>OU026132.1:10000-10010000 GCA_907269095.1 Blastobasis adustella
CTCGCCAGGATTAGCGTTTGCAGCGCTTTCCCTCATCAGGTGCAGCTCCCACAGGATCTCAACTTTGGAGGTTAATAACATCAAGACGGTTAGTGCTATCAGGTACGGCATTATATCATTCTAAAGTGCTCGTGCTGCTTTATTGAGCGTCGAAAACGGAATTGTGATCGGAAGTCATCCAGAGGAGTTACAAGCTCCTAAATATTAACATTTTTGCCACGCGTGACCTACTTACAACATACGTTCACTAAGTAGCGCCACGAGGCGTGACGTAGCTGACACACCGGCCGTATCTGACGACTTCGCAGCAGATTTTAGGACTCCGAAAAACTTGGATGTCCAGACCTGAAGCCTCCTTCAACGACCACCAGGAAACCTCGAGGGAACTCTTCAACCGTTGGTCCGATTCTACCCGTGTTTGGGCTCATCGGGATCAGGACGTCAATACACTTGTGACACCATCATTCCCATAGTGAAATTCCCCTTTTTCACCCTTCACACTTTCACCCTTATTGTACTTCCACTCCATAGCTTCTAACTCCTAAGCCAAAGGAGAACGACCCCCCTTGATTGGGCTCATTACAACCAGGAAGTTAAAAGGGTGTTATATATCCTACAGGATCTATCCTACGGGTTACACCCCCCCCCCTTACAAAACCCCCCCCCCCCATCTTTTTTAAACCATACCAATAGCGTTCCCACGAAAGTCGCCCCCCCCCCCCCGCACTTCACCCCCCCCGAGTCATAACTCTGGAACCTGCAGAGATAGGGGCTTGTTGTTTGGGCTTGTTGGAATCGGGAAGGGACGGCAAGCAAATTGGCTCCAGCAGAATCTCCAAATTCCTGTTTCACTGTCCAGGAAGTCGAAAAATAGAGGGATAGAACCCCGCAAGCCGTATCTCTTGAACCACGAAGGCTAGACCACCTCTGTTTGGACTCAAATTTTTCGGGACGACGAGATCAATATTTTGGCTCCAACAGATTTTCGGGATAAGGACCACAGGGAAGTGCACTGTTTGTTACGACACAGCACAAATCCACGCAGAGTCTAGAACATCAGGCTTTGGCGCATCAGGTGCATCGGGTGCTACTGAAGGTTAATTTTAGTTATTGTAGTATTTAGTTTTTGTTTCTTTTGGCATATAAGTAATATTATTGTTTTCTATTTATTTAGAAGAAGTTATTGTATACATATAACAAAATATTTGTCAACAACATACAAATGTCGACAGTTACTAAGAGAACAAGGTCGACAAAGGAGGGATCGCTTCCAGAAGCTTTAAAGAAGCCAAAATCTACTCCTCAAAAAATTGACACTCCCCCCGCCTTACAAAAAATTACACGGCAGAAGGTTCCTACACCACTAGTCTCCATCATACCCCCGGCAGTTCCCACAGGGAAGACCGGCAAAGAACAAAAACAGGCTTCACCTAAGAAGAAGGCGTCAAGTCTCATAGGGAAAAACACTACGACTCCATCTATTAAAGCACCAAGGTCGCTAAGAGAGCAGGTCTTGACAAAAGCAGCGGTTGCAGTAACATCTGCCCAAGAATCAGAGGACGAATCGACGATGGAACCGGACCCGGTGGCTGCGTTTGCGGCGATCGAAAAGGTCTCCACCTGGGAACAAGCAGAGAGTCCTCTGTGCCTCGCTGTGGTATCAGACGATGAATTATCGGTTGTGTCGGCGTCCGACTCAGCAACGTCCGAACTGCCGCAGGTCGGGCGACATAGCATGATATTCTCATCAACAAGGCGGCCTGGTGTCGAAATGGATATGGCCACAAAACACGCCAACGATCTTCTTCAAAAGGGAAAGGAGGCAATTGAGAACGCAGGCAATATGAAGAGGGAATGCAAATCAATAGCCCTCGAATGCCTGCAGTCGATGTACGAAACGGTTCTGGCATTATCAGACTCCCGATCCAGGCACAAGTTCAACCTGGAAAAGGAACGCTCTAGGAACGCGCAGGAACTAGTGCGCGTAGAGCGAGCTCATAATAAGAAAATAACGGAGATAACTAACAACATCATCTCCGAGCTGAGTCATGTCAGAGCCGATGCTGTGTCTTCCTTAAAGGAGACGCAGGCTGTAAGAGGTTGGTTGGAATTTGAGACGACCGAACCCCATAAGCAGATAAAGGATATATTAAAGTCGGTGTCAGAACAAAACATGCGTATAAAGGCACTAGCAGACAGACCAACGCAGCATCGCCAAGAGGGTGCCGGAGGAAAAGATTCAGGGGTAACAAACAGCGATCTCTCAAAGCTCCACTCTTCACTAAGTACAATTTCCAATCAATTGGACACATTGAGAAGGGACTTTGAAGAGACGCGAACGTCAACCTCTGAAGTAAAGGCCACGGCACTAAAAACCTTAGACCTTATTAAAACACAGCCACCTTCACATTCGGACTCTACCGGTATAGAATTGGGTCTCGACGAACTTAAGACCACAATAGACAAATTAGGAAAGGATATCGAAACCAATATGTCTACCAAACCATCTACGTTACCCGCAAATCAGCAGCAGTCTAGCGAGCAGCTGAAGGAACATCTTCAACCTATCACTGAACGCCTGGAAGCTGTATCATCCGAGTTACGCACAATGAGGAAGCTCAAACAGCAAGAGCAACCGACAGCAGCTGCTCTCAATTTAGGCGCAGAACTAGCAATGGCAGAAATGGTGCAAACCAAGTCAAAACCACCTTCTTATGCGCGGATGACAGCTAAACCTCCCACACCAAATCCTAACCACACTCTGATCGTCTCATCAACGGACCCTGGGAAAACCGGTGAAAAAGTGATAGAGACGATTAGAAAAGTACTTGACCTCAAACATACAGGGGCAAAAGTGGACAGGGTGAGAAAGGCAAAGAACCAGAAGGTCGTTCTGAGCTGCAATACTAAAGAAGACCTAAACCTTGTCCGAGACAGGGTTAAATTGGACAAGACTCTCAAAGCAGAGATTGCCAAAGCTAGCAACCCACTGGCAAGAATGAAGGATGTGCTCTCGTATCATACTGACCCAGAGATAGTTGAGCATGTCATCGTGCAAAATAAGCACTTACTAAATGGAGTCGATATGAAGGAGAGTACAATTCGAGTCCGCTATCGCAAAAAAGCCCGAAATCCTCACGAATGTCATCCGGTCTTGGAACTCTCCCCAGAGATACACAAACGCTTTGTCGACGCAGGCAGAGTCTATGTTGGCCTACAGAGAGTTCAAGTGGTCGACCAGTCCCCAATGGTGCAGTGCACAAAGTGTTTGGGATTCGGCCATACAAGGGCTCTCTGCAAGGATAAGAACGATCTGTGCAGTTACTGCGGGGATCCTCACCTCTGGGAAAAATGTCCAACGAGGCAAGAGGGACTACCCCCCAAATGCAAAAACTGCGTTAAAGCTCAAGGAGAGAACCGGGACGTCGCGCACAATGCATTTAGCATAGAGTGCCGAGAGCGGCAGAAGTGGGATGCCATAGCGCGGGCTCGTGTGTCCTATTGCTAAGGGCGACCAGGAGGCCACAAGCAACACCCCTTATGATACAAGCAGGCTGCATATCATCCAAGCAAACCTGCAACGCTCAAAACTAGCAACAGCTGAACTGCTTCAGGTGGCGAGAGAGAAGGGTATATCTATAGCTTTGGTCCAAGAGCCCTACGTGGGAAGGACCGGCATTCTTAAACAATATCCCGGAACTCGAGTCATACAGTGCACCCTAAATCGCCAAAAACCAGTGAAGGCCGCTATTATAGTCTTTAGTGATCGCCTGGAGGTAATACATGACCCCCAGCTGGTGACAGAGACCGAGGCGGCTGTCCTGTTGGTAGCGGGAAAACTGAAGCTAGGAGTGGTATCAGTATATTACGAGGGAGATCAGGACATAGAACCGTACTTGGCGAGGACTCGTGCGGTTTGCAACAAGCTGGACACAGAAAATCTGATCGTAGCAGGTGACGTAAACGCGTGGAGTCAATGGTGGGGGAGCAGCGTTGAAGATGCAAGAGGAGCAGCATATAGTACCTTCCTTAATGAGATGGATTTACAAATCTTAAATACAGGAGATACGCCAACGTTCGAAACGTACAGGAGAGAAAGACTCTGTACCAGTATAGTCGACGTAACCGCTTGCAGCGAGTCACTGCTGGGAGTCATAGAGAACTGGAGGGTTGACAGAAGTTTGACCACATCAGACCACAACGCCATTACATTTGATCTGTGCCTTGAAGCGACCCTGGAACCTATTCCGTCCTCATCAACACGCAGATACAATACAAAGAAGGCCAACTGGTCGGACTTCAGATCCTATTTCAGAGCTCTCCTCTCAACATACAACATAACACCCGAAACCGTTGAGACGTTGAAGACACCTGAAGATTTGGAAGCCACAACATCTGCCTACACACAAGCAATTCACGAAGCGTGTGATAAGGCTATTCCTAGAGTTGGACAATGGAGAAGAGATGGAAGACCTCCATGGTGGTCCAAATCTCTAGAGGACCTCAAGAGAGATGTCCTAAAGAAAAAGAGAAGAATAAGAAACGCAGCCCCCACCAGAAGACAGCTGGTCATCGATGAGTACCTACTGGCCAAAAACGATTACCAAACAAAAGCTGAGCAAGCTCAGACTGAGAGTTGGAAAACCTTCTGCACCACACAAGAAAAAGAAAGCATGTGGGACGGTGTCTATAGGGTCATTAGAAGGACAGCCAAGAGACAGGAGGACATACTCCTGAGAAGTGTAAATTCCACAACTCTAAGCCCGGAACAATCAGCGGGGCTCTTGGCAGAAACCTTCTATCCCAACGATTCGGAATCGACAGATCATCCGTACCACACTCGGCTCCGGCAACTGACGGGAGGCAGACCGGCTGAGTTCGCAGACTTGCCGGGGGACGACCCACCATTTACAACAACAGAACTGGATCTAGTTCTTAGGGCACTAAACCCTAAGAAAGCCCCCGGTCACGACGGATTGACGGCAGATATTTGCACGGTGGCCATCCAAACCGACAGGAAGGTGTTTTTGGCATTGGCAAATAAATGCTTGTCTCTCGCGTACTTTCCCAGGCAGTGGAAATTGGCCCACGTAGTCATTATACGGAAGCCGGGAAAAGAGGATTACACCCATCCAAAATCCTACAGACCAATCGGTCTGCTGCCAGTCCTTGGAAAGATAGTCGAGAAGCTTTTGGTGGGCCGCATACAGTGGCACATTTTTCCAACTCTCAATAAACAGCAGTACGGCTTTATGCCACAGCGCGGGACCGAGGACGCCCTCTTTGATCTAATAAAACATATACGGGAGGAAGTGAACGATAAAAAGATCGTCCTTCTAGTCTCCCTGGATATAGAGGGGGCCTTCGACAACGCGTGGTGGCCAGCACTAAAACACCAACTTACTAATAAAAAGTGTCCAAGAAACCTCTACGCACTGACAGACTCGTACCTTAGCGACCGTAAGATCAAGGTCAATTATGCCGGAGCGACAAGTGAGAAGGAAACTACGAAGGGTTGTGTTCAGGGTTCCATCGGCGGACCAACCTTTTGGAACATCATCCTAGATCCTCTGTTGCAGAAACTCACCGGTGAGGGCGTGTACTGTCAGGCTTTCGCGGATGATGTCGTATTGGTTTTCTCTGGGCAAAAGATTGACGAGCTGGAACAGGCCGTCAATAACACTCTCGGTGCTGTTGTCAAATGGGGATTCCAAAATAAGCTAAACTTCGCAGCTCATAAAACCAACGTGATGCTGCTAACGAAGAAGCTAAAATACGAATCCCCGCAGCTCTACATGTCGGGACGACGTCTCGACCTAGTTGACGAAATTAAACTTTTAGGTCTCATCATTGACAGAAGACTAACATTCAGGCCACACGTTACCGCCGTTTGCAGGAAAGCCATGGACATATACAAACAGCTGGCATGTGCAGCGAAAGTAACCTGGGGCCTGAACGGAGAAATTACTAGAACGATTTACACAGCGGTTATTGAGCCCATAGTCATGTACGCCGCAAGTGCGTGGTCCTCAGCCACGGAGCTACAAATGGTCAAAGACCAACTAAACACCTTACAAAGAGGATTCGCGCAGAAGATCTGCAAGGCGTATCGCACGGCCTCACTCACGTCGGCTCTGGTCCTGTCGGGTTTGCTCCCGCTGGACTTGAGGATACAGGAAGCCTCCAGCCTATATAAAATTAAGAAAAACCTCTCAAAAGACTATCTACCACCCAAAAGGGAGCTCGAACAGAAGGTTAACCAACTAAACCTTCCCCATCCATCGGCGTTCTTGGCGCCAGAATACGAGCTCCTGGAAAACACGAATCCTGAAACCCTGGAAGCCCATAATGTCTGTGGGCCACAGATTTTCACCGATGGCAGCAAGATAGAAGGCAAAGTAGGAGCTGCCCTAACATGGTGGGAACGGGGAAAGGAAACGTCGTTTTCAATGTACAGTCTGGATCCGTCTTGCACTGTATTTCAGTCAGAATTATTCGCACTGCACAAGGCAATGGAGATGGTGAAGGAAAGTGGTCGCTCTGTTGTCAACATCATGAGTGACTCTAGATCATCATTGGATCTCCTTAGCAACCCCAAAGTGACTCACCCCCTAGCCAATTCTATTCTACAGTGCGTGCGAGAACTGAAACAAGAGAAGAGGAAAGTTCGTTTATTTTGGCTGAGGGCACATGTGGGAACCGTCGGGAATGAGCGCGCGGACGAGCTTGCGAAGACGGCGGCCTTGAGAGCAGACGCCACCTCAGACTATGACAAAATACCTCTGTCCTATGTCAAGAGAAAGATCCGCGAGGAATCTGTTCGTAAATGGCAGGACAGATACGAAACCTCCAGCACAGGATCGGTCACAAAAACCTTCCTTCCGGATGTAAATGAAGCATTCCGGATAGTAAGGATGGTAAAGCCGACGCCCATTCTAGTGCAAGCACTGACAGGACATGGAGGTATAGCGGAATACTTACATCGGTTTAAGTTGAAAGACAGCCCCGAATGTGAGTGTGACCCGGACGTCGTTGAGTCTGTATGGCATATAATCTTAGACTGCCCCTGTTTTCTAGCAGCTCGACATGATGTTCAAAACCGCATTAACACAAATCTAACAAAGGCAGGGCTACACAGAGTTTTAGCTGATGAAGCCAAGAGGCCGTATTTGTTGGATTTCATAACGTCAATATTTAAAACAGCAGTCGCCAGAAACAGCACTATAACCCCTGGTACGGTAACAACGACGACCCAAGTCACAATCCCACGCGCCGTGAGCCCTATTCTCGTCCCGCACCAGACCACAACAAATCAACTGTTACAGTATGGGGAGTCGGGAACACCGGGAATTAGTACTAGGGCAGTTGTCCTGTTCATGGACAATAATTCCGAACGGTTGGGTATAGGCTTCTGCAGCGCAATGGCTCGGAACAGAGTGACAATTTCACCAGGCCTCGCCAACCTTCTGAATGGAAGTACTTTCAAAACGAGCATGAAGCGCAGAACATTCAATGCGCTTCCAGAGATAGAGGTTGCCAGTAAAAAATGTCGTCTGGTGCGATCGCAGAATAAAACGATTGCGCTATTCGAGGGAAGTACTGATGAAACCCAGTTCGCTCAGGCGTGCTCAGTGCTAACCAGTATTGGAAGAGAAGGCAGCAGTGCCGCAGTCACACCCCGCATAATAAGTGTGGATGCTATGGTGGTAGGGTTTGAGCCATGTAAAGCTGCAGACTACGTCGGGTGTATCAACGCCTCGGAACATCACGAGGTCATTGTGTACGAGGATAGAGGTGCAAACCTCAGTTTCCTAAAGACACAAAAACCAGGCTCTTCAGCAGCGGCCAACCCCATCGACACCTGGGGACATCCCATAGTAAATCCAGAAGCACTTAGCGGATCCGAACTCCTTCAACAAAGAACTGCTCAGGAGAAAGCGCAGAAGCAAACCGCCGCTGAGGAAAAGTCCAAAGCGAAGAACCGCTTCAGCGCCCTAATAAAGACCATAAAAAACTCGGTACTAGGGACCTCAAACACCACTAATACACAGAAGACAGAGACGGCGCGGTTAGAAGAAGTCACCAAGCAACATCCCGAGGGCCAACCATCACAACGCCCAACAATCCGTGTGGGAGAATCCGGGGTACAGAGCCGGCCGCCGAGCTTCAGAAAAGCGTCTACGCCCTTGGACCATATGGTCAACGCTTTCCTCGAGTTTGTCGCAATCACCAAGGCTACGAAGGAAGTTAGCCTAACAACGTGCAAAAACATCATGCAATCTTATCACCTGGGTAGTCAGTGGATGCTCAAAATGAGACTCGAGGAATCAGAGGCCACCGTGTATAACAATGATACATCCCAAGTATTACACGGGAAAGAAATGTGTCATCATATGGCGGCGTACAGCGCGACCAATGGATTCATTGACGTGGACGAGGAGGAGACAAAGCGAACCGGTCGGATAACATTTAACACTCCACCGTGTGACCCGATAGTTGTCACTGCCCGATGCACAAAGGTGATGCTGGATGACAGAGTTTTAAAAATGGTAAACACCATCGTAGAAAACCTGGAAGACAGCAAAGCCTTTGATTTTTGGGTGATGCCAAAAATTACATGGGTCAACGGAGTCCCCGGATGCGGGAAAACCACATGGGTTGTAAAGCGCTTCGAAATAGGTGAAGACTTAGTAGTCACCACAACCACAGAGGCGGCTGAAGATCTCCGGGAAAAGCTTTCCCATCGTATGGGAAATGACGCAAAGTCCTGTGTTAGAACTCTAGCGTCACTGCTCGTGAATGGTTTATCAGAGCCAGGGAAGAAAAAGTGCAAGCGCATTATGGTTGACGAGGCTCTCATGAACCATTTCGGAGCTATAGTGATGGCTATTCAATTGACCGGGGCTGAGGAAGTCATTCTGATAGGGGACAGAAACCAACTGCCATACATCGACAGGCTGAACCTATTTACAGTGAAATACAATAGACCAGATCCTGTCCTAAATATCAGTCAGGAGTTGTTGTGCACACACAGGAACCCAATGGACGTCGCTTACGCTCTTAGCGACGTATATAGCGGTATATACTCGTCAAAACCACTAATAAGATCCTTGAAGTTAAACGGGTTTACAGGTACACAAATAGACGAATCCCTTCCAAACACACTCTACCTGGTGCATACACAGGCAGAAAAAGAATCCCTGATCACCAAGGGATTCGGGAGCGGTACCGGGTCACGTACCTTAACCATACATGAATCTCAGGGTCTGACGAGTGAGCGGGTTATTATAGTGCGCACAACATCAAAGAGGCTACAGCTGCACGACAGCGTATCGCATGCAGTAGTGGCAGTGTCGCGGCATACTGTCAGTTGTGTCTATCACACTGATGACAGTGATGACGCGATAGCCAGATTTGTGAGGCGAGCGGAGAGAGCTTCGGCAGTAGCAATCAAGGACTATAATATCAAAATGGCGTTAAGAAGTCGGGACATGGGTACAGTAGGGAAGCTTCTGGAAGCGAAGACTCTTAATAACCCATAGTAACCCAGTATCCATAAAACCTTAAATAAAGTAAAACAATGTGTCTATGGCTGTAATTAGAGTAAGCATTGTCTGTCTAAGCTGATTATAAAAAAAAAAAAAAAAAAAAAAAAAAAAAAAAGCCAGAACTGATACTTACAGTATTCTATTATCAAAAGAGACAATCAAATTAATAAAAAATAATAATAATAATAATAATAAAAAAAAAAAAAAAAAAAAAGTATATACAGGGTGTAAAAAGACCGCTAGCATTAATTGAAACCTCATATTCTACCCATAAAACTAAACAACTTTCCTCAAGAAACATACCCGCGGAAACTCTTAGTTTAGGCAGAAATCGAGATTCTTTTTAAAAAAAAAAGTTGTATTTTTGTACTAAAAAATATCAAGTATCGATAACTAAATCGTTCACAATTAATTTAGACACCTAAAGTTCAAATTTAAGTTGAAATAAATGCACTGTAAGTAAAATAACGCAATGTAAAGCGTGCGCCCGGCCGCACACGTGTTACTACCTACCTACTCGTGACGCGCGCACGGCCGGAGGTAGGTACTACCTACAGCAGCCGCGCGCGCGCCAACCCGCCACCGGCCGTCCGTGGGCCCATGCGCATAGGCAGCAACACTGCCATGCTACCACTCAGTAAAGTTCAACAAGACAGGGGTACGCATACCTTAATACATTACCTAGACGTTTGCTTACGGTCATTCACATTATACTAAAATCGTACCCAGCACCTACCTACCGGCGATATCAGCAGTAAAGTTCACGATCGAAAGTCCTACCTACCTAGGTACATGATTGTATGACGACCATTCACATTACATGAGAATTTAACGTAGTAGGTATTTACCGCGGCGCGCACTTGCATGATCAGGCACAGGATCAGCTGTCTACCTACCTAACTTACGTACACGTTTGCTTACGGACATTCACATCATACGAGAATCGAGCCCAGTACCTACCACCTACCTACTGTCGATATCTGCAGAAAGTTCAGTGTGGCGCCTAGCCAAGGTATACCTACTAGTTAGGTTAAATACGCCAGAGCGGCCGCCGCGCGGGGTCAGTGCCCTCGGTCACGTGGGCGAGCGAGAGCCGTGCGCCGGACGATGTACATTGCGCGTCGCAATTAATTATTTTTTTTAGGTAGCGAAATTATGAAGTCATTTCCGCGGGTATGTTTCTTGGGGAAAGTTGTTCAGTTTCATGGGTAGAATATGGGGTTTCAATTAATGCTAGCGGTCTTTTTACACCCTGTATATAATACTAATTGGCATGAAGCATGTAAAAGAAAATTTAAAATGTATTTATATCTAAGTAGCATGTACGTAATCTAGTTTTATAATAACATTATTTTGTATTTAAATTTTGACCTTCTGTAGCACAAAAGATGCTCAGTGTAGAACAAAACAAAACAACTTTATAATTTAATAAATAATCTAACAAAAGCATGGACAACAGTCTATGGATATTAACAAATACTAATAAAAAAAAAAAAAAAAAAAAAAAAAAAAAAAAAAAAAACCTAACCTAACCTAACCTAACCTAACCTAACCTAACCTAACCTAACCTAACCTAACCTAACCTAACCTAACCCAGTTCCCCAACCTAACCCAGTTCCCCACCACCTCTCGTGGTGATCAGATTGCTTTTGTATGCGCTCCGCGCTTAAAAATTAATAAAAGTGGCAATTGTACACCGATTTTCATAAAATAAGTGTTATTGTGTGTGTTACAGTAAGCTCTATCCGTTTGTGGGCTGTTGGCAGAAATTGGATTGCAGTGACACAAGTTATTAACAAAAAACCAAAAGTGAGGTTATGTTTTGTGAAAATTTGAACTTCAAAGTCGCATATCTCTGGAGTTATATGTGCGACCCCACTCAACTTTTTGTGGCTTGGTGGGCATTTTAGAGGAGCATCTGTGACGGGAGTTTGGGATTTTTCGGGGTTACCCCTGCGGAGCTATTCCTGAAAAACTCATTTCGCCACGCGGTCGCGACGGAACGAGGTGCTTGAAGGAAACAAGCTACGACCACCAAACTTGGCAGTGTTGAAGAGGACGTGATTAGAAGGCCTTTGGACTAAACAGCAGATTTTTGGGATATATGGAAGCTATGTTATAGCTATTAATATTTCAAAACTTTGGCATGCTGTATCGCGAAATCTGAAGCGACGACCTATACTTTTTCTTTTACTGTTGCTTGCGCGCTAACTGTGGAGGGGTGCTCCCGAGAAATTAGATTTTTCCCGTAAGGATTTGTCATTTTACAGCCGATACAGTAAAAATTTTTCTGAAAATCCATTTTTCAGTAACAATTCCTACAGTTTTCAAACATCTAAATTTCTTATTACTGTATTGCTTGCGTCTTGATTTTACATATTTTTTAACGTTTTTTCTGTGATTTTTTATTGGATGGTTCTCGAGTTATTGATTTTTTTGTGATTATCTCTATTTATTCCAAAAATAATAGGAAATACCCTAATCTAACACCAGAATCGGGACTTCTGACTCGATTCCATCTAGTTTAAGCCCAAACAGCGACGCTCTATCTATTAAAACTGTGTTCTTCATCCTTTTCGGCCATTTTGTTTTTTTTACTTCAAAATTTAAATCTTGTGTAACTCGGGAACCTTTGGACATACGGAGTCCTGGTTTTCGGCCAGGGCACGGGTGACTCTTAGATTATAAGATTAGTCCATTGCCCTAAGATTGTTTCGGGCTGAAACGTGTTTCAGGGGGTAGAATAGGTCAAGCCGAGTTGCCCATTAAAAACTAGAAGCGTCTACGACTTCTGGTTCCGGAGATATTAGTCTCCAAATTCAGGTTTTGACAGCTCGGCGGCCATTTTGGAAATCTTTGGACCCTAGTAGGTTTGTAACTGGACATCGTAGCGACTTGGGGATTTTTGTTTAGGGTTCGGGAGATTCCCCCCTACCCTCTCCCCCCACTTACAGGGGGTTTGGAGATTGTCAAAGTTCAGGCCCCTGAAACTACTTTCGCTCAATAGGGTAGGCGGAGCCGAGCAGCCCTGTCCAGGTCCGGAGTTCCTGCGGTCACTGGGAGCGGAGTTATAGGCACTCAAAGTCTTAATTTGACAGTTCTGACGCCATTTTGAAAATTTTGCATCTTAAATAACTCCGCAACGGGGGGTCGTAGGAGGTCGGGGTCTGGACTATAGGCAAGGGCAGAGTGTCCCCTAGCCGACCCTATAACTTTCAGGCGTTTTCAGGACCTGCACTTTTTTGGGCCTGAAAATCGCACCATTAGGTAGTTCTCGGCGGGCCCTTTCATTTGGGACCGGGGACGCGGTTCTGGGGCCCACGGTTGCCGAGATATCTTCGGTTTTAACTTTCTTCAAATATTAGGTTAGTTTCTTCAATCCGGGATATCTTGGTAACCCCTGGGGCTATCCACCCCGTGTTTGGGTTCATTTGGTTGGGCTTGGCGGGAGCTACATTTTTATTAATAGGCATAGACTCTATGTAGAGCCAGTATAGAGATCGGCTCTAATTTCTCAAACTGACCAAACCTAACCAAATTATTACTTGGTTTGGGCATTCTTTACTCTTACTGAGGCCATTGATCCTAGATACATGACTGGTGCTCTACAAAGAGTCGAACAAAGGTCAAACAATACTTTTAAGCTCTCTCTCTCCTGTGTTTGCGGGAAGATTCATATTTATAGTATTGACATTATTACTTTGATATTATTGACATTCATTTTGTACTGTTTTATTGTAATCACCAGCTATTAGTTACTCTAAATTAAAATTTGGGTTAAGTATCATGGTTTACGTCTGAATATTGGGGATTGTACGAGGCCATTATTATTGCGAAAATTATTAATATTTGTAATTATTGACAATTTATTATTGGTATATAGATTATTTATTTATCCATTATTGATTATTCAATTGTTGATTACCTCTTAGTCACAAATTTTATAAAATTGATATTACTTGTCGCGTGAATTGGAATCGAGTTAAGATGTTGCCGAAACAGTCAAAAGTAAAAAGTGCAAACAACAACATGGGATTCAAGACATTGCCAAGCACAAAAGAGCAACAAGGAAAAGAATGCAACTCCCAAACAAACTACAGCATCGAAGGAAGGTAAAGGCGGAAAACAAACAGCGACCACAGCTGGTAAATCAAAAACCCCGGAGCAAGGGAAGCGAAAGGCTTCTAACCAGCCCAAAGAAATGTCCTCTGTAAAGGTGGCGGAAAATGTTGAAGCAACTGCGGAAACAGAGAGATTGGAGGTCGACCGTGTGATTAAGGCTGTCGAGGCAGAGGAGCGAGACGAAGTCGCTGCGGCAATCGGACAGGAGATGTCTCAAGAAACAAACCCGGACCCAATCCGGAGGGGGCCAAACTCAGAGGACCTGGAGCAGCAGGCACCCACGAGGGGGGCGAACGACAAGGCCCAGTCGCCGGATGTGTCGCCGATAGTATCGCCGATAGAGGACAAACGGCAGCCTGCCTCCTTGCTGCGAATAGCGGTGGCTAACAGCATCCGAAGCGACGCTGGGGGCTGTTTCACTTCTGTGGAGGCCACTGGGCATATGGCGCGGCGTCTGTCGCTTGCGCAGGATATCACGGATCTGGTGGGGCCGCCTCTGGAGACGATTGGTGGGGACGGGACATCTGAGGAAGAGGCGGGATCGGTGGAGGCGTGGATGGCTAGTCCTACGCCATCATCTGTGGGCTCCGCGAGGGCCGGCGGCATAAGCGACGCCTCAGCCAGAGCCACGAAGGCTGTCACTGAGGCCAAAGAGGAACTCGAGAGCAGAGCAGCGGGCAATCTGAAGCGAGAAGTCAGGGAAAGAGTTGTAGAGAGGCTCTTTTTGCTGCAGTCGCTGGTGCTATGCCTGGCTGACTCACGATCACGAGCGCTGATGGAGGTTGCGCGCCTTCGGGGAGAGCGTGCGCGAGACGCAGCAGCGGCGGAGCGACGACATTCGCAAGCACTCAGGGACTCACTGGACAAGGTTGCGGCGATGCAAAGGGAGGTCACGGAAGCGCGAACCGCGGCTGAGGCTGTGCGTCAGATAGTGAGCTTTGACGTCTGTCAGGCTATGGAGCACTTACGAAGTGACATTGACGCCGTGCGACGTGAAGCGGCGGCAAGTGTGGCGGCGGCGGCGGCGGCGGCCCCGGAGGTGGCGCCGCAATTGGTCCGCGAACTGGCCGAGCTCCGGTCGCGGCTTGATGGGGCGGCACCAGCGAGGCTGGATGACCTGGCGGCACGTGTGGATGATGTAGCGCGTGAGATGCGGGCCATCCGAGAAGACAAGGCGAGAGCGGTTGCACTTGAGGACGCGCCCCGAGTAGAGGACATAGTGGCCGCGTTCGAGCCTAGCGTGGCGGAGCTCCGCAGGGAGGTGCGAGCGACTGCGGTGGCTGTGTCTGCAAAATCTGACTTGCCGTTAGCCGAGCTAGTCCGAGAGGTGCATTCGCTGGGCGAGATGATTGCCGGCGTTCGATCGGTCGCGGTTGGTGGTTTGGAGGCGGAGGGGGATGTAGAGGCGCGACGCGCGCTTCCATCGCAGGTTGAAGAGGTGCGACGCGAGTTGGTGGCGTTGCGGGACACAACGGTGGAAGCGGCGGCGCCGCTCCGGACAGCATTGGAGGAGCTACGGCGTGAAGTTCGCGAGGCGGGCGCTGGATGTTCAGCGGGTGCCGTGGATGCTACCGAGGTGGCGCGTGAGGTGCGCCGCGCGGTGGCGACCTATGCGGACGCGGTCCGCGCTGTCCCACCTTTCGCGGCCGGCCGGGCGCCGCCGCCTGAGCCCGAGCCTCGTCACACAATCATAGTTTCGTCGCGGGACCCGAACCACACCGCCGATCAGCTACTATTAAAAATAGATGGTGCGGCAAATGCACGGGTAACTGGTGTCCAGGTGGACAGATGTCGAAGGGCAAAGGATGGTAGGGTCGTCCTAACCTGCGCGCGTAAGGTAGATGCGAAGAAGTTGGCAGACTGCTTGCGGGGGAAAGAGTTAGAGGTGGAGGAAGCAGCAAATAAAAACCCCTTAGTCCTAGTAACGGACGTAATGAAAGTGGTTACGGATGAGCAGCTGCTGGAGTCTATAAGAATGCAGAACCCAGACCTTATGGAAGGACTGGAGAAGGCGATACTCCGTGTGCGATTCCGGCGGCGGGCTCGGAACGAGCTACAGCAACATGTGGTGTTGGAGGTGTCGCCGCCGCTGTGGAGACGGCTAACGGAGCGGGGACGGGTGTACGTGGGGCTGCAGCGTTGCGCAGTACATGATCAGTCGCCGCTGGTGCAGTGCTCGCGCTGCCTGGGATACGGGCATCGGAGGCGAGCTTGCCGTGAGGCTGCGGATCTATGCGCGCATTGTGGAGGGCCACATCGCCGTTCTGATTGTGGGGCCCGAGATGCACCGCCCGAATGTTGTGGTTGCCGACGTGATCGCCCACGAGGTGACCCCCAGGAGCGCGCACATTCGGCCTTTGACCCGGAGTGCCCTGTTCGAAAAAAGTGGGAGAGCATAGCCAGGGCTCGGGTCGCATATTGCTAAGGGCGCGCCGGGCCACATTTTAGTTCTGCAAGCAAATTGCAATCGGGCGCGTCTGGCAACGGCAGAACTGGTGTCCGCAGGTGTGCGGCGGGGCGCCGCGGCGCTCCTGATGCAGGAACCGTATGTGGGGGCAGCGGGTGAGCTGGCGCTGGCTTCGGGTGTGCGCGTCGTGCAGGCCACCGCGCCTGCCCGCGGTGGACCCAACAAGGCGGCTGTGGTGGTACTGGATTCGACGTTGTCACTGGATCTGGACCCTGCGCTACAGAGCGAGCGCATAGCCGTCGCGGTAGTACGAGGCGCGGGCCCGCCGATTGCGCTTCTGTCTGTATACCTGGAGCCGACTGCGAATGAAGCGACCGTGACTGAGACGCTGGAACGAATAAAAGATCTGGTAGCGCAATTGAGGATGCCACGGGTATTGCTGGGCGGCGACTTTAATGCCTGGAGCCGGTGGTGGGGCAGCTCGAGAGATGATGAGCGGGGTGAGCGGGTAGCGGCGCTGCTGGACGAGATGGAGCTGGAGATCCTTAACGAAGGTTCCGACCCCACGTTTGAGGTGTGGCGCGCTGGCCGGCTCTGCACAAGTCGTGTTGACATCACTGCATGCTGCCGACGGCTTCTGCCGGGTGTGCTCACTTGGCGAGTGGAGCCCGGGGTAACCACCTCAGACCACAATACGATCGCAGTAGAAATTGCCCGGGGGGATCCTGGGGGTGTGAGTCGACCGCGCAGTGACAGGGGACAAAGAAATATAACTGTAAGAAGGCGGACTGGAACAGGTTTACAGAAGTGTTCATTGAGGAACGAGAGCGCCGGGAATTGACGGTGGAGCGGATGGAGTCGCTGCGGGGGGGGAGCGAGGTGGAGGAGGCGGCGCGCGAATACGAGGCTGCAGTGGTGGCGGCTTGCGATGCTGCTATCCCAGTACTGGGAGCGCGCCGAGTGAGTCCCGACCCTCCATGGTGGTCCGCAGAACTAGAAAAGAAAAAAAGGGAAGTACTGACAGCTAAGAGAAGGATCAGATGTGCGGCGGAGCGCCGAAGAGACCACGTGGTGGAGCAGTACCTTGCCATCAAGGAAGAGTACTCTCAACTTATGAGGGCCTCCCAAACTGCAAGTTGGCAGAAGTTCTGCACAGCCGCCGAAAGAGAGTCAATGTGGGATGGCATATACAGGGTGATTCGTAGTACTGCGCGGCGTGCGCCTGATGTGTTGCTGGAGGGCGAGAACGGCATGACAGCGAGTGCGGAGGGCTCGGCACGGATGCTGGCGGAGGCGCTGTTCCCAAATGATAATCAGGCGGAGGACACGCCGGAGCAGGGGGAGGTGCGAGCCGAGGCCGCCGAGAGACGTGCAACGGCGCCCGCCGACCGGCCATTTACCTTACTAGAGCTGGAGTGGGCGGCACGGTCGTTTTCCCCGCGGAAGGCGCCCGGACCGGATCACTTGACGGCGGATATTTGTGAGAGAGCCGTGCTAACCGATGGGGGTGTCTTTTTGGCGCTGGCGAACTCCGCCCTCTCCGTGGGATATTATCCGGCTTTATGGAAAAAAGCGACGGTAGTAATAATACCGAAGCCCGGAAAGCCAGCGAAGCGGGCCCGATCTTACCGCCCTATCGGCTTGCTAAACATATTTGGTAAGATCGTGGAGAAAATGGTAGTGAGTAGGTTGCGCTGGCACCTTCTCAGGACAATAAACCCTAGGCAATATGGATTTATGCCCCAGCGCTGCACTGAGGACTCCCTCTATGATCTGGTGGGGCATATAGAGGCGGAAATGAAACAAAAAAAGAAAATCTGTCTTCTGGTGTCTCTGGACATAGAGGGGGCCTTCGATAATGCATGGTGGCCAGGAATAAAAAAACAGCTGTTGGAGAGGGGGTGCCCGTGCAACTTATACGACCTAATGGGGTCATATCTGGAGGGCCGCGAGGTATCAGTGGGGTATGCGGGTGTAGAGTACACCAAGGCCACGGAACGGGGTTGCGTTCAGGGTTCCATTGCGGGACCGACATTATGGAACCTGGTATTGGACCCCCTAATTTCCCAGTTGGAGGCAATGGGCGTCCACTGCCAGGCCTTCGCGGATGACGTGGCATTGGTGTTTTCTGCAAACGATATGGAAACAATTAATTCAAACGCATGCGCAATCCTCTCCCATGTGCACCAATGGGGAATTTCCAATAAATTAAACTTTGGGCCAGCTAAAACACAGGCCATGGTCCTAACAAGGAAAATGAAAGTAGGGACCCCAGTTGTGCACATGGGAGGGCTGCCAATTAATATTGTGGACCAGATGAAACTCCTAGGAATGATAATAGATACGGGTCTGGGGTTCACACCCCACGTAAACTACATAGCGGATAAGACTACAAAAATATTTAAACAACTTCAAAGAGCCGCAAAGGTTACGTGGGGTTTGAACTCAGACATACTTAGGACCATATACACGTGCGTTGTGGAGCCTATCGTGCTGTATGCGGCTGGGGTGTGGGCGTCGGCGACCCGCAAGAAAGGAGTGGCAGACCGCCTGCGAGCGCTGCAACGAGGCTTCATTATAAAAATAGCGAGGGCATACCGAACTGTACCCTTGGATCCAGCTTTGGCAATCTCGGGAATTCTGCCCCTCGATATGAGGGTGAGGGAAGCGGGCAAAATTTTTGAGATCAAGAGGGGGCGCCCTCTGGGACCATCGGGCGGTTTGGAGAGGAATGTGTCTGCCATATTTGAGGCGCTGCATCCGGCAAAGTGGTGGAGGCCAAGGTTCCGAGACCTAGAGGAGGTGGCAGGTGGGGAGCAGAGAGTAGAAGGAGTCAACATCTACACCGACGGAAGTAAGATCGAAGGGAAAGTGGGTGCGGCACTGACGGTGTGGCGGGGGGAGACCGAGGTCAAATATCGCACATATCGGTTGGAGTCGCACTGCACTGTATTTCAAGCAGAAATGTTGGCTATCTTGGAGGCAACAGAGATAGCAGGGAAGTTGAAAGAAACAAAAATTAATATATTATCTGACAGTATGTCCTCACTTCAACTCATCAATCAATACACTTCCCTGCAGCCTGTTGCCTTCAAGATAAGGGAGAACCTGATAAAATTGGATTCCGTCGGAGTAGATGTTGGATTGTATTGGGTGCGGGCCCATGTGGGCACACCAGGGAATGAAAGAGCGGACGAGTTGGCGAAGCGCGCAGCCCTGTATCGTAAGACTGCCCCAGAGTATGACTTATACCCCATTTCATATGCAAAGGGAGTCATCAGGGAGGAAACAATAGCGGAATACAGTGAACTCTATAAAATAAACATTAAAGATAAAAACATCGAGCTTTTCCTCCCTGATGTCTCCCTTGCGTACAGGTTCGCGAAACGTGTCCGGCCGGATCCATTGATAACGCAGACGCTGACAGGGCACGGGGGTCTGGGACAGTATCTCCACAGATTTAAGCTGCGCGTTTCGCCATGGTGTGTATGCGAGCCGGGGTGTGTGGAGGATGTTCCTCACCTGCTAATTGACTGCCCCCGTTTTGGCGCGCGCCGCCAAATCCTGGAGGCGGAACTAGGAATGCAGATCGACCGGGCAACGATTGTGGCCCTAATAAGGGATAAGGGGAAGGCAGATACATTCCTCAGATACTGCAAAGACGTGATGGCCGAAACCTGTAGGGCAAATGGGAGTACGGCGTGGGGAAACAAAAATTAAAATATTGATAGGACATATTATTGACAACTCGCTTTTAATCTATAAAATTATTTGATTTTTGACTTAAATTGATTTGACATTACATTTAATAACTTACCTAATGCTTAATGATATTGACATTTATTTTAATTGTATTCAATCCTTAAAGTTAGGTTAAGCATTGAAACTAAGATGATTTTATATTATCACAATATGACATGTGTCATTCCGCAATTGTTGCAAGTGCGTGTTTGTGTATGTTCCAATAATTACTGTAACTTAGAATATAAGACCATAAGAAAAAAATAAAAAAAAAAAAAAAAGACGAAAAGAAAGACGACGAGGATTGTTGGGGCCATACACGCACACGCACGTAAACACACACAGCCAAGCAAGCCCTCTACCATCGGAACCCCATGGCTCTGAAGTAGGGAGCAAAACTGCAATAGAGAATACCAAGCAATGACACTACACATTCACTTTTATACAAGTGTTTTGCAGAAAATGTCTCCGACCTATGTCGGTGGAATAATTGCGGAACTCACAATTTAAAAAAAAAAAAAAACCTAACCTAACCTAACCTAACCTAACCTAACCTTTTTTTTTTTTTTTTTTTTTTTTTTTTTACGTCAGGAAATTCTTTTACGAATCCCCATCCGCAGGGGAAGCGGAATGGGGGATGTGGGACTCACCCGTCGTGATGTACGGACGGTTCTACCCACTAAAACCTGACGGTGTCCTTCTCGCCGCAGACTGGTGGAGCCATGGTACCTGCGCAGAAGCTCTACGTATTACCCTGATGACTCCGCCGGCGGATCTCGCGGTGTGCGAGCCAATACTCGAGGAGTGAGCTTTAGGCTCACTCCCAAAACAACACGCTATGGTGACGTGCCGGGACACAGCGACACATCAAACCATCTCGGGAGCCAGTCATTACATGATGAGCGGCAGATGATCCCCACATCCACCGCACAGACTCCCATTAAGGGGGAAGGTGACGCAGATATTCGCGCCTTCTGCGCCCGGCTCTCCGGCGGCGTATCGGGTTGACGACGGCATCCTCTCTCACCCGTTCTGCCGCCTCCTTCTGGGAGATCACTATCTCGCAGAAGTTCACCATTGCTG
This sequence comes from Blastobasis adustella, assembly GCA_907269095.1. NCBI lineage: Eukaryota > Metazoa > Arthropoda > Insecta > Lepidoptera > Blastobasidae > Blastobasis > Blastobasis adustella. The sequence goes on from OU026132.1 coordinate 30,902, forward strand.
CCCACGACCTCTCGCTATCGACCATGGATTTAACCACGGCTGGTAGCGAGAGGTCGGCTCCCACTTCTTCAACGAGCGCCGCACGCGGCACCGCCCACTCTGGGCATTCCTCCAATGTGTGCTGTGCTGAGTCTTCAGCACAGCCGCAGTGGTGGCAGCACGTCGTTTCCTCCCTCCCGGCGATATTGCACAGGAACTTTCCAAAGCAACCGTGCCCGGAGAGCACCTGTACCAGCCGGAAGGTGAGCGACCCTCTTTTGCGATCCACCCATGCTTTCAGTACGGGACGGATGGCCTCCACCGTGCGCCCTCCAGCGCTAGGTGTCTCTAATTGTACCGCCCATACGCGGAGGGCCTGCTCACGGGCGTCCTGACGCCACTGTGTCGCCTCTTGGGGCACCGGTTCCACTCCGTCGCGGCGTACCTCAGCTGTTCTGCGGTACATGTGCGCCAGGATCTCCGCTTCTAGGTGCCAGGGCAGGGTGCCCGCCAGTACACATGCCGCCTCGTGCGATATCGTTCTATATCCTCGAATCGCCTTGATCGCAATCACACGTTGTGACCTCCGCAAAAAGGCCTTATTTGGAGTAGTCAGCGCGTCAACCCATATTGGTGCCCCATAGAGAGCCATGGATCGAATTACCCCCATGTACAGCCTGCGGCAAGCAGCATTTGGCCCTCCCAGGTTGGGCAATAGACTGCCGAGTGCGCCAGCAGCCTTAACTAATTTCGGCGATAGGCGTCGGAAATGTTCACGGAACGTCCACCGGCTATCCAAGACGATTCCCAGATATGGAATCGCCGGTAGCACGGCGATTTGAACCCCTCCCACCATAATTGACGCTCCGCGGGGTGGCGCTTTCCGAGGCCCGTGAAAGCACACGGCCTCAGATTTATTCAGGGCCACTTCCAGACCTAACCCTCTTATCCGGCTCACTGCTTCGGCGACTCCCGCGGTGGCAAGGATACTGGCCTCCCTGAAGTCACGACCCTTTGTTGTAACGAGTGTGTCGTCAGCATAACAGGTCAGCTCTACACCTCGAAGGGTTTCGCCTCGGAGCACGAAATCATATCCGATGTTCCAAAGGAGTGGTCCGAGGACTGATCCTTGTGGAACACCGCACTCCATTGCTCTCTGGTGTTCACCATCCTGGGCCTGATAGGTCACAACTCTATCGGCCAGGTACGACGCTATAATGCGGCGCAGGTACAAGGGCACCCTGAAAAACAAGAGTGCCTCCATGATGCATGCCCAGGGCAGGGTGTTAAAGGCGTTGGCGATGTCTAACGAAACCGCCAAGACCACCTCGTTCTGGGAGACTGCTTCCTCAGCTATCGTCCGAACGCGCTTGATCGCGTCGATGGTCGATCTGCCCGCTCTGAAGCCAAATTGCTTCTCCGACAAGTCGGGCCCTATTTGTGTCATATGCTGGACAAGCCGGTTAGCAATGATACGCTCAAAGAGCTTGCCCTCGTCATCCAGCATCACAAGGGGCCGGTACCCTGATGGAGAGTCCGCCGGCCTACCATTTTTTTGCAGGAGAACCAAGCGTCCGTTCTTCCACGGTCGCGGGAAGACACCCTGTTCAAGGCATGCCGTGTAGAGTGCACGAAGCCTCGGCTCAAGAGCATCCAATGCCAGGACCCAGGCCTTCCCAGGAATTCCATCCGGCCCAGGGGCAGTATTCTTGGCGCGTAGCCTTAATACCGCAGCCGCCAACTCACCAGGCGTCACCTCTGGCGGAGGGTCTTCAATAAAAACCGACGTAGGTTGTTCCATCGGTGGGGGTGTGCGTTCCGCTCTGCTTGGAAATAAAACCGCTAGCACCCTCTCCAGGAAATCTGGTTGGAGGGTTTGCGTCAATGGAGGAGTCCAGGAGCGGAGCTTTCCTCTTACCATGCGGTAAGGGCGGCCCCACGGGTCGCGGTTTAAAGATGCGAGCAATTCTTCACGGGCTTCCCTTTTTGCTCGGCTGATGGCCGCTTGGAGCGCCTTCTTGCGTTCTCTGTACGTTGTTAGGCGAAGAGCCTCTTCGTCCTCGTTTCGACGCGGCCACCGTCTACATCTGGTGTATTGGCGACGTGCGGCCATACAGTCTTCACGCAATTGTGCGATTTCGGCAGTCCACCAGTACACCTGGCGTTTAGGGGCAAATGGTTTAGATCGGGGCATCGCCGCATCGCACACGAGCGTCATTGCCTCCCGGAACCACTCAGCCTCTTCCTCGATATCTATGTGGCCGTTAGGTGCTGGAACCCAAGCTTGGACCTCCGCTGCTATGGCAAGAATCTCCGAGTCGAGTTGCTTGAGGGCCCAACGTGGACCAGTTGGTACCGGCATTGACCTCTGTGGGTTGTTTGGGCTAGCCTGGAGAGCAGAGAAGTCCCACCGGATGTACCGGTGGTCTGACAGAGTCTCGATGTTTTCCACGACTGCCCAGTTCTCAACACGGCGTGCCAAAGCAGGGCTAGCGAATGAGATGTCCACTATCGAGCCGCCTTGATGACGCACGCATGTCTCCACTGTTCCCCTGTTGAGCGAGGACAGAGCGTTTGAGATAGCCCATTCTTCCAAAACTGCGCCACGCGCATCAGTAGCTGGAGAACCCCAGGTCGTGGACTTGGCGTTAAAGTCTCCCGCCAAGAGCACAGGAACGGGGTGATTTTGACCAATTAAGACTCCTATCCGTGCCAATAGATCCTCAAATTCGACTAGAGGTCGATTTGGAGAAAAATAAACCCCTATGGTCATGAATCCTCTTAGTTTTACGGACACGAAGCCATCTCCTCTTATGACTTGGTCATACGGTTGTGAACTCGGTGGGATGATAATTGCCACCGACTCTTGACAATCGCTCGCCCATCGAACCTGCTCCGGCACAATGTACGGCTCGGAGATGATGGCAATGTCGATAGACCACTGCATCAAGGTATGCACCAAAAGATCTTGGGCCCTGATGCAATGATTTATATTCGCCTGGAGGAAATGGAGGGCCATTATTGATGTTCCATTGCCTCAACCATCTCTTGCTCAACCTGGGGGACAGGTGGTGCAGCTCCAGCCGATTGCTGCTGGGCCGTAGCAACAGCAGCAATAGGCTTCCTAGCTTTCGTGGTTTTTGGAGCATTGCAAGAAGAGCTCCCGACTTTATGCCCTGAGGGCTTACCGGCTGACGCGCACAGTGTACAGTGGGCCGCTGCTGAGCATTCCGCAGATCTATGCCCTGGCTGTCCGCAGCGGTAGCATAGACCGCTCCTGTCTTCACGAGCAGAGCACTGGGCACGCACATGTCCCGCCTCGAGACAGCGGTAGCACCGCATAGGCCTGTTTGGCAATAGCTTAATTTGGGCGGAGACCCACCCAACTAGTAGCCTACCCTTCTCGGCCAATGTATTAGCCGCCGTGACCGGACAACGCACCCAAATCGAGCCCATCCCACTGTAGGAACGACGGATTTCCCCGGCCTTCAGGGACTGAATTGCGCAGTTGCCATCTTTGGCGACGGCAGCCAGGACTTCATCGCTGGACACAGAATCGTCCAAGCCTGAAATGCGTAGTTCTGCACACTTTATTGGCCTGGATACTCGAACGGTGTCAGTATTAAAGACCTCTTCCAACTTCTTGGCCAGCTGGTCAGCTTTGGGCCCGCTCGTGGCACCAGGCACCTCGATTAAAGTTGCACCTGTTGCCGCTAGTCTGAAGCGGACAGACGAGATTCCTATTTCAGCCAGATCGACCCTTGATCTAGCATCCTTGATGACTTCAGCATAAGTGAGAGGATCCCCTTTCGCATTTTTTGCCTCCGGTTGAAGAGCAAGTACAATAGCCGCTGACCGTGGTGGCCGAAGCTTCGGCTTGCGCTTCTTTGTGCTTTGCTGTTGCGGGGCAGCGGCTTCAATGCCAGGATTTGGACGGCGTTTACCCTTCTTGACAACGGTCGTCCACTGTTGATTCATCGACACTGGAGCCGACGGCAGAGGACGAGGTTGGGGTTGAGCTGTGGCCTCTTGTAGCACTGCACCTTTTACCACCTTTTTCTTCTTTTTGCCACTTTTAGTACCACTTGGCCTGGAAGAGGCGGAAGTAGAGTTAGTACCCTGCATATCCAGTGTCGTAGGCACTGCGGGAGCTATGGGCCGGCTCTGACTTAGGTCGGAATCTGTTGTAGGCTGGTTCTTCTTTCGATCGGCAGCTAGAGGGGGTCTAACTCTCTTCTCCGGTAATAACCGATCTTGTAGAGCGCTAAACCTCGCATCCATCATATTCCCCACCTGGGATATGATAGCGCTATATACACTATCGAGTTGTAACGTTGGTGCGGCAGGTAGAACCTCGATGGAGGATTGATCTATCTCCCTCCCTTTCTCTACGGCCATGCTAGCCTTAAGCATCTCCACCTCGCGGCGTAGGTCAATAAGCTCGGCCTGCAGCTTATCATTTCTCGACGCTAGTAGCGTTGTCTCTTCGGAACTGGTCCTGTATTGCAAGAGCTCTACGCTTTGTTTTATGGAAGTAGCCGCTTCTTTCAGGGCCTTCACAAACGTTCCCTTGAGGTGTTTTGACCTCTTGGTTACATTTAAAACCATCTCTGCACTCGCCATCGCCTGCTGGGCCAGCTGAGCGGCCGTGTGGGGATCGTCGCAAGCTGAGGGATCGGCAGCTACTTTTGCCATTAGAGCCAAACGGGCCGATCGAGATCTTTCTGTTTGCTCAGACACCTCCGTCTCAGATCTCGACTCCGGTTGCCGCGATTCAACAGCCATGTAGTCATGCTGGGTCTTTGCCAGACCAGTCGTTGGCGGACGTCCCCGTCCGCGACGTCCCTTGTGCGTCATCTTCGACCGAGATGACCGTCGACTACCAGCGGAGTCTGATTCAGATTCCGACCGTCGTCTCTTTCTAAACGTATTCCTTGACGAAGCGAAAGACATAGCACTGCAGTGCGAGTTACAATCCGATACATTTGTATCGAAGGCCTCAATAGGCAAACGCTCTAGCACCACAATTGGCGACTTAGTAAAGTAGGAATCTATGGGTTGAGATTCTAGGGTCACTGCCGCGCCACCATCACCGCCCATCTGCGGGCAACTGTCAACGTTTTGAGAACCTATTCCGGGTTCTGGGTTAAGCGGCGCGAGCGCGCCGCCACTAGCGCCTAAAAACGGACTATCATCATAAGCACCGCCCTTCTCGGGCTCAGCACAGTCAAGCACAACTTTGCCCCCCCCGTATAAGATGGGGCAGCTCGAATTCCCGTGAGAACTCGAGGAGGGATTCCCCAGCTCAGACCCTGAGACTGGGACCCTCCCGGGGAGTTTATTTTTAAGATGGGCCATCATGTCTTAAAAGATTTTTTTGCAGCGAAAACCTTTTATAAAAAACTGATCTCCGCCTGTCACAGGCACCTCGCAACGGGGTTATTACTGCAGGAGGGCCCCATTTTTCTGCAGGTTTTAACGTCTTTGCTGACGAGACTAGACTACCCCCTAGTTAGGATGTATCTCACTTGGTCTGGATCCTCGCCTTAGACCTGTCCGGCATGAGTGGCTCTACCGGCATAGCTCTAAGGGTCATTGGGTCACGCAAGCCCCGCCACGACGACAACGTGGAGATACTGCGGCGGGGAACCTAACCTAACCTAACCTAACCTAACCTAACCCTCGCCTGCCCGCGGTGGACCCAACAAGGCGGCTGTGGTGGTACTGGATTCGACGTTGTCACTGGATCTGGACCCTGCGCTACAGAGCGAGCGCATAGCCGTCGCGGTAGTACGAGGCGCGGGCCCGCCGATTGCGCTTCTGTCTGTATACCTGGAGCCGACTGCGAATGAAGCGACCGTGACTGAGACGCTGGAACGAATAAAAGATCTGGTAGCGCAATTGAGGATGCCACGGGTATTGCTGGGCGGCGACTTCAATGCCTGGAGCCGGTGGTGGGGCAGCTCGAGAGATGATGAGCGGGGTGAGCGGGTAGCGGCGCTGCTGGACGAGATGGAGCTGGAGATCCTTAACGAAGGTTCCGACCCCACGTTTGAGGTGTGGCGCGCTGGCCGGCTCTGCACAAGTCGTGTTGACATCACTGCATGCTGCCGACGGCTTCTGCCGGGTGTGCTCACTTGGCGAGTGGAGCCCGGGGTAACCACCTCAGACCACAATACGATCGCAGTAGAAATTGCCCGGGGGGATCCTGGGGGTGTGAGTCGACCGCGCAGCGACAGGGGACAAAGAAATATAACTGTAAGAAGGCGGACTGGAACAGGTTTACAGAAGTGTTCATTGAGGAACGAGAGCGCCGGGAATTGACGGTGGAGCGGATGGAGTCGCTGCGGGGGGGGAGCGAGGTGGAGGAGGCGGCGCGCGAATACGAGGCTGCAGTGGTGGCGGCTTGCGATGCTGCTATCCCAGTACTGGGAGCGCGCCGAGTGAGTCCCGACCCTCCATGGTGGTCCGCAGAACTAGAAAAGAAAAAAAGGGAAGTACTGACAGCTAAGAGAAGGATCAGATGTGCGGCGGAGCGCCGAAGAGACCACGTGGTGGAGCAGTACCTTGCCATCAAGGAAGAGTACTCTCAACTTATGAGGGCCTCCCAAACTGCAAGTTGGCAGAAGTTCTGCACAGCCGCCGAAAGAGAGTCAATGTGGGATGGCATATACAGGGTGATTCGTAGTACTGCGCGGCGTGCGCCTGATGTGTTGCTGGAGGGCGAGAACGGCATGACAGCGAGTGCGGAGGGCTCGGCACGGATGCTGGCGGAGGCGCTGTTCCCAAATGATAATCAGGCGGAGGACACGCCGGAGCAGGGGGAGGTGCGAGCCGAGGCCGCCGAGAGACGTGCAACGGCGCCCGCCGACCGGCCATTTACCTTACTAGAGCTGGAGTGGGCGGCACGGTCGTTTTCCCCGCGGAAGGCGCCCGGACCGGATCACTTGACGGCGGATATTTGTGAGAGAGCCGTGCTAACCGATGGGGGTGTCTTTTTGGCGCTGGCGAACTCCGCCCTCTCCGTGGGATATTATCCGGCTTTATGGAAAAAAGCGACGGTAGTAATAATACCGAAGCCCGGAAAGCCAGCGAAGCGGGCCCGATCTTACCGCCCTATCGGCTTGCTAAACATATTTGGTAAGATCGTGGAGAAAATGGTAGTGAGTAGGTTGCGCTGGCACCTTCTCAGGACAATAAACCCTAGGCAATATGGATTTATGCCCCAGCGCTGCACTGAGGACTCCCTCTATGATCTGGTGGGGCATATAGAGGCGGAAATGAAACAAAAAAAGAAAATCTGTCTTCTGGTGTCTCTGGACATAGAGGGGGCCTTCGATAATGCATGGTGGCCAGGAATAATAAAACAGCTGTTGCAGCAAACAGCAGCTGACACGTACACACATATACACGTGCGTTGTGGAGCCTATCGTGCTGTATGCGGCTGGGGTGTGGGCGTCGGCGACCCGCAAGAAAGGAGTGGCAGACCGCCTGCGAGCGCTGCAACGAGGCTTCATTATAAAAATAGCGAGGGCATACCGAACTGTACCCTTGGATCCAGCTTTGGCAATCTCGGGAATTCTGCCCCTCGATATGAGGGTGAGGGAAGCGGGCAAAATTTTTGAGATCAAGAGGGGGCGCCCTCTGGGACCATCGGGCGGTTTGGAGAGGAATGTGTCTGCCATATTTGAGGCGCTGCATCCGGCAAAGTGGTGGAGGCCAAGGTTCCGAGACCTAGAGGAGGTGGCAGGTGGGGAGCAGAGAGTAGAAGGAGTCAACATCTACACCGACGGAATTAAGATCGAAGGGAAAGTGGGTGCGGCACTGACGGTGTGGCGGGGGGAGACCGAGGTCAAATATCGCACATATCGGTTGGAGTCGCACTGCACTGTATTTCAAGCAGAAATGTTGGCTATCTTGGAGGCAACAGAGATAGCAGGGAAGTTGAAAGAAACAAAAATTAATATATTATCTGACAGTATGTCCTCACTTCAACTCATCAATCAATACACTTCCCTGCAGCCTGTTGCCTTCAAGATAAGGGAGAACCTGATAAAATTGGATTCCGTCGGAGTAGATGTTGGATTGTATTGGGTGCGGGCCCATGTGGGCACACCAGGGAATGAAAGAGCGGACGAGTTGGCGAAGCGCGCAGCCCTGTATCGTAAGACTGCCCCAGAGTATGACTTATACCCCATTTCATATGCAAAGGGAGTCATCAGGGAGGAAACAATAGCGGAATACAGTGAACTCTATAAAATAAACACTAAAGATAAAAACATCGAGCTTTTCCTCCCTGATGTCTCCCTTTGCATATGAAATGGGGTATAAGTCATACTCTGGGGCAGTCTTACGATACAGGGCTGCGCGCTTCGCCAACTCGTCCGCTCTTTCATTCCCTGGTGTGCCCACATGGGCCCGCACCCAATACAATCCAACATCTACTCCGACGGATGTCTCCCTTAATTATATTGACATTTATTTTAATTGTATTCAATCCTTAAATTTAGGTTAAGCATTGAAACTAAGATGATTTTATATTATCACAATATGACATGTGTCATTCCGCAATTGTTGCAAGTGCGTGTTTGTGTATGTTCCAATAATTACTGTAACTTAGAATATAAGACCATAAGAAAAAAAAAAAAAAAAAAAAAAAAAGACGAAAAGAAAGACGACGAGGATTGTTGGGGCCATACACGCACACGCACGTAAACACACACAGCCAAGCAAGCCCTCTACCATCGGAACCCCATGGCTCTGAAGTAGGGAGCAAAACTGCAATAGAGAATACCAAGCAATGACACTACACATTCACTTTTATACAAGTGTTTTGCAGAAAATGTCTCCGACCTATGTCGGTGGAATAATTGCGGATCTCACAATTAAAAAAAAAAAAAAAAAAAAACCTAACCTAACCTAACCTAGCCTAACCTAACCAGAAATGAAGGGAAAACTGATAGAGCTGGAAACAAAGATCAGCGAAACGAGAAATGATGGAACCGATTTGCCAATACAAAGCGAAGCCATCTGTGGCCGCCTAAAGCAAGTGGAGGCCACAATCATCGAAGAATTAAGGACGATTGGGGTACGCTCATATGCTGAGGTGCTAGCGAGCAAACCAATGCCTGCCAATACATCGGAGGGGGAGACTGCCCCGACCCATTCGGTGATTGTGTCATCCATAAACGGGGAGGACACAAGTGACATTGTATTAACGGAAATACGCAAAGTCTTGGACGCGAAAGAGGGGGGCGTCCATGTTGAGAGGGTTAGAAAGGCGAAGAACAAGAAGGTTATCCTAAGTTGCAGCACGGAAGAAGAACTGACCAAGTTAACAAAAAAGCTAGAAGATTCTGACAAGCTTCAATCCAAAAAGGCTGTAAACAAGGATCCCTTGGTTATCATCAGGGATGTATTGTCATACAATACGGACGAGGACATAGTAAACGCGATCCAAAAACAAAATAGTAGAGTACTTGGCGACATCCCTAAAGAGGAATATAGAGTGACAGTGCGGTATAGACGACGAGCTAGAAACCCCCACGAAAACCATGTTGTCCTACAGGTGTCTCCCAAGGTACATTCGTGCCTAACTACGGCGGGGGCGGTATACATCGACCTTCAAAAGAGAGCGGTGTATGACCAATCACCGCTGATTCAGTGCACGAAGTGCCTTGGTTTTGGACACGGAAAGAAGTACTGTACACAGGCGGAAAGCCTATGCAGTCACTGCGCAGGCCATCATTTGAAGGCAGAATGTGAACAAAGCGCTGTAGGGGAAAAACCGAAATGCCGAAACTGTTACCTAGCCAAGCTCGGAAAAGATGACCACAACGCTTTTGATGCCGTATGCCCAATCAGAAAACGATGGGACAAAATAGCCAGAGCAGCGGTTGTATATCATTGCTAGCGGAGGTGGTCCAGGGGAAAAAATACAGTTTTATCCAAGCAAATTTACAACGGAAAAGATTGGCACTTCAAGAGCTAGTGCAGGAGAGCATCAAGAGAAAGGTATGTGGAGCTCTTATTCAGGAACCTTATGTCAATGCAGATGGTAGGATTAGGGCATTTCCAGGAGTGAGAATTTATCAGGCGCTTCGAAGTGGAGGGGGACCAACAAAAGCGGCAATATTGATTTTTGATGACGACTTAAAAGTATGTGAAGATACTTTGCTAACAACAAATAACATCGCTGTTGTTACGCTTAGATCGTCCACAAAGCTGCTAGTGTTGGTGTCGGTCTATTTCGAGGAGGATAAACCATTAGAACCGTACCTGAGTAATTTGCAGAAGATCCATGAAAAGTATGGGGAAGTCCACTTAGTAATAGGAGGCGACGTGAATGCTTGGAGTACGTGGTGGGGCAGCACCTCCGAAAATCATCGGGGAAGAGAATTGGCCTCATTCCTGGACGAGCTGGACCTACACATTTTAAATGAGGGAGATGAGCCAACATTTGAGACAATTAGAGGAGGAAAACTTTTCAAGAGCAGAGTCGATGTAACCGCGTGCAACATGGAGTTGCTGCGGCACATAGAGAACTGGAAAGTCGATAAGGAAGTTACTAGCTCTGACCATAATGCAATCACATTTGAAGTGCAATTTACTAAACTTGACCAAAAGAAACACCAGACCACCAGGATCTACAACACGAAAAAAGCAAAATGGGACATATTTAGGAAGGTACTTAAGACAAATTTAGTGCAAGAAGAAATAACTGTAGAAAATATAGAAAAAGCTGAAACGAAACAACAATTAGAAGAAATAGTGAAAAAATACTCAGATACAATTACTAAAACATGTGAAGATCAAATACCTAAAAAGTCACATAAACCAAAGAAATACCGCGTACCATGGTGGTCGGAGGAAGTGGAGAGACTAAAGAAAGATATGATGACAAAAAAAAGAAGGATAAGAAATGCAGCTGAAAGCAGAAGAAAACACGTCATAGAGACCTACCTCGCGGCAAAGAAAATGTATGACGAAGCTTGCGAAATTGCCCAGACCACCAGCTGGAAAGACTTTTGCAGCAAACAAGAGAAAGAGAGCTTATGGGATGGAATATATCGAGTTATAAATAAGTCACGTAAATGGGCGGACGATGTGATGTTGGTGGACAGCGGAAAACTGCTAAGCCCTCAAGAATCAGTAAATATGTTAGCAAGAACCTTCTATCCGAAGGACAACAAAGATGAAGACACACAGGACCAAGCTAACATAAGGGCAGAAGTGGAAACATACGCTACCAAAGAGGGCGGCAGTGATCCGTTGTTCACCAAATCAGAAATTAAAAATGTCATTAAAACTTTTAACCCGAAAAAAGCGCCCGGCCCTGATGGCTTTACAGCAGATATCTGCGCAGAAGCCGTCGGAGCTAACATCGGTGTATTCCATTCCATAAGCAATAAATGTTTGAAATTAGGTTACTTTCCAAATATATGGAAAACAGCAGCGGTCATTATTCTCCGGAAGCCAGGCAAAGCGGACTACACGCAAGTTAAATCATACCGCCCGATCGGTCTGCTGTCTATACTGGGGAAAATACTGGAAAAGATGCTGGTAATAAGATTGCGATGGCATCTCCTCCCCAAATCCAGCAAACGGCAGTATGGGTTTACACCGCAGCGAAGCACACAGGATGCCCTTTTTGACCTGACAAAGCATATAAAGGAAAGGATCAAAGATAAAGACTTGGTAGCGCTAGTCTCCTTGGACATCGAAGGAGCATTCGACAGCGCATGGTGGCCGGCAATAAAGGACCAACTACACAGGAAGGCGTGCCCACCAAATCTGCTGAGGATGGTATACAGCTACCTAAAGGACAGGAAGGTGAAGGTTGGCTATGCGGGGGAGACTTGCGAGATCTCCACATGTAAAGGTTGTGTACAGGGCTCTATAGCGGGGCCAACATTTTGGAACCTGTTGCTGGACCCATTGCTGAAGATGTTGGAGGGCAGGGAGAATATATACTGCCAAGCGTTTGCCGATGACGTGGTAGTGGTGGTCTCCGGCAAGAATTCAGAGTCGGTGCAGCGTGACTCTTGCAAAATTTTAGATGAAATAGGTAACTGGGGAAAACAAAATAAACTCAAATTTGCGGCACACAAAACGAATCTGATGATAATTACGAACAAATTAAAGTATGAGGAACCTGACATTAGAATGGGAGGGATTAAAATTAACGCGGTCAATGAAATTAAACTACTAGGATTAGTAATAGACAATAAACTGAGCTACAAGAGTCACATTGCACAGACCTGTAAGAAAGCGACAAACATTTACAGGCAACTGGCAAAAACGGCAAGAGTTTCGTGGGGACTAAACCCAGAAATAATTCGGACCATCTACGTGGCAGTGATTGAGCCAATTATTCTGTTTTCATCCAGCGTATGGGCTAAATCGGCAGAAAGGGTATCAATAAGAAAACAATTGGATACGTTACAGCGGGGGTTCGCTCAGAAAATAGGTAGAGCCTATCGCACGGTCTCCTTAAACGCAGCACTGGTCCTGGCCGGGCTTATTCCGCTGGACCTACGTGTAAGGGAAGCGGCTGCCCTTTATAGAGCAACGAGAGGAGAACCCATAGATATGCTGCCGTCGGACAGGGAGATAGAGAAAAAAGTTAACTTCCTAACAGCTCCTCATCCCTCCGTAAAAATAGACGTAAGCTACAGTTGCTTAAATAACATAGACGACCTCAAAAGTGACAAGGAAGAACTCTGTATATACACCGACGGCAGCAAAATCGAAGGGAAGGTGGGAGCAGCGGTGTCTTGTTGGAAAGGGGGTATAGAGACAGCGAAGACAAAGCTCAAATTGGAGGCATACTGCTCAGTATTCCAGGCGGAGCTACTGGCTATAGACAGAGCCGTGGAAATAGCTAAAAAAGCGAAGGCCCAGAAGATCAATATACTGAGCGACTCGAGATCGGCTTTGGACCTGCTAAGCAGACAAAGTGATACTCATCCACTGGCATGCAGAATTAAGGAAAACATAACCAGCATTGTTAACCAGAACAGAAAGCTCGAAATGTTCTGGATTAAAGCTCACATAGGTACGATAGGAAACGAGCGAGCGGACCAACTAGCAAAGGAGGCCGCCCTGTATAAAAAAACAGCAGCGGACTATAGTAGATACCCAATTTCCTATGCAAAGCGATGCATACGCGAACACTCACTACAAACGTGGCAGGAGAGATATAGTAGCGGTGCAACAGCATCAGTGACAAAACTATTTTTGCCAGATATACGGATTGCGTATAAAATTATAAGGTCCTTAAAAAGCAATTACATCCTAACACAAGTTTTGACGGGTCACGGTGGGTTCTCCGCTTATCTCTACCGATTTAAATGTAAAAGCGATCCCGCTTGCGTCTGCGACCCGACAGTAGAAGAATCGATCATCCATTTAATATTAGAATGCCCAAAATATATAAGGAAAAGATACGATTTTGAAATGAGATTTGGCGTGGCAATGGCGGCATCAAGTCTCAGCAAAATCGTATCAAATAAAGACACAAGAACAGCTTTTATAGACTACTGCTGTCGGATCGCAGAGGATGCAATCAATAGAAATAAGGTAGTGTAAGGAAATTATGTTGATAATATATTTTGTTAAATATATATAATAACATATAAATGATAGACTAAGAAAATAAACTAAGGAATGAAAAGACAAAAAAGAAGCATACAAAGCAACAAGAAGCAAAAAGGATGTAATAAAAAAAAAAAAAAAAAAAAAGGAACAAAAAAAAAATATATATATACTATAAATACTTATAATAATCTAACTATAATATAGTGATAAGAAAAATGGAACGAACAACATAGGTACTAGTTAGTATAAGTGACAGAGATAAGCGGAAAAACCACAAACCCATTCGGAAAATACATCGGATTAAATTATACTTACCCAATACCAAGGGCATCGACCGGCAAGTCGATGGATAGAATTAGCATGGCAGGTAGAAGGTTTTAGTCGGTAAGAGTCCAGCACTACCTGGGTCCTCCATTCCCAGGTGTCCATGAGGATTTCCCCAACCTGCCAAAAAAAAAAAAAAAAAAAAAAACCTAACCTGACCTAGGTTATTGTTCAGTTGTAGGGGTGTTCCAGGATGTGGTAAGCTTACTATTGCTTTGTGTAGTGTGCTGTCTTGGGATTTTCTGATGAAGTAGGATCGTAGATTACCGATTTGGGAGTAGTGCAGATTTTTTATGTCTATGAAAACGAGGCCTCCTAGTTTTCTTTTGAGTGTGAATCTTTGTACTGCCGAATGGATGTGGTGAATGTTATGTTTGTTACTGCTAGTCCTAGTTAAGGTGTTAAGAGCATTGAGCTCAGTATCAGACCACTTTATTATTCCAAACGAATACGTCAGGATGGGAATAGCGTAAGTATGTATTAACGGCTTTTACTTTATTTCTGGCAGATAGTTGGGTACTAAGTATTTGATTGAGTCTCTGTTTGTACTTAGTTTTTAATGCATTTTTAATATCTGTGTGATTTATGGACGTTGCTGATATCCTAAATATTTATATGTGTCTCTGGGTTCCATGCTATTTATTATCCCTCCTTGGATTTCTAATTCGAATGGATCTGTCCTACTATGTTGGCCTTTAGTGATGCTATTGATTTTACATTTATTTGTTCCAAAAGTCATTTTTATATCTGTGCTGATTTTTTCTGTGAGATTTAGTAGACGATCCAGTTCCTGTTTGTTGCTTGCGTAGAGTTTGATGTCATCCATGTATAAAAGATGTGTAATTTTAATACTATTTTCTTTGTCTATTGTGTAACCGTATGGAGTGTTATTAAGAATTCTCGAAAGAGGGTTTAAGGCTAGGCAAAACCACAGAGGACTGAGGGAATCGCCTTGGAAAATACCCCGTGCAATTTTGATCGGCGCTGTTGTAAGTGTTGTATTATTGGTTCTTAAATTAAGTTTCGTCGTCCATGTGATCATTGTGTGTTTTAAAAATTGTATTAAACTATTGTCTTACACCTTACTACACATATAAACCAAAAAATGTCTTAGAAAATGATAAAGCTAAACTATACTGGGATAGAGATATCATAACCGACCGCACCATCTTAAGCAATAGACCCGATATAACACTAACCTTAAAATCCACTGAAACCACCTATCTCATAGACATTTCTGTTCCTAATACACACAACCTAAAACAAAAGCATGCAGAGAAGATCCAAAAATACATACCTTTAGCAGACGAAATAAAACAAATGTGGCACCAAGATACTGTCAGGGTTATTCCTATTGTTATTTCATCAACTGGTGTAATACCGAAGGCTCTTCAATGCGCTCTGAAAATTCTAGATCTTCACGAAAAGATCTACATACCACTACAAAAATCAATTGTAATAGATACCTGCTCCATAGTTCGCCGTTTCCCCAACCCGACTTCGCTTACACTCCATAACATTCCAGATACCACAGACACGCAAAACACACGCATAACATAAAATTACTATACTAACTCACAGGAACCAGAATACTTGGCGTAAGCCCGTATCTGGGTCCTAATTACCCCGAGTCGAGAAATAAAGAAATCTTTCATAATAATAATAATAAAAAAAAAAAAAAAAATAATAAAAAAAAAAAAAATTAAAGTTGAAAGAAAAAGAAATGAAAACATCATAACAATAAATATATAAACATACTATAATTACAAAATAAGCAATCAGACATCTTGAAGATGTACCGTATTATTGTAAGTAACACCATGTAACAAATTAATAAGTACCTAGATTACAGTAAACTAATGTTAGATATATAATTAAAGAATTAAGAACAAGTTTTTTATATAACAACGTTGGATACCACCACAGTATGTATATGATTATAAAAGATTGTGTAATCATGCATATAAATATAACTTAAGATAATTTATAAATAAGATAATAAAACAAAAGGAAAATACAGGAGGAGGGAGTTCTGCGAGTAACTTTATTTCAAAACGAAATCAACCTAGAACCTAAAACCAAGGACCCGGCATCATTCATGCAGCTGGGGACACCAGTCTGAGACCGTAATAAAAAACGGGTCTAATTAAAAAAAAAAAAAAAAATACCTAACCTAACCTAACCTAAACACAACGTAAATCAAAACTAGTCGACTTTGACGCTGTAGAACGGGAGCGTCGGGGGGTCGATTTTAACTTTACGTACCGCATGTCTGATGTAGATGACGCCTCAAGTTTTTTATTGACACTCTGAACGGTATAATTTCGGCAAATACTACCCTGAGATCAACCCCAAACAGAAAATCATTACGCAAGTCATGGATGACAGCGGGACTGTTGAGATGTCTAAGAAATAGAGATCATCTGCACGCCAAATTAAAAAAGTCTCCTGATGATAATATACTTACAATATAATAATACAAAAACCCTCCGAGCGCCGGAGCGAGAAGGTTGTTTACCGGTCGTTATTACGCGCTCTAAGCACAGATCGTATTTAAGTACCTACTTCTTAACGTTTAGGTTCTTTGCGAAGTTCGGACGTTGGGTGTGCCTTTTCTCAACCTAGGTACATATTTCAAGCAACATGCAGTGTGCTGAATGCAATGAACATGTATCCGATGGAGTGCAGTGTGGTGCGTGTCATAAATACCTTCATTTTGTGTGCGCTGGCGTTGCCGAAACTACGTATCGTAAAATGACAAAGGAAAAAAAGGCTGTAGTCCGTCGCCGCAGGGCCCCTCTATTAACGACGTACTTCTAGAAATAAAGTCTTTCCGCTCTGACTTCAACACCCTGAAAATCCAAGTCGAAAATACCTCGCAAGGCGTCCAGGATATCAACAAAAAGCTCAATGACATAGAAGCGAGATACACAGTTATGGATGGCCGAGTAAAAAACATGGAAAACCAACTGTCGTCACTGTCCCTCCTTCAAGCTGATCTGGACCAGGCCAATATAACCTTAGCTGCCCTTCAACAAGCGCACAATGAACGCGAGCAGTTCTTACGTGCTAACAATATAGAAATATTAGGTGTACCTCACACGAAAGGGGAAAACTTATACAATATACTGAGTATACTTTGCACGAAGATCGGTAATACATTGTCCGCCGCCGATATTGATACAATCCACCGTGTGCGTCGCTTCCCCATGAGTGGCAAACCTGGATCTGAATCCCGTTTCCCGGCCATAATAGTGCGCCTGACAAGCTGAGAATTGCAGTTTAATAATGATATTCGACGTTTTACATGCGCAAGAATGTGTAAGTAAAGTGTTGGACGAAATGAGGTTGAGTGTAAGGTTTTACACAATATTTAACTCGTTTGGCTATATTTATATTTATGTTACTATTATAACCTTAAAATTATTAAATGTCTAACAATTTTGTGAGTGTTTATTGTCAAAACGTGAGAGGTTTGCGCACAAAATCGCATGAATTCCTGGGAAACGTTATCTCCTCCAGTTTTGATATAATAGCTTTAACAGAGACATGGCTGACAGGTACTTTTAATAGCAGTGAGTATTTCGACTCTCGGTACGTAGTGCATCGTGTGGATCGTGAGTCGACATCGGAGCGGGCGGCGGGCGGGCGCGGTGGCGGCGTGGCGCTGGCCGTGCGCCGCGAGCTGCGCGTGCGCCGCCGCGACGAGTGGCGCTCGGCGCCCGCGCACGAGGAGCTCTGGCTTAGCTCAGTGAGCTGGCGGCGCGGCCGCGGCGGCCGGAACGGACCGCGCGCGCTCGCCCGCCTCCCGTCGCCGCGCGCGCCGCGGCGGACGATTCGTGCCTCCGCAGCACTATAAACAACGCACGCTACTTACATATTGCCTGCGCCTACTTTCCGCATAATAATAATCACTTGGTCAGACTGCAGACGTTTCTCGATAACGCCGCCCAACTTATTGTAGCAAACCCCCACGACGTTTTCTTGCTTTTGGGCGATTTTAACGTATCGCATGCTTCTTGGAGACATACGTCTTCCAATTATTTGTTATTAGACCCGTCGACGGACCCGTGTGTAACTTGTGTGCAGGATTTTATGGCATTCTCATCGCTTTTTCAATATAATGGCTGCCTAAACATTAACAACAAAATACTCGACCTAGTCTTATCTAACACAAATTGTGTAGTTACTCATACTGAAGACCCCTTAACTCCAGAGGACTCGCATCATAGGGCACTTCAGATCTCACTATCACAGGATCTACTTATGTCCCTTCAGGAAAAACAGAGACACAAATTAAAGTTTCATTTAGGCGACTATGCTAGTATCAATGACGAGTTAGGCACGACCGACTGGAGTATACTCGATAGTGTGAATACAGACGAATCTATAGAATATTTTTATCAAGTTATTAACAGTCTAATAGAGAAATACATACCAAAAAGATTGTCTCATAATAACTCACACTATCTGCCCTGGTATACACGGCCACTCATTAAATTAGACAGACAAAAACTTAAAGCGCACAAAATGTGGAAAATTTATGGCAATCCCCGGGACTACTCAGAATTTAAGTTATTGCGTAAAAGGGTCAAATGTTTGGAGAGAGATTATTATAATTCTTACATTACACTTTCTGAAGAGAAAATTACAAAGGACCCTAAACATTTTTGGTCATTTGTTAAATCGAAATCTGACCATAATTCTATTCCGGAAAGTATAACCTTCGGCGATAGAGCTTCTGACGATGGTTATACCGCATGTAGCTTTTTCAATGAATACTTCCATTCAGTTTTTGAACCTCCATCACGGGATTTTACAGACGAAAATTTGTCAGTAGCCGATTCGCCGGTTGATATTTCAACTATCAATCTTTCCACAAATATTGTGCTGAAGTACCTCAAGAGGGTCAATATTTCCAAGGGCGCGGGTTTTGATGAGTTGCATCCTTACTTCATTAAGGAGTGTGCTGATAATTTATCCACCCCACTGGCCATAATATTCTCAAAATCTATGAGCGAAGGATGTTACCCGAAAATATGGAAAAAAGCGCTTATAACACCTATACACAAGGGAGGTGACCGCTCGTTGGTATCGCAGTACAGACCCATCTCAAAGCTCTGCGTTCTTGGAAATATATTTGAAAAAATAGTCACTGATCAATTATACGGGGTCTTTTCCCATCATGTGTCTCCTTTTCAACATGGTTTTCTAAAGGGTCGTAGTGTTGATACAAATCTGCTTTGGTTTACTGACTACGTTCATAGTGCTTTAGAGGCAGGCCATCAGGTGGACGCCGTGTACACCGATTTCTCCAAGGCGTTCGATAAAGTCGACCACGACATGCTCATTATGAAACTTGGGAAATTCGGTGTACATGGTGACCTATTAAGGTGGATCAGCTCTTACATTAAGAACCGCTCCCAAGCAGTGGCTCTAAAGGGTTACATATCCAACTTCTTGGACATCAGCTCAGGCGTGCCCCAAGGATCCCACCTGGGACCGCTGTTGTTCATTTTATACATTAACGATATTGGCAATATTTTTAAAAATTCACATCACCTGCTGTATGCAGATGATATGAAGATTTATCGCATAATCTCTTCTCCGGACGACTGTTATGAACTGCAGAAGGATTTGGACCGCTTGTCTGCATTCTGCTTGACTAACCACCTCTTCCTCAATTAGGATAAATGTCATGCTATTACTTTCTACAGGAAAAATTTTAACATTAGTTATGCATATAAACTGAATGGTAAGTTCATAGATCGTGTTCATAAAGTCAGGGATTTAGGTGTCATATTAGACTCTAAATTACATTTTAATCTCCACGTTGACCATATAACACAGAGCGCACTCCGACAACTGGGCTTTATCTTTCGCATTTGTAAGCCATTTAAAAATGTTCTTACATATAAAATTCTGTATTATTCCTTTGTCCGGAGTAAATTGGAGTTCTGCAGTGTTATATGGAATCCATACTATAACCTTCATGTAGATCGCATCGAAAAAGTTCAGAAGAAATTTTTTAAATACCTAGATTATAGAATGGGAACCCATTTTGTCGACTACAGAACTTCAGCGGTTTTACACAAAACCCTTAGCCTAGAAAGTCGTCGTAAAGTTGCTGACGTCGTATATCTGTTTAAGATGATAAACGGTGTTATAGATTGTTCCTATCTGCTTAACAAACTTAATTTTAAGATACCGCGTAACCCCTCACGTTGTACAAAATTTAAATTTTATATCAATTTTGGCCGAACAAATTATGCTAAATATAGGTTTTTCCTGCGTTCTCCAAACACATATAATATATTATTTGGTGATATAGATATGTTTCATAATAATTTAGTAAGTTTTAAGAAAAATGTATATGGTACACTAGGATAAATTGTGGAATTAACAGGGTATGGTTGTAGCACTTTGTATATCCTAATATTGTATACAAAGTAGGTGATTTTAAGTAAAATTGCTACTGTATAAGTTTTAAAAAATGTATTCTGTGCTATAAAATATTGTAATTTAGGGTAGTTGTAAGTCTACAAGCTATATAATTAGAACTAATGCAATGTAACATGACTGTTTACTACTGAATGTCACTCCCGCGAGTCCGCACTCCTTTGTTCTACTGGCAGATGAGGCGGAAGTTGAACGACTGATTTTGGGGTTGAGAAGCGATTATGCTACTGGAGCTGATGGTCTGTCTGGTGTATTCCTAAAAAGATTTAAAAATATTTTGGTACCACCCATCACCTTCCTATGCAATCTCGCTTTCTCTACTGGAACCTTTCCTGATGCATTAAGGGTTGCAGTTGTTACTTCAAATCTTGGAAAGGTTATTAAACGGACGGCTGGTCAGATACTTGGAGGGAAATCAAATGTTGTCATCATCTCAATTTGGCTTTCGCTCGGGTATTTCGGCCAGCGATGCAGTACTCAAACTTACCACGCATATTGTTAGTAACATGGATAAGAAGCAGAAGGTGATTGGTATTTTCCTAGACCTGGCAAAGGTGTTTGACACTATCTCTGACCCCACACTCATTGCCAAAGTAGAGGATAGTGATATCAGGGGCCTTCAACTTGAATTTTTTAGGAGCTATCTTTCAAATAGACGTCAATGTGTGTGATTGGATGAGTGGTGAGTTGGGGGCATCCTGTGGTTGTGGGGTTCCGCAGGGTAGTATTCTAAGCCCAACGTTATTTTTGATATATATATCAACGATCTATGTCAAATCTCTCTTAAAAACGGTAAAATCTTTACATATGCTGACAATACTGCCCTGATTTTTCATGGCACAACGTGGTGTACCTCCCCCCCTTACTGGCCTCTATATAAATATAAATAAATAACTCTACTCTCTCATCTATTTATTACCTAACGCGTATTCGTACATTCCTGACATTACTATGGCCTCTTGATCGTCTAGTTATTCTAACGTTGTGTTTGTGGTAACCCAAGACTTTTAGAGTTGGAAGACAAACAGGTTATTATGATTTGTTAGGATAAATGATTACCAGGTAGGAGATAAATATAAGATTTGGTGTATTTATAAAGTAGTTGTCGTATGCTCAAGGGGAATGTTGATACTAAGGGGATTTTAGGGACTGTCCATATTATAAAAAAAAATAGGGGATTGGGAGAGTGAATCTTGCCCCAGCCATTACACTGGCTCATCATATCCTCTATAGGTCAGCCTCAGTGAGGATATGATATCTCTCCGCAAGATTCCGTTTGGAGCAGCCAAAGACATCTTTTTAAAACTCCAATCCGCCCAGCAATGCCTTTTTCTTTATATTGAAAGAGAGGGTACAAAGAGGTAAGTCATTATCGTCAGAGTCAGGTTGGTTTTGAGTTATGAAGTGACTTGAGAGGACAATATGAACAATCCAG
This sequence comes from Blastobasis adustella, assembly GCA_907269095.1. Taxonomy (NCBI): domain Eukaryota; kingdom Metazoa; phylum Arthropoda; class Insecta; order Lepidoptera; family Blastobasidae; genus Blastobasis; species Blastobasis adustella. The sequence goes on from OU026132.1 coordinate 52,698, forward strand.
TGTCTCCAAAACCATATCCAAGTGATAAATGTATAAAGTAGATCCAAAAAGCTTGTAGCGCTCTCCACGAACTCTCTACATCGTCTCGTTGTAGGTAAGTAGATCTTGTGCAAGAACGTACTCCTGGGCATAATAAAACTCACTTGGAAAACATCAGCTTACTCAAACGCAATGCAGGGTGCAGGTATATGTATAGACTCGTCGATGTAGTTGTAGCAACCCAAACATTTAAGGCGAATACTTGGGCTGTGTTTCCTCGTGGCGACGACACAGGGCCCGAATTCCGCAGCACAGATATAGGTAGCATAATGTAGTATCAGCAGGTAGTCCATGGAGAGAGTGCTCCAAACACATGTAAATATGGCCAATCACTGGCGGTGATGTCATCAGGAGTAGTAATATTTGGATATGTTCCATAGATCAATGGAACGCTCTCCCTTCTATGATCTTCGATATCGGTCAACCAGAGAGTCCCAGATGCAGCTTTATTCTACCTTTTGATTATCTCCAAGCACCACTAACACTCAGTGAATCGCCACAGATGCGGACGGCGTCGAACGCGATTCCAGTCTGAGTACACTTTTACATACTCGCAAATCATACACATTTGAAGAGTCAAACAACACAAAATAGAGTATTATAATCAAGTCTCAAGTATAATATTTGCTGTCCACCATATCATAGTATTAAACCGGTCTATCTTTGCTATCCGAATACAATCTCATTTTTTAGTTCCGTAGTAGGAACCTAAGCGCATTCATTAATCAGTAATTTTATATTCAAATCCTAAATACAAGTTATTCAAGGAATTCAAATCGTAGAACCAATACCAACAACTCAATCAAATGCTGCACCCGGAATGATTAAACGCATCATCCTAAATCCAGTTACTAAGTTTCTCGAGACGCCACCTATTGAGAGACAGCAAATGTTTTTAGATGGAAAACTGTTAGTATTGTGGTCATCGATTAGATCGTATCTAGCGGGTTCCCAATGAGCCTCACAGATGGCGCCGCCAATCGATAGGGTGAAATAATACATTTAGATTTAATTTACAATACTAGTGAATTCGGTTTCAATCTAGGCAGGGTCAGTTAGTGTTTTGTAACAGTTCATACAATTGTTTTAGAGTACTCCTTAATTTAGTTATAGAATAAACAACGGGCTGTACTGCTAGCGCCAACTAGTGACCGCTGGTTGAACCACATTAGCCTGCTTCCTTTTAAATTCGATCCTAAGTTTAGATATATATATTTTGTTTCATTATTAAAATTACATAAATACAGCCTACATTTACAATCAATTCAATCTATATTGGAATCCCTAGGTTAATTTTCACATTAAATGAGTAATTACACGATAAGTGTCAGCCAATCACAGTTCTCATTGGAATCGGAAGTCGGGTAAGTACCTATAACGAAACAAAGACTCCTGCGCGCCATGTCTGACCCGATTAAAGTTCTCCTTCCAGATACGGTGTTATGGCTACAAAATAAATTGTGATACGTTTCCCAATGCTATTTAGTAGAATTAATTTTGTGCTTTTTGTGGACTTGATGTATAATTGAGAGTGATCACTGTCGGCTCAATACCACCCATAAAACCAACAAAACGAGTACCGCGCCGCCATATTTATTTCAGTAGGTACAATCTCACGATTTATTTAGGCGCGCACGTTATGTTCAGATTTCGTTGTATAATTACTAATTGACTACTTTCTGTATTTTCAGGTTATGACCAAGTCAATGGCAATTCGATCACTGGTTTTCGAATGGCGAGCTTATTGTTAAAAGTGTTCTAATGAAATTGCAAGATGCGCGGACCAACACCCATTGTGCTTATTTGATATTTTGGTGAATAAAGTATGGTGCAACAGAATATAATCAAACAGTAGTATAATGGTGTTGAGGTGATATCCTAGTCTTCCGGGGTAAGTTAAAACTTAATACCTATTTTGGTAATAATGCCTAGGAGTCTATATAGTGTGAAAAATGGGGCCAAACCCGGGTACGGTCGCGGGCTTCATCGTGTACGAGCTAGTTCTTAATTTGAGAATACCTAACGTGAATACCCGGCCAGTAAATGGGAGCCTACTTTATTTCGGTTTAATGTAATATTGTTGCCCTCCAAAATTCTACCCTAATACTAGACCTATTACTATTATGGTTATGACGTATTGTTTTATTAACTGTAATTCTCATTTATTTCATGCAATTGGTATGAGATCTGTCAGTCTGCGGCAGTAACTAGATTCGAGCTAGCGTGGATCTCTAAATTATGGCATCTAGTGATTCGATATTGATTATGACATCAGTTTGGATTTTTGCGAAATGGGCAATCAAAGGTAGGTAAATGAACTGTTTAATTTTATGCTACATAACCTAACTCTAACTGTACACTAGTCGTATTGTCGCCCCTTCGCATTCCTACCCTAAGCAGGCCCTGGTTAGTCTAGTTTATGCCCTATCCTATTTTTATAACATTGGACAGTATCTTATCTCCACCAAGATGAGCCTACCATTCAGTAGTAGTGTTTGGTAAACTGATTTAAATTCTAATAGATCATATTGTCTTACAGATTGCTTCGAGCTAGGGGTGCAACGGGCTGCTGAATTTCTACTAGTGGTGTAATCATAGCTGAAATATGCTCTGCTTAAGCTGCCTATAATATGATACTAAAATTTTACTGATGAAGACTTTACATTTTGTTAAGTATTTCCTAGTATAGTCAAATATTTTGTGGAATAGACATCAGAAATCCTTCGTTATGAATTTACTGATTGAATACTAAGTTGAACTATATACCTAATGTTAACTCAGAATTGTATTGCTAGAGGCTCGCCCCTCACTGGTTTAAATCTAAGAATTCTCTGATATAATAGATATTGTCTCTGCGAGGGTTTAACTCAATTTGGAAATTTAATAATATTTGAGAATTAAAAAGTCAGTATACTTTATTTGTAGGGTGTTTATATTGGATTATTATTAATGTTACTGAATATTAAAGTTTTATGCTGTATTTTGTACACCTTTATTTTTCTTCCTTTTCTCTGTTATTGTTGTTATAATCTTTACTGTTTATTCATTTAAACAATTGTTACAACCACACTTTGATTCCTTATGATGATCCTAACATACCTAGTCTATCTAGCTTATCCCCAAGTATGAAGCTTGATTCTATTCCTTGTAATTGCAAATGTATCAAAATAAAATTTATAGTATTAATTGATGTGTATGTATGTGTCCCTGCCTAAGTGGCAGAGAAAAGACCGAATTTCTGTTGTCTTCTCTCCCCTAAGCACGTGTCTAATACCTATACTATCCTACGTTCCCTAACCAGTTTGGAGTCGAAAAGCACCAGTGGTCACATCAAGGCATAGTGAGATTCCGTAGTCCAAAAAGTGTATGCCTAACCTTCCAACAGAACTCCTCCGGAGCGTGCTGATGGAATGTGTACCTGGCAAGTCTGAGGGTCCATCTGACTGGGAAGGATCCTCGGAAGATGTGTATAAGATCATGAGTCATCAGTATTCGAACAGGGTACTGTTTAGCGAGAAACGGTCAGACCCTCCCAAGCGGCGTACCATGTTTCCATGGCCAGCTCTTACTCGAAACCTTAGACCCATGCCAGACTTTAGGTACAAGCGACCGCTAGTCCCATAGTAAGTAGCTAATATCTTAAAACAAATAATGGGATCGTAGGAGTCACTTGCCCGAATGGTTGTCTGACATCCATTCAGATCCGCCCTTCAAAACAAGGGCGGCACCAGGAACCTAAAGAAAAGCATCAACTACTCCACCTGTAAATTATTTATGGTAGCACTGATTCTAATTCCTTATCTAGGTAAAATTTATAATCCTCCACGATAACTAGGGCGTCTTGAACTTCACGTATAGCACAGCTCGTAGTCTCGACTCAACCAGAAGAGTCCCCTGAAAGGAATTCGCGACCCCAGGCTGATCCAGCAGCGTTTCAACAACTCCAACAACCTAATTCAAAAGTGCGCCCCGAGTAACCTCGAGTCCCCGTCTCCAGGCCCTTTTATAACCTCTCAATTGTTTCTTATGAAACTGTTCTCATGAAACAAGCACAATTTCCTGCGATCGCAGTAGGTATGTTTCACAAGAAACTATTTCACAGGATCAAAGTAGGTATGTTTCACAGGATCATCGTAGGTATGCTTCACGTGAAACCGTTTCACAGGATCCCAATAGGTATGTTTCACATGAAACTGTTTCCCAGGATCATGGTAGATATGTTTCACGCGAAACTGTTTCACAGGATCATAGTAGGTATGTTTTACGTGAAACTGTTTCCTAGGAACACGGTAGGTATATTTCATGTGAAACTATAAACTTCCCGTGACGATCGAAAACAACCTATCTTTCTCACCAAGGTCGATTCTTCATTGTCAGATACAATTTCATGCGATCATTGTAGGTATGTTTCACGCGAAACGCGAAACTCCGCGTAACGCAATAAGGTCGATATTTCACTAAAGGATTTCTGTTTCACGGGAAACGCATGAAATTTTCAAGACACAATCTCTCGATGCCGATGGAACTTACGCTCTAGTGATAATAAAATAAGGTTGATATTAGTTTTGCCTTCTGAATACCGACTTATCTCGACGCTTGCTTCTAGCGGAAAATGGGCCTTACTAGTAGGCATTAAGGGCGTGAATAGCTTGTACTCAGATATCTGTATCCAAGTAGGTATCAAATTGCGGAGTATAGTCCTTTCCTTTAATTTTTTTTTTTGATAATATATTTTAAAATGTCCCCACATATTTTACTATAGGTAAGTATCGATGCCGATCTTCCGACAGTTGGTAGGTAACAGTTTTAGGTACATTGTTGGTAGGGAATTGTTTTAGGTGTTGTATGTCTTTCTAGGTACTTACCTATACCCAATGTCGACGCTTTAATGTTTTTACTACTTAGGTATTTAGTTAGACTACATGAATGTACCTATTTACCTGTGAATGGAATAATACGTAAATCTGATTATCGTACCTATTTATTATTGGAGCTTAGGTGGGACCGTCACAGTGGGAATCTGTATTTGACTTTGCGCAGGCTGGATTTGATTGTGACTCGAATTGGTTGGTCAGAAACTTGCTTTGTCAAATCAGAGTATGCCGGATTCCCACAAATTCTTACTATATTCCCACACTTGTCTTGATGATTCCGAGGCTCAGGGATGCATGTGTCCTAAACTCAAATGTAGTGAAACAATTAAATATTTGGGTGTTCAGGTTTACAATCTTCTCTCCTTCCACCCACACATTGACAGCCTTACAACTACACTTCGTAAATTATTTTTTATATTTAAAGCGCTTAGGGATATTGCAGACCATACAGCACTAAAAATGGTATACCTCGCCCTTGCCCAATCGGTGACCTGTTATTGTATTGTGTCGTGGGGGGGATGTGACAAAACGTACTTATTGAAACTTGAGCGTGCACAGAGAGCGCTTCTGAAGGTTAGATGGCGACTTGCATATCGTTTCTCTAGCTTCGAACTGTATAAATATTGTAGGTTTTTCTCATCGCAAACTTCGTACGATGTTAGCAACCCTCCAACCTCGCGTAGATTTTACTCCGTTTGTCCATCCGTTCCGACAAATTGCAGTGTGGCCCAACGAAATTTTCACTTCCTTGGGAGTTTTGTGTAGAACAAAGTACACACACACACACACTGCGTCAGCGGAGTGGTGGAGCGAGAGGGTCATCCTCCCTCTCTCGCGCCGCTGCCTCTTTCTGCGAGATTTATGTCCTCGCAGAAGGCGATCCTTTCACTTCCAAGCATGGATTACGCTTGGAAGCGCAAGGTACGGACCTACAATCGCATTCAGGACACGGCGCTGCTTCTCCCACCCAGTTTAGGCCACGAGGGTATGTTGCGCTGTGTCCTCTGTCGCGTTACATTTGTGGCATGACGGGGCTTCCTCTCTCCCAACTCGGTGCAGGAACGATCCGAAACAACCGTGTCCAGATAATACCTGCACTAAACGGTAAGAAAGGGATACATGCGAACGCTCGACTCAGTCGTCGATGACGGGACCGTGTAACGTAACACTGTCCGACGGACAGTGCCAGGCTCAGTTATAATAAAAACAACGAATATCAGGGTAATGGGTTTATGTACAATCAGTCCAGAAACTACAATCTAAAAAACAAGAAATTTATAAAAAGAATTTAAAATGTTAAAAGTACGAAAGTTTTTACGAAAGTCCACAACTTATGCCCGGGCTGGATCACTGGGTTCACTGTTGGCCGAAAAGTACAGGTTGCAGATTGACTCGACAGACTATTTAATTTAGAAAACTTCGAGGATAAAATTTTATGCAGTCACGTGCATAATTTGACCGGTCAACTGGTATTTAATTATTGGTTTCTGAAGATAGCTTCTTCTAGCTATGATACTGATTCACCTTCTAGTTCGAAGGCTGGGAGAACTCTGCCCACTCATCCGCTGCACTCTCTAACAAAGGCTCGGGGCTTCACTTAAACACGTTCGAGAACGCATTTGGCACAAAAGAAGATATAGTCTTGATGGCCAGTACTCGTAGTCGACCAGCCAGTTTCCGAAGTGGTCGATATTTATTTTCGGACGACCTCGTGTTTAGCAGCCAAGGATATAATCCATGAAGATATGATGAAGAATTGGATCCAGCAATTATCTAGAATAAGGGGAGCACAAAAAGATTAAAATCTCCGCCATCTGTGAACTGTGTCCGCATGACAACATATGACATATAAAGAATAAAATAATGAAAGATTAACGTCAATTTGGAAAATGTGATATTTTAAATACTAAATCCAATATTTCTATAATATATCTATATATTAGAAAGAAACCTTCTAATGTGATGGAAAAATGACCCCCGTGGCATGGGGGCAAACTTGGATTCATAAAAAAGGAAAACAAGAAAATACAACGGTAAGAATCCAGACACACCCCAATACCCTTGTATTTGTCCAAAAACCCTCATTACTTTTACCAATTGGATATTTAGGAAACGAGAGATCATTTCCCCAAAAGAAAATACTCTAATCGAAGTTCGATTCGATTCAAAATATTTGTAGAACGAAATTACAACGTAGTCAGAATTTACAGTATTAACTAATTTTCCAGGCAAAGATGATGAGCATTCAGAGCCTGAAGGGCCAAACCCAAGAATATACCAATTATATGCATAAAAATTGACAATAAAAGTGTCAACGTGCTGAACAGTTATTTGAACAGGAGTAACAGTAAGTACAGCTTTAGGGCAAGACCCTACAACCGATGGCGTCAAGTGTTCGGCGCCCAGACTGCTCGCAAGCCATGTCCTCTTTCCAAAGACGGAACATGGTCACGCGAGCTTCATGTCTTACGGCGTTGCATTCCTCCGGGTCGTCCATTCGTAGACGACGGCTATAACCCTAGCCTCCAGCTCCCAGGGGGGAGTGCTTGCAATGGCGCACGCTGCAGCATACCCCACCGTACGATAAGCCCTCGCCACACGCTGTGCCATGGCTCGTTGAGGCCTGCGAAGAGGGGCCGCATTCTTGCTCTTATTCAAGGAATCTGCCCAGATGGGGACGTCATACAGCGCCATGTTCTTTAATATGCCGACATATAAGTGCCGACACCTTGAGCTTGTTTCCCCCAGGTTAGGGAGGAGCCAGCTGAATGCATCAGCCGCCTTTAGGAGGCGCGGTGACAGACCGCTAAAGTGCCGGCCAAACTGCCACCGACCATCCAATATAATTTTATTTTATTTATTCATTTATTTCAGGCAACTGAGGCCCATATTCATAAATACACAAAGAACATAAATACAACAATAAACTAATACAAAATACAGACAAAGATAAAACCTATACCTACATACAAATTATTATAAATTGTGAACTAATATATAAAAATAGAATTTATTAATATCTTTAAAAATAACTGACACTTAATGTCGTTCGGCGGCACCGGAAATTCTGGGTCGCCCACGGAATCGCCGGTACACCACACCCTTCGGCCAATAATCTTCCCTCATGAAGAAATCAAAATCGGCGGTGTGAACCAACGCTACGAACGAATTAAACATACGTTCATGGCGTGATTCCAAGATCTGGACCCCCACGAGGTACTTCTTGGTTATGCGGATGTGCTTTTCTACGTGCCCAAATGTTACATTTGAGCCTTAACTTCGACCCTGACGCCCGCGACCACGATATGGGCATCAGCTGGTGCACGCTTCCGCGGACCGGGGAAGAAGAAGGCCTCGGGTTTCTCCAGCGCCACCTTCAGGCCTAGTAACTCGATCCTCCGTGCGACTAGGGTCCCGCCCGCAGAGGTCAGCTGTGCCACATCTTTGTAAGTTTTGCCCCGGGCCGTGACAAGGGTGTCATCTGCATAGCAGATGACATCCATACCCGCCAAGAGATCACCCCGAAGCAACAAATCATACCCGATGTTCCACAGTAGAGGCCCGAGAATCGATCCCTGTGGGACACTAGATTCAACGACTTAACGCCGGAGTCAGGGAAGTCTTGTTTGTTCCCTGTTGTGGAGGTAGTCACATAACAGGGCCTGCAAATATGAAGGCACCCCGTAGAATTGGAGTGCCTCCAAGAGTTAAATGCGTTAGCTATATCAAAAGATATAGCCAACATGCCCTCCCCCCTAGCCGCCGGCTCACGCGTCAGACATTTGAGCCTGGTAAGGGCGTCGATCGTCGACCGACCCTCCCGAAAACCGAACTGGGCATCAGACAGATCCGGACCGGTTGACGATAAGTGTGCCTAGAGACGGGAAACAATGATATGCTCAAAGATCTTACCCCCCTCATTCAGGAGTACTAATGGGAGGTACCCTGAGGGAGAGTCCGCCAACCGCCCTTCCTTCCGGAGCAGACACAGTTGCCCCTCTTTCCACGGTTTTGGGAACCTCCCCGTAGCAAAACATCTCTCGAAGAGGGCCCGAAATCTTGCCTCCATGTGTTTGGTGGCGATCGCCATCACACGCGCCGGAATGCCATCCGGCCCCGGCGCAGCCTTTTTGGCACGGAGGCAAGCTGTCGATGCGCCAAACTCCTCCGCGGATGCGGGATGTATCTCATCCAGTGAAGGTATACTTTCCACAGAGAGGGTCATCCGCGGCAGGGTAAACCTAACCTAACCTAAACCAACCCAACCCTTGAATTGAATATCTCGGAAACTGCCAGTCTAAAACTTAAAGTGATCAAAATTTGTCTACTATCAAACACTATACAGCGCAGTAGAGAAATGTGTAAAAGAACAAAATTTGTTTAAAATATTCACAAAATACTGCAATTTTAAAATTTTCAGTGTGAAAAGGCTGTATCTCTGTAATTTTACAGACTATTAACAAAATAAACGTGGTTCGGACGCCGGGAGGGCCCATCATGCCTGTGTGATTCTGACATTGAAGAAACCGTACCCCACATCCTGTACGACTGCCCAGTTCATGGTATTAGCAGATTCAACCTAGAGCAACGAATACAAACAAAACATACATGTAAAATAGTTAACAATAGAAATAACGATTAATAATTGTACCTAGATTATAATAGATTGGGGAGAAAGTTTCTTCGCATTTTATATGAAAATTCAAAACATTTATTAATATAGTTTATGTACATTTAACTAAAGTATGTAGGTACCATTTTGTTCGATAACTTTTGCCATCTTATAGGTAGGGACATGATCCCATTGCTATAGAAATTTTGGGGCTTCTGATCAAAAAACTGCGTCAAGTAGTTTTGGCAGTCCTCTCGTGATGTTAATCTGACACTGCCTAAAGAATTCTGAAGAGACCGAAACAGGTGGAAATCTGAAGGTGCAAGGTCAGGACTATACGGCGGATCCATAAACACCTCCCAGCCAAACTCTCTTAATTTTTGTTGAGTGGTTAAATATGTGTGAGGTCTAGCGTTATCATGATGAAAAACCACACCCCTTCTGTTGATTAATTCCGGCCGCTTAATCTCAACTTCTTGCTTTAATCTTATCAGTTGTTTGCAGTCGAGTTCTGAATCGATGGTCCTGCCTGGTGGTAACAGCACATAATGAATAATGCCCTTCCAATCCCACCACACACACAGCATCACCTTGATGTGAGTTAACCCGGGTTTCGCCACAGTCTGTGAAGCCTGACCGGCCTTTGACCATGACCTTTTTCGCACGTTCTTATCGTACGTGATCCACTTTTCATAACCAGTTATCAATTTCTTCAAAACATGTTCGGTTTCATTACGTCGTAATAAAGAATCACAAATGAGTTCACGGTTCATTAGGTTTCTTTCAGAGAGCTCGTGAGGTATCCAAATATCGAGCTTTTTTGTGTACCCATTTTTTTTCAAATGCGCCAAAACTGTTTTGTGGTCAATTCCCAGTTCTTCAGCTACGTCGTAACTACTGCTTTGCCGATCTTGCTCCACTTTTTTAAAAATAGCATCCATTTTATCCGTAACAGGGCGACCAGAGCGACGTGTATCTTTGACATCAAAATTTCTGGATTGAAAACGCTTAAACCAAATTTGTGCTGCTTTCACAGACACTGCATTAGGTCCATAAACCTTTTACCTTTTTGTAGTAAAATTTTAAAATGTATCTAATTTCTTCATTAGATTCACTCATCTTGACGGTAAGAAAAACAAATGAAAATCACGCATTTTCATAATTTGAATTTGGAATTTTATTCTTTAAAATTTAAACTTTTAAATGATACCAAAACCAGCCAGGTACAAATAGTATAGCCAAATAGGTTTTATTACAAGTTCATACATGCTATATGCGAAAAGACTTTTTCCCCAACCATGATAAACTATTAGGCTAGCACAGTGTGAACGTAAATTATAAGATAAGAAATAGTAGAAATGTTATAGTTTATACTCTAAGTACATTAATACACTAATGTAGTAATCACTATAGTCAGAAAAAAAAATTAATTGAACTTAGAAAAAAACAACATCAACTACAACAAAAAAAGACTAATACGTCAACAAATAAGTAAAATAAAACTAATAAATGTAAGTACCATGTAAGACTTTTAATTGTAACTGTTCCTTGGCTAAGTTTGTATTCTACTTCTAAATTTGTACAACCCTGTAAAAAATAAGCTCTGATCACGTGAGAGGGACCAGCAAAGAGTCAAGCTGGCGCAGCCTAGACTTTTGTCAAAAGCAACACCAGCAAGACCAAAAAAAAATCTTAACCTAACCTAACCTAGCCAACACTAACAAATAAATTTTACATTAATAACAAGGTCTCCGCGACATCCCGAAGCGGAGGAATCTATAGTCTGAGATCCAATAATAAAAAAAAACCTAACCTGACCGTTTTTAGGTTAACTACTAACCTATTTACCATTTAGCCTACAATATGCCACTACGCATTGTGCGGCCAAGAGTATGTGGGTGACCACGAGTCTGGAGTGAGTTTACGCAGACGGAGTCTCGTGCATAAGCTAGTAAGTAGGTGATGCGTCACCCTGCGGTACCCTGGTAGCAATACTGGACCAGTATGAGCCTTCGAATAGCTCTGGAACCCTGATACGGGTGAGAATGATCATTTTATACAGACTTCAGTATATCTAAGACCCCAAGCAGAATATCGAGACAGTATTAAATGCTCCGTCATTGAAGGTTAGAACCATTATGATCGGTTACTATTACTGAGAAAAAAAAACAAAAGCATTTATTACATCATCGTAAGTATTTATTAGGTTACATCAAGAACATTGTGTGTAACATCAAATGTAAGTTCATCCCGCGAGTTGTCATTATCTACAACATAGGTATCGTTCATGTCATCTATCGTAGAAGTAACTTCACTATTTAAATTTGGCGTCGATTGGTATTCTGAGTAAGATTTTACTTTCAGCCGATCAGCATCGGGTACATCTCCTGATTGGTTTGATATTTCATCATTATCAAGGTTAGTTTTGGTAACGTTGTCTATTTCACTGTTATCATCAGATAAATATATATTGTTGCTTTCTGGTAAATCTCTTACAAGTTTATTCTTTTCCGATTTTCGGCTAAGTCTTAGATCGTGAGCATAGGGGATATTATCTCCTGATAGGTTTTCATAAATATTAGGGTCCGTTTTAGTACTGTTGTCTAAATATTCAATTTCATTTATATATTCACTCGATTCAAGGCTTAAATGACTGATTTTTGGAACGTTATTAGTTTTTTGTCGTAGGCTAAGTTTCGGGAAAAAATTTAATGATGAATTTGCTGGTATCGAAAAGCTTGAATCTCTCGCAGCTTCCGCACTCTCAAGATCATATTCCAAGCTAAGGTCAAGAGCATCATAATCAAATATTGTTGTACTCGGCGTGGTATCAGTACCTTTATGAACCGATACCGGAAGAGGGTCTGTGTATATGAGAGGATCTTGTTCTGGCTCCTGGTCTTTAAGTGAATGATGTTTCTTTTTATGTTTGTAAAATTGGTGCATTGATTCTGCAATCGTCGTTGTTTCTTCTGTGTTATTTCCATTGCGCAGTAAGTTATCTTGTGACGCAATATTTGAGTCCATCTTTAGAATTTCAGCTTTAGACTGATCTCTTAATTCTCTCAGTGCACAATCAACTGCAGGCTTATTAATATGAAAAAGGAGTTGGTTATCTAGTTTCGCATTCATTTCTTGAATATTTTCTATTTTATCTACATTTTTGGGCTTAATTATATTTTTATTTGGATGATCTTTATTTGCATGATCTTTATTTGCATTATCTTTACTTGCATCATCTATCATATTTTGGACGTCAATGTTATCGAACACCACTTTGAGAAAATCTGTAAATGTATCTGTTGAGGAAGTAGTGGTCGAATGTGTTTCTTCCGAAGCCTCTATGGGTTCGTTCGGGTGAGGTTCGGTTGGGACTTGTTCGGTTATCCATAGTGGTTTCCAAGTTCTTGTAGCTACGGTAGTTGTGGCCATCCCCATTGGTGGAGGTTTATCCTGTATAATGAGAAAGCGGTGAGTAAAGTATGGATAGGTATCGATAATGGCTTCGTGTAAAGTTCACCACAGCCTCCACGAGGATGAGGTTATGGATAGAGGAAACGAGGTTAATAACCTAAAAATAGATCATTATCTTGGCGTTAATGTCCCGATTGTGCTATTGCGATTGCGCCTTGACCATAACCCAGGATTTGGCAGATCAAGTAATTATAGTGGAGCCACTGCCATCTGACCTCCATGACCCCGTTAACGAGGAAACCATTAGGAGGATCATCGTTACACATTCAGTCGCCAGATTTTGCAAGTTTGATCACGATGTTTTCCATCACCGTAACAGCTGTAACGTAACACTGTCCTACGGACAGTGCCAGGCTCAGTTAATAAGAAAAACAACGAATATCAGGGTAATGGGTTTATGTACAATCAGTCCAGAAACTACAATCTGCAAAACAAGAAATTTATAAAAAGAATTTAAGAGGTTAAAAGTACGAAAGTTTTTACGAATGTCCACTCCACACAACCTATGTCCAGGCTGGATCACTGGGTTCACTGTTGGCCGAAAAAGTACAGGTTGCAGATTAACCCGACAGACTATTTAATTAGAGAATTTCGAAGATAAAGATTTATGCAGCCACGTGCGCACTTGACCCGGTTACTTGTATTTAATTTTTGGTTTCTGAAGATAGCTTCTTCTAGCTATGATACTGATCCACCTTCTAGTTCGAAGGCTGGGAGAACTCTACCCACTCATCAGCTGCACTCTCTAACGAAGGCTCGGTCTTTTCTTAAACACGTTCGAGAACGCATTTGGCACAAAAGAAGATATAGTCTTGATGGCCAGTACTCATAGTCGACCAGCCAGTTTCCGAAGTGGTCCATATTTATTTTCGGACGACCTCTTGTTTAGCAGCCAAGGATATAATCCGTGAAGACATGATGAAGTATTGGATCCAGCAATTATCTAGAACCCTAGGCGGACCCTGGGCCCTCGCGTACTGCGCGGGGACGAAGCCGAGACATGACGCCAGGATGATGACTATTTATTATAAAACAAAGCCCCACGTCACGTCTGTCTATCTGTCTGTCTATTCGCGATAAACTCAAAATTTACTGAACGGATTTTCATTCGGTTTTCACTATTAGACTGAGTGATACTTGAGGAAGGTTTAGGTGTATATTTTTTAAAGCTAGTAGGTAGTACAACCTGTGCGAAACTGGGCCAGGGGCGCTAGTATATAATATTATTAATTGCTACGAACCCAAATTTCAAATCTCATAAATTATGTTTGAGATCGATTGCTTTATACGGTTACCGGCAAATGCCGCAGAACCTACCTATCTACCGATTGACAGATTTTTGTAAAACGATTAACAACTTTTAAACTTAAACTAAAACTATTAAAAACTTTTTAAAAAATGTAAAGAAGGTATTATTTCCATTCATTTGAGCTACGATGAAACAGAAATATTAATGTATACTATGTGTAATAAGGAAGTGGGAATGGCGGAGGTAGTTCGAGACCTGTTCTTTGATTTCGTTGATCCAATGATGGTAGTAGCCGAGCTTGGTGAAGACGGTGGGGGCGTCGGGGGTGCCGCAGACGGGGGAGCCGAAGCTGACCACGCCCACCAGGTTGCCGTTTATCACACCGGGCCCTCCGACGTCGTGCTAATATCAACCAGAAAACCTAAATTACTATTATGATAAACATTTAAAGAAAGGATAGGTCAAGAGTAAGCTAAAACTTTATAGTAGTTTTGGTTTTTATCACTATTAAGGAGTAAAATGCTTTTAATAACATACGGTAGATAAAGGCAAGCGTGCCACTTGATGTAACATGGTTCGCCAATCGTTTAATGAGACTGAACTGAAAGAATCTGGAGTATTTTTCTTACCCGGACTGCAGTCATTCACTTTGATTTGTTGTGGTCAATGGTTCTTTAGGAATTTTTAAAGACTTGAAGACATTGCTGAATGCATTGAAACAATCAGGACATTTGTACATCATTTGGTATGGTATGGTACATAGCTATGCTGTACAAAACTGATTTTTACCTAATTTTATTTACAATATTTAATAAAAATATTACATTTAAATAATACGATTATATTTCGCGAAATTGTAATTAGTACTTACATTGCACGCACCTCCTCCCCTAGACAAAAATCCAGCGCAGAAATTTGTCGTTGACACAAATTGCCTGACACAAAAATAATAAGAATTATTATTATTTTCTAAATAACTTCATAATATTGCATCACTATCGTTACATAGAGAGAGATTTACTTCTTTATAAATCACAGTAGATATAGATAACACGAACTTACGGGCCATATAGTGTACGACAATCATCCAACAGGTAGTAATCAAGAACGGCGTAAGATAGTCTGTTATTCCAAGGATTTCTAAAAGTACCACTCATCTGAAAGCGATAATGAAAATGTAAATATCGCAGGCGGATAATTAAATTAGCCGGTTAATTAAATGACTAGCTTTTTACACAATTATTCAACTGAAAATTTGCCAAATTCATACCCTTTCAAAGAAACGTCTAACGAACGATATTGGTCTGAGTGTACGGAGATACGCCATGCACTGTCGCAACGCTAGCCGGCAATATAGCTAGAATACAAACTGTTATTATTGTTTGAGGTTATTGTGGTCAGTTTAGCGTTGTGACAATGTAAGGAGGAGAGGAGCTCCATAAACTCAAGGCAATATCGTTCTATAAACATTAATTTGAATTTTCATGAAATTGACAATTTTTCAATTAAAGAATTGCTTGCCGTTTAATTAAAAGGCTAATTTAAACATCCAGGTACGACATAAATAATGGATACAAATACAAATATAATTGGAAGATGGGATTTGTCACACATTTCGTTTATAAACTGTACTGACAAATAGGCTACTTTATTCCCGCAATTCAATGTAGTTTTCAGGGGAACATGTAATAACTGAATCTTACGGGAAGAAGTTGCAACAAAAACTTATAGTATAGTTTATAACATAGGACGACCTAAGTGGTCCAATTGGTTAACACGGGGACGGTGGCAGACCCACGCAGAGTTTCCGTGTTTGATTCCCGGCCGAGCAGAAATTTAAAGGTTAAATTTTAATTTCTATTAATTTAATTACAATAAGTATATATAATTAAAAAAATATATTAGTAGTACATCAGTTACCTACCCATAACACAAGCTTTGCTTACTTTGGGGCTAGATTACGTTGTGTGAATTTGTCCAAGCATATTTGTTTGTTATTTTATAGCTTATAAAAGCCTTTCAGAAGTTTCTATGGGAATACATTGCTTAATTAATGCAGGTAACCCGCGGGCGGAAACTATTTAACATAATAATAATAATTTAACATGACACAAACAATGAAACGTTATAAAATATCTACGCTAGTGAGTGCGGAACGGACGATAACGTACTGAATTGGCTCCGAATCCAATTATGGTGACCCCTAGAGTGTTGGCCGGCAGGGGTGATGCAGCCTTGTCGGTGTCTATGATCTTGATCTTCCACTTTTTACTCAGCGCCGTTTTTGGGTTGAAGTGGAGAACCCTGCCGAGCCGCATGATGGCCAGGTTGTTGTTGAGGGTCCTGGGGTTATATTGGGGATGGAAGTAGACTTCGTGGATAGCTATTAATTCGCCTCCGCCACTGTAAAAGTGGGAGCCAACGCGGACGGCCAACATCGACGGGTTCTCACGGTAAAGCCGGTTGTTGTACAATCTAGTGAAACAGAAGGCATTGAATTAGCACTGTTGTGACTTATAAATTGGTTCACCCGTTCGGGAGCTATGATGCTACATGCAGATACACAGATACACAGAGCCACAGATACATAGCTACACGCGTCAAACATCCTGCTTTTTTCGTCGGCGTTAAAAATAGAAAATGACTTTCACTCTGTAATTATGTACAGAGAGCTGGCTGCGTTGTCTCGTTGGATAGCAATGCTTATCCCTAGCCGAGGGACAAGCCAGCTCTCCGATCACCTGTGGTGGCTTTTAGATTTTTTTTTAAACACTTATTTTTAGAACGTTGAACTGTCCAATACCTGACTCACGCTAGAAACGAGGTGGAATTACATATTTTAGAATTATATTGCCATGTTGCTCGTCCCATAACCGTTTCTTTATCTGCGACTCTGAATGAGTCTCTCTCCGATATAAACTCATCTAGGCTATTTTATCATATATCAACGAAATTATGGCGCTGTCTTAAGATTTTGGAGAATTTATTCGGTGCTATGGATAGATAATACAACAGTTGGAGAGCAACATTATTACCGTAACGTGAAATTAGATTTAAATTTAGATTTAGGCTGTACAGTTTATATTGAAATTAGAGAATATTTCAAATGAATGATTCCTTCAATTTAAAGAAAATATCTCACAATTGCAAACAAGAAGAAGCAGTGATGACGAGATCTTCTTTGATAATGGAGGCCCCGCACTGGAACTGTCCCAATACGTGGACGCTGGCAAAGAATGGAAAGTATTTCACTTTTACATTTTTGCCTTGGAAGATGCGACGTGAATTCAGTAGCTCAGCGCTTTTCCTTGGGACTGTAAATAAAAATTTAATGAAACCTAAATTTATGTAGTCCTTTTAAATTATATTGAAAAGAGATAAATCCTTGTTTCAGTTTACCCCAAAATTCACTTTCTTTCAATACTTCATATTTTCCATGAGCATCGGAAGCAAGCGATGTGTTTTTTGCTGACTCACTTTCGCCTAAAATTTTCAAGACTTCTTCATTAACTTTAAACCCTCTAGAGGCGTGTGCCTCATGTGTATTGTGAAGATTGAGTAGTATATCCAGGAAATTGTCAAGGTAGTTAACCAAGTTCTCAGTGACGCTGACTACTCGCGTGGAATTCTCATTCTGGTCTTCGCTGCCTGAATCCAATATTTCGTTTATCAGACCAATAAAATTTTTTGTTGCGTTATCAATGCCTTTATTGAAGTCAGATATTTCTGTAATCGTTTTAAAAGCGAAGTGGTCTTGCAACGCCAGTGAAACGAAATAATTGTGTAATATTGTATACTGTTTTAACTTTTTTTCCCGCACATTCTTCAATTTCAGAATTGAGAATAATTTGTTCGTCGTTGTTCGTATCGCCAGTTCCGTTTTGAGGATATTGTCGCAGCCTCGCCGGGTGGTGAGGCCCTCGGGGTTGTCTACGAAGCTCAAGATCATCAGATGGAATGTGATGTACGCAATGACAAACATTTTTCTCCGGAACGTAATAGTGTAAATTAATAAATTAAAATATTATGTAAAAAGACTGAAGTATGAACAAAAATTGTAATATTGTACTTATTAACTGTGAAACCTATTTTAAACAATAAACTTATTATTTGTGAACAATTTTTCTTCTTTTAGATTGCTTATATAAGTATATATTTTACTGCTCTGAATTTACTATTATATTAATGCAATTCAAATTGGATATTTCGTAACAAAATTGCTTCGATCATAAAATATAGTACGAAATTTCAAAACTTTATCATGCAAGTCTAAAAAAATATGCCGTTGTGAAATTTTTTTTTGTATCATAATTGCTTTAAGCTTTTATGACTAAACTCCGATAATATTTTAATATACATATTACATACCTAATGCATAAAACACAATTTCAAATTGTGCAATAATTAAAATATGACATTATTCTAAGTCTTTATATTAACGTAACAATGCGCATCCCTTTAGGTGTCAGACATCCTGACATATTCTAATCACTTGATACTCTGCTTTAAAAGAGCAATGTTCAAAATATATAAAAAATCTGGCTGGCTATGTACTGAATGTAGACTTTATGTTCATCTCTACCTCAGTCGCAATACCTCTAAGTTTCCAAGGCCTTCCGATCCCGAAGGATACCGATCGAGTCTGTGTAGTGCAGGTAGGCTACATTAATTGGCTCTCCACTGTCCGCACAAATCCATTCGAGAAAATTTCCACCTTGCACCTATATTGTCATTTATTGTCCTATCGCTTTGCACGACTGACGTTAAATTTAAAAATTATAAATTGCCTTAAAATTTCCAACTATGAAAAAGTAAAGTTATAACATACATAGATACACACCTACGCCCGCATCCTACAGAGGTAGGCAGAAACTTTCGAATTATAAACATGTCCAAAACGACAAATATAGACCATCACAATGATGTAGTTAAACTCCGAGGTACCAAGCATAGCTTATTGCATCGCCCACTGAGCGACTCTGAGCTTTGTAATGAAGCTATGTTCAGGCACGAGACATTAGAGCTAAAACTGAAGAGATTGTGTTCGGTTTGTTCGAACGCGTCAAACTTCGGCTTAATCGTCGCTTTCCATGAAGTGAGTTGAGGTCAAATACAAGCCTATTGTTTTAAAAAAAACTGGAAATATAAATTAGATTTTTATAAGTAATAAAAATATTTTTCTGAGTTAGTCTAACGAAACTCGATGGATAATAGTGTGGGTTGTAAGTAGCAGAATTTCAGTCGTGCAGTCTTACATGCAGTGCATTAACGAGGCAAAATGTGGAACTTTGAATTTGGTAAAAAAATGCAGCATTTCAAGCGAATAAAATAGTGACAATTTCATAAAAAATAATGATCGAGATAAACTGCTTTTGACGAAAAGACATCACTCACCTTATATACATATCTTCATAGCTTTTTGCCACCTTATAAAAAATCTAAAGACCTGTATTGGTAGTTTAGAAGCTATTAAAATAACGATATTTTAGTACTGTTCAGGGTTGGCGACATGGTAAAACATGGTAGAAATTGTATACTCAAAATGAAAATTTATATTTTTCCGTTCGGCCTTGCAGCGTTTTGACACAAAATGAATGATCGACCCTTTGAAATTCATTTGTTAAGAAACCTAGAAGAGACACCAATAAGAGATAAATAATGTACACACATGCTATTATATATTTTAATAGTCATTATCATAACGCTGAAGGAATTCCGAAATATCACCATAAAGTCGCTCATTGTCATTAATATCGAGGTTAAAATTGTCATCAGAATCTACATTATAATCATTAAAAGCTTTTAAACGAACACCTCGCTGTAGAATTATTTCGTTTATATTTGGTGGTTCGGCTAAGTATGCTGTTGGATCTTCAATTTCAGGTTTATCACCATTAAATTCGTTAACTTCATTTTCATAAATAGAAAGCAAATCTCCTTCAAAATATTCTTTGTCTTCCGTAAATGGAGTTCTCGTGCGTTGCTTATATTCACCGTTTGGTAAATATGGTGAATCAGTGTAACCGAACGCATAATCTTTGTTGTCGTTAGGGTCTACAGTAACTACATCTCGGTAATCTTGGAAACCTTCCGGTGTGCCCACTTCTTCCATAAAATTCATAATGTCTTTGTCATTGATTTCAGTTATCATGTCGTATATGTCTGGTGTTGTAGTCATTTTCATAGTGGCAGATGTGATTTTTACTCGTTTTGCTTTCTTATGTTTTGAACCTACAATATTTGCGTATTTATTGTAAATATTTCTATAGCCTCGACTATATTTTTTATGGCTTTTAGTGGCTTTGAATGCAGGTTTAGCCTTTACTCTATTTCCCAAAAATTGTCGAAGCCTTGGTTTACGTTGTGATTGGTACTTTTTATGTTGACGTGTAGTAGTTATTCTACGTTTGTGGGTTTTCTTTTGAGCATGCTTCTTTTTTTGTAACCAACGTAATATTCCTTTTTCGTTTCTTGGTGGCAATATTTCTTTTTCGTTTTCGTTAATAAATTTTTTACCTGTATCAATCAGAGGCATTATATATTCGGTAGTCGTAGAATGACTATTTGTTGTAGATTCTAGTGTTTGTTGTTGACTCGGCGTTGTCCACTGCGACTGGTACGGATTCATGGGGGTCGTGTGTAGGCCTTGCTGCATATTTAGTATAACGTTCTGTAATATCTGGTCATTAATTAAAGGACTTTCCAAATGGTTCTCGTTCACATGTTCACGTGCCATATTCACCTTTTCTTTCTTTACTAGTTTAATTTTTGGAGGAGTATTTACATTTTCTACTATTTCATTATAAGGCTCTCGTATTCTCAGGGCACTTTTAATCGGATGTGCATTGTTCCTGGGTTTTTCTTCTCTAAGTGTTAACTTGTTTAATTTACTTCTGAATTGGAGCAGAAACGCGTCTACTTCTTGGCTGTCAAACATACCTTTAAGAAACTGTCTGAATAGTCTATATTGAGACTCCATTGCATCATATTTAGAGAAGACTAAGGCACGAGTCATGAGCGGCTCCGGCGTCGTAGAGGATTCGTATTCGTCTAGGGGCTCGACCTCGAAGTCCGTGGCTCCGTAATGTGCCGGCACAGCCTCCTTGATTACAAATGCTTCTGGCTTGATGACGAACGCCGGGATAGTTTTAGATACATGGTTTTTCTTTCGTGGTACTTTTACACTCTGTAACGTCAGGAACAAGTAAATTATGTGGTATGCATATCCCCATCGTATCAGCCACCGGACGTACGCCCTAGTAGGACATGGTCTCAATACACAAATATATACCTTATTTAAAAAAAAATGTACCATGTATTAAAAAATTAAAATGTTTTATGGTTATAACTAAATAGGTAGGTCAATAATGTTTGTAGTCGCCCCACTGTAATTAGATGATCGCCGAATCCTGGATCATGGTCAAGGCGGACCCCGGGCCCTCCTGCTCGAGAGCATAACCGGGACATTAACGCCATGATGAGGTAGGCCAATAATGCAAATTTTACTTTACTTAAAGCTTCAGAGAAGGCGGGAGACAGATTCGTATATAATGTGTCACCGCCTGCTTTTAAGTTTAAGTAAATTTTGAATTATATACATACAAATTTCCACAGAACAATATGTTTGTTTTTTATATTTTTATTTTTATTTGCAGTTACGGTTATTACATTTTTGGCTTTTAGTTTATTTTAAATTACTTGAGAGTGTAAAACAGGGGTGGCCAAACCTTTGACCTGTGAGGTCTACTAGTGTTAAAAAATAAATCTAGCGGTCGACAGCGGTTTACAAGAAATGTATTAAACATTTTTGTGATAAGTTTGGAAATGTTTTTAAATATCAAATACAAAAATAACATTTTCATTTCGTTTTAGATAGGTAGGTACGTTTTTGGGTGTATGTTTTTGCACTGCTGTCCAAAAGTTTGACCAAGACCATATTGGGGAGTGTAGAAATAACTACATACGTAAACAGGAAGTTAAGCGGGACTGCGATGTTTGGGCTATTATTGAATCTGGTTTTTATGAAAATGATGCGATGGATTTGCGGCGTTATTCCACTTGTCCGAGTCCATGACCAGCACATTCGTGGCATCCTTGGCGGGAGAGACATGGCGAAGAACATTGAAGAGGCTCGTATGCGCTTGATTGTTTACGTGTTGTATATGCCCTAGGGATACTTAAGAAATAGGTACCAAAACCTGCCAGTATCATGAAAGAGATCCCACAGGAGGCCCAAAGAGCGATGGATTGATCAAGCAGAGACTAACAAGACGAACCAACGGCTTACGACGCGAGAATGCCCAAGACCGAGCGAAGTGGGGATGAAAGAGCACGAATGCGGACTTTGGCAGGAGCCGGGATTGACCGCTCGGATGTTCGACCCGCAGCAGTTAACTTTTTTTATACTAGCTTAGTTCAGTAACATTCACCACTCAAAGGGTTTAAAAAAACATTTTGTACCTCTAAAAATTTCGTCCATAACCCCTCATTTTGAACTTTAAAAATGAAGATGTACCCAGGGACACTCGCGCCTCCAAGACGAATCAAAGGGCGTAAAAATCAATTTATCCGTTTAATTATTATAAGGGAATAAAGATAGGAACATACATACATGCAATTCGACGAGCCTAGATCGACCACACAACTGGTTTAAAAAAAAGTAACTTAAAATGTCTCGGCCTTTCCATACCATTCAACTGATTTGACATGATGCCTACAGCTACATTCTATCATCGCACCGCTCGCCACCGACATGGAGGTCATCCTCACACCTTGGAGCCAAATTGGTCGCGAACTGTGTGAACTACCTGAAGAGGTTTGCTATGGAGTTCTTTAAGTAAGGGGTGAAAAGGTTTTTACGGGGTCGGCAACGTGTGGGTGATGCCTCTGGTATTGCAAACGTAAGGCGGGCTGTAAGCTTGTTTGCCACCTTAGTGGCATAAAAAAGAAGTAACTTTTATGAACCCCAAGGTAATATGCTACTTTGAATAAGAATAAGTATTATGTTCATGGAATAAATATGTTTTTTTTATCAAATCCATTTTAAACTGATCAATGGTAGTGTTGAGGGTTAGTGTTCAACTAACCGATGCTCTTACATGCAAAATATACATAAATGCATAATAAAATATGCTTGGACCAAAGACATATATATACTGAGTACATCTATATACTAGTGTATGGACAGGTTCATTGAACAAAGGAAATGGCGCCACTTCCTTGGTGCTAAAACTGCAATGGAGCACCAACGTCGTCTCAGTGACGTTTCGGCCATGTATGCATACGGTCGTTGCTTTACAAACTAAGAATGCCGAGTTTCGTAGTAAACACATGGACTGATTCTGATATAATCATCATGGTGTTAATGTCCCGGTTGTGCTCTCGAGAATGAAGGCCCGGGGTCCGTCTTGAACATGATCCAGGATTTGGCGGTCAGATAATTACAGTGAAGCGACTACTATCTGACCTCCGTGACCCTGCTACCAGGGAAACCAGATTGAATCATGGTTACAAACTCAGTTGCCTGAATTTGCAGGTTTCATCACGATGGTTTCCCTCACCGTAAGAGCATCGGTTAGTATTCCACTAATGTACAGAACTCAGAAAAGAGTCATTGGTGCATGGCCACAGCGGGATTCGAACCCGGTACTTCTCGCTTACGAGTTGGATACTCAACCGCCCGGCTACCGACGCCGGGTACGGACTAATTCCGATAAACAGTAACCAAACAAAAGGATGCGCACGATGTGACTTTGCACTGGCGGCATATTACCGTTTGTTTTAGCAGAACTGATATAATAATAATATCGATATGTAATGTTCACTATGTTGTGTCAAATGGGCTCGAGCTCACGACAGTCTTTTGCTTAAAATTCCTACTAAGCTCAAGAGCATAATAGGCCTGTGATGCTCTACCACTTGGCCTGCGCTGCCGAAGCCAATTCCATTCCATTCCAAGCCAACGAAATGAAAATGCTGCATTGGATGTGCGGCGTTACTCGACTTGGCCGAGTTCGTAATTAGCATATCCTTAACCTTGGTGTCAGATACATCGTAGAGAACATTGAAGAGGCTCGCCTGAGCTGGTTTGGTCTCATGCTGCGTAAACCCCAGTAAGAAATATGTGCCTAAACCTGCCGAAATCAAGAAAGAGGACCCGCGGGATGCTGAACTAATTGGAGGACATAGAGTAAGAAAGCGGAGCCTGTCAGAAGCCAGGATTGACCGCTCGAATGATGATGATAATTACTCTTGAGTTTATGGAGTACGGTACTTCAGGAGACTGCTAGAATTATAAGTAGATATTTGTAAAGGGCGTTGAATTGTATCGACCTGTTCCATGATAGTTTCGATCCAGTCGTGGTAGTATCCGACTTTGGTGAAGACGGTGGGGGCATCGGGAGTGCCGCAGACCGGCGAGCCGAAGCTGATCACGCCCACCAGGATCCCGGACGTCACGCCCGGCCCGCCGATGTCGTGCTACCGTCAGGACATAAGACAATAATAATGAACAACGTGGTAAACGGCAGATCAGAAAATAATATAAACTAGCTTTGCCCGCGACTTCGTTGGCGTGGAATTAGTTACTGACGACAACGAGAACTTTTCATCAGATGGGACAGTTATGAAACTTTTTTAAGAACATTTAATGACGATTTCCACTCACATAACTGATTTAAGCCGTGCGGTGTCCGGCAGAGTAGAATATCATCAACCCCTTACACTGGTGGGTGTCGTATAAGGCGTCTAATGATTTCGAGGTATACAATCTAAGAGTCTCCGGCATCAGCGTTTTCCATTGTTGTATAACACTGCGATGTCCAACCCGCCTGCCAAGCGTGGAGATTATGGCAACAACCTCCCCTTTCGTGGGACAGGCCCTAAGTCCTGCAGTGGACTGTTATGGGCTGTGCTGATGAACTGATTTAATTAACGGAAAATTATGTTACCCCAAGTTATTTAGTTATCAAACTTGGTTATCTGTGTGAATCAAAGGGGACCATCCTGACCGTTTGCCTGTCTAAGCAAAAAAAACTGTTTAATTCCGGGTGTCGCATTAAGCAACTCTAATGATTTAGTGGTAGACCATATAACTTAGGCCTCCAAAGATAAAATGGTCTATAGCTTTTCTACTGGTGTATAGAAATTATAGATATCCCAGAAAAGCAATAATGTACCTAAAGTATTACCAAGACTGATATGAAAACGTATGAAGATCAATTTCAAAATTTTAAACCAAACTATGAAAAAGTGATTACATTTGGAGCCGAGCTTCTGAGTTTACAACTGTTTGGTTACTACGTTTACGAAATAAACTTGGCTTTTACGACTATTTTCCAGCGTCAAAACTACCATAACGGGAATAATGTACTTTCTAATAAAGTCAAAGAGTTTTTGGAAGAGGTCCATCAGTGTCAGAGGTTACTTTAACCTTAAAGATGGTTTTTAAACTTGCATTTACGTTATTAAGTTTACCTAAATATAATTAAATGATAACAGCATTGGCTCATTAGGTCAGTGGGTGGAAACTGGGTTTAAACAGAAAATTTGAGCTTAATATTACTTACGTTGCAAGCACCGCCCCCCTTAGACATGAAGCCTGCGCAAAAATTCTTCTCAGTCACGTATTTCCTGGGAAATATGATAATGGATTTCAAACTACACTAGGCGAAACAAGTTTCTACTCGTTTTCTGACTTCCTCTACTAGAACAAGGAACTAATATAGATTTTTTAAACTAGACATTAGTTTAAATTATTTAGGGTTTCTTGTCTCTACGAACCCTTAAAATATATTTAGGTGCATATATTAATATGTTCTCGGTTTTGGTTCATAAAGTTAACGCCGGTGTCCTGAAATGGCGATCTTGTATAATTTATTCAGATTCAAAATTTCCTAGGTATCTATGTTCCGTTTGAGCTTATGTTTTGCTTTTAGCCAATAATCATATCTATGTTCTAAAATTAATGCACTACTTCATCAGAACTCAACGCCAATAAATGATTAAAACTTACTTGTTATAAATTTCTTGGCAATCTGCAAATGGGTAATAGTCGAGCACGGCAAACTTAATCCTGTTCAGCCATGGCTTTTTTATAACGTTCGCTCTCTGAAAGTAATTAATATATAGAGTATTTTGGGAAAGTTTAAACTATAACTGGAAACAATCGGTTTTTATTGTACGTAGTGACAAACGATCAGAAAGCCCATGCGGTATTGTAACATAGGTAGGCAAGCAGTAACTGTTCCCCATAACAAATAATAAATAAATAAATAAAATCTACGATTCATGCATTTGTTATAGGTTGCAGGCAACAAAAAAATTATGAAATGCCTCATGCCTGTAATTACGCTGGCTACCTCAAACAAGAACACAACAATGCAAGCAGTATGGTCACATGATCGCTTGGCCAGCAGAAGATAGGCGGTGGTACTCAGAGTCCTATTACCTGATAAAAGTTAACACAGTTGTCGAAAAAATTAACAAAAAATGGCAAAATTACTCTGTTGTCCTAAATTTTTAGGACAACGAGAATAATCGAAATGTTTGTGAAAAATAATAGTGCAGGAAAATTAGACATTGACCCGGACATTTGAAATAACAAGCTGAAAATTGGTTGAAATGTGAAGAATAGTGTCCTGATTGATATGCCAAAAGTTCCAAAAATCTATCTTGGGGAAAATCCGCAATTTAAAGAAAAACGCCACCATATTGAATTTTTCGGCTTTTAAGCATAGCGACTGAACCCATCGACTGAGTTTACTTGTTTTTGTTTTAAATACTTTAATTCAGAGAGCTTTTCCTTTAAAAATTATAAAATCTTCTATAATTTTACTTAAATTTTAGTCCTTAAAAAAAATAATACCTACTATTAAAACCCATTAAATGAATTTTGTTTTAAACTTATTTATTATTCGACGGGTTACAATTCTAGCGGCATAATGTTACCCATTTGGCAACTGTGCTTTTTTTTACTAATTCGGACCTGCTGAATACGAATGTCGAAATTGACAGTCCCGATTTTGGACCGGCATCTCAGAATTCAAGAAGACAGACAGACGTGTGTCAATCATTTTTTATTTTTTTCATTGAAACCTATCGTGTGGGTTATCAAATGAAAGCACTGTCTGATTCTAAAAATATACCACATCATTACATTTTAGCGATTTATTTTAAATAAAAACAAAAATAATGTTGTTATCGTCAATACTAAAGTATTTATAGGGTACTATAGTACAGGCGGAGAAGGGAATTACAACAGTGGGTCTCTTTACTCCAGCCCTATGTAAGGATCACTATGTGCCATGAGCTCGTCACCGTACAATTTATTTATATATCGTATGTTTATAGTTGATAGTCTTAAAAATGAATAGGCATATCATACACAGAGCAGCGTGTGGTTAAAATATGTTTGCTTATCATGATTTCTTTCAACAAATACTCTCAAATACTTAACACAAAACTTGGTTTTCTAATAAACTTAAACAATTTATTTGACGTTAAGAGAAATATTTTACTTCAAAAGCACGTAATAAATTTACGCTATTGATTAGCTGAACGACAGGCAGAATATCGGGAATATTTTAAATGATGGGCGACAAGTTATGGGACCCATGAAAAAATACCCACAAGTGATAGTGATGTGAAAATATAGATACGTTTCAACGAAATATTGAAATTAATAATTGAATTAAAGTACAACCAAATATTAAACGAGTCTAGAACTTAATTTTAATCTACTTGTTTGATGACTCAAATTTAATTGCTTCATGGAAATTAAACCTTGGTATTAATCTATACTCGGTCTAATTTAACATTACGTCGAGTTTATAGTACCTAAAATGTCATTATATTGGTTACTCATACTTCCCTACACTATAACTTTTGGTCTAAAGGAATTTCACATCGAATTCATTTGCTTGCGTATTTTTCTTTGCGTTATTTAAATTTAATTTACTCGTTGAATAAATAAAACGTCGTGTGTAATACATCCCTAGCTGTTGTAACATTTAACTATTTTCGGTTTATCAGGAACAGTTTGTGAAATTTATGGATGTGCAAACGTTATAAGAGCAGTCGCTTAGACCTCATAAAATTAGAAATATTTAATTTTATGTTTGTTTGAAATATTGAACTGTGGGAATTTTGAAGATAAGGATTCGAAGCAAGGTGGCCAGGGTAGTAGAAACGAGACAGTCAACCCCTGGGGCGCGCCGCGTGAACATCATTGTATCCGTTTCCGTAACTAAGAAACCCCAGGTTTTGCAAATTTTTACGGGAAAATTCATTACAACTCGCGTGTGATTTGTTAAATTAATTTAATAAATTTTGTGTTATTTTCAGTTTGTGATGTTTCTTTCGTTCTCTATCTATTTCTTTATTTCCGTAGTCTCAGTGATTTGGTTTGTTTTGGATTTATCTTTGTGTTTAAGTTTCGAAAGTGTAAGTTACATTCTCATTACTTTTGTGGCAGTTAAGAGTATTTAGTAGGGCTCTTAGAGATTTCAATGTAAGTGTGAAAGGCGATTAAAACACAAATTTAACAGAAAAAGATTACCAAATTACATATCATCAGTACTCACCCTCACTGAATAAAAAACTATAGAAACTAACCTGGGACACAGTTTCGTATGTGACATCGAATACACTCTAAGAGAATGAGTTGGCGCACGAACCCGACTTTGTCTTCGATGGCCTTGGCGCTCTAACTAAGTCTACGTCTAGGTTTGCCGCCGAATTCTGGTACGATTTAGACCTATGTTCCGTTTAAGAACCTTTGTGCTTCTAAAGCTCTAATGACATTTTCCTATGGACATGAATCTCGAGTTTGGATCGAAACCTGGTCTGAGTCGTTAGCGTCCCTCACACTAGGCACACAACGTACACGCGCTAAAAAAACAAAAATTATAATTAAGTAATAGGCTCTTCTTGACTCGTGAGTCGATAGGCAGGAGTATTTATGCTCGACGAGACGATCGTATAGGTGTGATGGTTTGAAGGGATTAAAAGCTAGATTATTGGGCCGATCGATGTCAAAGGTTTCGCTGGAACGCCACGTAGGCTGGAAATGTAGTCCAGCCACGATGCTGTAGGCCTGAGATGTTAGGTTGGATGGGAGTCTCAGTTTTATCCTATTGATTAGGTAGGTTTCCGAGCCCTAAAGGTCTTAATTCCATATTATTTAAGTAATTTTAGGGTCACAAATAGGGTTAGGGTGGCCACAGAAGAAAGAAGAATCCGTTTGCTGTTTCGCGAGCTGTCAAAGCTAAGTTGCATGTTTACTTTATACCTTGTTTACTTTATTTCTAGTGCGAAATTAATAAATTGTAAGACTATTTCGATTTACGTGGATTACACTTTAATCAATTTATTTACACGGATTTATGTTTCTTTTGTGCGGATTTTGATATTTGATTTTACTTTTATTTATGTGAACTGAATCTAATTCATTTGTGAATATTTCCGAATATTCACGCGGTCGATTTACAGAGTACTGCTATAAACTTACATATTCCTTGTGACGTTTTTCAAAATTTATACACAACGTAATGAATCCGAAAATTTAAATCGATAACTAGACGATCACTCGCTTACGGCCAAATCACAATATGTGAAATGATTTTTATTATGTCTACTCTTTATAGGCAGATACTCGTATGTGTGTATTTATACAGATAAATACGTGTTAGGGTGACTGAAAAGTTACATTGGCTAGGTAGCTCCTTCATAACATCCTGATCCCAAAATTAACGGAACAATCACGTGAGTATTTCTTTTCGTCAATCAATCGGTGATAATATGGTATCCAAGAGTGCAAGAATGTTTTTACAGTGTGGACCCATCCTCGAGGTTATTGAAATACGGAGGGCCAACGGAAAAAGGGTATTAGTGTTACAAGAAAATATGTTGAAAAATCACAAAATAAATATTTTTTTAGTTTCATTGGAAGTGGGTCGACTCTCCATAAGATTCACCCTCCTAAACATTTTTGTCAAATATCCACTGCTGATTTTAAACGGTATGGTGATAATTTTACATAGCTTCTTCCTAATGTATTACCAGGCAGTAAAACCATACCCGATAGTCGATAGTCCTTGCCTACACCTATGAAATACGGGCGTGAGTGTGTTTGTATATATGGAAAACCAAACAGTATCTCTAATGTACAGATTAGACGTCGTTACAAACATCATACGATACACATACACACATAGATATAATAAAGTACAAGTAAGAAAATTAACTAAAAAATAAGAAAAGAAGGAGAGAGGAGTAGGGGAGTTCGCACCATGTCCAAATTATTGAACTAACTACCTAATCAAAGGTCACCGCATTCATGCGTTGGAATCCTTAGTCTGAGAGCCGTATATAAAGGGTGTCAAAAAAAACCATCATACGATTGGTTGAGTTCTTGAAGTAGAGGTGGAAAGGCCACTTACTACAGGAGTAGTCAAACGAGAACCAGACATCTGTGTTAACTGATAACCGGCGAGATGGTGAGACGTATATCGCGAAGACGGTGGGAAGTGATCGGCTGGGGGTTGCACAGATTAGGAGAGAATGCCGTGCGAAACAAGAGGCCCTAGTCCAGCAGTGGTTGGGAACGGGCTGCAGTGGGTGATATACCATACCGAAGTGGCACCCCATCCGAGGACAGTGACTCCTGGCGTGGTGCTAGGCAGCGGCGATGCGCGCTGGTCTATATCTATCTTCTTTACTCTTTTGTGGCTATTCTTCGCCCTGAACGTTATCGGCCTCCGGAGCCTCATCAAGGCTAGGTTATGGTTCAAAGTCTTCGGGCTGTATTCTGGATGGAAGTACACTTCTAAAACTTGTACGTTTTCGCCACCATCGTTGAAGAAGTTGCTCCCAATTCTGACGGCCAGGAACGCTGGATTTTCGCGGAAGAAACGATTGTTGTGGACTCTGTTGCGTAAGAAAGAATAACATAGTTATATTGTTAGCGTATGTATCACACATGTGTACAATGTGTATATGTGTTACAGTACATTATTATTACAAGCTTTTTATTGAGTCGTGAATCCGGTGTTCGATTGAACTGTTTGCCAACTTATATGAAGTCGACGACAATGCAATATTTTGGTACCATCGAGCTGACCTGATGATGGAAACGAAAGGTAGCGATGGAGCTCTGTTATACAACAAAGCTTAAGATTTTGGACAAGTTTCCGTTTGTTTAAATTTCAAATAACTTTTATGAATAAGACCATTAATTTATTTTATACCTTTTGGTGCATTATATAAGCTTTTTTAAACTAAGTTTTTATTTTATTTTAAGTTACACTGACATGTACATAGAACATACTGAAAGTTTTGCACTCCTGCCCGCTCATAAACGTTTGAAATTTGAATGTTATATTTTTTACAACATAATAAACTCAATTACTGTTTTATTTTACTGGATAGTAGTCGCATGGCAATTGGTTTTTCGCACTAGTTCAAGTTTGTCACCGGTATCAAAAATGGAATTAACGCGAAACGAAGTTATGGCGATGATTTTAAAAGTTCGCTGTCTCTTTAAGACTGCATTGCTTATCTGCCAATGCTTTTGGGAGGAAAGCACCTCTATTTGAGCACCGTATGGCGTTGACACGCAATATGATCGTGGCCATGTTTCTCTCCATGATTAAATTCGTGAATGTCGGCCCTCAACTACGATCACTGAGGAAAATGTGGCTACTGTCCGGAAACTACTTGAAGAAAACCGGCGTATCACCTAAAAGGAGATACAAGGACATTTGAGGATTGGTATGAGCCAAATTCAAAAAGTCTTACATCAACATTTAAAAGTTATAAAACTTTATTTCTGCTGGATTCCCCCCACAACTCACCCCAGCACAAGAACGGGCTCGAGTTGATTGGTGTAATTTTTTATGCTAAACTACGATTTTGGACGTTTAAATGCTGTGTATGAGATTGTGACAGGAGATAAAACATGGAAATAAATTGTTCCATGCCGGAAAGAAAGCAACACTCTTGGGATGGGTGTTCGAAGGTGACAGTAAACCAAAATTAAGGCAGGCGAGAAGCGCAGGCAAAGAAATTATTGCGTTCTGTCTGCACGATCCCATTTGAAAAACAAAAGACAATGCTGAATGATGTACCACCATTTCATTGCTCAGTGTCTTTGAAAAAGTTAAGGAAAAACGACCAAGAGATGCATCCTATTACACCATGATAATGCTATGGGGCACACCGCGAACAAGACAAAGACTTCTGAAAAGGTAGAGCTATAGTGACCCATCCAGCACATAGTCCGAACCATGCGTTTTCTTTATTTTCCCAAAAATCAAAGATTTTATAAGAGTTTTGACGTTTACAGGGTCAGAAGACGCCGTGGTAGCTTTCAACCAGCATCTGAAAAACATGTCCTTATGTTTTCAAGAATGGTTTGACCGAATGAAAAAGTGTTTAAAATGTAATGAAGAATAATACTTCGAAACTCAGTAAACAAATCAAAACTTTACATGTAAATCGTTTTTAATGAGTTAGGCAAAATTTTCAGTGTACCCCACGTATATGTATTTTGCGTACTATGTATAGTTAAAATCAAAGAGATTGGAAAGAGACTAGTTTTACGGCTGAGACTAGCAAATATTTTTTCTGTTCTGTGGTTAAAATCAAAGAAAATAGATAGATCTGGATAGATCATGCAAAATATATAAACGCTGTGATGACAGAAATAGCTACATATATAGTGCTTGCATTTTGTCTAGTAGATTTTCAACATGGCGATTTCTAACCTGCCTGCCAAACATGGAGGTTATGGTTAAATCCTGCCCTAACGTGGGAAGATCCAGCCGGCACCTGTTACGGGTAGTTGATGTGATATGTATGTGATGTGTGAAAATTATGCTTACATTTGAAGACAGGAAGCTGCAGTAATGATGATATCCTCACTGAGGATGGAGCCACCACATTGGAACTGACCGAATAAGTGGACGCTGGCCATGAAAGGGAAGTGCTTCACCTTGGTGTTGGTGCCTCCGAAGATGCGCCGCCCGCTGACTTCCTCTTTACTCTTATCAGGCTCTACATGGAACAAAATAAAAAGGAATAATATAATGCATTCCAAACAGTCAACTTTTGTGTGTTTTCGTTAATTGTATATGCTTAAATAATGAAGCTTGAATTATTATAAAACGGAACCAAACCGACATTCCAAATGTCGAGAGTAAGAGACTGGAAGACGAAAAAATGTGAAATAAAGAAGTTTAATGTTTGCGGACAGCTATATTTATAAAGGTATTCGGGGGTTTTTTATTTGGAGAAAGATTTTAACCTTGAAATTAGCGATGATGAAAGTTCAAAAAATTGAATGAGACTAGTGCCTAATATTCGTAGCTGGTAACACTGAATAGCCTCTGTCTACCGCTGCGGCGTGAAGGCGTATGACTAGAAATAAAGTTACCAAGAAGTACTAACTATAGATACTTTTTAGAATTGTTTTACAATAACTTACATTATAAAGAAAAGTTATTATAACATTATACTAATACATATACTATACTCTTATTTACATATAATAAACATGTACCTTTTAGACTTACCCCAAAATGTATTTATATCTGGAAGCAGTTCACTTTCAGTAACATTT
This sequence comes from Blastobasis adustella, assembly GCA_907269095.1. NCBI lineage: Eukaryota > Metazoa > Arthropoda > Insecta > Lepidoptera > Blastobasidae > Blastobasis > Blastobasis adustella. The sequence continues at coordinate 86,564 of OU026132.1, forward strand.
CCAGTAAGTGTTTCGTTTGTTGGAACTTCGTTGTCAAACATATTATAATCGAAAGCTGTAACATTATCTTGTGATACATTTTGGGCTCCAATTGAAGGTGTGAAAGGAGGATATTTGTGTTCCAGAATATCAAGTATAAAGTCATTGAGGTTGATAGCCACTGGGCCGTATGTGGAGTACGAGCTTTGTAAATGGACCAATGTTGAGAAATGATTATCCAAGTAATTGACCAAATGCTGTGTAACGTAGGCCGCCAGCGCCGAGTGCTCATTGTCTTCATTGCTCTCAACTTTGCTGTCAACGTCCAATATTTCATTTATCAAACCAATAAAACTTGTTGTTACATTATCAAAGCCATTTTTATCGACTTTCGATATTTCTGTTATTGTTTTCAGAACGTAGTGGTCTTTCAAAGTCTGCGCGATCAAAAATCTTTGCATCAGCGTGAACTTTTTCAATTTTGTCTCCTCTTTGACGCCTTTGAATTTCAGTATAGTAAATAAATTGTTAGTCACTGTTCGTATTGCCAGCTCGGTGTTGAGGATAACGTCGCCGGCGGCGGCGGCGGCGGGCGCGCGCGGGCCGCCCCCCCCGCCGCCCCCGCCCGCCCCGCGCGCCGCCGCCGCCACGCTCACAATTGTTAAATGGAAGACGATATAAATGACAGCAAACATATCTTCTACGAAATGAAAAACGTGTTATTAATATCTATTTAAATTTAAGTTAAATGTTTCAATATTTAGCCTAAGTAAATAGTTACGTAAATAAATAACTAGAAAACCTGTATCGCTCAATATATGTAATCGAATTTTGAAAGATTTTCATTTTATTTCCCTTTTAAATTTTTATTTCCTGTTGTGAAATATTTATTTTCTACCGAAATGCAATGTAACAATCGTAATTGATCTACAGTTTATTGTGCCTTTTTAGGGTTCTGTAACCAAATGAGAAAACAACATTATTTGATTCAAGTATTCAGTATTATCTACTGAATTGTGGACCACACTTGTAGAAGCCACCTTCATACCATTCATAATCTGTTTTCGTTTCAAAAAAATATATAAAACAGATTAATTTCTTAACTCTTTATGTCTTGTCTGCCAAATTATTTCATTTCTGTTTATTTAAACATCATCATCATTGTATAGATAATATTGTGCCATTCCTCTAATTAAACTCAAAAATAATTGTTGCAGTTAGAATAAGTCTTGTTTTATGGCATTAATCTTGAAAACTTGAATCTACTATTTTCGAACAAAGTTAGTCTATATTGCTTTGTGCTACGGAACCCACGGTGTTTCAGTTGTCTCAGCTTTAATTCAAATATGCAGACAAATAACAATCCTAACCCATTTTATTGCACCCAACAGAAACAAGTAAAGTTTTATCAAACCTCTTTGGCAATGCCATACAAATATACTCAATGGATTGTAACTGTTTCATAAAATAAAAAGATTTTTATTATTTAATTTGTTTTATTTCTTTCTTGGCCAGGTTTTGCAACCATGATGTAAGATAATCTGTCGACCATGTGTTACAACTTGTTGCAGATGGCAGACAAATAAAACAAATTACCTTCGTTTTGTTCCATGGTTGTAAACTAGCTTACACTAACAAATACTGGCAACATCGTAATTGACATGACATACCTACTACATATAGGTATCTAAATTTGCTAATCTAATCTAACTGATATTATAAAGATAAAATATTTGAGAGTAATCGTCTACCGATAGGGAATTCATTTTTAAGGCAAAAGAAATGTATTCTACAGCTGCAAAAAATCTTTTACAAAATATAAAATCATGACATGCCCATCATTATATATTAAGGAATTACAAATTTTTGTAAAATCAAGCCCACAGCTATTCCCAAGGATTACAAATTTAAAATATAGAAACAGGCGTGATAATGACATGGTATACATACCTCCTGCAAAAACTGCTCTTGTGTTTAAGAGTGTCCTGTGTATGGCCCCTAGAGTTTATAATAAGATACCTAGATGCACAAGAAAACTAAAAATAAACCAATTTAAAAAGTCACTAAGAGAATATTTAATCAGCAAGTGCTATTATAATTTAAACGATTTTTTGGAAATTATTACTTAATACTGAAATTATGAATATGTGTAACTCTATATTATTGTTTAATCTATATTACTACATACATAAACTACTATTATTTATATTGGGTATTGAATTTTTATTTTTTAGTTTTTAACTTCCTATTTTTATATTGTTTTTAATTTGAAATTTACATTTTGTTTATTATTTAATTTGTATGGTTAAAAATGATTTTATTGACTTTTATATAACTTATTTGATCTTTATAGAAAATGTACAATTTGACATGTTTTTAAATTTTTTATTTTTATATGTATATCATTGTTTAATAATTGTTTGACATTATGAATTATTTTTAAATGTAATATTTGTATGCTCCCTTGGGGCAGAAGTAGAGGACAACTTAATAATTATGACAACTTATGTATTACCTATTTTTACAAATAAATGAATTGATTGATTGATTAATCGTAAATAATCTTAGGTCAACCATATAGGCAGTTGATCTAAAATAAAGTCAAAAAGGAAAAGTACTTACGATTTGAAATTGTCTTTTACTGGTAACAGAGTGAACGACTTTTTATAAAGCTACATTATCAATAACAAATAGAGATCTCTACTATTCTACATTGAAAGTACCTAACCACGGAAACAACTAGACCGATTTAGAAAATTCTTTCACTATTTGGAATATCCATTCTTCCAGAGTATTATCGGGTACCTACTTTATATTCCGGAAAAACAGAATTCCGCGAGATAAGTTCATTGTTAGCATAGGGTCGAAACATACGAGGGTGAAAAACTGTAGATCATTATAATATTCTCCTATACAAAACTAGTGGACCCGGCGCGACTTCGTTCGCATACACCGTACACACTTCACCCCTCCCACCCCATTTTTCTTGCTTATAAACCTTTCTCTTGAATCACTCTATATATTGTTGAAAACCGCACTATTCGCAAATCCGTTGTGTAGTTTAAAGGATCTTAGCGTACACAGATACATAGGGACAGTCGGCGGGAAGCGACTTTGTTTTATAATATGTATATATGTATATGACGGATAGGTTTATAGAAAGTGTTGTTTACGTTTGAACATAAAGTGATTTTAAAATAACCTTTGAAATAATAATGTAAATTACCTCAACTGCCTACATTGTAATACCTCTCTGATTTCAAGCAAAATTATAAGTGATGTGCAAAAATGAAGTGGAATAAATACAGTGGAGTAAATGTGAACCCTTTCTTTAATTTATCTGTACGAATACGATCTAATGCTGATATCACCACCCTGATGACAATGATCCTGATACACCACTTTCCTTGACGCAACGACATACATATATGTATCGTTTTAAAGTTACACGGGTTTTAACTTTTCCATTTAAAACACACAGACAAACAGTGTAACTTTTTAACGATATATTTTAACGAAAATCTGACAAACCATAGACAAATATGTGTTTCTGAATCACGTGTAAAATTTAATTGGCTTTGATTGTATATAATCTATATGTCGGGAATTAGGGCCGACTCTAGTAGGGGAGAAATCTATCAGAAGGAATTTTCGGGATATTGTTGTTGAAATAAAGATTCATCCCAACAGTTATAGAATTCTAATAAAATATTTATTTATTTTCTCTACATTTACAATAGTACCATTGAATTTTACAGAGTTATGTATTACAAGCTTTTGCCCGCGACTTCAGTAACGTGGAAATCGTTTTTAGGTTAGTTTATCTTTTCACAATGGCTTTCCATGGTACCATTTTAAATGACATGATAAGTTTCATTAAAATCGGTCCAGTAGTTCCAGAGATTAGCGTGTACAAACAGACAGACATCAATTTAAAAAATGCTTTTTCTTTTACTATTTTTTTAAATACCTATATTAAAACAGTAAAAAAGTGTGTCAATGTACAGACCTTCTTTTTACTGTTTTATTATATGTATATAATAAAACAAATAATGTAGGTTTGTGGAGGTTTTAGGTTTAGTTTAATGAGCTATTTTTCCTCATTTGAACTCAAAAGTCCTTTCTTTGTAGTTAAGTCATGCTAATTTAGTCAGCCCAGCTCCCATCAGAAGCCCAGCAGTCTCTTCGAACGTTCGCAGATCTCTCGGAGGAATCCCGTTCCTGATGCGACTTTTACCCTAAGGTCCTTTAGTCCCTCACGCTCCAGGACCACAGGGGGCTGTCTGTATCTCCGATCGTGAACAGTTGTTTGTTCGGTTGCCCATTACATCTACGATTCATACAAATAATAAAAATGAACCGCAGGTGCGTTGATACTGTAATGTGATGCAATTTCTTTGGCTAACTTATAATTCAAATCAGAACAAAACAATGCAAGCATTTTTGTTTGGCAGCAGAAGTACACACGAATTTGATACCCAGACACTCCCGAAAAAAAATCAATACTGCCTTAGAACTCGCATCAAATTTAATTACAATATAAAATATAGTAGTAGAAACAGCCTTCAAAAGACAGTAGATCAATTAAACCGTAAAAAAATATATTTATCTCTTTTACAAGCTTGAGGATTAGAGAAACACCGAAGGATTAGTAGTTGATAATCTCAGTAATAGACGGTGACTCAAGATTTTAAAGTGGATATGCCTCTATAGGTAGTCAAATCATCGCCATAGCCAAATGTATCGCGGCCCGGCTAATATAATAATATGAGCCTTGGATCTAGTTTCGAGTCATTTTAACATTTATTAAGTAAAACCAATTTAAAAAATATTTCGAAACATATGAAATGGCTACATTTTACGATGCGATTTCCGATAACTTATAATATAGGAGGGTTATCATTAAAAAAATCATAAACATGTAAACTGAAATAGGTATTTCGAAATAAAATAACATTTTATATTTTATTATACAAGAGGGTTTACTGGTCACATATACGTATAGTTTGTAAGATAACAGTTTTTGTATTAATTTTTATTTGTATTTGTTTGAGTATTATTCATTTTGTTTAAGTTCTATTACTTCAACATGTACAAAGTAATTATTGTCTTCCTCGCGGCTGCCGTCATAGCCGAATTTCCAAAAGATTCTCATCGGAACTTGTTCAAACTGCGGCAGCATCTGTCCAGCGTCATCAGCAGCGACATTCGGAGCAAAATCAACAATTTGTTCACATTTTTCAAATTGTACAATAACACGCCAGAAACAACAAAACTGAGCGTGCTTCTGGAAATGGACGGCCACTTGAGAAATATAACAGAGAGTAACAATGAAATAAACGAAGCTATGAAAAACAATAGTAAAATACGCAGTTTATTACCATCAGATAATAAAAACATGACGAAATATTTAAACATATCTGACTTAGCGTGTTCAAGCTGCCATTTATTATTGAGCAATGTCAGCGGCCGCAGACATGGACATGGCATTTGGAATGCCACAGGATATAATTATTGGAATTGGAATCCAGCGAATGTCATGCATATTGACAACAAAGGAAGGAGAAGCAACTTCCGACGATTCTTTCGAAAAGTAGATCCTCCGACACCGAAATTTCGTAATCAAAATAGAAACGCAAATAATACGACAAACCATTTTGATTATTTAAGCATTGGCTTGCGGAGGATGGAATACAAACGAAGAGCACAAGGAATTACCAATAGCCGGCCTATTGGTATTTGGGGTAAGAACTAAAACGAGTTAGCAGACAACGAACTGTCACCTGACTCTCTCGATTCCACAACATTCTTACATTATCATGTCTTGGGGTATTTATTGCAATGCAAGTTTATACTAAAAAAATTCAGCTATATTGAAATCTAATTAATCATCTGTACGAAATATCAAAGAAACTTTTTCTCACTATTGTTTTTAGTAGATATATCTAACCGTACACCACCCATCCCATTCATTATCTTCAGCCAATGTCAGCCCACCAGCTGGACCTACGCCTTCTGCAATGAGCTACGTTGTATTCCTTATCTGTACGCATTAGGTCGATCCAAAGGTCAATATATCATACATAACAAACGAACAAACGTTCATAGGCTGCGGTAACTGTTTGCCATCAGGCGGCGTAAGATTGTTTGCTATCTGAGTAGTTTGAAAAATATAACAAATAAGGATGGTTACATTTCAGATCGAGCGAGCAAGTCGAGCGAGGAATTGAATGCTTCCGAGGCGCGGCGGCTGTACCACGGCCAGAAGACCCGCATCGAGAAGTATCCATTCATGGCGAGCATCCATATCGACGTGGATTTCATGTGCGCCGGCTCCATCATCAGCATGTACTTCGTGCTGACGGCGGCCTCGTGTCTTAAGATGTATGGTGATTTAGGGTCCTTTATGAAATAAGGAAACAAACTCTTCATTTATTAATCCTATTCCAATAAAATAATCCTTAAAATTTAAGTGGGCGTTCCAACTTTAAAAAAATGAGTTTTACCACACGCGGACAACTTAAAGAACCTCGTCAAATAAATCATAGAAATTTAAAAAAAAGAAACACGCTACTAATGCCATTTCTTTACTTTTTCTCTAATTGATGCCTCACTGCAGGTGATTTATATGATTAAAACCTAATTATCTTTTATCAGAGCATACGACGATATCGACAATCCAAGGAAAATTTTCCTGAGGGTGAGCAGCGGCGTCGCTCAAAGGTCCGGCGATTTGCTCGAAGTGAAGAACGTGTACTTCCACCCAGACTATGACCCTGTGTATCTGAGCCATAATGTAGCTTTAGCCGACGTCGAAGCTCCATTCATGTTGAGGGATACAAACAGGAACGTGAAGAGAATTGAGTACGAAAGGGATCCCCGGATGCTGGCGTTCACTGTCACCGTGCTGGGTTGGGGTGATCAGGTAGGTGATCACGCTAAATGCGAGTATTTGTATGTACATGTGTAACTATACTGCTTCACGCTTAAGATGCTGAACGGATTTTAAGGTAACTTTATAGCGGCGTAACTTACGCTATTGCGCTACTTAACTTACAACGATAACACTTATGGGAAATGTAAAATTAAAGAATTTTGTGCGGACGTATCCCCGAAAATAGTTCAGACTTACACTATTATTTTACTATTAGGTATTAGAAACATAATTATTACCAACGCCATGATTAATGTTTTATGACACATTTGTGATGTGATGACCTATCATTACGAAAATGTGACTTTTGTAATTTCAGAAGAAGAACGTGATATACAGGGGGCCTTTGTCTAAGGCCCGACTTGAAGTGTACGCGTTTGATTACTGCAAGGAAGTGTATTCACGGTAAGGAGTAAGCTTTTGCTTGACTTTCAATACAATAATTTAAGAGTGTGCAACGTTAGTCATTTAATTACGCATAAGATTCTGTCGCAGCCCGAGCCGAAGACAACACACCATTGTTTTTTTAATAGTCATCATTTCCTCATATCGTCCAAACCATTGGACGGCTTTCTGTAGTTATGATATCGTTAGATTAATCTTGATTGACCAAAAGAACAACTACATATTATAAAACAAAGTCCGACGCCGCGTCTGTCTGTTTATCTATCTGTCTGTCTGTTCGCGATAAACTCAAAAACTATTGAATGGATTTTTATGCGGCTTTCACCAATAGATATAGTGATTCATGAGGATTGTTGCGAACACGTTTTGGAGAACACTGGAGCACACCGTGACTTATTGTGTCATAATACGTGTAGGACAAGCTAGACTGTACCTTACTGTGACACAAGGTCTAAAGTTTGCTTGACACGCGGCCGTCCACAACAAGCCCGAATGTGTGCTGCGGCTATTCTTGACTGGTCGTTCCTAACACGTAAAATCTGGTGACAAAAGTTAGATTCGGAGATGCTACTGACTGAGGGATGAGAAGGATCAGGAGGAAGGCGTGAGGACGAGAGAGCAACGTAATGCAGAGGCCACACCCACAAGGCCCCGCCCACTGTTCCTCATGTCCCGCCCACTGGGATTCAAGCTCTGTACACTGGCCCCGCCCACCTACCCACGCCCCCTACACATCTACGCGACCATGTCCAGGACTGCAGTTGTGAGCACTAGAAATAGGAAAAGTGACCCTGAAGGCGTATTCCGCCGAGGATACCAGAACGGATGCCTCAACCACGCTGCGAGCTATTGTAGACAGCATTCGCGACATACTCGTAAAGTAAGGGATACAGTGGGATTTCGTCACCACGAATTACAGAAGAACGTGTTGGGTCACGCACTGGAAGTGAAACCGTGAGGCAGGACGTGCGTGTGCACAAAGTACGTGAAATTACGGAGGAGGTAATGGAAATAAAATCCGCAAAGAAGACCACTTCGACGAGATCCGCTTTGGGACCTATATGCTACAATTGTGTGGAGGCGAAAGTAACCTCGATAAAACCCATACGATACCCCGGGCGGGTCACTAATTTAAATATACAATAAACGTGCAGCTGGACATTTACGCGAGTTTCACACGACGATGCAATGTTCCGAAAGTTCAAAGTTCCGAATTTAGGTTAAAGGGAGATTTCGCGCTTACAATAATTCTCAAAATTATGCTGATGCGGCGTCAGGCTATTGTCACAGAGAAAATAATACTACTTACAACTATTGTTAATATTTGGCTCTGTTGCAGGCGCTACGTGAGGGAAGGCAACTTTTGCGCCGGATCCGACGGCAGAAGTGGCGGTGCGTGCTACGTAAGTTTTAAAATAAATATAACCAATCAGCTCTTTTTTGAATGCCAATCTTAATGTAACTATCTGAGACCCCTAGGATGACTTAAAACTCCGATACCAGAGGTCGATAATTGAAAATGCAATTCTTCTCAACATTTCTCCCTAAGACATATACTTTCAGTTATTCAGATTTGTATTGGACTTGCCTTCGATTTTCCCTGCTTGTTGGACACCTTGGTTATTAGGTATACTTGCTTTTGCACGCGAGTTTGTCCGTGTGGTCTACTTCCAACCTACAGACGGATGGACACTGGAGCGATGCCCTAAGGGCTCCTTTCACCATTTTGGTTCAGAACCCTAACAATGCAAGCAATGAACCAATAATTTGATCAAACCAATGGTATCGTTCAAGAGATATATTAGAGGTCTCTTTAGAGATTGATGACGCATTGGCGATATCCCTAGTGTTGCAGATATCCACGTAGTGGCCATATTCCATCAGGTATCGCTTACCTGTTTGTCTACCGTATCTAATATACAAAAATTAAAGAGCAATCAAAATGATTCCACCAGAGAGACGTGGGCGGGCCGGCCATCGTGGGCCACACGCTGGTGGGCGTGATCAGCTTCGGGCCGCCGGCCTGCGGCACCTCGGACGCGCCGACGGTCTTCACTCACATCGGCTACTACGCTGAATGGATCGACAGCATAATTTTTCCGGTAAATTTACTTTCAAGAAACCATTGTTCTATTTGAAGGGTCACTTTCGAGCAACGCGATAATAACGCGCAGCTCCGAATAACTAACGCCGGAGCTGTATCTCATGCTGTAGCATCGCGAGGCTCCATTTAACCCCCGACGATAAAAGAGAGGTGTTGTAAGTGTGTATTTGTGGCTCAATATGTGCGTAGGTGTGTGCTGTTTTCTTAAAATGCGTGTTTCATTATAATCGCTTTAGTAGTTTTGAAAATATTTGGTTAACTTTCTTTTGTTCCTTGATAACTCCAATGTCGTACCGGAGATAATACCGCTACGGAAGAAAGTTTTTTGAAAAACGTACTGTTGCCACTCATCAAGGTGGAACGGATGGAACTTTAACTTGTGGCTGGGCTGTCTTTCGGACGCGGCTCCGGGGTATAAAGACATGCGCTCGGGCCCCGCAGCTGAGATGGTTGCTGGTGACGTTTGGTGATTATCGGCGGAGCCCCGCGTCATTATCGCGATTTTCAGACGTGGTTTGCTCCAATTAAGCATTTCTCAGAATTTCAGTCGCGCAATCTATCTCGACCGAAGTTTCACTCTCATTTTGGGTCGTTGTGTGAATGTGAGTTAATATGAAATCGAATGCAGATCAAAATTGCGCAACCGAAATTCTGCGACTCACAACTAACAGAGTTACTTTAAATGTGTCGTCAATCTGGGAAAACAAACTTTCCAAATAGTACAATAATTTATTTATTTAAAAACTTTATTGCACAATAGCACAATTGGCGGACATAAAGCCATTCAGGCTTTATCTTCCAGTCAACCAGTAGACCATGCAGAAAGTGAGTAAGTAGGTGCTTTATAAAGCGTCATGATAGATTGTAATTTACCTAAATACAATACTAACTACATCAAGATAGAATAAACATATATTATATTATAGTAAATACTATACATACATACATATATAAAATAAAGATACTTTATTCTATGATATTTAGTAAGTAATGTTAATTTAAATAATTTCCTTTCACCCAGACCCGCCAAAAGACTGTGAGTCCTGAAACAATGATGGAAGAAGATTACAACCACTATCCTCCAACTCAGCCCCTTGAGCCAGATCGAGGTCAAGAATTCGATGGATATCGAGAGCCAGAGAGTCATAAAGAAGTAGACAGAGATTATCTACGTTACCCATTTTCTAAACGAATTCCAGTAATAAGCTCTACTAGTGCGCCAAAGCCTTATCGATATCCGTACCGAAATCCATTGAGAATTAAGCCGATCAACAAAAAAAACAAAAGCCAACCACCAGATTATCCCATTTTCCAATCCACCGACCAATCTTCACCGCCACCAACACCTGCAAAAGTTAACAGTGTTACAGAAGTAGAAAATGAATTGCAAGTATTAAGAAACTTATTCCGTAAGCTGGTACTGCAGGGTGGCATTGACATTGAAGACCTAATTCAGTCTAACGGTTCAACGACTACGACGGACATTCCGACGCAGCAGTTTGAGGTTGTAGGTAGCAAGGAACCGCTTAGATTCATTGAAATCGTGAACACAACATTAACGTCAGGTATAGAAACTAAAACCGTGGCTGGTCCGTTCAATACTACAGAGATATGTGATGATAGTTACCCATTACCGAATACCCAGCTGAGCCCTTTTATGAATGAGGTAGAGATGAATGAACTTTATACCTACCCGAATACTCAGCTGAGTTCATTTCCTGATGAGATTGAGGAGGAAACTAAGCGCTTTACGGACCGTTCTACAAAACTGTGGATTCCGATGAATTACGCCGAGCTTATGCCGTACCGTATGAATAAAATCCACCACAAATATGTTACACCGCTGGATTATTCTGGTGAGGATATTGTCACTACAAACCCACCGCCTACTACTAGTATAGACACCCAATTGATACCATCGACTACGAATCGTCAATACAGATTTAAGGAAGTATTGAAACGTCAAGATTTTAGGTCTGGAGAGTCAGAACACGACATTCGGGAAACATTTGATTCGACATCATATAACCTTAAACGCTACAGAGTACATGCAATAGGCAATAACAGGATAAGACACAAATTATAAAAGTGTGCAAAATAAAAGAAACAGTATACTTGGTAACTAATTATATTGTGAGAAAGAACAGTGTGTTTTTTTATACCTGTAATATTAGTAAGTGAGATACTACAACGGAGAATAGGCGACATACACCATCGTATATATTCACGCACCGGCAACCAACAGTGATAGTCTTTCGCATGTTGTAATCGTCTAGTTTTAGATTAATTTTGAGGACCCTCTACGTTGTGTGTTTGATAAAATCATAGAGAAAAAAAATTTATAAACAGGAGGATAAAATCGTATATCGAAAAATCACCTTTAAGTTTATAGAATATCACTAAACTAAAGGAAAACTCATTTAAAAGAAATGCGTTAAATAGAATCACCGAACGGAGAAAAAAAAGTAGCGGAAGATCAAAGCAAAATAAACATATTAAGAGCCGCAAACGAGAGAACTATAAATTATCCGTAAAACAAATAAAACTCAAACATACAACCGCACAACACAAGAAATTCAAAATCCACAAACTATATATAATAAAAATGGTGTAGAATTCGCGAATCAAATGAAATACAAATCCGCACGTCGAGTAAGCGACAATATTTAAAAAAAATTTCGCTTTTTATATTAATTATTATTATTATTACCATGAAAGTGTAACTGAAGTGAAAAAAGAGAGAATGGTTGCTAACTAACTTGAAATCGTTATAGATTCTAAGCGGTCATCCTAAATGATAAACGGTAAGAAAAACCTAAAGATTATTTTTCAATACTTATTCAACGTTACCGTGGGGTAACGTTGAATAAGTATTGAAAAATAATCTTTAGGTTTTTCTGTGTGTTTCTGTGTGTTTTAACGTGACAGTTTGTCGTCTTTCATTTTTTTACACAAAATGTCGGCTGCTGGTCGCCATATTAGATATGATCAATATCATGTCTTCAGTGACACTCGCCAGGTTAAGACAAATCCAAACAAATCGATCGAAACCGATGTAAAAACCGTATAAAATCGTAAGAAAGTAAGAAAAAAATCAGGCAACGCGTTTGGTCTCTAAAGTGGTACAAAGGAACAAACATACATTCACACGTTACGCAGTTCTGTAAAAAGTAGGAAAACTGACCCTGGCAGAAGCCGAGATTGACCGCTCGGATGAAGAAAATTATATAAGACCACGCTAAGTCCGAATTGCTTATAAAAAAAAATCTCTGTATGGCATGTTTTTAAACCTCATAGAACGTCATTCATAAAAGTCATAACAAACAATTTGATTTCTGTAGGATTGTTTATTTTCGTGAGTTATGAAAAATATAGTTAAATATGGGCAAAACTATTAAAAAGGAAGTGCGAGAGAAAGTAAAGAGACTTTTGTCGAAACTAGGGACTTTTGTATCGGCATTCTCCATCGAGGCCAAAAATGCTTGGCAGTTGGCTTGCCCGGAGTAGGATCCTTCGACTAATCCCTTTCCGCAGAAGCTTTGGGACGAGCCGCTCTGCAGATTTGTGCAAAACAACCTTCTAAGGGCATCATCCAACTCTGCAGAGCGTGCTCGCCTCTTGGCAGCTGGCGAGTGGGAGTCGGGTCTTTGGCTGCAGGCAATGCCATTTAAGAACATCGGCACCCTACTCGACCGTGGCACATTCAGGCTTGCCACGGCCCTTCGTCAGTAATATAAGAAATTATCGAAGCGCCTTTTCGAAAATACGAATGACCAGAAGGCTGCCCTCTTCTTGGGTCAGCGTATAAGCCCCGCTATCCAGCTGTTATAGGTGTTTTTTTTTTGTTAGCCTAGTTTGTATTTATTAATTTGTTGTATTTTAACTTTAAGGTGTTGTTCAATAAATAATAAGCGCGGGAGATAATTTTCTGCACGATTAATAATTTCGACAAACCAAAAGTACAAGTTCAAGCTAATACAGTGACCAAATAACTGAATGTTTACAAGAGAACTGACAAGGACTGACAAAAACTGATTATCCCCAGATTAGTGCCACATTCACACTTTATAATTTTTACTACTGTCAGTCAATACGGACTTATCGTGGACCTATTATAGACATGCGTTGCATATAAACGGCATTAATTGCTATGCAAATGACAATATGGGCGGTAGTATGTGGATGTCTTTCATACAGGCCAGGCACATATCCCTCGAGAGTTAAAAGCAAAATCTAACTGATGTCTGAAATCAAGACCTCCCTGGAGCAGCTTTGCGAATAGGGTATACGAAACCTCGTCCAGTTGAACCCGACGAAGATACAAGTTTTGCGTTCACGGGGAAAAAATAAACCGTTTATTGATGTATTTCCACGGTTCCAGAACTTTTACCTTACCATTTCAAAGAGTATATAGGTCCTTGGAGTCGACTTTCGAACGAAGCTCAATTTAGTGATCACTTGGATAGGCTTATGTACTAAGTAAAGCTTGATCGGAGACTAAGGGTAACCTGTCAATGGTGGCGTTAGTTCTGCGTTTTATGTAGCAACACCGAAAGGATGTAGTATTCTGTGACAGAATTCGAATGCCGCCAACAATGGGACATGAATAAGAAGAAACGTGACGGAATAAGAAACTAACAAGTCCAGATTGTGAAATTAGAATAATTACGTTTCGGAAAAAGACCTAGCGCCCTGCTTCATGAAATTATGATTCTTATAATAATCATCATTTGGCGTTAATGTCCCGGTTGTGCTCTCGAGAACGAGGGCTCGGGTACCGCCTTGACCATGATCCAGGATTTGGCAGGTCAGATAATTACAGTGGAGCGACTGCCATCTGACCTCCACGACCCTGCTACCAGGGGAACCTGACCAGATTGGATCATGGTTACACATCCAGTCGCCTGAATGTGCAGGTTTCATCACGATGTTTCCCTCACCGTAAGAGCATCGGTTAGTATTCAACTAATGTACATAACTCAGAAAACAGTCATTGGTACATGGCCGGAGCGGGATTCGAACCCGGGACCTCTGCCTTACGAGTCGGATACTGTAACCGCTCGGCCACCGACGCTCTATATTGATTATTATACTATGAACTTGTCAAATAAGTCAACATTTGACGTAGTAGACACTGTCCCCAAACTTTGGTAGTATAAACCGACTAATTTTAAATAATGTACAATAACGAAGGCAGCTTATTAAGGTTATAGACTACTCAATAGCGTCAAGTTATATTTCCTCTATATAGTTTATTATTGCCAGTATTTAGCATGGTCATTTTTCCGCAATCTGTCAAAGTAACCTGAAGTCGTGGTACCCCTATATATATAGTATAGTATTATAATATACAAACATAAACACTTGGTATAATTATATACATACATCTTACATAAGCTTAGTGCCTACTTAATAAAGCCAAGCAGTGCATCATATCGTTTTCCTTTACTCCCACCCAATGGTCGGTGCACCCTAGTACCATCTATTTCCACTTGACTTGTTTTGTCGACGAGCTGGTTTGGATCCTTTGGCCTCCGGAAGACGATGGCTCTCTATGTCTCTCTATCACCTGTAACTACGGGGATGTTGGCCCCCTTGCAGCATAAAGTCCCGCAGTCATAATATTTAAGAGTTTTCAATTTTTTTTAGAGCTATCTAACGACATCTCTTGTAACAGACGAGAAAAAATTTTTCATCTCCTTATTACATGTAATATTGTACCTAATTTATTTGGAATATTGTACGTATGTATTTTCGAATGTTTACATGTGAACAAACTTATGAAATCAATCAATGTAGTCGTACTCATTAAAGATTTTATTTTACAACGTTATCGGCATGATCTCTGTCTCTGAACTAAATTGCGGACAGACAGGCGCGGGCGAACAGAAAGGATTCCTAATTTTAGTAGGAACAAAATGTCCAACTAGTAGCAGTGACGTACGTAGCGGTTAAGTAACAGCTTTATGCCAAAATTCAACGATTTAGCAATAAAAAATCAATACAAGAATAATTTAATTTATCAAACTATTTCGCAAGCGAACCGTTTCGAAATTCAATCTGGTTACGAAACAGCGATGTTTTCATTTTTCATCGGGCAATTCTTTTGCAAATAAAACAATATTGATAAAATATATTGCGTAATAAATGTAATATTTCTTACATTTTTATTTATTATCTCAAAGGCTTCGTTCTTTTACTTGCTGTCTTGTATCTCAATATAAGAACCATCGAGGGTAGTCCCATGAGTGCTATCAAGCGTGTGATCTTCTATTGGATCGTCGCACACGCTTTGAATCCAGCGCTGACCCTCGAGGAGCTCCCAAAAGGCGAAGATAACGACATAATAAGAACAGAAGCCGTCGTAAGGGCCGTCACCCGCAGCCTCTTCAAGCAACTGAGGCTCCTCCCCCCGGAGAAAAGCAATCAGAAACTACGGGAGTACTGCCTCATACATAACTACTTCGTTTCACTAACTTTGCAAGACTACCACAGTCTAAAGGAAATTGCAAGATTTTCGAGAGTCGATAAAAATATTATCAGCGCAGAAATCAGAAATTACATAGTTTTATTGAACGAAGTATTAAACGACGAAAGCGACAGTTTAGAGGGTAGCGACAAAGATCTAAACAGGGTATACTCGGACGATATTTTAAGATACATTGATGGTTACCTACATAGTCTCGACGATTTGGAAAAGACAGGTGTCTTTGATGAACGTAGCAGTATAAATAAAGATCTGATTTCAATTTTAAACAAAAGACCTCAACTAAATAATGTTTCCGATACAGAAAAAGATGACCTTTTGCCTTTGGACGAGTTTTGGGGTATGTGCCGGTTCAGGTTATTTCAATTGCTTACAACGGAATTCCAAACCCTCAAATAGTCCAAACATTCCATCAAATGATGAATACTCTATTGGGGGTCAAGATAAAAGAAAACTTATTGAACTAATCTTAAGATATAATGCCAAGCGTTAAATGCCATTTCTTTTCTGTTAGAGATAAAAGACAAATAATAATATACTAACCGTAAAGCAAACATTGCATAACACCATAACGTATTCCAGTACCCGTTCCGACCGCGTCCGGCAGACGAATCTACAACGGCCGAAACACAAAGGCAAAGTACTATCCGTTCATGGCTGCAGTATTGCTTTTCCAGCAGTTCCAATGTGGAGGCTCTATAATAAAAAACGACCTCGTACTAACGGCTGCTTCTTGCCTTCAATTGTAAGTGTTATTCTTAAGTCTTGGTCTAACTCCTCAGAATCGGGTCTCTCTCTTCTCTATTTGGTGCATTGCTTTTTTACAAACATGGTAGATACACTGCCGTATGACTAAATCTTGTCTTCATAATGCATTATGCAATATATTTATATCTTTAAACTGTTATGACCACCTAAGTAGTAATTTAGTTAACTAGCACCCATAGTACAAGCTTTGCTTAGTTTGGGGCTAGATGGCGCTGTGTGAATTTGTCCATGATTATTTATTTTATTTATTTATTTATAAGACTTTAAAGAAAATGAATAGAAATTTGGTTGCCACTTAAACTTAATAAAAGTTATGAATAGTCAAGTTATATTTAGTATAGAAAGCTATATTAAGTGTAATATCTAACTTCACACAATGCCACTGAAGGTTTTTATTTCTAATTCAGCTTCAACAGCAAGCTTACAAAAACATCACAAAAAGTTTTTTTATTTAAGGGAGAATGCTCCCAAGAACTTTCTGAAATTGTTTCATATCTTATTGACAGGGCATGGAACAACCGCTTTTTCCGCGAGAATCCAGCTTTCTTATCAGTGCGAATAGGAAGTAGTTTCTACGAGAGTGGTGGAGAGGAAATTGCTGTTATGGAGGTGTACTTCCATCCAAGCTACAATCCCAAGAATTTACACAACAACTTGGCCGTTATGCGACTCATAAGAAGTATAAAGTTCAGAAAGAAACAACGCACAGTCAAAAAAATTTCGCTGGATACAGTGGACTCCTCACTACCTACCAATACCCCTGGAATCGTCATCGTTGGTTGGGGATCCAAAACGGTAACATATTTCTTTCTGCAGTAGCGGTCAGACAAGGTATCCCCTACAGGATAAATAAGAAAAAGTTCTGACAAGAGGTATTTTGGAAAAAAATAGGTTCATATATCATGTCAGTCAGGTCATTAGTTTCTACTTTTCTACTGGCTCTTTCATCATCATCTTGGCGTTAGACCCCGGTTGCGCTCTTGCGCGGCCCGGGCTTTCTATTCTTAGCAGTTTTTTCATGCCAATATTACAGAACACTGTGGTAACTGTAATTCTATATTAGTCTTAATAATTATTCTGGTGTAGCTATAACGTCCTTGTAAACTTGAGCATTGATTGTATTAGTAGGATTTATTATTGCTGGCCAAATATAACAAACAAAAATTTATAAAATACTGGACCTACAAGAAATTTCTACCACTATCAGTAATTTAATTGGACCGTTTAAGTCCAGAAGGCGTTATTAATTAACTGTAATTCAGTATCTGAATTCTTTCTTCTTGCACTTCCATCTTCTTCTTTGTTATCCTTTGTAAATATATACAGAATCGTGTTGGTCTTCTTCTGAAGATGTTTCTTTTATAACTTTGACTATATTTGTAGATGAAGAACTCGTATTGCTAGTTCTAACCTTTCATTATCTGAAAGCAATGTATTTTAACCGTAACATTTTTACAGCGTACAAACATAGTCAAGAAATCGTGGGAAAATAGGCTTTCATTTGACATCCTCGATATATATCCTCAAGAAGACTGCCAAGACATCTACACAGAGTATGTATTCTTTTAGAAGTTTAGAACTTTAAAGTTCAATGAAACACTTAGGTAATCCGAAGGGAAAACTTCCTTCCTTTGAAATATGCGTTTTTGTCGTCGGTGTCGGTTGCTGTCATAAGCTACGCCGAAGACGTGAACTTGGTACGTAACGTAGATGTTGACACCTCACACCTCAATTCGAAACAATTGACAAAGCATGTAAAATTGCCGGAAATCTTTTCTACCATAATGCATGCTACTCATGATTATCATTACAAAGCTCATGGTTTGTGGACTTTAGTTAGGGTATTTTAAAGATATTTACATGTTTGGGAATAAAGTCCAACCTTAAATAAATTTTCTCAATGGTTGGGGATAGGTTTCTTTATACTATATCAAAGGGACTCTTCTATATTAATGGTCCGTAAACATATACGTCACCGCTTACAAATCGCGTACGCGTCGCATCCGCCTAGTCACCGCGTAGAGCCCGAACAGGAATCGCGCTTAAATCGCACAGCCTACCATAGTCACGTGGATGATGATGCGGTGACTAGGCGTGCAGGATGCGACAACTGCGCGATGTTAAGGCGGGCGGTACGCGATTGTTTAAAATAATAAAATAAATTTTCTGTCATTACTACAGAAACCAAAATTTCATAAGCATTTAGGAGAAATCGGGCAGAACTCGCATACGTCTGTATGAGCTCTTATTGACAATGTTCGTCCACTAGTTACGTAACCTATTTTAACTGTTGCAGGGAGTATGTAACAAGACGTAACTTCTGCGCTGGCTATATATCCAAAGGCGCCGGAGCTTGTAATGTGAGTTCCGTAACTTCTACATTCATCGAATACACTCTCATTCAACATAATGATCTCCGGCCGTTGAAAGTATGGGTTCTTTAATGTTTGTGAATGTGCAACTCTGAAGTGTGCAAACCATTTGAAGCAAAATTGCAATTATTAAAACATCAATGGCGTATCTCGGGTGCGACCACGGCCGTCTCGGGTGCGGTGACTTTACTATGCCGTATGTAATCTACACAAGAGAAAATATTTTAACCTACCTCGCCTAAAGGTTTATTATTTGTCGTTTTGTTTATTTGTTTGTAATGGATATACACAAAGCTTACTCAACCGATTTTAAAAGTTTCACCCATTTAAAGCTACATTATCAACGGGTAACATGGGCTATATTTTATCTTCAAAATAGTTAGAGATCCATAGGAAAATTGCAATAAACCTAAGGTATCAAAATGTTTCATGTTCTTCATTAATTAACTTAATTCATAACGGCTGCATATATTGATAAAGGGTAGGGTAGAGTACGGTTAGGATAGGGTAGGGGTAGGGATGGATAGGTTAGGAATAGAGTAGGGTAGGGTAAGGGTAGGGTAAGGGTAGCGTTCATTAAACGAAGGAACGCGGTCATCGCTGCTTAAGGACTTTCGCCATGCCAGGTTATCTCCACTGTTGCGAACGTTCTAATTATACTCCAAGGTGCGTACAAAAGAATAATAATAATATATTACCGATAAAATACTGAAATATGCAGATACAGATCTCTCCACTGCCAAAGAAATGGTTACCCATGGTTCACCAGACATCTAACTCACTGACAGCAACACAATACTGTTTAAAATTATATTGTTTGGCTACGGTGTTCTGTTAGGGTACTTCGACAGCCGGGCGGTTTTAATTTCGGACGTGTTACTCCGCTGTACCCTACAATACCCTCTATCTACAATGTGGCGTAAAAGTGGTGATTTTTCCACCGACAAGAGCTGAGCTCTTAAATTAAGATGATGACGTGGTGATATTTGTGTCCAGCGCGATGTCGGCGGCCCAGGAGTGGTGGGGGGCTATCTGGTAGGCGTGGTCAGCTTCGGCTCCCCCGCCTGTGGTACCCCCGACGCCCCGACAGTCTTCACAAAGGTTGGCTTCTACTACGACTGGATAGAACAAATAATGGAACAGGTACATATTATGTATTTGGATTTTCCTTTGATCATTTTATTAATAGGTTGAGGAATGTGGAAAATCGCTAAATTTATAAGACCGAAAAGTATATCGAAATAATTTTGTTAATTTTTGTTGTGACAATAATAAAATATAATATTATCACAATAATATTGTCAGTTCTCAGCATCATACGACCATTTCAAAGTAATATCTTAATTGTAGTCATAAAACTGTTCAGCTGGTATTGAATTTGACTGTACGATTTAATTGTAATTTTCAGGATGTACCACACCAAGGGAAACAGACAACCGAGAAACATGTGCGGGAGGCACCTACACCTCCGGCGTACTTGGCTGGAACTGACTTCTTCGTTCAGCCGTTGGTAGAAGGCGAAACTACAGCGCAGGTGGAATACATCACTGATGCGGCTATAGAAGTAGTACCAGACTTGCATGGGAATGTCGATATAAGCGTGTTCCAAGATTTCCTGCGTACAGTGTTCAGTAACAATGATGTTGACCACTATATAGATGAATTTTTGGATGCAATGGATGGCATGGATCCTTTGCCTAAAACAGAACTACCAAACTTTAATATGCCGCTTTCTCAAATTCAGAAACAGCCTCATAAAATTAAGGAGAATAAGCAAGAGTATGCTCCTGTTACTCAGAAAAGTCAAAACCAACAAAGTACCTCAAAAAAACCGAAACATCACAAAAAACACAAGGAAGATGGAAACACAGAGGAACCTAAACAAAAACAACATAATAAACACAAAAAGAAAAAAAAAGTGAAAAATCTGGAGCCTACTACAAATATGGCCAACGTAGAACCCAAATTCGTATCCGAGGAATTTACAGAAACTTTGGATATGAAAAAAGTTACTGTGATTGAAGACGGTGACGCAGAGGTCACCACCAAACCACCGTTCAATGTCACTGATATTCCATATGATGATCTGGTTAACGTGAAGGCTAAAGAAGAGTTAGAAAAAGATTTAAGGAATCTCATAGATAATACATACTTAGTAAATATTGAAGAACCTGGTATTGATAACAAAACTATGTTTGGTAATACGGACAGCTTAGACAGTACAATTCTCGAACTTTTATATGCCTTGGACAATGAAACTGAGACCGGAGATTTTGAGACGAAGAAGATTATAGTCGATGAAGTACGTGACCGGGTACTAGATTTGGCCGGAGATAACTCAGAAGACGTTATTGATATGGAAAATGCTCAGTACAATATGGGCTCTTCTCCAACTGCTGTTGAAGACCCTGATCATAGCTATTGGAACTCTAATTTACTAAATTCACAAGGTAACACAAGCGAAACATCTAAAAATGATATCTCAATTCCTGCCGTCAGTGAATATCAGGGCCAGGACCTGGGCCTGTATCCGGATATTGCTTATGAAATACCTAATCTACGAAATGACGAGGATAACATAAGTGAAAAACCTAAAAACAATTCTCAAACGTTCATTTATACTATAGACTCTGATATACCAAACCTCTACGAAAACTCTAATTTACAAAACTTGCCGGATAACACAAGTGAGAAACCTAACACTTATCACTATGGAACAATGATGGGTGACGTAGACAATATCGATGATAATTTACATAATGTACAAGATAACACAAGTGAAAAACCTAAGACTTACAACGATGCAACAGTCATTGAAGATTCTGACATCGGCGATGAAACTGTTCAAGATAATAAAAACGAAAAGTCTACAACGATATTTCAATATCAACAAGTAGATAACAACAGTGTAACTAATACGTTAAATAATGTGTCGATGCATCGAGCTGCTAATGAAACTGGAAAAAACAAGATAATTTCTAAGAAAGTTCTTGATGACATACTTACAGAAATCTTAACAAATGAAGATAAAAACAAAACGGACAATTTAAATCTTTAGAAATATTATTATTAATTAGTATCTTTAGTATTCTTTTGACATAATGTCATTTCAATTTTCTACCTACACTTAACGAACCCCACTTAATGGTTCCCAAAATAATATATTCTGTTTGTAAGTGTACGGCTGGTACACCTTTTGTGATATAAATGATAGAATTGATAGACCCGATAATATTGAGAAATTTATTGATATTTATTAAGTTATACTAATTGATAGAATGATATGATTTGATTTGAGTACGCGTGTCGTTGATGATTGACAAATACGAACTGACGCGGCGATGCGCCAAAACTAATGGTTTGGCGTAAACGCTGATGTTGCGTTTATGATATGTACGAGTACGTGCGTAGCTCGTACATGCTCCCGGGCGGAGAAGATGAACAATGATTGTTAAATGAGTTTATGCCAACAAGATGATAAAACAATCATTAATATTAAGTGTTAGTGATGATTTACAAGGTGATAGGTTATTTTTTTTTTTTTTTTATTATCTTAATTTACGATTTGCGATGAAACCGGACCGCACTAAATACCGGGGACACCGCTGTATTTTGTTTTTCCCGCACACAATTGTTTTGCCCACTTTCCACGCACTGTACACTAACACTAGCACTGTCACTTTGGCCGCTCCGGGGTGCGGGGGCGGGGGCGGGGGCGTGCGCCGGCGCCGCGCACTCCGCGCTCGCCGCCCGGGCGCTCGCCGCGCCCGCCCGCCGCCGCACGCTGCTACTAACGCATAAGTCACTGCGTAGTGATGGACGTCATGATTTGAAATTTTTTGTATCAGTCCACTCTCAGATTTCATCTGCTTTATCTGTCCATCGATCTCTTGGAAATACCTCTGATGATCCTTTGTTTCCTCGATAATTTTGGTTGTTGGTAATGATATATTTATGATGTTGTTAATTGTAGGGATTTCGTATTGCATTATTTTTGCCTCGGTGTGCATTTCATTGAAATGGTGATTCTTAGAATATATTATAAATGTATCGCTAGTTATGACGCAGTCATGTCCAAGGCTAATTATGTTAGCTTTGCTCATACGTTCGGTAGTAATTTGATCACCACACATGAAACAACAGAAAAACAAGTAGGTGTTTATGTTGCTCAGCTGTTCCCACATATGACTGCATTTCGTTCTCTGATAATTACATTGGTTCGGGCTACTTTTTGTGCACATGTTCTCGTCAGATTTCATATGATATATGGGAGTTTTAAGATCGCATAGATGCGTCGAAGAGTCGTATTTCAAACAACTATAAAACTCGTTTTGTGCCATTGGTACATAAATATTTCTTTGCATATTGATTGCTAGATAGTAAGCTATTGGTGTCACATATATCATATCACTTTGCATTTGTCGTGGAACGGATATTGCTCTGTAAATCTCATATTTCTCTCTGCTAACAAGAGGGATTTTTACTTTAAAAATAAGATAGGTCTGTGTCATTCTTGTTCCCTTGCAATATTGTCGTGACAGCCTTAACAGCTGTGCTGCATTTTCCGTGATAAGGGACGTCTGGGAACCCTGATCTATGAGCGCGCGGAAAGTATGATAGCATCCGTCGATTGATTGTATCTTGATAAACGCGGTAGCTAATAAAACCTCGCCTAGGTTTTCGGCGGGGCGCTGGGCCGAATTACTTGATTTTCTATAAGACTCAGCATTATTGGGCCGCTCTGCAAATGCGTCATGCAGTAATGAGTTATGCCGGTCATTGCACTCACGGCAGCGTTTGTCGGAAATGCAATCGTTTCCATAATGATTGTACAAACAATTTGTACCTATTGACAATATTTCTTTTTTCCAAAGGCTGTAATTTGAGGAATTTGTCGCAATGGAATATTCCGTGCATTTTATTACAAAGTGGACATCCGGCTTTGTTTTGATTTTGGTTTGATGTTCTAGGTTGGCCAAATGTTTTTGGCTGTGAATAGGATTTATCTGGCGGGTTGTTGCTACTCTTAAATGATTTAAACACTTGACTTTTCCGGTTACTGTATGTTCCGTCTCGATTTGCAGTTTGATAGGGTTTTTGTATATCTGCCTTGCGCTTCGAGGCCTCCAACGACGTAAACTTCACTTCCACGAAATTCAAAAATTCCTCCAATTTAGGCAAATCCCTAGGTTGCCGCAAGGATTGGACATAATCCTGATATATGTCGCTGTCTATTTTTTGGGCGAGAATGTGCACAATTAACGGATCCCATTATGTTATATCTATTCCTAGATTTTTCAAGGCGTTTAAACACTCCTTGGATGTTTCATGGAGACGCTTTAAATGTTGGAATGATTGTTGTTGCGTTGTAGGAATATTTAATAAAGTGTCAGCGTGGGTGGAAAAAATCAACTTTTTATTGTCATATCTATGACATAAAATTTCCCAACATAGTGTGTAGTTTTCAGAGCTGATAGGGAGATGTTGAATCAACCGCTCTGCTTCACCCCTCACTTTGCCTTTCAGAAATTGCATCTTTTGGGCACTTGACATTTATATATTATTATGTACAATTTCTGTAAAAATATCTTTAAATGAGGACCACTGCGAGTAAGTACCTGTAAATATTGATATTTCCATCACAGGGGTGGATTTCTCCCGATGCGATACTGACCACATCTTTTTATTGATAGCGATTTTCATTTTGTTGTATTGCTCCTCATACTCAGAAAATTCATTTTCATATTGCTGATTAGGGATGGCCAGTTGCGAATCTAACTCCCAATGTAACGAGTCTATAGCTGACCATCGTACTTGTAAAGTGGTTAGCAAATCGTCAAACTGACACTTTTCGGAGACAAGATCTAAGTTTAAATTAGACACAGACCTCCTAAACGCTTTAAAATTACTGGCCTGTTTCCGGAGCATTTCATCATTCTTGCTACTTGATGCTTTCGACTCCGAAGGCTGTTGCGACTTACCCTGGCTAGGCAGGAACGTAGGAGGCTTCAGCACAGGAGTACGCGGTCTTTCAGTCGGTTGATACGATACAATGATTTCCCGATAGCGAAAGTAATTCGATTTCGATTGCTCGTATAAATCATTGGTAAAATAGATGTTAGTTTTGTCCTCAAAGGACATTAATTTGATGTGATTGGAATGGAACTCATTCCAATAGGAGTCTAGATTGTCGACTAAACGGCGAATATATTCGTCAGTTTTCCTCTCTGCACTATCCTTCTTAAAATTTCTGTACGTCTGCTCGATAGCATTGATGATTTGCTCTTGATTTGCTAGGATGTCGTTGATGCTGGACATATTTGGATTAAATTGGAAAATTCTTACTTGATAAGATGACTTGCACAGGTGCCTGATAACGATTAGACTGCTTGTTTTGCTGCTACCCCTGTGCGCCGTGACGATTCAGGATGGGTTGTAAAATCTACGTGGTCGCTAAGCCGGAAACACTGACACAATTACAGTTTACAAGTTCACTGCACTCGCGTGATGATCCCGCTTAACGTATGCTCGAAAGACCAAAAAGATGTACGAGCCGGTACACCTTTTGTGATATAAATGATAGAATTGATAGAACCGATAATATTGAGAAATTTATTGATATTTATTAAGTACTACTGAATTTATTTACAACGATATTTGTAATTATAACAATTATTAAAATTAAAAAGAACCTAACTCTAACCCTAACTAAAGATAAAAAATTTGGCCTAGGTCCCCCGAATTTGGAAAAGTCCCCAGAAGGCTGGCCGCGTTGCCCCGCTGGATAGCGAGGCTTAAGCGTTGACCAAAAAAAGAGGCCAGTCTTTTGGTGATTCGTAACTTCGACCAGGCGCTTAGATAACTCTCTGTATAAGGAATGTGCGCCTGGTCCCCACGGCCTAAGAGTTTCAACGCCAAATGGCGCAAATATGTAGTCGCCACTGAGATTAGCATATTTGCGCCGCTTGGCGTCCTCAGCTGAGGCAGCACCCATCGCAACCTGACACGCGGTCACTGGAAGATGGGACGGCGCAAGGGTATCGATGCAAGTAGCATCCCATACCAGAGGCCGTCCCAGTTTCCAGGGAGTGAGTGTCATTCCGTCGGGCCTCTTACCATCCTCGCGGGCTAACCCGCTCGGTTCCAGCACCGCGAGTGCTCCAGCGGTGGTAAAGGCCCGGCGGATGACATCGTTGAGTTCCGCATGACGAGGAAGGCGACCAGCGCTCCTGCCGCAAGACAAGCCGTGGTGGCTGAGCTGGTCTACAGGACGACCACAGCGGCATTCATGAGGAGCACTACAGGCTGCGCCAAGACGAAGGGCCGTGGCAAGCCTAAACGTGGCACTGTCGAGTAAAGTGCCGATGTTTTTAGAGGGTAATGCCTGTAGCCAGAGACCCGACTCCCACTCGCCAGCAGCCATGAGGCGAGCACGCTCTGCAGAATTGGTTGATGCGCTTAAAAGGTTGTTTCGCACCAATCTGCAGAGCGGCTCGTCCCAAAGCCTCTGCGAGCAAGGATTAGCCGGGGGCTCCGACTCCGGGCAAGCCAACTGCCAAGCATTTTTGGCCTTGGTGGAGAATGCTAACTCAAAAGTCCCCAGTTTTGACAGTATCTTATTTACTAGGGACTGCGAGCTATTCACCGAGGACAAAACGCTGGCAGGGAAACACTCAACACTTTCCGAATGCCCAGACCACCAAATCGAATAGGCAATGATGCCTGGTCCCAGGAAGAATTTGCCAGATTAATATTCAAAACCGAACAGAGGGTATGTTTCACGGTGTTGTCTAGGAGCTTTAAAAGCGCAGGATGTTTCCACAACTGACAACACCGCAAAACGTACATAAATTTTGGAACAAATAAACAGTATCTAATTATGAAATAAGCCATGTGGCTGTTAATTTGGAGTAGGCGGTCCGAAATATCATTAAAATTTTGAATTTTTTGGTCAACAAAATCTTGAAGGGAATCATCGAAAATTATGGAGCCTAAAAAGTGAAGCGAGGACTTGCCGACGACTGTAATATTAGGGGCTAAAGCACTAAAAGCAGCAGAAATAGCGCCAGGCGTCGGACAAGACTCAGAGATAAACAGCTCACACTTCGAGAAATTCAGATCCAGGCCTATGGCACTGAACTCTCGAATGAGGAGCTGCAGATCCCGTAGTACTGTGCTCGCTTCGCCTCCCAGAGTCCCATCGTCAAGATACCACACGTTAAATTTGGAATTTAATTTTTCGATAACGGGGTGGAACGCGAGACTAAAAATGGCCGGCCCAAGAGGGTCGCCTTGCTGGCAGCCGACCGCCGAGTGCAGGAGGTGGCCTTTATGTAGAAGGTTGGTGGGCTCCTTGTAGCACTGCCACAAAAATTTTTACGTGGCAGGCAACTTCTTACGAATTTGATCCAACAAGGCGCCCCTATCTACCGGTTTGAACGCGTTCTTAACATCTACCTTCAGCAGAACTTCCCCGCCCTCATTCTGAAGGAAAGTAATAAGGGCATGAACGGAGGATTCGCAACCACCGTTCGTGCCAAAACCGAGCTGGGGGGGCTGAAAATATTCTTTAAGATTTGGGGCGGAGAATCTACAGCAAAGTTTTGCTGTCAGGCGCCGGTAGGTGGTGCCAACAGCCATGGGCCGAATGCCCCCATCCTTTTTATTGAAGGCAATTAGGTTGGCACCATAAAGAGTTTCTATGACCGAACTAACGACTGACCCTGACAGCATAAGATTCACGAGCCCCGTAATAGCATTTAATAGAATATCTCCTGCCTCACCAGCGCAGCTTAAGAGGTCCTTCAGGTGCTGCGGGGTCAGGGCATCTATGCCACCCGCCGAGCCGTTAGGGAATGAAAAAACGGCTTGACGGACAGCATCGGCAGAAACTTGCAGCGCAGGATCCGCAGCACTAGGGGCGTCTGGTAAGCGAAGGTCTGCCGAAGGTAAAGGGTGTTTAGAACGTAGGCCGGCCAATGTCTCGGGCGTGTCGGGAGCGATAGTGTCGCTGGAAAAAAGGATCCTGGCAGCCCCTTTAATATCACCGTCGCTTATTTTATTTTCTACATATTGAGAGATACTTGGATAATTAAAAAAGCGGTGATCATTGATGGTGATGAGGGAGGCAGGATTAGAACAATTATTTTTAATGCATGAAGTCAGTGAATTAGTTTTGTTTGGGCAAGCAGTATCTTCAATATGTAGAATTCTGAACGGAAATGTAAGTAGGTGCTCCCAGCTCTGTTCGTCGTTTTTGGCGGTGGCACTAAGAATGTCTTTTGCGAGGGTCTGAGCTACAGCGACCCTCGCTCCGCGTGAGATTCTTTTTACAACGCGTTTTGTTGATTTTAAGTCGGACACCCGTTCCCAGAAAAGCTTTATAGAGTGAGGCTGAGGCGGTGGGAACGGGGGCCGACGAAGGGGCAGAGCCGGTAAGTACGGAGCGGTCTTTGTGCGACTTACCTATATGGATGTTCAAGCCCCTCTGTCCCTTACATAAATGAGGCTGGGGGCACCTGGGGCAACGGATCCAATTTTCCAGCGAACTCGACTGTGCGTTATTGGGAACCTGAGACATGCGTATGAAAGTAAACTGGTAAACTATTTATACAAAACACCTCAAAAAAAATACTTAAACATATCAAAATGACAACTGCTGCCTAGATGACTTTTAAAGACTTTCCGTCTGAAGCACGTCATGCGCCAACTCCAAAGGCGCCGAGGAAAACAGCTTGATTTAGGCCTTTTCACATGCGCAGCTCGGCGACCTCCTTTGGCAACAGTCAAACAACAGACGCTGCTAAGGCAACGGCGTGCCGATCTGTCACAACAATTATGGTGTATGAAGTAAAATCACACAAACAAAACGGCCTCAACACCACTAAATATCCGATCACGCACAACAGTACCAACAACAAATAATATGTACTGCCACGGGGCGCGACTGAGCACAGCGCCAGGAGTTAGGAAAAAGCCCCGTGATTATTTTTAAAAATTAAATTTAAATATGCCATAGTAGACCGTGTCAACATTTTTGACAATTCCAAATTCCAATTCCAATTAAGTTATACTAATTGATAGAATGATATGATTTGATATGAGTACGCGTGTCGTTGATGATTGACAAATACGAACTGACGCGGCGATGCGCCAAAACTAATGGTTTGGCGTAAACGCCGACGTTGCGTTTGTGATATGTACGAGTACGTGCGTAGCTCGTACAGTAAGTGACGATGCGGCCGAAGATGAATGTAAAATCACAAAATGATAGTTTAAACACGTTCAAAGTCGATTGTATAAAAAGTATGATAATAGTGTTTTATACTCGGGCTTAACTATTTCGAAATTAAAATACAAAAACAGCTGGTTTTATCAGTTTTCATTTATTTTAAACGCTATCGTGCATAATGCCTAATTTCAGAAAGGTCTATCTATCAGAGGTCGACGCATTTAAAATTATTTTAGAGAAATTGGAATGCTAGTAGTAGCAATAGACCGTACCAGCCTAGGTTGATTCGTTACTATCATTATCTCTTTTCTGTTCTGATGTTTCCACTTCGGAAGAGGTTTCTGTCATAGTATTTTGTACCTCAGGGTGTACTTCGGGAGTTACACGATTAGTCTCATTGTTTACAGTTCGAGCAACCGGAGAAGTCACATAATCCGCTGCGTTCTCAGTGTCAATTAAGTAGTCCACATCTACTGCGCCAGTCATTACTAGCTTGTTAAACAGCGATTTGAGAACACGCACGTCTTTTACTTTTTCATTGCCCTGTAAGTTTTGGGACTTTGGTGCCGCCGGAGCGATGCTTACAAAGTCGTTGTTTTGGTTTTCTGCCCATTTTCTAGTTTGTATCTGAAAAAATAAATTAAAGATTTAACTTTACTGTTAATGGTACCTATTTATCATTCTAATTCGATTCTTTTGTAGTGAAAGGAGACAGTAATCTCATTCGTATACATTATCATATCTGTGCCTGGTTGTTAACAAGACGAAAATGGTAGATTTCGTATGAGGATATGGCAAAATGGTTTTCGAAAAATCAATCTATCTATGACCAACTTGGTGGGAATTTTTTTTTCTCTTACTATATACACACAAAAAAATAAGTTCAGTAGTTTTGAGTAAAATGTGTGAGCAATGATCCTCATAAATTTATTTTATACCACTGAGTTGGCAAACAAGTTGTATAATATGGCCTTACCGTAGTATACGGTGCTCTGATATGAGCACAGAGATAGAGATAATTCTCTGGCGGGCTTAGATTAACTATACCAGAACCAGGCGAGCCGTCGTTTGTTTGCCACCTCGGTGGTATAAAAAATACGGATTTGCGTGAGTTTAAATGAGACAAAGTATTCTCATAATACAGGCGTAAGGCGTTTATAACTTTAGCAAGACTAACCGTATGTTCCATTTGCATTACTTTTCCGATCCATTCCTGGTAGTCGCTGACTTTCATGAAGACTGTGGGTATATTGGGAGTTCCGCACACGGGGGGTCCAAAGCTCACGACCCCCACTAGCTTGCTGCCCAACAAAGCTGGACCCCCTATATCCCTCTAGATAAGATAAACATATACATTAACTATAAATGTTACACTATAAATGTTGTGGCTGCGGTGCGGCGATCTCGGAGCGGTGCTCATGACAGACCACCGCTGCACCTCCTTCATATAGCGGAGGATATTTTCAATAATCTTGGATGCTGGTTTAATGATATTAACCCACCCAAACAAAAATGTGAAAAGAAGTGATAATGACGCCCGAGCTCTAACTCAGTTAAGACCAAATCTGGTCTGAGTTGGTCTTAACAAGTCTTTTTCGTCATTTTCCGATCTACTGGAAGACAGATTTAGGTACCCGATGCAGATAAAATTGTGTTGCAAATGACCATGGGCGGCGGTAATAACTTACTTGCTGTGGTAAATTAACTGTGCGGGAGGGGTTGCGGCCATTAATCATGCTATGCGCAAACTACTGGTGACGCGTTTGAAAGGAGTAAGTACAGAAATGACGAGTGAGTGACAGGGTAAATGGAGGAGAGAAGAGAGAGACGTTTTGTGCCAACCCCGCTTTACTAGGAGGATTATCCTACTAGATAATGACAGGGAGATGACGCTGATCACATGCGCCTTACTGAAATAACCTCCAAACCTGTAACTCCTATTAGACGTTAAAATACTAACGCTACAAGCTCCACTTCCTGTTGTAACAAAACCAGCGCAGAAATTAGATTTTGCCACGTAGTGCCTGCAACAATCAGCTCACGTATAGATAAATACTTTTTTATACTTAACACTTTCTATATTTGAAGGTTAAAAGTTAATTACACCAAATTTACGGTACGACCGACATATTGTTATGTCTGTACAGATAGTGATATGTACTAGTACTCATATCACAGACAAATAAAGAGATATGAAAAAAAAACTTACTCAGAGTAAATTTCTTCACAAGTCTTCCACGGATACAATTGCAGTCGACCCATTGAGAGTGGTCCTCTATAACGACTGTAGCGATCCTGAAGGAATATAGCAATTGTACGGACAACAGAGTTATTATTTAAATTTCTTCAAATTCCGTACTTCAACCGAAGACAATAAAGCACCAGAATGACGGAAGGTACGCGGTGGCCACCGCATACCGGCAATCGCTGCGTAGGATGGCCCTCATGAGATGAAGAGGTAACCTTGTAAAGATCGTAGGGAGCCGATTGATGCAAGAGGCACAAATTCGATCCGTATAAAAGGTGTAGGAGGAGATCAATGTCTACCAATGGGCGTTCTGTGACTGGGAACTTTGCATAATGGTCTATTGATGGTTTGATATCTATCTTCATGTTCGACCACCAGGTGAAATGGAGATCAACTGTCAGGCTTTTTATTTTCAGCAGCGTCATCCTCTCTGAACATAGGCCCTCGCGCTGCTTTCCGTATTTTTAGTCTTTGTAGCACCTCTGTCATCTATCGGGCACATACTATCTTCTGTTATGTTTTGTGGGGGACATCCCATGCTGCGCTTGACGGTACGTGGTCGACTCTCGAGAACCTTTCCGTCAATATAGCTATCAGTTCTGCAAGCTATCCCTGGCTAAGTAAAAATACTGTGGTACCTTATCTCCCCATCCTAGTATCGTGATGCCGGCCCTTACGCGTAGAACTTTCGACGACTTTTCTATTTCGACCCGTTTGATGAACGAAGATTGTTTCAGCGTAAGGGGCCTAGTAATCTTCACTATAGCTAGGTTGTTCCATAAGTAGTCGGCTGAATAGTTGGGATGGAAATGAATGTAGTCGACGGGAGCGACTACGCCGGAACGGAAGACGTAGTCGCTGCTGACTCGAACTGTAACGTTAGCCATTGTTTTGTTTGCGAAATGCCCATCGGTCGCGCTGCAAGAAGGAAGTTAACGTGAGGCAAAAGATGAATTCTTTCTTTTATGTGACGTAAAGAAAGATTCAAGTAGAGTTAGAATCTCTAATGCTAATGTTACTTACAGCATCATGCACGAAGCTGAAGTCAATACCAAATTATTACTGATGACGGAACCGGCACATACAAAGTCGCCTTTTATATGAATGCTGGCCACGAACGGGTATTTTGTGATTTTCGCCTTGACTCCTTTGAATATTCTCCTCGTTTGTATGCTATTCAATAACATTTCAAGACTTTCGCTGAGCTTTGGTGGCACTGAAACAACGTCTTGACTAGTACATGCTTATTGATAGGTAACCATCCAGTATTACAGCAGTAGACCATTATTTTAATTCTTTATCACTCAATAGCCCGCAACAAGTCCACTGCTAGACTTGTGTGGGCTTAGTAGATCGTTTTGCTACAATTTCCATGCTTGGTATTTATAAACTTGTTATTCTTTAAAGTGATTTATTTCAAGAAATCAAATGAGTTACAATTATAATCCTCTTATTAATATTTTTTATTTTCCAACGAACATTTTCAGTAGGTATAACCGATTTTGATCCTGTAATACTCACCCCAGGTTTCCAAATCAAGAGTTCTATTGAAATGCGGCGCATAAAATTTGCGATAGTTTTTTACTTTCTCTATGATTTCTTTTTTCAACTCATCATTGTCCCTAACAGTGCTGGCTTTGCTCTCGCGTCTAGTGAAAAGGTAGACGTATCGAGGTGCCTCGTCAGAACTGTCGTACAAAGTCCTGTTGTTGTAAAGTAAAGAATAATTTCTGTCGAATAATTCGTCCATTACTTCGGTCATATTGAATAGTGCGTTTATTGTATTGTTATCAACGCCCCAATGAACTTTACTGGCTCTTTTAACTTCCTCGTAGGTTTCGTAGTTATACTCGGTTAAAGATTTGAGATTGTTGTACATCGTCAGGAGTTTTCTAACGCTGCTGGCCTGGGTGAAGTTTCTGGCCAGTTTTAGTAGCGTAAATACTTTGTTCGTTGTTTTCTGAATTTCGCTGTTGATTTTGAAAAACAAGTTATCGCGAAGTAAGCGCTTCAGGTGGCCGCTCGGGCCCGGCTCCGCCGACGCCGCGAGAGCTACCAATACGACCATAATGATTTTGTTCAACATTGTTCTTAATATTCAATTTTGATAAATACTACTGTAATGTAAAATAAGCCGAAGATCAAAATATTTATAAGTAACTAAGTAATATATTTTACGCTAAATGTATCCGAAATAAAAAATGAAACTTGATTGTTGTTTTTCTGTAATGTTATTTGGTATTGCGAAAAACCAATTTTCAATATCAATAACCATAAAAAGATATAATATCGTCTGTTGTTGTAGCTTGCAGGTACTTTTAAACTACCTATTTAAGTAGCCCACAGATAATGTCTTTGAGGCAGTCTCATGCATGCAATGGATATCAATTAAGGTCATATTTTTTGGCGAATCTATTGAACTACTAAATCAAGCATGTTTAATATACACTACGGTTTACGAGATCAACCAATTTACTACCTTGTACGTCAGCCCGTAATGGAAGGGGAGTTGGTAGCTATTCCACTGTGCCTGACACTACATAGTCTGACTTTCACCATCATCAACTGGGACGATTTTTTTCCACACTCTACATAGACTGCCACATTTGATTGTAAAAATGTATAGTGGTAGAATAGACACCACTGGCGTCTTCGGGTAAAATGACTGACCGAACGAAATTATAAGACCGGTTGGTTGCCACCCGCGGAGACTATAGCCAAATCTTCCACCGATGTGGAAGGCACAAGTGCATCAGTCAACTGTTATGGGCTGTTCTTGTGATGTGCAATTAAGTTGTAAAAAACTTTAAATTTTAGGCTAAATAATATCTGCCTTGACTTGTAGCGGCTGGAGAGGGAGATTAAGTAATATTTACATATCTTGCCTGTCATGCAGAAGCTAAGCGGGTTTGAATTGTTATCATCCATCCATCATAAGATCAGAAGTTTGAAAGTTATTCGCTTAACTTTTGCGCAATACCTGTGTATGTTATTTTATTAGCTATTTCATTTTATTTTCTCTTTACAAATTGCATTGCATGTTGCAAAATAGTAATCATAACAAAATTATATTTCGAAATGGGGAAAGCTTGCGAAATATCTATATCAATAAAAACTGTTTCCATATTGCCATTTTATTACCTTGTAGTTTTTTATATAAATAGAATAGGATTGAGCAAACACGGTTTAGTTTGTGAACATCATTTTATTTGAATCTAGTTTAAGCGTTTATAAATAACAAGTTCAAAGATGAATAATATTTCATTTCTTCTATTCATTACGACGACTGCGATGGAGGACTATCGCGGTGACGTCACCGGCCGCCCGCTGGTATGCGACGTTTTCATTGCTGTACTGCTTTTCACCATGATATTATGCTAAAATTATTCCCTTAAAATTTATCTGCATTAATCTCTTATAACAGACTGGGAAGTTAAGGCTGCCACATAATACGCACGACAACTTCAAAACAGTAGGTCACAATGAGGGAGTCTACCGAAATATAGAAAACTTCGTGAAAACCAATACCGATAGCAAGACTATAAAACCGATATCAAATTTAACAACGTCTATTGACGAACAAGTTGAAAGTAGACGTTCCATTCGCGATTCTATTAAAACTGCAATTGAAATTTACAATAACATTAGCAAAGATAATTCAGACAAAGATACTTCTTCTGAAGATGGTGTCACCTCGGCTACATTCTTTGGTTTCATCCAAAATATTCTCAAGAAAACTAATCAATCATTAAGGCGAACATTTAGTACCATTACAAATTCTACGGATGGAATAAATACAAGCAGCGGCAGCGTTAGATCGAACAGTAAAATTCACGATCTGAAACTATGGGGTAACTAACATAATAATTATATTTAGTGAAAATTATAAGAACTAAAGTCAAAATTTTACGAAACTTATGTCTCTAAAAACAAAGTTAGACATGAAATTCCTCAGATTTTTCTTCTATCAATCTTTAAAGAACCACATGTCTTAATTTACGATGTATGTACCTTCCAAAGCGCCAGGCGGCCGTTTAGAGGCTGCTAATTTAATAGTAAGAGCGCCAGGCAGCCTAGATTGTGAATCTTTTTTAATTTTGTTGTTGTGTTGTGTTTTGTTGTGTTGTGAGACGTTATTTGTGGTAATTATTATCATTGTAATTTAATGTGTGAAAGGTCAGATGAAGCCTAAATCGACGATCATGTTTAAAGGGGTTGATGAATGTGGAAGAAGCGAGGGAAGTTTGGCATCAAGTTGAACTGTGAGGTCACTCCCTACCCCTACAGGAAAATGTGTGACAATAGTATGTATGTGTACAATTTAAATGTAGACCTTATAAAAATAAAAGCTAAGAAAACTATCATCTATTAAAAAACAGTTGATGAAAACCCCGGCGAAGACAACTGGAATAATAACACTCGACGAGTTTACAATGGTGCAGAAGTAAGCATAAAGAAGTACCCTTTCATGGTAAGCCTGCACATAGTGGGGGACTTCGTGTGTGCTGGCGTCATCATCAGCAAGACAGCTGTCATTACAGCGGCCTCCTGCATGCATGTGTGAGTATTTCCAGCTTTTCCAACTAACTACTCATAAATAAAAATTGTATATTTAAATTATAAATAAATTTATTTTTGACCTAAAAGACCAACCTTAATTTTGATTTTTTTATATGTATTAACCGTTTCCGAGAAATCAGCAACACTACAAGAATTTACGTTTACTTGCATCTTTCAGAGCCTTCCCCGATAAAAAATTCCAAGGTGGCATCGTCAAGCTACGCGTCGGGAGCGACTTCACGTCGTCGGATGGCGATTTGATTCCTATCATTGACATCTTCTTCCATCCAAATTATGACCCTGTGTATTTGAAGCATAACCTAGCCATTGCTTCAATTGAGACTCGGTTGAAATTCAACCATTACAATAAACTGAAACGCATTGATTACGACCGTGTGCCAAACAACTTACCGCTCGGCAACCCCATTATGATACTGGGATGGGGTGACAAGGTAAGCTGGACGATTTTATTTCCTGAGTAAATAATTGTGGGTTTAAGTAGGTCCGGTGGTAGGACCTTAGAAAGATAATAATTAGAACTGGGTTTGTCACTATGGTTTTGATTATTATTACCTCGATATTTCGAATCAGTTACACGCTTCAAGGTCACAAGCAGACTCCGAGGAGTCATAAGGTATAGCCTGTTATTTTCATAGATTAATTGAATGACACATTAAAATTTAATTTGTCAAAAAGTTAATGAGGATGTCTGCGCGATGCGGCCGCTGAACGGCCACGGTATACTTTCTGAGTGTAGAGTTAAGGGTTTGGCTCTTTGTGAGCTCAGATGAATTTTAACAGTGAAAGCGCTGCTTGGCTAACCAATGTAACATTAATCATTTTGCTGGTTTGCGAACTATAGGGGTACCACGACTTCAGGTTACTTTGACACATTGCGGAAAAACGAGTACATCAAATTTATTTTGCTGGCAATAATAAACTATATAGAGGAAATATAACGTCCCGGCCAAAGTTTCGCCGAAAGTTTCGGCGGACATGTGGAGTACGCTTTTGACTTGCGTGCTCTGTAGTCAGTATTGCCATGTAGGTCTACTGTAATACGTACTGAATTAATTGCGGAATCCAACGATATGTATATATTATGAAATGAAATGTACAAAATATGTAATGCTTGTGGGGAAGTTTTCGGATTGTTCAATGCAATGTATAAAAGCCAAAGCCAAGAGTTTCATGTACCAAAGCTTTAGTATCTAAAAACCGACAAGGATCAGAATACATCATAAACGTGGCGAAAAAAGGAACTTACATTCCGGCTATGCATAGTGCTCTCCCCCCCCCATAAATATATGAACTGAAGAGCAAAATATGAAGAGAAACAAATTGCATTTCGAGGGACACGTGTCAAACCCAACACTAATAACTATGAAACCAATGGTCCTAGAACATTAGTCTCTAAAGAGACATGATAGTACTAGTCGAGATCTACATTTCGGATGACAGGTGTCAAATTTGGAAAATGTAATCACTTGGAAACGATTGATCTTGGAACTCATTTTCCCATGAGTCTATGTTTACCAGTAGTCTCTCGTTCGTTGATAATGATTCGTATAGCCGTGTCTTTTTCGTTGCATTATCTCTATTTCTCTCTTTCGTATGGAAGCCATCAACAATACCACGGATATTTCATCAAACTGACAAATAAATTAAAGTCGATCACAATCATGATTCAAATGAAGTAGTAGTACATCTAAATACCCTTCCCCTTGTTGTAAATATATTCTATTGCTAGAACAGAGCGACGTTTAATTCGAATATTAGGCGGTCTGACAAGTTTTTGCGATGTACTTTCTACATAAAAATACGTCAAATAGGCCGCTGCTGTTCTCAAATTATTTTTCGCCTAAATAATATAATTTTATGAAAAGATTATAACAATTTGGACAATTCCTAAATATTTGATTGTATATTAAACAATATAAAAATTACACATATTTCCAAATTTCGCTACAATGACGAATAAAGGGTCCAATCTTGTAACACTAAAGTGGTCTATGGAAATGCAGCTCAGGAGTTTTCTATGGAAACGTACGGTGATGCGGATCCGCAGCCACGCGCGCGGATGCGGTACACCGTTTAAATTATTGAACATCGAATTATTGTACATCGTTTAAAATTAGTGGGTTTATACTGTCTCACTTAGGTGTCATCGTCTACTACGTCAAATGTTGACACATTTGACAAGAATCATAATTCCATGAAGGAGGGCACTAGGTTTTTTTAATGAAACGTCATTATTCTAATTTTACAATAGGGCTATGTTAGTTTCTTTTTCCGTCACGTTCCTTATTATCCATGTCGCATTGTTGGTGGCATTTGAATTCTGTCATAGAACACAGAACTAGCACCACCATTGACAGGTCACTTCTGTCGCCGGTCAAGCTTTAATTTCTATTGTAAATGTTACAGGACCACTATGAGAAATACGAAGGGCAATTATCATTGGCTCGCCTTGAAGTATACGAATTGGAAACTTGCAAAAAAACCTACTGGCAGTACGTGTTCATTGAACTTTGTGAACACAACTTCTGCAGAACTTAATCAGGATAATTTATATCGAAAACTTGTTTACAGGAACTACGTCAATGATAGAAATTTCTGCGCCGGTCTCGCAAATGTTGGAAGTGGAGCTTGCTATGTAAGATAATTACTTTAGAAGAAGATAAAACAATTAAGCACGACACGATAGTAATGACCGTGAGGGGGGCGTTATAATAATACCACGCTAAGTACGAATCACTTAATAAAAAAAAAATCTGTATGGCAACTTATGACAAGTTTTTTATAAGTAATAGAACGTCATTCATAAAAGTCATAACAAACAATTTGTTTTCGTGAGTTATGAAAAATATTATTAAATAATAGGCAAAACAATTAAAAAGGAAGTGAGAATTATATTTTCAGCATGAATAATTTAATCAAACTAAAAG
Organism: Blastobasis adustella; assembly: GCA_907269095.1. NCBI lineage: Eukaryota > Metazoa > Arthropoda > Insecta > Lepidoptera > Blastobasidae > Blastobasis > Blastobasis adustella. Next base: position 125,600 of record OU026132.1, read on the forward strand.
TACAAGTTTAAGCCAAACAACTGAATATTTACGAGAAGGACTGACGAGGACTGACAAGGACAGATTATCCCCAGATTATTGAAATATCCATATTTTATAATTTTTACTAGTATCGGTCAATACGTACTTATCGTGGTCCTATACTTGTCTTTTCTTCAGTATTTTGGCGGCATTCGCTGCTTGGCGGTTAGTTAGGTGTTAGTATCTTTTTACGCTACATTCAGTATTATTGCTGTCGTTTTTTTTTCTAGTCTACATTTGACTGATTCTACTTTTGACAACATAGTCTATTGTACATTTGACTGATTCTGCATTAGATCGATTCTATAAAATGTTAAAATAGTAAAACAAAAGTGGGCAGTAAAATTTATTGAATAAAATTTCGATAGAGTACTTAAGTACGTTGACAATTTTATTAAATAATTAGACTTGTAAGGCATTTGACCGGCATGTTTTGGTTTTAACCACCGACGGAAAAAGAGTGTTAAATGTTTAACCTGTAGTAGTTAAGTGTAGGTATGTGTGGCTCTGTGTATGTGTGTCTGTCTGTGGCATCGTAGTTTTCGAACGTCTAGATCGATTTCGATGCAATATTCTTTGTTTGAATCCCATTTTAATCGAGATGGTTCTTAGTTATGTTTCATTAAAGTCGATTCAGTAGTTTAAGAAATATTGAAGTATATGTATATTTTCATCATCACAGCCCATGACAGTCCACTGCAGGACTTAGTGCCTCTCCCACGAAAGCGAAGGTTATTACCATAATCTCCACGCTTGGCAGATGGGTTGGAGATCGCATTGTTGTACTTAAAATAATGGAAAACGCTGCTGCCCATTTTCCAGCCTATGAATCTTTTGCCTCGAAAACATTAGTCGCCCTGTACGACACCTACGAGTATAAGGGGTTTGTGCAATTCTACTCTGCCGGACACCACACGGCCAATATGTATACTTGGTCGCGGGTTATCCGACAATTTTTTGTCGGTTAGATGATATCTCCAACGTTCTTCCCTTCCCCCGGATTCTCCAGAGGGACATCGGCGGCCCCGGGATCCTGGGCAGCAAGATGGTGGGCATCATCAGCTTCGGCCCGCCCGAGTGCGGCACCACGGACGCGCCCACCGTCTTCACGCAGCTCGGCCACTACTACGACTGGATCGCCAGCGTGCTGGAAAATGTCTGTATCTATTTTATTTTTTATTTTATTTTTAGCCATTTCTGTCCCACTACAGGGCAAACGCCTCCCTTTCAATCTTCCACGACTCACGGTCGGATGCTTTCCTCGGCCAATCCTTAGAAAAGGCATCCAACTCGTCCCGCCACCTACCTATTTCATATGCATCTATCTATAGTAATAGTTGTACGTAGCATTTTTTTCTCTTTGTTTAGTTCCTGGTAGTAGTTGCGTGTTCTTTAAGTTCCTACTTACAGACAAAAAGTTTGTGTATTTGAATTGAATTAATGAAGAAAGAACTAGAAGAAGTTTTATTATTAAATACTTTGTTGCACATGAAACAAGTTAAAACATATATTACAAGAGGTTGTTTACAAAGGTGGGCTTATCTCTGTAAGAGATCTCTTTGGTTGGTGAGAGGGGTTTGATGTTGGGATACGGATCCAAAACCTCTGAGACGATTTGCAAAAACGTATTCTATGATACAGCATTTCCCATACCATCTTTATTAGAGCTGTATCATAAAATAATTAAACTACTAAACTTTTTACACAATTTCTTTTACCCATGGCAGATGGAGACAACCGCTCAAGCGGAACGCGAGATGGTGAGTGATCTGATAATAATGAAGTACCTATCACTCGGATGGACGGTTGTATGATCAAACTACGGCCATGATCATACCTAAGCTTCTTACTTTTGTTAATGAAGTTTCATTAAAGTGGCCAGCTTGCCAGCTTGCCATCCGATGCATCCGTATGACATAAAAAACCGCCAGGTGCGTGTCGAACTCGCTTAGATAGGGTTCCGTACCATTACTACTAACAAGATTCGATGTAATTAGATTCGAAGCCTTGTAGCACTTTTTGAGTCTTTTGCTTGTATGTATTGCTGTTATAACGATAGAGAAATAATAAAAATCATCTGGAAAACGGCGGAAAATCTATGTTTCTTATATGGGCCGGTCCTGTGACAGACAGTTAGGCGGACAAACAACGGAGGCTTCGTAATGGAGTTCCTTTTCTACCCTTCGGGTACGGAATCCTAAAAGCAGATGGAGGCAACCGCGTAAGCAGAGCACCATATCGTAAGTTATCTGATCACAATAATTAGGTATCTGCCAAAGCTAAGTCCGCCGTAGTTACTACTGTGCATGAAGTTTTATAAATTAATTAACTTGTTTTACATAAACTATGTTCGCATATCGCAGGTGGAGGCAAGCGCGCAAGCGGAGCGCGAGATGGTGAGTGATTGATCTTAGTGAGTTACTCATCACCTAAGCTTTTTACTATTGTGTAAACTTTCTATTTCCCTACCGTAAGACATAAAAAAAGATCATATTATTATGGAGGCAACCGCGTAAGCGGAGGACTATATAAGTAATAATACAAAGTTAGGGGAGGGGGAGGGGTTGGCTTGGCTTGGTCAGTACAAAACGCAAACGAAGTCGCCAGCCAGCTAGTAAAATTAAAGATAAAGGTCTTATTATGCGTAATACCTGTAATTGCGCTGGCTAACCTATCCTTTAATCCAGAACACAACCATGCAAGCATTGTTGCTTGGCGGCAGAAATGGATAAGGCGGTAAAACCCACCCAGACGGACTCCTCAGGCTTCACAGAGTCCTTCCACTCGATAATGATGAGAGAATAAATACTTAAAAATGCGCATTCTATTGTATCAGATGGAGGCCAACGCCCAAGCGGAGCACATGGTAAGTGATCACAAATTTACTACTACTGTACCTACATAAAGTTTCAATGAAAAATTAAATGTACTTACCTACGCATTCTATTATATCAGTTGCAGACAAACGAGCAAGCGGCCCGCCAAATGGTAAGTCATCTGATCACAATCATAATAGTCAATCTATTTTTTTTATACCACTGAAGTGGCTAACAAGTTACGGCTTGCCTGCTGGTACTGTAAGCAGTCTCCGCCGCCTACGGCCGTCTGCAATGCCAGGGGTATCACCCACGTGCTGCCGATGAGTTATTGTTATTAATACGCATGAAATTTCAATAATTAAATAAACGTGTACGTATTTTATTATAGCAACTCGAGGAAAACGCGCTAGAGGAACACCGTCTGGTAAGTGATGTCAGAGTTGTCAGATACAAGGATCAGTTGTCGTATATGTAAAATGTTTGTAATTTCACATATCCGCCAAGTCGATCAAAAAGTGGGATGCATAACTTTTTCTCGAAGCGTTTTGTCGAATTTTCAGACCCTCTTCATCTCCGGTCTAGATGAATGCAAAAAGGTCAAATTTTCAAGATAAGGTCATAAAGCTACAACAAAATTTCATTTGTCGAATTTAATTAAGGCTATGTCAAACTTTGGATTTTATTAGCACCTAAAATACTGTCTGTCTCATGACTCATTAAAACTTCCAGGGCACTCCGAGGTCTGAAATTTGGTAGGCAGGCTAGATAAAAGTACGGATACTGTTCTATACTATTTACAAAAAGATTTGTAATCCTACCAAAACATTTCAAGTAAAATTGGTTGGCCAAGCCCCGTAGCTATTTTAACGGTTTCGCTATGAAAAAGTTATCAGATCTCATGAAGTGCCAAACTCCTTACTCTACAAACCAAACTCTGCAAACTCTAAGTTTTGGTCAGAAACTATAGCTTGTATAATTTTTACATTAAGTAGGCATTTGACCGCCGTCTCACCTGATGTTAAGCTACGATACGGACGCATTTCAGAAAAGATATGAGTATTGTGATCTCAAACTAAGCCTTTTTTTGCAGATCTACTCCACTTTAGCAGCAGAGTTGGAAACAGCAGCAGTCAGGCCCACCGTTCCCACCAACCTGTTCAACGATATGATCAGAGAGTTGACATTGGCGTACGCGCCGGTCAACCCCGACAAGATACTCGAAACGGAAACACTGGGTTATCCAACAACCATTCCTTATTCAACGCAAATAGCGAATTTCGATTACGAATACAAAGAAGAGGGGCCGATCTTAACTAAGATTCTTGAGCAACTAAACGACAACGGTGACGGTAATAACGACGACGAAATGCACAGCGAAGAAGGAAACTACATACCAATCCCGTTAAGACCTAATCCTGCTCCTTTGATCAAAGACATGGATGAGGTAAAGAAAGAAATTAACAGCCAAGACGGAAACTACGACTCTAAGTACGCTTTAAGACCTGTTCCTACGATCAAAGACATGTATGGGGTAAAGAAAGAAATAAACTACGGCCCAAAGTACGCATTGAGACCTGTTCCTACACCTTTGATCAAAGAGATAGATGGGGTAAAGAAAGATATAAACTACGGCCCAAAGTACGCATTGAGACCTGTTCCTACACCTTTGATCAAAGACATAGATGGGGTAAAGAAATTAATGAAACCGATGGGGTACAATGTCGTGCCTTACGAGAAGAAACCACTTAACTTAAGAGAGATAAGACAATTATTAACGCGTACAGCCGAAACGACAACGATAGGTGACGTCATCGATTCGTTTAGCTTAGAAAACGACAAATATTACGAGCCAGATCGCCAAGTCATCGCTGGGCCATTGTCTGGCGGTAATAACAATATGGTCAATGAAAATAAGCATCGGTACCTACTATTAAACTCAGCCAACGCAACACACACAGGAAAGCAAGTAGGGAGCCTCAACAATAATATTTACTTGTCCGGACTCGGGAAACGTGAACATATTCGAACTGAAAATAATAATGTTGGAAGAACAGGATCGTATGTTTTGCAAACACGTCTTATTACAAATAAGCTCACGAAAGGCCCATCTGTTGAAAACTCTAAAAAGAAACCTCAACAAGCATCGCAATACGACTATTCACAACTATTAGGAGTCGGTAAAGACAAAGTGTTTGCGTCTGAACTAAGCAGAGAGTACGAGGAAGCATTTAATGATGTTGAAACCAAATCTCACAGAAGAAGCATTTTTGAATATTTAATTATATAGAAATCGCCTATTTTTACAATTACAAGCTTTTATTTAACTTCGCTTGTATGTTCTGGAAATTTGCAAGCCTAAAACCAACTTCCCGGAGTTCAACTGAGCTGACGTTTGGTAGTAACCTATGTTACTTAGATAACAATGCATTAAAATGGTATGATGAAGCTAACTAGATGATAGAGTCGGAAGTTGGTCATAGAAACTAATGAAGGCAAGAAAATAACTCCATTGTGACTGCTTAAGTTTAAATAAAACTAACATTTGCACTATATACACCCATTTACTTCCAACATTCGGCTTCTTTTTTACTTTTCAGTTTTGTTAACTACTTTTTTGCCTCAACAGAGAGCTCCTTCTAGAATCCAAGTGTCAATAACGCCAACCGCCGAGTAATTAACATAATATGTATTATTAAATATGAAAGTATTTGACTCTGATCTATATGTTAAGTTTTTACAGCAAGTGTATATATGTGACAACCTTGAAGCGTCAGTGGCCTAATGGCTAATTGTTCCGACTCGCAACCGAACGGTACTGGTACTAAGAGTTCGATACTCAGTGGCGCCATGTAGGAATAACTTTTTTGAGTTATGTACAGTCAGCTGCAGAGTGAATGGAGCCCCTAGCATACGCTAAATGGGGGGGGGGGGGAGGTCAGTTCTCTCTGCAGTTGATTGTACCTAAACAATGCTCTTACTGTGAGAGAAAACATCACGTGGAAACCCACACATTCTAGTGACTAAACGTACCCTGATCCAATTGAGTCAAGTTCCTCTGATAAACAGGGTCAGGTATCGACGCCAGTGTGAGAATTAACATTTGGAACTGATGAGATTGCGGAAGTGCGCACACGTACGGCTCAAAATCACGAAATGCCACTCTCCACGACTTGAACTACGTGTTAACGTGTTCCAAAGTCTCGCAGCATGAACAGTAAAGGAGTAGAAAAAATAAATAGGAGTGATGGATAGGGATGGCCAACAACGATTTAACATTAGAGCGACAGGGTTTGTCTTGGTCTCGGGAGAAGTGAAAGAGGTTACGGAGATATGAAGGAGCAGAAGGATTGTGCAGGACATTAAAGAGGGTTGAAAGGATGTGAGCATTCCTGCGGTAGCGTATTGGTATCCATTTGAGCTGTGTTCGGAAAGAGGAGATGTGGTCATACTTGCGTAAACCAAAATAGAACACATTTTGGAGACGCGCAAGTTTGTTTAAAATCTCTTCTGTGGCATCCAGATAGCAACAGTCCGCGTAGTCAAGAATAGGAAGAAGGAGAGTTTGTACAAGGGTGATCTTGGTTTTTGTGGTAAAAAGTTTTTGAGACATTTAAGCGAGTGAAGCGGAAATGTATCTTCTTGCTGTCCTCATTGACGTGAGGGAGCCAGGATAGAGTCGATTCAGGAATCACTCTTTGGAGGTCTAGAGGTTACTAGGAGTTTAACTCAGTAGACAAGTGTAGAATGGATATATTTACAGAAAATGTGCCTAACTATATTTACAAATATGTACTCCCTAAACTTGCGTGTTTGATCTAGCAAATTTGCATTGACCAATCGGAAAGCCCGACGCGAGGTAGCTCCCCACTCCTGCCGAACGCGTGTGGTGCCGCTATAAATAAGCGACACAGACGGGCGCTCGCCCATTTGGCCGGCGCATCGGAGAACAGCACATCAGAGGAAGCTCGGCGCGCACGCTGGCGCCAACAGCGGCGGCGAACTCCGGTGGTCTTCTGAAGCTGCGTTCGGACTCCGTGGCGTGAAGAACAATGCAAGACTAGTCGTTCTTTTCAGAACTCAATCCTGAGTTTCACGACCCAATACGCTCTGTGGCCAAATACGCATTCGTTCTATTTATTGTAGAACACAAGTTTTATTGACTTTTATACGAATACCATATAGGTAGCCACAACTCCAAGGTTTTTAGCAGATTTACTGCACTATATAGGCGTCCCATCATAAATCACCTGAGGGATATAATTATCAGAACCAAGTCGTCTGTACATGTTTGGGCTCCCTATCACTAAAGCTTGAGATTTCTTGGGATTCACTAGAAGCCCAAAGGCCTTAGCCCAGGCAGATATGCGTTCAAGATCGGCTTTGATTTGGATAAAGCATCAGTAACATCAGCGATTTTGAAATGCCGGTAAATCTATAGGTCGTCAACATACAGATGGAAATTTGAAGAGATGACAGGAAAGACGGTATTGATGAATATGGAAAACAGGAGTGGCGAGAGAACACCGCCCTGCGGTACCCCGCCGACGAGCTCGCACCAGTCTGAGGGGACCTCACCATGGTGGATCCGCTGGGAACGACCACGGAGATACGACTCGAACCACTCTATTGCAGGAGGAAAGACGTTGAGGGAGCGAAGAACAGCGAGAAGGACATCAAAATCAACCGAATTAAATTACCCGTTGTACAGACGGTAGAAAACACACAGAGAGCCAATGTCTTTACGAAAGGGATCTAAGCCATCTGTGAGAAGGGAGTCATCGACAATACAAATAGCTCGGTGTCTGATGGAGATGGTATTGGGATGCACAAGCTCTTAGCACTAATATATAATCTCTGGGGTGGTACTTGATCCTATTATGTGGAATGACTTCACAACATACGATTCGAATAGGCTCTACACCAATAGGAAGTGTAATAAGTAATAGAATCCTGACTGAAATGTACGAAACCGAGCGAGCACAGCCGAAGTGGGTAATCCCGGCGATGGCTTGTAAAGGAGGCTGTAGTCCAGCAGTGGACTGTTGCAGTCTATTGATGTGATGTGTTATAGTAAAATTAAAGAGCGCAGTGAGTCAATTTTGGCCTTTGAATGGTTATCTATAGAGCTTGAGTGATAGTAAAAAAAGAGCAAGCGCCCGGCGTAGCAATTTAAAATTGGCAACTCTTAAAAAGTAATTAAAATAAATATTAAGACAATTTTTGGTTTGTTTTGCATCCTTCGGTTATGTCTTTCGTAAATGTCACGTAAATAATCTCCAGGAAAACTCTGGAGATTCCGTAACAATGATTTATTAACTTTTAAAAACAGTTTTTTCAATAAATTAATGTTACGAAAAATCCAGCAGCCCAAAACAAATCACGCAAAATATGGAGCAGGATACAAAATATTACAAGGGTTAAGAAAGCTACGGGAGTTGCGGCTGCGGTAGCCACCTGGTGTCCATAGGCGGCGGTGACCACTTTCCAACAGTTGGCCCGCTTGCCTGTTTGCCTGCCGTATAACATAAAAAAAAATTATCCCTAAAATATCATGATAAAAGTATTAGAGGACATCAACATAGAAATGGCCGAAAAGCGCCGTCAGTTGTGCGCCACATTCAGGCGATGAAAACTTCACTAAATAGAGACTTGTAACTACGTTCAGATAGCAAGTACTTTTGGACCGATATTTCTGCCTTAAATCAACTATACAATAGTAGATAGAGCCTCACGAACTAACACAAAGGAAAAATATGGCATCGTCTGCAAAGAGTTTTAGGTAAGTACAATGCATTGCCCACCTCTAAACCCTGCAGCTAAAAGACAAATAGATACCCCTTTACAGCCAAAGTCACGGTTCTCCAAATCTCCGCTCCATGGATGGAACACCAGAGACCACTCGCCGGCAGTAACACCATCATCATCCTAACGTCCATCCTGGCTTATGCCATGGTCAGCTAGGAAACTAAAGTAGAATGTATTGCTCATAAAATAAGGTTCATTTTTGTACCACTTATACCACGAGTCGCTCCGCTATTCAAAAAGCGTAATACAAAAATAGACCTTATTTCCATCCACTTTGGTTACCTCTTACGTTTTTTGCTTCTGAATTTAGCCTAATGTAAAAAGCGCATATAACCTATTTCTAGACCCCATGGACTTATCATATATAACAGGACAGAAAACTCTCTACAATTGCGAAAAGCAACCTTATGTTCATAAAATATTGTCTATTTTGCTTTGGTCATGGGTAAAGAGGCTAACCCGAGCCGAGAGGGACAGCGAGAACAGAGGGGGCGTGAAAGTTTGTGCTCTAATAACTCCATGAAATCTTGCCTTTCCTGCACCTTTGCTTTGTAAAATTGCACTTTTGTCATTCCTGTACTTATTTATTACGCAATAAAGAATTTACATACAAACTTTAAAAAACATCTTTTTTTAAAACCATGAAGCCATACTTTTTATTTTTACAGGTAACTCTTTGAAATTGTAATGGATACGTGACAGCTTGATTCGAATTTATATTTTTGCAATCATTTAAAATGGTGAAAAACTGTTGTGTGGCTTTTGTCGAAGTATGGTGGTTGCGGTTTATATTTTCATAGATAAGATAAAAGTAACATTAGTTATTAAAGTTATTATAATTGGCGACTGGGTTTACTATTAATTCATGATGGAATTAAACACGAGAAAACTTGATCCATTTGGTATTATCTACTTCTAAAAGTGCGACCAAACCACAGTTCAAAATACGCTGTCACTGTATATAAGTATAACATATGCACGTAGATTTTATTAGACAGATAATGTATTATAGATCGATATTTGTCCATGGACATTCCATGAAATAAAAATATGTGGTCACCCTATTAGAAGGAGGCAAACAGCATCTGTTCTACTCCTCTTGCTCGGCTCGCTTTTACCCGAAAAGTGTTCAGTCCTGTTAAATATAATAAGTCCATGCTAGACCCTCTCTTAAGCGCGCTCCACATGTGGACAGTTCCGCGGGAACACGAGAATGTGGAGGCAGTATTCGCCTACATTCGTGTAGTCCCGTGCATGTTTGGCATGTCTCGCCTATTTCATAGACTAAGTAGAGATAGTTCGTTGTCGTCTCGATTCGATCGATTTTATATTTATATTCGTAGCGCTTTTTCGAGTAACAGGTTCGGGGTGCCCTTGACCATGATCCAGGATATTAGTAGATCAAGTAATTACAGTATAGCAGCTGCCATCCCCTCTGTGACCCTGTTTAAAGCGGATTAGCGATATTACGTTTCGGCGGACATGTGGAGTACGCTTTAAACTTATACTGCCAAAGAGTACGAAACACTAAGTGTAAGTGTACCAAGGCATGGCTGTATGTAAAACTGTACGAATTCTTTGCATGCTCTTCGAGAAAAAAAAGTTACAAGCTGCGTCGGTCGCAAATGTCAATGTCAAAATTGATTGCTCCTGACAGTGACAGCCCGAATCCGAAATCAAGTTCAAAACAAGGCGTGATCGTGGCCGTACGCACGTTGCTTTGTTTCAGGCCGATAGAAGAACGGGGATTCTCAGCGAGGGTCGCGTGATAATGATAATTTGATTAAGGCTTTGACGCCAGCGAGCGTGCGAATCACCCATAGCTGCGAGTGTCTGGTGCGGAGTGGCGCAGGTTGGTTTGTTTACGTCGGGCGGCCCGCCGACGCCATGTGACCGAGTGCGTAGCGGCCTTGCCGCCGCGTGCTCCGCCCTAATCCGGTTAGCGGCTGACGGACGGCGGTGTTGCAGGTGCTGAGCGACGCGGCCCGACGACGCCAGCCATGCGGCCCGGAGAGGACTACAGGAACGGCGATGGTGAGTTACTCCGAACGCGCCAGTGTGCGCATCGCCATTGTTTACATCACTAGCCATTCACGCTCAACAAAATGGAAATATACCGTGATAAGGCGATTTAGTTATTTATTGCCTGAATTCTTATCGTGCTAGGCGGAAACATGCAATTGCAGCACATAAACTCCATGCCTACACATTGAATGTTATCAATTATCATGTACTTACTTAGGTACCTGCTTTGTCATTCAAATCTCATTATGAATTTTCCCAATAAAAATCCCATAATTTAGGTTATTAGCATGACCATTCGCTGCCACAACAATGAGCAACCAATGTCATCATAAATTTCGATTACCTACAGGTGGTGGTAAATAATGCATACCAGCTAGTTCCCTTCCTAGATTGTTGTCTCAGTCACAGTGTGGGTAAATATAAAGTCAAAATTAGTGAATCTGCATTATTTCCTGCTGACTAGTGTACTTCCTCTATGAAGGGTATTAGGGGTGATGGTAAAATTGGTCACTACTCTTTTCCTACAGGTTATTTTATCATTTGATTTTGATTACCTACTAACAACATAATAATAATCATTAAATGTATGTAAAGTTTGTAAACATCATGTGATGATGTCGTTAACTTGAACATGATGTAACAAATGTGTAAATGCAAATCATGCAGAGGAAATGTTTTGCAATTATGTTGATGTTGGGGATAATCTCCTAAACCACTGAACAGATTTCGAAAATGTTTCCACTGACCGCTAAACCGTCCATGAGTGTCATAGAGTACTTTTAACTAGAAAAATAATAGGATCCTATGGGATAGTTACATATTTTTACAGATACAAACTGCACACAGATGAAAAGTGAGCGGCATCCTCCACTCCATCCTTAGCCATGGCTAGTGCTTTATATATTATATCTTCCTATTTTCAATCAAAGCAAGAATTACAGTTTTGTTCTGAATTTATGTTTTTGCATACCACTCATGGGAGGCATGAATTATGGTATCCTTCTATATGGTTCATAGTTTAGTAGACAGTTTGACATCAATTGTGTTGGATTTTATAAATGAAGTCATGTTTTATTATTCATCAAAATGTTTCCAGAAGTTAATTTCTTAAAGTAATGCTGTAGTTTTGCCTAATTGTGATGATATAAGTTGTTTCAATTTTGGTTTATTCAGGATGAGCTGTCTATTCTCTGATAATATTTAAAAGTACATGCTTGTACTTGTTTGTTTCATTGTTAGTCTATCAATCATGCGAAAAGTGAATGGTATGAACCATTCACTTTTCGCAAATTTTACACACAATTGACCTTGAATATGATACCTTACATCAAGGGGTCAGTGAACTGAATTGTAGGTAAAATTAATTTTATGTTTTATGAATTTACTCCCTGGGCTGACAAGACTTTGTGGTATCCTACCCCTACCCTACCTCTAACCTCTACATGTACTCTACCCCTACCCCTGCTCCTACCCTATAATAATGATTCTTTATTTAAGGATATTAGAATGTACTTTGTCTAGATTTCTCGACAACTGTTGGTTTGGTTTGTCCTCACAGTTTACAGACAGGAAAACCGTGTATTCCTTGAACCATAGGAATTTGTTCTTAAATGCAAAACTAATTCGGGAAACAATCAGTTTGGGTGTTTACAATTTAATGCCCAGATTGAAAAAAAATTAGAGTACCTACCTAGAGCACATACTCTAGCATCAACTTCCCCTCATTAGAACTAAGTAAATGTTTATTTATAGTATGTTAAATGACTGTATATTGAGAATTGTGTGTATTTTTACAATATTACTTGCTACAGTTTAAAATAGGTACATGCTAATGTGTGACAAATACCTACACATTTGATATGCCCCACTTAATATGCAGTGTCAGCTCATTACTGTATGTTGTTGGCTATACATTTTAGAACAAATTTCTATTGTGTAGTTTTCTGTTTCAACACGTGGTCTCCATTCCACCTGCTCAGCGTGGAGATTACGGCAACACCCTCCGCGAAGGAGGCTCAAGTCCAGCAGTGGATTGTTGGCTGTTTGGTTGCAGTTGCTTGTGGTTGATGAACAGAAAAGAGTGTGTGTAAAATGCTAGGTAATAATGTTATTAAATATCTACAATGTGTCACCAATCGAATATAAAGGTAATAATATGATATCAGTATGATATACGTTCGTCCATGATATACTATACGTTCTATTGTTTTCTAAAACAGAACCATTACATTGTCATGCAACCTTTGCTCCTACTTTGCAACTTTGGTGATAAAAAGATGCGATTCAGTACAGTTTTGCATTCGCGTGTCAGATGTCATAAGTGTCCTGTGTTGAGCGGCCCCGGGCGTCGCCACGCGAGGTGCCCCGGTGTCGGGTGTCCGCGTCGCGAGCCAATTGAGTCAATTCCCTCCTCATTGTGGGAGTGCAAATCGTGCGATCATTACCTTCCCTCTAATGACCAAGTAATTCAATATAGCGTGGCGTGCGCGGGCGTCATTCGAGAGAAGCCTTGCAACTGGCTTTATGATATTACTAAAGAGTATTTTATTTATATAGGTATCGGTGCTGATGTGCCCCTGGTGTGGAAAATCAATCGTTGTAGTAGTAGATTTAGATTTCTTCAGTTCTAATTATGCCAGGGTCCGCTTTTTTACTTCTTTTTAACTCCCGACGAAAAAAGAAGGATGATATAAGTTTGACGTGTGTCTGTCTGTGGCATCGTAGCTCCCGAACGGGGGGACGGATTTGGATCCCATGTATCAGTTTAATCGATAAAGTTCTCAGATTTGTTTTATTGAAATCGTTTCTGTAAAATCTGTCCAGACTGACTTGTCTTACTCGTATTTGGTTATGGAAATTATGTCTTTAAGTATATGGATTGCAGCAGTATTCGTTGAAATTTACAATCTCTTTGTTTCTTATATAATGCAAGACGTACGTAGTGTGATTGATACGGCAAGTCGTGAGTTTGGGTATTGTTTGTTCACCAAATAAGACAAGTCAGTGTGGACAGATCACAGTTTAGAATATATTGAGTTTAAGTAAACTTGGTCGGGGATTATCCACTTTTTCTGTCGGTTAGGTTATCCTCTTCATGGTGCGGTCTGCAGCATACTCACGTCGTAGGCCGTTTGCTCTCGCACTCGACTCAGCGCCGTCAATTCGTCGCATTTTGGGCCTCACGCGGGACCTCTTCCCTGATGCCGGGCGGGCTTAGCAGCAGGCTTACAACGTACCTATCGCTGTAGCTTAGGCAACACGTGACCAGACCAGCACAGACGAGCCTCTTCAATCTCATTCGCAATGTCTCTCACGCCAAGGCTGCACCGGATGTAGGTACAGATTACGGACTCGGTCGAGTCGTGTGCGCCGCATTCTTCAGTTTCAATTATATGGAGGTTTAATTTAATGATGATGAGATAGCACTATTTTATGACATTGCTGTAGTTAAGTTTGTTTAGGTAATAACCAGCGATCCGTATCGGCTTCGCACAGACATATGTAAAAATATATAAAAAGTTTTCTCGCGAACGATCCTAAAGCAAACACACCAAGAGGAGATAAATATTGTAAATAAAGCGCACTGTACACCTGTCATTTCACAAGTACAAAGCTGACATGTCACATGATTGTGACAAATGCCTATCTCTCTTCTTGGCCTTGACTTTCTATTATACTAATATTAAATATTGTAAATGTGAAAATTTGCAAGGATAGATGTTTGCAACTCTGTCACGTGAAAAACTAGTTACTAAACGAAATTAAAATAACAATCGTGGACAAATTCACACAGCGACATCCAGCCCCAAACTAAGCAACGCTAGCAAACTAAGATAACTGCTACATATATACTTTTAAATACATACTTATTAAACATAGAACACCCAGACCCGTAACAAAAAATAAAATTTTCATTGCAATTTCTGACCTGCCGGAAATCGAACTCAGGACCTCTTGCGCGGCAGACCGGCATCACCATGTTGACCACTGAACCACTCAGGTCGTCAAACATCGATCTTTACCAGGTATTTAATTTCATCAGAATTCAGTTAGTACTTATTTGAATATTTATTTCCTCACGTTGGGTTTGCTTTAAGGCCTCCGTGGGTCAAACAAAATATCTGAACAATCTGGACATTGTTCAATACGCCAGTCTAAGACTGGAGGAGTCTCCAGCCCAATAATACAGTCACGGGCCGCTGTGGACGCTGTGCTGGCGGGCCGGCCGTGTATGGCGGGTGTCGCCGAAGGTGTCGTTGATGACAAGGCTTCGGCTGCTCTCATGACACCTCCTTTCAGGCGATGCAGGAGCGCTGGTTTAGTACTTGGAGTCCCACACAGGCCCTCCGGTCCCCCTACGGAGGGTACCGTGCGCAATGAATTTAACGCGTAAAAAAATGTTTTGTATATATTTATTTCCTTTAAACTAGTAGGTATTGTGATTTAAAAGCGGTACATTCACGCCGCTTATTTCCGGCTGAAACCACCGCGCTAAGAGGAAAATCTTGTTGAGGTCGAACCGCAAAAACACCCGTTCAAGGAAACTCGTTCGCGACAATCGCCCAAGCGACCGAGACCGTTTCTCGCTCTAACTATTCGTATTTGCCTCACCCTTTGGATTATGACATGGGATCCATCAACAAGTATAATAAATAAATAAAAATAATAAATAATCAAGGACAAATTCACACAGCGCCATCTAGCCCCAAACTAAGCAAAGCTTGTGATATGGGTGCTAGATTACTGATATACTACTTAAATACTTTTAAATACATACTTATTATACATAGAACACCCAGACCCGTAACAGAAATTAGAATTCGAAATAATAGACGTCTCTTTAGAGGTGGGCAATGCACTGGTGTGGGGACGCCTCTGGGGCCCTATTTTTGAAATCGCTCGCATCCACGCAAGCGCGCGCCCTACCTATCTCTTTCACACTCGCGGTAAGTTGCTAGAGATAGAAAAGACAAGCATTAGAAGGCGAGCGCTCGCGTGAATGCGAATTGTTTCTAAATATTGCCCCTGGTGTTGCTGATGTCCATAGGCGGCGGTGACCACTCTCCATCCGGGGGCCCGCTTGCCTATTTGCCTATCGTATGACATAATAACACACACAGGCCGGGCGTAAATACGCCACTGATAGTCTGATAAGCTGTGTCTGCTTGATTTATTGTTTATTTAGATAATTTGCCTTAATCACGGTATCGTGCGATAATGATGTACCCCGATATGTGTGCTTCAAGGTGAGACGCATTGCAGCGGGGAGGCGCCTCGGAATATTGTGTACTTAGCCTAAGCTAGCTACATAAGTATACATCTATTTTTTTATTCACTTCATATAATCCATAATTGTATCTATTTATATAAATAAATACAATTAATTGTGGACCCGGTGGCCGAGTGGTTACGGTATCTGACTCGTAAGCGAGAGGTACCGGTTCGAATTCCACTGCGGCCATGACCAATGATTATTTTCTGAGTTATGTACATTAGTTAAATACTAAAAATGCTCTTACGGTTAGGGAAAACATCATTATTTAACCTATAAGACAAATGTATCAACGCAATGTAATTATTATTTAAATGTACCTGTGGGTTTCTTGCCGTTTCTTTCTCCCACAGATGGTCATTTTCGTAATTGAAGCGGCGTACTGACAGACAGACGACATTCTTTTTACTTATTTGTTCCGAGCTCAAGGGGCGACGCAGGTAGGCCGGCTGGTGCGTGCTTTTGTTAGCGCCGGCGGGCTGGCTGGGGCCGGCACGCTGTGCACAATGTACATGATTCGCCTAGGCGGTTATGTGCGTGGCGTGTATCGGTACCCGGTGTCTCGCCGGAGTAAGCCCTCGTGCGCGCTGCTCGGTCTGCATGCGTCACCCCTTACCTAAATGAGCTCGCTTAACATTCCCTTTGCTTTCCGTTAGATTTTTGACGTTTGAAAAGAGATTAATTAACGTAATTCTAATTCAATAAATACTTTTTTCATTTTCATATACATTCAGGCAACTGAATGTGTAACCATGATCCAATATGGCCAGATTCCCCTGGTGGCAGGGTCACGGAGGTTAGATGACAGTCCCTCCACTGTAATTTACAGACCTGCCAAATCTTGGACCATAGTGAAGGCGGACCGCGGGCCCTCGTGCGCGAGAGCACAACCGGGACATTAACGCCGAGGTTATATTTTTATGGATCCGGTTATATACAGAATCGATAGGTACGTAGCGCACTACGGTAATTCGGTACTGCGTCGTGAGATTTGGACCGACTAGCTAACGGTCCCGCGGTAGTTTTCGAACAGCATACTATCCCGCGGGATCCTGTTACTTTTCCGGGACATGTAGTATATACCCAATGACTTGTTGACTTTTATGATACTATGACACCCGGAGAGAATGTAATTTCCTAGGTGTTCAGTAGTTTAGGAGATTTGCGCATTCATAAATCCTGCGATTAAAATTCGCACGTACTTCGTAGAATGCGCGTCTTTTTTTTCTCAGATCTCAATAGGAATATGAGCATTGCGTTATTTAGATAAGGGTGAATTTGCAGTGTTAACTTTTAGATGATTCGCTTGAATGCGCGTCGACTCTGCGCTAGCATGAGTTGACGGCTCCCCGCTGCCGCACCGCGCCGCCGCCGTGTGGAACAGTAAAGAAAGGGCTTTTAAATAGCATTTATATCAAATATTAAGGCGGAGCCCGGGCCCTCGCGTGCCGCGTGGGAGCGCAACCGGGACATAACGCCGAGATGATGATGATTATATCAAATATTAATTATTTTTGGTATTGTTTATATTGTTGTCTTTATTAGATATTTAGATAGATGGATATCTTAGTTAACCTTGTGTCTCTCTTGTTCATAAAGTATTATTTCATTTTGTTTCCTTTTACCAAATATGAATATTGTACACCCGAAAAGGGTAAACTGCGATAACATGCATTTTGTTAGCGCACCTCTTAAACGATACATATTTACTTTACTTTAGTGAATTTTTCTGGCAGTTGGCCTCATGTAAAAGCCGTATTAAAATGGAGTCTCACACGGTGTCGTGCCATCCGCAGCGCGCTCGTCCGGCGGTTCGGCGGACGACAGCGGCGCGTCGGACGACTCGAGCGGCGAGGAGGAGTACGTGGCGGTGGACGCCAACGCGCCGGCGCGCGCGCTCACCGCGCTCAACGCGCTGCGCAAGAGCCGGCAGCATTACGACGTGGTGCTCGTGGCGGGCGGCGGCGCGGGAGGGGAGGTTGGTTCACTACTCACTAGGCATTTGACAGGCATTCAAGCAGGAGCCGGCCGAAGAAGCGATGGCGTGACTTCGTTGGACATGCGCGCCAATAAACTCACCATCAAGGATGCCTAAGAGTGATAGTGGACAAGGAGAAGTAGGTGGTCGCAACGCGGACGAGCTCGAGCGAGCCATAGGTGTGCCTCCTAATACCGTTGGCGAAGCGAGGGTGGCCAAGGTCTACCGCTGGGGACCTGGAGATTGGTTGAACAGTTTAGGGCCCCGTGATTGTATTCTGATTAAAAAAAAAACGCGATTGGCATCTTGCTTAGACATAGACGAATCTTTATGTCGTGTGGTGTCCGGCAGAGTAGAATAGCACCGACCCTTTACACTCGTGGGTGTTGTACAAGGCGACTAATGTATTCGAGGCAAAAGATCTAGAATCTCCGTAGGCTGGAAAATGGGCAGCGGCGTTTTCCATTGTTATATTATAACACTGCTATCTACAACCCGCCTGCCGAGCGTGGAGACTGTAGCAATAACCTCCATTTTCGTGGGAGAGACCATAAGTCCTGCAGAGGACTGTTATGGGCTGTGATTACGGTGATTGAATTAGCAACCACCGCCGCCAGGTGCCGGCCCACCGCGCGCTGCTGGCCGCCCACTCGCCGTACCTGCTCCGGAAGCTGGCGGAGATACCGGCCGCGCCCGCGCCGGCCCACACCGCCGCCCCCGCCGCCTCCGCGCCGGCCGCGCTGCGCGTGGAGGCCGTGACGCCGGACGCGCTGAGGCAGCTGGTGGAGTACGCCTACACGGGTATGTTAGCAGCAGGTAGACTGGGAGGGCGTCGTAGGGTATTCTGTGTCATTCAGTAGTACAATAATTCCACTTTGTAGCGATAGTAGAGGTTTAGGTGACTTACAAAACGTTCATATGCCCGTGCATAAACTGGCACAATAATTTATTTTGTGATCCATACTTAATTTTTTTGTAGCGGTAGTACTTCCCTCTTGTGTGGGTTCTAAAAGTAAATAAAACTGGTCTGCCTCACATCCTCTTGGTCGGTTCGCTTTTCAGTCACATTAAAGTCCTTTTCTTTTTGATTTTTTGATTTGCATTTAGGGAAACCTACGGCGCCTTCACGGTCTATTATGGATATCTATTTTTAATGGTCTATTAGGCATCCGTGGCCATTTTCCATCTAGTGGCCCGCCTGCCTGTTTGCCTGCGACATAAATGCATGCGTTGGATTCCAACAGGTCGTTTATCTGCTCGAGACGCGGCGGGGGCCCGGGCCCTATACCGCGCTGCCTGGCGTCTTCGCATCGACGCAGCTCGGGAAGCGCTAGCCGAGCGTCTGCTGCGGCGGCCGCAGCCGGCGGACTGCCTGGAGCTTCGCGCGCTGCCTGACCTGCCCAAGCAGCATTTGGAGGCCTTGGACGCGTATATTGCTGAGAATGTGAGTCGCTTTGACTATTATACAAGTAAATAAACCAGCTCCGGTTTCAGGTTCTATAAACGGCCGAAGAGGTTACTATGTATTACCTGAACAAAATATGAATTTAGCAGTTTTACATGACATGTAAGTCCGTTAAAAACAAAAGAGTTTACGTTTTTCAATATTGTTTGTCTGTTTCTCGCGAAAATGTATTTTAGATGGCGATTCTTACCTACCTTCCGTACCGGAAGACGCAGCGCGGGTAGGCCTCCCACTAGGTGGACCGACGATCTGGTAAAAATCGCAGGTACCAGCTGGATGCGAAAGGCACAAGACCGGCCTTTGTGGAGATCTCTGTGGGAGGCCTATACCCAACAGTGGGCGTCTTCCGGCTGATAATATGATGAATACCCAACAAGCACAAGTAGCAGTACAAAATATCACTTTTGGTGTAACTCAGAACAATATGAATTAATTAAGATTTATAATTGTTCAGCCGTGAACTTAGAGTTCGCATCACGCTTTTGTCTGTCATCATCATATCAGCCAGAAGACGCCCACTGCTGGGCATAGGCCTCCCCCAGAGATCACCACAAAGGCTGGTCCTGTGCTTCTACGCTTTTGTCTGCATTATAAAAGCAGGCACGGATGCTATTGTTACTCTCTGGGCTCGGAGTTAGTGTCGATGTTAAACTGTGGTACTGTCTTACAGCTACTAGCATTTGTATATTGCATTGGTTGCTTAAGAGCATTTTAGTGGTAGTATGATAATTGCTGTATAAAGGTGTAGACTTATAGCACTGAAAAGCTTGCATCTAATACGAGTCACTGTGAACCGCCGTACAGCCAACAGTTTTAGAGTGGTGTACAAATAGAGTGATTTAACGTATAAAGTTACACATTGGTTCACCTCAACTCTGTTACACAGCTTTTTAACATATTTTTCAAAGCTGCTTAAAAGTGTTGTGTGAACACACGTGAACACCAAAGGTGTTGTAAGATTCTCGTCTAATTCTGAAATTTGGCTGTAAATTGCCTACTCAAAAATATAGAACTATACTGTTAGAGTCTGCATATCTGCGTTACCTATTCTAGTGTAATATTTGAATTATTTGCGTATATTATAAAACCTAAAGCTGCAATCAGGTTCACATGAGTTAATCATTCATGTAGTCAACGGTCATTTTGAGAGGCCATAAGTTCTTACGAAGGTAATCAAACTGCGACAGTACATATTTCAGAAGACGGTTCCATACGTAATATAAATTAAGTGATGAGTTGTATAAATGTGGAGGAAGACGAATATGAAAATTAACCTAGATGCTCCAGTGAAGATCAACAAAATACGACAATACATAATTTTCTGAAGTCAGTTCCGTAATGCACCCCGTACAGCAGACGTCGCAGTGCAGTATACCCAGTAGAACATAAGGATTTCCAATATTTCACACCTTTGTTACATACATTATGATTAAAAATACTTTTAAATTTTTTATATTACTTTATTTATTATTAAAAAAAAAAATTACTCGAAAATTAAACAGGAGAATTATAATAAATATGTTTGGATAATTCGCAAAGTAAGTTTAAAGTTGAAACCATAATTCCGGAGAAATCTTTGACAATTCATTGTGCACAAGTGTTGCCACAGTCAGGGTAGTGCTGTTCGTATCGATATAAAAAAATATACGGCTTTGGATACTAGTGGTATTTATCCATTAGTTACGATGACATAATCAAATTAATTTAATAATTTACATTACAATGACAGATATCATTAAAGAAAGTGCAAATACTAACCAACGACGAGTATTAAAACAGTTAGTTTTGATTGGTCTCGCCTTTAATCCGCTAAATTACGGCTTACATTTCAGGGGTAGTACCGCCTAACTCCGATAGTACGCCGCCAATAGAGTAAAATTACGTCACAACATCCAATTCGAATAGGATATACTCCAATACGCTGGGTCCATTTACGCTGGATGCCCACGAGATATGCCACTGGGTACCTTACAATTGTCCCCGTGTTTTATATACCTTTTTTTTATTTTTTAGCACAACCAACAAGACTAACACTAACAAAGTTATAGCATCTTATAGCTAACAATATAGTTTCTTTAAATAAAAATAAATATAATTGTTTTGCAAATTCCTATCATCTTGGCGTTAATGTCCCGGATGTGCTCTCGAGAACGAGGGCCCGGGGGCCTTGACCATGATTCAGAATTTGGCGATCAGATAATTACAGTGGAGCGACTACCATGTGACCTCCGTGACCATGCTACCAGGGGAACCTGACCAGATTGGATATAATTATATTGTAAATTATAGAATAGAATAGAATACGTTTTTATTTCACACACAACAACACATCACAAACATAAAATATATTTAAAATTGCTCAATTATCATGTCGTGGCGTCCTTTGTGATAAATGTTTTCTTTCTTTCTTTCTTTCAATAGGCCTACCCAGTAAAATGGACTGAAATGTACGATTTTGAACGACATGAAGTTCGTTTTTATACTCTTAACTTCATGGGAGTGAATTTTATTTTCCGTTCTACCAATATAATTTTCAAGCTTTTTAGTTTTTATTTGATCTCGTATTATAAATAAATAAAGCTTAAGATGCACTCAAAATACAAAAAAAATATTATACCACTAAGATGGCAAACAACCTTACGGCCTACCTGTTGATAAGCAGTCACCCCAGCCTATGGGCGTTTGCAATATCACATGAAAATAATTTAAAATTTTTTATTTTATAAAGTAAATTTTTCTAGCATTTTATTCAATTTAAAACGCGTCTGCAGAACGCGAACGCAGAACGCCTGCACGCGTGACCGCTTTCTGTCGTGATAGATCACTTAGTGTGCATGGAAGAAACTTCCTTTCGCCTCATTCAGTTCGCGACCGATGACAGTTTCGCGAATTCAGAAGACGCCACTGAGGTCAAAATACTGACAGAAACAACTGTTGTAAAATTATAAATCCATTCTAACTGATGACAGGATTTAGATATAACTTAGTAGACTTCACGCCGCAGTAATTCCATCTCGTGGATTTTATAATTGCGAAAATCCTTGTTAGAATCTAAGGTGTGATTATGAACTCCCTGTCGATGGTGGCAGCGCGCGGGTGATGTCCCTGGTATTGCAAACGTCCATAGGCTGCGGTGACTGCTTACCATCAGGCAGGCCGTAAGCTTGTTAGCCACTTTAGCTGTGTATATGAAGTTCGTCTAGGTAGATGATAAGATCCCCCCGTCCCCCCCTCCAGTTCGACTCGGTGTGTTCGTCGGGCGCGCTGGCGACGCTGCCGCTGATCCGCATAGAGGTGCTGCGCGCGGCGGGCGCGGCCGAGCCGCCGCTGGCCGTGGCCGCCGCCGCGCTCGACTGGCTGCGCGACCGCGCGTGCGCTGCCACCGTGAGTACACCACACACACACACACACGCGCACACGCACACACGCGCGCGCACACGCACACACACACACTTTTTTTTTGCCCCGACCGCAAAGGTTATATGGCGCCCTCTGAACTGTCAAGGGAGGCAGAGAACCAGCACGACCGGCCGCAAGTGTACTCGTAATATTGGAGCGATAGATGTCGCTACAGTACTCCCCCCGGAGACTGCAGGTCGATACTGAAGCGAGAAACGTTGAAGCTGCCGTGTGTGGCGTATTAAGACTGACGCCTGACGATGTGGTGAGTCGTGGCGAAGCTCATATACTGTCCGTCACGTAAAAAAGAACGCTGCGTGACAGTGGAAGGGTATGTCTGTCCCTTTCGTACAGAGTTAAGATGAGTGTCCTCCATACAAACCAAGTTTGATTTTAATTTCAATATTATCCAAAGTAAGCCAATAAAATTTTGTAGACGCGATTCAGAAACCAATATCCATATCTGTTGTTTGGCACATTTTCATTAAAGTATATCTTTGCACGGGTTTGTAAAGTTTGTTGAAAACCTTAGCCCAATATTTCGACGCAGTATAACTTATAAATGTGTGTTATTAACCGCGATAGTGTATAACTACGTTACATTAAGTACTGGGATAACTTTCGCCTTTCTTATTGGTTACTTTACTTTACTTTACCCCGTCCATCCCCGTCCCCAGCTACCGGAACTCTGTTCCCGCCCCCACCTACTGTTCGTAGCTGCCGACGGCACGCTACGCGACTGCGGGGAGCTGCCCGCGGCGGCCGGGGACGCCCCGGAACTCGACCAGTACCGGCGCGAGGCCGCGGGACGAAGGGCCCCGGTGGTGGGACAAGCTGGGCCCGCGGGACGGCCCCGGGACGAGGAGGCGGCGGAGCTGGGGTCGAGGACGGCTAAGCCGGACTGTGCGGTGCTGGCGGCGAGGGCTACGGATAACAATGGTGAGTGGTTTGGGTTGTTTATCGTTGTTCATTAGAGGGTTGGACTTGGGTGGTTGGCGTTGTAATGGGGGTTTTGAGGATTCCAGAGGCCTTAGCATGAACTATAAAAAACCAAGTTTCGCGCAGTTCAGTTGGGAAAGAGACACGTGTGACACCTAGTGCTGGCTCGTTCTGAGCAAGACAGTTATGTTGAGGTCCTGCTATAAGAGCTCATAGTAAGCCAAGGTACTGTCGTGCTATTGAACTGTGAAATGACATATCCATCCCAGCCAATGACAGGGGTCTATTTTGATATCAGGCCTCGCGTCACAGTAACGCCATCTCGTGGATTTTGGAATAGCAAAAACCCTGATTGTAGCGTGCGAATATTCACAGTGTTTTTTTTTTTATTTATTTATTTTTTTATTTAATTTGCCAACAGATTTTCATTTTTTTACAATGCACTTAAACTACAGTAACAATATAAATTTACATAAATGTAAAGCCAATAACAGGCAAACCTTACGTGCACTATACAAAGCACGTCACGACACTTGTCGTTTCCTAGGTAGGATAACCTTGACCTCTGACCTGATCAGCGCCATTTAAGATTTGATTGCCTTCATATCTGCAGTATTTTTTATCTATATGTGGGAGAACGTCTATAGGAATTAAACAAAGAAATATGAATAATAAATCTATGTATATTATTACCAATAACATAATAAATGGACAGCAGCAGATGGAGAGGACATATTTTAGTTGACAATAATTAATTGTTATTTCTATAGAAATAACAATATAGAACATAGAAATAATACGCGTTGTACGGTTAAGCAAGATTACCTGAGGAAGACAGTTCAGAGCACTGGTGGTGCCGTGCCCGCAGTCGGACAACGTCTGACCTGTCGAGAGCGATGGCCGCCTTTTTATAGACTGCGGTGTACCCGCATGTAGTTTTTAATTTAAGAACACTACCGTCATTTTATAAAAATGAAGATAAATACAATAATAATATTATTTCCCACACGGCCATACTGACGAGCAGCCTAATTGGCTTGCGATACACTATCTCAAAATTACAATTAAAAGAAAATGTATGTGTAACATAAGAAACATATTTAACATTAGGAAACAATAAAATTCAATCCTTAAAGAATACTTAGCGATAAAATAATACATACTTAACTAAAAGTTAAGCATACCGAACAGTCTACAAGACAACAATTTCAAATTCAAACTAAAATTTACCTACAATACTCGAAAGTAATGCAACAATAGTCAATTCCACAATAACATGGTTTGAAAAATGCCACAACGCGTCGAAGTAATAGTTGAGTATGCGGTCTCTCGCTGACTCACAACTTGTGTTAAATAAATCAAGATTAATTCTCCCGGATAAAACATTAAAATTATTCATTGCTCACGATAGAAAGGTGTTCCTTCTGTAGTTGGTAGAATACGCCAAATTGCATGGCAATGGCCAATTCACATGAGCCATATAAACACCAAATCACATGGTACTAATGGTCAAATCACAGGTACCTGAATGCCAATCCGCACGGCAGTGGCCAAAACACATGGCAATGGTCAAATCATATGACCCCAAATGCCAATTCTCAAATCAGTGGCCAAATCAACTACAATTAAGTGCCAAATCACAGGGCAACGGTCAAATCAAATGACCCGCACATCGCACCAAACACCCAGCACAACACCGCTGGCCACCGCTATATTGTACAGGACAATTTATCGGAGCACCGATGAACGAAGAACGAAAGTCCCTTGATGATCCATTATGCAACAACTCCCATTTATGCATTTATGGAGCACGGCCATATGTCGTGAGGCAATAAATCAAGACTTCTCTCATTAATGGATGAGCAGCTAGTTCCACATCCTGACCACGGCCGCGAGCCGAATATGATGTCATCACTGTATTTCCAGCAATCCGCAAGGCGGTGCTTCGATTGACGTTGCGTATTTTATTCAACATGATGTCTAGGCTCAAGACCGCCCTCGTGTGTTATCTGAAACTAAAATACCACAGCACAGTACCATGTTCGCTCGATCATTCCTGACCCTATGATTGTAAAAGACTATACTAGCTCTCCTCTTATCATTCTAAACTCAAAACAATATTCCTTAACTCGTGGAAATACAAATCGAAATCTATAAACATTGCTAACGCTTCCACTTAGTGACGTTGATTCGTCTTACTTTTGTAATCCGTAGGTACTTATAGACTCTAGTAGTATCTTTGTAATACATAGAAGCTAGTACAGTACTGGCCATACTCTTGTATGTAGATACACTACTGTTAGACTATACAGTATCTCAATATGAAATTGCTAAAATCGTAAAATAGTAAATTTAACAAGCTTTACTTTACTAAGCCCACTTTACTTTATCAGCTCGTGGTCAGTCCTTCGACCAAATCTATTCAGTACATCGTATACAGACTATCACAAGTAATTCAGTCCATCTGCCATCACAACACGTGATAATAAACACGTGAGTTACACAACAAGTAATCGTCCTAGACCCAAACTAACATTCACCGTGTCATCTCCACCAAAATAACATTATCTCTACCGCCCAACATCAAAATTGAATCAAGATTTTACCAATGAACAGCTTCTAGGCATCATAGTCACAAATTTCAATTACTGAGTCGTTAATCGTTAATAATGTACCCAAAATAAACATCTCAGAACATGTCACCTCTATTATTGCAAGGTGTCTGTATCTTCAAATACAATCACACAGAGCTATCCCGGTTGCTCTACCCGAACTTACAATGAAAATTTCAACTTTATAATTATACATCAGTCGTCATCTGTGGTCAACCTGATGACCATCGCCGTGATTATCCATTAGGTAGGATTTCCAATCCCCGTGATTACATACTAGCCAACTCTAGGGCTTTTCATCGGAATCACATTTTATTAAAGAAATTACACTCTACTCTTGTACCCTTAGTCAATTGTCAAAACAATTGACTAGTCTCCATATTTTTTGTATTTGATTCATCGTAAATCATGTAGGAACTTTCCACACCATTGACCCGTACTCACTACCTAAACAACTATATTGCCAGTAGTATGCAATGCAAATTCCCAGCGCTGCAACTTCTATTTAGCCAATATCTAAAGCAGCGTCATAAGAGAGCAACTGAGTTTTGCCACGGTCACGGTCCGTGGATAACAGAATCGGAAATTCATTTTCCATTAAGTCACTTGCTTCAGGTCTCATTAGTAATCAAATTCAAAATATAACCTACTTTCATTTGTCTACCAGCGAGGTAAAACGCTTTCATTCAACTTTGTTAACGTCTCTAAAAATGTATCGTTCTTTACATTAGATACATAATTTCCAAATTTGGAAATGAAAAGCTTCTTTCTGCCTTCAACAGTTTTAGGTAACAGTATAATGATAAAAATAAAACAAGCATTTATTATTTTTTCACAAACAAATAAATGATACGTAAGTAGGTCAGTACTATATAATTTTTGTAGCTATATTTATTTGTGAGAAACTGGTGCCTGAAATAAGTTCCATAGAACCTGTGATACAGGTAAGCAGGCTCCCACCCCATGGATTTACAAAACAGACTCTGTAACATTTTTAGTACTTCTGACCTAAAAGAATAAGATATTACATTCATTAAGTTTATGTGTCTATCAGTTACCACACCAAAACAACTAAACAAGTAAAGTAATCGTCATCGTCTTAACTTTTTTTTTCACTGTTCGATCGAGTCTACTCTATTTGTGACTACGTTACGTGTAAGTTCCCATTTTAAACAATTTAACAATGTTTGTAATAACGAAGAGGTCTCATATCCAGCCGTCTTCCAAAAAAATCAGAACATAAAAACTTGCAACATCCGAGACTTTCGGGGCTCTCAGCCCAAAGAGACACGACTCCCGGGCCACTCCAAATCAGCAAAATAAATCGGAGTGTTTAACCTCAACAACAGTGTAGGTACTACCAAACTTGTACTAGCCGAAGGATTTGAATCTCACCATTGCTTACAGTGCCTCATCTTTCAGGCACAACAACATAACTCGAAATAGTTACTTGGTATCGGTAATCAATGAAATTCCAGTACTCGAAGCTAAAGTTAACATTATGTAACTGACTATTGAGCAATCAACAAAATATGTGGACTTTCTCATCATCATCATCATCGTTTAACATTTTTTCACAAAGCTTGAAACAACTACCATCTGTTGGCCACGCTCCCAGAGGCTCCATCAGCCTAGTACGTAAAACACCAACATCATCTCCATCCGGTAATGCCACAAGCTTTGAGTAAACAAAACCAACCACATAAACGTCATAAAAACTTTTGCTCGATAGTCGTCACGTATGGACTTAGTTGCTTAAATCCGTCTACCAAAGTCTTAAACAGGTCGAACTGAAGTAAGTCACAGGATTAACCTTAGTCACTCAAAACATAATTTGAAACTATCTACCGTCAATATATTTAAATTCCTTTCGATAAAAATGACGTTACCTCCTAATTAAACTGTTTTTTTTTTTTTTTTAATGTTGGAGGTAGCTTTTCAGAATAATCGTATTTTGGCGGTCAACGTTAAAACCACAATAAAATCATACCCTCGGCAAACAAATATTGTTCATCGTTTACTTTTGTGTTCGTATTCGTTTCTAGACAGTAATAATTCATTGTAAGACAAAATCGGACTTTCTCAATTTTGTTCTTTACACGTTCTACGCGGAAACAAATGCTTCTAATTCGGTTATAAACTCATTTGAATCAAGTAAACTCGTAACGACTCACCGAATGCTAATTTGCAGCCTGTAGTTGTTGTGGACCCTATGTGCGGGCGGTGCGAAAAGATCACGATGTAACATGAAAACAAAGGACATTGCATTAGAAATATTGTGGGACGTTGGGATCCTTTATCCCACTTCTGATGTGGGAGAACGTGTATAGGAATTAAACAAAGAAATATGAATAATCAATCTATGTATATTATTACCAATAATATAATAAATGGACAGCAGCAGATGGAGAGGACATATTTTAGTAGCTTAAGCGATGTACTTAGATTTAGCGAAATACAGGCAAGTTGACAATAATTAATTGTTATTTCTATAGAAATAACAATATAGAACATAGAAATAATACGCGTTGTACGGTTAAGCAAGATTACCTGAGGAAGACAGTTCAGAGCACTGGTGGTGCCGTGCCCGCAGTCGGACAACGTCTGACCTGTCGAGAGCGATGGCCGCCTTTTTATAGACTGCGGTGTACCCGCATGTAGTTTTTAATTTAAGAACATATCTTCATTTTATAAAAATGAAGATAAATACAATAATAATATTATTTCCCACATATAGTTTTCGAGGCAAAGGCTAGGCAAACCTAGATGGTTGGTAAATGGGCAGTAGCGTTTTAGATTATGATATTTAAAACACTGCGATTTACGATTACGGCAACAAGTTCCCCTTTCGTGGAGGACACCCTAAGTCTTTCAGTTTGGACTGTTATGGGCTGTGATGATAATTAAAATAATAATTGTCTTGGTGTTAATATTCTGTTTGTGCTCTCGCGCACAAGTGCTAGGGGTTTAATTTGGCTATGGGCCAGGATTTGGTAGATCAGGTAATTACAGTGGAGAGACCGCCATTTGACTTCCGTGACCGTGGTACCACGGGAATTTGACCAGATTGGATCACGGTTACACGTTCAGTCGCTTGA
Organism: Blastobasis adustella; assembly: GCA_907269095.1. Classification (NCBI taxonomy): domain Eukaryota; kingdom Metazoa; phylum Arthropoda; class Insecta; order Lepidoptera; family Blastobasidae; genus Blastobasis; species Blastobasis adustella. The sequence continues at coordinate 155,033 of OU026132.1, forward strand.
ATGTGTAGGTTACATCACGATGTTTTCCATCACCGTAAGAGCTTCGGTTAGTGTTCAACCAATGTAAATCTGTTGGCAAATTAAATAAATAAATAAATGTACATAACAGTACATAACACAGAAAAGAATTATTGGTACATGGCCATTGTGGGATTCGAACGATCCCGGTACCTCTCGCTTACGAGTCGGATACCTTAACCACTTGGCCACCGACGCTCCTCATAAATGTAATTATATAAAAATAGTTATGGACCTGCAACGTTTTCCATTATGATATCTAAATCATTGCGATCTCCAATCCCCATGTCAAGCGGGGACATTACGGTAACAACCTTTCCCTTCGTGGGGAAAGCTTCATGTCCCGCAGTCGAGTTTTCCGGGGTGCGATGACGACGATGACGAACCTTGCCCCCCTTGCCCCCCTTACCCCCCCAGGCGGCGGCAGCGTGACGCGCGCGCTGCTGGTGGTCCGCGGCGCGCTGGCGGCCGCGCGGCTGTCGGCGTCGGCGGCGGCGCGCGGGGCCGCGGCGGCGGGCGACTCGGCGCGCCGGGCCGCGCTGCCCGCCGGCCGCTGCGCCCTGGGTGAGTACGCGGAGTGCTCCCGACTGTTAGTGGTCGGCCGCGGCGGCGGGCGACTCGGCGCGCCGGGCCGCGCTGCCCGCCGGCCGCTGCGCCCTGGGTGAGTACGCGGAGTGCTCCCGACTGTTAGTGGTCGGCCGCGGCGGCGGGCGACTCGGCGCGCCGGGCCGCGCTGCCCGCCGGCCGCTGCGCCCTGGGTGAGTACGCGGAGTGCTCCCGACTGTTAGTGGTCGGCCGCGGCGGCGGGCGACTCGGCGCGCCGGGCCGCGCTGCCCGCCGGCCGCTGCGCCCTGGGTGAGTACGCGGAGTGCTCCCGACTGTTAGTGGTCGGCCGCGGCGGCGGGCGACTCGGCGCGCCGGGCCGCGCTGCCCGCCGGCCGCTGCGCCCTGGGTGAGTACGCGGAGTGCTCCCGACTGTTAGTGGTCGGCCGCGGCGGCGGGCGACTCGGCGCGCCGGGCCGCGCTGCCCGCCGGCCGCTGCGCCCTGGGTGAGTACGCGGAGTGCTCCCGACTGTTAGTGGTCGGCCGCGGCGGCGGGCGACTCGGCGCGCCGGGCCGCGCTGCCCGCCGGCCGCTGCGCCCTGGGTGAGTACGCGGAGTGCTCCCGACTGTTAGTGGTCGGCCGCGGCGGCGGGCGACTCGGCGCGCCGGGCCGCGCTGCCCGCCGGCCGCTGCGCCCTGGGTGAGTACGCGGAGTGCTCCCGACTGTTAGTGGTCGGCCGCGGCGGCGGGCGACTCGGCGCGCCGGGCCGCGCTGCCCGCCGGCCGCTGCGCCCTGGGTGAGTACGCGGAGTGCTCCCGACTGTTAGTGGTCGGCCGCGGCGGCGGGCGACTCGGCGCGCCGGGCCGCGCTGCCCGCCGGCCGCTGCGCCCTGGGTGAGTACGCGGAGTGCTCCCGACTGTTAGTGGTCGGCCGCGGCGGCGGGCGACTCGGCGCGCCGGGCCGCGCTGCCCGCCGGCCGCTGCGCCCTGGGTGAGTACGCGGAGTGCTCCCGACTGTTAGTGGTCGGCCGCGGCGGCGGGCGACTCGGCGCGCCGGGCCGCGCTGCCCGCCGGCCGCTGCGCCCTGGGTGAGTACGCGGAGTGCTCCCGACTGTTAGTGGTCGGCCGCGGCGGCGGGCGACTCGGCGCGCCGGGCCGCGCTGCCCGCCGGCCGCTGCGCCCTGGGTGAGTACGCGGAGTGCTCCCGACTGTTAGTGGTCGGCCGCGGCGGCGGGCGACTCGGCGCGCCGGGCCGCGCTGCCCGCCGGCCGCTGCGCCCTGGGTGAGTACGCGGAGTGCTCCCGACTGTTAGTGGTCGGCCGCGGCGGCGGGCGACTCGGCGCGCCGGGCCGCGCTGCCCGCCGGCCGCTGCGCCCTGGGTGAGTACGCGGAGTGCTCCCGACTGTTAGTGGTCGGCCGCGGCGGCGGGCGACTCGGCGCGCCGGGCCGCGCTGCCCGCCGGCCGCTGCGCCCTGGGTGAGTACGCGGAGTGCTCCCGACTGTTAGTGGTCGGCCGCGGCGGCGGGCGACTCGGCGCGCCGGGCCGCGCTGCCCGCCGGCCGCTGCGCCCTGGGTGAGTACGCGGAGTGCTCCCGACTGTTAGTGGTCGGCCGCGGCGGCGGGCGACTCGGCGCGCCGGGCCGCGCTGCCCGCCGGCCGCTGCGCCCTGGGTGAGTACGCGGAGTGCTCCCGACTGTTAGTGGTCGGCCGCGGCGGCGGGCGACTCGGCGCGCCGGGCCGCGCTGCCCGCCGGCCGCTGCGCCCTGGGTGAGTACGCGGAGTGCTCCCGACTGTTAGTGGTCGGCCGCGGCGGCGGGCGACTCGGCGCGCCGGGCCGCGCTGCCCGCCGGCCGCTGCGCCCTGGGTGAGTACGCGGAGTGCTCCCGACTGTTAGTGGTCGGCCGCGGCGGCGGGCGACTCGGCGCGCCGGGCCGCGCTGCCCGCCGGCCGCTGCGCCCTGGGTGAGTACGCGGAGTGCTCCCGACTGTTAGTGGTCGGCCGCGGCGGCGGGCGACTCGGCGCGCCGGGCCGCGCTGCCCGCCGGCCGCTGCGCCCTGGGTGAGTACGCGGAGTGCTCCCGACTGTTAGTGGTCGGCCGCGGCGGCGGGCGACTCGGCGCGCCGGGCCGCGCTGCCCGCCGGCCGCTGCGCCCTGGGTGAGTACGCGGAGTGCTCCCGACTGTTAGTGGTCGCGCCCTACTCAATAAAGCAATGTGATCCCCAGGCGTAGGCGCGCTGGGCGGGCGGCTGGTGGTCTGCGGCGGCTACGACCGCGCGCGGGTGCTGCCGCTGGCGGCGGCCTACGACCCCGCCGCCAACCGCTGGGAGGCGCTGCCGGCCATGCGCGGCCCGCGGGCCCGGTTCCCGGCCGCGCGGCTAGCGGCCCGGCTGTACGTGCTGGGCGGCAGCGACGGCCACAACGAGCTGGATTCCGTTGATGTTTATGAGGAGGTGAGCTTTGTTTATAGAAGTAATAAAAGGTTTTGACAGATGGACGGACAACGACCGGCCAGTTTTTTGTTCGTTAATCTGTTGTTAATCATCAATTGAAATTCGCCATTCTTAACTATGGAGAGTTGTAGACAGAAATCTGTATGTAAAGTTGTGTTGATATAGGTCTTTTTATTTTTTTGTTTATATTGTTTTGTAACGTTTCTAGTTATAATAAATGAGTTATTTATTTATTTAAATAATTTTTATCTGTGATTAACATTGACAAGCGTTTCAGAAACTGGATGAAAGTGATCCTAAAAGGGTTACGTTTTTTTAGAGTTACGGAACCCCAATAAGACACTTAATAGAAGTCCTATGAGCGTGACTTTGTCGCTATACAGATGACCCGATAGACATATTTTGCCCATGGTATCTGACACATGAGAGTTGTTGCGCAATAGTACAGTTATGCGCAGTAGTGACCAAGGTGGCGATCGACAGCCATTCTACATTGTTGACGCCCAACATGGCATTTCTGTTTACTTATTTTATTTTTATTTCTGTGTCCGTATACAAGTTAATAACGAGCTTACCTGGTAGTATACGGTAACTGGCAACGGTTTTCATCATCAATTTTAGCTTTCTTCCGGAAGATTGATTATATATCCAAAACAAAAAAATGCCGGGAAATCCCGGGCGAAGCCGAGGCGGATCGCTAACATAGTAAACCAATATCCGCTTTGGCGTCAATATCCCGGTTGTTTCTGCTCTCACGGGCCCCCGGGCCCTTCCGCCTCGGCTTGGCATCCAAGATTTGACAGATCAAGTAATTACAGTGAAGTGACTGCCATCTAACCTCCGTGACACTGGACAATCTGACCAGCTTGGATCATGGTTACACATTCAGTCACCTTTTACGCACAGTAGTGCATGTTCCCTCGGCGTAAGAGCATCAATTCAGAAACTCAGAACTTAGCAAACTAAATGTGCAGTGTTTCATCACGATGGAAGAGCATCGATTCAGAAACTCAGAGAATAATCATTGGTTCATGGTGGCACTGGAATTCGAACCCCGTACCCTTGCTTACGAGACAGACCCCTTAATTACAAGCCCACCGACGCTCGACATACAAATAACAACCATCCATTCACACAGGACGCGTCCGGCATAGGCGTATGGAGCGGCGTCGCGCGCCTGCCCCTAGCCGTGAGCCACGCCGCCGCCGCCGCTCTCCAACCCGCCCAACCCGCCCAACCCGCCCAAGCTGACCAAGCCGACCAAGCCGACCAGCCGGCCCAACCCGCCGAGCCCGAGCAACCCGCCGAGCAGGCCCAACCCGGCGGGCCGGACGCGGCCGGCGCGGTGTTCGTGGTGGGCGGGCTGGCGGCCGGCCGCCCGCTGAGGAGCGTGTTCAAGTATTCGCCCAAGGAGAACGGTTGGACGCACGCGCCGCCGCTTAACACTGGTGAGTACGGATACCGTCATACCTAGAGTCGATCCTACGGTGAGGAAAAACATCGTGATGAAACCTGCAAATTCAGCCAACTGAATTTGTAACCATGATCCAAACTGGTCAGGTTCCCCAGGTCATGAAAGTCAGATGGCAATCGCTCCACTGTAATTACCTGATCGCCAAATCCTGGTACATAGTCAAGGCAGACCCCGGGCCCTCGTGCTCGAGAGCACAACCGGGACATTAACGCCAAGATGATTTTTTTACAGAGATGGGGTAGGCAGTGACTATGGACCGCCACTTTGCTCTGTCTTGACATAACTCCCTAGCCTCGCATATATCCACAACTCCTTTCAGACATCTCCTTTTATTCTTGCCACTTCGGAACCTAGCTTACTTGAGTCGGAGATGGAGGTGCATAATATATTATTTATTTATTTATTTTATTTTATTTATTAGGAAGACCAACAGCTTTATAATACAATAGTTATTCATATAAGAAATAGAATGCCAATTATAGGTCTCCACAGATAGGTATCAAACTAACACAGATAATACGACACAACAAAAAAACAAAAATAAAAGTGAGCACCTAATTAACTTAAAAATTACAGATATCGGTCTATCTTTCTATAATTACATAGCTATGAGATAAACTTTACATTTTGCCAATTATAAACTCCAATATAATTTTAGAAAACGCTCAATCATCCAATCATCTTGGCGTTAATGTCCCGGTTGTGCTCTCGAGAACGAGAGCCCGGGGTCCGCCTTGACCATGATCCAGGATTTGGCAGGTCAGGTAATTACAGTGGAGCGACTGCCATCTGACCTCCATGACCCTGCTACCAGGGGAGCCTGACCAGATTGGACCATGGTTACACATCCAGTCGCCTGAATGTGCAGGTTGCATCACGATGTTTTCCCTCACCGTAAGAGCATCGGTTAGTATTCAACTAATGTACATAACTCAGAAAACAGTAATTGGTACATGGCCGGAGCGGGATAGTTTTAGAAAACGCTCATTGCTTAATAAAAAACTTGTTACTCAGCAAACGCCTATTATGGGGGATTGTGTTTGACATTCGTCGATCGGTGCTCAAGTCCTATACACCTGACCTATCTACCTGACAGACGCACGTTTTCTATGCTGTTTTTACTTTCATTTTTTATAAAGGAATAATTAAAATTATCTGTTAACTAATACTAAGATTTTTGGATTTTTTTTTAAATTTTATTTGTAAAACTGAAATTTCCTTACATTACATTGTTATTAGTTTAAGTACTCAGGTTGAAGCGAATGTTGTGTATACCTATAATTGGGGTGCATATAAGTCTTGTACTCTGTTTTTATATTAAATAAATAAATAAATGGCACTGTGAAATTATGAACATTTAAAATTGTGGAAACCGTTCGTTTATAATCCAACGTAGTCAGTTTATGAACTGTTAAAAAGTTGTTAACTGTGACATACTATAAATTTTTATTATCATCTTCGCGTTAATGTCCCGAGTCCCGGTTGCGCTCCCGCACTAGGACCCAATGCCCCTTGATCCAGGATTTGGCAGATCAGGTAATTACAGAGGAGCGACTGCTATCTGACCTTTTTGCTACTGTTACCAAGAGAACCCGACCAGGTTGGATCATGGTCACACATTTAGTCGCTTTCTAACTTAACGCAATTCATTACTGAGCCCAGTCTTAGATGCTTTCTCACAGTATAAACCTAACCATATTACTCTTACAAAATGTCTACATGTACTTCGAAAAGTAATGCGTTAAATCGTAAATGGTTCTGTAAAGTAATAATTTTAAATTTTCGATCGTTTACAATCTCGCTAGATAGATTAAAATCTAACGAGTTTCACAATCTTACGGTGACTTGTACACTGTTGTCTGTGAAACGTCGTACCCCACAAAATACACTCGATATCCAACCTAACAACTGCGAGGAACAAGAGGAAAAACACCGTTATGAAACATGCACATTCAGGCGACTTAATATGTTCCCCTGGTAGCTGTCAGTGAGATGGCAGGGGCTCCACTGTAATTACCTGATCTCCCAAATCCTGTATCATGGTCAAGCCGGGCCCCGGGCCTTCGCGGGCGAGAGCACAACCGGGACATTAACGTTACAATGATTATTTATTATTTTAATTCTAACAAGTGTCACTTTATTCCCTAGCGCGTTCGCAATGCGCGTCGGCGGTGTGGGCGGGCTGCGTGTGGGCGCTGGGCGGCTGCGACCAGTGGCACTGCCTGGCGGGCACGGAGCGCCTGGCGCTGGGCGAGCCGGGCGGCGGCTGGGCGCCGGGGCCGCCGCTGCCCACGGGCCGCCGCTCCGCCGGGGCCGCGGTTTGGAGGGGCAGGTAGGCTGGCACATGCTATTCAATTCAAATAAATGTAATTTATTTGAGGTACATAGGTCCTATAAATACATATTTAATATTGTCACATATACAATAACAATAATAATAATGTCAGACACAAGGATAATATGTACGTTACCAAGAACAATTATTATACAAGAACTAGATAACACACATACATACATGTAGCTTGTCCTCGGGCGCGCCCGAGCGTCAAAACTCAGGTCCTGTATGTGGTCGCCGCCGTAGATCCTGGCTACTCAGGAGTTGCAGCGGTGGGGATGACTGGTCGGGCAAAGCCCGATTATGTATACATACTCCCGTATCCCATAGGGGTAAGCAAGGAATATCCATTGCTACAAGCTATGATACTGACACACCTTTTTGCCTCTTTCATATTAATATATATTTTCGAACGTACACAACGTTGTCTTTTTCAGTAGTAGGCAGACACCGCATTGTTCCATTAGCTGGATCATAGCTGTTTCTTTTTTTAAGAACGAACCGGATATTATAATTTTGACTTACCTGTAACACCCGGTTCTGTGTATGCGTGTGTTCGTTTGGGGCAACGCCGCTAAAATCTATATATAAATAAATTATATACAAGGGTATAATTACTAATATATGCGAGACAAGGCCGGCGCTGACAAAACACATCCGTGAACTCTACGTCAACGAAATGAAAATGCTGCGGCCGTCGTGCCAGTACATCCGCGGCAGTCTGGCGGGAGGGATGTCGCGGGTTAGAGCGAGGAGGTTCGCTTGGGCTGGTTTGGTCACATTGTGCGTAAGCTGGCCCCGAAGGCCGCCCCAGAAGCGATGGATCGACATCGCCGAGTCGAATACGAGAGCTGACGGCTTACGACGCGAGAATGCCAAAGACCGGGCGAAGTGGAGAAGAATGAGTAGGAAAGTGGACCCTGGTAGAAGTCGGGATAAGCGCTAGGATGCTGCTTTAGGTCCCAATAGTCACGCACCCCATTCCACGTTAGGCTAGCGGCCGCGGGCGGCTCGGACGGCGCCAACTCCCTGAAGGACACTCTCTGGCTGGAGCCCGGCGCGGCGGCCTGGCGGCCTGGACCGCCGCTGCGGCGGCCGCGGGCGGCCCTCGCGCTGGCTGTGTTGCAAGATGTGCTGTATGCCGTGGGCGGATTTGATGGCAAGGTTGGTATAGTTTTGATAATATTTTTAACAGTCCGGTCGACCAGGTGGTTTGTCAATTTTGTCACAACTTCTGCAACTATTTTATCTCTAAAATCTGTCCAAATTGTCTTGTCTTATTTGGTAAATAGGCCGTGTGGTGTCCGGCAGAGTAGAATAGCACCAACCCCTTACACTCATGGGTGTCGTACAAGGCGACTAATGTTTTCGAGGCAAAAGATCAAGAGTCTCCGTAGTCTGGAAAATGGGCAGCAGCATTTTCCATTATTATATTTAAACACTGCGATCTCTAACCCGCCTGCCAAGCGTGGAGATTATAGCGATAACCTCCCCTTTCGTGGGAGAGGCCCTAAGTCCTGCAGTGGACTGTTATGGGCTGTGATGATGATTTGGTAAATAAACGTAAATAAACCACGACTCGCCGTATCAATCACGCTACGTACACTAAGAATAGATGTCTTGAGAAACACATACATGTGTATTTCAATTAATACTGCTGCAAATTATTCATGTAAATACACAATTTCACGAAAATATAAATTTCACCTTCACTTACCGCCACAAATTTAAAATAACTCTAATTTAAAATAACTCGAAATCTATTTTGGCTATAATTTTTTCAGGCTACCCCAACCTCATAAATTGTCTTTGGGCGCTAGTACGCTATATTTGTTTACATGACAGTTTTTGCCAAATTTATTTAGATTGAGAGTGTTAACTGTCAGAATATCATTGCAAGACATAAACATAGACAGTACTTGTATCAGATACCCAAGGGATTTACCTTGTTGTTGTATGGTGTGCGACTAAACTGTTACTGGTGATCGAGCAATTTTTTGGTCCAGTTTATTATGGTACTGAAATGATATGAATTGAAAATGTATTTCTTGTTGCCTTGAGACACCACATATACTACTATTATGTTTTTATGACAAATAAGTTACATCCGTAGCACAAGATACACATCCGAAAACGATGTTGATCTAGAAGGTTTTAGCTGTTCTTCTTCTAAGACGATAGCTGGCACACGGTAAGGTGCGTGGCTAAATCCTTTGAGTTAATGTATTTCCGTCTATTAAATTAAAAACGAACAAATAATTACAAATTGCATCTTGGCTAGACCCGCAGGTTGACAGTCGTTTCGTAGCGATTCTATTGCGACCTTAGATCGGAACTTGGCGGCTACATTCGACCTGCGCCTGCGTTCGTAGCCGAACGTTTCCGACAAATTCCGATCGTCAATTTCAACGTAATGGAATGATATAATGAGAGGTTTTCAAGACGACATTTAAAAAAAATTGTTTCTTATCGTCAATTGATGAATTCACATAAGAACCAATAATATTGAATGATTGACTGTTTGGACTTTTTTAATCGGAGAAGTTTTAACGGGGTGATGATCATTTAACAATATACATTTCGTTCACAAGACGTGACTTGAGAGTGATATCTCCTCTGAAGACATACTTGACATAAGAGTTCAGTACAGCGCCATTTATTTACAAGGATATTAAACTTGGCTGTTTTTTCTTAATTCTCAAATTGATAACCTTTCATTGCTACGAAACGATTGACATCTTGGCTAGAGCCGCAGTTCCGGTTTCTGCCAGAGTTCTCTTCCCTATACTACAAATCTATCAATGCCCAGGAGTTTCTATCGTGCGTGGAATGCCTGTACGAGCCGGACGGCGAGTGGACCTCGCTCACGGCGCCGCCCGCGCCGCGGCTGCCGCCCACGCCGGGGGCCCCGGCCGCGCCCACGCCGCCCACTCCCACGCTGGGGGCCCCCGCCACGCCGGGGACCCCGGGGGCGCCATCCAGTCCGGATATCGCGCCGCCAGTGCTGGTCGCTGAAGATAAGGTAATTGGTTTTTCATTCATTTAGTGTCCTAGTCCTGAGGACTCAATCTCAGGCCCGTCAATCAGGTTCAGGGCCGAGTAGTGCCTACTCCAAAAATGGCAGGTTATTTCGTAAATGTATGAAAATAAGTATGGATGCGGAAGAGGCATAAATAAAATAAAACCAATCGGCAAGGACTTATAATGCCTGACATAAACTTTCTGAAAACTTTTGTTTATTGTTTGACAATATAATGGCAGCCAGAATTTAACTTGCATCTAATGATTTTATATATTTATTAATTGTCCTTAAAGAAAAAGCTTTATTCTACTTATAAACAATCAAATATTATATATAAATTAATATTAGCATGCAATATAAGTTCTTAATAATATTTTTTTCAAATTCATGTTACCAATCAACAAAGTTTCGTCGGAAAAGCCATAGACATGTTTCCGTTGCCGAATCGATCGGGATTGTGAATAACAGTTTCCGATTCGCCGCTTACGAATTTCGTCTCAAATCGTTCGGTAACGGTTCCAAGCCATTGTGAATACGGCTGTAGTGCCGCATCCCTCTTCGCCCGTTTCTTTGTCATCACTTCTGAAACACATTTACATTTGATGACAGTTCATATATCACATTGAGATCAATCTCACGTTGAAAGGTGTATAAACAATAACAGCTTAAAATATTCTAAACAGTGGTTTACAAACACAATATATTATTATGATGGTTTTTCCTTAAACAATAATAAAAATTAATGTTTCCTTAAACGACGATACTAGTACGGCGACGATGGATTCAAACATTCATGCAGTGTGTATTTTCATCCTTTTTAATTTTGCAGTATCATAATCTTGGCAGTGAATTTTCTAAATGTCTTAATTGCAAATCTTCCATGTATCAGATCGTGGCGAAATTGCCATGGCAATGCGCAATCTTCTATTTAAAAAAATAATTCACAGCCGATAGGGCATCAAGTCCGGTAATAGGCAGTTTTAATTGTAGCTGAATACCAAAATAGAGTCAAACTGTCATTGAGCTCCTATTGCGATCCAATTAGAATTCACTCGAGCCATTAGTAAATTAGCTATAACTTATTTAGTAGAGAAACGCATTAAGTGCAGGTCATCCAAACGTATGTAATCTGGCAAGGAGATAGACCTGCAGAAGGACATCGGCTACTGTTTATTTCCAAAATTAAGCGATTTTTCGCTCGAAAATGGCGGGTAAAAGCTTGTAACTCATACTTTTTTTGTTGCAGGAGGATAAGGCCACCGCGGCGGTGGCGGCGCAGTAGCCGAGCGGAGAGTATTAACATTATATCGCAAATTATATATGAAAAAGAAAAAAAGAGAAATTTAATTAAGGTTATAAGTATAATGGATAACACTACCGCTATCGACGAATGTACTACCTCAAAATTGTCCCGAAACCGGGCGCCTTCGTAAGCAACTACCTTGTGTATTGTGTATCGTCGTTTTTATGCAAGCGTTTTGTTGTACCGGCGTTTTTACGCTAGAGTTTTATTGTACCGGCGTTTTTACGCTAGCGTTTTATTGTATCGGCGTTTTTGCGCTAGCGTTTTTTTGTACCTGTGTTATCACGCTAGCGTTTTTAACTAAATCGTTGCTAGCCTTCGCATGGGCTATGCTGTAATGTAGACCAATTTATTAGTCCAAAGCGTAAAAAGACAATGTAGACCTGCTGGCGAGTTTTTCTACTTCGTACGGCAGAGGAATTGAATGCGGTGCCTGCGAATGTATTCCCCGAATAGTATAATTTGGGCTAGGTCACAAAAATCAAAATAAATAAACAGAAATTCCGTGTCGCTACCTCGGTCACTACTGCGCGTAACTGTACTATTGCGCAATAACAGTCTGGTGTAAGGTACTGTGGGCAAAAGATGGCTATCGTGCCATCTGCATGTTGACAAAATGAGCACAGGGCTTGTATTGACTTATCTTATTTTGATTTTTGTGGCTATGGTAAATAGGCTGTTCTTAGACAGTGTTTCATCACATCGTCGCTTACCATCAGGTGCGAGGGCGGTCAACTGCTTGGCGGTTAAGGCAAGGTAGGTTCGAAATGAAGATCAGGTTTGCAATGATAGATTAAAGACCGAAGTGGAATGTTGATTCCTCAATGCATAAACATACTTACATTGATATATTTTTGTATGGTATTAAGATACAATCCCCTAAATAAAAATCTATTCTGCAATACTGTTACTTAAATGTTTAACCGTGATCCAATCTGGTCAGGTTCCCCTGTTGACAGGGTGACGGAGGTCTGCCGGCAGTCGCTCCACTGTAATTACCTGACCTGTCAAATCCTTGATGCTCTGTATTTTTAAAATTTGGAATTATGGTCTTCACCAATCTCCAGTTTAAAAATCATTCGTTTCGATGAAACCGACACCTGCCTCGCCTAGAATTAAAAAAAAACTTTAACAGCACAGTATGACACACTGAAAACTCGTCTTAGCTCCACGCACCCACGTACGTACTTTTATATCCTACCCAGTATGGACTTGCATTTACTGTTTCTCAAGAGAATTGGATTTTATAATGGTATCGTTTTACCAATACCGATCGCGTATTTTGATAGATAAATTATACACGTTTTGTCTTACAATGAAACGCTGTTGCACTGAAGCAATATTTTATCAAGTTGATAGCTTTTACTTAAAAGTTTATTATTTCAGACAGACAATGTGAATTGGTGCGGTTACATTTGCGTCCTAGCGTGTTTGAAGAGCTGCCATGTCGCATAATTAGATACAAAAATAAGAAATAATTGAAATATGAAATAAACTTTGCGCGAATTAAAACATCGCTTTTATCTTGGCCTGTCAATATTTATTTCCTAAAGCTAAACTTTAGTAACAAGCAATATTTTTTTATAAAGGGATCAAGTAATCTAGTATTTATAAGTGATTGTCACAAAAAATAATACAGACGGGTCTATTTAGTAGCAGATGCGTAAATACGCCACGACGCAACTATAACCGCACCCTATAATATAAGGAAAAAATTTTGGTATCACAAAAGCAGCGTTTACACGCCGCGGCCCCACCGTCCCCACTGGTAGTACTGTAAGTGGTACCACGGCATTTTCCAGATACGTATTTCATTTAATTAATGACATTTACTTAAGCATTTAATTGTTTTTGGGAACCATTTTTCTTCCAGTATTTTTTTAAGTATTTGAATATTTGTCACCAAAATGTATTCACACCCAGTACTACTGCTTTACTGTGTGTACTATTCCCTCCCAGTTTATAATTTTATTTATAATAGTGTTTATAAAATAATTATTTCATTGTAAAGTAGCTGTTTTGGATTCTAAGTAGATTGTGTTTGATCCAATCTTAATACTAAATTTGATTGCCAGCGATGACAACTACTTCAATAATTCCATTGTTATTTGATCTCATTTCCCAGTGTAAATTTTTTTTCTGGTGACATATCTAAATAGTAATTAATTTGGTCATTAAATATGCGAATTAAATAAAATAAAAAATTATTGATATTTACCTACTGTGAGAAGCATGGTAGCAACTTTAAGAATCTTTGAAAAGAAACTTTGTATTTTTCCCCACGATATTTGTTGAAGGGTATAGTTCCCACCGGCGGTGGAGCGGTGTTACCGGCCCCCCGGTAGTATGTGGGTCAGTGGTACCGTTCCCCCCCGGCGTTGGGTGGGGCAGTGGTACCGATCCCCCGGCAGGTGGGACAGTGGTACCGTGGTGGTGGGACAGTGGTACGGTGGGGCAGCCCGTCCGCGTCGCGACATTCCTGGCGTCGCCGGCCCCGTTTCTATATTGTAATAGAGTGAATATATTTTTCTACTAAACCTTTGCACTTTGTCATATCAGCCGGCGACGCTGCTAGATTACGCGTAGTGCTTCGTAATTTTAATTGTAATTTTAACGTATTATTATTGTATACTTTTCGTTTTATGGTAAGTTCTTTCCGTACTAAAAAGACAGTAAAGATAAGCGTAGTCGTAGCTGGATTGTTATAGGTACTTGTATTGGCCGAGTATTCACTATTGTTTACGTTACGTTTTACTAAATAAATTGCATATTGCTATTTGAGCCCTGATTTTTTATTTCGCTCCTTTATTAGATCTCTTCTCTCTTAGCTCTAAAATATCACTACATAATATTATGAAACAATGAATGAATGATAATTCTTTATTGCTTATACACAAATAATATATAGCATAAACAAAAGAAAAAGCAACCTAATGCGCTAATTATACCTGACTAAATTCAGAAGCAAAACACCATAACAAGTCAAATTGGAATGTATTGCTCATATAATAAGGTTTATTTTTGCATCACGCCTTTTGGAAAGCGGAGCGACGCGTAAGGCTGCCTGTCAACTGGAGCGGAGAGGAGCAGAGCTGTGCCAAAATTAACCAATGGAATTGCATAAAATCTCCGCTCCGCTTCATTGATTGGTTAATCTTGGCACAGCTCCGCTCCGCTTCGCTGTTCTCCGCTCCAGTGGACAGGCAGCCTAACAGTTATATTGAAGTGGTACAAAAACGGATCTTATTCTATGAGCACAATATTCCACTATGCGTTTGCCCACCACCACCGCGATCGGGACGTTACTGCGCCGCAGTAGCGAAGGATGCATTGACTGTGGCCGCCTACGCCTTCCACTGCACGGCCGGAACCCCAGCGGCCGCGGCGCCGCCTGTCCGCCGGAGATAGGAGTTCGGCAGCCGTGGTTCAGTTTGGTAACCACGCTCGTTCTCGGTGGCGATGGCGGCGGGCGAGGCCAACGCAGCGCCCCCTGCGACAGCGTTGTTAGACAGCGCTTCATCTTTAAAGTCCCGTGGTTTTAAGTGGAACTACAAACATTAGCTAAGTGTTTAGCTAGTTCAGAGACAACAGCGCCAGTAAATGTTGTAACAGATTATATAGTGCCACAAACTTATCTGGCTCGCTGTTGACAACAAAATGATATTTCAAAATGGAGACACTTAGTTCCATATTTGGCCACTGGGAGGCTGCGCTGTACAAGCTTGACGTATGTATCTTTCGTTGGCATCGTAGTTCCGACGTAGAACAGTGGGTCGCTCTTGACGCAGTTTTCTTGAATTGAAAATCAGTTTCGAGATGGTTCTTAGGTTTGTTTCATAAATATTGCATCAGGGATTTTTCGGTATCAGTTGGTTCGGTTGTAAATATAGACGCTTAACATTCACCTACGAAATAAAACGAAGGAATTCTGTCAAATAAGTTTATTGATCATCAGATTTGTTCATGAATGGTTTGTACGTTTATCAGTTTGATACACAGAATATACCTATCTTCGTATACTTCGTATCACATCTATAGTAATGTTATCCTACTGCATGGAATTAGAGAAAAAATATAAATATTCCATCTAACCGCAATCAGTACCGACTAGGCAAAACAGGGTACAAGTATTTTCTTATCTACTTTATCGTGAAGTCAATTTTCCTAAACTTTAGATCAGGCTTGTCCAGTAGTATTGGCATCAATCGCCCTAGCGCAGGTAGCAGGACAAAGACAAGAGAGCGCCAAGGTTTGGGATGGAGCTCCGCAGTCGGATCGCTGCCTTGCCTGATCGAAGCTCCACTTAGCCAGAGTTACTTTGCAGCGGCCAACCTGCGTCCGTATTTTCCTATTAGAGTGCTCCTGCTTGATCTACCTACCAATGTACAAAAAAGTCGTGTAAATTTTTTTTGGCTCAACCAAATTCTCGGGACATTAAATGGTCGTTCTGATAGAGTGGACATTCTGTCTAATACAGTAGATGTTCTGATACAGTAGACATTCTGGTAAAGTGGTTATTCTGATATAGTGGACATTCTGTCTAATATTGTAGACATTCTGATACAGTGGACATTTGAATACAGTGAACCTTATGATTCTATTCTCCCTTGATTGGAAGCTGCGCCTAGGCCGCTTCCGCCTGCAGTTCCAATAGCAGCTTGGCCAGCGCGGCGCGCCCGCCCAGCTCCAGCCGGCAGAACGAGGCGTCCCGTTCCGCATGCAGACAGGCCGAAGATTCGGAGCCTGTGGGAGATTGGGTACATATTGTTCATTTATATTAGGAACGGCGAAACATTCTATTCAGAATACAAATAAATAAAAGAATAACAGTTTATATCTTTTTAACTGAATTCAAATTTTCCTTTGTGGAGATCTCTAGGAGAGGCGTATGCCTGAGTCTTATGGTTGATATGATGATGAATTAAAATCTTTATATTACAAATGCGAAAGTACTCTGTCTGTCTTTTCAGTTAAACTACTGAACCGATTTTGATCAAACTTAGGAGGGCTATGTGACGTTACAATAAATTTACTATGGTGGCAACCGCGGTATAAAGTGTGGTTTATACGGACGAAGTCGCGGACAGGCAGCTATAGAGGAGCCAGACAGCCAGATAGTTTAGCAATTTAAGACGTACTTCATCATGTTTACGGCATGTGACAGTTCATATATTTTTCAGTATTTTTTGGCTCTGTGTGCTATATCGCAACATAATTACCAGAAGTTTCAAAAAAGGAAGATACGTTGTGTTCTTATCTATACATAGTTTAACTTACAAGTCGCTCTCCGCGTCTGTTTGTTTCACCGCTAACTCCTCCGATTTTGATGCGGTCTTGACCATCGGTAGAGAATTTTTTTCGGAAGGTTTATATTTATAATATATATATATATATATAATAGTAAAAAAACGCAGAAAAACCCGTGCGACACAACACTGCTGTCGCTTGAACTAGCAGAGATGCCATACTGTCGGAAGGGAGGCGTTCCTAATACTATATACTAGTACGTTAACTACTTAATACTATACTAAATAAATGAATGACGTTTATCACACATGAACTTATGACACTATAAGGTACATTGAAACATTAAAAAGGAAACATTGTCATTGTAACCATAATGTATCGCTACCCGTGTCACGGGAAGACGCGCGTGCGGGGAATACCAGTATGGCTATAGTTACCCTTCGCGCGGCACGGCGGGCGCGCGGGCGGCTGCAGCAGCAGCCCCGGCTCCGGCCCGCGCACGCAGCGCAGCGCCGACGCGGCTAACACTTCCGCCGGCGAAGCGGATGGGTGACCGCCGCGGGACTCCCATGATGAGAGGGCTGGGGATATATATTGGGTTGTAGTGCTTTTTCTTTATACTGTGAAAGTAACTATCGAACCGGTATATATTTACTCAGGTTTTCGCAGTTTGATAACCAATTAGAGCTCTGTATTAAATTAATTTCGTGAATAGTTTTAGTATGAAAACTGCCTTGTTATCGTAGCCTTTTAAAAATCACCGGTCATCGGAAAAAAGTATTAAATACAGAGGTAATCATTGTCCTAATAGCTGTCAAACGGGAAAAACAGAATTAAAATTATCCAAGTACTAATGAAGTTACAAATGGATTTGTAACACCAGAAATGTGGAAAAATATAGGGTACTTCGATAGTGGGGTTAGTAAGTGTAGTAAACTCGATTTACTTTATCACTGTAGGACATTGCCCAGACGAGGCGAATTCGCTGCAATTCGTTTCGCGCGTGTAATACGCGCATTGTTGAGGTACTGGGCACCTACGCATTGCGTCTACACGCAACCGAACAGAACACATCCTCAAGACTCGCCGCGAATGAGAGGTGTTCAGTTTGACAGTTACAAAACAAGTTTTATCTTCTTGTAAATAGATAGCGCTGTACTGAACTGAGTCAGACAGGAGGAAATGTCACTCAAGTTACTACGTAAATTGAGCCCGGCAAAATAAATCATTCAATATTATTGATCCTTGTGCACCGTATTGCGCCATCTATTGAACATAATAAAAAAACCTTTTTTAAAGTCGTCTTAAAAATATCTCATCTGACCCGTCTGGACAAGCTCAAGATTGAAGTTCAGTTGTACGTCATAAAGCTAAGGCCTGTTTTTCTTCGTAATAATTATGATACCTCAGTGATACAGAAGGTCTCGAAGGGGTATCCTGAAAGCATTGTCAACTTAGTGCTATAGCGACATACGTACGTATGTATATACTAACCAGCATCATAATCCCGCTTATAAACGGCAAGTATGTCCGTGTGTCCCGCGTTGAACCGGCCCGTGCCGGTCGTAGGCCTCCGCCCGGATGCGTCCAAAAATCGGGCGTGCGACGACACCGCGAACCGGGCGAACGGCACGGGTAGAAACCACGATGAACCTGATATCGTGTTCATTCGGACCTGGGGACGTGGGGAACAGATTTATTTATTTATTTGCATGAGAAAATGTTTTTTTTTTTTTTATTTATTATTATTTTCTCAACACGTAATAACACATTTTATACCTCGAGTCTAAGCATGTGACTAAGAACCGTATAAGCCAAATTTAAATAAGGTATTTGAACATAGCAGCCCAAATAGGCCAGGGCCTGTGCTAGGGCTAACTATTCCATTACGACATAATTGGATGTCAGTTGGTCTACACGTCAATGTTTGCTTCTGAGCTCTGTCTCTGTGTATGTAGTAGGTAGGTGTTTGCTATTGAGTTGACGCTAAGGTAAGATAGTAACAAAGTTAATATAAAAGATATGCTCATGTAACTAAATGTAACAGAGTAACAAACCAACAGAAACCCTTTATTATTTTTAATAAACAAAAATCATTCCAAATCCCCATACCTATCTTTAGGTATATATAATTATAATGTATTATGAAGCTACACTAACATGCTTATAAAATATATATTAGTGGGTATATATATAAAACATAAATATAAGAATATAAACAACTATATTATACGGCATACCATACTATTCATTACTTATAGATATCTTTTTCCATAGTTCATCCATTTCCAACTGATTTTTATCAAGTAGATACTGTTTTAGCTTATTTTTAAGCGAACTTGTATTTTTTAATTCATTCCGTTCATCCACATGTAACAGGTAGTATTGATTTTTAGCGATGATAAAATCCACCTGATGGCGACACTGAACCGTTCGAGTCGAGGTCTGATGTTAAAATAAAGTCCTGTCGTTTAAAGCCACAACAATAAATTTAAGTTAAGTGAAGTCAGCCATTTAATTGCTTCGTCATTAATAATCAGATACTTTTTACGAAAGTATTTAAAAAAGTGGCGCTAAAGACCACACGATATAAATAAAGTCAGTTTGACCAACCCAAACGTGGTACACGACGGCTCAAAAGTAATGCGTCTACGAAAGATTTTAATCGAGATGACCAGGAATGAGGCTCCGCAATACTCCCAATTTTTTATAACTTATTTCTTACATTGGCAACAGTAAGTAACAGCAACAATAGATCCCTCTTAACACTTTTGACAGACCTCATATATTTCTGGCTAAGTTTTAATTTATTAGCAATCCCTCAACCGATTGAGAAAGTTTTCATCGAACTGTGTAGTCGATCGACCCACAGCGCTAGGGCGGCACCGACCACGCTGGGAGGCCCTCCTCCGACAGGTTTCTACGGGGTCGGCAACGCGGGAGAGATGCCCCTGGGATTGCAGCCGTCCATAGGCTGCGGACAGCTTACCACAAAGCAGGCCGCAAGATTGTTTGCAGCAAAAAATAAGTGCTAGTCCCTCGGCCAGCGCTGGAGTGGAGATTTACGGGGTGACGCTGGATGCGGCTGGCGACAGGCTGCTTAGGCGCAAGTAGGACGAGGCCTACGCCCGGCTGTGGACTAGGATAGGCAGACGGCTGTGATAGGTGAAACCCTCACCCGATTGAGGAAGTCCTCGTTGAACTCCATATCGGCAGCCACTAGCAGGACTAAAGCGTCCCGCGGCGGCCGCGACGACAGCAGCGCTGCTCGGCCCGACAGCGCCGCGGCGGGGCCCGACGATACTGTGGTGGGGATGGAGCCCTGGGGGGGGGGGGGGGGGTTGGTTTTGTAAGTGAAGGGTGTAGCGGCCCGGACCTCACTGCGCGAGACCCGCGGAGGGCCAGCGCGGCGCCCGCCACGGCTCATGCTGAGTGAGGTCCTTTCATCGACTGCGAGGGCAACAGCACGGCAATGCCAAGTCGACACTATTGATAAGGCTAGGAGTAGGTACCTATAATAGTGAAATCAATCTGTAAAATGAAATATTTGTATGTAATGCTATGTGTTGATGTCTTCTTCTTTTTCTGTTAATGTGTTGTGTTGTGACGTTATAATCATCATCATCTGTGGCGTGATAATAAATGAGTTATTTATTTATTAAATTTAATTTTACATCTACTATGTTAGGCCGTGTGGTGTCCGGCAGAGTGGAATAGCACCAACCCCTTACACTACGTGTCGGACAAGGCGACTAATGTTTTAGTGGCAGAAGATCTAAAGTCTCCGTTTCGGCTGGAAAATGGGCAGCAGCGTTTTCCATTTGTTATATTTACGGCACTGTGATCGTCAACCCGCCTGCCAAGCGTAGAGATTATGGCAATAACCTCCCCTTTCGTGGGAGAGACCTTAAGTTTGGACTGTTATGGGCTGTGATAATGAAGCATAGTGTCAAAATGACATCTGGAAGGAAAATGAAATATTAGCAAAAAAAAAAACGAATTATGCCGCGAGTGACTGTATAAAGGTTATCATAATATAGCTCTGATATCCACACCTAAGACTGCCTGTCCACTGGAGACAAAAGGTGTAATTATTAACCAATCACTGAAGTGGAGCGGAGATTTTATGATAAAGATAGATATTGGCTCAGCCCCTCTCCCCCCACCCCTCCAGTGGACAAGCAGCCTAAATACGGCAATTGAGTTCCAGTCTTAGAGTCACTACCCCTCCCTATATTTCCTTTCCGCATTGTCCTTCTGTACCAATCAGTGCGCCTTCAGTGAGCCTTCCACACGCACCGTTTATCTGGTTTGTACACGGAACACCGAACGTGTAGTTGGTAAAAACGTTCGAAAAGCTCGGCGATCTGTGTTCAACCCGGCCTGCAGAGGCAAAACTGTGATGAAACCTGTGCATGTGGTATGCCCATTAGGGCTAAAGGAGTTTTCTCTACTATATACCCACCTCACATCACCCGCTAGGCGGAATCACTATCCGTATCCTGCTCCTACCTGTTAACTTAATTAAATCTGTTACAGGTTCCAGGACAGTATTAGGCGCTGTCCTAGTTGGCAGCAGTCGTACAAGTTTTGAGGTCTCCTACTGGTCGGGCGACGTCCGTCGGACGACCATAGTCGCACGACCGCTGCCAATTGGAACAGCGATTTAGCTTGTCCTCAGGCGCGTCTGAGTGTCAAAACTCAGGTTCTCTGTGTGGTCGTCGCTGGAGATCCTGGCTACCCAGGAGTTCCAGCTGTGGGAATGAGAGGTGTGGGATATCCCGGATACCCACCTCGGCTTCATCGATGTCCGCCCCGGGGTACTTCCCGCGGAGAGCTGCCAGCACGGAGCGCGCGCCCGCGAAGGCAGAGTCGTCGTAGCCGGGCTCTAATATCCACACCTGGGTAGGGAAATGGTCCGGAGGTTAAAGATAGTACAACGGAATTGATTGTGTTTAAGTGTATGACTACGACAGCTGGTCGACTTACGGTTGTCGTGAATGGCGACTAATATTTTTTTAAATAAAAACAAAAGTGAATTAAAAAATCTACACAAAAAAGTAATGAATTGGGTTTTTTACATTTAACACGTTTTGCAGCGTTTATTGTAGTCGCTCCCTCCCTCGCCTCTTCCACTTTATAAACTACTTCACTTTCAACGTCCATCATAATTTAACGGGTTGAGAGGCTGATAATCTGTAAGACAGGTTTAAACCTAGTGCAACTTAGTGCTAGTCCCTCACGAAGGTTCTAAGTATTTTACTATTATTTATTGTTTTTGGTAAGTTGAAACCTATTTGAAGATAAAATAAACATTATAAATTATTATTATCGTCCTACATATCACATACACACAACGCGGTGTTATCCCTCCGTTTCTTACTTTCTCTTTCTGCACAGTTACTACCTTACTCACTCTGTGCGCCTCTCTTGTTATGTGTATCTGTATGTGTGTGGAACCATATCTCTCTGTATCAAAAAAGATCTGTGCACGTATAACCTCCCCCCCCCCACATACCACATAGAGCGCAGTGTTGTCCCTGCGCTGCAAGCAGCCGGCCTCGTACCGCCGGAGGAAGGAGGCCGCTGCGAGCGCGTCGCCGGCCCGCGCCGGCAGCAGCAAGGCCAGCCGGGCGCCCTCCGTGACGTAGGGCACGGCGGCTAAACGAGCGGCTCCTAGAGGCCGGGACACTTCCACTAGGCGGGACCACTGAAAGCGGAAAATTGGGTAGGAACTTGGCAATATTTTTTATTTATATATTGAGGAAAACAAACAGTCTTACACAAGTACTACACATAAACAAAACATATAAACAGACTTACAGTTATATAACTCTGATACAATTTTTTACTTTATCGAGCTTATAGATGTTATACAGCGCAAGAAATATTGATTTTGACAAAATTATTGTCAATAAACATATTAATCTGCGCAATGGTACCCAACAAGATCATGTTTGGGCGCCGGTTGCCTACTGCTGATTGCTATTCAAGATGTTGATGATGCTTATAACAACAATTCGTGTACTCTCCTTCTATAAAGAGAGATACTCGCCGCGAAAATGTCACACTGCTTAAAAATATACATAAACATGTGTATCTATAACTATCTATCTATAGCTTTTAGTAAATTGGTTAATACTGTAAAGTTGCTTTTAATAAATAATAATAAATGATAGACATAGGTAAGTGGAGCACTTCCGTGACGTAGGGGCCGGCGGCTAAGCGAGCGGCCCCTAGAGGACGGGACACTTAATACAGACGGGACCACTGAAAGCGGAAAACATCATGATGAAACTTGTTTTTGACGAAGCATTTTGTGAATTCGTTTGTGTTGACGAATGTTGCAATGACTAATACTCTTTTTTTTTCTTATACATATATGTCTTGCTCATGATTTTATTAGTATTATTAAATGTCATAGAGAATTAAAAGTCATGATCACAACTCACATGCTTCCCATCGGCCCCCTCCAGCCGGAACAGTAACTGGTAGCGCAGCTGCAGCGCGGGCTCCCAGCGCCGCGCGCCCTCCAGCAACACCGCATCAACGGCTGAACCTCCGCGTAGGAGCCAGGCACGCGCGTGGGATACCACCAGCTGGAAGGTCAGGGGTTACTGCTTCATATGAGGAACCGAGTGGCCGCCAGTGGCTTCCGGTATCAGGAAAGAGGCCCCGTGGGCGACCCAAGAAGCGATGGATTGATATCGCTGAGTCGTATGCGAGAGCCAACGGCTTACGACGCGAGGATGCCTTGGACCGGGCGAAGTGGAGAAGAATGAGTAGAAAAGCGGACACTGGCAGAGGCCGGGATAAGCGCTAGAACGATGATGATGAGGAACCGAGTGGCGACCACGCACACGCACATGACGCAGCGTGGGTAGGCCCCACAAGGTTGACCGACGACCTGGTAAATATCGCAGGTACCAGCTGGATGCGGAAGGCACAGGACCGGCCGCCGTGGAGGTCTCTGGGGGAGGCCCAGCAGTGGGCGTCTTCCGGCTGATATGATGATGATGAACCGTTGTGGCCTGACCTTTCTAATACGTACAGCTAAGGAGTGGAACGCTGTGCCTGCTAAAGTCCATTCGCGATAAGAAAATAGTGACACATTGCGGGCTAGCCCCGTCCCTCGACCAATCGGATCGCAGCAATTTAGAAAGCTAAGTTCACAGTGACCAGAGAATATAATAAATATTTAGTAGATAAAATTGCTAAAAGTAATGTGTTGAAATTCACTGACTGCCACTGCATCATTGCAAACTCAATCCTATTGTGTTGGTGTGGACTCAAATAAAATAATATGTTGGTGCCAATAACTCAACTTTCAAGATGACTGATATTAAAAAATTATTTTATGGCGCAATAACTTTAATAGATACTAATCGATAGAAGAACTACTGCGACCACGTGAAAGCTCTTTTATAAAAACAAATGAAGATTCTAGTGACACTGATCAAAAATATTACTAATGACTTTATTTATTTGAGACAATTAATTGATTTTTATCCATAAAATTTTAATCTTTTTTGAAATATAAATTGTTCGAATTTTACTCCACTGTGAAAACACCTTCACCCTACAGTGGTCACTATTTTCTTACGGCGAATGGACTATAGTGGTATAACCTGGGCTCCTTCAAGGCCAGATGCCCCACCTTCGGCCGCATCGTCGCTTCCTGTCAGGTGAGGTGGCGGTCAAATGCCCGCCTAATCCCAACTAATATTATAAATGTGAAAGTAACTCTGTCTGTGACCTTTTCACGGCTAAAATACTGAATCGATTTTAACTAAACTTGGGAGGGACATTCTCAGAAAGACTGAGACAGACAATGTAATGTCATCTTAATTTCAATATTTATTTATTTATTTTGGTTCACCAACAGTTTGTACACTTTTCTAGTCTAGTTTTAAGTGTAAAACCAATTATAGGTAAACACATCATGTTTCATTAATCATTAATAACTAACTGGACATCCTAACGACAGCAGTGAGTACTTTTATATTAAGGTAAGTTAAAACAGAAATATCTAATTAATTTAAGGTAAGGTAAGGTTAATAGATGAATATTACAAAACAGAAATAATGTAAGATTCAAATATGGGTAGGTATGCAAACTGGAACTTTACTATGTCCATTTACAGCGCTTCTTCGCGATCTAAAGCGCGTCGAAAGCATGCCTGAACAAAGTGGTCTTAAAACTAATACTCTTGAGGTGGAACAAATCTACATCCGTCGCTCCGCACAAATGATTGTATTCCCGACACATTCGGGGGACTGTGGAGTGCAGGCCCAAATTAGTCTTATAAAACTTGATGGTAAAGGTTCTTTTGTCTTGATGGTGAATGGAAATATGGCGTCGACCACGACACAAAATGTAGTTCACGCAGATGAAGTCGCGAACGGGCAGCAGTATGCTTGCGTTGTTGAGCTCCGGTTTGAGGGATAAGGTAGCCAGCGTAATTACAAGCATGAGGCATTTCATCCTAATCCTCACAGAGACAACGCACCTGCGGTTCTGCATTTGCGTTGCCTGCAACCTAAATGCATGAATCGTAGATGTAAGAGGCGACAGTCATACTTTCCATCATGTAGATTGTCTGGTCGTTGGTCACTGCGTAGAATAAACCAAAATATATTAGTCCATAGTCTCTACCTACCCCACCTGTGGGACACAGGTGTGAGCTTTATGTATGTATGTATTTTATTTAACTTTTAATTTATTTATTTACTTTTTCACAAAAAAGTTTACAAAGACATTTAAAATATCAAATAGTTGATTGGGAGACAGGAGTTTAAACTAGGTTAACCTGTGTTATGGACCTCCTGGCCTCCCTCCTAGATAAGTGTACAACTTAAAATAACAATATAAAATTAACAAAGTATACATTTAAAAAATAATTAAGTCACCTCTTAGTACTGCGATGAATGTGTGTGTATGTATATTAGTAGGAGTAAAATAAATGTATGTGTGTACCTCCAAAGCGGCCTGGTTGGCGGCGTCGTGCCGCGCCACGGCCAGCCGGTCGTCCGGCATCAGCGCGTGCGTCGCGTTCAGCCGGGTCCAGCGCAGGTGGTCGAACCTAACCATCATAATAAATACAATAATATCATCATAATTATCATCACAGTCCACTGCCGGACTTAGGGCCTCTCCCACGAAAGGGGAGGTCATCGCCATAATCTCAACGCTTGGCAGGAGGGTTAGAGATCGCAGTGTTATAAATATAACAATGGAAAAAGCTGCTGCCCATTTTCCAGACTACGGAGACTCTAGATCTTTGGTTTCGAAAACATTAGTCGCCTTGTACGACATCCACGAGTGTAAAGGGTTGGTTGGTGCTTGGTGCTATTCTATCTGCTGGATACCACATGGCCTAATATTGATTTATTTATTTATTTATTTCACAGTTTTACAGCAATGTACATATAAAATACACACAATAATATATCAAACGACAAACTGGTAGCATTTTGCGAATTAGGGTTGACGCGAATGAAAATTGATTGACACGAGATGACACCAGTGGAACGTGAGGTCTTTCGGTAAAATTCGTCGCGCTAATGACGGCAACCGTTTTTGTGCTCAGCAGTTAGCACCGCTGTCAAAATAACGCTGTTTCATTGGCTGAAATGTGTATGAGTGGTGTGAATCTGATCCGAATGTATCCCTCCTAGTGCCTAGATGCCTAGACTAGCACCAGTCTCACCTAGACTCGGGCAGCGGCGCGGCCATCCCCGGGTCGGCGCGCAGCCCGGCCGGCCACGACGCGTTGCGGAACCCGGCGGGGTGCCGCGACGCCGTGCGACGGTATCCCTCCTAGTGCCTAGATGCCTAGACTAGCACCAGTCTCACCTAGACTCGGGCAGCGGCGCGGCCATCCCCGGGTCGGCGCGCAGCCCGGCCGGCCACGACGCGTTGCGGAACCCGGCGGGGTGCCGCGACGCCGTGCGACGGTATCCCTCCTAGTGCCTAGATGCCTAGACTAGCACCAGTCTCACCTAGACTCGGGCAGCGGCGCGGCCATCCCCGGGTCGGCGCGCAGCCCGGCCGGCCACGACGCGTTGCGGAACCCGGCGGGGTGCCGCGACGCCGTGCGACGGGCGCCCGCGCGCAGGCGTAATGTCGCCGCTGCGTCGCGTTCCAATTGCACCTATGGAGTATTAGTTATGTAAAGTCAGCTGCTGAGTGACTGGACCCCTCTGTCATATATTTAATGTATGCTAAGGGGGTCATTTTAACCTGCAGCTAACTGTACCTGTACCTGAAGGTAGTAAAGAGAGCAGTTCGGGCGACTAAATAAGTAACCATGATTCGACTTTGTCAGATTCTTAACAAGGTCACAGAGGTCAGATGGTAGTCGCTCTACTGTAAATACCGAATCTGCCAAATGGCCAGGGCGGATTACGGGTCCTCGTACCACCAAGATGTTTTTTTTTATCACTAAGGTGGCAACAAGTTTGCGGCTTGCCTGATGGTAAGCAGTCACCGCAGCCAATTGACGTTTGCAATACCAAGGGCATCACCCACGCGTTGCCAACCCCGGAACACCCCGAATGATGGTGTATAATGGATAGTATATGCTCCTGTGTGACACTCCACCTTAGAAAAATGCTGTAAGACGTAACGGTATAACAACTCACCTTAGAAACATAGGCGTGCAGTCTATAGAAGTCCATCGGGTCGGCGAGCGGATGCGCGGTCACGGCGTCGGCTAGAGCCGGCGTGAGCGCCGCCGCCGCCGACGGCACCAGCTGCGATATGTACTGCGAGCCCTGGGGGTGAGGGGGTGGATTCGTATCCAAGCGACAGATGTTGGGCTCCGACAAAATCTTTGCCTGCTATTATTGCTGCGATGCGTTAAGAAAATAGTGAATGAAGGTGTTCTCACAGTGGAGTAAAATTTCAAACAATTTATATTTAAAAGAGATAAGTTTATTAATGGATAAAATCAACTTAATTGTCTCAAATAAGCTTGGCAGCCAGTCTAGTAGTTGCTGTTTATTTCTAGAAGCGAGGTATTCGTTTTTATTATTTTCACTTTTAACTGATCACTGTGATCTTAGCTTTCTAATTTGTTGCGACCCGATTGGTCGAGGGGCGGGGCTCGGCCGGCGGACTATGATAACTATTTTCTTTTCACAAGTGAACTATATATAGTGTTCCTCGAACAATGCAACCTGGACTCCATTAAAGCCAGAATGTACTGGGCAGGCGTGCTCCATCTTCCGGCGAGATGGCTGTCAAATGCCAGCCTAGTGTGTTGCAAAAAAAAGATATACTCTTTTACCAAAATATTGAACCGGTTTCAATGAAACTGAGTATCAAGAACCATCTCGATTGAAACTGGCTTTCAAACAAAGGAAACCGCATCGAAATCGGTCCATCCCTTCTTGAGCTACGATGCCACAGATAGACACACACATACACACGTCAAACTTGTAACACCCCTCCTGTTTGGTCGGGGATTGAAAATATGATTATTTTCCGTGGTGACAACCCGTAAGTACGATCATTTAATGTTTATCCACGAAGGCCTTACAATCTATATAGCGACATGGTGTCCAGTGCGCCGATGATGGAAGGTGACGATGGACAGGAGATATAATCTACTGGCACGGGGTGTAGGCTCCTGAGACTGTTCAACCAGTCTCAGGGTCCCCAGCCGAAGACCTTGGCTAACCTCCATTCGCCAATGGTGTTAGGAGGCCCACCTTATGAATGGCGAGCTCGTGCTGAAGTTCGACTAGCCTCAAAGTTCGAACGAAACGGTTACACACACCTAACAACATAATCTGCATCACTCAATCAGAACTAACCTGTAAATCTCCCCGGCACGGCGTATGCGCCGCATGCAGCACGCAGCGGCCAAGGTTCTCATGATGATCACTGGAGTACGAGTTCCTCACACACCAGTCCAGTTCCGCGTGCAACGCGCGCAACACCGCATTCGAGATGAGCACTCCACTCGCCAGCGAACAGTACTGTCCACCACCAGCCCCAGCACCCATGTAGACGAGTCCAGAGCCTGATAGTCCAGCAACGAGATCGGTCAATCGCCTCGCGTTTATGAAGGTTTCATCGGAGGCGAGGAAGAAGAAGTCGTAGTCGGCCAGGTAGTTGTCAGCGAGGTATTTCAAAGCGTGGAAAGGGCGGAGCATCTCTCGTCCGTCGGTGAAGGCGACGACGTTGGCGCGGGGAGGCCGCCGCGGGCCGTTGCCGGTGGCTGCGGACATGAAGAACCGGAGGGCAGGTTGCAGCCGGCCGGCAGTGCGGTTCAGGGCTGCCACGCGGCCGTCTGGAATGCAGGTGCGTGGATGTTGTAGTATAGTGTGGAGATGGAAGAAGGGATTGTTTGTTATACAGTAGGGTATATGACTGCTACTGATTTTTTTTAATTATGCAGTGACAAATGAGCAGACAGCCCACCTGCTGGTGAGCGGTTGCTGTCGCCTATAATATCTACGAATCATGCATTTACGTTGCAGGCAACAAAAATGCAGAACAGCAGGCGCATTGTCACTGTGACTTAGATTAAATGCCTCGTGCGTGTAATTGCGCTGGCTACCTAATCCTTATTAATTAATTAATTTATAAACATAGCTTGAACAGACAAACAGTGGAACTACTTATTAAATATTTATGAAAAAGACAGGGAAGTATCTATGTAAAATGAACAGAAATGAGAAATAATTGGTCCATGTGAATGAAGTCACAAGCAAAAACTAATAATCCAAATAAATGAATTTGTTCATTTCAATAATCTATAGACTTTCCAATCAACATGACCTAACTAATTAATTCAAACATTTCGATTAGGCCACTATAATCAGTAAACTGTATGCGTAAAACTAATCTCTTCATGATAATATTCATATTGAACAATTATTTGTAAATGTTAGTGAAAAGTATTACTTTATGGCACTTTTAGGTTTAAATGTATTTATTATTTTGTTTTATTTATTTATTTATTAAGGACAACCAACAAGACTTACACTAACAAAGTTATAGCATCTTACAGCTAAAAATATATTTTCTTTCTAAGTGCAGCCTTAATTATAGAAACCACAGTTACCACGACAAGAATTATAGGCAACATTGTTTAACATACTAAATGTATGTTATTGTTTAACTTACTTAATGTACTTTAAATATATTTTTTGGAAAAGCTATGTTTTATAATTAAAATATGTAGGAAATATTGGCAATGTGGAAAGCCATTTTTGAAATATTGATATATGTACCTATAACCTTAAAAACACCAATATAGGAGACCCGCTGGGGTTTAGTGACGGATAGAGAGCTAACAATTTTCTTTTTGATTTTTCCAATGGAATCGCCAAATAGATCTAGATCAAAGTTGAAAACTTACTTAGGTTACTCCTAAAGCCAGCGATGCAGAATGGAACAAACCGACTTTGATGTACTGACTTAGAGGGAGCATTAAAATTAAATTTTTCAAGAATTGTGGGACAATCAATAGCACCATGGACAACTTTTGCAAGAAACAAAAGATCTAGTAAATAATTTCTGTCTCTAAGGCCAAGTAGTAGCTGCCGACCCCGAAAAAACCTTTTAACCAAAGTTTTTGTGCAACCGACAATGCTTTAAAAGTTCAATATTGACTACTTTGAATTTGTACTTTAGCTACTAAGTGTATTAATTTCACTCTGGAGTAATGTTTGAACCAAGAGCTAAAGCTAAATTAAATCAGATTTTAAAATATTTTTTGAGTAAGTAATTTAAAACAGCGAAGTGTAACAATACCAATCTTTTAACACGTTCTCTATAGAGAAACCTGCAAACATCATAACACTAGAGTCTAGAGAAACGGAGGCTCAAAACCTAAAGCCCTTTACTACACACAAGTAAAATTTTTTTTATACTTACCATGCACTATATGGCAAACAAGCTTATTAGTCAAAAGTCAATATTGGAGAAAAGGCACCCTAAGTGGGTTTAAGGGAAAATGTTGTGTCTCTATTCAAACCAACATCTCGTAATAAGAGTGTATCATACCTAGTTGTGCCTCAGAGCTGAGGACCGCAGCCAGCAGAGGCGCTCGCATCCCGAGCTCTGTAGTGTAGTATCGCGGGCGCTGCACAGCACGGCCCGCCGGCGGCGCCGCCGCCGCAGCACCCAGCGGTCTTTCTTCCCGCACTGGCTCATACTCATCAACTTCCACCGGCCCCACACTGACTCCCGGGTCTGTGCAAGGCTCCTCCTCGAGAGGCACCGTCGCTAGCGCCAGCCACAGCCCCAGCGCCACACCCACCAGGAAATAAGAGTTGTGCTTCACTTGCGACACTACGTAGCGGGACAACATGGTGGAAAGGAGCTGCGCGTGCGCACGCCTAATGCCTCTGTTCTGTCGACGTCAGCGGAAAGGATTTCCAGTACAGTAATCTGCGATTATGATAAGCAACGGCCACTATTTAGGATCGTGAATCGTATCTGGGTCAAACTCGGCTGCAACAATTGGCGTTCATTGTATTCGCGCGTCTGTGCTTAATGCATAAGTCGAGCGAAATTTATTTGTAATGTAGTAATCATTTTATTCGTAGGTATATAATTTGAGAACTTTTTGTAGATTTTAACAATTATTTTAGTGATAAAAACGATTTTTACAACAAAGTTTACTTCGTTGACAAAACTTTTTGACATTAACATTTGATATGATTTGACACTTGCTTTTTGTTTACTCTTGACGGAAATACTAAGGGAAGCAGTGATATACAGCCATGGGTTGTATTATATAATATACAGCAACAATATGATTACTAGATACTTAACTAGCTAGATTGTGATTTAGATATTATGCCTTTTGCAGCGACCTGCGCACCCTCCCGATGTCCTCATTGTTATATCCTCTGTGACCCAGTTCACTCAGTGACTATTAGGATATATAACGCGTTGGTACTTCATGATGGAACTCCATTATTATGAACTAAATCACTTTATTATTATATTTTGTTTACATATAGATTGTAAACAAAATATAAACCATTGCCTGAAGATGAGTAATTCGAAACAGGTTGCAATTTAATAAAAAATTGTTTAATAAAGTGGAACTAGTGTAAAAAAGTGATTTAATTCATATTAGGATATAGGTAGTTAATATTACGATACGATCATGATTGTTAATTTGAAGGAGTTAGTGTGAAATTAGTATAAGCGCAATTAATTTCAATGACGTGTAAATTCTTATTTTATTTTACTTTATTCAGAACACCAACAGCAAGTAACAAGTAATACTTACAAACATATATAACAGCGAGGCCATTAACAGGTGCTCGCAGATAGTTATTTAAATCATACGGGATACTAGAAGTAGGATTACAGTTTGTACAGAATTACATAAATTATTGTAAGAAGTCTTTTATCAATAAATCAATGTCTAATGTCTAGGTGGTACGATAAGGTTGTTTGAACTTGATTAGGTACGCCATATATCATTGCACCACAAATCGTGATAGGTGAAGCAGAGCCTAGTAATGTCTGCTTTAAAAATCATGTATTTACCTATCTAATGAGAGCCTCGGTGGCCGAGCGGCTAGGGTATCCGACTCGTAAGCGAGAGGTACCGGGTTCGAATCCCGCTACGGCCATGTATCAATGACTCTTTTCTGAGTTATGTACATTACTTGAACACTAATCGATGCTCTTACGGTGAGGGAAAATATTGTGATGAAACCTGCACATACAGGCTACTCAATGTGTAACCACGATCCAATCTGGTCAGGCTCCCCTGGTAGCAGGGTCACGGAGGTCAGATGGCAGTCGCTCCACTGTAATTACGTGATCTGCCAAATCCTAGATCATGGTCAAGGCGGGCCCTCGTGCGCGAGGGCACAATCGGGACATTAACGCCAAGACGATTATTTGTCATCTACCTACCTACTCACTTTTCGTTGGATAGAGCCAATGGGCCTCAGGTACGACTCACTTATGCGAAAGAGTTTGCGACGCCAACCGATCGCATCGACTGGCTCAACAGCATTTCCTAATTACCCGTAGCTAATAAAACTGATATATTATCGGACACCCCGGCTCGCCCCGCCTGTCGAACGCCCCGCCACAAGCTCACCGTAATTTATAACCGGCTAATGTGAGCCATAAGCTTGCATCTAGTACACTTAAATCGCCATTATTGTAATAAGTAAGTACTTGTGTGGTTTGTATTTATGACCTAGTAGAAAGAATATTGAATAAGTTGGTAGGTACCTACTTAATAAATAGTTATTATTAAGTAGGTACCATAAATTAGTACGTACTCTCCCATGCACTATCGGCCGTCCATCACCATACCATTCATCCACAACGATAATTGGAGTGACGCATCCGATCCTTCCGATCACGCCAAATTCTCCTACTTTTCGTAGCACTACACTATTGAGGTACAAACCAAATTGCAAATACTCACTCTAATTGCCCGTTTACATGTCATCGCTTACAAACTGTGTACGCGACGAGTTCGCTAGTCACCGCATAGCCTCCGAACAGGGAACGCGCAACCTACGATAGGCCGCGACACGACGACTGTGCGGTTGCGACAGTGACAGTTGGTATTGCAAACGTCCATAGGCTGCGGTGACACCTTACCATCAGGCAGGCCGCAAGCCTGTTTGCCACCATAGTGGTATAAAAAAAAGCTTTCGGTCATCATTAGTACAGAAACACAATTGCATTAACATTTAGAATATAATCGTGCAGAAATCGCCTCTAATCCTGTTGTAATTTTTCATATAAATACTGCAACCTTTACCTGCAGCGGCACCGCCGATTTCCAATAGCATGATACCACCCTCTCGAATGACGTCACAGAATATACGAAATGCATGTTGTGAAGTCATTCCAAAGGGTTGACAGGCTATTGGAGATCGGCGGTGCCGCTGTTGGTGGGCGGTGCACCTTTCAGGGCCTCGACTGAGTTAATTTACTAATGGCTGGATCGAATGGTAATTGGATCGCAATCTTAGCTCAATGGTAATTTGACACGTTTTTGGAATTCCGCCACAGTTACTAATGGCTCGAATGAATTGTAATCGGATGGAATCGTAGCTCAACAGCAGTTTTATGCGTTTTTGGTATTCTGTAAAACTGCCGTTGAGCTGCGATTTCGCTTCAATTACAAATCGATCTAGCCATTACTAAATTGCAGGACTCAACGAGGCCTGCCTACGATGCGTGCGTCTTCCGGTACCTACGTGACCGCCGTTTGAGAAGCCGTCTGTCCTATGAGCTAATATTAAGTGTCCTGCCCGCTGCCACTTCAGCCTCGGGCCGGCCCACCTGATAAGCGGTAACTTTCGCCCATAACATCTACGATTCATGCATTTATGTTGCGGGCAACAAAAATGCAGCACCGCAGACGCGTTGTCACTGTGAGGACTAAGATAAAATGCCTGTTATTTCGTTGGCTACCTTATCCTTCGACCCGGAACACAGCAATGTAAGCATCGTTTCTTGGCGGCAGTAATAGATAAGGCGATGGAACTCATCCAGGGGGACTCCTCAGGCTTGACAGACTCCTACCATCTGATGATTACTTCTAATTAACTAAGTTGTACGATCTGTAGCTGGTTGAACAGTCCCGGGAGCTGATTGGCACCCGGTGACTGTATAATATTAATATGATACGGTATAAATACTTACGATAAACTAATAATTGTTGCAATTCATCATCATCACCATCTTGGCGTTAATGTCCCAGTTGTGCTCTTGCGCACGAGGGCCCGGGGTCCGCCTTGATCATGATCCAGGATTTGGCAGGTAATTACAGTGGAGCGACTGTCATGTGTCCGTACCTCTGTTAACAGGGAAACCTGAACAGATTGGAGCACTCATTCAGTAAGTGTGATAAAGACCGTAAGAAGCTCGGTTAGCATTCAACTAATGTACATAACTCAGAAAAGAGTCATTGGTACCTCTCTGCTGCGCGGATACCTTGACCGCTCGGCCCCCGACTCTCCTAATTGTTGCAATTATTCATACTTAACCTAGCACACGAAAGGTCGAAAAATCCCTCACAAAGTCTACATATAGAACTAAAATATTTTCCAAACTACATATGAGACGAAGCTAAGAATTATCTCGACTTAACTGGTTCCAATTAAAATGGACCATAGGCCTGCCGAATAAACCGTATCGAAATTGGTCCATCCGTTCAGAAATTACGATGCCACAGGTACACTCGTCCAACTTATTACATGTGTGTCTTTAGGTCAGTCACCACACACCAAAAGGCGGCTCGCAACAGGAAGAAAACCTTAAAGGCTGCTAGAAGATCTAACAGGATGTTACGTTATCAGACGATGAGTTTTCCGTGTACGCAAAAACATTCTTGAGCAGTGTTTTCTGTTTTGTGTATAGTATTAGTATTCTGTGGTTTTATGGGTGTTTGTATTAGTATCGTTGCGCG
The DNA here is from genome assembly GCA_907269095.1 of Blastobasis adustella. Lineage (NCBI taxonomy): Eukaryota > Metazoa > Arthropoda > Insecta > Lepidoptera > Blastobasidae > Blastobasis > Blastobasis adustella. The sequence goes on from OU026132.1 coordinate 189,846, forward strand.
CGCGCAGGGCGGTCGTGCGATCGTGTGGTCATAGTATGGCGGTTGCGGCGGCGTGGCGGTCCGGATGCAACCAGGCGCTTATGGTCCTGCTGAGTGAGTCCTCAATGAATATATATACACAGGCTTGCAGCTCAGGGGGGAAGCGGAGCTGTACGTCATAGGAGGAGGTAAGGATGTGACGTAGGTGTCGTCGACGAGACAATAGGGTTGCAATATGACGTAAGAATTTCGTGACCCATAGGAGTAGCAAAGCTGCGTCTCACAGGAGTAGCTAGAGCTGCGAGATTACAGGGGTAGGCATGGCTGCGTCCAAAGTGGGAGGACATAGAATCAGCCAACAAGCGAGAGCAGATATGCGCCACATAGGTGTAGGCAGAACTGAATCCTGTAGGAAATGAATGCCACAGGGACGTAACAGTTAGAGATTATTGTGATAGGTATGTTTTCAGTAGAATTTCAGTACCTGCCTACCTAATCAAAATAGGAGTTATGCTCAACTAATTTGTGAACAAATGTTTATAAACCTTTAAACATAATCATTCATCATACACCTTAAAAGAGAAGAATGCAATTATGATGGATCAGCTGATTTTTCCATTAATTCCCCATTTAAATTGTTTGTAAAATGCAGCACTTTTTGGTAGCTACGTTTTATATTTATCTCAAGCAAATAACAGGGTTAACTAACTACTTTAATATGGCATTAATTTGCATGCCATTATCAGCACCTGATATGTTCTGGCATTCTGCCTGCATTTCTTTCAGTTCAAGTTAATCGTGAAGACGCATACCAAAATAGCAATAGACTCTACGCTGTAACAGCATACCTAAAGTCATTAGGCAATCCGTAGGTACCAATAAAATCATTGTGTATGTGACGCAAAGTAAGAAATCGTCGAATAACTAGTGAAATGTGCAGTGCATAACGTGAAAAATTCAAGTAACTACCCATTCAACAGGCAAATTTGTAATTTACTACGCAAATTAAAATAGGTAAGTACCTGACGTTGTAAGAATGGAGTTTATGAGTCAACACTCAAGATTAAGCGTGTAACATCATCATCATCAACAACCGAGCGGTCAATCCCTGTTTCCTGCCCTATCTTCCCCACTTCGCACAGTTTTCCAGTGAGCCATTTTCTCTTGCATCCGACTCGGCGATGTCTATCCATCGCTTCTTGGGCCTCCTGCGGGACGTTTTACAAGCTTATATTTAGTTTCACATATCCCCAAAGACTTATTTTTATACATGTCCTCATGTTTGTTCGTAATTTTGCAAGTTAAATTTGATACATATCCCGGTTTCCGATTGAGCTGAAATTTTGCACACTCACGTAAATGAATGAAATGTTGTAATACCATAGACTTGATCTGATGATGGAGACGGAAGGTGGCTAAAGGAATTTCTAAACTACGTATGATAAACCCATCGAGTTTGGGCTTGTTTGATTAGCAAAGAGAACAATAAATAAACGTCATAGAAGAAAAAAAAATCGCTTCGCTCAAAAATATACGTGTTGATTAGTCTTATGATTCAACAAGTACTCTGACTGATTATGAAGAACGCACACTAAAAGCTTGCTATAAAAAATATTTTTTCATTTAAGAACTTATTCCTGTTACTGACAGGTTTAGGCACCATAAAAAGAATAATGCATGTTTCTTGGACTACTCGAAGGCGTTCAATCTTGTGTCATACAATTTACTGTAGTCTAAGTTGATGGGTGCAGCTTGTGATAGGACGCTAATAATTCAAATTCATAAAACATAACCCTCCTTCTGTCGCAGGCGGTTAAAAACATTGGCGTCGTTCGAACGTTTCAATTTGCTAACATAAGAGGCTAAACACCCACATGTGGCACCTACTTAAAATTCCGAAAACCAAAAGCAATAAATTCGCCAAACCGCAACGAGCTTAACCACAAGGGTCACACTTGGGAAGCGCAAAAAAAATAAAAGTTCGTATTTCAAAATGTCAAATAAATTCACGCTGGGATATCGATGTAAAAACAATACCAAGAAAGCGAACAAGCTAGCCTCAGAATAAAAAAACTATCATAAAAACAAAGGTTTCAGATACATTTACATCAATCTGTATCCTAGGTATTACGACTAAGGGATGCTTATCAAATATGATATTACGCGGCGTACCGTTGGACAATTTCAGGGACGAGCAAGCGAAACAAAATCAGTCGGTGGTGAAAGGCGCATACGCGGGAAGCGACGGGGTTGGGAGATTGCACTCCCCGCCACAAGGGATGATGCGCAGACGTCGGTTGTGATCCATAACAACCAAAGGACACCAAACAACACAAGTAAAGAAGAACCTTATGTTAATTAGAGTAGATACTAAAATTGTAATTAGTAATTCATAATGGTCAGCGAGACGAATCGAGGGGTAGAGGGTTGACACTTCTTATTTCGGAGCGGAGCGAGGCGGCTGGGCGAGCAGCGGAGCAAATATTAGAATCAGATCAAAAAGTTTAATAATGTATAATTAAATGATATTTTAATTTACCATAAATTAGAGTCAGTGTATACTTGCTGTCGGCGACAAAAGTTAAGTTGACACCCATTATATTTATGTAAATGGTTTGGGTCTATATTGTATCGAACAGATTAATTACATTTATAAATTTCATCAATTTCCATTAATATTCTCACTACTAAAGATTTCTATAACATAGTTTAACTCAGTCAAGATGGAAAATAAATTTTTACCCAATCGATTGACATTTACATTTAATTTTAACTGTGATTATTAACTATGAATTATCTATACGTGAGATAATTAGAGCATTGTATTATTGGAATAAATATACCGAAGCCTATGTCTTCCATCATCCAATCAAGTAATTAATGAGTTTGATATATTTCTGTATGCGATGATTATCTGCTATTGCTTGATTAAATTCAACCAAACCCTATGTATATGTACGAGTATGTATTGCGCGTAATTCACGTTAACGTTAATCATCACGTTAACTCATCCCTGCATGATATAGTCGTAATGTGGCATTATTTGAATAAAATGATATCAAACCTACCTACGTCTAAAATGCGACGCTTGGGAGTTCGTAATGTACTTATAATGAAATCATCATCAATAACGAATACCTCAAAATATATATTGTTTGATTGTATTCTACATAAATAATGGTAATAAATATATGTAATAGCTTAAACCAACTGTTTATTCATAATGTTATTAGACCAAAAGGCGTATGGGCTGTCCCAGCTGATAAGACTAGTCTAATTAAAGAATATACCTATAATCTATATTATTATTAGGCCAAAAGGCATGTGAGTTGATCAATCTCCACATGACTAGCCTGTTAGTAACGTGCAGCGTTAATGAGTCGAATACTTCATTGTCAAGTTATAATTTATATTGACTAATTGTTTCACATCAATTTACTTAATATGTTTGATTATATGTCTAAACTTTGCAAACCAAGTATGACTGAGCTTTGACTTTTGGTTATGTAAATGTAATGATTTGATCTGAACGGATAATTGTTGAGATAATATTAATTCAGATATAAATTAATTATACTTAGTCTTAATTGGGCAGAGTGGTTTTTATACGTTGTCAGAACAGTTTTTTGCCCACTCTATCAGGAATTGGCCCTAGGAAACGTGTTCTGAACATCACGGATTTTATTAATATTTTCTAATCTAGAAATCCCTGGTGAAAATCAAAATCAGTTTCAATCGTAGAGTCACAATTAAGTAAATAAACGTATATTTATACCTTAAACTCTACCTATGACTTTAATTCAAATTCCCACATACCTTGACTTATTTTCAGTAAATTACTTTCTAAGTTGGCCCTAAGTTGGGTTTCTAAATCGCCCAGCATTGTGACAAGTAACTGCATTCTGGACTTAAATGGTACTTAAATGCCTTAAATAAACTCATTGGCTTTAGAGAAAATCAATACAAATATCCATATAACTTCTTGCAATTTAACGCATGGCATTCGAGTTTTGATTTAAAGTAATACTTATCAAACCCTAGTTGGTTCTATATTCAGTAAGATTGAGACACCACCGTTGTTGCGATCCTTCATCTCGTGAAACTTAGGGAACTAGCTGTCCAAAGGATCCTAAATTGAAAAAAAAAGAAAGAAAGGAAAGTACAAAGGGGCGCCCCATTCTCAGATGAAGAGCGGATGTGGTTTAAATATATGAGTATGATACGGGGTTATAATGATTGACAGCGGTATATCAAAGGATATACCTAGTTATCTTGCTAGGCCAAGGCAAGCTTAGGGAACCTTGGGGATTAGAAAGCTTCGACACCCTCCATCGTGGTACTCCTTGGAGCACATGAAAGGAAGCAGGTACACGTTAAAAGGTCCTAGTAACTGACTAATATCGGCCGGGAAACGTGCTCCTTTGTGACCCACTTCAGGGGGCTCAACTTGCTGTCTTATAACTAAAACTATATTTATATATCACTCGAATCATTGCCATTGTCGTAGTAGAGTTTTTTTGCAAGTTCCTGTCATCTCATTTTACATATACATTAGAAATGAATTAACATTACAGTTTAAGGCATTTATAAACCAATCATGAAATCCTAATCTCATAAAGTTAAATGGACTGTTGGTGATGGCCTTTGTACAACCCATTTTCTATTGGACTCACACACAGTGGTGAAACTGCTTCACGTGACGCGCGAGACTCCATCGACCAACGCTAGGTTTCTAGATCGACTCTAGGACCACCTCATCTGGGGACGTAATGGCTCATATTAGGACGGGGACCATCACAAGCTGCAGTACCAGATAGTTCTGATGTTATCAGTTAGACCTACCAGTGTAGGTATACTTTCCTATTGGTACAATAACCAAAGGTACATGGTAGAATAGAGCTTTATTTATGTTTCATGCACATACAAACAACTTATGTTAGTAAAAACAAATTACAAAAATACATGAACTAAGTACAAATTAAATTGTCACGAAGTAACTTAAACATTATAAAACCTATAGGTAAGTCGTATGTGTGTGCTGTAGCACAAAAAGGTCTTGACTCAGCATAGTCTTGCCTGGAAGAGCAACATACTGGTATTCTGCCAAAACCTAAGTGGGTTCAAGGAAACTCTGAAACAGATATGAGTGTAAAATAATATACTTAATTTATTTATTTAATTATTGAATTTGCCAACAGATTTACACTTTTTGTTACATCTAAATTATTACATGAAACATCCAAAACACTTAAATATAAATCCAATAACAGGCAAACTTACGTTCACAATAGAATCAATAGCGCTTAATTAAAAAATAAATGTAAAATGCTTAATGAGAAATGTATAAAGTGATAGATATAATAATAATAACATAACAATCTAAAATGTGTGCATAGGAGTATATGTAGATAGAGGTACCAAACAATAATTTATCTAAGTAGGTATATATTATAAATATAATCTACTGCATATATAATTAAATAAGAAGAATCAAACAAAAACAGATAGGTTGTTGGTAGGTAGTTTAGGTTGGCATGCCTATGGCCACACAAATACCTGATATGCTACTCTAGCACACGAAGTGTTCTGGAATACCCACCTTCTGAGTTTCCAAAAGATGGCATTTATAATGTTTTTTGAAGGTATATTTTATACGTAATAGTCTCACAGGAGGTGGTATGTTATTCCAACACTTCGTGGCCTGATAACGGAAGCTGCCCCTAAAAGCTGCAGTTCCTTGCCTGTGAACCACCAGGGGAATACGAGCCGATCTACTACCATACCTATCCTGAAGAGATGTAAAATTCAGCTTATCAAACAAGTATTGAGGCCGCCTGTACTTTACCACGTCAAACAGAGCACATGCGAGATGTAAATTCCGCCTAGACGTCATATTTAAAATTGATTTCTCATTTAAATATGGAGAAATGTGGCTTCGAGGTGGTATATCATAGAAAAAGCGGCAGCAAGCGTTTTGAACGCACTGTATCAATCGCTGCGTTTTACATAGCAACCTTGGACCGTAAACAATATCCCCATAATTTAAACGAGACAAAATCAGTGATTCACACACTTATTTATTATTGTTTGCTCGCAACTGCCTGCCTGGCAGTTGTGAACAACTGTTGGGTTGCCTGCATCCGGCTTCTCTCTAACTAAGATTAATCTTCCTATTATTATGATCTTAGAATGTTGTCTAATCTATTTTTAAATTCGTTTGTGTTCCCTGCGGTCACCACCGCTTCAGGCAGCCCGTTCCAGGCTCTCACAACACGATTGGTCATGAAATATTGGTGTGGGTTGTTTTTGGAAAACCGCCCATCCAGTTTCAATTACATGAAGAGTATACTCTAAATTGTGGTGTGAGACAGGGTGGACTCGCCTCACCGAGGACAGCCTCGTCAAAGGCATCCTGGTGATGATAGCAGACAGAATGGACTCTAGTATACTGGGTCGTTTCATAAGTCTGCACGTTAAATAATGTTAAATTTTTTTTTTTTTTTGCGTTACATTTATTGTGTTTTATTTTATGTTATTGTGAATTATGTTTTCTTTAATTTTGTGACATTGAAAGAAATAAAGAAAACCATTTATTACAAAGTACGCCACGACATTTTAATTTACATTTGACACAAAAAAAAAACGGTAAAACTATTATTTCACTTAACATTTTTAATCTAACTGACATGTTAAATAAGGAGTACTATGTCTGAAATGAATAAATTTTATTTTATGTTATTTGTATTATTTTATTTAGGCACCTAAAGAGATTATAATATGAGTTGGAAAAGTGACCTGCGAATAAGGTATCGTGCTGCTGACCTAACTACGATTTTCCTTCACCTACCTATAGTGGCGGCTAATTTAACTTAGAGTACTTAGAGACCTGAACCTACGTATTATGTTGACAAGACATACGCAATGATCACTCAACCACAGCATCTTCAATGGCTTGGGAAAACCCAAAATAGACGAAACCGCAAAAGTGCAAAAAATTCATTGAGACCCAATCAACAAGTGTGTCGTCACTTTTTACATAGCAAACATTGTTGTTATATTAGACTTCTAGTTATATTAGTTGGGACGTACCTTTTCGATTTGTTTTCCCGACGATTCGGTAGGGTTACACCCACAGTGGTCACGAGAAGACTGCAGTGGAGAGGTGACAGCCGCAATGATGTGCTGGTAGACTCCTACCCTCACATAGAATTGTAATGTTTTTGTTGATTCGGAACGGCACGGCACACAACACCCACGGATACGTCCAACGATAAATCTTCAGTCTTAAGATTAGTTTGAAACAAACAAATATTGTTGTATTCTGAAAAAAGTATAAAACCCAACTGGCGTCGATGTTTCCACAGTTTATTGATCAGATCGGTACCACATCGGCACCTATGAGTAGGTATTCACTTTTTGCTCTTCTAGCACTCAGTATGAAACTAGCGGTCGCGGCAGCGATCATTTTTTTTAAGTTGGCAGACAGACAGACAAGCGGTCCACTTGATGGAAAATTGTCAAGGTCATTCTCGAGATTCACGATAAATTATAGCCAGTACTCTAGAGGAGGGCGTCTAGTGGTGAAGGTAACCGATTCGTAAGCGAGAGGTACCGGGTTCGATTCCCAGTACGGTTATGTACCAATGTCTCTTTTCTGAGTTATGTAGGTACCTTATTTGAACTCTAACGAATGCTCTTACGGTCTTATTTATTACTGAATGAGTGATCCAATATGTTCAGGTTACCCTGTTAACAGGGTCACGGAGGTTAGATGACAGTCGCTCCACTGCAATTACCTGATCTGCCAAATCCTGGATCATGCCGTACTTTGTAAAAGATACTCACGAAATTGTTTTGTTCGCTGATGATACATCTTTAGTGTTTAAAATTAAAAGACAACAATTAACATATGACGACGTGAACAAATCTATTTCAGAAGTGGTAAACTGGTTTACGATTAATAATTTATTACTGAATGGCAAAAAAACAAAATGTTTAAAATTCTCCTTGACAAATGTTAGATCAGTATCCACTAATATACAAGTAAGAGGCGAAAATTTGGATCTTGTTGATTCCACAGTATTTTTAGGCTTTACTCTAGATAGTAGATTGCAATGGGGTCCACATATTGATAAATTGGCGAAAAGGCTAAGTTCTGCAGCATATGCTGTTAAGAAGTTGCGAGGTTATTCTGATGAGGCTACAGCAAGATTAGTTTACTTTAGTTATTTCCACAGTATTATGACTTATGGCATACTGCTGTGGGGACACGCTGCCGACTGGTATAATGTATTTGTTCTGCAGAAAAGGGCTATTCCCGCGATTTACCAATTGGGACCTAGAACTTCACTTAGAGATAGATTCAAGAATATTGACATCGCCATCACAATACATTTATGAGAACTTGATCAATGTTCATAAAAATATACACTTGTTTATAAAGAACAGTGAGGTGCATAGTAGGAATACTAGAAATAAAGATAAACTTGCTACTAGTTCTTGTCGTCTGGCCAAAGTCCACAAATCATTTATGGGTCAATGTGTACGCTTTTATAATAAAGTCCCAACAGATATACAGAATTTACCATTGAATAAATTTAAAACCACTATGAAAAATAAATTATGTCAAAAAAGTTATTATAGTATACCTGAATATGTAAATGACAAAAGTCCATGGAACTGAACTGCAGTTTTAAACAGGTATTAATTTAGTTAAAATTAGTATGTAAATATAATGTATTAGTATATAAGACATAAAAAAAAAGAAAAATGAATAAACTTAGGCTCTGTGGGTTTATTGCCGTTTCTTTACCACGGAGGACCACTTAGGAAGCGGCGTTAACATTCCTTCCCTTCCCACACACGGTGTCTTTTGGTCGTAGCGGGGCTGGGGGCGTCTGCTCTGCGCGGACTGCGGTAGGGATGGCGTAGGATAAGATAGGGGAAAAGTAGGGGTAGGGTTAAGTTAGGTTAAGGGGTAGGCCGGGGTAGGAGTGGGTAGGGTAAGATAGGGGTAGGCTACGGGCAGGGTAAGGGTAGGGTGGGAGCAGCTACCTATCACTGGTATTGTCCGGCCGTTGTCGGCGGGGGGCGGGCGTGCTGCGGCCATGGGGCGGCCAACATGTCACTGTGTGTTTCCTTCCTAATTTCCTACCCCCTCCTCTTTGACGATTGAAAGAGATATGTAATATCCTACACAATAAAGTTATTTTGAATTTGAATCTGAATTTGAACATGGTCAAGGCGGACCACGGGCCCTCGTGTGCGAAAGCACAACCGGGACATTAATAAATAAATCAATTATTATAATAATAATAATAATAATAATAATATTTATTTCATTAACAAATAGTACTTAAATCTATCGTTTCTGGAGTCTCCTTTTAGGCAAAGCCTGTGACAGAAGACACCGTTCACAAACTATGAACTATATATAACACCGTTTCTAACATTAGATTACAAAGAGAGAGAAAAAAAAAGGATTAAAAAAAAAATGTTGCTAGGGAATAATGCATAAAATACATACTTAATTATTTGCGATGTGATAAAACATGCTAACTAAAGCTAAAATAATATAGGAAAATTTATACTAGTAAACTAAAATGTTGAAATGTGTGCGCGCGCACGTGTGTGTGTGTGCGTGCGTGCGTGTGTGTGTGTGTGTGTGTGTGTGTGTGTGTGTGTGTGTGTGTGTGTGTGTGTGTGTGTGTGTGTGTGTGTACACTGGCGCTAAGGTAAATTAATTAATATATTCCAAAAGATTCTCAATGTCGTCATAGGTTTTTTCTTCTAACCACGTTTTTATTATTTTCTTACACTCGTAGTACTGTTTAGGATATATTTCCAAAATTCTATTAAACAAGTTGTAGAGGTGAGCTGAGCGTTTGTGGTACTGTCTGTCGGCGAATGTAGTGTTGGTTTTTGGAAGGTTCGCTATTATATCTTTCCTTCTTCTGCTCATTATATTAGGGTCGTAAGGCAATGACTTTTGTTTCCTTAGAACGGTATTTGTGATATACAATTTCCTCACGGAGGGTAGCTTACAGATGTTGTACAGACTTTCAGTAGGAAAACGCCTCTCCTTAAAACAAATAACCCTAAGCAGGCTACGTTGGGCACGCTCAACCTCAAGGAAGCGAGTTTTAGCTGCACCCCCCCACACCGGAACACAGTAAGCCAAAACAGATTGAGCTAGTGCTACATATATATCTATGAGGAGATCTTTAGAAGTGTCGTGGGGCCCGGCGACCACCCTTGGTACCACGTGTCTTAAATATTTGAAAATCCATGTTAATTTTCTCATTCTTGAGATTACATGTTCAGCATGTTGATACCATGACAACCGCTGGTCCACCATGACACCCAAATATTTTGTATATGCCACCTTTTGTATGCAAGGGCAACAACAGTTTGCCATATTTAATGGGTTGTCGCAACTGTGAATTCTGACAGTGAAGTTATCAGCAGGTTGGTTGTTATTGTAGATGCTGAAACAGGTGTACTTGGTTTTTGAGGTGTTCAATGTAAGAATATTGTTTCTTAACCACTTGTTTATCTGTGCCAGCCCTTTTTCGGCACTTGTCCTAACCGCGTCCCAGGAATCACCGGTAAAAACAATGGCAGTATCATCAGCATATGAGAAGATTTTAGCATTATGGATATTCATAAGACACAGGTCGTTTATGTATATTAGGAACAGCGTTGGGCTTAGTACACTCCCTTGAGGGACGCCATGTGTCACGCTCTCGTCTCCGCCGATGCAATTTCCCAGTTTAACTTTTTGGGATCTACCGGTTAAAAAGTCTTTAAAAAGACAGAGTGCGGTATCCCTTATTCCTATCTTGCAAAGCTTGCGCAGGAGGAGGATTATGCATGGACAATTCACACCAAGACCCAAAGTAAGCAAAGCTTGTGTTATGGGTGCTAAACAACAGATAAACTATTTATATTCTTTTCTAATATATACTTATTTTACATATAATACCCAGACCCGTAACAGAAACGAAAATTCATCATTTTATTTATGATCGGCCGGAAATCGAACCCGGAACCTCTGCGTGCCAGACCGTTTAACCACTGAGCCACTCAGGTCGTCAACATTAACTCTAAGATGATTTTTTATAGCCAGTTATACTCATCATCAGTTTATTTAAGTCCTTTAATGAGCGCCAATGCATCCTGTCTTCGAGTTCCCTATTGCCTTATCGTTCCTCTATAGAGCTTTTTCAAAATTAACAATTCACCTAGCCTGGTATCCTACACAGATACGGCTTTACACTACGTTTGTCGAGTCGCGGTCTTCACTCAATAACAGCATATCATCATCACAGACCGTAACAGTCCACTGCAGGACTTAGGGCCTCTCCCACGAAAGGGGAGGTTATTGCAATAATCTCTACGCTTGGCAGGCTGGTTGGAGATCGCAGTGTTTAAATATAATAATGGAAAATGCTGCTGCCCATTTTCCAGACTACGGAGACTCTTGATCTTTTGCCTCGAAAACATTTGTCGCCTTGTACGACACTCATGAATGTAAGGGGTCGGTTCTATTCTACTCTGCCGGACACCACACGGCCAACAACAGCATATTCCAGTGTGAAACCTAGGCATTAATTAAATTTCCTAGGTCATGCATATCCTACCTCACGTCAATCTTTATGGCTGCTTAGAAGTGACTACCGCACGGGAATCGCGAGCCTTTTTACCGCGCACGTGCAAGATGTGGAATGAGCTCCCTCCCGAACTCTTTCCTTTGCACTACAACATGGGGTTCTTCATAAGACGTGTATGATATAAGGCTTGTAAGGCACGTACCTCAAAGGCCGGCACCGCGTCCCTTAGGTTGCAGGTGTCTGGACGATGGTGGCCGCTTTCCATCAGGTGGACCGCCAGTCCGTGTACCCCCCTCGGCAATAACAAAATAAAAAAGTTAGCTATAAGCAGGTCCATTACAGAATCTTTAATTACATGGCAAATAATACCAACATAATTTGCATTGTAATGTTCTATTGTTCGCGGCAAGTTATTAACCATAAAAAATCACCACAATTTTGATAAGTAATCTAACTTACAATTTCACTCGCAGCTAACTTTTGAGCGGCCACGACTAAGATTGATACGAGGTGTTTCCTTGGTTGTTTTCTTTCTTTCTTTCTTTCTTTTCTTGCTAATAAGACGCAACGTGTGTTCTATATGTTTCGATGTAATTTGGAACATAGTTCCTTCGTGTAAAGTCACGCTATTTAGTACTCATCTTTAGCATTTAATTCGAATGAAGTTCCTGAGAGGCGATCCTATTAGGAAAATAATCAGGTAGTACCTAGTAAGTTGTTTGCCACCTTAGAGGTATAAAAAAAAGTAGATAACTACGACTATGCCTGCGATGAGGATAACAGCCACAGAGCAGAATGATAACAACAGAGGTGGGTAGTAATGGCAGTCAAGCCGGTACGACGAGTTTGTCGTACACATTACCTACTTATAAGATTTTTAACCTCGAAATGGGTGTGAATAGTAATTACCTACCTATTTCCTTATTTTATTTTTATTTTATTTGGAAAACAAACATGCTCCATTATCGGCCGCATCGTCATTTACCATCAGGGAAATGGTGGTTAAATGCCTGGCTCTAATTATATAAAAAAAAAACTGCATGTATGACAGTAGATTAGTTAGAATAGTTATTATTATTTATTATTATTGACAACCTGAGTGGTTCAGTTGGTTGACATGACGGTCGCCACGCAGAGGTCCCGGGTTCGATTCCCGGCCGAACAGAAATTGAAATAATGATTTTTAATTTCGGTTACGAGTCTGGGTATAGTATGTACAATAAATACCTATGTATTAAAAAAAAGGTGTTTACAGTTTATCAGTGATCCAACACCCATAACACAAGCTATGCTTACTTTGGGGCTAGATGGCGCTGTGTGAATTAGTCCAAGCATATACAAAACATACAACCCAATATTTTCTCCATAATTGTTTATAATTACCCAAGTGCAGTGATCGCAAGATACCTTCTTGACTTAATTTTTACAGACAGATTCCTGAACAGCCTGCAGGTTCTTCACAGTTAGATTTGAGCCTCATCCACATCAGTGGAGTGTTTCGATATGATCTATACACGTCGCGGGAGGTTTGGAGAACGATAGAAAACGCTGCTGTACAGAAGCTTATTTACGATGATAAGCTTGCTGGTGGCTTAACAAAATAATGATAGGACTCATTATAATAATGAGAAGATTAATAATAATGAGCGTCCAAGCGGCTTTGACCTCGACATTGCATATTGCGCTTGGGACTTTTTGTTACACCGTGTTCACAAACAACACTTCTCTAAGTAAAGTAGCGTTGGGTGCTATGCGAAAGACATTGAAAGCGGCTCTTTGCTAAGTGAACGCAGTGCTTTTAATACGGTTCTAAAATTGGTAAATTTTATTCATTTTGATGGACGCATAGTGCCAATCGCCATTCAAGTATTGTCAGCTGTTTGCTACCCTGTGCGTTCGTGCGGCCTCAAAGTAACGTATCTTAATACGTTGATGAATACCTAAGAAACGAAGGTTGTGAAAAGTATCTGACTAGCTAGCAGTTGTCACATCCCAGAAGCTCCTTAGCGAGCTGTGCAGTGGACTATAACCGTAGACTAAGCGAGTTGGACTAAGGTCCCTGAGACCATGAGACTGGATGAACAGTTTTGGTACCCTGGTAGTTTAGGGTTCAACTTAAAATCTAAGCCATGTTTATCTAATACGGTTGGGTAGAACCAGAGATACAGCTTGACCTCTCCGTAGTACTAGCTTTCATACATTAGGGAGGTCATATAAAATGGTCCTATGAGAAATAGATAAACTGCCCTAAAACCGATTTCCACGTGAACGAAGTCGCGGGCAAAAGCTTACTTACTTACTTTGCTGGTTAAGTGACCCTAAGTCTTCCGACACAAGCCTCGCCATTAGTGCCTATCCTGTGCCATTTGTTTCCAGTTCAGGCAAAACTAGTATTTTATATAATCCTTCCTAAATCACCTTGCCCCCCCAGTGAACGTGCCAACGCTGTCCTTCGGGCTCTCTCTAGGCTGGGTGGGGCTGGCGGACGCGGCGGAGGGGCGGGGCGCGGCCGCGGGGGGCGCCGCCGCCGCCGCCACCTTCGTCGCTGCTGCGTTGGGCGTCCCGTTGGCTGGAAGAGCCCTGGCTGCGGGCAGGAGGACCGCGTTACTGCTGGTGTCTGCGTTGTTCTTTGTAAGTTCTTTTTTTGACGGCCTTTTACCCTCATGCCGCTTGTCAAGTCATCATCATCTTGGCGTTAATATCCCGGGTATGCTCTCGCAGACAAGGGCCCGGGGTCCGGCTAGATAATAGTCTAGGATTTGGCAGATTAGATGATTATATTGGGGTGATTGCCATCTGACTTCCCTAACCCTGCTATCAGGGTCACCTGGCCAGATTGGATCATGGTTACACATTCAGTCTCTTTAAAAGTGCAGATTTCATCACGATATCTTTTCTCACCGTAATGCCGCTTGTCAAGTGGCATGACTAAAATTTACTTATCAAGTAAAACTGACCGTGTGCGGGGAGAAATTTCGGAAGGACTTCTTGCCACTTATCGATGCCCCACACATCCCAGAAATGGGTGGGATCAAGCTATTTTTCATATTAGACAAGAAAGGCATTTGACCACCATCTCACCTGATAATAAGTGACGATGCGGCCGAAGATGAAGCCCGTCTTGGAATAGCCTATTTACTCTAGCCTTGAAGGCGTCTAGATTATAGGTATTGAACAGGCGTCAAGACGGTGAGTGGCAGCCACTTAGGGAGGCACGGGGTCAAACGGCTTGATAGACAGCGGCCGCTTTCGTGCAGGACATCAACGACCTAAGGGATGCGGAACGGTGATGGTCTTTGAGATACCTGTAGACTAGTGTAGACTTTCCATGAAGAATCTACAACTTATAGCGCAAAGGAAAGACATATGGGAACCTAAAGAGTCTAAGGTGCTACTTGTCCACTGAATCGAATCGGATCGTATGGAGCGGAGTTTATCTTAGATTATTCAGGCAAGCGTTCGAGGCTAATGCCCAGTGAGGGCGTCTTTTGACTTATCAGTCACTATAATGAGGGTGATTATGATAAACCTTTCACCATCCCACCAGGCCTGCTGGGCTCTACAACTGCTGTCTCGCTTGACGGAGGGCGCTGCGGGCATCGCGCTGGCGGTGACGGCGCGCTTCTGTGCGGGCGTCGGCGGCGCCGGCGCGTGGGTAGTCGCCCCGTTGCTGGCTAAAGAGGTATGGTAGGGCGGACGGGTACCTCTTTTTCTAAACTGCAGACAAACAGGCAAGTGGGCCACCTAATGGAAAGTGGTCAACGCCGCCTATGGACATCAGCAACTCCCTAGTATCACAAATGCGTATCATCTCTTGCTTGAACGACCCGTGTCATAGTCCAAAGGAAACAATGTATCTGGGAGCTCATTCCACATCCGAATTAAATTGGTAGAAAGAGCGAGGGGGTATTAAGTTTGACTTTGGTTTGACATGAATATAAAATATCTGTTCTCGTATGTTTTTAATGGAAAACTCAAAAACTACATTAATTTTATAAATTATTTTACCGATACATACACCTATTCAATTATATCTATATAATCAATTGTACAAAATAACAGTCTTTTTGTCACGGCATTACTGATCGGGATCGGGGGCCCTACAATAGCATAGCAATCATAAGTTCAGCATTAAAATTAGGCGGTCGGGCCCTGGGGACTCTAAATTACACCTGTGCAAAGCCGGGGCGGGTCGCCATTTGTAGCGGCTCGACGTCATGATCCAGAATCTATAATAGCAGAAAGAGCAAGAAAGTCGACCCTCGCAGAAGCCGAGATTGACCGCTTGGATGACGCTGGAGTAGAGGTCCGCGCCACGCCGGCGTGCCGCCGCTGAGTTATCTCAGCGCGCCGCCACCGCCGCCGCCTCCGGTCATTGACAAATTCCGCCGACTTCAAAATTGTATTAAAACTCGCGAGAATTTCGTTGTTTTTTGTAGGTATTTGTAGTCCACACATTGTTGTCCCGACCCACCAAGTCGAGCAAGTCCCAAGCAAGCGAGTCAGCAAGTCCCAAGTATAAAGACAGCGTCACCGACTCGCTGACATAGCGTGCTTATAATGCTCCAAAATTTGTTACACTGTTGTAACCATGCCATCCATGCAAATTATATTTTTAGTTAAAACAGATCGCGCGATCAGTGTATACAGTTTTGAAATTGTTGTTAGTATTGGACACGGATCGCGTGATCAGATTCGCCAAACAGTCACCCCTTCTCCAGATGCTGACCGGCGGCGCGGCCGGCGCGGGCGCATGCGCGGCGGGCGCGGCGCACGAGGCCGGCGTGCTGGTGATGTACGCCGCCGCCGCTGCCGGACTCACGCTACGGTAGGACTAGGAGATGCCATTTATACAATTTGCAAGAGGTCTAGAGCCCTTCGTATGTTCGTCGAAATGTTTTTGTATACTGAGTGTCACACAAGGAGACAACATAACTAACGGTAAGCAGCAAAGTTCAGCAATGACAAGATTTAGGGTGACAATGAAGTAAATAGTCCGTTGTTCCGGCATTGCCCTCTATGTTTGGTAGGCGGGTCGAACGTAGTGATGAAAACAAATACAATAGACAACGCTGCTAGCCATTTTTCTGTGGTTTCTGGCTATTATACAACTCTACGCTGCTATACTACTGAGGGAGTACACGAAGAGGTCGGTACCCACATGACAATGCTAAGTACTCTGTCAACAACTATAATTGATAGTATGACACATCCCCAGCACGATGGAGACATGGTGCCTGGCGCTGTCGGCGGCGCAGTGCGCGCTCTGCCTCGTCACGCCCGAGTCTCCCGCCTTCCTCGCTGCTACCGGCAGACACCAGGTACAGTATATGACAGTAAATAAATAACACACTTCGGCACTGATGTCAGATTGGGGGGCATCCTCCCGAAGTTGGGGGATTTTTATTCTTTAGAGAACAAATGGGGGTGATAAGGGATAATGAGGAATAAGATTCTTGGGGAGTTTTGAAGGGAAAAAATATTTTGAAGGAATGTGGGGGATTTTTATTAAGTATTAAAATTAATCTGGGAAAAGTTGTCTAAATAAATACGTGTGGCAAGGAAGCACATCGGCTAAATTCGTCTTCGTATTTACTTACGATAGAGACGACATTCTATGGGGTGGAGCGAGCTGATATGCATTATTGACAGCCGACATCAGCTGTACGAAGATCGTAGAACCACCACTCATTCCCACCACTGCAGCTCCCGTTTAGACAGAATCTGAAGTGGTGATAGATTGAGATACCGAGTTTCTATGCTCAAGGAAAACGAGTCTGCAGTTCAACTTACCCTTGGTGATTTTCCGTAATAATAAGAAATATACGTAATAATAGATAATATACCGTTACGGACACAGAGTATTCAACCTTCTTAGGGTCCTCAACGCAAGATCTTGGTCAATCTTGCTTCGGCAACGGTATTGTCGCGAGCTCGTTGCGATGCTGAAGTTCGATTGGCTTCTAAGTTCTAAACCATAACCTATCCAAAAGATACAACACTGCCACTAGTTTGGGATTTGCCAAAAAAGTTAAGTACCCAAACTTAGGCTGACCCTTTTAAAGGTCACAGGTTGCGATAAGCACTGTGTAAACAAGTAAATTACCTAATTGCTTTTCTGGATGATTCCTCAAGTATAATAGAAGGTTGTCTGTTTCTTGATGATAATTGCGTATCAAACCCTATTTGAAATCCGGAAGACGCCGCGTGTGTAGGCCTCCCGTAAGGTGGACCGATGATTTTGTAAAGGTCCAAGTACAGGTACCAGCTGGATCCCACGGTATAGCATCGGCCTTTATGCAGACCTCCTGTTTAAACGCCTAGGGAGATACGGTCAGTCGGTCCTACCCCATAGTGCGCGGTCACTGTCATTCAGGACATCGGCAACCTAAGTAATTCTTTGAGATATGCTCAGTGTCCATATCTGATATGATACTAATTTCCATTAATTCAATCAACAATCAATCAATTGGACTTGTTCAAGGCCAGTTCAAACGCTGTATGCGTCGCCGAATACTGGGCAAATAAAGTATAAGTCACGAGTTTAGTCCATCGACTCGATAAGAAGTGACTAATTTCCATAACAAATGACCAACTGACGCGTCAATCACAGGAAGCGGTGCAAGTGTTGCAGTGGCTTCGGGGCGGCCGCTCCGGCGAGGCGCTGGCGTCGGAGGTGCGCTGCCTGCCGGAGAACTGCGATGACCTGCCTACTTGGAAGATGTTCAAGGAGATGGGTATGAAATTTTTTATACCGCCTTGCCTAGGCCTACGAGACGACGGACGGCCTAGAGGATGACCAGTAATGAAGGTACTTAAAAAAGGTAAATTCCTAATGGCAAGAATATAGTGGATACAGGTAAGCAAGGCTAGGGACTGTCAGGACAGAGCAACGTGGCGGTCCATAGTGTTTGCCACAGAGTAAAAAAAATGCCAGCCATGAACAGCCAGCTAACTTTCCCATCTTTTTGGTATTAGCCTACCCCACCTGTGGGTTGGAGGCGTGAGCTTTATGTATGTATGCACTAGGTCTAAACCTGGCTTTGGGTCCTGTTCCTGAACCTAGACCCTGGATCCTCAATTGTTGAATGGTGCGATTTCAGAATCGGAGGCGCATTTCAGAGATTGGCAATACTGACAGTATACCAACCATCATAAGAGTTACCATAACCTATGGACATTTGCAATATCTAAGGGTACCTATCACTACCTTTCTTTGTCATATTGTGGAGGCACAGTAACAAGGGGTGAAAAGGGAGCTCCCTAACTCGTTGCGCTGCTGCAGTTCACTAAGTTCGTCGAGGTTAACTAATGTCTTCCCCTTGGGGACCCAGGGGCTGGTTGAACAGTCTAGGCCCGAGATTGACACCCCCTAATTATCTTTGTATTCTATCCCCCAGTACGCGACGACCGCCGCCGGCGCGCCCTCCTAATCGCGATGGCGGCGGTGGTATGGCCGGAATCCTGCGGGGTGCCAGCGCTGATGATGTTCGCGCCTCGAGTACTGGCAGCGGCTGGTGGGGAAGGGGGGCTGGTGGATGGCGGGGCGGGCTTGGCGGGCGGGGCGGTGCTGCCGGGCGGCGTGTCGGCGGATCTGTTGTGGCTGGCGGCGGCGCAGCTTACGGCGGCGTTGTTGGCGCTGTGGCTGGTTGAGCGCGTTGGGAGGCGGGTGAGTAGAGGCTTTTTAAGTGAGTATGTTTAATGTTATATTACGTGCATTACGAGCGTCGATGACCGAGTGGTTAAGGCGACTCTCAAGCGAGAGGAAAATACATTAGTTGAATTCTAACCGATGCTTCACCTTAAGGTGAAGGAAAACATTTATTTAACCATTTATTGTGCACAATGAAAATTACATTGAGATGAACATCGTGTATAAACCTGTACATTCAAGCGACTAAATGTGTGACCATGATCATGATCGACCGCCACTAAGCCACGGTTTTTCCCAACAGCCCCTGATAATATGGTCATCCCTGGCAACCAGTGCCAGTCTAGCACTAGCTGCGACTACGGCCGGCGTGGGCGCGGGGCGGGGGGCGGCGGGGTCCTTGTTTGCCGCTGCAGCTGCCCACGCCGCTGGCATGCATCCCGCGCCGTATGCGCTGCTCAATGATATGTTTCATTATCAGGTTAGTTTCACATTCAATATCCCGTTAAGATAAGGCCGTTCCTGTGCCATCCGCATCCAACGTTATCTTTGCCAGGTCCTCGGTCCACCTTGCGGGAGGTCTACCCATGCTGCGTCTTACGGCACGTGAGCGCCACTCGAGAACGTTACCCGATCAGAGATTTGTTCTGTGATGTCATATTCGTCACTGCAATTTTGACTCGCAAGTGACTCGAAATGCTTAATAAAGGACGCCCCCCGGCTAGGTGGAGTGACGATTTGCGAAAGATTGCAGGTGGATGGGAAAGCAAAGGCGCTCATTATGGGAGGCCTATGCATAGCTGTAATCTAGTATAGGCTGATGATGATGAATTTTGAATATCAAGTTTGAGGAGTTTGCTAGGATATGTCTTCGTATCTACCTATTTTTACGACCCGGGCTTGCATTATTGTGCACAGGCTGCGCGCGGCGTTATGTGCTCAACTATGTATCTAACTTCAATCTCTGACTGTTCTATCAATCTCAAGGTCCCCAGCAGAAGACCTAGGTTAAAAAACCTCGCTTCCGCAACTGTATATTATTAGGAGACACACCTAACAAGCTCGTTGCGGTGCTGAAGTTCGATTAGCGTAAGAGCGAAAGGGTCACCCATCCAGTCCCCCGACTCTGCAAGCGTCACTTAACCTTCGCAAGCTCGCTATCACCAGACCAGTGCCGCTTCTAAACATTTGAGTACCAACATTTAGACTTCAGATTTCATTTAGATTCATCTCATCTACTTCCAGTTCCGCGCATGCGCCTCCTGCGTCTGCGCAATGGCCGTGTGCGTCGGCGAGGCGTTGGAGGCCCTGGTGGTGGGCGCGATGGCCCGGGGGCCCCCCGCCATCGTCATAGGGGCCGCTGCCGCTATGGCCCTCGCCTACGCTCTTTGGGCGGCCCTGGTCAGTTTTGGATTTTTACTGTATTTTTTTATGACACTAACGTGGCATCAAGTTTGCCGTCTGCCTGATGGTAAGCAGTTACTATGGACGTTTGCAATACCAAGGAGTATTTCCCGTGCTACCGACTAATCTACTAAACTACCCTAATCTAGTTGTACATACAGACAGAATACTACCTGAAGATGGACCTATGCTACTTTTCATTCAACTCCACTACCTGCAAGATATATTTTTTTTTATCATTTTGGAAAGCTAACAGCTACAATATAGTATGTTTATATTATAAAAATTTGGTATAATGTATTGCCAATTAGAAGCTTCCACATACATTTCATAAAAAACAGAGAGTTACTCGTAATTACGAGTACGTCATTGAATACAGGCGAATTTAATGCATTTTAATAGATTGAAAATTATCAGCAGTGTCATAGCGCCCGCTATGTGACCGGCAACTTACCCCAGGCAGAGGCAGCCCGATCAACGAACGATTAAGTTAGCAAGATTAGGTGCCAGACGAACCGTTCAACCTAAAACTAGTAACAGACGTTCTGTTTTGGCTAGAGCCAACCAACGGTCTGTGGCAGTTGATACTAATCCTCACGAAGTACAAAATAAAGTCAGCTTTAGATTAATTCGAATGCGCAGGCGAGCCGATCTTGGTCGGAAGTCCAACGACGTCCTCCACACTCAAAGCAACTTTACTTTATACTTCGTAAGGATTAGTTTCCATTGCAACTGACGGTTGGTCGGCTCCAGCCTAATCGGAGCGTCTGTTACTAGTATAACATGGAACAAGAACACAAGTACACTAATAATATCAGACCTAATGCAGAGGCGGGCAGTACATTTCTATATAAAGTTTACTATAGAATAAATGTAAGGCAGTGCTACAAATCAAGTCGTTGAATGCCTTAATGGCTCCAATGGGAGATTTCGCGAGAGCCGATTAAAAAGAAAAATAGTTCTAATAACTGTAATAGATAGCGTTAATTAGACACGATTCTCATTCATTAGAAAAATAAATCAAATGAGACCGTTAGATGTATAAAAATGTACACAGAAAAGATACTAAAACTAAGTATATTTTCACGAAACACCTTTAACCAGTAACGTCGGTTACCAAATTCAATACTTGAGAATCCTGTCTAAGCAGCGCCACCTAGTGAGGCACGACGAACTACACTTTTTACGTTTTAAAGTAGCTGTCTAAAGATCCCGCATTAGATATGAATGTTGACGGAAGTTGGTTCTACAGAACGGTACTTATGTACTAGCTAGTCTGTAAATCTAAGTAGATAAAACTAAGCTACCAATCCACAGGTCCTCCCCGAGACCCGCGGCCGAGACGTCAACCGGATCCTGGACGACATCGCACCTCCCAAGACCAAGGCCGCAACAACAGAATGGACGAGGTTCTAGTAGACGTGTCCGGAGTTACCATCAGCCGCGTGGTGACCGGCGAGTAGAGTAGCACCACCCCGTACTCGGGTGTCGTACGAGGCGACTAATGGCGGACAGGGACTGCCCAAACACCAGCAGGACGATCGGATGACAGCTACCGATTAGGCCGTCAATGTGGCTCAGTATTGGCCACTACATAGTGAAGAAGGAAGTAAGGGGAAGTGAGGTGGGCAACGCATTGGCGATGCTCTTGGTGTTGCTAGTGTCTACACAGCGGTGACCATTTTCCATCAGGTGGCCCGCTTTGTTTGCCTACCATATGATCTAAATAAAAGGACTTCTGTTGACCAGCAAATGGACTCCATTCAGGCCAAATGCTTGACTACTTTAATGTGAATACTTTAACCGACAGAAATCGTCGGATAACCCTCGACCATACATACATACGAGTATACATATACTTGCTCAACTACTGAACTGATTTTAATAAAACTAAGAACAGATTTAGATGTCCAGGATGACGCTTTCGATCAGGTGGACTATTGGTCGGTGTGCCTCCCTAAGCAATAAAAAAAATTCAAAATAGAGACACTAGATTGAACTGGCTATCAAACCAAGAATACCGCATGGAAATCTGTTCATCCGACTAGGAGCTATTACAGAGAGACTTACTACACAGATACATACGTCCACATATACGCACGTCAAACTTATCCACTCTTTCTTCGTCAGGGGTTAAAAGAAAACTGATTCACTGCGATCACCAAGCCAACTAAGCGTGGAGATATGGTCACCATAAGGAGTGGAGGATGCTTATGTCCTTTAGAGATGATATGGGCAGTGATAGTTACGAAGCGATGCGCTGTATTGAAGAGATTGATAAGATTTCTTTTGAAAGTAGGCATAATTATATAATTCTGTTTAAGGTTAAGTATTTTTATTGAAATAAAAAATTAAGGAAAATTAGTGTTTATTTTTATTGTACCTGTAAAATTAATGAATCACAGAAATCTATTAAAACATTTTACTTTCAAATCCGTTCTCGAGTTCATTTGGTTTACTTCATTCGTTTAAAGAAACATCGTAGTGTTAGGTTAATTTCTGTTGTAATGTGTGACTAACCAAGATGAATTGAAATTATGAATGAAAAACCCGTATTAATAATATTCAAAGCAGAATGGTTTTATTAAAATTGCTAATAGCAGACAGGTGTCTATGGTCTGTCTTAAACAAATTTTCCATTATAGGTATAGGCGGGGTACGATAGCGTGGACTCCTAATGTAGGTACCAGCCCGACACCTATTATATTAAAGTGTATTGTGTGGAAAGTAGCAAACAACACGACTCACGGTTAGGTAGGTATATGTATAATATTCCAGACACACTAAACAGAAGGCACAGCAATGGTAGATAAGCACAAGCACGGCACAGCAATAGTTTTTGGAAGGAAGAATAAAGTTCGAAGAAAGGAAAGTCTTAAACATATAAACACGATAGTAAGCACCAACAAGGGTAGGTAACACAAAATCTTAAGCAGCCACGCGTAGACACAGAGCCGTGAATGAGTCTCGACTGGTGCGCTGGCGCCGCGCGCGGGCGGCGGTGAATACACGTAACGTGTTGCGCGGAGTAGTGAAGTAGCGATGGTCGATATTACTGATATCGATAACATCGATAAACTGATACTCATCACAGGTGTGTTGACATAAATATTGTAATAAATAAAATGTAAATATAAATAATGTATTATATTAGTTATTGATAATGAATATTATATTTAGCTATATTAAGTGTCTAGGTGTAAGTGTAAATATGTAAATAGATATTTTATTATATATAGGTTAAGGTTTTAAGTGAAACAATTATTAGTGTTTTCACTGGGGTGTAACACCTAAGTGTAGGAAGGTTCCCTACACCACCCCCCTCCAGAGACCGTCAAGGGCGATAAAAATCGGGAAATTTCACCCGACGTCCAGAACGTGTGACGTAATCTTTTATAGGTCCTGGCGAGGGTTCTTCATTATTGGCGTCATGGACAGACAGTATGAAGGCCGGTTTAATTCGGTCTATCGATACCGTGACCTCTTTACCTTTCAGAAGAATTTTAAAAACTTTATCCCCCCTAGAAACGACTTTATGTGGACCAGAGTAAGCCGGTTGTAGTGAGCCACGTAATGCGTCTTCGCGAAGGAAAACGTGATTACAAGTAGCGAGATCCTTATAAATGAAGGTTTTAGGCTTACCATGCTGGGATGTAGGTGTAGGTTGTAGGATTTTGGCGAAATTCCGAATACGGGCGGTAAATTC
Organism: Blastobasis adustella; assembly: GCA_907269095.1. Taxonomy (NCBI): domain Eukaryota; kingdom Metazoa; phylum Arthropoda; class Insecta; order Lepidoptera; family Blastobasidae; genus Blastobasis; species Blastobasis adustella. The sequence goes on from OU026132.1 coordinate 214,198, forward strand.
AGACATATCTGTTGTGCCGGTCGTAGATGGGTCAAAAAATTCGCCGGGTAACCTCAACGGCTCACCATACATAAGTTCAGCCGATGAGGTCTGCAAATCCTCCTTGAAGGAAGACCTGATACCCAATAATACCCACGGTAAAGATTCAGTCCACCTGTCATTGCCATGGCATACGATCGCGGCTTTGAGCTGGCGATGAAATCGCTCCACTAAGCCGTTGCATGCCGGATGGTAGGCTGTTGTCCGCTTATGCTCGAATCCTGCTATTTGAGACAGACATTTAAACAGTGCCGATTCGAACTGACGACCACGGTCAGTTATTATGTTTGTCGGGCAACCGAATCGAGCTATCCAGCTTGACAACAAGGCCTTGGCAACTGTTTCTGCCGTGATATCTTCTATCGGTATTGCTTCCGGCCATCGAGTAAATCGATCTACCGCCGTCAAACAATACCGATACCAACAAGACAGAGGAAGGGGTCCTACCAGGTCAATATGGATCTGTTTGAAGCGCGCCCTTGGTAAATTATACGTGCCCAGAGGAGCAGTGACATGACGAGTCACCTTTGCTCGTTGGCACGGCAAGCAAGCGCGCGCCCAGTCCCTGCAATCCTTGCGTATGCCGGGCCAGACAAACCGCTCGGCGACTAACTTGGCCGATGCGTTGGCGCCTGGGTGACTGCAAGAGTGCAGGCTGCTAAAAATCTGCTTCCGAAAGAACTTCGGAACAAATGGCCTGGATGTCGGGGTACTGACGTCGCAGTACAGCGGTATACGACTTCCAGGTAGCCGAAGCCTTTCGAGACGCAGTGATGAACCATCGTCTAATAATTTAAGGAGTTCAGGGTCGGTGGCTTGGCTTTCGGCTAAAGTCTCGAGGTTTACAGGCGCTTCCAGTTCTTCAATACGAGACAAGGTATCGGCAACGACATTATCTTTGCCTGATATATGTTGTATATCAATTGTAAACTGGGCTATAAAATTGAGGTGTCTATACTGCCTGGGCGAACAGTTTTTCTTCCTTTCATGGAATGCAAAACTAATCGGCTTATGGTCAGTATAGATAATGAAATGTCGGGCCTCGAGCATATGCCGGAAGTGTTTGACAGCCTCGTAAATGGCAAGCCACTCCCTGTCGTACGGCGAATATTTGACCTGGGACGGGCTCAGCTTTCGAGAAAAGAAGGCTAGAGGCTGCCAGGCGCTGTCCTTTAGCTGCTGGAGAACTGCACCAATTGCCTTGTCCGATGCATCTGTCACCAGAGCAAGTTTCGCCATGCAGTCCGGATGTGCTAGGAGTGCGGCGTCAGATAGACTGCCCTTACAAGCATCAAACGCAGCCAATGATTCACCAGTTATGGTGACCGGATGTGATCCCTTCACCGAGCCTGTGAGTAGGGCATGCAATGGAGCTTGAATTTGGGCAGCACGAGGAAGGAATCTCCTAAAAAAGTTCAGCATACCCAAGAAAGCTCTAAGCTGTCGCACAGTGGTGGGAACCGGAAAGTCCTTGATCGCCTGCACCTTGCTGTCCAGTGGTCGGGAGCCTCGTTCGGAGATACTGTATCCTAAAAAAGTTACCTCCTCTGCCCCGAACACACACTTAGACGTGTTGACCAGCATGCCGTAGTCCCGCAGTCTGCCGAAGATGACACGGAGATGCTCCTCATGTTCTGTATAATTTTTGTAAAACACAAGAAAATCGTCGAGATAGCAATAAACAAAATCCAGCCCCCTCGTCATCTCGACCACAAACCGCTGGAAGGTCTGACCAGCGTTCCTGAGCCCAAAAGTCATAAATGGGAACTCAAATAGTCCGAATGGCGTGGTGATGGCGGTCTTAGGGATGTCCGCTGCGCTGACAGGTATCTGATTGTAGGCTTTTACGAGATCTAGGGTACTAAAGATCTTGCAGCCGGCAATCGACTGGGCAAAGTCGTGGATATGCCTGATCGGATACCTGTCAGGCACAGTGCGGGCATTCAACATGCGGTAATCGCCGCACGGACGCCAGCCATTGTCCTTTTTCGGAGCTAGATGTAGTGGAGATGACCAAGGGCTTTCCGAAGGTGTAGCTGTTCCATTGGCAAGCATGGACTGAAACTCCTGCTTGGCAATTTTGAGCTTGTCAGGGGCGAGACGGCGAGGAGATGAAGCTACTGGAGGCCCTGATGTCGTGCGTATATGATGTTGGGTGTTATGTGGTATTGTGCGATGAGTACCAGCAGGTCGAGTAATTTCGGGAAACTCGTTGAGGATTTTATGAAATTGAGTGTCACCAGTTGAGACCTTCACCGAATACAGGCTACTAGTACAAACTGCAGGTCTAGCTACAGCAGATACAAATGTGGTACCATCTATGAGGCGTTTGAGTCTACAATTTACAATAAGGTTGTAAAAGTTTAAAAAATCAACACCTATGATAGGTTTTGTTACATCTGCCACTACGAAACGCCATGGAAAGGTTCTACGTAAGCTAAAATCTAAATCTAGATGTACGTAACCATAGATAGGTAGAAATGCTGGATCCGTTCGCAGCGCACAGTTGAAATCCCGTTGGAGCACGACGATCACGCAGCACCGCCCGTGGGAAGACACAGAGGTCGCTGCCAGTGTCGACCAGAAATTGCGTCTTCGAGGTACGGTCGGTGACGAATAGGCGACCAGCAGAGGATGGGCAATCGTCAGCCGCCATTACCGACTGCCCTTGGAGTTTTCCGCCTTGAAGTCGCAAGGGCGGATGCATTTGGTGGCCTTCTCCGCAAACTTGCCGTGGTACCAGCACAGGGGGTTATTCCGGTAGCTGGACTGCGACCGCTGCCTGGAGGACGACTGACTGCGACGTCGGCTAGGCCTGGAACGGGATCTGTTGCGTTGTTGTTGTTGCTGGGATGCAAGGTTGTGGAACATCTTCCGTAGCTCAGCGACTTCGCGTGTCAGTTCACTCAGGGCGGAACTGGGACCAGCTTCGCCAACCGCAGCAACTCTGGGGAACGATGCGGCCAGATCATTCACTCGGTCCGCTAAATCAGCCAAATCTTCGAGTGAGGCAGATGTTGGTTGGCCTGCGAGTACCGTCTGGATGCCATGTGGTAGACGACTGATCCAGATTGTCCTCATAAAGTCCTCGGAAACGTCTTGACCGGCGAGGCTCTGCAGATGACGGAGGAAGCCAGAGGGCTTGCGGTCTCCGAGCTCCTCATGCATGAGCAACTGCTTCAGCTTCTTCTCATTGGACGCCGTAAGTCGCTTAATAAGCTCTGCTTTGAGTTTTTCGTATTTGTTCTCCGCTGGTGGATTGATAATGACATCCTTTACTTCCCGTGAGTATTGGTTCTGTAGCTGGCCAATTACGTAATTAAATTTGGCTGAATCTCGCGTGATGTGATAGTTCGCGAACTGTCCTTCTACCTGCGTGAACCAAATTTCGGGCTCATCAGGCCAGAATGATGGAATACGAATGCCAATGTGGTGCACATCTCGATCTGTCGACTCTTCCCTCGGTGACGGTATATTTTTCGCCGACTGCTGCGTATCACTGTTGCCTTGTTTGTCGCCACGTGGATCAAGATGGTTGTGGTTTATGTGTCCTTTTCGGGGTCACCAATATAGGTATAGGCGGGGTACGATAGCGTGGACTCCTAATGTAGGTACCAGCCCGACACCTATTATATTAAAGTGTATTGTGTGGAAAGTAGCAAACAACACGACTCACGGTTAGGTAGGTATATGTATAATATTCCAGACACACTAAACAGAAGGCACAGCAATGGTAGATAAGCACAAGCACGGCACAGCAATAGTTTTTGGAAGGAAGAATAAAGTTCGAAGAAAGGAAAGTCTTAAACATATAAACACGATAGTAAGCACCAACAAGGGTAGGTAACACAAAATCTTAAGCAGCCACGCGTAGACACAGAGCCGTGAATGAGTCTCGACTGGTGCGCTGGCGCCGCGCGCGGGCGGCGGTGAATACACGTAACGTGTTGCGCGGAGTAGTGAAGTAGCGATGGTCGATATTACTGATATCGATAACATCGATAAACTGATACTCATCACAGGTGTGTTGACATAAATATTGTAATAAATAAAATGTAAATATAAATAATGTATTATATTAGTTATTGATAATGAATATTATATTTAGCTATATTAAGTGTCTAGGTGTAAGTGTAAATATGTAAATAGATATTTTATTATATATAGGTTAAGGTTTTAAGTGAAACAATTATTAGTGTTTTCACTGGGGTGTAACACCTAAGTGTAGGAAGGTTCCCTACACCATCATTAAAATAAATTTAATTCTTGGGGATTTGTAGTGATCCAAGGTCTGAATTCACATCTGTTATTTTGTTTTGACGGATAAACAGTGCCATAAAGTTATCTGACCCGGTAGCCAAAACTGGAAATGCGGAAAAATTGCGGCACTTCATTTTGAAATGCATTTGAACTGATATGTCAATGCAAAAAGCAGCGCCGCCCGTCACCGGCTCAGACAAGTTTGTGACACTGTACCTATTTCTGTGCGATTAGTGGTATGTTTACATCGATGGACATTGGTTTGAGACAAAGCTTACACCTATGAGGTAAGGTGCTTTGTATAGCAGTCAAGAGCATTGTGAGCACGTTTACACTAGGCGAACCAGAACAACAACGTTCTATTGTACCTCTGTTTCACCAAGCATATGAGTGAGCACTCTCAGGGAATCCCTGAAACGAGATACATACATACTACATACACACTAACGCCCATAGGGGTAGGCAGAGACTACCGAGTGCTACAAGCTTCGATCCTGAAATACTACTCTTGTCTCTTCCACACTCATACATGTTTTCATGCATTTACGCCGGTTGAGGGCACACCTGACCTGACTTTTTTGGAGCAGATCATTTATCTGATCAGTATTTGTGACGCGAGATCTGAGACGCGATATATTTTTGAACCGCTCACGTACAGATGAACGGTTTTCAGGTTTAATTTTCGGCATGAAAAAGTTATTGTTTTGATGCATGACCTCTGTTTTTAGAACCGTTCACTTTCGTTATTGTTAATGTAATTTTAAAAATATTGAATTTTCATAGGCCGAAAATAAAAAACTGTAAAGCGTTCGACTCGATGCGAGCGGTTCCAAAATCGAGCTCCTGGATGCACCCTTACACTATTCGCTCGCTTGGTTGGCTGGAATTAATATAGTAATCTTCAATGGATAGAGAAATTGATGATGGCGGTTTAGGTATCAAGTAGATAACTAACTAGTCAGCTGGAGAGAAAAGAAACCTACATGGTAGTTTTTTAGTGCCGAGGATTACTTTATTGTGCAGCTGACTGTACTACGAGAAGCTGTCTCTCGCTCGCAAGAATAAGTAAAAAAAATTAAAAGAAAGTCTTTCTAAATTATAATTTAGTCTAGTTCCTATGGTTTTTTACAGTATTTTAAATTTGTTTGTCTTTTTGTCATGTCGTGGTGTCTTGTGGCTCTTTATTTTTTAATTTTGCATTTAAGAAATGGTTATAGCCCCTAGAACAAAAAGCCATTTAGCCAAACGGCCATTTAATCGAAAAGACAAAAAAAGCTGTAAGATCGAAAATTCTAGCCCAGAAAGACACTTGCTGCGCATTTTTAATACTGTTTACCGCGTCGTTGCCATGACAACCATACGCATCGATTGCAAACATCGCCAAACTACGACACGACCAACAGCCTTCAAGACCAGACGTACTATTTTAGCAAGCTTTTAGCTCATCTATGTGACTAGGCAAACGAAAAACGTAGTGTCCTACAGTTTTTATTAAGTGAGAAGTTTTGGGATGTTCCTGTATCGAACGGCTCTAGAGTAAATATAACCAGTGCAAGACCCTCGAAGGAAGGTTTTCCTTGACCTTGAGTTGGTGAGTAATAACCACATGTTTCTATGGTAATAAAAATGTTATTGATAAACTGCGCCTTTAATCAGTACTTCTGAAAAATATATAATGCTTGACAGGTTTTAAGACTCTCGTGGTTTATCACTACATTTTCACCAAACAAATGATGGAGTTTATTCGACGCAGTTGCACGCGTCTTGGGCACGAGTAGACCGTGACACACCCGATAATATGTGTGATAATAGTGCAAATAATGTTTTGTTGTCCTTTATTAATTTTGTCGAATAATATCTATCTTTACATTTGTATGAATTATTACAACGATTTGCTGTACCTACTTTTAATTTACCAACAGGTGAGATGGCGGTCAAATGCCTGTCGTCAAAGTATTACCGTTGTAAGCTACGGGATGGGTAGCATCACCCTATTTCTGTCGTTAATAATAGGTGGGGGAGAAAGGTTCTTCGCATTTTATATGAAAATTCAAAACATTTTTTAATATAGTTTATTTACATTTAACTAAAGTATGTAGGTACCATTTTGTTCGATAACTTTTTGCCATCTTATTAGAAGGGACATGATCCCATTGCTATAGAAATTTTGGGGCTTCTGATCAAAAAACTGCGTCAAGTAGTTTTGGCAGTCCTCTCGTGATGTTAACCTGACACTGCCTAAAGAATTCTGAAGAGACCGAATCATGACCTTTTTCGCACGTTCTTGTCGTACGTGATCAACTTTTCATCACCAGTTATCAATTTCTTCAAAAATGGTTCGGTTTCATTACGTCGTAATAAAGAATCACAAATGAATACACGGTTTATTAGGTTTCTTTCAGAGAGCTCGTGAGGTACCCCAATATCGAGCTTTTTTGTGTACCCATTTTTTTTCAAATGCGCCAAAACTGTTTTGTGGTCAATTCCCAGTTCTTCAGCTACGTCGTAACTACTGATATGCCGATCTTGCTTCACTTTTTCAAAAATAGCATCCATTTTATCCGTAACAGGGCGACCAGAGCGACGTGTATCTTTAACATCAAAATTTCTGGATTGACAACGCTTAAACCAAATTTGTGCTGCTCTCACAGACACTGCATTAGGTCCATAAACCTTTTACCTTTTTGTAGTAAAATTTTAAAATGTATCTAATTTCTTCATTAGATTCACTCATCTTGACGGTAAGAAAAACAAATGAAAATCACGCATTTTCATAATTTGAATTTGGAATTATCTTCTTTAAAATTTAAACTTTTTAATGATACCAAAACCAGCCAGGTACAAATAGTATAGCCAAAGAGGTTTTATTACAAGTTCATACATACTATATGCGAAAATACTTATTCCCCAACCTATTTCTATTGACATTTGAATTATTAGTTACATTATCTAATATAGACATTTTAATTAATAAAGACATTGAACGGGTAATAGTGAAATTTTATAATGATTTTTTATGACTAATTTTTATAATCTTGAATGTATTAATGTAGTTTCAAATTATTTAAGTTAAAAATTTTAATTACTTACAATCATAAATTTGTATGCCGATGACAGGTCACATCTATAAAACTGTATCAAGTGCATAACCTGTGTACCACAAATAAATAAATGATTGATTGATTGATTGGTAGTTTGTCAGATTTTTGTTAAAAAATATAGATTTTCTTAACAAACACTTTCAGAGCCCAAGCCTAGCATGGTCCATTAACCATGGGGCTGCTAGACAAGCTCACCTCATGGACGGGTCGCGGAGGCACCCGCGCTACTGTGCTGGTGGTGGGACTGGACAATAGTGGGAAGACAACCCTGGTACGCAGTTTGCGAGAGCCACAGCCGCAGCCGCAGCCGCCAGCACCGACTGTGGCCCATCAGCACTATCCGGATCATGTGCAGAGTGAGTTGTAAATTATGTAACACAAGCGGGTCGCTTCGCACGGGTTTTCTCGTCTTTTCTTCACTGTAATATGCATGTTTTAACATATACACCTTACATTCATGGGTGTCGTACAAGGCGACTAATGTTTTCGAGGCAAAAGATCTAGAGTCTCCGTAGTCTGGAAAATGAGCAGCTGCATTTTCCATTATTATATTTAAACACTGCGATCTCCAACCCGCCTGCCAAGCGTGGAGATTATGGCAATAACCTCCCCTTTCGTGGGAGAAGCCCTAAGTCCTGCAATGGACTGTTACGGGCTGTGATGGTGATGGTGAACATTTTATACACCTTCCGAATGAAATCCATTGCGAGGTTTAGGAGAAGTTAGCGGATATACAGACAGACGCGTATCACCATCATCATCTTGGCGTTATGACTTCCTGCTGCTCCTGGCCCACCTCGCTCGATCTTCGGCATCCTTGGTGGTGAGCTTATTGGCACTCATATCATTCTTGACGACGTCAAGTTAAGTCACTATAATGTATGTATAAATAATTATAAGGATGGACTGTTTCAAGAACGGGGTGAAAATGTTATTACAAAGTCTGCCGACTTTGTAATAACACGTGAGCGATCCACCTGGGACCCTATTTTTTAACGAGTAGAACGGCTTTCAACGTGGAGCATCTATCGGTATGAAAAATTTAATAATTCGATGCATGGCGCGCTCATTTTCCCACTTTTTTACCGTTCGCTTTCGATGTTGCCAATAATGTAATGTAATTACAAAGATATTGAATTTTTCATGGCGAAAAATTCGAATGCATGTCTCGTCTATATCTAGCAACTTAGCACGAGTGAGAAAGAGTTAAGTAGATGCGAGCGATTGGTTCTTAAATAGGGCCCCGTAGTTGCTTTTTTTTTATAACAAACAAGCTTACAAGTGGCAAACAAGCTTACGGCCTGCCTGATGGTAAGCAGTCACCTCAGCCTATGGACGTTTGCAATACCAGGGGCATCACCCACGCGTTGCCGACCCCGTAAAAACCTTTTAATCCCTTTCTTGAAGAACTCCATGTTGTACTCTCCAGGGAAAACCTCTCCAGGTAGTTCATTCCACAGCCTTAAAGTGCGTGGGAGAAAGTTCCTTGGAACCGCACAGTTCGCGACCAATTTGGCTTCAAGGTGTGAGGATGAACTCCCTGTCGGTAGCGAGCGGTGTAAGGATAGAATGTAGCTGTAGGCATCATGTCAAATAGTTCTTCAGAACAAACACCGTTGCTTACCTACAGGCAGGTCCTATAGTTCAATTTCAATGGCGATAACACGCCATTAGCGAGTAGGCCGATTGACGGCCGATTTGCTGTATGTACACTAATATTTTAAAGAGAAAAGATTTGTATTTTTAATTGTAAAGAATAAACTCCTAAACTGAAATACTACTAGACAGATTTTCTAAAATATTTCACTAATACAATGCTCTATTATCACTAAGTAACACATCCATATTATTATTTTTAGTTTTAGTTAGCATTTTTAGTCAAATCGCAAAATAAACAAATTATGTATGTTTTATGCATTTTTACCTAGCAACATATAAGATTGCTGCGTCACTCATGAACGACGAATTTAGTAGTAGTCGCCTGGAGCCAAACTTGGTTATTGTGTATGGCAGGAAAATTCGGATCTGGTATAGTACCTGGCAGCAACCTAAAGGGATCTGAACTATCTAGGCGAGATTGGTGCAACTTAAATAGGCTACGCACGGGCCATGGCCTTTGTGCCTCCTACAAACACCGCTGTGGATGGAGTGTATCCCCCCAGTGTCCGTGCGGTTACCCTATTCAGTCAATGTGGCACATACTAACGGATTGCCCAAACACAAGTTACCCTGGCCCACCGGAGGACCTGATCACCCTTAGTGACGAAGCAATTAAATGGCTGACTTCGCTTGATTTAAATTTGTAGTTGAATGTGTTTCTCGTATATTGTATTTTTGCCATACGAATAAATAAATAAACCTAGCAACATTTTGAAATATTGTTTTTGTAATCTAATGTAGAAACGGCGTCTTCTGCCATAGGCTTTGCCTAAAAGGAGACTCCAGCAACGATAGATTTAAGTACTCTTTGGTAAAGAAAGTAAAGGTTTATTTATTTATTATTTATTTATAAATAATGAATAAATTAAAAAACTACAGGACCAATTTTAAAAATTCTTTTACTTGTAGAATGCTACAGTATCACTGAGTAACACACGCCTATAAACGCTCAGCATTGACCTTTAATATCTTTCTTACTTACTGCGCTGGCTCAGCGACACAAAGTTGATTTTGGCCACCGACACCTCCTTTAATATCTAGTGTAGATAATTTAAGGACCATCAGTTACCTTAAATACCTCGTTGTTGTATTCCCGGCAGGCGGCGGCGTGTCGATCAGCCTGACGGACGTGGGCGGCTCGTCGCGGCACCGCGCGCTGTGGGAGCGCCACTATGCGCGTGCGAACGCTGTGGTACGCTGGTTATTTATGATCGTAATTTGATAGGTTTAGAAGAAACCGATGTTTAAGTATTTTCTGTCACACTGGGACACATTTTTAACGACGCAAAAAGAAGGGTGTAAGTTTGACGTGTGTCGGTGTATTTGTGTGTCTGTCTGTGGCATCGTAGCTCCTGAACCGATGGAAAGCCAGTATAATCAAGTTGCTTCTTAGCTCTGTCTCGTTAAAAGCTGTTTAGTAGTTTATAAATGAGTATATGTAAACATGGTCGGGGGTTACCCGACTTTGTCTGTCGGTTATATATCTTATTCTTGGCTGACATCTGTCAGGCAGGCGGGTTGGAGATCGAAAATACACAACAGGCCATTGCCATTTTCTGGTCGAAAAAGGTCCTAGCTTCTAATATTGTTCGCCTTTAACGACACCTGTAGGCCCAAGGAATTTATTTAATTTGATTCACACATGTCGGAAACCGTACTTTGATCTTCAAACCTCTTAGCTCTGAAACAGTCTGACTATATTCACCTCTCATCACTGAGCAATGAACATCGCCGAGTCGGATGCAAGAGCCAACGGCTTACGACGTGAGTGACGCGAAAGTGAAGAAAGAAGAGCAGTTCCATGGTTCCATGTCCTAGGTATTCGTAGTGGACGCGGCGGACGCACTCCAGCTGGCGGTGGCGCGCGACGAGCTCTGGCTGATGCTGCAGCACGCGGCTATGACTCCTTTAATGATTCTTCTTCCAAGTCGCTAAACTCTTAACAAAGTGGTCGTTGTCATAGGCTGAAGATTGGCAGCACGCTTCACTATCCGTCGCCACTCTCTCGAACTGCTGCTTTCCTGGTACACACAAAGAGAGTACCATTAACGGCAGTCTTCTCTTTGGTCCAGCATGTCGGTGAAATTCCTTGTGGACTTGTGCCTTCTATCTGTCCCTTTCCAGCTTTCTCATATAACACTGAGTAGGGCACCTGCATCCCCTGCTCTCACCTGGCAGAAGTCGGGATTGACTACCCGGGGAATGCAGATTCATAGGCCCTTACGTTGTTCCATGGTTCCATCAGGTGTTCGTAGTAGACGCGGCGGACGCGCTCCGTCTGGCGGTGGCGCGCGACGAGCTCTGGCTGATGCTGCAGCACGCGGCGCTGCGCTCGCGCCGCGCGCCGCTGCTCGTGCTCGCCAACAAGAGCGACGCGCCGCACGCGCTGCCGCCCGCGCAGGTGGCTGCCGGTGAGAGTTGTAGCACAATAATAACCCGATCATATGTGTGGTTAAAGTGCAGTAAATAACCACGAAAATCTTAAACCTATACCCTAAGGAATTTTTGTCAACGCTCCTCGTTCATATCCAATAGTAGGATTGCCTACTAGATGTCGCTAGTAGCGATTATCATTTTTTTAGGATTCCGTCATCATCATCACCATATCAGCTGAAGAACGCGCACTGCTGGGCTTAGGCCTTTCCAATATAGGGTTCCGTACCTCAAAAGAAAAACGCTCCACCCTTATAGGATCACTTTGTTGTATATCTGTCTCTCTGGCTATCCCTTTATCTCAGGAACGCGTGGAGGTATCTAGCTGAAATTAATATCAAATACTTCGATCTGCAAATCCCTTGGAGCAATGAAATCACACTTCTAAGCCAATCAAAAGATACAGCCGTTATAAAAAAATAATCATCTTGGCGTTAATGTCCCGGTTGTGCTCTCGAGAACGAGGGCCCAGGGTCCGCCTTGACCATGATCCAGGATTTGGCAGGTCAGGTAATTACAGTGGAGCGACTGCCATCTGACCTCCATGACCCTGCTACCAGGGGAACCTAACCAGATTGGATCATGGTTACACATCCGGTCGCCTGAATGTGCAGGTTTCATCACGATGTTTTCCCTCACCGTAAGAGCATCGGTTAGTATTCAACTAATGTACATAACTCAGAAAAGAGTCATTGGTACATGGCCGCAGCGGGATTCGAACCCGGTACCTCTCGCTTACGAGTTGGATACTCAACCGCCCGGCTACCGACGCTCTAATCAAAAGATACAGCCGTTAATGCTACATATTTCAACACTCACAAGCTAATCAAAACCGTAGCCCTAGAATAATAAAATATGGCAAGAAGCAATGTCAGTATCACAAGTAAAGGAAAAATTCGAAAACCGTAAATTTGTAGTTTCATCATAAAAAATAGTCAACAAACCTTAATGTACACTTTTACTATACATTTTATTGGGTTTGTTACCACGGTTAGTATTGTTTTTACTCCATTTAAACCTAAATGTAGCTTGATTAGCTAGAACTTCGTGTCTAATTCAACGACATGACGTCAAACGAAATTGTCTCGAAACGAAAATGACCTTCCTCATCACAAAGCCCTCATCCTTTATGTTCATCGGTTCCAGCACTGGGCCTGGAGCGCATCCACGAGCGTCCGTGGCAGGTGTGCGCGGGCAGCGCGCGCTCGGGCGCCGGGCTCGCCGACGGCGTCGCCTGGCTGGCCAGGCAGCTGCGGGACCAGGCCAAGTAGACGCTGTGAGTTGGTAGCCATATAAGCACTAGCAAGACGGGCCCACAAAATACCAGCGCTGTGATTGGCGTCTCGCGTTTTACAGCAAGCTGAGTAGGTCTCTTTTGAACTGGCTGCCACGACACTGATGGTATCATCAGAACGAATGTTGGTAGCAATGAAATAATTTATAGACTGTGCAGGGAACATAACAAATTGTGTAGCTCCGAAAATTGTGTTGACATTGTACATTGTTCTTTACTACAATATAAAAAATATTTGTATAGTGTACTAAGTACGTCCTCTTGCCGTTTACACTAACAATATCATTGTTAAGTTGTTAAGTTTGAGTGGTGGTAGATTTAGATTTATTTTTTAATTAAGCGCGATCGATTCTATTGTGAACGTAAGTTTGCCTGTTATTGGATTTATATTTAAGTGTTTTGGATGTTTCATGTAATAATTTAGATGTAACAAAAAGTGTAAATCTGTTGGCAAATTCAATAAATAAATAAATAAATAAATCATTAGGAGATCATTGTAGGTAAGTATGCAGATTTTACGTATAGTATAGGTAAATAAGACGGCAGCATATCCACCTACCCACCCATGGCCAGTATAAAATGAGCTAGCATCACTTTCGAAGTTAGCATCTTTAGGTACTTGCCTGGAGCACATCTATGAGCGGCCGTGGTGAGTAAACGCTGTGAGTTAGTAGCCGCACTATTGAAAACCCCGTTTAGTCGGCCCACTTGATGGGATGCGGCCATCATAGTTTTAGACGGAAGTGGCCTATCACCAACCTAAGGGAAGCTGTGCCGGTCTTTGAGGTACCTTTAGACATGCCTTTTGTAGAGCCCCATGACCCATGAAAGATTTCCGGATCCGGGAGCTCATTCCACATCTTGCATGTGCGCGGTGTAAAGTTTCGCGATGGCCGTACGTTGATGATAATATGATATGGCTAAATTAAATCTCATCGTAGGAAGGTGCTGTAGTGGAAAAGTGAAAGTGGCGCCAAACTAAATAGTTCCTCGAAGAATTCCTGGTCGTACAGACGGGAGAGAACACACAGAAAGCCAACATCTTAGGACAAGTAGGAAATTATCGACAATAAGGAAAGCCCGATGTTGTGTTGATTATTATTGTATAATGGGTATTGGGTTGCACATCCATATTATCTTTTAAAACTGAACGTGAGCGTCGGTGGCCGAGCGGTTACAGTAGCCGACTCGTAAGCCAGAGGTCCCACGTTCGAATCCCGCCCCGGCTATTTTCTGAGTTATGTACATTAGTTGAATGCTAATCGATGCTCTTACGGTTAGGGAAAACATCGTGATGAAACCTGCACATTCAGGTGACTGAAAGTGTAACCATGATCCAATCTGGTCAGGTTCCCCTGGTAGCAGGGTCATGGAGGCGAGATGGCAGTCGCTCCACTGTAATTACCTGACCTGCTAAATCCTGGATCATGGTCAAGGCGGACCCGGGCCCTCGTATGCGAGAGCACAATCAGGACATTAACGCCAAGATGTTTTTTTATTTTTTATTATCTTTTAAAAATAGATGAAAACAGTCATTGGTAGTTAGTTTTCTGAAATGCCTGTCTCTATAGTATTTTGCTTTACTTTCAGCTCATCAGCCATTGCCGGTTTATGAAGATCCGGAGTCACGCAGATAATACTTTTCACATACTTAAATTATCAATATGAAGGAGTAGGCCAAAGGTCTATAATTTTTTTGTGATCTATACGTAACACTTACTCACTTTGTGTAACCTGTCCTGTATTTTTAATTACTTACCTAATACTTAAGTACTTTATCAAACAAAACATATTTATGTTTAGACAATAAATCAATGCAAATAATGTAGTTTAACTTTGTATTTAATCAATCCTATCTCGTCTTTAAAAAACTTTTCCTCGCACATCATCCCGAGACTGATGTTGTAATGAACTCTGTCCTATACTACTAATTCTACTAACCGTGTATTACTTCCTGATAGTCCTATTATTATCCCACAATTCCTGTCCTACTTTTTTATAAATATTAGAAACACAAAAGTTTGTAAGAAGACTTGAATTGTTGTTTATTAGTCTATCACGCAAAAACTGCTGTAAGAATTATCTATCAAACTATCCCCAAATTCAAAATAGTTTCCCTGAGATATTTTAGGATTACTAGGCCTTAAAAAATTATTGAGAAACCGAAATCAGTTTTTCAAATATTTTCCAAATAAGCATCAATACATACTTATTATACAACAAAGTCCCACGCCGCGTATGTCTGTCTGTCCGCGATAAACTCAAAAACTACTGAACAGATTTTCATGCGGTTATTACCAATAGAGAGACTGATTCATGAGGAAGGTTAAGGTGGATAATTGATTAACGTTACTACCCGTGCGAAGCTAGTTTATAATACATTTTACATTATAACTCCTACTGGTGCTGGTTTCACCTCGCAACACCTCTTCTAATTGACAGGTAGTGATGCCTACACCGAATCAGAGTTCAAAATTGATATAATTCAATAGAGCCAGTAACGTGATCGCTCCCGCTTTAACCCAGTTTCCCTAACAGTTACTAGTTGATTAGTAGTTCTGGTGAATTGCGACGAGGCAAGCGACTGTCGAACAAGTTTACGTGTACCAGGAGTTTGGCAAAGTCTATGACAGGGATATGCTTGGACAACTTCACACAGCGCCATCTAGCCCCAAAGTAAGCAACGCTTGTGTTATGGGTGTTAGATAACTGACAGACTACTTATATCCTTTTTTTTAAATGCATACTTATTATACAGTAGCTGTTGCCCGCAACTTCTTCCGTAGTGAACAACTGAACATAAACATTGTACCTACGTATTTTATAATACATACTACACCCAGATCCGTAATAGAAATAAAATTCATCTTTTCAATTTCTGCTCGGCCGGGAATCGAATCCGGGACCTCTGCGTGGCGATCGGTACGTTATTCAACTCAGGTCGTCAGAGGAATAGAGGTTATAAATATGTTGAGTCCTAAGGCCGTAGAAGGCTATACATTTCTGTGATTCATCGAAGTCATCGAAACATTGATCTAATAGTTTCATTCACCATCACAGGCTATAATAGTCCACAGCATGACCTTGGGCCTCTCCCACGGAAGGGGAGGTTATTGCCATATGCTCTACGCTTGGCAGACGGGTTTGAGATCGCAGTGTTGTAAATATAACATTGGAAAACGCTGCTGCCCATTTTTCAGCCTACGAAGACTATAAATCTTTTGCCTCGATATCATTAGTCGTCTTGTACGACTATCACGAGAGACTCTCGGACACCACATGGCTAGTAGTTTCATTCGGATTTTGTAAATTTGTGGCGCACTGGGAGTTCTTGGCCCTCATCTTTATTAGTCCTCGGAGAGCGCAAGGACATTGGCTGCTTCCGTCCAAACACACCTATATTACGGTAAGTACTCATACGCCAGTGCCTAATTTCTAGTAACTGGGGCTACACGGTTCCTGCGGGTTAGTTGTGACAGCAAGTGCGCGGGCAGCTTTCTTTTAGGTCACAAACCCGCGAAAGGACCGACTGTATTTTTTGTTGATACCAAGAACGAGAAAATCCTCGACAGCAAACGAATCCAAGAATGGAAACATTCCCAGAAATAGGAAAAATATTCAAAATTGATACACAATATTTGGCACCAGCTTTCAAAGATACATGATTTTCGCCTTTCAGACTGTAATCTGTTATCATCTGTCCAGATTTGGTAAAAAGTGAATGAACAGATGTCACTCGAGAAATCACTCAGCAAATTCGTATTTGGCCGATCCATCATGTGCCGTGAAGACAGTCTCGTAATCTCGGCCGATTTTAGCTGAGAGGTGAGAACAAGATCGTGGCTGGATTTTTTGTCGAGACAGCGGTTTTGGTCGGTCCTTAGGTGCTACTACTGTGGCTCCATAGCTAATAAAAAAATAACTACAAGCGATATTGATATTATTTTACACCTCGGTCACACGCAGCATGCAGTTTGTCGCAGCTACAAACCTTATTCGAATCATTATCATCATCATCTTGGCGCTAATGACCCGGTTGTGCTCTCGAGCTAGAGGTCCCTCGTGGGCCCGAGGTTCGCCTTGACCATGATCCAGGATTTGGCGATCAGGTAATTACAGTGGAGGCTATGACCTTGCTACCAGGGGAACCTGACCAAATTGGATCATGGTTACAAATTCAGTTGCCTGAATTTGCAGGTTTCATTACGATATTTTCCCTCACCGTAAGAGCATCGGTTAAAATTCAACTAATGTACATAACTCAAAAAAGAGTCATTGGTACATGGCCGCAGTGGGATTCGAACTCGGTACCTCTCGCTTACGAGTCGGACCCACTAATCGAAATGTCGTCTGTAGTGACTCGTCGACAAATGAGATAATTGATTTGGTTGGCCTGCGCTGATCTAGCAGAAAAAATGCGACGTTATAATAGAAATTTTATATAATCGGTATTTTCACGTTTTTCTGTAGTACACGAAATTGAGTCCCGCCATTTTTGCAATAGTCACACACAACCAACAATACAAACAAACAAAGTATAAAATTTACAAACAACGGCTAAAAAAATTGCCGAAGATAAAAACGTTTTACCAAAAAAAAGTATAGAAGTAGTTTATCAGTTATCTAACACCCATAAAACAAGCTTTGCTTACTTTGAGGCTAGATGGCGCTGTGTGAATTTGTTAAAGGATATTTAGTAATTTATTTATTTAATAAATAATTTTAGTAACTGACACACAGCTATTTATCATTAGGCGTTTTTTTTTTTTTTTAATTCTGCAGAACAGGCATGCGGGCCACCTGATGGAAAGTGGTTACCGCCGCCTATGGACATCAGCATCACCAGGGGTGCTGCCAATGCGTTGCCCGCCTCTAATGAAACCTCTAATATACCTCTTGAACGATCCCATGTCATAGTAAAAGGAAACACTGTGGCTGGGAGCTCATTCCACATCCGAATTGTACAAGCGAGAAACGTTCTTTCGAATCTTCGCATAAACACCACTAGAGGGTCCGCCATCGCACCACCCAGCCCACGGCGGGTGGTGCGATGGCGGGATTGTGCTGTGGGCACCAGATCAAATCATTCCTCAGAACACTCCCCAATGTACAGCCGATAGAACACACACAGGGAGCCAAAGTCCCTTCGATCAGCCTGTGGTTCTAACTTGCCTGTCAGTATGGTATCGTCGACAATTCGTACGGTGCGCCTCTGTATGGAATCCAAGTGATTAAGCAGGTCGGCGGTTTCCCCGGCCCAAAGATGGGAGCAATAGGCGCTGTTCTGGGGTGAAGTATCGCTTAGACCGGTTAAGCACACCAAGTTTTTTCGAGGCTAGCTTAGCCTTACAATCCAGGTGACTTCGGAACCGTACGTCGTCTGATATGTCGACACCAATACTTTCTGAGATGGAGAGGGATGTTCCTGAGAACTGCGGCACAATGACAAAAGGATCCTTTTTGACGGAAAATGCGCAGACCTGCGTCTTAGAGGCGTTGAATTTCACCAGGTTCAATCTGCCCCAGTGAGCAACTTGCTCCAAGGAGTGTTCAATCTCTGACACACGTCTTATTCGGCTTTCCGACACCACGAAACGAGGGATATTCGCACGGCACGTATAACGAGCATCTGCAGTACTGTCATCTGCATAGCAATGAATACTGGGAATATTCAGCATATCATTGATATGCAGAAGAAACAGCGTGGAAGATAGCACTGAACCTTGGGGTACTCCAGCATTAATACTCTTGGTATCGGAGCAGCATCCGTCGACAACGACTTGGATGCTCCGCCCAGACAGAAAGCTGGATACCCAATTGCAGAGTCCCTCGGGGATACCGTAATTCGGGAGTTTTGTTAACAGTGCCCTGTGCCAGACCCGATCAAATGCCTTGGCTATATCAAGACTGACAGCCAGAGCCTCCCCTTGCTCTCGACAGCTAAGTGAGATGACACACACACACACGAGCGCGTGCGCGCGTACACGCGCGCACGCGCTTTTTCCTTAAAATGTGGGTGTTAGGGTCCTTTTGGGCCCGAACCACTGTCCAGGCACGAAAAGCATCCTGCTTGAGGCGAGTTGCCTCAGCACTAGGCCTGTCGTATCAGGGCTGACTCTTGCCGCCGAGACGGACTATAGAGGACGGGATAAAACACTCCATTCCCTGCAGTATGACATCAGCTACAGCGGCAGCACAGATGTTGATGTCATTTGTGGAAAAGAAAAGCCGTATCCACGGGTACGACGCGAGGAATTCTCGCAATCCATCCCAATCTGCTGAACCATAATGCCATACCTTGCGTGACCCACTGGGGCGAGCCCGTTCGGGTATAGCAAGAGGCGCCTCGGAACGGACCAGGCAGTGGTCTGATGTCCCAAGAGGAGCATCGACGGACACCTGATAACCGTTTGGTTGGGTGGTAAGCAGAAGGTCTAATAAAGAAGGATCACGGCCCACAATATCCGGTAAGTAGGTGGGTCGTGATACCAGTTGCGTGAGACCATGGGCCAGAGAAAATTCATGGGCGGACCTCCCGGCTGGGTTGGTAGGACGGCTTGACCCTAGTCACTCAGTGTGGTGACCGTTAAAATCTCCTAGGACCACCAACTCGGCGGAAGGATACCGCTCAAAGACTTTGTCGGTAGCGCATTGTATGTGCTCGAAAAACCGATTTGTCTCACCTACGCCGTGACGGTTGTTGTATAGGCATGCGTAGACGCGGGATAGTTCCCCTGTTCTACGCACACCCACACCACAGATTCGTCACTTAGTTCTATGGCATTAAGACGTCGACAGCAGATATCACCTCTGACGAATAGGCACACACCAGTGCGAGGTAAAACCTATGTTCCAGCTTGTATCCGGGATAGTGGAGATACGAAGTGTTAGCCGGAGGTGATATCTGCGTTTCCGTCAGGAAAAGTAAGGCGGGCTTCGCCGTATCTAGGTGGTGATGTACGGCGTTCAGATTGTAGTGTAGACCCCTGAAATTACAAAAGTCCACTCGAAGTGTGGAAAGGGGTGCCGTTGAGAGAACCTTACTTTTATTTTTCCTTGCCATTTGTGATAATATTATAGGTGGGGATGTAAAGGAGTGCTGTAACATCAGTATCCAGTAGGGCAAGGACGTTTTGCTACTGAACGCTGCAAAGGGATGGGTTGTGAAAAGCTAGCACGGGGGATGGAAGGGCCCCCGATCCTCCCCGAATATGCCTGCCGGGTCCACTCCGGTCTCTTACCCTGGCCCGACAGACATCTTCGAAATTTTTCACACAGTTGGCGGGACAGCCTCCTGTGCCGGAAATTAAAAGTAATGCCCGGGTTCGGGTCTCCTACTAACTGGCGGGCGGCCAGCGACGAGCTGTTTCATCGGGTCTCCCTGGCCCCCGCGCCAACCTGTCACGCCCAACCCTCTAACATGTCCAACACAAAACTGGGACCCACAGGATACCAATATTATAGCACTCGGACGAGGGGGAATGGCTCACGGAGTATTCTGACGGAACACAGCCCAGAGGCTGCTTAGCGCCATGCAGACTCATCTCCGTGGGTAGTCGCTAGCCATGAAGGCCGAGACCCTACCACCAAGCAATTTCGGCTGCACTCTTCGCACCACCCGGGAGTCACGTGTAGGGTCTCTAGGGTATAGCCTACGGACGTGGTGCAGCAAGACCCCCAAAAGCGGCTATAATTCGCTTAGAGATTTTTAGCTTGAGCACAGTCATACGAAATATATTTTATTTTATGTTATCCGTCAGACAAGCAGGCATACGGGCCACCTGATGAAAAGTAGTCACCGCCGCCTATGGACATCAGCAGCACCAGGGGTGCTACCAATGCGTTGCCTGCCTCTAAGGAAACCTCTAGTATACCTCTTGAACGATCCCATGTCATAGTCCAAAGGAAACACTAATAATTAATTTAATTTTCGCTGGCCGAAAGTAGCAGCTACAAATCGCTGCATGTGACCGAGGCTTAAAAGCTTTTAATATCTGCACAGGAAAATAAATTTTAATGTAATGCACTTATGAGCGCCACCGTACATTCAAGGGTAGAACAGGAAACAGTGACAATTATAGAATTCATAATGTATCGCTACCCGTCCCATGGGAAGAAGTTAAGTAACGACAATAATTCATATTGAATATCTATCGTATGTATGTATGCTTGTGTTAATGTCCATAAGCATGCAAGTTTAAATGTTTGGTTGTTGTAAGGAATATTTTCCAGCAAAAACTACTGAACGGATTTTGATAAATTTTGGCAAATGCATCTTTTTATATAGTGGATTAGCCAGACATATGACCGCCATAGTGGTGAGTGACGATGCGGCCGACGATGGAGCATGCCTGACTAGGAACAGCCTGTTAACTAGGCGTCCAGATTATAATGATCAGGGAACACACTCGCAGGCAACGTGTTCCATTCCTTAGCCGTACGTATCTTATAGCCCAGACTAACATAGACTATTAGTTTATCTCGGAAATCAATGTGATTTGTGGTATGGGTCCGGAACAAAATAACCGAATTTTACGCGGACATTTACTCATTTTGCAACTATCAATTGTTGTTTAATATTGTATTAATGTTAAACGAAAATGGTTATAATAAGTAATAAAAAATATATCTTGGCATTATTTCCCGGTTGTGCTTTCGCGCACGAGGGCCTGGGGTCCGCTCCGCTAGTCCGCAGATCAGGTAATTACAATGGACGACTGCCATCTGACGAAAAGAAGGTGAAAAATGTTTGACGTGTGTATAAATTTTTTCTCTATGCGTATAATGTGGTTCAGTGGCTCTGTGCATGCGTGAGCAAGAAAGAAATTAGCCAGTCTTAGCCATTAGGGTCGCTAACTTTCCAATCTTTTTGTGTGCCTGTATGTAACATCGTAGCTCTTGAGCGAATGGACCGGTTGACGCGGTTTTTTTCATTTGAAAGTCAGTTTAATCTAGATAATTACTGGCTTGTACTTGTTTCGATAAAATGGGTTTAGTAGTTTAGGAAATAATTGAGCATTTGGTCGGGGGTTTTCCGACATTTTGCAGTAGGTTATGTTACGAGTATTCTTACAAATATTATAAAGAGAAGATCTTTGCATGTTTGTTTGTTAAAAGTACTTTCCGAAAATACTGAACCGATTTTGAATATTTTTAGCTACATTATTCCCGGACGACAGAGGCTGCTTTTTTCATATCGGAATAATTTTTTACAGAGATCCGAACCGCGCGGGTGATAACCGCGGGGAACTTCTATATACCAATAAGGTGGCAAACAACCTTAAGACAAAGAATATGTATGCCCATTCATTATCTTCTAAAATAAGTACCTAACTCGGCGCCATCTACTCAGCCAGACAGTCTAAACAAGCTATCCGCGACCTTGAAAGAGTCCAGATTTCACAAAAACAATAGACCCAGCCTCAGCCACTCCTGCCAAACCATACTGTCCCCAACATTACCATGCTGATAGGCACAATAACCATTCGCAAGTAGCCCTGCGTAAGTGTCGAGTCTCATGTTTTGGTGTGCGGCGGCGGCGTGGCGCGGCAGTGTGGTGCCGGCGGTCGGCAGCGTCGCGTGCCGTGACAGTGACTAACTACGTGACAAGAAATTTTACGTGCCAGTTTTACGTGACAGGTTTGGTGTTCGCTGGTGAGTAACCTGACCTAATCCGATTTGTAAGACGATCTGTTTCCGATAGTTTTGCGGGTGCTGTGTTGTTTCGGAGTTTTATCTGGAATTTGTGTTGAAATGTCGTCGTGTTGTGTGTTTATTTTTTATTTTTGATTATGTGGAGACGTTTATTTATATAAACTATTTTTCAGTGTAAATTAAGAATATTGCTTTGATCAATGAAAGGAAAGAAATTTGAAGGAAAGTTCCTAATTCATCCAAATAATCACTACAAATACGAATATTAGTTTGTGCGACGGATATAAATGGGCTCTTTGTCCTTTGGGAAGGATACGCTACATTTGGCTACCTTGTGTTCTGTAAATGTCAAAGCAACCGTTAAAGGGTGCATCGACGAGAGGCCTACGTCCACCTTCCTACTTCCGCCACTACGTCTTGCTAACACACGTATTCAGAAACTATACTATGAGGTCTCACAGTGCGCGCGAACGCGAAGCGTTCCAACTTCAAGAACCTACTTTAGAATCAGTTGTGACAAGTTATTACAATAGCTTAAGATGAATAAATGTACTATATAACTGACAATACGTGAAAGGGCTCTTAGAGGTCTCACAGTGTGCGCGAACGCACAGGGCTCAAACTGACAATACGTGAAAGGCGATCGGCACTGTGCGTCCGTATAAAATGAACGAAATTGACTTCTCATAGCCCGTATTGAACGCAGTGCGTTCTATAGCAGACTAGCACTGAGAGAATACTACTACACCTAATTATTGTTTGTGAATACGGGTGTAATGTAGGCAGATGGTGATAACGCTATGTGTGAAGATTAGTTTGCTCAATGCGAAGCCAGTGCGTTACCTCACATCAGCAGCCCATAACAGTCTACTGCTGCACTTGAACTTCCTCCACATCAGTGGAGGATTTGCCATGATATTAACGCTACCTAGCGCCTACCTAGGCGGGTTGGAGATCGCAGTGACCTAAATACATATCAGAAAACGTAAATTTTCTGGTCGAAGACATTAGTCGCCTTTATGACACCCAGTCGAAGGGTTGATACAATTCTACTCTTCGCTACTTTGAATTTGTAGTGAGCGTTGCCTAATTTGTTATTATGAGCTAAACTCCAACCTTTAACAATTAAGGTCACCACAACACAAACCCCCTGCCCGGCTGTGACAAAGGCGACTTTAAGCCACTTCGTAATCAGCAATCACAACAGTTTTACCTCAGAACGAATGTACTCGCGTGAGGACCTCGCGTGAATGGGACGGTCTGAAATTATTTAAAATATACAGTTTTCTCACCGTATCGTACGGGTTTGGTAGTTAGTTTTCTAAATATAACATTTTTTGACGTGGATTTCGTGGATTTAAGTGTTCATGGTGAAACCACCAGTGGCAGCGGTATAGGAGACTTTTGTACATATAGATTTTTAGATTAGGATTTTAGTTTAATTTAGTTTTAGTTAGTTAGGTTCTCTTCTTTGTTTTGTTACTAGTACCTTTTTTAACTCTCGTGTATAAAATATATTAGTTACAGACAAAATATTAACAATGAAAGAAATAAAAAATAAACACTTGTATGTTATTGTTTAAAACGACAGTCCAATATAGAGCGCCAAGGTTCTAAGTGCCTAGTTAAACCTTGTAACTTTACATTAGAGCGTCGGTGGCCTAATGGTTAAGGGATCTGACTCGTGGCCATAGTACTGTTTCGAGCCCCAGCGCCGCCATGTACCAATGACTCTTGTCTTAGTCATGTACATTGGTTGAACACTAGCTCAAGTCAAGCTTCCCTGGTCGCAGGGTAGGTCGTAGGTCAGATGGCAGTTGCTCTACTGTAATTATATAATCTGCCAAAGTCTAGATTATGTTAAAGGCAGACCGCAGGTCCTCGCGAGAGAGACTAGAACCGGAACATTAACGCCAAGATGACCTTATAACTTTACATTACAAGTTTATTGTATGGACTGTAAGCATTCATTTCTCCCGTGGGATCCTATTATTTTTTCGGGATCAAAATTACCCTCCATTTTATTTATACCAAACATAGCAAACAAGCTTACTGCTTGTCAATGACTAGTATCCCCATTTGGGAATACTGTGTCTTCCTGCTTAAATAATTTTTTAACGGTGCAGTGGTTCTCTACATTCATGTCAGATTCTACTAAACTTTAGGCGATGCCTAGTTTGATAAGTTGATTTAAAATATTCACAAGAAAAAGCATTACACCAACCAAACTTATGTTATATCTAAACTCGCAAAGGCACTGTTAACTTTATAACACCGATTTTGTGACGCCGAAATGCGTAGAAATATCTTATGGCGTAAGTTTGGTCAAGGCGGACCCCGGGCTCTCGTTCTCGAGAGCACAACCGGGATATTAACGCCAAGATGATTATTATTATATCTTATGGCGTAAGTTTAGTGCAATCGGGCATCAAACTTACAAATGCACAAAGTTTTCCTCTTTATATTTGGTCTTTTCCTATGAAATTTGTGTATTTTCGTAATAAAATAGAATAGTTTTAATTGTACATAACATATCAAAAGTAATACTTGATTTCGAAAATAGAGTAAAATATTTAGGTGCCGATAATATTTACTTAAATGTTGAATTTAAAATACCCCTTTTCAATAATTTGTTAATTTTGCCTCTATAACCAGGTGTAATTTTATGAAGAGGATAGGTTGTACGATAAAACGGTATATACCAGTTAGCTTAATGTTGCCTGATTATATTTTCAAAGCTTTACTATAATCGGATTTGCCATATCCAAGAAATTGAAAAAATTGCTTGTTTACATTTCAAACATTTCAGGTTCCGTCATTTTCGCCAGACAAAACGCCAATTTCATGGGTAAGGATATAATAACATTAATAAAGATGTTATAAGACATAAAGGGAAATTGAATGCTTCTCTTCAATTCGGTGAAATTAGTTTTGTGTCCAACAGGACGCCCCAAGATTACCTGAAGCTTATTCTATTTCATTTGTACATATAATTTTTATGTTCTCGTTTCTGTGTCGGCCTGTCGGCCTGATAAATTATAGCCTATGTGCTTTTCTGCCTAGTCTCATCAAAATCCGTTCAGTAGTTATGCGTGAAGTAGTAAAAAACATCTAAACATATATCCTTCCCTACAAACTTTTGCATAAGCATAACATTACTAAGAATTATTGAGAATTTGTGGACCCAGCGCGACTTTGTTCGCGTAAACTTACTTTACTCCTACTTACCCTTTTTTCTTGCTTGTACACCTTCCTCTTGAATCGTTCTATCTATTGTTGAAAACCGAATTAAAATCCGTTGCGTAGTTTAAAAGATCTAAGCGTACATAGATACATAGGGACAGACGGCGGGAAGCGCCTTTGTTTTGATGTAAAGAAGAAACACCTAATACAACACAACACGTAGTACAATGTATTTTTTATGTTTGCTAATTTTTTAATTTTGTATTTTTAAATTTATTTCTTTTTTGTCGTGTCGTGGTGTCTTGTTGTAATAAATGTATTGATTCTTATTCTAATACATACACATACATACGAGTACATACAAATCACTTTACCTGTTCTTAATCGGTATTTGTTCCGAGCCATAGCGTGTTAGGGCCGGAAGTGGCGGAAGGCGGTCGGCTTTGAACTTACAAACTGCTATTACAATGTTACTGGGGCAAGAGGAATGTTTATTTTTAAGACAAATACTATAATAATAGCCACAACCATAAACCTAAACTACACTTATTGATTCGACGACCTGAGTGGTTCAGTTAACATGCCGGTTTGTCACGTAGAGGTTCCGGGTTTGATTCCCGGTCGAGCAGATATTTAAATGATGAATTTTAATTTCTGGTACGGGTCTGGGTGTAGTGTATAAGTAAATATTAAAATAAAGTAGATGAATCTAATACTTATAACTAAGCTTAGCTTACTTTGGGGCTAGATGGCGCTGAGTGAATTTGATCAAGCATATTTATTATTGTTATTCCATAATTTGCGATTCTTCCTTGTAATGGTAATGATGATATGGATCACTGACCAAGACGTATCACTGGAATAAAAAATTAGGATCCTGTACTTTCTGGGTCACCAGAAAGCAATTTACGCATTATTTTATTTTTTATTATTTTTCCTTTTTTTATTTTGTCTCAGTCACTTAGTGTGACCGGTGATATGAGTGATGCTCACGGAATTACTCCGAGTGACGATTTGGTTGCGAGTCGTATCTTCCTGGAGGAACTTGTATCTGACAAGTATTTTAAATTTTATCTTTCTTATTATTATTAATGACATGTTTTAGAAGCCAGAGTCATCTGTCAGGGCCGTAGCAAGTGGAAGGATGTGGTCTCAGCCTACCCCTACAGCGGAAAAGTTTTACGTTATGTATGTATGTATTTACGTCATCCACACGCCCAGACCATGACCGCCATCGCATAAGACTTATTGCCGTTTTCACTATACTTAGGATTCGGTTAATTTCTTTCTTATCTCAATTTGTACGTTGCTGGTTGGCTTATGACTAGTTAAGACGGAATTTAGGTGATTCCTAAGTTTAATTTAAAGTTCAATAAACAGCCATTCCGGTCAATGTTTTAAGGTTGCCAAATGTACTAAATAACAAAATATAGAAAGTTTCTCGAGGAACCGTAAAGCACGTGACTATCTTAGTTCCAAAGTTGGGTTTAACAATTACAATAATTAAAATCAATAGAATATATATAATGAAGAGTTAGACCAGCAACTACCACAGCGGTTATCTGTTGTGCATTTTCTAGAATGCTACTTACATGCTACATACGTTTATAAAGTATAGAACGTATGTCAAACCATTCACTTTAATGGTTAATGTAGGCTACTTAAAATAAAGTAAAGTAAAACACTTTCATTCCACTCAAACACACGGCACAGCATTAAAAAAATATTAATAGAGAAAAAAAAGTAAAACAGAGACATAAACGGAAAAAATATACTCTCTAGATCTCGTTACCTGTGCCACGTAGAGAGCGTAATTTGTGTGATGAATAATGTTTATAAATTTCGGCAAACCTTATTTAACATAAGCTGTTGCTGACTGGATGGGTGACCGTCATTGGGTGTGACTTGTAATATTGGCGAAGCGAAGTTGACCAAGATCTTCCGCTAGTGACCTTGACACCGCCTTGAGAGTCTCGACTCGAACGAGTCGATCGGCACTCCGTGACGTAATATACTATTTGGAATGTTCGCGAGCACCGCCAGGAATTTACTCATAGCTAATGGGCTTATTACATATGACTAAACTCAAAGCAAGCAGCGTGATAGCAAGTCAACGTCGAATGTATTGCTTACAGAATAAGGAAATTTTTTGTATTTTGTCTTTTGAAAGCGGAGCGACGTGCAACAATTATATACTTACTTACTTACTGCGAAGGCTCAGCGATCTAAAGTGGAGTTTGGCCTCCGACACCAGAGATCGCCACCTCTTCCTAACCAGCGTAATCTCCTGCCAATCGAGGATGCCCAGTGCGTGCAGGTCTTATATACTAGCTCTCGCACTGTTGCTTCTGAATTTAGATGACTAAATTTGGCCAACTGTAATAAGCCTTTAAGAAATACACGCATAATACGTGCATTGTGTTTCGAGTCCGCAATGCGAATGGGGCTCCGTTTCACGTAAATGCGTTAATATGTTATGTTAATTAATGTTAGTGGGCGATTTTTTTCGTCTCATGCGTGGGATTTTAGCCCCCGGTGCAACAGAGGGGTGTTATAGTTAAACATTGCAGTTCGATCCGCCCTGGGGCGATAAAGGAATGAGATTAACTTGTCATCTTCATCTATTGCGATATCGTAACGAGTGATGTTTACAGTTTAAAACAAAACATAAATAGTCTCATGTCTTTTTTATGAAATAGATATGTTCATTTAAGACATAAAATTACAAAGATCTTATGAAAGTAAGAAATAAATATTATTATTAATGGTAAAATTAATATTAAAATTAAATAATAAAAATATTATAATTAAATATTACATTAATTATAAAATATTACATATTAACAAAACCAACCACACCGCTGTCCCCCGGAATAATGCCTAGAAAGCTAGCTGCGTTGCAATGCTTTTCCTCTGTTTTCGAGGAACGAACCAGCTCTCCGGTCACCTGTGGTGTCGATTAGCTTTTTGATTTAAAAAGCTTTAAAGCGTCAGGGCCCCACGGTCCCAACGTCTCGACCCCAAACGGCTGAAATATGAAGTCCTATTATTTTTCTCTTTGCCCCGGGTGTTGCAGATGACCATATGCAGCAGTGACCGCTTTCCATCAGGTGGCCCACTTGTCAGTTTCTTTCATAAAGTTAGCATACCTAGCAGAATATATTTAA
Organism: Blastobasis adustella; assembly: GCA_907269095.1. Taxonomy (NCBI): domain Eukaryota; kingdom Metazoa; phylum Arthropoda; class Insecta; order Lepidoptera; family Blastobasidae; genus Blastobasis; species Blastobasis adustella. The sequence goes on from OU026132.1 coordinate 242,988, forward strand.
CTTTATAGACCGTCTACCGATTGGCATAAAAAACTTAAAAAATAAAAGTGGCCTACTTCACCCGTGGGACGAAGGCGTGAGCTTTATGTATGTATGAAAAATTAAAATAACAAAAATTTGCAACGCAATCAAATACAAATTCTTCATTGGTAACTATGTTACACGTCAGTGCAGTATGGTTGTAGGTAGGTACATAGGTACACATAGACTATATTAATATAATAAAATTTATAAAATTTATAAATGTCATCCAATCATATAACGTCATCAAAATAAAGTGAATCAAAAGTTGAACGTCATGTCTCTGGGATGAACGGGGCTTGTGGTGTATTACTAAGCATTCTTGTATTCAGAAAGCCGGCGTAGTCGTTACTCCTCGTAGAGCTACGCCGTAGACGCGCTACGCCTTATGAGACTTCTTGTTCCAACTCTAAATTCAAAAGTAACGGTCTACCTGTCTGTATGTCACGTTTTCATGCGTAAACTGCAGAGCAAATTTTAAATTTAATAATATTACGCAAGGAGATAGATGGCTACTTCTACCCTACTCTAACCCTACCCTATACGTACCCTACACTACCCTATATCTACCCTACACCTACCCCCATACCTATCCCACACCCACACTCTAAACTACTACTAGTCTAAAATACTAAAATCTACTCTACACCTACCATACACCTACTTTGCCCTACCTAACTTTTTTTCTTGCTTATAAACCTTCATTATCATCACAGCCCGTAACAGTCCACTGCAGGACTTTGGGCCTCTCCCACGGAAGGGGAGGTTATTGCCATAATCTCCACGCTTGGCAGGCGGGTTGGAGATCGCAGTGTTTAAATATAATAATGGAAAATGCTGCTGCCTGTTTTCCAGACTATGGAGACTCTTGATCTTTTGCCTCGAAAACATTAGTCGCCTTGTACGACACCCATGAATGTAAGGGGTTGGTGCTATTCTACTCTGCCGGACACCACACGGACAAATTAACCTAATTAATATTTATAAACCTTCCTCTTAAATAATTCTATCTATTGTTGAAAATCGTATTAAAATCCGTTGTGTAGTTAAAAAGATCTAAGCGTACATAGACAGAGGTTTAATCTAGATGTTTAACCAATTTAAATATCGTTATAAATTGTCATAAATAATATGAACGATATTTTCATATTCTGGTAATAAAAATTACATTTTAGCTGCAATTTTCATCCCGATTAAAAATTCATAAGTTTTGACAATACTTGAACTTAACCCTCTTACACGTCGAGGGGATAAAACTCGCAACAAGAACCAACGCGAACCACAATCATCTCCCGACTTAGAGCTGAACAACTGAACATTGAATGCTTTACATAACGTGGTATCCCCCCCCCCCCCCCTGCCGCCCTCCCGCACCTGTTGAGTGCATTAATATTTATTGTCCTTCACGCCCCCTCCGACTCAAGTGGGGAAGGTATTTCCGCACATTTGTGTCTGTAATTTTATCACTAGCTTGTAGTGTCCTGCAGAGTTAGCAACTACTCTCTTGGAGGCAGATTGGCTAGGAGCGAATAGTGACTTTGGACGGAATTTTACACAATTGAAAGTAAATCACAACCCAGAATAACATGACCACAGTCTATCTCGAACTCAATAACCCAACCAACAGCTGTTGGAAACTACTGCACTGATTAACCGCATAGAAATCGGACCATTCATTTGAAAGCTATGATGCCACAGACAGACACACAGATACACAGATGCACGTCAAATTTATAGTTGTAACAACCCTCTTTTTGTGTCGGGGTTTATAATAGTTCCTACGTGACAACGTTATAACCGAAATCTAGATACAGTTTAGAAGAAGTACTTGAAAAAGCGGTCACAATATAAAAATATGACTAAACCAGAAAATCACGTCCCTCGAAATTGACCTATTAAGAAGATGACTAATCCAGAAAATGACCTGCCTCGCCAAAAGGACACAGTCTAACCCTAACTATGCTCACCTGTTAGTGGTTTTCTATTCACATCAAAACTGCACCATTATGATCCAATCTGGCCAGGATCCCCTGGTAGCAGGGTTACAGAAGTCAGATGTCAGTCGCTCCACTGTAATTACCTTATCAAATCTGTTATCCTTTTTTATTATCATGTGTCATCTGTACCATGTTCTGTGCCAGCAGCGCAGCAGATAGACAAATTACTCCATTAGTAACCATATATTTTATTAATTTCCACGCGGACGAAGTCGCGAAGAAGCGAATACATAGTAAGTAAATAAACTACCACCTATGGACAAGTATGTAAACCTTATCAAGTCTGAAATGAACCATTTAATTCCATCGCGAAGTAAGTAATTCCAGACAACGAATTCGATGTATGCGGGCGGCGACATAATGAAATTCGTCACCTGCCGGGCGCGAGCCGCATACGGTATGTGGTCTGTGCCAAAAAATATTAATAGACTAGCATTTGACCGCGGTTAACCTTGCGTGGAAAGCAAAGAATAGTTGGTGTTATAATGATCTTCTCTGGCAGATACCATGCGGCAAATTGTAGTCATAATCATCATACTAGCCGAATGACGCCCACTGCTGGGCATAGGCCTCCCCCAGATATAGACATAGACATGATTCATTTTGACATTACAAAAATTTATAAGCGTTTACATATTTCTCCACAAGGTCCGGTTCTGTGCCTTCCGCAACCAGCTGGTACCTGCGATATGTACCAAATCGTCGGTCCACTCGAATCAAATATAGTACGTGCCAAATGAATTGGCAATAGTGGTTACAAAACACACTGTGAAAAGTATTGTATATTGTAATATAACATCTCTCACATAGGCCATACTTACAAAGGAACATTGACGACTTGGAGATTCCAAAGAACCTGAAACTAGTGAATAGAATAGGTCGATTAATAATTTATTTGGCACCTACTATATACGATTACCGCTATCAGATGGACTATCTCCTCAGTTGTCACTGACTACTTAATAATAATTCACAATAATTGAAACTGCTACGGCTGGCTGGTTGTTCCGTCTTAGTAACACCATTCGCTCGATTTGTATGAAGAGGGCCGCCAATTCTGTTTTTAAACTCAATTTAAAGTTAATGGTGACACAGCACAGTAAGGGATCGCAGTGGTGTCGGTATGTTGAAGCAGTGTATTTGAAATCGCTTGCGTAGTGCACGCGATTCGCAATAGTGATTACGTTGGCATACATATTCTGTGACATTGATCGCATTGTTTGATTTTAACCGTTGGCAACGGTGTTTCTAATTTTTATTCAAACATTTTTTTAAATAGGTGAGCGAAAAAGCGTACTATGCTCAGTATTTAGAAGTAGTATGATCCGAAATGAACTTTTTAGAAAGAGAATGAGATATCGACAGAGAATTTGCAAGCTAAAATAGGTTCGACGGTTCGGTAGCTAATTATAAAATTCGTTGGCAAACCGTGTATATAATATATAAGACAATAAATAAAAAGATTCGGTAGGCGATGGCGTAGAAATATCAAGCAAGCAAGTTTAAATGTGGTGCCTTCGCATTGAAAATATTTCGCAGTAACGTACATCGAAATCTTGTAGCATCATGGTAGCACCTATCGATGTTTTGTTTATCGAGAATACATATTTTACTTTTACACGAAGACGTGCTACTGCCTCTTAACTTTGTACTGTGACTATAGCAAAGTAACCCCCCCACCCCCCGCACTGATGGAGGCATTGTATTAGCATCAGAGTCCTGTGTTTTAATCAGCCACAAACGAAACTCGCAATCGAATTGGCTAAATTAGCTTTTAATGCTGCAGGCGAACACAGCACGTGGCGACAGCCCACGATCTGGGATGCTTCTGATTTAGTCTGGGAGGCGATGTAGAAACTTGCCATTTAGTTTTTATTTCACTCGAAAAGTTTAAGACTATTCGTCAATAATGAGGATTTTATTTGTATAAAGTGAAAAACATATTGTTGAAGGTTATTGCAACGTTTAATCATCCTCATTATCGTCTCAGAGGTAGGACGTCTACTTCTGAACATAGGTCTTCCACACCGAGCGACTCTGTGCGTTGCATCAACCGGCTCTCTACGACACGATATCGTCAGTCCATCTCGTGGGAGGCCGTTTCACGCTGCACTATGTTAATAACCCATATTAATTTTAGGCTGAATTATATAGAGCCTCTCAAAATGAACAGAATTAAAATCCACGCTCGGTAGGTGGGTTGGGTATTAGCTTTGAATACTTTACTAGACTTAGAATTAACAAACGAAACTTGCAAAAAATTTGCTTTTAATACTATGGGCGAAGGTCGTACGCTGCGACGGATACTGGATCGATGACTGTCAACTAGGAAACGTTAAAATAATCACCTTTTGGCGTTCATGTCCCAGTTGTGCTCTCGAGCACGAGGGCCCGGAGTCCGCCTTGACTCCAGGATTTGGCGATCAGGTAATTACATTCATCGATCTTATATTCACTGTAGAAACATGATCTTCCCAAAAACTTATAGCGTAATGTCCTCGCGTGGCAGCCTGCCAAGCTATAAGGATCATTTTGCTATAAGGATCCCCCTGCTCTTAATCCCACTAGGTAAGGTCAACACAACATACCTGGCCTTTAGCCATATTGTACAAAAGTTTTGGTTTCATGTTTTTTGATCTACAGTTACTGTCTGCCTGACGTCAATCCTCTTTGGAATTAAACTGCTTAGTTTACAAAGCGCACAAGTGAAACCTCCTTTACCCATTGCCAGGTCTATAGAGCACTCTCAACCGATTTTCCAGGCTGATCAAGCCGAGAGCAAAGCTTCTTCTTCTTATCGAGTCTATAGACTAAACTCTGACTTACACTTGTTTCGCTCTGTATTCGGCGACGCATAGGTACAGCGTTTGAACTGGCCTCAAAATAGTCCTCCAGAGAGAAAATCTGTTCCCATTTTAAATAATTTTAATTACTATATTATAGTAATTAAAATGAGCTGCTAGCTCCCGGAGCACAGTGCCAAACCGGTCCGCGCCGCTGAGTAATTCCCTCGATTTGTCGTCCTCGGGCGCTTTGTTTCTCTAATAACAGAGTTTTTCCTTAATTACGCCCAATTTGGTGAGGCTTCACTTGATTCACTGCGATACTCGGTGCTGATATTTTTATGCTTCAAATAACTACAGACGCTCGACGTTCTCGAATGGAGACCACGTACCGGAAGACGCAGCGTGGGTAGGCCTCCCAGAAGGTGGACCGACGACCTGGTAAAGATCGCCGGTACCAGCTGAATGCGGAAGGTATAGGATCGGCCTTTGTGGAGATCTCTGGGGGAGGCCTTTGCCCAGCAGTGGGCGTCTTTCGGCTGATATGATGAAATAACTACTGACGCTGAGAGCCTCTCGAAGTTTTGATTGATCATCTTGTATCACTACTAGCGATCTGCTCTGGATTTGCAAAAATACAATCATAGATAGTAGATTCAGGCCGTCCAGAAGTGGACTGTGCCGGATGCACCTTTCAAAATTTTGTAGCCTTTTACCACCTTTTGCCGCCTGACAATGGCCCACCATACTCACTCAGAAAAATGGTGTTATACACGAAAGCAAACATTTTATGACTCGCGCTTTTTAATCACTCTCTGTGTGTACTCTGTCAGTAGTCTATGTCAGAATCACTCGCTACTCTCGTCATTAAATTCTAGACCACTTCTCTAGATCGTGATTTAAACTCTACATACACTCGCAACAAAAATTAACTTTGCTCTCTTGTAAACAAATAACTATTCTTTCTTTGTTAGTATTTTTTAGTTGTATAAAAAAGAATACTACAACCATTAAACTTCAGATATAACTTATCTTAGAAGCTCACCTTTGTAATTTATATTTAAGTCAATTCTGTATAATAGTATAAACTCTATAAAGAATTTCCATACATACTTACATACTGTTCGTATTGAATGGGAGTACAATACGAGTGTACTTCGGAAACTTTCCCGAGTAGGTATCCTTAGCTGTATTGATAGCACTGTCCTCTACACAGCTACTAGGGCACTGGACAAATTAATCATATTCTTTCGGAACTTGTTCACCAACATTTTTGTAACTTTCGTCGTCGGTTCCTCGCGTCGGTTCTTTGTAGTAAGTAATCAAAAAAGTTTTCTCGCTGTTTGCCCAGGAAAGGGGAAAAGTGAATTCATACATAATGTTTTATGGAGATTTTTATTAGAGGCAGCTTCGAATTTCTGGGCTCTCTGTAGGTGCATTTTTTCTTCAAGCACCAATTACTTACTGTTGGACTGGCTTAAAAAATCGTGGTAGCGATTTGCTTGCCTTGTTTCTAAATAAGGCAGGTTCAAAACCCACCAGATCCTATCTAGCTGCACTATCTCAAGCATGAGGCCCTGTTCGAATTGCAAACAGTCGTGCGACCAATAATCACCAATCAAATCGCCCGTCGCACGACCGTTGCCAATTAGGTCAGCGCCTGACGGCTTAATTTACTTCACATAGAAATTAAGTTCAAATGACAAATATTTTTTCATAGGTATCAAACTGTTATCTCGCGTTCTTTATAATCAGTCAGAGTATTTGTCAAGATTAATCAAACGAGCCAAAACTCGATGGGTTTACCATGCGTAATTTATCAGTTCCTATGGCCACCTTCCGTCTCCATCATCAGATCAGTTCGATAGTATCATAACATTGCGTCGTCACCGAATTTCATTTTCCAGATTTCATCACGATATTTTCCCTCACCGTAAGAGCATCGGTAAGCATTCAACTAATGTACATAACTCAAAAAAAGAGTCATGGATACATGGTCTCTCGCTTATGAGTCTGATACATTAACCATTCGGCCATCGACGCCCCTAACGCGACATTATCGCATGTTATATCGCGCTTAGCGCGCAAGGATCCCAAAGATTTCACTGCACCATTTCACCGGTAAACACGAGAGGCATTCAAGAGTCTGTATTGCCGCAAACAGGCTATAACTCATTAGTCTGGAGCACGTATGTTGTCACAGGGCAGTCAACACACACCGATTATCGCCCCTCCCACCCACCGCCGCAATAGTACCCCCCTGCCTCTCGCAACTCCGCGACTGACACCTGTCGCGCCGTCGTGCCGCGTACTATGGCGGGTTTACACAAAGCTCCCAGAATTAGTAAGCTGAAGAGGTATTAATTGAAATGGCTTAAGTAGTATTTGTAGATCTTGGGTAAACAAGAGCTGCAGTGGTGGTACTGACTAGGGTTGTGCTTGCAAAATTCCGCCGGCCCCCTTTCCGCCACCAGGAAACGCGATCCGGGTAAACGCTTCATCCGTCTTGGTTCCTTCCGCTTTATTTCAATCTTTATAATGTGTACGGCTAAGAAATGAAACACCTTGCTTGCGAGTGTATTCCCTAGCGGCCAGAGTGAAGCTGTTCTTAGACAGGCATGTTCACTTATCGGCCGCATTGTCACTGACCAATGTCTGGCTGGTCTAGGTAGAGCATAGCGTGGTATCCCGCACGAATTGGAGCCGCCCGATTGGAGAAGAACTTGCACCTTACAGAATACCGCAGACAAACAATACAATTTTAGATTTCCATTTTAGATAGTATTGTCTTCCTGCCGGTGAGCAAATTTTTTTTTGGGGAACCGGGTTTTGGAAGTGGAGGAGCATTTGCCTATTTTCTGTCAGAGCAATGTATCCTGGGGTTTAGAGGTGGGCAACGCATTGGCGATATCCCAAGTGATTAGTATACCCGTAGTAGTGTCCGACCGACCGAAGGTCAATTTCAGGCCGAAGCCGAAATCGATTAATCGGCTATCGCCACTACCTTCGGCCGAAGCAAGCGAAGAAATTTTGTAAATTAATTAATTTTAAAAAAAAATGTTGGCTTATATTGTACTGTATGATATAGAAAGGCAATTTAAATCACCTCTAGAAGTGATCTAAAGATGATAAAAAAAATACGTGTGGCACTCGGGGACTGCCGCGGTAAAGCTATTGCATAGCATTTTTTATCAACTTATGCAATTATAATTATCTATTTATTTTATTTATGCAGTATATTTTTTTTTGATATTAATTCAAGTTTTTTCTTTGATATTTACCATATACATACACGTTAAGGTTCAATTAGTCGCGGGCTCGAACTCACTCGTGGACGCGGCCAAAAAGCACGCTGTCTCACCTACGTCTAGTCGCACGCACACAAACACCGTGCCGAAGTCTGCCGAACTGAAACGACGTTAGACGATGCACGGCTTTCAACGCCGCACCGCTGTGCCGGTCGGAGTGGGGGGTGTTAGGTTTTTTTTACGGAAATTCTTGATTCGGTCGCCGCGTTCAAAGCCCGCGATAAAAGCTATGCAATAGCTTTAAAAATTACCATGCAATAATATTTGTCAAAAATAACAAAAACCACCTTCGGCGAAACCCAGCTTACACTAGATCGCATGTACACAACACATTATTATTCCCATCTTGTACATAAAATTGACGTCTTGTGTCTGCAGCTTATATTACACCTTATCTCTGTGCACGTGTTTTTCTAACTAAACCCCCTACCTGGATGAGCTCGCTTAACTTTCCCTTTGCTTTTCGTTAGATTTTTGACGTTTGAAAATATTTTAATTAACGTAATCCTAATTCAATAAACACTTTTTTCATTTTCATTGATGCGATGTATATTCGAAATGGACAATCTGTTGAGTCTCACGAATACTACGTATAATATAGGTATTTTACAGGAAATGTATGTAATCCGTCATTATATACAATTTCTAGGAAATGTATCATCATATCAGCCGATAACCGCCCACAGCTGGCTACGCCCAGCTGAGGGCGCCTCACCCAGAGATCTCCACAAAGGCCGGTCCTGTGCCGTCCGCATCCAGCTGGTACTGCGATCTTTACCAGGTCGTCGATCTTTACCTACCCTACCACTATCTTACCCCTACCCTACTCCTACTCTAACTACTGCCCTACCCCTGCCCAACCGCAGACAGAAGTCACCATGTGGGGGAAAAGAAGGAAAATTAACGCCGCTTCCAAGGTGGTTCTCCGTGGGGAAAAGAAACGGCAAGAAACCCACAGAGCCTACTTAATTTTTTTTTTTTAAACATGTCTTATGTACTAATACATTATTTGTTCTATATACTATCTTAAAAGTAAATACCTGCATAGAACAGCAGTTCAGTCCCATGGACTCTTGTCATTTACATATTTAGATGTACTATAATAACTTTTTTGACATAATTTGTTTTTTATAGTGACTTTAAATTTATTCAATGGTAAATTTTGTATATCTGTTGGAACCTTATTATAAAAGCGTACACATTGACCCATAAATGATTTGTGGACTTTGGTCAGACGACAAGCACTAGTAACAAGTTTATCTCTATTTCTAGTATTCCTATTATGAACATCACTGTTTTTCATAAACAAGTGTATAATTTTATGAACATAGATCAAGTTCTCATATATGTATTGTGACGGCATTGTCATAATGTCCATACTGTTAAACTTATCTCTAAGTGAAGTTCTAGGTCTCAATTGGCAAATCGCGCGAATAGCCCTTTTCTGCAGTACAAATACATTATGCCAGTCGGCAGCGTGTCTCCACAGCAGTATGCCATAAGTCATAATGCTGTGGAAATAACTAAAACTAACTAACCTTGCTTTAGCCTCATTAGAAAATCCTCGTATCTTTTTTACAGCATATGGTGCACAACTTAGCCTTTTCGCCAATTTATCAATGTGAGGACCCCATTGTAGTCTACTTTCTAGAGTAAAGCCTAAAAATACTGTGGAATCAATAATATCCAAATTTTCGCCTCTTACTTGTATATTAGTCGGTACTGGTCTAACATTTGGCAAGGAGAATTTTAAACATTTTGTCTTTTTAAAATTCAGTAATAAATTATTAACCGTAAACCAGTTTACCACTTCTGAAACAGCTTTGTTCACGTCGTCATATGTTAATTGTTGTCTTTTAATTTTAAACACTAAAGGTGTATCATTAGCGAACAAAACAATTTCGTTAGTATCTTTTACAAAGTACGGCAAATCATTTACATAAATAAGAAACAAAAATGGACCCAGATTTGACCCCTGTGGGACCCCCATAGAGACAACAGACCCTGCAGATCTTTCTCCGTTTACATAAAACTTCTGAATTCTTTTATAAAAATATGAACTTAACAAGTTTAGAGCTTAGCCCTTTATTCCATAATGTTGCAATTTCCCGACCAAAGTTTCATAATTAATACAATCGAAGGCCTTGGACAAATCACAGAAAATCCCTAGGGCATCACGTGATTCCTCCCAGGCCCCGAAGACATGTTTAATTAGTTCAACACCTGCATCGGTTGTTGAACGACCCCGAGTAAAACCGAATTGTTTATGATACAATATATTATTTCCATAAAAATGAGCTTTTAGTTGGTTTAATATGATTTTCTCAAATATTTTACTCAAAGCTGGTAACACCGAAACTGGTCTAAAATTTGTGGGATCTGTTGTGCTACCTGTTTAAAACAATGGAATAATTTTACTATGCTTCATCAGGTCAGGTTAGGTTAGTTTCAACACATTTATTAAATATGTCGTTGCGTCAAGGAAAGTAGTGTATCAGGATCATTGTCGTCAGGGTGGTGTTTTCAGTATTAGATCGTATTCGTACAGATAACTTAAACAAAGGGTTCACATTTACTCCACCGTATTTATTCCACTTCATTTTTGCACATCACTTTTAATTTTATTTATTTTCAAACGTAAACAACACTTTCTATAATCGAAATGTGGAGACAGTTTCAAGACGTGTTCACTCCTTGGCGGTCGGGCCAAGACTGCCCGCCACTCCTCCCGAGTGGTGCCTTCGAGACTCTCTCAGCTCGCCCTACCAGGCGGCGCACTCCAACTTCCGTTTTCTGCGTCATGAGTCCGTACCATTGACCACATGATTCCATGCTATTGACCGGATCCGTCAAATATATTTGCTAAGTGGACAGCAATGACACAAATTACAGAGCTTATGCTTTTAAAAGCCTTAACTATATCTTGAGGTGTCACATGCTCGAACTTAAAATCGATGACACTCTCTGGTTTCCTAAATTGGCTCGTTATAATCCCTACACACATTTTCACACATTTCCGGTAACATACAATAATAACTTGAACTAAAATACCCCGTCGGCCATTTGTCAATAATAATCAATTTTACTTCAATACACAGCAGCAACTTTCATACTTCAGACAATAGCAATAAGCGTACTTGAACTGAAAAACACCAAAAACCACGACGGATATTTGTCCACAAGGATCAATTTTACTTCCTGGTTCATTCGGCAGGGTCACTTTCATTTGGCACAAAAACGACTGTCACTTTATATGAGTCAGTCCAGCGAACTTGTATTATTACAGATCAATGCCTGTACATCAGATTTTACCACCGATTTTGGCGCTCCTACAGCCCAGAACAGGTAGGCCTGTAAATCATTCCTTATCCTGGCTTTCGTACTTCTATTACCTGCGATGTTTTATCTTTTAATTAAAACAAGCAATACATCAGTAGTATCACGACCCATGAAGTCGAGATTCTCGTTTCCATTAGGTAAAAGATAAAATAAAGCTCTGTACGGTGTGCGGTGTTTCGTAGTTATTATTACTTCAATAATTTTCGATTAAAACGGCTCGCGGTGGTAATAATTAAACTGTACGCGCAATATGCATGCCACAGGCAAACTGTAAAGTTCGCTTTAGAGCAAAATGGCGAGATACTAGGAAAGAAGGAGGAAATTCCTTGTCGTCCAGAAGGGGTTCTCAACCTGATTGGTATATTTCGGTGGAAATATAATGAACGACAGATGTTGGGCAGGTGTAGTACGAATGGGTGCCCTGCATTGAATACTTGACTCACTGTTCACTGCATTTAATGAACGAAAGGCGCGCTCCCGCGCATTTCATTTCAATGTAACTCACAGCTTACATGTGATAGGGATATTGGTGATTCTTGCGTGTATTTATTAAGTTTGTCTACAACAATCAATCCATAAAAAAATAGGAGTAATTGGGACAATCTTTATTGTAAAAATAAGCAAAAAGTGCAAAAAAATATACGAACATTAAATATGTCGGCCTCAGCCCGTGTAAGAGAAAAACAAGTCGAGAGCGTCTCAAAGCTGCCAAGGTAGACGTGCAACATTAAAACCAATGGCCGTGTGTTCCGACACAGCCACATTTTTTGTAACCTAGGGATGCCTAGGCCCACGGCCACCGTCGTTCACTATATCAGCAACCTAAGGGGAGTACGGCGCCGGCCTTTGAGGTACCTGTAGACATGCTTTTTGAAGAACTTCTTGTAATAGTTCAAACCTCGTGCCCAAAGGACAGGCTTCGGGGGAGAGCTCCATACAAGCTGCATCCGGTTATATCAGTTTTGCATAATAATTTAAAATTTAACGGCTACATATTATGGCGTCAGGAATATAAATTATATATGCTCAACGAGAGGCAAGCATTATACAAGCATAAATTGAGGAATCTGATATTCGCATTGTATTTACCTATTGGAAACTGATAATAAATTCGCTATGTAGAGTGGAAATATATTCTGCAGTCAAGTTATAATACTGGTACTATGCCACTGCGTCAGCCACGTAGGTACAAGGCATCTACGAGGTAAGAAATTGACTTAAAGTTACGGGCAAAGGCTCAATACTCTTTCCCATAGCTGCAACTGCTGTGAACCCACGATCCACAGCGGCGACCCAAAGAGTTAGTGCATTTTGACATTCAGGCAGTGCCCGAGGACAAGCTAACACTGTCTTGGAATCTGCATTATAAATTGGGAAGTAACAGGAACCCCAGTCGAAAATCTGGTTCAACCTAACTTTGCCAAGTATAAGGAGGCACACCTGACGAGTGGCGAACTTTTGTATACCGATTATTAAATACCTATCCGATTCCGATGTTCAAAAGATCAAAATCGGAAAGGCATTAAAAAAATCACCTCTTATATGGATCCTTTCGAATATTTTTACAGAGAGTACTCACAATAAGCACACATTTTCACACAGAAAAATTTGATAACTGTAATAACCATCGCTAATAAATATAAGCTTTACAATGCCTTTACGGGTAAAATCCACCCGGCCGTATCACTGCGCCGGGTCCCCGGTACCCGATAATTAATGTGGCTTGAGCTGGAGTGCGCGCTAAATCACGGCTATTTCACAAAAATACAACGGAGCAAATTCTTTCGACCGCGATTAATCCGTTGAAAGTGTTTCATTGAAGTTCTTTCGACTCTAGTGTCGATTATTTAAAGATAGTAATGAATAACAGTTAATACTTATGTCTATGAATGAGCGGAATCTCTTAATACAAGCAAATCTAAGTTTAAAAAGAGATTCCTAATCCTGATAATTGTAATAGATATTAAGTATTTATTTATTTATTTTGTGTTGTAAAAGTCGACGATTGCTCTTTTTACCCTTGACGAGTATGTGCATTTTGTTGGGGTGAGAGATTGTGGGTTTGTTTATATATGCTTGTGTCAATTTGTCTTCTAGTAAGCCTGAAATGTCCGTCTGAACGGGTACATTTGTCGGACATTATCCATTTCGGTCTAATGTCTGTCCATGTTCCGGTTTAAAGGCTAATGTAGAAAGATAGATACTTTGATTATGTTGGATAAACTTTATATTGCAGGTGAAGAAATACTACAGAGAAAAGAAGAAAAATAGATGTTTATAGAGAGATTAGTATGAAATTGTGGGACAATCAGCTTAGACCCCACAGTAGCAAAACATACGCCATTCTAAATTTTTGCAACATGAAACAAACCAACCTTAGTTTACAAACCTGCCCGAGCCACCTCAACTCCATTTGCCAAAAGGCTCACATAAAATAATACACAGATAACATTGGCTTCGGAACAAAACAGTCAATTGCTTAAATTAACATTGGGTCTGAGTGCCAATAAGGTCTGAAAATAAAAAGACAGGTGCCGTAATAAACATGGGGTGCGGCAGACCCGCGTGGTTATGAGGGTGTTATTTATTCTTGGGCATATTTTACCCACGCCCACAGACGGTTATCGTCTTTATAGCTGCCAAAATAAGGTTCTTTATTTGTTAAATGAAAATTAATGAATGAATATTTTTACTTATTTGTATAGGGACATTGGTTTGAGAGCTACGCCACAAACAAAGCTAACATCCAATCACACATAGACACGAAATCTCTAGGTCTCTCTGGAAAGCCCCCAATAAAGTATACTCAAATATTTCCTAAACTACTACACCGATTTTAATGAACTAAAGCTAAGAACCGTCACAATTAAACCGGCTTTCAAATAAATAAAACAACATCGAAATCGGTTTATTCGTTCGCGACCTACAATGCCACACACTGACACATATACAGAGCCACAGGCACACGTAAAACTACACCTCTCTTTTTTCGTCTAAAATCTATATACGAAACACTGGTCACGGAAGCCAAACGCGCACTCCATAACGCTGTATAGCTCATGAATGGCTCTTGGAGCCTCATCCCGTGGCTGAAAGGCCGCTGGCCTTTGAGCCGCTTCGCCACTCTCAACCCATCTACATGAATGAAATATAAAAACAGGCTTTCTTTGTTCGTTCCCCGTATTAAATATGAATAATAGAATTGTTAGCTTGTTTGGTATGCTGATGTTCAGAACTGTGATTGAGGAGTTCCCGTTTGTGTTTGTAAAGCTATTACTGTAACGACCTAAAGTGAAAGAATGAGGTATAGTTCGATGTATTGGTTGTTTGAAACGTTGTAAGAATATGTGTTTAGATTTAGATACAGGGATACTTGGAAAGGGAGCCTAGCAGAATTCGGGGTACCCGGAATACGGATGCTTATGTTCGCTTAGATCTTCAAACTACGCAATGGATTTTAATGCGGTTTTCATAAATAGATAGAGTGATTCAAGAGGAAGGTTTATTGGTAAGAAAAAAGGGGTAGGTAGGTGGATCTATGGTCTGAAATAAATATATTTAATTTAATTTAAAGTATGTGTTGGGTGTTCAGGCCTTCTTCCTTCGGTAGTAGACTTCAGGTTAAGCAGGTTAAACTGATGATTGGACTGTAGTTTTAAATCAATTTAATGTGAAGAGCAAAGAATTACAATGGTAATGAGAGGCTGCTGATCCTCGGGAAAGGTAGTTGAATAATGAATCGTGAATACGTTTAAATATTTGAATTTTGAATATGGTTTACAATAGGGTTAAGGAGAGGTAGTTACAATGTACAGCTAAAGTTTGTATACAAAAATATATTAATGAAAAAATGAAATTATTAAAATAAATTAATGGTTTTAAAAGATCTGAACATATGGTAGGAGTATTGGTAGGAACGCGAACGAAGTCGCGCCGGGATAGCCATTTATGATAATTAAATTAAATTCGAAATAATTGCCTTCATCCACCCTATTTTTGTAAATAAAATTTCTTTCAAATATCTACTTGCAGTCGTGACGATATAGTAGGAATAGTTCTCGTTTTCAGTTTTTATAGAGCCAATGATTGCATCCAGTTGATATTTGTGTAGCGGAGGCCGCGGGGAACGCGGGGCGGGGGGCGGGGGGCGGGGGATGACCGCGCGATATTGCTCTCTATTCAGAACTGTGCATTCATTCCTCGTAGGGATAGCATGGTGGTTATGAAACTACGTCACTTACCCACCGACGAAAACAAGGGGTGTTATGATTTACCGCGTGTATGTGTGTCTGTCTGACAGAGTAGCTTCGGAACGGATAGACCGATTTATTACTTATTTATTGACTTAAAAACTTTATTGCACAAATTACAGCTATTGGTGGACTTTTTATTAGGTTTCATTTATTTGAAAGCTGGTATAATCGGTAATTTTTTTATAGAAAGCTTTTATCGCTCGTTCTCTATGTTCAGTTGAGTATTTGTGAAGACTAATCTTATGACCTATTTCGTTACGCGACTGTAAGCATAGAAAGGCTTCATTTTACGGCAAATTAATAGATTATTTAGGGTCTTCATCGCCCCTCCAGCGGCCTTCGGGGCTCAACAGATTAAATAACAGCCTTCAACTAACGGGTATCGGGATATTAAAGTCAGATTGACTAGGATCTATTCAGGAAATATGGATACCTAGCTTTTACGACTTCGTCTGCGTATGTAATGAATATTACCACCCAATAAATTTGAATATTTATAATACGGTTGTAACGTTCCAGACTCGTTCCTGCGGCAACCACATTGAATTTCGGGATTAATTATAGCCTATGTGCTATCTTCTCCATCTTATCTAGTCGATGGACTAAACCCTGACTTACACTTTATTCGCCCAGTATTCGGCGACGCAAACAGCGTTTGAACTGGTCATGGACCACCTCGTTTCATGCTCGGCGTGTCCTAAAACTTGTACAATGGTGGACTTGTGCGAGGCCAGTTCAAACGCCTATGTTCTATTCTGGACTATAACTACACTGCTGGTAAATTTTATCCGTTAAATCCGTTCAGTAGTTATGCGTGAAGGAGTAAGAAATATCCTTACAAACGACCGACGCATTGATAGTGGTTTAACATCTAACATTCTTTTCTACAAGGGGAAGATTACAACATTACAAATATTAAAAAGGTATGTCGCGTGTGAGTCCCGTTTAATATAATGATATGTAAATAACGCGCGTCTGAAACAAATATTGTCTACATAAGTATACACTTGCCAAAAGCTTGCTACTACTACGGTATTTGAGTGGATCACCTGTTGAGCGCGGGCCGTTCGAGGGGAAATGATGTCTTTGAATGGACCATTGAATCACACTACATATTTATAATATAGCATTTTCTATGTACGATAGCGTAGAGAAGCAGTATAGTACGGGTAAAAGGCTTATTGCCACTTGGCTTAACTCAGTCATCTCATCTTGGCGTTTATGTCCCGGTTGTGCTCTCGCACGAATGCCCGGGGTCCACCTTGACCATGATCCAGGATTTGGCAGATCAGGTAATTACAATAGAGCGAATGCCGTCTGACCTCCATGACCCTGCTACCTGGGGAATATTTGTGCAATAGGTATATGAGTAACGTTGGCTATCATGATTTTTTTTCGTAATACTGCAGACAAACAGGCAAGTGGGTCACCTGATGGAAAGTATTCACCGCCGCCTATGGACATCAGCTACATCAGGGGCGCTGCCAACGCGTTGCCCGCCTCTAAAGAAACCTCTGATATACCTCTTGATACCATGTCATAGTCCAGAACCACTGTGGCTGGGATGACGGTGAAGTTTTTGTTTCGAAATTGCAACAAAACCAACGCCAAAGCAAAAACTCTGCTTACTTTTCAAACGAGTCAGGAACGAAATGCGAATATAGAAGGAAGTAGAGCTAGTTAATATATAATACCAAGGCTTAGTGCAGTCCCCCGGAGCCGCGGTGGGAAGGCCCCTCACGGATAATGACAAACGCGCACGTACGTTGAATGTTAAGCAAAATATACACTAGAATACATTTTCGAGTATGATTATCGATTCAGTATGAATTTTCAATGTGTCATATCAACTTTGTTACAAAAAGAAATATAACATCACGGGGCGTTCACTAAACTGTTCAACCACTTTCAGCGGAAAACTTTGATCAACCTCGTTTCGCCAACTGCATCTACTTCCTAACACCTAACTTAATTCATCATATGAGCCCCAGCTGGGCATAAACCTCCCTCAGGATCTTTGGGGATCTTTTTTTTATGCCCCTAAGGTGGCAATCAATTATGGCCTGCCTGATGGTAATCAGTCACCGCAGCCTATGGACATTTGCAATACCAGGGGCATCACTCACGCGTTGCCGGACCCGTAAAAACATTATCATCCCTGTCATGAACAACTCCATTTTGTACTCTCCAGGGAAAACCTCTCCAGGTAGTTCATTGCCACCTTAGTGTGCGTGGGAGGAAGTTCCTTTGGAACCGCATAGTTTGTGACCAATTTGGCTCCAAGGTGTGAGGATGAACTCCCTGTCGGTGGCGAGCGGTGCGATGATAGAATGTAGCTGTAGGCATCTTGTCAAACAGTTGTCTTAACTTCAACAACAACAAATTATCTTTAGAAAATACCATCACGGGGTGCTAACTGTTGAACCACTTTTAGGTTTCTCAGCCTGGCGAAGCGAAGCAGACCTTGGTCAACTTCGCTTCGCCAACTACACTTAGCTAACTTGGTTCATCATATCAGCTGGAAGATACCCATTACTGCTTGGCATATGTCTCTCCCAGAGATCTCCACAAAGGCCGGTTTTATGCCTTCCGCATCCAGCTGGTACCTGTGATCTTTACCAGGTCGTCGATCCACTTTGTGGGAAGTCCCACGCTGCTTCCGTACGTGGTCGCCACTCGAGAACTTTACTGTCCCATCGGCCATCCGTTCTACGATTGGCAATCCTTAGGATACGTCGGTAACCTTAGTAATTACATCTTACTTAGTTAGTTTGGTAAAAGAGAGTTTATCGAAAAGGAGGGCCTCTATCATACATCCATTGCCAGTCACGTTGCTGTAAAGCTGTAAAGGGACACAAAAACCCCGTAATCTTTCTTTTCCGCATGAATAAGTCAGGTCAGGGCAGGTATTTATTACAAGCACTCCATGCTTTGTCGCTCGCTCTTGTAAATGCACGGTTTTTGCCACTCCAAGTCTAACGAACCAACTTTTCGGGGAGATGATTAATTGGTTTCCCTCTTCAGAGGGAGGCTTATCCGACTTTTTGTCGGTTAGGTTATTATGTCATACGGCAGACAAACAGGCACGCGGACCACCTGATGTAAAGTAGTCACCGTCGCCTAATGGACATCAGCAACACCAGGGGCGCTACCAAGGCGTTGCCCACCTCTAAGGAAACCTCTAAATTACCTCTTGAACGATCCCATGTCATAGTCGAAATATTATGGCTGGGAAAAGTAACAAGAAATATGTTTTTTTTTTATTTTTTATTTTTTTTATTTAACAGTTTATTGTACACAAGAAATACATAGCAAATAACAGGCAAAGTAAAAAATGGCACAACAGGCGCTACTTATTTCTAAAGAAATCTCTTCCAGCAGGCCTTTGGGAGTGTGATGTGATCATGAGACGCCGATAGGACGTGCACAATATTACCTATCTAAATAGGCATATACATAAGTATATTTATTCTACCTACACATATAAGTATCTATAAATACATACATATATACACGCATACATACATACATATCGACTTATAATACAATAATAATATATACTATAAAAAATAATCATCTTGGCGTTAATGTCCCGGTTGTGCTCTCGAGAACGAGGGCCCGGGGTCCGCCTTGACCATGATCCAGGATTTGGCAGGTCAGGTAATTACAGTGGAGCGACTGCCATCTGACCTCCATGACCCTGCTACCAGGGGAACCTGACCAGATTGGATCATGGTTACACATCCAGTCGCCTGAATGTGCAGGTTTCATCACGATGTTTTCCCTCACCGTTAGAGCATCGGTTAGTATTCAACTAATGTACATAACTCAGAAAATAGTCATTGGTACATGGCCGGAGCGGGATTCGAACCCGGGACCTCTGGCTTACAAGTCGGATACTGTAACCGCTTGGCCACCGACGCCTAATAATATATACTACATAATGCATAATCTATAACTTAGGAACACTCTGTGATAGATAAAACTCTTTTACTATAAATAGATAAATAGATAGATAAAACTTTTTTAATGATTTATGTTGTATAATTAGTCGGAAAAGCCTTGAATGCGGGGAGAGGGGGGTGAGGTCGGGGTTCTTGAATATCACAGCGAAATTCATCGCTGTTTGAAGACCCGCATCCTTGCTTGGCTTAGACAAAGTTCTGAATTTAATATTCTTGTAAAACCAGCTGTTCCGACCTTGTCCTTGTGAAATGTAATGGTGCCATTTAATTTGTGGTGCTTATAATTTGGGCCATAATAGTATGGAATGTTAAACAGAGCGATACTACACGCTTAAACATATTGGGCCATAAACATAATTTATGTTAATGTATTTCGTCCGTTACATTTTTGTCGTAAAGCGACTATATCGATTTTGGTACAGGCAAAGACCTTCGTAGAGTGGAATTATTTTGGAGCATTTTTGCAGTGTCGGAAAGCCACCAATTAAGGATGTGTTCGAAAATTCTTTGGAGGACGGTCAAGTCACACGAGTTGTTAAAGAAAATAAAACCGAACTGCAGTAAACTATCTTTTATCTATCTATTTATTAGTAAATAATAGTGCGCTGACCGGTTATAGCTACCTAAAAGGCAGTGATTGTTCCAATAAAAAATGGATTATTGAAATACAAAAGTGTGATTATTAAATAGTTTGACAATTTTGCAAATTGCTTACCTTTTGCGTTACTTTACTTTACTTTAAATAAAGCGCACGCCTGCGTCCCACAGGTAGGGTAGGCAGAGACCATGAACCGCCACTTTGCTTTGTCCTGACACAACTCCCTAGCCTTGCATATATCCACACACAACTACAACTCTTTTCATACATCTTTGGAGGTCTTGAGGTTACTAGGAGTTAAACTCAGTAGACAAGTGTAGAATGGATATATTTACAGAAAATGTGCCTAACTATATTTACAAATATGTACTCCCTAAACTTACGTGTTTGATCTAGCAAATTTGCATTGACCAATCGGAAAGCCCGACGCGAGGTAGCTCCCCACTCCTGCCGAACGCGTGTGGTGCCGCTATAAATAAGCGACACAGACGGGCGCTCGCCCATTTGGCCGGCGCATCGGAGAACAGCACATCAGAGGAAGCTCGGCGTGCACGCTGGCGCCAACAGCGGCGGCGAACTCCGGTGGTCTTCTGAAGCTGCGTTCGGACTCCGTGGCGTGAAGAACAATGCAAGACTAGTCGTTCTTTTCAGAACGCAATCCTGAGTTTCACGACCCAATACGCTCTGTGGCCAAATACGCATTCGTTCTATTTATTGTAGAACACAAGTTTCATTGACTTTTATACGAATACCATATAGGTAGCCACACATCCCCTTTTATTCTTGCCACTTCGAACCCCTGCAACACAACACTTGACGACAAAAAAAATAAAACTAATTAACGTCGTATCGTACAGGATTATCCTGTAAGATACGAACTTCCGTTTCCTGGCAATAAATTGGCTTACTTCCTTAGTTTGTTTGGAAATATTCCAACCTTCCAATTAATTAATAAATACGAATCCGAGCATAACTGAGTATAGATATATCGAAAAAATGTATAATAGGAGCGTGGATGGCTGAGTGGTTACAGTATCCAACTCGTAAGCGAGAAGTACCGGAATCCCATTGCGGCCATGTACAGAAGGTCGAAGATGCTGTCGAAGGCGGAGCATGGCAATCTAGAGACACTCTTTTTCTTTCTTTTTTTTTATTATCAGTAGTACGTCTGAGTTTCGGCAAACTATTTCTGCATACAATCTTAAATTTGCAATAAATGAGCCAACAAGATTGGAGAGTGGCACTTGCTTCGATAATATAATATATAATAATATACCAAGAAGTAAAGGTCAGGTGTTCGAATTCGGTATTTCAGATCACACGGCTCAATATGTCAGCTGTCCAGTAAAAAAATATTGATGAATTTCAACCTGGTACACAGAAAGACGTGATTATAGCGCAGAAAACCTAATTAAATTTGCTGATTGCCTAAAAAGCTTAACTTTTAATTCAATTTATTTAAGCAAAAATGCTAACGATTCATTTAATGAATTTTATAATACTTTCCAACTATTTTACAACATGTGTTTCCCTGTTATTAGAGTAAAGCACACTGTTACAAAACGATTAAGCTGGATATCGCAGGGCTCGATTCGACCACATAAGCCGGATTGGCGCCAAACTGGCCTCCTCCTGGGAGTAAGGCGTTTTGGTCTTTGGCAAAATCGGTCGAATCTAATTTCAGCCAATCTTCGTTGCCGCCGTTGCTGAAGCCAGACGGAACATTTGCGGAAAGCGAATATGCTTGCTTCTCTTTTTGCGGCGAATTCGCGTTTGGATACTGCAGGAAAAACACCACCTACCTCACCCCGTGCTGACTGCGTTATGGCAGAGGTACGAATACATCAGAGAGAAATTTTAAAAATCCTGACCTGATGGTATACCGGCAATAGTCCTGCATAGTTGTGCTCCTGAGTTGTCTCCTGTACTTACGCGCCTGTACCGCCTCTCACTTGAGACTGGTATTCTACCCAAGTCGTGGAAGCTTGCTAATGTGCAGCCCGTGCCCAAAAAAGGCAGCCGCGCCGACCCTGCCAACTACCGCCCTATTTCGGTCACTTCCATACTCTGTAAGATTATGGAACGTGCACTGAATAACAAACTCCTTGCGCATCTTGAAGGTAACGATCTCCTCAGCGATTACCAGTACGGATTCTGCCGTGGTCGGTCTGCTGGGGACCTTCTGGTGTATGCCACACAATTATGGAGTGAGGCCATTGAGAGACATGGCGAGGCCCTTGCTGTGTCTCTTGATATCTCCAAGGCCTTTGACAGAGTTTGGCATGCGGGCCTCCTAAGCAGGCTTCCTTCATTTGGTATTCCTGCTGGCTTTTGCACCTGGATATCGGATTTTCTGAGTGGACGTTCTATCCGTGTAGTTATCGATGGCTACTCGTCTAATCTTCAGGCTATCGACGCGGGAGTTCCTCAGGGATCGGTTCTGTCCGCGACTTTATTCTTGCTGCATATTAACAATCTGCTTGTACCGGGTACCTTTGGGTACACAGACGACAGCACAGTAACGGATAGATATCTGTCAGAGGCAAAAGCCAGCAGGGACGATATTCAGTCTTGTCGAGAGGCTATGGTTGGTCGTTTGGACAAAGCTCTCAAGGCAGTCCTGATTGGGGTGAAGCCAATCTGGTGGCGTTCAACGCAAACAAAACACAGGCGTGTTTGTTTTCCGCCAAAAGGAGTCCATTCCATTTAACTCCAACTTTTCGGGATGTTCCTGTGGAAATTACCGACAACCTACAGCTTCTTGGCGTTGAGCTATCTGCAAATCTCAACTTCGGTCAGTACATCGAATCCAAGGCTAAGACTGCAGCAAAAAAGCTTGATGTCCTCTCGAAGGTTAGGCGGTACTTTACTTCAAAGCAGTTGCTTCAGTTATATCAAGCACAAGTCCGATCCTGCATGGAGTACTGCTGCCACCTCTGGGATGGATCAGCCAAATATCAACTGGCGGCTTTGGATTCGGTTGAAAAACGTGCAAAGAAGATAATTTGTGACCAGCAGTTGGTTGAGGCTAGGCTGCAGAGCCTCGAACATCGGCGTAAGGTTGCGCGTCTGTCGGTCTTCTACAGGTTACATTTCGGAGAGTGTGCGAAGCAGCTGCACGACCTCATTCCGCCGGCCCCTTTCCGCCATCGGGAGACGCGATCCGGGCGAGCGCTTCATCCTTATGTCGTGGATATTCCAGCTATCCGCACGAGCCGCTTTGGCTCGACCTTTATAATGCGTACGGCTAAGGAGTGGAACGCGTTGCCTGCGAGTGTGTTTCCTGATCAATATAATCTGGATGCCTTCAAGGCTGGAGTGAATAGGCTGTTCCAAGACGGGCATGCTCCATCTTCGGCCGCATCGTCACTTACCAACTGGTGAGATGGCGGTCAAATGCCTGCCTTGTAAAAAAAAAAAAAAAAAAAAAAAAAAAAAAAGGATATCTAAGGGTATAAAATTGTGTGCTAAACGCAAACGTCAACTTCTTTGGAAATATAGGTTCACAAGGAATAAAACCGACAGAAATACATTTAAAAAATATTCTATAAGACTAAATAAAATAATAAAACTGACTCAAAAATCCCAAAATTATCATTATATCATGACGGCAAACAATAAAGCTAAAGCTACGTGGAAGATAATTAACGATAATTAACAGCAGCTCCCAAGAGAAGACATAACCCTATTAAAATTAAATGATTGCAACATTAATAATAAAAAAAAATAGCACAAGTTTTTAATGATCACTACTCAAATGTTGCGAGCTCGTCTTCAAGGCCTAGTACAAATAATTATAGGAAAACAATTTCAAATACAATAATGAATTCAATATTTATGACTCCTGTAATTCCTAATGTCATTTTTTTTATAATAAAAGACTTGTAAAACACAAACATTACAGGCTATGATGATATTAATATAAACGTTGTGAAATACGTATCGCATATTATTTCCACACCAATCAGCCATATTGTTAATCTGTGCATTGCTGAAGGTGTCTTCCCAGAGAAACTGAAAACTACAATAATAAAACCATTGTTTAAAAAAGAAGACTGCGTGAATGTTAATAATTATAGGCCTTTGGCCTTGATACCAATATTCTCTGAAATAATAGAGAAAGTCATTTATATTTCGCTTTACCAATACTGTGAAGCGAATAAAATATTGGTACCACAGCAAAAGGGGTTTCGCAAAAATAAAAACAATGAAATGGCTATATATGACATGTTATATCAAATTTATTTAAGAATGGATAATCGCCTACCTATAATAGCATTATTTTTAGATTTGACTAAAGCTTTTGACTTCGTTGACCACAACATATTACTTGAAAAATTAGAAGCTATTGGCATTCGAGGAAATGTCAATAAATTATTAAAATCATACCTCTGTGGAAGAACACAAATGACACAAATTAATAAGATATGTCCCAAAACTAAAATTGAAACTAAATATCTGTCAAATAGTAATGCAGTTCACTACGGTGTTCCACAAGGAAGTGTGTTGGGACCCTTATTATGTATTATATATATAAATGACATCGTTAAATCTATTAATAATCTAATGAATTTATTTGCCGATGACTGCACTGTGCTAATAAATAATATAATTGAAATTAATCAAATATTATCTAATATTATCTAATATTATTGACTGGTTACATAGTAATAACCTACAAATTAATCTTGACAAAACGAAAATTATTAATTTTAAACAGAGATATAAGGGGACTACACATACAAATATAAAACATAACGGACATATAATACAAGAGACAAATGAAACAAATTTCCTAGGATTGTACTTAGATAGGAATATGAACTGGCATACTCACATTGAATACGTATGTAACGGGATCAGCCAATCTTCATACGCACTTTATAGACTAAGCAAACTAGCCAGTAGAAAAACTTTGCTTGTGGCGTATCACGGACTTGTAGTCTCAGATATGGGATTATCTTCTGGGGCAACGCAACAGGAATTGACTCAATATTTAAAGCACAGAAACGATGTATAAGGGCTATCTGTAACTTGCGACGTACTGATAGCTGTAAGTCTTTCTTTAAAGAGCTAAATTGTCTTACTATGCCGTCCTTGTACGTTTACGAGGTTGCAGTGTTCGTACGTACGAACAGTCATCTATTCCCAAGTGTGGAAAGTGCCCGGCGCCGTGACCAGTTACATTTACACCCTTGCAAAACGGCAATGTTCCCCAAAAGTGTTTATGCAAGGGCCCCAAAAATCTATAACGCTATACCAAAAATAATACGAGAAGCCGAAAGTCTGAACCATTTTAAAACACAACTGCACAATTATCTCGTGGAAAGAGTGTTGTACACGGTAAAATAACTTTTTATTAAAAAACACTAACACTCTTGTGCCCATCTTTTATTATTTGACATGATCTTTTTATTGACGTGACAACGTCTTATAATTCGATGTAGCCGGCTGCACGCACGAAAAAACATGACTCATGCGGCGTTACCTCGCTCTGAGACGTTCCATTTAAGGCTTGAAGTGCAAGCGAGAGCGCGGAACGACCGACAAAGAGGCACAATCGGCCTCCGCGTTCGGCAGCGTTCGGCAGCGTTCGACATCTGTCTCTCTCCTACTTGAGTGAGCGATGCGTCCGCGTGGACAGCTGCTATACAATAATACATTTACATGTTTTCGTCAAGTATGAAGTGCAGTGAAAAGTGAATGTGGTGTCAATTGTTTATAGCAACGATAACTGCGGCGATAAAGGTAATGATTCTTTCGATATTAAATATATGTTCAGTGATATATTGTCGAATATTCGTGCTTTCATCATTAAAATAAATAGCATCGGTCCGCTAGTGCAGCGACAATTATCAGTATTTTCTTATGACGTTGTCACGTTCAAATATCGTCAGTAAACCGACTTTACAGACAACCGATTTTTTTATTTTATACCTTGACATCCAGATTTGTGTTTGTTTTTAATATTGTTATTATTTTAATAATTATTTATTTTAGTCACAATTGTATTTAGTGTATGACATGAAGGTTTATATTATTATTTTAACTGCAATAGGCATTTGACATTGTGTTTATAATATAGTTTGACATTGTTTTAAAATCACAATTAAATTTGTACGCTGAATGGCAGGTCACAGATGAGCACATAAATATCCAATGTAACATCTTTTTTTTACCAGTGTTACCACAAATAAAATAAATTTGATATTGAATTTGAATAGGCTTGCATTTGACCTGTAGCATGCGTGCCTAGAAGATACCTATTCACTCTTGATTTGAAGACCTCAAGGTTATACTTATCGGGGAACATTGACTCAGGCAGAGAGTTCCAATCCTTTGCAGTGCGCATAAGAAAAGTGGATGATGATGAAAAAGTCTATTCACTCTGGCCTTGAAAGAGTTCATGCGTCCAAGAGTCCTCTTTTAGGAAAACACTGCTGGCAATTCGTTCTCTTCTTTAGCTGTTCGCATTGTAAAAAGATCGAATCAAAGCGGTTTGTGCGGATAACTGGTATATCTACATAATGGTGGAACACCTACCCGCCTCTTCGGCCCCGCAGGCAGAAAGGGTCCAGGATTAGATCGAACAATTCCCGAAATGCATGTTAGCCTTTTACGCAAATCTCGCAATACGCATATCTCACACTCAATCGTCTCGTCTTTTACCATTTAAATATCCTTTCCCCTTTATCCCAAGTCATTCTAAGCGTTGTCTAACAGTGTTAAACGACGTCCTGGAACAAGGCCCGCTGGGAAATCTACAAGTGTGCGACCGAGCAACCCTCCTCAGGTCCTGTCTGAGACGATTTGTGCACAGAACGCGTTAGGCATGTTATGGGTATATTTAACGAATTAATGGCTGTTTGGCGGCCGTATCACTGGGGTGTGGAGAGCGTGTACGACATACAAGATACCTTCGGTTAGCAGATATAGGATAACACTATATCGCAATAAGTTTTTTTTGTCAAAGCAGAGCAGTAAGGGTCCGTTTACACGTTTACGCTTAAAAAAGGCCTAGGGCAGGCATGGAAAATCAATGGCACGGGTGCCACAGATAGCATGCGGTAAAAATATCGTACGTATCGGTAATGAAACATGGCTTAGATTATACCATGGAGTTCAAGTTACCAAATTATCAATAGTAGTTTAGTTTAGTAGTTTTTGCGTCATGCGCGAACAAATAGACAAACAGATACTTAGACAAAAATGCCCAAAAAACGTTTTAAGGCATAGTTACGTCTCAGAATCCTATCCTTCTAAAATATCTTCATTATAGAGACATGGCTTATTTTACAGTTTTTATAACATTATAGATTTCCATACATCCTGTGAGATTCACCATTTTCCGTCATGATATAAGTATAAATCTCATCGAGACAATGTTAATATGCCACACAAGTGTCCCAGTGTAGCACAGACATGCATAGAAGACGCGAAAATACATTCTTGCTTACATATTCCTTGCACAGAGCGGTGGGATGGCACGTGACCTACTCAGACGTTTCTAGTGGGCCTCTTTACTCATCTAAAGGATAAACAAACAGATACATAGGTAACAGATATCTATAGGTGTCAGTAGTGATACAAAAGTGGTGGAATGAACCGATTTTAAAGGAACGAAGCTAAGAAACATCACCATTAAAGTGATTTTCAAGTAAAATAAGCTGCATCGAAATATTGTTCCATTCGGCCTTTTTACCGCACACTTTTCAGGGCACATGGCTCGAAGAATAGATTTCCGTTGGGGAAGTACAGTTACCACGTGCCGACCATGTACGGGAACAGGCAGCGTTGTCCGCCGACTTGGTAAAGATCGCAGGTCCAGCTGGATGCGAAAGGCACAGGAACGGCCTTTGTGGTGATCTCTGGGGGAGGCTTACGCCCAGTAGTGGGCGTCCTTCGGCTGAAATAACGATGATGATGATGATGACGGCGCACCTGCCTGAACAAAGAAAACAACGCGAGTGAAGTCGCGCCGGGCTAAGTTTATTTATATTTATTTAACTTTATCTTGATCATATATAAATAAGTAATAAATATAAATAATTAATAAATATTCGTGGACAAATTCACACAGCGCCACCTAGCCCCAAACTAAGCAAAGCTTGTGCTATTGGTGCTAGATAACTTATAAACTACTTAAATACTTTTAAATACATACTTATTATACATATTACACCCAGACCCGTAACAGAAATTAAAATTCATCATTTTCAGAACCCGGGACCTCTTGCGTGGCAGACCGGCATGTTGACCACTCAACCACTCAGATCGTCTGAGTGGTTGAGTACAGTACAGTAGGTACGCCACCATATTTGAGTACAGTCTTTCTTTCCGCGAATATCGCTTTTTGATATGGAGCCCACTGAGTCGTGATCGCCGCGGAGCCTCTTTCAGCCTATATCTCTCCCAAATTGCTACAATAACACCATTCGTGGTTATTTTATCCTTTTATCGGCGACAATACAAAGCCTTTGTACTCCACATTCCAATTGTGTCGAACGGGAACGTATCTATGGACTCGTGTAAGCGATATTTCTCAATATTTTCCAAATGCTGAGATATGGAGGAAATAACACCGAGAGTTGTTGGAAAAAACCCGGAAAAATTCTACTTATGAACATTTATAGTCATACGTAGCAACGGTGTAGTTCTGAAGCGTCGGTGGCCTAGTGGTTAAGGTATCCGACTCGTAAACGAGAGGTACCGGGTTCGAATCCGACTGCGGCCATGTACTAATGACCCTTTTCTGTGTTATGTACATTAGTTGAATGCTAACCGACCTTCTTACGGTGATCGAAAACATCGTGATGAAACCAGCATATTCAGGCGACTGAATGTATAACCTCATGATCCAATCTGGTCAGGTTCCCTTTGTAGGTACGCAAGAGCATAACCGGGAGATTAAAGCCAAGATAATGATGATCCTTTTTATTTATATATAGTCATACGTATGTCCCCTATGTTTCGGTTTGAAGAATAAGGAAGCCAGCGCAATTAGAGGCACGAGGAATTTCATCTCAGCTATCACAGTGATAACGCGCCCTTAGTGAGCGTCGATTAATGGGTCCAGTTCGATCCCTAGAGTCGCCATGTAATAATGACTTTTTCTGAGTTATTTACACGCATAAATCTGTTAGCTGACCAACACATTTTCTGATATTTTTATTGGTAGATTTATATCAAATACCTGACCCATATTACTATGGACTTTAAGATCAATAATTTTGATAACAACAGACTATTAAGGATTTGGTTGTGTTACTGGTTTTTCTTGTCCCATTTCTTTGACGTTAAGATATTTACTACCCTCATTGACTACCCACGTTTTTGGACGAAGCATTATTGTGAATTACATTCTGTTGATGGTTGTATTAGTATTTAATTACATTGACATTTATTATTGACTTTAATTTAACATGACATGTATTTAATGCTTTATTATCTTATGGATTTGTAAATTTTTATTTCGATTATAAATAAAAGATTAAGGATAGTGTTTGCTATACTAACGTAGTTTGATCATGTTTTTAATATTACGCTTTCAAAGCCAATGCGTATGGAAATCTATCCTATGTAACTTTGAAACGATATATTTTTGCGAAAATCTGATAAACTACAATCTATATTGGTTTTTTGATCACGTCTACAAAATTTCATTGACTTTGATAGCGTAATATTGGAAATATGATCAAACATATGAAGCACGCTCGGGTAACACTCCTCATATCTTCACACCACACGCGTAGTTTCAACTCTCCAGAGGGGATATCCATGTCATCTTGGGAGAAACAGTTGTGGGTTGTGGGTTCAATCCTATTTATTTTATACAAGTGAATAAAATAAAAAATAGGTTTTTAGCTTGCACCTTTCATTTATTTTGAATTATAAAACACAGAAAGCAAATACCTATAGCTAGATTTTTGTTTGTTGGGTTTTCAATCATCAGGACAAGATTTTTACGAAAGAAAAGCATAGGTAGGGGTATGTATAGGGGTAGGGGTGGGGTAAGGTAAGGGTAAGGTTGGGGTAGCACGCCACGCGAACGAAATCGCGCCGGGCCAGCTAGTGGTTACTAACAAAGTAAATGTAAGTAATTTTGTTGAATCTCAAAATATGAAGTTAATTAAGGGATCTCTCTAGAGTGTGGATAGAGTGGCCACTGAGGACATAATCTCTGTAATCCCTCTGCTCTTTGTGTGAGGTGTCTGACGTTGAGGGTTGGGCTTGCAATTCCGCAGCGTAGTAGTTGCGGGACTAAAAATTTTAAATCCAGCGGGATCCCGGTGTTTGGTCTACCCGACTGAATAAAATTAAATGTAAATAAACTCGTAAGCGTAGAATGTGTCTACTCTCAGAAGGCAGTCCAATACGAGTTCAAAAAAAAATACATTTCCCAGGTTCAGGTCAAATAAAGATGGCGCGCTTTCAACAGTGACATGAGGCCGATTTCGTAGACATGTGTGCCATGACGTAGTTTGTTTGTCAATGTGTGCGTATGTGACCGTGTATGCACCATGCCCACCACGATAATTGCGACTACAAAGAATAAAAAATTAATGTGCTTGGACAATTCCCACAGTGCCATCTAGCCCCAAAGAAAGCAAAGCTTGTGTTATGGCTGCTACAGATAACTGATAAACTACTTTTATACTTTTTAATACATACCAGTAACAGAAATTAAAAATCATTTTTTCAATTTCTGCTCGGCCGGGTATCGAACCCGGGACCTCTGCGTAGCAGACCAAGGCATGTTAACCAACTTAACCTCTCAGGTTATCGAACAAAATGTCACGGGATCCCGGAATACAGAGATCCCGCAGTACCGGGATTGGGGCTAGATGAGGGCTTGCGTGTAAAGCGGACTAGCGGTTCGTTGTACGCTTCAGCCACTTTGGCGTGATAAAATATTGCTCAGACGCTTAATTAAGGGGCGAACCGCAGTCTTTGTCTGCGGGGAGCATTGTTTGCTGCTTCTCATACATAAATGAACTAACATTTTTGTATTTTTTAGAGTATATTTTGGAAATAGAATGTAGTCTACGGCCATCTTGGTATCCCGGTTGTGCATAATAAAAAGTAGTCTACACCCCTCCTAAATTTTCCGTTTATCTGCTTATCATAACTTTATCTAAATATATTCAGCGGGCTAGGCGTGTAAACTTAATATGTTTGGCTGTGTCATCGTTGTAACAGACAGTTTGAATTTAAATCCTTTATAATAATAATTATTATAATCATCGTTAATGTCCTGTAGTGCTTTCACGCACGAGGGCCCCTGGTCTGCTCTGACCATGCTCCAGGATTTGGCAGATCAGATAATTACAGTGGAGCGACTGCCATTTGACCTTTGTGACCCTGCTACTAGGGGACCCTGACCAGATTGGATCTCGGTTACACATTAAATCGCCTGAAACCTGCACGGTTTCGTCACGATGTTTTCCCTCACCATAAGAGCATCGGTTAGCATTCAACTAATGTACATAACTCTGAAACGCGTCATTGGTACATGGCCACAGTAGGACTCGAACCTGGTATCTCTCGCTTACGAGTCGGATCGTACAGCAAATACTTGCAATAACTAGAACTAAAACAAAGCCTGAGTAATCCCATCAATTAAATACGTAACACGAATCAGAGCAACGTAACAACAATCTCTGTTTACAGTCTAGTGGTCTAATAGTGTTAATTACCAAGTGGTGATTGCATTAGGTCGTTGGGGGGTAGGGGCAAAGAGGGGGTAAAATGAGGGGGGGAGGGGGGCGACAGTGATTGATGACCCGAGCGTGCAATATCGAGGCTGCATTCAGCGGGTTTTTGTGCACTTTTGTTCAGCTAGCTCTAATTGACGGGGCAGTTAACGCTGTAGGCTTCAATTGATGGATAGGGGTGTAAGGTTGCATTGGTAATTGATATGCAAGAGCCGGAGGTTGGCTGTGCTGTAGTTGAATCTCTTGTATCTATACATAGTAAAAAATAAAGTCGCTGCCCGCCGTCTGTACCTATGTACGCTTTGATCTTTCAAGCTACGCAACGAATTGTAATGCGGTTTTCAGCAATAGATAGAGTGATTCAAGAGGAAGGTTTATAAGCAAGAAAAAAGGGTACCTCTGCGTGGCAGATCGGATGTTAACCACTGAACCATCCAGGTCGTCTAAGCAGACTAACATATTTATTTATTTATTTATTAAATCTTCATGCACAAAATAGTACAGTGGCGGACTTAAAGCTAAAATAGCCTTATCTACCAGTCAACCAGGAGATGATGGATAAAGAAAAAGGTAGGCGGTGCAAGAGAAGCTACTAGACAAAAAGAAGGAGCGGAACCGTTTATGCAACTATAACCAAACCAGAGATAATGTTCAGATAAATAGATAGATAACTAAAAATAAATTAATATAAATAAACGTAGTGAGTGGGTAATATAGCAAGAATACATAACCATATAAATACTATACGAGTAAAGGGGAAAGAAGCTCAGTCAAACAAGGGGGAGATAGGAGACAAATTCGTGAGCCCCAACACTAAAGATCCTTCAGATAATGCTCACGAACAGCTTTCTTAAATGGGTATTTGCTGGAAAGCAATCTAAGATCGGGAGGGAGATCATTCCAGAGCCTTACAGCCCTCAGTACAAAAGAATTGGAGATAAAACCCGTACGGTGGAGAGGAAGATTTAATAAAAGATTACTCGAGGAGCGGAGGTCACGGTCGTGGGTGTCAGAAAGAAACTTGAATTTAGTTTTAAGGTAGTTGGGGATGGCCGGATCGAATAAGATGGAATGAAGTAGAGATAGCATTCTTAAATTGCGGCGTTGGCGGATGGGGAGCCACTTAAGCTTGGCACGAAATTCGGAAATGTGATCGTACTTGCGCAGGCCGAAAATGAACCTGATGCAGTTGTTCCGAAGACGTTCCAGCTTAAGAAGGAGCTCTTGATTAATGTCAGAGCAACATACGTCAGCATAGTCAATAATGGGTAAAATTAGGGACTGCACAAGTAAGATTTTAGTAGCAGGAGGAAGAAAGAATTTAAACCTGTAGAGAGAGCAAAGAGTCCCAGTTACCTTCCTGCTAACCTCAGTCACGTGGGCTGACCAGCTAAAAGTACTATCAATGAGGAGCCCTAAATCTTTTACCTGGGGAGAATAAGGGACAACCACACCGTTGAAATGGATTGGAGGAACCCGGGAAATGTCGAGGCGTTTAATTTGATACGGGCTACCCAGAATAATGGCTTGGCACTTAGAGGGATTAACAGAGATACCGAATTTGGAAGCCCAATTCTGGACAGCATCAAGATCTTTAACAAGAGCAGACACCGCATCCGAAATATTAGCAGCCTCCGAGTCCGCATATACCTGCAAATCGTCAGCATACAGGTGATACGAGCAGCTGAGACAACGAGTAAGTTGGTTTATAAAAATTGAAAAAAGAAGGGGGGAGAGGATACCACCCTGCGGGACACCCGTCTCGAGGTTGCACCAGCTAGACGTTAACCTATCAGCCGTAACTGCCTGTTGACGACCGCGAAGATACGACGTGAACCAATCAATAACCGAGGACGAGACACCGAGATGTGATAAGACAGCCAGCAAGATGTCATGATCGACGTTGTTAAAGGCATTAGAAAAATCAATTAATACAAGGATTGACAATTTAGTGTTCTCCATACTCTCCCTTACATCTTCAGTAACCTTAAGTAGAGCAGTAGCCGTACTATGTCCAGGTCGGAAACCGGACTGGAACGGACTTATGAGATCATTGGAGAGCACAAAGGACGACAATTGTTTGTGGACAATGGCCTCGAGAATTTTTGACAGATAGGGTAGAATTGATATTGGTCTAAGATGAATTAACGAAGTAGGAGAGGAGATTTTGGGTAGTGGAATGACCATTGCCTTACGCCAAAGATTAGGAAAGGAGGAAGTAGAGAGTGAAAAGTTAATAATATGCGTTAATATTGAAAGGACTGAATTAAAAATGTGAAAAATCATATCTCTGCTCACCTCATCGCATCCTATCGCCTTAGATTGAACGGATGTCAGAGTTTTCCTGACCTCATCCTCAGAGACCGCACAAAATTCAAAGGACTGAACTGAAGGCTTAGGTAGAGAAGCAACAAAACCAATAGTATCTGCCTTAATGTCCCTATCTAATTGAGGTGTAACAGAAAAATGACGATTTAGGACGTCAGGACAAAAAGGCAGCCTCTGCTCCGGAGCTCGTGGCTTGCCAACACCAACCGTCTTGAGAAACTTCCATATATTAGCGGTCGAGGAATCAGTCAGGCTTTTATGGAAGTAACGGCGTTTCTCGTTTCTAACAATTTTATTGGTCAAATTGCGTGCGTATTTATATGATGACCAGTTCGCCTCAGTACGATCAACTTTAAACTTACGAAAGGCCTTGTTCCGCTTAAGCATGGCCATGCGAACCCCTTCAGTAATCCACGGGCTCGGCGGATGCCTAATCCTTACAGTACGTTTGGGTGCATGCGTATCAAATATAGACAAAATGGATTCGTTGAAAATAGATATTTTTTCATCAATGGATGATGCAGCAAGACACGCACTCCAATCCAGACTCGACGCATCCACCCCAAGCGCGTCCAAGTCCATGCCCCTAAAACAACGCAGATTAATAGCATATAGATAATATATATCTATAGATAATAACATATGCATATGCCAAACTCATAACACCGTCTTTTAACCGGGTTAACGGCTTGCTAACTTCTTGCTAACGCTTCTTTGTTTACGTAATTTATAATTTATAATAAATGGATTACACAAAGTTAAACTTCAATTTTCTTCTCATTAGCTCTCATTCAGACTTTGACATGAGGTTGATAAGTTTACCGCAGGCCTAACAACTTGTTGAAGTTTGCAAATTGTATGGTTAAGAAAAGCTGCGTATGCCCTGCGTCGGACAAGAGAATATAATGTGTTTTTTATAGAGGCGGAGAACTTAAAAATATAGAATTATTTAAGTATTTAGTATCAGTGAAACTAGTTTTATTGGAAAGATAATTTTATGTCATTTTTGTCTGAATATAATTTCGGTTATGTGGCCGTGTCTTTGTTAACTTAGTCATTCAACCAAAAGTGAGTTTCAGCGCCGAACAAAATTTAGTATGGGGAAAGAAATGAACATTTCACTTTAGCTACCGAGATTGTGTTATCTAACTCCATTCCATTATTTTCTTTAGAGATATGTCAAGTCACTTATTTAGAATTTATTGTACGTCCGTAATATACAAGCTATTAGAACTATTATACACTATAATAACTATTATACATATAACTATTATACACTGTACAACTGTTATAACCTCTGCATAGCTGTGCACTTGTACTGCTGTAGCTGCTGTTGTACTGTGTACTGTGTACTATCTTACACAGTTTAACAATAAAGACAATTCTGATTCTGATTCTGATATTTTTGTAGCCCGATAAACCAGGGACGATCGAACACCACATTCGGTGAATAAATACGGCCGTAATTGTTGAGAAAAGTGTATGAAATGAAGATATCCAGATGGGCCATCTCCGCGCCAGTCACGGCAGCCACATTGCCGATATTATATTCAAACATAAATGCCATAAAATTATCTTTCCAAAATAGCTAGTTTCACTGATTCTATATATTTTTCTTAGATTTCTTCCAGAAACGAATAACTAAATACTAAACACAGAGATATACTCAAAGCAAACAATCTACTCCTAAAAGATGCATTCACCCGCAACCTCCGCTGCACTATGACCTGTTTACACGAAAGCAGTTGCCCCACATTGGCCAACGACGAGTAGAAACGAGCTCACAAAGCGACGCGACGAATGGACTGAACATGAGTGCTGAGTGTGTTAGGTTTAGGTTTAGGTCAATGGGCTCCTTTTTCCGCACTTCAGCTCAAACTTGGCCCCTTGTACGTAGTTAAGGCATGGTAATTTAGCCAGCAAAGCTCCCCGCAGAAGTCCAGCAGTCTCTTCGGACGCTCGCAGACCTCTAGGAGGGATCCCGTTCCTAATGCAACCTTTTCACTGTGGTGATTTAGTCCCTCACACTCCAGGACTACATGGGCCGCTGTAGTGCTGAGTGTGTACTAGACAATAATTTGGTAGACGGACTCTGAATATATGAAACCGGGCCCAGATATGTGTAATGTTTTTACAATGTACGGTACAAACACCGTGCATTCGGCGCGCTGTCGAGTCAGCGCTATATTTATTCTATTTATAGCCTAGTTTACCTATTGTTAGTGGTTAGTTGTCCACTGCACACCAAAAAGTGTACATCTCTATCCAATCAGCATTAAACCAGTCAGTGTTCAAGTTAAGGTGTGTTATTACTATCAACCTCCAGCATCCAAGTCTACACTCAGCTTACTTCGAGCACTGCACCATCATCTAAAGACTGTAAGGCCACCATAACCCGTATATACAAAGTTGTGCGCTTTTGGAAAAGCGCCTTCTTATATATGTTTCGCAAATATTTTTGAATCAGTTTTTGCAAGGATAGCGGACGTAATAGATGACAGTATACAGCGTAACAGCGAACTAGTCTTTACAAAGAGTGTGCGTGTGATGTACGCAAAAAAAGCCGACACATAAATGGCAAATACGAAATATTTGTACTAAATCTGAAATATTTGTACACATATTTACAAATAGGCTTCCACACATAGTTTTCACGCACATGTCTGGGCCGGCATAATGTTAATAACAATTGTTTTATGCTACGCAGTGACAAACAAGCAGACAACCCTCCTAATAGTAAGCGGGTCCGCCTTGACCATGATCCAGGATTGGCAGATCAGATAAAAACAGTGGAGCAACTGCCATCTGACCTCCATACTCGGGGAACCTGACCAAATAAGATAAACTTACTTATAAGCTTTTACAGCTTAGGTATACCTTATAGCCTAACCTAACATAAATAGAACCACTCACAAATCACAAACCAACTATACGACTCCCAGAAACTCGCACGCCAATGACATTAGCCCCGTACTTTTTGTTACAGATCCCGCTGAACGTTCCCGGGAGAACGGGAAAAAGCCAGGTAACATTATACGATAGCACCTTCGCGGCAATTCCTTTTCCCGCAAAAAATGGGAACTCGTGGAAAGCAGTTACTTTCGCGTGTGTATGTTGCTTGGCGACGTCGCGTGGAAAGTTTTTAACGGGCGTCTTGTGTTATGCCCTGGTTATTCCGAACTTCGTTGATATCGAGATACCTGTGTTTTGTGTTGTGTCTGTAATTTGTATTTTTATTTATTTATATATTATTTTTATTTTACAGTTTATTGTACACATGAATGTTTAAGGAAAATTACAAAGTTATAGATAACACAACAGGCGTTACTTATTTCCTATTAATTTTTGCTATTTTTGCTTTATTACTATGGATTTTTTTATTTCAAACAAGCGAGCGGGCCTGATGGTAAGTGGTCACGGTGGTATAC
Source organism: Blastobasis adustella (assembly GCA_907269095.1). Classification (NCBI taxonomy): domain Eukaryota; kingdom Metazoa; phylum Arthropoda; class Insecta; order Lepidoptera; family Blastobasidae; genus Blastobasis; species Blastobasis adustella. Next base: position 280,722 of record OU026132.1, read on the forward strand.
ACCGGTTGTATGAAATAGAAATTCCGACGCAAACTTACCCGCTTGCCTGTTTGTCTGCAGTTTTTATAAAAAAAAAAACTTCCCCACTGTGGCGTAAACAACCTTTTCAATAGGTAAGGTACCTTAGGAACTCAAGACCATCTCCATCTACGCTCTAAATGAATTAATTGAATGTACCCTAGTCTTAACATGTTATACCTATCATTGTTGATATTATTACAACTTGTCATATATATTTGTAGCTTTTGCCAAATAAAAGCTATGTCTATGTCTATGTCTATGTCTAAATGTGCATAATCAGATTGCATCTAGAACCCACGGGGAGGTCTAAGGTCTCCAAACTGTCTCAATTGTATGAAAATTGCCAATGTGCCCGTTTTTATTGCAACAGGGTTCACCGCCTTGTACTTTGTACTGTACGAAGAAGGAAGACATGGTTTGGATTATATTGTAAGCAGAATAGGAACAGAATATCCCACAAAATATTTTATAGCGTAGCTCGTCTACGGCGTAGCTCTACGAGGCGTAGCGGCTACGCGGCTTTCTGAATACTAGAATGCATAGTAACACCCCGCGAGCCTCGCTCGTCCCAGCGACATGACATTCGTCTTTTGATTGCGTTGTTGTGTCTTTGTTTTTAAAATGTAGTTTTGCTAATAAAGAAACGGTTTTCCAATGGAGATCCTTTGGAAAAGAGGTTTCTCATTGAAAATGTAAAAATATAAAAACGTATTATTATTACGTCCACAACAAAACACAACAGTATTCTTCAATACTATGGTAATTAGTATTTGTAAGATGTACTTTATTTTTATTCCCGTAAAATCATACCTATTGATTTAAATATTATTTCGCTTCAAAAAGGTACATCCCTACTACCCTAAAACACGTGCGAACTCTGTCTGTCTGTCTATCTGTATGTCTGTCAGTATGCAGATAGTTTTCAATTCCCCTTCACAAGCAAGCTCGAAAGATAAAGATACAGCCAGCTGCAGAGAGAACTGACCCCCCAACCATATCTTTAATGTATGCTGTGGCTTCCATTCATTCTGCAGCTGCCTGCACTATAGTCCCTAGAAAGAAACTAGAAAGCTATGATGATGTAAAAAACAGAACCATTGTTTTTTCATATACGGCAAACAAACAGGCAAGCGGGCCACCTGATGGAAACTGGTCACCGCCGCCTATGGACATCAGCCAGGGGAGTCACCAATGCGTTGCCCGCCACTGAAGAGACCTCTAATATACCTCTTGAACGATCCCATGTCATAGTCCAAAGGAAACACTGTTATTTAAACATAAAAAACCGCCTTCTTCGGAAATGAAACCCTACTCATAAAGAAAAAAAAATTCGTTACAGCCATTAAGCGAGTATATTTCCATATTGCCCTACGGCTGAAACATCGTTATGACTTGCCGCTCGGGGCGATCCCGGGGCGAATCCCGGCAATCCTGCGGATCCCGGTAATCCCGACAATCCCGCGACCGTGTCCCGGAAACTACATTTACATATCCAGCCTCACTTGTGCACTTGTATGTAAATTGTATGAAATTGTAGATTGGATTTCCTGCCGATGTACAGGTTGTGTCGGTTGCGTCGGTAGCCGGCGTCGGTAACCGGGCGGTTGAGTATCCAACTCGAAAGCGAGAGGTACCGGGTTCGAATCCCGCTGCGGTTGTAACCAATGACTCTTTTCTGAGTTATGTACATTAGTTGAATACTAACCGATGCTCTTATGGTGAGGGAAAACATTGTGATGAAACCTGTACATTCTGGCAACTGAATTTGTAACCATGATCCAATCTGGTCAGGTTCCCCTGATAGCAGGGTCACGGAGGTCAGATGGTAGTCGCTCCACTGTAATTACCTGATCGCCAAATCCTGGATCTTGGTCAAGGCGGACCCCGGGCCCTCGTTCTCGAGAGCACAACCGCGACATTAACGCGAAGACGATACAGGGTGTGTCGACGCGCAGGTAAGACGTTGTGGTTTAGATAATAGAGGGTACTGGGTACCTACGCACTAAATATTCAATAGATAACCCTGTGATTTTGTAGGCCAGGCATTGCTCTGAGAAACACAAATATTTAGTAAGGACGGTGGTACGATTCGAATGTGGAATGAGCTCCCAGCCACAGTGTTTTCATTGGGCTATGATATGGGATCGTTCAAGTGGTATAATAGAGGTCTCTTCAGTGGCGGGCAATGCATTGGGAGCGCCCCTGGTCTTGCTGGTGTCCATAGGCGGCGATGAACACTTTCCATCAGGTGGCCCGCTTGGCTGCTTGTCTGCCGTATAACATAAAAAGGAGGATTTTCAAAATTACAGAGATATTTGCTAGGTTAGTTTATCAGGTAGGAGAATTTTGTCAAGCCTGAGGAGTCCGCTATTTCGACAGTTACCGCTTACCATCAGGTGAGTTGTCTGTTTATTTGTCCCTGCGTAGAATAAAACAAATCAATATTTAATATTCAGCAATGGCCCTTTTCAACGCACTGCAATCGGCTTGATCGTTCAGGAACATCGATGCCACAAATTATGCGCTTCTTACATTTGGCTTAAATTCAAAAGCATAAAGCGGGAGAGTAGATCAAAGTGGAATATTTTTCTCGTAGAACAAGATCCATTTTTGTATCACTTATTATTATATGTTAGGCGTAAAGCCGTAAAGTCGTGATACAAATATGAACCTCATTTTTTAAACAATACAGTCCACTTTCATTTGCTCTCACGCTTCTTTCTTCTAAATTTTGACGACTTCTTTTAGTCAAATGTAATAAGCGCATTAGACGTTCCACTATAAAGGAAACATTTGCGTTTTCGGGTCGGTGATTGAGAAAGCTTTCCATCATGCATAATCACCAGTGGAAAGACCGGCGCGCGCATTCGTGCGATGGCCAGCCTACACGAGTCAGACCGTAGGGGTTTGGATGAGTTTATTTAACAATCCCTTTCTCTTCTTAATGAATGGTTATTCATGTATTTGCGTTGATTTGGCCAATATTCAGTGAATTTCGAGCAATTATTGTATTTTATGCCAGTAGACCCGGCGCGATTTCGTTAGCGTACACTAACTTCCCCATACCTACCCTTTTTTCTTACTCATAAACCTTCCTCTTGAATCACTTATTTATTGTTGAAAACCGCATTAAAATCCGTTGCGTAGTTTAAAAGATCTAAGCGTACATAGATATATAGGGACAGACGGCCGGAAGCGACTTTGTTTGTTTTTAATTAGTTAATATCGATAAGTCAATATTCGATATTAGGGGTTAAATACTTTATGTCGTTACCTCGAAAATTGAAACTATTAAAACATGTGGTACCTCTATTAAAGTCATCTTGGCGCTAATGTCCCAGTTGGGCACTCGAGGACCCAGGGTCCGCCTCGACCAGGATCCAGGATTTGGCAGATCGGATAATTACAGTGGAGCGACTACCATTTGACCTCCGTGACCCTGCTACCAGGGGAACCTGACTAGATTGGATTATGGTTACACATTCAGTCGCCTAAATGTGCCGGTTTCATCACGATGTTTTCTCACCACAAGACCATGTTATTTATTAGTTTTAATTTTTGAGGAAACGACCCATCGATGAAATGTACCATCGACATAATGATCGTCGAGGTAACGACATTCGAGGTAAAGTTTTAAAACCCCGAAATGTAGGGTTCAGAAGAAGGGACTGATCGACAATTAGCATGATTCGAGAACATGGCGTATGAAAGATGGTTTGCACTGAATTTACTCTTTTTAGCCGCGTTAGGCTTTTATAATAACCGGATTTTGTAAGAAATGGGCCTCTTTTAGTATATTTTATCTTATAATATGCAACACGGGTTCTTAAAATTATATCAAATGCCGTTGTTAGTTGGATTTAATTGAAAATGTGAGCCTCTTCCTTTTTCTTATACCCTTTAAATGTAAAAAACGTCTATACTAATTAGCCTACCTACAAGAAGAAACCGGGTACGAATCCCACTGCGGCCATATATATACCAACGACTCTATTCTAAGTTATGTATATACAGGGAAACCATCGTGATGAAACCTACATATTCAGGCGACTGGATGTGTAACCATGATCCAATCTGGTCAGGTTCCCCTGGTAGCAGAGTCACGTATGTCAGATGGCAGTCGCTCCACTGTCAAATCCTTTATCATGGTCAAGGCGTACCCTGGGTCCTCACGCGCAAGAACACAACCGGGACTTTTATGCCGAATGATAACAAAACACACTTCACGCTCTATTCCCCTGTATATTTGATAAATAGCACGGACGCTACTGAAAAGACACAAGTTTAACCAGCGATTGTGTACATTACTCCCTCGGGAGCGTTTGTAGCCGGAGAAGAGACAGATGTTGGAGTACTTACCAGCCCCGCGAGACTTGCTCTACCAGCGATTTATTGACGTAACTAACTTGTGTGCTTCATATTTTAACGGTCTTTACTAACACGAAGCGGCACGTGGCGTGCTTGCGAAATCGATAACCAAGGTTAAGCAATGCTCGCAATGTTCGGGAACTGGATGGGTGACCGTTTCGTATTCTGAGGCTAGTCGATCTTCAGCACAGCAACAAGTTCCGCACTTATTAGGTGTGCCTCCTAATAACTTTAAATAAGTATTCATATTTCCTGGGCATTATAAATAATGCCTGGATTAAAACTTGGTCCATAACATAAGATAAAAATAAATATGCTAGGACAATTCACACAGCACCATCTAGCCAAAAGCTTGCAAAGCTTGTGTTATTGGTGCTAGACAACTGATAAACTACGTACATTAGTTTTTAAATACTTATTACATATAACACCCAGACCTGTAACATAAAATAAACTCATCATTTACACATCATAAGCAACATAATATATTATTTTAAAACTCGAGATGTATAATGATAACATTCCAGTCACAGAATGCCCACTGATGAACGAACCAAATACAGCCACGAGTTCTATCTAATGCCATAATATATATGTGATATCACTGATACGCACCGGGTATCTTTTCGGTGGGAAATGTATGCAAATTGCTTCACCAGTGACCGTATATCAGTCCTCTGTACGTTTGCGTCCGTTTCCAACGCGATAAAGTAAGACGCATGGCCATTGCCACTATTATCTGCCTTTCGGAGAGACGGGATGGGACTTGTGTAAAAAATAATGGCCAAAAATGGCACGTAAATTCACCGGTGTAAATATAGAATTAGAATTAGAATCATTTATTTGCTGTAAATGCGGTAGGTACATTAACAATGTAGGTGGTACAATTATCAGAGATGCAGTTCTCACATTTAGTCAGTACATTATATATTGTGTACAGCAAAGTGTTCCGGGTAGTAATTAAATAAATGTGCTTGGACAAGTTCTCACAGCGCCATCTAGCCCCAAAGTAAGCATAGCTTGTGTTATGGGTGTTAGATAACTGATAAACTACTTATATACATTTTACTTATTATACATAGTACACCCACATCCGTAACAGAAATTAAAATTCATCATTTGAATTTCTACTCGGCCGGGAGTCTGCGTGGCAGAGCAACATGTAAACCAACAAAACCACTCAGGTTTTCAACGGTAGACATTGGTGATACTTCTGGTTTTGCTAGTGTTCATAGGTAGCGGTGACTGGGGAAGGGGACAGGAGTTTAATAAATAATAAATAAATATCCCCACGAGGCCCTAAACTGTTCAACCAGTCTCCGGGTCCCCAGCGAATACGTTGTGTTGCCTCAATGCTTTTCGGCCTATCTTCCACTGAAATCGATTGAAATTTAAGCCTTACAATACTAAATTCAAAGTTTATTTTTAAAAAGAAATTTGGTCGACGCATACCCAACGAGTGACGAGCTCGTTGCGCTGCTAAAGTTCAACTAGCACTAATATATGAAACGATCACCCATCCAGTTTCCGGACGTTGCGAGCATTGCATAATCTTGCAAGTCCGCTACCACTAGAGCAGTGTCGCACAAGAGTTTGCAGACACAATATTTCCCTCATAAACAGCAGATGCAAACTATGAATGAGATGAAATACACTGCCATGCCGTTAAGGTAGCATTTTACAACAGTGAATCGTAAAATAATGTTTTACAAAACTCCAAGAGTGTACAAATATAAAGAAGGGGTAACAAATGACTTTGCAAACGCAGTCCGACAGTTACAAAGTAACTCCCGCGTGGTGAAGGAACTGAAGCGGACAAATAATTGTTTCCCTTTGACTTGCTAAATAGTATATGCAAAGCAATCAGATAAGTGATCAATAACCGTCAGGATGCAGAGGCGGGATCGAGGCGTTTTATTGCTATTGGATTGTCTTAAAATGATTGATATTCATACTTACTCTGTGAGAGGCCAAGGCGGTCGAAGGGCGAGAGGGTAGATAGGGCACAGTGGAAAGAAACTCCGGTAAAAGATCTTTAAACATATTTAAATTAAATTGTTTTATTTAGTTTTGAATAACTAACAATATCATTGAAAAAGTTATAATTTATTTAAAAAATGTATGGATTACCTACGTACGAAACAACAATTTTGAATTTGAATCAGGACAAATACCTATAGACGCCTAGCTCTACAAACCCGTTAAGGGCCTGCTCTTCATGTTTATTTTTATTGTCTCTTACAAGAGAGATAGTTCATAGCGGAGGGGCATTTGCCTTTTTGCCGAATCAGCATCTTTCGGGGGTTTATAGAAGTGGGCAACGATTGGTGTTGGTAACCGGCTACCGTATGACATAAAATAAGAAGTTCAGTGCGTTTGCAAACAACTTCACCCAAGATTTTACAACATTTATCATCCTTGTTAAGAAACAACGAATCTTATTACTTTTACCACCATAATACACGTATTACTCGCTGCACTAGTTAGTACATGAAGACGTCATACCTGAAAATCGACTACTGCACAGGTTGAAGTTATTTGAAACGCACTGTACATAAATAAGGTGTTGCAGATGTCTATGGGAGCCGGTGATCCCTTGCTCGTTTGGGAGGCAATCAGTACAATATTGAAAAAAAAAGATGTATTTGTTGAATTCGGCTAAACAGTTCGAGTGAGCCAAGCATTTGAGGCGCATAAGCGTATGGTGCATTTCGATCGTTTGTATTAAGTTGTCGCTTTGCTGTTTTCTGTTCTGTGGTTACAGAAAATATTTTGAAAGCCCTTGGTTCGAAGAGGCCGTCTGAGATTTGTGTTTGCTTGGGTTTCCCAGTTTCCAAACGCCCAGAGAATCGAATCTGCGCGTTTTTATGTAACCTCAAATGTGTTCGGAAATTATTTGTACAATCATGTAGCTATTTTCTTAGGGCATGGACCACAATGTTTTATAAAGAAATTGCTAAAAGTGGTTAGATCCTTTTTTGTACGGAGCCTGGGTACCTAAATTTTTTTTAATTATTATATTTGTCTATTTTTTTTCAATTCGGGCGGCTAATGTTGAGACTTTGCAGTTTATTGTGACAGTTCAATTTGTTACAGTTAAAGTTGTTACGAAGACATCTCCACACAAAAAACCCATCACAACATCTTCTAGCACGTTGTTTAAGCATGATGTTCGCTTCTGAAATACTTAAATGTATCAAAACTATGAAGTAAAATATCTCGGATAAATAGCACGCTACGAGATTTTGCCTTAGGAAAACGTTTGTTTTTCGGCCCCAATCGTCAAAAAATGTCACAAAATTTCAAAATAATAAATAGAGCAGGTATCTCAAAGATGTTCAGATTCCTTTCATTTAAATATTGGTAACTCCTAACTGATAACGGAACTTGATGCGGTTTTCACTAACATTTAACAGTTTTTTTTTTCGGAAGGTTTATATGTAATTCATGCATATTATTCTCATATACTCAGCAAAGAGTTTTATTACCGACGGCATTGTCAATACAGGCTCGTTTTATTTATTTATGCTTACAAAAAAAAACATAATATTATTAGAGTATTTACAATAATATTTTCAAGACTTCAACAGAGATGGTTGTTTGATCTTTAGCAAATACTCATCAATAGAGTATTTGCTCATTTTACTAATTATGTACCTACAACAAACAAATTTATCAACAGAAACCATGTAAACGCAGAATTTCTCTGTTTCACAAGCCAAACATCAAGAGACCAATTACTTATGCGTTTCGGTTGTAAAACTATTTTATTTGTGACATTTGTCAGTTACACTCGCAAAACTTGACTTCGAGTGAGTGAGATCGCAGTCGATACGGTCAGAAACATATTATTTATGGTAAAATTTTGTATCAAATACTGTTCGCTAGAGACGATGTTCAAGTTTTTATACAAAATAGGAAAAAACGGATCTTAGATAGTAAGCTGGATTAACATGATCCAATTTTTCGAATTTTTGTGCAAACAGTTACACTTGAGACCATCATCAGATCAGCTTCATGGTACCATATTAATGCATTGTCATTCAAGTTACCAAAGTTGCTATACCAAATTTCAACTCAATTGAACGCCGGAAAGTGGGTCAAATTAGGCTCGCAAGATTTGTCCCTTCCCTTGAGTTACAAACATTGCATGTTAAATAAAATGAAAATGAAAAAGTATTTATTGAATTAGGATCACGTTAATTAATCTCTTTTCAAACGTCAAAAATCTAACGGAACACAAAGGGAAAGTTAAGCGAGCTCAACCAGGGGGCGACGCATGCAGACCGACCAGCGCGTACGAGCGCTCACCCCGGCGAGACACCGGGCATCGATACACGCCACGCACTTAACCGCCGGCGAATCATGTGCGGCGCGTGCCCGGCCCCAGCCAGCCTGCCGGCGCTCACATCCGCACGCACCAGCTGGCCGGAGCTCGGATCAAATAAGTAAAAATAATGTCGTCTTTCTGTCAGTACGCCGCTTCAGTTCGGAAAATGACCATCTGTGGGAGAAAGAAACGGCAAGAAACCCACAGGTACATTTAAATATGATTTTGTCAATTTAATTTGAGTGAGCCTGTGTTGTTTGGAACATGATGTGGACCCCTACAAATCGGTCAAGATAACCACAAATAAAAGAATAAAAATAATGAAAAATAGGTATAATAACACAGCAAAAGCAAGCCCGTCCAAAAGCTTGTAAAAGCTTGTAAAAAGTATAAATAGTAGACTGTCTTTGATCAGTTGCACGAGCAATCGAGTTCAACTCTTGCCCCAAATTGCTTGTCACCAAAATAATGGAAATATCCTGTGGCCTCAGGGCGTGGAAATTACGATGTTTATCCTAGTTGGAAGGAAACACACCGTGGGAAGCTCACGAATGGTATTTAATTTTAAATACTAGCGCCCCCTTCGGTTTCGCTCGGGTGTTTTCGAGGTTTCTTCATTATAATACTAGTACGGACCCGGCGCGACTTCGTTCGCGTGGCGTCCTATCCCACCCCTAACCACCCCTACCCACCGCCTACCCTACACCTACTTTACTTCTGCCTACTCTTTTTTTTCTTGCTTATAAACCTTGGTCTTTAATCACTCTATCTATTGTTGAAAACCCCATTAAAATTCTATATATCCATCTAAGGTATATGGATACATACATAGATGCGTAGGGACAGACGGAAGGAAGCGACTTTGTTTTATACTATGTACCTTTAAATGTATGAATATTTCGGAAGAAATTGTCTAAATGATAGAGAAAATCGCATCTAAATCTGTTGTGTGATTTAGGAGAAGGGGATATACGGACTGACAGACAGACGCAGAAAGCGACTCTGTAAGGATTTTCACGAAATGGCGTTTTGTTTGTAGGCTAACATTAATAATCGCACGTGCGTGACGCTCTGATTACGTCCAATTCCCGTTGATTATAGAACGTATGACGTTTACTTTAAATAGGTATATCTACTGGAAAATAATAATTGGAGAACGTACTTTAAAGTAGTCATTTGGGCTCGCGGGCTACATGGGATCTGATTTAAGTTAGACTTTCAAAGTGGTTAACTGAGCCCGCCGGCTGAGTCAACCATAAAACCATACCTACCAACCATAAATTTAAACCTAATTGATAGTAGTCATTTCAGTCCGCGTGTTGAGCAAGATGTGGGCTGAGTTGATCCCTGAAAGAGAGCTTGTCTGGCTTGGCAAAGTTGTTTTGGTCAGAAAAAAAGCAACAACGGTATGGCAGCGTCGTAGCCATGTGCCATGTAATAGTCTCTATCTACATTGATCCCGGATAATAATAGGATACTGCAGGATAGTTCAATATTTACAGATCCGTACTGCGCGCGGGTTTAACCTCACGGCTAGTGTTCAATGAAGGCGCACATAACTTTAATATATAAAAGCGCCACTGGAAGGGACATAGTCCGGGGCCATAAAGTAAATATAACAGAGGCGGGTTTATGTGGCGAGAGGACGCAACGTCGCGTGCTTTCCCGGGCTGCTGCGAGAAATTTAGACTGTCGAGTATTTAGTATAGAGATAGGCCAATACTGGGTCCTAATTCTCGCGCTGTGACATGTCGAATTCGCCATTTTCCTAGACACATATCTTCAGTAATTATAACATTGAAATGTCTATTGCAGTCAGTGTCATTTTAATATAGTTTTTTGACTAGAGAAAATGTCGAATTCGAGATGTCACAGCGCGAGAATCGCTACCTTGATATGCTGATTCTTGTATATTGTCATGTCTATGTGGGCAATAAATAGTTTTAAATCCCCGACGAAAAAAACAGGGGTGTTATATGTTTCACGTGTGTATCTGAATTTCTGTGGCTTTGTGTATCTGTTGTGGGATCGTAGTTCCCAATCGAATGGACCGATTTGGATGCGCTTTCCTGTATTTGAAAACCAGTTTATTCGAAACGGTTCTTAGCTTTGTTTCATTAAAAGCGGTTCTGTAGTTTAGAAAATATTTATCCCCGAGTGTCACATTATATTTTTTATCTCAAAAAAATAATATGGTCCCCCGGGACTGTTCAATATTTATAGAGATCGGAACTTCGCGCGGGGAGTGTACCCTTGCCTTTACAGTCGATTAACTTTTGTCCAGACCCATAACAGAAATTAAAATTCATTATGTGGATTTCTGCGTAGCGGAAGACTCTCCGGCATGTTGACCACCGAAGCACAAAATGATATCGTTTTATTTAGTGCAGTTTTTTTTTAATTTTGATCTCCTACGCTTTTGACTTTTCTCTTTCTTCTTTTTTTGTCTTCTTTGTTCTAGAAGGGTGTTAGAAGTTTGACGTGTGTTTTTGTACGTGTAGTTATTGCTCATTGCTACATTGCTACATTGTAGCTCCAGAACGAAGGACTGATTTCGATGCGGTTTTCTGTATTTGAAAAGCTGTTTCATTGTGATGGGGTTTAGCTCTTTTACATTGTAAGCAGTAAAGTAGTCATGGAAATATTTGAAAATTTATAGACTTTATCAAAGATTTTCCGATATCTGTCAAATACCTATATACATTGGAGTAGTTGGAAGCGACTCGGTCCAACTCAACCTCTCAAAAGATGCGGTAATGTACATAGCGCATGGTTATAGCATGGTACGCACTTTAAATTCGGCGCTGCTGAGATCGCGGAAGCTGCCTGCACGTACTTTTGGAAATCACTGAATGCTGGTCTGTGCTACATGATTTATCTATGTAGTCATTACTGATCATCATCGTCCTAGCGCCTTCTCCACTTTGCCCGGTCTTCGGCATCCTCGCGTCGTAAGCCGTTGGCTCTCGCATCCGACTCAGCGATGTCAATCCATCGCTTCTTGGATCGCTCACGAGGCCTCTTTCCTTCTTCTTTGATACCGGCAGGTTCAGGCAGCTATTTCCCATTTAATCGTGAGGCTTACGCAACACTTGACCAAACCTGTGCAGTCGTTATTAGGACTTATTATTAATAACCCAAAATGGGAATCATATATAAGATTGATTGCCATTTCATTGATTTAGTGCAGTCCATAGTCCAGCATTGGCTAGGACTGCTACTAGCTAGGTTACTCACACGTCCGCGTGCTAAATTGTTACACCGGCCCGCCGCGCATTTTCGAGAAAATCAAATACTAGTATAGATGAACAATTTCTTATAGAGCCATGTAGTGATCTCTGTACTATCATGGATGAACATTTTAATACAGAACCATCTTTTGACCTCTTGTAGAACAAATGTCAGCTGTCAAACTGTTAATAGATAACAAACTGACATGGGGCGTGTGCCCTTGGACAGTTTAGAAATTTATTTTTCGGGCACTACACTTCCCGTGTGAGTAGTAAGGCTAGTCGTAAAAATATATTCCCAAAATCTACTTTTATTAGTTTTAAATATCCATTTCTCGTCTTCTCTCAATCCCCCGGTTGCAGCCTTCGTAACTAGCATTCATAGTCTTGCAAAGTGATAATAAGACGGCGGTATACCCGCCGGCTCACCCCATTAAACCGTCCACGCTAAGCCAGACCCGCTTTCATTTCTCCCAGTATTCTATTTAATTAAATTCTTAAGAGTCTCCCTAAGAACCCTCCAGACATGGGAGACGAGTCACTTGAATAAAATATGCCTTGGAGCGAAGTAAAAATAAAAATAAAGATTTCTTTTTCCCAATCGCTAGGTTTTTTTTTATATTAGACTTGCCGGGCAATTGACCGCCATCTTACCTAAAACCTCTATCTCAGTTTCTTATAGTGCTTTACGTAATCCAATTAGTTTCGATTATCGGTCTGAATTGGCATTAGTCGTGTGACCATGTTCGTGCAACGGGCGGTTTTGAGCTCTCCTATTGGTCGGGCGACGTCCATCGTAAGACAATAGTCGCAGGACCATTGCCAATTAGGACAGCGCGTTGTAGCTAACTACCGCGGTTTTCTCATCTTGCATCAGTTTCGTATCTCTGTAAACGTTCAACAATCCCCCGGGATCCCTTTACTTTTCCGGGATCAAAACTACTCATGACATCCGAACAATTCAAATTAAATGTATAACGAACAGACATGGGGACATATGACTAAATAAAAGCTTGTGAAATGGTTGCTGTTAGTGAAAGAATTTTCGAAATTGGGTCAGTGGTTTTTGAGATTACCCCACACTGACAACTTTTCCCCTTTAAAATATTAGTTTTTTTTTTATATTGTATGTCTCTTTTGGTAAATATCAGTTCTGGCTGTATTTTTCTTGTCTCATTTTTTAATACAGTAGTTTTTATTTCTTTCTTGTCACATTGAAATTAGTTTAGACAGACAATGCTTACTCTAATTACGGCTATAGCCACATTGTTTTATTTTATTTAAGTTTTTATGGAATCAAGGTTACTATGGGTTATTCAGGGTCTTCGCTTCCAATAGCTTCCCAACTGTACCCATTTAAAATATTAGTTCAGATAGTATATCGTTAGTAAGAGCGTTGGTTGCCTTATCGATAAGGACTCCGAGTCGTACCCCGGGGTACCGAGATCGTATCCCAGTGCTGCCATGTATCAATGACTGTTTTCTGAGTTATGTTAATCAGTTAAATACTACCCGATGCTCTTGCGAAGAGGTAGAGATAGCGATGAAACCTGAACATTCAGGCGACTGAATATGTTCCCCTGGTAGCAGGGTCACGGAGGTCAGATGGCAGTCGCTCCACTGTAATTATCTGATCTGCCAATCCTGGATCACGGTCAAGACGGACCTGGACATTAAGATAATTATACAAGATAACACATAACTGTAATAGTCTATAGATTCAACACAGTTCCTACAGGAATATACTGTAACCTACACAAAGCTAACTTAGGAATTTAATAGACTATTTATTTGCCTACACTTCCAGCTCACGGAATACATTTGCAGAACTAATGTCGCCTGCTCTGGGACTCGATATTTCCTAATTACATTAGTATGCGATACCAGTACAATCGTATTCTGAGTACAACACGATCTTTGAATAGCAATGCCGGCACTGAGCCTGATAGCGGTGTAATCATTTACTTTAATGGACTTTAAATTAGGAGAAAATGCAAATGATACAATACTGAAAAGTTCAACTGTTTTCATTTGTCAGTTTTTATAGACATAGACAGTATTTATTTGAAATGATGAATTTTAATTCCTGTTGCGGAATGTAAGATGTATGTATCATCATCACAGCCCATAACAGTCCACTGCAGGACTTAGGGCCTCTCCCATGAAAGAGGAGGCTATTGCCATAATCTTCACGCTTGGTAAGCGAGTTGGAGACAGTGTTATAAATGTAACAATGGAAAACGTTGCTGCCCATTTTCCAGCCTACGGAGACTCTTAGATTTTTTGCTTATAAAACATTATACGCCTTGTACGTCACGTGTAAGGGGGTTGGTGCTATTCTATTCCGCCGAAAGCCACACGGCCAATATAGAGTAGCGTGTGTAGGGTGTAGTAAGCATAAAAAGTATGTAATTTAATAGTAGTTTATCAGTTACCTAACCCCCATAACACAAGCTTACTCTGGGACTAGATGGCGCTGTGACAATTTGTCCAAGCATATTTATACATACATTTATTTATTTATTATAAAGCTCACGCCTATGTCCCACATGTAGGGTAGGCAGAGACTATGGACCGCCACTTCGCTCTGCCCTGACACAAAACCCTGTCATTGTTATCCAATTATTTATTCAAATATTCCTTAAAACACCACTCCAGTGCTTTGATAAAGATCAACTAATAGAACCCCTAAGTGAGTAACAATATCTCACCCGGGCCCGACCCTAGACAACACTTACCCGTGTCCGCTGTAGCTTCATTAGCTCTTAACCCTTGAGGTCGCACTTAGGGAAGATTGCGTGAGGCCGAACCGTTGACTGGAAGCAATCGCCGGAGATAAGGTATAACGGTCTAGCGAGAGGGCCTAGGGTTCTGGATGTTAATGGTTCGTTGGATGGTCGCAGTAAAGTAAAGTAAAGTCTGTATTGATTGTGACATCATTTGCTAAGATAACATGTTAAAACCCTGTGATAATCCATTATGGGAATTGGACCCTTACAATTAATAGTTTTTAACCCCCAAAAAAGTGGGGTGTAATAGGTTTGACGTGTGCATCAGTCTGTGGCATCGTAGCACCCGAACATATGGAATACTAATTGGCTTTCACCAAGATTTGAGACCTGTACCTATACAATAGCCGACCATAAGCAGATTACGTTGATTACTTCATATTCTTCCAATCCCTAAGTAATATAACACCATTACATTAAAACCCACAACACTCACAACTTTCATTTCCATTCCCCGTTCATATCCGTCAAGTCGACACAATAACGAGATTTAAAAACAGCCATCAATCTATGAACAGGGACAAAGTTCCTAAAACGCTCCCTTGCGGCACCCCTCCGAGATTGTGTCGTGTTATTAAAGCGTGATCTCATAAAACGGATCAATCCGGCTCAGTGACGTCACTGGAGGCCATTGTCTCACAGAGATGACGAAATATTCTACAGTCATTGTTATCCTTCCATTCCAGCGCTTTGGGAGATTGACAGGCCTTGCGAGTTTGCTGTTGACGAGCTGTAATAGACGGCATGTGACCTTGAACTTGTTTTCGGGATTCCATGTTATTCGAAGAAACTTTCTATTTGATTTGGAACTGGATTTACTCTGCGATGAGTAATGCAACGTGCGTGTTGTCAGCGTTTTTCTGTTTTGATCCTCTCTTTTCTGTAAAACTATTTCCATGAAAATCTCGTACCAATGTATCCTGTATGTCGCACGCGAATAATATAGCTTCTCATAAGATAAGATGAAAACAAAATCGAAATCAGTTCTATATTGTCTGAGTGTAATAGAATACAAACTAATACCAGTATGATAACCAAAGCTATCTAAATAACATAATAATATGCAAACAATAAGCCTACACCTAAGAAAAACTAAAGTAACTTCAAGACGGTGCATAATTGGAAGGAACATATTAGCAAATAAATAAAAGAATATCTAGTTATTGTTATGCACTTTCAATTTTAACTAACATAGCTTCGGAAGATGTAGTCTTAAGTGCATATTATGGTTACGTTTACCCTCTGCTTACGTATGGAATAATATTCTGGGGTAACTCTGTCAATATCAACTCACTTTTTTTAATGCAAAAGAAATGCTTGAGGAATGTTTTTAAGATGAAAAATACAGATTCTCTTCGAGGAATATTTAAGAAAAAAAATATATTAACTTTAACAAGCTTATACATTCTTGAAATTTGTAACTTCATAAAAACTAACGAATCACACTTAACTAAAAAAGCTACATTAAGATCAAACACTAGATCCAAATATGAAAACGATTTACAAATTCCCCAAATTAATACAAGGATATATTCAAAGAGTACATACATAACAGGTATAAAAATATATAACAACTTACCTCAAGAAATAAAAGTACTTGAAATTAATAAATTTAAACATAATTTAAAAAATATGTTGTTAAATAAAGTTTGCTACAACTTACAGGAATATTACAATGATAATAGTGTATATGTTAAATATTAACTTAGTATATCTTGTTGTTGTTTTCATTTCTAAATTATATGTTTCTCGGTTTTAGCTTTTAGAATTTATTAATTGTTATTTTTGTAATTTTTAATAATTATTGATTAAAATAAACATTGATTTGTTAGCACAGTCTTAACAATAAAATTTTCTGATTCTGATTCTGATTTTAGGTTTAATATAATTATGTTCAAGACAGGCCTTCTGCAAGTACTGCTGTAGATTTGAGGGTCGGCGTCTCGCGTGCGAAAGTGCAACCGGGACATTAACGCCAAGATGATTATTTTTTACGATAGTTTATTGCGCTCTACAACTTGCAAGGAAAATTGATTCTTTTCAAATCTTGACTTGTACAAACAAGTCAAGACTTGAAGAGGTCTTGGATAATTCTTTTATTCTTCATAAGCAAATTGTTATTATGTTATTAGCCTGTTATTATATTGTTAGCACAACTGGAAGAGATAGCAAATCTATGTTGCGCCTTTTCTCTCTTGTCGCGCGCGAGAGCACACTTTTGCTGGCCGTGCTTATCGTACATTATTAAGTATATTATTATGGGAGATGTATGTAACACTGAAAGGATTACTATGTTTCCTTTAAGAGTTAGAATGGCAACAATAGGGCATTTAGGGTAGGCTCCAGTTCGTCGGTCTGCGGAAACGGCCCAGATACGTCTATCTGTCTATTTAGCCTGTATCGGGTAAGCGGAGCCCAGCAGTGGGCAAAGGCCTCCTCCTATTCTGAAGTAAATTCCTAGAGAAACACGATTGGCCGTGGAACACGACACCGGTGGACCATGTTGCTTTAAGAGTAAATTTTAGTTAATGCCAAATGGATTGGTTATAGCGTGCCTTGAACTCTCGGTCAAAAAACATATGAAAATTGCTATAAACTATTCTAAACAACAATTGTGTCGAATACGACTATTTACTTCTATCGCAGTGATCACTTACAAATAGGTCTGACCGAGAGATCAATGTCCGCTATTGTCAATCCATTTGCACGAACTATAGGTACTTACGTTAGATTATAATGCTTTCCGTATAGAACATGGAACGCTTGTAGGATAGCCGTGTTTTATTTTTTATGTAATACGGCAGACAAACAGGCAAGCGAGCCACGTGATGGAAAATGGTCACCGTCGCATGTTGACATCAGTAACACCAGGGGCGCCAACAATGCGTAGCCGCCTCTAAGGAGACCTCTTATATACTTCTTGAACGATCCCATGTCATAGTCCAAAGGAAACATTGTGGCTGGGAGCTTATGCAACATCCGAATCGTACGAGCGAGAAACGTTAATTCCAATCTTCGCGTAGACACCACGAAATTGTCCACGTAATGGAGATGAGTACCCAGGCCGCGGATTACAAGAGACTAAGTTATTCATGTCATTTATCACTGTAGACATTAAATAGGCGCCTTTAACGACTCCAGTCGAAGGGATGCTGGAAAAGAGTGTGTAATGTAGCTGATTTGTCGCTGCATAGTCCCTGCACTGTGTCTAACCTATAAACCGATATTGCTTCACGCCCTGGGGCGGGGGCGTAGTGACCCGCCAGTTTAGCGTCCGGGGTTCTATTCCCGGGCGATCCAATCATTGGCTTCTCACGTTACGGCGTAGGGTCACCGCGGTTAGGCTGTTTGCATGTTTGTGCTGTGGATCGGTTTTCTGAGTTGTGTTTAGTAGAGACCTTCGCTTACTGAGAATTTGGATTTCTTTTTTATACCTTTAACTAGTGTACCCGGTGTGACTTACATACATAAAGCTCATGCCTGTGTCCCACAGGTGGGGTAGGCAGAGATTATGACGTGACTTCGTTCGCGTAAACCTACTTTGACCCACCCTTTTTTACTTGCTTATAAACATTTCCCATGAATCACTCTATCAAATTATTTTATAATAAAGTGAATTTAAATTTCTATATTGTGAATTTATGTAAATAAATGGCATACACATAAACATCTATCTATTATTGAAAACCGTTTCGTAGTTTAAGAGATCTATCGTTTCGTAGTATAAGCGTACTAACTGATGGTAAGCAGTTACCGCAGCCTATTAACGTTTACAATACCAGGTTTAAATATCACAACCGTGTTGCCGACCCCGTAAAACCTTTAGTTAGTTACCAAGTATTTGGTCTATCTGTTACGCCTATCCAATACCCGTACGAATACAGTTGCAATATGGCAAACAACCCCGAAATCTATATTTTTTTTATGCTACGCAATGATAAACGAACACACAGTCCACCTGTCTCCAGTAAGCAAATTTATTATTGGCTGAATCGAATTGTAATTGTCCCGCTTTTGGTATTCTGCTACTTATAAAAGACTAATCCAATTCAATTGGTTTTCGATTGGTGTTACGATCGTAGCTCGATAAAACTGTATTCTCTTTTTATTTGACAACTTACTGATAACTTATTTTTAAAAGAATGGAAAATAAAAAAAAAATTGAAGCAAATAATGATGTAAACATTAGCACTTTCATTTGTTCAGTTTCATCATTTTTATTTGTTTAGTTTCTTCGTAGGTAGATTTCAGAAGGCAACACAAAGAAGAGCCTCTATTGAGGGTCGATTCGATTACAACTCAATTGTGCTTATCTACATTTTTTTGCAGAATACCTTATTTTCCTCGAATTGTAATCTACTTGCACTCAAATCGCAATCAAACAGTGAGATATCTAAAAATAGCGGATTTAAGACCCTAATGGTAAACGGTAACATAACATCTACGATTCATGCATTTAGGTTGCAGGCTACAAAAATGCAAAGTAAGATAAAATGTCTCATGCCTGTAATTTCGAACTACCTTACACTTCGAACCGGAACACAATAAAACATTGTTTGCTTGGCAGTAGAAATAGATAAGGCGATGGTACTAGCCCTGGAGAAATCAACAGAATTGGTAACCAAAGGTGGTGTCAACAAAATTTCCATCATCGTCAGCCTATACTAGTCCACTGTTGGACATAAGCCTCCCCCAATTAGCGCCATTGCACCCTGTCGTATAATTGCCGCACCCAACATCCACCAGCCTTTCGCAAATCGTCACTCCACCTGGCTGAAGGGAGCCGTAACGCTGTAACAAAATATCCTTCTTAACGATCAGAAAAATTACATGTCACGAACTTCCCCGGTAACCCATAAAGATCAAACTCGTCCATAAATTACCAAGAAATTCAATCTGACAAGCGATTCATTTAAGCGCGTGACATATGGCCATCGGTGAGCGTCGGAATAGCGGGTCATGAGATATAATTAACGCTTTTTTTTATGTAATATGGCAGATAAATAGCCATGCGGGCCATTTAATGGAATGTGGTCACCGCCGCCTATGGATAAATATAATATAATCTGGATGCCTTCAAGGCTAGAGTGAATGGACTGTTCCAAGACGAGCATGCTCCATCTTCAGCTGCA
The DNA here is from genome assembly GCA_907269095.1 of Blastobasis adustella. Taxonomy (NCBI): domain Eukaryota; kingdom Metazoa; phylum Arthropoda; class Insecta; order Lepidoptera; family Blastobasidae; genus Blastobasis; species Blastobasis adustella. Next base: position 300,592 of record OU026132.1, read on the forward strand.
TCATCACTTACCAACAGGTGAGATGCCTTTTTTGTATAAAAAAAACATCAGTAACAACAGAAGCGCTACCAATGCGTTGCCAGCCTCTAAGGAAACGCTTTAATGGCTCACTAACTGTTTTTGAACCATGGCGGCGGAATTTCTTGTTCAATGCAATTTACTGTAACGGTTGCAGCAGGCACTAAGACCAATCGAATTAATTTTTATCGTTGTCTTTCTTTCCTTGGCAGCTACAGGATTTGCATTTATAAAGTTTGAAATAAGCTAGTATGTTAGGTAGACTACGGCAGTTGACCGGATATCCTGGCTTTAGAATTAACCGCCACTCTAAGTGTTTGATTATCTTCTAAAATATTGAATAAGTAAGTAATTGTGAGCAAATAGGAGTAAATAATAACAAACTAGCAAGTCCACAGAACACACGAAGTGGGAAAGCAATTGAATCTACGAGTACCACCTACTGTTTTACAGACAAAATCTCGACGAAAGCTATCCTGACAAACAAAATTTCTGGACATCCGTTGGCGACCCGCCATTCTGACGCTCTCAGCCATCTCTACCCCGGTGTCATCAATAAAATATTTGATCACAAAATTCAATATGAGTGACATGCTTTCAACGGACCAATGGACGGACGAGAGTGAGGGATTGATCGACGGAGTGAATGCATGACGCGACAGTCGACGCCAATTAATTGTGAGGTTATTAATGTACGTCACTAATGTTAAAACATTGTATTAACATTGATTGAGTAAAGATTTTCAGGGTTTCGTAATTCATAGGGGTAAGGTTAGGACTTCACTAAAGCGGAGACGAGCGGAGCGGAGATGTGTTTTTAACAACCAATAGGATTCCATAATTTACATACCTACTTCGTCTCGAGTTAGCTTCAGTGGATCCGATGAAACAGAGCAGTAAAGTCGAATCTTAACTTGATTAAATAGTAATTTCAGTGTCCTATCTACGTTTACTTTTTATTTAATCGATCGATTTACAAACTAATATTTTATAGTAACTAAAAAGCGTTTTAAACGCTAGTATAATAGTAATAAAACAAAAGACAGTTTGGAGATCAAAGTCTACGAGACTAGAAATTGTTTCTCGAAAACATTAATCGCCTTGTATGACACCCACGAGTGTAAGAGGTTGGTGCTTTTCTACTTTGTCGGACACCACACGGTCGTAAAGCTTACTGACTATTAACGAACTGTTAACTCAACCCGTGTCACTGTATCGATGCTCTTTGTGTTTTATTTGCTCATTTATCCCTGCCGTAGGGATCTCCAGCTATACAGGGTACGCCAATTTTTAAGAATATTTAAAAATCAAACCAAAACGTTTAAGAAGTGAAGAAGGGACCAAGTTCGTCAAAATAGACTGAACGTCTATTGGAACTAATTATTGGGTTGGAATATAAAACATATTTTCTCGATCGATTTAAAATCAAACTTAGTATTTTGCAATTGAACATGGAGTTCTTCAAAAAATGGTTGAAAAGGTTTGTTCGGGGTCGGCAGCGCGTGGGTTTTGCCCCAGGTATTTCAAATGTCTATATGCTGCGGTGACAGCTTACCATCAGGCAAACCGTAAGTTTGTTTATATTGTATTTTTCAGGGAAAACATCTCCGGGGAGCTCGTTCCACAACTTAAGTGGTAATGTATGTTAGAACTTTTTTGTCTTAGTAACTATAATATTATTCTGCGGATTTCATACTGCGTACCTTGGTTTACAGTTGCGTTCATCATGGTCACGGGACGACATAATAGTAAATACCCACTAAGTTACAAGATACGAAACCTGGAGAATACTTTTAAAATGACTAATATTGACCTCGATAATTTAAAACATTACCTTTGTTATAACGTTTCCAGCACATACCATAACAAAATTACATATGCCAGTAGCTAGGTCATTATACATACACATACATATATAAAGCTCACGCCTGTATCCCACCGGGTCAATATACAAATTTCCAAACACCCCGTACACATAAGTCCAAACTAACTCGCAGGTAATTCAATTGGCGCGAACGCCTCACCCGCGTCAATGTCTGTCTCAATTCCACTCGCTCACATTCAGATTGTGAGTAATGAATTGGTGAAATGTCCAGTCATTGTTTGTTTTACAAACACCTGTCGATGGGATTCGATATTGTGATAATTCATCACTTGGGGGTCAACATTTTCCAACGCGAGCGGCGCGTGAGCCGTCGCTGCAACGGCATTTTGGCTGCTTAGACTTTATTTAAGAGTTGACATCTTCGAAATACGCCACGTAATCCAAGGGAATCCATGGACATGTAAGATTGCCCGAAAATTGACCCTACCCACTAAAACCCCTCTGTGTATCTACAGTCGCTTTTTATCGGAACACTACAGGACCTCATAGATAGTTTACGCTCTGACGCTGTTTAAACCTAAGCCAGATATTTTAAGCTATTGCATAGCTTTTATCACGGGCTTTGAGCGCGGCGACAGAATCAAGAAATTCCGTAACGAAAAAAACCTAACACCCCCACTCCGACCGGCATAGCGGTGCGGCGTTGAAAGCCGTGCATCGTCTAAAGTCGTTTCAGTTCGGCAGACTTTGACACGGTGTTTGTGTGCGAGCGACTAGACGTATGCGTATAGACTAGCTGCTAACTGCTCATAACTGATTCTATCTCTTTTAGACACAATGCTAGGTGAGACAGCGTGCTTTTTGGCCGCGTCCACGACTGAGTTCGAGCCCGCGACTAGTTGAACCTTATCGTGTATGTATATGGTTAATATCAAGGAATAAAAAAATACTGCATAAATAAAATAAATAAATAATTATAATTGCATAAGTTGATAAAAAATGCTATGCAATAGCTTTACCGCGGCAGTCCCCGAGTGCCACACGTATTTTTTTTTATTGCCTAGGAAGGTACACGGACGGGTCACCTGATGGACAGTGGCCACCTTCGTCCAGGACATTAAATTCAAGTTCTTATATTTATTCATTTTGGTTTTTTATAAAATACTTATGAATGTCATATACATCTGCAACCAAAGGGGAGAGGATGCGGTTCCGGCGTTACCTGGGGTATCTGTAGACATGTCTTTTATTTTATTTATTTATTTTATTTTATTGGTTTACCAACAGATTTACACTACATCTAACATCTAAATCTAAGGTAAGACAATTGTTTTGTTAGTGCCTATCCAATAACAGGTAAACACATCATTTACAATAAAAAAAAATTACATTATTGCTGGTTTCCGCAGAACAATAACATTAGTTGTAAGTACATGTTCTTTAACGTTTTAATATACCATGCACAGATTACTTAAGTAATATTATTACTACAAATATGTCTGTATAAAAGAGCCTTAAAACTATTAACACTTCCACAGTTAAACATATCCACCTCCTCCACCCTGCAAAGTTCATTATGCTGATGACAAATACGGGAAAATACACTGTGACGGCCTAAGTTTGTTCTGTAATATTTCTTGGCCAACATGTTGGTGTTAACTATACGGCAATTAATTTTAGGAACATTTAAACTTAACTGCGCTAACAAGTAAGGTGAATCGATAAGGTTGTTAATGATTCTAAAGACAGAGACTTCATCAGCAACCCATCGGCGCTCCTCTAATGTTGTCATCTTGAAGAAGGTTAGTCTTTTTGAGTAGGATGTCAACGAGTGTAGTTTTCTTTGATGTAACATCAAGTAGAATAAAAATCGTCTCTGTACCTTCTCCAGTCTCTCTGAGTTGCATTTATACTGGGGGTTCCACACACAAGAATCGTATTCAAGATTGCTGCGGACCAAGGAGCAGTAAGCAATCTTTAGAGCAGATAATGATTTAAATTGTTTACAATTTCGCCAAACAAATCCCAACATTCTGTAGGCCTTCTTTACAATCTCATCTAAATGAAGATTAAAAGACAGAAGAACCCCACTATCTACTACCTTAGACAAATTACTTTAACTGTCTTATCTGTGTCTAAAAATAATTTATTTATTTTTATTTATTTAACTGTTTATTGTACACAATAATTATATACAGAGATATATAACAGTATAGAAGACACAACAGGCGCTGCTTATTTCTAAAAAGAAATTTCTTCCAGCAGGCCTACAGAAGAGTGATGTTAGACTAAAGTAAAGCAGATACGACGTGCACAATAATTGAATATATAAATACAAAAATATATAATATTATAATATACAGGTATATAAAGCTACAGCATATATAGGTATATAAAGTTAGCCGTGTGGTGTCCGGCAGAGTAGAATAGCACCAACCCCCTACACTCGTGGGTGTCGTACAAGGCGACTAACGTTTTCGAGGCTAAAGATCAAGAGTCTCCGTAGGCCGGAAAATGGGCAGCAGCATTTTCCATTATTATATTAATAGCACTGCGATCTCCAACCCGCCTGCCAAGCGTGGAGATTATGGCAATCAACCTCCCCTTTCGTGGAAGAGGCCCTAAGTCCTGCAGTGGACTGTTATGGGCTGTGATGATGATATAAAGCTAGACATATTATTAAAACAAGCTATCTAAAATACAACGCCTAATAATAATAATAATATAACGCCTTTCGCGTCTGTGTTTCTTTGCTTCTTGTCTACGCAATAAATTTTTCACTAGCTAAATTTAATTTTGATGCACTTATTTAAAAACTTAAATTCTCGCTTGCATTGTGAGTCACGTTGAATAAATATGAACACTAAATTACCATAATTAAATTAAAACTTGAGCGCTGCAATGCTCAATGTACTTAAATAAACTTTGCACCGCAAGGGAAAGTTTCAATGATATTCTGGCACTCTATAAGCAAATAAAAACTTTATTAACTTCTAAAAAGAAACATTTACGGATGCTTTGATGTTTTATTTCTGTTTTCCGTGGAATTAACATCTCCGTGTGTTTTAAGCTGCTGAATGTGCACTTGCTGAAAAACAGGGCATATTCAGCGCGGCCATAGCTCAGTCAAAAATGTAGCTAACTTTCCAACATTTTTGACGGGGCTATTGTCAATCTGGTAAGCATGGGCAACTGAATTTGACATTTGATGTACCTACACTACGTCATCTACATTGGCCACTGACAATAGCGAATACGAAGTTAGAGTAGTGTAGGTACATCAAATGTCAAATTCAGTTTCCCACTGCGACATCCAAGAGCCCCGCAAGTCGTCCACCATTCCTTTGATAACCAGTTAAGTACGTTATTGAGGTGTTTCAGAATTCGCCTTAGTCATCTTTTCAACTAATCTCTTCATCTATCGGCACGAGAGGCCTTAAGGGACCCAAATGAGGTCCTTAAGGGGCCCCTCTTTGTCGGAGGCGTGCCCTGGCAACAAATTATGCCGTGATTTATTTCAAAATTTGTCTTAGCTTCGACGAATTTGTTATGTAAGTGTTTTAAATGTACTTCGAGTTTCGTTGCCTGCTGTGTTATTTATTTAAACGATTTATTTAGAAGTAGAGAATAACCAAGATTTATAAAGTAAATAAGAGCGTCGGTAGCCGGGCGGTTGAGTATCCAACTCGTAAGCGAGAGGTACCGGGTTCGAATCCCGCTGCAGCCATGTACCAATGACTCTTTCCTGAGTTATGTACATTAGTTGAATACTAACCGATGCTCGTGAGGGAAAACATCGTGATGAAACCTGCAAATTCAGGTAACTGAATTTGTAACCATGATCCAATCTGGTCAGGTTTTCCTGGTAGCAGGGTCACGGAGGTCAGATGGTAGTCGCTCCACTGTAATAACCTGATCACCAAATCCTGGATCATGGTAAAGGCGGACCCCGGGCACTCGTTCTCGAGAGCACAACCGGGACATTAACGCTAAGACGTTTTTTTTTATGAAGTATATAAGAGACGCAGTAAGTGAAACCGATAACTCAGGTTAAGCATAGCTCGCAATGTTTGGGAACTAGATGGGTGGCCGTTTCGTACTATGAGGCTCGTCGAATTTCGGTACCGCAATGAGCTCGCCACTCTAGTCTGACCCCGGGCCCCCGCGTGTTGCGCGGGAGTACAACCGGGATTATACGCCAAGATGATGGTGAATGAGCTCGCCACTCGTGAACTGTGCCCCCTAATACTGTTGGAGGATCGAGCACCTTCTGGGGTCTTCCTCTGGGGAACCGAAGACTGGTTAAAAAGTTTAGGGCCCAGTGACGGTATATATTTTTAAACGTTCCTCTAGTTCCGCTGCCTTCTCAGTTACTGGTTGGTAATAACGAGTCGATTGACTCGAACTATTTGCAAGTAGGGCATAGCGTAGCGTGGTATCCTGTACGAAATGGGGCCGCTTGACTGGGGTAATATCTACACCTTGCAGAATACCACAGTCGACTAATGTGTCAGGCAGACCTACCTTACAAAAAACCGCAGCCGTATAATACTAGGTATTATAAATAGTTGGGTAGAGGTAGTTACTTAGTTAGTTGATTATGATTTTTTTGCAGAAAAATAATTAAATTAGCCAATAGCAACCGAGAAAGCCTTGAAAAGCCAGAGTAATGAGAAAGCAATCTCCTAACAAAACGTCTCCAAATGGAGTTTCGTGGTTCGCGTTGTTTGTTTGTTTGCCTTGCGGAGGTCCGCTAGAACCCGTCGAGTTGGCTGCATTGTTACTGGTAAACGGGTAAACACTCCACCAACACTCTAGACTTTAAAATGTCAATAAATTGAAATGGCAAACGAATTCTGCGAACTTTAAAATGGCAGGCATATAAATGATGAATAGTTGAAGGGTTAATAAATGAACATCAATTTAAAGGCACTCTGTAAAGTAGAAAATCAATAACAATTGGGTACTAATCGTTTATCGTATGTTGTCTCTTCATCATCACAGCCCATAACAGTCCACTGCAGGACTTAGGACCTTTCCAACCTACGCAGACTTCAGAACTTTTGTCTCGAAAACATTAGTCGCCTTGTACGACAACCACGAGTGTAAGGGGTTGGTGCTATTCTACTTTGCCGGACACCACGCGGCCAATATGTTGTCCCTATCCAAATACCAATAAGAATCAATAATAACTTGCCAATTCCTTTGGCATAGTTTTTACCACTAAGGCCAGTCTGACAGTAAGCAGTCACCGTAGACTATGGACGTTTGCAATACCAGGAGTATCACGACGAGGCTCTGGCTAACCGGCTTTTCCGTAAGGAGTTGTGGGGATCGGATGTCAGTTACCGCACGTGCGGCACGTGCCTTTCTCAGTAAATCAGAACGAGCTTTTCTAGTCAAAGAGCGGATCCTAGCAGGCAGATCAACCATGAGACGCTGAGCCGGGGTTTACTGCTAGAATGAAGAGGATAAATAATAATATTGTCGTCGTATTTGCATTTCTTAGCTATACATTTCTCTTCAAAGTCAAAGTCAAAGTCAAATAATTTTATTCAATTTAGGTCTTACAATTTAACTCTTATGAACGTCATAGAAAATACAAATAACACAATAAATACATTTGAGAAAAATGAGGCCGCCGCCCGTGGCAACATTGAGCCGGTAAGTTTGTTTTGGAACACTGGGTGCATTCCAGATATTATTGGTCCTAGGATTGGGTTGAGTGACTGCCACTGTCACTTTGACAGTTTGATTTACCGCCCGGATCATCGGCTCACGGTGCAGCGAGGCGTTTTCTTTCCGTACACAAACAAAACAAATACTAATACAAACACGAAATAAAAACATATCAAAGGTGATATTTGTGACAATTAATGGTTCAATTACAACCATTACGTATTTTCCGGTCGGTACATACTTCATACCTGTGAATATGTGTTACAATTTATTAATGTAAACATAACCTAATGAACAGAGCATTTAAATTTTAGCTCGTTTATGACGGAAATACAATAACAGGGAATGAGTCCTGTAATGTATGAACATTTTTACTTATTATTTGAGATTTCGGTAAAACATGATGCATGACACAAAGGAATTTACGTAAGTTTTCACGCTCTAAATTAATTACATTCAAATCCGACCTAATACATAACTCATTTAATCAAATGTTATAATACTACTCATGTCAATAGCCTATTCACTCAAATTATAATACAATAAATAATATTAAATGATCAAATTGAAATTACTCATAATGATTCAATGTCAAGACAATAATATATTTATGAATGTCAACATGTATAATTAGAATTAAATTAATGAACATAATCATATTACTTATTTCAGGTTGCACAAGTAACCTGAAACGGCTTGATAACTACTAAACTAAACCCAGGGGTGTTTGTCTTCAATATAATCATTTATTTTGTAATAAGTTTTCTTCAGTAATACTTTTTTAGTAAAAGACTTAAATTCATTGAAAGGCAATCTCTGAACTTCCTCTGGTAACTTATTAAAGAAAGGAACACAGTGGCCAATGTAGCAGGATTTGATCTTGGACAGTCGGAAGCGCTCCACCGCCAGCCTGTTCCTGTGTCGAGTGTAATAACTATGTTTGTCTGAGTTTTTGGAATAGAAATCAATGTTTTTGTAAGTGTGTATCAAGTTAAAATATATATACTGGGACGCCACAGTTAGAATACCTATTTCTTTTAAAAATTCTTTTAATGAGACTCGTGGACCTAAACTGTAAACTTCTCTAGGCCTGCTGAAATTTATTTTAGAAATAAATACATTCTTGTAAGGGTTTGTCATTTTTAATGTGTTTGTGCAATTGGCCGTTAGTGTGTTTAAAATGTATCAAATTAACAACGAAATGAATTTCTACATGTTATAAATTTAAAACAAAGAAAAGAAAAAAGTCACAGAACAGCGCCATCTAGCGGTGAGATGTGGTTCTTTCGATTTAACTGGTTTGTTTCATATCATTTAGCTATAGAAAGCCATTTCGCGGTTAATTTGATACATTTCCTAAGAGGATCAACCATAATACAATTACTAAACAGACAAACGAATGAAAGAAAAGTGAGAGAAATTTAGTATGGGTGACGAACCGCCTTAACCTCGCTTCGCCAATGGTATTACGAGACATATCTAACGAGCAGCGAGCTCGTTGCAGTGCTGGAGTTCGACTAGCCTGTATATACGAAACGGTCACCCACCCTGTTCCCGGACACTGCCTGCGTTGCTAAACATTGGTTATCGGTCTCGCAAGCACGCTGGCACTAGACCAAGACCGCATTGACGAATGTGACAGAAACAGAACACTGGCAAGCACCCCTATGGGAGAAAATAATAAAATATAACCGAGCGACAGTATCCCGCGTATGCTCTCGTGCGGGGCCCGGTATCCTCCTTAACCATGCCCCAGGATTTTAAGATCAGGAATTACAGTTCAGCGACTGCCATATGATCTCCATGACCCTGTAAACAGGGGAACGTGAACAGATTGGTACATCGATACACATTCGGTCGCCTGAAAATGCAGGTTTCATCATTATAACGATGTTTTCCTCACACTAAGAGCATCTATTAATGTAAAGTAATGTATATAACTCAAAAAAACATCATTGGCACATTGGGATCGAAATCGGTACTTTTCGGTTACGAGTCCGATCCGTTAGCCATTACACCCCCGACGCTTTCCATCCCTATGGGTAAAAGGCAAAATAGGTATACGAATATAAATATGCTTGAACAACTTCACACAGCGCCATCTAAACCCAAAGTACGCACAGCTTGTGTAATGGGTGTTAGATAACTGATAAACGAAATATGTACTTTTTTAAATACATACTTATTTTACATACTACACCCTTAGGTCAAATGCAAGCTTATTGATAATAAAAAAACAAAGACCCGTTACCAATGATTTTGACAAATACATAGCCCGTAACAGAAATTAAAATTATAATTTCATGTTCTGTTCCGCCGGAAATCGAACTTTCTGCGTGGCAAACCGGTTACCATCTGTACATGTTAACCAACTGAACCACTCAGTTCGTCAAAATATGTATGTATGTATGTTGTATGAAGTTTGTTTGTGTTGGCGCATCGCTAACTGGTGTCTAATTACTTCTCGCGGCATCCTTTGTCCCTCGTCTCCCACGCGGAGTCTTGAACCAAGACTATTATTTATCTAAGTGTTGAACAAACACATTAATTTCGAGCTACGTTTGCGAAATGGCACACAGTTGTCACTTGTGACACAAGTGTGTAGATTGTGAGGGCGCCGTAGGCTATCCTACGTCATTGAGAACAAGAAAAACTCTTCTTTGTAGCGATAGTATAGGTTTAGAAGACCCATAAAACGTTGGTCTAACCGTGTCCGATTCTCGCACACAAAAACAAAATGTTTAGAAACCTAAACTTCATCTTTTCTTAACGATAGTACTTACTTGTCTATCTGATAGTGAAACTGCCAGAAGGATGTGAGGCAGACCGTTTTTTAAGCTATTGCATAGCTTTTATCGCGGGCTTTGAGCGCGGCGACCGAATCAAGAAATTCCGTAACGAAAATAAACCTAACTCCCCCCACTCCGACCGGCACAGCGGTGCGGCGTTGAAAGCCGTGCATCGTCTAACGTCGTTTCAGTTCGGCAGACTTCGGCACGGTGCTTTGTTCGTGCGACTAGACGTATGCGTGTAGACTAGCTGCTAACTGCTCATAACTGATTCTATCTTTTTAAGACACAATGCTAGGTGAGACAGCGTGCTTTTTTTACTTCTAGAATCAACACAAGAGAATAAGTAAGTACTATCGCTAATATCTCATGTAATATTTCAGTCGCTATATACAACACCCGGGTTGTATATAGCGACTGAAATATTACAGTCAGACCGACTAGTACCAACCTAGACCAGGGCCCCGTGTCGCCTAATTTACTTGGCTCGATCGAATTATAATCGAATAGTAATTGGTTCGCCTGCCTACCTAATATGCGATTGCTATGCGATTACAATTCAATCGAGTCATTAGGAACAGTAGCAGAATACGAAAAACGTGTCAAACTGCCATTGAGCTGCAATAGCGATCCAATTACAGTTCGATCAAGCCTTTAGTAAATTAGTGGAATCGAGGCCCTGGTAATGGAGTAGAGCGTTTCTTGTTTAGGCTGAGAGAATAATGATAGTAACAGGTAATTTTGCAATAAAATATCTCCAAATGACAGAATTTATGAATGAGATCTCTCCTTCATTTATTCATTATTACAACCGCAGTATCAGAAATTCCTTTATTAAATTCCTTTACAGAAATTTTGTTGCTGACCTAGTAAATTGTATTATACAAAAAAATCATCAATTTAACGCGAACTTGTTTACACAAAATAAAGACCCTTAGGTCTTGTTACAATAAATAAATAATTTTTATTAAACAAAAAACGACAGCACAGAAGGAAATAAGTAATATTAATTTTAAAACGAATGTCGTTTTTGACAAAGTGGATTACTGAGTTCCCTTTCAAGTCGATTTTGAACTGAGTGAAATTTAAGCGAAGTTTAAATAGGACGTTCACTGAATTTTAATATCCACAGGGAGTATTAAGACGACGTCTTTTAAATACTGAATTATGAATGGTACAAATTGCTAAAATATTCAACAGCTTTTAGACGCCATTTATACCAGAAATTCTGATGGAGTGAACGTTCTGATATAGTGGACCATATGAACTTAAAATAAGTTTTTTGTGCTTTCACGTCCTCATTGAGAAAAGATTCCAAGGGTTATTGAATGTTCGCACACAATATGCGTAAGTTTTTGTATATTTTTTATCCTATTTATATAGTTTGTTCAGGAGTGCTTGCATTATATTTTCTTATAATAAACGAATTTCTATAGACCATGTCGGTTAAAAAATAAAACACTTTTTTCTTTTAGAATATTTATAATATCCAGCTATTTGACTGCCATCACATCTTATGTTAAGTTCTCTTGGTGCGCAACTGGTTGCGAATCACAGTTGCGACAACCGCCGGAGTGACTATGTCGTGGCGGTAAATAATGAGCATCAGTTAGTTAGGCTTCTTAACGTAATTGTTAAATAAATAAATAAATAACGTTCGTTCGGCGAGTAACGGCAAGGCCACAACACTGCGTTGCCGCGTCGCATCGTAAAAACAGCATCGCACCGCAAAGGGAGATTTTCCGAGGCCCGTACGAAAGAACAAAATTTTTTTTTAATAATTGTAATAGATGAGATTGATTATTGGCGTTAATTAGACACGAATCTCAAACATAAATAAAAACGAGACCGTTAGATGTATAGAAATATAGACATTTTGCGCTTTCTTCTCAGAAAAGGCACTAAAACTAAGTATCTTTTCACGAAACACCTTTCTGAGTAACTACGATTACCAAATTCAATATTTGAGAATCCTGTCAATACAGCGCCATCTAGTGAGGCACGCTGAACTACACTTTATACTTTTCAAAGTAGCTGTTTGAAAATCCCCCATTCGATGTGAATTGTACAAGAAGACAACGGTCATCACTTTTGTTTCCAGTGAAACATTATTATAACGAAGGACGGGACGTTCCTCAATTAATGAAATGAAATAACCTGTGTCGTTATTAGTCAATTTGTTCTCAATTACGCGCCTGTTCCAAGTGTGGACACTGACTGAACGGTAGCGCGTCGTCGCATCACAGATTTGTATGGTGCGGCAGTGTATCGCATATAGCCGCGATGCGTTGTACGACAACTAGTTTCCGACTGACGCTTCGGCCACCTTTGGCAGAAAGCGACCTTCGGCGAAACCATCGGCTTCAGCTTAAAACCCGGCCGACGCCGAAGGTTCCGCCGAAGGTTCCTAGCAAACGTCGAAATTGACCAAACGGTTGAACGAACTAATAAATTGCAAGACATTTTTTTCATCATATCTAATTCAACTTCTAGAGGTGACTTAAGTTAGCTTTAACATTTAGAAACAATATTCCCATTATAGAAATAATATTAAACGTTCAATATTATAGTTTTAATTTAAATTAAATGATTAATTGCAGCTTGTAGCCAATCTTGAACCAACTATTTTAAACCTTTTAAGCCTTTAGCTTGGGCTTTGGCCAGAAATTGACCTTCTGTCCGACACTAACGACAACGTAGATTTCCACGATGCATCGTCGAACGTATTTACATTTACCACCAACTAGTGTCCATTGCGTGCGTTCAATTTCAGAAACGTCCCAACAATTTCCAGCAAATACAACAAAAATAACTTGCGGAAAGAGAATTCTCTTAAGGAAAATTTCTTCATTACCTATGCCACTATAAATGCGTACAGATAACAGCATTTCAACCTAACCTGTTGGACTTTGGACAATCCCGGTTTGTATGCGCATCTATAGTGATAAAAAATAAAAATAATCTTCTAAGGGTTAATGTCGCGCACGAGCCCCGGGGTCCGCCTTGACCATGACAGAATTTGGCAAATCAGGTAATTACAGTGGAGCGACTGCCACCTGACCTCCGTGACCCTGCTACCAGGGGAACCTGACCAGGTTGGATAATGGTTACACATTCAGCCATCTAAATGTGAAGGTTTAATCACGATGTTTTTCCTCACCGTACGAGCATCGGTTAGTATTCAACCAATGTATATAACTCAAATAAGAATAATTGGTACATGGCGGCAGTGGGATTCGAACCCGGTACCCCTTGCTTACGACTCGGATACCGTAATCACTCGACCACCGACTCTCCCTCGGGCATCTACAGTGACGCTAACTCATTTTATACTGGTGGTGAGCAGGTTGCTATGCTGCCTACTGTACAATGGCTGGCATCGCGTGACCGACCGACTTAAGTATAAATCACAAGTGTGTACTCCACCGGCAATAATTTGGCTACAATGACATCATAGAAAACGGGCCAAATATAATGTTATCTCGGCTCTCGACTGTTACATAACGAAGTCCCGACTTCTAAGGACAGCGCCTTAGGCTATTAAAATAACGGTATTTAGTACTATATGCGAAGTGGTACATACTCAGTGTTGGTGGCGGGCGTTATAGATTTGGCACTATAACAAAAATATTCATCATATCAGCCAGAAGATGCCCACTACTGTGCCTACTGAACTACTGGGCCGGTTCTGTGCCTTCCGCATCCAGCTGGTACCTGCGATATTTACCAGGTCGTTGGTCCACCTTGTGGAAACACAAATATTAGAAAAATATTAGAAATTGTAACTTGTAATTGACTCCTCTGGTGTTGCTGATGACCATAGGCGCCAGTGAACACTTTCCATCAGGTGGTCCGCTTGCCTGTTTCGCTCCGTATAACATACAAAACAAAACTATACTACTAAAAGTATGACAGACACCAATTGTACTTTGTTGACTTGAGTTTTTTTTATATTACGGGAAAGTTTTTAACTTATTCTCCACACTTACTTGGTCACCGGATTACAGTTCATTTTCGTGCAGTGTTTGGAAAAAATTGCGTATTTCACTTCAAACATATCTTCAACAAACTGAGACATGCAAAATTTTTATTTGGCGCAAATACACATCCAAAAGAATTAAAAATTAAATTTACAAGAAAGGAAAGTAGGGCGATGTGACGTCGGAACAAACTGGACCAGCCTCTTGTCTAATCTTTTTGATGAAAAATTAAAAAGTCTCAAAACATTTCAAATTGCGAACGGGTGGCGGAATATTGTTCCAACATCTGGTCGCCGAATACCGACAGCTACCGCGAAAAACCATAGTACGGTGTTTGAATGAAACCAATACATTGCACATAGCACGAACCGATCGCGAACTTTCTTTCGATGTCAATTCATTGGACAAGTATTTAGGTACCATTCCTTCGCCACAACAAAGATTTAAAGAGCTATACAGACAATACAATGAAAAAAAAAAATTATCATCTTAGCGTTCATATCCCGGTTGTGCTCTCGCGTACGAGGGCCCGGGCTCCGCCTTGACCATGATCCAGGATTTGGCAGGTCAGGTAATTGCAGTGGAGCGACTGCCATCTGTCCTCCATGACCCTGCTACCAGGGGAACCTGACCAGATTGGATCATGGTTACACATCCAGTCGCCTGAATATGCAGGTTTCATCACGATGTTTTCCCTTACCATAAGAGGTAAGACAATACAATGAGAGAGACAGTTTATTCACGAAATACTAGGATCGCATAAAAAGGACCACTGTTATTGCTCGCTCGAACAACCAAACAATCCAATGCGGTATCGAAACCCGTGATCCGGACCCGATTGTTTACGCGAACCGGCTCAAACCGGTTTATTGGTGTATCGGAAAACACAAACACCCGTCGGTGACACATCAAACATGTACATGACAGGTGCGGACTTGGAAAATGTATGGTTCAGGGGCCGATTCTCGCGATGCGAAATCTCGCTTTCGACATTGTCTGGCACAAATCTGCATATAAAATGTTGAATGGATGCAGTATGTGCATAACCTTGTATAATTATTAACCAAATGAAATTAAAATATGAAAAGAAAGACAGTTTAAGATAAAGTTAACTGCATGGATTTTCTAATATCGTGTTTATAATATAAAAGAATAAAGGAATGGCATCAATTGGAGGCAATCGGGCCATTTTTAATACCTAATCCTTATTTGAGAGAGGGTGATAGTGGCCCCTGACGAAATCGATGAAAGCTTCTTTTCATCAATCTTTAAAAGCCTAAAGAAAAAAACGGCCTGGCCTTCATCGAAGTACTCAATATTCAAATGTTTATTGCTTCTCTAACCTAACCTATGCAGATATATTTACAATTGTATCTATGTTTGTACCATCTTTGTTTCTGAACCTATTTTAATTTACTACTTTACTATTTAGCTAACAAACCGATCTACTTGATCGATTTAGTACATAACATAACATATTCAGTACTTATAAGAAAACTACCCAATCGTTTCTTTTTCCTTTTGATCTACGTATCCCCAAAAATAAAATACAAAGCAAACCCTTCCTACAATTACAAAACGATAAATCTTCCCCTGACTCCCTCCCTGTGCATTGGAAACTTCCGTTATGAATAAAATATCGCTCGTCCCAACTCGACGCGGGATGGCGGACTTCGCGCTGTAGGCGGCTTGTTCTGACAACCTTCGGAGTTAAACACTCGTTATGTATTCATTTATCTAATTGCATACTTGCGCCGTGTTGGAGCGTTTGTTTCGTAAATGTGCGAATGGAAATGTAGAAATGTTCTGTTAATGCCTTGATATTAACGGTTCATTTTCACAAGCTTTATTATTTAATTATTGTTCGTATGTGTGTAACTTTTATTTAATTTGCATTGTTCGTATGTATGTTTGTAACTTGTTCGTCAAAAGTAAACCATTTCTCGACAGTTTGTTGGTATCCGATCGAGCTTAAATTTAGATTTTAAGACTTCTGCGGTTATTTACTACACTTTCGGGTTTTATACATATTATCGGGTTTGTTACCACGGTCAGTATTTGTTTTTACCTCGATGTTTTGACGCAGTTGCATGTTGCAATGTGTCTTCTCGTGACAATGACGTCTTCATATAATAATATCGAGGTAAAACACACACACACACACAAACACAAACACCAACGAAACAGAGAAACATAAATACCTATATCTTGTTTTTCTTCTTATTTTGCTCTTTTAAATTTCTATTTTATTTGTAAGATATAATACATAATTGTATTATTATACCTAGACCAATTAAGTTTGTCGTAGTTAGGTGTATGAGCTACATTAAGTCCTACTTTATAAATTGCAGTTTGGTTATTGGCACTACAACTTGATTATGTATTTAGTTTAAATAGAATTAGATTGCTGTTAAACTGTGAAATAAATAAATAAATAAAATAAAAACAATACTAACCGTGGTAACGAACCCGATAATATATGTAGATAGTGAAAGTGGAGTTCAAATTTGGTATACATATGTAAGTTGGATGACAATGCATGAATATGGTACCATGGAGCTGGTCGGATGATGGAGTCGAAAGGTCATTAAAACTAGTGAACGCAATAAGATAAAGCATCGTGTTGGGGCTCTTTGGAATGGTCTTGATGAGTAGGTACCAGACGGCGCGATAAAAGCTTGTTACGGAAAAATATTTTTCATTTGAGAACTTATTACAGAAAATAGATATAAAAGTGTGATAAATATGTAAATGGGCATTGATACCGGGTCCTACTAGGGTATAATGAATGCAGAGATATGTATGATTAAAAATATAAAGGAAAAAGGATTTTATTTGATAGAGCTTAAAATATTACTGTAGCCACTTCCCATCAGGTGGGCTGTGTGTTCGTTTGTCACTGCGTTGTACAAAAATAAATATAAAACATGTAACTTTCGCTCGCGTTTTAGGAACGAGTCTTTTGGTGAGGAAAGTCATTGTCTTGAAAGTCAATTTAGAAGAACGCCATCTTCTCAGTAGGTTAATGTCGATCGACGTTATATTCTGGTTTAGTCATCTTTTTATATTACAACAGCTTTTTCCAGTAGTTCTTCTAAACCGACTCTTATGATACTATGCATACATACTGAATTCCTGTGACAGTACAAGAGGCAATGTGCGAAACGATGTGCGAGCTTGTGCTTGCGGCTCGGAGCAGTTTTTATACAAAATCAAAAACTCCGCTATTGATGTTTACTACCCAGTTTTTATACGACGGCCTCTCAGGGACTTCACTCCAAATTTGTGCTAGAGATGGGTGGTAAATAACGCCAAGGAAGTATCACTGTGACTTTTCATGTTACAAATAACGTCATGACATACAGGTCACACGATAAAATAATGAGGAGGCGTCAGTGTCTTTTCATTAGTGGTTCAATGGTCAACATGCCGGTCTGCCACGCAAGAGGTCCCGGGTTCGATTCCCGGCCGAGCAGAAATTGAAATGATGAATTTTATTTTCTGTTACGGGTCTGGGTATTCTATGTATAACAAGTATGTATTTAAAAAAGTATTTAAGTAGTTTATCAGTTATTTAGCACCTATCGCACAAGCTTTGCTTAGTTTGGGGCTAGATGGCGCTGTGTGAATATGTCCACGAATATTTATTTATTTATTAGTAGTTATGATAGGACAATAATGAATGTGCCCTAAAAATACACTAACATGCCGCCGCTATCAGTGACGTTATTTTGTACTCATACAGCACTTATTCGAGTGACGTTTCTGAGAGGCAGTCCAATTAGGAAAAAAAATCTGGTAATACACTCCCTTACGCGCTTCTGTTTCGAGGCGAAGCGCAAGGTAAGTCCCGAAGCAAGAGGCGCTATCAGGGTCTGTTGTTCACTTCTTGGCATAAACTTCGCATAATGGAACAAGGCTTCCCATTACCAACAAGTTGTCGGTAACAACCCACGCAGAAACCAGTAGCACTTTCGTAGCAAACGTTCTACGACGTAGTAACTGCTACACCTGATCAATTGATTACTGATACTATGTCTGTTCATCTAATATCTGCAGTGGCAGCGACTCAGAGACTTAGATGACTCAAAGTACTGTTTTACAATCTGTAACAAATAATTTCAGATTTTCTCTTCAAGAAACGAGACTCTAAACAAATATAAAAAATATTTTATACCTATTTAGATAGGTAGTTATTTTTGTTTATTACTTTTATTAATATAATAATATAGTGCACTGTCAAAGTAGATTCTTGTCAGAACTACTTAACTAAGGGTTTTAAAAAGCAAACTAAGGTTGAGGGGTATAAAATGTATTAAGTATATTGTAAAAGGTAAAATTAAAGAAAAACAAAACAATAAACAATTACAAAAATGGAACAGCGTGGAAATACCAATAAAAATCATCAACCTTATCATAAAAATGGGTCCCTCTTTATTCTCAAGTAACTTATAACTACTTATTACACTATTGCAACAAAATCATACAGCATAAGCAGCGGCTCAGAGCTCTACAAAACTTGTTAGAAGCAGGTTAGTACTTAATTAGGATTAGTTTTGCCAGGTGGATGGAGTAGGCGGAATACATTTAAAAATCTGGTGATGTAGTAACTGGATGGAGCTTGGGGATGAGCTGGCTTGCAGGGGCTCGTGCAGGCCGCGATGCAGGGTTAAATCAGATATAGTTGGTCTATCACCACCAACAGCCAAGGCACAAGAAAAAAGACACTCGGCTCTAGAAGTGGAGCACTCCCACCCTCTGCCGTGTTTGAGGAAGGCGGAGAGGATAGGAACGGTTAGGAAAATGAATGGATAGAAACTAGCAGGAAGATAAGCAAGCGTGTATAACTCTTAGCAGGGAAAACTCATCTGACTTTTGTCAGCAAGCACTGTATTACAAATAAAATCCACCACACAATCGCCACTTGTTGTTATAAAAAAAAGGAATATAAACTATGAGATAAATTGATTTGGTTGAAAGTGTCCAGGTCCAAAAGAAAAAAAACCAGGAAACTTCGCGCGTCCTAAGTACCTTCAAAACCACGTCCAAGCACGTCAAAATCAATTCCCCAAAACGGTTTACCAAAATGTGGGAAAATATAAATATGTAAACAAATAAACTAATAAAATAAGAGAGATAACATGGTAGAAAAATCATACCATGTTACATAGATATACATAAATACTAAATAAATAGAACTAGTAAATAAAAGAAATACACATACATATACTACAGGATAACCAGACATTATGCCTTAAAGGTGGCCAATATCTAGCAACACAGTAAAGTGGCAACACTGCGCTCGACTGAAACTTCCTGACTTGCGCAGAGAGTAGGCGTCTGCCGCGAAAACACAGGATAGAGCGCCTGAAAGGGATAGATATATACATAAATAGATTAGGAAAAAAGAGATAAAAGGAAAATTTAAATAAATTTTGAATTTGGCAAAGTGGCTTGCTAGGCAGCCTTAAAAAAGAAAAATAAAGGGAAAGTTCACAAAAATGCAACGTTACTGCACGTCCAATCGGCGCCTCGTTATTACATCACACTTCCGAAGGCCTGCTGGAAGAGATTTCTTTTAGAAATAGAAAGAAAGAAAAGAAAGTTGTCAAAAGCATTATCGTTATGTTTACACTTCTTACATGTTTCCATTTGTACAAAATGTTAGTCCAGATCAAAGAAAGAAAGAAGTAGTGCCTGTTGTGCCATTTATTACTATGTCATAATTATCGTTTACCACATATTTCTTATGCACGTCACAAGAATAGGCCATTTGTTGACTAAAGGCAGACAGCCTAAGGCAAATAAAATAAAATAAAGATAAGTGAGCTTAACGTCAGAAACGCACCAAGGTCGTAGTCTAGACAAGGAGGATATTGAGGAAGAACATGCGATTCCTTCAATACTGTCCAATTTATCCTTATAAACAATAGCCTGGAATATTCCAGAAGGCACCGGACTAGCCAGACCTCTTTAATTAGCTGAAATTAGCAGGCTTTTATGGAAGAAGCGGTCTGTTATTACCGCCCTTACGACCTTTGTCTGGCCCAATGGTGTATTTAACCGGTCCTCCATTGTTGTTTGTGGTCCATGATGGAGTATATAGTACGTAGAAACATATGGCAATACCTCAAACTAGCAAGATATATTAGAAGCTCTGCATATTTTTGAAATCAAACAAATATTTAAACAACAATATGCTCATTTTATGTCAACTTAGTCCCAGCGCTGGCAATCATTTGGCAACAGAGCAAGCTGTTTTTTCTCCTTTTAATATCTTGCGTTGGCAAGGTACCAGCACTTCTGCATTGGTGTTAAAATAGAAATAGAAAAAATTATTTACAAGATAAAATCACCACAATAAGAAGACCGTTAAAGAAAATTATTAAGTAGGTTAGGTGGAAAAGTATAGAAGACAGCATCCTAACCCACCCTGTTTAGACTTGGACCATCTCCTTTGACGACCTGAGTGGTTCAATGGTCAACATGCCGCTACGCAAGAGGTCCCGGGTTCGATTCCCGGCCGGGCAGAAATTGAAATGATGAATTTTAATTTCTGTTACGGGTCTGGGTGTTCTATGTATAATAAGTATGTATTTAAGTAGTATATCAGTTATCTAGCACCCATAGTACAAGCTTTGCTTAGTTTGGGGCTAGATGGCGCTGTGTGAATTTGTCCAAGATTTTTTTTTTTTCTTGTCTGTCCGCGCATCCATTTGTGCGCATCCAGTGAGTTTATTACCGTGTCAACCGATTTTAATGCAGTCTTCTTTCTTTGAAAGTCAGTTTAACCGAGATGAAAACATGTTCAGTAATTTGGGAAATATTTTAGTATACTTTTTAGGTGTTTTCCGACAGCTGTCGGTTAGGTTATTGTTATTTATTTATTTATTTATTTAATTGTTTATTGTACACAAGAAATACATAGCAAATAACAGGCAAAGTAATGAATGGCACAACAGGCGCTACTTATTTCTAAAGAAATAAGTACACATGCAACCTTAGTGCAAAAATAGTGTAAAAGACAGTTACCGCTTGTGGGTGACAGTTACCGCTTACTATCAGGAAACCGTCTGCTTGTTTTTCATCGGGTTTTGATAAAAAGTACGCAATATATGAAAGCAATTTATTATTTCACATTAAACATTTTCTTATGTTATGTGGCAGAAAAACAGGCAAGCGGGCCACCTGATGGAAAGCGGTCTAAAGAGACCTCTAATGTACCTCTTGAACGATCTCATGTCCTTGTCCAAAGAAAACTCTGTGCGCTCATTCCACATCCGAATCGCACGAGCGAGAAACGTTCTTTCGAACCTTCGCGTGGACACCACTAGAGGGTCTACGTAATGGGGATGAGTTCCCAGCCCGCGGCGGGTGATGCGATGGCGGAATTGGGCTGTGGGTACCAGGCCCAATAGTTCCTCAGAACACTCCAAATTGTGCAGCAGGTAGAACACACACAGGGAGCCAAAGTCCCTTCTGTTAGCCAGTGCTTGTTTGTCATCGGATTGGTATAAAAAATACGCAATATATTAACGCAATTTATGATTTCACATTAAACATACTACACTTTATAAGTGTAGGAAGCGTTTTCGGCACCCGGTAAAAGGGCTATTACGGTAATCATACGAGATCGGTGGAAATTTCTGTGAAATTTTTCCCTTCGAAAATTACCGGGTGAATTACATAATAATTTTATTTCATTGACGTTTCTACTGAAAAAAGGGCCATTTATCGGTAAATTATTCCAAATTAAATCGAATCGTATTTTTATGGGCTATTTCAATTAAACGGGTAATAACGTAATATTTATTTCTGACGACGTAAATACACTGGTGGACAGAAATAGTCGTATAACCACCGACCAAGTTATCATATATTCAAATATTTTCTAAACTACTGAACCGATTTTAATGAAACAAAGCTAAGAACCATTTCGGTTAAACTGGCTTTCAAATTGAGAAAACCGCATCCAAATCGGTCTCGTCCAGCTACGATGTAACAGACAGATACGTAAAGCTACAGAAATACACACGTCAAACTTATTACACCCCTTTTTTTCGTCGGGGGTTACAAATCTATTCTAGGTTTGTTACCCGATTTTTGGGAAAATAAATAAATCTTTGTAGCAAAAAGTAAATGAAATATGGTTATCACTTGAAACGCCTAATATGACATTTTGTTAAAAAAAATCGATAAAAACTGAAAAAAGTTACTTTTTCACATGTCAGGGAACAAACCTATAGTCGACATTTTCGTAAACCACTATAGTTCCACCCACACAGAAAAAGTATTCCATAACTTTTCAACAAAGCAGCATCAAGCTATTTTCTACTATTCGGATATTCACAGTCAGCTTCCTTCCCGGCAGCTTCCTTCATTCACAGTCAAAAGACAGTTGAAGGAAGGAAGCTGCTGGGCGGAGGCTGGCAGCGGTCAAACTGCCTTTGAGAATTTGCTTCTTTGTGTATTACATAGGTAGTGGTCTTCCAGAAAGCGTTGGGCTAGCTTGCGTAGTCATATCAGATTAATTTACTTTACAGTTTTACAGCATGACATTTGGTTACAATTAAATAAGTATTTGATGAAGTGTGTGTCTATACCTACCTATGTAGGTTTATGAAATGAAAGACGGCTATATAAATTTGTAGATAGGAGCTACACGAGCGAAAATAGGGTATAGTCGCAACGGTAGGCAAACAGGCAAGCGGGCCACCTGATGGAAAGTGGTCACCACTGCCTATAGACAGCAACACTAAGAGTATCGCAAATCCGTTGCCCACCTCTATAACAAATGGCAAATGCTCCTCCACTGCCAAAGCCACGGTTCCCCAAATCCCCACCCCATGGAGCACTGGAGACCTTATTCACCGGCAGAAACACAACCTTGTCCTTGGAACCTTGTCCTACCTAGGATCTGATGTAGAAATACCAGAGTCTCTATTATTTATCTGCTCACATCGACTCAGCTTTGAATTTTTATTTTCGGCATGAAAAGTTTAATCTTATTCAAATTACATGAGCAATATCTAAGGCAAGCGTTCCAGTAGGAAAAATCTGCAACATGCATCAAAATACTGAATTTTTGTGCCGAAAATCGAAATTTGAAACCAGCTTGAGGCGAGCGGTTTAAAAATAGGCCCGCAGAACAGAAAGTTTACTATTTACAGAGTGTTTAAAAGCACGCTAGCGAAACCGTCGGAAACGCTATTCTAGAAAAGAAAAATATACAAACCATCAAAACAATATCGAATGTCCTTGAACACATCTTCTACGTGCACAACCTCCCACACAAGTTTACCTCTCCTTTACACTGGTCAGTTCTCGCGACCGTATCGACGTGTGTCCGCTCGCGTACTCACGATAAAAAAGTTAGTCTACGATATTGTTGGACACGGCTAGCTAGTAAACAGACTCGTAAAGAAGGCCGGACAGTCGTATAAGGAAGGTCGAAGGCTGTGTCCTAAGTCCCCCCCCCCCCCATCTCCCTTCCTCCTCCTCTCTAGGATGCGACGGTACGTGCCTCGGTGTTAAAGGACTTCTCGCTTCCTTAGAGCCCGTACAGACATACGCGATTTTTGCACCATTTGTCCCAAAGTTTATGCAATTTTGGTTTCTATGCTAATGGCAGAAAGGTTTTTTTATTATTTGTAAGTAAACGCGCAGCTATTGTGTTGAACCCGCACAGTCACCGCGTCGTGTGCGTACCAATAGGACGGACTGCATGTTTTGTGTCCGGTTGCTACGCGGTGACTACACGGACATGACGCGTACGAGGTTTATAAGCGGCGATGTACAAAGATGCAAGTACAATCTCTAAGGGCCCGTTTATACGTCAACGCTTGCAAACCGGACAGAAAACGAGAACGCGACGCGCCAGTATAGTTACCGCCTAGAAACCGGACACAAAACCTGAAGTCTGGGACGACATTTGTAGGTGCGACACGGTGTTTGTGCGGGTGCGATTCGGGCGCTGTGCATTTCTTTACAAATAAGCTTTCTTTCATTAGTATAGAACCCAAAATTGCAGAATCATGGTAAACATCGTGCACAAAATGCGTACGTCTGTTTGGAAATTCTGGTCGACGCTTCTTTTCGTTCTTGTGTTGCATACATTTTTAAAGATATTCTCCATTATTCTCACCGCGTACCTTTGTTTATGAGTTGCCCGATATTTTGAAGCAGTTGCATGCATCATTGTCACGAGACTACACTTTATAGTGTTAGGTTATCAAGCACTGGGACACCAATGAAAAAAGCAAGGCGATTTGAAACTGTAGGTTTCTCAGGCAGTAAACGAGAGACGGCACTAAGCGTACGCGTAGTCACCGCGTAATAACCGGACAGAAAACGCGCAGTTGCAGTCTACCCTATTGATAAGGTTTTGGGCAAATATACGGCACTACGTTACCTTTCTGATGACTTGGCGAGTAACGCATTAACTGTAAGGCTTACCTTAAATCAGCATATACTGAGCTGGCTCTAGTTTGGCATGACACTACAATATACAACCTAATTTAAGTTAGTAACAACTATTTTGTCAATTGATATTGAAGAAATTGCCTAATAAACATTGTGTTAATGCGGGTGTGACACTATTACTGTTACTGTGGTGACTATGCGGTCGCTGCCAATAATTATAATTTTTCTGTCATTCATATAGAAACCAAAATCGCTTAAACATTTCGAACATCGGGTATGTCTGTACGGGCTCTTATTCCCTCACTAAATTTTGTGTAAAAATTCACACATCCATCCATAGTATAGAAGCCCGCAAAACTATCACTCAAAACTTCATACAAACATTAAAGCACAACGTAACATTTATATGAATAGATACGCTATATAAGCTATTGTATAGGAGTGTTTGAAGGGCCATAAAATATATCCTTCTATCCCTGCCTTGGGTGAAGGCGCGTTGAGTGGGACCGACTGAGTTTTAGAGCCTCGTTGACGCGGGTACGCGAATGATGTGACACTACGTCGTTATTCGTCGTTATTCGGTACGAAGATATAATTTCAATATTATACAGCGAACTGTATAATGAAAACGCTATTTTTTTGGGATCTTGTGATCTTGTTTACCTTCCAAAGTATAGTTTGTTTGTCGCTTATGTCGTTATCGACTGTAAATATATTATGGAAGGAATTATCTTGCTATCCAAACGTGAATAAATAAATAAATATGCTTGGACAAATTTACTCAGCGCCATCTAGCCCCAAAGTAAGCGAAGCTTATGTTGGCGTTAGATTTATGATAAACTACTTCTATAAGTTCCACCGAGACCCGTAACAGAAATTAATATTCATCATTTCAATTTCTGCTCGGCCGGGAATCCAACCTGGGGCCTCGGCGTGGCAGACCGGCATGTAAACCAAGTGACCCCACTCAGGTCGTCATGAATGTCTTTAGGTAGTCTTTCAGCTAAAACTGCTGAATGGAATTTGACGAAATTTAGATATTGCTAGCTTATATCGAAATTTATTATTTATCTAGATCTAGATAAATAATAGCCTTTGTAATATTGCTATCATTTATCTCTGAATTTTTATACTAAACCATTGGAAAAAGTTTTAAATCAATGGATTGTAAAACATTCCACCCCAGCGGTACGAAAAAATAATTGTACAATAATTAATCGTTAGATTTAAAGAACCCTGTTAATGATGTAGTAAAAACGTTTCAAACTCCGTTGCCTAATTAGAATAAAGAAATACTTTAGATTTTTACGAGTTTCAGTTTCACGGGTGGCGTGTTTTTACAGCCCACTTACCTTTTTGTGCTGTTTATTTATGTGAAAAAAACTCATTTAAACTAAGTTGTGTACTCCGCAGATACAAAAATCTTAAGTAGATACTTGAAAATGTATTTTTTTGGGGTTTATTCTCGCTCTATGACATCTCGAATTCGACATTTTTTTAGCTTCTAATATCTATAAAAAGTTAATGAAGTCACTGTTGCAACCAAAATAATTATTCATAATGATCTTCGACAATCCTTTATTGTCGTTGATCCTTTTTAATTGTGTTTTTAACAGAGATTTGTGGAAAATAAAGTCGAATTCGAGATGTCGCCCCATTAAATACATTACAACTGCAAAAGACCATGTTTCCTACTTTTGAAACCGCTCGCGCTCGTGAGCGCACACCTTCTAATTATTGTCTTTTCTATCTCTAGCAATTTACCAGGAGTGTGAAAGAGATAGGTAGCGCACGCGAGCGCTCGCGGTTTTAAAAATAGGGAGCCTGTATAATCTTGTACAATTGCTTAGTTTAGTTTTTGTGTATTTTTATTATGTGTATATGTAATTGCTTACTATTGTATTTGTACGAATAAATATATTCGTACGTATTTCTTTCTTACCATCGGGCAGGCTGCAAGATTGTTTGCCACATTAAGGTGCGTCCAAGACTCGCGAACGCGAATCGAAACGCGCGGCTGCTGCAATGCTGCTCGCGAGCTTTTACTGCAAGTTCACGAGGTTTGGACGCAGTCTCACTCCACGACACTAACATCAATGATAATTAAATTGTACTACAGCATATTTCTCCATGTTATGGAATACCGACATATTTTTTTTTAATTGTAAACTGCTTACTTGTAGAATCTAAAAAAAAATGAAGATATAACTAAGGGAAAGCGCGAGCAACCGCAACACAAGTATATTTATTACTTACTGGGGATCACTCACCTCATACATTGTGTGAATTTGAGAAATAAAGTTTTTTTTTGTTATTACTCTTAGTGGTACAAAAAAGGATAAAAACATTAGCGACATCTAAACCCTATCACCTCCGCAAGCATTGAGGCGAGTAATGACTAACCATACACTATATCTGTGCGAGTAATGCTGTCGGGGCGCGATGGACGGCAGATATAATGGGAACTCCATAGCTGCTTCCGTATGGTGTCGAGTGCTAGTTCTGGACTGTGTTTATTGGGTCGCTGTTTACGCTACTCATGTTATGAATGCGACGGTATGGGTCAACGCTGTTTACCTACAGATGTAAGCAAATAACAGACGTCGGATAGTTATCTGTCGCACGCAGTAAATCCACCTTGTGGGAGGCCTACCTACGCTGTGTCTTCCGATACGTGGTCGCCACTCAAGAACTTTACTAGACAAACATACAAGAATAGAAGAAAAATGAATATAAGAGTCGTTGCACGTGGATATGATGAGGTGTGTAAAAGGGACCCCACTCAGCTTCATGCCGTGGTTTTCAGTGAGACCTGCTGAGTGAGGCACGCACGAAGACGTTAAATAGATTTAGATTTAGATATAGATTTATTTATTATCTCATTTTACATCCTATATTTAATTATCACTAGTATAGTAATTTATATAAATCTATAAAAGAGATCGTCAATTTTTGTTACAAAAACATTTACAATATGTATTTAATCAGAACAAGCGTACCTACATTTACTTTCATCGTGGAAAGCAAATTAACATTAACATTAAATATTAGGAACAATAATAATAATGTCATGAGATTATAATAAAATATAATACAAAATTACACAGTGGTAATGTCAATCTTAAATACAATAACATAAAATAAAATGTCGATACACAAAATATTACCATAGGTAATTTATCAATAGGTATAGGAAATGTCAAGTATAATTTTTAATGGAAATGAATTGAAAATATGAATATGAATTAGGAAAACTTGTCAATGAATTTGCAATAGTTAAAATAATTAACAATTAATGTCAAACAGTTAAAATAATTAATTTAAATATCAATGTCAAAAGGTAGTTACAATTAATTTTCAATGTCATAGTTCTTAAATTCATTTACGGAATAAATGCATTATCCAACAAAAAGCTTCGCAGCCGGCTCGCAAATGCAAAAATATAGGCAATTGGCACACTGTAGTTATGGTTGAAGCTATTATTATGTAATATGCTGTTGCTATTCCAAATAAAAATGCCTAGCTACTAAAATTCAATACAAAACCCCCAAAGATCCCTAGAAAAAACACATTTACTGCCAATAAACAAACTAAAGTATTCCTCACACCTACGTCTCACACCACTATCAAGCCACGTCAGATCCATAAACATCTTGATTCCCTCGCCGCAGGTACCAGGACACCAATTGAATAAAACATAAAACACGCTTTGATGATTCTTCAGAACTTTAATGTCGTCCTGAAACACCCTGTTACATTGCAAAGTACAATCTTATTGTACGAAAACACATTCAGAGCGAGGAAATCGCGTCCAAGACTCCCATTCTAACTGTGTACGTGATGGACCTGTAGTCGTCACAGGAAAATAACCTTCTGTTAAATAATCTCTCGCGAACGGGGGTCTGAGGTTCGCCATGACCATGATATAGAATTTGGCAGATCAGGTAATTATAATTCGAGTGACTGTCATCTCACGCCTATGTAGTCAAGTGATATCAGCTCAGTTGAACTATTTTCGGGCTGATGTACATGTGATAGATTTAACAACATTCCTCGTTATTATGATTGGGTACTTCGTATTCATTGTAAGCACGAATAAACAAGTGAAAAAGTTTCGGTCTTCTTTACGCGGCGACCAAGTATTATAAAATCCAATTTTAATAAAGAAGTTGATGTCATCAAGGGCTACACTCGTAACCACCATCCTGTAGGATCATTTCTCTGCTTTTAATACGGTTTAAAGCAGGGATCCCCAAACTATTTTGGACAAGTGACCCCTTTTCCAAAATGAACTGTTACCTCAGACCCCCATGGCCAAATTACCTACTTTTAAGATCAACCCCCTTATTCATAATGGTTCGCTGATTTAAAACAGCTGCTACAGAATATTATTTTTCATTCTGACTTAGGTCAATAGAAGATCACAGAGTGAGAATTAGCAATGCTTTAAGTTAGCAGACTATTATAAATAAGGGGGCCTAACTTTAGTTTTTTCCTATTGATACAAAATACCTAGGTACTAAGGTACCAATTGGAAAACTTTGCACTTGGTTAAGTGAGTAAAGTTGACTTCATTTTCTCATCAAAATTTAACAAAATAAAAAGACATACAATTCAGTAAATATCAAGTTTAATTTATAATGATTATTACAAATTAAGTACTTAAAGAATCTTAAGTAGGTAGGAAATTATATTTAAAAAAGTATTAATTCGCAAAGAGAAAATAAAACATTCAGTGTGATGGATGAACCTGGTGGCTATCTACCAATCTAGCTACATCCGGTTCAATATTGGTGAGTTGCAGCCTTAAATCTCCACGTTCGTTGATTTTCAAACGGTTTCTTTGTTTCGTCAAAATGTTTGTTACCACACTGAAGCTTTTTTCAACTAGGTATGATGATGGAAAAGGGATAAGGTATTTTTCAGCAATGTTCCACAATGTAGGATACTGTGTTTCAATGTTGCGTTGCAACCATAACTTCTGATAGCCTTGGTAGAACTTCTGCTTAAGCTCTTCGTGTGTGCTGATGCTTATCAAATCTTCTTGCATTATCATATTGGCTTCTTCTATGGCTGTGGTATTGTACGGATTTATTATCCATTGAGGAATTTGTAAATTTAAAAGATCCTTAAACCTCTCCGTAAAATCCTTGTGTAATGCGTCCAAGTGAGTGACATATAATAAAATGTCATCATCTTGAAGCATTTTTGGTAATTTTGACAAATGCGGAAATTGCGAATATTCTTTTCTGCCTAAATTTAGTTTATAAAGGATTAGTTTACCCACGAAGGCCGATATTATTGATTTTGTTTTAATCAAGTTAAGATCGTCACCCTGCAGTTGCAAATTAACTTTGTTGAACATTCCAAAGATATCAGTCAAGTAATAAATATCTGTTTCACAATTGTTCAGATTTTCTTTTAAATTCGGATCTTTTTCTTGTAAAAACTCCAACACAAATTCAAAAATGGCTGCAAATCTTTCTAAGCAAGAGCCTCTTGATAGCCGGCGAACTTCAGTGTGCAGAAGTAATCGAGTAAAGACTTTGTCGTTTTCCTCACATAGCTGAGCAAATAACCGAGAGTTCAAAGAATTGCTTCGAATCTTGTTGATAGCATTTATTACATATTGTAAAGACTTATGCAATCTAGGACTCAGCTTTTTTGCTACTAAATGCTTCCTGTGAATCACGCAGTGAATGACCAGTACATCAGGCAGTTGTCGCTTTAAGTGAGCTATAAAACCACGATGACGACCAACCATAGACGGTGCACCATCAGTCGCAACAGAAACAATGTTCTTCCATGGAATAGCTTTGTCAGTAAAAAAATGTTCCACGGCCTGAAAAATCGATTCTCCTCTGGTATCAGTCTCTAAATATGTAGCAAAAAGCAGTTCTTGGCACATATTTTCATCTTTGATAAATCGAACATATCCTGACAACAGAGCTTCATTGCCGGGTAATGTAGACTCGTCCAACTGGAGAGAGAATCTGTTGGTCTGTAAGAACTTGAATCAAATGTTTTCCACATCGCGTTCCATCTCGTCTATGCGTCTCTGAACGGTGTTATTGCTCAAAGGTATTCTCTTTAAAATATCATGTGCGGGTTTGTGCAATACATTGTTAAGGACCTCCGCAATGGCTGGTAAGATGAGCTGCTCTCTTATTGTGTGGGGTTTCCCCGACTTCGCTATTAGTAAAGATATATTATAGGACGCTCGTAAACCATAATCGTCTTTAATAGATGATGACGCAAACATCGATCTTATGGATGGCCTTTTGTCTAGTTTTTCTTAAGTGCTTGAAAAAATGACAAGGGCTTATTTTTTAGTCAACATGTACTCTTGATAAGTGGTCATCCATTTTTTAAGACTTCATGGCATCGTTACTGAATACTTTTTCACATATGAGACACATCGGCAAGTGTTGATTTGATGGAGATGCAATAAATCCGAACTTCAAGTAGTCCAAACTGTATTGTCTGCATTTTTTTTTCGTGTCCGCCATCATAAAACTCTCAGTAATCCTGCAAATAAAAAACTACCTAAATAAAAAACAATAATAAATTGTTCACACTATCTTATTTTTATCACACCCAGGTAATGGATTCTTGTTAGGTATTACTGACTTACTCATTGATAAACTTGGATACCTATATTAGGTAAGTAACTATAGTAGGTAATTAGGAATAGAAAATTCGTATTAGGTAAGTAGGTACCTATCAGCATAAGAACGAAAACCAAAGCAAACTGAACACTTCAAAGTTTAGGTACCTACCTACTTAACAACTTAAGTGTAAGTTATTTTTACAAATACTTTTATCCCTACCTATTTAAAATATGTTGTATGTCGTGTTTACCACTATTTCAGTCACTTTACTTCACTTAATTTAGCTATGTAATAACTTTGTAATCTCTTGAAATAAATGAGTACTTATATGAGTTATTATCGTTCAAGCTCCAACGAATTTCAAAACGTAAATGAACTATCAACCTAAGTGCAAGCTCGTTAAATAGTAAAATATCAGAAACATGTTTGGACTTGATCATGAATTCGTTCGTGTTAAATCGCGTAAGCGTCAAATAGAGAGCAAGTCAAAACGCGCCTGAAAGACGTACGCTCGAACTCATTATCTTGCACAAACTTGTCCACACAGACTTGCCGAGTTTTTCATATTGTACGAACTTGAGACTTTACATTACTACAACAATGCTATTTCCTACAAAAATATTAATTATTCTTAGTACACGTAACACAACATAAACAATACAGTACCTACCTATCTTGAAAGTTTTAATTAAGAACTTGTGTTAATTTAATAGGGGTCGATTTTTAGACCTCGTCGACCCCCAAAATCAGTTGACCCCAAAGGATATCGACCACTTTGGGAATCCCTGGTTTAAAGAATGGCGTTTAACGACAAATGTCACCATGATAAAATTGAATCGTCGTCGGGATAAAATTAAAAATATAAAAGCGGATTGTTTTATTGAAAAGGCTATCCCTTCTGTAATTGATGCTAGACTAGATTGATGACAGAGTAGAAAAACTTTCAGCTACATACTACCCAATATTTTTCACACAAACTTTACGTCTCACACTCACCGTGTGTGTAAATCTAGCCGATTAAACTCGCACTAAACCTCCAAGCTACGCATAAACTTACAGTTCTGTATACAACACTCGTAAACAACACTATATGTGACGCGTTTACTGCTTCCCCTGTATTCCTAGCTACATACAGGGTGGAGAATAAACGGGGGTAAGACAATGATTCAGCTGTACTCCCATTGTGGCTCTTAAAGACCGATTTAATTCCTACTGATGTATGGTGTGCTTACAGTTAAATTTTATTGTTTACAATATTGTTGTAAGTGACCGTTGTAGGTAGTATTTGGTAGGTGTGTAAGATAAGTAATTAAAGGTATTATTCTCCGTAATATCCACGGTTGCATACGCTTGGCAGGCGCTTTGGATTTTAATTTTTTTTATTGCCTGTGGAGGCACGCGGATCGACGGTCCACCTGATGGAAAGTGGCCACCGTCGTCCAGGACATCTGTTACCTATGGGGAGCGGATGCGGTGCTGGCCATGAGTCATCTTCTCATCTTGGCGTTAATGTCCAGGTTGCGCTCTCGAGAATGAGGGCCCGGGTTCCGCCTTGACCATGATCAAGGATTTGGCAGGTCAGGTAATTACAGTGGAGCGACTGCCATCTGACCTCCATGACCCTGCTACCGGGGGAACCTGACCAGATTGGACCATGGTTACACATCCAGTCGCCTGAATATGCAGGTTTCATCACGATGTTTTCCCTCACCGTAAGAGCATAGGTTAGTATTCAACTAATGTACATAACTCAGAAAATAGTCATTGGTACATGGCCGGAGCGGGATTCGAGAGATTCTCATGGTGCCGGCAATGAGTAATTAAAAATTAGTTTTAATTAGAAGTTACAAATAATATGAGGCTTGTCAACATTTACGTAGCTCCTTATAAACAAGCAGACCGCCCACATGATAGAAAATGGTAACTGTAGCCTAAAGCCCATACGGTTTATCCCTGCACTAGCGACTCGCCCCGGCTTCGCACGGGTAGCAACATTAACCAATTTTACACTCTGTCTATTGGTGAAAACCGCATGAAAAATAAACAGTAGTTTTTGACACTATCGCGAACAAACAGACAGACGCGGCGTACGACGTTGTTTAATAATATATAGTGATTAATTTCCACATATCCCTCATACCAGTGCTTCAAATCAAAACGAAACAAATACCTAACACTAGGTGTACCAGTTCGTGCTGATTCCTCAATTTTGACATATTTCCTACTTCCCAAACAGCGTTTAGCGTCACCAATGTCCCACTCTGCGTCGAAATGACTCAGCCCCAAGACGTCATTAACATTGCTCGGGTGAGATATTCCTGCATTTGCAAGCAAATTGCTCGGAACAAAGTACAGGCAGTATCTCGAGAAGCTTTTGGGCCTTCGGGAAAAACTGGGCACTCAAACCAACGCTTTCTGGGCAAATGTTTACGTGTGGAGCCGGTTTTACGTAATTTATTTGTCACAATATAGGCTTCTTAAATTATTTGCAAGAAAGCAGCAACTTCATTGGAATGAGGAGACGTTGGCTCTCTGTGTGTTTTCTAGCGTCTGTAATCATCTTGGCGTTAATGTCCCGGTTGTGCTCTTGCGCACGAGGGCCCGAGGTTCACCTTGACCATGATCCAGGACTTGGCATATCAGATAACTACAGTGGAGACGTAATTTATTTGTCTCAACATAGGCTTCTTTAATTATTTGTACGACAGAAGCAACTTCTATGAAATGAGGAGAGACACTGGCTCTCCGTGTGTTCTCTACAGTCTGTACAATGGGAAATGTTCCGAAGAATTGTTTAACTTAGTGCCACAGTCACTTTCCGCCACCGCACCCTTCGACGATGGGATAGATTTCATCCATTTCATCTAGATGCCTGTATCTAACTAACGTGTGGGCATCGCGAGTCTTTCCTTTGCACTATAACATCTGCAGAGGGCCACGAGACTTTATTGCTGACAGGTGATGGCGCGCCTGTCCGCTTTATTTTTATTTTTATTTATTTGTTTAACGAAATTTCTTTCGTCAACAGAAGCGAAATGTTATAAAAGAAACGGAGATACGACGTGCACAATATAGAATGAAAATAATGATGTAACTAGATATATGCTTAAATATATAATGAATGCGTTCATACATAATTAGGTAATAACTTGTAAAATACTATACATACATAAATACGTATATAAAATACACAGCGCCACTTTAAAACAAAACACGGTTCTTCATGCTTCGTTCAGTGATGAAGAGACCAAATCCCAAGTTGAGTCGTTATCATAGCAACTTCGAACTCAGCAAGGTTTATTTATGCAGCCGAATGCTTCTTCAAAAGCCATCACTAAAGTAAGTTATTTGATCGCTCACAAAATCGCGAAATGTAATAAAATAATTGATGAAAGCGAATTCGTAAAGGATTGTTTCTGTGAGCAAGTATTTTCGTCAATGCAAATTTGTAATAATAAATTAAAGAATAGGATGTCTGACCATCATCTCGAGCGTATTTTACGAGTTACTTAAAGGAACTTAGAGCCAAATTTCGACACTTTATATATTGAACAGTCAAATTTTATCTGGCACACCAATTTGGCAGATCAAAACAATAAATTTATTACAGAAAATCTACTTGATTCTTTTTGTTTTCTACTTGCCCGCGGAAATGTTGTAATTATTTAACTGGCCCATCTCTTAATCTGTTTCCCAATCTCTGGGTTAGACAAACAGAGATTGTAAACAGAACTGTCGTAATGAACAGTCAGTTAGATTATTCATTACGACGTTTCTGTTTACAACCTGTATATCGGCGGTCATAACTTTTCCCTTCGGAATATTAATTTCCTGTTCGGAATAGGTCGCCTTTACTGCCAAGTTTAAGGAAATTACCTAATTTTGTTGTAAATTAAAAAATGACGAAGCATTGCATCTAGATCAAGCGCTTTTTGGTATCCAGGATACAATGCTAGATCCAGCAGCGCAGATCCGCAAAAGCGCATTTTAACACCCAGAATACAGTGCTAGATCCAGCAGTGCAGATCCGTGAAAGTGCTTTTTTAACACCCAGGATACAGTGCTAGATCCAGCAGCGCAGATCCGCAGCGCACCTGGGGTTGGAGGTACTAGCTGCGGCCCTATCGCCTAGCTCTTTACGATAGAATTTGCGATAGGTTTATGACTTGGTCTCGCTCGCTGCATTTGCTGCGCCGTCGCAAGCACAGGCACTATAGACCAAAAATATTGGAAAGTTAAAGCTACCTTCATGGTTAGTGGCAATTCTTTTTCTTTTTTGCTCTGTGCTATAGACCGTCACTTTATTTCGACATTTCTTTAAAACATTAATTTATTTATATCAGCCTGAATTATCCCACTGCTGGTAAAGGCCCATGACTTGTCTTTTTTACTAATTATATTACGAATCCCTGTCCGCAGGGGAAGCGGAATGGGGTATGTGGGACTCCCCCGTCGTAATAAGAAACGGTCCTACCCACTAACAAGTGACGTTGTCCTTCTGACCTGACCCAACTCCCTAAGCTCGCATATATCCACAATACTTTCAATTAATCTTTTTTTATTCTTGCCACTATGCGACCACTTATCTTTAGTCGCTACAAAGATGGCAAGTCAAATACAGGCTTGATCCCGCCCATTTTACCCAACACCATCAGGTTGGCACGTCACTTATCGGCATGAAGGTAAGTGGCCGACAGCATCAAAACAAACACCACCCCCACTGCAAGCTGCACAAAACATAATTGTTATTGGCACAGCCGTTATCTCTCCTGCAGCGTTGTTGTTTCGACAAAGCTGGAAGCTGGAATTATAATACCACAAGGGATTGTCAAGTGATCATCTTATATAAGCAGTAAATTGTTTTATCTGTTTGGTTCTATCAGCGAAGACCTGTGGCTTTCTGTTTCGTAAGAATATTAATTTTATATTGTTGGATAGCTGTTGGTCTTTCAAATAAAATTAAGTAAATAATATTTTCCCTTACCGTAAGAGCATCGGTTAGCATTCAACTAATGTACATACATCAGAAAAGAGTCATTACGTACGTAACCGCAGTAGGATTCGACCCCGGTACCTCTCGCTTACGAGTCGGCTACCTTAACCACTCGGCCACCGACGCCCGGAGCAAAACATAATCGTTATTTGCTGTAATTTTCGCTTATCCACAGCGCAGTTGGTATAACGGTTATCTCCCAAGCTGCGTTGTTGTTTTAATAAAGTACTAGTATTATAATCCCGCAAGGGATTGTCGAGTGATGATCCTGGATAAGCAAAGGGACTGTTTTTTATCTCCCGACGAAAAAAGAGGGGTTTTATAAGTTTTACGTGTGTCTGTATATGTAAGGTGTGAGAAGGTGTTCCTATCTGTGGCATCATAGCTCCCGTAAAGACAAAACTGGAAGTGTGTAAAAATGGCGGCACTTCATTTTAAAATGAATTAGAATTTACATGTGGATGCAGTACGGATGGACGGATTTCGATACGGTTTTCTTTATTTAAAAGGCAGTTTAAACTAGATAGTTCTTAGCATTGTTTCATTAAAATCGGTTCAGAAATTTAGAAAATATTTGAATATCTACCTATTATGTAAACTTTTTTTTGTTTTAGCAATTTTCTTACGTTTTTATGTCGGTTAGGTTAGTCTAGCGTTTAAATTCTCGATATAAAAAAGGAGGGGGGGGGCTATAAGGTACTAATAGCGACCAGCCCCGGCTACGCACGGCTTTTTCGGATTTTTTTTTATCGTAATATGCACATAATATTATACACTAGCTGTTGCCCGCGACTTCGTCCGCGTGGAAATCGTTTTTAGGGCAATTTATATTTTTCCCGAGCGACTACTTCAAATGACCTCCCTAATGTATAAAAGCTACGGAGTAATACAGAGAGGCCAAGCTGTTTCATCTCGTTCTACCCAAATTAGTTAGATAAAACATGGCTCAGATTTTAAGTTAGACCCCAAACTACGAAACTGTGCCTGTACGTAATGTACTGTACGAAAAATCAAAATTCATTGCAGGCCATTTCCATATTTCTTATAGATAGTTTAGCTGGCTATTATGGTTCTACAACTGTTGTTCGAGTTTCCAAAATCAATTATACCCTATATGTTTCCTAGGGTTATCTAATAGCTAGACAATAAAAAAGTATTTAAATCTGTCTAGTTTCGGAGATCAACGTGTACAAAGAGACAGACAAAATTTTTATTACTATTCCTTCATCGCCCTAAACTACATTTTTGTAAATATATTCAATGTACAGACACCATTTTTATGTATAGATATAGATCATAACAATTTTTTGTCAGTTTATAAAACATTGTAACGGATCATAAGCCCTATGCAATTCCGACACTCGCTTCAGCTGCCCGTCTCTACCGTGCAGCACTATATCTCTGGGGCCTTTGTCTTCATCAACCAAGAGAACGGCCACTTCGTTGACGGAAGGCGCGTTGTATCTGCCTCGGTGTTCTGCTTGAGGTGTGCGGTCAGCGTGAATAATTAATTTTAAATTCTCTGGAGATGTCGATTCGATACTTTGTTTAAAACTTCGTATGTAAACGTTGTGACTATTCAACATGGTCTGCAATTCGTTGATCAAATCCAGTTTTAGCATAGGAGCCATGTTAGAGCGCAAAGATAGTTGGTCAGCATCGGAAATAAAATATATCTGCAGAAATTGTGGGCTTTGTCCGGATGGCGGCAGGAGGCTGCCTATGAGGTGATAAACCTGTCCCTCTACCTTAAAGGTTGGCATGAAATTCCCCTCCCTAATTTCTTTCGCCCCGAACGATGTCATCTGAAACAGATTATTGTAACGACGTGCGTTTTTAAAAAAATGCGCGGATAGTGTACTATTGTTCGTCAGAAGGCTTTTGATTGGTTCTGGAGGCTCTACGATACTGGGAAGTATTACTTTTCCAGCCTCGCAACACATACCAATTGCTTCGTCTCTCCATTTTTTCGCGGAACATTTAGGGCATATCTTATCCATCGCTCCAATTTGAATGTTGTTTTGATCGGCGTAGTTAATTTGTGGATCGTAGCTGAATGCCGATCTATTGCTGTGAGCTGAAATCCCATCACGCCTTCTAATTGCTACTGCACGTTGTCTCTCTCTCTGTGCCGTAAGTCGTTGCGAGCGGTCACCGCTAGACTCTCGGGCACGTGCCTGTGAGTTTCTGGCTCTCAGTCCAGCAAGCCGCTGCGAGCGTTCGGTGCTAGATTCTCTGGCACGTGCCCGCGAGTCTCTGTTTCCAGCAAGGCGTTGTGAACGTTCGGAGCTCGACTCTCGTTCGTAAATCTGAGAAGATCGTTCATTTTGTTCTGCAAGGCGAAGTGAGCGTTCGACACTGCACTCTCTTGCCCGTGTTTGCGAAATTCTTGTTCGATTTTCGTCAAGGCGTTGCGCGCGTTCTGCGCTCGACTGTCTTTCGCGAACCTCTGACGATCTGACATTTTGATTTGCAAGACGAATCGCACGATCGGCGCTACTTTCCCTTGCGCGAGCTTGCGAGGTTCGCTCTCTATTCTCAGCAAGTCGCTGCGAGCGTTCGGCGCTAGATTCTCTGGCCCGTGATTGTGATGCATATTCTCTTTGACTTTCGAGTCGATCAGAATATTCTGAAGATGATTCTCCAACACGCCGAATCTTTGCTAATCTCGCTTGGGAGCTATGTTGAGATAATTGGGACCTTTTTTTTTTAGGCATAATTATTTGAAAGTTTTGGTTTTCAAGTAAAATAAATAAGAATTAATTTGATTTTAATATGAACAGTTTATTGAATAGAAGTTTTCATAAAAAAATACATATAATACTTAAATAGGTGCTTTAAAAAGAGTGGGACACTGCTATAAAAATAAACTGTCAAGGTTTAATCAAGTAATTTATGCGCAATTTATGGTTTAATCAAGTAATTTGTGCGAAAATGTGCTCTATCTGAAATGTGTTCTATGGAAAAATCTAAATGTTCAATATCGGTAGCGTCCGCTGCGTAAGGAGCCGACCGCGCGATTGCGCCGCGCGGCTACCTATCTTACAGACGTGCACGCCCCACTCCTGTATTTCAGTGCCCCCTCCACCCCGCCCGCCGCGATGCCCGGCGCGCTTTTCAGACTGCATCGCAAACAACGGCCACGGCGCTATGGCGGTTTTGTTTAGGTTAGGTTGAGTTTTTTAATTCGTAATATCTTTTGAATGGAAAGTCCAATTTAAATAATTTAAAAACTATTTTATAGGTAGTTAAATGGTCTTGACCATAAAATAATTTATTTGGATAAGGATTAATATAAACACATAAATAGCATGGTTTGAATTTGGTTAGCATTTTCATTAATGTTTAAAATGAAAAAAGTTGTTGTAGTGACATAACTACAATAGTTGGACATATGCTACCGCGGAGTTTTTTGTAGACATTATGATGTTCTTCAATATTGTTGTACATTATTTTGTTCTATCGCTAATAGTTTCGGCAGCGCATTCGACGAAAGACATTTTAAGACTAATTTTTCTACACATTCGGTTACATTGTTCAAATTTTACCAAGGATCCCTAATTTTTTTCAAAATGAAATGTAGCCTATGTCAAATTGGAAGAATGTAGCATTCTATTGGTGAAAGAATTTTTTAAATCGGCTCAGTACTTTTTGAGCCTATTCATTACAAACATACAAACATACAAAAATAGGTACAAATCTTTCCTCTTTATAATATTAGTGTAGATATAAACTTTCCAGGAAGAAATTGTCTTAAGGTGAAAACAGAATAAAAATCAGACTGACAGACTCGGTAAGCGAGTTTAGTTGAAGAGTTGATTGTGTGTTTGGCTGTGGCATTATAGCTAAAATGTAGCATAGTTACCGTTCATTAAGTCAATTTCTTTCGGCCAGAAATCGACCCCTGGACCTCTTGCGTAGTAGACAAGTTAACCACTGAACCACATAGGTCATCGAGATAGGTCTAATAGAAGAGACATTATTAGGTCAACAAACTACTTTTTGTCGCACATACTTATATACCATCAATTTTATTCAAACTGTTCAAATAACGCCGTGGCGAAAGTGCCATAGAATGCGGCATTCCTGTGGTGTCCTTGACATAACCGTCTCACTCCCCCAGCTAGCTTCCAGATCGTGTTAGAGCGAGTCAGAAGCCCTGAAGTTAATGAGCTCTTCAGCGAAGATCTCGATAAAAATGGATGGTATTCGAAGAATGCCGAGTCACGTTCTACAAGCCTCTATTGAAATCCCAAGCATGACATATTTTTATTATTTTTTTATTTGTGGGCTTTTTAGAGCAGCCTTCTGCAAGAGATCTTTGTCGGCGATTATTTTGCAGTTCACGACTTATATTGTACCTTGATTTGTCATTTTGTGTACTAATATTAATAAACATCTATTATTCCGTGCACTCATTACAATGTACCAACCATGTACCATTTTTATTGTTTTTCTGTGATAGACTCAATTTTTGTACCCAAATTTAAAACGCTAATTGGCGGATATATTGTATTTCATTAGTGTTGGCTCTGTAAGTGATTTTTACAAGTCTTTTTGAGAAAATAAAGTTTCATAAACCGTTTACGCGCTAAAAATTAAATAGAGAAATTCTACAATGCATTTCATACATTAATTATTGATGATATATAATGAAATATTGAATAGGGATTACTTATTTATTATTTATATACTATGAATAAATAATTAATGACATTATAATTACTATTGACTGATATCTTGTATCTACTTTTATTAGCTAGATAGAACTACTATTGACATTTTGATTACTATGCTTATTTATAATCTTGACATTTATAAATTTTTATGAGTAATTCTATTAATGAATACAATTTTGGATCAGATTTTATTTATTATGAAACTTAAAATGGTAGTTCATTTAATTAAGTTGGTAATTGGTATGTTATAATAATTTTTATGACGTGTAATGAAAAGTTATCAATAAATAATGTCTGTGTCTAGGTCTAATATTTTAGAGACGACCCAAACGAACCATCGGCAAAATAAGCAATCGGTTTACTGTCATCCGGGAAATGTCTTTCTATAAATAGTGTTTTGAAATAGCGTATATAAGATCAAGAATCAAAGGAATTGGGTATAATACAATACAGTGTCAACCTTCTCGCATGGGCTTGTATTACTAAATTGTGTAGAAAAGCCATTGTAACTGGACTAAGAGTAAGTACTGGGCATGTCCCGTTGAATAATTTGCTTATCTTATGAAGAAAGTTTCTTCCCCAAATTGTGCTACTTGTGGGGTGATAGAGGATGTGCAGCATTTATTGGAGGAGTGTGTTCATTGCGAGGGTGTTAAGAATGAGTTGAGGAGCTTAAATTGAATCTTGTGGGGGCTTTCCAGTCATTGTTAGCGTTTCCATGTACTGAGCGGGCCGAGAAATTGTTCTTTTATTGCTTTCAGGCGATGCGTATTCTCTCGTCTGTCATCATCATCATCATCCTAGCGCTTATCCC
The DNA here is from genome assembly GCA_907269095.1 of Blastobasis adustella. NCBI lineage: Eukaryota > Metazoa > Arthropoda > Insecta > Lepidoptera > Blastobasidae > Blastobasis > Blastobasis adustella. The sequence goes on from OU026132.1 coordinate 342,402, forward strand.
GGCCTCTACCAGGGTCCGCTTTCCCAGCCATTCTTCTCCACGTCGTAAGCCGCTGGCTCTCGCATCCGACTAAGCGATGCCAATCCATTGCTTCTTGGGTCGTCCACGGGGCCTCTTATTCGGAGGCGTGTTCACTCGTCTGTACTAGGAGATAATTATGTAGATGTTTAGTTTATAAGTTAGCCTTTTTATATAGTTGTTGCTTTAATACGGAGCATGTACAATTTTGTATAAAAGTTCCCAATAAATATTTATTACATAAAAATATTGCGTATTAGACCCAGGAAAAGTTTATATGTTTTTTAGTAGGATGTCATCTTGGCGTCAATGTCCCGGTTACGGTATCGCGCGCGAGGGTCCCGGGTCCGCCTTGACCATGATCAAAGATTTGGCAGATCAGAGATTTATTACTATTTTTAATTATATTATTAAATATACCCTATTAACAGGGGAACCTGACCACATTCATCATGGTTACATATTCGGTCGCCTGAATGTGCAGGTGCATCACGATGTTTGTCCGTATCGTAAGAGGATTGGTCCAACTAATGTACATAACTTAGAAAACAGTCATTGGTATATCGCGGCACTGGGGTTCGAATCCCATTCCTCTCGCTTACGGACCCCTTAATCACTAGCCACCGACGTTTTTTCTATTTGACGTATGTTTGTAGGATGTTGAAATGCCCCGACACAGCCCTCCGTCCTGCTGAAGGGGCGAGAAGATACTCCGATCGACTGGTGCCCCTGGTATTGCAAACGTCAGACAGGCAACCTATTAATAAAAACAATACAGGCATTCCCCTGCCAACAACTGAGGTGACCTGTCAATTGTGGTGCTAGTTCTGCGTTTTATGTGGCAAAACCGGAAGCTAATAAGGAATGTAGCGGAAAAGAAACTAACATATCCCTATTGTGAAATCAGAAAAATACGTCTCGGAAAAGACCTAGCGCCCTCCTTCATGGAATTATGATTCTTGCCAAACATGTCGAAATTTAGACACAGTAGACGTTGGCGCCAAAATTAAATGGGTTTAACCGACTAATTTGTGAAGACTTTTCATTTCGTGCAACTATGAAACGTTACATTTAACGAAAATCTGACAAACAACAAGCATAGATATTGGTGTCTGGAACACGTCTACAAAATTTCGTTGGCTTCGATAGCATAATATTGAAAACATTTTCATACTACGTTTGTACGGAGCGTTCGGGGAACACTAGCCTTAATGTGTCCAATAACCTTGGTTCATAATTCAGTTAAATTCTCGAATTAGAGTGTCGACGCTTTAGAATTTCAAATTCGCGGCAAATGACAGGCGCTAATTTGAAATTAATGTGCTCCTGCTATTCACCCGCCTCGATCCAACGATTGTTTTCTCTTGAACTGGATTTTATTGGATTATTTCTGGCGTTAATACAGTTGATCTCATCTCATCTTGGCGTTAATGTCCCGGCCCGGGGTCCGCCTTGACCATGATCCAGAATTTGGCAGGTCAGATAATTACAGTGGAGCGACTGCCATCTGACCTCCATGACCCTGATACCAGGGGAACCTGACCAGATTGGATCATGGTTACACATCCAGTCGCCTGAATGTGCAGGTTTCATCACGATGTTTTCCCTCACCGTAAGAGCATCGGTTACACAATACAGTTGATACAAGGCAATAAGCGATTGTTGTAAACTGAATAATGTGGTGACTTGGATAGAAAGGGATATGCTGAGATGGTTTGGATATGTGGAGATCGATGAAAGACGGCTTACGATAGGCATTGATCTATGATAAAATAAATGATCTTCTCAATCAGCGTAAATGCATGAATGTGGAAGAGGCAAAAGAGGTGTGTCAAAATCGTAGCTTGTGGCAATATCCCGGTTATGCTTTTGCGAACGAGAGAGAGCCCGGGATCCGCCTTGACCATGATCCAGGATTTGGCAGATCAGGTAACTACAGTGGAGCAACTGTCATCTAAACTCCGGGACCCTGCTACCAGGGTAACTTGATCAGATTTGATAATGGTTACACATTCAGTTGCCTAAATATGCAAGTTTCATCACGATGTTTTCCCTCACCGTAACAGCATCGGTTGGTATTTAATTAATGTATATTACTCAGAAAAGAGTTATTAGTACATAGCTGCAGTGGAATTTCGCTTCATTATCACAGCCCATAACAGTCCACTGCAGGAAGTAGGGCCTCTTTCACGAAAGGGGATGTTTTCGCCAATCTCCATGCTTGGCAGATTGAACAGATGCTCCTACCACTACTCTCTATTTATTAAAATCTAAACCAAATTAGGCGAGCCATAGGTCAAAGTTTCCGTGGCTAAACACCCAAACCTGATCGGAGGGCCCTCAGCCTAAATGGGAAGGCTCACTAGCCCGATAGATAGATATCAATCGCCAATCAAACTTTGCTCATTTCAGACGCCCTTTGAGCCGCCCGCAACTAGTTGATCTCAGAACAATTTGGACGTTAATACCGTTCAACTTTATACTTGATTCGGATAAATTAGTATTAGTAGAGGTTGTTGTACTTAGCTGTTATTCTGTGGTGCAGTATACGGGCTTTGATGGCGCAATGGCTGGTTGAGCGGGTTGGGAGGCGGATGTGTTGGCTCTGGTTGTTGCGTTTTAATGTGAGCGTTAGTGGCTTAATTACTTCCCCAGAGCCGTTATTTACCAATTACTTTTTCTGAGCTATGTTATTTAATACGAATACAAAAAACGGAACTTGGAAAAAAGAAACATATACACTGCAATTTACCAGCACTTGTCAGCTTCAGCTTTGAGTTCAGAGTTGGTTCAGAGAAACTTATGCATTAGCCTGCTTCTTCACGTTAATTAGATATCACTGTTGAAAAATACTCGATTATGTCACTGAAACTTGTTCCATGTTGAAACATTACCCGACGAAGTAAGTTTTTCATATAATAAGTTCAATAAATTGCTTCATACATCTGCACCAGATCACTCGACTACGACTTTGTACAAATTATACCTACGGTACAAAATTTTACATTGTCGTTGTGTTTTATTTTATGGTAGGCGATGTCTTGCGTTGTGTAGTTTACTATTTACTACAGTTGATACTGCATTGGCGAAATATGTTATTAACTGCAGGTATACCACGAGGCTAGTAATAAAAATAATTGTATGTTTAAATTAGCCGGTCAATTAAATGACTAGGGATATAAGAAATTATTTAATTGAAAGGAGGACCGGCAGAAATTTATGGACCCCAGTCTATATGACCAAGAACGTTGAGCGATATGTCATTGAAAAGGATATTTCCTTTTGTACAACTTTAACTATGGCGACAACTCTCGAATCGCTGTGGGAAAAAAACCCTGGCTGGGTTGTCTGGACCTCCTCTGCCAAACTCAAGAACTTTGAAAGTAACGTCTAACGAACGATATTGCTCCGAGTTTACGGAACTCCTCCATGCATTGTCACAACGCTAACCTAACGTTTTTTTTTATATTGGACAAGACAGGCATTTGACCACCATCTCACCTGTTGGTAAGTGACGATGCGGCCGAAGATGGAGCATGCCCGTCTTAGAACAGCCTATTCACTCTAGCCTTGAAGGCATCCAGATTATATTGATCAGGGAACACACTCGACGGCAACGCGTTCCATTCCTTAGCTGTACGCATCATAAAGGTGCTCGCCAAAGCGGCTCGTGCGGATAGCTGGAAGCTGCACGACATAAGGATGAAGCGCTCGCCCGGATCGGCGGGTTGCGACCTAACAACACAACAAACTATTATTATTGTTTGAGATTATTGTGGTTAGTTTAACGTTGTGACAATATTTGGGGGAGTTCCGTAAACTCGGGGCAATATCGTTCTTTAAACATACCTAATTATATAAATTGGCAAATTTTCTATTAAATAATAGCATAAAAAGCTAGCTGTTTAATTAACTGGCTAATTTAACCATCCGGCTGCGACATGTACATTAGTTTGAACACTAATAGTGTTATTGTATTCAACTAGACGCCTCCCATCCGGAAAACCGGACCAAAGCTACATCAATACGTACCACACAATGCTCTTATCCCAGCGTATTGTCCGACAAATTACTCACGTACGGTCACCCAATTAACAGCCGTGACCCGTAAGACAACTATCCCATTCTCACTTACCATCGTGCGTGAGGAAAGAGAAGGATAGAAAAAGAACATTGGATATATTTGACACGGTACAGCGAATGTAATTCAGACGTCAGATACAAGTAGCGAGGTTAATTAGTAATAGGCAATTTACTAGGTCTAGTATCCAATATTTCATCACAAATATAAGAGTCAACAGGGCCAAGGACAATGTTAAGAAAAAGCGTGTTGTCGACTTTGAAATCTTGATGCGTGTCCAGTTCTGTGGATAATAAAAACATGAATCATCTTGGCGTTTATTTTCCGGTTGTGCTATTGTATCTATCTACTAATGAATAAAAAATACTGTTTAAAAATAAGTTACGCAAACGACAGTTTGAAGAACATGCGATACAGTCTTACCATTTTACTTAAAACCACGATTTGCGGCGACCAAAAGATCTCATTTCAGATAGTAAGCTTTAATTTGTACCATTCAAGGCTCAGATAAAAGGTTGAATATTGTTATAATTAAAACTTTGACCATAGAAATGAACTGCAAAGACCCTTTCGGCGAGTGGAAATGTCCGCAGTGGGACATTTATCAAAGCTATAAAATTCTCTTGTTTGCATTCCATTAATGAGCCCAGTTAAACCCGAAATCCTTCCTTGTCTATCTTGCCACGATTTGTATAACACCATCCCTCTCTTTGTTTCAGATAATGATGCTGTACTGGAAAAATTCTTTGGCCCCAAGAGTGTTGACTTGAATTTGGGAAGATTTTAAGATTTCTAAGAGCTTGGTGGAAAATTCGTTTCAATTCTGAGTATATTAATGTCCTTTGGGGACTGTAGTCCCCATGGATGGTAGATTTTTTCGGTGACTATAAGCCCCGTGGACGTCTGAGTTGTTAAAAACATATATCAGTGTTCTAATAGTAATTTCTGAACAATTGTGCCTAAGACAATGTTAATGTACGTGACAAAAACAATTAAAAATCAATAAAATTGACATTTTGTGCCAACAATGACAGTTGTGTTGCACAAACTACCGAACTGAAATGGCAAATTACAAAAGCGTGAGTGAGATAGTGATATAGTGTTTCTGCTGAGTGCGAGCGGGCCAACATGCAGACCAACGTGCAAATCGACACGAAGACCCTTCGGCACTCTCCCGAACACAGCAAGGTAAAAGGCGCGTATAGACCGACGGCTGAGGTGAGTACTTCGCCTTAAGAGCTCACGGCGCTCCTGATTTTTGATACTTTTTGAACACAGATTCAAATCAAATCAAATGAAAATGCGTTTATTTTGTTCAGGTTTTTAATATACGCTCATGAATGTAAGAAAGTACTTATACACCAAAATAATTTTACATAAATAAAAATTAATATATACAGGCGCCGTGGCACAACCGCCATTGGCCTTTGTAAAAAGAAAAAAAAGCTCTATGCTAGAGTGAGAGCCACGACACTTTGCGCCCGGTTGAACATGGAACTAAATTTGACTGAACTATCAGCAAAGTTTCGTGGCCCTCAGTCTAGAATAGACGCTGATCGTCTATCTGTCACTGTCAGTGGACGATGTTGTGATATTTGGCCCGAGATGCCGCTCGTTCGCAAAAAGGTTTATTCTAAACACAGACATAACAGACTAAACACAAATCACAAATATTCCCTGTTCGCTTACTCTACAATGATTATAAATTTTGCTATCCCGTTTATTCATCCATGGGAATACGTTGACGGAAAATGACGTGCGCAATGTTTTGAAAATTCGACATGTTGCTGAAGCTCCTTTAGACCTGACGTTTCTTTTGAAACATCGGTGTAAATTTTATAATTTAGGAAATTATTATAAATAAAATTTAAATCGAACCATTTAAAAGGCGGTGTAATTTAGTGCACATTTATGTGAAAGCGCGAAGTATGGAAATACATCTGGATTTTCCTTTCACCGGTAAGTAAACATTCGTGGTCGCGGCGATCGGAAATCAATTTTAGAAATTGTGACAAAAATATGCATTGTAATAGTGTGAATTTGCAATAATTGAAATGCTTTACATTAAAACAACATGCCATTAGAGATAGATTTAAAATAATTGGCAAATTGAGCAATATTTCGGTGTGAAATAGGTACAAAAATATTTTTATGCTAACAGAGTCGGACTTAGTATTTATTGTATAGAATTGTAATACTCAAATCTTGTATTGTAATACTCAAATCTTGTAAACATTTTGAAGAACAAGATAATAATTAGATGCAAGTCCCTTCTGTCCCGGTGCACCAGCATTATATGAATTTTGACTGAAAATAAAGAATATGCTGCCTGTTTAATATATTAATGTACCTATCCTGTTTATTGTTATTTTTTTTTCATGACTATGTCTTCTAGAGGGCATCATATTTAATTTGTGTAGTCACATAGGTCAACCTGTGAACAATGAAGACGCTTCTAACGATAAGTAAGTAGGTACATACTTAGTTTAGAAGTTATGAGGCAACAAATAAACCTTAATACCGGTCAAAATCATAACTCTCCTTTTTACAAAAGCAAGCACTGCCGATTCACGGTATGTAGGATCGAGAGATCGAAAAGACGGTGGTAGGTATCAGGGCATGGGTTGATTCACTAGACACCTTACCTTTTATTATAATGACAATATTAAATTATAAAGACAAGTTTTTAAAAATTGCGTAGTCGTCTGGAGCGAAATACAAGTCAGATTTGTTTGTGTTCGTTACGTGTAGAAAGTCGTAGCAAAATATAACTTAGCAGATGGGCTGCGTTGTTCCGTCCCTGCATTAGCATTAGTGTGTGTGTTATAGAGATGTGTGACATTTTGTCTCGTATTTAAACTCGAAATGTACTCTCTGCTTCTGTATATAAATTATTTTCTCTGTGGTTATAAAACACTGTGTATAATTTTACTTGTCGTTGGCAGCGTCATCGTTCGTATACGATAGCCATAAAAAAAGAAATGTACATATTTTACATTTGATTAGAAAGAAACCGCATAAAATGTTACGATTAACATGTAAGCTTTCATTACGACTCCAGATACGTATTTTAATATATGTTGTTTAACGTTGTCTGGTACTTATGTGTACCTATAGATAAATTCGGGATAGCGACAGCACTCATACAATAGTGCTCATTGCCCAGTGCCCAAAGTGCCCAGTGCCGAAGCAAAGGATTTGATATGTTATTGAGATACTTTTACGTTTTTCTTCCAAACCGCTTCGATAGGTAGGTTCCGCAGCTCATGGAGAACGAGAACGTCCTTGCTACGTTGACAGAGTCATGATCTTCAGCATTGAGGGACCGATTGAGGAGGGGGAGGTAGGTTAAATTTATACAATGAGGTAAAATTCGTAGAGAGGACTTTAGTCCAAAATGTTTAGCTAGATATCCTGTAAATCACGAAAGATATTTATTTATTTATTTCAAATAAGTTTACATACACAGCTTATGCCTAATTAATGTAAACAAAATAAACAGTAAAACTAGATATAAACAAAAAAATATTAAAAGAGAACAAGCGGAAGGAAATTAACTAAACAACATCGTTACATTGTCTAAACCGCATTATTTTGGTGGGGTGGCACTTCTGCGATATATCAATCTTCATTTAAATTGACTTCGGCAGGTGCCCCATTCTTATTGCGCGCCCGAGAATGACACGTTCGGAGTCCAATCGCTTTATTAAAACGGCCCTAATGCGCTTTCAGTCGTCTAAACTAAGTAGCAGGCTTGAGAGCAAATCAAAGTGAAATGTATATCTTATACCATAAGGTCCATTTTTGTATCACGCCTTTTGAAAAGCGGAGTGACGTTAACACAATATAAGTGATACAAAAATGGTCCTTATTTTATGAGCAATACATTCCACTTTGATTTGCTTTCGCCCTTTTAGCTTCTGAATTTAGCCAAGTTTTTTTATGTAATACAGCAGGCAAACCGGCAAGCGGGCCACCTGATGGAAAGTGGTCACAACATCAACAACACCAGAGGCGCTAGCAATGCGTTGTCCGTCTCTAAGGAGACCTCTAATATACCCGATCCCAGGTCATAGCCCAAAGGAAACACTGCGGCTGGGAGCTCATTCCACATCCGAATCGTTTGTAATAAACGTATAAGATAGTCGCGAACAAAATTATTAGTAGCGTGAGTACGTATTATAATATAATTCTCTGGAGACCGTCTAGACTGTAAGTAGGAGGCGGGCGCGCCAAGCCAACCTTCACTCATTTAGTAATTCATTTATAATTCACAATAATTTAATTAAAAGGGTTTTAAGTGGCTAGCAGGTAAGTAGCGATGCCAAAATGGGGTGTTTAAATAAATAAATATGCTTTAACAATTCACACAGCGCCATCTAGCTCCAAAGTAAGCAAAGCTTGTGTTGTGAGTGCCAGAAAACTGATAAGCTACTTATACATTTTTAAATACAATACTTATTATACATACAACACCCGTTACAGAAATTGAAATTTATCATTTCAATTTCTACCTGGCCGGGAATCAAACCTGGGAGCTCTGCGTGGCAGACCGGCATGTTAACCAACTGAACCACTAAGGTTATGAAACAAAGAACGATAACTCTAAAGATTTATGTACTCTAATTAAAATATTTAAAGTAAAGACGTCATTGTGTATTATTAACTAGAAACTTTGTAAGGACGGAAGAATGTTAGTGGCCTTTTTACGCAAAACTTAACTAGCTTTTGCCCGCAACTTCGTCCACGTAAAATTTGGTTATAACGTTCCAGACCCGTTCCCGCGAAAATCACATTGAATTTTGGGACAAATTATAGCCTATAGGAATACTATTCTGGCGTATAAGCTATATTAATAATTTCATCAAAATCCGTTAAATAGTTTTTGCTTGAAGGAGTAACAAACATCCTTACAAACTTTCGCATTTATAATATTAGTAGGACGAAATACTGTAGTGTTAACTTAAGTTTATAGCTTATCAAAACTTCTTCCCTAAAACAAAAAAAATATTTTTTTATTTTATTTTGGGTGTTACTACCACTAAGGTAACAAAAGCTTAACTGTCCTGATAGTGAACAATAGCTAATGGACGTAATCAATACAATGGGTATAATGAACGTGTAACTGACCCTGTAAAAACCTTTTAGAATAAAAATAAAATAGAATAGAAAAGTTTTATTACATCAAAGACGACACAACAATACAAAAAATTCATAGGCGGTGGTAACCACTTTCCATCAGGTGGCCCACTTGCCTGTTTGTCAGCCGTATAATATAAAAAAAAAATCTAGCAAAAAAGGTAAATTATATCTGTAAAAAATATATAGGTTATATTATTAATAAGATCTATTAAAAAAAACAACACATTTATGATTAAAAATTATTATACCCTTAGACCGTTCCTAAGGGCAACGTCGAAGTTACGGGTTTCACATACTTCCTAAAGTACTCCAGGCTGTAAACACTTGTGAAAATCTCAGCAGGAAAATACATGCAGTTCTCAAAGCCTTCCAATCAATTCGTAGTGCCAACATCTCACATCACTAACACTCTCCACTATTGGCAATATTAGAATACATCGAGAAAACATCTTCAACTGCACAAGGAGTTCTACGTGCGAAGCGCTAGTATATATCAGTCTTTGGTGCGAAGTTATTTTATTATCTGAGGAGAGTACTGTGGCAATTCGCGAGTCGGTGCCTCGTTCTCAGAGAGCACTCGAGTGTTCTGTACTTGTTTATGAGAGTTTGTAACTTTGCAAATAAAGAGGAATTTAAAAAGACACCTACATTCGCGCGGAGCCAGTTCGCTTAGCACTGACTTCCATTTAGGTTTGGGTATAAATTACTTGTGAGTTTTTGTTGTGGTAGGGACATTATAACCATGAAATAGACTGTTATATTTACTTATTATTATTTGTCTGTTCACGGCCTATCAAAATACTATTTGTAATGTAGCCTAGTTCGTGGGAAAAACGGTTTCCCATAGCACAGGATATTCCTAGTTTGGGAAGCAGGGACTCCACTATAAACTGATTACAACCAGTACCTGTATTGTATAAAAAAAAAACGTGATATCTCGATCATAACACGTATTACCTGATATTTCTATCTGTTTTTATTCTGATGTGGTTGTATCCTGATATGTTAATAAAGATTATTATTATTATTATTATCATATTCAAGCAATAGTAATGGCTTACGACGCGAGGATGCCCAAGACCGGGCGAAATAGAGGAAAATTAGCAAGAAAGCGGACCCAGGCAGAAGCCGGGACTGATCGCTCGGAAGATGATGATGACTCAAGTAGAATTAAACAGAGAGTGTCGGTGAGAAATGTTTTGAAAATATTATTAAAACACGTATGTATATATTGGCCGTGTGGTGTCCGGCAGAGTAGAATAGCACCAAGTCCTTACACACTCGTGGGTGTCGTACAAGGCGACTAATATTTTTGAGACAAAAGATCTAGTCTCAGTAAGCTGGAAAATGGGCAGTAGCTTTTGCCATTGTTATGTTTATTCGACTGCAGTTTCCAACCCGCCTGCCAAGCGTGGAGATTATGACAATAAGCTCCCTTTTGTGGGAGAGGCCCTAAGTCCTGCAGTGGACTGTTATAGGCTGTGATGATGTATTTAAATACCTGTAAGAATCTTAGCAACGAACCGGTGTTTCCCGCCACCTCCCGCCGTCCATTCGCAACGCCTCAGCAGTCTTTCATTACTTTACGATGCGAATAAAAGTTTAGTGCGCAGTTTTTTGTGCACAGATATTTTGATAGGCTTTTTATCGACGCGACAATAACGCGGAGGCTGTAAAACGGAGTGCGAAACTATTATCAAAGCGTCGTCTTCTTCCTTGTTTATCCTGTCTTTAGAAATAAAAAATCTTTATCGGATTATATTCGGGAATCACGATCCGGGTAAGCGCTTCATCCTAAGTCCCGGATCTTCCTGCTATCCGCACGAGCCGCTTTGATTTAACCTTTATAATGCTTACGGTTAAGTAATGGTACATTGCCTGCGAATGGGATCCCTGATCATTATAATCTTGACGTCTTTAAGGCTAGAGTGCTCTATCTTCAGCTGCATCGTCACTTCCCACCAGGTGAGATGGCGGTTAAATGCTTGGCTAGTTTAATTAGCAAATAAATACTTTGGCATAGATGGACTAGGGAAACTAGGGTAAGGTAGGGTAGGACTAGGTGAAGTGTAGGATAGGACTAGGGTAGTGAAGGCGAAGGGTAGGGGTAGGACACCACGCGTAAGAATTGCGCCGGGCCGGGTTCCCGCCGGCTTTTCCTATGTATCTATGTATGTATCAACGCTTAGATCCATTAAACTAAACAACGGATTTTAATGTGGTTTTCACCAATAGATAGCATGATTACAGAAGAAAGTTATACTTAAGAAAAAAGGTTAGTTAGGGGTAAAATAGGTGTAGTAAGGGTAGGACATCACGCAATCGAAATCGCACCAGGCCAGCTAGTACACAATAAAATTGGAAATGCCGCCACCATCCATCGGCTCCCGCCACTCATTCTCCGTAATAGCGGAACCGTTAGAGCCGTAGCTACTTCCGTGTGTTCATTATTCGAAGGCTTTTTCCGCAATGATCCCTTATTGATCCCTCTTAAGTTTTACGATAGTCCGAGACATGATGTAGTTGAAAATGCTCGTGTTTATACGCATAACTAGAGGTTTTTGGAGGGAGAATACAGCGCCTACTAAATCATTATTTTAAAAGTATTTATTGTTTGTTCTTTTATCTCTATTTAAGGAGCTTTGTCCGAAGACAGTGTCAGTCCATTTATACAAGTCAACCAATTCAACATAATATAAATTATAAAACATATAAAATACAAAATTATCTTCCTGACATCCCCAGCCTAACAATCCTACATAAGTTTTGGCCTCTCTAGAAAAAGAAAAAAAAGAGAACATCGCAATCAATAAAATAAAATCAAACGGAAATAAAAGTAAATCGAGATTGAAGTTCATTTAAGGATACCTGTGGATCCCCATAAGTTTATATCACTTCATACAATATGATGCCTACTCTGCATTACTGGTGGATTTGCCACAATCTCTGCGCTCGGAAGTTGTGTTATAGACATTTGAGTAGTTTGATTACTTACTAATAAATATTTTTAAAGCAGCTTTTCTTGGTGTTTGTATCTCTACCCTAACGAATCTGCCATAAGAAGAACCAGAGTCTGTCCTTAACAACGAACGAACGATGGCAGAAAACAAACAAACCGTGTTGTAATTCAAAACATTGTTTTAACGGTTCCCAATCCCTGGTAAGAATCATTAGCATTTTATTCAGTTTCACTTTAGTACACTTTTTAAATAATCAACCTACCCCTACCCTATCTCTACCCTACTCTAACCTAACCCTCGACATAGATCGAGATATTTTATTAGGTCAATATTCCGTGCCTCGAGATATAATGTGTCAAGATGTAATTTGTAGAGTGTCCATGCATCGAGACATACCTAATGTGTTGAAATTCTATGAATAGAGAATAAGTGCATAATTTGCCGAAATTAAGTTCATCGGAGTTATGTGTATCAAGATTGCATATCGCACTCCAATTTATCAATTCGTAAGAATTCAATCACTTACACAAGAAATCACTTGGTTGTCCATCTTGTTTGTCTGACGCATACTCAGGACTCTTTTTCACAAGCCCGGTAAAGGTATAAGAGTTAAAATTTGTACCAAATACTTAGGCTGTAAACCTTATTAAAGTGAGAAAATATTAAGCTTTTGTGACAGACGAAATTGTACGAAAAATCACGCCTTATTCCGGTGGTTAAAAAGTACCTTAAAAATAATACTTTATTAAGCCTGTAAAGCTTTACAACTATGTAACAACATAAAGCCCATATTTCTTTAGTAAAAATAGCAAAGATAACGGCTACTTAACGCCAGTTATCTCGTAAGTATATATTATCTCCTTTTTACCGTGCCAGTAACATCCTGATGGGAGCGTCGGTGGCTGATTGGTTAAGGTATCCGACTCGTAAGCGAGAGGTACCGGGTTCGAATCCCACTGTGGTCATATACCAATGACTCTTTTCTGAGATAAGTACATTATTTATTTATTTATTTATTTAACTGTTTATTGTACACAATAATTATATACAGAGAAATATAACAGTATAGAAGACACAACAGGCAACATTACATTTGTTCAATGCTAACCCATGCTCTTTTGGTGAGGGAAAACATCGTGATGAATCCTGCACATTCAGGCGACTGAATGTGTGACAATGATCCAATCTATTCAGGTTCTCCTGGAAGCAGTTTTTTTATTGGTTAGATGGCAGTCGCTCCACTGTAACTTTCTGACCTGCCAAATCCTGGATCATGATCAAAATAAACCGCGAGAGCACAACCGGGACATTAACGCCAAGATGATGAGTAACATCAGAATCACTTTAAGACAAGCTGTTTTGGTGGAATGGACATCTCATTAGGTACGTAATCACTTCGGATTTTCGTATTCGATAAGCCTCGGGTGACCTACTGTTTAGTTTTTGAAACGCTTGTCCGAAACGAGTCGAAAGGTATTTAAAGTCATTTTCAGCCTTAAAATTATTATTATTATATAGTCCTTCTCGTCGTATCCGACGACAGCGACTCCTTAGGCTTGTAGAGTTGAAACAATGTAGCTAAATTTTCAAATCCTGGTCCAGGTTATGGAAGACTCTAAAAAGATTTCGTTGTTGCCAATGTAATTTAAAAGGTTGCAAAATTTAAATAATAATAATTATAATAATAAATCTTTATTTTTCAGGCAAAAAACCCATACAATAAAAATTGAAATTAAATACAATAGGTATTAATTAATATAGAATAGTATAAAATAAAATAGAATAAAATAAAGATTACAATTTAAACTAAACGTCAATAAAAGAATTATATAGGTACTTCGGTACTTGTCACTTTCGATTCCCGCTGCTGTGTGCGGACAACCAGCTGCGGTAGATGGCGGTGTCCAGATACTAAAACTATACAAATTGTGCTGCTCCAATTGACCTCGCTATGCCCAAACCAATTTTACAGTTAAGTGAAAATATGAATCAACCTCACAACGTTCTCCGAAAACGAATCATGTAAAACGCGAAAATATTATTTCCAAAACATAAAATCCCAATTCAAACTGGCCGATATAATCTGATCTACATAAACAAAATGGAATAAACCACTGAACAGAGGTTCAAACCCAATATACGGGGTACTCACCCGAGAGGCAATCTGTTGCGCTAGCCCCGCCCCCACCGCGTTGCTATGGCAACGGCTTGGTAGCCTAGCAACGCTATCACCGACCCGCCCAAGGCTTTCAAGGTCGAGTAGTTCCGCCACTCGCCGCCGCGTCGCGTGGCGCTACTGGCGCGTGGTTCGGTTCTGAAACAATGGCCGAGTGGTTATGATATTTGCGACATTTGGTTCATCCCTGTTGCTTGCAGGTTAATAGTACGGGGTTATGTGAAGAGATGGCGTTGATTTGGTTGTGGTAGTGATTTGTGTACAGGGTAGAGGGCGTTGGTATTTGAAAGTGAACTAAACTGAAGTGCTTCTTGATTCGGAATGGTACGGATCTAAACAAACAACACTAAGTAACAAATTTAAATATAATTATTTTTTGCAGTAAAGTGGTAAGTATGTATGTACAACATGATGTTACAGAGTGTTTGGTATCACACATAATGCAAGAAATCGTTGGAAAACCCCCGATTAAGTATTTTACCCAAATATTTCCTTAACTACTAAACTGGATTTAACGAAATAATACTCAACACCATCTCGATTTCATCATCATCACAGCCCACAACAGTCCACGGCAGGACTTGGGGCCTCTCCCACGAAAAGGGAGCTTATTGCCATAATCTCCACGCTCGGCAGGCGGGTTGGAGATCGCAGTGTTATAATATAACAATAGAAAACGCTGCTGCCCATTTTCCAGTCTACGGAGGCGCTTAGATCTTTTGTCTCGAAAACATTAGTAGCCTTGTACGACACCCACGAGTGTAAGGGGTTGGTGCTATTCTACTCTGCCGGACACCACACGGTCTGGGTCTGCATCTCAATTTACCTGGCATTAAATAAAGAAAGCCGCATCGAAGTTAGTTCTTCCGCCCCATAGATAGGACCCAAAATACCACGGCAGGTGATTGAGCGCTAAGTATCTTCTTCACCGACGTAACGCGTCTTAAGATCTAAACCGGCAAGAGGAACAGGTTTAAAATTTGTATATGGTTTGCTCAGGGGCATATTAACAAATTAAATTTGAAGCGGTAACCTAGAAATGTAATTAATTATAAAATTTTTAGAGTTTCGACTTATTATATATAGTATATAAGTAGTACATCAGTTATCTAGCACCCATAGTACAAGCTTTGCTTAGTTTGGGGCTAGATGGCGTTGTGTGAATTCGTCCACGATTATTTATTTATTTATTTATTATGTTAGATTTTCGACTTACGGCGTGCTAGACTCCGGTTGTAGTATGTAAAAGGGGGGGGGGGGGATTTAACAATAACACAATGCCAAACTGTACCCTTTTTAGTAATTTGTGTAATTTTTAGTTACAAAAATACAACCTTCTCAAGAGTTAGTTCTCGAAACGTGTGTACAATTTCTATCTCCCAACGGAGAATTCAAATATTAAGACATACCTATGAAATTGATCTTTTTTCCAGGTATGCATTTAGTCAATATTATTAATTGTAAGTATAAGAAATACGAAATTACTTTCTGACCAAAATGTATGGTCTTTGTAAATTTAGAAGCTTGGCTCTTTATGACATCTGATAACTTTTTCACAGTGAAGCCATTAAGAGCTATGAGAATATTGGCGTGGAAATCGTTTTTAGGACAGTTTATCTTTTTCTCGATCGACCATTTTAAATGACCTCCCTAATGTATGAATGCTACTACTACGGAAAGGTCAAGCTGTATCTCTGGTTCTACCCAATCGAATAAGATGAAACATGACCTAGATTTTTGGATCCCAAACTACCAAACTGTGAATAATCCATTAAAATCCATTCCGCGCCATTTCCAAATTTCTTATAGTTTAGCTGGTCTATTATGTTTCTACACCAGGTGTTCCAGTTTCCAAAATCATTTATGCCGTATATCTTGTCCAGAAAAAATATAATTCAAATCTTTCCAAAAGTTCCGGAGATTAGCGTGTACAAACAGACAGACAAAGTTAAAAAAAATCTTATTCTATTATCTCTTCATCGCCCTAAATTACTTTGTTCAATACAAACTTTTTTTACTGTTTTATTATATGTATAGACGTTTTTAAAATAACAGTTTACGTATGTTTGTCACACAAAACCGAAACACATTCGCACTCGTAGCAAGCTGTCTACGAGAGTGCTACGTAATCCGTAGCAGGCAGCTACGAGTTACACAGTTGGCAAAAGCCACTTTCCTTTATATCCTTGCCTTGAATTGTCTACAGTATTACCAGTCACGTAGTTAATGACCGCTGAACGGTCACTAATGGTCACTTGGCTTTGTAATAACGGTAGCTTGCGGGAGGTAATGGAGGTAACGTTTTCATTGTTAAAGTCTTTGTGATCGTTGCTTTAGTCCTTGGAAGACTTGGGTGAAGTTCATTGTATGGGTTTAGATTTGGTAATTTAAATTTTTGTGTGTTTTGTATGGGAACTTGGTGGTCATTGTGGTCTCAGCCTACCACTCCGGGACAAAAGCGTGGTATCTATGTCTCGCGTGGAACGGCTAGTAGAAACAAAATGTAACAATAAATAAATAAATGTGCTTGGACAATTTTACACAGCGCCATCTAGCCCCAAAGAAAGCAAAGCTTATGTTTTATTTTATTTTATTGTATTTGGATGTCTCACAGCTTACAACAATAAGATAAGTACAATAGCATAATTTCCATCAGCCATTTACGATATGTTATGGGTGATAGAACACTAAATAGACAACTAAAGCCAGTTTCCGCGTCTGTCTGTATCTCTACTAACTCCCCCTAAACCACGGAACGAATGTTGATGCGATTTTCACTAACACAGAGATTTCTACCGGAATGTGTAAATGTACATAATACTTCCATACTATAATTTAGAAACCTCGAAAACGCGTGAACCCCAACCCCAACTTAGGGTGTGGCGGAGGAATTAATAAAAAAATAATTTATTATAGTTACACTAGGTTTATTAAGACAATACTGATTTAAATCTAAAATACAATGATTTATTTATTTATTTATTTTCAGTTTATTGTAAACATTTAAGTTTGAGGAAAAATACATAGTTATAGATGACACAACAGGCGCTACTATATGATATTTATAATAAAATAGTGAAGCGTTGACAATATAGCTTATGACGTTCGTTCTACATTTGAGTATGATGACTTGGTGCTGACGAATGATAATTGTAAGGGTTGCTCCACCTTAACGCGTGCAAAGCCGCTCGAGTCACTACCAATACACAAGTACTAAAATTCGTAACATAACGTCCAACGATTTTTAACAATAGAACCTTCCAAATACACATCTCCGATTTTAGGCCTCTCTGAGGGGTAAAGGGGGGGTTCAGCTCGGATAAAGGGGGCTCGGGGGGCTGGGGGGGGGGGATCTTCGGTGTTCCCAATTATTGCGAACATGCGATGCGGACAATAGAAGCAAGTCTTGTCGAGACATCATTAGAAAACTTTATGTTGTATTGATGTAGTAGGTTCTTTAACAAAATAAAGGGATGAAAAGGTTTTCACAGGGCTGGCAATGCGGGAGTAGCTACCGTTCATAGGCGTGTACGAAACAGATGTTTCGTAACTGGTTTTGAATGACGACTTTTTCTTACGTGTACGAAACCAGTTACGATCAAATAATTAGGTTGCGGTAACTACTTTCCATCAGGCAGGCTGTAAGGTTTCATCGCACATGTTTCATACCACGATGAGTGTTATTTTTACGTCGATATTTTGACGCAGTTGCATGCGTAATGATCACGAGTAAAACCTATATAGGCTGTAAGCTTGTTTGTCATCTTAGTTGCCTAAAAAACTAAAGCATGCCACATTATCTTGCGGGCAAGGAACGGTTATTAATATGAGTTTTTAGAGATTTGAATACAATATTTTAAACTAGAGACCCGTCCCGACTTCGCACGAGTGTTTTTGTGGTTTCTCAATTATAATGCACTATATTATACATTCTTCCGAAAGCGAATCGAAGGAGCATCGGTGGCTGAGTAGGAGCGTCGGTGGCCGAGTGGTTAAGGTATCAGGCTCGTGAGCATGACCGAGTTACCGGGTTTATATCTCACTGCAGCCATGTACCAATGACTCTTTTCTGAGCTACGTATATGTGGGAGAAACGTGTATAGGAATTAAACAAAGAAATATGAATAATAAATCTATGCATATTATTACCAATAACATAATAAATGGACAGCAACAGATGAAGAGGACATATTTTAGTAGTTTAAGCGATGTACTTAGATTTAGCAAAATACAGACAAGTTGACAATCATTAATTGTTATTTCTATAGAAATTATGAAATAGAACATAGAAGTAATACGAGTTATACGGCTAAGCAAGATTACCTGAGGAAGACAGTTCAGAGCACTGGTGGTGCCGTGCCCGCAGTTGGACAACGTCTGACCTGTCGAGAGCGATGGCCGCCTTTTTATAGACTGCGGTGTACCCGCATGTGGTTTTTCATTTAAGAACACTACCTTCATTTTATAAAAATGAAGATAAATACAATAATAATATTATCTCCCACATATAATTGTTGAATGATAGGTGATGCTCTTACGGTGAGGGAAAACATCGCGATGAAACCTGTATTTTCAGTTGACTGAATGTGTAACCATGATCAAATCGGGTCAGGTTTCCCTTGTAGCTCCACTGTAATTATCTGATCTGCCGAATCTTGGATCATAATCAAGGCGGACCCCGGTCACGAGGTGCGCGAGAGCACAGCCGAGACATTAACGCCAAGATGATAATTTTTTATTTATACTTTCTTCCGGAAGAAATTATTTACAAGATAATTAAATCCTGTAAAAACCCGTTGTAAGGTTTAGGAGGGGTTGCCACCGGGTTTATATAGTATTAGTGCGGCGGTGTACCATAGCAGAAAATGGCATATAAGTCGCCATCGGGCGCTTTTCTAATTTTCAATGTCACGTTATCATGGACGTGGATTACCACGATATATCGTAGACGTCCATGTACTGTTGTTGTTGTTTTTACTTTCATAAGTGTTTTTTATAAGAAACTGAATAAATATGTTTGACTTTGACTTTGACTCACGTCCACGTTAAATGCGTTTTTAAAATTCTCATAGAGACGATGGTTGCTATTTTTTCATGCAACTTTTGTTAGTCTGTCGTTTCTGTGGCCTACGGGGGGAGCGCGAGCGCGTGGACTACCTCACACACATATAAATTATCCTTATAGCTACGCACTACATCGCAAACATATCAGGACGATGTTAGAGGGAAGCTGTTAAACCAAAATATCGTAGCGTCATATCGTGGAAAAGCACGTAACGTCGTCGTAAACGGAAACTTAAAAGTGTATTCTAATGAATTGTATTTCTATACAATTTACTTTCCTATGTTCGTCGTAATAGCGTCGGTAGCCGGGCGGTTGAGTATAAAACTTGTAAGCGAGAGGTACCGGGTTCGAATTCCGCTGCAGACCGATTCTCTTACGGTTAGGGAAAACATCGTGATAAAACTTGCAAATTCTGGCAACTGAATTTGTAACCATGATCCAATCTGGTCAGGTTCCCCTGGTAGCAGGGTCACGGAGGTCAGATGGTAGTCGCTCCACTGTAATTACCTGCTCGCCAAGCCTGGATCATGGTCAAGGCGGACCCCGGGCCTTCGTTTTCGAGAGCACTACCGGGACATCAACGCCAAGATTATTTACTTCCCTATGATACCGTCTTACCATGATAATAGCGTCACGTTACAAATTAAATAAGCGCCCAATAGAAGCTCTAATTTAGTCAGGGCGTCCACTACGCCCCTAGGGTTAAATTATGACCCTGCCTAAGTGCTAGTTAACCTATGAGTATGTCCCACATGTAACGGATGCTCTAGAAAATTATGTGGGTCAATGTCCCACTACCTATTATAAAGGTGTGTTGGAGAATATCTAAACAGAGTGGAGCAACGTCGACCTATTTGAAGCTGAATTTCTTGTAAAAGATGGAAGGTATTTTGATTAAAGAGGGAAAAGAGAGATAATAACCTTTGACCACCGGCCGACATAATGAGAGTTGTAATCGATAAAGCTTAACGACGTAAGAGTAATTATTTAAGTTCTTAAGCTAGCCAATTTTTTATATTTATGTTTAAAATATTACTAAATAGTGGACCCGGCGCGACTTCATTCGCGTACACGTACTACCTACCCTTTTTCTTACTTATAAACCTTCCTCTTAAAACACTCTATCTATTCTTAAAAAACCACATTAAAATCCGTTGCGTAGTTTAAACGCAGAAATATATCTGACCCTGTGGCAAAAACTGGAACCAAGTGTCGGTATTTTGAAATATCACGTCAATGCCATTAACAGCGACGCTGTCACCGGGTCAGATTAAATTTGTAGCACTGCAAAGCAATACAGGTAAAGAAGTCTTCGATTTGGACCAATTCATACAGTGCCAAGTACCAATGACTAAAGAAACTCTTACTCCGTAAGAAGGACAGGCCCTGTGGTTGTTTGGTTTCTATGTCGATGACAGGCTGTGAGCGAGTTGATATGTATTACTAGTGGACACCTACCCCTACCTTCCCTTTTTTTTGCTTATAAACTTCCTCTTGAATCCCTCTATCTATTGTTGAAAATTGCTTTAAAATCCGTTGCATAGTTTAAAAGACCTAAGCGTAAATAGAGACAGACGGGAAGCGACTTTGTTTTAAACTGTGTATAGTTGATGCTGGGGAATTCTAGTGCTTATGGTAGTTTTTTTTTGGCACATTCGTCGGCCATAACAAGTATGAAAAGGTGTGTGTCACGCATTGCACGCATTATTTTCCCTTAAGAGCATCGGTTAGAGTTTAATTAAACAACATAACTCAGAAAAAAATACATTAAGTACATGGCGACATTGGGGCTCGAACCGAGTGCCTTTCGCTTACAAGTCCGATCCGCAAGCCATTAGCGCACCGACACTCTAGTTTAGTACAGTCGGTTGCAGAGAGAACTAACCCTACCATACACTTACGGTCCTATTCATAAAAATACCTTATACTAGTATAAGTTTAAAACGTTCATTAGATAAACCACTCTTAAAGCGATTAAAACGTATTTTTAAATTCATTATTCATGAACATTGTGTAAACATCTATTAGCTAAAGTTCTGATAAAATACAGATTGGCATCATCATGTTGTCGCTCTGACATAAAACATAAAATCGCTTGTTGTGTAGCCAAGCCTGAAAAAAAGTTTATAGTGCTGAACGGAAAACGGAGTTCCAAGGAAAATTATGGAAGTAATGGCTGTATGGATGCATCCTCTTTGCATATTCTCTTCAGCTGATGGTAGTGCCAGTGTTACAGGATTCGCGGAGCACCTAAACACGATCCCTCTCAAACTAAATCTCAACCAAAACATAGCTAACTCCAACCTCCACATACGTACAAACCGACAAACTGCCCAAACATTCACTACATGGAAATAATTACACTTGTTCCACTCCCGTGGGTAGAGTGCTGCGGTCAGCGTGCCACGAAGCCACTACACGGTGGCGGCGCCACGGTCGCCTCAATCCGAGACTTCGGTGTTGGGAGAAGTTAGTTCCGAGTTTGGCCGCTTAAAAGATAAAGTTGGCGAGTGCACTGTGCTGTAATGAAATCCGTTTTAGAATCACAGACGGTCACAAGTCGACGGGACATGTTTTTTCCAAATTTACAGACATAGACAGTAATTTATTCGGGATTTATCACTTATTAACATACAGTACAAGGCGGTAAGAGCGTCGGTAGGCTAATGATTAAGGGGTCCGACTCGTAAGCGAGTGGTACCGTGTTCGAACCCCAGTGCCGGCATGTACTTATGACTTATGTACGTTAGTTGAACACTAACCGATGCTCTTTGGTGAGGGAAAAGATCGTGATGAAACCTACACATTTAGGCGACTGAATGTGTACTTATGATCCAATCTTGTCAAGTTCCCCTTTTATCAGGTTGATGGAGGTCAGTTGACAGTCACTCCACTGTATTACTTTTATTGTACACAAAAATTACAATAGATACAGTGCAAATGTATATATGACACAAAAGGCACTACTTATTTCTAATTTTTGTAACTACTTGATCAGGCAAATACTGGATCATGGTCAAGGCGGACCCGCGTCATGTGCGAGAGCACAACCGGGACATTCACGCCAATATAATTATTTGGTGCCGACTGCCACTCAAGTATTGTCAGTTAAAACCCTGTGCGTTCGCGCTCACGATACTTAGACAAAAAACTTATAAACAAAACATATTCCATCGTTACTAATAATACAACAACATAACAAACTAGTATTTTTATGATGCGTAGGTATTTAAAGCTTTAGGATTAATAAAACCTTTGTCAACAAAATTAGCCTTACAAATTTTTTAAAAACTTTAACTTGTATTATCAGAAATTGTATTATCAAAAAAGGGCCGAGCGGTTACAGTATCCGCCTCGTAAGCCAGAAGTCTCTGGTTCGAATCCCGCTCCGGCCATGTACCAATGACTGTTTTCTGAGTTATGTACATTAGTTGAATACTAACCGATGCTCTTACGTAGAGGGAAAACATCGTGATGAAACCTGCACATTTAGGTGACTGGATGTGTAACCATGATCCAATCTGGTCAGGTTCCCCTGGTAGCAGGGTCATGGAGGTCATATGGCAGTCGCTCCACTGTAATTACCTGACCTGCCAAATCCTGGATCATGGTCAAGGCGGACCCCGGGCCCTCGTTCTCGAGAGCACAACCGGGACATTAACGCCAAGATGATTATTTTATTTTTTATCAGATATAGCTTATTTTGAGTTGTGATTACGACCGACTGATGACTAAATTATAACGTACAGCGGCTTCTAAAAGCAGATGAATGGTCCGAGGGCCCGACCAACTGTCCGCTGGATTAATTTGAACGTTACGCTTGGTGGCAATAATTAAGTTTTGTATGGAATAACTGGAGATTGTAACCAGAAGCATTCAGTCCTACTCGTAAGCATAGAGGTACTGAGTTCGTTCCCCAGTGCCACCATGTATCAATAACCTTTTTCAAAGTAATTTACAATAGTTGAAACACTACCGATGGTTTTACGGTGAGGAAATATATTCGTGATGCAACCTGCAACATTCAGGCGACTGAATAATGGTACACATCCGATTGGACACAAAGGTCAATGGCAGTTACTCCTTTGTAATCATGCTTCAATTGATCACAGAGGTCAGAAAGGTCACTCCACTGTAATCTTGATCCAATAGGTCACGGAGGTCAGATGGCAGTCACTCCACTGTAACCATGATCCAATCGGTCACGGAGGTCAGATGGCAGTCACTCCACTGTTATTACCTAATTTTCCAAATCCTAGATCATAGTGAAAGCTATCAAATATCAGACCCTCACGCGCAAGAGCACAATCTAGTCATTGGCGACACCAAGCTGAACATAATTATAATTCATTTATTCAAGTGACCACTCATTGTGTTAATAAAATTCAATTAATGATATATTTCTTGCAACACGTCGCGTTGCCAGGATGCTGTTGGGGCTGGCCTACACTTTGCTGACTACAGATGCTGCTCTTTTGTGCATTGTAGCGTAGAAACAGTCCACGCGCGCCTCCGCAAACATGCCTGAGGCACTGCAGTAGCGACCCAGCCGCAACAGCACCCTGAACGCATTATTTATTATACTGGACGCGAAGGGCTTCATATGCTTTTCGAGTATAATTAGACCACAGGCTACATGTGTAAAACAATGTACAAAAGAATTATGCATAATGAAACAACTAGAGATTATGGCAAACCCTCCACTAATGTTAAGGAGCCTCAAGTCCAGCAGTGGACTGTTATGGCTGATGGATATATTGAAGCTTATAACTCAAAAAACACATAAGCTATCCCAAAGTTTACTGTTGTTCCTTCGAGGACACGGTACAAAAGAATGTGTACGAAGTCGGAGAAAGCCTTTGAAGCTAGTGAGTTAATTTATTCATTCATTTATTGAAGTGCTTCGCTCTTGTCAGCAGAACAATTGACGTTTCACTCTATTGGACAATAGAGAGAAACGTCAATTGTTCTTTTGCTTTGCTTACGGTGCATTTGAACTGAACGGTAAGTTTCTGAAGTAAAATTGAGTGAAAAATACAGTGATCCGTGAAAGATGTGGCATTCAAGACGAAGCAGTGATAAAAATAGAAAAAGGGATGGGATGGTTCCGACATGTAGAGCGGATTAATGAAAGGCGATTGACGAAAGAATTTATACAGAAATTGAAAAACCGGCCCTTAAGAGAACGACCCAGAAAAATATTTACTGATCAGACCAGTAATGTTTTGAAAAAAACTGGGGTTCGAAGTGGCAAGATTAAAACTCTATGTAGGGAGTTGTATCAGGATTGAGAAAAGTGGCAGTCCAAAGCTCTGACTACCTACCCCATCTGTAGGACGGAGACTATATTATTAAAATACATGCATATTATAATAGAGAAACCCCTAGATCACCCGTGCGAAGCCGGGCACGTCTCTAGTAACTACGAAGTACAATATATATTTTTTATTTTTATGCAAAAGAGGATAAGCTTACTGCTAGATACTATAAAGTCACTCTTTTCATCGAAATGCAGCGTTTGACTAATGTAATAGCATAAAACGTAAAGAACCGGCGGGAAAAAGGTTCACGAAGCCTGCAATTCCAGTGTCTCGCATCCAGCGCATTTTAAACTTGTCATCCAATTTGCTTCATCCCATTCTGTAACAATTGCGGAGTCAGATCCCCTGGATATTGCCATCGAGTTAGTGTACAATACTCCCACTTTGCTGGGAATAACAAGGCAAGTGGAGTTTTGTGATCATATGCGAAGGGTTCCCTTACAAAATAATAAAATAATCATCTTGGCGTTGATGTCCCGGTTGTGTCTCGCGCGTGAGAGCCCTGGGTCCGTCTTGATCATGATCCAGAATTTGGCAGATCCGGTAATTAAAGTGGAGCGACTGACATCTGACCTCCGGGACCCTGCTACCAAGGGAACATGACCAGATCGGATAATGGTTACACATTCAGTTGCCTGAATACGAAGGGAATGAGAAGGGTTCCCTTGGACAGGACTAATTCGTTTATGATATGGGCCAGTGCGAACTACTTTGAATTTCGGATTATTATGTGGGGCTCGAGCGTCGCTGGTCTAATAGCAGGCGGGTTCGACTCGTACGTAAGAAGTATCGAGTTTGATCACCAGTACCGACATGTACCAATGACCTTATTCTGAATTATGTACACAAGTTGAACACTAATTGCGCTTAGGGTGAGGGTAAACATCGTTCCCAGCGGCATTCACATCTCTGTAAAAATTTAACTTTCGCCAGGACCTTATATTTTCCCAGAATAGTTGAAAGTTGAATGTTTACAGAGATCCGGAATGCGGGCGGGAATAACGTAGCTTGCTATTAGTGAATAAATTCCAGTAAATCGGTTTCAATTTATTCATTACAAACGTAAATAGAATAGAATTTTCAAAAACATACTATAGTTTCATACTATTACGAAATCATGCGCTACAATGGCGTCTTAAAAGACTTAACCCAGTGGCCAAAACTGGAACTAGTAGTCGCCATTTTGAAATGTCATTTTCCATTTTACAACAACGACGCCATCACCGGGCCCGATGAGTTTGTAACACGGCCCTTTGCTCACTGGACCCTAAAAATTCCACAATTCCCCAACTACCTTCGTTGTAAAATCATAAGCGGTACGCTTCGTATTGTATCAGAGCTAATACAAAGGCGGATAATTAAGTTAATTGAGGGAAGCCGTAGCAATACTGCTTTACATACTTGCGGTATTGTTACTGGTGTATTGAGGGACGATTGTTCTGGTACGTGAAAATAGCAGGTATTTATTTATTTGTTAATTAAACACAATAATGATATACAGAGAAATATAACAGTATGTAGTATGTAGTAATATAAAAATATTAATCATCTTGGCGGTAATGTCCCGGTTGTGCTCTGCACGAGGGCCCGGCGTCCGCCTTGACTATGATCCAGGACTTGGCAGATCAGATAATTACAGTAGAGCGACTGCTATCTGCCCTCTGTGACCATGATACCAGGGGAACTTGACCAAGTTGAATAATGGTTACATATTCAGTCGCCTGAATGTGCAGGTTTCATCACGATATTTTCCCTCGCAGTAAGAGCATCGGTTAGCATTCAACTAATGTACAAAACTCAGAAAAGAGTCATTGGTACATGACGCAGTACCTCTTGCTTATAAGTCGAATACCTTAACCACTTGGCTACCGACGCTCCTCCTGGCGTGTGCGCTTTATTGTATAGACTGTATGTGAGTATATTGACTGTTGTAGAGTGTATTGTCCCGTATTTATTTTACAAATCTAAGGGACATGGTCAAATTCTGAGCTTAAAAACGAGATATCCCTAAAAATACGGGACAACGGGTCAGCCCACCTGGAATAGTCGAATGTTTCCAGAATTTCGGGCTGAAAGCTGGTACTCAAGTATTTCCAAGCTACAACTTCTAAACGGATTTCAATAATAAACAATGCTAAGAACTATCTCGTTTCAACTGACTACATAATAACACAACCGTCAAGAAAACTTCGGAACACTCCTCACCAAGTACACTTGAACTCAAATATTTCGTATACTACTATACCGATGTTAATGAAAAATAGCTAAGAACCATCAAAATTGAACTGGCTTTCGAATAAATACAATTGCGTTCAAATCTACAAATCCGTTCGAGAGCTACGGTGCCATAGACAAACATATGCAGAAATCCAAAGTTCATCATCATCATCACAGCCCGTAACAGTCCACTGCAGGACTTAGGGCCTCTTTCACGAAAGGGGAGGTTATTGCCATAATCTCCACGCTTGGCAGGCGGGTTGGAGATCGCAGTGTCTAAATATAACAATGGAAAATGCTGCTGCCCATTTTCCAGACTACGGAGACTCTTGATCTTTTGCCTCGAAAACATTAGTCGCCTTGTACGACACCCATTAATGTGAGGGGTTGGTGCTATTCTACTCTGCCGGACACCACACGGCCACAGTTACTCCAAAGTTACTCACGTCAAACTAATAACACTCCTCTTTTTCGTTGGAGTATGAAAGAAGCAGCAGTGGTATAGTGGCAGCGTGCTTGCAAGATCTATAACCAAGGTTATGCAATATTAGTGTTCGGAAACTGGATGAGTGACCGTTTCGTAGTTTGAGGCTCGTCGATTGGATTGGGACTCTGTGAAGGTATTTTTTTTGCCTAGGGAGGCATGCGACGGACGGATGGTGCGCGCCACACCGCCGTCCAACCTCTGCAATGTATGGGGAGCGTATGCTATTCTAGTCTTTGAGGTACCTGCAGACATGCCTTTTGAAAAACCCCGCGTTATAGTGCAATAGCAAGACTTCGGGAGGGAGTTCATACTACAACAATGTCATGTTAAAAAAGAAATGTATTTTTTTTTATAATACTGCTGGCAAACATGCATATTACGTTAATAAAGAAGCAACATCGAAATCGATCCATTCGAGCCGTAATATGCCACAGACAGACACACAGATCCATATAGAGACAGTTGATGCGCAAACAGATACATAGATACTCAAATCAAATTACAACGGTGGTTCAACATTAACAACACGTGATGCACTTAACATCTGATACAAACTGCGTGACGGGCAAGCGTGCAACCTTACCGCAATAAATAAAACAATCAGCTGATTTACTTCGAAGCGTAAGTTCTCACTTCCAAGGACACGCTATCAAGTGTCCCGCGAGAACAGTGTCCCGTAGCGTCCCGCGGACGTCCCTCCCGTGTCCCGTATCCCGGCAGTATCAGAAGAGGCGTGCGGCAAGGCGCTCGCGCTCGCGCCGGCCGCCCCAACCTTAAACAACAACGGAAAACAAAAAAAAACAAAACAACCATAACAATAACAACAAATAATAACAAAGTTATCGAAGCTAAGGCCGCGAACCAAAACCGATAGTGACCAATAACTTTTTGTAGCGACGAATATTTTTTATATGAAAATTTATTTTAGATGAATGTTAGAATTTACAAGTGTAGCTCTAGTACTAGTCCAGTGTGGTGTTGTGTGAGTATTGGATAGAACAACAGTCTGTTGTCAGGTTCTGTTGTGTTGTTTTTTTGTTTGGGTTAAAAATAAAC
Source organism: Blastobasis adustella (assembly GCA_907269095.1). NCBI lineage: Eukaryota > Metazoa > Arthropoda > Insecta > Lepidoptera > Blastobasidae > Blastobasis > Blastobasis adustella. Next base: position 370,925 of record OU026132.1, read on the forward strand.
ACTTTGATGTGAAGGCTCGAGTGAATTTTGCAGGGAACTCGCGTAACCTTTATGAAATTTTAATTTGGAATATCAACATCAATTTCTGTTTCAATAATATTTGTGCTAGGTATTAGGCACGAATTACCCTTTTAATATTCTGTGTACTTAAGACTAATACCGGACCGTTCAAATTAAGAAGATAACGAATTAATGTTAAGGGTTCCTGGATTTTACAAAAACATTGTATTTTATTAAGCATATGTAGACAGGGCTCTATCAAGCCCGAAGAGTCCACTTCTGCCACCATAAAACAATGCTTGCATTGTTGTGTTCCGGTTTGAAGGATAAAGTAGGCAACGCAATTACAGGCATTTCATCTTAGTCCTCACAGTGACAACGCACCTACGGTTCTGCATTTTTATTACATGAAACTTAAGTGCCTCTATCGTTGGTCTCTGCCTACGCTTTAGTGAAAAAGTGAATGAGTATCCGTTGTTACACTTTCCATAAGCTGGTAGACTAGGCAAAATGTCAAAATATTATAATGGAGGACCGTGTGGTGTCTGGCAGAGTAGAATAGCACCAACCCTGTACACGTGGGCGTCGTAGAAGGCGACTAATGTGTTCGACGCAAAACTCCGCTGGAAAATGGGCAGCAGGTTTTTTCCATTATCACATTTATAAGACTGCGATCTCTAACCCAAGCGTGGATATAATGTAAACAATCTCCCCTTTCGTGGGAGGGGCTGTAAGTCCAGCAGTGGACTGCTATGGGCTGTGATGATGATTGCCTAAAAGGAGTTGGTCATTTATGAGACTCTAAGTTCCAGAGAATTGAATGTTTAGTCAAAAAATAGTTATACCCTTCCTTGACTTTCCACTGAATGTTAAATAATAAAGTAAAATTAACAGATCTCGTTATAGAGCACTTATATATACGTAAATGATGAAATTGTTATTTTTAATCTGAGAATAAGTCTATTTGACTCTTCTAAAAACACCGCTCCTTTCTGCACCCTCTTACGGGCGAAAATATATTTTCTATCATATAAAGTATAGATGTAGACATAGCTTCTGCTACTGTGTAGGTGTTAAGGAAAAAGTGAACAAAAATTAGATGGCCAACAAGAAAAGAGGATTCCGCAATTAATTGGACGCTTGGAATGTGTTTATGCATGATTGCACTAAACTAGTTGACACCTTAAGATATTCCTGAGCATAAATCTATATTATATAGTATAAAAGAAAGTAGCTTGCCGCTGTCTGCCCCTATGTATTTATCTATGTATGCTTTTAAACTGTGCAACGGATTTAGTCCAGCTGTGGACTGTTGTGGTCCATTGATGTGTGGAGTTTAGGTAACAGTATGCCATCACGAGAACGAACTTTCAAAAGCCGGTAAAGTGCAAGTCGGACTCGCATACCAAGGGTTCTGTTTCATTCGTGATAATAATACAAAATATTATCATAATTAAGTGTTAGTACTGTCGATATCCAAAGTCAATTCTTCAAAATAACGCTAAAATGTCCATATTTTTGGTATGAGTACCCCCTTTATTATTCAGCTTTAAAATGATTTGGTATTCTGGCCATGAAAACACGTAGGCATTATAACACCTATTTCGGTTCCAAAGATAACGCGCTATGACAGACAGTCAGGCAATCAGTGAAGGCTTAATAATAGGATTTTCCACCCTAACACCCACGCCTAAAAAGTCCAATATTCACACACAAATCCATGTAATGTAGGCATACTGAGTTTATAGTTAGCCAGACCGCGTCCAGAAGGTTCTACGGTTCCACGCCAATTGAAATTCCAAGCCTCCTTAACTTTGCCTTCTGAAATACTTGACCGGTTTTTACAATTTGTAGTTATTCTGTAGTTAGCATATTGTAGCAAGCCAAGTATTACCAAGTAATAGGTAATCCGCCTGGCAATGGTAAAGAATGAACGAATGAATGAACATTTTATTACATAAATACAGGATACCGGTGATTATGGTAATCCAAATACAGAAGTTCCAAGAAGCGATGGTTTGCTGAGTCGGATAGGAGAGCCAATGGCTTACTACGCGAGGATGCCCAAGAAGATGATGATGATGAATGACCTGTGATTATGGTAATGTGCTCCTAATAATATGTAGGAGGATAAACTCTGACAGTGTACTGTTATTGCCATTTGATATGATGTGATGGGACTAGTTAGGTAGTCAAAGCTTTTATGAATTATTTTTATGAAAGTCCAAACGCCGAAAATAATGCCCTGTTTTGTACGAAGTACACTTTTTATTTTAATAATTTTATTATTGTTGATAAACCGTCCCATTTAGTGGGATAAGGGTAGGGGAATGTCTGATTAAAATAGTACCGCATATTCTATGAAAGATTTCTTATTTGGCTATAACCTTGACCTGAATGAAGCCTACTTCAATAAACTTGAACGTCTTCTGAATCTCTCGTCTACGTTCGATATATCTTTGGCCTAAGGAAGTATGACCAAATCTCTGAATACAGAGAAAGGCTGGGCTGGTTAACAATCCGCGAGAGAAGGAAGTCACGTATTCTCTCCACACTTTTTTCCATTTTTGATAATCTTTCCTCGCTTTAGAGGCAATTTGAGCACAACATGAAAGTGAACTCCGATCTACAAATAATTTACGACTACAGCACTGAATTATTTGATTGTTAAAAAAAGCTTTTTAAGCATTTTTTTAAAGATAAAGGGCCATAAAGTATATCTGTATTTAAATATATACATGTATGTATTGTATTTATTTTAACTTGATGTAGTTAGTACTGTTTTTAAATAAATTGCATTATATCATTACGCTTTAAACAGCACCTACTTACTATCTGCATGGTCTACTGTTTGACTGGACGATACAGCCTTAATGGCTTTAAGTCCGCCAATTGTGTTGTTGCGCAACAAAGTTTTTAAATAAATAATAATAAAAGATATAGCCTCAAAACCACAGCTCTCTGACCTACAAACAGTCGAGGCTTACTACCCTCTAGGTCCGGAACTCTGAGCATGCACACCAATCCCGCATAGTGGCATATATCCACATATTAAGCCCACAAACGTTGGTATATGTTTGCCGGATAGCGGTCAGCGCTTACAACTGGAGCAATTGAAATTCCTAGCCCTATTCTCTGGCTTAAGCTTTGTTTTCCTTCAAAACTCTAGTCTTTACAACACTGTGAGGGCGCCGTAGGTTATTCTACTTCAACGAGTACGAAAAAAAACATGTAATTATCGCTATAGTTATTGGTAGTCACAAAAGAGAAAAGTGACTATAATGTGTCTGTAAAGCGAAACTGCCAAGAGGATGTGAGGCACACAGGTTTTGAATTTATTTATTTACTTATTTAACAGTTTATTGTGCACAAAAACAAGTATACAATATTGACATAAAGAAAACAACACAACAGGTACAGCTTATTTCATAAGAAATATCTTACAGCAGACCTACGGAAGAGACAGAACAAAATCAGAAAGGCAGACGGCGTGCATCTTAAAAAACTAACTACCTAATACTAAACATTTTTTATTTTATTTTAAATAATTAAATACATAGCTACATACATATATAAATACATACATACATACACACATACATACATATATTGAAAAGTGTGCACTAAAAAAAATGTTTTTTTTGTGTCATGCTGTGCATAGACCTATATATGCTTTGTGGGTCTCCTAAACGTCTACTTTCACTACAAAGTGGTGATTTTCTTGTACTCGATGACGTAAGATCATCTACGATCGTACGACGTAAGATAATCCAAATTAGATACACTGGTTGCCGAACGCTCTATTTGCCTAGTCTTAGTATTCGGTTCGCGTCGACTTGAAGTTTCTAGTCAATTTGATACCTTTTCGTTGAATTGTTCGTTGAAGGCTCTCAACTTGGTGACGAAAGGTTATATTTTTGTCAGCAAATTGTAAGAATAGAATAGAATATTATTTTTAATTGCAGCAACGAAAAAAATATTATTTTTATTTGGCTACGTGGGCCACACGGCCCAAGTCAGTTGCTACACAGCAACTGACTTGTTTGCTTGGCCAGGAGGCAATTATCAAAAGTTCAAACGAGGCTTTTTCGACATCATATTTCTTCATAATTAGTTTGGTATTCTTCGTTTTTAGGCCGTATGTCCATTCGCGCGGTGCAGTGCACTGCTCGGCTCGCCGCGCGGCGCCACGTCACGGTGACAACCAAAGAAACGGTGGTGTATTCTGGTTTTTCAAATTAGGCAACGTTCGCACGAGAGATTTGCGAAAGATTTTAAGTTAGGCAACGTTTGCACGAGAGCTTTTTCGACGCTTTTACGCGCGTCATTTTAAACGACTCGCATAATTATTGACCATTTCTTCTCGACTGTGTGTTCATCGCAGGCGTAAAAAGATTTTTAAATCTGCCGACTCAAATGCAACCAAGAGAAACGTACGAAAAGAATATAATTCATTTTGGATTAAAACGCTGAAAGTGCCGGCCAGAAAAATATTACGCAATTTTCAGGTACAAAATACAGTTTCTATCATTTATTGCTATGGTGCCAAACCTGTACGCCCACCACCACTATGTACCACTGGGCGTACAGTAGGCACTATGTATCGCTATTCTAAAAGCCTATAACAATCGAACCGTCGGACGTGCAGATTTGACGTCATAGTAAACGTGAATATAATAAGTTTTTGATCTAAAAATGTTTGAAACGCGAATGTTGCTTTTTTTAACTAAAACGCTACATTCGCGTTTTAAACATAAAGGAATTGGACCACTTCAATTAGTCTTCATCGAATACTATGATAACTGATACTTTTTACACGACTACTAGGGAACCAAGGATGGGTAATGAAGTTAACAGTCTATGTATGTATGAAGCAGCCACAGAGATTTGTCAGGACCGTAGCAAGTAGAACAATGGTGGTCTCTACCTACCCCTACGGGAGAAAGGCGTAACGGAATAAATGTATGTTATTCAGAGAATTTCTTTGAAAGAATGTTGATCTCTATAAGCATTATCATTTATCTCTAGGAACTAGTGTTTTAGAATCAATACTTTCAGAGTTATTAGAGTTTTAAGTGTGACATCTATCATCCGAAATGTAGATCTTGACAGGCACTATAATTTATCTTTAGGGACTAGTGTTCTAGGAGCGATCGTTTCAGAGTTATTACAGTATTAAGTTTGACAGCTGTCATCCGAAATGTAGATCTCGTCGAGCATTATCTCTAAAGAGAAATCTCTTTAGAAACTTGTGTTCTAGAACAAAACATGCCTTATTTGAAATTCGGGAAGAACTGAGAAGAAAATGACGAAAGGATTACGAAAGCGAAACAACTACGATAATGTTGCAGAATCACAAAAAGGGGAGGAGCTTATGCTTCAGCGGTCAAAATTTGACGCGTTGAATCTGTACTAAAAAAAGAAAACAAATATATGTGTGTGAACTGTGTCACATACGGAGGAAACATTCGAACTGTTGGTAAAAAGCAACAGTCAAGTGTGACGCTCGGCGTGCAACAAGTTTTGCCACATCGGGCAGTACGCCGCGTGACGCACCTCTTCAATGTGTCTCAGCGCTTAGGTTCCGTACAAGAGACCTAAGGCGCTATCCTAAGTGGCATTGGTCGTGCGGCTCTTAATTGGTGTCGGGTGTGCAACTACGGTCGTACGACGGATGTCGCCCGACCAATAGAAAACCTCCAAACCGCCCGAGCACGACCATTGTCGCAAGAATATTGCCAACTAGGACAGCACCTGGTATTAAGCATGCGCTGTCTGTACGACTATTCATCTGGGCCTTAAGTCTGCACTAATAATTCGATTGAATAGTAATTGGATCGCAAACACAACTCAAAGGCAGTTTTACGCGTTTTTGGTATTCTGCTACAATTAAAACTACCGCTGAGCTGCTATTGTGATCCAACTACAAATCAATCGAGCTAAGTAAATATTAATTTTATAGTTACCTAACCTTCGACTTTTCTTAGAGTTACTTACTTATCCTCTTGGGTAGGTTCTAGAAGTAAAAAAAACTGGTCTGTCTTAAACCCTCTTGGCGGTTTCCCTTTCAGCCCTGTTAAAGTCACTTTTCTGTGTGATTATACTGTAACAGGTGCCAACCGGCTCCCGAGACCGTTCAACCAGTCTCATTGTCCCCAGTAGAAGACCTTTTTCAACCTCGCATCGCCAACGCTTAACAAAGAATAATGACACTTTCACTACACATATTATCGGGTTACCACCGTTAGTATTGTTTTTGCATGCGTCATGGTCACAAGTTAAATGGTGCTGCTGTGATGTCGCTTTTTTTTTTTTTTTTTTTATGATATCCGGCAGACAAACAGGCATGCGGTCCACCTGATGGAAAGTGGTCACCGCCGCCTATGGACATCAGCATCACCAGGGGTGCTACCAATGCGTTGCCCGCCTCTAAGGAGACCTCTGATATACCTCTTGAACGATCCCATGTCATAGTCCAAAGGAAACACTGTGGCTGGGAGCTCATTCCACATCCGAATCGTACGAGCGAGAAACGTTCCTAAGGACAGACATATCGGTCTACCCTCTTTCGGATTCGACGATTACCCTTACTTCGAATTCTCGAACCACTACCATTGTTACTCGGTAACCAAAGCTCGTTGTCCAAAGAATAATTATTTATGTTATTTGCACAGAACCTTTCGGATGCGAGTTGAACTAGCTCTTGGTCGGTTTTTATTTATTTTTATTTCTTGTTTGTTTACATTTTAATTAAGTGCTTCCGCCCTAGGCTTCGTTCGCATGGAATCAGGTTAAAAGGTATTCTTTTGAAAGGTTTATTACTATCCTGTGAACTGAATCTATCTAAATAGGACGCTGTATTGGAAATGAATGAAGAACACGGGAAAGAATTTCACTTTTAGTTATTATTATTTTATGTAATACGGCAGACAAACAGGCAAGCGGGCCACCTGATGGAATGTGGTAAAAAGGTTTTTACGGAATCGGCAACGCGTGGGTGATGCCCCTGGTATTGCAAACTTCCATAAGCTGCGGTGACTGCTTACCATCAGGCGGGCCGTAAGCTTGTTTGCCACCTTAGTGGTATAAAAAAAGTGCTCTTGCACATCAAAAATACTAGGGGTATTACCAATGCGTTGCCCGCCTTAAGGAGACCTGTAATATATCTCTTGAACAATTCCATGCCATTGTCCAAAGGAAACACTGTGGCTGGGAGCTCATTCCACCTCCGAATCGTACGAGCGAGAAACGTTCTTTCGATCCTTCGCGTGGACACTAACAGAGGTTTTACGAAGAGGGGATGAGTACCCAGCCCGCGGCGGATGGTGCGATGGTGGAATTGTGCTGTGGGCACCCGATCAAAAAGTTCCTCAGAATATTTACTCAATTAAATTTGCGCATGGATGACTATGAGGCTCTATAAAACCTACGGCAAGAAGGTATGCTACAAAGGGTTTTCTCTGAACATCTGAATACTTTATTAAAGATTATTTTCTTGTTTTGTTAGATTTTTTCTGGAGACGGGCTTCAGTTCTTTTTAATGTTTAACAACCCATAGCTTTAACATAGTAAAAAGTAACGTTTTCTACGATATTTTAGTTATTTATATTACAAATAATTTAACATGACAACTTTGTTGTTAATGTGTTACATAATTTTTTATATAATACGGCAGACAAACAGGCTTGTGAACCACCTGATGGAAGATCATTACCGATTATGGACATGGATATTCTAAAAGCTTTAAAAAATTAGTACGCTTTCCAGACATACGTCAGTGTCCATGTAAGAAAATAGCACGTCAGCGACTGAAGGTTAAACAGTCCGCAACATTCCATTATTGCACTTGAACTTTTTGCATATTATCTAACCCTAGAAGCTATCTTAACCTCCTCGCCGTCCGTATCAAAATGTCCGAGCGACCTCCCGTAGAATTTCCCTCGAGAGTAATTGGGATTCTGGTCACCGCGGACGCTCCGGAATGCGGACACCAACCAACGGGTTGAAGCAGAGATTCAATTTAGGATTTTTATTTCAAAGTGGCCAGTACCCGCGGTTTTCACCCGCACGCATTTTGGATCTCAACATTACACTATCCTAGGGGATTCTAATATTTTTTCGGAATCAAAAGTTCTCACTCCAGCTCAGCTGGCGAAAAAACGGCACAATTACTCGTATCTTTTTTATCGTTTTTATCGAAACCATTTCAGATTTTTACTGCACCTGTAAAATTTTATTTTATGTAATTATACTGTTTTGTTGGCCAGTTGCCAAAAGGGAATAACGTAGCTTCCTTTTACTATGGTTTTATGGTTTCAGAGATTATACCATACAAACTTAGAATCATATAAACTTTTCCGCTTTATAAATAATGGGTGAGACGCCTGCCCGCCTCTTATGCCGCTTGTCTATGCTAACCATAGACTAATAGCTAAAGAAATAAGAAAATAAGTTCTCAAATTTTTTATTTTATTTTCATAACAATCTTTTATCGTGCAGCAATTGATTGTATATCATAGGGGTATAGTATCAAGACCATTCCAAACCGCCCAAAGACGATGGCGTTATCTTGTTGCGTTCATTAGTTCCTATGACCAGCTTCCGACTCCATCATCAGACCAGCTCCATGGTACCGTATTAATGCATTGTCAGCCAAGTTACATTGCTATAACTTTCAGCGAACAGCGAACAATTTAACGCCGGGAAGTGGGTCAAATTAGTCTTGCCAGATTCCCGGACATAAGTACAAACATTGCAAGCTTATAAAAAAAGGAAACGATAAACATCAGAGCCTGATCCCTAACAAACAAGTCCAGAATATATAATACATACAGATTACTGTGTAAATATGAAATTTCCATGGAATTCGTCGTCCATTTTTAACGCAGCCAGAACTGATGTTTACGCGACATGAAGCGTATCATTATTTGAGTACCGGATCTGAAGTAAATGTTAAATTAATTATCATTAATTAAATTACACTTGAGCTTCAACTTCTGAAAGGGAAATCATAGCTTCACGGTATTTGGTACTTCAATTATTTATATGTATTTAGAACTAGGTGTGCTCGCGACTTTGTTCGCTTGGATTTCAGGATGTTTGGTATGTCTTATATTAAGCAACACTGTTGTCTGGTGAAGCACTCTTATAAAAAAGGAGCTTTTTACTTTGGATTTGAAAACTTACAGGTTGTATTTATCAAAAGACGACGACTGTAAACAGTGTCAGTTATCCGGGTTCGGAGGTGGAACGAAGATGGGGTTATTAGATTGGGCAGCTCCATTTCATCTCATCAGTACTATCAGAATTACTTGCTACCTTATGGCGGCCACTCACCTTCATGCCGCTTGACAAATGTCATGAAATCTTGATGGTGTGTGGGGTAAAATGGGCGGGATCAAGACTAAAATGGGTGGGATCAATCCTTTTTTGTCGTGCCACTTGTCAAGCGGCATGACGTTGGCCCGTTAGCTCAGCATTAAAAATTGCATAAGCAAAAGCATAGTGCCAATCACCACTCAAGTATTATCAGTTGGAACCCAGTGCGTTCGCGCTTACAGACGTAGTCTAGTTTCTGAATTTGAATTTAGGAGAGCGTTAACCGTTAGCATCCGTTATCAAAGTTTCTCAGGGTAAACTTATCCTGGGAAACTTGAATTGGATCAAATTGTATGACACAAATACCTTTATATGTATTATTACAGATAGAGTACGCTGGCTCTAGTATAACAGAGACATAGCGACAGCTGTGTTGACATACACGTTCTGGAATTCGGTATCCGCTTGTACAGTTAGCAACGAAAACGTTTGTCAATCAATGAGGAAAAACACTTCTTACCTTTGGAAGACCGGCCATGTGGTTAGAGTTTCTATGACAATGACAGGCCATGAACGTGACGACTGACAGCCGAATCACCATTTCGCCAAATACTTATCTGCTCAGGTGCCCAAAGCTGGAATTAACTGCCGTCATTTTAAAATGTCAGGTCAACTCCAACAACAGCGATGTAAAGACCTCCTAATGGTCTAGATTCTTAGGATTACTAGAAATAAAACCAGGTTCTAGGTGGTATCAATAAGTGTAATAAAAGTTTTAACACAAACGACCTCATCAATACTTGCCGCACGTTCGTTACCGCGATGTAGAACATTGTACAGCGCCACCTAGCGGACGCCATGAGAACTACATACCTTACGTATTGTACATAATCGCCCACCAAGGACAAATAAAGCCCTGAATATTTGGCCTTAATTTTAAACATCGCCCACCATGAACGCTCTATGTCCAAATTTAGGTAACAAATGATAGAGTTTGATTTGCATTATCTATTGTAGTTAAAACCATTTGAAAAATACCAGGACAATGAATTGATTTCGAACATATTTACGGCTTAAATTTGTTAAAACAATCCTATTTCATTACAATTTAAAAAACATTTGAATTAAAATTAAGTATAACACGACAGAATATAAATAATGAAATTGATTCATCCATTTAAAATACATGCATTACATTGTAAAATAATTCATTAATAAATAATTTAGAATTTAATTAATAAATTAAACATATATAACTTAATTATTAGCTAAACTAGTATCTGTTACTGGAAGCAAACACAACTTGGATACTGGTCTTTTCATTGTACCATTTTTTGTTTTTAAAGTAACAACGCGAACTATACTGTCTGCTCCAGGATGAGTGGCAATCACTCTACCATACAACCATCTGCAAGGTGGCAACGAGTCCTCTTTTACCACGACTATGTCGTCCAATTTAGGTTGAGGGTTCCAAGCTGACCATCGGTATCTATTGTAGTATTTTGTTAAATACTCCCGTGACCACAAACGCCAAAAATCCTGCAACATCCTCTGTGTATACTGCCACCTTCTTAAAAAACCTACGTTACATGTCTCGTAGTTGCGATCAGGTGGAGTAACCAGAGGTTCGCCAACAAGAAAATGCCCCGGGGTAAGAACCGTGAACCCCTCATCATTGCTGTTAAGTACCATTTGAGGTCTCGAATTGAGGCAAGCCTCAATCTGCGCCAATACAGTGGACGTCTCCTCAAACGTCAGGGTAGACTGACCAATTATACGTTTTAGGTGATACTTCACTGATTTCACCCCAGCCTCCCATAATCCACCGAAATTAGGCGACTGAGCAGGAATGAAGTGCCACTGGCAGCCGTTGGTAGATAATGCTTCCGCTACTTCATTTACCATTGAATTTTGCTCATTAGCAAATAACCTTTTTAGTTCCGACGCTGCACCTACAAAATTTGTTCCGTTATCACTCCATAAGTCGGAACAGTAACCTCGTCTCGAAACAAATCTTTTAAATGCCTGCATAAATCCTTCCGAAGTGAGATCTGTGACAGCTTCTAGGTGGATGGCACGCGTCACCATGCACACAAATAAACAGATATATCCCTTATGGGATTTATTACCACGTCCTTTAGACATTCTTATCTGAATGGGACCCGCGTAATCAACACCACTGCATTTGAATGCTCTATTTGGCGTCACTCTGGAGGTAGGTAATTGGCCCATAAGCTGTGAAGCTTTAGGTGGTGAGTTTTTCATACAAATGACACATCTTCGGAAATGTGTCTTAACTAATTGTTTAGCACTTAAAATCCAGTACTTAGCCTGTAGATAGCATAACATTAATTGGGGACCTCCATGTAACGTTTGCTTGTGTGCATCAGTTATAATCAATTCAGTGAGGTGTGATTTCTTTGGGATTATAATTGGATGTTTTCTACTAGAACTCAGCGTAGAATGCTCCAAGCGCCCACCAACTCTCAAAATATCATCATTGTCGAGGATGGGGTTCAGCGAGCGAATGCTGCTGCCTTTGGGAAGATTTTCTTTTTTCTTTATGAAATATATTTCTTCAGAGAAATGCTCCATTTGGCATTGTTTGATACACAAATTCAGTGCATCGAGCAATGCTTTACTCGAAAGATATCCTTTAGATCGATCTGCCATTTGCCGCCTGGAATTGTATATAAATCTACGACAATAAGCAACCACACGCGTCAATCTAGTTAAAGAAGAGTATTTATCCCAAAATACTTCGTTCACAGTTACATGATGGACCTTGGCCACCTCTAGCTCCGTGCCAGCAATTTCCGTCTTCTCGTATTTTATTGTTGGCTCGTGCAGAAACTCCGGGCCACTAAACCACATATCGTTTTTGACGAATTCAGACGGTTGTTGCCCACGCGAGGCGCTGTCGGCAGCATTCAGACCTGAGAAAATGTGACACCAGTGGTGGGAATCTAAACTAGTTAGAATTTCTGACACCCTATTGGCTACAAACACTTTCCACCGACTGGGGTGACTGTTTAGCCAAGCCAAGACCACTGTAGAGTCGCACCATGCATGTAAGTTTGGTTTTTCCACGTTCAAAGTAGTAGCAATCTCCATCATTAGCCTTACCAACAACACAGCACCACAAAGTTCCAATCGTGGGATCGACACTTGCTTTACAGGGGCTACCTTAGTCTTGGCAGAGATTAAAGCTACATGTATCCTCCCCTCAGTGTCGATAACACGTGCGTAAACTACCGCTGCATACGCCGCTTTTGACGCGTCGCTGAACCCGTGGAGTTCCACATGACGATCCGTCGTTTTTGTAGCCATCCATCGTGGAATCCTCACTTCGCATAGTCTTTTAAGCTCCTCTCGGTAAGTAATCCACTCTTCCAATAAATGGTCCGGAACTGCCTCGTCCCAACCAAGACCTGCCAGCCAGAGCTTTTGTATAATTATTTTAGAAACAATTATACATGGTGCTACCCATCCCAAAGGATCGTAGAGTCTGCAAATATTAGATATTATGGTTCTTTTAGTAACTGGCCGTGGCAATTCAGGAATATTCACAATTTATCTTAAAGAGTCATCGTTTCGGTTCCACATAAGGCCTACTATTTTAACAATTTCGTCTGTTTTTATTTTCCGATTTTCGGTTACTTGCACCTGACTATTTATTCCTTTGCTCTCTATAGATTTTATTTCATTTACCACCTCATCACTATTGCTTGTCCATTTCTGTGTTTCAAACCCAGCTTTCTTTAATAGTTCATTCATCTCTCTATATAATGAAACAGCTTCATCTTTAGACTGACAACCTGTTAGTAGATCATCCATATAGAAGTCCTTAATAACTCTATCAGCCGCTAACGAAAAGTTGTGACCTTCATCCTGAGCTATTCTATGTAAGGATTTCACAGCTAGATAAGGAGCGCATGATGTTCCAAACGTGACAGTCAGCAATCTATAATGTTTAATTTTCAACTCCGGATCCTCTCTCCAAACAATTCTTTGAAAGTCAACATCTTTAGGACTAACTCGAACTTGCCTATACATCTTAACCAAATCTGTGGTAAGACATATAGGATGGCTTCGCCAACGAATTATTAGATGTCGCAAATCAGATTGTAGAGTAGGGCCAACAAGTAAACTATCGTTGAGAGACATTCCATTGCTCCCTTTTTGCGAAGCATCATAGACTACACGAAGCCTTGTCGTGTCCTTATCATTACGTACGACAGCATGATGTGGTAGGTAAATAGCCTTTATATTGTTTATCTCATTTTCAGGCACCAACTCCATGTGGTTTAGCTGTAAATATTCGTCTAAAACTTCCTTGTATTTTGTTTTTAAATCCTCATCTTTTTCAGTCTATTTTCTAGTGATTTCAGTCTTCTTTCAGCAATAGCATAGGAATTGCATACTTGTGGATGATCTGCTTTACATGGCAAACAAACCACATACCTCCCATCACTATCTCTACCTGTCGTTTTATTATAAAAATCCTCACAGCGTTTTTCATCGGCCGTATATAATTGTTCCCTTGGTAGTTTAATATCTGATTCGATCTCCCAAAATTTCCTTAACAAATAATTATCATCAGTACGACAATGCATTACCCTAATACTTTCAGAGCCACTGGTTGTTTTATTAACCGCACCAGATAAAACCCAGCCTAATTTGGTAGACTGAGCAATCGGTGAACCAAATGGACTCCGTTCGACTCCGTCTCTAAGAATTGTTCCATACACCTCGGCACCTAAAAGCAAGTCAATTCGACTTGGTGTATGGTAATCAGGATCAGCTAATTCTAAATCCTTCAGCTCCGCCCAATCTAATAATTGCATTTTATTAGATGGCAATAGCGAAGTGATGGATCTTAAGACATGAGCCTTTACATTAATAACGAAATTTGGATCGACTCTCGAATGAACGTTTATAAACACAATTGCTTTAGAATTAACCGTTTTGTCTCCGCCCAAACCTGAAATCTGGCCATTTACAGGTATTTTCTTTAAACCTAGAGACTGTACCGTATCTTCCGTTACAAATGACGACTGCGACCCCTGATCTAGCAAAGCACGCAGTAAATACCTATGGCCTCTCCTAGATGTAGCGCTTACCACAGCCGTCGCTAACAAAACTTGACCAGACTTATGTACTTCTCCAGAAGAAAAACATGATACCACAGACGCGGAGTTATCCAAATTGTAATTATTAGTTTTAGTTCCATCTACTTTGTTCGCGTCTTTGTCCTTAGAATCCGACTTCACATCAGGATGTAAAAGCGAATGATGCTTTCTTTTGCATACTCTACACCTTAACTTAACAGTGCAAGCCTTGGTAGAGTGATTGACTCCTAGACAGTTAAAACAAATGTTGTTCGTCATTACGAAATCCCGCCGAGACTCTACAGATCTTTTACCAAAGTCTTTGCAAAAACCAAGTGTGTGTTGCTCCGAACAAAGCGTACATTTAACATTTGTTACATGATGGGTCTGTATCTTGTTTACAGAAGAACCCTGACCTTTTGGCCATTGCTGATATCCCTGGTTTCTATTAACGGACCGAGGATCTAGAAATTCAATTGCCCGATAGCGATTTGTAATAAATTTCTTAAATTGTTTATAAGTTGGTAACTCATCGGAGGAGTTATTGTTTGTTACGGAAAACTCCCATTGACGTCTAGATTCCGGATCCAACTTCAGGGTTAAAATATGAATAATAACAACGTCCCAGCTTTCTACTTGTATACCTAGGTAAACTCGATAAGCAATCGTTCGTTGTATCTATTAACTCTTTCAGACTATTGGCCGACTCATTAACAATATTTCTCTGACTAAATAATCTTTTTAATGTGTTATGACACAAATACTTTTTGTTGTTGTAACGTTCTGCCAACAATTTCCAACATCTATCATAATTAACAGCGGATATAGGAATATGTCGCAAAAGTTGTTCAGCCTCCCCAGACAAATATCCCTTCAAATAATGCAATTTTTGGACATTATCAAGTGCATCGTTACTGTGAATAAGAGATTTAAATAAATCGCGAAATGTGCACCACTCTGAATATAAGCCCGAAAATATAGGAATATTTATCTTTGGAAGCTGCACTTGACACTTATCTAACTTCGAGGTACGCATTTGCGTGTCCATTGATGGTGCATTAGTTGCACTACCGACAGAAAACAACGTTATCTTAGTTTTTAATTCACATTTGTATTGTGCATATGTTTCTTCCGCTTCATCATATACCTCTTTTCCTATATACTCAGTAGCTAACATTACCTTAGTATTCACATTACGCATTAGTTCCTTATGACCCGCTAAAAATTCGGACCAAAGTTGATCTAGACTTTCAAGCCTGCCGTCTAGATACTCTTTTGTGATACGTTCCTTTGGACTTTTTGCGTAATTAACTCTAGCCCTTTTCATGCGAGTAAATAAATCCATTTGAAAGTTTAACAATCGATTAATACGCTCTGTATCATACTCAGAACTCATTTTTACAAGTTTCGTTATATAAATAAGCCTTAAAACACAAGTACAAACGCAACAAAGCACAGACACTTAGGATAATTTGAAACTAGAAGTTGAAAATTTAAAATATTTCTAAGTGTTTAAACTTGTTACAACTCAGTAAAAAATCGGGCATGGATTCCCCGTATTTTCAATTTTATTCAAATTATTCTAAGTCTAAACTACAATTTATTTTACTAAGTCTAAAATTCACTTTAAAATTACAAGTCCAAACTAATGAAATTTTTCTAAGTTCCGATTTTGAATTTTTTCTTCTATGTTAAACTCTTCATGCACTTAAGGTTCAAATTAACTTGAAATGTCACTCACGGTTTATCACCAACACTACGTCACCACTGCGTTTCTCGATGCCGACGTCACCGAAGACCAGATTCCTTCCTCCAGGCTTCGAAGTAGCGATGATGAGGACCAGCTCCCTCCTTGCACCAACCGTGCTGGTGCACTTATGACGACGAAAACCTGACAGCACTCCTCAGTAGCTGTCTGGAGTATAGCCCTGCAGCTAACTCCTGTTCCTGACGGATCCCGTTTGCTCCAAGCCCCGTCTGAAGTTCAGCCAGTTTGGCCTGAACCCCTGATCCCCAAGCGACAACCCTAGCAAGTCGCTAATAAAAAAAAATTGCCACTAGTACCGGCTAAACGAAGGACCATGTAAAGACCTCCTAATGGTCTAGATTCTTAGGATTACTAGAAATAAAACCAGGTTCTAGGTGGTATCAATAAGTGTAATAAAAGTTTTAACACAAACGACCTCATCAATACTTGCCGCACGTTCGTTACCGCGATGTAGAACATTGTACAGCGCCACCTAGCGGACGCCGTGAGAACTACATACCTTACGTATTGTACAAGCGACGCTGTTACCTGGTGAGATAAGTTTGTTCTATAATATGTTCTATTATGCTAAGGAATTCTAATTCTTATGCTAGTTCTTTTTGGGCACATCCGTCGGCCATGTATCAAAAGGTATGTCACGGTATGTCATCGTTATAATAATGCGGGTTTTGTTATTTTTAAAAGTATAGTTTCACTAGGTACTCCTACCTAAGCCTACATTTAAGTCCACTAGAGATCTCCGCAAAAGCCGGTCTCGTGCCTTCCACATTCATCATTCGCATCTGCATGTGATCTTTACTAGTTCGTCGGTCCATTTTCTCGGAGTCCTACTCACGCTTCGTTTGCCGGTACGTCGTCGCCACTCAACTTTACTGTACTGGCAATCCTTAGCGCTCTATCTGCAATAATAAGACTAGGTATATGGGTACCATATACGACAATGCCTGGTGTAAAGATATAGCCGACAGTCGCGCGAAACGGCACGATAACGCTGACAAACCCTTACCATCCATGGCGAATTCCTATGTCTGCTCACTGTGTAACCGAATCTGTCTTTCCCGTGTTGGGCTTTACTGCCATCAGAGTAAATGCCATACAAAAACCTCCCCGCTTACGCTGTTTAAATTATCTAGAATATATATTTAAGGCCAATCATGAAGGCTACCACATTTCATCAAAATTCGTTTAGCCATGATTGCGTAGAATCAAAACAAAATTCTCATATTTATAATTTACCTGGATAATATGTTGACCTTCGTAATATCTTTGAAATCGTGTAACGTTTTGACATCAAAACCAGACGCCGTTTAAACTATGTACGGAAATACCGAGCCTGATATACCGTTTACCGAAGACGGCACAAAACAGAAATTTCCTCGGCAACCTCTAACATTTTGCCGACGCTACTCCTACCGCGCTATACGTAACATAACAAAGTAAATACAGAGTGTACGCAAAGTCGGAGTCTCCGAGTGTCAACATAATATGAGCGAGGGAGGGTCGGCAATCAAACGCAGACTGTCGGGACCCAATCGAAGGTCACGAGAGGCCAACGGATAATTTTTCTTGTAATCGATTTAAAATTCTTTGCCAGCGCCCTATGGGAAGGCCATGTGTATTTTTGTAATTACATTGCGCCTACATTTCTGAGAAATATAATCTGAAATGTCAACTGGAAGTGTTGTTTCCCGGTACCGTGAAAATGGTGGGTACCATTAATTATTCATTTTCATTGATTTATAGTATTTTATTTTTAGTTATTCGTTAGTTATTGTTTCCGGCAGTCTTCTTCAGCATTTTCCTCATTCCATTTCAACCAATATTATTTATCATATTCATATTAATTTATATAATTATACAATAGTTATATACATAGTTATAATAATAAATGGTATAAAATTAACCACAATTAATTTCAACAATCAAAATACAATTGAAATAGCTAAATAAATTACAAATAGCAATCATTGGCATGTCCAATCAAAATATGCGAGTAATAATACCGACACATTGAAACGCATCAACTATTTTACAAGCTTATATTTAACTTGCAATGTTTGTACGTAACTATGTATGCTCGGAGCAAATATGCAAGCCTAATTTGACCCACTTCCCAGTATTAAATTGAACTGAAATTTGGTACACCTATGTAACTTGGATGATAATGCAATAATATGGTACCATTGAGCTGGTCTGAAGATGGAGTCGGAAGGTGGTCATAAACTGTCATAGACTGAACGCAACAAAATAACCCCATCCTATTTGAGCTCTTTGGAATTGTCTTGATGAGTACTATAGAACGCGATAAAAGTTATTATGAAAACATATTTTTCATTTGAGAACTTATTTAATTCCTAGCGAATTAACTATAATAAAATTGACCAGAATTACACAAATACCTATAATTTATTCATGAGATAAAATGTAGTCCCTGCGGTGACACGTCATAACGAAAATTGAATCTGATGAAGTTGCGGGCTAAAGCTAGGTATGTAGCCTACTAGTTGAACCACTGTGTATGAATAAATATGAATGAATAATCCGTTTATTACACCAATCTCACACATGACAATCACATCACATCACAGCCCATAACAGTCCACTGCAGTACTTAGGGTCTCTCCCAAGAAATGGGAGGTTATTGCCATAATCTCCCCGCTTGGCAGGCGGGTTGGAAATCGCAGTGTTATAAATATAACAATGGAAAACGCTGCTGCCCATTTTCCAGCCTACGGAGTTTTTAGATATTTTGTCTCGAAAATGTTTTGTAATGACAATATACATTAACAATTGCCATAGATACAAAAACTAACTAACTAATATAATGTTTTATCGTTACCTGTATCAAGAGGAGTGGAGTAATGGGGCCACACTCAGCATAAGCCACGGCTGATGCCTCATTTTTTTTATAATATTATACATACATACATCGTCATAATAATAAATTTATAATTCTTACTTAACAAGCTACTTCTTACTTAATAAAGCCATTACAGCGGAGGGGATTGAAGGGCATCACGGCATCACTCATGAATGAATTATTTTACACAATAATATGCTTTTTTAATTAAAATACTTTTTAATCGTTTGAGAAAGCCATGCTAACTCTCTCTATATCGTCGGCCAATCGGCTCCCGGGGCTGTTCCATCAGTTTCAGGGTCCCCAGCGGACGGCCTTGATCATCCTCATCACCAACGATATAAGAAGGCAGACCTAACGAGTAGCGAGCTCGTTGCGCGCTGAAGTTCATAGCACAGTTCGTAGTCTCACAGTTTGTAACGGTCACCCATCCAGTTCCCGAGCTTGCGATACATGGTTATCGGTATCTCAATCCTCAGTTTCAGTCTGTATAGACAATATAGGCTAACGGAAATGGTGTGCCGGATGCGCGTAACATCCGTCAATCCATATTTGAAGGATATCCGCCGTGGGTGCAAACACAATATCTCCGATGTTAGCAGTTAGGCTAGCGTATAGCAATTTAAGTTGTTGGTTGTTGTATACCTTACCCAATTGTTGATGTTAGATGTTGTTACAAACTTTTTAATCCCTGACGAAAAAGACGGGTGTTATAAGTTTGTCGTGTATCTGTGGATTTGTGTATCTGTTATGGCATCGTAGTTCCCGAACGGATAGGTTTTGGATCCGGTTTTCTCTCCAGTTTAATTGAAATGGTTCTTAACTTGCTTTCATTAAAATTTGGTCTATAGTTTAGCAAATATTTTTAAGTACTCTTGGTCGGGTGTAATTCGACTTTTTCTGTCGGTTAGGTGCTATATACTAATAAGAAATACGCATTTCGAAGTCGGTCTGTGCCATCGTAGCTCTTAAACGGATGGACCGATTTCGATCCGATTTCGATTTCGATTAGAAGCCAGTTTATGCGAGATAGTTTTTAATTTATATTTTATTGTTTTTTATTTATATTTTTTATTGTTTTATTTTTTTATTGTTTTTTATTTATAAAATTAATTAAAATCGATATGGTAGTTTGAGAAATTTTCGAGTATATTATGGTATAGTCAGGAGTTTCCAACATTTATTGGTTAGATAACTCTCATTATTTTTTATCTCGGCTTCTGCCTGGGTCTGCCTTCCTACCCATAACTTTTCTACTTCGCGATCTTCGGCGTTTCCCGCGTTAGATTTTAATACTAATAAAAATACGCCTTTTCAAGTATAGTATGTACTGGTGGTCGGTGGTTGGCCGTGTGGTGTCCGGCAGAGTAGCACCAACCCCTTACCTAAGTTTTCAAAAGGCGATTTCAAAAATATATGAGTACAACTTATATTTTTTTCTTTACAGTTTTTCACAGCAGTCGCGGTTTTCAGTTATTGTACTTACCTGTCAGAACTCGTTCTGACATTAGCAACAGCAAGTAACAGGGTTTTTATCTAAGATATTTGTACGCCGGAAGGCAGGTCGCAAATCCTTTACACTGTATTCTACAAGAACAATTTTACCTGTGTAGCACAAATAAATCAATTTTATTTTATTCCTGCCCAAGTTTTATAAATAATTATACAAAGACGAAAAATCAGTTACATTAACTTCTTCCTTTCACGCGTTTAATTATCCAGATCATAGACCGATGTTCTCCCGAAAAGAATCTCGCTTGGAAAACACGAGACCACGTCAGGCGGTAGATAATTATTTATCCCGGGCTAAATATAGCCTAGGGCCGCCCTCGGCACGCTGTTTACCTATATATCCTTACATGCCCCTGTACAGACATGTCTGATATACCGAAGCAACTAAACGTATATGGAGAAACAGGATAAAATGTAGGCTTTGAACTTCTGTGTATTGTAACTTGTTTACTGGGGGGTGTAAAGAAATAACAGATCTTGCTCGTTCAATAACTATTTTAAAAACTAGTGGGCCCGGCGCGACTTCGTTCACGTACACCTATTTTACCCCTACCTACCCTTTATTACTGCTTATAAAACGTTCCTCTTCATCACTCCATCTATTGTTGAAAACAGCATCAAAATCCGTTGCGTAGTTTAAAAGATCTAAGCATATATATGTCGCATCCATCTGGTTAAATTAATGAGAAGGCTAGTCCATTAATTAAACGCCGGCATTCAATTGAATGCCTAGGCTGATCGTTGACTGAACTGGCAGTACTCAACGTGTAACTAGTTGGCTTGGAAGGCGGCTGACGTAAAATTAGGCAGGTGATTTAAATTTAGTTTAAATTTTATTCACTACAGCCCTGGAAGTCATCAAAACAAATATGGCGTCGGAAAGCTCGCACAGCAAGAAATGTTTTTTATATTATTCGTTTTAACTAAATTTAAAGTTTACATGTTTTTATTTAAAAATTAATATAACTTAATTTGTTTATTTTCTGTTTTATACTTATAATTAGAAACATAAATGTCTGCCAAAGTTTCGTGCATATTATAATGGTCAAAATTAAAAAAAAAAGTTTCTACTATATAGTTACAAGTAGCTGGTAATATGTTATAAGTTTAAAGATTGATTGATTGTGTTAAATACTGTAAGTGTTAGAGGTACTCGCAATACAATTAATTGTATAGGTACTTACTAAATAATAAAGAAATTATTAGTGTCAACCAATCCAGTAAGTAGGGGCTGTGGTGATGAATAATTTATTTATTGGATAAAAGTGATCTTTAATAATGAGGGTATGATCTTAAGTAAGGTTATCATTTAAGTTACGAACTAACCTAACAAAACATATATATTCCTATTAACAAAACGGCTAAAAAACGTTCTGCCAAGTAGCTGAACATTACATTCAACTACTTGGCTAGTTTACCTTTAGCCACTCAATTGAATGCCGGCGTTTAATCAACGGACTAGCCTTATAATTAAATGGCTGATTTAACCAGATGGCTGCGACAAATATATATATATATAGACGGACGGCGGGAAGCAACATTGATTTGTACTATGTATAGGTGAATGACTCGAAAGAAAGCAAAAGGACAGTGGACAAAAACAAATACGATTTTCTAGTTAAAATTATTTAAAAGCCTTTACAAATTCTGTCGATGGACGTGTGTTCAGAAAGGTAAACACCAAACATTCCGACTTTCCTTAGAATAAATTCTATCCAGCAAACATGCAAGCATACAAGCCTTACCCGGCTTGTATCCTGCTCCGCAACCAAGCGGACACAGTGGCAAAAACATACACTCTACTTAAACTGACCTGAACAATACAATGATTACCTAATACACTAGATGTCAGCTAGAACATACACCCTACAGTATCATCATCATCCATATCTTAGCCGCAATATACATACCTGATGTTGAACAAATAGATTGTGAGGGCGCCGTAGGTTAAATAACGTCATCATGTAAAAAAAAAATCCACTATGTTGTGATAGTAGACGTTTAGGAGACAAAACGTTGATCTGCCTGTGCCCTAGAACAAAAAAAATATTGTTACCCAAACTTCGACTTCGGAACAAAGTCGCTTTCGGGTACGGGGGACGTGGTCGGACGGCTCTCCCGCGCATCCAAATGAATCCAAAAGCGACTATATTTTGTACTTCGTAGGGATTAGTATCGACTGCAACTGACGGTTGGTCGGGTTCAGCCAAATCGGACCGTCTGTTAAAAGTAGAACACCTTCACAAGATCGTTCGTCCATCTCGTGAGGGGTCTTTGGTATTACCGGTACAATTCAAATTAAATCAAATCAAATACATTTATTCAGTTTAGGTATTCACAAACACTTATGAACGTCATACAATATAAAATGATTGCTAGGCACCACGGCACCATCGAGCGGGCAACGGTTTCTTGGAAAGTATAGGGCCACATAGAAAATAAGAAAAAAAAATAGATTCCGCGGCCAAAGATATTGTTCTTTGTCCGCGACGAACGAAAGCGGCGCCCGCCGGCCACTTTGACAGACCCGTAACGTCATTCGATATGTCACCTCGCCGCCGAGCGCATCGATGATGCCGCTCGCCTGTAATGTGAATAGCCAATATAACGCGGTCACCACTCGAGAACCTTACCGCCCTATCGGATATTACGAGCTACGTGACCTGCCCATTGCAACTTCAGTATTGCGACTCACACCCCTGTCTTTAGTTCTACTACGGATGTCTTTATATTTCTGATCCTATACGTATAGTAGAGATTTCGAGCATAGAATTTTCCATCACGTACTGAGCGACTGAGTTGTCTAATGAGGTCTTAGTTGGCCCCTAAATGTATTCGTGCCCGATGTATAAGATGTGTGTATGTGTGTAAGATGTGTAAGCGAATGAGAGTTTCCTGTGTAGGCAGTAGCTGCGTTGTACTCTGTCCTTCGTTCTTTGAACTTTATCTATGCGAGAATATGGTCCATAGGATGACGGAAGGACGAACAATACTATAAATAGAACAATACTGGAAATACTATTATTACGTTGTTATTTGGATTCATTTATTTGATCTTCCATTCTCCATTAACTTTAATATACTGTTTGCTACAATTATTATTTATGAGGAATTTTAGATACTAGAGATTGTTCTAGAAGACGGGTCTAATTACTAGTCTAAACTATCAACGAACAACATGGGCTGTAATATATACATACATACGTAAATAAAGCACTCAGCTGTCCCATAGGTGGGGTAGGCAGAGACTATGGACCGCCACTTTGCTCTGTCCTAACACAACCATATGTCCACAACTCTTTTCATACATCTCCTTTTACGCTTTTGTGCTTGTCTTCTTCTTATTCTTTTATATATAATAAAGGTCACAGGATCTTGTCAGTGACCTTGATCTTGAGTAGAAACTCACAGCTGATTCTATAATCACTTTCACAATTCACAGCGAAAGTCCCCAAACCAGAAAATTCTGAATTAATTATCACATCGGTATTCAACAAGTTATGCGCCCGGAAACAGGGTTCTGTCCTTACTCCTCAGAACTTATACGACTTCCTAAGAAAGTACTCCCTTAACACAGAGCACAAACTTAATAGAGGTGCCATCTAGAGCGATCACTTTTTTACGGCACTTCAGTGACTTTGTTTAGTACATTATGTCAGAAATAACAAGGCTAACACTAACAGTGCCACAAACTTTTCTGGTCCGGTGGCCAATACTGGAACTATGTAAAATGGTGGCTTGGTAATTTAGAAATATATTTGAAATTACATGTCAATGCCAAGAACAGCGACGCCATCACCGGGTTATATAAGTTTGTTGTACTATATATAGTCTATGCGGTACTATTTTAAGTGTGATGTTACACGCATTATTTGATAGTATTCCCTGTCCTCTTAAAATAGTTTATTTCGGCTTTATACATATACCTTTGTTTACATTTAAGGTGGCCGACGGACGTGCCTTAAAAGAACTAGCCTAAGAACTAGAATTCCCTAGCATAATAGTACAAAATATGGCGAATCCTTTAGTCCCCGTAGATTTTTCCCACCCGTACCTCGGCTATTGGTAAACATTTATTTCTAACTAATTGCAACGCATTGTACGCAATGCGCCTCTACGGGTCTGTGCTCAGTGTTCATCTGCGCGAGCTCCGAAGTGAAGTTGAGGCTAATTAGTGGCAACTTCGTCTTCGTTATTGATGAGGCCGCACCTCAATTTTGACTGCCTTGTTACGATTTTGACATTGTTTTTGTTTGATGCTCATTGTTTACCAGCTATTAATAGAAACTGTTACAACGAGAGAAACTAAAAAAAAAGGCAGAAAATCTTTTCTTATACGAAAAACCGGACTGATAGAAAAAGTCGATTAACCCCGGACCAATTTTACATTTATTTAAATATTTTCTAAACCACTGATTTTAATGAAACAAAATTAAGAATGGTCAATCCGAATCGGTCAATCCGTTTGGGAGCTACGATGCCACAGACAGACACACAGATACACACATACGCACGTCAAACTTATAACACCCTCTTTGTTTCGCCTAGGTTAAAAAGGGGTTGATTTAGCTAGTGACATAGAGAGAAAGCCCACTTTCCATCAGCGGTAACTGCCGCCTTTAATATTTAAGACTCATGTTGTTAGCTTCCATGCAACAACCAACTTTATAACAACTAAGTTATGTATACACACCTATGTTACAAATAAATGACTTTGAACTTTGGACAAAATTGCACAACCACAGGTACAGTGTCACTGTGAGGACTAAGATATTATGCAGCTTGTCTGGCTACCTGCAACCCGGGACTTAACAACTTTACACAGTTTTATCCGCGGTTAGGAGCGCAGTCCAAAAAAATTTACATTAGTAAATTTAAATTAGTCAATTCACATTAGTCAATTTACATTAGTCAATTTACATTAGTCAATTTACTTTAGTCAATTTACATTAGTAATTTTTTTCTCTATGGTCCCGATGCCCAGGTCGATCTTTACGTGTGAAAGCCGCTAATGCAAGCATTGTTACTTGGCAGAACTATATAAGACGGTGGTACTCACCCAGGCAAACTCCTCAAGCTTGAGTGAGTCCTACCACGGATAAAACATTAAATTCTAATACCAATCATACCTAACCTAACTGACAGAAAAAGTTGTATCACCCGCGACCAACTTCATCATCATCATCATCAAAACATTATATTCTAATACCAGTCATACCTAACCTGAACGACAGAAAAAGTCGGATAACCTGCGACTAAGTTCACATATACCCAAATATTTTCTAAATTGCAAAACCGATTTTAATGAAACAAAGCTAAGAACCATCTCGATTAAAATGGCTTTCAAACAGAGACAATCGCACCAAAATCTGTCAATCCGTTTGGGAGATACGATACCACAGACAAATATACAGACACACACGTCAAACTTTTAACACACCTCCTTTTTTGTTTTTTGTCGGTTAAAAACGACACCAAATGATATTGCACGAATAAAATATAAAGGCTTTGTTTCAGCAGCCATTTTTTACAAGCTGTTATTAAGTTTCGCCTTTCACGGTGTCTGAAACGAAATCTTGCAAATTAAATTTGACCCACTTCCCGGTTTCCGATTGAGCTAAAATTTAGCATACATAGTTTAGGAACTTCTAAACTACTCACGGTAAACCCATTAAAAACCCATCGAGTTTGGGCTCGTTTAATTAGTCTTGACCTCAACAGGGCGTAGTTTTCCGTGTGTCAGTATGTTGTTCGTGGGATTCTGTCTTTATTTTTTTATTTGGTCTGAGGTCTTGATAAGTACACATACAGAAGTCTTTAAATCGTAAATGGTACTGACTCTAAGATCGTAAAATAAATGGTGCGCAAAAGCTTTCTACGAAAAAATGTTTTTCATTTAATAACTTGTGTTCTACGAAATAATAATACGAAGAAAGCTACTACAATACGCCATGAAGCCAACCATTTTTTGCTGGGACAAAGAACATTGCCCTTGCTATGATCCCAACTAATAAACCGGGGCATAAAATAGATAAAAAGAGGGTAGAACGAGCGGAGAGGCATCGGCGCACATACGAGGGCAGGTCACGTTGACTTGACGACAATTTATCCTCCAGTGCAGGGTTTCTCAAACTAGAGTCTGTGTTTGTTTTCATTCTTTGTATGTGTAATATCTTTAAATAATTGTGTGTGAAATGATCAATATCTGCTGGTTAGGGAAAACAGGGGAGCAGGGTTACGGAGGTCAGAGTGCAGTCGCGCCACTGATAATATATGATTATTGTCAAGGCAGACCCCGGGTCATCGTACGCGAGAGCACAACCGTGATATGTTTTTTTTTTATCTCTAAATCAAAGTAGGTTATTCGAATGTCGGTTTACTTGCGTAAATAATAGATTCGTAGGTACTGCAACTGAAATTTGATGAAATTCTTCCATCGTAACTAGTTGCGAAACTTGGTTGTGATGGCGGCCGAAGCGACTGCAACCTCGGTCGCCTTTAATATTTATGCATCATTACACTGCAGGATTTAGGGCCTCTCCCACGAGAGGGGTGCTATGATCTCCACGCTTGGTAGGCGGGTTGGAGATCGCAGTGTTGCAAATATAAATTTGGAAAACGCTGCTGCCCATTTTACATCCTAGGCAGAGTCTAGAACTTTTGCCTCGAATACTTTGTCGCCTTGTACGACATACACAAGTGTAAGGGGTTGGTGCTATTCTACTCTGTTAGACACGATTCATGCTTCATGTCTATTTGTCTTAATACACCTAGTTGATTCGTTTGAAACATAAGGTAACCTTATCAGTTTCTTTTGGAGCTATAGGAAAACGTGCATACACTTACAAGAAACAGTCTCATAAAATTGGACCCGAATAATATAACTACTCATAATTCTCGCGACTGTGATGGACAATTAAGAAAGAAGAACTTGGTCCCTTTTTTTTCAGGGTTCTCAGAAAACAATAGGGATAGGGGCTGATGCTGTAATAAGTCATATTTATGACAAACACTGAAAACGAAATTAAAGTCGGTTGTAAAACATGGGACTTAAAAGATCTTATAAGATTAGATTAGATTATTTTCTGTCTCCTTCTTGCAAAACGGAGTTTACTATGGAGATATATCGTGGGCGATATTCAACCGTGACGTCTGTAGGGTCTCGCCCTGATGGTACTTACGGTTACTCCTGTTCAAATAACTGTTCAGCACGTTGACACTTTTGTCCATTTTTATACATATAATTGGTATATTCTTGGGTTTGGCCCTTCAGGCTCTGATTGCTCATCATCTTTGCCTGGAAAATTAGTTAATACTGTAAATTCTGACTACGTTGTAAGTACGTTCTACAAATATTTTGAATCGAATCGAACTTCGATTAGAGTATTTTCTTTTGGGGAAATGATCTCTTGTATCCTAAATATCCAATTGGTAAAAGTAATGAGGGTTTTTGAACAAATACAAGGGTATTGGGGTGTGTGTCTGGACTCTTACCGTTGTATCTTCTTGTTTTTCCTTTTTATTAATCCAAGTTTGCCCCCTTGCCACGGGGGTCATTTTTCCATCACATTAGAAGGTTTCTTTCGTATCAAATATTACATTTACATATACAATAGCACATTTTCCAAATTGACGTTAATCTTTTATTATTTTATTCTTTATATGTCATATGTTGTCATGCGGACACAGTCCATAGATGGCGGAGATTTTAATCTTTTTTGTGCGCCCCTTATTCTAGATATTTGCTGGATCCAATTATTCATCATATCTTCATGGATTATATCCTTGGCTGCTAAACACGAGGTCGTCCGAAAATAAATATTGACCACTTCAGAAACTGGCTGGCCGACTACGAGTACTGGCCATGAAGACTATATCTTCTTTTGTGCCAAATGCGTTCTCGAACGTGTTTAAATGAAGACCCGAGCCTGCGATAGAGAGTGCAGCGGATGAGTGGGCAGAGTCTTCCCAGCCTTCGAACTAGAAGGTGAACTAAATCATAGCTAGAAGAAGCTATCTTCAGAAACTAAAAGTTAAAATACCAATCGACCGGTCAAATTACGCACATGACGTCATAAAAGTTATCTTCGAAGTTTTCAAAGTCTTATGCACGTGACGTCATAAAAGTTATCCTCGAAGTTGTCAAAGTCAATCTGCAAACTGTACTTTTCGACCAAAAGTGAACGCAGTGATCCAGCCCGGGCATAAGTTGTGGACTTTCGTGAACTTTCGTACTTTTTGCATTTTAAATTCTTTTTAAAAATGTATTGTTTAGTTTATTATAGTTTCTGGACTGAATGTACATAAACCCATTACCCTGTTATTAGTTGTTTTTATTATTTACTGAGCCTGGCACTGTCCGTCGGATAGTGTTACGTTACACGTCACGGTTGTGTATCCCCCGCTCTGTCTAATTTGACATTTCAAACGTCCATATCTCGCTTATTTTAGAAGATATAAAAAATATTGCTTCTATATTCATTATAAAGCTATCAAATAAAATATTATTTTGCTTACTTTCTTACATAAATATCATTTTATGCAAACAAAGAAGGAAGGTACTTGTATGAAAAAAACATTACTTATTAAATAGCTACAATTAGTATCAATAATTATCTTACAGTCTAGAATTAAAAAATAAATCCAGTCATCGTGTCTATTCAAATACCTCGAACCCTTGACTTAGCGCTTCAGACGGTTCACTTTTAGAAGCTCAGCACCAAGCGGCCTGTCTACCGTGGGTAGACTTTGGAGATTTATCGAAGGCGTCGTAGCCAACGACCGTGTCGTGTTGCGTTGTTATTGTGAAAGACGAAACCTAGATCAGGGTTAGCCTGGATAATAGGAGTGGAAGTCTGTCCGATTAAGACTGGTATTAAATTTATTAGTTGTAATTTCTCCTTTCTCTAACCGGGACGAAATTAATACAGATTAAATAAAACACTTTTATTCACTAGTTCCACTGAATATACTATATTGATAAATTATTAATAGATTGCGACCGGTTTCGGACGTCTTCTGGCAATGTTTACATTTTAACAACAACAACAACAATATTATTTAAAAAAGGTTATCTACACTCATAGCGTAATTACATATTCGAAAACAGTCGTTTAAGGGTACACTTTTTTAATGCCAGTCTATAAAATTTTAGAAATTACTTTTCGATGCAGCATTTCCCATTCTATTTTCATTACAGGTGTATCGAAAAATAAATTTTTAATCATTATGCAACACTGTTATTTTTTTCATTTTTTGTCGGGCGCCCGGACAAAGCCAAATGTAGACTGAATACCTAAATGTCTCTAACAAATTAAAAATTAAAATTATCCTGTTTACATTTCGGTGTAATTATTTTCCCGCTAAACAGGATATTTTTTTCTAATTGTTGTAATTTGTGTTTGTAAATGTTTTTCCTTATTTGAAGCAAATAAATAGATAAATGTGAAAGTAGTAAAGTAAATATCCACTTGATATCCTGGACGCGTAGATACAACAGAATTGACTCGCAGCTTACTTCCAACAAAGTTGAGAAAATTATAGGTATGAAATTTTGACATGAAAATATGAGTGTAGATAAAGTAGTGTATGCAACTGCATATAATTAGGTTTTATACGACAGTTGCATAAACTACTATTATAAATATAATGTATTCAGTTTATAGGTATAATATAATGGAGTTCCATAAAAAATGCACAACACAAAGTATCAACTACAAAATTAATACTTACAGTAATACTGTAAAACTTAAATTAAACTAAGAGAAACGCAAAACGTTTGAACACAAAGTATGTTTTTAAAAAGAGGAAATTATCAGAAATGTTATAATTTTTTTGGGGGTTATATTCTTTTGATTAATGTTAGAGCAATTTATATTTGAGCTCAGTTGTCATCACACAACTAAGCTCAAATGTTTAGACGAACACATACCAATATTTGCTAACAACACCACACCTAAGACTACATAACCGTTACAGATAATCAAGAAGATATCATTAGAAACTACGGTCCAAATACGAATTTTGTTTCGCACCCTGAACCAATAAGGATAGAACTTAACTAGAAAGATAGTAGCAAGACTGAGTGGAACAGAGACTGAGGGTAAACAAACCGGGCTGCAGAGAACAGAAAACGAAACAGTGAGTGAGCGAAAACATAATTTTCATGAATTGAATTGAAAACAAGTGTGTTTGTAAAAGCTAGTGAATTACTTGAACAAGAGTTTAAATGTGTTAAGAAGTTCTTCGAGTGAATTTGGTTGTTGCTGAAATATTGTCAATTCCTCCCAAAAAAGACAATAACCCGCTGAGACCATATCATTTGGAATTTATTTTTGTATTAGATACAAATTCAAAGAACCTCTCCATCGTGAACAGTAAAGTAATTAAAAACTTTTGTGACTCAGTTAACGAAGTCAAGACTCGAGCCTTTTCAAGGTTAATTTTTATGAGCTATCGTGATATAAATTCGTTACAGAGCTCTTTGAAATGAGAAAATACATCAGTCGAAAGCTGAATAAAGAAAGCCCTTAATTCGTCTTTAGCCTTATTTGACTCACCTTTGCTATTCATTTCCAACCTTGACATTAAATCTCCATTTTCGAAACTGAACTCGATGAACTGTTACAATCCTGGTAATATTCCGTTCAGAAATTCAGCTAAAGTGACTCAGTAAGTGAACAATGAATCGCAAATTGAACTTCCAGATGAATTCGAAATCAAACGAAAGAAAGAGGCGAGTTAGTCAATTTTGCAAAGGGCTGGAAATTCTCTATTGAAACTAGACTGCAAGCAAAGTTCGTTACGTTCAGTCGAAGTTTGTTTTGTTGAACTTATCAAATAAAACTTAAGCGTACCAAATCGTCTTAAAACGTTTTCATCAATATATTATCTAGACTATTATAGAAAAGACTGTGGATTGAAGTTCGTCAGTGTTTGTGCCTATCGAATATAATGCCATCATAATGAACGACATGTTTGACTGAACATTGAATCTTAGCATTTAATAAACATTTTTATTTCTGGATCAAATTATATTAGATATTAGTAAATAGCCACCTAACTACCTAGTGGGATTATTATTCTGCATAGTTGCATAAGTGAATTTCAATGTCCGAACTCTCAAAGCAAAAATGCCAGAGACATATTATCATCAACATCTTATTTTCATATAAACCAATGCAAAGTTCTGAGTGGCTATTCGGTTGATTGTGAAACAATATACTGATGTCTGGTGAATGTGAATTGTGAACCATTGACAATAATCCGTTGACACTTTGAACCTCTGATTGTAATCAGCCGACACGCTGTGAACAATAAAACTGAAAACACTTGACTTTTAATACTCGACAGCAAACCGTCGACTGTGAATAGTCGCCTTACTGTGAACCATCAACTGTGAATAGGTTGTCGACTTTGAACCATCAACTGTGAATACGTTGTCGACTTACTGTCGATTGTCGACGCTGCGAACCATTGACTGTGAAGTGTCCGCAGTTTCACAGTCACAATGAACGTGCCAATGAAAGGAGGTGGCGCACCCACGGTGGCTGTGGTTCCCGTCCCCGAGAGCGAGATGGACGCGCTGCTGCTGGGTCGCACAGCGGTGAGGAACTTTGATCAGTACGTCAGAAATGTATGTATCGTTGTTATTGCTATATAATACATATTATGTACTGCCGGAAGACGCTTACTGCTGGGCTAAGCCCAGAAATCTCCACAAAGGCCTTTCGACCTGGTAAACTCATTTCACCTTGCGGGACGCCTACCCACGCTGCGTCTTCCGGTACCTACGTTAGATACGTCACTCCTAAAATCCAATGCCAAACTTGTATGTGGAAGGTCTTGTGCCAAGTACTTCTCTGTTGTTTATGAGACCTATGTTGGCATCAGTTTGGCAGTTTGGAGTTGGCTAGCAGCCGTTTGACGTTGCCAGTTTTTTAATTGGTCGCTGTGTTACAATGTCAAACGACTGCTTTTAATGGCTTGCTAGAATAAATATAGGAAATATTATATAGGGATTACTCTAATCAGATGGGCTCGTTTATACGTTGCCGCTTACAAACCGACATAAACGCGTACACGTTGAAACCGCATAGTCACCGCGTAGCAACCGGACAGAAAACGTGCAATCGGAGACTGTGCTTGTGCGTCACGATTATTGTGCGGGAACTATGCGGAACAATTACAAATAATAAAATAAGCTTGTATAGAAACCAAAATTGCATAAACCTTTGGAACAATTCATACAAAAATCGTGTACCAGACTTCAGTAATAGAAATCGGAGTTTCAGTAATGAACTTTATTCATTTGTACCGTCAATAAATGCTTGCAGTGGTGCTTACTGGTTTAGAGGATTATGTAGTCACCAACCACCACAAACCACAAAGTCAGTACCTATAATTTTTAGAGATGTTAGGTACGGCATCTTAGTTCTTATAAGAGTATAGTAGCGGTTCTGCAATTTTGATACGTGAGCCGAAATAACAAATGATAGAGTTATGGGCGACATTTCTCATTTGTCGATGAGCACCCGACGGTAAATTATTATTATTTACTTAATGTTTTTGACACTCATGTGTCGCTTGTGTAAGAGTGACTTTAGCGAGTTTAGTTGTCACCATAGGTTACAACTAAATAACTACGTAGAGCCTCTGTAGCCGAGCGGTTAGGGTATCCGACTCGTAAGCGTACCAATGACTCTTTTCTGAGTTATGTACATTATTTGAACACAAACCGATGCTCTTACGGTGAGGGAAAACATCGTGATGAAACCTGCACATTCAGGCGACTGAATGTGTAACCATGATCCAATCTGGTCAGGCTCTCCTGGTAGCACGGTCACGGAGGTCAGATGGCAGTCGCTCCACTCTATAACCTGATCTGCCAAATCCTGGATCATAGTCAAGGCGGACCCCGGGCCCTCGTGCGTGAGAGTACAACCGAGACATTAACGCAAAGATGATTATTTTTTATTATTTAGTTGTCACCAAAGGTTCGCGATTGGTGCAATACTTTTCTTATTAGGAATATCTGTAAACATTTAGGCGTCGCCTAAATTTGACATTTTATTTACAGTTAGTCTAGTGTATTTCGTTAACATTATTGTACGAATAAACAACTGAATT
The DNA here is from genome assembly GCA_907269095.1 of Blastobasis adustella. Lineage (NCBI taxonomy): Eukaryota > Metazoa > Arthropoda > Insecta > Lepidoptera > Blastobasidae > Blastobasis > Blastobasis adustella. Next base: position 404,622 of record OU026132.1, read on the forward strand.
GAATTCAATTCTTTATGGAAGCTAATAAATATGAATATGAATATGAATATGAATTTAACCATCAAACTGTGAAGGGCGACGTCGAATGAAACATTATATGCGGTTTCCGTTAATTGGTACTCGATTCATCTGTGACGAGTTATTTCGCTTGATATTGCCACTAAACTAAAATGATGAGGTTGGAATTATCAATGCCAGTGAGCGAGGATGCCTTCTACTCGTATTTCCGTTAAGAAATAGTGATACATAAAGGGTATTATGATTCAACGGGATAGGTTTTAAAATGATAGCTCGGGAATAAACTTACAGAAAAAACCAGCCAAGACGTGTCGGGCCACGTGCAGTGTAGAGTTCTGTAGTTGCCTATTCCAGCCTTTTTGTGACCGCACGAGTAACCAGCCCCAAGCAAGTACCCATTCCGTTTTTCCTGGGACCACTCGGGTAACTTGCCCAAAGCAAGTGCCCATTCCATTCTTCCCTTGACCACACGGATAACCAGCTCCGAGCAAGTGCCCATTCCGTCCATCCTGGGACCACACGGGTAACCAGTCCCAAGCAAGTGCCCATTCCGTCCATCCTGGGACCACACGGGTAACCAGTCCCAAGCAAGTGCCCATTTCGTCCTTCCTCGGACCGCAATGGTAACCAGCCCCAAAGGTAACCTGCCCTACGAAAGTGCCCGTTCCGTTTTGTTGTGAATGAATCATGTAAAAAACTTGTTAACAAGATTTAGTATTACAAAAATTAGTATAATTTAATATATTTGGAATTTGTATGCCACAGAAACTATTATGAAGTTAATAATGCCTTTTAGTAGATAGGTAAAGTACCTAATGTAAATGGTGATACAGTACCACCTTTAAAAAATTGTAAAAAATATGTCTATGTAGGTTTTAAAAAAATTACTTACTTGAACTTCGAGAGCTAACTTCAGCCATTATGGCAGTGTCTGATATATATTCGTATAATTATTTTTATGTTAATTTGATGGTTTGTTTAATAGACCAAAGTTTATGAATATTTCGGTAAGTAATTACGTACATTAATTAATATTCTGTTTAGTTGTCAATATTTCTGACCGAAAAGTTCGTTTTTTATTTCCGATCGAATTTCTTTTATACTCTTTGAAGAGATTAAGTACTAATTAAGTAAAAGTTAGATTTCTAATCCTACGATTATTACAAATGCGAAAGTTTGTAGGATGTTTGGATGTTTGTTACTTCTTCACGCAAAAAGAACTAAACGGATTTTGATGAAATTTAGCAGTAATGTGGCTTATGGTCCAGAATTTTATAAATAATTTATCTCGAATTACAAAGTGGTTCCCTCGGGAACGAACCCTGATTTTTTGCGGACTCGGCGCTGATAGCACTTGCTCGGGCAACTCGTTCCAAAGTGCCACGACCCTGTTGCTAAGAAATGCTTATGCGGGTTGTTGTTGGAGAAATTAACGGTTTCAAATGTTTCGCGTTTCATCGGGAAGTACCCTACCCTGTACCTTTAATACGTATAAAATTCCCAGATGATATCTTCAAAAAGCAAATTCAAATCGTTTGCCACAGGAATTTCGCCCCAATCCACCGCAAATCGCGCTCGAATGTGACGCGTGTCAATTTCAATTCGAAATGAATTAATCCACGATTTTGGCACAAATTCGTCGCGATTTTCCCATCAATGCGAGCTTGTTAGATATGAGGCTTTATTCGGGTTTAATAGCTTCTAAAATGGAACACCGAATCAATTTGATGGGACAGCTGATGTTCAATTTATAATCGGTAATGGATTATCGGAGTTGTGTTGGAGCGTCGGTGGCCTTGGCTTGCAGCCTCACCAGTAAGCGAGAGTTCGATCCCCAGTGTCGCAATGTACCAATGACTTTTTAGAGTTATATAGGTATATTAGTTGAACACTAACCGATGCTCTTACGGCGAGGGAAAACATTGTGTGATGTAGAGAGGCTTTATATGGCACCATCACTTTTTATCATCATTAAATTCATCATCATCATATGATAGACATATTAGATGATTTAAAAAGCATCACTGTTAGTACGTCACTAGGTTATTGTAATGTTTTAAATTGTCGCAATCATAACGGATAGGACGGACGGTTAAAAACTTAATTAAAAATAAATCTTTATACTGGCCACGGTTATATGAAAATACCAAGTTTTTTATCTCCACTGAAACTAGTGTCCAAGCTGTGGCTTTGCTAGAGTTTTCATTACCGCACTTCTTTCATGACAATATAAAAAATGTTGTGCTCGAAATATATGTTTTTTTGTTGTTTTTTGAATACACTTGATATGTTTGATGTGTTATGTTAAAGTAAACATTTCTTCGAATACCTACATAAAGCTCACGACTCTGTCCCACAGGTGGGGTAGGCAGATACTATAGACCGCCACTTTGCTCTGCCCTGACCTTGCATATATCCAAACTCTTTTCATACGTCTCCTTTTATTGTTGCCACTTCGGACCCAACTTTTTTGAGAACATTACTGATCAGTGAATGTTTTTCTGGGTTGTCCTCTTAAGGGCTAGTTTTCCAAATTCGCGCTATATTATACCTCTTTCGTCAAACTTCTTTCGTCCATTAGCTGTATATGCCCGAACCATGTCAATATCCCTCTTTCTATTTTAATAAGAATAATTAAATGAGCCTACACCTATTGTTCATACAATTTAAGAATCTTTTAGAGACAAATAGCTACATTTTAGGCAGACAGCGTCGGCAAATTCTTTGTAGATCGGTCTAACTCGACAGCTACCGAGTTTGATTCCTAGTGCCGTCATGTACCAATGACTTTTTCTGAGTTAGTCTGACATTAGTTGAATATTAACCGATGTTCATATAGTGAGGGAAAACTTCATTGATAAAACCAGCACATTCAAGTGACTGAATGTATAACCATGATCCAATCTGTTTAACCCTTGTTAACAGGGTCGACGTCAGATGGCAGTTGCTGCGCTATAATTACTTGATCTCCCAAATCCTAGATCATGGTCAAAGAGGACTCAGGGCCGTCGCGGCCGACAGCCGGGATATTTATGTTACCCAAATCAGTTGTAGGTATTTAGCGTACAACATGCTAATACCCTGCATACTGTAGTCTAATTACGTAACTCTGTTGCCAATAGTTATCTGATTTGAATGATTGAAATTATTACTTTTGCGATTACGTATAATCGATTTAATCGTTTCAGTTTATTGCAATTCAAATTATGGAACTTTGTTAGCAACTGAACCCACAAAATCGATGGTACGGAATCGGGAAACTAACAATTTCAATTAAAATCAAAGTTTTGTCATCAACAGAGTTACGTAATTTGCCTACAGATCAAGAATATGTCGGTGTGTCCATGTGGGAAAGTGTCCCATTTAAATTGTGTCCAGATGAAACTAAATCGATGTTTTTATTGGTCGTGAGACCCAATCAAAATATTTTCATTATTCCAGCAAGCCATTATAATTAATTTATCGTTGTAGATATAGAATATACAATATTAATTAACATTTTAATTTGCTGTGATGGTCTTTTCAACATCCTAACAGCTAAGATGATCAAAGAAAAAGTTGAAAGGTCTATTTTTTATTTGCAAATTAATAATCTTTATAATAAGTAATTATTATAAGAATATATTTTACCCTAAATTACATTTAGACCCTATGATCCTGATTAGGAGTACCTATAACTGTAGTTTACAAGATTGCAGTTTCGAAATTTAATGTAGTGTGTTTTTGTATTTTACTATCACTACAAATATTTTAGAGAATGTTGGTTGGTGTGTTTGTGTGGCTGCTACGAAGCCTTACATGTTTTGTCTTTAATTTAGTTAACTTGAAGATTTTTCAGTGTGTTACAGGTTACAGCTAGAATAATTATTAAGTTTAGTAACATTATTTCCGGTAAGACTGACAAACTTTCAACTGTAGCAGTTTTTATGCCTTTACCAAAGTATTTATTAAATTTACAGAGTATTATCGGGTTTTTTACCACGGTTAGAATTGTTTTTACCTCAGATATTTCGACGCAGTTGCATACGTCATGGTCACGAGTACACTGGAACCGCGGTGCAAAGTCGCTTCTAAGGAGCAGTCGTGAGTATGACGCATGCAAGTGCGCTGAAATATCGAGGTAAAAACAATTCTAACAGTGGCATCAAACCCGATAATATGTATGATGATAGCGTAGTGAATAACCACGAGTGTCTTAAAACCAATATTACAGAGTGTTCATTGAAAAAATGTATCTCCTTTATTAGAAACAAGGTTAACTAGCTTAACCTGCTGCCTAGACAAGCCATTACTCAAGGGAGATTACCTCAGTTGCGCTGCGTCGTCCGTTAAAGCTCGAGATCGCTGCTTTTAATGTGCCTTTCGCGCTCTGAATTAAAATAGAGGATTAGGGAGCATCACTCTTATTATTGAAGAGCATTACTCTTGGCCGTGTGGTGTCCGGCAGAGTAGAATAAAACTAACTCCTTACACTCGTGGGTGTCGGACAAGGCGACTAATGCTTTCGAGGCGTATTCTTTAGGCGAGGCAGGTCATTTTCATATTAATTTATTCGTAGTAGTATTCATAATTACATCGTCATTTAAAATAGTTTCATGAATAGAATTACTTATAGTTAATGTCAGTGTTTAATCCAATTAATTAAAATAATCAAAAATCTAAAATCGTATACAATTATCATGATTCGAAATCGTCAAGAATTAAATTAGTATTATAATATCTACTAATAATAAAAAAAAAACATCTTGGCGTTAATGTCCCGGTTGTGCTCCCGCGTACGAGGGCCCGGGGTCCGCCTTGACCATGATCCAGGATTTGGCAAGTCAGGTAATTACAGTGGAGCGACTGCCATCTAACCTCCGTGACCCTGCTACTAGGGGAATCTGACCAATTGGATCATGGTATTATTTTAATATCTACTAATATTTATGTCAAATGGCAAAAGATCAAGAGTCTCCTTAGTCTGGAAAATGGGTTGCAGCATTTTCCATTGTTATATTTAAACATTGCGATCTCCAACCTGCCAAGCGTGGAGATTATGGCAATCAACCTCCCCTTTCGTGGGAGAGGCCCTAAGTCCTGCAGTCGACTGTTACAGGCTGTGATGATGATGATGACTCCTATTAGTTTCTCAAATGCATAAACGATAAATGATAACGAGCAGTTCTTTGACGCTGCCAGCACAATTTGCATAGTTTAGTTTGAAATAGTAGAAGAACATAAAAAAATAACGACGTGAACAAGGCTATTGCAGAAGTGGTAAACTGGTTTACGGTTGATAATTTATTGCTGAATGGCAAAAAGACAAATTGTTTAAAATTCTCCTTGCCAAATAAAATAAAAAATAATCATCTTGGCGTTAATGTCCCGGTTGTGCTCTCGAGTACGAGTGCCCGGGGTCCGCCTTGACCATGATCCAGGATTTGGCAGGTCAGGTAATTACAGTGGAGCGACTGCCATCTGACCTCCATGACCCTGCTACCAGATTGGATCCTGGGGAACCTGACCAGATTGGATCACGGTTACACATCCAGTCGCCTGAATGTGCAGGTTGCATCACGATGTTTTCCCTCACCGTAAGAGCATCGGTTAGTATTCAACTAATGTACATAACTCAGAAAACAGTCATTGGTACATGGCCGGAGCGGGATTCGAACCCGGGACCTCTTGCTTACGAGTCGGATACTGTAACCGCTCGGCCACCGACGCTCATAAAAAATTCTCCTTGCCAAATGCTATCATTTAATTTAATTTTTGACCTATATCAGTACCTGCTAATGTACTTGACAAGTAAGAGGCGATTTGGATTTTAGTGTTTCTGACACAGTATTTTTAGCCAGCGATAAATTGGCGAAAAGGTAATTCGCAGTTTCTGCAACATATGCTGAAAAGAAGATACGAGGCTACAGCAAGATTAGTTACTTTAGTTATTTCCACAGTATGTCATACTACCATGGAGACACGCTGCTGACTGGCACGGCTGAATGTGCAAGTTTCATCAAGATGTTTCCTTCGTCGTATGAGCATCGGTTAGTATTCAACTAATGTACATAACTCAGAAAAGAGTCATCGCTACATCGAAGCACTGGAGTTCGAACCCGGTAACTCTCGCTTACAAGCCGGACCCCTTAAGGCTAGTGTTTACCGAGCGCGCTTCATACAACATACCTAGCTTGATCATATTTTCAATATTACGCTATAAAAGACAATGAAGTATACGTGATCCAGAAACTAGTATCTCAGATTTTCGTTAAAATATATCGTTTCAAAGTTGCATAGGATTTAAAATTTGTATGAAATTCTTAAATCCCTCCTTTTAACCCTGGGTTATCGACGCTTGACCCCTAATAAAACACGTTTTACGCCATTGAAAACAGCGCTATCGTATAACCTTCTCGTTAATCAATTTGCGCCGTCGCATAGCCATCAAACAGTATTATGTGTCCATCGGTGAGAGACGAGCCAATCAAGTTACAGATCGGATAGCGTTCGGGGTTTAGTGGAGTTCGATAGGTAGGTAGGTATAGGGGTACCACGAGTTCAGGTTACTTTGACAGGTTGCGGAAAAATGAGCATACTAAATAAATTTCATTGGCAATAATAAACTATATAGAGGAAATATACGGTGAGAGAAAACATCGTGATGAAACCTGCATATTCAGGCAACTGAATTTGTAACCATTAACCAATCTGGTCCCCTGGTAGCAGGGTCACGGAAATGATAGTCGCTCCACTGAAATTAAATGATCGCCAAATCCTGGATCATGGTCAAGGCGGACCCCGGGCCCTCGTTCTCGAGAGCACAACCCGGACATTTACGCCAAGATGATTAATAGGTAGGAAAGTGAGTGTAGAAGTGAGAGTGTTGAGTACTGTGTCGCGTGTAAAGTTACTGTTTTGAGATAGCAGTAGATTGTTAAATTTCAAATATTTTTGTATATTGGTACCACGACCTCAGGTTACTTTGACAGGTTGCGGAAAACTGAGCACACTAAGTTTATTATACTGGCAATAATAAACTATATAGAGGAAATATAACGCTTTTGAGTAGTCTATAACCTTAATAAATCACTCGGTTTATACTTAGTGGTTAGGTGCCAATGTCTGCTACGTCAAATGTTAAAATTTTTTAAGAATCATAATTCCATGAAGGAGGGCGCTAGGTCTTTTTCCGAAACGTCATTATTCCAATTTCATAATCGGGACATGTTAGTTTCTTTTTCTGTCACGTACCTTCTTATTCAAATCCAATTGTTAGCGACGTTCGAATTCTGTCACAGAATACTACATCCTTCCGGTGTTGCTACGTAAAACGCAGAACTAGCGCCACAATTGACAAGACGAGCGAGTAATTTTAAATGGTGTCCAATAACGAATCCGGCTTATTGAGGTTATAAAATACTCAATAGCGTTGAGTTAAATTTCCTCTATATAGTTTATTATTGCCAGTAAAATAAATTTAGTGTTGGTACTCATTTTTCCGCAATCTGTCAAATTAACCTGAAGTCGTGGTACCCTATACACGACAACCTGTATTATTTATAATAATTTCCTGTAATGTTATAAATTGATGCAATAAAGAGATTACATACATACATACATACACCCTAGAGTGTGAAGTATTATTATGTGAAGTATTCACTGGAACCAATTTAACCGACCAGACAAACAGACAAGCGGACCACCTGATGGAAAGTGGTCACCGCCGCCTATGTATATCTAATTAGGCTAATAATCTAACCCTGTTGCTAACAACTCTCTGATTTCAACGATTGAAATCGTTACTTTTATTATGTATAAAACGCGATGACGTATGATCGAAGTAATAGTTTCAGATTATTGCAATGGAACTTTATTAGCAACTGAATCCCTGAAAACAATGATACGGAATCGCAAAAGTAACAATTTCAATTATTGAAATCGGAGAATTGTTGGCAACAGCATTATGTAATTAGCCTACAGGCCACCAATGCGTTAATGAGACCTCTAATAAATCTCTTCACCGATCCCATGTCACAGTCCAAAGGAAACACTGCGGCGAGTTCATTCCGTATCCGAATAGTTCGAGCGAGGAACTTCCTTCCAACCTTCGCCTTCAGGTACAAACAATGTCAGACGCTCAATATATTAACTCACTTAGATTGATGATGCTTACTGAAGGCGTATAGATCAATTAGCAGCTAATTACCTCCCTATCAGATCCCTATGGAGCGTCGGTGGCCGAGCGGTTACAGTACTCCGCTCGTGAGCCAGAGGTTCCGAGTTCAAATCCCGCTCCGGCCATGTACCAATGACAGTTTTCTGAGTTATGTACATTAGTTGAATACTAACCGATGCTCTTACGGTGAGGGAAAACATCGTGATGAAACCTGCACATTCAGGTGACTGGATGTGTAACCATGATCCAATCTGGTCAGGTTCCCCTGGTAGCAGGGTCATGGAGGTCAGATGGCAGTCGCTTCACTGTAATTGCCTGACCTACCAAATCCTGGATGATGGTCAAGGCGGACCCCTGGCCCTCGTGCGCGAGAGCACAACCGGGACATTAACGCCAAGATGATTGTTTACTTAGATTGATGCTTACTGAAGGCGTATAGATCAATTAGTAGCTAATTACCTCCTTATCAGAATGTAAGAAGCTGTCGCCCTATTAATGACTCGGTTTTGGCGGAATTCAGGTTTGGTTTGTTAGAGTAGAATAGGATATTATAGATCCTACTATCTGATTCTACTAGCGACGGTGGCTAAGTGGTTAGGGGTCCGACTCGTAAGTGAGAGGTATCGGGTTTGAACCACAGTACCGCCATGTACAGTCTTATCATCTTAGCGTTAATGTCCCGGTTTTGCTCTCGCGCACGAGGGTGCGGGGTCCGCCTTGACCATGATCTAGGATTTGGCCGCAGTGGAGTGACTGCCATCTGACCTCTGTGACCCTACTACTAGGGGAACCTGGGGAATGGGAAAGAGGAATGTGCAGGTTTCATCGCGATGTTTTCCCTCACCGTAAGAGCATCGATTAGTATTCAACTAATGTTACGTACATTAGTTGAATACTCACTCATACTCAGAAAAGAGTCATTGATACATGGCCGCAGCGGGGTTCAAACCCGGTACATCCTACTCGTGGATACCTAACCGCTCCGCCACCGACGCAATCACTATTAACTCACTTAGATTGATGATGCTTACTGAAGGCGTAAAGATCAATTAGCAGCTAATTACCTCCCTATCATAATGTAAGGAGCTGCCACCCTATTAATGACTCGGTTTTAGTGGAATTCACGTTTGGTTTGTTAGAATAGAATAGGATATTATAAATCCTTCTATAAAATACTACTAGCGACGGTGGACTAGTGGTTAGGGGTCCGACTTGTAAGTAAGAGGTATTGCATTCGAACCCCAGTACCGCCATGTACAAGTGCATAAGTGCATTACCACTTCAAGAAAAAATTCCTTTGCTGCTAAAGCAACTTCTTAGCATATTTTATTTTAATTATGAATCTATAAACACCGTTTAACAACTACACAGTAGTGCAAAGGAATATGATTTTTAAGGTGGCCAATTAGGCTTTTCCATTGTAACAACAATTCGAACAATTCACACAGCGTCATCTAGCCCCAAAGTAAGCAAAGCTTGTGTTGCGGTGCCAGAAAAGTGATAAATTATTTATATACTTTTAAATACATACTTAACACAACACCCAGACCCCTAACAGAAATTAAAATTCATCATTTCAATTTCTACTCGGCCAGGAATCGAACCCGGGACCTCTGAGTGGCATTATAACCAACTGAACCATTCAGTTCGTCACCTATACTCGTCCGTATATACTTTCTGAACACAGTACATTCAGTATTACAGTCATATTTTATTAGATTTCCAATTCATCTTTTTCTTCGATCTAAACCAAGTTGAACCACCTGATTTATTTAGACATTACAATAAATGAGGTTCAGCCAATACCTCACTCCATTTGGGCTTGATCAATGATCGTCGCACCTGAATGCCCGTCAGTTGAATAGAACGCCTGTCGACAAAAGGTGCGACTATGCGAAGTGCAGAGCCCACAGCAATTCTTGAAAGCTAAAGAAAGGCGATAAGAAAAGAAATAAATTGTGATGTCGTACTTCTATGGAAGGTACATCAGTCAAAGTAGGGTGGAAGCAATGGACGAGATGTAGTGGGAATTTTGATCGAAAACGTAATGGAAAAACTAGTTCTACATCTAGGGAAAAGCATCGGTGGCTGAGTGGTAAAGGTATCTGACTCGTAAGCGGGAGGTACCGGCTTCGAATCCCACTGCGACCATGTACCAATGACTCTTTTCTGAGTTATGTACATTTGTTGAATGCTAACCGATGCTCTTATGGCGAGGGAAATATCGTAAGAAATCTATTCATTCAGTCGAATGATCCAATCCGGTAAGGTTCCCCTGGTAGCATGGTCACGGAGGTCAGATGGCAGTTGCTCCAATGTAATTATCTGATCTGCTAAATCTTGGACCATAGTCTAGGCGGACCCCGGGCCCTCGTGCGCGAGAGCATAACCGGGACATTAACGCCATTCATGCCAAGATGATTATTTTATAGTATCTATAAGATACGGTGTTCCAGGTGCCTCCCTTGTAATCAATAAAATTGATAAACAATATTATTGCCAGTAATGTGGATTCTTTTGGGAAACATTCCCAAAGCAATTCACATTTCAATATAACAGTTGCAGGTGTCTCAGATGTCGGATTAAATAGCATTTGCGATTCAATTGACTTTTATTGGATGGAACGAGATAGAGATAGCTATAGATATAGATTATAGATTCTCGTGCCCAGTGGAGCGAGAGGGATGGCAAACCTCAAAATGTCTATTGGGTCGGTATTGGCTTGTCGTGTTCTGGTTATTAAATTTTGCCTATTATGTATGGATGTGATCGATTCTGTGAATTGAGATCTGTTATTAGTATTGGAGATATAACGACGATGATACAGTCTATACTCGTGCGCTAACCAAAGCAAAGGATTACTAAGGGTTGTAATTACTTGTAATGAAAAATTTATAGAAACTAAAATTACAGTTTTCAAAACTATGTACTAATAATAAAATGCCCACTATAAAAGAGCAGATAGACAGATCTTGTAAAGCCTACAAAGACAGACTGGAATGTCATAAGAACTAATTGGCTTCCGCGCTCTGGGATACTGACAATAGTGTATTCCGACTAAAGAGAACAAGACTAGCTTCAATATAACACTGTGTGAGATGTCACATCATAGAATGTGCTAAGACTCCAATATCAATTATGATGTCGACAAATTTAATTATAGCTTACTGGCTGATTGTAAATGGATGAAGGAATGTTTTCGAAACACAAATTCAGTAGTAGTTATGGTAACTTCAATGCTAATGGTAACTGCATATTCCTTAAAGTTAAGTAATATGCGACATATGTTAGAATCTTGGAGGATCGCCCTCGATTTCATAGGGTTCCATAATCAGATCTTGACTTGATTAAAATGGCACCACCTCAAGAAAAAAACCATTCAAACAAAAAAAAATATTTGAAAATCGTTCCATAATTGACGGAGAAATCTGTAGAAATACATAAAAAAATTACCACATTTATCTGTGATGTGCAGATAAGTATAAGATAAGATAAGTATGCAGACATAGACAGTACTTTATTCGGTTCCATATTACATCCTTAACCTAAATTGAGTACAGTAAATTATAATTATTGAAAAATTACGTAGACCAGCCGGTGATGTAACGGAAACCGAAATGGGTCAGTTTCTGTAGGACTGCATGTAAACCGCTTGTTCAAAAGCAGTTTTTCTTTTCCAAGCAAAGAAACAGCTAATAACAATATTCTAGCCCATGTTATCCGGAGATTGAAGCAGGCCATATAAGCAAAATCCTCCGCTATTTATTAGACCGCGTACAGTGAAGGGATCAAAACAACATGATTTCTGTGTACATATTAGTTAGACGTTAGACAAAAACAAAGGGTTATTAAAACGGATATTAAAACGTATTTTTTTCTCGTAAAAATATTTTATTACCTACTGTGCGTTTGTGTGAAATTCAAGATTGTGTGGAATACAGAATGTGTTGAATTGAATAGCAGTTGTGCGGATTCCATATTGCGTGGAATCGGGAATAGATAGAAAAGCGGTTGTGTAGATCGAAGAATTCTCACACTATTGTATTCCCATAAAACCAAATACCGTATTGTCTAATAGGCCCAATTAATTGGTTTGAAAAACGGGTACCTACCCGCCTTGCAAGAGGTCAGGTATAGGCGATTTTTGAATATATTATGCAGGAAGAGGTTTTCATTAAAAATTCAATGTTTCGACGTTTCGTTAATCATTCAAGTCACTATGTCAAAGTCAAAGATATTTATTCAGTTTAGGTTCTTGAAAAACACTTATGAACCGCAAGACTAAACACAGTGTTGAAAAAATTACAGTGCACAAACATATTAACAAGACTAGAAAAAAACATATAGCTTGTAAGTATTAATTATACTTAATATTTACTACAAAATGAGTTATAGAATCAGACTAATTTCACTAAAACTCATATTATTACACATATGTCAATGTCAAACTTAATTCAATTATAATTATCAGGTATTTCATTGAATATTGGTACAAGGAATTTTTGTAGTTCAGATCAACTTATTTTATGTAAGCTAATATCTCCAATGGTAACTCATAGAGAAAAGTTTCTTCTACCGAATGAAAATTTCTAAAATTCTCTACAACTTGTGACTTGCAAGCTTTTTCAAATTTTTACCCGTTTACTTATACGACACTCTTGATTGTGGCGACAGGTAAGCCACTCATTTCTTAGGGAGTTCTATGATAAAATTCAAACATTTCAAATTCGAATATCAGGAATTTGGTTTGTTTTTATTTTATTGTCGCCACTCACAATATGATATTTCAAGAAGAAAACAGCTAAGAGCCAATTGATCAACTTTTATCAGTGTCTGAGATGTCACTCTTTGAATATTTACCGAAACGACTATTTCCCTTATAACTTTTTTTGCACAACAACAAAGCCTCTTTCATGTACTTTTTCTCGAAGACGCAACCACCGAGAACAAGCAGACCCACATAAATATCTAATGTATGTCGGAATAACTATCTTTCCTACTCCTACCTGTAACTTCTTAATTCAATTTGTTGCGGGTTCCAAGACAGTATTAGCTTATATTCGGGCGCGCGTGAGTGTCAAAACTCCTGAGTTTTGTTTGAGGTCCGGATCTGTGTGTGGATGCCGCTATAGATCCTGGGTTCACAGGAGTTGCAGCGGTGGGAATGAGTGATGAAGCAAAGCCAAAAAAAGACCAACATAAATCAGATCAGGGGACTACTCTACAACCCACAAAAATAAATGTACTCATTTTCATGTCACCTCCAAGTCTTTATTGGACTCATACATGACTAAACCACCTTTACAATATGCCATCTCAAAGTCCCGATAATTTTATCATCACGGATAACGTCAATTCAATTCAATTTCATTTATTCGTCAACATAGGTAGTAAACAGTTGTTATGAGATTATTGAAATTCCTCTATGTTGCGCCGGTTTGCACATGTATGTTGCAGGTACAAATAATAAAAATTACAGAAATTCAATTAATTAAAATTGGGTTTGGTACGCGTTTGGCATGCGAGGCAGCAATCCATGTGGTGCGGGCTTTCGCGATGGATCCGGGGCAGACGGGCAGCGTTATAGTAAAGTTAGACATCAAAAACGCTTTTAATAGTGTCGAAAGAGACGTACTTTTGAACGAAGTCGGGGAGAAGTTGCCTTCTCTTTACCCTTTCCTTTACCAGCTCTATCACTCTCCTTCTAATCTTTTTTATGACGAGACTCTTATTCTGTCCCAGGTTGGTGCGCAACAGGGTGATCCACTGGGTCCTCTAGCTTTCAGTCTTGCTATTCACAAGGCTATATTGGAACTGAAATCCCCTTCTTCTTCTTCTTATCGAGTCGATGGACTAAACTCTGACTTATACTTTATTCGCCCAGTATTCGGCGACGCATACAGCGTTTGAACTGGCCTTGAACAAGTCCTCCATTGTACAAGTTTTAGGGCACGCCGAGCATGAAACGAGGTGTTCCATGGTTTGCGGAGATATGCCACAATCGCACTGAGAACTGTCCTTTGTATATCCCCACCTAAAGAGATTCTCTTTACATCGGCCCACCTGGGTTCGCAGCCTATTCGGCACACGTTGCTCTGCTTCTGCTGCGAATGTGTTTCGCTGTGCCCAACGTTAATTACTTCCTGCGTACGTGTCCCACGTGGTTGTACCCGGACAGCGTTGCTGCTTTTGACGAGGTGCTGAGGGATTCGGTTGAACAGATTTTAAACGTCGCCCTCAACGCAGAGCAGTAAAGCCAGGCGTCCCTGCCTATCAGATGTGGGGGGTTAGGGGTGCGGCGTGTTCGAGATGTGAGCCTGCCGGCCTTCCTTGCGTCGTCGCATGGGGTTGTGAGTCTCGTCACTAACATTCTTACGGTAAATGGTGGCAGAACGAACATTCCCTATGTTAGTGACGCACTGACGGCTTGGGGGGCTCTCAACCCGACTTCGCCCTTACCGGAGGGTCCGGAGTGTCAGCAGTTCTGGGATGGTGTTGGCGTCAAGAGGACCTCGCAAGGCTGAAGGCGGTTTCGCGGCCGGAGTCAGGTGCGTGGTTGCACGCTTTGCCATCACCTCACCTGGGCACTCTTTTAGATAGCGACTCATTGCGGGTGGCTGTGTCTCTTCGCTTGGGCTGCGATGTTTGTGTACCCCATCAATGCATCTGCGGTTCAAGGGTGGAGGCCAATGGTCACCACGCTTTGAGTTGCTGTCGGTGCTCAGGGAGATTTCCTCGTCACCACGCTCTCAACGACATTGTCCGGAGGGCATTGGTTGCGGCCAACATCCCCTGCATCCTGGAGCCTCCTGGACTTTGTAGATCGGATGGCAAGAGGCCTGATGGGCTGACTTTGGTGCCGTGGCAGAGGGGCAAGTGCCTTCTGTGGGACGCGACATGCGTGAGTACCTTTGCGGAATCGCATCTGGGTCGCACTGTTAGAGCGGCTGAGGCAGCGGCGGAGTTGGCGGCCCTTAGGAAAAGGGACAAATACTCCGAGCTGGAAAACAATTATTTGTTTGTCCCACTCGCTGCGGAAACGACCGGGTGTTGGTGTGAGGAGGCGACGGGTTTTATTAAAGATGTGGGCCGTCGTATGAGGGAGAGGGGGGGCGACCCCCGCTCTGGGTCATTCTTGTTACAGAGGCTGCCCATCGCCATACAGCGTGGCAATGCCGCTAGTGCCATGGGCACCTTTGGACCAGGAATGGCAAAGAGTGGGGCCTCTAGTTTAAGTTAAGACGATGTGATGCAATTACAGATACCCATTTAGTTTTAGTTTTAATTTTGACATGGATTTTATTGAATTGAAATTGTATTTTATGTAATCTTATATACTTGTAATAACATAGTTGCTAAAGAAATTTACCAAATAATATTAACCATACGACATTACATACGATATACGACGACGAAATAATGAGATTTACATTACAATTAAAGTTAAAACACAAATTGTATTTTTTGGTGTATTTGAATAACGGCTACACGCATTTTGTTTCTATTCCTGCGGTAATGACTGTACGCTGTCTGTTTTCATATTAAAACTTGAGGTTTTCCTACGTAACCGCCTTTGTAAATGTATGAGTATGAAATAACATGAAGTTATTAAAGAAAGCGGTGAAAAGGTTTTAAAGGTTCGGCAGGCAACACGGCAGAGACATCCCAACTTACGTTTGTCGAGTGGGCGACCATGCTATGCTAATTAATAACATTCGTAGTGGAGTCGCCAGAACTACAAGGATCATTTGCACTTGATTTGCTCCTCCGGAGAGTCCGACTCTGCCTGGCATTGTCGGGCACGGTCCGGTCGTGGTTGGTGTGGGGTGGGTTTGCTGCGGCCATGGGGCGGCCAGTGTGTCACTGTGTGCTTCTTTTCTACTTTCCTACCCCCCTCCTTTTTGACGATTGAAAGAGATATTTAATTTCCTAATCAATAAAGAAATTTTGAATTTGAATTTGATTTTACTAACAACTCGTCATTTTCTCACAACAAAGGATTTCAGCTCTTGACAGATAGATGCGGGAAGCGACTTTATTTTAAACTATTTATGGATGGATGGACGGGGATACTGTACTAGCCAAGCGGGCCAGACCATTCAACCTTCTCAGTGTCGCCAGCAGAAGACCATGGTAAACCTCGCTTCGCCAGCGTATTAGGAAGCACACCTATTGATTGGTAAACTCGTTAATAAAAAAAAATAATCATTTTGGCGTTAATGTCCCGGTTGTGCCCCGTTGTGACTGGTAAGCTCGTTACGAGGCAGAAATTCGACTAGCTTCAAAGTACGGAACGGTCACCCATCCAGTAGTCCTTGCTTAACCTTGGTTATTGGTCTCGCAGCTGCCAGGGCCTCATACGCTGATCTGTATACTGTTTTATTCAAAGCAAGTCACGCAGTTAAAAAATTGACGTGAAGCACCCGACGGCCGATCCCGGCATGAATATTGTAAAATGTGTGCCCGCGTACGCGCCGTTGTTGGTACAGATAACCTCTCCCAAACAGATGCGCTACAAATATGTAGGTATAGTTATGAATACCTATCTGCGATCTCTAATATACTCCCACCAGCTTTTTTAAATATCAGACAAGACATGCATTTTGTAAGTGGCCATCTCACTTGTTGGTAAGTGACGATGCGGCCGAAGATTGAGCATGCCCGTCTTGGAACAGTCTATTCACTCTAGCCTTGAAGGCGTACAGATTATATTGACAGGGAACACATTAGGCATCGGGTTCTATTCTTTAGCCTTACGCATTATAAAGGTCGAACAAAAGCGGCTCGAGCGTATAGGTGAAAGATCCTCGGCATAAGGATGGGATAGACTCAAATCCAAAAGTCGACTTAATCCTTTATAATGCGAACTGCTAAGAAATGGAACGCATTGCCTGCGAGTGTGTTCCCTGATCACTATAATCTGGACGCCTTCAAGGCTAAAGTGAATAGGCTGTTCCTCGACAGGCAAGCTCCATCTTCAGGCGCATCGTCACTTACCACAAGGTGAGATGGCGGTCAAATGCCTGGATAGTCTAAACTTAAAAAGAAAACAGAAAAAGACTGAGACGAGCTGTTGATGTGATATAAAAAATTATATGATTAACAACATAACGTTAACAATGGCTGGGCTCTGCTGTACCCGTGAAGGGGTGCTGCTTTGTTGGACTGGCTTACTTTGGCTGTAGTTTTAGGTAGTTTTCTGAATGTCCCACGAGAGAGCTCCATACAAACGTAGTAAAATCATATTTTCAATAAAAATCAATCAAAGTTAATGAAATTTTGTAGTCGTGATTCACAAACCAATATCATTGTCTTTGTTTTGTCATCATCATCATCATCTCGGCTTTATGTCCGCGGCATGCGAGGGCCCAGGGTCCGCCTGCGGTTTCTCAGATTTACGTTAAAATATATAGCTTCAAAGTTGCACTGTCGAAATCGTAAAAGAAATGATTGGCTTTAATTTCATAACATTGAAAATATGATCAAACTTCGTTTGCAATATCAGGGGTATCACCCACGCGTTTCCGACCCCGTAAAAACCTTTTCACCCCATTCTTGAAGAACTCCATGCTGTACTCTTCAGGGAAAACCTCTCCAGGTAATTCATTCCACAACCTTAGTGTGCGTGGGAGAAAGTTGCTTTGGAACCGCACAGTTGCGACCAACTTGGCTCTAAGGTGTGAGGATGAACTCTCTGTCCTATTCAATAAAGAAAACCGAATTTCAGTTCTTGTCAGTTATAAAAACATACCATACATTAGAAATTTACGTAGTATACCTACTTAAGTTAGCAGTAACATCGTCAGTTTACCCTTAATCTCATGAAACGAATTCGACGAATTAATCCGTCGAAGCGTATCTAAGTCTCGTAAATCACGGCTCCAGTCTCGCCCGGCTGCTGCGACGCGGGGACATCTGTGTCACAGTACAGGGAACAGTAGCAGGAGAATATATTTCATGCAAACGTCCGAAACACGTTTTTATTAATCTTGCACTGCTTATTAGCTCATGTGAAACATTACCTGTGTAGCGGCATCTATCGCTCCAATAGGGAAACTCAACAATACTCACATTACGAGTACAAGAACACAAGGTTGGCAAGCATCCGCACTTAGGTGGCGCTGGCCGTACTACATAGCGCTAGAGAAATGTGACAACTTCCACGGCATATATAAACTTCTGACGATCAACTGTCGGACCTTTGGTCCTCTGGTCACAACACCCGGCCAGGTGGTTAAATACCCTTTTCCACCTTCTCCATCTTCGCATGCCAACATAGGCGGCTATCCTAATCCGTTAATAACGAGATCGCTAAAAAGCGATAAGGCCGCCTTTGCGTGTATTAGGCTGATTGTTATATATTGTCTTCTCTATGTGTGCAATAAAGAGTTTTTACTTACAGACGCGTTGCAATATTGGTGTTTGATTGGAAATAGACACATTAGGAAGTTAAAGTCGGCCGGTTTGTTTGGATAGATCTAATGACGCGGCTTATCGTAATTTCCATCAAAATGGTTGAGGTACATTTGACCTTGTTCATAAATTTGTGAGGTACATTAGACAAGCAAAGCATTGCCCATAGTCTTTTTGATCTAGCTGAGTGGGCCTGCTGCGTATAAACACATAAAATAAATAAATAATCGTAGACAAATCACACAGCGCCATCTAGCCACAAATTAAGCAAAGCATGTACTATGGGTGCTATATGACTGATATACTACTTATATACTTTCAAATACATACTAATTATACAAAGAACACCCAGAGCCGTAACAGAAATGAAAATTCATCATTTAAATTTCTGCCCAGCCGGGAATCGAACCCGGGACCTCTTGCGTGGCTGACTGGCATGTTGACCACTGAACCACTCAGGTCGTAAACATGGCGGACCCCAAGCCCTACGCGTGAGTACACAACCGGGATATTGACGCCAAGATGAGACCATCAAGAACTTAATATACTGCTCCGTTAACGTACTGTGTCTGCGCTAAGCCCACCGACGGGGAAGCGAGCTGCCGTCACCGAAGTTAGAGTTTTAGACGTGAACATCGTCACTGACTGAGCATGTCTGGACCATACTGGGCATAAGGACATCCGTGTCTGCCTGGCGATTGACATTTTTTACACCACTAAGCAAACGAGCTTACGGCCTGCCTAACATTATTCATCCTTTGTTCATCATCATCATGATCATCATCATATCAGCCAGAAGACGCCCACTGCTGGGCATAGGCCTCCCCCAGAGATCTCCACAAAGGCCGGTCCTGTGCTTTCCGCATCCAGCTGGTACCTGCGATCCTTACCAGGTCGTCAGTTCACCTTGTAGAAGGCCTACCCACGCTGCGCCTTCCGGCACGTGGTCGCCACTCGAGAACTTTACTGCCCCATCGGCCATCTGTTCTTCGAGCTATGTGCCCTGCCCACTGCCACTTCAGTCTGCCAATCCTTAGAGCTATGCCGGTGACCTTGGTTCATCCTGTGTTATTAGGGAATAAGTTTGATATAAAAATACTCTCATGATCACAATAATTTGAATGATTTACGCCTGAATACTGGAACGCTTCTTAACTTTAAGGTATTCTTAAATACCATGTTTCACAATTATTAATTATCTTCTTATCGTGTCAATGATGAAATAGGTTAGTTTATTACTATTTATATTAATTATCATGCACATTCAGAAGGAAAACATGATATCTAATGAAACCTTTAAATTAAGAGATATTCGAGTATTAGGGTGTATTACAGTGAAAGGGCTCTCATGATAAAAAACCTTACATTAAAACACAATTAATTTCTAAAAGCACCGCGATAAACCTTTAAAAGCACCCTTTTCACCACAAGAGCTTCATACCATATTATGTCTATGTGAATGTCTAAATACAGGCCAGACGGAGGCAACTGTGCGTGAACTTCAGATAATAACGTCAGACAACGTGGCGACAGCGCGCCGATAAGCAGACTGGAAGGCTTTGTTACATACGGGGTTAGTGACGCCAGTATGAGGATAAGGTAGCCAGTGAAATTACAGGCATGAGGCATTTAAAAGTAAACTCGCGTTCACGGTGGGTGTAACCCTACTGAAACGTCGCGGCATCGGGAAAACAAATCGAAAAGGTACGTCGCGTATACGTCCCGTCTTATACTCGTACAATAATATGAGGCATTTCATCTTAGTCCTCACAGTGACAATGTATCTGAGGATTTGCAATTTTGTTACCTGCACCCTAAATGTAAGAATCGTAGATGTTATGGGCGACTTACCATCAGGTGGGCTATCTGCTCGCTTGTCTCTGAGTAGCATAAAAAAGTATAGCTGTCGCAGCCGGATAGTTAAATTAGCTGCTTAATTAAATGGCTAGCTTTTTAAGCAATTATTCAATTGAAAATTTGACAAATCCGTGAACTATGAAAGTAACGTCTAACGAATGATATTGCCCAGAGTTTACGGAGCTCTTTCATGCATTGTCACAACGTTACATATCCTAACCGAAATAAAACCTAATACAAACTATTATTATTTCTTAAGGTTATTGTGGTTAGGTTAGCATTGTGACAATGTAACCCCTTACATTGTCACAATACCTATGACCTAACCACAATAACCTTAAGCCCCCGAGCTCCGAGGCAATATAGTTCTTTACGCTTAGATCTTTTACACAGCGCGACGTATTTTAATGCGATTATCAACAAAAAATACAGTGATTCAAATGGAAGCAAGGTTTATACTTATAAGCAAGGAAAAAAGGGTAGGTAGAGGTAAACGAGGTGTACGCGAACGAAGTCGCGCCGGGTCCACTGGTTAAATATAATCTTTAGCATATAAAAGACTACATAAATGATGTGCAGTTGAAAAAATAACGCTAATCATAATGTAGCAGATAGACATAGACATAGACATAGACATAGACATAGCTTTTATTTGGCAATAACTACAAATATATATGACAAGTTGTAATAATATCAACAATTATAGGTATAACATGTTAAGACTAGGGTACATTCAATTAAAATTTATGGTGAATATTGTAGTGTCATGCCAAATTAGAACTCAGCTCAGCATATGCTGTAGATAGAGAAACTACAGCGCTGATTTTCAGCCGAGCCCTATAGTGCGTGCGTCACTCGCCAAATGGTTGAACGAGTACGAAGTAATCTGACTATTGTGTCTGGGTGTGTAGCGTCGGTGGCTGGGCGGTTGTGTATCCGACCCATAAGCGAGAGGTACCGAGCTCGAATCCCACTGCGGCCATACCGATGACTCTTTTCTGTGTTATGTAAATTAGTTGAATTCTAACCGGTTCTTTTACGGTGAGGGAAAACCAATCTGATCTGAATCCAATCCAAACCGATCTGAATCCAAAATGATCCAATCTGGTCAGGTTCCCCTGGTAGCAATGTCACGGAGGTGAGATGGTAGTCGCTCCACTGTAGGTAATTACCTGATCGCCAAATCCTGGATCATGGTCAAGGCGGACCCCGGGCCCTCGTGCGCGAGAGCACAACCGGGACATTAATGCCAAAAGATGATTATTCATAGTCTAGGTGTGGTATGTTATGACAGCTATCTATCAACGTGAGACGATTATGGAAACAGGCGCGCCGCTTTATCGCTTGCCAATCACCTCGTACGATATCAAAATTGATTGATACAATGTCTGGTTATAATGTGGAAGCGTATATTAAACCAAATTAATCGAAAATGCGCCAAGGTTCAAGCCGCAAACTCTGTTGGAGGGGACGCAACCTACTTTGGGTCTGACTTACATCTATATACATTACAGTAAAGTAAGAAGCAACGGTAGCCTATTGGTTAAGGAGTCTACCTCGTACCCCGAGGTACTGTGGTCGAGGCTATGACTTCTTGTTTGAATTAAGTACATTAAACTCACGGTGAAAACATAGTGATGAAACCTGCACATTCGGGCAACTGAATGTGTAACCTTGATCCAATCTGGTCAGGATTCCCTGCTAGAAGGTGTAACGATCACTATGTGCCATGAGCTCGTCACCGTACAAATTATTTATATATCGTATGTTTATAGTTGATAGTCTTAAAAATGAATAGGCATATCATACACAGAGCAGTGTGTGGTTAAAATATGTTTGCTTATCATGATTTCTTTCAACAAATACTCTCAAATACTTAACTAAAACTTGGTTTTGTAATAAACTTAAACAATTTATTTGACTTTAAGAAAAATATTTTACTTCAAAAGCACGTAATAAATTTACGCTATTGATTAGCTGAACGACAGGCAGAACATCAGGAATATTTTAAATGTTGGGCGACAAGTTATGGGACCCATGAAAAAATACCCACAAGTGAAAGTGATGTGAATATATACATAGATACATCATCCCAGCCCGTAACAGTCCACTGCAGGAGTTAGGGCCTCTCCCACGAAAGGGGAGATTATTGCCATAATCTCCACGCTTGGCAGGCGGGTTGGAGATCGCAGTGTTTAAATATAATAATGGAAAATGCTGCTGTTCATTTTCCAGACTATGGAGACTCTTGATCTTTTGCCTCGAAAACATTAGTCGCCTTGTACGACACCCATGAATGTAAGGGGTTGGTGCTACTCTACTCTGCCGGACACCACACGGCCAATACATAGATACGTTTCAACGAAATATCGAAATTAATAATTGAATTAAAGTACAACCAAATATTAAACGAGCCTAGAACTTAATTTTAATCTACTTGTTTGATGACTCAAATTTAATGGCTTTATGGAAATTAAACATCGGTATTAATCTATACTCGGTCTAATTTAACATTGCGTCGAGTTTATGGTGCCTAAAATGTCATTGTATTGGTAACTCATACTTACCTACACTATAACTTTTGGTCTAAAGGAATTCCACATCAAATCCATTTACTTGCGTATTTTTCTTTGCATTGTTTATATTTAATCGACTCGTTGAATAAGTAAAACGTCGTAGGTAATACATCCCTAGCTGTTATAACATTTAACTATTTTCGGTTTATCAGGAACAGTTTGTAAAATTTATGGATGTGCGAACGTTATAAGAGCAGTCGCTTAGACCTCATAAAATGTTTAATATTTAATATTTTGTTTGTTTTAAATATTGGACTGTGGGAATTTTGGGGATAAGGAATCCAAGCAAGGTGGCAAGGGAAGTAGAAACGGGACAGTCAACCCCTGGGGCGCGTCGCGTGAACATCATTTTATCCATTTCCGTAACTAAGAAACCCCAGGTTTTGCAAATTTCCACGGAAAAATTCATTACAACTCGCGTGTGATTTGTTAAATTAATGTGTGCTTTATTACTCTGTGTTATTTTCAGCTTGTGACGTTTATTTCGTTCTCTATCTATGTCTTTATCTCCGTAGTGTCAGTGTTTTGTTTTGTTTTGGTTTTATATTTGTTTCTAAGTTTCGAAAGCTAACAGTAAGTTACATTCTCATTACTTTTGTGGTAGTTAGAGTATTTATTAGGGCTCTTAGATATTTCAATGTAAGTGTGAAAGGTGATTAAAACACAAATTTAAATGAAAAAGATTACCAAATTACATATCATCAGTATTCACCCTCACCGAATAAAAAACAATAGAAACTAACCTGGGACACAGGTTCGGATGTGACATCGAATACACTCTAAGAGAATGAGTTGGCGCACGAACCCGACTTTGTCTTCGATGGCCTAGGCGCTCTTACTAAGTCTACGTCTAGGTTTGCCGCCGAATTCTGGTACGATTTAGACCCATGTTCCGTTTAAGAACCTTTGTGCTTTTAAAGCTTTAATGACATTTTCCTACGGACATGAATCTCGAGTTTGGATCGAAACCTGGTCTGAGTCGTTAGCGTCCCTCACACTAGGCACACAACGTACACGCGCGATAAACAAAAATACTAATTAAGTAATTGTTTCTCCATGACTTGTAAGTCGATAGGTAGGACCATAGTAAGGCTTGACGAGACGATTGGAATATGTGTGATGGTTTGTGATTGATTAAAAATAAGTTATTGGGTCGATTGATGTCAAAGGTTTCGCTGGAACGGCACGTAGGCTGGAAATGTAGCCCAGCCACGATGCTGTAGGCCTGAGATGTTAGGTTGGATGGGAGTCTCAGTTTTATCCTATCGATTAGGTAGGTTTCCGAGACCTAAAGGTCCTAATTCCATATTATTTAGGTAACTTTAGGGTTTCGCAAAAATAGGGTTAGAGTGGCTACAGAAGAAGGAAGAATCCTGTTTGCCGTTTCGAGAGCTGTCAAAGCTAAGTCGCATGTTTACTTTATACCTTGTTTGATTTCTTGTGCGGAATTTATAAATTATATGACTATTTCGATTTGTGTGGATTACATTTTAATCAACTTATTTACGCGGATTTATGTTTAATTTGTGCGGATTTTGATATTTGATTTTACTCTTATTTATGTGAACTGAATCTTATTCATTTGCGAATATTTCCGAATATTCATGCGATTGGTTTACAGAGTATTGCTATAAACTTACATATTCCTTGTGACGTTTTTCAAAATTTATACACAACGTAATGGGTCCGAAAATTTAGATCGATAACTAGACGATCACTCGCTTACGGCCAGATCACAATATGTGAAATGATGTTTATTATATCTACTCTTTATAGGCAGATACTCGTATGTGTGTATTTATACAGATAAATACGTATTAGGATGACTGAGAGGTTACAAAGGGTTACAAAGGTTAGATGGCAGTCGCTCCACTGCAATTACCTGATCTGCCAAAAACCTGGATCATGGTCAAGGTAAGCCCCGGGCCCTCTTGCGTGAGAGCACGAACGGGACATGAAAGCCAAGACGATTAATATGAAACAATACTTGTGTAAATAAAGTAGCTTTAAGGATAAGAGATCCTTAGCTTTATTATACGTACTGTGGATCATGATTACACATTCAGTAGCCTAAATGTGCAGGTTTCATCACGACGTTTTGACCATAATCTAACTAAAAAAAGTGTGATTGGTACATGGCGACAATAGGGTTTGAACCGGATACCTCGGGGTACGAGTCGCACCCCTTAGCCATTAGTCCACCAACGCTCTATCGCGCTACGTATTATTATATCTATTTGAGAAAAGCAATCGCGTCTAACTCTTATCGAAGTCAGAAACAAAACCGAGCACAATAATAATCCTCCACCGCAATATTGGAGCTTCGTATTCAATGTCGCGCCGAAGCCTTTGCAAAATGAATGAGATATTAAATCACTCTCCATTAGTTTCGATCAAAACCGGTGTTGGGTCGTCTAAAGTACTATTAACAGCTTCTATTTAATTAATTAATAACAGACTCCAATCTTGTAGCAGCCGGTTTTTTTTGTTGGACTGGTCTGGCTTTTGACCGCCTTCACCCCTGCTGGCCGTGTGGTGTCCGGCAGAGTAGAATAGCACCAACCCCTTACATTCATGGGTGTCGTACAAGGCGACTAATGTTTTCGAGGCAAAAGATCAAGAGTCTCCGTAGTCTGGAAAACAGGCAGCAGCATTTTCCATTATTATATTTAAACACTGCGATCTCCAACCCGCCTGCCAAGCGTGGAGATTATGGCAATAACCTCCCCTTTCGTTGGAGAGGCCCTAAGTCCTGCAGTGGACTGTCATGGGCTGTGATGATGACCCCTGCTGGTAAGTGACGACGCGGCTGATGATGGAGCATGCCTGTCTAGGACCAGCCTATTCACTCTAGTATTCTACTAGTCTATTTCACACTCGTGGTAAATTCTCGCGTGGAAGCGAGCGGTTCAAACATGGGGTCCCGGAACGTAACCGATTTTACGCTGACGAATTAGTTTTCCTTTCTTTTTCCTCCCAAAAAGAATAGCAAAATTTTTACGCGTATTGCAGATAGCTCACTTAATTATCTTCGTAAACCGGGCCCAGTGTCACCAGAAACATTAACTGCGTCCTCCGTTTGAGCCAAATGGGTCGCCGAGTCCATTATTTAAAAAAAACCATTCACTCAGCCAATCCCGTTCATTCGACGAATGACTTTATTCAGTTAAAAGCTACTATTAATTTTGATTGTCAGCCCCTGGGGATGTCTGGGAGTAATCACGTTTTAGTACAGCTAATAAAGAGCTTCGACAATTAAACAGTCGGAATTGTAATTGGATTATGTTTTTATTTCGGTCAGGAGTGATTTTTTTTAAATGATAATAAAAATTATACCTATTTATAGAATTAGGATCAGGGACGTTAATTTATCTCTTTTGAAACGTGAAAAATCTAATGGAAACCATAGGGAATGTTAAGCAAGCTCATAAGGTAGGGGGCGACGCATACAGACCGATCAGCGCGCACGAGTGCTAACTCCGGTGAGATACCGGGCACCGACTTTTTACAAGAACTACCCAGGTACTGGGAAGAGACGGGTGTCTTTTTCTCTGCATTGCACAGTTCCACATGACTGGGACACGTCCTAGTGTATCAGGACGTTTCTTGTACGTATTGACTGACCTAGCTTTGTTTGGGCGTACGATGGAACACCACAGTGCAAACTATTTATAAGGTCCTGTGGTGTTCCGATAAAAAGCGGCTGAACACAGAGGGGTTTAAGTGGATAGGGTCTATTTTCAAGCAATCCCACAAAAAAGAAGGTATTTGATCACCATCTCACCTGACGATAAGATGTGGCTGAAACATAGGATCATCTTGTTTATGATAGGATACACCCTAGGGACCGATTTTAAATGCGTTGCTTAACTTTCTTTATCGGTCTCGCAAGCACGCTGATACTAGACCAGGACCGCTCAAATATCAAATCTCATCATGAAGGCTATATAAGACCATACTACAAAGTGCTTACATTTCAATATTTTACGTTCCCCCATTCGGAATCAGAACGATGCTCCTAACGAGTTCTCATTCGTTCGCATCAAACTTTTATTGCATGCAAAATAAAATAAAATTATACCGAGCGTTATTACGTTACCTACCAGTAAACGTTATTTTAGTATGATGTCCCATGTTGTAACGTCATCATACATCTACTTTAAAACACGTGACACTTGTGTTACGCATAACCAGCAAGCACAAGTGTACCCGCGACATAGCTCGCGTTAAGAGAAAGCTTTGTTTCCTTCTCTCAAAAAAAAAAAAAAAAAAAAAAAACTTGTTAAGGTCCTGGTTGTGTTCTGGCGCACGAGGGGTTCGCCTAGACCAGGATGTGGCGGATCAGGTAATTACATTTAACCTCCGTCACCCTACTACCAGGGGAACCTGACCAGATTGGATCATGATAATTGAAATGCCTGCATGTGCAGATGTTTTCCCTCATTGTGAGAGCGTCTGTTAGTGGTTGTGTTTGAACTGTGATGTGCATGTAATTTTGAATAAATAAATAATTGTATGAGAACGATTTTTCTAGCACTAGACAGTCTCTGCTAACTCCTCTGGGACGTGGGGATGTAGCTTCATTATGTAGGTACATTGTACATACAAACTCCGACACATCGCAACACCTCCGCAAGATTTCCTCCCGATTCATTCCAGCACTCACCGAGACCTCAATTGGAACGTATAAATCTTCCCCTTAGACGCGTGACGTATTTATAACCCTGCCAAGTTCAGAGCTACGGTATTGCGGAAGCTACTGGTAATAGCCGAGGACTTCTTAATTAACCTGCGTACTTTACTATAAAAATCTTCTCGACTGTTATTTAAAAAGTAAGTAGAATATTGTAATTTAATTTTTTAAATTGTTATAATGTTGATATTCGTGCCATGTTGTCCCTTTTCTTTCACCTTTACTTTTCATGGATTAGCAATAGGACTTCTACATTAGTGGAGGACTTCTACATCACAAAAATAGGGATTTTTTCGTTGGTGGTTCCTAAGTAAGAATGTAATTAAATTGCTGTTTCACATAAGTTATAACTAATGTTCCAATGTCAGCTTTAATAGAATGTAATTATTAAACAAAACCATTCCTTCAATGTCCCGGTTATGCTCTCGTGCACAAGGGCCCGGGGTCCGCCTTGACCATGATCCAGGATTTGGTAGATCAGGTAATTACAGTGGAGCGACTGCCATCTGACCTCTTGCGTATTTTACTGACTGCTGAGAAACCTTTTTTCGAGGCATTTCGTTTTGAGAAAGTTGTAGGGGATGTTATGTTCTGTGTTAGAAAAGTGTTTTGTTTTTACCTTGAGAGACGCACCAATAGATAGCCTGATGGAAAATAAGTACAGCAATCTTGCTGGTGCTACTGTAACTTTCTAAGTTAAAATAAAAAAACTTTTTTTTTTTTGTATTTCCTCGCTCTCCTTTGCCTTTCAACTCTTCTGCTGGACTTTAACCTCCTCCACATTAGTAAAGAGTATTACAATTTAACATTGTAATCATAATCATTATGTCGGGTGATCTAGAACTTTGTCTAGCCTAAGGAGTACGCCTGGGTGAGTATCATCGTCTTATTTATTACTACCGCCAACAAACAATACTTACTTTATTGTGTTCCGGTTTGAAGGATGAGGTAGCCAGCACAATTACAGGCATGAGCCATGTCAGCTTGGTGAAACGCACCTGCAAACTATATTCATGAATCGTAGATGTTATGGGCAACAGTTACTGCTTACCATCAGGTGGGCTATCTACTGTATGTCACTGCGTAGCATAAAAATATATGGTTTCGGTTCAGGAACGTTATAACCGAATTTAGCACGAACAAAATCATGGCCAACAGCTACTACTTTCAGTATATTATCTGGTTTGTTACCCCGGTTAGTATTGTTTATACATCGAAAGCTAGCAGTTCATATGTCAACCATTCATTCGAGAATAATTCCTACTTCTAATCTCGTCTCGATTTATAAATAGAACCTATAGTATATACGGAAAGGAGGCAGACCGCTGTAACATTGGGTGGGCTCAAATTGGACGCGACGTGGCTTTCTCTGCGTGAGTGAAGACATTGTGTACGGAATACGTCATTCGCGGGTAAAAGAATTTGTAGAACACAATTTTCCTGGTCTAAGCTTATAGTTATATTGTAGCGGTGATGTCACTTACCATATATTTGTATCCAAGATATAACACGCAATATTCATTCTGAAGATGCTAATAAATATCGGTGAAAAGGGCTTCAGATGGTATTTTTAACCCCTGGCGAAAAATATCCCTTGTATCTGTCTATCTGTGTAGACCGATGTCTGTCGCATCGTAGCTTCCGGAAGGATAGACCGATTTCAATTCGTCTTTCTTTGTTTGTAAGCCAGTTTAATTAAGATAGCTGTTTGTTATTAAAATCTGTTCAGTATTTTGGAAAATATTTGAGTATAGTATACTTTTTAGGGTTGGGTTAGGGTTATCCAAAATTTTTCTGTCGGTTATTAAACAGGATGGTTTTGTTGAAATAAAGCTTCGAAAAGTTAAACACTCTGTTGTAATATTTACACAGATTTCACAGTTGCAAACGTAATGTGGGACTAACTCTCTTCCAACCCATTGTCATAACATAATATACAACTCGTCAGATCGAATCATTGGAGACTACTTGAATCCCTACCTACATTTTAGTTACCTATAGTCCCTGCCAGCGCGCACCGAACGTGACGTCATCAAATTAGTTCCAGCAACGACACCAGGTGGCGCACTACCGACATCCCGTCTCCGCTCCATTTATGACCGTCTCCGACATATCGAAAATTACTAAGTTGGAGCTTCGGTGGCCGGGCGGATGAGTATCCGACTCGTAAGCGAGAGGTACTGGGTTCGAATCCCGCTGCAGCCATGTACCAATAACTCATTTCTGAGTTATGTACATTAGTTGAATTCTAACCGATATTCTTACGATTAGGGAAAAAATCGTGATGAAACCTGCAAATTCAGGCGACTGAATTTGTAACCATGATCCAATCTGGTCAGGTTCCCCTGGTAACAGGGTCACGGAGGTCATATGGCTAGTCGCTCTACTGTAATTACCTGATCGCCAAATCCTGGATCATGATCAATCATGGTCAACCCCGGGCCCTCGTGCTCGAGGGCAAAAACCGTGACATTAACGCCAAGATGATGATGACTAAGTCGGTGGCGTACGAGGTTTCGGATTCGAAAGTGTATCCCATTGTCACCATGTAATGCAATGCTTTTTTTATTTATGGACATTAGTATGATTCGGATGTGGAATGAGCTTCCATCCACAGTGTTTCCTTTGGACTATGACATGGGATCGTTCAAGAGGTATATTAGAGGTCGTTTCAGATGCGGGCAACGCATTGGTGATTCCCCTGGTGTTGCTGATGTCCATAAGCGGCGGTGACTACTTTAAATCAGTTGCCAGACAGGCAACTGATTTAAAGTCAGGTGGCCCTCTTGCCTGTTTGTCTGCCGTATAACATAAAAAGCACTAACCGATGCTCTTACGGTGTGGGAAAACATCGTGATGAATCCTACACACCCAGGCGACTGAATGTGTAGCCATGATCCAATCAGCTTAAGTTCCCCTGTTAATAGAGTCAAGGAGGTCAGATGGCAGTCGCTCCACTGTAATTACGCTATCTGCCGAATCCTCATCCGATCATAGTTAAGGCGGACCCCGGGCCCTCGCGCCATGATGACCACTTACTAAAGTAGCACTCAATATACTCATAGAATATATATTATTATATATAGTACCTGCTTAGCCTTGTGGCAGAGCATAATCGGGACATTACCTAACCCCAAAATATTATCATAACACAGTCGACCCGCTTATCCCGACTACGCCAGCATATCTACCTCATTATCCCGCCACGAGCAAAAGCCTTGTAAACCTCTTACTCAGCTGTTAGATAATTAAATCTGTGTCGTTGCAATTTAGTCGTATAATTTTAATTAGCCTGAGGGCAAGCAAGGAGAACCTTCGGACAATTTCCCGTGGGCCTTAGCTGTGAATAAGTAATGTTACTTATTCTGATTTATGGGGCGATTCTGTTTGGGTATCGGATTTACATGGGTGGGCTAGCGTGTATACCACGAGGTTTGCACTTAAAATAAATTATGAGTGTGGTATTACACTTTGTTCTTAATTGTAAATAAGGTTCTGATGTCAAACAAAGATGTCGGCGGCTAATTTATAAATTTATTTAAAACTTCATGCACTGTTACGTATAAAGGCGAACTTAAAGCTTCATAGCTTCATCTACCAGTCAACCGGAGAGTTGATAGTATGAGAAATTACAAGGCGGTGCAACATGATTGACATAAATATTGGTGAACACATTAAATCTAAGGACTTATGTTTAAGCAAATTTGACATAATTATGAGAATTATAGGTTGTTGGTTCATATCTGTAATGTGTTATTTGTTACGAAGGAAACACTTTTTATAATTGAAATAACGGTGTTTTATTATGTCTTCAGAGTACATTTAAATGTTACAATCGAACAATTACATTTAGACATAGACATAGACATAGGCGTATCTTTATTTGGTCCAATAACATTTCATTGAGTAGTTTCTTCCTAACCGTAACAGCAAGAGAGAGCGGGCGTACCACAGATAATCTAGATCAGCAAGTCCATAGATAATGTAATAGGTACTAGCATAATACAATATTGGGCTCGCATGAACACAAATAATTCATACTTTAACTTGACATAAATAAAGAAAACAAAACTGAGATAACGTCTGAATGTTTGCGTTTATTTTCAAGGAAATACAGTTTTTTTTTTAAATCGGCTGGGTCGATAGCGCGATGTAATACGTCGCAAGTTATTGTCAATGTTACATTTCATTAATTTTAAACGTACGCGCAGAGTGAGGGCAACGAGACTGCGCCCGGCTGAAAGTGGAACTAAATTTGACTGACAATGTCAAGTTCAGTCACAGTACACAAATCGATGGGCACGCCATCATTTGTCAGCAAAGTCTCGTGGCCCTCAGTTTAACAAATACTTCGAAGACAAATAAATCTGTAACAAGGAAACCCGTCCAAACAGAGACCAAGACCAAACGTCATATATATTTCAATAAGTATTTACCATATTTTCCCCGAAATCATAAATTACATCGACTACAACGGAAGCAACTTCCATATTCTTTATAGAGATTTCTCCGATTTCTGATTTCGTAACGCGTAAAGATGAATATCAAGGTGGTTTGGATAAATGAAATACTGTTAGCGCTACAAACATCTGAGTTTCAGAGGATCTTACTCATGGTGGTCGACGGTTCGAAAGAACGTTTCTCGCTTGTATTTTTTTAGGTTATACAGCAGATAACCAGGCAAGAGGGCCACCTGATGGAAAGTGGTCACCGCCGGATATGGACATCAGCAACACCAGGGGCGCCACTAATGAGTTGAAGCCTCTAAAGAGACCTATAATATACCCCTTGAATGATCCCATGCCATAGTCTAAAGGAAACCCTGCGTGGAAAGATTTCAAAGCCACAGAGTTTCCTTTGGGGGATTGGACCCTTCAAAATGTATATTAGAGACCATCAGGGGTGTGGAACGCACTATAACGCCCCTTGTTTTGCAGATATCCTAGGCGGTAGTGACCGTTTTCCATCAGGTAGCACATTGGCGTATCGAATAACTTTTAACTTAAGCGACAGAAAAAGTCGGATGACCCTGGACGAAGTTTACTTAAATATTTTCAAGCATCCAAATCAGACAGACACACAAACCCACAGATACACACGTCAAACTTATAACACCCCTCTTTTTTTGTCGGAGGTT
Source organism: Blastobasis adustella (assembly GCA_907269095.1). Classification (NCBI taxonomy): domain Eukaryota; kingdom Metazoa; phylum Arthropoda; class Insecta; order Lepidoptera; family Blastobasidae; genus Blastobasis; species Blastobasis adustella. The sequence goes on from OU026132.1 coordinate 437,474, forward strand.
AAAAAGCATATGGATTGAGTCAGGGATTTCACGAACAAGACATTATAGAGTGTTACACAGACAGTTCTAGACTGAAAGATTTATTTATTTATTTATTTGTGGGAGTACCAACAGCTGTATATTACAATGTATAAAACTCTATTATAAAACAGTAAGCCAATTATAGGTCCTCGCCAATAAAGACAGCATATGTAAAATACTTCACAAGTACACAATTACGCAGTAGCGCGTACAATAGGCCTAGGTATTATTATTATAACTATAATTATTAAATAGATTAAAAACGCGAAAATAGTATAAAGAATAGAGAAGTACATATTTAATTACAATTATAACACTTACAGCTATAGTAGGTACCAACATGAGTGAGCAAAACAACATACACCTACACTTATCAAGTGCAACCTTATGGAACGCCGTCAAAGAATGACCGCGTTAACATCCGCCTTACAGATTCGAGTTTACTATTGAATAAATCCAAGTCATGATCCTTGCACAAACCATTTAATAAACTACATGCACGCCACAGGAACGTATTACGCGGATAGTAATAAGATATGAATTATTCAATCGCTGACGAAAAAAGAGGGGTATTATAATTTTTACGTACGCATTGTGTCGATCGCCATTCTAGTATTCATCATAACAGCCCAGAACAGTCCACTGCAGGGCTTTGGGTATCTCCCACGAAAGAGGAGGTTATTGTCATAATCTCCACGCTTGGCAGGCGGGTTGGAGATTGCAGTGTTTAAATATAACAATGCAAAATGCTGCTGCCCAATTTCCAGACTACGGAGACTCTCAATCTTTTGCCTCAAAAACATTAGTCGCCTTGTACGACACCCATGAGTGTAAGGGGTTGGTGCTATTCTACTCTGCCGGACACCACACGGCTACTTCAATTAATTCTAGTATTGTCTGTTTGTAATTCTATATTGTCGCCCCAAAGAAATTGTTGGTTCACGCGCACTATGAGAGCTCATAGTAACGTTACTGAATAAGGGTGGTGTTAACCCACTATAACCCTACTATACTTACAAATATAAATCGTCATGTGGTAGGGACAAGACTCCTGAATATTGTACTCAAAACACGTAGGTGTTGTACGCGAATACATTGTGTTAAATTGGTTTGATGTTTTGCAACGGAGCGGCGAGAAAAATTGTATGTCACATTTTATGCACATTCTTTCAAGGGTTTGACGTTTTTTAATGTATGTGTGTGCTATTGACAGTTAGTAAATGTATTCAAATTAGTGTGACATGGATTTCTACATGCAATGATATAAAACAAAGCAATGGAAGAGAAAAATAATAAAATCGCAAAACAATGCCATCTAGCGGCGAATTGTGTTTTATCGATTTAAGTGCATTATTTTACTATTATCTCTTATAATGTTGAAATCTATTTCACGGTCAATTGGATACATTTTTACTAATAGTATAAACCATAATACAATTACTAAACACCAGGACGAATGAAATAATGGTAAGAGAAGTTTAGTATGGGCGACGAAGCACCTTAATGTAGGTACTTTGCATTGGTGGTAAGATTCTGAGGAAGCGGCCCGGTTCTAGTAGCAGTGTGCTTGCTAGACCGATTACCAAAGTTAAGCAACGCACGCGAGTCCGGTAAATGGATGGGTGACCGTTTCGACTTTGAGGCTCATCGAAATTCAGCACCACAACGGAATCTTCACTTGCTGGATGTGCTTCCTTATACCGTTTTTGGCGAGGTTGAACAAAATCCTCCGCTGGGGACCCTGAGACTGGTTGAACAGTCTCATAACATCACCACAGCCCATAACAGTCCACTGCATGACATAGGGCCTCTCCCACGAGAGGGGAGGTTATTGCCATAATCTACGGTTGGAGATCGCAATGTTATAAAAATGATCTCTCTAGCCTCGAAAACGCCGTCGCCTTGTAGAACACCCACGAGTGTAAGGGGTTGGTGCTATTCTACTCTGCCGGACACCACACGTTTAACCCTATTAGCACCATGTGACGGTATATTTATATTTCTTTATTCAATATCACACACTACTATGTGTAGTACACATTTATATTTTCAATCGCAATCGATTGCTTGCTACGCTCTACATCCCCACAGTACACCGCCTGCCCACGGCTCAATGGATACAGCAAATTGTCGCACACCCGCCCTTCCCGGCCTTTCAGAATAAATGAATACATTTGTTATCCTTAAAGGAAATTGTTATCGTCTTCAAAATGCTGCGTTCTATAGCACCTAAATCGTTTTTCATTTGTTTCATGCTGGTGCTTCCAAAACTCTGCTTATAAAGGGAAATTATGTTTTTTTCTTTTATTCGACTGTCACTCATACCACCTCAAAGGCCAGCCCTTAGGTTGCAGATGACCTGGATGAGAACCTTTCCAGCAGGTGGACCGTCGAACGTGTGCCTTTCTAGGCAATAAAGGACCATCCAAGATTTGGCAGATGTAATTACAGTGGAGTGACTGCCATCCGACCTCCGTGACTCTGCTACCAAGGGAACGGACCAGATTTGATAATGGTTACACATTACGTCGCCTGAATGTGCAGGTTTCATCACGATGTAAATTTCCCTCACTGTAAAAGCATCGGTTAGAGTTCAACTAATGTACGTAATTCAGAAAAAAGTAATAAATACGTGGTGGCAATTGAGATCGAACTCTGTACGCGGTTACGAGTCGAACCCGCTAGTCATATAGGCCACCGACGCTCTCGGGCGAACCCCATTCAAAAAGCATGCACCGACATCATCTGATTTTATCATATTAGACGTTATTACACGCGACGTGCCTTCCCTTCTTCCGTGTAAGACCCGTCTAATGTGTGTAAAGTGGCTGATAGACGTGCGAGTAAGTACGCGTACTTGTAACTCGACGATCTTGCTCGCTCGTGTGTCAGCCTAAGTACGCGTACTTTAAAACCGCCGAGTAAGTTCGCTGGCCATCCAACATGTTAGATTTTTGCTCGTAGCTCGCGGCTTGCGACTTCGGCTCGCTCGTCTGTTAGCGCCGCGAGCCGCGAGTCGCCAATTTTTTTGTGTTGTATCTCGTGCAGTTTAATTAAATTTATGCTTTTACGTTGTAAAAGTGACTGATTTTTTAAGCAATTGCCTCGATTATTCACCGAATTCATTGAAAAAATGTGCCGAGTTAGTTCGTGAACTTAAGAATCGCATACTTTAAGTTCGTACGTGTGTCAGCTACTTAAAGAACGCGAGTTTAATTCAAAACAAATATCATCTGTTTTGTCAAATTGTCAGTTTACTCAATCAGTCACGGGACCCGAAAGCATCTAATTCGTCTTCATTACGCCTTCTTAGCAGACTCTGGCGGTAGTTATTATTCCAGGCGAGTTTCTCCAGTCGTAAATCATCTCAGCGACCGGCCGTAACCGGTTTGGTGCGGTTGAGAAATTGCAAATGGCCGGTCTGGGGCTGTTTAGGAGTTTTTATAAATCTTGGTTTTTGTTCTGCATGTCGATGGAGGTTTTCTTTACCTTACAAACAAACAGTTTCATAAGTCAAAATCTCGTAGCGTACCATTTAAGCGAGTTATTCCCCTTCGAAGTTGTTTGTTATAGATATTTTAGTAGCGAATATCTCGCTTTATCTATATAAATTTGTTGGGTTTAAGGGTAGATAACTTTGCTTTAACCCGTTTTTACAAAAGTGTAACAATAAGGAGCGGCCTTATCGCTTTAATGTGATCAACCTCCCTAAACAAATATTAAAATACATACATACATATATACATAAAGCTCACGCCTGTGTCCCACAGGTGGGGTAGGCAGAGACTATGGACCGCCACTTTGCTCTGTCCTGACACAACTCCCTAGCCTCGCAAATATCCACAACTCTTTTCATACATCTCCTTTTATTCTTACCACTTCGGATCCCAGCTTTTTTGAGAACATTACTGATCTGATCAGTGAATGTTTTCCTGGGTCGTCCTCTTAAATATTAAAATAATAGGTAAATAATATAAAATAGGTATCTCGCTTAAAACGGCACGCTAGGAGATTTTGTCATGACAATTATTTGTTTGTAGTGATGAACTCTATTTCTTTTTTTTTTTTTATTTGTCTTAGAATTGATATGCAAAGTCAAGATTGGCCGCGCAAATTGAATAAAAAGAATTAAAGAAGAAGAGTAGGTATCCCAAGCTTTATACAATAATGTCCTAAGCTCTTTGGCAAGTAGATAAATGACAACCTCGGGAAGGACATAGCCTACTTTTAATCTCCAAAAATACATAAAGAGGTTTGAAGTTTATATGGATTATTATATTTATTTAACCTTTATTTATTTAATAAACATGCCTAATTAGGTACAACTGTAGTTGGGACCTTCCTTTTATGTATAAAATACTTGTAGCAGGAAGCCCCGCTCTTTCATAGAAAGCAAGTTGATACATGTTTAAATTAATAACTTTTAATTTCTCAAAGTAGGAATAAGAAAATCATGTGTATACTGGAAGAAAGTTATTACTTTGTTAAGGTATTACAAAAAGTTATTTTCTATTATAATTATATATCTGTAACATTCCAATTTCTTATTCCACAGGTAAGTGTCATCGCGCAGAAAGGCGGTAACGGTAAGCAAGAGTATGGAAATATTTGCAGTAAAATAATCATCTTGGCGTTAATGTCCGGATTTGGCAGGTCAGGTAATAACAGTGGAGCGACTGCCATCTGACCTCCATGACCCTGCTACCAGGGGAACCTGACTAGATTGGATCATGGTTACACATCCAGTCGCCTGAATGTGCAGGTTTCATCACGATGTTTTCCCTCACCGTAAGAGCATGGAATTATTTGCAGTAATGTTAACATTATAATTTGTGATGTATTAGTATCATCTGATCCTAGCGGTACATCGCGGCTTCTGCTAGGGTTCGCTTTCCTACTTTTCCGGTCATTATATTTTCTCAAACATTTTTCGACATAGCTAGCAATTCGTATAGGTGCCTAAGGGCGGATTTTTCAGTCCTTAGATATAGTGTACCTGCCCGATAAAGTATTATACTGCCAAATTATAACATATTATAATCCTTCTCTTCTTTATGAGGTAATGATACTCTTTTATTTTAGTCACATAGTAAAATCAGACTGACATGTTTTATCTGAGGATTGAAAAATATGCGCTAAGCGATGGACAACACTGCGACTAATTATCAACTTTTTTCCCGATGTCGATGCAAGATGAGATAGGGAGTTGCTCAGGAAATAGAACCTGATTCTAAGTTGTTTTCATTGTCTAACAGCACTTCGCTAACTTCATTCAATTAACAGCTCGGCTGAGCGTCGCTCTATCAAGACCTTGTTTACTGAGTCGCTGTAAGAAAATACAAGTCGCTAACGCTCCATAATGAACGTGTTGTTCATTCATGATAGATCGGTAGTTATGTTGTCGATCTTCTATCGAATTCACTTCGGCGAGTGCTCCCAGGAGCTCCGCAACCTTGTTTCATCGTGTCCTTTTTATTATCGAACAACGAGAGGGACAAAAGATCGTCATCCATATATGGTATCCATAGACTTCCCACCATCTCGTACTAAGCGTTTTGCATTCACTTTTCTTATTCGCACTGCAAAGGACTGGAACTCTCTGCCTGAGTCATCATCATCACATGATTACGGCCCATAACAGTCCACTGCAGGACTTAGGGCCTCTCCCACGAAAGGGGAGGTTATTATAATCTCCACGCTTGGCAGGCGGGTTGGAGATCGCAGTGCTATTAATATAATAATGGAAAATGTCTTAGCCTCGAAAATCTTTAGCATCGAAAACGTTAGTCGCCTTGTACGACACCCACGAGTGTCTTCAAGGGGTTGGTGCTCTTCTACTCTGCCGGACACCACACGGCTTCCTGTGTCACTGTTCCCCAATACGTATAACCTTGGTGTCTTCAAATCAAGACTGAATAGGTATCTTCTAGGCGCGCACGCTACATCTTCGACCTCTTCGTCGTTTTCCATCAGATGAGTCAAGGTCAAATGTAAGCCTACCAATAAAAAAAAGTCTTTAACCGTCTTTGAAAAAAGAGGGTTGTTATATGTTTGACGTGTGTAGTATCTGTAGCTCTGTTTATGTGTGGAAGTGTGTGTCTTTGGCATCGCAGCTCATGAAGGGATGGATCGATTTAAATGCAATTTTCTCTATTTAAAATCCAGTACCATCGAGAGCCGATTAGCCGTGTGGTGTCCGGCAGAGTAGAATAGCACCAACCCCTTATACTCATGGGTGTCTTACAAGGCAACAAATGTTTTCGAGGCAAAAGATCAAGAGTCTCCGTTGTCTAGAAATTGGGCAGCAGCATTTTCCATTGTTATATTTAAACACTGCGATCTCCAACCCGTCTGGGGAGAGGCCCAAAGTCCTGCGGTGGACTGTTACGGGCTGTGACGATGAAGATGATGATTATTTTGAGAATGAGATAATGGTTTTTAGCTTTGTTTTGTTAAAATCGGTTCAGTAGTTTCGACAATATTTGAGTACCTATTATGTACACTTGGGTTATCCGACTTATCTGTCGGTTACTTCATTTTAATTTTGAAACAACATTTTTTTTTTAATCCGGCAGACAGCCATGCGGGCCACTTGATGGAAAGTGGTCACCGCCGCCTATGGACATCAGCATCACCAGGGGTGCTACCAATGCGTTGCCAGCCTCTAAGGAGACCTCTAATATACCTCTTGAACGATCCCATGTCACAGTCCAAAGGAAACACTGTGGCTGGGAGCTCATTCCACATCCGAATCGTACGAGCGTAGAGGGTACACGTAATGGGGATGAGTACCCTGCCCACCTAGACCTGTCGCCCATAATATCCGATTATTCATTGTATTCAACAATTCAAATACCAATTCTTTCCACTTGATTCCATTCCATTTTCCAGGCTATTCGTTTTGTCTGTGTTCTCGTTTTCTGTGCAACCGGGAATGTTTCGAAGAACTGTTTGACACCCTCCGACTATGGAATAGATTTCATCTATTCATCTGTATCATCCAGATGCCTGGCATTCAAGTCTTTTACCGAGCCTTTTTATCGCGCACATTCAAGATGTGGAATGAACTCCCTTCCGAAACTTCAACATGGGGTTCTTCAAAAGGCATGTCTACTGGTACCTCAAAGGCCAGCACTGCATCCTCTCCCCTTTAGTTGCAGATGTCCTGGTCGACGGTGGACACTTTCCATCAGGATGTCAATCCATCGGTTCTTGATACAGGCAGGTTTAGCCACCTATTTCCCACATATCCCTGAGCCTTACGCAATACGTGACCAAACTAGCGTAGCCGTGCCTCTTTGATTTCATCCGCGAGATCCCATATGCCAAGACTGCCACGGATGTACTTGTTGCACTGTCGCGTGACACCACATGACCACTGAAGCATTTATTACAAAAATGGTTTGCCTGAAGGCAGTTCTAGATTTCTCCTCTAGACGAACTCGAGCTTACAGATTCCTCCTACCAGTATTCTAACCTATTTCGATATTTACTTCCACTGCTAACCCCTAACCTCCATCAACGTTCAATTAAGTCACCGCAATAGGCGTCTCGCGCTTTGTACCGGCCTTTTGTGGTCGCCGGGCCATTACTGGCGCGTGCCAAGCCATTGTCGCGAGACGGGGCCGCGAGGTTGGCGGGTGACGGCGGTAGGCAGAAGATATAGTTGGCATTAGGGAGCTGTGTCATAGGAGCGGCGGTGGCCGAGTGAAGGTAGCCGACTCGTAAGTAAGAGATACCGAGTTAGAATCCCACTGCAGCTATGTACGAATAATAGATTTCTGAGTTATGTGCGTTAGTTAAATGCTAACCGATGCTCTTACGGTAATGGAAAATATCGTAATGAAACTTGCACATTAAGGCGACTGGATGTGTAACCATGATCCGATCTGGTCAGTAAGGCCCCTGATAGCAAGGTCACCTAGATCAGATGGCAGTAGCTCCACTGTAATTATCTGATCTTCTAAATCCTGGATCATGGTTTTGGCGGACCCTGGGCTATCGTGCGCGAGAGCACAACCGGGAAATCAACGCCATGACGACGGCTTTTTAGTAATCTGTGTCAGGAGCACGGTTTGATGTGAAATCGATGAGGGTTGTCTAACCTTAACCTGCAGAGCCTTGAACATTGGCGTAGGGTTGCGCGTTTGTCAGATGTTATGCACAAAGACTACATCAAAGAAAAATTAAACTTCATTAAGACAGCTTGTTACTAAAATAAACTAAAAACTAAATGAATAAAACTCAAACTACTAAACCGATTTTAATTAAACATCAACCATCAACTGGCTTTTAAATAAATAGAACCGCATCGAAACCGGTTTATCCGTTTGTGAGCATTGATGCCAGACAGACACACTGCAGATACACCGAAAAACGTATAACACCTCTCTTTTTTCATCGATCGCTCAGACCCAAAGACTTCTACATAATATAGAACAAGAACAAACCCATTAACTTATGATTAAAAACATCTCCGCCAAACTAATGGCCCAACCGCATCGCCTATTACCGGCGACAATGTCGCGTCGAATAGCGACTCTGCCGGAACTGACACTCTATTACGCACTATATTGTAATAGCTTGAAATAATAAAGTCTTTTTACTGCGCCATCCTGGTATTTGACAGCCATTTCATCGCTTGGTTGATAGCTATTTCACCTGAGAACATACCAGGGTAGGTATTTGAGTTCATTTGACGACCTGAGTGATCCTGAGCTGAACATGTTGGTCTACTACGCAAGAGGTCTCGGGTTCGAGTCGCAGCCGGACAGAAATTGAAATGATGATTTTCTTTAATTCTTACTTACTAGGTCTGAATGTTATTATAAAATATAAATGTTAATTTAAAATAAAAATATGAGCGCACCCATTTTAGCCAATTTTAACCAATTTTTGGATATGTTATTCAGGTAGATGCCTTCATGGAAAATCCAAGTTTTCAACTTCCGAGCGCTGCCGCGGGCTCAGCAATGTCCATAAAACGCTGAAAATTACGACATTTTTTGGATCACTGACTTATAACTACAAAACTGTCATCGAGAAAAGTGTAAGTGTTTTCTACAGAATGAAAGCTTATAAAATTCTTTCCATCTTTTGCCTTACACAGTTTTACAAATCCCAACCGTTTATGAACAACACATTATCGACACAATACACATTATCGAAAACCAACTAATTGGGCCATAATAGTGCAAGCTTTGCTTAATTTTGGACTAGATAGCGCTGTGTGAATTTATCCAACCAAGCGGTACGTATTAACTAACATTAACTCATTATGTTATCTCTAACTAGATTACCTATACATTTTGCAAAAATATAAAGGTTTAGGCAAATTGCCGAAGAATATCTATAAGATGAAATCCCGGCTTAATAGTTAGTGCTACATCTGCCAGCCAGGGTCCGCTCTCTTCTCATAAGAAAGCTGGCCTGCTGACAGTATTTTCCCAATTAATTTTGTAAGGTTTCGGACTGCCTGACCCACGCTACCTGTTAGGAAAAAGCCTTCAGAGCGTGTTCCGTCTGTCAGCAGGGGGCCGTGAGCAGGTGAGGTTGGCTTCAATACGCTTTATTTCTGGTCAATTTATTAATATTGACGAACGTATAATGCCGATCGACACTCAAGTATTGCCAGCTAGAATCCTGTGCGTTTGCACGCAATGTGAGACCTTATTGTAACGTTTTTGAACACGTGTGTTTGAGACTTGCCTTGAATCCTTATATTACTTTTATTTTTAGCCACTTCTATCCCACTGCAGGGCAAAGGCCTCCATATCCACACTTATATGCTTGATAAATAAAAAATTCGATCCAGTCTAGTATTCCCACAAAATAAAACGAAACCTCGAAACTTTTCCCAACTTATGGATCAGTAATAAATAACCGATCCACCTACGAAACTTTGTTCCTGTTAAAGTTTCACAGGCGTATCCGAATTCCGAAACTTTGTTTTGAATCCTTTATTGAATAGGAGTATTTCGAACAGTTTCATAAGACTTTGCTTCTCGGGAACGCTCCAACTTAAATCAGCTGTTTATTGGTTCACTCCTGATATACTTAAGAAAGTTACACGCTGTGACATCCAATTTCTTAAGCTATTGTTGCTCTTGGATCCAACTTTTGCTGTGTTAACTTTTGGTATTGATTTAGATTAGTTGTTTCGCGACTGAAGTTTCGCATTGTAAGTCGCTTCCTTTTGATATACTGAAGTCATCCTAATTAATTAATTAGTTAAGCGATGCAAGAGTGCCGCTTTAGATGGTATGGCCACGTCTCGCGCAGACCGTCAAATTAGACATACATAAAGCTCACGCCTCTGTCCCACAGGTGGGGTAGGCAGAGACTCCCTAGCCACGCATATATCCACAACTCTTTTCATACATCTCCCTTTATTCTTGCCACTTCGGATCCCAGCTTTCTAATTACGATGGAAACACCTATTGACACGGTTCTCTCCTCTTCCATGGCTCAATGATTGGTCAATTCCATTCATTACATATACACGCATAGTGCCGATCGCCACTCAAGTATTGTTAGTTTATGAATACTATTGTGGGATTTCAGATATCTTCTTCATTTTTACACCACATCTTGACCTAAATCGAGGCTCGAGCAAAGCCCAGTATTAAAGTTATGAAATAGAAAAGGAAGTTGCTCTAAATTTCCTATGTGCTTTCAATATACGCTTTGAAGCAGGGACATTGAGCTATCGTCTAGATCCTGAACTCTGTGGGGTCCTTTATATAAAGTAGTATTTGATTTATCGAAGTTACCATAAGCTGTGCTACAAGACCGGCCTTGCTGCTTACGAGACCGATAACAAAACTTAAGTAACGCATGCCGATACGGCATAGGGTGACCGTTTCGTACTATAAGGCTATAGACCTACAAGGATATTTTGGCACTTGGATGAGGGGCTGGTTGTCAAACATGAACTCTAGCAATCTGTCAAAAGTAACGCTTTTCAAGATGGCGGCGTTAGTTCTGATTTCGGCCACGTGCCATAATATCCTTGTACAATACAAGGCCGTAAATGTTGCCTTGAAGGCAACCTGTAGACATGCCTTTCTAAGAACTCGATGAGTTTTAGTGAAAAGGAAAGACTTCGGGCAGCTCATTACACATCTTACAAGTGCGCGGTAAAAAGGCTCGCGATATCTTTAAATGAAATATTTTTAGATGTAAAATATCTTAACTACAAACCCAAAACCCAGCACGCGGGTATTATTAACCCCATTTACAAGCAAGTTAAAAAAATTTATATTGCTCTTTATTTAAATTCAGCTATAGGTATTGTACGAGTATACCTGTACTAAAATTCTGAAGAGAAAATATTCGATTGCTTTTTATTGTTTATTTCTTTTTCTCGCTCGTACAATTCGGATGTGGAATGAGCTCCTAGCCACAGTGTTTCCTTTGGACTATGACATGGGATCGTTCAAGAGGTATATTAGAGGTTTCCTTAGAGACGGGCAACGCATTGGTAGCACCTCTGGTGATGCTGATGTCCATAGGCGGCGGTGACCACTTTCCATCAGGTGGCCCACTTGCCTGTTTGTCTGCCGGATAACATAAACATAAACATGTCTATACATAGTATAAACCAAGTCGCTTCCCGCCGTCTGTCCCTATGTATATATGTATGTATGTATGTATTTATTCATTCATGTACGCTTGTATCTTTTAAACTATGCAACGGATTTTAATGCGGTTCTCAACAACAGATATAATGATTCAAAAGGAAGGTTTATAACAAAGAAAAAAGGGTGGGTAGGTGTAAAGAAGGTGCATGCGAACGACGTCGCACCGGCTCCACTAGTAATGGAAAAACTCAAAAAGTGCTGAAACAATTTAAAAAATGCTTTCACCTATAGAAAGCAAATTTTTTTCCCAAAACTCAACGTGGTCCACCGGAACGGGTCTTGAATATACTAACCGAATTTCACGCGAACGAAGTCTTGGGCAAAAAAGTTAGCATTGTACATTCCCCGGGAAAAATGTAAAGGCAAACTTTAAGATAAAGCTACAAAGCGGATGTTTCTTTGACGAATTCCTTTTGGCTTGTTGAATATTGTTACTAACATTTTGTGTTTTCTTTTTTTTGTCTGTTTTTAAGAAATCTTTTCCAGACTTTTACAATGAGTAAATGTAAAGCAGTTACATGTTTATTTGGTCGTTAAAAGAAGTCATTATAAATTGACTAGCTTTTGCCTGAGATTTCGTCCGCGTAAAATTCGGTTATAATGATCCAGACCCGTTACCGCGGGAACCACATTGAATTACGGAATTTATTATAGCCTATTTGCTGTTCTGGGCTATAAACTGTTACAGGTAAATTTTCTCAAAATTCATTCAGTAGTTTTTGCGTAAAGAAGTAACTAAGTAAGATATCCTAGTGGTACTGTTACCTATTCGGTGGTAGTACTATATATGTGCTTTTACCTGACTGCGAAAGAAGAAGGGTTATGTGTTTCTAGTGTATGTATGTATATATGTGAATGTAGGTAAGTATGTATTTTCCCTTGGCATGGGCTACAACCCTAACAGCTCATTGAATTTTAACATAATATGTTGTTAGATTCGTCTTGATCGCGCGAGTGACATTAAAATTATTACCCGCTCTTCGGCATTCAAAATGGCGAATTTTAGTTGCCATAACATGACTTTCGAAAATCTTTTTTCACTAAGACCAAACTAGTGGGAGGTATCAAAATAAAGGTCTTCAGGCGATTTCAAAAATATATGCAACTTATATACCTACTTAAAACAATTTTTTGTTTCTCGGATTTTTTAACCGCAGTCGGGGTTTTTAGTTTCTGTACTAACCTACTTGTTTCATAATAGTATCGTAAAGGATTTACAGCACTCACATGGAGAGTATGAATGCCAGATAGACGGGGTTTTCGTTTAGTATTTGTATTCCATTTGTTATGTAAATTTGGACGGCGTGCCACTGTTCTATGTTTGGTCTAGTTCTTCGTAGCAGTGGTGGTAGTTTGTTTGGATTCCCTAGTTTCTAGAAAATATTAAACGTCGTTTTCCATTTGCCTGCCGAGTTTACTGCAAATGTTGTCTGGGGTCAGCACATGTCCAGCAGTGGGCGGCTTGGGCAGTTACACGTTCAACATTCTTCCATTTGGCTTCAGGTAAGTTACTACAATAATAGTAAATAATAACTTATGTATCTGATAAGCCAAACCATCTCGATTAAAGTGCCTTTCAAATGAAGAAAAACGCATTGAAATCGGTCCATGCTTTCGGGAGCTACGATGCCACAGACAGACACACAGATACACAGAGCCACAGATACACACATGAAACTTATAACACGAGTAAATTTATAATATTTTTTGTTCGTCGGGGATCAAAAATACAAACATGCTGTAACAATTGCATATTATTATTACGTTTTATCCTTACGCCACGGTAACTATAGTGACCATAGTTATACTCCCAGCGGAATTCGGAAACATTGCCATGCCATGAACGAAACTACAAGCTACATGCCACTTTTTCAATCGGAATTGAATACACAAATCCGATTACAGAGAATGCCACTTTGTTCGAGTGCACTTTGTGTACCTACGTTGTAAGAATTCAAGCTTTAAAATCTAACAGTTATCTGGCATCCATAACACAAGCTTTGCTTTTTTAGATGCTTTGTGATGCTAGATGCTGGATGATTGCTAGATGACGCTGTGTGAATTGTCCAAGCTTATAATTTATTTAAATCCCAGTGCTGTCTTGTACAAGTTACTCTTTTCTGAGTTATGATAAAATCATTAATTGAAGTATAATTATATTTTGGAAATTTACACAACTTAAACATAATACACAGACAATATATTACCATCACAGTCCTTAACAGTCCACTGCAGGAGTTAGGGCCTCTTCCACGTAAGGGGAGGTTATTGCCATAATCTCCACGCTTGACAGGCGGGTTGAAGATTGCAGTGTTTAAATATAAAAATGGAAAATGCTGCTGCCCATTTTCCAGACTACGAAGATTCTAAGTTACTTATTAAGTACTAATGCCACTTTAGACTGAGCTAAAATGGCGTTAGTACTTATAGGCTCACATCGAGCTTCTATCAGGATTTGCGAACGAGTTTCGAGCCGCGGCGGATTAGAAGTTGCTCCGGGGATTCCCCGCAGCGACGGACAACGTTCCGAATTGAAAAATTTGATCGACCGAGAATGGCCGATCCGTTGAGTCAGACTATTTCATGAGCTAGGCAAAAACTTCTATATACTAGATAGATAAGGCTGCGGAATAGAGGAGGTATCGATGGATAGAGATAACACTGCCAGATAATTTACTCCTAATGTCGTTCAAACAATCTAGATTCTATCCTATTATCCTATCCTTTGCCTTTTTTCTACTCATGTGCAATATATGCCCTTTTTATCCTGGACATATATTTTACAGAGATACGAACTGCGCGCGGGTGAAAGCCATGGGGAGCGGCTAGTAGGTAATAAAAAAGAAGTATTATCTTTACATAGTATAAAACAATGTCTAATAAGTATAATAAGACCACGCTAAGTCCGAATCACTTATTAAAAAAAGAAAAAGAAATCTCTGTATGGCAACTTATGACAAGTTTTTAAAGGTGATAGAACGTCATTCATTAAAGTCATAACAAACAATTTGATTTCTGTAGGATTGTTTATTTTCGTGAGTATGAATAATATTATTAAATAATGGGCAAAACAATTAAAAAGGAAGTGAGAGTGATAATTTTCAGCATGATTAATAATAATAATAATGATTAATAGTCAAACTAAAAGTACAAGTTCAAGCCAAATATCTGAATGCTTACAAGAAGGACTGACAAGGACAGATTATCCCCAGATTATTGCTATATCCACATTTTATAATTTTTACTACTGTCAGTCAATTCGGACTTAACGTGGTCCTATTATACGCTTAGATCTTTCGAACTACGCAGCGGATTTTAATGCGGTTTTCAACAATACATGGAGTCATTCAAGAGCTAGGTTTATCAGCAAGAAAAAAAGGGTAGGTTCCACTAGTGTTGTATAAAAACTTGCTTTTCTTCGGCACGCAAGCCGCAGGCGGCGGTAAATTCCCCATATTCATTGCGCCAATATTGTCGGAAAGCTGGTCAGAACGACTGTTTGCGATGTCACCGCGCGACATGTTGACCGTCACCCGATACGGCTCGGCAAATAGAATACGATGGCCACCCCACACTGTCTGTATGGGAATTTGATGGATGTCAATGTGAACGTTTGTATTATTTAGGGGCTATTATAACGAATTTTCAGGCGTTTTAATGGGTAACCATGATCAAATCTGGTCAGGTTCCCCTGGTAGGGTATTGGAGGCCAGATGGCAATCGCTCCGCTGTAATTATGTGATCTGCCAAATCCTGGATCATGGTCAAGACGGGCCCCAGGCCGAATGCTAACGCCACGCTTGCAATAGTTGGGGTATTACACACGTGTTGCCGATCCTGTAGAAGCCTTTTGACCCCTTTGATGAACTTTATGTTGAATTCTATTAGTTGTGCTGTGGTCTCGCATGCGAGGGCGCGGTGTCCGCCTTAACCATGATCCAGGATTTGGCAGATCAGTTAAAGTGGAGTGACTGCCATCTGACCTCCGCGACCCTGCTACCAGGGGAACCTGACCAGATTGGATCATGGTTACACATCCAGTCGCCTTAATGTGTAGGTTTCATCACGATTTTCCTTCACCATAAGAGTATCGGTTACTGGTGTTATCGGTACAGCGTCTCTCGCATTCTAGTCGGATCCCTTAACTATTAGGCCACCGACGCACCAATATACCAAGAATCATTAAAGGAAAATTTCGCCCCATTTCAAGACAATGCACGAGCAGCAGCAGCTTCTACACGTAACTGATTTGATATGCAATATTTCAATAAAGCAGAATATCTCGCGAGCAATTTCGACCCGAGACCCGTTGCAAAACGTCGACTCGCTACATTGTAGGGTTTTATCAGAAGTGCACATTCTGCAATATAACACAGAGTTCTAAATTGAGATTGTTAGTGCTTGCGCTGAAATGAGAGCTCTCTTGTAAACATATCAAGATAAGGAATCCTTTTAGGTTATACGGAGTAGCGTTATACAGGGTTAAACATTTTGCATATTTATTTTGGTGATTGCTGTCTGGCTATCAGGCTGTCCATCAGCGGGCAGAGTAAAATGGCCCCATGTTCCGATACTACTTATAAAATATAATTAGTATTTGCTTCTGTATAGGTGATGCTCTGATAGGTGAACTTAAATAAATCTTAACGGAGTAATCTCGGCTTCATAACTATTTATCTTGTCTCCCGATATATCATTCTCATTACAGTTTTTTTACTTTTGCCATGTTCACGGAAAGTATGCCACAAACTTAAGTGAAGGTATCATTGGTGGCCACTCACCATTCTACCGAACAGATACCTATTACATCATAACAGATAATATTAAGATAAACTGCCCCACTATCTTACTTTACCAGATTTTTCTCGAAACAGTATCAAACAACAAATTAACAATCCTTAAAAGTACTTCAGTATTACAACATTAGAGCAAGTAAAGAGCATTTTCTCCGACTAGCATTCCGACTAAAGAATTCACAGCAGTAACCTTTATCCTCCTTTGAACCATACGCGAAGCAGTTAAGTCGGACTAACGTTATTTCTCGATGTCGAAAGCTGCTCTCTGGCAAGAAAACATAAAGTTTATTACTATGATCCCGCAGTATTGGCTGCAGACTTTGATACCGGTTTATCGGATCCAGGAATACGTCTAAATGTTATAGCAAATCATGCTTCAAATCGCTATGGGATTTAGTTCGTAGTTTCATTAGCTGTTGTTCGTTACTTTTCTGCACGGGCGAAATAATTCACAAATTCTTCGATTACTTTCTTCTCAATATATTAATAAATAATCATCTTGTCGCTAATATCCCGGTTGTGGTCTCGCGCACGAGGGCCCGAGGTCCGCCTTGACCATGATTCAAGATTTGAAAATTACAGTGCGTCCGCCATCTTACTTCCTTGACCCTATTAACAGTGGAACCTGACAGATTGGATCATGGTTATACGCTGAGTCGGTGTCTGCTTTTTTGTCTCTCAGTAAGGCAAAAAAATAAATTTAAATATTGTCAGCGACACTTACAGATGTATCTAAGCATAGCAAATTATAACATTATTATAAAGTATTAATTTCGATATTAAAGTAAAAACTCTTTGGTGAGACTAAAATAATCTTGTAGGCGCAGATGGCGCCACTATACTTGCGGCTTATCAAATTCAAACTACGAAAAGAATATAGGTGAAAATAATCAATTGACTAGCGCTTTTTGGTTGGATAAACATAATTGACAATTCAAAGACTGAATTATACTTTACATAACATATACATACATAAGAACTACTAGATAAGTAGATAAACGAGCCCATGAGTAAGTAATCCATAATTCGTTTGTATTATTTTATTATCCCTTAGATACTTATACCTAATGAAGTAATTGTCAAAGACATAACACCATAGTTTCTTACAATAGCTACATTTTGCGTCTACCACATGAATACACGTATAACTTCTTGTTTTTCCACAAAAATTCTACTTATAAAACTACATAAAGACGGCACGAATACCAAGCGGTTGCAGTCGTCTGTCGGACTTTGTAATTTTAGTTTCATACTTTGTTGCAAGATTTAAATGAGTGGGATAAAAGTCTTGCTTTTCCTTTTGCGACAAAGTTCTTCAGTAGACAAGGTATGTTTTTGTCTAAATCGGATTAACAAGTAACAAGTATGATGTGGGTGGAATGCTGTCTGCTTTTTGTATTGGGTAAATAAACGTGAGCTCTTTACAGAATTTAAATTGTGTATTGTATGTGTTAGTATTGTTTGTGTAATGGAGAGCGTTGGTGGCCGAGTGGTTAAGGCAGGTATCCGACTTTTAACGAGAGGTACCGGGTTCGAATCGCAATGCGGCCATGGACCAATGATTCTTTTCTGAGTTATGTACATTAGTTGAATACTAACCGCTGCTCTTACGGTGAGGGTAAACATCGTGATGAAACCTGCACATTCAGTAATCTGATGTGTAACCATGACCCAATGTGGTCAGGTTCACCTGGTAACAGGGCCACGGAGGTCAGATGGCAGTCGCTCCGCTGTAAATATCTGATTTGCCAAGTCCTACGCATTTTATAAAACCCCTGGTGTTGCTGATATCCATACGCCGCGATGGCCACTTTCTATCAGGTGGCCCGCTTGCCTGTTAGTCTGCCGTATTTCATAAAAAGCCTGGATCATGGTCAAGGCGAACCCCGGGTCCACGCGCGCGAGAGTTTAGCGCCAAAGATGATTATTAAACTGTGTACGGTATAGACCGACCGATATTATACTCACACCGCTGCAGCCAACAAACACCACCAACTCTCCCAACTTATTTGATATTCTCTCTGAAACCACATACAAATGTAGCACTTTGCAACATATCCGTCTTGCATAGCATAGAAAGAACCGCGCCACTTCATTTGAATTCGTTTCCCGGCTAGGATAGTTGCTCACGTCGCTTCGGCATTTGAAATGGTTATTAGCTGGATATTTCCTTTGCCGAATTCGTTCGGAGTATATTCCATTGGGAGTTTGGACTGAACATATGAATGACACGTAGGGCGTAGGTGTGTAAAGTAGTACGTTGTAAAACTAGTATACTTTCGTCGTATATTTTGATGTATTGGAACTACCTGGAGAGGTTTTCCCGGGAGAGTACAACTTGGAGTTCTTCAGGAAAGTGGTTAAAAGGCTTTTTCGGGGTCGACAACGCGTAGGTGATGGTATTGCAAACGTCAATAGGCTGTGGTGACTGCTTACCATCAGGCAGGCCGTAAGCTTGTTTGCCAACTTAAAGGTATAAAAAAAACAAAAGATAGTGAGGTTTACTGTTAGAGTTTAGACATCTCTCCCTGCCTCCCTCCCCCTGCGTTGGTCACAACTCGAAGGTTCGAAATAAGGTTTCTCGCTCGTACGATTCGGATGTGGAATGAGATCCCAGCCACATTGTTTCCTTTGGACTATGACATGGGATCGTTCAAGAGGCGTCTCTTTAGAGGCGGTCAACGCATTGGGTGGTAAGCGACGGTGATCACTTTCCGTCAGGTGGTTCGCTTGCCTGCCGTTGTACTGCCGTATAACATAAAAAAATTACACATAGAACGTTTACGAGTGTGAAGTCGTGTGTTATAAACGCAACCTAACTTTTGTCGTACAGTTTTATGTATTAGAAGTCATACTCAGGATACTGAGGTTTTCATTTTGAATTGAGACAGTCAAAATTAATTGCTTTGGCTCGTCGTGAAAATATAGCGACTTAGATGTTATGCAATGATCGGAGTCTCTGAGTGATAAAATTCGCAACATGGTAATCCGACCTAAAATCGACATATCGCGTAGGTAACTGACCTCCTCAGAATCTGTCGTCCTAAGAATCTGACCTACATCGCCGAGTGTGCTATAGGAATTTATTACAGGTATGAGGCATTTTACGAGTATCTTAGTCCTCACAGTGACAACGCACCTACGGTTCCGCATTTTGTTACCTGCAACCTAAAGGATGAATTGTAGATGTTATGGGCGACAGTTACCACTTACCATCAGGTGGGCTGTCTGCTCGTTTGTCACTGAATAGCATAAAAAATCTGTTGAAAACTGATAATTGCTTGGAAAGCGTACACTACGCCCTTGTAAGTGTCGATCTGCGAAAGTCGGCTTTCTGCGAAATCCAAATTCTTCCACGGCGGGTTTTTGGTACTTACCATGACAGATTACAAGGACCCTTAGAGAATCACTTTGTCCTCAGGAACGGGTAAAAGTGAGATAAGGTATCAGGTTGAAAATTAATATTCAAGTACCCTATAAAGGTGGTCTCTTTATAAGATTCTGAAAACTCCCTTTGCACACTCAGCTTAAGGCGACACGGATAAAGCCAAATCTTAAGAAATCCGTTAAGGCCGTTCCTGCGTAATCTGTTTTTTACCCACAACGGACGGAACGGAGACGGTTTGTTTGTATGTATGTCTGTTACCATAATATTTTTGTTTCATTTTTTTTTGCATAAAAGGTTATGGATTCCGGGCAGGTTTTTAGACATGTTTTATGGCAGTACGGCTTTTGAGGAGTTTTAACAAACTTCTAAAAAAGCGGATTGAAGCGGTTTTTTGCATTTAAAAGCTATAATTTCAAAATAATATCGGGATGTCATGGGAATCGAAAGATGATAAAATAAAAACCAAAACTAAAATTATTTTTAAATCCACGACGGATAAAATTGTTGTAAAGGAGAAAGGAATAAATAATTTTTTAAACTCTCTTGTAGCAGATCGCTCGACAAATCCGTCGGGGGCTGTTAATGAATGTAATAATTTCCATTAAATGTACTCTATAGAATATTCTGAAAGTGATCCTTACAATAATGCCCAATGCTGTAAATATTACACACAAATCTTAGACGCTGGCGTCCTCAAATCCGTTATGCAGTTATAAGAACTAGAATTAACTTTCAGGCACGAATAACGAATTTTTAAAAATAATAACATATCTGCTGATAATAACTAGTTACGGGGTACAAATCGGATGCCGAGACTGGTCAACCAGTCTCAGGGTTCCCAGCGGAAGACCTTACGACCTTACGACCTTACGACCTCGCCGATCCAACAATATTTAGGAGGCACACCAAATGCACAGAGAAAAACTTTAGTGAATTTTTTCTCGACCTATGTTAGTCATTTTTTCCATATGACCTAATGTGGCGAGCTCATTGCGGTGTAGTTTGACTAGTCTCTAAGTACGAAACGGTCACCCATCCAGCGTCCGCACTCTATCAACGTTGCTTAACCTTGGTTATCGGTCTCGCAAGCATGCTGCCACTGCCGCTTCCTACTATAATTAAGACAAAATATTTCTACGTGTTTGAACCATTCGAATTCAATTACTTAAGAAGTTCTCGTTCGAAATAATTTGAGTTGGATTCTCTTCTACGAGGCGTGAATAATTAGAGCCATTTAGCCTCGCTCCGTACCACCCGGCAGTTCAACAAATGGGTTCACTAGAACGTTCTTCAGTCTCTTGAAAGGAGTAGTTATTTGGATTTCTTACTACTTCATTCGCCACTTTGAATGAATACAATATATGATTTAGTTCTTTGTAATAAAATGTGAACAAGAGTCGAGAAATTGAGAAGTTCTTTAAATTTCTTGCTATTCTATTGGCTAATTTGGCCACGTCGAACGAATACAATAACCATTAAAGTACTTAGCAATAAAATATGTACAAGGTAAAACCATAATGTACAAACTGTTGGTGAACCAAAATAAATAAATAAATAAATAAATAAATAAATAAATAAATAATAGGTCATAATTAGGTCCGGAATCAAACTGGGAATGCGTTTCTTCATCAAGCGGGCCGTAAACTTGTTTGCCACCTTAGTGGTATAAAAGAAAGATGGGGTGAAAAGGCTCTGTAATATTTGTGTAACTTTATGTTATATGTGCGAAAAGGTTCTTGGGTGGCGACTACGTACCGGCAATCGCAGACCCCCAAAAAGATGGACGGACGCTCTCGTGAAGTTGAAGGGAGCTGATGGAAGCAAGACGTCAGGAGGCCTATTTTCAGCTTAAATCCATCTACCGTTGGACATAGGCCCCTAACTAGCATCTTTGCACTCTATCCTGTAACAATAATGAATGTTGATTATGCTGCTCTCACACCGGTGGAACACCGGCCCCACTCCCACACTCTCATACATTTGTAAACACTTTGAAACATCCGGTGTAGTGTGTAGGAGTAGCAAAACAAAGTTTCGAAATATTTCGGACATAAAACAAAACTTTATTAAACAAAAAATGAAACAAAGGGAAACTTTTTGCAACATTTATTAATGTTTTAAAGGAATGTTCCGGGTTTAATACCTCGTACCTTTGTTTACGAGTAGCCTGTTATTTCATACCTTACATACCTTTAAAACATTATTTATCAATGTGGTTAAACAAAATGAAACATATTGCGAACGAACTGGTATATTCAAGGTTGTCATTGATAGATGTTGTCATGTTTTCATGAGCAAGGAATCATTTATCTCTCTATCTACAGTCCATTGCTGGAAAGACCGACGCAACCTTGCTTCAAAATTTCAGCCTCAAAGGAACAGGCCCTCAAAAAAAGTACTCAAACGTAAAATATTATTTCATAACAAGATTTTATCAGACGGTATAGTATTCATCAAGACCATTCCAAAGAGCCCAAACACGATGGTGTTATCTCATTGCGTTCTTTAGTTCATATGACCAACTTCCGACTCCATCATCAGACCAGCTCGATTCAAGTCATATAGGTGTACCAAACAGCACAATTGCACACCGGGAAGTGAGTCAAATTAGGCAAAATTTGTCCTGAACATACACCCATATCCTGGCAGAGCCTGTGATAAACGCTAGGACGATGATGATGGTTACACACACATAGTTGAAAACATTGCAAGTAAAAAAAAGCTGGCAATAAAAAGGAACCAATACCAAACGGACCAGCAATTCCCAGTTCCTCCGTCCGAATTTCTTCGTACCCGTTCATAAATTACCTGTCACTGATAACGTTTTGGCCGAGATATATTTCCAATTCCCAGACGATAGCCGCGATAGCTCCGACGTCGATGGCCTCATCCCCCTTCCCCCACCCCTCTTGCCCTGGACACAGTGCAGCGAATAACAGTAGAACGTATTCTTAACCCCAGGCGAAAAAATATTTCACCACATATATTATCGGGTTTGTTACCACGGATAATATTGTTTTTACCTCGATGTTGATGTTGGTATAATCTATATTGGTGTTATAAGTTTGATGCGTGTATCTGTGAATAGTGTGTCTGGCATCGTAGCTCCTGCAAGGATGGACATAATATATCGTAGCGGTTTTCTTTATTTGAAAGTTATTTGGGCGTCGATGGCCTATTGGTAAAGGTATACGACTTGTATCGCAAGCGAGAGTTCGAATCCCACTGCCGCTATGGACCAATGACTCTTTTCTGTGTTATGTGCATTAGTTGAATGGAATAGAATAGAATATCGTTTATTTCATACCTTATGCACACACAGACAACTTAAACCTAACTATAATACTAACCAATGTTTTAACTGTGAGGAAAAACATCGACACCTGCACATTCAGACACTTGAATGTGTAACCATGATCCAATCTGGTCAGCTTCCCGATTGAGCTCGTGCGCGAGTACACAAGCGGAACATTAACGCCGATATGATTTTCTTTTTCTTTCTTTAGTTTATAAATAGGGTTATTTATACCACTAAGGTAGTAACCAAGCTTACAGTCTGCCCGATGGTAAGCACCGCACGTTTTGGAAGTTTCAAAAACTTTCGGGTTTTATCGGGTCCTTTCAAATAAATGGTAAAAATATCAACAACGGTACATTATAACGAAACGCCACCTTTCTCGGGACGTCCCTTTGTACGAACTAGTACTGCTACCCCGTACTACACTGTGGCTGAAGTGTTCACGGAATAATTATCATCAGTGAATATTAATGAGGCGTCCATGATTCCGATTGAATACGTCCAGTGGTTCAGCGGATGGGAAAGACAGGTCTGTGCTGACTATAACGGGTTCGAGTGCTCTAAATATCCCTTGATTCGTGCGATGTCAGAACCAGATAATAAAATAAAAACATCTTGGCGCTAATTTCCCGGTTGTGATCTCGCGCGCGAGTTTCTGGGGTCCGCCTTGACCCTGATCCAGGATTTGGCAGATCAGATAATTACAGTGGAGCGATTGGTATCTGACCTTTGTGACCCAGTTAACAGGGGAACCTGACCAGATTTGATCATGGTTACACATTCGCTCGCCTGAATGTGCAGGTTTCATCACGATTTTCCCATACCGTTAGAGCATCGGTTAGTGTTCGACTTATGTACATAACTCAGAGAGTTATTGGTTTTGGGGTTTGAACCCGGTTCCTCGGGGTCTTGTGAATCTTGATAATAATATATATTATATTTATGAGTATGAGTTGCTACTAATTAAAATTAATCCAAAAGCGACTTTATTTTGTTCGTTGTAAGGATTAGTATCGACTGCAACTGACGGTTGGTAGACTCCAGCCAAATTGGGGTGCCTCTTACTAATTTTCGAGATTTTCTTTTTAGTTTCACTCATCACTCTTTATCTTTATCGTAAAGTTGTATCGAAAAATGGCTTATTATACTCTACTTTTTTCTACTATAAAGTTCGGAGGCTGAATACAACGTGTTCATTGGTCCATTAAAATTAAGTACGCTAAGGCGGCTTTCACGGTGTGGATTTACCTGCAATTTTCATGTGTTGCAAAAAAATATCCAAAATAGCAAATATTCGTTTTATTTTAATTAGATACAAAATAAGAGGGCAACCCAGAGATTACAGTCTCGGAGCTGATAAGCACCGAGAGCAGTTCAGCTCACTGAATTTATTTTACATGTATGCAAAATTTCAATTCTGCAGAGCATTTGTCGCTGCCAAAGAATTACATGAGAATGATAATAATAAATTTCAATCTTTCTACAAAATTTCAAAAGAAACGTAATAAACATTTATATACAGTTGGTAGCACCAAGTATTACGAATAAGACACAATTATGAGGGAATGCATCAGCCACGAAGAAAGGATTTTAATATCGATTAGGTAAATTAATCAAATATTTATTGAAACATATATAATGTGTTGCAAATAATATCAACGTTCTGAGGAATTCTCTGGGGAGTTGTGTGGATAACCTGCTGTAGAGTTTCAACACCGCACTTCCCGTAATAAATAAAAGACACTTCCTGCCGAGCGCGACCATTCTATGGAATGAACTTTCTGCAGCGGTGTTCCTGAGCCGGTACGACATTGAAGTCTCGAAGATTCGAATTTGTAGTTTTTTCATAGGCCGACAACGCATTTGTGAGGACCCTGGTGTTGCTTTGACCCATGAGCACTTGCCATCTGAAGAACTACTTGTTCCTTAGCCTCCCTAGTAATGAAGTTAATGAGCAAGCATTTATAAAATTTTCAATTAACATGTTTCTGGATATCTGGAATTGCCTCTAGCATTCCACTCCATCCATCCACATCTGATAAATAATAGGGTCTTTTCGTCGCTCCAGCTCCACTTTTTCCAGGTTTTAGACTCCGAACAAATCCGGATCTTACACTCCGCCGTTTTTCTTTGCACTCGCCTACTGAAATTATAAATGCTCATACTATAAGTAATGTATTATACACGTGTTCCAGATACTTAGCCGAGAGATCAACGTTTACAAGTTTGACAAAATATTTCGCGAGGGGAGATAATACAATATCACAAATTATTGCAGAAACTGTAGTAGTAATTTGGAATGTTCTGAGTGAATTATATATGCCAATTCCAAACACGACTGATTGGCAAAAAAAATATTAAATTCGGTAAATTCAACTTTGGAATTGGATGTGATGAATTTGGAAACCTTTTCCCGTACTATTTCGTAGGTGATGATGCATTTACGTTAATGCATTATACAAGATGTATCAAAAGAAAGTTTATATTTATTTAGTTTACTACGTGAACGCAACGAATCCGAGGGGCGCGGGGGTTATGTCAATCGGTAGCCTGGCTCTTGGGAATTCAGACGCTAAGGAGCGTTTCTTAGGCGTGCGAGAGTTTTACAAAAACGGTGATTCGGCGACTGTAGCGCGTAGGAGATTCTGCGGTATTCGAGGTTTTCGCCACTCAAATTATGCGCCAATCATTCCTCTTATTCGAAAATGGGTCAAAAAGTTTGAAGAGACCGGTACAACATACAAATTAACACAAACACTGAGAAAACCAATTCCACGGATTACCGTAAGAATTATCTTGTAGTCCATAAAATAATTTAACCTTTTTAACGCACCTCATATCCGTGCCCATGACGCCAAATACTGATATATCAGACAAGAAAATAAGTTATAATCAACCATTATTTTAATTGCACATACGAACATTAACACTGAGTTTATTATCTTATATATCGATATGTATTATGTTCACAACATTACCTAAACAACATCTTTTTGGGCCGTGGCGTAAAAATCGTAAAAAGCCGTGGCGTGGAAAGGGTCAAGATTAACCAGTATTTTACTCACGTGTTGTTTCAAAAATGTGTGCTATTATAGTTTTCATTGTTAATCCGAGATATGAGCCATAGCCTCTTTTATAAATCGGGAGTCTACGGCCTGAGTGGTGCAGTTGATTAACATGATCACTCAGTTCCCGGGTTCGATTCACGGCCGAGCAGAAATTGAAATGATGATTTCTGTTACGGGTCTGGGTGTAGTATGTATAATAAGTATGTATTTAAAAAGAAAAATGGTATATAAGTAGTTTATCAATTATCTAACACTCATAACACAAGCTTTGCTTACTTTGGGGCTAGATGGCGCTGTGTGATGAAACTAGAGTACCTTAACCGCAATCATCAGCTTTATTGCAGGAGTACTCACGAACGATAATTTTGTAATTTTAAGCCAGATTAGTGTGATTACAATTTAAGAGTAGTGCCTGAGTATGAGACTTAAGTACCTCCTCAACCGCAATCATTAGCTTTATTGCACGAGTACTTATGAACGATAATTTTTTCTTTTTACACTAGATTAGTTTAAGGTTATTTTGGAGTCAATAAAAGAAATCCGAAGACTATGTTACTATCTCCGAGTACCTGTGATAGGCTTGTCTTTTGCAATTGCAAAAATAGGGTAATACACATTACATTTTGTTAGTATAAGAATCTTCAAGTACCTATGCTTATCTTTTGCAATTAAAAAACGGCAGTAAACATTGGATTTTGTTTAAGGACAGACGCCGGTTCTCTTTGCTATCATTTGACTAATAATGGCTGCAGAAGGAATCAAAATCTGGGCAAGATTTACCGCCCAAAGAAGTTCCGACGATGCATTCCTCAAATTTCGTATACAAAACATGCCAAAGGATCGGATGGAAGAAGTTGTAGATTTTGAATGAAACTATTTTCTGAGAGATGAGCCTTGTCATAAAGCCGTGGGTAAGTACAAACATCTTGACGATGTATTGACTAAATTGTTAGAAAGTTTGTTACTCTTAAAATTGCTGATAATATGTGAGTTGTGTATCAGTTATCTAGCACCCATAGTACAACATTTGCTTAGTTTGGGGCTAGATGTCGGTGTATAAACGATTATTTTAATATTTTATTGAAATTTTACAGTGTTGTAGCTTATATACTGACTCGTAACTGTTATTATTATAAAAGAATGTGGGTAGGTTAAGTCGGATCGGCGGCTGCGTCCGCGATCACCCACCCAGTCGGAATTATAGCCTCGGTACTAAAGCTCACGTCTCGTGTTTTAATCAATTAACTTCCAAACTAACAATTGGCGACGAAATCGGGTTGGAATAGCACCAACCCCTTACACTCGTGGGTGTCGTACAAGGCGACTAATGTTTTCGAGGCAAAATATCTAAGAGTCTGCGTAGGCTGGAAAATGGGCAGCAGCGTTTTCCATTGTTATATTTATAACACTGCGATCTCCAACCCGCCTGCCAAGCGTGGAGATTATGGCAATAACCTCCCCTTTCTTGGGAGAGGCCCTTAGTCCTGCAGTGAACTGTAATGGGCTGTGATGATGATGATGATGATGCGATCACCTACCGATACCCAGTCGGAATTATAGCCTCGGTACTAAAGCTCACGTCTCGTGTTTTAACCAATTAACTTCCAAACTAACAGTAACCAAGTCGAAATTCCCTTATTATATATATTTACTTTTGATGTCCTCTAGTGCCTTAGGGAGCCCATAGACTAAGTCTTTCTTAGGAGGCTTTCATGGCCATTTTAAGACGTTGAAGTTACATTTAACGACATTGAGAAATCACGATAAGTTAACGTAATAAAATAATAATCATCTTGGCGTCAATGTCCCGGTTGTGCTCTCGCACGTGAGGGCCCGGGGTCCGTCATGATCCACTATCCAGATCAGGTAAGTACAGTGGAGCGATTGCCATCTGACCTCCGTGACCCTGTTAACGGAGCAACCTGACCAGATTGGGTCATGTTGTTAGGTGGGTGACAAGGAACGTTTTAAGATACACCAATTTTTTTTAAATATCGCAATGTATTGTTACTTTTTTGAAAATCATTTTATTTAAATTTCGAATTCTAAAAGCCAGTTGGTAAAAAAGAAACGAAAAAAAATCAAAAATGGAAAAGTACGGAATATATTTGGTGCGTTGAATCAAAAACGTTTTCAGTCATATAGGCAGGTCCTCTTTTGATGTGAAACTCATATAAAATTCGTGTTTACTTCAATCTTTTTCTAATCTGCTGCTCCTAACCCTTAAGTTGAAGTCAATCAAGATCATCAAGTCCTAGTAACATTATATTTTATTAATGGTTGATTTCCAGGACTGTGGATATTATTTAGGACACTATACTTATAACTCGGTCATAGTTCGGTACCACTATCATAGTAATGATTACAATGCTATTGTAAAGTATCGCGAAAAATTTTCTTTATTAACTGATGACTTGACCGGAATAAATTTCTAAAATTCAAAGTATTTTGGAGCCGAGTTTTTCAGATGTATCTACAGATGTAGTTTGTGGCACTCGATAGTCTCTGCCTGCCTCTATGGGATATGGGCGTGAATATGCATATATGTATCAAACATTATAATACCTTAATGAATCTGTATGCCTACCTATGTAACAAATAAATTGACTTTGACTTTGTTTTAGAAACAGCTCCTCAATTTAAACGGGTATAGTTTTTGATAATTTTCAAAAGACGGAATCTAACAATCTGCAATAAAATAATAGTCATTAAAATGTTATCCTTGCAGGTACTTACAAAAGTAAGAAAGCCAACGAAGAATGTAGAAATTATTTACAGAAGT
This sequence comes from Blastobasis adustella, assembly GCA_907269095.1. Taxonomy (NCBI): domain Eukaryota; kingdom Metazoa; phylum Arthropoda; class Insecta; order Lepidoptera; family Blastobasidae; genus Blastobasis; species Blastobasis adustella. Next base: position 466,469 of record OU026132.1, read on the forward strand.
TTCTGCACGACCCAACATATCACGTCGTCGTCTGTTATCTAGAAGACGGTGTCGATCCTCCGGCCTTGATCGGCGTATCAAGCATGCAACTAGTAGACAAGAATGACGAAGATGGTGATAGGAAGCTCAATGATACAATGGTAATAGTACACGTGTCCTGTGGTGGCTGAATTGTGTCTGGTAAAGTGGCAGAAGTTATGACGTTTGCGACCCTCCTGGTGCCCAAGTCGGATCATTTTATATAACTCAACAGAGTTAGATAAAATTCTCAGTAATATACTGAGATTGATAATTAATTGAGATTTTTATATTGTGTAGGGTGGTACGAATAGTACATCTGCAACCTTAGGAGAACGGATTCGGTACGGGCCTTAATTTGATCTAATTAGAAATCGTAATTGACTCTCAATTGAATAGTTTTTTGTATTGTCATTAAAGTCAAATCGAAAGCGGTTCAGCAGCTAAATCAATATTTTTTTAAGTATTAGGTTAGGTATGCTCATTTAATTTTGCTGGATCGATCGAATCAGAAATGAGGAGAGCCATAGGTAAACCGAGTCTGCAGTCTGAGTTAAGTGGCGACCATAAACCGGAAGACGCAGCGTAGGTAGGCCCTCCCGCATGGTGGACCAATGACCTAGTAAAGATTGCAGTTACCGGCTGGATGTGGATGGCACAGGACCGGCCCTTGTCGAGATCTTTCAAGGTGGCCTATGGCCTACGTCCAGCAGCGGGCGTCAACCGGCTGATAAGATGATTCATTCTGCGGTCATGCGATTACAAACAGTCGATATCGAGCGCCGAAATCTTAAAATTTTTTGAATTATTGGAAATTATGAGACAGCGATTTGACGTGTATAAGACATGCAACTACTCACAATCAGTGAAAAACGCGCAGTTATCATATCTCATCTTAGGGAAAGCGGTAATGTCGCCCATACTTAATACACTAAAGTTTTCAAGTAGGAAACAAAAGTCAGGGCCGCTTAATGCTTTGTCAATATGATAACTAAGCTGCTATACATAATGTCTATAATTGTGTTAACTACCTACAAACCGGAACTCAACAGCTCGACAGGAGAAACTGTTATGGGGAAAGACCCTTAACAAAGTCCTACCACGAGTAGAATGTGGCACCACGTGGGAAAAAACGTATGTATGTATGTAGATGGAAAACCATTTCTTACAGGAGATTAGTATGCCAGGCAGAGGGCGTACCAGTCACTGAGGGGTGGATGACATCTATCGGCTCGCAGAAGGCAGCAGAACGTGATGGCTGGAAAACTGCTGTCGAGGTCCCTGTAGAAGAATTCGAACAACAGCTGGATGTCTCTTTTGGCTCGACTTCTGGTATATTTAAAGCGATATATACTGAGATAAATTAATTTAAAGTTAAGTTAAGAGTCGCTTAAATAATCGTAAATAGAGTAATTATTAACGTATTATTATATTGTACATGGATGGGTTCCGTCTTTTGAAAATTATCAAAAACCAAAGTTGTTTAAACTAACCTAACCTGTAAAATATTAAAAAATAATTTTCAGTTTTATTTTTTAATATTTTACAGGTTATTCCTATTTAAAATTGCCTTTTTTTGTAGGGAATATGACGAAAACTGTAATTTTACACGTTATGTTAGGACAGCACACGAGGGCCCAGTTTTTGTTAGGTACTCCACCACATTTTTCATTGTCACATTGCAGGCGAGACAGATAGAGTGACGTCAACAGACTTTCAGTATACAGCCGGTAGGTGTGCTTAGTGTCTGCTGCGCAGTACTGATTCGGACTACTATGACATTTACTATATTTATTTCTCTTAATCTCAATGAAGCTCTCTTTAAGCATATAGGGAAATACGAGAGGCAGATAGTTTCCGAGTTGATATCTTCGGGTTGTTATGTTTTCGAGGTGTCAGTAAGGCGCCTAGAGATAGAGGGTTGACGGCTGGTGTTGCTACTGTCCGTAGACAGTGGCGACGACGCACCATCTGGTGGCACATTCGCCTCTTTGCCTATCGCTTGCTTTCATAAATTAAATGAAAGCCAATTCGGACCAACTCTGGCCTCCGTACAGAGACGCGCCGTACAAATTGTCGATGATCCCATACAAACAAGCAAGTCAGAACTAATGGCTAACAGAAGGTAGTTTGGCTCCCGTGTGTGTGTTCTATTGTCTGTACAATGGGGAGTGTTCTGAGGAACTCTTCGATCTGGTGCCCATAGCACAATTCCACCATCGTACCACCCGCTGTGGGCTCATCCCTACTACGAAGACCCTCTGTTGGTCACCACGCCAAGGCTCGAAAGAATGTTTCTTGTTTATACGATTCGGATATGGAAGGAGCCACTGTGTTTCCTTTGGACTATGACATTGGATCATTCCAGAGGTATATTAGAGGTCGCTTCTGAGGCGGGCAACGCATTGGTAACTCCTGGTGTTGCTGATGTCCATAGACGGCGGTGACTACTTTACTTTATCAGGTGGCCCGATTGCCTGTTTGTCTGCCACTCACATGCCTGCTTATCAAGCGGCATAACAAAACTCTCGTCAAACCAAACTGATCGTATCTAGGGGGTAATTTTGGAAAAATGCCGTGCCACTTAACACTGGGTCCCCACCCAGTAAAATGGGTTAAAAACCTATTATTTGATCATGCCGTTGGATCAAGTCTCGTGGAGAGTCAGTGGCCTAAGTGGTTAAGGAGTCTGACTCGTAAGCGAGAGGTGCCGTGTTCGAATACCACTTCTGCTATATTCGAATGACTCTTTTCTGAGTTATGTACATTATATTGTTGAACACTAATCGATGCTCTCACAGTAAGGGAAAATATCGTGAAGAAACCTGCACATTCAGGCAACTGAATGTGTGCAACCATGATTTAATCTGGTCAGGTTCCCCTGTAAACAGGGTCACGGAGGTCAGATGGCCGATATTCCACTGTAATTACCTGATTTGCCAAATCTTGGATCATGGTCAATGTGAGTCCCGGGCCCTCGTGCACGAGAGCACAAACGGGTCATTAACGTCAAGATCATAATATTCGTTTTTTGGATCGTGCCTCAAAATGGTGAGTGGCAGGCATAAAGGTTAAACTGTAACACCACGTCTTTTCCTAAGTAATAGTACTCTAATACTACTATCTAATAGGATAACCTCAGCCACAGAATATTGAGACTCCTCAGCTTATCAATTATCTGTCAATGACGTACCGCTTACCACAAAGTCTCCGATGAGTTGGAAACTGACACAAGCGGTGAGACTTCTCGGAGTTAGTAACTAAGAGTGACGGTTGACCTAGTGTCGCTGGCTGCAGTGCACTCCGGTGCTTTGTTTTTCTTCATTTAGTTAAACCTATACGATTAGTTAATAATAATATGGATGAATAATGGATATGGATATGGATGGATATGTGGTAATAGTGTTATAATAATGTCGCCGAAAATCTATAACAAACTACCGGCACACATCAGAGGGAGCAATGACTGGGTTAAATTTAACAAAGAACACTTGATTATTTAGTTGACAAAGCATATTACTCTATTAACGAATTTTTAAGCGACTCTACAATTTAACTTAAGAAGAATTGATAACTATGCTTTGAAAATATTGAAAATAAATAAAGTAACTTAATGACTTATGTATGTATAGATTAGTAATAAAATAAATTTGACATAATTATTTAATAACTATTGACATGTGAAGATATATTTAATTTTATTTGAATGACCTAAAGCTCTCTGTATTCATTCAACATCTGTATATATTTTTATGTATACCAACCTGTGTGCCACAATAATAGTATTTGAGTTTGAATTTAAATTTGAAAAGGTAGGAATTTGGTGGGAAAGAAGTTACTGCATCTCGAACTGCAAAATCACGTAACCCAAACTCCATATTCAATAAAATTTCGTTTCATTTCATAATAATAAATAAATATTTATTTCGTTAACAAATACTACTAATATCGTTTCTGAAGTCTCCTTTTAGGCAAAGCCTGTGTTAGAAGACACCGTTTCCGTTTTCGTTTCGTCAGTTGAACGCTAACCGATGCTCTTACGGTGAGGGAAAACATCATGATGAAACCTGCACATTCAGGCGACTGAATGTGCAGGTTGTGTAATTGCATGGTTACACAACCATGATACAACCTGGTATCAGGGTCACGGAGGTCATATGGCAGTCGCTCCACTGGAATTATGTGATCTGCCAAATCCTGGATCATGGTTAAGGCGGACCCCGGGCCTTCGTGAGCGAGAGCACAACCGGGATATTAACGCCATTAGTTCAACCTATACGAATCCTTACCCCAACTTCCTACTAATAATATAACTGCAGGAGGTTTGTTTGGATGTTTATTTATTTATTTACTAGTGGACTCAGCGCGACTTCGTTCGCGTGGCGTACCCCTGCGCTACCCTAAATTAAAATCCGTTGCATAGTTAAAAGATCTAAGCGTCGGGTCCAAACGACGGAAATCGACTTTGTTTTATACTATGTACAGATTTATTAAATTTGCCGACAGATTTACATACTTGTAACTCCTTTACGCAAAAACTTGGCGGTATTCTACAATCTACATAGTAAAACTGGTTTACGATGCATTTATATTTTTTAACTCCCACGAAACAAGAGGTGTGTAGTAAGTTAGGCGTGTTTATTGGTGAATGTTCTGTATATCTGTGTGTGGCATCGTAGCTCCCGAATTGATGAACCAATTTCGATGCGGTTTCTTTAATTTACAATCCAGTTTAATCGAGATGGTTCACTGCTTTGTTTCCTTATAATCGAGTTAGCAGTTAAGGAAATATTGAAGAGTATGTATACATGGTCGAGGACTATCAGATGTTTTTCTGTTTGTTAGGTACGGATTTGAACCATATTACAATAGGCCAAGTGTCTTTAACATTTAGATCTCCCGACCTATGTGCTCTCGCGCACGAGGACCCTTGGTCCGCCTTGACCATGATCCAGGATCCAGATCAGGTAATTACAGTGAAGCGACTGCCATCTGACCTACACGACCCTGCTATCAAGGTAACCTAAATAGATTGGATCATGGTTACACATTCAGGCACCTGAATGTGCAGGTTTCATCACGATTTTTTGTTCTCACCATAAGAGCATCGGTATTCAACTAAAGTACATAACTTAAAAAACAGTTATTGGTACATGGCCGCAGTTCGACTGGATACTTATACATGGTGGAATCGTTAAGTCAATTTAATGCAGCCAATTTGCATCATTCGACGCAACTGTTAACTCGAAGTCTGATCAAATTTCAGTTGAAATCCGTGACGGTATGCAAATTGACTGAGCTTGTCACAAGCGAGTTGGTAAGATCTATATAGTAAGCGGGTATACTACTAGTTTTCTCGGCGTTACTCTATTGTAATATGCAGTATTATACACACAAACCTTCCTCATGAATCACTCTGTCCATTGGTGAAAACCGCATGAAAATTTGTTCAGTATTATTTGAGTACCTATATAGCAAACAGACAGACAGATGCGGCGTAGGACTTTGTTTCATAATATGTTGATAGAATATATATATTCCCTATAGAAAACAGCAATTACATGTAGGCATTATATATTTACATACCTTTAAAATATTTAAGAATAAACTGCGAATTTAGATTAAATTATTTTATCTCAGCATACATCGCTTTAAATATACCAGAAGGCATGCCAAAAGAGACATCCAGCTGTTGTTCGAATTCTTCTACGGGGACCTCGACAGCAGTCTGCCAGCCATCACGTTCTGCTGCCTTTTGCGAGCCGATAGACGTCATCCAGGACTCAGTGACTGGTACACCCTCTGCCTGGCACACTAGTCTCCTGTAATAAATGGTTTTCCATCTACATACATACATACGTTTTTTCCCACGTGGTTCCACATTCTACCCGTGGTAGGACTTTGTTAAGGGTCTTTCCCCATATCAGTTTCTCCTGTCGAACTGTTGAATTCCGGTTTGAAGGTAGTTAACACAATTACAGACATTATGTATAGCATCTTAGTTATCATATTGACAAAGCATTAAGCGGCCCTGACTTTTGTTTCCTACTTGAAAACTTTAGTGTATGAAGTATGGGCGACATTACCGCTTCCCCTAAGATGAGATATGATAACTGCGCGTTTTTCACTGATTATGAGTATCATCATAAAACGGTTCTGACAATCCCTTTTTTGCTTCTTCCCTTCAACATTATTTAAAAAATATGCTCGTTGGTTTCGGGTTCCCGTGATCTCTCTTAACCTTAGCGTGTTAACATAAATTGCATTGACAATATTTATGTTATAATATAAAGTCTTATTACCTTGTCTTCAGAAACTCTCTTGCGATGCCATACCCCCTATAATCGGGGTGCACGACGAGGCCTCTGTCTTCGTAACATTTCTGGACGTTGCATGTCTCATACACGTCAAACAGCTGTTTCATAATTTTCAATAATTCAAAAAATTTCAAGGTTTCAGCGCTCGATATCTGAAATGTTCAATATTTTTATAATATTGAGCAGCTGTGGATCTTCGATCATTATCAACATCATATTAACTGGAGAATGCCCACTACTTAGCGTAGGCCATACGCCATAGGCCTCCCCGAAAGATCTCCACAAAAGCCGTTCCTATGCCAGCCGCATCCACCTGCGATCTTTACTAGGTCGAAGGTCTACCTTGTGGGAGGCCTGCCCACGCTACGTCTTCCGGTTTTTGGTTGCCACTCGAGAACATTACTGCCCTATCGACTATTTTTGCCACTTTCCGTTATGTTGACCGTATACCATCCTAGGCAATAAAAAATCTCAGTTAATTATCAATCTCGGTTATATAGTTCGATAAAAATACCCGACTTGGGCCCCAGGAGGGTCAAATGGGTTTGCAAATGCGTTTCATGCGTTGCGTTCGTTCCGGGTCAGAACTTCTGCCACTTTGCCAGACACAATTCAGCCACAACAGCACACGTGTACTATTACCTTCGTATCTTTGAGCCTCTTATCACCATCTTTGTCATTCTTGTCTACCAGTTGCATGCATGATACGCCGATCAAGGCTGGAGGATCGACACCGTCTTCTAGAAAGCATACGACGACGTGAGCCGTTGGGTCGTGCAGAAACTTCTTGAAATAACCTCGGGATTCTTCGTTGGCTTTCTTACTTTTGTAAGTACCTGCAAGGATAACATTTTTTTTCACCCATGAAGATAAGGTGACAAACAAGCTTACGGCCTGCCTGATGGTAAGAAGTCACCGCAACCTATTGCACCGCAGGCTGCGGTGACCTATTGAGGTTTGAATAACATCTTAAAGTTACAATACACAAAAAAAAAACCACCTATCCTTACAAAAAATAACCCATAACCTATCAAACCTAAAGATAAAAAATTTGACCCAGGTCCCCCGAATTTGGATAGGTGCCCAGAAGGCCGGCTGCGTTGCCCCGCTGGATAGCGAGGCTTATACGCTGACCCAAGAAAGGCTAGCCTTCTGGTTATTCGTATGAACTATTTAATTCAATTCAAATACTTTTATTGTGACACCCAAGTTGGTATACCTATAAATAATATACAAATGTTGAATAAATACACAGAGCGCTGTGGTCTGCCCACGGGCATACAATAATTCAGAGTTTAAGTCATTCAAATAAAATTAAATATAAGTCATTATGTTACATTATTTATTTCCAACATTTGCAAAGTATAGTTATTAATTCTTCTTAAGTTAATCTTAAGTTAACAGTCGCTTAAATAATCGTAAATAGAGTAATTATTAACGTATTATTATATTGTAGATGGATAGGTTCCGTCTTTTGAAAATTATCAAAAACCATACTTGTTTAAATTGAGAATGTGTTACTAAAATAGTAGATATCACGCCCGTATCCCATAGGAGTAGGCAGAGACTATCGAATGCCTTAAGCTATAGATACATCTGTAAAACACGACTATGTAAAATACTTTGGAATATATCATCAGTCAAGTCATCAGTTAATAAAGACAATTTAACGATACTTTACATCATCATCATCATTATTGACCTTAGACATCTATTATAAATGATTTAAACAGCGTCACTATTAATGGTATGGCACTTTTTCTCGATACTTCTCAATAGATATTGTAATCATTGCTATGATAGTGATACTGACCAATGATAATATGTCTAATATCTCCAACATTATCCATAGTAGTAGAATTGAGCTATCAACCATTAATAAAACATACTGTTAGCTATGACTTGATGATATTGTCAACGACCTCAACTTAGGGGTCAGTAACCTGCTGTAGATTAGAAAAAAGCTAATAAGATTGATTGAAGTAAACAGTAATTTGAGATGTTTTTCTACTCAACGGAGGACCGGCAGAAATGAATGGACCCCTGCCTATATAACCGACAACGTTTTTTATTCAATTAAAAAAAGAAAATAATCATCATCTTGGCGTTAATGTCCCGGTTGTGCTCTCGCGTACGAGGGCCCGGGGTCCGCCTTGACCATGATCCAGGATTTGGCAGGTCAGGTAATTACAGTGTGGAGCGACTGCCATCTGACCTCCATGACCCTGCTACCAGGGGAACCTGACCAGATTGGATCATGGTTACACATCCAGTCGCCTGAATGTGCAGGTTTCATCACGATGTTTTCCCTCACCGTAAGAGCATCGGTTGGTATTCAACTAATGTACATAACTCAGAAAACAGTCATTGGTACATGGCCGGAGTAGGATTCGAACCCAGGACCTCTGGCTTACGAGTCGGATACTGTAACCGCTCGGCCACCGACGCTCTACCGACGTTTTTTATTCAATACGCCAAATATTTTCCATCCTTCCCAATTTTCTATTTTTTTGTCTAATGATGTGTGATGTCAAAATGGCTTTCAGAATTCGGTATATAAATAAAATGATGTTTTAATAAACTTATATCTCTTGTTAAAAACATTGTGAACCTCAAAACAACATGATCCAATATGATAAGGTTCCCTTGGTAGCAGGGTCACGGAGGTCAGATGGCAGCCACTCCACTGTATTTATCTGATCTGCCAAATCCTTGATCACGGCGGACTCCGGGCCCTCGCGTGCTAGAGCACAACCGTGGCATTAACATAAACAAAATTCAATATTTGAAAATGGCCAAGAAGACTCAAATATTTTTTATATTAGCATTTTTTATACATATCTATTTTTGAGATGTGATAATATGGCCTCTCAAGAAAGACTTATTCTATGGGGCACCTTTGCACTCCCTAAGACACTAGAGTATATATGCGCTTATCTAAGAAATTTTAACATGGTTACAAGTCAGTATAAAAGCTACAACACTACACTCTAAAGTTTCAATAAAACATTATTAGCAGTTTTAAGAGTATCAAACATCAGTAAATATATCGTCAAGGTTTTCGTACTTACCCACGGCTTTATGACAGGGCTCATCTCTCAGAAAATAGTCATTTTGAAAATCCACAACTTCATCCATCCGATCCTTTGTCATGTTTTGTATACGAAATTTGAGGAATACATCATCGGTACTCCTTTTGGCGGTAAATGTTGTCCAGATTTTGATTTCTTCAGTAGCCATTATTAGTCAAATGATAGCTAAGACAACAGACGCCCGTTCTTAAACAAAATCCAATGTTTACTGCCGTTTTTTAACTTGCAAAAGATAAGCATAGGCACTTGGAGATAAGTAACCTATGATCTATTATGACTTATCTTATTTGGTGAACAAACAATGCCCAAAATCACGACTTTCCGTATCAATCATGCTACGTATTTTGTGTTTAGATGTCTTGAATTATATAAGTAACACATAGTATGTGAATTTCAATGAATACTGCTGCACATTATCCATTTAAATTCATAATTTCCTTAACCAAATGAGACAAATCAGTCTGGACAGATTATAGTGTCCGGATTTGTTTTGACTCCAAAATAATCTTTAACGATAACACACAAATATGGTGTAAAAATAAAAAAATGTAGTTAATAAGTTCTCATGCAATAGAGCTAATGATTGCGGTTGAGGTTTCATACTCAGGTTAGCACTACTCTCAAATTGTATAAATTATGTTTTCTGCAGAGTTAAGTCGTCACTAGAACTATTTCCACTTCTGCGAGAACGTAGACAGAAGCACCCGTAAACCACCACAAAATCGAACGTGAAAACGTAGGCTTTTTGATACTAAAACACTTTACAAAGTTACAAATGCACCTAGCTCCGGTACAACTTGTACGAAATATTTGCTAATCCAACTACACTTATAAGTTGGTTGGCTATTTTTTGTGATGTAGCCATGACTCGTGGTGTGTGGCGTCCGGCAGAGTACACTAATGTTTTCGAAGCAAAAGATCAAGAGTCTCCGTAGTCCGGAAAATGGGCAGCAGCTTTTTCCATTGTTATATTTAAACACTGCGATCTCCAACGTGGAGATTATGGCAATACTTTCGTGGGAGAGGCCCTGGGTCCTGCAGTGGACTGTTGCGGGCTGTGATGATGATGATGAGCCAAGACTTTACTGTTTTCGGATCTTTTTCTTTACTTGTGCTACATGCCATTGCTTCTTGCCAATTTTCATGGTTCTATGAAAACGAAAAGTGCCCTTGTAGGTTTTGATTCCCTTGCGAGCGTCAAAATATGAGACATAAATGGAACATAAACTACCTACCGTATCTTTTAATTACGTTAACTTAGAAGTTTGATGTTTCACTGCTCCAAGGGATTGTAGACCTGAGTATTAGATATTAATTTCAGCTTGATACCTCTACGCGTTCCTGAGAAAAAGGGTCTTGACAGACGCACGAGCAACAAAGAGAATCTTAAAACATTTTTCTTTTGAGATACGGCCCCCTAAAAACAACAATTATTTATAATTTTTCGAAAAAATAAGACAAACCTAAAAACTAACTAACCTAGCTACTAAAAAGTTAAAAAAATTTACGCAGGTCCCCAGAAATCGGATAGGTGCCCAGAAGGCTGGACGCTGGCTGGCTTGCTTATTAATAAAAAGCAACATACATTATTTTGTGAATAAAACAAAAAAAAATGTATGTGCTTGGACAAATTCACGCAGCGCCATTCAGCCCCAAAGTAAGCATATCTTGTGTTATGGGTTATAACTGACTACTTAGAACTAATAAACTACTTATATACGTTTCTTTCAATGCATACTTATTATACATACTACACCCATCTCCGTAATAGAAATTAAAATTTATCATATAAATTTCTGCTTGGCCGGGAATCTAACCCGGGACCTCTCGTGGCAGACCAATGTTAACCAACTAAACCACTCAGGTCGTAGTCCCAATTAAAAAAGAGTTAGACTTATCTCTCGGATTAACGTAGAAAACTTCTGGCACACGTTGGCAGCACGTGACATCTGAATTTGACATGACAATGACATTTGAATTTGCAATTAACTCCCTTGGACAAAATACGTTATTCGGTGTGCTGACCTTATGACATTAAGATTGTGATTTTTTATTCTGTTGTAGCATTATTTCAAGAATAATGACTACTTAAGAATTTAATAACATTTGACGTGTAAATTTATGTTTATCAAAATAAATTAAATGAAATGAAATGTGAGTAAAGATACCAGTTAATCAAAAATTAAAGCGAAATCTTCTCAGCGTCGTATGCCAAAGTGTTGATTGAAAGAGTGATGAGAAAATCGCTTATAATTATGAATAGTTTAGCATTGAGATATATGTACGACAGGGACCTCAGGGAATTACTGTTACAATTACAATCTTGCTATTACTATTATTATTACTATTAATACAACAAGCACAAAAGTACGCGGTAGAAACTCGGAACATACTTTCAAAATAAGTTTGACAGGTTTGATAGAGAAGGTCTGAATGTTTACAACTCAAAAATCAAGGAAGACTAGAAAATCACTTCACTATTCCCGTCCACCATTTCCAAGAACATCATCATCATCATATTATCAGCCAGAAGACGCCCACTGCTGGGCATAGGCCTCCCCCAGAGATCTCCACAAAGGCCGGTCCTGTGCCTTCCGCATCCAGCATTCCAAGAACACACACAACTGAAACCAAACTCAAATGCAACTTAAACCGAACATTGCCCTACATTGCAAGACGTGATTTACGTAACTTGACAAGCAAGGTCACCGCAATCACCGTTTCGAACCTGCCACCTCAAACACTGGCGTAGGGATGGGCGAATGTTTATCGAATGTTTATAAAAATTATCAAATTATTCGAATGATGGAATAAGGTTGCCAGCTCAATTGACATGAGGCATTTCGTCTAGTCCTCACAGTGACAACGCTGCGGTTCTGCATTTTTGTTGCCAGCAACCTGTAAATATTATGAGCGACAGTTACCGCTTACCTACAGGTAAGCTATCTACTCGTTTGTCACTGTGTAGATTAAAAAAATGATTTAGTAACCACTATTGAAACAATTCAATAGTAGTCTCAAGTGTCGGAGGCAAAGTATTTGGACAACAATTCAGTATACGAATAAAAAGTAATTCGAATCATTAGAATGAATAGAGCGAATTAATTACGAGAACAATTTTAATTTACGTAGAAGGTTTACCACATATTTTAAATAAATAAATCAATCAAATTGTTTTTGTTATAATAGAAAACTTATGCCATTCGAGAATCCTGTAGCTTCTATTACTTAGTTTGTTAGTTTATTATTAGATTGACATAATATCATTTGAACAATTTTTTTGCTCGAACGATTTTTTACTAACTAATACAACCTTTTATATACTCGAATAATTATATAAATCGCTCTACTTCCGAATGATTATTCGAATCAATCATTCTTCTTCGCCCATCACTACGTATGTTTGGGAACACTTGAGCGCGAGTCCCCATAGACCTCCCTTGGCAGAGGATACAAGTTTGTTACACAAACTACGTTGGGTACACAGTGCTTGCCACGAGTGATGTTCTGCCGTGTAACTTTAATGTTTCGTGGTAAATTTGACTGCACTTATGTATGAACTGTGGTATTTTATAATTATAATTGACGACCTGAGTGGTTCAGTGGTCAACATGCCGGTCTGCCACGCAAGAGGTCCCCGAGTTCGAATCCCGGCCGGGCAGAAATTGAAATGATGAATTTTAATTTCTGTTACGGGTCCGGGTGTTCTATGTATAATAAGTATGTATTTAAAAGTATATATGTAGTATATCAGTTATCTAGCACCCATAGTACAAGCTTTGCTTAGTTTGGGGCTAGATGGCGCTGTGTGAATTTGTTCACGGTTATTTATTTTTTATTTATAATTAATTATTTTATTTTTGAGAGTCACAGCACGTTTTGAGCCGTGTGGTGTCCGGCAGAGTAGAATAGCACCAACCCCTTACATTCATGGGTGTCGTACAAGGCGACTAATGTTTTCGAGGCAAAAGATCAAGAGTCTCCGTAGTCTGGAAAATGGGCAGCAGCATTTTCCATTATTATATTTAAACACTGCGATCTCCAACCCGCCTGCCAAGCGTGGAGATTATGGCAATAACCTCCCCTTTCGTGGGAGAGGCCCTAAGTCCTGCAGTGGACTGTTACGGGCTGTGATGATGATGATGATTTTATTTTTATTATTATATTATATAAATAAATAAATATTAAGTTTGCACTAAAATTTCAATTAATATGGACATTTAACTGTTTTGATTTTACTGGATGAACATAATACCCTAAACTTATATATTAACCTTAAGTTATTTGTCATTGTTTATTTTTGACGATTTTAATTTCACATGCATTTTAATACTGATTTTGTAATATATTTCAAATGTTGTTTATCTTTAAGTGTACATGTATCGTATTTCGTATGCCGTAAGGTGCATGTTGCACAAATCTTTGTACCTGTGACATACTTGTAACACCTATGTTTAAAAGAGAGGTATTTCAAGTTTGACGTGCTGGGGCGTCAGTGGCCGAGTGGTTAAGGTATCCGACTCGTAAGCGAGAGATACCGGGTTCGAATTTCACTTTCGCCATGTACCAATGTCTCTTTTCTGATTTATGTACATTAGCTGAATGCTAACCGATGCTTTTACTGCGAGGGAAAACATCGTGATAAAACCTGCACATTCAGGAGTAAGAAAGAAAGAAAGCAAACATTTATTACAGTAGACACCACGACACGATAATTAGGTACAACAACATAAAAACAACGAACTAAGCATACCAACATAAAATACAAATAATGATATTAAGACTGAATGGGTAACTATGATCCAATCTGGCCAGGTTCCCCTGTCAACAAGGTCACGGAGGTCAGATGGCAGTCGCTCCAATCTAATTGCCTGATCTGCCAAATCCGTACGGCACTCGCGCGCGAGAGGCCTGCTGGAAGAAATTTATTTATAGAAATAAGTTGGCCTGTTGTGTCTGATATATTCTGTCATATAGTTTTGTAAAAATCTTGTGTACAATAAATGGTTAAATAAATAAAATAATAGATTTTTTACCCTACTGCGTGACAATGAAGTGGGGGTACTTTTACAAGGAGTCACGTTAAAGATTACTTATCCGATGGAACGTGATGATATTATCTTTACAAGATAAAGCGTAGGTATGGACTGCGAGAGCACCGTAGGTTATCCTACTTCATCGAGTACAAAAAAAATAACTTAGTAGCGATAGTAGACGTTTAGAAGACTCACAAACCGCTGGTATGGCCGTGCCCCATAGTACAAAAGAGATAAGTATAGCTGAATATCGAAACTGCCAAGAGGATGTGAGGCACAGCGTTGTGGTTCGCGTCAAGCGGCCACAACATTATGCTGAGGGGGTCCAGTTGCACTGGAAGCCGCGACACGGAGATTAAACAATGCCACTGGGAATAGATACTCGTAAACTGTAGGTAGGTAGGTACAGTTATTATTGTTATTCCTTTATTCCTTTTTATTTTTTATTTTTATTTGCAAATATTAATATTTGTATTTTATGTTGGTATGCTTAGTTCGTTGTTTTTATGTTGTTGTACCTAGTTATCGTGTCTACTGCTATGTTTTCTTTCTTTCTTTCTTTCTTTCCTTCATCCCGGTTTTTTTACTTATAGAAGATATTTAAGTATTATCGCTACGAAAAATCGAAGTTTAGGGCACCTAAACAAAGATTTTTTTGTGTCAGGTTGTGCTCGGGCAGACTAACGCTTAGAGGGTCTCCCAAACGCCTACTATCACTACAATGTAGAATTTTTCTTGTAGAATTCTATGTAGAATTTTTCGGAGACGAAGGATAACCTACGGTCTAGAGTATAGTATATTGTAGCCATAAAATCATGTTATCTGTATAGATAAGGCCTTATAGGAGAGGGCTAGTTAGTGTTTGTGTTTTAGCTTAGTGTATGTTATGGGCATTTCCAAGAGGCCCCAACCAGGTGTGATTACGAGACAGAAAACAAATGTTAGATAATCAACGCATACCGCCTCTGTAACTGGATGGGTGACCGTTTCGTACTTTGATTCCGATCGAACTTCAGCACCGCTTAAAATTCGCTTTTCGTTAAGTGAGGTTGCCTGTAAGAAATCGCTTTAAGCGATTAGGCTGCTTTTTGTTTTTTCTGTTAATGTAACCTATTTATACCGACTGTACTCTGTATTTATGCAATAAAGTGTTCATTCGTTCATTCATTTGTAAGGTTGATACATTCATCTTAAAACCGTTAGCGAAGCGATGTTGATCAAGGTCTTCCGCGGGGGACCCTGAGACTGGTTGAACAATTTTGGGAGCTAATTGGCACTCCGTGACTTAAAGCCTGACTGACAAGCATGAAGATTATTTCAACTCCCTGTACTCTGGGATACCGTATGGTTAGCAGAGCAGAATAAAACCGTCAGAGACTGTTCAACCAGTCTTAGGCGTGGCCCTAATTGGCAATGGTCGTGCGACCGTGGTCGTACGACGGGCTCACCCGAACAATAGGAGACCTCAAAACCGTCATGGTCGTACGACCGTTGCCTATTAGGACAGCGCCTTAGGGTTCCGAGGCCGACCAACATTCACTAATAATAAATTAGTTAGCACACCAAACTAATGGCCAGCTCGTTGCGCTGCTGAAAGACTAGCCTCAAACTACAAAACGGTCACCCATCCTGTTACCGACATCGGTGTGTTGCTTGACTTTTGTTATCGGTCTCGCAATCACGCTGCCAAAACTAGGACCGCACTCTCGGCATGGTAACTTATGGAATGTAGTACGAACTTAACTACTGTTAGCGTTTCTTCTGTGCCTCCGATTGGAAGTGGGGGGCGTCTGCGCTAAATGAATTTAACTTTCGAGCGCCAGATAAACCAATAAGCGAGCGGGACAGGTCCGGATCTAGCTGGGGGGTCTGTGAAATGAGTGAATGGCAGAATAATATATCTCTAGACTCCGGTGGTAGGACTCCGTCAACATTCTCGAAAGTGCCTTTCTTAACCGGTTGTGATAGAGTAATATTATATTTTTTTTAATCATGCAACATAATATTAAAAGTAAAAAATGCTTAAAATACATCATCATCATATTGGCGTTAATGTCCCGGTTGTACTCTCGTTGCGCTCTCTGGCAGGTCAGATAATTACAGTGGAGCGACTGCCATCTGACCTCTATGATCCTCAACCAAGAGAACCTGACCAGATTGGATCATGGTTACACATCCAGTCGCCTGAATGTGCAGGTTTTATCACGATGTTTTCCCTCATCGTAAGAACATCGGTTAATATTCAACTATTGTACATAACTCAGAAAACAGTCCTTGGTACATGGCCAGAACGGGATTCGAACCCGGGACCTCTGGCTTACGAGTCGGATACTGTAACCGCTCGGCCACCGACGCTCCAAAAAATGCTTAAAATACATACTTATCCATTAACATTATCTATTTGTCTACCGATTGATATAACCTAACCGACAAAAAAAGTCGGAAAACCCCCGACCAAATTCTACTTAAACTCAAATATTTTCTAAACCGTTAAACCAATTTTAATGAAACAAAACTAAGAACCATCACGATTAAACTGGCTTTCAAGTAACCACATCCAAATCGGTCCATCCGTTCGGGAGCAACGGCGCCACAGACCGACACACAACGCCACAGATACACACGACAAACTTATGACACC
The DNA here is from genome assembly GCA_907269095.1 of Blastobasis adustella. Lineage (NCBI taxonomy): Eukaryota > Metazoa > Arthropoda > Insecta > Lepidoptera > Blastobasidae > Blastobasis > Blastobasis adustella. The sequence goes on from OU026132.1 coordinate 483,573, forward strand.
CCTCTCTTTTGTCGGGAGTTAAAAAAGACTATACCACCCATCCGGATATGGCGAGCATTGCTTTATCTTGGTTATCGGATTTGCAAGCACGCTGCCACTAAACCACCACGGCTAGCACAAGCTTTCTGTCTGGGCGGAGTATCCAAGTCGTTGTCGACGGATGCTGCTCCGATACCAAGAGTATTAATGCTGGAGTACCCCAAGGTTCAGTGCTGTCTCCCACGCTGTTTCTTCTGCATATCAATGATATGCTGAATATTCCCAGTATTCATTGCTATGCAGATGACAGTACTGCAGACGCTCGTTATACTGGCCGTGCGAATATCCCTCGTTCCGTGGTGTCGGAAAGCCGAATAAGACTTGTGTCAGAGATTGAACACTCCTTGGAGCAAGTTGCTCACTGGGGCAGATTGAACGTGGTGGAATTCAACCCCTCTAAGACGCAGGTCTGCGCATTTTCCGCCAAAAAGGATCCTTTTGTCATGGTGCCGCAGTTCCAAGGAACATCCCTCTCCATCTCAGAAAGTATCGGGATCCTTGGTGTCGATATATCAGACGACGTACGGTTCCGAAGTCACCTGGAGTGTAAGGCTAAACTAGCCTCGAAAAAACTTGGTGTGCTTAACCGGTCTAAGCGATACTTCACCCCAGAACAGCGCCTGTTGCTGTATAAGGCACAGGTGCGGCCACATATGGAGTATTGTTCCCATCTTTGGGCCGGGGAAACCGCCGACCTACTCAATCACTTGGATTCTATACAGAGGCGCGCCGTACGAATTGTCGACGATACCATACTGACAGGCAAGTTAGAACCACTGGCTGATTGAAGGGACTTTGGCTCCCTGTGTGTGTTCTACCGGCTGTACAATGGGGAGTGTTCTGAGGAATTATTTTATCTGGTGCCCACAGCACAATTCCGCCATCGCACCACCCGCCGTGGGCTGGGAAGTCATCCCCATTACGTGGACCCTCTAGTGGTGTCCACGCGAAGATTCGAGAGAACGTTTCTCGCTCGTCGATTCGGATGTGGAATGAGCTCCCAGCCACGGTGTTTATTTATTTATTTATTTATTTAACCATTTATTGTACACAAGATTTTTACAAAACTATAACTGTGTTTCCTTTGGTCTATGACATGGGATCGTTCAAGAGGTATATTAGAGGTCTCCTTAGAGGCGGGCAACGCATTGGTATGGCACCCCTGGTGATGCTGATGTCCATAGGCGGCGGTGACCACTTTCCATCAGGTGGCCCGCATGCTTGTTTGTCTGCCGGATAACATAAAAAAAAAAAAAAAAAACAAGTGTTCTATCGCACGAAATAAGCGAGAAAAGGCGCGACATAGATCTCATTAATAAATAAATAAATATTCGTGGATAAATTCACACAGCGCCATCTAGCCCCAAACTAAGCAAAGCTTGTGAGATGGGTGCTGAATAACTGATAAACTACTTAAATACTTTTTTTTTAAATACATACTTATTATACATAGAACACCCAGACCCGTAACAGAAATTAAAATTCATCATTTCAATTTCTGCCCGGCCGGGAATCGAACCCGGGACCTCTTGTGTTGCAGACCAGATGTTGACCACTGAACCACTCAAGTCGTCAAATCTTAGTATTGAGAGAAGGAAACAGATGCGCTCTCGCGGCACACCGCGGGCACACATGTGCCAGCCGTGCAGTGCCGCTAATACGAAACGTGTCTTTTTTTAATGTAATACGGCAGACAAACAGTCATGCGGGCCACCTGATGGAAAGTGGTCACCGCCGCCTTTGGGCATCAGCAACACCAGGGCCATCAATGCGTTACCCGCCACTAAGGAGTCTTCTAATCTGTGTCAAGTCATCATCACAGCCCGTAACAGTCCACTGCAGGACTTAGGGCCTCTCCCACGAAAGGGGAAGTTATTGCTATAATCTCCACGCTTGGCAGGCGGGTTGGAGATCACAGTGTATAAATATAACAATAGAAAATGCTGCTGCCCATTTTCCAGACTACGGAGACTCTTGATCTCTTGCCTCGAAAACATTAGTTGCCTTGTACGACACCCATGAGTGTAAGGGGTAGGTGCTATTCTACTCTGCCGGACACCACACGGTCAAATGTCAAGTAATCGGTGCGAAATGACCAATCCATCCCTGTAGCTAAGTACAAACTAACTCACACAGAGCCAGCGCGCCGTGTGTATAAATAATTTACTTAGTAATTTGTCTTTGAGAAACTTTGTTGTGCTCTAAGAAATTGGACGTAGAGGCATAGAAGGAGCCTCGACCTCTAGGGAATGTATACTGACAATCGGTCACAACTTCCAACTAAAAACTCAATATAATACAAAAAGATAAGAACAAGAATTAGAATTAGAATTAGAATCATTAATTTGCTGTCAGTAGGTACATTAACAATGTAGGTGGTACAATTATCGGAGATGCAGTTCTCACATTCAGTCAGTTTAGGCACTGGCATGCAAATATCAATACATAATAACCATTAATTACATTTTATCAATTGACCAAGGCCAAAAAATTTGACAATAGCTCTGGTTATGGTGGGGTATTTTAGAACTTATAACAGTCTCTTACTCGCACAGAATTAGTAGGCTGAGTGGCAGGAGGCTGGCTCCATCTGCCCACGAACCGACAAACGCTGATGTAAACGAGTTTTTGAGTAGAGACCGCCACATGGGAAATATACTGTGGGACACTCTCCGGTAGTCATCATCATCATCATATCAGCCAGAAGACGCCCACTGCTGGGCATAGGCCTCCCCCAGAGATCTCCACAAAGGCCGGTCCTGTGCTTTTCGCATCCAGCTGGTACCTGCGATCCTTACCAGGTCGTCAGTCCACCTTGTGGAAGGCCTACCCACGCTGCGTCTTCCGGCACGTGGTCGCCACTCGAGAACGTTACTGCCCTCCGGTAGTATGGAGTGACAATATGCGTGCGGCTGCGGGTGGATGCTGGATGAGGGTGATGACAACATTTCGTGATATGCAAATTTTACTTTAATTAAAACTTAAGCAGGCGGGACCCGTGCCGTGTGATGTCCGGCAGTGTAGAATAGCACCAACACATTACACTCGTGGGTATCGTATGAGGCGACTAATGTTTTCGATTCAAAATATCTACAGTCTCCGTAGAATGGATAACAGGCAGCAGCGGTTTCCATTGTTATATTTATAACACTGCAACCTCCAACCTGCCTGCCAAGCGTGGAGATTATGGCAATAACCTCTCGTTTTGTGGTCCCTAACTCCTGCAGGGTACTGTTACGGCTGTGTTGATGATGAGGCAGGACCCATATTTGTATAGGTAGGTACTTGCAGTTTGATATTTTATAGAAATGTAGAATGGATCCCCGCCTGCTAACCTAAATTTTAATTAAAGGTAAATGTTTACCAACATGTTTGCTTACAGCAATCTGAATGTTTGTTATTTTTCAGTTTTCAGAGAACAGTCGGGGTTTTTAGGTTGTGTACAACTTTTTTTGCCCCTAACTTCGCCCGCGTACAATTGTGTTACGTTCCGGACCCGTTCCCGTGGGAACCAAATTGAATTTCGGGAAAACTATAGCCAATCTTTCTCGCTGATGAAGCTACATTAGCCTTTTATAAGGTATGTGACCACTACCAGGTAGTGAGAGGGAGGGGGGGGGGGGGGGGGGAGTGGTCTTACTACCAGATGAGATGGCGATCAAATGCCTGAATAGTCAATAAAAAAAAAAAATTATGTTTCAGGTGTAATCGCCATCGAATCAAGTTATCTGCCAAATCCTAGATGAAGGCAGACCTCGGGCCTAGATATTTATTATTTTTACCAGCAGACCAGGCGCGACTTCGTTCGCGTGGCGTCCTACCTACCCTACACCAACCCTACACCTACTTTACCCCTACCTACCCCTATATATACCTTTCTCTTAAATCACTCTTAAATCACTATCTATTGATAGAAACCGCATTAAAATCCGTTGCGTGGTTTCTATCGCAATGTAAGCGTAAATACTCGTACATAGATACATAGGGAGAGACGGCGGACAGTGACTTTGTTTTATACTAGTCTAGATTGTAAACCGATTGTGCTGTGTATATGCAAACAATTGACGGCTTAAGCCGGGAGCAAGCGAAGTTGGTCATACCCACAGTTCGGGACACGAGTTTCCTTAACAGATTTCCAGTTCAGTTTAGGACTTTCGGTAACTTCAAATTAAATTTGTTTAATAATGAATTAATTTTCAACCGGGTGTTGAAGCTTGCTTTTAAGAGGATTAATAGTCGTTTTGTTTGTCTGTATTATTTGGATTTGAATTGGTAAAGGGTCCCAAATCTTCTGAGCTCATAATAACACAACGATTTCTTAACTATTCTTCTTCTTCTAAGTCGCTACACTCTTGACAGAGTGATCGTGGTCGTCGGTTGAGGATTGGCAGCACGATTCACTATCCGGCGCCACTCCTCTCGAACTGCTGCTTTCCTAGTACACTCATAGAGAGTACCATTGACAGCAGCTCTTACTTGATCGGTCCAGCGCATCGGTGACCTTCCGCGTCGTCCTGTGCCTTCCACCTTTCCCTGTACCACAAGGCGCTCCACAGAGACATCTCCTCGTCGCTAAACATGGCCAAAAAAGGTGAGGATTCTAGTCTGTACTGTGTAGGATAGACGCTGCTTGATGCCGAGTTCTTTAAGGATTAACTCATTTTTTCTAAACTCCGTCCACGACACCCCAAGCATTCTTCTCCAGCACCACATCTCCAAGGCGTCTATCCTCTTCTTCTCGCTTTCTCTCAATGTTTACGTCTCAGCGGCATATAGAAATATGGTAAACACTAGCGCCCTCACAAGTCGGATCTTTGTAGTTTTTATGACGTTCCGGCTTCTCCATATTTTCTTGAGCTTGTCCATGGCCGTCCCCTCGCAATAGCCATGCGTCGTTTGATTTCATCGACACATCCACCATTGTTGGATATCAGTGCTCCCAGATAGACATACGACGGTACGACATCGCATTTAGCAATCTTCTTGACATTTGGTAGGTTATTATTGACGCGGTCGACAATCATCACCTTGGTCTTGCTACGGTTGATCTTTAGACCGAACTCGAGACTAACACGTTCCATCTTGCTCAAGAGAGCTTCCAAGTGTTGGGAACTTGTCGCAAATAAGGTGTCATCGGCATACCGTAGGTTCGATATTTTGAGACCTCCAATGTTGACTCCATCTGACCAGTTGTCAAGGTTGATCCTCATTTCAAGTTCGGTGTAAATATTGAATAACAATGGCGAGATAATGCATCCCTGACGAACTCCAGCACTGGGGTGGAAGAGATTGGATAGGACGTCGTCTGCCCTAACGGAAGCGGTTCCACCTTCGTAAAATTGCCGCAGAAGATGAACCAGATGTTTAGATGTTCCCATAGCTAGAAGAGTTTCCAAAGCTTCGGCCATTTTACAGAGTTAAACGCCTTTGAAAAATCAACAAAACAAATGAATGTCGGTTTGGTATATTCCCGAGCCTTTTCTTTAATTTGACGTACTGTCAGAATTTGCTCATGGGTTGCGGTGGGTTTGCTCTTCCCCTTTACAAAGCCAGCTTGTTCAAGAGCAATTTCTTTGGAGAGGTAAGATTTAAGTCTATCGTTTAATATATGCAGTGAAATTTTACTTGCGTGGGATATTAGAGCTATCAAGCGGTAGTTACTGCATAATTTTGTGGAGCCTTTTTTATGAAGAGGAACAAAGACAGTATAGGTCCATTCGTGAGGCCAAATCCCCGTTTGCCAGATTTTATTGCATAGGGTGAGAAACATATCGACACCATATTCTCCGGCAGCTTTGATGGTTTCAATCATTATGGCGTCTCTACCCGTGGCTTTCCCACTTTCTAAATGTGCAATAGCGGCTCCAACTTCGTCTCTGAGGATATTTGGCTCAGTCTCTGCTTCCTCGGGCTCCGTGAAACTGCAGCAGCGCGACGAGGGGTCTTCGAACAGTGACTGGCAGTACTGTTTCCATGTCTCGGATATTGCGTCAATCTCAGTTACAGTTTCACCTCGAGAATTCTCAATGGCCCATGTCCTACTCGACAAACTTTTAGTAATTGACTTAATCTTTTTATATAAGTCCCTCGCTTCATGTTTGTCCGCGTGGACTTCGACTTCGGCACAGATCTTGCGAAGCCGAGCATTGCGATGACGCCTACATGCCTCCTGTATGCGAGCAGATTTCTCATTTAGGCTTTTTACATCAGCTCCCGACGACTTCATTGCTCTTCTCTCCTCCACAAGGGCTAAAGTTGCATCACTCATCCAATTTTTCCGTTTGCGGACCTGGTCACGTGTTTTTGATGCAGCGACAGCTGTTTTGAGGATGTCTTTTGCCTGGTCCCACAGTTTATCAGGCATAGCTGATTGAGAGTCCAAGGTTGTCCATTTTTCCCAATTTTGCTCCAGTGCGGTAACAAACTGAGAATTATCCATTGGCTGGATTCTTGCTATTTTGGTAGTGTTCCAAGCCACTCTAAGTTTGAACTGCACCTTTGCAATCAATAGTTTGTGGTCTGATCCACAATCAGCCCCAGGTAGGGTGTGCGCATTCCTCACTGACTTTTTCCATCTAGATCCAATCATTATGTAATCGATTTGATTTCGATAGTTCCCACCTGGTGATGTCCAGATAGATTCTCCTAGGATAGTGTTGGAAAAAACTATTACAAACCACTAGGTTATCCAAAATTCCCTGCGCAATGGCTAAGCTGGTTGGCTTCTGCTCCGATCTTTGCATTAAGATCGCCCATAATAATGAGGAGCTCTATATTCGGCACCTTTTCCATGATGGACTCTAATTCAGCATAGAAGTTTTCTATGTCCGCGTCGTTCGCAGTACTAGCTGGCGCATATAACTGTATTATGTTTAGATTGACCGGTGTCGCTTTGAGCTTGATACTCAGCACTCTATCACTTACAGGTTCGTAGCCCATAACACAATGATTGACATTCTTAGACAGGACAAAAGCCTTAAGTATTGCTAATGCCAAATGTATTAACAATAGCCTGCCTAGATCTCTCGGTCTATTTCTGTCAAATCATCTTGGCGTTAATGTCCCGGTTGTGCTCTCGCGCTAGAGGGCACGAGGTTCGCCTTGACGATGATCCAGAATTTGACAAATCAGAAAATTACAGTGGAGCGACTGCCATCTGACCTCCGTGACCCTGCTACCAGGGGAAGCTGGATAAATTGGATCATGGTTACACATTCAGTTGCTTGAAAATGCAGTTTGATGATTTCCCTCACCGTAAGAGTATGTTATCATAGCCCAAGGGATAAATGACTCCTTTAGCTCGATAGTTACTTTATGTCTATATTTTTGAGCATATATAGAGAAATTCACAAATATAACTGTAAGATTATTTAATGTTTGAATGAATCTTACTTCATTATGTTTTAATATTCACAGCATTACATTAACAGGTGAATGAACTGCCTTACAGGAGAATTAATTTTAATACCCCCAGTAAAGTCTGAGACTTGCGTAAAGTGTTGTAAATCAACATTATGGCTTCAGAAATTTTAATAAGTTCTACAACTCCCACTGGATTTTCATTATAAACAAGTTCTCAAATGGAAAATACTTTTTCATAACATAGACATAGACGTATCTTTATTTGGTCCAATAACACATTCAAACAACTAAAAACTAACAGAATAATAGTGAGAAGCGTCCTCGAACCAAATTTGATCTGCCTCAGCATAATGCTATGAATGGCAGCAGACCATCACAGCGCTGGTGCTGGTGGTAGGTGGTAACAAGCTTTTATCGCGCGTTTTCTATGATCAGCCAGAGTACTTACTTGTCAAGACTAATCACACAAGCCTAAACTTGATGAGTTTATCATGCGTACTTTAGGAGTTCCCATGGCCACCTTCCGTATTCATCATCTGATCAGCTCGATGACATATTAATATTGTATTATCATCGAACTTGTATGCAAAACTTTAAAATCATCTTGTAGACCTACCCATGGCTTACTTTCTTCCGGCATCGTTAACGTCGTATAATAGCTCGTACCGGTGCTGCAGTTCGACTAGCCTGAGAGTACGAAACTGTCACCCATCCAATTCCGGGCTCTGGGAGCGTTGCTTGTTTATCGATCCTACCTACCTAGGTTACCTATCGGTTACCTGGATGACGACTATGACGGTCTCGCAAGCACGCTGCCGTTAGGCATCAATTTTAAGTGCTTTTAAGAAATAGTTTAACTAAATATGTGCCACCCACTACACTCCCTCTCTCCTTTACGACCTCGCCAAAGCAGTTAATTAATGATGAGCTAGTTGGCGCTAAATGTCACCGTTGTAACCAAAACTTTTCACATTCACAGGTAAGTTTCCAGCTCTGAGGCCGCTTGTGGAACGCTGTCGTAAGTGGTGAATTATTATAACAACTTTTGGGTTAAGGCGGATTTTAAGCGGCCATGTCGGTTTTGGTTTGATCATAATCATCAGATCATAATCAATCAGGTCATAATCTGTGGGAGACACAGAGTTCACAAAAAATGATACCTCGTACTACATGTTACAAAAGCTTACTTTTCACTTTTATTATTTATTTATACTACTATTTATTGCACACAATAAAGAAATACAGAGATATAAAATAATATAACTTACACAACAGGGACTACTTATTTCTAAAAGAAATTTCTTCCTGCAGACCTACGTGATTAGAGGGCGGCTAAACGTTATTTTAAACGAAATATATTTTATGTGCTACTTGTTTAAGTTCTTGTCGTCCAGCAATGGGTTATATTTAGTACTGTGTAAAAATCTGTTTTTCAACATCGCCCTTGATACAACTCGGCAAGCACACAATATCCTAGTTCTAGAGTCACTACACAGCATTTATAGCCGAATCTTATTGGCTTACCTTTTATGTGTTGTTTGCATCCATGTCTCCCGTAACAGGGGATCATTGCCTCATCTACACTTACATGCTTGTCAAATGGGTCGTATTTCATGAACTTTTCAATGAGCTTATCAAACAGAGGCCTTACCTTTCCGATTTTATCCTCGAGGTTCAAATACTCATTATCTATGGCATGAAAATATAGGAATATGTCGTCAAACCGATTGCACCTCATAGCAGTAGAAACTATAGTGTTACAGCTATTTCATTACGTTCCCAGTACATTCGTGGTCTGGGTACAGTCCATGTATCACGATGCCTAGAAAATTTTACATATCATCCACAGACAGACAAAGGTCAGTTTGTACGCTATAAACAACTGTGTTCTGCACCAAACCTTCGATTACACTAAATCCTAAAAATAGTTAAAAAAAATCTATTGATTCACTCTCAGAACTAATAAAACTGCATGGGGTAAAGGAGGTGCATCTTCCAGTTCATAAATGGTTACATTTTGTACCCTGGTTTGACAGGCTTTTTCGTTGATCTTGACTTTACTGATCTACTGGGGCTCCAATAACTCGGTCTCAATTCATCTTCAGACATTCCATAGGCTGCGGTGACTGCTTACCATCAGGCAGGACGTAACCTTGCTCGTCACAATAGTGGTATAAAATAAAATTCCCATCGATTTATGACCAGTTGTGCATCCCTGCAATCTTCGTCTCTCAAGTCATCTTCGGACAGCTGACCATCACCAGGACAATCCAAGTATACATCTACTTAGCCTACCTGTTTCTCTTCCACAAAATGCTCTAAAGCTTCTAAAATTTCGAATGCATTCAAGCCACGCGCCGACCTGTGACAAAAACGAAAAGGTCAGGGATTATCCCATTGGGTCGTTCGTGAGTCGCGAACCAATCTTTTTGGAGGTTTTATGTAGGGTTAAAAACATGTAAACAAGTAACAAACATTACATTTACATCACTAATCTCATAAAATGGAAACAATTTAAAATTTATGTGAATAACGGCTAGTAGGAAGAATAGGAGAATGCATTTGCCAAGCAGTATTATGATTCAGGCTGACATGAGTATAATAATGGATAATAGAAATAATTACATTTTTCGTAACTTCAAAGATAAAGCTCGCTGAGCTCGCTCTTTCATTAGTAAAATGTTACTTTTATTATGTTCAACTCAACGCAAACAAGCTTTGATGGCTCTAGGAATATGATTTATCGTTAGAATCGCTAAAAATATACTGATAAACGTACTACAACCTTCCAAGTAACTGACGGACTGCACTCAAAATAAATTGTAAATACACATAAAAATATAAAACTTTCTGAAGTAATTAGGCTAGAAATTTGCCTCGCACCTACCCCTTGGGATAATATAGGTGAGAAAACAGACTACTCCTGTCTACCATAGCTCCACAAATCCACTAACATCAATCCTCGATCATGTACAATGTGGCTAATTTTATGTGGCCTCTATACAGAGCGTAACCTTCACCTAATGAACCACGCTCGGCGCCTTGGATTTTGTGAATAGCAAAACGTACAATTCGTGATCTCGTATTTGGCTAGGTCGTACTTTGATGTTTAATTATAATGTATAATATAACGTAATTTTAATAACAGTGCTGGTCTTTCACTTTATTGATTATTTATTTGCTAGCTTTTGCGCGACTTCGGTCTGCGATCTGCCAGTGAAGTGGAGTGGAGGCGAGCGAGACTGGGACTGTTTCGTCTTATTGTTTTAGGATTATAAAAGCCAAAATACCTAGAATTCCAAGCTCGCTGATCTAGCTCTTTTATTAGTACAATGTTACTTTTAATATGTTCACCTCAGCACTTTTGAGGCAAAATTATGTAAAAAATGTTAAGCTCGTTACGCTGGCTAATCGTCGAATAAATTCGAATTTTAACAGCCAATATACCAAAAATAACGAGCCGTGCTCTATGCGCTCACTCAGTTATTAGTTTGTATTAATTTTATTATGTTCACCACAGCACTGAGACAACTCCAAAAAATTAAAATTTTGATGTATTTATTTTTAAAGTTTTGCAATATTAATGCTCATGGCCGAGCGCCATGCGCCGTGTGGTTACGATATCAGACTCGAAAGCGAGAGGTACCGGGTTCGAATGCAACTGCCATGTACCAATGACTATTTTCTAAGTTATGTACCTTAGTTGACTGCTAACCGATGCTCTTACGGTGAAGGAAACATCGTGATGAAACCTGCACATTCAGGCGACTGGATGTGTAACAATTATCCAATCTGGTCAGGTTCCCCTGGTAGCAGGGTCATGGAGGTCAGATGGCAGTCGCTCCACTGTAATTACCTGATCTGCCAAATCCTGGAGCCTGGGCCCTCGTGCGAAAGAGCATAACCGGGACATTAACGCCAAGATGATTATTTCATGCGAAGCGTTATTTATTAATTTAACTATTTGTAGCGACATCTATCGCTTCAATAGGGAAACTCAACGGTACTCACATTACGAGTGCACGAACACAAGGTTGGCAAGCATACGCACATCAATGGCGCTAACTTTCCTGCATCGCGCTAAAGGAATATGCCAACTCCGCGGCATTTATACAACTTCCGACGATCAACCGTCGGACCCTTGGTCCCCTGGTCACAACACCCAGCCAGGTGGGTAATTACCCTTTTCCACCTTCTCCATCTTCGCTTGCCAACATTGGCGGCTACCATATCCTACACCGCCAAATATTTTTGCACACACTATAGAAATACAGAGATATAACATAGATATAACTGACACAACACAGCTTCATCGTAAATTATCGAGTTTTTATCTGTTGTAATTATAGTTCCACCACGAAAGACGCAGCGTGGGTAGGCCTCCCACAAGGTGGACCGACGACCTGTAAGGATCGCAGGTACCAGCTGGATGCGGAAAGCACAGGACCGGCCGCCGTGGAGATCTCTGGGGGAGGCCTATGCCCAGCAGTGGACGTCTTCTGGCTGATATGATGATGATGATGATGATAAAATGTATTTCATAAAATCTTTGATTTATATACTAGAATATAGAAGTCTATAGTCTATTTTATCCAAAACACTACAGTCTATTTTGTTTTGGCCTACCAGCCACAACATGTTTTCTTGTCTTCTTTGAAATTGATACGTGTATCCTATACGGGGGCGTACTGATATTTATCTGTAAACTTACTTTATTGTTCCCGACATCGAGTCAATATTAACTTTTCTTTCAACGCCAAAAAAGCAAGACAAATGTTATGGCTGTCAATATATTTCTTACTCACGTAGTGGGTGAGATGTAACCAAAGTTCTATATACTAGCGTACCTACATGTAACACTAGTTTTACCCGCGACTTCGTTCGCGAATAATTCGGTTATAACGTTCCACATTGAACTTCGAGATAAGTTATAGTCTATGTGCTATTCTGGGCTATAAGCTACATTACTGCCAATCAAAATCCGTTGAGTAATTTTTGCCACAACGATGCCACAGACATACAGGGTGGCTGAACATTTAAGTCTAAAAAAAAATTTGGTCCCTTTGTCGTGGGGTATCTGAATCACCCCCATATATGTTATCCGATTGTTCCTAGCTTTCGAGTTATGAATTTGTTTCTAAATTATTAAGAATTTTTAACCTGACCGAAAACAAACGCACCTGTAGCCTCAAAGTATAAAATGGTCACCCATCCAGTTCTCGGACCCTGCGTTACTCCACTTATGTAATCTGGCCTTCAAACACGCTGCCATTAGTAACCTGAATACGCTAGGCAATAATTCCACAACCTAGACCTCTACTACCTAGCTTAATTACAAACCTTCCTATCCTAACCCCAGAGCTCATTAAGTATAAGGCTGCCTGCATATCAATTAAGCGAGACCTAAAATTATACGTGGACACTGGACACTGGACACTAATTGCGGACACGGCCTGCGATGCACGATAATCTTATTGCACTAGGGCCCATTTGTGTCATGCTGGGTTATAATGGTTGACTCTAGTGTCCGACCGAAGGCCAATTTCTGGCCGAAGCCGAAGCTGAAGTCGAATAATCGGCAATCGACGCAAATTTCGGCCAAAGCCGAAACCAATGGCTTAAGAGCTTTAAGACATTTTGTTCAATATTGGCTACAAGCTACAATTAATATTAAAATATTTTAAAACATTTATTTATTTTTAAACTTTTATTGAATTATATAGATTGTATAATATAGAAAAGTTATTTAAATCATCGTTAAAAGTTTAGAGAAGATAAAAAACTGTTTGCAGTGTATTTGACAAATATCATAAAAACCACTTGTACCTTTTTTTTTTGTAATCTGTGGCAGTGATAAATCATTATCAATTCATTCGTAATTTGGATTAGTCGCGTCACAGTTTGATTGTTTTTTCCAGAAAAATTCGTTTAGTCAATCATTAAGCAATTTAAATACATGTGACGTTAAAATAATGTCAAAAATACAACTATCAACATAAAGTGATTCACAATCATTGATTGGTTTGGTTTTTATCGACTTCAACAGTAAAGTTGTAAATTATTATTTGCTTGCTTCTGTGTGTTTTGAAATGTTGAGATTTTACTAACTTCAATACAAGTTTATATTAAATATACACAACGGTAACACTTCTACTAACATCACATCATTTAAATAACTACATAATATACTTATATAAGCCACAAGTATTTCCACTTAATATAGAGCCCCCTTCCCCGGCACAGCTCGGAGAAACTCCCCACTTAATAATCGCGAGGCATCTCGCTCATAATGAATGAGGGGTCGAGCACCAAGTGAATGGATAAGGACACATGAATGAATGCTACAGGGAATGAATGAGACCCTAGATAAGGCGGGGAGAAACTGCGTGAGGTCGCCACTGTCTCGCATGTAGACTGAAAATGTATGCGTCCTAGTTAGTTCAAAATTTAACCGCTGTATCCGAAATTGGTAAAACACTTCTGAGGGTCACCCTTATTCGCACAAAGAGAGACGAGTGCTTCCCGCTCAGTTTGTTTGCGAAAGCAATAAAATGTTTTATACCCTTTTTAGTATTATTACTGGTGTAATAACTTTTTTCGTTGAAATCAGCAGTCGTCGTAACAAAATAACGGTACAAGAACTCGATTCGGAAACTTCTGAATCTAGTACCTAATACTAGAATAGAAGGCAGTAAAAATTCACATCGGCTAGTTTCGTATTTATCTACTCACACGCGTAGGCAAAAACGAAGACACTCTATTTTTGTCTCGCTCACCTCGAATCGAACGATTCTCAATTTTTATTTTCGGTATTAAAAATTTGAAATTTCGATACATTTTCCATATTACTGGACCGTACCTTTCGTTGTTGCTAATGAAAAATATTGTGCTCTTTTTGCATCGTTCGCGTCGATTCGTCGATTCGAACGGTTTACAATTTTATTTTCGGCACGAAAAATGCTATTTTAAATTTATTTAGTTTAAATATCATTTTTTTAAATCACATGGCAACACCGGAGTACTGTTCAAAAATGGGGAAAAGCATCATCATGCATCAAACTGTCGAATTTTTCATGCCGAAAACCAAAACCGTTCGGATCAAGGCGAGTGATTCAAAAACAGGGCTCCAGAGACGCGAAGCAGATGTGTATTATTTATCGTCGGCATATGCTGGCATTGTTGACATTGTAGGTACGTTTCAATTGGATACATTTACTAAGAGTAAAAACTACAATACAATTACTAAACACTCTCACGAATGAACGAATGATATGAGTAATTTTGTATGGGTGAACTGACGAACCATCTTAAAGCAATTATTTCAAAATGGCAGCGTTCACCATTATGTAATACTCTGCGTATTGTGTACCATTTCCGTTCAGAAAATAATAATCAAATTTTACGACGAAGTCGCGTGGAAAAGCTGGTATAAAATTTGACGTCAAAACCAGCAACGACAGGGAGTTTTAAAAACGCCGAAACGTTTATGGGGGATTATATACTACAGCTTCACCCACACAGGCGCGGGATTAGCGACGTCGCTAGATTTAAATATGAAACTCTCTTTAAATTGCGCGCACGTGGGCGGATGTTTCACCCTTTTATACCTTTAGTTACCGCCTGGAGGCTTATCTCACAGATTTTGGCTTGTTTTAGGTCCCTTCTCCCACAAAATTACTCTTATTTGTAATTAAAAGACTACTTGAAAACTAAAATAATTTTTTTTCAGATCTAAACTTGTTTTATGTTATACGGCAGGCAAACAGGCAAGCTGGCCACCTGATGGAAAGTGGTCACCGCTGACTATGGCCATCAGCAACATCAGGGACGCTACTAATGCGTTGGCTGCCTCTAAAGAGACCTCTAATATACTTCTTGAACGATCCCAGTCATAGTCCGAAGGAAACACTGTGGCTCATTCCACATCCGAATCTTGCCAGCGAAAAACGTTTTTTCGAACCTTCGTGTGGACATCAACAGAACTATCTAAACTACTAGAATTCTGTCCAAATTCTGCTACTGCGAAATCCGGTTATCTCACCTTGGCGTTAATATCCCGGTTGTGCTCTCCCGCACGAGGGCCCGGTCATAATAAAGAAAGAAAAGTAGTATAACTCCGAACACTTTCCACTTTCCATCTGGTGGCCCTCTTGCCTGTTTGCCTATCGTATGTAATAAAAATAAAAAAAAAGAACAAGGGACTTCACGCGGCTTGTATGTGTATGGCTCTGTACACGCACGCACACATTTAATCTCAAGACAAGTTCATGTCAAATTGTCTTGAGACACACATATAAGCCGCGCAAAGTACCTTGTTCGGAGTTATCTTACTTTTATATTTTTTACTATAACCCGGCTCCTCCTTGACTATGATACAGGATTTGGCAGATCAGGTAATTACAGTGGAGCCACTGCTATCTAAGCTCCGTGACTCTTTTAACAAGGGAACCTGACCAGATTGAATTATAGTCACATATTCTGTCGCCTGAATGTGCAGGTTCATCACAATGTTTTCCCTCACCGTAAGAGCATCGGTTAGTGTTCAACTAATGACCATAGCTCAGAAAAGAGTAATTAGTGCATGGCAGCACCTCTCGCTAACGAGTCTGACACCACACAATGGATTAGAATATGTATTGACCCATTCATTTTTATGCCAAACGAGCAGACACTGAAAAAAAACCACTCAACACTAATAATTCCACACTTAGAACCACTCTTAGAGCCCATACATCACACGCAATCACCCGGCCATAACACAGACACTTCCCGTAATGCTTCAGCACATCCACCGTCGGAAAATGTTATGTTCTCGAGTCGATAAACATAAAATCACCAATAAACCGCCGCGTCACCGCGCTGGTATGGTGTCTCGTAAATTTGGATCGATGTATTGTGTGCGTATAACGAGTACATCCACCCTACTCGTGTGTCGTGTGTGTTTTACGTTATGAAAGCTTATGTTTTCTATATGTTTTTAGCCACCGATAAAAAAAGAGATATGTTATAAGTTATAAGAGGAGTGTTTGTTTGTAACTGAAATAAAAAAATTCGCTTATGGTCTGTGGCATCGTAGCTCTCGAACCGATGGACCGATTTGGATGCGGTTTCCTCTATTTGAAAGACAATTTAATCGAGATGGCTTTTAAGCTCTGTTTTATAGAAATCGGTTAAGTAGTTTAGAAAATATTTTAGTAAATGTAACTAGGCCAGTTAAATTAATGGATTGAATCTTTTGAACTTAAAAATAATCATCTTGGCGTAAATGTACCGGCCCGTGGTCCGCCTTGACCATGATCCAAGATTTAGCAGATCAGGTCTAATGGTTAATGGGTCCTACTCGCTCCCTCGCGCGCGAGAGCACAATCGAGACATTAACGCCAAGACGACCAAATTAAAAAAACTAACTGCTGCAGTCCGGGTTTTTACTTTTTACTTTTTGGTCTAGGTTTTAACTTTTACTCTTCGTACTACATTTTACTGTTTCCAGACCACAGTACTTACGGAACGTGCTGTACGGAATATTCGTAGGTAGGAGGTACGTACGGAGGAGTGCTCGAAGCCGCCCCATTAGCTGGCAGCTGTTACGCTGGAGTGCATTTCGCACGATATACTCGAGGGAGTCATTATACTGGATTGAGGATAGGCAAATGATCGCTTAGTGTAATCCGCGAGCACTCAGAACGGGGTGGGACCTTGTCTAAGTAACCAAATTAAAGTTTAGGGTTGATTAACTAACTCTCGGTTAACTACTGGCATTATTTAATGAAAAAATACATGAAACTGAATCAAGCTTTTCTAATAAAAAAAATTATCATCTTGGCGTTAATATCCCAGTTGTGCTCTCGCACACGAGGGCCCAGGGTCCGCCTTGACCATGATACAGGATTTGGCAGATCGGGTAATTACAGTGGAGCAACTGCCACCTGACCTCCATGACCTGCTACCAGGGGAACCTGATCAGGTTGGATATTGGTTGCACATTCAGTCATCTGAATTTGCAGTATTCATCACGATGTTTTCCCTCACTGTAAGAACATCGGTTAGTATTCAATAACGACCTGAGTGTTTCAGTTGGTTAAAACGTATTTTTTTTGTAATGGTAACTTTTATTGATAATTTACTTCTACAGAGTAAAAATCTGTTATTGGCTTTCTGTTATTTACGAATATCTGTTGAATAAGTTTTAAGAGCTGTTGATTCTAAGACAAATAAAAACAATATATATATGCCGCCATGACAATAACTTTAATTCATGAAAAATACATGAAAACGTCTCTAATATTTTCTATTTCGTTGAATTGTAACGAATAAGACTAATTAAAGTGTTACAGCTATCAGTTTGATCGCTTACAAATTAGTTCTGACGGAGAGACCAATGACCGCTACTAGCAATCCGTTTGACACGAACTATAGCCCGAAAACTGGCATTCGACTTCATTTGACAAAATCCCTTCCAACGCTGATTGTCCGCGGAGTATTTAAGTAAGTAACGTAGTAATGTTTAGAAGTGACCTACTCGTAAGCTAGAGGTACCGGGTTTAAATCCCACTGCGGCCATGTACCAATAACTCTTTTCTGCGTTATGTACATTAGTTGAAAGCTAACCGTTGCTCTTACGGTGAGGGAAGACATCGTAATGAAACCTGACATTCAGGCGACTGAATATGTAACCATGATCCAATCTGGTCAGGTTCCCCTGGTAGCAGGGTCACGAAGGTCACATGAATGTTGCTACACTGTAATTATCTGATCTGTCAAATCCTGGATCATGGTCAAAGTGGACCCCGGGCCGTCGTGCGTGAGGTTACAACCGAGACAACAATGCCAAGGTGATTTTTTAAGATAGAAATGTTAAAATTCATTAATCTCCTATTAAACGCCAAAAAGACCATAGGAAAATAATGGTAACATAAAGTGAGCTCATCCCACCGGAACGATAACAGTAACTCATAATTACTCCGATAAACATCTGCGTCATTTCACTATTAAACAGGATTAATACTTAAAACCTTTATCTATCTAATCGCCATCTTCATTCCGACAGTCATCAGATGTTGATTAAATAATAAAACCAGGGGAGTTCCTGCAGTAAAGTGTGTATGAAACGCTGTTGTGGTCGAAAGTGACTTTATGACTCTATCAACTGTTTTACGCAGAGGTGTTATTGTGAAGAGACTACGCGTCTTATTATACTTGTATTCAGAAATATAATAAATAGTATTCATGAATAATGTCTTTTTTTATGTCATACGGCGGGCCACCTGATGGAAAGTGGTCACCACTGGCCATACACATTAGCAACACCAAAAGTATCGCCAATGCGTTGCCCACCTCTATAAAACGTTGCTCTGGCAACAAAAAGCCAAATGCCCCTCACTGCCAAAGCCACGGTTCCCCAAATCCCCACCCCATAGAGCACTGGAGACCTTATTCACCGGCAGAAACACAATACTATTTAAAAGAGTATTGTTTAGTTGCGGTATTCTGTAAGATGGCCGTGTGGTGTCCGGCAGAGTAGAATAGCACCAACCCCTTACATTCATGGGTGTCGTACAAGGCGACTAATGTTTTCGAGGCAAAAGATCAAGGGTCTCCGTAGTCTGGAAAACAGGCAGCAGCATTTTCCATTATTATATTTAAACACTGCGATCTTCAACCCGCCTGCCAAGCGTGGAGATTATGGCAATAACCTCCCCTTTCGTGGGAGAGGCCCTAAGTCCTGCAGTGGACTGTTACGGGCTGTAATGATTATGATGATTCTGTAAGGTGGAGGTACTTTCCCAGTCGGGCGGCTCCAATTCGAACGAGATACCCCGCTATGCCCTACCTCTCTTAAACAGTGCACGGAGTTCCAACTATCAATACCTCAGTGGCGACTGGTATTAGGAATCGCAATAGGTAGACATAGACAGCACTTTATTCGGTTTCACATTGCATCCTTAATCTAAGTTGAGTACAGTAAATTATAATTATGAAAAATTACGTAAGACCGGCCAGTGATGTAATGAAAACTGAAATAGACCAGTCTCACACAGTCTCAGTACAGTGTCGTACAATAATACATGACTACATACATACAGGAATTAGGTGCATTGTGGAGCAATAAATGGATTTGGCTAAAAGAAGGGCTTATTGGCTTGCGCGTAGGCACCAATAACTCATTCTTAAACTGTAGGTTATCTTTTATTTAATAATTGAAAATTGCTTTAATGAATTTCCATACTATATATATAAATTTAAATTATAATATTTTTTGATAATACAGCCTCAACTTTCTTTGTAAGTAAATATTAATAATGAATGGTTACAATAAATTAAAAAAATATTCTAACTTTTTTTCACCATTGTGACTTTTAAAAGGAAAACTGACAAAGTGATTTTGAATTGTAATATAAAAAATAACAACAAGCGATTTACATGTTATTTTAATTTTAAAATGTTTTCTACTTTATTTCATTTTGAACAGTATGCTACATGCTATAAAACCTTTTAACAGCTGCACAGAAATATGAATTTTAATGTGGTCATGCATTTATGAATACGACCGTACCACTCGCTTACAAGACGGACTCGCTAACCATTAGGCCATTGACGCTAATATTTATCTGACCGCAAATAATTATTTAAAAAATACTGCTAGTCTCCACACGCCTTAGCAGCATTGGACCTCTACGATTCCGGATTCCGTGTGTCCAGGGATAATCAACCTTTACGCCATTCGTAACGTTCGCTTCTCTTTTTACGACGCCTTTCGCGACCCCTGCCGTATGTCTTTTGATGACACTTTTTGCGCTTCCGGGGATTAAGTTGGCAACGAATGGGTCTAGTTGTTCCGTTATGGATGGGTGTCCTCCGTTATTTTAGCTTGATTTAGTCCGTTTTTTGCTAGCCAGTCTAGAAGATGTAGTTCTGTTGACACAGATTGAGAATGATATCCAAAAAGAAAAATGTGACTTGTTTGTGGACCCCCAATTGGCTCTGTGCCTCCATTTGGATCGGTTCGAGGTTTACAACCTAAATGATTGAATCGCAGATGTTATAGGCAACAGTTTCCGGTTACCGCTTACAATTAGTTGGGCTGTCTGCTCGAGAAATGATTGTGTAGAATAAAGAAAACGAATTAATTTCATTGTAGGTTCTATATCATGCAAGACAGTTCACGTTTTACATTAGGTGATTTCAAGACATGTATAAAAATGCGATTTGCCAGTCCATCTGTTCCTGGGAAAATTACTTACATATACTGTAAGAGCGTCGTCGGTGGTGTAAGCGTAACCTGCTTCTCTCGTAAGCGAGAGGTACAAAGTTCGATTCCCAGTGGCGCCATGTACCAATTACTTTTACCAATAATAAATGTATATTAGTTTAACACTAACCGATGCTCTTACGGTGAGGGAAAATCGTGATGAAACCTGCACATTCAGGCGACTGGATGTGTAACCATGATCCAATCTGGTCAGGTTCCCCTGATAGCAGGGTCATGGAGGTCAGATGGCAGTCGCTCCACTGTAATAACCTGACCTGCCAAATCCTGGATCATGGTCAAGGCGGACCCCGGGCTCTCGTTCTCGAGAGCACAACCGGGACATTAACGCCAAGATGATTATTTATTTTAGTTGAACACTAACCGATGCTCTTACGGTGAGGGAAAATCGTGATGAAACCTGCACATTCAGGGGACTGAATATGTAAAGCATGATTCAATTTAGTCAGGTTCCCCTGATACGGTCACGGTAGTTAGATAGCAGTCGATCCATTGCAATTACCTGATTTGTCAAATCCTCGATCATGGGCAAGGCGGACCGCGGGCCCTCGAGCAGAACCATAATATTGTCGACAAAATTATGCCTTTTTTCCATACGTGAAGAGTTTTAAATATATGGATCTGCATTTGCTTATATGGCGTGTAACTGCCCCTTGCAAAGCTTTGTATGGTGAAAGATAAAAACAGTCCTTTGACAAGTGACCGTGTCGGGGTGTGGAGAAAACAAATAGCTTCCAATCTTCCATCCCACAATGTGACCCAATCTTTGGGGATGATTTCGCTGACAATAACGGGGTTGCAGACGCAATGTCCGTGGTTTATTGTGCTGCATTTTGGTTGTTTAATTTTTTTTATTATTTTATTATTTTTACTTTTTTCAAAACTTATACTACTTTTGTTTACATTTACCTAATTTTATGAGCAATATATTCCACTTTGATGTGCTCTCGCGCTTGTTGCTTCTGAATTTAGACACATGCAGACAAATGAGTTAAGCGCATAAGCGACAAGAGTTTGTTTGGACCTTGATCTTTTTATCCCTTTCCTATCCTACTATTCCTATTAATATTATCAATGCGAAAGTTTGTAAGAATACCGTTACTCCTTTACGTAAAAAAACAAAACCGCTTTTAGTATTTTCATATTATCTTCTTCATAGTTGCTACACTCTTAACAGACTGGCCGTAGTCGTCGGTCGAGGATTGGCAGCCCACTTTACTATCTACTGCTTTCCTAGTACACTCACAGAAGGTATCCATAACAATCGCATTACAAGCCCACCGGTCCAATTCTACCGGTGGAGCCTCGTCGGAGGATCCTAGTGGAGTGAGAGATCCGCTTAAAATTCGGTTATAACGTTCCAGACCCATTCCCGCAGGAACCTCATTGAATTTCGAGATTAATTATATCCTGTATACCATTCTGGCCTATAAGCCATATTACTGCCGAACTTCATCAAAATCTGTTTAGTGGTTTTTACGTGAAGGAGCAACAAACATCCAAACACACAACCTTACAAACTTTCGATAATACGAGTAGCTGTTGTAGGATTTCAATTTCAATTATTGTGTCGTGGCGTCCATGTGTAATAAATATTTCTGTCTTTCTTTACATGTTACCAAGAACAATTAATACCCATACTCTCCGACGGACAGTTCTTTTAAGTGGGTTGGACCCCCAAAACGCAGGATAGTTTCCACAGAAAATCCGCCAGTCCCTCGGTTCCTCGGAAGGACGAAACAAAGTGTCCGGGCCAACGGGGTCGCAGGATATGGCTGAGATGAATAGCTGTGCTGCCCGCCTAATGCGCCATACTTTGTATCTCGGAGCGTTGTTTATATCAGACGCAGTGTTGATGTCGCCTTGAATGTTATGAATTGTAGTTTATGTGCGTTTGATGTGGCGACGTGTCTCCCAAACGGATGTACTTATTTTAGTGCGATTTTTTTCTAAATTCCGACAAAAAAGAGGGATGTTATCAGTTTGACGTGTGAATCTGTGGCTTTGTGTGTGTCTGTCTATGGCATCAAAACTCTCGGTTCCTAGTTTTTAATTAAATCGGTTCAGTAGTCTGGTAAATCCTACTAATATTATAAATGCGAAAGCTTGAAATGATTGATTGTACTACAAACTACGCAAAAACTATAGAACGGATTTTGGTAATATTTGCACCTTATTACTCATAACAACAAATAGGCTAGATTCAATAAAATTCCAGCGGGAACACAGCTTAACTGAATATTCCGCGGACAAAGTCGGGGACAGAAGCTAGTATTTTATTTAGTCGACGGCAGTCTGACATCTTTATTTTTTTTTCACCACTAATGCGGCAAACAAGTATGGTCTGCATGATTAATATACTGTAGCCAAAAGACACCCACTGCTGGGCATAGGCCTCACCCACAGATCTCCACATAGGCCAGTTTTGAGCCTTCCGCATCGAACTGGTACCTTGAAATTTTACCAGGCACAGCTCGTGACCGTTTTCGTTTTAAGGTGTGAGGATGAAGTCCCTGTCGATGGCCAGCGGTGCGATGACAGTTACCGGTTTACTCATTTATTTACGCTTCTTGTTTCTTACCTTTTCTTTCATTATAAGTGAACGGCAAGAGTCATAATATATCCTTAGACTCTCAAGCTCAGGTTAAGAACACCTTTTCATAAGTTAGTTCAAAAGTATAGTGGGTTAGCATTCAATAACTGATTGCCGAAAGTGGTTTGTTTTAGTTTTGGTGCCTTTGGGGATTTCTCAAAATGGCGAACTCGCAAAATAGGGATTGCCTACAGAATGTAAGATATTATTCGAGTTTTGAGTTTGACTTCCCCTGAGACATACTAAATGATTTTGCAATTCATTTGTCCTACAGAATTTGAAGCCATCAGATGGTTCCTTCCCTCCCCATGAAGCGATGATAGCTTCAATACTGACATGCATGTCGAAATCTTTGTATTATTAGTGCAGTATGTGGAATGAGCTCCTTTCCGAAGTCTTTCGTCTGCACTATCAAAAGACATGTTTACAGGTACTCAAAGGCCGGCACCGCATCCGCTCCCCTTTTGGCTGTAGATGTCCTGAACAACGGTGACCGCTTTCCATCAGGTGGACGCTGTCAGTGTGCGTCGCTAGGCAATAAAAATAAAGTTCCGTGCGCAGGGGGCGACGCGGGTGGACCTGCGAGTGTGAGCGCTGGCGGCCTGGTTGGGACCCGGCACGCTGTGCACATGATTTATTTATTTATTTATTAAAACTTTATGCACTAAAGGTACATTGGCGGACATAAAGCTAAAGTAGCCTTATCAACCAGTCAACCTTGAGAAAACAGTAGGCGGTGCGGGAGAAACAATAAGAAAAGGTGAAGGAAGGGATACTTTACGTCAATAAATGCCAAATTTATACAATTTTACAAAGATACAAGAAATAGTTAAACAACAAATACATACTAAAGATAGCTACATAGGAGTAAATAATAGGGGGAATAATTTAATTATGGGGAATGCAGATAATGCTTGTGTACAGCCTTTTTGAACGAGAATTTACTAGTCAAAAGTCTAATTTCAGAGAGGAGACCATTCCAGAGTCGCATCGCGAAAGAGTTGGATATAAAACCAGTGCGGTGAAGATTCACCTACGCAGTTATGTACATGACAGTTATCGGTGCCCGGTGTCTGCCTTTGTAAGCACTCATAGCTGGTTGCCCCTACCTGGATGAGCTCGCTTAACTTTTCCTTTTCTTTCCATTAGATTTTTGACGTTTGAAAAGAGCTTAAGCAACATAATCCTTACTCCACGAAATACTTTTTTTCATTCAGAAGGAAATAAAAAGAATTGGGGCTGGGATAAGGCTAAGCTAAGAGAGAATATAAAATTAAAACTAATTATTTCTTCTACGTAAAGTGCCAAAAGCCTTTCGTCGAGTAGGTGTTTTCTTTTTGTACGTCGAAGTGCCTTAAAGTAAAACTAAACGTCCACTGTTGCTTATCAGGACATCATACTGTTTCTATGATATTCAGCAGTAAACACCCTGCAGCTATCACTTGCGTGATGGTTTATCTGGACTTGACTGGATGTGGCCGTCCTGTGATTTTAGATTTTTTGGGTGCTATGGCCCCTACGTCCAACTGAAACCACAGTCCTGACACAGATATGGTGAGCAGTGGTTGTGCCGTGGTTGACACACTCGGCTTCGGGCGTGCTGTTGTTGACACGCCCGGCTTTAGGTGTCTTGTGGTTGGCACGCCCGACTTCGGGTGTCCTGTGGTTGACACGCCCGACTTTGGGCGCCCTGTGATTGACACGCCCGACTTTCGGTGTCCTGTGGTTGACACGCCCGACTTTCGGTGTCCTGTTGTTGACACGCCCGCCTTTGGGCGTTTCGTTGTCGACACGCGCGGCTTTGGGTATCCTGTATACTTTGGGCTTCCTGTGATTGACACGCCCGACTTTCGGTGTCCTGTTGTTGACACGCCCAACTTTGGGCGTCCCGGTGTTGACACGCGCGGTCTTGGGCATCCTGCAGCCAAGTCCAGGTGTCCAGCCAGGTGTGCGGCTCCTGATCCTGAGTGTCCCGTGGCTGAAATTTTGACGAGACCGCTAACGATATTCTGCGGCGTGGGATTAATGTGTACAAGTTAAGAATGTCTCAGTTTCTGTTAAGGTTGCCTGGAAGAGATCGCTTGTAGCGATAAGGCCGCCTTTGCTCATATGTGCTCCTTGTTATTGCAAGTGATTGGAATTGTGATATTTTATGAGCAATAAAGTGTTTATCTATCTATCTACCTAAGCATGCAAAGCGTTACAGTTTCTATAATAGTACCAATCATTTCTGAGTTAACATGTGACCAGACAGGCCAGCTAGACTAGGTTTTTTGGTTTTGCCAACTCTAATTCCATATCATGATCAAGTATTCATTAAATCTCATCATATTCAAGCATTTATTTTATTTGTAAACATATTTTGTCATGGGTCCCATGACGTAATTCAATTTCAAAATGGCCGCAAGACCTGCATAATCTCATGAGTGCATTACATTGGCTTGACATAGTGGAATCAAAGGAAACGCCCAAAAGTCAAAATTTAATATTTAACTAAGATCATTTACTAGTACTATGCTTTCTCGCGCACCTGGTTTCGGCGTTGTCGGCGCATCGGAGAGGAAAACTACGGACCCAGTAGCAAGATGCAGGGGTTGACCCTCGTCAACCGTGATCACTGATACACCAGAAACCATGGAATCGTAGGAATCGGAGAATATGATGTTGGACTTCGCTGTTGTGAAGGGAACGATTCCTTTCCGTGTCTCTATTGTAGGCATAGTCTTCTCCGTCGTGGTGGTCGTTTTATACGCAATGTTGCGGTAGTAGCCAGGCATCTGTTGGTAAGGAAATTCATATAATATAATAAAACAACAATAGGAGTGACGGTGGCCTAGTGGTAATAGTATCCAACCCGCAATGCGAGAGGTACCGAGTTCAAATCCCGCTGCCGCTCCTTTCTGAGTTATGTACAGTAGTTGAATACTAATCTATGCCCTTATGGTGAGGGAAAATATCGAGATGAAACACGCACATTCAGGCGATCTAATCTGGTCAGGTTCCCCTGGTAGCAGGGTAGCCTGGTAGCTGCTCTACTGTAATTACTAATGTGCTAAATCCTACAACGAGTACAATCCCCAATTCAGTTTGGTATATGTTGACAGTTTGGCAGCTGTCATTCGTTCTACAACAGGTCAATATATGGCACTCATCATCATTGTCCTAGCGCTTATCCCGGCCTCTGCCAGAGTCCGCTTTCCTACTCATTCTTCTTCACTTCGTCCGGTCTTCGGCATTCTCATGACGTAAGCCGTTGGCTCTCACATCCGACACAGCGATGTCAATCCGTCGCTTCTTGGGTCGCCCACGGGGCTTCTTTCCTAATACCGGCAGGTTCAGGCACCTATTTCCCACTAGATGGCTCTGTCTTAAGTTATTGTTACGTACACTCTCGTTAACAGTCTCAATCCAATCCGCAAAAGCGCCAACAAGGGTGAACACCGTCGGGGTATTCGGGTACCCACATATGGTGGGCCCGAAAGAGATTATGCCGACCAGTTTTCCGTACATTATAGCTGGTCCACCTGCGTCGTGCTGGAAGAAAATTGTGATATTAACCTTTAATATGCTGGACGTGTGGTGCCAGTCTTCTTATTGGTTTATTTTGGCAGTTCTGACAGTTTTATACGATAGTAACCTCAATCACTGACAATAACACGGCTTAAAATCGCCGACGCAGGGTGTTTTGTGACATCGGACGATATGGCCGAATCATGGAGCTGTTTAACCAATGGAGAGTGAATCCACACTAATCATAATGTAAGACGCAGAAGTCTTACTTTTCATGAGGTATGCCAACTTAGTTCTCACATTGAAATTGCAATGGTTCTCCAAATAACGTTATAATACGCAACCTAGAAGTGACATATGCATACATAACTTATTACGTAACATATAGTGACGTGTACATAACTTATTTAAAAAATAATGTGTAGGTATTTTATTTAAAATTGTGTAACTTGTATTTTAATTTGTGTGTACCGTATGCGCTTATTACATTTGACATTTTCATTAACTAAATTCAGAAGCAAAAAGTGTGAGAGCAAATCAAAGTGAAATGTATTGCTCATAGAATAACGCCCATTTTTGTATCACTTATATTATGTTACGTGTCCCTTCTCAAAAGCCGTGATACAAAAATTGACCTTATTTAATGAGCAATATATTCCACTTTGATTTGTACTCACGCTTTTTGCTTCTGAATTTAGTTACTGAATTTAGTCAAATGTAATCAGCGCATTACCTAGAGAGATATCCTGTTCGAATTTGCGCCGCCCAACTGGGGAAGTACCTTCTACTTACAGAATACTGCTGCTAAAAAATACTATCGTAAGATATAGTATTGTGTACCTGCCGGTGAGTAAGGTCCCCAGTGCTCCATGGGGTGGGGATTTGTGTTACCGTGACTTTGGAAATTGAGGGGAATTTGCCTTTTGCTTCCAGAACAACGTGTTATACAGGTGGGCAACGCATTGGCGATACTCCTGACGTTGCTAATGTCTAAAGGCGGAGACCACTTTCCATCAGGTCCGCTTGCCTGCTTGCCTACAGTATGACATAAAAATACTTACGTCACATGCGCCCTCCCCCGTAGTCATTGTGCCAGCGCAAAACATTGATTCAGAGATGAACCGGCTAAAACAATAAATCATCATCATCATCATCATCACATCCTGTAACAGTCCACTGCAGGACTAAGGGCCTCTCCCACGAAAGGAGAGGCTATTGCCATAATCTCCACGCTTGGCAGGCGGGTTGGAGATCGCAGTGTTTAAATATAATAATGGAAAATGCTGCTGCCCATTTTCCAGACTACGGAGAACACTTGATCTTTTGCCTTGAAAACATTAGTCGCCTTGTACGACACCCATTATTGTAAGGGGTTGGTTCTATTCTACTCTGCCGGACACCACACGGCCAAAAACAATAAATATTAAAAGTAAATATCATAACAGTTTACCTATAAGTACCTAGTTTATCATTTATCTAGCACCCATAACATAAGCTTTATAGCTTTTAAGACTTTCGTGGTTATTCACTACACTTTCATCGGACATGTTATCGAGTTTATTACCTAGCGTGATAGCGAGTTTCGTATGTCGCCAGAATCAAGTGTGAAACAATGGTAGTGGTTTGAGAATTCGAAGTGAGATAATCGTCGAATCCGAATGAGGGTGGACCGATATGTCTGTCCTTAGGAGCGACTTCCCACATCGGCATCAGTCTAGCCGTGACCATGGCGCTTGCAACTGCGTCGAAATATCGAGGTAAAAACAATACTAACCGTGGTAAGAAACCCGATAACACGTGCCATGAAAACACAAGCATAGCTTACTTTACTTTATTTTTCTATGAGCCTTCATTGTCCCACTGCAGGGCAAAGGCGTCTCTCCGATTTTCCACTTAGACCTATTTGTTGCTAGGTCTCTCAACTCTTTTACATACGCCTCTAATTAGTCGTACCATCTTTTTCGAGACCACGATGTCTTTTTGCGTTAGGTGGAACCCATTCGGTGATTCGTTTCGCCCACGAGATCAGTTGGCACTCGGGAAACATGATCAGCATATTTGTTTATTAAATATTTAATTTTTTCATTATGGGTTAAAAAAAGATTATTATACCATCTCGTCGTATAAGCCGGCTTGTCACCGATCGAAGGTCTTGGCAGATTAATTAAATGAGGGAGGTGCCAAAGAATTCCGAAATTCTTAATAGCGTCTCAATTTGCCATTCAAAGGGAATCAATTATGATGAGTAATAGACGTCTTTAGCGGGACTGTGCCGTCTTGGTGCTGGGAGAGCGATTGATTTTACTTTATCCTTTTTTAATTCATAAATCAAACACTTTTTATGACTAGTTCCACGGATGGTGTGACCTATTAATGGACCATAAACTAAAAACTCATATTTACAACTACTGTCCCACCTGTTAATGGTCCATTAAGAGGTGGACTAAGCTTAAAGTTCATATAGGTATTACCAACTAATGAATAACTGAAAATCATGACTCTAGTGTTAAAACCTAGGGAGATTAATTTGGAGTACATATTTAAATAGAAAAATAGCGCAGCTTTTCCTCTCAATTTTTTCTTATTTTATTATCAAGAGGTTTGCATTTGACCTCAACTCACCTGATGGAAGGCGACGATAAGGTCGAGGATGTAGCATGCGTGCCTAGAAGATACCTATTCACTCCTGACTTAAAAACCCCAAGGTTATACTTATCGGAGAACAGTGACGCGGGCAGAGAGTTCCAGTTCTTTGCAGCGCGCGTAAGAAAAGTGGATGCAAAATGCTGAGTACGAGATAAAATTAGGGTTATAAATATACTATTTACGGTAGACTCACTTTCCATAAATCTCTTTGCAGAAAGTGTTAGGGTAAATCGGCAAAATTTTCCTCTGCAGGAAAATAGGTTCGTACGCCATTTTTTGTGATTTCTGAAACAAAGAAAATTAAGTAACTTTCAGGTATCGTATTATGTTTGCTTCAACTTCTAACTCCCGTATTCACAAACAATTCTTGTGTAACTATGCGTTAAGGAGCGTCGGCTGGCGAGTGGCTAAGGTATCCGACTCGTAAGCGAGAGGTTCCGCGTTCGAAGCCTACTGCGGCCATGTACTAATGACTCTGTTTTGAGTTGTGTACATTAGTTGAATGCTAACCGATGCTCTTACGGTGAAAGAAAACATCGCAATGAAACATCAATCAATCAAATCAATCAAAACAATTCAATCTGGTCAAGTTCCCCTATTAACAGGTCGGTCAGATCACGGAGGTCAGATGGCAATCGCTGTACTGTAATTATCTGATCAGCCATATCCTGAAATATCCTCATAGTCAAAACGGATCCCAAGCCCGAGTGCTCAAGAGCACAACCGTGACAATAACACCAAGATGACTGTACTGACTGTACTGCGTAACCATAATTTTGTAACACTCTCATACCTTCGTGACACCCCAACCGAGCAGTAGAACTTCTCCAGTGAAGGTCACTCCACCAGGATTGTGATGCAGCGCTATCATCTTCGGTACCGAATGGTGGGTCACGCAGAGGAGCTTGTTCAACCTTATCAGAGCTATGTTGTTCTTGAGCGTCTTTGGGCTGTATCCTGGATGGAAGTAGACCTGCGGATTTAAAAGGGCGTCTTAATGTTGGTTGTTTCTTGAACTGAGTAATATTGCAATTATCTTCGTGCAAGTTCACAGGTTTTGGAATTATCATACTGAAATTTTTACTAGAGAGTTAGAAATAGTTGGATAACCCCCGAACAAGTATACATATACTCAAATATTTTCTAAAGTACAGGGTAGATTTTAATAAATCCATCTAGATTACTGGTTAAACTGTTTAAGCTGGATAAACTGGCTTTTAAATAGAAAAAACCGCATTCAAATCGGTTCATCCGTTCAGCTACGATGCCATAGACAGATACACAGAAAAACACGTCAAACTTATAACCCCCCCTTTTTTTTCGTCGGCGGTTAAATAGACCTGCTTCGCCAGAAGCAAATTTTGACTTTGATATTGAAATAAGTATGAGAGATACTATTTATGACACTCACTGAAAAACAAATTTTTGGCCCAACACCGTCATGCAAACTACAGAATATTTATAGATCATCACTATCGTTTTAGTTTTCACAAATTACCTCCAGAGCTGGAATGACTTCACCGCTGACTCTACTGTGGTTACTACCGACCCTCACATTAAGGACCTTCGGGTTTTCTCTGAAGAACCGATTATTGTGCATCCTGAAATTTAAAATTTTATTTTAGCCTCTCTGGGGAAAATCAAACAGGGGACTGCTGACGATGACAATGATGACGAGGGTAACTCTAGATTTAAAGACAAATACGGTATCTTTTAATAAGTACCCACTTTTAATTATACCGATTATTCTATGGTTAATACCTAACTGGGTAAAGTCAAACAGGGGACTGTTCATGATGACAATGATGTCGATGGTAACTGTAAATCTGGAAACAAATACTGCATCTTTATAATAACTACCCACTTCTAGATGCTCCGATTAATCTATGGTTAATCCTTATTTATCCATGTAGTTTAACATATAACAAAATTAGTTGACACTTTATGTTGTGCATTCTTGATGGAATTGCATTATATGTGTTATAGATTAAAACACTTTTATCTACACTCATAGCGTAATGTTCCAATTACATATTCGAAAACAGTTGTTTAAGCATACACTTTTTTCACGCTAGTCTATAAAAAATTAAAAAATTACTTTTCGATACAATATTTCCCATACTATTTTCATTACAGCTGTATCGAAAAATAACTTTTTAACCATTATGCAACACTTTTCTTTTTAAATTTTTGTCGGGCGCCGGGATACGGCTAAATGTAGGCTGAATACCTAAATGTCTTCAACAAATTCAAAATTCCTGTTTATATTTGTGATCAGTTCATAGTCTGTGTGTTATGATTGTGTAGATTTGTAATTATTTTCCCGCTAAACAGAATATTTTTTCTAATTGTTGTAATTTGTGTTTGTGAATGTTTTTTCTTGTTTGAAGCAAATAAATAGATAAATGTGAAAGTAGTAAAGTGAATTTCGCTTGATATCCTCGACGCGTAGATACAACAGAACTGACTCGCAGTTACTTCCAGCAAAGTTGAAAAAATTCTAGGTACAAAATTTTAACATGAAAATATGAGTGTAGATAAAGTAGTGTATGCAACTGCATATAATTAGGTATTATATGACAGTTGCATAAACTACTATTATGCACTAGTCCTCTGGCAAACTAAGCGCCATAGTATCAAAGTCGCTTCCTGCTGTCTGTCCCTTAGATCTTTTAAACTACGCAACGGATTTTTATGCGGTTTTCAGCATCTATAGATAGATAGAGTGATTCATAAGGGAGGTGTATAAGCTAGCAAACAAGAGAAAATAGGGATACAGTAGGTGTACGCGAACGAAGTCGCGTCGGGTTCACTAGCCTATAGTAGAACAAAATCCTTATTATCGAAAACCGATATTAAAACTTCGACGGTCATAATTAAAATGTTAGAAGAAAGCGTTTAATGATGCCTGGAAGCAATAAAAGTGTGAATACCCTCGTTAATATTTCCCTAAGCTGTCTTGGGCCGCTCTTCGCAGTTTTTAAGAGGAAGTCCTTCGAGCGCGCTCCAAATAAATGAAGTTTGATCATATTTTCAATAAAGCCAATGAATGTTTTCAGACGAGATTTAGAAACCAATGTCTATATTTGTGGTTATCAGATTTTCGTTACAAAATTACATGGGTTTTTTAAATTTGTATGAATTTTTTTTTTTTTTATTCTACACAGTGACAAGCGAGCAGACAGCCACCTGATGGTAAGCGGTAACTGTCGCCCACAACATCTACGATTAGTTTAGGTTGCAGGCAACAAAATGAGTTGAGGACTTAAATGAAATGCCTCATTCCAATTATTGCGCTGGCAAAGTAGCCAGTCCTTTAAACCAAAACACAACAACGCAAGCATCAAATCCAAGCAACTTTGAAACGATATATTTAAAAGAAAATCTGACAAACCACAGACATAGATATTGGTCTCTAAATCTGGTTTACCTCATAAGCTTTAATTGGTAAATATTGAAAATATGATCAAACTTCGTGTATGGAGGACGCTTAGGAGACATTCCCTTAAGGTAATTCACCTTAGCTGGGGCGGCACTTTGTGGGATTAGCGGGTTCCTAATGTAACGTTAGCAATAAGAGAGAAGCGAGCGAAATGCGGCCTGCAATGTGATATTCTAAATATAAAAAGAGAATTTATTTGTGGATGGATGTTTGAATGGTTAGTATTCATTCATATAAAAACTGCTGTATTGTATGGATTTGAAACAACATCTTGAATAATCTTAGTGTATAGATGACAAGAGACACCCTGGCTTTGCACGAATGTATTGTGAACTTTTGAAACCATTACTGCAATTTTAGAGGGAACTCTATTGTTTTTTTTTAAATACAGCCATCGGCTGATGAGGTAGTTTAAAATAGTTTTATACCCTATTCATCATCACAGCCCGTAAATGTCCACTGCAGGACTTAGGGCCTCTCCCACGAAAGGGGAGGATATTGCCATAGTCTCCACGCTTGGCAGGCGGGTTGGAGATCGCAGTGTTTAAATATAATAATGGAAAATGCTGCTGCCCATTTTCCAGACTACGGAGACTCTTGATCTTCTGCCTCGAAAACATTTGTCGCCTTGTACGACACCCATGAATTTCTTCCTGAAGAAATCTTTTAACTAATGATTTCTAACTAAACTTTCTTACCGCATCAAAATTCGTTGCGTGGTTTAGGAGTTAGCGCAAATAACATAAAGCCACATTAATTTATACGATATTATTATATATTAATTAATGAAATAGATAAAATATTATCCCTTCATGACCATCTTCAGAAACGAAAGCCTTCTCACACTCCAATAGAAAACGATTCAACCATTTAAAAATCTCGTTCTAAATGGTGCTATAATACCCCGGAATATCTTATCGAAGACAATTTGGCAAACTGCGGTGTAAAGGTGTCTGAGCAGGAAATCCTGCTAAATATATTCGGCAATGGGATGTCGTGAAATAGCGCTATCTGATACGTTTCATTGCTTGTTAAGGGATGAGGAAAACGCAAAAGAGATGATAATTGCGAAGGGTGAACGCTCCTGCAATTATGGGAATACTTACGGAAAGAATACTTACTCGATTGTGGAATGATCTGCCAAGGGAAGTCCGACAGTCTGAGTCATTGCCTAGTTTTAAGTCAAAACTTCGTAAATCCCTTTAAGCGAATGATTTGTGAAACTTTATTTTAGTATACCTGCATATGTACGATTATTTCATGTTTTTGGCTGTTTGTTGGTGTTTAGATAAATGCACAACGCATTCTCTTGTATCCTTTAGCTCAACACTACCTGCTGTAATATTCCTGTCTCAATTTCTGTAAAGGTTGCCTGGAAGAGATCGCTTGTAGCGATAAGGCCGCCTTTGCTCATATGTGTTCCTGTTACTGTAACTAATTGATACTGTTATGTTTTGTGAGCAATAAAGTGTTTATCTATCTATCTATCATACGCCTTGCAGACTTGAGAGATAGATCTTATCAGGCCCTATTTTTGAAACGCTCGCCTTGATTCGAGAGGTTTTCAATTTTGATTTTCGGCTTGATAAATTCGATATTTTGATGCATGATACTAATTTTCCTTATTTTTGAACCGTCCTCTTTCGGTATTGGCAATGTGATTTAAAAATATTGATTTTTTCATGCCGAAAATCCGAATTGAAAACCGTTCCAATCGAGGCAAGCGATCCAAAAATAGAGCTCCAGGTTATCTCATCACTGTGAATAATATGATATTTTTCCTATTTTGTCATAACTACTATACCAGTACCTAGTAGTAGTATACTAGTAACTAGTACACTAGTGAATACCATCGCATTGTGGCGTAATACATAACGAAAAAGTTGATAGATTGTCAAAGGAAACATCGTCGGAACGATTCTTTACTAAATGTTTATATTTGGCAAGAGACAGTGATTCCAATTATGGAATGAACACTTCGATAAGAGATCGAAAGATATTGGTATTTGGTATAAAACTATACAACCCGAACCTTTGAATAATCCTTGGATCGACAACTGCTTAAGTAGAGACGAGTTAGTGTTAGCATTTCGAATTTGTTCCAGACACATTCCATTAAATAAGTTTGCATATACGATGAGAAAATCAGACTCTCCTAACTGCAGTGAGAGTAACTCGATTGAAGATGTTTATCATATTATAATGGAATGTGTCGGGAACAAACAGCTTAGTAAACATGCAATTTCATAGTACATTTTTTTGGACAGTCGGTATATGGCGTTTCCTCTGTCGAGGGAGGTCCGGAGTTATATAATTTAGGCAGAGTGAGTTTGAAGCGTAGATAACTTCGCTTTACCCCATTTTTTAAAAGTGTAAAAGTATGGAGAAGCATGGTCGCTTTAAAAAAAACTTCCTACATATAATTTGTACAGAATTATTTTAAAGCTCACTTTTCCTGAACAATGAATGAAAAGTCTGATCTGGCACGGTCGATTCGGGGATTAAACCGAGTCTTTAGTTCTACCATTTGCTTAAAAATTTAAAGGAAGAAGATGTAGGAGCTCTGGTCTGAAGAAAACTGAAACAATACGTACAACTGCAAGCAAGCCGCCGAGGTGATGATCATGTCCTTCCAGTAGATGCTGCCTCCGCACCAGAACCTGCTCATCACGTGAATGGAGACCATGAATGGGTACCACCGGACGTTGGTCCTCTCCCCCTTGAAGATTCTCCTTCCATCATGCTGGTGATACTCCTGCCGGTCTTTCAGCTCTCTGTCAGGATCTGGGGGGATAACATAAGAATGAATAAATGAATACTTTATTGCATAAATACATATCGGTAGCAACAGAGAAAACAACAGGCAGCCTTATCGCTTTAAGCGATTTCTTCCAGGCTACCGTTGGGTAGCGATACACAATAGGGACATGTTAATTCAGAAAGTGAGAGCAAGCCCGTTTAGCGAAATAACATGTGACGTCATCAGCAAAATCAATATTTAATTCATCAGGCAAAGACTATTTATTTATTTTTTAACTATGTGAATTTCATCGGTGGCAAGACTCTGTCAACCCTGAAGAGTCGGTGGATTATTATCACTGCCTTTGTCAAGCATTAGCGCCCACGTTTTTGTGTTTCAGTTTGAAGGATAAGGTAGCTAGATCACCCTTCTTCACAATGACAGAGCAAGAGCTAAGTCCATGGATCGTAGTTGCTATCATCATCAGTTTAGTGATCATTCCCGGTTCCTGCTAGGCTTCTGCCAGAGTTAGCTATTCTGCTCTTCTTCGTCCACTTTGTTAGTCTTCAGTATATACCTGCCCTATAGCTACACTTACCCTACGCCTACCCTACACTACCCTACACTACCCTACACTACCCTACACTACCCTACACCTACCCTACACCTACTCTACACCTACCGACCCTTTTTTTACTTATAAACCTTCCTCTTGAATCATTCTATCTATTGCTGAAAACCGCATTAAAACCCTTTGCGTAGATTAAAGATCTAAGCGTACATAGATACATAGGGACAGACGGCGGGAAGCGACTTTGTTTTATGAATATATTTTAATGGTGATCGCGGACATGCTGCCAAGAATTATGGATCATGTAATTGTTATGGCGGTCGCCACTTTTTATCAGGTACAGCATAACGAAAGCATGTTTCAATTGATAATGGCAATTAAAGCCAATAAGATTAATATTTAGCTTTACAATATAATAATATTTACACTCGGAATTGTTTTCTGTTCATTATTTAAAAATATACTATATAAGACTAATGAAATGAATATCCTATAACAGTCCAAACAGTGTTCTTAAACGCTTCTGAACAGGAAAACAAGAATTTCCATTAAGCGAACCCTTTTTTCCACCTAAATAACCTATTAAGGAAGCCCTAGAGGGAAATAAGTGGGGATTTTCCTGCAAAGATGAAAGTGACCTTGTAACGCCTACTCGTATATCGCTGGCTCCATTACAAGGACATTCCGACGCGGCAGTATTGCGTTTCAAGTTGGAGATACGAGCTCGGTAAAAAAAATAATCATCTTGGCGGTAATGTCCCGGTTGTGCTCACGCGCGAGGGCCCGGGGTCCGCCTTGACTATAATCCAGGATTTGGCAGATCAGGTAATTACAATGGAGCGATTACCATCTTACTTCCGTGACTCTGCTATCAAGGGAACCTGAACAGATTGGATCTTGGTTACACATTCAGCCGCCTGAATGTGCAGGTTTCATCACGTTTTCCCTTACAGTAAAAGCATCGGTTAGTATTCAACTAATGTACGTAACTCAAAAAAAGTCATTTGTACATAGCCGCAGTGGGATTCTAACCCGGTACCTCTCGCTTACGAGTCAGATACCGTATCCACTCGGCCACTGATGCTCCGTACATTCTCGGTTCCATATACTGATAATATACTGTCACAATACACCAATCGGCTCCCGTTACTGTTAAACCAGTTTCAGGGTCCTCAGCGGAAGACCTTGATCAAAGTACGAAACGGAAACGGTCACCCATCCTGTTCCAGGACCCTGCGTGCGTCAATAAATATTATTGTATTACTGTATATTGTATTGTATCATGTAGTAATTTTTATCGATAGTGCGCCTCTGTCACGCTCAAGAGTCACCTAGATGGACCTCACCATCTTATACTTTTATGCTGCAAAACTTCCATGTTAATAAGCATTTTGAAGTATAAGGATATGTGTTACCTATACGACACCTGGCGTTACTTTTATTCTAAGCGTTTCGTTTTGATTGTAAACTATTAATCTCATAAATTAGCGTAACCTATGAGACTATTAAAACTAAATTGACTTTTTCAGAGATTTAATTTGAGCCGTGACTGGACCCATTGCAAAGTATCATCATACGCACCCCAGTACTTGCTGTAGCGATCACTTTCATCATATTTGTGGTCGTCGTGAGGCACTTCAGCGATTATCTTGTCCACGATGTCCTCCATTTGTTTATCCTTATGGCTTCGAGCCAAAAAGTTTTCACCCATCATCCTTCGGGCAGATTTTCTCGAAGAGAACTTTCGACTATTTGCTAAAATCTGCACGATGTCATCTCTGTTCATCCTCTCTTTCAGTTTCAAGAACAAATTCTTGGACTGATTCGATACCGTTTGAAAATGATCTTTCTCATGCATTGCTTTGTAGAAATTCGTCTCATTCAAATCTGTGTCTCTTAACTCCTGTAGAAATAGAATATTGTAGTTCTCTTTATCGTACGCATAGTTCAGAGTCTTCTTTCTTCTTTCTTTCAACTCTTTTATTCTGTCTGAGTCTTTCCCATCTTCTTTAATTCCAAGTAAATCTAGCAACTGGTCGGCTACATCGTTAACCGTAGACTCCATACAATCATTTTCATTTGCATCATCTGTCACGTTTTCTGCTATAGCATTACTGTATAGAAACAGAGTTAAATATATTAAAGCAAACATCACAAAGACTTCTCGTTTATGTACAGTTATGGATAAGCGGAGATGGAAATATGTTTTATTGCTTATAGAATTTTACGATCGCGCTATTGAGTGGTTCTTTTATATTTTATTGGTAGCGAAAGATATGTGCTATGCCTGTTGTCGATGTGTAGATGTGATAAAAAAAAATGCAAGTTCCGTGTAAAGAATGTTCAGTTTATAAGCACAAGAATTTCATTGCCGGGAAAAACTTTCATGATACTAGTTTTCTTATTACGATTTTTTTATAAAGCAGTTATAAACTAAAAGAGATATTGTTGCGTTATTGAAATGAAAATATACAACTGTCCTTGATATTATGGTACGCCGTAGTGTACGAGTGGTGACAGCGTTATTAGCGGGCGACCTGGATTCGAATTCCACTCGAGACTCCCAATAAGTACATCTAATACCTATATACTGCTGTACATACTTTAGGTACATATTCTACTTACAGTCTATCTCAAACACTTTATCTTCCATTGATGTAAATGAATGGAAAAATTAAGATAATAATTATTGGTGATTTGCTAACAAGTGGTTATTTGCTAACGAAACTTAAGCAAAATTAGTGGCCCATAGCGTGAATTCACATCTGTTCTTTTGTGGTGATGGATAGACGAGTAAATTTTTCTGTGAGAAGATGTATATTATATAAGAAGTTATAGAGATGTGTCAGGGTCGTAGCTTGTGGCACTCGATAGTCTCTGCCTACCCCTATGGAATATGTATGTATAATGCTAGGGCATAAGTGCATGACCACCTTAAGAATAATATTCCTTTGCACTACTGTGCGTCGTTAAACGGTTTTTATTGCATTCATGAATGTATTTTTTAATTTTAATTTATAATATACCCTGGAGCTAAACGATGAGTCCTTTGGGCGTAAGAGACAGCTAATGCTCCCTTCTTTTAGCAAAACTGATTTTGACTAAAGATGCACCAAATACCGTGAATGTCGCTGTAGCGGCAAGATAACGTTTTCTTGAAGCGGTAAAGCACTCATGCTCTTGCACTGTACTGATACTTTTTCTGTGCGATTAGTATTTTGTTTCCATCAATGGAAAATTGCTTCGACAAAAAATATAAGTACGTACCCATTATCATCAAGTAGTCTGGTCCACTGGCCTGTGATATAAACGTCAGATATAGCCGCACTTCCGCCACCCACTCCATCATCCAACCCTTAGGTGTCCAGTTGTCAACTTTAGTATTTCCCCCCTTTCCAAGGGAGTCTGCGGGGGAGGATAGAGGGGAGCATCGTGATTGATGACTTACTTCTCCACATGTTTATCTTATCTCTGGATGGACGTGTGATTATTAGTGTGTGGTTTTTGTCTGCTATTTCTTTTATAGCGGCACATAGTCTGTGGCCGAGTGGTTAGGGTATCCGACTCGTAAGCGAGAGGTACCGGGTTCCAATCCCGCTGCGACCAGCTACAAATGACTCTTCTCTGAGTTACGTACATTAGTTTAATACTAACCGATGCTATTACGGTGAGGGAAAACATCGTGAAACCTGCACATTCAGGCGACTGAATGTGTCATCATTATCCAATCTGGTCAGGTTCCCCTGGTAGCAGGTTCGCGGAGGTCAGGTGGCCCCCTGGTGGACCCCTGGCCCTCGTGCGCGAGGGCACATCCGGGACATTAACGCCAAAATGTTTTTTTTTTCTTTTATAACGGCACTGGTCGATAACCTACTTCCGCCGCCTCGAACTTTGAGACTAGTAGAACTTCAGCACCGCAACTGCCTCCTAACACCGTTATCGAAGCGAGGTTAACCAAGATCTTTCGCTGGAGACCCGGAGACTGGTTGAACACTCTCGGGAGCCGATTTGCACCCCGTAACATCATATTAATATATAATGATTTATATCATTAGTTTATATACTTTTTTGATAATTTATTTTATTAATGAAAAACTTAAGCCGTATGCGTAAAATGCGTATACGGACGAAATTAAAGTCTCATCTGGCTAAGCAAAATATAATCATCTACGTAAATGCTAATCATCGTTAAACTATATACCTAAACTAAGTAAGCGATTTACGTAAAGCAAAGGCATCAAGGTTAGTAGGACTATATAAATGTAGGTTAGAGCTTGTTCGATAATTATTATTTTATTTATTTATTTTATAATTTTAGGAAGACCAACAGCTTCTGAAAATTATAGTTATAATATAAATAATAGAGAGACAGTTATAGTGTCCAGCAATTCATAACAAAGTAAAGATAATACAACACAACAAAAAAGTACTGTAAGCACCTGACTAAACTAAAATGAGAAATATTTATTTATAATGAAAACCTAAATTAATATTTAACTCTTTGTGTTGTGACTTCATGGAACTCCATTATTATGAATTAAATCACCTTTTGTAGTTCTACTATACAAATTTTATTAAATTGCTTCGTGGTTTCGATTTGCCTCAATTCGGTTGCCTGAAGATGAGTAATTCGAAACCAGTAGTAATTAAATAAAATGTGTATTATAAAATGGAACTAGTGTACAAAAGGTGATTTAATTCATAAAAACTAACTACTTAATACATATCACTATATTGAACAATATACTATCTCTAATACTATTTCTTTTATAGCTTAGGGAGGGCCCTTGGTGGCTAAATAGCGAGTTAGCCTTTTTTGTAAGCTAGCAATCCAGTTCAAATCCCTGTGCTAATGGGATTTCTTTCCAATACCTAAGTACTCGTCATACGATTACCACGAATACCAACCATTCTGAGCATTGGAGAGCTCGTTAAGCCGTTAGTCGCAGGCAGGCCGCGTCCTAGGCCCCTAGGACGCCACAGTACTCTGACACTAGAGAGTGATACTTTACTTACGCAATGGAATCCGAGTTAGATATAAAATTAGCAATTCACCTACTCAATTTACATATAAATACATTAATTTTTAATTTGTTAAACGCTTGTAGGTACCAAATTCTTAAACGCATTTAAGCTGATACTTAACAAAAAAAAATATAAAAAAACTTTAAACGTCATTCTTAAACGTGTGTGGAATTTGGGCTTTTACTCTCAAAACATTCGGAAACACATTTCTTAACATGGAATCAGTATGTTGTCTGGCCAACCCCTAGTACCTACATTTTCACAAATCATAATGTTTTGGTTAATTTTGTCTGTACTCTGAATATTTATAACTTAATTTACCAAGCAAAAATATTAAAATTAATCTTCTAAACCTACTTAGGATGTGAATCCAAATCGCCCGTGCTAAATCGCTATCTTGTGGGAGTCTACCTACCTATCTACCTGCTGGCGGTGTTACCTCTTTGAACGGGTAGAAGCGTTGCCAAAGGTACACAGATTGTTATGTAATTAACTATTATAATACATTAATTTCATTTATACCAATACAGTAAGGTACATGTTAAATGGCAGGTGTGATAAGAGCATACATTTTTTGTTGCCTTGCTCCCCAAACTAGGAATAACCTGTATCTTGGGAATCAGTGAAATCACCCACAGAATTGATAAGACTAATTATGAATTATTATTCTTCAATAGTTAATTACACAAGCGCCATCTGGCGTTCAATGGAAAAACTAAATTTATATTATTCTTTTATTCTTATTTGCCGAGATGAAATTGTGAAAATCAAATATTTGTTTTTGTTAACCTATAAATTTTACAATTCGCTAAATAGGTTGGTATACAGAAAATTGCACTTGCGATGCTCCTTTTTATTATGATACTAACAGCGCCATCTGCCAGCAAATAGCGCTACCTACTTTTTTCCGCGAAACGAATCTGGGCACCGGTTTCAATGTTGCCTGATAAGTGAGATAGATGGCGTGTGTCATAAGTTCAGAATCCAATTTACAGATGGCGGTAGACACTGTTACAAACTAAATTATATATAGAAAGTGGATATGTAGGACTTACTCATTACTTTATATTTGTAAATGCAATTTAACTATTGTTTAATAAACAATCACCGGTATAATCATAATTAAAATTCAATTTTAATTCACACCGAGATAATCCTGTTGGATGAAAACCTAAAATGAGAAAGGGGGTTTGTCCACGACATCGTCACCGTAACTTCACTGAGAACGAGATGACGACGCTGAAGTAGCGATAATAGGTACCTACTTATGTTACTTACCGTAGGATTGTTAAATCGACAGTTTATAGCTAATCTAA
This sequence comes from Blastobasis adustella, assembly GCA_907269095.1. Taxonomy (NCBI): domain Eukaryota; kingdom Metazoa; phylum Arthropoda; class Insecta; order Lepidoptera; family Blastobasidae; genus Blastobasis; species Blastobasis adustella. The sequence continues at coordinate 526,084 of OU026132.1, forward strand.
CGTACCTTCAGCCACCTCTCCACTACAGGCCGTCATCGAACGCTTTTCCCGAGCGCCGTTATCTCGTACGACGAATATAGGTCGATTAGAATATAATATAGCTCGGCGCGATCTCTACATTCGAGATTGTAACGACATATAGATGTGTATGCAATTCAAACCACGTTTTGAACTTGTCCGCTACAAACTGAATCAAGATCGTCTTGGTGGCTTTGGCCATACGATCGCCGTCACGTCATCTTGAACTCGTGTTCTTTGATAATTATAATCCTTTTTTTAGGCTGCAAAGTGACGTCTTCAAGGCTAGAGTGAATATGCTGTTCCTAGACAGGTATGCTCCATCTTCGGCCGCATCGTCTTACCACGAGCACAGCTAGTACAAGCGTGCCCGCGATACAGCTCGCACTGCGTGAGTGCGTTTGTTTTCTTCTCTCAATACTAAGATGAAAGTGACAGCAGTATCTATGTCGCGCCTTTTCTAGCTTATCGCGAGCGGGAGCACAATCGTACTAGCCGTGCAGGTGAGATGGCTAATATAAAAAAAACGGACTGAAATAATCTCGTGCTCGGTGACGTCACACGCGACGTGACGTGGACGTGGTGGCAGTGGACAAACGCACTTAGGTATATATATAAATGCCACGAAACAGGAGCTATTTTATTAAGTTTTGACGGTGGAAATTTGAGATCCATTTTGCGGCCTCGGATTAACGCGACTAAATTAATAACCGACCAAGTTTTGAACAAAACCCTTTGTTTTTGGAAGCGGCCGGGTGGCAATTCAATTTAGTCGGATAACTCTGCCTGCGTGGCCACGAAAACCTCGACGCGAAAAGAAAGTTTTGTATTGTTTTGCAAATTTAAATTTTTCCCAACTCGAGATACCCATCTGGGAATTCTCAGGGAGGTTGCCGAGTTAGGTTTTTTCAAGCAGAAATTTCCATCTCGACAATAAATTTGAAGTGTTTGTCTGAGTATCTGCTTCTGTCTATCTATAGAATAGTAGCTTTCGATCGAAGGGACCAATTTCGATGTGGTTGTTAGCTTTGTGTCATTAAAACGGTCCAGCAATTTAGGAAGTATATAGGTAAGTACCTCTTTAATATATCGTAGATATATTAGGTAGAATTTGTTAAGAATTTTTTGACAACTACTTAGAGTACCTATAAGCTCAGCCTTTTTGAAGAAGCCGAAGATAAAATGCATCAATGAAATCAATTCAACGAATTGAGACTACATTCCTTTATGAATTTCTTTAAAATTTTATATAGCTTAAAAAAGTATAATCGTCATCAAAGTTAGACGTTGCATATCATAGCTTTACAAAAACACAATAATTTGTGTCACAATAGAGATGGCGGTAACGCCTGGCTAGTCTAACCAGTTCGCGGGAAGTGTACTACCAGAAAAGGAAATTCTCACCCGTCCCATTGGAGTACAGGTCCCAAGTCGGTTTGTCGACAGTTTGACAGCTGTCATTTGTTCTACAAGAGATCAATGGACGGCACTGTATTACATTATTCATAATTGATAGTAGAGAGATCACTAGCTAACTATTATTTTAAGCTATTGCATAGCTTTTATCGCGGGCTTTGAGCGCGGCGAACGAATCAAGAAATTCCGTAACGAAAATAAACCTAACACCCCCAACCCGACCGGCACAGCGGTGCGGCGTTGAAAACCGTGCATCGTCTAACGTCGTTTCAGTTCGGCAGACTTCGGCACGGTGTTTGTGTGCGTGCGACTAGACGTATGCGTGTAGACTAGCTGCTAACTGCTCATAACTGATTCTATCTCTTTTGGACACAATGCTAGGTGAGACAGCGTGCTTTTTGGATGAAGACGAAAAAAAATATTGCATAAATAAATTAAATAAATAATTATAATTGCATAAGTTGATAAAAATGCTATGCAATAGCTTTACCGCGGCAGTCCCCGAGTGCCACATGTATTTTTATCGAAAATGCGCGGCCGGCCGGTCTTACGATTTAGCGCGTGAACGTGTGAGACTAAAATCTGTCCAGACTGACTTGCCTTATGTGGTTATAGAATTTATGTATTTAAATGTATAATTTGCAACAGTATTCGTTGAAATTCACATTCTATGTGTTCCTTATGTAGTTCCTGACTTCTATACACAGTGTACGTAGCGTGATTGATACGGCAAGTCGTAATTTCGGGTATTGTTTGTTCACGAAATAAGACAAGTCAGCCTGAATAGATCATAGGTTCGCTTGCGCCTCGAAAACTAAAGTGGTTGCTTAATAAAAAAAAAATATATACTCTTGACATCCAAGAACGCATTTTCCCTGGCCCAACCGCACTCCAGTCTTCAGTCTTCCGGTGGCTTGAAGTAAAATATTTCCATTCCTCTCATACAATTCCCAAGATTCAATCCGCCACCACTGTAATGGAGTCTTGCTTAAGATGCTTCCTCGCTAAGACTTATAACAAACTGTTACTTTGTAATTTCTTTGGGACATTTTTGGACTAAGATGGAGCGTCGCCGAGCGGTCAAGGTATCGGACTCGTAAGCGAGAGGTACCAGGTTCAAATACCGCTGCAGTCATGTACCAATGACTCGTTTCTGAGTTATGTACATTAGTTGATCACTAAATGCTGCTCTTACGGTGAGGGAAAACATCGTGTTAAAACTTGTACATTCAGGCGACTGAATGTGTAACCATGATCTAGTCTAGTTAGGTTCCCCTATTAGCAGGGTGACGGAGGTCAGATGGCAGTCACTCCACTGTAACCTGATCTGCCAAATCCTGGATCATGGTCAAAGCAGACCCCGGGCCCTTGTTTGCAAGAATCTAACCGGGACATTAACGCCAAGATGAATTTTATTATGATCTGTGGTTCTCATACGAAAGAGATACGTTCATGACCGAAAGAGACGCACCGCAAGACAACAATTCCACGGACTAACTAGCATTGATAGGACTTGGATGGTATCAATTACAGCGATGAACATTATTCCACTGATCTCGCTATTATAGTACCTGTTAGTATAAGAATAATAATCATCATCCTGGCGTCTGAGTGGCGTGAGGCTTCTTATCCACTTTGCTCGGTCTTTCGCATCCTCGGTGGTGAGATTTTTTTACGCATATCATCCATTAGAGGCTCTTCAAAGGGGTGTCTACAGGTACCTCAAAGGCCGGCACCCCTTAGGTTAGGTAGGTCGAAGGTGGCTTTTTTCTAACAGTGGATCGTCCTTACATGCCCTTCCCTAGACAAAAAAAAATGACACGTCCAGAACGTGAGAAGTAAAGCCAAATCGTTACTTTACTTTAAATTTAAATATTTTTTTATGTCATACGATAGGCAAACAGGCAAGCGGGCCACCTGATGGGAAGTGGTCACCACTGCCTATATACATTAGCAGCACCAAGAGTATCGCCAATGCGTTGCCCACCTCTATAACACATTGCTCCACTGCCAAATCCACGGTTCTCCAAATCCCCACCCCATGGAGCACTGGAAACTTTACTCACCGGCAGAAACACAATACTATTTAAAACAGTATTGTTTAACTGCGGTATTCTGTAAGGTGGAGATACTTCCTCAGTCGGGCGGCTCCAATTTAAAGGGGATACCCCGCTATGCCCCACCTCTCTTATTCTATAAATGTTCAAAGATTAGGTCGGCTTTGTAAATAAGGTTTCATGTCCTTAATTTAAATTTATAATCCAGTGGATACAATTTAATATTCATTTAGTCTCAAATTTTGATGAAACTCAACAAAATCATTTTGCGTCTACGCCGACTTTTTACATTATCCAATAAACCCGAAAGAATGACGCAGGAGTTACTAGCTTTTGCCCGCGACTTCGTTCGCATAAAATTCAACAACGTTCCAAACCCGTTTCACGGGAACCACATTCAATTTTGTGTGCTATTCTGGGCTGTAAGATATGTTGCTGCCAAATTTTATAAAAATCCGTACTGCTTGCGATACCGATAATCGAAGTTAAGCAACGCACGCAGAGTTCGAGAACTGGATGGGTGACCGTGTCGTACTCTGATGTTGAGGCTTATCAAACGTTTAGCACCGCAGCGAGTTTGCTATTAGTTAGATGTGCCTCCGAATACACAGTTAGCCAAGGTGTTCTACTGGGAACCCAGACTGGTTGAACAGTTTTAGTAGAGCCCTCTGACGGTATTAGTATAATTACCACACCTCTTCCCGCTTACCGCCTTGTTGTGTCCCGGTTTGAAGGATAAGGTAGCCAGCACAATCATAGGCATGAGGAACTTCATCTTATTCCTCACAGTGACAACACACCTACGGCTCTGCATTTTTGTCGCCCTACAACTTAAATGCGATCGTAGATCTTATGGGCTACAGTTACTGCTTGCCATCAGGTGGGCTGTCTGTTCGTTTGACACTGCGTAGAATAAAAAAAAAACAGCCCGCTCATACAGTGGCCCAAAGCGAAGCACTTTTATCACAATGTGCTTTCTGAATTATGGGCATTTCGAATTTTGCATTACACTCTCACCTTATTTCCGTCGCACATTGCCAGTTTAGCATAACGCTTACTCGCTCCCGCATCAGCGTTGTAATACACATTCGCGGTTGGTGTGGCAGAAAGTTTCTGATAATTTCAACATTTTACGACGTAGGTAATTCTTCTGTCGTAATTCTGTTTTCTGATTACCTTGTTTTCGATTCACTCTGCTTTTCAAATTCTTGCTATGCCTGTGACTTTGTTCGCGTAGTGGGCGACAGTTACCGCTTACCATCAGACAGCCTATGTCTGCTCATTTGTAACTGCATAGTAAACAAAAAGTCAAAATATAGGGAGTTTATCACATTTTTAAAAATAAGAACATTTATTGCCACAAGACACCACGATACGACAAATAAACAAAGTTAAAAATAATACAAAAGCCCAGGTCTAAAGTTAATCCCGTGTATAAATAAACTTAAGGTTTAACGAGTTTTGTAATACGGTCAAGTTTAAATATTTATGCCTAGACTAACTAGTTCGGGTTTAAATCCAGGTTTACTATAACATTTGTATTAAAAGTTTCCCGAAACTCAATCGTTTCGGAAAAACTATAACCTAGGTTGTCCCTTGATGTATATTTCTATAAAAGAAACAATTTTTAAAATCGATTAAGTAGTTTTTGAGTTTATCCATCACAAGCAAACAATCAATCAAATCTTCTCTCTTCAGAATATTACTATCTATTGTACAAAACCGCATTACAATCCATACATACATCTTCATCATCATCATCGTTCTAGCGCTTATCCCGGCCTCTGCCAGGGTCCGCTTTCCTACAAATTCTTCTCCACTTCGCCCGGTCTTCGGTATCCTCGTGTCGTAAGCCGTTGGCTCTGGTTACCATCCATACATGCATACAGAGGGACAAACGGTAGGAAGTGTCTTTGTTTTATACAATGTAGACGAACAAAAATTCCTAAAAACTATAGGTGTTATTTTACGTGAGTTCCTTAAAACACCCAAGAAACTACTTTATCAAGTGCCGCTTGATCCACGAAACCGCAAAAAAAAAAAGCTAAAAAAAAACTATTTGGATTTGTACTTGGTAGCTTGGATTTCCCATTTTCGTACAAAGCTACCGCGTACTGAGCAGCACATCCGAGACCGGAAGGGATCTTTCACAGATAACTCCCTCCAATTCGGCCATTGCTGTGAAATTGTTCGTGAGAACCGGAAAGCGCGGGAACTAAAGGAAACCTTTGTAAGTTTAGCTGTGCTTGCAAACATGTTTAGTTCTGGCTTTTATGGCGGCTTAATGGATTGGATGAGAGGAGCGTCTGTGGCCTAATAGTTAAGGGGTCCTCGTACCAGTACTGTGAGGCCTCGTGCCTGGGTCACAGCATTATACTGAATGGGTTCTTTTTACACTGGCCGCAGCAACTCCAACGATGCCATTGGATATGGATGGGTACAATAATTGTTAATAAAGTGTGCTGTTTTTTTAAATATATCGATTTACCTTTTTTTACTAGAATTTTTGTATTTTAGTGTCGTGGCGTCTTTAATTTAATAAAACTTTTCTATTCTAGTCTAAGAGGTACCGAGTTTGATCCCCAGCGCCGCCATATTCCAATAACTTTTCTGAGTTATGTATATTATTTATTTATTTATTTATTTAAAACTTCATGCACTTATTAGTTGAACACTAACCGATGCTCTTACGGTAAGGAAAAACATCGCGAGAAAATAGGCAAATTCAGACAACTGAATCTGTAATAACCACTCACACGTCCAAGGGAAGCGTAGTACCCGAAAAAAAATGCTCAACCGTCCAATGGAACTACAGTCCCAAAGTCAGTTTGTTACCTGTTGACAGTTTGACAGCGTCATTTGTTTTACAAAATGTAAATAGATGGTTCTGTATTAAATTATTAATCCATGATAGTACAGAGATCACTAATGACTCTATAAGAATTTTTTTCTCTATGGTAATATTTGTGCTATGTACGCTTGCGCCCCGGACGCTTGAGTGGATAATGATCTAATCTGGTCAGGTTCCCCTGTTAACTGGGTAACCGACGTCAGATGGCAGTCGCTCCATCTGCCAAATCCTGGATCATGATCAACGAGAACATCAGGTCCTCGCGCGCGAGAGCACAAGATTCAAGATTACCATTGCAGAGTAGGTATCATTACGCAATGCGGTATTCAAGTTCACTCACAATATTAGTATGCATAGAACACAAAACGATTCGAACTTGTAATCTTGATGGAATTTATTACATGCAATTCTCTCGAGACAGGATAATCTGTCGCGTGGAATAAAAAAATATAAATCGGGGACACACCGACCTGGAAAACAGGGCTGTCTTTTGAGCGAAGAGGCTTTCAGAGTTCACGGCTGGTTAAGGTCGTGGTTTCATCTTACTTTTGATAGGTCTTTATTACAAGAGCGTCATTGTCCTAATGGTTAAGGGACTCGACTCATAAGTGAGAGTTACCGGGTTCGGACCCCAGTGCCGCCACGAACCAATGACTCTTTTCTGAGTTATGTACATTAGGTGAAAACTAGACGATGCTCTTACTGTAATATTATTGTAATTAGTCCCACGCTGCGTGTCTGTCTGTTTGCGATAAATTCATAGATTTTCATGCGGTTTTCGCCAATAGACTGTGATTTATTAGGAAGGTTCAGGTGTATAATTTGTAAAGATTACTACCCGTGCGAAGTTGGGGCGGGTCTTTAGCTAGTCATCGCCTCAGTGCTTAATTGGCCTATTTTAGAAAATTAACTTTTAATTAAGTACTGTTAAGGCTTAAATTTCAAACCCCTTTTTTTTTATTAATTATACTTGTAAAATATTGGTATTACAGATGTTATTATTATCTTCAGTAGTTTCTCTATCCTTTGCCCGCATACTGAGGCGGACAAATCTTTAAATATAATTGTTTCAGTTTTCATTTGGTAAATAATAAAATCTTTCATGAATAATAATTTCAAAAAATTTAAATTTCAAATATAAGTTTTGAAATAATCAATAAATGAAACCATGTCATACAAAAATGACAATTATTACTTACAATTTTCATTAAATAATAATGTAATCAACAATTAAACAATGTCATACAATTTGAATGTCATTCAAATATTCCGTCAATTCATAATATGCCTTATCTACTAATTAAGAATGTAATTTAGTTTTAAATGTCATAAAATCTGTACAATGGCGTAAGCTAATTGGTAATTTATTATTAATCTTTGGGGCTAGTATGTAGAAACTTTTCTGATAAAGAGTAGTTTTGCATCCATTTTGTCTGTTCTATAGCCAAATAAGCACTGAGACGACATAACAGCACAGTAGTATTTAACTCTACCCCAGCAAGAAAAACCCTGAAACTGCTAATATGGCCACCGGAAGCCGCAGCGGCCATTGTGGGCGCTAATGACGTATTTCCGGTGCCGCGGGCCCCCGAATAGTACAGACACGGATTTGGAACAAAAGATTATTGGCGTGTCAATTTCGGAATAGGGTAAACTATTTTTAGACCATTTGTTTCGGCCTGGGGCTTTTAAGTCGTGATTAATTTTTAGATTGATCGCCGTAGCTTTTTCTAGCTCTGTTGGTGGTTTTTGTCTTTGACTAGACACCCGTGTGTAGCTAAACCGGGTACGAACCAAATAACAAATAAAAAGATATATATGGGGCGAGTCGTCGCTTCACTTTCTATACCGTGGAACGACATTTTCTGTAATCTTTTCCTGTACTTATAAGTAATTATGTTAGCTCTTGCTGGTAACTTTTGAATTTCGAGATTGATTATTAGAATATTGATTATTATTCGCGAAATTAAAATTTACTAATAGACCCAGCGCGACATCGTTCGCGTATACATATTTTACCCCCGCCAATTTTTTTTTGCTCATAAACCTTGCTCTTGAATCACTCTATCTATGATTGAAAATCGCATTAAAATCCATTGAGTAGTTTAAAAGATCTAAGCGTATATACGTAGGGACAGTCGGCGGGAAGCGACTTTGTTTTATCCTATGTATAGATTTAGCCGTGTGGTGTCCGGCAGAGTAGAATAGCACCAACCCCTTACACTCATGGGTGTCGTATAAGGCGACTAATGTTTTCGAGGCAAAAGATCAAGAGTCTCCGTAGTCTGGAAAATGGGCAGCAGCATTTTCCATTGTTATATTAAAATGCAGTATTAGATTGCAAAGGACTCTGCCCTGTGCATTTGTTTGCGCATGGTTTGCCCACTATTTTAAAGTTTTGTGAACAACCGATACCTTGACATTGAATACCTCGAAAAACTGTAAGGCGGATTTTGGCGCGTTGGTATGCAAAGCCTGAGCGTCGGTGGCCGAGCGGTGACAGTATCCGACTCGTAAGCCAGAGGTCCCGGGTTCGAATCCCGCTCCGGCCATGTACCAATGACTGTTTTCTGAGTTATGTACATTAGTTGAACACTAACCGATGCTCTTACGGTGAGGGAAAACATCGTGATGAAACCTGCACATTCAGGCGACTGGATGTGTAACCATGATCCAATCTGGTCAGGTTCCCCTGGCAGCAGGGTCATGGAGGTCAGATGGCAGTCGCTCCACTGTAATTACCTGACCTGCCAAATCCTGGATCATGGTCAAGGCGGACCCCGGGCCCTCGTTCTCGAGAGCACAACCGGGACATTAACGCCAAGATGATTTTTTTTTTTTTTTTTATATTAAAACACTGCGATCTCCAACCCGCCTGCCAAGCGTGGAGATTATGGCAATAACCTCCCCTTTCGTGGGAGAGGCCCTTAGTCCTGCAGTGGACTGTTACGGGCTGTGATGATGATGATGTATAGATTATAATATTAGGTCGTACCTGTAACTTTTAAAATTCGAGATTAATTAATGGCATATGTTTTGTTCGCGGAATAATTAATTTATTATCCAATAGATATAAGAAAATAAATAAGACATGAATATTGCGAACACCACAATATTCATGTACATAGACATTCGTTTAGCAATTTTGGCGGCGAACAGGATTTCGACATCTGGATCGTCGGTGGAATTTGTTAAGGGCTTCGATTCGTTCCCCGAGGTACAGGATTTGAAGCCCAGTGCTGCCATGTACCAATAACTCTTTTCTAAATAGGTGACGCAAAACATCGTGATGAAACCTGCACATTCAGGCGACTAAATGTGTGACCATGATCCAATCTGGGCAGGTTTCCTTGTTAACAGGGTCCCCCAGGTCAGACGGCAGTAGCGCCACTGTAATTACCTGATCTGCCAAATCCTGGATCATGGTCAAGGTGGAACCCGGGCTCTCGCGCGAGAACACCACCTGGACATTAAGGGCAAGATTCGTTTAGCTACATCTGTGTGAGGTGACATTTTCATTAGTTTAGAAGTGTTAAAAATGCCAGCAAACCAAGGCTACTACTTCTCACTTTGTTGTGAAATAAATTTCTCTCTGCCTCCATATCGTGATTGTACGGCATCGAGCACACAATCCAGTAGAGGAGCAATCTACAGAGATCACATCTTACAAGATCAATATTTTGCCTGTGACTTTGTAATAGTATTATTATATTTATTTATGTATTATTAAATCATTTAGTAGCCAATATATTATTAGTATTATTATTGTATTATGTTTTAGGGGAGGTATTTTGTAGTAGATAATAAGTTTTTAGTTGTCTACCTACCACTATAAGTATGTTCTAGCTTTGTATGCTTTGCTTGTCCCGCTACACAATTTGCTTCACATCATTTGTGGTTAGCTGGTAGAAATCTCTCATAGAGATAAGTTCGCCATTGTACTCATTTTTGGTTGATGTATCTAATTAAGTGTGTATACAATAATGAATATAATCATAATGTCACTCCACATTGCAGGAGCGGCACTAGTCTAGTGGCAGCTTACTTGTAAGATCAATAACTAAGGTTAAGCAATGCCCGCAAAGTCTGGAAAGTGATGGGTAAAAGTTTTATACTTTGAAGCTAGTCGAACTTTAGCACCGCAATGAGCTCGTTAGGTGTGCCTTCTAATACTGTTGACTCCTAATATCCAGGTCTTCCGCTTTGGGTCTTCCCTAAGGCTGGCTTAACTGTCGCGGGCGCCGATTGGGATTCTTTAAGTTTAAGTTTGAGTCAATATTCTCAGCAATGTATGTAGATTTAGTTCGTGCATAATTGTAATTATGTTTTGACATTTATTTATTCTAAAGTTTGACATTATTATTATGGATGGTTTTACTTAGACATTTTAATCTGTAAACTGACACAATTTGTAAATTATTAAATGTATTTACTTTTGACATTTAATTACTTTGTTTAAATTTATTGTATCGATATGTTTAATCTCGTATTGACATGTATTTTTCATGGACACGTTTTGCATTATGTAATCATTTTATTAATTACGTATATTCCTTTCGATAATTTGAATATTCCTTTATATTTGACGATCTCTTTTCACATAAATGTATTTGAATATATCTTAAATGTATTATCTTGTGTGAGAGTAATAAAATAAATCTAAATCTAATAATTTTCCCCCACCCGTACCTCGACAATTGGTAAGAATTTATTTTTAACAAATTGCCATAGTTGCTCCTCTACTTGGTACGTGCTCGGTGTCATGCGGTGACATATTTGCATATCTATTTACGAGTACACTCTTAAACGCTTTGCGGTACCCATTTTCACCTTTACCTAGTTGTGATAAGACCCATTTGTAACGCCATGTGGTAGCTTCCGTACGCGGCAGGTTTCACCTCACTCGCTTTACTTTAGGTACGATGGAAATGTATTTATAGAATATTCTGCATTGCAGTTAAAGTGGCAATGTAATGGTACGTCAGCTGATCGTGTGTGGTGTTGAGATTTCGCTCATGTGTTTAGCACTTGGGCTTTAGGTACACAATGCTTGCGGTGTTGTGTTCCGGTTACATTTCGTACAAATGACACAAAAACGGCGTAAATCCTGTGGCATGTGTATTCAGGCAGACCTTCAGAAGTGTTTGGGCATTGGGATAAATTGGTTCTGGATAGAAGAGCGTCGGTGGCCGAGTGGTTAAGTCCGACTCGTAAGCGAGAGGTGCTGGGTTCGAATCCCACTGCGGACATTTTTTTTATACCACGAAGGTGGCGAATAAGCTTACGGCCTGCCTGATAGTAAACAGGTACCGCAGCCTATGGACGTTTGCAATACCAGGGGCATCACCCACGCGTTGCCCACCCAGTAAAAACCTTTTCACCCCTTTCTTGAAGAACTCTGTGTTGTTCTGTCCAGGGAAAACCTTCAGGTAGTAATTGCGTACAAAAATGGCATAAATACTGTGTTCATGTGTATTCAGGCAGACTTTCAGAATAGGCTGGGCTATATATTGTGGTTGTGTGGAAAATGGCAAGCTGGTTGTGTGGAAAATGGAGCATCGGTGGCCGAGTTCTAAGTCATCCGACTCGTAAGCGAGAGGTACCTAGTTCGATCCCCACTGCGACCATGTACCAATGACTCTTTTCTGAACTATGTACATGCGTTGAATGCTAACCGATACTCTTACGGCGGGGAAAACATCGTGATGAAACCCGCACATTCAGGCGACTGAATGTGTAACCATGTGTTTCTTAATGTTTATTATTTATTATCTATTGTTGCATTACTTTCGGGTATTGTAGGTGTATTTTAGTTTATGTTTGAAATTGTAGTCTTATAGACTGTTCGGTATGCTTAACTTTTAGTTAAGTATGTATTAGTTTATACAAAGTCTATTGGTGGAAACCTGTAATTGGCTGTGCGTCCAGTGTTATTTTATATTGTAATCATTGCTGTTGGTTTTCCTTAAGTAAATAAAATAAAATAAAATGATCCAATCTGGTCAGGTTCCCTATGTAGGTCAAATGCTCCATTGTAACTATCTGACCTGCCAAAACCTGGACATGGTCAAGGTGGACTCTGCGTCCTAGTGCGCGAGCACAACCGGGACATTAACGCTAGGATGATTATTATTATTTATTGAGATTGTGTGGGAAATGTGTATATATATCTCTCTTAGGGATAAGCTCGCTTTTGTACATTACGAGTATTTTTGTGCAATAATACAGCGGTATTATAGATAGGCCTTAAAAATGAGCTGTTGATCTGACAGTGTGGCCGGGGGTCTGATAGGATTACATATGGTAGGTTGAGTCGTGAGGACTATAAATGGACTAGGGAGCTTGACTAAGTATAAATTATATTTTTTGATGTGATAGATAGCGCAATGCGGTGGAGAAAAATCTTTTTAAAATCGGTTAAGTAGTTTTTGAGTTTAACCATTACAAACAAATAAACCAACAAACAATCTAAAATCAACAAATCTTCCCTCTTTATAATGTTGGTGTGAAATAATATCATGGTGCGCTTGTCCGACTCACACTTGACCGTTACATTCACTTTTCGCTCTTCAAGTAGGTACGGAACCCTAAAAATAAATTATATAATGGTTCAATAACAAGGTCGTTCAACTGCTTCGCACATTATTCGAAATGCAACCTGTAGTAGAAGACCTACAGTCGCGCAACCCTACGCCGATGCTCGAGGCTCTGCAGCTTTGCATCAATCACAAATGATCCACTTTGCACGTTTCGCCACCGAATTCAAATTGGAATTTAGTTGATCCATCCCAGAGGTGGCAATAGTACTCCATGCAGAAGCCTCTGCCTATAGAAACTATGATTAACTGTGATATCGCCTTCTCCATGTTATTGGAAATTTTAAACGTTAATAACATAATGTTTTAAATTACCGCTATTATCACTCATTTTAAAGGTATGTTCCGGGTTTGCTACCGCGTAACTTTGTTTACATGTGGTCCGATATTTCGACGCAGTTGCATGTGTCATGAGGCTCTCCAGTCGTCCCGTGACCATTACGCATGCAGCTGCGTCACAATATTGGATTACTAATAAATAAAGGTACACGGTAGGAAACTTGGAACATACCTTTAAAATGTGTTAAACATACACATCTTCGCTTTGCTGTTCGTTAAGCTGAAATCCTTCGACTGAAACAAAACCGAACAATTTTTATTCAACACTGTTCTGACTTCTCTAAACGAATTAGCTATTTTCACTTGCAAAAGACGTATTTTTCCATAGAGCCGAGGTAGTGATCGCGAAAATATACGTTACACAATGAAAACAAGGTATTTTTATATCAAGGAATAGCCCCCGGATACATTTTCTCTGGCATAGTATGAAAGAAAACTCTTGCTTGTATTTTCTATATACGGAAACTTCATTGTTCTGTCGCTTGTTAGAAATTTTTGTTCAGTGTATAATAAAAGTGATAAATTGGATGTGGCTTTTAGTGTACTGAATGGGACATTTTTAACGAGATCAGTATCCTTTTCTATACCACTAAGATGGCAATAGTTACCGCAAGCAGTTACCATAACCAATGGACGTTTGCATTATCTAGTAGTATCATACGTAGTAGAAACACTATAGAACGACCACTAAGGGATCTTTCAGCTCAGAGCGTTCAAGCGATCTGCGTTCGCGTTCTGTGGTCGTTGTCTTGTGTGACGTTTCATAGACATATATAGACACATACAGCAGGCGGTCAGACCGCGTCGGTCAACCAGGACTATTTCGAACTGAACGCGGAACGCCTAACCGCGTGACCGCACTCTGTCTGTTTCGCGCCATAATCCATGATCCAGGATTTGGCAGATCAGGTAATTACATCGGAATGACTCCCATCTGACCTCCGTGACCCTGTTAACAGGGGAACCTGGCCAGATTGGATCACACAATACACGCCCGCAGTGAGGTAGGCACAGGTAGGGCACGGGGCAAGGTGCCCAAGTGTTGTTCAGAGAAACGTCATCAAGTGACGTACATAATAAATGTACTCGTATGTATTGCTGCTAACCATAACCGTCTTGTATTGCAATTTGCAAAGTCAATAGCTACGGCTGTAAATTACTTTATTACTATATACTTTCGTTTGTACTTATATCTGACGTTGTGCATCTCATTTCAGGTAAGTCCACATTTTGCGGAAAACATACTAATGGAGGAATTCAATCGTCATCTCCGCTCATGGTAAGTGACGCTATGGAATTATAAGAACAAAAAGAAGGAGAAGCATCATCATGTCAGCTGAAGGAGGCCATCTGCTGTCCATAGGCCTCCCCCAGAGATCCCCACAAAAGCTGATCCTGTGCCGTCTGTATCCAGCTAGTACCTGCGATCTATACCAGGTCAGTCCACCTCGATGGCCTACGCTACATTTTCCGGTATCTGGTCGCCACTCGAGACTTTACTGCCCCATGAGCCATCTGTTCTGCGAGCAATGTGCCCTGCCCACTGCTACTTAAGCCTGGCAATTCTTCGGGCTATATACAAGAAACATGCCTCTCTACAAAATACAGGTATCGGACGTAAATCGGCTTTGTATTCACCCACACCCGTCCAGCAGATACCGCGCTTTACAAGGGAACTATCTAGATTATCAGTACATCATATTATAAGCCTTTGCGTGATACATCATCAGTGATAACGCTGTAAAGTTCCATCAAAATCGGTTGTAACGTTCGCGGCCCGGGCCCCCGCGCGCGAGATTACAACCGGGATATTCACGCCAAGATATTGAACGCAATATCCAGTTCCGCAACATTGTTACCTTGTTATAATAACAAAAATGTAGTAAAGAAGAGGTAATAATTCCCACTTACCTGCATTATAATAAAATGCAAACTATGTCTCCTAAAGATAAAGTACGCTATATTTCAAGAGGGTCTCCCGCTAGTTTCCCTCGCAATGTTACACTTGGAGTACGTGTGATAAATAGGATAAGTCTTCCGTCGTGCTCTTACCCCGTTGCTCGAATAAATTTGACGGGCGAAATGGGGAGATTCGAGTAATCTTATGTTGAAGTCGGATTTTCTATTTTATATTTTGTTTTAGATCTCATTTGGTTAAAGCTGCCGCGCGAAGGCCGTTTTGACCATGATACAAGGTTTGGCAGATCACGTAATTACGCAGACCTCCGTAACAGATTGGATCAAGGTTACACCAGTAACAGGAAGTTCTTCCATAGAATGCAAGCTGATACATGTTTAAATTATTAAGTTTTATGCAAGTACGTATAAAATAATAAACACAACAGACACAACGAAAAGTAAGTAATTAAGATTTTTAACTTTTGCCTAACTAATGGATGTGATTTAGTCGCGGAAATGTGCAAGTAATAGGTATCGTTATAATTTTTTGGTACAACAAAGCTTCATACAGCGAACCTCGGTGCTTATGTACAGTTTTTATCAACCGACAGCCTTGCGTGCTTCCAATGCCAAAGCTCCGCGAAGGTTTGTAGTTTATATTCAGTGAGCGCTTCGCAACACAGCACCGAATGACAAATAGTCAAGAACTTGGTTTATAACAGGTCGACTGAACTGGTTTCAATTTTAAATTTTCTAAGCTTTTTGTTGGATAATCCTACTTTACTGTGCTTATTATAAACGCGAAAGTTTTCGAAGATTTGCTGCTTTAGTCAAAAGCTTCGGTGGCCAAATGGTTAAGGGGGACTCGTACCGCGAGGGATCGGGTTCAAACCTTAGTGCCGCCCTGACCAATGACTCTTTCCTGAGTTATGAACATTAGTTGAACACTAACCGATGCTCTAATGGTGAGGGAAAACATCATAATGAACTCTGCAAATTCAGGCGACTGAATGTGTAACCATTCATGGAGGTCAGAATATGGCAATTGCTCCACTGTATTACCTAACCTAACCTGATCTTCTAAGTTGTAAATCATGGTCAATATGGACGCCGGGCCCTCGCGTGCGAGGTAGGGCGAGTGAAGAAAATTCAATTAATAGTGTTTTTGGTTTTACAAATCCCAAATAAGGCTTCCAAGAAACTAATATCTAAATCATAAAACTAGCTTAGAATCTTGTGTCAAAAACAATGAAAAATAGAAGATGAGACTAGAAATGTTGTTCTCAAAAACAACTTCATTCCGTATATTGCCCCTTAGAGAAACTCCGACGTTTCTCTATCTAACGATACAAAGTCGACCTGAGTGGTTCAGTGGTCTGCCACGCAGAGTTCGATTTGAACTGATTCGATCTGACTGGTTCGGTTCCAGGCCGAGCAGAAATTGGAATGATGAATTTTAATTTCTGTTACGGGTCTGGGTGTTATATGTAGCTATAACTATATGTATAGTACCCTACCCCTACCCTTCTTTTATTCTTGACTATGATCCAGGATTTAGCAGATCAAATAATTACAGTGGATCTGATCTGCCATCTAACCTCAGTGAACCTGACCAGATTGGATCATGGTTACACATTTAGTGGCCTGAATGTGCAGGTTTCATTACGATATTTTCACTCACTGTAAGAGCATCAATTTTCTACCCGGGTACCCGGATTCAGGTATACCCGGGTACAATCTGAGCGCCATACCCGGATACCCGAGTTTAATAAAAAAATCGTTGATGCGCTAATGTAACGCCATAAAGAATTTAAAGACATATCTACTCTGATAAAAATTTTATTAAAAAAGTCTAATAAAAAAATTGAGAAAAAGAAATCAAAAGTCAGGCTATGTTCATGTGTACTTAGTTTATTTTATGATAATTGTTTCCTTTTCATATAAAGGGTGATTTTCTAATATTTTAAATTTGAAATAAAAATTAAACTAGCTTTATTGGAAAGATAATGAAATGCCATTTATGTTTGAATATGATTTTGGTTATGTGGCCGCCGCGACTGGCTCGTAGATGGCCTAATCCGGACGTCTAATTTTCACACATTTCGCAGCAAACGGCCGTATTTCGCTAGTAACTCACCGAATGTTGTATTCCATCGTCTCTGGTTTATCGGCGCAGACATATCCCAAAAAAAAATCTAATGGAGTTAGATCGCACAATCTCGCTGGCCAACGTGAAATTATTCGTTGATGTGAATTTTTTCCTCCATACCCAATTTTGTTTAGCTATGAAGCCTACTTTCGGTTGAATGCTTTTGACTTTTGTTAGAATAAACACGCGGCAACCCCATTTCCGAAATCATATTCAAACATAATATATAGCATTTCCAATAAAACTAGTTCACTGATATTAAATATACTTGTTATTCTTTGCTATATTTCAATTTGGTCTAAAAAAACACCCTTTACTTACACTCTCTTAAAATATGGATGAATACCCGGGTACCCGGGAATACCCGGGTATCTAAAAAGGTCGGGTACGCGAAAACCCTAATTAGTATTCAACTAATGTACATAACTCCGAAAAAAATCATTAATACATGGCCGCAGTGGCATTCGAACCCGGTACCTCTCGTTTACGAGTCGAATGCCTTAACCACGCGGCCACCGACACTCGCCGCTTCCTTAGTTCATATTACTCTGCATAGTTAACGACATCCATTGTACTACTTGCAGCTTACAAGGGAGGGAAGGCGTAAGTTGATCCTCAAATGAAGCTCAGCTTACAAACTTCTAAGCGTAATAACATCAGAGTTTCATGAAAGTTGTCATAATAAGGTTTTCTAGCGACCAATAAGTGTCGGACGTTATATAAGCGGAATTTATGATAGTTTATTTTTATTTTATTTTATTTATTTAATATACCAACAGAGTACACATACAAAAGTAACAATTTAGTTTAGACAAGGTACAAGACTTATATGCACCCCAATTATAGGTATATACAACATTCATTTCAACCTAAGTATTTACTCAGTATAACAATGTAATATTAGGAAATTTAAGTTAACAATAATTTACAAAAAACTTAGTATTAGTCAACACATAATTTTAAATTGGCTAAACCTAAATATATATAGTAACCTATATAGTTATAAACATGTTATATGATTATATTTGATTAAAGTTTATGGTGTTATTGCCGTGATTGTAATAGAATAGCTATTTATTTCAAATAGAAAATGTGTGTGGATTTTTGAAAGTGGGTCAATTATCTTGTGTACATGTTATGTTATTGCAATAAAGTACTTACTTACTTACTTACTTACTTACTTACTTACTTACTTACTTACTTACTTGTGGGAGAACGTGTATAGAACTTAAACAAAGAAATATGAATAATAAATCTATGTATATTATTACCAATAATATAATAAATGGACAGCAACAGATGGAGAGGACATATTTTAGTAGCTTAAGTGATGTACTTAGATTTAGCAAAATACAGACAAGTTGACAATCATTAATTATTATTTCTATAGAAATAACAAAATAGAACATAGAAATAATATGCGTTATACGGTTAAGCAAGATTACCTAAGGAAGACAGTTCAGAGCACTGGTGGTGCCGTGTCCGCAGTCGGACAACGTCTGACCTGTCGAGAGCGATGGCCGCCTTTTTATAGACTGCGGTGTACCCGCATGTGGTTTTTAATTTAAGAACACTACCTTCATTTTATAAAAATGAAGATAAATACAATAATAATATTATCTCCTACACGGCCATACTGACGAGCAGCCTAATTGGCTTGCGATACACTATCTCAAAATTACAATTAAACAAAAATGTATGTGTAACATAAGAAATCAATGCTTAAAGAATACTTAGAGTCAAATTATATCATGACAATACAATGCACGTATCTTTACTCGAGTTACATTACGACAATTTACTAAAAACATCATCAATTTACATAAACTAGCATCAATGTAAAATCCAATCAAATTATCCTTGTAGGAAACACTGATTAGGTCTCATGATCATAATTCAATTTGTCAAACGTGACCGAAATCATACTTTTTATCCTATTTACTTAAGGAAAACCAACAGCAATGATTACAATATAATATAATACCAGTATTATTTTATATTAGCACAGAGCCAATTACAGGCTTCCACAGATAAAAACTGTATAATTTAATACATACTTAACTAAAAGTCAAGCATACCGAACAGTCTACAAGACTTTACGATTTCAAATTTAAACTAAAATATACCTACAATACTCGAAAGTAATGCAACAATAGTCAACTCCATAATAACATGGTTTGAAAAATGCCACAACGCGTCGAAGTAATAGTTGAGTATGCGGTCTCTCGCTGACTCACAACTTGTGTTAAATAAATCAAGATTAATTCTCCTGGATAAAACATTAAAAATATTCATTGCTCACGATAGAAAGGTGTTCCTTCTGTAGTTGGTAGAATACGCCAAATTGCATGGCAATGGCCAAATCACATGAGCCATATAAACACCAAATCACATGGTACTAATGGTCAAATCACAGGTACCTGAATGCCAATTCTCACGGCAGTGGCCAAAACACATGGCAATGGTCAAATCATATGACCCCAAATGCCAATTCTCAAATCAGTGGCCAAATCAACTACAATTAAATGCCAAATCACGGGGCAACGGTCAAATCAAATGACCCACACATCGCACCAAACACCTCGTTGGCCATCGATATATTGTACAGCACAATTAGTCGGAGCACCGATGAACGAAGAACGAAGGTCCCTTGATGATCCATTATGCAACACTCCCATTTATGCATTTATGGAGAACGGCCATGTGACGTGAGGCAATAAATCAAGACTTCTTCTCTCATTAATGGATGAGCAGCTAGTTCCACGTCCTGACCACGGCCGCGAGCCGAATATGATGTCATCACAGTATTTCCAGCAATCCGCAAGGCGGTGCTTCGATTGACGTTGCGTATTTTATTCAACATGATGTCTAGGCTCAAGACCGCCCTCGTGTGTTATCTGAAACTAAAATACCACAGCACAGTACCATGTTCGCTCGATCATTCCTGACCCTATGATTGTAAAAGACTATACTAGCTCTCCTCTTATCATTCTAAACTCAAAACAATATTCCTTAACTCGTGGAAATACAAATCGAAATCTATAAACATTGCTAACGCTTCCACTTAGTGACGTTGATTCGTCTTACTTTTGTAATCCGTAGGTACTTATAGACTCTAGTAGTACCTTTGTAATACATAGAAGCTAGTACAGTACTGGCCGTACTCTTGTATGTAGATACACTACTGTTAGACTATACAGTATCTCAATATGAAATTGCTAAAATCGTAAAATAGTAAATTTAACAAGCTTTACTTTACTAAGCCCACTTTACTTTATCAGCTCGTGGTCAGTCCTTCGACCAAATATATTCAGTACATCGTATACAGACTATCACAAGTAATGCAGTCCATCTGCCATCACAAAACGTGATAATAAACACGTGAGTTACACAACAAGTAATCGTCCTAGACCCAAACCAACATTCACCGTGTCATCTCCAAGAAAATAACATCTCTACCGCCCAACATCAAAATTGAATCAGGATTTTACCAATGAACAGCTTCTAGGCATCAAAGTCACAAATCTCAATTACTGAATCGTTAATCGTTAATAATGTACCCAAAATAAACATCTCAGAACATGTCACCTCTGTTATTGCAAGGTGTCTGTATCTTCAAATACAATCACACAGAGCTATCCCGGTTGCTCTACCCAAACTTACAATGAAAATTTAAACTTTATAATTATACATCAGTCGTCATCTGTGGTCAACCTGATGATCATCGCCGTGATCATCTATTAGGTAGGATTTCCGATCCCCGTGATTACATATTAGCCAACTCTAGGGCTTTTCATCGGAATCACATTTTATTAAAGGAATTACTCTCTACTCTTGTACCCTAGACAAAACAATTGACTAGTGTCCATATTTTTTGTATTTGATTCATCGTAAATCATGTAGGAACTTTCCACACCATTGACCCGTACTTACTACCTAAACAACTATACTGCCAGTAGTATGCAATGCAAATTCCCAGCGCTGCAACTTCTATTTAGCCAATATCTAAAGCAGCGTCATAAAAGAGCAACTGAGTTTTGCCACGGTCACGGTCCGTGGATAACAGTATCGGAAATTCATTTCCCATTAAGTCACTTGCTTCAGGTCTCATTAGTAATCAAATTCAAAATATTACCTACTTTCATTTGTCTACCAGCGCGGTAAAACGCTTTCATTCAACTGTGTTAACGTCTCTAAAAATGTATCGTTCTTGACATTAGATACATAATTTCCCAATTTGGAAATGAAAAGCTTCTTTCTGCCTTCAACAGTTTTAGGTAACAGTATAATAATAAAAATAAAATAAGCATTTTTTATTTCTTTACAAACAAATAAATGATACGTAAGTAGGTCAGTACTATATAATTTTTTGTAGCTATATTTATTTGTGAGAAACTGGTGCCTGAAATAGGTTCCATAGAACCTGTGATACAGGTCACCAGGCTCCCACCCCATGGATTTACAAAACAGACTATGTAACATTTTTAGTACTTTTGACCTAAAAGAATAAGATATTACATTCATTAAGTTTATGTGTCTATCGGTTACCACACCAAAACAACCAAACAAGTAAAGTAATCGTCATCACTTTTTTTTTTTCACTGTTCTATCCAGTCTACTCTATCTGTGACTACGTTACGTGTAAGTTCCCATTTTAAACAATTTAACAATGTTTGTAATAACGAAGAGGTCTCATATCCAGCCGTCTTCCAAAAAAAATCAGAACAAAAACTTGCAACATCCGAGACTTTCGGGGCTCTCAGCCCAAAGAGTCACACACACGACTCCCGGGCCACTCCAAATCAGCAAAATAAATCGGGGTGTTTAACCTCAACAACAGTGTAGGTACTACCAAACTTGTACTAACCGAAGGATATGAAATCTCACCATTGCTTACAGTGCCTCATCTTACAGGCACAACAACAGAACTCGAAATAGTTACTTGGTATCGGTAATCAATGAAATTTCAGTACTCGAAGCTAAAGTTAACATTATGTAACTGACTATTGAGCAATCACCAAAATATGTGGACTTCCTTATCATTATCATCATCGTTTAACATTTTTTCACAAAGCTTGAAACAACTACCATCTGTTGGCCACGCTCCCAGAGGCTCCATCAGCCTAGTACGTAAAACACCAACATCATCTCCATCCGGTGATGCCACAAGCTTTGAGTAAACAAAACCAACCACATAAACGTCATAAAAACTTTTGCTTGATAGTCGTCACGTATGGACTTAGTTGCTTAAATCCGTCTACCAAAGTCTTAAACAGGTCGAACTGAAGTAAGTCACAGGATTAACTAAGTCACTCAAAACATAATTTGAAACTATCTACCGTCAATATATTTACATTCCTTTCGATAAAATAATTTGTCACCAACAAAAATGACGTTACCTCCTAATTAAACTGACTTTTTTTTTTTTAATGTTGGAGGTAGCTTTTCAGAATAATCGTATTTTGGCGGTCAACGTTAAAACCACAATAAAATCATACCCTCGGCAAACAAATATTGTTCATCGTTTACTTTTGTGTTCGTATTCGTTTCTAGACAGTAATAATTCATTGTAAAACAAAATTAAATTGTAACTCCGTAATTTGGTACATAAAAACTTAGTCGGACTTTCTCAATTTTGTTCTTTACACGTTCTACGCGGAAACAAATGCTTCTAATTCGGTTATAAACTCATTTGAATCAAGTAAACTCGTAACGACTCACCGAATGCTTATTTGCAGCCTGTAGTTGTTGTGGACCCTATGATGTCTGGTTTTGCATCTGCATTCACTCGACACTTCGCGTCGTCGGAAGCATCCAGTTTCCTCAGCCTCATGCGGGCGATGCGAAAAGATCACGATGTAACATGAAAACAAAGGACATTGCATTAGAAATATTGTGGGACGTTGGGATCCTTTATCCCACTTCTGATGTGGGAGAACGTGTATAGAACTTAAACAAAGAAATATGAATAATAAATCTATGTATATTATTACCAATAATATAATAAATGGACAGCAACAGATGGAGAGGACATATTTTAGTAGCTTAAGTGATGTACTTAGATTTAGCAAAATACAGACAAGTTGACAATCATTAATTATTATTTCTATAGAAATAACAAAATAGAACATAGAAATAATATGCGTTATACGGTTAAGCAAGATTACCTAAGGAAGACAGTTCAGAGCACTGGTGGTGCCGTGTCCGCAGTCGGACAACGTCTGACCTGTCGAGAGCGATGGCCGCCTTTTTATAGACTGCGGTGTACCCGCATGTGGTTTTTAATTTAAGAACACTACCTTCATTTTATAAAAATGAAGATAAATACAATAATAATATTATCTCCTACATACTTACTTACTTACACTAATGCCTAGAGATCAAAAAATATTTTCGAATCGAGGGTCAATCTAAAACACAACAAACAACTAATTCACCCTTATCCCAACAATAATGCCCATATTTCTATTTATTCTGCGAAGAGAATTCGCGCGTATCCTACAGTCTGCGCTCGATCAGCGCTGATCGGTAAATATTATGTGCATTGTATGAGGCATAGGGCATGAAGCCAGCGACAAAGCAGCAGGCAGTGGGGCGACGGTAGGGTCAGTGGCGTGGCAATGCAGACCAGCAGCCGTTCCGCCGATCTCCGATTGTACGCCGCCATTTTTATGCAATTGAGAGCCAGAGCTGTCTTGCTGCGATTGGTTTTAACTCAATTGCAACAAAATCCTGGTCACGAAGCCAGCGGGCAGATCGCGCGGCACTGGAGCAGCGTAGTGTTGTGTTGTGAGAGATTTATCTTTACGATTCATTAGGAGAGTGCGCGAAGCAGCTGCACGACCTTATTCCGCCGGGCCCTTTCCGCCATCGCGAGACGCGATCCGGGCGAGCGCTTCATCCTTATGTCGTGGATCTTCCAGCTATCCGCACGAACCGCTTTGGCTCGACCTTTGTAATGCGTACGGCTAAGGAGTGGAACGCGTTGCCTGCGAGTGTGTTCCCTAATCAATATAATCTGGATGCCTTCAAGGCTAGAGTGAATAAGCTGTTCCTAAATGGGCATGCTTCATCTTCGACCGCATTGTCACTTACCAACAGGTGAGATGGCGGTCAAATGCCTGTCTTGTAAAATATAAAAAAAAACGATCGAAATATCTTATATATTTTGAAACGTTGAAAATCAAAAATAAAATGCGCGTCACCACTCGTACACCACTCCCCGCGCCGCTGTCTTCGTGACTAGTTCCATTTCATCATCACAGTCCACAACAGTCCACTACAGGACTTATGGCCTCTCCCAGGAAAGGGGAGGTTATTGCCATGATCTACACGCTACGGTCTAGATCGCAGTGTTGTAAATATAACAATAGAAAATTCTGTTGCCCATTTTTCTGTCAACGGAGACTTTTAGCTCGAAAACATTAGTCACTTTGTTCGACACCCACGAGTGTAAGGGGTTGGTGCTATTCTACTCTGCCGGACACAACACGGCCAGTTCCATATAAATCTATTCAATAGAACGCGCCGCTCTCCGCGCCGCCGCCGCCCCGCGCCCGCTGAATTCGTGCCCGTGGTCTGATGGAGGTAATAATTTAAAAGGTAAGATCTATAACTGGAGATTTTAACTTTGATTCAAAGATATCGACCATAATACTATGTTGGAGATTTTTATGGATTCAGGTTTAAATCAGACCCGTTGTCTGCCATCTTGTCCACAGTCAGTGCGCTCATATGGTGCTGTCGACGGTCTCGGACAAAATGCGAGCGAGACAACAAAGTGAAGTTGCTCCTCAACTTGGCTTACCATGAGCTCTTAACGCAGAAACTAAACAGAAGTGCCCTGCTTAGAACGAGACAAGCTTATGTAACACGTATAGCACTGTCTCGTTCTAAGCAGGGCAGTTCTGTTTAGGTCCTGCTATAAGGGCTCATGGTAAGCCCCATGACAACTTGACAAATCAGAACATGGACTAACACAAATAAATTTGACATAGAGGCACAGACGGAGCCTACTCACAGCTGAAGTCACAATCTATATTTTGTTTCTTTTTCTAAACGTGTCCAAAAGGACGGCTATAAGTTGTCAAATACCCCTCCATAACTACTGCTATTGTCAAATTTGGTGTCCGTGGTCATCTTAATGTACATACTAGCTTTTTGTATGATATTGAGTCATTTCTCTTTTAAATAGTATTGTGTTTCTGCCGGTGAGTAAGGTTTCCAGTCCAGTGGGGATTTGGGGAACCGTGGCTTTGGCAGTGGAGGGTCATTTGCCTTTTTGCTGCCAGAGCAACGTGGCGATACTCATGGTGTTGCTAATATCTATAGGTAGAGGTTACCACTTTTCATCAGATGGCCCGCTTGCCTGTTTGCCTACAGTATGAGAAAAAAAAAATTTTTTTTATTTGTGACAGGTTGTCAATGTACATTCTCTATATATATGTCGAGGCTACCATTCCACGTCCGATGTTACCATTACAACATTTTTAAATTCCCAGACTTAGATATATGTACAGTAAATACCCACAAATACATCTACATATTCCCGACCTCAACGTCCATTTCAAATTATCTGCACAGCCATTAACCAATTCCAACAGGTCGCATTATAAAGCCTACTGATGCCATGTGACAAATAGGGGTGAATCTATTGTTGTCAGGCCGCAACCATTTACTGGCAGACAGGGAATTTGTCTACAAATCGTAGGCCGGGTTCAGGTTGATTATGTATACATTAAAGGTAGGCAAGCTATAGATTCTCAAGGCTGTATTCTGTTGAGTATTTTTTCGAGACGTACATAATACGTACGATTTGGAAATGGAATAAGCTCATAGCCACAGTGTTTCCTTTGGACTATGACATGGGATCGTTCAAGAGGTATATTAGAGGTCGCTTCAGAGGCGGGCAACGCATTGGTAGCGCCCTTGTGGTGGTAGTGACCACTTTCCGTCAGGTGGTCCCCTTGCCAGTTTGTCTGCAGTATCACATAAAAAAAAATTCAATATTTATTGCTTCATATTGGTATTGGTTAGATATACATTATGAACCCTTACGGGCACAGCAATTATATACTAAATATAAACTTCAAACTAAATATTACAATTAGACATATAAATTTTAAGTATTTACAATGTAGGAACTTGTAGTTACATTTAAAACATTAGGTAGATATTATAAGTTACATTATTGTTCTTTATGTTGTTATTTTAGTTTGTAGTATAATCTTCGCGTTAATGTGACCTTGATCATGATCCAGGATTTGACAGATCAGATAATTATAGTGGAGCGCCATCTGACCTCCGTGACCTACGACGAAGTGAAGGTATTTGCTTTGAACTCTCGAACTACTACCATTATTACGCGCTTGATCTATAGACTGACAAAATACTTTCAAAGGGATTCAAAACATTTGAAACTTCAAAGTTCTCCAACTATCCAACATTACACACTCCACTGGAGATAAGTCGATCCTAAACTTATCGAGACTGATAAGGGAATAGTAAATAAAGACACGTCGACCGTCGAGTCGACTAGTCGAGCGACCGGTCCGCTTACATTGCAATTTCACTGCAATTTTGCTGTAATTTTAATCGCAGTTAGAAGAAGATTTATGGTGTTTCAGACATAGATGAAGCATGCTTTAGCTAGTTTGTTTTGTGAAATATTGCTGGTAATAGTAGTAGACATAATACCTACATATTATTAAACGAACGTTATTTGAGCGTACATACATACATTCATACATAAAGCTCACGCCTGTGTCCCACAGGTGGGGTAGGCAGAGGCTATGGACCGCCACTTTGCTCTGTCCTGACACAACTCCCTAGCCTCGCAAATATCCTCAACTCTTTTCATACATCTATTTGAGCGTAATCTATATATACTACCTGTAATAAAACTGTAAAAGCGCCGGGCTTTGTTACCCGCAGGGAGATAATATTGTATGATACTCCCAAGGGTTTTAGATTGGGGTTTTAGGGTAATGTAATTTAGTTAGTTCAGTTTACTAGTTTGTTTTGGTTATAATATTAATGTGTTGTTGTTTCACAAAATATATAGAAGCAGGGCTTAAAGGTATTTGAATTTGGAATGTTTAAGTTCGTTTGAAAACTTAGCGTATGAGCTTTCTTAGACTTTATTCGAAAATCGCACCTCTTTTCTCCAAAAAAAGAAAAAGTGCGATTACGAAATCATTGACTAAGACTAGGCAGTATGGTTACCGGAACTTAGATTGCTCATATTGGAAAAATTGAAAGTGTCAAATAATTTGTTATGTGACTATTATGTTCATAAAGTTGAAAAAAATATATTTTTTTCCTAATTATTAAATAAATGACGTTATCTAGATTTGTATAAAGTACGTATTCCTTACCAAATAGTTCACACCGAAACAGTGTTAGGTACACTAGATACTAATATTTATATTTAATTTTAAAGAAACCTGAGTAGATAGGTATTTAAAAAATTAAACTACTTAGTTTGGTTTGTGACAACTCTGTCTCCAAAATATTTTTGTATGAATATTATGTAAAACGTGTGCCTAACTTTGGCTACCCAATTTATGGGCAAACTAACGACGTCTAACTTGGTTTTAAGATCTGGATTGCATATTATCCCTTTCCTAATTCCTTGCCTAATTCTTAAAATGGCTTTACAATTGACGGTGGGTAAAGTTGGAAAAAAACTCGCATGACTTTACGGGCCTTTTTGTCTTTTGTTTTTAGTTTCTCTGCCTACTCTACCTGTGGGACAGAGCCATGAGCTTTATGTTTGTATAAACTATACAGAAATCTAGATATTTGTCACCTCCAATAGATTTAAAAATGATTAAAGTACAGATAAAAAAGTGTAAAAAGCGGGCAATATCGAACTATTTCTTCATTGCCCTCAATTATTTCTTATTATTTATTATTTATTTATTTTATTTTATCGTTTATTGTACACAAAAATGGAAACAAATACAAAGCAAATGTAAACATGACACAACACATGACTTCTTTGTAAATATATTCAATGTACAGACACACATTTTTACATGTATAGAAGATTTTAGAAGGCAATTTCTGTAACCTCTACAAATGTAACACTTCGTCGGTATTACAACGGCTGTGTAACTCCAGGATTAATACAACGTATGGATTCACTGTAATTACACAGCCATTCGTATGGGCTCACGAAGTACATGCTTTTACAGTGATTACATTCTTAAATGTATGTACGATTAGTACACATGTTTCTTTTTACAAGCTTCTATTTAACTTGCAATGTTTGTTTAACAATTTATTGCACACAATACATAGTAAACAGAAATTCCAAAAATGAAAGACGACACACTACACACAAAGGCACTACTTATTTCTAAGAAGAAATCTCTTCCAGCAGGCCTATAGAAGAGAGACATGGTAGAGTATAGGGGATGAGACGTGCGCAATTATAATAAAAAAAAATTATAAACTACATAAATCATAAATAAGATACTAAATACACACAATAGTATAAATATATATAAATATACACATACACATATACATACTAAAATATATTCAGGTATTGTAGAACATTCAGGCACATAAGGAAAGATAATGTTCTTTTACACGTTTTTTAAAGATTGCTATAGATTGACAATCACGCACTTCGTGTTTGTTTGTTAAGTCGGGTTCATTAATATATGAGCATTACCAAGTCTTCAAATATAAATGTACATTGAAGGGTACTTATATATCTAAGCAGATTCATAAATTAAACATATTTACACATGTTACCCGTCATATTAATCTGAGCAAGCCTTTCAGGAATATCTAAACAACGTATTCCAATTTTATGTGAACAAATAGAAATTTATAATATATATCTGAACAAACTTAACCTTTTAAATTTTGAAAAATGACTATTACCGAAAAGAGTACCGTACTGTCAAATAATACATTTGTCTCTTGCATTTTGAGTGTGACGTCATAGATGTGTCATTAGTGTTTGCTTGTGGCTTGTTACCCATTTTTGCTACTTTCGATTTTCAATCGACTTAAAGAGGTTGTTATCAACATTTATGACTGGCCACTTGCCAATTTTTAAATGATAAGCTATTCTTGAAGTTTGAAGCTTGACACACACAATTCGTGCTTCGTATGCGTTGCATTGAATTAATAAATTTTATACCTGTATCAAAATGTACAGAATATCGGATGGTATTGAAGTATCAGATATAGATATTTATGAACTTCTACTTGTTCACATAAAATTGGAATACGTTACTAAAGATATTTTTGTGTCACTACATGTTTATAAATACTTGAAAAAACCCTTGCGTAGATATTTATGTAGTTTCACTAGGTTAAAAAATTTCGAAAAATATTAGTTCAGATATTTATTAGTTTTTAGTTGTTTAGATATTACTGAAAGGCTTGCTTAGATTAATATGACGGGTGACATATGTGCGTATGTATGACTAAACCAGAACATGACCAAAGCATAACATGACCAAGTATAGAACATGACTAAAGCCGATTATGACAACCATCTAATAACCCTTTTGATTGATGAATCTGCTCAGATATATAAGTACCCTTCAATGTACATTTATTTTTGAAGACTTGATAATGCTCACAAATTAATGAACTCGACTATAACTGTGAATGTTCGGGCAAATCTTGCAATTTTAAAGGTATACAATACAATACAATACAATACAAAACTCTTTATTGCACACCAGAGGACACAAGTACAGATACAAAAAATATGCTAGGTAGTACAAAGGGCGGTCTTATCACTAATGTGATCTCTTACAGACAACCTTGGTATGGAGAGAACTATACTAGTTTCCTACCGGGTAGCTTTGCTTGTAAGCAGGTAGATCGGCTACGGCCGCTTTATAAATATATAAATACGTTTGTTTATCATCATATTTTTTTTTTATAAAATGTACATCTCACAATTAAAACATTTATCACTAACCTACATCTCTCGCAGCTCTCCAGTTTTCACGTGACCATGATGGATGCAACTGCGTCGAAACATCGGGCTACTCGTCAACAAAGATACGCGGAAGGAAACCCGGAACATACCCTTAAAATGTAAAGAATAAAATAATGAAAAAGTTGCAAACTATCGTTCCATTGATGAGGACAGTCGAAATAAAATTGCAATCCTTTTTATACAGTTGCAACTGTAAAATGTGAGTCTCTGACTGGATGGCCGAGTGCCAACTTTTGCGTATAGTTGCTGCCGACAATGTATTTCGGGCACAACTATAAGATTTGTCCAATATCTGAGTCAAACCTCGCAGTAACAAAAGTCATTTGTACGATTCCTTACCCAAACCATGGAGAATACAATATCGTAAGGACAAGCGTTGGTAAATCCACGACCAAGTATATACCTCAAATACTTGCGCAACTTATATATAAATAAATATGGAATAGATTTCACTTAAATCTAGATGCCTGGCATCCAACTAACGTAGGGACAATATGAGCTTTCTTGCCGTCCACGTGCAAGATGTGGAATGAGATCCCTCTCGAAGTCTTTCCTTTGCACTATAACATTTAGTTCTCCAGCTACAGGTAGCTCAAAAGCTGGCACCGCATCCACTCTTTTTAGGTTGCAGATGTCCTGTACGAAGGTGTCCGCTTTCGACGGTGGACCATCCATCCGAATGCTTCTTTAGCGAATAAAAAAAATATGTCATCGGGTGGACCGTACGCCCGTGCCTCCCTAGGCAATCAAAAAACCGCTTGATCGAAGTACCGGGCAAAAGTTAGATGTTAATTATATTACATCTGAGAGAATATCATAGTAGGAGACAAAAATATAGATTCCACCACACGAAGTTTCGGACACAGAAACTTTTGATCGCTCGCGCTCTATTGACATTTTGTACTACACTGACATAGAAATATATTCTTAACTAAAATAAATGAAATCATCAATGTCCCGCTTGTGCTCTCGCGCACGAGGGCCCGGGGTCCGCCTTGACCATGATGCAGGATTTGGCAGATCAGGTAATTACAGTGGAGCGACTGCCATCTGATCAATGTAACAATAACTCGTTTCTGAGTTATGTACATTGTACATTAGCTGAACACTAACTGATGCACTTACAATGAGGAAAAACATCGTGGTGAAACCTGCACGTTCAGTTGACTGAATGTGTGTGAAACCATGATCCAATCTGGTCTGGATCCCCTGTTAACAGGAGCACAGAGGTCGCACGGCAGTCGTTCCACTGTAAATACCTCAACTGCCAAATCCTGAGACTCGGGCCCCCATGTGCGAATACACAACCAGGATATAACCGCCAAGATGATGATAATGAATAATAGTAATAAGTTGTAATAATAGTAATTAGTAATATTACATATCCTGGTGCGACTTTGTTCCCGTGGTTTCATTATAATGAACTCTCCCCCTTACCTCGACAATTATTCAAATAGTTATTTTGAACCCCCCTTAAAAATGCTGAATTGGTTCCACCGGTCTGCGGTTAGCAACATCGAATATTTGGCGATGCAGTTGCCTAAACTAGATATGCCTACTCACAAAGCCAGCCATAAATGTCGATATAATTAAATAATAATACAACTGTCAAAACAATGTAAATCGCAATAATGCTTCGTCAAAAATGTAGGTAGAAAATAGAAAAAAAACCAGCAACATTTATTTATTTATAGGATATCCAACAGCAATTTTATTCTAAGCGAAAATTATATACATTGTTACAATTTAGAAGCCATTAACAGAATAACACAATTACAGTAATTTAGGTAAACAAACGAAGTCTAGGAAAGACATATCTATAATAATCTGCACAAGTCACAAGACATCGTCAAATAATGACTACGACTATTCAAATAGCCTTTCCCAAGTAGCACTACGCACATTATTGAAACCGCGTTGCAACGCTGGATTGCCAACTAAATCCAATGCAAGAGGTAGAACCCAGCATAAAATATTAGACATAGATTTTAGATTTTATTATAATATTGTTCGATGCAATCAGCCATTTTTTATAACTTAATATAATTTTATAGTATTTAAATTTTGCTTTGTATTAAGTTGTGTGTAAGATCACTAGTATAAATAAATAAATAAATAAATATTCGTGGACAAATTCACACAGCGCCATCTAGCCCCAAACTAAGCAAAGCTTGTACTATGGGTGCTAGATAACTGATATATTACTTAAATACTTAATAATATAGTATAAGTCCATGTAGTTGACTTGCCTGTGCATTAAGCGGTTCTTTAGGTAAAGGTTGCCTGGTAAATATCGCTTGCAGCGATAAGGCCGCTTTTGCCCGCAACTAGTTGTGGTCTTTGTCGGAACTTTTTAATGTAATTATTCTTGTGTGATCAATAAAGAATTTCAATTTCAATTTCTTTATTTCGCATTCCATTTGTTACATATAGATGTTATAATAATGATAAGAATCAACATGGACCCGGATTGGGCATAGCAAATTTATCTATCTAAGATGACGCACTGGCCAAAGAATGTGTTCCACAAGATACCACACTGCGCGTAGCAACTAACTACGCGAGAGCTACGCCGTAGACCCAGCTACGGAATTAAAAACTAATAAATCAACGATTTCACACCGAGCGATCGCTTAATCCTGTCAAAAATTACGCTACCCGGCTCTTCGAACCGGACTCCAGACTCGTTTACCGAGCCATCCGGTTATCCGTCTACGTTTTCATCCGAGCGGGCCTTGCTGCCTTGCTACCTCAGTAGAGAGCGCGCCACCGTTCGGAACGCCCGTTTTTCCCTTCCCAAAAAACTATACTAAAACTCAATTTCCTCTAAAACATCTAACCCTGAACTGGCAACTTTTCTGACGACCCCCTCTCTTTTATTTTTAAAAATAAATCAAAATTACGATTTTCGAATTTCGAATCTACAGGTGGGCGGCGCACGCGGTCTCTTTAAACGAACGAAAATGGACCTTTTGTGTTCCGGATTAGATTCAAATTGTGATGGCAGTTTGATATCGAAGTGTTGTGTTGTTGACTGCATTTAAATTGTTGTTATTTTCTTGTTACAATCGAATTGTTGGAGAGATCTGTGTCCAGTATAAAACAAGTTATAAAAATAATTTCGTCCGTGCGTGTGTCGAGATCATAATGGAATTCCGCCGCAGACCTCAGACGCAATATATCATTCCATTTCATGATTTTAATATTCAAAATATGAAAATAGGCTTTTAAAGGTACGGTACCTACAGTCACTACGATTACCTACATTAAACCACGCTATGTTTTCGGTTATATTTTATGTGCTATAATATTTTTATTATAGTAGATGCTTCCAGATTGGAATCGAAAATTTAAGGGCTTGCCAACAGGCTCAGTTCAAAGTAATCATTTTTTTTTTGTGATAATTACGTTTATGTTTTATATAAACAGTTGTTATGTTAATAGACCTCGAAAGTGGTGGTTTGAAACTAATAATAAACAGTTAAATAAATAATAATAATAATAATATCGACAATTTGAAACGACATTTCTAATCCCTATTGCAAGTTTTTTAATAGTTAGAGGGGTCTGACTCTTGTTCGCATCCGCATCCGCAAACTGGCAACGTATTAGACATCATTTATTTTGTGATCACAAAAATCCACAAGCGTTTACATATTAAGAAAATTAAGGTACTATTTATGTAATGGATATCATACAAAGTTACATTTATCGTACCGTGTATTAACATAATACACGTTGTGTGCCCTGCGGATGAGCATGACACATCTGTGTCTGTATTTCCGAGTAATCATACACTGATACATACATACATAACGTCATGCCTTTTTCCCATAGGTGTGGGCAGAGACAATAATATTAATATAACATGATAATATTTAAGACATACGTGAAAATGAAGCTATGGGTAAACTCGCTATAATTTATTTTGGGTAAAAAGTGAAAATAACGTTTAAATATTTTCATTTTTATTATATTATTGTTAAGAAAAAAGACACCATGACATTGAAAACATACAAAATATTATAGACCTCTATGGATTACCTTACTTTACCCTAATTTGATAGCATCTATTACATATAATAAAACAGTAAGAAAGTGTGTCTGTACATTGAATGTATTTCCAAAAAAGATAAATAAAGGGGGATGAAGAAAAAGTGATAGCATAGGAATTTTTTTTTTTTTTTTACTTTCTGTTTGTCTGTTTGTACACGCTAATCTCTGGAACTACAGGACGGATTTGGATGAAACTTTTTTTGTTGTGTAGGTATAGGTAGCTTTGGCAACATATAAACTAGCCAAACTACAATGATTTTGATGTGGTTTTCACAGTTTGTTAGTTTATCAGTTTAATCCAATTCGGTTGAGTAGAACCAGAGATACAGCTTGGAGATACAGGTCATTTTAAATAGTCGCTCGGGAACAAGAGAAACTGAAGGAAAGAAAATACATTTATTACACAAAGCACACTACGAAACAATAACAGTTACAGCCAAAGGAAACATGAATAATTAAAATATCTAAACCAACGTGTAGCCACTTGCATGTGCCGTGAGGCACAAGAAGCGACTCATCTTACCAGGCGAAAGACGCCCACTGCTGGGCATAGGCCTCCCCCAGAGATCTCCACAAAGGCCGGTCCTGTGCCTTCCGCATCCAGCTGGTACCTGCGATCTATACCAGGTCGTCGGTCCACCTTGTGGGAAGCGACTTACAGCGCTGATATTTGTTTATTTATTTATTTATTAAATCTTCATGCACAAAATAGTACAGTGGCGGACTTAAAGCTAAAATAGCCTTATCTACCGGTCAACCAAGAGATAATGGATAAAGAAAAAGGTAGGCAGTGCAAGAGAAGCTACTAGACAAAATGGAGGAGGGGGACCGTTCATGCAACTACAACCGAACCAGAGATAAATGTACAGATAAATAGACAGATAACTGAAAATAAATTCTGTAGGCCCCTAAAAACGAATTTAACGCGGACGAAGTCGCGTTCAAAAGCTAGTATACAATATGAAAGGAACTCTTTTACGGACACGTAGTACGTTCAGAGAGCATGTTACGAGAGAAAAGTGATCCCAAGGGCCCTAAGCCAAAACACCGGTACAACCTTTTGTTCTATTATGGAATTACATCACGTAAATCAAGCCTCTATGGAGCAATAAATAAGGGTCTTAGTTCTCTCTGCATAATGTAATTTCGTAGTAATTTTTAGGTAGGGAAGCTTAATTTTATCTAATGGGGAGTGGTGGTGGCCTAGTGGTTATTGTATCCCACTGGGAGAATTAATTGTTTATTATTGGGATTTAATTATTTTAATTATTTAATCTGACATCGTACCTTTTTATTATTTTTGACGTTATGAACGTGAGTTAAATTATTATAAGTTATTGCATGACAGATTCTGTCGAACCTGACGAAACTGTGTGAACCATAAATGTTGTGTAAACCACATTTTACGCATTGAAAATATTCTATTCCCATATATATATAAAATCCCACTGCTGCCAAACTTGCATGAAACCTGCACATTCAGGCGACTGAATGTGTAACCATGATTCAATCTGTTCAGGTTACCCTGGTAGCAGGGTCACGTAGGTCAGATGGCAGTTGCTCCACTGTAAGTAATTATCTAATCTGCAAAATCCTGGATCATGGTCAAGGTGGACCTCGGGCCCTCGTGAACGAGACCACAACCGGGACATTAACGCATATGTGGTTATTTTTTAAACTTAATTTTATCTATAACAAGGGATTTCTTTATACCACTAAGGTGGCAAACAAGCTTACAGCCTGCCTGATGGTAACCAGTCACCGCAACCTATGGACGTTTGCAATACCAGGGGCATCACCCACGCGTTGCCGACCCCGTAAAAACATTTTCACCCCTTTTTTGAAGAACTCCATGTTGTACTCTCCAAGGAAAACTTCTCAGAATTATATTTTAGTATATATTTTCTCTAAGGGGTCATCTTCTCGGCTTTCCCCGCAAGGGACCACATTGTTACACTTCATACGGTCCCGACAAACCTCTATCTCTTTGTTAAACCATCTATATTTTTTAGGAAAAGCTTGACTTACAACTTGTAATGTTATTGTATTCTTGCTTGGATATTTTCTGTGCACTTATCATTGTTTTTATTCGACTGCCAAAGAAGGGTTATGTTTTTCGCGCGTAACTTGTATGTGTGTTTATAAATTTCTTTGTAACCTTGTATCTTCCAAACGGCCGGATGGATTTCGACAGTTAAGGTATTGTTAGATTCATCTTAAAAACCCAAGTGTCTTTAGAAGGGTGCT
Organism: Blastobasis adustella; assembly: GCA_907269095.1. Taxonomy (NCBI): domain Eukaryota; kingdom Metazoa; phylum Arthropoda; class Insecta; order Lepidoptera; family Blastobasidae; genus Blastobasis; species Blastobasis adustella. The sequence continues at coordinate 562,688 of OU026132.1, forward strand.
TAAAAAACTTGGGCTTTTTTGAAATTTTTAACAGCAGTTGAGGTTTTTTAGAGTTTGAACAACTTTTTTGTTGTAGAGAGTTTTTCTAGTTGCCGGTCGATCAAATTTAGTACAATTTTCAGCTACCGTCGTACGGTATCAATATTCTTTCTGTAACCGCAGTCGCCATCCGACCTACATCGTCATGGAGATTATTACGTCACGTCCAAAATCTCCGAACCACGAATACACAGAGCCACAACGTCATCGTCATCATTGTCCTAGCGCTTATCCCGGCCTCTGCCAGGGTCCGCTATCTCACCTATTTTTCTCCACTTCGCCCGGCCCTCGGCATCCTCGCGTCGTGGGCCGTTGGCTCTCGCATCCGACACAGAGATTAAGACCACAACATTGAGCGCTAATTAAAGCCTCTGGCAACTCTCTTATCCTACAGCGAAAATCGTAAATAATTATTGAATTTTCTAAAAATTAAAACTTTTATGAGTTATATTCTTTGTAATAAGCTTCACACAAACAAAGGATGGCACAATGAAAACAAATGACAGTCTTGTAAATTAAAAAGTAACAATAACACGTTTCCAGTGAGTTCCATTTTCGAATTCCGGAATTGTCTTTTTATTTCTTTTGTAAGTGGCCAGTGCCATAAACTTTCAATATGTCCCACGTACATTCTTGTTCAACTTTTTAACGTTCTGTCCCCTCTTCCAATCCAATGCAGGTACGAGCGTCTCACTCGGGGAAAGGGGAAAATGCCTTGAATTTTTCCGTTCTTTTTCTCTACTGCCATTTCATTTGCGAAAAGTCGTTACCTCGCAGTGCAGCCTTTTAGTTCACAAATGGAACTTTGTACGTTTTGAAGATAAATGTGATTTCCTTTTATTTTAAAGCGGTAGTTGGCTTAACTAGCTTTTGCTAGTGACTTTGTCCGCGTAATATAAGGTTATGCCGTGACTGCGTGCGGGTGGCGACCTGAGTGGTATAGTTGGTCTGCCACGCAGTGGTTCTGGGTTCGATTCCCGGCCGGGCAGAAATTGAAATGATTAATTTCATTTCTATTACGTGTCAGGGTGTAGTATGTATCATAATGATGTATTTAAAAAAAAAAGGATATAAGTAGTTTATCAGTTATGTAACATCCATAACACAAGCTTTGATTGCTTTGCGGCTAGATGGCGCTGTGTTAATTTGTCCAAGTTTATTTATTTATTTAAATAATAAAGGAAATACATTCAAAACAGTCCACTGCAGGACTTAGGGCCACGAAAGGTTATTGCCACAATCTCCACGCTTAGCATGCGGGTTGGAGATCGCAGTGTTTAAATATAATAATGGAAAATGCTGCTGCCCATTTTCCAGACTACGGAGACTCTTGATCTTTTGCCTCGAAAACATTAGTCGCCTTGTACGACACCCATGAGTGTAAGGGGTTGGTGCTATTCTACTCTGCCGGACACCACACGGCCAGCTTAGCTTACTTACGCTCTAAGAACTCAAACATAATTGTAATCTTTTGAGTGCAGGGCTTTTGTTGTTGTTTGGCAAACCATCAATGTGACTTTTATCATTCACTACCTTAGAACAAATTAAACAGCATTAAAACGCTAGTTGTTATTTGCTAGTGCAACGATGTGGTATCTATCTACCTCGACGGGAAAAGGGTGTTTGTATTATGAAAGTTAGATCAAGAGTTCCCCAAACCGACGAGCATGAATTAAATGGTTGATGAATGTAGAAGAAGCGAAAAAGATTTGTCAGGACCCTAGCAATTGGAACGATGTGATCCCACCTAGCCCTACGGGAAAAAGACCTGACGGTATGTATATATGTTTAATAGGTCTGTATATACGCTAGGTATGTATGTATTATTCGCTAAAGTGTTACCATTATAATCTAAGGCTGTATTTCGGAGAGTGTGAGAGCAGTTGCACCTCTCCCGCCGGCCCCTTTACGCCCTCGGGAAACGCGATCCGGGCGAGCGCTTCATCCTTATGTTGTGGATCTTCCCCGCATAAGCCGCTTTGGTTCGATCTTTAGAATGCATACGGCTAAGGAATGGAACACGTTGCCTGCGAGTCTGTTCCCTACTGATCATTAGGGATAAAAGTTTAAGTTTAAGTTTATTTATTAATAACCATTGTTACATGTCAAAATTGATACGCAATTGTTTTACATATAAAATACACAATAGATACAAACCATGTCAAAATTGATATAATACCGCAAAAATTCATAATTATTGTCATTCGTTGTATAAATGTCAAATACATGTCAAAATAACTTTGCTTATGTCAAAAGAACAAATGTTAAAAAATGTTTAAAACTAGTAGAATGATAACAAAGTAAAAAATATTTATAAAAACTACGGGGTAAAATCCTTGAAGGATTGAAAATAATAGTCTGAATGCCTCCAAGTCTATAGTAAATAGGCTGTTCCTAGGTACCAGGTGAGATGACGGTCTAAAGCCATGCTAGCCTAATAAAAAAAAGTGAACCCCAAGGAACACTATCATCCAAAAACCGATATATTAACAGATATAATATAACTTAAATCGAGATGAAGATAAATATCCATCACTTCCAACACATATGGGACAACAAATTCGCTCCAATAACCACAGAAAAGACAAAAATTATTCGCAAAGAGCTATGAACTAAACACATCAATCTTAGACTACTATACCGCGTAATTCACACCGATCAAGTGTTTATTATGATGAATGAGCCCTCGAGACGTCCATGGTATCGCTGAAATTTCCTCATACACAGGTTAGTTTTACACAGAGGGTAGCGCAAGAACTTTGCACGGGTTCTTTTTGTGTAAACGTTACTTTTATGCTAGTATAAGAACGATCGCTAGGCGAGCGATCAGATCTGGGGCCCTTTTTTGAACCGCTAGCTTCAGTGCTTCTCTTCTGCCTCTTGCAATTTGATACGAGTGTGAAAGAGATAGGTAGCGCACGCGAGCGCTCGCGTCGACGCAGGCCCTTCTTGTACTTTATCGCGCTAAAGAACGTATTTACCACAACCAAATTGCAGCCGTTGTCACATGGCGTCTCTTTCTCGTAACCTATGTAGTGGACTTCAAGTTACTAAATTATCAAAACCAAATCGAAATCTGTTCAGTAGTTTTTGTGTGATGCGCGAACAGACAAAAATTCATAAAATGAACTTTTTGTTCAGAGCAACGTCCCGATTATTTTTTCTGAAATAATATCTTCAATGCACAAACACGGCTTTTTTATAATTTCATAATAACGTTTTCCCGCGACTTTGTCGGCGTGTAAATTGTCTTAGAACAGTTTAGATTTTGTTCGCGTTAACATTTTAAATGATCAGACAAAAATTACAATAAACATATTTTGAGCATTTTGAACGTCTCAAAATCCTATCCAGTCTATTTATTTTTAATATCTGCAATGTAGAGGCACACACTTGACTTTTTACAGTTACAATAACAGAGATATTTGCTAGTAATGTGGTCTTAGTGCACCACATTCACAACCACCGACCTCATAGTTTAAACCGGTTAGTTCTATTCCTTAGCATATTATGCATGCATGAAACAGTATAACTTGTGCAAAACTTAACCGCTATTTCCTCTGGAGACGTGTTAGTTAACAGTTGGTGCTTGTTCTCGCTAATTATGTTATTATTCGATGCAGAACTAGCTCTGATTAGCAGTTCTATTCTATTCCATCTACCTCGGTATTTGCACTAACTTCTTATCTGGAGGTAGGACTCTTTTCATCATGGAATCGTGAGGAATTCGTATGACTGAGTATCTCTGCGTTTTTGCAGTGCTCTGCTAAGTGAACGCACTGCGTTTAATACCGCTCGATTTCATTTATTTTGATTATGATTGTGAGGGTGATGTGGGTTATCCTACGTCATCGCGTACAAGAAAGTCTTTCATAGTTAGACGCACCAACCTGGATGCCTAAGATACAAGTAAATCATTTACTTAGTTATAGTGTCCAAACTACCAATAACTAAAATTAAGTACCTATTGTTATTTGTGCAGGAGGTGTAAATATGTAGCCTTGATTTCTTTTGTACCTATTTACCATAAGTTGTTTAATTTTATTTGAATATATAAATTTATTATTATTATTAATTCCACTTTGTTACGATAGTAGATGTTTAGGAGATCTTCGTTTAGGATTTTTTCAACCAGAGTTACAATAGTACTTATAATGGGATAAAAATTACGTTTATTCAAGGTGATCGCACTCAATTTTTGTGACATGAAAAGTAAGGGCATGAATAGTTGATATTATGGGCCGAATTCATTCGTTCAGATATACACAGTGACAACGCGCCAAAGATCATCCAAATGGCTCCATTAATCATTGCTACAAGCGACAATTAATTACCATTTACCAGAACGAAAACTTTCGCGAAATTGTACTATTCTAAATTATAATTGCGAAAGTTAGTGAGGATGGATGTATTTTGGATGTTTGTTACTCCTTCGCGTAAAAATTACTGAATAGTCCAGAATAGCACATAAGCTTTAATTTATCCTTAAATTCAATGTGATTCCCCCAGATCGAGTCTGGACCGTTACAACCGAATTTTACGCGGACGAAACCGCAGCCAAATGCAAGTTTTGAAATTTTTATTTTTTTAATTATACTGTCGTAGTGAGTATACTTATCAGGGTTTCGATTTGAAGCTGCTTCTATTAATTAACCTAACCGACAGAATAAATCGGATAACCCGACCAAGATTACATTTTCTCAAAAATTTTCAACTTCTTGAAAATATTATATACTTATTTACCTTCTCATTTAGAGTAAGGTAAATAAGTATACATTGGTAGGTAGTTTTTAATATGTTATTTTGTTATTTCTATGCATTGATTTATATAAGTATACGCTTGTATATAGAAGTCTTTGTTTGTATGTAATGTTACTTCTTGACCGATTAAAATGAAACAAATCTAGTAACTATCTGGATTAAACTGTCTTTTAAACTATTCGAAATCGGCACTCAAATCGGTCTATCAGTTCGGGAGCTACGGTGCTGCATACAAATACACAAAGCCACAGACACAAAGCTACACAGTCCACCACTCTTTTTACGTCGGGGGTAAAAAATATAGGTAAAATAGTCACATACTGTGAAACTCTTCAGAAAATCTTTCTCACATGTACTACTAGTTTGTGGTAGTTTCCCTAGAGAGGTTTTCTAAGAAACTTTAACATGTAGTTCTTGAAGAAAGGTGTGAAAAGCTTTACGTGGACAGCAATATGCGAGAGTTACCTCTGATATTGCAAATGTAAATAGGATTAAGGTATGTTTTAGTATTAAAGTTTGTAATATAAAAAGAATAAACAACTATGGTAAATATTATCCACAGAAATCTTGATAAACTGACTCACTTGATGTATTATCAATAGAAACCTAAAGAAGAATCTATATTTATGTATTGAAACAAGTCAACTTATTTCAGGTGAGCTGTGTGCTCGTTTCTAACTGCGTAGCGATAAAAGAAATGAAAATCTCTACTAAAATCATATTAAACACATATCTCATTAGTTTGGGGCAAGATGTTAAAAAAAACTGAGTAGATTTTACGCGACTTCTATAATTAGGAAGTTAGCTATTACGCCAACCAACAAGACCTTTACAAACCGCGGTCATCGGCAACTAACCACGAAGACAAATACGCTACGATCTAGTCGTAGTGATTTGTATTTTTAGGCCCCGAAGAAAAAAGAGGGGTGTCTATAAGTTCGAAAAGTAATTTAAAAAAAAAATTATAATTTATTTATTTATTAATTTAACAGTTTATTGCACACAGTAAAATACATAGAGATACATCATACATATAGACGACACAACAGGCACTACTATTTAATTTTAGATAATCAGTTAAAAATGAGGAACCTAATCTACGTATCTGTGGCCTTGTGTGTCTGTCAGTGGCATCGTAACTCCCGAACGTATGGACTGATTTGGCTGCAGATTTGTCTATTCGAAAGCCAGTTTAACCGAAACAGTTCTTAGCTTTGCTGCCCTAAAACCGGTTCACTAGTTCAGAAAATATATGAGTTTAAGAAAACTTGGTTTCTTTCCCTAAAACCGGTTCACTAGTTCAGAAAATATATGAGTTTAAGTAAACTTGGTTTCCTTCCCTGAAATCACGGGTCACTAGTTCAGAAAACATTTGAGTTTCAGTAAACACGATCGGGGGCCGATTTTTCTGCCGGTTAGGTTATTATTTGTATATGCAAATCTGACGGAGGCAGGTGGGTGGTGGCTGTGTCAAGGCCGGGGTCAGTTTGTCAGTTAGAATAACATAATCGGGCGTACTTAGCGAGGCTTTGCAGAACTCCCTGCCTTTGACCTTGGGGGTAAGCGGTGTGTTTGTTAAATGCTAATTCTTGGTCCTTGGGTTAATGGGTGTATTTTAGTTTTGCGTGCGGCTGAGGTATGGGATGGATTATGTGTGGTGGAGAGAGAAAATTTAGATAGATGGAAATGAAACTTCCATTTCTAACTCACGACGATATTCTGTTAAATTTATTGTATTTGTAGTAACACAGATAACGATATATTACATTGTTAAAATATATGCTCAACTGTGACGGCGTACAAATTTAAAATAGAAAATTTTAAAATAATTAGCAAAACAAATTCATATAGTAATTAGTTTTGTCAAACTAATTACTATTTGATGATTAAACAAAAACAATATAAACACAATGTCAAATATACAATAATAATCTCAAATACCTACTACGGTTTTAATAATCATAGCAATGTTCATGTCATACACCAATTACTAATTTAAAAAAAAACACAAATATGTCAACAGAGGTACATGATGAGAGCAAAATAAATAAAAAGAAAGATATATTATACGGGTGTTCAAAATTTAACTGTGCATGCGTGTGTGTGTGCGTGTAACTGTGAGTCAGCGTGTGTGTGTGGCATCACTACTCTTTCTTCTAAAGTTCGCACAATCTTCGGCACCTTCACGCCGTAAGCCATTGGGTGTGGCATCCGTCTCGGCGTTGTTAATATATCGCTTCCTGGATCTATAGCAGACCTCAATACTGATACCTACAGATAAAAAAATCATGTTGGCGTCAATGTCCCGGTTGTGCCATCGCCACGAGGGCCCGAGGTCCACCTTGACCATGATCTAGGATTTGGCATATCCTGATACTGCAAATATGGGAACGTTTTATTGTGGGCTACGCATATCGTGATCAAACCAGCGCATGCGAATCTCTTCAATGTTATCGACGATGTCTCTCACGCCAAGGCTGCCTTGTATGTACTTGTTACGTAATCATTCAAGTAGGTAAAATAAGCATGCCCGAAAAACAGCGCTCTATGGCAATCGTACCGTACCAGGACGGCATAAGCCGGGTCCTTTTACCGTAGTTATTTTTACTGTTTAGTCACTAGTATAGGGTGTTTTATTTAGGGGCGGAGAACTTTAAATTGAAATAAAACAAGGACAAAACTATTTTTTTGTCAAACATAAATGCCATGAAATTATGTTTCCAATGAAGCTAGTTTCACAGATAAATGCTTTTTCTTCGTTTTATTTCAATTTTAAGTTCTCAGCCTCTAAAACACTTTTATATAAGTAAATTAGCAAAATGATGAAATTTTGTAGTAAGTCACAATATTTTGTAAAGTTAAGGCAGTAAACGATTCTTACTAAGTAGTGAAGTAGTTAAAATAAATAAATAAAATAAAAATGAATATCGTTCCTAAAGCAGATGCAGCTATCAGGGCAGCACGTAAGTGCCTGACATACAAATTTTAAACAGAAAATTATTACTAAGAATGGAAGCATATCTATATATTCAAAGAATAGAGAGAACAAATCATAATTTTATTCATAGAAAAAAGAAACAGAACGCCGTCTCGTGACGTGACTGAAGTTGGCACCACGGAGCTGGAAAAAATACGTACAGATACTCTTCAAAATCATGAGTGAAGCATAAAAATAGTTGCTCATTTTGTTGCCGCGGTATCGGTAACACCCTGAAATGCATTTCTGACAAGGTCTAGTACCCTATTATGCGGGAACTGACACAGCGCAAGTCTTGTGTTAATCTTGTATTAAAATAGTTTTTACATAACCTCTAAGATGAATACTAACAACGATTGAACTGTAAATTGTCTTATTATGAATACATAAATTAAATGAAACTAAATTTATGTGTGGATGAAAGACAATGCCAAACACTATCACTGGCGTGACAGCGCGGTACAGAATAAAATAAAATGGCGGCGGATTGACAGACCCCGGTGTATGTTGTAAATGTGTAGGTCATATAAAACATTTTTCACTTCGCTCTAGTATGCAATTGCATCCGTACTTCTTTCAGTTCCGTGGGCTAAAGTTGGCGCCGGTTTTGTTGACGTGCAGCTTGCTTCCAAGTTTAAAACCCAGTTGAAAGCTAGGTTTTAGTTCTCTCTTTCTGTTTTAAATACGTTTTATTTTCGTGTGAAGACGTAAACTAAACCAAACCTAATTATAAGCGTGGAACTAACTCCTTCATCTTATCGAATCGATATACTAAACTCTGACTTACACTTTATTTGCTCAGTATTCGGTGACGCATACAGCGTTTGGAATGGCCTCCAACAGTCCTTTATTGTGCAAGTTTTAGGGTACGACAAGCATGAAACGAGGTGGTCTATGGTTTGCGGAGATATGCCATAGTCAACCAAGACAAAGTTTGTATACCCCACATGAAGAGATTCTCTTTACATCGGCCCATCTAGGTTCGCAGCCTATGAAGCGCCTTGCAGGTAACAGTAGCAGAATACTAAAAACGTGTCAAACTGCCATTGAGCTGCGATAGTTGTTTTTCGGTTCGAAGGATAAGGTAGGCAGCGCATCTACCAGCCTGAGACATGAGTCCTCACAGTGACAGCACCAGCGGTTGTTTTGTTGCCTGCAACCTAAATAGTGCAGTGACTGCTTACCAGCAGGCAAGCCGTAAGCTTGTTTGCGACCATAACGAAAAATTTTAAAATGCATGAATCGTAAATGTTACGGTCGCCAGTTATCGCTTACCATCTGGGCTGGGCTGCTTGTTTATCACCGCGTAAAATCATCATCACCATCGTCTTAGCGCTTATCCCGGCCTCTGCCAGGTCCGCTTCCCTTCTCATTTTTCTCCACTTCGCCCGGTTTTCGGCATCCTCTCGTCGTAAGCCGTTGGCTCTCGCATTCGACTCAATCCATCGCTTCTTGGGTCGCTCTTTCCTGATACCGCAGGTTCAGGCACCTATTTCCCACGTATCCCTGAGGCTTACGCTACACGAGACCAAACCAGCGAAGACGAGCCTCCTCGATCTTATCTGCGATATCCCTCTAGCAAAGCTGCGTAGAATAACAATCCCAAATCCAATATTCACATGTCACACTTACAAACCAGCGCAGTAGACTGAGGGCCACGAGAATTTACGCCCGGCTAAAAGTCGAACTAAATTTGACTGACAATGTCAAGTTCAGTCACAGTACGAACCGACCACAGCCAATATCGACAGGCGCGCCATCACCTGTCAGCAAAGTCTCGTGGCTCCAGTCTACCTGCAAATTAATCCACATACGTTTATGGCGGTCCCTTACTTAGCACGGATTACTGTAATGAGGTTATACGATGGCGAGCCAGGGGGCGGGGGTGGGGGGCCGTCGCGTGACCAAATACAAATTGGTTTATGTTAATATGCAAAGACACCGGCGCCGGTTTATTTGACTTTAGGGTTCGCACTGAGTGTCTTTAACAAAAAAGGAGAGTATCTATGGCTTTCTGTATATGTCTGTGGCATCGTAGCGCGAACGGATGGACCAATTTGGATGCGGTTCTTCTATTTGGAAGCCAGTTTAATCGCGATGGTTCCTAGATATTTTTCATTAAAATAGATTCTGTAGTTTAGAAATTATTTGAGTTTAAGTGAACTTTGTCAGGGGTTATCCGACTTTTTCTGTCGTTTAGGTTAGGTTAGTTTGTACCACTAAGGTGGCAAATAAGCTACCTGGTGGTAAGCGCAGTCACCGCAGCCCATGGGCGTTTGCAATACCAGGGGTATCACTCACATGTTGTCCATGTACTCCGGGGTTTTGGAGGACGACAACGCATAAGTGATAACAGTACGATTGATACAAATTTCCTCTCACGAATTTTAGGTTACTATATGTTTTTAATAATAATATTTATTTGATGTACCTACATTAAGCGGTGTGGGAGAAAAGTTTAAAAATCTCTCAATAACAAATCGCAGTAAATTTAAAATAATTCTCTTCTTCCCTCCGCCTTTTCCCATTGTCTGGGGTCAGTTCTCCTTGTCTGCTTCCTCCATTTATCTCTATCGTCAGTAGTAGCGGCGTCAATATCAATGCCCTTCAGGTCCCATTAGACCGTCGTCAGTCAGGTGGCGAACGGTCTTATGCGGCGGCGCATCTTCGTCGACAAATCTAGAGCTACTTGCTCTTTAGGGTGAACTTTTGGGGGTTCTTTGGAGTAAATTTAAAATAATATAAAAGAAAATTCCATTTATTTCATTTTTGGTTATACGTATAATAAACAAGGGTTCCAAGAAACATGCACTGAAATTTCACGCCCAAATCATACAGCTAGCTCAGAATCCGTGTTCGAAAATTCCAAAACCATCAAAAAATTAAAGCGCCTTACACCACTGTTTTGCAGTCCGACGGTACCAACAAATTCTCCGCCAACAGTAAAGATAAACCGCAAGTACCCACCCTGGAATTTGGCGAAAGAAATACGTCCTCACTAAAACTCCAAAACTGTTGTTCATCCGGGAAAAGATCGTAAAAGCAAGATATTACGTGGATATTGATCATACTTTAGCTTAGCGTTTTAGGGCACTTGTGTTTTGGTATGTATGAAGCTCTAGAAGGAGTTGTGTGGATGTACTTTGTTATTATTACACACATATATATATATATATATATATATATATATACACTCAGGCTCGTATCCTATAGGGGCAGACAGAGACTATCGAGTGCCAAACGCTATGATCCTGCATAATCATACATTTGAAAAAATAAAAATCGTTTATTATATCTATCTCACACATGGCACAGTACATTTGGGCCAAATACATGGCATAATACAGCAAACAAGAAACAATAAGGAAGGGACAATGCTATCGTTACCTCGAGTATCGTTATTTTAAGTATTTAATTGAAAATTGTAAATTCATATTAATTTAAACGCGTATCAACTTGCATTCTATGGAAGAGATATTTTATACTTAAGAGCAATAATTAAGCATATTTATGAAATAGATAAAGTTAAAAAAAATCTACTCATGCATTTACGTTGAGGGTGGAATAGACGGTACTCCCGATCTGGCAATTTTAGAGAAGGTCATTAATTTGATAATCGATAAGTATAATTATGGCCTCCTAGAGCGCCCTCTTCTTCATTGTTATTATTGCTAGATATTTTCCATACAAAATTATCTATCTCATTTTGTACACTTGTTATTCAAGATTAGGAGAAGGGAATGGTTGTCGTGATGAAACCTGCGCATTCAGGCGACTAAATGTGTAACCATGATCCAATCTGGTCAGGTTCCCCTGGTAGTAGGGTCGCGGATGTCAGAAAGCAGACACTTCAATCAATTAAATTTTTAATAACCAATTGGCAAATAAAATATTTCTGTTCTATTCTATTCTATCTCTGTAATTACCTGATCTAAAATTCCTGGATCAAGGCGAACCCCGGGCTCTCGCGCGCGACAGCACAACCCGGACATTAACGCCAAGATGACTTAAGGTGCCGCCATGTTAGAGTGATGTTTTGTGATGTTATGTTACACGACGTTACATTAGAGCTACACTCTGCCGAATGATACGTGACGCATCAGATCGAGTCAATACCTGTAGTGCTGCACACGCGCACACACCGTAAGATTTGGTCGCAACAGCAGACACATCGTGAGACAAGTGTGTTGTTAAATTGCGATTTTTCATACATTTACTGTGAGAGCTGATGTCCCATGTTTCACGTACATCGCTCACATCACTCTAATGTGGCGCTACCTTAATGGTTCGCGATCGTATTCCCCAGGTGTGGGTTATCTATGGGAGGCGGTGATAACGTACTATCAGGTACCTACTCCTAATAAATGTCTATAGGTACCTCGAAGACTTAAGGTGCAGATGTCCTGAACGATGGTGGCCGCTTTCTATCAGGTGAATCGCCCGTCCATGTGCCTCCTTAGGCAATAAAAAATACACACAGACTCGTTTGCATCTCTTTTTATAAAAACCGCGCCGACATACTATATTTATTAATAAATAATAATTTTTATTTCTGTTACCCGAATAATGTGGTCTGACAACCCTAGCTGAATCGCATATTTTTGCCAAAAAATGGAGACTAGGTACCGACCCGAAAATAGCGTATGCTCTCCGGAAGGTTGTTTCTAACAACGTGCCTTTTGTCTCTTTATTTTGTTTTCGGGTTAATTTTACAATTCATACATACCATTATTCCTTTTTCCCGTAGGGGGTGCGGGTAGGGGGGGGGGATTCCATTTGCTACGGTCCTGACAATTTGTACTCGCTTCTTCCACATTCAGCTACCTTTTCATTTGAGCTCGTCGGTTTAAGGAATTTAATTATTTTTAACCCTGGACGAAAACAGAGGGGCGCTATAAGTTTGACGTGTCTATCTGTGGCTTTGTATATCTGTCTGCGGCATCGTAGCTCCCGAACGGACGGACAGTATCAGTCTCACAGGTATAGTTAGTGAATATTTCGAGTCATTAGAAATAAAATGCGGGAAGCTGAGCGGACAAAATGTTCTTTCCACGTAAAATATAACACAGTTATGTCAACGGTCAAGGCTACGCCGGCATAAATATGCCGTTTTATTGTCGAATTTGACATTCATTGTCGACATTTGTAGCTTTTCATCAGTTGTGGGGTCTGAACTGATGTAAAATAATGATGATAAGGTTGGATTTCTGATATCTACAAAGAAGAAACAATGTTTTTATGCCAAGGATTTATCAGCGACGTTGTTTTCTCCAAAAATGTCTCTCGCAACAAAATCTTAGGCTCATATTTAAAGTTATACTAATATCATATGGTCAAAGCTCATCTATGCTAATAGATATTTAAATTTACGCAACGGATTTTAATGCGGTTCTCAATAATTACACACTAAGTGCCAGTAGTACCACATAGAGATACAACTGATGAGTGAAGTGTAGATTTTTAATATTTTTAAGATATCAATAAATTATTTTTACATATTTTAGTTTACATTTTATAATAATTTGTATGCAGGTATAGGTTTTATCGTTGTTTTGAATCGGTTTATTTTGTATTTATGTTGTTTGTGTATTTATAAATATGGGCCTCAGTTGCCTGAAATAAATTAATACTAGATAGAGTAATTCAAAAAGAAGGGTATATACAAGTAATAATTAGAATTTTGGAAGGGTAATTTAAAGGTTTATAATTTATGGATTGTGTTGCTGAAATCATGCTTATTAATTTCATTTCATTGATATTCCAAATATTGCATGCCAGATTCTGGTAAAGTGTGTGAAACGGAAATACAAATTTTAACAACTATTGTATACCTACCTACCACATTTCGAGCAATAAATGATATTCTATTCTATTCTATTCTATTCTATTCAAGAAAAGAAGGGTTGGCTATGGATAATGTAGATGTATAGCAAATGTAGAGTGAATATATGGTAAAAAGAGGTAGATAGGGGTAAAGTAGATATACGTGAACGTAGTCGCGCTAGGACCACTAATGGTTATACAAAATCCTGCTCGCCAAAGGCTTTATTTCTGACATTGTAACAAGATCATAACAACATCACAATAGAGAAAAATATTTAATACAATCAGTTCACAGGATAACAATATGTAGACCAGTCAATTCTGTTTTGTAACCCTATGATAAAAGTGAAAATTAGTGCTGTGAAAATTAGAAGTAGAGGAATCTGCAGTGCCTCAGTAGAGAAAATTGTCCATTTAAATTAGTCGGATTATACAAGTGGTAGCGGAAAACTTAGAAGAAATCTTAGTACTTTAGTTGGGGAGTATAGTCACCAAAGTGTTACAAGGGATGCGTGACGGTGACTACAGTCACCACGGTGAATCCGGTGAAAGTGTAATCAAGCTTGTTTTTGGAATGAGCGAGCAATTCTAGTAATAAAGTCCAGTTGTGATTGATACTTTCTCGTCAGTGTGTATCTGTGTCAGTGTGTATCTGTTTCAAGATGAATACCGTTCAAAGCACTGGCGGGGGTCATGGAGGCTCCATGAAGAAGGATTGCAAACATGAGGTGAGTGTTTTCTATGTTATACTGTAGACAAACATTTCAATTTCTGCTCGGCCGGGAATCGAACCCGAACCACTGCGTGGCGACCGGCATGTTAACCAAGTGAACTACTGACGTCGTCAAATATTATGGTACACCTTTCTAAATTGCCACATATATAATATAGTATATTAAAAATCGATTTCTGAGTCTGTAAGTATTTCAGCTAACTCCTCCTAAACCACGCAACCGATTTTGATACAGTTTTCACCATTAGTTAAAGAATTTCCTCAGGAAGGTTTGTATGTATAACACATTGTATTATAATAGAGAACAGCTTGGAAAACCCGCGCGAAGCCAAAGCAGGTCGCTATTTTTATTTTGTAATAAAGAGAAGCAAACATGCCAGCAAGCCACCTGATGGAAAGTGGTCACCGCTGCCTATGGACATTAGCATCTACTATAATGTTATTACATTAGAGTCAGTTAATAATTGGCGTCAATAATTCGGATGCCTTCACCATGAGCATTTGGCACCAGCATTTGACATATCAGGTAATTACAGTGAAACGACTGCAATCTAAGCCGTGCGGTGTCTGGCAGAGTAGAATAGCGCCAACCCCTTACAAGCGTGGGTGTCGTACAAGGCGACTAATGTTTTCGAGGCAAAAGATCTAGTCTCCGTAGGCTGGAAAATGGGCAGCAGCGTTTTCAATTGATATATTTATAACACTGCGATTTCCAATCCGTCTGCCAAGCGTGGAGATTATGACAATTACCTCTCCTTTCGTGGGAGAGGCCCTTAGTCCTGCAATGGACTGTTATGGGCTGTGATGATGATGACCGCAATCTTATCTCCGTGACCAGGGGACCCTGACCAGATTGGATAATGGTTTCACATTCAGTCGCCTGAATACGCAGATTAGATGCGGAAATCGATTTTAATATAATATGTTATAGGTGAGGCAATTTAGTTCTAGAGAGATGTTCCATAATATACAATAAATCTGAAGCTGTTAACGTCAATATATAGTCTACGGTTTATTTCCACCTATAAAGTTGAGCAGGTTTTTTCTATTCATAAAATTCATAGTAATAGCATGCTATTTTGGCTAGCAGGTTCAAAATAACCATGCTCTCTTACACAGCATGTGACTAAAGTAGATTTCCATTGAAAAATACTACTGAAGAAAAGACACTGACGCCTACTAAGGTATGTATGTAAACTCTTTATTGCCTGAAAAATACAGGAGTTACATAAATAATTTTACAAAGCAAAGGCGGGCTTATCCCACAATGGGATTTCTTCCAGCCAACCTTAAACAGTCTGAAAGGACAACCAAGAAGCGGTGGAGGCAAAATTGAGGTCTTAAATTAAATTATAATTAAATCTATCACTAATTATTTGAGCATTCATGTTTATTTAGTACATTGGTACTCTGCTAAATATACAATAATATAACATAAGGTATCTATCAGACAGAAAGCGGTCACGCGTTCGCGCGTTCCGCGTTCTCGTTCTGCGTTCAAGCGTTCAGTTATTCGTTCTGATTGACCCACACGGTCTGTCCGCCTACTGTGTGGATATGTCTATGTTACGTAATACAAGACAACGACCGCAGAACGCGAACATCTAACGCCTAAACCCGTGACCGCTTTCATCATCATCTTCATATTGGCGTTAAATTCCGGTTGCTCCCCCGCGCAACACGCTGGAGCCCGAGGTCCGCCTTATAAAATCATAATATTGGCGTTCGTGTCATCGTTGTGCTCTCGTGCAAGAGGGCCCAGGGTCCGCCTTGACCATGATCCTGGATTGACAGCTCAGATAATTATAGCAAGCGACTGCCATCTGACCTCCGTGACCCTGCTACCAAGGGAACCAGACCAGATTAGATCATGATTACAAATTCAGTTGCCTGAATTTGCAGGTTACATCACGATGTTTTCCCTCACCGTAAAAGCATCGGTTAGAATTCAAGTAAAGTATATAACTCAGAAAAGAGTCATTGGTACATGGCCGCAGCGGAATACGAACCCGGTACCTCTCGCTTACGAGTCAGATACTCAACCGCCCGGACACCGACACTCTTTAATACACTGCTACTGCAATAACGCGGCTCATCAGCTCATACGTCTCATTTTTGACGCTCAAAATAAGCTGTCGCTATGATCACGCGGCTTACTGTCACTTTTTTGACAGACAGACAATAAGAGCTTGAGCCGATAAGGTCTACGCCGCGTTATCGCAGTGACAGCGTATTTCGAGCTTCGGTTTGGTCGGTCCTTAACGCAAACTAAATCTAATTCGATTGATTTGTGTTTTACTTTAATTAACGGAATCGGCCTTCAAGTCGATTTGTGCCACGCTACAACTCCAACATGCGCGTCAATGAGACGAATTTATGATGAAATTATGACATATATGTTTTATTTGACGACCTGTGTGGTTCAGTTGGTTAACATGCCACGTTGAGGTCTCGGGTTCGATTCCCGGAAGAGCAGAAATGTAAATTATGAATTTTAATTTCTGTTACGGGTCTGGGTGACTACACTTTCTTAAATACATACTTATTATACATTAGTATGTATAATAAGTATGTATTTAAGAAAAAGTATATTAGCAGTTTATCAGTTATCTAACACCCATAACATAAGCTTTGCTTACTTTGAGGCTAGATGGCACTTGTGAATTTGTCCAAGCATATTTATTTATTTACTCTCTATACCTACATACATCCTCGTGCGTCATATTATTATCTCGTAGTATAACTTTTTATTATGCTACTCATTGACAAGAGAGCGGACAGCCCACCTGATGGTATACGGTAGGTAACTGTCGCCCATAACATCTACGATTTATGCATTTAGTTTGTAGGCTACAAAAATGCAGA
The DNA here is from genome assembly GCA_907269095.1 of Blastobasis adustella. NCBI lineage: Eukaryota > Metazoa > Arthropoda > Insecta > Lepidoptera > Blastobasidae > Blastobasis > Blastobasis adustella. The sequence goes on from OU026132.1 coordinate 579,886, forward strand.
ACCGCAGGTGCGTTGTCACTGTGAGGACTAAGACGAAATGCCTCATGCCTAGAATTGCGCTGGCGACCTTATCCTTCAAACCGGAATCCAAAAATGCAAGCATTGCAAGCACAAATATATAAAGTATAGCAGTGAGCAAGTGTAAGCAGAAATGTATAGTGTACGATACTCACACACCCTCTATTACCTACACTCCGATCGAACCTAGCTAATTGCCTAGCGCCCAGCAAGCTGCAATGTCAACCAATTTAGCTGTAATTTGATGCCTGGTAATAGACCTAGGTTGTGCGCGTGAGGCGTATTAGAATCTAGGTTAAGTGGCGTATGATTTGTAGGCGATACGTACCTCACGTAGGCCTAGATCGAGGTACAATGAAACTGGAATTTGGTTACTTCTGAATTCGTGTCAAAATTCATTCTCTCTTTGGAGCGTCAGTGGCCGAGTGGTTGCGGTATCCGACTCGTAAGCGAGAGGTACCGGGTTCGAATCCCACTGCGGTCATGTACTAATGACACTTTTCTGAGTTATGTACTTTAGTTGAATGCTCACCGATGCTCTTATGGTGAGGGAAAACATCGTGATGAAACCTGCACATTCAGGCGACTGAATGTGTAACCATGATCCAATCTGGGTAGGTTCCCCTGGTAGCAGGGTCACAGAGGTCAGACGGCAGTTGCTCTACTGTAATTACCTGATTAGCCAAATCCTAGATCAAACCCTGGTAGACCCCGGGCCCTTTCAAGGTAGGTACAGTAATTTTTTTGTAAAGCAGTGATTTTTTTGAAGTATTTGACATGGTGCCCATGGTACATTCTATCATCACAACCGACAAAAAATTCATCCCAGCAATATCTTGGAAACCGAATTGATTGAACTGTGCGGCCCCAAAGTTACTTTATTCCAAGTACCCTAAAGTTGCTAAAAAAAACTTTGAAGGTTTTCCCTGGAGAGTACAACATGGAGTTCCTTTCGACACTGGTCCTTTTTCCTTTACGGGGTCGGCAACGCGTGGGTGATGCCCCTGGCATTGCAAACGTCCATAGGCTGCGATGACTGCTTACCATCAGGCAGGCCGTAAGCTTGTATGCCACCTTTGTGGTTTAAAATTGTTTTTTTTTTTTTTATTATCTATAGGCTTGCATTTGACCTCAAGTTGGTGGCACTCATAGAGGACAGAATCCAGGTAGCAATATAGATAAAAAACTGACAAATGTCTGCCTAATTTAAAGAAGTAGTTATGGCTTAGAATAAAATTGCTGTTGGATATCCTATTAAAATAAATAAATAAATAAATAGGGAAGAGTATCAATGAAACAATAGTTGAATAAGTTTGAATATTACAAATGAGACATTTTTTAATATTGTATTTATTAGATGTATTCTTAGTTACACTTCTTAGAACACCTTCCGTTGTAGGCAAATACAGCATTGACACAGTGGAGCCTGAAACAAAAAAATTTTGTGGTAAATTACGAGTCAGATAAGAGGTCTTAGAGGGTTAATCCTCTAAAGTTGTGGTAAATAAAAGATATCTAACTAAACTAATGAGCAGTTTTCTAATAGGTATCTAAAGCATTCCTAACTACTAGCTAGATGGCGTCTCGACAATTTTGGTAATTGAAGATCGCTTGAAATAGGTACTTAGCAAAGAGGATATATACAATGGGTACATTGTAATGGATAATATTATAAATATTAATAGTTTTCAACAATTTTAGTGATTTTAACAAATTATTGCAAATAAAACAAACATTAATTTGACTGAGTCAGTTCGTTTCATAGAGGCTAAAAAAAATGGACGGAATTCAAATATGAAAGGTTTATATTAAAATGGAATATAGTGCCTACGCATATAAATATTTTTGTTTACATTACTTTTAACCTTTTAAAGTTACATTAATAACTTTAAATTTTTAAATTTATTATTAGTGGGCTGCATGACACCACTGCCACAATCATACAGATTTAAAAAGAAAGTACCGAAATTGTGGGAGCGCCATCTATTGATGCTTTTTGAAACCAAATGACAATACCTACAGGAAAACTGCTCATTGGATCATGGCCAAGACGGACCCTGGGCCCTCGTTCGCAGCAGCATAACCGGGAAATTAACGCCAAGTTGATTTTTATAGTGAAGATACCAAGTAGATCAGATGGCAGGACTCTGTCAAGCCTGAGAAATCCGCCTGGGTGAGTACCACCGCCTTATCTATTTCTGCCGCTAAGCAACAAACGCTTGCATTGTTGTGTTCCGATTTGAAGGATAAGGTAGCCAGCGAAATTACAGGCATGACGCTTTTCATCTTAGTCCTCACAGTGACAACGCACCTGCGGTTTCGCATTTTTGTTACCTGCAACCTAAATGTAAGAATCGTAGATGTTATGGGCGACAGTTACCACTTACCATCAGGTGGGCTGTCTGCTCGCTTGTCACTGAGTAACATAAAAAAATACTAACTCGCATATATTGGGGTACGTAATTCCATTGGTCCCGCAAACCGGTGCGTACTCGTCGTCGCATTCGCAGACAGCGTCGTCGATGCACTCACCTACATGGTTTAACTGGGCTCCAGCGCAATTCAAACTGAAAAGATCAAAATCATCGCCATCGTCTTAACATTAAAAGGAAAATTATACTCTTAATCGCTGTCCTAATTGACAACGGTTGTGCGACCATGGTCGTCCGACGGAAGAGAGCCAACCGAATAGGAGACCTTAAACCCGTCGCACGACCGTGTTCGCATAAACATTGCCAATTAGCACAGCCCCTTATAATGCGTACGGTTAAAGAATGGAACACGTTGCCTGTGAGTGTGTTCCTTGATATTTATAATCTAGACGCCTTCACGACTAGAGTGAACTGGCTGTTCCTAGTTCGACTTCGGTGAGATGGCGGTCAATTGCCTGGCTAGTTAGTACAATATAAAAAAATGAGATTTTCTGTATTGTGTTTCCTGTCTCGGAAGCCGAGATACTGTTCCACCAGTCTCAGGGTCCCCAGCGGAAGACCCTGGTCAACCTCGTTTCGCCGACGGTATTAGGATGCACAAAAGTACGAAACGGTCACACATCTATTGCCCGGACTCTGCGAGCGTCACGCTAGCTAGCTGAGTTTTGAGTTCTGAATTTTATCGCTTTTAATTCGTTAATACCGTATTCTTGCGTAATGTGCTCGCAACGTCTCTAACCAGCAAATCGCTGAGAAAGCAATCCTCGGGAAAGTCGACGTAAACGTAGAGTACGACGCAGTGAACATCTCTCCGGGTACCTCGTCTACGCAACCACGACTACCCTGACAAGAGTGTCCGTCTAAAGGGACATTAACAGTCCGCCTGCAGTCTCTGGTCGTATCGGGCGGCCTGCCTGTCTACACACTAAAGCGATTGCTGCCGGCCGGCAATGGCCTGCCCGCGACTACAAACTAGCAGTTGTAAGTCGGCAGTTTTTGTAAAACTGAAGGCGCTCGACTGACGTTAGACAAGCCGCCGGCCGACGACCTTTTAATGTGTGTTTATTTGACCTCAAGGCCAAGGACTGTCCGGCCGATATCTTTCAAGCGGTCATTCACTCTCCGTTCGTATTAGTCGTAAGGCCGAAACTATAAACGGAACTGTTAGTGCATGGCCTCTGGCGAATAACTGACAGACTGATATCGTCCGGCGAACTGTCAATCGGGAAGTAAACTATATTTTTGGATACCATGAGCATCTGTTTGGTGTTCGACAGAGTAGAATAGAACTAACCCCTTACACTCGTGGGTGTCTAATGTTTTGCAGATAAAATGTCTAGAGTCTCCGTAGGCTGCAAAATAGGCAACAGCGTTTTCCATTGTTTTATTTATAACACTGCGATCTCCAACCAGCCTGCCAAGCATGGAGATCATGGCAATAATCTCTTCCTCTTTCGTGGGAGAAGCCCTAAGTCCTGCAATGGACTTTTATGGGCTGTGCTGATGATAAGTGTTATATTTATTTATTTATTTATTTTATTTAATCGTTTATTGTACACAAAAATGGAAACAAATACAAAGCAAATGTAAACATGACACAAAAGGCACTACTTATTTCTATGAAGAAATTTCTTCCAGCAGGCCTACAGCAAAGAAAACGTGATGATTAGAAGCAGCTAGGACGTGCACAATAAGAAAATCAGATACAGATAATTACGTAAATATGACTAACTAATATAAAAAAAAAAACTCAATAAATACTTATATACATACATACCAATAATATAAATATATACATATATAATACAATATTAGACAGATAGAGAAAGAAAATGCTCTTTAACTCGCTTCTTGAATACGGTGACAGAGGAGCTATCACGTACTTCATGTGGCAGAGAATTGCACAATCTCGCAGCATGAACAGTGAAAGAGTAAGAGAAAAAGTCAGATTGGTGGGGAGGAATAGCCAGTAGCGACTTGACGCTAGGACGGCAAGGCTTGTCTTGCGACCGGAAAAAGAGGAATCGTTCACGGAGGTAGGAGGGAGCGAAGGGGTTGTGTAGGACATTGTAAAGAGTAGAGAGAATATGGAGGTTTCTGCGCATGCGTATTGGGAGCCATTTTAATTGTGACCGAAAACTGGAAACATGATCGTACTTGCGCAACCCAAAGATGAAGCGTATGCACAGGTTTTGCAGACGTTCGAGCTTATTTAAAAGCTCTTCGGCTGCATCTAAGAAACAAGAGTCAGCGTAGTCGAGGATAGGGAGAAGGAGGGTTTGGGCTAGAGAAATGTTGGTCTTCAGGGGTAGGAAACGTTGGAGACATTTAAGCGAGTGAAATGAGAAGTGCATTTTCTTACTAATTTCATTCACATGAGACGTCCAGGATAAGTTGGAGTCAAATATTACCCCCAGGTTTTTAGCGGACTTATTAAGCGGAATAGGAATACCGTCAGGGACAAAAGTAAGGGCGCAAAACTTTCTATACATATAAGGGCTGCCGATAATCAAAGCTTGAGACTTCTTTGGGTTCACAAGTAACCCGAAAGATTTAGCCCAGGCGGATATACGCTCCAAGTCAGCATTAATGCGTGTAAACGCATCCTCAATGTCCGCAACCATGAAGTGTCGATATATTTGCAAGTCGTCTGCGTATTACATTTTATCCAAATCCATTCGACGGTTTTTGCATGATTGAGTAACAAAGATAAACTACCTTCAACCGTCAGTTTCCTTATCGATTAGGTAGGAAACCTAATCCAAGACCTAAAGGTCCTAATTCCATATTATTTAGGTAAATTTAGGGTTTCGCAAAAAAGGGTTAGAGTGGCCACATAAGAAAGAAAAATCCGATTGCCGTTTCGAGAGCTGTCAAAGCTAAGTCGCATGTTTACTTTATACCTTGTTTGATTTCTTGTGCGGACTTTATAAATTGTTTAACTATTTCGATTTCCGTGGATTACATTTTAATCATCTTACTTCCGCATATTGTATGTTACATTCGTTTCATTTTTGCGGATTTTGATATTTGATTTTACTTTTATCTGTGTGAACTAAATTTTATTCATTTGCGAATATTTTCCGAATATTCATACGGTTGATTTACAAATTATTATGAACTTACATATTCCTCGTGACGTTTTTCAAAATATATATGTCGCAGCCATCTTGTTAAATCAGCCATTTAATGAGAAGGCTAGTCTGTTAAATAAACGCCGTCATTCAATTGAATGCCTGACCTGACCTTCTTAGTCCTCACAGTGACAACGCACTTGCGGTTTCGCATTTTTGTTACCTGCAACCTAAATGTAAGAATCGTAGATGTTATGGGCGACAGTTACCACTTACCATCAGGTGGGCTGACTGCTCGCTTGTCACTGAGAAACATAAAAAAATACTAACTTGCATCTATTGGGGTACGTTATTCCATTTGTCCCGCACACCGGTGCGTACTCGTCGTCGCATATGCAGCCTTCGTCGTCACCGCACGCACCTGTATGGTCTAACTTGGCTCCAGCGCAATTCAAACTGAAAAGATCAAAATCATCGCCATCGTCTTAACATTAAAAGGAAAATTATACTCTTAATCGCTGTCCTAATTGACAACGGTTGTGCGACCATGGTCGTACGACGGAAGAGAGCCGACCGAATAGGAGACCTCAAAACCCGTCGCACGACCGTGTTCGCATAAACATTGCCAATTAGGACAGCCCCTTATAATGCGTACGGTTAAAGAATGGAACACGTTGCCTGTGAGTGTGTTCTCTGATATTTATAATCTAGACACCTTCAAGACTAGAGAGTAGAGTGAACTGGCTGTTCCTTGTTCGACTTCGGTGAGATGGCGGTCAATTGCCTGGCTAGTTAGTACAATATAAAAAAATGAGATTTTCTGTATTGTGTTTCCTGTCTCGGAAGCCGAGATACTGTTCCACCAGTCTCAGGGTCCCCAGCGGAAGACCTTGGACAACCTCGTTTCGCCGACGGTATTAGGATGCACAAAAGTACGAAACGGTCACACATCTATTGCCCGGACTCTGCGAGCGTCACGCTAGCTAGCTGAGTTTTGAGTTCTGAATTTTATCGCTTTTAATTCGTTAATACCGTATTCTTGCGTAATGTGCTCGCAATGTCTCTAACCAGCAAATCGCTGAGAAAGCAATCCTCGGGAAAGTCGACGTAAACGTAGAGTACGACGCAGTGAACATCTCTCCGGGTACCTCGTCTACGCAACCACGACTACCCTGACAAGAGTGTCCGTCTAAAGGGACATTAACAGTCCGCCTGCAGTCTCTGGTCGTATCGGGCGGCCTGCCTGTCTACACACTAAAGCGATTGCTGCCGGCCGGCAATGGCCTGCCCGCGACTACAAACTAGCAGTTGTAAGTCGGCAGTTTTTGTAAAACTGAAGGCGCTCGGCTGACGTTAGACAAGCCGCCGGCCGACTACCTTTTAATGTGTGTTTATTTGACCTCAAGGCCAAGGACTGTCCGGCCGATATCTTTCAAGCGGTCATTCACTCTCAGTTCGTATTAGTCGTCAGGCCGAAACCCTAAACGGAACTGTTAGTGCATGGCCTCTTGCGAATAACTGACAGACTGATATCGTCCGGCGAACTGTCAATCTGTGGCGTCCTTAAGATGAAGAAGTATTCTTGCGGGAAGTAAACTATATTTTGGGATACCATAAGCATCTGTTTGGTGTTCGACAGAGTAGAATAGAACCAACCCCTTACACTCGTGGGTGTCTAATGTTTTGGAGATAAAATGTCTAGAGTCTCCGTAGGCTGCAAAATAGGCAACAGCAGCCTGCCAAGCATGGAGATCATGGCAATAATCTCTTCCTCTTTCGTGGGAGAAGCCCTAAGTCCTGCAATGGACTTTTATGGGCTGTGCTGATGATAAGTGTTCTGTGCATTGATAATCTAGGTTTTAAACTAAGTATGTATTAAATTTTATCCAAATCCATTCGACGGATTTTGCATGATTGAGTGACAAAGATAACCTACCATCCAAATACAAAATTTTCACATCTAAAACTTTGAATGGGACATCATCGACATGACGACTACATATCTATTTGGACTATTTTTATCTAAAGACTTAAAAACATCCGTGTTTATTAAGGATTATCTATAATCTAAGCATTAAGTTATTATGTTTTATTACTGTCTATAAATTTGATAATGCTCACGTATGTCATTGTATTACAGTAAATCCATAAGTTGAATAAAATCTATTCTAATTTCGCTTGTACTTAGTATGGGAAAAACCAGTAGTTTAGTTAGTTCGTTTAGTATTTTTTATTTATTTTTTAAATTTAGATTTACAGTAACTTATGAAACAAAGTCCCACGCCGCGTCTGTCTGTCTATTAGCGATAAACTCAAAAACTACTGAACGGATTTTTATGCAGTTTTCACCAAGATACAGAGTGATTCATAAGGATGGTTTAGATGTACAATTTGTTAAGGTTACCCATGCGAAGCCGGGGCGCGTCGCTAGTTATTTATAACTTTGAAAGTTTCTGACGTTGTATCTCTCTTTTCAGGTAAGTCCCACAATATTTCGGAAGCTCATAAAATTCAGCAAATAACATCTCCGGTAATGGTAAGTGAATTTCCCGCATGGTCTTTTAAAAATTATTCCAAACTCAAAAACTGCATAAGATTTACAAAATTCTTTCACAAATAGAAAACTACAGTATGAACAAGTAACATGGGCTGTTATTACTAAAAAGCCACTTCCACTTGAAGTTCTGTTGATAACTACAAAAAAATTAATAATATAATCCAAGGTACAAGGTGACTTTTTCCCAAATTATTTCACTGATATCGAAGATTCTTGAACTAAACGTGTAAGATATGGAATGAGCTCCAGAAGTCTTTCTTTCCTTTGCACTTCAAGATCTCATCTTGGCGTTAATGTCCCGGTTGTGCTCTCGAGAACTAGGGCCCGGGGTCCACCTTGACCATGATCCAGGATTTGGCAGGTCAGGTAATTACTGTGGAGCGACTGCCATCTGACCTCCATGACCCTGCTACCAGGGGAACCTGACCAGATTGGATCATGGTTGCACATCCAGTCGCCTGAATGTGCAGGTTTCATCACGATGTTTTCCCTCACCGTAAGAGCATCGGTTAGTATTCAACTTTGCACTTCAAGATGGACTTCTACAAATCTACAGGTACAAATGCTAGCACCTCAAATGCTAGCACCTCAAAGGCTGGCACCGCATTTGCTCCCCTTAGGTTGCAGATGTCAGATGTAGGCTAATTACATAAATCTGTTGCTAACAATTCTCTGATTAATATTATTGAAATTGTTACTTTTGCGATTACGTATGTTCGATACATCATAGTTTCAGTTTCGTTTACATTAATTGTTTTAGTTTATTGCAATGGAACTTTTATAGCAACTGAACCCATGAAATCGATGGTACATACATACATAGGCAGAGACTATGGACCGCCACTTTGCTCAGTCCTGATACAACTCCCTAGCCTCGCATATATCCACAACTCTTTTCATACATCTCCTTTTATTCTTACCACTTCGGACCCCAGCTTCGATGGTACATAATCGCAACAATAACATTTTCAATTATTTAAATCATATATTTATTGGCAACAGCGTCACGTAATTAGCCTACTGGTCACCGATCGCCACTTTCCATCAGATGGACCGTCTGACCTCCCTTGGCAATAAAAAAATAGGAAGCTACGTGGCATGTCCAGTAAAAATGGAAGGTGGATGAAAATTCCGGGGTTACTTACAAGCAAGAGTTGCTATAGGTCTGTCCGTTCGTTCCGCAAACTGGATTATAGTCAGCTGTGCAGATGCAGCCTTCTTTAGGGCCACACTCGCCTTCGTAGTCCAACTCGACATTTGCGTTCCTTAGTCTGAAAAGCGTAATTACTTTACTATTAAAGTATAAGCTTGACAGCGACAGAGGTGATCTGTCAAGGGTGGCGCTAGTTCTGCGTTTTATGTAGCAACACCGGAAGCATGTAGTATTCTACGACAGAATTGAAATGTCACCAACAATGCGACATGGATAATAAGGAACGTGACGGAAAAATAAACTAACATTGCCCTATTGTAAAATAAGAATAATGACGTTTCAGAAAAAGACCTAGCGCCCTCCTTCATGGAATTGTGATTCTTGTCAAATGTGTCAACGTTTGACATAGTAGACGTAAACACCAAAGTTAGACAGTATAAACCGACAAAGTTTAAATGGTGTTCAATAACGAAGACGGCTTATTATGGTTATAAAATACTCAATAGCGTCGACTAATATCTCCTCTATACAGTTTATTATTGCCAGAAAAATAAATTTAGTTTGTATACAAATTTTTCCGCAATCTGTCAAAATAACCTATCAAAGACAGTAGGATTTAGTGCCCACATATTCGTCGCCGCTTAGAAACCGGGCCGAAAACGCGTGCGTGTCGTGCCTTGTGGGGCGATTCTCGCGCTGTTATATCCCAAATTCGACTTTATCTCTAACCAAAACCTCACTAAATTTGATCTTCAACAATATATGACTGTCGAATATAGTTAAGAAAATATTTTTTGGCTGTAATAGACATTTTAATATCATATGTAGCTAGAAAAAATGTCGAATTTGAGATATCACAGCGCGAGAATTAGGTCCCAGCAATGTGGCGTATCATTTCATGACTACTCTTCTTGCACTTTTTATTAAATACATATTTGTGTTTCTTCATTTAAAATTTTTTTTTAATAACATTGTATTGTAATTTATACTTTGTATGCACTTTTTAATTAATTAAGACAGTAACGTAGAGTTTTCGCGCGTAGGAGAAAAATCAGAAGCGAAGGTCCTTCCTGAATCTTTGACCCGATAAATACGTGAAGAAACATCAAACCCTTCTTTTTAGAAGCCGTCAGTATCACACTGCAAGGCAAAGGCCTCTCTCTCTCTAGATCTCCACACTCACGACGATATTAACAACCGTGACGATAACAATCATGAAAATGACGATCGCCATGATCACGAACTCAATATCAATTAAAATCAAAAAGTGATACTCACTGGCAAGCGTTTCCGTATGTCTTTCCGTCTTTGCCGCAAACCGGTTTGTATTCGGCGGTGCAGAAAGTTGGTCCACCGGTACTGCTACACTCTCCCGTATAATCCAACTCTACTCCAGCATTCCTTAGTCTGAAAATCATAATATATTGGAACTGTTACTACCAAGAACCTTTTAAAACTGTGTTCCCCATTTATAATGAGTTACAAGGTAGTTTTTGTTACTTGTTGTTGTAACGAAGACAACAACGATGATATTAACAATGGTGATGATAACAATCACGAAGATGACGATCGCCATGATGACTAATTCATTTTAAATGAAAAGCTGTAAGAGAATACGCACACACAAGCGTTTCCGTAGGTCTTTCCGTCTTTGCCGCAAACCGGTTCGTATTGTGCGGTGCAGACGGTTGGTCCACCGGTTCTGCTACACTCTCCCGTATAATCCAACTCTACTCCAGCATTCCTTAGTCTGAAAATCATAATATATTAGAACTGTTACTACCAAGAAACTTTTTAAATTATGTTCCTCATTTATAATGAGTTGCAAGGTAGCTAAAACTAATAATAAAAAGATAATATATTTCTATTTTTGTTTGTAATGAATAATTTCAATAACTACTGACCGATTTATAAAGTATATAACTAACCGAATGTTACAGTATCACTGACTACTATAGGATACTTTTCATCCCGAGATAATAATAGGTTCCCGCCGGAAATATGTATTTCTTTACACACCAAAAATGTAAAGTTATTGGTGTTGTTGTAATGAAGATAACGACCATGATATTAAAAGATGATGAAAATCACAAATATGATAACAAACTCATTATCAATGAAAAACGAAAAGAGAATACTCACGAACAAGCGTTTCCGTAGGTCTTTCCGTCTTTGCCGCAAACCGGTTCGTATTGTGCGGTGCAGACGGTTGGTCCACCGGTTTTGCTACACTCTCCCGTATAATCCAACTCTACTCCAGCATTCTTTAGTCTAAAAATCATAACATATTGAAACTGTTACTACCAAGAACATCCTGCTGCATTGTCCTTTCCACGAGTTCCCTACCCTAGGTGACAATCACAGTAGGAACATGCGCAACCGCCAACTGCCGCCGCGCCAAAGCACGGAAGCTGCTGGCGATCGCAGGCCCGATCCTGTAAAACGTGCTGCCGCAGGAGGTGAAAGATGCACCAAGTCCAAATGCCTTTACTAATAGGTTAATCAAAATTCTTATAAAATTCGCCTGCTACAACATTGACGACTTCCATAAAGGTATAAAGGTATCGTCGACCCAAATTCGTTATCAATAATATAAAAATGCTGATAAAATGACATTTTTAATCACGATGTAATATCTAATAAAAAATCTTGACATGTAATGTGTTGACATTCACTGAAATATAATTATCTTCCAGATTAACATGTAATACTTTGACATTCATTGATATATAATAATCTTCTAAATAAACATTCATTTTTGACATCTTTCTTAATTATTCATATTTTAAAATAATAAATGATATTTTGAAAAAACTGTAAAATTTTTGAATATTATACTTTAATGGTGATTAATTTAGATATAATTCTACAGATTGACATATATTAAAAAAAAATTATTGAGGTCTGAGATTTATTTATTTAGACTTGTAGATGTAATGAAATGTAAAGATTGATGGTATGACACTCGTGAATATGTACGAGCTTGCAATTATTTTATATTCACTACTGAATTGTGAATGCTGACGTGTAGATTTTAAATTTATGAAATATATAAATCCAAATCTAAATCAACGCATCTAAATGTTGGAATGACATTCCTCCGCCCTTACGTAGCAATAACTCCAAGTTTACTTTTAAAAAATCGTATCGTGAATATCAGCGTGTCGTGACCCATCATAATAGGTATTTCTTTTTATATGCTAGTAGGTATTCATTTATTGAGATACGAATATAGTATTTAATATGTATATTGTTTGTATTGTGGTTTTATTTTAATCTAATTATTTTATATCTACACGCACGTATGCTACTCAGAGTCCTTTCCATAATTCTCTGTTTTTATTGATTTAACTTACCTTTCATATATTGTTTTAGTGAGTTTCGGCGGTCGCACGACACATTATATGTATATTAAACATTTTTATTTAAAATTTTATCTAATTGTGCATTACATACTACGTCCCACGAGGTTCTGCCCTGTGCTGAGGATGGGGGAAGTTGGCGTGCCTTGTCCGTTGCAGGATTATGGGGAGAGAGGTCACGACCCTCAGATATGACGATTACGAATGGAGAAGGAGAATTTAGTTGTGCAACTCAGATGCTGACAGATTATCCTACCTACCAGATATCAACAAACCTTCCTTCAAAAAAGCTGTTCGAGAGCATTTTAACTTATTTCTTTTTTTTTTTTTTTCACCTGTTATTTTTGCGAATGATCTTGGTAGGTAGGCACTTGATTGAAATTTATATTCAAGTACGTTGTGCTATCTTGTTGTTGTTGGTTTTTGGTATTAAATAGTTAATTAAATAAAATATCATTTTTGAGTTTCGGTATGTGAATACTAGTGGGTAGAATTGTGTTTGTTATTAGGTACGTAAGTGTAATGTTGTAAATTTTTGTGCACCGCCTGAATTTTTTAATTTTTTTTATACCAGTTTTCGGGGTAGACTGGTAGATAAAGCTACAAAGCTTTAAGTCCACCTTTGTACTATTTTATTATGCATAAAGTATTAAATAAATGAATAAATAAATAAATTATCAGTATTGTTAGTTACACCGACTAGCAACAATATGCTGAGTCGACTCCGATTCCTTGCGCAGTGCAAAATACTTGCCATGTTGGATGTTAATTTATGAATTTGTTTCTCTCGGTGTACAATATATTGCATATTGGAATAAACATATTCTATATTATTCTAAGAACCTTTTGAAATAATTATCCTCAGTTATGACTTACAAGGTAGCTAAATACTAATATTATAGAGAGAAAATATTTGTGTCTTTGTTTAAAATGAAGAAACTCAAAAACAACTGGACTGATTGTAACATTTATTTTAATATAGGATATTTTTTAAACCGGGAAAATAACATGTTCCCGCGGAAATTAATTGTTTACAGAAATCCAATAAACGCGCGGCTGAAAGCTACAGAGAAGGGCTAGGTAAGTACATTTTTCTTGGTTATATTTCAATTTGAAAACCAAAGCCTCACAAAGCACTTTTCATATATATGAATGCTATTTAAACTTCTACCGGTCCACCGGTACTGCCACACTCTCCCGTATGATCCAACTCTACTCCGGCATTGTTTAGTCTGAAAATCATAATATATTGAAACTGTTACTACCAAGAAACTTTTGAAATTCCTCATATAGGATGACTTACATGGTAGTTAAATACTAACCTATTCATAAAATACCTGATAGTAGATTTAAAACGTTCATTAGCTGAAACACTGATTAGGCCTTTAATAGTAAATTATGCTACTGTCATATAAAAGGGGGTATTAAAACATGAGTGTCTGGTTATCATACGAGGCGTAGCCGAGTATGATAATAGTTTGACACGACTGTTTTAATACCTAATTATATGCAGTTGCATACACTACTTTATATACACTCATATTTTCATGTTAAATTTCGTACCTATAATGTTTTCAACTTTGCTGGAAGTAACTGCGTGTCAGTTCTGTTGTAGATACAACAGAACGCGTCGAGGATATCAAGCGGCGGGAAATTCACTTTACTACTTTAACATTTATCTATTTATTTGCTTCAAACAAGAAAAAACATTCACAAACACAAATTACAACAATTAAAAAAAATATTCTGTTTAGCGGGAAAATACATCCAAATGTACATAATGACAACCACAGACTATGAACTGATCACAAATATAAACAGGAAAATTTGAATTTTGAATTTGTTGAAGACATTTAGGTATTCAGCCTTCATTTAGCCGTGTTCTGGCGCCCGACAAAAGTTTAAAAAAGAAAAGTATTGCATAATGATTAAAAAGTTATTTTACGATACAGCTGTAATAAAAAATACTATGGGAAATGCTGTAACGAAAAGTAATTTTTTAAAATTTAATAGACTGTCGTGAAAAAAGTGTATACTTAAACAACTGTTTTCGAATATGTTATTGGAACATTACGCTATGAGTGTAGATAAAACGTATTTTAAAATTCCTTATTCATAAACGTTCCATAAACCTCTCATAACTAAAATTCTGATAAAATACTACGGAATTTGCTATCAAAATGGAGTTCCAAGGAAAATGATAGAATTCATGGCTGTATGGATGCATCCCCTTTGCTTATACTGTTCAGGATAAAAGTCAAGAATGGAGTCACGAGCTAATAACAATCAATCACTAAGCGAATAAAATCAGCTGTTCGTGTGACGGCAGCCATGTTTGTCACTAATATAAGTTTATCAAAGGTTTAAAGAAGGGATCAGCTTTCAGTAAGTTATGAAGCCGTTATTGATTGTTTTAGCGATGATAAGAACGTGATAATAAATGTGTTGTATTTTTGTTTGTGATGATTAAACTAAAAAATTATTGGAAGGATACTAAAAGTTATCAAAATGGAAAAATAGGAGAGAGACCTTTACCCTGCAGTGGGACACTAAAAGCTCATAAAAATGCTTTTTAAATTGTATATATCATTTAAAATGATTTTAAATATTTGCAATTTGAAAACCAAAGCTTTAAAAAACACCCTTTATTTAAAATTCACTTCTAAGCTTTTCGCTTTCGCTTCTGAATTTTTCTCCAGAATCTTTGAGCCTATAACTAATCGTGGAGAAACGTCAAAACCCTTCACACACTTAAAATGTAAAGTTGTTGCTTATTGTTGTATGAACGTTATCTAACGTCTATGATATTAACAATCGTGATAATGACGTTCGCATGATGATGAACTCATTATCAATGAAAAACGGAAAGATAATATACTCACTCGCAAGCGTTTCCATAGGTCTTTCCGTCTTTGCCGCAAACCGGTTTGTATTCTGTGGTGCAGAGGGTTGGTTCGCCGGCATTGCCACACTCTCCCGTATAATCCAACTCTACTCCAGCATTCCTTAGTCTGAAAATCATTATATATTAGAACTGTTACTACCAAGAACTTTTTGAAATGTACTTTTTATCGCGGGAAAATTATAATTTACTGCGGGAAAGTTAATTGTTTGCAGAGATCCGTACAGCGAGCGGGTGAAAGCCGCTGAGAACGGCTAGTTAAATATATATTTTTTTTGATTTACATTCGAATTCAAAAAACAAAGTTTTAAAACAACACCCTATACGTATTAGGACGTGATTTAAAGTTCCCTGAGTCCCTCGCTGCTGTTTTTTCTACTGAATCTTTGAGCCTACAAGCATGGAGATTTCAAAACCTTTTGCACATCTAAAATGTAAAGTTGTTTCTACAACGATGACATTAACAATTGCGATGATGACAATCATGAAAATGACGATCGCTATGATGATGAACTCAATATCAACGAAAATCGTAAAGTGATACTCACTGGCAAGCGTTTCCGTATGTCTTTCCGTTTTTGCCGCAAACCGGTTTGTATTCGGCGGTGCAGACGTTTGGTTCACTGGTACTGCTACACTCTCCTGTGTAGGCCAAGTCTACTCCGGCATTTTTTCGTCTAAACGTAACAAGATATAATATTTAGTATCAAAGATCCAATCTGGTCAGGTTCCCCTGGTAGCAGGGTCATGGAGGTCAGATGGCAGTCGCTCCACTGTAATAACCTGACCTGCCAAATCCTGGATCACGGTCAAGGCGGACCCCGGGCCCTCGTACTTGAGCGCACAACCGGGACATTAACGCCAGGATGATGTTGATTTAGTACCAAAGATATTTTAATTCCTTATTTAATATAATTGATAACGTCATCATCATCAGCCCATAACAGTCCACTGCAGGCCTTTTGGCGTCTCCCATGAAAGGCGTGGTTATTGCTATATTCTCCACGCTTGGCAAGCGGGTTGGAGATTGCAGTGTTATAAATATAACATTTTCCAGGCTACGGAGACTCTAGAAGTTTTGCCCCGAAAACATAAGATATACACACATAGACAAATAGAGATAACGTAACTAATGTATAAGAAAGAGATTTTTTTTCTGAAACTTGGATAATCTAACAATCTAACAAAAAAACCCATTCAGACAGATAAAATCTAAAGATGTTTCTGATGATGAAAATGATATTGGTGGTGATGACATTAACATCGATGGTAGTAACAATAATTATAATGACGATCAACGATCATGATACTCACTGGCAATCGTTGCTGTAGGTCTTTCCGTCTTTGCCGCAAACCGGGGTATAGTCATCTGTGCAGAAAGTGGGTTCACCGGTACTCTTACACTCTCCCGTATAATCCAGTTCTACTCCAGCATTCTTAAGTCTAAAAATTAGAATATTCTGTAACTGTTAGACTATTCAAGACTGAAAATAGGATATCAGATTTTATGCCATTCATCAAGCGCGGAGATATCATCAAAACACTTCAGTTAGCTACAATGTAAAGATGTTTCTGATGATGATATTGGTGGTGATGATTATGACGATAAAATTAATAACAATCATGATGATGACGACAATAACGATAATCAACTCAATATCAATGAAAAACAAACTCTCCCCTATGATCCAACTCTATTCCGGTGTTCTTTAGTCTCAAAATCATAATGATTTGGAACTGTTATTACCAAGAACCCCTTGAAATTATGTTCCATATTTATTGTGACGTACAGGTACAATAAAACTAATAGGTAAGTTAAAGAAAGACTGAAAATAAAATATAAAGGGAACAGATTTTTCTTCTGAATCTTTAAGCTGTCTCTGTTGCCAACGTCTAAATTAGAGGAAAATAAATCTAGACTCTGGAAGGCTGTCTGTAGATATTCGTGAATTTCCATCAGATGTGATGGCGGTCAAAACAGGCAATTGACCTAGTATTGAAGACTGAACATAGATAATAAAATTGGGATTCATAATCTTCGGGCAGCTAAGCTTGTAGATAACAATAAAACCCATCAGATAGCTACAATCTGACAGCTCTAAAAAGGTGTGTCTGATAATGATATTGGTGGTGATAATTATGACGATGATGGAATCTAAAATCATCATATTGGCGATAATGATAATGGTAAACTCAATATCAATGAAAAACTGATAGAGATACTCACTGGCAATCGTTGCTGTAGGTTTTTCCGTCTTTGCCGCAAACTGGCGCATAATCCGCTGTGCAGAAAGTGGGTTCACCGGAACTGCTGCATTCTCCTTTGTAGTCCAATTTAACTTTCGCGCAAGCGAGTCTAGTGGAATAGAAAGAAATATTTGTAATTAGAACTACTGTCACTTTAGAATAAATAGCATCGAAATAGCGGCACTGGTCTAGTAGCAGCATTCTTGCGAGACCGATAACTGGATTGGTGACCGTTTCTATCTTTGAGACTAGTCGAACTTCAGCAGCGCAATGAGACCGCCACTCGTTAAGTGTAACTCCTAATACTGTTGGCGAAGAGAGGGTGACCAAGGTCTTCCGCTAGGGACGTCACCGTTGAACAGTTTAGGGCTCCGTGACGGTATTAATGTTATTTATTTATAACCAGCGGACCCGGTGCGACGTCGTTCGCATAGACTGACTTCCTCTTGAATCTTTCTATCTGTTGTTGAAAAAATGTTATGTAATACGGCGGATAAACAGACATGCAGGCCACCTGATGGAAAGTGGTCACCGCAGCCTATGGACATCAGGAACATGAGGGGCGCTACAAATGCGTTAATCGCCTCTAAGGAGACCTCTAACATACCTATTTCTCTATAAATACTTACCTACCTATCCAATTTGCTAATTATTCTATGATACACCAGAGCGTCGGTGGTCTAAAGGGTCCGACTCGTACCCCAAGGTACCGGGTTCGAACTGAGTGCGGCTTTGTACCAATGACTCTTTTCTGAGTTATGTTCATTAGTTGAACACTAACCGACGCTCTAACGGCGAGGGAAAACATAGCGATAAAACATTCACATTCAGGCGATTGAATGTCTAACCATGATTCAATCTGGTCAGTTTCCCCGTTTAACAGGGCACGGAGGTCAGATGGCTGTCGCTCCACTGTAATTACCTGATCTGCCAAATCCTGGATCATGGTCCTTGAGTCCTCGCGCGATAGATGGGTCAGTAAGAATCGTCTGACAATATTCTATTTATTTCTGTTGTGTAACTATATATCCGTGTATTGAAGAAGAAATTGAAACTTACTCGCAAGAGTTGCCGTAGGTCTTTCCGTCTTTTCCGCAAACGGGGTCATACTGCTTGGTGCAGATGCAGCCCTCGTTATCACTGCCGCATTCTCCTTTGTAGGCCAACCCAACTTTGGCGCATCCTAATCTGGAATAAAACAAATTAAATGACAATGACATGGCAGTTGTAAATTATTGAGATGGCGGTCAAATGCCTGACTTATTATTACAGCCCATGTCAGCCTACTTCAAGACTTAGGGCCTCTCCCATGAGACGAAAGGGTATTGCCATAGTCTCCACGCTTGGCAGGTGGGTTGGAGATCGCACTGTTATAAATTTAACAATGGAAGTTTATCCGTGTATTGTAGAATGAATTGATACTTACTGGCAAGAGTTGCCATAGGTCTTCCCGTCTTTTCCGCAAACGGGGTCATACTGCAGGGTGCAGATGCAGCCCTCGTTGTCACTGCCGCATTCTCCTTTGTAGGCCAACCCAACTTTGGCGCATCCTAATCTGGAATTCAAAAAATTAAAATTGTTAATAACAGCAGAGTAGTGATCATCATCATTATTTGAGGAGATATGGCGGTCAAACGAGAGACAGCTAATCTATTTAAAAGAAAGGTTGAGCACCACGGGAGTGATACCAAATTGCAAACGTCTATAGGCTAAGGTAGATCTTCGTAGTATTGGTTACTGCGTTGTCTGTTGCGTATTTTCGTTATTATTATTTGGACCCGACGCAACTTCGTTCGCGTAGTGTCTTACTCTTACCCTACACCTACCCTACCCTACACCTATCCTTCACCCTATATCTACTCTACACCTACCATTCACCTATTTTATCCCAACCTACCATTTTGTTTACTTATAAACCTTATTCTTGAATCAACCTATCTATTTTGTTTGACATTTATTTTGTTTGTTATTCATTTATGTTGTTATTGACAATATCATTTTGAATTGACTTACAATTATTGTAATATTATGTACATTTAATTTTCAATGATAGATAAATAATGTTAAGTAAACTAAACTATTGTTGAAAACTTTCTTAAAATCCGTCGCGTAGTTTAAAACATCGAAGCCTACATAGATACATATTTGTGTATTGTAGAATGAATTGATAGGTACTTACTGGCAAGAGTTGCCGTAGGTCTTTCCGTCTTTTCCGCAAACGGGGTCATACTGCTGGGTGCAGATGCAGCCCTGGTTTTTACTGATGCATTTTCCTTTGTAGGCCAACGCAACTTTGGCGCAACCAAGCCTGAAATTAAAAAATGTGTGTATGCATGACCTATTCAAAGTTTTTCTTTATGCTGACCATCACGCCGCTTGATCCAGTGGCAAGATAAGAATAGGGTGGAACAAGCCAAACTGACCATATGAGGGGGGAATTTTCATGGCAATTGATTGTGGCAAACACCAGGGGAGTGTTCAGGCGTTTCGGCCAGGCCTGGTCTTGGCCCGTAGCCCGAATTGACTAATTATTATTATTATATAAAAAATTTGGACGCCTTTTTTAAGGATTGGCCGAGGAAAGCATCCGACCGTGAATCGTAAAAGATTAAAAGAGAGGCCTTTGCTTAATACATTAAAATTCATATTTTCACTCAGGCGTTTGGGCCCACATTTGAAAAAGTCCTTAAAAATAGATTGAGGACAGTCGGAGAAAAAAATGCTTCAATAGAATTTTTAGCTGCGGACCCAAACGCATGAAGAAATTTAATAATTTAATCTGGCAATAAAAAGGCATATGCAAATAAGGCAGCTAAGGCCATCAGGCAGGTAAGCTTGTTTGCCACCTTAGAGGTAAAAAAAAATGTCTCTTCACTGCCATAGCCACAGTTCTCCAAATCCCCACCCCCTTGACCACTAAATTTTATTTACTTCTATGATATTGTTAACTGATATTTATGAAAGAAGGAAAACTACTCACTGGCAGGAGTTGCTGTAGGTCTTCCCGTCTTTCCCGCAGACCGGGTCGTACTGCGCATTGCATATGCACTTCTTTACTTTACTACGGCATTCACCTTTGTAGGCTAACTTGACTCCGGCGCATTTTAGACTGAAAAATATAAAGCATTTATAACCAATATCTCAAAAAAAAATTTACAATTGGACAATTTACACATCGCCATGAAGCCCCAAAGGATGTAAATCTTGTATTATGGGTGCCAGATTACGGGTAAACAACTAGTTAGATAACACTGTTCAAGTAATACTGTCAGTCGTTCTACTCTAGTGCCCTTTGGGTGTCATATACTCGACGTGCCTACAACACTCTGCGAGTTCAGTACAACAACGCCTTCAGGAAGTTGTTGCGACTGCCCTGGTTCTGCAGCGCCTCAGGAATGTTCGCTGAGGCGCGCACGGAAGGCTTCCATGCAATCATACGCAAGAGAGCCGCGTCGCTGCCGCAGCGCCTCAGGAGTAGTCGCAACAGCATCCTGAAGACCATTGCGGAGAGATTGGACTGTCTGATCGAAAACCACTGGGTGAAAATAGCTATTGGAGATAAAAAATGAGACGTTTCGAAATTAAATTATGCTTATAGTACTAACATAAAAATTTAAATAAATTGTCAATTGTCAACTAATACACTTTTACTTTAGCGCTATGACTTTTTAAGTCTGACAATAAATATAATAATTACTATCATATATTATAAGTAATACTTGTAATAATTATGAAGTGATGGTGGTAGCAGTGGTAGTGGTAGCAGTGGTAGTGGTAGTAATAGCGGTAGCGGTAGCGGATGGTGTTAGTGGTTGTAGTAAAATGTGTGTGTCAGTATCGTATCTAGTGGTACTCGATAGTCTCTGCCTAATTCTATGGATATGGGCGCCAGTATGTATTTCTTCACGTACTATAGAGTGAATTCCGCGTCTGTCTGTAGGTACCGCTAACTCCTAAACCACGCAACGGATTTTGATGAAGATTTCACCATCAGTTAGATAATTTTTTCGATAAGTTTGAGATAACCTGTGTGTGTCGCTAGTGTATGTGTGTGTGGTAGTAACCTGCAAGCGTTGCCGTAAGTCTTTGCATCCTTTCCGCATACGGGGTCGTATTCAGCGGTGCAGATGCACGATGTACCCTCGCTGTCGCATGCCCCTTTGTGTTCCAACTCGACTCCTGCGCAGCCAAGACTAAAAAATAAAATTAAAAATTCTCATTTTATAAACAAGCACCTCATAGTATCGTTTCTGAATATGGGTATGAGAGGCAGTCTCGTTAAGCGTCTTGCCCGTAGTTGTGCTGGCTACCTTATCCTTGAAACCCTAACACTCTCAAGCAATGGGTTAGCACCTATTCTGGTCGATACCTTAGCGTTGACAGAGTCCTATCATTGCTGAACAACTTTTTTTTAAGGTGACAAACAAGTTGCGACCTAACTATAGCGTTTGCAGTACCAGGGGTATTAGTCCCGTACTATCCACCATGTAAAAATATTTTAATTATTTTGCTTGAAGAACTCCATGTTGTACTCTCTAAGGAAAACCTTGGTATGCGTGGGAGAAAGTTCCTTTGGACCTGCATAGCTCGTGATTTTGGTTCTAATATGTGTGTGGATGAATTCCCGTCGAAGGTGAGCGGTGCGATGATAAAATGTACTCGTATTACCTTACTTACTACTAACTTACCCCCCTTTCATCAAATATGTCATTTTCTAATCCAATAGAGTACTTGATAGAGTATTTAGGTTACCCAAGACATACAAGACAACAGGGGCCTCCCCTGTACTGATATGGTACGGATGGCTCATTATCAAACGATTAAGTGTGATTAATGAGGTTAAACACTTAAACTTGTTGTTGATAATTTAGAATTCCAATTATTTGCCATCATTCATCATCATTTGCTTGCCCTTATTCCATTCATTTGGGGTCGGCATAGTATGTTTTCTTTCTCCATTTATCCCTATCCGCTGTCATCTCTACGCTCGTCGCTCACCTCTCGCTCACTTATATCCCTCATCACACAATCCTTCCATCTTTGTTTGTATCATCCTAAAATATTTTCAAAAATCACGTGAAATTTTCCAATATTTTACTCTCTTCAATAAGTTTCACCCTTCTTGAGAAATTCTATATCGTACGCACTTATGAAAACCTCAGCAGGGAACTCATTTCAAATCCTAAGAGTGCGTGGATGAAAGTCCTGAAATTTTGAGGGACAATTTTGGTTATAAACTGTGAGGATGAACTCTCTGTCTATGGCGACATTTATATTCAATATTTATTTATTCATAAGTTGTACATACAATAGTAACATTATGAAAGGTGTGGTGTCCGACAGAGTAGAATAGCAACAACCCCTTACACTTGTGGATGTCGTACAAGGCGACTAATGTTTTCGTGGCAAAAGATCTAGAGTCTCCGTAGGCTGAGAAACGGGCAGCAGCGTTTTCCATTGTTATGTTTATAAAACTGCGATCTCCAACCCGCCTGCCAAGCGTGGAGATTATGGCAATAACCTCCCCTTTCGTGGGAGAGGCCCTTAGTCCTGCAGTGGATTGTTATCGGCTGTGATGATGATTCAAATCAAACTCTCGGGGCGCTCTCTTTGTACAGAGAACTTGCGAAGAAACTGGTCAACACCACAGGTAACCGAAGAGCTGGCAGCTACCTCGCACAAAGAATAAGCATTGCTATTCAGAGAGGTTATTTTGTCAGCATCTTAGGTACGCTTCCATACGGCTCAAATTTTTTACATATTTTAAGTTTGTTAATTTCTTTTTCTTTTTATTGTACATCTTCATTTTTATGTTAGTTGATATAAATAAATAAGCCCCCCTAAACGTAATCAAATACGTTTATTCAGTTCAGGTTTTCACAAACACGTCATACAATATAAAATGAATGCGAGGCACCACGGCATCATCGAGCGTACAACGATTATGAACCCATCATATATTATCTATCAGATAGCTTGTTATTGCGAGGACTAAAATTATATGTCTTTTGCCTGTGTTTGGGCCGGCTATTGCTATATTGCTGGAGAATCTAACCAACTCGAAAATCATTGGCGCTATACCTGGTCCCGTGGTAACTACTGGTATTGAATTTGGGAGATTTTTGTAGCCTATTGTAGTATTGGGTCTTATGAAATCGGCGTTTTTACACAATCACAAATATTATTAATTATTTTAAATGATTATAGATTAGATACAAACTTACGAGCACGAGTTTCCGTATGTCTTTCCGTCTACACCACATACTGGGTCATATTGGTCTGTGCAGATACAATCTTTGACTGGGGGCTTTGGTTCCACACGAAGTGGCGATGTGGCTTCAGTGCTTACAGCAACCGCCACTACCACTGCTAAACTCAGCACTAGAAAAACAAATTGTACCAAATTATTTGATTACATATTATGAGTGTTAAAGTATCCGACTCGTAAGCGAGAGGTACCGGGTTCGAATCCCGCTGCGGCCATGTACCGATGACTCTTTTCTGAGTTATGTACATTAGTTGATAGCTAACCAAGGAGAACGTTGAGGGAAAACATCGTGATGGAACCTGCGCATTCAAGCGACTGAATGTGTAACCATGATCCAATATGGTCAGGTTTCCCTATTAACAGGGTCACAGAGGGCAGACGGCAATCGCTCTACTGTAATAACCTGATCTACCAAATCCTGGATCACGGTCAAGGCTGACCCCGGTCCCTCGTACGCTAGAGCACAACCGGGACATTTACGCCAAGATGATTATTTTGACGAAAAATTTTGTAATGGCAAAAATAGAACAAAGGATATTGTGAGGTTCGAGTATGTTGAGCTAATTGGATTGACTGAGAGTTAATAGGATTGATAGATGATTGAAGAACGAGTTCCAGGAAGAATTTGGAAAGGCCCTGAAGAGGATGATCCGGAAAAAACCTTAATTGATTAGAGCATTTGATTGATTCTTTGAAAAGCTGGGGTCCGAATTGGCAAGAGTAGGAGATGTATGACAAGAATTGTGGATATGCGAGGGAAGCTTTCTTTGAAGGCCTGGTGTGCTGTCAAAGCCGTCGAAGATATCGCGAGGTACGGGAAGGGCTTCACTGTGCTTCTTAATGGCCTTACTCCACATGGCATATATCAGGAGGACCTAGTCAACCGACCACGTGGAATAAGCTAGAGTTTTTACCCGGTTTCTTCCCGAGTACCATTTCCGCGATCGTACCTACTTCAGTTGTCCTGTGATAGTGATACATGCAACTGCGTTCAAATCTCGGGCTGCTCTTAAACAAAGGTAAGATTATCATCTTGGCGTCAATATCCCGGTTGTGCTCTCGCGCCCAAGAGTCCCGGTTGCACCTTGACCATGAACCAGGATTTGACAGATCAGATAATTACAGTAAAGCGACCTGCCATCTGACCTCTGTGACCCTGCTAGGGGAGCCAGACCAGATAGGATCATATTTACACAACATTCAGTCGCCTGAATGCAAAGGTTTCCTTGCTATGTTTTCCCTCACCTCAACAACATCGGTTAGTGTTATACATAACTCACAAATAATCATTGGTATGACAACTCGTAAACAAATGTACTCGATAACAAACCCGGAATATATTTTTAAAATAAGCACACCACAGTTAGTCCATTACATAAAATTTAACTTCGATAAGAAACTTACCAAACCGATTCTTCCACATTTTGGTAATTGGATGACACTTACTATGCGACAGACATCAAAATGTGCCGTAGACAGTCTGTTTTCCACTTATATACTAATCACACACCTGGCATATGGTCACAATATATCTGCACCCTGAATTGATAACATAACACATGCTATTAGCTACTATATTTTTATACAATTAAGGCTTAATTTCGTTTCAAACGAGAGAGGCATCGCTTTTAATCGAGGTGCAGATATAAAATAACCGGTTACGAATTTGCCAATAAATTTACATATATACGATACACATGTTTTGCCAGTGAAGATGTACAGTTGGCAGCGTAAGTTGGTATTTGATTTTTGATAGGTATCTTAATTAGGTACTTTTGGTAGGTAGCTTATCTGAATTGTGTACAAACGGAGGCTGTTCTTATCTCTCTGCAGGTGCGCTATGGTAAAAAAAAATGTCGCATTAAAATTTATAAGTAATTGATGAATGCGTTTTATCTCTGAAAATTTTGGATTTTATTTTGTTTAATCACCCAGTAACGCCTATGTTATCTTTGTTTAGTATCTAAACACAAGGCTTATTTTTTCAAGGTATAAATTATACTTTTACAAGTAAAGCAGCGTAACTATGCGTTCTCACAGTGCTTGTTCGCGCTCAATGTATGATCAGGGTCCCAACAGGGACGATTCTGAAAACAGATGTTTGTCCAAGCAGACAAAGTCGCGAGCAAAAACTAGCGATACATTATTATTAGTACAGATAGTGGATAAACAGATGACACCACGAAAGGGTCCACAGGGTAACAGTGAAGTTGTTTATCACCAGGTACACAATCAACCGTGGTCATAGGTGGATTAGAGAGCTTAAAGAATTATATCTTTGTTGATTAGGTACTGTAATGACTTTATTGAATAGTTCAATAACATATTTTTTATGCAGGTATATTCTTTAATCGCACCGCTCGCCATCGACAGGTAGTTCATCGTCCATGTAGACAAATTCTGCCGCGATTAACATTCGGTATTATCGTTCTAAGATTCATACATACATACACATACATAAAGCTCACGCCTGTGTCCCGCAGGTGGGGTAGGCAGAGACTATGGACTGCCACTTTGCTCTGTCCTGACACAACTCCCTAGCCTAGCATATATCCACAACTCTTTTAATACATTTCCTTTTATTCTTACCACTTCGGACCTCAGCTTTTTGATTCATCAAATACGTATTTGTTATTTCTGAATTTTAGATCACCAATTGCGTCTTTATTCCTTATGGATTTTGGAGAAAACGTTAAAAAATCGAGATAAAATAAAATTCAGCAGAAACACCCACTATTCCGAGGTATTAAAATCTCATTTTTGTAAAAATTGACAGTAGCGCTCTTTGTCTTATGACGGCAGAATTGTCTCGAGTCTCTTGCTGCTTATTCCAACGCACACTAAGGTTATCAAATGAGCTCTCTGGAGTGGTTTTCCCTGGAGAATAAAACACGGATTTTTTCAAGACTGGAGTGAAAAGGTTTTTACGGGGTCCACAGTGCATGGGAGATACCTCTGGTATTGCAATTGTCCAAAGACTGCAGTGACTGCTTACCATCAGGCAGGCCGTAAGCTTTGCCATCTTAGTGGTATGAAAAAATGCTCAGTGATAATCGATCAGTGTGGTGTCCGGCAGAGTAGAATAGCACCAACCCCTTACACTCGTGGGTGTCGTACAAGGCGACTAATGTTATCGAGGCAAAAGATAAAGAGTCTCCGTAGTCTGGAAAATGGGCAGCAGCATTTTCCATTATTATATTTAAACACTGCGATCTCCAACCCGCCTGCCAAGCGTGGAGATTATGGCAATAACCTCCCCTTTCATGGGAGAGGCCCTTAGTCCTGCAGTGGACTGTTACGGGCTGTGATGATGATGATGATGATAATCGATCAGACAGCCCACGTGCTGGAAAGCGGAAACTGTCGCCCATGGTATATGATATTTAGAACAGCATTTGTCTTATCATGACTGTAGCAAGTGGTACGATGTGGTCTCTGCCTACCTCTAGGGAAAAGGCGTGACTTTGTCTATGTATTGTTAGAGAGGAACTAGGAGATATGGTCCAACAATATGGCTGGTTTGACGTTACATCATCGATATGCAGGTTACAATTTTTTTTATTCTACGCAGTGGTAAATGTGCGGACAGCCCACCGGATGGTAAGCGGTAACTGTTACTCATAACGGTCTACGGTTCATGCATTTAGGTTGCAGGCAACAAGAATGCAGAACCGCAGATGTGTTGTCACTGTGAGAATGAAATGCCTCATGCCTGTAAATGCGCTGGCTACCTTATCCTTCAAACAGCAACACATCAATGCAGGCATTAGATAAGAAATAGATAAGGCGGTAGTACTCACCCAGGTGGACTCCTAAGGCTTGAATGAGTCCTATCACCGGATATTGTATGGCGCGTTTTCAGTGAACTTACAATAAAGTGCAGTTATTGTTAAAAATTGTTAAAATAATCATCTTGACCCTCGATTATGGTTGTGCTCTCGAGCACGAGGGCCCGGGATCCGCCTTGATCATGATCCAGGATTTGGCGACCAGATGATTACAGTGGAGCGACTACCATCTGACCTCCGTGATCCTGCTACCATCATGGCTGCAAATTCAGTTGCCAGTTGCCTAAATTTGCAGGTTTTTTCACGATGTTTTCCCTCATCGTAAGAGCATCGGTTACAATTCAACTAATGTACATAACTCAGAAAAGAGACATTGGTACATGGCGGCACTGGATTCGAATATCGTACCTCTCGCTTACGAGTCGGATACTCAACCGCCCGGCCACCGACGCTCTAAATTATTGTTAAAAATTATTATTACATATTCACTTGGTCATTTACGAATCGTAATATCGGCCAAGAATTTGCGGTTTATGCCTCTGTTATCTGTCAATATTTACTATAAATAAATGAATATGAACATGAATATGTCACGTCAGTCTGTTTGTCATACCACATCATCATCATCATCATCAGCGAGGGCCCATACCACATGTCATACCACATGGCTTCCGCAATTTACTTGCAATAACTTTTACTATTTTTATAGGTGCTAAAAGTGACTATGAGTCACATATTCATTTGTGCTCTGTGTGCATAATGTGTGTTGCTAACGTCAATGGGGTGCAATGACTGCTTACCATCAGGCAGGCCGTAAGCTTGTTTGCCAACTTAGTGGTAGAAAAAAAATACCTAAGTTTACTTAACACATTAAAAATATAATTGACCAACTGTGCTTAAAACCTATTGATAAACAATCACCCAACGTACTGCGTAAGCTACCTTCCGGTATCAGGTAAGAGGTCCGGCAGGAAGCCCAGAAAGTTATGGATTACTTCGCAGAGGCGGATGCGAGAGCAAATGGCCTATGTCGTGAGGATGCTAAAGACCAGACAAAGTGGAGGAAGTGATGTAGGAAAGTGGGCACTAACATAAGCACGGATAGACACTAAGACTATGATGATGAAATAATCAATCAACGTAGATATTCCAAAAGATAATTTCAAAAATCTGAAGTATGTTCGAATTTGTTTAAATACGGCTGAACCCAGAGAGAACTATATTTGCAAGGGGTCCACATGAAGCAGTTGCATGACCTTATTCCGGCGGTCTCTTTTCGCCATCGGGAAACGCGGTCCGGGCGAGCGCTTCATCCTTATGTTGTGGATCTTCTTGCTATCCACACGAGCCGCTTAAGTTCAACCTTTATAATGCGTACAGCTAAGGAATAAAGCGCGTTGCCTGCGACTGTATTCCCTGATCATTATAATGTAGTCGCCTTCAAGGCTAGAGTGAATAGGCTGTTCTTAGACAGGCATGCTCCATCATCGGCCGCATCGTCACTTACCACCATATGAGATGGCGGCGAACGCCTATCTAGTGCAATTAATTCAAAAGAACAGTGTCTCAACTTCGCCAAAAACTTGTTTACAATATTATAAGTTATTTAATCAGCTTTTGCTTTTGTAAAGACATGAATCAGTTGTTTTTTTGGTTCCACGTTGATATTGTTAGCTATGAATAAACACATTAAAAACTTCTTAAACAGTATTCGAATAACACATGGTTGAATAATAATTAATAGTCCAAAGTACGGTGTTATACTTATTGAATAAAACATAATTTATATACAGCACACAAAACAGCTGTTGTTTGTTTTATGGCCACCAGAATAATGAGGAACCAGATATAATGTTACACGTGCTTTTATAAGCGCATCCTTAGTGTTGCCATTTATTTTATTCTACGCAGTGACAAATGACCAGAGAGCCCTCTGATGGTAAGCGGTAACTGTCGCCCGTAACATCTACGATTCATGCATTTAGGTTGTAGGCAACGAAGTGCAGGACCGCAGGTGCTTTGTCACTGTGAGGACTAAGATGAAATGCATCAAGCCTGTAAGTGAGCTGGCTGGCTTATCCTTCAAACCGGATCACAATAATACAAGCAAATAGATAAGGCGGTGGTACACGCCCAGGTGGACTCATCTGGCTTGACGGAGTTCTACCACTTGATACCACCATTTTGAGCACCTCGAATAGATAAATCCATTTATTTTCTACAGAATGGAAAGTGCTTTATAAATGGAAACATAAATCACAAATGTCAAGTTTGACATAAACTGTCTGTCTTGGCGTTAATGTCCCGGTTGTGCTCTCGAGAACGAGGGCCCGGGGTCCACCTTGACCATGATCCAGGATTAGGCAGGTCAGGTAATTACAGTGGAGCGACTGCCATCTGACCTCCATGACCCTGCTACCAGGGGAACCTGACCAGATTGGATCATGGTTACACATTCAGACGCCTGAATGTGCAGGTTTCATCACGATGTTTTCCCTCACCGTAAGAGCATCGGTTAGTATTTTACTAATGTACATAACTCAGAAAACAGTCATTGGTACATGGCCGGAGCGGGATTCGAACCGGGGACCTCTGGCTTACGAGTCGGATCTGTAACCGCTCGGCCACCGACGCTCCCACATAAACTGTCTGACTGTTTTTATTTATTAACAATCGAGAAGATTCAAGATTTCACATACATACATGCATAAACCTTACGCCTGCGTCCCACAGGTGGGGTTATGGGTTAGAATATGGACCGCCACTTTGCTCTGCCCTGACACAACTCCCTAGCCTCGCATATATCCACAACTCTTTTCATACATCTCCTTTTATTCTTACCACTTCGGACCCCAGCTTTTTTTAGAACATTACTGATCTGATCAGTGAATGTTTTCCTGGGTCGTCCTCTTAACGGCCGGTTTTCCAGATTCGCGCTATATACCTCTTTCGTCAATCTTCTTTCATCTATTCGCTCTACATGCCCTAACAATCTCAACTTCCCTCTTTCCATTTTTGAAGATTAATTCAAGATTTAATCAAATTAAATAAAGCAGTAAAACGATTGCAAGTTTCGGACCAGCTGTTAAAATATTACAGTTCATTGCCAAATATCAGTGAAGTTGTTTGTTAAGGTATGACGTTTTTATTTCACTAACAATATGTTTTGTGTTTGACGACCTGAGTGATCAGTGGTCGCTATGCCGGCTCTGTAGCTTCGCAGTGTCCCGGGTTGGATTCATTAACGGAGGTGACGTCTTTCATTTGTGACCCCAAGATGCCCATGAAGCTGAAGGGACAGGTTTACAAAACCATTATTAGCCATTTCTCTTATACGGCAGCGAGACCTGGCCTCTACTAGAGCGACACAAGCAGGAGTTGCGAGTGACGGAAATGAAGATGCTGCGGTGGATGTGTGGGGTTTCCCGCACAGATCGCGTGCGGAACGCCCATATCCGCGGTAGCCTTCATGTCCGTTACATGATAATTATTATACATAATAAGATCATCAGCCAGCGAGCTCTCGCCGGCACTGTGAACTGCCAGCGAGTAACTATTATTATAACCTATCCATAAAAGATGTATATCCTCTGGGATGGATCAGTTATATGGTGCCCACAGCACAATTCCGCCATTGCACTACGTAGACCCTTTGGTTGTCAAACGTAAAAAAATCACTTGAATGTCTGCTCGACCGGGAATCGAACCCGGGACCGCTTGCGTTGTAGACCGCCATGTTAACCACTGAACCATTTAGGTCGTTTGGAATCTGGACTACCCAAGGAAAAAATGAGAGAAGGAAAATTTTCAGGACTATATTATTATAGCAAGGTGAAAAATATAAAACAGCCTACTCCTACGGGAAATAGGCGTGGCGTTATGTGTGTAAACCAGTAATGTTTTATGCGTGTGCTTCCTATGACAGCAACTATTGCTAGTATCAAGATATCTCAACCATCTGAGTTGTTGGTCTGAGTTGTTCAGTTGGTTAACATGCCGGTCGCCAAGCAGAGATCCTCGTTTTGATTTCCGGCCGAGCATAGCACATATGATGAGGACAATTCTCTAAATGCGCTGACTAAATTTTCAAGTTATTGTTTATATGTTAACCCATGTTTAAAATCATAATACATCTTGCCACAAAATGCTTCCCGCGTTACCGAAATTGTAGGGATTTGTATGGGAATTGATAAAAAAATAACTAAATGTCTCCGGCTAGTGATTCTCGGCCAAGGAGTTTGTAATAAAATTTGCAAACTATACAAAAATTAAAACAATAGGGTGTATAACAAGCCGTTGGCTAAAATATTTTACTTTTACGTATTACCTCCTTTGCACAGCTGACTGAGATGCAATGCTACATAAAATTTAATACAATAATTTCGTACAATAAGTAACCATTGAATTTCCAAAAAAACATGTTTTTCTACACGTGGAATGGAATTTTTGTATATAAGTGAAAGAATTTTAGGTTATCCCACATTCTGAGCTGAAACCTGCTAAGAATTGCCGTCATCAAGTTCAAGATTCTATTCGGTGAGTTTAATAAAATTAATATACCTTTTAATTCGTATTTTATTCGGAATACTTAATTCCTAATTGTTTTTTCTGTTTATTATTTTTTTACTCAATAGATTTAGACTTTTATTAGCTTTTTTTAAATGTATAACATGTTTTTATGTACATAATAACAAGGTCAAAGTATTCAAACTTAACAGGTTTATGAATTTAGTATACTTAGAAAGTAATTTTTGGGACAGTAGTACGAACGAATATTTTACTTTTTAATTGTTTTTGGAGTTGAATAATCTGGTACAATTCTCTTATTACATAGATTATCTAGGATTAGTAAATGGCCCCATTCATTAACAGTCCGCCTGGAGTCGCTGGTTCTATCGGGCGGCCTACCGGCCTAGGCCAATAACGTCTACACACTAAAGCGATTATTGCCTACCGGCAATGGCCTGCTGCTATCTCTGCGACCACACACTAGCGCTTAAGAGTCGGCAGTTTCTGTAAAATTGTAAACGGTGAAGGTGCTCGACTGACAGTAGACTAGCCGCCGGCCGGCGACCTGCTAATGTGTGTTTATTTGGCCTCAAGGCAACGGACTGTCCGGCTGATATCTGTCGACGCTGACCGGAATCGTCAAGCGGTCACACACTTTCAGATTTATTAGTCGTCAGTTCAAAACCTTAAACGGAACTGGTACTGTGTGACTTACTGCGATTAACTGACAGACTGATATCGTGCGGCGAACTGTTAATATATGGGGCCTTAACGCCTTAAGCAAACTTGTTTCCCTGCATCTAAATAAGAAACACTTCATTAAAGTTGTATTTAGTTTCTCTACATCATCCTTCTTACCAAAGGGATCGCATAACAAGCATGCCCTTTGTGCTGGTGAAAACCAATAATTTTTACTATGGAACCACCTTCGAAATCGCAAATATAAAATCAGCTGTTTCCTACAAACCTGATCACAATCATGAAAACAATATTGCCTATCGGAAAAAATAGAGGCGGTGGTACCCAAACAGTCCTGCCATATCTCTTC
The DNA here is from genome assembly GCA_907269095.1 of Blastobasis adustella. Classification (NCBI taxonomy): domain Eukaryota; kingdom Metazoa; phylum Arthropoda; class Insecta; order Lepidoptera; family Blastobasidae; genus Blastobasis; species Blastobasis adustella. Next base: position 613,244 of record OU026132.1, read on the forward strand.
TATAGACCCGCTCTGGATTAGCATTACAGGTACAACAAAAATTCATCAGCATAATGGCGTTAATGTCCAAGTTGTGCACGCACGAGGGCCCGGAATCACGACCAAGGATTTGGCCGATCAGATAATTAAAAGCGAGTGCTATCTAACCTCAACCAATATTCATAAACCTTTGACCCTTCACCTGGCAACCCTCCGGTAGCAGCTTGCAAAGTCTTTTGCAAATCTGGTATTTCATGATCTCAACGCATTTGTGACTCCATGGTTGTTGCCCGTGTCTATGGGCTGCGGTGAGTATTTGCCATCACGTTAACCGATATTTTTAGTTTAGTTTGCTTTCCTCTGTTATGTAAAAGTTACTTTCAAATTTGTGGCCAATTATGGCTTCTACCAGGGTCCTATTTCATTTCGATCGACCATCAGCATCGTGTCGTCACCTGTTGGCTCTCGAGCTATCGATCCATCAGTTCTTGGGCCTACCCGTGGTACCTCTTTCCTAATACCGACAGGCTTAGGCACCTACCTCCCACGTATCCCGAACCAGCGCATGCGATCCTCCTCCATCTCATCCGCAATGTCTCTCACACCAAGGCTGCTACAGACGTTCTCGTTACGGACTCCATCGAGTCTGAATAGATAAAGCATAATTACGCTCTAGAGCGTAATAAGCCCCACCCAAAATAATAATGTTTTGTACAACATTACAGATAAAAACTACGTTGCACATGTTAGGTAATAAATTACAGCTACTGTACAAACTACTTATTACTAATTTTTTTTAGAAAACATTACAATTATTTTATGAATTTTCACTAGAGTATCGGCAAACAGATCGCAGTCTAGTGCCTCACGCAGTCATTTATTCAGTAGGATGCGTGGTTATAGGTACCAAGGGTCACCCTCAATATTATTTCACTAATCATCCTTAATATTCGCTTACTTTTTTCCAGTTTTATTCTTGGTGGCTCTGGCGTTCGTGGCCGGCGACGGTTGTTTCTGCACCCAGATTTACGATCCGGTCTGTGGAACGAATGGAGTTACTTATGGAAATCAGTGCAAGTAGGTATTGTTAGCAATAGAGTGTGAGAATATCTTAAATTTTTGGGTTAAGATGGACTGAGTGGTTGAGTTGGTTGACATGCCGGTCCGCCACGCAGAGGTCTTGTTCGATTCTCGAATATTTCTTTTTCGTATACATGTATTGTCATCATCATCATCTTGGCGTTAATGTCCCGGTTGTGCTCTCGCAAGGGCCCGAGGTCCGCTTTGACCATGATCCAGGATTTGGCAGGTCAGGTAATTACAGTGGAGCGACTGCCATCTGACCTCCATGAACCTGCTACCAGGGGAACCCGACCAGATTGGATCATGGTTCATATACATGTATTGTAAAAACATTATAACTTTAACAGTTTTAGGTTTTTCATAATGTGTATATTTTACATTTATATTGTTAATAATTTAAATTTAAGATTGAAAATATGTAAAGAGTATTACATTTCATTTTACAGCTTAGAATGTGCTGGCGCTGTACTTGCCCATAAAGGACCTTGCTAATAGCTTGCGAAGATAAAATACACCACGGATAACAACCTTTCAAGATTTTACACTACGCAAAATTTAGTGTCGATGTTAACTAATTCATATTAAGCTATAAGTAAATATTTACCTTGTGTTCCTATAAATCTCGGTAATAAATGTATTAACTTGAATCATTTTTATTTCGTCAAAATCACCTATTTGGTGCCTATCATCATCATCATCATATCAGACAGAACACGCCCACTGCTGGGCAAAGGCCTCCCCCAGAGATCTCCACAAAGGCCGGTCTTGTGCTTTCCGCATCCTATAAATGTCTATAGTTCGTGCCAAATGGATTGACTGTAGCGGACATTGATCTCTCGGTCAGACCTAATTTGTAAGTGATCACAGCCGATAGTCGTCGTAAATTGTCATATTCGTTACAGTTTAATGGATTAGGACAGTTTACAACAGTTTTTTCATGGCCAGTTCATGACCAGAGCATGCTACTGCCCATCCATTTGGCCCGAACTATAAACTTGCCGGCATCAGAGCATCGGTGGCCAAATGCTAACGGTATCCGACTCGTAAACGAGAGGTGCCAGTTTCGAATCCCATTGCTGCCATGTACCTAATACTGTTTTCTGAGTTATGTACATTAGTTGAATACTAACCGATACTCTTACGGTGAGGGAAAACATCGTAATGCAACCTGCACTGAATGAATGTGTAACCATGATCCAATCTGGTCAGGTTCCCCTAGTATCAGGTTCACGGAGGTCTGGTAGTCGCTCCACTGTGATCACCTGATCTACCCAATTCTGGATCTTGGTCAGTGCGGACCCCGAGCCCTCGTGCGCGAGAGCAGAACCGGGACACTAACGCCAAGACGATTTTATAAACATGCCCGTATCCCAAGAAGCGATAATTGGATTGGCAATGGATGCGAGAGAACCGCTTACGACCCGAAGATGCACAAGATAGGGCTAAGTTTTACGACCCGAGTGGGTCAGTTGGTTATCATCTGCATCGGTCTGCACACAGAGGTCTTGGGTTCGATTCCCGGTCGAGCAGAAATTGAAATTTTGAATTTTAATTTCTGTTACGGATCTTGGTGTAGTAATGGTATGTATTAAAAAAAGTTAATAAGTAGTTTATCAGTTATCTAACACCCACAACACAAGCATTGCTTACTTTGGGACAGGAAAGGTTTCCCTGGAGAGTGCAATATCTAGTATATACATATATTAAAATAGTAAATTCAAAAAGTCTGTACATTGAAGATAATCGCAAGAAAACTCACAAGAGCGACTTAAAACCAACTGAACACGTTACGACAATTTTTAAATGTTTTGTTTGTCTGTCTGTCTGTTTGAACGTGCATCACGTAGAAACTGCTGACCAGTGTTCCATGAAATTTTGTATAGCAATAGTGTATATCCTCGGCCAACATTTAGGCTATAAAACAAATCAAAAATTGCTTGAGAAATAATAAACCATCTATAAAAACCTCTGGTGCGGTACAAAAATAGTATTTTCTAGAGGTCCACTGATTGGCTAATGAATGGTCTAATTTCCAGTACATTTACAATAGCTAGAGAGGTCAACGTATTTATGGCAGAGATGGTAAACATTTATACAGTCTTACCACAAAAAAGCTAAATAAGGGTTGGACATCTGTTGAACACATGTTTAGAAAAGTCGTACTGTGCCAGATGTTGGTTTAGCACGTGTTTATCGTGCATCTAACTTAATTTTTGGTGGCTTTAGTATTTTTGACAGAAATTGTAACAGGGCCGTATTTACTATATTATTTCGTGGAGTAGCAGTTTTAAAACTGCCATAATTCGTGTATGCAACTCACGATGTTGAACGAATTGTGGGCTAAAGTTGCCACACAGCGGGTCCCACGAAACGTGAAAAGGAGACGCGGTAGGCCCCGATGGAGATGGCGGGATGAGCTGGACTTTTTTTTGCAAGGATTGGCCCAGGATAGCGATAAATGTGAGCAATGGAAGAAAGGTACGGAGACCTTTGCTTGCCGCCGGTATCAGTAAAGACGTCTTGCGAGAGACCCAGGAAGGGATGGATTAACATCGCTAAGTCGGATACGAGAGCCAACGGCTTAAGATGCATGCCGAAGACTGGGCGAATTATAGAAAAAAGAGCAAGAAAATGGAACCTGGCATAAGCCGGGATTGACCGCATGGACGATGATGATTGAATGCTATTATAAAACTATGCTTGCTAATAATAATTGAAGTTAATATTAGGTACGTGCTTGCGAGAAATTACCTATGTAGTGCTCCTGTATATTTTATTACCTGCGAAGTACTTTTTATAAGATTTCCAATGGAACACCTATTCAAGGCGTAGGCATCTTATGTCATTGTGGTATAAGCAAACAGACACCGACCCTGCAAAACAAAACACTTCTGGCTTTTGAATGTTACAATTTAAAAGAAATCGAAGAAATGAAGTGAACTGACAAATAAAATGAAAAGAGATTATTCGGTGCAAAGACGATTTTCCCCTATACTTTTTCTTTATGCGTAGTCTATATCATTGATAGACATCGTGACTTATGGTGACTTAGAATCATCAGAGAATTTTCAGACCTATCAGAAAAATTTATTTGCAAAATTTATCCGATATCAAATATATGAATTGAGGCCATTAATCCAATATTTTTTTTTTATTCCTGCTAAGCCTCTTTCCAGATAGATATATAGTAACCTATATTTAAAAGATAACTTCAACAGGGCTACTAAATTATATCTTGCCCACAAGAACAAACAATATCATTGTGGATATCTTAGAGAAATGATTAAAACGTTCCCTTTTTCCTGATATTAGGTAACATAGCGACATGTCGGAAAGATCCATAACAGGTATCTGAAACCAAGTTCCGACACTGCTCCGACAAACCCTAGCAACGACATGTCGTAGCTCTGATAGACCACAGCTACGACAGACTGCAGCTCCGACAAGACACAGACTTACAGCTCCTACAACACATGACACAAGATACGATGCCAGCTATAAAAGGACGAATCTATTACAAAGTTCAAGAAACAGTAATCTGGAAATTTCACCTTTTAAAGTGTAGTGCGTAGAAACTAATAGTTTTGTATGATTCATTTTCATGTGGTTTTTGAAAGAATAGAATACATTTGAACATAAACATACAATGTTTATGTTCAAATGTCCACGCGGACGAAGTTGCGGGTAACAGCTAGTTCTTCAATAAAGTGATGAAGGGCTCACGGGAACACGGTAGTGATGCCCCTGGTGTTGCAAACTTCCAAAGAAATGATAATGTAATGTAATTTTTGTGGATAAATAAACAAATCTAAGTCTAAATGATAGGCTGCGATACATGCTTACCATCACACTGGCCACGTAGCGATATAAAAAATATTACAGATGTAAAAATGACTAATTTAATTAGTGGGCGAGAGCTCGCTGGCGGATGATCGTCATGATCATGATCTTCAGCAAGCGAGCTATCGCCGTCACTGTGAACAGTCAGCGAGTAACTATTATTAGCTATCTGATCCATAACAAATGTATATTTTCTGGGATGGATCAGTCAAATACCAACTGGCCGCTTTTTGAAACGGTAAAAAAAGAGGATCACTCGTGTCTAGCTAAGCTACAGAGCCTCGAGATTTGGCGAAAAGTTGCGTGTCTGTCGGTTTACTGCAGGTGATTGCTACCTGTCAGGCATACCATTAGCGACATCTATCGTTCCGATAGCGAAACTCAACAATACTCACTTTACGAGCATTACAAAATGAAGATATCTTCCACATCTGTAGAGTTTCCTCACAATGATATTCCATATGCAAGTCTAGAGTGGACATATGCATAATATGCTGCGAGTGCAGTTTTAAAATATGTTACCATTTTTAGATGTCTAAATGCGTAAAGTCTGTAGAAAACCGCCAGAGATTCCACTTTACGGCGGTGATCCAGATCCTGTAGATTTTCCTGCACCAACGGGGGATTCCATATAAGTTTTTGACGCGTCTCTCAACCCTCTCTACAGCAGCTAGATACACATTGGCAGATCCGTCCCATAGGTGACAAACAGTATTCCATTCAAGGTCGAATTCGGGCTTTATATAGTAGCAACCTCTGCTCAGATGAGAAATACCGCCTTGCTCTAGAGAGGATGCCTAGTTTTTTGGTAGCAGTTTTAGCTATGGACTCGATGTACCCACCAAAGTCCGGCTTGGGTGACACTTCCATACCGAGCAGACAAGATTGGCAATCAGAAACATTCCGGAGAGCTTGGTCCAGGCGATAAATGAGAGACTCTCGACAAGACTCGAAATCCTCTCTCTTGGCCTTTGCACTGGATGCGTTCCTGTCCCTCACTGTGGTGCCATCTGCATACCCAAAAACATCGGACACGAGCAGATCATTTACGTGCAACAGGAACAGGGTGTTCTGTTCTGTACAGGGTTGTGTTCTATCGTCCCTAGTTTATCAGCGCAGACATATCCCCAAAGAAAATAATCTAATAGAGTTAGATTGCACAATCTGGATGTCCAACATGACATTATTCATTCATGTTAAATTTTCCTCGATACAAAATTTTGTTTAGCGCTGAAGCCTTCTTTCGGTTGGAATCGGAATGGTTTTGACTTTTATTAGAAAAAACACGCAGCGGCCACCGTAATATTTTTCATTAGTTTTCCAATAAGGCTAGTTTCAATGATATTAAATATATTTTTCTTTGCTTTATTACAATTTGAAAACAAAAGGTATAAAAAACAAATCATTTAATACCTACTAACAACAGAGGGGACAGAAGGGCATCACTTATCAAGAAATTCGTTCACAGTATAGTATGCCTTTTCCGTTTATCAAGACCATTCCCAAGGATTTTCTTGTTGCATTCATTAGTTCCCTTATTACCACCATCCGACTTCATCATCCGATCAGCTCCATAGTACCATACTAAAGCATTGTCATCTAAGTTACATAGGTGCACCAAATTTCAGCTCAATTTAATCCCGGAAAGTTTATCAAATTAGGCTTGCAAGATTTGACTTGACCACAAATACAAACATACATACATTGCAAGTTAATTCAAAGCTTGTAAATATTTTATTTATTTATTTATACTTCATGCACAAACAGAACATTGCCGGACTTAAACATTGCAATTTAAAAAATATTAACAATTAGTATTTCTTTTAATTTATGAATAGATTTAGATAATTGATAGATTTCTGCAAAAAACAATTTTAATTCCCATCTACGCTCGTACGAATGAGTTCTCAGCCACAGTGTTTCCAGACCATGGCATGGGATCATTCAAGAGGTATACTCATATTAGAGGTCTTCTCAGAGGCAGCCAACGCCAATGCGTTGGCTACCATGCACCAATGGCGTTACCGATGTAACTCCCCTAGTGTTGCTGATGTCCATGGGCGGCGGTGACCACTTTCCATCAGGCCCACTTGCCTGTTAGTCTGCCGTATAACATAAAAAAACTGTATATAATTTAGATATTGAGGAGCGAAGTCTTCTAACACAGGTTACTTAGCTTAGAAGAAGTTTCCAATCACAATAGTTAGTACTCATGTAGTTTTGTTTTTTGTTTCTTTCTTTTCCTGCACCGCCTACCTTTCTCAAGCTTAGATTATCCTGGTTGATTGGTAGATAAGGCTATTTTAGCTTGAAGTCCACCACTGTTCTATTTGTGCATAAAGTTTTAATAAATAAATAAAAAAAATAAAAAAATAGTTTTAATGAAATTGTTGAACGGAAATAAATATTTTTCATTTTCATTTTCCTATAATGTTATTATTCGTCTCACGAACTCTGTAAAGTACGTTAAAAATTACTAACCAAAAAGAAACTTAAACATCTTGGATAGTAACACTGTAAAGATTGAACTACAATTGTACTATGGGCAGTCTCACGTCCTCTTACATATACGAAAACTCGTCCAGCAGCTGTGGAACAGCCACAAATTTTTGGTCAATGTGTAACGCAATGAGTAATTACATAGGAGTCATGTTTATCGAATTCGATTGTTTGACCGCAGAATTTTAAACCAGTGTGATTGTTTACCGTGTCTATGCGGTCATTGGATGGACAATTTTTTTTTTTTTTTTTGTAGGTATGTAATGATATAGGTATACTGATTTTAATGACAAGGTTTGCTTTTTGTTAATTTTTTCTTTTTTTCTTTATTGTACACAAAAATATTTAATACAATTTCACAGAAGGAAATTTAAGTACAAAGGTGAGCTTAACTCAACAGTTGAGTTTTCTACCAGCAAACCTTGGAGTCAAAGAAGCCGTAAGTCAGCATTTAGGCATAGGAAGTGCATACAAGTAAACTAAATGAATACTATAAACAAATACTATAATTAATAATGAATACAATAACTATATACGTGCCTATAACTGTATATTAGAGAGAGAGATAATGCTCTTTTAAATTATATATAATAATATAAGAGATGGGGCTGTTATAATTGCATAAGGCAATTATAACAATAAGCGGCAGGCTAGAAGTTTAGGCTAGAAGTTAGCTGAAGGCTAGATAGGTAAGATAATTGAGAGACAAACACTGAATAAAGATTAATAATTTTCGAGTAAAAATTTAATCGGTTTATTAAGCCAATACAAAGCGCTAAGCACAAATTAACAGCGGTAAGCAATATAACGTAAATAAGCGAATGCGTCTAAGTCCAGTAGCGGTGTGTCGATCTGCGCGGGCGCATAGTGGCAGCGGCTAGCAACAACCGCGCCTCGTGATTGGCCGCGCGCCGCCGCGCGCTTCACTCCAGCCTTTTGTTCTCGTGCATCTTGCGTTTGGTACAAGATGCACAAGCGGAGCGTTTCTCGCCAAATTGTAAGGCGGTTGCCCAAGTGCAAACCGCTTGAGCGGATTAGATGTTCGCCACATATTCAATACAATTCAATTCAATTTATTTTATTTGTGGTACACAGGTTATGCAGTTTTTACAGTTTTAATAGATGGGTCCTCTGTGACCTGCCATCGGCATACAAATTTGGCGTGGTTAATAAAAATTTTGAATTTAAATAATTTCAAATACATTATACATTCAAGAATATAAAATTAGTCTTAAATAATCATTAATAAATTGCAATACTGCTTCAATAATAAATTTTAAATGTCAATAGTAGATAATGTCAATAATAATTTGAATGTCAATGGAAATATAATGTCAAAGTAATTTAAAAAATTTATAAACCTCAAATTTTTAACAATATCCACAATTACAACAATGTCAAAATAATAAAAATTATTATTAATATGCATATAAAAATGTCTATAGAAATCCAATAACAATATAAAATGTCACAAGTCCCTATTTAATAAAACATATCTAAAATCACATTCTTACTTTCTATTTGTATTCCTTGCACGCCAGAAGAAACTCGACAATTGTGTAAAACACCCCTTCAACAAGAAAACTGTACAGTTGTTTTTTAAACTTATTGAAATTTTCAGCTTGGCGTATAGGTTTCGGGATCGCGTTGTACAATTTAGGGGCCATCGCAAAAACACTCATATAAAATAAAGCGGTCTTGCATGGATGAATATGGAGCTGGTCTCTTATATATTCTTGTAATTTCCATGTCACAGTATTATGAAATCTTATTAGTTTTTAACCTGATGTTAGAATTAAAGAATGTATTCTAAATATTCAATTAAATTATTAACATTATCTAATCCAAAATGATGAAATCATGTTTTGATATAGTACCCAATTTATAGGTCAATCAGTCTGAGCCATATTTTTTTATATTCGTATTCGATTATTATATTTACATTATAACTGTATATTGAAATACCTCTAATACTTACCTAATAGAAGGTCTCAGCCACTGTAACTAACCTAAGTCTGAATTAAATAAAGTTATATACAAACGAGATGAAGATGCTTCGATGTGCAGCAAAGATTATATCAATAAACCAAGCAATCAATAAAGAGTTGCGCGGCTTGATAGAGTACGCAATGAGTACTTACATTACATTTCGGAGTAGGTTACATTCCGGAGAGTGTGCGAAGCAGATACACGACCTCGATTAATAGTAAAAAAAATTTAAGTAAATCAAAAACATTAACGAAAAAAGCTATACTCTAATCTCGTCACCTGTGTCATGTGGAGAGTGCAATGGGGCCACACTCAGCATACGCCACGACAGTCGCCGTGACGCTGGTTTTTAGTGAGCCCCCTAGCAATGTTCTTCTTTAAATATTACTTCCACAAGGACCATTATAGGCAAGTTGCGCCCCCGCACATCCGAGGCTGCAAATAAGAAAGAAAATAATAATATTATACCAACAATCTTACAATACCACCTTATGAAAACGGTGACTGTTTGTAACAAAACCTAAGTGCACGTAGAGCGTCGGTGGTCGAGTAGTTACGGCATCTGACTCGTAAGCAGAGGTACCGGGTTCGAATCCCACTGCGGCCATATATCAATGACTCTTCTCTGAGTTATGTACATTCATTGAATACTAGCCAATGCGCTTATGGTGATGAAACCTGCACATTCAAGCGACTGAATATAACCATGGGCTGGTAGCAGGGTCACCAGGAAAAGTTGACCAAATAATCTAACGCCCACAACACAAGCTTTGCTTACTTTGGGGCTAGATGGCGCTGTGTGAATTTGTCCAAGCATATTTTAATTTATTTTACTAACTTGCAAGCGTTGCTGTACGTTTGTCCGTTGGTACCGCATACTGGCGTGTAATCAGCTGTGCAGACGCATGCGTATGCGCTCCCCGCTACCGCCAACACCGTCAAGGTCAATACTGGAAACAGAGCGTGTATTGTGTTTTATTTATTATTATTTTCTTAATGCGTAAAGACATTAATGAATACCTCTAGTCTAAGCATGTGTCCAATTACTGTATAAGCTAAATGGTATACAATACAATACAATACAAAAACTCTTTATTTGTACACTACAGGATTCACACATGGGATAAAATATATAATAGTAAGCAGTACAAAGGGCGGTCTTATCACTAGAGTGATCTCTTACAGACAACCTTAGTATGGAAAGAAACAAAGCATTTTATATATTGATAGGTAGTGCACATGAAATCTACACAAAAGTTTACAAAGACAACAAAAACAATTAGAAAGCTAGTACCCCAGCGCTCATAACCCCACTAAAGACAACAAGTAATATTGTTTTACTTTTTTCTTAAAAGTATACAGCGATTCTGTGCACCTAATATCTCGGGTATATGAATATAGCAGCCAAAAAAGGCTAAGGCCTGTGCTAGGGCTAACTATTCCATTAAGACATAATTATATGTCAGTTGGTCTACACGTCGATGTTTGCTTCTGAGCTCTGTCTCTGTGTATGTAGTATAGGTATTTACTATATAGTTAACACTTAGGTAAGTTAATAACAAAGTTAAGTATTGATAAATCTTTAATTCATAATTATTGATTTGAAAATTACATGGTCAGAAAGTAGACAACATTGGATAATATAGCGCATACATGTTTAGCCACAATTATTAATAGCCATGCAAAAGTTACGCGCTGTCAAAATTAAATATTGTAATTTGTAAAATCCTTAATACCATAGAAATTATGCTCAGATAACCAGAAATACAATTTTCTTTTAAATAGAGGCAAAGTCAATGATTTTAAGCAATTTGGAATTTGATTAAACACTTGAACATACATTATGACACAGTTTTTAAAATATTGAGTTGTTAGGGGCACTTGGCTATATTCTAGTTTGTGACGATTTAAGACCGCCTGGCAAAAAGGTATCAGGAACAGAATTTCAATAGGTTTTCTTACACTTTGTAATCGATATATCGTGATTTTTGCAACTCTACCAACTGCTATAAAATATTAATGTAAAACAAACATACTCAAAACCAACAAATAATATAAAACATTTGTGTGAAATATGTTGTTTTTGAGTACAACCAAGCATAAAATATCATATATTTGTAACCCTCCGACGAAAAAACAGGGGTATTATGCTTGTCATCTGTGTATCTATGGCTTTGTGTGTCCATCTGTTGCATCGTAGCTCTCGGACGGATGGACTGATTTCGATGCGGTTTTTTGTAAAGATATTTGACAGCCAGTTTAATGGAAATGGTTCGTAGCTCTCTTTCATTCAAATCAGTTCAGTAGTTTAAAAAGTATTTGAGTTAAAATAAAGTTGGTCGGGGTTATCCGACTATTTCTGTTGGTTAGGTTATTGGTATAACCATTATAAATAAGCATAAAAACATTTTTTTTCTCTTTCAACTATCTACCCGTATTTGATTAGATGATTTCAATGTGCATTGATACCAATAGTAAGAATCTAGCTCAGCAATTAACCAATTAAGTAAGGAAATACGTGAAATAAATTAATTGCTCTAACTTCCAACACAAAATGTACAGAACATAGAAGACAAAACATAAAAATTTAAAAACAAAAATATATCTAAACTAAAATACAAATTTGTGAGTTAAATACAGATAAACGACAAAAGACAATAGCATCATTAAAAAATACTCACTAAAAAGAAACTTGAACATCTTGGATAGTAACACTGTAAAGATAAAACTACAATTGCACTACTGACAGTCCCACTTCCTCTTTTATACGAAAACTCGTCCAGCAGCTGTGGAAAAAACAGGCTTTTTGTCAATATGAAACGTAATGAGTAATTACACACAGTCATGTTTATCCCCTTCGATTGTTTTACCGCAGAATTTTATGTTAGTGTGATTGTTTACCTTGTTTGCGCTGTCGTTGGATGGACCAATTATTTTTATATATTTTTGTAGGTATTACATTTCATTTTATCATTATATGTATTTGCGGACTTTAAAGACAAGGTTTGCATCTTGTTCATTATGTCTTTGTCATTTCCATGTCACAGTATTAAGAAACCTTATTATTTTTTAACCTGATATTGTAATGAAAGAATGTTTTCTATATTATTCAATTAAATTATTAACATTATCTAATAATATTTTGGCATATTACCCATGTGATGCAATTTATGGGTTAATCGGCCTGAAAGGTTTTTTTATAGTGGTTTTTCGTTTATTACGATTTTTTATACCACTAATGTGGCAAACAAGCTTATTACCTGCCTGATATGGACATTTGCAATACCAGGGGCATCACCCACGCGTTGCCGACCCCGTTTTCACCTCTTCTTGAAGAACTCCATGTTGTACTCTCCAGGTAGTTAATTCCACAACCTTAGTGTGCATCCTTTGGAACCGCACAGTTGTGACCAGTTTGGCATTACAACTTTACCTATATATTTAAAAGACCAAGGTATAACACAGGTATGCATACTTACGTAATAGAAGGTCTCAACCACTGTAATTAACATCTAAGTCTAAATTTAATAATAATAATAATAATTTATTTCAATGAGATATTTTGTACGTGATCATAACACCTAGTATTCACAAACAATACTTTTCTAAGAGACTGTTTCCCAATCTACTGATAAGTTACAGATATCTCGTTTGACAGTATTTGTAATGCTATCACCCTTTTGTTAGTATAAAACGAAAGGCATAAAAGATATATGTTAGATAAGATATGGGGATCTTATCAGTAAAAAGCATGAGCAAAGGTAGCATTTAAACGAGAGGAAGATATATCCATGGGCAGCAAGAGTTACGCGGCGTGATAGAGTTCACCGGACGGTAGTCTGTCAGTTAATCGCAAGAGGTCACACACTAACAGTTCCGTTTAAGGTCTCGGACTGACGACTGATACGAACTAAGAGTGTGTGGCCGCTTGACATTACCGGCAGGCAAATATCGCTTTAGTGTGTAGACGTTATTGGCCTAGGACGGCAGGCCGCCCGATACGACCAGAGACTGCAGGCGGACTGTTAATGTGTGGGGCCCTTAAGACGTAAACAGAGCATGGACGCGACTTTTTAAAACATATAGAAAAGACGGGGCGCAGACATGGCAGCGTCGCGCTCCCTTTTCTAGGATCAGTTAAGGACGCAGGCAGGACAAGGACAGCAAGCGCTGTGTGCGAGACCCGGCTTCCCGCGTCCCGCCCGCACCCCCGGTCGCACTCGTGTCCTGTCCTTTCTGTACACATGTACATAAAGTTCACGCCTGTGTCTCACAGGTGGGGTAGGCAGAGACTATGGACCGCCACTTTGCTCTGTCCTGACACAACTCCCTAGCCTCGCATATATCCACAATTCTTTTCATACATCTCCTTTCCTGTCCTTTCTGTATGTTTTTCAATAGAGCGCAGACGTGTCTGTGTCGCGTCCGCGCCTGGTCTTTGCTTGTTTTGCTTGTGTGTTTAGCATGGCGACGCATCTGTACATTTTGTATGAAAGTAAATTAAAGTCGCCGCATCTGCGACATGTTTGCGTCTTACGTATTTTCTGTGTGGCCGGGGCCTAAAAAATTTCTGTCTGTTAGTAGTGTAGGTGTTTATATGCATTGTAGAAGTATGGGAAACATACCTCTACGGTAATTCACAGATGTAAATGACCTACATAGTGAAAGCACTGTTTACTACACTGCAATGTTTACCTACATTATAAATTTTGATGCATGAATCATAATGAAATATGCACTTACCAGAGGGTTTGTCATCATTTGTTTAATAACTTATCCACTAAGTATATACTATACTCTAAAATATTTTTTTTAATCATAACATTTTTGCGGTATATTTCAAATCACAGCTAGAATATGTACCTAACCTATTTGCAAGCGAGCGGCTTCACATCATCCACTGACGGTCTTATTATTATTATATTGGGTCTTTACCAAAGACTTATATATAGATACTTATATATCTATGGTCCTTACCTATAAAATCAGTCATTGTCATCATTTCGGCGTTATGTCCCGGTTGCGTTCCCGCACGGTACGTGAGGGCCCGGGGTCCGCCTTCCTACTCCTCCTGGCCCACTTCGCTCGGTCTTTGAATACTTGGTAGTGATTCAAGCTTGTTGGCATGCATGCCATTCTTGACGACGTCAAGCCATCGCGTCTTGGGCCAACCTCTCCTGCCCGTTCATATGAAATTCGCATTTGTTCGCGATTGCACATTTGCTCAAATATTTTTAATTGTACATAACATTCTAGTTAAAGAGGCAAAGCTGTCGACAAATGAAAAGGGGTATGTTCAAACCCTTAAACAACTTGAGAAAGTATTTTTTATTAAATTTCACCCGTTCATGAGCATGACGCAGGGCCCAGCCATCGTCCAATTCAACCATATTTGAGGGAAGAGAACGACCCGACCCCCACGCCACCACCAGGCAGAGTTTTATGTGAGCACTGCCCATGACGTATATTAGAAAATAAATTTTTATTTATAATTTAAAATTTAGAATAAATTAGTGTAAGAGGAGCTAACATTCCTAAGCGCGTCTATAAAGACGATAGCTCGAGGTAGGTTGATATGCTGGTGACTGTACTTGCACTAATGAGTTCGTTTTAATTACTTACTAAATGAACCGTGTAAACACCCATGTGTAAGGAGGAAAACCACAATAAAAATCATTAACTCACGCGTGCTTATTTATGTCTACAGTTTATTGTGCATTCAAATCCAAGCGATGTCTGGCTGACACAATGTAAAGTAAAAAAAAAAAATTAATTCATTTGGGGTATTTTTTTTCGTTGCACGCCCTTATCATTTTTGTTAATTGCTCTCTGGTTGACTGGTAGAAAAAGCTACGTAGCTTTAAGCCCGCCATTGTACCTTAATGTGCATGAAGTTTTGTATAAATAAATAAATTAATAAAGTAATAACTCGGTTATCACAAAAGTCTATCAATGTCTTAAACTTCTTAAGGTGGGAAAAAACATCGTGACTAAACCTGCAGATTGTGAATGTGTAACCGGTCCACTGTAACTACCTGATCTGCCAAATCCTTGACCATGGTCAAGGTGGACCCGGGTCTTTTTTTGTTTTGATTTACATACGGTAGGCAAATAGGCAAGCGGGCCCTCTGATAGAAAGTGGTCACCACTGCCTATAGACATAAGTAACACCAAGAGTATCGCCAATGCGTTGCCCACCTTATAACACGATCATTATCTTATTATTATAATCATACATACATACATAAAGCTCATGCCTCTGTCCCACAGGTGGGGTAGGCAGAGACTATGGACCGACACTTTGCTCTGTCCTGAAACAACTCCCTAGCCTCGCACATATTTACAACTCTTTTCATGTATCTCCTTTTATTCTTACCACTTCGGACCCCATCTTTTTTGAGAACATTGCTGATCTGATCAGTAAATGTTTATTATAATAATCCATTGCGGAAAAAGTAAAATGAGTCTCGGTAGGATAAGTAACTAGTCTGTTTCATACGTCAGGACAGGGATAGGAAAGTAATAAGTAGTCCCAAGGGAAAACCTCTCATGTGATGCTTCAGCATAAGTGTGTTAGAGGGCAGTTATGTATATCTATATAGTTTGTCACCTTAAGCGTCGATTACACCACTTTTAATATAGGATCCTGACTCATTGAGAGAGCAAGATCTAAGTGGAATGTATAACTCATAGATTGAGGTCTATTTTGTAATACGCCTTTTGGAAAACGGAGCGACGCGTAACTCAAATTTACTTTAGTAATGAGGCTGTTCCTAGACTGGCATGACCTATCATCGGCTGCATCGTCACTTACCACTAGGTGAGGTGGCGGTCAAATGCCTGGCTAGTGCAATTATAAAAAAAAGATAGATAGGGTATAGCTTAAGGGTGGTGTAATCGATGCCTTAGTGGTTAATAAAAAATGTACCTAGGAAAATGAATTTTCAAATAAAAAGTGCCAATAGCGAAACATTTATTTTTCAAAACAAAGACTGGACGAGAAAAAAATTAACATTAATACATTTTATTAACAGCACGATCTCTGCTTTACACTTCAAGTATTTAAACCATATAATTTAGTTTTTACAAATGTCGTTCAATATACATTGCGTCAGAGCTAAATAAACTATAATGAATACTTCGATATTATGTTATACGCCATACCCGATTTGAAGAACTTTTTTGTTCTAGGCAAAGCTAGTTTTAGGTAGACCGATCTGGTTTTGAAATATTAGTTGAATACATGAACAGTAATAGTTTATCCTGAAACATGTAGTCAAACGATCAGGCCTAAAATCTAATTTGATGCTAACTTGTAATATTGGCGGTAAATGTTCGTGCTTCATGGAGAGGGAAGAGCAGAGTCTCTAAAGGCAGGACCCAGGGTACGCAAGTGTAGCCCGGGCGCATTCAAGTCTGAAAATAGAAAATAGAATATACGTTATAAAAATATAATTTGTGACCCGCAATTTATTCAAGCTAAGCTGCAGAGCCTCAAGCATCGGCGTAGGGTTGCGCGTCTGTCGGTTTTCTAAAGGTTACATTTCAGAGAGTGTGAAAAGAAGTTGCACGACCTCATTCTGCCGGCCCCTTTCCACCATCAGGAGTTGCGATCCGGGGGAACGCTTTATCCTTATGTCGTGGATATTGAAACCCGCACGAGCCGCTTTGGTTCAACCTTTATAATTCGTACGGCTAAGGCATGGAACACATTGGCTGCGAATAACGTGTTCCCTGATCAATATAATCTTTACGCCTTCAAGACTAGAGTGAATAGGCTGTTTCTAGACAGGCATGCTCCATCTTCGGCCGCATAGTCACTTACTACCAGGTGAGATGGCGGTCAAATGCCTGTCTAGTCAAATAAAAAAATATGGGTATATCATTTTATACTATCAGCCCATCTTTATGACTGTCACGTTTCCAGTAACACATACAAACATGGTTCAGTTTACGAAAGCATACATGCCGAACCTCGCAGCATCTGTCATGCGAACACTTACTGGCATGAATTGGGGTAGGTGCAGCCGTTGGTGGCACACACTGGGTCGTACACTGCCGGGCACACCAGGCCTGAGCGTGAGCACGTACAAAACTGTAACAGGTGGCCAAGAAAGTAGTACAGCATCATTATGCACTTACATATGCTCCTCGAGCATAATCAACATGGCTTACGTTTATCCTATACTATCCAATTTCATCATCATCAGATTATGCTAAGTCTACTGCTAGGCAGAGGCCACCCCCAAGGAGTACCGCCGCGTAATTTGAGCTCTGGTTTGATCGGTCCTTTAATATTCAGCTCCAGCTGTGGACTGGAAGCCGTGCAATAATGAAATCATAAACTATAAAACACTATAAAAATCGGTGCAAAACTTTACAAGCGTCTATAATAAAAGATAAAATAAAGCAAACTTTAGCTCACAATCATGCAGAAGTCACAGTCCACAGCTGTATTTTCGTAAATTTTTTAACACTTGGACAAACTGTATGAAATTTGAAAAAAAAACAGTACTTCACAAAGGTTGAGGAGGCTCGCCTGCGCTGCTTGCACGTGCTGCATAAGCCCTTATTTCATACGATCACCCCAGACCAACTTTACATATACTCAAAAATATTTTCAAAACTACCAAACCCAGTTTAATGAATTAAAGCTAAGAATTATCTTAATTAAAGTGGCTCTCAAACAGAAAACCGCATCGAAATGGTTCCATCGTCTCGAAAGCTAAGATGCCACAGACAGACACACAGATACACACATATACACACTTCAAACTTATAACACCCCTATTTTTTCGTCGGGGTTTATAAAATGGCCAATACACCGAAGACATAGACACCGGCTTTTTATATTCAGCCTTTGCTTAGCAAGTTTTCACACAGATGCACAGGAAAATATTACAATTTTATAAGGCCTTTTTTAGAGTTAAAACTGACCGTTCCATAGTTTTCGCTTCCACCAGAGGAGGCGCTGGCGCTGGCGCTCGAACTGGCACTGGATGCAGCGCAGGCGCCGATCCACGCCAATAGTGCGAGGCTTATGGCTGGGGGATGGAAAGTATTGTTAAGTTGTTTTATACATTATATTAGGCATTATTTACTTAACACTATGTTGTGACTTCATGATGGAACTCCATTATTATTAATTAAATCGCTTTTTGTACACTAGTTCCACTTAAATACATATTTTACTAAATTGCAACCGGTTTCGAATTACTCATCCGCAGGCAATGATTTTATATTTTGTTTCCAATCTTGATTAGATTGTAAATAGACTGTACAAAACGTGATTTCATACATAATTAGGCATTATATACTGCAGGCCTTTGCCCTGCAATGGGACACTGCAGGCTCCAAAAAAAACTTAGCCAAGCTTGGTTCGGCCATAGGTAACTTACGGAGAAAGAAAATCATGTTAGCAAAAGGGTATTAAATTTGATGTGGATGGTTACACAGGAAAAGGAAGATCAAAGAAAAGATGGATGGCTTGTGTGATGAAGGAGGTCGAGATGCGAGAACGAGAGGTGAGCGTGGATATGGCAGCGGATCGGGGTGAATGGAGAAAGAAAACATACTGTGCCGATCCCAAATAAATGGGATGGGGGCATGCAAATGATGATACCAGGCAAGCTTGAACATCGGCGTGGGGTTGAGCGCTTGTTTATATTTCACAGGCTGCATTTCGGGGATCGTGTGATGGAATTATTCGATCTCGCCGCGGGAACCACATTTATTTTCAACATAAATTATAGTACCTACATAATTACGCGCTTTTCTGGGCTATAAGCTACATTACTGCCAAATTTCATGAAAATCGGTTCTGTAGTTTTATCGTGAAGGATTAACAAACATTCACCGTAATCAATCCTTACAATCTGTTGCATTTATTTTATTTTATTTGTAAGATAGCTGGGTATAGATAGATTACACTTAAAGCAGCTCAAAAACTAATCGTAAATGTTATCTTTGCAACCTTGTCCATTAATTAATTAGACTTAAAACTTAACGTAGCCTTAACGTAGCGTAGCAGTCTGAAGCCAGAAAAGTTAGGCAGTGCCACCGCCGTCTATGGAGATTAGAAACACAAGGGGCGCTACCAATGCGTTGCCCACCTCTAAGGAGACCTCTAATATACCTCTTGAACGATCCCATGTCATAGTTCAAAGGAAACACTGTGGCTGGGAGCTCATTCCATATCATAACGAATTGTACGAGTGAGAAAAATTCTTTAGAATCTAGGTAGTAGAACCTATTTGAACAACAAATACATACTATAGATAGGTACATAGGAGTAAATAATAGGGGGAATAACATATTTATAGAGCATGCAGATAATGCTTGTGCAGCCTTTTCTAACGATATTTAGATTAAAAACAAAAGTGCTAACTTACCAATAGCGAATTTCATTTTCAAGGTTCTTAGGCGGGAGACTGGAAACTTGGAAAATGATACCAGAACGCACGCCACAGCCATTTATATACCCGCTAACATCAACGCATCCTTTCTAAACAAATAATGTGGTGCAAATTGCATCGGAAACTTGTTTTCTTTATCGGTGCAACAAAAGAATTTTTATCCACAATGAGGTTCGTTTTCTGTGTTGTTTAAATGCAAATATTTTTTATAAACTAGCGGACCCGCGCGACTTCGTTCGCGTGGCGTCCTACCTACCCCTACCCTACCCTATACTACCCTACTCTGCATCTACCCGACACCCACACTACATGTACCCTACACCTACTTCACTCTCATCATCATCACAGCCCATAACAGTCCACTGCAAGACTCAGGGCCTCTCCCACGAGAGGGGAGGTCATTGCCGTAATCTCTTATTAGTAGTTATAAATACAACAGTGGAAACCATTTTCCAGTCCACAGAGACGAGATCTTTTGTCTCGAAAACAATAGTCGCCTTATACGACACCCATGAGCGTATGATATTGGTGCTCCGTGTGGTGTCCGGCAGTGTAGAAACGCTGCCGGACACCACACGGCTCTTTACTTAACCCTACCTACCCTTTTTTTCTTGATATAAACCTTCCTCTTAAGTCATTCTATCTATTGATGAAAACCGCATTAAACTCCGTTGCGTAGTTTGAAAGATCGAAGCGTACATACACACAGACGGCGTGAAGCAACTTTGTTTTATACTATGTACACAATGTTTCTCACATTATGTTTTTCTTCAGGACCAGACGGTACGGTCAATATACTTTTATCTGTTTATTTTATCTTCTTTATTTACTTTGTTTTACGTTTTAGAAATGAATAATGGAGTCTATTCACAAATAAAATTAATTATAATATTGTATTCTTTATTTAATTGAGTTTGATCAATATTCATTCAATGTAGTCTAATGAGATTACAGACTTCAGCATTGATAAAAAAAACATGTTTTTGTTCATGTCCTGGTTGTGCTCTCGCGCACGAGGGCCCGGGGCCGGCCTTGAGATAATTACATAGTTACAGAGGAGCCACTGCCATCTCCCCCAGAGATCTCCACAAAGGCCGCTCCTGTGCCTTCCGCATCCAGCTGGTACCTGCGATATTTACCAGGTCGTCGGTGCACCTTGTGGGAGGCCTACCCGCGCTGCGTCTTCCGGTACGTGGTTGATAATCGAGAACTTTACTGCCCCATCGATGCTTGTTATGTGTCTTGTAACCACAGAGAAAAAATATTGCCAGCATGACATATAGCTAGTTAAAAAAAAGTTATATAAAAATTTACCTTATTCTATGAGCAATACATTCCACTTTGATCTTGCTCTCTGAATGAGTTAGGGTATAGATTAAGGATGGTGTAATCGATGCTTTAGTGGTTAATAAAAATGGTACCTAGGAAAAAGAATTTTTAAATAAAAAGTGCCAATAACGAAACATTTATTTTTCAAAACAAAGAACTGGACGAAAAAAAATTAACATTTAAACATTTTATTAACAGCACGATCTCTGTTTTACACTTCAAGTATTTAAACAATATAATTTGTTTTCACAGATGTCGTTCAATATACATTGCGTCAGAGCTAATTAAACTATAATTAACTTCGATATTATGTTATACGCCATACCGATTTGAAGCCAAACGGGTGTGTTCTAGGCAAAGCTAGTTTTAGGTAGACCGAACTGGTAATGAAATAAGAGTTGAATACATGAATAGTAATAGTTTATACTGAAACATGTAGTCAAACGATCAGGCCTAAAATCGGACTTGGAACGAACATAATTTATTTATATTGATGTAATATTAGTTTATCTAGCTTTTATCGAATTTTAAAATAAGCAACATTTATATTATGAAACAACCTCTGTTTGTAGAAATTTTCATCTAATTTTAATACGACCAGCACGGCTAGCACAATTGTGCCCGCGACACGCGCCGTGAGAGAGCCTCTGTTTCTTTCTCTCAATACTAAGATGTTAGAGATATTGCCTTTTCTCGCTTATCGCGCGCGAGATCACACTTGTTCTAGCCGTGCAGTGGTGCGTTTATCTATGATAATCGAAAAGTTATCGGATCGTCATTGGGCAGTTCACTTATGCGATGACGTATACCATAAAATTTCAATTTAAACAAAGTGACCATAAGTGCTCACTTTGTTTAAGATGTGGTCAGATGTCGCGGTTAAACAAAATCGCTTTTATCAGATCTTTAAATGATGCTAACTTGTAATATTGGCGGTAAATGTTCGTGCTTCATGGAGAGGGAAGAGCAGAGTCTCTAAAGGCAAGGCCCAGGGTACGCAAGTGTAGCCCGGGCGCATTCAAGTCTGAAAATAGCAAATAGAATATACGTAATAAAAATATAATTTGTGACCCGCAATTGATTGTAGGTAAGCTGCAGATCCTCAAGCATCGGCGTAGGGTTGCGCGTCTGTCGGTCTTCTACAGGTAACATTTCAGAAGCAGTTGCACGACCCCATTCCGCCGACCCCTTTCCACTATCGGGAGACGCGATCCGGGCGAACGTTTCAATCTTCGTCGTGGATATTCTAGCTATCCTCACGAGCCGCTTCGACCTTTATAATGCGTACGGCTTAGGAATAGAACATGTTACCTGTGAGTGTGTTCCCTGATCATTACAAACTGGACGCTTCAAGGCTAGAGTGAATAGGGTGTTCCTAGACAAGCATGCTCCATCTTCGGTCGCATCATCACTTACCACCAAGTGAGATGGCGGTCAAATGTCTGTCTAGTCTAATATAAAAAAATATCAGCCCATCTTTATGACTGTCATGTTTCCATTAACACATAGAAACATGGTTCAGTTACGAAAACACACATGCCGAATCTTGCAGCATCTGTCATGGGAGTGCGGACACAAGGATTTCTAAACACTTACTGGCATGAATTAGGGAATGTGCAGCCGTTGGTGGCACACACTGGGTCGTACTCTGTCGTGCACGGATGGTCTGAGCGCGCGCACGTACAGTACTGTAACAAGTGGCGAAGAAAGTAGTACAGCAGCATTATGCACTTGCATATGCGCCTCGAGCATAATCAACATGGCTTACGTTTATCTTATACTAACCAGTTTCATAATCATCAGATTATGCTAAGTCTACTGCTAGGCAGAGGCCATCCCCAAGGAGTACCGCCGCGTAATTTGAGCTCCGGTTTGGTCGGTCCTTTACTATTCAGCTCCAGCTGTGGACTGGAAGCCGTGCAATAGTGCACAGCTGTATTTTCGTAACTGTATGAAATTTGAAAAATATACAGTGCTTCACAAAAGTTGAGGAGGCTCACCTGCGCTGGTTGCATGTGCTGCGTAAGCCCTTTTACATGGGAAATAGGCTGGTGCCTAAATCTACTGGTTTCAGGAAAGAGAGCCCGCGGGAGGGAGGGTTGGTACAGAATGTGCTTGGTAAATCTATGCTTTATGTCTATGTATCTTTGGTCCCAGTGCACCGCTCATCATCGTCCCTTGCATCAAATACCGGGAGAGCCAACCCCAATAACCGGCCCAACTTAACGGGTCGCGGAAAAACAGCACGGTTAAAGGGCGGAGCCCTGAGACGGTCTCCCCGCACGTGAGAAAAGAACACATGCTCGCTCGCCATCACACCCCTCTGTTTTTGTCGGGGGTTAAAAGATTTGACAATACACCGAAGACATAGACGTCGGCTTCTTGTATTCGCCCTCCATTCAGCCTACACTTGCTAAGTTTTTTCACATAGATGCACAGGCACACACTTTAATCTTGTTAGATTTTTTTTTTAAACTAACCGTTTCATAGTTTTCGCTTTCGTCAGAGGACTCGCTAGCGCAGGCGCCGATGCACGCCAATAGTGCGAGGGCTATGGCTGGGGGGATGGAAAGTATGGTTAATATTTTTAAACATTATATACTACGACATTATACAGGCTGACCTTATCCTCTGGACAAATAATGAAACTCTATTTAAGACTGCCACTCAGCAGTGTTGTAAAATAGCTCTTTCATTAAATAGACAAAAAAACAAAAATCTATTTTTTCTAACATTTAATTGTAACTTAATCGGCAACAAATACAACATACTGTATAACGACAACACGAATTACAATTAATTATTGACAACCATGACATGACATGAGAAACTAGTGCCATTATGTCATACTTCAAACCACAATAACATTTTTTTTTTAATTTATTGTAGTCTGTCATCTGGCGTGGAGTTCTATTGCAATTCAAAAGAGTTTGCAAAGTTTTGGGTACTTCCTACTCTTTATAGATGGTCCATAAAGCAATTACATACAGGCTGCTCCATAGTGATAAATTTAAAATCGTTGGTTTTTCGGTAAATACTGGACCGATTGTGATGATACTTTGCAGTTTAGTTTTAAATACCATACTCCACTAGTAGTTTTCGGCTTTGTCCAGAGCGTAAGGACAACCTGTATACTGCAGGCAAAAAACGTGAGGAGAAGAAAAACGTGTCACCAAAAGGGTATTGAAAATGAAGTGGATGGATACAAATGAAGAGGAAGATCAAAGAAAAGATGGATGGATTGTGTGATGAGGGATATTAGTGAGTGAGAGGTGAGCGTGGAGATGACAGCGCATAGGGATGAATGAAGAAAGATAACATACTGTGCCGACACTAAATTAATGGGGTAAGGACAGGCAAATGATGATACTAGGCAAGCTTGAACATCGGCGTAGGGTTGCGCGCTTGCTGTATTTTACAGACAGCATTTCAATCCACGGGAACCACATTTAATTTTTGGCATTCCTTAATTATAATACATAATAATGCGCTATTCTGGGCCATAAGCTATATTACTGCCAAAAATCGTGAAAATCGGTTCAGTATTTTTAAAGTATGTTCCAGGTTTCCTACCGCGTACCTATGTTGACGAAAAGCCCCGATATTTCGACGCAGATGCATGTATCATGGTATCGGGCTACTCGTCAACGAAGGTATACGGTAATAAACCTGGAACATACCTTTAAAATATGTGATAATAAATAAACGCGATAGTTTAAAACGTTATGTTATCGGTTCCGTAGTTTTCGCGTGAAGGAGTAACAAACATCCTTCGTAACATCCTTATATATTTGTCATTCATAATATTTTATTAGTAAGATTGTTTGGTTACACTCACACTAGCTCCAAAAATAATCGTATTCAATGTTATATTTGCAACATCATCCATTTATTTATTAAAACTTTATGTACTAAAGGTACATTGGCGGACTAAAACCAAAAGAGGCCTTTTCTACCAGTCAACCATGAACGGTAGGCGAAAAGGTAGGCGGTACGAGAGAAACCATAAGATAACGTGGGGGAGGGGATTCTTCACATAAATAAATGCGAAGTATACATAATTTTAAAATAAAGATATACCATAAGATTTAACAAGAGACAATAAGATTTTTTTAAAGTAATACGGCAGCCAAACAGCAAGCGGGCCACCTGATGGAAAGTGGTCACCACCGCCTACCACCAACACCAGGATTGCTACCAATGCGTTGCCCGCCTCTAAGGAGACCTCTAATATATCCCTGAACGATCCCATGTCATAGTCCAAAGGAAACACTGTGGCTGGTAACTCATTCCACATTCGAATTGTACGAGCGAGAAACGTTCTTTAGAATCTAGATTGTAGAACGTATTTGAACAACAAATATATATTAAGACAATGATTACAAGAGGTTGTTTACAAGGGTGGGCTTATGTCTGTAAGAGATCTCTTCCAGCAAACCCTACCGGGTGTGGAGAAAAGCAATAAACGGGGAAGCAGTAGAAAATGTGCACGTAGAGAATGTGCACTATATTTTCTAAACAAACTGAGTAAAGTAGTATTTATATAAGAATAAATAATAGGATGAATAATGTGTTTATAGAACATGTAGATAATGCTTCTGTATAGCCTTTTTAAACGTGAATTAGATAAAAAATAAAAGAGCTAACTTACCAACAGCGAATTTCATTTTCAAGGATTTTAGGC
Source organism: Blastobasis adustella (assembly GCA_907269095.1). Taxonomy (NCBI): domain Eukaryota; kingdom Metazoa; phylum Arthropoda; class Insecta; order Lepidoptera; family Blastobasidae; genus Blastobasis; species Blastobasis adustella. The sequence goes on from OU026132.1 coordinate 639,062, forward strand.
GGGAGACTGGAAACTTAGAAAGTGATACCAGTACGCAAGCCACAACCATTTATATACCCGCTAACATCAATGCATCCTTTCTAAACAAATAATGTGGTGCAAACTGCATCAGAGACTTGTTTTCTTTATCGGTGCAACAAAAGAATTTTTATCCACAATGAGGTTCGTTTTCTGAGTTGTTTAAATGCAAATATTTTTTATAAACTAGCGGACCCGCGCGACTTGGTTCGCGTGGCGTCCTACCTACCCCTACCCTACCCTATACTACCCTACTCTGCATTTACCCGACACCCACCCTACACGTATCCTACACCTACTTCACTCTCATCATCATCACAGCCCATAACAGTTCACTACAAGACTCAGGGCTCAGGGAGGTTATTGCCGTAATATCTTATCCGTAGTTATGAATACAACAGTGGAAAACGCTGCTATCCATTTTCCAGTCCACGGAGACTAGATCTTTTGTCTCGAAAACATTAGTCGCCTTGTACGACACCCACGAGTGTAAGGTATTGGTGCTCCGTGTGGTGTCCGGCAGAGTAGAAACGCTGCCGGACACCACACGGCTCTTTACTTAACCCTACCTACCCGTTTTTCTTGATATAAACCTTCCTCTTGAATCATTCTATCTATTGATGAAAACCGCATTAAACTCCGTTGCGTAGTTTGAAAGATCTAAGCGTACATACAGACAGACGGCGTGAAGCAACTTTGTTTTATACTATGTATATAATGTTTCTCACATTGTGTTTTTCTTCATGACCAGACGTGGTACGGTCGATATACTTTGTTTTACGTTTTAGAAATGAATAATGGAATCTATTCACAAATAAAATTAATTATAGTATTGTATTCTTTAATTCATTGAGTTTGATCAATATTTATTAAATGTAGTCTAATGAGATTACAGACTTCAGTAATAATAAAAAAACATGTTTTTGTTTATGTCCTGGTTGTGCTCTCGCGCACGAGGGCCCGGGGCCGGCCTTGAGATAATTACATAGTTACAGTAGAGCCACTCCCATCTGACCTCTGTGACCCTGCTATCAGGGGAACCTGACCAGATTGGATGTTGATTACACATTCAGTCGCCTAAAAGTGCAGATCTCATCACGATGTTTTCCCTCACCGTAAGAGCATCGGTTAGCATTCAACTAATGAACATAGCTCAGAAAAGTGTCATGCATATGCTTGAAAACATAAGCTCCCTGGAGAGTTTAATGTAGAGTCACTGAGAGAGAGACTGAGACCCCTGGTATTGCAAACATTTATACGCTGCGGTAACTGCTTGCTAAGCAGGCCGTAAGCTTGTTTGCTATAACCCTCCCTCTGTCGCAGTCGGGTAAAAACAAATCATGGGTAATTAACGTCGTGAAGACAGACTATTCTACCTCAGTAATCAAGAAAATGTGTTCGGCTCGAACCAACAAATGCCTAAGCAAGCACATCGTGTGCACCTTTTCACTTGTAAGGGACTGTCATACCACATTTGTATGAAGAAGGCAGTTTCTGCAAATTCATACTTAATTTATGAACTTCTCTATTCATAAGAGCTCATTTGATTTATTACAGGCTTCAAAATTCACAAATGATGCTTTAAAGCCAAGTTCAAAGGGTGTGTGATGTACGTATTTATAATTAACTGAATATACTAAGGTTTTTGACAGAAAGAAGAAAGAAAGAAAAGATATTTATTACACATAACACACCATGACACAATAGCATTGAGAAAACCTTAATTCCAAAGCTAATCCTCCTACCCCCCCTCCTTCTTGACGATTGAAAGAGATATTTAATGTCCTAATCAATCAAGAAATTTTGAGTTTGAGTTTAATAGAAGTCTTTAGGGTAAGAACGCCAGTGGCCGAGTGCTTAAGGTATCCGACTCGTAAGCGAGAAATACCGGGTTCGAATCCCACTGTGGCCATGTGCCAATGACACTTTCCTGAGTTATGTACATTAGTTGTACTGCTAATGCTAACCGATGCTCTTACAGTGAGGGAAAACATCCGTGATAAAACCTGCACATTCAGACGATCCAATCCGGTCGGGCTCCCCTGGTAGCAGGGTCACGGAGATCACACGGCAGTCGCTCCAATGCAATTACCTAATTTGCCAATTCCTGGATCATGGTCAAGGCAGACCCCGGACCACGCGCGAGAGCACAACCGTGACATTAACACCAAGATTATCACTTTACATAACTTTTATTTAAAATGGTTCAAAACTTAGTTTAATCTATCCACGTCCATAGGCTGCGGTGACTACTTACCATCAGGTAGGCCGTAAGCATGTTTGCCACCTTAGTGGTATAAAAAAAACTATTCAAAAGTCATTGTAAAATTAATTTTCCTATTCAATTACAAAACTGCCTCTTTGCTAACGGATTTTTCTTAATTTATATTTTTCGCTCAGATTAATTATTCTCAGAGAAAATCTGCTGTCGCCAAGTAATTAATCATGAGCTGGGGACAGTGATGCGGGACCATATCTCACACAGGGATCACAGGATTTAAGCATAATGAAAGGGAAAAACGAAGAGACATTTATGAGTTTTCCTCTTGGTTTATAAGGCACATTTTTGTGCAGTGTCATTATTATGACAGGCTTGTTTATATCGACTATGTCTGTGTAGGCTCTGGCTACCTAAATGTTTTTGCTAGCTTTATCAGGTGGTAGGACTCTGTCAAGCCTAAGGAGTCCGCCTGGGTGAGTACCACTGCCTTATCTATTTCTGCCGCGAAGCAACGGTGTTTAATTTGTTGTATTCCGGTTTGAAGGATAAGGTAGCCAGCGATATCACAGGCATGAGGTATTTCATCTTAGTCCGCACAGTGACAATGCACCTGCGGTTCTGCATTTTTGTTACCTGCAACCTAAATATTTGAGTTGTAGATGTTATGGGCGACAGTTACCACTTACCATCAGGTGGATGGTCTGCTCGTTTATCACTGAGTAGCATAAAAAGGCACTGTTCTCATTGTTAAACGGTCGTACGATAATGGTCGTGCGACAGGGAGTTTTGAGGTCTCCTATTGATCGGGCGACGTCCGTCGTATGACGCTTTCCAATTAAGACAGCGCCTTACACATTGCTATACTCAATGCAATTAACAACGTTATTATTTTACTCGTGAGCAGGCCTCCCACAGGGTGGACCGAGGACCTGGTAAAGATCGCAGGTACCAGCCGGATGCGGAAAGCACAGGACCGGCCGCCGTGGAGATCTCTGAGGGAGGCCTATGCCCAGCTGTGGGCGTCTTCTGGCTGATATCATGATGATGATGATAATACTCAACGCAATTATCGACGTTATTGGTTTACTCCGTTTACTTAATGTATAGTCGAGAAATTGTCACTAGAATTTCTTTTTGAATAGCTCATCGCGTCAGTGGTATAAATATAAAACCATATGTGCCATTCAAACACAAGCTCGCTTACAAAGGAGCTACAGTGCAGAGACGAATAAAGCAAACTCCTCGTTTTGAGTTGTACCATGTAATTGAATGCCTCGACGTCATCCCAATTGCTCCCCTGTAGGAGACCGGAACACAGACCATTCAGAAAGATACATAAATTATTTATTGCTCACACAAGAATAATTGCATTAAAATTTCCGACAAAAACCATAACTAGTTGTGGGTAAAGGCGGCTTTTTTTTTTATGTTATCCGGCAGACAAACAGGCATGCGGGCCACCTGATGGAAAGTGGTCACCGCCGCCTATGGACATCAGCATCACCAGGGGTACCACCAATGCCAGGCTTTATCGGTGCAAGCGATCTCTACTAGGCAACCTTTATCTAAAGAACCGCTGGATACACACTTGATACAAGTCAACAACATGGACTTATACTAGCGAACTTACACTTATAAAAAGTAGAAATATATGTATACCTACATGCCATTCAGCTTGTAGATGCAGTAGTAAATAAGTTATCAAATGTATTTTTTTTCATAACAAGTTTTTTCGCGCGGTACTCCTAAAGACCAAGGCATCCAAGCTTTGATTTGATGTGAGAGAGAAGAGGAAGGTTTATAGGGTAGGACAACACACGATTAAAGTCGCCGCAGGCCAGCTAGTCTGATATAATATAATCTATGGTCACTAAGGTTGTGGAACGACCTACCTGGATAAGTTTTCCCTGGAGAGTACCACATGGAGTTCTTCAAGAAAGTGGTGAATATGTTTTTACGGTAACGGCAACGCGTGGGAGATGCCCATGGTATTGCAAACGTCCATAGGCTGCGGTGATTGCTTGTCATCCGGCAGGCCGTAAGCTTGTTTGCCACCTTTGTGGTTTAAAAACAAAAGAGAATTGACTCCATGGACACATAGCTCGCATTCGCGCCTCACAGCACATGCTGAGTGGATACCATTTATGATGGCCGTGGCATGTGAGGCTACTCATTGCTTAAATGTTTTAATTAGTATCTAATGCTTCCTTGGTCAATTCATCACCATCATCATCGTCATGGCGTTTATCCCGGCCTCTGCCAGAGTCCGCTTTCCTACCCATGCTTCTCCACTTTACCCGGTCTTCGGCATCCTCGCGTCGTAGGCCATTGGCTTTCGCATCCTTTCTTGTTTCCTTTGTTAATTTTGTAGCTGTTATTGTGTCGTGGTATGTCATGCTTTCTTTCTTCTTCATCGCGACGTCTACACACATAGCACTCCGTGTGCCCAGCTGCAGGCTGCAGAAACAAGCGCGATCTTAATTACCCTCCAATCTTGCAGTGGAGGGTATCTCGGGCTTTGGTAAAGGGGATTTGTTTCGAGTGCCTTTGGGTACAGAATATTAATTCTAGGCACCTAACTTGAACCACTGGAACCGGCGCGACTTCGTTCGCGTACATCTACTTTACCCCTTCCTACCGTTTTTATCTTGCTTAAAAACCTTCCTCTTGAATCATTCTATCTATTGTTGAAATCGCGATCCATTGCGCAGTTTAAAAGATCTAAGCGTACATAGATACATGTACACAGACACATAGGACAGACGGCGGGAAACGACTGTGTTTTATACTATGTAAAGATGAAATTATTAATAAAAAAATAAAAAAACATCTTGGCGTTAATGTACCGGTTGTGCTCTCAAGAACGAGGGCCCGGGGTCCGCCTTGACCATGATCCAGAATTTGGCAGGTCAGGTAATTACAGTGGAGCGACTACCATCTGACTTCCATGACCCTGCTACCAGGGGAACCTGACCAGATTGGATCATGGTTACACATCCAGTCGCCTGAATGTGCAGGTTTCATCACGATGTTTTCCCTCACCGTAAGACAGAAAACAGTTATTGATACATGGCCGGAGCGGGATTCGAACCCGGGACCTCTGGCTTACGAGTCGGATACTGTAACCGCTCGGCCACCGACGCTCACATGATTAACATTATTAATATGATGTAAATGTCTACATAATTAAGTAATTGTATTTTGTTGACTTAACATGGAAAATTCAAATTGATTGATTTTACTAATATAGTCTTGTATGAGAACCATTGTTACTAATAAATATGGATTATGGTTCGAAATAAATGATTTTATGTTTTTTTTTTTATTAGACTATACAGCCGCCATATCAGTCCGCCATCTCACTTGATGGTAAGTGACGAAACGGCATGAAGATGAATTTAAATAATTTGAATTCAACAGAAATTTCCGATGTTTTGATTTTCAGTCATTTTAGATAGGACCTACACAGTTTGGTTACAGCATATTTGCGAGATTGATAACAGAATAGCTTATAATAAAATAGACAGTCCCGTACGAGAACTTCAATAATTTCACATTTTATGACGTAAGTGGTTCAGTGGTTAACATGTCTGGTAAAGGGTCCGTACACCGTCTGCCACGCAAGAGGTCCCGGGTTCGATGCCCAGCCGAGCAGAAATTGAAATGATGAATTTTAATTTCTGTTACGGGTCTAGCCAACGGGTAACGTCAGGAAGATAATGAAAGCTAAACAATAATTCGTATGGAAATTGAACCACCGGAATTCATGTCAATCAACCAAAACTTTCTATCTTCAGCAGCAGCTGTGGACGATTTTGCGAATTGTCCTTAACCAGAAGTTTGCAATGCTCGAGCAAGGTATAATTTCACGTAAACATTTCCAGCGAGACTGTTTTAGAAGCAATCTGCGTATTTGCATAATGTTTTCCATTCGGTTGCTGCTCGAGATTCCAGACGGAGATTATTTTCGTGGAACAACGATTACGTAGGCTTGCGACGTTTTCTAGTGGAGTTGTTGAAATTCACGTACAGAACTAACACCTGTTTTCACTTAACTCGAATAACCTAATCAGATAAGTTTCTGGCGTTTGTGGTACTCTACAGCATAGCCTGTCTCAGCCATGAAGGTCGCTTTCCACTTTTCAAACAATCCAAACTTTCCAATCTTTTGGATAAAGTACTAAGAAACTTATTATACATAAAACACCCAGACCCGTAACAGAAATTAAAATTATCATTCATCGAATTCATTTCAATTTCTGCTTAGCCGGGAATCGAACCCGGGACCTCTGCGTGGCAGACCGGCCAATGTTAACCAACTGAACCAGTCAGGTCGTCAAGATACAAAGAGAAAGACGTTGTTCGTGAAAAAGTCGCAATTGAAAAACAAATAGTTCGTTGCTATTTGTAGACATTCAATTGAGCAGATTTTTTCAATCAATCAATCAAATATGTTTATTGTGACACACAGGTTATACATTAAATGCAGGTCTTATGTAAATAGAGACTAGAGCGCTGTGGTCTACCTTTAGGCATACAATATAAAATTAGAGAACACTTAGTTAAAAATTACAAATAAATCATTAAAATAAAACAGAAAAAAAGCCATAATTGTCATTAATTATATAAATAACATGTCAATAAAATGCAATTAAATATGAACATAAGTATCTACGGGGTTGCAAGCAGGGCTTGCAATCGAATATTCGAATATTCAAATTATTCGAATATTTACATTTACATTTATATTTTTATTTTGGTTTATATTATTAACATGTAGAAATCCATTTCACGCTCATTTGGATACATTTACTAACGGTCAATTGCACAAACTTACATTAAAAAAGTAGTTAACATCCTTATTCCAGGTTTCACCATATTTCGTATAATATTCGAATACTAAAATTTTCGAATATTAATCAATCAATCAATCAATGTATTTATTGCATTCATGCGGTTATTTGCAAGCCCTAGTTGTGAGTCACCAATAAAATTCATTAATAAACAAAGTGACTCATTAAAAAAATCCCCTAAGCTGTAGTAATTTTTGTCATAAAGTTTAATTAGGTATTATTTAGGTTAGCGTGAACTGATTTCAACTTAATTGCATATTGGTTTCACAATGCATATTTGTGGTTAGCTCCCTACGAACGTCGATAGGTGACATCCAAAGCCATGCGAATATTGATGACTTCACTGCTATAAAAAAAACCCGTATCTCCGAGGTCTCTTACCATTGGTTCTAGGTCAATATTACTCACTCTTACTTTTTAACCCCCGACGAAAAAAGAGGGGTGTTATAATTTAAACGTATGTATGTGTAGTGTAAGTGAATAAGATGTTCCTAGACAGGCATGCTCCATCTTCGGCTGCATCGTCACTTACCACCAGGAAGATGGCGGTCAAATGCTTGGCTAAACAAATTTTAAAAACAAAATACCCAGCTATAGGGATATGACTATTGCCGGCCGATCCACGGATCATTCACAGTCGCGAACAATTTTGGACGCTGAGGTAATAAGCATTAAGGACGATAAGGAAACTGAGTTTATACCCGTTATGCGAAGACAGAAACGAAAGGTAAATAATAATATACGCGGGACAATGGAGAACTGTACTAGATTACGTGTGGCGGAGTCGACGAGCTACATTTATGTGTCTAGGTTCACTAAAGATGTGACGGAGAAGGAAGTTAAAGAGCATATTGCAGATATGGGCGAAGAGTGCCGTAGCGTTACGCTACTAAAATCTACTCGAGAAACTTCGTTCAACTCTTTTAAAATAGAGGTATTAAGCACTAAAAAAGACAACTTTTTAAATGAGAACTTCTGGCCAGTCGGACTCGTATTTAGGCACTATAAAGAACGATTTTTTAACCGTCCCAATAAAAACTAAACATGGACAGTACACCTACTTCCACAAATATTAACCTAGTAACCTACAATTGTAAGTCGATAAAGAGGTCGGTCTCATACGTGAAAGATCTATGTAAACATGCTGACATTGTTGCGCTTCAAGAGACATGGTTGTTGCCGCACGATCTGAATTTTGTCCATTCTATTGACTCCCAGTTCGGATGCATTGCCTACTCATCGGTTGATACCTCCACAGGAGTTCTGCGTGGAAGGCCGTATGGTGGGATCGCGATTATGTGGAGGAAATCGAAGTTTGACAAGGTGTCTGTGTTGTCGACAAATTCAAATAGAATGGCTGCTGTCTCCGTATGCGTGGGGCTAAGATCGTTTCTGGTGATTAATGTGTATATGCCAGTGGACCATCCAGACAATCTTACTGAATTTACTGACATATTGGCTAGAGCGAGTGCCATAATTGAGGACAGTGGCGTGCAGGCAGCGTATATCCTAGGTGACTACAATGCGCACCCTACGGCAGAATTCGGTCATGAGCTTCTCAAGTTCTGTGATGACCAGAGATGGACTTGCACAGATATTAAAAAACTGGGCTATGAATCGGACACCTTCACATTTGTGAGCGAAGCACACGGTACGTGCAGATGGCTTGACCACTGTGTGGTCACGGATGCGGCTGCAAGCACTGTGGTATCGGCTGGGGTCACTTATGATCCTGGTTGGTCCGATCATTGTCCTCTCTGGATTACGTTTGACGTAGCAGTGGTTACGGAAGAGAAAAACAATCCAAGATGCGAACGTAAGCCTGATAAAATTATGTGGGGTGTGCGTAATGCCTCTCAAATAGAAAAATATTATGTATATTGTTGTAAGGAGTTAGCCAAAATAGAGGATTCATTGGAATGTGACGACTGTGATCATAGTTATTTAAGTGTATGTTCTAATTCACAATATCATAGAGAATTTATTGCCAATTTATATGATTGTATAGTCAATACTCTTCAGGCAGGAGCTAGTTTGTCTGCTGTTGAGTCTCGGTCAAATGCAAAGAAAAAGCATAGAGAGGTGCCTGGCTGGAACCATGAGGTCAGAAGGCTGCACCAGGTACACAGGCGCTGCTTTGAAAGCTGGGTTGCGGCGGGTAAGCCATCCACTGGATATATATACAATGAAATGAAAGTTAGTAAGAACTGTTTTTAAAATAAACTTAAGTGGGTACAAAGGAATGCAGAAACAGTTAAACTCAATATTTTGGCTACACATAAAAAGGAAAAATCGTTTGTAAAATTCTGGAAAGGGGTTAAAAAGTTTAATTATAAGCAAAGTCTGCCTTTGTCAGTGGATGGCCTACAAAGCCCCATCGAAATTGCGAACATGTTCGCGAATAAATTTCGTATTGATCCCTTACCCATACCTGATTGTACTCGCAAAGGTCACTCACAAAAGAGCGAAAACTGCAGCGCACTGGTAACAAGTATAATATTCAGCATGGACGACGTAGCACGTGCAATCAGGACTATGACAAGGGGTAAATCGCCCGGCCATGACGGACTAAGTTTGGAGCATATTCTTGGTGCTGGAGATATACTTGTTGCCAAACTGTGTAGCCTCTTCAACCTCTGCCTAAGACATACATTCTTGCCGTCTGACCTCATGACAACTAAAGTTGTCCCTATCGTAAAAAATAAAACAGGAGATATAGGTGCTGCAAACAATTATCGACCAATTTCATTGGGCACGATAATTGGAAAAATCTTAGAGCGACTACTGCAGCCTTATTTGCTTAACAATCTCAATATAGATGATGCTCAGTTTGGTTTTCGTGCCGGTCTCTCAACGGATTCTGCAATCCTAAGTTTAAAACACGTAGTAAACTACTATGTGCAACGTAAAACGTCTGTTTACGCATGCTTTTTGGACCTGAGCCGTGCATTTGACTTAGTGAATTATGGAATTCTCTGGAGCAAATTGCGCGGCTCAGGTGTGGCCGATAGTGTAGTTAATCTGTTGAGTTACTGGTACGATAACCAGACAAACTGTGTAAAATGGGGCGACGCGACCTCTAACACATATAGGTTAGAATGCGGTGTACGCCAAGGAGGGCTTACGTCTCCGGATCTCTTTAACGCATATGTCAACGGTCTGATCGAGGAATTGAGGGAGTCGAGAACTGGTTGTCACTTTGGTGGTGTATGTGTGAACAGCTTGAGTTACGCTGATGACATGGTTCTCCTCTGTCCCTCGATCAAAGGCATGAGAAGGCTGCTATCCATCTGTGAACGGTATGCGCTGAGACACGGCTTAAAATATAATGCCCTCAAGACGGAAGCGATGGTATTCAGGGCGGGTGGGGGTCCGGAGCGTATACCTGAGATTAAAATGAATGGATGTGTGATTGGGATTGTTAAGCAATTTAAGTATTTAGGTCATATTCTAACTGAAAATTCCATGGACGACTTAGATATAGAAAGGGAAAGGCGGGCACTCTCGGTCCGTTGCAATATGATTGCACGCAGATTTGGCAAGTGTGACATTGAAGTCAAGAAGACATTGTTTAACGCTTTTTGTCAATGTTTATACACTTGCCAACTCTGGGCCAGCTTCCGGATGAAAACCTATGGAGCCATGAGGGTGCAATATAATGATGCATTTCGCATCCTCATGAGATTGCCAAGATTTTGTAGCGCATCCGGAATGTTCGCGGAGGCGAGGGTGCCCGACTTCTTTGCGGTTATGAGAGCGCGTGTGGCTGCATTTTGGGCTAGATTGAGGTGCTCTGATAACAGCATACTCAAAATAGTAAGTAATGACCTTGATAGTCCAATCTTTAGAAGATGGATGACTTTGCATTTGACCGAGAATCGAAAATGACATCAAAATGTTATAATTTTGCAATGATTGTCATGTAACTTTTATTTAATTTTTTTACTTTTGTATGTTTATGTAATATGGGTCTATTGCCTGGAATAAAGATTTATTATTATTATTATTAAAATGTGGCTTTGTGTATCTGTCCAGAACGGACAGACCGATTTGAATGCGGTTTTCTCTATTTGACAGTCAGATTAATCGAGATGGTTCTTAGCTTTGTTTCATTATAATCGGTCCAGTAGTTTATAAAATATTTAAGTATATGTAAGTTGATCGGGAGCTAGCCGAGTTTTTCTTTTTTATTGTTATTTTATTTTGTAGTAAGAATTCTTTTTATTTAGTTGTGGAACAGGTCTGCAGTTGTGACTACTGCATACTTGGTTACGTTTCGTGCAGAATTCGAAAAGAACTAACCTGATATTTTCATTAGTCATGAGTCATTTATTTATTGCTTCTCATGGTGATACAACATTTTCCAGGGTACAAGCGGGTAACAGACATTTCATGACAACAACTTTTTACAATGAAATTAAAATGCTGTTCGTTGGTAAGAGCATCACTTAAGAACGGCTGAACCGTATTGGCTAATTATTTCATTAAAAAAAATTGCCGCTAATAGTCTAATTAGGTTTTGTCGATTATTGTTATGGTTAGAAAATCTTTATTTCTCTAAGAATTTTACAATTAACTTACGAGAAAAAACAAGTGATTCGTTAGTACTAACAGTCCGAGGACAGCAATATAAGCTTCATAAAATGTGGGTAGAATAGAAGCAAAACAAAACACTGCCTTATACTTAGTAAACAATTACAATAGGCACGGAACAATTATAAGTAGGTAAGCATGTACTAACAATAATTTTTACAGTAGTAGGTAGATAATAATTAGTGTCAATCTTTTAGGATGTGGAATGTCAACAGGGTTTTAAATTGGTTATAGGATTTTGATTGTTTAATATCGTTTGGCAAACCGTTGTACATCTGTGCTACGTCGTACAAAATATTCGTTTTACCGTACTTAGTTTTTTTTTTTTTTTTTTTGCGCCCAACGCAAGTGGAAATGGGCACCCTCCGGTATAGCGGTTGGGAGGGAGGAGGTGAACTCTCATGAGTACCAGCTGGCCGGCCAGCTGGTTATGCACGACTCGCCAAAAAAATACCTAGGCGCATACGTACTAAACACCCCCTGGGAGCACCTGTAGCCGGAAGGGCCTTTCAGGTTTCATCGGATGCTACACCCCGTAGGGACGGGGATACTTAGTTCGGGGCGTAGGTAAATATAGATGATCGGCTTGCCTTGTTAATCGATTACTGATTTGTATCCTTTTTGTGAATGTCATTGTGGACTGAATATATTTTTGAAGGATCTTTCTGACTAATAAACAAACGTAATATTCATAGGTTTGACGAATATTCATCAGTTTAGTTTCGGAAATGATTTGACTTGTTGGAGTTCTGAATCTAAACCCAAAAAGTGCCTTAATTACCTTATTTTGCAATCTCTGCAGTGGTTGTAGATTAGATTTTGCTGCACTACCCCATATTTCTATTAAATAATCGATGTGCAATTCAACAAAATAGTTGTATATCAACCGTCCCACGCGCTGCGGGAGACAGTGCAATGCCGCGGAGCGCTCCCGTTAAGGTCACCAGACTCAATCTAGCAATATGCGGCTTCCATGTTAATTGGTGATCCAATATGATACCCAGGTACCTCTCCTCTTTAACTTGGTTTATTAATTCGTTATTTATTTTGAGTGATGGAAAAGGACCCAGTTTTTAATTTTTAGCGGCTAAAATAATATAGTTCGTTTTTTTAGGATTAATAGCTAAGAGATTGCATTGAAACCTATCAAATTAAGGTCAGCCTGCGCCTTTTCTATGAGAGGCAATTTTGTGACCGAAATAAAATAAGCAGGTGTCGTCGGCGTAAAGGGACCACAGCAGGGGATCAGCATCGAGACTAACATCGTGAATGTTATTGATGTACATTAGGAACATTAAAGCCCTGCGGAATTCCACATGTGATAATTCGGGAATCACTGCACTGATCTTCGATTCTCACAACTTGGGACCTATTTAATAGGTAATATTGTTAGGTAAAATACATAAATAAGTAAATAATAATTATTGCATAAGTTGATAAAAAATGCTATGCAATACCTTTACTGCGACAGTCCCCGAGTGCCACACGTATTGTTTTTTTCTTAAATTAGGACACGTCTATTTGCACTAGTTAGACAACCTGAGTGATTCAGTTGGTTAATGAAGGTTTTATGATGCTTTTTAATAATATGTAGCAACATTGCCACATATTCGAGTTACGATCGAGAGCCAATGGTTGTGTGACTCCGATATCTTGACGCGTGATACGCCAAATGTGAATTTAATGCGGCTCATTGCGCCCTATCGCGGCGTAGTTAGTGACACCAGGGTTTTTACTTAACGGGTATTGAGATACACTTACTTACTTCTTAAGTTTAAGTATATTTATTGATAACCATTGTTACATGTCAAAATTGATACACCAATGTTATACATGTATAACATTGGTGTATAAATCTATCAATTTTGTATAAATTTTGACATGGTTTGTATCAATTGTGTATTACAATTGATACAAACCATGTCAAAATTTATACAAAATTGATATACAATACCGCATAAATTCATAAATATTGTCATTAATTATATAAATGTCAAATCAATCTTGCTTATGTCTAAAGAATAATTGTTTAAAACTAGTATAATAATAATAATAATAAAAATAATATAATAATGATAATAAACAAAAAATATAAACAACCGGATAAAATCCTTCAAGGAATAAAAATTCACATACTAAGTTCATTAAGTATACTAGACATACCTACCTAAATGATATGTTGGCCGTGTGGTGTCCGGCAAAGTAGAATAGCACCAACCCAAATACTCGTGGGTGTCGTACAAGGCGACTAATATTTTCGAGTCAAAAGTTCTACTCTCCGTAGGCTGGAAAATGAGCAGCAGCGCTTTCCATTGTTATATTTATGACACTGCGATCTCTAACCCGCCGGCCAAGCGTGGAGATTATGGCAATAGCCTCCCCTTTCGTGGGAGAGGCCCTCAGTCCTGCAGTGGACTGGTATGGGCTGTGATGATGATATAATATGTCGGGCACGGTCGGGCCGTTGTCAGCGTAGGGTGGGTGTGCTCCGGCCCTGGGCCCTGGCCTCCGGCCAACGTGTCACTGTGTGTTTCCTTCCTCCTTTCCAACCCCTTGCTTTTTGACGATTTAATCATCTAATAATTAAAGAATTTTGTGTATTTACTTTCCTAAAATACCTGCTTTACAGATCAGATCACTTACCTAACAATCTAACCTAAACGATAGAAAGATTCAATGACCCCGGACCAAGTTTACTAAAACTAAAATATTTTCTAAACTACAAAACCGATTTTAATAAAACAAAGCTAAGAACCATCTCGATTAAACTGGCTTTCAAACAGAGTAAACCGCATCAAAATCTACACATATACACAGATACACACGTCAAACTTACAACACCCCTGTTTTTACGTCGGAGTTAAAAACCGATGAAGACCGAGCGAAATGCACAAAGAAGTAGGAAGGCGGAAGTAATGGTTACACATTCAATCGCCTGATGCGAAGGTTTCATCACAATATTTTCCTTCGCCGTAAGAGTATCGGTTAGTATTCAACTATTGTACATAACTTAGAAAAGAGTGATTGATACATGGTCACAGAGGGATTCTAACCCGGTACCTCTCGCTTACGAGTCGAATACCTTATCCGCTCAACCACCGACGCTCCACGACACCTCCACTGTGAAACGCCAACTTAAATTATGAAAAAATAAATACATTCACACTTCAGTTGCTATGCTTCATATATACAGAAATCTCCAGTCAAGCCTAGGCGACGGCTCCTCATTACGATGTACAAGACATTCTTGTCTACGCAAACTAATCTGCAAATCCATCTGTCCACCGTCTCCCGTAAGCCCGAACGAGGCATTTGCTTAATGACCCGGCCAGGGATTACCAAGCGAGGCCCGCGCCGATAAAAAACTTGGGCAGTCGCGAAGTTGGGCACCCCTGACTTGCGAATTGGCAACTGGAGGACAGTAACGATTTTCTGTCTCCCGACTTTTAATATAAGAGTTTATGTTTATGCTGCGCAGTGGCCCACCTTATGGTAAGCGGTAACTGTCGCCCATAACATCTACGATTTATTCACTATACTTATCAGGATTCATGTAACAAAACTGCAGAACCGCAGATGCGTTTTTTCATCCACTCTTATGTTAAAAAAAGGAAATAGCTACTTCCCAATGCTTCTTCTTCTTATCTTGTCAATGGTAAAATAGGTTACTTAATTTTTTATATTTTTCCTGTCCAAAACTGAGAAACGCGGACGGCGCTGTCTGTGGCTTCAAAGAGATCTTTGAACAGGAGTCTGGGCAGGCCGGGCAGACTAGCTAATGCGCCAGGGTTTGCGGCTTCGCTCCACTCTCGCGATGCTACTAACAGTTAAATAACTGAATGCTTGAACAATTCACACAGCGCCATCTTTCCCCAAAGTTAGCGTTGCGCGTGTAAGATATAAGGTATTTTAGTATATTTCAATTGTTATTTAAATCTATATATATATTGAAAACTATCGTGATTATTAATAAATAACATTTCAAAATACTTTCATAAAACATTTTACCAACTTCTTCCCGGCTTCTGCCAGGGTCTGGCTATCAAGTCTTACTCCTACACTTCGCCCAGCCCATCTTAAATACTTTATAACCTATGTCCTAAACAAATAGCACTACCTCCATGAACTATATTTTACATGACATAGATATATATTTATTAATATGCTCTTGTTTACCTAATTTAGCGTTTTCCATTTATTTCACTGTGGTTTTGGATAAATACTTACACTCTGTTATTATTCTGTAGCTTAATTACTAAAATAAAGGTTTATACTAATAAAAGTTACTATAATTTGTTAGATTTGATTAATTAATTTTTATGTTAACGCATAATTTTCTAAGCTAACATTGTAATTTTGTTTATTGTATAATTTCTGAACGGAACTGTCAGTGTCAGTTACGGTGACGACTTGTGTAGGTTTGAAAAACGGACTGACTTTTTGAATAGCGGTCGTGCTGAGCACTTGTGCGGAAATTAGATTTATATTTGAATATAAACTAGATTGATTTGGTTTTCGTGGTTTCATTTCTGAACTAATTGAGCAAATAACTTTTAAATTATAAGTAGGACATATATTAAATCTAACACGCGCGACAGCACAAACGGGACATCAACGCCAGGATTATTATTATTATTTTATTGCATTCCTACAAACTCGGCAGAAGACTACCGAAAAACATACCTGTACAATTCGCTAATAAGTTATTCATAGTCTAAAATAAAATTCTGGTGCACTGCGTAAAGTGAGATATTACGTCACAGAATTCCCAGTTACTTACCTCCGAAAGAGGATTTCGACGAAGAATACTAAACGAGGTCCAGCGCGAGGTGGATACATAAATTTCAACATAGCCTTTTGCTATTCGGTATCCTTATGGAACAGTTTGGCTCGTGGACTGAATTCTTAAAGACCTATCTTCGGGAGATAGCTTCTTTATGGTTTACGAGCAATCTAGACAGTTTCTAGACTCAGGAGTTAAGCTCTCTTGGGTATTGAAGGCTGTACTTACTCGTCGATTTGAATTTTAAATTCCGAAGCTCCTAGTACCTGCCGGTCCCAAAAGATAGAATTGGAAAATGTTTCGGTGATTTAAAAATAAATGTCTTTTGATTGAAAAAATTACAAGGAATAAATATGCTTGGTCAAATTCATACAGCGCCATCTAGCCCCAAAGCAAGCAAAGCTTGTGTTATGTGTGTTTAGATAACTGATCAACAACTTGTCTTTTTAAATACATACATATTATACTTACTACACCCAGACCCGAAACAGAAATTAAAATTCGTCATTTCAATTTCTGCTCGGTCGTGAAAAAGGGCACCTGGGACCTCTGCGTGGCAGACTGACATGTTAAGCAACTGAACCATTCAAGCCACCTTAACCCCTCCGTAAAAACACGCATTTATTATAAATGATAAATGTCCTTTAATCTTTGCTTTTGATTGAATAAAAAATGAGGACCGGTTCATTGTACAAAGGCAATGACACCACTTCATTGATGCTGAAACTGCAATGGAGCACCAACGTCGTCTCAGTGACGTTTTGGCCACGAAAACGAATGGTTACTTCACAATATAAGAATGCCGAGTTGCTTTGAAAACACGCACTAATTCCGATAAACAGCAACCAAAAACAAGGATGGAGTATATTTTTTCCGTAAAGTATACAAACGTCATGTAAAAGTTATGTTTCTAGCTTTTCCAATAAATATTGCAGTGTTAATTGCTAAGTTATTAACCGACCATGAGTAGTTGGTATGTTCAATCAAATACATTGCACTCCATCTGCTTGTTTTTGATTTCGCCGTCTTACGTATACGCATATATGCGCACGATGTGACTTTGCACCGGCGGCATAATGCCGTTGATTTTGTTTTCGCGGAACTGATATAATTATAGTTAAAAATAGATAACTGATGACTATATTAATCAAACACAATAATATCGTTATGTAATGTAGCTTCAAAGCAGTCAACATATCAATAAAAACTTGTTGTATTGTAAATGTGTTAAATCGTTAAAGAATTCTACAAAAACAAAGGTGGCATAATTTTAAAGGAGGTAAAATTATAAAGATTAAAGGTTCAAATTGAAGGTTGGATTTGTAATTATAACTGTTTAGAAATTTTTATTTTAGGTATTACGTAACAATAATTTTTCCGCTTTAACAATGTTATATCTGGCGCCTTGGCGAGATTGATGACTGACGTCAATTTCAGTGCCACAAACCGGTGGTCAAAACTGGAACTAAGTGTTGCCATATTAAAATGTTATGTCAATGTCAACAACAGCGACGCTGTCACCGGGTCAAATAAGTTTGTGGCACATGAGTGGTAAAGATATTTTAACTCAGTTGTGCGCGCGGCCCTATGTGTGGGCAACCCAGACACGTCACAATGACGCCACGCCATTGGCACGCCAAGTGGTCGCGTCACTGCACATAAATGAAAGCTGTATATTTACAAGCGCACACACACATAGCGCCGCGCGCACAACTGAGTTCAACTATCTATAACGGTGAGAGTTATTTGTTCGTTCAAGCATGTCTTTATACTTAAATATCAATGATACTAATACTATGAAGAGGTAAAACATGTTAAGGGTAATCTCGGATTCCTGTTGTTTCATTGTTTCAATGGTAAGACCACTTAAGAGCTTGGGTTAGTTTTTTTTTTTTTTATTTCACATTTATTGTGCACAATAAACAGTATACAAAATTTACATACAGATAAGATCACAACAGGTACAGCTTATTTCTAAAGAAATATCTTCCAGCCGACCAACACAAGAGAGAGGGCAAAATCGAGAGGCAGATGGCGTGCACCTTAATTTACGTATCTACTATATACCTACATAAATTATTAAACAACGAAATATAAATACATACACATATACATACATACGAGCGTCGGTGAGCGTCGGTGACCGAGCGGTTACAGTATCCGACTCGTAAGCCAGAGGTCCCGGGTTCGAATCCCGCTCCGGCCATGTACCAATGACTATTTTCTGAGTTATGTACATTAGTTGAATACTAACCGATGCTCTTACGGTGAGGGAAAACATCGTGATGAAACCTGCACATTCAGGCGACTGGATGTGTAACCATGATCCTATCTGGTCAGGTTCCCCTGGTAGCAGGGTCATGGGGGTCAGATGGCAGTCGCTCCACTGTAATTACCTGACCTGCCAAATCCTGGATCATGGTCAAGGCGGACCCCGGGCCCTCGTTCTCGAGAGCACAACTGGGACATTAACGCTAAAATGATTATTTTTTATTTTTTTACACATATATATACATACAAATATAAAGAATATAAATATAAATATATACATATATAATGGATAACAAATGGAAAGATAGTAGTTAGTGTTCAACTGATGTATGTAATGCGCTTATTACACCTGCCAACCTGGCCCTGAACCCGGACCCTTGTGCGCGAGAGCACAATCGGGACACACTGCAAAGTTTCTTTAAAAAGCAAGCACAGGGTTCCAACTGACAGTACTTGTGTGGCGATCGGCACCGTCGGCGTCCGTCAATGTGAACGAAGTTGACCAATCGCACAGAGGGCCCGGGGTCAGCCTTGACCATGATCCAGGATTTGGCAGATCAGGTCATGACAGTGCTAGTGATAAGATAACATTGATATTGCCATTTGAATAACCTAACCGACACAAAAAACCCGCTGAAGGAGATTTCTTTATAAATAAGTAGCGCCTGTTGTGCCATTTATTACCTTGCCTGTTATTTGCTATGTATTTCTTGTGTACAATAAACTGTTAAATAAAAATAAATAAAAAAAAAAGTCGGATAACCCAGGACCAAGTTTACTTAAACTCAAATATCTAAACTCTAAACTACAAAACCAATTTTAATTAAACAATTATATGTACCACCTCGATCAAACTGGCTTTTAAATGGAGATTCGCATCCAAATCGGTCCATCCTTTCGGGAACTTACATGCCGCCGACAGACACACAAACCCACAGATACACAGATACACACGTCAAATTTATAACACACCTTTTTCGTCAGGATTTAAAGAGTAGATATAACCTCAAACATGGTAGTAGTAGGTACATTGATAAAATAAATGTAAATAGCGGCTTCCCCAATTAAAACAATACCAACCCTGAGCACCTTTAGGCTGTTACACTGAAAACCTCCCCAATTTTCAAATACGCATTTCGGAACAATAAAATGAACCCTTAATAACTTCCCTGTCTGTTTACTAACTAATAAAGGCGGCAAGCACGTTGTTAGTATTAATTCAGTCGAACGCAATAAAATAAATGCCTCTACGTGACCAGACTTACGGCTTAAAGCGATTTGCGCAATGCAGACGAAACAATAAATCCAGTGGAGTATGAGATATGTTTCATGATTCGGAGGAGGTTCTGAATGTAGGTAGAACGTTTTTGAACTGTTCGCGTTTGTGAGCCTTTTTAACCGCCGACGAAAAAAGAGGGATGTTGTAAGTTTGACAAGTGTATCTGTGGCTTTGTGTGTCTGTCTGAGGCATCGTATCTCCCGAAAGGATGGACCAATTTGGATGTGGTTTTCTCTATTTGAAAGCACTTTTATCTAGATGGTTTTATGCTTTGTTTCAATAAAATCGGTTCTGTTGTTTAGAAAGTATTAGAGTTTAAGTAATTTGACCGACAATGTCTAGGCAAGATCTACAATGGATCAGTCAAAATAGAAACTAACGCCCGGTTCCAGGAATGTTACTATGAGGTCTCACTGTTCGCGTCAACGCACAGGGTTATAATTGACAATACAGGTACAACTGACCATACAAGAATGGCGATCAGCATTATACGCCTGTCAAAACAACCCTTATCTAATGTAGCGAAAATTTACCATTTATAGAGCCATACTTAACGCAGTGCGTTCAACGAACACTGTGATAATGCATAGTAATATACACTTCGATACACACTTAGAATTACAGTACTGTCAAAATTACGAGATTCGAAGATTCGTAGATTCGAAAATTCAAAGATTTCTTGTATGAATAGTCTTTGAGATACACCGCGGACGGACAGACGGACACGGCGAAACTTTATGGCTTCCTTAATTTAGAACGGAACTCTAAATATTAAGCCGATACTGGATCTTCCACTCTAGTAACAAAAGCAAAACACTACAAAATCCCATTCAACGTAAATTAAATGAAAGTTTCCCTCGAAACACTCGAATCTTCTTTCAATTTAACTCACGGGGCAATAAAGACATCGAGAACCAAATGGAAGCCGGTATCCGGGTAAGCTGGGAATCTCCGGACATGTCCGGACCGGTATTTGATTGCTATCCGGCCTCTGTTTGACCAGCTGATCGAATCGAATGTATCACGGTAAAAGGATTCGTCGTTTAAAAACGTTCGAGAATTCTTTCTTTGTTTTAGAATGTGGTATGGAGATGGTAAAAGGTCGTGGAGGATTGTACAGAACTGGGTAATCCGTTAACTTATCCTTCTTAAAAATGTCTGTCTATATAGATTAAAATTAAAATTTTATTTATAACTTTTACACAAGACACATAAGAGATCGTCAAATTTTAAGGAATATACAAATTTATTAGAAAGAATATGAGAAAAAATACATGATAACTTTCAAACCATGCAACAAATTTGGGCGTGGTTTTCACTACAATTTAGATAGTTTCTTCCGGGAGGTTTATGTGTACAACATATGCATATTATAATGGAGAAATCCCGAGAATAGCCGTGCGAAGCCGGGACGGGAAGTAGTAAAATAAATACAGTTTTATATAATTTTCTACACATATTTTCGGGTTTGTTACCACGATAAGTATTGTTTTTACTTCGAACCTAAACCTAATTTCTTCTCTTAAAACCAAAAACCTACAATACAATCTGTATAATATTTAACTGAACATGTTTTTTTTTCAGGTAAGTCCGGGATATCGTCAGTATAACCCAGTATGTCATAAGTAGCTTACATATTTAAGTATTTTTAAACAATTACTGAACAAGAGGGTTTGACGTTTAAGTAGACTTTCCTCACTTTTTAGGATAAAGTATGTAAGAGAAACAAACATCAAAGATTGTAATAAATAATAATTAATTTTGGGAAATAGATTCTGGATTTACGGGTATACGGGACATGTTTAACCCGGTTTATGGGACTGGCCGTGTGGTGTCCGGCAGAGTAGAATAGTACCAACCCGTACCCTCTTGGGTGTCGTACAAGGCGACTAATGTTTCCGAGGCAAAAATCTTCGTTGGTTGGAAAATGGGCATCAGCGTTTTCCATTGTTATATTTATAACACTGCGATCTCAAACCCGCCTGCCAAGCGTGGAGATTATGGTAATATCCTATTCTTTCGTGGGAGAGGCC
This sequence comes from Blastobasis adustella, assembly GCA_907269095.1. Lineage (NCBI taxonomy): Eukaryota > Metazoa > Arthropoda > Insecta > Lepidoptera > Blastobasidae > Blastobasis > Blastobasis adustella. The sequence goes on from OU026132.1 coordinate 661,113, forward strand.
TTAAATCCTGCATTGGACTGTTATGGACTGTGATGATGAGGGACTATAAAAATTGCTACGCAAAATGCTACTTCGTATTGAATTTCTTTTCGAGTGTTTCTGACGTATCCTTTGTGTTTTGATTTCAAAAGTGTGCGATAAACCATTTAATTAATCATTCTCAACCGTAACTTGATCATGCGGCATGATTATGAGTGGTCACCACTAGACATTTACCTGTCGTCCCAACCTAAATCCCCTTTGCAGGGGACGTTATCGCGTAAAGATCATTCCACTCGCAGTTTCGGGTTGGCAGTGGCTCGGAGCTGAATGCAGGCTCGAGACAAAGAGATCACGGTGAAATCACTGCGACATGCCTTGGTTGCGGGCTAGCATACTGCCGTGGTCTATGCGACTGATGCTGGGAAAATATTTTGTAAATACGAGATTATCAATGAAAATGCATACATATACATATACCTAAATGAATTCTTACATACGTTGCCTGCGAGTGTGTTCCCTGATCAATATAATCTGGACGCCTTCAAGGTTAGAGTGAATAGGCTGTTCCGAGACGGGCATGCTCCATCTTCGGCCGCATCGTCACTTAGCAATAGATGAAATGGCAGTCAAATACCTGTCTTGTATGATATATTTAAAAAATACATACACAATCACTACCGTATCATTGGGGTGGGGAGAGACCACAACCTATGATCCTTACACATCACTTTTGCCTCAATTTCAATTTCTTTTTCAATTCGTTTATTGCGTTTCCATGTACCTATTAGTAAATACAATTTCATAATATATAATTATGTCTCAACAGGCGTAAAGTTTTTACGCTGGTTGAGGGTACTCCGGACCTGACCTTTTTGGACAAGGTCCATTTATTTGACCAGTATTTGTCCTTATCGGGCGCCCTCTACCGACGTCCGACATTCCTTTTATATTCGCACGATATATAAATATCGACAATAAAGTGCTATCTATGTTTTTCGTTAGCCGTCTTTCATCCTTCCTCTCCACGTATCCCAGTCGCTCCATATAAAATGTGCCAATTTCTGGACTACGAACAAAGCGGGCCCCGGGCCCGTGCATGATTTTATCCTACAAAATACGTTTGTCTATGATCTGTCTACCACCTCAGTCTGGGGGCGCCCGTAATTGGCTGTCGCTGGCTCTCTGGCGGCGCGCCAACACATCTGCGATGTAAATGCGCGGACCTTACGTACTGTTATTGTCTTGTCGACTTTGAGAGCTGACACTGCTGCATTCCTATATCGACCCTAGTGCGGTGGCAGGCCGCGGGTATAATATGCGGATTTTTGAAGTAAAATATAACGTCAAATAAATTGTTTGAGTTTATCACGAAACCGAGTTTTGTTTAAGTATTTATTTGAGTGCATTTGTTAAAAGAAATCGCGATAAGCAATATACTTAAACCCCATACCTATTGCTCCGTGTAAAACGTACTTATTAATTAATTAATACAATATGCATCATCATCACATCCCATAACAGTTCACAGCAGGACTTAGGGCGTCTCCCACGAAAGGGGAGGTCATTGCCATAATCTCCATGCTTGGCAGACGGGTTGGAGATATAAATATAACAATGGAAAACGCTGCTGCCCATTTTCCAGTCTACGGAGACTAGATATTTTGCCTCGAAAACATTAGTCGCCTTGTGCGACACCCACGAGTGTAGAATTAGAATCATTTATTTGCTGTAAATGCGGTAGGTACATTAACAATGTAGGTGGTACAATTATCAGAGATGCAGTTCTCAGTGTAAGGGATTGGTGCTATTCTACTCTGCCGGACACCACACGGCCAAAAATATGTATACGCTATCTTAATAAATTGTACGGTGACCAGCTCATGGTACATACAGATCGTTACACTACAGAGTTATAACATTAAAGCCAGCCAAGCAAGTAATACTAATTATAATTCAAAGAAAAACCTTCTTAATGACAATTCAAAGTAAACCTATTTAGTAAATAATGGCGTTATAATAAAATGTTCTTAATTTAAGGCTTGTATTTACTTTGAGAGGCAATGATCGTGTTTAAATCATTTGTCTATTTACGCTGCTGTCTTTTGGTTCTTTCGTTTGAGGACTAAGTAAATTTATTGGCGTGAAATCAAGTGTGATAAATCGCATCTGCGGTTTTTCTTTCTTTAGAGCATGTGCTATCGATGCTTCGGTGAAGAAAAACATCGTTAAGAAACCTGCACATAGTTTTGAAGTTATTTTTGATTATGACATTGTGATGTTTTAATGAATTAATTGTTTAATTATGTAATGATTTTAACATAATATTATAAGTAATTTTACTAACACAATACAATATGGACTGTTAACATTTTTATTTAAATTGGTCTGAAATAAATGATTAATAATAATAATAATAATAGTCAACCACAGATGTGCTTGAAAATACTTGGAAAAATTAACACAACGCGCTCCAAAGTAAGCAAGCTTACTTACTTACAAAACTAATAAACTAGTTATACGTCCTTTTTTTAAAATACATATTACTTATTATACATAGATACTGCACTCAGACCCGTAACAGAAATTAAAATTTATCATATCAATTACTGCTCGGCCGGGAAACTAAAGTAAAGTAAAGTAAAGTAAAGTAAAGTAAATATTTATTGTTAAAAAACTGGTTAACAAATGCCATAGCAGTTTACCCATTTTATTTACCCATTTTAACTCGGGACCTCTGCGTGGCAGAATGGCATATTTACCAACTGAACCACTTAGATCGTCTGATTCTTGTTTGTTGTTTTACGTATGTGTGTAATAAAGCGTTTACTTACTTACTTTACTACAAAAGATAGAAAAGTCAAACAGAAAGTCCTTCTATTTGGATACCATTAGACATAGACCAAGTCTCGTGGAGTTTTGGCCAACATGTGAAGCCTCCTTTACCTTGAACAAAGATAAGAATTGAACAAAGAAAGATAAGAGACTTTATACGTTGAAAGCTCGCGGAATACCTGGAATTCTGCAGCTGTTATTCTTGGATATTATTTCTGAGCGCGTATGTAGTAAGGAACTAGTATTTGGTTCGAAAAGGATAAGCTTTTATAAAATGAAGGAACATCCTTATTTTTTTTTTATCCATTTATTGTACACAAGATTTTTACAAAACTACATGACAGAATATATCAGACACAACAGACCAACTTATTTCTATAAAGAAATTTCTTCCAGCAGGCCTCAGCAGAGAGATCGTGACAATTAAATGCAGTTAAGACGTGCACAGTAGTAAAAAATATATTTAATGCTATATTAATAAAAGCCTATACTATACATATATAAATACATACATATATACCTACTTTAAAAACAAATACATATACATACAAATACATACACATATATATACATATACATACATATATTAGACATTATCCTTTTGCGGTAAAGACGATAAAGTGTATGGTCACCATCGTTACTGACCTAAATCATCATAATTTTGTCGTAAATATCCCGGTTGTGTTCTCGCGCACGAGGCCCCGGGATCCGCCTTGACCATGATTCAGGATTTAGCTGAATGTGTAGATTTCATCACGATGTTTTCCCTCATCGTAAGAGCATCGGTTAGCATACATAGCTCAGAGAAAGAGTCATTGGTACATGGCCTCAGTGGGATTAGAATACCGGTACGTCTCGCTTACGTGTCGAATACCTTTACTACTCAGCCACCGATGCTCACGGCGGCAACCGAAAATCATGCTCTTTTGACATTCGCCAAAAGTACGTTTTTGCCATGAAAATGTTTCAATTACATTATCTGATATTAATATTATTTTGATTGTGAATTTGTGTCATGGTACCTATCACTATTGACATTCGTAGGGCAGTAGGCAGGTCACATAGATCGTAAAACAGATGGACGATGGGCAGTAAAGTTCTCGAGTGGCGACCACGTACCGGAAGACGCAGCGTGGGTCCCATAAGGTGGATGGACGACCTGGTAAAGATCGCAGGTACGGCTGGATGCGGAAGGCACAGGGCTGGCCTTTGTGGTGAGCTCTTAGGGAGGCCTATGCCCAGCAGTGGGCGTCTTTCGACTGATATGATGATGATGATACGTAGGGTAGGGTAGAGGTGGGGTATGGGTAGGACGTCACACGAACGAAGTCTTGCCAGGCCCGCTACTTTCATAAGAAATAGATGTCTAAACGAGCCTTACAAAACACTCCCACAACTGAATTCGCTAAAGTCTCTGCTTTCGCACAAGTAGCTTCGGTGGCAAAAGTTATCGTTCTTGTATTCAGAACTTGTCCAGCCCTACGTTTGCAATGCAAATCGACCATTCGTTCTGGAGAAATGAATTAAATTAGCACTGCTCTCTACTTGGAATGAAAGCGCTACGATTGGGATGTTTGTTCTATCTAGTAAATCAAATGACATCGCCGAATCAGATGTGGCTCAGGATTCCCTGTTTACAGGGTCATGGAGGTCAGCAAGCAGTCGCTCGACTGAAATTTCCTACTCTGACAAATTCTGGATCATGGTCAAGGTGGACACCGGCCCCGTGCGAAAGCACAACCAGGACATTTACACCACTATCGTGATATGACTATGGGTTGGTCTTCAAGAATCGAACTTAAAACTTTTTCAAAGGTAGCTAACGGCTTACGACGTCAGGATAAAGAAGAGGTGGGTGCGGGGCGAATTGGAGAAGAAAGAGCAGAAAGCGGACCCTGGGTGGGAGCTGGGAATGACCACTCGGATGTTGAAAGTATGTTTTTTTTAGTTGGACTAGCCTAGACAGGCATTTGACCGCCACCTCACCTGGTAAGTGACGATGTCGCCGATAATGAAGCCTGTGTAGGAACAGCCTATTCACTCTAGCCTTGAACGCCTCCAGATTTTAATGATCAGGGAACATACTAGCAAGCAACGTAGCTTGCGCATTATAAAGGTTGACTCAAAGCTATTGCGGATAGCTGGAAGGTCCACGATATAGGGATTAAGAGTTCGTCCGAATCGCGTTTTCCGATTGCGGAAAGAAGCCGGGAATGAGGTCGTGCAGCTAGGTGGCATTGGCGGAAGAAACACACCTGTGTTTTGGTAGCGTTCAACGCCACTGGGTTGGCTTCGCCCCAATCGAAAACTGCCTTGAGAGCTTCATTCAAACGAACAACCATGCCTCTGAACAAAGAAAAATATCATCTCCAAGTCACTCAACTCCTTTAAAGCAAAGTTGCGCACGCATCTCCTCTCGGCTGGCATATGAATATTTATGTCCTTAATTTGCATAAAGTACATTTATTATGTACTTTATGTAGGTGTATTGTCTATATATATTTTAGTTTTGTTATATGTGAATATTCGCATGTAGGTGTATATTTCTACTTTGTATTAAGTGTAAGTTCGCTAGTATAAGTCCATGTTGTTGACTTGCCTGTGTATAAAGTGGTTCTTTAGACAAAGGTTGCCTAAAAGAGATCGCTTGCAGCGATAAGGCCGCCTTTACCCCCAACTAGTTATGGTTTTTGTCGGAACTGTTTAATGTAATTATTCTTGAGTGAGCAATAAATAATTTATCTATTTATCTATCTTTCTCTGTTAGCTTTTGCCACAGACAAATATCTATCCTTTACTGTGCTCTCGTCTGTGTACCCAACGGTACCGGGTACAAGTAGATCGTTAAAATGCAGCAGGAAAAGAGTCGCAGACAGGACCGACCACTAAGGAACTCACACAGTATTTGCTTATAGTATGTTCTTTGGCTCAACGATGCTCGGACATTCTAAATGAATAAACCACTAATGTCTAAAATTAAAAATATCACAATTTGATTGGCAAATTCTATCTATTTACGTCTCTGGTATACTTTTTGCTATGAATATTTTTGAATGTTGTTCCGTGTGTCTAAGTGGTATGGTATAAACGTGTTTTACTTTAGTTTACTTTACAATCAGATCAACAAGGTCGATCGAAGGCCTAATGGTTAAATGGTCCGACTCGTAACCCTAGGTACCAGGTTCCAACCCCAATGCCGCCCTGTACCAAAGACTCTTTTCTGAGCTATGTACATTAGCTCCCCTCTAAGCGATGCTCTTAGGGTGAGGGAAAACATGCGATGAAACCTGCATATTTAAGCGACTGAAGTATAACCATGATTCAATCTGGTCCGCTTCCCCTATCAACAGGGTCAGGTAGGGTGTCGTTCCAATGTAATTAGCTGATCTGTCAAATCATGGATCATTGTCGAATACCACCATCAAGCTCTGCGTGTGACAGAATCCCCAATTCAACAAAATGTACTGTGTTTTAAAAATGTAACTAAGTACATTTTATGTCATAACAATACATAAATAAGCTAATGTCATGCTTAATATAGTCGGTATCTAGTCAAACAATCCACCCGAGTCGCCCCCAGTGAATTGGTACCCATCACACTCACTGCGTTGCCGCGTTGAATGGCGATAGACATCCGCTGCAGCAGGAACGACCCGGAGCAAGGATCACATTCAAAACATAAAAAAGTTATTCATTAATTTCCATTTCAGTCCATACTTTGCCTTATAAATTTACAAACTTGAGAAACAATAAATATATATCAATGAAATATGCTTAGACAAATTCACACAGCGCCATCTAGCCCTAAAGTAAGCAAAGTTTGTTTTATAGGTGTTTGATAACTGATAAACTACTCAAATTTATTTTTTAAATACAAATCATACATACCTGCACCTAGACTCGTAACAGAAATTAAAATTCATCATTTCAATTTCTGCTCTGCCGGAAATCGAACCCGGGAGCTCTGCGTGGCGATCGGCATGTTAACCAACTGAACTACTCAGGTCATCAACAACAACAATGAAAACTTAGATCACAATTCTTAGCGACTACAACACTAATCACCGCAAAACACTAATCTAGTTACCAAACTTCGTTACACACAATTGGAACCAACTCACTCACCCCGGTCCAAGATTGTACTTATGACAATGAATAACAACAATACCCGTTCTCGCTCGCTTTCCTCCCAATATTACAATAGTTTCTTTGTAGAAGGGCTATGGGAGGGCTGAGGGAGGGCCCTCGGTACTGTAATTTGTCAGTTAATCCCGGGTAATGGCTCTGGAAGAAACAATAACGCGATTAACTACTCTGGAAGCCCGAGAGGTCATAGGGCAGCGAATGCTATTTGCTGCTCTGGGAGAGGTTATAATTACGTACATCTCAGTGTCAGAGGTTATGGACACGTTTTCAGTTCATTACGGTTTTGATTTTTAGCTAACAGAGGCAGTTGAACCCTAAGCTATCGTGCAAAGGAATGACTACGAAAGGGAAATCTCAAGTGTTCTCAAGGTGAGGGAACTAATTCCTTTGCACTTTAATATTGGGTTCTTCAAAAGGCATGTGTAGACCTGTAGAGGTACCTCAAAGGCCGGCACCGCATCCGATGCGATGTACTGGACGACAGTGGCCACTTTTATTAATTAATTTATTTATTTAAAACTACATGCACATTACAGTACAAAGGCGGTCTTAAAGCTACATAGCTTTTTCTACCAGTCAACCAGAGAGCAATAAACAAAAATGACATGGCGGTGCAACAAAAAGGAAGAGAAAAGAGCATAAAATAGACTAAACGTAAAATAAAATTTAAAATTAGAATACCAAACATTCACAGACCGAGATTTACAGATAATATAACAGGAGAGAGAGAGAGAGAGAGAACAAGAAACTAAACATAACAAGCTACTGGCACACTCAATAACACTACTGCCCAAACATTTAAAACGAGAAAGACTAAGGAAAATAAGTATCAGGGGTTACAGAGACTTAAGGAAATGATTATGAACTGCTTTTTTGAAAGAAAATTTACTGGGACAACGCTTGATCTCCAAAGGAAGGTCATTCCAAAGTCTAGCAGCACTTTCCTTCAGGTTGTCGGTCCGTGTGCCTCCCGAGGCAATAAAAAAGTTGCGTTTTGTATAAATAGGGCATAGGGTTTGCCGTGTTGTGTGGGTGTCGTACAAGACGACTTATATTTTCGAGGCAAGCGATCTAGTATCCGTAGACTAGAAAATAAGAAGCAGCGTTTTAAATTGTTATCTTTATCACACAGCGATCTCCAACCCGCCTGCCAAGTGTAGAGATTATGGCCTTTCGTGGGATAGTTCACGAATCCTACAGTGGACTGTAATGGGCTGTGTTGACAATACGTGTACAAAAATTCACTGTTTGAACAGCCACAGTTGTGACAAGTTATTACAATAGCTTAGCTTATTGTTGTCTAACCCAAATAAAAAAAAAAAAAAAAAAAAAAAAGATGAATAAATGTACTATACTCGTACAGTTACTGCCAAAAATATTAGAAAGTTAGCTGCCTTCATAGCTGCGCAAATTATTTTTTCTTGCTTCGTGGTCACTGCGTTCCACTACACTGTGGCAAGCCGGAAAATTGAATGGCATGAAAGAAAACCAAACCCAGTAAGTATTGTATACTGAGTCTGATAGACTTGGCACGCCAATCGAGTCAACCCAAGCTTGGAAGGCCTGTATTATTAGTTAATTGGTCATTTGGCTAGCAATTACAGCCATGAGGCATTACTTCTCAGTCCTCGCAGTGATAGTTCTTTTACTCGATGACGTAGCATATCCCATGGTGCCACACACACAATCTAAAACCCGTCTATTATTGTCTCTGTTGTTACCGATATGTACCGACTGTATCTTATATTTATGCAATAAAGTGTTCATTCATTCATTCATTTGCATACATCCTGGTTAAAGCGCACTTTCTCGCTACTGTCACATAGAGGTCCATCATCCTCGACTCACTCATAGTCGGATTATAATAATAAATAAAATAAAATCAATTTATTTCAGACAATGTCCATATTAGTGTTAGTAAAACATTCTTGACTTACAAACTACATTAGTAAATCCAATATTAAAATTATCATGTCAAAATTTAAAATTAAATCACCCATCCAATACAATACATAATATATGTACATAATACATGTCTGTATAGGCAACATGATAAATTTTATGATAAATAATAAAAGAATGAAATATTTTATTATCTTGATCTTTAACCATACCTACCCTTTTCTTCGTGCTGGTAAATATCCCTTTTGAATAGGTCTGTCTATTGCTGAAAACCACATTAATTTCCGTGGCGTAGTTTAAAAAATCCAACCGTACATAAATATACATAGGGACAGACGGCGAGAAGTGACTTTGTTTTATATTATGTATGAGTGTATTTGTAGCATTGTGTTTCAGTGGTACAGATTTATAAAGTATCCTAGAGTTAATTTGGTTTACTAGATATCTGAGGTTATCTGGAAGAAATTGTTATAAGCGATAAGGCTGCCTTTAATAAGGATTGCTTTTTTATATGTTATTTGTTTACTTTGTATGTATGCAATATTCATTCCGACAGATGCGGAAACCTTTTGCCCGCGACTTCGTCCGCGTGGAAATAGTTCTTATGACAGTTTAGCTTTGCCCTTATTACCATTTTAAATGACCTCCGCACTGTATGATTGCTGGTACTACGGGGAGGTCAAGCTGTATCTCTGGTTCTACCTACCTGAAATAGATAAAACATGGCTTTGATTGTAGTTTGCACTTAAAGCTACCAAACTTTCAAAACTTAATCAAAATCCGATCAGTAGTTTTTGCGTGATGCGCGAACCGAAAACAGACAGAGAACCGACAGTTTGTTCAAAAATATCTTCAATGTAAAGACACAACTTTTTTACAGTTCAGCTTACAAAATCATCTTGTCAATTCTCAAAAAAAAAATCGAATTAAGCCGACACGTTGAGTTAAATTTTAAATTTCCTTAAATTCGACAAGGTTTCGTTCAGAAAACATGGAACACCGCCATTCTTGTTCGGAACAGTGTCCGAACTTGCTTACAGGAAACTGTTGGAATTAGTTTCCTTATTGAATTCTGTCTCGCTTCCACTCGTTGCTTATTAATTGTTTTATCTTTCTCGTTTATTGCTGTTGTTCGCTTGCCGATTGATTAACTTGGAGATGAAGAGTGGAGTTTGTTGTTTTTGATGTACTTATAAGGCTGGTAATTACTTGGTCAGAGATTGTTGCTTGATATGTAATCAATATTGCCTAACCAAGGCCATTGACATAGCCCGAAGGATTGCCAGGTTGAAGTGGCAGTGGGCAGGGCATATAGGTCGAAGAACAGATGGCCGATGGGGCAATATAGTTCTCGAGTGGCGACCACGTACCGGAAGATGTAGCGTGGGTAGGCCTCCCACAAGGTGGACTTGATAAAGATCGCAGGTACCAGCTGCAGGCGGAAGGCACAGGACCGGTCTTTGTGAATCTCTGGGGGAGGCCTATGCCCAGCAGTGGGCGTCTTTCGGCTGATACGATGATTGGGTAATCTACGAGTATAACCTTTTTAAAGAAAGAAAGAAAGAAAATACATTTATTACACATAGCACACCACGACACAATAACAGTTACAGACAACGGAAACATTAATAATAAAAATATTTAAAATATGCAATAGGTACGTAGCCTCCCATGCCACTGTCGGTGCCAGCGGCCAGCGTAAATGGTACCCACTCAGCATGTGCTGTGTGGCGCAAGAAACGACTCACAGCGCTGGTATTCTGTGGGCCCATTTTTTAGGTACGTCACGGGCCTACAACAAGAACAGTCTATTTACTCTAGCCTTGAAGGCGTCTAGATTATAATGATCAGGGAACACACTCACAGGCCACATTGTTACATTCATTAGCCGTACGCATTAAAAAGGTTGCACTAAAGCGGCTCGTGCGAGTGGCTGGAAGATCCACGACATAAGTATGAAGCGTTCGTCCGGATCGCGTTTCCCAATGGCGGAAAGGTGCCGACGGAATAAAGTTGTGCAATTGCTTCGCACATTCCCCGAAATGTAACCTGTAGAAGACAGATAGACGCGCAACCCTACGCCGATGCTCGAACGTATAGATATGGTAAAGCCCTCCACTGACGTATAGAATGCGAAAGTCCAGCAGTGGGCTGTTACGGGCTGTTGATGTGATGTGTGTAGCTAGGGCGGCTAATGGAGTCTTTTCTTTATTTCAAAACCTATTAGACTGTGAGGGCGCCGTATTTTATCCAACGTCATAGAGTTCAAGCAAAATTCTACTATGTAGCGATAGTAGACGTTTAGATCCACAAAATGTTGGTCTGCCGGTGCACAACCTGGCACAAAAAAAACGTTAGTGACCCAAACTTCGACTTTTCGCAGCGATAGTACTTACATATGCTCTTGTGTGGGTTCTATAAGTAAAAAAACCGATCAGCCTCACATCCTCTTGGCCGTTTCGCTTTTCAGACACATTAAATGTTCATGCCGCAAGACTGTGGAATTCTCTCCCGCACGAAGTGCGTGATTGTCAATCTATAGCAATCTTTAAGAAACGTGTAAAAGAACATTATCTTTCCTTACGTGCCTGAATGTTGTACAATACCTGAATATTATTTATATACATTTATACTATTGTTAGTTATTTATGTAGTTTATAATTATTTTGTTTTTTATTACTATTGCGCACGTCTCATCCCCTATACTCTACCATGTCTCTCTTCTATAGGCCTGCTGGAAGAGATTAGGCACTACTTATTCTTCTTAGAAATAAGTAGTGCCTGTTGTGTCGTCTTTCCTTTTTGTAATTTCTGTTTACTATATATTGTGTGCAATAAATTGTTAAATAAATTAATAAACAAATGAAGTCACTTTTCTTTTTGGTTTCACCCATAGAACCCACAGAATAGGAGTTGTAAGTACAATCAGTATAATGTGTGTGTCGTATTTTATCTGATCCAGTGGCCTTTTCCATTCGTAAATAGAATGGAATTTTGCGACAAATTCCCGACCATTTGTCTCCTTTCTTTTTTGCAGTATATCATCGCTTTTTTTCTCTACCGGGGCGGGCTGCACCAATTTTCATTTTTTGCGCGATACGACGTATGCTGTGAGCCATTTTTTCGTTTGTTTACCTTTATATCCTTTACATATGTATGTATTGTTTACATAACAGTATGTAACAGTCCACTGTTGGCCTCATTAGATTAAATAACAAGGCAATTACAGGTATGATTCATCTTAGTCCTCACAGTGACAGCGCACCGACGGTTCTGCATGTTTTTCGATTGCAACAGAGGTTTTTGAAATTGAAATTGAAATTTTTTTTCAGACAGATACATTCAAATGTGTTAGTAACAATATATTTTATGTACTAGTGGTTTGTTGTCTTAGTGGATATTCGAGAAACTTTTTAAAAACAATTACCAGCACAAGGTCAAAACGCGCATACACTCAACACAAATCATCATTTTTTATCATAGCTTCAAAACTGCAAAATGTCGTAACAGAACAAGAAAAGCATGCTTGGGCACGATTGTTATGGTGCAATGTAAACAAGTTAAAAATACAATCAACTGTTATTTTCGCTTAGCTTTTCTGCCAGTACCCAACCCATACTTCCACTCAATTGATCCTCCATTCTTTTCCAACAACCAAATAATGCACCACGTGAAAACGCCAAGTCATTACCAGGACCAACCAAGCCTGTAAATAAAGGTTGCAGCGAGTTGGCTGTCTGCCAATTTGGGGTGTGGCAGTTTACATACAGCTTAGCACATTCCGACTTTATTTATTGGACTCTCATACTTCTGGTAGTTTGACCTAATAAATACTTGGTTGGTGAGAATACGCACTTGTATTTAGTGAAATGGAAGCCATTTGAGTAAATATAAGGGCTTTCTGACACAACTTTAACGTAACCGATAAAAAAATTCGGACAACCCCTGACCAAGATTACATATGCTCAAATATTTTCTAATCTACTCCACCGATTTAAATAAAACATAACTAAGAATCATCTCAATTACATTGGATTTTAAATAAAGGAACCGCATCCAAATCGGTCTATCCGTTCGGGACCTACGACACCGCAGAAATACACACACTTCCACGGATACACAGATACACGCGACAACCTTATAACACCTCTCTTTTTTCGTCAGGGTTTAAAAAGACCAAAGGGTCTAGCCATCTTTGACAGCTCCGCTTGCGCAACGTGTATGGTAGATAATTGACACCTCGAAGTTCGGCTATTTCTACCAAAACATCAACATTGACTCTGATTTTCCTCTGCTGTCAATCAAACATCAAAAATTCTAAAATACGGCTTCGAGAACATTCTCACAATGGGTTTAGTTCAAAGATTTTATATCTGTTAACTCTTTGGTTTAGTTAGGAATTCTAAAAAAGTATACTGTCCTATTTAAATTCTCTACGCAAGTCTATAAGTCTATAAGTCTTTGGTAGAATTTTCTGCGTTCGTTTTACCTAAACCGTTAGCTTATGTCAGATAACGTTAGCTTATGTCAAATCCCATACATTTTTTCTACCACAAACGATTATAGATTAACGATCTACTTGGCTTAGGCCGCAGTTCTCTTTAAGCCACGACGAAAAAAAAGGATGTTATAAGTTTAAACTCAGAACTGTACAATCTAAACTTCTTCTTTAAGTCCACAGGTTAAAAATGTGCCATGTGCCATCTTTGGCCGCATCGTCACTTACCATCAGGTGACAATGGCGGTCAAATGCTTACCTAGTGTAATACCGACTAGAAAAGCACAGTTCTTTTTATTTATTTATCAAAAATAACTGTATTTCTGTGTATCTGCAAAGTAAAATAGTATCTGTGTCTGCGGCGGATTCTATTGCGACTTTTTTTCCATTGAACGTCAATTTATTCAAGACGGTCAATAAAAGAACAATGTTAGCCTTGTTTCGTAACAATCGGATTAGCAGTTTATGAAATATTTGTTCGTCATATCGCGACATCTGTCCGAGGCTTAATTAAAAATTTTAGGTGTCTTGGTTTCTGCTATTCTGAGTGGTCGTGGTCGTCGGTTGAGGATTGGCAGCACGATTCACTACCCGTCGCCACTCTTCTCGACCTGCTGCTATTTTAGTACACAATAGCAACTTTCACTTGGTCGGTCCAGCGCATCGATGATCTTCCGCATAGTCCTTGTACCTTCTACATTTCCCTTTACCACAAGGCGCTCCATATTGTCGCGAGCATTTCTCGCCCAAAAAGTGTTCTGATCTGTGTGTGTGAAAGCATATGTCACACAAAAAATCAGTACAGGCTCCAGTCAGATTCGAACTCGAACGCCTACACTGAATAAATGTGTAAATCAACCGAACTGAATGGATCGCAACACTGCACCGATGACTTTACAAATCAGACAACGGCTGAATAGCGACGTGGTTCGGGTTGACAATAGAATCAAAGTTAACTGCAAATTGGCTAGTTTCGTTTCAGTTGACAGTGATGATAGTTGCTGCCTTGCTTCAAACAAAACTATGAAATGCCATTTTCAGCAAAAACATGTACCTACCTAATAATAAATACACTATGATCATAATTTATAATACACACGGCTAAGGAATGGAACACGTTGCCTGCGTGTGTCTTCCCTGATCATAATAATGTGGAGCAGGCTGTTTTTAGTCAGGCATGCTTCATCTTCAGCCGCATCGTCACTTACCACCAGGTGAGATGGCGGTCAAAACCTGGCTAGTCTAATTAAAATAATTATTATAATATTTTCTTAGCTGCAATGAAGGATTTTCGGCCCAGCAGGGCTATTGGTTTCTCAGTGGACAACTACAGCATGCTACATCTTCGGCTGCATCGTCACTTACCAACAGGTAAGAAAGAGATTAATTAAAAAAAAACTCTATATGTAGCGTAGGTGCGTCGGTGGCCTAATGTCCATCGGGTCGGATTTGTAACCGAGAGGTACCGGATTCGAACCCCTGTGCCGATGTAACAAAGACTTAACGTTATGTAGATTAGTTAAACGGTCTGTTGTTGCACCAATGCTCTTACGGTGAGGAAATATATCGTGATGAAACCTGCGCAATTCAATTAAATTCAAATGTTATTAAATTCTTAAGTAGACATTATTCTTAAAATAATGTTACAACAGAAAAAAAATCACAATCTTAATGTCATAAGGTCAGTACACCGAAATAACGTATTTTGTCCAAGGGAGTTAATTGCAAATTCAGATGTCATAAACATATTATTATTATCATCACAATTAAATTCAATACTATTCGTTTATTGGTAAAAAAAAATGTATTCAGGCGCATTCAGGCGCCTGAATGTATAACCATGATCCAATTTAGTTTCCTACGTAAAAAATACGTATTTGGTATACGTAATAAATATTATCCTACGTAACCGAGAACAAGAAAAATTCCACTATATAGCGATAGTAGACGTTTAGAAGACCCACAAAACGTTGATCGACCAGTGCACAACCTGGCATAATATTATACTTCGAATGTTCTTTGCAAAATATCTTATAGACTTTCTTATCATGTTGTGTGTGTTCTACAAGTAATGTTTCTTGTACTCGATGACGTCAGATAACCTACGGCCCCCTATCACATCTACACAGTCTATAGAAGTCAAACGAGTAGTTCTACTAAGCTGTCAAACCCATCCGAATTTCGCACAACTTTAATCTGCGTCGATATACGACGCGCCATGATTTACCGAGAACTCGATACGCGTGATTTATCGATACCGAATTCGATAACAACTTTCCATCTGTGTGCCGCGGGCGTTATCGCAAACTTTTTCCTTTATTGAATTTTTTTCTTTTGAGATTCAGAGTACGGGAATTACGGGAATCCGGTTTGGGTTTGAGGGTTCCGTGGTAAAAATGAAAAAATACGACTTACAATTTACTTGCCCGTTTTCCGTCAGAATCTACGAAGGCTTAGTGGGAGTATAGTTACGGTTCTATGAAGCTTTAAGTCCGCCATTGTATTGTACTGTGATGTAAATCCCTTCAGGAATAGGTATATGACTAGTCGCCATATTGCGATATATTTTAGATTTATTTTCTCACACTGGCAACAGCGGGTAACAGCATCAATAGCTCCCTCTTGACACTCTTAGTCTTGGCGTTTGTGTCCTGGTTATGCTCTAGAACACGAGGACCCGGGCTCCGCCTTGGCCATGATCCAGGACTTGGCAGATCAGATAATTACAGTGGAGCGACTGCCATCTAACCTCCGTGACCCTGCTACCAGGGAAACCTGACCAGATTGGATTACGCTAACACATTCGCCTGAATGTGCAGGTTTCGTGACGTCTTCGCCGTAAGAGCATCGGTTAATGTTGAACTAATGTAACTATAAGTACGTAGGTACTTGTATGAAGATACATCTGAAAAATTCATTGTAGATGGCGGCACAGGGGATTGAGCTCGGTACCTCTCACTTACGAGCCAGATCCGATGGGTTTTAGGCAAAAATAAAAATTACAATTGATATTGAAGTTATGGAACCCAGTTATTCAGTAAAATAGAACTCATGGGAGCTAGAATGTGCCCTAATAATATCTTCGTCCTGAAATAAGAAATGGTACACCGTATCCAAAAGAAATTGGATTGGGTGATAACATTGAACAAAAAGAAAATGTTCTGCTTGCATTACGACTCCCATGTCAAACGTTAGCATGAAATATGACTATATTGCGGGAGATTGCGTAGTATTGTACTTTTTTAACCACGATGCAAAAAGAGGGATATTATATGTTTGATGTGTGTATTTGTGGATTTGTGTATCTGTCTGTCGCATCGTAGCTTCCAAAAGGACCCATATGGATGCGGTTTTCTTTATTTGTAAGTTTAATCAAGATGGTTTGTTTCATTAAAATCGGTTCTACTGCTTAGAAAATATTTGAATATAAGTAAACATGGTCAGGGTAGAGCGTCGGTAGTCAGGCGGTTGAGTATCCAAGTCTTAAGCAAGAGGTACCGGGTTCGAATCCCGCTGCGGCCATGTACCAATGACTCTTTTCAGAGTTATGTACGTTAGTTGAATACTAATCGATGCTCTTACGGTGGGGAAAACATCGTGATGAAACCTGCAAATTCAGGTAACTGAATTTGTAACCATGATCCAATCTGGTCAGGTTCCCCTGGTAGCAGGGTCACGGGGATCAGATGGTAGTCGCTCCACTGTAATTACCTGATCGCCAAATCCTGGATCATGGTCAAGGCGGACCCCGGGCCCTCGTTCTCGAGAGCACAACCGGGACATCAACGCCAAGATGATTATTTTTTTTTATTAAACATGGTCAGGGTTATACGAATCATTCTGTAGGTTAGGTTATTGTTGTATTTTTTGCACTATTTTTAGTGCCTGTAGAGAGGCACATGACACCGCCTGACGGTCCATCTGATGGGTAGCTGTTTGCAATTTGATGTGAATGATTTAATTATTTTATATTATTGTATCAAACAAAAATAAATACGTAGTAGCGGCGGGCGGGGTTCAACTTTCAAAAGTACACATCTTTCGTTGTACAATTTTTCTGGAATACCCGTTGTCGCGACGAAGAAGACGTTCATTGAATTCGTGTTATAAGAGTTTTGCCATAATCAAAAGTAAGTAACCACTGCTGCGTCTCACCCATTTCGCATCCGTCCTTCCCCTATCTGTAATTGTGGTACGGATATTGGAACCGAAGAACACATCCATTACAAATTAATTAGAAATTAAAGGCATGAGGCATTTCATCTTAGTCCTCACAGTAACAACGCAACTGCGGTTTTGCATTTGTGTTACCTGAAACCTCAATGTATGAATTGTAGATGTTATGTAGACTGTTACGGGCTGTGATGATGATGATGATCAGGTGAGCTGTCTGCTCGTTTGTTACGACGTAGCATAAAAAAACACATCCTATTCAACTGCCCATTACAACCAGTATCCTTACGACCTACTTCCTCCTAAAGTACCAAGGCCAACTAACATTAAATCATTACTTATTCATACCAATATTTCATTAATTCGACTGATTTGTAAATATATTCGTTCTTATAATATAAAACGATAGTAAATATAACGTTAATGTTTTGTGACGTCCTGTGATGTCTCTGCTTCGCAGTATATTATTTTTATTATTCATATTATATATTTATCTTGGCTTCAGGCAGTGCCACAGACGGGTAGTTGACAGTGGGAAAAAAGTATTTGTTTCCCTTTAAAACCGGTCAAACTTTTTCGGTGTGTTTTCCTTGCACTATGACACTGGCAGTAATGGTTGTCAAGCTGTTAACGAACCGTTGTCACATAAAAAAAAATATTTGAAGACCTATAAGTCAAAAGGGATTGAATAATAATATAATCTTCTAAGCCTCCTTATAAGCATCTCCGCTACGGAACCCGAAAATTGAATGAGTACAATATTCCGCATAGCGACAAACCGTGAAATCAAATTGGGAAGTTCACAGCCTTAGCTCCCAGATTATGTATTCAAGAGATCTAATACGTACAGTCAATCAATCTAAAAAACCAGTATAAGTTAAGCTATCATTGCTATGCGTTTCAATAGAGATCCTAGCTCATCTTATACTGGTTTTTAATATGTGGCTGTGTTGCCGTCTGTACCTTCGAAATTCCCGAAAAGTTGGGGGACTACCCATCGCAACTTGGCGGGATCCCCGGGATCCCGGAATCGAGTTTAGGAAAAATTGCGCAGAGTTCCCCCGCGCACGGGACATAGTTTTGATTATAAACTTTGAACGCTTGTAAATTGTTGCTTGAAAGCTTCTGCTGGGGAATTTACATGTGACCTGTGACAATATGTATGAGAGAGGTAGGTACATACAGTTTGGAGAAGTACCTCCACCTCACAGATAACTGCAGCCAAAGTAGTTTTATAGGTGGGCAACAAATTCGTGATACCGCTGGTGTTCCTGAAGGCTAAAGGCAGCGAAAACCCTTTCCACTAGATACGGTGTAGCAATTTCACGATCTAAGCAGCCATGGTTCAAATAAATTAGACGTCGTAATATGACTAGTGGAACGTAACTTCCATGATACGGCGAGGCGAAAGGCCCGGTCGTATGAATATTCCATATAGCAGTTAATATGAGATGACCAGTTTATTGAATCATGGCCCAGCATCCTGCATCTTGTTACGTGCTGGGTGTTGATTGCATTAAAATGAAAGTTTATAGGCTCAGTGTTATGGAGAAGACTGTGGGACAGAATATGAAGCTGGTGAACGTAAATCAATTGGAATAAGTGGATTTTTTATTGACTGGGGAGACATACGGTCAGTCGATCTACCTTTGTTATACCACTAAGGTGGCATCATGCTTGCCGCCTACCTGAAAGCAGTTTAAAAATCAGCATGGTGTTAATGTCCAGGTTGTGTTCTCAGGCACGAGGGCCCGGGGTCCGCCTTGACCATGATCCAGGATTCGGCAGATCAGATAATTATAGTGGACCGACTGCTACTAGGGAATCAGATTGTATCATGGTTACTCGGAAATGTGCAGGTTTTATTACGATGTTTTCCCTCACCGTAAGAGCATCGGTTTCATGATATAGTATTCAACTAATGTACATAACTCAGAAAAGACTCATTTGTACATTGCCGCAGTGGAATTCGAACCTGGTACCTCTCGCCTACGAGTCGGATACCTTGACCATTCGGCCACCGACGCTCCTGTAAGCAGTTACAACAATCTATGGACGTTTGCACTACCAGGGTATTAATTACGTGCTACCGACCCCGTAAAAACCTGATGGAAAGCGTCACCGTTGTCCAATACATCTGTGACCTTGGTAAGGGGAGCGGATGCAGTACCCGCCTTTGAGGCCTTTCGAAGAACCCAAGCCCTTCTCAGCAGCTGAAGCTTAAACAAAATTAATTTTATTTCTGAAAGTGACATTTTAAACTGAAGCCGTGTTTTTATTTTCAGGTAAGTTCAACTACTATATTGGTGCCCATTAAAATAAGGTAAGAACAACCAGTTCAGATCCGTGAGAACAACACGTGCATGTCGTATCTGCGTTACTTTAGTCTAACATCACTCTTCTGTAGGCCTCCTGGAAGAAATTTCTTTTTAGAAATAAGTAGCGCCTGTTGTGTCTTCTATACTGTTATATTTCTCTGTATATAATTATTGTATACAATAAACATTTAAATAAATAAATAAATAAATAAACAACATTGCATAATCTCTATTGCACAGCGTCATGAATATTAAATAAAAATTTAATTCATGAATGCTATAAAAACCTTTTAACAACTGCACAGAAGTGCAAAGGAATATGATTCTTAAGATGGTCATGCACTTATGCACTTGCATTGTTCATGCATAAGTTTTCGCTTGTTAGGTACTAGCCAAAAAATTGCCTTCTCACATTGTTTAGAGTGCCTAAAAACAGCAGATTTAATACATGGACATTTACGCTGGTCCCACTTGCGTACACTTAGGTTAACGCCATAGGCATATCATATCTCAACCCTTTACCGACCCTGTACATAAAGCCTAGCTTTATTATTGTATTGTCTTTGGCGTAGCTCTCTAGTAAGAGGGCCATAGGGAAACAGGCCCTCAGTAAATGACACGGCCCACCATTTTCACTTCCCGTCCGAATTATGTACGACTTTATGGCCACACTTCTGGCATTGAGTGAAAATTGTACGGTACCTTTAAATTAATTTTTGCTAGTTTCTGAAGGCGACTTCAACGTGGACCAATTGTTGGTTTACTCCGGAATAGTGTGGCTGAGGTAAAGCACTACTTACGACATAGCGCCAGGGCCGATCTAGGAGGCAGTTAGACAGTTGATTCACTAATAAGAGGGAGGTTACATATACACTGTAAGTGCGCCGTAGGATGTCCTACATAATTGAATATAAGAAAAATTCAATTTTGTAGCGATAGTAGACGTTAGAACCCCCGGAGACACACAAAACTTTTTTTTTTTATTTTTTTTTTTTATGTTTTCCGGCAGACAAACAGGCATGCGGGCCACCTGATGGAAAGTGGTCACCGCCGCCTATGGACATCAGCATCACCAGGGGTGCTACCAATGCGTTGCCCGCCTCTAAGGAAACCTCTAATATACCTCTTGAACGATCCCATGTCATAGTCCAAAGGAAACACTGTGGCTGGGAGCTCATTCCACATCCGAATCGTACGAGCGAGAAACGTTCTTTCGAATCTTCGCGTGGACACCACTAGAGGGTCCACGTAATGGGGATGAGTACCCAGCCCACGGCGGGTGGTGCGATGGCGGAATTGTGCTGTGGGTACCAGATCAAATAATTCCTCAGAACACTCCCCATTGTACAGCCGGTAGAACACACACAGGGAGCCAAAGTCCCTTCGATCAGCCAGTGGTTCTAACTTGCCTGTCAGTATGGTATCGTCGACAATTCGTATGGCGCGCCTCTGTATGGAATCCAAGTGATTAAGTTGGTCTGCCCGTGCACAACTTGGCACAATAAATAATTTTTTTAGTTACCCTCTTCGTTTTTTAGTTAGACTTCGACTTTTCTATATAAAACAAAAAATGGGGTGTCTCCTCTTGGCAGTTTCGCTTTTTAGCTCCATTAAAGTCACTTTTCTCTTTTGTGTCTATGTAAGGTTTGTCTCTTTTATGAGGTTCAGGACAATAATAACGACCGTGACGGTGCAGGGGGAAAATATTTAATTAAATTGGTTCAGGAGTTTAGAAAATGTTTGAGTAAAATAGTATGTTGGTTGCGTTATGTTTTTTATTCTATAAAAACGTATACTAGTACCTGTTTGCGTGGCTAACGCAAATACAACAATTTTACTTAGAATATCTCAATCGGCTAGAATATTAAAAATGCAAACCCGATGCGCCGATGACAACTCCCTGTGGCTCGAAGTCCATCGAAGCGTCAAAGCGTGGCCCCATAAAAATGCGAACTTGATTTACTGGCAATGTACTGCACGCGACGGGCCGACAATGGCGGTTATCTACGACTTCCTTTGAGTTTCTGTGCTCCTGGTAGGGCTATGAGTATTGGATTTCTTAACACCCGACGAAAAAAGAGGGGTGTTATTATAAGAGCTCAGAGAATGTTGACTATTTAAAATTATTATTTTATTCATAAATACCTATTAGTATGTGTAGAATATTATGTATGTATTTATTTATAGTATACGTGCACAATATGTATAATTATTGTGCACGTCGTATCTGCGTATATTTATCACATCTCTCTTTTTGTAGGCTTTTTGTTGCTGGAAGAGATTTCTTTTTAGAAATAGAATATCTAATTTGTCTCTTTAAATTTCTTGTATACAATAAATTGTTAAATAATTAAATAAAAAGCAGAAGCAGAAAGCAGAGCAGCCTTTAGTCTCTAGTCGGGTGTTCATAAGCTCTTTTAAGTATTAATTACTTAGGACATATGACCGTCATAACTCTAGAAAAGTTTCAAAAATCGTAGCCAGGATTTCGGAGGGGGAACAGGCCATGAAACAACAACAGCAACAGGTGAGATGGCGGTCAAATGTCTGTCTTGTTTAACATAACAAAAAAAAAAAAAAATTATACCCTGTAGGGTGCTCCAGGGCCAGCTTGTGCCAATCCATAGACATAATTACTAATTTTTTAAGAAAATGTAAGTAAAGGATGTTTTTTTTTAAACCTATGGTTTTCAAATTGAATAATAACAGAAATAAAGTATTTTTTAAAGCTAATGAAATGCCATTTATGTTTGAATATGATTTCGGCCAAAGGGCCGTTGCGTGTTCATTCTACATAAAGGCAATAACCATTCAACCAAAAGTGGGCTTTATCGCTAAACAAAATTTTGTATGGAGGAAAAAATTTGCATTTGCGAATAATTTCACATTGGCCATCGAGATTGTGCGATCTTACGCCATTAGATAATTTTCTTTGGAGATATAAATATGCCTTTAAACCAGAGATTATAGAATACAACATTCGGTTAGTTATTAGATAATGCGGCCGTTTTCTGCAATTCGCAAATTGTGTGAAAATTACATATCCAAATTCAGCCATCTACGCGCCAGTCGCGGCGGACACATGGCCGAATTCTTGTTCAAACATAAATTCAAAGAGAAGAAAATAATTATCATAAAATAAACCAACTACAGATGAATATAACCTAACTTTTAATTTGTTTTTTCTCAGTTGACATGACTTATCGGCATCTAATAGGAGTAAATAAACAATTGCTTTAAATTTTTTGTGGCGCATCAACGACTTATTTTATTTTAATATAGGTACTCGGGCAAACGGGTATGGTGCTCAAATTGTACCCGGGTATAAAATATCTTAAATACCCGGGTATACCCGACCCCGAGTACCCGGATAGAAATTATAGGCTGTATGTCGAAGTGAAGTGAATTATGAGTTTGACAGGGCCTGTATGTGCTACATGCAGTAAGACCCGTCGTCCCGTGACCATGATGCGTGCAACTGTTCCGAAATATCGGGCTACTCGTCAACAAAGGTACGCGGTAGAAAACCCGGAACATACCCTTAAAATGCAAGTAGACTTCCAATATGGGCGTAAATATAAATTGTTTAGCGAGCTCGAAATTTTTGCATTTTTGGCTCTTAACTTACAAAGATTACTTCAAGTCTGGTGCCCTGCCCTACCGTGCTCTACCCTAGCATCGCTACTGCCCATTCATGCATTTTGGTTTCAGGCAACAAAAATACAGATCTGAATCAGATACGTCTAAGATGAAATGCCTCATGCCTGTAATTGAGCTGCCTTCCTCATCCTACAAACCCGAACACTTCGCGGCAGAAGTGGATAAGGCGGTAGTACTCACAACATTTCCGAAACATCTCGACGAATGTAAATAAGTTTATTGTAACGCACTTACGTTCCGATTTCCCTTTCCTTTGGCTCTGGAATAAATTGTACCTGACTAGAGGCTTATATGTTCGATATATTGTTATTGTATTCTTATGTATTTCTTGAAGAAACTTGGGAAATTACGTTCGGTTACATCCGGGGATTTGGTTTCGGGTAATCATTCTGCATATTTCAACAAACTAGCTTTCTTGCTCGCTACTTCGTCGGCGTAATTTTTTTCTCTTTATGACATTAATCATCATCATCATCATCATCTTGGCGTTATGTCTCGCTTGCGCCACCGCGCGGCACGCGAGGACCCAGGGTCCGCCTTATAATATTAGTATAGATAAAATTTAGGTCTGATACGCTTGAAGCAATATGTGTGTCTCAAAATACATCACAGCAACAACAACAGTAGTCGCAAATTGGTAAAAAATTCACAACCGACTCAATATTTGGGTGTTTTTTAGCAATTTGGAATAATATGTAGCAGTTAAAATAAAATAAATTAATATGCTTGAACAACTCACACATCGCCATGTTGCCCCAAAGCATTTGAGTTATTGGTGCCACAAAACTGGTTAACTTATTTGTAAATACATACAACACCCAGACAAGATCAGAACAGAAATTACAATTCATCATCTAAATTTCTGCCTGGCCAGGAACCGAACCCGGGACCTCTGCGTGGCAGACTGGCATGTTAACTAAACCACTTAATTCGTCAATTAAAAGCAATACTGGCGAAACTTTTACTGAAATTGCTCCAGATAACTCGATTACTCGCTCCAAAGAGATCCATTAGCACACCTCTAGTAACAGTAACAGTTACAGTCTGTAAACCCATCCCGACACAAATAAAATTACCACCTCCCTCACGCGAATGACCAAGCAAATCTAGAACTACGCCCTGTACTGATCAAACAATGGCCGACGCGCCTCGAATATGGCCCAAATTCATTCTCTGTCCCGATTCTGGGCCACAAAAAGGCCACAGGGGCCACGACAATGCTCCCAGCAGGAAGTCAGGCAGCAGTCAACTGCCGGATATTGGTGGGACGCACCGCGGTAACGGGGAAACAAATGCGGAAGACTGTTAAAGTACGGTTGAACTGGGTTCAGTTTATTTTTTAAGGCTAGCTTTGTCTGCGATTTTTTGAACACATAATCGTTATTAGAGCAGTTTATCTTTCCCAGGGCGACTATTTTAAATGATCTCCCTTATGAGTGAAAGCTAGTACTACGGAGTGTAGTAGTTCTATCTAACCGAACTTGATGAAACATGGCCTACATTTTAAGTTGGACTCCAAACTACCAAACTGTGATAACCATATCTCCCTTAGCCGCCATTTGCATATTTCATCAAGTTTAGCTGGTTTATTATGGTTCCATCAGGGGTCCCAGCTTCCAAAATCAATTATATTCTATATGTTTCCAGGATTAATAGCTACACAACAAAAAAGTTTCATTCAAATCAGTCCAGTAGTTCCAGAGATTAGCATGTGCAAACAAATTGACAAAAAATTTAAAAATATTATTCTATTATTTTTTTTTTAATCGCCCTAAATTATTTTTTTGGAAATATATTCAATGTACAGACACACTTTTCTACTGTTTTATTATATGTATAGATATAGACTAGATGACCGTACAAGTATTACAAAACGCGTTATCGATGCCGACCGTGAATTTTTAGAGTATGACGACTGCTTTCTCGTTTTCCAACGAAGTTTCCCTCATTTGTTCATGGTATTAGCATAGAATAATTGGTTGTTTATCGTGTTAGTACACTGACGAATTCGGAAGCGAATGCAAACTGTTAAATAGCCAGTCTTACTTACTTACTGCGCTCGCTCAGCGACCCAAAGTGGATCTTGGCCTCCGACACCAGAGATCGCTACCTCTTCCTATCCTTCCTAAACAGCCGGTCTAGCCATGTACTTTTATATTGACATGTCGACGAACTTTAATTGTTGTAGTAGAAAATTTACCTATCGAGATTCGATTTGTTTTACCAAACTTCTACATTGTCTCTGATTTTCCTCTCTGTCTGTCAATCAAACATAATTGTGTCAAACATTTTGAACTTTGCCCTGGAAATTTGCTTTTCTCTGCTTTCTGTCAATCAATCAAACATAATTATGTCAAAGACTTTGAACTTTATCCCGTTTTGTTTTTGTGATAATTCATTAATTATCAAAAATAATGAAACTCACATAGCTAGACCTACAGTACTGACAAGGACAGCCGCAACTAAACAAATCTCGCTATAGCATAATCGCATATAATCTAGCTAGCTACCGAATTTCATCCAAAACTATTCATCCGTTTAGGCGTGAAGATGTAACAAACATACACACACAGCTTCGCATGTAGTGGGTTACAAAAATATTGGACATACAACATAGATTTAGCCACGACATATACAGGGTGTTACGTAATACATGTATAAAGCCGAAAGGGTCTTAAAGTATAGCTTGCAAAGAGTACACTAGCGACTTCAAATTATCCGGACATTGATGTTTAACTTTTATTAAAAAATCTTCGTTTTTAAAGAAAAATAATCATATCGACTACGTTGAAGCGCAGCTCTATTTCAAGTTGATGCTTCTACAAGGAGCAGTTCAATAACCTCGTGCGACCCCTATGAAAATAGAGTAACCTTCTTAAGCCTACTACCAGGAGCCTATTGCTAGGTACACACGCACCGGTTTCGGTCAACGATTGTTTGTTGGCGCGTGCCGGCCGGCGATCCGCAGCGCAGCGTGGCGGTAACATCAAACGGATAGAAGCAATCGACCAAACGCAGTTACGTTGAGTGTGTACGCACCATAAGGTGGAGTTTAATAAGCTCATGCCATCCATTACAAACCAAACGAACCTCCTACATCTTACTACCAGGCGTCGAACTAAATGTTACCTACTTATCTACATGAATAATGCGCTTATTACACCTGACTAAATTCAGAAGCAAAAGGCGTGAGAGTAAATCGAAGTGGAATGTATTGCTCATAGAATAAGGTTCATTTTTGTATCACTCGTATTATGTTACGCGTCGCTGTTTTTCAAAAGGCGTGATACTAAATTGGGCCTTATTCTATAAGCAATACATTTTACTTTGATATGCTCTCACGCTTTTTGCTTCTGAAATAAATAAATTAAAAATAAATTTAGCCAAATGTAATAAGCGCATACGATCTACTAAATTAAGTAGGAACTTACCTACACAAATTATTTTCAATAGGTATGACTCGTACGCGAGAGGTACCGGGTTCGAATCCCACTGCCGCCATGTACCAGTGACTCTTTTCTGACTTATGTACTTACATTAGTTAAATACTAACCGATGCTTTAACAATGACGGAAAATATCGTGATGAAACCTGCACATTTAGGCGACTGAATGTCTAACCATGATCCAATCTGGTCAGGCAATCAAGTTCCTCTGGTAGCAGGGTCAGGCAGAACTCAGGAGTGTCAGATGGCAGTCGACCCTAGGCTCTCGTGCGCGAGAGCAAAACCAGGTCATTAACTGGTTGCTATGCAATACGTAAGTAGGTAGGTAGCATGGTGTTTGGCCTACTGGTAGTTTGCACTCATGCATAGAATAATGATTATCACAATACTTAAACTGTTGAACGCTGAACACAGACAAGACTACGTTAATGCTGGTACCTGAAGCAATAAATCATTTATTCATTCATATCGTTAACACTCTTATCACAGTTATCTTCACAGTAGGTACTTAGGTATCCTACACATACAACGCAACAAGTAATCACTTCGATCACGCGAAAAGCTAAAACCGAATGAACGAACACGACACGAAAGTAGGTAAATTTCGGCAATGAAAGCCGCGCCGTAGATCAAAGGCACCGCCATAGGCCGGCTCGCCTCGGCCCGGGCGGGCGGGGCGTTTGTCGGCGGTTGATTGACCCGATTATGAACTTGAGTACCCTATTACAACTGATTTCTAGAGATGCGGTCTTTCGTTTTTAAAATGTCATTATCGACATTGATAAAGAAAAAGTTCGATAGTCATTTTCTCGCTAACTGTTCCACGCAAGAAAAAAATTATTGTACCTATCGTTTCAATACGTGTAGCACTCCACCCAGTTCACGGCTTTATACATATATTATGAAACACCCTGTATAGAATGTATACAATCTCACTCTGTCACAACACATACAAAAGACAGAGCCAGAACATAAGGTGACCAAGGCCACCAAATTTGGCAATCGCAGTGGTTATGGAGGGGTGAATGTAAATTTATAGTGTCCCTTTTGGATACGTT
This sequence comes from Blastobasis adustella, assembly GCA_907269095.1. Classification (NCBI taxonomy): domain Eukaryota; kingdom Metazoa; phylum Arthropoda; class Insecta; order Lepidoptera; family Blastobasidae; genus Blastobasis; species Blastobasis adustella. Next base: position 689,127 of record OU026132.1, read on the forward strand.
ATATGCACCATCAAAAAAAGAAACAAAATATAGATTGTGACTTCAGCTGTGAGTTAGCTCCTTCTATGCCTCTATATCTAGTTTCTTTGCTTCCAACTGACAATACAAGAGGAACGATCGGCACTATGTATCTGTCAAAATGAACTCATAGCTAACACAGATGGCTAAGATAGCGAGTAAAATTGTTCAATCTTATTCAACGTAGTGCGTCCAATTACTTTGGTAGGATTATATTGTGAATTATAGATCAATCGCTGGTCTGTGTTGGGCGGATATCGGATAAATATCGGAGAAATGCAAATGGCCGCTTCACTTCTTCCGGGTGCTTAGTACTTTAATATCCGAGGCTGGATTTATTCGATTCCGCATTGGCGACGCTTTTTCCTTTCAGAATTCTCTCTTAATCATGCTTATTGTCTTGGACGATTGTATATTGGAGCTATCTATATTTGTACTTTCTATACTAATGCGCTCCGGTTTATAATGCTGAGTGAGATCTATTTACCCAAACACACCACCACAATACATTATGTAACAATCTGTAGGTATCGGCACTGTATGAGTACAACGCGTAGGTGATGCCCCTGGTATTGCAAACGTCCATAAGGTGAGGTGACTGCTTACCATCAGGCAGGCCGTAAGCTTGTTTGCCACCTTAGTGATATAAAAAAATATATGTTTATGTCTTTTTGTATTTCTTGTCTTTTTCGATATTGTGGTGTCGTTGTTTGTCAATAAATGTTCTTTCTTTCTATCTTTCTAATGTTTTAATGACAAATTCTTTTTATTTTAGTAAGTGGGTTTGTTGGGGTAGTCTCCGAAACTACGGAACTGATTTTATAAATTGTTTCGCTAATGGGTAGGCAACAGGCACATTCTTTTTGAGAGTACTTTCAGTTTGAAAAAATAACAGGCTCTCGCAGAATACACAAATGGATGATGTGAAATATCGCTACAATTTGTTGCCCCTGAATTGAAAGGTCATTAGATCGAACCAAATATAGTATTTGAACACACATTTTGGATGTGAACACACATACTTGTATGTTTGAGGTTCAGTCGTCCCCAATCGGAGAAGTGCTCTCCATTTTATACACTAGTAGTTTGAGATTTTTCTGCACTACTGCAAGCCGACGAAGGTTGGCTCGACCCGCGCAAAAAGCGTCTCCCATAAGTACTGTCTTTCGCGTAGCAATAAATGTTATTGACAAATTGAAGACCTGAGTGGTTCAGTTTGGCCGGTTTGCCATGCAGAGGTCCCGGGTACGATTCCCAGCCGGGCAGAAATAGAAATGCGGAATTTTAATTTCAAAGCCCATCAACCCGATTTGTGTGACGACTACCTATACATTATCATTTAGTAACTGAACACTGACCACGACTATTATGTTACCTTTGCTGAATTTCATTTAGCACAAAAGGCCTTCACAGCCTTTAATTTTGGGTAGCTAATTATCGGACAATAGATTGCGTTGTCTAGGTTCGGGTCGGGTTAGTGAAATTTATTAGATAAATCGACGCGAATATCGAGAAAATGTATAGTGTTTGAGTAAAAGGGCCCGTTATAAATCTAAATTAGGTATGGGCAGCTTTTACAAATAATATTTATGGCATAATACTGGTCTTAAAAATATACGGTGTTTACGCTTTTTACGTGCGGCGATTATCATCCGACGTACAAGACGTATCTGTCGTCTGTTAATACATAAGTCGTTTCGGACCGTGGGCTAAAACCAGGATAGATACGCCTGAATACTCCAAATGGCAGTCACTCTACTACAATCAACTAATCTACCTTATCCTGGATCAGGGTCAAAGAGACTCTGATCCCTCGCGCGCGAGAGCGCAACCGGTATTTTGACGCCATGATCATTACCGGCGCTGATTTCCATACAAAATCACTTTATCCGTATATGCTGACTTGTGGATTTTCCAGTTATCCGTACGAGCCGTTTTGGTTCAACCTTTATAATGAGTACGGCTAAGGAATGGAACACGTTGCCTGCGAGTGTGTTCCCTGATCATTATAATCTAGACACATTTAAGGCTAGAGTGAGTAGGCTGTTCCTAGACGGGCATGCTCAGTCTTCGGCCGCATCGTCACTTACCACCAGGTGAGATGGCGGTCAAATACCTGGCTAGTCTAATTAAAATAATTATTATAATATTTTCTTAGCTACAATGAAGGATTTTCGGCCCAGCGGGGCTATTGGCTATCTCAGTGGCAACTGAATTTGGCATAAAATAATCTTAAAATTCTCTAATTTAGTAGATTGTTATAGCCAGTGGCTAGTTGGCCGTGTGGTGTCCGGCAGAGTAGAATAGCACCAACCCCTTACACTCGTGGGTGTCGGATAAGGCGACTAATGTTTTCGAGGCAAAAGTTCTAGAGTCTCCGTAGACTGGAAAATGGGCAGCAGCTTTTTCAAATGTTATATTTTTAAAACTGCGATCTCCAACTCGCCTGCTAAGCGTGGAGATTATGGCAATAAGCTCCCCTTTCGTAGGAGAGGCTTTAAGTCCTGCAGTGGACTATGGGCTGTAACAATGTGATAGCCAGTGGCCTACGTAGATGACGTAGTGTAGAATTATCTAATGTCAAATTCAGTCGCCAATTGAGTTAGATAATAGCCCCTCAGATCTTCCTTTACGGTAATCCGATATTGTATTGTAAAACCAAAGTGGCATTTGTCCAAAATGCCTCCCCAATGAGATATTTATGTTCGTTTCATATTTTTGTAACGAGCTTAATCTTCTTCTTATGGTGTCCAATGTTGTAATAGGTTAGTTTATTACTATTTATATTTTTCCAGTCCAAAACTGATAGACGCGGATGGCACTGTCTGAGGCTTGATATAGATCTTTGAGCGAACAGGAGCCTGGGCAGGCCGGGCAGACTAGCAAATGCGCCATGGTTTGCGGCGAGGCTCCACACTCGCAGGCTCTCTCGGTGGGAGCAATATACCCCCATCTGCATAAGTTTTCTCTTGATCTGCCGACCTAAGCACGCTACCTGTTCATCGTCTTCCAAATCTCATTATTAAGCATCAAGATTATTATTAAGCAACGTATTTATTACTTCGTTCATATTATTATGTTTCGGCGTTTTAATGGTTACGAATTTGAATATTTCGAGGTCTGAGTATTTCGTAATAATAATATTCATGGTAGACTGCGTCTTATTAAAGTAAATTGGCTATTATCTACTGGATATTATAAATGGTGGTTTTCAAATTAAAATACAATATAGAAAGATAGGGGCCAGCGTGGGTAGGCCTCCCACAAGGTGGACCGACGACCTAGTAAAGATCACAGGTACCAGCTGGATGCAGAAGGCACAGGACCGGCCTTTGTGGAGATCTCTGGGGAGATGATGTAGATAGAAAGATATATATTTAGCATCAGTTAAACTAGCTTTATTGGAAAGATAATTAAATGCCATTTATGTTTGAATATGGTTTCGGCCACGTGGCCTCCGCATGTTTATTGTAACATCGTTTATTATAACAAAAGGTGGGCTTCATCGTTGAACAAAATATCACATCCAGTAGACTTAACATGTCAAAGTCTACTCAACATTTAAAATGAAAAAGATTAGTATTTCACCTACAACCACGCCTCTTCTTCTCTTGAGACAAATGTCACGTAACGCATGTGTATTCAGAAACATTACTATGGCACTACTGACAAAACTTGAGTGGCGATCGGTATTATTCTTCCGTCTAAATGAACGAACCTGACCAATCGTAAAGCCGTGTTGAACGCAGTGCAGGAGAACAAATCCTGGATCATGGTCAAGGCGCACCTCGGTTCCTCGCATGCCACTACCGGGACATGATTTTTTTTTACCACTAATGTGGCAAACAAGCTTTCGGCCCGCCCGATGGTAAGCACTCACGGCAGCCTATGGACGTTTGCAATAGCAGGCTATTGCAATGATGCTCACGATGCTCACGCGTTGCCGACCCCGTAAAAACCTTTTCACCCCTTTCTTGAAGAATTCCATGTTGTACTTTCTAGGGAAAACCTCTCCAGGTAGGTTTGTGAAAACGAGTATTAAAGAATTGGACGACAATCTAGTGACCATTATAGAACGGCGTCGAAATATCGGGCTACTTGTAAACCAAGGTACGCGGTAAGAAACCCAGAGGATACTGTAAAAGCTCAATTTATATTCATATAATAATTATCTCGTAGCCTCCAGCACGGTATTCTAATTACCTTTTGAATAAAAGAGATCGGCCACAGCTTTCTGTTCGGATTATTTGATGTCTGAAGTACTTGCGGTTAGGTTATTAGGTTTCGAGTGATCTTTATGGGTATTTTTTATTATAACGTTAATTATAATTTTAATTAATTATAGATAATGGAGTATAATTAATAAATATGTACAATAAAAAAATAAAAAAATAAACTAACTTAATATATGTAAAAAATTTGGGCCGTGTGGAAGCGTACGCAAGATGCTGGCAGCATTACCTCTCTGAATAGCAATGCTTATTCTTTATGCGAGGTCACTGCCAGCTCTTCGGTCACCTGTGGTGTCGACCAATTTCTTTGCAATTTCTCTGTACAAAGAGAGCGCCCCGGGGCCCCACGGACCCAGGGTCTCGACACCGACATCTTTATAAATATTTGTTTGTAATAATAAAGCTTTATTATACGGGTTTGGTAGCAGTCAGACACAAAAATTGGTATGCATATTGCACCGGTGTAAAATTCAGAAATTGTATACATTTCTTAGGAAATGTAGCCAATTTAGAAAATGTGTGAAAGGAGTTGTCGAAAGTTCACAATTCCTAAATGGTAGTCGGAAATGTGTTTTGATGTTATGTTGACACGGGAAAATTCCACTTTGTTGCCGCAAGAGTCATTTTACAAACGCGCGCCAATTTTAAAAAACCACTGCGATAAATTGTAGATTTAGTTCTGGCTCTCGCACGCCGCTGCCACATCACGCGGTGGTTCATAACAGCTAACATGCAAAACATGCTCGTCGCTTCGCTCCTTCAAACCCAACCGTCTATGACAGAACAACGTTTTGGACAGATTCGGTTTTTTCCTTTCAAATAAAACAGTGAAATTAACACGTTTCCGATTCCTGTTTAAGAAATGTCTGATATTCCTAGGAAATGTAAAAAAAAATTCACTTAGGAACATGAACCTATTAGATTATCAAATATATATTCCTAACCTTGTAAGGTCGAATCTGAATGCTAATACATTCCCCCAACTTTACGCTGGATAAAGCAATTCCGAATTGAAAACATATGAGAAGAGAAGTAATTACATCAATTCGTCAATCGAAAAAGCAATAAAGTCAAGCGATTTGCTTTTGACGATTTATGCTCTCAAATAAGGTCGTGCTCAAATAAGCTTATGAAAGGCATCGAGGTTATAAGTTCGATCGATGGATAGTCAAATGAAAGAATCCTTATTCAAGACGTATGTTTTTTCAGCTTGTATGTTTTTGTTACAATGCAAGTGGTTTAGAATATGTATAGGGACCTAATACGCTCGGGCATTCACTGATTCCTAAAATACAGGTATATCCTAGTTTAGGAATCAGAATATCCTGATCTTATGTTAAAACCTTACACCGATCTTCCAAAGAATGAATCTTATATTAGCATAAGAAAAAATGTACTCTATTTGGTAAATAAATAAATATTATTATTATTAAATATTATTATTATTATTATTATTTATTTATTTATTTTACAGTTTAACAGCAATCACATTTGGTTACAATAAAGTATAGATATAAGTAGTACCGCCAATTACAAAACTGCAACTTACAAAAGGGATTAGTGAAGCTAAGAGTACCATATAGTTAGAACCTATACTAAAACACGAATTATTCAGTAATGATGGTTAACACAACTCAATAATATAATGATAAACAGCAACATCGTGTGTAAAGGAGTCTCACGTCTGCCAGGAAATGTCTATCCTCCAAAGTGAGTATCCTGTGAGACTTCAGACGAGTAATCTCCGGGAGCCAAGCAAGACTTTTGCACAGACTCCAATCTATTATGGCCTACGTCGTAGACTCAGGACCAGACAGGTGAAGCATACTCAAGAACACTCCTGACATACGCGTTATACAAAATTTTTAAAGCTGCTGTTGAGTCAGGGGCTTAACTGTTCTGAAAATGAAACCCAACATTCTGATTGCTTTTGCAAAAATGGACTCGTAGTGGGCGTTAAAGGTTAGTTTGGAGTCGCACATGATTCCCAAATCCCTAACCTGATTAGTGCGTTTCACTATTTCATTGTTAAGTCTATACAGTGTTTACGGTGTTTGCTTGTCTCGTAAAAGTGATGGTCGTGCATTTTTTAACATTCAATACTCCGACACTCTATCTAGATCCTCCTGCAATCTTGCGCTGTCATCAGTGCTTCTTATAGGCATGAAGATCTTCGTATCGTCAGTGTACATGAGATAAGATACATAACGGAAACAGGACGAGTAATCCAAAAGACTAACATTAAAGAGCAAAGGCCCCAGATGGGACCCCTGAGGCACCCCAAATGGAATGGGTGCGAATCGTGACTGGTAACAGCCGATCCTAACCGCCTGGCTCCTGTTCCGCAGGTAGGACTCAAACCAACGTAGTAGATCACCGTGCACACCGACCTGCTCTAATTTATATAAAATAGTACAATGGTTTAGTCTGTCAAAACATTTAGAGTAGTCGGTGTACACGGCATCCACCCGATAGCCTCCGTCCATATAGCCAGTGACGGTATCCACAAATTCGCTCAGGTTGGTCACAGTGGAGCGTTTACGCATAAAGCCATGCTGTGCGGGCGCGATACAACGCGCAAGCGACGGGTAAAAAGATTTTACTAAATATGGTCAATATCGACACGGGGCGGTACTGCTCAGCGAGGACCTTGGAGTCGCATTTATGTATAGGGGCAATGAAGGCTTGCTTCCAAACAGTTGGAAATATTCCCTCCGCAAGAGATCTGTTAAATAAGATAGTCAAAGGTAATGCCAGACACGAACGAAAATAGGTGCAATGACATCACAACCCGCTCCTTTGTTAATTTTTAATTTTTGTAGGTACTTTTGTACTAAATCGCTGTCAATCATCAGTGTGCTCTCACAACTCAAGAGATTTTTTTTGCGTGTTTTCCGTGAAAGAACTAGGAGTGATATCATCAGTAGTGCTTTTATCAACAGATAAAAAATAATCTAAGAAAACATCACAAATTTCGGGACCGTCACTGCCAGCACGAGTACCATAATTTATCTGAGCCGGCAGACCATGATCGCGGCGCAGACTCTTTGTATAGCTCCAGAAAACTTTCGGGTCTTTAGCGATCGAATTGCTGCAGCGTTCCGTGTATTTATTCCAGCATTGACGTCGCAACTTTTTATGTCTCGCACGTAACAAACAGCGTGATATTTATGTTTTATTATGGTTCAGTTCCAATATTTTATTGAATACCGAGACACAAACATACATAAAGCTCACGCCTGTGTCCCACAGGTGGGGTAGGCAGAGACTATGGACTGCCAGTTTGCTCTGTCATGACACAACTCCCTAGCCTCGCATATATCCGCAATTCTTTACATACTCGTACATTATCTTTTCTAATGAGACACAAAAGTCGCAAAACTATATTAAATCGAACTAACTACTGGTCCGGGTTGTTTTGGCATATCAATTATGCCAGATTTACTTCCTCTTTCTTTACTTTTCTGAGTTATGTACATAAGTTGAACACTAACGAATACTCTTACGGTGAAGGAATACATCGTGATGAACCATTATCTAAACTGGTCAGATTCCTCTGTCAACAGGGTCACGTAGGTAAAATGGCAGTCACTCCGCTGTACCAAATCTTGGACCATGATCAAGGTAGAGCACAACCGGGACAAGACGACTATGTCAGATTTACTTGTGAATTGTATGTCTGGTGTCAGGTTCAACTGCCCAATGGAGAGCATTACAGAGTGGATAATTAATATAGTTTCATGCGGTAAAATCTCATTGGAATTGGTTTACAGTTACAGTACAGTTTACAGGATTGTCACGTGGAATTTGTTTACAGTTTTTATTGTGATAATTGATAACATATTTGGCAGCCAATTCATTGTAAACAACCAAAATCGTACGAGCGTAGTTTTTTGTTTCCCTTTTCTTTACATTCCGAAGCGTCCCAGGGAACCCAGATAAACCTAAACAAAGATGATATTTCCTTTCGAATTTACGTGTTAATGTATTACAAAACTCACCACAGATACACCAGTTTTAGACAGGAAAGCGAAGAAGGCAATTTCGGAATCGCCGACAGACAGGACAAACTGACAAGCGGCGCGAACAAATCGTATTACACATTGTACTGCCAACCGAGATTGATGGTTTGGACTTTTACGTTAGGCGGAGTCGTGCGTTGTGAAGCTGCGTAAGGTTTCTATGGGTGTTTTGTAAGGTGTTTTTTTATTACGTAGGCAATATTCAGTGACAAATGAGCAGACAGCCCATCGGATCTTATTCTAAAAATGCTGAGTCTTAGTTTAGATACGTAACGTAATGTAATGTAAAGACTAATACCTGTAATAATAAATAAATATTCTTCGACAAATGCACACAGCGCTTTTTAGCCCCAAAGTAAGCAATGCTTGTGTCATGGGTTTTAGATAACTGATAAACTACTTATATACTTGTTTTAAATAAATACTTAATATACATACTACACCCAGACCCGTAACAGAAAATAAAATTCATCATTTGAATTTCTGCTCGGCCGAGAATCGAACCCTGGATGGTAAAGCGGCATGTTGACCAACTGAACCACTCAGGTCGTCATTCGCTATCTACATTTACATCACAAACTACTATATGTATTCATAAACACTTTACTTTTTAAGTAAAGAAGCGTTACTATGCTGCGTTCTCATAGTACACGTTGCCGGCTCCAAGCTAATAAACTGCGAGGGTGACGTAGGTTATGCTTTGTCATCGAATACAAGAAAAACTCCACATTGTAACAATTGTAGACGTTTAGGAGACCACTAAACTTTGGTCTGCCCGTGCACAACCAACTTTTAAACTACTGATGCGATTTTAATGACACAAAGCTAAGAACCATCTCGATTAAACCGTTTTTCAAATAGATAAAACCCGCATCCAAATTGCTAGTTCTCCATTAAATTATAATGTCTAAATATAATATGGACATTTGTAAGCAATGAGAGGTTTTCAGTCCGATAAAAAAAATACCAACAGTCAATTATTAAATATTATTGGTCCTTGTATGTTTGTTTGTTAGCATCGAATTGAGTCATCTCATTCTTATCATCATATCAGCCGAAAGACACCCATTGCTAAGCATAGACCTCCCCTAGAGATCTCCACAAAGGCCGCCGGCCGGTCCTATTCCACATCCAGCTGGCACCTGCGATCTTTACCAGGTCGTCGGTCAATCTTGTGGGAGGCCTACCCATGCTGCGTCTTCCAGTACGTGATCGCCACTCGAGAACTTTACTGCCCCATCGGCCATCTGTTCTTCGAGCCATGTGCCCTGCTCCAAACAGTCAACCATTCAATATTATTTGGTCCTTGTGTTTATGTTTGACAGCATTACATTGCGCCATATGTTGACGATAAGAACAACTCTTGACAGCACAGAATTGCGCCATCTATTGACGAGAACAAAAACTCTTTCCTTTTTTAAATATCATCTTGAAAACGTCTCATCATTTTACTTGGACTCCCCAACAGCTTTACTTAATAACTAAAGTTCGTAAGGAAATATGGATTGTTCCCGAAGCTCTCGTAGACCACAAAGGAGCTTTCATCTCGAGCCTTTCCATTTGAGCTGTTTATTAGAGCGAGCTTTTGATACCTGAACGTAACAATGAGTGTTGGGTATCATTGTTATCCGGGTATTGTCTTGATTTTGGTAAAGTAAAAAGAAATGTGCCTTGCAGATAATGGGTTTCGCATCAGTGACAAACTCAGTGATAAAAACTAAGTAGGCAGTAGAAATAAATAAAAAATATTATTGTACCTCGTATAGAGACGTTCCTATCGTTCTAGGATTTAAGACTTAAATGAACCCATTAAATAATGTATAATTAAATAAATAAATATGCTTGGACAATTCACAGCGCCATCTAGCCTCAAAGTAAGCAAAGCTTGTGATTATTGCTTATGATTATCTAAAAATACTTGTATAGTTTTAAATACATATTTATTATACGTAGAACACCTAGACCTAGAGAGATTAGGATATCATTTCCCAGGGAGTATCTATAGTGAGTTCAGGTAACGCGATCCGGGCGAGCGCTTCATCCTTATGTCGTGGATCACGACATAAGGATGATGCGCTATCCGCACGAGCCGCTTTGGCTCGACCTTTATAATGCGTACGGTTAAGGAATGGAACGCGTTGCCTGCAAGTGTGTTCACTGATAATTATAATCTGGACGCCTTCGAGGCTGTAGTGAATAGACTGTTCCTAAACAGGCATTCTCCATCTTCGGCCGCATTGCCGCTTACAAATAGGGCCTTGAGTCCGCTTATTTACTTGCCTCGATTGATTTATAATTGGATCTCAATTATTGTAGCAGAATACCAAAAACGCATAAATCTGCCATTGAACTGCGACTGCGATTCAATTATAATTACATCGCGGCATTAGTAACAGGAGCAGAACCAAAAGGTGTCAAACTGCCATTGAGCTGCGATTGCGATTTAATAACTCCAATAATAAATTAACGGACTTGAGGCCCAAGTGAGATGGCGGTCAAATGCCTGGCTAGTCTAATAAAGGTTCCCGAGCTTACTCCTCAAACCTTTTTCAATACCAAAAGTTAAAATCTACATTACGTACTTTATTAGACGTAACGAAGACGAACGGAAAAAGTTTCGGCGACTTTCTGTTTGTATTAGGTGAAAATAAAAAGGAAAGGTATGGTTTTGTAATAGCTTTGGGTCAAAGCTGTGTACCGAAAAGAGAGTTCGACGATCTAAGTGCTTTTTATTCGTGAAACGTAACTTTCTCACTATAAATTTTGCTACACGATAAATTTGACAGTAAAGTTCTCGAGTGGCGACCATGTACCGGTAGACGCAGCGTGGGTAGGCCTCCCGCAAGGACCGACGACCTGGTAAAGATCGCAGGTACCAGCTGGATGCGGAAGGCACAGGGCCGGACGCCGTCGAGATCTCTGGGGAGGCCTATGCCCAGCAGTGGGCGTCTTTCAGCAGATATGATGATGATGAAAGACATATTCGTAATTTCAATAACTTATTCGTTGCTTTGTCAATAATCACTACATATTATAAAAGAGTCCCACGCCGCGACTGCATATCTGTTCGTAATAAACTCAAACACTACGTAACGGATTTTCTTGCGTGTTAACAAAAGACAGAGTGATTTATGAGGAAGGTTTACTAAAAAGGTTGCTCATAGAATAAATGTCTTTGACGTATCACGCATTTAAGAACGTGGAGCGATGCGAAAAAATGCTAATTTTGAAACATTTTCCCCAAATAAAAGTCAAACTCAGCGAATTTGTCTGTAAATATTTATTGTCTTTCATTTCAATTGACCGTAAAATGTCAGTAGTGAAGTCATCATATCGATAAAACATTACAAAAAGGTGTATCTAGGACTTTCTTATTTAATGAAATTCATTAAATCTTAACTATTAGCGATTTCAACCAGATTAATCTATAACTAATACATATATTTTTTAAAAGTTTAAAACGCTGTTCTTTGTGTCAGATTGTTTGTGAAACGCTGTTCTTTGTGAAAAAACCCAAATTCTGGGGTACTTTTTTTTCTTACGTGGGGAAAATTCATTTACGGATATCTAAGCGGAGAAGATTATGTGGGACTGGCCTGTCATTGAAATTGACAATCCTACCCACTGAAAACCACCACGTTACCGGTTAGCACACTTCCCAATCTCGTTGATGAGTAGCTTCCTAGTATGGCAAACACCTCTTACTTCCACTATTCTCATCTGTCTTACGTACCTAGCCTTAAATCGAAAGGGTTGACGCTTCCATTCTGCACATCACACTGCTATAGACAGTACTTTCAAGAAAATTCACAGTTTTCCGTTATTCTCGCAGAAAAGGGTCAAATGCATTACTTTCCGTGAATGAGGATACCCCGAGTGTGGGAAGGCGGGCTCATAGCTATTTATTTACGCTGCAACCCCCATTTGTAGGTAAGAACGTACTTGGGGTTTCGTCCCTAAGTATTCCGTTTAGCTCCCAAAAAAATATTGTATTTTTGTTGGTATTTGGAAGAATTGGTAGCCAAAAAAGGCAAAACATATGCTGACACTGCGATTCTGTTATGGGTCGCTACCTAATCTCTTACCAACTTACTATCCTCATTATCACCACAGTCGGTAACAGTCCACTGTAGAACTTAGGGCCTCATCCACGAAAGGGGAGGTTATTGCCACAATCTCCACGCTTGGTAGGGTTGAAGATCGCAGTGTTGTAAATATAACAATGGAAAACGCTGCTGCTCATTTTCCAGTCTATGGAGACTTTAGCCTCGAACACATTAGTCGCCTTGTACGACACCCACGAGTGTAAGGGGTTGGTGCTATTCTACTCTGCCGGACACCATACGGCCAACTTACTATACAATACGAGTACAGTAATATTATTGTAAACTTGGTATGTTTTGTAAATAAAGTTACGTCCGACTACACACTTTTAATGTAATGTGTCAGTTATTTGTGACTAATTCGCACTAACGTACTTTCTATATATATCTACCTAAGACACAAGTAAATCATATACTTAGTTTAGGTATGTTTATTGTCCTACTAACCATTTACGTGTATTTTGTAATAAAATCAATAATTCGTTCTCTAATTTTACAGTGTGTTAATAATTTTTACCGCTATTTAAATATTCTGTTTTGTTTATTATTAAAATACTTATGCAACTAGGCTACGCTAACTTTTAAAATGAAATAAATTTTAACTTTATTTTTATCTTTATTGGTAGCCGAGGATTATAAACACTTATTTATTAGACAGAAGACAGACATCCCTTTGTGTCATATATATACAAAGGCATTGTGTCCTGAATTACGCAGTTATTCGCAGAATACCGTTACCTTTATAATGTGTACGGCTAAGGAATGGAACACGTTGCCTGCGAGTGTGTCCCTGATCATTATAATCTAGACGCCTTCAAGGCTAGAGTGAATAGGCTGTTCCTAGACAGGCATGCTCCATCTTCGGCCGCATCGTCACTTACCACCAGGGTAGATTGCGGTCAAATGCCTGCCTAGTATAATAATAAAAAACTGAATTTCTAATGCCTTAGAAATGCTTGGCCTGCATGTGTGTCCCCGAACTATATAATAATAATAATAATAATATTTATTAGCCAAATAATACAACAACAACACAGCATAACAGTACAATAAATCTCTTAATTACTATGTGTGTATAAAACAATTCATGCACAATAAAAGAAATGTATTAGCCACATATTGATTTCCTGTCTCCTAAACTAGGTTACCCTGTGCTATAGGAGACAGTAATCCCTCTTTTAAGAATTTAAAAGTATGATTTTTAGCCATGAACGGTTTGAATGTGGAATATTGTAGAGAAATTTGCCATGTGTGCGCGTGTGCGTGTGCGTGTGCGTGTGCGTGTGTGTGTGTGCGTGCGTATGTGGTATGTGTGTGAACTTTAGTAACTTTAAGTTTATAATATCTACTAGACTGTGAGGGTACATCATTGAGTATAAGAAAAAATCCACAAAACGTTGGTGTGACAATTGAGACTTAACTCGTGTTTTTATTTTCAGGTAAGTCCAACTATACTGTTTTGGTGACGATTAAATGAGGTAAGAACAACGTTAGTTCGCCGTCGGATGGCCCCATTGCAAATTGTTTCCACCAAGCGTAACCCAGAGCATCGCGCTCCATCGCAGGTTGAGCGATCTTGAATTTATGAACTAGTTAAATGGTTAGTTGCACGAAGGATCAGGGGCCTATTTTTGTAAAGATAATTAATTATTTCTGTTATAGCGATTTTATTTTAAAGTTGATTAATATATTATTGTAATTATTTTTAGTTTTTCAGTTTTGACCATAATTAGCATTATCTGTATGACTAGAATAATGCTACCTAAATGTTATTTAACAGTTATTTTTACAATATCTTTCAATAACCTATGGAATGCAATACATATATTGAGTATTGAGGAACCACCAGACGTTCAAAAGTACAGTTGATCCCGGTATGTGATTGCAAGTTAAAAACGTAAAGAGTACAATTTTGAATTTGGAATTGAATGGCTTTTACAATTTACGTAGGCAAAAGAACTTACACTATACAGCCAATGATGTATATATGTATATGTCGTTGCGTCAAGGAAAGTGGTGTATCAGGATCTTTGTCATCAGGGTGGTGATATCAGCATTAGACCGTGTTCGTACAGATAAATTAAAGAAAGGGTTCACATTTACTCCACTGTATTTATTCCACTTCATTTTTGCACATCACTTATAATTTTACTTGAAATCAGAGAGGTATTACAATGTAGGCAGTTGAGGTAATTCACATTATTATTTCAAAGGTTATTTTAAAATCACTTTATTTTCAAATGTAAACAACACTTTCTATAAACGAAATGTGGAGACAGTTTCAAGACGTGTTCACTCCTCGGAGGTTGGGCCAAGACTGCCCGCCACTCCGCCCGAGTCGTGCCGTCGAGACTCTGTCAGCACGCCCCACCAGGTGGCGCACTCCCACTTTCGTTTTCTGCGTCATGAGTCCGTACTATTGACCACATGAGTCAGTACTATTGACCACATGATTCCATGCTATTGACCGGATCCGTCATATATATTATGTACTATTATGTATTGTGTATGTATTTATATTTTGTTGTTTGATAATTTATGTAGGTATATAGTAGATAAGTAAATTTAATGTTCACGCCATCTGCCTCTCGATTTTGCCCTCTCTCTTCCGTTGGTCGGCTGGAAGATATTTCTTTAGAAATAAGCTGTACCTGTTGTGATCTTATCTGTATGTCAATTTTGTATACTATTTATTGTGCACAATAAATATTAAATAAATAAAAAAATATATTCTATAGGTACAAAATACCTATATGAAGTATATTTTTAAATGAATGACAATAAAGTAAGGATTTTATTAGCCGCACCTAACGACTACCAAGTTCAACCAGCCACAAAGTACGAAACGGTCACCCATCCACTCCCCGGACTCTGCGAACGATGCTTAGCCTCATTTTCGCTTAACGGGATGCGTTGTCAGGATACAGACCGCATTGCGGTGTCCGGCGTACAGCGGGTGCGGGGGTATCCGCTCCCGTTGCTACGCGGAATCCGGTGCTAAATGTTGCCTTGAATCGAAACTAGTCTGCGTGGTTTGATTTTATTATAGGCTTGGGAGTGAAGCGGGTATCTAGAGAGCTAGATGTCTGGTGTCTTCGAGGCAAAAAATCTAGTCTCCGTAGGCTGGAAAATGGGTAGAGCTTGTCTAAGCTGAAATGACGCGCCCCACTACTTAATTAGTTGATTTCGATGTGTGAGTGCAAATATTAATAACGACACTTCATCTGTGTGGGAGCGTCGACTGCTCAATCGAACGACGCGTGCTCCTACGTTTGAGTCTCACCGGCAACTGAATGACCAATTACAACGGCATTTGTATATGTATTGCGTCCATATTTTAAATTTGCTTGTGTGCGTTAATGCGATAGTGGGGCGCGTCATTTTAGCTTAGACAAGCTCTAGCAGCGTTTTCCATTGTTATATTAACATTGGGATCTCCAACCCGCCTGCTAAGCGTGGAGATTACGGCAATGAGCTGCCCACTCGTGGAAGGGGCCCTTAGTAATGCAGTGGACTGTTATGGGCTGTGATGATGTGATGATGTAGAGAGCGGAAGAGCCAAGACCCTTACCATGAAAGAACTAATTCTACGAGTCATGTGCCAGATATTTCCAACAAGAAAAAGCGTTCCAACGTACCTTAATTTAAAACGAAATCGCTAAGTCACTCTTATTTTTATGACACCGATTTTGCGACCCCTAAATGCTTTTTATAGGGAAATTCCTAATCCTATAAAATCCTAAGGAGCCAACTTAATAGTCGCCTTAGTTCAATAATTTTTATTTTACGAATTGGGATAGTTTTTATTGAAACTTTAAAAGTACATTTTCAACTTACTTGGATTGACATACCTAAATGCATTTTTATTTAAATAAAATTACACCGTCAGTAACGCAGTATTTTGTACGTACCTGTGCACATTAGGGCACAGCGGGTAATTTTTCTTTGATTCCAAAAGTATTGCGTTTGAGCTACACCTTTTGTGAAATTTTAATACCATTTTAAATTAAAAAGAATAACTGTATAGCCTTCTATTTGTTGTTCGCTCGTTTCATATTGGCTACCCCACATATATCTCTTCCCGCACCGAATCAAAAAACGCACTGTCTGTCAAAATACGCGAGCTTCATATTTATTATATGCATACAAATACGCGTGGCGTAGTCCGCACGTTTTACGATGTAATATTACCAGCACCAGTTACCATCATGTGAGTAAACAGCCACTGTTTACAGTCGACTGTCCGGCGATGCGAAGCGACTGCCGCGGGCCATTCAGATAATATCACTCCATGTTTCTCTTTACCTCCGTAAACAGGGATGGAAATTACGTAGCAAAACATAATATTTGCATAGGTATTGACTGTAGCGAGTATGTTATATTTTTTACGTCATTTGGTATAAATCGAGCCAACAGACCACCTGACGGGAAGCCCTAAATGTCGCCCATAACAACTAGGGGAAGGTGGCCTAGTACGGGTAAGTTACGCGCGAGGAAAAAAGAAAACTAGAAATATGGTGAATATCTTAGCTTGATTTAGTTTATAAGATGGGATGTTTATTAAACTTGAAAATAAAACACTATTTTAAAGCATTTTCTATCAAATATTTAATAAATAGATAAAATAAGAGACCTCTAAAAAAACCCGTTTTGCCCGCATACGAGCCTAAAACGGGTATCTGATTTGGGCAAAACGGGTAGACGGCATAATTTTTAAGATAACAAGTTCTTCATGTAATCCATTTGGTATTAAATTTTTCATACAAAACCATACCCGTTTTGCCCAATAGCACATATTTTGGAAAAGTAATTAGAGACTTCAAAATGAAATGTAATCCGAGATAACTCTTTGTCTTAATATAAAGTTAGATAGTGCTAAAATATAAGCGCAATATTAACAATGTGCTAATTATAAAGGTTTTCGACTAATCAAGGAATACATATCTTAATTTTTTTTAAGAAAAGCACTAAAAACTTTCGTTAAACGTACAATAAGCGGCTCCGGTGCCCGAGTAAAACGGATCGAAACTCGTCATCACTCGGCTACTCTCGGAAGATGCACTCGTCAGCACTACTTATTGACAAAGCAGCGTACGAGCGATTACCCGTCTTAGGCGGGCCACCCATTTTAGGCCACCTTCCCCTACGATTTGTACGATTCTCGATTTCTCGCTTGTACGATTCAGATGTGGAATGAGCTCCCAGCCACAGTGTTTCCTTTGCCATGAGATCGTACATGAGGTATATTAGAGGTCTGCTTAGAGACGGGCAATGCATTGGTGGCGCCCCTGGTGGTGCTGGTGTCCATAGGCGGCGGTGACAACTTTTCGTCAAGCGGCTCGCATGCCTATTTGTCTTCCGTAATACATTAAAAAACAAAAAACTTACGAGTAATTTATGAACCAGGAGTATACCAGCATAATTAGCGTCGGTGGCCTAGCGGTAAAGGTATCCGACTTGCAAGCGAGAGTGTACCAATGGCTCTTTGAGTTATGTACATTCATTGAACACTAACCGATGCTTCTACAGTGACTGTCCTGGTTGTGCTCTCGCGCACGAGGGCCCGAGGTCCGCGTTGACCATGATCGAGAATTTGGCAGATCAGATAATTACAGAGAAGCGACTACCATCTGACCTCCGTGACCCTGCTGCCGGGGGAACTTGACCAGATTGGATCATGGTTACACATTCAGTCGCCTGAATTTGTGGGTTTCACCACGATATTTCCCATCACCGTGGGAGCATCGATTAGCATTCAACTAATGTACGTAACTCAGAAAAGAGTCATTGGTACATAGCTGCAGTGGAATTCGAACCCGGTACTTTTTGCTTACGCGTCGGATACCTTAAACACTCGGCCACTGACGCTCTTCTTTTCTCTGACGCTACATCTATTCATAGTATAAAACAAAGTCTTAAGTAAACCTGCCGTCTGTCCCTATGTATCTATATACGCTTAGATCTTTTAAACTACGGAACGTATTTCAACAAAAGATGGAGTAATTGAAGAGGAAGGTTTGTAAGCAAGAAAAAGGGTAGGTGGGGGTAAAGTAGGTATACGCGAACGAAGTCGCGCCGAGTCCACTAGTTAGTATAATATGTTTATACACAAGCGTAACCTCAAGCTAAACTTAATCCCAATATTCAAATTACCAACGACACCAGTTGCCCTAGTTACCTACTATTAAATTCGAATAGGAAAATCCCTTTGTCCCGCCGGCATGACACTAATGCAGACGTCACTGCGTCAGTGGGGACGCCTCAAAAGATTTGTCATGACGACCTCACGACCGACGAAAGGGAGCGAAGGGAATCGGGAAAGATACGAAAACGTAATTCGGGTAATGCGACTTGTGAAGATACAAGGACTTGGATTTGGTCTCTTTAAAGGAATTGGTTCGGACAGGAAGATAACACACTGCGTTAAATTGGACTGTAGGAATTCTGACATATATATCCATAATAAAAATATCTAACCTAACAAGGAGCAACTGGGAATGAATCAGAACTCACCAAAACAAACTTGCAAAAACCACCTAAAATAAGACGCCCGAAGAGGCTACACTTATAGGATGACATATGACCTGTCTTATGTAGCTAATGAAGGCAACCCAACACTGGAAGGGATAGTCTAACATGCCATGCCATCGTTGATAACGTCTGATTCACAGCCCATAACAATCCACAGCTGGATTTGAGCGTGCTACAATTTAGTGGAGGATATTGCCAAGGCAAGACAATAGTCGCCCTTTACGATACTCATTGATCTCGGGCCCTCGCGTGCGACAGCACAACCAGGACATTGACGTCAAGATGACTACCCTACCTGCACACCGTGGTTACCTTACCAGCAAACCGGAACCCAGTAATGCAAACAGTATTATATATACCTACACCATGCGTTGGTAGAGTCCTACCACCTGATAAAAATTTTAAATATTTTAATTAATATACCTTATAAATAAATACATTCTTGGACAATTCACACAGCGCCATCTAGCCCCAAAGTAAGCAAAGCTTGTGTTATGGCTGCCAGAAACCTGACAAACTACCTATACCTTTTTAAATACATACTTATTATACATCCAAGCCAGCTGAATGCGGAAATCACAGGACCGGCCTTTGTGGAGATCCCTGGGTAAGGCCTATGGCCAGCAGTGGGCGACTTCTGGCTGATATGATGATGATGATGATGACCCAGACCTGTAACAGAAATTGAAATTCATCAATTCAATTTCTGCCCGACCAGGAATGAACTTATGCAAATAGTAAACTATTTTCAATTGTTGAGAAATTTTGTTTCCTATATTTTTATTATTATTATTTTGCAGTGCCCTCACTGTCACATGATATGCTTACCTACTTTTAGAATCCAATGTTATTATATCACCATGTGAAGCAATAATTAAATGATGATGATAATGATGAATCTAAATCTTACGGTAAGGGAAAACATTGTGATGAAATCTGCAAATTCAGGCAACTGAATGATCCAATCTGTTCCCCTGGTAGCAAGGTCACGGAGGTCAGATGGCAGCCGCTCCACTGTAATTACCTGATCGCCAAATCCTGGATCCAGTCAAGGCGGACCCCGAGCTCTCGTGCTCGATAGCACAACCGGGACATTAACGCTAAGATGATGATGATGATGATAATGAATAGAACCCGGGACCTCTACGTGGCCGACCGGCATGTTCACCAACAGAAACACTCGGGTCGTCAACACATTACTCTCAAAATAACCAACAAAAGAAAGATTTTCCAAAGATCTTGTCGTATCTCGAACCACAATGGTCGTAATACAAAATAGGTGAGAACCCTGTCCCCTGCGGGATCCCCGGGACGGGTGACAAATTGCTCCGGCCCACGGGACTTGGCCGATGGCGGGACGAAAACGTCCCGGTCGTCCCGCTATGTCATTGCATGAACTATGATTACAAATGTCATTCTGGCGTCGGGAAGGGGCTGGATTCAAAAGTGTATAATAATGTGTGAAGAATAAAAGAAGATATTTGTCTACTCACGTATTTCCACGGTTTTTTTATGCTACTCGGTGACAAGCGAGTAGCCCACCTGATGGTAAGTGGTAACTGTCGCCCTTAACATCTACGATTCTTAGATTTAGGTTACAGGTAACAAAAATGCAAAACCGCAGGTGCGTTGTCACTGTGAGGACTAAGATGCAATGCCTCATGTCTGTAATTTCGCTGGCTACCTTATCCTTTAAACTGGAACACAAATAGATAAGGCGCTGGTACTCACCCAGGCGAACTCCTCAGGTTTGACAGAGTCCTACCACCTGACAAATTATAGATTATATTGGGTTTATAATGGTTAGGTGTTTGAACAAAGCTTTCAAGGCAGTCTCCGACTAGGGCGAAGCCAATCTAGCGGCGTTCAACGCTACCAAAACACAGACGTGTTTATTTTGCGCCTAACGGAATCCATTCAATCTAGCTCCGGTTTCCCGGAATCTACCTGTAGAAATTACCGACAACATGCAGGTCCTTGGTGATGAGCTATCAGCCAATCTCAACTTTGGACTGCACTTCGAATGCAAAGCAAAAACTGCAGCCAAGAAACTTGCTATCCTCTCAAAGGTCAGGCGGTAGACGAAATAATGTTGTATTTCAATATACGCATAATGAGCCAACGTGATTGTTATAATTAATAGTTCATAATAATGCTTAGTATATAATATTGGTAATAAGCCATCCTCACTTTTATTTTATACACTGAATAAGGAATATAACGAGTTGTCGTCTATTCCACTAAACACATACTTACTTACTTACTAACCTTAAACTTATTCAATCTAACTAGTGACCGTCAATGTATATAGACTGAACATTCCTCTTCAAACCGCAATCTATTTACTCTCTTTTGAATATCAAAATAAGAAACATTTTCGCCTAACACGGTGCGCAGAAGTGGGAACGTAGTTTCAAACTAATAAAACTTATCTATCAGTGTTGCCAGCGCGAATCAAAGTTCCTAAATAATCAGGTGTCAGACAACTCTCGGGTGATCTGTCACTAGTTAACGACCAGCGGGGCTGTTATTGTCTAACTCTACGCAATGTCATCTACATTAGCCACTGGCTATAGTGTAAGATTATTATAACTCTAGACTATAAGGAAACGAAAGAATTCGAGCATTTAAAAAAAAAAAAATAATAATAATAATAATAATAATAAAAAAAACGTGACCATACACATACACATAGACATACACACACACAAACACACACACACACACACACGCACACATACATCGCAGTACTAAGAGGTGACTGGATTATTTTTAAAATGATAACTTTGTTAATTTTATTGTTATCTTAAGTTGTACACTTATCTAAGAGGGGGGGCTAGAAGATCCATAACACAGGCTAACCTAGTTTGGACTCCTGTCTCCCAATCAACAATTTGATATTTAAAATGTCTTTGTAAACTTTTTAGGAGAAATAAATACCTATAATAATAATAATTATATGTCAAATTTAGTTGTTCACTGAGAAAGCCAATAGCCCCAGTGAGTGGTTCAGTTGGTCAACATCGTGGCCGGCCTATCGCGCAGAAGTCCCAGGCTAGATTCCCAGCCGGACAGAAATTGAAACGATGAATTTTAATTTCTGTTATCAGGCTTACATGAGATGCTTACCTACTTTTGGGTTCCAATGTTATTAAAGCACCATGTGAAGCAATTAATAAAATGATGATGATGATGAACCGAACCCGGGACCTCTGCGTGGCTGATTAACCAACTTTGTTCAACTGTCTCTAAAAAATAAAAAAATTTATTTATTACTTAAATCTTGTGGAATACATTTACATTTAAAAACGTCTCGAATGTTTAAAAGGTAATTAACTCTTTTTTTTATTTTTTATTTAGGACAACCAACGAGACTAACACTTACAAAGTTATAGCATCTTATAGCTAAAAATATAGCTGTGTATTGACTGAAAAGTGTTTATCTATATATCTATCTAATCGTGTTTGCATGCGTCTTATGTCTATTAAATATCTTTACTATAAAATCAGCATCCAAGTACGTACAGACAGACTAACGGAGAAAGTTTAATTGAGTTGCCACACTGCAGATTATTTTGCACTGGGTCAGGGTTTATTTTTTGCTCTGGCAATGGCAGTAATAAAGGTTATATTGCATTAGTGCATTAATATGGAACTCCGCATAATATGAAAGTTAAATTTTAATTTTGTTACCTACTTTCTGCATTTTGCAGTATGTTCAAAGTTATATAAAAAACTGATTTTTACCCGCGACTTCGTCTTCGTAAAGTTTTATTATGCCGTGTTCCGGCGGATAAAGAATCCCACATGGAAATACAGATTAGAAACTGTCTGTGCCTATGTCAAGGTTCATTCAAATTAGTTCATCTTCTTTTGCTTGATGCTGTCACTTCTATAAAATTTGTAGGAGTAGAATTACTTTATTCATTCTTACCAAGACCTAGTACCACTTACGGAGAGAATACCATTCATTTCTTCATCACCCAAAGAGCGTCGGTGGCCGAATGGTTTAGGGGGCCGACTCGTAAGCGAGACGTACCCTTTTCTAAGTTATGTAGGTACATTAAGTTGAACACTAACCGATGATCTTACGGTGAGAGCACAATAGGAAATAAACGCCAATATGATCATCCATTAATAATGGATTGTCATAAATAAACTAAACTAAATATGTAGACATACAGAGAGACAGTTCGAAAACAAATTGATTCCCAAACCCTCAAGTTTTAAGGTTACGAAACGTTAAGGTAAAAAGTTCCCTTTTCTCGGGAAAGGGTAAAGATATCTTTAAATTAATATTAAAAGCTAATAACGGTGACTCCAATAACGTGTAAAAAATAAATGTTAGACACTTACCGTTGACCTAGAATCAAGAATTTGGCAAGAAATGAGCTGTTATAGCTGCACCAGTAAAGGGAAATTCCAAAAATTATATATATAATATGATATTTGTGAATAAATACCAAACAAAACAAGTACCTGCCTTTTTATTTGCGGTATATAAACTAAATTTTTCATTGTTTTTCCTACTGCTAAATTTTAATTTGTGTAATTTTCAACGGAAGAGATTTAAGTACTTGAAATGTTTTAAGTTCAGAGTTTATTTATTTTGCATAACCTTTCTACTCGCTCTTTCGCACAAAAGTACAACGACTCCATTTTCACTACATGTGTCCAGCCGGTAACAGTACACAGTACTACCAGATTTAACTTAATCTGAAGCTGTCTGTACTTCCTCGTATTCCAGTAAATTGCAGCAACACCAGACATTTCCAATTATCCCGCGGGCATTGTTTTAAGACTAGTTGTACTGCAGCACAATAAAGCTCAGGGCAGCTGAGTAGTTTCCACTATATGAAGAATAGAACCCATTGTGTTTTATACCTAGCCTACAGGATTGGGATGGCAATTACTGAGGCAGAAGCAAGATATTTTGTTTAAGGTTATTTCAGGGTTCTCATCATATCAGCCGAAAGATACCTACTGCTGGGCATAGGCCTCCCTCAGAAACTCCCCACAAAGGCCGGTCCTGTGCCTTCTGCATCCCGCATTTCAGGGTTCTATTATAGCTAAATTCCGAAAGTAGAACGTGCTGGGCACCTTTGTGTGATTGTGTGACTTGATCTGTAAGTAAAAATAAGATCTCAAATGAAAAATATTTTTTCATGACAAGGTTTTATCAGTATAGTATTCATCAAGAACATTTCAAAGAGCCCAAACACGATGAGGTTATCTTGTTGCGTTCAGTAGTTCCTAAGCCCACCTTCCGTCATTATCATCCGACCTTGAATATCACCTAGGAGTATAGTACTCATTAAGACCATTCCAAAGTTATTACCTTAAACATATTATTCTAGACGTTAAATTTTATTGTAAATGTATCCCATAAGATTTAATGAATAACTTTTATTTATTTATTTTATTTATTTTATTTAAAGAGCCCAAATACGATATTTCAAAATGGTTATGTACTAGGCGGTTTGAGGCAGACAGGCAAGCAGGCACCTGATGGGAAGTGGTCACCACTGCCTATAGACATTAGCAACACCAAGAGTATCGCCAATACGTTGCCCACCTCTATAATACGTTACTCTGGCAGCAAAAAGGCAAATGCCCCTCCACCTCCTTTCCACGCAGAACGCCTGAACGCGTGACCGCTTTCTGACTGGTAGATCCCTTAGTGGTTTATAAAAACCTAACCATTAGAAAAAGTTGAACAACCAAGTTTACTTCATCATCACAGCCTGTAACAGTCCACCGCAGGACTTAGGGCCTCTCCGACGAAAGGGGAAGTTATTGCCATAATCTCCACGCCTGGCAGGCTGGTTGGAGATCGCAGTGTTAAAATATAACAATGGAAAATGCTGCTGCCCATTTTTCAGACTACGGAGACTTTTGATCTTTTGATTCAAGTTTACTTAAACTCAAATATTTTCTGAACTACAAAACCGATTTTAATGAAACATATCTTAGAACTATCCCAATTAAACTGGCTTTCAAATAGAGGAAACTACATCCTAATCGGTTCACCCGCTCAGGAGCTACGATGCCACAGACAGACACATACACAACGCCACAGATTCACATATAGAACTTATAACACCCCTCTTTTATCGTATCGTGGCGTCCTGTGTAATAAGTTTTAACTATCTTTTTTCGTCGAGGATTAAGAAAAGAAATTGCACGACAAGCCACACCAACTAAGGTAACTGTACAACACCTTGACACCCTCTCTACACAGCCCGTTATCTTATCTCGGTTGGCGCGTGCTTTGTGCCGAAGACAGGCACGCCCGCCCCATCGAGCCGAGTAGATAATGCCCATGGGATAAAGACTACTTTTTTTATTCTACGTAGTGGTAAAACGAGCATCACCGACCTGATGATAAGTGGTAACTATCGCCCATAACATCTACGATTATGCATTTAGGTTGCATGCAAAAACAGTGGACAACCGCAGGTGCGTTGTCTCAACAATGCAAGCAATGTTGCGTGGCTGCAGAAATTCATAACTGAGGTATTCGCACACGAGGATTCCTCAGCCTTGACAAAGTCCTACCATCTGATAAGGCACCTATAGGTACTATAAAGTATAAAGTTCGACGTTACAAGACCGCGACGCACGTTGACTGTGAAAATTAGACGAAAAGCGGAGGATTTGTAATATTATGCTTAAATGTTCAACCGACGAGTAAGTTTCATTTGTACTAGCTACGTGTTTAGGTACTTTCAGTTTGTATACTACGAAGATCTGACAAAACGACAGCTTCTATTACGTCCCTGGGGCGGAACGTTTTTTAATTCGTGTCCCTGGCTAAACAACATTATAGAATGCCACAAATATATCTGACCAGGTGGCCAAAACTGGAACTAAGTATAGCTTTTTGAAAGTCATGTCCATTCCAACAACAATGACGCTGTCACCAGGTCAGACAAGTTTGTTGCACTATAGCCAATATTTTCATAACATTAAGTCTTAGCACGCCATCTAGTGACACTTCTTAGCTAGCAACAAGGCGTCCAAGCAACCCGCATAATTTTTACAGGAAGTTTTCACCGTATCATGATAAAAACCTTCCGTAGCTTTGCACTGCACGCCATCTACCGGAAAATCGTAGAAGTGAACTCGTAGCAGAGAAGCTACGAGGGATGATTGCAGAGCCATCTGTTTGTGTTTACCAGAACCTTTACGAGACGCGTTTCGGAATCTCACTGTTGAAGGGAGGTTTACAGCTTTGAAAGAGGGTAGTTTCAAGAAATTACTGTAGATGGAAGTGGTTGGAAAATATCAAACAGCTATCGCAATGAAATACACTTAATTTTATGAATGAATTACAACCTTTGATTCAGCGGAAATGTTCCTAAGTAAACAATACTATTTTAAATAGTATTTGTGTTCTTGCCGGTGAGTAAGGTCTCCATGGGGTGGAAATTTGTAGGACCGTGACATTGGCAGTGAAGGCTTATTTACTTTTTTGCAACACAATTTTTTTTTTGGGGTGGGCAAAGCATTTGCGATACCCCTGGTGTTGCTAAAGTCTATAGGCGACGGTGACTACTTTCCATAAGGTGGCCCGGTTGTCTGTTTGGCCACGGAATAACATGAAAAAGAGGGGACTACGTGATGGAAATTACAGCATATAGGTCACGTGATGAGATAAATAGACCACCTTTTTATAGTCCTCTGTAACTTTGTTCAGAACGTACGGAAACGAGAGGAACAAATTGTAGGACATAGTTCTAGAGATTCGGCTTTGAAATATTAAGATCCCTAGAAGTTGTCTGTGGATACTATATAAAGCTTTTTAATAAATTCCTATTATTAATAATTTAATTAAATAATAAGCGCCGGTGGCCGTGTGGTTAAGGTATCCGACTCGTAAGCGAGTTGAATGCTAACCGATGGTCTTGCGGCGAAGGAAAACATCGTGATGAAACCTGCACACATTTAGGCGTCTGAATGTGCAACCATCATCCAGTCTGGTCAGGCTCTCCTGTTAACCAGGGTCACGGAGGTTACGCGGTAGTCGCTACGGTGTAATTACCTGATCTACCTAATCCTGGATCCCGGGCCCTTGCGCGCGAGGGTCACGGAGGTTACGCGGTAGTCGCTACGGTGTAATTACCTCATCTACCTAATCCTGGACCCCGGGCCCTTGCGCGCGAGAGCTTAACCGTGACATTAACGACATTTTACGATAAATATTTAGCGATTGATCCGGCAACTGTATTCTTCCTCCGCACCGCTCGCCACCGACAGGGAGTTCATTCTCACACCTTGGAGTCAAATTGGTCGCAAAAGGTGCGGTTCCAAAGGAACTATCTCCCACGCATACTAAGACTGTGGAATGAACTACCTGGAAAGGTTTTCTTTGGAGAGTACAACATGGAATTCTTCAACAAAGGGGTGATAAGGTTTTTAAGTGAGTGAGACCCCCGGTATTGCAAATGTCCATAGGCTGCGGTGACTGCTTTTTGGCCATCAGACAGGCCGTAAGCTTGTTTGCCACCCACATAGTAGTATAAAAAAAACGTATGCGGTACGCAGTCCCCACCTTATTACCCCATCGGAGATCTGTCTTAGCTCGTCTGTATGTGTGTATGTAGAACCATTTCTAGTGGACGCTCTGAATTTCAGCCTAAGTTCTAGCCAAATACCATTAAACTTTGTAATTGTTAGCGATTTGTTGATATTCAGTTGCTCCTATCTGATTCCACAATTCAGTTAGCTGTAGGTACAAAGTTGATACAATTACTTCTGACTGAGGCTTCCTCGTGGGGTAACGTACTGTTTTAAACTATCGGAACAGTTATTAGAAATCGTTAACTTCGACGAAAAAAGTGGTGTTTTAAGTTTGACGTATGTATCGGTATCTGTTCTGTGTACGTGTCAGAAAAATGAAGATAACTCCCGACGAAGGTTACGTAAACTCAAATATTTTCTAAACTGCAACCTACAAAAGGTAAAAAACTACAGAATCGATTTTATTAAACAAAGCTAAGAACCATCTCAATTAAACTAGTTATCAAATGGAATAAAAACGCATCCAAATCGATCCAACTGTTCGGAAGCTACGAAGCCACAGACCGACACACAAAGCCACAAATACACAGATACACACGTCAAACTTATACCAGCCATATTTTTTCGTCAAGTGGAAAAAAAGAAATTACTGGACAATTAAATGTCACTCCTAACAACTTTTAATTCCGCCCACTGTTCAGTGAATACCTAGCTAATTTATTCCACTGCCCTGCTCTAGGGCACAAAAGTTTCATTCAAGAGAAATTGCATAAAATTTGTTTCTGTCCACTCTTGGAAGACAGAAAAAGAGAAATAAAAGAAAATAAAATGCCGGAATGGTCTT
The DNA here is from genome assembly GCA_907269095.1 of Blastobasis adustella. Lineage (NCBI taxonomy): Eukaryota > Metazoa > Arthropoda > Insecta > Lepidoptera > Blastobasidae > Blastobasis > Blastobasis adustella. Next base: position 717,400 of record OU026132.1, read on the forward strand.
GTGCTGGCTGGGTAATTGCATTAAGCGGATTCGCAGCTGATGCCCTCTAATGTGATACTTTATTTCATGGAATTCAAGATGTTAAGATATGCTTGTACTAGTATTAATATTGCTAACTTATATTGCTTTAGTGAGGAGTTTTGTTTATACCAGTAAGGTGGCACTAAGGTGCAGCCTGTGAACGTTTGCAATGCCAGGAGCATCACCCACGCGTTGCCGACCCCGTAAAAACCTTTTTAACCCGTTTCTTGAAGAACTCCATGTTGTACTCTCCAGTGAAAACCTCTCAACGTAGTTCATGGTAAGTGCAGCATAGGATGGCCCTCACAAGGTGGTAATGTGATCTTGTAAGGATCGTTCCGAGCCGATATATGATTGGTATGTTTTTTTTTAGGTTTCGTACCTCAAAAGAAAAAAAGGAACCCTTATTGGATCAGTTTCTTATCCGTCCATCCCTCTGTCTGTCCGTCCATCTGCCTGTCAAGACTGTTTTTCTCAGGAACGCTTGAAGGTATCATGCTGAAATTAATATCAAATCAATACCTATGCAAATACTCAGGTCTGTAATTCGTTGGAGACCTAAAAAAATCTAAACTTCTAAGTCAACGCAATCAAAATATACGGCCATTTATGCTCCGTTTATGCGGCATATTTCAACCCTCGCAAGGGAATCAGGACCTGGGTACTTCCCGTTGACCTAGAATCATAAAATTTGGCAAGAAGCACTTACATTATCACAAGTAAAGGAAAAAATCCGAGAACCGTAAATTTGTAGTTACGTTACAATAAAAATAGTCAAGCAACTTATAAGTGTAGTTGGATTAGCAAATATTTCATACATGTTGTACATTTATATGTTTGTAATGGGTTTAAAAAAGCCCTCTTTTAGGCATGCATCATCATCACATCATCACAGCCTGTAATAGGCTACTGCAGGACTTAGGGCCTCTCCCACGAAAGGAGAGGTTATTGCAATAATCTCCACGCTTGGCAGGCGGGTTGGAGATCGCAGTGTTTAAATATAATAATGGAAAATGCTGCTGCCCATTTTCCAGACTACGGAGACTCTTGATCTTTTGTCTCGAAAACATTAGTCGCCTTGTACGACACCCATGAATGTAAGGGGTTGGTGCTATTCTACTCTGCCGGACATCACACGGCCAAGCATTTTGTATTTAAGCACACATATTGACTGGCAACTAAAAAACCCTACACTGCACGTGGTCCGACACGTCTTGGCCGTTTTTTTTATTAGTACTAGCCACGCATTTGACAGCCATCTCACCTGATGGTAAGTGACGAAGCGGCCAAAGACGGAACATGCCTGTGTAGGAACAGAATTAGATACACTCTAGATTTGAAGGCATCCAGTTTATAATCTTTAGGAAACACACTCGCAGACAATGTGTTCCATTCCTTAGCCGTACATTATGGTTGAGACCATTCCGACTTCCTTTCCTATTCGTTCACTGTTCATGCAGCAAGGCTGTGGAATTCTCTTTCGCACGAAATGCGTGACAGTCAATCTATCCACATCTTAAAAAGCGTGTAAAGGATCACTATCTTTCTCATTGTGCCTAGACGTATTACAATGCCTTAATATATATTACTAGCAGCCGCCCCGGCTTCGCACGAGTACGTGACAAAAATATCAAAAATTATTTCTTGACATTGACTCCCCTCCCGTACCCCGTGCTGCCTAGATAGCCGAGCGGACTGAGGGGCGAACACGCGACTTTTTTCTAATATTCACATTTTTAAAGTCGTGATATCTTTCGAATGGAACGTCTGAATTGAATAATTCAAAAAGTCATATAAAGGTATTGAAGCAGTCGTGAATATGAAGTAATTGATTTTGATAAGGATTAATACCAAGGAACAAATAAAGAGCGTGTTTTAGCGGCGGCATTTCAATTAAATATTGAAAATAAAAGAACACTTATTGTGACATATTTATAATAGTTCGACATATACTGTCGCGACACTTTTTGTAGATAATGATGTGTTCTGCAAAGTCGTAGTACATTATTTTGTTCTATCATCAATAGTTTTCGCAGCACACGCGATGTAAGGAATTTTTTGGGTATTTTTTTACACATTGGGTAACATTATTGGAGTTTTATTAATGATACGTAATTTTTTAGAAAATATAATATAGCCTATGTCACCCGAGGATAGTGTAGCTTCTCAACGGTGAAAGAATTTTTAAAATCGGTCCAGTAGTTTCGAAGCCTATTCAATACAAACAAACAAACAAAAAAATCAAACCTTTCCTCTTTATGATATTAGTATAGAAGTATAGATATAGATGTACTAATATAGTATATGTTTATTTTTTTCATATATACCTATTAGTATGTATAGAATATTATGTATGTATTTATTTATAGTATATATTTATTGTGCACGTCGTATCTGCGTATATTTATCATATCTCTCTTTTTGTAGGCCTGCTGGAAGAGATTTCTTCTTAGAGATAAGTAGCGCCTGTTGTCTAATATCTGATTTGTACTAACTCTTTAATTTTCTTGTGTACAATAAATTGTTAAATAACATAAATAAATAAAATAAATAAAATAAGGGTAGACCTTGTAATTTGTAACTAAACTTATTGTATAAAATGGAATACTAAGAAAAAAGAAAAAGAGTTGTGGATATATGCGAGGCTAGGGAGTTGTGTCAGGACAGAATAAAGTGGCGGTCTATAGTCTCTGCCTATGCCACCTGTGGGACACAGCCATGAGCTTTATGTATGTATGGAATATTAGGCAGGCATTCGTAAGTAGCTGGCAATCTTTCATAACGCCGCCGAAAAGAACTAACGATCAAATAACAAGCGCATAGCTAGCCAATGGAACGCAAATTCGAAATTAGGTACAGTGATGTACGACCATTCTTTCAGCATTAGACGTGTGCAGACGAGACGGTATGGTAGTTTCTGCCCGTCAAAATAATATTTTAATGATATAAGTAAATTATATAACTACCTACATCGAATATAATTCCGCGTATGACCTAACTGAGAGATGGCAGAAGCCAATAAAGTCTACATATTATACTAAAATATTGAAAGTCAAAGTCAAAGGCATTTATTTGTGTCACAGGTAGGCATACAGATTCATCAAGATATTATTAATATATTATTTCCACAACTACTGACCGATTTTAATAAAACAATGTTATTTACAGTTCATTCGTATTCATTAACAGTTACACTGCTTTGTTAACCCCCCAGCATCCCTCGGTGTTATTAGTTTGATGTGTGTATTTATGTAAACAAACATCTATTGTAACATAGTTCCTGAACGGATGGGTTTTGTATTTGAAAACTAGTTTATTCGAGATTGTATTTAGCTAAATACAAACAAGCTTTGTTAATTAAAATTCTGCGTCTGGGTTCAAAATAGAACCTCACAAAACTACCGGAAAACAATCGCTACAATCACGCATACAGCCAATAATAGTACTCGAACCTATTCCGCGTTTGTGGAGGAATTTGTTATAGTTATTTTGCATCTTATCCCGCTGATAACGGGAGTCGTTTGAGCTAGATCTCTTGCCGAGTTTCACTACCATGCTACCAAACACAAATTATAGTTACATCCGTAAAACCTGGATGAGTGGCGGTATGTACCGTACACCTTCCTGCCACTTACGACCTTTCTGAATTAGGAGTTAGTGACCCTAGGAAATATGCTTTTGTCATCGTAAAATCATTCTGGGCACAATTACCCTTTCATTTTATCTACCATAGAGTAGTTTTTGGCCGTGTGTTGTCAGGCAAAGTAGAATAGCATCAACCTCTTACACTCGTGGGTGTCGTAAAAGGCGACTAATGTTTTCGAGGCAGAAGATCTAGTCTCCGTAGGCTGGAAAATGGGCAGCAGCGTTTTTCATTGTTATATTTATAACACTGCGATATCCATCCTGCCGGCCAAGTATGGAGATTATGGCAATAACCTCCCCTTGCGTGGGAGAGACCCTTAGTCCTGCAGTGGACTGTTATGGGCTGTGATGATGATGAGAGTAGCATTATCACGAAAGCCAAAGTCGTCCAGAAGTCGCCGACTGATTCCCATCGCTCGACTACTTACTACTTCCTACGCTGTCAGCTAGCAGCTGTCGCTAATGTTACAGCTGTGAGCTCAGACCGTAACGAGTTGTGGATTACCACTAGAATTATTGCGTGTTTCTTTACTTATTACATTTATCGTTATTTGACGACCTGTGTGGTTCAGTTGGTTAACATGCCGGTCTGCCACGTAGAGGTCTCGAGTTCGATTCATGGCCGGGCAGAAATTGAAATGTTGAATTTTGATTTCTGCTATGAGTCTGAGTGTTATATGTAAGTATGTTTTTATAAAATATATGTGATGTTTATTAGTTGTCTGGCACCTATAACACAGGCTTTGCTTTCTTTTATTTTTATTGGATTTGTCCAATCATATATTATATTATTATTTTATTATATATCGCCAGTGTGCCGTGTGGTGTCCGGCAGAGTAGAATAGCACCAACCCCTTACACTCATGGGTGTCGTACAAAGCGACTAATATTTTCGAGGCAAAAGATCAAGAGTCTCCGTAGTCTGGAAATTGGGCAGCAGCATTTTCCATTGTTATATTTAAACACTGCGATCTCCAACCCGCCTGCCAAGCGTGGAGATTATGGCAATAACCTCTCCTTTGGTGGGAGAGGCCCAAAGTCCTGCAGTGGACTATTACGGGCTGTGATGATGATATATCGCCAGTACGTCGGTGGTTTAATGGCAGGGTCGGAGTCGTGGAGAGGAGGTATCGGGTTCTAAGTAATGTCTTTTCTTTTTTTTTATTGCCTAGGGACAGGACCTACACGGACAGACGGTACACCTGATGGAAAGCGGCTACCGTCGTCCAGGACATCCGTAACCTAAGGGGAGCGAATGCGGTGCCAGCCTTTGTGGTACCTGGACATGTTTTTCTGAGTTACGTAGACTAGAGGAATACTAAACGATGATCTTGCGGTGAAGAATAACATCGTGAGCAAGCCTGCACATTCAGGCGGCTGAATGTGTAACCATGATCGAATCTGCTCAGACTCCCCTATTTACAAGGCCACGGAGGTCAGATTCAGTTGCTCTACTGTATTTATCTGAGCTGCTAAATCCTGGATCATGGTAGAGCAAAATTTTGTAAATTTTGTAAATAATGGAAAACGGTGCCCATTTTCTACTACGGAGATTTGAACTATTGCCTCGAAAACATTAGTCGCCTTGTACGGCACCCACGAGTGGGGTTGATGCTATTCTGCTTTGCCAGACACCACACGCCCAATTTTTGTGAAGCATTTGTTGTCTTATAATTTCATTATCCTCCTCACATCCTCATTTCATCATGGCGAACAAATCTCTGTAACTGTAGATAACACCTATGTTGACGAATAAATAAATTAAATTGAATTGAATCCTAAACGATGTAATAAAAACATGTGATAATGTAAATATTATGCATTATGCTGATTTGTTGCGTATTTTTGAACCTTTCGCTCTCGGTGTCGCCATATATTAAAAAAATTCAATAATCTAAATTGAAAACCATTGAATTCGACAAGAATAGAACCACAGAAAAACTCTTCTATCCAATATCACCGGTACAACTTCGCTCAGTTTAAAACATTTCACCACACCCGCCGAACAAAACATTTAGAAATATGCCCCCTGTGTACACGGCTCCAGTCAAATGGGAAAACTTGCTACACTGCAACGCTTTCCCGTTCCCCGCAACCTACCGCGGTGGAAATTCACATAATTAAATACCGACTACATTGGTTTTCTGTTCAACTTCCGACAGTTGGTATGAGATAGGGTATCGTTGGTTTTATTGGTAGGTATTACTTTCTGCTGAAATGTGGCGAATGGAAGTTCTTTTTCTAATAGAAAAATAAAAATAATCATCTTGGCGTTAATGTCCGGGTTGTGCTCTCGCGCACGAGGGCCCGGGGTCCGCCTTAACCATGATCCAGGTTTTGGCAGATTAGATAATTACGGTGAAGCGATTGTCATCTGACCTCCGTGATCCTGCTACCAGGAGAACCTGACCAGATTGGATCATGGTTACACATTCAGTCGCCTGAATGTGCATGTTTCATTACGATGTTTTTCCTCACTGTAAGATCATCGGTTAGCATTCAACTAATATACATAACTCAGAAAAGAGTTATTGCTGCATGACTACAGTGGTATTCGAACCCGGTACCTCTCGCTTTAGAGTCGGATACCTTAACCACTCGACCACCGACGCTCCAAGGGTTTTTTTTTTAAGTTTTGTCTTATTAATTCCCTCGTGTGGGTTGTGTGAAACTAGTAGGCTAGCTTCTGACTAACGGCTTTATTTAATTTTAGCTCTAAGTTCGTATACTTATCACATCTTTATATTTACGAACCTAATACTTTACCTCAGAAGCTTAGGATTTATTGTAGATAGTGCAAAGAAAATTATAAATATACGAATGTTTACCAGGATGTGTGGACGTTAGGATCCATGTATGTTTGATAGTCCATCAAGCAAAAACGACTTAACGGATTATGATGAAATTTAGCAACAGTGTAGCTTATAGCCTCGAATAGCACATAGACTATAATTTATCTCGAAATTAAATGTAGTCCCCCCTGGAAAGAATCCGGAACGTAATGATCAAATATCGAAAAATTACGCAAACGAAGTCGCGGGTTAAAGCTAGTCTTTACAGTATATACAAGTACATACGATGTGAACAAATACAGCAAGAATACGGAACCCTAAATTTTGGCTTAGGCGGGGACGCTCATTTCAATAACAGATGACTTCGGCTTGGCAACGAACCTGCATACAGTGACTCGGAAATATTGTTTGTGTGTTGTTTACTACATAGAAACTGGATTACAGGGTGAAAATACTTACATTTAGTGTATAACTTACTTACTTACTTCGCTGGCTCAGCGACCCGAAGTGGATCTTGGCTTCCAACACAAGAATTCGCCATTGGTTCCTTTTCTGCGCCATTTGTTCCCGGTTCTTTATCTAGTGTATAATTACGTAGATATACGAGTATTTAAAGTTTTTATTATTATTATTGTGGTTTTTGACTAAAGCTCAAAAGTCCAAACTCGGGGTTTGCCAGCGGGCCATGAAGCCTAGCTGTAGAATGTTAGATTGATGGACCGAATTTGAAACTCGACGCTGCGCTTCAAAACGCAGATCGCTGATGTAGCCACTCAAGCTGGAAAGCTGAAATGGAACTGGTCAGGTCATGCTTGCCACATGTCGGAAGAATTATGGACTAAAACCGTTACAGTTTGGACACCCAATTCTAGGAAGCGACGTCGCAGATGACCCAAAAAAAGGTGGACAGATGAGCTGCGGGTCTTCGAAAGCGACTGGCAGACATTGACACTTGATCGCGAAGAATGGAAGAATCCGAGGAGAGGCTTTTGCCCTCCAGTAGGATAACTCAGACTAATATAATAATAATATTAATTTATTATTATTTTTTAGTTTTACATGTCCATGTAGGTTCGTAATAAAATCTTGCAAGTTATTGACCCATTTCCGGGTTTCCGATTAGCTGAAATTTTATGATACCATCGAGCAAGTGTTAAGCAAAGTAGTTAAGTATCTACAGTAGTATAAGCAAATAATCGGACAATAGTGTGTCAACTTGGTTTGCAAGCTGCCTTGCAAGTAGATTCATATTGAATCGCTTTCTATTTTTTAACCCGCAACAACAAATGAGTATCTGTGGCTTTATGTATCTGTCTGTAGCATCGTAGCTTCGATGATTTGATGCGGCTCTGTTTGAAAGCCAATTAAATCGAGCTTTGTCTGTTTAAAATCGGTTATGTATTAGAGAATATTTAAGTTAAGGGAAACGTGATCGGGGTTTGTCCGACTTTTTCTGTCCGTTAGTAAACACTAAGGGATCTATCTGACAGAACTTGATCCATGGTTCCCGACGTTATTCTGTCTATTATCATGTTATGACATTTAATTGTACTATGTTTTTATTTTCAGGTAAGTTCAACTATACTTTAATGGTGATTACAATGGGGTAAGAATAATCTAATAATATTTTAAATGCATATTCTTATAGGCGGTTTTATAATTTGAATCATGGTACAATTACTTACCATCACCGTTTACATCTTCGCCCCATCTTCGGCCGCATCGTCACTTACCACCAGATGACACTGCAGTCAAATGCCTGGCTATATTATTATACGAGTAGATAGTTCAACTCCGTTGTGCGCGCGGCGCTATGTGTGCGTGCGCTTGTAAATATACAGCTTTCATTCATGCGGCAGTCGTCGTCCGAGCAAGACGTTTGCGAGCGACAAGCGAGACGAGCGAGGCGACGGTTTACCCACACATAGGGCCACGCGCACAACTGAGTTGAAATATCTATACATTGCTGTGAAGGCACCGTGAGTTATTCTACGTCATCAAGTACAAAAAATATTAAATGCCACAAAACGTTGGTCTGCCTATGCACGAACTGGCACGCTCGGTCCAATTGAAGAAAAAAGTTATTTATTTTATTAGGTTATTTATTTGACCCAAACTTTCACTTTTCGTAGTGATAGTACTTACTTTAAGAAATAAAAAATACATGTGGCACTCGGGGACTGCCGCGGTAAAGCTATTGCATATCATTTTTTATCAACTTATGCAATTATAATTATTTATTTATTTTATTTACATACACGTTAAGGTTCAACTAGTCGCGGGATCGAACTCACTCGTGGACGTGGCCAAAAAGCACGCTGTCTCACCTAGCATTGTGTCTAAAAGAGATAGAATCAGTTATGAGCAGTTAGCAGCTAGTCTACACGCATACGTCTAGTCGCACGCACACAAACATCGTGCCGAAGTCTGCCGAACTGAAACGACGTTAGACGATGCACGGCTTTCAACGCCGCACCGCTGTGCCGCCGGTCTGATTGGGGGGTGTTAGGTTTATTTTCGTTACGGAATTTCTTGATTCGGTCGCCGCGCTGAAAGCCCGCGATAAAAGCTATGCAATAGCTTAAAAACCGGTCTGCCTTAGGTAATTCCCCTTAGCAGTTTTGCTAGTCAGCCAGATTAAAGTCACCTTTTATCATTAAGACCATGCCTTTTATTGACAACAACTTTTCGAACGTGACTGATAGTGAAAGAAAGAAAGAAAGAAAGAAAACATTTATTGCAGTCGATACCACGAGACGATAATTAGGTACAATAACATAAAAACAACGAACGAAGCATACCAACATAAAATACAAATAATGATATTTGAAAATAAAAATAAAAAATAAAAAGGAATAAAGGAATAACAATAATAACTGTACCTACCTACCTACAGTTTAGGAGTATCTATTCCCAGTGGCATTGTTTAATCTCCGTGTCGCGGCTTCCAGTGCAACTGGACCCCCTCAGCATAATGTTGTGGCCGCTTGACGCGAACCACAGCGCTGGTTTTCAGTGGGCCCATTTCCTACCCGGAAACACCGCACAGTCAGCAATATACTAATAATTTATAAATACATACAAAAAATATATTAATAATTTATAGATACATATTATATCGTGAAATATATAAATATAAGCGGCAACTCATGAATAGTGACTGTGTATAGTGCATAAGCAGACCAATGTTTTGTGGGTCACAAAACCTACTATCGCTACAAAGACCACTTGACCAATATTTCTTGTACTCGATGTCTTAGGATAACCTACATCGACCTGACAGTCTCACCTATTTTGTTATAAAAAAAACTAGACATTATTATAGACTAAGGCTCTTGCCTTTTTTACACCAGCTTTGATCCAGTTGCTTTTTTTCGTTGTACGGGCGGCCAATATATGTATTACTGTGTGTTTCCTTCCTACTGTAATCCTCCCTCCTGTTTGACGATTGAAAGAGATGAATGTCCTACTCAATAAAGAAATTTTGAGTTTGAGTGTGTAAATATTCATAATCACAATGAAACCTTCCCCGACTGAAACCAATCCCGAAACTGTTCAACCAATCTCAGGGACCCCAGCGGAAGTCCTAAACCTCGCTTCGCCAACAGTATTAGGAAGCACACCTAACGATTGGCAAGCTTGCGGTGCTGAAATTCAATTAATCTCAACGGAACGGTCACCCATCCAGTTACCTCCGGCATGCGTTGCTTAACTTTTGTTATCAATCTCGCAAACACGTAGCCACTAGACTATTTGCATGACAATGCAGACTCCGCCAGTCTGCAGTTTCGCAGCCATAATTCAATATTACGATAGCTCACTTTGATGATTGAAGCGAGCAATGTGCACGTAATTACAATGGAAAGCGACGGTAGCTTCTCCGTTATCGGGGCAGTCAAATGCTTCAAATAGCCATTAATTGAAATCAAACCTACTGATTTATGTATTGCGTGTTTGTGTGCGTGTAAGTGGACGATCTATTATGCCCGATTCAAGTCAAATTTAAGTCGAATTATGACGCCCGACGAAAAAAGAGGGGTATTGCAAAGTTTGACGTGTGTGTCTGTTGCTTTGCACATCTGTCTGTGGCGTCGTAGCTCCCGGACGAACCGATTTGGATGCGGTTTTCTCTGTTTGTAAGCAGTTTAATCGTGAGTGTGTACGTATGTTTTTTTATTCCCCAAAGAGGCACACGGACCGCACGAACGGTCCGTGTGCCTCTTTCCACCTGATCGAAAATGGCAACCTTTGGGGAGCGGATACGGTGCCGGTCTTTGAGGTATCCGTAGTCAAGCCTTCTGGAGAACCCCATGTTATAGTGCAAAGGAAAGACTTCGGGAGGGGAGCTCATTCCACATGTTACATGTAAGTATCTTGTATGTGTTTTGTTAATTTATTTATTTAACAGTTTATTGTACACAAGATAACAAATACAGAAAGTACAGATTAGTTACGACACAACAGGCACTACTTATCTCTAAAAGAAATCTCTTCCATTATATCTTCTTTCCAATTTAACATAAAGGCATTGAGAATACTGAATTACATCTAGGCACACTGGGAAAGATAGTATTCTTTCACACGTTTTTTAAAAATATGAATTGATTGACTATTCCGCGCTTCGCACTTGTTTGTTGTGTGTGGATGTGAATGTGATAAATGTAATTCATTTTACTTTACGTAAAGTTGGTATACATATAATATATATAGGTAGATGGATAACAATGTCCAGCGCAGCGACGGAGCCTGGCGAACACCAACCCGGCGTTGCCCCTACCATTCTCATTGGGGATATCTCATCTTTAAGATCTGTATACTTTGTGAGTTTCTGTACATTGCGGGTATTAGGAATAGCGATGTCAATAAGGTGAGCAGTTTGACTTTCCTTATGAATTAGGGTGATGTCTGGTCTATTGAAGTAAATGGTACGGTCTGTCAGTAATGCCCTATCAAAGTATAATATCACCATCATCATGTCAGCCGAAAGACGCTTACTGCTGGGCATAGGCCTCCCCCAGAGATCTGCACAAAGGCCGGTCCTGTGCCTTCCGCATCCAGCTGGTACCTGCGATCTTTACCAGGTCGTCGGTCCACCTTGTGGGAGGCCTACCCACGCTGCGTCTTCCGGTACGTGGTCGCCACTCGAGAACTTTACGGCCCTAAAGGTCATCAAGGTTTGGTTTAGTCATCAGGTTGTAAACATTTTCTGACTATTCGGCAAATGTTTAATATCACCACCTTTTGTGTAACTGTAAAAACATGTATCGCGGGAGATCAAGCATTAGCAAATATTTGTGTAAATGTATAATTATTATTTATATTTTTTTATTTTATTTTATCTCAGTCACTTAGTCTCTTAGATTTGAGGAGGGTGAGGTATCAAGTTATATTATTATTAAAGGTTCAAAGTTACATTTAATCATTGTAATCCACGCCAAGTGACATACCGTATTGCGTTTGTGTGAGGATCACTTTGATATTGGGATCTGCGGTTGGCGTTGGTTAATTAGATTATTTCGGATGATTTCGCTCACATCGGGAACTGGGTTTGGGGGGACATTTTGAAGCTCGTTCTCTAATTAAATATTATGTTAACTGGCTTTTCCCGCGACTTCGGCCACGTAAAAGGCCTGCTCGACGAAATTATTTTCTATAAATAGGTAGTACCTGTTATGTCGTTTAAATGTATGATAGATCTGTATGTAATTTATTGTGTGTAATAAAGTGTTAAATAAAATGAAGTTAAATCCTGGTCCGGCGATGTACCAATGACTGTTTTCTGAGTTATGTATATTAGTCGAATACTAACCGATGCTCTTACGGTGAGGGAAAACATTTATTTATTTTTAAAACATCGTGATGAAACCTGCACATTCAGGCGACTGGATGTGTAACCATGATCCAATCTGGTCAGGTTCCCCTGGTAGCAGGATCATGGAAGTCAGATAGCAGTCGCTCCACTGTAATTACCTGACCTGCCAAATCCTGGATCATGGTCAAGGCGGACTCCGGACCCTCGTTCTCGAGAGCACAACCGGGACATTAACGCCAAGATGATTATTTTTTTTATTTAAAGTGTTAAATAAATAAAATTTGGTAATTACTTTCCGGCCCGTTCGCGTGGGAATTATATTTCATTGCGGGACAGCTATTGTGTGCTGTAATCTGCGTTACTTCCGAATTCATATCCGTTATGTAGTTTTTGCGAGAAGTGGTAACAAATATCCATTTAAATTTAGCAAATAGGGTAAGTAGATGTGGCATTATCGTATGTTTCAATTTGCGGAGATGTGTGAACTTGTGCGTATCTTAAAGTATGCTGTTGAAAATATGTTCCTTTGCCTGTACGGTAATTTGCGTTTCTGGTACTAGGTATGCGTCGAAACGTTCCCTCTTACCCGCAACAAATCAAAAGGACAAAACATGCTTCTAAAATCACCACGTCGTTAATGTCCCGGTTGTACTGTCGCGAACGAGGGCCCGGGGTCCGCCTTGACCATAATCTAGGATTTGACAAATCAGGTAATTACAGTGGAGCGACTGCAATCTGACCTCCGTGACTCAGTAAACAGGGGAACCTGACCAGATTGGTTAATCGTTACACATTCAGTCGCCTGAATGTATTTTCTGAAAGATTGAATAGCAGCTTAACGTCAGCTTTAATTGTAGCTGAATACCAAAACGACGTAAATAGCCATTGGGCTTGGATTGCGATCCAATTACAATTCAATCCTCATTGACTACACGCATTTTGGACGAAGCATTATTGTGAATTAGATTGTATTGACGGTTGTATTATTATTTAATGATATTGACATTTGTTGACATTAATTTATTTTATAAACTAGTTATATCGCATGTATGAACCCTGTAATGTACCTAAATGACCTGTAACTATTGTTATTTATGCTAGCAAAGTACCGGCCAGAAAAGCTAATCTTCTAAAATAGTTAATTCTGTCAAAATTAGCAGATTATTAATCCATATATTAGTAACAGTAGCAGAATACCATAAACGTGTCAAACTGCCATTGAGCTGCGATTGCGATACAATTACACTTCGATCGCGCCATTAGTAAATTAGCGGACTCGACGCCCAGGTCCCCAGGGCCTCGAGTACTGTAGGACGTCCATTATTGAAAGAAGGCTTCCTCAAGCCTTCCATACTGATATGTTAATTATTATTCACTAGTGACCCGCCCCGGTTTCGCACTGGCGTCCTCTGGTTTTCTAAATTATAATATTCATAAATATTACAAGTACATTAAACCTTCCGAAATTTTATTTTTATATTTGTTATAACCTGAATGGTTAAACTGTATTCATGTCAATAAATATGTATGTATGTATGTAAACTCTTTATTGTAACAACATAGTACATTTCAATAGGACACACTTACAAAGCAAAGGCGAACTTATCCCACAACGGGATCTCTTCTAGCTAACCTTAGATAAGCCTTAAATATGATTATGATTATGAATAAATGCTGTAAACAATAGTGAAAACCGCATCAAAATCCGTGGCATAATTTAAGAGGAGTTAGCGGATTACAGACGGACTGACAGACGCAGACAGCAACATTATTTTATATCATGCAAGGACAAGGATCCACACCATCAATCTCAAAACCCCATGAATCTTTACCTAAATAAACACTTAAAAGGACGATCTTCGTCCTTATTCGAATAGCATTAAGACTGTGAATTGACAACTTCAGCCTCTGAAAAACAGAACCCTGGACATCCCTAAGGTTTTCCCCGTCAGTTGGGCGCCAGACGTCATACGGGACGGACGTGTGTGACCGCGCTCGCTCTCCCTAGAGAAATCGCGAAATAAAATGCTATGTGGATAACAAAATTTGGCCAATTTTTAAAAGAAATTAGCAGTGATATGTGTTTTTTAGTGTGTAGTGTTTAGGTTTTTAGTGATCCTCTTGGCTTTAGTGTAATGATGTGACCGATGTTTTTAATGTAAACCTCGTCGTTGGTAAGACGAAATGTGTCGGATTTATGGAGGGTTGTATTTCGTGTTACTTGTATTAAGGATTTCAATATAACAGTTCACAATAACGCAGCAATAGATCTTGGTTTGCTAATCCAAAATTTGAGATCTAACTTAAAAATAATTAAATTTGTCATAGTTTGTTTTGTACTGATTTCGTTCGTGTGGAGTTGTACGGTCATTATAATCTAGACGTCTTCAAGGCTAGTGAATAGGCTGTTCCTAGACAGGCATGCTCCGTCTTTGGCTGCATCATCATTTACCACCAGGTGAGATGACGGTCAAATGCCTAGAAGTAGAAGAAGTAAAAAGTATAGAAGCTAAAACTGTAAGTTTCAAGTCGTTACTGATGTTCATTGAAAATTGCGTACTAACTATAACGAACATTATTAGATACAGGTATAGGTAGGTTTTCTCATTTACATACGCTAGAGTAGAATGTACAAACTACAAACTGAGGACTAGAGCCAGAAAAAACATGTAGGCTACTCATTTACTAGATTTTTTTACTTTTTATAGATACTTTAATTATGACGTTTATTTTATGTTTCTGGGGTATATTCGTGCAAATGATGTATGGCAGCTATAGATAGTATTAATGCACAATAATTGCAAAATTAAATAAAAAAAATTGTTTAAAAATCAAAGTATGGCAATGAATGAGGAAGGTCGCTATACGAGTGGTTAAAGTATCAGACTCGTAAGCGAGAGGTACCGAGTTCAAATCCCACTGCGGCCATGTACCAATGAATATTCTGAGTTATGTATATTAGTTGAATGCTAACCGATGCTCTTACAGTGATGAAAACATTGTGATGAAACCTGCACATTCAGGCACCAAGAACTCATATCGCCAGTTTCGCCAAATTCATTGCCATGCTTTGTGCTAAGTGCCTCACAATTTTAGTTTTAATTTCGCAAGTACTGTCCAATATTACTACCCATAACTACCATACGTAATTTGCACTACGAATATACAACTTATAATAAACGTCGTAATGAAAGTTTTTTTTCTAGCCACCTAGCCCTCATTTCGTAAACTTGTAGAAAACTACTGTACATAACTCAGACAAGTCATTATAACACAGCGGTACTGGAAACTCCCTAGTAAAGCAAACGTCGTAAACAGTATGGGTAATACCATAACACTGCAAAGGAAATATCTGACGAAAGAGGAAACGTCTGCGTGCTGCAAATAAAGCTAATGAAGAGAGGAAATGCTATGTTTATGAGCCTCTTAATAGTTATTTACCACTAACTGACCAGCCAAACGTTTTCAGATAGTTTCCCATGGAAAAGCACTGTAGTTTTTTCCTTCCCGATTTTCTGAATGACCTTTCCTCGTATTGGATTCGCTCAACGCGTTGCCTGTCCATGTTTACTTCCCATAGCTGTACGTCTTTCGGCTATGATGATTACATATCAGATATGATGACGCACGAGGGCCCGGGGTCCGCCTTGACCATGATTCAAAATTTGGCAGATCAGGTAATTAGTGTGATGCGACTGCCATCTGACCTCTGTAAGCCTTTTAGCAAGGGAATCTGACCAGATTGGATCATGGTTACACACTTTACGCCTGAATGTGCAAGTTTCATCACGATTATGTCCCTCGCCGATGATACTACATTGTTCATACAATGTAACGTCAAAATAATGTTTCCAACCGCAAATTTTCCTGACTTTTCTCAAGAATGGGATATCAAGTTGAAATTAATATCATATATGAAAGCCGGTGACCCTTAGGCTGTAAAAATTGCCACAACCAGCACTTCGTCAATATTTGTATCATACAAACAAATACCTATATAATTTACATAATCAAAAAATGTACTTAAAACTAGATATCCGTACAACTTCGTCATAAAACTTAAACTAGATGTTTAACCCACTCTTTGCCATTCCCGGTGCAAAGGTGCCCATAACACTAGCAGCGTTGCCACGCTGAATGGCGATGGACAGCCTCTGCAACAGGAATGACCCAGAGCGACCTATATTATGTATTGTGGTTTTAAAATTGCACTTTTTATACCAGTTACGAAAGCCCTACTGTAGGTAGTTTTGTAAATTTTCTCCAATTATAAAACGCATTATCTTGCTCTTTGGTAAAACAATAAAATTAACTTTTACAAAGTAGCAGTCTTATTACAAAATTCTTAGTTCTGCGGTAATAAAGTTGTAGTAACTCAGGTATCCTTTTGTTAGTTTCACCCTTTTATAGCTTCATAAAAGTGAAAATTGCCGATGTTTTATACATGCGTCCATTAAACCGTCCATTGAGCTTATTACCTAGTTACGACTACTTAGTAAACTTGTACTCGTATTCGTAAGCTTTACTGTGCGTTCTTACGGTAGTGCGTCTGCTAAGTGAATACACTGCGATCAATGCGACACTATGATTGGTCAATTTCGTTCATTTTATTATTTTCAGTTGGTCTAAGTTTGAAACCCTGTTGTTGTTCAGAAACAAATGCTTCTTTTGAACTAAAATATATTGTACAAAATTAGCCCGCACCTCGATGTTTTCGAGGCAAAAGATCAAGAGTCTCCGTAGTCTGGAGAATGGGCAGCAGCATTTTCCATTATTATATTTAAACACTGCGATCTCCAACCCGCCTGCCAAGCGTGGAGATTATGGCAATAACCTCCCCTTTCGTGGGAGAGGCCCTAAGTCCTGCAATGGACTGTTACGGGCTGTGATGACCTCACCGCTACTATCTTTTAAAAGGTTCTTTTCAACTTCTCTAGCGCAAGGGACGGTCCCAATATAATCCTGAAGCCAATCTAGAGTAATTCAAAGATTAAACACATAATCTTTTAAATTATGTTTTAATGGCGCCGAAAATAATTCATGACTCCTTATATAAATAATAAATTTCCTAACACGAACTCGCGAAACATACTTTTTAAAATTTTTTTTTTTCCTAAAAACATTTTGCCTTATTTAAAGTGGCAGGAACCTCTTAAGCATTTAATGCCAGTATTAGAAGACTCCGCTCTTTCTAAATTAACTATACAAATACATACATAGTATAAAACAAAGTCACTTCTACCGTCTGTATCTATGTACGCTTAGATCTTATAAACTACGCAACGGATATTAATGCGGTCTTCAACAATAGAATCTGATGGAGTGATTCAAGACACCACTTATCTACTACCATACGCATCGATACTGTGCTAGCTTTTATTTGCTTCTGCTTTTCTGTGCTTTTTTGTTAATTATTATTTTAAGCACTTTTTCTTTTCTTCTGTGTTACAAAATGTCGTTTTCCAAATTTTTGTGCTGTGGTGTTTCTGTTTGTGGAAATCAATATTTATTATTATGATTATTATTATTATTTAAGAGAAAAAAGGGTAGGTAGGGGTAACGTAGGTCGAACTCGCGCCGAGTCCACTAGTAATAACTAGTATATAGCACGGTACCTCTCAAGACCTGTTTGATGCCCACAGCTACATTCTATCATCGCACCGCTCGCCACCGACAGGGAGTTCGGTATGCGGTTCCAAGGGAACTTTCTCCCACGCACACTAAGGTTGTGGAATGAACTACCAGGAGAGGTTTTCCCTGGAGAGTACAACATGGAGTTCTTCAAGAAAGGGATGAATAGGTTGTGACGGGGTTGGCAACGCTGGCATTGCAAATGTCCATAGGCTACGGTGACTGCTTACCATCAGGCAAGCCATAAGCTTGTTTGCCACATTAACGTGTACGCGGTACAAAAAAATCTGGCCAAAGAATTTCTGTATAGTGTATCATGGTAATTAGTGCCTGTTTTTTATTCAAACACACTCGACCGCAATCCGCCAATGAGTTACACGAAGAACGAGCTCGATATCTTCATAGCACACGCTAAAACATTCTTTGCCATAACGCAAACATCAACCCACGGTTCTTTTGGCCAATTACGTCTAGTATTTTGTAAATATTTGCCCAGTTCTAATCTGTTAACACTTTTGCAGGTAACTAAATTATGAGGGCGATGAATGATTCACTCTTCTGCCGATTACGAATAGTCTAAATAAAAATTTGAGAGGTGTATGGTTATTTGCAGTGTTTTCACGGAGATAGAGCACTTGCATGGGTTAGTTTAGTAGTTTCGGTCCGGCTCTGCTTGGCATTGTCGGGACCTGACCGGCTTTGTCTGGTATTGTCGGACACGGTCCGGCCGTTGTCGGCGTGGGGTGGATGTGCTCCGGTCCCGGGGTGGTCAACATGTCACTGTGTGTTTCCTTCCTACTTTCCTAACCCCCTCCACTTTTTGACGATTGAAAAAGATATAATGTCCTAATCAATAAACAATTTTGAACTTGAACTGGCAATATTCAATAGAAACAAGACTAGCCGTGTGGTGTCAGGCAGAGTAGAATAGCACCAACCCCTTACACTCGTAGGTGTCGTACAAAGCGACTAATGTTTTCGAGGCAAAAGATCTAGTCTCAATAAACTGGAAAGTGGGCAGCAGCGTTTTCCATTGTTATATTTATAACACTGCGATCTTCAACCCGAAAGCCAAACGTAGAGTACATGGCAATAACCTCCCCTTTCGTGGGAGAGGCCCTAAGTCCTGCAGTGGACTGATATGGGCTGTGATGATGACTAGCCTTTCTCAACGGCTTTCACTAGCGCAGTTCGGATCTCTGTAAACAATCAATTTTCCTGCGGGTACCTATTACTTTGCCGGGATAAAATGTAGTTTATGTTACTCAGTGATAATATAACATTGTAGTACTGTAAGAGTTTTTGAAATCGGTCCAGTAGTTTTTGAGTTTATTCATTACTAGTGGGCCCGGCGCGACTTCGTTCGTGAGGCGACCTACCCCAACTCTACCCTACCCTACCCTACACCTACCCTTCTCCTAAAATCCGTTACGTAGTTTAAAAGATAGATAAATAATAGAAAGATACGTAGGAGAAAAGCACACATAGAAACATAGGGACAGGCGACGGAAAGCGACTTTGATTTACACTTTGTAGACACAAACAAAAACACTTTAATTTTTCTTTCTATAATATTAGATTGGTCTAAACAAAATGGCGGTCAAAAGCTATTTCCACGCAGTCGAAGTTGCGGACAAAAGCTAGTTAATTAATAAAAAGTAAACCGTACAGTATAAATGCCTCAGATTCAATTTTCTCAATAATTAGAAAACAAAATTTTGTTTTGATTCTCATTCACGGTTGTACCTTGTATTTCTAGACGACTATGTACATAGGTACCATATATTGTATCTACCTATATATTGAACGGTTGCGTCGGTGGCCTAGTGGTAACGATATCCGACTCGCAATGCGTAAAGAACCGGGTTTGATTCCCACTGCCGCCTTGTACCAGACTCTTTTCTGAGTTACGGCCCGGAACATCAACGCCAAGATGATTTATTGTATATATATACTGACGTATGAATATTGTTAAATAAACTCAGTCAATATCATAACTCCACTTCTGAAACCAACAGTAAATAAATAATAAATATGCTTGGACGAATTCACACAGCGCCATCTAGCCCCAAAGTAAGAAAAGCTTGTCTTATGGGTGTTAACTGATAATAGTTTATCAGATCAATACAGTTTTTTTTAAGGCATAATTATTATATATACTATACCCAAACCCGTAACAGAAATAAAATTCACCATTTCAATTTCTGCTCGGCCGGGTATCGAACCCGGGACCTAAGTTAACCAACTGAACCACTCAGGTAGTCAGGTATATGTGTCATATACTGACATATATGTATGTTGAAAGAACTCAGTCAAACTCAAAACTCCACTTCCAAAACCAACAGTAAGCTCGAGCAACTCGCCTCATCTAAACAGCAACGCAGGTGGTAAAGAACTATGATTGATCACACGCATCGATCGGCCGACACAGGTGTTGTGGTACTAATACAATCAAATTTACTAAGTGGCTGGCACGTGTTGAGCAATATGCAGAGTGGAGATTGTTTTTTAAATTTCCCTAGAAATGTTGGCAACTATTCTGGTACTCAAATTGAAAGGTAACTTGTGCTGTGATTAAATAGCTTTATCGTTAGCAACCTTTACTGATGCTAATTTTTTTTAATGTGCAAATTTTATCGCGATGTTTTCCCTCCTAATGCACATAACTCATAAAATGTCATTGGTGTCAATCTCCACGTTTGGCAGTGTGATTCGAACCCAGTACCTCTCGCTTACGAGTCGGATTCCTTAACCACTCGGCCACCGACACTTCAGAATAACTCTAAGAAATACAGTACCGAAATTAATCAATCATTTTGTAATGTTCGGAAATTTACGTTGTTTCAGCGTTGGATTTTTAATTAGTTCTGTAGAAGCTGTGTCAAAGCTGGTATTTTCCACAATGGATAATGTATACCTGAGTTTACATTGGCAACCTGTGTTATTAACTTGCCTCGCTTATATCGTTCCCCATGTAGGTAAACTCCGTGGTAATTTAATTAAGGACTTAGCATAGGGTTATTGGATATATATTGAGAATATAATTATAACGTTTACCTGTTGATTAGTTGGTTAGTAGGAGGCATCAATGTCGTAGGTGTAATGAGTGTTTCGTGTTACTTGAAATTTTTTTTTTATTAATTGATTTTTGTACCACGGGAAAATGTAGTGTTATAAGTTTAACGCCAAGATGATGATGACGATGATGATCATTTTGTTTATGTTTGGAACACTGCCATTTATAGTACGGTTTGCTCCCAGTTAAGAAAAATAGAGCAATAGTGGTTTTGCAAATGTGCATAGGCTTCGGTAACTGCTTGCCTCATACGGCTTAGTTGTAAGTGCTGGTACTTTACTAAGTTGTGGTAGGGCGATAATAAGATCAAAGGACCACTGTAATATTATATATTAGGTATAAATGAAAAATTTACAGTTACAGAAAAAATATACATAAATACCTACATAATAATAATAATAATTTTACTACGGTAGCAATTTTACTGGGAACAAAATCAAAATATATTTAAATTTGTTACTACCAGATACAAGAAACATAATAATACATATTCGACCCAACCATTTCAGTAAACAACCGCAGACAATAATACGTATACGACATACTTACCTAATAGTACTAACGACCAAGGAAAACTACAGGACCTAGTGCGCACCCTTGTGGGACGCCCAACCATTTTCAACATAACGCCTTGTGAAGTGAAAGTGTAATGTGATGTTTTGACCATGGCTTCCTCCAACGGGAAGGACAGTAAAATGACGGCCTCGTTAGACAGTTTAAAACTATCATCGAAGCACGCTTCCCGAAGTTCTTCGAAGCATGCTTCGTCAGAGTCAGTGCTATCGCGAAAGGACAAGGAATGCCTTCAAATGCAGGAGTGTAAGAAGAAACTGTTGGCGATGGAGCCTCAGGTCATCATCAGGGATGAGAACGTGGTGCTCCGATCGCCACCGCAGAAGAAAATACTTATGCCGCCGACTATTAATCCAGAGGTAAGGATTATCTTTATATTTTGTATGATTTTGTACGTACTAATATAATTAGGTCTCTGGAATGACTAAATAACTCGAGATGTATTCATTTTCTAACTGAAGCGCCTTAATACAATATAGACAGTGATGCCACAAGCACCACATTTTAAATAACATCTAATAAACCAATGAGGATCAGTTAGGAGTGTTTAGTGACTTTTCCATTAGCTTATGATACCACATGAATGACTGTGAAGAAATTTTCACGATATCTCTTAACGATTTTGGCATGTCTGATAACAGCATTCGACACCCGGATAAACCTTACGTCACACGTAATAAAGCATCTATTTAATTGCGCTTGACATTTCCTTCAAACTCATAATAATATAATTTACGCATTTTAAAATGGACTTCAAAAATTCTTTCACTGGGAAAATACGTTCAAATTTAATCAATAAACCTTTAAAAGTCTACTTTACAATAGATCCTCATTACTTTGTGAAGAGAAATGAGTCCGACAAGGAAATTAAATGTAAAAACATGCGCACTGTTTTTAATCATTTGGTCAACCGCGGTATATAACACAAACATCCTACAACTTACCCTATAAAGCATCCCTGTCACGTCAACCCAAGACATCGTAAAGGGTCAGTCCCTCTCAGGGTTAGTTAAACCCGAAACCTCCGCATAGTTGTTATTGAGCATTCAAGATCCAAAATGGACAATACAGCGAAACAATCGGTCTACTGTTCGGTAGTCAATTGTTCAAATATTTGGGAGGATTTACTGGCATCTTTTGCTTGGATGGGCTCAAAGGGACTTTGTTTACCACTGTCCTAAAAATAGGAGGGTTAACCGTTTTGAGAGGCTTTTTTGGAATCGGAGGTCCACTTGGATGGATCGAAAATGATTCCTTAATAGGTGAATGCTTTAGTAATGATTTCGTTTCACCAAAGTCTTCCGTATGTGCCCTGAGACTGATTGAACACTTTCGGAAGCATGCTTTGGCTTCCGAGATTGTTCAGTGACACGTGATAGTACCTACAACAAATAATAATAATTATAACCAAATTAAAGGAATTAAAGGAAATACTTCTGGTATCTTTCGGCAATTTACATCACACATAACACCGCACCACTGCAGACCTTAGGGTCTCTTCCACGAAAGGGGAGGTTATTGCCATAATCTCCACTCTTGTCAGGTTGTAGATCGCAGTGTTATAAATATAGCAATGAAACACGCTGCTGCCCATTTTCCTGCTTACGGAGACTCTAGAAGTTTTACCTCGAAAACATTAGTCTCTTCGTACTACACCCACGAGTGTAAGGGGTTGGTGATGTTCTACTCTGTCGGAAACCACAAGCCAATTGTAATTATTAAATAGAAAGTCAGTCCGATTTTGCAAATATGGTTCAAAATCAAATTTAAAAACAATCCAACAGTTTATTATAAATTTTTTATTCTAAAACACAAACTGTTGTGTTCCTATTATAATTAATAACTGGACAAATAAATTGGCAATAACACTGTAGCGTAACTACATTTCTTTATGGAACGCATGTTCATACGAGGTTTTCTGATTTAGTATTCTGTATGCGTCGTATTTGTTCGCCAGGGAGGTTAACGAAGGCAACAATGGTGGAAGATGGTTTGTTTATTTTGAGATTGTACATTGTAGTGCCTTATTTTGACCTCTATATAGGAAATAACCTTTCGGAAAATATATTTCGCGATATGGGAATCCACATGGAAAAGTACCAGATAGAGAGAGAGAGTGGAGAGTTTAAAAATGGTTAAATAAAGAATAATAATAAGAATAATAATTATTTGAAAGGAATAATAGAGTGTGGTACAGCGAGTGGCCAACATTACAGACTAGGCACGACCTTCAGCAATGAAGATGCCGATTAAGAAGGAATTCTTCAAAATGTATGAAACCAGCTAGATGAAGATTGTTTCAGTTTTCTCTGGATTTGAGTCGCCTCATACATACATTTTTTTATTCTACTCAGCGGCAAACGAGCAGACAGCCCACTGCATGGTAAACGGGTAACTGTCGGTATATCCCGGATACGCCAAGATGATATTTTTATATAGCTCGATCTCCACAAACCATGTTATGTTGTTCAGACATATATTATTCAACTATACATGATGTTATAAAGTTCTAGGGGTCTCTAATAAAAATATATAACTCTGTCAAAATAAGATGGTAAAAAATAAAAATAATCATCTTGGCGTTAATGTCCCGGTTGTGCTTTCGAGAACGAGGGCCCGGGGTCCGCCTTGACCATGATCCAGGATTTGGCAGGTCAGGTAATTACAGTTGAGCGACTGCCATCTGACCTCCATGACCCTGCTACCAGGGGAACCTGACCAGATTGGACCATGGTTACACATCCAGTCGCCTGAATGTGCAGGTTTCATCACGATGTTTTCCCTCACCGTAAGAGCATTGGTTAGTATTCAACTAATGTACATAACTCAGAAAACAGTCATTGGTACATGGCCGGAGCGGGATTCGAACCCGGGACCTCTGGCTTACGAATCGGATACTGTAACCGCTCGGCCACCGACGCTCACGACGATGTCAAAATAAGATGGTAGATAACATATTATTATCTGCATAGTAAATGCAATATGAGACGTGGTTACCCCGAGCCCGCATTGTGCATTTTATTATCTCGTGCATTTCATAGACAGCGTCGTATACTACAGTAAAAGCTCGACCAGGAACTTAGGTGACTTTGACTATTGCAATAATACCAGTTTCCACTAAACATAGGAATCGTCTAAATCCGATTTTCTATTTGGGAATTGCATAAGACGAAAATTCGTTTCATCAGCCGCTAGGAACTAACTATAACTGTTAGGTAACACTTAAAGTTATTAAGAGAATTGGGCGGTACTTAGTCCCTAAGCATCGCCTAAAATGACAGTGGCGGTCTGTTTCCCTTGGCAAACTTATTTGACCTGGTGGTTAAAACTGGAACTTAAATTCGCTATTTTGAAATGTCACTTTATTGTCAACAATAGCGACGTACATTACCGGTTCTAATTGTTCTCTACAGTTTTTCAACAATAAATAAATCTCACGTAGAGGTACAGGTTTGATGAAATAGACAAATGGGCTAAGTCCTTTCCTAAAGATAATGGTTTCCTATTTAGTAACGCTTAATTCGAGTTTAGTGAAAACGGGTGTTAGTGTACTAAAGCTATTTTTACATTTTGTACTGTTACCTCTAATCTCTCTAGCTACCTCGAGCAGTATTGTATCAGAGTCAAATCGTATGAATTGCCCCAACTCTCTAACTGATATATTTAAAGCATATACGTAAATGCGTGGCAGTAAAGAGGATATTACTCAACAGTATCTACGTATCCAGGTGTGGCTGGGGACTTTGATGGCCTTTTTACGGCTTGGGAATCGAACTCGGAACCGCGGGGTATAAACATGCGGTTGCACGCCTGTTGTTTGGTACGCTCGTAAATTGGTATTTTAGTATCTCACGGATGGACTGTGTGGTGGTCTAAAATTACCGACGGGTGTAGCGTAGGTTTGGTGTGACTTCGTGGTTGTTGGATGAGCGTCGGTAGACAATTGCTAACGGTTCCGACTGATAAGCGAGGGGTACCGAGGTCAATCTTCAGGCGATTCTTTAAGAAACATCGTTATTATGTAAGATGTTATATCACAAGGATCGACTGTGTTGTGTGGTCTAAAATTACCGACGGCTTTGGCGTAGGTTTGGTAGAGATTTGGTGTGACTTCGGGTTTCACGGATGAGCGTCGATAGTCTAATTGTTGACGGGTCCGACTCTTAAGCGAGAGGTACCAAGGTCAATCTCCAAGTGTGCGATTTTTTAAGAAACATCCTTAGTAATGTAGGATTTCTATCGGATGACGCAGAGTGGGTAAGCCTGCCAGACTACCAGGTAAAGATCGCAGGTACCAGCTGGATGCGGAAGGCACAGGAGCGGCCTTTGTGGAGATCTCTGGGGGAGGCCTATGCCCAGCAGTGGGCGTCTTTCTGTTGATATGATGATAACAATATTTCAATTAAAATTTAAGCGGTGCTTGCAAGTTGGCCGCGATCTGTCACGTTTCATCATTGCGCTCATGGATGTTGTCTTAGAGAATACCAACCATGATCCAATCTGGTCAGGTTAAAAGGGTGTCCGAAGGTCAGACGGCGGTCGCTTTACTGTTATTACCTAATCTGCCAAATCGTGTTTCATGGTCACGACGGTTATTGACACCAAGGTGATTTTTTAATATTTGTGTCACAAAGACAGAGTGGTCTAAAATTACCGACGGCTTTAGCGTAGGTTTGGTGGAGATTTGGTGTGACTTCGTGTTTCACAGATGAGCGTCAGTAGCCTAATTGTTGACGGGTCCGACTCGTAAGCGAGAGGTACCGAGTTCAATCTCCATCAATGACTTATAGATTGTTAGGGGGCCGTAGGTTATCCTGTAAGACAGGTATTTATTACCAAGTGCGGACACCAGTCTCTCACACAGGTTCTCATCATGATCATCGCAGCCCGTAACAGTCCACTGCAGAACTTAGGGCCTCTCACACGAAAGGGAAGGTTATTGCCATAATCTCCACGCTTTGCAGGCGGGTTGGAGATCGCAGTGTTTAAATATAACAATGGAAAATGCTGCTGCCCATTTTCCAGACTACGGAGACTCTTGATCTTTTGCCTCGAAAACATTAGTCGCCTTGTACGACACCCATGAGTGTAAGGGGTTGGTGCTATTCTACTCTGCCGGACACCACACGGCCACACACACAGGTTCTACTGTGAATTAAATTGATCTGTTACTATCTAGATAATTATGATGCCTATGTGTTGAGAAAATAAAATATTTTATTATTATTATTATTTGTTTATTTTATTTTATCTTAGTCACATAGTGTGACCGGTAATATAAGTAAAGTACACGGGATTACTCCAAGTGTGCTTCACTTTCAATTTGGTTGCGGGTCGTATCTTCTTGAAGAAACTTGCGCACAATACGACAAGTATTTAAGATAGTGGCTTTCTGCATGTTGATATAGGTATTTTCCGGCAGATCTATTAACCTTAAGTAGTGTTTTACATGGTTTGGTATGATTATTATTATTATTATTATTATTATCCTACGTAGACGAGTACAAGAAAAATACCACTTTGTAGCGATAGTAGAGGTTTAGGATACACATAAAACGTTGGTCTGTCTGTAAAATGACAAACTGACTACCAAAGTCGCGGACAAGCTAGTGTTTAATAAAAGTGGGCGGTTACGCCCTCTAGTTCTTGACGTGGGTTGGGTGGGTACATAATGTGATTGTGTGGCCTCAATGAAATTGATGGAAAGTGTCTATAAGGTCGAAAGTCGTGTCTCGCGGCCCACGACGCTCTGAATCTGTAACACTGAGGGTTTGATTGATATTTTACGCAATTATACTCCTTGCTTGAATGTTATTGTAATTTTAAAGTACTCGTAAAGTCAGGGAGTTTAATTAACTTTGTTTACTCAAATAGATACTAAAATATTTGTTTGGCTTAGGTGTAGGGTATGTCAGTCAGCAGGGTTATCTTCTCCGGCGGAACACCATCACCATCATCATCAATCATCACCATCTTGATTTAAATTTGACGCAGAATGTGTTTCTCGTATATTGTATTTTTAATAAATAAATAAATAAACCATCTTAGCGTTTATGTCGTGGTTGTGCACTCGCGCGCCCGTGGTCCGGCTTGGTCATGATCCAGGATTTGGCAGATCAGATAATCACAGTGGAGCGACTGCCATCTGACTTCCGTGACCCTGTTAATAGGGAAACTTGACCAGATTGAATCATGGTTATACTCATTGAGTAGCCTGAATGTGCAGGTTTCATCACGGTTCCCCTCACCGTAAGAGCACCAGTGTTCAACTAATGTACATAACTCAGAAAAGAGTCATTATTACATGGCGGCACTGGGGTTTGAACCCGATACCTCGGGTACGAGTCGGACCTTTAAACATTTAAAAAAAATTTTTTTTTACAATGACTATTTTTGAATTTTGTGCCAGTCTCAGTGAAATAAAAGTGTTTTATTTGATTTACTTAAATCGTTAGGCCACGAAGTTTTTTAAGTACCAAGCCGAAAACCCCTTTGCGATGAGTTTTTATTTCAGTCAAGATCGAAAACCCCAGGTATTCCCCGAAAAACTGCCAATTTCATCCGGTCAACGGAGCGTTATTATCGTCTCTCTCCATTGATTTACCAACAACAAGGGAGGAAGGGAGACAGATGATTGGTTATTAATATTCATCCGCCGGACAGCGAAGGCTGTCTTTTTGCTGATGGTGCTAAAGATTGAGTGGCCATGAAAATGGCGGATAGGCATATAAAATGGATATGGTTGGCGATTCGGTCTATATTAGTTTATGGATGAGTTGTAAAATTTTCATTTATGGTACTAGCTTTTGCCCGCAGCTTTGAAGCAATACTAGGGACCCGTCCCGGATTCGCACGGGTAACCTTAACGAATTGCAGACCTAAACCTCATTCATTCATGAGTCACTCTATTTATTGGTGAAAACTGCATGAAAATCCGTTCAGTAGTTTTTGAGTGTATCGCGAACAGAGAGACAGACAGACGCAGCGTGGTTTGTAACAACGACAGACTTTGTTTTATAATAATATAACGTTCATTTCAGACAATAAGTTTACAAGTTTTAGACTACATACAAAGGCCATATATTGTTAGTACCATATACTATTAAAACTAAGTGCCTAAAGTAAGTGTATTTGAAGTTTTGAACTCGGCCAGAAAAGTATCTCGCACTGTACTAACAAATTTCGATGACTTAAACATGTGAAGTAATAATAATAATAAATACATATGCTTGGACAAATTCACACACCGCCAGCTATCCCCAAGGTAAGCACAGGCTTGTGTTATGGATGCTAGATAACTGAAAACCTACTTATATACTTTTAAATACATACGTATATATAACACCCAGACCCGTTACAGAAACAAAAAATCAAAATTTCAATTTCTTCTCGGGGGAAATCGAACGCGAGACCTCTGCGTGGTAGATCACCTGTTAACCAACTGAACCTTTCAGGACCTCGAAATCTTGAGGGCCATTCCGCCAATACACTGGCTCCGTAGTACCGGACAGAGACGAAGCACTCAAGGCTCCATTTAGCGCAGACGGCCCTCGAGAAGTCAAAGCACAGACATCTTTGTTTGCGACGTTGAATACCTAGTGACTGGCAGCACTTAGTGTTGTAAAAACTCGGGTCCCGGAGTCCATATTTTGGGACTACACACGACTCACTCATTATGCCAGAAGCGCTGTCCTGATTGGCGACTTTCGTGCAACCATGGTCGTATGACGGACGTCGTCTGACCAATAGGAGACCTCAAAACCGCCCGTCGCACGAAATTTGCCAATTAGGACAGCGCCAGAGATTCTACTGTTCGATGTATTATGATAGCAGCAAATTTCCGAATAGACTCGAGTTCGAGATTACAATAGTCCATTTTTTTTACAAATTCACACAGCGCCATCTAGCCCCAAATTAAGCAAAGCTATGGGTGTTAGATAACCGATAAACTACTTTTATACTTTTTTAAATACATCCTCTTTCTTTTCTTTTTGTAGCTTTATGTATCTATTGAGAGGTGATTTATTTATTTATTTATTTAAAACTCCATGCACTGTTACGTACAAAGGCGGACTTAAAGCTTCATAGCTTTCTCTACCAGTCAACCGGAAAGTTGATAGTATGAGAAATTACAGGGCGGTGTAACATGTATGACACAAATATTGGAGAACACATTAAATCTATGTACTTATGTTTAAGCAAATTTGACATACATTCACAAACCATGACTGACAGTAACAGAAAATAACAGAAGGAAAAGAAAGAAAAAAGAAAGCAAATAAAGACAACAGAACGTGCGAGAATATAAAAGAAGCAACAGAAGGTTATTAGATAGAATTAGATACAGATAGGTGATGTGGTATACTAAACTGTAGTATAATTAGCTATGGTATCTTATAGCTTGCAGTAATCGAGAGATGGAGTTGTAGTCGCTTGGAACCAAATTTTCGAACTCGATTTTGGACTAAACTCGAGTTATGTTTACGACTTGGCTCTAGATTCATTAGTGTTTAGATCACTGAGGCCTGTAAATTTGAGTCGAATTTATAATTTCAGATTCCCGGACTCGAGTTTTTTACAACACTAGTAGCCCCTCTTTGTTATTCGATGAAGTACAACGTTTGACGTGTTGCTTGCTCTCTTCTAAGAACGTTTCGAGTTTGGATGTATTGCTCAATAGGGTGCGATGTGAAATTGCTTTGAGGAACTTTTTTATTTGGCGCCCAATGCTGTCGATGGGGCTGCCAACATGACCCTGTGTGTTTCCTTACTACTTTCCTGCTACCTACTCTTTGACGATTGAAAGAGTATTTAATCCCCTACTCAATAAAGAAATTTTAAATTGTGAATTCAATTTTAAATTGCCGCCATCGCACCACCGCGGGCTGGGTACTTCTCACTATGTAGATAGAAAGATCGTTTCTCACTTGCAGTATTCGAATGTGGAATGAGGTACCAGCTACTGTGATTCCTTTAGATAATGACATAGGATCGTACAATGTGGGCAACGCTTTGGTTGTACCCCTACTGTTGCTGATGCCAAATAGGCAGCGTGACCGTTTTGCCTTTGCTTTACTTGTCTGCCGTATTATATAAAAATATGCGATTGTTAGTACATGGTCGCTACTTGAGAACCTTCCGCCTGATCGGCCATCGGTTCTGCAAGCTATGTGGCATGTCCATTGTCACTTCAGATTTCAACAATGTCCGGTGCAGACGCCTAATTAGAGAATATCTTTTGAAATAACATAGATCATGCAGGTTTTTGTTCATGGGTGAAGCGAATCCGAGCCCTCGTGCGCGAGAGCACAACCGGGACATTCACGCCAAGATGATTTTTTTATACAAATAACAGGCTGTCGTCAATGATAAGTAACTATTTTCAAATATTTTCGAAACTCTCAACCGATTTTAATGAAACAGAACTAAGAACCATCTTGATTTAACTGTCTTTCAAATAGTATCCAAATAGGCCCACCCGTTCGCGAGCTCAAACACACGTCAAACTTAAAACACACCTCTCTTTTCGTCGGGGGTTAAAAATTATATTCTTTATATGTACTTTAAAGGGAGATAAACCAGCTGTTACAGCGTGTCTCGTCTTGCAACAACAACGGATGTCGCAGATGCATCGCTGGCATCTAACAAAAGGAATGAATTCCTCTTCGAAATTTGAAATTCATATAAGTTTGTACAGTACAGTAAATAAACTCGAGCGCATTTTGCTCTTTTTACAAAGTAAGCAATGCCACCATTTATTCATTGGCCACTCAAGGGAGTGGCCGATTTCTACGCCATAGCCGTCCGTTTTAATAGAATCGATCCCATTATGGCGGGAAAAGCAATTTTGTTTAACGAAATTCAATATGGCTGCGATTTTATGGGGTGAGTTTAGAAAGAGAAGTTTAGAAGATTTTGAAAATTTGGGGCACTGCTTGTGTTTGGTTTAAGTATTTTTTTAATTTTGTAAACATCAGGCCTTTGAGGAGGGGGAGGCCTTTGCCCAGCAGTGGGATCATTTAGGCAGATATAAATAATAAATAAATAAAAACGTGAAAGTTTTCGAGGATGATTGGAGGTTTGTTTTGCCTCTTTCATTCAAAATCTACTGAACTGATATTGCTGAAATTCTTCGGTTTTGCCCAATGACGAAAGACCCTCCTTATTCCAAAACGAGGACAGGCCCTTTAGTTCAATTTCTGTGTTGATGACAGGCCATGAGCATACCCAAAGATATTGCACATGATGCAATGCATGATTGCAAAGATGGAGCCTTGACCTATAGAGAAAGTACACTGTCACTCTGTCACAACTCTATACAAACAACAATGTCATACAAAAAGCTAGATAGTACAAAATAAATGACCTAGGCCACCAAATTTGACAATAGCAGTGGTTATGCTGGGGTATTTGACAACTTATGGCCGTCCCTTTGGGACGCGTTATATGCACTATTAAATATAAAACAAATAATAGATTGTGACTTTAGCTGTGAGTAGACTTCTTCCTATGACCAATTTTTTCATTTTAATTCAAAATTCAGTGGTGTCGATATAGTCTATTATTAAACAACTTTATTCAAACGAGCTCAGTCTCAAACGAAAAGCTAGATCATTAGGTAACATTTTTTATTTGTGCTTTGAACTTTAAATACAGTCAGCTCGATTGTTGGTATTTATTTACTTTTATATTTGCGTTTGATTCGGAATATAAATGGAATTTGGGTGATTGGAATACGCTGTGGTGTGAGTGTGGTCGAGGCCGAATTTTTGGAAACAGCACTGAATAAACAATGGGTCGCTGGTTGGGCTATTGTATAAGGATGAGTTTAATTAAATTCAAATACTTACAAGAATTAGTCAGCACTTTTGACAAGAAATAATGGAATAATGGGTATATTTAATATTACCAAATTGTTTAAGAAAGGTTTGAGGGTTAATCTTTACGATATTTTCGTGGTAATTAGTGATAGATTTTTATGTTGTTTTAAAAAAGCAAAGTGTAATGTTTATTGCAACGGTGACAACGAATTCAGATAAACATCAATAACGTACATATACTAGCACAAAGTCGCTTCCCGTCGTATGTCCCTATGTACATACCTATGTACACTTACATGTTGTAAACTACGCAACGGATTGTAATACGTTTTTCATTACCTAGATACGAGTGAATCAAGAGGAAGATTTATAACCAAGACAAAAAATTTAAGTAGGGGTAAAATAGGTGTACGCGAACGAAATCCTACCGCGTCTATCAGTACTTAATATAGTATTAAATTTTGTAGTCACAATAATTTCGAAGAGTTGAACCCACCCTTTAACCTCCAATTAAAATAAACAAAGCCTTCTTTTCAAAGAAGTTTCGCTCCAGAATCAACACGAAGCAAACTCTAATGAACGGCTCTTGGAAATTTATGAACCTTTTCCAGTGAGCCATTGGCAAATTTATCCTTTGCTTCATTTATCGATGACCAATCTTCAAGTGAAAAGTGCTAAGTTAGAGACTTGTTTCCCCGGGAGATTTCCCCCGAAGTTGGGGAAAGTTTGCGAATTTTGCGATGAATATCGCTTCTTCAGGCATCAGGATCTCATTTATAAAGATTCGAGCGGAAATCAAAGAATGGGTTGATGCGAATACGATGACGATATTGTCGCAATGATGTGAGTTTTGTTAGAGTATAATATATTGTAGACCATGAAGAATTATTTTTTTAAGTTTATTTCTAACTTCATCCGCGTGGCGTCCTAGCCCTACCCTAGCCCTACCCTACCCTACACCTACCCATCACCTACCCAAATCAAAATGGGTTGAGTACTTTTTGAATTTATCCATTACAAACAAACACAGCGACAAACAATCAAATCTTTTCTCTTTATTATTAGTGTAGAAGTGTAGAAATACATTGTTATTATACAGTATGTACAAACTAATTAAATATTATTGTATTAGTCGGGACTCACGTACATATTCGATTTATTTTCCCGACGTTTTCCCGTTTAATAGAATAATATGTGTAATGAACGCGAGTTTATTTTGAAACAAATATTAATTAAATATGTCACACAAAGTCTTAAGTTACATAAGTCTTACTAATCAAAGAAGTAACGCCGCCAGCATTCTGAGAACGCTTTCGCTTGGCAGCTATCTAAAATCTCAGCTATCTGTTTTTATACGTAATATTTTTTGTAAAAGTTGTCTAATTGATTTTTTAATTTATCTTTACCAACTATACAGCGAAGTTCAAATAAGTAATGACGCATAGTTAAGAAATTAGGAAAACTTTGTAAGAAATCGTGAACTTTACTAATTAGAATGAATACTAAATTGATTACGGCCAAAGAATGGAACCGTAAATTTGGAGACGCTGGCTCTAATCCCGCCATTTGCAATGGCGCACTCAGTTAGCATTTTAATTTGCCAGTCACAGGTTCGGGTTTCAAGAGGTGTTGTGAAAAGTTGAAAGTGTAGTTTCTGAACTCTTGAACTTAATCATGACACTGTCATGATTTGTTCCAAAGGAACTTTCTTCCACGCACACTTAGGTTGTGAAATGAGCTACCTGGAGAGGTTTTCTCTGGAGAGTATAACGTGGAGTTCTTCAAGAAAGGGTTAAATAAAGGACCAAATGAAAATCATCACAATCAACACTCCTGATCTTCTTATCAAGTCAATTGACTTAACTCCTCCTTGCACTTTGTTCGCCCAGTATTTGGCGACGGACTGGCCATACAGCATTTGGACTGGCCTCAAACAATTCCCCCATTGCGCAAGTTTTAGTACACGCCGAGCTTGAGACGGTGCCGAGCTTGTGGTCCATAGTTTGCAGAGATACGTCACAGTCACAGGAAAAATTTTCCTTACATATCCCCATTTTAAAATATTCTCTTTGCATCGACCCACTTGGGACCGCAGGCTATTGAGCGCCTTCCAGGGAGGCCACGGAAGTTTGTTTTCTGCTGAAAGCCGTTCAGTAGAAGGAATAAAAAACTAAAGTACTCCTGATTAGTAGAGAGATTATTGTACACACATTACGAGTGTACCATAATCTCCACGCATGGCAGGTGGGTTGAAAATACTCATCAGAAAACGCTGCTGTCCATTTTCCTCTTGTCTATGAAGATCCTAGCTGGTAAGCCTGTCAGATATTAGACATCTCCTGACGACTCTTAAATGTCGACGGGGGTACCAATTATCACATGGTAAATAACGGTACATAAATGGGTCATACAGACTTGAAACTTCAGGACGCAGCCATCAAACAAAGTTCGCTATGAGAAATTGTAACATGCTTCCTATCTCGCGTCAAATCAATCTTCTATAACAAAATCAAACGTCAGCCTCCCCAAATGCCACTGTGAAGTTAATCTCTTAGATTTCATTTCGTAAGAGGTACTCGAGGGATTTTGCTTTGTAGGCGTCCCTCAGGGTTCTCGCCTGGGTCCGATTTAATTAAAGCTCCATCCATTACTGTATTGCTTGGGTGTATTATGAATGTAATACGTAATCGTGGGCGTAAACAACAGATATAATGAATTCACCGCAGGTATGTGTCTACTCGACGAGTGATTAAGGAGTAACGTAATACGAGACAAGGGTTGTTCATAGACGGGTTCATGTAACTGTTAAATTTAGCCACATGGCCTGCGAGTGTATTCCCCCATCATCATAATCTGGACGGATTAAAATCTAGTTCCTGGACAGGCATGCTACATTTACGGCCGCATAGTCGCTTACCACCAAGTGAGATTGCGGTCTTTTCGGGAAAGCTTTACTTCTTCTGTTAATTATGATATGGATCAAAGGACTTAAAACCGTTACTACGAAAGTAAATGTTATTATTAATGTAGTCGTTATTAGTCAAACAATCCACACTGAGTCGCCCGCGGCGCAAAGGTACCCATCACACTCGCCGCGTTAAATTTATTTTTTTATTTTTTTATTAGTTCATGGCGATGGACATCCTCTACTGTAATACTACTACTACTGTACTACACTGTGTGTGTGTACTGTACTGTGTTGTGTTACTATATTGTATTAAAATAATCATCTTAATATCAATATTCTATACCGGTTATACTCTTGTGCGCGAGGGTCCGGTGTCCGCCTTGATCGTACTGTAAAATTTCACAAAATTCCTGTCAGTAATTTTGCGTGAAGGATTCTAACAAACATTCTTATTTATAATATTAGTAAGATGATGATCATTGTAATATGATCATGTAGACACTGCAAACATACATACATACATAAAGCTCACGCCTGTATCACGCAGGTGGGGTAGGCAGAGACTATGGACCACTAATTTGCTCTGTCCTGACACGAGTTGTGCCTAGCCTCGCATATATCCATAACTCTTTTGATACTTGCAAATTCGGATCCCAGTTTTTTTGAGAACATTACTGATATCAGATCAGTAAATGTTTTTCTGGGTCGTCCTCTTAAGGTTCGGTTTTCCAAAGCACTATATACCTCTTTCGTCAATCTTCTTTCAACCATCTCAACATCCCTCTTTAAATTTTTGCCACTACATCCACATGCCATAGAGTAATAATTAAATCTATTTCATACTACGTAATAAGGACAAGGATAAATCTATGTCGGATTTTCCAATAAACATATTGCCAGTGGAAAAGCAGACCCTACGCCTAATGAAGCTATAAATAACCGAAGTGACCCATTTCCAAACTAGCCTTGGGATGAGATGCGAGTCGACAGATATATGACACCTTACCGAAGGACACGGTCGTTAGCTTTGCAATATCTTCTTTAGAGGCACTGAATGCTTGAAGGCCTTTAAAGAGGAACATTATATTTTATTTAGAGGTATTTTCTATTTTATTGGCCGTTTGGTGTCTGACAGAGTAGAATAGCACCAACCCTTACACTCGTGGGTATAAGGGACTAATGTTTTCGAGGCAAAAGACTTAGTATCTCCGTAGTCGGGGAACTGGGCAGCCGCTTTTTCCTTTGTTAAATGTATAATACTGCGATCTCCAACCCGCCTGCCAAGCGAGGAGATTATGGCAATAACCTCCTCTTTCGTGGGAGACGACGATTATATTTTACAGACAGTGTGCGATTGGAATGTCGGTACCAGAGCAGTTAGGGTATCCGATTCGTAAGCCAGAGGCCATGTAAAGACTCTTTTCTGAGTTGTGTACATTACTTGAACATGAACCGATGCTGTTACGGCGAGGAAAAACATAGTGATGAAATCTGCAAATTCAGGCGACTGAATGTGTAATCATGATCCAATCTGATCAGGTTCCCCTGGTAGCAGGATCATGGAGGTCATATGGCAGTTGGTCCACTGTAATTTTTTGATCTGCCAAATCCTATATCACTGTTAAGGCGGACCCCGGGCCCTCGTGCGCCAGAGCACAACCGGGACAATAACGCAAGGCTTTTTTTTACAGACATTGTGCAATGATGATATTGACAATGATGGTGGCGATGGTGATGATCCAACAACTCCGCTACACTACGTTGACCTTGTCATATTCAGAAACTCTTATATTTTCAATATTAAACTGCAATTTAACAGTAAGATTCCAATATTGGTTGACTAAGCCTCAAACATCGCCTTGCATATTAAATAAGTTAGATGGTCGCATGTGGCGTGGTTTTCATGCATTACAATGAGGATAGAACTATTATATGTCATATGCATTTAGCTGTTATGTTGTGCATTTCATATTACGTAAAATGTAAATTTTTTAATATTAAGTATTGGTTATGTCCTTACTTATGTGTCTTAGGTTTCTAATAAATACCTCAGCTAAATAATACTACTTCACATAGTACCTATTCTAGCCCTGCCGGTGACTGAGACGATCAAAAGAAAATACATTATACATTCTACTTATTAGTCCTTTATTTAATCGATTTTTTTCTTACACTATAGTCCATTAAACACACATGTTTTTTATTACATTACTGCGCACACATCAAATTTAAGGAAACACTCATCTTCATGCCAACTTAATAATGATGAAATAATGTGGTATGATAAAAACAGGTTTGTCAAGAGGGCTGACCGTATCTGTCATGCCAATTGACACTCGGCATGAAGGTGAGTGGCCATCATAACGATACTGCACTGCAGACACTGGTGTGATGAAATAGGCTTGTGTAGACAACTGACCGTGTTTGGAGATAAATTTTGGAAGGACGTCAACATGCCTAATGGGCTGGATCAAGCCAAAATGAGCGGGGTCAATTCTTTATTTAAAATTTATTTATTTATATGGGCGGCGTCAAGCTTTTTTTTGTCATGACAACTGACGGCCGGCATGAAGATGTAGTGGTGATCATACGCCGGTAGTTATGTCCAAAATGTCTAAAAGTCAAGCTTGTGACAGAGGCTCGCAATTCTACAGGTTCGGCGTTAGTAGCCCTCAAAACCGCGCGTTATTGTCTATTATAACGACCGTAAATGTACATTTCATTCGCTTACAAATATCCGAGTAATTCAATATCCACTAAGGCCTCAAAAGCGCTACGCCTAGACCACATTCTGACAGATGTGAGTTCCCACGGGAAACGGTACACGCTGTCGTAACTACAAACACCCAGTAGTTTCTGCTTATGACTAACCACAGACATAACTCGCTTTTTTCCACGAAGGGAAATTAATAGGCTAGCCACGGAATAAATCGTGGAAATCGTTTTTCAAAAGTTTGTCGGTGATCATTATTATTCATTCACCTGCCCTATAAGGTAAAGTGGGGTCGGCACAATATGATTATGCTTCTTTCTTCTTATCGGCGATACCAATACTCAGTTGATTACGCAATCATTTAGTTCCCATTTATTTTATTTTGTTTACATTAAAATATACATTGTGGGTCGTTTATTACACTTGTTGCAAGAATTTATAATTTATTTATTTATTTATTTATTTATTAAATCTTCATGCACAAAATAGTACAGTATAATTATACCCTTTTTTATTTGATTTTTATTTCTTCGTGCTAGATCATTTAGGTTCTTTCTTTTATTGTTTCGTAGGTTCTCGCGTAACAAGATTCTGCGAAAATTGCGATAAATAAATATTTATTAGATAACTTTTTTATCTTCTTCGTAGAGAAGCAAATTTTTTCCCTGGTCCCCCGAATTTGAAAAGCTGCCCAGAAGGCTGGCTTCGTTGCCCCGCTGGATACCGAAGCTTATGTGCTGACACAAGAAGAGGCCAGCCTTCTGGTTTTTAAACAAGATAAATATAAAGCAATTAAAAAAGGAAAAGATGGTCCACATACCTCTGCCCTCCGGAATTAAACCCAGAAAGCTTGCTGCCTCGTTGGATAGCCAGAGGAACGAGCCAGATCACTTGTTGCTAGTTTTTTTTTGTAAGTTCTAAGTAAAGATAATGTCAAGCAAGGTTCCTTCGTTTTCATGTTTCGTACGGTGCTTTGGGTCGCTGTATTGCTGTGTACCTTCACAACAAATAAGAAAGTTATGTATGTGTTTATACGTAATATGTACGTATTTTTAATATATGTTTATAAATAACTGTGTTTCTGATTATCTACCGTACTAAGTTCAGTGTAAACTTTTAGTATCTGCATTTAGTTTAACCTGTTCCTATGACTCCGAGGTTTGCTGGTAGAAAACTCAATTGATAAGTTAGGCTCGCCTTACATGTACATCTCTTTTACCGTACTGTATCATATTGTCATGTTTGTGTACAATTAAGAATAAAGAAGAATAAGTTGCACCTTTAAGTATCCACTATCAGCCCAAATCACAAGCATCTAGTGGTAGCTAACGAGACATAAGTGAGGAGCGGCTCTTTCCCATGAGAACTTACCAACTGTCAGGAATATCATCTTTCTTGATCCGTTTCGGTTACACTGCGGTATTGTATTCACCCGACGGTATGCCTATTACCAACAATTCTTGCATTGTTGTGGTCCGGGTGAAGGATAACGCTTGCCTGAATTTTAAGGCAATTTTGTTACACGAAACCTGGGTGCCGGAATTGTTGATGTTATGATGTTTTAAGCTACAATTAACACTTACCATCAGGTGGGCTAACTACTCGTTTGTTGTGAGTTTGGTCGACTAGTATCATCAAGCAACTGACGGTTGGGCGGCACCAGCCAAATCGAAAAGTCTTAAAAAATTCTAGGTCTAGTTTAATATCAGATTTATAAATTATGATATAACAGTACGTAAACTGTCAATCCGGCGAGCTTGTGGCGCCGCCGCCGTCTCTATCTTTTCCAGGTCCAAAACTAGCGAATGTCATCTTAAACAAATAAATGCATATACCAGTAGTAATTACCTACAGCTTTTCTCCCTGTAATAGAAATAAATGAAAACAAAATATTCAGCTAAGCACACTTGCTTCCATCCATCTCAATCCTTGGCAGAAGGCTGGCAATCATGCCATAATAATAACCATTCGTATTTAATTAACAGAACCCACACTTATCGGAGATTTCTCGACGCCCCCACACACCACATCTCCCAGCAATACAGTTTAATTATCATCGTAATTGTCGAATTTGCCAGTGAAATTTAAAAGAGTCTTTAAGAGAGTCTTTCAGTTGCTTAACACACCGGTCGCCACGCAGAGGTCCTGGATTCGATTCCCGGCCGAACAGAAATTGAAATGATGAATTTTAATTTCTGTTACCGGTGTGGGTGTAGTATGTATAATAAGTATGTAATGTAAAAAAAGAGTATGTAAGTAGTTTATCAGTTATCTAACACCCATAACACAAGCTTTGCTTACTTTGGGGCTAGATTGCGCTATGTGAATTTGTCCAAGCATATTTATTGATGTATGTAATTAAGTACAGATGTTTATTTTTGAATTGCTTCGACGACTATTTTCATCTTCGTAAAAGGTGGTTGTAGTGTATGTGTGGATAGTGCATACAATTTTAAATTTCGTAGTGAACTAAGTTTCATAGCTCGTAATTCCATACGATTATATTCGATAGTCTCTTTCTTTAAGATATCTCCGATTTGATCATGATTATGTACGTCTCCGTCTTCCGCTTTCAATGCTTCCATAGTACAGATCCTAGTCTTTATTCTCAGTAGTAGTATTGATATGTAAGTCTTATATGCTGTCCATGGAACTTGCATCGCTTCAGCATATAATTAGGTCAATTTATAAACCTTCTGTCGGTATTTCTTTAAACCCCGACGAAAACAGAAGGCTGCTATAAGTTTGAAATGTGTATCTGTGCATCTGTAGCTTTGTGTCTGTCTGTGGCATCGTAGCTCCCGAACGGATGGACCGATTTGAATGCGGTTTTCTCTATTTGAAAAAGCCAGTTTGATCGAGATGGTTCTTAGCTTTGTTTCAATCGATTTAAATTGGTCCAGGAGTTAGTATTTTTATTTTTATTTTTTTCTGTGGCTGTGCCTTCCAGCTGTTTTGACTAGTCGGTCGGTCTCAGCATGGCCAAGGAAATGCGCTCGATGATGCAGCGGCGCCTAGCATTTTAAAATGATAATAGATTTTTATTTAATGTTACCTATGTAGGTATGACGTTCATAAGTGTTTGTAAAAACCTAATTTGAATAAATGTTTTTGAATTGAATTGAATTGAATTTGGAAAATATTTGAGTATATATAAATTTTACCTTTGTTTCATTAAAATCGATCCAGTAGTTTAGAAATTATTTGTGTTTATGTGTATGTGTAAACTTGGTCAGGAGTTATTCGAGATTTCTCTCGGTTGGGGTATTTTATCAAAAAATTGCCCGCATTTTATTCGTGACGTCCTCAAACGAACGCGCGTCGAATCCCCAGCAAAACGTCAGGATAATCCGACCCATAATTTCCCTGCGGGCGTTCCTCGGGTCCAATTTAATTGATTTTCATACTCTCATTATATGACTGAACCCTATTCGAGTCCAATTATTTCACTCGATGGGCTCTTGCGGCCGTACTGACGCGGTTGTGGTTGTTTCAAGACTCGTGGTTTATCACTAGAACTGTTCATTTATGTGTTGTAGTTTTGCCATACGAATAAATAAATAAACTGAAACTGTCCAGACGGAGTTGTCTTATTTCGTAAACAAATATGCACTCGGCGATGTAGGTCAGAATACTTTATACTTTGCGAAAAACTAAGAGGCGTAAAATGGGATTATTTCCGTTGTCCCCTAAATGTCCCCGAATGGGGGACGACGGGAAATTTATTTATTTATTAATCATTTATTTAACCAATTATTGTACACAAGAATGTTACAAAACTATAACAGAATGTACCAGACACAACAGGCCAACCTATTTTTATATAGAATTTTCTTCCAGCAGGCCTACAGCAGAGAGTTCGTGATAATGAAATGCAGTTAATTTAGGTTCGTTGTCCCCCAAAATGTTCTATAAAACTCCTTAAAACGAGACATCATGATGTCTTTTAGTTTTCATTTCGAACAGACCTCACTAATAGCATCAGTGTGCTGGACCATTCACTATCATGGCCCTGTTCTTTACGATCAACTTAACTGTACTTACCTACATTTTTACTTTGATTCTTGTTCACATCCCGGACCAAATAAAGTGGATAAAATACGCCAGAGTTAGCTGTTTGAAATGGATTTGGGAGAGCGATCAAAGGGCCTTCTGTCCTGTTTTTAAATGTTCCAAGAAAAAAGTAGGTAAGCTATTCAAGCCTGAGGAGTCCGCCTGGATGAGTCCGCCTTATATATATCTGTTAGTATTAAAACTGTGTCAGTTTCATGCACTATAATAACCACAGACCTGTAGGAATAGGAAAGTAAACTGGTTGGAATAACCGGTATTTTTAGTAAATCAGAATTTACACTTCCACCGACTAATTACTTTAGTCGGTGGAAGTATTTATAAGTTCTGAGGCCCCGGCCACGCAGAAAGGACGTAAGACGCAGACACGTCGCAGACGCGGCGCCCCTTTAATTTACTTTCATACAAAATGTATAGAAGCGGCCCCATGCGTAAAAGTAACACACAGTAAAGACCAGGCGCGGACGCGACGTAGACACGTCTGCGCCCTATTACAAAACATACAGAAAGGACCAGACACGGGTGCGATGGGGACGGAAGCCGGGTCTCACACAATGCTTACGGTCCTTGTCCTGCATGCGCCCTTGACTGGTCCTAGAAAAGGACGCGCCCTCGTCCGTGCCCCGTCTTTCGTAAGTCCCGTCTGCGCCCTGTCTGCGTCTTATGTCTTTTCTGTATGGTCGCTGACACCTCGGTCCGACTAATTTATATTACAACGTGTTCAAGTTTTTCCGACACACCCCCATATTAGCATCATATGTTTATCTACCCGCCTACGAAGCCCGCTTCGGGCTTCCTTCCCCTGCTACAATTTAGCCGATAAAAATCCCTATAGCCCCGTAAACCTCATTCCTAAACAAACAGAATGTTCACAAAATTACCTGCGGAATTCTTCTATTTATTTATTAATCACACCGCTACACCCGGGCTATAAATATACCTGCCTTAACGTCGCCATGACGGATCGGGACCAGTTTTATTAATTTATCCACAGAACTCTGTGTTCGTATTTCCATTTCGTTTTCTTTATTTTTCGGCAGCAATTGCTTGAAACTCGGGCAATATTCGTTCGTAACTCGGACAACATTCAGGCGACTGAATGTGTAACCATAATCCAATATGGTCTGTTTCGGCTGATGACAGTGTCACGGAAGTCAGATGGCAGTCGCTCTACTGTGATTACCTGATCAGTCATATCCTGGA
Organism: Blastobasis adustella; assembly: GCA_907269095.1. NCBI lineage: Eukaryota > Metazoa > Arthropoda > Insecta > Lepidoptera > Blastobasidae > Blastobasis > Blastobasis adustella. The sequence continues at coordinate 760,665 of OU026132.1, forward strand.
TCATGGTCAAATTGGACCCGGGGCCCTCATGTGCGTGAGCACAACCGGGATGTTAACGCCAAAATTCATATCAACAAGACCATTATCAACGCCAAGATGATAATTTAGATTGCTTGTTCGAAAGATTTTATCGATTTCACCAACGGCTATCAAACTTTAAGTCGGCTACTATATTTTTCATAAAATTCTCTAAGAAAAGGGGGTTTGACCTACCACTACGAACGAGAGTGTATTGCTTGTAAACGGTTGGGAATTTAAAAAAGCTTAAAAAATAGATTTGGGTGTATTTTATAGACTTTAATTTAGTAATGGGTCATGTAGAGAATACCAGATATCGCTGGAGGGACGAAGTCCTGAAAGACCTGCACGCTCTAGGAATCCTCAATTGGCAGGAGATGGCGCAGGATAGGGAGAGGTGGCGATCTCTGGTGTCGGAGGCCAAGATCCACTTTGGGTCGCTGAGCCAGCGCAGTAAGTAAGTAAGTCATGTAGAGAATTTCATAGCCTTTATTTTCCCCCGGCCTATAATCCCGTAGGATGCACTGTTTTTAGATATTTACGAAAAACCAAAATATGGGAGCTTTCGGGCCCCTCACACCAATAGCTGCATTGCTTACGGATAGGGACTTATTTTGACATAATGCGGACATGAATAGGTATAAAATGAAACAACAATTGGCTTGTTGGTAGTTAGTTCTATGTCGTATTTGAAATTTGCCTGACAGAACAATAGCTATCGTCATAGGCCCGAGCTCACAAGTGATTTTTTAAATACCATTAAAGTGGCAAACAACCTTACGGCCTGCCTGATGGTAAGCAGTCACCGCAGGCAGCCTATGGACGTTTGCAATACCAAGAGCATCACCCACGCGTTGCCGACCCAAAATTAATGTTTTAACTTGTACGAAATAGAAATATTAAAACACACCTGTTAACTTCCATAAAACAAAGCGCCGCCTATTAGGCTGAATAAATAAAAACTTGAATGTGAAACAGCCATAAATAATGGCAGTAAAGGTGATCCTCCAAAATTGATAGCGACACCGCCTTTTTATGTTTAGCTGTTGCACGTGACTTCGTTCATGTATGAAAAAATAGAAATATAAATCTTTATTAGCCTATAAATTAACAGATTTTGTGTATGTTTAAAACAAAAGCATCTTATAGACAAAATAGTTCATGACTCAGTGTATGGGTGAAGGTAAAACCCACACCGGCTTGTATTTTCTCATGGCCCGACTTAAGACTAAAACTTTACATAAATCGTTGTAAATTTCCACATTATCATCATAAACAGCTATTTTAATAGTCGTCGGTGGCCTGATGGTTTAAGGGATCTTACTCGTACACCGAGGTACCGGGTTCGAACTCCAGTGCCACCATGTTCTAATGACTGTTTTCTGGGTTATCTATATTAGTTGAACACTAACCGATGCTCTTACGCTAATGCTCATGGTCAAGGTGGACCCGAGGCACTCGCACGCGAGAGCACAACCTGGACATATATCAACCAGACCATTAGCAATAGCTATTTATAGTCCAGTGTTGGACTTGACCCTGTCCCGTTTAAGGACTTCTTAGTTCTTAGTTCTCATAGTGAAAACGCATATACCATTTTGCATGTTTGTTGCCAGCAACCTAAATGCATGAATCGTAGATGTTACGGCCGACAGTTACCGCTGACCGCTAAGTGTAACCTTGGGGTCTTCAAATCATGAGTGAATAGGTATCTTCTGGGCACGCATGCTACATCTTCGACCTCATCGTCGCTTTCCCTCAGGTGAGTTAAGGTCAAATGCAAGACTATTGATAAGAAAAAAAAATTAAAAAAAAGACCATCAGACGGGCCTGCCTGTTTGTCACTGCGTAGGGTAAAAAAAAGGAAAAAAAATGTCTCGGATTCCAGAATACGCCAAAAAAAAAAGAAAAAAAGTTACTAGGATTCCAGAATACGCAGCCAGAGGCGATCGCGCCTCTCAACCTAATTGTTCACTCTCCGGCCGGTAATTGCGGCGGCCGTAGCGCCCTCTGCCGGCAGGAAATAAAAACACATCGCTGGCCACATTTCGCGCCCTTATTAATCCGGTGGCGGGAATTTTTTTTACAGACGTCGCATTTTAATCGCCGATGAAAAAAGAGGGGTATTATAAGATTAGGCATATGTTTCTGTGTATCTGTGGAGGTGTGTGAGGTGTGCATCGTAGCTCCCGAACGAATGGACCGATTTGGATGCGGTTTTCTCTATATGAGAGACAGTTTAATCAAGATGGTAGTAAACTTTATTTTTTTTAAATCGGTTCAGTAGTTTAGAAAATATTTGAGTGAATGTAAAGTTGGTCAGGGGTTATCCGACATTTTTTTTAATTTTTTTTTTAAACTTTATTGCACAAATTACAGCAATTGGCGGACTTTTTGACGGTTAGTTTATTAACCGAACGTAAAAATTAGCATGACTTCGGTGAGTACGGTCCCCCTGCTAGCTTTTTCCATTGATATACTCCTCTATAGCCCTGCGTCGGTCCAGTACAATGAATCTTTTCTGAGTTATGTACATTAGTTGAACACTAACCAGGGCTCTTACGGCGACAGAAAACACCATAATGAAACCTGCATTCAGGCGACTAAATGTATAACCTTGATCCCTCGCGCGCGATCGCACAACCGGGATATTAACGCAAAGAAGACCACTATTGCGCTATTTTCTACGATAACCCAGCGCGGCGTCTAAACACTGAGCCATCCACAAACGCGTGGGAAGCAGAAAGGCGTCCAAATAGGAGATATTAAGACTTTGCGAGCGGCGGCATAATAAGGAGTAACTTTATTAATACACTGCCCCTAAGGGCTTAGCCGTCAGGCCTCGAGGGAACCATACCTGTCAGCATTCGTCAGCATTCTCTGCACTATTCTGTCCATTTTGCGGAAGAATGTCGTAATAAAAGAGACGAAGATTTATAGAGGTAGAGCATTGCGGGATATGAAAGAAAGAAAGAAGAAAGAAAAGAGATTTATTACACATAGCATATCACTACATACATAACCGACGACCAGTCAGTGACGACCTGAGTGGTTCAGTTGGTTATGCCGGTCGCCACGCAGAGGTCCCGGTTTCGATTCCCGGCCGAGCAGAAACTGAAATGTTAAATTTTATATTTCTGTATAATGTATAATATACATACTACATAATGTACATCTACATAAGTATATAGTATCTATAATATGCATGCATTTTTATTTATTTATCAATTTGTTGTACTTAACAACATAGCATACCACGACACGGTAAAAATTACGTAATTGACAAAGGAAACATTACTATTTACATAACATTTAAAGCAATGAGTAGCCTCCCATGCCATTGACATATCGTGTTCGAATTGGAGTCGAATAACTGTGGATGTACGGGGAAACATTATGTTAGAAAGGTAGGAAGGGGTTCCTACAGAATAAAAAAAAATAATCATCTTGGCGTTAATGTCCCGGTTGTGCTCTCGAGAACGAGGGCCCGGGGTCCGCCTTGACCATGATCCAGGATTTGGCAGATCAGGTAATTACAGTGGAGCGACTGAAATCTGACCTCCATGACCCTGCTACCAGGGGAACCTGACTACATTGGATCATGGTTACACATCCAGTCTCCTGAATGTGCAGGTTTCATCACGATGTTTTCCCTCATCGTAAGAGCATCGGTTAGTATTCAACTAATGTACATAACTCAGAAAACAGTCATTGGTACATGGCCGGAGCGGGATTCGAACCCGGAACCTCTGGCTTACGAGTCGGATCTTTAACCGCTCGGCCACCGACGCTCCGACCTTACAGAATACCGCAGCCAAATAACACCTCCAACAAGTACCTCAAAGGCCGGCACCGTATCCCCTTCCTTTGACGACGTAGCGACCATTTGATGTAACATAATTCACAGTGGTAAACTTTCGACGACACGTGATTCGCGGTGGTGAATTATCGACGACGCATGATTCGATGTAATGAATTTGACGTCGCGTGTCACACCAATTTTGACGGACGCACAATGGTAGGATCATGCCGGACCAATATTTAATACCCAGAAGCTTAGAGCAAAGCCGGCCGTCAGAAATGCCGATCGCCACTCAGGTATCGTCAGCGAGGAACTCTATGCATTCGCGCGCACTGTGAGACCTCACAGTAATGTTTCTGATTACGGGTGTCAGACCTCTAATGACCTCTACCTCCTCCTCTCCTCTAATGACGTCCCCGCAATCCTGGAACCTTAGCACTTTGCACGGGACGGTGGCGAGAGACCCGACGGGATGTCTATGATACCGTGGAGAAGATGACCTATCTTCCGGCAATCGCCAAACGGGCTAGCGCGGCGGCTGAGATGCGTGAGCGTTCCAAGGTGGGCAAGTACAGTTGTCTCGGCGCCCAATACGACTTTGTCGCATTTGGTGTCGTGACATTGAGTCCGTGGGGTCCGGGCGCACACTCGCTCTTCAAGGAACTCAGTAAGCGGCTCTGGGAGACGACGAACGATCCACGTGCCGGCAGCTTTCTCGCGCAGCGGATAAGCAGCGCCATCCAGCGCGGGAATGACGCCGCCATGATGGGCACTTTTTCTTTTTATTATACAGCTAAGGTGGCAAACAAGCTTACGGCCAGCCTGATGGTAATCAGTCACCGCAGCGTGTGGACGTTTGAAATACCAGGGGCATCACCCACGCGTTGCCGACCCCGTTAAAAGTTTGAAGGGGAACCTTACATCGGGGCCCAGGTTTTTACACCTTGTTTAATTTAGTTTAGTTTAGGGTACCGAAAGTATTTGTAAGTTAAAAGGTTTTAGTTTAGTCTTTTTTTAATGGTCTGTGCAAATATTTTGTGTGTGCCTAACTAATAAATATTTCTCTACTGTAATAAGAATGCTCTTAATAAATAAGACAACAATAATCCCATATATTCATTAGAGGGAGTGGATACATTAATTGTTCCACGTCTCCGATGTGGGTGGAAATGACGTGAATTTATTATCTGTAGTCTTATGTCATAATAAATCATTTTGTCCTTTTGTTTTCAGGTAAGTGTGGTGTGGAGAGCTTGAGGGTAGGCTTTGTTGGTGGATGACTAGGTAAGATTGTTTTATTATCCTGATGTTATAATGATTTACATTATACTTACCCCTTACCTTGAGCGTCGGTGGCAGAGCGGTTAAAGTATCCGACTTTTAAGCAAGAGGTACAAGGTTCGAACCCCGCTGCCGCCATTTACCAATAACTATTTTCTGAGTTACGTAAATTAGTTGAAGTCTAACCGATGCTCTTTCGGTGCTTGAAAACGTCGTGACCTGCACATTCAGGCGAATATGTAACGATAATCCAATCTGATCACTATGATTCAAGATTCGGAAGATCAGGTAATTACAGTGGAGCGACTGCCGTCAGACCTCGGCGACCATGCTACAAGGGGTTCAGTTCAGTTCAGTTCAGTTCAGTTCATTCAGTCACCTGAATATGCTGGTTTCATCAGGAGCATCGGTTAGTATTCAACTAACGTACATAACTCAGTAAAGAGTCATTGGTACACGGCCGCACTGGGGATTCGAACCCGCTACCTCTCGCTTACGAGTAGAATACCGTAACCACTCGCCACTGACGCTCCCCAAGCATTGTTTGTTAAAAACGTGAACTGACAATCTCAACAACCTCACCAATCATCAAACGAGCACCGTCCAGGTGCAAAAAGACCACCCGATAGCTATTTGCTCTTATAAAAATATATCGACGTTAACACGGTTAACCCTCCAATATCACGGTGTCACAGCGACGGCGGTAAAACACGCGACTCGACGCGGTTCGGAGAGATGTGAGACGAGCGGGTTTATTTATTTATTTATTTATTAAATCTTCATGCACAAAATAGTACAGTGGCGGACTTCAAGCTAAAATAGCCTTATCTACCAGTCAACCAGGAGATGATGGATAAAGAAAAAGGTAGGCGGTGCAAGAGAAGCTACTTGACAAAAAGGAGGAGGGGAACCGTTTATGCGACTATAACCGAACCAGATATAATGTACAGATAAATAGATAGATAACTGAAAATAAATTAATATAAATATAATAAAGCTAGAAATAAACGTGGTGAGTGGGTAAGATAGCAAGAATACATAACCATATAAATACTATACGAGTAAAGGAGAGAGAAGCTCAGCCAAACAAGGGGGAGATAGGAGACAAACTCGTGAGCCCCAACACCAAAGATCCTTCAGATAATGCTCACGAACAGCTTTCTTACCGAACAGGGGTTCGGTGGGATTGGAAATCGGGACGGGGAAGTGTTTTTTTTTTCCTGAATAGGTAGCAAGCGAGAGCCTTCTGATGTGATGGGAAGTGGTCACTGGAGCATTAAAGGTCTCACCAATGCTTTGCTCACCATTAAAAATCCCATGAGCTATGATGCCATGGTCTCATTATTCTATGAGCAATACATTCCACTTTGGTTTGCTCTCACGCTTTTTGATTTTGAATTTAGACGACTGAATTAAGAATGTAAAATTGTAGAAATTAGAATTTAAAATGTAGTAAGCGCATTTAGCAAAGTGCCACTGTCAGAATCTGAAGTGCCTTTTAGTAATGCTACTTTACCTAAACAAGCATTGTTTGTTAATACAGGTGTTAAAAATGAGAATTGAAAATCTCACCCATCACAGGTGCAAAAAGAGGACAATTCGATACCTATTTGCTCTTATAAAAATATATCGACGTTAACACGGTTAACCCTCCAATATCACGGTGTCACAGCGGCGGCGGTAAATCACGCGACTCGACGCGATTCCAAGGGATGTGGGACGAGCGGGTTCGATGGGAATGGAAATCGGAACGGGCAATTGGTTCTTTACGTTGATAGGTAGATAAGACGGCAAGCGGGCCACGTGGGCGTCGAGTCTGCTAATTTACTTGGCTCGATTGAATTGTAATTGGATCACAATCGCAATGGCAGTTGGTCACGTTTCTGGTATTCACTCGCCTCGAGTCGAACGGTTTTCAATTTTGTTTTTTGGCATGAAATATTCAATATTTTGATGCATGACGCTGATGTTTCCTATTTTTGAATCGTTCACTTTCGATGTTGTCAAAAATATAGAATATTTTACGCCGAAAATCTAAATAAAAACTGTTCGGCTCGAGGTTAAAAAATAGAGCCCAGAGTTTTTTGAGGTTAACCACGTATTGTTGAGACCGATGCGGTTTTAGTATAGGAAACCAGGTTATAATCGAGATATGTAAACTTAACATTGTGATGTGTGAACTTTGTAGGGGTTTTCCGATATCAGTCGGTTAAGATAACTACGTACTGCGAATTTAAACCGATATTTCGCTAAAAGACCATAGAAATATCAGTTCAAATCCTAGTCTCTGCCTACCTCTGCGGGATACGGCCGTGAGTGCGTATGCATGTATGTATTTCTATGGTATTTTCTGTGACAATGTATTCCGTTAGTACCAACATGAATTCCGATCCACAAATTACATACCACAATGGCACATCCCTACCGCGAATATCCCTGACACGAGCGACGAGAGCCACAGATTTATTATACAGCTCCGCGTGTGTGCGTTTGGAAAAATTGTGGCTATATTTAAACAAGTGCCGGACATAAATCTGGGAACGTTGCAGGATTTGCATCGATGGGTCGAGGTTGCTTTTGTCACATATACACTATTTCTACATTACAAATTCGACACTAAACCGACCCTCTCGACCATGGTCGTAAAAATCGACTAAAGTCCCCGTAGTCGTCAAAAGGTTAACACTCGTATCCATAAAAGATTAGTAATAAATATATATTATTGTAAATTTTTTTTTTTTTTTGTTTAATATTTAGGACGTGCACAATATTATCTAAATGAATAATAATTTAATAAAATACGTCAATATAATTTACATAATCAAAAAATTAACTTAAAACTAGATATCCGTACAACTTCGTCATAAAACTTAAACTAGATGTATTGTAAATTATATCAATTAATAACTAATTCCGGTACAAAATGTAAACATTACTTTTATTGTTGTATTAATAAATACAGTCATAAGCACTAACCTACATTAAAATTGACCTACTAACATCGATACCTAAGACACAGGTAAACTACTTACTTAGTTTAGGTATCTAGTTATAAGAATTTAGCAAGTAGCTATATTAAATTACTTAATAACTAGGATAATAAATAAATTAAAATTGTTCTCCTAAAAAATTTTAACATAAGAAGGTACTTATTAACGTATATTTAACGGTGTAATTTTAGACTTAAGTTTTTCTTGAATAAATTATTATTATATTATTATTTATTATTATAGTATGAGGTCTCGTAGTGCGCGCGAACGCTCAGGGTTCCAACTGACAATACTTGAGCGGAGTTTGACACTATGCATTTTTTCATTTCGAGTCTTCTGGTCCTCTAGATGGGGAGGAGGTCTGCGGGCCGTGAGGCTTGACCTCGTGCCCGAGCTTCTTCTCAGTCAGGGTACGACCTGACTGGTCAGTGGGCGGGAGTCATTTTGTAGCTCACTGTAGGTCTTCTTCGCTCGCCAGGGGCATCTGGAGCTCCCACAGGATCCGGATGCCTTCGTCTAGGATTGGGCACGTATCTGCTCCTCTTTCGAGTGTGACGCGGAGCCGGCACTGTGCGTCCGTCATAACGCCGTGTTGAACGCAGTGCGTTCACTTAGCAGACGAGCACTGTGAGAACGCGTAGTAACGTTGCTTACCTTGACAAGTGCTTTTCCTTTCAATCTCTCAAAGGTTGACTGGAAGAAATCCCTGGCGGGATACGTCCGCCTTTGAATATATCTCTGTAACATTTATGTAAAAAGTATTTTTTTTTCTTTTGGGACAATAAAGATCAATTAATCAAGTATTGTTTGTGAATACGTTCGGAAATATTCAATACCTTCTGTATCCACGTTTTACTCTAGCAATTATAATGGTACTATTTATTGCTTTGTGGCGCCAGTTGTCAAGTTTCGCAACTCGTAAGCGATAAACTAGCTGAAAACTGGGACCGAAAACTAATTATTGCCACCATAAAGTTTTAACCCAGTTTGGGCGTAACCGCGTTCCGGTGAGTCGTAACAAGCTATGATATGTTGTTTACGTGGGACGTGCACAATTTCTGATATTCAACGAGCCGATAATTAAACCAATCGAATAATTGAAACATTGTAATGTCAGTTTGCAAATTATTGTGGCAGACACAGTGTGGAACCACAGATTCTCATAACACAAGTTTTACTTAGCTTGAGAAGCAGGGGACATATAATAATTTGTAAGTATTTAAAATACAGGCCATAATGTACTTAGTCATAAGTTCAATTAATAAGATCTAAATGTACTGGCTTATCAAAAAATAAATAAAGTTATTATAATTAAAGTATAGCAACGCACACCGAGCCCGCAAATGTGGGGTGACCGTTTCGTCTTTTGAGGCTGGTCGAAGCTCGGCACCGAATGTTTGGCACCGAATGCTCGGCACCGAATGCTCGCCAATCGTTGGGTGTTCCTTCTAACTCCTAAATCCAAACATCCTAACAAACTTTCACATTTACTTCACGTAAAAACTACTAAACGAATTTTGATGACATTCGGCAGTAATGGCATATAGGCTTAACTTATCCCGGAATTTGACGACCTGAGTCGTTCAGTTGGTTAACATGCCAGTCAGCCACGCAAGAGGTCCCGGGTGCGATTCCCGGCCGAGCAGAAATTGAAATGCTGAATTTTAATATCTGCTACTGGTCTGGGTGTTGTATGTATGATAACTATGTATTGAATTTTTTTTTTTTTTGTTTTTTTTTTGTAACTGTTGCAAACTGTTAGTAACAGTTTAATAGAATTGAATGTATTTAAAACTATATAATTAGTTTATTAGTTACCTAACACCCCTAACACAAACTTTGCTTACTTTGGGGCTAGATAACGCTGTGTGAATTTGGTCAAGCATATTTTATTTATTTAATATATTTCCTACAGGAATGGATACGGATCGTAGTAACCGAATTCTAAGCAGACGAAGTCACAGCAGAAAGCTATTTCAAATATAATCGTGGCCATCAGACCCCACCGATCCGTGTCATAGTCGCAAACTTTGGTACGGCCCGCCCTCTCCAACTGTGTTATCGAGCGGCAACTTTTGAACTATAGACAGCGGGCTGGGTAATCCTAGTTTTATTGGCCGCGGAAATGTGCACAGGGCTGTGATCAGAATATCTTGGCGTTATCTTATTATTGTACTTTTTTTGTATTTCATCATCACAGCCAGTAACAGTCCACTGCAGGACTCAGGGCCTCTCCCACAAAAGGGGAGGTTATTGCCATAATCTCCACGCTTGGCAGGCGGGTTGGAGATCGCAGTGTTTTAATATAATAATGGAAAATGCTGCTGCCCATTTTCCAGACTACGGAGACTCTTGATCTTTTGCCACGAAAACATTAGTCGCCTTGTACGACACCCATGAATGTAAGGGGTTGGTGCTATTGTACTCTGCCGGACACCACACGGCCAAAATGTTTTGCATTTATTTATTTATTTTACAGTTTATTGTGCACAAGAAATACATAGTAAATAACAGGCATAGTAATAAATGGCACAACAGGCGCTACTTATTTCCACTACCTCCCACTTTCCACTACTTTTGTACCACATTTTGAAGCAATTAATCATTCATTCATTCATTAATGTCCAGGTTGTATGTAGCGTCCGTCTTGACCATGGTCCCGGATTTGTCAGATTAGGAGATTATTCCGTCTAGTAGTTCCGGAGTAATCTCTTATGCGCGTACAAACAGATATACAGACAGACAAACATTTTATAAATAAATAAAGAGATACATTTTAAAAGTTCTTATTCTATTATTTCTTCTTCGTTTTAAATGTATTTTTTGTAAATAGGTTCAATGTACAGACACTTTTTTACTGTTTGATTTAATGTATGTTTAGTTTACAAATATATTTTCTAAATCGTCTCTCAGAACCTGAATCCGCTTCTGGTATATCTATCTGGTGCCAAGACAACAAACGGTATATTTTTATTTCCGTCATTCTTTGCCAATACAGCGCCCGTCGAAGGTTTTACAGCGTTTTTTATTGATAACTAACATTCCACGTGAATTCGTTACCAGTACCTTATTCATTTATTTTTTTACTAACACGAGGGGTGTTAAAAGATTGACGGACGAGGTTTTAATCGGTAGTTTTAAAAAGTATTATTTGGCCACCATATTCTGCAAGGTGGTGGTATCACTTCCCCAGTGGTAGGCTGTCACTAGACAGCCATATTCCATTTTCGACAGCGTCGTCGCTTGCCATCGGCGGTCAATGGCCTGTCGTCACTTACCACCAGGTGAGATGGCGGTCTGATGCCTGGATGGTATAATAAAAAAAAGTTAAGCTAAGTGCCGCTTTTCATCGGTTAGTCAGTCATGCTTGTCGCAAAAAAGAAATGATATTGCTATATTAGCTGTTGATTTTTCAAAGAATAAATAAATAAATATTTGCATAAACTACGCTTCGCTCGTACGATTCGAATGTCGAATGAGATTCCAGCCACAGTGTTTTCTTTGGACTACGACATGGAATCGTTCAAGAGGTATATTAGAGGTCTCCTTATAGGCGGACCACGCATTGGTAGCGCCCCTGGTGTTGCTGATGTCCATAGGCGGAGGTGACCACTTTCCATCAGGTAGGCCGCCTGCCTGTTTGTCTGCCGTATTACATAAAAAAAGAATAATAGGAGAAGCTTCTATTCCTACGCATCTAACATTATTGACGCATATTAAAGTTTCCGAAGACCTTAATTGCAAGCATAAAGTTCCCGGTGGGCTTACGACCCTGAGCTTAAAGCTTGTCCGTGGAACTTTTAATATCGAAATCCGCGATTCACGCTTCGCCTGATTACGAGCTTCGAGGTTGTAGTATAATAATTAATAATTCAGTATTTTTCTGAAAAGGTATATAATTTTGTTATTTTTATAAACAGAATAAAAAATAATCATCTTGGCGTTAATGTTCCGGTTGTGCTCTCGCGCACGAGGGCTCGGGGTCCGCTCGACCATGATCCAGGATTTGGCAGATCATGCAATTGCAGTGGAGCAACTGCCATCCGTAACCCTGCTACCATTTTTATAGACAGAATGTATGTATTACATTTTTATATGTAGTTCCACATGAAACCGTACAAGCCGTTACTAGCGGCTTTCACCCGCGCGCAGTTCGGATCTTCGGTAAACATCAAACTTTCCTGCAGAACCCTAATATTTACCCGGGATAAGAAGTAGCCCTTGTCACTCGAAAACGTAGCTGTCTAATAGTGATATAATTTTAAAAATCGGTAAAGTACTTTTTGAGTTTATTCATTACAAACGAAAATACAAAAGTTCAAGTCGTTTTTAAAAAACAAAAATACAAATTAATAATTATAAATAATTATTAAATAAAACTATAAATTATTTTATGTGCACTACCTATCAATATATAAAATACTTTGTTTCTTTCCATACTAAGGTTGTCTGTTGTCTAGTGATAAGACCGCCCTTTGTACTGCTTACTATTATATATTTTATCCCATGTGTGAATCCTGTAGTGTACAAATATAGAGTTTTTGTATTGTATTGTATTGTATTATTTTTCTAATATTTTTTTATGTGACACGGCAGACAAACAGGCATGCGGGCCACCTGATGGAAAGTATATATATTAAGTATAGATGAGACAAAAACGATTGATAGATAGGGGGCTTATAGCCCCTATGTGAGCTGATGACGGCTCCTGGTTATGTCACATGTACAGAACACAGCAAAATAAAATGAATAAATATGCTTTGCCAATGCACACAGCGCCATATAGCCCCAAAGTAAGCAAAGTTTGTGTTATGATATGATAACTGCTGATAGATAATTGCTTAACTACTTATATACTTTTAAATACAAACTTATTACACATATACCCCAGACCCGTAACAGAAATTAGAATTCATCATTTCAATTTCTGCTCGGCCGAGAATCGAACCCGGGACCTCTGGGTGGCAGACCGGCATGCTAATCAACTGAACCACTCATCTCATCGAACAATAATATGAACCTACCCAAAACCAGTAACAAAAGGAGCTACGAACGCTCCTAGCTCCTAGGAGACGCTAGCTCATCTTAAATTGGTTTTAGATAAGTCGTTAAGCTCTTGACTGTACATACGAAAACGTAATTATTAATGCTCTCATATGATGCCACAGAAATATAGCTATGGAAAAGAGACAATAGCTTACACTGGCGCCATGATGGCGGGTCCTCGGCTTTGTACCTCATTGGAGCTACAGGATGGGTTAATTAAAGGTCTTTTCATTTATTTATTTACAAAAATAGATAAACTCATACTGAAATTTTACATGTGTAAAGCACATACGTGGGCTGGTCCAAAAGTTCTTAGCTGACGGCTTGTTATACACCCTATTATTTTAATTTTTGTATCGTTTAAAGGCAAATTTTATTACAAACTCCTTGACCAAAAATTAATAACCGGCGACCATTCGTTATTTTTTTATTGAATATTAAAAAAACCATGTCTGTCCCTACAAATCCATCCTATTTTGGTAATATGGGAAGCATTTCGTGGCAGATGTATTATGATTATATTATTAGGGTTAACGCATAAAAAATCACTTGAAAATTTTATCAGCGCATTCAGTGAATTGCCCTTATCACATACTATTGTCATTTATTAAATTTATTAGTTTAAACTTGGTCAGAGCGACCTCAAACATGAACATATACTAAGGCAACCGCCAACTGCCGTCACTTCAGAAAACGTCATCAGGGTGAAGTCGTTATTAGAGAAATGTCACAACATTAACAAGCATGAGATTTAGGATGAAATGAGGATTAGATTCCAAGTAGTTTACACCTTTACATGAACTTCTTAAGGTTAGGAAGGTTGTATCTCGAATAATAGCCCACTTTCTCAGAAAAACGCAGAAAGTTACTTGTGCCAATTCATGATACACAATTTCTATGGTCAGTCAAAATTATGGGAACTACATGGGTTTGAAACTGTATTTCATACTGAATCTCACAGCTAGTAATATTGTGACATTCTTTTATCAGCGACTATACCCTGATGACGTTTTCTGGAGTGACTGATTTTGGCAGCTGCCCTGATCTAGGTTCATGTTTCAGGTCGCTCTGACCTCGTTTAAAGACATAAAATCAACAAACGACAATATCATAGGCAAGGGACAATTCACCCAAGGGGCTGATTAAATTTTCATATGATTCTATAAACGTTAACCCATATTTATAATCATACAAACATTAAATAAAATATACAACAAAATGCTTCCCGCGCTATCTCCGTCGTAGGGGTTGATTTATTGCAGACATGTTATTTCTAATAATCGATTACAAATAACTAAAAGTTGCTAGTGATTTTTGGTCAAGGAGTTTGTAATAAAATTTGCCTTTAAACGATACAAAAATTAAAATAATTAGGTGTATAACAGACCGCTGGCCAATTACTTTTGGACCAGCCTAGTACTAGCTGTCTCAGAATCTGTGTTTAAGGGTTAGCACCAAATTTTTATACGCTTCCGACACTTAAACAAAAAACTTAGACGTCATTCTTAAATGTGTTTAAGAATTTGTTGCAAGCCGGGATAAGACTATGGTAATTCGGGTGTCGCCTTTTTTTTTAAGCTATTGCATAGCTTTTATCGCGGGCTTTGAGCGCGGAGACCGAATCAAGAAATTCCGTAACGAAAAAAACCTAACACCCCCCACTCCGACCGGTACAGCGGTGCGGCGTTGAAAGCCGTGCATCGTCTAACGTCGTTTCAGTTCGGTAGACTTCGGCACGGTGTTTGTGTGTGTGCGACAAGACGTATGCGTGTAGACTAGCTGCTAACTGCTCATAACTGATTCTATCTCTTTTAGATTATTGGCTAATACATCAACTTCGCTGATAAAAAATCAGAGCGTTTGACAACTTTTCTTTCGGAAAAATTGAATTTGAAAATGAATAATGATCCACAAGAATCCACAACAAAATATGGGACTACCATTGACGCAGCATTTTCCAGATATTTAGAGGATATCAAGTCTCAAACTTATGTTTCTTATTTCAGTTACCATAAACCTATAGTTTCAATGATAAAAATTCCTGAATAACTTACATGTATTGTAATAAAATAAAAATATTTTAAACAATATTAACTTCCCATTTATTCAATAAAAGAAAAAAGATTGATTTGTGACTCAAAAAGTGTAACTTGAATTAATATCAATGAAAAAACTTGAATTAATATCAAAGAAAAAAAAAACTGCATAAATAAAATAAATAAATAATTATAATTGCATAAGTTGATAAAAAATGCTGTGCAATAGCTTTACCGCGGCAGTCCCCGAGTGCCACACGTATTTTTTTTTATACCACATAGGTGGCAAACAAGCTTACGGCCTGCCTGATGGTAAGCAGTCACCGCAGCCGAAGGACGTTTGCAATACCAGGGGCATCAACCATGCTTTGCCGACCCCGTAAACATCTTTTAACCCCTTTCTTGAAGAACTCTTAGGGGTCTGTCAGACAGAAAGCGGACACGCATTCAGGCGTTCCGCGTTCGCGTTCTGCGGTCGTTGTCTTGAACTACGTTACATAGACATCCCCTCACAACAGGCGGTCAGACCGCGTCGGTCAACCAGAACGAATAACTGAAGGCTCGATCGCGTGACCGCTTTCGGTCTGATGCATCCATTAAATATAGTGTGAGAGGTATTTCCTGACAGGTTTCCAAGACGCGCGTAGTAACCCAGCCGAAAGAAAAAGTCGGACAACCTCCGACCAAGTTTAATTAAACTCTAGTATTGTCTAAAATTATGCTATCTCGCTTGCTATGTTACGGGCACAAACCTCTTTGGTTTTTACGTAATTGTAGTAGTGTAAGTTTTAAAAATGTGAAAATAATACTTGATTAAAGAAAAAATTCTGGTCCGATTTTAATTAAACAAAGCTAAGAACTAACACAATTAACCTGGCTTTCGAATAGAGAAAACCGCATTCAAATCGGTCCATCCGTTCGAGAGCTACGATACCACTACACAAAGCCAAAGATACACACGTTCTTTTTTCGTCGGGGGATAAAATAAAAGAACCCGAGAGCCTTTAAGCGACTTTGCACCATATTAGTACCTCTTGTAAGGCACAAATTCACTTAAATAATTCATGTCGAAAGCCTTTTCGGATTAGTGGGTGTTAGGAAAACTTGTCTCGCGAATGCCCTTTTATTTCCATAAAGTGTAAGCTTCTTACACTCGTATTCACAAACGTTACTTGTGTATTATAAAACTGTAAAAAAGTCGTGTGTGTACATTGAAGATATAATATTTCAGAAAAAATTGTCGGGATAGGATTCTGGGACGCAAATACGTGTGCCCAAAATAATTTTGTTTTAAATTTTTATCTGTCTGTTTGTCTGTTCGGTCATCACGCAAAAATTACTGAATTAATTTTGATTTGGTTTTGATAGTTTAGTAGCTAGTACAGGGTACAATCTAAGCCAGGTTTAATTTAATTCGGGTATGCAGAACTAGAGATACCTACAGCTTGACCTCCCCGTAGTATTAGCAATCATACAATATGGAGGTCATGGTGCTGCGGGCAAAAGCTAGTAGAATATAAATGCATTCTCACAGTGCTAACAGTGAACGCACACGTTCAATACGACACACACACACACACACACACACACACACACACACACACACACACACGCACGCACGCACGCACACATAAATAACTGTACTTAAATACATACGGCGTACAAGTACTCCCTTTTATATAAGCTACGCGGAGGATTCCTGGAGACCTGCAATTCAGGATAAACCTAGAGTAGGCTCCAGGTTCCTAGGTTTTGCACTCTATCCTGTTGTATGTAAAAAAAATTGAGAAATAAAATGCTTTATACTTTAATGGAAGGCTTTTTATTACAATAATGTTTCACATGAGAGGTTATTTTCAGTATAGTTTTCCTATTGGCGGCTTGTTAGTCCCTTCTTACGTCACATTCACTATTACCGAGGTGGCGCTCAAACGACTTTCCCTTTTCCATTGATACGTACTCTCCCGACCTAAATAATAAATTCTGGGGTTTTATTGCCCTCGCAACAGCCTGTATTTGCATTCCTATGGCGGCATTGGATCTCTATAGGGGGGTCGCACATTTACATTTACATAATAGGTGATGAGCAAGCGGAAAACATCATACTGTATATCATTGGGTGTCCCTAATGAGTTGTGCGAAAAATGTTGTGTGATAACGTGTTATAATGTGCTACATACAATTATGTCAGCCATGATAAATCTTCTAGATGTCTCGTACTTGACATAAAAACAGCGTGTGGGATGTACCTATCTGTATGGCAATCACGGCGAACCTAACCGTCAGAAAAAGTCGGATAACCTCCGACGAAGTTTAATTATACTCAAATATTTTCTAAACTACTAAACCGATTTTAATGATACAAGGCTAAGGACCATCTCGATTAAACTGGCTTTCCGAAAACCGCATCCAAATCGGTCCATCCGTTCGGGAGCCACAGATACACAGAGCCACAGATACATGTGTTCTTTATTTATTTATTTATTTAACCATTTATTGTACACAAGATTTTTACAAAACTATATGACAGAGTATATCAGACACAACAGACCAACTTATTTCTATAAAGAAATTTCTTCCAGCAGGCCTACAGTAGAGAGATCGTGACAATTAAATGCAGTTAAGACGTGCACAGTAGTAAAAAAAAATATATATACGAGTATATAATGCTCAATTAATAAAAGCCTATACTATACATACATATATATACCTACTTTAAAAACAAATACATATACGTACATACATACAAATACATACACACATACATATATATTATTTTTTCGTCGGTGGTTAAAAAAACCGGCGAGAACTAAGTTCGTTTCGCACACTCGTTTCGTAAGGGTTCATTTCTAAACGTTTTTCAAACATACACATTATCATGAACATTAAAACTACATTATTATTCCTTAAGCATAGGTATTTCAATATTCCAAAACATTATATTATAAAATGTTGTTTCTGCTACTGCCTTAAGGTATCTAACTCTTATATCAAATTGACAGTTTTTTGGTGCGATTCCAAAAATATCCGACTCGATTGCAGTATTGCCAAGGAAAAGTCTCTATTTCACAAAATTTATGGCCAACGATGCAGTTGAAACTGTCACTAATATTACAAAGTGTCACTAATAATATTATCCAGAAAGAGAAATAGTTTGTAAGTTTTAATGCAAAACCTGCAATAGTCAAAACTAACCTTCAGTTAAATAGCGGTAAAAAAAATTGCTAATATATTATAGTGGCCGAGTGGTTAAAGTATCCGGTTCGTAAGCGAGAGGTACCGGGCTTCAATCCCACTGCAGCCATGTACCAAAAATGCAGAACGATGCTCGTAAGGTAAGCGAAAATATCGTGATGAAACCTGCACATTCAGGCGACTGAATGTGTAACCATGATCCACTCTGGTCAGGTTCCCTTGGTAGCAGGGTCACGGAGGTCAGATTTCAATCGCTCCACTGTAATTATCTGATCTGCTAAATCCCGGATCATGGTGAAGGCGGACCCTGGCCCCTTATGCACGAGAGCAGGGACATTAACGCCACGATGATTATTAGAATAGGCCACGCTAGGTTTGTCGCTCGAACCCAGCAGTTTACAAACTAAGTTTTGTTTAATGTTTTTGTCGTTAGGGGCCATTTGTTCAGTTATGGGAGGGCCGAAACCCGCAACTGTGTTTGCAAAGGTTATGGTCACAAGTTCTGAATTACTGCGGAAAGCTGAAAAGTATAAAATACTAACGGACCCTTGTAGTTTTTGCACACGTGCCAGATAAATGCAGAACCGTGGTACGTTGGCACTGTGAGAAGTACGTTGAAATATAGGTATGTGATGAAATATAGGTGATATAATAAGAGCCATGGCACTATGCTGAGTGAAGCCCATTGTACTTCTTCATGACACGACGCACAATTGGCGTATTTTTGTTAAAATATTTTTTAGGTTCTTCTCTTTTTATTATTGTCTTGTATGTTTTGTGCCTTGGAAGCTTGTCCAATAGCTTCTAAGGCACAAAACATACATACATTTTGTTGATAATATTTTACTTTACTTTACTTAAAAATGCCTCATGCATTACGATGGCAACCTTGTCCTACAAACATTTGTATTATTGTTAGACGTCAGACAAACAGGCAAGCTAAACTCTGTTAATATTCGACTATCCTCGGGATATAATTATTTTTACGTGACACAAAGCACTAAATTAAACACTCGGGAAGTCTGTAGCTTATTGTTCGTGAAATAATTTTAGACTGGACAGTAACGGACCCTGGCAGATGATGATGATGATCCCGAACAGTAACGGGATCGTGCAAGAAGAGACGAATCGGTGCAGATTTTTTGACTGAAACTGATTCTAAGGGATAGGTACCGCTAGTATTTCATAAAAAAATACATTTATCGTTTTATATCTTCCCGTGGAAAAATCCAGAAGCAAATAAATAGGTACACCGACCCTATGTAAAATATTTTTATGGTTATGGTCTACACCTAAAATAGCGAGCAGAATATGTTTATAATTTATATACGTTACAAAAGAAGGACTTCACAAAATACAATTTAGCAAATGGCGACTCTTGTGACGACCCAACACAGTAGTAATTTAATGGTAATGTTTCTATTATTATAAGGGCCTAATCTCCGAAGCTAAATAAACACATTTAAAAAATTCTTTCAATAATTGGAAGCTACATTATTCCCCAGTGAAATAAGGTACTGAACACAGAACACATATTAGATAGTGTAAAAAATAAACCATCGCCACCGCGATTAAGTTTTTATAGTTTGGCTAGTCGATTAAGAAAAACCTTAAAAGGTGATTAAACCTCACGAATGTTTTGAGTCGGTATCAATGTTAATCTCAACATTCAAAGCTTCTACCCATTTACTCTTGTATTCTGAAAAGAAGACGTCATGGTAGCACAATCATTCACATAAACATAATTTGTAACTCTGGTTGGTTATCCTAAAAAATAAAAAAACAATTAAAGTAAAGACTAACCAAGAAATAACACAAAACAAACGTATCAAGAAGCGCAAATCCTACTAAAACTAGACCCCATGGCCATCCTACCGCACTAAATCACCTAACGAGCAATATTCCATTTTGAAGCGTCGTTTTTAAGACTATAACCCCATTGTGCTGTATGACTAATTGTTTACGCGTTGCATTGTTTGTAAAACTTGGCATATGTTTGCTGCGAATAGGGTGACCAGCGGGGCTATTGGCTGTCTTAGTGGACAACTGAATTTGACATTTAATTATTCATTCATTCCATCTTATTCGATCCGGCCATCCCCAACTACCTTAAAACTAAATTCAAGTTTCTTTCTGACACCCACGACCGTGACCTTCGCTCCTCGAGTAACCTTTTATTAAATTTTCCTCTCCACCGTACGGGTTTTATCTCTAATTCTTTTGTACTGAGGGCTGTAGGCTCTGGCTAAGAATCTTAGATTGCTTTCCAGCAAATACTAATTTAAGAAAGCTGTTCGTGAGCATTATCTGAAGAATCTTTAGTGTTGGGGCTCACGAGTTTGTCTCCTATCTCCCCTTTGTTTGACTGAGCTTCTCTCTCCTTTACTCGTATAGTATTTATATGGTTATGTATTCTTGCTATCTTACCCACTCACCACGTTTATTTCTAGCTTTATTATATTTATATTAATTTATTTTCAGTTATCTATCTATTTATCTGTAAATTATCTCTGGTTCGGTTATAGTTGCATAAACGGTTCCCCTCCTCCTTTTTGTCTAGTAGCTTCTCTTGCACCGCCTACCATTTTCTTTACCCATCATATCCTGGTTGACTGGTAGATAAGGCTATTTTAGCTTTAATTCCGCCACTGTACTATTTTGTGCATGAAGATTTAATAAATAAATAAAATAAATTACTATACTCCCTACTTCAACCTATTACTTCTTAATTCAATTTGTTGCCGGTTAGCCTGTCCTCGGGCGCGCACAGGAGTTGCAGCTGTGGGAATAAGTGGTTGGGGCAAAGCCCGTTTATCTCATTGGACAACTGAATTTGACATATAATAATCTAACACCACTCTTATTAATTGGTAGACACTATAGTCAATAGCCAACGTAGATGACATATTGCAGAATGATTTAATGTCAAAGTCAGTTGCCTACTGTGTTAGACAATGGCTCCGCAGATAATTTGTCTGATTTTAACAGGCAATTGCGTTCAAAATGTGGCATTTATGAATAAAATAAGGGACAAGATATGCTTAATGTTTAAAATTTTATGTTATTTACTAATTTATTAATTGACAAGGGTAAATAGGAAATTTAACAGTAAAATAAAAAACCTAAATTCTTTATTTTTACAACAAATAAATAATACCTACCACCTGCAAAGCTATCAAAGTAATGCTACCATTATGGTAGATACGGTTCCAAGCTGAATGGCCAATATTAAGAATTTGGGTTTTTTATTTTTTATTGTAAATCAGAATTATAGTTGAACTAATTATGATTCGACCTCGCAATATCATTTTAAAGCCCGGGCTTATAAAAGTCAACACACTGAAGTAAGCTTTAATTTTCACTACAGCCAATAGACAGGCGGGATACAATGGTGAAGGAGGATAATAATTATGCTGAAATACGGGATATCGGTGTGTAGTGTCCGGTGGCGGAGAATAATACCAACACCTAACACTCGTGGGTGCCGTTTATGGCGACTAATGTTTTCGAGGCAAAACTTCTAAGAGTCTCCGTAAGCTGCAAATGGGCAGCAGCGTTTTTCATTGTCACATTTATAACACTGCGATCTCCAACCTACCAAGCGTAGAGAGATTATGGCAATAACTTCCCCTTTCGTGGGAGAGGCCCTAACTCCTGCAGTGGTTCGTTATGGGCTGGTGGTATATGGTGATGATGTTGACGGGACATTGTTTTGTCCCGTAATTGTTTTACTAAATTAAGTGACACGGTCAAATTTACTTTATTTAACTTTTTTGTTTACTTTACTTTAAATTCGGAGCCGAAAAACGGACCGTCCCGAAAATACAGGACACATGGTCAGCCTAGCTGCGATGCATGTATTTCTGGTCGACGTTACAATTTAATATTCATCAACATTAGTTTGATGGGGTCTTTCGTTATAGTAGCAATTAATGCTGCGCAAGAGTTGAAAAATGGGTTCATGTGCGTTTCATTGTGTTAGTTACTTTGTTGTTATTTTATATTGTTAGACAAAGACGTATAACGTTTATTACAACTGTTTGCAATATAAAAATTAGGACAGACAAGATTATTTTCAACACTACGAAGTCTGTTGAAAAACAATTGTCAGTCCTAACAACAGTTAGGACACTTTACACAGGCCATGTAATTTCATTCGAGAAGAAAGAATCCTTGAGAAAGTCACAGAACGATGTTTCTCACGCCACGCCGTCACGCAAAAACTACTGAATGGACTTTTATGAAGTCTTTTAGTATTGTAGCTGAATACCCGGAATAATAATATAAATAAATTTATCTCGATGATCTTCAATTATGTTTCCCGCAGGGACACGCATAACCGAACTTGCCACGAACGAAATCGCAAATATGCCTGTAACTGTACCCTCCGATATTACTCCACATCCATAAAACACGGACCTGAAAAAAATACAGACGCCTTTCTATACTAAAGAGGAGTTAAGCATGCAAGGTACGACAATTTCTTTTTTTATACATGACATACACACACAGATACACCAGGGGGTCTAAAAAGGCCACAATATGATTCATATTCATTTGTCACGAACTTATCTGCAGCGTCGCTGTTGTTGACATTGACATGACAATTCAAAATGGCGTCATTTAGTTCCAGTATAAATTTGCCACTAGATCAAATAAGTTTGTGGTAAATAAACTTTAATACGAATCTTATCACAAAACGCTAATGTGGCCTTAGACCCCCATCTCTTACAACCGCCGCCATTTTGTTTAATTTCGTGCCACACTATCACGTCAGTGACACACAAATGGGCGGCAATTTTTACGCTTCACTCATGATTTCAGAAGGATTACGTCCGTATTTTCTCCAGGTCCGTGCCATAAACCATACGTACCATGGAAGTCATAACAAAGTGGAAGTGTCACGGGTGCGCAATCACAGAAATGGCCACGCCAACCCTTATTGAAATCCTGACTGAGAAGGGATACGTTAATAAAATATCACCGGGCGCTTGCGATAGTGCTGGGGATGATGGCGGCTTAGGGTTCATGGTGTCGGGTTTATAGTTCTTAATGAATATTTATGTGCAGAACCAACTAAGGTTAAGCAAGGCTCACAGAGTCAAGGAACTGGATGGGTCACCGGTTAGGTTTGAGGCTAGGCGGACTTCAGCACTTCAACGAGCTCGCCATTAGGCGGCACTGTTGAGGAGTGTGCTTGCGAGACCAATAACCAAGGTTAAACTATGCTCGCAGAGTCAAGGAACTGGATGGGTGACCGATTTGTACTTTGCGGGTAATCGAACTTCAGTTCCGCAACGAGGACCCTGAAACTGGCTGAACAGTCGTTGGCACATTGGCGTGACGACTTTGTAATGTTATTATTTTCTATTGTAATATAATAAATATTAATGTTTAGATTATACCAGTGAATTTCTTGAATGTTTTTAGCTTTATTTCGTTAATATCGGTTCATCATCAACTTAAAAATCAAAATCGGTTCGTAGTTTGGGCAATTTGTTTTAAATAGACTAGCCAGCCAATAAACCGCCATCTCATTGGTTAGTGGTAAGTCACGATGCGACCGAAGATGGAGCATGTCTGACTAGGAACAGCCTATTCACTCTAGCCTTGAACGCGTCCAGATTATAATAATCACTGAACACATTCGTAGGCAACGCGTTGAATTCCTTGGCCGTATGCATTATAAAGGATAAACCAAACCGGCTCGTGCGGATAGCTGGAAGATCCACGGCTGTCAGAATAAAGTCGTACAACTGCTTCGCACACTCTGCGATATGAAACCTGTAGAAGACCGACATAAGCACAACCCTACGCTCATGCTGGAGGCATACAAGTGTACCCATGTAGATTTTGTCGGGAACTTTGCGACATCTGTCGGTTAGGATATCATCTCTCCGGCCTCAAATGTCGTCACGGACACTGAAGTAACCCGCAGCATCCGAATCCGGACTCAATTGCTCCTCAATTTATCCATGTTTATTTTCATTCCCCTGCACGTCAAAAGAAGGGTTCAGGAGATATTCCATACCTATTCGGGTCAATATTGCGGTTGTAGTATGGCAGAATCGTAGATCGGGAACCTACTACTGTGCTTATTGTGTATCTATTGTATTCTGTATATCTATACATAATAATTGAGGAACGGGCGAATAAAACGGTATAATAGAATAGTAAAAGACTGAAATGGGAAACCGCGAGCTTTGAATGCAATTTTAACACAGTTTTAAGCCGTTTTGATGAGATATGAATTAAGGTTCGTATTCAGCGGCCTAAAACCCCCGGATTAAAAGTATGTCGAACAGAAATGTAATTACGATTTGTATTTTCGTATTTTTTTATACCATCTGTGGTTGTATCACCGTCAAATGTGATAATAACACCTCACTGGTATAAAAAATCAGATATCATAATTTCGTACGCTTGACACAATAACTCCACCCTACAAAACAATACCATTTAGAAAATTGAAATTTCAAATTCACCTTACCCCGCGCCTTGATAAACCCGAAATGGTAATGTTTTGCGTTTTAAACGACAATTTCTCGAGGACTGTCAACTTTTTATGCTGGAGCGAGTTTTTATGGAAGACAACCCGAATTTAAAATAAGCCAGAGTATTGTAAGTAATCCTACACAATCTGTTCTTGTTTTTACTTACTTTCGGCTCGATGATTACCTCTGCTACCTCTAGAATGCCTGTAGTAATCCTGCAAAATGGGTTAATGTCAGTTGACAATGTCGTAACCCTAAGTCTATTATGGCGTCAGAAATAGATGAGAAAATTTTCTGTTAAATTATGTTACTAAACTGAAGTTTTACAAGCTTTTATCTATGATAGTGTGGAGCTGCGATGCGGTTATGTAGTATGATTATACGTAAGAATGTATGGGTAAAGATTGCAAATTAGTTATGGCCCTTTTGAATTTATGTATCGGTAATTCTCTTATATCTCTATGACAATTTTTTAAAGAATAGTGTTTAGTACGGTAACGTAAATAACAAGCCTTTGCGCATGCCTGGTACTTCTAGTATATATTTCTTTTGCGGTTGTGAATGGTCCCTTGTTGCAGCATGTTTCTAATATATATAAGCATTTTACCGGTAGTATATCAGATTTTATAAATAAGGGTTTACAGGACTCGTACGGTGCCGTATTGTATATAGCGCGCACACATTTCTTTTGTGCTAAGAAAACCTTTTCGACATCCGTACTGTTGCTCCAGATAATAATCTCATACCGCAAAATTGAGTGAACATACCCAATGATAAGCCGATTCGGAAGTTACTTTACTAGATACCCGTTTTAGTTTGTATATTGGGTAAACAAATTTATACATTTTTGTACGTATTTGTACGTGTTGTTTTCAAATTAATTGTTTATCAATTGTCACCTAAAAATTTCATGTATTCATCTTTTCTAAGGATTTGTCCTTTATAATTAATATTCCAATAACTAATGTAATTTTTAGATATGTTAATATATGATGTTAAATTAATCTTAAATTAATTTTTATTTATCAAAAATATTAATTTTAAAGCATTATTTATACCATTCTTTTGTGATTTAAAATGATTATTGTTAATTGTCGTCAGCGCGTCGGTGGCCTGGTGGTTGAGTATCTAACTCGTAAGCGAGAGGTATCGGGTTCGAATCCCGCTGCGGCCATGTACCAATGACTCTTTTCTGAGTTATGTACATTAGTTGAATTCTAACCGATGCTCTTACGGTGAGGGAAAACATTGTGATGAAACCTGCAAATTCAGGCAACTGAATTTGTAACCATGATCCAATCTGGTCAGGATCCCCTGGTAGCCGGGTCACGGAGGTCAGATGGTAGTCGCTCCACTGTAATTACCTGATCGCCAAATCTTGGATCATAATCAAGTCGGACCCCGGTCCCTCGTTCTCGAGAGCACAACCGGGACATTAACGCCATGATGATGATTTAATTTATCTTCTAAATTACTTTTGTTTCCTGTTTTATGGCATTTCAAGTGGCTTATCTAATATTTTTACTACTCTCAATTATTTTATTATTATTCTTTTTCTGTGACCTTGCACAGACCTCTGTGACGTTATGCACCTTTTTAATAATGCTGAATATTTTAAGTACTCTTTTTTTGTATTAATTAGATCTGTATTCATAATATTTAAATCTTAGTGTCCTTTTCGTTTTACAACTAATGCTTAATCCTTCTGATATCCAATTTTGTAATTTTGTCTTTGTTTTAATTCTTATTGTTTGAAAATGGAGATTATATAACAAACAAAACTCATCATACAAAAACTTAAAAATCCTTGTTTTAGTTTGCTTCATTAACGACCTCTGCAAAAGTTGGAGAAACCAGTTACACCTTAAACCTCTCAATATTTTCCTAAGACTAGCATCGCCTGTAAATGTAATGTTCGCTACTTAAAACTTTATTTTTTTATTTAAGTTTAAAAACTGTGCTGTGTAATGATCAGAAAAACATAATAATACTCTTTTTTATTGGAAGACCATCAGCTATCCAAAAACATGATATTAACATTCCTACAAAGCAGAAAGCCAATTACAGTATTCGCTGGTATAGTTGTCCCTTCTGCATTATTGATATTACTTACTATGTGATCAATACATGATTCCTTTCTAGTAAGCGTTTCGATATTCGAGTTAAATTGTAATTATGCAGGATATTTTAAAATTTCTTTGTTGTATTGTTATGAATCTTTATATTAATATTCAGATCTCCAGCTAATATTACTTTGTGGTTTGGAAATTTAACTAATATTTTATGTTAAATCATATCAAACTCATTGAAAAATCGTTGCAAATTGTGTTTTAGATTATTTGGAGTTATATATATACATACAAGTAAAAAACTTTGATCAGAGAGCTCTATTGAGTATCATTCAAAGACATTATTTCTTTGTACATCCTCCTGAATTTGGACTCAACATTATACATTTTTTTAATCGATTTCTGGTTGACTGGAAGATAAAGTTGTGCTACTTTATGTCCGCCGTTGTACCTCATCGTCCATAAAGTTACTCCATTCTAACCTGAAGCTTAGTAATTTATTGAAACTAACTTTACCAAATATTAAATAATAACAAGCAATTTGTGTATTAATATTTGAAGGGTTTAGGCATTGTTAACCTCCCCGCTTGCCTAAGGCGTCCTGGGAGATGACAAGTTATCCTACTTGCTAGGACTGTGGATGCTACCTAATTGACTGTGAAATCTACAGGCGCATAAGACAAGCATGGGCAGCCTATGCCAAGATAGATTATGTGTTCAGAATGAAGTTAACATCAGAACAAAAAGCTCGCATACATGACCAGTGCACTCTGCCGGTTCTTACCTATGGAGCGGAGACGTGGGTTTTTACGAAGGAGATCCTTAACAAACTCAGAGTCGCTCAAAGAGCAATAGAGAGGAAGATAGTAGGCGTAACGCTCAGTGACCGCAAAGGAAATGACTGGCTAAGAGTATAGAGTAAAGTGAGAGATGTCATCAAACACATATCGATGCTGAAGTGGCAATGGGCTGGCCACGTCGCCAGAGAGCGGGGTTCATGGTGCAAATCACTGGTGGAGTGGAGACCGTGGGGTGAAAAGCGTCCACAGGGAAGACCTCAGATGCACTGGTACGGCGACATTAGGAGAACAGCTGGAGTGGAATGGTTGAAAACAGCACAAGACCGACGAAGATGGAGTATATTGAAGGAGGCCTACACCCTAGAAGTTGAAAACGGCTGAAAAAAAGAAGAAGAAGAACAAGCGTTTCATCGCGATTTAATTTGTTCTGAGACAATGAATTAGGACAGTCACTAATAGCCCCATACAACTTAAAGATTATAAAAACGTTTGAGACCTTAGAGCGCGCTATCTATGTGAATTTTTGAGAAACTATTCTTAAAAAACGGCTCATTATGTACGAATAGCGCATGAGTTAAATAAAATTAGCATATAGGAAACTGAAGCTCAGTGCACAATGTCAATAGCCGGAAGGTCAGCGGAAACGCTGAGCGTAAACAATGACATAAAATTGCAATACCGTCGTAAATCGTTAGAAGCGTCATAAAACATCAACAAAGTAGGATCTCGTCAGCAAAAGCGACGGGTGAAGTTTACTACAGGGAGTTAGCGTCAAGTGTGAGCCTTGGAGTACTGTGAATTGTAGTGTAGCATGCGTGCTGGCAGACCTTAGGTTAGGACGGGCTCTAAGATATATAGGCTTTCAGGATGGGTTGGTGCTCCAATAGTGTGGCCTAAGCTTTAGTGATTAAGCAGGTTACAGTAAGTAGTAAGTAGGCTGCCTATATGAGCACAAGTAGCACTAGCTAGGTAGGAATTCAAATGTGTTCCATTTGAATTAGAAGTAAGATAAATTTTATATTTGAATTCATTCGATAATATATTCCCAACTAAGTAACTTGTGTTTTTTAACTTTTAACCAACGATCCCCCCCTGGAGTTACAGTATACGAGTACAGAGCGTGCGCGAGTTCATGTTCAACGGGACGACCGTCTAACTTGAACGGATTATATATCGCCATCTCACTCGCTCAAACTGCAACCGAGTGAGATGGCGATGTATCAAACCTTCAATAATTGCTACTCGAATTATATAAGCGGTCGTTCCCGATGGACATGAACTCGCGCGCGTACTGTACATACATACCATAACGTCACGTTTTTCCCGAAGTAGTGTTGGATTGAGTATTTCCACTTTATGGGATTTCACGCAACCTATTTTTTGTCCCCGACGAAAAAAGCGGTGTGTTAAAAGAAAGGAAGTTTAAGCGAAACAGTTCTTCGCTTAGTTTCATGAAATCGGTACTGTAGTATGCAAAGTATTTGAATGTATTTAACTTGGACAGAGTTTTCCGAAGTTATTCTAACATTTAGGTTATTTAGAGCCCCCGACGAACAAAGAGAGTTGTCATTTGGCGTATTTTTAGTAGACGTTTTATTTTTATCTGTGGTTCTGTGGTTCTGTAGCTCTGTATATTTGTGTCTCTTTGTGGCATCGTAGCTCCCGAAGGGATGGACCGATTTCGATGTGGTTTTCTATATTTGAAAGGCAGCTAGATCATCAGCTAGATCAATCGATGGTTCTTAGCGTTGTTTCATTGAACCCAACTGAAAAATCGATTTTGAATTTAATTTTTTTTTTTCCTTGTTTGAAAATAACATCGTCACGCACTGGCCTATATTATAAGGCTTCGGCTACATGCAATTTGCGTCACGGCCAACACCGACGCAGTGTCTGTAATAATCGGCTTTAGTGTAACATTGGATATAACTTTTACTATTTACGGCACTTATTATTCACTGTGGCGTTTGTTCGTTGCACTAATGCGTAAGCGAAGTCGCAGACAAAGAATAGCGGTAGATGTTTTAATTGCCCAGCACGGTAAGCACAAGTGGACCTCTCGCGCCGCAAGAGAGCCTTTGGTCCCTACTCTCAATACTGAGTTGAAAAAGATAGGCGGTATCTATTTCGCGCCGTTTCTCGCATGTCGCGCGCGAGAGCACATTTGTGTTAGCCGTGCTGGTCTTTGTAGAAGAGGGTACGGAGGTGCACATATTTTAGTAAGTGTAAATTAAATTTTCGTAATATTTCTAAATATGCCGTCCCAAGTATTGAAAGGAATCTGTAGACATGCCTTCTGAAGTTCATCAAATTATAGTGCAAAGGAAATACTTTAGAAAGATCCATTCCACAGATTGCTCGCGTGCTGTATAACGGCCCACTATGCACGTTTTTTTTGTGTTATACTGCAGACAAACAGGCAAGCAGGCCACCTGATGGAAAGTGCTCACCGCCGCCTATGGACATCAGCAACTCCAGGGGCGCTACAAATGCGTTGCCCGCCTTTGTAGACCTCAATTTTTTTTTATTTTTTATTTTTTTTATTTAGGAGAACCAACAAGACTAACACTTACAAAGTTAAAGCATCTTATAGCTAAAAATATAGTTTCTTGCTAAGTGCAGCCTTAATTATAGGTTAAAACGACATGGAATATAGACAACATCTTTTCACATACTACTTAACGTAGGTTATTGTTGAACTTACTTAAAGTACTTTAAAATATATTTTTTGATAAAACTATGTTATACAATTAAAATTAAAATATGTAGGAAACACCAACAACAAAACACTAATAATAGAGACCTGTTAGGGTTCAGCGACCGATAGAGAAGTAACAATTTTCTTTTTGATTGTTCCAGTGGATTCACAAAATAGATCTACGTCCATAAGTTTGCTCATTTTATTAAACTGGGATTGTAACCGATTCAAAGTTGAAAACTTACCTAGGTAATATACCTCTTGGACGATCCCTTGTCATAGTCCACAGGAAACACTGTGGCGTGAGCTTGGGGCTTGAACTGTGGGAGAATGTTCCACATTCATGCATGCATACATGTTGTTGTACCTCTTGTATTTTCATCGGCCAATATTCATGTTGTATAAATAAATTTACACACATAAATTCGTTTATTTCACGCAAAATTTGCATTATTATTGTCGATAAATATTTATTGCTAGAGCTGAGCGTGTGTAACGGGCTTTATATGGGTCTGTACTGCACTTTACGAGTGTTATATGGCGATTTGATTTGCAGTTTCATGTTTTAGAATACGGTTTACTAGCCGATCCCTTGGATTACAATTTTGGAAATTGGTTTAATTGTTTTGAAATTTGATAACCCTATTTAAAAATCTATAAAAACAACTAATACAGTAATATTAGACTCCGCTGTACTTCTTGCAGTTCGAGAGTGTTTTCCGACGTTTGCGATTTCTGCACGATTTGTCCCAAACATTCCCAAACACTCCAAATTTGTATGCCGATGGCAGGTCACAGAGGACCCATCCACACAAATAAAATAAATTGAATTGAACATTTATGCAAATTTGGCTTCTATACTAATGACAGAAAGCTTATTTTATGATTTGTAAACAAACGCGCAGCGCCCGCATCGCACCCGCACAGTTAAGAGATTTAGATTTAGATTTATTTATTACTCTTACACAAGATAATACATTTAAGATATATTTAAATACATTTTTGTGAAAAGAGATCGTCTAATATAAAGAAATATACGTAATTAATAAAATGATTACATAATGTAAAACATGTCCATGAAAAATACATGTCAATACGAGATTAAACATGTCGATACAATACATTTAAACAAAGTAATTAAATGTCAAAAGTGAATACATTTAATAATGTACTAGGAATTTGTGGCTTCCGTACAGTCATCGTGCCGCGCCAGCATAGTCACCGCTTCATGTGCTGCTGCACGTTTTGTGTCCGGATGCTGCGCGGTGACTGTTCAAGCGCGACGCGTTCGCGATTTCTGTTTAGTTTGCAAGCTGTGACGCAGGTATAAACAGGCCCATTTCTAGAAAGACAATTTATAGGCACCGCTCAAAACGGATTATGTGGCTATTGACGCAGTGACGTTTACTACAGTTTTAGTGTCCCGGTGTCCCGTTTTACGACTTGGTCGGGACGTGACCGCGGCCAGGACAAATGTCCCGTCGCGTGTCCCGCCAAGCCAGGAGTTATGGACTCCCCTGCGCTGTCCCGCTGCGCTCCGAACCAGCACGTTTCGGCTTTGTAATTTATCGTGTCGTAACAGGAAAACTGATGTTAACACTTTAGCTCTGTTACGAGTTACAGCTGGAAACTGTGGCTGTTGTAACTGCGTACCATAAGGCAGGCCGCAAGCTTGTTCACCTTAGTGGTATAAAAGAACCTTACCGATAGAATAAGTCGGATTCCCTCGACCAAGTGTACTTAAACTACTTTTTTTACTATTCTTTATTATATAAATTTATTATTGACCAACGTTTACTATATTAATATTGACATTATGAATATCATTATTTATTTAATTAATGACTTGTTTAGAAATTATTATTATTTATGTTTAATTATTGATGGATTGCTACAATTATTTTTATGATATTTGTTAATATTACGATATGATCATGATTGTTAAATTGAAGAAATTATTATGAAATGAGTATAAGTGCAATTAATTTAAATGACCTGTTAATTATTTTATCAATAAACCAATGTCTAAATGTCTAAATTCCAACCATTTCTTAACTATAAAAACGATTTAAAGGTAATAAAGATAAGAACCTCTCCATTACTGGCTTTTAAACAGCCATAATAAGCAATGAAACTCTACGTATTAAACTGATTCATCGTATTCGTTGAGGCGACAGCCAGACGCCTGGTATTGCGTTTGTTGTACGTACTGAGAGGAGAGGTTATGTTGGCCTGGATTCCGTCCCGAGACTTGGTGGCTTTAAATTCCGATGTAAACTACAGACAATCATCACCATTGTCATCTTGGTGCTAATATCACGGTTGTGCTCTCGCGTCCGGGGGGTCTTTGACCGTTATCCAGGTGAATCAGGTGATTACAGTGGAGCGACTGCCATCTGACCTGCGTGACCCTGTTAATAGGGGAACCTACCAGATGGTAATATGGTTACATACTCAATCGCCTGAATACAAAGGTTTCATCACGATGTTTTCCCTCACCGTAAGAGCATCGGTTAGTGTTCAATTAATGTATATGGCAGTACTTGTAATCGAACTCAGTACCCCTCGTTTACGAGTTGGGTTTAATTAGTTCATCAGTTAGATTATAAAAAATGTTAGACACGTCAAATAAATGAGAAATTACAAAGATAAAGCGTATCAAAGTTTCGGAGTTGGAGCTCGTGACGTCATTGAGTAAAATTTCACCTCAGGCGTGACGTCATGCAACATTTCAACTCACTGTACCGGCGTTATTTATATTTTATCATCCCTATTTTTAGTAAGGGATTCTCGATTCTTAGCTTAGGAAATAAGGTTCAAAGTTATTTTTGCGAAGGACACGGTTCAGTGATCTCAAAGGCTTGTGGATTGTTTTATGAAGTAGATTTCAGACGCCACCAGTGTTTCTGTTATTGACAGATTATTTGTTTGTGTTATCGTTTGTGAAGTTATTTTTATTTCTTTTTCTGTTTTTGTTTGAGCGGCGGTAAATGGTATTGTATGCCTAAACTATACCTACCTATTGTGCTAAAGTTATAGATTTAGACTAGGGAAAAATATCAGTTTGAAATAAACCCTTTGACACATAGTACCAGTAACAAATTTACCGTACACGCAAGGGACCATATTTTCAGCAGAAAACTATCGGAGACGCAGACGACCAGAATTTATTTTCGCACATGACCAGTATTTATACTCATTGCACCAGAAACTCAAATGACCGTACACCCTTAACACCATAATATTTTCATTCAGGCACAAGGCTTCGCACTAAACTAAACGATGTGCGGTGCGCACCCCATCTACATGGGGTGACGCATCGGATGAAGCCATAAAAGCCTTCCCGGTTACAGGCATCCCCATGCGGAGTTAAGCAGCCCGCCCGCCGGGGGCTGGTTACTCATCCCCATTACGTGGACTCTCTGGTGGTGTCCACGCGAAAGAACGTTTCTCGCTCGTGCGATTGGGATGTGGAATGAGCTCCACAGTGTTTCCTTTGGACTATGACATGGGATCGTTCAAGGGGTATATTATAGGTTTCCTTAGAGGCGGGCAACGTATTGGTAGCACCCCTGGTGGCGGTGACCACTTTCCATCAGGTGGCCCGCATGCCTGTTTGTCTGCCGGATAACATAAAAATATTATTTTTTTAGTAGCGGATCCTGCATAACCAGTCGGCCGGCCACGCTAGTAGTCATGAGAATTCTCCGCCTTCCTCCCCCGCTATCCAGGACGGTGTCGTTGTAGAGGACCCAAAAAACAAACTAGCCGATGTTCATTACTAACCCTTGACTAGTGCCGTTAGAGATTTTTTTTTTTATACCTTTTGAGGTATAAAAAAACAAGCTTACGGCCCCCCTGATGGTAAGCAGTCACCGCAGCCTATGGACGTTTGCAATACCAGGGGCATCACACACGCGCTGCCGACCCCGTTAAAACCGTTTCACCCCTTTCTTGAAGAACTCCATGTTGTACTCTCCAGGGAAAACCTTAATTCAATTCAATTCATTTATTTGATAAACATAAATTTAAACGTAACATTCCTCTATTTCCTTTACCTAATCAAATATATACCTAAATCAAAACTCATCAAATATACTTTTTATTCTAGAGTTTTTTACCCGACTGCGTCAGAAGGAGGGTTAACTTTTTCAAGCGTATGTATGTCCATTTCTTTGGCACGGGCTACAGCCCTAACAGCTCAATGGATTTTTCCATAATGTGAGGTGTTGTCTCGTCTTAAGGAAAAATCAACAATGAGATTTTAGGGACCATATTGTGACAGTCGAAAATATTTTTTCTCTAAACTTATCTAGTGGGGTATCAAAATAAAGCTCTTCAAAAGGCCATTTCAAAAACATACTATGCTCTAGTCACTTGATTTTACGAAATAAAAATGTAGCTGAATTGTTTGTCGCCCGTAAATAAAAATCATTGTTAAAGAATAATACTTTATTAGGCTTATTAGTTCAGGTTAGGTTAGGTTAGTTCAGTTAATAAATTAAGCTTATTAGTTCCTAATCCACAGCTGTACCTCTGAAAATCTATTTGTGAAATTATTTTCCTGCTCTCCCTATAATTTCAGCCTGAACAACGTCGATAAAACTCGGCAATTAGCTCTTTTCTCTCGCTTCCTGCATTCCATCCGTTTCCTGAAAACAGAGCTTTAAGCTCGAGGGACTTTTGTGAAAGCTGTTGCCTCTTTGAAAGCTATTAAGTTTTAAAAATACCTTCGGTTTCTTGCTGGCTTCTCTAAAGCTTTTGATTAGAAGGAAGTTCTTAGTTCCTAATGTAAGTGGTAGTAAAGTATTTTATTTATGAAATAATCTTTATCGCGTCAATATTCTTGTTGTGCTATCGCGCCTGAGGGCCCGGGGTCAGCCTGGACTATGATCCAGGATTTGGCAGATCAGGTTATTACATTATAGGGCCTGCCATTTAACTGCAATAACTCTGTTAACAGTGTAACCTAATCATGGTTACACACACATTCAGTGAATGTGAACCTGAATGTGCAGGTTTCATCACCATGTTTTCCCTCACCGTAAGAGCATCGGTTAGTATTCAATTAATGTACACAACTCAGAAAAGAGTCATTGGTATACGGCCGCAGTAGGATTAGAACCAGGTATATCTCGATTACAATTCGGATACCATAATTACTCGACCACCGACGCGTTAGTGTTTAACTAATAAAATAACTCACTAACTAATTTAACTCAGAAAAAGCCATTGATACATAACGTCACTGGGGATCAAACTCGGTCCGGTCACGCTTACGAGTCAGACCCGCCTAGCTGTTAGGCCACCGACGCTGCTATTCCCAACAACCAACAAACCATGAAATAATATCATGTCTAAACGGTACGAAACCGTATGCCATAAATAATTCTCAAGTGCCCCGCTCCTAGTATATCCCAAGGTACAATGTACACACTATTTTAAAGGCTCTAACGTACGAACCATGTCCGGATACGGACGGACAATCCCGGATATACCCGGATGTTCCCGGGGACACACCCGGGTATATTTCGGGGTTATTCTAAATTCAATATGAGAGAGATCAACCGATGCCTTGATGTGAAAGGACAGAGGTATTATTGGGTTGAATGTGGTGATGCTATTCTTTGCTCGAAGTACTTATACTTACCGTAAATGTGAGTTCTAATATTCTTCGAGTAATATTTGATATTTTCCGTAGAGTTTTCGGTTTGAATGTAGATATGCCACGTGACTTAGTGAACTAAGATCAAAATAATCATAAAAATACGTGTGACAGTCGGGGACTGCCGCGGTAAAGCTATTGCATAGCATTTTTTATCAACTTATGCGATTATAATTATTTTTTTATTTTATTTATTCAGTATTTTTTTTTCGCGCTAACTAACTAGTCGCGGTCTTGAACTCACTCTTGGACGCGGCCAAAAAGCACGCTGTCTCACCTAGCATTGTGTCTAAAAGAGATAGAATCAGTTATGAGCAGTTAGCAGCTAGTCTACACGCATACGTCTAGTTGCACGCACACAAACACCGTGCCGAAGTCTGACGAACTGAAACGACGTTAGACGATGCACGGCTTTCAACGCCGCACCGCTGTGCCGGTCGGTGTGGGGGGTGTTAGGTTATTTTCGTTACGGAATTTCTTGATTCGGTCGCCGCGCTCAAAGCCCGCGATAAAAGCTATGCAATAGCTTAATAACCGAACTGACAGAAAAAGTCCAATAACCCCCGACCAATTTTATTTAAACTGAAATATTTTGTAAACTACAGAACTGATTTTAATAAAACGGGGATAGGATTTGACCCTGTCGTAAACCAGAAAAAGGGCAAGTTAATGTTGCAAACGCATAGAATAATCATTGAGCTGTAAATTATATGTGCTCTTACCCATCGTCATCACAGCCCGTAACAGTCCACTGCAGGACTTATGGCTTCTCCCACGAAAGGGTAA
Organism: Blastobasis adustella; assembly: GCA_907269095.1. Classification (NCBI taxonomy): domain Eukaryota; kingdom Metazoa; phylum Arthropoda; class Insecta; order Lepidoptera; family Blastobasidae; genus Blastobasis; species Blastobasis adustella. The sequence continues at coordinate 797,545 of OU026132.1, forward strand.
TTGCCATAATCTCTACGCTTGGCAGGCGGGTTGGAGAGCAATGGAAAATGCTGCTGCCCATTTTCCAGACTACGGAGACAGAAAAACATTAGTCGCCTTGTACGACACCAACGAGTGTAAGGGGTTGGTGCTATTCTACTCTGCCGGATACCACACGGCCACGGCTCTTACTTAAAACGATACTTATTTAGAATCTTTACCTATACCTTCTTATGTATTACATCTTAGTAAATAACCGCATCACAACTCCACACTACATCGCCGCTCCACACTATCATAGACAAAGCCTTAAACTTCAGTGTAGTTATATAACTTACCAGAAAATTTTCCCATCCATTTCCGACGCCATAATAGACTTAGGGTTACGACATTGTCAACTGCGAACCCATTATACGACTGAAGCCACGACGCCCTACCCGGAGCGAAGGCCGCCTCAGTTCATAAAAGCCTTTGTGAATGCCTATCTTGTGAAACGTGGGGTGTGCCAAGCTATTTTGGCAAAGCCGAGCGGGCGAACTACATAATATTTCATCATAGTAATGCTAATGGGAGCGGCGATCCCCTGTGCCGCCATATAGCAATTACTTTTTCTGAGTTTTGTACATTAATTGAACGCTAATCGATGCTCTTACTGTGACGGCAAACATCGTACCGTACGTTGTTTTTGTTCCAATAAAAACATAAATCTTTATTGGAACAAAAACAACGTACGTTAACCACTAGTGTACGGTAACAACAGCATTAGCTTTCACTGCGTCGCTGTCGTTAACACCCATCTCCGCCACTCAAAGGTGATGCCTTTAAGGTGGGCGCGCCAATTTACACATAAATAATAGGCATTTTTGTTTTACTTACTATACTTTACAATATTTATATATTTTAATAATCAATAAATTATTAGATTATTAAAATAACACCTGCGCATTTAGGCAACTGAATGTATGAATGTGTGAATGTGGGCGTAGTCCAATCTGGTTAGATTCCTCTGTTAACAGGGTCACGGAGGTCAGACGGCAGTCGCTCTACTGTAATTACCTGATCGGCTAAATCCTGGATTGGTCAAGGCGAACAACGGGTCCTCGCACGCAAGAACACAACCGAGATATTGATGCCAGCCAGATATTTAATCTGAAATACAATTAGCATGCGAGATCGCAAAAATGTAGAATTTAAATCCTCTTTATCTAGAGATGTCATACCCACGCCTACGCGAAAAAGCGATGATGTAAGTTAGAGTATCTTTTAAAGTTGCAAAATTCCATTAAAGTTAGATAATATCCGATGCCGCAAGGTACACACACCCACGGCTTAGTCTATAGGTTCTATCTTAAGATATTGTATCTATGTGTACTTAGTAAATATTCAGGTGCCCCGCTTGCTTGTTTACCTACCGTATGACTAAAAACAAATCGGTTGGGGTTGTGTCGCAATACACGGTAGTTAGTTTTAACGTGAAATCTCTGTGCTCGTGGGGTCGGTAGAGGTAGTTGTGCTCGCGGAGTAGGCGTCGTTTACTAAGCGAGCTTTGGCAGCTTTGAGATGGTCTCGAAACCGCCTCTGGCATTGGGGTACCCATATGTGGCCCATGACGTATAAAACGAGTTTATTTTGTCATTATTGCAGCCTAAAGACATAGACATTGATATTATTTATTTTGACATTACAATACTCATAGTTACAGCTAAGTTAAAGCTGAACTAAGCCGTTTTAAAATTCTACTCAAATGCTTTTTGCAGTAGTTTTCGCCATTATAAAGCCATTGTCAGCTAAATTATTTAACAGCGCCATGATCTGCTGCCCCTTATACAGTCGTAAGAGTTATCCTTAGTCTTAGTATTTCTGCTTAAAAGCTTTAGGCTATAATTAGCTTGTCTATGGAATTTATTAGCCAATGTGCTACTTGGGTAATAACTCTCTCTCATGCGTTATTTTATATTTTCTTTTACATTAATAAACATACGTGTACCTACGTATAATACCGACGAACAGCTAATCCGTCGAATGCAAGAATCTGCCCAATCCTAGAAACTTTCGAGCAGCGATACTTTCGAATTTCAAATCTGTCCAATGCAGAATCTACGATGTACGCGAAGGTTTTCGTTGCGCTAGGTCCATCCGTAGCTTGGAAGGTTAGCTAAAAAACATATATTTTTACATTTTCCAGATTTTTGCTTATAACTTTAAAATGGCGGCCTATATAAAAAATTCACTTACACTAAGGTAAACTACATAAAATTCTCTACAACTTTCGCTTTATACACTTTCTTAAATTCGTTAACCTCAAACAATTGGGTACTTGACAAAGTGTATAAAGCAAAAGTTGTAGTGAATTTCATGTAGATCACCGTAGTGTAAGAGCAATTGTTGCGATAGGCCGCCGTTTCCAAGTAAAAAACGGGATAAGTAAAGCATTTCGAGGTTTTTTACCTGCCCATCGACTTATTGTGGATGCGGAATTGCGATGTTAGTGAATTTCAGAGTGTTACAGCTACAAGTTTTGAGAAGTAATTTTTTTTTTCTGTATTACGGCAGACAAACAAGCATGCGGGCTTCCTGATGGAAAGTGGTCACAGTATACATAGACATTAGCAACACCAGGGGCGCTACCAATGCGTTGCCCGCCTCTAAGGATACCTCTAATATACCAAAATAAACTATTACCCGTTTAACAAAATTGTTATTGGCTACAAAAAGCAAGGCCTGAATCCGAACCGTATACAGTCGAGTGATTAATGGTACCATGATTAATATTGTGTCTAGTTATAATGGCAGTCGGACTGCTGTTCATGACAGGGCGGCAAAAAGTAGGAGCAAAAGCAAAAGCGTCTAGCTAGAATCGTTTTACTGGCTACAAAATTAAACAATTCGTACGGTTGTCTAATGCTGATTTTATTCTTATTTCAACTAGACTTCGTCCGCGTGGAAATCGTTTTAGGGGCAGTTTATCTTTTTAAATAACCTCCCTAATGTATAAAAGCTAGTACCACGAAGAGGTCAAGCTGTGTATCTGGTTCGACCCGACCGCTGGCGATTGACGAGGTTTCACAGACAGCGGTTTCTAATGCTTGTATTATCATGAGTTTAAAACGAAAAAAGAAGATGAATAGACAGATTTTGAGCCAATTGGAATAATATGGAGCTGATGAAACAACTGTCGCATTTTATTGAATTTGCCCCAGGCACGACAGGCATTCACAATGGCGTTGTGGGGCCAGCGATTATTTGTGGAATGTTGGGTATGGCAGAAGAAACATGAAAGTCGAATAAATGGGATGGATATGCGCTCACTACGGAGTATTGCGGGGTCAGCGCATGGGCTAGAATTAATAATAGTGTAATAAGAGACCGCTGTAAGCTAAAGGATAATATGATGACTTAGAGGTATGCTGACATGGTTTAAACACGTGGAGAGGATGAATGAAAGACGACTTACGAAAGGTATGTATCGGGCGAATGTGAATGGAAAAGTCGGCAAAGGGCGCCCGAGAAGGACATTTACACCGATCAAATATATGACCTTTCCAAAAAGGGCAGATCAGGAGTACCTTCAACCGGTGTAAATGTATGAGAATATGTATGAATGTGGAAGAAGCAAAATAGGTGTGTCGAAGCTTGAGGCACTCGATAGTCGTCTCTGCGTAGCCCTATGGAATACGGGCGTGAGTGTGTACGCGTATGTACCTATGTATGTATGTAACAACCTCATAGTTAACGTTCCTAAATACGGGTGTAAGTTGTCTCTGTTTGTCCAAGAGTAAGTATTATTTCGCAACTCAATAGATAATGACTCTACAGCGGCAAGTGCAAGCAATAATGGTCTCTAGTCGTTGCAACCTCGGCGGTTCACTTCGGGTGTCATTAGTCTGCGTTTTGGCAGTGGAGCTAGCCAGTTTATTAGGGCTGGAATGCTTTGATTTTTATCTTTTGTGTGCAATAAAGAGTATATCTATCTATCTATCTTTTTTATCACGACTTTTTCAAGAGCCTTTTTACCACGTGTAAGATGTGGAATGAGTTCCCACCCGAAGTCTTTCTTCTGCACTGCAACATGGGGTTCTTCAAAAGGCATGTCTAAAGGTACCTCAAAGGCCGGCACCGCATCCGCTTCCCTTAGGTTGCAATTGTACTGGACGACGGTGAGCACTTTCCATCAGGTGGACCGTCTCTCCGTGTGCCTCCCTAGATAATAAAAACAAAAATAACTGCATTCGCGTGAAAGTAGACTTTATGCGATGAATTATGATTTCTATAGATTGTTTAGATTCAAAATATCCTTTTTCTGAATTGGCCCGTATCGTTTAAAATGTTCCCACAATATCCTTTCCTTTATAAGAAAATCTTTTCTTTTGAACATTGCAACGTATTATTCGGAAAATTATAATTGGAATACTTGAATGCGATGAATAGCAATGGACAACCTGTGCAGCAGGAACAACCCAGAGCGGGCGTCACAACCTTTCAAAAATAACCGGCACACGGGAAATTTTCATACAATCAAGACAATTTGGAGACCTTGGGCGACAGTTACCAGTTACTATCATGGCTTTCTACTGGTTTGTTACTGTATCATCACAGCCCATATCAGTCCACTGCAGGACTAAGAGGCCTCTCCCACGAAAGGGGAGGTTATTGCCATAATCTCCAGGTTGGAGATCGCAGTGTTATAAATACAACAATGGAAAACGCTGCTGCCCATTATCCATTCCATAGAGACTAGATCTATCTCGAAAACATTAGTCACCTTGTACGACACCCACGAGTGTAAGGGGTTGGTGCTATTCTACTCTGCCGGACACCACACGGCCAGTTACTGTGTAGTGCAAAAAAATACTTTCAAAATATCTGCAGTTCATGACAACCCTACATTAGAGGCCATTAGTCTAGTTGACGTCTACATAGCAGCTTGATCTACGAGCCGAGTTTGGACTCTGCGCTCTAAACGTTCTCGCCACGAGACAAACTTTAACACCCCTTTTCTCCAACATTAAAGTTGCGATAGTTCTTAGAATCCCACTGCGGCCATGTACCAATGACACTTTTCTGAGTTATGTTTATTAGTTATGTTTTAAGGCCAGATGCTCTTACTGTGAGGGAAAACATCGCGATGAAAGCTTTACATTCAGGCGACTGAATGTGTAACAATGATCCATGTTAGGTTCCCTGCTGGTCACGAAGGTTAGTTGGCAGTCGCTCCACTGTAATAAACTGATATGCCAATCCTAGATCGTGGTCAAATGCCTGGCTAGTCTAACTATATTCTCACAACTAGTTAATTGTTGCTGTGCCCCACCGGATTCACATGATAGCCTATCAATAGTATATAACACCTTGTAACTACCATGTGATTAAAATAAATAGTTACAAAGGTAACCGACAGATATTTGGACAAACTCAACTCGAAAGTGTGTTAGGTAGCATGGACGGATGTGTATTAGTTGGGTCGGGGATAAAAACGAATTCGTTTATTCCCAGTGTTTATTCCTTACCAATCTTATGTCGTTCCTTGACCCGGCTCCTTGTAATCCTCCGGCTATTCATAAAGGAAATGTACGTCAAAAATGACGACCATAACACCCGTGCTGTCCCGAACTAGACAGAAGACGTGGGTCGTTGGTTGATGGGTAATAAACGATACTTGTAAAAGACCTTTTATTTTTGTTGCTATAAATGGGTCACGAGCATCGGTGGCCGAGCGGTTGAGTATCCGACTCGTAAGCGAAAGGTACAGGGTTCGAATCCCTCTGCGGCCATGTACCAATGACTCTTTTCTGAGTTATGTACATTAGTTGAATTCTAACCGATGCTCTCACGGTGAGGGAAAACATCGTGATGAAACTGCAAATTCAGGCAACTGTATTTGTAACCATTATCCAAATTGGTCAGGTTCCCCTGATAGCAGGGTCAGGTTAGATGGTAGGCACTAAACTTACCTGATAGCCAAATCTTGGATCATGGTCAAGGCGGACCCCTCGTTAGGGTGAGCCTCTTAATACTATTGACAAAGTGAGGTTGACTAAAGTTTTCCATTCAATTCAATTCAATTCATTTATTTCATAAACATATATTTACACGTCAAATGTTATTAAATTCTTAAGTAGTCATTATTCTTAAAATAATGTTACAACAGAAAAAAAAATATCACAATGTCTTATGTCTTATGTCTAATATCTTAATGTCATTGGAGACCCTGAGATGATGGAACGGTCTTAGGAGGAAATCGTACTTACGATAAACTGTTGGTCGACAGATTGCTTTTCCATACATAGACATAGACATAGACATAGACATAGACATAGACATAGACATTATTTATTTTGACATCACAATACTCGTAATACAAAACTCATTGAGCTTCTTTTTAGTTCATTCACACTATCCTTCGTCGTAGAAGTATTCTGTCGCTGCACAGTTTATCGCACTATCATTCCTTCGTACTTGCATTAATCGCACAAGCAATCTGTCGACCAACCGTTTATCATAATTACGATCTTTTAAACCAAAATTCTTCATACGTTTGTATTTCAGAAGTTTGAAGTTCAGTTATTCGTACCCCGTGACGGTATATTATCATTATATCCACGTAGATGTTGTGTTTAAGGCGACTTACACTGTTTTTTATTTATAATAGCTAGCCTTCTTCATGACCTGCTTTGTTGCACGTGACAGAACCATTCACGAGACGGACGCCGAGGAGCGCGTGATAGGGCCTATTTACTATCCTATATTATGCAACTGCCAATCAGGCGATTGAATGTGTAACCATGATCTAATCTGGTCAGGTTCCCCTGGTAGCAGGGTCACAGAGGTCATCCAAATCCTGGATCATGGTCAAGGCGGAACCCGGGCGCTCGTGCGTGAGAGCACAATCGAGACATTAACGCCAAGATGTTTTTTTTATGCAAGTATCTATAGCATATACAACTGCATATATGCCTATATGCAAGTCATTATGATTCATGCCTATCCATTGCCACATTGGCTTTGCGATTCTAAAATCAGTAGCCTTAAACTATACAGAAATTCTCGTCATCTTCAGCGAAGTCTGAAATATTGGAAACACATTCGAAAATTCCCTCACAGGCATATTCACAAATTAAATGAGAAATTCCACATAATTTGGACTCAAATATGGATAAATGTCATCGTGCTCCTCTGCGGTTACCAGGGCAGCAGCAATGCGAAGAGCCCTATTATTAACTGGAAGGATGCGGGGTCTCCCCCCACCCCCCTCCCCCTCTTGCAACGCGGTCGATATCTGCGTTCGCTTTAAAATAAACATGTATTTATAGGCAACTGCTCGTCACAGTGGAAGTAATGTTGACAGAGACGTCGAGCCTCCTTGCGCATATGTCGCCCTGGGTGCAATTTCGTAACGTTGCCCCTGTGCCAATTGTGTTCGGGTTCAGGCTGTTTGTCACTTTTGTTTCGTTAATACTCGTTTTCGTTTGACTTGTCGTTTATCTTTGGTTTTCTTAATCCATATGGACTGTGTAGTAATCTATTACCAGATTATGATGTGTGCTAAATAACGTCATAGTAGTATCAATATGACTTTTCAAGAAGGAACTATGTTGCAAAATTACGTCATAACATATAGGATACACAGTAATAAGGGCCGTGAAGGGGCGTCAGTGTCTTTTCAGTAGTTTCCCTATCGGCGGCATGTTAAGACAATAATGAATGCGGTAATAGTAGTTTATGCAACTGTCATATAAAAGGGGGTATTAAAACATGAGTATCTGTTTATCATACGAGGCGTAACCGATGATAATAGTTTGACACGAGTGTTTTAATATCTAATTATATGCAGTTGCATACACTACTTTATCTACTCTCATATTTTCATGTTAAAATTACGTACGTATAATTTTCTCAACTTTGCTGGAAGTAAGCTGCGAGTTAATTCTGTTGTATCTACGCGTCGAGGATATCAAGCGGCGGGAAATTCACTTCACTGCTTTCCCATTTACCTATTTATTTACTACAAACAATAAAAAACAATCACATACACAAATTACGACAATATGAAAAAATATATAAATTAAAAAAAAAATTGAATTTATTGAAGACATTTAGGTATTCAGCCTACATTTCGCCGTGTCCCGGCGCCCGACAAAAATTGAAAAAAGAACAGTGTTGCATAATGATTAAAAAGTTATTTTATCTACACTCATAGCGTAATGTTCCAATAACATATTCGAAAACAGGTGTTTAAGGATATACTTTTTTCACGCCAGTCTATAAAATTTTAAAAAATTACTTTTCGATACAGCATTTCCCATACTATTTTCATTACAGCTGTATCGTAAAATAACTTTTTAATCATTATGCAACACCTTTCTTTTTTAAATTTTTGTCGGGCGCCGAAACACGACTAAATGTAGGCTGAATACCTAAATGTCTTCAACAAATTCAAAATTCAAATTTTCCTGTTTATATTTGTGATCAGTTCATAGTCTGTGGTTGTCATTATGTACATTTGGAATTATTTTCCCGCTAAACAGAATATTTTTTCTAGTTGTTGTAATTTGTGTTTGTGAATGTTTTTTCTTGTTTGAAGCAAATAAATAGATAAATGTGAAAGTAGTGAAGTGAATTTCTCGCCGCTACGCCTCGTATGATAAACAGACACTCATGTTTTAATACCCCCTTTTATATGACAGTTGCATAATAGTAGTTTATGCAACTGTCATATAATACCTAATTATATGCGTTGCATACACTACTTTATCTACACTCATATTTTCATGTTAAAATATGGTACCTTTAATTTTTTCAACTTTGCTGGAGTAACTGCGAGTCAGTTCTGTTGTATCTACGCGTCGAGGATATCAAGCGAAATTAACTTCACTTCTTTCACATTTATCTATTTATTTGCTTCAAACAAGAAAAAAACATTCACAAACACAAACAACAACAATTAGAAAAAATATTCTGTTTAGCGGGAAAATAATTCCAAATGTACACAATCACAACCACAGACTATGAACTGATCACAAATATAAACAGGAATTTTGAATTTGTTGAAGACATTTAGGTATTCAGCCTACATTAAGCCGTGTCCCGGCGCCCGACAAAAATTTAAAAAAGAAAAGTGTTGCATAATGATTAAAAAGTTATTTTTCGATACAGCTGTAATGAAAACAGTATGGGAAATGCTGTAGAAAAGTAATTTTTTAAATTTTTTAGACTGGCGTGAAAAAAGTATATTCTTAAACAACTGTTTTCCAATATGTAATTGTAACATTACGTGTAGATAAAAAGATATTAAGATGCCGTCCATCACTCAAATGATCCATCTCTAGCAATTTATTCGAGTGAAGCACGAGAGAGGCTTTCAATATGACATAAAAAAAGAGATTTTCTTATGGCGCAATTCAGTGCTAATATATCAAATACACACACACATAATGACTAATCTTATTGACTGGTTGAATAATAGATATTTTTTATTGGACAAGTTAAAACGGGGTTATGATCATTTAGCAACATGGGCTAACTATACTCAATTTACGATGTGACTTCAATGATATCTCCTGTCTGACTATAAGGACAAACTTGACACAAGAGTTCATTAGAGCGCCATCTATTAACAAAGAACAAAACTTGTTTTTATTTTCACCTGTCAAATTAAAACCTCTCATTAGCAAAATAATCAGGTAGTACATAATAGCCTCACAGTGCAGGTACTTAGAAGGGGCCCTGTTTTGTTTGTCGAGTGTCTGTCGCTAACAAAGAATGGGAATGACGGCCTACGTTACAGGATTGCCAGGCCTTGGGTGTTTCCTTATCTGATTTTATTTGTGAAGTGGAAAATAGGTATGTATCGTCGCTTTCCTTTTCATACTTTTTTATTTATATATTTGACCCATATTTAGAATAGGTTTTTACGTATTACGGTTTAAACTGTATCATTCAATTATATATGAATAACTTAACCGGAGCGTCGGAGACCGAGTGGTAAGGTTAAGGTATTCGACTTGTAAGCGAGAGGTACCTGGTTCGAATCCCACTGAGGCTATGTACCAATGACTCTTTTTTGAGTTATGTACATATATTGAACACTAACCGATGCTCTTACAGTGAGGGAAAACATCGTGGTTAAACCTGCACATTCAGACGTTACTCATAGTGCGTAGTAGCGATGTTTTCAAAGACCATTTAACAAATAAAGTGGCACCAACATTTGGGTAAAAAAATCCTAATCGTCTTCATCACTGAATGAGCAATGAGCCGATCTGTCCAAAAAAAATCTCTAACAAAGTGATATCCGTCTTAACTGTCAAAACTTTTCGCTAGGCTGTCGTTCTTATGTCAATTATGATATTATATTTGAAACACGTGGAAGACGACTGTCTAGCGATTTTCCATAAAATAAAATAATCATCTTGGCGTCAATACCCCGGTTGTGTTCCTGCAGGCGAGGGCCCGGGGTCCGCCTTAAGAATGATTCATGATTTTGTAGATCGGGTGATTACAGTGGAGCGACGCCATCTGACCTCCTAAGGACCTCCTGACCTGATCGTGAGGAAATCTGCACATCCAGGCGACTGGACGTGTACCTAACCATGATGCGATCTTGTCAGTTTCCCCTGGTAACAGGGTCACGGAGGTCAGATGGCAGACGCTCCACTGTAATTACCTGATCTGCCTAATTCTGGATCATGGTCAAGGTGGTTTCTGGACTCTCGTACGCGAGAGCACAACCGCCAAGATTATTATTATTATATTTTTATACGATAGGCAAACAGGCAAGCGGGGCTTCTTATGGAAAGTGGTCACCGTTGCCTATATACAAATATTCTATATAAACACTTTGTAACTAGCCAAATATACACAAATTTGAGCAGGTAACAGATATTTTTTTTATGCGAAACCTGCTATGTTGCGAATAATAAGAAAACTTCGCAGGAAAGTAATTATTTGTATCATGTTTACGCCAAAAACTCTTACTCCGCAATAATTAATACCACAACCCTCAAGGTTTTCTTGGAGAAGTTGTAATTATAATTAATACATAATTTAGAGGGGCTGTACAATTAATTTTAACTCAGACTCAGATCTCACCGCTGACACTTGGAGTGAATAACGTTAATTAGTGGATCTACATAAAAACCATAATGGCGGCTAAGTTCTTAATTAGCTGGCTTTTCTTTTCACTTAATTAGCGACTGCCCCAACCTTTTTTATGTTATACGGTAGACTAACAAGTGGCAAGTGGTCACCGCCGCCTATGGACATTAGCAACACCAGGGGAGTTACCAATGCGTTGCCCGCCTCTGAAGAGACCTCTAATATACCTCTTGAACGATCCCATGTCATAGTCCAAACGAAACACTGTGGCTGGGAGCTCATTAGACATTCGAATCGTAAGCGAGAAACGTTGTTTTGAAGCTTCACTATGAGGTCTCACAGTGTATGCGAATGCACAGGGATCTAACTGACAATGCTTGAGTAAAGATCTTCACTATGCACCCGTAAGCTAAAATCTATATACATCGCTTCCTTCCTCTCATCCCGCCGTCTGCAGCTATGTATCTATGTACGCTTAAATCTTTTAAACTACGCATCGGATTTTAATGCGGTTTTCAACAATAAAAAGAGAAATTCAATAGAAAGAGAGAAAAAAGGGTAGGTAGGGGTAAAGTTGGTGTACCTACGCAAACAAATTCGGCCAGGTCCATTAGTTATATTATATCAAACAGAACATCCACACATCACACTTACAACTTTTTGCATGGTGCTAAAAACACCACTCCCATACTTATACGTCGTCGGTGTAATCGGGTGGAGCTGACAAAACGATCGCCATTTGTTACCTCTCCGACCCAACGACTCGTTACGCATACTGACTCCATTACATGTGCGCTCGATTTAAGAAAAAGGGTATTGGGCGATGCGCATTTGTTTCTAGGGAACGAGCTGCATCGTTTTGTCAGGGCGACGTAAATATAGGAGTGATCAAGGCTCAGTAAAATGAGATATATTTACAACCGTAGTCTTCTTGGTGTGAATGTCCCGGTTGTGCTCTCGTGAACGAAGGCCAGGGGACCGCTTTGACCATGATCCAGGATTTGGCAAGTCAGGTAATTACAGTGGAGCGACCGCCATCTGGCCTCCGTGACCTTGCCGTGACCGTGACTTGACCCAATTGGATCGTGCTTACGCATTCAGTCGTATGAATGTGCAGGGATTATCGCGATGTTTTCCTAACCGTAAGAGCATCGGTTAGTATTCAACTAATGTACATAACTCAGAAAAGAGTCATTCGTCAGAGTCACATGATCGCAGAGGGATTTGAACCCAGTACCTCTCACTTACGAGTCGGATACCCTAAGAGCTCGGCCACCGACACTCCAGATTTCAGTTACAAATAAGAGTATAAAACAGCCATTTCAGACAGCCATATTATTCTTCCATTCTATCTTGAAAAGCCTCTCAGGTCATTAACACCAAATTGGTCTGTCTTAATACCTCGTTTGGGAATATTAATTGTACTACGGGTTAAGGTTAACGCCTTGTCGAAGGGTTGAAGTATACTTAACCTCCCTTCAGTCATGAGTGAGTAATTAGAAAGAGTAATTTCTTTTTGTAAGTAGTGCCTGTTGTGTCGTTTATATGTATGATATTTCTCTATATATTTTATTGTGTGCAATAAAGTGTTAAATAAATAAATCAAATAAATTAATGTCGATGTCGTGAGGTACTAATAACAAATACAATATTATAATTTTTAAGCGTTTTATCATGTCGGTCGGGGTCTAATGGTTAAGGGGTTCGACTCGTAAGCGAGAGGTACTGGGTTCGAATTCAAATGGCGCCGTGTACTAGTGACTCTTTTTTGAGTTATGTACATTAGTTGAACAATAACCGATGTTCTTACGGTAAGGGAAACATCGCGATGAATCCTGCACATTCAGGCGACTGAATATGTAACCATGATCGAATCTGGTCAGGTTACCCTGTTAACAGGGTCACGGAGGTCAGATAGCAGTCGGTTCACTGTAATTACCTTATCTGCCAAATGCTGGATCATGGTCAAGGCGGACCCGGGCCCTAAATAATAATAATATACAGCCACGAGGTGCCAATCAAGTCCCGACACTATTCAACCAGCTATAAAGCGACTTGCCTTGCCCATAGAACGAAACGGTCACCCATCCAGTTCCCGGATTGCGTGCGTTGCTTAACTTTCATGATCGGTCTCGCAAGCACGCTTTCAGGGCCGCTTCGGCAAATATGTATTTTGGAAGTATTGCCTTTTATAATGCATGACACTGTCATAATAACAGTGGAGTATGTCAGGCGATGTTTACATACAAAAGTAAATGTTTATCAAGTTGATAATGTTTATGTTGAACATGTTGAATGTAGACGAAGGGAATGTATACTGCGAACGACATTTTCGTTATTTTGTTCTGTCTTTACTTTGTAGTTTTTAACCCCCAACGAAAAAATAGGGATGTTATAAGTTTAACGTGTGTATCTGTCTTTGTGTCTGTCTGGCATCGTAGCTCCCAAACGAATGGATTGATTTGGATGCGGTTTTCTCCATTAGAAAGCCAGTTTAATCGAGGTGGATCGCAGCTTTGTTTCATTAAAATTGGTTGTGTAGTTTAGAAAATATTTGAGTTTAAGTGAACTTGACCGGGGGTTACCCGACTTTTTCTGTCAGTTCGGTTGTACTTCATCATTATCTTGGCGTTAATGACCCGGTTATGCTTACGCATGAGGGCCCGGGATACGCCTTGACCATGATCCAAGATTTGGCAGATCAGGTAATTACAATAAAGCGACTGCCATCTGATGAGTGGCAGAATACCAAAAACTACCTATTATAAACTACTACTACGAGTTGCGATTGCGATCCAAATACAATTCAATCGCAAAATTAACAAACTCGATGCTCTGATCTGCCAAATCCTAGACCATGGTCAAGGCAGACCCCGGGCCGGGATATTGACGCCAAATAGATTATTTTATGCAGGTTACACACGCGTGCGACCCAGACGACAGTCCACGAATCAAAACTAGTCAATGTATTATTTACTGACAACATCTCTACGCTTTGGCACATTTGTGGTGTAAGAATCAACTCAAACTAAGCGTCAATACAAGAGTAGGGTTGCCAAAACTATATCTATACAGTATAAAACATAGTCGCTCCCCCGGTCTGTTCCTATGTACTTTGGTATGTATATGTGTATGTACGCTTAGATCTTTTAAACTAAGCAACGGATTTCATTGCGGTTTAACAACAGATAGAGTGATTCAAGAGGAAGGTTCATAAGCAAGAAAACAGATAGGTAGGGGTCAAGTTACGCGAACGAAGTCGCATTGGGTCCACTAGTCAACTATATAATATAATAATAAATAATAATAATAATAAATATTCGTGGACAAATTCACACAGCGCCATCTAGCCCCCAACTAAGCAAAGCTTGTACTATGGGTGCTAGATAACTGTTATACTACTTAAATACCTTTAAATACAGTAAATATAGTATCCTACTGTATTTTAGGTCAACATACTAATAAGGTACTGTTGGAATTATATAGTAGTTAAATCGACTGTATTTTAGCAATACAGCGGCAACACTTTCTTCAGGTGATTTGATTAAAAAGTACACTTTTTTCGTATACAAAGTCTTACCTATTGTACGTATATAATTTAAAAAATTTAAGTTTTTTATCATTTTACCGGTAGAGCAGAGTATCAAATCAAATCAAATCAAAATATTTTATTCAATATAGGTATAAACAATACACTTGGAGTGGGGATTTGGGGAACCTTGACTCTGGAAGTGGAGGGGCATTCGCCTTTTTGTTGCCAGAGCAACGTGTTATAGAGGTGAGCAACGCATTGGCCATCATACTCTTGGTGTTGCTAATGTCTATAGGCAGCGGTGACCGCTTCCCATCAGGTGGCCCGCTTGCCTGTTTGCCTACCGTATGTAGTAAAAAGAATAAATAAATATTCTTCTTGAAATTCTGGGCAACCCTGGTAAAGAGGTCTGGCTTCGAAATCAATAGTGTCTTTATATTAAAAAGGGCCCATTGAACCGGGAATCGCCTGCGGAATAACCAATGAGCTTCTAATACGCGGCCTACGCCAATGGGAAGATTTATAGGAAATTTTCCTGCTTCAACCTCGTAGGTTTAGTATGATCACGGAGTTTGCAGATATTTATGTCGGTGGTAAGTATTACACGTCGGCTACGGCATTGTGACTTATTTACTTATTTACCAGTTTTCCGCCCGCGCAGGCTATATCCAGCTACCTACCAAATTTAATACAAATGTTTAGGCCTGAAGAGGTACCAAACACACATACAAATTTTCACATTGGTACTACTAGTGGAATTCAATACAAAATACATTTATTTCACACCTCTTCACACACATAAGCCACAAGGTTTTACAATTGAACATTCCTCAGAAAGAAAACCTTTTTTTTTTTTTTTTTTACTACTATTTTTTTTAAGCTATTCTTCTTATTACTAAACTTCGTAGAGCGTCTAAAACTCAAAACAAAACAAAACTAAACTAAAGTTAACCTCAAAACTTACTAAACGTATTTGCATTTGGTTTTCACCAATAGACAGAGTGATTCAGGAGGTAGTTTTAAAATTTGTACTCGAAATCTTTAATCCCGTGCAACTTTGAAACGATATATTTTAACAAATATCTGAAGAACCACAAGCATAGATATTGGTTTCTGGGTCTACAAAATTTATAATTTGTTGTAATTATTAATTATCCAAATCACATTATTTATATAGTAAATTATTCAACATTAATGTCAATAAAATTGTACATTCATTACATAAAAAAAGATTGCTATTGTCTTTCATTAAAAAATTCACCGTCCCATCCGCATCTCCCAAATACTATGGTCTAGACCCAACCCCGTCTCAAGACTCTCAAGTTGTACCTTTCGGCTGAATACAAATGTTCCAAGCCCTCCTTATGAAGGTCCAAAGTTTCGCTCCCTCCAGTTTGTTCTTAGACACTTAGAAGTCCTTTGTCCTATTGAAAAAGTTCGCACAATATTTCATGATAAACCCTCTTGTTTGTAAGAGAATAAGGGTTAAATTACTTTGAAACCTATTTGTTAAAATGGGTTCATTTAAGTGTTAAAGGATTTTAAGAAACTTATAATTTTCAACCTTAACTCACCTGATTTAAAGCGACGACCTTAAAAGGTTTCTACGGGGTCGGCAACGCGTGGGTGATGCCCCTGGTATTGCAAACGTCCATTAGCTGCGGTGACTGCTTACCATCAGGCAGGCCGTAAGCTTGTTTGCCACCTTAGTGGTATACAAAAAAGCCTAGATACCTCATCACTCTTGACTTGAAGACCCCAAGACTTATCAGCGAAAAGTGACTCAGGCAGGGAGTTCCAATACTTTGCAGTGAGCAAAAGTGGATGCAAAACGCTAAGTACGAGATGGTGGGACGTCTACCATATATGGATGATGATCTTTTGTCCTTCTCGTTGTTTTATAATAAACAACTAGTTGTTCGTTACTAGGGCGAGCTAAGTGAATTATTTTATTAATATGAAGTTAAATGCTACCTTCTAAAAATACAAGTATCACATTATTTGGCGATAAATAGTTCACACTACTAGTGTTTCTCCCAAAGCGCCGGTGGCCGAGTGGTTAATTTATCCGATTCGTATGCGAGAAGTACCAGGTTCGAATCCCACTGCGGCCATGTACCAATTACTCTTTT
Source organism: Blastobasis adustella (assembly GCA_907269095.1). NCBI lineage: Eukaryota > Metazoa > Arthropoda > Insecta > Lepidoptera > Blastobasidae > Blastobasis > Blastobasis adustella. Next base: position 814,282 of record OU026132.1, read on the forward strand.
CTGAGCGATCTACCTACATTAGTTGAATGCTAACCGATGCTTTAGCGGTGAGGGAAAACATCGTGATGAAACCTGCATATTCAGGCGACTGAATGTGCAACCATGATCCAATCTGGTATGGTTCCCCAGGTAGCAGGGTCATGGAGGTCAAATGACAGTCGCTCTACTGTAATTATCTGATCTTCCAAATCTTGGATCATGGTGAAAGCGGACCCTAGGCCCTCGTGCGAGAGCACAACCGGGACATTAACGCCAATATTATTATATTTTGAAACGTGAGAACATCGTCTTTTCATCCAACACATAACAACGGCGCTCTTATATTGGCGGTTTTCTACCGCCAATTACTTTCCCCAATCCCTGGCGGACGTGAAATAAATCAAATCATTATTCATGAGACGTCAATAAAGGCCACTAAAAGACACTGTACTGTGCCACCAACTTATCTTTTCTGTGGACAAACTTGGAACTAAGGTATTAAAATAATAATAAAATCATCTTGGCTTTATGTTCCAGGTGTGCTCTCGCGTACGAGGGCCCGGGGTCCGTCTTGAGCGTGATCAGATAATTACTGCCATCTGACGTCCGTGACCCTACCAGGGGAACCTAACCAGATTGGATCATTCAGTCGCCTCAATGGTTTCAACACGATATTTTCCCTCATTAAGAGCAATGGTTAGCATTTAAGTAATGTACATACATAACTTAGAAAAGAGTAATTGGTACATGGCCGCATAGGGATTGGAACTCGGTAGATCTCGCTTACGAGTCGAATAACTTGACTACTCGGCCACCGACGCTCTGCACGACGTTCTTACATAAAAACGTATAAATGCTAATGGAACTAAGGCATTATTGAACTAAAATTTCAGATTAAATTGCACACTTCTTCAACAGTGGCGACGCCGCCAACTGAACAAGTAAGTTGGTCGCAGACATTCTAGGGAGACTGTAAGACTCACGTTGTGATTTACGTCGAAAGCCCCGAGTGGTTGTACCTCGATACTCGAGTAAAGATGGAGTGCTTGGCAACAACCGTACTTCTACTAACAAGACTGCATGGAAAGAGTTCGGTAACAAGCATAAAATATATTTGAGAAATTGTAGAATACCTGTAGAGCAGTATAGTATTTAGAATAATGTAGAATAGAGTAGAATACTAGCTAGGGCTATCCGTGTGATAACTGTGAAGTGATCAAAATGTCGGGATAAAATGATGAAATGTTTTTTTTTATTAGACTAGGCGTCAATTGACTGCCATCAATGCCGGTGATAAGTGATGATGCGGCTAAAGATGAACCATGGCTGTATATTACAGGAATAGCGTCTCACTCTAGCATTGGAGGCGTCCAGATTATAATGGTAAGGGGCCTAATTCTTGCGCTGTGACATCTCGAATTCGAGATTTTTAATAACTAAATATCGCTATTAAAAAAGTAATATTGTATTGTACAAATTTATTTTTATGTTAGTTTATGAATAATTGATGTATGTAATTAAAATGTCATTTCTGGAATACTTATATTATATAAAATATTGCCGGTGGTATTTTATGCGAGCTTTTAAATTGAAAAGGAAAAAAAAAATCATTAAATTTAATTTTTTTTTTAATAAACGAGGCAGGCATTTTACCGCTATCTCACCTGTTTGTAAGTGACGATGATCTTCGATAAATAAGGATTAGCGAAATACGTTAAGAATTAGCTTTTTGCTTGCAATAGAGATTCAGTGACTTTTAATAGATATTTGTGGCTAGAGAAAATGTCAAATTCTAATGTCGAAAGCGCGAGAATCGTCCCCCTGGGAACACACTGGCAGGCAACATGTTCTATTCCTTAGCCGTACGCAGAATAAAGGTTGAACCAAAGCTGCCTGCGTGGATTTCATTTAAATTGCGCTGCTTAGGTCGCATAAACCGAAATCGCCGTCTCTCCTTTACTTGAAACTCATACATATTTGAACAACGCCTTTTATTGCTCTACTCATAGCTTCATACAATATTTTGAGATTTTCAGAACTCAGAAGATGAATATTGAATGGAGTTACGACCTTTTGACGTTGACTCGGCTTCGGCTTTTGACCGGCCCCGGTGTGGATGGAGTTTGCACAGTCAATACGCCAGCGGGATAACTGTGAATATATAAATATATCTATACACTTTATACCAGTCTGTTAAAGGCATAAATCGTAAATGAATGGAAATTTTTAAACCCTTTTTATTACATCCTTCGTCTGTTTAATTGTCATTGTACTTGAATACTGCTGGCAATAATGGTGGCCATTGGTTAATAAAAATATATTTAGAAAACAGGATAATCTACTTACTAAGTCATTAAACATAACAAATCAGTGCCATCTAGCCCCAAAGTAAGTAAAGCTTGTGTTATGGGTGCTACATAACTAATAAACTACTTATATACTTTTAAATACATACTTATTATAAATATAACACCCAGACCCGTAATAGAAATAAAAATTCATCATTTAATTTTCTGATCGGCCGGGAATCGAAGAAAAAACAAATCCTTTATAATTTTATACACCTGTTCAGAAATACTCCTTTAGTTTGCTTTAGTTTGCTATTAAAAAAATCCTAATTTCTCAATGAACTTGTTCTTTCTTTATTTCTTTCCCAATGCTATTCGTCCCATAGACGGTTGTATACGGAACGTTTTCTTTGGAATGCGAAATCGAAATAACAGAGCGGATTCCTTTACAGATGCTTAGAATAATTGTATCCCCGAAGGTATTTGCCATTAAAGAGCCCATTCGGATTCTTTATGAAGATGGTAGGCACCTATTAGTATCTTTAGAGACTGAAGAAAACAGTTTACATGATTACTAGGCTCAGATTTCATTTTATTTTGTACAATTGGAAAACTTGCAGCTATGATGACTAGATTTAGATAAACAAAGTGGCTTTCCGCCTATATATCTATGTACGCTTGGATCTTTTAAACTACGCAACGGATTTTAATGCGGTTTTCAACAATAGATGGAGTGATTCAAGAGGAAGGTTTAAGAAAAAAAGGTAGGATTTTTTTTTTTTTTTTTTTTCAATAGGCTTGCATTTGATCTCAACTCACCTGATGGAAAGCGACGATGAGGGCGAAGATGTAGCATGCGTGCCTAGAAGATACCTATTCACTCTTGATTTGAAGACCCCTAGGTTATACTTATCGGGGAACAATGACTCAGGCAGAGAGTAGAGGTAGTGGTAAAGTAGGTATACTAGGGGTAGGATGCCACGCGAACTAAGTCGCGCTGGTTCCACTAGTTAGATATAAATTTACATATCAAGATGCCATGTTAAAAATTTGTAAGTAGATTAAATCTGTCAACGGAACACGGTCGCATATTTATCCTTGTTCCATGTTATTATAAACAAAATGCAACATATGAGATTCATCAAAAGCGTGGACCATAGTTGTCTCTCATAATACGATTAATTGTTATTGAACTCTAAAAAACATCTCTACGTCTAAGAAAGGGTTATTGCACACAATACGGATAAGCTGTTGAGATATTATAACATTTACAACATCAACAACAACATATAAATCTTGACATTTTTAATTTTAATTACATTTAATTGTAATTTTTCTTGGTTGACATTGTAAATTTTATGTTAAATTTTTTTTAATTATAATTACATTTAATTGTAATTGCTGTTTGTAACATATGTTATTCTTGCTTGTTTTTATGTTATATGTGACATTTTGAATTATATATTTATGGGACCTATGTACCTGAAATAAATGACATTTAATTTATTTTAATTTTAATTTATTAGGCTAAATGCTCCAGCTAGTTAACAATCCTCACTAACATTGCCCTGACAATTAATAAACCAACAACCACTGAAAAATTTTCTGCAAAATGATTCACCACCGCGAAATTGCGCCACCGCACCCTCCAGAGGGCGAACGTGCAAGATGTAGAATCAGCTCCCTCCCGAAGTCTTTCCTTTGTAATATTACATGGGGTCTTCAAAAGGCATGTCTACAGGTACCTCAAAGGCTGGCACCGTATCTGCTCCCCTTAAGTTGCAAATGACGACGGTGACCACTTTTTATTGGGTGCACCGTCCGTTCGTGTGTCTCTTTAGGCAATAAAAAAGAAAAAGAAATGAGGATCAGAAATCGTTACTGCACAATAACATTCACATTTTTCTGCGATGAAATTCCTTATGGCGCGATGTCGATTCGGTGTGACTCTGAACCCTTTGTCAGTGACTTAAATTCTGCTTCGAATGTCAAACCCGGCTTCAAACAGGGTCATCTTTCCTATTTCTTCTCTCAACATCAACTGCCCTTTCTAATACCACCCCTCTTTTCCAGGAACTGGCAGCATCGACACCCACCCAGCGTAACTGGCGAGGGATCCTCATCGCTCTCCTGGTGATCGCAGCTGTCCTGGGGCTGATAGTCTTCAGTATAGCGCTCCTCACGCCGGCTGGCGACGGCGGGCGGGCGCGCGGGCGGAGGCCTACGTTACAGACGGTGCTGAGGCAACACTACAGGCCTTTTAATGGGACTTGGTTGTCAGGTGAGTCTTTAAATGAATGAATGAAAAATTATTTATTGCTTATACACAAAATAATATAAAAACATAGGAAAAAAATAAAAGCAACCGGCGGCCTTATCCCTTAAAGCGATTTCTTCCAGGCAACCGTTCATTATAGGTTTTAGGACTTTCGTGGTTATTCACTACACTTTCATCACACGTAATTGGTATCATGTTTTGAACCACCAGAGCGTCGGTGGCCGAGTGGTTACAGTATCCGACTCGTAAGCCAGAGGTCCCGGGTTCGAATCCCGCTCCGGCCATGTACCAATGACTGTTTTCTGAGTTATGTACATTAGTTGAATACTAACCGATGCTCTTACGGTGAGGGAAAACATCGTGATGAAACCTGCACATTCAGGCGACTGGATGTGTAACCATGGTCCAATCTGGTCAGGTTCCCCTGGTAGCAGGGTCATGGAGGTCAGATGGCAGTCGCTCCACTGTAATTACCTGACCTGCCAAATCCTGGATCATGGTCAAGGCGGACCCCGGGCCCTCGTTCTCGAGAGCACAACCGGGATATTAACGCCAAGATGATTTTTTTTTTTTGAAACGCGGTAATAAAAAAAAGTAGTAATTTATTTATTTATGAAACAACTAACATAAAAACTAAATATGTACAATAAAAAGAAATAGAAATTAACTAACTTAAAAAATTAAAAAAATTCGGGCCGTGTGGAAGTGTACCCAAGATACTGGCAGCATTACCTCTCTGAAAAGCAATGCTTATTCATTGCGCGAGGTAGCTGCCAGCTCTTCGGTCACCTGTGGTGTCGACCAATATCTTAGAAAGTTCTCTGTACCAAGAGAGAGCCCAGGGACCCCAGAGACCCAGGGTCTCGACACCAAATGCAACAAAATACGGTTTTTAACCACGGTTAGAATTATTTCAACCTCGATATTTCGACGCAGGTTCATGCGTCTTTGACGTGAGTCGTGAGACTTGATTAATTCATGTTACCATCACGGAATGCCAATTGACTCCCGCGAGTTTTAAACCAGACTCAGGGTACCCAGCGGAAGATCTTGAACAGCCTAAGAGCCAACGATATTAGGAGGCACATCAAACGAGTGGCAAACTCGTTGCGGTGTTGAAGTTCAACTAGCTTCAAAATACGAAACGGTCACCCATCCAGTTCCCTCTTGACCAGTGCAGCAGTGTCTTTAACTTTACACCCCCGACAAAAAAGGTTGAATCTGTATATCTATGTATCTGTGGAGCTGTGTGTCTGTGTGTCGCATTGTAGCTCCCGAACGGATAAACCGATTTCGATGCGGTGTTCTGTATTCGAAAGCCAGGTTCATTGAGATGATTCTTTGCTTTGTTTCTTTAAAATTGGTTCAATAGTTTAGAAAATATTTGAATATTATTTAAACTTTGTCGGGGGTTGTTTGACTTTTCTGTTGCTTAAGTTCTGTTACACCAAGGTGACACACGAACTTACGGCCTGCCTAATGGTAAGCAGTTACCGCTGCCTATGGACGTTTGCAATACCAGAGTGGTATTACAAATTAATGAAAATTTGTATTGAAGTCCATATCGTTATACTCAAATAGATAGTGAAACGTAATAGACTGTGAGGGCACCGTAGGTTATCTTACGTCATGGACTACAAGAAAAGTTCCACTTTATGGTGATAGTAGACGTTTAGGAGACCCACAAAACGTTTTTCTGTCCGTACAAAGTCGGGCACAAAAATTAATTTTTTAGTTACCCAAACTTCGACTTTTCGTAATGATAATAGTCTTTTAAGAAAGAAAGAAAGAAAGAAAGAGCATTTATTAACGCAAACAACAACACCACAACATTGAAAAAGATACAAGAAAACATAAAGACATAAAAAGAATGCAATTATAAGCAGAACATAAATTACACAGTGCCGATGTAAATACCTATCTGATATTTGTTTAACGTGTTGTGTAATAGATAATGTGTTGTGGTGGTGTTATACTGATGATGATATGGATAATACTTATTCGTGTGGGTTTAAAAGTAACAAAACCGCGCAGCCTCACTTTCTCTTGGCAATTTCGCTTTACAGCCACATTATAGTCACAAAAGATAAAATTTTAATTTTTCTTTTACTCGATGACGTAGGATTACCTACGGTGCCCTCACAGTCTATTACAGTAAGGCAAGTTTGAAACCCAATGACACTTGCACCGCAAAACCCTTTTCCAAACAAAAAATATCCATTTCTTGCAACTCGTTCTCCCGTTTCTTTGAAATAGCAAAAGTATCCGAAATGAACGTATTTAGGAGAAATTACTTGCTGGAAATAAGGATCGGAGGGCATCTAGTGAATGGCCTCCCTGAGGCCCTCTAAACACGGCTAGACAGCCCCCAGCGGTATTGGGATTCCGTTCGGGTTGTGTTTACCTCGAATATGTGTTTAGAAGAAATGTTAGTAGTTCGCTTGGCGCTCAATAGAGCCTGAATACTGCTGTAGAACGGTGTGTTGGGAATGTGTATGTGGTATTTTGTTACATGACTGGAAATGGAATGTCTTATTCAAATCTTATATGTTTGTGACTATTATGATTGTGACCTTTCTAATGCATACGGATATGGAATGGAACACATCACTAGTGAGTGTGTTCTGTATAATCGGAAACCTACTCATCTGTCTTTCATCATCATCTGTGTTGTCGAAATCACTTAAAACTTTGCCTATACTGTGGTAGCTTATAGCAGCGACTTTTAGACAGCCCTGTGGGGGCTCATCAGCTGTGATCATAAAATATGCATGAAATTAGTAATCCCCCCCCCCCCCCCCCCCCTCCTGTCTGAGCTAATCGCAATAAAAGTAACCATAATCAATGAAAACTTCGAAATTGCGCGGCTTAAAATGATCATAATAGAACAAATTTAAATAAAAAAATAAGAGAAAGTAGCTATCTCCAAATTTATTATATGAAATTATATAATGTCTACTCATGTGTACTAATGTCAGCTAATCATCGCTGTATAGTGCAACCAACTTATCTGATCCTGTGGCAGCGTCGCTGTTGTTGAAATTGACTTAACATTCCAAAATGACGACGCTAAGTTCCAGCTTTGGCTATCGGGGCAGATAAGTTTGTGGCACTGTACGGACTTTGACCCGTGTGGTAATGACCGCGATAGTTTAAAACATTTAACTTGTTTCATTTGGAATACTCTGAACAATGATTGCTGTAACAATTATAAATAAATGGCCGTGTTGTGTCCGGCAGAGTAGAATAACACCTACCTCTTACACTCGTGGGTATCGTACAAGGCGACTAATGTTTTCGAGGCAAAAGATCTAGTCTCCGTAGGCTGGAAAATGGGCAGCATTTTCCATTGTTATATTTATAACACTGCGATCTCCAACCCGCCTGCCAAGTATGGAGATTATATCAATATACTCCCTTTTCGTGGGAGAGACCCTTAGTCCTGCTGTGGACTTTTATAGGCTGTGATGTTTAACAATTATTATTTATCAAAATTGACCTCTCTGTAAGTAGATTTTTATTCGACCGTCTTAGGTGGCTGATAGATGTGCGAGTAAGTACGCGTATTTTAAAACCGCCGAGTAAGTTCGCCGACGATCCAACATGTTTGATTTTTGATCGTAGCTCTTTGCTCGCGGCTTCGGCTCGCTCGTCTGTCAGCGCCGCGAGCCGCGTGCCGCCATTTTTTTGTGATGTATCTCGTGCAGTTGTGTTTTATCATTTATTTATCTTCATATTATTTACCGTTGTGGTTGGTCCATATAAACGCGTTAATTTACAGTTTTATTAATATATTTTTAATTTATCATCATAAAATTCATAATTTTCCCGCATATTGACATGTAAACAATGAGTAAATCGATTCACAGCGACGTTGCCGGTCCGTGCTATAGCATGGCTTGTAATATGCTATGGTTTTATGCATAAAATTAGTTTCAGTTTAGTTAACTTTATGCTTTACTCGAATTCCAATTGACTCGAATTATTTACGGAATTAATAGAAAAACGTGCCGAGTAAGTTCGTGAACTTAGAAAACCGCGTACTTAAAGTACGTACGTGTGTCAGCTACTTTACGGAATCAGGGCAGAAGCAGCCAGTCGAAAGGTCCAAAACAAAGCACAAAAACAATGCAAACATTTACACCTTATTATAACTCTCTAAACTCGATCAATCTACATCCCCGAATTCAATTCTGCAACAGCAAATTTCACTTTCCCCAATTTGTTATTATGTTGAAAAACTGAATTATTCCGAGTCCGTTCTCGAAGGGAATAATGGGGGCTCTTACGAAATGTTTCCTTGAATCGACATCTAAATGAAGCTTATTTAAATGGAAGGGAAGTGAATATTGATCTGAGTACTGCTTGGAATGTAGAATAATGTTTATTTCGATGAGATTCTTCACTTTGTCAACGCTGGCAATTCTTTGCGTACCAATAACGGGTGGGACTTGTAGCGAATTTGTTTATCCCGTTGGAACTACTTTGAATGTCAGCCTACATGTACTCTACGCCTACCCTACACCTACTTTATCCCTAACAACGTTCTTTTCTTGCTTTTTCAAGTATATGAGTCTTTATATGCTAAGAACATGGTAGATACACTTTCTTACAAAAAATATTAGGTACATTACAGTTGATGACGTTCAGCCAGTATTAAAAGTCATGCAAAAATGGTCAATGTAAATCTTATTCTAACTTAAAATTTAAAAATTATTTTACAGAGTAAAAGCAATGCTCCATTAGCAATTTATAAATATTGATACCTACTTATAAACCTTCCTATTGTTGTACATTCGTTGCGTAGTTGAAAATGGCTAAGCGGACATAAGCATACATAGATACAGACTTCGGATTTTAAACTATAGAAAGATAATAATTGCTAGACCCAGTCCGGGTTTGCCTGGTACTGTCGGACACTGCCCGACTCTATCGGCTATTGTCGGACACGTTTCGGCCCTTGTCGGCGTGGGGTGGGTGTGCTCACTTAAATTCTCCCACTTGTCTTGGATCAACACGAACAAAATCACATGCAGAAGCTAGTAAATAAATAACTACCCAGTCAAATATGTAAAAGCTCTACCCATAGGTCATAACCGGAGGTCGCCTAAGAGCTTAAAGCTGTGTCAACGCTCTGGGGTTGGGACCGCATTAAAGTTTAACGAGCAAGCTTTCAGAGCTTTCAGATGTCGAGTTGTCAGTCTTGGATAGCCACTTTGAGTGGTGTTAAAATTAGGGGTATGATTATGTTTGAACTTTCGGAAAGTTGCTTTATTATTTATCTGCTGTTTTGGGTATCTTTTTATCTGACTGTTTTATACCACCAATATAGAAAGAAAGACATTTATCACACACAGCACACTACGACACAATAATAGTTACATAATTCCAAAAGGAAACATTAATAATAAGAACATTTAAAACAGTGAGTAGCCTCCCATGCCACTGTCACCTCAGCATGCAATATAGCAAACAAGCTTTCGGCCTTACTGATAATAAGCAGTCACCGCACCCTATGTACCTTTGTAATACAAGGAGTATCACCCACGCGCTATGGACCCCGTAAAAACATTATCACCCCTTTCTTGAAGAACTCCATGTTGTACTCTCCAGGGAAAACCTCTCCAGGTAGTTCATTCCACAACCTTAGTGTGCGTGGGAGAAAGTTCCTTTAGCACAGTTCGCGACCAATTTGGCTCTATGGTGTGAGGATGAACGATGGCGAGCAGTGCAATGACAGAATGTCGCTAGAATGTCAAGAAAATACCTTTGTACAAGCGAAACTTTTGAGTTAAAACCAATGGAGTTTTCTTGACGGTTAACGCGCGTACCTACTTGTACGACCTGAATAGTTATGTTGGTTAACAAGCGGGTCTGCCACGCAGAGGCCCCGAGTTCGATTCCCGACCGGAAATTGAAATTGAAATGATGAGTTTTAAATTCTGTTCCGGGTCTGGGTGTTATATCCCTAATAAGTATGTATTTAAAAGAATATAAGTATCGTTGTCTAACACCCATAACACAAGCTTCGCTTACTTTGGGGCTAGAGGACGCTGTATGAATTGTCCAATCATACTTATTTATTTATTTGTGGGGTTAAATTGTGAAGAAGGAACAGAGTTGAACACAGCACCGCGTCGAGGAAAGATGGCAAAGAAGCGTACGCCTCGCTTGATGGTAAGTATTTACCGTAGCGTATGGACGTTATCATTACCAGGGTCATCGCTAACGTGGTGCCGATCCCTGAAATACGCCGCCCTGGCAAGGACCACCAAACCACGGTTTCCCACTAATTAAAGAAATGATGTTTGGCAGGTGGGCTACATTGTAAAGGACGTCAAAACTACGTAGGACGTTTAGATAGGAATTTTTGTTTATGAAATGCCAATCCTATGGGATTTCTAGACACGTTTTAAGTATCGAGATGGGAATAATTGGAAGTTCTTGGTGCCTTCAAATGAAACGTAAAGTCCTGCTACGCCCTACCCCTCTTATAAACTAAAGTAGTTCAAATGAAGTTGTTAAAAATAGGGTAATTAAACTCTTACGGGCTTATTCATTAAAAGTTATGAGAGGTTTGTGGAAGGTTTTAAGCTTGCTAAAGTATGCGTCTTGTGAAACATTATTCATATCTTCATAATAGCGCTTAAACACTCATTAACGGCTTCATGGTTTATAGAAGGCTGATCCCTTCTATGAACCTTTGACAAACCTATATTAGTGGCAAACATGGCCGCCGTCACACGAACAGCTGATTTTATTCGCTTTGTGATTGATTGTGATTAGCTAGTGACTCCGTCGGGGGCCTAGTGGTTAAGGTATCCGACTTGAAAGCAAGAAGTTTCCGCTTCGAATCCCACTGCCGCCATGTACCAATGACTCGTTACGATGCTCTTACGGTGAGGGAAAACAGGTTAATGTAACCTGCACATGCTGGCGACTGAATATGTAACCATGATCTTAACTGGTCAGGTTTCCCTAATAGCAGGGTCACAGAGGTCAGATGAAAGGTGCTCTACCGTAATTACCTGATCTGCCAAACCCTGAATCATGGTCAAGGCGGACCACGGGCCCCCATGCGCGAGAGTACAACCGGGACATTAACGCCTAGATAAGGTACTGGAAAAGCCGTATAATTTTCGAACCATAAGATGTTTAAAGACAGAGATGATTCAATTTTTCATCCAAGTTTAGCAAAGTGTAAGAATAATGTGTTTGCTTGGTATTCTTCTATTGATAACTAACTAAAATATGATTGATGTTTGATTTTTGAGAGTTTGAACTTCTCTAGTTCAAACACCACTGTAATTTTGATTTTTATTCTAATTAACCAATACTACTAACACTATTTTAGAAATACTTTATGCCATGCTGTGCACATAATGTAAAAGGATTATAGTCTTGTACTTACACTTAAGAAATTATGCACAATATTGTTTTATGGCTGTAATTTGTTGTATGTGCCTAATAAATAAAATAAAATAAAATATAATAAATTTAGACTGTGAGGGTGCCGTTAGTTATCTTATGTCATCGAGTACAACGAAAATTCTTTTGTAGCGACAGTAGACGATCAGAAGGCCCACAAAACGTTGGCCTGCCAGACCATAACCTGGCAAAATAAAACTTGACCCAAACTTTGACTTTCGTAGCGATAGTCAAATTTATCCTTTATGGGCACTTTTGAGCGTGGTGCTACTTGGGGAGGGCTTTTCGAGTAGTCATTGTCGTTACATCGCGCGCGCGCGCGCGCGCACACACACACACACACACACACACACACACACACACACACACACACACACACACACACACACGCACACACACCGGACACACACTCACACACACTCACACACACTCACATACACACTCACACACACACACACTCTTTCACGCACACCTACTTCTTCACACTTCTTCTACATACTTTAAATTTTTTTTATCATTATTTGTCGTTATTAATTAATTGGTTTATTTAACTTATATACTCATATTTTAAATTTTGTGTTGTACATTCTACTAAAATATAATTTTAGATAAGGAAGAACGAGATCTTCTAACACAGGCTAAAAAGCTTAAAAGAAGATCTCAATCACAGTGTATAGTTTTAAGAAAATTTGTAGAAAGAAAATAAATTTTTATTTATTATTTATTTATATGACGATGTCTAATGACTTATGCGGATTGTTTTGGTTGTGTTGCTGGTTTTTCTTGTCCCATTCCTTTGACGTTAAGATATTTACTACCCTCATTGACGAAGCATTATTGCATTCTGTTGACGGTTGTATTAGTATTTAATTACATTGACATTTATTGTTGACTTTAATTTAACATGACATGTATTTAATGCTTAATTATCTAATGGATTTGTAAATTTTTATATATTTTGCATGTAAATAAAATAAAATTTACCCTAATGTGTGGGTTCTGGAAATTAAAAAAGAAACGGTTTGCCTCACATCCTCTCGGCAGTCTCGCTTTTCAGTTACATTATAGTCATCATAGATAAAAGTAGAATTTTTCTTGTTCGCGTAGGATAACGTACGGTACACTTACAGTCTAATTGGTTTGACATTCAAGCACCTCCATTATGATTTTTCCGTATTTAATACAAAATTTAGCTGACACCAGTCTAAGATTAATGTTTGTACTACCTAAACTTTACTAAAATACATTCCCTTAGTTAGTATAAGGAACTGGTGCAAGTCTCTTTTTAAATTAAGTCTGTAATTAATTAAATTCTCCTTAATTAACACTCTGGCTTGACAAGAATATTGTGTTCCTAGAATTTTGGTCTTGTTCTGTTTCTTTTTAATTTAGAACAAGATTGAATGTTATACAGTTTTGTATTCTTTGTAGCAGCTTCGTAGGTGACGTAGCACTCACGTAGTCTTGTAGCTATTTCGTAGCTATTTGTCGTACGATTTCGTAGGGATCATCATGCTTATTTCAAGCATGCTTTTTACTTGCACGCTTCTTAACAATTGAAATAGAAATAAGCATGCTTGATAATTTCTTTGTTTGAAATAGGCAGCATGCCTGTTACTTCAAGCGTTCTTATTTCAATTTCCATAGTGAAAATGTTTGCTAGTTTTAAGCATGCTTGAAATAACCATGTTTGTATGTCACTGTAATAATATGTCATCTATTTGAGCAGATGAGAGATGAGAGCGAAAATCGCAAAATTTCATAAATAAGGGCCCAATATCTTATTACACCCGCGTGACAAACATTTTCCCATCCTCCTTTTACACATCACCCCTATACATAAGTTAAAAATACATCGCGGCTTATTCTAAAAGGCTTTTTTCTAACGATGTAATTAAAAATCTCTAATAATACCACACTGACGTTGCCAAGAAGTTTTCTGGACCATTGATGGCGGCGCTGTCGTTGTCAACAAAAACACATTTCGAACAGGCGATTTTTAGTTCCAGTTTTGGCCGCTGGGTTAGATAAATTTGTGGTGCTATAGGGTGCAAGGTTCAACCGCCATGACGCGGAGTTTCGCTGTCACACAGCGTGTGTAATTAAATTTTGAACGACCGAGCGGTTTTGACAGCGAAAAAGATCGTGCCCGTGTGGATATTTTGTTTGTTTGGTTTTGGCGAGGAAAACCTTGTAGGGGCAGAAGGATCAATTCGATAAACGTTTGAATAGACATGCATTTTAAGCAGGGGTGTTTTAAGTATGACATAAATGATAAATAAATATGCTTAGACTGTTCACACAGCGCCATCAAGCCTCAAGTAAGCAAAACTTGTGTTAATGGATGCCAGAAAACTGATAAACTACTACAAACAATACCCAGACCCGTAACAGAACTTAAAATGCATCATTTCAATTTCTGATGGGCCGGGAATGGCACCCGGGACCATTGCGTGGCAGACTCATGTTAACTGACTGAACCACTCAGGTCGTCCATGTGTGTCTGTGTATCTGAGTGGTCCTCTAGGCGCCAATATCCGGCTTCGGCCAGAAATTGACCTTAGGTCAGACACTGTATGTATGTATGTATGTAATCTCTTTATTGCATCAATTAATAACATTACAGGAAATAAAAATACAGTTTATAATACTCAGTCAGGCGGCACAAATTTCTTTTAGGTAACGTGATGGTAAGTGGTAACTGTCGCCCATAACATCTACGATTCTTAAGTTCAGGTTGGAAGTAACAAATATGCAAAATCGCAGGTGCGTTGCCACTGTGAGGGCTAAGATGAAATGCCTCATGCCCTGACGGTGGCAAGCATACGGCCTGCCTGATAGATACCAGTTATCGCAACCTACGTTAGCAATACCTGGGCTACCTCTCCCATATCACAGTAAACCCCGAACTACCGACACTGCAAATACCTAATCGAATATACCTCTACATCCTATCTCTTAACGTATTTATTGGAACCGTGGATGAAGGTCGAGCAACATTCCTCCACGGAACTCAAGAAACAAAATCCACCGTAAATGAAGGTCCACCAACATTCCTCCACGGAACTCCAGAAACAGAACCCAGCGGTCGTCGGTGCGGAAAATTGAAAAATGCCGACGCCATTTTGAAAAAAATCCGGTCAAGTGGCCCGGCTTAAATTGAAAAGGCCGACGAATTCGCGATGCCGTTCCGAAGGGGGCTTCACGGTTGTTGTTTTGTTTGTGGGAAGAATGTAAATACTTGCTTATTTTTTTGCCCACGACGGAAAATATAACGCCACGACGTCACGATATAATAATTTTGCAATATAATTTTACATAAAAATCGATAGTCCATCCATAGTTTTTGCCTACCCCACTTGTGGGATACAGGCGTAAGCTTTATGTATGTATGTATGTATATAAAATCGGTATATAAATCATTTCAATTTCTGCTCGGCCGGAAATCGAACCCGGGACCTCTGCGTGGCAGACCAACCCTGCGTGGTGAGATATTAACCAACTGAACCACTCAGTTCGTCAAATGTTAAACGATAAATGCTTATTACTCTTTCCCCCTAAAATTACTTAACGGATTTCGATGAAATTTTGCAGTAAAGTAGCACCTACGCAGACTACGATTTGTTTTTTAGATTTCAGATTTTGTTGTTTCAGTTTCAGAGTTTGATGTTTTTTTGATTTCAGATTGACAGTTTATTAGATTTCGAAGTTAGACTCCGCCAACAAACCCGTTGTTTTCCCTCCTCGGCCCTCCGTCAACTGAGCCCTGTAAACAATAAAACAACCCGACGGACCCGACCGAACGTAACCTGTCACCCGCCAGTCCCAAAAGGCCTGTTATCAGGTCATTTGGTAAACGAATTGAATTGGGGTTTTGAGAGTCGTATATAGACCTTGACGTGACTTGGGTGCAGTTGACCCCAAGTGCTAGGTTTTAATTTAAATTTAAGATTGGAACTTGATATAATAAAAAAATAAAAAAACATCTTGGCGTTAATGTCCCGGTTGTGCTCTCGAGGACGAGGGCCCGCGGTTCGCCTTGACCATGATCCAGGATTTGGCAGGTCAGGTAATTACAGTGGAGTTACTGCCATCTGACCTCCATAACCCTGCTACTAGGGGAACCTGACCAGACTGGATCATGGTTACACATCCAGTCGCCTGAATGTGTCGGTTTCATCACGATGTTTTCCCTCACCGTAAGAGCATCGGTTAGTATTCAACTAATGTACATAGCGCAGAAAACAGTGATTGGTACATGGCCGGAGCGGGATTCGAACCCGGGACCTCTAGCTTACGAGTCGGATACTGTAACCGCTCGGCCACCGACGTTGCGAAAATCAGTAATTGATATAATGTGGCTAAATGTTTATGTATTAATATTTGCATGCCAGTTTGCCAGGACAACACGCGAACGCGGCAAGACAGCTAGTTTATCTAGCTATATATGCAAAGATAGATATTACCTATAGATAATCTAAAATATTAATAAAATTGTTATGAACTACTAAAACGATAAAAGCTTCTTGTAGGTACTTAACTACAAGAACAATAATATTTATTACGTATGTAGTTATTTTCGTTTGATACTGTAATAGCGAAATCAAAAAATCAGCACTGTTCCTTATAAATCTGAAATTGCCATTTGTCTTTTTACGTACACTTTCGTGGCATAATACAGTTTCGCCTAAGTTTAAACCCGGTTAAATATTACAAAACAACACAACACAAAAGCGACCCTTTAAAATTTTACGATCTCAGATTAATTAAAAGCCGGTATAAAAAACCGGAATTAACGCAAATATACCGCGCACGGTTCAAAAATCCGTTTGTCGAAGGAATTAAATTTCGGCAAAGTTACGAGGAGACCCGGCCGGTTTAACCCTAACAAAATTCCAAATTTCCAATTCCAGAGTGTTTGAATGGTATTTCCCGACAAAGCCTTTGGAAAAATCCTCTTTCGTTACGTAACGAACCTGGTCCGGGATCCCTTTGTAGTGTTAGCTCTGGAATTTTCAAGGCTTTTAGAATAGTTTCTTGCGAAGCCCGATTGATGGGGCAGAGGGTCTGTCCGGATAGTTACAAATAGCAATGTTGAGTGTCTATCAGTTTCAGTACATTTAACAGTTCAGTTTATATATCGCATCGAATTGAAAGGTCTTCAGATTCAGATATTGTTCTTTTTTTACACTGTAAGGGGGCAAACAAGCTTACGGCCTGGCTGACGCGCTTTTCAAATTAGCAACGGTCTCACGACCATGGTCCTGTAACGGGCGGTTTTGAGATCTCCTATTGGTCGAGCGACGTCCGTCGTACGATCATAGTCGCATGACCGTTGAAAATTAGGACAGCGCCTAATGGTAAGAATTCACCACAGCCTATGGACGTGTGCAATACACACGCGTTGCCGACCCAGTAAAAACCTTTGCACCCTTTCTTGGAAAAATCCAAGTTTAACCATGTCTGTCAGAGCAGCTTCCCGAAACGATACTCTGTCGACCTTTTATCCAGAGATGACTGGCTTAAAAGCCAAGTATACTGGATAAATGGAAGCCTGATATGGTACACCGATGGGTCCAAATCAGGTGCTCATGTAGGGTGTGGAATATACGGAGAGCGGCCCAAGGTTAAGAAATTCCTAAACTTGGGCAAACACACCTCCATATTTCAGGCCGAGGTGTACGCTATTTTAGAATGTGCGGACCTTAACCTCAAAAAGAGATACATGAACCATTGTATTTATATACACTTAGACAGTCAAGCAGCTCTATTGGCCCTCTTATCAGACTCTGTGAGTTCAAGATTGGTGCTAAACTGCGTGAAGGTCCTCATTTCCTTGGGTGAGAAAAACCAAGTAATCTTGCGCTGGGTCCCAGGGCATGAAGGTATCGAAGGCAATGAAATTGCGGACGAACTCGCGAAGGCTGGTAGCACAACTACGACATATGGTCCAGAATCATTCTGTGGCATACCAAAAAGCCTTGTAAAATTGACCCTTCATATAAACTTCAAAGAGCAATCATTAGAGCACTGGAATAATCAGCCAGGCCTAAGACATTCTAAGGCATTAGACAAAGCCTATAATAGGCGGCATGCAAAAGAACTGTTACTACTTAGTAGGAATAAGTTGCGTATCTTGACAAGGGCACTGACTGGTCACCGTGGGCTGAACAAGCACATGTATAACTTGAAGATCAGCAGAACAAAGGACTGTAGATTCTGCAAGGAGGAGAATTAAACGCCTCTCCACCTGATCTGCAAATGTGAGGCCCTGGTGCGCAAACGTAGCATCCATCTGGGTAAACACCAACTACTACCCGATGAGATGCACGAAATCAGTACTAAGAACCTATTACACCTATTATTACCTATTACAGTTCATATATTTTTACTATCAAACCCGGCGAACTCCGTTTCGCCACCAGATGGCTTCGTTTTATGTAACATTTCGTTTGGTGATTAAAAGATGAAGAAAAATTTTTTTTTTGTTTTATATTTGAAAAGATTTTTTTTTATTTCATTTCACAACAGTAATGAATTCATTTCGATTACAAAAATGAAGTGTTATTTAGTTGAACTTCTCTAAGTAAATGAAAGTGAATCCAAAGTAAATACTGAATCGAAGCGTTATACGTGTCCGCAAATTATCCGTTTCATTGAAGTGCTCTTTGGTAAACCACATTTTTTGTTTTTTGGTCTGACGTTAACACAAACAAAGCGGATGGTTTTCCAACTCGTGAACACGCAACGTATAACTGCCCATGTGAAAAACAATGTTTTTCTAAATTTATTCCGCAAACACTAAGCGATTGGCCTTGCGACTTGTTAATTGTCATTGCGAACGCAAGGCGAACTGGAAATTGTAATCGTTTGAAGTCAAACGGAAGATCAGTCGGAATCATTGGTATTCGAGGAGTACATACATTTACCTGCGTACTTTCCGTTAATAATGGTTGCCTCAATCAAATTCGGCATAAGTCTTTTTACCGAAAGTCGAGTACCGTTGCAAAGTCGCGGTGGATTCAAATTACTCAATATTACTGTACCAACTTTGAGTTGCAAGTTATGTGGTGGAAATCCTGGTAACTCCAGAGAGTTCAAAAACTCCGTTGGATAATTTACTACATCATCGGGATTTGTTATGGAATCAACGGATTTGTATGTCACCAAATCGCCAGCAATTTTTGATTGAATGGTGAAATTCAGTGCGTGTACATCATTATTCTTTGCGGCAAGAATTGCTCGTTGACTTAACCAAGCATAATTCTGATAATTCTCACTAATGTTTGGGAAAACATTTTCAATAAGAGCTAAGAGAGTCTACAAATCGGCAAAAGTCGTTGGTAAGAGTAATTAATCCAGATGTCGCATCAACTGGGACTTTTCCATTTCCAACAGCTAACAATTGTTTGGAAAATTGTGCAGCACTTTGATCATTTTGAAGTTGAACTCTCATATTAGTGGTTAGCGATAATGTTTTTACGTTATTCCATAAAGGTGATGCCTTCAGGCAAGCATTCAATTCATCTGCAGGCGTTCCGCGGGGAATTACTGGCAACGTCTGCCTGAAATCGCCTGTCAAAAATATCATCAAGCCGCCAAAGATGTTGTTATTTCGCCGAAGATCCTTCAGTGTGAAGTTAAGTGCTTCAAGTGATTTCTTATGTGCCATTGTGCACTCATCCCAAACAATGAGCTTGCATTGCATCAACAATTTTCCCATTGCACTGGATCGGGAAATATTGCATGTTGGAGTATCAATTCTGTTTAAATTGAGTGGCAACTTAAGCGCAGAATGTGCAGTACGACCGCCATCTAGAAGAGTCGCCGCAATTCCAGATGATGCTAACGCCAAAGCTATGTCACATCTTGATCGAATAGTGGCCAAAATCAATGAAATGACAAATGTTTTCCCTGTTCCTCCAGGTGCGTCCAGGAAGAATAGACCACCAGTATTATTGTCCACCGCTTGCATTAATGTTTCGTATATTTGTTTTTGCTGTTCATTTAGCAACGGCACATTATTTCGAACGAATTCCTGCAATGCATCAACATTGTATTGCAGCTCTCGATTTAATTCTTGGTTGAATGCATCGTGCATCGATCGATTTGGCGCAATCATTCCTACTTCAATCAGTAGATTGTTTGCAATAGTCAAGCATTGATCCTCAATCAGAATCAATCCTTCATTGTAGATTTCATCGGTTATTTGGATATCAGGATTATTCGTTTGAATGCGCAAGCGATGCAAGATATCTTCACATATGTCGTCTTTGTATTTGTTCCATAACTGAATTGGTTGTGAAGGAAAACATGTGGTGATGATAATTGCGAACAGCGTTCGTATTTGGTACGCATTTGATGAAACAACTGAATCCGCAAGTGTTAAATCCCAATGAGAATCGTTCTCCAGCAAACCCAATAGTTGATATGCTTCTCGATATGTTTGGCATTGGTGGCCATTCACAGTTTTCAAATGCGCAAATGATTTTGGTCCACGTACATGTACCAACAGCAGTCGCAAATAAAAACATTCATCATTTCTAGGATGAACAGTATACATGCGACCTAGTGCATCAGTGGAAAACACCTGTGGCCAATCTGGAACTGGGGTTCCTTGTTTGCGACGTTGGAATTTCTTTGTTGATTGATTCCAAGTGTAATACTTGGGCATTTCAACGTACATCAGCGTCGCTGCGAATGGATCTGCTTCACACATTGCAAAGAAGCTAGTCAATGTTGTCGATGGTGGTCTCTCAGCTCGTTGTGCCGCATTAGCCTCAGTGAAGTAAACTCTTTGGCCATTTTCCAAATGCACTGCTAAATGTACAACTGTGGGATATCTTTCATGAATTTGAAATGACAATAATCGCCACAGTGCTTCATTAGTACTGACGTATCTGCCCATTTGGAAGTTGCTGATTTCGTCATTCGCATTTTCCGACGCAATACCAAACACAGCCATGTCGCTGCCTTTTGTGACGTACTTGCACA
The DNA here is from genome assembly GCA_907269095.1 of Blastobasis adustella. Taxonomy (NCBI): domain Eukaryota; kingdom Metazoa; phylum Arthropoda; class Insecta; order Lepidoptera; family Blastobasidae; genus Blastobasis; species Blastobasis adustella. The sequence continues at coordinate 835,249 of OU026132.1, forward strand.
AATATTTAATTGATTTGGCCGAATGACAACTCTCAACGTTTGCATGTGTTTCGAAAATTCGTGATAGCAGCGGGCAATATGGTACAATGAATTCATTTCCGATCTCAATCTCTTGATTTTGAACTTTAACTTTGATAGTTCGACCATTATCTTCTTTTGAACGCCGACGATAAACTGGATATCCATCGTTCCCTGTGACTGTTTCAGCAAATAACGGTCGCGGATATCATTTATTGCACTTTCCATCAGCCATGCAAGGCGATAATGGATTTAATGCACCGCACGGTCCATGCACCATCTGTGTCGTCACAATGTCGTGTAGATGGGGATCAGTGACTGGATCAGGAATTTCAGCTGATATGATGTCATCCACTTCATTTGAATGTAATTTGTTCAGCAACCAAATTAGGATATGAGCATGCGGTAGTCCACGCTTCTGCCATTCCACCGAGTACATATAACAACGTGTGTCACCAAAAACTCGATACTTAGTAAGCACATCCATCATAACCTTGAGTTTTTGCTGAAATACTCTGGCGATTATGTCATGGCGATCTTGCGGTTTTTGGCCCGGTTCCAACTCACGTTCAATTTCCGTCCACTTCGGATTGCATGTGAACGTAATAAATAAATCCGGAGTTCCATAATTTCGCACGTACGTCATAGCGTCTTGAGCGTATTCGTGCATGTGGCGTGGGCTTCCGATATAAGATGATGGGAGAATCGTCAGACGTCCAATATTCTGAACATCACCATCTGAATGAATAGCATCACGCAAGTGTATATAGTCCTCAGATCGTAGCTTTGCCTGATTGAATCGGATGAACGCTAAACGTTCGGTCTCGACTTTGACATACATGTCGACAGCGAATTGCTGGAATAGCCGACGGCACTTCAGAATGACATTCTGCTCATGTGTACGAATCATCATACGATACGCATAGTAATTCATTGCGCTTATATTTTTATTCGTTGATACGCCTGAAAATGCAAAATTAAATGAATTGTTAATGGAAACCAATAATATCAATAATAGCAATAATTAGTGTGTGAATATTGTACGTGTAATTGGATCGACCATCTTCAACGTGATGTCGTATCCGTTTTGCCCTTGCCAATAAATGATTGGATATTGTAATGCATCGTACAAACGATGTGTCTCGTTTACACGATGCATGATATTGCTTCTTCGCTGAACGACAATGTCTCGCGATTTAGTTGGATCGCCAACAATAATTGCAGCAACATCATTAACGGTGGGTGCATTGAATCTTCGCACATGTTCACCTGTTGGGGTACAATCCGCTCTTATGATAAATTTGTGCGTATCTGATAGCATTCGTTCCAATGCTGTTTTGAACATATTAACCACAGCATTATTAGCGTGAAAAAATGCTTGCAACTGTTCAATAATTCGTCTCTTTAACTGTTGTGTTCCCTGTAAATTGCACCGCACATTCAGCTGATCCACCATCGACGAAATGAAATATATTTGCAGAAATTGATGCGGTTCATCTGGTGTTGGCACCATTGAACCATGCAAATGATATATTTGTCCTTGTATCTGTAATTGCAAACAATCATTTGTTGAAGAATACGGTGTAACTTCTGATCGTGTGATGGTGTAGTGTGTGGTGTATATGTAGTTGTTATGTGTTGCAATTCATTGTGTTGGTGTGAGTGATTGGTTATGTGTCTTGTATCTTTTACCTTGCAAGTCGGCATGAAGCCGCCTTCTCGAATGATATTAGCTCCAAACAAAGTCATGCGAAAGCAGTTATTGTATTCAAGGATGTGTTGAAGAAAATGGCTGGAATCGGGATCACTTCCATCGAACAATGGTTTCAGTGGCTGTGGTGGTGTAAGTAATGGATCCAGTTTGACTTTTCCACTTGCGCAGCACAATCCAGCCGTTTCTCTTTTGAACTTTAACGCATTGCAATATCGGCATATAGTCGTCATTGGTCCAATATCTAAATTTTCATCATCACTGTAGTTCACAGTGGGATCATATTGGAATGCCAAGCGATTGTATGATGCCAATGATCTTCGTGTGCTCACGCGTTGTCTCAATCGGGCATTTTCTCTTATTATATTTTGTCTTTCTTCGCTTAAGTTCTGTGAATACACTTGTTGCTGGCTTGCATGTCTTGTGCGGCGGCCGATGTTCGCACGTCGTCCTGTAGGCATTTTGGACTATGGACAGAGTGGTGAATTTAACCTCAAATGCACGATTCACATAATTTACACAGTTCAACTTACCACCTTAAAGACAAATCCCTGCTGTTGAAATTGAATAAAAATTTGCACAATACACGTGATTGATTTGATGGTTTCCAATTGAAATGTTAGGAAACGAATAACTTATTTTTTTTACTTTTTTTTGACAATTTCACAGTGAACACAATACCGGTTTGTCACATGAAATTAACTGAGCAGAGAACAATGAGTAGCTGTCAAACAATGTATCACGCACCGGCGCCATCTGCTTAAAATATTGGTTTGTAGTACATGCTATCTATCAGAGATGGCGCTGTATGTGAAAAAAGATTTTCCCGCTTTTCTTTTCAATTTTTTCCAGAATTTTCTTTGCTATAAACCTCACGGAGCCCGAGACCTTTCCAACGAATGCAAAACCGTGGAAATCGGTTCGTGCGTTCTGGAGTTATAGCGTCAGGAAGGAAAACCCGACTTGTTTTTATATAGTAGAATAGCTGTGTATTGAACATGAATGTGGATGGATGAGTATCCAAAAAATGAGGAAGGGGAAGACCAAAGAAAATATGGATGGATTGTGTGATAAGGGATATCCGTGAGTGAGAGCTGAGCGTAGAGATTACAACGGATCTGGATGAATGGAGAAAGAAAACCTACTGTGATGACCCCAAAGGAATGGGATAAGGGCAGGAAAATGATGAAAATTATTTAATACCTAATTCTTGCTACGCATTATTTATAACAAGAGTAAATAAATAAGCAATAAAACATGTCTAACCCAAGGCCATATTAAAACCTCTCCGTACAGACTCGTAAGTAACATTTAATAAAGAAATATGTTATTACGAACCTCATAATCCTTCCTGCAAACAATTCTAGTCACGTACAGTACTCCTCGCATTAACTCATACGAAATTATTGGATTTAGAGCCTTAACAATTCACTGCTATGTGTTCATCATTAGGCATTACGAGTTCTTAGTCGAGTTTATCATGAACTAGATTAGATTTTTATTGATAACATTAGTTGCAAGTCAGATCAGTATACATTTCATTGCGTTACAATTAGGTACTAATAGATACTAATAAATTTACATGTCAAATAATTAGTACAATGTCACAAAATATCATAATAATATGAAAACAGAAACTCATACTTAATTTAATTGATTGAATTAAATAATTTGACAAATTGAATTGTTTTTAATAATAATAATACACTGTAAAACTGACCTATTACACTGTCTGTAATGTATATTATAGGTATATGCCTGAAATAAACGAATATTTTTTTATTTTTTTTTATTTAATATAAATGTCACCGTCACCGCGATGTTCGCATATTAAGAAAATAAAATGTCACAGATGCGCTAATTATGCAATTGGATAGGGCAACATTTTTATATTTTGTTATGTTCGGGCAACTTCAATAATTCTTCAAAGTCATAGAAAAGTTCACTGTGGAGCCAGTTACACATATTATTGGAGTTGTGCTCTCGCGCACGAGGGCCCGGGCTCCGCCGTGACCATGAACCAGGATTTGGCAGGTCAGGTAATTACAGGGATAAAAATCGGGACATAGATCCTGGTTACGCATTCAGTCGTAATTTTTTAAGCCACTCGGTGACAAACAAGCAGTAAACCCACCTAAACACAATAATATGTACTATTATGATCCTTTTGCTGCTCTAACTACCTATGTAAACGTATCGAGTAGTTTGAGGGCAATAATTCGGTAACAAATTGACAAACGTTGCAAAAAAACTTTTATACACGGCAAATATCTCACAAATCACTTACTGTATGCAGACCTTGCATTAACATCACATTCACGGTATCACCTAGAATTTATTCCCTGTACAGATGTTACACAGCAAACCTTATTACACAGGAATAGGCTTTGAAATCGTTTGTGCACAACATCGCTAACAGTAGACCCTCTGCAGAAGTAAATCATTTGGAATTGAGGAAATAATAAAATTTTACTAAAGATTTTTTTCCTTATTGCGGTAGGGTCTTTGTATTTTGTCCAGCAGAGTGAAAAAGAACGACCCCTTCTACTCACAACCCTGACCGTCTGTCTATAGATCAGAAAATAGACAAAAACAATTTTTTTATATGTTCTTGGACAATTCATAAAGCGCCATCTAGCCCCAAAGTAAGCAAAGCTTGTGTTATGGGTGCTAGATAACTGATAAACGACTTATATACTTTTAAATACAAACTTATTATACATGTAACACCCAGACCAGCAACAGAAATTAAAATCTTCATCATTTCAATTTCTGCTTGGCCGAGAATCGAACCCGGGACCTCTGCGTGGCAGACCGGATGTTAACCAACTGAACCAGTCAGTTCGTCGAATTAATAATTCGTCGTCTTCAAAATAATTAGGATGCATTTCCAACAGCCAACCCGGTCTAGTGGCAACGTGCTTGCAAGACCAATAACAAAAGTTAAGCAACGCACGCCGTTGCGGTTAACTGGATGGGTGACCGTTTCGTACTTTGAGGCAAGTCAAACTTAAGCACTACAACGAGCTCGCCATTCGTTAGGCCTCCTAATTCCGTTGGCGAAGCGAGGTCGAGCAAGGTCTTGCGCTGTGGACTTTGAGACTGGTTGATGGCCTCGGTAGTTGATGGGCACCCTAGTCCAAGCTTGCACAAGGTCTTGCTCTGTATGAGTCACATGGCCACAGTTTTATGGATCGTAATTTATTTTTTATAAAATTTGTTTTTCACGATTCTGAACTCAAGTTCTTTTGAGCCATGACTGATGTATGTATGTATGTAAACTCTTTATTGCAACAGCAAAGTACATTTCAATAGGAAACAGTTACAAAGCAAAGGCGAATTTATCCCACAACGGGATCTCTTCCAGCTAACCTTAGACAAGCCACGATCAAAATCATCTTATATCATAATTAGAAAAAAATTTGGAGTGTTCAATATAGAATTTTTACGTGCTTCCTTATGTTCAAAGTCACAAGGAAAAGCTAGCAGACTAAATACGATGGACATTCCCGTCGGTTTTCATTATTTTAAATACTTGCTTAATTTTTTCTTTTCCCCCTGTTACTTTATTCTCATTTGTTATAAACCAGATTTATTCTGTAATGCATATAGGTCGGGTTTGCGACGTACTTTCGAGCTTATTATAATAATGTTGAACCGTTTTTAATATTTTGGGAATAAAAAGAATTACAGTAAGTAGGTAGGTAATTCTGTATGTCGGAGGTAAATAAAGAAGATCGGCTAGTGAGATTTCGTAGAGCGTCGTCTCTGTGGATCACACGCGTGAGAGCAGACAAAAATTAAAGTCATAACCTCAGATATAGGTAGATAAATAATAATAAAAAATAAATATGCTTGAAAAAATTCACACAGCGTCATCTAGCCGGAAGGTAAGCAAAGCTTGTGTTATGGTACCAGAAAACCGATAGACAACTTATATATTTTTAAATATCTACTTATTAAACATACAACACCCAGACCCGTTACAGAAATTAAAATTCATCATATCAACTTATGCCCGGATGGGAATCGAACCTGAGATCTCTGCGTGGCATATTAACGTGAACCAATCAGGTCGTCATTTCTAAACTTGACTGCTGACTTTCACCATTATGTCTGTAAAGAAATACCTCTCATTTGAAATATAATCTGATTAAACAACATATGAGGGTAGATAGTTTTCATAACAACCCTATAGAAGGACCATGGTGAGAGTAGGTAACCCATATATTTATTCATATTTAAGTAAATCTTTCGTATAATGCACGATCATTTTAAAAACAGAAGAGGTAAGGTCGGATTCTACGAGATAAATGTAAGAAATACCATCTGTTACATTTTGTTTTATTGGCAAAAAAATACAAAAAGAGATAACAGCTCTATCTAGAAGGCTGTAAAAACTCCTATTGTTTGCATAAAGCATAAATAAAACCCGTTGACAGTGCGCACATGTGGCCCGATATATCACTAACCCTTTATCACATGTGTGATAGATGAAAATTTATCTATCACGTAGATTATGCAATATATCTTGCTTTTCTCTTGGAAAAAACGCTATATTCTTGTGCGAACTTATATTTATTGGCAGGCGTGCATCGCATTAGTAGCTCCTCTGGTGTTGCTGATGTCCATAGGCGGCGGTAAACCGCTTGCGCGTTTGTCTGCCGTATTTATTTAATTAATACTTTATGCACAAAATAGTACAAAGGTGGACTTAAAGCTTTGTGGCTTTAAGTCATTGTTACATAATAAAAAGAATTGTTGTTAAAATAAATTCGTCCGTTCGTTCGGTATTACCTCAATATTATTTTGCTTCCTTAATGCTATCTGTTTTTCCAACTAATTTATTCGAAGTAACATACAACAATGCAAAAAAACGTCTACAAATTTATGTATTTCAGTAATTATTTACTGCAATTTCTAGTTCCATAAAAATCTCCTTCAGACGTAGTATTGCAAGAACTTACAACTACCCTCACATCCTAACAAGCGACCGTCATTAGAATCCTCCACTTGCCTTTAATCAGGGCAAAATAAAACTCGACTCAATTTAAATTAGAAAGTCAAGCCTTTTTCCCTGGATAAATTGGTCCGAAACACCTCCTGAGCAGAGTTCCCGGGAACTTTGTAATTGGATTCTGAAAGTTGGTAGGCGTTTGGCGAGAGCGAGAGCGCAACGTGATATATTATGTCGATATGATAAAATTACCGATTGTTATCCGACCCTGAGTCGTGGAAGATTGAAAGGCAGGCCTTTACCCTGCAGTGGGCCAGAAATGACTAAAAATAGTATCAATAGTATCCAAAAATCTGTATAGAATACGGACGGATACTCTTTCAAATCACTTTACTTTTTTTATTTGTTTCACGACTCTGGATGCAAGTCACTGACCTCTAATAATGCTTGTATGGTTAGAGGTCAATGGTTCAAGCATTTTAGAACAATTAAAATATTTTATTATATTTGTTTGTGGCGTGTTGTTGTGTGTAAATAAATAATAAAAACGCATTCTGTTCTGAAATGATAAGTGTAACATAAAAATGGCTGCCCATTTACGTGTGTACGTGCTTTGACACTGTCACTAGCATGAAATCAAACAAAATAGCGGAGGACTGTTAGGCCTTCAGCATATGTGTAAGTGTGTAGGTCAGGTACAGCAATATACATTGTCAAGAAATTGTAGTACCTTGCATCTGTTGCTTTGTGTGGCGTAGTTCCCGAACGTATGGACCGAAATAACGACAATGGGTGTAAACTCATAGTAACGTTACTGAATATGACGTGTGTTATAGTGTCCCCAAAATCGAAAATTCCAAGCAAGTAATTATCTTGTAACAAAAGACTAATTTATTTAGTAAGACTTATGTTACGGCGAGGGAAAAAATCGTAATGAAACCTGCAAATTCAGGCAACTGAATTTGTAACCCTGATCCAATCTGGTCAGGTTCTCCTGATAGCAGGGCCACGGAGGTCAGATGGTAGTCGCTTCGGTATAATTACCTGATCGATAACTCCTGGATCATGGTCAAGGCAGACCCCGGGCTCCCATGCTCGAGAGCACAACCGGGACATTAACGCCAAGATGATGATGATGATAAAATTACCGATTGTTATCCAAGGACCTGTATAAAATACTACCAGATATTCTGTAAATCCTTTTTTGTACCTTTGATTATTTATATCACTTTTAACAGTGAAGAAATGTTACTATGGTGTCTCATAACGTAAGCGACAACAGATAATATTTAAGTAGCGATTGGTACTAAAATAATAATCAAATTGGGGTTAATATGCTCGACGGCACGAGTTGCTTTTTTTTTATATACCACTAAGATGGCAAACAAGCTTACGGCCTGCCTGATAGTAAGCAGTCACCGCAGCTTATGGACGTTTGCAATGCCAGGGGCATCACCCACGCGTTGCCGACCCTGTAAAAAAATGTTTACTTCTCCTCTCTAAAGAACTCCATGTTGTACTCTCCAAGGAAAACCTCTCCAGGTAGTTCATTCTACAACCTTAGTGTGCGTGGGAGAAAGCTTCACTACAACTGCCTAATCTGCTCTCACGCGCTGAAATGACTACCAAGTGTGTAAACTCATCATCATCACAGCCCGTAGCAGTCCACTGCAGGACTTAGGGCCTGTCCCACGAAAGGGGAGGTTATTGCCATAATCTCCACGCTTGGCAGGCGGGTTGGAGATCACAGTGTTTAACAGTGTGACTCTTGATCTTTTGCCTCGAAAACATAAGTCGCCTTGTACGACACCCATGAATGTAAGGGGTTGGTGCTATTCTACTCTGCCGGACACCACACGGCCATATGTGGAAACTCATAATGACTGTTAATTTAATTTTTCTTTTTTTTTTCTTACCCAGAATCATTATTTTAATATGTGGATTACTTGGATGGTTTTACAATAACTAAAATAATTCTTTGAAATGTATTTTGATCTACATACATTGTAAAACTGTTTGTTGTTCCTAATAAAGCAAAATAAAATAAAAATAATAAAGTTAAGTAAAGTAAAGTGAAATACTTTTATTCCACACAGACACGTTACTGAATACCTAGGTGTGTTGTAGTGTCCTCAAAATCGATCATTTCAATTTCATTTATTAAAGCAAATAACAAAAACTCATTGTAGTTAGTAAGACTTATATCTCCTAGGTTAGTATCTCATTTAAAAAAACATAAAAATAAATAATCCAACAATAACAAACGCTACCCGAGCCCATATAATAATAATAATGTTCGCATGAGTATAGACCTACCTAAGTAGCGAACACTCCTGGAAGGAGCCTTAATTATTCCACGGAAACTCTGATAAGAAACTCCATGGAATCCTCTTATTGGAAAGCTTTGAAAGCGTTAATGTGACGAAGGCTTTGCCGTTCACAAAGATACCAGCGGCCCACCCCTTTGCACGGGTTTTGTCTTCTGTTCTTTACTATATGTGGGAGGACGTGTATAGAAATTAAACAAAGAAATATGAATAATAAATCTATGTATATTATTACCAATAATATAATAAATGACAGCAACAGATGGAGAGGACATATTTTAGTAGCTTAAGTGATGTACTTAGATTTAGCAAAATACAGACAAGTTGACAATCATTCATTGTTATTTCTATAGAAATAACAAAATAGAACATAGAAATAATATGCGTTATACGGTTAAGCAAGATTACCTGAGGAAGACAGTTCAGAGCACTGGTGGTGCCGTGTCCGCAGTCGGACAACGTCTGACCTGTCGAGAGCGATGGCCGCCTTTTTATAGACTGCGGTGTACCCGCATGTATTGTTTTTAATTTAAGAACACTACCTTCATTTTATAAAAATGATGATAAATACTATAATAATATTATCTCCCACATATAAATGCATGTATTATACATATAAACCTTTCGGAAGAACTACTCTAACTGATGGTGAAAACTGTATCTAAATTTGTTGCCTGGTTTAGGAGTTAGGGGAAATACAGACAGACGCGGTACTCTTTTATACTATCAATACATAATACGAAACAAAGTCGTTTCGCGACGTCTATCCGATGTATTATTTATTTATTTATTTATTTTATTTAACTGTTTATTGTACACAATCATTATATACAGAGATATATAACAGTATAGAAGACACAACCGGCGCTGCTTATTTCTAGAAAGAAATTTCTTCCAGCAGGCCTACAGAAGAGTGATGTTAGACTAAAGTAACGCAGATACGACGTGCTCAATAATTAAATATATAAATACATAAATATATTATATTATAATATATAGGTATATAAAGCTAGACATATTAATAAAACAAGCTATCTAAAATACATAAATATATAAGTTATGGACTAGAAAGGGAAAGATAATACTCCTTGACTCTCTTTTTAAATATAGACAGTGACTGGCTGTCACGCACTTTATGTGGCAGAGAGTTCCATAGTCTCGCTGCATGGACAGTGAAGGAGTAAGAGAAGAAATCGGAATGATGGATAGGGATGGACAATAATGATTTATGTATGTACGCTTAGATCTTTTAAACTTCGCAATGGATTTTAATGCGGTTTTCAACAATAGATAGAGTGATTCATTAGGAAGGTTAAAGAATTAAAGGTTTATAAGCAAGAACAAAGGTTTATAAGCCAGAAAAAATGGTTGGTAGGGGTAAAGTAGATGTACGCGAACAAAGTCGCGCCGGCTCCACTAGTGTGGAGGATAAGAATTTAAGTTTATATTTGGAGCGAAATTTTTCTTTTCTAATTTTTTTTCTTTCTATTTCCATTTCGAGCGTGTGAGAACTAACAACTCGTTGAATTGTTTCAGGTACGTAGTCAGAGAGACAACTATAATATGAGGCAATAAAAAAAGGTAAGTATAAGCAAAATTTTATTTAGGTACAAACAAATAAAATAAACTAACACTAACACTAAAATATTTAAACATAAAAAGAACACCCACATCGCTGCCCCCGGAATGGTGCCCAGAAAGCTAGCTGCGTTACCTCGTTGGATAGCAAAACTTATTCTCTGTCCGAGGAACGAGCCAGCTCTCCGGTCACCTGTAGCGTCTATTATAATATATTTTATGCTAAAACTTTATAAAATTTCAAAGACTCCGGTCCCCACGGTCCGAACGTCTCGACCCCAAACGGCCGAAATACGCCTTCTTCTTATCGTTTCAAAGATCAATAGGTTAAGTACAAGAAATACGGCTGAAATAATGGCTTGGGGCGCACTGAAAACCAGCGCCACTGCGTCAGCCGTAGCATTATGCGGCCCATTGCACTTCTCCATGGCACGGCGAATGACAATTGGAGTTTATTTGGAAAAAAAAAACTCCTTTTTTATTGACTTGTATGTTTTGTGCCTTGGAATTAAGTGCAATAAAAATTGTTAACAAAGATTCAAAGATTCAAAGATTCAAAATATTTATTTGTAAAAGATAGGTATTACAGATGTTATCATTATCTTCAATACCTACCTGTACCTAACTGTATTTTACTTTCTTTAAATATTAACCCCTGGGCTTTGATATTGATAGGCAAATGAATTAATATTAGAAAGAAAGAAAGAAAGAAAGAAAAATGTATTACAAAGGACGCCACGACATCATAATTTGCAATACAATTATATTTAACACAGAAAAACGGTAGATAAAACACGGGGACAATGATAGGATTCCCAGTGGCATTTCTCGTGGGCATCCAGCGTAAATGGACCCGTGGAGCGTGAATGGATCGTGGATGTAATGGAATTGATGGGGTAGTAAGGTTGTTTTGAATGCTAGGGAATAAATAGGAGTAGGAAGGTGGTCACTGGACCCTCGCATCCCGCGCGAGAGCACAACCAGGATTGAAAGCCATGATGATGATGATCATGATTTGAATACTTGGGAAAATCGTATATTCTACCTTGCGAAAGATCAGGTATGGGTGATTTTGGGATATGTTATACAGGGTTTGACGGCAATAGCAAGGTTATATAGTTCAAGGGAAGGGGAAAAATCCCAAAACTGGTAATTTGTACATTTAAAAAACTTAATACAATTCCCTAAGAAACGGGAATTTGCAAAAATGTGAAAGTCAAAAGTTGTAATGAATGTTATTAACTTTCTTTCGGTAGAAAAACACTTTTCTCTACGAGCCACCATTTTGGATATATTAGTGAGTGACCCAATAAACGTCGTAATTTACAGTGTTTTATGGACATTGCTGAGCCCGCGGCAGCATCGCAACACAACATATCCTAAAATTGCCCACACCTGACCTTTTGGTATTCTTTTTTTTCAAACCAAAATCTTGGGCTACCAAGGCAGAACAAAAGAAGGCCCTTCTTTTGTTTATAATTCTATAAAGATCTTATAACTGATCACTTCCTTACTAATTGTGGGCTACGGCAGCCTTATCACTGCAAGTAATCTCTTCAGACAACCTTTGTCTGGGGACCGTTCGTAAGGTATGTCACTCAACATGAAGTGACTTAAATGCTAGTGATAAAAATGTGTGTGAAGTTATACCTAGTCAAGGAAAAGTTTGTGTGATTATGAGAGTGTACGTTGGCCGTGTGGTTTCCGGCAGAGTAAAATAGCACCAACCCCTTACACTCGTGGGTGGTCGTACAAGGCGACTATGGTTTTCGAGGCAAAAGATCAGGTCTCTGTAGACTGGAAAATGGGCAGCAGCGTTTTTCTTGTTATATTTATAATACTGTGATCTCCAACCCGCCTGCTAAGCATATATATTATGGCAATAACCTCCCTTTTCTCGGAATAGGCTCTAAGTACTGCAGTAGACTATTATGGGCTGACCATTATTTAAGTAATTAAAATATTGATTTGTCATTAACAATGCAAACAATTAAATATATATAGATAAAAATATATAGACATAATTAAAATTTAAACTATCTATTTAAATTATAAGTATAAATATTCAAATTCAATTATAAATGTCAAAATAAATTGAAAATATCGGCTATTAATAATTACATAATGTCAATAACATTTTAAATGTATCTTTCAATGATTATCAATTTAAATGTCAAAATTTCATAACTATAGCAATATAACCCTTATTGTCAACACCTGCTGCTGACATCCAGGAATTTAAACGACCTGACAACTGGCACTCGACTGGCTGATGAAGGGCCTCTTCATGCGAGAGCAGAGTGTTAGGTTTCACAAATTGGTTGCTAGGGTGGACTGGCTTGCTGGTTTGTGAAGCTGGCTGCTGTTTTGGGTTATGGGTTTGATGCCTGTTTAAAGTGTTTTATGGGAATCTTGGCGTTAATGCCCGGTTGTGTTTTCGCGACGGCCAGGGGCCTGCTTTCACCACGATCCAGGATTTGGCAGATCAGGTAATTACAGTAGACCGGCTGCCATCTGACATCCTTGTCTCTGTTAACATGGGAACAGATTTTTGACAGGTTGGTAATTAAAATATTAAAAAGGATGCAACATCGTATTTCCAAAGAATAATGTGAAAATTTGTATGGACGAGACTGATGAACCAGTCTCAGTTCCCTAGCGGAAGACCTGGACAACTTTGCTTCGACAAAGGCACCAGGAAGTCCACCTTACGAGTGGCGAGCTCGTTCGCGGTCACCCATTAAGTTCCCATCCTTAAATGTGTTGCTTAATTTTGGTTATAAGTCTCTCAAGCACGCGGACCCGCCATTATTAAAAAACGGTGTACAACCCACCATAATATGAAGTGAAATTTTAATGCATCGCATTTGAAATCACTTTAATTTAAAATGGATCCGAGTGCGGTGATGTTTGCATTTAACTTTTCAACATTTTGCCTTCCGTTCACCCAATAGCTGTTATTTGTTTAAAATGAGCAAAATTATTTATGCTGCGAGTCCTGGTTTTAAATCACGGACTAGCGAAGAAGTTCAGCTTTGAAAGACGAGCATAGCGAGTGAATAATGTTCATCTCTCCAGTGCTAAAAGTGCTGCGTGAGAGGTTAAAATTGTCGAGTTAGGCAATAGTCAAATAATTTTATTGTAGTTTGGTTTAACGTAAAACACATAGAAAATGGACTGCTTGGCGGCATCGTTCGTCGAGGCAATGTTTTGTTTGCCCCGTTGGTGTTGTGGTCACTGCGGTCCGGAAGCAAACGCCGCGTATGGCTGATGGCCCTGTTGCCAATGTATTTAAAAAAAAATAACAAAAGTTCACAAATGAAAAATATTTTATCATGACAAGCTTTTATCTCGCGGTATAGAACCTACTCATCAAGACCAGTCGAAAGAGCCCCAACACGATGTGTTTATCTTATCACGTTCATTAGTTCCTACGACCACCTTCCGATCTTCCGCTCAAGATTTAAACGAGTAGACATAATTCAGAAACGTTACTACGAGGTCTCACGGTACGCGCAAGTGCACAGGGTTCTAGTAGACATAGGTGACATAGGATATCCTACGTGAGGGTGACATAGCTTATCCTATGTCATCGAGATCAAGAAAAATTCCACTTCATAGCGATAGTAGAGATTTGGGAGACCCACAAAACGATGGGAAAACCCCGTGAAATTCGTTCAGAAGTTTTTGTGTTTATCGCGAACAGATAGACAGACAGACGCGGCGTGAGACTGCCTTTTATAATACCTCTGTTGTTAAGAAAGACAAGTTTACTAAATGACCCAATTCATCAAGTTTGCCCGCTGAAGGGCGCTCCTTTTTGCGTTCAATCAATTCACTTCCGCTTTAGTCCAAGGCTTAATAGATAGCAATCTAGATTCTAGACTACGCCCTGGCCCTACCTTCGTGTAACCTTCACCTCTTTGAGTTTACCACAATCTATATTATTGCTTATAATGAAACAGTAAAAAAGGTGTGTCTGTACATTGAATATATTTACAATAAAATAATTTGGGGCGATGAAGAAATAGTACCTAATAGAATAGGAATTTTTAAATCTTATTATGTCTGTTTGTCAAAATCTAGGCTATGTTTCTTTTAATTCGGTTGGGTAGAATTAGAGATACTGCTTGACCTCTCTGTACTACTAGCTTTCATACATTAAGGAGGTCATTTAAAATAGTCGATCGGAAAAGATAAACTGCAAAGTCGCGGGCAAAAGCTAGTTATTAAATAAAAATAGGACAACTACGAGTACAGAAGACAGCATGTTGACCTACCCAAAAACCAGTATAAAAGAAGCTAATATTGCTATGCGCGTCTATAAAGATGCTAGTTCATCTTATATTGGTGTTTGATAGATCGATAAGCTGGCCTACCAAAAACCAGTTTAAAAGGAGCTAACTTTGCGATACGCGTCCATACAAACGCTAGCTCATCTTTTAATGGTTTTTAGTAGATCGATAAGCTAGACCTACATATACCAGTAGAATAAGCTGACAGTGTTATGCGTGTCTATAGAGACACTAGTTCATCTTATACTGGTTTGGGTAGCTCGATTTGCTATTAACTATACCTAGGACTTGCGCCATGAGGGTTCCGAATCGAACTAACAAAATCTAAATCGTTTCAGCTTCTCAAATACTTGAAATAAATTTATTTATAGGTTAAGTTGGAAAAATACAACTTCTTATGGACAATTCATGAAAAATGCTATTATACCAACCGTAAATTAACGGTTCACGCACTCTTTCCTTTCATCATATCAGCCGAAAGACGCCCACTGCTGCGCGTAGGACTCCCCCAGGGATCTCCACAAAGGCCGGTCCTGTGCCTTCCGCATCCAGCTGGTACCTGCGATATTTACCACCTTTCGGTCTACCTTGTGGGAGGCCTACCCACGCTGCAATTTTTCCTTTACGTGTGCTATAAGACAACGCTTCTTACCAAATTTTATCTCTCTGAGATTTCACTAGGTCTACGTTGACTGTCCTTTTTAGGTTTTGATGAGTTTCGAACCCGAAAATATAGAGCCGAGAAACGGAATTTTATGACATTATTATTTATTTTAGGTAAAGATAATAAAATACACTTATTAATATTAAAAAAAACCTTACTCTAACAAAAAATACCTTAATTCTTAAGTAAAGATAAAAAATTAGACCCAGGTCCCCCGAATTTGGAAAGGTCCCCAGAAGGCTGGCCGCGTTGCCCCGCTGAATAGCGAGGCTTAAGCGCTGACCCAAGAAGACAGATTATTTGATATTAATTTCAACTTCATACTTTTTACCCGTTCATAAGAAAAGTCAAGAAATTGATTGGCCGTTGGGAAATTAACTTTCCCTAAGAAAACGTAGTTTACCAACTGCAAATTAGACCTGAATGGTCGTCAAGTACATTGAAATGAAGAATTTTAATTTCTGTTACGGGTCTGGGTGTATGTATAGGGTAAAAGGCGGATACTTGCCCCACTTTTCAAAAAGCTGTATTATGAAGAAACATGTTCTTACCAAGAAATATGCAACGTGTATACTAAAACATAGGTTTTTAATCTTCTATAATAGCCTATATTCGTAAACGTAATTACTATTGGTTTTGAGTAAATCCTGTTTTACTTGACCTCTCAAAAGGGGTATAGTTGCCTACTGTGGCGGATAGTTGCCCCACGGTGAAAATTCTTCGGGGGATAGTTGCCTCATAAGGGTATAGACGCCTCACTATGATTTTGTTGAATATAAACAATGTTTATTATTTACTGAAATCCTCTATTATGCACTAATCAAATTATTAATAATTATTGTAAAAACAAAGTATTAAGTTGTAATGATTTAAAGCATAAAATCATCACCATCCGGATCGGAAAGCGGATCTGTCAGGCCTGATCCGCTTTACTGCTTTTTCTTCTCTATTTCATCCGGTCTTGGGTCTCATCTAGACCATGCCATGAGATCCACACCAACCACGATCTGTTCAGAAGATAGCATAACTATGCCGCGTTGGTTGCAGCGTTTCTTAGAGAGTATCACAGAAGGCAGTCCTCTACATGGTGTCGGCGCAGCCAGTCTGAGGAAGTTGATTTTTATCCCACTGGGGCAAATATCCGGCTATTACCCTAATAAGTATGTACTAAAAAAAAGGATGTAAGTAGTTTATCAGTTATCTAACACCCATAACACAAGCTTTGCTTACTTTGGGCTAGATTGCGCTGTGTGAATTTGTCCAAAGATATTTATTTATTGTATGATGTATTGGCAAATTCGTCGATGTTGGATTTTCCCCTTTTACTTATGCTTTAGGACCTCGCTTCATGCCAAATTTCAAGATTCTAGGTCTACGGGAAGCACCCCATTAATTTTGATGACCGAATTGACAAGCACGAGAATGTGTGACAAAGTTTTTTTTATGCTACTCAGTGACATCCGAGCAGACAGCCCACCTGATTGTAAGTGGCAACTATTGCCCATAACATCTACATTTAGGTTGCAGGCAACAAAAATACAGGACCGCAGGTGCGTCGTCATTGTGAGGACTAAGATGAAATGCCTAATTCCTTAATGACCATAATGCCTAATTTAACCATAATGACCATGCTGCCCGCAGGGAGCGACAGCTGGAGGTTCCCTCATATCATTCAGCTGGGTATGGGAAGTCTTTCAGAGTGTATGCAGCACAGCTGTGGAACTCGCTACCTGATGAGATACAGGACGCACGCTCACATGTTTCCTTCAGGGATCTTCTGAAGAAGCATTTCCTCAGAATTTGATGATAGAGCTTCATATATGTATATATGCCTATATATATGTGTGTATATATGTATATATTTATCATGTAGATAAATGTTTATGGGTATGTATATTTATGGTTTACATATTTATGTACTTACTTACCTACTGATAAGTCTTACTGGTAGGTATATATTTAAATTAATTCTTGGGTGATTTTTAAAGTAGGTAAGGTACTCTATTATTGCCACTGCCGCTCGCTAAAGCTCTTTTCGGATTGTCTAAGGTTAGCTGGAAGAGATCCTGTTGTGGGATAAGTTCGCCTTTGCTTTGTAAGTGTTTCCTATTGAAATGTACTATGTTGTAATGCAATAAAGAGTTTACATACATACATACATACATACCATGAGGCCATAACTTCTAACACATTGAAATAGAAAAATAAAATATTTAGTTAAACATCACTATCATGGGGTTCTTTTTTTTATTGTCTAGATAGACACACGGACGTACGGTCCACCTGAAGGAAACAATAAAATATTTAGTAAAACATAATTTTCATTGGTTTCTTTTTTTTCCTATTATTGGGGCCTCCCTAGGCACTTCTCCGGCCTCCCACGGACTGATGGTCCACCTGATGGAAAGCAGCTACCATCATCACCAGATGTCATCCAGTATATCCGCAACCTAAGGGAAGCAGATGCGGTTCTGATTTGGCTGCGCGCTTGTTTCTGTTTATGAAAAATTTGCTGTATTTTGCTTTTGGCTTCTTCTTGTCTACTTCGCTTGGTCTTCGGTATCCTTGGTGGTGTTTGTTAGCAACATATTATGTCAACACTCCATGATTTGCTCTTGAATGAACACGGGTCTTACAAGCGAGCGCTCGCCTTCTAATGCATGTCTTTTCTATCTCTAGCAACTTACCACAAGTGTGAAAGAGATAGATAGTGCACGAAAGCGCTCGCGAGGAAGTGAGTGGTTTCAAAAATAGAGATCTTGAACTGTGTTATAAGTTAAGTCTGCTCCTTTCTCAGTAAGACTTTTATCAAGCTGGTTATGTGGTAAATTCATCATTACATTCGTTATTTCTCCGCCCAGCGTACTCTATCCGACATTCCATAATCAAACAAATACCTAGGCAGGTATATCTCTGTTTATCCAACAGCATATGCCGCTGGCAAACCGCCAACATTTAGAAGAGGCACCGATTTTGAGGGTTTAACGGGATAAGTTTTTCGTTGTTACAGCAATCAATTTTTCCTGTTACCTAAACATAACACCTATGATGTCATCGTAATAACATGTGCTTCCTCTATTTAATTCATTCTGGAAAATAAAAAAATAGGAATAATCTTGGCGTTAATGTCCCGGTTGTGCACTCGCGCAGGAGGGCCCTGGGTTCGCATTGACGATGATCCAGGATTTGGCAGATCAGATAATTACAGTGGAGCGTCTACCATCTGGACCTCCGTGACCCTGCTACCAGAGTAACCTAACCAGATTGGATCATTGTTACATATTCAGTCGCAGGTTTCATCACGATGTTTTCCCTCACCTTAAGAGCATCGGTTAGTATTCAACTAATGTATATAACTCAGAAAAGAGTAATTAGTACAAGGCCGCAGTGGGATTCGAACCCGGAACCTCTAGATTATGAGTTGGATACCATAACCACTCGGCTATAACTATTTTTTTTAGGTCGATGGTTACTGAATTATCCATCCACAGCCATATTTATCACCTTTCCATGCCACGCTGGCGCATTGCTCCTACTTTGAGTGAACCATTACCTATTGAATATTTGAGTATCACAGTACTTACTTACAATTTGGACTACTGCGGCTAGAAGAGTGAATAGGCTATTTCTTTACAGGAATTACCAACAATTTCATTAATTGAAATCATAGAATTGTTAGCAATAGAGTTACGTAATTAGCCTACAAGTCGCTAATAACCTATAAACTAATCTAGACAGCTCGTTTATCTCAACCCCTTGTCAGTGGAAGCTACACAAACAAGCCCAAAGGGCAACCAGCCAACAGAGCAGGTGAAGTGCCAAATAGGTCAGTCCGGTTAGTCGAACTGGGATTGTGTTTTGACCCCCGCCCCGAAGAGAAGGGGAAGAGTTTGATCCTCGGCTTGACAAATTATGACCAGAGTATGATATTCGTCTTATAATTTATCATCATTGCCGTTTGTAAACCAATCTACTATTATTAATTTTAAAAATTGGAAATAAGAATGGGCTAAGAACATTTTTGTTTAAAGCCTGTATGATACCTACTTTTGTTTTTTTTTTCATTCGTGCGGCTCGAGTTTTGGCACATTATTACAAACAAATAATTAAATCCCCTAGCATGCTATTTATGCAATATTTACCTAGATTTTGATTTACCTAGGTTTAACAGCACGCTGAAAGATTTTTACATGGGAAAGTGTTTGTGTGTAATTTTGTCTTTTATAGATACACAAAGTCTTAAGATTAGCCGCGGAAATAAAAAAATGAGCAAAAATAGTCAAAAAAGAAATAAAAAAGTAATAAGTACTTATTCCAAATTATCTGACCCTTTTACGCATAGCCAACAACAAAAGCTAGTATTACACCTCAGCGATAGGTACCAAAGCCACGTAGGAAAAGCTTGGATTATCCTCAGTGCAAAAGAAAGGCTTTTTAAGCTCAATTCGCAAAGCTCGTGCGTGATCCGAGCGACGAATCCACGTCCGGCGTGAGCGAGCCACTTCCGCCGGACGCGCTTCCATATTGCTGGGTGCTTTTGTAGGTGAGGTAGGGAAGGGACCTCGGCTCCAGAGTCAGAAAACTGAGGCCTTAGTGTGAGTTTCGCTTCGAATTTACTTTACTATCGCGTTTGCGTTTACGTGAAAATTTGTATGGAAAAATGTATAGCGCCATCTAGTGGTACGTAAACGAAGTTTTTTCTTCATAGAAAGGAGAATGGGCAAGTTGGTCTACCTACTCAATACCAACAAGTTATATGTCAATGAAAAGGGCATTCCTTAAACTTTATTTTTTTGTATGACATCAAATGTGTAGCTCGTGAGGTTCTTTGTGAAAATGTCCAAAATAATAGCAGAGTGTAAGGTTTTACTTCTTTTTAGGTTTTTTTACTTAGAGCAGATTTTACATGTATCTGACACTATTTTGGGTAGAGGACAGGCGGTGGGGTATGGTTAAAATATGGACGCACGGGCAACCCATCCGACTCAATTATGTACCTGGCGCTGTGACGTCACTCTATTGTTACTGAATACGCGATGGGAACGCAGTGCGCCGCGCGGGGATGTCCCGACATGTGCATCAGGAAGGTTTGTCACCTCCAGCTGCTCACCTGAATAATGTCATTATAGACACTAACATAATGTAATACTATAATTAATTAAATATTTTTCATAATAAATCGAAGGATATTTTTTCCCTTTTCTAAATTCTGCGAGCCCCTAGTACTTTTTCATTATTCGTTATTTGTTTATTAACATATAATCTTTATATTGGCATAGATGGCGTTAGTATTGAGTAGGTAGACCAAAGTTCATACAGTTTGCCCACTCTCCTTTCGACAAAAACACAAAAGCGATAGTAAAGTAAATTCGAAACGAAACTCACACTAAGCCCTCTGATGTGTATAGGCAGGGCACGTAGCTCGCAGAATCGATGGCCGATTTGAAAAAAGGTTTTTATGCTACGCAGCGACAAGCGGCCAGACAGCCACAGCAAACATTGTACCTAAGCGGTAACTGTCGGCCATAACATCTACGATTCATATATTTAGGTTATAGGCAATAAAAATTCAGAACCGCAGGTTGCCGCTTTTAGGACTAAGATGAAATGCCTCTTGCCTGTAATTGCGCTGACTATCTTATCCTTCAAACCGCAGTACAACAATGCAAGCATTGTTGCTTGGCGGCAGGAATAGATGAGGCGGCGACGTGTTACCCCTATGCATCAGGCGGGTTGTCTGTTCATTTGACACTAAAAGTTGTATGAAACAAGACTTATCAGCATTTTTTATCTTAGTTTTACTACTACCGGTAACTCCAGTTAATTTTTTAATTTGGTGAAGAAAAACCAGCCACGATGTGTCGGCCCATGTGCAGTGTATAAACCTAGAATCAAAAGATGCCAAATTTCACGATTCTAGGTCCACAGAAAGTATCCTATAGATTTTGATTCCCTTGCGAGCGTCAAAATATTATGCGGCATAAACTGAGCCTAAACGGCCTGTCTGTCCGACAACAAAGTGATCCGATGAGAGTTCCGTTTTTTCTTTGGGGTACGGAACCCTTAAAACTTACTATAGAAATAGATATTAAAGATATCGTACAAAATTACAAATTTCATTCGCTTATTATAACTGAAACTACTGAAACCAAAACCGCCAGCACAACACTACCGGAAGCCAGAACGCGAGGTGTGTCGTAGTGATGACACATTGTAGTCGGGCCTTTGTATTTCTCTTGATACCGATTTGCATCCCGAAAGTTGCGTGAAAAGTAGGTAATAAATCAGTTTTACCTAGAAATAAATTCAAAAAGTAGAATCATAAATAAACATTTGTAAGAAAAAATTAATTTTTATTTATGACATTTTTAAATTTTATTTATGAGACATTGTTACATAATATTTGTTTTAATTGATCGAGATTAATATGTATCTTGACATTTTATTTAAATTAAATTTTGTATAATTTCAAATCTATTGTACCTATGACCCTAATGGACAAGCTGTTGGAATTACTAATGTTATAAGATCTGCATACCTGTAAACTTGCACAGTTTAACAATAAAGACAATTATGATTCTGATTTTGATCTGATCGCTTGATCAGATTCCACCAAAACTTACTTACACTAAGGCTTACGACCGACCTGATGGAAAGCAGTCACCATAGCCTATGGACTTTCTATATGGCAAGACACGTTATATTTTTGCCCAAAAATTTACCCCGCAAACTGCGTTTTCAGTGTCTTTGTAGAGGCCTTCGTTGTGCAGGTGACAGGGCACAAAGGGCAGCATGAAAGGTGGTGCATGGTTTGTGGTGTAGCACTTCACAAACATGTTTTTTTATACTCGTCAGTGCCAGACGAGCAGACAGTGTACTAGTGTACTTGATGGTAAGCGGTAACTGTCGCCCATTACATCTACAATTCATGCATTTAGGTTGTAGGTAAACAAAAATGCAGAACCGCAGTTACTGTTGCATTGTTACTAAGATTAAATTCCTCATTCCTGTAAATCGCGGGCTACCTTATCCTTCAAACCGGAACACAACAATGCAAGCGTTGTTGCTTAGCGGCAGAAATAGATTAGGCGGTGGTACTCACCCTTGCGGACTCCTCAGGCCTGACACAGTCCAACCACCTGATAAAAATCTGCATTTTTCAAAGTGATTTTATTTTCTTTCGGTATCGTAAAAACTAAATACATTCGAAGCATCAAACTCATCTAAGGTATTTCGTTTCGTTTAATTATGCAAATTAATTAACTCTCTTTAAGAATTTTCCTTTAAAAATGTCAACTACCATTTACGTAAACACTATCTTCTAAAGTCTCGAATGCCGCATTAAATCCCAATTTAGCTATAATCACTCTGGAAGGACGCCTGTCTTAACAGATCTTGACATACGGTCAAGTTGTTAGGCGAACTAGCTCGTGTGCCTCGTTTATCTTACGATGATGCAAAAATTCGTTCGCGTGGCGTCTACCCCTGACCTACCCTACTCTGCCTTACATCTACTCTACCCTACACTTACCCCAGAGCTACCCCACACCTATAGATATCCTTACCCTTATTTTCAATTTGAGACAATCTTAAAATAAATAACTTAATGTTTTAAGCTATCGCGGTTATTATCACACATTTTAAGGGTATGTTCAAGGAAGGTACGCGGTAGGAAACCCGGAACATACCCTTAAAATGTATAACAAACTGAATCTTTTTTTTTAATAGAAATTGGTTGATTTTTTACTCCATTGTGAAAACACATCCACTCACTATTTTCTTAACACGAATGTGAAGTAAAGTAAAAGTAAAGTAAAATGTGTTTATGTGTTCCAAGGTACAAAACGTACAAGACATTATTGCACTTACTTCCAAGGCACAAAAGTACAAAACATACAAAACAAGAACAAAAAATAAATACAAAACAATACGCCAATAGTGTGTATGGAGGGAATGTGGAATGGACTTATAAGCTCCATATCTCCATCTGTTTTGTCCAAAAAACCCCATTTATTGTATAGAATAGGTATTCCCCACCAAAAGAACCCAATCGAAACGTCGACGCCATCGCCGCCACAGAGAAAGGTGTACACTGAAACTCGATCTGTTTACAGTCACGTGATTGATCACGGCAACCGAACACCGAACCAACGTGTACCGACGGACCGTATTACAGAGTTTCTTGTTTGTTTTGTACAATCGGTTCGCGAAGGGTGCTGAGTTTTCGTTGGCAGTGTAAAAAGGTATTTGTACGGTTTCCGGAATGAAAATGCTGCGGTGGGTGTGCGGAGTTACGCGGCTCGAGTATGTAACGAGTATGAACTTGGCTGCTTTGGTGTGAGGGATATCGCCGATAAGATATGTCTTTGGAAAGGATTTTTCTTTTTCTACAACTTTTACTAAAGCAACAACTCTCCAATCGCTCTGTGGGAAATAAGTTATGGTCTTTAACAACAGTCCGGGTTTTTAGTTTTCGTACTCCCACTTACTTGTTTCAAAACCATTATCACAATTTATCGCTTATCTCCAGTCTACAAAGTAAAAAGTAATTGCCATCAATTACTGAGCGAGACACCGGCTTAAAGACAGTGTGTATCTTGTACCCAGTAAAAGCCGTCTTGTGTTCAGCCTGTGTTGATTGATCGCTCCCCCCCAATCTCCCCTTCAACGCCCACGAAGGACGAACGGACACAGAGATCCATGTCATATTACCTAATAATATGTTACCTGTACCTATACTGACATGGTACAGGTAATACCTGATTTATTTGTCAAGGAGAGTGGCGAGTATTGTCTTGTACTGTACTTGACAGTGGCGTGCGGAAAAGAAAAGACTGTACTTGTAGGCTAATTACGATATTCTGTTGCCAACGATTATCTGACTTCAATGATTGAAATTGTTACTTTTGCGATTTTGTATATTCGATTTCATGGGTTCAGTTGCTAACCAAGTTCCATTACAATAAGCTGAAACTATAAAATTGATCATACGTAACTGCAAAAGTAACAATTTCAATAATTGAAATCAGATAATTGTTGGCAATTTACCTGCTTAACTTACTACCGATTTACATTGGTCAAGGAGAGTGGCGAGTAGCGTTGGCCCAGATAATGCCTGTTTACACACAACCAGAGCCTCAAGTCCACTAATTTACTAAAGCTTGATTGAATTGTAATTTGATCGCCATAGCTGCTCAATGCAGTTTTATTCATAACATTGAAATTGCCATTGAGCTGCGATAGTGATCCAATTACAATTCAATGAACCTTTAGTAACAGTCGCAGAATACCAAAAAGGTATCAAATTGCTATTGAGCCGCAATTGAGATCCAATCACAATTCAATCGAGACTTAGTAAATTAATGGACTGGAGACCCTATACAGTGGTATTTATTAATTGTAATTGACGAACAACTAAAAAAACAAAAATAAAAACATAAAATGATTAAGAATTTGAAATTAAACATAAGTAGGTACATATAATAAAGTAATTGTATAAAGTAAAAAACATGAAGCTCGTTACATTAATGGTAAAGCTTCGTTATATAAAAGCAGTAACTTTTACGTCCACTCTCGTCCGTCTACACCAGGGGTTCTCAAAGTGTTGATTCGTTTGATTGTTTGGAGTTCGCTATTAGATGCATTTTCAGAGTTAAACACTTTTAATACTGTCTAGATGTATATTTAACCTTCGCCTAAGGAACGTCGGTGGCCGAGTGGTCAAGGTATCCGACTCGTAAGAGAGAGGTACCAGGTTCGAATCCCACTGCGGCCATGTACCAATAACTCTTTTGTGAATTATTTACTACATTAAATGAATACTAACCGATGCTCTACGATGAAACCTGCACATTCAGGGGACTGGATGTGTAAACATGGTCCTATCTGGTCAGGTTCCCCTGTAAGTAGTATCATGGAGGTCAGATGGCAGTTGCTCCATTGTAATTACCTGATCTGCCAAATCCTGGATCATGGTCAAGGTTGACCACGGGCCCTCATGCGCGATGATTACTACGATATATGACCTCTTCCACCTCTTTTACTTTCACATATCATTCACGCTGGTTGAGAAAAAAATAGTCGCGACAGTGCAATAATAAATGAGTCTAAAACTTTGAGAAACCCCGATCTAGACTTGTTTGGATCCCATTAATCTAAGAGGCGGAGATTAAATTAGCTTCTGAGAGCTATCGGGATCAGCGATGCCAGCGATCGCTGGAAATATCTGGAGCCTCGCAGTATGCGCTATGTGAGTAGGTCGTGTTCTGCCGACTTTGTAATATTAGTGTTTTACTGAGGCGGCGGTGCAACCCTCGCGCGTGCGTCACTGCGATGGCTACAAACATCATTGTGAACGAGCTCCTCGCGTTCTTACAGCAAAAATTAGACGCGATGGACGAGGTTAGTGCCGTTCAGATATGTTAAACCAACTTTTCGGAGACGGACATATCTGAAGCCAAGGTGTTGCTGTACTCTTCACTCAACGTGATGGAGAAGATGGTGTCGCGACGGCGTGACGGGACGCCGAGAAGCATACAGGACATTATCACGCTGCTGAAAGAGACATATCCAGACGACGTGCCAACGTTTGTGGCGAGGGACCTGAATAAGCTCCCGCCCGTCACCTTCGACCACGTCGACGTCACCCGGTTGCTGAAGGACATCGTGCTGCTGAAGACAAATCTGGCCGAAATGGGAGCAAAATTTGAGGCATCCCAAAAAACTGTGGTTGGGTTGCGGGAGGAAGTCAACGCTTTGCGCAACTCTATTACAGTCATCGGGTCGCCTGCTGACGCTGCTAATGTGTGTGTTCGACGCGGCTGGGCGAGTGTCGACCTCGCGGGCTCGAGTTTCGAGTCAGCAGTTTTGTCGCCGCCGCCTGTCGCACGGTCACCCGACACGTACGAGCCCGCATCGGTGCGCGCGCTTCGGCCGGGGCGCCGCGTGACTCGCAACCCGCGCCTCGCCAGCCTCTGCCCGCCGCTCGCTCGCTTGCGCCCGCCGCTCGAACGCCGGCGCCCACCGCGCCCGCGGCTACCGTCCGCGCATCGACATCGCGCCAACATCTTCGCGTGGAGGCTTCAACTCCGCGAGAATCTGCGGCATTGAAGCCACCATGCGCCCCCGACGTGGACCGTGATGAGGAAGGATTTGCCACGGTCCAGAAGAAGAGTAGACGTCGTGCTGCTCAGAATTTTCGCGGCACTGCAGTACCCTGGTCCCAACCTTCTGCTGCGCCCTGCGACACCGACGACGGCGCTCTACCTGTCTTCGCCTTCATTATACGGTGACGGCAAAGGACGTGGAAGAGCACATCCGCATAACCAAGAAGTACCTCGTGAGGGTCCAGCTCTTGGAATCAAGCCATGAACGTACGTTCAACTCGTTCGTGGCGTTGGTTCCCACCGCAGATTTGGATTTCTTCATGAGGGAAGATTATTGGCCGAAGGGTGTGGTGTACCGGCGATTCCGTGGGCGACCCAGAATATTCGGTGCCGCCGAACGACATTAAGTGTCAGTTATTTTTAAAGATTATAATAAATTATATTTTTATATATTAGTTTACAATTTATAATAATTTGTATGTAGGTATAGGTTTTACCATTGTCTGTATTTTGTATTAGTTTATTTTGTATTTATGTTGTTTGTGTATTTATAAATATGGGCCTCAGTTGCCTGAAATAAATGAATAAATAAATAAAATAAATAAATAAATATTTCAGCTTACACATATTTTGTTACCATATTTCTAACCTCCGACGAAAATAGAAGGTGTTTTAGTTCGACGTGTACATCTGTGTATCTGTGGCATTGTGTATCTGTGTGTGGCAACGTAGCTCCCGAAGGGGTGGACCGCTGTTTTTACTATTCAAAAGCCAGTTTAATTGAAATGTTCTTAGTTTTTTTCATTAAAATCGGTTTTGTGGTTTAAAAAATATTTGAGTTTATTATATAGTTATTATTCATAGTGCACAAACGCTAAGCATAATAGCTGGTTATACTCTTCGGTCTTTTATATAACCTAGCGTAGTCTTACTTTCTTTCATTAAGACCGATTCTGTACATTTTAGGGGAAGGTATTCCGGGATTCCTACCGCGTACCTTTGTTGTCGATTCTGTAGTTTAGAAAATATTTGAGTTTAAGTAAACTTGATCCGGGATTATTCGACTACATCTCTCGGTTATGTTCAATATTTTCAATCCTCCAACAAAATCCTCCTCACGCACGCACAATCAATTTTATAGTCCTACAGCCCCAACCCCCATACGAAAACGCAATACCCGTCAGTCGTCAAAAGCGGGAAAAAATCGAACGCGCGCAAAACAATTCAACTGCGTTCGGATCCCACTCTCCCGGTTCTGTATACAGAGCGCGTCAGCATGTCGATACGTCAGTGTACTCGCGGTGACGTGAATGCCCTGCTATGGAATACTGATGGCTATTGGTAGATCATAGATGATATAGTACGCAGAGGCCGGGACAGAGCGAAGGCGAGGGAGCGAAGGAGTATGGCAGCTGGCCGACGGAGCAAAAGTGTGTATTGTGACGTCAGCCCGCTAAGGGAGAGTGCATATGGAACAACTGGATTTGTGGGTGTCAAGAGACACCGGTATGACGCGGGCCGTATGACCGAGATGTCGATAGGAACCTTGGTGGAGGTGGGTTAGTACACAGAGGCCGGTGTGCTCTTGATGTCAGGGGATGTCGAGGCTTGTCAAACAACGGTTTATCAGGTGGTAGGACTCTGTCATGGCTGAGGAGTTCGCCTGGATGAGTACCATCGTCTTATCTATTTCTGCCACTAAGCGACTATGCTTGCATTGTTGTGTTCGGGTTCGAAGGATAAGGATGAGGCATGTCATCTTAGTCCTCACAGTGACAACGCACCTGCGGTTGCACATTTTTGTGTCCATGTGCTTCTCTAGGAAACTAATAAAAAAGGTTGGATACAACCAATCATGAAAGAAACTCCTTTGAAGGAGCATAATAGCATAGGAGCATAGGAGATAGGGCATACTGTCAAATCTAGCGTGTAATGATGTATATCTTTTGATATATAGTGGCCGACGGATGTGCCTAACTGTCCTGAACCGAACAAGGGAAAAGAACTTACATAAGAACTTAAATTCCCTAGCATCATAATACATAATATGGCGAATAGGCACGCTCATGGGTTGTCGTCGCCGTAGAAATTGAAACATAGGGCCTGTCCTCCTTTTGAAGCAAGTTTCTTTCGTCATTGGACAAAACACCGAAAATTTTCAGTAATATCAGTTGTCATTAACATCAATCACTCCAATAGGTAAACTCAACAATACTTACATTACGAGCATCCGCACATAGCTGGCGCTGACAGTTCCTATAACAAGCTAGAGAATTGTGCCAACTTCCGCTTCATAAATACTACTTCCGACGATCAACTGTTGGACCCCTGATCCCCTGGTCACAACACCCGGCCAGGCTAATTACCCATTTTCACCATCATCATCTTTGCTTGCCAACATTGGCGGCTACTTTATCTCCCTTGACCGCCAGAAGATCAGTAGTATTTTGAATGAATGAGTACCAAACATCAAATAATCCTCGTAAGCCTTCATTTTTTAAATATTAAAGTATACTTGAACCAAATACAAACAGTGTTACAAATTTTCACCCTTGAAATCTTTAAAACTCCCTATTTCAGAACTCACTCCATAAAATCGCAGCCATATTGAATTTTGTTAAACAAAATGGCTTTTCCCGCCATAATGGGATCGATTCTATTAAAACCCCACCCCCATTGAGTGTCCAATGAATAAATGGTGGCATTGCCTTACGTTGTAAAAGGAGCAAAATGCGCTCGAGTTTATTTCATCATCTCAGCCCATAACAGTCCACTGCAGGATTTAGGGCCTCTCCCACGAAAGGGGAGGTTATTGCCATAATCTCCACGCTTGGCAGGCGGGTTGGAGATCGCAGTGTTTAAATATAATAATGGTAAATGCTGCTGCCCATTTTCCAGACTACGGAGACTCTTGATCTTTTGCCTCGAAAACATAAGTCGCCTTGTACGACACCCATGAATGGGTGTAAGCCATGAGTTTATTTACTGTAAATAAATAATCATCTTGGCGTTAATGTCCAGGTTGTGCTCTCGAGAACGATGGCCCGGGGTCCTTCTTGACCATGATCCAGTATTTGGCGATCTGGTAATTACAGCAGAGCGTACCATCTGACCTCCGTGACCCTGCTATCAGGAGAACCTAACCAGATTGTATCATGGTTACAAATTCAGTTGCCTGAATTTGCAGGTTTCATCACTATGTTTTCCCTCACCGTAAGAGCATCGGTTAGTATTCAACTTATGCACTAAACTCAGAAAAGAGTAATTGGCTATGTAGCCGCAGCGGGATTCGAACCCGGTACCTCTCGCTTACGAGTTGGATACTCAACCGCCCGGCTACCGACGCTCTTATTTACTGTATTGCTACAAGCTTGTTTGAATTTCAAAGTTTACTCGTAAAGAGGAATTCAGTCATCTCTTAACCGGCAGCAATGCATCTGCGACATCCGTTGTTGTTGCAAGACGAGACACGCCAGGGGGGCGATTCTCGCGCAGTGACATCCAAATTCAACATTTTCATTAGCCAAAAAACTGTATTATAACGTCACTGAAATTGATCTTCGACTATTTACGACTGTTGAAGATATTTTAATGTCATTATTAATGGAGCTAATCCTAGTCTAGAAAAAATGTCGAATTTGAGATGTCACAGCGCGAGAATTAGGCCCCAGTTGCAGCTGGTTTATGGTCCTCTGGTTTAGATAGATACTTTTTAACCCTCGAGAAAAAAGAGGGGTGGTGTAAGTTTGATGTGTGTATTTGCTTCTTTGTGTATCTGTCTGTGGTATCGTAGCTCGCGAACTGGTGGACCGATTTGGATACCGTTTTCTCTATTTGAAAGCAATTTAATCAAGATGGTCCTAGTTTTTTTTTCATTAAAATCGGTTCAGTAGTTTCGGATATATTTGAGTTTAAATAAACGTGGTCGGCGGTTATCCGACTTTTTCTGTCGGTCAGGTAGTTTTATATGCGATTCTTGTAATGTGGTGTCTGTGTTACGTAAATGTTAATTCAAATTTTAAAATTTCTATTGGAAATATAAGCTAACGGTGCGACGTCTAAAATAACCGATGGGTGGGCATTTTCATTTTATCCCGGTCGTTTTTCATGTATTCTGGGTCTAGTCGAACGCTGCCTGTACATTGGCGGTTGAAAGGTATTAAAAATTCAGCTCCCGTTACATTCGTTGCCTGGCCTATTTTTAGTACAGCCATCCAAACGTCATCTAAAAAACAAAATGTCAAAAAGAAATTTGCTTTGGACAATTTACACAGCGCCATCTAGCCGCAAAGTAAGTAAAGTTTGTGTTATGGATACCAGGAAACTGAAAATCGACTTATACATATTTTTAAAACACACACTTATTATACGTACACCCAGACCCATAACAGAAATTAAAATTCATCAATTCAATTTCTGCCCGGCCGGAAATCGAACCCGGGACCTCTGCGTGGTATGTTGACCAACTGAAAACACCCAGACTTAACAGCCGGTCTGCCACGCAGAGGTCCAAGGTTCGATTCCCGGCCGAACAGAAGTTGAAATGATGAATTGATTATAGATTGATAAAATGATAATTATACATGTATTAAGTATGTATAATTAATACATACGCCATAAAAAAATGTTTAAATAGTTTATCAGTTATCTAACACCCAAATCACAAGCTTTGCTTACTTTGGGGCTAGATGGCGCTGTGTGAATTTGTCCAAGCATATTTATTTAGTCTTTATTCCTTATTGTACACAAATATGACATAATTATACAGTACAGTAACAGAGATGTACAAAGGCGATCTTAACTCATGAATTGAGTTTTCTACCAGCAAACCTTTTAGTCATAGGAACAGGTTTAACTTAAATGCAGGTACTAAAAGTGTACACTTGTAAGTTTAAGTACTTATTTATCATATTTATTTACTATTTACTATTTTACACACATTATCTATGTGTCATCTCAAAAAAATTCAACTCACTTTCCTGTTAAGTTTGGAAATAGGCACTCCAGTACTAACAGTTTCCATTTGACTTCTACGGCGCCTGTACCGCTGATGGAAACTCAAACATAACGGCGGAATGAGATTGCTTCCAACCGATATTGGTATTGGAACTATCATTTTAATGAACTGCCAACTTATCAGATTGCATTGCAGACTGCATTGCGGTAGATGGTTGCAGTAATTACTGACTAGAAATGAATTTCGGATAATTGTTTGGCAATTTACGATACTAGCTTTTGCCCGCGACTTTGTCAGCGTGGAAATCGTTTTTAGGGCGGCTTATCTTTTTCTCGTGCGGCCAGTTAAATTACCTCTCTAATGTATAATAAAATATGCTTGTACAAATTCACACAGCGCCATCTAGCTCCAAAGTAAGCAACGCTTGTGCTATGGGTGTTAGATAACTGATAAACTACTTATATAGCTTTTTTTTAAATACATACGTATTATACACACTACACCCAGACTTTCTGCTCGGCCTTGAAACGAATCCGGGACCTCTGCGTGGCGACCGGCATGTTAACCAACTGAACCAATCAGGTCGTCAAAAGGTTGAATTCATCTTCTTTCAGTCCTAACGTTTCCTTATTCTCACTCCGTATTAATTTGACCCTGCCGCCAAGAAATAGTGCTTGCGTTGTTTTGGTCGGCATTTAAGGATATATTGCCGTTAAAAATATAATTAAGCGAACCATATATCAAATCAGATAGCCTATGGATTCACGGGTGTTTTACGGGCGTGAGGTCATCAATAAAATCGACGATCCATGCGTATCGTATCCACTGGGAACGTAAACCCTGGGAATCTGGGAATAAAACTTCCAGTCGTTCCTAGCTGGAATTGGCGCGGGTGAGTGTAGGGAAGGTGTATTGGAGCTGTAGGGGAGGTTTGTGGGAGATGTACGGGAGGTGTATGGGAGGTTTAGAAGAGGTTTGTGAAGAAAAGAAAGTCAGAAAGAAAACATTTATTGCAATAGACACCACGACACGATAATTAGGTACAACAACATAAAAACAACGAACTAAGCATACCAACATAAAATACAAATAATGAAGGAGTTGTAGAGCAGGTTTGTGGGAGATGTATGGGGGTGTGGGAGAAATGTCTGGGAGGTGTAAGAGAGGTGTAGGGGAGGCGTGGAGGAGGTGAAGGGGATGCGTAGGGGAGGTTAAGGGGAGGTATTCGGGGGGAGGTGCAGGGTAGGTGTAAGGGTCTAACTTTCGTGTAACAAAGAAGACGCTATCCCTAATGAGCTGGCTACTTTAGATCTTTCAATCTGGAATACAACAACGAAAGCATTGTCGTTTGGCGGCAGAAATAGATAAGGCGGTGGTTTTCACCCAGGCTGACTCCTCAGGCTTGACAGAGTCCTGCCACCTTTTATAATTTAAGCTACATTAAATAAAAAATTTTAATCTTGAATGCGGAGGTAACTATTTAACAAACTCGTGTATGTGCAAAACATTATATTTATAGATAGACGTTTACCCAGTAAATATTATTAGATTCGGTATAAATCATGATGCAAATTAAATAAAAAATTTCTCGTTAATATCCCGGTTGTGCTCTCGCGCACGAGAACCCAAAGTCCGCCTTGACCATGATCCAGTATATATTGTACAATCAACCCTTACTAAAGAGCCTTTCATAACAAAAACATCGTTAATATTTTATCGTTGGCCAAAGTTTGTCCATCGTTAACTTTGATAGCGTTTCTCGCCCTTAATATAGTTTTTATGGTAATTCACTTCTCGTTATATGGATAGGGTACGTTTATGGGTTTCCAGCTATGTGTCTTAAAAACTGACCAGTTGATATCCACATTCAGAAACGTTACTAGTAGCAGTAGTAGTAAAGCCTGGAATTTTCCACAAATCGACGTCTTTCGCCTCTTTTACGTGTGGGTGGAGATAATTATTCACACAGCGCCATCTAGCCCCAAACTAAGCAAAGCTTGTACTTTGGGTGCTAGATAACTGATATACTACTTAAATACTTTTAAAAACATACTTATTATACATAGAACACTCAGACCCGTAACAGAAATTAAAATTCATCATTTATCTATCTATTGATCTGTACATTATCTCTAGTTTGGTTATAGTTGCATAAACGGTTCCCCTCCTCCTTTTTGTCTAGTAGCTTCTCTTGCACCGCCTATCTTTTTCTTTATCCATCATCTCCTGGTTGACTGGTAGATAAGGCTATTTTAGCATTAAGTCCGTCACTGTACTATTTTGTACATGAAGATTTAATAAATAAATAAATAAATAAATCATTTCAATTTCTGCCCGGCCGGGAATCGAACCCGGGACCTCTTGCGTGGCAGACCGGCCTGTTGACCATTGAACCACTCAGGTCGTCATCAATTGTTTTTGGGGTAGGTACCACTAATGCTCCTGCCAACTCAGCTTCTCCAGAAAACTCAAAAGATCCTTCAGCCTCCGGAAGATCTCCGGGAGGGTAGTTGGCTGTCCTAGATACTTTGATCTATTGTAGCGTCGCCGCTAATGTCCCGATTGTGCTCTCGCGCACAAGGGCCCGGGGTCCACCTTGACCGTGATCCAGGATTTCACAGATCGCATAATTATAGTGAAGCAGACTGACTTTCGTGTCCCTGACATTCAGTCGCCTGAATGCACAGGTTTCACCACAATATTTTCCCTCCCCGTATGAGCATCGGTTAACATTAAACTAATGTCTTAATTATAATCTAGACTCAAATGTTCGAAAATAATTTCGCAAAGACAGCAATACAACAACTCAACCTAGCTATTTTATACTCGTCATCATCACAGCCCATAACAGTCCACTGTAGGACTAAGGGCAATCACACGAAAGGGGAGGTTATTGCCATAATCTCCACGCTCGGCAGGCGAGCTGGCAATCCCAGTGAAATAAATATAACAATGGAAAACGCTGCTACCCAATTTCCAGTCTACGGAGACTAGATCTCTTGCCTCGAAAACAGTCGCCTTGTAGGACACCCACGAGTGTAAGGGGCTGGTGCTATTCTACTCTGTCGGACACCACACGGCCATTCGTATGTGAAAAGAAATACCACAAATACATTGAGTGGTCTACAATCTAATTAGTGTGATGCTTCGATACGCTGCAGACGTGCGTCTAGAACGCTCATTTGGCGCGGTTAAGCGGTTAATAAACGCTGATAGCACCTTTTTTTATGATATTCGGCAGACAAACAGGCAAGCGTGGCCATCTGATGAAAAGTGGCCACCGCCGCCTATGGACATCAGCAACACCAAGGGAGTCAGCAATGCGTTGCCCGCCTCTGAAGAGACCTGTAATATACATCTTGAACGATCCTATGTCATAGTCCAAAGGAAACACCGTGGCTGGGAGCCCATTCCACAACCATATCCAAGTAGCAAGATGGCTATTACAGTGAACGAGTAACATCTAATTACCGTTATGTGATAGGATGGTGCAAACGATGCGTATCCATGCGATAAAAGCATGATGCTAATACAATGTTAGGTACGGTTTTATGTCGTAAAATGTGTATTGAATGGCTCGTTCTGGAAACACATGAGATTTCCATCGAAACCGTGTTTTAGGTTGGATAAGTGTTTGGATTTTATTTGAGTAAAATTGTATGGACATAGCATAGGTAATAATGACAGTTTCGGATGTGAAAAATTTATCTTATCAGTACTTTTATATGTAAAAGGAAGGCCAACAAGCAAGCAGATCACTGGGTCCTCAAGTCCGTTTATTTAATAAGGCCTATTGAATTGTAATAAAATCACAATAGGAGCTCAATGACAGTTGTAATTGAATATAAAAACGCGTAAAACTGCCATTCTGCTGCGATCGCGACCCAATTACAATCCAATCGCACCATAAGTAACAGTAGCAGAATACCAAAAACTGCCGTTGAGCTCCGATTGCGATTCAAACGAACTATTAGCAAATTAGCGGACTTGAGGCCCTGATGATAAGTGATAACCGCCACACATGGAAATTCGCAAGCCCTCTTCACTTTTTTTTTTTTTTTTTTTTTTTGTACAAGGCAAGCATTTGACCGCCATCTCACCTGTTGGTAAGTGACGATGCGGCCGAAGATGGAGCATGCCCGTCTTGGAACAGCCTATTCACTCCAGCCTTGAAGGCATCCAGATTATATTGATTAGGAAACACACTCGCAGGCAACGCGTTCCACTCCTTAGCCGTACGCATTATAAAGGTCGAGCCAAAGCGGCTCGTTCGTTCGTTCGTTCGTTTATTAATTCACTTGAACCTGATTGAATTTTAATTGGATCGCAATAACAGCTCAACGGCAGCTTTCATTGAAACAGAATACCAAAACGCGTAAAACTCCCATTGATCCAATTACAATTCAATTGCAGTATTAGTAAATTAGCGGACTTGAGGCCTAGTGGCGTCATGAATGCGTTGACAACCTAAGAAAGATGTGGACTAATTTCTTGAAGGCATTAATAACGATAAAAAGTTATTACGTTCTAGGTTTAGGACTATGGGACATTTTAATGTTTCAAAGTTTCATACTACGCGCGTATAATTTATTTATTTATTTATTTATTTATTTCACAGTTTTACAGCATATAAAATATAATTCAAAAATGTTACATTATTAAGTTGTAATGCCAATTACAAAACTGCAATTTATAATTTTGGTAATTAATATAGCCTGTAAACACCATATAAAATACTAATAGAAAAAAAAAAAAAAAAAAAAAAACCTTTGGGTATTAAATATTTAAGGAAGATTGATGATATAGAGGTGAAGAAAGCGGTTTCTTTACTTTTTTAGCCGCTCGTCTGTGGGCTTGCGGATCACGCGGATCAAGCAAGCTTTGTCTCATGGCATAATGAGGAATAATTAATAAATAAACACAATTGTGGCCGTGTGGTGTCCGGCAGAGTAGAATAGGCCGTGTGGTGTCCGGCAGAGTAGAATAGCACCAACCCCTTACATTCATGGGTGTCGTACAAGGCGACTAATGTTTTTGAGGCAAAAGATTAAGAGCCTCCGTAGTCTGGAAATTGGGCAGCAGCATTTTCCATTATTATATTTAAATACTGCGATCTCCAACCCGCCTGCCAAGCGTGGAGATTATGGCAATAACCTCCCCTTTCGTGGGAGAGGCCCTAAGTCCTGCAGTGGACTGTTACGGGCTGTGATGTGTGTGATGTGTGAACACAATTGTACTTAATAGCAGTATTGATTGTTTGTCAATGTATTTATAATTTGTAGGCTTTTTTATATTCACTCTGTTCCACTTCACTTTAACTCAGTGTTTCTTTGGGCTCAGATAAACAGGAGTTGCAGTTTTCAGATTGATACCCGTATTCACAAACTATAATTTTTTGACAGGCTTTACCTACCACTCATTCCCACTGCTGCAACTTTTGTTTAGCCCTTTAACCACTTTGTCCATCAAGCTAGACATAACTCCTTAACAGCAGTGCGTCTCTGGAATGAGCTCCCGGTGGATATAAGACTATCTTTAAATAAATATGTCTTTAAAAAAGCGATCCGGGAACACTTTTTAAATGAACTCTAAATTCTATCTAATAACCTTCTGTTGCTTCTTTTATATTCTCGCACGTTGTGTTGTCTTTATTTGCTTTCTTTTTTCTTTCTTTTTCTTCTGTTATTTACTGTTACTGTCAGTCATGGTTTGTGAATGTATGTCAAATTTGCTTAAACATAAGTACTTAGATTTAATGTGTTCTCCAATATTTGTGTCATACATGTTACACCGCCCTGTAATTTCTCATACTATCAACTTTCCGGTTGACTGGTAGAGAAAGCTATGAAGCTTTAAGTCCGCCTTTGTACGTAACAGTGCATGAAGTTTTAAATAAATAAATAAATAACTTAATTACCTACCTAGTCTATGTCCGTAGTGCGTTTCTTTTGATTTCTGGCATTCATCATCATCATCACAGCCCGTAACAGTCCACTGCAGGACTTAAGGCCTCTCCCACGAAAGGGGAGGTTATTGCCATAATCTCCACGCTTGGCAGGCGGGTTGGAGATCGCAGTGTTTAAATATAATAATGGGAAATGCTGCTGCCCATTTTCCAGACTACGGAGACTCTTGATCTTTTGCCTCGAAAACATTAGTCGCCTTGTACGACACCCATGAGTGTAAGGGGTTGGTGCTATTCTACTCTGCCGGACACCACACGGCATTGATCTATGCCAATTTTGTTTTACGCTGTCTACGCTTTTTGAGGGGGAAGTCGAAATAACTATATTCCTACCTGTTACTCCTTCATTAAATTTTTGGCGGGTTCCAATACAGTATTACCTTGTACTCGGGCGCGCCTGAGGGTCAACACTCAGGACCTGAGTGTGGTCGCCGCTGTAGATCCTGGGTATACAAACAATACTTGGCTAAATACAGGAGCGTTTCTGTGCATTCTTACAGTGCTCGTTATATGAACGAACTGCATTAGATACGGTTCTATGATTGTTCAATGTCGTTAATTTTGACGTACACACAGTGCCGATCGCCATTCAAGTATTTTCAATTGGAATCCTGTTGGAATACAAAAACGGACTCCCTCCCCACAACCATTGCATTTATGGACGAGCGCACGTATGATATAGCAGATGGCTCATAGTAAGTCACCTTTGAAGGTACATAAGGTATGAAATAGGGGTCTTCATACAAAAAACTGGTGTCCAACACGTGTGACTTACCGTG
This sequence comes from Blastobasis adustella, assembly GCA_907269095.1. Lineage (NCBI taxonomy): Eukaryota > Metazoa > Arthropoda > Insecta > Lepidoptera > Blastobasidae > Blastobasis > Blastobasis adustella. Next base: position 873,605 of record OU026132.1, read on the forward strand.
CTAAGCAGATAGGCTCAAATCGCTTTAAACAAAATATAACAATATATTTGCGCGATGCTATAAGTTTCTGACATATTTCGATCATACAAATCCAATACCACCGTCATTAGATACCAATCCGCTTCAGAGACTATTCCAAAAGAAACCAATCTCGAGGTCCCTAGCGGACGACCTCTACCAACCTTGCACACATGGCCAACCTTGCAAAATAATATCGTATAAAATTGAAACTGAAATCATTTTCTTCCGCCAGGAGCTTCCTAGACCCGCTGTAATCTAGTTAACGTAATGTCTTAACCCCGAGCTTTCTGCTTCGTATTTTTAGTTCGCCATCCTCTTTTTATTATCTTCGCTTAGTTCCTAAGACTTGCCTTATAAAACCTTACTTCCCCTTCGCTTTCTTTATATTTATTGTATAACTGTGTAGGTACATTGTTAGTGGTATAAAAAGATTTAAAACAGAACTTATAACAGTTTACCCAGAGTTGGGTGTAGAATATTAAATTATAATTTTACGGTTACAATTTTGCAATTTACATTAATTTTAATTAATGTCATTTCAATATTTAAATAACGTCAATTTATAATGTCAATTTGTAATTAATAAAGTCATCATAATATTTAAATAATGTCAATAACTGAAATACTCATTGAAATTATAAAATTCTCTCTCAATTAACCATGTCTTTAATTTAGGGCCGATTTTTCAATCCTCAAATAAAACATATTATCAGTCTGATAAGTTATTGTGCGACTAAAGTAAAATTGTATCATTACTTCTTAATTGTAAATGATTATAGTTTGATTTAATTTGGCATAAACTTTATCTGAGCATTGAAAAATCGGCCCTTAGTCGTGGAAATGTAACCTTCAAGTATTTTAATATCACAAGGCAAAGCCTTTACCGCCTGAATCGAATAAATATAAGAATCGTAGTCTACGTCCTAGGTTTCTTTATTAGATTTCCTTTTAAATCAAGCCAATTGCTAAGTGAGCTGGGACCGAGACCGGATAACTAGGTTTTAACGACATTCGTGCTAATGGTTATTTTAATTGTGGAGGGAGATTGCTTTTAGTATCTGGTATCATACTGCGCTGCGTCAGTGGTCTAATGGGTAGTGGGTAGTAGCAGTGCGGTGAACCAATTACTTTTTACATTAGTTGAACACTAACCAGTGAGGGAAAACATCGTGGTAAAATCTGAACTTTCAGGCGACTGAATGTGTAATCATGATCCAATCTGGACAGGTACCTCTGTTGACAGGGTCACGGAGATCAGATAACTAAAAACTTATAGGGTATGCCGTCACCCACACTGGGTAAGTGGGTTCGAGAATGCAGTGTTGAAAACTTTTTACATCATTTACGAGTACCTTCCCTTTATTTGCGAGCCTTCTTTTCTTCACCAGCGGTGGAGCCGCCCGACTGGTGAAGTAGGTACCTCCACCTTACAGAATTCCGAAGCCAATCATACTATTTTGATTACTATTGTGTTCCTGCCGGTGAGTAAGGTATCCAGTGCTCCATGGGGAAGCGAACCGGCCTAAAATTTGCCTACTTGACAGAGAAATGTGTCACTTGATCTTCAAGACACCCGATGCTGCTAATGTCTATATGTAGCAGTGATCACTTTGCATAAGGTCATAATAGACTGTGAGGGCGTCGTATTCTACGTCATCGAGTGCGATTTTTCTTGTACTCGATGATAGGATAACTTACGGTGCCCACACAGTCTATAAAGCCTACTTGCCTTTTCGTCTACCGTATGACACAAAAAAACGTGTTAGAAATTCTCATACAGACCTACAAGGATCTTTTGGCATCTTGATGAGGGCGTGGTTGTCAAACATCAACCTTCAGCTTTCTGTCAAAAATTACACTTTTCAAGATGGCGGCGCTAGTTCTGATTTCGGCCACGTGCCAAAATATCCTTGTAGGTTTGTATTTTTATCTGACGAACACTATCAGAATCTAACATGAAACAGAAAGCTTGGCTTCACCAATTCTGCCTGTGGGTATATGAGAATATATCAATGTCCCTGTTTGTTTTTCTTATCCCAGGCAATGCATAACCACATAAATGTTTGCCAAATGGCTTTGTTTTCCACAAGATCCGGAATGAGGTCGTGTGGTCGGAAATATCGTAGTCTTAAAAGCCTAGGGCGAAATGGAAGGACAGGATTGATTAGGATTTCAATTTCGGTAGAGTCCAAAATATATGTTTTATATTAAACTATTTTTATATTTTTTAAATATCATACTTATTAAACATATTATAACACCCAGACCATTATACACGTAACAGAAATTAAAAAGCATCATTTCAATTTCTGCTCGCCCGAAAATCGAGCCCGGGACCTCTGCGTGGCAGACCACGCATCGTGCTGTGATGTTAACCACTCAGGTCGCAAAGTCGTTTCTTAAAGACTTCTACATACATAATTATGGTTATCAGTAGTCGTACGAGATGGATAGTTTCTTGGGCCTCATTTCTTCAAATATCATCCTCAAGACTCCAAAGAGACCAATAACTGCTGCCCATACATTCTACACCACCAACCTATTTATTTACTAACAAACAAATAAACATGACCAAATTCATCTTCGCACTACGTCGGTAAGTGTCCCGCGGGGCTAACAATAAAAACCGACAGACCCAGTGATTAGCGGGCAGCAATTTTCGCCGACATCTCAGCGATTCAGCGAATAAACGAGCCCGAATTAGACGGGAAGGGAGATTGACGATGTGGCGAGCCGGCGAAATGGTGGTTTCGCCAGAAAAAGGGAATAATAGCTCCTTGGCTCTGTGAAGACACAGTTCGAGTTGGCTCCGAAGTGGAGTGGGAATAAAAGGAGACGTATGAAAAGAGTTGTGGATATATGCGAGGGAGTTGTGCCAGGACAGAGCAAAGTATCTCTCCATCTCGGGTCCATAGTCTCTGCCTACCTCACCTGTGGGACATAAGCGTGAGTTTAATGTATTAGAGATCCTTGGCTGGGCTGTGAAGACAAAGTTCGAAAAGGCTCCGAAGTAGTGTGGGAATAAAAGGAGGTGTAGAAAAAGAGTTACAAATTAGCAGGGTCATGGAGTTCTAATGGCAGTCGCTCCATTATAATTACCTGATCTCCAAATCCTGGATCATGGTCAATGGTCAAGGCGGATCCCGGGCCCTCGTGCGCGAGAGCAAAACCGGGACATTAACGATAAGATGAATATTTTATTTGTATGAATAGAGTTATAGATATATGCGAGGTAAGGGAGTTGTGTCAGGACAGAGCAAAGTGGCGGTCCATAGTCTCTGCCTACCCCACCTGTGGACGTGAGCTTTATGTATGTATGTATGTGTGTAGCGGTATGGTAAAGAAGTTGAGGTATTGAGCCTGGTTGCTGATTGGGGTCAAGGGTTAGATCCCCGGCATGTTACACGTTCTTGCGAATCTTCCCGTGGTGACCAACAGAGAGTCTACGTAGTGAGGATGAGTACCCAGGCGGGTGGTGCGATCACGGAATTGTACAGTGGCCACCAGATCGAAAAGTCCCTAAGAACACTCCCCATTGCACAGACGATAGAACACACACACGAATCCAAAGTCCCTTCGGCTAGCCAGTGAGGACATTATCGAAAATGTGACGTTTGCGCCGAGGAATCGAATTCAAAGGATGCGAAATAGTAGAAGATAAACATGTTTTTTTGCTAACCTCAAAGTCACATATAGGCAATGGATTTGAGCCAGACTCAGAGATTAACCTATCAGATAAACGCATGCGATCTATTATGCATTTAAAATGTACATAATCTTCAGAGTGGATAAAAGCAATCGATTTTGACTAACAAGTGTCCTCCAGCAAAGCTTTCAAGTCAAAAGTACCACTGACGGTCACCGACCGTACTTGAGTTCAATGACCTACTTGAGTTCGATGACCTACTTAAGTTCGATGACCTACTCGATTCACTCTCTATGTCAAACATGCCTTTTGACCTACCCTCCTCTTTATACGTATGACTTATGTAGCTAGGTACTTTTCTCTTTCTTGACATGTGTGTCGGGATAAGCAAAAAGCGGGAGAGAAAATCAAACTGGAATATTTTTCTCATAGAATAAGGTTCATTTTTGTATTAATTATATTATTTTCCCGTCGCTCCGCTTTTCAAAAGGTGTGATACAATAGTGGACTTTATTTTATGAGCAATACATTCCATTTTGATTTGCTCTCACGCTTTATGCTTCTGAATATAGAAAAATGTAATAAGCGCATTAAATATGCCTTTCCACCTACCCTTGTCTTCATATGATCGTATATTGTAAGTTGGTACTTTACTCTTTCTTAACATGTGTGTCGAGTTAGTAGCTATGCTAGTCCTGCCCTACCGCTAAAGGATGGAGGCGTGCAAACTGATTCCAAAAATGATTTCCCTAAAAGAAAACTAAATTTCTTTATATGCCCCGTAAAAATAATATAGTGGGATAGTGGACTGTTAGCAGAGTTTTAAAATCCAAACGGATGAAAACAGTAGGGAAAATATATCTTATTTGGTAAAAAGTTACAAATTACCATTAGTGGACATTCGCAACTTCGTTTGCGTACACCAACTTTACCCTTACCTACCCTTTTCTTGCTTATAAACATTTCTCTTGAAACATTCAATTGTTGACTGCATTAAAATCCGTCATGTAGTTTAAAAGATCTAAGCCTACATATATGCATAGGAACAGAAGGCGGGAAGCGACTTCTTTTATACTATGTAAGGAAAGTTACGGCCAATTTTGTTCCAAATGGGGTTCCTTTGCCCCCCATTTTATGGTGAAGAGAGCAAAAGGAACCAAATAGGTGCCAGTGACAAAACCACAAAACTAGATAAGATAACTTTTTTGCCAGCGACCTCGGCCGCGTAAAATTTGGTAATTACTCTCCGGACCCGTTCCCGTGGGAACAACATTGAATTTCGCGAAAAACTATAGACTATGTTACCCCTGATAATATAGCTTTCTATAGCTAAATACCTTTTGAGTACCTCATTATCATATCAGCCGGAAGACGCCTACTGCTGGGCATAGGCCTTCCACAAAGATCTATACAAAGGCCGGTCTTGTGCCTTCCGCATCCAGCTGGTTCAAGCGAACTTTACCAGATCGTCGGTCCACCTAGTGGAAGGCCTACCCACGCTGCATTGATGCCTAACCATTACAAACAAACAAACAAATCTTATCTCTTATAATCTTTTATAATAATGTTTTAAATTATCGCGTTTATTATCACACATTTTAAGGGTTTGTTCCGGGTTTCCTATCGCATACCGTCGTCCCGTGACCATGATGCATGCAACTTCCCTGTGTTCCCTGATCACTATAATCTGGACGCCTTCAAGGCTAGAGTGAATAGGCTGTTCCTAGACAGGCATGCTCCATGTTCGGCTGCATCGTCACTTACCACCAGGTGAGATGGCAGTCAGATGCCTGAAAAGTCTAAATAAAAAATTAAAAAATACTGCGTCAAAATATTGGGCTACTCGGCATCAAAGGTAACCCGAAATATACCCTTAAAATCGCTTATAATGGTATAGATTTAATGTAGAAAAACGAAGTACACATTCCTGAAAGCGAGTCTGTTTTGTAATTTTGATTCCGAGTAAACACGAAAATCCCTGGCGACTGGGATATTAAAGCCTTTATTTTAAAATACGAAATATTCCACGCCAACTCACAGCTATGTGGGTAGCCAAGAGGAATAAACCGAGAACTTTGTAGTGGAAATACAACATGTGGTACCAAATATGCGGCGCAAAATGCTGTAACTAATATTGGAGTTCAGAAAATGAAATTGCTTGGGAGAATTAGTGTTGTGAGGTTCAGTTACAATGCTGACTTGGTGGATTAGGGCGCCGAGTCACGAATTAATTAGTATTCAGAGGTTTTGTTGTAAACATATAAAAATACAATAATAAAAAATAACCAACTTGGCGTTTATGTCCCGGTTTTGCTCTCGTGTGCGAGAATCACTATGATACAGAATTTGGTAGATCAGGTAATTACAGTGGAGTGACTAACATCTGACCTCCATGACCCTGTTAGCAAAGGAACTTGACCAGATTGGATTATGGTCGCCTGAATGTGCAGGTTTGGCTTTATCTAGATGTTTAGTCGTACCATAAGAGCATCAGTTAGTGTTCAACTAATAAGGGCACTGGGGTTCAAACTCATTACCTCTTGCTTACGAGTCAGACCCCTTAATCACTAGGCCACCAAACCATATCAAAAAACAACATAAAAGCATATTTATCAATTAATTTCTGTAACTATGGACTAAATAATACCCTGTAGGCATAGTGAATTTATGGCGTACGTCTCGAGGGTGCCCAAGTCTGGGCGAAGTAGAGAAGAAAGAGTCGAAAAGCGGACCCTGACAGAAGCCGGGGCTAACCGCTAGGACGATGATAATAACAATGCTTGTACGTATTCATTGGTGTTATGAACGATAGTATATCCACATATTTTTTTAACCACTTAGATTGCCAATAAGCGTACGAGCCTGATGTTGAGCACAAAGCATCGTAGATTTGACACCAGGATCACTTATTTTGATCACAAGATAATGTACAATGGGGAGTGTTCTGAGGAACTTTTTGATCTGGTGCCAACAGCACAATTCCGCCATCGCACCGCTCGCCGTGGGCTGGGTACTCATCTCCGCTAGGTGGACCCTCTGTTGGTCACCATGCGAAGGTTCGAAAGGACGTTTCTCGCTCATACGATTCGGATAATGAATGAGCTTCCAGCCACAGTGATTCCTTTGGACTATGACATGGGTTCGTTCAAGAGGTATATTAGAGGTCTCTTCAGAGGAGGGCAACGCATTGGTAACTCCTCTGGTATGCTGATGTCCATAGGCAGCGGTGACCACTGTTCTTCTTCTTATCGAGTCGATGGGCTAAACTCTAACTTACACTTTATTCGGCGACGCATACAGCATTTGAACTGGCCTCTTTTGTTACTATTTGTCTACCGTAAAACATTAAAAAATATATGACTCCCATATACGTAAAAGGTTTTTAAGCTAGTTGCGTTAATCCAGTGTATGTTTTCTGTATACTGTCAGCGTAAATCTTCCACGTTTGTCGCTCTGCCAACTTTACAAACGAATGAAAATTCATGGACTATTTTTCCCGCGAAAGTTGTTTGAGCAACAAACCTTGTAAGAAAATGCTGATGTCACCTAAATTCTTCAAAAACATCCAGATTCCATCTCCGAACAAGTTGGCGCAAAAGTCAATCTTATTTGTAGCAGCTTAAGCCTTGTAACCGCTAAAATCTGGCCCATCTTGGTACGTCACACGCCTAAATAAGCATTATTAAGCAAGAATTCTGAAGTCGGTCGCTACCGCGGCGCACAGCTGGAATCTTGTCAAAGTAAATTTCCGACATTTCTCCGAACTTTGAACCATCTTTCTAAACACTTAACTTGTCAGGGGCGAAGTATTTTGGAAGATTGCCCGCCTTGCGGATTCCTTGAGACTTAAGGAGCCCTAAGGAGTAGGTATTTTTGAAGTTCAAAGTTCAAAAATATCGAGTCATTTCCTTGTTACATAGGAAACAGACATGCATCAAGATTTTAGTATGTTTTTAGTGTCTCTATTAGCCCAGTTGTGGGAATAAAAATATCAAACTATGTCAATTTATATTCTATAGCCGTGTGGTGTCCGGCAGAGTAGAATAGCAACAACCCCTTACACTCGTTTTCCAGGCTTAAGATCAAGAGTCTCAATAGGCTGGAAAATGGGCAGCAGCGGTTTCCACTGGTATATTTACAACACTGCGATCTCCAATCCAAGCGTGGAGATTATGGCAATAACCTCCCCTTCTAGTGGGAGAGGCCCTAAGTCCTGCAGTGGACTGTTATGGGCTGTGGTGTGGTGGTAGGTAAAATTACGTCTTACAAAAGAATTAAAATATTATAAAAAGGGTAGGTAGGGGTAAAGTAGGTGTACGCGAACGAAGTCGCGCCGTGTTCATTAGTAAATTATATATCGATGTATATTTTGTCAATTGCAATGAGCACATTTTAATCGAATACCGATCAAGATTTAAAATTGGAATTTATGACCTGCCGTCTCACTCCATCGACTCCCGATCTTCCCGGATAAACTATAACCGGTTCAAATATCCGGATACACGACCCGGGTCGGTATTGGATAGTGCAAAGTTCCCTGACCGAGCAATTAAGGGAGTTCTTGTCAGAGAACGGTTTACACCCTCTCGGGTCGAATTCTGAAAGTCTTGCTTGTAGTATAATGAGTTAGTACGTGTTACTATAAGGAAGTATTATGAAAGTTTGTGTTACGTGTTTTTCAATTTAGGGTTTCTCACACGAAAATGCCTTTAAATGATTGGAGATTAGTGCAGTCCGTGAGATTTAAGTCATGGTCTTTCAATCCTGTGATTCCACCAACGTTTGTGATGTACCAATAACTCTTTTCTGAGTTACGTATCTCGAGCGCGAGGGCCGTAGTCCACCTTGATAATCACCCAGGATTTGGCTCAGGATTTCTCATAATTACAGTACAGCGACTGAGATTGAGCTCAGTGCGACCCTGATAACAGGGAAACCCGACCAGATTGGATCATGATTGCACATTTAGTCGCCTGAATGAGCAGGTTTTATCACGATGTTTTCCTCCACCGTAAGAACATCGATTAGTGTTCAACTAATGTGTTATGTTACTCTGAAAAGTTATTGGTATATGGCGGCACTGGGTATTGAACTCGTTACGTCTTGCTTACGAGTCGAATACGTTAGCCATAAGGCACCGACACTCCTACGAGTAAGTAGTCGAGTTGCGGACAATTCCCAGGTTTATCTTTTTTTTATGAATTACTGACAATAAATGGGCATTATACTTAAATAAATCTGTATATTTTTAGCCTGAAATAAACTGATTAATATTATTATGGAAAGACTTTTTTATATTCTGGACTCGAGGTCGGTTATTTGGACCTAGATACGGGCTTATGTCAAGTATTCTGGTTCTTGCGAGCTAGTCTATATCTTCTTTTTTAATTTTAACCAGGCATTTGACCGCCATCTCACCTGATAGTAATGGACGATGATTAGATTTTATGCTGATTGTATTATAGGTTATTTTAATTGTTGAGACTTGCGAGCGGCCGGCATCGTTGATGCGCTCGGTGCGATGACAGCGTCACAGTGACAGCTGACAGGTGGCCGGTGGCGGCGCTGGAATCGCGGAGCTTGCTACTTTTTTTTTCTGTGGCCGTGCCTATGGCTGTTTTAACTGTGTCAGTCGGTCTTAGCACGGCCAAGGAAATGCGCACGATGATGCCGCGGCGCCTAGCATTTTAAAATTGTTGTAGTATTTTACTTAATTTTACCTATGTCGATATGACATTCATAAGTGTTTGTAAAAACCTAACTTGAACAAATGTATTTGATGATGGAGCATGAAGGGATATCTAATCTAAGCTAACCATCCGTTGTTTCAGACGAGGAGCTGGTCTTCCGCGACCGCTGGGGCGGGCTGACGCTGCTCAACGCGAGGAACCTCACCACCAGGGTGCTGATGAACAACTCCACATTCGTGAGTACCTTGATAACCTATTTTTTTAAGTTTGTCTGACTCGTAAGCGAGAGGTCCCGGGTTCAAATCCCAGTGCCTCCAATGTACCAATGACTTTTTTCTGAAATATGTACGTACACTAACCGATGCTCTTACGGGAGGGATCGTTTGGTTGCATCTATACAAAAAAGCTTTTGAACTCTCTTGAAAGGCTAACTTATTTATATTCGTCATAGTCTTTATAGTCGTTCAATACCAGTATTCAAAAAATCTTAACCCATTGGTTTAGAGGTGAGCACATACACAAACTACCAGAACAACCTGGCCAATCTGATAAGGTTCCCTACTAAACAGGATCACGGAGGTCCGACGGCAGTCGCTCCACTGTAATTACCTGATCTGCCAAAACCTAGATCATGGTCAAGGCGGACCTCGGGCCCTCAAGTTTGAGAGCACAACCAGGACATTCTCCCTGTATGGGCATACCTCTCTATGCTCTCTAAAAACACTTGCCTGACGACACTCTATTTATATTGACGTACATGTCAATAAAGTCTACAACATAATATGGAAAGTTCCATGTGTATTGAACTTAAGGGACCCACCCACACCTTCCCTAAAGCAATATCTAACGGCCCAAATCCCCTGCAGCGGAAATTTGTTAAGCCGAAAATAGCAACCAATATTTTTCCGAGCTCTCTATTTTTGCTCTGTTTATCGTTCGGATAACATGTTAGATGTTGACACTTACTTTTAATCCCCAACGGCAAAATCGGCCCTTATCTATTGGCAGTGTGGTTGTGAGGCTGATAACCAAGGTTAAGGCGATAACGAGAGTTCGGAAACGGATGGGTGACCGTTTCGTAGGCTAGTCGAACTTGAGCACCAGTTTGTTGGTGATGGGAAACTCCTCATAGTAACGTTTGCTTCCGAATACCGTTGGCGAAGCGAGGTTGAGCAATGTCTTTCTCTTGGACCTTGAGGCTGGTTGAATAGTTTCTGGAGCTGATTTCCCGGGACGGTAGGGTACCTATATTTTTAATTTTATTATTATTATAAACTAGTGGCCGTGTGGTGTCCGGCAGAGTAGAATAGCACCAACCCCTTACACTCGTGGGTGTAGTACAAGGCGACTAATGTTTTCGAAGGAATAGATCAATCGTCTCCGTAGTCTGGAAAATGGGCAGCAGCATTTTCCATTGTTATATTTAAACACTGCGATCTCCAACCCGCCTGCCAAGCGTGGAGATTATGGCAATAACCTCCCCTTTCGTGGGAGAGGCCCTAAGTCCTGCAGTGGACTGTTACGGGCTGTGATGGTGATGATGAAACTAGTGGAGCCGGTGTAACTTCGTTAGCATACACATACATCACCCCCATCTACCCATTCTGCAAAGCTTCCTCTTGAATTACACTATCTGTTGTTGAAAACCGCATTGAAATCCAATGCGTAGTTCAAAAGATCTAAGCGTACAGACGGGGCGGGAAGCGACTGTCTTTTATAATACACGCATATATGGAAAAGGTTGTTATGAAGGAAATTCTCCACATTCGGCGCTGCTAAAGTCGTGGAAGTTGCTTCCACGTACTCTTGGAAATCTCGAAATAATAGGTAACGTTTCGTGAATTATCTATGTAGTCATTACGTGACCTAAAATTAATAACCTGAGATGAGAATCACAATAATATATAAGATTGATTTACTAGCTAGGTTAGGGTAGTCGTAAGTTAGTCAGTAGTTGTATCTCATCATCATCATCTTGGCGTTAATGTCTCGGTTATGCTCCCACGCACAAAGGTCCGGGGTCCGCCTTGACAATCATCCAGGATTTGGCAGATCAAGTGGTTAGTCAGTAGTTCTATCTTATCATCATCATAATCCGAGCGATCAATCCCGACTGCTGCGAGGGTCCGCTTTCCTGCTTTACTTTCTCCGTTTTGCCCGATCTTCGACATCCTCACATCGCCTTTGGCTCTTGCGTCCGACTCGGCGATGTCAATCCATCGCTTCTTGTGTCGCCCGCGGGACCTCTTTCCTGATACAAGCAGGTTCAGGCACCTATTTCCCACGTATCCCTGGGGCTTACGCAATGCGTGACCAAACCAGCGCAGCCTTGCCTCTTCGATCGTTTCCGCGATATCTCTCACGCCAAGGCTGCCACGGATGTACTCGTTACGCACTCTATCAAGCCGCTGTAGTTATATCTGTTAGCATGTAATAATTCTAAACAATTTACTGAAATTAGTTTTAAATTCCCATTCCTCGGTTGCTCTCGCTCCCCTGATTGCAGTGATTGTAACTAGGGTTGTTATTTTAAATTGTTTCACTGTATAGGTATCTGTGTATCTGTGTCGTTTGTATTTATTTTATTTGAAAGCCAGTTTATCGAGCCCCAATCTCGTAAACGGAATCCGCTCCGAGCACCCAATTCATTCAGCTGTTTACATTTGATGGGATTTAGAGAATGAATCCGAGTTTCTCTGCAATAACACTTCGCGTTCCGCGTGTAGGTAATAAACGGGTTTATTAAGAGGCGGAGAAATTTAAATTGAAATAAAATAAAGAAAAATTTATTAAATATCAATTAAACTAGCTTTATTGGGAAGATAATTTTATGTCATTTATGTTTGAATACAATTTCGGCAATGTGGCTGCCGTGACTGACACGTAGATGGCCTAATCTAGATATCCTATTTTCATACACTTTTGCAGCCGTAATTCGCTAATAAAACTAGTTTCACTGGTATTTATAATTTATTTTATTTTATTCCAATTTAAAATTCTCTGCCTCTAAATAATACACCTTATATTTGAGGCTTTTGGGCACGTAATGAAATGTGGATATAGGCCTACCTATGGTGTGTAGACTCTGTGACTTTTTTTTTATTCTACGCAGAAAAATCGAGCAAACAGCACACCTGATGGTAAGCGGTTATTGTCGCCCATAACATCTATGATTCGTGCATTAAGTAGCAGGCAACAAAAATATAGAACCGCAGGTGCGTTGTCACTGTGAGGACTAAGATGAAATGCCTCATGCTTGTTATTGCGCTGGCTACCTTATCCTTAAAACCAGAACACAACAATGCAAGTATTGTTGCTTGGTGGCAGAAATAGATAAGGCGGTGGTACTCACCCAGGCAGACTCCTCAAGCTAGATAGAGTACTACCACCTGATTAAATCCTTTATACCCTCAAAGCATGTTATTGACAGATAAGCTCCAAGTTCTTTGCAGACATATCGTAATTTTCGATGACATGGGTATTACTGCACATATTACTGTAATCGAAAACAAAATGTATTATACAAAATACAATCCACCGAAGGATCTACAACAAATTTGTTATTGATTTTCAGTTCTTTACCACGGCTTCAAATCATAAGGTGGGGTCAAAAATATACAATAATAATTATTGTATTATTCACTCCTGTCTTGGACTCGATGAGTAAATAAGTTGTTCTAGGAAACTGCAGTTCGTCGAATGTACAATGGAAAAAACCGGGATAAAACTGAAAAGACAAAACATTTGTACCATAAAATTTTAGAAAATTTCATTGTCAGATCGTCCCATGATATTTTGGGTTACATATTATTAGATAATTAAAACTTAATTGAGCATATTTTAAAACGACTACGAATGGAATTCAAATTATAAAATAACAATGGTCAGTAATGATCATAAAGATTATATACAATCAAATCAAATCAAATCAAATCTGACCAAAGTTTAAATTATCCATTAAACTATTGGCCAAATCGTTCAAAGGCCGAAAAGATTAATTATAAACAAGTTTAATTGAAAAAGTTCAAATGGTTTTTAATCAAATAATTAGCGAATAACGCCTGTTAATCGTTTATAACAGTTTATTCAGTTAATTTAGTTTTGGTCTGGGAAAATATACATACCTAATAATTAATAAATAATATTATTGGCACGATGAGAAGAAGTTTATAACAACTAACATGCTCGTCGCTTCGCTACTTGCAACCTGGGCTTGGTTGCGAGAAGCGAAGATTTGGCAGTTCAGATAATCACGTGGAACGACTGCCATCTGACCTCCGTGACCCTGCTACCAGGATAACCTGGCCCGATTGGATCATGGTTACACATTCAGTCGCCAAAGTGTGCAGGTTTCATCATGATATATTCTCTCAATGCAAGAGCATCGGCTAGCATTCAACTAATGTACATAACTCAGAAAAGAGTCTACCCTCAACATTTCCAACTCTGTTAAAGCCGGCCATACATTTTAACAGCTAAAAATAACAGTAAATAAGGCGATAAAATCCAGACATTAAGTAGCAATGGTCCGTACAGATCGTCTGGCACCAATTCGATACATTCGCGCGAATCGATACGTAACTCGGTCGGGACATCGCGTATCTTAAAGTCTTATAAGATTAAGTATTCGGGATCACTTTGTCTGTAGAAACGAGTAAGAGGTGGGATTTGTCGGGTAGTTTTTAGTATATTTAGGGGTATTTTATTTATATGAAACATTAGTTGAATTCTAACCGATGCTATTACGGTGAGGGAAAACATCGTGATGAAACCTGCAAATTCAGGCAACTGAATTTGTAACCATGATCCAATCTGGTCAGGTTTCCCTGGTAGCAGGGCCACGGAGGTCAGATGGTAGTCGCTCCGCTATAATTACCTGATCGATAATTCCTGGATCATGGTCAAGGTGGACATGGAGCCCTCGTGCTCGAGAGCACAACCGGGACATTAACACACACAAACACACAGACACACACACACACACATACATCGCAGTACTAAGAGGTGACTGGATTATTTATAAGATAAAAATTACTTTGTTATTTTTTTTGTTATTTTAAGTTGTACACTTATCTAAGAGGGGGGGGGGGGGGGGGGGGGCAGGAGATCCATAACACAGGCTAACCTAGTTTGGACTCCTGTCTCCCAATCAACAATTTGATATTTTAAAATGTCTTTGTAAACTTTTTGGGAGAAAAAAAAAACACCTATTATTAACGCCAAGATTTTCTTTTTTTATTATTATTTTAGTAATATGAAACCAAAGTACCTACTTGCATGGATAGTATCACAGTATTACCCTACAGTCCGCCCCAAGCAAACTAACCATTTATTATTAACTAGTGGACCCGACGCGACTGAGTTCGCGTACACCTACTTTACCCCTACCTACCCATTTTTCTTGCTTAAACCTTTCTTTTGAATTACTCTATCTCTTGTTGAAAATCGCATTGAAATACGTTGCGTAGTTTAAAATATCTAAGCCTATGAAAGGAAAAGAAATGAAATGAAATGGTCATTTATTCGAATAGGATTTAAAAAATCGCTTTCGAACGTCGAATATACAATTCATTTAACAATATTATAAAGATGTGTATTATTACAATTTTAAATACTTAATAAAATATTGTGAATATATAAGTTATAGATTGCAGTTGACATCACACCATGCACTCTTATCATTAATATAATCATCTATCTTATAATACCCTTTCGAGATCAAAATTCGTTTTACCGTACATTTAAATTTCGTTTCTGACAGATTTACAATTGTATCTGGTATTTTGTTGTAGAAACGTATACAGTTACCCATCCATGAAGAATTTACTTTCCTTAGGCGATATTTTGGTACGAACAGTTTATTATTATTTCTTAAATTTAATTTGTGAATGTCACAATTCTTGGCAAACATAGATTGATTCCTACGAACGTGCATTATGTTTTCATAATATACTAACTGGCAACGGTTAGCATATTGACTTCTTTAAATTCTATAATTAATATTTTAAAATTTTATATTTTATGCTATGTTTATATACCTATATATTAGTTCCATCCGCTTTGGTTCAACCTTTATAATGAGTAGATACCTACGGTACGTAGTATTTCTTTTCTCTGGGCTACGGCTAAGAAATCTTATAATCCATCATAATCTGGACGCCTTAAATGCTATTCCTATATAGGCATTCTTCCATCACCAATAACCAGGCATTTCACTGCCGGGTGAGATGGCAATGAAATGCCTGGTTCTTGTAATAAATACTAGCAAAGAGTATTTTTAGAGGCGGAGAAACTTAAACAACGCAAAGAAAAAAGTAATTAGTATCAGAGAAATTTGCTTTATTGGAAAGATAATTGTATGACATTTATGTATATATTTTATAACTTCTCAACTTAAACAGGCAGAAAGCACGTATACGCAATAATATGTCTTCAAACAGAAGCTGTAGCTGAAAAAGGCAGGTGAACCCGAAACTGGCGTTATAAATCTGCAGCCGAAGGGTATAACGTTACTTTAACAAGGGTATTATTATAAAAAGGGATACCGAAACCGATTTGCGAGCGGAACTCGGATTTATGTATCGTTTTCCGATTCCGTGTCTTCTGGATTTGGTTGGTAAATCTTAACTTGAAATTGAAAACGTGGCAGGGAGATGATAACGAAAGTTAAACAACGCATGATGTGCCGGTTACTGGATAGGTGACCGTTTTGTGCTTTGAGGCTAATCGAACTTCATCGGGAGGAGCTCGCCGCTAGGTGCCTCGTAATACTATTGGTAAAGGCTTGACCCACAGACTGAATTCACATCTGTTGTTTTGTTTTGACAGATTGACAAGTACATTTTTCTGTAAAACCACAAGGTTTGTTTATATCACAGCCACGGGCCACCAGCGTCCGGATTGATAACCTAGTCATAATGTCCCGGTTATGCTCTAGCGCACGAGGGCCCGGGGTCCGCCTTGACCATGATCCACGATTTGGCAGATCAGGTAATTACAATAAAAGGACTGCCATCTGACGGTGACCCTGCTACCAGAGGAATCTGACCAGATTGGATCATAGTTACACATTCAATCGCCTGAATGTGCAGGTCAGTTGTAATTGCTTTGAGAGAAGCTGCGACATCTAGTAATGGATGCAATGGATGGACAATTGACAGAGATTGCAGTTTGTATAGTAATGTTTGCTATACAATACAATACAGTAACACTTTTTGCACACCAAAGAACATATACATAAGGAAAATACAAGAAGATATGTATGATGTTTCTCTATGTATTTTACTGTGTGCAATAAACTGTTAAATAAATAAATAAATAAATAAATAAGAAGACACAGTACAATGGGCGGCCTTACGACTAACGTGATCTTTTCCAGACAACGTTGGTATACCTTACTATACTTACTTTGGTATACTTGGTGTTCTCGCTCTATAGAGATAGAACATAGATATTGAGATGGAAACTAGGCTATAATTACAGATAATATGGAACATCAGTAGCCTTTAGGGCAAGAGGTCCGACTCGTACCCCGATGTACCGGCTTCGAACCTCAATGCCGCCATGTACCAATGATATTTTTCTGAGTTGTTTACATTAGTTGAAGACTAACCGATGCTCTTACGGTGAGGGAAAACATCGTGATGAAACCTACTCATTTAGGCGCCTGAATGTGTGACCGTGATCCAATCTGGTCAGGTTCCCCTATTAACAGGGTTACGGAGGTCAGATTGCAGTCGCTCCACTGTAATTATCTGATTTACCAAATACTGGGTCATGGTCAAAGCGAACACCGGGCCCTCGCGCGGGTGATCACAACCGAAGCATTCACGCCAAGATGATGATTATTTTTTATAAGTATGATTCTAATGATATGATATAATATGATGATGATGATAATAATCATAATTATCTATTCGCTACTGATAGATACTTACACCTATACCTACAATCTAATCTTATTTTGTCCATCATATGGAAATAGTACTTGAATATTGTATGTCCGATGTGGGCAAGCTACTTACCATACCATAATTATTTTTTTATGTTATACAGCAGACAAACAGGCAAGCGGGCCACCTGATGGAAAGTGGTCACCGCCGCCTATGGACATCAGCAACACTAACGACAACTCTGAAGCGACCTCTAATATACCTCTTGAACGATCCCATGTCCCATCCAAAGTCCAAAGGAAACACTGTAATTTGATGTGTAACAACTTATTGTTCACAGTTCAACAATAAACAATAATTCTATACTATCCTGCACAAATCAATATAATTTCCGCAACCTCGATGCCTCTGCCCTTCAAAACTGTGACAGTCCAATCCCGTTATTCCGGGGACATTTCCATCTATTCCCAAATCAAGGGGCAATCCCAAAGGAGCTGGCACGTACTGACATGGCATTTATCAAATGGACATAGCGTGGGTTCGCATGAAAACTGGATGTAGGACGATTTTTGTCATGCAACTCTCTGAGGGGTGCTCTCACTGTTTTTCGTGACTGTTTTCTGAGTTATGTACATTCGTTGAATACTAACTGATGCTCTTACGGTGAGGGAAAACGTCGTGATGAAAGCTGCACATTCAGGCGACTGGATGTGTAACCATGATCCAATCTGGTCAGGTTCCCCTTATAGCAGGATCATGAAGGTCAGATGGCAGTCGCTCCACTGTATTTACCTAACCTGCCAAATTCTGGACGGCGGACTCCAGGCCCTCGTTCTCGAGAGCACAACCGGGACATTAACGCCAGACGATTTATGCCTCACAGTGACAACGCACCTGCGGTTCTGAATTTTTTGTTACCTGCAACCTAAATTTATTAATTGTAGATGTTATGGGCGACAGTTACCACTTGCCGTCAGGTGGGCTGTCTGCTTGTTTGTCACTAATAACAAAAAAAAAAAAAAAAAAGATTAAGGCTACGTGATAACGTCACGCCTTTTTTCCGTAAACGTAGGCATTTCATATTATTAAGATACAATTTTAACCGTCATTAAACTTTCCGTAACATGGCCCCTAAAAGCATATTGCTGTGTCATTTTTGATAATCGTTTTTTAACCACCGACGGCGTGTTATCGGTCCTTAATTTTACGTTACATGCGTATATTTATGTCTACTGGTGTGACCCAATTTCGATGGGGTTTTTATTTAAAGGTAGTGTAATATTAAATAATCTATTTCACTTATTAAATTGCATATAAATATGGTAGACACAAAGTCTTAATTCTATGGAGTCTCACATATTTAGTCATTTTACATGACATGCAAGATCGCTCGCATGTTCGCGTACACCTAATTTACCCCTACCTACCCTTTTTCTAGCTTATAAACCTTCCTCTTGAATTACTCTATCTTTTGTCGAAACCGCAATAGATACATACACACTCACAGGCACATACTCACGCACACCTACTTCTTCACACTTGTACATACTTTCAATTTTTTTTTTTTAACATTATTTGTCATTATTAATTTATTGGTTTATTGACCTTATATACTCATATTTTAAATTTTGTGTTGTACATTCTACTAAGATATAATACTTTAGATAAGGAAGAGCGAGATCTTCTAACACAGGCTAATAAGCTTAAAAGAAGATCTCAATCACAGTGTATAGTTTTAAGAAAATTTGTAAAAAGAAAATAAACATTATTATTATTATTACATAGGGACAGACGGCATGAAGCGACTTCGTTTGATACTATATAAAGAAAATACATACTGCAAAGCCCTTTTAAATGTATGTGGAGGTAACTCTTTTACTTCATTTAGGATTTTATTAAATACCGTATTATAATTCACATATTATAAGAATTTTCATGAAACAGCGTAGACTTTGGTTCCGTGTTTATACAAACTCGATGCGCATGTCTTATACTTCTTGGGAACATATATTTTTCCGTTTTTATTATTATAGACCTCTGTTACTATTAAATAAACAGCCCATCTCTAGAATATACAAGAATGACAATGGGAGAATATGGGCTTTCTTAATTACGGTCTACATGATACATATGTGCTACATTATAAATGGCTCGTATGCACTTCTTTTGAGGCCTTTCGTCAAAAGGCCTTTTGAAAGTCTGTGATATTTCCCCAGATAATTAATCCGTACTGCAAGATATATTCCACATAACCGTAGTATGCGGCTTTTAATGTCTCTATATTAGAAATTCTCTTTGATTAGTAAGTTGGATATGCGAAATTAATATCCTCTTCTGTGTGTTATCTACGTGATTTTTCCACTTTATGTGTATTTATACCTAGAAATGTCATTCGAGTTAATAGATTCAAAAGTCAGTCTGGCGGTGGTGTGGGGGCCGGGTCGCTGTTTTCCCTCAAATATGGTTGAACCCAGCCATCGTCCGGCTGGGTTATACTCGTGAACGGGTGCTGCCTTGGTGGACTGGCTTACTCTTGCTGTAGTTTTAGGTGGTTTTTCTGAATTATAGTAGACATACCTATATCAAAGGCCTTCTCGGCTTATCAAAGGTTAGCTGGAAGAAATCCCGTTGTTGGATAAGCTCGCCTTTGCATTATAAACTGTATTTTTATTTCCTGTAATGTTATAAATTGATGCAATAAAGAGATTACAAACATACATACATATATAATATATTGAATGCGGTCCGGCTCTGCCTGGCATTGTCGGGCACGGTCTGGTCGTAGTTGGCGTGGGGTGGGTATGCTGCGGCCTGGGGCGGCCAGTGTGTCACTGTGTGTTATCTACCTACTTTCCTACCTTTTTTGCCGATGGACGAAGAGATATTTAATGTAACAATCAATAAAGAAAGGACATTGCTCGTCGTCCATACATATGTGGGAGAACGTGTATAGAAATTAAACAAAGAAATATGAATAATAAATCTATGTATATTATTACCAATAATATAATAAATGGACAGCAACAGATGGAGAGGACATATTTTAGTAGCTTAAGTGATGTACTTAGATTTAGCAAAATACAGACAAGTTGACAATCATTAATTGTTATTTCTATAGAAATAACAAAATAGAACAGAAATAATATGCGTTATACGGTTAAGCAAGATTACCTGAGGAAGACAGTTCAGAGCACTGGTGGTGCCGTGTCCGCAGTCGGACAACGTCTGACCTGTCGAGAGCGATGGCCGCCTTTTTATAGACTGCCGTGTACCCGCATGTAGTTTTTAATTTAATAACACCACCTTCATTTTATAAAAATGAAGATAAATACAATAATAATATTATTTCCCACACGGCCATACTGACGAGCAGCCTGATTGGCTTGCGATACACTATCTCAAAATTACAATTAAAAGAAAATGTATGTGTAACATCAGAAATCAATGCTTAAAGAATACTTAGGGTCGAACTATATCATGATAATAAAATGCACGTATCTTTACTCGAGTTACATTACGACAATTTACTAAAAACATCATCAATTTACATCAACTAGCATCAATGTAAAATCCAATCAAATTATCCTTGTAGGAAACACTGATTAGGTCTCATGATCATAACAATTCAATTTGTCAAACGTGACCGAAATCATACTTTTTATCCTATTTACTCAAGGAAAACCAACAGCAATGATTACAATATAGAATAATACCAATATTATTTTTTATTAGCACAGAGCCAATTACAGGCTCCACCGATAAAAACTGGATAATTTTATACATACTTAACTAAAAGTCAAGCATACCGAACAGTCTACAAGACTTTACGATTTCAAATTTAAACTAAAATATACCTACAATACTCGAAAGTAATGCAACAATAGTCAACTCCATAATAACATGGTTTGAAAAATGCCACAACGCGTCGAAGTAATAGTTGAGTATGCGGTCTCTCGCTGACTCACAACTTGTGTTAAATAAATCAAGATTAATTCTCCTGAATGGCCAAATCACATAAGCCATATAAATACCAAATCACTTGGTACTAATGGTCAAATCACAGGTACCTGAATGCCAATCCACATGGCAATGGTAAAATCATATGACCCCAAATGCCATTTCTCAAATCAGTGGCCAAATCAACTACAATTAAATGCCAAATCACAGGGCAACGGTCAAATCAAATGACCCGCACATCGCACCAAACACCCAGCACAACACCGCTGGCCACCGATATATTGTACAGGACAATTTATCGGAGCATCGATGAACGAAGAACGAAAGCCCCTTGATGATCCATTATGCAACAACTCCCATTTATGCATTTATGGAGAACGGCCATGTGACGTGAGGCAATAAATCAATACTTGTTCTCTCATTAATGGATGAGCAGCTAGTTCCACGTCCTGACCACGGCCGCGAGCCGGTGCTTCGATTGACGTTGCGTATTTTAGTCAACATGATGTCTAGGCTCAAGCCCGTCTACACACGCCCTCGTGTGTTATCTGAAACTAAAATACCACAGCACAGTACCATGTTCGCTCGATCTTTCCTGACCCTATGGTTGTAAAAGACTATACTAGCTCTCCTCTTATCATTCTAAACTCAAAACAATATTCCTTAACTCGTGGAAATACAAATCGAAATCAATAAACATTGCTAACGCTTCCACTTAGCGACGTTGATTCGTCGTACTTTTGTAATCCGAAGGTACTTATAGACTCTAGTAGTACCTTTGTAATACATAGAAGCTAGTACAGTACTGGCCGTACTCTTGTATGTAGATAAACTACTGTTAGGCTATACAGTATCTCAATATGAAATTGCTAAAATCGTAAAATAGTAAATTTAACAAGCTTTACTTTACTAAGCCCAGTTTACTTTATCAGCTCGTGGTCAGTCCTTCGACCAAATCTATTCAGTACATCGTATACAGACTATCACATGTAATGCAGTCCATCCGCCATCACAACACGTGATAATAAACACGTGTGTTACACAACAAGTAATCGTCCTAGACCCAAACCAACATTCACCGTGTCATCTCCACGAAAATAACATTATCTCTACCGCCCAACATAAAAATTGAATCAGGATTTTACCAATGAACAGCTTCTAGGCATCAAAGTAACAAATTTCAATTACTGAGTCGTTAATCGTTAATAATGTACCCAAAATAAACA
The DNA here is from genome assembly GCA_907269095.1 of Blastobasis adustella. Classification (NCBI taxonomy): domain Eukaryota; kingdom Metazoa; phylum Arthropoda; class Insecta; order Lepidoptera; family Blastobasidae; genus Blastobasis; species Blastobasis adustella. The sequence continues at coordinate 896,037 of OU026132.1, forward strand.
TCTCAGAACATGTCACCTCTGTTATTGCAAGGTGTCTGTATCTTCAAATACAATGACACAGAGCTATCACGGTTGCTCTACCCGAACTTACAATAAAAAATTTCAACTTTATAATTATCCATCAGTTGTCATCTGTGATCAACCTGATGATCATCGCCGTGATCATCCATTAGGTAGGATTTCCAATCCCCGTGATTACATTTAGCCATACATTTATTAGCCAACTCTAGGGCTTTTCATCGGAATCACATTTTATTAAAGAAATTACACTACTCTTGTACCCTAGACAAAACAATTGACTAGTCTCCATATTTTTTGTATTTGATACATCGTAAATCATGTAGGAACTTTCCACACCATTGACCCGTACTCACTACCTAAACAACTATACTGCCAGTAGTATGCAATGCAAATTCCCAGCGCTGCAACTTCTATTTAGCCAATATCTAAAGCAGCGTCATAAAAGAGCAACTGAGTTTTGCCACGGTCACGGTCCGTGGATAATAGAATCGGAAATTCATTTTCCATTAAGTCACTTGCTTCAGGTCTCATTAGTAATCAAATTCAAAATATTACCTACTTTCATTTGTCTACCAGCGCGGTAAAACGCTTTCATTCAACTGTGTTAACGTCTCTAAAAATGTATCGTTCTTTACATTAGATACATAATTTCCAAATTTGGAAATGAAAAGCTTCTTTCTGCCTTCAACAGTTTTAGGTAACAGTATAGTAATAAAAATAAAACAAGCATTTATTATTTTTTCACAAACAAATAAATGATACGTAAGTAGGTCAGTACTATATAATGTTTGTAGCTATATTTATTTGTGAGAAACTGGTGCCTGAAATAGGTTACATAGAACCTGTGATACAGGTCACCAGGCTCCCACCCCATGGATTTACAAAACAGACTATGTAACATTTTTAGTACTTCTGACCTAAAAGAATAAGATATTACATTCATTAAGTTTATGTGTCTATCGGTTACCACACCAAAACAACTAAACAAGTAAAGTAATCGTCATCACTTTTTTGTTTTTACTGTTCGATCGAGTCTACTCTATCTGTGACTACGTTACGTGTAAGTTCCCATTTTAAACAATTTAACAATGTTTGTAATAACGAAGAGGTCTCATATCCAGCGGTCTTCCAAAAAAATCAAAACAAAAACTTGCAACATCCGAGACTTTCGGGGCTCTCAGCCCAAAGAGTCACACACACGACTCCCGGGCCACTCCAAATCAGCTAAATAAATCGGGGTGTTTAACCTCAACAACAGTGTAGGTACTACCAAACTTGTACTAGCCGAAGGATATGAAATCTCACCATTGTGTGGTATCGGTAATCAATGAAATTTCAGTACTCGAAGCTAAAGTTAACATTATGTAACTGACTATTGAGCAATTACCAAAATATGTGGACTTTCTTATCATCATCATCACCGTTTAACATTTTTTCACAAAGCTTGAAACAACAACCATCTGTTGGCCACGCTCCCAGAGGCTCCGTCAGCCTAGTACGTAAAACACCAACATCATCTCCATCCGGTGATGCCACAAGCTTTGAGTAAACAAAACCAACCACATAAATGTCATAAAAACCTTTGCTCGATAGTCGTCATGTATGGACTTAGTTGCTTAAATCCGTCTACCAAAGTCTTAAGCAGGTCGAACTAAAGTAAGTCACAGGATTAAAAAAGTCACTCAAAACATAATTTGAAACTATCTACCGTCAATATATTTACATTCCTTTCGATAAAATAATTTGTCACCAACAAAAATGACGTAACCTACTAATCAAATTAACTTTTTTTTTTTTAATGTTGGAGATAGCTTTTCAGAATAATCGTATTATGGCGGTCAACGTTAAAATTATAATAAAATCATACCCTCGGCAAACCAATATTGTTCAACGTTTACTTTTGTGTTCGTATTCGTTTCTAGACAGTAATAATTCATTGTAAAACAAAATTAAATTGTAACTCCGTAATTTGGTGCATAAAAACTTAGTCGGACTTTCTCAATTTTGTTCGTTACACGTTCTACGCGGAAACAAATTATTCTAATTCGGTTATAAACTCACTTGAATCAAGTAAACTCGTAACGACTCACCGAATGCTAATTTGCAGCTTCTAGTTGTGGACCCTACGATGTCTGGATTTGCATCTGCATGCACTCGACACTTCGCGTCGTCGGAAGCATCCAGTTTCCTCAGCCTCATGCGGGCGGTGCGAAAAGATCACGATGTAACATGAAAACAAAGGATTGCATTAGAAATATTGTGGGACGTTGGGATCCTTTATCCCACTTCTGATGTGGGAGAACGTGTATAGAAATTAAACAAAGAAATATGAATAATAAATCTATGTATATTATTACCAATAATATAATAAATGGACAGCAACAGATGGAGAGGACATATTTTAGTAGCTTAAGTGATGTACTTAGATTTAGCAAAATACAGACAAGTTGACAATCATTAATTGTTATTTCTATAGAAATAACAAAATAGAACATAGAAATAATATGCGTTATACGGTTAAGCATGATTACCTGAGGAAGACAGTTCAGAGCATTGGTTGTGCCGTGTCCGCAGTCGGACAACGTCTGACCTGTCGAGAGCGATGGCCGCCTTTTTATAGACTGCGGTGTACCCGCATGTGAAATACCTTCATTTTATAAAAATGAAGATAAATACAATAATAATATTATTTTTCACACATAGTTGGTCTAAGATCCAACAGGGAGGTGTATTTACTTTTTGGGTTTTAGATAATGTATATATTCGATTGAACCTAAATTAAAACAACGGACACTTTTGAGAATTCGGAAAAAATCAAAACACTTTCGGATTTTGAGGTTATAATTACGTCAATAAAATCATTCGGTATGTAGCAATAACTTAGCATTTATTACTGAATGTAAGTACGTACTTACATTGGATTATAAATTGTAGGTAAACGTTTTAATGCCACACTGCTAGGTCAGTCATAATACTCTGAATTACTGTTTCAAAAACAGCTCTGCTGCTATAATTCTCGTCATATCCCGCTGATGCTGAGTTTTAAAGGCTTGCATCCTTGATTTCCACCCTACTCGTTATCCAAGTGAGAGCAATATACTAATACTTAACTACCTTAGTTTTCTTTGAATTATCGGTCAAAAAATCGGTCGTTGAAGCGGACCAAACTCCAGGAGTCGGAGTTTTTTGATAAGCCGTATATGGTTCCGCGATATCACAGCGGACTGTTTGTAACTAAAAACCATTAGCGTATATCGTGTAAGTGTTGAGAATACTGACGCTTGTCTGTGGCAAACTCTTATTAAGAGTGCTGTTACAAAGACTTGGCTGTATGAGCTATAATACCTTTGCCTATTAAAAACCTCAAATTGAACCAAAAAATAATAACACCGAGGATTATGACGGAAGTGAATACTTTTTAAAATGTTTTCGAAATTAAGAAGTGTCCGTTCTATTGAAATATTTGTAATGTACATTATAAAAAGAACTAGTAATTATAGTAAATGTTTCATGCGTGTTGATTCATAGGCTATTTTTACGATGTCCTTTGAATTTTGAATGATATGGAAGATGTTTATTCAATAGGGGTTTTTTTTATGAGGACCTATGAATTCAGTAGTTACAAACTAAACTCTGTCGGTCTATCTAACTGTAAGGCTTAGCTGATAATCGACGGTGTGGTCTCACTGCCTACAGCTTTGGGGCTAGATGGCGCTGTGTGAATTTGTCAAAACATATTTATTTATTTATTTTTCCTACTGCATGGAGTAGGTAGGTATTTACAAATTGCAACACAAAACCTCAACATCGAATCGGCCTACCAAGCCGAAGCACCCAAAGAAATCCATGCAGCTGTTAGACTGTTAAACCGTATATTTTACGACACGTCCCCCATTTATTCCTGTCGACGTGAACGATGGGGACCACAGCTGTGCAGCGCGGTTACCTACACGGAAGTACTTACCTGGTTTTATGGGAATTTTCTCGGCGGAGCAGTGTAGTCAACTTTTTGAATATCTTTTTTTTTATTTATAGAATAACTCTCTAACTCACAGTCAAATTTAGTACCTACTGTGTATAGTAGCCGGCCGTAAGAAGCGAGTTTTGCGAAAAATTGCACGCATTTGTTGATGTTGCTCGTCCATATCGACAGAGAATGCCACTGGACTCGCTGTAGTGTAAACCGTCACTGTCGAAGGGCTCGCCACTTGTCACTGTACTTGTACTTGCCACTCGTCACTGTCCACGACCAAAGTAAATCGGGAATATCTTGACAAACTGAGTGGCCGGGCAAAAATGAATTTCATAAAAATGAAATAATTTTAATTTCTCTTACGGGCCTAGCTGTAATACGAATAATAAGTATGTATTTAAAAATACATAAGTAGTTTATCAGTTCTCTAGCACCCATAACTAACACAAGCTTTGCTTACTTTAGGACTGGATGGCGCTGTGTGAATTGTCCAAGCAAATTAAAAAATATATTAAGTCCAAAGGCTGGTGCTATTCTGCTCTGTCGGACACCACACTGCACTTTTCCGCCCATTAATAACTTTGACTACGTAATAAAATTTCAATTTCCATGGGTCAGGTAGGCCCACCCAAAAATCCCAATCTAAGAGACGCTGCGTCCAATTCCGTGCCCCAGAACCGGCCGCGAAGTTAGCCAATCTCCACGGGCCACGAACTTATCTAGATCTCACATTTTTCAATTTCCCGCCTCCAGAACCCATTTACCCGCCACGGCCCGTCGCCAAGGGAGCGATGGAACGAAAATGGACTTTTCCGCGACATCACTATTTCAAAACTTCGCCCCTACATGGGGTACATAGAGGTCTTGTAGTTGGCGAGGTGAATTTGTGCTTCGAACTTTGCCTGCATGAAACTACTAGTCGACTACTACTGGTAGAAGTTACTAGTCGCTCTCAGCGACTTTCAATTGCGGTCATGTACCAAGTACTCCTTCCAGAGTTATGTACATTACTTGAATGCTATCCGATGCTCTTACGGTGAGGGAAAACATCGTGATGAAGCCTGCACATTCGGCGACTGAATGTGTAACCATGGTTCAGATTCCCCTGGTAGCTGGGTCCTGGAGGTCAGATGTCAGTCGCTCCACTGTAACTACCTGATCTGCCAAAACCTAGATCATGGTCAAGGCGGGCACCGGGCCCTCGTGCGCGAGAGCACAACCGGGACATCAACGCCAAGGATGATCTCAGCGACTTTCCCCCGCGCGCAGTTCGAATCTCTGTAAACCAGTGATTTTTAACCGGTGGTCCGTAGAGGATTCCAAAGGGATCCGCAAAGACACAAATACAAGAGGGAATACAAAATTAATTAAAATGCTATTTTGAGGACAACGATTCTCATATTTCGTGAGGCGATAAATGAAATTGAGGATGAGTTACTTAATTTTATAACTTGGAAGTATTTTCGTCCTTCCTGAAGGATTAAAGTTGTTGACTGGAAACTCATTCAAATCGAAATTGACTGCTTGTTGCTACACAATTCTTTTTATAGTGTTAAGGAGTATCTAGATTTTAAAGTTTAAACGACAAATAATTTAGATTTACAATGTTTACACAATTGTATGCAAGTTGAAAACATGGTACGTGTATTATCAACTACTGTATTCTTGCCAATAAACTATTTGATTTGGTTTTCAACGACAATTTCATTCCCTAATTTAAGTTACTTTTATTAAAAGTCGAAATACTATTCAACCCGATCTCGCTGCGCTCGCTTAATTATTATCTTATATTATTTTTATTACGATCACGACCTTATCCCGCTTTTGTTATCTTTATACCTGTGTATTTTTGTATTTTCTGTATGTTTAATATTGTGGTCTATGTATTATCTATTTGGCAATAAATAAACGACATATCTGTCTTATTTTCCAAATTAAAATTATTATTATGCCATATATTAAGAGATATATAGCGCGAATCTGGAAAACCAGCCCTTAAGGGGACGACCCAGGAAAACATTCACTGATCAGATCAGTAATGTTCTCAAAAAAGCTGGGGTCCGAAGTGGTAAGAATAAAAGGAGATGTATGAAAAGAGTTGTGGATATATGCGAGGCTAGGGAGTTGTGTCAGGACAGAGCAAAGTGGCAGTCCATAGTCTCTGCCTACCCCACCTGTGGGACAAAGGCGTGAGCTTTATGTATGTATGTATGTATTACGCCATGTGGTGTGGCCATTATGCCGTTAGATATAGGTTGTATGGTGTCCGGCAGAGCAGAATAGCAGCTAACCCCTTACACTCGTGGGTGGCCGTACTTTAAATGGACAGCAGCGTTTTCCATGTTACATTTACAATACTGCAATTTCCAACCCGCCAGCCAAGCGTGGAGATTATGGCAATAACCACCCCTCTCGCGGGAGAGGCCCTACGTCCTGCAATGGACTGTTATGGGCTGTGATGATGATTTCATAACGAGTGTTGTTTACAATATTCAACATAATAATTGAATGGCGGGAAAACTAAGCTGAGCAGCTAAAAATAAGCTAATTAAACTGGGTTTAACCTTGTCGAAATCGGTCCATCCCTTTCTTCAGGATTTACTAATTTTGTAATTTGTTATAGGTACAGGTTTTTTACTTGCATGATTATTGTTTATTTAAATTATGTGATTGTTGTAATCTGGTGTCCTTGTTAATCAATAAATATCTTTCATTCATTAATTCATTCATATCTTTTATTCATTCATTCATTCATATCTTTCATTCATCCATTCACGATATAGATACGAGTCATATGCATATATATCTACCCACATCTGACATTTTGTTTGTGATGAATAAACTCAAAAACTACTGTACCGAAAATTTTAATAAATAATGTTTAAAATTTGTACAATATTCCTTAATGACAAAGGATACTTTTTATCCTGGGAAAAGTCCGCTTGAAAATTTATTGTTAACAGCAGCGGTTACCTTTTAGCGATGAAAGAAGATTTGCATACATTTTTGATGGACCACCTTTTGTTTGACGCATTTTTAAAGCCTTATTATATAAATAATACATTAATTGACCTTTTATTTTAAGGTACAATTTTATTATTTAAAAGAAAAACATTTTAAAGGTAGGTCCCGGTATTCCTACCCGGAACATACCGTTAAAATGTGTGATATAATAACCGCGATAGTCTAAAACATTATGTCAAAAGGAACAGTATTGTAAATACATTGCGATTTTTTTGTTTTAGTCATGAAATCAATATTATTCTGGGCATAATAATAAAAGAGATATTTACAATAGGTACATAATACAAAAATATTGTAACAACATGGCATAATCATAATCACAGCCCATAACAGTCCACTGCAGGACTTATAGCCTCTCCCACGAATAGGGAAGGTTATTGCCATAATCTTCACGCTTGGCTGGCGGGTTGGAAATTGCAGTGTTATAAATATAACTGGAAAACGCTGCTGCCCATTTTCCAGCTCACGGAGACTCTTAGAAGTGTTGCCTCGAAATCATTAATCGCCTTGTACGATACCCACGACTGTAAGGGGTTGGTGCTATTCTACTCGGTCACCATATGGCCGACATTGCCGTGTGGTGTCCGGCAGTTATGACATAGCAATAGATGCAAATAGACGACAAATCGATCTCATTTCATTCCATTTCGTCACTTTATTGTCGCCCTATGGCGCATCGAATTGCAAGCCAATTTTCCCTCACCAGCTTTTCTAAGACTGGCTTTTTGAAGACCCTCTTAGGCGGCCGACCCCACGTTTAAATTCAACCCTGTCCAATGCAATCCATTTCAATTAAATTCCTGAGCCACTCCCATGCTGCAAGGACCTACTTACATTGACATATATAATACCTACTTAGAGCCTGTACAGAGAAATACAGGATTTCTGCACGGTTTGTCCCAAATGTTCATGCAATTTTAGTTTCTATACTGATGACAGAAAGCTTATGAACCTGACCAGATTGGGTAATGGTTACACATGTAGTCGCCTCAACGTGCAGTTTTCATCACGTAAGATCATCAATTAGTGTTCTGCTAACGTTCATAACTCCGAAAAGAGTCATTGGTACATGGCAGCACTGGGGTTCTATCCCGTACCTCGCGGTACGAGTCAGACCCGACGGCCGGGCGCCACCAACGCTGCATCTGTCTGAATATTTGTGAATGAACCCTGGATTTCTCTTCGTCCACAGCGCGAGCTAGATGCAGTGGACTTCAAAGTCTCCGCGGACCTGAAGTACGTGCTGCTGATCTCTGACGCGAGGCCAGGCTGGCGACATGCTAGACTGGCGCGGTACCACGTCTATGATGTTAATAGCAGGTAAATATAAAGTCAAATACATGACTATACTTATACTCATACATATCTAAGGTACAAAAAATAAAGGTGCGCCGGGTGTGCTGTGAGTTTGACCATTACGCGTTTATACAGCGTAGGTAAGCTATATATCCTCATCATGGTCACGGTTTCGTCCACGGTCACGGTCACGGTCAAGGTCACGGTAACAGGCACTGTCACTGTCTTGATCATGGTCACGGCCATAGTGATTTTTATGGTCTAAGTCTCCGCAGACCTGCAGTACGTGCTGCTAATCTCCGACGTGCGCTTAGACGCTGCTTGCGTACCACATACAAGATGTTAATACCATGTCAGCTTTATGACCTTAAGATCATGATCATCAACACTTTGGCAGAAGAGTACGTGGTTTCTGCCAGTGTTGGCAAACGAAGATGTGGAGATGGAAAAAGGTAATTGAGTATTCACCAAGCTGGATGGGCTGGAAGCTGAGAGCCGAAAGATGGTGGTCGGATGTAGTATTTATATCGTGTACGGCTTTAATTTCGCCATATGTGTGCGATGCTGGCTATTTATGTTCTCTTGTAGTATTGTTGGGCTTCTAAATTTATCGTTCGATGTCGCTCCAGCACTATTTTCATCATCATCCTGGACATAGGCCTCTCCCAATATGCGCCATTCCAACCTGTCCTCAGCTTGGCGTCTCTCCGGATGGTATTCGCGGCAGACGCATTACCACGTTTACTTTTTTTAATATTAGACTAGACCGACATTCTTAGTATTGGTAGTGTAATTAAGTTAATATTGGCAAGTGATGATGCGGCCAAAGTTGGAGCACGCCTGTCTAGGAACAGCCTATTCACTCCAGCCTTAAAGGCATCCAGACCATAATGATCAGAGAACACACTCGCAGGCAACGTGTTCGATTCCTTAGCCGTACGCATTATTAAGACGCACGGCTGAGGAATCTATTGTCTCTTCAACAATCTAGACTCCTAACCAGATAGGTACCAACTCAATTAAAAATTAAACACTAGCCTTCTTTGTGCAGTCAATTAAGAAAAATACCAATTTATCGTCCATATTCCTCTTGCTTCTAATTGTGAAATAAAAACTATGGCTCAGAATTCATGAGAACTTCAAAAAGCAAAACAACTGTGTTGCGCTTGCGCGTTGCATGCTGTTACCACTACCAAGACCAAGAAGCTACTAACAATTAAAACTCGAAAGTTTGATTCGAGCATATAGTAACGGAAATACCTATTTAAATGCACCTGATGTGAATTATTTCTTTATTTAAGTATTTTAAGAAAAAAACAATAATAATAACAAGGAAGACAAACCTTCACTTGTAATATCGACGACCTGAGTGGTTCAGTTTGCTAACATGTTTAAAACTATAATAGTTGTTTATGCAACTGTCGTATAAAAGGGGGTATTAAAACATGAGTGTCTGTTTATCATACAAGGCGTAGCCGAGTATGATAATAGTTTGACACTAGTGTTTTAATACCTAATTATATGCAGTTGCATACACTACTTTATCTACACTCATATTTTCATGTTAAAATTTTGTACCTATAATTTTTTCAACTTTGCTGGAAGTAACTGCGAGTCATAAGTGTATCTACGCGTCGAGGATATCAAGCGAAATTCACTTCACTTCTTTCACATTTATCTATTTAATTGCTTCAAACAAGAAAAAACATGAATGAAACATCACAACAAACACAAATTACAACCATTAGAAAAAATATTCTGTTTAGCGGGAAAATAATTCCAAATGTACACAATCACAACCACAGACTATGAACTGATCACAAATATAAACAGAAATTTTGAATTTGTTGAAGACATTTAGGTATTCAGCCTACATTTAGCCGTGTCCCGGCGCCCGACAAAAATTTAAAAAAGAAAAGTGTTGCATAATGATTAAAAAGTTATTTTTCGATACAGCTGTAATGAAAATAGTATGGGAAATGCTGTATCGAAAAGTAATTTTTTAAATTTTCATAGACTGGCGTGAAAAAAGTGTATCCTTAAACCACTGTTTTCGAATACGTAATTGGAACATTACGCTATGAGTGTAGATAAAAGTAGTTTATCAGTTATCTAACACCCATAACACAAGCTTTGCTTACTTTGAGGCTAGATGGCGCTGTGTGAATTTGTCCAAACATAATAGCTTATTTATTTATTAATTTACAATATAAATGACATAATCAATAATTACACTTCAAACAACCCATTCCAGACTATTCCCTTTACACCAGCAGCCTATCATTAAATTAATAAGTAGATATAAGGAAAATTCGATATCTCCCAGATGCTTCTTACAATACAAAAGCACAATTATACATTAACGTAACATAATTTCTTGCGGTAATATTATCTTACGGTGCGACACAATAAGTAATTCCGTATATTGCTGCAATGGATATTTTTTTTTAAATTTTCGTAGGTGCGGTAGGTTAATGGGATGTACTAGCTTTTACTCTCGACCCGTTCTTTCGGCAACCATATAAGCTATATTGCTGTCAAAGTTTTTGCGTAAAGAAGTAACAAATATCTGAATATACATCCTTACAAACTTTTATAATATTAGGAGATAATAGTTTTTGTATTTTATTTTACACTGACAAAAGTAATAGCATATTTTAGGTAAATATATATTATTATTATTATTCTAAGTGCAGCCTTAATTATAGGTTACCACGACATGAAATATAGGGGATCAATGCTGTCCGCGTCCGTAGGCGAAGCCCACTTTGGGCTTCATGACTCTAGATACCCTACACGAGATCCCTGGGTAGTGCGAAATGGACAGCACTCTCTCCAGTGGTAGGCTTCGGCCGTGGCTGGTCACCACCCTCCAAGCGAACGCGGCGCCAAGCGGCCCAGCCGTGTTCCGTTGCGATGTCTGGAATAGCCATCGAGGAGGATGGGTCTGGACAGTTGTAGACGCTCTGCGTAACCGTTTTTTCTTGATGCTCACCACTCCCGTACCGGGTGCGGAGGGCAGCGGGATCCAAAGCACGGTGTCGCCGCTGGCCGACCGTAGATAGTAGGGGGCCCAAGTAGCTGGTTAGCCACTAGTGAAAGGCTGCCCCGCCATCTTACGAAAAATCCCAGATTGCTCTACCATGCCGGTTGGCGACCGGATGGGAGGGCCAGGTAGCTAATCTGGGGGGGGTTCGGGCGTCCCCGCGGTCTCCGCGTCAGGCACCTTCCCGTGCGGTATTGATGAGCATGTTTGCTGGTAAGCGAAGCGCTACCTCGTCCAACTGCTATCCTCCTCCAACAACCTCTTCACACTCAATTCAAATGAAAGACAACAAAAAGAGAAACTGTAAACAGCGGCTGCACTCCCTCCCACTCAAATCTCGATGCAGTCCACTACCACCTTGAGACTGAAAAACTGCAGCTGCTGTTCCTCACTGAGACGCAGATCAGATGTCCAGCTGACGCGACGTACCTCAGCTACCCAGGGTATACTCTCGAGCACAGGTTTGTACCTCGTGCCGGAGTCTGTGTGTACGCTCACGAAGACATCTGCATTCGGCGTCTAAGGAGCTTTGAGGTGTCTAGTTTTTCTATTTTATGGTTGCTGGTGGATACAGGTCAAGTGCAAATCCTGTATTCCTGCATTTACCGATCGCACAGGGGGGATCAGGAGACGACTCGCTTATGTGACCATCTCATAGAAGTGGCGGATGAGGCGAGGGAACGTTACCCCGCGGCGCAGTTTGTCACTCTGGGGGATTTCAATGCCCACCACCAAGAGTGGCTTTTCCCATACCAGGTGACGGATCATGCTGGGAGAGAGGCGCGTAAACTAGCTCTGTCGCTAGATCTCACCCAGCTGGTAAACTGTGCCACGAGGGTACCTGATGTTGACTCCCATACCGCCAATTGCTTAGACCTTTTGCTGACAACCGATCCGGACAGACACTCAGTATCGGTCTCTGCACCGCTGGGTACATCCTATCACTGTCTGGTGAAATCTGTATCCGTTTATTCCCCACCCGAGTAAACCCCATGCAACCCCCGACGGGTGTGGCGATACAAGTCAGCAGATTGGGATGAGATGCGCCACTTCTTTTCGTCCTATCCATGGCGGGAGGTGTGCTTCTCTTCGGGCGATCCGTCGAATTGTGCTGAAGCCGTTACCGCGGTTATACTGCAGGGTATGGAGTACTTTATTCCGTATTCTGACGTAGCGATGAACGGCAGGTCTCGCCCATGGTTTGGTGCTGAGTCCAGACGTGCTGAAGTGCTAAAGCATTCGGCATACTCTGCCTGGGCTGAGGCTCCTGGGCATATGCGCATATGTCTCCGGATACTCGCAAACTGAAAAGAGCCTTTAACTTCACCGCCAAGTATTACAAAAGGACGCTTCAAAGGGCTAGATTCGACCACATAAGCCGGATTGATGCCAAACTGGCCTCTTACCCTCCTGGGAGTAAGGCGTTTTGGTCTTTGGCAAAAGCGGTCGAATCTAATTGCTGAAGAGAAAGCGAATTTGCTTGCTTCTCTTTTCGCGGCGAATTCGCGTTTGGATACTGCAGGAAAAACACCACCTATCTCATTCCGTGCTGACTGCGCTATGGCAGAGGTGCGAATACATCAGAGAGAGATCTTAAAAATCCTGCAGAGTCTGGACGTGAACAAGGCTAGTGGACCTGATGGTATACCGGCAATAGTCCTGCGTAGTTGTGCCCCTGAGTTGTCTCCTGTTCTCACACGCCTGTATCGCCTCTCAGTTGAGACTGGTATTGTACCTAAGTCGTCGAAGCTTGCCAATGTGCAGCCCGTGCCCAAAAAAGGCAGCCGCGCCGACCCTGCCAACTACCGCCCAATTTCGGTCACTTCCATACTCTGTAAGATTATGGAACGTGCACTAAACAACAAACTCCTTACGCATCTTGAAGGTAACGATCTCCTCAGCGATCACCAGTACGGGTTCCGCCGTGGTCGATCTACTGGGGACCTTCTAGTGTATGCCACACAATTGTGGAGTGAGGCCATTGAGAGACATGGCAAGGCCCTTGCTGTGTCTCTTGATATCTCCAAGGCCTTTGAAAGGGTTTGGCATGCGGGCCTTCTAAGCAAGCTTCCTTCATTTGGTATTCCTGTTGGCTTTTGCACCTGGTTATCGGATTTTCTGAGTGGACGTTCAATCCGTGTAGTTATCGATGGCTACTCGTCTAATCTTGAGGTTATCGACGCGGGAGTTCCTCAGGGATCGATACTGTCCGCGACTTTATTCCTGCTGCATATTAACGATCTGCTAACGATACCAGGTACCTTTGGGTACGCAGACGACAGCACAGTAACGGATAGATATCTGTCAGATACAAAAGCCAATAGGGACGATATTCAGTATTGTCGAGAGGTTATTGTTGATCGTTTGAACAACGCTCTCAAGGCAGTCTCTGATTGGGGTGAAGCCAATCTGGTGACGTTCAACGCAACCAAAACTCAGGCGTGTTTGTTTTCCGCCAAAAGGAGTCCATTCCATGTTACTTCAACTTTTCGGGATGTTCCTGTGGAAATTATCGACAACCTACAGCTTCTAGGTGTTTAGCTTTCTACCAATCTCAACTTCGGTCAGTACATCGAATCCAAGGCAAAGATTGCAGCAAAAAAACTTGGTGTCCTCTCGAAGGTTAAGCGGTACTTCACTTCAAAGCAGTTGATTCAGTTATATCAAGCACAAGTCCGATCCTGCATGGAGTACTGCTGCCACCTCTGGGATGGATCAGCCAAATATCAACTAGCGGCGTTGGATTCGGTGGAAAAACGTGCAAATAAGATGATTGGTGACCCACAGGTGATTGAAGCTAGGCTGCAGAGCCTCGAGCATCGGCGTAGGGTTGCGCGTCTGTCGGTCTTCTACAGGTTACATTTCGGTGAGTGTGCGAAGCAGCTGCACGACCTCATTCCGCCGTCCCCTTTCCGCCATCGGGAGACACGATCCGGGCGAGCGCTTCATCCTTATGTCGTGGATCTTCCAACTATCCGCACGAGCGGCTAAGGAGTGGAACGCGTTGCCTGCGAGTGTGTTCCCTGATCAATATAATCTGGATGCCTTCAAGGCTAGAGTGAATAGGCTGTTCCAAGACGGGCATGCTCCATCTTAGGCCGCATCATCACTTACCAACAGGTGAGATGGCGGTCAAATGCCTGCCTTGTTTAATATAAAAAAAAAAAAAAATTGACAACATCGTTTAACATTAGGTTAAGTACTTAACGTATAAATCTGTACAAACTGACTTGTCTTATTTGGTTAAGGAAATTATGTATTTAAATGGATAATGTGCAGCAGTATTCGTTGAACTTCACATTCTATGTGTTTCTTATATAATACAAGACATCTATCTACACATAATGTACGTAGCGTGATTGATACGGCAAGTCGACATTTTGGGCATTATTTGTTCACCAAATAAAACTAACTAAATTGGAAAAACTATGTTATGTTTTGTAGGAAATATAAACAACGTAATAAATGTATTACAAGTGTAATGTGCCATCAGCTGATACATAAGCAATAAACAAACATAAAATACGAGTGGTAAAGGCGAAGTTAATTCATGTAGGTAATTACCTACATGAAACGCAATTTCTCCGCATTTGGTTTCCTCTCACTCTCTAATTAAACAAGTTTCACGCGAACGAGAATTACACATTCAGAAGTTCTACTGAAAGCAGACAACAAAGTCACAAGAACAAATTCCATTTCTTTTCCTTTCACTAAAATACTGGGAAAAATCTGATGAAATTGTATGTTTTAGCTAAAAATTACTGATATAAAGCTAACCTATAGAAAAAGTCTGAAAACGCCTGCCCAAGTTTACTGAAACGATGTCAATGAAATAAAGCATTTCGATTAACTGGCTTTTAAATATAGAAAGCCGCATCGGAATCGGTCATTCGGGAGCATCGATGCCACAGACAGACACACACCTCCACAGATGCACAGATACACAGAGCCACAGACAGACATACACCTTCACAGAAACACAGATACACAAAGCCACAGATACACAGACACACACGTCAAACTTACAAAACCCCTCTCTTTTCGTCGTGGTTTAAAAATAGTATTCGCGCTCCCATGAATCATGGTACTTCACTCAAAAACACGTGTAAACTTGCAAGATCCACGGCAAGCTTAGTATACTCTCAGGCTTGTATGAGACGTCTTCCGGCCGGGTAAGTGAAACTTTGCGAAAAGCTGCAGACAGACTGGATGCGGCAAGCCGAGGACAGGATGTAATAGCACTCACTGGGGAAGGTCTATGTCCAGCAGTGGACTAGACTACAGGCTGATGATGTTGACCGACTGATTTTGCGCCGGGGTCCCTCTAGGGTTTACAAGTCCCACTAACTCAAGCACAGAAGCCAACGAACACACGTTCATCATCTCAGTGAGGCCTGTGAGGGCGTCGTAGGTTGTCCTACGTCATCGAATACGAGATAAAATCAGTTTGTAGCTATAGTAGACGTTTAGAAGATACACAAAACGTTGGTCCGCCCGTGCACAACCTACCAAAAATAGACATCAATTGGACAAAGATATTTGATGAGTGGAGCACCACCCTTACCTACCTTATACTCTTCTGTCCCCAGGAATAAGTTCCCAGTGTCCCCAGTGGAGGACGACCGGTCGGCGCCGCTGCTGCAGCTCGCGGAGTGGGCGCCCGCGGGCTCCGGACTCGCGTTCGTGCATGACAATGATATATACTACAAGCCCTGGATGACCAAGGCGCTGGTGTGCCGGATTACTAATAATGGTGAGTTCAATATTGTCTCCAATATTGTTGTATTATTGCCTATGATTTCCGCAAAGACAGAAAAGCCATAAACGATTTCATTGCACATCGAGTTTATTATTACCTACATTTTAGTATTGTTTTTACCTATGATAATAAGAAAAAACACCACCACCATGTAAGCCTGTTTATAAAAAAAATATATATATACAATATTTCGACGCAGCTGCATGCCTCATGGTCACGAATAGACTGGATCATGACGCATGCAACTGCGTTGAAATATGGAGGTAAAAATAATACTAACCGCAACAATAAACCCGATAACATGAAAGTGTAGCGAATAACTATGAAAGACTTAACACCTACATAAACGATTGTCGAAAACCGTTGAGAATAAGTTTTTGGGCTGCAGTAGAGATTTCAGTTACATTATAAGGAGCTTGAATGTTACATTCACATGGGTGAATTTTTCGATGTTCTTGTAAATCGCTTTTCTTCCTATTCGCGATTATACACATTTATACGCAAAACGACGCAATATTAGAGTCTCTTTGTAGGTTTATTCAACTGTACGAGTTTATTCAGCTGTAAAAGTTGTAATCGGCGCCCTTGTGCTTGATATTTCGTCTTTAGGGCCCTTGCATTGATAATTTGACAGAGGTATGTGAAGCCAGAAGTTTGATCATTAAGTTATCCTTCTTTTTTATGGAAGGCTCATCGTTTACTTACTGTGCTAGCTCCAACCTAGAGGACGACCTTAGCCTTTGACAGAAAATCCGTCAAATCATCAGATGTCATCGTTTATTCAAGGTTCATGACCGTTCCCCACAGGCATACCGGGCGTGATCTTCAACGGGGTGCCAGACTTCCTCTACGAGACTGAAGTGCTACGGCTCGACCGAGCACTATGGTTCAGTCCTGCAGGCCAGTCGCTCATGTTCGTGATGTACAACGCGAGCAGGGTCCATACCCACCAGTACCCCTGGTATGGGCTTGACCAGACGGAGCCACCTGCGTATCCTGTTATACGGTCGCTGAGGTATCCCAAGGTGAGATATTTTAACTGTTGTTTTATATGCTGCTAGATACCTAACTAACATGCTCATCTTCTAAGAGCGTCGGTGACAGAGTGGTTATGGTATCCGAGTCATAAGCGAGAGGTATCGGGTTCAAATCCCACTGCGGCCATATATCAATGACTCTTATCTGGGTTATGTACATGAGTTGAATGCTAACCGACCTCGTGTTGTAACATGCACATTCAGCCGACTGAATGTGTAACCATGATCCAATCTGGTCAAATAGCTCCAAATAGATCCAGTCTGCTACTAGGGTAGCAGGGTCACGGAGGTCAGATGGCAGTCGCTCCATTGTAATTATCTGATCTGCAAAGTCCTGGATCATGGTCAAGGCGAACCACGGGTACCAGTGCGCGAGAGCGCAATCGGGACATTAACGCCAGGATGACTATTGTTTAAAATATTTTATGAAGAGATCATCAAAGAAGCAAAATATTGAAAACAATAAATAAATTCAATTATTGTATATGCCTTTAGATACCTAAAATTAATTTTTATTCTACGCAGAGACAAATACAGAGCGGGTTTAAGCTCTGTGGTGGCCAACGAGCAGACAGCACATTAGATGGTAAGCGGTAACTGTCGCCCATAACATCTACGATCCATGCATTTAGGTTGCAGTCAACAAAAATGCGTTATCAATGTGAGCGCTAACATTAAATGTCTCATGCCTCCATCTACTCAAAATCTAATCTGTGTAGAAAACGAGTTGAATGGAAATCTGTTAGCTATAGATGAGTAATATTGTTATCTTCAGGTGAACACGGACAACGCGATAGTGACAGTGTACGTGGTGAGCCTGAAGACTCCCAAGTTCCTGTTCCCTCACGCTCTGCAGTTCACGCCGCAGGTCGACAAAGGTACGCGATTCTCGAGCAGAAACATCTCGACATTTTTTCTAGCCAAAAATCTGTATTAAAACTTTACTGAAATTGATCTTCGACAATAAACGACTGTCAAAGATGGTAGAGAAAATATTTTTTGGCTGCAATAAACACTTCGTTGTCATAATTAATGGAGAAATGGCAAAAAAAAATGTCGAATTCGAGATGTCATAGCTCGAGAATTAGGGCCGAGGAAATCAGTAGAGCCAAAGTAAACTAAAAAAAAAAAAAAAAAAAATTTAAGCAAGCTTTCATCGGGCGTTCTCCATGACAAAGTGCATGATCAGAGTACTTGTCAAGACAAATCAAATTAAACTAGTTTAGGAGTTAATATGGCCACCATCCGTCTCCATCATCAGATCAGCTGGATGGTGCATTGTCACCGAACTAACAAGAGTGTGCAAAATTTCGGCTTAATCGGAAACCGGGAATGGGTATAATTTAACATGCAAGATTTTATTACGTACAGACATGTGAAAGTAAATAAAAGCTTGTAAAAAAGAGAAAGGGAAGGGAAGGGAAAGACCAATAGGAACTGTAATTTTTTTGGAACACAACAATATAATAAAGTGTATGTGATACTGTGTAACCCTATCCCTTATCACATCCGCAGAGTGGTACGTCCGCTGGTCATCCTGGGTATCAGAGCGGGCGGTGTCGCTGCTCCTGCTCAACCGGCCGCAGAACGTCTCCCTGGTCACCGTGTGCAGCGCCGCCACGTATAACTGCCAGGATGTGAGTAACAACTAGATGTTATAATAGAAAGAAAGAAAGAAAGAAAGAAAGAAAGAAAGAAAGAAAACATTTATTACAGTAGACACCACGACACGATAATTAGATACAACATAAAATACAAATAATATTTGAAAATAAAATAAAAAATAAAAAGGAATAGAGGAGATATTGTCTTGATCATCTTCGCAAATATTGAAGGGAGCTCAAACATATCTGGCCATGCCAACCCCACCAGGCACGGGAAAAAGAGGTCGACCTTGAAGCGATGGCTTGACGTCATCAAGAATGACATGTGTGCCAACAAGCTCACCACCAAGGATGCCGAAGATCGAGCGAAGTGGGCCAGGAAGGCGAGCCTTTGGCCCTTACGTGCCGGGCGTGAGCACAATTAGGACATAACGCCGAGATGATGATGTTGATGATGAAGGGAGCTCAAACAGAATATTACAGTCTCTCTCTCTGTTGCGATACATGAACCGGTGAACAGATTTGAAGCTAAGAAGATAGAGTCATCATCATCAAGTAGATCATCGTCACCACCTGGCATGAATCCCGATTGTGCTCAAATCTCGCATGTCAGCTATCGCTTCTTAGATCGGCCTCTTTTCCCGTACCTGGCGGAGGTAGCTTCGCTAGCCTCCAAGAGCGAAACGGTCACCCATGAAGTTCCCGGACAACAGCTCGCAGGAGCGTTGCTTAACCTTGATTATCAGTCTCGTAGGCACGCTGCCGTTTCCTTCCATTCCAGTGGTCGGCAATAAACCCGTGTTCCTCCTTGCTTCCTCCAGATCTACAGAGACGAGACCGACGGCTCCCGCTGGTCGGGTCTTGGCGCCGAGCCAGCCGAGCCCGACTGCGGGTGGTGCGGGGGGGCCGCCATCCTCCCGATGCCCCCCCACCAGAACCAGCCCCCCGCCGTCATAACTACGGGTGTGTAATGTTTGTTATAATAACTGATAAATATAAGATTAAAGAGATAAATATAAGATTAAATATAAGACCTAAAGAGACTAGACATTTTCATTTGGCATAGAATCACACACAACACAATCCTATAATAGCCGTTCTTAGCGGCTCTCACCCGCGTGCAGTTCGGATCTTTGTGAACAACAAATTTTCCGGGGATAAAAAGTGGCCTATGTTACTCAGAGATATGTACCATATTAGTTAAATCATTTTTTAAATCAGCCCAGAAGTTTTTAAATTTATTAATTACAAACAGTTTTTTTTATGTCATGTGCCAAACCTTTGGGTTAATCATTAACTCGGAGTTTACGATTTTTGTCAGAATTTGGCAGAATAGCAGCAGCCAGCCTTTAATTTATCCAGCCTCAAAGTACGAAACGGTCACCCACAGACCCTCCCAACTCTGCGAGCGTTGCTTAACCTTGGATATCTGTCTCGCAAGCACGCTTTCACTAGACTAGATCCCTTCGGCAATAAACTAAAACGTAGACATTTCCACAGCCCCCCTAGCTGACCATAATGGGATATGGAGGCATGCAGTGCGAGTCTCTCAGGACTCCAGGACGCCACTCACGCAAGGCGCGTTCGAGATCACACAACTCGTCGGGTGGGACGAGAGAAGAAAGCTGTTGTGAGTGGCTTTTCGTTTTAGTTGGGGTATAACTTACTGGCAGTAGCGAATCGGTTTTGGTATTTACCGTTTAAAGAAAGAAAAGAAAGAAAGAAAGAAAGAAAACATTAATTGCAGTTGACACCACGACACGATAATTAGGTACAACAACATAAAGACAACGAACTAAGCATATCAACATAAAATACAAATAATGATATTTGAAAATAAAAATAAAAAGGAATAACAATAATAACTGTACCCACCTACCTACAGTTAAGAGGGGAGTTTAAGAGAGGTGGGGATATACCGTCCGAATTGGAGGCGCCCTACTGAAGGTTTTTTTCTAGAAAGTAGGTAAGCAAGAAAGAGAGAAAGAGAGTCAAAGAAGAAGTGGAAAAAAAGAAACCTTACAGAACCCTACTTTTACAAGCTTTTATTTAGTTTCACATGTCCCCATGTCTGTTCGTAATAAAATCTTGCTAGCTAAATTTTGCATACTTATGAAAGTTTGGAGACAATGTCCATCTAGTTTATATGGTGATGGAGACGGAAAGTGGCCATAAGAACTCCTAAACAATGCCAGATACATCCATTGACTTAGTTGGCTCATTTGATTAGTCTTGACTCCAGGGCCGGATTTAGGGGAGGGCAACCGGGGCGAAAGCCCCGGGGCCTCCACAAACTGGGGGCCCCCACAATAGAGACTTCGGAAAAAAAAACTTTCAAATTCCAATTAGTACTCAACAAACTCGACTTAAAAAAATTGTTCACTTTATTTGGAAAATAATTTGGGGCGAGGGGGCTCCGCTCCTTCGTTGCCCCGAGGCCTCTGGACCTCTAAATCCGGCCCTGCTTGACTCTCACTGATCATAGAGAACGCGCGATAAAAGCTTGCAATGTAAAAATATATTTATTTAAAAACTTGTTTTCTTGCCGGTGAGAAAGGCCTCCAGTGTTACATGGATAACACTGGAGATCTTACTCGGGAGCGAACTAGAATTTTTATATTTGCTGCCAAAACAAGTATCCAGTGGGTTTTGAGGTAGGCAACGCATTGGTGGCGTAGTTCGCGCCGCTAGAGAGCCCACCTCAATACTAAGATAAAAGATATATATTGTTGATGATATGATGATGATGATAATGATGACGATTCCAGATACTGCCTAGGCACAGCCCCAGAGAATCCTGGCGCGCGGCACCTGTACGCGGTGTCGGTGGCGGCGGACGCCGGCTGGCCCGCGCCTCCTCGCTGCCTGTCCTGCGATGAGGCAGACGCCTATGAAGATGTCAGCACCACTGTAGATGACATGGTGGGTTAAACAATAACTAAAGTTAGGCAACCCCGCCTATCTGGATAGGTTATCTTAGTAACAGGGCCACGGAGGTGAAATTGCAGCCACTCTTTACTGTAATTACCGTTAGGTTAATTACGTAATGCTGTTGCCAACAATTCTCTGATTTCAATGATTGAAATGTTAACTTTTGCGATTCCGTATCATCGATTTCATGGATTCAGTTGCTAACATAGTTCCATTGAAACAAACTGAAACTATTAAATCGATCATACATAATTACAAAAGTAACAATTTCAATCTTTGAAATCAGAGAATTGTTGGCAACAGAGTTCGTAATTAGCCTACTGAACTGCTAGAAAATCCCTGCCTGAATTGAACTCGGTGGAGCTTAAGGAGTCTGCTTAAACGGGTGTCACCGCCTAATAACAATGTCTATAATACTCCCCGGACAAGGGACGAATAAGTAAAAAAATATTTAAGGCTGAAGCTAGAATGCTGAATGTGGAAGAAGCGAGAGAGATTTGTCAGATGTGGATCTCAAACATTCTCCTTCCATGCCAAAACTCTCTTCTATAACGAATGAAGAATGTAACTACAACCTCACCCATCCGCAGGAAATCGACAACGTGACGTCGACGTCTTACCCGACGTCGTGGCCGACGTCGACGTCGTCGCCGACCGCAGACAACGAGTCGCTGCCGACCGAGTGCCTCTACAACCGGGTGTACTTCAGCAAGAACTTTAGTTATTACGTTCAGGTATGTAGTGCCTAATGTTGTTTCATATATACATATATAACTATATATGTGCCGACTAGTTACCGACTAGTCGGGAAAGCCGACTACTCGGCCAAAATAATAATAGGCTCTTTTTATATTTATTAAAATTAAAATTATATTTATTTCCTTTAAATCCTTTCCCTACTAGTAAACTATCTTTAAATCTATTTCACTAGTTTTTATTGCTATCACTTGAGGACTGCATGAGATTGTATCTGAAAATAGCGATTTTATTGCAATGAATGTGAAATCTCAATTCTGATTGCAGTCGAGTATTCAATTCAATTCTACCAAAACGCAGACATGTTTTTGTTTTCCAAAAAAATGGAACCCATTCCATCTTCCTTAGACCTGTACTTCAAAGCCAAAACAAAAACTGTAAAAAAACAACGGCATCCCATAAAAGGTAAGGCGGCGGCGGCTTACTAAGCACAACTTACACTAACTATTTGAGGTGGAACAGCCAAATATCAAGTAGCCGCTGGATTCGTCAAGGCGAGTGCAAAGAAAATTATTCGTAATCTAGAGTATATTGACGTTTAACTACAAAGCCTAGTATATCGGCGTATAAAGCAAGACTGAATGTGACAGTTGAAAGGAGACCTAGATCGAGACCTAGACCTACATTCCACGGTTTAATTAAACGTCATAGGCATTTAATGATGTATAGAATAAAATAATGGAATAAGACATTTATTGCCACAAGACACGACATAAAATAAAGAAATTTAAAAATAATAATACAAAAAATAGAAGGCGGAAATAAAAAAAAATACATTGTACTACGCAGAAAAGTATAATCGCTGCGGCCAGTGCTAAAGGGTCTCACTCAGCTTGTGCTGTGAATTAGGGAAGTCGACATCTTCCGGCTGATATGATGACGAGTCTTTCCCCCCCCCAGGAATGCCTGGGCCCCGCCCCCCCCGCGACGTTCCTGCGCGCGCGCTCGGGCCGCCGCGTGGCCGTGCTGTGCGCGGGCGCCGCGCTGCGGGCGCAGTTCGCCGCGCTCGCGCAGCCCCGGCAGAAGGTGTTTCGGGTTGAGGTATGTTTGTATAGGTTCATATGCATTGTAGTGTCATCGGCCTGATGCGCTTATTATTGACCTGAGTGGTTCAGTAGGTTACCATGCCGGTTTGCCAATCTCATCTTGGCGTTAATGTCCTGGTTGTTTTCTCGAGAACGAGGGCCCGGGGTCCGCCTTGACCATGATCCAGGATTTGGCAGGTCAGGTAATTACAGCCGGTTTGCCAATCTAACATTCGATAATTCTACACTACATCATCTACGTTGGCCACAGGCTATATCGTCTACCAAATTAGAGTAGTGAAACATTTATGTCAAATTCAGTTGTCCACTGAGATAGTTCCTCTATTGGCTAACACTCATTTGCAAGTCACCACCTTACAACACTCGTTTTCTCACTTTTACTCACGTTATAGGTACCTACTTATTACCTTTAAGTTGATATATTTAAATTTTTTGCAGTTCCGGTGGTAGTTCCACTTTGTGCGGCAGTCCGCTACCATATCTACTGTGAGACGCACTACCTTGTAATAGAAATTGTATCTGTAACCATTTGTTTCCACAATCATCATCACAGCCCGTAACAGTCCACTGCAGGACTTAGGGCCTCTCCTACGGAAGGGGTGGTTATTGCCATAATTTCCACGCTTGGCAGGCTGGTTATAGATCGCAGTGTTTAAATATAACAATGGAAAATGCTGCTGCCCATTTTCCAGACTACGGAGAATCTTGATCTTTTGCCTCGAAATCATAGTCGCCATGCTATTCTAATCTGCTGAACACTACATGGCCAGTATCCACAATAAATGTGCATAAACTGTCTGTTTGATCAACTAATAAACCTTAGCCACTTTCCCAAGTTAGCCAAGTGTAGAATTAATTGGTGAGATAATCCTACCCTGTCACCCCCTGCACGGTCGCAGGTGCAGGCGGCGCGCGCGGCGCGGGTGCGGCTGCTGCTGCCGCCGGGCTTCCGGGAGAACGACGACCTGCCGCTGCCGCTGCTGCTGCATGTGTGAGTGGACTGTTGGCTTGAGGAGGGACACGGACAGACTAGGGAGGGATTTCACCCACACATTAGAGTACTAACAAAATAATGTATTGTTTTATTTGAACTTATTTATTGGGTAATAAAGCATACGGATAGACGGTTTACCCGGAATCATCCACGACATCTGTAAAGTTACTGTGTTTTTGTCGACAATCCTTTGATAACAATACCCCTAGCATCACTAGAGTGATAGTTTTGTCACCAATCCCCTGATAACAATACCCCTCGCATCACTAGTGCTGGTTTTGTCGACAATCCCCTGATAACAATATCCCTTGCATCACCAGAGTGGCGCGTCCCGGCTCCCAAGCCGTGACGGAGCGCTGGCGCGCCGACTGGGGCTGGTACTTGGCGGCCGCCAGGAACTTCATCGTTGCAGAGATCGACGCCAGCGGGTCGGCTGGACAGGTACTGAAGACCCCATACCCCATACCCATACCCATAACCTAGACGCTGCTACACTCCTTTACAAAACGGGTACATGAAAAATGTTCATATAATCGGAGAAATTTGGAGACCTTGGATCTTTTCTGGGTGCAATCTGATTATCTACATCTAGGGTATGGATGGAGGAGCTCTAAAGTTCCTATGGTACCTAAGTGATCCAAAAGGCCGTTTAATCCTCAGCGGGAAAAGTTAGGCGTTACGCGTTCGCGTTCTACGTTCGTTGTCTTGTTATTATGTTAGGTACATAGACATATCCACACAGCAGACATTCTGACCAGAACGAATAACTGAACGCTCGTACGCCTGATCGCTTTCTGTCTATGATTGGTCAGCTTTACTCGCTACCTTAGCTGTGCATTCATTATGACGGACGCGTAGTGCTGATCGCCATTTAAGTTGTCAGTTGGGACCCTGTGCGTTCGCTTTGCGGGCACTGTAACACCTCATAGTAACGTTTCTGAATACGGGTGTGAGCACCACGATCTCTCATTCCACTAGGATCCACCGGTGAATGTGATGAGAAGACGCCGAGTTGTAAATTTTTGTTTGTAAAATTAAAATATCTATAAACTTTATAAACTTATCTACCTGCCTAAATAAGAATCAATTTGCCGAATGTATGTTCGGACAAAACTTCAGCCGTACAGCTATTTGACTAATTGATGTTTTATTGTTGGATTTGTAATTGTTAGAAAAAGGTTAGTATAAAAGAGGTAGGTATAGGTATGGTAGGGGTGGGGTAGAGACAGAGTAGGTGTTGGGTAGGCTACAGGTAGGACACCACGCGCACGATGTTGATACGAGTTAAATTAAAGTGTTTGAAATACCAGAGTTAAATGAAATTATAGCGACATCTATCGCTCCAATTGGGAAACTCAACTGCTCCAGTTGCTCCAGTTGGCGAGCATCCGCATATAGATGGCGCTGACTGTTCGCTGTACATCGCACTAGAGAAGTGTCTATTGAAGTAAGGTCAAGAGTTGTCAAATTAATGTTGTAAAACTTCACATGTATTTCCAGGGTGAAGAACTCAGAACAGAAGTCTACAATAAGCTGTTTTCAGCAGAAGTTGAAGACCAGATAGCTGTGTTGTCGTGAGTATCATTTTGGTATTGATGATGCATGATAACGTTGTGATGATTGACTATAACGATAATGACGACGACAATAATGATGATTAAAACCACGACGACGATAACAAATGAAAACAACTACCACAATGATGATTATGAACGATGGCGACAATGGCGATGACGTCGATAGCACCGACGTTGACTGTTCTGACCACAACCAGGATGATTATTATATTCATTTCAAGATTATGATTGCATCAATAATTCATTAGTTTACTACCAGCTGTTGTTTTCATAGTCCCATTTGGAGACCGTCGATGATTATATTATTTGCTTAAAGACGAATACTAAACCCGCCCTTTAAAAAAAAATGCATTTTTATATTTTATATTTATTTTGTTTATTTTTGTCGTGTCCTGGTGTTTTGTGGCAATCATCATTTGCCTGCCCTTATCCCAATCATTTGGGGTCGGCACTATATGTTTTATTTCTCCATTCATCCCTATCTGTTGTCATATACACGCTCACCTATCGCTCACTGATATCCGTCATCGCACAATCCATTCATATTTTCTTTGGTCTACCCCTTTCTGCGTTTCTACATCCATCCACATTCATATTCAATATCCTTTTGGTGACATAATTTTTTTTGTTTTATATTTTTTTTTTACATCTCACCTGGTGAGATTCACTCTGGTCCTGAAGGCGTCTAGATTTTAATGATCAAGAAACACACTCGCGGGTAATGCATTCCATTCCTCGGCCGTACGCATTATAAAGGTTGAACGGCTCGTGCGGATAGCTGGAAGATCCACTGCACAAGGATGGAGCGCTCGCCCGGACCGCGTCTCCCGGTGGCAATAAGTATTCCTTCCTCCCCGCAGCTACCTCCGCGACAACCTCAAGATGGTGGACTCGTCGCGCGTGGGCGCGTGGGGCGCGGGCTACGGCGCGGGCGCGGCGGCCGCCATGGCGGCGCGCGACGCCCGGAACGTGACGAGGTGCCTGGCACTGGTCGCGCCTGTTACTGATTTGCGGCATTATAGTAAGTTTTTTATAATAAATAAATATGTATATACAAATTCACACAGCGCCATCTAGCTCCAAAGTAAGCAAAGCTTGTGTTATAGGTGTTAGATAACTGATAAACTACTTATATACTTTTTTAGATGGATAATAGATTCTACAGCTTCCTGGATGGCGATTTCCTTTGAATTGTTGTTGACGAAGTGGGAGAGATGATTAAAGAGGACAGCGGACGAAGTCCTCCTTATTGATATTTCATTTGCCGTTTGGTGAACTCATCATCATATCTATAGCAGCAACCCCTTCACATTGATGTCGCACAAAGTATCTTATTTAAAGGATTTCCGCACACTAGAAACCGGGAAGCAGTCAGTTATGTCATTGATTTTCGACATACCGATCGCCAACTTGCCTCCTAAGCGTGGATTATTGCAAGAAGTGGAAGATCTCCAAAAGAATACTAATGTGCATAAATATCGATGAACGATCTTGTCAAAATCGTAGCGAGCCGATTGATACAAAAATCACAAAGTCGATCTGTGTGGAAGGCGTGGGGGGAGGCTTGTGACTAACGATGGGCTTCGTGTGGCTGTGGTAACGATGGTGATTTATTCATAGATAACTTGACCTCCCTTCCTACCCAAGGTTCTACCGCCCTCTCGGTCATACGGACGAGATATGTGCGCGCTTACTTGCCAGTCTTCACCCATCTCAGTTAACTTCCTACAATGACTTGATTACGTAATTTGACCCGTATTTCTCCAGACACATACCACACGGAACGCCACAACGGGTACGGAGCGGCCGCGGCCGGCGCCTTAGCAGCTGCCGCGGCCTGGCGAAGAGCTGGCAACCTGCCGCCTCGGAGACTACTCCTGGCGCACGCTACAGCTGATCTGGACGCGCCTCCGAGACACGCATTAGCGCTGGCTGCTGCATTGGTGAAGGCTGGGGCTGTCTACACGCACCAAGTGGGTTTTCTAGTCTAGATTTGCTCTTTGCCAAGATCCTTAACTTGATGATGAACATAGAATTTTAAGAGAGGTAGGGCATAGCGGGGTATCCCGTTCGCATTGGAGCCGCCCGACTGAGCAAGTACCTCCACCTTACAGAATACCGCAGCTAAACAATACTCTTTTAAATAGTAATAATGTTTCTGCCGGCGAATAAGGTCTCCAGTGCTCCATGGGGTGGAGATTTGTGTAACGTTGGCTTTGGCATTTGCCTTTTTGCTGCCAGAGCAACGTGTTATAGAGGTGGGCAATGCATTGGCGATAGTCCTTCAGGTGGCCCGCTTGCTTGTTTGCATACTGTATGATATAAATAAAAATAGTTTTTAGTGGTAGGTAGTGAGCACGTAGCCTGTGTAGCAGTGGGCAAAACTGGTTATGGGCTTAGCACTGGCGGCACGCCAATAATCCCGCCTCCTCATAAAAACTACAAAAATACTTACGCAACTCATTAACATATCAAACTATTCTTCCCCAGGTATACCCAGACGAAGGCCACAACTTTGAACGCTCGCAAATACACCTCTACAAGTCCATGGAGCAGTTCTTCGACGAATGCTTCGGACCCGTTGAGGTGGCGGACTGGGACGCAGGGGGTATGGGGGGGCTGTTCCCCTTCAGAGATTAGGGGGGCTGGGGGGCTGTAACCCCCCCTTACGGGCTGCAATGGTACTGGAAATTGCTTAATAAAGCGACAGCATGAGTTACCTTATCGGCTTGCTAGATTTTAAGACGCGAAGTCTAGGTCTAGCTCTGAGCGGATAATCTATCTTAGCTGAATGTTTATTTTGATCAATGCCTTGAATTAAGCCTCGAAAAGTCTACGACGTAGGTATACTTAACCAAAAAACACTGAATACTTAGCCAGATGTAGGTGGTTTATAAATTTTTAGTACTTACCTAATTATGTATGTAAATTCGTGACTACTTACAAACGAAGTTGATATTAATCGTTAAGTTTGAAAATGATCCCGAACTGTGCGATTCCGAAGGGAATTTTCATGTACTCTCGAGCTGCCTTCTGAAATGTTCTCAACTGAGTACAACATGGAGTTCCTCAGGAAGCGCGAAAAGTTTTCTATGAGGCCGTCAACACGAGCTCCCTGGTAGCAAACGTCCGTAGCAACGGTAACTGTAGGCGGGCAGTATGTACGCTTGTTTGCCGTTTTAGTGATATTTCAAAACCTAAGTTGGTATATTTTCTTTGGCGTTATGTTGAAAGTTAAAAAATCACTGCTTTTACGAACTGGTAGGGGAAGGGGCTACCGACTACTTAATGACAAATTGGCGGTAAGTACATATGTGACTTGCATACCCCCATATTCACTCTAGCCTTTATGTAGTCAAGAAATATTGTCGTAAGCAAATAGATGGATGGATCGATACTTGTTTATTCACGGTATGTTTTCGTGTTGTCAGGCAGGGGATTGATAAGAAATTCAACACATTTTGATTTAACTAAGTACCTACCTATGTAGGTAGAGTCAAATTTCAGGTTTTATGGGAGTTGATACTTGAGACGAAATTGACGAAATGAGCATGGATAGATTAGATATGACCGTAAGATTGTGAAAACTGTTAGTTTACAATCTATCTAGCGAGATTAGAAACAATAAAAAAATTGTAAACTGCAACTTTACTATTTACGAGCAGTTTGATAGATTATAAACGGCGGATTCTATAATGTGGTTGCTGGAACTGTCTATTTGGCCGTGTGGTGTCCGGCAGAGTGTAATACAACCCTTTACACTCGTGGGTGTCGTACGAGGCGACTAATGTTTTCGAGGCAAAATATCTAGTCTGTGTAGACTGGAAAATAAGCAGCAGCGTTTTCCAATGTTATATTTGTAACACTGCGATCTCCAACCCGCCTGTCAAGCTGGAGATTATGGCAATAACCTCCTCTTGCCTGTATAATAAGTCCTGCCGTGAACTGTTATGGGTTGTCATGATTATGTCTATTTAAGTAGACACTTGCAGCAACCAAGAAAGAAAATAATTTCGGAGGAATAATACCTATAAGGTGTTCAAATGTAAAACATAAGATTTAGGATGTCCAAGACCAAAAACATCGTATGTAAATGCTTAGAGGCAAATTGAGCCAAAATTCGACTTCCAGATTGAGGTAAATAGCCTATTTGTTGTCGGTAAAAATAATTAAAAAAAGAAATATTGTTTTTGTATTTTTTTTTCTAGTCGCATTATCTAGGTAGTTAGGTATTTAATTTTTTGTTAAGTTTTCTCGTAGCAAATAGGTACTTCAATAAAAATTTCAGTGTACTACTATGTATGAAAAAAAAATCGAACAAAAATCTAAAAAGTTATCAAAATATTTTTAAATGGTGCATAAGTAGAATCTAGATATACTATACAAAGCGACTCGTATATTATATTGATAGTAAGCCTAAATAAATCGCTATTCTATAGATGTATACATGAAAATAGTCTTTTAAAATTATGTACTTATTGTCGACAGAATGGTCATGTAGTTTGTTGACAATTTTTGTTAATAACTTTTGTTAATAATGCCTTTAGTACACCTAACAATGTACCTAATGTAGATAGATACACCAAGGCGCAGTGGTCATTGTATCGGCTAACAAAGTGTCCCGAATTCGATAACAACTTAATAAAAAAAATTTTTACATAAACACTCCTAATGCGCTTATTACTCTTGCTAAATTCAGACCTCTCAATTTAGAAGCAAAAGGCGTGAGATCAAATCGAAATGGAATGTATTGATCGTAAAATAAGGTCCAGTTTTGAATCATGCCTTTTGAAAAGCGAAGCGACGCGAGTTTTAGTATATGTAATACAAAAATTTACCTTATTCTATGAACCTCCTACCATCCTACTCTGACTTGCTCAGTTATTACGCATACGGCCTTACGCATTTGGCTTCTGAAGTTAGTCGACTGAATTAAGCCAAGTGCATAATAAGCTCATTAGTCCTAACCCACAGATTAAAGTAAAAATGTACGGTCCTAAAGATTATGGAATCTTTATTTCTAAAACTTTTCAAATTTTTTCCTCGTAGTAAAATAATTGAATGTGTTGTTGTTTTTGAGATTTTTCGTTTAAGTTATGAGAATAGCTTTATGTTAGCATAAAAATTGTTAACAAACTATATAATGGAGTTATTCAACTCTCAAAATTTCTTATGATTATAATAAGGAATACTTAAAAATGAATCTATATTTTAGTGTAACTAAACTTATCACATCTCTATATTTATATATCGCTTTCAATGTTTCCTAGGACGTTCTCTGCATCTCTCTTTTGCTCTTATCTTCGCCATCTTAAGAAGGAAAGAGACAGATGCCATTTGAAATAACTCTTTATGTATGCCAATAAAAGGTTAGCTTTAAATAAATAAGTAATCTTCTGAATAGTTGCGATTTTTGTAGTCTATGTTAAGTTGAAATAGAAGACTATTTTTGATTCTTTGTGTTGGTACCCTACGAAATTATGATACAAAAATTACTATGAATGACAATAGATAATAATTATAAAAATATTTAATTATGTGTAACAAAAAAAAACTATATTTTAGACTTATTTTCACCGTGTGGATCCGAACAACCCGACAGATTTTATTTATGTACTAACGTAAATATAACATACCTATTTCAAAAATAACTTGTGCCTAATCTAATTTCGTACTTCATTTTAAATGAATTCCTATTTTCGAGACAAGATTTAAAGTGGTTAGCCATAATTAGGTTATGTACCCTGGTGACTTCTTCAATTTTTCAACTTAGATAACTAATTATAAATTTTTTATTAAAAGAACTAGCCAGGCATTTTACCGCCATCTCTCTCACCTGTAGGCAAAAACGTAACGCAGTTGCTAACGATTAACTGATTTCAATGATTGAAATTGTTACAATTGCGATAATAGTTTCAGTTTATTGTAATAGATACACCATTACTAAACACTCGACGAAAGAAAGAATGTCAAGCGAAATTTAGTATAAGTGTTGAATCTTAAATTCTGTCGGATTGTTCGGGGCAGAAGCACCAATGTCTGTATTAGGTACTATATTACCTATTTTCTCTCTAACAAGAATCTCAAATAATAATCCTTTAATTTTATCCTGTAACTATCGAGTCTCCAATACTAAAGCTGTTAAATATTTTGATCTATGTTGAGACTAAACCATGTTGTATTTAAAAAAATGTGATAGGTGTTTTTTAATGTAATTTAATTTGTAATAGAAACTAATTTTAAATTATTAAATTGTATCCCTAGCGGGAGGTTAATGTGGGTTTTTCCTGCGTATTATTACATCAGTATTTTTGTAATTACAGTAATACCAAATAAATTCAACAACCAATAATAAAAGCATAATTTATTACAATACTATTTGGTATTTTGTAATCATTTATGCATTTATTGCATTAAAAATTTAATCTAATAACCCTTTGAAGGATATTTGAAGAAACTTCTAAATAAATAGCGTATAACATAAAATAAAAATAAAGTTAATGAATGGGTAGAGCAAAGTTAAAAATGTTCATAATGAGTAAGTTAATATGTGTTTAAAAGCTCATTGGTATGGAATACAATGGTTATTTTATGTTTAAAATGTTGTTTTGATAAAAAAGGTAAATAAAAAGTTGTTCCCAGATGTTGTACTTATTTCTTGTAAAACCTGTAGAAGGGTTTTATGACGTTTATTGAGCGCGACAACAGGAGCATGTATGGCCTAATGGCTAAGGAGTCTGACTCTTACCCCGAGAGCCCGGGTTCTGAATGACTGTTTTCTGAGTTACGTACATTAGTTGAACACTAACCAATGCTCCTACGGTGAGGGAAATCATCATGATGAAACCGGCACATTCAGGTGACTGAATGTGTAACCATGGTCTAATCTGGTCAGGTTCCCCCGTTAACATGGCCAAGGAGGTCAGATGGCAGTCGCTCCAATATAATTACCTGATGTGCCATATAACACACACAACCGGGACATTATTGTAAAGATGACCATTGAGGGCGACAACGATAATAATGACCTCAGTTGTCTTTTCTTCCTGTCCTATTAGTGGCATGTATTTTATCAGGTGGTAGGACTCTGTCAAGCCTGAGGAGACAGCCTGGGTGAGTCCCACCGCCTTATCTAGTTCTGCTGCCAAGCAACAATGCTTGCATTGTTGTGTTCCGGTTTGAAGGATAACGTAGCCAGTGCAATAACAGGCATGACGCATTTCATCTCAGTCCTCACAGTGAGAACGCATCTGCGGTTCTGCATTTTTGTTATCTGCAACCTAAATGCACGAATCGTAGATGTTATGGGCGACAGTCTATCGCTGGTTATCGCTTACCATCAGGTGGGCTGTGTGCTCGTCTGTCACTGCGGCGCAGTAAAAACAAATTGTCTTGTCTTTTCTATTGAAAGGTAATTTACAGTGCCCGTTCCCTTCTTAGGTGTCATGCAAGTCTAGAGACCTAGTAGAGAACCTCTAAATACCAGAAAGTTGCGATTCTGGTCTTTGCAGTAGGATGTACTACAGAAGACAGATAGGTCGATATGCGGCCTACGTAAACACTGTATAATTCGCTTATTACATTTGGATAAATTCAGTCATCAGAAGCAAAACGCGTGAGAGTAAATCAAAGTGGTTTGTATTGCTCATAGAATACGGTTAATTTTTGTATCACTTATGTTATGCTACGCGTCGCTCCGCTTTTCAAAAAGCATGATACAAAAATGGACCTTATTTTTTGAGCAATACATTCCACTTTGATTTGCTCTCACACTTTTTGCTTCTGAATTAAGCCAAATGTAATAAGCAAATAAGATGATCTATCATCTCTATAGACAAGCATAGCAATGTTAGCTCCATTTACACTGGTTTTGGGAAGGTCTTCTGTCACTTTCATCTGAAGCCTCTTTAAATAGTCAAAGAAAAATATGTCATGATTGGAATCACAATTTATTAGTTTATCTTACAGATTTATTACTCTTATAAATAGATAATTGTCTACTTCTATTACCCGAAGTAAGCGTGAAGCCGGCCGCAGGAAAGCACTAGCGCCATCTGAGAAAAAATGGCCGAAATTAATTTAAATTGTAAGATTCTACAAGTAGGAGCGTCGGTGGCCGAGCGGTTACAGTATCCGACCCGTAAGCCAGAGGTCCCGGGTTCGAATCCCGCTCCGGCCATGTACTAATGACTGTTTTCTGAGTTATGTACATTAGTTGAATTCTAACCGACGCTCTTGCGGTGAGGGAAAACATCGTGATGAAACCTGCACATTCAGGCGACTGGATGTGTAACCATGATCCAATTTGGTCAGGTTCCCCTGCTGGTAGCAGGGTCATGGAGGTCAGATGGCAGTCGCTCCACTGTAATTACCTGACCTGCCAAATTCTGGATCATGGTCAAGGCAGACCCCGGGCCCTCGTGCGCGAGAGCACAACCGGGACATTAACGCCAAGATGATGATGATGATGATTCTACAAGTGGTAGGACTCTGTCAGCCTGATTGAGTACCCAGCAACAATGCAACAATGATAGTGTTCCGATTTGAAGGATAAGGTTGCCAGCGCAATTACAACCATGAGGCATTTCATCTTAGTCCTCACAGTGAGAGCAAATCTGCGGTTCTGCATTTTTTTGACGAAATCTGCACATTCAGGCGCCTGAATAACCATGATCCAATCTGGTCAGGTTCCCCTGTCAGCCGGCAGTCACCCCACTGTAATTACCTAATCATCCAAATCCTGGACCATGGCCAAGGCGGACCCCAGACCCTCGCGAGAGCACGCCAAGAGGACCTGTATACTCACATCCCAGTTTACTTCCAGCGGTTGTTCTCGTAGTCCCATTTGGAGGACAATCCGTCGATCGGGTTGACCTTCAGGTCCAGCATGCGCTTGAGCTGAGCCTTTTGGGCTTCGTCGGACAGCGAGGATGGCAGCGGACTGTATACTGTTGGGAGAATTAAACAACTTAAATAAGTAATTTATGAAAATGGTGATAAATACACTTATATTATATAATATAAGTATACATTTGACATG
Organism: Blastobasis adustella; assembly: GCA_907269095.1. NCBI lineage: Eukaryota > Metazoa > Arthropoda > Insecta > Lepidoptera > Blastobasidae > Blastobasis > Blastobasis adustella. The sequence continues at coordinate 931,141 of OU026132.1, forward strand.
CAATTAATACATTTTTTTTACCAATAAACGAATTGTATTGAATTTAATTGTGATAATAATAATGTGTTTATGACATCTGAATTTGCAATTAACTCCCTTGGACAAAATACGTTATGACATTAAGATTGTAATTTTTTTTGTTGTTGTAACATTATTTTAAGAATAATGACTACTTAAGAATTTAATAACATTTGACGTGTAAATTTATTTATCAAATTAAATGAATTGAAATAAAAAAAAGCGGACCCGGTTTAGTGCTTGCGAGACCGTCAAATGGGTCCTAAGCTATAAAATAAGCGTTTTGTTTTGTTTTGTTTCACTGGAATTTTCATACTAGCAAAAAATTTGCTTGTTTTGCGTAATTTTTCGTGGCAGTGGCCAATCCGCTTACGATGAAACTGTGAAGGTATAACCATACAACATTAAGATTATAACTTATCACCGTTTCATATTGATCACTACCGTATTTATAAAATGACATCTGTTTAAAGAGGCAAAACTGACGACAATGAAAAGGGGTATTTACAAACCCTTAAAAAACTTGCTTCCCACACTAACATACGGTAGTGAATGTTGGGTATGGCAGAAGAGGAATGAAAGTAGAATAAATGCGGTTGAAATGAGGTCCCTAAGGAAAGTATGTGGAGTAAAATTGAGTGATAGAGTGAAAAATATAGTGATCCATGAAAGGTGTGACATGAAAGATGATGTAGTATCAAAAATAGAAAGAGGGATGTTAAGATGGTTCGGGCATGTAGAGAGAATGGATGATAGACGATTGACAAAAGAGATATATAGCGCGAATCTGGAAAACCAGCCCTTAAGGGGACGACCCAGGAAAACATTCACTGATCAGATCAGTAATGTTCTCAAAAAAGCTGGGGTCCGAAGTGGTAAGAATAAAAAGAGATGTATGAAAAGAGTTGTGGATATATGCGAGGCTAGGGAGTTGTGTCAGGACAGAGCAAAGTGGCAGTCCATAGTCTCTGCCTACCCCACCTGTGGGACACAGGCGTGAGCTTTATGTATGTGTATGTAAAAAACTTGAGAATATATTTTCTATTAAATTTTACAGACACAAACATACTCTATTTTCGAAACTAAACATTGAGTTTGATATGTTATGCAAAAGTATTTGTGCTAACAACGCCAATTTCATGGGTAATAATAACCGACAGAAAAAGTCGGATAAACCCCGACCAAGTTTACATATACACAAATATTTTCCATACTTTCTAGTCTAGACTTGAATGTTCTCTAAACTACAGGACCGATGTCAATGAAACAAAGCTAAGAACCATATCGATTAAACGCTTTCAAATTGAGAAAACCGAATCCAAATCGATCCATCCGTTTCATAACTTGAAGACCTGAGTGGTTCAGTGGTCAACATGCCGGTCTACCACGCAAGAGGTTCCGGGTTCGATTCCCGGCCGGGCAAAAATTGAAATGATGAATTTTAATTTCTGTTACGGGTCTGGGTGTTCTAAGTATAATAAGTATGTTTTAAAAGTATTTAAGTAGTATATCAGTTATTAAGGACCCATATTACAAGCGTTGCTTAGTTTGGGGCTAGATGGCGCTGTGTGAATTTGTTATCGAATATTTATATTTATAACTGTAAAAAACAATCATGAAAATACAAAGTTGTGTAAACTATTAAATTATTATTATCGTTTATCAGGCAGGCAGTTGTGAACAACTGTTGGGTTGCCTGCATCCGGCTTCCCTCTAACCAAGATTGATCTCCCTATTATTCTGATCTTAGAATTTTGTCTAGTCTATTTTTTAATTCGTTTGTGTTCCCTGGAAATGCCCAAAAAAATAATGGTGTTATAAGTTGGACGTGTGTATCTATGTATCTGTAGCTTTGTGGATGTATCTCCCGAACGGATGGATCCTTTTTGATGAGGTTTAGTGTATTTGAAAGCCAGTTTAATTTAGTGGGCTCTTAGCTTTATTTCATTGACATCGGACCCGTAGTTTAGAAAACGTTCAAGTCTAGGTGAACTTACTTTTTCTAACAGTTAGGTCATATACATAATACAGAGGCCGGCCCTAGAAGCGATGGCTTGACGTAGTAAAAAATGATATGCGTGCCAATAAGTTCACCACTAAGGATGCCGAAGACCGAGCGAGGTGGGTCAGGAGTAGCAGGAAGGCGGACCCTGGGCCCTCAGGGACATGGCGCCAAGATGATGATGATGAGGTCATATACATAATATGTAGTAATACCACTCACCGAACAACTTCATGCCCATATAAATCCAGATGGAGACGGAAGCTAGGACCAGGGACCAGCCCATCACTCCTTTCCACTCCCCTGTGGGGGCTTGGAACTCGGCAAAGGTCTGGCAATAAGCAGCCCTGTACAGAGCTTTCTTCTCTTCAAGGGTCAATTTCTTCCAGTCACCCCTTTCTTTCTCGCGGAGAGCCTGTGGAATGGAAGATGGATTATGATGAGAGCCCATAACAGTCCACCGCAGGACTTAGGAGTCTTAGGACCCACGAAAGGGGAGGTTATTGCCATAATCTCCACGCTTGACAGGTTGGAGATCGCAGTGTTATAAATATCATTATCATCATCATCTTGGCGTTAATGTCCCGGTTGTGCTCTCGCGCACGAGGGTCCGGGGTTCGCCTTGACCATGATCCAGGATTTGGCAGGTCAGGTAATTACAGTGGAGCGACTGTCATCTGACCTCCATGACCCTGCTACCAGGGGAACCTGACCAGATAGGATCATGGTTACACATCCAGTCGCCTGAATGTGCAGGTTTCATCACGATGTTTTCCCTCACCGTAAGATCATCGGTTAGTATTCAACTAATGTACATAACTCACAAAACAGTCATTGGTACATGGCCGGAGCGGGATTCGAACCCGTGACCTCTGGCTTACGAATCAGATACTGTAACCGCTCGGCCACCGACGCTCCTCGCAGTGTTATAAATATAACAATGGAAAACGCTGCAGCCCATTCTCCAGTTTACAGAGACTAGATCTTTAGTCGGAAAACTGGGAAACATTAGTTGCCTAACGACACCCACGAGTGTAAGGGGTTGTTATCTACTCTGCTGGACACCACACGGCCAAGGAGATGGATGATTCCTTATTATTACTTACTTTAGTTACTTCGCTGGCTCACCGAATCAAAGTGGATTTTGGATTCTTGTTATTATTACATTTTTGTAACTTAATACAGTAAGTTACTGTACTGTTGGCATTGTTAGCAACAATATTGACAGTAGTGGGTTAAAGGAGGTAGCCAGCGCAAATTACAGATATAAGCCATTTCATCTTATGCGCTTTCACCTGGCTAAATTCAAAAGCAAAAAGCGTGAGAGCAAGTCAAAGTAGAAGGTAGTGCTCATGGAATAGGGTACATTTTTGTATCATACCTTTTGGATATAAATGCTACAAAAATGGACCTTATTGTACGAGCATTTGACGACTATATTTAGCAAATGTAATAAACGCATTAGTCCTTAAAGTGACAATGTACCTTCGGTTCTGCATTTTTGTTGCTTGCAACCTAAATGCATGAATCGTAGATGATATGGATTAGATGAGATAAGATAAGATGGATGGTTTGTCTTATGGACAACAGCTACCACTTACAATCAGGTGGGCTGTCTGCTCATTTATCACTGCGTAGAATAAAAATTAAAGAGAGCATTTTCATACCTTGATATCAGGTGTGTCGGGACGGAATCTCACAGCCGGCATGGGGAAGTCAGGCCTGTCCATGTAGCTGGGGCGGCCGTTGAAGCCAGGTCCTACCCATTCACGCCCATTGAGCTGGAAATAGGAAGAGTTATGGATTAGGTGATTGCGTTTATTTCGTAACAAATATATTTTTCAATAATGTAATGCCCCTGGTATTGCAAACCTCCATAGGCTGCGGTGACTGCTTACCACCAGGCAGGCCGTAAGCTTGTTTGCCACATTAGAGGAACAAAAAAAAACCTAGCATTTTGTAATTCAATGGTCGGTGGATAGATAAAATTAAAATAATCATCTTCAGGTCAATATCCTGATTAACTCACGCACGGCAACTGTTCTCAGAGAGAGAAGAGAGGTAGAGATTCAGGGATAATAATAATAATAATAATCATTATCTTGCATCATTATGGTGGCATCTCAGGTAATTACAGAACTATAATAGGACCACGATAAGTCTTGAGTGACAGTAGTAAAAATTATAAAGTGTGGATATACCTATCTTTAGTATGTATTTTTTGTTTAACTATTTCTTGTATATTTGTAAAATTGTATAAATTTAGCATTTATTGATGTAAAGTATCCCTTCCTTCACCTTTTCTTATTGTTTCTCCCGCACCGCCTACCGTTTTCGATCTTTTTTTTTTTTTTTCACGGTTGACTGGCTACTTTAGCTTTAAGTCCGCCAATGTACCTTTAGTGCATAAAGTTTTAATAAATAAATAAATATGGCAATATTCTGGGGATAATCTCTCCTTGTCAGTCCTTCTTGTAAGGTCGATTCGGATTTAGCGTGGTCTTATTACACCTTTTTATTTTATTTTAATTATGAATTACATGTAATCTCTGTGACTGAACTTGACCAGATTTAGTCGCCTAAATGTGCAGATTTCTTCATGTTTTCCATCACTGTAAGAGTATTGGTTAGTACTTAACGAAGGTACATAACTCAGAAAAAGTCATGGGTGCATGTCGGCACAGGGGTACGAACCTCTCGATTACGAGTCAGACTCGCTAGGCAACACGCCACTTACGCCCCTACTCAGTGGATAGATACACTTGACCAGGCAACGCATTAGCGATAAGGGCATTGGTGACCACTTTCCATCAGGTGGTCCGCTTGCCTGTTCAATTCAGCTGAGCACTGACATTATTCAGCATTGCTTTAATTTATCTGTATACTTAGGTTATATCATATCTTATCAAATAAGGCAACTATTTGCAAGCAAAATAGGTAATCATACATGGACAGTGATTAAAAATGTTATGTCTGTCTTTCACACTCAAATCCTACCATAAGTTATTTAGTACTAGCTGCCGGTCCATTACAAGGGGGGATACTTAGTAGCCGCCATTTTGAATTTATCCTAAGTAACGCTACAGTTATCAGTGCATCATCAGAAGGATAGCTGCCTGTGGATCACAAATAATAATAATTCATACCTTAGCCAGCTCACTGCTGGCACGGGTTCCAGCGGGTACGCGGACTGCATCTAACAGTGCACGGCGCAAAAGGAAATTCGCCATATTGCTGTGGACAAAACAATATTAAATTAGTCAAAATGCCAGTTAGCGGTATAGGCTGGTAGGTCCTCCTGTCAGGTCAACAATAATAATCATCTTTTGGTATTAATGTCCCGGTTGTGGTCTCAAGCACGAGGGCTTGGGGTCCGCCATGCTCCAGGATTTGGCAATCGGGTAATTACAGTGGAGCGACTACCATCTGACCTCCGTGACTCTGCTACTAGGGGTAGGCTCGTTGTAGGAGTCCTGTCAAGCTTGAAGAGGTCCTAGATGGGCACCTCTGGGTTATCCAAGCAATAATTGCATTGTGTTCTATTTTGAACTAAAGTATCATAGTAGGTGTCCAGCAGCTACATTTAAAGCTGTGATGAAAGCTTTTGGAAGTCATTCTTCACAAGCTTCTGGAAAACCTCAGACATCTTTGAATGTAATGGTTTCTAGGAAACTATTCACTGGCCCATGCAAAAAGTACCAGTTTGAAAATGCTGCCAACAAAACTCTTCGTCTTATGATCTGCCTTGTTATCTATATAGGCATTTAGGAGTTTATATATTTCATTCAAATCATGAATGGTATCTGCCCAACGGTAAACACATTGTATTGGAAGTCTAAATTAAGTCTTTTATTCTCCTGAAGATGTGATTATCGCATCTTTAAACGAAAGCTATGGTAGCAATTTTGGCAGATTAAACATTTCTTATTAGGACAGTTAATCTACACGACAATGCCCATAGTTGTTTTTAAAACCTGAAAATATAGCTTTTCTATTATTGCGATCGAATTATATATTTTCAAACTTCAATAACAACTCTAGTAACGGTAAATAGTAATAAAAGAATGAAGTCAGCTATCAAAGTAATTACTTTACATTTTTTGATTCATAGTTCAAAGTTCAAAGTCATTTATTTGTAACACACCTAGTGTTTTCATAACTGGAGTTTTCTACATTTTTTGGTATATTTTGGACGATGTTCTTTAGTAGTAAGCTAATAAGAGGAACCTAGAGTCTACATTATTGTTGTTAATACAACTGTCACCTTGACATTAGTTATAATAATATTGTTATCTCGACCTGAACCGTCTTCTCCACTCAATATAAATCTGTATCGAAGAATTAATTGGATTTTGTTTGTTTAGATAATTTTTGTACCAGTCTATTGGTTTCCGAGACTGCACATAATGTGTTGTTATCTTTCCATCTTATTGAAAAAAATATATATTTTTGTTGAAAATTTGTAAGTATTTGATCAAATTAAATTGCTATCTAAATTGACCTCGCTTAAAATGTAAGTAATGGGTAGATAATTGGGTAGCTATCGATTGATAGGTTGAAATATGAGACATAGTATGGTTTCTGAATACCTAGAAAATATTCTTTTAATTCATGCACTTTACGGCAAACAAACAGAACACAATATAATATTATAACCATTCAGTCAATGCGAACCTTGTAATGTCGTATGAAGATGGATTTATCAGCGATACGCACAGATATAGGTTACCTAAGCTGACAATCTATAGGTAAGTTACATAACAGCAAATTTTCACCGAAAGCGCAAAATATAACTAAATTATGGTTAAATATTGATGACCGAGTTCGGCGGTAACAAAATAATTAATAATCAGTCAAACAAAACATAAGAAAAGCTGGAAATGAGAGGCGAAATGAACACATTTTTGAATTTCGAATACGATGTTCCATGGATGATTTTTGTTTTTATTTGTTACGTTTCAACTCACCACTTAAAAATAATATTTACACTACAATTTAATTACACAACACACAATATTAATAGCAGAAAATTACCTTTTCGTACTTTATATTTCGTGAAAAATCTTATCAGCACCCTAGCAAAATGACGTAAAGATGGGCGTTCCGCGCGGCATCTAGTGGAAGCGGCGTGTAACTCTCAACTTACGTTTCATTATAAGCATTTACGATACATTTATGTGTACTAAAATAGCTATAGGTAGTATTTAATAGCAAAAAACGCTTATTAAACTTAATCAACACTGCATATTGTAATTTTTTAAGCATACATCTTCCAAACAAAGTATTGTATACGTGTAATTTTGTCAAGAATAAAATATAAATTTATTTCAGTTTTGCGTCAAATGAACCGCACGCGTCAATTGAGGCGACTATGTAACTGAAAACAAATAAGTTTCGCAACGTTATCGCTTCGTTATGGTAACTCCTTCGTTTGACAGCGATAATATACGATGACTCTGTGCTTGGTATAGGCCGGCCGGCGTCTCGAGCCACACATTATCGGCGGCGTCATGTCAGGTGTGAGTCGTCGCGAGTCAGCTCGAGTGGAGGCGTCCAGCGGGGTGGAGAAGGCGGTTCAACCCGGAAGGAGGCCCGTCGCTTTCGCGGGTCGCGGAGCGCGGTAGAGGTTAGTTGGTAAGGCGCTGCGGCAAGCACTCAAGCTCGGCTGAGTGTAAGTATTGCTTCAGTTTTACTTTACTATCGCGTTTGCGTTTTCGTCGAACTTAGTATGAAGAAAAAAATTTCATTTACGTACCACTAGACGGCGCTATACATTTTTTCATACTAATTTCCACGCAAACGCGATAGTAAAGTAAATTGGAAGCGAAACTCACAGTAAGCCCCCTGCTCGAGTGATGGCCGCAGCGCCTCCTACGACACTCATCTCATTCACATCTAACTCACACTCATCACCTACGACAACGCTCTCGCGTAATGACTGGTGGTGCGGAGATCGGCGGTACGGTCCCCGCGCCGGTGCGACCGTCTGTTTGCCAGATCAAAAACAAAAGTATTCAAAGGGATCGTTATGCTTAGGGCTTTTCTCACGAGGAAATTACCTCGAGGAGATGGCCATTAATTTTTGGTTGATAATAGGTACCTGTCTCAAGCGGATTCATTAGAAGTAGCGTCTGTCGTTTTATCGCTGCCTTGCCTAAAGACGAGAAAGAACGGTATGAATGTATGACGGTGTAAATTACTTACTAAATAAATAAGAACAATCAAAGGCGGGTTATTTATTTTTATTATTGGGTTTCTTTATTTTTTTGTATCATATTACTATCTAAACTTGTTTGCATCTGTCATGTAAATATTGCTTCTGAATAAATAAATTTCACTCAGGCTAACCGAGCGAGTGTTGCTCTGTGTTTCTTTAGGCGCCATGATCCGAAAGGAAATTAAGTAGGTAGGTACAGTATTTTCTAAAACTACTAGACAATTATTATTTTTATTTTCCAAAAATATTAAGCTAGGTAAACAAACGGTTGCGAAAATAATTCTAATACAATACAAAAACATTCATTTCTCTCAAAAAGGTATCAGGTTACATTGTTATAAAAACTCGTTATACATTGTACATAGCATTCGAATCCTTATTGAGAGCTGGAGTCTGTAGTAGGTAAATGAAAACCTTTGTTACAGATCTCCAGGCTCCCAACCTCCTGCATCCCTTACAAATAAATCTTTTAGATTATGAACTCAAAACAATATTTTAGCAAACAATCTTATTATGATCGTGAAATGAAAATAAAAAGAAAACAACATTAAAAAACAAAAGATAAAAAAATGAAAACCCAGTGTGAGTTTGTGTGGATGTTTGTGTGTGCGTGTGCGTGTGCGCACCCGTGAGTGTTATGTGTGTGGTGTATGTTTTTCTCAGGATAAAATTGCCATTATTTTTTCTGTAGAATCATAATCAAAATTCTTCAGCCACGATGTCACAATTCTCCTACACTCCAATTTACACTTTGAATGTATGTTTAGGATTTTATTTATTTTGTTGTAGATGTAGCTCCCGAGGAAATAAATGTACGTTGGGCCAAGCTGGAATTGGTCGATACCGAGGAACAGACGGTGTAAAACCGGCGGAGGTGGATTGGATAGGTCATAGGGGACATGGCAATGAGTCCGCAGAGTAAGCTGAAATATAAAAAGTTGACGCACTGAAAGAACGCTACATTTTCTGTTAAGTTCAAATGTAGAGAAGAGAGAAGAACGAAGAGACGACGAGATGACTTTTAAATCACATTATGATGCAATGACCGAGAAGTGCTCTCGTACATTGGGTTTTGTTGCCCGTATCACGAAACAATTCAAAAGACCTAACACTTTCATTTATTTATTTTGCTCCCTAATACGCAGTGTTCTGGAATATAACTCGGTTATATGGTCACCTTATTATGCTGTTCATATAAATAGGATTGAGAACGTACAGAAACGATGTCTTAGGTTAATATCGTACCGTTTCAACTTAAACCGTACTCATAGGACTTATCCCGAACTTTTAAACAAATTCAAAATAAGCTCGCTAGAGGATCGACGGAATTTTCACGGGCTGCTTATGTTGCATAAAATTATTCACAGTCATATTGATTCTCCCCTTCTCCTCCCTCACATTAAATTTAATACCCACCAACGCACTAGGAACCCTGAACTATTTATGATACATGTTTATTTAAACAACACTTCTTTTAACAATCCTTTAACTCGAATGTGTCGTCAATACAATGAGTTACTAGATAATAATACTGATGTTGACATCTTCGACTATAATATAAATCGTTTTCGAAATGTTAGCAGCGCATAGTAAGATTATTAGTCCAGGAGCTTGTGTAGCGACAGCGGCTGTCAGAATGACAGGAGGAGGAGACAGTCTGTGGTACACACAGAGGAGAGTGGAAGTTTTTCATGGAGGTTGGATAAAAAACTAATAAAATTGTATTTGAAAGTGTTCAATAGAGTATTCGTTGTAATATTGGATTGTTTTCATTTCATTACCATTAAATCTAACAATTCAGAAGTGACACGAAGAACCCTCAAGGATTTGAATAGATCCTTATACATCTGCATCATGCCGAATTCGGAGCGTTTTACGCCTGAAATTGACGAAGTAATGCGAAAAAAATTGGGCAGATCTAGAGATAGGTCTCGCTCAGGATGACGACTAAAGTTCAAAAGTAATGAGCATGGGAAGCTTCGCAAGTATAGGCGAACTCGTTCCCGAACACTTACCCATAAGAGCAGGCGCTCGGGCAGGAGTAGGTCGCGTTCGGAACGGAAGTCGCGTAAGCGTGTTCATCGACGCAGACGAGCTCGCAGCGATACGACGACAACTTCCGATGTTAGCAGTCAAAGCCAATCAAGCGCCACAAATCGTAGCACTAGTACCTTTGCGAGCGACTTCACGCGGCGGTCGCGTTCAAGGCAAAAACATCGCCGTATTACTAGCTCTGGTAAAGGCTCGAGTGAGCGATACCGAAGCGGAAGTCGGGATGTTCTAGAAAGATTTTTAAAAGCTGTCGCCTACCATCGCCACAGTGCTTATGTAGGCACTCAGGCACACGATGTCATCTCGAGTTATGATCCAAGTAAAAGAAACCAATCTACTAAATCGCGGATCAAAAAGGTGAACGAAACTGCAGCCATATATGGATGGAGTGATAAAGAGACCATCTTTCACGCCGTACCAAAATTATCCGGCTTAGCACGCAGATGGTACGACGGCTTGACATCAGTTAAATTGTCGTGGAGGCAATGGCAAAAGCAGCTTTTGCAGAAATTTCCAGATGATCGTAACTATGCCGAAAGGTTGTCAGAGATGTTGGCGCGTAGAAGTCGCAGAGATGAAACGCTTGAAGAGTACTATTACGACAAAGCAAGGTTGATTAGTCTCTGTAATATTAAAGGAAAAGACGCAGTCGACTGCGTAATTCAAGGAATATACGACAACAATATAAAATTAAATGCTGAGGGTGCGAATTTTAAGGAACCAAACAAATTGCTTAAATATTTGCGTAATATAACAATACGAAACAACATGAACAGGGATAATAAAAAGCCCAATTTACCGCCTAGGAGGGCTGGGTCGTTCTCGAAGGAAACAAATTTTGCGAAAAGCAACAGAACTTACAATCATGCGCAACGAGTGTGCTATAATTGTTCCGAACCGGGACACACCGCACCTAGGTGCCATAAACCAGCTGAGAAATGCACTATTTGTAGCCGTACCGGCCATAAGGCTCAATACTGTAGACGGGGGCATAATAATGATAATACCAAACCTACAGTAAATTCTGACAACGCAGTTAATAATGTTAGCAAGATTCAGCGGATTACTGCTCAAAACGGAATCGGCGATATATACAACAAACTTGTTAAGGTAAACGGATCCCAGAAGACCGCCTTTGTCGACTTTGGAAGTCAGTGTAGTTTAATTAAAAAGAGCGTAGTGACTGAGCTAAACTTGGAGACCTGTAATACGAATCTACCCAAATTATTTAACGGAAGTACATTGCGATGCAAGTAAGTTAGGTGTAGGCGGTATATTGTTACAAAGACCAAATGACAAGGCACCCTTAAAACCGGTAGCCTACTTTAGTAAACAGACGACAAAAGAAGAAGAACATCTACACTCTTATGAACTAGAAACACTAGCTGTCGTCTTATCATTAAAAAAGTTCCGCACTTATCTAATTGGAGTTCAGTTCAAAGTGTTTACCGACTGTAATGCCTTAAGAACAACATTAACTAAAAGGGACCTTGTACCCCGTATTGCCAGATGGTGGTTGTTGCTACAAGAGTATGATTTCAGTATAGAATATAGACCAGGTGATCATATGCGCCATGTAGATGCTTTGAGCAGAAACCCAGTTGAATGTGCCGATTACGATCACGTTAACAATACCCGTGAGTTTGAGATAATGAACATCACTACTACCGAATGGCTACAGACCGTTCAAATTACGGATCCGAAACTTAAACTAGTGAAAGCTATTCTTGAAAGTGATAGTAAAGACGTTAAAGACATATTAGAGAACTATGTGATGAAAGACAATAAAATTTACCGGAAAGTAGGAGACGAGCTAAAATGGGTAGTACCTAACAGTGCAAGATGGCGAGTATGTCAGTTAGGTCACGATGAAGCCGGGCATTTCGCAGTGGATAAGACTCTTGATAAGATTAAACAGGACTATTGGTTCCCTAAAATGAATCGGTTTGTTCGAAAGTATGTTACGGCTTGTCTAAATTGTGCCTATAATAAGGCCTCAACGTCTAAACGTAGCGGATTTCTTCATCCAATACCAAAAGGAAATACTTCTTTCCATACACTACGTATGGATCACCTCGGCCCATTTGTTAGGAGCCGAAATGGAAATTCTTATATATTGGGAATCATAGATGGCTTCAGCAAATTCATCTTTGTTAAAGCTGTTAGAAATTTAAAAAGTAAGACTACCATTAAGGTTCTTACAGATGTATTTGGTATAATAGGTAGTCCAAAAGTTATAATATCGGATAGAGGGACTAGTTTTACATCAGCCTTGTTTGGAAAATATATAAAGGCTATAGGTTCCAGACACGTCCTTAATGCCGTCGCTACTCCCCGTGCAAACGGGCAAATTGAGCGGTATAACCGGACTATGCTAGAGTCTATTGCGGCATCGAACCATAATTTAGACGAGCGTGATTGGGATACTCATTTAACAAAGGTTCAGTGGAGCCTAAATAATACCAGAAACAAGAGTACCGGAGTTTCGCCTTAAGAAATAGTTTTTGGTCGGCGAACTGTTAACCCTGTCGAGGGACCGGTGCTTAACTCTGCCCAAAATACAAGCTATTCCGATAGGGACTCTATGGTTCCTAATGAAGAGGCTAATGAAACAATGGAGGCGTCGGGTCCAGTATCACCCAATATCGATACGTTAGATAACGCTAGAGATCTCATTCGCAATCAAGCGTCGCAGAATACCGAAAAGAGTCAGCGCTCTATGAAAGCTCAGTATGATAGTAATCGGGCACCCACAAAATTATTTGTTTTGGGAGACCTCGTTATGATACCAAATCACCATCTTCCTGCGAACGGGAAAAGCAAAAAGTTGTGTCCTAAATACCGCGGTCCCTACAAAATTAGTGCGATTCTTAAGAATGACAGATACGAAATCACAAGTATAGATGGTCACGACAAACGTAAATATAAAAGTATTTATCCCGCAGACGCGGACGCCTTAAAAAAGTGGATAACTTTCAACAACTCAGATAAAAGCGACCACGATGATGACTTAGAATTTAGCAGCGATAGCAGCGATAATTAAAACTATACTGTACCTCCCCCCCTTACTGATTTAATATAAATATAAATAAATAACTCTACTCTCTCATCTATTTATTACCTAACGCGTATTCGTACATTCCTGACATTACTATGGCCTCGTGATCGTCTAGTTATTCCTACGTTGTGTTTGTGGTAACCCAAGACTTTTAGAGTTGGAAGACAAACAGGTTATTATGATTTGTTAGGATAAATGATTACCAGATAGGAGATAAATATAAGATTTGGTGTATTTATAAAGTAGTTGTCGTATGCTCAAGGGGAATGTTGATACTAAGGGGATTTTAGGGACTCTCCATATTATTAAAAAAATAGGGGATTGGGAGAGTGAATCTTGCCCCAGCCATTACACTGGCTCATCATATCCTCTATAAGTCAGCCTAAGTGAGGATATGATATCTCTCCGCAAGATTCCGTTTGGAGCAGCCAAAGACGTCTTTTAAAAACTCCAATCCGCCCAGCAATGCCTTTTTCTTTATATTGAAAGAGAGGGTACAAAGAGGTTAGTCATTATCGTCAGAGTCAGGTTGGTTTTGAGTTATGAAGTGACTTGAGAGGACAATATGAACAATCCAGTGTCTCCAAAACCATATCCAGGTGATAAATGTATAAAGTAGATCCAAAAAGCTTGTAGCGCTCTCCACGAACTCTCCACATCGTCTCGTTGTAGGTAAGTAGATCTTGTGCAAGAACGTACTCCTGGGCATAATAAAACTCACTTGGAAAACATCAGCTTACTCAAACGCAATGCAGGGTGCAGGTATGTGTATAGACTCGTCGATGTAGTTGTGGCAACCCAAACATTTAAGGCGAATACTTGGGCTGTGTTTCCTCGTGGCGACGACACAGGCCCGAATTCCGCAGCACAGATATAGGTAGCATAATGTAGTATCAGCAGGTAGTCCATGGAGAGAGTGCTCCAAACACATGTAAATATGGCCAATTACTGGCGGTGATGTCATCAGGAGTAGTAATATTTGGATATGTTCCATAGATCAATGGTGTTGTTTCAATTCCAATGGTCTTGCCATGATATGTGAATATTGGGGAAAATATCAACCCTGTTATAATTTATTGAAATCCGGATCGCAGAGATAGGTAGCAACCATGTTGCACATGTAGCATTAATGGCTTAGCCATCATTGGTAGATTATTCGTGTAGAAATTCCTTGGTGGTTGTGAATCCAATAGTAGCAATTATGAAGCTAGTAATATTGAGGTCAGGACAGGAAGCTCCTGTAGGGTCCGCTTTCCAAGGTCTGACCAGTGATTTATGATAAGATAAAACTGTTTGATCCTCCGTGGGTATGTATACAATTTGCGACTACATCCAATGCACAGACCAAAGTGCCGGAGTCAGCTCTTTCGCATATAGGTGGACATTCACGAAGTAAGGAAGCGATTTGTGGAGGGTCAAGCCAGGTACAACTGCTACACCAACGGCTCCCCGAGGCCCTCAATCTAATGATTTTAAAACGGTTTCGCATGAGTTACGTGATTCAGACAGTCTTGCAGCTTCCCATTGTATAAGGCCGAAGCCTTTCAACATCACAAAACAACAACTCGTCCGAATAGCTATCAGCTGCGCTCTCCCTTCTAAGATCTTCGATATCGGTCAACCAGAGAGTCCCAGATGCAGCTTTATTCTACCTTTTGATTATCTCCAAGCGCCACTAACACTCAGTGAATCGCCACAGATGCGTACGGCGTCGAACGCGATTCCAGTCTGAGTACACTTTTACATACTCGCAAATCATACACATTTGAAGAGTCAAACAACACAAAATAGAGTATTATAATCAAGTCTCAAGTATAATATTTGCTGTCCACAATATCATAGTATTAAACCGGTCTATCTTTGCTATCCGAATACAATCTCATTTTTTAGTTCCGTAGTAGGAACCTAAGCGCATTCATTAATCAGTAATTTTATATTCAAATCCTAAATACAAGTTATTCAAGGAATTCAAATCGTAGAACCAATACCAACAACTCAATCAAATGCTGCACCCGAAATGATTAAACGCATCATCCTAAATCCAGTTACTAAGTTTCTCGAGGCGCCACCTATTGAGAGATAGCAAATGTTTTTAGATGGAAAACTGTTAGTATCGTGGTCATCGATTAGATCGTATCTAGCGGGTTCCCAATGAGCCTCACAGATGGCGCCGCCAATCGATAGGGTGAAATAATACATTTAGATTTAATTTACAATACTAGTGAATTCGGTTTCAATCTAGGCAGGGTCAATTAGTGTTTTGTAACAATTCATACAATTGTTTTAGAGTACTCCTTAATTTAGTTATAGAATAAACAACGGGCTGTACTGCTAGCGCCAACTAGTGACCGCTGGTTGAACCACATTAGCCTGCTTCCTTTTAAATTCGATCCTAAGTTTAGATATATATATTTTGTTTCATTATTGAAATTACATAAATACAGCCTACATTTACAATCAATTCAATCTATAGTGGAATCCCTAGGTTAATTTTCACATTAAATGAGTAATTACACGATAAATGTCAGCCAATCACAGTTCTCATTGGAATCGGAAGTCGGGTAAGTACCTATAACGAAACAAAGACTCCTGCGCGCCATGTCTGACCCGATTAAAGTTCTCCTTCCAGATACGGTGTTATGGCTACAAAATGAATTGTGATACGTTTCCCAATGCTATTTAGTAGAATTAAATTTGTGCTTTTTGTGGACTTGATGTATAATTGAGAGTGATCACTGTCGGCTCAATACCACCCATAAAACCAACAAAATGAGTACCGCGCCGCCATATTTATTTCAGTAGATACAATCTCACGATTTATTTAGGCGCGCACGTTATGTTCAGATTTCGTTGCACTAATTGACTACTTTCTGTATTTTCAGGTTATGACCAAGTCAATGGCAATTCGATCACTGGTTTTCGAATGGCGAGCTTATTGTTAAAAGTGTTCTAATGAAATTGCAAGATGCGCGGACTAACACCCATTGTGCTTATTTGATATTTTGGTGAATAAAGTATGGTGCAACAGAATATAATCAAACAGTAGTATAATGGTGTTGAGGTGATATCCTAGTCTTCCGGGGTAAGTTAAAACTTAATACCTATTTTGGTAATAATGCCTAGGAGACTATATAGTGTGAAAAATGGGGCCAAACCCGGGTACGGTCGCGGGCTTCATCGTGTACGAGCTAGTTCTTAATTTGAGAATACCTAATGTGAATACCCGGCCAGTAAATGGGAGCCTACTTTATTTCGGTTTAATGTAATATTGTTGCCCTCCATAATTCTAACCTAATACTAGACCTATTACTATTATGGTTATGACGTATTGTTTTATTAACTGTAATTCTCATTTATTTCAGGCAATTGGTATGAGATATGTCAGTCTGCGGCGGTAACTAGATTCGAGCGTGGATCTCTAAATTATGGCATCTAGTGATTCGATATTGATTATGACATCAGTTTGGATTTTTGCGAAATGGGCAATCAAAGGTAGGTAAATGAACTGTTTAATTTTATGCTACATAACCTAACTCTAACTGTACAGTAGTCGTATTGTCGCCCCTTCGCATTCCTACCCTAAGCAGGCCCTGGTTAGTCTAGTTTATGCCCTATCCTATTTTTATAACATTGGACAGTATCTTATCTCCACCAAGATGAGCCTACCATTCAGTAGTAGTGTTTGGTAAACTGATTTAAATTCTAATAGATCATATTGTCTTACAGATTGCTTCGAGCTAGGGGTGCAACGGGCTGCTGAATTTCTACTAGTGGTGTAATCATAGCTGAAATATGCTCTACTTAAGCTGTCTATAATATGATACTAAAATTTTACTGATGAAGACTACATTTTGTTAAGTATTTCCTAGTATAGTCAAATATTTTGTGGAATAGACATCAGAAATCCTTCGTTATGAATTTACTGATTGAATACTAAGTTGAACTATATACCTAATGTTAACTCAGAATTGTACTGCTAGAGGCTCGCCCCTCACTGGTTTAAATCTAGAATTCTCTAGTATAATAGATATTGTCTCTGCGAGGGTTTAACTCAATTTGGAAATTTAATAATATTTGCGAATTAAAAAGTCAGTATACTTTATTTGTAGGGTGTTTATATTGGATTATTATTAATGTTACTGAATATTAAAGTTTTATGCTGTATTTTGTACACCTTTATTTTTCTACCTTTTCTCTGTTATTGTTGTTATAATCTTTACTGTTTATTCATTTTAACAATTGTTACAACCACACTTTGATCCCTTATGATGATCCTAACATACCTAGTCTATCTAGCTTGTCCCCAAGTATGAAGCTTGATTCTATTCCTTGTAATTGCAAATGTATCAAAATAAAATTTATAGTATTAATTGATGTGTATGTATGTGTCCCTGCCTAAGTGGCGGAGAAAAGACCGAATTTCTGTTGTCTTCTCTCCCCTAAGCACGTGTCTAATACCTATACTATCCTATAGTCCCTAACCAGTTTGGAGTGGAAAAGCACCAGTGGTCACATCAAGGCATAGTGAGATTCCGTAGTCCAAAAGTGTATGCCTAACCTTCCAACAGAACTCCTCCGGAGCGTGCTGATGGAATGTGTACCTGACAAGTCCGAGGGTCCATCTGACTGGGGAGGATCCTCGGAAGATGTGTATAAGATCATGAGTCATCAGTATTCGAGCAGGGTACTGTTTAGCGAGAAACGGTCAGACCCGCCCAAGCGGCGTACCATGTTTCCATGGCCAGCTCTTACTCGAAACCTTAGACCCATGCCAGACTTTAGGTACAAGCGACCGCTAGTCCCATAGTAAATAGCTAATATCTTAAAACAAATAATGGGATCGTAGGAGTCACTTGCCCGAATGGTTGTCTGAAATCCATTCAGATCCGCCCTTCAAAACAAGGGCGGCACCAGGAACCTAAAGAAAAGCATCAACTACTCCACCTGTATATTATTTATGGTAGCACTGATTCTAATTCCTTATCTAGGTAAAATTTATAATCCTCCACGATAACTAGGGCGTCTTGAACTTCACGTACAACACAGCTCGTAATCTCGACTCAACCAGAAGAGTCCCCTGAAAGGAATTCGCGACCCCAGGCTGATCCAGCAGCGTTTCAACAACTCCAACAACCTAATTCAAAAGTGCGTCCCGAGTAACCTCGAATCCCCGTCTCCAGGCCCTTTTATAACCTCTCAATTGTTTCTTCTGAAACTGTTCTCATGAAACAAGCACAATTTCCTCCGATCGCAGTAGGTATGTTTTTCAAGAAACTATTTCACAGGATCAACGTAGGCATGTTTCACAGGATCATCGTAGGTATGCTTCATGTGAAACCGTTTCACAGGATCCCAATAGGTATGTTTCACATGAAACTGTTTCCCAGGATCATGGTAGGTATATTTCACGCGAAACTGTTTCACAGGATCATAGTAGGTATGTTTTACGTGAAACTGTTTCCCAGGATCCTGGTAGGTATATTTCATGTGAAACTATAAACTTCCCGTGACGATCGAAAACAACCTATATTCCTCACCAACAAGGTCGATTCTTCATTGTCAGATAAAATTTCACGCGATCATCGTAGGTATATTTCACTTGAAACGCTAAATTCCAAGTGGCGATTGAAAGTATGCTTTATTGATAATGTAATAAGGTCGATATTTCACTAAAGGATTTCTGTTTCACAGGAAACACATGAAATTTTCAAGGCACAATCTCTCGATGCCGATGGAACTTACGCTCTAGTAATAATAAAATAAGGTTGATATTAGTTTTGCCTTCTGAATACCGACTTATCTCGACGCTTGCTTCTAGCGGAAAATGGGCCTTACTAGTAGGCATTAAGGGCGTGAATAGCTTGTACTCAGATATCTGTATCCAAGTAGGTATCAAATTGCGGAGTATAGTCATTTCCTTTCATTTTTATTTGGATAATATATTTTAAAATGTCCCTACATATTTTACTATAGGTAAGTATTGATGCCAATCTCCCGACAGTTGGTAGGTACCAGTTTTAGGTATATTGTTAGTAGGAAATTGTTTTAGGTGTTGTATGTCTTTCTAGGTACTTTCCTATACCCAATGTCGACGCTTTAATGTTTTTACTACTTAGGTATTTAGTTAGACTACATGAATGTACCTATTTACCTGTGAATGGAATAATGCGTAAATCTGATTATCGTACCTATTTATTATTGGAGCTTAGGTGGGACCGTCACAATACTTTGCATGATATATATAATATTTAATTTACCATATTATTATTACATGCTTACTAAAAGTAACAGTAGAATTCTTAATGAATAAAATAATACGTATTATGTTACATTTATATGTGGTTAGTTGGTCACATTATACGTAGGTATAATATTTCATGGCATGTACGCTTTTAAGTTTACCATATGGTTTCTTTAGAATGTTATATTTTATCTATGGAATATCCCTGTAAAATAGTATGTCCCTATCCCTCTAGACTTGTTGCAGACTGTAAAGGGTTATTTACAACCTATATCTCAAGTACGTGAGCGAGGGACTTATTACATGAATGCAAGTACAACTCAGAAGGAACCTATTGCTAAATATTGTAACTACAGATTATCGTGAAATATGCTGCTTAATGCTGTGATCACAATTACTATATCTTAACTACAGATGACCATGAAATATGCTGTTTGATGCGGTGATCAAATTCGATAAACGTAGCCAGAGATAATCATGAAACATGCTGCTTGATGCGGTGATCACATTTAATAAACGTAACCACAGATGACCATGAAATATGCTGCTTGATGCGGTGATCAAATTCGATAAACGTAGCCAGAGATAATAATGAAACATGCTGCTTGATGCGGTGATCACATTTAATAAACGTAACCACAGATGATCATGAAACATGCTGCTTGATGCGGTGATCACATTTAATAAACGTAACCACAGATGATCATGAAACATGCTGCTTAATGTGGTGATTATAATTACCAAATGTCGTAAGTACACATAATCATTAAAATGCTGCTTACTGCTGTGATCACAGGTCCGATCGTGAAAAATGCTGCTTCATGCGGTGATCACAATTTTACAGAGAAATGTGCCTTTTAATACAGTGATCACAGTTCTGGTCGTGAAAAATGCTGCTCAATGCGGTGATCACATTAACTTCGAAATATACACTTTAATGCGAAATGTGCTTTCTGAAGTACTATGTCTAGTCACTAATATTACCGATTTAATTCATAGATTAAGATAATGATCCTGTCATAACGATATTATCATCATCATATTTATATGAACGTTTTCTTTCCTTCTCTATAGGTACTCACGCAAAAGAAAGTATGACACATACCCTAATTATTTGTATGTCATTTCCACAGGTATTTACTTCCACCAAAATGCACGTATCAACATAACATTGAGATCACTCATGACGGAAGCCTGAGACGACTCTCAACCTTGGACGAGACTGCATATTTCCGTTGTCACTGTTTAGAAGTTAGAAGACTTGTTTTTTATTTTTTTTGGTTCTTTTGTTTTTGTTTTGATTTTATTTTCTTTGTTTCAATGGTCACTAGTATTTAAGAGCAAGTAGATATATATATATATATATATATATATATATATATATAGGCTTTAGTTTCGTTCTATTATTTTATTGTATAGAGTCATACAAAATAAGAATGGCCGAACGCGGAATAGGGTCATTCCGTTCAACAGGACGGCCGTCTGTTAGCAGCGCATAGTAAGATTATTAGCCCAGGAGCTTGTGTAGAGACAGCGGCTGTCAGAATGACAGGAGGAGGAGACAGTCTGTGGTACACACAGAGGAGAGTGGAAGTTTTTCACGGAGGTTGGATAAAAAACTAATATAATTGTATTTGAAAGTGTTCAATAGAGTATTCGCTGTAATATTGGATTGTTTTCATTTCATTACCATTTAATCTAACAGAAATAAATTGCAAACTACATTTTTTAGTTGATGGTGGTCATCGTTGTTGCCTTAACTGTATTTTGGTTTTTGAATTTGGTATGGAATATTTGTGTTACCCTTTTTCTTTTTGTATGCCTCAATTGTAAACTTATGTAGAATAGGAGCATGTACTTTCTTTTTATTCTAAATAGTACACATTCTCAGTGGATTTCAGTCTGAACTTGTAATTGTGATAACCATAAGATTCTTAAGTGGCTGTTATCTGTTATGTGTATGCAATAAATAAATAAATAAATAAACGTAATGGACTCCTGGATTTTAGAGTTTTGATCCAGTAAGTTATTCATTGTGGAATTGAGTGTCTCGAATTTTAAGTTTTGAGTACGCTCGAAATTCTCAAATAATTTAGTCATTTCAGACATAAGTGAAGCGGTGTCTGTGTTGAGATTATCCTGTGAGTCTGCCTCTAATTGTCGTCGTGCCCTACGTGTCTTTACACCAGAGTCCCTTTTATCCCCTTCACTAGGTAGTGAGCTCAATGCGGGGTCCGAATTAGCGTGTTGTAAGTTAGTAGGTGCATCCAAATTCGACGCCGGCGGTGGAGTTCTTTGGGTTGACATTTCTGATTTATATCTGATTTCGATCCTCTAAGTGCGCGGGCGCCGTCGGCAAATGAATAGGTAAAAGAGGCGTAGCCTATTAAAAAGAAATGCTGTCACTTGAGGGGCGGAGCGTAGTGGGTCAGCAGCCTGTGATTGGTGATTTTGCAAAAGGTAGGTATTGAACGGGTATGACGGAGGTATAGTTATCAATGCGGTTGGTCTCACTCACTGGGTAGCTAGCTAGATTTGCACCTTCTCACACTTCTGTACGCCTGGTATACTTGTGGATTATTTAATATTTTAATTTAATTAAATTTTCGTTTAAATTTAGAATAAACAGTAATAAACACGTCCGTCACTTAAAAGATCCAGGAGCGGGGGAACTAGTTCCGCCAATAAAGAAGTGGCAGAGTTGTTAAAAACATTTTTTACCGAGATACCGATTAAAACTACTTCACTGCTAAACTCATGTCCAATAAGTACAGAAAACTTGTTAAAAGAAAATAAAGGCGCCTGCGAAAATTACTTTTGTTATTTCAAAGTAGACGCTAAGACTATCATTAAAGCTTTTAAAAGCATAAGTTGAAAAATACGGAAGATATTTGGGGAATGTCAGTCAGAGTTATAAGTACTGTTGTTGATATTTTAGCACCGTATTTAGAGTACGTTTTTAATGCTTGCGTCAAAGTAGGAGTTTTCCCCGATCTCATGAAAATCAGTAAAGTGGTGCCATTATTCAAATCAGGTTGTAAAAATAAATTGAATAATTTTAGACCGGTGTCCATCCTGCTCAGTTTAAGCAAAATCTTTGAAAAAATTATGTTAAGTTAAATGATTGTACACTTTAATAGTAATAAATTATTTCATCAACAACAATATGGCTTCACAAAAGGCCGCAATTCTACCGAAGCTGGTATTAGCCTCATTCAACAAATTTTTGGCGCATGGTAAGAACATCATAATGCAGTAGGTGTTTTTTGCGATTTGTCTAAAACATTTGATTGTATAAATCATTCAACACTATAACTAAAATTAAAACATTACGGTTTTACGTATGTTAGTCTTGAAATGGTGAAATCATTCAAAAAGTAAATGTTAATGGAGAGTTATCTGCAGGAGGGGAAATGAGCATTGGAGTGTCACAAGGATCTATATTGGGACCGTTTCTCTTTCTTGTCTAAATAAATAACCTTCCACATATGGTGCAGAACACTGCTGGTATAGTTTTGTTTGCCGACAACACTTCACTGATATTTAAAATTAATAGGAAAGATAACAATATAGACAAAGTAAAATGTTTTCGATTTACTATTAATAACTTAGTCTTAAACTCTAAAAAAACAAAATGCGTGCATTTTTGCCTCCCTAATGCACAAAGTAATTAATGTAATATTATATTAGATAAAACGCAACTTAAGTTGGTAGAGAAAACTACTTTCTTAGGCGTTAATATAGATTGAAAAATTCATTGAGGCTCACATATTGAATCATTGGCTAGTAGATTAAGTTCGGCTGCATTTGCCGTGCCGAGGCTAACGGATGTTAATACAGCTAGATTAGGTTATTATAGTTATTTCCATAGTATTATGTCGTATGATATCATACTATGGAGCAAGCGTGCTGATAGAGACACCATATTCAAACTTCAAAAACGAGCTGTAAGAGTAATATATGCATTACGTCGACGTTATTCGCTCAAAGAATTGTTAAAAGCAATTGATGTATTAACCTTCTTATGTCAATATATATTTGATAATATTATGTTTATTAGAAAGCATATTAACAAATTTTCTAAAGATACTGATGTTCATAACGTCAATTTAAGAAACAAAACTAAACTGGTCACACCGGTATTTAGACATAGTAAAGTAAATTCATCTTTCATGGGTACCTGTATAAGATTTTATAATCATATACCTGAATGTATTATTAATTTACCTGAATCATAATTGAAAGGTAAGGTGAAAACAATTTTGATGAAAAAAGCCTATTATAAAATTGATGAATATATCAATGACAAAAATGTATGGTGTAGGTACTACTAGCTCTTCAAAATAGGAAGTTATTTATAAATTTACAATTTTGTAAATTGGGTGAGGATGATTCAATGTGGAATAGTCATTCAATAACAAATACTTTTTATATATTTACGGCTTTGGCAATGCATGCTCACTTAAAAGTCTGCCTGGTGGTGGCGCGGGGATCGGGTCGTTCTCATCCCTCAAATATGGTTGAATTGGACGATGGCTGGGCCTTGCGTCATGCTCGTGAACGGGTGCTGCCTTAGTGGACTGGCCTGCTTTGCTGTACTGTACTTCGCCTAGGCGGTTATGTGCGTGGCGTGTATCGGTGCACGTTGTCTCTCCAGAGTGAGCGCTCGTGCGCGCTAGTCGGTCTGCATACGTCGCCCCCTACCTGAATGAGCTCGCTTAACTTTCCCTTTGCTTTACGTTAGATTTTTAACGTTTGAAAAGAGATAAATTAACGTAATCCTAATTCAATCAATCCTTTTTTTATTTTCATTTTAATTTTCATGATTGTTTTTTATGCTATTCAGTGATAAGCGAGCAAACAGCCCACCTGATTTATTGGAAACTGTCGCCCATAACATCAACGATTCTTACATTTATATTGCAGCAAAACCATAGGTGTGTGACGTCTAGGCCTTCCATAGTCAGAATATACTGAAAAGCGATGGAGCAGGTCTAGTCAAGTGGCAGCGATGAACGATGACCAAGGCTCGTAGAGTCCAGGAACTGTATGCGCGTTTCGTACTTTGAGGCTAGTCGAATTTCAGCACCGCAACAAGCAGGCGTGCCTCCTAATACCGTTGGCAAAACAAGGTTGACAACGGAGGATGATGATGATCAATCCAGGTCACGAATTGCAATTTCTCCATTTGATTATCTTATTGAAGCTATACAAATTTTAGTAGTTACTAATTTTCATGTATGGCAACGGAATTTTTAAGACAGAGTAAAGACACTAAGTATTTTATTTACATTATTTATATCACGCTTTAACAAGGTCTAATATTCCACTTCCGGAGTTGAGACTCCATCACAAGTCATTCAATTCATAGTCGATTGGTGATCTCTATTTCAAAAAGCTTTCTTTGCAACATATATAAGTACATTTCAAGAATTATATAGTGAAGTAAGTAAAGCTTTAATAGTAGTTTTTTTTTAAATTGATTGATTATTACTTAGATGTCGCTAAAGCAAACTGCAGCAACACTACAGTGTATTCAACTACAAGTCCGAGCAACCTTATTGGTAGTTTCATATCTACGTCGAAGAGACCGTAAACTCTCATGATTTGGAAATTTTTCACCATTCTCCTCATATTTTTACTTTCTACGCTTGCTGAGTCTGTAAAATAGGAAACTTTTATGTTAACAAACAATTTTAATTCATCATATCCATTGTTTCTCCTTGTGATTTGAGATTAATGTTTGGGAGTTTGGGGAGTACCCTTTTGTTACAATTGTTATATGGATGAGT
This sequence comes from Blastobasis adustella, assembly GCA_907269095.1. Classification (NCBI taxonomy): domain Eukaryota; kingdom Metazoa; phylum Arthropoda; class Insecta; order Lepidoptera; family Blastobasidae; genus Blastobasis; species Blastobasis adustella. The sequence continues at coordinate 956,521 of OU026132.1, forward strand.
TACCACATTCTCGTTTGTATTTTTGATGAGGTCAAAAAAAAATGCATTATGAGTAGTGCGAATTATTTATAAACAAAATTGTAGTTTATTTTCATATCATACACTTACCCAAATCCTTAGTTACAAAATCGCATGATTGTACAATTGTCGAGTAAAACCTCTGGCATTGGTAAGCAACCAACCATAACAACAAAAACTTTTTTGCCAGCCACACGTAGATAGATATTTGCATGTACAATATATTTTGCTGTAAAAAATATTATTTCTTCTTCATACGATATTCACGCCAAGATTATTACATATTAATTATCTAGGCTGGGCCATTGAGGCACCCTAACAGAAGCTTTTTATGCCCAGTACTTTATTCGACAATAGTTTTCGGTAGTCAGTGTTCAAGGAAAAGGGCAAAATTATCCTACCGATAACTAAACTAAAATAGTCATCATCATTGACAGGCCACAACAATCCGCTGCTGGACTTGGGTTTCCCCCACCACCACATGCAAAATAAAATAAATACACAATCGTGGACAGACTCACACAGATCTAGCCCCAAATTAAGTAAAGCTTGTTCTATGGGTGCTACATAACTGATATACTATTACTTTTATGCAACATTTTGTCATAATCTCCACATGCTTGGCATTTGTAGTTTTGATTAATATTATGCGACACTGCAGCTGCCTATTTTATAGTCTACTTATGTGAAACTTATCCTTAACATCACATTATTTATAAAAGAGTACGTAAATACTTACGAAATGATCGGCATTTTCGTTTATATCCAACATAAACTGAACGTTGATCAGGCATTCTATGAAAGAGTCTATAGCCAACATCATTATCTAAAAATAAAACATAACAGACTCAGTTTTATAAAAAATTTACGTTCCCCGCGGCCTTCACCCGCACTCAGATCGGATCTCTGCAAACATTTAACTATCCCGCGGGACCCTATTATTTTCCCGTAATAAAAAGTAGCCTATGTCACTCGAAAATAAGAAAAAAATACCTTCCATTTGTGAAAAACAAATTTAAAACGGCCCCGTAGTTTTTGACTCTACTTTATACAAACAAAAAAAAATCTATTCTCTTTTTTTTTCTCAATACAACAGTACTTAATTTTTTATTTATTTGTTATACAAAAATCAAACTGGTTCAAGAAATATTCGAGCTCTGTGGGTTTAATTTTTATTCAGTATATTTTAACTAATTTATTTTAATACGAAGTTATTATAATTAAAGTTATTTTTATATTAAGTATTAAACCTAGGTACCTCGTTAAATAAATAGGCCCCTATGAACAGCCTCCCTGCCAATAGTCCTCAAAAATCCAGCCGCGTTACCCCGTTGCGCAGCCAGTAAGATGTGCTGGCCCAAAAAGTGCCCAGTGCTTGGGTCCAGACCATTTCCTATGCCTCATTCGGCGACCCAGCTTTTCTCTTTATAAAATTATTAGTATACTTACTAGAATGTATCATAAAAAATTTGTCCTCTAAGCCTTTAGCAGGCCATTCCAGATGAGACAGCAGGTGAGTAGCCCAAAGTCTATATATACGTAAAGTACGACGAATGTATTACGATGGATCACTGTGTTTAAAGTTGAAATTAAAACTAATTTTTAATTCAACAAGTTAAACTTGATCGATTTGTTACTGTACAAAGGGATATACTTACTGAAAATTGAAATAATTTCTTCCAAATATCAAATGCTTCTAAAATGTTTACGAAGAGGTGACGTAATTTCTTCAACGATATGCTATTGGTTTTGTTTGCTAATACGTATTCACTTTCTTTCAACCAGCGTTCAAATTCAAAATTTATGAAGTTCAACATATGTAAGGCATATAAAGGGTTCGAGTCGATGAATATCGTCAAGATATTGAAAATGTGGTCATAAATATCGAAAAAGTTTGACAAGATAGTATTTACAGAGGGGATTATCAAGTGGAATGAAACTAAGGATAGAACACTAATCCAATTCCAAAATCGCAATGTTTTCAAATTACTCGGAGCTGTTAACGAATTGTGAATGAAGTCCAACTTTAATATAAGCGCAACATGGTCTAAACTATAAGCGATGTTCAGTATGTAGAAGAACACAACAGAAATGAGATGAAACAAAAAACTACAGACGCATAAAATAAAGAATAAAGTTTGCATTCGATTTTCCGAAAAAGAAATATATTCCATAAAAATTTCGATAAGAATGAAAATTAGGAAAACACTTGATCCAATAAAGGAAATTACGTAGTATCTATTAGAAGTAGGTGTGATGAATTGACCATGAATGAAGTATTTCTTTAAAAAAATTAAAGTCGCCAATACATTTAGCGGAAGAATAACATTTTGAATGTCTTCACTAACTATATTATTTATAAGGTATTCTGGCAACATTTTACCCATATTGTGATTTATATTTATTTTTTGTTATAATTTTAAGTCGGTTCGGTATTCTCTTACTATACCATAAAACGAATGAAATAAAACGAGAATACTTATTAATATCAAATCAACTCAAAGGTATAAATATTAAAACATTATTAGCTTACATCGGAAGCCATAACACATCCTGAAAATTACTTTTATAAAAACGTATAGGTACCTACGGAACGTATTAACGTAATTAAAAAATTATGTTAGTAAAATTAAGGGACAGTAAAGCTTTGAACTAAAAACATAAAAAAGAATAGAGATACCGAAAATATGGGTATGAACCATCTTACTGAAATATATAATACTAAAACTCAAATAAGTTTTCTAATAATGTGATAAAGCCCAAATTTTCTGGAGTTACACACAATGAATTTACTCATAGCACCACTCATTAAAAAAAATAAACAAATAAAATTTTATATTTGTATAGCAACTGGTAATAAAAGTTACTAGTTGACTAAACTTAGAAATCGGCTAAGTTATTTCTTATCTCAATTTTGACATTGCTGCCTAAGTTGATTGTAAGTTGATTCCTAAGTTTAGCGACTCGGCCATAATTAATTTGAATCGTTATTACAGTATCAGAGTGACCTGCAGCGGAACCACAGTGTAGTTCGCAACGAGTCCAGCCGTTTTGAATGGGAGACTAGCGTCAATCCAGAACAGAATTAGGGCTGTCATATTTCTGAAGTTCCTTCACAGCCGAAGAACGTTTTTTGTCATTCAATTTGATTCTGATAACAATTAAAGTTAAATTTATATAATATCTATTTTCCTTTCCATACCATACATAGCCGTATGGTAACCAGCAGAGCAGAATACAGTAGAGTGAGCTGCTGACTTCACTTACCTTTTCTCTTTGTCGAAGTCGTACGTATGTCGTAGAGGAGACTGAGAGAGTTTGAGAGGGGAAATAGGTAGTATATTGCGATGATGGATCACAGTCGAGGGATGTCCATCCCTCACCCATGATCCTACCAACCTCTCGGTTCCTCCTCCATTCTCGTCACGCGGTGCCATGCGTACGCAGTGGTTAGCGTGTCCTCATAGGTCGTGGAGAAATACAATATTACATTGCCAATTTTGTAGTTACACATCCAATAATGTTGGATACCTACTACTAAATATCGGAAAAAACTGTATGCACTGTGATATAATTTGAATTGAATTAATTTCATATTATGTTTAATACGCATTTTGTTCTGTTGTAGGTGTTGGATGGAAGGTGCGGCGCGGAGAGTAGTCAAATAATATAATTGAACGGAAAGTAAACAGAACTCTTATGAATACAAGAATTCTTCTAGAAGACTATCTACTGTATTGACTGACAGAACGTTATCAGCCGTGTCAAAAGGAACCGCTATATTAAATCAATGAAATTTTGGCGGAGAAGGGGATAAGGTAGCCGCCAATGTAGGCAAGCAAAGACGTGGAGAAGGTGGAAAAGGGTAACTACCCACCTGGCCGGTTGTTGTGACCAGGGGACCAAGGGTCCGACAGTTGATATTCGGAAGCTGTATTTATGCCGCAGAAGTTGGCACACTTCTCTAGCACGATGTAGGACGGTCAGCGCCATCTATGTGCGGATGCTTGACAACCTTGTGTTCGTGTAATCGTAATGCGAGTATTGTTGAGTTTCCCTATTGGAGCGATAGATGTCGCTACAAAATCATATTGTGGTGAAATGGGAGAATCGTTTAATGCGGCAGAATCAACATTTTTAATACGTTCACATTATTAAATCGATTGTATATTAGTAAGAATACTTTTATTGCTATAGTGTTTTTTGTAATATTTCCAAGAGTTGTGTTAAGTAGGTATTAGAAAGTTGAGGTTTAGTTACATAAAGAAAACGAATAGGTACTTAAACTATTTATTACCTTAATATCTAAATTATAACGTAAATAAAATCAGCAAATATCAGATGGGAATAAGTAAATTGCAAGGAAAGGTTGGGTTATTATTGCCGTAATCTTTCGTAACTTTGTTTTATTTACAAATTTTATTTTGTTTTATTTCTAGCCAAAAGAGCCTATCATACATCATACCAGGCTCTAGGATATGATAAAGAATGAATTTTCTCTGTTATTTTTAATTCATTGTTAATTTAATTACACGAAACCAGAAACCAATTCATCGATTGATATAAAATTAACCCAAAGGATAAGCTCCTTTAAAAATAAAGGAACGAGTAAGTACTAAAACATAATTTAAGTACATCGTGAACTTGATTACTAAATTAATAATAATATTAAAAGACCTTACCAATTCATCTATCACAATATAACACATAGCTACCAAACCTATTAACGTAATTGAAACATGTGGGTACGGGGGTATTTTTGTGCCCTCAAATTGTTTATCCTGAGTACAGAACCTATATGGCCTAGGCAGGCCATAAACTACTATTGCTATTACCTTAATGCATTTCATTTCGTCGTGTTTACAATGCCTTATAGCTCCGGTCTGAATAATGCTATCAACCTTAAACTTGGAAGAAGAGATAGGTTGCTCCCGCCATTTCGAATGAGAAAAGCACGGTCGTACCATCCTTTACTCGAAGCTATTAATAGCTGCACTTTCACCACACATATTATGGTTACGACTAGACTGACTCAGTCAGCCAGAAATATCGAGCTACTAACCGTGGTACAAATCCGATAATATGTGTGATAAAACCACGGAAGTCTTAAAATCTACATTCACAGCTCTTTCGACTCCAATTTAGCTCTTTTTACGACTTAAGATACAACCATTACAATACATAAAGACCGACAGTATAAGTTAATACTGATTCTAAGTTTAATTCACGAACTATTCCAAGTCAAAGTAATTCTGGCCCTCACTTATTAACAAAGTGACGAAATATCCAAGGAAAACAACTCCGCGGAACTTATTACACAACCTACACTCTAAAACTGCCATTTCAACGAAATAATAACGTGTTCTCATCACAAATATTTTTTTATACTACTCAGAGACAAACGAGCAGACAACACAACTGATAGTAGGCGGTATCTGTCGCCCATAACACCTACGATTGATGCATTTAGCAAAAATGCAGAACCGTAGGTGCGTTGTCACTGTCAGGACTTAGATGAAATGGCTCATGCCTGTAATTGCGCTGGCTATCTTATCCTTCAAACCGGAACATAACAATGTAAGCATTGTTGCTTGGCGGCAGAAATAGATAAGGCGGTGGTAGAATAGAATATGGTTTATTTCATACTCCATACACACAGACAACACAAACTTAGAAGCTACATAAACACAAACATTTGTATAGAGGTAGACTGAGTAATTAATTAACTATGTAAGTGGTACTCGCCCAGGCGGACTCCTCAGGCGTGACAGAGTCCTACCACCTGATAACTGACTTATTTAATTGGGAATGCGAACTGCAGCAGCACAATAGTGTAGTCTGTGAGAGAGGCCAGGAACCGCAATGGCAGCGCGGCATCCACCGCGAACATGCCGCAGCCGCGCAGGGCGCCGCCGCGGGCGCGGGATGCGCGGATCACGTTCTTGCACAGCCGGCGCAACGGCACTGCAAAATAAAATAAAAAATATGCTTAGACAATTCACACAGCCCATCTAGCCCCAAAGTTAGCAAAGCTTGTGTTAGGGGTGCTAGGACAACTGATAAACTAATTACATACTTTTTTTAAATACATAGGTACTTATTACTATGTAGAACTCGGCGCGCCTTTGTTCGAGTACACCTACTTTAACCCCACCTACCCTTTTTTCTTGCTTATAAACTTTCCTCTTGAATGCTGAATCTGCTGTTGAAAACTGCATTAAAATAGTACATACATACATAGGGGCAGAAGTGACTTTGTTTTATACTAAATATAACACCCAGACCCGTGACAGAAATTAAAATTCATCATTTCAATTTCTGCTCGGCCGGAAATTGAACCCGGGACCTTTGCGTGGCAGACATGTTAACCATCTGAACCACTCAGGTCGTCCAAAAAGCTATGTATGTAAGTAATACTGATAACTAATTTTTCAGTATTTACCTGAAATATCTCCTCTACCAATCAGAGATGAACAGATAGATCGACTTTCTTCCAAACATCCATAGAAATCTTCGCACTTTTTGCTCAAAATGTATATGTAGAATACATTTTTCAATATCCATGATAGACTCATATTCATTACTACGAACTGGAATAAATAGGAAGATCAAATCCTAATACCTCCTACAAAACCAGCAGTAAGGAAACGTGATATGAGATAAAAAGAGATAAAGAAAAAGAGAAGTGATTGTTGAGATGAGAGGTTTGCCTCCAACTATTGTAAAAAAAAAACGCCCGAAGGTCTATTTCTGGCCAAAGCCGAGGGCTTGAAAACTCTAAGAAATGTTGTACAAGCTGTAGTTAATAATATAAAAGATATTAAAACTTTTATATTGACAGTTTATATTGACTGAATAATATAGAAAGGTAATTTAAATCATCTTTAGAAGATACACTATGATAAAAATGACCTTGCAATGTATTTGTAAAGAATAAACCACCTTCGGCGAAACCTTCGGCTTCTGTCGGGTTTCAGGCGGAAGGTTTCGCTGAAGGTGGTTTTCCTGGCCGACGGTGGCCGAAGTCAAAGCCGAAGCTTCGGTTGGACACTAAAAACATAGGTACTTACAGTACTGTTGTCACTAGGCATTGAAACAAGTTTAATAACTGATTGAACTGCGCAAATGAAGTAAATAAATGTATCTACCGTATAATATGTTACCTAAAACAAATAAAACTTTGCTTTTAATAATGAACATATAACTTTGAACTTTAAAGAAAATATCATGATTCGCTTACAATTAAGTTAGAGAGACTTCTATACATGTTGTATGCATCAAGCAGATTGGTGTATGCTTCAAAAATAATTTCAACACTGCGTTCCGTTAACACACGTCCATTCCACTTTTTAATTTCATTCATGACCACGTTCCAAGATGCCAGTTGATAACACATCAGGCTCATTAAAAAAATACATCTTATTAGCTGAACGTCGAAGATAAATTGTTTAAAAAACAGGGTCTGAAATTCTTTTAAGGATATTGAAAAGAATATGGTTGCAAATACGCATATAGAGAAGGAAGTCAGGAAGTAAATCCAACCGTAAGTTTTATACATTACGGTATAGTTGTTTATTTTTAAGTTAGAGCGATATACGGTCTGCAATTTCACTATCATCCTGATGTTCATATCGCTCTGGTAATAGATAGAAATGAAAGTCAGCAATATGGCAATAGAATAGTCAGCTGCGTAGTATCTAACAAAGAAAGCAAAGAAAATATCATCTATTTTCACACCTTTGAAATGTATCAAAATTTCAAATATGTTGGCACTGACGAACAATAAAGTGCCGCACAATGCAATAAAATTTGTTAGCAATGAATTAGACGTTATAATGTTATTGCTGATTTTATATTTAGTTTGTAAAACAAACATTTCCATTATAGTAATAGGTCGAAGCATTGATTCAAAATCGGAGTCAATAGTGTATTTCAAAGACATGTTGATGGTCTTTTTATTTTTACACATAATATTTTTCGGAACTGTATGGTTTAATGGAGTAACAACAGGCGACAAGTAAGAAATAAAACCTTGGTGGCGCGAAGTAGAAACATTAAAATTGAATATAATTATATTAAGTGAAATCGATCTTGACCTGAGCATAGTAATATGATTAGTTGGCTAACGTCATGCATATGAACGATAACATTAATCATATAAATACCCATTCAACTGGCAGACGCCATTTTGAACTTTTTGTCTACACTGGCAGGGGAGGTTGGCGCCTAGCATTTACGCAATGCTTGCAAAAAATCGTTAAAAATAAAAATATTGTTTCTGAAACTACATACAATTTTCTACTGGTAGATAATAAATTATAAGACATATGGATGACACATACCCCTTGTACGCGGGTGACGTCATATGGTATCGCAATATACGGTAGCTGTGGGCGTCACATCGGTGTATCATAAATATATTAATTCATAAACAAACATTCAATATAAATGTAAAGTAGTTACACATTCATATAAAATGTAATCAAAATCGTTGGTTTTTAAATGATATTTATAATGTCATTTTGAAGGTCACAAAAACAATACTAGAGGAAAGTAACCAGATATGCAATACCATTTTGTTTTTTGAATATAAAAAATAAAGTATTCATAGTACGAAGTCAATTTTTTAATTAGATGAGAAGACATAATGTTTTGCAACACTTAGTGATAGTCTTATGATATTTATAACTAATTACAGTATCAAAATACTAGTTTAATAAAAAAAAGGTAGTCAAATATGGAATAGGTACCCCAAATATGGACCATGAGAAAAGGCAGACAAATGCTTAAAAATATGATTTAAAAATGTTTTGTAACACTTAATAACAGTCTCATTATTTACTAAATTGGTAATGGTAATTAATTGTAAAAATTTGTAGACTGTTATATTGCAAAAATAGAACCTAATTTAAAAAAAGATAGAAATTCTGAAAATAATCGTCATAGTGCGAGTGAACAGCGTCCAAACAAAACACACATGCCATGTCACCGGCCTTCGCCCTACTGACAAGATTGAACATATACACGTCTTACATGAGTATATGAAACAGAATATTATTCTGTATTGCGATTTCAAATATTATTTCCGAAGAAATCAAGGAATTCCATATTTGGACCCTATTCCAAATATGGTTACTTTCCTCTACTTTTTTCATTGTTTTGCCACAAAAGATGGCGAAAAATTTTCAATTAAATCAATAAAACGACTACATAATAAACCTAAATACTGCGAGAACTCACACGCAAGCAGCCGACGTGTTGTCACTATATAAAATATGAAATTATTATATATAGTGCATATGCACACTTCAAACATTAACCCTAATTTTGCGTCGAGACTTAAAATAATATGCGACGCGAAAAGTCAGCCCCGAACTGTTTGCCAGCCAATACTCAGCCAGCCACGTCCTGCAAAGTAGAATAATCTTCAAATACTTTACAACCGATATTGGCTTTTTCTGCTGTATCGATGTTTTGAATAATGCGATCTTGCTTTCGCATGCCAAGGTTTAGGTCTTTGGTTCAACTTTCCGCTAAATTCTTACGAGTAACAGATTAAGCGATTCAAAAAAAAATGTTTTTACTGGCCTATGTTTTTAGCAACATCATGATACATCTTTCTTTTTTTTATGTCATACGGTAGGCAAACAGGCAAGTGGGCCACCTGATGGAAAGTAGTCACAACTGCCTATAGACATTAGCAACACCAAGAGTATCGCCAATGCGTTTCCCACCTCTATAACACGTTGCTCTGGCAGCAAAAAGGCAAATGCCCCTCCACTGCCAAAGCCAGGGTTCCCCAAATCCCCACCCCATGGAGCACTGGAGACCTTACCTTAAGTCGAATACCATTTAATACTTGATGAGGATGAAACAAAAACATATCATCTAAATCATCGAAATTTTAATTATGTGGTCAGTTGTCTATCTATAACTTTAACTTTATCGGCAGCTTACTTGAGGCATTAACTTCAGATGAAATCTTTTTCACTTCTTTCTTGAAGAAGGGGTAAGTTGCAATGATAATGGGTTAGTTGCAGTGCGGGAAGCTGGATAAATCTTTCTATATTTTCTTCTTTGAATTAATTACCAGTCACAACATCTGCGTCATCAAGTTATGCCGCACCTCGCCCGCCTCTGCCCGCCGCTCGCTCGCTTGCGCCCGCCGCGCGAACGCCGGCGCCCACCGCGCCCGCGGCTACCGTCCGCGCATCGACATCGCGCCAACATCTTCGCGTAGAGGCTTTAACTCCGCGAGAACCTGCGGCATTGAAGCCACCACGCGCCCCCGACGTGGACCGTGATGAGGAAGGATTTGCCACGATCGAGAAGAAGAGTAGACGTTTGCTGCTCAGAATTTTCGCGGCACTGCAGTAACTGGTCCCAACTTCCTGCTGCGCCCTGCGACACCGACGACGGCGCTCTACCTGTCTCGCCTTCATTACACGGTGACGGCAAAAGACGTGAAAGAGCACATCCGCATAACCAAGAAGTACCTCGTGAGGGTCCAGCTCTTGGAATCAAGCCATGAACGTACGTTCAACTCGTTCGTGGCGTTGGTTCCCACCGCAGATTTGGATTTCTTCATGAGAGAAGATTATTGGCCGAAGGGTGTGGTGTACCGGCGATTCCGTGGGTGACCCAGAATTTCCGGTGCCGCCGAACGACATTAAGTGTCAGTTATTTTTTTAAGATTATAATAAATTACTAGTGTTTCGCTCTGTTCTCGGCCAGCAAAGCTGGCCTCGTGGCTAAGTGCCAGCGGGGGGATGCTTGGGAAGCTAACGCTGTAACTTTTCCCCAAAAAACGGGATATTCTTTTTTGTCTGGCAATATTTAAAAACAATGCTAGGGACCGCTTGAGAAATGTTAATAATTTAGTCTGTTATTGTCGGTCACTCTCGATACGTGTTTTTCCCAAGCAATGGGGAATTCATTTTCACCCTGGTAATATTAGACTGGGAGATGATTGGGGAACGTTAATCTTGTAACTTTATCCCAAAAATCAGAATATTATTTCTGTGCCTCGCAATACCTGAAAACCCTGCTAGGGGATGCTTAACAAACGTTGTAAATTTAATGTGTAAATAATTTAACAAAAAACGTGATAAATTTGCGGCACATGGCAACGCCACTTGAGATACGCTTATATTGCCTGTAAGAAATGGCAATAAGTGATAAGGCCAATCAAAATTTACCAAAAATCGGAGTCTTAACAGTTTTACTGTATAGCAACATCTTGTGTAGAGTCACGGAAGGGAAAAATAAGCAAACCGAATCCACAATAAAACTGAGGTACAAATTGTAAATAGTGTTAACTGTCATAATTGTCATAAAACGGGGCAAAATCTTTATTCAAAACAACACGTTACAACGTCAATTTCAAACGGGCAAATACTTATTCAGGGTATTCTTACGTCTATACTTATAAGCTTATTTATGAGAGCGTCAGTAGCCGGGCGGTTGAGTATCCAACTCGTAAGCGAGAGGTACCAAGTTCGAATCCCGATGCGGTCATGTACCAATACATTAATTCAATACTAACCGATGCTCTTATGGTGAGGGCAAACATCGTGATGAAACCTGTAAATTCAAGCAACTGAATATGTAACCATGATCCAATCTTGTCAGGTTCCCCTGGTAGCAGGGTCACGGAGGTCAGATGGTAGTCGCTCCACTGTAATTACCTGATCGCCAAATTCTGGATCACGGTCAAGGCGGACCCCGGGCCTTCGTTCTGGAGAGCACAACCGGGACATTACCGCCAACAAGATGATTTTTATAAGCTTATAACAGTCATCATCATCATCACAGCCCGTAACAGTCCACTGCAGGACTTAGGGCCTCTCCAACGAAAGGGGAGGTTATTGCTACAATCTCCACGCTTGGCAGGCGGGTTGGAGATCGCAGTGTTTAATTATAATAATGAAAAATGCTGCAGCCCATTTTCCAGACTACGGAGACTCTTGGTCTTTTGCCTCGAAAACATTAGTCGCCTTGTACGACACCCATGAATGTAAGGGGTTGGTGCTATTCTACTCTGCCGGACACCACACGGCCAACAGTATAACAGTATTACACACGGCTTATAACAGTATTGGTATTTTTTTTTATGTTATTCGGCAGACATGCGGGCCACCTGATGGAAAGTGGTCACCGCCGCCTATGGAGATTCGCAACACCAGGGGTGCTACCAATGCGTTGTCCGCCTCTAAGGAATTATCTAATATACCTCTTGAACGATCCTATGTCATAGTCCAAAGGAAACACTGTTACATAAAAAATCTGGTGACTAAAATAGGAGAAGAAACTCTTGTGCTATAGTCACCGTCATTATTACAAGTCATAGCAATATAAACAACACAGTCAAAACTCGCTTTATATTGATAGTGTACAACGTGGAAAAGTCCACGAGACGTCCAGAGTTTTAGAGAAAACTAACATGTCTATAAAATGTATGTATCTACTCGAGTAGACGTAGAGGAAAGTGGTCATTTTCAATTTATAGTACTGTCCTTCGAAAGTAACCTTTCATGATATAAAACAATGTTTTTTTGTTCGTTCGTGCGTTGCCACGGCGTTCTACTGATTATGATAAAACTTTGTCAACTTATTGCTAACACTTATGGGAAACTTGTAGGGTAGGGTTGGTTAGGGGTACTAAATTAAAAACTGAGATAAAAAAGATACTGGTACAATGTGTTGGATATGTAGGGTATGTAAGATGGGATAGGGTAGTGTAACATAATGATGCGTAGATGTAGGTTAGGGTAGGAAAGGGGTGGAAGGGGCGTGGTAGAGTAGAGTAGGGTAGGGTTGGAGTAGTTTAGGTCCTATTCTATCATAATATGGTTGGGTATGTAGTGAAGGTGTAGGGAAGGACTAAATAGAGGTAGAGTAGGGTAGGATAGGGCGGTAGAAGTTGTGTAGGGTAGGATAGACGGGGATAAAAGAGGATAGTCTAATGTATGGGAAGGGTAAGATAGTGTAGGGTAGGGAATAGTTATATGGTGTGGAAAGGTAGTAGTTGTAGAATTAGGGTAAAGGTAGGGAAGTAGTAGGGAGGGGTAGGATAGGCAAGGATCAGAGAGGTAGGGAAACGGTAGGGGACGGGTAGAATCGGGGTAGAGTTAGTTGGAGGGGGGTGGGATACGGTAGGTTAGGGTAGGGTAAGAGTAAGGTAGGGTAGGGTAGGAAAGAGAAGGGGTAGAGTGGGATAGAGTATGGTAGGGGTATGGTAGGGCAGAGTATATGTTGCATGTAGGGTAGGGTAGGGAAGGGGTAGAGTGCAGAAGGGTATGTAGGGGGTGGAGTGGGGGAGGGTAGAGTATGATAAGGTTAGGGTAGAGGTAGGTCAGTTTAGAGGATATGGGATAGCGAAGGATATGGTATGGAGAATAAAGTAGGGTGGAATAGGGTATGGGTAGGTGTAGGGAAGGGTCGGTAAAGGTGTAGTAGAGGTCGTGTAGGATAGGATAGAGTCGGGTAGATAATGGGTATAGCGGGGTATATGTTGTATGTAGGGTAGGTATGTAGGGTAAAGCAAGGAAGGGGTAGAGTGGTGAAAGGTAGGTAAGGGGTGGAGTGGTGAAATGTAGGTAAGGGGTGGAGTGGGGTAGAGTAGAGTATAGCAGGGTTAGGATAGGGGTAGGTCAGTGTAGATAATAGGGGAAGCGTAGGATATGGTATGGAGAATAAAGTACAGAATTTGAGTAGGATAGGGTAGATAATGGGTATAGTAGGGTGGCGTAGGGAAGGGGTGGGGTAGGCAAGGGTTTAAGAGGAGTACGTAAAGGTATGGGTAGAGTTAGGTATAGTTAATGTATGCGTGTTGTACATTACAACAGTCATATACGCTCATAGTCTCTGTCTACATAGGCGTGAGCTTCATGTATGTCTGTCAACAACACAGCCAAAACTCGATTAAAAAATGATACTGGTACAGTGTGTTTAATATGTTAGGTACGTGGATAGGGTTAGAGTAGATAGGGGTCGAATATGTGGGATATGTAGTATATGTAAGGTGAAAAAGGGTAAGGCAAGAAAATGCTATGTTACAGGTAGGGTGGCGTAGGGAAGGGCTGGGGTAGGCAAGGGTTTGAGAGCAGTAGGTAAAGGTATGGGTAGAGTTAGGCATAGTTAGGGTATGCGTCGTGTACATTACAACAGTCATATATGTTGACGTATTGTCAGACAGCATCCGAGATTATCATGAGGTACCTCCATGGCTGCTTATGTATGCTGACGATATTGCGCTGACAGACTCTGACAAGGGGCGACTAACCCAAAAGGGCGTTTAAAAAAGTGGAAGGATACACTTTAGAACGGCGGTCTGAAGATTAATGTGTCGAAAACAGAGTACATGGCCTGCAACAGTGCAGATCCCCTACCCGTGCGAATAGGCGATAAGGAAATCAAGTGCACGGATCAAGTCAGATACTTGGGATCTGTACTTAGCTTAACTGGGGACATCGATGGCGACGTTAAGGCCCGTATATCTACTGCTTGGGCCAAATGGCGGGAAGTTGGTGACCCTAAAATGCTACACAGGCAGGGCTAATTACGTAACGCTGTTGCCAACAATTCTGTGATTTCAATGATTTAAATTGTCACTTTTGCTATGTCATAACATAGATGAGTATGTAGAGAAGGAGTAGGGAAGGGCTAAATAGAGGTAGAGTAGGGTAGGATAGGGCGGTAGAAGTTGAGTAGGGTAGGATAGACGGGGATAAAAGGTGGTAAACTAAAGTGTCGGAAGGGTAAGATAGTGTAAAGTAGGGTAGGGATAGAGTAAGTTGGAGGTAGGGTGAGATACGGAAGGTTAGGGTAGGGTAAGAGTAGGGCAGGGTAGGGTAGGATAGAGAAGGGGTAGAGTGGGATAGAGTATGGTAGGGGGTATATGTTGCATGTAGGGTAGGGTAAGGAAGGGTGGTGAAGGGTATGTAGGCGGTGGAGTGGGGGAGGGTAGAATATGATAGGGTAAGGGTAGGGGTAGATCAGTGTAGAGGATATGATAAGCGTAGGATATGGTAGATATGGTATGGAGAATAAAGTAGGGTAGGAAAAGGTATATGTAAAGTAGGGCTGGGTAGGTGTAGGGAAGGGTCGGTAGAGGTGTAGTAGAGGTCGTGCAGGATAGGATAGGGTAAAGACGCTCCGAAAAAGTGCAATTTTTTGTCCGTTTTTCAAAATAGCCGCCACGGCCGCCGCCATCTTTGATTTCTGCATCTGCTTGCCGACTACCCTAAGTCGAGCACAAGAGCAACGCACCCACGTGATGAAACTCAAAATCCGCCTACAGATTAAAGAATCCCGATACTCTAAAGTTCAAAAAAATTTTCAATCGGCTCCTGCGCCGTAAAAAAATCGGCCGCCATCTTGGAGCCGCCATCTTGCTTTTTGCAAATGTCGGATTTTTCCCATACTCACCAGAGTCACGTGACCAATTCGTTCATACATTGTTTTCACCTACCTACCCTCCTACCATGCAAACACTTTTTGAGTAACCGGATAATCCCCTCATACATTACAATTTTCATATACGTCAACAACATGGCGAAAACGCACTTAAAAATATAAATCATGGTAAATGTCAAAAATATCCTTAAAAACGGGGTAAACTTTTTATCCATATAAACAACTCTCAAGATGCCAGATAATCCCCTCATACATTACAACTTTCATGCCGCACTTAAAAATATAAATCAAGGTAAATCTCAAAAATTTCCCTAAAAACGGGGTAAACTAAACATCCATGAAAACACTTTTTGAGTAGGAGGATAATCCCCTCATACATTACAACTTTTATATACGTCAACAACATGTCGAAAACGCACTTAAAAATATAAATCGGGGTAAATCTCTAAAAATTTCCCTAAAAATGGGGTAAATTTATCTTCCATGTAAACACTTCTTGAATAACCCAACAATCCCTTCATACATTACAACTTGAATAAACGTCACTATCACGGCGAAAATGCTCTTTAAAATTTAAATAGGATAAAAGTCAAAATTTTCCCAAAAAGTGGGGTAATATTTTTACCCCTAGCAATACTAATCATTTAGACCTACAAGTCTGCCATACACGCCAACTGCCACAAACATCAGCAACACTAAGAAAATACGACTTAACGTAAAAATAATACCTAAATTGAAACAAAATGGCTTCCACAATCGCCGCCATCTTGAATTTTTGTAAAACGTCAAAATATACATTAAAATACAGGATGCTCGGAGCAACACTGCATTAAAAAAAAATTCCCAGTGTCCACCCAGCCCTCGCTACGGGCCTGGCAATGAGACCATGTCAAAAAAATTTGATTTTGTTCTCACTTCCAGTGTTGCCAGATGATAAACTTGAAAATACCAAAAAGACACTAATGTTCTCCCAGACCATCGACTCCCTCACCAGAAAGTTGCGAAAAGTAAATATTTCATGTTTTTGTATTTTCGGGGAAAATCACCCAGATTACCCAAAAATGTGGGAATTTTTATTGCACCGGGCAACACTACTCGGCCGGGCCTACAACCGTTCGATACACTGCAAACCTCGATTCAAGTGGCAACACCGCAAAAAGACGCTCCGAAAAGTGCAATTTCTCGTGCGCTTTTCAAAATGGCCGCCACGGCCGCCGCCATCTTTGATTTCGTAGTCTGCTTGCCGAAAACCCTAAATCGAGTACAAAAGCGACGCACCGACGTGATCAAACTCAAAATCCGCCCACAGATTAAAAAACCCCGAGACTCTAAAGTCGGGTCTGAAATTGAAAATTTTCAAACGGCTCCTGCGCGGCGGCCATTTTGTTTTTTCAACTTTTTCAAAATTGCCCACTTTTTTTTTGTCAAGTAGTACCCACCTGGAAAATTTCACCGCAATCGGATGGAAAACAAAAAAGTCGGCCGCCATCTTGGAGCCGCCATCTTGTTTTTTGCAAAAGTCGGATTTTTCCCATGCTAACCAGAGTCACGTGACCATATCGCTCATACATCGTTTTCACCTACCTACCCTCCTTCTGGGAGAACAACTATGTCAGTGAGTCGTCAGTCAGTCAGTGGTAGTCGAAGTTTATATATATGTGGGAGATGTGGGAGATGTGGGAGATAATATTATTATTGTATATATCTTCATTTTTATAAAATGAAGGTAGTGTTCTTAAATTAAAAACCACATGCGGGTACACCGCAGTCTATAAAAAGGCGGCCATCGCTCTCGACAGGTCAGACGTTGTCCGACTGCGGACACGGCACCACCAGTGCTCTGAACTGTCTTCCTCAGGTAATCTCGCTTAACCGTAGAACGCATATTATTTCTATGTTCTATTTTGTTATTTCTATAGAAATAACAATTAATGTTTGTCAACTTGTCTGTATTTTGCTAAATCTAAGTACATCACTTAAGCTACTAAAATATGTCCTCTCCATCTGTTGCTGTCCATTTATTATATTATTGGTAATAATATACATAGATTTATTATTCATATTTCTTTGTTTAATTTCTATACACGTTCTCCCACATCAGAAGTGGGATAAAGGATCCCAACGTCCCACAATATTTCTAATGCAATGTCCTTTGTTTTCATGTTACATCGTGATCTTTTCGCACCGCCCGCATGAGGCTGAAGAAAGTGGATGCTTCCGACGCCGACGACGCGAAGTGTCGAGTGCATGACCAGACATCATAGGGTCCACAACAACTACAGGCTGCAAATTAGCATTCGGTGAGTCGTTACGAGTTTACTTGATTCAAGTGAGTTTATAACCGAATTAGAATCATTCGTTTCCGCGTAGAACGTGTAAAGAACAAAATTGAGAAAGTCCGACTAAGTTTTTATGTACCAAATTACGGAGATACAATTTAATTTTGTTTTACAATGAATTATTACTGTCTAGAAACGAATACGAACACAAAAGTAAACGTTGAACAATATTTGTTTGCCGAGGGTATGATTTTATTGTGGTTTTAACGTTGACCGCCAAAATACGATTATGTTGAAAAGCTACCTCCAACATTGAAAAAGAAAAAAAGTCTGATTAGTAGGTAACGTCATTTTTGTTGGTGACAAATTATTTTATCGAAAGGAATGTAAATATATTGACGGTAGATAGTTTCAAATTATGTTTTGAGTGACTTAATTAATCCTGTGACTTACTTTAGTTCGACCTGTTTAAGACTTTGGTAGACGGATTTAAGCAACTAAGTCCATACGTGACGACTATCGAGCAAAGGTTTTTATGAAATTTATGTGGTTTGGTTTTGTTTACTCAAAGCTTGTGGCATCACCGGATGGAGATGATGTTGGTGTTTTACGTACTAGGCTGATGGAGCCTCTGGGAGCGTGGCCAACAGATGGTAGTTGTTTCAAGCTTTGTGAAAAAATGTTAAACGATGATGATAATGATAAGGAAGTCCACATATTTTGGTGATTGCTCAATAGTCAGTTACATAATGTTAACTTTAGCTTCGAGTACTGAAATTTCATTGATTACCGATACCAAGTAACTATTTCGAGTTCTGTTGTTGTGCCTGTAAGATGAGGCACTGTAAGCAATGGTGAGATTTCATATCCTTCGGTTAGTACAAGTTTGGTAGTACCTACACTGTTGTTGAGGTTAAACACCCCGATTTATTTTGCTGATTTGGAGTGGCCCGGGAGTCGTGTGTGTGACTCTTTGGGTTGAGAGCCCCGAAAGTCTCGGATGTTGCAAGTTTTTGTTCTGATTTTTTTTGGAAGACGGCTGGATATGAGACCTCTTCGTTATTACAAACATTGTTAAATTGTTTAAAATGGGAACTTACACGTAACGTAGTCACAGATAGAGTAGACTGGATAGAACAGTGAAAAAAAAAAAAGTGATGACGATTACTTTACTTGTTTAGTTGTTTTGGTGTGGTAACCGATAGACACATAAACTTAATGAATGTAATATCTTATTCTTTTAGGTCAAAAGTACTAAAAATGTTACATAGTCTGTTTTGTAAATCCATGGGGTGGGAGCCTGGTGACCTGTATCACAGGTTCTATGGAACCTATTTCAGGCACCAGTTTCTCACAAATAAATATAGCTACAAAAAATTATACAGGGTGTAAAAAGACCGCTAGCATTAATTGAAACCTCATATTCTACCCATAAAACTAAACAACTTTCCCCAAGAAACATACCCGCGGAAACTCTTAGTTTAGGCAGAAATCGAGATTCTTTTAAAAAAAAAAAGTTGTATTTTTGTACTAAAAAATATCAAGTATCGATAACTAAATCGTTCACAATTAATTTAGACACCTAAAGTTCAAATTTAAGTTGAAATAAATGCACTGTAAGTAAAAGAACGCAATGTAAAGCGTGCGCCCGGCCGCACACGTGTTACTACCTACCTACTCGTGACGCGCGCACGGCCGGAGGTAGGTACTACCTACAGCAACCCGCCACCGGCCGTCCGTGGGCCCATGCGCATAGGCAGCAACACTGCCATGCTACCACTCAGTAAAGTTCAACAAGATAGGGGTACGCATACCTTAATACATTACCTAGACGTTTGCTTACGGTCATTCACATTATACTAAAATCGTACCCAGCACCTACCTACCGGCGATATCAGCAGTAAAGTTCACGATCGAAAGTCCTACCTACCTAGGTACATGATTGTATGACGACCATTCACATTACATGAGAATTTAACGTAGTAGGTATTTACCGCGGCGCGCACTTGCATGATCAGGCACAGGATCAGCTGTCTACCTACCTAACTTACGTACACGTTTGCTTACGGACATTCACATCATACGAGAATCGAGCCCAGTACCTACCACCTACCTACTGTCGATATCTGCAGAAAGTTCAGTGTGGCGCTTAGCCAAGGTATACCTACTAGTTAGGTTAAATACGCCAGAGCGGCCGCCGCGCGGGGTCAGTGACCACGGTCACGTGGGCGAGCGAGAGCCGTGCGCCGGACGATGTACATTGCGTGTCGCAATTAATTATTTTTTTTAGGTAGCGAAATTATGAAGTCATTTCCGCGGGTATGTTTCTTGGGGAAAGTTGTTCAGTTTCATGGGTAGAATATGGGGTTTCAATTAATGCTAGCGGTCTTTTTACACCCTGTATAGTACTGACCTACTTACGTATCATTTATTTGTTTGTGAAGAAATAATAAATGCTTATTTTATTTTTATTATTATACTGTTACCTAAAACTGTTGAAGGCAGAAAGAAGCTTTTCATTTCCAAATTGGGAAATTATGTATCTAATGTAAAGAACGATACATTTTTAGAGACGTTAACACAGTTGAATGAAAGCGTTTTACCGCGCTGGTAGACAAATGAAAGTAGGTAATATTTTGAATTTGATTACTAATGAAACCTGAAGCAAGTGACTTAATGGGAAATGAATTTCCGATTCTGTTATCCACGGACCGTGACCGTGGCAAAACTCAGTTGCTCTTTTATGACGCTGCTTTAGATATTGGCTAAATAGAAGTTGCAGCGCTGGGAATTTGCATTGCATACTACTGGCAGTATAGTTGTTTAGGTAGTAAGTACGGGTCAATGGTGTGGAAAGTTCCTACATGATTTACGATGAATCAAATACAAAAAAATATGGACACTAGTCAATTGTTTTGTCTAGGGTACAAGAGTAGAGTGTAATTTCTTTAATAAAATGTGATTCCGATGAAAAGCCCTAGAGTTGGCTAATATGTAATCACGGCGATGATCATCAGGTTGACCACAGATGACGACTGATGTATAATTATAAAGTTGAAATTTTCATTGTAAGTTTGGGTAGAGCAACCGGGATAGCTCTGTGTGATTGTATTTGAAGATACAGACACCTTGCAATAACAGAGGTGACATGTTCTGAGATGTTTATTTTGGGTACATTATTAACGATTAACGATTCAGTAATTGAGATTTGTGACTTTGATGCCTAGAAGCTGTTCATTGGTAAAATCCTGATTCAATTTTGATGTTGGGCGGTAGAGATGTTATTTTCTTGGAGATGACACGGTGAATGTTGGTTTGGGTCTAGGACGATTACTTGTTGTGTAACTCACGTGTTTATTATCACGTTTTGTGATGGCAGATGGACTGCATTACTTGTGATAGTCTGTATACGATGTACTGAATAGATTTGGTCGAAGGACTGACCACGAGCTGATAAAGTAAAGTAGGCTTAGTAAAGTAAAGCTTGTTAAATTTACTATTTTACGATTTTAGCAATTTCATATTGAGATACTGTATAGTCTAACAGTAGTGTATCTACATACAAGAGTACGGCCAGTACTGTACTAGCTTCTATGTATTACAAAGGTACTACTAGAGTCTATAAGTACCTACGGATTACAAAAGTAAGACGAATCAACGTCACTAAGTGGAAGCGTTAGCAATGTTTATAGATTTCGATTTGTATTTCCACGAGTTAAGGAATATTGTTTTGAGTTTAGAATGATAAGAGGAGAGCTAGTATAGTCTTTTACAATCATAGGGTCAGGAATGATCGAGCGAACATGGTACTGTGCTGTGGTATTTTAGTTTCAGATAACACACGAGGGCGGTCTTGAGCCTAGACATCATGTTGAATAAAATACGCAACGTCAATCGAAGCACCGCCTTGCGGGTTGCTGGAAATACTGTAATGACATCATATTCGGCTCGCGGCTGTGGTCAGGACGTGGAACTAGCTGCTCATCCATTAATGAGAGAAGAAGTCTTGATTTATTGCCTCACGTCACATGGCCGTTCTCCATAAATGCATAAATGGGAGTGTTGCATAATGGATCATCAAGGGACCTTCGTTCTTCGTTCATCGGTGCTCCGACGAATTGTGCTGTACAATATATCGATGGCCAACGAGGTGTTTGGTGCGATGTGTGGGTCATTTGATTTGACCGTTGCCCCGTGATTTGGCATTTAATTGTAGTTGATTTGGCCACTGATTTGAGAATTGGCATTTGGGGTCATATGATTTGACCATTGCCATGTGTTTTGGCCACTGCCGTGAGAATTGGCATTCAGGTACCTGTGATTTGACTATTAGTACCATGTGATTTGGTGTTTATATGGCTCATGTGATTTGGCCATTGCCATGCAATTTGGCGTATTCTACCAACTACAGAAGGAACACCTTTCTATCGTGAGCAATGAATATTTTTAATGTTTTATCCAGGAGAATAAATCTTGATTTATTTAACACAAGTTGTGAGTCAGCGAGAGACCGCATACTCAACTATTGCTTCGACGCGTTGTGGCATTTTTCAAACCATGTTATTATGGAGTTGACTAGGCGAGATTGGTGCAACTCAAATAGGCTACGCACGGGCCATGGCCTTTGTGCCTCCTACAAACACCGCTGTGGATGGAGTGTATCCCCCCAGTGTCCGTGCGGTTCCCCTATTCAGTCAATATGGCACATACTATCGGATTGCCAAACACAAGTTACCCTGGCCCACCGGAGGACCTGATGACCCTTAGTGACGAAGCAAATAAATGGCTGACTTCGCTTGGTTTAAATTTGTAGTTGAATGTGTTTCTCGTATATTGTATTTTTGCCATACGAATAAATAAATGGAGTTGACTATTGTTGCATTACTTTCGAGTATTGTAGGTATATTTTAGTTTAAATTTGAAATCGTAAAGTCTTTTGAGGACTGTTCGGTATGCTTGACTTTTAGTTAAGTATGTATTATATTATCCAGTTTTTATCGGTGAAAGCCTGTAATTGGCTCTGTGCTAATATAAAATAGTATTATTTTAATTGTAATCATTGCTGTTGGTAAGATAGATAATTTAATTGGATTTTACATTGATGCTAGTTGATGTAAATTGATTATCTTTTTAGTAAATTGTCATAATGTAACTCGAGTAAAGATACGTTTATTGCATTGTCATGATATAATTCGACCCTAAGTATTCTTTAAGGATTGAATTTTATTGTTTCCTAATGTTAAATATCTGTTTCTTATGTTACACATACATTTTTGTTTAATTGTAATTTTGAGATAGTGTATCGCAAGCCAATTAGGCTGCTCGTCAGTATGGCCGTGTGGGAGATAATATTATTATTGTATATATCTTCATTTTTATAAAGTGTTCTTAAATTAAAAACCACATGCGGGTACACCGCAGTCTATAAAAAGGCGGCCATCGCTCTCGACAGGTCAGACGTTGTCCGACTGCGGACACGGCACCACCAGTGCTCTGAACTGTCTTCCTCAGGTAATCTCGCTTAACCGTAGAACGCATATTATTTCTATGTTCTATTTTGTTATTTCTATAGAAATAACAATTAATGTTTGTCAACTTGTCTGTATTTTGCTAAATCTAAGTACATCACTTAAGCTACTAAAATATGTCCTCTCCATCTGTTGCTGTCCATTTATTATATTATTGGTAATAATATACATAGATTTATTATTCATATTTCTTTGTTTAATTTCTATACACGTTCTCCCACATATACTAATATTTTTATTTATTAGTTTACAATTTATAATAATTTGTATGTAGGTATAGGTTTCATCACAGTCTGTATTTTGTATTAGTTTATTTTGTATTTATGTTGTTTGTGCATTTAAAAATATGGGCCTGAGTTGCCTGAAATAAATGAATAAATAAATAAAATAAATATGCAGATTGAGTAACTAATATTCATATTTTACAGTACCATCAACGGGTAGAGGAAAAGCAAGCTTTACATCTTCATCTCCAACGTCTGCATCATAATAATCCTCATCAAGGTCATCATTGTTCTCATTTTCCAAGCCCAAAGCTGTCTAATTTTTCGACAATACTATGCGCGGTGTGCGTATGTATTTAAGTTTCAGCACTACTACTTTATTCCTGTCGTAAGGTATTTTAATAGCCATCAAAGGTTGTAAGCATTGTTGCTTGGCGGCAGAAATAGATAAGGCGGTGGTAGAATAGAATATGGTTTATTTCATACTCCATACACACAGACAACACAAACTTAGAAGCTACATAAACACAAACATTTGTATAGAGGTAGACTGAGTAATTAATTTACTATGTAAGTGGTACTCGCCCAGGCGGACTCCTCAGGCGTGACAGAGTCCTACCACCTGATAACTGACTTATTTCATTGGGAATGCGAACTGCAGCAGTACAATAGTGTAGTCTGTAAGGGAGGTCAGGAACCGCAGTGGCAGCGCGGCATCCACCGCGAACATGCCGCAGCCGCGCAGGGCGCCGCCACGGGCGCGGGATGCGCGGATCACGTTTTTGCACAGCCGGCGCAAGGGCACTGCAAAATAAAATAAAAAATATGCTTAGACAATTCACACAGCCCATCTAGCCCCAAAGTTAGCAAAGCTTGTGTTAGGGGTGCTAGGACAACTGATAAACTTATTACATACTTTTTTTAAATACATAGGTACTTATTATACATAGTGAACTCGGCGCGTCTTCGTTCGAGTACACCTACTTTAACCTACCCTTTTTTCTTGCTTATAAACTTTCCTCTTGAATAACTATCTACAGTTGAAAACTGCATTAAAATAGTACATACATACATAGGGGCAGACGGCGGGAAGTGACTTTGTTTTATACTATAAATATAACACCCAGGCCCGTAACAGAAATTAAAATTCGTCATTTCAATTTCTGCTCGGCCGGGAATTGAACCAGGGACCTTTGCGTGGCAGACATGTTAACCATCTGAACCACTCAGGTCGTCCAAAAAGGAATGTATGTAAGTAATACTGATAACTAATTTTTTAGTATTTACCTGAAATATCTCCTCTACCAATCAGAGATGAACAGATCGGCTTTCTTCCAAATATCCATAGAAGTCTTCGCATTTTTTGCTCAAAATGTATATGTATACAATTTTTAATATCCATAATAGACTCATATACATTACTACGAACTGGAATAAATAGGAAGATCAAATCCTAATACCTCCTACAAAACCAGCAGTAAGGAAACGTGATATGAGATAAAAAGAGATAAAAAAAAGAGAAGAAATCGTTGAGATGAGAGGTTTGCCTCGAACTATTATAAAAAAAAACGCCCGAAGGTCTATTTCTGGCCAAAGCCGAGGGCTTAAAAGCTCTAAGAAATGTTGTACAAGCTGTAGTTAATAATATAAAAGATATTAAAACTTTCATATTGACAGTTTATATTGACTGGATAATATAGAAAGGTAATTTAAATCATCTCTAGAAGTTACACTATGATAAAAATGACCTTGCAATGTATTTGTAAAGAATAAACCACCTTCGGCGAAACCTTCGGCTTCTGTCGGGTTTCAGGCGGAAGGTTTCGCTGAAGGTAGTTTTCCTGGCCGACGGTGGCCGAAGCTAAAGCCGAAGCTTCGGTTGGACACTAAAAACATAGGTACTTACAGTAATGTTGTCACTAGGCATTGAAACAAGTTTAATAACTGATTGAACTGCGCAAATGAAGTAAATAAATGTATCTACCGTATAATATGTTACCTAAAACAAATAAAACTTTGCATTTAATAATGAACGTATAACTTTGAACTTTAAAGAAAATATCATGATTCGCTTACAATTAAGTTAGAGAGACTTCTATACATGTTGTATGCATCAAGCAGATTGGTGTATGCTTCAAAAATAATTTCAACACTGCGTTCCGTTAATACACGTCCATTCCACTTTTTAATTTCATTCATGACCACGTTCCAAGATGCCAGTTGATAACACATCAGGCTCGTTAGAAAAATACATCTTATTAGCTGAACGTCGAAGAATAATTGTTTAAAAAAAAGGGTCTGAAATTCTTTTAAGGATATTGAAAAGAATATGGTAGCAAATACGCATATAGAGAAGGAAGTCAGAAAGTAAATCCAACCGTAAGTTTTAAACATTACGGTATAGTTGTTTATTTGTAAGTTAGAGCGATATACGGTCTGCAATTTCACTATCATCCTGATGTTCATATCGCTCTGGTAATAGATAGAAATGAAAGTCAGCAATATGGCAATAGAATAGTCAGCTGCGTAGTATCTAATATAGAAAGCAAAGAAAATATCATCTATTTTCACACCTTTCAAACGTTTTAAAATTTCAAATATGTGGGCACTGACGAACAATAAAGTGCCGCACAATGCAATAAAATTGGTTAACAATGAGTTAGACGTTATAATGTTATTGCTGATTTTATATTTAGTTTGTAAAACAAACATTTCCATTATAGTAATAGGTCGAAGCATCGATTCAAAATCGGAGTCAATAGTGTATTTCAAAGACATGTTGATGGTCTTTTTATTTTTACACATAATATTTTTCGGAACTGTATGGTTTAATGGAGAAAGAACAGGCGACAAGTAAGACATAAAACCTTGGTGTCGTGAATTAGAAACATTAAAATTGAATATAATTATATAAAGTAAAATCGATCTTGACCTGAGAATAGTAATATGATTGGTTGGCTAACGATAACATTAATCTAATTTTTGTCTACACTGGCAGGGGAAGATGGCGCCTAGAATTTATGCAATGCTTGCAAAAAATCGTTAAAAATAAAAATATTGTGCCTGAAACTACATAAAATTTTCTACTGGTAGATAATAAATTATAAGACATATGGATGACACATACCTTTTGTACGCGGGTGACGTCATATGGTATCGCAATATATGGTATCTGCGGGCGTCACACCGGTGTGACGCGCGCAAGATACATTTTTGACACTAAAATACTCATAAATGTATTAATTCATAAACAAACATTCAATATAAATGTAAAGTGTTACACATTCATACAAAATGTTATCAAAATCGTTGGTTTTTAAATGATATTTATAAGGTCATTTTGAAGGTCATAAAAACAATACTAGATGAAAGTAAGCAAATATGGAATACCATTTTGTTGTTTGAATATAAAAAAAAAGTATTCATAGTACGAAGTCAATTTCATTATTAGATGAGAAGACATAATATTTTGCAACACTTAGTGATAGTCTTATGATTTTTATAACTAATTACAATATCAAAAATCTAGTTTAATAAAAAAAATTAGTCAAATATGGAATAGGTACCCCAAATATGGACCATGAGACAAGGCACAACAAATGCTTAAAAATATGGTTTAAAAATGTTTTGTAATACTTAATAACAGTCTCATAATTTACTAAATTAGTAATTAGTTGTAAAAATTTGTAGACTGTTATATTGCAAAAAAGGACCTAATTAAAAAAAAATAGAAATTCTGATAAAAATCGTCATAGTGCGAGTGGTACCCTTATCTTGAGTGTTCCGTCCGACCTAACAAATAGATAACATTTAATGCAAATAAGTGCAGAAATAAGCTGTTTAAATCTTGAAAAAAGAAGTGTTTGCAGTTGGTAAAATAACTTTTCTTAAGCCTTTGTATGAAAAATGCTGTAAACCAACCGCAAATTAAAAAAAAACGTTTTTTTGTGATAATAAATTGATATATTTTTGGTTTCCGAATATTTTTCTTTACTTTATGTGTTAGAAACCATTCTGAAAAATAAATATAAACACATTAAAAGTAAAAATTAAACTATCAATTGCGATTCTAACCCAAATATGGAATATTCCATAAGTGGACCCCAGTGCCTGTCCACATTTGGAATTTAGTGACATATGAAATTATTGTCAATATTAAAATAATTACAAAACTGAAACGAATAAATGGCCTGGAAATACAAGAACTATCATGTCTGCAATCACATTAATGTATGTGGAAAATATTATCACTCTCTAAATAATAAGAAATACATCGACTTTACGTGCCTAAAATTTTCTGAACAGCGTCCAAACAAAACACACATGCCATGTCACCGGCCTTCACAAGATTGAACATATACACGTCTAATATGAGTATATGAAACAGAATATTATTATTTTCAAGAAATAGAAATCAAGGAATTCCATATTTGGACCCTATTCCATATATTACTTTCCTCTACTTTTTCATTGTTTTGCCACAAAAGATGGCGTAATTTTTTCAATCAAATTAATAAAACGACTACATGATGAACCTAAATACTGCGAGAACTCACACGCAAGCAGCCGACGTGTTGTTACTATATAAAATATGAAATTAGAAAAAAAACACCCCGTCTATTCGCCGTCATCGCTGGTGTAGAGTTGCTGTAGACCAGCTGTAGAGTTAAGAAATCAATCTCAAATCATCTTTCAGTAACAATTCTTGACTTCACTTCAACGACATGTTTAAATATTTAAATATTTAGTAACGCCTTTTCACGGACTCGTAAGTAAGATGTACCGGGTTTGAATCCCACTGCCACCATGTACCAGTGACTCTATTTTGAGCTATGTACATTAGTTGAATACTAAATGACGTACTTATAATATAAATAAATAATAGGAACAAATAATTGGATGAAATAAAGCTAAGAATCATCTCGATTAAGTGAATTCAAATAGAGAACCGCATCGTAATTGCTCGATTCGTTCGTTAGCTGTGATGACACAGACTGGCACCGTGGTACACAAACAGATACACATATACACACTTCAAACATTAACCCTAATTTTGCGTCGAGACTTAAAATAATATGCGACGCGAAAAGTCAGCCCCGAACTGTTTGCCAGCCAATACTCAGCCAGCCACGTCCTGCAAAGTAGAATAATCTTCAAATACTTTACAACCGATATTGGCTTTTTCTGCTGGATCGATGTTTTGAATAATGCGATCTTGTTTTCGCATACCAAGGTTTAATCAATCTTTGGTTCAACTTTCCTTTCCTTGGCCTATGTTTTTAGCAACATCATGATATATCTTTCTTTTTTTTATGTCAAACGGTAGGCAAACAGGCAAGTGGGCCACCTGATGGAAAGTAGTCAAAACTGCCTATAGACATTAGCAACGCAAAGAATATCGCCAATGCGTTGCCCACCTCTATAACACGTTGCTCTGGCAGCAAAAAGGCAAATGCCCCTCTACTGCCAAAGCCACGGTTCCCCAAATCCCCACCCTATGGAGCACTGGAGACCTTACCTTCAGTCGAATACCATTTAATATTTGATGAGGATGAGGTAAATAAAAGAAAATTCGATATCTCGACACCTCGTTCCTTCTGTATTTTTGAAACAAAAACATATCAACTAAATCATCGAAATTTTAATTATGTGGTCAGTTGTCTATCTATAACTTTAACTTTATCGGCAGCTTACTTGAGGCGTAAACTTCAGATTTAATAATAATGACACCACTAACCTTTTTGTTTCTTTTCGTTTTTAAACCCCAAAGGTAGCAAACAAGCTTACGGCCTGCCTTATGGTAAGCAGTCACTGCAGTTAAATCTTTTTCACTTTTTTCTTGAAGAAGGGATAAGTTGCAGTGGTAATGGGTTAGTTGAAGTGCGGGAAGCTGGATAAATCTTTCTATATTTTCTTCTTTAATTTAATTACCAGTCACAACATCTGCGTCATCAAGTTATTCAGATTGAGTATCTAATATTCATCTTTTACAGTACCATCAACGGGTAGAGGAAAAGCAAGCTTTACATCTTCATCTCCAACGTCTGCATCATAATAATCCTCATCAAGGTCATCATTGTTCTCATTTTCCAAGCCCAAAGCTGTCTCATTTTTCGACAATACTGTGCGCGGTGTGCGTATGTATTTAAGTTTCAGCGCTATTACTTTATTCCTGTCGTAAAATATTTTAATAGCCATCAAAGTTTGCATTAATTTCTTGACACGCTCTATTTCTTGCAGCAAAGGCGAGTTGCCAGTTCTCAAAGCGTCATCAGGTTTACCAGTAACCATATCTTTACCATATAGCACTTCATCTAAATCGATGTTACCAGTTTCAAGCAGTTCTTTGAAGAGCATTGTCAAGAGTCGCACGTCTTCTGGACGTTTTGGTGATTTCACTTTCTTGGTATGGCGCTGGTAACCTGTGGTTGTGTGGATTTCGAGAGACTTGATACTGTAGTTGTTTCCGACACCGGTGCCCTTGATACGGTCGTTTCCACTTGTGTAGTCGACGTTGTCTGTAAAGCATAGCAGGTAGGAGTACGCAAGTAAGAACCTTCTACTTTTGTCTATTAGGTTGGCTGGATTCTAGCTGCTAGAACTTCTGTGGACTAGAAACTTGGACTGTTGTAAACTAAAAAACTAGAGACTTCTGAACTAGAAAATGGATAGCATCGTTATGATTACAGCAATACTACCTTCAATTCGAATGCTATGTAATGACAGCGACAAAACCCTTTACGAATACAAAGCTCAATCAATTCTAAGCTATTAAAGATAATAGTAACCTATGACCTCATCCTTGCTTACAATCAGGTAATACCTGTGATTGGTGATTTTGCACAAGGTAGGAATTGAACGGGTATGACCGAGGTATAGTTATCAATGCGGTTGGTCTCACTCACTGGGTAGCTAGCTGAATTTGCACCTTCTTACACTTCTGTACGCCTGGTATACTTGTGGATTATTTAATATTTTAATTTAATTACATTTTTGTTTAAATTTAAAATAAACAGTAATAAACACGCCTGTCCCTTAAAAGATCCAGGAGCGGGGGAACTAGTACCGCCAATAAAGGAGTGGCAGAATGGTTCCAAACATTTTTTACCGAAATACCGATTAAAACTACTTCACTGCTAAACTCATGTCCAATAAGTGCAGAAAACTTGTTAAAAGAAAATATAGGTGCCTGTGAAAATTACTTTTGTTATTTTGAAGCAGATGCTAAGACTATCATTGAAGCTTTTAAAAGCATTAAGTTGAAAAATACGGAAGATATTTGGGGAATGTCAGTCAAAGTACTGTTGTTGATATTTTAGCACCGTATTTAGAGTACGTTTTTAATGCTTGCGTCAAAGTAGGAGTTTTCCCCGATCTCATGAAAATCAGTAAAATGGTGCCATTATTCAAATCAGGTTGTAAAAATAGTTTGAATAATTTTAGACCGGTGTCCATCCTGCCCAATTTCAGCAAAATCTTTGAAAAAATTATGTTAAGTTAAATGATTGTACACTTTAATAGTAATAAATTGTTTCATCAACAACAATATGGCTTCACAAAAGGCCGCAATTCTACCGAAGCTGGTATAAGTCTCATTCAACAAATTTTTGGCGCATGGGAAGAACATAATAATGCAGTAGGTGTTTTTTGCGATTTGTCTAAAGCATTTGATTGTGTTAATCATTCAACACTATTACTAAAATTAAAACATTACAGTATTACGCATGATAGTCTTGAAATGATGAAATCATACTTAGAAGGTAGAGTTCAAAAAGTAAATGTAAATCTGCAGGGGGGGGAATGAGCATTGGAGTGCTACAAGGATCTATATTGGGACCGTTTCTCTTTCTTGTCTAAATAAATGACCTTCCATACAAGGTGCAGAACACTGCTGGTATAGTTCTTTTTGCTGACGACACTTCACTGATATTTAAAATTAATAGGAAAGATAATAATATAGACGAAATAAACTGTTTTCGATTTACGATTAATAACTTAGTCTTAAACTCTAAACAAACCAAAATGCGTACATTTTTGCCTCCCTAATGCACAAAGTAATCAATGTAATGTTATATTAGATTTAACGCAACTAGAGAAAACTACTTTCTTAGGCGTTAATATAGATTAAAAAATTAAATGAGGCTTACATATTGAATCATTGGCTATTGAGACTAAGTAAAGTAAATTCATCTTTCATGGGTAATTGTATAAGATTTTTTAATCATGTACCTGAATGTATTATTAATTTACCTGAATCATAATTTAAAGGTAAGGTGAAAATAACTTTAATGAAAAATTATAAAATTGATGAATATATCAATGACAAAAATTTATGGTGTAGGTACTACTAGCTCTTCAAAATAGGAAGTTATTTATAAACTTACAATTTTGTAAATTGGGTGAGGATGATTCAATGTGGAATAGTCATTCCATAACAAATTTTTTTTTAATATTTACGTCATTGGCAGTGCATGCTTACTTAAAAGTCTGCCTGGTGGTGGCGCGGGGGTTGGGTCGTTCTCTTCCCTCAAATATGGTTGAATTGGACGATGGCTGGGCCCTGCGTCTTGCTCGTGAACGGGTGCTGCCTTAGTGGACTGGCCTGCTTTGCTGTACTGTACTTCGCCTAGGCGGTTATGTGCGTGTTATGTGCGTGGCGTGTATCGGTGCACGGTGTCTCTCCGGAGTGAGCGCTCGTGCGCGCTAGTCGGGCTGCATACGTCGCCCCCTACCTGAATGAGCTCGCTTAACTTTCCGTTAGATTTTTGACGTTTGAAAAGAGATTAATTAACGTAATCCTAATTCAATAAATACTTTTTTCATTTTCATTTTCATTTTCATGATTGTTTTTTATGCTATTCAGTGATAAGCGAGCAAACAGCCCACCTGATTTATTGGAAACTGTCGCCCATAACATCTACCATTCTTACATTTATTTTGCAGCAAAACCACAGGTGTGTGACGTCTAGGCCTTTCATAGCCAGAATATACTGAAAACCGATGGAGCAGGTCTAGTCAAGTGGCAGCGTACCTCTTGTTCTTCTTTTTTCTTATCGAGAACGATTACCAAGGCTCGAGTCCGGAACTGTATGCGCGTTTCGTACTTTGAGGCTAGCCGAATTTCAGCACCGCAACAAGCAGGCATGCTCCTTATACCGTTGGCAAAACAAGGTTGACAACTGAGGATGATGATGATTAATCCAGGTCACGGATTGTAATTTCTCCATTTGATTATCTTATTGAAGCTATAAAATTTTTGGTAGTTACTAATTCTCATGTAAGGCACCGGAATTTTGAAGAAAGGGTGAAGACACTAAGCATTTCATTGACATTATTTATATCACGCTTTAACAAGCTTTAATATTCCATTTCCGGAGTTGAAACTCCATAACAAGTTATTCAATTCATAGTCGATTGGTGATCTCTATTTCAAAAAGCTTTCGTAGTCTTTCTTTGTAACATATATAGTAATGCTTTAATAGTAGTTCTTTTTAAAGTTTATTAATGTTTACTTAGATGTCGCTAAAGCAAACTGCAGTAACACTACAGTGTATTCAACTACAAGTCCGAGTATCCTTATTGGTAGTTTCATATTTACGTCGAAGAGACCGTAAACTCTCATGGTTTGGAAATTTTTCACCATTCTCCTGATATTTTTACTTTCAACGCTTGCTGAGTCTGTAAAATAGGAAACTTTTATGTTAACAAACAATTTTAATTCATCATATCCATTGTTTCTCCTTGTGATTTGAGATCAATGTTTGGGAGTTTGTGGAGTACTCTTTTGTTACAATTGTTATATGGATGAGTTACCACATTCTCGTTTGTATTTTTGATGAGGTCAAAAAAAATGCATTATGTGTAGTGCGAATTATTTTAAAAAAAAGATGTAGTTTATTTTCATATCATACACTTACCCAAATCCATAGTTACAAAATCGCATGATTGTACAACACGTAGATAGATATTGCCACACGTAGATAGATATTTGCATGTACAATATATTTTGCTGTAAAAAATATTATTTCTTCTTCATACGATATTCACGCCAAGATTATTTCATATTAATTATCTAGGTTGGGCCATTGAGGCACCCTAACAGAAGCTTTTAATGGCCAGTACTTTTTTCGACAATAGTTTTCGGTAGTCAATGTTCAAGGAAAAGGGCAAAATTATCCTAATACCGATAACAAAACTAAAATAGCCATCATCATTGACAGGCCACAACAAGCCGATGCTGGACTTGGGTTTCCCCCACCACCACATGCAAAGTAAAATAAATCCACAATCGTGGACAGACTCACACAGTGCAGATCTAGCCCCAAATTAAGTAAAGCTTGTTCTATGGGTGCTAGATAACTGATATATTTTTACTTTAATCTCCACATGCTTGGCATTTGTAGTTTTGATTAATATTATGCGAAACTGCAGCTGCCTATTTTATAGTCTACTTATGTAAAAGATATCCTTAACATCACATTATTTATAAAAGAATACGTACTTACTTACGAAATGATCGGCATTTTCGTTTATGTCCAACATAAACTGAACGTTTATCAGGCATTTTATGAAAGTGGCTAAAGCCAACATCATTATCTAAAAATAAAACATAACAGACTTAAACAGTTTTATTAAAAATTCACGTTCCCCGCAGCCTTCACCCGCACTCAGTTTGGATCTCTGCAAACATTTAACTATCCCGCGGGACCCTATTATTTTCCCGTAATAAAAAGTAGCCTATGTCACTCAAAAATAAGAAAAAAATACCTTCTATTTGTAATAAACAAATTTAAAGCGGCCCCGTAGTTTTTGACTTTACTTTATACAAACCAAAAAACAAATCTATTCTCTTTTTTTTTCTCAATAAACAGTACTTTATTTTTTATTTTTTATAAAACTGGTACAAGAAATATTCGAGCTCTGTGGGTTTAATTTTTATTCAGTATATTTTAACTAATTTATTTTAATATTAAGTTATCTATACTAATATTATAAAGAGGAAAGGTTTGATTTTTTGTTTGTTTGTTTGTTTGTTTGTATTGAATAGGCTTCGAAACTACTATACCGATTTCAAAAATTCTTTCACCGTTGGGAAGCTACACTATCCCCGGGTGACATAGGTTATATTATATTTTCTAAAAAATTACGGATTATTAATAAAACTCCAATAATAAAAATAAACGAAAACTATTGATGATAGAACAAAATAATGTACTACGACTTTGCAGAACACATCATTATCTAAAATAGTGTTGCAACAGTATATGTCTAACTATTATAGTTATGTCAAAATAAGTGCTCTTTTTTTTTCAAAATATAATTAAAATGCCGCCGCTAAAAACGCTTTTTATTTGTACCTTGGTATTAATCCTTATCAAAATCAATTACTTTATATTCACGACTGCTTCAATACCTTTACATAACTTTTTGAATTATTCAATTCAGACATTCCATTCGAAAGATATCATGAGTTTAAAAATGTTAATATTAGAAAAAAGTCGCGTGTTCGCCGCTCAGTCCGCTCGGCCATCTAGGCAGCACGGGGTACGGGAGGGGAGTCAATGTCAAGAAATAATTTTTGATATTTTTGTTACGTACCCGTGCGAAGCCGGGGCGGCTGCTAGTTATAATTAAAGTTATTTTAATATTAAGTGTTAAACCTAGGTACCTCGTCAAATAAATAAATAATATGAACAGCCTCCCTGCCAATAGTCCTCAAGATTCCAGCCGCGTTACCCCGTTGCGCAGCCAGTAATATGAGCTGGCCTAAAAAGTGCCCAGTGCATAAGTTCAGACCATTTCATATGCCTCATTCGGCGACCCAGCTTTTCTCTTTATAAAATTATTAGTATAATTACTAGAATGTATCATAAAAAAATTGTGCTCTAAGCCTTTAGCAGGCTATTCCAGATGAGACAGCAGGTGAGTAGCCCAAAGTCTAAATATACGTAAAGTACGACGAATGTATTCATTCCGATGGATCACTGTGTTTAAAGTTGAAATTAAAACTTTTTTTTTAATTTTTTAATTTCAATTCAACAAGTTAAACTTGATCGATTTGTTACTGTACAAAGGGATATACTTACTGAAAATTCAAATAATTTCTTCCAAATATCAAATGCTTCTAAAATGTTTGCGTAGAGGTGACGTAATTTCTTCAACGATATGCTATTGGTTTTGTTTGCTAATACGTATTCACTTTCTTTCAACCAGCGTTCGAATTCAAAATTTATGAATTTCAACATATGTAAGGCATATAAAGGGTTCGAGTCGATGAATATCGTCAAGATATTGAAAATGTGGTCAATAATATCGAAAAAGTTTAACAAGATAGTATTTACAGATGGGAGTAGCAGGTGGAATGAAATTAAGGATAGAACACTAATCCAATTCCAAAATCGCAATGTTTTCAAATTACTCGGAGCTGTTAACGAATTGTGAATGAAGTCCAACTTTAATATAAGCGCAACATGGTCTAAACTATAAGCGATGTTCAGTATGTAGAAGAACACAACAGAAATGAGATAAAACGGAAAACTACAGACGCATAGCATAAAGAAAAAAGTTTGCATTCGATTTTCCGAAAAAGAAATATATTCCATAAAAATTTCGATAAGAATGAAAATTAGGAAAACACTTGATCCAATAAAGGAAATTACGTAGTATCTATTAGAAGTAGGTGTGATGAATTGACCATGAATGAAGTATTTCTTTAAAAAAATTAAAGTCACCAATACATTTAGCGGAAGAATAACATTTTGAATGTCTTCACTAACTATATTATTTATAAGGTATTCTAGCAACATTTTATCCATATTGTGATTTATATTTATTTTTTGTTATAATTTTAAGTCGGTTCGGTATTCTCTTACTATACCATAAAACGAATGAAATAAAACGAGAATACTTATTAATATCAAATCAACTCAAAGGTTTAAATATTAAAGCATTATTAGCTTACATCGGAAGCCATAACACATCCTCAAAATTACTTTTATAAAAACGTATAGATACCTACGGAACGTATTAACGTAATTAAAAAATTATGTTAGTTAAACTTAAGGGACAGTAAAGCTTTGAACTAAAAACATAAAAAAGAATAGAGATACTGAAAATATGGGTATGAACCATCTTACTGAAATATATAATACTAAAACTCAAATAAGTTTTTTAATAATGTGATAAAGCCCAAATTTTCTGGAGTTACACACAATGAATTTACTCATAGCACCACTCATTAAAAAAAATAAACAAATACAATTTTATATTTGTATAGCAACTGGTAATAAAAGTTACTAGTTGACTAAACTTAGAAATCGGCTAAGTTCTTTCTTATCTCAATTTCGACATTGCTGCCTAAGTTCCTTCCTAAGTTGATTGTAAGTTGATTCCTAAGTTTAGCGACTCGGCCATAATTAATTTGAATCGTTATTACAGTATCAGAGTGACCTACAGCGGAACCACAGTGTAGTTCGCAACGAGTCCAGCCGTTTTGAATGGGAGACTAGCGTCGATCCAGAACAGAATTAGGGCTGTCATATTTCTGAAGTTCCTTCACAGCCGAAGAACGTTTTTTGTCATTCAATTTGATTCTGATAACAAATAAAGTTAAATTTATATAATATCTATTTTCCTTTTCATACCATACATAGCCGTATAGTAACCAGCTGAGCAGAATACAGTAGAGTGAGCTGCTGACTTTACTTACCTTTTCTCTTTGTCGAAGTTGTACGTATGTCGTAGAGGAGACTGAGAGAGTTTGAGAGGGGAAATAGGTAGTATATTGCGATGATGGATCACAGTCGAGGGATGTCCATCCCTCACCCATGATCCTACCAACCTCTCGGTTTCTCCTCCATTCTCGTCACGCGGTGCCATGCGTACGCAGTGGTTAGCGTGTCCTCATAGGTCGTGGAGAAAAACAATATTACATTGCCAATATTGTAGTTACACATCCAATAATGTTGGATATCTACTACTAAATATCGGAAAAAACTGTATGCACTGTGATATAATTTGAATTGAATTAATTTCATATTGTGT
Organism: Blastobasis adustella; assembly: GCA_907269095.1. Taxonomy (NCBI): domain Eukaryota; kingdom Metazoa; phylum Arthropoda; class Insecta; order Lepidoptera; family Blastobasidae; genus Blastobasis; species Blastobasis adustella. Next base: position 994,030 of record OU026132.1, read on the forward strand.
TTAATACGCATTTTGTTCTGTTGTAGGTGTTGGATGGAAGGTGCGGCACGGAGAGTAGTCAAATAATATAATTGAACGGGAAGTAAACATAACTCTTATGGATACAAGAATTCTTCTAGAAGACTATCTACTGTATTGACTGACAGAAAGTTATCAGCCGTGTCAAAAGGAACTGCTATATTAAATCAATGAAATTTTGGCGGAGAAGGGGATAAGGTAGCCGCCAATGTAGGCAAGCAAAAACGTGGAGAAGGTGGAAAAGGGTAATTACCTACCTGGCCGGTTGTTGTGACCAGGGGACCAAGGGTTCGACAGTCGATATTCGGAAGCTGTATTTATGCCGCAGAAGTTGGCACACTTCTCTAGCACGATGTAGGACGGTCAGCGCCATCTATGTGCGGTTGCTTGACAACCTTGTGTTCGTGTATTCGTAATGCGAGTATTGTTGAGTTTCCCTATTGGAACGATAGATGTCGCTACAAAATCATATTGTGGTGAAATGGGAGAGTCGTTATTGCGGCAGAATCAACATTTCTAATACGTTCACAGCAGAAATTATGAAGAAGTGTTTAATGACATTATTAAATCGATTGTATATTAGTTAGAATACTTTTATTGCTATAGTGTTTTTTGTAATATTTCCAAGAGTTGTGTTAAGTAGGTGTTTAATCGTATTAGAAAGTTGAGGTTTAGTTACATCAAGAAAACGAAAAGGTACTTAAAATATTATTACCTTAATATCTAAATTATAACGTAAATAAAAGCAGCAAATATCAGATGGGAATAGGTAAATTGCAAGGAAAGGTTAGGTTATTATTGCCGTAATCTTTCGTAACTTTGTTTTATATACAATTTTTTTTTTTTTTCTAGCCGAAAGAGCCTATCACACATCATACCAGGCTCTAGGATATGATAAAGAATGAATGTTCGCTGTTATTTTTAATTCATTGTTAATTTAATTACACGAAACGAGAAACCAATTCATTGATTGATATAAAAATAACCCAAAGGATAAGCTCCTTTAAAAATAAAGGAACGAGTAACATAATTTAAGTACATCGTGAACTTGATTACTAAATCAATAATAATAATAAAAGTCCTTACCAATTCACCAATCACAATATAACACATAGCTACCAAACCTATTAACATAATTGAAACATGTAGTTACGGGGGGATATTTTTGTGCCCTCAAATTGTTTATCCTGAGTACAGAACCTATATGGCCTAGGCAGGCTATAAAATACTATTGCTATTACCTTAATGCATTTCATTTCGTCGTGTTTACAATGCCCTATAGCTCCGGTCTGAATAATGCTATCAACCTTAAACTTGGAAGAATTTTTTTTTTTTTTTTTTTTTTTTTAATTTATTTATCATAAATGTGGTACATAGGTATTTATTTGTATAATTCGCCAAACTGTAAAACAGTTTGTTGGCGAAGGTTTGCACTCTCTATGCTTTCAATGTCTTTACCCTACCAACATAGTACAAAAAAAAAAACAAAAATAATACTAACAATAATAATAAATACTTATACCTAATGTGCACCTGGGCATAGACTCCGAATGAAGCTATCTATCAGCAGGCATTTCAGCTTTGACTTATAAGTATGTCTGCTCTCGGTTGCTTCGATATCAACTTCATTCAGAATACCAGGCACCAGGTACAATCTCTGTCGCTGGCCAAAGTAATTGTTCACTTTAGGTTGCTCATACTTTCTCCTAATATTCGTTCTTAGTTTACAATTAATAATATTTTTGGTTTTAAATTCTGATTTGCCAAACTGTTCTAACAATAACAAATACTTAACTCTTTCGTGCACTGGTAAGATATTACATTTTTTGAACAATAACCCATAATTTCCGTTACATTTATCTTTTTGTTTCCTACTTACTAATAATTTTAAAAATCGGAGTTGTAAATAATAAATTCTATCAAGTATGTTTTAAAGGTGCGGCCATAAGCACATAAACCATAACTTAGGATTGCATCGGCCATCGAGTGGTATAACATATACAGCGTTGACCTACCAACTACATATTTAAGAGTAGTCATCTTCAGCAACACAGCCCTTAATTTATTACACACATTGTCTACATGCCTTTTCCAACTGAAGTTCTTGTCTATTGTTAGACCTAGGTACTTATATTCCTTAACACATTCTAACAAATTACACTTACAGCATAATTTAATCCGATGTAGACAGTCATAACTGTGTCCTATGATTTTAATTGTTTCGATAGGTATACTCAGATAAGGGGAGTGTAGTAGCATATATTTTGTTTTGGACACATTCAAAATAATGCCGTTATCATGCGACCATTTCAATATACTATCCAAGTCCTCTTGCAACTTAGTTTCTATAGTATTTATATCTCTATCGGCATACATCAGGCATGTATCGTCCGCATACATATACATAGAGCAGTTTTTTACTACATTTCTCATGCTGTTTACATGCATGATGTAGCCGAGAGGTCCATAAACGGACCCGGTGGGCACGCCGTATTCTATGCCAAACTCATCACCAATAGTGTCGCCGACTTTAGTACGGAGGGTTCGACTGTCTAGGTAGCTTATGAACCAGTCTCTTATGGAACCATGGATCCCACACTCCTCCATGGCTTGGATAAGTAATTTATGATCCAACGTATCAAATGCTTTTTTGAAATCTATGTACAAGGTAGCAACGTAACGCTTATTGTCAAGATGTTTATTTATATCATCTACAAACTGAGTTAAAACCGTACTGGTACTTTTATTTCTTCTAAAACCGTGTTGCACATCAGATATTATGTGATTTTTCTCTAAAAATGAACTAATTTGCCCCACTAAAATTCTTTCAACAATTTTATTAATCACAGATAAGATAGCTATTGGCCTATAATTTGAGTAGTCTAGGTGATCACCTTGTTTATAAATAGGGCGTATCACGGATTTTTTTAACTCTGACGGATATAAACCCGTTTGTGCACACAAATTCACGAACTTAGCAAGCACGGGACTAATTTGTTTTTTAATGTATTTCACATCTCGCATTCTAATTCCATCTATCCCCGGGGACTTATTTGAACTCAGCTTCTCTATGACCCTCTCCACTTGAATAGGTGAGACTTTTTGATACCTAAACGTCACATTGCTCCCCGTCACATATGCCTTACGGTCCATAAACAAAACGTTACAATTATGCTTAATACTACGTATTTCCTGAGTAAAAGTACTAGCAAATTTAGTGCATATGTTCATCACATTGTCCCTTTTGCCTAGGTATTTTAATATTACCGTATCTACGTCAGGTTTTTTATTCCCTGTCCATTTATTTACCAATGCCCACACCTTCCTACAGTCACCGTTACAACTTTTAATTTCATTATGCCTAAATATGTTTTTAGCGGTACATATTTCTCTATTGGTTCTATTCCTAAGTCTCGTATAATCCAGCCTATAATTTTTACAACTTGGGTTACTCTTCCATTTCCGAAATAGCTCGTCCCTACGGTCGATCATACCTTGCAATTTGTTTGTTATCCATGGCTGCGTTATTCTTTTTTTCACACAGTTTTTATCACACCTTGCCTTCTCGTATACACTACAGAAATTACTGTACACTTGGTCGAACATTAATAAGGGACAATCCAACTTAAGTAATTCGGTCCAGTCAATATCCTGTAACAGCTGTTTTACTTTGTTATTGTCTAATACACTTAACGAACGTCCGCCGCATACCGACGCGCTGCACTCGTCACTGGTTCGCTCCGCTAGGTTAATGCCTATCATGTAATGGTCTGACATCTTGGTGGTGAGAATGTGTGCGGTGGCACGCATACCACCGCGCATCCAAATGTGATCAATGCAGCTCGATACAAATTCACCCGCAGTTATCTCTTCTCGCGTAGGTATATTTATGAATGACTGCAGGCCGTGCGCACACAGCCTGGTTTTATAATCATCAACAACTATACAGTTCTCCAGCAAATTTATGTTTATATCTCCTGCAATTACCACGTCATGTCCATATGGCACCCGTTCAATCAGAATTTCAAGCTCATCGATAAAACATGATTTGCTCATATTCGGTGGTCTGTATATTGCTATTATGTGTTTGATTTTTGACTTATATTTAACTTCGCAATGCAGCACCTCCATATTCTGCTTTCTTGACATGACAATTTTTTTTCCTTGTAATTCCGACTTTATGTACATTAATAATCCTCCTCCACGCCTATTATTTCGTGTGTAAGCGTGTTGATCATAATTATCTACTTCGTACATGGACACCTCCTCTTTTTTAATGTTTATTTCACTTAAGATTATCACATCTATCCTAAAGTTACATTTGGTTAATAATATTAGTATTTCATTAAAGTTTTTTCGTAGAGATCTTATGTTTAAATGGATTATTTGAAGTTCTTCCTTTGACTTATCCAAGTAAGTACACCAATTTGAGACATCATTAAATTGTTCAACATGCACGTTACTATAAATGTGCGATAATATGTCGTTAGGCATCATTACTATAAGAATCAAAATCAGGTAGTGTGCACGCGCGCTATCGCAACTGGTAGCGGCTATTGTTCCGGGTCCTTGTTGTGATCAGTGTCGGGCTCGGGGTGCACGCACAGCTTGTTTACTGATCGTATAGCGTAAATTTTGGATTTTGGTTCTTTCCTGACTAGTACCCGGGAATTTTGGATCCAAATGTATTTATACGTGTCTTTAAGTTTAGTTTTTGCGTGACAAAAAGTTCCCCAGGTCTTCTTCGTAACACTTTCATTGATGTAAATGCGGGCCTTACTGTTATTTTCAAGTATGTCGTTATTGACGATGTTATGCGACTTTTTTTGTATAAGCCACTTCTGTCTATCATTTTTTTAACAGAGCGTTACTATCACCGGCCTCGGTCGAGTCTCGTCCTCTTTTTGACGACCTACCCTTTTTGCAGATTCTATTTTGTTAATATCTACATTTATTGTTTGGGCTATTTTTTCCACTACCGACTTAGTGTTTTCGTCTTTTGTGCTTTCTAGACCGCTTATCTCGATGACATTTTCTAGTTCTTTTTGTTCCAATGCGTCAACACGTTCTTCCAAAGCCTCATTTACTTTTAGCAGGTAAACATTGCGATTTTCCAAAGCTTTGATTTTCTTTTCTGCCTTATCTTTAAACTCCAGCATCTTTTGATACTGCTCGGCATAGAAGTCGACCGTGTCTGTTAGGTTATCAATTTTGGCTTGCATTTGGTACAATATTTCTAGCTTCTTGTTAACTTCCAGTAATACTGTCTCTGCCGAGGCCTTATTGATGTCCACATTCATCTTTGGTTCTTGAGCTTTTGGGTTGGACTCACTTTTAGCACAGGTGTCGCACATCTCGCTAGTTAGGAACTGCTTGTTGCTTTGCACGCATTTTTTGTGAAACACTGACTCACAGGAACCCTTACACTTTATGACGTCATCTTTTGTTAAAGATACGAAGAGTTTGCACTTTTTACACTGCACCATCGTAACTTTGCTGCGATAACTCTTTTCACTCCTTTCACACTAGTACAGAGGTATCTCTATCTTGCGACTGAGAGATTATTAGATACTTGTTGCTAACGAGAGTACTATTACGCGTCCGCACGCAGAGCGCTTTCGCACGGAACTATCGGAAGATAGGTTGCTCCCGCCATTTCGAATGAGAAAAGCACGGTCGTACCATCCTTTACTCAAAGCTATTAATAGCTGCACTTTCACCACACATATTATGGTTACGAGTAGACTGACTTAGTCAGCCAGAAATATCGAGCTACTAACCGTGGTACAAATCCGATAATATGTGTGATAAAACCACGGAAGTCTTAAAATCTACATTCACAGCTCTTTCGAATCCAATTTAGCTCTTCTTACGACTTAAGATAGAACCATTACAATACATAAAGACCGACAGTATAAGTTAATACTGATTCTAAGTTTAATTCACAAACTATTGCAAGTCAAAGTAATTCTGGCCCTCACTTATTAACAAAGTGACGAAATTTCCAAGGAAAACAACTCCACGGAACTTATTCCACAACCTACACTCTAAAAGTGCCATTTCAACGAAATAATAACGTGTTCTCATCAAAAATACTTTTTTTATACTACTCAGAGACAAACGAGCAGACAACCCAACTGACAGTAGGCGGTAACTGTCGCCCATAACACCTACGATTATGCATTTAGCAAAAATGCAGAACCGTAGGTGCGTTGTCACTGTAAGGACTAAGATGATGCCTGTTATTGCGCTGGCTATCTTATCCTTCAAACCGGAACATAACAATGTAAGCATTGTTTCTTGGCGGCAGAAATAGATAAGGCGGTGGTAGAATAGAATATGGTTTATTTCATACTCCATACACACAGACAACACAAACTTAGAAGCTACATAAACACAAACATTTGTATAAAGGTAGACTGAGTAATTAATTTACTATGTAAGTGGATTCGCCCAGGCGGACTCCTCAGGCGTAACAGAGTCCTACCACCTGATAACTGACTTATTTCATTGGGAATGCGAACTGCAGCAACACAATAGTGTAGTCTGTGAGGGAGGCCAGGAACCGCAGTGGCAGCGCGGCGTCTACCGCGAACATGCCGCAGCTGCGCAGGGCGCCGCCGCGGGCGCGGGATGCGCGGATCACGTTCTTGCACAGCCGACGCAACGGCACTGCAAAATAAAAATTAAAAATAAATATGCTTAGACGATTCACACAGCCCATCTAGCCCCAAAGTTAGTAAAGCTTGTGTTAGGGGTGCTAGGATAACTGATAAACTAATTACATACTTTTTTTAAATACATAGGTACTTATTATACATAGTGAACTCGGCGCGCCTTCGTTCGAGTACACCTACTTTAACCCTACCTACCCTTTTTTCTTGCTTATAAACTTTCCTCTTGAATAACTATCTACTCTTGAAAACTGCATTAAAATAGTACATACATACATAGGGGCAAACGGCGGGAAGTGACTTTGTTTTATACTAAATATAACACCCAGACCCGTGACAGAAATTAAAATTCATCATTTCAATTTCTGCTCGGCCGGAAATTGAACCCGGGACCTTTGCGTGGCAGACATGTTAACCATCTGAACCACTCAGGTCGTCCAAAAAGCTATGTATGTAAGTAATACTGATACCTAATTTTTCAGTATTTACCTGAAATATCTCCTCTACCAATCAGAGATGAACAGATAGATCGGCTTTCTTCCAAACATCCATAGAAATCTTCGCATTTTTTGCTCAAAATGTATATGTAGAATACATTTTTCAATATCCATGATAGACTCATATTCATAACTACGAACTGGAATAAATAGGAAGATCAAATCCTAATACCTCCTACAAAACCAGCAGTAAGGAAACGTGATATGAGATAAAAAGAGATAAAGAAAAAGAGAAGTGATTGTTGAGATGAGAGGTTTGCCTCCAACTATTATAAAAAAAAAACGCCCGAAGGTCTATTTCTGGCCAAAGCCGAGGGCTTGAAAACTCTAAGAAATGTTGTACAAGCTGTAGTTAATAATATAAAAGATATTAAAACTTTTATATTGACAGTTTATATTGACTGAATAATATAGAAAGGTAATTTAAATCATATTTAGAAGATACACTATGATAAAAATGACCTTGCAATGTATTTGTAAAGAATAAACCACCTTCGGCGAAACCTTCGGCTTCTGTCGGGTTTCAGGCGGAAGGTTTCGCTGAAGGTGGTTTTCCTGGCCGACGGTGGCCGAAGTCAAAGCCGAAGCTTCGGTTGGACACTAAAAACATAGGTACTTACAGTACTGTTGTCACTAGGCATTGAAACAAGTTTAATAACTGATTGAACTGCGCAAATGAAGTAAATAAATGTATCTACCGTATAATATGTTACCTAAAACAAATAAAACTTTGCTTTTAATAATGAACATATAACTTTGAACTGTAAAGAAAATATCATGATTCGCTTACAATTAAGTTAGAGAGACTTCTATACATGTTGTATGCATCAAGCAGATTGGTGTATGCTTCAAAAATAATTTCAACACTGCGTTCCGTTAACACACGTCCATTCCACTTTTTAATTTCATTCATGACCACGTTCCAAGATGCCAGTTGATAACACATCAGGCTCATTAAAAAACTACATCTTATTAGCTGAACGTCGAAGATAAATTGTTTAAAAAAAAGGGTCTGAAATTCTTTTAAGAATATTGAAAAGAATATGGTTGCAAATACGCATATAGAGAAGGAAGTCAGGAAGTAAATCCAACCGTAAGTTTTATACATTACGGTATAGTTGTTTATTTTTAAGTTAGAGCGATATACGGTCTGCAATTTCACTATCATCCTGATGTTCATATCGCTCTGGTAATAGATAGAAATGAAAGTCAGCAATATGGCAATAGAATAGTCAGCTGCGTAGTATCTAACAAAGAAAGCAAAGAAAATATCATCTATTTTCACACCTTTGAAATGTATCAAAATTTCAAATATGTGGGCACTGACGAACAATAAAGTGCCGCACAATGCAATAAAATTTGTTAGCAATGAATTAGACGTTATAATGTTATTGCTGATTTTATATTTAGTTTGTAAAACAAACATTTCCATTATAGTAATAGGTCGAAGCATTGATTCAAAATCGGAGTCAATAGTGTATTTCAAAGACATGTTGATGGTCGTTTTATTTTTACACATAATATTTTTCGGAACTGTATGGTTTAATGGAGTAACAACAGGCGACAAGTAAGAAATAAAACCTTGGTGGCGCGAAGTAGAAACATTAAAATTGAATATAATTATATTAAGTGAAATCGATCTTGACCTGAGCATAGTAATATGATTAGTTGGCTAACGTCATGCATATGAACGATAACATTAATCATATAAATACCCATTCAACTCGCAGACGCCATTTTGAACTTTTTGTCTACACTGGCAGGGGAGGTTGGCGCCTAGCATTTACGCAATGCTTGCAAAAAATCGTTAAAAATAAAAATATTGTGCCTGAAACTACATACAATTTTCTACTGGTAGATAATAAATTATAAGACATATGGATGACACATACCCCTTGTATGCCGGTGACGTCATATGGTATCGCTATATACGGTAGCTGTGGGCGTCACATCGGTGTATCATAAATATATTAATTCATAAACAAACATTCAATATAAATGTAAAGTAGTTACACATTCATATAAAATGTAATCAAAATCGTTGGTTTTTAAATGATATTTATAATGTCATTTTGAAGGTCACAAAAACAATACTAGAGGAAAGTAACCAGATATGGAATACCATTTTGTTGTTTGAATATAAAAAAAAAGTATTCATAGTACGAAGTCAATTTTTTAATTAGATGAGAAGACATAATGTTTTGCAACACTTAGTGATAGTCTTATGATTTTTATAACTAATTACAGTATCAAAATACTAGTTTAATAAAAAAAAAGGTAGTCAAATATGGAATAGGTACCCCAAATATGGACCATGAGAAAAAGGCAGACAAATGCTTAAAAATATGATTTAAAAATGTTTTGTAACACTTAATAACAGTCTCATTATTTACTAAATTGGTAATGGTAATTAATTGTAAAAATTTGTAGACTGTTATATTGCAAAAATAGAACCTAATTTAAAAAAAGATAGAAATTCTGAAAATAATCGTCATAGTGCGAGTGAACAGCGTCCAAACAAAACACACATGCCATGTCACCGGCCTTCGCCCTACTGACAAGATTGAACATATACACGTCTTATATGAGTATTTGAAACAGAATATTATTCTGTATTGCGATTTCAAATATTATTTCCGAAGAAATCAAGGAATTTCATATTTGGACCCTATTCCATATATGGTTACTTTTCTCCACTTTTTTCATTGTTTTGCCACAAAAGATGGAGAAAAATTTTCAATCAAATCAATAAAACGACTACATAATGAACCTAAATACTGCGAGAACTCACATGCAAGCAGCTGACGTGTTGTCACTAAATAAAATATGAAATTAGAAAAAAACACGCCGTCTATTCGCCGTCATCGCTGGTGTATTACCAGCTGTAGAATTAAGAAATAACCCTCACTTCCCTTTCAGTAACAGATCTTGACATCACTTCAACGACATGTTTAAATATTTAAATTTTTTTTTTTTTATTACATTAGTTGAATACTAACTCTTACAATATAAATAAATAATAGGAACAATTGAATGAAATAAAGCTGAGAATCATCTCGATAAAGTGGATTCAAATAGAAAACCGCATCGAAATTGCTCGATTCGTTCGTGAGTTGTGATGACACACACTGGCACCGTGGTACACAAACAGATACACATACGCACACTTCAAACATTAACCCTAATTTTTCGTCGAGACTTAAAAGCCACTCTACTGCCAAAGCCACGGTTCCCCAAATCCCCACCCTATGGAGCACTGGAGACCTTACCTTCAGTCGAATACCATTTAATATTTGATGAGGATGAGGTAAATAAAAGAAAATTCGATATCTCGACACCTCGTTCCTTCTGTATTTTTGAAACAAAAACATATCAACTAAATCATCGAAATTTTAATTATGTGGTCAGTTGTCTATCTATAACTTTAACTTTATCAGCAGCTTACTTGAGGCGTAAACTTCAGATTTAATAATAATGACACGACTAACCTTTTTGTTTCTTTTCGTTTTTAAACCACAAAGGTAGCAAACAAGCTTACGGCCTGCCTTATGGTAAGCAGTCACTGCAGTTAAATCTTTTTCACTTTTTTCTTGAAGAAGGGATAAGTTGCGGTGGTAATGGGTTAGTTGAAGTGCGGGAAGTTGGATAAATCTTTCTATATTTTCTTCTTTAATTTAATTACCAGTCACAACATCTGCGTCATCAAGTTATGCAGATTAAGTAACTAATATTCATCTTTTACAGTACCATCAACGGGTAGAGGAAAAGCAAGCTTTACATCTTCATCTCCAACGTCTGCATCATAATAATCCTCATCAAGGTCATCATTGTTCTCATTTCCCAAACCCAAAGCTGTCTCATTTTTCGACAATACTGTGCGCGGTGTGCGTATGTATTTAAGTTTCAGCGCTATTACTTTATTCCTGTCGTAAGGTATTTTAATAGCCATCAAAGGTTGCATTAATTTCTTGACACGCTCTATTTCTTGCAGCAAAGGCGAGTTGCCAGTTCTCAAAGCGTCATCAGGTTTACCAGTAACCATATCTTTACCATATAGCACTTCATCTAAATCGATGTTACCAGTTTCAAGCAGTTCTTTGAAAAGCATTGTCAAGAGTCGTACCTCTTCTGGACGTTTTGGTGATTTCACTTTCTTAGTATGGCGATAGTAACCTATTGGTTGTGTGGATTTCGGGAGAATTGATACTGTAGTTGTTTCCGGCACCAGTGCCCTTGATACGGTCGTTTCCACTTGTGTAGTTGACGTTGTCTGTAAAGCATATCAGGTAAGATTACGCAAGTAAGTACCTTCTACTTTTGTCTATTAGGTTGGCTGGATTCTAGCTGCTAGAACTTCTGTGGACTAGAAACTTGGACTGTTGTAAACTAGAAAACTAGAGACTTCTGAACTAGAAAATAGATAGCAGCGAGCGTTATGATTACAGCAATACTACCTTCAATTCGCATGCTATGTAATGACAACGACAAAACCCTTTACGAATACAAATCTCAATCAATTCTAAGCTATTAAAGATAATTGTAACCTATAACCTCATCCTTGCTTACCATCAGGTAATACCTGTGATTGGTGATTTTGCACAAGGTAGGTATTGATCGGATATGACGAAGGTATAGTTATCAATGCGGTTGGTCTCACTCACAGGGTTGCTAGCTGGATTTGCACCTTCTTATAACGGGTCTTTCAACAAGGACGGGTCGATGTTAAAATTGAATAAAACAAGATGTGTGCAAGATATTAACGAAATTTATTTTTTATTTGAGAGGCCCATTTATGCCATTACGGATGGAATATGACATCGTTCAAATGTCCGCCGCGGCTTCGTATGGTGGCACGAATCCGAGAGGTCCAATTTTTAATGACTCTGCTGCATAGATCCGGCTGAATCTGAGCGATGGCCTGCGTTATGTTGGTTTTCAGGGCAACGGTCGATTGTGGCTTATTGGCATAGACCTGCGACTTCAGAAAACCTCACAAGAAAAAGTCCAGCGGAGTCAAATCACACGATCTTGGGGGCCAATTCACGTCACCTCTGCGAGAGATAACCCTACCCTCAAACCGTTCATGCAGAATCTCTATTGTGTCGTTCGCTGTGTGGCAAGTAGCGTCATCTTGCTGGAACCACATATCGTTCACGTCCATATTGTTCAATTCAAGCCAAAAGAAATTGTTTATCATTGATCTGTAGCGCTCGCCGTTGACGGTGATGGCCTCGCCAACGTCGTTTTCGAAGAAGTACGGACCAATGACGCCGCTAGACCAAAATCCGCACCAAACAGTAACTTTTTGTGGATGCATTGCTACCTGGTGAACCTCATGTGGGTTGTGGTCATCCCATATACGGCAATATTGCTTATTAACAAAACCATTCATCCAAAAATGTGCCTCGTCGGTAAAGATTATTTTTCGGCTAAAATCGTGGTCCTCTTCCAAGCGTTCTGATGCCCATTCAGCGAACACACGGCGTTGTCTATGGTCATTAACTTTGAGCTCTTGGGTCAGTTGGATCTTGTACGGATGCAGGCCCAAGTCCCAACGCAAAATTCTCCAAGTTGAAGTCTGCGAAAGGCTGAGTTCTTGTGCACGGCGAGAAATCGACTGCCTCGGAGTCTCCTGAACACTCTCACGAACAGCGGCGATGTTCTCGGCCGATCTGGCGTTCCTTTGACGTAAAGGTGTTGGTTGGTTGTTCACCGAACCGGTCGTCTCAAATTTGGTCACCAATCGTTGGAGAGTAGACTTTGAAGGGCCACCGCGTCTGCCGTAAAATGAGCGCAATGCGCGCAACGTTTGCACTAACGAACACTCATTTTGATAATAAAGTTTTATCATTTGCACATGCTGCTCAACCGTGTAACTTGCCATGGTTATTTGGCATCAGTGACTGAATAAGAAAAAATAGATTTGACAGATGCCGCCATAACCAAATGGCCGCCACAGACTATTAACATCGACCCGCTCTATTTGAAAGACCCTTTAGATATTTCAACTCAGTTGTGCGCGCGGCCCTATGTGTGGGTAACCCAGGCACGTCACAATGACGCCACGCCATTGGCACGCCAAGTGGTCGCGTCACTGCCACATAAATGAAAGCTGTATATTTACAAGCGCACGCCTACATAGCGCCGCGCGCGCAACTGAGTTGAACTATCTATACACTTCTGTACGCCTGGTATACTTGTGGAATTTGTAATATTTTAATTTAATTTAATTTTTGTTTAAATTTAGAATAAACAGTAATAAACACGTCCGTCACTTAAAAGATCCAGGAGCGGGGGAACTAGTACCGCCAATAAAGAAGTGGCAAAGTTGTTAAAAACATTTTTTACCGAGATACCGATTAAAACTACTTCACAGCTAAACTCATGTCCAATAAGTGCAGAAAACTTGTTAAAAGAAAATATGGGTGCCTGTGAAAATTACTTTTGTTATTTTGAAGTAGATGCTAAGACTATCATTGCTTTGAAGCTTTTAAAAGCATTAAGTTGAAAAATACTGAAGATATTTGGGGAATGTCAGTCAAAGTACTGTTGTTGATATTTTAGCACCGTATTTAGAGTACGTTTTTAATGCTTGCGTCAAAGTAGGAGTTTTCCCCGATCTCATGAAAATCAGTAAAGTAGTGCCATTATTCAAATCAGGTTGCAAACATTGTTAAAATAATTTTAGACCGGTGACCATCCTGCCTGTTTTCAGCAAAATCTTTGAAAAATTATGTTGAGTCAAATGACTGTACACTTTAATAGTAATAAATTATTTCATCAACAACAATATGGCTTTACAAAAGGCCGCAATTCTACCGAAGCTGGTAGGTATTAGACTCATTCAAAAAATTTTTGGCGCATGGGTATCATAATGCAGTAGGTGTTTTTTGCGATTTGTCTAATGCATTTGATTGTGTAAATCATTCAACACTATTACTAAAATTAAAACATTACGGTTTAACGCATGATAGTCTTGAAATGATGAAATCATACTTAGAAGGTAGAGTTCAAAAAGTAAATGTTAATGGAGAGTTATCTGCAGGGGGGGAAATGAGCATTGGAGGGCCACAAGGATCTATATTGGGACCGTTTCTCTTTCTTGTCTAAATGAATGACCTTCCATACATGGTGAAGAACACTGCTGGTATAGCTTTTTTTTCTGATGACACTTTACTGATATTTAAAATTAATAGGAAAGATAATAATATAGACGAAGTAAACTGTTTTCAATTTACGATTAATAACTTAGTCTTAAACTCTAAAAAAACAAAATGCGTACACTTTTGCCTCCCTAATGCACAAAGTAATCAATATAATGTTATATTATATAAAACGCAACTTGAGTTGGTAGAGAAAACTACTTTCTAAGGCGTTAAAATAGATTCAAAAATTCAATGAGGCTTACATATTGAATCATTGGCTATTTAGACTTAGTAAAGTAAATTCATCTTTAATGGGTAATTGTATAAGATTTTATAATCATATACCTGAATGTATTATTAATTTACCTGTATCATAATTTAAAAGTAAGGTGAAAACAACTTTAATGAAAAAAGCCTATTATAAAATTGATGAATATATCAATGACAAAAATTTATGGTGTAGGTACCCAGCTCTTCAAAATAGGAAGTTATTTATAAATTTACAATTTTGTAAATTGGGTGAGGATGATTCAATGTGGAATAGTCATTCAATAACAAATATTTTTCAAATATTTACGGCATTGGCAGTGCATGCTCACTTAAAAGTCTGCCTGGTGGTGGAGCGGGGGTCGGATCGTTCTCTTCCCTCAAATATGGTTGAATTGGACGATAGCTGGGCCCTGCGTCATGCTCGTGAACGGGTGCTGCCTTAGTGGACTGGCCTGCTTTGCTGTACTGTACTTCGCCTAGGCGGTTATGTGCGTGGCGTGTATCGGTGCACGGTGTCTCTCCGGAGTGAGCGCTCGTGCGCGCTGGTCGGTCTGCATACGTCGCCCCCTACCTGAATGAGCTCACTTAACTTTCCCTTTGCTTTCCGTCAGATTTTTGACGTTTGAAAAGAGATTAATTAACGTAATCCTAATTCAATAAATACTTTTTTCATTTTCATTTTCATTTTCATGATTGTTTTTTATGCTATTCAGTGATAAGCGAGCAAACAGCCCACCTGATTTATTGGAAACTGTCGCCCATAACATCTACGATTCTTACATTTATTCTTCTTTTGACGATTCTTACATTTATGATTGATTCTTACATTGCAGTAAAACCACGAGTGTGTGACGTCTAGGCCTTCCATAGCCAAAATATACTGAAAAGCGATGGAGCAGGTCAAATCAAGTGGCAGCGTGCCTCTTCTTCTTCTTTTTTCTTACCGAGAACGATTACCAAGGCTCGTAGAGTCCAGGAACTGTATGCACAATTCGTACTTTGAGGCTAGTCGATTTTCAGCACCGCAACAAGCAGGCGTGCCTCCTAATACCGTTGGCAAAACATGGTTGACAACGAAGGATGATGATGACTAAACCAGGTCACAAATTTTTCCATTTGATTATCTTATTGAAGCTATTAACATTTTAGTAGTTAATAATTTTTATATAAGGCAACGGAATTTTGAAGAGAGAGTGAAGACACTAAGTTTTTCATTTACATTATTTATATCACGCTTTATCAAGCTTTAATATTCCACTTCCGGAGTTGAAACTCCATCACAAGTCATTCAATTCATAGTCGATTGGTGATCTTTATTTCATAAAGCTTTCGTAGTCTTTCTTTGTAACATATATAAGTACATTTTAAGAATTATATGGTGAAGTAAGTAATGCTTCAATAGTAGTTTTTTTTTAAGTTGATTGATGTTTACTTAGATGTCGCTAAAGCAAACTGCAGTAACACTACAGTGTATTCAACTACAAGTCCGAGCATCCTTATTGGTAGTTTCATATCTACGTCGAAGAGACCGTAAACTGTCATGTTTTGGAAATTTTTCACCATTCTCCTGATATTTTTACTTTCTACGCTTGCTGAGTCTGTAAAATAGGAAACTTTTATGTTAACAAACAATTTTAATTCATCATATCCATTGTTTCTCCTTGTAATTTGAGATTAATGTTTGGGAGTTTGGGGAGTACCCCAGTACCCTATCGTTATATGGATGAGTTACCACATTCTCGTTTGTATTTTTGATGAGGTCAAAAAAAATGCATTATGAGTAGTGCGAATTAATTAGCACCTACTACTCACTTTTTGCATGGTCTACTGGTTGACTGGAAGATAAAGCCTTAATGGCTTTAAGTCCGCCAATTGTGTTATTTTGCAATAAAGTTTTAAATAAATAAATAAATTATTTAAAATAAAAATTTAGTTTATTTTCATATCATACACTTACCCAAATCCTTAGTTACAAAATCGCATGATTGAACAATTTTTGAGTAAAACCTCTGGCATTGGTAAGCAACCAACCATAACAACAAACACTTCTTTGCCAGCCACAGGTAGATGGATATTTGCATGTACAACATATTTTGCTGTAAAATATATTATTTCTTCTTCATACGATATTCACGCCAAGATTATTACATATTAATTATCTAGGTTGGGCCATTGAGGCACCCTTACAAAAGCTTTTTATGCCCAGTACTTTATTCGACAATAGTTTTCGGTAGTCATTGTTCAAGGAAAAGGGCAAAATTATCCCAATACCGATAAGTAAACTAAAATAGTCATCATCATTGACAGGCCACAACAATCCGCTGCTGGACTTGGGTTTCCCTCACCACATGTAAAGTAAAATAAATCACACAGTGCAGATCTAGCCCCAAATTAAGTAAAGCTTGTTCTATGGGTGCTAGATAACTGATATATTATTACTTTTATGCAACACTTTGTCATAATCTCCACATGCTTGGCATTTGTAGTTTTGATTTAATATTATGCGACACTGCAGCTGCCTATTTTATAGTGTACTTATGTAAAAGTTATCCTTAACATCACATTATTTATAAAAGAGTACGTAAAAACTTAAGAAATGATCGGCATTTTCGTTTATATCCAACATAAACTGAACTTTTATCAGGCATTCTATGAAAGAGTCTATAGCCAACATCATTATCTAAAAATAAAACATAACAGACTCAGTTTTATAAAAAATTCACGTTCCCCGCGGCCTTCACCCGCACTCAGTTCGGATCTCTGCAAACATTTAACTATCCCGCGGGACCCTATTATTTTCCCGTAATAAAAAGTAGCCTATGTCACTCGAAAATAAGAAAAAAATACCTTCCATTTGTAAAAAACAAATTTAAAACGGCCTCGTAGTTTTTGACTCTACTTTATACAAACAAAAAACAAATCTATTCCCTTTTATTTTCTCAATACAACAGTACTTTATTTTTTATTTATTTATTATACAAAAATAAAACTGGTACAAGAAATATTCGAGCTCTGTGGGTTTAATTTTTATTCAGTATATTTTAACTATTTTAATACGTAGTTATTATAATTTAAGTTCTTTTTATATTAAGTATTATACCTATGTACCTTGTTAAATAAATAGGCCCCTATGAACATCCTTCCTGCCAATAGTCCTCAAAATTCCAGCCGCGTTACCCCGTTGCGCAGTCAGTAAGATGTGCTGGCCCAAAAAGTGCCCAGTGCTTGGGTCCAGACCATTTCCTATGCCTCATTCGGCGACCCAGCTTTTCTCTTTATTAAATTATTAGTATAATTACTAGAATGTATCATAAAAAAATTGTCCTCTAAGCCTTTAGCAGGCCATTCCAGATGAGACAGCAGGAGAGTAGCCTATATATACGTAAAGTACGACGAATGTATTCCGATGGATCACTGTATTTAAAGTTGAAATTAAAACTAATTTTTAATTCAACAAGTTAAACTTGATCGATTTGTTACTGTACAAAGGGATATACTTACTGAAAATTGAAATAATTTCTTCCAAATACCAAATGCTTCTAAAATGTTTGCGTAGAGGTGACGTAATTTCTTCAACGATATGCTATTGGTTTTGTTTGCTAATACGTATTCACTTTCTTTCAACCAGCGTTCGAATTCAAAATTTATGAATTTCAACATATGTAAGGCATATAAAGGGTTTGAGTCGATGAATATCGTCAAGATATTGAAAATGTGGTCATAAATATCGAAAAAGTTTGACAAGATAGTATTTACAGAGGGGATTATCAAGTGGAATGAAACTAAGGATAGAACACTAATCCAATTCCAAAATCGCAATGTTTTCAAATTACTCGGAGCTGTTAACGAATTGTGAATGAAGTCCAACTTTAATATAAGCGCAACATGGTCCAAACTATAAGCGATGTTCAGTATGTAGAAGAACACAACAGAAATGAGATAAAACGAAAAACTACAGACGCATAAAATAAAGAAAAAAGTTTGCATTCGATTTTCCGAAAACGAAATATATTCCATAAAAATTTCGATAAGAATGAAAATTAGGAAAACACTTGATCCAATAAAGGAAATTACGTAGTATCTGTTAGAAGTAGGTGTGATGAATTGACCATGGATTAAGTATTTCTTTAAAAAAATTAAAGTCGCCAATACATTTAGCGGAAGAATAACATTTTGAATGTCTTCACTAACTATATTATTTATAAGGTATTCTGGCAACATTTTATCCATTTTGTGAAATAATTTATTTTCGGTTATAATTTTAAGTCGGTTCGGTATTCTCTTACTATACCATAAAACGAATGAAATAAAATGAGAATACTTATTAATATGAAATCAACTCAAAGGTATAAATATTAAAACATGATTAGCTTACATCGGAAGCCATAACACATCCTCAAAATTACTTTTATAAAAACGTATACCTACGGAACGTATTAACGTAATTAAAAAATTATGTTAGTTAAACTTAAGGGACAGTAAAGCTTTGAACTAAAAACATAAAAAAGAATAGAGATACTGAAAATATGGGTATGAACCATCTCACTGAAATATATAATACTAAAACTCAAATAAGTTTTTTAATAATGTGATAAAGCCCAAATTTTCTGGAGTTACACACAATGAATTTACTCATAGCACCACTCATTTAAAAATATAAACAAATAAAATTTTATATTTGTATAGCAACTGGTAATAAAAGTTAATTAATGGAATTAATTTCATATTGTGTTTAATACGCATTTTGTTCTGTTGTAGGTGTTGGATGGAAGGTGCGGCGCGGAGAGTAGTCAAATAATATAATTGAACGGGAAGTAAACATAACTCTTATGGATACAAGAATTCTTCTAAAAGACTATCTACTGTATTGACTGACAGAAAGTTATCAGCCGTGTCAAAAGGAACTGCTATATTAAATCAATGAAATTTTGGCGGAGCTGTATTTATGCCGCAGAAGTTGGCACACTTCTCTAGCACGATGTAGAACGGTCAGCGCCATCTATGTGCGGATGCTTGACAACCTTGTGTTCGTGTATTCGTAATGCGAGTATTGTTGAGTTTCCCTATTGGAGCGATAGATGTCGCTACAAAATCATATTGTGGTGAAACGGGAGAATCGTTTAATGCGGCAGAATCAACATTTCTAATACGTTCACAGCAGAAATTATGAAGAAGTGTTTAATGACATTATTAAATCGATTGTATATTAGTTAGAATACTCTTATTGCTATAGTGTTTTTTGTAATATTTCCAAGAGTTGTGTTAAGTAGGTGTTTAATCGTATTAGAAAGTTGAGGTTTAGTTACATCAAGAAAACGAATAGGTATGTGGCTACCTATATGGTATTCGTATAAAAGTCAATGAAACTTGTGTTCTACAATAAATAGAACGAATGCGTATTTGGCCACAGAGCGTATTGGGTCGTGAAACTCAGGATTGCGTTCTGAAAAGAACGACTAGTCTTGCATTGTTCTTCACGCCACGGAGTCCGAACGCAGCTTCAGAAGACCACCGGAGTTCGCCGCCGCTGTTGGCGCCAGCGTGCGCGCCGAGCTTCCTCTGATGTGCTGTTCTCCGATGCGCCGGCTAAATGGGCGAGCGCCCGTCTGTGTCGCTTATAGAGGTGGCCTTTTAAACGATAAGCTGCTTATTAAGCGTGCTTATTATAAAAAGCGACAAAGCACGCGATTTGATTTAAGCAGATGCTTTTTTCGACACTGCTTATTTCCGCCACTTCCATCCCGAGTTCCCGACTCCCGCCATCTATAGTGTTTATGTAAAACTAATTATTCTATTTTGTTTGGTTGGTTTTATAAAGATTCTTTAATCCGCCTTGAGATGGCAGTTGCGTTGGGGTACCTACAGCGTAAGCGCCTAAGCGCTAAGCGCACGAAGCCGCTTAAGCGCTTTTTGGCTTATTGCGCAAATTGGTTGTTGTGAGTTGTGCGCTTAAAAAAGCAGGTTAGCAGGCAGTATGCTTAAATCTGTCAGCGAGTATACGTGTTGCTTTCTTTTTCGGCGCGAACGCGTGCACGAATTGACAATTACGTGTGTTACTAAGTATTGTTTGTGTTTATACAATTGTTGTAAATTCGTAGTGGAGTAGTGACTGAGTGAGTGTATAAAGTGACTGTATTTATAAACTTATAAAACAGTTGTATAATAAAAACTTTGTAAATATAGGTATAGGTATAAGGTGTACATAATGACGTCTAGAAGTAATAATAGTTTTATATGGGACTATTTTCATAAAAATATGGAAAGCAAAATTGCAGAATGCATTAATTGTAAAAAAACATTTCTTTTAAAACAACTATAACTAATTTAAAGCAACATTTGAAGCTTAAACATATCAGCTCTTATAATGAGTTGCTGTCGCGAAGCTTAGCGCGGCCCGGCACCGGCAGCAGTTCTTGCTCTAGCTCCCAAATGGACCAGCCAGCTCCTGGAGGATCAGCAACTAGCCAGGCACCAGGTAACGAAAATACTGTTAGTACAGTCGGTGGTGGTGGTGGTGGTGGTGGTAGTGGTGGTGATGGTGGTGGTGCTGAACAGATTCGACAGCGACGAGTAGGACAACGATCCATGGCCTGTTATTTACCACGGCAAGTACGCCCGGATGAAAAAAAGAAAATAGATAGGTCATTACTAAAATTAATGACGCGGGACTTTCAGCCTTTCAGCATTGTCGAGGATGAAGATTTCAAGGAGTTTGTATCCGCCATAAACCCTAATTATGAGCTGCCCAGCAGGAAGACTTTATCCAACGCATTGTTGTCGGCTGAATATCATGAACGGCTTGCAGAAGTCCAGTCGCTTGTTCAAAAACAGTGCCTGAGTATTTGTGCCACTGTTGACTGCTGGACATCACGAAATTTAGAGGCATACATGGCAGTTACAGGGCATTTTATAAATAGCGAAACCCTACAGTTCCACAGTATATTAATACAATGTGCAGCTGTTGAAGGTAACCACACCGGAGAGAGGTTAGCTGCTGAGCTGAGGGGAATATTTGCAGAATGGGCGCTCACCGACAAACTAAACTACATCGTTACAGACAATGCATCAAATATGATAGCAGCCGCAAGAATTTTAGGCATACCACATTATGGTTGCTTCGCCCATAAATTAAATTTAATTGTCCAATCAGCTTTGGCCAATGAACGTATTGCACACACAATCGCCAAAGTACAGAGGACTGTATCCCATTTTAAGCGCATTACCGTATCCAAAGAAAAACTGCTTAAATACCAAATGACGGCACAGAATATAACTCAGCCCAAGACTTTGTTATTAGCGGTACCTACGCGCTGGAACTCTACGTACCAAATGCTAGAAAGATTTGTTTCCTTGCAAGAAGCTTTAAGGGCTACTATTTCAAATTTAAATGTCGACCTTCCTGTTATTCCCCTAGAAGAATGGACCTGCATTTCTCAAATATGCGAGGTACTAAGACCTTTCGAAGACGCCACCAAAATAATTAGTGGTGAAGAATACTTAATAGCGAGTAAAGCTTTAGTTTTAATAAGTGGATTAAATACAGTGTTGGACCAGCTGTTGCAGCGTAATTTTTTTGAAAGTGTATACGGCCTGATATCTGCTCTAAAACAGGGAATGCAGGCTAGATTTGGAGATATGGAAAGCGATGAAACAGTTGGGATTTGCACTCTTTTAGATCCCCGGTTCAAACAACACGCATTTGAAAATACAGCTTTAATGTTAATTGCAAAGACTGCATTGCTTAATAAAATAATTGGTCTTCAAACAGAACCACCACTTACAACTGCTGCGGAAGATTCGGAGTCTCCTTCTTATTCATCACTGTGGGGAAATTTCGACAAAAAAATTTCATCTTCACGTCAACCCAGAACTGCTGAAGAAAAATCAATCGAGGAGATGAATATGTACTTCCGGGAGAGCATTTTACCCCGAACTGAATGCCCTATAAAATGGTGGAAAGATCATCAAACAATCTACCCGACGCTTTACCAATTATTTATAAAGCACTCTAATATCATGGTTACATCAGTACCTTGCGAAAGGGCTTTCTCCAAGGCAGGGTACATGATATCAGATAGAAGAACCCGTCTGACGACTACCAAAGTGAAACAATTAATGTTTCTTAATTCATTAAAAACTCTAAATAAAAGGATGTACATATAAAGTGTAAATAATTGTAAATAGTGTAAAAAGAAACAAATTATGTATAAACTAAAAGGATGTAAATAGAAAGTGTAAAAATTGTAAATAGTGTAAAAAGAAAAATTATGTATATAAAATCAATGAACTTTGAAGTACGCCTGGTTCAACAATTTTACGTTATTTCATAATTACTGCATGAGTGCATTCACTAATGCAATATACACTAAAATAACGTAAAACTGTTGATCCAGACAGTCCTAAGCCTGCAAGTACGAAGGGAAGTTCATTGACGTATAAAAACAGGTATTTTGTGGTATTTTAAGTATAATGTAAAAATATTTTTTTTAAATAGAAATAAAAAAAATATTTTTGTTTTCTTTATGATGCTTTTCTTTTGTTTAAAAGTCTCCGTCTAGTAAGCTGTTTACCGCAACGCAACGTTGCAATAAGCTTATTACCTAAACGGTTTAAAAACGCGGAAAACGAAAAAAGCAGATAAGCAGCTTTGTAAAAAAAGCTTATTTAAAAAAGCGCAACGTTTAAACGTTTAAAAATTTTAAGCCGTTTTTTCCACCTCTAGTCGCTTATTTATAGCGGCACCACTAGAGGTGGCCTTTTAAACGATAAGCTGCTTATTAAGCGTGCTTATTATAAAAAGCGACAAAGCACGCGATTTGATTTAAGCAGATGCTTTTTTCGACACTGCTTATTTCCGCCACTTCCATCCCGAGTTCCCGACTCCCGCCATCTATAGTGTTTATGTAAAACTAATTATTCTATTTTGTTTGGTTGGTTTTATAAAGATTCTTTAATCCGCCTTGAGATGGCAGTTGCGTTGGGGTACCTACAGCGTAAGCGCCTAAGCGCTAAGCGCACGAAGCCGCTTAAGCGCTTTTTGGCTTATTGCGCAAATTGGTTGTTGTGAGTTGTGCGCTTAAAAAAGCAGGTTAGCAGGCAGTATGCTTAAATCTGTCAGCGAGTATACGTGTTGCTTTCTTTTTCGGCGCGAACGCGTGCACGAATTGACAATTACGTGTGTTACTAAGTATTGTTTGTGTTTATACAATTGTTGTAAATTCGTAGTGGAGTAGTGACTGAGTGAGTGTATAAAGTGACTGTATTTATAAACTTATAAAACAGTTGTATAATAAAAACTTTGTAAATATAGGTATAGGTATAAGGTGTACATAATGACGTCTAGAAGTAATAATAGTTTTATATGGGACTATTTTCATAAAAATATGGAAAGCAAAATTGCAGAATGCATTAATTGTAAAAAAACATTTCTTTTAAAACAACTATAACTAATTTAAAGCAACATTTGAAGCTTAAACATATCAGCTCTTATAATGAGTTGCTGTCGCGAAGCTTAGCGCGGCCCGGCACCGGCAGCAGTTCTTGCTCTAGCTCCCAAATGGACCAGCCAGCTCCTGGAGGATCAGCAACTAGCCAGGCACCAGGTAACGAAAATACTGTTAGTACAGTCGGTGGTGGTGGTGGTGGTGGTGGTAGTGGTGGTGATGGTGGTGGTGCTGAACAGATTCGACAGCGACGAGTAGGACAACGATCCATGGCCTGTTATTTACCACGGCAAGTACGCCCGGATGAAAAAAAGAAAATAGATAGGTCATTACTAAAATTAATGACGCGGGACTTTCAGCCTTTCAGCATTGTCGAGGATGAAGATTTCAAGGAGTTTGTATCCGCCATAAACCCTAATTATGAGCTGCCCAGCAGGAAGACTTTATCCAACGCATTGTTGTCGGCTGAATATCATGAACGGCTTGCAGAAGTCCAGTCGCTTGTTCAAAAACAGTGCCTGAGTATTTGTGCCACTGTTGACTGCTGGACATCACGAAATTTAGAGGCATACATGGCAGTTACAGGGCATTTTATAAATAGCGAAACCCTACAGTTCCACAGTATATTAATACAATGTGCAGCTGTTGAAGGTAACCACACCGGAGAGAGGTTAGCTGCTGAGCTGAGGGGAATATTTGCAGAATGGGCGCTCACCGACAAACTAAACTACATCGTTACAGACAATGCATCAAATATGATAGCAGCCGCAAGAATTTTAGGCATACCACATTATGGTTGCTTCGCCCATAAATTAAATTTAATTGTCCAATCAGCTTTGGCCAATGAACGTATTGCACACACAATCGCCAAAGTACAGAGGACTGTATCCCATTTTAAGCGCATTACCGTATCCAAAGAAAAACTGCTTAAATACCAAATGACGGCACAGAATATAACTCAGCCCAAGACTTTGTTATTAGCGGTACCTACGCGCTGGAACTCTACGTACCAAATGCTAGAAAGATTTGTTTCCTTGCAAGAAGCTTTAAGGGCTACTATTTCAAATTTAAATGTCGACCTTCCTGTTATTCCCCTAGAAGAATGGACCTGCATTTCTCAAATATGCGAGGTACTAAGACCTTTCGAAGACGCCACCAAAATAATTAGTGGTGAAGAATACTTAATAGCGAGTAAAGCTTTAGTTTTAATAAGTGGATTAAATACAGTGTTGGACCAGCTGTTGCAGCGTAATTTTTTTGAAAGTGTATACGGCCTGATATCTGCTCTAAAACAGGGAATGCAGGCTAGATTTGGAGATATGGAAAGCGATGAAACAGTTGGGATTTGCACTCTTTTAGATCCCCGGTTCAAACAACACGCATTTGAAAATACAGCTTTAATGTTAATTGCAAAGACTGCATTGCTTAATAAAATAATTGGTCTTCAAACAGAACCACCACTTACAACTGCTGCGGAAGATTCGGAGTCTCCTTCTTATTCATCACTGTGGGGAAATTTCGACAAAAAAATTTCATCTTCACGTCAACCCAGAACTGCTGAAGAAAAATCAATCGAGGAGATGAATATGTACTTCCGGGAGAGCATTTTACCCCGAACTGAATGCCCTATAAAATGGTGGAAAGATCATCAAACAATCTACCCGACGCTTTACCAATTATTTATAAAGCACTCTAATATCATGGTTACATCAGTACCTTGCGAAAGGGCTTTCTCCAAGGCAGGGTACATGATATCAGATAGAAGAACCCGTCTGACGACTACCAAAGTGAAACAATTAATGTTTCTTAATTCATTAAAAACTCTAAATAAAAGGATGTACATATAAAGTGTAAATAATTGTAAATAGTGTAAAAAGAAACAAATTATGTATAAACTAAAAGGATGTAAATAGAAAGTGTAAAAATTGTAAATAGTGTAAAAAGAAAAATTATGTATATAAAATCAATGAACTTTGAAGTACGCCTGGTTCAACAATTTTACGTTATTTCATAATTACTGCATGAGTGCATTCACTAATGCAATATACACTAAAATAACGTAAAACTGTTGATCCAGACAGTCCTAAGCCTGCAAGTACGAAGGGAAGTTCATTGACGTATAAAAACAGGTATTTTGTGGTATTTTAAGTATAATGTAAAAATATTTTTTTTAAATAGAAATAAAAAAAATATTTTTGTTTTCTTTATGATGCTTTTCTTTTGTTTAAAAGTCTCCGTCTAGTAAGCTGTTTACCGCAACGCAACGTTGCAATAAGCTTATTACCTAAACGGTTTAAAAACGCGGAAAACGAAAAAAGCAGATAAGCAGCTTTGTAAAAAAAGCTTATTTAAAAAAGCGCAACGTTTAAACGTTTAAAAATTTTAAGCCGTTTTTTCCACCTCTAGGCACCACACGCGTTCGGCAGGAGTGGGGAGCTACCTCGCGTCGGGCTTTCCGATTGGTCAATGCAAATTTGCTAGATCAAACACGCAAGTTTAGGGAGTACATATTTGTAAATATAGTTAGGCACATTTTCTGTAAATATATCCTTTCTACACTTGTCTACTGAGTTTAACTCCTAGTAACCTCAAGACCTCCAAAGGTACTTAAAATATTTATTACCTTAATATCTAAATTATAACGTAAATAAAAGCAGCAAATATCAGATGGGAATAGGTAAATTGCAAGGAAAGGTTAGGTTATTATTGCCGTAATCTTTCGTAACTTTGTTTTATTTACAAATTTTATTTTATTTTATTTCTAGCCGAAAGAGCCTATCACACATCATACCAGGCTCTAGGATATGATAAAGAATGAATGTTCTCTGTTATTTTTAATTCATTGTTAATTTAATTACACGAAACGAGAAACCAATTCATTGATTGATATAAAATTAACCCAAAGGATAAGCTCCTTTAAAAATAAAGGAAAGAGTAAGTACTAAAACATAATTTAAGTACATCGTGAACTTGATTACTAAATCAATAATAATAATAAAAGTCCTTACCAATTCACCAATCACAATATAACACATAGCTACCAAACCTATTAACATAATTGAAACATGTAGTTACGGGGGGATATTTTTGTGCCCTCAAATTGTTTATCCTGAGTACAGAACCTATATGACCTAGGCAGGCCATAAACTACTATTGCTATTACCTTAATGCATTTCATTTCGTCGTGTTTACAATGCCCTATAGCTCCGGTCTGAATAATGCTATCAACCTTAAACTTGGAAGAAGAGATAGGTTGCTCCCGCCATTTCGAATGAGAAAAGCACGGTCGTACCATCCTTTACTCGAAGCTATTAATAGCTGCACTTTCACCACACATATTATGGTTACGAGTAGACTGACTCAGTCAGCCAAAAATATCGAGCTACTAACCGTGGTACAAATCCGATAATATGTGTGATAAAACCACGGAAGCCTTAAAATCTACATTCACAGCTCTTTCGACCCCAATTTAGCTCTTCTTACGACTTAAGATAGAACCATTACAATACATAGAGACTGACAGTATAAGTTAATACTGATTCTTAGTTTAATTCACGAACTATCGCAAGTCAAAGGAATTCTGTCCCTCACTTATTAACAAAGTGACGAAAGTTCCAAGGAAAACAATTCCGCGGAACTTATTCCACAACCTACACTCTAAAACTGCCATTTCAACGAAATAATAACGTGTTCTCATAACAAATATTTTTTTATACTATTTAGAGACAAACGAGCAGACAACACAACTGACAGTAGGCCGTAACTGTGTCGCCCATAACACCTACGATTGATGCATTTAGCAAAAATGCAGAACCGTAGGTGCGTTGTCACTGTCAGGACTAAGATGAAATGGCTCATGCCTGTAATTGCGCTGGCTATCTTATCCTTCAAACCGGAACATGACAATGTAAGCATTGTTGCTTGGCGGCAGAAATAGAAAAGGCGGTGGTAGAATAGAATATGGTTTATTTCATAGTCCATACAAACAGACAACATAAACTTAGAAGCTACATAAACACAAACATTTGTATAGAGGTAGACTGAGTAATTAATTTACTATGTAAGTGGTATTCGCCCAGGCTGACTCCTCAGGCGTGACAGAGTCCTACTACCTGATAACTGACTTATTTCATTGGGAATGCGAACTGCAGTAGTACAATAGTGTAGTCTGTGAGAGAGGCCAGGAACCGCAGTGGCAGCGCGGCATCCACCGCGAACATGCCGCAGCCGCGCAGGGCGCCGCCGCGGGCACGGGATGCGCGGATCACGTTTTTGCACAGCCGGCGCAACGGTACTGCAAAATAAAATAAAAAATATGCTTAGACAATTCACACAGCCCATTTAGCCCCAAAGTAAGCAAAGCTTGTGTTAGGGGTGCTAGGATAACTGATAAACTAATTACATACTTTTTTTAAATACATAGGTACTTATTACATACTTACTACTACTACTACTTAACAACTTGTGCCGGAAAATTGGTAATGGGACCTCGCAGATGGCTGTGCTGTACCAAGCCCTATAAAAAATGTCGCTCAAACCCATAGTATGCTTCAAGCTCTAAAAGACAAGCACGACCTATCACAGCAGTTACAAGACCTAAAACTAAGCATTAAAAAGTCCTCGAACCCTACGTCAGGTATCATTTCCTTCGCCGATATGGTTAAGAAAAAAGATAATGATTTCATAAAGCCCACTAACTTGAGTACCATTGCCATATATCCGGAAGATAAACAAAAGTCGAGTGAGGAAACTAAATATCTCGTCCAAAAACTTATCCGCCCGAAAGAAATGCAGCTGCACGTGAGAGGCCTCCGTAAGACGAAGAATGGCGGAGTAATAATAAGCACTGCGAACAAAAGCGACGTAGAGAAGCTAAAGCAGTCTACCCAGCTGACATCCTCTGGCCTGACTGTAGATGAGCCCCATAAACGCAGACCTAGAATTATGATTATCGGAGTACCCGCGTCGATGCAGCAGTCCGAGGTCTTCAAGTGCGTTTTTAATCATAACCTGGCAGAAAAACTAGAAGATATGACACTTGAGACCTTTTTGACATCCATAAAGTTGAGTCATAAGTCGGGGAAGAAAGTTGCCGAGACCTGTAACTACATTTTAGAAGTATCTACTCTCATACGTAAGGCGCTTATAACGCAAGATAGAGTCTTCGTGAACTGGTCATCATGCCCTGTCAGAGACTTCACTCTGGTCACTCGCTGCTTTAAGTGTCAGCAGTATGGACATGCGGCAAAATCTTGTCGTCAGGCTGATATCACGTGCGGCCATTGTGGTGATCTAGGTCACTCATTAAACGACTGCGCAAAAAAGACTGAGCCAGCAAAATGCGCGACGTGCTCGCGCTTCAAAAAGCAGAGCAATCATAAAACAGGTGCTCCTGAGTGTCCCGCCAAACTAATGGCCGAACAAAGGTACATAAACACTATAGATTATGGGGGCGCCTGAGAGCGCCAAAAATAGTTATTAGTTTTAGAACTTTCTTTGTGTGAATGACGGATTATCTTTTTAAGGTTTTAGATAATTTATCTTTTTTTTTTTTTTTATATTTTACAAGGCAAGCATTTGACCGCCATCTCACCTGTTGGTAAGTGACGATGCGGTCGAAGATGGAGCATGCCCGTCTTGGAACAGCCTATTCACTCCAGCCTTGAAGGCATCCAGATTATATTGATCAGGAAACACACTTGCAGGCAACGCGTTCCACTCCTTAGCCGTACGCATTATAAAGGTCGAGCCAAAGCGGCTCGTGCGGATAGCTGGAACATCCACGACATAAGGATGAAGCGCTCGCCCGGATCGCGTCTCCCGATGGCGGAAAGGGGCCGGCGGAATGAGGTCATGCAGCTGCTTCGCACACTCTCCGAAATGTAACCTGTAGAAGACCGACAGACGCGCAACCCTACGCCGATGTTCGAGGCTCTGCAGCCTAGCCTCAACCAACTGCGGGTCACAAATTATCTTCTTAGCACGTTTTTCAACCGAATCCAAAGCCGCTAGTTGATATTTGGCTGATCCATCCCAGAGGTGGCAGCAGTACTCCATGCAGGATCGGACTTGTGTTTGATATAACTGAAGCAACTGCTTTGATGTAAAGTACCGCCTAACCTTCGAGAGGACACCAAGCTTTTTTGCTGCAGTCTTAGCCTTGGATTCGATGTACTGACCGAAGTTGAGATTTGCAGATAGCTCAACGCCAAGAAGCTGTCTCTGAGTCAAGGCCTTGTGATGTAGAGAACTGCATACAATATGTTTCCCCTTACGGTAACCCATTAACCATACTAACACAAAACATAAGTAGTGTCTTCAAAAATTTCGACAACTTTACCGCATTCCAACAACGACTAAATATTGCCTGTGACATCATTGTTCTAACCGAATACTGGCTAAATAACCAATACAATGTGCCCGCAATGGAAGGCTACAAACAGTACAGTAGTAAAATAAATTACAATTAGAATGATGGGGTAGTAGTTTACATTAAAGATACTTTGGATGTGATCGTAGAAGAACCCAATATGAGAGATTGTAATCGAATTGTTATCAAAATTGGCACAGATATTGCTATACTGGCCCTATACAGGCCACCTTCTTTTAGGCAAACAGATATATTTATAGAGTCATTAAACGAGACACTACAAAGCTTATCATTATTCAAAAATATAGCTCTAGTGGGAAATATAAACTTGAATATACGTCCAGAGTGTTCAGATGCAGCTGGTCACGAATATCTTAATCTGTGTTATTTTCATGGCCTACTTTCAGCGCACACTTTCCCTACCCATCAGAGCGGCTCTTGTTTGGACCATATCATGCTTAAGTCGAATCTTCAATCAATCGTACTAGTGACTAACTCCACAATAACCGATCATAATGCTGTACTATTAACCTTAAATCTTAAGTCACCTAATGTACGTCCAACACAAACATTCGCCAAATTAAATGAAAATAAGCTTGAAAACGATTTATGTAATATTGACTTTAGCCCAGTTTACATTTCTGCTGACGCGAATAGTAGTATGTCTTACGTAATAAAAACTGTACAGCAAGCTATTCAGAATAGTACAAGCTATGTAAAATCGAGCAACAAAAATTACAATATAAAACCTTGGATCACGCCAGGTCTCATCCGCTGTATGAAACACAGAGATAAATTGCACAGAAAGGCAAAATCAAATCCGCATAACTTAACTTTACAACTATCATACAAAAGGTATCGGAATTTTTGTAATGATATTTTGAAAAAAGTTAAAAATAGTTACGATAAAAATGAATTAGACAAAGCCGGAACAAATAGTAAAATGATTTGGAAGTACATTAAAAAAGTTACATATACGTCAAAACAACATGAGTCATCTTCAGGTTTACTGCAGGCGCAGTCGCCCCACTTGGCTTCTACTAACACTGTTAATAATTATTTTGTGAACGTGGGAAAGTCCTTAGCAGAACAAATGCACAAGAGGACATTTCATACATCGATTAATACCCCGCCTACTTGTAACACCTCTCCAAACTCATTTGTTTTGCTGGATACTGACACCACGGAGGTAGAAAGCATGATCATGAGCATGAAGGATGAGTGTGGTAGGGTGGGATGACATATCTAACAAAATACCCAAGAAATACAAACACATACTAATTCCACCACTAACCTATATTTTTCAACAATGCTTGGCTGAAGGCATTTTTCCTAAATGTCTGAAAAAAGCTCTAGTTGTCCCTATACACAAAGCTGGAAGGAAAGATGAAGTTTCAAACTATAGGCCAATTTCTCTATTGCCCGCCTTTTCAA
The DNA here is from genome assembly GCA_907269095.1 of Blastobasis adustella. Lineage (NCBI taxonomy): Eukaryota > Metazoa > Arthropoda > Insecta > Lepidoptera > Blastobasidae > Blastobasis > Blastobasis adustella. Next base: position 1,025,881 of record OU026132.1, read on the forward strand.
AAATATTAGAGAAAATGATAAATAGCAGGCTAATGCAATATCTAGAAAACAAATCAATCTTATCGAAAAGGCAATTTGGTTTTAGATCCAAATTGTCAACTGCCGATGCTGTGCACCATTTAACAGACTACTTAGCCTTAGAACTTGATAAAGGTCATCATCCTGTGGGAGTATTTATTGACCTCGCCAAAGCATTTGACACAGTCTACGTCCCTATTCTTTTACATAAGCTTGAATCCTTGGGAATTAGAGGTACTCAGCTCAAACTTTTTGCTAACTACCTGGATGAGCGCACGCAATGTGTAAAAATAGGCAATGTGGTCAGTGCAGATCAGAAAAATACCAGTTATGGAGTTCCCCAAGGAAGTATCTTGGGTCCTACTCTATTTAAAATTTATATAAACGACCTCTGCAACCTTCAATTAGACAAGGGCACAATCATATCTTACGCTGATGAAACCGCTCTTCTTTTCTCGAGGAGAGGGGTTTTAATGTTGTAAATAACTGGCTACAGCAACATCTACTAACATTAAATGTAGAAAAGACCAAATATATTAAGTTTTCCATGCGTAAATCCAATCCTGATCAAACAGTCCCAAAACTGTATGCCCATCACTGCGACCTTATGACCAACGAGTGTACATGCACTGAAATAGCAAGAACAAATAAAATTAAATACTTGGGTATAATCATTGATGAAAATCTGACATTTAAATGGCATATTGAAGCAGTCTGCGGTAGAATCCGTAAATTAATATGTTTTTAAAAAACTGCGATCTAAATATTTCTAACTTTAAGTTATTAAAACAGGTTTATTTCTCACTTTGCCAATCAATATTAACCTACTGCATTACGTCTTGGGGTGGCGTTGGTAAAACTTTATTAATAAATATTGAAAGAGCCCAGAGAGCCGTTCTAAAGGTTTCTATTTTTCGTCCCTTCCTCTATCCAACGGTGTTGCTGTATAAAGATTGTAATGTATTAACTGTGAGACAATTATTTATATTAAACACGGTACTAAAACAACACTCATCCCTTCCATATAGCACGGAAATTATTCAAAAAAGACGGAATGACATTGTTTGCCCTCAAATTGCAACAAAACATGCGTTCTCATCAAGGTTTTACATGTTTCTTGGACCACTTCTCTACGACAGATTAAATAGAAAATTACGTCTTTATTGTAACTGTTACAGTAGTTGTAAGAAAATGGTTCAAGAAACTCTCCAAAAGATGTCTTATGAAGATACAGAAAAATTACTGTTAGTTCTAGGTTAATTTAGTATAAAATATCTAATATATTATAATTATATACCTATATAAATATATTTTAGTTTGCGATTACTTCTGTATAATTAGTAATTATTCCAAGTTTAATTTTCGCCTTTTGTACTTTTTGCCTTTAACTTTTCGCCTGAAACACAGGGTATCCTAGTTCAGGCAACTTAGTTATTATTAATTACCTATAAACATATTATTCTAGACGTTAAATTTTAATGTAAATGTATCCCATAAGATTTATTGAATAAACTTTTATTATTATTATAGGAAGATTTCTTTATATTCTCGACTCGGAGTCGGTTATTTGGAACCAGGTACGGGCTTATGCCAAGTAGTCTGGTTCCTGTGAGCTCGTCTGGTGATTTTGTGAATTTTGGGTTATGCGTGTGTTATGCGTGCCTGTGATATCTGGGATATTATGGAGTGTTAGCGAAGTCGGGTTGAGAAAGCGGCGAACTATGGAACAGGTATCTAGTACTATTGATTTTTGTAGGGGCACGTAGGTTTTTTCGTGGAGTTCCAGCATTTTCAGGGCAGTATGTAAAGTTTTTTACATACTTTACATACTGCCCTGTGCCCTACAATTATTTCGTCAACGGGTATTACACCCGTTGATGAAATAATTATCGGGATAATCCTGACAGTCTCTTGGTGCCACATCTGTTTTATTTCGTCAGCTAGAGGTATGTATTTCTGGACTTTTTCGGCGTGCTTTTGCTTTAGGTTGTGAGTATTTGGAACGGCAATGTCTATGAGATAGGTGGTCTTTGTGGATTTTAACGTAAGTGTAATGTCGGGTCTATTGCTTAAAATGGTACGGTCGGTTATGATGTCCCGGTCCCAGTACAGTTTTGCTTTATCATTATCCAAAACATTTTTAGGCTTGTATTTGTAGTATGGTGTATTTGTTTCTAGTAGTTTATGTTGGAGTGCAAGTTGTTGGTGAATGTACTTTGCCACGTTATCGTGACGATGTGTGTATTCTTTATTGGCCAGTACACTACAACCACCTGTGATGTGATCAATATGCTCTGTATACTGGTGGCATAATCGGCATTTGTCCGTTTCTATTGCTTCTTTTAGGATATACTTGGCATAGTTTCGAGTTTTTATTATTTGGTCCTGTATTGCTACTAGGAATCCCTCTGTTTCGCCAAATATATTTCCCTTTGTTAGCCAGGTTGATGATGCTGTTTGGTCTATATGGTCTTGTGCTAGTTGGTGTGGGTATTTTCCGTGCAGTGCTTTGTTTTTCCAGTTTTCTATTTTCTGTTCATCTCGGATGACTTTGGTTTTTGGCTCAAATTGACTATTGTTTAGTTGTAGGGGTGTTCCAGAATGTGGTAAGTTGACTATGGCTTTGTGTAGTGAACTGTCATGAGATTTTCGGATAAAGTACGATCTTAGGTTATCAATTTGGGTGTAGTGCAGGTTTTTAATATCAATAAATCCGCGACCTCCTAGTTTTCTTTTCAGTGTGAATCTTTGTACCGCAGAGTGTATGTGATGAATGTTGTGTTTATTGCTAGTTGTTCTTGTAAGGGTGTTGAGGGCATTAAGTTCAGTATCAGACCATTTAACGACTCCAAAAGAGTAAGTCAAAATGGCGATAGCGTAGGTATTAACTGCTTTAGCTTTATTCCTAGCGGAGAGTTGGGTGCTCAGTACTTTATTGAGTCTCTGTTTAAATTTAGTTTTTAGTAATGTTTTTATATCTGTGTGGTTTATGTTTATGGACGTGCTCTGCTGATATCCTAAATATTTGTATGATTCTCTGGGTTCCATACTATCAATTATCCCTCCTTGCAGTTCTAATTCAAATGCATCTGTCCAGCTGTGTTGGCCTTTAATAATACTGTTTATTTTACATTTATTTGTACCAAACGTCATTTTTATATCGGTGCTAAATGTTTCTGTTAACCTTAGTAGATGGTCTAGTTCCTGCTTTGTGCTTGCGTAGAGTTTAGTATCATCCATGTATAACAGATGCGTAATTCTAAAATTGCTGTCCCTGTCTATTGTATATCCGTAGGGAGTATTATTAAGGATTGTAGAGAGAGGATTTAAGGCTAGGCAAAACCACAGCGGGCTGAGGGAATCACCTTGGAAAATTCCGCGTGCAATTTTTATCGGTGATGTACTGAGTGTCGTGGTATTGGTTTTTAAATTGAGCTTCGTCATCCATTTGGTCATTGCATGCTGTAAAAATACTATTAGTTTGTTGTCAATTTTGTAATTTTTTAGAACATGTAACAGCCAGGAGTGGGGTACGCTATCAAAAGCTTTTTGATAGTCAATGTATGAATAGTGTAGGTTTCTGCGTTTCTGTTTGACTTGATTGTGTATTTCTGCATCGATTATCAGCTGTTCCTTGCAGCCCATCGACCCTTTACTGCAGCCTTTCTGTTCCTCTGGTATGATTTTGTTAATTGAGATGTGTGTGTTAATTTTATAAGATATGATGGATGTCAGTAGTTTGTACATAGTAGGGAGACAAGTGATGGGTCTGTATTTAGCTGGATTTGTCGTGTCGTTATCTTTTGGTTTTAAGTAGGTGACGCCTTGTGTGAGGAATGGGGGCATGTCTTGTGGATTATGTATGAGGTGGTTCAGTGCGTTTGCAATATGTGCGTGTGTTGAAGTCAGGTATTTTAACCAATAATTTTGAATTTTGTCAGGTCCAGGTGCTTTCCAGTTTAGAGTTCTTTTTATTGCTTGTGTGACATCATCTTTATCTATTGTTATTTCAGGCATAGGATTGACATTTTCCATTTCTTCTTCTTCTAATTCAGCCCATGTTGAGTGTGCGTTGTGTTCTACTGGTTTTGACCATAAATTTTGCCAGTAATTTTCAACGTCGGCTTTATTGGGGTGTTGTGTTACAGTAATGTTTTCGGCATTGAGTTTTTGATAGAAAACTTTTTGATTGTTGTTGAATAGTATATTGTCTGATTTTCTCTTGTTACTTTTCTTATATCGGCTCAGTCGCTTAGCTTGAGCTTGTAGTTTCTGTTTATTTGTATCTAATCGGTCTACGATTTCTTGTCTACTGTGGTTATTAAGGTTTAGTTGTTATTGTTTTTTCTGTGTCAGATTTCCGTTTTAATATTGTGTGAGTTGTCCTATTTCTTTTCTTTGTGCTTTGATCTTGTTTTCTATCCGTCTTTCCCAGTGAGGTTTCTGTTGTTTATCTATTGTGTTGTTGGTCGTATTTACTACTGTAGTTTTAGCTTTTTTAGTGTGTAATGTTGTTACAGTCATTGCTGCACAGTAAATAAGTTCGTGGATGTCTTCTAATGTGATAGATTCTTTGCTTTGTAGGTGTTTATCAACTATATCATTAACGGCGTTGACAGCTTTAATTATCTTACGGGTTCTTTGTAGTTTCGGAATAATTGGTCTCAAGGTTGGGTCTGTACCGGAATACTTAATGAGCATTTCTGTAAAAATAGTTTCTATTTGTTCATATACTATTGGCTCCGTAGCTGATTCTATCTCAGTGTTCTGAGTATGTTCTATTGGTGTGATAATTGGGGGCGTTTCTATGTCATTGGGTGTCTGTTGTGTATTGATTATTGCTTGTATCGGGGATTGTAAAACTAGCATAGTTTGTTCAATGTCGCACTGTGTGGGCGTGTTAGAGATGTGTGGATCTTCTAAAGTATTGAAACTTTGATTAATAGGATTATCTATAAGATTTGTTGAAAGTGATTGTTTAATGCGTTCTCGCTCGGGTGCTGGTATTCTGTTATTTCTATGAATGACTCTAATTTGATCTGATAATCGTTGTTCTGAAAGATGGCTTAATTCCGGGAATTTTTCTGCAAATTTTTGGCGCAGCAATGGTCGCCAGGCAGTGAGGTCAGTTTCACATATTGTGACTATATAGTAGCAACGGAGGAGCTCTATGTTTATTTCATTTGCCCATTTCATCCGTTGTCTACTTTTTCCAGCAATAGTGGTTGCAGGAAGCATTTCCTGCAAAACACTTCTTGCTAGTGTGTCTCTGATCGGTAATTATATTTGTGTATTATGATCTACGCAATTTAATGAGTTCGTTTGCGATAGCAGCGTAGGGTTTGTGGTATCAACGGTGGACACATGAGAATCAGCAGAAGCTTCATGTGCAACATCGTATGACACTGGTGAAATAGTAGTGGATCGAGATGAAGATCCATAATTATGTTCATATGAATGAGGTGATGAGCTGGGTGATTGAAATATGCTTTGGGTAGATGATATTGGTGAGGATGCTTTTGTGATTCGGGTAGGTGATGATGATGATGATGTTGCCGCAACAGTTGTAGACTGGGCAGCGTTTTTATTTTTAATTCTTGTTGACCTTCTCATTTTAGTCCCACGAGTAGCGAGGGACTGGTCGTCAACCACGGCAGAGCCCTGCGTTCACCGTGGCAAGGGTAGTTGAAACTGGAGGGCCCCTGGTCTCCAGAGTTCGCATGTTCTAGACTATACTCCCCTATAGCCACGCAGCCCTCGGTACATCCTGTTTCACCTTGGCTTGGGGTGTATCCTTCTTGGTCTGGATCCTCACCTTAGGCCTGTCCGGCATGAGTAGCTCTATCGGCCTTGCCCTAAGGTTCATTGAACCACGCAAGCCCCGCCACGACGTCAACGTGAGGATACAGTGGCGGGGTTATTATTATTATTATTATTATTATTTACGTGTATTTTACTTTCTCAGCCTAAGCTGGTACGTAGTTAGCACCTACGGGCCAAGACCAAGTAGGTGCTACTTTAAGTTTGTATGGGGTCCACGCCTGGCGTGGTAGTGACATTTTCATCTAACGGTAATTGCATGAACTTTCTTACTATCCTACAGGTGTTCAGTATAGCGGCTTTTTGTAACATTATGTAGGATGTATCTGGCAAATTAATGAGTTTAAGGCTGTGATGAAGATAATTTGGGACAACACCGGTGGTGGATAAAACTATTGGCACAATATAAACTTTCTCTTGATTCCAAATTCTTGTGACTTCGTCCTTTAGTTCCGTATATTTGTTTATTTTTTCTGTTATTGTATTTTGTATATTGTGGGTGTTTGGGACTGCAATATCTATAAGGTAAGTGATTTTATTTTGTTTATCTTTCAGTGTTATGTCCGGTCTATTATAATGAATGGTTTTGTCTGTAAGTATCGCCCGGTCGTAGTACATTTTGTAAGAGCAGTTTTCGAGTATTATCTGTGGGGTGTATTTGTAGTATGGTGTTTTATCATTATCTATAAGCTTGTGCCTAATTGCCAGCTTTTGGTGTATGATGTTAGCAACTTGGTTGTGTCTGTAGGTGTAGTCTGTTTGAGAAAGGTTTGTACAGGCTCCTGTTATGTGTTGTATGGTCTCTGTTTGGGTTCGACATCTGCGACATTTGTCATTTGTGACATTGGGATCTTTGATTATGTATTTTCTGTAGTTTTTAGTATTTATTACTTGGTCTTGAATTGCAATTATGAAGCCTTCGGTCTCTGTATGGCTCAAAGTAGGTAATCTATTCCAGATTACCTACTTTGAGCCATTTGTTTGAGGCTATTTTATCTATATGGGACTGTTGCAAATCGTGGGGATGTCTACCATGGATCACTTTTCTTTTCCAAGTCTCTATTTTTTGTTCTTGAAGATTGTCTGTACTGGGTGGATCAGTGTTATCATCTAAATTAAGTGGAGTAAGATGACGATCATTTTGTACAATAGCTCGATGGATATTACTTGTTTGGGATTTACTATAAAAGAAATTTTTTAGTCTATTAATCTGTTTTTGCCAAAGTTGATGAATGTCTATGACACCTCTACCTCCGCTCTGTCTTTTAATAGTTAACCGTTCAACTGCAGATTTGGGATGTAGGTGGTTATTTTTAGTGAGAGTAGCGCGAGTAATGCGTTCCGTCTGCTCTATATCCGTCTTTGACCATTTAATAACTCCGAACGAGTATGTAAGAATTGGGATTGCGTAAGTGTTTATTGCTTTGATTAGATTTTTTCCTGTTAATTGAGTTTTGCAGATCACAGACAATCTTCTTTTATATTCAGCTATTAGTGTATTTTTTATTTCTGAATGTTGTAGTCCTTTTAATTGTTTATACCCTAAATATTTATAAAGATCTGTTGGTTCCATGGCTGTTATGATATCGCTGTCATTGATTACATAGTCTCCGGGTTGAACTTTTCCTTTTTTAATATGCAGAGTTTTACACTTATCCAAGCCGAACTGCATATTAATATCATTACTAAACTCAGTCGTAGTCTCTACAAGGCTTTTCATTTCTTTCTCAGTTTTTGCGTATAGTTTGATATCATCCATATAGATTAAATGTGAGATTGCAGGTTCACCGGCAGTATTTTTAAAACGATATCCAGCTCGACATTTATGTAGTAGATGGGATAGTGGATTTAGGGCGAGACAAAACCACAAGGGACTCAGGGAGTCACCTTGATAGATTCCTTTCTCGATACTTATTTGGCGCGTTGAAATAGATGTATTGCCATGTTTTAAATGTAGTGTTGTTCTCCAGAATTTCATTATATTACGTAGAAAATCGATTAAAACTGAGTTTACTTTATAAATCTGTAGAATTTGAATTAACCAAGTGTGGAGAATGCTATCGAATGCTTTTTTGTAGTCTATATAGGTGCAGTGTAAGTTTCTGTTTTTAGTATAAGCATGTTTATGAATAGTTGAGTCTATTATTAATTGTTCCTTGCACCCCATATGTCCCCTCCTACAGCCTTTTTGCTCTTCTGCTAAAATGTTATTGTGTTCGATGTGTGATGTGATTTTTGAAGTAATCGCGGAAGTGATGATTTTGTAAATTGTGGGTAGGCAAGTAATGGGTCTGTATTGCGACGGCTGTGAAGAGTTTTTAGTTTTAGGTATCATATAAGTTATTCCAGTTGCAATGAATTCTGGTATATTTTGTTTGCCTACAATGATATCCGTTATATTTTTTGCTATGTGTTTATGTAAATATGTAAGTTTTTTATACCAATAGTTGTGAACTTTATCAATACCCGGCGATTTCCAGTTATGAAGTTTAGCTGTAATATTTGATATGTCCACCTCAGTTATTTCTTCGAATCCCATTTCTTCAATTGCATTCCATTTAGTAGTTTCTTCCTTTATCCATTCTGCCCTGTCATTGTGTTGTACTTTATTTTCCCATATACCGGCCCAGTAGTTTTCGAGCATTTCCTTTGTTGGAGTTTCACTATTATTGTTAATGCTAGCGCTTGGTTGTGATTCATAAAGGTTCCTATAGAATAATTTTTCGTTCGTTTCAAATTTTACATTATCCACCTTTCGTTTTTGAGCCTTATTATATCTTATTATATGTTGTTTTTGAAGATTTCCTGAACTTTTTTGAGAAGCCTCTCTGATCTATTGTTATTAATATATTGCGTAACTCTTCCTATGTCTGTATGTCTTTTTCAAGTCTAATTTGCCAATACGGTTTGTTATTATCTTTTCTCCTAGTATTGTTTTGAGTAATTTTATAGTTCAGCTCTTCTGATACAATCATTGCTGCACAATATATGGCAGTATGGATATCATGTAGCTGTGTGTCTTGGGTGACAAACCGAGGCAATATATTATTATTATTATTATTATTATTATTATTCATAGTAAATTCGGCGCGCCTTCGTTCGAGTACACCTACTTTAACCCCACCTACCCTTATTACATACTTTTTTTAAATACATAGGTACTTATTATAAATAGTGATACTTCGATCGAGTACACCTATTTTACACACCTACCTACCCTTTTTTCTTGCTTATAAACTTTCCTCTTAAATAACTATTTACTGTTGAAAACTGCATTAAAATAGTACAATCATACATAGGGGCAGACGGCAGGAAGTGACTTTGTTTTATACTATAAATATAACACCCAGACCCGTAACAGAAATTAAAATTCATCATTTCAATTTCTGCTCGGCCGGGAATTGAACCCGGGACCTTTGCGTGGCAAACAAATTAACCATCTGAACCACTCAGGTCGTCCAAAAAGGTATGCATGTAAGCAATACTGATAACGAATTTTTCAGTATTTACCTGAAATATCTCCTCTACCAATCAGAGATGAACAGATAGATCGGCTTTCTTCCAAACATCCATAGAAGTCTTCGCATTTTTTGCTCAAAATGTATATGTAGAATACATTTTTCAATATCCATGATAGACTCATATTCATTACTACGAACTGGAATAAATAGGAAGATCAAATCCTAATACCTCCTACAAAACCAGCAGTACACCAGCAGGACACGTGATATGAGATAAAAAGAGATAAAGAAAAAGAGAAGAGATTGTTGAGATGAGAGGTTTGCCTCCAACTATTGTAAAAAAAAAAACGCCCTAAGGTCTATTTCTGGCCAAAGCCGAGGGCTTGAAAGTTCTAAGAAATTTTGTACAAGCTGTAGTTAATAATATAAAAGATATTAAAACTTTTATATTGACAGTTTATATTGACTGGATAATATAGAAAGGTAATTTAAATCATCTCTAGAAGTTACACTATGATAAAAATGACCTTGCAATGTATTTGTAAAGAATAAACCACCTTCGGCGAAACCCTCGGCTTCTGTCGGGTTTCAGGCGGAAGGTTTCGCTGAAGGTGGTTTTCCTGGCCGAAGCCAAAGCCGAAGCTTCGGTTGGACACTAAAAACATAGGTACTTACAGTATTGTTGTCACTAGGCATTAAAACAAGTTTAATAACTGATTGAACTGCGCTAATGAAGTAAATAAATGTATCTACCGTATAATATGTTACCTAAAACAAATAAAACTTTGCTTTTAATAATGAACGTATAACTTTAAACTTTAAAGAAAAGATCATGATTCGCTTACAATTAAGTTAGAGAGACTTCTATACATGTTGTATGCATCAAGCAGATTAGTGTATGCTTCAAAAATAATTTCAACACTGCGTTCCGTTAACACACGTCCATTCCACTATTTAATTTCATTCATGACCACGTTCCAAGATGCCAGTTGATAACACATCAGGCTCATTAAAAAAATACATCTTATTAGCTGAACGTCGAAGATTAATTGTTTAAAAAAAAGGGTCTGAAACTCTTTTAAGGATATTGAAAAGAATATGGTTGCAAATACGCATATAGAGAAGGAAGTCAGGAAGTAAATCCAACCGTAAGTTTTATATATTACGGTATAGTTGTTTATTTTTAAGTTAGAGCGATATACGGTCTGCAATTTCACTATCATCCTGATGTTCATATCGCTCTGGTAATAGATAGAAATGAAAGTCAGCAATATGGCAATAGAATAGTCAGCTGCGTAGAAAATATCATATATTTTCACACCTTTCAAAAGTATCCAAATTTCAAATATGTGGGCACTGACGAACAATAAAGTGCCGCACAATGCAATAATATTTGTTAACAATGAGTTAGACGTTATAATGTTATTGCTGATTTTATATTTAGTTTGTAAAACAAACATTTCCATTATAGTAATAGGTCGAAGCATCGATTCAAAATCGGAGTCAATAGGGTATTTCAAAGACATGTTTATGGCCTTTTTATTTTTTCTCATAATATTTTTCGGAACTGTATTGTTTAATGGAGTAAGAACCGACGACAAGTAAGAAATAAAACCTTGGTGGCGCGAAGTAGAAACATTAAAATTGAATATAATTATATTAAGTAAAATCGATCTTGAACTGAGAATAGTAATATGATTAGTTGGCTAACGTCATGCATATCAACGATAACATTAATCATATAAATAACCCTTCAACTGGCAGACGCCATTTAAACTTTTTGTCTACACTGGCGATATATTGCGATACCATATGACGTCACCCGCGTACAAGGGGTATGTGTCATCCATATGACTGATAATTTATTATCTACCAGTAGAAAATTTTATGCAGTTATTTTATGCAGCACGGACTCGTAAGCAAGATGTACCGAGTTCGAATCCCACTGCCACCATGTACCAGTGACTCTATTTTGAGCTATATACATTAGTTGAATACTAACTGACGCACTTAAAATATAAATAAATAATAGGAACAAATAATTGAATGAAATAAAGCTAAGAATTATCTCGATAAAGTGAATTTAAATAGAGAACCTCATCGAAATTGCTCGATGCGTTCGTTAGCTGTGATGACACACACTGGCACCGTGGTACACAAACAGATACACATATACACACTTCAAACATTAACCCTAACTTTGCGTCGAGACTTAAAATAATATGCGACGCGAAAAGTCAGCCCCGAACTGTTTGCCAGCCAATACTCAGCCAGCCACGTCCTGCAAAGTAGAATAATCTTCAAATACTTTACAACCGATATTGGCTTTTTCTGCTGTATCGATGTTTTGAATAATGCGATCTTGCTTTCGCATACCAATGTATAATCAATCTTTGGTTCAACTTTCCGCTAAATTCTTACGAGTAACAGATTAAGCGATTCCAAAAAATAATGTTTTTACTGGCCTATGTTTTTAGCCACATCATGATACATTTTTCTTTTTTTTATGTCATACGGTAGGCAAACAGGCAAGCGGGCCACCTGATGGAAAGTAGTCACAACTGCCTATAGACATTAGCAACACAAAGAGTATCGCCAATGCGTTGCCCACCTCTATAACACGTTGCTCTGGCAGCAAAAAGGCAAATGCCCCTCCACTGCCAAAGCCACGGTTCCCCAAATCCCCACCCCATGGAGCACTGGAGACCTTACCTTCAGTCGAATACCATTTAATACTTGATGAGGATGAAACAAAAACATATCATCTAAATCAGCAAAATTTTAATTATGAGGTCAGTTGTCTATCTATAACTTTAACTTTATCGGCAGCTTACTTGAGGCGTAAACTTCAGATTTAATAATAACGACACGACTAACGTTTTTGTTACTTTTCGTTTTTTTAAACCACAAAGGTAGCAAACAAGCTTACGGCCTGCCTTATGGTAGGCCGTCGCTGCAGTAAAATCTTTTTCACTTCTTTCTTGAAGAAGGGGTAAGTTGCAATGGTAATGGGTTAGTTGAAGTGCGGGAAGCTGGATAAATCTTTCTATATTTTCTTCTTTGAATTAATTACCAGTCACAACATCTGCGTCATCAAGTTATGCCGCGCCTCGCCCGCCTCTGCCCGCCGCTCGCTCGCTTGCGCCCGCCGCGCGAACGCCGGCGCCCACCGCGCCCGCGGCTACCGTCCGCGCATCGACATCGCGCCAACATCTTCGCGTGGAGGCTTCAACTCCGCGAGAATCTGCGGCATTGAAGCCACCATGCGCCCCCGACGTGGACCGTGATGAGGAAGGATTTACCACGGTCCAGAAGAAGAGTAGACGTCGTGCTGCTCAGAATTTTCGCGGCACTGCAGTAACTGGTCCCAACTTCCTGCTGCGCCCTGCGACACCGACGACGGCGCTCTACCTGTCTCGCCTTCATTACACGGTGACGACAAAAGACGTGGAAGAGCACATCCGCATAACCAAAAAGTACCTCGTGAGGGTCCGGCTCTTGGAATCAAGCCATGAACGTACGTTCAACTCGTTGGTGGCGTTGGTTCCCACTGCAGATTTGGATTTCTTCATGAGGGAAGATTATTGGCCAAAGGGTGTAGTGTACCGGCGATTCCATGGCCGACCCAGAATTTCCGGTGCCGCCGAAGGACATTAAGTGTCAGTTATTTTTTAAGATTATAATAAATTATATTTTTATATATTAGTTTACAATTTATAATGATTTGTATGTAGGTATAGGTTTTATCATTGTCTGTATTTTGTATTAGTTTATTTTGTATTTATGTTGTTTATGTATTTAAAAATATGGGCCTCAGTTGCCTGAAATAAATGAATAAATAAATAAAATAAATATGCAGATTGAGTAACTAATATTCATCTTTTACAGTACCATCAACGGGTAGAGGAAAAGCAAGCTTTACATCTTCATCTCCAACGTCTGCATCATAATAATCCTCATCAAGATCATCATTGTTCTCATTTTCCAAGCCCAAAGCTGTCTCATTTTTCGACAATACTGTGCGCGGTGTGCGTATGTATTTAAGTTTCAGCACTACTACTTTATTCCTGTCGTAAGGTATTTTAATAGCCATCAAAGGTTGTAAGCATTGTTGCTTGGCGGCAGAAATAGATAAGGCGGTGGTAGAATAGAATATGGTTTATTTCATACTCCATACACACAGACAACACAAACTTAGAAGCTACATAAACACAAACATTTGTATAGAGGTAGACTGAGTAATTAATTTACTATGTAAGTGGTACTCGCCCAGGCGGACTCCTCAGGCGTGACAGAGTCCTACCACCTGATAACTGACTTATTTCATTGGGAATGCGAACTGCAGCAGTACAATAGTGTAGTCTGTGAGGGAGGCCAGGAACCGCAGTGGCAGCGCGGCATCCACCGCGAACATGCCGCAGCCGCGCAGGGCGCCGCCACGGGCGCGGGATGCGCGGATCACGTTTTTGCACAGCCGGCGCAACGGCACTGCAAAATAAAATAAAAAATATGCTTAGACAATTCATACAGCCCATCTAGCCCCAAAGTTAGCAAAGCTTGTGTTAGGGGTGCTAGGATAACTGATAAACTTATTACATACTTTTTTTAAATACATAGGTACTTATTATAAATAGTGATACTTCGATCGAGTACACCTATTTTACACACCTACCTACCCTTTTTTCTTGCTTATAAACTTTCCTCTTGAATAACTATCTACTGTTGAAAACTGCATTAAAATAGTACATACATACATAGGGGCAGACGGCGGGAAGTGACTTTGTTTTATACTATAAATATAACACCCAGGCCCGTAACAGAAATTAAAATTCATCATTTCAATTTCTGCTCGGCCGGGAATTGAACCAGGGACCTTTGCGTGGCAGACATGTTAACCATCTGAACCACTCAGGTCGTCCAAAAAGGAATGTATGTAAGTAATACTGATAACAAATTTTTTTGTATTTACCTGAAATATCTCCTCTACCAATCAGAGATGAACAGATAGACCGGCTTTTTTCCAAATATCCATAGAAGTCTTCGCATTTTTTGCTCAAAATGTATATGTATACAATTTTTAATATCCATAATAGACTCATATACATTACTACGAACTGGAATAAATAGGAAGATCAAATCCTAATACCTCCTACAAAACCAGCAGTAAGGAAAAGTGATATGAGATAAAAAGAGATAAAGAAAAAGAGAAGAGATTGTTGAGATGAGAGGTTTGCCTCCAACTATTATAAAAAAAAACGCCCGAAAGTCTATTTCTGGCCAAAGCCGAGGGCTTGAAAGTTCTAAGAAATTTTGTACAAGCTGTAGTTAATAATATAAAAGATATTAAAACTTTTATATTGACAGTTTATATTGACTGGATAATATAGAAAGGTAATTTAAATCATCTCTAGAAGACCTTGCAATGTATTTGTAAAGAATAAACCACCTTCGGCGAAACCTTCGGCTTCTGTCGGGTTGCAGGCGGATGGTTTCGCTGAAGGTAGTTTTCCTGGCCGAAGGTGGCCGAAGCCAAAGCCGAAGCTTCGGTTGGACACTAAAAACATAGGTACTTACAGTAATGTTGTCACTAAGCATTGAAACAAGTTTAATAACTGATTGAACTGCGCAAATGAAGTAAATAAATGTATCTACCGTATAATATGTTACCTAAAACAAATAAAACTTTGCTTTTAATAATGAACGTATAACTTTGAACTTTAAAAAAAATATCATGATTCGCTTACAATTAAGTTAGAGAGACTTCTATACATGTTGTATGCATCAAGCAGATTGGTGTATGCTTCAAAAATAATTTCAACACTGCGTTCCGTTAACACACGTCCATTCCACTTTTTAATTTCATTCATGACCACGTTCCAAGATGCCAGTTGATAACACATCAGGCTCGTTAAAAAAAAACATCTTATTAGCTGAACGTCGAAGATTAATTGTTTAAAAAAAAGGGTCTGAAATTCTTTTAAGGATATTGAAAAGAATATGGTAGCAACTACGCATATAGAGAAGCAAGTCAGGAAGTAAATCCAACCGTAAGTTTTATACATTACGGTATAGTTGTTTATTTTTAAGTTAGAGCGATATACGGTCTGCAATTTCACTATCATCCTGATGTTCATATCGCTCTGGTAATAGATAGAAATGAAAGTCAGCAAAATGGTAATAGAATAGTCAGCTGCGTAGTATCTAACATAGAAAGCAAAGAAAATATCATCTATTTTCACACCTTTCAAACGTTTTAAAATTTCAAATATGTGGGCACTGACGAACAATAAAGTGCCGCACAATGCAATTTTGTTAACAATGAGTTAGACGTTATAATGTTATTGCTGATTTTATATTTAGTTTGTAAAACAAACATTTCCATTATAGTAATAGGTCGAAGCATCGATTCAAAATCGGAGTCAATAGTGTATTTCAAAGACATGTTGATGGTCTTTTTATTTTTACACATAATATTTTTCGGAACTGTATGGTTTAATGGAGAAAGAACAGGCGACAAGTAAGACATAAAACCTTGGTGTCGCGAATTATAAACATTAAAATTGAATATAATTATATAAAGTAAAATCGATCTTGACCTGAGAATAGTAATATGATTGGTTGGCTAACGATAACATTAATCATATAAATAATCCTTCAACTGGCAGACGCCATTTTGAACTTTTTGTCTACACTGGCAGGGGAGGTTGGCGCGTAGCATTTACGCAATGCTGGCAAAAAATCGTCAAAAATAAAAATATTGTGCCTGAAACTATATAAAATTTTCTACTGGTAGATAATAAATTATAAGACATATGGATGACACATACCCCTTGTACGCGGGTGACGTCATATGGTATCGCAATATATGGTATCTGCGGGCGTCACACCGGTGTTACGCGCGCAAGATAAATTTTTGACACTAAAATACTCATAAATGTATTAATTCATAAACAAACATTCAATATAAATGTAAAGTGTTACACATTCATACAAAATGTTATCAAAATCGTTGGTTTTTAAATGATATTTATAAGGTCATTTTGAAGGTCATAAAAACAATACTAGATGAAAGTAAGCAAATATGGAATACCATTTTGTTGTTTGAATATAAAAAAAAAGTATTCATAGTACGAAGTCAATTTCATTATTAGATGAGAAGACATAATATTTTGCAACACTTAGTGATAGTCTTATGATTTTTATAACTAATTACAATATAAAAAATTTAGTTTAATAAAAAAAATTAGTCAAATATGGAATAGGTACCCCAAATATGGACCATGAGAAAAGGCACAACAAATGCTTAAAAATATGGTTTAAAAATGTTTTGTAATACTTAATAACAGTCTCATTATTTACTAAATTGGTAATTAGTTGTAAAAATTTGTAGACTGTTATATTGCAAAAAAGGACCTAATTAAAAAAAAAATAGAAATTCTGATCAAAATCGTCATAGTGCGAGTGGTACCCTTATCTTGAGTGTTCCGTCCGACCTAACAAATAGATAACATTTAATGCAAATAGGTTAAGCTGTTTAAATCTTGAAAAAAGAAGTGTTTGCAGTTGGTAAAATAACTTTTCTTAAGCCTTTGTATGAAAAATGCTGTAAACCAACCGCAAATTAAAAAAAAACGTTTTTTGTGATAATAAATTGATATATTTTTGGTTTCCGAATATTTTTCTTTACTTTATGTGTTAGAAACCATTCTGAAAAATAAATAAAAACACATTAAAAGTAAAAATTAAACTATCAATTGCGATTCTAACCCAAATATGGTATATTCCATAAGTGGACCCCAGTGCCTGTCCACATTTGGAATTTAGTAACATAAGAAATTATTGTCAATATTAAAATAATTACAAAACTGAAACGAATAAATGGCCTGGAAATACAAGAACTATCATGTCTGCAATCACATTAATGTATGAGGAAAATATTATCACTCTCTAAATAATAAGAAATACATCGACTTTACGTGCCTAAAAATATTCTGAACAGCGTCCAAACAAAACACACGTGTCACGCCATGTCACCGGCCTTCACAAGATTGAACATATACACGTCTAATATGAGTATATGAAACAGAATATTATTATTTTCAAGAAATAGAAATCAAGGAATTCCATATTTGGACCCTATTCCATATATAACTTTCCTCTACTTTTTCATTGTTTTGCCACAAAAGATGGAGTAATTTTTTCAATCAAATTAATAAAACGACTACATGATGAACCTAAATAATGCGAGAACTCACACGCAAGCAGCCGACGTGTTGTTACTATATAAAATATGAAATTAGAAAAAAAACACCCCGTCTATTCGCCGTCATCGCTGGTGTAGAGTTGCTGTAGACCAGCTGTAGAGTTAAGAAATCAATCTCAAATCATCTTTCAGTAACAATTCTTGACTTCACTTCAACGACATGTTTAAATATTTAAATATTTAGTATCGCCTTTTCACGGACTCGTAAGCAAGATGTACCGGGTTTGAATCCCACTGCCACCATGTACCAGTGACTCTATTTTGAGCTATGTACATTAGTTGAATACTAAATGACGCACTTACAATATAAATAAATAATAGGAACAAATAATTGGATGAAATAAAGCTAAGAATCATCTCGATTAGTGAACTCAAATAGATAACCGCATCGTAATTGCTCGATTCGTTCGTTAGCTGTGATGACACAGACTGGCACCGTGGTACACAAACAGATACACATATACACACTTCAAACATTAACCCTAATTTTGCGTAGAGACTTAAAATAATATGCGACGCGAAAAGTCAGCCCCGAACTGTTTGCCAGCCAATACTCAGCCAGCCACGTCCTGCAAAGTAGAATAATCTTCAAATACTTTACAACCGATATTGGCTTTTTCTGCTGGATCGATGTTTTGAATAATGCGATCTTGCTTTCGCATACCAAGGTTTAATCAATCTTTGGTTCAACTTTCCGCTAAATTCTTACGAGTAACAGATTAAGCGATTCCAAAAAAAATATGTTTTTACTGGCCTATGTTTTTAGCAACATCATGATATATCTTTCTTTTTTTTGTGTCATACGGTAGGCAAACAGGCAAGTGGGCCACCTGATGGAAAGTAGTCACAACTGCCTATAGACATTAGCAACGCAAAGAATATCGCCAATGCGTTGCCCACCTCTATAACACGTTGCTCTGGCAGCAAAAAGGCAAATGCCCCTCCACTGCCAAAGCCACGGTTCCCCAAATCCCCACACTATGGAGCACTGGAGACTTTACCTTCAGTCGAATACCATTTAATATTTGATAAGGATGAGGTAAATAAAAGAAAATTCGATATCTCGACACCTCGTTCCTTTTGTATTTTTGAAACAAAAACATATCAACTGAATCATCGAAATTTTAATTATGTGGTCAGTTGTCTATCTATAACTTTAACTTTATCGGCAGCTTACTTGAGGCGTAAACTTCAGATTTAATAATAACGACACGACTAACCTTTTTGTTTCTTTTCGTTTTTAAACCACAAAGGTAGCAAACAAGCTTACGGCCTGCCTTATGGTAAGCAGTCACTGCAGTTAAATCTTTTTCACTTTTTTCTTGAAGAAGGGATAAGTTGCAGTGGTAATGGGTTAGTTGAAGTGCGGGAAGCTGGATAAATCATTCTATATTTTCTTCTTTAATTTAATTACCAGTCACAACATCTGCGTCATCAAGTTATGCAGATTGAGTAACTAATATTCATCTTTTACAGTACCATCAACGGGTAGAAGAAAAGCAAGCTTTACATCTTCATCTCCAACGTCTGCATCATAATAATCCTCATCAAGGTCGTCATTGTTCTCATTTTCCAAGCCCAAAGCTGTCTCATTTTTCGACAATACTGTGCGCGGTGTGCGTATGTATTTAAGTTTCAGCGCTATTACTTTATTCCTGTCGTAAGGTATTTTAATAGCCATCAAATGTTGCATTAATTTCTTGACACGCTCTATTTCTTGCAGCAAAGGCGAGTTGCCAGTTCTCAAAGCGTCATCAGGTTTACCAGTAACCATATCTTTACCATATAGCACTTCATCTAAATCGATGTTACCAGTTTCAAGCAGTTCTTTGAAGAGCATTGTCAAGAGTCGCACCTCTTCTGGACGTTTTGGTGATTTCACTTTCTTGGTATGGCGATAGTAACCTATAGGTTGTGTGGATTTCGAGAGACTTGATACTGTAGTTGTTTCCGGCACCGGTGCCCTTGATACGGTCGTTTCCACTTGTGTAGTCGACGTTGTCTGTAAAGCATATCAGGTAAGAGTACGCAAGTAAGTACCTTCTACTTTTGTCTATTAGGTTGGCTGGATTCTAGCTGCTAGAACTTCTGTGGACTAGAAACTTGGACTGTTGTAAACTAAAAAACTAGAGACTTCTGAACTAGAAAATGGATAGCATCGTTATGATTACAGCAATACTACCTTCAATTCGCATGCTATGTAATGACAGCGACAAAACCCTTTACGAATACAAAGCTCAATCAACTCTAAGCTATTAAAGATAATTGTAACCTATGACCTCATCCTTGCTTACCATCAGGTAATACCTGTGATTGGTGATTTTGCACAAGGTAGGAATTGAACGGGTATGACCGAGGTATAGTTATCAATGCGGTTGGTCTCACTCACTGGGTAGCTAGCTGAATTTGCACCTTCTTACACTTCTGTACGCCTGGTATACTTGTGGATTATTTAATATTTTAATTTAATTACATTTTTGTTTAAATTTAGAATAAACAGTAATAAACACGCCTGTATCTTAAAAGATTCAGGAGCGGGGGAACTAGTACCGCCACTAAAGGAGTGGCAGAGTTGTTCCAAACATTTTTTACCGAAATACCGCTTAAAACTACTTCACCGCTAAACTCATGTCCAATAAGTGCAGAAAACTTGTTAAAAGCAAATATAGGTGCCTGTGAAAATTACTTTTGTTATTTTAAAGCAGATGCTAAGACTATCATTGAAGCTTTTAAAAGCATTAAGTTGAAAAATACGGAAGATATTTGGGGAATGTCAGTCAAAGTACTGTTGTTGATATTTTAGCACCGTATTTAATGCTTTCGTCAAAGTAGGAGTTTTCTCCGATCTCATGGAAATCAGTAAAGTGGTGCCATTATTCAAATCAGGTTGTAAAAATAGTTTGAATTATTTTAGACCGGTGTCCATCCTGCCCAATTTCAGCAAAATCTTTGAAAAAATTATGTTAAGTTAAATGATTGTACACTTTAACAGTAATAAATTGTTTCATCAACAACAATATGGCTTCACAAAAGGCCGCAATTCTACCGAAGCTGGTATTAGTCTCATTCAACAAATTTTTGGCGCATGAGAAGAACATAATAATGCAGTAGGTGTTTTTTGCGATTTGTCTAAAGCATTTGATTGTGTTAATCATTCAACACTATTACTAAAATTAAAACATTACAGTTTTACGCATGATAGTCTTGAAATGATGAAATCATACTTAGAAGGTAGAGTTCAAAAAGTAAATGTAAATCAGCAGGGGGGGGAATGAGCATTGGAGTGCTACAAGGATCTATATTGGGACCGTTTCTCTTTCTTGTCTAAATAAATGACCTTCCATACATGGTGCAGAACACTGCTGGTATAGTTCTTTTTGCTGACGACACTTCACTGATATTTAAAATTAATAGGAAAGATGATAATAATATAGACGAAATAAACTGTTTTCGATTTACGATTAATAACTTAGTCTTAAACTCTAAACAAACCAAAATGCGTACACTTTTGCCTCCATAATGCACAAAGTAATCAATGTAATGTTATATTAGATTTAACACAACTAGAGAAAACTACTTTCTTAGGCGTTAATATAGATTAAAAAATTCAATGAGGCTTACATATTGAATCATTGGCTATTGAGACTAAGTAAAGTAAATTCATCTTTCATGGGTAATTGTATAAGATTTTATAATCATATACCTGAATGTATTATTAATTTACCTGAATCATAATTAAAAGGTATGGTGAAAACAACTTTAATGAAAAAAGCCTATTATAAAATTGATGAATATATCAATGACAAAAAATTATGGTGTAGGTACTACTAGCTCTTCAAAATAGGAAGTTATTTATAAACTTACAATTTTGTAAATTGGGTGAGGATGATTCAATGTGGAATAGTCATTCAATAACAAAAATTTTTTTATATTTACGTCATTGGCAGTGCATGCTTACTTAAAAGTCTGCCTGGTGGTGGCGCGGGGGTTGGGTCGTTCTCTTCCCTCAAATATGGTTGAATTGGACGATGGCTGGGCCCTGCGTCTTGCTCGTGAACGGGTGCTGCCTTAGTGGACTGACCTGCTTTGCTGTACTGTACTTCGCCTAGGCGGTTATGTGCGTGTTATGTGCGTGGCGTGTATCGGTGCACGGTGTCTCTCCGGAGTGAGCGCTCGTGCGCGCTAGTCGGGCTGCATACGCCGCCCCCTACCTGAATGAGCTCGCTTAACTTTCCCTTTGCTTTCGGTTAGATTTTTGACATTTGAAAAGAGATTAATTAACGTAATCCTAATTCAATAAATACTTTTTTCATTTTCATTTTCATTTTCATGATTGTTTTTTATGCTATTCAGTGATAAGCGAGCAAACAGCCCACCTGATTTATTGGAAACTGTCGCCCATAACATCTACCATTCTAACATTTATATTGCAGCAAAACCAGAGGTGTGTGACGTCTAGGCTTTTCATAGCCAGAATATACTGAAAACCGATGGAGCAGGTCTAGTCAAGTGGCAGCGTACCTCTTGTTCTTCTTTTTTCATATCGAGAACGATTACCAAGGCTCGAGTCCAGGAACTGTATGCGCGTTTCGTACTTTGAGGCTAGCCGAATTTCAGCACCGCAACAAGCAGGCGTGCCTCCTAATATCGTTGGCAAAACAAGGTTGACAACTGAGGATGATGATGATTAATCCAGGTCACGAATTGTAATTTCTCCATTTGATTATCTTATTGAAGCTATAACATTTTTGGTAGTTACTAATTTTCATGTAAGGCACCGGAATTTTGAAGAAAGGGTGAAGACACTAAGTATTTCATTGACATTATTTATATCACGCTTTAACAAGCTTTAATATTCATATATGAATAACAAGTTATTCAATTCATAGTCGATTGGTGATCTCTATTTCAAAAAGCTTTCGTAGTCTTTCTTTGTAACATATATAGTAATGCTTTAATAGTAGTTCTTTTTAAAGTTTATTAATGTTTACTTAGATGTCGCTAAAGCAAACTGCAGTAACACTACAGTGTATTCAACTACAAGTCCGAGTATCCTTATTGGTAGTTTCATATTTACGTCGAAGAGACCGTAAACTCTCATGGTTTGGAAATTTTTCACCATTCTCCTGATATTTTTACTTTCAACGCTTGCTGAGTCTGTAAAATAGGAAACTTTTATGTTAACAAACAATTTTAATTCATCATATCCATTGTTTCTCCTTGTGATTTGAGATCAATGTTTGGGAGTTTGGGGAGTACTCTTTTGTTACAATTGTTATATGGATGAGTTACCACATTCTCGTTTGTATTTTGGATGAGGTCAAAAAAAATGCATTATGAGTAGTGCGAATTATTTAAAAATAAATATGTAGTTTATTTTCATATCATACACTTACCCAAATCCATAGTTACAAAATCGCATGATTGTACAATTGTTGAGTAAAACCTCTGGCATTGGTAAGCAACCAACCATAACAACAAAAACTTTTTTGCAAGCCACACGTAGATAGATATTTGCATGTACAATATATTTTGCTGTAAAAAATATTATTTCTTCTTCATACGATATTCACGCCAAGATTATTTCATATTAATTATCACGTGTGTAACCCCTTACACACGTGGGTGTCGTACAAGGCGACTAAAGCTTTCGAGGCAAAAGATCTAAGAGTCTCCGTAGGCTGGAAAATGGGCAGCAGCGTTTTCCATTGTTATATTTATAACACTGCGATCTCCAACCCGCCTGCCAAGCGTGGAGATTATGGCAATAACCTTCTTTTTCGTGGGAGAGGCCCTAAGTCCTGCAGTGGACTGTAATGGGCTGTGATGATGATGATGAATTATCTAGGTTGGGCCATTGAGGCACCCTAACAGAAGCTTTTAATGGCCAGTACTTTATTCGACAATAGTTTTCGGTAGTCAATGTTCAAGGAAAAGGGCAAAATTATCCTAATACCGATAACAAAACTAAAATAGCCATAATCATTGACAGGCCACAACAAGCCGATGCTGGACTTGGGTTTCCCCCACCACCACATGCAAAGTAAAATAAATCCACAATCGTGGACAGACTCACACAGTGCAGATCTAGCCCCAAATTAAGTAAAGCTTGTTCTATGGGTGCTAGATAACTGATATATTTTTACTTTAATCTCCACATGCTTGGCATTTGTAGTTTTGATTAATATTATGCGAAACTGCAGTTGCCTATTTTATAGTCTATTTATGTAAAAGTTATCCTTAACATCACATTATTTATAAAAGAATACGTAAAAACTTACGAAATTATCGGCATTTTCGTTTATGTCCAACATAAACTGAACGTTTATCAGGCATTCTATGAAAGTGGCTAAAGCCAACATCATTATCTAAAAATAAAACATAACAGACATAAACAGTTTTATTAAAAATTCACGTTCCCCGCGGCCTTCACCCGCACTCAGTTCGGATCTCTGCAAACATTTAACTATCCCGCGGCACCCTATTATTTTCCCGTAATAAAAAGTAGCCTATGTCACTCAAAAATAAGAAAAAAATACCTTCCATTTGTAATAAACAAATTTAAAGCGGCCCCGTAGTTTTTGACTTTACTTTATACAAACCAAAAAACAAATCTATTCTCTTTTTTTTTCTCAATAAACAGTACTTTATTTTTTATTTATTATACAAAATTAAAACTGGTACAAGAAATATTCGAGCTCTGTGGGTTTAATTTTTATTTAGTATATTTTAACTAATTTATTTTAATATTAAGTTATCTATACTAATATTATAAAGAGGAAATTGATTTTTTGTTTGTTTGTTTGTTTGTTTGTTTGTTTGTTTGTATTGAATAGGCTTCGAAACTACTATACCGATTTCAAAAATTCTTTCACCGTTGGGAAGCTACACTATTCCCGGGTGACATAGGTTATATTATATTTTCTAAAAAATTACGGATCATTAATAAAACTCCGATAATGTAACCCAAGGTGTAAAAAAATACCCAAAAAATTCCTTACATCGCGTGTGCTGCGAAAACTATTGATGATAGAACAAAATAATGTACTACGACTTTGCAGAACACATCATTATCTAAAATAGTGTTGCAACAGTATATTTCTAACTATTATAGTTATGTCAGAATAAGTGCTCATTTATTTTCAAAATTTAATTAAAATGCCGCCGCTAAAAACTAGTTATAATTAAAGTTATTTTAATATTAAGTATTAAACCTAGGTACCTCGTCAAATAAATAGGCCCCCTATGAACAGCCTCCCTGCCAATAGTCCTCAAGATTCCAGCCGCGTTACCCCGTTGCGCAGCCAGTAATATGTGCTGGCCTAAAAAGTGCCCAGTGCATGGGTCCAGACCATTTCATATGCCTCATTCGGCGACCCAGCTTTTCTCTTTATAAAATTATTAGTATAATTACTAGAATGTATCATAAAAAAATTGTGCTCTAAGCCTTTAGCAGGCCATTCCAGATGAGACAGCAGGTGAGTAGCCCAAAGTCTAAATATACGTAAAATACGACAAATGTATTCCGATGGATCACTGTGTTTAAAGTTGAAATTAAAACTATTTTTTTTTTAATTTCTAATTTTAATTCAACAAGTTAAACTTGATCGATTTGTTACTGTACAAAGGGATATACTTACTGAAAATTGAAATAATTTCTTCCAAATATCAAATGCTTCTAAAATGTTTGCGTAGAGGTGACGTAATTTCTTCAACGATATGCTATTGGTTTTGTTCGCTAATACGTATTCACTTTCTTTCAACCAGCGTTCAAATTCAAAATTTATGAATTTCAACATATGTAAGGCATATAAAGGGTTCGAGTCGATGAATATCGTCAAGATATTGAAAATGTGGTCAATAATATCGAAAAAGTTTAACAAGATAGTATTTACAGATGGGAGTAGCAGGTGGAATGAAATTAAGGATAGAACACTAATCCAATTCCAAAATCGCAATGTTTTCAAATTACTCGGAGCTGTTAACGAATTGTGAATGAAGTCCAACTTTAATATAAGCGCAACATGGTCTAAACTATAAGCGATGTTCAGTATGTAGAAGAACACAACAGAAATGAGATAAAACGAAAAACTACAGACGCATAGAATAAAGAAAAAAGTTTGCATTCGATTTTCCGAAAAAGAAATATATTCCATAAAAATTTCGATAAGAATGAAAATTAGGAAAACACTTGATCCAATAAAGGAAATTACGTAGTATCTATTAGAAGTAGGTGTGATGAATTGACCATGAATGAAGTATTTCTTTAAAAAAATTAAAGTCGCCAATACATTTAGCGGAAGAATAACATTTTGAATGTCTTCACTAACTATATTATTTATAAGGTATTCTGGCAACATTTTACCCATATTGTGATTTATATTTATTTTTTGTTATAATTTTAAGTCGGTTCGGTATTCTCTTACTATACCATAAAACGAATGAAATAAAACGAGAATACTTATTAATATCAAATCAACTCAAAGGTATAAATATTAAAACATTATTAGCTTACATCGGAAGCCATAACACATCCTGAAAATTACTTTTATAAAAACGTATAGGTACCTACGGAACGTATTAACGTAATTAAAAAATTATGTTAGTAAAATTAAGGGACAGTAAAGCTTTGAACTAAAAACATAAAAAAGAATAGAGATACTGAAAATATGGGTATGAACCATCTTACTGAAATATATAATACTAAAACTCAAATAAGTTTTTTAATAATGTGATAAAGCCCCAATTTTCTGGAGTTACACACAATGAATTTACTCATAGCACCACTCATTAAAAAAAATAAACAAATAAAATTTTATATTTGTATAGCAACTGGTAATAAAAGTTACTAGTTGACTAAACTTAGAAATCAGCTAAGTTCTTTCTTATCTCAATTTTGACATTGCTGCCTAAGTTGATTGTAAGTTGATTCCTAAGTTTAGCGACTCGGCCATAATTAATTTGAATCGTTATTACAGTATCAGAGTGACCTGCAGCGGAACCACAGTGTAGTTCGCAACGAGTCTAGCCGTTTTGAATGGGAGACTAGCGTAGATCCAGAACAGAATTAGGGCTGTCATATTTCTGAAGTTCCTTCACAGCCGAAGAACGTTTTTTGTCATTCAATTTGATTCTGATAACAAATTAAGTTAAATTTATATAATATCTATTTTCCTTTCCATACCATACATAGCCGTATGGTAACCAGCAGAGCAGAATACAGTAGAGTGAGCTGCTGACTTTACTTACCTTTTCTCTTTGTCGAAGTCGTACGTATGTCGTAGAGGAGACTGAGAGAGTTTGAGAGGGGAAATAGGTAGTATATTGCGATGATGGATCACAGTCGAGGGATGTCCATCCCTCACCCATGATCCTACCAACCTCTCGGTTCCTCCTCCATTCTCGTCACGCGGTGCCATGCGTACACAGTGGTTAGCGTGTCCTCATAGGTCGTGGCGAAATACAATATTACATTGCCAATTTTGTAGTTACACATCCAATAATGTTGGATACCTACTACTAAATATCGGAAAAAACTGTATGCACTATGATATAATTTGAATTGAATTAATTTCATATTGTGTTTAATACGCATTTTGTTCTGTTGTAGGTGTTGGATTGAAAGGGAAGTAAACATAACTCTTATGGATACAAGAATTCTTCTAGAAGACTATCTACTGTATTGACTGACAGAAAGTTATCAGCCGTGTCAAAAGGAACCGCTATATTAAATCAATGAAATTTTGGCGGAGAAGGGGATAAGGTAGCCGCCAATGTAGGCAAGCAAAAACGTGGAGAAGGTGGAAAAGGGTAATTACCCACCTGGCCGGTTGTTGTGACCAGGGGACCAAGGGTCCGACAGTTGATATTCGGAAGCTGTATTTATGCCTCAGAAGTTGGCACACTTCTCTAGCACGATGTAGGACGGTCAGCGCCATCTATGTGCGGATGCTTGACAACCTAATGTTCGTGTATTCGTAATGCGAGTATTGTTGAGTTTCCCTATTGCAGCGAAAGATGTCGCTACAAAATCATATTGTGGTAAAATGGGAGAATCGTTTAAAGCGGCAGAATCAACATTTTTAATACGTTCACATTATTAAATCGATTGTATATTAGTTAGAATACTTTTATTGCTATAGTGTTTTTTGTAATATTTCCAAGAGTTGTGTTAAGTAGGTATTAGAAAGTTGAGGTTTAGTTACATCAAGAAAACGAATAGGTACTTAAACTATTTATTACCTTAATATCTAAATTATAACGTAAATAAAATCAGCAAATATCAGATGGGAATAAGTAAATTGCAAGGAAAGGTTGGGTTATTATTGCCGTAATCTTTCGTAACTTTGTTTTATTTACAAATTTTATTTTATTTTATTTCTAGCCGAAAGAGCCTATCACACATCATACCAGGCTCTAGGATAAAGAATGAATTTTCACTGTTTTTTTTAATTCATTGTTAATTTAATTACACGAAACAAGAAACCAATTCATCGATTTATATAAAATTAACCCAAAGGATAAGCTCCTTTAAAAATAAAGGAACGAGTAAGTACTAAAACATAATTTAAGTACATCGTGAACTTGATTACTAAATTAATAATAATATTAAAAGACCTTACCAATTCATCTATCACAATATAACACATAGCTACCAAACCTTTTAACGTAATTGAAACATGTGGGTACGGGGGTATTTTTGTGCCCTCAAATTGTTTATCCTGAGTACAGAACCTATATGGCCTAGGCAGGCCATAAACTACTATTGCTATTACCTTAATGCATTTCATTTCGTCGTGTTTACAATGCCCTATAGCTCCGGTCTGAATAATGCTATTAACCTTAAACTTGGAAGAAGAGATAGGTTGCTCCCGCCATTTCGAATGAGAAAAGCACGGTCGTACCATCCTTTACTCGAAGCTATTAATAGCTGCACTTTCACCACACATATTATGGTTACGAGTAGACTGACTCAGTCAGCCAGAAATATCGAGCTACTAACCGTGGTACAAATCCGATAATATGTGTGATAAAACCACGGAAGTCTTAAAATCTACATTCACAGCTCTTTCGACTCCAATTTAGCTCTTTTTACGACTTAAGATAGAACCATTACAATACATAAAGACCGACAGTATGAGTTAATACTGATTCTAAGTTTAATTCACGAACTATTCCAAGTCAAAGTAATTCTGGCCCTCACTTATTAACAAAGTGACGAAATATCCAAGGAAAACAACTCCGCGGAACTTATTCTACAACCTACACTCTAAAACTGCCATTTCAACGAAATAATAACGTGTTCTCATCACAAATATTTTTTTATACTACTCAGAGACAAACGAGCAGACAACACAACTGATAGTAGGCGGTATCTGTCGCCCATAACACCTACGATTGATGCATTTAGCAAAAATGCAGAACCGTAGGTGCGTTGTCACTGTCAGGACTTAGATGAAATGGCTCATGCCTGTAATTGCGCTGGCTATCTTATCCTTCAAACCGGAACATAACAATGTAAGCATTGTTGCTTGGCGGCAGAAATAGATAAGGCGGTGGTAGAATAGAATATGGTTTCATACTCCATACACACAGACAACACAAACTTAGAAGCTACATAAACACAAACATTTGTATAGAGGTAGACTGAGTAATTAATTTACTATGTAAGTGGTACTCGCCCAGGCGGACTCCTCAGGCGTGACAGAGTCCTACCACCTGATAACTGACTTATTTCATTGGGAATGCGAACTGCAGCAGCACAATAGTGTAGTCTGTGAGAGAGGCCAGGAACCGCAGTGGCAGCGCGGCATCCACCGCGAACATGCCGCAGCCGCGCAGGACGCCGCCGCGGGCGCGGGATGCGCGGATCACATTCTTGCACAGCCGGCGCAACGGCACTGCAAAATAAAATAAAAAATATGCTTAGACAATTCACACAGCCCATCTAGCCCCAAAGTTAGCAAAGCTTGTGTTAGGGGTGCTAGGACAACTGATAAACTTATTACATACTTTTTTTAAATACATAGGTACTTATTACTATGTAGAACTCGGCGCGCCTTTGTTCGAGTACACCTACTTTAACCCCACCTACCCTTTTTTCTTGCTTATAAACTTTCCTCTTGAATGCTGAATCTGCTGTTGAAAACTGCATTAAAATAGTACATACATACATAGGGGCAGAAGTGACTTTGTTTTATACTAAATATAACACCCAGACCCGTGACAGAAATTAAAATTCATCATTTCAATTTCTGCTCGGCCGGAAATTGAACCCGGGACCTTTGCGTGGCAGACATGTTAACCATCTGAACCACTCAGGTCGTCCAAAAAGCTATGTATGTAAGTAATACTGATAACTAATTTTTCAGTATTTACCTGAAATATCTCCTCTACCAATCAGAGATGAACAGATAGATCGGCTTTCTTCCAAACATCCATAGAAATCTTCGCATTTTTTGCTCAAAATGTATATGTAGAATACATTTTTCAATATCCATGATAGACTCATATTCATTACTACGAACTGGAATAAATAGGAAGATCAAATCCTAATACCTCCTACAAAACCAGCAGTAAGGAAACGCGATATGAGATAAAAAGAGATAAAGAAAAAGAGAAGTGATTGTTGAGATGAGAGGTTTGCCTCCAACTATTATACAAAAAAAACGCCCGAAGGTCTATTTCTGGCCAAAGCCGAGGGCTTGAAAACTCTAAGAAATGTTGTACAAGCTGTAGTTAATAATATAAAAGATATTAAAACTTTTATATTGACAGTTTATATTGACTGAATAATATAGAAAGGTAATTTAAATCATCTTTAGAAGATACACTATGATAAAAATGACCTTGCAATGTATTTGTAAAGAATAAACCACCTTCGGCGAAACCTTCGGCTTCTGTCGGGTTTCAGGCGGAAGGTTTCGCTGAAGGTGGTTTTCCTGGCCGACGGTGGCCGAAGTCAAAGCCGAAGCTTCGGTTGGACACTAAAAACATAGGTACTTACAGTACTGTTGTCACTAGGCATTGAAACAAGTTTAATAACTGATTGAACTGCGCAAATGAAGTAAATAAATGTATCTACCGTATAATATGTTACCTAAAACAAATAAAACTTTGCTTTTAATAATGAACATATAACTTTGAACTTTAAAGAAAATATCATGATTCGCTTACAATTAAGTTAGAGAGACTTCTATACATGTTGTATGCATCAAGCAGATTGGTGTATGCTTCAAAAATAATTTCAACACTGCGTTCCGTTAACACACGTCCATTACACTTTTTAATTTCATTCATGACCACGTTCCAAGATGCCAGTTGATAACACATCAGGCTCATTAAAAAAATACATCTTATTAGCTGAACGTCGAAGATAAATTGTTTAAAAAAAAGGGTCTGAAATTCTTTTAAGAACATTGAAAAGAATATGGTTGCAAATACGCATATAGAGAAGGAAGTCAGGAAGTAAATCCAACCGTAAGTTTTATACATTACGGTATAGTTGTTTATTTTTAAGTTAGAGCGATATACGGTCTGCAATTTCACTATCATCCTGATGTTCATATCGCTCTGGTAATAGATAGAAATGAAAGTCAGCAATATGGCAATAGAATAGTCAGCTGCGTAGTATCTAACAAAGAAAGCAAAGAAAATATCATCTATTTTCACACCTTTGAAATGTATCAAAATTTCAAATATGTTGGCACTGACGAACAATAAAGTGCCGCACAATGCAATAAAATTTGTTAGCAATGAATTAGACGTTATAATGTTATTGCTGATTTTATATTTAGTTTGTAAAACAAACATTTCCATTATAGTAAGAGGTCGAAGCATCGATTCAAAATCGGAGTCAATAGTGTATTTTAAAGACATGTTGATGGTCTTTTTATTTTTACACATAATATTTTTCGGAACTGTATGGTTTAATGGAGTAACAACAGGCGACAAGTAAGAAATAAAACCTTGGTGGCGCGAAGTAGAAACATTAAAATTGAATATAATTATATTAAGTAAAATCGATCTTGACCTGAGAATAGTAATATGATTAGTTTGCTAACGCCATGCATATCAACGATAACATTAATCATATAAATACCCCTTCAACTGGCAGACGCCATTTTGAATTTTTTGTCTACACTGGCAGGGGAAGATGGCGCCTAGAATTTATGCAATGCTTGCAAAAATTCGTTAAAAATAAAAATATTGTGCCTGAACCTACATAAAATTTTCTACTGGTAGATAATAAATTATAAGACATATGGATGACACATACCCCTTGCACGCGGGTGATGTCATATGGTATCGCAATTTACGGTATCTGTGGGCGTCACACCGGTGAGACGCGCGCAAGATACATTTTTGACACTAAAATGATCATAAATGTATTAATTCATAAACAAACATTCAACATAAATGTTAAGTAGTTACACATTCATATAAAATGTAATCAACATCGTTGGTTTTTAAATGATATTTATAAGGTCATTTTGAAGGTCATAAAAACAATACTAGAGGAAAGTAACCAAATATGGAATACCATTTTGTTTTTTGAATATAAAAAATAAAGTACTCATAGTACGAAGTCAATTTCTTTATTAGATTAGAAGACATAATGTTTTGCAACACTTAGTGATAGTCTTATGATATTTATAACTAATTACAGTATCAAAATACTAGTTTAATAAAAAAAAGGTAGTCAAATATGGAATAGGTACCCCAAATATGGACCATGAGAAAAAGGCAGACAAATGCTTAAAAATATGATTTAAAAATGTTTTGTAACACTTAATAACAGTCTCATTATTTACTAAATTGGTAATGGTAATTAATTGTAAAAATTTGTAGACTGTTATATTGCAAAAATAGAACCTAATTTAAAAAAAGATAGAAATTCTGAAAATAATCGTCATAGTGCGAGTGAACAGCGTCCAAACAAAACACACATGCCATGTCACCGGCCTTCGCCCTACTGACAAGATTGAACATATACACGTCTTACATGAGTATATGAAACAGAATATTATTCTGTATTGCGATTTCAAATATTATTTCCGAAGGAATCAAGGAATTCCATATTTGGACCCTATTCCATATATGGTTACTTTCCTCTACTTTTTTCATTATTTTGCCACAAAAGATGGCGAAAATTTTTTAATCAATAAAACGACTTTATAATGAACCTAAATACTGCGGGAACTCACACGCAAGCAGCCGACGTGTTGTCACTATATAAAATATGAAATTAGAAAAAAACACGCCGTCCATTCGCCGTCATCGCTGGTGTATTACCAGCTGTAGAATTAAGAAATTACCCTCACTTCCCTTTCAGTAACAATTCTTGACTTCACTTCAACGATATGTTTAAATATTTAAATATTTAGTATCGCCTTTTCACGGACTCGTAAGCAAGATGTACCGGTTTCGAATCCCACTGCCACCATGTACCAGTGACTCTATTTTGAGCTATGTACATTAGTTGAATACTAACTGACGCACTTACAATATAAATAAATAATAGGAACAATTGAATGAAATAAAGCTGAGAATCATCTCGATAAAGTGGATTCAAATAGAAAACCGCATCGAAATTGCTCGATTCGTTCGTGAGTTGTGATGACACACACTGGCACCGTGGTACACAAACAGATACACATATGCACACTTCAAACATTAACCCTAATTTTGCGTCGAGACTTAAAATAAAATGCGACGCGAAAAGTCAGCCCCGAACTGTTTGCCAGCCAATACTCAGCCAGTCACGTCCTGCAAAGTAGAATAATCTTAAAACTCCTTTACAACCGATATTGGCTTTTTCTGCTGTATCGATGTTTTGAATAATGAATGAATGAATGAAAATGAATGAAAAATTTTATTTCAAGTACCAGTACTCATATTCGGTTAGTATTAACTTAAAATTAGGTTAGTAACAAATTCATTATAATGTTTTAAATATTTATACATATTTCAACTGTCATAAATATTTTATATAAAAAAATGTCATAAATAAAAAATTTAATGTCAAATCATAAATTAAATAACAACTTGCTGCCAACCATGTTTGATGACGTGAACCATACAACACTCATTTATGTATTGGCAGTCTAATCGACCTGCTAACATAGCCAGGACGCTGTTGGAGCTGGCCCTCACTCTTCGTACCAGTGAAGCGGCCCGTTTGCGAATCGTCGCATAAAAACAGTCGACGCTTGCCTCCGCAAACATTTGTGACGCGCTGCAGAAGCGGGGAAGCCCCAACAGCACCCTGAATGCGTTATTATATTGGACTCGAAGAGCGCTGTACGATTTTTGAGTATAGCTTGCCCATAGCGTGCCTGTATAAAAGCTGGTACAGAAGGCTCTAAACAGCGTATTCTTTACTTCCTTTGAGCAACGCGAAAACCTATGGGCAAGCATGTTCGCCTTTACGGACAACGCTCTTCGCTCTCTTTCGATGTCGCCATCGTCCTTGAGGTCCGTAGTTAGCACATGTCCTAGATATTTAAACTGATGCACACGCCTTAATGGCGTGCCATCTAGCCTAATCGGAGGCATGTTCTGCACTTGTCTACCACGGGCATCAAACACCATGACTTCACTCTTCTTGACATTATAACGCAGTCCATGGCTCTTAGCTTATGTCTCACATGTGGTTATAAATTTCCTGAGTCCGCAGACCGACGCGCTCAGCAGGACCATTTCGTCAGCGTAACTAATATTATTTACACAAATTCCATCAATGTAGCATCCGACATGCTCACTGCTGAGCGCGCCGATTGGCTCGTTTATGTACAAGTTAAAGAGTGATGGGGAAGTAAGGCCCCCTTGCCTTACCCCGCACTCCATCACGTACGGCTCCGAGAGCGCGTCGTCCCATCTAACGCAGTTGACCTGGCTTCCATACCAATATTTGAAAATGTTTATTATTTCTTTAGGAAGCTTAATTTCCTCAAGTTTACTCCATAATCGGTCATACGAAACCAGGTCAAATGCCCTGGACAAATCGAGAAAAGCAGCATACACAGGAGTTTTGCGATCGGTATAGTATCTGACAGCACTCTTAAGACACAATACTGCACTTTCAGTGGATAATTCAGGTCTGAAACCGAATTGATTATCGTGCAAGCATATATATCTATTGAGATGTATATTAAGAATGCTGTCAAACACCTTAGCTATAACTGTCGCTAAAGAAATTGGCCTGTAGTTACCCTTGTCAGATAGATCCCCCGTTTTATTTTTAAACACAGGTACCACAATCGTTGCCATTAATGCCTGGGGCAAGTACGAATGACTAAGACACAGTGAATAGAACATCACAAGGACTCTACAAACATGAGGACCGGCAAATTGAAGATGCTCGATACTGAGACCATCATTACCAGGAGATTTTCCCCTACCTATCCCTTTTATAGCTTTTGCCACGTCATTGGCGGTAAATATGGTCCCCATCTTCTCCCTGGACATCCCAGTATCGAGCACCGACGCTGCAGGCCCTAGCGGAGATTTCACCATAAATATATCCCTAAATATATTTGCAATGCCCCCGCGATCGCTCTCTCCACCTACACTCACGGGATGGCCAGGCCTAGCGTTCAACTTACTGGTTTGTTTCCAGAAAGCACGAAAGTCCTTGTTATTGTGTTGTGCAGCTAGTATGTCCATTTTAATTTGATTTTGGTGGTCTTGACACCATTTTAAACAAGACTTAAATAACTTTCTACTTTCGCGCATTTCTTCATACACCCGACCACTCATGGGCTTGCCGTGTAGCTGCCAAAGCTGAAACCCGAGCCTGGCCACCCCATGAGCGTCCCTCACATGCCTATTCCAACCTACCACCCTACCTAACCTAGGCTTCTCCTTGTGCATGCTTTATTCTCCCGCTTCCGACCCACTACAGACGCCTCTCGTAATGCCGATACAATATCGTGGTATAACTTGTCAATAACAGGTATGTGGCAAGGATTATTACAATAAAAATCAGCGCACTCTCTAAAATCCTCGGGAAAATCAATTCGCTTAAGTCTATCGTTACTTTGGCTACTATATAATAAGATTTCATGTTTATTTCCTTCTCCCCATATCACATTACTGTGTACAACATTTTTACTACTTAATTTCGGTGTTAATAATTTTAAATTACATTTAATAACAAGAGGAAAGTGGTCTGACCACAATACATCATATTTTATAACAATATTTAATACAGATTTCTCTGCTGCTCGGGTGACTTCACAATGGTCTAACCACCGCTTTGACCCGTGCGACTCACTTATGAAAGTGTAGGTATCTGATGAAATGCCGAACCTATCCACATCCACACACGACCATTTTTGTTCCTTACAAAAGGTTATAAGTTCGTTAAAAAACAATTCATTAGGATGAGCATTAAAATCTCCTAAGAGATAAACTGATTCTGTGCCGTAGTCACTTACAATCGCACTCACCGTCGCCATACAGTCCGTGAAGTCAGATAGATTATCTCAGGAGTCCGTTGGCATGTAAATGCTCATCACGATAATAGGCGTTTCTCTTGTAGTAATCTCAATCGCGCACAGCCGAGAATTTCCGCAGGGCACTATAGATACATTGGGAAATACACTTTTCTTCCATAGTAAAGCTACTCCACCATGGGGCCTGCCTCTCAGCATTCCCGCCGTCACGTCCACTGCAGACTTTCCCGTGTAGCTAAAGTCGCTGTCGATACTACTCAAGTACGTTATGTCGTCTGGTAATAACCACGTTTCCTGAAGAGCGATTATGTCTGAGCTCCTACATAACTTTCTAACACCTTCCACTGATCGCTTTACATTTTTACAATTAAAACTGCTAAATGTATAAGAGCAATTATTATCCAGTTCCATTTTGTAATTGGCCGTTTACTTGTTTCGCATTTCTTTGTTTAAAATGCACAAAACGTCGGAATATGACCCCCGCGGGCCATATTTTCTCATCTAAAAATACCGGCATTTTGCTGTCTAATACAAAAAACTTATATGCATTATGGTCTGCCCGCTTTTAAATATAAATCTTTTCCACCGTCACAGTTTCTTGTGTTTTCATTTTAATATATTTTACTATATCGGATTCGGCAGTATCTTTGTGGATATTTGATATGAACATCGGAGTTTTCCGTTCCGCTGCTTTAAACCTTCCTTCCAAATCAGATGACGTCCCTATTTTTCCCATAAAACGCTCACGTAATGCACTTTTTCGCTTATAAGTCACCCTTTTCCACCCGCCGTTATGTTGTTTACGATTACTCGTATCATTCACCGCAATCGGCTGTCTATTATTGGGTGCATTCGGTGCAGTCGTCAGCTGTTCCGAGCGGCTAGCTACCTGCGGCGGCGGCGCTGACACAATGGTATGACTCATCGAACTGGTCTCTTCGCTTGCACTCGCCTCGATGTGAATAGTTTTGCTGCTACCCGGCGATTGATGTGTAGGCAATTTGTCGTTTTCGCTGTGACTACCCGTTACTATTTCGCGATACTGATAAGATGTACGTTCTACTGTTTAATTATCGGAGTCATTCAGAGTAGAGTTCTGAAATGGGGACAATCCCGCCCGCCCGGAAAAGCCCGCTATCCAGATTCCATGCACCACGCTTAGAGTTAATAGTTTTCAACGGCGTTTGTATTAACGATTCATATTTTAGTCGATTCATTTTCGCCTTGAGCTCTTCCAATTGTTGCACTGTCGCATAGTCTTCTCTTACTGTTTCAATTTCGACCTTAAGACGCGTTAAATCTTTTAGTAACTTCGTACAATCTAAATGATCGAACGTCGAAATAATGCGATCTTGCTTTCGCATACCAAGGTTTAATCAATCATTGGTTCAACTTTCCGCTAAATTCTTACGAGTAACAGATTAAGCGATTCCAAAAAAAAAATGTTTTTACTGGCCTATGTTTTTAGCAACATCATGATATATCTTTCTTTTTTTTATGTCATACGGTAGGCAAACAGGCAAGTGGGCCACCTGATGGAAAGTAGTCACAACTGCCTATAGACATTAGCAACACAAAGAGTATCGCCAATGCGTTGCCCGCCTCTATAAGACATTGCTCTGGCAGCAAAAAGGCAAATGCCCCTCCACTGCCAAAGCCACGGTTCCCCAAATCCCCACCCTATGGAGCACTGGAGACCTTACCTTCAGTCGAATACCATTTAATACTTGATGAGGATGAGGTATAAATAAAAGAAAATTCGATATCTCGACACCTCGTTCCTTCTCTATTTTTGAAACAAAAACATATCAACTAAATCATCGAAATTTTAATTATGTGGTTAGTTGTCTATCTATAACTTTAACTTTATTGGCAGCTTACTTGAGGCGTAAACTTCAGATTTAATAATAATTACACGACTAACCTTTTTGTTTCTTTTCGTTTTTAAACCACAAAGGTAGCAAACAAGCTTACGGCCTGCCTTATGGTAAGCAGTCACTGCAGTTAAATCTTTTTCACTTTATTCTTGAAGAAGGGATAAGTTGCAGTGGTAATGGGTTAGTTGAAGTGCGGGAAGCTGGATAAATCTTTCTATATTTTCTTCTTTAATTTAATTACCAGTCACAACATCTGCGTCATCAAGTTATGCAGATTAAGTAACTAATATTCATCTTTTACAGTACCATCAACGGGTAGAGGAAAAGCAAGCTTAACATCTTCATCTCCAACGTCTGCATCATAATAATCCTCATCAAGGTCATCGTTGTTCTCATTTTCCAAGCCCAAAGCTGTCTCATTTTTCGACAATACTGTGCGCGGTGTGCGTATATATTTAAGTTTCAGCGCTATTACTTTATTCCTGTCGTAAGGTATTTTAATAGCCATCAAAGGTTGCATTAATTTCTTGACACGTTCTATTTCTTGCAGCAAAGGCGAGTTGCCAGTTCTCAAAGCGTCATCAGGTTTACCAGTAACCATATCTTTACCATATAGCACTTCATCTAAATCGATGTTACCAGTTTCAAGCAGTTCTTTAAAGAGCATTGTCAAGAGTCGCACCTCTTCTGGACGTTTTGGTGATTTAACTTTCTTAGTATGGCGATAGTAACCTATTGGTTGTGTGGATTTCGGGAGACTTGATACTGTAGTTGTTTCCGGCACCGGTGCTCTTGATACGGTCGTTTCCACTTGTGTAGTCGACGTTGTCTGTAAAGCATAGCAGGTAAAAGTACGCAAGTAAGAACCTTCTACTTTTGTCTATTAGGTTGGCTGGATTCTAGCTGCTAGAACATCAAACTTGGACTGTTGTAAACTAGAAAATTAGAGACTTCTGAACTAGAAAATAGATAGCAGCGTTATGATTACAGCAATACTACCTTCAATTCGCATGCTATGTAATGACAGCGACAAAACCCTTTACGAATACAAAGCTCAATCAATTCTAAGCTATTAAAGATAATTGTAACCTATGACCTCATCCTTGCTTCCCATCAGGTAATAAAGAGGTAGAAAAGTGCCCGACCCAGCATAAAAATAGCATGTTTAAAATGTAACAATCTCTTAGACGGATTTTTGGCAATTATTTTCTGATACATTTAAAAGTTATATGCCCGTATCGTGTATCGTATGGTGTTTAAGGGACCAATGATCTATCGATTTCTGACTTGTAACTCTAGGTCATCGTCATAATTACAGCCCATAACAGTTCCCTGCAGGATTTAGGGCCTCTCCCATTAAAGGGGAGGTTATAGCCATAATCTCTACGCTTGGCAGGCGTTTTAATATAGCAATGGAAAACCTGGAGAGGTTTTCCCTGGAGAGTACAACATGAAGTTATTCAAGAAAGAGGTGAAAAGGTTATTACGGGGTTGGCAACGCGATGCCCCTGGTATTGCAAACGTCCATAGGCTGCGGTTACTGCTTACCATCAGGCGGGCCGTAAGCTTGTTTGCCACCTTAGTGGTAAAAAAATAAGCTGCAGCCCATTTTCCAGCCTATGGAAACTCTAGATCTTTTGAATCTATAACATTAGTCACCTTGTAGGACACTCACGAGTATATGAGGTTGGTGAGTTGCTATCAAAAGAAAAATTATTAAATCGAAGTACTTAGTCGACATGCGTATGTACCTTCTCTGAATGTTTATGATGGGTGCGCTTCGATTTCTTCTTTTTCTTCTTTTTTACTTCTTCTGGATAAAATAGCATTGTTTGTTTGAACACTGGTTGAGTTTGTGTTGTTGTTTCCACTGACTCTTGTGAGGATTCTGGCAAATGCCTCTTTGGGTCGATTGTCTCGACCCAGGTGGTAGTTTTTATTGGTAGCGTGGAAGGTAGTGTTTCTTCTGAAGACTCTCGCAGTATCTTTGGGTCAACAGTCTCGACCCATATGGTAGTTTGTACTGAAGCTGTTGTAGTCTGCAATTGCAAAAGAAAAAACTTGTAACATAGCTGATTAGACATTATCGTTGGACACTGTCCGATTGTCAATACGCAGTACCTCTTTCCTCGCTGTAGACACCTGGAGCGTCGGTAGCCGGGCGGTTAAGTATCCAACTCGTAAGCGAGAGGTACCGGATTCGAATCCCGCTGAAGCCATGTACCAATGACTCTTTTCTGAGTTATGTACATTAGTTGAACACTAACCGATGCTCTTGCGGTGAGGGAAACATCGTGATGGAACCTGCACATTCAGGAGACTGAATTGTGTAACCATGATCCAATCTGGTCAGGTTCCCCTGATAGCAGGGTCATGCAGGTCAGATGGTAGTCGCTCCACTGTAATTACCTGATCGCCAAATCCTGAATAATGGTCAAGGCGGACCCCGGGCCCTCGTTCTCGAGAGCACAACCGGGACATTAACGCCAAGATAATTATTATTTATACTATAGGAAGTCGCCTGGATTTCTGGCGCCATATTGTAACTAGTGGATAATGCGTCCCTAGGCAATGAAAAATAAATAAAAATTAAGTTCTTACGTTAGAGTTAGAGGCAGAGTAGAATTAGCCGTGTGGTGTCCGGCAGAGTAGAATAGCACCAACCCCTTACACTCGTGGGTGTCGTACAAGGCGACTAATATTTTCGAGACAAAAGATCTAGTGTCTCCGTAGACTGGAAAATGGGCAGCAGCGTTTTCCATTGTTATATTTTACAACACTGCGATCTCCAACCCGCCTGCCAAGCGTGGAGATTATGGCAATAACCTTCCCTTTCGTGGGAGAGGCCCTAAGTCATGCAGTGGACTGTTACGGGCTGTGATGATGATGAAGTTCTTACGTTACCGTGTGTTTGTGGTGTTTCTTGTGGCTGGCAGTTGCCCGGGGGCGATGGGCAGTTTGTACATTTCGATACTTCGGAGTACCCGTGACGGTTGTAGCTTCGGTTTGTGCCGGCGGCGTAGTTGTTGTGACGGCGTACGGGTTCGTAGTATCAGTGACAATATGTGGACCATGGGTGGAACCGGTTTGGCCTGCTACAACTGTTTTCTGTAATGTAGATGTTGTGATTGGTACAAGCGTGCGAGGTCGATAAATTGGTGCATTGGGCGCTGAGATGTTCAATTTTTTCTTATGAATAATAACAAAATTCATTTATTTCAGACATAGTATGCATTGCATGTCAGGAAGATAGATAGATCGATAGATGTGGGCAAATGCGGCCTAATCGCTACAAGCAACCTCTTCCAGGCAACCTTTGATTTAAAATATCAAGTTAAATAATAATATGGAATGCCAAATAATTAAATTTCTAATTAAAATGTCAATGTATATAATATAGGGTGTGAAGACGTGTACTGGTTGGAATGCTTAACGTAATAAATTGATAGGTACAATTATTTCTGTCGTAGGTATGTGGAATAGTTGTACCTATCGTTTTAATACGTTTAGTACTCCAACCAGTTCACGGCTTCGATATATATTATGTTACACTCTGCATAATGTCCAACAAAATAAATTAAATTCAAACTTTTAAATGTCAAGGTTTGATATTACTGCAATGTTACAAAATTAGGTTTAAAAATGTAGGTTTATGCTTATATTTACAATGTAATACAAAAAAAATAGATAATAATACATAAATAACCTCACGCATTTACCCGAAGAGGTAAGGAAATACCCTATTGTTCCACTTGCTACTGTCCTGACAAATATCTCCCGCTCCTTCCACATACATACTCGTAAATCTTTTTAATATAGTCAAATCGTTTGTCAATAAATAGCGTAAAAAACCTGATGATCAGCTGAAGTTTTTGCAATACTTACATTGCCGAGGATGCTGTCGATCCAGTCAGCGTAGAAGCCGAGCTGAGTGAAGACCGTGGGTGCGTCAGGGGTGCCACAGACTGGGGGGCCGAAGCTGATCACCCCCACCAGCTTGCTGCCAACGATGCCTGGGCCCCCAATGTCCCTCTGTAGGTTAGAGGAGAATAAACGTTAGAAAGAAAGAAAGAAAACATTTATTACAAAGGACGCCACGACATGATAATTTACATTTACACAAAAAAAATGGTACATAAAACACGTAGACAATTAAAGACGTTAAATGACAGTGGCTAGGTATGGTAGTTTCTCGGAACCCTTTAGGTCCATATGCCTTTTTAGGCAGGCAATGCATTGGTAGCACCCTTAGTGTTGCTAATGTCAATAAGCAGCGGTAACCACTTTCCATCAGGTGGCCCGCTTGCCTGTTTGTCTGACTTATTACATAAAAAATATAGTCCACTGTATCAGGGGTGCGGTTCTCTAAGAAACATTCTTGATCGCGACAATGAATTCTGAAATTTCAATTAATGCTTCGCAACCTGGCCATGATCTGTCACGTTTCATCGCTGCTCTTACAGATGATGTCTTAAAAAATGACATAGCAGAACGTTCACTACATCAGAAAGTCAAAAATTTTTAGATACAATGGACAGAAGTTGTTATGGAGTCATGGGCGGCGGTGATTACTATATTTTTTATTATTTGACTAGAGAGGCATTTAACCACCATCTCAA
Source organism: Blastobasis adustella (assembly GCA_907269095.1). NCBI lineage: Eukaryota > Metazoa > Arthropoda > Insecta > Lepidoptera > Blastobasidae > Blastobasis > Blastobasis adustella. The sequence goes on from OU026132.1 coordinate 1,068,397, forward strand.
GCGTAGTTGATCACACTTTATTTATTTAATATTTATTGTGCACAATAAATAGTATACAAAATTGACATACAGATAAGATCACAACAGGTACAGCTTATTTCTAAAGAAATATCTTCCAGCCGACCAACACAAGAGAGAGGGCAAAATTGAGACGCAGATTTATTATAAAAATAATCATCCTGGCGTTAACCGGGAGAAGGTTGCGCACGAGGGCGTAGGGTCCGCATTGAACATGATCTAAGAATTGGCAGGTCAGATAATTATAGTGGAGCGCCTGCCATCTGACCTCCATAACCATGTTAACAGGGGAACCTGCCCGGGTTGGATCATGGTTTATTTGGATGAATTGATGAAAACACTTATTAAAACAATAAAGCTAAGTAGAGAAAGCACATAATCACTTACTGTACAAGCGCCGCCTCCAATGCTTACGAAGCCGGCGCAAAAGTTGTTATCGTTCACGTAATGTCTGCAACATTCAATATTAATAATACCTGGTGGTACTAACAGCTGCCACTAACGGAAGTTGAGGATATGTGTACGAAGCCGCTAAGGTCTTAAACCAGCTACAACTATATTGGACTAGAAGACGACAGAAAAGACTATGGGCATATTGTTCTCGCTTCTGTAACATAGATATTACAGTAATATCCTCCAGAAATTTAGAGCAGAATCAAGTCCAAAGGTACATATCAGGTAGTAAGGCCTTGTCAAGCCTGAGGACTCTGACAGGGTGAGTACCACCGTCTTATCTATTTCTGGCGGCAAGCAACATTGCAACAAATTGTCGTATTCCGGTTTGAAGGATAATAGGTAGCCAGCGCAATTACAGACAAGGCATTTCATCTTAGCTAGTCCTCACAGTGACAACGCACCTGCGGTTACGTATTTTTGTTGACTGCAACCTACATGCATGAATCGTAGATGTTATGGGCGACAGTTATCGCTTATTATCAAGTAGTCTGTCTGCTTGTTTGTCACTTCGTATCATAAAAAAACCGTTATCGAAGCGAGGTTCACCACGATCTTCCCCTGGGGACCCTGAGACTGGTTAAACAGGCTCGAGAGCCGATTTGCACCCCGTGATGATATATTCATCATCATCAGCATCTTGGCGTTAATATCTCGATTGTGCTCTCGCGCACGAGGGCCCGGGGTCCGCCTCTGACCATGATCCAGTATTGGTAGATCAGTTCATCAATTACAGTGGAACGACTGCTATCTGACCTCCGTGACTCCGCTACAAGAGGAACCTGACCAGATTGGATCATGGTTACACTATCAGTCGCCTGAATGTGTAGGTTTCATCACGATGTTTTCCCTCACCGTAAGAGCATCGGATAGTATTCAACTATTTTACATAACTCAGAAAAGAGTCATTGGTACATGGCGGCAGTGGGATTCGAAACCGGTACCTCTTGCTACGAATCGGATACCGTTACCACAAGGCCACCGATGCTACCGTGACGATGTATTATTATTAATATAATTATTGGTTTTAGGTGGTCAATAATCTAATACTTACTCGGAATAGATATCTTTGCAGCCGTCGAATGCGTATACCTCAAGGCGACCCAATGAAATTGGTCCGTTATATTTGCTATAGCTATCCTGAAATTTTAAAGAAGGACGCTTACGCAATGCATTCGATCCGAATCTGAGAAAATGCTGTCAGAGACCCGCTATGTCTATAATTAATCATCACCTTGTCGTTAATGTCTCGTACACGAGGGCCCAGGGTTCGCCTTGACATAACCCTGGACTTGGCAGATCAGGTAATTACAGTGGAGCGAGTACCATCTCACCTCCGTGACGTTGCTACCAGAGGTACTTGACCAGATTGGATCATGGTTACACATTCAGTCGCCTGATTGTGCAGGTTTCATCACGATGTTTTGCTTCACCATAAGAGACCCACTACTTATATCACAGCTTAATATATGTCCGACTTCAGCCCCAGTTTTCTCTTACCACCAAGAATGCCGAAGACCGAGCAAAGTGGACCAAAAGGAGTAGGAAGGTGAACCCTGGGTCGGTATTTAACATAAAGAAAAAGAAGATGATGATAATTATGTCGTCTACCTCTGTTGACTATAGTCCTGCAGTTGTTGCGTGGCAATAAAACCAATTATTTCGTATGTACGTAGAGCTCCCCTACTCACGTTATAGTCACGAAGGTCAGACGGCAGTCGCTCCACCTGATCTGCTCCATCCTGGATCGTGGTCAAGGCGGACCCCGAGCTGTCGCGCGATAGCACAACCGGGACATTTTCGATAAGATTATGATGTTTAGTTCGTATGTAGAACTAAGGAGGCACTCGCATTTACACGTCAACTGAAGCTTATTTGCGATAGAAAGGTCTATTAGGTGTTATAGAAGCCAGCCAGCTAGGAAATCAATCGACCAGAAAATGAGCAGCAGCGTCTTCTGTTTTGTTCTTTCAACATTTCGATATCTAACACCAAACGTGAAGATTATGTCAAATCCCTCTACAAATTCCGGCGATTGACAGTAGACAGCTAGCTGTTGCTGTGTGTAGATGTGTCTGCTACTCCTGACTCCAAAAACTATCTTCATGGAGTCACACACTCAGACCTGATGGTAAACGGCACTGTTTCGTCCAGAACATCAGTAATATAAGACGGTGAGCGAGCGAGGTGAACGATGTTGTATATAAACGGCACTGTTTCGTCCAGAACATCAGTAATATAAGATAAGCGATTGCGATGCCGGTCTTTGAGGTACTTGTAACATTTACATGCCTTTTGAAGAGCCCCAAGTAGTAATGCAAAGAAAATACTCCGAGATGTAGCTTCCACATCTTGCCGGTGCGCGTCAGAAAGCCTCGCGATGCCCGTTCGTTAGTTGGACGTCGGGCACCTAGATCATATGGATGATATCTATTCCATCATCGGAGGTACAATGCAAGAGCGTAAGTACATTACTACTATAAGAAAATTTTCTTTTGCAGCTACAGCAATATTTAGGGTATTTGATCCATCTTTAGCCAAATTAAATTTGTTAAATGGAGGGGACATTAGTTGTCCCTAATGCCCAAAAACCTCGTCCTTGACCCCCAGGGTACTTTTTATTGTATAAATAAATAATTATTTGATGAATGCTATAAATCCTTTTAGCAACTGCACAGGAATATGATGAGTACCTACGGTGGCGGAAAAGTGACGATGGAACCAAAATCTTACCTTATCTCCCCACCCAAGCATAACGACTCCACTAGTCTGTGGCAATTTGTCAGTTCCACGGCCATATTCAATGCGTTTCACGTTTTTATTATGCTTTTTGAATTTATCACGATTTTCGATCATGGCTATAGCAAGATTGTGCTCCATATACTCTGCGTCGTAGTGCGGATGGAAGAAAATGTCAGCGATCGGGATAAGGACGCCATCTTTCGCCGTGAAGTCGCTACCGACGCGTAGGTGAACGATGTTGTATATAAATTGTTTGTTGGGGAAAGCTCTGAAATGAGGTATACGTTATTGAATTTTTTTATGTCATTCTCGAGGTATACAATCAAGCGTACCTGATGGAAAGTGGTCAACGCTGCCTATAGTCATTAGCTACACCAGGGGTATCGCCGATGCGTTGCCCACTTCTATAACATGTTGCTCTGGCAGCAAATAGGCAAATACCCCTCTACTGCCAATTACACAGTTCCGCAAAACCCCACCCCATTGAGAAACAGGAACATATACTATTTAAAGTAGTACTGATTTGCTGCGGTATTCTGTAAGGTAGAGATACTTTACCAGTCAGGCGGCTTCAATTGGCCGTACGGTGGCCGGCAGAGTAGAGTAGCAAAAACCACTTACACTCGTGGGTGTCGTACAAGGCGACCAATATTTTCGAGGGAAAAGATCTAGTCTCCATAGGCTTAAAAATGGGCAGCAGCGTTTTCCATTGTTTTCCATTTATAACACTGCGATTTCTCACCTAAATACCAAGCGTGGAGAGGCCTTAAGTCCTGAAGTGGACTGTTATGGGCTGTAATCATCTTCAGTTGGGAGGTACGGGATCGGTCAATCGACGGATCCAAGTCGCTTCAGGAGGTTGCGGAAGATCCATACATACATAAGCTAGGCGTTCAAGGAGTCTTTCTAATTCTAACACAACCCTGACTAGGATGTAGATACTTACAAATGCATACAGGATGCCGCTGTGATGACAGCTACCTTACTGATTATGGTACCAGCGCAGACGAAGTTCCCCATCACGTGTAGACTCGACATGAATGGGTACTTCTTAATGCTCACTTGTTCCCCATTGTAGACTCGACGGGTGTCGTTTGTGAAATCGTCAGTGGAATTCCCAGCATCTATAGTGTAAGGGATAGAGTTGTATCAGTACCACTAGTGAAGTCCACGCGAAGGTTCGAAAGAACGTCACGATTTGGATGTGGAATGAGCTCCCAGCCACAGTGTCTCCTTTGGAATATGACATTGGATCGTTCAAGAGGTATATTAGAGATCTCTTTAGAGGCAGGCATTGGTAGCGCTCCTGGTGTTGCTAATATCTATAAGCGGCGGTGACTACTTTCCAGCAGGTGGCCCGCTTGCCTGTTTATCTGCCCTATAACACGTAAGAAATTAAAAATAAATATTGATCGTGAAGCGTGTGTATGTTTGTTCTCGAGCATGAGGTGAAGTCAAAACTCGTCGCCGTTGTAGATCCTGGCTAAACAGGAGTTGCAGCGGTGGGAATGTGTGATGGGATAGCTCGTTTAAAACCGACAAATATTAGGATAGCCGTAAGGCCTGGCAGCTGATTGATAGCAGACTTTATTAGTCCACCCCTTGGACGGATGTAACAACACTACAGATCAAGAGGAGACAACTTTAGACCTGTAGAAAAGAGATATTGGTTTAGGTATGCCAGTTTAGAGAGTTGTGTTAGAATATGGCCAAGTAGCGGTCCATAATGTCACTGCCCTTTCGGATAAAGGTGTGAGCTAGAATTAAATAAGTAAGTAGTGACAATTACCCCATACTTCCAGATCGTATATTCTCCTGTTCCTCCTTCGACTTGCCATTCTGCGCCTTGTTTCATTTGGGATCGTTTTATTTTGCACTGCATTATCAATTTTTCTAAGAAATAATCGAACGAAAGCGTCGAACGTGGGCGAAGTTACACCATCCTCCGAAGTGTAGTTATCATGCTGTTCTTTCCTAATATTATTGTCAATTTCAACTGTAGTATTATTGTTACTGTTATTAGGATTATGTTTGTAGTTACTTTTAATTTCTTCAAGAAGTGTTTTGAAATTTAATAGCGTATTTATGGTTTTGTTATCAGTGTTCAGTTCCGTAGCGTTTACAATGTCTCTGAACAGTTTTAAGTCATTCTCGACTATTGTTTTGAGGTCAACGTTTAGATTCTTGAGAAACTTCTTCTCAGCCTGATTGAAGAACGGATTTATATTTAAATATGTAGATTCAGTTGAGAGTATCATGGCGGCGGTAAACCATCTAAGGGTGGAGGATTTGGAACCTACCTTGGCAACACCTGGCGATGAGGTGGACTGAAGACCTCGCAGATTCTCCCCTGCGGCCGTCGTTATAAATAGAAGAAGAGTAATATTAGCCATGTTTGTTCTTTTTATTTGTAATCGCTTAAACCGAACTAGAATAAAATAATATCCACTACCAAAATGATGTTTTTTTAAACCTTATTTTCGAAGGTAACGACTTAGCGATAAAAAAGTAATATCCCTCGCTACAATTTGTTTTATCGGAACATTTTGTAAGCGTTGGAAGTTGCGAAATTTAAATTCGATACGTAAATTAACTACCTTCCTGTTACCTACCTATATTTTGATCTAAGCACCGTGTAGAATTTCAAGGCAAATTAAGGAAACGAAAATATAAAATATTTTCAGTAGGTAGGAAGAAAGGGGTGAAAAGGGTTTTTCGGGGTAAGCAACGTGTGGGTGATGCCCCTGGGCCCCTAGTATTGCAAACGTCCATAGGCTTTGGTGACTGCTTACCATCAGGCAGGCCGTAAGCTTGTTTGCCGCCTTAGTGGTATAACAAAAGGTACCTAATGGAGTACCTATGTACTGAAGTAGTTACACAAGTTACTTACCTACGTAAACTTAATTGACAGAAAAGTCTGATAACCCCCGACTAAGTTTATTCTCAAATATTTTTTAAACTACTGAACCGATGTTATTGAAACAGAGCTAAGAACTATCTTAAATAAACTGGCTTTCAAATACAGGAATACGCACCCAAATCGGTTCATCCGTTCGGAAGCTACAATGCCACAGACAGACACACAGATGCACAAAACCACAAAGTCACAGATACACACGCCAAACTTATAACACCCCCACTTTTTCGTCGGGGGTTAAGGCGTTAACGTAAAGGAACGTGCCTATCTCAAAACCCGGTTACCCGGTTCCCATCAGGACCTCCACCAATTTACTTGCCTCGATTGAATTTTAATGGGATTGCTATGGCAGTTCAACGGAAGTTTTAATTGTCAAAGAATACCAAAACGCGTAAAACTGCCACTGAGCATTCAGCATAGAGCCTTAGATATTGAACGTAGTGCGTTTACTTAGCTAAGAAGCGCAAAGTCAACGCATAATAACGCTTATTTCCTTAGACAAGTATTAGTCGAAGACGTTGGTGAAATCCTCCCTTTTTTGGGCATTGAGTCAGCAGTTATACAGATCGCCGGCTCACAGGATATGCTAGTCCTCCTTACATTGCATTTGTCTTCTTAAACGTTGCCGTCATTCGTAAACTTAGGTAGGTAGAATATATTTTACCCCAACGACAAAACCGCTGGCACTACGACGTGTTTGTGTTGCTGTTTCCCATTGCCTTATTTGCCAACTTTTTGAGGTAAATGTCTATTTGTACAATATCTATTTACGTTCTTTTTTATTTAATAGGCAACTTATTCATAAAATACATTTGCTTAGACATAAGTTGCAGGCGTTATTTTTTGGTTAGGTTATTGGTTATTAGTTTAGGTTTCTGTTTTGATTTCATAATTTGTATCACGAGGCTTTGTTTTCCCTGCCTTATTTATTTCATTCCATACAGTCTTAGCCTTGTTTGAAGACGAACTTATAATTTTCTTATAGTGCTATGATTTTGACAAATGGCAAACTTTCTTAAACGTTTTTGAATATTTTTTGACATATTCTGCAAAATCTTTATCATGGCAAACCCGCTGACCGTATAGTACAAACATTCTATCCCTGCTTTTGCGGATACCTAAAGTAGCCCAATCATTAAATTTAGATTTATAGTTACTTTTTATTATTTTTTGCGTAAAAACACTTTGATAAACATTATTGACAGAATTGACCATATCAGAAAATATAATGTTTGGGTCATAAGAATCAAGACAAAGGCCGGCAATGGTCTCCGATAAGGCTTGTTTGAAGTGTTCAATTCTCCTTCGAGTAATTGGTCTAGTAATTATTTCATTGATATTACATTGTTCCGTAAAAACAAAAACAACGAATTGTCCACTATGGTCAGATCTTGTAAAATTTATAATAGCCTTTTCGTTGATCTCGTAACAGCAGAATACATTGTCGATGCAAGTCGCTGATGATTCTGTGCATCGTAACGGCTCTAAAAATACATAATTACAACTACAGAATAAGCTTATTCTCTTACGAAAAGTTGTATTTTCTAATAAATTAACATTAAAGTCTCCACGAACTATTATCTTTTTTTTACATGTACAAAGTCGTTCTAAAACTTCTTTAAGTTTTTTCAAAAATTTCAAAATTTTCATTGTATGGTGGCCTATACACACAAAGTATGATGCACTTTTCTAGCTTCACGCAGGATAACTCAATCTTATATTCAACTAAGAGGCCAGGTCTTTCCGGTCTTTCGATTTAATATTTTGCCATACTGCAATAATGAACCACCACGGGAAATAGATTTCCGATTAAAGCATTTAATTTATATTAGAGTTAGATAAATTAAATGGCATCTCAGATTCTCTAAGCCAGTGCTTAGTTAAACATAAAACTTCTACAGGAGTTTTCTTTAAATATAATTCTATTTCATGTTCTTTGCCAGAAAAACCTTGTATAATTTGGTGAATTAATCGTAAACAATTCTTGGATTTTTCTTTTGTCTTAAAATCTAGTTTATTTTATTTTTTTATTTTTATTTTTATTTTTATTAGGGATTTAAAGAGCATCCTTTGTCCTTAGATGATAACGAGGAGGAGCCCTGGTCTATCCTACTTAGGCTAATATTGTTATAACAATTAATATTATAAGCTAACAATTAGTGATTAAACGAACTTACATTACGTGAAGTTCTATTATAATTATCTGAGTTGCTTCGTCGAATAGATTAGAATTAATACAACACGTAGTAACACGTACGGTGTCGCCATCTACACACTGTCTTTAGAGATGCTTACATTTTTTTTCTCTGCGGTTAGTCTAACTTATCCATTTCGATACGTACCTGGCCATTGTCATTTAGTTCAGAGGGTCGTTGGGTGCTAAACGGGAGGGTGAGATTCTAATCTATTCGATGAAGCAACTCAGATAATTATGATAGAACTTCACGTAAGGTAACTTCGTTTAATCACTAATTATCTTCATTGCTTCGTCTTCTAGATTAGAATTAATAGGAAAATAATCGAATAAAACATATAGGCAGCTCACCAACGGTAGGTACTTATAACCATCAATCAATTATTTAGCTATACAAGTAAATACGTGACTTATCTCTATAATTTTCATCATATAGCTTATACTAATCATCATTATCAAGTATTTGACATAATACTTCTAGCAAAAGATGAATCATCTATGTCAGTGTTAGTTGTATCATAGTATTTGCCAAACGTAGAAGAAGAGCCGCTCCAACCAGCGGTCTTCCTGATGAGGTTTAGTTTACGTCAAGGCTATGTTAATTTGACATGTTTGGTATGAATCATTTTACCTTAGTGTATTTATATGTATTATTTTCCTATTTTAACATTGATTATTTTATTATTAATTATTTGAAATTGATTTCTTATATGAAAGCAATAATTCTATGCTTATAACTTGACGATCTCTCTCATTAACCTATGGTAATAAGAATATTGTTATTATGTAGGATCTTTAAGAGAAATAAATAAATCTAAATCTAAATCTATGGGCCTTGGAAGTGGATACGTGTCGCGTACTATGGGCGGTGAATATAGTAATATCTATACCGCACCGATCTGGAGTCAATTTAATCCAGCGACTTATTGTTTGGGAGGTCACAGCTTTATGAGGTTTCTTAAGGCCTATAAGCAGGTAATTGTGACTCCTGCGTAATGATCTGGTCATATCGAGATACTGGAGAAATTTCAGGTTTTTCATGAAAAAATGGCAAGCTAAGTATTGGTGCGGCTGCATGTACTCTGGATGTCTTTATGAGATCATGGATCTTAATAATGATCTTGTCTGGTTTAGACTCAATATTACTTACAAGTATTTTAGCTAATGTCTGTGCCCTGTGGGCACTAATTAGTGCAAGAAGAGTCGTAAGTTTTAATGTGATTCTGTCTAAATTTAGAGATTCGTTAGGATACCAACCGGTCAAATTATTTAAAACAATTGGCGTGTCCCATGTCTGATTATATTTAGGTAAAGGTGGGCGTAATCGGAAAATGCCTTTAAAAAACGCTTTATGTGATAGTCGTTACTGATTTGTAGTCCTAGAATGAGTGATAAGGCCGATTTGCAGCTATTTAGCTTACTATATTAAGCGCCTGATTAAAAAGGTTTTATAAGAAAACATAACATTTCAATGACTGGTCTCGTAAGTTTGGCATTTCTGTAAATCCGCCAAAATGCCAAGCCATGGTCGTGGGCAGCTCTTGACTGATTAGTCGCCTTGATTTGGCAAATGTTCCGCCAGTATATTTTAATCATGTTGCTATTCCATTTACCTGTTCTGTAAAAGATCTTGGTCTTGTTATCGACAGTACTTTTAGCTTTTCGGATCAGCTGACAGAGATGAGCAGAAAGGTAACGGGGACATTACGTTGCCTTTATCGACTTAAATTCTTTCTTCCCTCTTCCACCAAACTTTTGCTCGTACAATCGATTATCTTAGCAATTATTGACTACGCTGATGTGTGTTGCTCTGACGTCAATCAGGATCAATTGAATAAATTGGAACGCCTACTCAACAACTGTATCCGTTTTATTTATGGTTTACGCAAATACGACCACATTTCATCATTTCGTTAGAAGCTGAAATGGCTTCCTATACGGCACCGCCGTAACTTGCGCGTTCTTTCTCTTCTTCTTTCCATACTGAAGGATCCACTTGTACCGGAGTATTTGAAAAGTAAATTTCAATTCCTCTGCGATACTCATAAGCGCAATCTTCGCTCTTCTGATACTCTCTGTCTAAATCTTCCACTTCACTGCACTGGTTTTCTCGCCAACTCTTTATCTTCAATGGCAGCAAGGCTATGGAATGATCTTCCGGTCGATATCAGACGAAGCTCCAACAAACCTTCCTTCAAAAAAGCTGTTCGAGAGCATTTTCTAAATTCTTTGTTAAACCCGACTTTAACTTATTTCTTTTATTTTACTTGTTACTTTTGCAAGTGATCTTAGTAGGTCGGCACTTGATTGAAATTTGTATTCAAGTACGTTGTGCTATCTTGTTGTTGTTGGTTTTTAGTATATTATAAAATTTTTGAGTTTCGGTATGTGAATACTAGTGGGTAGAATTGTGTTTGTAATTAGGTACGTAAGTGTAATGTTGTTGTACATTTTTGTGCACCTCCTGCAATTTTTATTACCAGTTTTCGGGGTAGACTGATAGATAAAGCTACAAAGCTTTAAGTCCACCTTTGTACTATTTTGTGCATTAAGTATTAAATAAATAAATAAAAATAAATAATACTTTTGAATTCGACGGATCATATAAAATAATATTACGTTGACAACAAAATGTATACCATTTCTTTAAGCATGTATCATATTGCTTTATCGAATTGTCGGACAGGGAGGATAACATGATATGAACAGATTCGGGCGGAACTTCTCGTCTTAATAACGATTCCCGGACAAGATTCCGTTAGCCAGGGTAAGCCGCTGGTGCACGTTGCGGTCGCTGCAATGAGATAAAATCAAATTGAATCTGGGTTCAAAAATAAAAATAAAATAAAATATTAGTAATTTCCTAAATAGAGGATACCATGGTTGTGTCGGCCACAGCGGTACCACAACTACACCCGTGGTTTTATCTTTAATAATCTTTCTTAAGGTTTTGCTCACAGAATAATTTTGATTTGCTCTCACGCATTTTGTTTCTAAATTTAGTAACTGAATTTAGTCAGATGTAATAAGCGCAATAGTCAAATTCGTGGGGCTCGTGGGGCTACCACCAGCAACTACCTACGTAATAATAGTAGATGAGCTATGAATCTATAAACTCGGAACTTTCGATAGGTATGTGCTTTGGTACTTAACACAAAAATAATAATTGGACAATAATTACAGGGATCAAGTTGTACCAACTTCCTTTGTCACCGTAGTAGGTAGGTACCTATCTGGCAAAAGATTAAAGCAGGAGTAGGTAGCCTGTTTACTTATTTATTATAATGCTATATTCAACTGTCTAATGTTTAAGGAACGTCGGTGGCCGAGCGGTTACAGTATCCGACCCGTAAGCCAGAGGCCCCGGGTTTGAATCCCGCTCCGGCCATGTACCAATGACTGTTTTCTGAGTTATGTACATTAGTTGAATACTAACCGATGCTCTTACGGTGAGGGAAAACATCGTGATGAAACCTGCACACTCAGGCGACTGGATGTGTAACCATGATCCAATCTGGTCAGGTTCCCCTGGTAGCAGGGTCATGGAGGTCAGATGGCAGTCGCTCCACTGTAATTACCTGACCTGCCAAATTCTGGATCATGGTCAAGGCGGACCCCGGGCCCTCGTGCGTGAGAGCATAACCGGGACATTAACGCCAAGATGTTTTTTTTTTTTTTTTATTCAACTGTCTAATGTTTACTATGAACAAGATCTATTATATTTGGCTAAATTCAGTAGCCTAAATTCAAACCAAAGCAAACCAAAGTGGAATGTATTACTCTTGGAATAAAGTCCATTTTTGTATCACTTACATTATGTAACGCATCGCTCCGTTTTCCAAAAGCCGTAATACAAAAATGGAAAAGTGGAATGGATTTTATGAGCAATACATTCCACTTTGATTTGCGTCATACTTTTTGCTTCTGAATTTAGGCTACTGAATTTAGTTAAGTGTAATAAGGGCATATGTTCCGACAAGATGCGCTCACTTCTTTATTATCAGACCGGGTCAACGACCGCGTCTTATAAATCTGTACGATACCTACGAGTGCCATACGTATCGCGCAGGTACTCACTTACCGGTACTAATTACAATCGATAATTTTGGGATCAATTAAAGCGTACTCCACATGTTCGCCAAAACTTTCGGCGAAACTTTTGCCGGGACTTTCTCGACCCTCTACATTCTCGCTTATTAGGGATGTGGTAGGTGTCAAAACGCGTCGATATTATATCGATTCATCGGTGTAATATCGCTAATCTGCTGTAAACTGGGTCACAGAGGTGATGGCAGCTGCTCTACTGTAATTACTTGATCTACTAATATCCTCGATGATATTCAAGTGTACCCCGAACCTGTTACGGGAAAAAGCGTTAGGAATATAAATATAAAATCTATGAAATAGGCGAGACATGCCAAACATGCACGGGACTACATGAATATAGGCGAATACTCCCTCTACACTCTCGTGTTCCCGCGGAACTGTCCACATGTGGAGTGCGCTTAAGAATGAATATGTATAATAGGTACGTAGGTGTAGGAAGATAGATGCAATCTGTTTCGATAATTATAAAAGTCCTTAATAAAATTACCTATTCGAAATATTTTACAATACGTCGATAGGCTTAACTAAATCTGCGCGGGAAAGTTAATAAAAATAGCAAAAGAAAACTATACTTGCCTGTTTCGTAGTCTTCTGATTTCGGTCGAGCAAAGGCGACCGTTACGACTTTAGTGTCGTTATAATAATTTATACAAATACAAACAAAGCCTTAATGGCATTAAGTCCGCCAATTGCAGTAATTTGTGCAATCAAGTTTTTAAATAAAATATATAAATAAATATTTACCACAAACACTGGCACCATAGAAATCGTAATACTTGTTTTTTTATGATAAACTGTCACAAATTAATTACTTGTTCAAACTTTTATTAACAATTATAACTATTTAAAGAATAAGATAATTGACGAGTTATGCAAGTATGCTAATAATGAAATACATACTAATTTAGAAAGTAACTTAGAATGTTATTTTGAAAGTGATGGAAATAAGGCAAGAAAAAGAACAGACCTAATGAGAATACCTATACGTAAGTATTTGGAGGACGAAAAAAAAGCAAGGCAGAAAATAGTTGCTGAAAGAGATTGATTAAATAGACAACTAATAGGGCGAGGACGTTAGAATAGTATGAAGGCTTTTTTGAGTTAGTGTACGAAATAAGCAAAGGTTTGCATGGTCCAAATGAGAACACAACTATTACTGATCGCTTCATAATCACACATACACACCTACACACACGTACACAAACACAGATACAACATATTTAATAATCAACAGAATATGTAAATGTAACAGAAGTACTGCCCAACAATGCAATACCACCTATAAAATAGTGCTACTACGACCCGACGAAACCCCTGATATCCAAGACACAGATCTCTGACCTACTTTGGTATCAGAAGTTTCAATGTATTTTACCTCAGTCCATGGTTTGAAATCTTTTTAAACTTAACTTACTTTTACGGTTACTTAAAAGGGTAAATTGAACATGTAAAATGAATTCCGTGTCACTCGTTACCTCGTCTGATGAACTATCGAGGCAATCTAGCAACAAAATATTAATGGCCATTTTGACCGACGTGGCGACCGATGCGGCGGACGATCGCAACAGAAATAGTCAAATAATAATATGATATTCATCATAATGTGAACGCCAATGGGCCGGCTTTACTGTCCCTTAGGTTTAACTAACATCATAATCATCATGATCGTCTTAGCGCGCATCCCAGCCTCTGTCAGGGATCGCTTTCCTACCCATTGTTCTCCACTTCGCCAGGTCTTCGGCATCCTCGCGTCGTTAGCCGTTGGCTCTCGCATCCGACTCAGCGATGTCAATCCATCGCTTCTTAGTTATGTTTATATATGTTTCAATTACGGTAATACATTCCTAATGCCAGAGTATTAGTTGTGATAAACGAATTCGTAAGGTCCTACTAACATTGTTTTCTTTCGTCGATCACTCAGCTATATTGCTTAAGTAATTATGAAAATGTGTTATGGCTTTCGATGTAAGTTAATATTGGTTTAATATTAATACCTTTTGGTTGATTTAATATTAATAAGTTTGCTTGTTTTATTTCATTCGTTTTATGGTATAGAAAGAGAATACCGAACCGACTTAAAATTATAACAAAAAATAAATTAATTTACAAAATGGGTAAAATGTTGCCAGAATACCTTATAAATAATACAGTTAGCGAAGATATTAAAAATGTTATTCTTCCGCTAAATGTTTTGGCGACTCTATTTTGTTTGAAGAAATACTTCATCCATGACCAATTTATCACACCTACTTCTTATAGATACTACGTCATTTCCTTTATTGGAACAAGTGTTTTGCTACTTCTCATGTTTATCCAAATTTTTCTGCATTATATTTCTTATTCGAAAAGTCATACTTTTACCTTTATTATAAGCCTCTGCAGTTTTTCGTTTTATCTTATTTCTGTTGTGCTCTTCTACATACTCAACATCGCTTATAGTTTAGACCATGTTGCGCTTGTATTAAAGTTGGATTTCATTCACAATTCGTTAACTGTTCCGAGCAATTTGAAAACATTGCGATTTTTTAATTGGATCAGTGTTCTATCCTTAGTTTTATTCCACTTGATTCTGCCCTCTGTAAATGCCATACTATCAAACGTTTTCAATATTTTTGACCACATTTTCAATATCTTGATGATATTCATCGACTCGAACACTTTATGTGCTTTAGGTATGTTGAACTTCATAAATTTTGAATTCGAACGCTGGTTGAAAGAAAGTGAATACGTATTAGCGAACAAAAACAATAGCATGTCGTTGAAGAAATTACGCCACCTCTACGAAAACATTTTAGAAGCATTTGATATTTGGAAGAAATTATTTCAATTTACAGTAAGTATATCCCTTTTTACTGTAACAAATCGAACAAGTTCAATTTACACACAAAGAGTTCTTTATTCCAATCTTTTTTTTTGTATTTTATTTTATACGGTAGGCAAACAGGCAAGCGGGCCACCTGATGGAAAGTGGTCACCACTGCCTAGACATTGGCAATATCAAGAGTATCACCAATGCGTTGCCCACCTCTATAACACGTTGCTCTGGCAGCAAAAAGGCAAATGCCCCTCCACTGCCAAAGCCACGGTTCCCCAAATCCCCACCCCATGGAGCACTGAAGACCTTACTCACCGGCAGAAACACAATACTATTTAAAAGAGTATTGTTTAGCTGCGGCATTCTGTAAGGTGGAGAGCGTCGGTGGCCGAGCGGTTACAGTATCCGACTCGTAAGCCAGAGGTCCCGGGTTTTCTGAGTTTTGTACATTAGTTGAATACTAACCGATACTCTTACGGTGAGGGAAAACATCGTAATGAAACCTGCACATTCAGGCGACTGAATGTGTAACCATGATCCAATCTGGTCTGGTTCCCCTGGTAGCAGGGTCATGGAGGTTAGATGGCAGTTGCTTTTCTGTAATTACCTGAACTGCCAAATCCTGGATCATGGTCAAGGCGGACCCCGGGCCCTCGTACGCGAGAGCACAACCGGGACATTAACGCCAAGATGATTATTTATATTCTGTAAGGTGGAGGTACTTCCCCAGTCGGGCGGCTCCAATTCGAACAGGATACCCCGCTATGCCCTACCTCTCTTGGCATCAAACTGGCCTCTTACCCTCCTGGGAGTAGGTATGGCGTTTAACTCTTTGGCAAAACCGGTCGAATCGAATTTCAGTAAACTTTGTTGCCACCGTTGCTGAAGTCAGACGGAACAATGGCACATGCTGCGGAAGACAAAGCAAATTATCTTGTTTCTCTTGTCGCGGCGAATTCGCGTTTGGATAATGCAGGAAAAGTTCCACCTTAGGGCAGACATGCAAATACAAGGTGTCTCAAAAGAAAGTTTATATTTATTTAGTTTATTGCGTGAACGCAATGAATCCGAGGGGCGCGGGGGTATGTCAATCTGTAGCCTGGCTCTTGGGAATTCAGTCGCTATGGAGCGTTTCTCAGGAGCAGACCGCGCGTTGTGCGTGCGAGAGTTTTACAAAAACGGTGATTCGGCGACTGTAGCGCGTTGGAGATTCTGCAGTATTCGAGGTTTTCGCCACTCAAATGATGCGCCAAGCATTCCTCTTATATGAAAATGGGTCAAAAAGTTTGAAGAGACCGATACAACGCTAGAAGAACCAAAATCCGGGCGACCAAGGTCACCAAGAACGGTAGAAAACGTGGAGAGTGTTAATCAGTCTGTTCGTGATGACCCGAACCTTTTAATTCGGAAGTGCGCAAGTGCTTAAATGTGCATAGATCATCATTACACCGCATTTTGAACAAAGATCTAAAACTGCACCCCTACAAAATTCAATTGGTGCAAGAATTAAAGCCCCAAGATGCTAGTCAGAGGCTTGACTTCGTAAATCAGGCAAAAAAAAAAGGAAAACATTTTGTTTTCGGATGAAGCTCATTTTTATCTTAATGGACACGTAAATAAGCAGAATTGCCGCTACTGGAGTGCAATGAATCCGAAACGCAAGAATCAGAAACCCCTTCATTCGCCTAAAGTGACCGTATGGGCAGCGATGTCGGCGCGAGGAATTATCCGCCCTTACTTTTTTGAAGACGTGCGTGAAAGGGGGCGTGCAATTACAGTGAATTCAGAGCGTTATGTGGAGATGTTAGACGACTTCTTGGTGCCTGAACTGCAAAACTTTCCTGGCTATAACCAAAGAACATGGTTCCAGCAGGACGGAACAACGTCACACACGATGGGATTGGAAGCTATTCTACGTCATTTCCGAGTAACATAGGCTACATTTTATTAAAGGGAAATAATAGGGTCCCGCGGGAAAGTTGAATGTTTGCAGAGATCCGAACTGCGTGCGGATGAAAGCCGCTGGGAATAGCTATTGTTATT
Source organism: Blastobasis adustella (assembly GCA_907269095.1). NCBI lineage: Eukaryota > Metazoa > Arthropoda > Insecta > Lepidoptera > Blastobasidae > Blastobasis > Blastobasis adustella. Next base: position 1,085,686 of record OU026132.1, read on the forward strand.
TTGTTTTTATCTTAATTCGAGTCTGTTGTGTTTTATTTTTAGATAATGATGTTGGCTTTAAACACTTTCATTGAATGGCTGATAAACGCACAGTTTATGTTGGAAATAGGTGAAACTGGCGATCCTTCCGTAAGTGTTTACATACTTTTTTATACATATAATATGATGTTAAGGATAACTTTCACAATACCATTAGTAGACTGTAGACCAGCAGCGGTACCGCCGATCTCTGATCACCATGGGAAATGACGTCACAACATGCATTTCGGACAGTCTCTATTCTCAATAGGGCCAAACGTGTGAAATAGACTGAAATGTATGATTTTGAACGACATGAAGTTGGTTATATTCTAACTTGATGGGAGTGAATTTTAAGTTCCATTCTACCAACAAAATGTTCAAGCTTATTAGTTTTAAATAGATCCCGTTGAGAAATTTAACGTTGCAGAATACTCATGCACTCATTTTATTTCATTTAAAATTACGACGTTGCAAAATTAAAATGCGAAACAAATTGTTACTATATACTCCCCAATGGCATTCATTTCGTTCATTCTGACTGATCTTGAGTTCGGCAATATGAATTTTGTGACGTCTTTCCAGAGGGTGGGATCAAAACGGCGGCTTTCAATTGGAGATAGGCGGTACCGCTGTAGAAAATAGGCAGCTGCATAAATGAGTGAGACATAAGTGACTGAATGAGTGGAGATTATGACAAAACTTTGTATATAAGTAATATATATAATAATAGTAGTATATCAGTTAAAAATAAATGTATATCAGTTATCTAGCACCCATAGTACAAGCTTTGCTCAGTTTATGAATTGACGAAATATTTTAATGTCATTTCATTTTTATGACATTCATTATTGATTACGTTATTATTTATTGAAAAATGTAAGTCATAATTGACATTTAATCTGTATGACATGGTTTTACTTATTGATTATTTTACAACTTAATTATTTAAATTTTTTGGAAATTATTTGAAATGAAAAATGAAACAATTATATTTATCTAATGATTTGTACGCCTCAACATGTGGACAAAAGATGGATAAACTATTGAAGATTATTGAAAACATCTGTAATACCTATCACTTACAAATAAATATGATTATAAGTAACTTTCTTTGTGCACAATAAATGGTTATATAAAATAAAAAATATTTTGAATCTTTGAATCAGTTTGGGGCTATGAATCTGTCCACACTGTCTGTTTTTTTTACAGCACAACGTATTGTCCATACAAATATCCATCTGCCTGTGGCTGGGCAAAAAGTTCTCGTTGTTATGTTTGGTTGCATACCAATGCCAGAAGTTTTACTCAACAATTGTACTATCTACTAAGGATTTGGGTAAGTGTATAATATCTTCTTTTTCTTCTAGGCGTGTCGACTAGTGGCGGGTCAAATTTGAGAGGACCAGTGCTCCGCCACTGATACAGAGTTATTCGTGTCGGCGTACAAATCCTCGCGCGTGCAGGTAATAGGGCACGCTGCAAAAATCAACATGTATGCCATTGTCTGGGGGGAGAAACCGCACAGGCAAACCATATCCGCGCATAGACATATATTTTCCTTGCTTCGGCCAACTTGGGTCCGGAGTCAGAGACTTCCATGTCAGCCAAGGCAGGTCAAGTCTAGCTTGTTGGGACTCAGACTACGGGATGGGTGACGCCGTAGGGTATCTCTCTTCCCATACACTCAGCCTTGGTTGACTCCACATTCAGGGGGACACCTCTTTAATAAAGCTGTGCCGGCTCTTCAAACGTTGAGGAACCGGCACGAGGTGTTGTAGGAGGTGTCTCCTATCGGTCTCTTGTTTCGCACGCTCCAAAAATCCGGCCACGTCTCGGCGAACGTCCGGCAGAGCAATACCAGCTAGAGGATATAGCTTTTCTACAGGTGTAGGTTTCAGACAACCTGTTATTATGCGGCATGTACCGTTTACAGCCGTATCCAAGGGCCGCGCGTGTCCTGACTGGCTCCAAACTGGGCTGGCATATTTGCCTGTCGAGAAGTGCCAGTCCGGTCGTTCGCTGAACTTATGGTGAGGCTCCGCATTTGGTGGACATGAGTCTGCGCAATAGGTGATACTTTCTGCTTGTCGTTAAGACAGTGATGTTTATACGACAGTGTTCTGTCTAAGGCAACACCAATGTATTTTGGAGTGGAGCAGTGAGTAATGGACTCGCCTCGCTATTCGATATTAACAGTCCATAGGCGTAAGGCGCAAGATTTGGTCTTCGAAAGGTTCGGCCTTAAGGAATTTTGCTCATAATAGCAACTAAGATTTTCTAGTGCGCAGCTAAAATTTTTCTCAACATCTTCGAAGGCCTGCGCCTGGGAAACCAATGCCAGATCATCGGCGTATATAAAACGGTTTGTGTTCAGTGGTGCAGGCTGGTCGTTAATGTCAATATTGAAAAGGGTCGGAGCACGTACACTACACTATTGCTAGTGTTTAATTTGAAAGTAAATATACCTTTGTATAAATTGAATCGCACTGCTCATAATGCATTTTGTTTAACATCATCAAAAATACGAACGAGAATGTGGTAACTCATCCATATAACAACAGTAACAAAAGTGTACTCCCTAACCTCCCAGATTCAAATCACAAGGAGATATTATGGATATGATGAGTTAAAATTGTGTGTTAATATATAAGTTTCCTATTTTACAGACTCAGCAAGCGTAGAAAGTAAAAATATCAGAAGAATGGTGAAAAATTTCCAGTACATGAGAGTTTACGGTCTCTTCGACGTAGATATGAAACTACCAATAAAGGTGTTCGGACTTGTAGTTGAATATACTGTAGTGTTGCTGCAGTTTGCTTTAGCAAGATCTTAGTAAACTACAAACAATTTAAAAAAGAACGGTTATTTAGTGAAGTAGAATATATAGTGAGTAAGAATTATATAGTGAGTAAGAATTATATAGTGAAGTAAGTATATATATATATATACTTACTTCACTATATAATTCTTAAAATGTACCTATATATGTTACAAATAAAGACTACGAAAAGTTTTGAAATGGAGATCACCAAACGACTATGAATTAAATGAATTGTGATGGAGTTTCAACTCTGGAAGTGGAATATTAAACCTTATTAAAGAGTGATGTAAATAATGTAAAAGAACTACTTATTGTCTTCACTCTTTCTTTACAATTCCGTTGCCTTAAAATTAGTAACTACTAAAACTTTTATAGCTTCAATAAGATAATCAAATGGAGAAAATTCGTGACCTGGATTAATCATCATCATCCTCCTATGTCAACCTTGTTTCTGAGTTTCTGAAAGAAAATCGTCCAAATGAGGATACAGCATGAAGTTTCTATAAGTTTTTAATATGGTTTGAAATCCAGTACCTTCGCTGATAAATTGTACTTAAAAGTATAAATTTCGTGTTACTCGTTACCTCGTCTGATGAACTATCGAGGCAATCTAGCAACACAATATTATTGGCCATTTTGACCGACGCGGCGACCGATCCGGCGGACCGGACGATTGCAACAGAATTATCATCATATCAGCCAGAAGACGCCGACTGCTGGGCATAGACCTCCCCCAGAGATATCCACAAAGGCCGGTTCTGGGCCTTCCGCATTCAGCTGGTACCTGCGATCTTTACCAGGTCGTCGGTCCACCTTGTAGGAGGCCTACCCACGCTGCGTCTTCCGGTACGTGGTCGCCACTCGAGAACTTGACTGCATCGATCACCTGTTCTGAGAGCTATGTGCCCTGCCCACTGCCAAATAATAATAATTCGTCTAGCGTGAACGTCAATAGCTGCATATAATATATATCTTGAGATATCATCATCATCAAGATCGTCTAATAAGACCCGACGTCCACTCATGCGGTGCAGTGACAATAAAGAAAACGGTGGTATTCTGGGTTTTCAAGCGATTTACGAGAGATTGTGAGTTAGGCAACGTTTGCACGATGGCGTTTTCGACGGTTTTACGCGCGTTATTTTAAACGACTCCCACAATTATTGGCCATATGACTTCTCAACTGTGTTTTCACCAGCGGGTGTAAAAAATTGCCCGGAGATTTTTTTTAATCTGCCGACTCAAATGCAATGAAGGGAAACGTACAAAAAGAATATCATTCATTTTGAACTAAAATAATAGTAGTGCCGGCCAAAAAATAATTATACAATTTTCAGAGAGACCATAGGAGAGAACAAGGCACAAAAATCGATTATATTTACCGCAAATGCGTCTGAATGTTCACCGCGATAACTCCTTCTGTATGGCGCTTCGTGTATACAATAGTCTACCAGCGAGTATTAAGGACTGCCCGTACAATAAAATTAAAAGTACCTTAACAGGGTGGCTTCTAGACAAATGCTTTTACTCTATAAAAGAAACGTTACATAAATAAAGTTTTAGCACCTATTTAATAAAGGCTGAATATATGATACGTTAATGTAAAAACCACCTAAATGTAAAACTATGTTCTTGCAAATAAATGATTATGATTATAGAATTTCTACCAATTTCGTGAGCGATCGTTTCGAAGTTATTGCAGTTTTGAGTTGGACAGCTGTCTTCCACAATGTTGGTCGCTACGAGAAGTATAAATTCTCTCAGGGACTAGTGTTGTAGGACCAATAGTTTCAGAGTTATTACGGGTTTAAGTTTAACAGCTGTTATCCGAACTGAAGATCTCGACAAGCGTTATCATTTCTCTTTAGGGACTTGTGTTTTAGGACCAATGAGCAGTTTTCCAGTAGGTATTGTCATTTGGTTTCAACAAGCAACAATAGATGACGCTCCCACAATTTTGGTACTTTCTTTTTAAATCTGTATGATTGTGCCAGTGATTTCATGCAGCCAACTAATACTAGACTTAAAACTTAAAAGTTAATGATATAAACATGACTTTAAAATGTTGAAACTAATGTAAAAAAAGATATTTATATGAGTAGGCACTATTTTCCATTTTCATACAAACCTTTCATATTTGAATTAAGTCCATTCTTGATCCTAGCCTTCACGAAACGAACTGACTCAGTCAAATTAATATTTGATTTGTTTACAATAATTTATTAAAACCTCAAAAATAGTTGTAAACTATTGATAAATGAAATATTATTCAGTATAACGTACCCAGAGTTTATATCCTCTTTGCTAAGTACCTATTTCAAGCGATCTTCAATTACAAAAATTGTATGTATGTATGTATGTAATCTCTTTATTGCATCAACGGGGCGCTATCTAGCGAATGATGCTATAGATAAGCATTCCCATCCACTTGCTAGATATTGGAGAACTACTCATAGTTTCACAGAGTTATTACGGTTTAAAGTTTGACAGGTGTCACCCGAAATGTAGATCTCGACGAGTACTATCATTTCTTCTTAGAAACTAGTATATAAGGACCAACAGTTTTAAGTTTGACAGCTGTCATCCGAAATGTATAAGATCTCGACGAGTACCAGAATTTCTGTTTAGAAACTAGTTTTCTAAAACCAAACATGCCTTATTTATAATTCGGGATGAACTGAGAAGAAAATGACGACAGGATCAAGACAGCGAAACAACTTCGATAATGTTACAGAATCAGAAAAAGGGCTTACGCATCAGTTCAAACTTTTTGTTAACTTTCTGTTAAACTTTCTTTGACAAGGTCGAATTCCTATTTCATTTACACGCGTTGTATCTGCACTAAAAAAAGTAGACAGATAAATGTGTGTGAACTATGTCACATAAGGAGGAAATATTCTAACTGTTGATAAAAAGAAACAGTCAAGTGTGACGTCTCATGATGCTGATGCATCTGCTGATATCGCGGCGCACGCTGCACGATAAGGCAAAATTAAAAAAATGTGGACAAAATTCATTTAGAACTGACATTTCGGGCTTTGATTGCGGGTTTTGCCTCGTCATGCAGTGCGCCGCGCGGCGCGTTGCACAGTGGGATATTTCGCTACCTGTCAATGAACTTGCATACTAATTGCTCGATGTGTAACACAGTTTTGCCATATCGTGCAGTACGCCGCGCGAAGCACATCATCAGTGTGTCTCACCACTTAACGCGCATCCCAGCCTCTGTCAGGGATCGCTTTCCTACCCATTGTTCTCCACTTCGCCAGGTCTTCGGCATCCTCGCGTCGTTAGCCGTTGGCTCTCGTGTCCTACTCAGCGATGTCAATCCATCGCTTCTTAGTTATGTTTTACTAACATAATATGTTTCAATTACTGTAATACGATCCGCTGGTATTTGTTGTGATAAATGAATTAGTAAGATCCTAGTGACATTGTTTTCTTTTGTCGATTACTCAGCTATATTGCTTTAGTAATTATGAAAATGTGTTATGGCTTACTATGTAAGTCAATAATATTTTACTATTAATACCTTTGGGTTGATTTGGTACTAATGGGTTTGCTTGTTTCATTTTATTCGTCGTCAAGGTAATAACGAACCGGCCTAAAATTAAAAAAAAAATCCAAAATGGGTAAAATGTTGGCAGAATACCTTATTAATATAAATAGTTAGTAAAGACATTCAAAATGTTATTCCTCCGCTAAATGTATTGGCGGACGATCGCAACAGTGTGAACGCCAATAGCGTGATGTAATATATTATATTCCATAATGAAAGGCCGGCTTTTCTGTATCTATGGTTTAACTATATATACGACTCAATTGCGGAACGTATTCGTTCTGTTGGTATTTGTTGGATAAATGATTTAGAAAAGCTAGGAACTAGGAAGTGACCTTGTTTTCTTTCGTCGATTACTCAGCTATATTGCTTTAGTAATTATGAAAATGTGTTATGGCTGTCGATGTAAGTTAATCAAGTTAATCATCAACCTTTGGGTTGATTTGATATTAATAGGTTTGCTTGTTCTATTTCATTAGTTTTATGGTATAGTAAGAGAATACCGAACCAACTTAAAATTATAACCAAAAATAAATTATTTCACAAAATGGATAAAATGTTGCCAGAATACCTTATAAATAATACAGTCAGCGAAGACATTAGAAATGTTATTCTTCCGCTAAATGTATTGGCGACTTTAGTTTTTTTGAAGAAATACTTCATAAATGGCCAATTCATTACACCTACTTCTTATAGATACTATGTAATTTCCTTTATTGGATCAAGTGTTTTCGTACTTTGTATATTTATCGGAATTTTTCTGATTTATATTTATTTTATGGAAAGTCAAACTCAAACTTTGGCCTCTATTCTAGGCTTCAGTAATTTTTCGTTTTATCTCATTTCTGTTGTATTCTTCTACATACTCAACATCGCTTATAGTTTAGACCATATAGCGCTTGTATTAAAGTTGGACTTTATTCACAATTCGTTAACAGCTCCGAGTAATTTGAAAACATTGCGATTTTGGAATTGGATCAGTGTTATATCCTTAGTTTCATTCCACTTGATACTCCCCTCTGTAAATTTCATCTTGTCACATTTTTTAAATATTTATGACCTCATTTTCAATATCTTGATGATATTCATCGACTCGAACACTTTATATGGTTTACGTATGTTGAATTTCATAAATTTTGAATTCGAACGCTGGTTGAATGAAAGTGAATACGTATTAGCGAACAAAACCAATAGCATGTCGTTGAGAAAATTACGTCACCTCCACAAGAACATTTTAGAAGCATTTGATATTTGGAAGGAATTATTTCAATTTTCTGTAAGTATATCCCTTTTTACAGTAACAAATTGAAGAAGTTCAACTTGTGGAATGAAAAATTCGTTTTAATTTTAACTTTGAACACAGTGAACTATCGGAATTCATTCGTCGTACTTTACGTTTCTTTGTATGTAGGTTTTTCGCCTGTTGATACCAAGAGAGGCAGCTGTCTCACCTGGAATGGCTTAGGGGACAAATTTTATATGATTTTCTTAAAAATATAATTCCAATAATTATACTTATAATTTTATAAAGATAAAAGATCGAATCAACTGCGGGTCACAAATTATTTCCTTTCCACATTTTTCCACCGAATCGAAAGCCGCTAGTTTATATTTGAATGATCCATCCCAGAGGTGAAAGCAGTACTCCTTGCAGGATCGGACTTGTGCTTGATATAACAGAAGCAACTGTTAAAAAAAAATAGTAGTAGCAATAGAACATTATTTAAATATACTGACCAAAAATTGAACCCACAGAGCTCGGAAAAACCTATTAACACTGAATGTTTCTTGTACCAGTATTTTATTTGAAAATTAATAGATACATAGAAAAAAAAGTAAGTAGTGTTGTATTGAGAAAAAAGAAAATAGATTTGTATTTTTTTGTTTGTATTAAGTAAAGTCAAATACTATGGGACCGGTTTTAAAATATATTTTACTAATAGGAAGCTATTTTATGTTATCTTTGAGTGATGTAACTTTTTATTACGGGAAAATAATAGGGTCCCGCGGGAAAGCTGAATGTTTTCGGAGATCCGAACTAAGTGCGGCTGAAAGCCGCTGGGAAGAGCTATTTTTTATAAAACTGTTTGAGTCTGTTGTATTTTATTTTTAGATAATGATGTTGGCTTTAGACACTTTCATAGAATGGGTGATAAACGTCCAGTTTATATTGGAAGTAGGCGGAAGTGGCGATTATTACGTAAGTTTTTACATACTCTTATACAGGGTGTTACGTAATATATGTATAAAGCCGAAAGGGTGTTAAAGTATAGCTTGCAAAGAGTACACTGGCGACTTCATATTATCCGGACATTGAATTTTAATTTTCATTAAAAAATCTTCGTTTTTAAAGAAAAATAACCATATCGACTACGTTGAAGCGCAGCTCTATTTCAAGTTGATGCTCCTACAAGAAGCAGTTCAATAACCTCGTGCGACCCCTATGAAAATAGAGCAACCTTCTTAAGCCTACTACCGCCGGCCGGCGATCCGCAGCGCAGCGTGGCGGTAACATCAAACGGATAGAAGCAATCGACCAAACGCAGTTACGTTGAGTGTGTACGCACCATAAGGAGGAGTTTAATAAGCTCATGCCATCCATATCAAAACAAACGAACCTCCTACATCTTACTACCAGGCGTCGAACTAAATGTTACCTACTTATCTACATGAATAATGCGCTTATTACACCTGACTAAATTCAGTCGACTAAATTCAGAAGCAAAAGGCGTGAGAGTAAATCGAAATGGAATGTATTGCTCAACCGATGCTTTAACAATGACGGAAAACATCGTGATGAAACATGCACATTTAGGCGACTGAATGTCTAACCATGATTCAATCTGGTCAGGCAATCAAGTTCCCCTGGTAGCAGTGTCAGGCAGAACTCAGGACTGTCAGATGGCAGTCGCTCCACTGTAAGTACCTGAAATGCGAAATCCTGGATCATGGTCAAGACCCTAGGCCCTCGTGCGCGAGAGCAAAACCAGGTCATTAACTGGTTGCTATGCAATACGTAAGTAGGTAGGTAGCATGGTGTTTGGCCTACTGCTAGTTTGCACTCATGCATAGAATAATGATTATCACAATACTTAAACTGTTGAACGCTGAACTCAGACAAGACTACGTTAATGCTGGTACCTGAAGCAATAAATCATTCATTCATTCATATCGTTAACACTCTTATCACAGTTATCTTCACAGTAGGTACTTAGGTATCCTACACATACAACGCAACAAGTAATCACTTCGATCACGCGAAAAGCTAAAAACCGAATGAACGAACACGACACGAAAGTAGGTAAATTTCGTCAATGGAAGCCGCGCCGTAGGTCAAAGGCACCGCCACAGGCCGGCTCGCCTCGGCCCGTGGCGGCGCGGCGTTTGTCGGCGCGACGGCAGCGCACAAAAGGATTCCTATTTAGGGATCCGTGTTTTAGGAGTCTTACTTATTTCGCCTTTTATGTTCTCCTGGGAGATGCACCGTAATGTTAATTTTATTTATTTTATAAAATGAGGCTCAAGCGAATCCAACAGTGGGATAATAATAATACTTATGATGACGCTGACAGATTACATTTGCTTACGACTATTTTATCGGGTAATTTGGTACAATGACAGTAACCTAGACAGTAATTTCTAAAATTGTGTTTGTGTCCGTGCTCCACCTAGGTAAACTAAATTCTCCAACTGGGTGAAGCATGGGATATTTACAGGTATAGCTCCATCAACTAAGAATCATTTAGTTAATTTTAGTTGATGAGAAATGTTCGTGAAATCTTACGTATTTTAATCATCATTAATAGCCGATAACAATCTACTGAGAGTATGAGGCTTCCCTACATCAGTAGAGGGTTCTGTCTTAAGCTCCACTGCCTACAGTCTTTGTTTTATTTATGTTACATTCATTACGGCCGGCGGCGCTAGGGTATTTTATTTATTTTACTTGATACTAAAATATGTGTGTGTAAGTATCGAAAAATCTCATGGCAGATAGGTACGATTACCTACGCGACACTGAAACATTACTGATAGACATGACATGAGAAAGCAAACTCGTAAAGACAAAGATGTTACATTAATTAGAGTTTGCTACATTAATATTCTACAGTAATTTGGATTAGTCTACTTTGCTATTAGTTAGGTGGTGGTGCACTTTCGATAAAACTATGAATGAACCTTTTGAATTAAAATCATAATTGATTACAATATTTTTTTGTACAGAACCCTCGAACCAAAAAATACAACACCTATATTTTATCTGTAATTGGTAAATTTGTAGACTTCGGTTGATTGACCTGATTATGAACTTGAGTAACCTATTACAATTGATTTCTAGAGATGCGGTCTTTCGTTTTTAAAATGTCATTATCGACATTGAAAAAGAAAAAGTTCGATAGTCATTTTCTCGCTAACTATTCCACGCAAGAAAAAAATGATTGTACCTATCGTTTTAATACGTTTAGCACTCCACCCAGTTCACGGCTTTATACATATATTATGAAACACCCTGTATACATGATATGATGTTAAGAGTAACTTTCACATTACATGTATGCAGACTAGAAAATGGGCAGCTGCAGTGTTGCACAATATTAATCAAAACTACAAATGCCAAGCATGTGGAGTTTATGACACAAAAAGTAGTAATCAGTTATCTAGCACCCATAGACCAAGCTTTGCTTAGTTTGAGGCTAGATGTGTACTGTGTGAATCTGTCCATGATTGTATTTTATTGTATTTATGTGGTATGTGGTGGTGGAGGAACTCAAGTTCAGCAGCGGATTGTTGTGCCCTGTCAATTGAGCATTTTAGTTTAATTAGAGGAATTATGATAATTTTTCACTTTTCCTTGAATATTGACTACCAAAATCTATTGTGGAATAAAGTACTGGGCATAGAAAGCTTCTGTTATGGTGTCTTAATGGCACACCCTAGATGAATAGGCGTAAATATCATATGAAGAAGAAATAATGTTTTTTTACAGAATAACCTATTGTTCATACAAATATCCATCTGCCTGTGGCTGGCAGAAAAGTTTTTTTTGTTATGTTTGGTTGCATATCAATGCGAGAGGTTTTACTCAACAATTGTACTATCATGCGATATCGTAACTAAGGATTTGGGTAAGTGTATAATATGAAAATAAAATATGTATTTTTAGAAATTTAATCGCACTACTTTTTAATGCATTTTGTTTGACCTCAACAAAAATACGAAGGAGTTAATCGGGTGGAATGTAGTCACTCATGCATATAACAGTAGTAACAAAAGTGTAGAAACCTTACCAAGTGGCTCCTGATACAGTTGTCGAAGAGAGGTTGACCAAGACCTTCCGCTGGGTACCCAGAGACAGGTTGAACGGTCTCGGGGGACGATTGGCACCCCTAACACTCCCAAGAATTACTCTGAAATTACAAGGAGAAACTATGGACATTGTAATGTATTAAAATTTGTATTTTATTATTATCATAAAAATTACGTATTTTACAGACTCAGCAAGCGTTGAAATAAAAAATATCAGAAGAATGGTGAAAAATTTCCAATACATGAGAATTTACGGTCTCTTCGACGTAGATATGAAACTACCAATGAAGATGTTCGGACTTGTAGTTGAATACACTGTAGTATTGCTGCAGTTTGCTGTAGCGAGAACTCTAAGTACATAAACATTAATCATCACTATTATAAACAGCTATTAAATAAATAAAAGAAAATGATTTTTATTTTAAATCAGTATACGACCAACGCAACGGCATATTAAAACAACAGGTAATAAATTAGTTTTATACAATACAATACTGGTTGTATTTAGCTTAAAGTGGAGTCCCTGCTTCCCAAAACTAGGATATGCTGTGCTATGGGAATTAGTTATTCCTATAAAACTAGGCTATGTTACTGAAAAAAAAAAGGGTACCCTCAATCGGATAGGGTGGAAAAATTTACCTGCTGTACATATTATATAATTATTATTATTAATTTCATTCATTTGACGTATAAAATCATAATATTATATTAATAAATTTGACTGTGTTAATTAAATATGTAAAAAATGGCCCCGACGAAGAGTACTACAATCGACAAATTTGTGTCGGTTATCTCAAACCTCGAAGGAGTGATCTTGGAGATGCAAGCCAAATTAGAAGACTGTACACGAGTTATCGCCGAGCAATCAGCGATAATAAACGACATGAGTTCAAGAATAACCGAAAATGATCAAAAATTAAACGAGTTAAGTTAATTAAGTGCAATGTACGTACCAGTTCGATGGGAGAAACCGTTGCTGAAACAATGAAGCGGCCTACGTTCAGTTTAGGACCTCAGTTGCACTCAACACTACCGCAAAAACTCCGCATCCACTCCTCCACCATTCTGGATGACTCTGGACCGCAAGGCATTGCTCCCTTGGATAGTGTTCCAACCGCCATGGTTGAGGCAGACGACGCGGCGGAGGCTCATGCCTTACCGGCTGCTGCGGCGACGGAAAGCAAAACCTCTTCTCCTGCTGTCATTAATGCGGTCCCGAAGGCGCGACGCACTCGTCGATGGGAGACCAAGCCCGTCGCGCCGATGGTGTCGAAGGAACCTGTGCCAAAGTCTCCCCCACCCGCCGCACAGCTGGTGGAACTGTGGTGTCCTTCGCGCGGCCCCACCGAGACTGGTCAGCCTTCACCTCTTCAACTTCAGTGAGAACACCAGCTCCGAAGATATCGTGCTCCATCTGAAGTCGAACCTAGATGTTGATGGTGTATGTACGAGTTTGCCCACCAGAGGGAAATATTTATCGTTTAAATTAGACATTGCACAAAAACATTTTAACCAAGTACGTGATTCTAACCTATGGCCGGAGGGTGTGTCAATTAGAAAGTTTAATATTGTTCAGTCAAAGAACCCGACATCACAGCGCACAGAACAAAACAAAACATAACCTCTAAAATTAACTGTTCGCACAAGAATTACGCAAAAGTTATGCACCAAAATGTACGGTCAATAACTAACTGCGTTGTTTACGTCCGACGGTGTCCAATACAAAAGACGACATGACCTTGAAGCTATCGCTGTTGAATATCACTGCGAGTTTTGTGCAATCGAGCTGACAAAATCTAAACTTACATTAATTGGTGTTTATAGGTCTGGACTATGTAATTTCCAGTTATTTTTACGGACATTTGAATTATTATTATGTAAACTTATTGACGGAAATAAAAGGTTTCTGATAGTTTATAGAAAATTGGATGATTTGTTAAAATCTTACAATATTATAAATTGTGTAAATTTCAGACAGGAGCAGTTGTTCATCTATTGATTGCGGGTTAGTCGCGGCCGGGGACGAATGCGTCACAGCGCGGCCTGCGCACACGCCCGTCAGCGATCATGATGCACAACTATTCCATGTGTGTGTAGGAAACAGAACAAAATCTTCTACATTACGGAAGTTTATAGAACGGCGAATATTTACGACTAATTCAATTTCATTATTTAACACTGACATAACAAATTATAATTGGAATTTTATGTCTGACATTAACATGGACATAAATCAAAAATTTTCAAAATTATTTAATATATTAACTTATTATATTGACATCCATTTTCCTATTAAAAAGCTTCAAACTAAAAATAAGAGCTTGGGTTAGTGATGAGTTATTACAGTACATGAGCGATTTTGAGGGTTTTTGTGAGATCAGAAGTAGGTAGCCCAGTAACAGTTTAATGAATGAATGTGCAGAACATTATCATTGCCTAATAAAAGAGACTAACTTACGGGACAGACAACATTACACGGAAAAACGTTTAAAAGAATCCAAAAATCCCTCAAAAGAAGTTTGTCGGGTAATAAATGATGAGGCTATGTTTCGAAACAGCAAACAATCTGAAGTAACTCTAACTGAAAATGGGATAACTCTGTCAGCGGAACAGATTCCGGCTCGTTTCAATGACCATTTCATAACATCAGCACTTCCGATTAGCAGTATTAGAGAAGAGGCTATTAAATGTTTAAATAGATATGCGTCCACACTAGATATCCCAGAGTTCATACTGCCTACAGTGTCACGTGACATGTTAGATCGGGTCATCAGGAAGATGTGGAAAACTAGGCACACGTTGGATCTATATGACATCTCTGTCAACATACTTTTATCTATATGGCGTGTTATATCGGAAGTGTTGGTAAAATTGTTAAATGAGGTATTTGAAAGTGGCATATATCCTGAGGTACTGTAAACCACTAGGGTTTGCCTAATATTTAAAGGAAAAGGAGACAAAGATGCAATTGATAACTTTAGACCAATAAGCATTGTACCCATTTTTTCGAAAATTATTAAATCGATTTTATCAACACAGTTGATGAAACATTTCGAGGGAAATGACCTACTGACAGACCGACAGTATGCTTATAGGAAAGATAGGTCAGCGGTGATGGCAGCCCAGAAAGTAATTGATAGTGTGCTGACAGGACTGGATGATAGGAGCAAAATGGCTGGGATATTCTACGATCTCTCAAGGGCCTTCGACGTTGTCCAGCAAGATTTGCTTTTGAGAAAGTTGAAAGTGTATGGCATTAATGGCACTCCTCATGAACTATTAAAGTCATTCTTATCTGACAGAAGACAAACGGTGGAAGTTACCATAAATGGACGTAGGTACATATCGGCAGACGCTAGTGTAACTACTGGAATTCCACAAGGGTCCTCGTTAGGAAATATTCTATTTCTAGCATTCATCAATGATCTTCCGTCATCGATCACTGTGGGCCTACTTACCTTATTCGCTGATGACACGACGGCAGTTGTTAGTGCACGATCATACAGCGAGCTTTATACCAAAATAAATGATCTTCACGTGCAACTAAAGCAGTGGTTCACTATTAATGGTTTGGTATTAAATGAATTGTAATCCTGTGTGATGGTGTTTACAGCAACGGGCGTCCCACGTCCAGTTGGTTTCATTACGGCTTCAATTCCAAATTGTGAATGCTGCAGATTCTTAGGGCTAACATTGGACTCGACAGTCAATTGGAAGGCTCATATCGGAGTTCTGTGTGACCGGTTGAGTTGGGCTGCGTATGCGTTGCGTAAACTGAGGCCACTTCTCTCGACAGATGTGCTACGGCAAACCTACTTCGCCCATTTCCATTCCATCATGTCCTACGGCAATCTTCTGTGGGGCGATTCCACAGAATCGGATCGCATTCTAATTCTTCAAAAACGAGCCGTTAGGATAATGGGGAATGTAGGGACCACGCATACGTGCAGGACACTTTTTAAAGAGCTGAAAATTATGACTGTGTATTCGTTGTACATATACAACACTATCATTTTTGTTAGGCGAAATTTGTCATGCTTCACGCGTCATACAGGCGAAGAGCGCGGACTGCGCGGCGCGGGGCGACTAGCCTCCGTACCCCGGCGCACCGCGTTAGCGGAAAAAAATCCGCGAGTTATAGGTCCTACCCTGTTCGAACATTTGCCCATACTCCTTAGAGGTGAACAAAATGACGAAACGTTTTATCGCCAACTAAAGAACCTTTTATTGAATAATGTATTTTACTCTGTTAAAGAATTTTGCAATCATAATTTCAGCGAAAACTATTCATAATAAAAAAAAAATTACGTTATCTTATTGACATTTAGTATTAAAATTGAAATTATGTTTTGACATTTATTTATTCTACCGTTTGACGTTATTATTATGGATGGTTTTACTTAGACACTTCAATCTGTGAACTGACACAATTTGTACATTATTAAATGTATTCACTTTTGACATTTAATTACTTTGTTTAAATTTATTGTATCGACATGTTTAATCTCGTATTGACATGTATTTTTCATGGACATGTTTTACATTATGTAATCATTTTATTAATTACGTATATTCCTTTCGATAATTTGTATATTCCTTTATATTTGACGATCTTTTTTCACAAAAATGTATTTAAATATATCTTAAATGTATTATCTTGTTTAAGAGTAATAAATAAATCTAATCTAAATCTAATCTAATCTAATAGTATTTTAATAGGCTTTGAACAAGTGAATTTCAGTATCGAAATTGGTTTCTGATTTTGTTTTCTAGATATCTTTCTAGAGAATTTTAGGTCATTTAAGTAGAGATTACGTATTGTGAT
The DNA here is from genome assembly GCA_907269095.1 of Blastobasis adustella. NCBI lineage: Eukaryota > Metazoa > Arthropoda > Insecta > Lepidoptera > Blastobasidae > Blastobasis > Blastobasis adustella. The sequence goes on from OU026132.1 coordinate 1,102,219, forward strand.
GGGACGCTAATAATTCAAATTCATAAAACATAACCCTCCTTCTGTCGCAATCGGTTAAAAACACTGGCGTCGACCGAACGTTTCAATTTGCTAACATAAGAGGCTAAACACCCACATGTGGCACCCACTTAAAATTCCGAAAACCAAAAGCAATAAATTCCCCAAAACGCAACGAGCTTAATTACAAGGGTCACACTTGTGAAGCGCGTAAAAAAATAAAAGTTCGTAATTCAAAATGTCAAATAAATTCACGCTGAGATATCGATGTAAAAACAATACCAAGAAAGCGAACAAGCTAGCCTAAGAATAAAAAAAAAACTATGGTATAAACCAAGGTTTCAGATACATTTAAATAAATCTGTATTCTAAGTCTTACGACTTAGGGATGCTTATCAAATATGATATTACGCGGCAAACCATTGGACAATTTCAGGGACGCGCAAGCGAGACAAAATCAGTCGGTGGTGAAAGGCGCATACGCGGGAAGCGACGGGGTTGGGAGATTGCACTCCCCGCCACAAGGGATGATGCGCAGGCGTCGGTTGTCATCCGTGACAACCAAAGGACACCAAGCAACACAAGCAAAGAAGAACCTTATGTTAATTAGAGTAGATACTAAAATTGTAATTAGTAATTAATAATGGTCAGCGAGATGAATCAAGGGGTAGAGGGTTGACACTTCTTATTTCGGAGCGGAGCGAGGTGGCTGGGCGAGCAGCGGAACAAATAATAAAATCAGATCATAAAGTTTAATAATGTATAATTAAATAATATTTCAATTTACTATAAATTAGAGTCAGTGTATATTTGCTGTCGGCGACAAAAGTTAAGTTGACACCTATTATATTTATGTAAATGGTTTGGGTCTATTTGTATCCAACAGATTAATTACATTTATAAATTTCATCAATTTCCATTAATATTCTCACTACTAAAGATTTCTATAACATAGCTTAACTCAGTCAAGTTGGAAAGTAAAATTTACCCAATCGATTGACATTTACATTTAATTTTAACTGTAATTATTAACTATGAATTATCTCTACGTGAGATAATTAGAGCATGGTATTATTGGAATCAATATACCGAAGCCTATGTCTTCCATCATCCAATAAAGTAATTAATGTGTTTGATATATCTCTGTATGAGATGATTGTCTGCTATTGTTTGATTAAATTCAACCAAAGCCTATGTATATGTATATATTGCGCGTAATTCACGTTAACGTTAATCATCACGTTAACTCATCCCTGCGTGATATAGTCGTAATGTGGCATTATTTGAATAAAATGATATCAAACTTACCTATGTCTAAAATGCGACGCTTGGGAGTTCGTAATGTACTTATATTGAAATCATCATCAATGACGCATACTTCATTGATAAGTTATAATTTATATTGACTAATTATTTCACATTAATTTACGTAATGAAGTTTAATATGTTTGATTATATGTCTTAACTTTACAAACCAAGTATGACGCTTTGACTTTCAATTGTGTAGATGAAATGATTTGATATGAACAGATAATTGTTTAAATAATATTAATTCATTAATTAACTATAATTAGATTTAATTGGGCGGAACTGGTTTTTGCGGACTGACCCGTTTTCCAGTTCCGATAGGTATTGGCCCTAGGAATCGTTTGGTCAGAATCACGAATTTCTTTATTGTCAGAAATTCTTGGTTAAAATAATAAAATAGTTTCAATCGTAGAGTCACATTAAGTAAATAAACGTATATTCATACTTTAAACTCTACCTGTGACTTTAATTTATATTTCCGCATACCTTGACTAATTTTCAGTAAACTACATTCCAAGTTGGCAGTAATCACCCATATATTGGGATGCCTAAGGAACTTCATTCTGAAAATCAATACAAATACCCATATCCTTGTTGCAATTTAACGCATGGCATTCGAGTTTTGATTTAAATTAATACTTATCAAACCCTAGTTGGTTCTATATTCAGTAAGACTGAGACACCACAGTCGTTGCGATCCTTCATCTCGTAAAACGTAGGGAAAAGCTGTCTAAAGGATCCTAAATTGAAAAAAAAGGGAAGAAGAGAAAATACATAGGGGCCCCATTCTCAGAAGAAAAGTGGATGTGTTTTAAATATATGGATATGATAACCCTACGGGGTTATAATAATTGACAGCGGTATATCAAAGGATATACCTAGTTATCTTGCCAGGCCAAGGCAAGCTTAGGGAAACTTGGGGATCAGAAAGCTTCGACACCTTCCATCGTGGTACTCCTTGGAGCACATGAAAGGAAGCAGGGACACGTTAAAATATCCTAGTGGCAGAATCATATCGGCTGGGAACTTGGCTCCTTGTGACCCACTTCAGGGGGCTCAACTTGCTGTCTTATAACTAAAACTAATTTTATATATCACTCGAATCATTGCCATTGACGTAGTAGAGTTTTATAGCAAGTTCCTGTCATCTTATTTTACATAGACATTAGAAATGAATTAACATTACAGTTTAAGGCATTTATAAACCAATCATCAAATCCTAATCTCATAAAGATAAATGGACTGTCGTTGACGGCCTATGTACAACCCATTTTATATTGGACTCACACACAATGGTGAGACCGCTTCATTTGACACGCGAGACTCCATCGACCAACGCTAGGTTTCTAGATCGACTCTAGGACCAACTCATCTGGGGGCGTAATGGATCATATTAGGGGGGACCAGCACAGTATTTGCATAGTCTATACTGTTGGTATTTATAAAACTAATATTAAGGAATGCGGATATCACCTACCCACTTACTGCATGATATGAAATGGAAATAAAACCAGTGTTAACTCGGATCTCGTCTGTTATATACACGTCGCCTTACATACCTACATTGACATGGCGCAGCAGACGTAGTAGGCTTTTAAAGTAATATTTTAACTGTAGTACAAGTACAGTACGTAATAATACGAGGAAGTGCAGTAAACAGTCATACTTTAAGTACATCACGAGTGCAAGTTTATACAATATGGAAACGGTATTGCGTCCACCACAGGAGTTTAATTTTAAAAACAACTTATCAAACGTAACCTCAGGCAATTTAAGCAGAGAATGGAATTCGTAGAAAAAGTTTTTTGGATATATTATGAGGCTTGTGAACTATCAAAAAAAGTTAGCCAGGTGCAAATGAACAAAGAGTTGATAAAAAAAATTGATGAATTTTGTATTCCTAAGAAAAACTTGGCGGCGGAAAGACTTTTAAAAGAGATCAGAAAGAATTTGAGTCTGTTGAACAATATGTATTTGAACTAAGAAAAATGGCTGCCACCTGTGAATTCCAGAGCTTGACTGATGATCTGGTATGTAGTAGATTAATTTGTAGTTTGAAAGATGTGGCGTTATCCGAGCGATTACTAAGAGAACCTGAAATCACTCCGAAGAAAGCCTTAAACATAAGCAGGTTGGCGAAAATGTCACGCATGCAAGCGATAAATATCAAAACTGAAAATAATCAACATCAGGTCCATGAATTAAATGCGTCTGAAAATAATAATGAATTTACTGCAAGTATCTCTTTTGATTCTACTTCATGAATCAAAAGAGATACTTGCAGTAAATTTACTACTACTAACTACGCCGCAGGTCAAATTTCAACTCACACGGGTCAAGCAGAAATGGCGGTGGTTACATAAAACAACAGCAACAATCGAATAGATATAAAGGCACTTCTCAACGGTTATTGAGTTCTGGAAATGGCATATCAACGATGGGGCGTCAGGTACCACCATCAGGTAGGTTGCAGCGGAATGAAAGTCAATATATTAATCGAGGATGTAGTAATTGTGGAAGAATTCACCAGAAAAATGGGTGCCCTGCATATGGCCAGCGTTGTCTAAAATGTAATCGTTACAATCATTATGGAAGGATGTGCAGAATATATGCAGCCAAGGGGATTCCTCTGATCAGGTACATTGTCATAATATTAAAAATGTATGTAGTAGTGATTGGCTGGTTGATTTAAAAATAAATAATACATTGATTAAATTTAAATTGGACACTGGAGTGGACGCTAATGTAATACCTATGAAATATTTAGAACAAATCAAATTAACGGGAAATCACTTAACAAAAACTTCAACAAAATTAATAGGCTATCCTGGTAGTGGCATTAACGTCGTAGGTAAATGTTATTTGAAAACGTATTATAAAAATAATGTCTATTTTCTGCAGTTTATAATTACAGATGTAGACTCCCCACCTATTTTAGGTAGACAATCATGTGTACAGATAGGGTTAATAAAAATAATGTTATCCATTTCCAGTGGAACAAGCTCAGCCATTCTTGATGAATTTCAAGATGTATTTTTAGGAATGGGCTGTCTACCAGGGGAATATAACATACAGGTAAGATTTGATATTTCACCAGTAGTCCATGCGCCTCGGAAATTGCTTGTGGCTTTAAAGGATCAGATAAAGAAGAAATTGTCGGAAAAGGAAAAAGACGGTATAATATGTAAAGTTGAGGGACCTTCTGATTGGGTAAACAGTATGACAGTAGTCAAAAAACCCAATAGGGATCTCCGTGTATGCCTGGACCCACGAGAACTCAATAAGGCAATCAAACGTGAGCATTTTAAATTACCCACATTTGAATAAATTACTGCAAATTTATCAGGCGCTAAATTTTTTTGTACTTTAGATGCGAAACAAGGTTTTTGGCAAATTAAGTTACACCCTACTAGTACAAATTTGTGTACTTTTAATACAATATTTGGTAGATATAAATTTTTACAAATGCCTTATGGAATTTCATCTGCATCTGAAATTTTTCATAAGCGCTTATATGAGCATTTGGTCGATATAGAGGGTGTTTTACTGTTTGTTGATGATATTTTGATTTATGCTGACACAAAAGAGCAACACGATGAGAGATTACGAACTGTATTGCGGCGGTGTCGTGAAATTAACATCAAATTAAATAGAGAAAAATGTAAAATAGTTCTCACGGAAATTAAGCATTTGGGTCATAAAATTACGAAAGAGGGTATACTTCCAGACAATTCACATACAAGTGCCATTAGAGATATGCCAACTCCAAAAAACTCTAAAGAGTTAGAAAGATTTTTAGGACTTGTGACTTACGTAGGTAACATTGTTCCAAATCTATCAAAAAAACGTATTCGCTAGGAAAACTACTCAAAAAGGATGTCGGATGGCACTGGGAGAAGAAACATGATGAGTGTTCACAAAATATAAAAAAATTGTTGCTAAGTCCACCAGTTCTTCAGTTTTATGATAGAAATAAACCGATTGTATTGTCGGTAGATGCGAGTAAGACAGGCATGGGAGCTTGTTTATTACAGAATAATTTACCAGCGTGTTATGCTTCAAATTCACTCACAAAGACTGAGCAATCTTACGCCCAAATTGAGAAGGAATTGTACGCTTGTGTGTTTGCATGTGAGAAATTCCTTTCCTACATCTATGGTCGCACCGATGTAACGGTGGAAACTGATCACAAGCCACTCGTAAGTATAATTAACAAACCTTTGGCCAGTGCCCCCTCTCGTCTACAACGGATGTTATTGCGTTTGCAGTCATATACATTTAACTTAATATTAAACCTGGCAAGTTTTTATATATAGCAGACACTCTTTCTCGTGCAGTGGCCCCGAGTCCTCCAGGCGAGCCATCTCCCGCTCGCGACCATTTCGATGCGCAGGCGCAGGTGTGTGCCCTTACTGCAAGCAATCCCCTGTCCCATTTCATGGAAATCTAGAAACATACACAGGATGACTCAGAAATACAAGAATTAATAAAAGTAATAAAGCGTGGTTGGCCTAATGATAAGAAAAATATAAATGATAAATTAGAACAGTATTGGGATAGCAAAGATTAGTTGGTTTATAACTTGTACGGTATCGTTTGGAAGGGTCATAGGGTTGTAGTACCGAAATGCATGCGCTATGATATGTTAAAAAGGATACATGTGGGACATTTAGTTATAGAAAAATGTAAACTACGTGCTCGCGAGATTATGTTTTGGCCCAATATGAATTCTCATTTACAGGACTTTTTATCCCATTGCCAGGCACGCTTAACTTATAGAAATCAAAATGTAAAAGAACATCTAATTCTTCATGAGGTGCCAAGGAGACTTTGGTGCAAAGTAGGTACTGATATATTCCACTGTGGTGGCAAGTCATATATCATCGTAATAGACTATTACAGTAAGTTTATTGAGATATCACAATTAAACTCTTTGCTATCTGAACACATTATAAAAGTATTAAAAATATATTTAGGAGGCAAGGGATTCCAGAGATAATCATGTCTGACAATGGACCAGAATTTTCATCTAATGATTTCAGAGAATTCTCTCGTGATTGGAAGTTCCAGCATGTTACATCCTCTCCCAGGTATCCCCAATCAAATGGTCAAGTCGAAAGAGCGATACAGACAGTAAAAAACATAATGAAAAAAAACAATGTACAATAATTCGGAATTTAACCTCAGCTTGTTAGAATACATTAATACACCCATAAACAGTGAATTGCCATCACCGGCCGAATTATTGTTAAATAGAAAATTACGCAGCATCGTTCCATGTGTTCCGGAATTATGAATGTCAAAAATAAAAAGTAATGCTATTAAAAACTTAAAAAAACGCCAATTGTCCTACAAATATCAGTATGACAAAATACTGTTCATTGAAAATTATGCAAATTTTAATTATCAAATGTTGTAATAAGTCAGGCTTATTATGATCGATAGAAAACCATTATTTTATATTAGTTTAATAGGTAACAATATGATTTTGGCTTAGTAAAATAAGTCGTTACGTAAAAGTAATGTTATACTATGCTATGATTCCATTGTTTTGTTTAGAAAGGGAGTTGTTGGTATTTATAAAATTAATATTAAGGATGCGGGTATCACCTACCCACTTACTGCATGATACGAAATGGAAATAAAACCAGTGTTAACACAGATCTCGTCTGTTATTTACTCGTCACCTTACATACCTACTTTGACACATACAAAGTAGTTACATGGTGATTTTGTCTTTCACCTGGAATATGGATAAGCTATAGAAATTATTAATAATAGTATTATATCAGTTTAAAATAAATGTAAATCAGTTATCTAGCACCCATAGTACAAGCTTTGTTCAGTTTATGAATTGACGGAATATTTTAATGTCATTTAAATTTTATGACATTCATTATTGATTACGTTATTATTTATTGAAAAATGTAAGTAAAAATTGACATTTAATCTGTATGACATGGTTTTACTTATTGATTATTTTACAACTCAATTATTTAAATTGTTTGGAAATTATTTGAATTGAAAAATGAAACAATTATATTTATCTAATGATTTGTACGACTCAACATGCGGGCAAAGGATGGAGAAACTATTGAAGATTTTTGAAAACATCTGCAATACCTATCACTTACAAATAAATATTATTATAAGTAACTTTGTGCACAATAAATGGTTATGTAAAATGAAAAATATTTTGAATCTTTGAATCAGTTTAGGGCTATGAATCTGTCCACGATTGTTAATTTATTTTATTTTATTCATGTGATATGTGGTAGTGGGGGAAGCCTGTCAATAATTATGACGATTTTAGTTTAATTAGGATAATTAAATAAGGAGAAGAAGAATTAGGATAATTTTGTCCTTTTCCTTCGCCATCTCTTCATATGCCATCATCGACATCTCCCACGAAAGGGGAGGTTATTGCCATAATCTTCACCTTGGCAGGTGGGTTAGAGATCACAGTGTTATAAGTATAACAATGGAAAACACTACTGCCCATTTTCCAGCCTACGAAGACTCTACATCTTTTGTCTCGACAACATAAGTCGCCTTGTACGCCACCCACGAGTGTAAGGGGTTGGTGCTATTCTACTCTGCCGCACCACACGGCCACTACTACTGCTATTTTACCAAAATCTTTATAGATCATAACTAGTGTCAAATAAAGTGCTGGGCATGGATAACTTCTGTTAGGGTGCAATAATGTCACAGATTAGTTTGATAAAATGTAATAATCTTGGCGTGAATATCGTATGAAAAAGAAATAATATTTTTTTTACAGCACAACGTATTGTCCATACAAATATCCATCTGCCTGTGGCTGGGCAAAAAGTTCTCGTTGTTATGTTTGGTTGCATACCAATGCCAGAAGTTTTACTCAACAATTGTACTATCTACTAAGGATTTGGGTAAGTGTATAATATATTCTTTTTCTTCTTGGCGTCGACTAGTGGCGGGTCAAATTTGAGAGGACCAGTGCTCCGCCACTGATACAGAGTTGTTCGTGGCGGCGTACAAATCCTCGCGCGTGCAGGTAATAGGATATAATGAATTAAAATTGTATGTTAATATATAAGTTTCCTATTTTACAGACTCAGCAAGCGTAGAAAGTAAAAATATCAGGAGAATGGTGAAAAATTTCCAGTACATGAGAGTTTACGGTCTCTTCGACGTAGATATGAAACTACCAATAAAGGTGTTTGGACTTGTAGTTGAATATACTGTAGTGTTGCTGCAGTTTGCTTTAGCAAGATCTTAGTAAACAACAAACAATTTAAAAAAGAACGGCTATTAAAGCATTACTTACTTCACTATATAATTCTAAAATGTACCTATGTATGTTACACATAAAGACTACGAGATTTTTTGAAATGGAGATCACCAATCGACTATGAATATAATGAATTGTGATGGAGTTTCAACTCCGGAAGTGGAATATTAAACCTTATTAAAGAGTGATGTAAATAATGTAAATGAACTACTTACTGTCTTTACTCTTTCTTTACAATTCCGTTGTCTTACATACAAATTAGTAACTACTAAAATTTTTATAGCTTCAATAAGATAATCAAATGGAGAAATTGCAGTTCGTGACCTGGATTAATCATCATCATCCTCCGTTGTCAACCTTGTTTTGCCAACGGTATTAGGAGGTACGCCTGCTTGTTGCGGTGCTTAGGCAAATTAGGTCCGGACTCTACGAGCCTTGGTAATCGTTCTCGATAAGATTCAAAGAAGAAGAAGCACGCTGCCACTTGACTAGACCCGCTCCATCGCTTCTAAATATATTCTGACGATGACGATGGCTTTGACTTTGACTTTAATCATAGATGAACACCGTACTGTTGTTAAATTTCTTTTTAAACTAATAATGATACTGATTTGGAAGGGGGGCAAATCAATTTAGAAGGTGACGAAAATAAGCAAGCTAATTAATTATTTCCAATATACATTTGTAGCGATACAGTAAGTAGGTACTTAATACTAATGCACTACAAACATGTCAACAAAGTAACAAATAAAATAGTAAGAAACTATGGCACAACTCAAGTAAATTTTTTAATAATTACAAACGCTCATTCATTCATCAACTCACAAAACCTCAGACACATACCTCGCACGCCCGTCCATCCACCAGCAAATATGTCACACTCAGGTGCTGATGTCTGAAGAGCGTTCAGCATGTCCATGGCGCGAATTAGAAGAGAGTGCGCGCGAGCCAAAGTTCGCGCGGCCGGAGTCGCGAGGAGCCGGTTCTGACGCGCTCTTAGGACTATTCTTAGCTTAGGGGGGACAAATAAACGCACTACCTGTGAGAACAGAGCCGTACAGTCGGCATGAGACACACCATTATGAGCAGATTAAAGTTACGCCTTACTTCCAGAGAATTAAAACCTAGCGTACCCCGCAGGTATTTAGTGGGGTATAAAAAGGGATAGTATCCATACATCTTTTTGTATAGATATCGCAAAAACGCTTTCTAAACTTTCTCCAGAAGCAAGGCGTAGGTACTCTCATATGGATGCCAAATGACAGAGGCTGACTCTAGTTTACTCCGCACTAGTGCATAATAAATGAGTTTGATGGCACCGGGGTCTTTCAAATCGCGCGAGTTCCTAATCACGAACCCAAGTCTACTGGAACAGTCAGATGCGAGACTCTTCATATGCTCATGAAAGTTTAGCGAGGGATCAAAAATGACGCCCAAGTCCTTAATTGTGGTGACACAATTAATTATGTTAGCGCCTAGCTAGTCTAGCTAGTGCTAGTTAGACTAGCTAGCGCTAGTCAGCATACAACAAACAACGAGAAGATTGAAGAGTCTGTTCCAGGTTATTCACCATTATACTAAATAATAACGGACCCAACACTGAACCCTGACTGACCCCGGAACGTGTATGATACGTACCAGATTCATAGCAACCGTGACGGACGTATTGTTGCCTGTCACTCAAGTAACTAGCGAAAAGACTTAACAAAGATGGAGAAAACCCTACAGAACATAGCTTACTCAGCAGCACATCATTATCAACCCGGTCAAAAGCTTTCTTAAAATCAAAGTAGACCACGTCTACCTGCATACCTCTGTCTAGGTGATCGGAGACGAGGTCGACTAAAGTAAGAAGATTGGTAGTTACAGAGCGTTTAGATCTAAACCCATGCTGGGAATCGCTCAGGAAAGGTTTGACCTGCGAGGTAATGTGTGTAGACAGTATCAGCTCATACACTTTTGCCAAAGAAGATAAGTTGGCAATGGGTCTGTAGTTCTCAACATCCTTCAAATCGCCCGACTTGGGAACAGGTTTCACTCGGGTAGTCTTAAAATGCTGCGGGTAACATCCGGTGGAAATGGATAAGTTCAGGATGTGGTAGAGAGGGTTTATGAAAAATTCCTTACAGGCTTTAATAATGAAAGCTGGCAGGTTGTCGGGGCCAATCGAGGGTTTTAATTTATCTATGGCTGTTTCGATATCAGTAAGAGAGATACTCCCAATGTCGATATAGTTGGCAGAAGAGGTTCATCATCACAGCTCGTAACAGTCCACTGCAGGACTTAGGGCCTCTCCCACGAAAGGGGAGGTTATTGCCATAATCTCCACGCTTGGCAGGCGGGTTGGAGATCGCAGTATTTAAATATAACAATGGAAAATGCTGCTGCCCATTTTCCAGACTACGGAGACGCTTGATCTATTTCTTCGAAAACATTAGTCGCCTTGTACGACACCCACGAGTGTAAGGGGTTGGTGCTATTCTACTCTGCCGGACACCACACGGCCGAAGAAGAGGTTCGATCCGCCGTAATTATATCTGCACTTACCAGGCGAGGGACGTCAGTCAAGAAGACGCTTGAAAAATACGAGGAGAAGGCATCCGCCGCCGCACTACCAGCATGTTCCTTACCTTCTAATATAACTGAGGCCTGAAATCCACCCTTAGATCTCAGCCCGTTTATATGGTTCCATAATGCCTTCGGATCACATCTAATCCTATCCTGAGTTCTACGTAAGTAGTCTCTATATGAAGAGGCAGATCTTCTTTTAATATCTGCTCTGAGACTTGAAACCCTGGCATAGGTATCCATGCAGCCACACGACTTCCATACGCAATGAAGACTTGTGGATACGTACAATATCATTGTTGATGACATTGACATCTTTCACTGTGAGTATAGTGTGTATCGGAGAATAATTTATAACAAATATGGTAGCTGTTAGTGGTTTTTGTTACATATCATGGGTGTGTGCTTCCATGATGTGATATGTTAAGTAGTTTAGGTATCGATAAGTAGCGTGCATGCTGTAAATGCTGTGTATACCTGTAAAGATAGTTCGCGCTGTCTAAAACATGTACTACTATTATTTTTATTGTACTGTGTTACTGTTGATGGTATATCAAATAAATAAATAAAATAAAATAAAATAAGACTTGCCTTACGCTTTATGTCCCTAATGAGATCCGCAGTGTACCAAATAGGATAGACCCCACTAGCTTTCTTATGTCTTATCTTCCTTGGTATGCACTCGTCAAAGATATCAAAGACAATGGCGTAAAAAGATTCGAGGGCGTCATCGACACTTTGAGCAGCGTACACTCCATCCCAATAGGCACTAGCTATAAGATAATATAACAACTGATAATTTCCTTTAGGGAAATTCCAGTCACCCCGAGAACAGATGTTGCTAGGCTCAATCATCTCTGACTGCCCTCGCTTTGCATCTCCTAGGGGGACACAGACTTCAAGGGGTGGGTGATATACATCCCGTCGTTGGACGAGACCGCCCCCCTGTATCTCAGAGACTGTGGTACGAGCTATGTTCTCAGACACCAGCACCACATCTAGCTTACCTCCATACAAATTCTCTACATCATTCATCTCAGTCAACCCACATACAGAAAGAAAGTAATTATAGTTATTCAAAATTTCAGTCGACTTATACTTAGGGTTAAGGTTTAGGTCGCCTAGTATGATGACTACACCCTTTAGAGAACCAATCACTGACTCTACTTTTCGAAACCAAGCGATGTATTCAGTATCGGTAGCTCTAGGGTTAATATAAACAACACACAGGTTACAGTTGACGCTTCCAATAGTGCACGACGCCCACAGATCTTCACCGGCAACAGTTTCAAGCTCAGGTCGACGTAGCAACTGTATTCCTGGGCGTGCAGCAAGCATCACCCCACCGCCATAGCCAGTTGTTCGATCACGGCGCAGGACACTCCACCCAGTGCTCGCTATTTCAGCATCATCCACCGACTGATTTAAAAAGGTCTCAGCGACTGCCACGATATCACAACCCATTGCTAACACATTGCACCTGAGATCCGCAAGTTTGGTGTTAAGTCCTCTGACGTTCTGATAAGTCATACAAACGCTGCAGACCTTTCTAGTTCGATCTGTTCTCTGCGGGCTTTTCGGTGTTAGGTTTGCTGTATCTGCGAAATAACCAGGCCTTGACACGCGCATTCTCGGGCCAAACATCGGCAGATAGGCATTTATCAAAGTGAAGTACCGGAACAGTGATTTTATAAGATTTGTAATCGCCTCTAGGCTTAAGCTCCTCCACTAAGCAGTTAGCACTCGGGCACAGCTGATCCAAATAGCTGCGAATATCATCTACACCTGACAACATGTTCCACAGATGTATCGATTTGCGATACTCAACAGCTTTTAACGTTGTAATACTAGGCCCAGCAGTACCGCGAATATAATTGGAGCGCTTCGACTTTCCGTAGACAACTTCTGTCCAGCCATCCCGCGAACTGTCACGACCTGTCGATGAACGTTCCACATTACGATCCTCCTCACTGGATTCATGGGCTAAGCAAGCCGCCACTGTAGGTTTCTTCGGTTTAGGCGAGTCAACCGTATCGATCTTATCAACCTTTGGGGCCTCTACAAGATTCAGATTCTCTACGACAGTTTTCTTACCGGGCACAAGGACTGGAATGACAGGGGGTACCCTAGATTTGTCCAAGTTTGTTCCACTGGAGACCGCCTCCACACAAGACACGCTACGCCGGCATGAACATTGGGCCTCTAATAAAGTCTCCACTTTATGTAGACGTTCGTTCGTCGCATCCATTTTAATGGTACACACCTTTAGGGCTTCATGGTAAAGCGCAATTGCAGAAGTAGCATCCGTGAACTGCTCGGTGAGTAGCATAATCCGCTCGCGCAGGATCTGCAATTCCAAGGAGCATACCGACTGCGATAAGTCCTCACCTAGAGTCATATCCTGAGGGCTACGATGTAGTGTCAAATCCCCGACACTATGCTCGAGGGCCGTACCTTCAGGTGCTTTGGATGCCGCTCCTTCCAAGGACATGACTGAGTCGTTACTTGGAAAGGACTTCGCCGGTGTGACAGGTACAGTAACAGTGTTTTCCTGATTGTAATATTCCTCAGCGTAGTAGGTGTTCCAACGGGTATATTACAATTACGGCCTATTTTCTTCGCGGCTATGCAGCATTCGGTACAAACCCAAGAGGCCTTATCAGCATCTACGCTGGATTTGCCACAACAAAGGAGATGGTACACTTTACCGCACGACTCCAGCATACAGCGCAGAATGGCTTCCTCCTCTTCAAGGACTATCTCCTGCCGACACCCAGCACAAATCATCATACAAATTTCAAAATATTACTATTTATTTTAGCTTAGCTAGCTTAAACGCAAGCCCAAAACTTCAAATAAAAGCAATGTGTAAAAGCAATTTATGCACAAGCAACAGGTAGTGCACTCAATCACAACGGATCGGTAGACTCGGGCGCAGGCGCCGCGCTGCGACACAGTAGGTAGGTACAGCGTGGAAGTGAGCGGGGCGACAGCGGCGTAGTAAATGACGTCAGTACCCCACTTGTAGTGACCGCGTATTTCGCTGCGTCGACGCTATGTGAAATAGCGTAGTGGTTCCCGTAGCAAGTTAGTATGCCACGCACTGGAGGTTCCGGGTTCGAAACCGAGGTAAGGTCAGAACAAGTAATGTTTATATTTTCACTTAAACTGTCCACACAGTAGCTGTCCCACTCTAGACAACAACAGGTAAGATCACCGCAAGAGGAACAAGGAATTGAAATTTGGATATCCAACCAATCACAAAAATCACAATACGGAGCAAAATACACGACCGCGCGCGAAGACTGCGACTGCGCAACGTGATAATATTTGTAAGTATTTGGAGGTCCAAAAATAAGGAGGGGAGAAAAGAGTTTCTGAAAGAAATTTATTAAGTAGAAAACTAATAGGGCAAGGACAGAAGTATAGTATGAGGCTTTTTTTGAGTAAGTGTAAGAAATAGGTAGGCAAAGGTTTGCATGAACTCGTCCAAATGAGAATACAGCATGAAGTTTTTATAAGTTTTTAATATGGTTTGAAATCCAGTACCTTCGTTGATATTTTGTACTTAAAAGTATTAATTTCGTGTTACTCGTTACCTCGTCTGATGAACTATCGAGGCAATCTAGCAACACAATATTATTGGCCATTTTGACCGACGCGGCGACCGATGCGGCGGACGATCCCAACAGAATAATCAGAAGACGCCCACTGCTGGGCATAGGCCATCCCCAGAGATCTCCACAAATACTGGTTCTGGGCCTTCCGCATTCAGCTGGTACCTGCGATCTTTACCAGGTCGTCGGTCCACCTTGTAGGAGGCCTACCCACGCTGCGTCTTCCGGTACGTGGTCGCCACTCGAGAACTTGACTGCATCGGTCACCTGTTCTGAGAGCTATGTGCCCTGCCCACTGCCAAATAATAATAATTCGTCTAGCGTGAACGTCAATAGCTGCATATGATATATATCTTGAGATATCATCATCATCAAGATCGTCTAATAAGATCCGACGTCCACTCATGCGGTGCAGTGCACTGCGCGGCGCACCGCGCAGTGCCACGTCACGGTGACAACAAAGAAAACGGTGGTGTTCTGGTTTTTCAAGTTAGGCAAGAGATTTACGAGAGATAATCAAATTTATTATATTACAATAATAATACAATAACAATAAGTTTTATTTCAAAAAAGGGTAACATTTAACATTTGCTGACCCCCACATTAGGCAAAGCCTGTCTCGTGGAGGATAAAAATATCATTTTTCTGATTTCCTTACAATACGGCGGTACAAGTTATCTTGATAATTTAGAAAAGTAAAAGATAACATTCCCAGATCATGCAATTCTAAGGAATGTAAAAGTGTGTGTGCGCGCGCGCGTGTGTGTGTGTGTGTGTGTGTGTGTGTGTGTGTGTGTGTGTGTGTGTGTGTGTGTGTGTGTGTTTTTACCCTTATATTTTTAATCCTGAACACTCTCTTTGTTAGCATATTGGCATAGTCATTAAAATTTAGTACTTTTCTATGTTTGACATAGACATATACATAGACGTATCTTTATTTGGTCCAACAACACATTAAAAAAATCTTAGAACTAACATAATAAGTACATAATAAGGAAGCAGGGCGATGCATCATCGGACCAAATTGGACCAGCCTCAGCTTAATGCTATGAATGGCAGCAGCCAAACACAGCGCTGGTTTTCAGACTGACCCATAATAGAGCTCGATGCTCGATGTTAAGCCAAGACTACCTTAAGGATGTACAGTTTTCTTATACTGAGCACTTTGCTTTCCAAATACAGTTTCATTGTAGGGTACAAGCGTGGTTTTCATCTAAGACAGTCCCAAGATACTTGATGTCGACGACTCTTTTGATAGATTCACAGTTGCATTCTTCAGACAACCGCGTGCAAGTGTGAATCTTTATGTCGCAATCGAGTCTTGGACGGGAAGCTTTTGTCTTATGAAAGTAAATGTAGTTTGTTTTTGCGGCGTTCAGTGTTAGGAGGTTTTTCGATAACCACTTTGCAATGTCTGAAAGACCAGTAGTCACGCGTTTGCAGACTAAGTCCCAGCTCAAGTCGTTGAAGATTATTACTGTGTCGTCAGCATAACAGACAATTTCAGCGTTAAGAGAAGGAGATAGAGCAGAGGCGATGTCGTTCATACATGCGATATAACTAGTTTATAAAATAAATTAATGTCAAAAAATGACAATATCATTAAGTAATAATACAACCGTCAATACAATCTAATTTACAATAATGCTTTGTCCAAAATGCGTGTAGTCAATGAGGGTAGTAAATAATTAACGTCAAAGAAATAGGAGAAGAAAAACCAGCAACACAACCAAAACTATCTGCATAGGTCCCATCATCCAAATACCACAAATTTAGAGGAGACTGCATAGAATTGACAATTTGATGAATTGCCCTAAAATGTTTTCTCTATAGAATTTCCAAGCTAAACAATAGAGACCCCAATGGATCTCCTTGCTGCGCCCCAACCTCCGAACTCACCGACGAACCCCCGTAAAAAAGCTTACTAGGTGACCTATAACATTGATAAAGGTATGGATATAAAGTGGGTAATTTTTCCTTTACCTCGGAAAGTATTATGTTCCTCTCTACAGTGTTGAAGGCATTTCGTACGTCCAATTTGACAACCACACCCCCACCATTCTCCAGATCTAAACAAAATCTCCTCGTTGCGTGAATAGCGATCTCACAACCGAGTGGCGTTCCGAAACCCAACTGGTGAGGTTGAAGGTAAGCTGTCATTTCTCCCCTCGCAGCACGACAACCGAGCCTCGCCACCAACCTACCGCTATCGGTGGCACCCCTCCATCCCCCTTACTAAGAGCACATAAAGTTGCCCCATATAGGTAAGGACATACCTCCACATTAAGACAACCCTTTAGTAAAAAATTACATAAATTTGTCAACGATTCAAGTAATCGCAACGCGTTATCTCCGGCGGACTTTGAAATTAGTTCTTTCAAATGCTGCGGCCTTAGACCATCGAGCCCAGCAGCCGATCCATTATAAAAAGATCCAATGGCATCCGAAACATCCTTTGCAGTCACTGATAAAGTGGGACAACTCGTATCCGGTGGTGAAGGCATGGATAGGGACCGAGACTGCTTGACCGAGATATGCTTGTCCCGCAAAATGGTCAGTCTCTTCACAATTAGGTGCCAACGATTCCTTAGAATCTAGCAAACGAACCGCGCCCCTTTATTCACCTTTGACTCAATCCATTTAGCTACCGTAATTTGCCTACGGTTCCCTACGCAACCAAATGTCAGATCCACGTTGTCTATGTTCTCCTCAACCTTGGCTGTCAATGATCGAAGATCACCATGGTCTGGCACCCTAAGTACAGCATACGAAAACGAAAATAAATGGTACCAATCATTAACACTATTCGACAAAAGGCACTTGTCTATAAACGACTTCAGCTTCCCGGCCACCAGATTCCTCGCTCCCTTCGGAATATGCTTCAACACTGAAATATTAGACTTGAGGTCACACAAAGTTTCTAAATCCTGCGTAGCATTATGATCCGGCGCGGATAGCGGGGCTCAAAACTAAACATCCCTATGCCTGTGTAACATATGGACACTCAGCCCACGGGGTACCACAAAAAGACGATCAGAGCCCGGACAGAGCGGGCAAGTTGATCGCGTAGGACTGGATTATCTTGGATTTGGATTATGTATCAAGTATATAATGCTGGCTTTCCTGTTTCACAATTTAAATAAAGTCATGCCTATCCAACATTGCATTTGTAAACTACCGAAACTGAATCTGTCCCTACCACTAAAAGTTACTAGAGATTCTTAAGTATTAATCATAATTCACTATTACAATTTAAAATAATGTAATTGAATTTAGCCAAAAATTAAAATTTACATAAAATGTCAAATAAGTATACAAATAAAACAAATTCATTTTGGTCAACATTAGATTATCAGCATTAATTAAATATTAAAAACATTCATTATAAAAAAAACAATTAACTAAAAGAAAAAAAATTAAAGTCTTGTTTGTCTTCGTTGAGGATCGAACCGGGAGCGCCCCCGGGCGGCTTAGTCCAAGGCTATATTTCTCTAGGCTCTGCGTAATAGCGATTAACGACTGCGCTACCGCGCCTATACTGCGAGTTGCGAAATAACAGTATATATTTGCAACGTCTCACTCGATTGTACTGTATGAAGAATGTGTGGTTTCGTTGTTTGTAATATTGTGACGACGGTAGAACACATTCCCAACAATAACGTTTAACCTTATTTCATTCACTTTTTCGTCGTATTTTAGTATGTTTTGTTTATGTTTAAACAATTGCACTGTTTTCCTGTCAATTACCACGTTTCATCATTTGTAAATAGTTCACTTCCGATCATAAATTATAATTAGCACTTTACGTGATTTAACTCAATATGCCACCATTTAATTAAATTGTCTTCACTTTCACAGACTCTTTACGCACTAATTATAACAACTATACTACTTTTATAATAATATTTACAGTTTGCCAATTTTAATAAATTTTACTAAGGAGGATCGATGTATACTCCGGGCCAGTGGCGCCCTCTCTCCGAGAGATTGTGAGTTAGGCAACGTTTGCACGATATCTTTTTCGACGGTTTTACGCGCGTTATTTTAAACGTCTCGCACAATTATTGGCCATATGACTTCTCAACTGTGATTTCACCAGCGGGTGTAAAAAATAGACCGTAGATTTTTTTTTATCTGCCGACTCAAATGCAATAAAAGGAAACGTACAAAAATAATATCATTCATTTTGAACTAAAATAATAGTAGTGCCGGCCAAAAAGTAATTATACAATTTTCAGAGAGACCATAGAATTTCTACCATTTTCGTGAGCGATCGTTTTGAAGTTATTGCAGTTTTAAAATGGACAGCTGTCTTCTACAATATTGATCGCTACGAGAAGTATAAATTCTCTTCAGGGTCAAGTGTTATAGGTCCAATAGTTTTAGAGTTATTACGGTTTTAAGTTTAACAGCTGTCATCCGAACTGAAGATCTCGACAAGCACTATCATTTCTCTTTAGGGACTAGTGTTTTAGGACCAATGAGCAGTTTTACAGTAGGTATTGTCATTTGGTTTCAAAAAGCAACAATAGATGACGCTCCCACAATTTTGGTACTTTCTTTTTAAATCTGTATGATTGTGCCAGTGATTTCATGCAGCCAACTAATACTAGACTTAAAAATTAAAAGTTAATGATATAAACATGACTTTAAAATGTTGAAACTAATGTAAAAAAAGATATTTATATGAGTAGGCACTATTTTCCATTTTCATACAAACCTTTCATATTTGAATTACGTCCATTCTTGATCCTAGCCTTCACGAAACGAACTGACTGAGTCAAATTAATATTTGATTTGTTTGCAATAATTTATTAAAACCTCAAAAATAGTTGTAAACTGTTGATAAAGTAAATATTATTCAGTATAACGTACCCAGAGTTTATATCCTCTTTGCTAAGTACCTATTTCAAGCGATTTTCAATTACAAAAATTGTATGTATGTATGTATGTAATCTCTTTATTGCATCAACGGGGCGCTATCTAGCAAATGATGCTATAGATAAGCATTCCCATCCACTTGCTAGATATTGGAGAACTACTCATAGTTTCACAGAGTTTTTACGGTTTAAAGTTTGACAGGTGTCACCCGAAATGTAGATCTCAACGAGTACTATCATTTCTCCTTAGAAACTAATATTCTAGGACCAACAGTTTTAAGTTTGACAGCTGTCATCCGAAATGTATAAGATCTCGACGAGTATTAGAATTTCTGTTTAGAAACTAGTGTTCTAAAACCAAACATGCCTTATTTATAATTCGGAATGAACTGGGAAGAAAATGACGACAGGATCAAGACAGCGAAACAACTTTGATAATGTTACAGAATCAGAAAAAGGGCTTACGCATCAGTTCAAACTTTTTGTTAACTTTCGCTTAAACTTTCTTTGACAAGGTTGAATTCCTATTTCATTAACACGCGTTGCATCTGCACTAAAAAAAGTAGACAGAAAAATGTGTGTGAACTATGTCACATAAGGAGGAAAGATTCGAACTGTTGGTAAAAAGAAACAGTCAAGTGTGACGTCTCATGTTGACATCTGCTGATATCGCGCCGCACACTGCACGATGGGGCAAAATTAAAAAAATGTGGACAAAATTTATATAGAACTGACATTTCGGGCTTTGATTGCGGGTTTTGCCTCATCATGCAGTGCGCCGCACAGCGCGTTGCACAGTGGGATATTTCGCTACCTGTCAATGTACTTGCATACAAATTGCTCGACGTGTAACAAGTTTTGCCACATCGTGCAGTACGTCGCGCCGAGCACTTCATCAGTGTGTCTCACCACTTAGCGCGCATCCCAGCCTCTGTCAGAGATCGCTTTCCTACCTATTGTTCTCCACTTCGCCAGGTCTTCGGCATCCTCGCGTCGTTAGCCATTGGCTCTCGCGTCCGACTCAGCGATGTCAATCCATCCATTATGTTTTACTAACATAATATGTTTCAATTACTGTAATACGATCCGCTGGTATTTGTTGTGATAAATGAATTAGTAAGTTCCTAGTGACATTGTTTTCTTTTGTCGATTACTCAGCTATATTGCTTTAGTAATTATGAAAATGTGTTATGGCTTTCTATGTAAGTCAATAATATTTTACTATTAATACCTTTGGGTTGATTTGGTACTAATGGGTTTGCTTGTTATATTTCATTCGTCGTCAAGGTAATACCGAACCGGCCTAAAATTAAGATAAAAATTAAATTAATTACCAAAATGTGTAAATTGTTGGCAGAATTCCTTATTAATATATATAGTTAGTAACGAAATTCAAAATGTTTTTTTTCCGCTAAATGTATTGGCGGACGATCGCAACAGAATGAGTCAAATAATATATCTCATAGGGTGAACGCCAATAGCGTGATGTAATATATTATATTCCATAATGAAAGGCCGGCTTTTCTGTATCTATGGTTATCTATATATATGTTTCAATTGCGGAACGTATTCGTTCTGTTGGTATTTGTAGTGATAAATAATTTAGAAAGGCTAGGAACTAGGAAGTGACATTGTTTTCATTCGTCGATTACTCAGCTATATTGCTTTAGTAATTATAAAAATGTGTTATGGCTTTCGATGTAAGTTAATCATGTTTTAACCTTTGGGTTGATTTGATATTAATAGGTTTGCTTGTTCTATTTCATTAGTTTTATGGTATAGTAAGAGAATACCGAACCGACTTAAAATTATAACCGAAAATAAATTATTTCACAAAATGGATAAAATGTTGCCAGAATACCTTATAAATAATACAGTTAGCGAAGACATTAGAAATGTTATTCTTCCGCTAAATGTATTGGCGACTTTAGTTTTTTTGAAGAAATACTTTATAAATGGCCAATTTATCACACCTACTTCTAATAGATACTATGTAATTTCCTTTATTGGATCAAGTGTTTTCGTACTTTGTATATTTATCGGAATTTTTCTGGTTTATATTTCTTTTGTGGAAAATCAAACTCAAACTTTTGTTTCTATTCTAAGCTTCTGTAATTTTTCGTTTTATCTCATTTCTGTTGTATTCTTTTACATACTCAACATCGCTTATAGTTTAGACCATGTTGCGCTTGTATTAAAGTTGGACTTTATTCACAATTCTTTAACAGCTCCGAGTAATTTGAAAACATTGCGATTTTGGAATTGGATCAGTGTTATATCCTTCGTTTCATTCCACTTGATGCTCCCCTCTGTAAATTCCATCTTGTCACATTTTTTTAATATTTTTGAACACATTTTCAATTTCTTGATGATATTCATCGACTCGAACACGTTATATGGTTTATGTATGTTGAAATTCATAAATTTTGAATTTGAACGCTGGTTGAAAGAAAGTGAATACGTATTAGCGAACAAAACCAATAGCATGTCGTTGAGGAAATTACTGCACCTCCACAAAGACATTTTAGAAGCATTTGATATTTGGAAGAAATTATTTCAATTTTCAGTAAGTATGTCCCTTTTTACAGTAACAAATTAAACAAGTTCAACTTGTAGAATGAAAAATTCGTTTTAATTTCAACTTTGAACACAGTGATCTATCGGAAATCATTCGACGTACTTTACTTTTTTTTGTATATAGTTTTTCCGCCTGTTTTTACCAATAGAGGCAGCTGTCTCACCTGGAATGGCTAAGAGGACAAATTATATATGATTTACTTAAAAATATAATTCCAATAATTCTACTAATAATTTTATAAAGAGAAAAGATTGAATCAACTGCGGGTCACTAATTATTTCCTTTCCACGTTTTTTCACCGAATCCAAAGCCACTAGTTAATATTTGACTGATCCATCCCAGAGGTGAAAGCAGTACTCCGTGCAGGATCGGTGTAGGAGGTCGGAGGAGTGTGCTTGATATAACATAAGCAACTGCTAAAAAAATAGTAGTAGTAATAGAAAATTATTTAAATATGTATACTGAAATAAAACTTGAACCCACAGAGCTCTTTACCTATCACTGAATATTTCTTGTACCAGTATTTTATTTGAAAATTTATAATAGAAAAAAAAGTAAGTACTGTTGTATTGAGACACATGGAAACGCAATAAACGAATTGAATTGAATTGAAAAAAGAGAATAGATTTGTATTTTTTTGTTTGTATTAAGTAAAGTCAAATACTACGGGACCGGTTTTAAAATGTATTTTACTAATAGGAAGTTATTTTATGTTATTTTTAAGTGATATAGGCTACTTTTTATTACGGGAAAATAATAGGGTCCCGCGGGAAAGCTGAATGTTTTCAGAGATCCGAACTGAGTGCGGCTGAAAGCCGCTGGGATAAGCTACTTTTTATAAAACTGTTTGAGCCTGTTGTATTTTATTTTTAGATAATGATGTTGGCTTTAGACACTTTCATAGAATGGGTGATAAACGTCCAGTTTTTATTGGAAATAAGCGGAAATGGCAATTCTTACGTAAGTTTTTACATACTCTTTTATACATGTTAAGAGTAACTTTCACATTACATGTATTTAGACTAGAAAATGGGCAGCTGCAGTGTCGCACAATATTAATCAAAACTACAAATGCCAAGCATGTGGAATTTGTGACAAAAAAAGAAGTAATATATCAGTTATCTAGCACCCTAGCAACTAAGCTTTGCTTAGTTTGAGGCTAGATGTGTACTGTGTGAATCTGTCCACGATTGTTAATTTACTTTATTGTATTTATGTGGTATGTGGTGGTGGAGGAACCCAAGTCCAGCAGCGGATTGTTGTGCCCTGTCAATTGATGATTTTAGTTTAGTTAGAGGAATTAGGATAATTTTTCACTTTTCCTTGAACATTGACTACCTACCAAAATCTATTGTGGAATAAAGTACTGGGCATAGAAAGCTCCGTTCTTAAGGGGACCTTAATGGCACAACCTAGATGAATAGGTGTGAATATCATATGAAGAAGAAATATTGTTTTTTACAGCATAACCTATTGTTCATACAAATATCCATCTGCACGTGGCTGGCAAAAAAGTTTTTTTTGTTATGTTTGGTTGCATATCAATGCGAGAGGTTTTACTCAACAATCGTACTATCATGCGATATTGTAACTAAGGATTTGGGTAAGTGTATAATATGAAAATAAAATATGTATTTTTAGAAATTAAATCGCACTACTTTTTAATGTATTTTTATTTATTGAGCGATTTTTATTTTACTGAGCGCGTCGGTCTGTGGCCTGCGTGATTTGTTGAAGGTGTGTGAGTCATACGCAGAAACCCATAGGCTAAAATATAATGTAAAAAAGAGCCAATACATGGTGTTTGAGGTCGGTTCTAAGCGGGTAGTTGAAGTACCACCCATTGTATTAAACAGGTCTCCCCTAGAGAGAGTGGAGAGATTTAAATATCTAGGACACATTGTCACGAGTAGCCTGAAGGACAATGAGGATATTGACCGGGAGCGAAGGGCTCTATCAGTGAGAGCAAATATGATAGCTCGCAGGTTTACACGTTGTTCACAGTAGGTCAAGGTAGCTCTATTTAGAGCCTTTTGTACATCTTTTTACACGTGTAGCCTGTGGGCTAATTATACTCGAAAAGCGTATGGATCCCTTCGCGTCCAGTACAATAATGCGTTCAGGGTGCTGTTGCGGCTGGGTCGCTACTGCAGTGCCTCGGGCATGTTTGCAGAGGCGCGCGTGGACTGTTTCTACGCCACAATGCGCAAAAGAGCAGCGTCCCTGGTCAGCAGAGTGCGGGCCAGCCCCAACAGCATATTGGCAATGATCGCAGATAGGCTCGACTGCCCATACATGTCTCACTGCTGCCAACGACATGTTGTGAGAAATGCTTAGTCAACTGTATTGTTTACATTTTGTGAGTACAGTTGACTGATGCACTAACAAATAGATTAAGAAAGTACTAACACAATGAGTCTGGTCACTTGAATAAATGAATTATTATTATTATTATTTATCAACAAAAATACGAAGAAGTTAATCGGGTGGAATGTAGTGACTCATCCATATAACAGTAGTAACAAAAGTGTAGAAACCTTATCAAGTGGCTCCTGATACAGTTGTCGAATAGAGGGTGACCAAGACCTTCCGCTGGGTATCCAGAGACAGGTTGAACGGTCTCGGGGGACGATTGGCACCCCTAACACTCCCAAGAATTACCCTCAAATTACAAGGAGAAACTATTAAAATATTAAAATTTGTATTTGATTATTATCATAAAAGTTACGTATTTTACAGACTCAGCAAGCGTTGAAATAAAAAATATCAGGAGAATGGTGAAAAATTTCCAATACATGAGAATTTACGGTCTCTTCGACGTAGATATGAAACTACCAATGAAGATGTTCGGACTTGTAGTTGAATACACTGTAGTATTGCTGCAGTTTGCTGTAGCGAGAACTCTAAGTAAAGTAAAGTAAAGTGAAGTAAAAATTTATTTCCATGAAAATTGAGAAATACAGGGTTACTGTGGGCTCTGCACTAAGATCGATTTGTGTCGTAAACATTAAACATCACTATTAAAAACAGCTATTAAATAAATAAAAGAAAATGATTTTTATTTTAAATCAGGATACGACCAACGGCAGATTAAAACTACAGGCAATACATTAGTTTTATACAATACAATAGTGGTTGTATTTAGCTTATAGTGGAGTCCCTGCTTCCCAAAACTAGGATATCCTGTGTTATGGGAATTAGTTATTTCTATAAAACTAGATGTTACTAATAGTATTTTAATAGGCTTTGAACAAGTGAATTTCAGTATCGAAATTGGTTTCTGATTTTGTTTTCTAGATATCCTGCATGTGTGTGTTATGAATTTTAGGTCATTTAAGTAGATATTACGTATTTGCATAGTCTATACAAAGTAGTTACATGGTGATTTTGTCTATCACCTGGAATATGGATAAGCTATAGAAATTCGTAGGAAGAAGTACTTATATCGCGGAGAACATTTCACTAGTGCGATGTAGGAACGGCCAGCGCCATTTATCTGCGGATACGTGCCCACCTTGTGTTCGTGTACTCGTAATATGAGTATTGTTGAGTTTCCCAAATGGAGCGATAGATGTCACTACAAATGTGCTGGATGATAGAAAAATGAATGTTATTAGGCCACGTCATAGTCCAAATTCTTTGGCCAAAGCCTCGACAAATCATAGCCACATTAACACAGACTAAACACAAATTACAAATATTCCCTGTTCGCTTGCTCTACAATGATTATGAATCTTGCTATCCCGTTTTTTGATCCATTGGAATAAGTTCACGGAAAATGACGCGCGCATTGTTTTGAACGTTCGACATATTGCTCGAGGGCCTAACGACCTGACGTTATTTTTGAAACATTGGTGTAAATTTTATAATTTCCTAATAAAATTTCAATCAAACCATTTAAAAGATTGTAATTTTGTGTGTAATTTTGTGTACATTTATGTGAAAGCGCAAAGTATAGAAATACACCTGGATTATCCTTTCATCGGTAAGTAAACATTCGTGGTCGCGGCGATCCGAAATAAATTTTAGAAATTGTGACAAAAATATGCATTGAAATAGTGTGAATTTGCAATAATTGAAATGCTTTACCTTAAAACAACATGCCATTAGAGATAGATTTAAAATTATTTGCAAATTGAGCAATATTTCGGTGTCTAAATAGGTACGAAAATATTTTGATGCTAACAGGGTAGGACTTAGTATTTATTGTATAGTATTTTATTACTCAAATCTTGTGAATAGCGGTCCACAATTTTATATGTATCAGGGTTCCATACCAAAAATGTACCTAGATGACATTTTAAATGTTCAGACATTATATGAAACAACGGATTAATCGCGTATTTACGTTTATTTACATAATTATTTGTTTTTCTAGGTTTCGTAAAGACCAGACATGGTTATGTCTGGGTTGCAAATTGGAAGTGCTGCGTTGTACACATTTTGAAGAACAAGATAATAATTACATGCAAGTCCCTTCTGTCCTGCTGCACCAGCATAATATGAATTTTCACTGAAAATAAAGAATATGCTGCTTGTTTCATATATTAATGTATCTATCCTTTTCATTTTTTTTTTCATAACTATGTCCTCTAGAGGGCATCATATTAAATTTGTGAAGTCACATAGGCCAACCTGTGAACAATGAAGACGCTTCTAACTATAAGTAAGTAGGTAGGTACCTACTTAGTTTAGAAGTTATGAGGCAACAAATAAACATTAATACCGTTCAAAATCATAACCCTCCTTTTTGTAAAAGCAAGCACTGCCTGATTCACGGTATGTAGGATCGAGAGATTGAAAAGACGGTGGTAGGTATCAGGGCATGGCTTTGATTCAGTAGACACCTTACCTTCTATTATAATGTCAATATTAAAATATATAAGGACAAGCTTAAAAAAATTGCATAGTCATCTGGAGCGAACAACAAGTCAGATTTGTTTGTGTTCGTTACGAGTAGAAAGTCGTAGCAAAATATAACTCATGATGAGTTATATTTTGCTGCAGATGGGCTGCCTTGTTCCGTCCCTGCATTTGCATTAGTGTGTGTGTTATAGAGATGTGTGACATTTTGTCTCGTATTTTAAATCTAAATGTACTCTCTGCTTCTGTATATAAAATTTTTTCTCTATGCACATTAAGACATTTAAGATTTGTTTACCTATGTCTATGACAACTTCTTAGTCAGAGCATAGCCTCCTTCATTAGAAAGCAGATATCTAGCTTTGGATTTAATTATATAATTATTGTTCTGTATATAAAATTTTCTTCTCTATGGATTATAGTCACTTCAGAAGAAAAAAATCGCTTAAGAGTCACGTCATAGGTTGGCAGGTATAATGTCGGCATTGATCAAAAATTAAATTCCTAAATTCGAAATAATTTATAACATGTATGGTTGAATATTAAACAGATTAAGGACATAATTATTGGAAATTATGAAGTTCACAAAAAGTCAATTTGTGAAACGTGAAAGATGAATCAGACAGTGATGTTCACGGTAAAACCGAGTGGAGAGAGAAGTATTATATTACTTTATTGTTTTTCTAGCTATTTTGTTGGAAAACTGGATGGGTCACCGTGTTGGTAACCTGGATGGGTCAATTTGAGGCTAGTCGAATTTCATCACCGCAACGAACTCATTTCTCCCACGGTTTTAACCGTTGGCGAAGCTAGGTTGGCATAGGTCTTCCGCTGGGGACCCTGGTGAGTAGTCTTGGGAGCAGATTGCATTCCAGCATTCGACTTAATTAAGTAGGCTATATTCAGAATCGAAAAGCGTGAGAGCAAATTAATGTGGAAGGTATTGCTCTTAATATAAGGTCCATTTATGTATTACGGCTTTTGAAAAGCGGAGCGACGCGTCACATAATTTAAGTGACACAAAAATGGATCTTATTTTTTGAGCAATACACTTTGATTTGCTCTCACGCTTTTTACTTCTGAATTTAGCCTACTCGTTCATCATCATCACAGCCCATAACAATCCACAGCAGGACTTAGGGCCTCTCCCACGAAAGGGGAGATTATTGCCATAATATCCACGCTTGGCAGGCGGGTTGGAGATCGCAGTGTTATAAATATAACAATATAAAACGCTGCTGCCCATTTTCCAGCCTATGGGGACTAGATCTTTTGCCTCGAAAACATTAGTAGCCTCGTACGACACCCACGAGTGTAAGGGGTTGGTGCTATTCTACTCTGCCGGACACCACACGGCCGAAATTTAGCCTACTGAATTTAGTCAAATGTAATATGCGCATTAATGTGTAGGTACTATGGTCCACATCGCTTCGTCAACGATATGAAGAAGCAAACCTAACGGGAGGCGAGCTCGTTGAGATGCTAAAGTTCGACTCGTAGTATGAAACGGTGACCCATCCAGTTAACGGCATGGCCGTGTATTGCTTTGCTTTTGTTATCGATCTTGGAATCATACTGCCACTAGACTAGGGCCGCGTAAATTATTGATACAAACTTTATCCCACGAGTTCGTACGCGTAAAACTCGGTTTTTACGTTCCGGACGTTTTTCTGCGGGAACCACATTGACTTTCAGGATGATTATAGCATATGTGCTATTATGGGCTATAAGCTACATTACTGTTAAATTTAATCAAAACCCGTTCAGTAGTTACAAACATAGTATTTATATATATTAGTAGGACGGGACATCGTGTATAGTATATAGAAAGATAGACAAACACTTTATTGCTCATACAAACATTATACAGTACATGCAGTTTCAATCACTAAGATACAGTTGAGCCTTATCGCTTCAGCGATCTCTTCCGGGCAACCTTCACAGGATATAGGCGTTATCTGCATATGGCGCCACCTGCGTATTCAGTACTATCGTCTGTGCAAACACCAGTGATATTAACAGCGTGGGCGAGAAAATATCCAACAGGACAAAATAAGTACTCACAAGGTTATTTTTATGCCACAGGGTTCGCTTTCATCATCTTCAGCCTAAACTAGTGCTATTTTCTATGTTAGGTTTCCCCCCAATGTGCGTCAATGCACCCTGTACCTACTACGCTTGTCGCATCCAGCATCCATCTGCATATCGCAAATCGCCACACTACCTGACCGAAAGGCGTCCCACGCTACGCTTCTCCACTCTGGAACTCGTTTGCCCTAAAAAGTCGCGTCCGCGTTCCGTCTGTGCCCTGTCTTCGTCTTACGTCTTTTCTGTGTGGCCGTTCGCTTTACGGTTGTCGGTTTTTCAGCAGACATGGCCAGCCCACTGCTACTCGGACGGGGTCCACCTCACGGGCGCCAGCCGACTATACAATTCACTCTGCACATGTTAGATACACAACAACCATCAATAATTATGACCAGTATACGTAGATATAGGTACACACCTACATACATAAAGCTCACGCCTCGGTCCCACGGGTCCCACGGTCCTCACACAACTCCCTAGCCTCGCATCCACAACTCTTTTCCACATCTTCTACATCTCCTTTTATTCTTGACCTCATTCTGGCTTCGGACCCCAGCTTTTTTGAGAACATTACTGATTAGATCAGTGAATGAGTATTTCCTATATATTATGTACATTTGTTTGTGCCTCGCTCAGCTGGTCTCACTGAAAACTAGTGAGGTCCTTTTTACACAAACTCACCACCATAACACATTACTACACTACACAAGAAAATATATACAATGGCACTGTGTAGCCGCCTCGTGTATTTTATGTTGTAATAATTGTTTTCTTGTATATTTTTCAATGTTGTGGTGTTGTTGTTTGTGTCAACGTAGTATTGTGCATTTTCCATAGTTTTCAACTTTACTAGTGAGTTAACAATATTTCAGGGAGAATAGAATAACGGAGGAAGTTTTTGGACATGGTTTGGAAATATGTCTTGACCTACTTCACCATTGTTTGTAAGTATTGTGATATTCATTATTTATTTATTAGTTAACTCGAAACACATACCTAATTCTACTCAAAGAAAGCCCAGAAAAACTGGAATGTATGATAGCAAAACTGGAGTTGGGTAGGTCATATGATGAGAGATAACATGGGAGAATGGAGAGTCACAGAATGGCACCCAAGAGCCGGAAAGAGAAGTCAAGGAAGACAGCATAATCGTTGGGAATATGAACTGACACTGACTGCAGGATCATACTGGAAAAGGGTTGCCCAAGACAGGCAACAATGGAAATCGTTGTTGGAGTCTTTGTCATTAGGCACACTGAAATGCGTGACCTTTAATAGTTTAAATAATATTCGCAGTTTAATGTATAGTTCAAAATAAAGAGCTTAATAATAATATAACTTAAAATATGATTGGAATTTAAAAAAAAATACGTAACCCACTCGTAACTCAACTTGTATTGTAAACAAAACTAACGCAGATTTTTGTCACCTTCTACATCTCATTGTTGTGTTTAGCGTATTTCATTAATTTTACAAAGATTTAAGCCAATGTAATAATTTCTGATTGTATATTAGAGACATCCATAAAATTTAAGACTTTTGATGCACATATTATCCCATTTTGTTTCACACATTTTAAAGGTATGTTCCGGGTTTCTTACCGCATACCTTTGTTTATGAGAAACCCGATATTTAGACGATGCAGTTTCATGCATCATGGTCACGGGGCGACCCGGAACATATCTATAAAATGTGTTATAATAACCGCGATAGTTTAAACCATTATCCCATTTTATTTCAGTTCTAATCCTAAAACACCACGATGCATGGAATATGAACACTCTGCTTGAATTCACGAAGAACTTCCGCCTGCTAGTAGATGAACTTTCCGTGTACTTCCAGCCTTGCGGATTTCCCATCGAATTGGTCGCTAGGTATTGTAATACATTCTAAAGTTACATACTCCATACAAGTTACAATGCTTATTTTTATAAAGGAACTGGCCAGGCATTTAATCAGTGTAGGAACAGCCTATTCACTCTTGCCTTGAAGCACTCGCAGGCAACGTGTTTCATTGCCTAGCCGTACGCATTATGAAAGTTAAGCCAAAGCAGTTTATGCGTATAGCTGCAAGTTGCACGACATAAAGACAAAAGTTTGCTTCGGATCGCTTTTCCCGATGGTGAAAAAGGGGCGGCGGAATGCGGTCGTGCAACTGCTTCGCACACTATCCGGAATGCAAGCATCCATCATCATCATCTCAACGGTAAATCTCGGCTTCCAGCAGGGCACGCTTCCTTGCTCTTTCTTCCACCCTTCGTCTGGTGTTCGACAAAAGAGATCCTCGCATCGTAAGCCGTTGGCTCTCGCCTCCGACTAAGCGATGGCAATCCATAGATTTCTGAGGCAATACCGGCAGGTTTAGGTAAATATCCCTGCTGCTTACGCAGTAAGTGATGAAGAGAACCAAGTTATGATCATCATCATCGGCTTTAAGAACGTTCGATGATACTGTAAGAGGTATGGGGAATATAATAGTGGTTTAAGTATGAAGTTGCCGTATTTATCGCCCAAGTATATTTGCACACAATTTTGTAATTTTTCAAAACATGTAAAAAGTAGTAAATTATTTGGACTAATGTTATTTATTCACTTGATGGAATAATATTAAATTTTCTAAATTAAAAAAGGATTCATAGGTATATTTTATAAAGTTTGTAAAAGTTTTTGAAAATGTACCTTTTTATTTGTCGTCAGTTTTGCCTCTATAGGCAGACTAAAATTCAGATGTAGGGAGGTATAAAAAATTACATTTCAGTAAGTTTGCTTAATCATATCTAATTATACCTAATCATCAAAATTTGTGATTTTCAATAAACTTTAAAATTTTGGTTGTATATAAATTACAGTTTTGGTCATTTTCTCCAAACAAAACGGCAATTTCATATTTAAAAATCTAATCTTATGGAAAGTAGTTACTGCCACCTACGGGCACCAGCATTAGTAGGGCATCCAGGCCGTCACCAGCGCATTGCCACTAACCGGATCCCATGTCAAAGCCCAAAGTAAACACTATGGCTGGGAGATCATTCCACATTCGACTAGTACGCACGAGAAACGATCTTTCGAACCATCGTATGAACACTAAGGGGTCTACGTAATGTGGATGAGAACCCAACCCACGGCGTGTGGTGCAATGGCGGAATAGTGCTGTGGGCTCACCAAAAAATTCCACAAAACATTCCCCATTGTACAGCCGGTAGTACCCACAAAGGGAGCCTAAGTCCCTTCGAACAGCCAGTGGTTCTAATTTGCTTATTAGTATGGGATCGTCGACAATACGTTTGGCGTGTCTCTGTACGGAGTCAAGAGGATTGAGCAGATTGGATGTTTCGCCGGCGATATCCTGTGCCTTATACAGAAATAGGCGCTGACCTTGGGTAAAGTATCGTTATCGAGTATAATGTATAGTACGTGCCAAATAGATAGGCTATAGAGGACGTTGACCTCCCTAATGGTCTCTTGATGTCTCTGAACTCTCTGTCTCGTCGGTTAGACTAATTTATAAATTGAGGGAATACATCCTGATGAAACCTACACATTAGGCGAATGAATATGTAACCATGGTCCAATCTGGTCAGGTTCCCCTGTGACCCGGGTTCCGGAAGTCAGATGGCGGTCACTCCACTTTAGTTACCTGGTCTGCCAAATCCTGGATGGTCACGGCCCGTTCCCTCGCGCGCGAAAGCACTACCGGGATATTAACGCCAGGGTGATCAACGACAATACTGAATGTGTCTTAAAAAGAACTTGCTGTAGGAAAAGAGATTACTGAAGAAAAATGACTAACAGGGGTGAGTAATAGCGGTGTTACGGGTATTTTCGTTATCCCTTAATACACTTCTTTTGGGAAATTTTCTCTGTAATAAAAATAATAAGTATACATCTTTGTGTTAGATAATGCCCCGGTTGTGCTCTCGCGCACGAGGGCCAGGGGTTCGCCTTCACCATCATGATCCAGGATTGGGCAAATCAGATAATCACAGTGGAGCGACTGCCATCTGACCTCCGTGACTCTGCTACTAGGGGAACCTGACCAGATTGGATCATGGTTACACATTCAGTGGCCTGAATGTGCAGGTTTCATTACGATGTTTTCCGTTACCGTAAGAGCATCGGTTAGCATTCAACTAATGTACGTAGCTCAGAAAAGAGTCATTGGTGCGCATGGCCGCTGTGGAATTTGAACCCGGTACGCCTCGCTTACAAGTCTGTTACCTTAAGCACTCGGCTACCGACGCTCATACATTGTATCATGAATAAGACCAAAATAAGTAATCAAAACTTCAGGCAGTTCAGGATAAGACCCTGAAATCATGGTGGTAAATGTATAGCCATTGCCCTTATAAAACAAGGATTAGATGGTAATCATATTGCTTAAAGCGAAAAAATTTATGTTTTTAATTAAATTAATTCTACGCGGTGACAAATGAGCACACGGTCCCCTGATGGTAAGCGGTAACTGTCAACATCTACGATTCATGTATTTAGGTCGCAGGCAACGAAAACGCAGACTTTTATTATGCTCAATTATTTTGTCTTTTTCTATTAAAACAGTTTATAGAAGATTTACTTATCACTTGTCTTGACACATCATCATGTTCTGGGTTTCCTACCGCGTACCTTTGTTGATGATATTTCGAATGCATCATAGTCACGGGACCCCGGAACATACCTTTAAAATGTATGATAATAAATAACCGCGATAGTTTGAAACATACGTGTTCCGGTTTGAAGGATGAGCCAGCTAAATTACAAGCATGAGGCATTTCATCTTAGTCCTCACATTGACAACACACCTGCGGTTCTGCATTTGTGTTACCTGCAACCTAAATGCATGAATCGTAGATGTTATCGGCGACAGTTACCACTTACCATCAGGTGGGCTGTCTGCTCGTTTGTCATTGAGTAGCATAAAAACTAAATGGCTTTAAAGCTCTTCCTTTCCGTTCCTCATATTTTCCGTCGCTAACGATACTTTCAACCTCTTTTAGATTGTAATTTTGTTCGCAGATCACGATCACGAATGCAACCTGTAAAACGTATAATAGTTCAGAGGATCGAAAGTCTGTCTAACATGATGCATTCAGCTAGCAGAACATTTTCATGGTCTCAGGACAGATCCTATTTGACGAACAGAAATAGAAATGTCGTTGCAGAACAAAGTTGTTGAAATAATGAAGAAGTGTCCATGTCCATACACTTCATAATGTCTAAAGCAACCTTATTTTGTGACAATAATGTTATGGTAAATAAATTAAAACAGCACAACTATAAAATTGATTTTATTCCTGGTGTATATTTAAATGTAGTAAACAATGGAATACGTTATATTATTGTCATATAGGTCAATAGAGAAAGCTTAAGTATATGAAACAATTGGTTTGAAGTAAGTATACATATATTGTTAGACTTAAAAACAGTTATTTGATCATTTCCTATTAGGGAAAAGTAGAAAACAAGAAACCTTAAAGTAATAAGTTAAAAATAAGTCTTGTATTTTAAATGCATGGGGTTTTAAAACAAGTAAATAAATAATTACTTTAAAAAGAAAATTAACTAACAGGTATAAAATATTTACAAATCACTAAAACTACTTTAGCATAATAAACAGAAATAAATAAACAGTCAAAAATAACTAATTTTACTCTAAAATCACTAAAACCTTAATTGTCGTATCTAAAATTATTGAAGGTTTAAAATTACAATCATCGGCCATTTTGATGTCAATTCGGCGCCATATTGCTGACGCCATCTTGATTACTGATTTTTGTACTGACATTAGGTTATAAAATACAAAATTCTTACATTATATCGAACGATTAGTGGAAGACAAAAGTTTATAATGTATATTGGTCTATTATTAGGTTATTTTACATTATTTTACTTATACAAAGATAGTTGGCACTAATTAAATCGGGAAACCCCCGTTACGATAGGGAGAGGAAGTGAAATATAATGTCGACATGACTGGATTACTAGATAAATGGGAGATAAGTTTATCGATATAGATAGTTTTTAGGCTCCTCTGCAATCGGTTCTGTACATGTGCCCAGGTACTTCAGTTGGACGAGACTCCTGAAAACCAATAAAAATCATATGTAATAAAGATGCCTTAGCTCTCATGCCAGATTTACATTGGGTGTTTAACGAAGTAGGTAAGTACCTACAGTGGTGTAAATAGGTAGGAAAGTACTGAAACTTTGATTGCAAGCTGCCGTGCTCGACTTGTTGAATTTGAATTTGAATTTGAACTTGTGCTCGTGATAACAAATTACTTTTACTATGGCACCAACAAAAAATATCTGCTGTTTTTACATTATGGCAAAATTCGTGTAAATTTTGGATGAAACAGTTGTTTTTTTTTCCAGATTTTTGTTAGGGCGTAGTAAAAGTTGTTTATTATCACGAGCACAAGCATACGGTACCGCTTGGTATTATGAAATTGAAATCAACCTGTAGTGTGGCACCCATGCAGTCGGACTCAGGCTTATTTTTATTTATTTATTTAACTATTTATTGTACACAAGATTTTTACAAAACATGACAGAATATATCAGACAGAACAGGCCAACTTATTTCTATAAAGAAATTTCTTCCAGCAGGTCTACAGCAGAGAGATCGTGACAATTAAATGCTTGTGAGGGTATTACCCGTAAAAACGGTAAAAGTCACTTTATTGTTACCACATTTACGCTCTCTCTCAGGATCCTCCCACATCAGAGAAAAATGTTTGAAGAATTAAAATAACTTTAACTTCAATGCGAACTACTGCAACAGAGTATCAAAAGTTCGTTGATTTTTATAAGCCGAACTTTTGCTACTTAAAAGTTGCCCTAGTTCGGTCAACCGAGCTAACAACCGGACTATTGCTACTACAGGGAAGAATGCCTTGTAATTTGTCCTAAACATTTGAAAAATTCTTTCAGTTCACGTTCACATCTAAAATACTGACAACGATTTAACAACACAGAAGGCAGTCACTCGTTCAGGCGTTACGCGTTCTCGTTCTGCGTTCGAGCGTTCAGTTGTTTGTTCTGGTTGACCGACGCGGTCAGTATATGGGTTGTGTGGGTATGTCTATGTAACGTAATACAAGACAACGAACGCAGAACGCGTACGCGGAACGCGGACTGCCTGAAACACACGACTGTTAACAGTGTCACGGAGGTCAGATGGCGGTCGCTGCACTGTAATTACCTGATCTACCAAATCCTGGATTATGGTCAAGGCGGACCCCGGGCCCACGCGCCATTACCCAAGATGACCATTGAATTGATATTTCCCTCGCTAAAATGCAGCT
Source organism: Blastobasis adustella (assembly GCA_907269095.1). Classification (NCBI taxonomy): domain Eukaryota; kingdom Metazoa; phylum Arthropoda; class Insecta; order Lepidoptera; family Blastobasidae; genus Blastobasis; species Blastobasis adustella. The sequence continues at coordinate 1,138,694 of OU026132.1, forward strand.
GGGACCTTCATTTTCGTTCGACCTTCCTTTATTTTTCTTTTACACAGTCTAGCATGGAAGCCAGTAAACCTCATCTGCGCATTCCTTTCTTCCTTTCGCAACTCACCTAGACCGACAGTTCTCCATCTCGAGGAAGCATTTGTTCGAATAAGTCTTCTCGTCAGTCCCGCAAACGGGGTCGTACTCAGGAGGGCACACGCGGGCGCAGCCGGAGTATTGGAAGCGAGACAGACACCGCTTCAGGGGCACGACAAACACGTGTTTCCTGGAGTGGAAATCCAATGAGTTGTGGGTAAATTATAAAAGCAGCGGAAAGATACACCGTCACGTCAGGTGGTGCCGATCAGCTCCCAAGACTGTTCAACCAGTCTCAAGGTCCCCAGAGGCAGACCTTGGTGATTCTCAATTACTATTGGTCAATAGTAGTAAATTATTTATATATTCGGCAGAGTAAAATATGCACCAACCCATCTATTTACGGGTGACGTATAGTCTTCCTTTACTTATGTTCATATCTTCATGTATGTATCATCAAGTCTTATGTTCATATATGCATGTATCATCAGTCATATTGGTGGTTACACACAAAATAAACGCACTTCTAATTTTGAGCATCGGTGGCTAAGTGGTTACGAAAGACAATTCGTAACCGAGACTCACTGGGTTCGTTTCCTACTGCAGCCATGTACCAATGACTATTATCATAGTTATGTAATTTAATACTAACCTATGCTCTTACGGTGGGGGAAAACATCATGATGAAACCTGCACAATACACATTCAGGCGACTGAATGTGTAACCATGATCCCATCTGGTCAGGTTTCCCTAGAAGCAGGGTCACGGAGGTCAGATAGCAGTCGCCCCATTGTAACTACCTGATCTGCAAAATCTTGGATCATGATCAAGGTGGACCTTGGGACCTCGTGCGCGAGAGCACAACCGGGACCTTAACGCCACGGTCTAACTTATCACCCCTCTTTCTCATCAGGGTTCAAAAAAGAACTCACCCGCAATTCTCCTTCTTCATCAGGCACTCGTTCTTGTAGAACCTGTTGTCCGACCCGCAGACGTAGGCCGGCGTGTCTGGGCAGGAGCCGTGGCAGAGCGCGGTGGTGCGGCAGTGCGCCGCCGCGACGGGCACCACGTGCTGGCCGCAGGTCAGGCGGCGGAGCTCGCACTCCGATCTGGTAAAGACATATGTAACGTCACACCGCTGTCCCGTAGAGACCACATCGTTCCACTTGCTGCGGCCCTGATTCTCTCGCACCCAGTTGCTACCTACGACCAGGTCGTCGGTCCATTTTTTAGGAGGCTTCCCACACTGCGTCTTCCGGTACGTGGTCGCCTCTCGAGAACTTTACCCCATATATCGGCTCTCTTTTCTACGTACCCTGCCCATTGCCACTTTTAACCTGGTAATTGGGCCATGTTGGTAACGTTGCTTCGCCTGCGGATCTCCTCATGATCCTCATGATGATGATGAGGACTCATAATTATTACAAACTATAACGGTCCGCTGTAGGACTTTATTATTATTATTTGAACTTTCTCCCACGCACACTAAGGTTGTGAAATGAACTACCTGGAGAGATTTTCCCTGGAGGTCAGGAACGCGTGGGTGATGCCCCTGGTATTGCAAATATCCACAGGCTGCGGTGAAAGCTTGTTTATATTTGTGGTTTTAAAAAAAATCATGGCCTCTTCCACGAAAGGGGAGGTGATTGGAAAGGGAGTGGGGGAAATGAGGGGTTGCAGTAGGGGGAGGGTTGAAGACTCACTTGTACACATTCCCGTCGGAACCGCATAGGGGCTGCTCCAGCGTGTTGTCGCAGCTCTCCGCGCAGTCAGTCTCGAGCCGCGGCAGCAGCGTGCAGTTACCAAAGTGGGCGAGTTGGACGCCCTTCCTGGAATCAAGATGTTCATAGGAGAATTGAATATATTACTGTAGATGTGGAGTGTAGCCAGTATAAGTTGCCTCTGTATACCTGTGTGTGAGACTCAGGAATGTATAATCGATATTAATTTCCAAAACCTGAATAATAACAGTATGGGAAGCAGGGCAACAAAAATCGTTATGTTCTTACCACACCTGTAATTTAACATGTACCTTACTGTATTTTATATAAATAAATAGTATTTATTAATATTATTAACCCTAATATCAGAAAAAGTCGAAGAACCCCAGACAAAGTTTATATATTCTTAAATATTTTCTAAACTACTGGACCCCTTTTTTATTAAACAAAACTTAAGAGCTATATCGATTAAACTGGATTTCAGATATAAAAAACAGCGTCCTAATCCGTTCGGGAGCTACGATGCCACAGACAGACACACACCTTCACAGATACACAGACACATACGGCAAACTTATAGAATTACACCCCTCTTTTTTCGTCTGGGGTTAATATTTCAGTCTCCCTTTTTCTCCAGTCTCCGGAATTACTAACTGACGCCATGCGGGTATAGTAGGAGATCTGGCCAAAGAACACTATGGCCGGAACTTAAGACTAGTAATCTTGATATTTTCTGAAGGCAGAATACCTATTATTTTCGTTCATCATAAGTAAAATCATAAATCTTTAATTCGTCTTACGTCGACGTGACTTTAGACGATGGTTTTCTTTTGAACCTCCTTCACCTTATTTATTGGATAGCATCATCATCATCATCATCATATCAGCCAGAAGACGCCCACTGCTGGGCATAGGCCTCCCCCAGAGATCTCCACAAAGGCCGGTCCTGTGCTTTTCGCATCCAGCTGGTACCTGCGATCCTTACCAGGTCGTCAGTCCACCTTGTGGAAGGCCTACCCACGCTGCGTCTTCCGGCACGTGGCCGCCACTCGAGAACTTTACTGCCCCATCGGCCATCTGTTCTTCGAGCTATGTGCCCTGCCCACTGCCACTTCAGTCTGGCAATCTTTAGAGCTATGTTGGTGACCTTGGTTCGCTTGCGGATCTCCTCATTTCTGATTCGATCGCGCAAAGAGACTCCGAGCATAGCTCTTTCCATTGCCCTTTGGGTAACAGTGAGCTTTCTTATAAGGCCCACAGTGAGCGGCCACGTTTCGGTTCCGTATGTCATCACTGGCAACACACATTGATCAAAGACCTTCGTTTTGAGACACTGCGGTAATTGGGACGAAAATATATGGCGTAGCTTCCCGAATGCTGCCCAACCGAGTCGGATTCGTCGATTGACCTCTTTCTCGAAGTTGGACCTACCTAACTGAACTATTTGTCCTAGGTATGAATAGTCGTCAACAACTTCAAGTGGAATGCCTCCAACGGTCACTGGAGTAGGCACAACATGGACATTCGACATAATTTTCGTCTTGTCCATGTTCATTTTAAGACCTACTTGTTGAGAGGCACTACAGAGGTCATCGAGCATTTTGCCCAAGTCTTCCAGGGTTTCAGCCATGACTACGATATCGTCAGCAAATCTGAGGTGAGTAAGGTACTCGCCGTTAATATTGATGCCAAGTCCGTCCCAATCCATAAGCCTAAAGATATCCTCCAGTGCAGCAGTGAACAACTTCGGTGATATGACATCACCTTGTCTAACACCCCGCTGCAGCTGGATAGGTTCTGTGGTCTTATCCTGGAGACGAACTGACATAGTGGCGTTTTCGTACAAACCCTTCAGTGCTTCGATATATCGATAGTCAATTTGGCACCGCTGTAGAGACTGGAGCACCGCCCAAGTTTCGATCGAATCGAAGGCTTTCTCATAGTCCACAAACGCCAAGCATAATGGCCGGTTATACTCTTCGGTCTTCTGTATAACCTGCCGCAGCGTATGAATGTGGTCTATGGTACTAAAACCTTTTCGGAATCCGGCTTGTTCGGGAGGCTGGAAGTCATCAAACCTGCGTGCGAGACGATTCGTAATGACTCTCGAAAACAGCTTATACACATGGGTCAGCAGCGATATTGGTCTGAAGTTCTTCAAGAGAGCCTTATCACCTTTCTTGAAGAACAATATCACTATACTTCTGTGCCATGTTTCCGGCGTTTTTCCCTCGAGGATGACGGAATTGAACAGCTTCTGAAGGGTCTTAAGCACAGGTTTGCCACCAGCTTTCAGAAGCTCAGCCGTAATTCCATCATCACCCGGCGCCTTGTTGTTCTTGAGCTGTTTGAGAGCCATACTAATCTCGTACAGGCTGATGTCCGGGATATCTTCGGTGTAGTGTCGGGTCAACTTGGCTCTGGGGTCTTTTGCCATACTGGTAACAGGTGCCCGTGTTGTCGTGTATAACTGTCCATAGAACCTCTCGACTTCCCTCAAAACCTCGGACTTGGTCGAAACAACTCTGCCGTCATCCGTTTTCAGTCTTGTCAACTGGCTCTGTCCAATCGACAGATCTCTTGCAAAGACTTTAGAGCCATTATTCCGCTCGATCGCCGCCTCAATGTTGATAGTATTGAAGCGGCGTATATCGCGAGTCAGAGACTTGGAGATCTGTCGATTAAGTCGCCTAAATTGAGAGACATCATCAGGGGATTGCAGAGTCATTGCGCGTCTTTCTTCCATGAGTTTGAGGGTATTGTCAGAGATTTTGCTTGTTCTTTTTGTACGGCAGGTTTTGTAAAACTTTGACCCAACCGTATAGACAGTTTCCACGAACCTGTTATTGTAGTCGTCTACGTCGACGCAATCTCCTAGGCACTCGAAGCGATTTTGTAATTCGAGTTGAAAGCTCTCGGGGTTTTGGATGTGGGTGGGTACAGGCCGGAGCGTGGACCTCATCAATCTCGATCTTTCCAGCTGTGGATTAATATACAATGTGCCTCTTACCAAGCGGTGATCACTGCCAATTTTTACGCTATTGATCACCGAGACATCATTGAATATATGCCGTTTCGTAGATAGGATGAAGTCGATCTCATTTTTTGTGACACCATCGGGACTAACCCATGTCCATCTGCGATGATCCCGCTTCCCAAAAAATGAGTTCATCATAAAGAGTCCCTCTTTCTCCAGAAAGCCGGCCAGCATCTGGCCACGGGCGTTCCGACTTCCAACTCCAAATTGCCCCACTCTCAACTCGTCTCCGCTTCGTTTGCCCAGTTTCGCGTTAAAATCCCCCATGACAACGGTGTAATGTGTCTTGGAGGTATGTATGGCTGTAGTTATATCCTCATACATAGCCTCCACTTCATCGTCGGAGTGAGTCGAAGTCGGTGCGTAGACCTGTATGACCTTCAACGAATACCGCTTGGTAATTCTGAGTATAAGGTACGCAACCCTAGACGACACACTCTCGATCTTGACGATGTTGTTCACAAGGGATTTGTGGACGAGAAACCCGACACCACCTAGGGACAGTTGGTCGCCCTCCCGGAAGTAGAGCAGATTTCCGGACTTCAGAGTTATCGAGTCCTCCCCCTTTCTTCGGACTTCAGATATCCCTATTATGTCCCAATGTAATCTGCTTACCACTTCCTCCAGCTCCACGAGCTTTTCGTCGGTCCGCAGTGTCTGGACATTGTATGTTGCCAGGGCCAGTGGTCGTTCTTTGCGGTAGCCTGATCGCGTCCGGTGATTTTTCGCACCCCCTGCCCCGCCGTTACCGTGACCGCTACCATGGTCCGGAATAGCGGGGCCGCCGGGTACTAGGGGCCGTGGCTTGTGTGTACTTGTCATCGGGGGGGGGAATTGCCATAATCGCCACGCTTGGCAGGCGGGTTGGCGATCGCAGTACAGTATATGTTAATGTACCCAGAAAGATGCTGCTGCCCATCTTTCGGGTTTGTCCCTTAGTCGCCTTTTACGACACCCACGGGAAGAGATTGGATAGAGATTAGACAAATATCCTCCTGTCCTATAGTAAAGTAGTATGGTATCCTCGAGTATATTTTGTTTACTAGATATCTAAGGTTGCCTGGAAGAAATCGCTTTTAGCGATAAGGCCACCTATTGCTTTTACTTTTTTCCTTTGTTTCTGTTATTATTTGTGTATAAATAATAAATAATTTTCATTCATTCATTAATTAAATATTTGAAAGAGAATATAAAGTGACGATTCTTACAAGCAAGTGGCAACCTTCAGGTGGCAAGAGTTCTGGTACACGTTGGCGTCGGTTCCGCAGACAGGGTCCAACTCGGTGGGGCATTTCACCTTCAGACACTTATTCATCTTGGAGCGACACTTATCCATGTCCACTTTCTTTACTATCTTCCTGTTGGAGACCCTGGAATTATGGTGAAGTAAAACATTTTAATAACATTTTTAATGACTGAATGAACCATTGATAAAGGTCTTCTCTGGGATTTACTATACTACAAACCATAGAAATCTAAATACTTTCTAATGCGTACAGCTAAAGGAATGAAACACGTTGCCTGCTGATGAGTTACCTGATCATTATAATCTGGAGGCCTTCAAAGCTAGAGTGAATAGGCTGTTCCTAGACAGGCATACAACCAGGTGAGATAAGAAAAAAATCTAAATAAATTTAGATTTCTGTGTCAAAGACATTATAAATGTGGTTTTCTTCCAATTCAGTAAAGTTGAATCTTGAAGTTGAAGTTGGAGTTCGGACCCGGTATGAGTCAAACCCCTTAACCATTTGGCCACCGATGCTCATCAGAGGCTTATAATCATGGTAGCCCTTCAACAGGAATACCTACAGAATACGAATATCAGTATACTTCAACCTACCCACAATTCAGCATCTTCATTTCACACTCGTTCCTATAGATGCTCTCATCGGAGCCGCAGACCACCTTATCCTTCAGTCCCAAGCAGTCAGTGGGACAGGATTCGCCGCCAGAAGTACGCTCTTGGGACACACAGAACGCCATCGGCACTTCGAACACGTGTTTTCTGGAAACAATTAGGAAAGGCAATCAGTAGGCTAATTACGTAACGCTGTTGCTAATAATTTTCTGATTTCAATTATGAAATTGATACGTTTGCAATTTCGTATCATCGATTTCGTTGGTTCAGTTTCTAACGAAGTTCCATTGCAATAAACTGAAACTATTAAATCGATCTTACGTAATCGCAAAAGTACCAATTTCAATAATTGAAATCAAAGAATTGTTGGCAACAGAGTAAAGTAATTAGCCTAGATCGTATTAACACAGCCCATAACAGTCCACTGCAGGATTTAGGGTCTCTCCTACGAAAGGAGAGATTATTGCCATAATCTCCACGCTTGACAGGCGGATTAGAGATCGCAATGTTATGGATATAACAATGGAAAACGCTGCTGCCCACTTTCCAGCCTTCAGAACGCTTGCCTCGAAACTTTAGTCGCCTCATATGACAGCCACGAGTGAAAGGGGTTGGTGCTATTCTACTCTACCTGACACCACAAGGCAAATCTCAGAGCACAAAAATCAGATCGTATCAAAACAAAATAATATATTTTGAACCTTTTTTCACTGTGTTAGAAAGTCTTCAAAATTTGTTTTTGTTAATATTTCCGGTCCTTAGGTAGTATGGATTTTTAATAATTATTTATTTTCCACATAAAAATAAGTATAGGCATATCCCACATTATCCCGGACACGTGTCATTAATTTTTTGACAAAACAGATGAGATACGATCGGGAGAGAGGAGAGATAATACGGCTGAGATAGTTCGGATTCCTGATTAGGGTTCCGAACACGAATTTCAAATTTGACCAATCAGAATCCCGCAACAGTTTTCACACAGGCTTTTAATTGGTCTACGCGGATTCTGATTGGTCGAGTTCAAAATTCGAATTCCAAAACCTGACCAGTAGATAGGATAATAACGTAGCTCTGTTGCTAACAATTCTCTGATTTCAATTATTGAATTATTTACTTTTCCGTATCATCGATTTCATGGGTTCAGCTGCTAACAAAGTTCCGTTGCAATAAACTGAAACCATGAAATCGATCATATATAATCACAAAAGTAACAATTGCAATCATTGAAATCAGATAATTGCTGGTAACAGAGCTACGTAATTAGCCTACAATAAAACGAAAGTATGCAGTCGGGCTTAAGTACAATACAATCTTATAACTAAACCAACATACCCGCAATTGGTAGCCTTCATCCTGCAAGCATTGGCGTACAGTTTCCCATCGGAGCCGCAGGTCGGACGCGCCACCCGCCAGCAGGACTCCCGGCAGTGTCTGGTCGTTTGGCAGTGCTTCTTGCTCGTGCGAACTACGCCTTGGCTGGGAGATGTCATTGGATAATGTAATGAAGTCAATTATTTTGATGGTAACGAAGGATTTTGTAAAGCGTCTCTCAATAGAAAAACCTAACCGTCAGCAAAAGTCGGATTGCCCTCATTCTAAAATATTTCAAAAACTGCTAAGCCGATTTTAATGAAACATAGCTTTGAATCATCTCGATAAAACCGCATACAAATCCGTCCATCGCGGGAGTTACGACGCCACAGACAGTCACAAAGATACACACGTGAAACTAATAACACCCCTCTTTTTTTGTCGGCGTTTAAAAACAACGTTACAGATGCACACGCTCTACTGTAATTACCTGATTTGCCGAACCCTGGTTCATGGTCCAAGCGGACCCTGGGCTCTCGCGCGCGAAAGCACAACCGGGGCATTCAATCAATCAATCAATCAATGTATTTATTGCATTCATGAGTGTCGTACAAGGCGACTAATGTTTTCGAGGCAAAAGCTCAAGAGTCTCCGTAGTCTGGAAAATGGGCAGCAGCATTTTCCATTATTATATTTAGACACTGCGATCTCCAACCCGCCTGCCAAGCGTGGAGATTTTGGCAATAGCCTCCCCTTTCGTGGGAGAGGCCCTAAGTCCTGCAGTGGACTGTTACGGGCTGTGATGATGATGATGATGATGAGGTTATTAAGGTCTTACAATTTTAAAGTACTTACATCATGAAACCCATGTGGGTATGGCAAATATATTATATAAACTAATAATCGAAACATAACATAACAAAATGTCAATTAAATGGTAAACTATTTAGGACAGTTCAATTCATCAATACTCATGTCATCTTATACCTATATGGAACATTATAATAATTAATTATCAAATAAATGTCAAATAAATGTGGTAATAACCTAACCCAACCTAATTAGAATGCGTAACAACTTAAATTAAATCTTGTCGTCTAAGTATTCCTTTACAGTATAATAACCCTTTTTATATAATAATTGCTTCAGTTTGCTTTGGAATTTGTTTACATCCCGCTCTGCCCTAATATCGTTCGGAAGGTGGTTGTATATTTTTATTGCGCAGACATACGGACTAGAGTAGTACATTGCCGACTTACTTGCGGATAGTTCCAACTTGTTTTTATTCATTGGCGCCACAATTATTATATTATCATTTTATTCGTTAAACGACCGATGCTGAACTTTGGAAACGCAACACCAACAGCAAAGAACTACCAGGAGTTCATAAACCTTCACCAGCTTACCCGCAAGTGAGCAGCTTCATCTGGCACGTGTTCTTGTAAACATTCCCGTCTGATCCGCATATCGGTCCATCGAGGGGCGCCTGAGAGCAATCTACCGGACAGTTCTCTCTGTGGGCGCTGATGTTGTTGCACGCGCCCAAGTGAGACAGGCTTATGCCGACTCTGGAAGAAGAAAACGGATAAATATACATCATTTTCAGAAACGTCACTTTGAGATTTTACAGTGCGTGTGGAAGTTCTGGGTTCCATCCCAACCATGGATTTATACTTTATTTCGTAAAAAGGTTTTATCTGAAAATACTTGAGCGGTGATCGGCTCTATGCGTCCGTCAAAATGAATGAAACAGACCAATTATAGAGCCGCATTCAATGCCGGTCTTCATCCGTAAAAGCTTGTAAAAACTCACCTGCAAATCTCAACTTGCAGCATACACCGATTCAGGTACGTCCGTCCGTTAGTTCCACAGACGGGATCCCGTTCAGAAGTGCACCGATGCTCGCACTTCGAACCTTGAGCTCTGGAGCAGGAGCCTTGGTCTTGAGCTAGTCTTACACCTGGAATCATTAGATTTGAATATTAAGAAACTTTTTTTTGCCTAGGGACACTAGGGAGGCAAGGTCAGACGGTGCACACAAAGTGATCAATGTCGACCAGTATTTCAAGGGCGCGGATCGACTTTGTCTCTTATTTTGTATTATTTATTAGTGTAAGTTGCATTCTGGATCATTATCAAGGCGGACCCCTGGCCCACGTGCGCGATACATAATCGGGACATTAACGCCAAGATTACCAGTGGGCTCCACGCACTCTGCCTTAACCCATTATAACTTGAACCACCAAACACACCAACACACTACTACATGAGAGCTCAAGTTAACAGGTTTTTTTAGTTTTTTTTTAAGTAATACGGCAGACAAACAGGCATGCGGGCCACCTAATGGAAAGTGGTCACCACCCCCTATGGACATCAGCTATCAATGCGTTGCCCGCCTCTAAGGACACCTCTAATATACCTCTTGAACCAAATATATTATAGTCCAATGGAAACACTTCGGTTGTTACTCCTCATTCCACATTCGAATCGTAAGGCGAACAATAATTATCAACTATAATCCTTACCTTTCCCACAAGTCTTCTTCCGCATCTCGCAAAGTGACGGATAGATGTAGCCATCAGTCGCGCACACCGGCTCGCCCTGCAACGCGGGCCCGCAGATCCGGGGACAGGACGCGTCGCGCGCCGCCTCGGTTAGCGATGACGCTGGAATGAGGATTATTTATTTATTTATTTATAGAGTGCAACCTGGTGGCCTACACCTGGTTAAGGGGTCCGACTCAGAAGGGAGAAGTACCGTGTTCGAACCCCGGTGCGCCATGTACCAATGTCTCTTTTCTGAGATGTATTTATTTATTTTGTCGTAATGACTCACAAATATATCACCTTTACAGGTCAACCCAATACGATGATGCGGTAGATATTAACAAACATGCCACTATGTATAAAATCAAGATAACAATTCATTAAATTTGTGATTATAAACAATGTCCGTTATAGTTATAATTACAATACAGCCAATGTCATTAATTAAAATGATAATCACATTCATTAACTAAAAAAGAACTTATATCAATATAGTTAAAATGAAATAAAAAAATAAGAAAACAAAAACCTGTACATTCCATCGACTGAATGAGTAACCGTGATCCAATGTGGTCAAGTTTCCCTGTTAACAGGGCCCGGAGGTCATATGGCAGTCGCGTTACTGTAGTAATCTGATTTGCCAAATCCTGGATCATAGTCAAGGTGGATCACGAGTCCTTGCGCGCGAGAGCACAACCGGGACATTAACGTCAAGATGACCATGACCACAGTCAGGACTCCGTCAAGGCCAAAGTCAATAAAGAAATCAAAGACTGAGGAGTGGAAGAAGAAGAATACGAAAGTGAACCTTGAAAAATCCTAGAACTGTGTGTTTACGATCTTAGTTATGTTCCTGGTATTTCACCTAAGGTTAGTGCAATGATATGACTGTCCTAAGAATTTAAGCGTCCCCTAAGGTTAGTGCCATCGGGAAAATTACTCTCTCCAGTTTAAAGTACTAGGGCTGCAGACCGTGTTATTGATATATAAACTATGCAGACGCTTTACGTTAAAAACCCAATTATTGTCATAGTTGACTTTTTCAAACATAATTAGAAATTGTTTCCTTAGTTGAATATTGAAAGTATTTAATTTATACTCCCTGTAGACGGCAGACGTTGTTCAAAGCAAATAAAAGCTGCAAGAATACTTTAGATACTTTGTACTAAAATGGAAAATGCTTCAGCAAATACCTAGTTTCTATAGATAAGAATTTGCAAGCAAGACATGCATTGTTTGTGGTTGGGCCATCAGATTAAAGTCAATAAAATGTTATGTACGTGTTGTAGCGTTTCGCCGGCTATGCAAAAGATTATAGTTGAGTTGTTTATGGGTATATTTTATGCACAAAATAGTACAGTACATCCACCCGATCAGCATGGCCACTGTATCAAAACTTCCACTGTATCAGAAAGTTAGTCATCATGGTGAAATTTAGAATTCACTATCATTTATTTTGTACTCTTTCAATACATATGCCCGCGTGTATGCATATACACGCTTTTTTTTCTTAGTGCAACATGTTATCATTAATTTATATGATAAAAGCGACCTGCTCCGACTTCGCACCGGTAATATCGCACCTTAACAAATTATACACCCCGCTCGACTTCCTACCCTTTTGCCCTTTCTTACAAACCTTCCTCTTAATTCACTCTATAAAGATCTACCTATGTAGATTTTAAAGCAGTTTTCAACAATAGTGTTGAAAACCGCTTTAAAATCCGTTGCTTACTTAAGAAGATCTAATCCTACATATAGGATAGATACATAGGGACAGACAGCGGAATAAAATATCATATAATTACTAGCCTACATAATCTACAGATTCGCTATCCTCGTGGCCCTCCACACGACTCCAGAACTGCCCCAAGGCGCAGACTGTACCGGAGAAGTCCATTAACGCTCCTATCTCTGCAGATAGACTTTGTAAAGCGACAATTGTGTTTGGTTGCGCCATTGTTTAGGGTTTAGTCTGTTGGTACTTCGAGTCAATTGAAAAAATCTAGATAAATCAGGCAAATAAATGTAGTACCTGATACCGATAGAAGGTATCCTTCCATAAGGATGGTGAATGGGTGACCGTTTATCCAAGTATCGAGTTAAACTTTTATGTAATACGGCAGACAAATAGCGAGGTGGGCCGCCTGATGGAAAGTGGTCACCGCCGCCTATGGACATCAGCAACACCAGGGGCGCTACCAATGCGTTGCCCGCCTCTAAGGAGATCTCTAATATACCTCTTGAACGCGTATAAAATAGACCCGCAAAACATTGGCCTGCCCTTGCACAATCTCATGGAAACGCAATAAACGAATTAAAATTGAAATTGAAACCTGGCACATTTTTAAGCTATTGCATTTATCGCGGGCTTTGAGCGCGGCGACCGAATCAAGAAATTCCGTAACGAAAATAAACCTAACACCCCCCCAACCGGCACAGCGGTGCGGCGTTGAAAGCTGTGCATCGTCTAACGTCGTTTCAGTTCGGCAGACTTCGGCACGGTGTTTGTGTGCGTGCGACTAGACGTATGCGTGTAGACTAGCTGCTAACTGCTCATAACTGATTCTATCTCTTTTAGACACAATGCTAGGTGAGACAGCGTTATTTTTCAGACAAAATTTGTTTTCTTATCGGTCACCACGCTCAAAAAGTGTAACTTGAATTAATATCAAAGAAAAAAAAAATACTGCATAAATAAAATAAATAAATAATTATAATTGCATAAGTTGATAAAAAATGCTATGCAATAGCTTTACCGCGGCAGTCCCCGAGTGCCACACGTATTTTTTTTATCCAAATTTCGACTTTTCTTGGCTAAAGTACTTATATCCTCTTGTGAGGGTCCTCTATAAGTAAAATAAACCGGTCGACCTTGCATCCTCTTAGCAGTTTCAATTTCAAGACACATTATAGTCACCAAAAAGAAAAGTGACCAACGCTTTGTGGGTCTCCTAAACGTCTATCGTATCTACGATTAAGTTAGTAAGAAATATTTTGTTTATTTTTATTGTAAAAATTGCATAATAAATAAATATTTATAATAATAATAAATATTTGTTGACAAATTCACACAGCGCCATCTAGCCCCAAACTAAGCAAAGCTTGTGCGATGAGTGCTAGATATATACTATTTAAATACTTTTAAATACATACTTATTATACATAGAACACCCAGACCCGTAACGGAAATTAAAATTCATCATTTCAATTTCTGCCCGGCCGAGAATCGAACCCGGAACCTTTTGCGAGGCAGACCGGTATGTTGACCACTGAACCACTCAGGTCGTTAAATATTATGTCTATGTTTGTCTACTATCGCTACAAAGTAAATTTTTTCTTGTACTCCATGACGGTGTATCCAACAACCTACAACGCTAGTGCGCTACAGACTAGTGTCTATTACGCCGTACCATGCAATGAATGCATTCGATGCATATTGAAGCTCAAGATCACGTCCTATGAGGATGTGACCCAGATTCCTCCAAGGGCAATAGGGTGACGACTTGTTAAGTGGCTTCTATTTGATCCGAATGGTTTAATAAATACTTTATTATAGTCATCAGCCTATGTCGAATAAGCAACGTAATGGTAAGTATCTAGGTCTCTTAACGAACCGTGGTGAGGGAGAATAGGTCTCAATTTGACTACATTACGTTCTATGCTAGATTAAGCATGCAAGCAATCTCTAGATTATTTTACTTTGCCTTTCTTTTTATTTGATTTCTAATGTAAAATAAATAAATATTCGTGGACAAATTCACACAGCGCCATCTAGCCCCAAACTAAGCAAAGCTTGTGCTATGGGTGCTAGATAACTGATAAACTACTTAAATACTTTTAAATACATAATTATTATACATAGAACACCCAGACCAGTAACAGAAATTAAAATTCATCATTTCAATTTCTGCCCGGCGGGGAATCGAACCCGGGACCTCTTGCGTGGCAGACCGGTGTGTTGACCACTGAACCACTCAGGTCGTCATGTATTTAAGAACATGAATAATGTCAGTTTGCAAATTATTGTGGCAGACATAGTGTGGAACCACTGTGTATTTAAAATACAGGGCATAATGTACTTAGTAATAAGTTCCATTAATATTATTTATTTATTGTACTGGCTTATCAAATAAATGAGTTATATACAATTAGGCAGCAAGCATGATGGGACCCACCTAATTCTCATTTATTATTTGTTGTTAGCGGAAACATAATATTCTGTGTAAATTTCAATCAATCAATCAATCAATCAATTTATTTATTTGTGTAAGTTCAAGTAAGTATATGATTGTTGCGGTCTCATAGACGACCTGTGACAACCAACGACCAGGGGCCTAATTCTCGCGCTGTGACATCTCGAATTCGACATTTTTTCTAGCCACATATCTTCATTATTAATGACATTGAAATTACTATTGCAGTCATAAAATATTCTTCCAGCAATCTTCGACATTCGTATACTGTCGAAGATCAATTTCAGTGATGTTTTAATACAGTTTTTTGGATAGAGAAAATGTCGAATTTGAGATGACACAGCGCGAGAATCGCCCCGCAGACGGAAGGATGGACATCAGCGGGGCTATTGTCTAACTCAGTTCACAACTGAATTTGACGTTAAATAATTATACACTACGTCATCTACGTTAGCCACAGGCTATAGCGTCTGCCAAATTAGAGTAGTGTAAGATTATAATAAATAATCATCTTGGCGTTAATGTCCCGGTTGTGCTCTCGAGAACGAGGGCCCGGGGTCCGCCTTGACCATGATCCAGGATTTGGCAGGTCAGGTAATTACAGTGGAGCGACTGCCATCTGACCTCCATGACCCTGCTACCAGGGGAACCTGACCAGATTGGACATGGTTACACTTCCAGTCGCCTGAATGTGCAGGTTTCATCACGATGTTTTCCCTCACCGTAAGAGCATCGGTTAGTATTCAACTAATGTACATAACTCAGAAAACAGTCATTGGTACATGGCCGGAGCAGGATTCGAACCCGGGACCTCTGGCTCACGAGTCGGATACTGTAACCGCTCGGCCACCGACGCTCTCAAGTGTAAGATTATTAATGTCAAATTCAGTTAGCCACTGAGCTCCGTTTGGCCTTCGGGTACAGAACCCGAAACTACGCATTCTAGGTGACCTACAGAAACATTTATACAAAACACATAGAAAACTGTTTACCAATGTCATACCAATGTTTCGAAATTATTCATTTGTACATCTCATCAGCTGTTAGCGTTTCCATTCAACGAAGCACGTGTCCAAATACTACGGTGAAAGAGATAGCTTTAGTATTGTGAGTGTTATTAGTATGCCAAGGCCTGGAATAAATTAATATTGTTTTCCCAGACAAGTAATATGTTTTAGTAATATGCTTTAAATAGTGAATTGAACATTTAATTTCACAATCTTAATTGAGGAAAACTATCGTACCTGCACCGGTACTATTAAAATTTTGATTATTTTACTTCTTATACCTTTGGGGATAAGCTCGCCTTTGTACTTTGTATTGTAACTATGTTTCTTATGTGTTTTGTACAATAAAATAATATTTTTAAGTCCATAAGTATACCTTCCTCCATAGTCCTCCTCCTCCAAAGTCCATAAGTAACCTACTGTTACGTATAAGTACCTACAAATATTATTGCATGGACATTATTTTGAAGTTTGACAAATGAGTATACATGGTATAATAATTATTTCACCTATTATTTGTTTAAGTACTTCTGAATTATTATCATGTCATTGTTATTTATTATTTACACATTGTGAGTTGCTTATGTTGTGAAATTTATTTTCACGTAGGTATAAATAAATAAATCTAAGTCTATTAAAGCCGTTATTCATAGAAATGTTAAATTTTTTTAAGGGCGTCCTAGACTTTTCTATTGTTTTTTTCTTTAATGCTACTTAGTGACAAACGAGCAGTCAGCCCACATGATGGTAAGTGGGAACTATCACCCATAACATTTACAATTTATACATTAAGGTTGCAGGTAACAAAAATCCAAAGCCGCAGCTGTGTTGTCACTGTGAAGACTTATCCTTCAAACTAGAACACAACGATGCATTGTTACTTGGCGGCAGAAATAGATAAGGCGGTGTTACTCACCCAGGCGGACTCCTCAGGCTTGATAGAGTCCTACCATCCGATTGTTTTTTTTTTTGCACGAATTTGTTTGAAAGCCATCATCGTACCTTCTTGTTATCCTATTAGACCAAACACTCATTAGGAACGTTCAATGTCAAAACATGATCAATGTAGTGTTTCAATAACATTAACTTGTTCACAAACAATCCTATGTTGTGATGTCTTACCTAGCGTGAAGTACCTAATCCCTTCTGAGTTTTAAACCTCCTATGGGACTTCTAACAAGAGTTGACACGAAAATCCTCAATTTATGTGATGTCTATAGATTCGTGACACTAATTACTTCAAAGTAATCAGACATTACAGATGGGGGCGTTTGTGGCCTAATGGCTAACGGGTTCAAATCGTAAGAGATATCGGGTTCAAACCCCAGTGCCGAAATGTACCAGTGACTCTATTCTGAGTTATGTACATTAGTTGAGCACTAACTGATACTCTTACGATGAAAGAAAACATCGTGATTAAACCACCATGGGTCACCATGACCCAATCTGGCCATAATTCCATGTTAAAAAAAATTAAAAATTAAATAAAAATCATTTATTTCAGGCCGATTGACCCATAACTTTCATTACATGGTAATATGTCAAAATATTTCCAATTCAAATTTTATCATTACATTGTTATTTATATAGTATACATTCCATTTAGCGGGGCAAGTCATTATGTACATTATGTTATGTACATTAGTTGACATGTTAAATGTCAACTAATGTACATAACTCAGGTTGCTTAATAGACAATAAATAAGATTATTTTAACCTGATTTCAAAGTACCTAACATAATACATTAATAAAAATTAGCAAAAGAATACTAATAACAATATCTAGCTACATAATGCAAATAAAAAAGCTATATCACATTACGTAGCTTATTCTGAAGTCCAGCAAATTAAGACTACAAACTAGTCTGTCATCAATCATCCGAGATGAATCTGCATTAACGACATCCAAGAATTAATTTGCACACATTTTAAATTCAGCACGATAGCCCACAATTATAAGTTCCGAAAGTCGTTCAACGTAAATTAGCTTCACCATAAACATCCTAATTGCTCGCCCGGTGGTGGTTAAATGATTCCAATTTGGTTAAGAACTGTTGCGAGGTTCTTGCTCGTCTCGTAATTGCTGTTACTTATAAGTATCGCGCATTACATGCTGTAATGATGATCACCTACAATGTCATTCATGCTCAATTTTACATCAACATTTGTATTTGATCGTATGGTGTCCGGCAGAGTAGTATAGCACGAACCCCTTACACTCGTGGGAGCCGTATAAGGCGACTAATGTTTTCGAAGCAAAAGATCTAGAGTCTCCGTGGGCTGGAAAATAGGCAGCAGCGTTTTCCATTGTTATATTTATACACTGCAATCTTCAACCCGCCTGTCAAGCGTGGAGATAATTTTTTTATATACCACTAAGATAGTAAACAATGTTACGGCTTGCCTGATGGTAAGTAGTCACCGCAGCCTATGGTCGTTTGCAATACCAGAGGCATCACCCATGCGTTGCCGACCCCATAAAAACCTTTTAACCCCTTTCTTGAAGAACTCCATGGCAATACCCTCCCCTTTCCTGGGAGAGGCCCTAAGTCCTGCAGAGGATTGTTATGGGCTGTGATGATTCTGAAATTTGTTTTACTCTCTTTCGATGTTTCCTGCTCAAATTGTGTTAGCTTCAGATTTGCCAGATGCATATTCGCAAACACTACAACACTTAAAAGGAGGATTGAATCATCAACCGCGTCGCTTTCTTGCGGAATTTGTTGTGAATTATGATTAAGCGTTCGTAATTAATTTACATATTTCTTAGATACATTAATATTTCTGCTCGATTTAATATTCATGTTATCTATTTTTATGCAAAATCTTTATTCGCGAAACCAGAAATTCTTACTCCTGATTTGAAACGATTATGAATTCATTAACATAGCTATTGGCGTTCAACCGCGAATCACTTTCGTTTTTATTGATATCCGAAATGTCACTGTTTACGAATTAAGAATTGAATATTTCTGTATCTTACAATCACTTCATCAAACAATAAACAAACGGCAGTGAATGTCGTCCAAAGAAATCCTGTTAAGAATTCGCTATAAAAACAATAGTAAGTACCTACCTATGCTGCGAGCCAATTTCAAATTATTTAAATTTTAGAATCTGTATCTTTTATTGTAGTCATATAATTATAGTACTTTAACTTTAATTTATTTTCTGCATACCTATACCTATCCTAATTTAAATTTTATTGACTAAGTAATTATTTTTTATGGTCACTTCTATTTCTCTTTTATAGACTATTTTATTATTGGCTTGATTAGAATTCGTATCCTAGACCACCCCAGTGGACTTTTAATTTGACATATTATTATTTGCATTTTAATTGTATCGATCGGAATGAAATACTTTCGGTTTTATGTTGTTCGATTTCAACTTTCCCAGGGTTTAATTAAAATCCTGATCGATCAGTCACTTTCACAAGGTATGTCAAATTTATTAATATTTATTGCAGTATTCGTCATAAATATTGCAATAATGTTGTGTAAAATATGCTTATTGAAGCGACAAGGCAGAATAGCAACTAAGCCTCCAATCAGGGATTTTTTTATTGGACTAGGCAGGTATTTGACCGCCATCTCACCTGTTGGTAGTCTTTTCACAATAGCCTTGAAGGCGTTCAGATTATAATGATCAGGGAACACACTCGCAGGCAATGTGTTCTATTCCTTAGCCTATAAAGGTCGAACCAAAGTGGCTCGTACGGATAGCTGAAAGATCCACGACAAAATATCAGAAGCATTGTCTATTGTTAATCAACAGCGATACTCACTTATTCATCAAGCTACCGTAAGACCATCGTTTAGTTTTCAACTTATACTACTACATACTCGTTACTCAGAAAAGAGTCATTGGTACATGGCGGCATTGGGGTTCTAATCCGGAACCTCCGGGTACGAGTCGGGCTCCTTAACCACGCTCCGGAATAAAGAAATGGTATTATTTCCAGAAATTTTAAGTGATTTCTAGAGTTTTCTGGCTTCAGAAACTCCCTCCAAGAAAAAGAGAAATATAATAATGAATATCATGCAATGAAATCGAAAGTTAGTATCGCTGTGTACCCGAGTAACAGGTATTTATTGCCTTTTATAACTGCTACCGAATTAATTAGGTAGGTATATTATTTTTAGAGTCAAAAGTAAAAGTCCTTTACGATTGCTTTATTACATCCTCCATTTGGTTTATGGCTGCAATGATTGATTTTGTCCGAAATGCTTTCATGCGGCTCTTTAATCACTGGAAAGTATATGGCCGCCATATTTAAGTAATTGAATTGGAAATTGCAACAATAAATGCACAGCCGTAGGATGTCCGCAGGAGAATAGCCGCTGGGGCCTTGAACCCTGAACTTTGTACACAGCAAGGTTTTCTGTCGCCTCCCAATAATCTTTGCAAGATAATCGACCACTAATACTTAATACTTCACATCACCGCCCATAACAGTCCACTGTAGGACTTAAAGTCTCTCCCTCGAAAGGGGAGGTTATTGCCATAATCTCCACGCTTGGCAGGCGGGTTAAAAGTCGCAATGTCATAAATATAATAATGGAAAACGCTGCTGCCCATTTTCATCTTACGGAGACTAGAAGTTTTGCCTCGAAAACATTAGTCGCCTTAAACGACACCTACGAGTGTAAGGGGTTGGTACTATTCTACTCTGCCGGACACCACACGGCTGAAAATACCTGATATATATATATATATATATACAATGAAAGAGTAGGATACAGACATACATAATTTCGCACAAAGCACAGACCCCTTCGCGCACAGCATAGCGACCCAGTCGTCCAATGCACCGCGCAGGACCTACAACAATGTTTTTAGACAACCATAAAGCATTATGAATAATGCTCGCGGAAGAAAGTGATATCATTTCCTTATTAGGGGTGGTGGGTTAGTGTTTAAGAGCTTGATCGAATTTCGAGGTTCGAGAGTAGATATACGCTTTCCAACAATTCTAACCAAATGCAAGGTATATCGTCAACCAATGTCATTCCTCTGCTGGATATAAGCTGGGCAGTAAATAAAAATAATCATCTTGGCGTTTATATCTCGGTTATGCTCTCGCGCGTGAGGGCCCGGGGTCCGCCTTGACCATTATCCAGGATTTGGCCGTTTAGGTAATTACAGTGGAGCAACTGCCATCTGACCTCCGTGACCATGATATCAGTGGAACCTAACATTCGGTCGCCTGAATATGCAGGTTTCATCGTGATGTTTTCGCTCACCATAAGAGCATCGGTAAGCATTCAACTAATGTACATAACTCAGGAAAGAGTCATTGGTACATGGCCGAAGGGGGATTCAAACCCGGTACCTCTCGCTTACGAGTCGGATGCCACTCGGCTACCAACGACCACATACATCTCTACCTAACCTATTCAACTGTCGAAGTTAACATCCGATAGAACTTTACATCAAGATTGAAAACTAGAAAGCCATCACGATAGGACATGTTTATATCAGGCTAAAGCTAGAGGCATCCTTGTCAAATCGTAATGCAGCGCGCACTGTGGGCGTAGCACGCTTGCGCACTCTAAATACAAAGCTACTGTCATTATAAGCCGGCGCACGCACTTGGGGTCAACAACCATCCGTGCAATTTTTCCTTTTAACACGAAACCACGTGATTTGACCCAAAGTTCTAAACGAATACATAATACACTAAAAAGCTCTTCCACATATATTCAATCAAAGCTGAAACACTGTAGTTCAAAGTCTTGCACAAAAATACCATTGACGGAGTTAAAGCTATCACGACTCTATCTACTAGTCAACCTCTAGATCCAGCAGGTAATGATTAAGTAGTTGCACAACCTCATTTCGCTGGCCCCTTCCCGCCATCGGGAGACGGGATCGGGCAACGGTTGTGGATCTTCCAGCTTTCCGCACGAGCCGCTTTAGTTCAACCTTTACAATGCATACGGCTAAGGAATAGAACGCGTTGCCTGCGAGTGTGTTCCCTGATCATTATAATCTAGACGCATTTAAGGCTAGCCTGTTCCTAGACAGGTATGCTCCATCATCGACCGCATCGTCACTTACCACCAGGTGAGAATGCCTGGCTAGTCTAATTAAAAAAGGGAAACGAAGCAGTTCGAAGACGTCTTACCAAATACGATTTTTCATAACCACTCCTCATTATCACCATCTGTTTCCGCACTAAACAGAATTTCTCTCGCATGCCAGCTCTCCCACTGGACGTCTAATTGACTCTCCCATGTTGACTAAAAGTGAAACCATGTTCTGCACTCGAGTTAAACCCACATAATTATGCGCATGCCCATCACACTTTCGTTCTTGTCGGCTGAATGTAGAGTGGCACCTTAAGAGTCCTCATCAACGAGTGCTTGGAAAATTTCACTTTTGTTGCAATGCAATTTATGGTGTTGTAAAAAGCGTGGAATGTTGAAGTGTCGATTAGAGCCTTCAATGTTGCTGGGCGAACTTTTTTTACTATTACGTGTAAGCGACGATTAGGCCGAATATGGAACATGCCTGTCTAGAAACACGACTGTTCGCTCTAGAAGGTTCCCAGATTAAACTGTTTTACTCAGTGTAAATGCGTTAAATTCCTTAACTATATTTTTGTTCACTACTAGTGACTAGGAATCTAAGCACGAGTGCTAGGGTTTATTCTTTGTGCTTAGGGTTCACTTGAGGGGATCATTTTTTTGTTATCCACTGCACTTTTATCGCACATAGTCTACTCGTGACCATGACACATGCAACTGCGTCGAAATATCGAGGTAAAAATAATACTAACCGTGTAACATTTTCTTATTTTACTAATAATGCGCCTGAATATAATGCACAGAATTTCATCCACTCTTTACTTTCATACACGAAAAGAGTATAATTAAAAGTATACCCTTTAAAGTGTATTGATGGGGATTGTAAGTTTTGTATTTATTTTAAGCTTTGTTTTGGTCACGTATGTTATCAAGTGAAATTTAATTATGTGAAGGAGCGGGATTCTCCTGATACAAGTATTTCTATACTTAATAGGAGATCTCCACCTAAATATGATATGTAAAACTTTATAACGAAATAAACCATTATTATTATACCCACTCGGTAAATTATGGAAGATGCAAATGAGGTGAGGATCTTAGATTGTGTCTCTGCTCCCATAGAATGCATCTGCGAATGTATATGTGCATGAGTGTGTATGCTAATAAACGCGAGAAAGCTGCGAGGCGCATGCATTTTACGACATTAATATTTCTCTTCGGCACCACGAAAGCCCTCAATTCACACGCTGCTGCTAATTTGATCAGTTCCGAGAAAATTCCAATAAACACGCTAGTATTGAAATGTCTTTTATTTTCCCTTCCGTTTATTGTGTCCATAAATTTGTTGTCGGTTGCACTACGAGCAATAAGTTTATATGAGCAAGCATTTATATTATTAATCTGTTGTATTGCGTAGTGTTTGATACTGAAGAACTTGTAATTGACGTCGCAAATAAATTTTAACAGATTCGCTGTTTCGTTATTTTTAGTATTTTATTTTGTTTTATTTTCTTAAAACGATTGCAAAGAACCTAAATAAGAGGCAGTTTTCGTTATCATTAGATCTTATGGGCCTCTACAACCTTAACCGCTGGATTACACTGATGCTCTTACGGTGGTGATGGAAAACATCGTGATGAAACATGCACATTCAGGCGACTAAATATGTAACCATGAACCAATCTATTTAAGTTCCCCTATTATCAGGGCCACGAAAGTCAGATGTTCGTTCGACTGTAATTATAGTAATTATGTCAAATTCTGGATTATAGTCAAGGCGGATTCAGGTCCCTCGCTTGCGACATGCAACAGCATGCGGTGATGATGTCGGCGCACATAAATGTCCGCGGAATCCGCGATACACCACGCCCTTCGGCCAAAACTCTGCCTTCATGAGGGTACATTAACGCCAAGATGATTATTTTTTCGCGGAATTGATGATACACAATACTCTTCGGTCAAAACTCTGCCTTCATGAGAGTATGCACATGAACGCCAAGAAGATTTTTTTTAAATTTAATATACTTATGATTAGCCCCATAATCTGCCTGACACCTCACATCTAGTTCCAACCAATAGGGCTGCTATTTGATTGCAAAATTTCTCTGTCACTCTCGGCCGCTAATTACGCTTTTACCGTACGGGGGAAATGGCGTCGCGGCTCAACATGGAAGATAAACTGACGCGGTATCCTAGCCGGTGGAAAGTTGGTAATTAATGATACATTCAGTTTTATTAATATCCGCACTTGACATAGTTTCTTTCACTTTATCAGTGCTTCCATCGCCATTTACGTCTGTTTTAGTAACGTCAATGCTTTGTTGTAACAAGCGTGTGTTTTGACGGGCGGAGTGGTTCAATTGGTTAACATATCGGTCTGCCACGCAGACCGATAACCCGGGACGGGTTCGATTCCCGACCGTGCCGAAATTAAATGATGAATTTTGTATTCTGTTACAGTTCTGGGTGTTATATGTATAATAAGTATGTATTGAAAGTATATAAGTAGTTTATCAGTTGTCTAGCATCTATAACATAAGCTTTGGTTACTTTGGGGCTAGATGGCGCTGTGTGAATAGTCTATAATCTTTGAGTTGTATTAGTACTTCTGATTCCATGACAATGTGAATATTGTGATTGTTATTTAAGAGGGCAAGATCGGATCCAAAAATAGTCTGAGGCGACTGATACTGAAAAATAAGACTGACTTTAATTTACATCTCATCATTTCAGAGTCATACATACATACATAAAGCTCACGCCTGTGTCCCACAGGTGGGGTAGGCAGAGACTATGGACTGCCACTTTGCTCTGTCCTGACACAACTCCCTAGCCTCGCATATATCCACAACTCTTTTCATACATCTCCTTTTATTCTTACCACTTCGGACCCCAGCTTTTTTGAGAACATTACTGATCTGAACAGTAAATGTTTTCCTGGGTCGTCCCCTTAAGGGCTGGTTTTCCAGATTCGCGCTATATATCTCTTTTGTCAATCGTCTATCATCCATTCTCTCTACATGCCCGAACCATCTTAACATCCCTCTTTCTATTTAAATTCTATTTCAATTTCTATTTCAGAGTCAGTTTCCTAATTAGTACAGCCACTAAGGTAACGAGCTCCTTCTTCAAGCAATTTGTTGCGTTTTATTACTATTTCACGTAATAATTACGCGCATAACTGTAGACATCTACAGTCTACGGGTATATACTCGAGCATTTTCCGTAACCCGATGACCTTGCGCCTCTTTTACATGAGGGTGGAAATTATAGTTTGGGTAACACTAATGTTCCTGCCAACCCAATTCCTCTAGAAAATTCAAGAGACCCTTCAGCCTCCGGAAGATCTCCGAAAATGGTTGGGTGCTTAAAATACTTAGACCTATACGGAGCGTATAGACTGTATGAACTGGTGGCTTAAATTAATAGATAAGATTTTGTCCGTAGAACAATTTCATAACCCTACCTTAAGGAATTGTTCGTCATGCTCATGGACCAATTTCATAACCCTACCATAAGCAATTGTTCCATACAAACTTCTATACTCTATCACCCCATTTTTAACCCCCGACGAAAAATAGGGATTTATATGTTTGACGTGTGTCTGTGTATCTGTGTGTTGGTCTGTGGTCGGTGCTCCCGAACGGATGCGCTTTTCTTTATTTGAAAGACAGTTTGATTGAGATGGTTGTTTTATTAAAATGAATTTAGTATTTTAGAAAATATTAACTTGGAAATAATAAAAATTTGTGTCCTAGTTAATTTCTTTCTGTAGCGTTTTTATTATAAAAAGGTAACATACATATAGCGTTAGATATGTTAACATGAAATTTGAATTTTTTAATTAAGTGCGGGACGCTACGAAATAAAAAGAATAAGACTCGTTCCGCAGGCCGACATTCAACAACTACACAAACCGTACATATATATCTACGTAACATTCGCAACCGTTACACTAGAAGCTCATAAAGCTTTGTTATACGGACTATATCCCTCCATTATCGGTTCACAGAACCACCGTGCATATCTGCGTTCCTGGTAATTCCACAAATTGTTACCGAGAAGCGTTTTAGCAATGTGGGCCATACGGTATACGCGGAGCTCAGCACCCGAGGCGGTCAAGCTTTGCTGGAACATCGGAAGGAGAAAAGTATTAATCAGCTGTGCTTGTAGAAACCATAGTATGTAAATGTTACCGCAAGATTGTTAAGAGAGTTACTTTATGATCTAAAATTGTCTGTTTATAAAAATCGTCATTGGGCCGAGTCGATGGACCACTCGGAGATAAGTTTATTTGTCAAAAAATCTTAAAGTTGATGTGTATGCATAGAGTACCAAATAAATGTCTTTCTATTCTATTCTATTCTATTCTAAGATTTTACGCCTAATGTTTATGTGATGAAGACTCATCATCATCTTGGCCTTAATGTCCCGGTTGTGATCTCGCGCACGAGGGCCCGAGGTCCACCTTGACCATGATCCAGCCTGACTTCCGTGACCCTGCTACCGTGGGACCCTAACCAGATTGGATCTGTCTCCTAAACGTGCAGATTTCACCACGATGTTTTCCCTTACCGTAAGAGCATCGGTTAGTCTTCAACTAATGTACATAACTTAGAAAAGAATCATTAGTAATGGCCGCAGTGGGATTCGAACCCGGTACCTCTCGCGTACGAGCCGGATACCTTAACCACTCGGCCACCGACGCTCATTATTTATTATAGTTGGCGATTTATAAATAAATACTTAAATAATTAAGTATTAGGTCGCCATCTCTATATTCAGTTGGCAAGGTAGTGGTAGCGATGGTATGCGACTGAATCTGGAGCTTGTCTAAACAATGTTCGCTCTGGTCGTGAATGCTCCCAGATTATACATTACTATTTGGGCATTAAGCAAAGACCTGCCTAAAGCTACACTTACTGAATTATGAAATTGGGTTAGGTCGCTGTTTCTTTAAATATGCTTGGACAAATTCACACAGCGCCCTCTAGCCCCAAAGTCAGCAAAACATGTGTTATGGGTATTAGATAACTGATAAACTACTCAAATCCTTTTTTTAATACATACTTATTATAAATACTACACCCAGACACGTAACAGAAATTAAAAATCATAATTTCAATTTTTGCTCGGCCGGGAATCGCATGTATACAATTTGAACCACCCAGGTTTCATGTATACAATTTAAACCACGTTGTTTTTTATATGTAATACGTCAAGCAAGCGGGCCACCAGATGGAAAGTGGTCACCACCGCCTATAGATATTAGCACCACCAGGCGCGATACCAATACGTCGCCCCCTCTAAAGACACCCCTAAACCTCTTGAACGATCCCATGTCACAGTCCAAAGGAACACTGCTACGGTATTCTTGTTTTAAAAACGCAAATAAACGCAAAATATTATACTGTTAATGCACTTACTGTAATTACACATCTGTCTAATGCAAATAAAAAACCTATTACCCACTTAAATAATTGTTAAGACTTTTATGAAGTACAGTTTTGCGAAACAGAGCATAAAGACCATAAAGTTGTGGACGCAGTTTTTCAACGTTAGTGCTGTGGTTCCATAGAATTTATTTTTATATAATTATGTGTAGAGAAAAGAGAATAGATAACCATATATATTTGTTCGTAGGCCTGCAATCATTTCCATACTGGATAATAGCAACTCTGCGCTAGTTGTAATTATTAAAGCTTTAAATAACGGAAATTCAGTGTTATAGTCAGTTTAATTATAATAACAAGCTGTGGCGTTGAAAAATAAATAAAACTGTACACTCATCTGACGTCTAAGTGCGTTGGCACTCGGCGTAGACTTCTGCGCTTGAATTTGCGAATATATTCCTTGTATTCTCAGGTCAATATAATCTGGGCGCATATTGCTTTTAAATCAATACGTTAGGAACTAGCTGAGTAAACTGGGGATGAAAGCTCTTGGCACAAGCCGGGGTTGACAGATAGGATGAGAATGATGAAGTAACATAATTAGGGCAATACTTAGTCAGTAACTTTCCAATAAATTCAATGCCACCGCGGAGAGCTGGCTCGTTCCTCGGGCAACGGATTAGCATCGCTATCCAAGGAGGCAACGCAACCAGCTTTCTGGGCACCATTTCGGTGGGGCAGCGGTGTCGACAACTTTTTTAATTTTTAGTATCTGTTTTATCTGCATTATCTAGTGTATATTTTTACTATAACTGAAAATATTTTATATGCAAGGTACCCCTAAATATAATATAGTGCACTCTAGGCAGGTAGGCATTCTACACTTTTATTTATGTCGCTACTTACGGCAGAATTAGATAAGGCAGAGCTCAAACGTCCTCAGCCTTGACAGAGACCTGTCATCTGTACCTAAACCTTACATAATATCCCATGTCGTAGAAACCTTTTACACGGGTTTACCACAAACACTATGAATTGGAATCGCTGTTGCACAATGCGTGGGATCAGTGAATAAAATGCATGAACAAGTTTGTGGACTGGCACTTAGCCATGTTGCGAGGAATGGTACAGGGTGAAGCTAAAATTGAATTCAACTCAAATTTCTTTTGGAGTCTCTACAGTTTTAATCCTGGCGATTGTGTCCATGGGCCCAAGACTGGTTTTATGATGGATCCTATAATTTTAATTATTTACTTGTTTGATTTTATTATTGAAATATAACTTTTATTTTTGAATTATATGATGACGATGAATTTACATTAGTAGAATAAATGAGTATGAATATTTAACTCTCAAGCTATTGTTACGCAATTAAGATTGAATTGCGACTTAAATACGATACCAGCCCCGGTAAGTGCCATACCGGGCTCTCCGGTTAAAAAAAGATAAATTGGGTATTCTGCAATAAATAGAGTAGTAGGTAATGGAATATACTCTCAGTTGAATATAGATATTATAGTTACAAAACTAATCCACCACCCTGTACGTTTACCGCTAAGTTTTATTCGCAAAAAATCCGAGTCAGTGTAACGAGGCGCACGTGTCGCTATGTGGATAATAAAATCTTTATCGCGCATCTCATCTCGCTCGCACTTACCCCGGCGCCGTGGAACAGAGAGAGATACAAGGTAGACTCACGTGACTGGAGAAGATTGTTTTTGATAAGGTTGTGTGTAAATGTCTACTTAGTATCCATTTCTGTTGTATTCCTGTTTTGTAGCAGAAACAGTGCATTCTTAAGACAAAAGGGGGAAGTGTAGCTTATGCTTTCAATTCCGACGGTGATGGTCTTAATCTGGTGATCTTGGCGTTAATGTTGTTGTGCTTTCGCGCGCGAGGGCCCAGGGTCCGCCTTGACCATGATCCAGGATTTGACAGATCAGGTAATTGCAGTGGAGCGACTGCCATCTGACCTCCGTGACTCTGTTACCAGAGGAACCTGAGCAGATTGTAACATGGTTACACATTCAATCAGGCCGCAGTGGAATTCGAACCCGGTACCTCTCGCTTACGAGTCGGATACCTTAACCAATCAGCCAACGAATTCCTTATTTACATGTATCTTTTTCGTTAATCTCCTTTCATCCATCCTCTCTAAATGTTCAAACCACTTTCCTTTCCTAGTCACTAGTTCAATACTTATAATGTGTAAGGCTAAGGAATGGAACCATCTTCAGCCGCATCGTGACTTACCACCAGGTGAGATGGCGGTCAAATACCTAATTAAAAAAAAAGTTATTTCACTCCAGCAGCTTATTATACTATTCCGTAATTTATCTTAATTTTTACTCTTTCCATATTTTTTATTTCTACTGCATTTTTCCAACGTTCATGCTTCTTGTGCCACACTCAACTTTAATTCCATTTATGTTGGGAGCCCATATCTATGACACCATAATGGGGTAAGGCCTCTTACAATTTCAGTAATGTTTCTATAAATTCTACTAAATGATTATTTGCGACTGAAACCTATCTCCAGTTTTAGTCGAATTTAGTCAAACAAACTTTCACCCATATTTCACCCTTACATAGGTAGGCATTTAAATTTAGAGATAAAAAATAGCCTTTCGTCAGGTTGCCCTCTATCTCCTTGTAAAATTTTATCATATATATAAAAGCATCGACGCAAATATAATGTTAATGGATAAAATAATACTATTTACGAGAGTAATTGGGGCCATCTCCAAGAATTTCTCCTTCAACAGCATGCCATAAAAATACACTCAAATTATCTTCGACAACACATATCAATGTCCAAAGACATATAATTAACAACCTCGTACTACATGTAACTTGTTAACCCAATTAAAAAAAAATAGGCGCCATTTTTTCTCGGCCGCCCGCCGTCGCGAAAGAAAATACAACAAGCTTGTTTGTAAATCATTCAATCGATCAACCGAGAGTGTCGTGCTAACGGTTATTGACAGCTGCGCGCGCGCACGCGTCATCGATCACGATCTATAGATCATTGATCCGAGCTCCGAATATGGTTAAGATGCTGATTATCAATGTAAATAGGGCCGTCATTTTTTTCGTCGTTGGCAGAGATTTTTAACAAAAATTAAGATTAGTTGTGTTTGGTATAGGTTATAGGTATTCACGTCTATGAGCCCGTTAGTTTTGGTACTTACAAATTAGAGATTAACTAACTTAAAAAATTAAAAAATTTGAGCCATGTGAAGGAGTACACAAGATGCTGGCAGCATTACTTCTCAGAACAGCAATGCTTATCCTTAGGGTGAGGTAGCTGCCAGCTATTCGTTCACCTGTGGTGTCGACCAATGTCTTGGAATTGATATAATGAAATGTAGATCCACCCACTTACCTAGCTTTAGTGTATATTTGTCTAACGAAATTTTTTGTAAGTGATATAAGTGTAGTTAATTATCTCAATATATTAAATGTTTCACGAAGCCCATTACTGATTTAGAAATGAAAAACTTAATGTTTTTTGCCATGTACATTGAATGACCTTTATTCTACCAAAATTAGGTACATAGGTCATTCTACACGTTTTTTTGCCTACGTTGTAAACCAGTTCACAAGCTTTTATACTTTTATAAGCACATATCAAGTGACAACATAATTAAGTGAATCATTACCCGTACTTTCATTTTGATTAAGTCCGAATTGAGGCTAGCATTGCTGTGAGGTGGAACAAAAAATTATAATCATCATCTTGGCGTTAATGTCCCGGTTGTGCTCTCGCGTACTTGGGTCCGAGGTCCGCCTTGACCATGATCCAGGATTTGGCAGATTAGGTTATACAGCAGAGCGTCAGCTATCTGACCTTCATGACTCTGCTACCAGGGGAAATTGACCAGATTGGATCATGGTTACACATTCAGTCGTCTGAACGCGCAGGTTTCATCACGATGTTTTCCCTTACCGTAAGAGCATCGGTTACTGTTCAAACTAATGTAAAACTCAGAAAATAGTCATTGGTACATGGCCGCAGCGGGATTCGAACCCGGTACCTCTCGCTTACGCTAACCACTCGTCCACCGAGTTTATGTTTTCTAGAACGATGTAATATTTTGCACGAAGTGTTTTTATAATTTGCAATCTTAATCTTAACCTTTGCTTAACTGTTTTCTTAATTAATTATTTTAACAGCTACGTCGTTGTATGCTTGTAGCCCACTTATTTATCCGCCTACTTTTCATTTTTAACTTAGTTAACACGAATAGTTGTCAGCTATAAAATACTTCATTCGGTTATCTTAAATTAAAATATCACGATTGGGCCATTAATTTTTTTTATTCTACGCAGTGACAAACGAGCAGACAGACCACCTGATGGTAAGTGGTAACTGTCGCCGATAATATCTATGATTAATGCATTCAGTTTAAAGGCAACAAAAGTTAAGAATAGCAAGTGCTTTGTCACGGTGAGGACTAAGTTGAAATTCATAAGGCAATGCCTGTAATTGCGCTGGCTACCTTATCCTTCAAACCGGAACACAACAACGCAAACATTGTAGTAATAAAATGTAGTTTTGAATTTGCAGAAATCTCATGCAAATAAGATGAATTGTTTAGTGAGCCGCTGACGATGGCAAGATATCTTGCATACTAAAGTTACTAAAGAAATAATAAAATAAATAAATAAATATGCTTTGACAAATTCACACAACGCCATCAATCCCCAAAGTAAGCAAAGCTTGTGTCATGGGTGTTAGATAACTGATAAACTACTTATATACGTTTTAAAGACATACTACACCCAGACCCGTAACAGAAATTAAAAAACTTCATTTCAATTTCTGCTCGGCCGGGAATCGGACCCGGGACCTCTGCGTGGCAGACCAGCATGTTAACCAACTCAAGCACTCAGGTCGTCCAAGAAGATAGGTACTCTAGTTTCTTTAAAACATGAACTAACAAAGAAAGTGTTAGACGGTAGCCCGGAAAGCCGGTGTTTGGACCAAATTAAGATAATTGTTGAGATAAAATGCAAAATACGTGATTTGTATTCAAGCGCGCAGCGACCGGCCAGTGTGCATAATAATTTATTCAACAATGCAGTGACAATGATCAGTTGAGTTTTTTAAAAGGTTTATTTATTTATTTATTTATTTAACTATTTGTTGCACACAATAAAGAAATACAGAGATATAACATAGATATAACTGACAATACTACTTACATTTGGGCTCAAATGTGTGAGGGTTGTAGCAGCTTGGGTCAAGATCACGTAACTTTTATTATTATTATTATCGTTTATCAGGCAGACAGTTGTTAACAACTGCATCAGTTGTTAAAAAGCCTGCATCCGGCTTCTCTCTAACCAAGATTAATCTTCCTATTAGAATTTTGTCTAGTCTATTTTTATATTCGTTTGTGTTCCCTGCGGTCACCACCGCTTCAGGCAGCCCGTTCCAGGCTCTTACAACACGATTGGTCAGGAAGTGTCGGTGTGGGTTGTATTTGGAAAACCGCGTATCCAGTTTCAGAGGATGTCCTCGTAAGTGGGAATTTTTGTTTGACACAAAGAAATTTTCAAACTCTTCAACGTCGTAATGTCCGTTGATGATTTTAAATGTCTCGATTAGGTCCACGTTCTCTGCGTTTCTTCAGCGTTGTCAAGTTGAGCAGGTTTCTACAACTTCTAGATGTATACATTGTATAGTCGATATAATATATTATGAGAGACTGGCGCATTCTGACACAAATTTGTTTTACATGGCTGATACTAACCGATGCTCTTACGGTGAGGAAAAACATCGTGATGAAACCTGCACATTCAGGCGACTGAATGTCGCAATCTCCAATCTCACAGTCTGGTTCCCCTGGTGGCAATGTCACTGAGGTCAGATGGCAGTCACTCCCGTGTAATTACCTTATCTGCCAAATCCTCGATTATGTGCAAGGTAGATCTAGATAATCACTCACTCGATGAAATAATTCTCATACTCAAACGAAAAAAAAAAAAAAAATTACTAAAAGATAAGATTCTTATTCGTTCTCAGTCACCCAGTCGCTTCGTTATGGTCACTCTACCCATGTAAAACCCATTAGCCACGAACATGAATGAATTTTTATGTTGACGATACACAAAGGGTTTTTTTTTCAATTTCCATATCAAGGGGGTGAGGGATGGCGATATAGTGGGAAAGAGATACAAGATGCGGAAGACTAGTTAAGTGGGATTGACGCTAATAAAATCGCATTTTAACCCTACGGTCCGCTTGGTGAAAGAACGGCACTGCAAGGGATATTTTGGGGACATGCGTGTGCCCGGCGTCCACTTTATGTGACCCAGCATTTGGCAGATCAGATAATTACAGTCCAAACGCTGTATACGTCGCCAAATACTGGGTCAATAACGTGTGGGTCAGAGTTTAGTCCATCGAGTCGATAAGAAGAAGAGGGACGTAGTCTGCTAAGTTAACGCACTGCGTTCAATACGGTTCTACAATTGGTCAATTTTGTTTATTTTGATGGAGAATAGTGCCGATCACCAAGTATTGTCAGTTGGACATTGGAGCTCTATAGGCATAGGAACCTACTCAAGCTGAAGTCACAATTTATATTTTGTTTCTTTTTTTAATGGTGCACGTAACGTGTCCAAAAGGGACGGGTATAAGTTGTCAAATACCTCTCCATAACCACTGCTATTGTAAAATTTGGTGGCATTGGTCATCTTGATGTTCTTGTTTTTTGTATGACATTGAGTCATTTGTTTAGTTTTGTGACAGTTTGTCAGTGTACATTCTCTATAGGTCGCAGCTTCATCTACGCTCTATGTCCAATATCTTCTTTAGAACAGTTTGGTTTGATTCTCTCTTTGATGAGAGCGAAACTTCGTTGCGGTTGTCCATAAAGATTATTTATCACACAAACCGCCCTACAGATAGCCACCTGCTCTACTTCTACCAGAAACCTGTTCATTATGGTGACAGTCGTATGATTAGATACCAATGACGAAGTAAGGCCTTAGAATAGGACAAGGCATAACGGTAAATTATTCTTATAACCTAACCGATATAATGTCGGACAATCCTGATTAGGTATACTTATACTCACTTAGTATACTTATTCTTATATACACGTGACGAATAGACTGGTGCCACTGAGTGAAGTCGCTCCTAAGGACAGACATATCTGTCCACTCTCTATCGATGCAGCATCGAGGTAAAAACAATACCAACCGTGGAAAAAATAAGTGTGGTGAATAACTACGAAAGCCTTAAAACATATGATCTATCCAGAGTGACTTGTCTTATTTGGTGAACAAAAAATACCCAAAATTACGACTTGCAGTATCAATCACGTTACGTATACTGTTTATACATACATACATACATACATACATACATACATACATAAAGCTCACGATTGTGTCCTACAGGTGGGGTAGATGTCATGAATTATTATAAGAAACACATAGAATGTGAATCTCAACTAATGCTGCAGCAAATTACCCATTTACATACGAGTATATACATAACCGAAATACATAATTTCCATAACCAAAAGACAAGTTAGTCTGGACAGATTTTATATCGTCTTCGCATATTGTTTAATTCCTTAAGTAGGAATAAAAAATATCGCTTAATTCGGACATAACGGGATCAGATCAGGGCATGACGTACAACATTAAGGTTCAATAAACTGTCTTCAAACCGACTGCATTTCTACTCGCACAAATTAAGAAAGCTACACGCAATTTCCGGGAACAAGATGGCGGGTCCAAATCCAAGTTGAGGCGAAGTGGCACCAATTTGCTTTTAAGTGATTATTTTTGTAATTATACAGGTTTTTTAGATGCTGAAAATACGCTGTTTGGCTCCAAGTCGAGTTTGGCATACGTGATAAGATTAACATTAAAAAATATTAAGATCTTTTTTATTAGATGCCTCGCCATCCAGCGGGGCAACGCGGGCAGCTATCTGGGCACATTACCGCATTCAGGGGACCTGGGGATTTTTTTTCCTATTTAAGTAATTTAGAGTAAGGTTTTTATTGGTAGGTAGATTTTAATGTGTAATTCTATGTTATTTGTATGTAATGTTTAAGTTGTAAATAAATTTCAAAAATTGCTTTTGTACGAAAGATCGGGAGTCTGAAACATAATTGTAGCGGGCATATTTGTTTGTGGTGAGCCCGTCAAAAATACAGATGTCATTGTAGAAATTGAAGAGGATATTTTTTATGTTATACGGCAGACAAACAGGCAAGCGGACTACCTGATGGTAAGTGGTCACCGCCGCCTATGGACACCAGCAACACCAGGGCAGTCACCAATGCGTTGCCCGCCTCTGAAGCGACCTCTAATATACCTCTTGAACGAATTAATTCTTGATTGAATTAAAAATACACTTACCAATTATAATAAAAGCTGCGGATAACAGCCATTGCGCCCTGAGATCCATATTTTAGTATAACTGGCACTTGTATGATCACTGTACTCGGGTCTTTTCACTATTTAATTGTATTTCAACACTGGCAGTCGCTCATTCGTCCATTGTGTTTAAACTGGAAAAAAAGAAAAACAAACTTTAGAATATATTCGAGTAGTTATTTAGGTAGTACAATAGTTTATTTCGCTTTTCCTTTTTCTAGAGGCCAAATTTTTATTTGGGTTTGTTAGGCTGGGATGTCAAGGAGATAATTTTGGAGTTTTTTTATATGTTTTACTATTTATATTATTTGTTGACTTGTTAAATAGAATGATATTGTCTTCGGACAAAGCTTCTTTTTGAATTTCCAAAGTTACATTTCTTAGAAGTACGCATTATAAAGGTTGAACCAAAGCGGCTCGTACTTGTTGACAATTACTTGTTATAAAGTTGGTAATTAAGGCTTCTGTTCCAGACTATATATATAGGTAGCATTACTGATTCAATCTTCTAAACGGTTGCAAGTAAAGTTTAACACAATTGGTGGCATACGTGACCTCTTTGGAGTATGGAGACTTGCGGTTTAGGTAAGTGGAAATCCTCTTACCGGGGAAAGTGAAGTTTCGCCAAAGGCAGTGGACGTCACACGAGCGAAAGTTCCATGGTTTGGATAGGTAGTTAGGTGTTAAATAAGACTATTTAATTTTTAAATTTATTATATAATTAGCCAATAGAAATCGATAAAGTTTTATCATCACAGCCCATAACAGTCCACTGCAGGACTTAGGGCCTCTCCCATGAAAGGGGAGGTTATTGCCCTAATCTCCACGCTTGGCAGGCAGGTTGGTGATCGCAGTGTTATAAATATAACAATGGAAAACGCTGCTACCCATTTTCCAGCCTACAGAGAATATTAGATATTATGCCTCGAAAACGTTAGTCGAGTGTAAGGGGTTGGTGCTATTCTACTCTGCCGGAGACCACACGGCTACGATAAAGTTTATCAAATCCAAAGAACCGTCGGATTAAATTGCCGTCCAGCCGTTAGGAAGCTACGAAGCCACAGACAGTTACACAGATATCGAGATACTGGGTTCTGGCGCGCAAAAGCCCAGGGGCCTTCACCATGGTCCAGGATCTAGCAGATCAGGCAGTTACAGTAAAGCGACAGCCGTCTGACCTCTATGATTCTGTTAACTGGGGAACCTGAACTGATTGAATCATGGTTACACATTCAGTCGCCTGCATCTGTAACCATGACCCAATAATCCTGAAATCGCCACAAAGGTACAAATAATTACATAACATTTTATGTATATGTGCACGTGTATGTTGCACCTATATAAATTTCAAACAGTAATTATAGCATAAACGAATCTTACTAATGAAAGTTTCTATCACACCCTGATTTATGTCGCTTCCACATAGCCATAAAGCTACTTAGTCAGTACGAGTGGAAGTTGCAATATAAGTTATAACCGCACAGATAAACTCAACACGACTGTGTGGGGCGATAAAACAAGTAGTTGCAAAATAATCGTTCTCAATATTTCAACGTTGGTCTGGGAAATCGAAAGCTCCAGCCTCCGAGCTATCAGCGATGAAAGCGCCCATTTAATAGGTCGCTGGAAAGCCTAACACATGTATTGTGTTTATTACAATAATTATTTATAGTTATTATAGTATTAGAACTGGCCGCGAGACTTAGAACTTGCAGCTTCGGTTTCACTTGAGATGTGTATGCTCATGTTTTAGTTGTAGTAATTAGAATGATTGGCTGCTGGGAGAGGTTTGCTTGTGTTGGTATGGTCACGCGCTGCTTAAGCATAATAATAAAGTCACAGTTATTTGTGACACATAATAATATCCTTGGACAATCCACACCCAATTCAGCCCCAAAGTAAGCAAAGCTTATGTTATGTGTGCCAGAAAACTGATAAACTACTTATATGTTTTTAAATACATACTTATTGTACATATTATCTTACACCCAAACCCGTAATAACAATTAAAATTCATAATTTCAATTTCTGCCCGGCCGGGAATCGAAGATAGATCAGTTGCTAAGTACTAACCAAGAACATTGTAATATTCATAATAGCTGCAGCTAAATTGGACATACGCATCTTCTAGGTTCAGCATCGTATTTACTAGCTAGCTTTTACGGTGAGGGAAAATATCCTACATTCAGACGACTGAAAGTGTAACCATGACCCAATATGGTCAGGTTTCCGTAATAATAGGCTCATGGAGGTCTGACGGCAGTCGCTTCACTGTAATTACCTGATCTGCCAAATCCTTGATCATTGTTAAGGCGGACCCCGGGCCCCGGGCCGAGCACAACCGGGACATCAATGTCAAGATGACCGTGTCTTACGATGGTAGCTGTAGAATTCGCGTAATATGGAGCTCGGGACGGTACCGGTAGTGGGTAGTGTGTCAGTCAATCACTCTGTCAGTTTGTCAATGAGTCAATACTATGAGAAATACACATATACGGACATATCGCATATCAGACAAATGGACGACAGTGTAATTGTTGGATATATTCAATTGGAATCTCAACCGGCGAACCAAGCGCAGATTTAATTTAATACCCTCCGCTTTTGTGGAGGAGGTGTATCATCATCATTCTGGTGTCCCCGATTATGTTTTCGCGTCTTTATGTCCCTTGGAGTAACCGCGTAACACATCAGTAGAGCTATGGGAAAATTTGGCGACTTTTGAAGGCCCAGGGAAGGAAGGCTCTTCGCTCGGCTTTGGCATCCTTGGCACACATGCCATCTACGACGTTAAGCCATCCGTTCTCGGCCTCTGCCCGTGCCCGGTGGAGGTGTCATAGCCAGATGTTTTTTTTCTTGCGTAATTAGTCAGTTTATTCTCCCTGTGGGACACCATATGGCATGGTAAAGTCATACATACTTGTGGTATATTCATAGAATGTAGGTATACTAAATTATAGTATACCTGCATTCTCGATTTCTCGCTCATTAAATCATTCCATTGAATATCATAAATAGCATCGTAATGCAAAATGTAGGTAAGTAGGTATGTAATTTCAAGATTCCAGTCCTCCTAGAAATTTACCACATTCAGAGTTTATGGTAACATAAATATTGATTACTACTAAATCCAGTTTCCTTATCCGATTGACCTTATTTTAAAAGGTGTTTTGAAACTTTAATTACTGTTTTACTACCAATCCTCACGTTATTTATCGTCTGAATCAAACCCATAAACTTCTAATTTAAAGGTGATCTGGCGCTTAGTTCATCTAAAACTAGAAGGGATGTTGTTTTTCATAGTTCAGGGCAAAAATTACTGTACAATGGTCAGCATTTGAAATTGTGATAATTTTCAATTCAAAAACCTGACCAACTGACAAGGCAAAAATCTGTTACTATGTTTACTCTCTAAAATAGTGTTGCAAAAAAAGCTAGCACAACAGCTGGCCCGGTAACCAGGCTGTGAGGAAGTCGAGGAGATCTTTCAGTCCGAGCAGCCTTGACACGGGGCGTGACCCACGACCCGGAATAAAGCTACGAGGAAAGTAGCGCTTGGGCTACACTGCAACAATGCCCAGACTTTCTCGCAACTTATGCCCGCCTGGTACATTCGAACATTCGACACGCGCTCGGATGGCCCCTGCGATATCTCGAGAATCGTTACGGTGAGCTGCAAATGCTAGCCTATGCGAGGGAACTATGGCACGGTTGTTAGTATTCTTGTGTGTGTTTGTGTTGATTTTGCCAAAAGAATGAATGTTGGGGAAAATAGAAACTTTGTATTGTTGTAGAAACTAAACAAAGTTGAGAAAGAAATAGAGGCAATAAATAATGCGAATTCCCAATTTTCATTTCTCTTCCTAAATATTGCTCTAAATAGTATGTAGGCAAAATTTTACAG
Organism: Blastobasis adustella; assembly: GCA_907269095.1. Lineage (NCBI taxonomy): Eukaryota > Metazoa > Arthropoda > Insecta > Lepidoptera > Blastobasidae > Blastobasis > Blastobasis adustella. The sequence continues at coordinate 1,178,185 of OU026132.1, forward strand.
TAGCCTTATGACGAAGAAGATGGAGAGACAGATAAAAAAAAACATTTGAGCAAATTAGCTTAAGTAAGAAACATGGTAAAATAAGGATGTAAACTGAAAAATGTTCACCTCAAACAAAGTAATTGAAGCCTGACAATAATAAAAATATAAATATTTAAGACAAACAAATCTTTTCTAATGGACTCGCAATAATTGACATAACATTACCGTATTGGCTATTTCCACAATAGGTCAGAGGGAAACAATTTTCTCTCAAAATGTAAGACAATGGATATAAAATGGTACTCAAAAACACTTACACGGTATTCAAAAACAATTGTCCGCTTTTTTGGCGGCAAAAAAGCGCCAATCATACTGCCATTACGCCAGATGTGTTCGGCTGACCCGTAAAAGGCGTGACGACGAATATAATAAAAAGAGATTTACGATATTTTACAGCAGTGTTTGATTGTCACATTGTCACACTGTGAAGATAAACTTTCCCACGGCCTATTGGTGTTCCGAAGTGTTCTTAAAGATCTAAACATAGTTGTTGTACGACATCATGTTCTTAGCGACGCAGACTATGTTATTAGGAAATTTATTACAGTACATGGCTTGTTATATCTTGTCTTGTGCCGTTTCCTTATCATCGTTTTTGAGAGGCTTATTTTTTATAATATTAAAATTGTCATTACTGATGACAATAATTATGATGAGCTAGAAATTAACCATCCTCTTCTGGACATTATCTATTCAAAGATTGGAGAGTTTAGGCGGAAGACCTTGGTCAACCTAGCTTCGCCAACGGTATTAGGACACCTATGGACTTTCGAGCTCGTTGCAGAGTTGAAGTTTGACTAGCTTCAAGTACGAAACGGTCACCAATGCAATTCTCTAAATCTGTGAGCGTTTCTTAACCTTGGATGTCGGTCTTGCAAGTACACTGCCACTAAACCTTAGCGTTAATTCCGGTTGTGTTCGCGCCGAGCCCGGGGTCCATCTTAACAATGATTCCGTATTTTATACATCAGCTAATTACAGTGAGCAACCTCCATCTGACATCTGTGAGTCTGTTAACAGGGGAACCTGGTTGGACTTAGATCATGGTTACAAGCTTCCACTAGATCAATGCCGTTTCAAGAAATGTTATGAGACAATTTGTCGGATTTGTAAATTATTTGTAAATATTGTTTTATAATTTAGTATTAGCATTATTTAATTTGTTACAATTAAACAAAATTTGTCGGATTTGAAACTAATTCTTATAAATAGGGTTCGGATTAGACATAACGGTCAACATTTTTTTGCGATGAATGGCATCTGGCGAATTGAACTTTTGGAGTTCCGCGAAACCGCATTCGTACACAAAAGAGCTGGAGCATCCTGCTTTTTCTGTTTACAATCAATAAACGCAAACTAGGCAAGTTTTTGTGCTTCTACTCGTATTTCTGGCATAACAATATTAAATTTTATGGTCGACATCGGTGCAAATCGGTGGCATGACAAAATCGATTACGTTGGAATCGAGCGGAAGATTGATTTGAAATTTTTAAAGTGATCCATATCTGTGTTTGTTTATTTTAGGATACCACGTTGCATAAAACTTTGTTTCTTTACCATTAAGACTTAAGTCTGAAATAGTTTTCTAAATAGAAAATGGTTTGATTTTATAACTTTGTAATAAATAAACTCAAAAACAACAACCAATTTATAAAATGACCTACAGAAAGCCGGGACATTAACGCCAAGATCATTATTTTTATATTTATTATCATTATTTAAATATTAATACAGAAAGCTACATTATAATAATAATATATAATTATAATAATATCTTTGTTTCAGGCTATTAGAACCCATATCAATTATTACAAGCAATAGCTTATTATAAAATTACAAAAATATAATATAAAATAATAATTTAGTCAATAGACATGTCAACTTAAAAATATTAATTTAAAAATTAATGCAACGTTAATCAGCGAGTAACATGGATTATAAAAAAATATTGAAATCCTTACGAAAATTACCACAACAACCCAAGTAAACAGTATACTTTTATTTGTTTGGCGTATGCTGTGAAAACTATTGACGACACATACAATTTTGTATGGAACCCCCAAATATTCGATCGAAATATTTTGTATGGAACCCACAAATTTTCGATCGAAACGTCCAATCGAACTCGATAACTCATAAGTCCTAATACTGGCAGAACCGGTGTGTCACGACTCAACGAAATGTGTGTCAAATTGGACACGATCCGTCTGGGAACACAATGGGGCTAAATGGATTCGATAATTCTATCTACTAAAATGATTACTGTTTCAAATGTATTTATTTTTTACCAACGTTCCTGTTTTCTGTAACTAGAGGTCTTAATCTTCATTTCTAATTTGTAATGCTCTTTTCATTAACGTCTAGTTTATTTCACGCAAATGAAGGAAGGAAGAGCCCTCCCTCCAAGGGATAAAAGTAGTCTTTATTTTCTTATTCCAGACCCTAATCCAGTTATCAACTTAGTTTAATCCAAATCCGTTCATCCGTTTAGGCCAGAAGAGGTAACAAACATGTACACAAATGAATATTAATGCACAATAAACAAGTATATTTATTTATTCAAATTAAATTACCAATTAAATATTTTATGTACAAATAAAAAAGATTATAACAATGATATAAATAACTACAGACTACTAATAACAAATTTACAACTAACTAAATAAACAAAGAAATACAAACTTACAGATAAAAAAATTGTCCCAGGTCCACGGTATTAGGAATGCTGCCTAGAAGGCTGGCCGCATTGCCCCGCTGAATGGCGAGGCTAATTCGCTGTCCGAAGTAGAGGCCAGCCTTCTGGTCTTTAGTGACATCGACCAGGCGCTTAGCTAGCTCCCGAAACAGAGAGTCTTAGCTAGCTCCCGAAACAATAAATTCAAATAAATTCACGTCGTTTCGATCACAGCAATACTGTTCACGAATCCGACACAAATTGCATGATAGCAATCATAGAAACTTTTTGATACTTTCTTTGATCCTTTCCCTTGTTTAACTTTCACAGTTTTGAGTTTTATTGCATTCTTAATTACATTCAACACGTAAAATAAATAAACAAAGTAATCTTAGTTATATATATTTCAGTATCAGAGAAGAAAGAGTAGGAAAGTGGAACCTGACAGAAGCCGGGAGATTGATGATGATGATGACGATGATGATTTCAATATCTGAGACTTTTGGTAGCTTGTATTATTTCAGTTTTTATTCACACGAGCAAGCTTTTTAAACCCCAACGAAAAAAGAGAGGTGTTAAAAGTTGGACGTGTCTATCTGTGGCTTTGTGTCTCTGTCTGTAGAATCGTAGCTCTCGAACGGATGAACCAATTTGGATGCTGTTTTCTCTGTTTGAAAGCCAATTTAATCGAGATGGTTCTCAGCTTTGATTCATTCAAATCGGATTTGTAGTTTAGGAATTAATTGAGTTTAAGTAAACTTTTTATCAGTTAGGTTATTTACAGTTTTGTATGCAGTCATTTTTATTTTAAGAAGAAAAAAAGTGAAAGTACTTTTTCCAGAGTACTTTATAAAAAAGGTATACGAACATTTTAACGCCATGTTATATATTAAATGACACCGCATTTAGAACTTGGATACTCTACAAAAAAGACTTTAAAAAGGAGGACAAGCTGCTTGATAAGGACAGTAGGTAATCAGACCAAGAACGGTTGATAAAATACATAATTTACTGTAATGACGACTCAACATTGACAGTTACTCTCGCACAGACGATGGTAACTGTCCACCGGTTACCATGCTGGTAATTGTCGTTTAATGACCGTTGGAGGAACCCGTACCTCAATTCTCTTAAGTATGGGTTGGATCCTTTCCATTGTTTTTTTTTCGTCTCCTCTAGAATTTAAATTTAGACGTTGATAGCAAAACAAAAGGAGACAGTAGTAACTCTACTACACTCGTAAATGTACATATTTTTCTAAAGATAACTTGTGGGAATTATGTTTTTAACATTAGCCTTTTTAACCTTCGTCAAAAAATGGGGGGTGTATAAGCTTTACGTATATATCTGTGAATCTGTGGCTTCGTGCATCTGTCTGTGGCATAGTAGCTCTCGAACGGATGGACCGATTTGAATGTGGTTCTCTTTATTTAAAAGTGAGATTTATCAAGATGGCTCTTAGTTTTTTTTACTAAAATTGGTCTAGTAGTTTAGTAAATATTTGAGTATGTGTAAACTTGGTCTGAGGTTATCCGACTTTTCCCGTCGGTTAGGTTAGTATGTAATGTGCATTGATATTTTCGTTAAATATTAAACTTTAAAAAAAAAAAAAAAATTGTGTTAAGGTTAGTATAGTGTATGTATAGTATAGTGCTCTTTTATATTCTTTTTCGTTGTTTCAGTGTAAATACCCTTTCACTTTGTCTATTATATGCATAAATAGTTATTTTATTTATTTCATAATCCTTGGTTACTGTTGCTACTTGAAGGAAACTCCCCTGTTATTTGTTATCATTATTATATTCTCTGATAGAGACGTATGCATTTATTTCCATATCCTTTTTCCAATCTTCTTGGGTGAACTCCTTAGTCTTCAAAGTGAAAGAGTTTCGAGTTTACTATCGACGAAGTAATTCAAAAACCAATAAGTGTACTCACAGACCGTTTACTTGATCATGCCATCCACACACACAGAAGTCTTTCTACTATGGTAAAAAAGGTTACGTTATATAGTCATTTTTTTACAATCTCTTGAAAGCGAAACTCTCTAAGTAAACATTCATGTTGAGAAAATAAAACAAGCTTACGGAAGCTCGCTTCTATATAGACAAATCGTGCTTTCATATCGTGGTGTTTGGACCGTCGCTATGTTACGAAAGTTAAGGTTTGGGATATTTTTTTCTTTATTGGCTAAACTTTTTTAGAAAACACCTACAAAAATATTTTTTTACGAAATCTCAATTGAGTTAGGTAGCGTCGGTGGCCGAGTAGTTAAGGTATCCGACTCGTAAGCGAGAGGTACCGGGTAGGAATCCTACTGCGGCTATGTACCAATAACTCTTTTTTGAGTTATGTACATTAGTTGAATGCTAACCTTATTCTTACGGCAAGGAAAAACATCATGATGAACCCTGCACATTCAGGCGACTGAATGTGTAACCATGATCCAATCGGATAAGGTTCCCCTTGTAGCAGGGTCATGGAGGTCAGATGATAGTCGCTTCACTGTAATTATCTGTTCTACCAAATCCTGGATCATGGTCAAGGCGGACCGCGGGCCCTCATGCGTTAGAGTACAACCGGCACATTAATGCCATGATGATGATGATGACTTAGATGTATCTAAAAGTTCCTACTTCCTTAATTTTATTTTCGCAAACTAATTGTACAATGTTACATTAGTAGTTACCAATACTATAAAATAAATACAAGACCTAGCTTTCTAAAAGCACTTCAGGTCTCTCTCTTCAATATACCTAATTTTCATGCCATCGATATAGACATTCAGCTTTCTAAACTTTTATACAGTGTGTATCATTGTCAATAATTGCTCAAATAGCAGTTATTACGAAGACTCCGAAAGGTAAATACCATTATAACTAAAGCTTCACATCATCATCCTACAGAAAGAATTTACTTAAACCCGGGGATCTTTATATGTTGGTCCATAAAATTTTTGACCAACTTATATTTTGCGTGTGGTGGAAATTTTTAACGCGAATATTGCAAACTTAAATGTTCATTTCTCCACATGAAGAGCCCCATAGACAACAGCAAATATAACTTTGTGATCGTGTTGCTAACAATTGTTTTGACAGCTGCCTGAATGACAAGTGAAAGTACTAATGTGAGTAGCTTTTGTTATATTTTAACCGTTATTAATTGCAACTTTCGTTTTCGCTCGGCTAATTACTCTGTTACCAATATTTCTGCGATTCCCACTCTTGAATTCGCTAATTGACCAATCAAATTTTAAATTACCGTTACTTATGTTGAGATTGACAGCAATAATTATTCTGTAGATTTTAAGACGTTTTTGATTAATTATATGAGATTTCTGATTTTAGATTTTGGTTCTATAAAATATCTAAAAGTAAAACTTGCTGGTTAAGACGGCGTCTTTACTGTGTAGAATTCGGGACAGCTCTAACAGTATCCTGAAATCTATAGGCGAAAGGTTAAATTCGCCCATTGTTGGACACTTCATCAGGCGAGTAATTGGGCACTCCATGTAAATGTGCTTTCTTGTCTGCTCTCAGCCTGGCGGGATGGCTGACGATAATGGTTTCAACCAGTACTACTACTACTCTCACTACTCATACTTATCTAATTTTATAAATTTGTATTACTAACATAGTGGTGTAAGATAATATTATTTTACTAACATTGTGGATTTTATAATGATCTGATAAATAAATATATTAAATTAAGACTAGCTGTAAAGAATTTATTATCAAAATTGCCATCAATTTTAGCTAAAATCGTGAGAATTTGCATAAAATGCTTCTAAAATGACAGTTGGTATAGCGTTGAGAGCATTAACGAAGTATTTTTAAAATTGTGGATCGGGTTGGTACTTTCAAGTATTATATTAACCGCTAACCTGTGAGGGAAAACATCATGATAAAACCTGCACATTCAGGCAACTAAATGTGTAACTATGATCCGATCTGGTCAGGTTCCCCTGGTAAGAGTTTGAAACAGGTTAGATATCAGTCGCTCCACTGTAATTATCTGATATACCAAATTCTGGATCATAGTCATGGTCTTGTGCACGAGAGCACAACTGTAAAACCAGCTGTAAAGTTTAAAGTCTTACATATACTATTTTGTATTAAAAGCCTGTACAGGTTTCGAACATAATCTACTCGCTCTTGTTACTCGAGCTTTTAATGCATTAACACAAAGATAAGATGAATGTACCTACATTGAAAATGCTAACACTACTTCACATCTACTGTAACTTTATCAAAAACTGTAAGATTCATAAAACGTTCCACGCTAACAGTGTAAACATAAGCATTTCTGTACTTGGACGTGTATTTCATTTTGTTACCAGTGTTGTAGCAAAGCGCACTGATACGACGCACTATTTAAAAAAGCACATAATTGTCTCCGCAATTCACGGTCTGGTTCAAGCATTGTCCTTACTTCCCGCCTGTCTGCCATTTTGTTTTTGTACACTCTTTTATTTTTACTGTTTCCTGCAGCCTGCCATTAAACTAGTTCTTTTTTAAAACCTAGGCTGACTCGCCAGCCAAAGCTCGGCTAACAAGTGCGAGTAGATTATATTCGAAAGCTATTTATGAAAAAGGTTTTAATAATAGTAAAGTAATAATAACGTCAATGTCCCCGTTGTTCTCTCGGTCACAGGGGCCGGGGTCCGCCTTGACCATGATCCAGTATTTGGTAGATCAGATACTTTACTATGGAGCGATTGCCATCTGACCTCTGTAACCCTGCTACCAGAAGAACTAGACCAGTCGCCTAAACGTGTAGCTTTATCACGGTGTTTTCCCTGACCGTAAGAGCATCGGTTAGCAATCAACTAATATAGGCCGCAGTGCTTAGGAGTCGGATACCTTAACCACTTGGCCACCGACGCTTTTAAAATATAATAAATAGTATAAAGCCGTAAATTGAATAGTTGTTTAACCATTACTGATATCGTCGATAAATAATGCACATTTCATGCAATTCACTGTAGGTACTAAGTATTTTAAATTCTATCTTTATAAAGTAAATACATTTTTTTTAAATTCAAACTTCTTGTTAACTAATCAGGAAAGAGCAATCAAACAATTTATCGATAGCACAAAAAATTTCGACGAAAGACAAAGAACAAATAGAAATGAATGAGATCGAAGCTTGTGATTTAAAAATAACTAGATGGTATATCGATGCGGTTCATCTATCAAACTGTCCTTACGCTTTACTTGGACCAATGATTACGTTTGATAATAATGGCTGCATGAAATGGAAGATGGTAAAAAGAAACAGGTAAATAACCAAACGTACAGAAAAAGTCGGATAACCCCCCATCAAGTTTGCGTATACTTACTCAAATATTTTTTAAACTACTGAATCGTTTTTAATTAAACGAAACTCAGAACCATCTCGTTTGAACTAGCTTTAAAAAAAACCGTATCCAAATATGTCCATCCTTTCGGGAGCTACAATGCTACAGACACACAGACACATACACAGAGCCACAAATAGATACACACGTCAAACGCGAGTCGCTAGTATAAATTTATTTAGTTATAACCCAAAAAAAAATCACGAAAATAAATCCGATTAAAAAACAAACCAAAACAAAGATTCAGGTTGCAAAACGAAGTTGACATAAATTTCAACATTATTCATGAAAAGCTTTCAACCACAATCCAAATAGTAAACCAAGCTGTAAAAATCAAAATCAGCCTCAAATCAGTAAAAAAAGGCCTCGCACCATACCTCTATACGTTCAAACACCTTCTATCTATATTATGAATCCAAATAGAAAACCAAGCTGTAAAAATCAAAATCAGCGTCAAATCAATACAATAAAGATCGCATATACCTCTATACGCTCAAACACCTTCTATCTATATTATGCTCGGTATTCTTACTGCTCTATTTCCACAATCAACTGGACGGCACCCTTTAATTCACGATATGAGGCACTCCACTGGCCGACCACTCAATGCACCCGGCGAAGGAATGCCACCACGTATTTCAATATCTCCTGGCATCTGCCAACCATTTATACCAAGCATCCAACTTATTTAGACCCTTAGGATTCTATATAGAAGCGTCCATCCCACAGACAGGTCTGAGGATATTTTTAGTGGCACGGCCATTGCTGACTGGTCGGTTAACTGAGGCAGTATAATACGTAGCATTGTTGTCAGCCGCTCTGAAAGAGTTATTAGCAATATCGTAGATAAATATAGGGATAGATGTTGGATGAATAATAGGAATAGTTTTGATCTTTCACGGATATTAAGGTCGAGACGATTTATAGTGATTGAGGCGTTACGTTTTAGATTGTGATTTGTTTAAACTATTAAGATGTTAGAAATATAATCTAGGTTTAGTGGTTTTATGGAGGAATCTATACATAGTATAAATGTGTATTGTGCTTTACATGTGTATTGTGGTATTGTGTCGAGCAAACACAACATGTTATTGGAATGAAAAATGGATATTGATAATGTGGGTGTGTATCCGATAAACTTAGAAATTGTGATTTTGTAGTGAACGAGTGTGTTGTGTAATAAATAGCCAGGTAGGCACAGATAAACCCATCCGGGTTTTGTGTCAATTAGTGTTAAGAAACAAAATGTACACTGAATTAAATAAAAAATGAAAAAAAAAAAAACATTTCGCTTCCCGCTGTCTGCCGCTATGTATCTATGTATGCTTAGATCTTTTCACCTATGCAGCGGATTTTAATGCTGTTTTCAACAATAGATAGAGTGATTTAAGAGAAAGGTTATAAATAAGAAAAAAGGATCGATAAGGGTAAGGTAGGTGCACACGAACGAAGTCGCTGCGGATCCACTAGTTATGAATATAGAAGAATGGGTCTAATCACTTATTTGTTTTATTCATGTCGCATTAGATGATTTATTAAATTTTCTTATTTATGACATGAACTGATATAATACGCTAGCTACAGATGTAATGATGTGCAATAATCATAAGATTGTAATCATAAAATAATTAAATAATAAAACATGCAATTTATATTATAGAGACGAGAGAGAGAGAGAGAGCGAACCTTACTATTATTACTGTTACTATAATACTATTTGAGTTATGGCTGCCGGCAGAGTTCAAAATGATCATTAGTCTTTAAGCTTTTTATTTTCTTTCTTTTTATCACTAAGGTGGGAAGCAAATTGAGAGAGGGTACAGTAGTCTTTGAACTTTTTAATACACTCGTATATTGCTGATCTGTTCTGTAGGGAAAACCTATACAGTATCTAACTAACCAAGTGCTGGTAATATTCTTCATCCAACGTTATTTAATAATGCTGTGTTATGATATTGTTATTATTATGTAGGTCTGAGGTATAAGGTATTTCACTTTAGTCCTCACAGTAACACCGTGTCGACGTTTCTACGATTTTGTTAGTTATATTTACCACTTTCAGATTAATTGTCTAATATATATAAGCAAAGTACAGAACGACTATTAGACGAACTGATTACAATTGCTATAATAGATGCCTATTCTTGAAAAGTACTATCTGTCCAGACTGACTTGTCTTATTTTATGAACAAACAATACCTATATGTATGATGTTTCTCTATGTATTTTACTGTGTGAAATAAACTGTTAAATAAATAAATAAATAAATAAATACCAAAAATCACGACTTCCCGTATCAATCACGGTTCGTATCTGTGTGTAGATGTCCTGAACTATATTATAAGAACCACATAAGTGAAGTGAATTTCAACGAATACTGCTTCAAATTATCCATTGAAATACATAATTTCCATAGCCAAATAAGGCAAGTTAGTCTGGACAGATTTGAGTTGTTTTACTCCCACAGGGTAAAGTACCTCAATTTTAGAACTTAGTTACACATTTATATTAATACTCGAATATTATAAAATATTTTAACAATTTCTTTCAATGACTAAATCGTCGTTCCTTGCGGAGTGCTTGCATAAAATGTTGGATAAATCAATTTATTGACTGCACAAAGTGAAACACAAAGCAAGCGTTGGAGGCAATAAAGATCTCGAATCCCATTCAATGGTAATTCAGGATAATAGGCTTCATAATGAAGCTTAATGGTTTTCAAAGATGACAAAATATGCAGTGCAAGGCCTTCAAGTGTGATATGAGAATTGCAATGTGAATGATACAAGATTACGAAGATTACGCCAAATTATTGAGTTTAATTACTCTTTCTGAGTTATGTACATTAGTTGACTACTAACTGTGCTCTTACGGTGAGGGAAAACATCGTGATGAAACTTGCACATTCAGGCGTCTGAATGTGTAACCATGATACAGTCTGGGCAGGTTCCCCTGGTAGCAGAATCACGGAGGGCAGATAGCAGTCGCTTTACTGTAATTATCCTGGATAATGGTTAAGGCGGACTCCGTGCCCTCATGCGCGAGAGCACAACCGGGACATTAATGCCAAGATGTTTTTTTATTGTTTAATAGTACACTATGGAATCGTCCTTTAGTCAAACAATTATAGTAAAAAAGAAAATCATAAAGTAGTTTCATCATTTTTAAAACAACATCATAAAATATCACGAAAGACACAAGTAAATGTTGAAACATTGAATGAAAATGATCTTTCGAAGCTTTTGGGTATCTAGCGCAGCTATTGTATGCTTAGCGTGTTATCCAAATAGAGATCAAACTTCAGGTGGCCTTTGAAATTATTCTAGGTCGACTAGGAAGTCAATTTGAAGCACACTTTAAGATTCACATCTCGTATTCATTGGATGTAAAGTAGGAGTGCCGCAAGGCACAACACTGGGTCCATTTCTATTGTGTACAGGTTGACGGGAATCCATACCAAGTGCTAGACTGCTCGTCTCGTTTAAAACATGAATGTCCATTCACGGTATGGAAATATTACTTTACATAACCTTGGAACTATTACTTACCTACTCAGATTATTTAATTTTCACCATACACACGCATTTTTTAAGACAATGTTTTGCGACAGATCTCTGTATTACATTAAATGCATCTCTATTAAGCAATATTGTACAACAGTACCTAGCTAACCTTTACCTTCAAATTAATGTGTGGACCACTTTATGTATTTTCCATACAATTTTAACCCATACCTTTGATTTGGCAGTGATTTAAAAAACTTACATTATTAAAAATGATGCAGTTTACGATTTCTCGTTGCCGCCCGGTCGTGTTGAAGGTACTATGCCACTTTAGTAATCTTCAGTCTGTCATACATATTATAAGTGTCTTACTCTATAAGTTATCATCTCTCGCTGATTTCTAAGTACTATATGCGAAAGCTTCTACTTGGTAATCCGCTGTATGACCATAATTTTTGTTGTCTACACGACCTGTATTGTTGCTTTCAATAATCCAAAAAAATCAAAAAAATTTATACAAAGATGTGTACAGCATGGCTCCAAAGCCGGACCACCAACAAGGGCACCCTGTGCACATTTCGCCTTAGAACAACAAACGGGCGCCGATGGAAAGCACACCGCGGCACTGATTTAGCGCTCGGATAAGTTTCTGCATGAATTCAATTGGTGCAGGTCGCCGACCTCGGTGTATGCATCCACGGAGCTAGGGCTGGCGGCGAATTTTTTCACGGTCAACTTGTTATTAATTTATTTCTTCGGAAAACATACAGTACTTAATAGCTAAATAGAATCAGTACAAATAATTATTTAGAGGTGTTACAGAAATTGCGGTTTTCTTCACAGTTGTACATTGCTGGGTTGTTGCATTTGCTTGGCTTTTAACTAAAAGGTTCATGTCGATATTGATACTTAAATCGAAAAATGGAACACACGAAACAAAATTAAAAATTAAATTATAATTATTTATGCCTCTTGAACTAGCTAGTGTAACTTTATATGTAACGCAGTGCAAGTTACTAATTTTTTTTTGGAGTACCAACAGCTATACATATAAAACATAATCAATATTATTCTAGAACCAACAAGCCAATTACAGGTCCTCGCTAGTAACTTACAAAGTGGACTGTTTACACATAAAAGTATTATTGCATTGCTACGTATATCCCAATACAAGAAAATGATAAAAGCGATTGTATCAAAATTGCAATTTTCAAATTTATCGCCCCATATAACGGTAAATTCATAGTTATCACTGATCTCAAATTCTCACAAATAATAGTTCAAATGGACTCAATCTCGTCTTTGTATCACCTGACGCCGGATACTTCACACGAAGAGAAGAAAAAACCACTAAAATATCGTCGTTAACTTTCATACTGACCAAACCCAAACACAAATTCTGTACTAGATGAAGACTGGCAACCATAATTGTGGTCAACGAGGCGAGGAATTTAGTGTACTGGCTTCGTTATTTAATTATTGACTAATTTGCTTAGCTCTACGTGCCGTCCGTTTGTGACTTGAATTATGCCGAATCACACATTTCGTGTTTGCATCGAGAATTTTGATTGCGCGGAGTTTGCAGATTTATGTCTTCAGCGGTCATTGTACAGTTTATTGAGGTGACTGTGTGAAGCTACGAGCAATAAGAAGTCTCTAGAATTGTAGACTTTTATTTTAGGTACTTCCTATTATGATTAATCTATAGTCTTTGTTATTGGTTTTATAAATATTTTATTGTTTTTTTATATTTTATTGTTAACAAAACATTATTTATGAACCTGTATTGAAACTCAGTGGACAATTATGAGCCATTGGTGATGATGTCATTGATGTTGTAGGTGACAAAATTTGCCACTTGTCTAAAAATTTTTCTTTCAACTTACAACCATCTATAGGAATACTATTATCAAGTATTCTATAGCAACTTTATGATAAAGATATAAAAAGCCGACTTTTTTATTATCGGGATAAAAAGGAATCTGCAAATGCAGTAGTTGTATTTATTTTGTTGTCTACAATTAAAATTACTAACATTTGTCAATAACAATGTATGTATTTTTATAGATATACACTTTTTCTTGCATGATTATCTAATATTCAAAATTTTCTGGCCTTGACTACAAGCCAAACGATCTTCATAATATTATCCTCTCTCGTACATTTTCTACTATGTACTATTTTGCATTATTCTAAAAGACTGAATCAGTCTGACGTCACTTATTTATCGTAACTACGCCAGTCTCTAACAGGGCATTTAGTGCATTGACTCCTTACTAATGGGCCTTGACCGTTTGTTTGAATGCGTTTTTTTTTCATCATCTCATTCGCTATCTTATAGATAATGATCTATTTAGTTACGTCTTGTTGAAATAGCTGTAGTTAGAACGTTTTCATGATTGAAAGTTTTAGCGGATTTAGGCTCTGTGATTTGCTTTTGAGTTTGTTCGTAATATTGTGTTGTTCTTTTCAATTAGATTCTTTAAAATAAATCTATCACGGCTACATTACTCATGACCCAAGTGGTGATTAGCTCAGTTGGTTGAAGATAATATATTTACATATTAATTGTACTTATTTCGATTACTGATTTTAATGTCTTAAATGACAGAAAGTATTTAAACTTCATATTATGTCTGTACAATGACTAGTGTGGAATATGACGAATTTAGTATGGCAAATCTGAAAAATATGCAATTCGAAAAGTGTATGGAATATTAAATGATTTTGGGGATACTTATTTACATTTTTTTATTGCTTAGGCCGGCACGCCTTCAGAGCGGCCATCCGGTAGATAGCCTTTATCGTCGTTCAGGATATTTAAAATCCAAGGGGCCTTAGTATCTCTAAAAATAATTCTTTTTTTAATTATACAAGACAGGCATTTGGCCGTCATCTCAGATGATGGTAAGTGACGATGCGGCCGAATATGGAGCACGCCCCGTCTTGGAACAAGACTACCAGAAAATTACCGTAACCGACACTTCAATACTTTCACAATTATTTACTAAGATTATACCTCTAATAGAAGCTTCATTTTCAATATTCCCACTATCTATCTGACAAATGATGTTTGGAGGTAGCCCTCCCCCGCTGTGTTACAAACCAGTAACCTCCAAACGTATATCTCCATAATTAATCCAATGATTATACCGTTATTGTAATTGCAATTTTTATCTATGAGACTTTGGGCTTTTTCTCTGGCAATTGTATTGGTTCTTTTGCGAACCGAGGTGCCCTAGATGAGAGTGTATTGTGTAGTTTAAGCTAATTCGGTAGATGAGCTAAATATACGTTCTGACCGACTGCCACGGCACCGTCATGTCAGTTTGTAATATAGGTTTTAAGATTTTCGTGGTTATTCACTACACTTTCATTACGCATATTATCGGGTTTATTACCACGGTTAGTATTTTTGATTCTCGAGATTTTAAAGTTTGTAGCCAAGAATGTCTTCCATATAACCTATGATGGAATGTGGTAACTATAACTATAGCTAGCATAAACGTTTTATGTGTTTTGTGTTTACAATCATGCAGAATTGCAGGTTCGTTGTCACGGTTAGGAGTACGCTGATATGCTTAGTTGAGCCTGCAATTACAATGCCTCACTTTTCAATTGAACATTTAGAATGGGCTAGGTTTTGACCGCGACTTCGTCCAGGTATTGCCGCGGGAACCTCATTGTTATTCTGGGATGTTAGGTACTAATACTGCAAAAAATCATCATAAACCTATTAGAACTTTTTGTGTGAAACAGTAACAATTATCTATCTAAACTTCAATGTTTACAAATCAGATTTATTATTGGGCTTAGTAGGATAAAAATAGATAGACGATGTTAAAGTTACTTTTTATTAAAATTTTCGATTTAGGTTCTTGATAACAAATAAGTTTTCGTAAGATATGTTTTGGAAATATATAACGTTCACACCGGTTTTAAATGACTAAAAGACATTTAGAATAAATTAAAGTGATATTAAATACCACAGAAATTACGCAATAAGACCACTGTTTCGATATTTACTTAGCTGCACCTGTTACAGTTTTACGGTTAACCAAAGTACTAATAGCACAATAATACGAGTATATTTTCTGCAATTATTGTGCTTATACAATAAGAGCGTCGGTTGCCGAGCGGTTACAGTATCCGACTCGTAAGCCAGAGGTCCCGGGTTCAAATCCCGCTGCGGCCATGTACCAATGACTGTTTTCTGAGTTATGTACATTAGTTAAATACTAACCGATGCTCTTACGGTGAGGGAAAACACCGTGATGAAACCTGCACATTCAGGCGACTGGATGTTTAACCATGATCCAATCTGGTCAGGTTCCCCTGGTAGCAGGGTTACGGAGGTCAGATGGCAGTCGCTCCACTGTAATTACCTGACCTGCCAAATCCTGGACCATGGTCAAGGCGGACCCCGGGCCCTCGTTCTCGAGAGCACAACCTGGACATTAACGCCAAGATGATTATTTTTATTATTGTGCTTATACAATATCATCATCATATTAGCCGAAAGAAGCCTACTGCTGAGAATATACCTCCCCCAGAGATCTCCTCAAGGGCCGGTCTTGTGCCTTCCGCATCCAGCTGGTACCTGCGATCTTTACCAGGTCGTCGGTCCACCTTGTGGGAGGCATACCTACGCTGCGTCAACACTTTTACCCCGTCGGTCATCTGTTCTGCGAGCTATACGCCACTGCCACTTAAACTTTGCAATCCTTCGGGCTACGTCCCGCCTCGTAACTATACAGAATCTGAAGGTTCGATTATAACTCTAGATCTATTTGTAATGTTCGAGTGTATTCCACGTTTAAGTAAGAAAAATATCAATCATGGGTAAGTATTTGTTCGAAGAAATTTGGCATCTTCTATTTGGCCTTAACATATTGGCAGTCAAAAGGACCAGCACTTGATGCCAAGTGGTCATTAGTAGCTATGGACCAGAAACATCAGTATAACAATGAATTGTTCACCTTTAAAACCCCAAGATCTTACCAGGATTTACGTAAAAAAGTCCCCTAGCAGTATTACGACAACGATGAACCGGCTGATGGTCACAAAAATCGATAACTGGAAATGTTATAATCAGATCATCATTAATTCGCTCGAGCAATACAGTTACATAAGATTATCTCCTAAAAAAACGTAGCGATATCTGCCAGACATAACTCTGAGTTAGCATGATGCATTCCAGTAATGCATTCAGTGCAGTTAGCTCTGAATCGCATGTATTTCAACCATTCCAGTGTTGTAATGAATTATCTGCATGAGGAGATCGCATAACATATCAAATTACTCACGTACAGTTATAGTTCCATGTTCAATTTAACTGTTTATTAATGGTTAATGTAAAATATAATAACATGACATGATGTGTTGGTTTATAGTATTGGATCCTTGCTTATGAAATTGGCCAAATACAAAGTACAAAAAAATATTTACCGTACTACGCACATACGGTCTTTAATTGTGAAATTGTGTTGAACTTTGCTCATAAAAATTTGTCAGACGTTTGAGTATCATTTGAAGGAAAATACCTGCAATAACTCTGTATTAACTCTGTATTTCCTTTATTTTATAGAGTTCTCCCGAATAGATTCCAATTAACCAATGGACGACCAAACTTAATTACTCACGATACATTTAGAATCGAATCGATTTTCATCTCAATAACACATCAATCCGTTTGTATTAGAAAGCCTAACTGTTCATTATTATTTATTAGATTAGTGGCATTAGCACCTACGTTGATTAACACTTCCTTTGCCGTATCACTTTCCTAAGATATATCTTCGAATCGAATTTCTCCGCTCCACATTGGCATTCAATTGATACCAATAAGTATTTAAATTAATTCCTCAATGTGAGCAATTACTTGTGCGTTGGCCCGGTTCTCAGTAAATTCAATATACCGATTAAGGCCACCCATTGAATTGATACTTGCATCTATTTTCTGTTCTGCCATGCGTTTTGTATGTTTCTGACCTTTTGAGCTTGACTAGCTCCGAGTATAGCCTTGTCATTCTAGGAAACTATGTATGTCTGGAACGGTATTTCGACAAAGTGTGACTTGTTCGCGTCTGCGTCCGCTGTGCGAGCCGGGTCAGGTCTTTAAAATTCTTCAAGAGCTTGTTCCATTTGTCTGTTTTTAGTGGTTTTATTCGATTCAACGGATTGTACAAACCCTGGCGTCGAGACTGGCCTTGATCAGCGTAGTCGTTGGAATAATACATAAACTGTTTTTTTTCTTTTTGTGCTTCAAATAAATAAATAAATATTCTTGGACAATTCACACAGCGCCATCTAGCCCCTAAGTAAGCAAAGTTTGTGTTATGAGTGCCAGAAAACTGATTATCTACTAATATATTTTTAAAATACTTATTATACATGCGACACTCAGTCCCGTAACAGAAATTAAAATTCATCATTTAAATTTCTGCCCGGCCGGGAATCGAACCTGGGACTTCTACTCAGGTCGTCATCGTCGCCATCATGATCATCATCATGTAAGCCGCAGGACGTCCAATGCTGCAAGTATCCCCCCCCTGTGTCTTTCACACCGTTCGACACTCTATGCCTCCTGCAAGAAGAACGGCTCCTCAAGACCTTCAAGATGAAAACTACTCAAAATATACTAAAACTACATGGAGTATTATTATAAGCGGAAATTTGTTTCCAAACTCACATCATAGATGCATTTTAATATGTCACTTATCTCCGACTTAAGGTTCTTTTTCAGGAGCACAAAAAACCGTACACTGTCATTGGTGTGACAGACATTCCGTCTCTTTTATTAATTGCCTTGCTCAACACAAGCGAAACACTTGCGAAAATCATAATTTCATTAAATTGTAAATAGTTGACGGACATTATGGCGGGCAAGCTTTTATTTGTAATTTTTTTTAAAGAGATTTCGCATTGCATTCGATCCCAGTCATAATAATGAAGACCTAAATGTAGTCAACTTTAAGTTTGCGTTCTAATGGTACCTACGAAACACTTCACCTGAATACAAAATCAGTCATTATCATGTTGACGTCAATATCCCGGTTATGTTTTCGAGTAACGATCCTGGGTCCGTTTTGACCATTATCGAGGATTAGGCAGATCAGGGAAATATGTTGAAGCGACTGCCGTCTGACCTCCGTGACCCTGTTAATAGGGGGCTGACCTGATCAGCAACCTGACCAGGTTGGATCATAGTTACACATTCAGTCGACTGAGTATGCAGGTTTCCTCAAAATGTTTTCCTTCTCCAATAGGCATCAGTTAACCCTGCTTTTTGAATGTTATTTTGACCTTATATTAATAACCTAGGATAATTTCGTATTTTTAATGAAATCATAATGATTTTTACGACGACATGGTCCCTAGTAAAGAATAAATATATTGTTCTTTACTTGGTTTTTTCTGTTTCTCTAAATCAAAGAAATTGCCTAAATGACAGTGAAAACCGCATCAAAGTCCGTTGCGTAGTTTAGTAGGCGTTTGCGGATATACAGACCCGGAAAGCGACTTTATACGATTACGGGTAGTTATGCTTAGGGATAGAGCTTCTACGCCATATCTGCAAAACAAATTGACAACATAGTGAACTCTTTAGAGAAGCGTAAATCTAAACAGACAATACTAACCTACTCGTTCAAAATCATGTCAGCCTCACTGTGTTTCTGTTACGAACAAGGGAAAGAGCGAACAATCAACATTGTCTCAATTGAGATCAAGATGAGCTATAATGAAAAAGATGTTATGTATCAAACGCTTACTCACTTTCCCATGACATTTTTGCTTTTAGAAAAAAAAAGCAGAGCAAAGTTAGTATGAAAAGACTGCAAATTTTGCATTGTTATTTTTTATCGTTCTAGTTTACGAGTCTACTAAATACGTAAAAGGGGACACTGCTTTTAAAAAATCAGATAATAAAATAACGGATTTAACAAACATAAATAACGAAACATGACTTGTAAACGTATTAAAATGAAATTGCATTCATGATATTTCATAGGCCGATAAACTTGTAGGCTCACTCAGTAATAGCCGGCAGCTTTTCTGAGAAACTTTCGCGAGCTTTATAGTAGAGCTTAGCAGTAAATCTCATATTATGCTTTCAATATGTGCCTGCATAAGTCTCAGTAAAAGTTTAAATTGCATTTTCATCGTAGTATTTGCAGTAAACTCAATTACTCGATGCAAAAGGATTATAAAATACAGTTACCAATTATTAAAATAAATATAAAAATAATCTTGCAAGCAAATTACGGACAGGCAGTCTCTAGTGTTTGATGTAAAAAGAAATAGTTTTTTGCGCCACCATTTTCTTGCCGTATGAATGCAAGTAATAGTTTTTCCGCTATCTGTATGGAAAATCTAATATGGCAAATTTAAAATAAATACTATCAAGCTATTTCTCTGGTTCTATCTAGTCTGATAAGATGAAATAAGGCTTAGATGTTAAATTTCACTGCAAGCTACCAAAATGTGAAAACCGCATCAAATTCCTCTCAGACCTTTTTGCGTGATGTACGCACAGACTGATAGACAGATGAAAATTCCAAAATAACATTTTGGTCTTGCTTTAATCTTAATATCCTACCCCGAATATTTTTTTTTGTAAAATCTAAAATGTAGAGAGCTCTATATATTAAATGTTTGATTCATTAGTACGATTAAAACAGTAATGATTAAAATCGTCTTCATCAATAACAATCGAATCTCATTTGAAGATAAATTCGTTTCATCCGTATTAAATCACTGTTACTTTTAATTGTAACCGGTGATGGAAGCGTCAAATTTTTCACTGTAACGGTCATTATTTAACAGTGAGTGACTAAATACAAGACTAACGATCCAGTTCAGAGGCACGGTTAAAATGCAATGCAATTTCTATGAATATAAAGTATAAGTAAACCCACTTTAACGAGGCCAGATGCGTACGGATTAAAGAACCCGTTTTCTTCCCACTCCATAATGTTGGTAATGTTTTTTAAACTTTTTTTTCTGTAATGAAGAATGAGGAAAAAGTTCATTACTGTAAAGTTACCGTTTACTGTCCGTCAATTAGTCGATTATAATGAGCCGCGCTTTTGCCAACAGCGATTTACGGTAACTTCAAAAAATACGAGGTTTTTTGTTGGTAATAAAGAAATTTCGGCAATTTTTACCCCATCGATCGAGGGAATTTTGCAAAAAGTACCTAAAGGTGTAAAATTAAAATTTTTGATAGAAAAACTTACTCAAAATAGTTTCCAAATTCACTGGTCCCAGAACTGGCACTGCACAAAAATCTCGGACAAATTATTCGGGATCGGTCGAAAGTTTTCCGAATCGTTACCGGCCGGGTCGGGAGGCACAGGCCTTTCACACGTGCGGCCTTGTCGACAGACGCGGCGAGACTGGGTGCGCGAACCGCTTGCTCGGCTAATATATCTCGTATACTAGTTTTCTTCTTTCACTGGTCGTATCCGACGGTGGCCAGTGTTTTCTGGGTTAATGAGAAGGCTCGCGCGTCTCTGGTGTTCGTCGGTTTCTAAGCGTTTTCGAATGCGGCATGGGTGACTCGAGTTTCGAGAGCTGCTGCGCTGTTATGTTCGCCTGGTAGTTTTGGTGAGACATCTGTTTTTTTTTTCACTTTCTTTCTTTGGCTGCGTGGGCGCCGTTCTGATCGTCGACCTCTTCGTTGTTGTGGACTCCTGGTGATGTTATTGCAGATATAGCTCTTATTATTTCGGCCATAGGAGTTATGCTTTCCGATCGGTGTTATGATTTCTTAATTTGACAGTAGCCTAACCTCTTGCAGTTTCTGTGAGCCTGATCATTTTATCGGAGTTTTTTGTCACTTTCTTAATCTTGAGTTTTGCATTCTCGCATTCATTTTATTAATTTTTAGCTTTCAACACTATTTTGAGGTGGGTACGTATCTACGTATACATGGTCCATAAGATAATATGGACCATGTATTCATAGCACTAATAATTATCATCATCTTGGCGTTGTGTCCCGTCATGTCTTGATTGTGCTTTCGCGCGCGAGGGCCCAGGGTCCGCCTTGACCATGAACCAGAGTTTTGGCAGATCAGGTACCATCTGACTTCCATGACCAAGGGAACCTGACCAGATTAGATCTTAGTTACAAAATCAGGTCGCTTCAATGTGAGGTTTCATCAAGACGTTTTCCCTCACCTAACGTATAGCATTTTACTAATCTTGCATTCTGCTAATTTGATATAATACGTCAAAACGAAAAGAGCTTTTCAATTGTACATGGCGACAGATTTGAACCCGGTACCTTTCGCTTACGAGTTTGATACACTTTCACAACTTCATACAACACTATCTAGACCCAAACAAAGCAATGCCTGGAACTAAAATTTCTCATTTTAATTTCGGCTCGGGAATCGAATCCTGGAGCTGTGTTTGAAAGACTATCATATTGACCTTGAACCCATGTCGTCAAATACTTAACGTTCATCGTAACATTTAATTGTACTATGAAATATATAAAAAAATTGTATTTGTAATACATTTCTTCAAGTAAAACCCGCTTGTGCAATTCCACATTTACCCAGTCGGCTCACTCTATCAAGTCTACGGTTGTACTTAGTAAAATAGTACCACCGTTCACTATAAATATAATAATATTAATAATTTAATTGTAATGTAATTTTTATTAAGTGCTCTCTAGTTGACTAGTAGAAAAAGCTACGTAGCCTTAAGTCGGCCATTGTACTGTATGGTATAATAGTACAGTCTTACAACGGCTTGGCTGACCACTTAGTCCATATTGTCATATGGATTATCATACGGTCATGTAGTATCATAATATTGTCTGCCGTTTTAAAAGACAATAAAGCCAGACTTACCAATGCGCGGGAGAAAGTTTCTTTGGAACTAACTGCACAGTTACCGATATCATTGAATTCGTAAAATTTTTTAACAGAACTGACACAAACCTTTTTTATTTTTTTATCAACATCATCATATATTTAAGAGTAAGACGCTTGACGGTTTTTTTTTATAGACCATACTAATTCTGAAATTCGTATAACTACGCATCCGAAGTTATCGGTCCTTCATCAAATATCTGAAAAGGGGTAGTACAACTAAACCTTGAAAATAACTGATTTTTTTATCGAAGTCTATCGTCGATTCGCCTCCTAGCTTTCTAGGGACATGAAATGAATATTTTTATCTTTAGTTTAAGTAAGTTTTTGTAGTAGTTTTAATATCTAGTTTAGTTTCATTAAAAAATCTGAAACTTTGTGGATACGTACACTACCTAACTCATTTTGAGCTTGATACAATCTTTTTAAAAAGGCGTGATGCCGGTGACCTACTAGTGTACCTGACTCACAGATGAACAGCTGCCGTTGGCCGTCTGCCTGAACACTTAATAAAGCCAAACAGTGCTTCACATCGGAGCATCGACTTTTGCTGTACAAATCAAAGGTTCTGGGCTGGTGCATCCCAATACCAACTCCTTTCACTTGATTCCATTCAACGCCAAGACGCCAACGCCACGCACGAACAAGATGTGGAATAAGCCAGAAGTCTTTCCGCTGCGCTTATTGAGTTTTTTTAAGTATTTATTGAGTTTTTATATTAGTTAGTCATATTTACGTAATTATCTGTATCTTATTTTCTTATTGTGCACGTCCTAGCTGCTTCTAATCATCACGTTTTCTTTGCTGGCCTGCTGGAAGAAATTTCTTCATAGAAATAAGTAGTGCCTTTTGCGTCATGTTTACATTTGCTTTGTATTTGTTTCCATTATTGTGTACAATAAACGATTAAATCAATAAATAAAATAAATGGTATTCTCAAAGCACATTTCTACAGGTACCTCAAACAAAAGCCGCTACCGCATCCGCTCCCCTTAGATTGCAGATGTCCTGGACGACGGTAGCCACTTTTCATCAGGTGGACTGACCGTCCTTGTGCCTCCAAAGGCAATAAAAAAACGTTCAATGCGCGTACTATGCGAACGAGTATTATATACAAAATTATTTGTCAAGTAAACAGAGTAATAGACTGCAAATTACATTACAATCAGTAAAACATAATATTAATTAATACTACAACTACTCCCAATCTTGTTATCTACCAAGATACGCTAAAACTCAGTGCAAACAATCAACGCCATTAAATTTCAGTGCACAAATACAATTATGCTAAACTGACCAAGTTTATGGCATGTTTACCCCGGACCCTTCGGTCCACGATTCATTGCACGTAGATACTGGATCATGGTATTTGTCCTCTTCCAAAGAGTTATGGCCATTTGCCAATGCAAATTTGTCATGTTTGTGTAAGTTAGGACCGGCGTTAACTAGACTTGGGGCATTTTGATTTTGAATAAATAATAATAATAAGTCATGTCTACCGCATGTCATAGTTGCCGCTGAGTTATGAGCCAAAACCGCTACAGATTGTGCACCCAATATCCGGCAACGACGTCGCGTCATTTCTAAAAAAAATGGAAAAGCGAGTTGTTGGCATTCGACAGGAACTGACAAACCACAGCAATCGATCGCGAACTATGGAAGACGGGGGAGTCCTCTGCCTAGCAGTGGGATATACAGGCTGATATAAATAAATAAAATAATAATAATAATATATCGTCACGGGAAAACAGTTGATTCGACGTATCCCAATGATTTGATAGTAATTGTACATATAAGTAAGGCGGCTTTGCTCAGCGATACCATCGTTTCTTGGGCCTTTTGGGGGATCTCTTTCTTGATACCGGTAGGCATAGGCACCTATGTCGTTTAGCAAGTTATCAAGCCAATGTAGCCAAGCCTCATTAATAATATTCGCGTTTATTACACGCCAAGGATACCAGGGATATACTCCACTACAACGGTTTTGAAGTATCGAGGTAATAATCAAGACAACAAAGTACGAAAGGCGATCAGTCATGCATGACTGACAAGCCCGATATTAAAAAGTAATCATCTTGGCGTTAATGTCCCGGTTGTACTCTCGAGAACGAGGGCCCGGGGTCCGCCTTGACCATGATCCAGGATTTGGCGATCAGGTAATTACAGTGGAGCTGCTACCAGGTGAACCTGACCAGATTGGATCATGGTTACAAATTCAGTTACCTGAATTTGCAGGTTTTATCACGATGTTTTCCCTCACTGTAAGAGCATCGGTTAGTATTATTATATTTAGTACATTGTGTTAGTATATACCCCTACCTGGATGAGCTCGCTTAACTTTCCCTTTGCTTTCCGTAAGACTTTTTATGTTTGAATAAAAAAAATTAATGTAATCCTTATTCAATTAATACTTTTTTCATTTTCATTTTCATTCAACTAATGTACATAACTTATATAGAGTCAATGATACATGGACGCAGCGGGATTTGAACCCGGTACCTCTCGCTTAAGAGTTGGATACTCAACCGTCCGGCTACCGACGCTCTAATAAGCCTGATAATATTGTCAATATAATAATTATTTAAAATATATATGAATGCAAACCGTTTTGTCTCAGTGTTAGTGTGTATGTATGTATAAATAATTGACAATTCAAATGTATTGTTAGACCACAAAAATTTGTTCATCCTTCATAATGAGTACGGCTAAGAAAAGAACACGTTGCCTGCGAGTGTGGTTCCTGGTCAATATAATCTAGACGCCTTCAAGGCTAGAGTGAATAGGCTGTTCCTAGACAGGCATGCTCCATCTTCGGCGGTATCCACACTTACCACGAGGTGAGATCGCGGTCAAATGCCTGGGTAGACTACAAAAAGAAAACAAAAATGACAGGTCTTGTTTTTCCTTTTTGGGGTCTGGCTGATAAGATCAGACTTGTTTTCTTAGAATTGCACATTAATAGTCCAACTCAGATTCATATTAATGCATAGATTAATGAGTAGCAAATATTAGTGAAAGTGTGCAGTGTCTGAAGAATGCTTAAATAGCACTGCACCTGACTGATCTTTCGCTGCTCCAAGAAGACGCACTAAACCAAATACAAAATACAAATAGATTATTTATTAGTAACATAAGTTTCAAGTTGTTACTTGAAATTGCCAACCAGCACTATTTATTACCAGCATTATTACTACTGAGTAGAGTCGTTGAGACAACCAGAGTGGCCACGTAGAGATCCCGGGTTCGATTCCCGGCCGAGCAGAAAATATTGTAATGATGAATTTTAGTTTCTGCTATGGATGTGGGTGTTATATTGTGTTAGAAATATATGTATTTAAAAGTATATAAGTAGTTTATCAGTTAACTAGCACCCATTAAATTAGCGTTGCTTACTTTAGGGCTGGATGGCGCTGTGTGAATTGTCCAAGCATATTTATTATTATTTATTATTTACATTACCACAGTTGTTGACCGTTGTAGTATAGAATATCATAATATTGATGATCCAATCTGGTCAGGATCCACTGATAATAGGGTCACGGAGGTCAGATGATAGTCGTTCCACTGTAATCCTATCAATGCCGACCCCGGGCCCTCCTGCGCGAGAGAATGACCGTAACAATAAAGCCAAGATTATTATATACATTACTACGGTGATATTGTGGAAATCGTAGCACGTTGCCGGAATTAGACAATTACTTACAATTCACTTCACAAATCAGAAGAAGTTCTTGCTCTGGTATTGTATGTATCTCTAGCTACCCTTCCATATGACGCCATCATAATCCCAAACTAATCTAGCCTGAGTATATCGCACCGCAACCCGGTGGCGAACAAGAATGTTGTTTCATTAAAGCTCTTCGGCTTTTCTGGCCGCCTGGTAAGCGATACAGTTTGTTTGACCAAGTTTAATTGAATTCACTCCAACCGAACAAGACTGCGAACAACTTTCTGGGATTAACCCGAATATAGTTTAGCCGATTTGGCTGCGGCGCGGCACTCGTATCGGATTTTGGTGTACACTGCCTCTCGGATTATCGCCCGACAGTTCGTTGCGAGTTTTGACGGAGTTTAAGCTCCTAATGGTTATGAGATCCTGGTATTTATGGCGTAAAGTTGGTGATATTGTTATTAACTTTGTCTGTAGATGATATAATGTAAATGACATTAGTGTCAAGCATATTTGTAGAAAAATCGGAAAAAGAGCTTCAGCTACTGTAAAAAGTACTTTCTGACCTACAATACTAATTTCATTCCGCCGCTCACTTAGACGGTAACACATTGGTAAAGTCTTTGAGGTTTGTCTCAATGATAACTTCAACTTTGATAGTTAACGTCAGCCTACATATATCTAGCACTTAAAATGTAACAGAATATTTCAAAGTCTAAACGCTTCCTCTCTTATTTCTGTATAGCATCCTTATCTATATGGGCGATGATGCGAAAATGTGTGTATTTCTGTCTGTGCATATTTCAGCACGCCCTTTTAAAAAATTACACACGCAGAAAGCACATTTTAAAGTCGCCAAAGCGATCCACCATAGCGTACACGGACATCCGTTGCAGACAGAAAGGGAAGGTTTTTTTGATGATGTGTTTGTTATATCATGATGATATTGTAATGTAACGTCTTGTTCGTTGTTTGTACCACATTTTAGTCTAATAAAGGCATTTAAACATATACATAGACAAATGTATATTTGGCAGCAGCCAATCACGGCGCTGATTTTCAGGCTAACCTAGAGTTTGATTGGCGTACTATGTTATTAAGGTGGATCTCTCACGAAAGAGGAGGTAATTCCCATTATCTCTACGCTTGGCAGGCGGGTTGGAGATCGCAATCTTGTAAATATAGACACGGAAAACGCTGCTGCCCATTTTCCGGCCCATGCAGTCTCAGATGGCAGTCGCTCCGCTGTAATTATTAGCTGATCTGCTAAATCCTTGGTCATGGTCAAAGCAGACCCCGGGCCCCGAACGCGAGAGAACAACTGTAACATTAACGCCAAGATGATAATTTTTTATTCGGTTATGCCTCACACCACAATGAATGAATCTAGAATGTTTTTAACACCCGATGAAAAAAGAGGGGTGTTACAAATTTGACGTGTGTATCTGTGGGTCTATCTGTGTGTCTATAATAGGACCACGATAGTTCCGTATTGACTGACAGTAGTAAAAATTATAAAATGTGGATATGGCAATAATCTGGGGATAATCTGTCCTTGTCAGTCCTTCTTTAAACTTCAGTTATTTGGCTTAAACTTGTACTTTTAGTTTGACTAAATTATTAATCCGCCTTAAAATAACGTTTTTCATACCTCACGAAAATAAACAATCCTACAGAAATCAAATTGTTTGTTATGACTTTTATGATTGACGTACTATTGCTTTTTAAAAACTTGTCATAAGTTGCTATACATATTTTTTGTTTTTTTAAATAAATGATTCGGACTAAGCGTTAGCTTACCTAATCAAATGCAAATTGGCAAACTGCTGTATAGCTAGCGAGTTCACATGCAGCCCCGAACAGCGTCCCAGGTAAGCTTTTCCCACAGAGTCGGACACTTTCTTGCCAACATTATGCCAAATGAGGATACGAGGCAACAGACTATTGTTCGAATCGTTACCCACGGTATGCCTCCATTGTGATCGATAGAGGCGCTGCACTCACTTTCGCTCACCACTTGTGTATAAATAATAACTTAGTGCCAATTTCGGCCGCTAGTACGGTCGCCCTATGCAGAAATAGAAATCTAGGGGCACTGTGCTAAGGCGTTTAGTTAAATAATATTTAAGTGGATGGTAAGTTACTTGCCTGAAATGGGGCCTTATCTTAATTTGCTGTAAATCTTTGTTGTTTTAAGGTTTGGAAAAGTAGCTGGTGAATAAATTATACTGACCAGTACATACTACGCTGACTCACCGTTTTAAATCATCATCATCATCACCCGAACGGTCACTCCCGGCTTCTGCCAGGGTCCGCTTTCTTACTTTGCTTTCTCTACTTTGCCCGATCTTCGGCATCCTCCGTCGTAAATCGTCAGCGACTTAAATACATCAGCCGTATAAAACCCCCCGTGATAGTTGACTAAATAATATGCTTGGACAATTCATACAGCGCCATCTAGCCCCAAAGTAAGCAAAGCTTGTGTTATGGGTGTTAAATAACTGATAAACTACTCATATGCTTTTAAATATATACATACATACCCAGACCCGGACAAGAAATTAAAATTCATCATTTTAATTTTTGCTTGGCCGGAATCGAACTCGGGACCTCTGCGTGGCAGACCGACTTGATAACCAACTGGACTACTCAGGTCGCCAAATGTCTGTAGAGTTTCAAACTGCACTGCTAATATATATGCAAGTATGTATTTATTTGAATCACTTATGTCCAATTAAGGCACAAGTGAAAGAATTTTTAATCACATACATATCGTTATTCGTACCGTATTTAAAATTTTATTATAACAATAAATTTTAAATTCTTGACAGTAGCTGGGGCCTGCGGCTAAAACTGATGCTTGATGTCTATATTAATTTAGACCGGAGGAAATACGAAAGTCTATCATCTAAATGACACCACTGGTGACCGGAGAGATGGCTCGTCCCTCGGATAACGGATTAGCATCGCTATTCAACGATTCAACGCAGCCAGCTTTCGGGGCACCATTCCGGGGGGCAGCGGTGTTGACGACTTTTTAAATTTTTGGTATATACTTTGTCTGTACTATATTAATTAATATTTTTATTATAACCGTAAAGATTTTATGTGTACCTCAGTAAATATTATAGGAATAAGATATATAAGGAATTATCTAAACGCCTGCTCGAAATTACAAATGACTATAAGCCTCGCTATCCTGCGGGGTAACTAACCGATGCTTTCACCGAAATCATCGTCATGAAACCTTCACATTTAGACGACTGACTGTGTAACCATGATCCAATCTGGTCAGGTTCCAATGTTAACAGGGTCACGGAAGTCACATGGCAGTCGCTCTACAGTAATTATCTGATATGTTAAATCCTGGATCATGGTCATAACGGACCCCGGGCCCTCATGCGCGAGAGCACAACCGGGACATTAACGCCAAGATGATGTATGTATGTAGGTTCGGCTATTAAATCACAAAAAGCTTCAAACGAATCACTATACTTTGATGTATATTTATGCCATGCTCGAGTTAGTATGTACCTAAGTATCAGGATAAACGCGAAAGTTTTGCTTCGGCCACCAATACAGATTAGAGCTGCTCTTCTCTGGCAACGTGTTTGTAATACACAATTCTTTGCAAGTACATATATGTACATGTTGAATTTTCATTTCTGTTACGGGTCTGGGTGTTCTATGTATAATGAGTATGTATTTAAACGTATATAAGTAGTTTTTCAGTTATCTAGCACCTACAGTACAAACTTTGCTAAGTTTGGGGCTAGATGCCGCTGTGTGAATTTGTCCAAGTATATTTATATATATCTAGCTTTTGCGAGGGACTTTGTCGTGGAAATAGTTTTTAGGGCAGTTTGTCTTATTCCCGAGCGACCATTTTAATATTAAGTATATTCTACTCTGCCGGCCATCACACGGCCAAAATAGTAGTAGTCAGCTGCACAGTGAACGGACCCCCGGGACAAACAAATATGTAATGTAGGTATGCTAGGGAAGTTATTTCTCTCTGCAGCTTTCTGTACCACTATCACGTAAGCATAAAGGATATTAAGAAAAAAAATCGGAATACCTTAAAACATATTTAATACTTAAAACTACACAACATATCACAACTCAGCAGTTGCTACCACCTCTTCTCCTCTTAATGAAGACTTCTTGGATTTGGAGGTTTGACAAGCCTTTTGTTTCAGGAACTATGAAGAAGCTGACCACAGCATTGGTTATGGCGGCTCCAGCGAAGGCGTAGAAGATGCCGTGGATCCCAAGCAACTTCTTCACGAAGGGGAAGACACCGATGATGACGAAGTTCGTGAACCAAACCCACTCGACGAGGAGCATGGACGCGAGGCTTTGGACCTGAGAGAAGATGAGATGGTGCCTAGAGTTGTTGTCGTAAGAAGATATGAAATAAGAAGATTATAGATATGGATCTATGATAATCCTAGTGTCCAATTTCTGGCCGAAGCCGAAGCCGATTAATCGGCTATCGCCTGAACTTTTGGCCAGAATTATTTTGTAATTATATTATGAATTACATAGCTTGTAGCAAATATTGAACAAAATATATTAGAGCTCGGCTTCGGTCAAATGTTGTAGCGATAGCTGATTAAATCGGCTTCGGCAAGAAATTGTCCGATCGGACACTAATATTATGTCTTTATTGAGAGTGTAGGCTATAGAATTCCCACCAACCTCAGGAGCGAAAACCTCAGCTAAAAGCAGGTAGGGCACCGTTCCAGCGCCGAAATTGAAGGCGTAGCAATACACCAAAATGACAACAGCCGCCACCCAGGCCGGCCCGATCTCTGTCTGCAAGAGCAGCCCCAGAGTCACCAGGCAGATGGCTACAGCTACAGATGAGCTTATGATGAGGATCTGAAATAATGTAATATGTGTGTGTGAATATTAGTGGTAGAAGTACCATATCCTGTACTCGTCGTCGTCGTCCTAGCGCTTATCCCGGCCTCTGCCAGTGTCCGCTTTCCTACTCAATCTTCTCCACTTCGCCCGGTCTTTGGCATCCTCTCGTCGTAAGCCGTTGGCTTTCGCATTCGACTCAGCGATGTCGGTCGCCCACGGAGCCTCTTTTCCATTCCGTACTAGAATTATTCTAGGTAGGTAGGTTTTACCTAAACATTTGTCACTTAGACGCTTATGAACAAATGCAGTACTATTTATTATAGAGCTTACACACTCCCGTCTAACTAATAAAAATTGTTAATACGTTTATCAAGCGATGAATGCTCGTTTAACGAGTATACAAGACCTATGTCAAAATACTTTTGACATATCTGACCCGGTGACTACGTCGCAGTTACAAAATAGCGACACTTAGTTTCAGCATTGGCCACCGGGTCAGATAGTTTGTAGAGTTATACAGGGTTTCTGTCAAGTGACACACACGTTACTACAAACTTGTTTGACTAAGTAATAGAAATAGAAATAGGAATAGAAATAGGAATAGAAATAGGAATAGGAATAGGAATAGAAATATAAATATTTATTTGTCTATAAATTAACAGATATGTATCAATGTTTTTAAAATAAAAGCTTCTAATAGACAAATAGGTCCATGACTCAGCGTTTGGGTGAAGGTAGAACCCACACCCGCTGGTATTCTGTCAAGGCCAGACTTAAGACTAAAAAACTAAAAAATTAAAACTAAAAACTGTAATACTGGAATTAAATGACGCCGTCATTGGGTTTGTAGCATTACACAGGCCGTGTAACTAGACACGTTTTGCAGGTGACCATAACTGGAACTAAGTGTCGCCAATTTAAAAACCAGCGATGCCATTATTGGGCCAGATAAGTTTGTACACACGCCGTGTAACTAAGTATACAGGCGTTCAACGCTTGTTTATCAGTACTTTTGTATTAGTAAAACGGCATACAGATTTCTCCAATTATTTTTATAATGCGTCAAGTAGATATAGGTACGTTATAGCGTGACAAGAAAGCGATCTAATTTTGACAGGACTGTATATTTACATAGTATAAGACTAAGCCGCTTCCAGGATAACATGCGAACGAAGTCGCGGCGGGCCACTAGTTTCAGCCAGTAGTAGTAAACAAGATTTACTACGATATGTATTTCTAAGAACACAGATTGGATAAATTGATAAGTGCTCTTATTTAGTCGATATATAATATAAAACAAAGTCACACGCCACGTCTGTCTGTCTGTCTGTTCGCGATAAACTCAAAAACCACTGAACGGATTTTCATGCGGTTTTCACCAATAGACAAAGTGATTCATGAGGAAGGTTTAGTATATAATTTGTTAAGGTTACTACCCGTGCGAAGCCGGGGCGAGACACTAGTATATAGTAAATCTCACTAGACTGCTACTTACCCGTCGACCAGCCCTATCAGCGAAGACGGCACTAGAGAGACAGGCAAACACGAGGATCAGAGCAAATATTACGGAGCAGAAGTGTGAAGAGAGGTTGGGAGCGGCCTGAGCGAAGAGGTCCTTCGCGTAAACTTGGACAGGGGCCAACCCCATCAATATCTGAAACCAAAATTAATGCAAATACATTATTGCCACCTAGAAAAGTTGTTAAAAAATTTTCGCCTCTTTTACTTTTGACAGAAGTACTGCAGTGTGCAATCAAAGACTATAAAGTTTCAGTCAAACACGTTCAGCTTGCGGCCGCGGTGGTGATCAGTTGTGTTCGCAATATATAGAAGGGTTCAAACAGGCGTGTCCGGCGACTCGCCGTACAGCGCTCGCACGCACGATCACTTTGCGGCTAAGATATCCATTATTATTATCTGTCCCACTGATATCTATTATTAGGTAATAAAGTATGTTTGTTCTAGTTAATAAAATGTCTTCGTACCAGTTGTAAATAAGTTTATACGTTGTCGCTTACAAATCGCGTACGCGTCGCGTCCACCTAGTCCACGTGTAGAAATCACGCCTAAAGCGCAGACTAGGCGGACGTGACGGGACGACTGCGCGGAGATAAGCGGGCATGACGTGATTGTTGACAAACAATAAAATAAGTTTTCTGTCATTAGTACCAATAGTATGGAAATCTAAATTACATAACATTTGGAACAAATAGCATAGAAATCGCGTAGGTCTGGATGGGCTCTAACACAGGTCGTAAGTTTGTCACCTTAGTGGCATAAAAAAACTATGTCGTAGTGTTTCCGAGATCTGTCGGTTGGGTTATTGTTTAAATAATTGAATTGTTTGCTGTGTCTCCTGCCACGCCCCCTCTTCATATCTCTCTTCAAATATCTGTTATTCTTGCACGTACTAATACATAAGTATACTCGTACACAATGAAATGTGCGTACACATTACCGTGTACACACGGTAAGCTTTACTGGTGAAACCTCATAAAATGTCTTGTTTGGTTATGCGATTTTTTATCTGAATCTTTGTACGATGTGCACCTATGTATGATAGATATACCTATATCTGTGTGATCTTTCAAACTACGAAATGAATTTTAATGCTGTTTTCAACAATATATAGCGATTTAAGAGGAAGGTTTAAAAGCAAGAAAAGTGTGTGATGTAAAATAAGTGTACGCGAACGAAGTCGCGCCGGCTTTACTAGTATAGGAATAAGACGCGTCCATCGGTCACGACAGATAGGTACCAGTACCGATTGTCGGAAAATGAACTCTATGTTTAGAAACATAAAGTTCATTTTGGGCTACCGGTACACTCTTCGGATGATACCTATCTGACCTGACCGATAAGTTTGAATTACGCCATATGCATTACCTGAAATGTTAGAAGAGTGAAGACAACTTTGAAGGCGCGATTCGAAGCAGCCGAGTTGACTGTAATTAAAACAATAACTATTATAAAACATTATAATAACGGTAATAAATAATAATAAAATGAGTTTATTGACACGAATTTTAACATTTTGATAATATAAGTTTACAAAACAATTACAAAGATGACAAAAATTTACAACCCTGCCTCCTAAACTAGGAATAAATCCTGTATCTTAAGAGACAGTGTCCGATAGTGTCGTCAATTTGACCGTGTACCATAGACTACAAACAAATTCAAATGATAAATATGTTGTCATAGCAAGCTTTTATCGCACGTTCTCTATGGTCTAAGAAGAAGACTAATCAAATGAGCCTAAACTCGATGGATTTACCATGCGTAGTTAAGGAGTTCCTATAGCCACCTTCTATCTCCATCATGTCAGCTCGGTGGTATCATAACATTGCATTGTCACCGAACTTACACAAGTGTGCAAAATTTCATTTCAATCGTAAACCGGGAAATGGGTCAAAAACTTGCAAGATCTTATTACGAACAGACATGGGGATATGTCCAACTAAATAAAATCTTGTAAAAAGGAGGCCAGCTTAAAGGAATATGAAAGGAATATAATTTCACTTACGCAAAATCTTAAACGGCGACATCTTTTCTTCTTCAATTGGCTCCAAGTTTTCATTGTTCAGTTTCTCCTTTTCTGATTCCTCGCGTTTTTCTTCTTTCGCGTCTGAATCTAAAACATATTAGTTGGTATTTTAGTTGTAAAGTTTATGAAAACTTCCGAATCGCTTATTGAAGAAAATAAAATAAAAATCTCTGTATGGCAAGTTATTAAACGTTATAGAACGTCATTCATGAAAGTTCACTAACAATTTGATTTCTGTAAGATTGTTTATTTTCGTGAGTTATAAAAATATTATTAAATAATGAGCCAAACAATTGAAAAGGAAGTGCGGGAGATAATTTTCAGCATGATTAATAATGTAGACAAACTAAAAGTACATGTTCAAGCTAATAGCGACCAAATAACTGAATGTTCACAAGAAGGACTGACAAGGACAGATTATCCCCAGATTATTGCCATATCCACACTTTATTATTTTTACTACTGTCAGTCAATACGGACTTATCGTGATCCCATTATAATACAGAACATTCTGTTTACGTCGTGAAACTGTCTATCAATATTATTCATTCTAATATATTCATAAAATGTTGTCAAATGTCTGACTATCATAAATTCCCACACATAGCGGCATTGGTACATACCAATGACTCTTTTCTGAGTTATGTATATTTGTTGAATACTAACCGATGCTCTTACGGTGAGGAAAAACATTGTATTGAAACCTGCACATTCAGGCGACTAAATGTGTAACCATGACCCAATCAGGTTCCCCTGGTAACAGGGTCAAGCAGGTCAGATGGCAGTCGCTGGACGGTAATTACCTGATCAGCCAAATCCTAGATCATGGTCAAGGCGGACCCCAGGCTCTTGTGCGCGAGAGCACAACCGGGACATTAACGTCTAAATGATCTGACTATCATCAATATGATTTTTTTCTAATTTGAAAACCCATAAGATTGACGGCCTGAGTGACTCAGTGGTCAACATGCTGCCACGCAAGAGGTCCCGGGTTCGATTCCCGGTCGAGCAGAAATTGAAATGATAAATTTTAATTTATGTATAATAAGTATGTATTCAAAAAGTATTTAAGAAGTATATCAGTAATCTAGCACCCAAAGCACAAGCTTTGCTTAGTTTGGGGCTAGATGGCGCTGTGTAAATTTGTCCACGATTATTTATTTATTTATTTCTTACCATCTGTGATGGACAACAGTTCAACAGCGGGGTTGATCTGTTGCTTTAACTTTGACAGTACGTCCAGAACCACCTTCGAGCCCACCGATGCACCTCTGTATATGGAGATGGCTTCACGGGCTTCCTGTGTAATGAAGCAACCAGTTAAATAATAATTATTTACTTTAAAATTACCATGAAAGTATAAATCTGCAGGCTTATTTTCCGTTACCTTAATAATATGGGAAACTAGTACAAAATTAACTTCTAGCAATCTTTTTAACGTTCTCCTGACATTATAATCCCAAGTCCTTGAAAAATGCGTCTTAACAAACTTATGAGAATATAAATTAGATTTCAAGTCTTTTTCGTGACGCTTTCGATTCGATTCAAAATAAAAACAACACTAACTGTGGTTTTAAACACGACAAAATGTATGATGAAAACGCTTTGTATTAGAAATTTATTTTTTATTTTATTTATTTATTTAGGACAACCAGCAAGACTAACACTAACAAAGTTATAGCTAAAAATATAGTTTCGTTCTAAGAGCAGCCTTAATTATAGGTTACCACGACATGGAATATAGACAACATCGTTTCACATACTACTTAACGTAGGTTATTGTTGAACTTACTTATAAAAGCGAATAGAAAAGTAAATATAGAATCTAAAACCGCGACTGCTATTAACACTAAAAAGCAATAAAATATTTTAAATGTATCTATGTGGATATATTTTTAAAATCGCCTTTTGAATTTCTTTATTTTGATATCCCACTCTATTGGTTTTAGAGACAAAAAAGTGATCGATTGTCACAAAATGGCAGCTAAGGTTCGCCAACTTGATTTTTTTCATTTGTATGTACCCAGTGTTACTCGCGCGACCAAGACGAATATAACACTACCGCATATGTATAAATCCTTTGAGTTAGGGCTGTAGTCCGTAACGAAAATAGACATTCACACATACATAAATACGCTCGGAAAACATAACCCCACTACTGATGTAGTCGCACAAGAAAATCCATTAAAACTCACGTTTTCTCTCTTCTGTCGGATCAAGTACACAGGACTCTCGGCAACTGTCATGGGCAGGATTGCGCATAGAACGCTGGCAGCGATGTTTAGGTTGATGATGATAGAGTAGGAACATAACCAACCCATTAGATAGGACAGCAACGCCCCGAGGCAGTAGCCTGTTATAGGACCTGATGGGAGAAAAGGATAATCATTTTGTGTGCTTAACGTAAAAAGTAGATATCGCTTTCTTAGATAACCTGAAATTAAACCTGCACATTAGGCGACTGAATATGTAACTATAATCCAATCTGTTGGCAGTCGCCCCACTGTAATCACTTGATCTATCAAATCCTGGATTATGGTGAAGGTGGACCTCGGGCCCTCGTGTGCGAGAGCACAACCGAGACATTAACCCCAGATTATGTTGATAATGATCACTTTCTTTGAAACATTCAATATTGATCAAATTTGATCATCATAGCAGTCAGTTCTTTACGATAATTCGTTTGTCATTGACATGCCGATTAAGAAGCCAGATGTTCAACACCACTGTAATAATTTCGGAGGTCTAGAGTTCAATTCAATGTATCGAAATTTTTTTTTTATTATGATAGTTCAACTCAGTTGTGCGCGCGGCGCTATGTGTGCGTGCGCTTGTAAATATACAGCTTTCATTTATGTGGCAGTGACGCGGCAGTCGTACGTCTTGCTCGGACACGAGCGAGACGAGCGAGACGACGGTTTACCCACACATAGGGCCGCGCGCACAACTGAGTTGAAATATCTATACTTTTTTTATGCCACTCAGTGACAAGCGAGCAGACAGCCCACCTGATGGTAAGTGGTAACTGACGCCCATAATATCTACAATTCATACATTTAGGTTGCAGGTAACAAAACTGCAGAACCGCAGGAGCGTTGTCACTGTGAGTACTAAGATGAAATGTCTCATGCCTATAATTACTATTATGTTATGTAAAACATAATCACATATAAATAAAATTGTCAAGCTATGTATCATTAACTATAAATTACCTGAAGCTAATGCGCCTCTTATGGAATCTTCTGATATTTCTGATATGAAAATTGGAGCATATACTAAGTAAGCCCCCGCTGATATGCCTAGTATGAACCTGGCTATCAGAATTACTATTGATGATGAACTGTAACTAATGATAACCCATGATAACTGAAACAAAAATAATACAAACGTTGTACTCTTAATTCGCTTAAAGTTGCAATAAATAAATGAAAATTAAGATGAAAAAGCTTATGCCATTCCTTCTTGCATTGCATCTAATCCACAAGCCAGCGATCACACTCGAAATAAGCACTGACACTAGCTACTTTTTTTTTATTGAGTAGGACATTAATTTATCTTTCAATTGTCAAAAAGGAGAGGAAGAAAAGTTGGAAAGAAACATTCAGTGACAATATGTTGAATATTTCTCATTCAAACATCTTCTAATAGATTAAAAGTGTTATTTCATAAATTCTTACCACATACGGCAGTGCCAGTATCAATCCACCCTTCTTTCTCCCGACACTGTCTATAATATATGCAGCGACGGCCGTGCCAATCATTGCCCCAAGAGACGGTAGACTGCCTAGCAGTGAGCTCTCTAAATCTGTCATCGGCGTAGTCAGCAACGTTGTGTTCTGACTTTGGTACAGGCCGATCGTGTAGGAAGGCCATACGTTTAGTATACCCATCACTAGGGAGCCGAAGGAACCTGTTGAGAGAGTATTATTAAATGTATAGAATTAGTATGACCTAATAGAGCATTGCAAGAGGATATATTTATCACGAAGGCCCCACGAACTGATCCAAATGTTTTGAGGCTAACCACCAAGATTCTCTTGTCTATCATCAATGCTGTAAAACCTTTTAACAGGTTGCACAGTGATTCTTAAGGTGATTCTTTCGCAATTGTGAAATTGTATTGTTCCTACAAGATAAAGATGACAAATTTTTTGTTTAGAGTGACCGTATCGTAAAGACAAAAGCTTTTGCGAACTATATTAGAGATATCTTCATCGAAATGCATTCGTGAACTCCACGTCAATAAAATAAAAATAATACAACGTAACGAGCACTTCCATGGCATCCTTGGCATGATAGAAAGATCGACAAGGCTCACCTGTACTAGTCACGCGCTGCGTAAGCCCTAGGGTACGTGTGAAGGCAGGTATCAGCAAAAAGATCACGCGGCAGGCTTCAGGCCTAGGGAGCGATGGATGGGGTGACGACACTCAGTTGAATGCTAGAGCTAACGGTTTACAATACGAGGATCCTCAGACTGGGCGAAGTTATCATCACTCCATCACACATCTGGACATAGTCTTCCTACAGGGTGCACCAATAAGATTGATCCTCAATTTTGTGAATCCAGTCATTTACAGCTGCTTTGCACAGATTGTCGCCCCATATATAAAACTGACCAAGGACGTTCTACACTTCCTGGATAAAAAAGGCCACGTTGACCCAAACGTGGCCTTCTCTCTAGAACATGGTTAACGATTTTACAACAATATATGTGGCACTGCCACTTTAGCTTGCATATACTCTGAGCTGTATCGATTACTTTTGTTCTCTTTGTAGATGGGCGTAGTAATGTCAACGCGTCACACTTCCGGTATAAGCCGTGTAGCTATGATCTTGTTGAATAGGTCAATTAGCAAAAGTATGTCTTGGATATTTGTTTCCACATTAATATGGATATTTCGTAATGCCAATAGCTTTTCCGTTCTTCAAGCCCATTGCCAAATACCTCTTAACATCATATCAAGGTTTGTAGAAATCATTGGTGGTGGTATGTATTTGTTGGTCTTGTTATCTTTGAAATTACAGTACCAACGGTCAACGGACAATGACAACATACTTCGTCAGCCTTAGTCAAGTTCTATAAATCAGCCCCTATACTAGCTGAGTAGAAGGCTGGAAGTTTCAATGAAAGTTTTACCGTCATTAGAGCTCGGCGCTTTGCTCTCAAATACATCTCCTTATCCGAGGCAGAGTTACTTATTTCTTTACGAATGCTTTTTTACCCTGATTGCTTTCTGCATCTACTGGTTTACACCCCCGAATCCAGGACTCTTCAGGACAACTTCGACATGTTAAGGACTGCACTACCGAGTTTCTGACAATTGCACCACAGCTCATTGGTGATTTCGTCCTTTGTTCTCTAATCGAGGCTTTCGGCTACCTCCATGAACTGGCTCTTACCATTCAAATTCCAGAATTTAATAGACGTGTCACATTTCTCTACATCTCACTACCTTTAATTTACCAAGACGTCTATAATAAGGACTCGGTGCTATGTTGTGAGGAACCCTGCAGTTTCATTTTGAATAGAATTAGAATCATTTATTTGCTGTAAATGCGGTAGGTACACTAACAATGTTGCTGGTACAATAATCAGAGATGCAGTTCTCACATTCAGTCAGCTTAGGCACTAACATGCAAATATCAATACATAATAATCATTAATTACATTTTACCAATTAGAGAAAATTTAAATTATAAT
This sequence comes from Blastobasis adustella, assembly GCA_907269095.1. Classification (NCBI taxonomy): domain Eukaryota; kingdom Metazoa; phylum Arthropoda; class Insecta; order Lepidoptera; family Blastobasidae; genus Blastobasis; species Blastobasis adustella. Next base: position 1,218,438 of record OU026132.1, read on the forward strand.
TATGAGAATTCTTATACATGTCAGTCAATATTTCAATAATTTCATATAATGTCAATTAAAAATGTCAAATGTGTATGTTATTTATTAGGCTCAACACAATATAAAGCTCAAATAAATTATGAATGTTACCAATAAATAACTACAAATAAAAATAATCAGAAAATAATTAGATTAGTTCAGGGACTAACTTACATAATATTACATCTCATATCATTATTATTACTACCTATGTTACTCTTCTAGAAGCAGGTATTGAAAGATATAAACTCAGCTACAGATTAGAAACATTCCTCTTGAAGAATTTTTTTCAATTTGCTTTAAAAATATCATAGGCTGGTTTTTTATTTCGTCAGAAACTTTATTATAAATTTTTTATACACATTGAGTATGCATTTTTTTGGAAACGTGTGCTTTTAGGTAAATGTTGTTCAACTAGCCTATTTGTGTTTCTAGTACTCCTTGGAAACATTTCTTTAGCCGTCTTTAAGTTGTTAGGTTGATCCTTATATATAAATACAAGGCAGTGGTAGGACTCCTAATTCAGCAAACAAATGTTTACATGGATCTTTAGGACCCACACCACATATTGCGCGTATGCACTTTTTTGAGAGATAAATGCTTTAAATATTTCAGTGCAATTACCCCACAACAGCAGTCCATATCTGAGCACCGATTCGACATATGAGTAGTATGCAACCATAGCAGTTATTTTTATACTGTTTTGCGCAATTTGTATAACGCAAAAGAAAAACGCCTTAATTTATTGCATGTTTTATTATATGCTCTTTCCAATCAATTTGTTTGTCTAACATTATACCTAGGAATAACATGTTATTAGTCTTTTTAAAAATTTGTCCATTAAAATTAATATTTAAAATGTAATTTCAATTATTAAAATTTAAAAATTTTGATTTGTCAATGTTTAATTATAGAATGTTTTTGCTGAGTTATTCCATTATTATTTCTATAACTCTATTTATCTCAGTTTCATGGTGTTTAATTGATAATTGCTTATCACTGCATACAACTATTGACAAATCATCCGCAAACATAAGACTTCTATGTCCTGTAATTTCTATTAGGTTATTTACATAGGCAATAAATAGCAAAGGCCCTAACACACTTCCTTGAGGAACACCGAAGTTATTATGTCTGTAACTTGATGTGTGTACTTGCATAGTCAGGTTGGAATCAGCTTTTGAAATTTCGACTTTCTGTTATTTATTATTTAAGTAGGTTTGTATTCAGTTTAAAGATTTACCTCTAATGCCATTATGTTCGAGCTTTTATAAAAGCAGTCTATGAAATACTGCATCAAACGCCTTAGACATGTCGAAAAATAAAACTGTTACATAGTTACTTTAATTTAATTTTTGAAGCATTTCTGATACCAGATTATATAATAATAATAATAATAATAACATCTTTATTTCCACAAAAATTTCAATTTTTAGTACAATTATCAGTAGGCTCTGCACTAAGATAATATCTTGTATCGCAGAGGCCTGATGTTACAAGAAACCAACGTTACAATTTGTGTTATCCGCGGTTCGAACACAATGGAAAATAGTATAAAAAGGAAGATAGTGTGTGTGTGTGTGTGTGTGTGTGTGTGTGTGTGTGTGTGTGTGTGTGTGTGTGTGTGGTGTGTGTGGTGTGTGTGTGTGTGTATGTGTGTTTGGTGTGTACGTGCACATGTTTATACCTATGGTGTTACACTAACGACGACATAATATCCTCAGTTTCGCCATAGTTAAGGTTTATGAGCCATTTCTCTATACAAATTTTCGCTTTGGCACAACTGAGATTTACAACACAGGGCACTGCTAATGTTGTAGATTTCTTTTTTTCAAAGCCATATTGGTGGGGTTTATGATGTTAAATTTATCAAAAAAGTTTGTAATCCTAATTTGCATTACTTTCCCTAGTATTTTTGTAAAATTGAGGTTACCCATTTTGGTTCTATCACCTTTCTTGTAAAGAGGGTTTGCTGTTGCCTTTTTTAGCTTTTCAGGAAATGAGCCAGTCTCTAAAGATAAGTTTATAATATGCATTAGAATAGGAGCTAATTCATGTTTGCATTCTTTTATAATTTTTGTGCTAATATTATCATATTCTTCCGCCTGTGTTTGAGAGTGAAGTAATTATTTTCAATACATTAGTTAAGTCAATTGCATCTAAGTAAATACTATTCTGTAATCTATGTTTTGTATTTGTTGTTGCACAGCTAGCGTCAGTGGTTTTATTATTATAAATAAAGTAAATTATTACAACAGACATTGCCGAGCATTTAAATTATTAAATGCTCGGCAATGTCTGTTGGTTCATATATAACTTTATTATAATCTATTTGAATTTTATTTTTTATTAATTTCCAAGTAGATTGCTATTACATTTGTTTTCACTATTTAGTAGGAATTTAGTATTACTCAGCTTTTGTGCACGTGATATACAGCTCTTTAGTATGCTATTATAATTCCGATATTCTCCTCGAGCACAATTTGAGTTTTTAGAGTAGTAACCTTAACCTTAAGATTATTTTTGTTTTACAACTTGTCTTTAGTCCTTTAGTAATCCATTTAATTTTATTAGTAGAGTTAATTTTTATTTTTATAATGGGAAAACATCGTTTGTATAAAAGGCAATAAACCTCGTAGAACTCATCAAATGCCTCATAAAGATTTGTTTTTGAAAAAAAATTCTCGAAGGAGAGGCTCTGTAGCTAACTTTTAAATTTGTCTACGTTTTCTTACGAGTAGGATCTACGATATACATATTTGACTGGTCTATTTAATACCTTGGTTTCTAATGGTACGCGTAATGCCTGAGCAGTCTTATGATCCGATAAATGAAGTGGTAAAATAAATCCCGAGGCTCCTTTAACATTACTTATAATGTGATCAAGACACCATTTGCCTCTCGTTGCCTCAGTTTTATGAAAAGTTATTCCATATTCATGAGCAATTTCCTTTAGCTTTTGTGTTATGCGTCATTTACTAGGATGTTTATATTTATGTCTCCGGCTAAAATTAAATTCTTTTTTGGATTGTTTAAATGTTCGCTCTCTGTTCGCTTCTGTTTGCGCCGGCGGGCTGGCTGGGGCCGGGTACGCGCCGCACATGATTCGCCTAGGCGGTTAAGTGCGTGGCGTGTATCGGTACCCAGTGTCTTGCCTGGGTGGGCGCTCGTGCGCACTGATCGGTCTGCATGCGTCGCCCCCGACCTGGATGAGCTCGCTTAACTTTCCCTTTGATTTCCGTTAGATTTTTGACGTTTTTCGAGATTAATTAACGTAATCCTAATTTAATAAATACCTTTTTCATTTTCATTTTCATTAAACACAGACAATCATTGTGTTATTTTTTATCAAGTTGATGGAACAACATTCAAAAGTTTTTTCTAGAGCTAAGTCATTACAATCTAATTCACTAAAAGACAAGTCTTTTTTACCAATATGCATGTTCCACCTCTATTGTTTTATCTAGTATAATAGGAAGCAAGTATGTAAATTATTCCGGATATTTATATTTTTTTCTTGTCCTGTTTTAATAAAGGTTTCAGTAAGGCATATAACATCGGAATCGACATTAGGTTTTAAGTCAGCTATAGTTATTTCTATTTGTTCTTTTTTGGACTGAAAGCCTTGTATATTTTGGTGTATAACGACTATATTGTTTGCCTCACTGTTTACGGCCAAAATAACAATACTTACCCGTCGTTTTTCCAGTCCCGTCCTGCTTTGAGGTTAGTTTTACACTATTATACACAATATATTTTCCTTCTCGTAGAATTTTCACACTTTTTAAATATTTATGTTCGGACAATCGTCGCGTGTGTTTACATTTGAACGCTTTTGACAGCTCCCTCAAATAATTAACGACGCTTCGTCTGTGTCATTTTAAATTAGTAAAGTATTTTTAATTGTAATTGATATGTTACTTACAGGCAAAGGCCGTGTAAAACTGGTTCACCTTTCCCATGTTTTATTTTAGTGTGAATTAAGAAATAAATAAAACTTCTCCACAATTTGCAACAATCTTGCTATGCGGATATTTCCTTGGCTACTGAATATATTTCACCAACCATTTAGTTTTAGTAACACGTCACTTGTATGATATTACTACTGACAAACTTGATAATCAAACATTTTATTCCATCTCGAGCTAGTACAAATATTTCATTAAGATAAATAAAGTAAAAGCAAACTGTTCATGTTGGCTTTTGATACTTTATCATTAAGTGAAATCTATTGAATAATTTACTCATTATTATTAAATAAGTCCCTTTATTGCAGCGAAGGCTGTGCGGGAGATCTAACTTTCCAGATTTGCACCTAGATGCAAGTACACATTCATACCAGGCACCCCTTTGTGACTACCTGCCATCCTGTCCTCCAAAGATCGTGTGCTTAGTGAATCCTGTGTGTCTTCCCTTTTCCTACCCACACACATAACTTTAGGTAGTTTCGGCGAGCTGAGAGCGTCTACTCTGTCTCATCGACTGCAGTTCATGTGCATTGCCTGGGCTAATACAGATCTTGCATTGTCGGACACGTTCTTATCGTAACAGTCGTGACCGTTGTAGTCGTGAGGTGGGTGTGCCCCGAAATTGGCGCAGCCAATACGTCACTGTGTGTTTCATCCCTGCTTTCCTTCTTATCCTCATTTTAGATACCTTTATTGCAGGTATTGTGTGCGTGCTTCATCACTACTTTCCTTCTTATTCTCATTTTATATACCAATGGTGCAGGTTCTGTGTTAATACAACCAAGAGTGTTACTGATTCGGACTCCATAAGAAAATCCTGACTAAATCATTTTCTGTTATGCATATTTCTAAATCAATCAATAATAAAATTTATTTGACATAATACGTTTTACCCGTCTATAGCCCCTCCCGTATCCCGTAGGTTTTTGGTACGCGGCTTGGATAGACTTAATTCGTCCACTCAGTTACTTAGGAAATCCATACATTTTAGTTATTGTTTATTAGGTTTACGTTCTAAATTATGTAAGTCTATATACTTGTCGCCGTGGGCCGTGTGGTGTCCGGCAGAGTAGAATAGCACCAACCCCTTACATTCATGGGTGTCGTACAAGGCGACTAATGTTTTCGAGGCAAAAGATCAAGAGTCTCCGTAGTCTGGAAAACGGGCAGCAGCATTTTCCATTATTATATTTAAACACTGCGATCTCCAACCCGCCTGCCAAGCGTGGAGATTATGGCAATAACCTCCCCTTTCGTGGGAGAGGCCCTAAGTCCTGCAGTGGACTGTTACGGGCTGTGATGATGATATACTTGTCTATTGTTTTGTGTGTCAATTATTCCATCATATATTAATAAATCACACGTTTGTGGCTACAGTTTTAGAATGATCTTAGGATGTCAATTATAAACTGTTTAAGTTGCTTTCCACGTTCATTTTGAGGAACAAGGAAAATTTTACATAATCGACTATTTACTGAGGAGTTAGCTAAAGCACACAAGAATTTTTTCCTACCAATGTAGACTGATGTAACTTTCTAACACTATATCATGATGATGGAGATAATATTATCATTCAATAGATAATATCAAGAGATAATAATATCATAATTTTTATCTATGACCTGAGTGGTTTAGTTGGTTAACATGCCGGTCTGCCACTCAATGCCACGGTCCGATTTGATTCCCAGGCGGGCACAAATTGAAATGATGAATTTACGGGTTTGTTAGATCTATGTTACGGGCCTGGGTGTTTTATGTATAAATTTAAAATATTTACATATAAGTAGTATATCAGTTTTCTGGTACACATAACATAAGCTTTGCTTACTTTGGGGCTGGATGGCGCTGTGTGAATTGTCAAAACACATTTATTCACTACATTATATATTTTATTATTATTATCTGTTTATTTTTATTATTACTCACATCGTTATTTACTCCTTTTCTTAATATCGCTCTCTAGTTTATATTTGTTATCGAAGTTTATTTATGTATAAGTTTTGTAAATAATTATGTTGCCCTCCCTTCTGTCTTGTAATGTTCTTCCGCGCCGCTTACCTTGTTCGATCACACTTTCTCAGTAATCGTGTATGATTTCCTAGTTAAATATTTACATAAAGCTTGAATTATTATTTATATTGATTAAATATTACAAAGTAAATAATAACTATGGTCTAGGTAGCACCATAATTCTACCTTTTGTGGAATAGATGGACGAATATACAAACAAACTGGGGTTGGACGGTTGCGCTGAATATGTTCGTTATCGTTGACCGGATAAAAGTTTGAGGTAGGTAGGCAGTGTGCACAATACGCGAGCATATGCACCTCCTTTTTTCATAAGCGTGGCGAGGATGTGCGGGAAAGGAGATGTGTCGTGCTCTATCAGCTATCCGCTAAAACTGTTGGCGTACAGCTGAATGGAACGTTTTCCCTGCCAATGTATTCCCTGAACAGTACAATCTAGACTCAATCAAGGCCAGAGTAAGTACGCTGTTTCTGAAAGTGTTCCATCTTCGGCCGCATCGTCACTTATCATCAGGTGAGAAGGCGGTTAAATTACTAGAATAATGCCTAGTCTAATGTGAAAAAAAAGTATTAAAACCAGATACCAACATTAATTACATTTTAATTATGCTACTTAATTGTTACAATGTAATACATACACATCATCGTTTATATTCGAAAACTTTTATACAACATTATCACTTAATTGCAATCCGCAATAAGATCAGTGCGTAGAGTGATGCATTAGTCCCTGAAACGCAGATTTGTGTAAAGTAATAATAATAAATAAATATTCGTAAATAATAAAATTGTGTTGAGATGCGTTGCGTTGTGTTGTCCCTATTTGGATTGTATCATGCTTTAGTCCTAGAATTTCTGGTAACTCTGCCTCGTAAGAATAGAGGTTGAATAGCATCGGCGGATAAACCTTTAGTTTCAGGAAGGTAGAAGTGGCTATATAAAGTAGTAGCGACACATACAACGAAGAATCCGTAAAACAAATTGCTAAGGCCAAACAAGTCCAGCAGCGGTTGAAAGACGATGAGGGTCAAGAAGTTGCTAAGCCAAATACTCGCTATGGACATACTGCTGCAAATACCTCGGACCTGGAATAGAAATGAAAGGATTATCAAAAAAGATACATTCGGCGGAAGTATTAGTTGGAAGGGGAAGACCGAGACGTAAATGATCACGATGAAATTGATGATTTAATTTAAAGAAAGTTCAGGTCAAAAGTAATCTGACCAGAGGCGATAATAATGAAATGTCAAGATACGCGATACGTAAAAACACTACGCGATTAGTCTGTTAAAAGTGTTTTATTTGGATCATGACATTTGAACGGCTTCAAAGCTAGAGTGAATAGGCTGTTCCTAGACAGGCATAGTCCATCTTCGGCCACATCGTCATTTACCATCAGGTAAGATGGCGGTCAGGTGTCTGGCTTGTCAATATAGGAATAAAATAATACTAAAGAAGCGACAGAGATTTGTCAGAATCGTAGCATTTAGAACCATGTTTCTCGATTGTCTGACTCTGTTATAAAAAAAATATGGTAAAGGCGTCACGTTAAATATGTAGGTATGTATGTACAAAATTGATAATAAAATTCATAGTAGGAAAACACTGAAAAAAAAAGGATCCATAAATTAGATAATATAGCTTACAACGCAATTTATGTAACTGATAAGATAAATGTAAAGTCGAGTTAAAAATAAGGTACATAACGAATGTCAACTATTTCAGACATAATATATTTATTATTAGGTCAAAAGATTATAATAAGCTATCACTAAATCAACGTAATACCTACCACGAAGATATCATTGCTATTACCAACTGACTCCTATCGAAATCAAACTGATAACGATAATGGACATTTATTGACCTAATTTTTACCCCAGTAACCGATTGTGCCGTGTGTGTCTCATAATAATTACCTCTGGCAAGAACACCTCCGCAGTGAGGATGTATGGTACAGTAGTGACTCCAAGGTTGATAACAAAGCTGTAACTGTAGATTAGTATGGCCGTGAACCATTCTGGACCAAAGTGCAAAGAGAGCTGAGCACCGATAGCAATCGTAAACACTCCTGACAATATCGATGTCGATATCATCAGACCCTGAAAAAAAGTATTAAAAAATGCATTGATTTGTAGGCGTAGGTGAGCTACAGCTATTTTCCGAACGTTTTCCATTCACTCTTCTCAGCTCAGTTTCATCGCAAACCATAAGTATAAATTTAAAAAATAACCGATGTTATCCCAGTTTCCATTGTTGAAAAAATAAGATGCGTAAATCGGAGAAAAACTCCCAAATCTTTTAAATTTCCCTTTCATAGTAATATTACCTACGTATAGACATTTGAATTCTCTTTCCAGATGTGGTATTCTGGACGACTTTTCATCAGGTGGACCATCGGTGGCAAAGTCACGCGCATTTTTAAACAGCTGAAAGGCCAAGGAAGGGGAAAGGGAAAGGAAAAGCGAAAACTGGTTTATCAACCAGTCCAACCAATCTTAATTCGACGTTTTGAGCTCGGAACATGCACAGACTGAAACAGGAACATGGCATTGTCGGGCGCGGTACGTCTCTGCCTGTCTTTGTCGGGTTCGGTAGAGCTCTGCCTGGTTGTGTCGGGCGCTGCCCGGCTGTGCCTGGCATAGTCGGACACGGTCAGAATGTACCACATGTCGCCGTTGTCGGCTTGAGGCTCTTCTATCACTATTGACGATTGAAGGAGATATTTAATGTCGTACTCAATTAAGAAGTTTTGATTTAATTTGAACTATAAATTTACGAGAACACAAGTTTACAAACACATTGGTGGATATGTTTAAGCCAATTATTTTCTTCTCGACGTTCAGACATACCAGATAAAACAATTATTCTACTTAAACACGTTGTTTTATACGTATGTTTAATGGACCACTACTAAACCAACTTACCCTTCTTCCGAACCTGTCGACCAGTCCTCCACAAACTATGCTAGCTAGTAAAATGTTAATCGCCAACAAAATTGAGCACAAATTTGATGGCATTGAAGGCACAACTTCCTTGAACAGTGGTTCAGCATACACTTGGAATATAATATTGCCCATAAACACGTTTGCTGGCATCAGTATCAGCACACAGGCTAAGGCACGTCTTGAAGATATTGAATTTTCTGAAATAATTCTTATTAGGATAACTTTTAGGCTCATATTACAATTTTTTTCATGTCTCTTATTGAATGTCGTATCATGATCATTGTTCAGACTCTGCTATAAATAAATAAATATGCTTGGACAAATTCACACAGCGCCATCTAGCCCTAAAGTAAGCAAAGCTTGTGTTATGGGTGTTAAATAACGATGCATTTTACATAATAAATTTTACAAAATACTTATTATACATACTACACCCATACCCGAAACAAAAATTTAAATTCATCATTTCAATTCTTGCTCGGCCGGGAATCGAACCCGGGGCAACTGCGTGGCGACCGGCATGTTAACCAACTGAACCACTCAGGTCGTTAGGCTATATGATTGTGTGTTCATTTGGTTGATTGTGTGAAATATTATGGTATAAACCCTACTTTTTCAACTTAGCTGGTTTGCGTCTTAAGTCAATGAACAAAAGGGTTTGGTGCGATAATATCATGGAGTTGCTTTTTAAAAGATAAGATACTTTTCAAATAAAACACTTTAAACTTACTAAGGAATTTCCATGGTGATTCTTTACTAATATTTTCTTCACGATTATTGATAATCAATTCCTTAGTTACAGCCAATTCTAAAAAAAAATCACACACGCTTACTATCAAATGGTAACGCTATGAAATCAACTCGAACATCTCTAAAATGATGTCCCATCGATATTCATTACATTCTTGTTTTCTTAAGAAAACACTAATGCTGTGGTCATCAACAAGATCTTGAATCTGAATGTGTCCTTTCTAATTCAAAATCTTGATCATCATCATCTCTGACTAGGACATCCACTACTAAACAAAATCCTCTTCCAAACCTTCCACGTAGCGCCTACATTAATGACCTTTCCTAGGCCTCCATAAAATTCACCCACACCCATAAATACTTAGATGGTGTAACTTATTATTACCTTATGTCTAACGGTAGACGACTCTAAAAATAAATCCAGCAACAGTTTGTTCAGAACGTTTGCTGAACAAATTATAAATACTTTATCAGGCGCTGATAAAGTTTTGCTGTTTGCAGTTCATTGTTTCGGTAATTAGAACTTATCATTGTGGAAAGTAACTACGTATTCGGTTACTATGACGTTGGTAATGAAACGCCTCTGAAGATAACAATATTTGCAGGATAACCATGAGGTCTCTGGTATACAAGAGCAGTTGCACGTGCTTCTGTTGCTTAAAAAACTGGGAAAATAAAATTTAATACCGGTTTCTCCTTCAACAAGCTTATCAATTCTTGGATCCAGTTGTAATTTTATTTTGTTTATCTCAATTTCAATAACTTTTGAGGTGACTTTCACTCGTCTATAGAATGCTATTGACTTTGAGGCTTCCTGCGAACAAGACGAATGAATGATTTTTATAATTATTACTCGGTTTAAATAACATTATCGATGCTGCTTTCTTTTTTCTGGTTTACATTGGTACATTAAACAGCATATTACTCTCTAGTGGTGTCGACGCGAAGATTCGAAAGAACGTTTCTCTCTCGTACTATTCGGATGTAGAATGAGCTCCCAGCCACAGTGTTTCCTTTGGACTATGACATGGGATCGTTCAAGAGGTATATTAGAGGTTTCCTTAGAGGCGGGCAACGCATTGGTAGCACCCCTGGTGATGCTGATGTCCATAGGCGGCGGTGACAACTTTCCATCAGGTGGCCCGCATGCCTGTCTGCCGGAAACATTAAAAAAAAAAAAATTTACCTACCCAAAACCAGTAAAAATGAGTAAGCGTTTCTATAGACACGTATAGCAATGTTAGTTCTTTTTTTACTGGTTTTGGATAGGTCAATAATGCTGTCTTCTATACTAACACATACTATTAATCATCTTGGCGTCAATGTCCCGGTTGTGTTTTCGTGGGCCCATGGTCCGCCTCGACCATGATCCAGGATTTTACGGATCAGGCAATTACAGCAGAGCGACTGCCACCTGACTACGACCCTGTCACCAGATGGTGGAGTAACTCCATCCAATTAGAATCCACCACACCAGTTGGCGTTGGTGAAATATTCTAATCTGCCGTCAAACGAAAAACTAAAAAGAGACAACTTACTGTAATTTTTCCCTTTTGCACCAAATAAACAGGAGATTCTTTCAGCAACCCGATCAGGATCAAATAAAGCATCGACAATCCCAAATGCGTGTACGCGACGCCTTGGTAGCTCAATTGTCCACCGATGAAATATGAGAAGAGAAGACCAGCGAAGTATGCAGAGACGAGAGTGGAGGACAGGGCACCCCTTATGGAGTCTTGGACTATCTCGCAGATGTAGACAGAGGAGACGACCAATCCAGCGCCTCCAACGCCAGCAATGCCCATGGCGGCTATCACCAGCGACACAGAAGTCGTCAACGAGACAATGAGCCATGCCATCTGGAAAATATTAATTATAATAAATAAAAATAAATAAATAATCGTGTACAAATTCACACAGCGCCATCTAGCCCCAAACTAAGCAAAGCTTGTGCTATAGATACTAGATTACTGATAAATTACTTAAATACTTTTTTAAATACATACTTATTATACATAGAACACCCAGACCCGTAACAGAAATTAAAATTCATCATTTCAATTCCTGCCCGGCCGGGAATCGAACCCGGCACCTCTTGCGTGGCAGACCGGCATGTTGACCACTGAGCCACTCAGGTCGTCAATTGATGTTAAAGACATAATATTTACATCCACCGAGGAGTAGTGTTACTGTACACCCAAGTAGCGTTACTATGCGTTCTCATAGAGCTCAACTGTTAAGTGAACGCACTGCTTCATCAATTTCGTTCATTTTGACGTCGCATAGTGCCAATTTCCACTCAAGTATTGTCAGTTGGAACCCTGTGCATTTGCGCTGTGAGACCTCATGGTAACGTTTCTGAATACGTATGTTAATTATAATATAACTATGAGATGGATTTTCATTTTTCTATTTTTATTCACAGCAGATTAACACAGCGTCATTTAGCCAAAAAATAAGTTTTCGATGTTTGTATCAACTCTTTGTATGATATAATGTTTTGTAATTTTAATATTTTTGTCGTGTTCAATTGTTTTGCCTTATTGTATTGAGACGTACTTTAGAAGTAAGTAATGATTATGATACCTATACTAAAAGGTATCTAAACAGTACATCAGATATCGAAAACACCCACATAGCAAACTTATTATAGTTTGAGGGCTAGATGGCGCTGTGTGAATTCATATGAGTTCGACTTACCATAAAAGGCAATCCGAATATCAGGGCCGAAAGCTTCCTGCCTAAGGTATCAACAGCGTATCCACAGAACGGGGTTACCACCAAAGCCCCTATGTTGGGGATGCTTCCCAATATGGATATTTCCCCTGTAGTCATTGGCCGGGAAAGAACCGTCCCGTTGGACATCAAGTTCTCTAGAGTGTAGGATGGCCATGCATATACGAACGCGGTCAAACTTGTCAAGTAGGCGACTGAAAATTATAGTTATAAATTGGAACCATGTGTTTCTGACTGTGACTGCCGATGAAAAAAAGGGGTGTTATAAGTTAAATTTAACGTATGTATATTTGTGTATTTATAATAAATGAATGAATGATTTATTGCTCGGTGTATGTGTAGCATCGTAGTTCCCGATACTTATTTATGAAACATTTTTATAGATAAATCTCTCGGCGCCTTTAAATTTCTGCTTAGCAATAGTAACCGTTTGTGCTTTTGCGATTAAGAAAATGTTAATAGCAATGACGAATTAAACTCCTTACATGAACATGGATTCAATATTCTTGTTTTATAACTAGTTACGAAAATAAGAAAAAGTATAGTTTCGTAACTGGTTTCGAAAAGCAGTCAAATACTAACGTGGATTCAATATTCTTGCTTGATCCGTTACTTCGAAGTATTGTTTCTTAAATAGTTACGAAAAACAGTTGCGAACATAGATGAAAGGTTTCTTTTCCTTGAAACATACTGATTAAACTGGTAGATTTAGTTACGAACACTTGTAGTGATAAGGTTGCCATTGCCCACAATGTTTGAAAAGGACAGTTAAATTTTTTTTTTTTTGTTATTTTGTGTCCAATAAAGAGTGTATCTATCACTGATTAAAGAAACTCTCAGTTATTTAATATGAGAATAATTACAGAAAAGATGACCATAGTCCTTAGAGATGAAATTATCCATCTCTGGAAATTCCAAAGGGCGACTAGGACCTATTGGTAGTGCTTTCTATATCAGTGTACATGAATAATTAGACACCATGCCCAACTTTACGTAGGTATTCCTTGCTCCAGAAAAATGTTATTAATAGCACGATTGTAACGATTTTGTTACATAATTCGAGTAGGTAACCCCCACAACCCCACACCCCTTACACACGTGGGTGTCGTACAAGGCGACTAATGTTTTCGAAGTAAAAGTTCTGGTAGTAGGTAAGTCTCCGAAGGCTAGAAAATGGGCAGCAGCGTTTTCCCCCCTCTTATGGTAGAGGCCCCAAGTCCTGTAGTGGACTGTTATGGGCCGTGATGATGCACCCCCACATCCAAGTGTATCACCACCCACCCACCGCAAAGGTGATGACTTACTCCGTGACCATTTAACAGGGGAACCTGACCAGATTGGATCATGGTTACGGTCAGTCGCCTGAATGTGCAAGTTTCATCACGACGTTTTCCCTTACCACACAGCATCGGTTAGTGTTTAGTGAAAAGTCTTTGGTATATGGCGGCCCTGGGATTATAACCCGGGACCTCTCCCTTACGAGTCGGACAATGTAACGATCACTATGTACCATGAGCTCGTCACCGTACAATTTATTTATATATCGTATTTTTATAGTTGATAGACTTAGAAATGAATAGGCATATCATACACAGAGCAGTGTGTGTCAAAATATGTTTGCTTATCGTGATTTCTTTTAACAAATGCTCTCAAATACTTAACCAAAACTTAGTTTTGTAATAAACTCAAACAATTTATTTGACGTTAAGAGAAATATTTTACTTCAAACGCACGTAATAAATTTACGCTATTGATTAGCTGAACGACAGGCAGAATATCGGGCGAATATATTAAATGTTGGGCGACAAGTTACCCATGAAAAAATACCCACAAGTGATAGTGATGTGAATATATAGATGCGTTTCAACGAAATATCTAAATTAATAATTGAATTAAAGTATAACCAAATCGAGTCTAGAACTTAATTTTAATCTACTTGTTTGATGACTCAAATTTAATTTCTTCATGGAAATTAAACCACGGTATTAATCTATACTCGGTCTAATTTAACATTACGTCGAGTTTATAGTTCCTAAAATGTCATTATATTGGTTACTCATACTTCCCTACACTACGTTAAATAAATAAAACATCGTGTGTAATACATCCCTAGCTGTTGTAACATTTAACTATTTTCGGTTTATCAGGAACAGTTTGTAAAATTTATAGATGTGCGAACGTTATAAGAGCAGTCGCTTAGACCTCATAAAATTTGAAATATTTGATTTTTTGTTTGTTTGAAATATTGAACTGTGGGAATTTCGAAGATAAGGATTCGAAGCAAGGTGGCCAGGGTAGTAGAAACGGGACAGTCAACCCCTGGGGCGCGCCGCGTGAACATCATTTTATCCTTTTCCTTAACTAAGAAACCCCAGGTTTTGCAAATTTCCACGAGAAAATTCATTACAACTCGCGTGAGATTTGTTAAATTAATTTGAGCTTTATTACATTGTGTTATTTTCAACTTGTGACGTTTATTTCGTTCTCTATCTATGTATTTATCTCCGTAGTGTCAGTGATTTGGTTTGTTTTGGTTTTATATTTGTTTCTAAGTTTCGAAAGCTAACAGTAAGTTACATTCTCATTACTTTTGTGGTAGTTAGAGTATTTAGTAGGGCTCTTAGAGATTTCAATGTAAGTGTGAAAGGTGATTAAAACACAAATTTAAAAGAAAAAGATTACCAATTTACATATCATCAGTACTCACCCTCACTGAACAAAAAACTTAGAAACTAACCTGGGACACAGGTTCGGATGTGACATCGAATACACTCTAAGAGAATGAGTTGGCGCACGAACCCGACTTTCTCTTAGATGGTCTAGGCGCTCTAACTAATTCTACGTCTAGGTTTGCCGCCGAATTGTGGTACGATTTAGACCCATGTTCCGTTTAAGTACTTTTGTGCTTTCAAAGCTTTAATGACATTTGCCTATGGACATGAATCTCGAGTTTGGATCGAAACCTGGTCTGAGTCGTTAGCGTCCCTCACAGTAGGCACACAACAAACACGCGTCAATTAAATTAAATTGTCTCTCCATGACTTGTGAGTCGATAGGTAGGACCATAGTAAGGCTTGACGAGACGATCGGAATATGTGTGATGGTTTGTGATGGATTAAAAATAAGTTATTGGGCAGATTGATGTCAAAGGTTTCGCTGGAACGGCACGTAGGCTGGAAATGTAGTCCAGCCACGATGCTGTAGGCCTGAGATGTTAGGTTGGATGGGAGTCTCAGTATATCCTATCGATTAGGAAGGTTTCCGAGACCTAAAGGTCATAATTCCATATTATTTAAGTAATTTTAGGGTTTCGCCAAAACAGGGTTAGGGTGGCCACAGAAGAAAGAAGAATCCGTTTGCCATTTTGAGAGCTATCAAAGCTAAGTCGCATGATTACTTTATACCTTGTTTGATTTCTTGTGCGGAATTTATAAATTGTATGACTATTTCGATTTGCGTGGATAACATTTTAATCAACAACTTACACATTTTAAACAATTTAAAACATTTTAGACAACTTATTTACACGGATTTATGTTTCTTTTGTGCGGATTTTGATATTTGATTTTACTTATTTATGTGAACTGAATCTTATTCATTTGTGAATATTTCCGCCGAATATTCATGCGGTTCATTTACAGAGTATTGCTATAAACTTACATATTCTTTGTAACGTTTTTCAAAATTTATATACAACGGTCCGAAAATTTAAATCGATAACTAGACGACCACTCGCTTACGGCCAAATCACAATATGTGAAATGATGTTTATTATGTCTACTCATTATAGGTAGATATTCGTATGTGTGTATTTATACAGATATATAGGTATAAGGGTGACTGAAAAGTTACAACACCTTAACCCTCCCCTGCCATTCTTAATGTGGAGAAGACTCAAGTCCAGCAGTGGACTGATAAGGACAGATAATCATCGACCAAAAAATAAATTGAATGAATAAAAATGTTATTAATAAAGAATTCTCTTCGTTATAATACATACCTAACTTTAAATTCATACTAGACCATAAGAAAGAAACCTCTAATCTATCTATCTCTAATCATATTGCGTTACTGATTAAGAATTGTTGAATTATTTAAAGAGATTAGATTAAATCATTCGAAGTTTGTGTGCTACACGAGCGTCTCCGGCCGCAGAATTACGTCGACGTTTTCGAGCGACACCGGTCGGTTTACATACTTACACAAGTTTTTAAAGAATACTTTGTTAGCAGACATGTTTTCAATTCCTATTGCATGGTTCGGAAAAAGTTTTTTAAAATTAAAGTTTGCAACCCGAGTGTTCGTTTGAACGCGGCAAGCTCACGCCTTTTGTAGCGAAGTTGGTCCTTTCTTCAAATTTATGTAGGATTAAATGGTACCAATGCCATGCTCAGTGTTAGTCATACTTGACGTTCATAGTGTTGAGTAATATTCTCAAGCGAATGTTCTTAATATTAAATTTTTTGCCGCGGTGTGTAGTTTTGCTGCTGCATAGTGCGCCTTGCGCTTTTGGAGTAGGTATGGTCGTGTCGTTTGTGGAGTGGAATGAGCTCTCAAAGTCTTTCTTTTGCACTATATCATGAGGTTCTTTAAAACGCATATCTACAGGTACCTCAAAGGCCGGCACCACATCCGCACCCCTTTGGTTTTAGATATCCTGCACGACGGTGGCCGTTTTCCATCAGGTGGACCGTCAACCCGAGTGCCTCCCAAGGCAAAAAATGGGTACGCACACAAATAATATTTTGCAATATATTAGTTACCTAGTCCTACTTTTTTTTGCTTTAATTGAAAGTAACTATTGCGCTAATAAAGTGTTATTATTTATTATACATTCACTCAAACTTACTTGACAATGCTGCGAGACTCTGTATAATTAACGCAGACACTTTCACGGATTCTTCAGCCATTTCAAAGGATTTACTTTCGAGCTATTTTTCTACGTTTACTTCTTCTTTTTTCTACGCGAAAAAACAGTGATCCGTTGATCTGTTATTGCTTGAAATGAGGAAAAACTCTACACAAACCACGCCTTTAAGTAGCTTCCATTATTAACCGTAATTTTTTTTAATGTTTTATATTTTGCCGAATAATATATTGACACAACACTTCATACGGCAAAGACCTGATAATGTGATAGTTATGTTTAGTGTTGCATAATATTATGACATGATAATAATGTTATTATAAAAGCTTATAAGTTAATCTATCGCAGATCATGAGTTCAGTTATCTTAATTATATGATAATCGTGATAAACAATGAGCGTCGGTGGCCGAATGGTTCCGATAACCGACTCGTAAGCGAGAGGTACCAGGTTCGAAGCCCTTTGCGGCCACGTATAAACGAGATTTTTCTGAGTTATGTACATTAGAACCGACCTCTAACCGATGCTCTTACGGGGAGGGAAAATAACCTGAAAGCTTCACAATCAGGCGACTGAATGAAGGAATGAAGGAAGAAGGGTCACGGAGGTCAGATGTAATTGTTCCACTGTAATAATCTGATCTGCCAAATTCGATTATGGTCAAGGCGGGACATTGATGATATTTTTTTATTATTCGAGAAGAACAAGAGAGTGCCATTGTCAATGAACTATGTAACCGTTATCCAATCTAGTGATTTTTTTTTCTTTTTATCTGCCGACCTGAGGCATGCGAGCCACCTGATGGAAAGTGGTCACCGCCATCTCTAATGTGAAACACTGTGGCTGGGAGCTCACTCTACATCGGAATCGTAACTGTTAACTTACCACGGAAGTCAGATGGCAGTCACTCTACTATACTGATCTGCCAAATCCTGAAACATGGTCAAGACGGATCCCGGGCCCTCGCGTACAAGAGACAACCGGGTTATTGACGCCCAGAAGAGGTGGCAATACAAGTGTTTTCACATATCGGGATATTCATAAACCAAAGCAAGTACGCGGTAACAAACTCGCAGTATTTTAAAACACTGCGTTGAAATCTAGTAACTTCTAGTAAAACAACAATATTTTTCAAATTTAAAAGTCATTTTACTTTGTATAATAAACTTTTAAAGGAAACACAGATTCGTTTTATATGTTTATGTATTCAAAAATGCTCCTCCTTTGAGAGTTGCGCATAACCTCATTGAAGGCGTCATCGTACTCCTCGTGAAAGCCTGATGATACGTCGTGTACTCCTTTATCTAACGATGGATAGTCATATTGCGAAAAATCCATATCAACGTCTGTGATAGCCGCCGGGACTTTACTAATTGTATTATCGAATTTCATCTCACCGTCACCAATAAGGACAACTTTTTTCCTTTTCGTCTGTTTCTTTTCTGTAGTTGGTTTTCTCTTTGTGCGGCTGGTAGTAGGCTTCGGTTTTGGTCTCATCTTAGTTGTCTTTTCCATCCGCAAAGCCTGACGCTGATTTGTCACTTCTTCATCCTCATTGATTTCATTTTCTTCTTTGAGAGTTTCAGAGCTAGAATCCCCAAGAGGATCGCGTACACCTTCATTCACTGGTACATCTTCATTAAGTGGTGTTTCTTCGATGAGTGGTATGTCTTCATTGAGTGATTCGTTGAGTTGATTTTCAAGAGCGTCATATTCAGGAATAGGAACTTCTTCAGTTTTCGTGGTTTTCTTCGTTTTGGACTTCGTCGTTGTCCTTGGCAACGTCGGTGTGTAAGGTACACGTGATTTGTCTCTTGTCCTAAGTGTTTTCTTACTGCTGTGGGATACGGGATTTTCGAGTTCTTCTTTGAGTGCCTCTTCTTTCAGTGCTTCTTCTTTAAGAGCCTCTTCTTTGTCCAACAATTTATCCACGTTTATGTTACCTGACACGAGTAGGTCTTTGAAAAGCTTGGTCAATATCTTTACCTCTTCCGGATATTTGTGGAAGAATTGCTTTGTTGTCTTGGAACTCTCTTGCTTGTATTTCGTTGTAGTCACTTTTTGATGACGCTCCTTTGCCATTGTCGGTTGTGGCAATTGCCGCAATGGACTTGGATTGATTGGACGCTTCCGTGTTGCTGCCGTAATCTAAAAGTGAAAAATCAGTGATAAACAAGTGTACATGCTACCTGATAGAAAGTGGTAGCTGTCGCCGGTAACAACTGTTAGATTTTATGTAGAAAAAATGAAGAACCGCATTCCACTATATATAAGTTGGTATGCCCCATGCTTGTGATTACGCTAGTTACCATTATGTTCCAAACTGTAACTTATTTAGTGCATCCATAGCCAAAGTAAGTTTGCAAAGTAAGTTTTAAAATAAAGGTGTAGCGTGCCATAGGCCTAAGTAGCTCGCCCTAAATCCCCATGGGCGTTTTTTATTTTATAAATTAATAAAAAATTCATAAATATTATAAAACCTTGAAACAACTACCACTTGTAGCAAAGGAATATGATTCTTACAGTGGTCATGCACTTATGGTCTTGCACTGATATAGCACCTAAGAGGTCTTATCCTCTACAATACGATAGACCACCAGGATGATCCACTACACCCACTACGATGGATCCATAGGTCCAGCGCCATCACATTTGCTATTCGCCAGCTACTACATCCTCCATATGAATGCCAATCGTAGTGGCTCATTATGATAATCTATCGGGTAGAAAGCTATACCTACATTTTTAAGAACGATGTCAATCCAGTCTGTGTAATGACCAAGTTTTGTGAACACAGTGGGTGCGTCGGGTGTACCACACGTCGGGGGGCCAAAACTGACTACGCCCACCAATTTGCTGCCTTGGATTCCAGGGCCTCCAATATCCCTCTGTTTGAAGGGGCAAAAAAAACAAGTTAGCAGTATATTACCACCCGTTATCGACAAAGTTAGCCGAGTATAAACCTTCGGCAGATAAATTTATAACGTCCAAATTGATAATTAACTGATCTGTCGAATCCTGGATCATAGGATCGTGGTCAAGGCGAACTCAAGTTCCTTGTGTATTCGCACGCACTGTGAGACCACATAGTCCTCTTCCTCTTCTATCGGACCTTCAATGCTGAGGATCGTGACTATGCCCACGTAGCAAGGACGTTCTCGTTTTCATGAGCTGCGATCGCCGGCCTCCAGAGGGGCAGGGCTCACCGGAATTTCCAGACATTCCGATACCTAGCTAAGCCATCACTTGGAGCTTCGGCCTCTTGATCTTCTGCCTTCCACGGTACCGGTTCCAATGAGTCTCACCAAATTATTGGTATATTGGCAAGCAATGCGTCCGAAATACTGGATTACTCTGTATGAGATCTCATAGTAAACGTTTCTAGATACGAGTGTAGTTGATGATGAGATATTGATGATGTAATATTACTTACACTGCAAGCACCGCTACCAACCCAGACGAATCCAGCGCAGAAGTTGTCGTCATTAACGTAATTTCTGCAAAATGAGAAGTGTAGGTACTCAAGCGTAGTATTAAGGTTAGGACATGCCTGGCACACAAATGCCTGGCTAGTCTAAATAAAGAAAAATTGAATGGACTACTTAAATGATGTAGATAATGACATGGGCAAGCCCTAACGTAAATCCTGCAAAGATGAAATCAATGTGGTTCAAGTTTTAACAATTAAAGTCTGCAGTACTTACTGTGAGTAGATTTCTTTGCAAGTTCCTAACTTATAGACTTCAAGGCGACCCATTAATATTGGCCCGTTGTGCATGGTATTGTTGTCCTGTAACATCAGAGATACAGAATTATCATTTTCGTCCTTATCTAGGCGGCTGTCCCAGTTTCTGACAGGGTCGCCGTAAGCCGTTCACTCTCTCATCCTACTCAGCGGTGTATATCCATCGCTTGTTAGGTCCGTCCCCGGGACCTCTTCCATGATACTGGCAGATTTAGGCACCTATTTTCCACGTATCGAGTACCAGAGTTCTTGAATATTAAATATTTCTTTACTAAACAGTGTCAAAGATGACATAAATACTTTATAGAAGTTGTATTTAAATGATTTGAATTTTATTTTAATTTGCGCAAGTTTTCGAGTGGGATAGGTGGCGCGCGATAGCCACTGGTGTTCTCTGGAAATTGGAAATATTATGTGCCTAAATCTGCCCATGTGAGAGTTGATGACGCGTTGCTGATGACCGGGTAAAGGTGATGGGACCATAGCCAAATGAAAGTAGAAGTGGGGGGGGCATAAGTGCTGTAGATCAGAAGGTAGGCGGAGTAGGAGATTGGTCGTGGTCTCGACGATCCGGATGCACGGGAAAGATTGACCGACGATCTGTCCCGACTGGCAAGGACTGCACGAAGAAAGCCCAAGATCGTTTACTGTGCTGGTCTGTACTCAGCATAGGGTGGAAGAAAGTTAATGAATAAGAGAAGAAGAAAGTTAGGTAAACTTACCTTCTCACCCCATCCAAGCATTTCCATATCACGATTCTTGGGCAATTTCACAGGCACACGATCGTACAGAATGCGCTTTAGTTTCTTGTTTCTATTGAATTTGTATTGGGTCTCTATTCTTACAATAGCTAGGTTATGTTTCATGTACACAGTGTCGTAGTTCGGGTGGAAGAAAATGTCAACGATCGGTATCAACTCGCCATGTTTCTTGGTGTAGTTGCTGCCGACGCGTAGCTCGACTATTTCAGTTTGAAATTCCTTATCAGGAAAAGCTCTGGAAAATGCCGTGCCAAAAAATATTATATTCGTAATAGTTAAGTATTGACGGTTCTGCATGTCGGAATACCGTTAGGGTAACCGAGTACTTGAGAAAATACCGTGCAAGCATTGTACCCTCTGGCCAGGTGGAGTGACTATTTGCGAAAGTCAGCTGGTAAAGTATAGACGCTTGCGCAGGTTTTGACGCCATGTCAGCAATTTAGAATTTTAAATTCTTCGACTGTAAAAATACGTTTGCTCTATAAAATTATAACCAGTGACAGCGAAAGTACATATATTTGAATTATTGGTTAAGTTAACCTTATTTTTTCATTAGTTAATTGGTAAGTTCGGGCTATTGTTTTTGTTTGACATATTGCCTAATAAAACTCGGCGGTGAATAATGTACTTCGGCTTCTTTGGCTTCTTGCTTCTAATGTTTAACATTGTATTGAGTATTCAAGTTTAATAAATATTAAGTACATCTCGTCATAAGGCGAAGTTTGTTCCCATTGAAAGTACCTATAGCATATGTCGTTGTATGTAGCCTCTGTCTTATCAACCATAAAATAATATAGTAGAGATTTACGACAGTGGATCCCTGCTCTTACGGTGAGGGAAAACATCGTGATGAAACCTGCACATTCAGGCGGCTGGATGTGTAACCATGGTCCAATCTTGTTAGGTTCCCCTGGTAGCTGGGTCATGGAGGTCATATGGCAGTCGCTCCACTGTAATTACCTGACCTGCCAAATCCTGGATCATGGTCAAGGCGGACCCCGGGCCCTCGTATTTGAGAGCACAACCGGGACATTAACGCCAAAATGATTATTTTTATTATTATTATACGACAGTGGATCCCTATTCTCCATCCCTGACCCACTTCCAATAAAGCGATATATTTTTTTGTCTTATTTTTCAACATACACCCTTGTAACACTAATACAGTTATTCTATCAGAGATGCAGCATTTCAATAGCCTCCAGAAATAAATTTGGTCCGACCACAGAAGCAGCCACACTTGCACACTGGTTATATCCCAAGAAAGAATCAAAAGTAGTCCGAAAAACGTTGCCCAGTAAAAGTTCCTTTAATTTTGGAAAAAGCCTGTAACCAGTGGTGGACATTGGAAGTGGGCCAGGGGTGCAGCATAGGTGTCCACCCTCGTAAATACTCACAAGAGCATGCAAGAGGCCGCTGTGATGACCGCAGTCTTGCTGATGATGGAGCCAGCACACATGAAGTCACCCAGAATGTGAAGGCTCACCACAAAAGGATATCTGGTGATGCTCGCCGGTTTGCCGTTGAAGACTCGGCGCCCATTTTTTTCAAGGATAACTTCCTCGGAGTTTCTGTTAACTGTAAGTTATCCAATGGAGTTGCCAAAGCGAGCACTCGAACGCTAAGAACAGTGGAGTTGAAGTAGTTGCTGTAGCCGGATGCGGCGAGGAGGTACAATATGTAATGAAATTCTACGAAACGTTACCAACATTTATTAAATTACATAAAAATAGTACGTAAAATAGTTTCCAAAGTAAATATTAATTAATAATGTAATTTTAATTACCCCACACTTCAAGGTCGTTCAATGTTCTTCTATTTAGCCTTCGATTGCTGAAATTTTTACCCTCTGATTTGTTTTTATTTATTTGGAGTGATGTATCGATCTTTTTTAGAAATTTTTTAATGAAATTGTCAAATGTCGTGTTCGGGGTACTATATTTAGACGAAATTGCTTTTTCTAGATATTCTTTCTTAGTGTAATTCTCATTGTTAAGTACAGTTTTATTTAGATCGAACACATAATATCTGCTTTCAATTTCTTTGTCAACAATTGCCGTTATATTAAATAACGGATTTATGGTTTTATTATCGGCTCCGATTTTCATAGCATTTTCAATATCTTGGTAGAATTTAAAGTTATTCTCAGCTACTGTTTTGAGATTCTCGTGCATTTTAAAAAGGAGTTTTAATCTTTCAGTCTGATTGAAGAATTTGTCCTTGTTCAAATATGTAAATATTTTTTTGGCAGCGTCTTGAAGGAAAGTGTTTATTGAAAGAAAAATGTTGTCACCTACTGGAGAGCTAGACGAGCGGCCCCCTTGATAATTCGCCATCGCAGTCACCGCAAGAAATAGAAGAATAGCCAGATTATTCATTTTTGTACTTATTATGTATAAACGTTTAAACCAGACTTGAATAAAAAAAATCACAAAAGGAATGTTTTATTATAAACCAATTTTTGACAAAATACGATTTAGCAATAAAAAGTAATGGAGTGGCAATATGTTTTATCGAACAATTTCGCAAGCGTACCGATTTCTAAATTATAATGTTTCCGCTGGTAACACGGACGCTGAGGTACTGTTGACAAAACAATTTTCTGCGATTTAGGCGAACCTTGGTATAAGCTGCGATTGACCGCTGTGACGATGATTACCATGATCCGATCTGCTCAGGCCAAGTATTAACAGGGTCACGGAGGTCAGATGGCAGTTGCTCCACTTTATTTACCTGATCCACCAAATCTTGGATAATGGTCAAGGCGGATCCCGGGCCCTCGCGTGCGAGTACATAACCGAGACATTAAGGCCAAGATGAAGATGTGATGACCTCTACAACGATGAAAATAAAAAAACAAATAATAATCATCTTGCCGTTAATGTCCCGGTTTTGCTCTCGAGCACGATGGCAAGCATAATGAACGATGATAATAAGCTTAACATTTTTACGTTAAACGGCACAGACAAGCAAAGCCTACGTACCTGATGGAAAGAGATCATCGCTACCTATAAACATTAAACACCAATGCATTTTTCACCTTCACAATCCCAGGATGATGCTCTACCACCCAATAGACAAATTGTTAGCCCCTTCACTATCAAAGCCATAGGGGTCTCTCGTCACACACGTCAATGAACCGGGTTGGTATTATATCTACTCTGATAGATGTCATATGGCGTTTAAGTATTCATCTGAGATTCTGTTCCAAAAAATCGGTCAGGTTAGTGAAAATACATACAATATGCGAACAATTTGGCACTAAACGTCCATTTTTTTTTATATTATACGTTAGGCAAACAGGCAAGCGGGCCCCCTGATGGAAAGTGGTCACCACTGCCTATCGACATTTACCAATGCGTTTACACCAAGCGTATCACCAATGCGTTGCCGACCTCTATAACACGTTGCTCTGGCAGAAAAGAGGCAAATGCCCCTCCACTGCCAAAGCCACGGTCCCCCAAATCCTCACCCTATGGAGCACTGGAGACCTTACTCACCTTTATTCCATACATTATTAAGAAGAAGTAAGGTTTAGTAGTAGAAGTTGTTTTATTTATTTGTTTAATCATTTACTCTTAGATAAAAAAGAGAGAAATAAATATGTGATATGGTTATTAAAAATAAATTAACACATAGAAATAAACGGAGGTCAATTTCAGCACTCTGGACACCCGTAGGGTAGCGCTTCGGTAGCCCCGGAGACCCGAGGTCGTCCAAGGAAACGTCGAACTACTACGTCTTTCGGCCAAAACTGAACCTTTCTTAAAGCATTCCAATCCTTCGTTGGAATCACGCCATGAACGAGTTATATTTACGTTCGCTACTCGATAGCAACGTGTATACAAAGTAGTGATGATTTATATTTACCTAGTTCTCGCTAAAGCAAACAGCAGGAACACTACAGTATATTCCACTACAAGTCCGAATACCCTTACTGGTAGTTTCATACGTCGAAGAGACCGTAAACTCTCATGTTTTGAAAATTTTTCACTATTCTCCTAATATTTTTACGTTCAACACTTGCTGAGTCTGTAAAATGGGGAATTTTAAGAACAAAATAAAAATTTGAAAACATCGTAATATCCACAGTTCCTCCTTGTAATTTGAGATTAATGCTTGGGAGTGTGGGGCAGCCAATCGTCTCCCGAGACCGTTCAACCTGTCTCAAGGTACCCAGCGGAAGGTCTTGGTCAACCTTGCTTTGTCGAAGCTGAACTGTATTAGGAAGAACTGTATTAGGAGCCACTTGGTAAGGTTTCTACACTTTTGTTACTATTGTTCCATATAAGAGTTACCACATTCCACCCGATTAGCTTCTCGTTCGTATTTTTGTTGATGTCAAACAAAATGCTTTATGAGTAGTACGAATTGCTTTCATTGCACTTACCCAATTCCTTAGTTACAATATCGCATGATAATATAATTGTTGAGTAAAATCTCTGGCATTGGTATGCAATCAAACATAAGAACATGAACTTTTCTCACAGATATATGCAGATGGATATTTGTATGGCCAACATGTTTGGCTGTGAAAAATATTGTTTCTTCTTCATACGATAATTATGCCCATATTATTATATTTTACTTATCCATGCCATACGTGCCATTATGGCACCCTTACAGAATAGTTTCATGCCCTGCACTTCATTCGATACTGGTGTTGGCCTATAAAGATTTTGATATCAAATGAAGAGACGGCGATAAAAAGGGCAAAATGATTATCTTAAATCCTCTAACTAAACTAAAACACATAAACAAAATAAAAAAAATTAATAGTCGTGGACAGATTCACACATCGCCATCTAGCCTTACACTATGCGAAGCTTGTTCAATGAGTGCTAGATAACTGATATACATACATACAGAACATCATGCCCGATTTAACTAATATATTTATACTTATATACTTTGTATATAAGTATAAATATATTATATACTCTCTACATGCTTGGCTTTTGGGTCATATGTTGCAGTTTCGATCAATATTATGCGACACTACAGCAGCCCATTTTCTAGTCTCATCATCATCATCATCATCATATCAGCCATAAGACGCCCACTGCTGGGCATAGGCCTCCCCCAGATATCTCCACAAAGGCCGGTCCTGTGCTTTTCGCATCCAGCTGGTACCTGCGATCCTTACCAAGTCGTCAGTCCACCTTGTAGAAGGCCTACCCACGCTGCGTCTTCCGGCTGCGTCTTTCTAGTCTACAGTCTCCTATGTAATGGTATTATGAAAGTTATTCTTAAAATCATATTGTACGTAAAAATACTTACGAAACAATCGCAATTTTCGCCAATTTTCAGCATAAACTGTACGTTGATCAGCCATACTATTAAAGTGTCTAAAGCCACCATCATAATCTAAAAATAAAATACAACAGACTCAATCTGTTTTATAAAAAATAGTCTTTCTCAGCGGTTTTCACCTGCTCGCATTTGAGATTTCTGCACACATTAAACTTTCTAAAAATATTAATTTCCTGGGATAAAAAGTAGCCTACGTCACTCGGGAACAACGTAACTAGCTATTAGAGAATTTATTGAAAATAGGTCTATTCGTTTTGAGTTTATTTATTACAAACAAAAATACAATTTGTTTTGGATAAAATGATGTATTTTTATTATTATTATAAGCAATCGGCGTTCCACTTACCTGCAGGGCAAAGGCCTGCAGTGGGATTCATTACTAATTTTATAAAAGTAAAATCTAGATGGGTAATCGAGAAAAAATTTGGGTGCTAGACAATAGCAAACAAACTACTTATATATTTTTAAATACATACTTATTATTCATTTTTCATAAATTGTTAGCAACTGCATGTAACCTGTGTACCACAAATTAATTAATGATTTATTGATTTATAGTATAACACCCAGACCTATGTCAGAAATTAAAGTTCATAATTTAATTTTCTGTTCGGCCGGGAATCGAACCCCCTCTGCCTGGTAAAACGTCATGTTAACCACAGAATCACCCAGGTCGTCTATTCATAAGAGAAGAATAGGAAGCTACGTTATAAACTCAAAAGGATTTTCAAGAAACGGTAGGCCCTATATCAATCGTAATAAAAATTGTATTGTTCAACTGTACAGGACTCTTCGTGTGTAAGTTGAACTTGGTCGATTTGTTACTGTAAAAAGGGATATACTTACTGCAAATTGAAATAATTTCTTCCAAATATCAAATGCTTCCAAAATGTTTTCGTAGAGGTGACGTAATTTCTTCGAGGATATGCTATTGTTTTTATTCGCTAATATGTATTCACTTTCTTTCAACCAGCGTTCCAATTCAAAATTTATGAATTTCAACATATGTATGTATGTATGTGTCGATATAGTATATGTATCTATAGTATTTATGATAGGTATATTGTTTGTATCGTATTGTATTTATTGTAGGGATATGATATATAATATTTTATTTATCATCTTTCTCGTTAATAGTATTTGTTATTTAGTTAATTAAGTATACTTGCTCTCTGTTCCGCTTTTGGCACCTACTCACTCACTTTACGCATGGCCTACTGGTTGACTGGTAGATAAAGCCTGATGGCTTTAAGTCCGCCAATTGTAATAATTTTAGTGCAATAAAGTTTAAAAAATAAATATATATATATATATATGTAAAGCATATAAAGGGTTTCGAGTCAATGAATATCGTCATGATATTGTAAATGTAGTCAGATATAATAAAAAACTTTGCCAACATGCTTTTTACAGAGGGGAGAATTAAGTGGAATGAAACTAAGGATAGAACACCGATTCAATTCCAAAATCGCAATGTTTTCAAATTACTCGGAGCAGTTAACGAATTGTGAATAAAGTCCAACTTTAATACAAGCGCTACATGGTCTAAACTATATGCGATGTTGAGTATGTAATAAAACACAACAGGTATGAGATAAAACGAGGAAATACGGAAGCTTAGAATAAAGATTAATGTTTGAGTTTCTGAGAAAGAAATACAAAACAGACCAATTTCGATAAATAGGAAAAATAGAAAGACACTTGATCCAATAAAGGAAATGACGTAGTATCTATTAGATGTAGGTTTGATGAATTGGCCATGAATGAAGTATTTCTTCAAAAAAATTATAGACCAATATATTTAGCGGAAGAATAACATTTTGAATGTCTTCACTAACTGTATTATTTACAAGGTATTCTGGCAACATTTTACTTATTTAAATTTTTTATTATTTTAGTTTTCATTTTAAGTCGGTTCGGTATTTCTCCTACTACGGTATTCAATAAGAGGAATGGAATAAAACCAACCTAAAGAAATAAATATTAAAACATTATTAACTTCCATCGCAAGCCATAACATTTCTCCTAATTATAAATCAATATAGCTGAGTAATCGGTGATGGAAAAAGATGTCACTGGGACCTTACTAATCTATTTATCAAAACAAATACCTACGGAACGTATTACCGTAATTGAAACATGTAGGTATGTTAGTGACACCTAAGGGACAGTAAAGAAACTATGCTTTGTCTAATATAGGGTGATAATTTTGACAGCTCACTAATTCTTGGTCCTTGGCGCACTGCTATTTTTTTTTGGATAAAATGTACTACGGATACTGTCGTACTTCATAGACAGGTACCGCCCCTTTAGTGAAGTGCCACGAATAACAAAAGACAATCGGAAATCGGTATTTAAATAAAATAATCGAACATTTAAAATTAACATTAAGGTAATTATATTATTGTTTGTAACTAAACTCTTATTCCTTGTTTGGATTTCACCCAAAGAAACCTTTCACAACACGATTTCGACTCGCACGTATTCTATGAAATAGGCTGACTGACCGAATAAAAATACGCATGTGTCGAAATCGTTGTTGTGGAAGGGTTTTATTGTCGTATTCATAAATTATTACTTCACAAGAAAAAAATTGTTTAGTTTGTATAACATGTACAGAATAACCATGCAACTATCGATTCTAAGTTCTATGAGAATGATAATCGATAATCGAATAGATTCATAAACGATTTTACACTACCCCATCCCTACTGTAAACTGTCAAAATTGTCATCCTAAATATGACAAAGTATAGTGTAAAAAGGTATTTTAATCTATAATGTAATGGAGTTCCATTATGAATACACAACACAAAATTTAAAGTTAATTAGCAACTATTCTCACTTTTTTTCCATCACTTACACTTTAAAGGTTGGTATTACCATAAAAATCAGAAAATAAAAAAAGTGGTATGGAAACCTAAAACCCCGACTGCTAAAACTGATAAGTTTGAATCAAGCCGAATGGTTTAAGTAAATAGGTGTTGAATGGTTTAAGTAAAAGTGCAAACGGTACTTTAATTTAAACTTGAATTCAGACGGGGATCCTTTTGACTAAATTTCTATAAATATTAAGTATCTGTGTTCAGCTACTTATATGAAAATGGGGACCTATAATATTACAATAAAATTGTATCAATATTGTAAGTAAAGATACATACAATATGCAAACAATTTGGCACTGAACGTCCATTTAATTAAGAAGATGGTAGAGGTTATTTTCTTTATTTATTTAATAATTTACTCTTAGGTATCAAAGACACGTAGACATACTTCATACATACAAGTCATAAACGTGATATAAAATTAATAATAAACTAATATATTGTAACACCCATTCGCCTGCCCCTAATACTTAAACCTACTTACTTACATGACTGAGATAACTCTAGTTATAAGACGTGTAAATTACACATAAATACATTGGCCGTACATCGTGATCGTCTAGCTTTAGATACATTACAAGGGCACTCTACGTTGTGTTTGATAATATCGTATTTCGAAATGACACCTTTAAGGTTATAAATATCGCTAAATTAACGGAAAACTCATTTAAAGGAAATGCGTTATATAGAATCGCCGAACGGAAAAGTAAACCGTACACGGAGATCAAATCCGCAACCAAGATAAACATGTGAACTCTAAATTATCCGTGAAACAAATAAAACATAAGAAAATAACAACAACTATATAAATATAGAAGTTAGGTTCGTCAAATGAATGCACCGTGTAAAATATGCGAGTCAAATGAAACATCAATTCCGCACATAAAGTAAGTGATAATCAAAATTTGTATGAGTAGGCAAAACAAGCAAAATATAAATTAAGAAACATGCAACTTAGCTCTAGAACTGATCTTCATCATATCTGGTCGGCGGGCTATGAATGGCAGGCGATCGAAGCCCGTCGCGGCTTCCGAGCGTTAACCTCTTCTTTCTTTGTGGTCACTCCTATCCCTATGGCTACGAGATTTGCCTAACATAGACCTGACCCTAATGAATTGTGAAATATGGACCTTTAGGTCTCGGAAATAGCCTAATCGATAGGAAAACCTGGGCTCACCTTCCAACCTACGCACCAGGCCAACACATGAACATATAGACCACTGCTCATGCTTTTAGCGAAACCTTGACATCGAACGAACCATTTGACCTATTGTTTACTCCGATCAAACCGTCACACGCATTCCGATCATCTCGTCGTACTTCCGCACCGTCCTAATTTGTTTGCAAACGATCGAGAGACTAATATTTTAATTTTATTTACGCGCACGCGGTATGTATCCCTATTAGTGTCGGGACGCTTATGACTGAGCCCACCCATGGTGTATAAACAACTATTCATTTTATTATCAATAAAATCATATTGAGCTAAAATGAGTAAATTACACAAGAAAAAGAACCACGACACGTTTATTGACCCGGCCACAACAGGTGCCGTTCGGCTCGGCAAGAGGTGCAGAACACATTACCAGAACTGTGCCCATATGTGTACTCTAAGTGATAGTTAATTAATTTTTATATATTTAGAAGTAGATAATTTATTTTACGGACGTATCGGATTTAATTATTCGAAACAGTGTCTTTAAAGAGAATAACTAGTAATCGGTTTAATTTGACTAAACAACTTTCAGTATCTATAACACAAAACTGTGCCTATCGTGATGGCCTTACCAAGATATAATTATAGCCACCCTAAATATATAATTCAAAACCAGACTTACTGCAAGTGCTCGTACAAAACGCAAGTCACCAACATACCCGAGTATAAACTGAAATAGTGGACGATATATAACACTATAAAACCACCACACAAGAGATACCTAATGCTCGTACAAAACGTAGACCATCGACACTAGCAATCGACAACATTCTCGACAATACCCCGCGGTGCCTGCCCGCACGCACTCCCTGTATCAAGAAAATATTCCTCGCCGAAGAACCACCCAGTCCCGGGACCTTGGACCAACTGTCGTTCCCGTCTTTCTTCCCTTAGCCCCTCAACCCCGCAGCCTAAAGCCGGAGAAGCCCAAGCATTGACCAACATGTGTTACTCAATTCCTCTATGAATGACAGGGTCCGCTCGTTGGAATTCTTTGTTTTCTCCGGGACTATCTATCGCCTTTGTATTTAAAATATATTGAACGCTAATGACAACTGCAGGTCATACAGCACGCGGCAGAGTGGGAGCGAGTGTTTAGGATGCAGAAGCGTGCGGTCCGAGTAATAGCCAAAGTGCCGTATGACGCACCGGCCAGGCCACTCTTTGTGGAACTTGGTATTATGACATTGACTTGTCTTCTGATTTTTCAGATAGCTACATTCGTAAGGGAAAACCTGAACGATTATTCGTGTATGGGCAGATGTCATAAGTATAGTATTAGGCATACAAATCGGCTGTTGCCTGTACCGCACTCTTTGGCAAAATCTTCAAAGACTATTAAAATGATGGGACCGCCTGTGTATAACAGGCTCCCACAATCGGTCGTGGAAGCTCCGAGTTCTGGATCATTTAGGCAAAAGCTTCACCAGTGGCTCATTACGCAGGCGTTCTACTCACTTGCTGAATTTCTAGACCTTAAGTTGACTGTGTTTAAATAGATGCTTGTGACATGGCTGTGAATCAGTAATTTATTGACATTTTTCTTTAGCTTTTTTTTTACTACTTATTCTTTGTTATTTAAATTTATTATTGACCAACGTTTACTATATTAATACTGACATTATGAATATCATTATTTATTTAATTAATGACATGTTAAGGAATTATTATTATTTATGTTTAATTATTGATTGATTGCCATAATTATTTTTATGATATTTGTTAATATTATGATATGATCATGATTTGTGAATTTAAATGACCTGTAAATTATTTTATCAATAAATAAATGTCTAATGTCTAATGTCTAAAAGTAAAGAAATGCTCTCGCCCGCTATTAAGACAAACGCGCGTACAATTTTTACTAAAATATTACAATAGAGACTAGGGAACAATATGCCTGCTGTGAAGGAAGGAAGTCCGCGCCGTTTCTTAGTTAATTGCCGTCCCCAAAACATCTTAATAAATCTTATTTCTGCCAATAGCCCACATGTGCGCAGCGGCGTCGGTAAAAGTCCAGAAAAAGGCATTTCGAAAACGATGACTTTGTTTTATTTGTTCTATTGTATTTCCAAATTGCTAAAGCGATCACAATGCACCCCAATATAAAACTCGCCACTAAAGTTGTGTGTCATTAATTTGTCACCCGAACATGCGCATTTAAACACGACATACGAATACTTTTCAAAATCACATACTTATAGTGATGTAGGTAATAAGTAATCTACAGGAACGCACTTATGGCACATAAGGATCGTTACAATATGTAAACTAACGTAGGTTAATTGCAGCACTTAAAAAACCCGTAGGATGGCGCTTCGCTAGCCCCGTAGACCCGAGTTCGTCCAAGAAAACGCCGAGCCACTACGCCTTTCGACCAATATCCTTCCCTACGGCATCCCAGTCATTCGTCGAAACAACGCCATGAACAAGTTATATGTACGTTTGTGGCTTGATACTAACGTGAATACAAAACAGTGATGATTAATATTTACTTAGTTCTTGCTAAAGCAAACTGCAGCAACACTACAGTATATTCCACTACAAGTCCGAACACCTTTAATGGTAGTTTCATATCTACGTCGAAGAGACCGTAAACTCTCATGTATTGGAAATTTTTCACCATTCTCCTGATATTTTTACGTTCAACACTTGCTGGGTCTGTAAAATGGGAAATATTAATAACACAATAAAAATTTGGAAACATCATAATATCCACAGTTTCTCCTTGTAATTTGAGATTAATGCTTGGGAGTGTGGGGCAGCTAATCGTCTCCCGAGACCGTTCAACCTGTCTCAAGGTACCCAGCGGAAGGTCTTGGTGACCCACGCTTCGACAACTGCATTAGGAGGCACTTGGTAAGTTTTCTACATTTTTGTTACTATTGTTATATGGAAGAATTACCACATTCCACCCGATTAGCTCGTTCGTATTTTTGTTGAGGTCAAACAAAATGCATTATGAGTAGTGCGAATTATTTTCATATGCACTTACCCAACTCCTTAGTTACAACATCGCATGATAGTGCAATTGTTGAATAAAATCTCTGGCATTGATATGCAACCAAACATAAGAACATGAACTTCTTTCCCAGATATATGCAGACAGAAGTTTGTCTGTACCACATGTTTGGCTGTAAAAAATATAGTTTCGTCTTTATGTAATAATTATGGTAAGATTATTTTATTTTATTTGTCTAGGTTGGGCCTTTATAGCACCCTTACAGAATATTTTCATGCCAAATACTTTATTTGACACTAGTTTTGGCCTACAAAGATTTTGATAAAGTAATAAGTAATCAATGATGGCTAATGAAGAGGCCGTGAAGGACGAAGGGTAAAATTAATTTGATTCCTCTTACTGAACTAAAATCGTCATCATCATTGCTACGCCACAATAGTACGCTGCTGGACTTGGGTCTCCCCCACCACCACATACCACATATATAAAATAAAATCAATGAACAATCATGGTCAGACTAAGCGAAGATTGTTCTGTGGGTGCTAGATAAATGATATACATACATACAGAATGCCATGCCCGATTTAACTGATACATTATTACTTATACACAAAGGTTTGTCATAATCTTCACATGCTTGGATTTTGCGACCAGCAATTATCTATTTTGTTGGTCTTAAATCTACTAATGGTAATATGGAAGTTATCCTTAACATCATAATGTATAAAAGAGTAGGTATGTAAAAAACTTACGAAGCTATCGCCATTTTCGTCTATTTCCAACAAAAACTGTACGTTTATCAGCCATTGTATGAAAGTTTCTACAGCCACCATCATTGTCTAAAAATAAAACACAACAAACTTAATTTGAATAAAAAGAAATCCTTTCCCAGCGGTTTTCACCAGCACGCAGTTTGATTTGTTACTGCAAAAAGGGACATTATGTTATAAACTACCGCGGTTATTACCACATATTTTAAAGGTATATTCCGGGATTCCTAGCGTGGACTTCAGTAGATCTGGACGCTTGCTACTTTTTAAAGAGGGCTTTCTTCAGCCTGGTCTCCCTCTGGACTGTATCATACCACCACCAGGTCTCCTTGTCAAGCCTGCGACCACCCCTAGACACCTTTAGCTCCGTCCGCGCTGCCCGTGCGATAGCTGCTTGAGTTCTGTAGCAGAGTTGTTCGACGGGTTCACTGTCTGTCGTAACACTAAGGGCCGGGACACATAAACACGATACGACGTCGTGTCGTACCACTATGCAGGATTACACATTAACAGGATTAACAGGATTATTTTTAACTATATATTATACAGCAAATATTGAATTAGCCTTTAATAGAGTTAATTATATTTGCCGAAATGTTAATTATGCTACATGCTATCGTAGTACGACACGACGTCGTATCGTGATTATGTGTCCCGGCCCTAGCGTCGCTGACAGCAGCGGCAAACTCGTGGGAATTGGTTCCTTCAAGCAGCTACCACCGGATTTGACGTCGGCACTGCTCCCGGTATTTGACTCGGGGCTCAACGCGCTGGTCCATCACAAGGATCCGGTGTTGGGCAGTGAGACTCTTTCCGAGTGAGAATGTTTGCTGCCAGAGCAACGTATTATAGAGGTGGGCAACGCATTGGCGATGCTCTTGGTGTTGCTAATGTCTATAGGCAGTGGTATCCTGATATCGTGCGTGATCCAGGGTGCTGGGGCATGCTTAACATTGACCCTCTTACTAGGGGCACGAGTATCATTAAGCTGAAATATTATAGATTGAAACGTTTGAACCTTTATATCAATGTGATCAGCTTTGAAAACAGAATTTCAGTCAGTACTGACTGTGCCCGACTTCAATGCCTTCAAATCGACATCTCTAAAATTGCGCAAGAGTTAAAATTAAGGTTTAGGTTTTGGAGATCGGATTTTAAAGGAAAGGAATACTAAATCACAGTAAAAAAAGGGAGCTGGAAAATGGCCGTGGGTAGCAATCTTGTCTAAGGAAGAGGTAATCAAAAGATCCAGAAGTGATGGATTACAATTTGGAGCGTGATGAGTTGCTGCGAGCGGGAGTAAAGGCAGATTGACCGCGGACAA
This sequence comes from Blastobasis adustella, assembly GCA_907269095.1. Lineage (NCBI taxonomy): Eukaryota > Metazoa > Arthropoda > Insecta > Lepidoptera > Blastobasidae > Blastobasis > Blastobasis adustella. Next base: position 1,254,727 of record OU026132.1, read on the forward strand.
GACTGTAGTTTTATAGTTCGAGCGTCATTTCTAGGTAAACAGGTGTCAAAGTCTCCAAGAAGCAGAATGTGCTCAAAATTAGGGCGGATATTACACAAAAAATTCTCAAGAGAATTAAAATAGTCGATGTGCAGGGAAGGAGAATAGAAAACAGCTAGCAGCACTTTTTTTATAGCGGAGAGTAATTTGAGAGTAATGTTTAGCAGAACAAGAGTACGTGCTAGGAGATACATCAACAATTTTGTGAGCAATATCTTCCCGGAGATAAATAGCAACACCACCGCCTCCCTCCCGCCCGTTCTGTCTTTGCGGATACGATTGAAACCTGGAAGCGGGAATCGGGAAGAAGGGAAAGAGAGCCTCCAGGAGTCCCATTGCAGTAGGTATCAACCTTTGCATTACGCATTTCTGGACCTGCAAAAGGCTTTCGACAATGTCCCTCGGGAGATAATCTGGTGGGCTCTGAGATCAAAGTCTGTGCCCGAAGCGTACATTAGTATTATACAGGATATGTATGCTAATACTGGAGACGTCGTCAAAACCATCGTAGGCCATACTAATCCCTTCCCGATTACTGTAGGTGTTCACCAGGTTTCTGTGCTGAGCCCTTACTTGTTTTGCATTGTGCTCGATACCCTCTCAGCGGAAATTCAGGACATGCCTCCTTGGCTTATTAAGTACGCTGACGAAATTGTACAAGCTTAGGCAGGATCTTGAGACCAGAGTAAACACGTGGAAGGAAGTGCTAGAAAACGGTGGTTTGAAGTTGAATATCGCCAAAACGGAGTATATGGCCAGCTGCAGCGGAGATCCCAAAACCATTCCGTCAATAGAACAGATAAATCCAAATACCTCGGATCCGTGACGCACGAGTCCGGCGATATCGGCCCGATGTCAAGTCCCGAATCTCTGCAGCTTGGGCCAAATGGCGGGAACTCACGGCAGTCACCTGTGACTGTAAAATCCCTTTAAAGCTCAAAGGGCTTATATACAAGTGTATAATTAGACCGGTGATGCTCTATGGCTGCGAGACTTGGCCAGCACTGACGAAACACGTTCGCGAACTCCACGCTAACGAAATTAAAATGCTGCGGTGGATGTGCGGAGTTACGCGACTCGATCGAGTACGTAACGAGTACATCCGTGGCAGCCTTGGCGTGGGGGATATCGCTAAGATCGATCGACGATCGATAAGATTTAGGAGGCTCGTCTGCGCTGGTTTGGTCACGTGTTGCGTAAGCCCCAGGGATACCTGGGAAATAGGTATCTGAACCTGCCGGTATTAGGAAAGACAAAAGAAGCGATGGATTGACATCACAGAGTCGGATCCGAGAATCCACCGCCACCGCTTACGACCGGAGGATGCCGAAGACCGGGCGAAGTGGAGAAGATTGAGTAGGGAAGCGGACCCTGGCAGAGGCCGGGATAAGCGTTAGGACGACGATGATGACTCCATGGGCGTGTCATATTCCCGGAGCTTATTATTCAGCACTTTCAAGAAATCTGCGACATGAATGTTGATCAAAAGGTACTCAACAACAAAAGCTACACCATTATTTTCTCTTATGCACAGTGCTTTGTAAAACACTGACAAAATGACGAAAATCCAGCTTGACGTACGACGAAATTTTTCCTGTCAGAGGCAATAATAACAATAATAAATCTTTATTTCAGGCAATAATCCATTATAAAATAAAATACACAATTAACTATAAATATTCAGTCATAAAATATACAACAGTATAAGATTAAATTAATAATCATCACTTTAGGTTCTCGGTCAAATGCAAAGTCAACCATCATCTAAAGATAGGACTGTCAAGGTCATTGCATACCATTTTGAGAATAGTTCAGTAATTCAGTCATGATAGTGAATGAACTGTTGACTTTCATACGATTAAAATATACACACTTGACGAAGTTTCTATAGTGCAAATCTGTGCTTCTAATTACACGGACGAGGAAATTTTATTATTTGACGCAATTCCTAGTGGAACGAGATATGTGAACTGGAAGGGAGATGACCAGAAGAAGAAGGACTTATCTGTTATGCTAAAACTGCTTAAGGAATCTGACTCTGAAACTCATCCGACTTTCGTAGCAAAGGATCTCAACCGCCTACCTCCGGTGACCTTTGACCACGTAGATGTAATACAATTGTTAAAAGATTTGACTATCCTTAAATCTGAATTGCAGTACCGGTTACTATACACAATCGGTTTACCAGGGAAGATATTAAACAGATAAAGGACTAATGGTCCATTTGGTCACTCTAGCGGTGGAATTATATTTTACCGGTTTGTATGTGTTAGTATCAATGACCTAATACCAAAATACCAATACCTTCATTTTATTGTCGTACTCAGCGACATTCATAATTACAGTGGCGCTCTCCTTATTACTCTTTACTACTAGTCTACAGGCTACTCGAAACCTGGAACATACCTTTAAAATGTGGGACATAGGTACTTACGGCAAATTGAAATAATTTCTTCCAAATATCAAATGCTTCCAAAATGTTTTCGAAGAGGTGCATTAATTTCATCGACGACATGCTATTGTTTTTGTTCGCTAATACGTATTCACTTTCTTTTAACCAGCGTTCGAATTCAAAATTTATTAATTTCAACATACGTATAGCATATAAAGGGTTCGCGTCCATGAATATCACCAAAATATTGTAGAGGTAGTAAAAAATATTAATTTTTTTTGACAAGATCCAATGCACAGAGGGCAGAATCAAGTGAAATAAAACTAAGGATAGAACACTGATCCAGTTCCAATATCTCAATGTTTTCAAATTACTCGGAGCAGTTAACGAATTGTGAATAAAATCTAGCTTTAATACAAGCCCAATATGATCTAAACTATAAGCGATGTTGTGTATGTAATAAAACACAATAGAAATGATACAAAACATGGAACTGAAGAAAATGAGAATAAAGATAAACGTTTGAGTCTCCGAGAAAGAAATATAGTTCAGACTAATTTTTAATAATAGGAAAAGTATTAAAACACTTGATCCAATAAAGGAAATGACGTAGTATCTATTAGAAGTAGGTGTGATGAATCGGCCATGGATGAAGTATTTCTTTAAAAAAATTATAGTTGATAATACATTTAGCGGAAGAATAACATTTTGAATGTCTTCACTAACTGTATTATTTACAAGGTACTCTGGCAACATTTTTCCTATTTTGTGATTTAATTCATTTTTTGTTTTAATTTTAAGTCGATTCGGTATTCTCTTACTACCCAAAAAAAGGAATGAAATAAATTACCAAATCTACTAATACCAAAGTAACCTATTAATATCAAATCAACTGAGAGGTCTAAATATAAAAACAATATTAACTTACGTTGGAAGCCATAACACTTCTCCTAATTACTAATTCAATATAGCTGAGTAATCGGTGATAGAAAACGATGTCACTTGCATTTGTCCTCAACTCACCAGATGGAAACCAACGAAGAGGTCGAAGATGTAGCATGCGTGCCTAGAAGATACCTATTCACTCTTGATTTGAAGACCCCAAGGTTATGCGTATCGGGGAACAGTGACTCAGGCAGAGAGTTCCATGTGAAGCATCTCACTGAAATAAAAACATATCTGTCTAATGTAATAAGATCCAAATTTTTTAGAGTTTTAGTGCAACGTGTGTTACAAACACACACAAAGACCTCATCCATAACACCACTCATTTTAACAAATTAACAATTTTTTTTAGAACTAGTAGTGAAATTTGCTAAATAATTTTAATCTTTATTAAAATTTCACAGTGAACTGCAGCACAACAACAGTGTACTTCGCAATGAGTCCAGCCGTCTTAAATGGGAGACTAGCGTCGATCCAGAATAGTTGTAGGGCTCATCCGATGAACGTTTTTTGTCATTCGATTTGATTCTGGTAACAAATAAAGCAAATTTTGGTATTATCGTACGGTAGGTAAACAGCAGAGCAGAATGTACTTACTAGATTCAGCTGCAGACTGAACTTACCTTATTTAACTTTATGGAAGTCGTACATATTATATCGTACAGATTAGAGAGTGTAGGAGATGGTCCTTCGATGGTCCGCCTAATACCGTTGACGGAGCGAGGTTGCCCAAGGTCTTCCGCTAGGGACCCAAAGACTGGTTGAACGTTTAGGGCCCCGTGACAGTATTGTTTTAACTCGATTCAAACAGCCAGTAACAAACACAAGAAGAAAGTTGAAGAGCTATGCTTGAAGGCGCACAAATACAGAGTTATTGGAACAAAAATAGATGGTCAGCTGTCATACTAGTTATTAGTTATGTTAGACTATCTGGAAAATAAACAACAGCGATTTGTTTTGTAATTCCAGCGCTGCGAATACAAACCATGTTCCAAGCGTAAAGATTATTGTTACGAATCATAGATATTATAAACAGAGTTTGAATACATTATAAGGCTCTTACCAACTCCAACAAGCAATGTGTTGTTCCGGATATCACCCGCAGCATCAACCAAGGAATAGAAAACCTTAAACTGATAACACATTGCCGATAATAAGATTCTTAGTTAGCCAAGAAATAATGGTTGTTTCAATAAAAAAAAAAAAAAAAAAAATCGTTACGCCATTTAACTGTTAAAATTTAATAATGTCACGTCTTCTTTCGGTACGAAATAAGCCAGACCATATTTTACTTGCTATGGTCCTGCCTAACCTCACTCGCTATTTTCATATTAATAAATATTTCATAAGCACATGCTCATCGGTTTAGGGTATACTTTACTTGATCTTTCATTAATCAAATATTTCCGAATTTATCGTAATATCTACGTCTCGGTGTTCCCCATCCCTGTCACATACATATTTTTCGCTAATCTCCTCTTATTCATCTTTCAAACCAACTCAGCATTTCTTACTCTATCGTTGTTACAACATCTTAGCGTTTTAATTTTTCTGCATTTATTCTGAATGTAATATTATGTTTATGTGTGTGACGAACAAAACAGACGAATATACTTTTTACATCATGGTGATGGCACTTTCAGTGGCTCAACCACTTACTTCATGTCGTAAAATGGAGCCAGCGGCAAACAAATAAATAAGCAATTTCACAATAAGAATTTTCTGTATGAGTGTATCAACTGTCAAAATAAAAACCTAAAATAAGAAACTGAAATTATAAACGATATGACGTTGATTACCTATTAGCGTGCTACAACTGTAGTTAAGTAGGTAAATTTTTAATAGCTCAATGATCATAGGATGCCCATCAAACTTTACTTAAAGTGCCGCACCTGGGACTTCTATATCCAATTTCAACTGAAATTTGTACATGTAATTTTATTTTCTTTGCTTATTTTTTTCGGAATATTGGCCATTATTATTTTTAAATTAAAATATTCAACGGAAACTGCAAAGTACGCTTAAGGATATCAAAGGCGTTTATAATATTCTCATAAGAGCGGTATATGTGCTTCCAATTGACGTTGATGTCTACAGGAAGTTCAGTTTGCATATTTTTAAACTTCTTATTGTGTAACTTTACTGCCAGAAACCATTGCTTGAATTAAAAATTAAGTATCGTAATCATTCAAGAGTGTGCGAAGCAGTTACACGACCTCATTCCGCCGGCCCCTTTCCGCCATCAGGAGACGCAATCCGGCTTATATATATTATATATAAATGCACGTGCCAAGAAAAGATATCACGTAGTCCCTAAGGACAGCGGGAGTGACGAAATGATTGATAATGTAATTTTTTTTAAGAAAAACAACTTTAAATGGAGCGGTCTTATCAAAGATTGTAAATCCCTTGAAAGTATATTGTTTGGCAAAAATTCACTCAAATAACGCATGCAAACTAATTTACAATAATACAAACTAACTAAAAAATTTATTCGCTTGAATGCTGAGGTAGGTATTAATTTTGTTAATAGGGCTACTGAATTATACCTTATAATTCATGAGCGGAATTGCAAACGTTGTACTTACTTTCCTTGAAAGACTATCTGAAGGTCATTAGATTAGAGTTATACTTTTTATAATATGTGGGCATGGTGTTCACTCATCACTAAATATTGTAGTGTTCTCAACGGGAAATATCCAAATAATTTCACAGACAAAATCACTTTCAAGTAAAATTTATTGGTTTAACAATTTCTGCGGCAATCTATTCAAAATAATTAAAATTTTGGAGATTAATTTCAAAAGTAAACAAATGTACGCTATTCAACAACGTCATCTTTCACTCATCAACCAAATGTACAGCGTAAAGGTAAAGGAACACCTATAGATCTTGTCTATAGACATTGTCAACACCATCAATGCATTTTTCACCTTCAAAGGATGTTTGTTGCTCTACCACCCAATAGACAAATTGAAGGCCTCTTCACTATCAATGCTTCGGGGTTTCCATGGGGTTCCTCGTCAACTACGTCGATGAACGAGGTTGGTGTTTTCAGACAGCGATTCGACTGTTAATATCAGGGGGCATTTAAATATTTATGTGGAATTCTGATCCAAAAAACCGTTTATACTCACAATAAAATTTTATCAACATTGTAAGTAAACACACATACAATATGCGAACAATTTGGAAATAACCGTATATTTAATGATGAAAACGATAGAAGTTATTTTATTTAAGTTTTTATAATTTTCTTTAACAAAGACACGTTGATATAGTTCATATAATAACCATGTGATATAAAGTTAATAATAAACTTATACATATATAGAAATAAACGTAGGTCAATTGCAGCACTCAGGACACCCGTAGGGTGGCGCTTCGCTAGCCCCGGAGACCCGAGGTCGTCCAAGGAAACGACGAGCGACTACGCCTTTTGACCAATACTGCTCCTTCCCTAAGGCATCCCAGCCCTTCGTCGAAACTAACGCCATGAACAAGTTATATGTACGTTCGTGGCTTGATACCAATGTGTGTACAAAACAGTGATGATTTATATTTACTTAGTTCTTGCTAAAGCAAACTGCAGCAACACTACAGTATATTCTATTACAAGACCGAACACCTTTATTGGTAGTTTCATATCTACGTCGAAGAGACCGTAAACTCTCATGTATTGGAAATTTTTAACCATTCTCCTGATATTTTTACTTTCATCACTTGCTGAGTCTGTAAAAGGGGAAAGTATTATAATAAAATAAAAAAATCAATACGTTAGTATATTTAAAAATAGTTTCTCCTTGTGATTTGAGATTTAGGGTTGGGGAGTCTCCCGAGACCGTACCACCTGTCTCAGGGTATCCAGCGGAAGGTCTTGGTCAAACTCGTTTCGACAACTGTATTAGAAAGCACTTGGTAAGGTTTCTACAATTTACTATTGTTATATGGTTTAGTCACCATATTCCACCCAATTAGCTTTTTGTTCGTATTTTTGTTAAAGTAAACAAAATGCATTACGAGTAGTGCGATTTATTTTCATATACACTTACCCAACTCCTTAGTTACAATATCGCATGATAGTACAATTGTTGAGTAAAATCTCTGGCATTGATATGCAACCAAACATAAGAACGTGAATTTTTTTCCCAGCCATATGTAGATGGATATTTGAGAGGACAAAATGTTAGGCTGTAAAAAATATTGTTTCTTCTTCATACAACAATTATGTCAACACTATTATTATGTATTTGTCTAGGTTATGCCATTACAGTACCCTAACAGAATCTTTTTATGCTCAGCACTTCACTAGACACTAGTTTTGGCCTATTAAGATTTTGATAACGTAATAAGTAGTCAATGTCCGCAAATGAAGAGTCAGAGAAAGAAAAGGGCAAATTTATCCTAATTCCTCTAACTAAACTGAAATCGTCATCATCATTGAAAGGCCACTACAATCCGCTTCTGGACTTGGGTTTTCCCCACCACCACATACTAAATAAATAAAATAAACTAAATTAACAATCGTGTCTAGATTCACCCAGAGCCATCTAGCCCCAAACCAAACGAAGCTTATTCTACGACTGCGAGATAACAGCTGATATGATTACATACAGAACATAATGCCCGATTTAAATGATATAATATTTATACCTAAAAATACAGTTTTGTTATAATCTCTACATGCTTAGCTTTTGCGACATAACAGCTGAAAATTTTCTGGTCTACAGCCTAGTAAAGGTAATATGCAAGTTATCCTGGACATCATATTATCTATAAAAGAGTATGTAAATAACTTACGATACGATCGGCATTTTCTCTAATTTCCAATATAAACTGTACGTTAATCAGCCATACTAAGAAAGTGTCTAAAGCCATCATCATTATCTAAAAATAAAACACAACAGACTCAACATGTTTTATAAAAATTTAAGCGGCTTTCACCAGCTCACAGTTCGGATATCTGCATGCATTCAACTTTCCCGCGGGACCCTATTACTTTCCTGGGATAAAAAGTAGCCTTTGTCACTTGGGATTAACATAGCTAGTTATTATTGAAAGAATTTTGAAAATCTGTCTAGTAGTTTTTGATTTTATTTATTACAAACAAAAATACAAATATTTTCTTTTTATATTTACTAAGAATAAAAAAATATATATATATTGTATTTTTATTTGTCTGGATTCGAACCCCCTCTGCGTGGCAGACGACTGACTAGAAAGGAATAGGAAACTACGTTATTTTGGATTGACATAGAATACTTTTTATCACGGTAAAATAATTGGGTCTACAGAGATTCGAATTGAGCGCAGGAACGTATAGTTTTATTCTTCAAAGGATACTTCAAGACTCTTCGTATGTAAATTGAATTTGGTCGATTTGTTACTGTAAAAAGGGATACCTATACTTACTGCAAATTGAAATAATTTCTTCCAAATACCAAATGCTTCCAAAATGTTTTCGTAGAGATGACGTAATTTATTCGACGACATGCTATTGTTTTTATTCGCTAACACATATTCACTTTCTTTCAACCAGCGTTCGAATTCAAAATTTATCAATTTCATCATACGTAAAGCATATAAAGGATTCGATTCGATTAATATCGTCAAGATATTGTAAGAGTAGTCAAAAATATTGAAAAAATTTGACAAGATGCAATTTACAGAGGGGAGAATCAAGTGGAATGAAAATAAGAATAGAACACTGATCCAATTCCAGAATCGCAATGTTTTCAAATTACTCGGAGCAGTTAACGATTTGTGAATGAAGTCCAACTTTAGTACAAGCGCAATATGATCTAAACTATAAGCGATGTTGATAATGTAATAGAACCCAATAGAAATGAGATAAAACGAGGCACTACATAAGATTAGAATAAAGATAAAAGTTCGAGATTCCGCGAAAGTAATATAAGCCTGATAAATTTCAATCAAAAGGACAAGTAGCAAAACACTTGTTCCAATAAAGGAAATGACGTAGTATCGATTAGAAGTAGGTGTGATGAATTGGCCATCGATGAAGTATTTCTTTAGAAACATTAAAGTCGCCAATACATTTAGCGGAAGAATAACATTTTGAATGTCTTCACTGACTGTATTATTTACAAGATATTCTGACAACATTTTTTCCTATTTTGTGATTGAATTAATTTTTTGTTTTAATTTTAAGTCGGTTCGGTATTCTCTTACTACATAATAAAAGGAATGAAATAAAACAAGCATCCTACTAATATCAAATCAACCAAGAGGTATAAATATTAAAACAATATTAACTAACATTGAAAGCCATAACACTTCTCGTAATTACTAAATCAATATAGCTGAGTAATCGGTGATAGAAAGCGATGTCACTAGGACCTTACTAATTTGATTATCAAAACAAATATGTTTTACCTGAAACATGTATGTTATAGTCTAGCAAGAAAGTCGTGACAAAAATTGAGGGCGCCATCATCGTTTACAGGGTATCATTGTACTGTATCAGTCTGTGAACTTCATATATTAAAAATATATATCTTCATGTCTGTACTTTGAATGTAATTTTACATAAAATCAAATTATTACCAAAGGATCACTGTTCATTCAATATTTTCAAATTTCAGATACATGTTTCGTACCGGTAATCTTTGCTGCATGGCCGTAAACATCTTCCGAATCGGACAACAACTTATCTGCTTAAAACTCGCCCATACATTCTTAAACAATGTAGGGTCTTGCCCTGAAGGTACTTACGGTTACTCCTGTTCAAATAACTGTTCAGCACGTTAACACTTTTATTGTCAATTTTTGTACATATAATTGGTATATTCTTGGGTTTGGCCCTTCAGGCTCTGAATGCTCATCATCTTTGCCTGGAAAATTAGTTAATACTGTAAATTCTGACTACGTTGTAATTACGTTCTACAAATATTTTGAATCGAATCGAACTTCGATTAGAGTATTTTCTTTTGGGGAAATGATCTCTTGTATCCTAAATATCCAATTGGTAAAAGTAATGAGGGTTTTTGGACAAATACAAGGGTATTGGGGTGTGTGTCTGGACTCTTACCGTTGTATCTTCTTGTTTTTCCTTTTTATGAATTCAAGTTTGCCCCCATGCCACGGGGGTCATTTTTCCATCACATTAGAAGGTTTCTTTCGTATCAAATATTTATTTTCTAATTAAAAATAGCACATTTTCCAAATTGACGTTAATCTTTTATTATTTTATTCTTTATATGTCATATGTTGTCATGCGGACACAGTCCATAGATGGCGGAGATTTTAATATTTTTTGTGCTCCCCTTATTCTAGATATTTGCTGGATCCAATTATTCATCATATCTTAATGGATTATATCCTTGGCTGCTAAATACGAGGTCGTCCGAAAATAAATATTGACCACTTCAGAAACTGGCTGGCCGACTACGAGTACTGGCCATCAAGACTATATCTTCTTTTGTGCCAAATGCGTTCTCGAACGTGTTTAAATGAAGACCCGAGCCTGCGATAGAGAGTGCAGCGGATGAGTGGGCAGAGTCTTCCCAGCCTTCGAACTAGAAGGTGAACTAAATCATAGCTAGAAGAAGCTATCTTCAGAAACTAAAAATTAAATACCAATCGACCGGTCAAATTACGCACGTGACGTCATAAAAGTTATCCTCGAAGTTTTCAAAGTCAAATTATGCACGTGACGTCATAAAAGTTATCCTCGGAAGTTTTCTAAATTAAATAGTCAATCTGCAAACTGTACTTTTCGACCAAAAGTGAACGCAGTGATCCAGCCCGGGCATAAGTTGTGGACTTTCGTGAACTTTCGTACTTTTAGCATTTTAAATTCTTTTTAAAAATTTCTTGTTTAGTTGATTATAGTTTCTGGACTGAATGTATATAAACCCATTACCCTGTTATTAGTTGTTTTTATTATTTACTGAGCCTGGCACTGTCCGTTGGATAGTGCTACGTTACAACAACTAAATATTACATTTCATTTATTAAAACATTTTGCATTCAGTTTGAAAATAATAAATAAATAAATAAATTCTTTATTTCATTAACAAAAAGTAACTTAAATCTATGGTTGCTGGAGACTCCTTTTAAGCTTAGCCTGTGTCAAGGGACACCTTATCTACTTCTATCTAAGTAATTGGTCCGTTTATTATCATTCTTCTAGTTACAATTAGATAATATGAATACAATTTATTTAATTAAATTTAAAATACGTAACTTAAAATTCTATTTTTTTTATATTAAATGAATTTTATAATATTGAATATGTAATACAGGGAATAATTTTATTTGTGCATTATATAGTTAGTCATAACAGATTATTACAATGTCAAAATATAAAACTAAACATAACTATATGTGGGAGAACGTGTATAGGAATTAAACAAAGAAATATGAATAATAAATCTATGTATATTATTACCAATAACATAATAAATGGACAGCAACAGATGGAGAGGACATATTTTGGTAGTTTAAGCGATGTACTTAGATTTAGCAAAATACAGACAAATTGACAATCATTAATTGATATTTCTATAGAAATTACAAAATATAACATAGAAATAATACGAGTTATACGGTTAAGCAAGTATACCTGAGGAAGACAGTTCAGAGCACTGGTGGGGCCGTGCCCGCAGTCGGACAACGTCTGACCTGTCAAGAGCGATGGCCGCTTTCTTATAGACTACGGTGTACCCGCATGTGTGGTTTTTAATTTAAGAACACTACCTTCATTTTATAAAAATGAAGATAAATACAATAATAATATTATTTCCCACATATAAACTAAACATCCGCACTGGCACTGGTATGTATGTATGTGTGTATGTAAACTCTTTATTGCTTAATAAATACAGGAGTTACAAAAATATTTTTACAAAGCAAAGGCGGGCTTATCCCACAAAGGGATTTCTTCCAGCCAACCTTCAACAATTTGAAAGGACACTCAAGAAGCGGTGGAGGCAATATTGAGATCTTAAATTAAATTCTGGTGGTAGAGATTGGAATCAAGTCATACATTCCAACAGGTTCTCAATTTCATTATAGTTTTTGCCTTCTAACCAAGTCTTTGTTGTTTTCTTGCACTCATGATAGTTTAGAATAAATATTCAAATTTTTATTTAAAAGGTTATACAAATGAGCTGAGTGTTTGTTATATTGTCTATCAGTGAGTGTGTTAGTTTTCGGAAGGCACGCTACTATATCTTTCCTTCTTCTGTTCGTAATGTTTGGGTCGTAAGGTAATGTCTTATGTTAAAATAAATGTCCACATAGTAAAATCTAGAAATATACACATAAAAATTTAAACATAACAACAACAAATCAATAATGACGTCTAGATGACGTAACAGCTGAAGTCAGTTTGACTACAGATAGGAATAGAATATTTGGGTTTGACAAAAATTTGGTGTGACCAATTTAGGCGAGAGCAGCTGTAGTTCCCAAAACATTCTTTTCACGACTTTCTTGTCAAATTGTAGCTAAACCTAAAGGAACGTAAAGCTTTGAACTAAAACAGAAAAAAATAAGTAACAGAAATAACACCACTCATTTAAAAAAACTAACAATTGTAAGAGGGGAATGCAGGGCGACGCAGTACAAACTGCCAGATATAGAAACGGTGTGTATTGTATAAAGAATCGGGGTCCGGGAATCCGTCCACCCGACAGAGTTTACACAAATTACTATGGTACTAAAATACTAGATAGGAGGTTATCTAGCTAGGAGTGGCGGGAATCCGACTGCTCTTAGTATAAGGAATACTATGGGGTGAATTGAATTGTCGTTGTCAAGACAATTCTTCTTCTCGCGCGTGCGAGGAGGCCGTGTTTGGGCGGGTGCCCACGGACGGTGATGTAGTTCAGCAGCCCGTTAAAACGGGCCGGTCATAGGGGTGAGCGCCTTCTTCACGTTCACGTCGCGCGCGCTGGGTTCGACGGCCCGCCAACGCGACCTACGTGGGGGCAGCTTCCGGGTCGCAAGCACGTTCCTTGTGGTTGGGGCTGCCACTGGCTTGGTGGTTGGGGTCGCCGGAACCTCGTAAGACCGTCGACCTCGTGTTGACGTAGAGACGGTCCTGCAGCTGCCGGGGGTCTCATTCAGAGGTGGGGACCGCGGGTCTAGGTCGCTTAACGGCCCCGCGTTGCTGCCCAATTGCAAGCAGCGCTCGGGGCCCGGCGCAGTTAGATCCGTCAACTCGTAGGGACGGAAATGCAACGCCGGGCAGTCGGTCCGGTGGGTTGGCCGTCGGGGCGCGGTGCGCGCGCCGGCAGCGGGTGTCAGTCAGGTGGGGCGCCGCGAGCGATGCTCAGTGGCCGTAGAATCCGGTAGGGGTGGTTTGTAGGTGTCTCAACTCGAAGGGAGCCCGCCTACACCCGATGTCGCGTCAGGGAGTGGAGTCGTCATGTCCGGTAGGTCGCCGTCGTTAACGGCGGCGCGGTGTCTACTTAGGGCCGCGCGGCGGACCCCGGAGTGACGGTCGGGGTGCGGATTGTCTCGCGCCGAAGTCTGCAATCCGCTGGGTCAAAGTAGGTTGTGGCACAGCCCGCATCCAGCCCGGCGTTCGCTGAATGTCGGCGGCGGGGGTTTAATCCGTTCGGCGAGGCGCATGTGCCGCGATACAACATCATGTTGTGCGCGACACATTTTCGGGGGCTCGTGTGCGGCTTCGTCGGCTCGGCGAGCGGAGTTCACTGTGCATATTTTTGACCTTCTCATTATGCAACTTCACTGCCAGAAACCAATGCTTGAATTCAAAATAAACTATCGCCATCATTCGAGTACATTGTTCCAGAATCAAAATACACCAATGATACCTATATTACATTGTATACATAAAACGATCCGTATATATGCATGTAGTAGTATGCGCTGATACATGCAAGTAATATGTACAACGGGAAGAGCACTCCACACAGAACCCAATTCCAAAATTTCACTTTCTTATAACTGTTGGTATCGATATTTATTTATTTAGGACAACCAACAAGACTTACACTAACAAAGTTATAGCATCTTATAGCTAAAAATATATTTTCCTTGTAAGTGCAGCCTTAATTATAGGTTACCACGACATGAACTATATTGTTTAACTTACTTAAAGTACTTTAAATATATTTTTTGGAAAAACTATTATATATAATTACAATATGTAGGAAATACAAACAACGTGGAGGGCCATTTTTATAATTTTTGTGATATGTACCTACTAACCTAACCTAGCCAAATTAATGTGGTGTAGCGAGCTTTCATGAAGCCAAACTGGAAAGGTGAAATAATAGGTTTTATTTGCCAATAAATTATAGGACAAACTAACGACTCGAAGACTTTGGCAAATGTGGATAAGATAGAAATCGGTCTATGTATAATTTCGGACGTCAGCCCGGTCACCAGACTTAAATATGGGCACAATCCGCGCTTCTTTCCATATGGTTGGAAAGACGCCTGTGGCAAGGGAATGATAAAAGATTATTGAAAGCGGTAAAGACAAATGCTTCGTACATGCCATGACAAACTGAGGGGGTATGCCATCAGGGCCAACTCCTTTAGTTTTATCAAGTCTTTTTAAAGCTTTTAACACCTGATCGCTACTAAATCGCACATTTGAGATCAGGTTTGATGGGAGGGAATGTTCACCTACAGTAGAGCCCAAAGAGCAAGAGGCAGATTGTGGTTTGTACACTGAGGAAAAATAAGACGAGAAAATATTACAAACGTTGACTCCATCCGAGGCCCGGGTATCTTTATAATGCATCGCCGCGGGGAAGTTATTACAATTACGTCTTTTATCCTTCAAACAAGTCCAAAAGTATTTCGAATTCTTTAACAAATTACCCTCTACTCTGTTAATGTAATTTTTGTAATACACCTTTGTTACACTTATGCACCTGTTCTTAAGAATGTCGAAGCTAATTTTATCCAATTGGTTACCATGAACCTTAAACCTCCTCCTATATTTATATTTTTCCTTGAGTAATCGTTTGAGTTTATTTGTATACCAAATAGGAAAATTGTTACCTGTCAATCGCTTACCTTGAGGAACAAATTTAGTGATAGCTTGAGTAATTAAAACGTAAAAGTTATGCACCATTTCATTAAAATCTTTGTATGAGCATAATTCTATTTCCCATTGCACACTAGCTAGATAAGAAGTTATCTTGTCAAAGTCGGCTTTGTAAAAACAATATTTTTCCGAGTTTGCGCTTTCGAGAAAACTACTTGAGCGATTACAGGGAATACAAACTTCTAAGGGAGGATGATATGGATCTATATTGCTCAGAGTATAATTACTAATAGCTACATTCGTTATGGTCATGCTAGATAAATGAGGTCAAGAACTGAAGTTGTACTGGTTTAAGTTATTTAAAGCCATAAGATCAAAGAGTTTTGAGGTATGTAGAGAATCCTTCGAAGGATCACTTACTTGAAGCCAAGATATGTGGGTCATATTAAAATCGCCCATAATAATTGTATTTTTAGAGTCCTCCAACACTCGATTTGTGTTATCAATGTATGTATGCAATACATGAGTCTGAACTGGCAGCGGTACGCACAAGGCACAGACCTAAATTTTTTCTTATTATTTATCTCAACAGCAACCCATAGATCTTCACACTTACTCTCATAGTGTGATAGTCTTCCTGATATCAAGCGCTTAGATACAGCGATAAGTACACTGCCACCAGACTTGTTATAACTAAACCCAGAGGTCTCTCTATTCCTACAATAAACTTCGTATCGGTCACAAAACAGTTCAGAGTCAAATAGAGAAGCATTTAAGCAAGTCTCACAAAGAACAATCAAATCATAGTCTAACTCAAAACATTTTTGTAAAATTCGACAGTTTTGGTACGCAGACCCGTTACATTCTGGAAATAAATTGATAAATTGAACGCTAATAGAAAACAATTAACACAAGTGCCAAAAACCTATGACAAAATCAATTAAGTTTATCGAGCGTCTCCAAGTTTCGCACAAACACATATTCCGAGTCATCCGTCTTACGCATGTAAATGCGTCCGACACGTACCCAGACGAACTTGTACTCGAGTTCTTTTCCCCTAAGTCGGGCTGCTGCTTGAAGATTCTTGTACTCTGAAGATAGGTTCTCCACTATGTAGACAGGCGATTTTTTATTCTCGGAATCCCCATAACCAAGGTGTCCCGAGTGCAGCTTCTTTTTAGGGTGTCCTTTGTTGTATTTAATTGTAGCGGCCAAGAGATTGTCTCAAAGACGAGGGCAGGATAATTTCACCAATATTGTACGGGGTCTTGTGCTGGTAGGGTTCTTTTTGGCGATCCGTGAGCAGTAGAATATCTCATTATCAGAGACAGGGCAATCCACCGTTTTTCCTAATTGCTTGACAACAGAGATGAGATTCTCCGTTTTGTGTTCTAGAATACACTGTATTACGAAGTTTGAGGCCCTGGACATCTGTTCCATTCGATTGAAACACTCGGAAATGTCTGCTACCTCGGCAAGTAAACTTCATTTTCATTTGTAATTGAAACCACTATTCCTTTATACGAACAAACTTTAGTTTTGAGTCCTTCAAAGCAGTCATTCATGAACTTCATTGATTCTCTGAAGCTATTCCCAACCATCCCAACCATCTCAAAAATCATTGAATCGATTTTATTAACGAATTTAATGCAGCACTTCGAACAAAACGACTTACTTACAGACAGACAGTACGCGTACAGGAAGGACCAATCGACAATACCAGCAGCACAACAAGTCGTAGACTGTATAATTACTAGAATCGATGATAAATATAAGACATCGGGTATTTTCTGCGACCTCTCGAAGGCCTTCGACCTCATCCAGCATGAATTGCTACTGGAAAAATTGCACAGGCATATCCCATGACCTAATTAAATCGTTCCTTTTAAATAGGAAACAAACGGTTGATGTTTCGTCAAATGGTAGTAAGTCTAGGTCCGGCGGTGGTGTTGTCACTGTAGGTATCCCGCAAGAATCAGCGCTCGAGAATACTTTGTTCCTAGCCTTTGTTAATGACCATCCATCAGCCATCACAGATGGTCTGATAATCTTGTTCGCACGACGGCGGTGGTATGCGCGCGTTCGTGCGACAAGCTTAACTATAATTAAAACAGTGGTTTTCATATAATGGACTCATACTGAATGAATCCAAACCCACGCAATTCTGTTCACCAGGATAGCAGTATCAAGGATAACAGCGCCAGTCCCCAGCAGCAGCACGTGTAAATTCCTTGGTCTGACGTTAGACTCCAAACTGAATTGGAAGGCGCATATTGAGTCTCTGTGCGATCGACTTAGCAGTGCTGCTTATGCGCTGCGTAAGCTTCGTCCTCTGGTGTCGACCAGCGCGCTGCGGCAAGCGTACTTTGCGTACTTCCATTCGGTGCTGTCGTACGGAACGATTCTGTGGGGTGATTCCACAGATTCCGGTCGTGTACTTATCCTGCAGAAGCGCGCCGCGAGGATTATGGGGAACGCCAAACCAAGGGACACATGTCGGCCACTGTTTATGAAGAACCGTATAATGACGTTATACTCATTATATATTTATAATGTAGTTATGAACGTGAGGGCACATCTTTCAAGTTTCGATCGTCGCACGGACGGATGGCACGGACTATGAGGCACGGGACGATTGGCGTGGGTCCACCATCGAACAGTCCTCGCGGATAAAAACCCACTTATAATAGGGCCGACGCTGTACGAACACCTACCCGCGTCTATTAAAAACGAACAGACTGACGAAGCCTTTGCCCGCCGGCTGAAAAACTTCTTAGTGGATAATGTATTTTATTCCGTTAATGAATTTATAACTCATGTTGAAAACTAATTATTTATAACGACATTTTTATTCTGACTCGATATTTATATTTAATTATTAATTACTTGTTTGACATTTTTATACAATTTTCTATTCAATTATTCATTCTATTCAATATGAGTTTTATTTTCTATTATTGACATTTTGTATTTAATAACGGACATAAAAATAAAATTCTTATAGTTGACTATTTGAATAAGTTACCTCCCTTACTGGTACTATTATTTTGTTAATTTGACATGTTTGGTATGAATCATTTTACCTTAGTGTAATAAATAAAAATAATCATCTTGGCGTTAATGTCCCGGTTGTGCTCTCGAGAACGAGGGGTCCGCCTTGACCATGATCCAGGATTTGCAGGTCAGGTAATTACAGTGGGGCGACTGCCATCTGACCTCCATGACCCTGCTACCAGCGGAACCAGACCAGATTGGATCATGGTTACACATTCAGTCGCCTGAATGTGCAGGTTTCATCATTTTCCCTCACCGTAAGAGCATCGGTTAGTATTCAACTAATGTACATAACTCAGAAAAGTCATTGGTACATGGCCGGAGCGGGATTCGAACCTGGGACCTCTGGCTTACGAGTCGGATACTGTAACCGCTCGACCACCGACGCAATACCTTAGTGTATTTATATGTATTTATTTCCTATTTTTACGTTGATTATTATATTATTTTAATTTTATTAATTATTTGCTTTTATTATTAAATGCTTTCTTGTATGAAAGCAATAATTCTATGCTTATAATGCTTGACGATGTCTTTCATTTACCTAGTGTAATAAGAATATTGTTATTATGTAGGATCTTTAAGAGAAAGAAATAAATCTAAAAATCTAAATCATGTACAAACTTACAAACAAACACAAACTTTTACATTTTTTATATTGGTGGGATGCTTCCGACATGACGTATTTTTTTATCTATATAAAAAGCTATGTAAATTTAAAAGAATTATGATATCGACCGATCTATTTCATTAGCTAAGGAGCTAATAACCGAAATTGACTAATAAAATTAATCTATACAAATAGTTAAACAGTAAAAAAGTGTGTAGGTACATAGAATATATTTACAATAAAATAATTTAAGGCGATGAAGAAATAGTAACACAATACTAATTTTTCCTTTTTACTTTTTGTCTGTCTGTTTGTATTTATTAATCGCCAGAAATGCTTTACGGATTTGTATAAAACTTTTCTTGTTGTGTAGCTATTAAACCTGAGCAACATAAAGGGTATAAATAATTTTGGAAACTGGAACACCTGTTAAGGGTATCATGGTCAATAACGTTTTCTCTAAATAGGTACCTATTAAGTTAATTAACTTTAGCATTGTATTGTTTTCTTTGATTCGTTTTATTTTATACTTTGTGATGCATTGTATTGTTAGCCTCTCTCACCGATTTGCGTTATGTTGTAAACTTTTAAAAGACATTTTTCTGTGTAACTTGTAAAATTTAATTGTGGTGTCTCCTAATTAGCTAATCAATATCATGCTATTATATATCTCCTTTGTTGCACGCTGTGAGACATCTAAATATAATAAAATAAACTAAATGAAACATAGAAATGGTGCTGAATAGATTTTGATTAGGTTTTCAGAGTTTGGTAGTTTGGGGTCCAATTTAAAATCTAGGCCAAGATTCATCTAATTCGGTTGGGTAGAACTAGAGGTACAGCTTGACCTCTCCGTGGTACTAGCTTTCAAACATTAGGGAGGTGATTTAAAACGGTCTGTCGGGAAAAAGATAAACTGCCCTGAAAACGATTTCCACGCACCAAGACGAAGTCGCGGACAAAAGATAGTTGATTAATAAAGTTGATGATAAAATAAAAACTTCTATCTAATATTCATTATTAATCAGCACTTTTTTATTTGACGACTGATATGAACACTTCAGTAGCAGAAGTGTTTCTCAAGACGACAGAAACCAAGGTAACAAAACAATAACATAATAAAGTTAAAGTGTCCGACACTGTTTCAACTGCCTGTCATGTCTGCCATTTCAATTTACTGATGTCGTGCTTTGTTTAGTTTGATACATAAGGGGTTTATCTGTCTATCGAGATAAACACTACGAAACGGTCATGTACGAGTCTCTCTGGACTGTGACATTCCGAATAATAAATAATCATCTAGGTATTAATGTCCCGGTTGTGCTCTCGCGCACGAGGGCCCGGATCCGAGCTAACCATGATCAAGGATTTGGCAGCTCAGGTAAATACAGTGGAACGACTGCCCTCTTATCCGTGACCCTGCTACCAGGGGAACCTGATTGAAACATGGTTACACGTTCAGTTGCCTGAATGTGCAGGTTTCATCACGATGTTTTTTTCAGCGTAATCGGTTAGCATTGAACTAATGTATATAACTCAGAAAGGAGTTATTGGTTCATGGCCGCAGCGGGATTCGAACCAGGTACCTCTCGTTTACGAGTTGATTAATAAAAAAAAGTTGGATGGCAGTCGCTCCCCTGTAATTATCGGATCTGTCAAATCCTGGATCATGATCAGGGCGGACACCGGCCCCTCGTACGCTAGAGCACAACCAGGACATTAACGGCAAGATGATTTACACTCTAACGGTTAAGGTACATTTTAACCTAACCTTTGTTACTTTAGTATTGTTTTGGTACGCAGTTAAATATTCTCTCTGAATTTTCCAGCTATCTATTGGCATTTGATTAATTTTACCATGGATACGAAGCACCAACTTCGTTACTTCACCGGCCACAGTGAATACTTGCTGGACAACGCTATTGACCGCGATTTCAACGAACTAATCAAATCATCCAACCTTTTACAAACGCTGATCCTTCAGTTCAAATACAGAATCCAGGACGGTTTTATTACTTCTAACAGTTTGACGTATAATATTCTCAATATGGGTAGCACAATTGCATTCATTGCCAGTCATTCAATTCAGTGTCTTCAAATAATTTTGCTGCATTTACAAATAACTAGTCATCGACTAGGCATATTACTTTTACATGTAGTGTTTTTGTTTGATTATGTAATAGGTTTTGTCTTATGCTTCCTTGTGAATTATGTCTACAGCAACAACGAAGTTAATTTCACATTAAAATTGCAACAATTATATAGATTTACGAAAAAATTCAATAACAATTTTAAGTGCTACGTCAGAGTATGTTGGTCGTACAATTTGGCAATTCTTCTGTACACTTTGCTTCAGTTAATACCGTCGCTAATTATATATAATCAGTACTTTTCTTTGGCATATTTATCACAATACAGCTTTGACATAAATATTATACGATGCACCTTATTGGTGAGGCTTACAAATGAACAGTTTTCCATTTGGACCCATATGTTGAACCAATTCGCCAACTTAGACACTGTTGATACGTTAAAGCTTAGACGAATGTTTGAAGAGTTTGTGAACATAATGAACGTCTTTGAACAAATTGGAAAAAGTTACAAAATTGTGGTTAGTTTTTTTTATGCTACTCAGTAACAGACGAGCAGACAGCTCACCTGATGGTAAGTGGTAACTCTCGCCCATAACATCTACAAATCATATATTTAGGTTGCAGTTATCAAAAATGCACTGTTTTGTTTACTAGTTACTAATGTTACTATGCAGGCATTTGACGGTCTATGGGCTGAAGCGACCGCGTACCTGTCTACACCTGTTCACTCTGCCCTTGAAGGAGTCCAGATGGCACTCATCTGCGAACAATATCATGCTAAGCGTGCGTAAGCATTAGAATCTGGGCCCTTGCGCGTGAGAACACAACCGAGACATTTTTGCCATGATGACCATAGAATGGACGAGCCAAAACTGTTCATGCCGCTCCCCTATAGTAGGGTGGAACGTATTTTTTATTTATTTCATAATAATACATATAAATTTCTTTAACATTTTAATTAACTGTCGCAAGTGTGTATATTGTATGTCAGATCAAAAGTTTTCTACGATTTCAGATCACATATTATACTGTTCAAGCATTATATGAATGTTTAGCTTGTTTTCAAACCATACTATTCTTAATAAATGACCATAATCTGCACAATGTAAGTTTATTTTTAAGGCGTTTCCCGAGCGCGCTTCATACAAACGTAGTTCGATCACATTTTTAATAGAATGTCAATGAAATTGTTTGCTTGGGGTTTGACAGATTTTCTTTAAAAATATTATATCGTTTCACAGATACACGGAATTTAAGATTTTCAGAGTAATATATTATTAATATTACAAAGTTAATTCAAATATTTTTTCAAAAATATGATTTAACTTCGTTTGTATGGAGCTCTCTCGGGAAACATTTCTCTTAAACCCCGATACCAAAAGAGAGGTGCTATATATAAAAATTATTTATGTTTCAGTACGGAGGACCCATGCTCAAAATCATAGTAATGTGGATCATGAAAAATATTTTCCTCATAGCATTATTGGGGATTGAGTGTGAAAGGTTCTATATGATGTCGGAGAGAGCAAATGCACTGTGCACGTCGTTGAAAACTAGGAGTGATTGTCCAGGTTGGAATGTAATTCTGTTTATTATAACGTATCCAGTGTTAGATCAGTGATTTTGTAACTAATCTCTTCGTCTGTGGCTCTACCCTTGAAGCCTCATGGTTTCGCAAGTTCAATCTCACCTTAGTCTTGTAATAATTTGAATTGGGACGTCGAATTTTGACAGTTACATCATGATGAATCACTAGATCGCGGATTGGAAATGACAGCGTTGAATAGAAAACATTGCTGTACCTATTCTCTAAGACATATCTTCATAGTCTTAGCTGGTCTGCCTTTAAGAAATTGGTCACCTGTAGGACATCTGTGAGTGCAAGGGATAGCTTTTAAATATATTTTTTGTTTAGGCGTACATTTGGTCTAACAAACCACCCGATAAAAAGCGGTAACCATCCAGGATATCTGGGACTTATCGGGAGAAGATACAGTGCCAGCCTTAGTCAAACATCTAGACCAACCTTTTGAATAACGTCAAGTTGTAATGCAGAGGAAAGCTTTTGGGAGGGAGATATTATCGCATATTGTACGTTAGACGAAAAAATACTCCTGGTGTAGTTGATTGCCAGGCTTATCTTTCTTAAGAAATGTATCCTATCATCAGAAGGTGTCATTGCGGAAAGGTGACGATAGCATCAAACTAACAGTCCTAACAATTCAAGGATAATTTAAATTTGTTTACATTTCAGTGCCGCTGCGTCGGCTGTGCAAGAACGTGGCCCGCGCGTCCCGCGCCCGCGGCGTCGCGCTGCGCGGCTGCGGCGTGTTCGCGGTGGACGCCGCGCTGCCGCTGAGACTGCTCGTCACACTCGCCGACTACACCATTGTGCTGTTGCAGTTCGCATTTCCAGGGAAATAAGCAACTTTGTGACAAGATTGAAATGACACTTTATTTGTTTGTGGAATGATCTCCCAGGAGAGATTTTCTCTGAGATTACGAAATGGAGTTCTTTAATATGAATAGGTTATTTCAAGGGCGGCAGCACGCTAGTCTTGTACCGTATTTGACATCTACAAATGGTATTAGAAGACAATTATTTGGAAGTTCGTTTAATTTTATTATTTCTGTACAAGATTGTTTTCCAACTATAATTTATTGACAACATTAAATATTATATAATGGTTAACTAATTTGAATTATAATTATTGGATTATTAATATGTAATTTTTTTTTAACACTCAATTTAAATCCTGGATATTTATTAATTGATATAAATTATGAACTTCACATTATAATAGTAAAATAAACATAAACCTAGAAACCTTTTAAAACTTAAAACTATAATAAAAAGGAAGATGTCATCCATGCCGCTGTTCAGCCGGTTTGTGTTAAAGATATTGTAGCTGCATTACCTGCGTGCGTTTTGAGTGCGTGTTTAGGGATTAAGGATGAAGCATTCCGTACCTGCTAAGATAGTCTCAGCCGCTCTAGCTCTCCAAATAATTAAAGTTGAAAACTCCTAAAACCCCTAACTCAGCGAAAGGGCTCAAAGACCTTACCAGTCGCCAGTTTCATATGCCAAAAAGTTGAGTTCACACCGCCACGGTATCTATATAGACGGGCATACAGGTATTGCCACTGGAATCCATACAGTCCCACAAAATCTACAGGACCATGTCTTCAAGACCATGTAGACGGCGGCAATAGATATTCCCCCGGATGAACACGTACACCCCGGCACGACGCCAAAATTGTGCTCGAGCTTGTACCCGTAGGTAGGTTAGACATTATACATAAGCCGAGATATTCTATCTGTATCTTCGTCAGACAAAGAAGAGCCGGGCAGCCTCGAGGTGGTGATGGATTGCGTTGATAGTACTGTGAAGACACTAAATTCTAAATTGATAGATTTTATGTATGGATGCGCTTGGAGCTGACCCGTTGCTGCTCATCGGCAGGAACACAAAACTTTAAAAAAAGTGTGGCTTTGGTATTCTGTAAGGTGAAGGAATAGGCGCTGTCCTAAATGCTCGTGTGACTATTCGACACGGTCTCCTATTGGTCGTGCGACGTATGTTGTTTGACCATGGTCGCACGACCGTTGCCTATTAGGACAGCGCCATAGTACTTCCCTAGTCGGACAGCTCCAAATTCGAACAGGTTATCCAGTAACGCCCAACATTACGATAATAAGTTCCATAAGTATGTGTTATAATAATGAATTAGTAACGTGACAATTTCCTCTATCTTTCAATTATTAAAACGACCACGTACATGCTTTTTGCTTCATTAATCAGGTAAATGTGGGTTTGTTGCCGATGTTAATAATGTTTTACTACTTCCTTCCTTCTTCATTCCTTTTACAACCTTAGGGTTGTTTTGATATTACACAATAGGTTGGATTTCATTTCAAAATTCAAAATTAAATTACAAAATGGGTATTTTGTCGGAATATCTTATAAATAATACAGTCAGTGAAGAAATTCAAAATATAATTTTTCCGCTTAATATATTGGCAACTTCAAGTTTTTTGAAGAAATACTTCATCCACGGCCAATTCATCACACCTACTTCTAGAAGATATTACGTCATTTCCTTTATTGGCTCTAGTGCTTTACTACTTTTCATGTTTATCCAAATTTATTTGGTTTCTTTAAACTTATACAAAACCCTATCTTTTATTGTTTTTCTAAACTTCTGCAGTTACTCGTTTTATTTTATTTCCGTTGTGTTCTTCTACATCCTCAACATTGCTTTTAGTTTAGACCATATTGCCCTTGTATTAAGGTTGGACTTCATTCACAATTCGTTGACTGTTTCGAGCGATTTGAAAACTTTGCGTTTTTGGATCTGGTTGAGTGTTCTATCCTTAGTTTCATTCCACTTGATTCTCCCCTCTGTAGAGACTATTTTGACAAAATCTGTCAACATTTTTGCCTACGTTTTCAATTTCCTAATGATATTTATTGACTCGAACTCTTTGTATGCCATGTGTATGTTAAAACTAATTAATTTTGAATTTGAACGTTGGTTGAAAGAAAGCGAGTATGTATTAGAGAACAAAAATAACATAATATCGCCGAAGAAATTACGTCACCTGTACGTGAACATTTTGGAAGCATTTGATATTTGGAATAAATTGTTTCAATACGCAGTAAGTCGCATTTGTCTATCTATTATTTAAACTAAAAAAATTGACCTACATGTTCAGCTAGCATACGAAGAGTCCTGTGTGAATAATAAAAACTTCATTGAGCTTCAAATAAATTTTGGGTGTAAAGGTTGATTGTAGAACTGAACTTTAACGTCTCCGTCGCTTCCTATAAATTGCCTTAGATGGCGCGCTCTAACGACTCAAACATGATTACAATCATTTGGCTTTATGATATTGAAATTTATCACTATTTCAATGCAATTTGTTTCAGAGCTGTTAGTTTAACGGTTTTTCGATGTTAATGCTCCTTGAGGCTAAAGCACGGGCTCAACTTGAGGTTGTTATGGCTAGTACTTTAGAAAATAATAATTGGTGTTTTAATGCTGTTTCATGTGTTCTGAGGTAATGAATGATTACAGTCACACTATGGTTTGCCATATAAATACAGCAATAGTTCCATATAGTCAAAAGAGTATAATAATGTTTAAGTCGTTAGAGCGCGCCATCTATGGGAATTTTCAGGAAGCTAATATTGAATACGACCCATTACATCGTTAAAAGCACCATGAGAATTTTGATTATTACAATATCAAAGTCATCAGTGTTTAAGTATTTGTAATACCTGATTGTACCTACACAGTTCAACAATAAAGTTACTCTATTCTATTCTATTCTATTCCATCAACATTTTATTTTATTTTCAGATTATGATCTTAGCATTAGACATTTTTACAGAATGGATTATAAATGTACAGTTTACATTAGAAGTACATAGATATGGCAATAGCTACGTAAGTTTTTCAAAAATAGAGACACAAACTTATCTGACCCCGTAACCAAAACTAGGAAGTAGGTGTCGCCATTTTGAAATGACACTTTGTTGTCATACTAAACAGCAACGCCTTTACAGAGTCAGACAAGTTTGTGGCACTGTACTCAATACGTCCACTGCAGGACTTCGGGCCTCTCCCACGAAAGGGGATCGCAGTGTTTAAATATAACAATGGAAAATGCTGCTGCCCATTTTCCAGACTACGGAGACTCTTGATCTTTTGAGTCGAAAACATTAGTCGCCTTGTAAGATACAATACTAGAAATAAAGACAGGCTTGTAAATGAACGTTTTAGATTAACAAAAGTAAAGTCTTCTTTTGTGGGACATTGTGTAGCATTCTTTAATAAAATTCCAAACGACATACAAAATTTACCCCTAAATCAATTTAAAAATACCATTAAATCTAAATTAAGTAGTAAAGCCTACTATAAAATTAGTGATTACTTGGATGACAAAAACCCTTGGACATAAAAATAACTCAGTACATCTACATTTTACAATTTGACAATTAAATCTATAATTTTTTATTTTATCAATCTATGACATTTTGTTGATTTGTGCTGTTAATATCAATTTATTTTTTTATTTTTTTATTTTTTTATTCTACTGACATTGATTTGTAAACCAATCAGGAACTTGTTGCGACCTGAAATTGGATAAAATACTAATAGTTTTCTATTTTATTATTATTTATTGTAATGATTATTGAATAGTACAGAACATAACTTGACATATTTTAAATTAATAATTTAATGCTATTTTATTTTGTAATAATATTTACTTATGTAAAATCATGATATTATGCTCAAAATAATAGTGTAATCTCCATGACATCATAGTATTCAATATCATCCTTATTACATGGAATCTCCAATATTGTTTTAAGTGATGGTGAATTTAGTATTGTGATAATGGTAGGTATTTACCATACTCATGGTGTATTCATGATTCTGTTGCCTGTTACAAGGGTACAGGGACTGCCTTGTGGTCATGTTTTTTGGCCTTTACTTTGTACTTCTTGTATTCTGGTTGATATTTACTTTGTGGAGAAAGTGCACAGATACTTACCAGCGTGCGTATCACCACCATAAATGCATATTTTGAGTGATTTATATGTTTCTTAGTATTTTTCTGCTATTTTGGCTGGATTACTGTATTGTCGAGTCATTGTCTATGAAATGACCTAGAAAGAAAAAGTTAGGTTACTAAACTGAAATTGTGACTGCAATGTATACATTCCTTTGCATTGTACTTATCTTGTATCATAATGGAGTATGTACTTACCATAGGGTACGTCATTGTTTGTTTTGACTGACTAAATTTAGTATCCATTTACATATTTAGTAAATAGTAAGAATTTAAATTTTATTGGTATTCACGCTACAGGCCACAACTACAGGCGAGCGGCATTGTTGATGCGCATGACATTACGTATCTGTCAATGTCACAGTGACAGGTGGTCGGCGTGCGGCGCTTGCGTCGCGGACAAAGGACAAAAACTTTTTGGCCGTAGAGTCTATTTAAATTTTACTTTTTTGTGGCCCTACATACTGGCTATGAAACCGTTGTCCGCTCGATGATGCTGTGGTGCCTATTGTTGTATATTGAGTGACGTTCATAAGTGTTTGTGAAAACCTAAATTGAATAAACGTATTTGATTTTGATTTTGATTTACGGCTCCCACGAGTCTAAGGGGTTGGTGCTATTCTACTCTGCCGGACACTACACGGCCATACAGTACTATCTGAAAATTACATTATTTTTTTCTGGCTGGCACCTTGAGCGTTTTTGCCCAAAATGATTTCCCTTCATTTGTACTTTGTACTTTATTGGAATCTTTTTATGCAAAAACTAGTGTGAAATAAAATTGGGAACATAAAAAGCTTCTCTCAGGGTCATTACGGTACAACCAAAGAATTTAGACGTTTCGGCACAACATAAAAGCGAACAAAGAAAAATTATTTTTGCAGGCTACCATATTGCCCATCCAAATATACATCTGCATATGGCTAGGAAAGAAGTTAACGCAAGTTTGGTAGCATACCAATGCCAGAGGTTTAACTCAGCAATTATTTTTTCAAGCGATATTATAACAAAGGACTTAAGTAAGTACACAAAGATAAAAATTAATCTCTAAAAAATATATGTGGACAACAACCGCAGGACACAAAGAATAAACTTATAACGTAGCGAACAGTTTTAAATTTAGTTTTATTGAAAAATAGTAAATTAATTATGCTATGCTATAATTAAGAGAAAGGTAAGGATTTGTCCCACAGAAGCAAGGTTGACAAAGTTCAATGACAGGCACAACAAAAGCGATCAAATAATTACAATTTGGCAAAGTTAGAGTCCCACGTATTGCAACAATCTGATTCTAAAAACTCCTAAACAAAAACTCTTAGTCCCGATATCAAGATGTAGAAACTGGGGATCATTATATTTAGTTTTAATAAAATAAGTTTTCTTCAAACTAAACGGTTCAAGGGGCGACGGGTGACCTACGTGCCGGCGGCTTGCTCAATCTTTTTAAATTTAATTTAGTTATAGTTCTTTAAGTTTAGTTTATTTTTTGATATTATAAAAATCAGCAATCGACCTAAAAAACTAGAGATTTTTGCACTATAATAAGGTTGGAGTGTTTGTAACAAATAAAGTTTTCCATGTTACAGATTCGGGAAGCGTAGAATATAAGAACATCAGGAGAATGGTGAAAAATTTCCAATACATGAGAGTTTACGGTCTCTTCGACGTAGATATGAAACTACCAATAAGGATGTTTGAACTTATAGTTGAATATACTATAGTGTTGCTGCAGTTTGCTGTAGCGAGAACTACATAAATTTGAACTGAGTAATTAACTCACTATTTTGTTAAAAATAATACCAATAAATCTTACTTCTTATTAATATTAATTATACATTTGTATATAAGTTACAACATTTTTTTAGAAGAATGTCTAGTATTGAAAAGTTAAGTAGTAAACATACCTATGTGAATTTACATATAATAGACGTGTGATTACAAGCAAATTAGATTCTACACAGTTTCGAGTTAGGAAGAACTATAAACATTAGATAAGTTATGTAGTTTGGATAGAGACAACAGCAACTCTTTTCATTGCAATGCTTTTCGAACCAAACATAAAGTTGAATTTGAGAAAAATTACCTGACAGATTATGAGTTAGTCCAAACCCTGTCCAGTTCAACCCAATACATTAAAGTAGTGTACACTAAAGTTTGATTTATAATAATGGAGTCCCAAAAAGAATACACGTGTGGCCGCTCTGCACGTTAATATTGCATAATGTACCTACCTATATTTCATATTCAAAAATTACAACGAAATACAGGTATTTACTAACATTATTATAATATTTATTTACACATTCGCCCTGCACATACACATACTACATAATTAAAACCACTCAAAAGCTATTTTACAAATAATTCTCAAGTATAGTCGTATGCTTACACACGTGGGTATCGTAAAAGTTCTAGTCTCAGTGTGGAAAATGGGCAGCAGCGTTTTCCATAGTTAAATTTAGAACACTGCGATCTCCAAAGCGCCTGCCAAGCGTGGAGATCATGGCAATAACCTACCCTTTCGTGGGGGAGGCCAGAAGTCCTGCAGTGGACTGTTATGGGTTGCGATGATGATGATGATGATGATAGTCAGGTAAAACACGTAGTAATACACGATGTTTGCCACAGAAATTGGGAAACCAATAAACTTTAGTTAAAATTGATTGTGTTTGTTAAATAATTTGGATCATTCCCGTTGAGAATAGTTCAACATTTTGTGGTCATTCCCACACTCACTATACAACGTATTTAAGTGTAATTAAGTAAATCTTATTTAAATGTGTGCCTTATAAAAAAGCTCACTGATATCCAAAGGGCAACGGAAAGGGCTATGCTCGGAGTCTCGATCGTATCTGAAATGAGGAGATTCGCAAGCGCACCAAGGTCACCGACATAGCTCTATGGATTGTCAGACTGAAGTGGCAGTGGGCAGGGCACATATCTCGAAGAACAGATGGCCGATGAGGCAGTAAAGTTCTTGAGTGGCGACCACGTACCTGAAGACGCAGCGTGGGTAGGCCTTCCACAAGGTGGACCAACGACCTGGTAAATATCGCAGGTACCGCGGAAAGCACAGGACTGGCCCTTGTGGAGAATCCTGGGGGAGGCCGATGCCCGGCAGTGGGCATCTTCTGGCTGATATGATTAAGTAAATCTTATCTGCAGTATGTAAAAACTATTGGATAGAACCTTTCAAGGAAAGTAAACATACAAAGTTTGCAACTCTGGTAATGAATTACACCTTCCCTTTTAAGAAAATTATTACCGACCTCAGCATTCAAGCGAATAAATTACATGACATTCCAGTTTACATCAGTCTGAAAGAGTAGTTATACAACTGGATTAAATATGCGTTATTTTGGCGCCGCCGCGGCGCCGAACGCGCGGACCGCGGTCCGCGCTTGTCCTGAAACTTGCACAATGGAGGCCAGTCCAAATGCTGTATGCGTCGCCGAATACTGGGCGAACAAAGTGTAAGGGGAAGTTAAGTCTATCGACTCGATTAAGAAGAAGAAGATTTCATAATCGCCATACGTTTTTATTATAAATACATTTAATGTACATACACATTTTGTTACTGTTTTACTATATGTAGGTGTAGATTAATTTAACTTGTCAATTTAGGTTATTAGCTCCTTAGCTAATAAAATAGATCGGTCGATATCATAATTACTTTTATCTACACTCATAGCGTAATGTTCCAATTACTTATTCGAAAACAGTTGTTTAAGGATACACTTTTTTCACGCCAGTCTATAAAATTTAAAAAAATTACTTTTCGATACAGCATTTCTCATACTATTTTCATTACAGCTGTATCGAAAAATAACTTTTTAATCATTATGCAACACTTTTCTTTTTTAAATTTTTGTCGGGCTGTGTAAATGTAGGCTGAATAGCTAAATGTCTTCAACTAATTCAAAATTCCTGTTTATATTTGTGATCAGTTCATAGTCTGTGGTTGTGATTGTGTACATTTGGAATTATTTTCCCGCTAAACAGAATATTTTTTCTAATTGTTGTAATTTGTGTTTGTGAATGTTTTTTCTTGTTTGAAGCAAATAAATAGATAAATGTGAAAGTAGTGAAGTGAAATTCCCGCCGCTTGATATCCTCAACGCGTAGATACAACAGAATTGACTAGCAGTTACTTCCAGCAAAGTTAAAAAAAATTATAGGTACAAAATTTTAACATGAAAATATGAGTGTAGATAAAGTAGTGTATGCAACTGCATATAATTAGGTATGAAAATACTCCCTTTTTATGACAGTTGCATAAACTACTATTATCTACACTCATAGCGTAATGTTCTAATTACATATTCGAAAACAATTGTTTAAGGCAACACTTTTTTTACGCTGATCTATAAAATTTTAAAATATACTTTTCAATACAGCATTTCCCATTAGGCGTCGGTAGCCGGGAGGTTGAGTATCCAACTCGTAAGCGAGGTACCGGGTTCGAATCCCGCTTCAGCCATGTACTGTAACGGTCCTTATGTGCCATAAGTACGTTCCAGTAGATTAGTTATTATATACATTACTATAGGTATGGGATTTTGGAAAGTATTCGTATGTCGCGTTTAAATGCGCATGCTCGGATGACAAAATAATAGCACACAACTTTAATAGCAGGCATATTGTTCACTAGTCTCTATTGTAATGTTTTTAGAAAAAAAAAAAGTACGGGCGTTTGTCTTTATGGCGGGCGAGAGCAATTCTTTACTTTTATGACCTGCAGTTACCATTAGCGTTGCGTCGATATATAATTTTATTATTTACAAAGGCTATAGATAGTCCCGAAAAAAAAATACAAAGAGTGCCGACAAACGGACCTTGTCATTCATGAAAAAAATTGCGTAACACGTGTTGGTCAAATTGTTGGTTTTCTCACGCTTTAGGATGCGGGGTTGAGAGGCGAAGGGAAGAAAGACGGATAGGGCAGTGGGTCTAAGGTCGCGGGACTGGATGGTTCTTCGGAGAGCGATCTCCTTGATACGAGGAGTGCGCGCGCGCAGGCACCGTGTAGGTTTTTCGAGAGTGTTGTCGAGTGCTAGATTTGATGATCTACGTTTTGTACGAGCATTAGGTATCTTTTGTGTGGTGGTTTCGTAGTGTTGTCTATCGTCCACTATTTTAGTTTATACTTGGGTATGTTGGTGACTTGCGTTTTGTACGAGCTTTTGCAGTAAGTCTGATATTGAATTACCTTTATATTTTTATGGTGGCTATAATTATATTGGGGTAGGACCATCACGTAGTTATACTAAAGAGTGAAAGATGAAGATAGGCATAGTTCTCTGTTAGACACTGAAAGTTATTTAGTTAAATTAAACCGATCACTAGTTCCCTACTAATTCCCTTTAAAGATACTGTTTAGAATAATTAAATCCGATACATCCGTAAAATTAATTCTCAACTTATAAATAAATAAAAATAAATGATCACTTAGTGTACACATATGGGCACAGTTCTGGTAATGTGTTCTGCACCTCTTGCCGAGCCTCTGGCACCTGTTGTGGCCGGGTGTCAATAAACGTGTCGGGGTTCTTTCTTTCTCGCGTAATTTACTCATTTTAACTCAATATGCTTTTATTGGGAATAAAATGAAAAGTTGTTTATACACGTTTACGACCCGGCCCGCCCATAGAAAACATCACTACACAGGGAACCAGGTTCGGACCGGACGTAGACCACGCTCTTGATGAGTACGCTCCATGTACTTTGACGGTAATTTATTACCGTGGGTTTGCAACCGGATCTTGGTATGGCTCTGACTCATGCCCGCTTAAGAACTTTGTGCTTTTAAAGCTTTAACGACCGTTTTTACCAGCGGACATGTAAAATCGAGTTAGTTCGATAGGTGGGCTCAGTCATAAGCGTCCCGACACCAATAGAGATACATATCGCGTGCGCGTAAATAAAATTCAAATATTAGTCTCTCGATTGTTTGCAAACAAATTAGGCCGGTGCGGAAGTACGACCAGATGATCGTAATGTGTGTGACGGTTTGATCGTAGTGTACAATAGGTCACTGGGTCGTTCGATGTCAAGGTTTCGTTGGGCGCATGAACAGGACATGTGATCCATATGTTCATGTGTTGGCCTGGTGTGAAGGTTGGAAGGGAGCCCAGGTTTTCCTATCGTTTAGGCTATTTCCGAGACCTAAAGGTCCATATTTCACAACTCATTAGGGTCAGGTCTATGTTAGGCAAATCTCACAGCCATCGGGATAGGGGTGGCCACGAAGAAAAAAGAGGTTAACGCTCGGAAGCCGCGACGTGCGTCGATCGCCCGCCATTCATCGCCCGACAACCAGATACGACGACGATCAGTTCTAGAGCTAAGTTGCATGGTCCTTAATTTATATTTTGCTTGTTTTATCTACTCAACAAATGTTAATTGTCACTTACTTTATGTGCGGAATTGATGTTTCATTTGACTCGCTTATTTAAACGGTGCATTAATTTGACGAACCTAATTTTTGTATTGAAATAGTTGTGGTTATTTTCATATGTTTTATTTGTTTCACGAATAATTAAGACTTCATTCGTGCGCGGCTTTTAATATGTTTATCTTGGTTGCGGACTTGATCTCCCGCTAGTTGTACGATTTACTTTTCCGTTCGGTGAGAATCACCGCATCATATAACGCATTTCCTTAAAGTGAGTTTTCCTTTAATTTTGCCATATTTTATAAACTTAAAGATGTCATTTCGACATACTATTTTATCAAACACACAACGTAGAGGGTCATTTTAATGTATCTAAAGCTAGACGATCACGATGTATGGCCAATGTATTTATGTGTAATCTACACGTCTTATAGATAGAGACATCTCAGTCATGTAAGTAAGTAGGTTTAAATATTAGGGCCAGGGGAAGAGGTGTTACAGTACCAATGACTCTTTTCTGAGTTATGTACATTAGTTAAATACTAACCGATGCTCTTACGGTGAGGGAAAAACATCGTGATGAAAATTCAGGCAACTGAATTTGTAACCATGATCCAATCTGGTCAGGTTCCCCTGGTAGCAGGGTCACGGAGGTCAGATGGTAGTCGCTCGACTGTAATTACCTGATCGCCAAATCCTGGATCATGGTCAAAGCGGACCCCGGGCCCTTGTCCTCGAGAGTACAACCGGGACATTAACGCTAAGATGATTATTATTTTTTATTATTTCCCATACTATTTCCTTGTGTACACTTCCTATGCCTAAATGCTGACTTACGGTTTCTTTGATTCCAAGGTTTGCTGGTAGAAAACTCAACTGTTGAGTTAAGCTCGCCTTTGTACTTAAGTTACCTTCTGTTAATTTGTATTTACAATAAAGAATAAAGAAGACTATTTCCAGGGGGGCACCACCATCTCAGAGGCCCAAGCCAACCTCACCTGCACGTGGTCCCCCTGCTGGCAGACGGACGAGGCTCTGGCGAATCGGCTTTTCCGTAACGGGTTGTGCGGGTCGGGAGTTGACGCACGTAAAAAGCCAAAACCCCGCAAAAAAGTGATGGAAAGTCGAATAAGAAAACCGGACACGGATAGGGCGTCGCCGCAAAACGACGCGCAGGGGGATCGCCCTACTCCTGTGTCAAGTCGGTTACGGCTACCGGGTCTAGGGCGGGCCCGGTTAAAGCCGCTAGCCCACAGAAAGGTCCGCTTCGCGTCGTGGAACCTTGGCACGCTGACCGGTCGGGCGCTGCAGGAGACTCGTTGGAGAGGCAACAGGTCCTGCAACATCGGGAACGGCTACAAGCTGATATACACAGGCTCTCCGAGTGGGGACAACGGCGTGGGGGTAGTGCTCTCTGAGGAGTATCGGGACAGTGGGAGTGCTTGTCGAAGGGGTCGTGACCAACTTGATAAGCGCCTACGCTCCACAGGTCGGTTGCAGCGATGCGGATAAGGCGCTGTTCTGGGAGCAAGTCGGGGAAGTTCTACGAAACATTCCGTTGTCACAGGGTATTGTTGTGGGTGGTGATCTGAACGGTCATGTGGGTGAGAAGTGTGAGAAGTTTGGCCGTGTACATGGTGGTTTTGGTTTTAGGAGCCGTAACGCTGAAGGGGAAGAAATTCTTCAGACGTGTGCGGCTGCCGATTTGGCCATTGTAAACACGTTTTTTCAAAAGAAATTCGAACATCTAATCACCTACAAGAGTGGGAGGAGCGCCATCCAGATCGATTACTTTCTCACTCAGAGAGACAATATTGGCAAAGTAGCCACCTGTAAAGCTATACCCGGAGAGAGTCTCACTGCCCAGAGCCGGGTCCTTGTGATGGACCTGCGCGTTAAGCCCCGAGGCAAATACCGGGAGCAGTGCTGACGCCAATCCCGGTGGTGGCTGCTTGAAGGAACCAAGTCCCACGACGTCGCCGCTGCTGTCAACAACTCTGGGACAGAACTCCACGTACTTCCACGAGCTGTTCAACAAGCAGCACAAAGACCCGGACCTCCCTCGGAACCAATGACTTGTGCCACCGATAACGGCTAAGGAAGTCGAGACGGCTCTTCGCCGCATGAAGAATCGGAAAGCTGTTGGGCCTGATGAAGTCCCTATCGAGGCGTGGAAATCGATGGGTTCTCGTGGTGTAAGCATCCTTACCGACCTTTATAACCGCATTCTCCGCATCGGGAAGATACCAAACCAATGGAGGCTGAGTATTATTACTCCAGTCTATAAAGGCAAGGGCTCGGTGCGCGGTATGACGGTGATGTCTCACACCATGAAGCTCTTCGAACGCATTGTGGACTCTCGGATCTAAATGTAAAAGTAATATGCCTAGTGGATGACTAGCTATTTGTAAGTTCAGCAGAATTATTTGAAGTGCCTGAATTGAATGACAGGCAATTAATGCAATTGTGCTACCCAAATTGAGAATATTAAACGTCAAACTGTTATAAGTAATAAAACCGTCCTGGATTCTGTATTTAAATTGCATCATCAATGTTTGTAAAAGGTTGGACGATTTGATTAGTTCGTTGAAATCGCGGTCAATAGCGTTGTCCAGCAAGTATACACTGTGGCCGGTGGAATAACGAGGTAGGAGCTTCGTATCCATGATAAAATTCACCAAACGGCAAAAGTATTAGCTAGAAAATTGAGAGAGAAATATTGAACTGCCTACCTAATCAATACTAGACTGTAACTTAATCGTTAAGAGTGTAGAGTTTATTATTCGGATTGTGACACTCCAGAAAGAATTGATCATGTCCGTTATGTTGTGTTTATTTATGTCGATATACAATTATAGGTACAGATGAACAAGTCATGTTTCAAACAAAGCACAACATCAGTAAATGTTTATAGCAGACATGACGTTGATCAGTCACCTGTCGGACACTTTAACTTAATTATATCATTGTTTTGCTATCTTACTTATTGTAGTCTTCAGAGACACTACTGCTATTGAAGTGTTTAAACTATCCATCAAATAAATAGGTGTTGATTAATAATGAATATTAGATAGAAGTTTTTTTTTTTATTATATTTACTAGTCAATTACTATGTTTTGTAAGCGTGGAAATCGTTTTCAGGGCAGTTTATCTATTTCCCGATCGACCGTTTTAAATGACCTCCCAAATGTATGGAAGCTGGTACCACGGAGATATCAAGCTATATTTCTGATTCTACCCAACCGAATAAGATGAAACATGGCCTAGATTTTAAGTTGGACCCCAAACTACCAAACTCTGAAAACCTAATCAAAATCTATTCTCACAGCGTGCAACAAAGAAGATATATAAAAGCAAAACATCGATTAGCCAATTAGGACACTATTATATTCTGCAAGTTACACAGCAAAAAGCCTTATAACCAAATTAACGCCTTTTAACGCAAATTGGTGATAGAGGCTAACCATAGAATGCATAACAAAGAATAAAGTAAAACGAATCGAAGAAAACAATACAATGCTAAAGTTAATTAACTTAATAGGTATTTAGGGAAAAAGCTATTGGCATAACTTTAAATTTGGATGTACCCACTAACTTACAACACGCTAATTCGGACCCCGCATTGAGCTCACTACCTAGTGAATCGGATAAAAGAGACCCTGGTGTTAAGACACGTAGGGCACGACGACAATTAGAGGCAGACTTCAAGGATAATATCAACACAGACATTGCTTCACTTATGTCTGAAATGACTAAATTATTTGCGAATTTCGAGCGCACTCAAAACTTAAAATTCGAGGCTCTTACAATGAATAACTTACTGGGTCAAAACTCTAAAATCCAAGAGTCCATTGCGTTCTTGTCACAGAAATACGACGAGCTAGTTGAGCGCCTGGATGCATCGGAAAGAGAAAATTCCAATCTCGCATTAACCTGGAAATTAAGCTGGAAAGTAGGATGGACAATTTGGAATGTCGTCGCGATCTGCTGTGATTGAAATAAATAACTTGCCTCCTTCCGAACCCGAAAACTGGGAGATCCTTAGATCCAAACTCACCTCGATTGGAGATATTATAAAACAACCTATTCGACCCACGGATATCAAGAATATTTATAGAAAAAAGCCTGGCAAAGATCGCTCCTCTGTCGGCACGGTAGTAGTGGAATTTACCTCGGTTGTACTTAAGGATAGTCTTTCAACAAACTGAACAAGGAGGCACAACTATCTTCTTCACACCTCAAATTGGTCGGATTGCCCACATCGATCTACATCATCGAATCATTGTCCGTCCAAGGAAAACACCTTTATTACCTTTGTAGTAATTTGAAAAAAACAAGATAAGTGCAACAGCTGTTGGACGTACCGTGGCATGGTTTTCATTAAGAAAACTGCAGAATCGGAACCAACGTGGATAAAAACTGAACTGGATCTTAAAAAGGTTATGAAAACACAATGACAAGATTTATATTATTATCCTATTATTATTAATGTCGTATTACACGTTTATATTTACAGGTTGAAAGATAACCCATATCCAACACAACACACCCCATACACATGTTACGTCAAATCTTACACACACACAAGCACACAATGTATTTATAGCAATTCATCGGACGGTCACTCAGCTAATCATTACGCAATATTGGCCAGCAGTAACATAATTTTTGGCCTAAAAACAATGCATCCAGTAATCAATAAAATTTATTATTTAATATTATTATTCTACCCACAACATAACACTAAAGTTTTAATTTTGTACCAGAGTCACAGAATATTGATACACGCAGCCATATTGTATCTTAAGTACAAGTATTTTTAGTGCAAACTTAAATGTAATAAACCCCCACACTTAAATGTAAATAAACTTAGTTATCTGTCGATATCCTACCTACACATTACAATTCCATAATGTCGACGATATAAACATGGAACTTGATGATCTTGGAGTGGCTAGGTCCGCTACCTGTACGATCAAGGATTGTAAAAGTATATCAGTGACGCATCGTTCATCTTTAAAAATTATATGTCAAAAAATAAGAAGTATTAATTGCAACTTTAACGGTTTTGTTACGCTTCTGGACAGGAGTCACACGGATTGGGACGTAATAGTACTTACCGAGTGTTTGTTGGCGAATTCTCCCCCCCCTTCCGTCACTCGATGGATTCAGCTTTACTGCTACATCACCGCATTCGACGCAAAATGAAGTTGTAGTGGTGTACTATCGCAGTCATCACTGTGTTACCGTTGTAGAATCAAAAATAAAGGACGCTAACTGTATCACTATGATTTTAGGTACTGACACGGTCTTAGTGTCAATCTATCGCCTACCAAGTAATCGTAATATTAATGATTTTCTGGTCACATTAAATGAACATTTAAACCTATATTCTTCATATAAAAATATAGTATTGATGGGCGATATGAACATTGATATCTCTGAAAACGGACGCGACTCTCGGTCTACAGAATACCTAACTCTCGTTTTCTGTCACGGCATGCTTTCTACGTACACATTGGCCACACGTAACAACCAATCTTGCCTAGACCATATCATTTTAAAAACAAAATGTCCTGCGTTTATATTTATGGCTGATACAACTGTAACAGATCACGATACCGTAATGCTCTATTTATATACTTCTAACTATATAAAAAATAATGTAATGTACAAACTCAAAACTCTTAGAATAATCGACTAAGACTCTGTGGAACGAGAACTACAAAGCACTAATTTTAATCCTTTGTACAGTATGTCTGATATAAATGAAGCCACAAAATTGTTTATTAATACTCTTAACGGAATTGTTACCTCTTTAAAAGCAGTGTCAAACCGATGTTCATTAAGAAAATCTTGGATGACTACGCGACTTTTAAAATGTTTGCGAAACAGGGATAAACTTCATATTAAATGCAATTAAAAATATGACATGAAGTGGTTGTGACGTATGGAAATGTTGCCAGTGTAAAGTAAAAGTTTGCGTTTGGTTAAGTTGATCCTTATTTTGACATTTTTAACGTGTTAGCGCAAGTGTTATGACTTTTTATTATTATTAATTATTGGAAGTGACATGATTGTTGTATAGCTTTATATACTATTACTTTATTTATACTTAGGAATTATTGTTGCGGACATTTTAATAATAATAAGATTAATTATGCTCAAATATTGCATGCCAGATTCTGGTAAAGTGTGAGAAACGACTATAAAAATTGTAACATCTACCATGTACCACATTTTACAGCAATAAATTATTCATTAATTCATTCATTCATTAAACTTAAAAAATCGCCTGATGATATAATACTTAGGACTACATTTACCAGGTATAGAAATTTCTGTAACGCCCTACTCAGGAAAACAAAAATGGAGTATGATAGAGCGTTGATCCAGAATGCTCAAGGCAATAATAAACGTCTTTGGAGTGATATAAAAATATTACTTCTACCGCTAAACATAAATCTAGTGCAGATTCCCTTATTTCATCTCGGGATCCAGAGCGTAGTATCGATGGGGTGAATAACTTTTTTGCAAACATAGGAAGAATACTGACTGAAAATATCAAACCAACCGGCGACTTGCGACGTCGGGTCGGTGTCATTCAGTCTTGTCCATATTATTTTTCACTCCTGAACAATAATGAGGCTGAAGTTGGGAGTTTAATTGCAAATCTCAGAGACAACTGCGCGACTGGAGTGGATAGATTGTCAACCACATTCCTAAAAAGATACAAGGAAGTTCTGACCCCTCCCATTACCTTTCTTTGCAATCGTGCTTTCTCGTCGGGATCTTTTCCTGACGCTTTCAAAGTAGCAGTTGTCACGCCAATATTTAAAAGTGGTGATTAGTTTGATAGTTAGTGTCACTAATTATGGACCAATTTCGATCCTACCCGCTCTCTCAAAGAACTTGGAAAGACTAATAAACAACAGACAGTAAAATATTTAGAAAGAAAATAAAATTTTCATCATAATGAGATTGTTTGCTAAAATATTGCTTTAAGTACATAATTTAAAATATTTATTTGCAAGCGATGCAGGAGGTTGGGAGCCTGGAAATCTGTACTCTGATCTGTGACTCCAGCTCTCAATAAGGATTCGAATGCTAGGAACAACGTAAAAAGTATATAATAACAATGTAACCTGATGCCTTCTTGAGAGAAATAAATGGTTTTTGTATTGTAATGTATTGTATTGTATAACCACGATGGGCTTAAACTTCAGTTCCTCTCCAAACTCAGCATCTCGACGGTCAAATCTAACGCGACAATCAAGATGCTCTCCAAACCAGCTCTTGGATAATGCTGTTTGCGTCGCCGAATACTGGGAGAACAAAGTATAAGAGGGAGTTAAGTCCATCGACTCGGATAAGAAGAAGATTTCATAATCGCCATCAATTTTTTATTTGTAAATACATTTAATGTACATACATACCTTGTTGCTAATTTACTATATGTACAGATTAATTTTATTTGTCAATTTCGGTCATTAGCTCCTTAGCTAATGAAATAGATCGGTCGATATCATAAGTACTTTTAAATGTATGTAGCTATTTATTTATATTAAAATTAATACGTCATGTCGGAAGACTCCCACTAATATCAGAAATGTGAAAGTTTATGTTTGTATGTGAGTGTGTACATGTTTGTTACCTCTTCCTGCATATGGGATGAATGCATTTCTTCCGGCGGCGTGAATCCAATAGATTCAGAATCAAAATTGTCTTTATTGTTAAAGTATACAGGGTTGCAGATGTTATTACATTAATAGTTCCAACAGCTTGTCTATAACGGACGTACAATAAATTTAAAATTATACATCATTTAATTTTTGGTTACGTTAGCAGGAAATGCGAATTGTAGCAGCACAATGGTATAGTCTGCTAGCGTGACAAGCAGTCTCAGCGGCAGCGCGGCGTTCACCGCGAATACGCCACAGCCACGTAGCGCACCGCCTCGGGCGCGGGACACGCGGACCACGTTCTTGCAAAGCCGACGCAGCGAGACTACACAATAACATTATAATTACAATTAGTTTGGTCACCTGCTACGTAAGCCCAGGGATAAGAAATAGCTGCCAGAACCTGCCGGTATCAGGAAACAATAAGAATAATAATAGGAATTAGAATAGGAATAGGAATAAGAAAAAGAATAAGACTAAGAAATCTCCGTGATCTTCCTCGAATCTTACGGAGTCAACTCCAGGCTCCATTTTTTTTAGATGAACTTATATTCATCATCAGCCTACACTAGTCCATTACTCAGCTGGAAACCAACTTCACCCAATAAGCGCCAACGCAGTCTTACTACATCTAGCCTCCACTTGCAAGATTTCGTTTCTGATAATTATCTACTAACCTGGCATTTTATTTCTGGTTTTTAACATCATGCAACAATATTCAGCTCTTTCTACTGCCACGTAGAATTTTTCACATTCCATGCTCAACATTGATATATGAAAAATATTTTTCATGAACCACAGTACGACAATGATGAGAATCTTTCCGGCGTACTGAAAAAGTATAGAAATAAATAAAAGCTACAGTATCGTTTATCATGATTGAAATAAAATACTACAGAAAATCTTATCCTACTTTTTCATATTCATATTCATATTCATATTCATTTATTTCTACTATATAATAAAACAAATACTAAAGTTACGAAAAATAGGACAGATGCCTTGGAGATGTGGTGCTAGAAAAAATGCTTGTAGTGTTCTAGACGTATTTGGCCAGGACATACTACAAAGAAATGTCTATGTGGGCCCTTAAGGCAGGGAAAGGGAGAAGGCACAAGACCACGCGGAAGGTCACTACTGTTGATGTTGGTGCTATGACGAGTGTAGCGTAGTGTAGTTTGTGAAGAGTGGATGTCGGTAGGTAAAACGTGATACCAATCCTCAACTGATCACTATGACCAC
The DNA here is from genome assembly GCA_907269095.1 of Blastobasis adustella. Classification (NCBI taxonomy): domain Eukaryota; kingdom Metazoa; phylum Arthropoda; class Insecta; order Lepidoptera; family Blastobasidae; genus Blastobasis; species Blastobasis adustella. The sequence continues at coordinate 1,297,753 of OU026132.1, forward strand.
TATGCTAAGAGTGTAACGACTTACAAGAAGATTACATACCATATACAATACGTTGTCCTTTGAAAAAAATCTAACCAGTTGCAAGCAAGCCAAACATTCGAAGAAGATTTCGACTGTGTAATATGTTATCTGAAAATCAAGAACAATAAGACAGACTTGACAAACTGAGTGGTTCAGTTGGTTAACATGCCGGTATGCCAAGCAGAGGTCCCAGGTTCGCATCCCCGTCGAGCAGAAATTGAATTGATGAATTTTAAATTCTATCGGTCTGGGTGTAGTATGTATAATAGGTATGTATTTAATAAAAGTCTATAAGTAATTTATCAGTTATCTTTTATAACACAAGCTTTGCTTACTTTGGGGCGATGGCGCTTTGTGAATTTGTCCAATAATATTTATTTATTTGCATTATTGAACCTTATTCCTTTTTTTTTATTATATGAGGAATATAATATTGCTTACCACGACATTTTAAATTTTTTCAAAGTCTTTAAACGCGCTCAGCAAATTCAAATACTGATAAAAGAATTCTTCTTGAGTTGCTGTTTCTATTACAGATTCACTATCGTCTTTAAGTTTCTGAATCCAAGTATACAACTCTGTAGTCATCAGCTTTACCAACATAGTACATCTTACAATATTTATATCAAAACTATATTGAAATAAATATCCGAAAGGACTGTTTTCATTGAAAAATAGTAACACTAAAATATGTGCCACTATATACGATATACTTAAAATACTGTACAACCAGTTGAATCTCGCATAAGATTCATAGTTACGGGTATAGCTCTTGGTAAATTTGAATACTCTTTGAAGTTTGAGGGTCAAACTAACTTCTGAGTGACTGTGTACGTAATTTGTAACTAAGTTGATAATGAAACCGATTAGGAAGTCTACTAAATAAATAGAATAGTAAAAGGTTAATGATTCCCTTATCACTGGGAAAAAAAGGACTGACCGAATTGTTAAAATACACGTTGTAATATGGATAGGAAAGAAAACACCAATGCAGAGCATATTGAGAACATTATGGGTAAAGTTATTAGGTGTAATGAATCCATCTTGAATTTTGTATTTAAAGTGCAGGATGATTGTTTGAAAAAAATTTAGAGGCCCAAGCAATTTATTGAAGTCTTTCTCGATAAAGTTGTCAAGCAAATATTCACTATGACCGATGCAGTATTTATTTTTCATAATAAAAGAAGGATCAGGTAAGTTAATACTTAAGTTTTATCACCTTGAATAATATTATGACAACCAATCTTTCACGTAAAATTTTTGCAAATGTAATATACAATATAGTTTGTTCTTCACAATACATCGACTTACTGATTCCGTACGACCAAAATTGATTGGGAAGTTTCCTTCATTACTTATATTGCTTAGTTATTAATTTAATTAATCATATTGTCTGTATGAGAATTAAATTTAATATAATAAAATACCTATACATTACTTGAAATGTGTCGTGTAGCAACCATATTAATTACTAGCGAATATAAGGTAACCAAATAAGACTTTAGAGCCAATGGTTTTGGTAATGCACTCCCGCCTTTCACCAGCCTACCTATCAGGTGGTAGGACTCTGTCAAGTTTGACAAGTCCGCCTGGGTGAGTACCATCGCCTTATCTATTTCTGCCGTCAAGCAACAATGCTTTCATTGTTGTGTTCCGGTTTGAAAGATAAGGTAGCCAGCGCAGTTTCAGGCATTAGTCCTCACAGTGACAACTTTTTGTTGCGTGCAACCTAATAAATACTTGAATCGTAGATGTTATTAACACAGTGACCGCTTATAATCAGGTGAGCTGTTTGCACGTCTGTCACTACGTAATATAAAAAAGAGCCTTCCGTTTTCTTCAGGATCACCAGCCCGCTGCATGACACCCTCCCGTCACTGCCACAGAGGGAATAAACTACAAATCTGGATTTAAAAAAAACTAACAATTATACTGGGAACTAAAAACAACTAGGTACTTCATTCATGTAAACTGTAAACTGTTGGAATCACACTTTATCGAGTACGCGTGGGTATAAATATGAATTAAGTGTCGTACAAATTACTCCAAAGGTTCCTTATTTTTATTGTACCCCTGTTCCACTTTATTATACAAATTTTTATATACATATAATACGTTTCTATTCAAATGAAACTAAAATGTGTTTCTCTGTAAATTAAAGTTATAATTTAAATTTTTTTAAATAATAACATTAATTCTAAATTTACCAAAATATATAAATAAAACAAAACCTGTAAATTAAAGAAACGACATTAAAAATCCATTTCTTACACTATTCATTTTATTATTTACATCTTAGTTCTATAGTCGATACAATACACACACTACATACACCATCTTGTTATTCAGCTGTCATGTCTAGACAAGACAGATGAAGAAAAATAAATTTAAAGAGTCTTGCCATATAAGAACTCTTTACATCTCCCCTCGAAGGAAAGAAAATTCTCCATAGAATTTTCATTCATTCTTCTGCTTTATCTTCCGTTTCATTATCTTCTAATACAGGAATTGGCATGAGTTTTGTAATATGGTAAAGATTTGATTCAACTTTCTGATGACCAGTATCTATCTTGTATATTGTATTTGATATTTTATCTATGATCTTATATGGTCCAACTTTTAGTTCATCCAGCTTTTTCCTGTTCAATCTATTACCACTTTCTACATACACCATGTCTCCTTCACTGAAATTCCAATTTTTCAGCTTTTTGTCAAATTGTTTTTTGTTGTAGTTGTGTGATTTTATTGTGCTCTCCAATGCTGTTCTTCTATCTTTATTCCAGTATTCATGTGATATTACTTGTTTTATTGCATGTGGTAAAATCTAAACATTTGTTCCATATAACAAATATTTTGGTGCGAAGCCCGTTACCGAATGTTCCGTTTCATTGTATTTATTAACACATTCTTGTGCTATTGTTGTCCATGCTTTTTTAATCCCTTCTTCATTAATTTAACATCTTATTTTCTTGACTAGTGTTTGATTAAGTCTCTCATTTAAACCATTTGAAAATGGTGCATTTACTGCTGTGAATATCATAGGTATTTGTTTGTCTTGTAGGAATGTCTTGAATTCTTTCGAATTGATTCCCGGGTATTGATCAGTGAGAATCATACCAATCTTTTCCGTTTCTGCTATATTTCGGACTAATTTAATAAAATCATTCACACTCTGTGTTTTTGATGTTTTTACAAAGGCATGTCTTGTAAAATGATCGACCAGCAAATGAAGGTATCTCTTTGTTGATCTTGAACCTCCGAAACCACCTACCGTGTCAATGGACATTATTTCAAATGGTCTTGTAGCTGGGCCCAGTTGAGACATAAATCCATATTTGTTATGTCCTCTCGACTTGTTTTTTATACAAACATCACATCTTTTACAAATGTTTTTAATATTATTTGTCAGATTCCTGGCTGTATAGACTTATTGATTTCTGCATTTGTCCAATACCAATATGACACAGGTCTTCATGTATTTCTTTTAATAGTTTCTTACTAAATTCTTCTGTAAGTATTATTTTATGTCTTTTCCCTACTTTCTTAAAGTACAATTGTTGTCTCTCGATATATTTTTCTTTTTTCTTCTGTAATTCATCGTTGTTCTTCTGGTCTTTTATTATATCTTCTTGTTTAATTAAGTTTACTACTTGTAATTGTTCATCTTCGTTAGAATTTGGTTCCAATACTGGGTTTCTACTCAGGCAATCTGCTTCTAAATTCTGTTTTCCGGGTGCATATTTTATTGTGAAATCATATTGTGATAAATAGTATGCCATATCTCCTAACTCTTCGTCAGTTCTTGATTTCAAATTCATGTTTTCAAGCGGTTTGTGGTCTGAATAAACAGTGAATGATTTTCCTATTAAGCAGTATTGCCAGTATCTCACCGCTTCTGCAATAGCAAGGCATTTCAAATATATCGCTTTCTTTTTCTTTTGTGCTCCATTTAATTTCTTTGAGAAATATGCCACCGGCTCTTCTTTTCTATCAGGTTGTAATTGTTTCAGTATTGCTCCAACACCTTCTAAAGATGCATCAGTGTAAATATTTATTGGTAAGTCTTTATCATAAATCTCCAAGACCGGTTGAGTGCACAGTAATTGTTTTATAATTTCAAATGTTTTTTGACAATCTTCTGACCAAACAAACTTTTGATTTTGTCTCAGCAAATTATGCAACGGATCCAAAATTATGGCACTTTTCGGAATATACTCGTGATAAAAGTTTATTTTCCCTAAAAACTGTCTCACGTTTTTTTGTGTTTTGGGAATAGGAAAATCCTGAATTGAAATTAAATTATCCTTCAATGGTTTTACTGAGTTGTTTCCAATAACATGACCTAAGTACTTCACTGAACTTGCTACGAATGTACATTTTGTGATTTTTATCCGGAATCCTTCTTTCTCAATTGCTTCTAACAATAGTGATATATGTTGTATGTGCTCATCAAAAGTTTTCGAAAATATGAGTATATCGTCTATATAATTAACTGCAAAGTCAGTTATATTTTCTCAGTATATTACTTAGAACTCTCTGAAATATAGCTGGTGATGTCTTTAATCCGAAGGGTAGACATGTCCATTGATAATGTCTATCTTGTGTCACGAATCCTGTTTTTTTCCGATCTTCAACTCGTAAAGGAATTGACCAAAATGCCGAGTTTATATCAAGAGTTGAAAAATATTTACAGTTTCTCGTCTTTGTCACCAGATCATCTATTAATGGAAATGGTTGAGCCTGAGGGACTACTATTTTGTTCAAATCCCTGAAATCTATACATAATCATGACCTTTTGTTATCTTCTTTCTTAAATGCTAAAGTAACAGGCGCAGCAAACGGACTGTACGATTCTTCTATCATTTCGTTATCCAATAGTTTACCTATTTGTTCTTCTATCTCTTTCTTATCTTCAATCGTACACCTATAAGGTCTCTTACTGCAGTATCTGTCTACTGTTAGGTCTATCCTTTCTTCGTATCCATTAACCTTTCCTACATCATATTTGTTCTTTGCAAAAACTGATTTATGTTTTTCTATCAGTCTATTTATCTGTGTTTGATCATCTTCTTTCAAATGATTTACAATAGCTTCAAAATCTTCTTCTATCATTCATTAAAGTTTATTCTTATTTCTTTCGATGTATTTACATCTTCTTCAATCTGTATATCTTTATTTGTTTCTATATGTATATATATGTCTTCATTTTCTTTATCTGATTTTTGTTTTAAATTTAAGTTTTCATCTTGCATTAACTTGAATGTTTTTATCAAGTCCAACCCAATCAAAAAGTCATAGTTGAAATTTTGTTCATCAATTATGAAAACATCTTCACATTTTTCCATATCAAATATTTTTATTTTTAATTTTGTCACACCACTTGTTTTGCTAACACCATTAATTGTGATGAGGTTTGTTTCATTCTTATTATTTGTTTCTCCATTTAGTTTTAATAATTTTGAATTTATAAGAGAAACATTCGATCCCGAATCATAAACTCCATATACCTCTAATGTTTCATTTAATAGCAATTTTATATTTATGAATGGTGTTACTGTTCGTTTTTTTGGTCGGTATCATTTAACTCCGCTTCTATTTTTGTATTGTTCACATGTCTTATGTTTATAGAAAACACTTTATTATCTGGTTTCACTTTGAACCAGCATGTGTCTTCTGGGTGGTAACGATTACCCTTATTTAATTTTTCACAAATTTTACATGGAGTGTGCTCGTCTGTTTTAACATTTATTTTTAGATTTCCGTATTAATTCTTTGGCACGTAAGGTTTTTTATTCACCATGTGTTCATGTTTTCTCACCTCATTAAATAAACTCACAGTGTCTACTATTGCTTCTCTGTCAATCTTATTGAGTATGAACTCTGGTAAACCGGCTGCAATCAGGTCCACCATGGTATTGGTATCCATAGAGCTTCTCATCTCCAATAGCAGTTTTTCCTTTTTTATAGCATAATCAATCAACGAGCCATCTTTGTATATATATGACAACGACAACAAAAGTCTCGCAAAACGCTTCTTTCCAAGTAGACCATTCTAAGTGTATCGTACATTTTACTATCATGGAACTGTACCAGTCTGCACAACCCTTATCCAGCTTATCCTTATTAAACAGCCTTAATATCTCAATCTTCTTTTCATCAGTTTTCACATCAAAGCGTTCGCATTCTTGTTCAAAATAAGTCATCCACTACTTCGCATTCATATTTTTACTAGTAAATTTTTCAAGTATAAACCGTTCAGCAACATTTTCCAAGTTCTGTGGTCTTTTTTCCTGTGTTTTCTCTATCAGTTTTTCAAACAATTTGTTAGTGTAGTGTAGTACCTTCGTTTAGTTGTGCTGGGGCAAAATCCTCTTCATATTCTTCTAGAAATATACCGTCAAACTGCAGATTACCACCCTCATCTAGGTATGTACTCTTGAGTTCTTCGGTCAGAGTGATCCACACCCTTCGTATTAGGTGTCTTTTGACAAAGCTTTTCTTCACTTTGGCAAATGCACTTGTCTGTGCAATGCCTGTGTGTAGAGCTGCAGGACGTAATTCCTCTGGTATGACATATACTTTACTGTCACTTGTCGATATTGAGGTTATACTATAAACGTTTGTTTTTCCATCCTTTCCTGTTAACAGCGTAAATTCGAAACGAAGTTTCTCCATTTTCGGCAATAATTGAGACAAAAATGTCGTTTTATAATGTTTCTATTCAAATGAAACTAAAATGTGTTTCTCTGTAAATTAAAGTTATAATATAAATTTATTTAAATAATAACATTAATTCTAAATTTACCAAAATATATAACACTTCATACCTGTAAATTAAAGAAACGACATTAAAAGTCCATTTCTTACACTATTCATTTTATTATTTACATGTTAGTTCTATAGTCGATACAATACACACACTACATACACCATCTTGTTATTCAGCTGTCATGTCTAGACAAGACAGCTGAAGAAAAATAAATTTAAAGAGTCTTGCCATATAAGAACTCTTTACATACATAGTTACATTACAATATGTACAAATTAAAACTACAATTTAGGAAACTAAATACACATTTTACATAAAAAATTAATTACATACAAGAAGCTGATTCTAGCTCGCTGCTAAGCGGAAGCGTTTCCAGAATGCTGGCGCCGTTACTGTAAAATTGCTTTTTGTGAACGTTCCCTTTATTTCTTTTTTATTTTTCTTTTCTGAGTATATCTATGTAACATAGTGTGATTTTTCTACCATGTTTTCTCTCTTATTTTATTAGTTTATTTGTTTTCATATTTAAATTCTCCCACATTTTGGTAAACCGTTTTGGGGAAATGATTATGACGTGCTAGGTACCCTATTTTTGAAGGCGCTTTGGGCGCGAGAAGTTTTCTTTTTTTCTCTTAAATTCTTTTGTTTATTTTCAAGCAAATAACTTTTTCATCGTTTTTGTCGTTATATCCATAGAGAAAAAATTTTCTATACAGAAGCAGAGAGTACATTTAGAGTTTAAATATGAGACAAAATGTCACACATCTCTATAACACACACACTAATGCAAATGCAGGGACGGAACAAGGCAGCCCATCATGAGTTATATTTTGCTACGACTTTCTACTCGTAACGAACACTTGTTCGCTCCAGATGACTATGCAATATTTTTAAGCTTGTCCTTATATATTTTAATATTGACATTATAATAAAAGGAAGGTGTCTAGTGAATCAAAGCCATGCCCTGATACCTACCACCGTCTTTTCGATCTCTCGATCCTACATACCGTGAATCGGCAGTGCTTGCTTTAGCAAAAAGGAGGGTTATGGTTTTGACCGGTATTAATGTTTATTTGTTGCCTCATAACTTCTAAACTAAGTAGGTATCTACCTTCTTACTTATAGTTAAAAGCGTCTTTATTGTTCACAGGTTGGCCTATGTGACTTCACAAATTTAATATGATGCCCTCTAGAGGACATAGTCATGAAAATAATAATAATAATGAAAAGGATAGATACATTAATATATTAAACAAGCAGCATATTCTTTATTCTCAGTAAAAATTCATATTATGCTGGTGCAGCAGGACAGAAGGGACTTGCATCTAATTATTATCTTGTTCTTCAAAATGTTTACAACGCAGCACTTCCAATTTGCAAACCAGACATAAACATGTCTGGTCTTTAGGAAACCTAGAAAAACAAATATTTATGTAAATAAACGTAAATACGCGATTAATCCGTTGTTTCATATAATGTCTGAACATTTAAAATTTCATCTAGGTACATTTTTGGTATGGAACCCTGATACATATAAAGTTGTGGACCGCTATTCACAAGATTTGAGTAATAAAATACTATACAATAAATACTAAGTCCGATCCTGTTAGCATCAAAATATTTTCGTACCTATTTAGACACCGAAATATTGCTCAATTTGCCAATAATTTTAAATCTATCTCTAATGGCATGTTGTTTTAAGGTAAAGCATTTCAATTAATGCAAATTCACACTATTTCGATGCATATTTTTGTCACAATTTCTAAAATTTATTTTGGATCGCCTCGACCACGAATGTTTACTTACCGGTGAAAGGATAATCCAGGTGTATTTCCATACTTTGCGCTTTCACATAAATGTGCACTAAATTACACACAAAATTACAATCTTTTAAATGGTTTAATTTAAATTTTATTAGGAAATTATAAAATTTACACCGATGTTTCAAAAAAAACGTCAGGTCGATAGGCCCTCGAGCAATATGTCGAACGTTCAAAACATTGCGCACGTCATTTTCCGTGAACTTATTCCAAGGGATGAATAAACGGGATAGCAAGATTCATAATCATTGTAGAGCGAGCGAACAGGGAATATTTGTGATTTGTGTTTAGTCTGGTATGTCTGTGGTTATATCACAGTTTTTATTAATTTTGAACCATAAGTGGTGATAACAGACATTTTAATGTTATTATTATCTATGATAAACTATATATTCAATTAATCGTACACATAAATTATTTACAGTTATAATAAAAAATACACTAATACCTACATCTAAAATACCAAAAATATGCAATGTTAAAAAAGATGTAAAAAACCAGGGCCCCGCAGTAAGGTGCCCATCATGGCGGCGGCATTCCCGCGCTGGATGGCGATACTTATCCGCTGCGCGAGAAAACTGCCGGCACGTGGGTCACCCGTCGCCTCCCTGAGCCGCTTACTAAGCTCCCTGAAGAGCGAGTGTGCGCCCGGGCCCCACGGACCCAGTGTGTCGACACCAAATGCAACAAAGTCGTATTGGGCGCCGAGACAGCTGTCGAGCGCTCACGCATCTCAGCCGCCGCGCCAGCCCGTTTGGCGGTTGCCGGAAGATAGGTCGCAGCTAGTGTGTCGGCACACGTGGCGTCCCACACCAGCGGGCGACCCATCCTCCACGGTATCATAGACATCCCGTCAGGTCTCTTGCCATCGTCCCGTGCAATGTGTTGAGGTTCCAGGATTGCGGGGACGTTGGCGCTGAGTTTTGTGAGTATTCTAATATTTGGGGCTACGCTATTAAAATTTTGGACTATGGATTGTGCCAAGCTTGTGTCTATTTTCTCAGAAATGTAGAGTTCACATTTGTTAAAATTTAGTTCCAAACCAATGAGGTCAAAATTGTGTATTATACAATTGTATTATTTTTCCCTACAATGTATTATACAAGCTTGCTCATCTTCCTGCTATTTTTCATCCATCCATTTTCCTAACCGTTCCTATCCTCTCCGTCTTTCTCAGATACGGCTGTGGGTGGGAGTGCTCAACTTCTAGAGCCGGATGTCTTTTATCTTGTGCCTTCGCTGTTGGTGGTGATAGACTGCCTACACGCAAGTATCTCTGATTTAACTCTGCATAGCGGCCTGCATGCGCCCCTGCAAGCCAGCTCATCCCCAAGCTCCATCCAGTTCCTATATCACCAGCTTTTTATATTCCGCCTAATCCATTCACCTGGCAAAACTAATCCTTTTCCAGTACTAACCTGCTTCTAAAAAGTTTTGTAGAGCTCTGAGCCGCTGCTTATGCTGTATGATTTTGTTGCAATAGTGTTATAAGTAGTTTTATGTTACTAGAGAATAAAGAGGGACCCATTTTTATGATAAGGTTGATGATTTTGTATTTTATTTTCTTTTGTTTTGTTTTCTTTAATTTTACCTTTTACAAATATATTTAAAACATTTTATACCCCCTCAACCTTAGTTTTCTTTTTAAAACCCTCAGTAAAGTAGTTCTGATCAGAATCCAGTCTGACATTACCTTGTTAAATGGTCAAAGGTATACGTTGTCCGAGGTACGCGCCAGCACGACGGTCTCCGGTTGCCTCTTAACCGGGTAGATACCTCTTGAAAAATTTTATTAGCACTAGGGCCCTATGGTCTTAGACTTTCAACCCCAAACGGCGCAAATAAATATCCCTGATCTAGGGAACCATATTTGCGCCGCCTAAGGTCTTCCACCGTTGATGCAGCTGCGCCAGCGTTAGCCGAGGTAGCCCTTGTGTGGGATGGGGCCAAGGTGTCTTTACAGGTCGCACCCCACTGGCACGTTGATGGTGGCAAGGGTACGGTGGATGACGTCATTGAGGTTCGCATGGTGCGCCAAGCAACCGGCACTACGCTGGCACGACAGGCCATGGTGCCCAAGGGTATCTGCAATGCTTCCGCAATGGCAGCGATGTAGTTCGTTAATTTTCATACCAAGGCGCAGGTACACGGAAAGACAAAATGTAGCTCCGGTGAGAAGAGTACCTGTATTTGGTGAAGGAATGGCATGTAACCAAAATCCCGCCTCCTTCTCCGAAACCGCAAGAAGAAGCACGATCTCCAGAATTAACCGAGCTTTCTAAAAGGTTAGAAGAAGTCAATCTGCATAGCGGCTCATCCCAAAGCCTTTGGGAGTTGGTGTTGGCGGGAAAATCGGCGTTAGGACAGATGATAGACCATGCTTTCTTGGCCTTCGACTGGCACGACACCTCGACGCCGCACAAGGACGTAGTGATTATTTTCATTGTCAAGATGCTATGTACGGAGGACAGGAAGGCAGGTAGAGATAAATCTGAAATTTTGCGGATTCCCAGGCCTCCAAACCGGATGGGCAGTGAGGACTGGGTCCATGAACGAAAATCAAAACGGCAATTGATTATGGATGACAGCGTGGTTTGTATGGTGGTGTCGAGTGATGAAAGAAGATGGGGATATTTCCACAAGGGACTACAGCGTAGAATGTATACTATAGCGTTCGAGGCGAATAATAAACAAAAACGGATTATGGTGATGGCGATATGTGGATGAATCTTTAATAGCCGGTCTTGAAACCTGTTGAACTTGTTCGTTTGGGAAACAACTAAAGGAGAAATCGATTCAGTAACTATGGGGGCACCTAAAAGGGAAAGAGATTCCTTGTTTTGGATTTTGATATTTGGCGCCAGTGAATGATACTTCGAGACTATCTAGTTTTTTTTGGTTTGTACCTTATTATTGTGTCTCTTAGTGGGCTAGATGTGAAATTAGTAAAGGACGCACGAGACAACTGGATAGATTGGTAGGGATGGATAAAAATAAATAAATAAATAATCGTTTATTTACCATCTACAAAAAAATATGTATAAAAAAAAAAAAAAAAAAACAACTGTCACGGCTCGAGTCTGCTGTCTGCCGATTAAATATTCATATTAAATATATGTAACCCTTTCTGGATGGCCTAAGGGTTGGTGCGCGTCGCGCCCAGTAGTGGAGATTACTGTGGTGTGTGGGCGTGGTTGTCCGTGTCCCCAATTTTCCGTGTATGTAATTTATGTTATGAGGCTGTGCTGAGTTGACAGACTGTTTTGCTGTGACATCTGCAACATCTTAGACAAGCTGTTACCTCGGCAACGTAAGGCGTTGCCTGGTTACAAGACGCTGTCGGTATTATTCGGCTGACTTCGGCGCAAGATGGCGCACGTCACAAGAATGAGACTGCGTCAGATTTGTCAGAATTGGATTTCATTTTGACGTGTGATTTTATTTTGATACTTTGTTTTCATATAGAACCTAGTTTTAGTTTTTTGAGATATTTTCTGTAAATATCCCCAATACCCCATGTCCCAGGATGCAAATGACGCACGGTCGAGGTCATTGGAAAATTTGATACGATGCCCCAGATGCCCCCAGCCTCTCTTCTTCAAGGGACAGAGAGGCCTCAACATTCACATTGGTAAGTCGCATAAAGATCGCGGCGTACTTAGCGCCTCTGTCCCTTCGTCGGCCCCTGTTCCCAGTGCCCCAGTGTCAGTGCCTCTAGTCCCTTTAAAGCCATTCTGGGAACGGGTGGCCCACCTAAAAACTTCAAAACGGATTTTAAAAAGGATCCCCCGGGGGCGAGGATCGTTGTAGCCCAAGCCCTTGCACGAGATCTTCAAAGAGCTACAGCCAAAAATGACAAAGAGAGCTGGGAGCATCTTCTCACATTTCTATTCCGTATTCTACATGTTGAAGATACCGGTCCTAACACTTTTTTAAATTCATTAACAGCAAGTATTATAAAAAACTGTTTAAACTCTTAATAGTTCCAACTTACACACATTTACACCAACTCGGAATGTACTTCAACATGTAGAAAATATAATTAATGACGGTGATATCAAAGGGGCAGCTCGTATCCTTTTTTCTAATGATACTTTTGCTCCCGATACGCCCGAGACTTTGGCCGGCCTCCACAGTAAACATCCTCAACCTCCGGCAGACCTTCAGTTACCAGACGCCCCCAGTGCTGCGGATTCCGCGCTGCATGTTTCAGCGGATGCCGTTCGCCAAGCCGTTTTTTCATTCCCAACCGGCTCGGCGGGCGACATTGATGGCCTGACTCCGCAGCACCTCAAGGACCTCCTGAGCTGCGCTGGTGAGGCTGATGATATTCTTTTGGACTCTATTACAGGGCTTACGAACATGATGTTGTTAGGTGCGGTAGACTCATCGGTTGTAGATACCCTGTATGGTGCCAACCTTATCGCTTTAAAAAAGAAGGACGAGGGCATTCGTCCCATTGCGGTTGGCACCACCTACCGTCGCCTGACAGCTAAGCTGTGTTGCAGGTTCTCTGCGCCCAGTCTGAAAGAATATTTCCAGCCGATCCAGCTGGGTTTTGGTTCGAAAGGAGGCTGCGAAGCCGCCGTTCATGCCCTCAGGACGTTCCTTTATCATAATGGCGGTGAGGTTCTGCTGAAGGTTGACGTAAAAATGCCTTTAATTCTGTGGATAAAGGCGCCTTGCTCAACCAAGTGAAGACAAACATGCAGGCCGCCTATAATTTTCTTTGGCAATGTTATGAACAACCGACAAACCTTATACACAAAGGCCACTTTTTGTACTCGGCGGTCGGTTGCCAGCAAGGTGACCCTCTTGGGCCGGCCATTTTTAGTCTCGCGATACACCCCATAGTCAAAAAACTAAATTCAACATTAAACGTTTGGTAATTGGACGACGGTACCCTAGGAGGTGATGCTACAACTATTTTACAGGATCTACAGCTCCTCATTCGGGACTTCAGTGCCATAGGCCTGGACCTGAATTTCTCGAAGTGTGAGCTGTATATCTCTGAGTCTTGTCCGTCGGCTGGCGCTGTTTTAGCAGCATTTCGCGCCCTAGCCCCAAATATCACAGTCGTCGACAAGACTAACCTGCACCTTCTAGGGTCACCTATTTTTGACGAATCGCTGAAATATTTTGTGGACCATAAAATTCAAAATTTCAATTCAATTGCAGATCGCCTTCTCAGAATTAACAGTCACATGGCTTTTGCTATAATCCGATATTGCCTTTTTGTTCCAAAATTCATGTATGTTTTACGGTGATGTCAGCTTTGGAAACATCCCGTTCTTCCAGAACTCCAAGACAACACCGTGAAACAAACACTCACATCAGTTTTAAACATTAATTTGGAAAATTCTTCTTGGGAGCAGGCATCATTGCCTATTCGCTATGGTGGTCTGGGCGTTCGTAAAGTGTCTAGTGTGTCCTTGCCAGCGTTTTTGTCCTCCCTAAACTAGGAACATTTCCATCGGCTTTCTACCGAGGCCAAAATCGCGTGGCAGTTGGCTTGCCCGGAGGCAGAGCCCACTAATTCTTGCTCACAGCGGCTATGGGACGAACCGCTCTGTAGGTTGGCGCGAAACAAACTTTTAGACGCAACAACCAATTCTGCAGAGCGCGCTCGCCTTCTGGCTGCTGGCGTGTGGGAGTCGGGCCTCTGGCTCCAGGCAATGACTTAAAAAACATCGGCACTTTGCTCGACCGTGCCACTTTCAGGATTGCCACGGCCCTGCGTCTTGGAGCTCCATGCAGCGCTCCACACGACTGCCACTGTGGCCGCCCTGTTGACCAGCTCGGCCACCATGGTTTGTCGTGTAGTAGGAGCGCCGGACGCATTCCACGTCACGCGGACCTCAATGATGTCATCCGTCGGGCCTTTGCGGTGCTGGAACCCAACGGTTTAGCCCGCGATGATGGGAAAAGACCCGATGGAATGACACTCACGCCCTGGAAACTGGGACGGCCCTTGGTCTGGGATGCTACGTGCATCGATACCCTTGCGCCGTCCCATCTTCCAGCCACCGCGTGTCAAGCAGGTGCCGGTGCTGCCTCTGCTGAAAACGTCAAACGGCGCAAATACGCATGTCTCAGTGGCGACTACATATTTGCGCCATTTGGCGTGGAAACTCTTGGGCCGTGGGGACCAGGCGCACATTCCCTATATAGGGAACTAGCCAAGCGCCTGGTCGATATTAGTAATGACCAGAAGGCTAGCCTCTATTTGGGACAGCGTATAAGCCTCACCATCCAGCGGGGCAACGCGGCCACATTGTCTGGGCACATTTCCGCATTCAGGGGACTTGGGGCAAATATTTTATCTATTTAAGTAATTTTAAGGTTTTTATTTATAGGTAGTTTTAGTGATTATATATTTTTTGTGTATTATGTACAAGTTGTAAAATAAATTATCCAGTATTTGGACGATAATATATAGGAAATTCAAAATGTATATAAAATAAATGTTACAGAATTAAAAAGAAAAAAAACACAAATACATAACAAAAGAGAAATACGAATTGAAAATGTACACGATGATAAATGGGCTTATGGCTCAGGGTAGCGTGACACAAGTCCAAACCCTGTCGCAGTACACAAAACACAAAAGGTATTTGATTTATAATAATGGAGTTCCATAAAGAATACTTTTTGGCCGCTCCACACGTTAATATTGCATAATGTACCTATTTTTACTAACATCATTATAATATTGATTTATATATTAATGCTGTAGATGCATATTGCTGACTGGACCAGGCCACCTGAATTGCACATTGGCCCCAAGCAACAGTTGAGATGACATCCGAGGCACGAGGCGTTGTCGCACGCGCTCAAGTAAAGCGCCGACGCCGTGCCTCGTGCGCCTCGCGACCTGGACAGCAGCGGCTCTACGCGACGGCACCATCGCATGACATCTGATTCACCTCGATCCGAGTCGTAGGCTTAATTAGTTTAATTCTTAAAATAGTCTCGTGTTCCAATCATCATCATCTTGGCGTTAATGTCCCGGTTGTGCTCTCGCGCACGAGAGCCCGGGGTCTGCCTTGACCATGATCCAGGATTTGGCAGGTCAGGTAATTATAGTAGAGCGACTGCCATCTGACCTCGACGGGAGTGTACAATCTCGGAGTGTCAGTATGGGTTTCGGCCGGGTCGTGGGACCATGGACCCCGTATTTGCCCTGAGAACTCTCATGGAGAGATACAGATCAAAGAACACCTTTGTATTTCCTATTTCTAGACATGCAGAAAGCATTTGACTGTGTTCCTCGTAAGATGGTCTGGTGGGCGTTGCGGTCCAAGTCAGTACCTAAAGCCTTTATTGACATTATCCGAGACATGTACCGCGATTCCGATTCCATAGTTAGGACTGCTGTTGGTGAAGCCGACCCGTTACCGATTTCCGTTGCGGTACACCAGGGCTCCGTGCTCAGCCCACTTCTGTTCAACGTGATATTAGACGGACTATCATGAGGTACCATCGTGGCTACTCATGTATGCTGACGATATCGCGTTGACAGACTCTGACAAGGGGCGACTTGTCCATCGGGTGGAAAAGTAGAAGTAGTCGCTTGAGAACGGCGGTCTGAAGATAAATGTGGCGAAGACAGAGTACATGGCCTGCAACAGTACAGACCCTCTACCTGTCCGCATAGGTGAAGAGGAGGTCAAACGAACGGATCAGGTCAGATACCTGGGGTCGGTACTAAGCGCAACTGGTGACATCGACAACGACGTCTAAGCTCGAATATCCGCAGCTTGGGCCAAAAGGCAGGAGGTGACGGCTGTCATTTGTGACCCCAAGATGCCGATGAAGCTGAAGGGACAGGTCTACAAGACTATTTTTGGACCTGTTCTCTTATACGAGTACGGCAGCGAGACTTGGCCTCTACTAGAGCGACACTAGCAGGAGTTGCGAGTCACGGAAATGAAGATGCTGCAGTGGATGTGTGGGATTTCCCGCAAAGATCGCGTGCGGAACGCCCACATCCGCGGTAGTCTTTAAGTACGTGACATCGCAGATAAGCTACAAGAGTGACACCTTCGATGGTACGGCCACGTCTTGCGCAGACCGGCAAACTATGTGGGGAACAGATATCTGGCCAAGCCGCCCCCGTCAGGAACGCGAAGGAGAGGCCGGCCAAAGAAGCGATGGCTGGACGTCGTTAAAAGTGACATGCGTGCCAACTTACTCACCAATGAGGATGCCAAAGACCGAGCAAAGTGGACTAGGAAAAGCAGGAAGGCCGGGCTCCCGGGTGTTGCGCAGGAGCGCAACCGGGATTTAACGCCAAGATGATGATGATGACTGCCATCTGACCTCCATGACCCTGCTACCAGGGAACCCGACCAGATTGGATCATGGGTACACATCAAACTGCCTGAATGTGCATTTTTCATCACGATATTTTTCCTCACCGTAAGAGCATCGGTTAGTATTCAACAAATGTACATAACTCAGAAAACAGCCATTTGTACATGGCCGGAGCGGGATTCGAACCCGGGACCTCTGGCTTACGAGTCGGATACTGTAACCGCTCGGCCACCGTCGGCACAGTCTTGTGTTCTAATATCGAACTCAATTTAAATTCATATTAGAAATTAATCTTTGGTTTCCTTTGAGTCTGTGACACCTATAATTTGCATAAACCCATTCATCCATATTCACAACAGTTTACATAATAAAAATCAATGAAAAGCTTTTTTACAAATAATTCTTAAGCATACGGATGGTTACACTCGTAGGTGGTCAGCAGCGTTTTCCATAGTTAGATTTATAACTCGCGAAATGCATTCAATGTTAATAGAATTCGCCTATGTGTACCTACTTTCATGATGTTTGCCGCAGAAATTGGGAAATCAATAAACTTTAGATAACATTCATTATGTTTGTGAAATACTGCAACATTTAGTGGCCATGCCCATATACTACACAAAATATTTAAGTGTAATTAAGTAAATCTAATCAAAAGTATTTAATGACCTTCGGATAGAGCCTTTCAAGGAAAGTAAACGTACAACGTTTGCAATTCTGCTAATGAATTATACCTAACCCTTTCAACAAAATTATTACCGATCTCAATATTCAAGCGAATAAATTGCATTACATTCCAGTTTGCATCAGTCTGAAAGAGTAACTATACTAGTGGATTAAATATGCGTTCTTTGGGTGAATTTTTGCCCAACAATATACTTTCAAGAGATTCACAATCTTTGATGAGACCGCTCCATATATTGTCGGCCTTGTTTTTCTTAAAAAAATGTAACATTATCAACCATTTCGTTACTCCCACTGTCCTTGGGGACCACGTGATTTCTTTCCTTGGCACGTGTATTTACATATACGTCTATTTCAATCGTATTATTGCATTGAATCTAAAACAAAGTTTCAGTACATTGGAGCGATGTGTTAATTTCTATACCCTTTATTGTTTCACACTCAACATCTCCGCTTTCTTTATAACATTCATTTTGAATGTATGTCACAGCTTAGATCACGTTTCTTGCATACTGCATATTCAAAACGCTCATAATACTTTCAATATTGATACCAACAGTTATAAGAGAGTGAAATTTTGGAATTGGGTTTTGTGTGGAGTGCTCTTCCCATTGTTCATATTACTTACATGTATCAGCGCATACTACTACATGCATGTATACGGATCGTTTCATGTATACAATGTAATATATGTGGTATCATTGGTGTATTTTGATTCTGGAATAATGTATGCAACGCGAATGATGGCGATAGTTAATTTTGAATTCAAGCATTGGTTTCTGGCAGTGAAGTTACATAATGAGAAGTTCAAAAATATGCAAAGTGAACTTTCTGTAGACTTCAACGAGAACTGGAAGCACATATACCGCTCTCATGAGAATATTATGAACGCCTTTGATATACTGAAGCGTACTTTGTAGTTTCCGGTAAATAATTTAATTCTTAAAATGCCATTGGACAATGTTCCTAAAAAAATAATCAATGAAAATAAAAATATATGTACAAACCTCAGTTGTGGCATGCTAATAATCATCCTGTAATAATTTCAGGTTTTTATTTTGACAGTTGATACATTCATACAATGGATACTTAATGTGGAATTGCTTATTCAATTGTTTGCCGCTGGCTCCATTTCACGACATGACGTAAGTTTTTATTTCTTTTGTCTGAAATCAAGACCTCCCTGGAGCAGGTTTCCGAATGGGGCAGAAGAAACCTCGTCCAGTTCAACCCTACGAAGACAAGACAAGTTTGTTCGTTTACGGCGAAAAAAAACCATTTGATGGCCAACCAACCAACCAGCCTGGCTATTGGCATTGTCAATGATTCCTTTCTCAATGATTCCAGATGAATGTGAATGAAGAAGGGTTTGTCAGGACCATAGTAAGTGGAATAATATGGTGCATGACATTTTTCCATTTTTACGGTTGAAAGGCATAACGATGCAAATATTCATTATTGCTTGGCTAGTTAAGAAGCTGGTCTTATTATCGGCAATGTGTTATCAGTTTGAGATATTCTATTCCTCGGTTGATGCTGCGGGTGATATCTGGAACAACATAATGCTTGTTGGAGTTAGTAAGAACCTTATAATGTATTCAAACTCTATATATTGTTATGAATCTATATTTCGTAACAATAATATTTACGGAGCACGATTTGTATTCGCAGCGCTGAAACTACATAAGAGAAATCGCAGTTGTTTATTTTCCTGTGTTCGATGATAGTTTTACATAACAAATAACTTGTATTACACCCGTCCATCCATTTTCGTTCAGATCTTGTCTTTGATCGTCTTCCAACATAGCTTTCAACTTTTATCTCACGTCTGTTTCTGGCTGCTTGCATCCAACCAACTTTGAATCGGTCTCGCTAGCACGCTGACACTAGACTAGTGCCGCTTTACATCTATCATCGCTCGCATTAGTACCGGATTTTAGTACCGATCCTTCTGCACTACATGCATGGACTGTAATCCACTCTGGCAATGCTACCTCTCCCCTTCCAACCTCTCTCAATCGCTCCTACGTCATAAGTACGATATCCATAAAGTTAAGAGGTAAATACAGTCTGAAGCTAAATACGAATAATAAAAATAATAACTTTATTTGTTACCAGAATCAAATAAAATGACAAAAAACATTCATCGGATGACAAGGAACTTCAGAAAGATGGCAGCCCTAAATCTGTTCTGGATCGACGCTAGTCTCCCATTCAAGACGGCTGGACTTGTTGCGAACAACACTGTGGTTCTACTGCAGTTCATTCTGAAACTTTAATGTCGATTTAAATTATTTAGTAACTTTTCATTACAAGTTCCAATATAAATTTGTTTTGTAATTTGTTTAAATGAGTTGTGTTATCGTTGAGGTCATTTTGTTTGTGTTTGTAACACACGTGGCACCGTAACTCCATAACAATTAGAATTTAATTACATTAGACAGATACATATATATGTATTTTAATGAGATGCTTCATAGCCAATTTTTACTATTTCTATGACTTATTTTTTAGGTTCAACTAACATACATGTTTCAATTACGGTAATACGTTCCGTTGGTATTTGTTTTGATAAATGAATTAGTCAGATCCACCTCGCTTTTAACATCGCTTTCTGTCACCGATTACTCAGCTATATTGATTTAGTAATTAGGAGAAGTGTTATGGCTTTCAATGTAAGTTAATATTTACCTCTTGGTTGATTTGATATTAGTAGGTTGCTTGTATTATTTCATTCTTGTTATTGTGTAGTAAGAGAATACGAACCGACTTAAAATTAAAACAAAAATTAATTTAATCACTAAATAGGAAAAAATGTTACCAGAATACCTTGTAAATAATACAGTTAGTGAAAACATTCAAAATGTTATTCTTCCGCTAAATATATTGGCGACTTCAGTTTTTTTGAAGAAATACTTTATCGATGGCCGATTCATCACACCTACTTCTAATAGATATTACGTTATTTCCTTTATTGGATCAAGTGTCTTACTACTTTTCCTATTTTTCAAAATTAGTCTGATTTATATTTCGTTCTCGGAATCTCAAACTTTTATCTTTATTCTAATCTTCTGTAGTTCCTCGTTTTATCTCATTTCTATTGTATTTTATTACACACTCCACATCGCTTATAGTTTAGACCATATTGCGCTTGTATTAAAGTTGGACTTCATTCACAATTCGTTAACAGTTCCGAGTAATTTGAAAACATTGCGATTTTGGAATTGGATCAGTGTTCTATGCTTAGTTTTATTCTACTTGATTCTCCCCGCTGTTTGTCTGTTGGCAAATTTTTTTAATATTTATGACTACTTTAACAATGTCTTGTCGATTTTCATCGACTCGAACCCATTATATGCTTTAAGTATGTTGAAACTCATAAATTTTGAATTCGAACGATGGCTGAAAGAAAGTGAATACGTATTAGAGAACAAAAAATTACATCATCTCTACGAAAACATTTTGGAAGCATTTGATATTTGGAAGAAATTATTTCAATATGTAGTAAGTACAGTAACTAATCGACCAAATTCAACTTACACATGAAGAGTTTGAAGTGTGCTTTGAAGAGTAAAACTATTCTTTCCAGTTCGGATTTCTGTAGACCCAATTATTTTCCCGTGATAAAAGTAGCCTATGCACAAATAAATAAATTATTTATTAATTTATGATATAACACCCAGACCCGTAATACGGCCGGGAATGGAACCCCCTCTGCGTGGCAGACCACTGACATGGAAGGAATAGGAAGCTACATTATTTCCGCGTGGCATAGGCTACTTTTTATCCCAGGAAAAAATAGGGTCCCGCGGGAATGTTGAATGAATGCAGACATCCGAACTGTAAGCAGGTGAAAGCCGCTGGAATAGTCTACTTTTTATAAAACGGGTTGAGTCTGTTCTGTTTTATTTTTAGATAATGATGATGGCTTTAGACACTTTCATAGTATGGCTGATAACCGTACAGTTTATATTGGAAATTGGCGAAAATAGTGATCGTATCGTAAGTTATTTACCTACATACTTTTTTACTCATAATATTATGATGTCCAGGATAACTTGCATAATATTACCGTTACTAAGCTGTAGAACAGCAAATGTTCAGCTGTAATGTTGTAAAAGCCAAGCATGTGGAGATTATGACAAAACTATATTATTATATATAAATATTAAATCAGTTAAATCGGGCATAACGTTCTGTATGCATATACATATCAGTAATCTAGCACTCATAGAACAAGCTTGGTTTAGTTTGGGGCTAGATGGCGCTGTGTGAATCCGGACACGATTGTTAATTTAGTTTATGTGGTATGTGATGGTGGGGGAAACCCAAGTCCAGAAACGGATTGATGTGGCCTGTCAATGATAATGACTTTATTAAAATCGCATTAGGCCAAAACTAGTGTGTTTTGAAGTGCTAAGCATGAAAAGATTCTGTTAGGGTGCCATAATGGCACAACCTAGACAAATAAATAGTAATAGGTAATCTTGACATAATTATTGTATGAAGAAGTAACATTATTTTTTACAGCCAAACATGTTGTCCTTACAAATATCCATTTGCATATGGCTGGGAAAAAAGTTCACGTTCTTATGTTTGGTTGCATATCAATGCCAGAGGTTTTACACAACAATTGTACTATCATGCGATATTGTAACTAAGGAGTTGGGTAAGTGTATATGAAAATAAATCACACTACTCATAATGCAATTTGATTGATCTCAAAAAAATACAAAGAAGACGCTAATCGGGTGGAATGTTGTGACTCATCTATATCACAATAGTAATAAAAGTGTAAAAACCTTACCAAGTGCCTAATAATACAGTTGTCGAAACGAGATTGACCAAAACCTGCTGGGTACCCTGAGAAGGGTGGCACTCCACACCCCCAACCATAAATCAAATTACAAGGAGAAACTATGGATATATATACTAATGTTTTAAATTTTTTATTTTATTATAATAGTTGCCCATTTTACAGACTCAGCAAGTGTTAAAAGTAAAAAAATCAAGAGAATGATTAAAAATTTCCAATACATGAGAGTGTACGGTCTCTTCGACGTAGATATGAAACTACCAATGAAGGTGTTCGGACTTGTAGTTGAATATACTGTAGTTTTGCTGCAGTTTGCTGTAGCAAGAACTAAGTAAATATGTATCATCACTATTTGTATACACGTTGGAACCAAGCCACGAACTTACATATAACTGGTTCCGACGAAGGACTGCGATGCCTTAGGGAAGGATCAGTTTAGGTCGAACGGCTTAGTCGCTCGGCGTTATCTTGGACGACCTCGCGACACCGGGGCTAGCGAAGCGCCACCTACCGGGTGTCCTGAGTGCTGCCATTGACTTACGTTTATTTCTATATATTATAAACATGTTTATGACTTGTATGTATGAACTATATCTATATGTGTTTGTTATCTAAGAGTAAATGATTAAAAAAATCAATAAAATAATCATCTTAATAAAACGAACGTACAGTTGCAATTTGCTGCAAATTGTACGTATATTTTTTTTTTCTTTTTTTTTGGAACAAAATCTTACATGAATACTTAAATGACGTCTGATATATATCAGTGTAGATATAACACCAACCCCGTTCATTAACGGGGGTGACGAGGGAAGCCCATGGAAACCCATGGCTTTGATAGTGAAGGGGCCTACAATTTGTTTATTGGGTAAGAGCAACCTATCCCGGGGTTTTGAGGTGAAAAATGCATTGGTAGGCAAATATCTACACGGGCACGGCCCCGCATTTTGCAACTCATTGGCTACATTCGTTTTATTGCAAAAAATATTATAATTATCATCTTCTTAGCGATCAATGTCTCGTTGGTGCTGTCGCGAGCGAGGGCTCGGGGTCCGCCTTGACTATGTTTTTTTTATAATTGGACTAGCCAGGCATTTGACCGCCACCTCACCTGGTGGTAAGTGATGATGCAGCTTATGATGGAGTATGCCTGTCTAGGAACAGCCTATTCACTCTTGCCTTGAAGGCGTCTAGATTACAATGATCAGGGAAGTGCGAGTACGTGTGTGTCGCAGGCAACGCGTTCCATTCCATGGCCGTACGCATTATAAAGGTTGAACTAAAGCGGCTGCTGCGGATAGCTGGAAGATCCACAACATAAGTATGAAGCGCTCGCCCGGCTCGCGTCTCCCGATAGCGGAAAGGGGCCGGCGGAATGAGGTCGTGCAACTGCTTCGTACATTCTCCGAAATGCAACCAGTAGAATACCGACAAACTGCAATCCTACGCCGATGCTCGAGGCCCTGCAGCTTAGCTTCAATCAACTGTGGATCACAAATTAACTTCTTTGCACATTTTTCCATCGAATCCAAAGAGGCATTGGTATTTGGCTGATCCATCCCAGAGGCGGCAGCAGTACTCCATGTCAGATCGGACATGTGCTTGATGTAACTAAAGCAACTGCTTCGATGCGAAGTACCGCTTGACCTTCGAGAGGATTCCAAGTTTTTTGGCTGCAGTCTTTGCTTTTAATTCGCTGTACTATCCAAAGTTGAGTTTGGTTGATAGCTCAACACCCAGGAGCTGTAGCTTGTCGGTAATTTCTACAGATACATTCCGGAAAGGCGGAGCTAGATGGAATGGACTTCGTTTAGCGGAAAACAAACATGCCTGCGTTGGCTTCGCCCCAATCGGACACTGCCTTGGGAGCTTCGTTCAAGCGATCAACCATGGCCTCTTGACAAGACTGAATGACGTCCCTGTTGGCTTTTGCCTATGACAGATATCGGTCCGTTACTGTGTTGTCCTCTGCTTACCCAAAGGTACCGGGTACAAGCAGATTGTTAATATGCAGCAGGAAAAGAGTCGCGGACAGAACCGACCCCTGAGGAACTCCTGCGTCGACAGCCTTAAGATCATACGTGTAACCGTCTAGAACTATACAGATTGATCGTTCACTCAGAAATTCCAGGTGCAAAAGCCAGCAGGAATACCGTACCGATCTATCGCTCGAGTTAGTACCGGCTTTTTAGTACTGATCTTTCCTCTCCCGCGGGTATTGGCACGGGGTCTCCACTAAATCCAACAACTGTGATTCATCGTTACAATACTTTACCTATTTCCCCTCCCACACTCTCTTCATCTCCTTTACGTCATACGCACGACTTCATAAAGGTTGAATGTAAGTACAGTGTCCAGCTGACTCTACTATATTCTGCTCTACTGGTTACTATACGGCTTTGTGAAACGTAGATATTATCTAAAGGAGGTCCGGGCAATTCAGCCTATATGACCAATAACGTTGAGCTATGTGTTTTTACAAAGGATTTTTCATTTACTACAACTTTTACTATAGCGACAACTCTAGATTAGCTTTGAGAAAAAAGTTATGGGCAATTAAAGTAAACATCATTTTGTACTATTATAATCAATTGTATTGATCATAACTTTTTGCGCACAACTATTTGAGAATTGTTGCTGGAAGATCAACGACATAAGGATGAAGCGTTCGCCGGGATCGCGTTTCCCGACGGCGGAAAGAGCCGGAGCGGAAAGAGGAATGAGATCGTGCAAACGCTTCGCATACTTTCAGTAATGCAACCTGAAGAAGAGCGACAGGCGCGTAACCCTACGCTGATGCTCAAGGCTCTACAGCTTAGCTTCAATCAGTTGCGGGTTACAAATAATATTTTTTGGACGTTTTACCACCGAATCCAAAGCGGTCAGTTGATATTTGGCTGATCCATCCCAGAGGTTGCAGGTAGACAGCAGTACTCCATGCAGGATCGGACTTGTGCTTGATATAACTGAAGCAACTGCTTTATAGTGAGGTACCGCCTGACCTTCGAGAGGATATCAAGTTTCTTGGCTGCAGTCTTTGCTTTGGATTCGATGTACTGTCCAAAGTTGAGATTGGTTGATAGCTCAACACTAAGGAGCTGTAGGTTGTCGGCCATTTACACATGTACATTCCGGAATGTCGGAGCTAGATGGAATGGACTCCGTTTGGCGGAAAACAAACACGCATGTAATTTGGTAGCATTGAACGCCACTAGATTGACTTCGCCCCAGTTGGAGACTGAATAAGAGACCTTCGTTCAAACGCCTAACTTTGGCCTCTCGACCAGACTAAATGTCGACCCTGTTTGGGTTTTGCCTCTTACAGATAATCTGTCTGTTTGCCTGAACAGTTACTGTGATGTCATCTGCGTATCCAAGGGTACCGAGTATAAGCAAATCATTAACATGCAGCACGAAAAGAGTCGCGGACAGAACCGACCCCTGAGGACGTCGATGGCCTGAAGAACAGACGAGTAACCATCGAGAAGTACACGGATTGATCGTCCACTCAGAAAACTGATTGGCTATGATTGAATATTGACTATGATAGTGGAGCGACTGCTGTGGTGTCACCTTCATGTTGTCCATTCGGTCGACGAGTGAATGATGATATGAATGAATACATTTATTGTGGCCTTAAGACACCACATCACATGATGACGTTGTTTAATAACGTATATTGGATTAAGTAACGTATAGTGTTTTGGATGTTTCATGTAATAATTTAGATGTAACAAAAAGTGTAAATCTGTTGGCAAATTCAATAAATAAATAAATAAATATTTTTTTACTTCGAAATTTATCTCCGAAATATTAATTATTTTAAATATATTGCCACACAAATTATGAACACAATAAACTTTATTTACCACTGATTGTGTCTGTGAAATTATTTGGATTTGAGAACACTGCGATATTTAGTGTTGAGTTAACACCATGCCCACACACTATATATACAAAATAATTAACCATACTTGATCAAGTAAATCGAATGACGTTCGAGTAAAGTCTTTCAAGGAAAGAAAATGTTATACTCCATGTTTTGTTTTCACTGCTTCATTACAATACTCATAGTACGTTTAACAATTGCAATTGTTTATCAAATTAATAATGTTTGCAATTCTGCTTATGAATTATACCTTCCCATGTAATAAAATTATTATTTATTTATTTATATTTATTTGTTTCCACAATGTTGTTACAGTAATAATGTAAATAATATAATTTCCGACAGCATTCAAGTAAATAAACATTACATTTCAGTTTGCAGTCTTAAAAGGTACTACTAATATACTAGTACATATGCGTTCTTTCTTGAATTCATTAAACAAGACCGATAATTAGAGTAAAGTAAGCAAATATCACCCTATCTCGTAGTGTACTATAATATGAAAAATGCTGGAGCGGCTGTTGCAGCTAAAACTACTAAATCATCTTCGGCCTGGACTCTCGTCCGTCCGTCTCATCTAACTCAGCTTTAATGAGCTTAAAACACATAGCAAGCTATTATGTGAAACATATCACCTCAATATATCTGCCTATATTTTGTAGTAGATTATTATATCCTCTAGTGTAAACTACGAACCTCCAATGTCATCATCACCTTGGCGCCGGTTGCGCCCCCACGCAGCACGCGAGGGCCCAGGGTCCGCCCCGATGTACCAGCGAAGCTCCAATGTACCAGATCAAATAATAAACTTGCTGCAGTTTGGTTTGGAAGCCAAACTAACTTTATGAAATGGGAACACGGCGTCTAACAGTTATATATTAGACTACGGAGTTAGTCAAGGTGGTCTCACCTCTCTAGACCTATTCAATTTTATAAAGATTTGGAAAAACAGCTAATAGACGCCTCAGGTGACCGGCTCGTTCCTCGGACAGAGGATAAGTTTTTCTATCCAACCAGCCAGTAGCCAGCTTGCTGGGCACAATTCCGGGGGGCAGTGATGTAAATAACTTTTTTATTTTTTAAGGTTAGTTTTAGTTTATTTGTTATGGTTTTGTAAATATTTTATAAAATTTTAATCTCATTAACGACCTGATTGTGGAGCTGAGAGGCAGCAAGACCGAATGTCACGAAGGTGGGGTTTGCGTAAACAACCTCAGTTACGTCGATGATATATTTTGGTGCATCTCAGATGCTAAATCTAGGGCCTCAGAAGGTTGCATTCGATTTGTGAGCGTTATGCGGACACTCATAGTCTAAAGTACAATGTAGTACCTACAATGAACTCTTCATGATATTTAGGGCAAGAATGGACCCGGAGAGAGCAAAATACTATATATATATATATATATATATATATATATATATATATATATATATATATACAGGGTGTAAAAAGACCGCTAGCATTAATTGAAACCTCATATTCTACCCATGAAACTGAACAACTTCCCCAAGAAACATACCCGCGGAAACTCTTAGTTTAGGCAGAAATCGAGATTCTTTTTAAAAAAAAAAGTTGTATTTTTGTACTAAACAATATCAAGTATCGATAACTAAATCGTTCACAATTAATTTAGACACCCAAAGTTCAAATTTAAGTTGAAATAAATGCACTGTAAGTAAAAGAACGCAATGTAAAGCGTGCGCCCGGCCGCCCTGCCGCACACGTGCTACTACCTACCTACTCGTGACGCGCGCACGGCCGGAGGTAGGTACTACCTACAGCGGCCGCGCGCGATCCAGCCCGCCACCGGCCGTCCGTGGGCCCATGCGCATAGGCAGCAACACTGCCATGCTACCACTCAGTAAAGTTCAACAAGACAGGGGTACGCATACCTTAATACATTACCTAGACGTTTGCTTACGGTCATTCACATTATACTAAAATCGTACCCAGCACCTACTTACCGTCGATACCAGCAGTAAAGTTCACGATCGAAAGTCCTACCTACCTAGGAACATGATTGTATGACGACCATTCACATTACATGAGAATTTAACGAAGTAGGTATTTACCGCGGCGCGCACTTGCATGGTCAGGCACAGGATCAGCTGTCTACCTACCTAACTTACGTACACGTTTGCTTACGGACATTCACATCATACGAGAATCGACCCCAGTACCTACCACCCACCTACTGTCGATATCTGCAGTAAAGTTCACGATCGATAGCCCAATACCTACTAGGAACATGAGAATTGAACATAGTTCCTGTGGTAGTACCTACCTACCGCCACGCGAACCACTTGTCATCAGCTGACAGGAAAACCGAACCGAACAGTCTGCGACTTATAGTTTAGCAGTTATTTAGGTTTAAATAAGTGAATTTTGTGCCTTATTTGCTTTGGTGAACAGGTGTTAGGTACCAGGTGGTACCATTTTGACGAGAATGTCATTTGCTTTGTGCGACAACTACTGCACGATGGTTTTTCCCCGTAAGTGGCGCCTAGCCAAGGTATACCTACTAGTTAGGTAGAATACGCCAGAGCGGCCGCCGCGCGGGGTCAGTGGCCACTGGTCACGTGGGCGAGCGAGAGCCGTGCGCTGGACGATGTACATTGCGCGTCGCAATTAATTATTTTTTTTAGGTAGCAAAATTATGAAGTCATTTCCGCGGGTATGTTTCTTGGGGAAAGTTGTTCAGTTTCATGGGTAGAATATGGGGTTTCAATTAATGCTAGCGGTCTTTTTACACCCTGTATATATATATATATATATATATATATATATTTTAATTCTGTTACATTTATTTTATATACATATATATATATATATATATATATATATTTATCCCGCAAACAATTGGTCGTCCACTGAAGGCGAAAGTGCATTTAAACTGGCGTCCACCTGCTTTTGGCGTCCGCATACCGGACGCTACTTTGTTAGCCGGTGGCACTTAGGTCCTATTGATCCTAGCTAGCCGTAGTACAAAAATCGACGGAAGCTAAAAGTCGCTTGAAATGGTTGTAATAAAATATTGAAAAGTTCCCGAAGAAATCACCGCGCAGGTGAGGCGCTGCTGCAGCGCGTATATCCACACTGTATATCTAGGGGAATTCCCGACTACGGATTCGCGTATTTGGCGTCCACAATTGCGACGTTGCCATCTCGCTCATTAAATCTGTTACACAATCTACTAACTGCTTACCGCAATCAAAACAATATATATCGTCTTCGGTCACGTACGCGTTGCATAATATTCGGCGCTTGATTATTGTTTGTTTTACATCAGTGTGTGCAAATAAACTCACGTGCAGTTATTGGAACTTATTGAATGTTGCTTGAAGATGAATTCCCAAGGATTTCGTGGTAGAAAAATTATAAAATTAGTCGAAGAGAATACTTTGGCTACAGGCTTCACTACAGGTAAGTTTTATTTTCTGTATCTAAGTTTGAGGATCGGTATATGTATGACCCCTTATTTATAAACATTTGATTAGTTAAATTGTGACTTTCTCACACCAAATGTTTCGCAAATGTCAAAATGAGACAAAACACTATTTAACTAATCAAGAGTTTAAATTTTTTTATGAGTGGAGACTAGTGTTTTTCAATTAATCGTCTTACAGAACGTCAGTTCGATCTATGCTGTTCTTGTGTCTGTATCTACTCACACCTTAAACAATACAATTTTCTTACAACGTACCTACCTAATTAAATTATTAGATTTCTCTTACAAAATGGTCATCTTTGCTGATATAGACAGATTTTTGAACAAAAATTACTTAAAATATATTTTAAAAAAGGAATTAAAGTGGCCGTGGCCTTCGACTCATTTCATACTGCGGAATAAGTGTTTAATTTGTGGAGTGTATTCAAGTTCTTTTGGGAAACCTAAACATATAATTGACGACATGAACAACAAATTAAACATCATTTGGTGGCTAGAGAATAGTGTCTCTTTCTGTCATATTTGTAACTATTTATTGTACGATCACTACCCAACTGATGAGTGTATAATATGTGCTGAATTAAATAATTAAATTAAGAAAGGTTTATACCTACTACATTAATATTTTCAAAGTACATTTAAGTGTAATAGGTGCCTACATATAAAGATATCATCTGCGTGGAAATCGGTTAAGATTGCTGTTCGCTTACATACGTCGGGATAAAATAGTCTACCTCGTTATCAGCCCATATATGTCCCCATCGAAGGGCTCGAGCCTACCCTGAACTAGGGTGAATAGGCCATAGTCGACCACGCTGGCCCAGTGCGGGTTGGTCAACTTCACACACAAACTTTGAATTTCTTCGCAGTGGTGTGCAGGTTTTCTCACGATGTTTTCCTTCACCGTAAGAGCGTCGAATAAACGTACATATGAATTCGAAAATCGAAAACACATTGGTACGTGGTGGGGCTCGAACCGGCGCCTCCCGGATGAGAGACAACCGCCCTAGCCACTGAGCCACCGACGCTCTTGTACCTAGTCTACCTATTTGTTTGTTAATCAAAGGAGTAAACGACTGCCATACAACACTTCACACCTATTCGTTTAGCTTATGCTGAGGTAAATTGTAAAAAACATAAAGACGCAAATCCTAAGACTACTCTTCGAACACATTATTAATTATGTAATAATAATGCGAATAAAATATGCTACTCTACCTATATTAAGATGGTATTTCGCAGATTTATGTGTTAATTCGGCGTCTGTATATATTATATACATCCTACAATCTTTTTAACGTCATGCACGTGGTGCATCATTACGACGTCCCCCAGTTCCCCTCACTTTATTTAACATGTCTTAATGAATATCGAAGGCAGTGAAGAACAAAGAGGTAAAAAGTTAAAACTGCATTTTTTGTAAAATATTTTTTTTTATTTTACTTTTTTTTGTTTATTGGAAAACCAACAGCTTCTTCTTATCGTGTGATGGAATGAACCATCTAGTGTCAGAATTCTTTGAGCCGCCTTTTAAGGCCTCTAACATGGCTCAAGTTTCAGGCACTGAGATATGCGAACACACCCCGAGCACCCCGGTTTCCTCACGATGTTTTCCTTCACGGTTAGCGAGCTGCAACAATCCAATAGCTAACTCAGCATAACATATAATGGATACATAAGTTATACGTTCTCTCCCATAGGTAACAATAAAATATTTTTAACTGTTTAATCTAAAGCACTTATCTACGCATTAACAGTTGTAAGAGTGAATCATTTATTAAGTAGGTATCATCAACATCATAGTTCAAATTTAGAATTTTTATTTTATCTAGGATATTTCATTGAAAATAGTTTTCCGCACAAAAAATCATATGATACTTGACTAAATCATTAATAATTTGCATTATTTCGCTGCTGAGAAGGATGAGAGATAGTCACAACAGCATTCTGAAAACAGTATAGTAGAACTAAAACTCTCCGGTTTAGAAAAACTTTGTCCGCACGTTAATGTTTACAAACACTAGTGTGTATAAGTTTTTTTGTTACTTACACTACTATGGATTAATTTTGTTCTGAATTAAAAATATTATCATTTTTATTATTTTGCAGATCAAAAAAGAAGAAACGGTACCAGAAAAACAAATAGAGGACGCAAAAAGAAAACAAGTAGAGTTGATGCAAAGCCTGTTCAAGCAATCGATCAAGATATAAGTGACAAAAATAATACTTTGTTAACATCTGTCCCAGTCAGTGCTCACGTGGACGAGCCTCCAAGTTCCACTCATTGCTCTTTCATTCTTTCAAATGTTACCAATATCTCGGACTTTAATGCGTCTATTTTAAATCAGAAGATAGAAAACACTGTTGATCCTTCCATATCTTCAAATATTACTCATATATCAGATTCCTATGCGTCTCTTTCTACTCAGAATCAAGAAAGTGTTCCCTTTAGTGAAGCAGGTCATAATAGTTCTTTTGATGTGTCTTTCAGTGACATACCTGATTCTCAGATGCATAGTTTTTGCAAATCATCTGATATATTATCTGAATCCTTTGTGAATAATTTCCTTCTGGATTATGGAAATAAAATCTCAGATAACCCTGCTTACGTCTCAAGTGTAGTTGTTTCTGATGTGGCTCCGCCAGTAGCAGTTGATCTTCCTGCTATCTCAAACCACACTAGCCTCCCTGATTCTGAAAATGTAGAGGAAAATTCCACCTGCCTTTTAAGTAGTGATAATGTCGAGCCTCCGTCTTCTACTACGCTACAACTATCTTGAACTACGCTAGACCCCTTGATCCTAAAAATATAGAGAAAAATTACACCTGCCTGTTAAGTACTGATAATATCGAACCTCCTCTAAAAGCAATTGAATCGTCTATCTTAAGCCCTATAAGACAGCTTGATCTTGCTGATAATAGAATTTTAAATAAACCTACTTACGTCTCAGATGTAGACGATATCGAAAAACCTCCGCTAGAAGTCCCATGCATAATATCAGATGACCGAAATCAAAACCAGTCGGTACCATGCTTTGACAATGAGTCTGACTTTTCTGAATCTTCAAATGATAAGAATTATGAACCATCATCTTATGAATCCACGTCAGAATCTGGCCAAGAAATATTAATGGAAACCGAATGTTTAGATGGATCACATAAGGTCAGTAGAAAATTGGTACACATACCTACAAAGTTGGCAAAGACATTTAAGATCATTAAGAGAAATAACACTGTTTTAATTTTAATGCTATAATTTTCATTATACAGTTTATATGGTGTGACAGCGATTTTATTTGTTTGTTTGTTACTTTCATGCTTTGACTACAAAACTGATTATTATAGAATTTTGCATACACGCTGTCGGTAATACGTTAGCTCGTAAGCTCGTTATACGATAAACTTATATTATTTCAGGTTGCTTCAAGCCATTGCGATGATATAAATCCAACAGAAAAAGAAAAAGTTTCGTTGAAAGAAGATTGCTTAGGGGAAGATTCGGAAAATAATCACGAAACAAACAAAGAAAATATAGAAACAGAAGTGCCAAATAATCAAAAAACATCAGAGAGTAATTTGAAAGGTAAACGCATTAGAGAAAGAGATTTTTGTTACTACTGTGAAAATTTCATTTTGAATTTTTCACGACATATGGTTCGAAACCACTCAGCTGAACCTGAAGTACAATCAGCATTAGCACATCCCAAAAATAGTCTTAAACGTAAACAAGTTTTTAGCGCTTTAAGAAAAAAGGGTAATTATGTGAGTAATTCGCAAACTGCATTCAAACCTGTGAAGAAGTGTAGGTTTTCTGAAAAGACTGACTATTTACCTTGCTCTAAATGTCTTGGTTTTTATTCAAGGAAACAACTGTGGAGACATGTAAAAAAATGTGATAATGCTGCTTCTACAAACAACGCACAAGCTGATGCACAAAATTTTCTTGTACGTTACGTTAAAGTCGACAACAATCTAATGAAAAACGTGTTTCCTCGTATGAAACCAGACAAAATATCATTAGTAGCTAAAAAAGATAAATTGATTTGTATGTTTGGACCACAGTATTTGAGAACACATCGCGAGGAACATTTTGCAACTGTGGTCTCACGTAAGATGAGGGAGTTAGCGAAATTGCTTGTGGAAGTAACTAAACTGAACCCGAATATTAATAGTCTTGAACAAGTATTAAAACCACAATACTATGACACTTTAGTACAGGCAACCAAAATCGTAGCCCGGTATAATGACGCATCACAAACATTTGATGCACCGACATATGCCATGAACATTGCTACATCAATAAAACAATGTTGTAGTATAGCTTTATTGCAAAGTTGTAAAACAGAAGCCTCTGTTCAAACGGCTTCTGTTCAAGCAGATTTAGAAACACTATCAAAATTAATTGAGGAGAATTGGAAGTTTGATATTTCTAGCCAAGCTGCTGATGACCTTAATGTGAAGAAGTGGAATAAAACCACTATAGTACCACTTGCTGCTGATTTAAAATTATTCAAAGATTATCTTTGTGGCATGTCAAAACAGTCATCCGATAGTTTAACGCAATCCGAAGGAAAAACGAACGTTGAAGCTTTCAATAACTTGGTGGAATCTACATATTGTCGCGTTCTTCTATTGAATAGGCGTCGGCCCGGCGAATTACAACGATTAAAATTAAGTGATTACAATGATTATGGCAACGACAGCAATAAATATGAAGAATTTGACAAAGTTCTTACTTCGACTGAAAAAATATTAATAAGTAAATTAAAAAGAATAGTGATCCGTGGTAAAAGAGGGAGAGGGGTGCCAGTACTGTTTAGTACTGAAGTACAAGAAGATTTAAAAAAAATATTATCAGACAGACACATGTATGTTGCAGATGACAATAATTTGTTATTTGTAAAGGCAGGTGGATCAACTGTTTGTGGGTACAAAATTTTAGAAAAATATGCAAAAGCAAGCGGTGCTAAAAATTATAAGGCTCTAACATCCACGCGTCTGAGAAAACATTTAGCAACAATGACCCAGTTATTTACAATGACTGAATCAGAGCTCGAACAACTAGCTACTTTTATGGGTCACACCCTGAGTGTACATAGAAATAATTACAGGCTACCTAGTGACGTATATCAGACTGCTAAAATTTCTAAACTATTACTATTGATGGAAGACGGGAAAGCGGATGAATATCAAGGAAAAGCTTTAGATGAGATTGAATTAAACTTAGATGAAGAAATCACAGGAAACGAGATAGATAATCAGGAAGTTGTTGATTTTGAATTGGAAGAAGCAGGTCCATCGCAACATATTAGTTTGAGTAGAGACGAGCCAGTTGCTGCCCCTTCCCAAGAAATAAGCCACAAGACATCTGCAAAAAAAAAGAGAACACTTGTTCCTTGGACAACTGAACAAAAAAACGTCGTAACAAAATATTTTAAAGACCACATTAAGTATAAAAAACCCCCCAAACGAGCTGAATGTGACGAATTAAAAAATAAATATCCTACACTTTTTCATAACAAAGACTGGCTTAAAATTAAAGTATATATACAAAATATTTATTCAAAAAGTTGAAGTGACGATTGGAGACTTTTTGAGGAAAATGTTTGATTATGATACTTTCATTGACATACAGAATTATTTTTAAAACACTAATAACCTCACAGGAGTACATTACTAACATTATTAACAACAACTTTTGTTCTACGACTCAACACATTATCTAAATATTTTTTTTTAAACTTTTATTGCACTCACCTACACTTTATAAGTCTTTATGTTACTGTTTATAACGTTAGTAATCTACTCCTGCGAGGTTATAAGTGTTTCAAAAATAACCCTGTAATGACTCAACTTTGATTCTGCAGTAAATAACTGTCCGGAATAATTTCGGTTAACTTATACCATAAAAGATTTCTTTTTTTAAATTTAAACTTTTTTCTTTGTTGAATACGTAGGTAATTAATTTGAGTGGTTAAGAAAGAGTACAGCTGGTGCCAATATGTGACCGGAGATTGAAGATTGCAGTACCGGCTTGCCAATATACCAATCAGTGACCTGTCTGATTGGTCTATTGGCAAGCTGCTTACATCGATCTTTTCAATCTTCAGTCAAACGTTGGCGCCGGCTGTTAGTGGAAATACTGAAGACAGGCGCAGCCAGTGATAATTTAAAAAAAAGTTATCGTGACGACGGATCAAACCACTCAACCTAAGTACGAAGCGACTGTTCTTAAGTATTTATCTAGTGTTTAAGTAAGTTATGTAGGTAGGTACCTACATAAATAGATAAGGGTAGTAAAAGAAGGACTGTATGTCTGTAAGATATTATAAAGAAAAACATTCAACAAACTTACGTATGTAGGTTAGCAACGGGTGTTACTACACCACCTGATGCGAAGTTTTTATACTAGGTTATAAGCGTTTCTTTTTTAAGTACCTACTTATATGAAAAGTTCAAAGATTTGTTTCTAATATTTAAATTAAATTTATTAAGAAAGTATTAATAACTAGGTAAGTACGTACTCAAATATATCTTGCCTAACATTGTATGTAAATATTTTGATTAATAATTTTATTAATCGATACTATAACATTCATAATATATAGTAATTGCTAACATATATAGTAATTGCTAAAGCACGCCAAAGTCTGAGCTGTTCTTGTATTATAAGCAAAGTTTAAGGAACTAAGTTCCAAAGTTATACAACTTGTTTTTTTTGATATCCCACGACTAAGGTTTTGATCAGACCATGTAAAAGGTTCATGAGGCATATTCATATTTGTCAAATCAAAAGTTTTTTTTTATTTTTCTTAACAAATTCATTCGACAAAACTACGTTTTGACATGGAAAAGAAAAAAAAGAAAAAAAAAGAAACTTTGATTTGACAAATAATTTATATGCAATTTGATATAAAAAAAAACATTGTTGTATAAAGTTTTTTTATTAGGTATCTATCATAATTTTTGTGATGTTAGATCAGCAACTAAAGTCTGGGACGATCTCGTAATAACGTTATTATGTTATTAATTATAGTAGCTTAGCTAAAGTCAGATATTCTAGTATTAATACCAAAATTTCTTGTGCCATAGGAGTAATTTTACTGTTGTGTTATTGATTGTACTACTAAAAAGAACTACTTCTAAAAATAAGCAATGTCAAACTATCTCGTCTGTGTGCCAGTCATCTAAGGTGATTTTATTGAAGGTAATTATGATGTTGATTAGTTAGAGTAGATTATACCCATTGTGAAACTATTTTTTGGTAAAAATGTATAACGAAGTTGGCAAAGTCAAATTTTTAACGAAAGTTTGTTGAAAGTTTAAGAAGTTTTTAAATTATGGTAACCTATTTAAGTACTTTGTATGATTGAGAACTATGAAAATAAAAGTGATTACATTTACATGTCTTTGTTTTTGTTTGCTTACCTAGGATAGTTACCCTATATCAGTAAAATATAGATTGATAAATACTAACATAGAACTACAGGAAATAAGTTATTTTATTTAAATAATTTATTCATAAATAGATAATAATTCATACTAATAATACAAAGTATGTCCGTCTGTCTGTTATCTTTTCACGCTTAAACTGCTGAACCGATTTAGATTCAATTTAGTATGGAGATAGTATCAGACCCGGAGAAGAACAGAGGATACTTTTGTCCCCAAATCATCTCCTAAAGGGATAAAAAAGGACAGTAGAAGTTTGTATAGGGAATCTATATCTGCTAAACCGATTTAAATTAAATTTGGTATGAAGATAGTATGACAAAGGATAGTTTTCATCCACGAAATCATTCTCTAAGGGGGTAAAAAGGGGTGGAAGTTTCTACAACGTCTATATCAATCGTGATGATATATTGGTATCTGTACTGTTAAGTCTTCTGTTATCTGTGATCGGTAGTTTTTATTATTTGGTGTCAACAAACCGGCGTCAAGCTTTGTACTTTGTAAAGACGCCAAATAGCCATATACGGATGCCCAATAGCTGTACACGGACGCCCAATAGCCGATCGATGGTGATCTTGAGGCATACGGTACTACTTGAGGTGGTACTATGTGGCTGCAAGCTACCAACTGTAAGATGAAAGCACTGTTCCCAGTTAATTAATTTTATTATAAATATTATCATTTTATTAATGTAAATATGAAATTTGGTAGGTAGATTTTTTATGACATACAGGAAAAAAACACAGGAGATGACAAATACAACAACAAAGTAATATAATAGAGAGGACATAATTATTCCGGCGAAGTTTTATGGGCAGCCATTTGAGCTAAGAGCGAAAATGAGAGACACGATTATATTTGCGCAAACCAAATATGAATCTAATATAGAAATTTTGAAGCCGCTCAAGTTTTTCGCTGATCCTCCGTGAGAAAGCTTTGTATTTACACATTATAACATATTGGGCATCCGTATATGTATAAACCTTGCGAATATTGGAACAAAATAAACGTTGAAACTGTTTAGTACAGAAAAGCGATAGGAAAAGAAAGAGACAATAAACCCAAAGCTGGCAACGTCGCACTCCCAAATACAGTCCATCCTGTGAGGACGCTAAATAATCGATGCCATAGGTAAATTATGATCAATATATCTAGGATGGCTAAAATGTATCGCCATGGTTGGGGGTTCAAAAATGTTTGGGCATAACTGAAAGACGAATATCGCAAAATTTTTTTTTATCGGGAACCGACGTATACCAAGGGGCTTGAAATCAAAAAACTAAGCAATATTCATTAAGACATGTTAAATAAAGTGAAGGGAACTGGGGGACGTCGTAATGATGCACCACGTGCATGACGCCAAAAAGGTTGCAGGATGTAAATATATATATATATATATTTATAAGATGGTAAATAAACGATTATTATTATTATTATTTGTACCTGAGGTTTAAGGCACAAGAAAGTTCTTGCCGCGTACGACCAATCTATGCGATGATCTTCCAACAGCGGTGTTCCCGGGCCTTACGACATTGGAGCCTACTAGAATCGAGTCTACACAACACATTTACCATACCCCTGATGCTGCGGTGATCACTTATCACTAGATTACTCGATTGCCATCCTCTATTTAAAAAAAACACTAAAATACATATTTGTTAAAAGAATTTTATTTGGCTTCGACACACATAAACATAGAAAACGTTATCCCTAGGCTGCTACATCATCAAAGAGGCTTACGGCACGGCGATGATATGGTCATTGGTCGTTATGAGTTGAGTTGAATTCACGTAGTAACCTTAGCAGGAAATGCGAACTGCAGTAGTACAATTGTATAATCTGCTAGTCTGATGAGCAGTCTCAGAGGCATCGCGGCGTCCACCGCGAACGCACTACAGCAGCGCAGCGCGCCACCGCGCGCGCGTGACACGCGGACCACGTTCTTGCACAGCCAACGCAGCGAGACTGCGCAATAATATTATAATTAGATTGAGTTTGGTCACCTGCAACGTAAGCCCAGGAATACGTAAGAAATATGTTCTCTATTAACCTGCTTATCAGGAAAAGCTCTTGCGGGAGGCCCAAGAAGCAAACAGCTTAAGAAGCGACGATTCTAATGACCGGAAAAAGTGAAGAAGGATGAGACTTGACAGAAGTCGGGATGAACCTCTAAGATGATAATGATTTACATCTACCGATGACATAGCGACACTGTGGCGTGTAATTTGAATTCACAGGAAAATAACCTGCTCAATCTCTGGGCTCCCTAGGTAAAGACCACCAGAGATCATCTACTAGTCCACCGCTGGAAATAGGCCTCCCCAAATGAGCGCCAACGCACCCTATCCTCGAGTTGCCGCATCAAGCCTACATTTGCAACCTTTCGTTTTTGCTATTTATCTACTAACCTGGCGTTTTACTTCTGGTTTTTAAAACCATGCACCAATATTCAGCTCTTTCTACTGCCATGTAGAATTTCTCACATTTCATACTTAACTATTAAATGATTTCAGCATACTGAAATAGTATAGAAATTAATGACAAGTTTGGTATCGCTGATGTGTCTATAATAAATCTATTAGTAACAAGAGTCTAATCATCATCATCATCATCTCAGCCAAGACGGCCACTGCTAGACATATATATTTGGCTTCGTATTTCATACGCCAGTTCCCCACGAACTTTTGCAGGTTGTTTGACTTGTTTGTTTTTATTTTCTTGATTTCCTGTACGAGATCGCCACTCGAACAACACCCGCCAATTTCACCCGCCACCTTTCCTCCCCATCCATTTATTATAGCTGAGTTACTCGAAGATTAATAATGAGGCACCACATCTCCGTTCCGTATGTCATCACTGGCAACAGTCGCTGGACGAAGACCTTCGATGGCGACACTGATAGCCATTTTCACTAAACCTAGGAATCGCCTAAGTTCCGTCTTAACTAGCATTAAGCCAATCAGAAACGTCCAAATTGGAACTTAGCTGATTCCTAAGTTTAGTGAAAACGACAATGAGAGAGGGGCGATAAAAACTTCCTCAATTTCCTAAAAACTGCCGGATCCAACAGAGTTGTAACCATCGATTGATCTCTTTCTCGAAGTTGGCCTACGTAACTGGGCAGTTTGTTGCAAGGAAACATTTTCATCAATAACTTCGAGAATACCCTTCAACCATACTGTAAGTAACAGTAAAAGTTCGGCGTAAGCTTCCTATTGTCAATGTTAATTTTAAGATACGCCATTGACGTTGATATGCGTCGGTCTTCGGAGGTCGTCGGAGCGTCTGTGGCCTAGTGCTAAAGGTGTCGGACTCACAAGCAAGAGGTACCGGGTCCTGATCCCACTGCCACTGGTTGAACAATAACCGATGCTCATACAGTGAGGAATATCATCGTGATGAAACTTAATGTGTAACCATGATCCAATCTAGTCGGGTTCCCCTGGTAGCAGGGTCATAGAGGGCATATAGCAGTCGCTCCAATGTTATAACATGATCTGCCAAAATCGTGGATTATGGTTAAGGTGGACCTCGGGCCCTCGTGCGCGAAAGCACAACCGGGACATTAACGCCAAAATGATTTATTTTGACCTTGATATGCGTGCGATACTAGATTGTCCGTTCGATCGTTGCGCGTAAGTGGTTTGGAAACGCAGGTATATAAACAGGCCCTCAAACATACCATTTGTAAAACGTTGTACTTTGCAAAAAACAAAACCAGTTGCAAGCAAGCCAAACATTGGAAGAAGATTTCGACCGTGTAATATGTTATCTGTAAAACAAGAACAACACAAACTGCATTTTTAAAGCATAAAATGTATTTTTAATTAAAATAAAAGAGTGATTAGAATATCACTCACTTACCATCACTTGGTAAATTTTTTCAAAATCTTTGAACGCACCCAGCAAGTTCAAATACTGGTAAAAGAATTCTTTTTGAGTTGCTTTGTCGATTTCTAATGCACTATCGTCTTTAAGTTTCTGAATCCAAGCATATAACTCTTTGTTTATTAGTTTTATCAATAAGGCACATCTTATAATATTTAAATCAAAAGTAAATTGAAATATAAATACGGAAGGATTACCACCTAGAAGTACCAACATTATAATATTTAACACTATAAACGATATGCTAAAAATATTGTACAACCAGTTGAATGTCACATAATATGCATAGTTAATAGCATAGAACTTGATAAATTTCTAGGTGACTGTGAACATAATTTGTAATTAGGTTCACTATGAAACCGATCAGGAAGTCTACCAAATAAAAAGAATAGTAAAAGATTATCGATGCCCTTATCAGAAGGAACTCAGTTACTGCCCATATTACCATAACGCACGTTGAAATATGGATAGAAATTAAAACAAGGATGCAAAACAAATTGAGAACGTTGAAGGTAAAGTTATTAGGTGTCCATTATTAGGTATCCATCTTGGATTTTGTATTTAAATTGCAGAATAATTGTTTGAAAAAAATTAAGAGGCCAAAGCAATTTATTGAAGTCTTCCTCGATATAGTTGTCAAGCAAATATTCGCTACGACCGATGTGGTTTTTATTTTTAACTTTGAAAAATTTTTCAACGTCGTTCGTGCTATGTTTTAGATTAATGAAATTACGAAACATTCATATTACAGCTTGCCCTTCACAATACATGAGCTAACGTTTTGTTACTTCATGGGTAACAGGGTAATATTGATTCAGTATTAAAGCTTCCTTCATTACTTAGTTGGTACAGTTCATCATTTACATAATAATTATAGTGCCTGTATGAGCATTAAACTAGATGCATTAATGGATTATGTGTCATATGATTACGATAATGATAATGATTGTGTGTAAACATTGTTGTTTTCGACACGAAGATGTGGTAACCATCTTATTCGTAAGGTTATATCCTGTATGATAAACGGAAAAGATTGGATACATTTTTTTTTATTAAGTAAATTGAAGACACTAAATGACGCCAACTTTTCAAAGTTTTTCGGGTGGTTATTTTTTGTTAAACATTTTGTCTATATTTTGGTTACTGACCAATAAAAAAATTACAACATCCTCTAAATGTTTGTTGTAGGGATGTTTGCTTTTTTTATT
This sequence comes from Blastobasis adustella, assembly GCA_907269095.1. NCBI lineage: Eukaryota > Metazoa > Arthropoda > Insecta > Lepidoptera > Blastobasidae > Blastobasis > Blastobasis adustella. Next base: position 1,340,068 of record OU026132.1, read on the forward strand.
TCTCTGGGGTAACTATAATTTGAAGAATCTTCTTAAAAAATTATTGTGCCGTCTTGAGGACATCCAGAACTTGTAATCCGAAATATTAAGACGGTATATTGACGTGTTTGTATACGCATGAATATCTTCACTGCTGCTTTCTTGTTGATTTCTGTATATTGTATTTGTTATGTCATCTATGTTGTCTGTAGCTTTTAGTAAATTTGAGTTTTTAAAGTAAATATTACGGTCCTCGATGACTTCTTCATTTCTGTAAGTTGTTTGAGTAACGTATTTAACGTATGGAACATTTTCTTCGCCAATGTCGCCTTCTGAGCTCACTATATCAAAATCACCAAGTACCTGGTTGCGTATTTCATCGAAATATGTCTTTAAATCGCCATTTTCAAACTCATTATCTTTATGCTTTGGTGGTGATAAAATAGCAGGTTTTTCAGAATTAACCGGATGTTTGTCCTTTTCAATACTTATAAAATTAGCTTTATCTGGAAGTTTTCTTAAACTTTTCTCGAAATCTTCTGTAGCCTCAATGCTAGTTAGATCACCAAATGGTACTTCAGTTATCTTGGTAGGATTGGTATTTAATTCCATATCATAATTCAAAGTAGATTTCTGTAATTCATAGTACTCGTTACCGATTTTCGGTTCTATATTGTTTATTTCTGTCAAGGCCTTTTCAGCAGTCTCCATTGTGAGAATCTTTTCAATATTTTCATTCTGTTTCTGTTTAATGAATTCAGTTTTTGGATGTCTTTTTGCATTATGTTTTTTCATATGTGAGAAATAACTTTTCTTAACTTTTTGAATACGTGTCTTTGGATGTTTTGTAACATGACTTTTTTGCATTAAGGGCAAATATTGTTGTTCCAATGTTGTATGTTTGGGTGTGTTTTTATTTGTAAACAATTCTATATTTTTAGTGACGTCCCAACTATAAAATATAGTACGAAGGAAATCTTGAAATATATCTACATCGAAATTCAAATGCCAGCCTGCCTTCAGTGCTAAATCTGTAGTCGTTTCTATCACATATGGAGCCTTTGAAGTATCCCGTAGTGGTTCAAACCAGAAATTCGTTGTTTTCGATGGTAAATTATATTCCATGAAACTTGCGGGTGTTGTTGTTTTACTCAACTTATGAGGTACATGCTGAAACAGAGATCAACGAGAGCATTTAAATGCTTACGAAAAGGACATATCCACTAGTAGACGGTTTTTACTAGTAGTAGTTAAACATGATGAAAATAACGTAATAATAATCCATTTCATCAGAAAAATAATCATTCATGCTTGCATTTTATTCTATGATATAGAGAAACTCGACGCATAGAAGCCCTTGCAGCGCTACATTTAAATTTCCTCACACTGGTGAGGAAATTGTACTAATTCACAGCTGGACATAAGCCTCGCCCAATGTTCGTCAATACATCTTGCCCCCGGCTTGCCGTAGCCTTTCGCAAATAGTCACTCCAGCTAGCCGGAGGATGACCTACGCTTGGAACTTACTATACTCGGAGGCCCTCGGATGTACGTACCTGTTCCATTATTTGATCGATCCAGTCGTAGTAGTATCCGACTTTAGTAAAGACTGTGGGGGCATCGGGGGTGCCGCAGGCGGGAGAGCCGAAGCTGACCACGCCCACCAGGTAGCCTCCCACCACCCCTGGGCCGCCTACGTCGCGCTGTATGCATCCAAAATCTATATTATTGCAATCTTGATAAATAGCATTAGCACTTGACGTAGCCTATTTTGTTATGTCACTTGTCAAACGGCAAGGTGGCCGCCTTTGTTACGATATGAAATTATGGTTGAAATGGTTTAATAATAATATTAAATCTCTTTATTTTAGGCAAAAGACCCATAAGTGTACATTACATATAAAAATAAATAATTCAAATTTAAAATACAATAATAAAGATTAGAAGTTTAAGTACATGTTAAAATTCAATTAAAATCGAATTATTGGTTTTTTAAGTAAAACATCCATTTAATAGTCAATACACGGCATATATGTGATTTTAATATTAGCCATTATAAAATGGTTTCCACATGAAACGGCACTTTAACCGATAAACAATGGGCAAAATTATATTTGCCACCACTGATGGCACATTTTCGCGGCAGGCTATGTGTAGCTCATAAATATCTCTATGCATAAATGAAGTTGAATATTTTGAAACTCACATTACAAGCGCCGCTGCCTTTCGATATGTAACCAGCGCAGAAGTTCCGTCTTGTTACGTACTCGCTATAACAATGAAAACTCGGTCATTCCATTTTTTCTTTTTTTTTTCTGAATTTATGTTTTACCTCACCGTAAAAGCATCGCATAGCATTTAACTAATGTACATAAGTCAGAAAAGAGTAATTGCTATATGGCGCCACTAGGGTTTTAACCCGGTACCTCGGGTACGAGTCGGACCCCTTTACCAGTTGGCCACCGACGCTCCTTAATCCTTAATTTATTACTGAATGTTAATTGTATTTAGTTATATAAATCTGTAGTTAGCGTCTATTCACGCAGTTCTATATCCTCATCGTCCCCAGCTGAACTGGAGCACTCAAGCAAATTCTGATAAAACAGAATTATTTTGATGACAATGACTAGAGAAGGTAGCAGCATCGGTTTTACGCAGAACGTCGTACCACAATACGGTTGCCCAAGCGTGCTCTACACTCGAGAAAACACTTGCCTTGAATAGACATCTTGACAGTCCTGAAGCGGGTATACATCAAGAACGTCAAATGAAAGCCTGCTATCTTTGACTATGTTACTTTGCTGTAAAAAGAAAAATTGTAGTTCAGTCATTTTGTCGCCATTATTATACTATAGAGAATGTAGAATTATTCTTTATGATTTCATCATCACAGCTATAATAGTTCACTGCAGGATCTTGGGCCTCTCCCACGAAAGGAGAGGTTATTGCCATAATCTTCACACATGGCAGGCGGGTTGGAGATAGCAGTGTTGTAAATATAACAATGGAAAGAGCTGCTGCCCATTTTCCAGCCTATGGAGACTCTTGATCTTTTGTTTCAAAAACATTAGTCGCCTTGTACGACACCCAGGAGTGTAAGGTTGGTGCTATTCTACTCCGCCAGACACCACACGGCCAACTTTATGATATATCTTGTCAAATCATAATCACACAACTCACCGTCTTGGAACCCCATCCAACAATAACGACACCAGGAGTATTGAATGGTAGATCTGAAGCTGACGTATCTAATGAAATCTTTTTGACGGAATCTGTTTTCTTTCCGAACTTTATCCTTCTTACGAGTCGCATTAAACCCAAGTTGTGATTTAAATTCCTAGGGTTGTAATTTGGATGAAAGTAGACCTCCAGGATGGCAATTTCTTCTCCACCGCCGTTATAATATGTGCTTCCGATACGAACAGACAAGAAACTTGGATTCTCGCGGTACAAGCGATTGTTCCATGCCCTGGGAATTGTAAGCTCTTTAAATAAGTTAGCTTTTTCCAACATCTTAGTCCTAGTCCATCTATTTCCATTTTCATTCTACTTAAAAAGAAAATTTTAATTCAAGAAATTCCGCCTATATTTCTACTGCAGGTTTTCCCAAAAATCGTTAACAAATGCTGTGGTTAAGGAACCTTGGAGACGTATTTGGTTATGCATTGTTCTACGTCTTGCTAATACTATACTATAAATAATAATACTATAAATGCGAAAGTTTGTAAGGAAGGATATTTAGGTGTTTGTTATTTCTTCAAGCAAAACTACTGAATGGAGCAGAAATAGCCTATTATGGCCTATAATAGCCCAGAATAGCACATAAGCTATAATTTATTCTAAAATTCAATGTGGTCCCTGCGTGAACGGGTCTGGAATCATCATCATCACAGCCCGTAACAGTCCACTGCAGGACTTAGGGCCTCTCCCACGAAAGGGGAGGTTATTGCCATAATCTCCACGCTTGGCAGGCGGGTTGGAGATCGCAGTATTTAAATATAACAATGGAAAATGCTGCCGCCCATTTTCCAGACTACGGAGACTCTTTATCTTTTGCCTCGAAAACATTAGTCGCCTTGTACGACACCCATGAGTGTAAGGGGTTGGTGCTATTCAACTCTGCCGGACACCACACGGCTAACGGAATGGAATGTTATAACTGAATTTTACGCGGACGAAGTTATGGGCAAAAGCTAGTGTTTTATAAATATTATTTAATGTTGTTAGTAAATGATTCAAAATCTGTTACTCTAAAACAAGCATTACAAATTTACTTATTTACAAAAAAAATTTAATAGCCTTCAACCGTAGTATTTTAGAAATTTTTTACTTTGCACTACAGAAATTAGTTATGTACTATTTAGGCAAGAAAAACAAAATACCCTTACAGTTGAATACATGACGCCGCCGTTATGATGAGATCATCTTTGATGATGGAGCCTCCACATTGGAACTGTTGAAATACCAGCACTGCAGCTATGAAAGGGTAGTGTTTCACCTTTGTGTGGCGTCCATTGTAGATCCGTCGAGCTAGCGTAAGAGGTTCTGCAATTATTTGTTGTATTACTAAATAGTATAGAAGACAGGTGACCGGAGAGCTGGCTCGTTCCCCGGACAGAGAAGTTTTGCTATCCAACAAAGCATTGCAGTCATCTTTCTGGACACCATTTCAAGGGCAGCAATGTGGATGATTTTTATGTAATATTTAGTATTAGTTTTGATTTATTTATGGTCTCCATTCATTTGTAAATACACACATAGGAAAAAAGTATTTATATACATATAGTACTTACCCCAAAATTCGTTTGCAGGCAGAAGCTCAAATTGACCTGTTTCTGTAACATTGTCTTCTTGAGTGGTTTCGTCTAAAATCGTAATTATATCCTTATTGATACTAGCGCGCTTATCAAAGAGGCCTATATTATCCAAATGCTCGTTGCTATGTTCATGCAGATAATTGTTTGCATATTTTATAATATTATTCGCAAAAACTTTACTGATTATTTCATTGTCCCTACCCTCTAAACTATCGTCTTGAGCGTTTAATACTTCGTTCAACAAAACCACATAAGTTTCGCTTTCAATATTGATAACGTTTTTATCGACTCTTGAAAATCGAGATATTTCCTTTAGGCATTGGTAGTCTCGTAAAGTCAGCGAAACGAAAAAATTATGGATGAGGGAGTACTCTTTTAGTTTGCCTTGGTTTTTAACTACATTGAGCATCATATCCGCAAAGAGTTTGTTAGTGATGGACCTAATCGCAGCTTCTGTTTTTATTATATCGTTATCTTTGCCTGGAGGGAGTTCCTCAAGGTTCAATACTAGATTGAAAATGTATGAGAAGGTCCAATAGAAGACGATATGTTTGATAGCACACATGGGATTGCCCACCTTATTAAATCATAAAGTATGAATCTTGTGTCATATGCATAATATTATCTTCTATAAATCTTGTTTTATTTGACACGACAATTGCTAATATGAAACAACCGTAAATTGTATAGAAACAAAATTACGAAACACTTGCGTTATTATTTGATAAAAGAAATTGTTCCCATATTGTTTTTTTTATTACTAAGTCGTTGCATTTCCTTATAAAGGCGATATAAATAAAAAAATATATTTGTTAGTGAATATTACTTTATTGGAGTCTAGTTTAAACTGTTATAAATAAAAAGAACAAACATGAATAACACTACTATTTTTCTTTTCATCACTACGACTTCAATGGGAAATCATCTATGGAACCACACCACTAAACCACCTGTAGGAGACAAGGTTTTCCATTTTTTAAATAATATTGCTTCCGCACTCTATGGAGTCTGTGCCATCGAATGATACACATATTTAATAAACATATTCTTTAAGCAGATGGAGAGCTTGCTTCATAACGCGAGCGACGACTTCAATACAGCAGCCAAGAATATTTTGAAATCTCAACAAATTGGAAGTATAACGAGAATGGAAACCGATAACAAAATAATAAATACGCTATTAAATTTAACAGCACATACTGACGAAGAGGCTAAAAGTGGGACTTATCCCAATAGAAATACAAGTGAAATTGACAATATCCCACGAAAAGAAGATACAAACAATGACACAACTTCTGAAGACGGCATCAACTCGGGAATATTTGATGTATTCATTCAATATTTTCTTAAAAATATTGATAAATCGCTGCAAGCTAAAAAAATAATAGCAAAACATTCAATGGGAAAATTTACAAACAACAGGAGGAGCAACAGAAGGACATACGATCTTAAGGCATGGGGTAATTCAATTGATATTATAATCTTTGCTAGGTCAGGTATGTGGCATAGGGGAATAGAGGTAGCACAAAACCCTTCTGCAAGGCGACTAATAAAATGTCTAAGAGGTAGACCAGATAGAACCTTCGTATAGAACAACAACATAACTGACCGCGTCGCTGTTGTTGAATTGACATGACATTTCATAATGGCGACACTTAGCTCCAGCGTTGGCCACCGGGTACTATAAGTTTGTGGCACTTTACACGTACGATTAGGAGCCGTTCTTAGGTTATTCCCTTAGGTCGTTCTTAAAAAGTGCTCAATATTCAAATCAGAGCGTCGGTGGCCGAGCGGTCAGGGAATCCGACTCGTATGCGAGAGGTACCGGGCTCGAATTCCGCTGCGGCCAGGTACCATTGACTCTTTTCTGAGTTATCTACATTAGTTGAATACTAACTGATGCTCTTACGGTGAGGGAAAACATCGTGATTAAACTTGCACAGGCGACTGAATGTGTAACCATGATGCAATGTGGTCAGGTTCCCCTGGTACCAGGGTCGTGAAAGTCATATGCCAGTCGCTCCACTGTAATTACCTGATCTGCTAAGTGCTGAATCATGATCAAGGCGGGCCCCGGGCCCTCGTGCACGATAACACAAGCAGGATATAAACACACAGATGATTTTTTTCAGTTTTTATTTAAATAATATTATTTTTTACTACCATAGTTCCGGGGAACTCCAGCGAATACCCGTACGAGTTGAACAATAACGGCCGTCGAGTCTACAAGGGGGAACAAGTCAACATAAAACTTTATCCATTCGTCGTGAGCTTGCACATGCTGGGAGACTTTATGTGCGCAGGCGCTTTTATCAGCAAGAAAGCTGTCATCACAGCAGCTACCTGTATGCATTTGTAAGTACATCAAATTCTTTCTTATTTTTGGAGTAGTGGATAAGTGTTTGTTGAAAAGTCGATTTATATCGTCGTCTATAGCACGATGTCCATTTCTGAACATAATATGAAGTTTTTAGTTGTTAATCATATAATACAAAGTATTTAGTTGTCAATTATATTTACAACTAAATACTTTGATTTAGTTCAGCATTGACGTGTTCTAAAATCAGCTTATAATGTAAACGATAATAAATTATTATGCAAAACGGCAAACCGGCAAGCAAGACACCTGATGGTGAGTGGTCACCGTCGTCAATGAACATCAGCAACACTACGCATTACGTATGCAGAAACATACGTAATGCGTATGCGCTAAAACCGCAGGTGCGTTATCACTCTGAGGACTAAGATGAAATGGCTTATGACTGTAATTGTTACTGGCTAACTTACCCTTCAAACCGGAACAATGCAAGCATTGTTGCTGATAAATTCGATCGAAACTTTTCACATCTTTCAGAGCCTATCCCGACAAAAAATTTCATCCTGGAATCGTCACGCTGCGTGTCGGGAGCGATTATACGACGAAATATGGCGAAGTCATTCCCGTTGGTGACATTTACTTCCATCCTGATTACGATGCGGTGTACATGAACCATAATCTAGCTATTATCAAAATTGGAACGCGTTTAAAAATAAAAACGAATAATTATAAAATACGACGCATTGAGTACGAACGTGAGAACGAAAATATTGCGGGTGGAATCGTAATGCTTGGATGGGGTGACAAGGTAAGCTGGACGACTTTTTCATCTTGAGTTTAGGTACAGTTTTAGGTATTCATTTTTAACCCCCGACGAAAAGAGAAAGAAAGAAAAATAAACAACACAGAAGCACTAGGATAAATAAATTATTAAAGAGACTCATGTCTATTTCTACATACTCCCCGAATAAAAAAATAACATTGTGCACACAAATAGAGTATCAACATTATCCCTACTTTATTGGCCTGTAGTACCATCACGTAAATGGACATACCAGACTTGGTCGTTTATGAAAAGAAATTTTAATTAAAAGAATAAGAAAGAGCGGTACCAGGTCATAGACAGAGAATTTGATAAAATTTCTTAGATTCTCTCCCGGTTTATTTTAATTTCTTACAGTTGTAGGTATGTCTAACACCTTTTCCAGAGTCAAATATTGTTTTATGTGCACCATTATAAAGTGTTGGGTATAAAACTGGATTGGGTAAATAATTATTATATTTTAAACGTTACTTTTGTAGCCCTTACAATAATAAATAAACGAACCGGCAAAAAAAGTCGGATAACCCCCGACCAAGTTTACTTAAACTCAAATATTTTCTAAACTACTGAACCGATTATAATGAAACAATGCCAAGAACTATCTCGATTAAATTGGCTTTCAAACAAAAACCGCATCTAAGTCGGTCCATCCGTCCGGGAGCTACGATGCCACAGACAGACACATAGATACATACGTAAAATTTATAGCACCCGTTTTTTCGGTCGCGGTTCAAAAATCATCATCATCATCATCCTCTGCCTTACATTTATACTTAGAAAAATATACGCTTTAATTAATTTACGACAATTATATTTCAGGACAACTATAGCAAATACAATGGGCCAATATCCTTGGGTCGACTTCAAATTTATGGACTTGAGGCTTGCAAAGAAATCTATACTCAGTGGGTGTCATTTTGTGAAATTTTATTATATCTTTAATCTTCGCAATCTTTATTGTTACGGTATCTTGCAGAAACTATGTAAATGATGACAATTTTTGCGCTGGATTCGTCAGCATTGGAAGCGGTGCTTGTAGCGTAAGTAAAAAAAATTGTTGTGCCCTCGGGCACGAGGATCCGGAGTTGGCCTTTACCATGATCCAGAATTTGGCAGATCAGATAATTACAGTAGAGCGACTGCCATTTGACCTCCGTGACCCTGCTACAAGAGAAACCTGACCAAATTGGATCATGGTTACACATGGTATCATCACGATGATTTCCCTCACCCATCGGTTAGCATTCAACTAATAAGGTAAAAATCTCAGAAAAGAGTCATTGGTATATGGCTGAAACCGGTACCTTTCGCTTAACCACACCGCCATTGACTATCTTGCTTGTAGCGTAAGTAATTGACCCAAATATTATTAATTGTTCTCTTATTTGTCTTGCCCATATTACAACCATCGGGTACATGTTTTAACTACTATGATTTCCAACTTCCATTGCGATCTTTGCCAACGACGCCATAGATTTTTTACAAGAAATTGCAATAAGTGTAGTTTATAAGATTTAATTATTATTTTATTTCGCTTATATAGATAAATGGAGCGTCGGCGACCGAGCGATTAGGGAATCAGACTCGTAAGCGAGATGTACCGGGTTCGAATACCGCCGCGGCCATGTACTATTGAATATTTCGGAGTTACTTATATACATTAGTTAAATACTAACCGATGCTCTTTCGGTGAGGGAAAACATCGTTATGAAACGTGCACATTCAGGCGAGCCATGATCCGGGTCAGGTACCCCTGATAGCAGGGTCACGGAGGTCAGATGGCAGTTTTTTTGTTTATTTGAAAAGTGGGCTCTCCAAGGCTTTCTCAGTCCTAGTATCACTGCGACCATTCCTGATCTATTGTGATCGCCTCTTTTTACAATTCGGTACTAATTCCTATAGCTTCTATGAACTGTAATAGGTTCTTAGTACTGATTTCGTGCACCTCATCGGGTAGTAGTTGGTGTTTACTCAGATGGATGCTACGTTTGCGCACCAGGGCCTCACATTTGCAGATCAGGTGGAGAGGCGAGAGGTTAATTCTCCTCCTTGCAGAATCTACAGTCCTTTGTTCTGCTGATCTTCAAGTTATACATGTGCTTGTTCAGCCCACGGTGACCAGTCAGTGCCCTTGTCAGGATACGCAACTTATTCCTACTAAGTAGTAACAGTTCTTTTGCATGCCGCCTATTATAGGCTTTGCCTAATGCCTTAGAATGTGTTAGGCCTGGCTGATTATTCCAGTGCTCTAATGATTGCTCTTTGAAGTTTATATGAAGGGTCAATTTTACAAGGCTTTTTGGTATGCCACAGAATGATTCTGGGCTATATGTCATAGTTGTGCTACCAGCCTTCGCGAGTTCGTCCGCAATTTCATTGCCTTCGATACCTTCATGCCCTGGGACCCAGCGCAAGATCACTTGGTTTTTCTCACCCAAGGAATTGAGGACATTCACGCAGTTTAGCACCAATCTTGAACTCACAGAGTCGGATGAGAGGGCCAATAGAGCTGCTTGACTATCTGAGTGTATATAAATGCAAGGTGTCTCAAAATAAAGTTTATATTTATTAAGTTTACTGCGTGAACGCAACGAATCCGAGGGGCGCGGTGGTTATGTCAATCGGTAGCCTGGCTCTTGGGAATTCAGTTGCTATGGAGCGTTTCTCAAGAGCAGACCGCACGTTGTGCGTGCGAGAATTTTACAAAAACGGTGATTCGGCGACTGTAGCGCGTAGGAGATTCTGCAGTATTCGAGGTTTTCGCCACTCAAATGATGTACCAAGCATTCCTCTTATTCGAAAATGGGTCAAAAAGTTTGAAGAGACCGATGCAACGCTGGAAAAACCAAAATCCGGGCGACCAAGGTCATCAAGAACGGTAGAAAACGTGGAGAGTGTTAATCAGTCTGTTCGTGATGACCCGAACCTTTTAATTCGGAAGGGCGCAAGTGCTTTATATGTGCATAGATCATCATTACACCGCATTTTGCACAAAGATCTAAAGCTGCACCCCTACAAAATTCAATTGGTGCAAGAATTAAAGCCCCAAGATGCCAGTCAGAGGCTTGACTTCGTAAATTAGGCAATTGAGCGTTTTTCAACGCTTACCAACATTTTGTTTTCGAATGAAGCTCATTTTCATCTTAATGGACACGTAAATAAACAGAATTGCCGCTACTGGAGTGCAACAAATCCGAAACGCAAGCATCAGAAACCCCTTCATTTGCCTAAAGTGACCGTATGGGCAGCGATGTCGGCGCAAGGAATTATCGGCCCTTACTTTTTTGAAGACGAAAGGGGGCGTGCAATTACAGTGAATTCAGAGCGTTATGTGGAGAGTTAGACGACTTCTTGGTGCCCGAACTGCAAAACTTTCCTAGCTATAACCAAAGAACATGGTTCCAGCAGGACGGAGCAACGTCACACACGTCCAATACATCTCTGCCACGAGTTCGTGAAATTTTCTCGGGCAAATTGATCTCCAGGAGAGGTGACATAAATTGGCCTCCACGCAGTCCTGATTTAACCCTTATGGACTTTTTCCTATGGGGTTATCTTAAATCTAAAGTTTACGCCAATAAACCGACTTCCCTGGCGCATTTAAAAGAAAATATCCGTCACGAAATGGCAGCCATCACTGAGCCCACCTGCCCAGCCGTCATAAGTAATTTATGACGCGAACGCGAGGGTCTACATTTGGACGATATTATTTTTAAGAAATAAATTCCGAAATTGTGTATTTTAATAATCAATAAACATTTTTTCGATACACGGCTTCCTTTTTTGTTAATCGATCCACTAAATATAAACTTTCTTTTGAGACACCTTGTACAATGGTTCATGTATTTGTTTTTGAGGTTTAAGGCCGCACATTTTAAGATTGCGTACACCTCTACCTGGAATATGGAGGTGTATTTGCCCAGGTTTATTGATTTTTTGACCTTGAGCCGCTCGTCGTATATTCAACACCCTACATGAGCACCTGATTTGGACCCATCGGTGTACCATATCAGGCTTCCATTTTTCCAGTATACTTTGGTTTTAAGCCAGTCATCTCTGGATCAAAGTTCCACAGAGTATCGTTTCTGGAAACTACTCTGTATTGTCATTGAGTTAGTGTACATACTCAGTATGTTGCTGCCCATAACAGTGTCCTGGCATGATCTCAGTAACTTTGAGAGCCAGTTTCCTTCTCCCTGGGTAACCACCCAAGAATAGAATAGAATAGAATAGAACTTTATTGCTTAAACTGTGTAGTACATTGTTGCAGATGGGTTTGCAATATAAGAAGAACAACAGTTTACCCATAGCGGGTATGTAATTACAATGTCAATTCAAAGTTACAATTTGCTTAATTCATAACCTAGGTACCTATACAATTAAAATAAGAAAGTACACTGTGAGACAGAAGTACAATTAATGTGTATTATAATCAAAAAATTCTTTCAAGGTGTAAAATACATTATTTAATAGAAATAGTTTTAGCTTGTTTTTAAATTTAGTGGAATCTAAAGCTTTTAACTCTACCGGCAAGTGATTATAGACCTTGATTCGTACTCTAAAAGCACTCTTATTGTACATGTCATTGTTTGTAGTAGGTACATTGATATCATATACGTATCTATTATGTTTGTTTATTCTGTTTACTGTTGTAGTTTTAAAGTGAGACATATTATGTTTTATAAATGAGCATAATTCCAGGATATAGATATTTGTAAGTGTTAAATGTTGTTTTTCTTTAAATACATTTCTAAGGCATTTCCAACCAGGCTAACCAGCCTGTGTATACTGTTCGCTGTACATGCAGGTGTAGGGGCGGGATATCCAGCATTGCATTCAAGGCCTCACCAGGTGAGGTTGACATAGCTCCTGTGACCAAGAGACACGCAATTCTTTGCATGCCGCTTAGCTTATTATTATAGCAGTTTCCTGGTTGGCTTTCCTGTGCCACACTACGGAAGCATATGTTATTATGGGCCTTACGACCGTTTTATAAAGCCAGAGAACGTTTTTTGGAGATAAACCCCACTATTGTCCTGCCAGTCTGCTACACATTCCCAAGGCTATTTTAGCCTTGTTCAAGATTCCGATTATATGGCTGTTCAAAGTAAGTTTTTGGTCTAGTATTACACCTAGGTGTTTGACCTCCTTGGAGAACTCAATAGTTTGGCCATTCAATCGTGGTTTGACTAAACTGTCAAGTTACCTTTTGTTGGTAAATGGTACAACTGTTTTCCCCGCGTTGCTGGACAGCTCATTGTCCTTGCACCACTCATCTACAACATTCAATGCTCGTTGCATAACGTATGAAAGCATACTTTGACAGAAGCCTCGGACGATTATCACCAGGTCATCAGCAAATTCCTGCGTATTTATCCTGAGCTCCGCCATTTTATACAAGAGCTGATCCACTGCCAGGGTCCAAAGTAGCGGAGATAAGACCCCTCCCTGGGGGCAACCCCTGGTAGTAAATAATTCAAGTGACGTTTCGCTTCGACCCACTTCACCGTCGCACGGTCAATACTTTTCTCTGTGAGACCTCGAACTAGTGTCCTTATAGGGGTGTTGTCAAATGCGCCCTCAATATCTAAAAATGCACAAAATGCAATTTGTTTATCCTCTAATGCCTTATCTACCTTGTCTACCATATTCAGAAGGGCGGTTTCAGTAGATCTTTCTTTGCTGTAGGCATGTTGAGAATAATGAATAGGATAGTCGATGTTAATCATCTCCCTACTGTTAATATCTAGAACTTTTTCCATAGTCTTTAGCATAAAGGAGCTTAGACTAATAGGCCTGAGCGATCTCGGTTGAGAGTAGTCTCTTTTTCCGGCCTTTGGAATGAATAGAACCTTGACTTCAGTCCATTGTTTTGGAATATGTCCCCAGGCGTAGCTTGCTTTGAAGATTTTTATCATGTAAGGGATTATTACTTCTATTCCTTGCTGTAGTAGGGAATGATTTGTATGGTATAAAGGATTTAACGGCCCATTTTATTTGAGATAGCCTTATTATAAGCAAGGCCCTCCATTCTTCATTACCTGGGCGAAATTATTGCGTAGGGGATGGACTTTCTGCGCAAGCACTTGGAAAATGGGTCGATACCAATCAATTTAGAGTTTGTTTTTCGTTGGCTGTGTAAGTCCTATTAGGGTATTTAAGCAAGCCAATTTGGTTAGGTTTGTCTTTTGCTAGGAATTTGTGAACTCTTGCGCACTGAGACGTGCTATTGACTTCTTCGCAGAATTTTCTCCAAGTTCCCCGCTTAGCCTTCCTAATTTATTTATTGTAAGTTGTTAAGGCTTCCCGATAGGATTGCCACTTTTGGGTCCTTTTGGCCTTATTGAATAATTTCCGAGTTTTACTTCTGAGTTTTTCTAGTTTAGAGCTCCACCACGGTACTGCCCTTTTAGTTGACATTGTTTTTACAGGACAGCTATCCTCATAAGCCTTAATTATGCCGATTGACACTATAGTCACTGTAATATCCAGACTTTCTACTGCCTTTATTGTTTTAGGTACATCTTCTAGGCTTTGTTTAAGGTTGTCCCTATAGGCCGCCCAATCAGTGAATCTAGGGTTCCTAAAGATAACTTCCTGACTTGATAATGATCCTACTAAGACAAAACAAATATGGTTATGGTCAGACATTGACGGTTCATCACTAACGTGCCAGTCACTAATGTGCCTAGCCAGATCATTTGTTGCAATGGTGATGTCCAACACCTCTTGTCTTACAAGGGTTACAAAGGTCGGTTTACATCCCTTATTCACCACATGCAGTTACTCCACTATAATTACCTGATCTGCCAAATCCTGAAGCATGATCAAGGCGGACCCCGGGCTCTCGTGCGCGAGAGCACAACCGGGACATTAAAGCCAAGATGGTTATTTTCTTTTTATTTCTCTATCGTATTTGTTTGATTTTCCACGCTGCTTTTTATTCCATAGAGGGACATTGGAGGTCCTGGTATCATGGGTAGCAAGCTAGTGGGGGTTATCAGCTTCGGCCCTCCAGTCTGCGGCACCCCCGACGCTCCCACAGTCTTCACTAGAATAGGATACTACTCAGACTGGATTGATGGAATACTCACTAACGTATGTATGGTTTTTATCTTCAATATTTTTTTTGCAATTCGGATTTTCTCTGCAATGCTCTTATGTACATTAGTTGAATTCTAATCGATGCTCTTACGGTAAGGGAGAACATCGTGATGAAACTTGCAAATTCAGGCAAGTGAATTTGTAACCATGGTCCAATCTTGTTAGGTTCCCCTGGTGGCAGGGTCGCGGAGGTCAGATGGCAGTCGCTCCACTGATGGTGATAGCCAAATCCTGGATCATGGTCAAGGCGGACCCCGGGCCCTCGTTCTCGAGAGCACAACCAGGACATTTACGTAAAGATTATGATGCTCATATTACATTTGGCTAAATTCAGTCTAAAAATTCACAAGCAAAATGTATGAAAGCAAATAAACGTGGAATATATTGCTTCGGGTCTCTCGCGGGTCTCTCACTATCACGGGGTCAATAGCGATACTTTTAGTTTAGTTCTTCAGCTATTTTCTGTAATTTTTTAATTCAAATTATAGCCTACCTCGCCAATATGGACGTTTCATTGTCAAACTAAACTTGTGTTCTTTACACATATTATTATATTAGACGGGACTTACACGCGACGTACCTTTTCTTTTTTTGCGAGTCTTCTCGTGACCACGGTGGGCAAAAGGTCCCGTCCCGTCTAATATAATAATATGTTTCAAAATCATTCGTTCCGATGAAATTGATGTGATGCCCGCCCTAACACTTCTGCTAAATGCATTTGTATTGCAGCTAACATTGAGAGCAAACGCCGCTCGAAAAAAATTAGCGAGACATATACTGCCTGTACCCGCGACAACGCCTACTGGAGCTGCTAGCACAATGGATCCTGTAGATGATTATAATCGCTATTCAGACGAGGTAGATATATCTATATCGTACATTATCAAATCTAATCAAATCAAATAGTTTATTTGCAAGAATACAGTAGTTGATATACAGTTCTTAACATTAATACAGTGGTAGGTATTCAACTAACGTAATCCTAAGTAATGTTGCTCACTCATGTCATTCACCGAGGTCTCCCACAAGGGCGACGATCTGGTAAGGATCGCAGGTACCAGCTGGATGCGGAAAGCACAGGACTTGCCTTTGTGGAGATCTCTGGGGGAGGCCTATGGCCAGCAGTGGGCGTCTTCTGGCTGATATGATTATGAAGCCTAAGTAAGCGTAAGCCTCAGCGATACCTGGTGCCTGAACCTGCTGTACCAGGAAAGAGGCCCCGTGGGCGACCCAAGAAGCGATGGTTTGACATTGCCGAGTCAGATACGAGAGCCAACGACGTACGATACGAAGATGCCGAAGACGATAAGATGCTGAAGAGTAGGAAAGCGGACCCTGGCAGACACCGGGGTAAGCGCTAGGACGATGATGATGAGACATATACATTATTGATTATGACATGACAATACTCGTAATATATACATTGACTAAGTTACAATTCTAAATTTAAATTCTACTTATAACTACTTTACCCGGTCTGTATGGTAGAAAATCAGTACAAGGACTGTATTTTAAAAATGGTTTAATTCTTGATATTGAAATTAATTTTAGGGAATGATATATTAAATCAGTTTAAGTGATGTTCAAATTACTATATCAATAAAAAATCATACAATATTAGAACTTGTTATGTATTTACGAACGCTCTATAAAATCTACAACAAAATATTGAACTTCTGTAATCTTATTAACAAATATACAAAATTATAACTTTAAAATATTTTTTTTTACTTTTTGGAATACCTAATGTGATGTCTTTAAAAAACTTTATGCTAAATTTAACGGAAATTTTAAAACTAATCACAGTCGGCATCTACATTTGCATATCCACCGTACTAAGAAATTATGTAGTCTAGAAAGACAATCTTCTTACAATTTAGACAGGCAGGACATATTTGGCACCGTTTTTGAACCCGCGAATTTCAGTAGGTGAGCCCTCTGAAGGTTCTTCAGTAATTATCTTATTATCTTACGCATCTCTCTAGGCAAACGAAACACATCTTTGCAGGCGTTCAAGTTTTCGTTTAGAATTCTCTTCTAAGCCGAGTAAACCAGTAAAAATACAGTCTTTTTGCTTTTTATTTTTTCGAACAGTACTCACACTTTTCAAATTATGATTCTTGGGAAGGCGTAGCATTGATTAGTGACTAGTTAACCAATCATCAAATATATAAAGGCATAAAATAATTGGCACAAAAAGGTTACATCGAATGTATGGTTGGGTCATATGTACCCCGCTTGACCTTTGACCGCTTGTAACTCCCTGTGCAGGGGCACACCGACTGATACTAAAGCCGAAAGGGGAGGGGTATTAGCTGCAGCTACTAAAAAGCACGGCAACTTTAAACTATTACTTAAAAAAAATATGCGCGTTTAAAAATGTGGCGGGTCATTATGACCCAACCTGACAGACGCCGGGTTAAAACCTACGTAAATAAAGCGATTCGAATATGGAATAATGCGATGTCAAAAAGCGCAGATTTTCAGAGGGACCTTATTGGTCGGTATACGTCTAGGTTCCTAAACTTCTTTTTTATTCATTTAATAGACTTAAATGACATTAGCTCAATGAAATTTTGCCGCACGCGTTGGAATATACCCCGATTTGCATTGGTCAAGTGTTTAGCGAAGTTAACAATTACATCGAGTAAGTAAGTATAGTGGAGTAAACCGATCGGGCAGTAGCGAGTCAACTTGGCTTGCAAGCTGCCTTGCAACTAGAGAGTAGTATTACTACGCGCTTGCACTGGACTTACGAGTACTGTGGTGTGAACAGTTATGTCAGGGTCCTTGCCACTCGCCACTGACCTTGACCAATGTAAATCGAGCATATGGCAAAATGCTTACTGTGATATTGGCGTTATTGTCCCGGTTGTTCGCTTCCAAGTTATGTACGATAGTGTACAAATAACGTACATAACTCTGTAAAGACTACATGGCGGCACTAGGGCTCGAACCCAGTACCTCCTGCTTACGAATCGGAACCCCTAAATTCTTTATTACTCACAAAAGACAAATTATATAAAAATGCAGAGAAAAGCCTTACTAGTTGTGGGCAAAGGTGGGCAAACCGCTGCAAGCAATCTCTCCCAGGCAACATTTAACAAATAAACAAAATTAATGCATTTTTAGGTAACAACAAACACGGAACCCCCTCGTCAACCCAAGTTAAGTCAAACGTCGGAAAATTCCTCGCCCGAGAAACCGTATCAAGCTGCTAACACTCAGTTCTACGATGACCTAATAATGACATCAAAACATCACCATCAACATTCCAAGCATACCTATACAAAATCTCCACGAGACGTCAAGCTATTATCTAAGCTATTCAGGGAACTACTCGAATCCGGTAACATCAATATTGATGATCTATTACACAGTAACGAGAGAAGGAATGAAGACTATGATATAAAAGCTTTTACCAAACCATCAGTTTTGGTGAAAGAAATAAAGAGATTCGAGAAATTCGTAAAGATAATGCTGCTAAATAGTGTAAAAAATAAGGCAACAACTGGCAAGGAGAAATACAAGTTGACACCAAGAACGACTAATTTAGCTAATTCATTCAGCTTAGAAAATGATGACGATGAATACTATGGACCGGAACTCTCGCCCAGTGAAGATATAAGGATCGCTTATCCACTTGATGATGACATATAATTGCGAATCTGTCTTTTATTTTTTTATTGCCTAGGGATGCCAGACGGTCCAGCTGATGAAAAGCGGCCTCCGTCGACCAGGACATTTACAACCTAAGCGGAGCGAATACGGTGCCGGCATTTTGGCAAAAATTAATAACAACGCTCCTGGCATAATAGATAGGTAGATAGATAAGCCATTTGTTTATAACTAGCTGGCCCGCCGTGACTTCGTTCGCATATTGTCCCTACCTATATGTGATCATGAATTACTGTCTATTGAAAATCCGTTTAGTAGTTTTGAGTTTATCAAACAGACAGACGCGGCGTTGACCTGTTTCATGTGTTTGGCTTGGATTTGACCTTAAGTCACCAGGTGAAAACCGACGATTGTAGCATGTAAATGTAGCATGCTTGCCTACCAGATATAAGCGTATACGGGGGATCGTTAAGGTCGTGGTTCAATATTTTCATTACGACGCGCTAGCTTTAATAGTTAAATTTTCAAGCCAGTTGCGCTCGATAATTTATTGATTGATTTTATTACAATCACTTTATCTAAGAGCCAATTCTGTTTGGTCAGGCCTAAAAATTCTGAGCTCGCTGCGCCGCCCGCTCGTTCGCAACTCATTATTTTCATTATTACAACCACCCCAGTCTTTAAGAAACTAACTTAAAAAAAAATTAATTTAGTGCAGAAAGTATAACCTATTCGACGAGCATGATAACAGTCGTCCAGTAATGGCTAATAGGACCTCTCGCAGGATGGTGTGACTGCCGTACACTGCTGAGCTACAGTCTGGCAGTTTCAATGGCAGAATCAAATGGCAGCACGTCATGGTAAAACATTAAAGAAGTTCGTTGAACTTCTTTAATGTTTCATCATGTGTTGACATTATGCGTGAAGTTGTTAGAATTTATAAAACCAATGTATACTCTGTACCTGTACTGTAGTACCTACAATTGACTGTAAAACATTGAGGGGTGTCAAGAATTTCTTGAAATTATCGTCTATGAAATTATTTAGCAAAAGTTCGTTTTTAGCATTGCAATAAAATAAAAATCATATTGGCGTTAATGTCTTGGTTGTGCCGTCGCGCACGAGGGCCCGAGGTCCACCTTCGCTATGATCCAGGATTTGCCAGCTCATTGGCTTTTACTATTGCATAAAGGGGTTTAACTTTATTCATAATTGAATTGCACATTTAGTGTAATAAGTACTTAAGTAAGAATAACTAAGTACTTAATAAGTAATGGACGCGTATAACGCGTAAGATACATTGAAAGTGATATGGAATAAGTGCAATGATTCCAATTTAATAATGGTCTTGAAGCTTTTAATTTGATTATGTTACATTTTATATTATCATAAATAAAAGAATTGGTTACCGCTCTGTAATAATAGTAGATATCTACATACCTACGTAACTACTACATTTTACGAAAGTTTATTAATTGCTATTTAAATATTGAATATAGCCAGACGTAAATTAATAGAATAACCTTAAGATACACATGTATATGATTCATCATATTTAATAGACACATTCTATTAACTATGACCTACATACTTAATAGAATGTGAATTTTGAAAACTGTTAGCGAGGATGCATGAGGTGTTAAAGAAGGAACGCTGACCTTTGCATAAGCCGTGATTGGCGGTGAGGCTGATAGGCGAATGATAAGCTTTGTAAATTCGCAAGGCTTCATTAAAATATTAAAAAGCATAGGCATTCGAGAGCGTCGGTGGCTTATCGACTTGAGTCCGACTTGTAACCGAGAGATATCGTGTTCTAATGATTCTCGTCTAAGTTAAGTACATTAGTTGAACACTAACCGATGCTCTTACGGTGAGGAAAAATATTGTGATGAATCCTGCACATTTAGGTGACTGAATTTGTATCCATAATTCAATCTGATCAGGTTTCCTTGTTAACTGGGTCACGGAGGTCAAGTACCAGTTGCTCGACTGTAATTACCTGATCTTCCAAATCCTGGATCATGATTGATCAAGGCGGAGCCCGGGCGTTTACGCACGAGATGACGAACGGGACATCAACGCCAAGATCCATCATATTGGCGTTAATTATTATTTATTAGTGTGAGTCGAATATGACATATTCATATATCATACACATACGAGACTAATGTATTATAGCCGAAGCTTTCTAATTTAAGTTTATCATTAATATTGATAAAAGTTCTCAAGGACATGAATGTTTCAAGACATTGAAATAAAAATTAACTTGAGGACAGCTAACACAATTACTAAAACGATAAAACAAACAATTTAAGTATTTATTATTTGATGATGAAACACCTTGATAATACTATTGTATTTGTCACACTTATTTCAAATTTTTGTTATTGCAGACCTAGAGCTCATCGGTTGACCTAGTTCTATCTGCTACAAAAGTATTAACTGTTTTAAAAGTACAATTATTTTAGCTACTGCTGTTGAGCACCGGCCATGAAAATGTTAAATCGAAAATACTTTACTAGTTCCAGTGAAAGTCTAGCAAATAATTTGATGGACAAAGAATTTCAATTACTGCTGAAACCTATTCATATCTGTGAAACAATAATATTTCAATTTAAATACCGCATTAGAAACAGTTTCATTACTTGCAACAATTTCACTACAAACTTCTTAGTGTTATGTGGTACAGCTCTCCTGATCTCTTTGCATTTGATGTTTTGTTGGAAAATTTCTATTATTGCGAGCCTCTATGGTGGCACCTTTATGTGGTTTTACTTAAGAATTTACTTCACTGATTTCTTCATTGGGTTCATCATTAGCTTCATTTTGGTCTTGTGGTACAGCGAAGCGAACGTTGACATGATTTTGAAGCTACAGTTAGTTCACAGATCGACAAAAATTTGCAAAGGTTTTTTTAAGGAAATCGTCATAAGCTTTTGGTTGTATAGCTCAATTGTACTAGCATACACTTTGATTGGAATCGTGTATACCGGAGTATCTACTAAACATATTAATTACAGCCATATTTGTCAATATTGCTTTGATATATACATCATCCGATACATCTTGCTGATTCGACTTTTGAGTTATCAGCTCGAGGCATGGAATAAGGAAATTGAAAGTCACCATATTAGATCAAATTTTGAAATTTCAAAAGTGAATGCAATGTTCAAAACATACAAAAACATATTGGATGCATTTGGTCTTAATATAAAAGTTTCTAGAACAATGGTGAGTAAACATTTGAGAAATCAGTAGTCACATAAGAAATCTGTGAAATGAACGGTTTCCTCAGACTTCGCACCGGAACATGGTGTAAGCCGTTTTTTCAGTTTGGCTTTGCGTAGAGGATGATAACAGATAATGGCCGTGGGCTACCATCGGAGCAGTACTTGGTACTTGTATGGCATCATCCTGGGATTTCTTGTATGAGTAGTATCGAATCCGTCAACATCATCATCATCATCATCTCTTTGTTAAATCCCAGTTGCAGTCCCACCCAACACGCGGGGGCCCAGGGTCCGCCTTCCTGCTTTTCTTAGCCCATTTTACTTGGTCTTCGGCATCCTTTGTGGTGAGTCTGTTGGCACGTATGTCAGTAGTATCGAATCCGTAACTATTATCAATTAAGTTGTGTTTATTCCTTTATTTACAGTTTAAGTCTAACGCTAAGACGAGATTGTTCATTGTTCAAATCTGGAATATCATTTGGATGTTGAACTCTGGAATAATTATTGTGGTCTTTTTTGCAGATCATTTACTATTTACTGGTCACGTTTATACATTGTTTAATGTCAGTCCAGACTATAATAGAGCTGTTTAAAGGAAGTGGTCTTCATTATGTAAGTGTGTGTTGGAAGATTAATTTTGTGTAAATTAATTTGAATTAAAAAATCTTTTAGTAAGTCAATGAAGCAGACAGGTGACATAAGCCAGTAATTTATTTTGTATGTTTTAGCGTGCAACAGTAAATCATCTAGGGACCTGGATAGTTAAAAATTTGATTCACATAACTGTTATGAGTATTCAGTATGGAACATTATATAATCATATAGAGAAATCGAAGTCATTGTGTGCAACAATTTTAGCTGATCGATATGAATCAGGTATATAATATTTTTATACCTACCACTAAATCTGATATAATCTGGGTCTAAATAATAGTTTGCGGCGATCGTACGCCTAAAAAATTCACAACATACAAAAAAAGACAGAAACTGTAGAAAATTTTCTCATCAGTAGCCTTTCTATTGTTCGGTTTGGTTAATACCATAGAACCGTCAAGAGTTGTGTTCTTACTTGTGTACTTTCCAACTTGTTTTCAACAATAAAGCTTGCTTTATGTTCTTATTTTTTTACTAAAGCCATTGCGTACTTTAAAGGAAGCGAAGAATTATTAGCGTGGGTAGGCCTCCCACTTGGTGGACTGACGATCTGGTAACTATCGCAGGTTCTAGCTGGATGCGGAAAGCACAAGACCGGTCTTTGTGGAGATTTCTGGAGGAGGCCTATGCCCAGCAGGGGCGCCTTCCGGATGATATGATGATAATGATAAAGAATTAACTCGATTTATATATACATCCTAGTGTCACTTCGTCGGCTGTGCAAGAACGTGGTCCGCGTGTCCCGCGCCCGCGGCGGCGCGTTGCGCGGCCACAGCGCGTTCGCGGTGGACGCCGCGCTGCCCCTGAGACTGCTCGCTTCACTTACCGACTACACAATTGTTCTGCTACAGTTTTCTTTTAATTTCAAATAACTACACTTGCCTATATTCGTTTATAAGTGCTTGTCGGTGACGTACGACTGTCTTATGTACCTATTAATAAATAAATAAACCACCTTTTGTTTTATATATGACATGACTACCACAATTATGATATTGTTTGCTATGATAGGTCCCTTAATAGCGACGTACCTACAAGTATTTTGTTAAATCAAAAGAAATAAATAATAAATAAATATATAATTTCTTTTTTCTTTCCCCATTACAGCTTACTTAATTATTTATATTTAATTACTAGTCGTGATGGTGAGACCGGTTCCCAAACTAGGCATTGCCTGTATTTCAGGCAACCAGATGAAATGCCTTCATATTCTACATACTTAGCGGTGTGGTTTTATCGAAAGTCATTTCGATTCAATTATCGGTATTTTTCGTGAGGTTAATGGAATAGAACAGTTGACTTATAAAAATTATCTTAATGATTGATAACTAAATCTTAATCATCTTTTTGATAAGTTTTATCAAAAAATTAGTTTTTACAATATGTCCTTGAATAAGCAAAAAGTTAACAGAAAATTGAATTAAGCGAAAGGCTGTAAAGTTAAATAAAATAAATAAAATAATATTAAATTAGTTGGATGTCCATATAAATATTTTAAAATATTGGTAATTTCACCAGGCACATCACTGTTTCTTAGCTTCTCCCAAAGAATATCGTTACTAACCAGGTCAAACGCCTTGGAAAGGTCAAGAAAGACAGCGTATACAGGGGTATTCCTGTCAGTGTAATACCTAACGACATGCTTGAGAGACAAAATAGCGCTTTCAGTCGAAAGCCCGGGTCTAAAACCGAACTGCGCGTCATGGAAATGAAGATGGTTTTTTAACTGTCTCTCAAGCATGCCGTCCAGCACTTTGGATGTCATTGTGGCTAGAGATATAGGTCGGTAATTACACTTATCGGAAGCGTCACCCGTTTTATTTTTAACAATGGGCACTACGACTATTCTCATGAGCTCCCCTGGCAGATACGAATGCCTGATACAGAGAGTGAACAATAAGCCCAACAACCTCGGGAGGTGAGGCCCCGCGTTTTGAATAATAATAAAGCTCGTAAAATTTTAACCATGACACAAAGCAATATTGGTAATTATACACACAGTTGCAATAAGTGGTGACCCCTGTCTTTTAAATAAGTAAAGTAGAAGGACTCTCGAGCTGAAATTCGCTGCTACTACGCTGTTACTTTTTAAAAACCCTGTTTTAGAAATGTAGCTACCAAATACACTTCTTTCTTACTGTTGCATTATGTCTATTTCCAATATTTTACTATTCAACACATTCGTTTTATAAAATAAACTTAAAAACACAGGACCAATTTATCGAGATTTCTGTTAACTTTCAGTGTGCTCTATGTTTATGATGTACTACCTACATACTTGAAGGAAATACCACCTACGCTCGGAATTTTAGTCTATCAATACTTAGAATATCGACGCGCATCATATAATCAACTATAAATATTTAAGGTATCTTCCTCACTTCATTACTGTTAAGTACTAATATTACTTATTGTAATTAAATTTTTACGTACTGTACCTACGCTGCCACACACGAACATTATGACTTACTTGTATTGTTTGAACAGTTAGCGCTGGAACACATTGAAGAGGTGCGCCGCGCGGCGCACTGCACAATGTGGCAAAACTTGTTCCACGCCGAGCAGTTTGTATGCAAGTACATTGACAGGTGGCGAAATGCCCCACTGTGCAGCGCGCCGCGCGGCGCACTGCATGATGGGGCAAAACCCGCAATGCAAGCCCGAAATGTCAGTTTGTATGAATTTTGTCCACATTTTTTCAATTTGGCCCCATCATGCAGTGTGCGGCGCGCTGTCAGCAGATGTCAACATGAGACGTCACACTTGACTGTGTCTTTTTACCAACAGTTTGAATCTCTCCTCCTTATGTGACACAGTTTACACACATATATCTGTCTTCTTCTTTTAGTACAGATTCAACGCGTATGAATGAAATAGGAATTCGACCTTGTCAAAGAAATTTTGACCGCTCATGCGTAAGCCCCGCCCCTTTTTGTGATTCTGCAACATTATCGTAGTTGTTTCGCTTTCGTGATCCTTTCGTCATTTTGTTCTCAGTTCCTCCCGAATAGTAAATACGGCATGTTTTGTTCTAGAACACAAGTTTCTAAAAAGAAATGCATTCGTCGAGATCTACATTTCGGATGGCAGCTGTCAAACTTAAGACTAATAACTCTGTAACTTTTGGTCCTAGAACGAACTTAGTTCCTAAAGAGAAATGATAGTGCTCGACGAGATCTACATTTCGGATGACACCTCTCAAACTTAAAACTGTAATAACTCTGAAACGATCGCTCCTGGAACATTAGTTCCTGAAGAGAAGTGATAGTGCTCGTCAACATCTACATTTAGGATGACAGCTGTCAATCTTAATACTGTGATAACTATAAAACTATTGGTCCTACAACACTAGTTCCTAAATAGAAATGATAGTGGTTGTCGAGATCAACATTCATTGATACAACCAACAATGACACACATTCATTCGGTTACGCCTTTCTCCCGTAGGGATAGGCAGATACCACATTGTTCCACTTGCTACGGTCCTGACAAATCTCTGTGGCTTCATCATACTTACATAGACTGTTAACTTCACTACCCATCGTCGCTTTCCATCAGGTGAGTTGAGGTCAAATGCAAACCTATTGATAATAAAAAAAAAGCTTCCTTCCTTGGCTTCCTCGTAGTCGGGTAAAAAGGAAAAGTTATCATAGTATTCGAGGAAGACCAATCGAGGTGGTTCAATTGCTTTACATAGCGGTGGTGGTGGGCGTACAGGTTTGGCACCATAGTAAAAAATTATAGAAACTGTATGCTGTATCTGAAAATCGCATAATATTTTTCGGGCCGGCACTGAAAGTGTTTTAATCTACTTTCAGTGTTTTAATGAATGATATCCTTTTCATACGTTTCTCTTGGTTGCATTTAAGTCGGCAGATTTAAAAAATCTCTATTTACTTTTTACGCCTGGGTGTGAACACACAGTCGAGAAGACATATGGTCAATAATTATGCGAGTCATTTCAAATAACGCGCGTAAAAGCATCGAAAAGGCTCTCGTGCAAACGTTGCCTAACTTAAAATCCCTCGTGCGAACCTTGCCTAATTTGAAAAACCAGAATAACACCACCGTTTCTTTGGTTGTCACCGTGACGTAGCACCGCGCCAATGGAGTTCCGGCCTTAGTTCACAAGAAAATACTTAAAAGTTTTCTTTAGATTTGAATATATTCTAAATAGAAATCGTGAATATTTGTCTCTAGATACCAAAAACTATGAAAGTTCCTTTAAAATATGCCATTGGTGACGATTTTGAGGCCATGCTTCGTCCTATTACCGTTATGGAAATGCTTGTCTTGCAATTTAAATATAAAAAAATTATTAATTTATTAATTATTAAATTTAAATCTTGTGTACAATAAATGGTTAAATAAATAATAAATAAATAAATAAAATTTGCAATAATCTTATAACATCCAATACATTGTCGACTAATTTAATTTATTTGTGCGGTACTTTGCTCTTCGGTAGTTTCCATATATTTGAAACGTGGGTTCACTGGACTACCATTAGTTTGGATAGACAAATTTTTATTCCTATTTATTTAGGATATTACACAGTCGAATATTTCGTTGCCCTATTTTTAGGTTTTGTTTATAATTTGCACAATAGTGATTTGAACGTAAATATGGTAGTGAAATTGCAATCAGTATATCTTTCTGGTGTAAAATTGAGTAATTATTCTAGCGTGTTTAGAGCTACATGTTGGATATATTTTTTTGTTTACATGTTCGTTCTCATAATATCAACCACATTTATTTCTTTTTTATTTCAATATTTTGAGTCAGTCTTTATAAAACATTATTACTTTGATATCCAAATAATTAGGTGTATTCTTTTAATGACTCTGATGAATTATCAACTGGAATCTTGGAATACGGCAATGAATGAAATTAAGAAGTGAAATGGACGTGTATTAGCGGATCGCAGTGTGGAAATTGTTTTTAATGCTTACATCGACCTTCTCGATGCTTACAATATGTATAAATCCTTAAATAACTATATCGTAAGAGAATCATCGCCTATGTTTTTGAATGATAAATATATAAGCATGTTATTAAAGTATCTATTTTTTTTTTTAGTTTACATACTACACGATAGATACTTTTATATGTGGTATTTGCTCGATCGAAACCCTTTTGAAAATGGGCAGTTACACTGATGGTGTAAGTATGTATTAAAGTCAATTCAATGATGAATTTGTAATACTCAAAAACAGCTCTTGTTTCTTTTAATCATTATCTTCTATGTGGTTGAAATGGCTATTTCTGCACGATTTGTTATCTTGTCTGCTTTCTATTTTCTCTTTATTTCTTTATTTCTTTTTCTCAATTTTTCTTTCAGTTAGGTAAGTACTATCAATCTTGGTTTGTGTATATTTGTTCAATTTGTTTATATATAGTTCAGTTAGTGTTTATAAATGCATTTGCTTCTATGATGTATGTATGTGAACTCTTTATTGCATAATAATTAAATACAAAATGCGAAAAATGAAATTTTACAAAGCGAAGGCGGGCTTATCCCACAATGGGATTTCTTCCAGCCAACCCCATACCCTTTGAAAGGAGATCTAAAGAGCGGTGAAGGCAATACAGAGCACTTATAATTAAATTACATTTATTTCTACAGTAATAATTAACCTTCTATGATCTTGCACCGATCTATTAAAATTCTATGAACTTGCACCGGCCTGAAATTGTCATACCATCAGTTCTCCGGTTGACTGGTAAATATAGCTATCAAGCTTCAAGACGGCCGTTGATAACAGTGCCATAAATTTAAATAAATAAATAAATTATTGCTTATTGGAAATAAATGTTACATCAACTTTCTTTTTCTCCCGCTTAGTTTTGTCTTTTTAATACTTTTTACTGTTGTTGTTGACAATGATGATGGTTCGGAATTTAATTATAATCAGTTGTTTTTTTTCAGTATCAAATCCTGTGTATTAGTTTATTATGGACAGCTAAAAATGTACTGTTCATTACTATTCTGAGTCATAAATGCGAGAGTTTTTATATCAGTTTGAAAACAAGTCAATCTATCTGTTCATCCCTTGCTGGTAGAACAGATATAACAGGTTTTAATTGTTGTATTTGATCTTTATTGAAGTGCCTACCTATCTTTGTTGATATTGTTCTTTCAACTTAAAGACGTTAAAGCTTTCTAGAAGGAACATATCTTTAACATTTGTGATAATAACCGCGATAGTTCACACGCGACATAATCTGATAAACTTAGCCCGTCTGCGACGTATGTAAAGCATTATGACCTCCTAGATATAAAAGGTTTTCCTCTATGATTATGACATCTTAATTTAGAAACATACCAACTGTGCATTAGTATTATCAATTACATAGGTAACTGATTAATAATGGTTTTGTCTTAATATACCTTTGATTTTGCCCGTGACTTCGACCGAAATTTGCCCGAAATTTGTTCATAAAGTTCCGTTCCGTCCTCTCGATTTACCACACTAAATTTCGGGATACATTACAGCATATTGTGTGCCATTCTGGGCTATGTGCTATTTTGAAGCGAACTTTCATCAAAGTCCGCTCTGCGTAAAGGAGTAACAAACATTCAAACATCTTTACAAACTTTCGCACTTATAATATTAAGTAGGATTAGTAGGTTAAATAAATAAATAACATAAAAATATGCTTAGCCAATTCACACAGCGCATATCTAGATGGCGCTGCGTGAATTGGTCAAGCATATGAATTATTATTATTATTATTTTCAAGAGTCTAAATGCCATTTCTAATGCATTACAAAAAGAAAGAGTTCACGCCTTGTTGGCCAAAAATTCACGACAATTGGCCAATACGAGAGTGTAAAGAGAGTAATGTCGTAATGTCTCGGGAATGTTGGTCATGTCTAGTCTTTTTGACAGGACAAGAGGTCATCACTAGCTATGAACCCCAGAAATCATGTACAATATCGAATAATAATACAAATCTATTGATCTTAGGTCCAATTGTTCCTAAATCTACAATGGTAAATAGATAACTGTTCTACGCAATAGATATACAGAAAATATTGATATATGTACATCGATATCATATCGATACTTTTTTATTCCATCCCCATCCCTAGGCAAGTTTGTAGAGGTTCGATCATGAGTCTGGCTCAGCCTCGGCAATTGTTTTGCCAAAAGTTTGGGCCAATATGTGGCCCAGTGGAGTCTCCATAATGTTGTTACGTAGAAATCAGGGGGTTTAAAAAGGCCACATTAACATTTTATATAATAATTCACATTAGCCACAAACTAATCTGATCCGGTGGCCAATACTGGAACTAAGTGATGCCGTTTTGAATTGTCATGTCAATATCAACAACAGCGACTCTGCAGATAAGTTTGTCACAAATTAATATGAATCATATTATTGAGATCGTGGAGGATAGGACGAGGTGTCGATCTCTGGTATCGGAGGCCAAGTGCCACGTTGGGTCGCTGACCCAGCGCAGTAAATAAGAAGTATATTACAGTAATGTGCCCATTTTAGACCCAAAGTTTCTCCTTTCTTAACCCCGGGTTATCTGGCTGTTAACCTAAAAACTTACTTCCCAGTGCCGCTGCGTCGGCTATGCAAAAACGGGGTCCGCGCGTCCCGCGCCCGCGGCGGCGCGCTGCGCGGCTGCGGCGCGTTCGCGGTGGACGCCGCGTTGCCGCTGAGACTGCTTCAGGAGCTTACTAACTTTGTTATAGTGCTATTACAGTTTGCATTTCCATTGGAATGGTATTAAATGTATCAAATCGATGGCGTTAATAGTTTAATGGAATAATATATTTTAGTGTTTTAAAATTGTATTTCTTTTTGTTTTGACTTTGACTTTGAATATTAATTTAATTTAATTTATGTTACTGTTCTTATTGTTCAATTGCGCCTACTTATTTAGGTTGTTTTTTTAATGGCTTCAAGGCCGGATATTAATGTAGATAAGAAATTACAATACATATTTTCAGTAATATTTTAAGTAAATAAAATAAAAAAGTAAATTTTAAATTTAATTTGGTTTTAAACTCGTCTATCAGATATCCTCGACCCTGTTGACAGGAGAACCACTGACCAGACTGGATCATGATTACACCTTCAGTCACCTGCACCAGGTTTCATCACGATGTTTTCCCTCACCATTATATTCAACTACTCTTCATTGTAAAGGAAAGCAATGATCAAAACACACACAAACATCTTCAATCCTTTTGATCCTCACATAGAAGTCTCTAGAACAATGGTGAGCACAAACGGACCTTATTCTATCAGCAATACATTTCTCTTTGATCTTGCTCTCACGGTTTTTGCTTCTGAATTCTGATGACTGATATTAGCAAAGTGTAATAAGCATTTTATTCATCTCCTGATGAAAACGCAGCCCAATGGGTGAAGAATTTAGATATTTACTTGTAGTTTTAGTATTTATTATTAATACCTAGGTTGTAATTAGCGACTCGGCTATTAATGCCATACGAATAAATAAATACGTGTTATCAGTACGCATTTTGTAAACAGGGAGTATTCAAGTAATGTATTACAGACTGGTACACAATTATTTCAGTCATGATAAAGTATACAAGGTAACAGATAATTATATTGAAAGCTTTAAGCCTTTTAAGTAATTGGATTTATCACACTAACTTTATCACATTTAATATGTCTTACGCATTAAATACGTCGTTCGATTCCTTCCCTGTGTTATTAAATATTAGTATGTACCAAATAAGTTATTTGTAATACACTTTTGTTTTTGGAAGTTTGTAAATTTATATTAAAATTCTTAATATTTAGTTCTTCTAACTTATTAGGTCACATAAAACTGAGAGTGCTTTTCAATTATGAAGAAAATTAAACCCTTTTACGGTACTTTTAACGGTGAACTTTTGCTACATAACTACATAGACGATGATTTCAAGAAATTCTTGACACCCATCAACGTTTTACAGTCACTTATACTTCAATTCAAGTACAGAATACAAGATGGCTTTATAACTTCTAATGATTTCAAGCACAATGTGTTGAACTTCTTAAGCGCTTCTGCCATGACGTGCTGCCATTTGTTTGAATGTGCAATCAAATGTGGAAGCGAAAAGGCATTTCCTATACAATTCAGGTTATTCTTCTTCGTCTTTCTGTTAGACTATCCATTTGCATTTTTCATGAATTTCGCTTTAAATTGCATTCATAGCAATACCGAAGTGGACCTGACATTACGATTACAAGAACTATACAAATTCACGAAGAATACAACGAATAATTATCCTAAATATATTAAAAGAAGCTGGAGATATACAATAGGAGTTTTGCTCTACTTCATACCGCAGATACTGCTGACAGCAGGAATGAACTTGCATTTTCTAATTTCATATCTATTCCAATATAGTTTTGACATCAATATCATACGTTGCCTAATGTTAATAAAATTGATAAAAGAAGAACTTGCAGCTTGGATTGAAATGCTGAAAGTAACTTGCGAAAGGGAAGATTGCGATGAAATCGAAATAAAACAATTGTTCCAACAATATGTAAATGTATTATATGTTTATGGGAAAATCAAAAAAGTCTTTTCAGTCATGGTAAGTGAATAATGGACACTTCTATTTGTCAAACACATCAAGTAAGACTATAGTATTATTTGTTTTTATACTGAAATAGTCAACACTGCGCAAGCGCGAAAAAATGTCATTATGTGAAAGGTTTAGAAGGAGGGGGCTATGATTAGATATTGTAAGCAGTGTACGCCATATGGTTGTGATTATGATGATACGACTTTGTGATGGCACAGTGACTCAAAGTTTGAAAAAAATATCTATGATTTAGTAATTACCTGACCTGCCAAATCCTGGATCATGGTCAAGGCGGACCCCGGGCTCTCGTTTTCGAGAGCACAAACGGGACATTAACGCCAAGATGATTATTATATGTATGATGAATTTCGAAACAGTATGTATATACATACTCTTTATTGCATAATAATTAAATACAAAATAAGAAAAATTAAATTTTACAAAGCAAAGGCGGGCTCCTACAGTGGGATTTCTTTCTAGCGAAACCCAACAGTCCAGTTAGGACAGAAAGTTTTTCTTTTAGCTTACAATACTATACTGTCTTTCCTTTTTTTATGTTTCAGGTTACTTATTACATAATAGAAATGTGCTACCAATTTTTGGCTGGCTTCCGAATTATGTTAGTATTGTCTCAAGACAACGTTTTAAGAACGGTAAATATTCAACCCAAAGTAGTAGACTTGAAGCGAAGCGAACTTAACAATTTGAACTATGTATGTTAATTTAATGATAATTTCAGCTTACGGATGATTTGTACCTCAATTTGGGACCGTGGATTTTTAAAAACATGTTTCATGTGTCAATGTTGAGCATTCAATGTGACAAGTTGTACAAGACGTTTGAAAAAGCTGACTCGCTGTGTGCATCGTTGAAAACTAGAAGCAACTACCCAGGTTTGTTAAGGGTTCAATAGATTGTTTTGGTGGTATCTGTTCACTTTTTTTTTTAGGTAAAATTGATATCGCGATCAGAGTGGACAGTTTTGAAGATTTTGTTAGTATTGGAATAGGGTGTATAGGGTGATCAGATTTGCCGTTCGTCGCTTAGTTCAAATGTAGTCAGCTGTTTAGAGCATTAAGTGACGCATAGGAGATAGAATAAGAAACACCAGCACATATCTAAAATGTGTTAATACAACAAAGAAAGACTTTCAACGACTTCGGGTAGAGCCCAGGAGGTTTTTGTTTGAT
Organism: Blastobasis adustella; assembly: GCA_907269095.1. NCBI lineage: Eukaryota > Metazoa > Arthropoda > Insecta > Lepidoptera > Blastobasidae > Blastobasis > Blastobasis adustella. Next base: position 1,373,366 of record OU026132.1, read on the forward strand.
GAGTCAGTATCGAAATATAATTCAGAACATAATAACGCTTCCTACATGTGTGATTTATAAAGCTGCTCATTAAATATTATTCTAAAATATTTTTGAAGGATTTTAGACATATACATAGACATTATTGTCATGACGGAGCTATCATATTTTATAAATATGACAAAGAGCCTCGATGAAAAGGTGGGCAGTCCCTGCACTTCCTTTTTCTCCCGTACTGGCTGGGGCACTTCAAACTGAATTACAGGAGATGTCCCCTTACTTATCAGTGACTATTTCTCCATATATAAACTCTTAAATCATATTATTATGCATTTTCTACTTTGAATAACACTACAAGAAAATGTTGATTAAAAAAATATTTTCCAGTCCCGTTGCGTCGGCTGTGCAAGAACGTGGTCCGCGCGTCCCGCGCCCGCGGCGGCACGCTGCGCGGATGCGGCATGTTCGCGGTGAACGCCGCGCTGCCGCTGAGACTGTTCTCAGAACTGACGGACTTTGTTATTGTACTGATACAGTTTGCACTTTCAACACAATAATAGTAATTAGTCTAGTTGTATGATGCCTGTCACGTGGTACCGGCTCCCAAGACTGGTTAAAAAATCTAGTTAAATTGATTAGTTACAAGGCGAAGTCGTTGTATCGCCGAAACTAGGAATATTTTGTTTATGCTCACCACTTGTGGCAAATGGATTCAGGCTTCAGAGCGAGAATGGAACAACGTATTCTATATTATAATTAACGGCTAGTACCTAGCTCATTGACGATATCGAAGTCATGGCCGCCGGCCTGAGTATCGTCATCATCTTGGCGTTAAATCCCGAATGCACTCCCGCGCAACACGCGGGGGCCCGGGGTCCGCCGTCGGCCTGGTAAGTGCCTCAAATTCAAATTCAAAATCATTTATTCAATGTAGGTATAAATTATACTCTTATTCAACGTAAATATACATAGGTAATTTATTTATCATGAAATACTATGAATAATAAAAATATTAAAAATTAAGTACAGTATAAACAATTATTACTGTGTTACATTGGAACTATTATAATTGAATTTAGTATTACAAGACACAAAAAACATTAAAAAAAACAAGTACATCATTACAAATATTTAATGTATAAATTATGTCCAAAAGGCAATTACAATGAACATTACAATAATTTAGGTAAATACCTACCTAGGTATCAGTGGGTAGGCCCCCCACAAGGTGGACCGACGCGACGACCTGGTAAGGATCGCAGGTACCAGGTGGATGCGAAAAGCACAGGACCGCCCTTTGTGGAAATCTCTGGGAGAGGCCTATGCCCAGCAGTGGGCGTCTTCTGGCTGATATGATGATGATGATGATATTATGTCAAGCAAATCAAATTCTATTCATATAGCAAAATGTCGAAAAAATATTGAAATAGCATTTATTATCTAAAATGTATATGTCAACACAATTTCCATCAAATCAAATAATAGAAATAACAGGAATAGGGTTAAATATCATAAAAAGTAATAAGTAATGTCATGTTTTTATACTCTATACTATTACCTTAGGCCACAATTATAGTGTCAGTACGATTGTATTTGTGATTCATTCCCAAAGTAGTTAATGATATGCCCGGATAACAATAGTTAATGACTTCATTATTTGTGTGTTTCGATAATATAGGCTCAAGATTACAGCCAATATGTCGGAAAATAAAATTGTTTTTACCGTGAGCATTAGGTATATTATTACTAACTGTGCACTATGCGTAGCTGCGCATATTTGCCGCCGGCGCCACCATCGCGTGCGCACCCCCGATCGATAGTTAATTTTGTGTACTTGCGGAACTATTTTGTCCGGTGCAATCACAAACATTACAAAATTGCCCCGCACACAGTGAGTTGTATTTAATATCTTTCAACAATTAATACTCACTTTATAATTTTTGTGACATATTATACTCGCGTAAAGTATTTTAAAATTCGTTTTCCAAATTACAAAGTTTTGATTGCAAATGTGATATATCCTGCTCATACTTCTTTCGACTCGCACACATAATTTCAGTGCAATTTTGCAGCTCACTTTTTTAAACCTTTTTTTTTGAAGTTAGTTCTTTTATTTTTATGAGTTCTGCGCTTCTTTCGAGCTTTTTTTGTACTGCACACATAATAATGTGTGATGTTTTTAATATGATTACTTAAAACTAATTCATTAAACAGTGATTGTGTGTTGGATGCCTGAAGTTCAATTTTGTCCGTTTCTTGCTGATCAATGTTACGATGTGCAGCTTGTAGCTCATGCTTGAGCGCCGCGATGTGGTCGAGCGTTGCTTTGTGGTGGTCGTTACAATCCTGGAAGGACAGCAGCATGAGTTGAAGTTTGTCGCGCTACCCTTGCATGTCCTCGAGCTGAATCTCTAGTTCAGCGAGTTGATCTTTTAATTCGTTATTTCTCTTTTTTACTGTCAAAATCTCTGCCTCGCTATGTCTCTCCTGTAACAGCATTTGTACTTTTTCTCTGGCATATTTCAAGTCGGAAAGTGTCTCTTTTAGCTGGTCTTCCATCTTTATGATGTACATTCCGCGTGTTGTAGTCATTCATTAACTTGTATAGGTACGATGATGTCGAAATTATAAATTGGTATAAAAATTATAATTAATAAAAAAATAGATGTCAAAAAATAAACATGTAATTGTCATAAGCAAGGTTCGCAATACATAGGCTGTAAAATAAACAAGAACAATGTAAAAAATTTTAACATACTCTAGTTACAGTTCTACTAGCTACAGCTAGGAGACGCTTCTGTTGAAGTTGTTATTTTGTAGAACAAATTGTCTAGTAAGGTAGCCCCAACTTCAAGGAAGAGGTCAATCGACGAATCTAACTCGGTTGGCAGCTTTCGTGCAGTGTCGATCACTGAAAGGTATTTTTATGCCAATTATCCAGTTCATAACCTAGAGAGCGGCGGTGGTCGGGCGGTTGAGTATCCGAATCGTAAGCGAGAGGAACGTGGTTCGAATCCCGCTGCGGCCATGTACCATTGACTCTTTTCTGAGTTATGTACATTAGTTGAATTCTAACCGATGCTCTTACGATGAGGGAAAAACATCGTGATGAAACCTGCGAATTCAGGCAACTGAATTTGTAACCATTATTCAATCTGGTCAGGTTCCCCTGGTAGCAGAGTCACGGAGGTCATATGGTAGTTGCTCCACTGTAATTACCTGACTTGCCAAATTCTGGATCATAGTCAAGTCGGACCCCGAGCCCTCGTGCGCGAGAGCACAACCGGGACATTAACGCCTAGATGATGATGATGATGATGAAACAACTTTATCGATAATATGAATATTATATATGTCTTGTATTTAAAATGATTATATGTATGTATTTTCTACTTCAATTACTTTAACAGAGACATTGTGCTTTTTACTGTTTTCTGTGCCAGAAGTGTTTGTGACTTTTTGCTCAAACAAGATTTGTAATTTTTATTGCTATCATTGCCAACATCATTTTTCCGTCATCATCCTCATCATTTTTAATTATTATTATAGAATGTTTTTTAATGTCCCATAAAAAAGACATACATTCGTTTAATGCAGAAGAACACACGCTATTCTAACACAACCAAATACTGATGGCGATGTAAAGACATATCAATGAAATACGCAACCTGATAATTGATTTTGATATAGTGACCTCAGATTTGTCAAGAAAACGACATTAAAGACATTACTCAGATAACTTACAGAAATGTAGAGGTCGCCGTAGACCGTGATATTCACTTCAAAAACTCTTTACCAAATGCTGCGACAAAATAGATTACATATTTAACACTTTGTGTTGTTACTTCATGATGGAACTCCATTATTATGAATTAAATAACTTTTTTACACTAGTTCCACTTTATAACCTGAAGATGAGTAATTGGAAACCGGTAGCAATTTAATAATAAAATGTATAATAATTTGGAACTAGTGTAAAAAAGTTATTTAATTCATAAAATAGATTACGTTACAAATATAACATCCTACAGATATAATTGGGTGTGTATTTCACTGTATCTTTAATATACCGGCACTATGATTAATGAAATGATACCCTGTATCAATTAACTAATGAAGGAAACTTTGTTACAAAATCAATAATACCGGGAACGGAACGTTAGTTCATGTATTGTAAAGAGATTACATACTGTCTATATTTCATAATTTAACTATTATTTAATGATATTTTCAAAATAGTCGGTTGTAGCGAATATTTACTTGACAACTTTATCGAGGAAGACTTCAATAAACTGCTTAGGCCTCTACATTTATTTCAAAAGGTCATTCTGCATTTTAAATATACAATTGACGACCTGAGTGGTTCAGTGGTCAACATGCCGGTCTGCCACGCAAGAGATCCCGGGTTCGATTCCCGGCCGGGCAGAAATTGAAATGATTCATTTTTATTTCTGTTACGGTCCGGGTGTTCTATCTATATAGTTTATCAGTTATTTAGCACCCATCGCACAAGCTTTGCTTAGTTTAGGACTAGATGGCGTTGTGTGAATTTGTCCACGAATATTTAAATATTTATTTTATTTTATTTTATTCAAGATGGATTCATTACGCCTAATAACTTTACCTACAATGTTCTCAATTTATTCTGCATCGGTGTTTTCATTTTCATTCAGATTTCATCGTGTATTTTGGCAGTTGTTTCAATAATTGATATGCCACTCATAAGGGCTTCAGTTACCTTTTACTTTTCCATTTATTTCATAGACTACGTTATCTAATATTGTAAATATATTCAATGTACAGACACCATTTTTATGTTTAGATATAGATCATAACAATGTTTTGTCAGTTTATAAAACATGAGCCACGCGGTACTTTATTTCTTGACATTGACTCCCCTCCGTACTCCGTACTGCCTAGATAGCCGAGCGGACTGAGCGGCGAACACGTGACTTTTTTCTAATATTCACATTTTTAAACTCGTGATATCTTTCGAATGGAATGTCTGAATTGAATAATTCAAAAAGTTATATAAAGGTATTGAAGTAGTCGTGAATATAAAGTAATTTATTTTGATAAGAATTAATACCAAGGTACAGATAAAGAGCGTTTTTTAGCGGCTTCATTTCAACTAAATTTTGAAAATAAAAGAACACTTATTGTGTTATAACTATAATAGTTAGACATATACTGTCGCGACACTTTTTGTAGATAATGATATGTTCTGCAAAGTCGTAGTACATTATTTTGTTCTATCATCAATAGTTTCCGCAGCACACGCGATGTAAGGAATTTTTTAGGTATTTTTTTTCACATTGGGTTACATTATTGGTGTTTTATTAATTATCTGTAATTTTTTTGAAAATATTATAAAGCTTATGTCACCCGGGGATAGTGTAGCTTCCCAACGGTGAAAGAATTTTTGAAATCGGTCTAGTAGTTTCGAAGCCTATTCAATACAAACAACCAAAAAAAAATTAAACATTTCCTCTTTATAATATTGGTATAGATAAGAATGTTAACAGAATTAGATCTAAGACTGTATTGGGCAACAAACCTCAACTCATCTGTATTTGATGACGAATTATTCGACAACCGCTATAATGTTTTCCGAAGAGATAGATTTACTTCGAGTATATCTGAAAGATATGGAGGGGGTGTGCTTATTGCTATTAAGAAAAAATTCAATGTAATAAGACAGAACACTTAGAAGAGTGACGTCGAAGATTTATGGTTGACTATATTATCAGATTCTTCTAAAAACAAAGCAATTTACATATGCCTCTGTTACTTACCTCCAGATCTTCCCAAGGAACTGCTTGAACATTTCTATAGCTCGCTGTGTAAAGTGGTATAGAATTGCAGTTCCCAGAACTTTATATGTATAGGTGATTTTAATACCCCTAATCTTTGTTGGAAACAGAATGTAGAGCGTCTATAGAGCGTCGGTGGCCGAGCGGTTACAGTATCTGACTCGTAAGCCAGAGGTCCCGGGTTCGAATCCCGCTCCGGCCATGTATCAATGACTATTTTCTGAGTTATGTACATTAGTTGAATACTAACCGATGCTCTTACGGTGAGGGAAAACATCGTGATGAAACCTGCACATTCAGGCGACTGGATGTGTAACCATGATCCAATCCGGTCAGGTTCCCCTGGTAACAGGGTCATGGAGGTCAGATGGCAGTCGCTCCACTGTAATTACCTGACCTGCCAAATCCTGGATCATGGTCAAGGCGGACCCCGGGCCCTCGTTCTCGAGAGCACAATCGGGACATTAACGCCAAGATGATTATTTTTTTTTTTTTGTTGGAAACAGAATCCTAGCTCTAACGCAATCATTCCGTATAACCCTCAAGATGTTAAAGCTGATAATCTTTTGAAAACTGCCGCTCTTTGAAATTTAACTCAATTTAACTTTATCTCAAATGCTAAGAAACGAACATCTTGGCTTAGTTTTTCTGCTAAAAAAACCACGGCGTCATATTTTTATAAATGTGATTTTACAGCCGTAAAAACTGACCTCGATCAAGTAAACTCGTCAGCTATTTTATGCGCGGAAAATGTAAACGACGACGTTGATATATTTTATTCAATATTGAATGACGTAATTTTAAAACATACTCCGCTCACTGCCCCGCAAAGGGATAATTTTCCTGTTTGGTACTCACCTGCGCATAAACGATGTATTGTACAAAAAGTATAAAACCCTCGCGATTACGACGCTTTTGCTCTGTTAAGGAGTCGTAGTAAAACTCTTATAAAATTATGTTATGCCAAATTTCTTTCTTCGGTGGAGGACTCATTGCACGATGACGTTAAGGGCTTTTGGAGATATGTTCACAGCAAGAAGTGTTCATCTAACTCAATTCCTCAGACTATGACCTATGGTGGCCTAACTTCATCCGACAAAAAGGGGATGTGTGAATTATTTTCAAAATACTTCAGCTCCGTTTTTAACCCCGTCACCACTGACTCGATGAATGCTCCTCGTTTGATGACCATGTTGTAGATTCAGGTAATGGCAATAACCTTAGTGAACATAAAATAACAGACGTTATAATCCTTGCTATAATTAAGAAAATGGATGTCAATAAGGGCTATGGACCAGATGGGATTCCTACCTTACTTATCAAACGATGCGGAGAAGAGCTGTGTGTTCCTTTCACAATTATCTTCATTAAATCCGTTGCGTCTGGTATCTTCCCAAGCATATGGAAAACTGCACATGTGGTTCTAATACACAAAGCGGGTAAGAAGTCGTGCTGCGAAAACTATCGACCAATCAGTATTCTCTCAAGGTTCGCGTAACTTTTTGAATCAGTTGTTTACGATGCTTTTTATTTTCACTTAAAGCCCTTGAGCTCATCTTCTCAGCATGGATTTTTCAGATGAAGGTCAACCACTAGTAATCTTTCATACTACAGCACATATATTTGGGATGCATTTGCTAAGCGTGTTCAAGTTGACGCAACCTATACCGATTTTTCCAAGACATTCGACAAAGTTGAATGCTCTGGGTTTGTTACAAAAATGTCACATAAAGCAATAAAGGGTTAAACGACTCTTTTCGAATATTTAATTAGGTAATTACGCTACGAGTGTAGATAAACATCATAATTCAATTAATTTTACAAAAACAGGAAAAAGATTATTAGTACCTACTAGTTAAAAATGTATTACCGGGAAACTTTTAGGAGTTAAAAATAATTGCTTATTTTATAAGAGTAATTGGAACACTATGGACGTCGTACGCCCATTTACAAACAGTTTTGTTTTATTATTGTGCGAAGTACTCTATTCAATAGCAGGTATGTTTGTTGTATAGGTATATATGTATCAATGTAAGTAGCATTAGATTTCTTTATTAATAGGTCTTTCCCTATGAAATTGGGGTTAGGTATGGCAAAAACGATGGAAACTGAAATTTTCATATAAGCAAATTACTTATTTTCTTGGAAATGGCAAGATTATCTACACCAACTATCTACAATGAAACTTTGTAGGTATAATCAGACAACATTAAGGTAACTGGTTCATATCATTTCATTTTAATATCTACTCTCTTCATAAAATTACTTCTGGTTAAAGTGGAACGATTGTCTTACAAAAAGCAATCGATTTTCCTGTAGTCAATAAATAGTATTAATACATAAATTTATACTATCTATTTACTTTTGGGTATTTGTTTGCGCAAAATGAACAAAAACCATTGTTTAATTCAGAAATTAAAACTTACGTGTGTGTGTAAAAAATGTCAGGTACAAATACGCTAATTAGCCAAAATTTTCATCTCTCAAATTCTCAAACTTCATTAGGTATAATATTTTAGGTATATTGCTTAAAAATAAATTAAACAGCATTAAAACGTCAGTTATTATGTGCTAAAGTGCATTCTAATCTAAAGTAGAGGCGCAAGGAGCACTAACATTAAAAAAGTCGTTGAAATATTAGATGTAAAATAAATTGCATCGAAATGAAGATACATAGCTAAAAGAATAAACTAAATAGTAATGTTATATTCCTTCGATCGCACGCGCCACCTATGCCAATTGTTATAGAGGCTAGATAGCCTTGTTAGATATTCTTGGAAATGGAAATGCTACACACACGCACGACATGCACGACGACGTGCGAAGTTGCCACTATTACCTACGTTGACATCTTTTAGTAGAGGGTAAGAAGTTTGGTATCTGTTTCTGACCAAGTGAGTCGGAGGTTTTTCCGTATTCCTTGTTTTAGAAAATTCAACCGTATTTGAACATGATTAGATGGTGGAGGGTTATTATGGTAGGCTTCTAAGTGTAATGGTCGAGTTCGAATCCGCTCCACATATTTTATTTTTGTTTGTATGTACAACTAGACAGAGATAGATAATGTTCCTTGACACGCTTTTTAAAAGTTTGTAGTGACGGACTGTCCCGCACCTCATGTGGAAGAGAGTTCCAAAGTCTCGCAGTATGAACAGTAAAGTAGTAGGAAAAGAAATCGGAGCGATGGATAGTTGCTATGTGAGTTTCTAAAACTATTACGTTGTTCTAAACCCAGTACATGAAACTCATTCAACAGTCTCTGAGCCGCTTCTTGCGTACGAGTGTACCGTATGTGCAGTAAAGCAGGCTCCGAGCTTGACTGTAGCCAGTCTATACAAGATAAATTAAAGTCACCTACAATCGCGACGTAGTCCTCGTCATTTTCCGTACATACTTTTGTGACAGAATCTGTTACATTATTACATTGTATATATGTATGTCCTGGTCTGATTTGCCTCCAACGATATTTGTCACACATACATGCAAATTAGCTCTGATAGACCCCGCTCTGACGTTAGGTACCGGTTATCCACATATACTCCCTCGACGAAACTGACCATTCCGGACAAGAGATCGTGTTTAAGTGTTTCTGTAAACAGATCATAACACCGCCACTCGTAGTTTTATTTATTTATTTAACAGTTTATTGTGCACAAAAACAAGTATACAATATTGATAAAAAGAAAAACAACACAACAGGTACAGCTTACTTCATAAGAAATATCTTACAGCAGACCTACGGAAGAGACCTAGTGAACCTATCGTTACGAAAAATTTCATACTCCGAAGGGTATAATTCCGCATCATATATGCCACTATGCAACCAGGTTTCCGTTATAATAACAATGTCTAAGTCTGATGTAACTATGTTACGGGGAAATTCAAGGGTCTTTGTACAGAGCCCTCTAGTATTCTGATAATATAGTTTTAAATTATCGACAGCCATTAGCCTAACGTAATAGAAAAATTCTTAAAAAACTAGTTAAATATATTTTTGTAGCTACTGTTTGTACTGACAACAGCAGCGACTTTATTCGAACTTGTGTTAACGCTCGCCGATATCGCATTGCCTAAATATAATATACCCAATTTTACTACATTGGTGGCGGTGGCGCATTTAATCTCCGTTGTTTTGGTGTAAAATATATTTCAGGGACCATTATCACCATAGAATCGTCCTTACCGCTGCCGCGCGCACTATTTACCTTCATACATGATGGGCACTTCAGACCAGTTAGTTGTTCGGGAGCTATAGCAGATGCGTCCGACGAGATATTTAGGCACGTTAGGCAGTAGCATGATTCACACGCATTGCACTTCACGAAATTGTTTTCTTCTAGTATGACATTACAACTGGCACACTTCATTGTTTGATAAATAAATATTCGTGGACAAATATTCGTGGGCAAATTCACACAGCGCCATCTAGCCCCAAACTAAGCAAAGCTTGTGCTATGGGTGCTAGATAACTGATAAACTACTTAAATACTTTTGAATGCATACTTATTATACATAGAACACCCAGACCCGTAACAGAAATTAAACTACATCATTTTAATTTCTGCTTGGCCGGGAATCGAACCCGGGACCTCTTGCGTGGCTAACTGACCACTGAACCACTCAGGTCGTCAATCGGTTGTCGTCAAATCGGTTTGATAAGTAGTTAAATACTTCTTTACCACCCAACTATGATAGATGGTGCTATTCAAGCTTACTATTAGATTCAGGAATCATGAAGCTGTACTTAAGTTGTGGCAACAGTTACAATATAGCTTCAACAGATGTCGCTGTTGCACAGTATTGCTCCGTACCAAGTGCAGATGTCGCTAGTGTTCCCGACGATGGTGTTGACAGGTAAGAGGCCAACTTGCACGCCGGAGCACCCGGTTCGAGAATCAGCAGTGCACCGGCAGAATTTACAAGGTAAGTAGTTACGAAGCAGGTAACTCACGTTTCATAGATCTCGATGGCGTTACCAAAGCGTGGTGGGGCACCTCGGCAGACGGCCCGTCTCGAGCGCAAGCAGGAAGACCGACAATTTTCAAAATGGCTGCTGGTTCTTACGGCGTGGTCCGTTAGTTGAAACAGGAGGCCCCGATGTATGCAGAGTAACAGGTATCAGAGCAAGACTTCCGACTAATTTTAATATGGCCGGCGCTGTAAATGGCAAAATGCGCAAGATAGAACAGGAGGAGAAACGTAATTTTTATTAAACAATACACTTTCGATTATTGCCTCTGCCGCTCGCTAAAGCTCCTTTCGGCTTGTCTAAGGTTAGCTGGAAGAGATCCCGTTGTGGGATAAGTTCGCCTTTGCTTTGTAACTGTTTCCTATTGAATTGTACTATGTTGTTGCAATAAACAGTTTACATACATACATACATACATACACTTTTGTTATTCAATAACGAATGTTTTAAGTCATTATTTGTTGTTACCTAGGTACAATAGGTTATAAACATAATATTAGATTAGGTCAGTATCCAAACATATTTATTTCGTATTTCTATTACAATTAATCCAACGTAAATAAGTCAATAATTAAATAATAAATTCAAAAATAATAAACATGTCCATAAATAGTCAATTTATAAATGTCAATCATAAAAATATGCACGTAATTATTCAATCATATAAATTAAAACATTGGTCGATCATTAATGTCAAATAAATATACAAATAACTATTGTAAAATAATAATGAAAATAAATGTCCAAAATCTATTTATGAATAGTTAATTTTATTTCTAGAAATTCATTAAGCGATCAGAACGCTTGTGCTAAGAGCCACTGATGAAGTTTCCGCTTAAAGATTGAGAAGCTTGGAGCTTCTACCACTGATTGTGGTAGCCTATTGTACACAGGTGGTCCCATCACCCGGATAGTGTTCGAGGTTTTAGCCAATGAATGCGGTATAGGTAAAAGCCGACTTGCATACGAGTGACAGTCGTCAATACGTGAATAATAGGTCAGGTGTTCCCTCGCATATATAGCTATTTGGAAGATCAGTAGACACGGCAAAGTCATAATGTTATGTTTCACACAAAGTGGCCTCGCTGGTTCATCAGGCGGTACCCGCGCTATCACTCGGACGACGCGCTTTTGCGTCCTAAATACACGCTCCCACTCCGTCGCGCGATACAAGTTTTTTGACGGTTGACGAATCACTTTCATTTCATACATTTTAGGGCACCTATTATCCCAGCGGGTCGTTAGCGACCCACTCAAAAAAACTACTATTTTCAAGTATTATTTTTTTAATACAAATTTTGGTTCTTTTATTTATGCCTATTTTGAACAATATTACGACTCAAATAGTTACGGGCATAACTTTATACGGGTTAATAACTATTGCGCGTTTCCGAAACAAGCATGGGAAAGTCAAAAGCATATCGCCAAGATGAATTACTGATGGTTTCTATATATAAGACAAAAGTTTCTATATATAGGATACTGTGCAATAACCAGATAGGACGATTTTGCATTGATGACAGGCTAATAAAATTCCAGGGTATGCTTTGACTTGCAATTATCTTATCCTTACGCAGTTTAAAAAAAGTCGGTTTCGGATGCGCAGATAGGTCGACCACGCTCCCCCAAAATTACTTTATTTTATATTACACTTAAGGATTAGTGTCAATCGTCTAGCCGCCTTCTAGATAGGCCCCGGCGCATGGTTATACAGGCACCTGAACACTACTCTACAGACACGTTGCTGTGTCGGAAAGGCGCTGTAGCGGCCGTTGATCCACCAATCAAAAACCTTTGGTTGCAACGCGCCGTGTTCATCGTGGCACGATGAAACCACTTTTCTTGCTCCACATTAACGATTTGCTAAGTCCGGTATCCTTGGGTGCGCTGATGATAGCACTGTTGTGGAAAGGTACCTAACGAACGCTTGAGCTACTGGAGCTCAGGTTCAGATCAGTAGAGAGGCACTACTCAAGCGCATAAATAAAACCTTGAAAGCTGGTGAGTCGTTGCCTTTGGCCGACAAGTTAGAGCCGCTTGGTGTTACCCTATCATCAGACCTTAACTTTGGACCATATGTTGAGTCAAGAGCCCAATTGACTGCTAAAAAACATGCTAGTCCTCGCCAAGGTGACGAAGTACTTCACACCTGGACAGCTTCTCAATTTATACCAAGCACAAGTCTGGTCATGTATGGAGTACTGTGGGCAACTCTGTGATGGGTTCGCCAAGTATCGGCTGGAAGCTCTTGACTCTATCGACTGGAACACCATCGTAGAGTAGACAGCTTGTTGGTCTTCTATCGAATTCACTTAGGCGAGTACTTCCAGGAGCTCCACAACCTTGTTCCATCGTGTCCTTTATAATTATCGAACAACGAGGGAGACTCAAAATCGTAATCCATATATGGTAGACGTCCCACCATCACATACTAAGCGTTTTGCACGCACGCTACATCTTCGACCTCATCGTCACTTTTCATCTGTTGAGTTGAAATCAAAAGCAAGGTTATCGACAATAACAAAAAAATGATCGATAAATCGACATAAAATATAGTGTGGTACAACATACTCCGCCATTTTAGTTTCTGGTAGGTATGCCCTTTTTTCGTAGGTATGGCAGTTGCATGTGTTTCCTTGTTCTTCTATGATATTATTATAATAATATAATAGAACGCATAATCTATCTATGTCATAATTTATAGGGGGTTATGAAAATGAAATGAAAATACATTTATTGTTGCCTTTAGATACCATATCACAAGCTACACATATACCTACTTATAGACAGTAAACTAAACACAATAACAAAATAATTCACCAATCATCTAAAATTACCTACATACTCTCATGCTTCGCAGCATTGGAACTGCTGTAGTGTGGTACCCCCCGACAACAATAGGACCTCGCTCAGCGTATGCCATGGCCTGAGCAGGGGCGCTGGTCTTCCGCGAGTTCCGCGTGAAATAGAAAGCTTGTTTTAAAAATTTTTAGATAGTTACCCGGCCCTAAAGTTATGGTGAAGAACCGGCCTGTGAAGCCCTTTCAATGGATACCAAACACGAAAGGTAATAAAAATAAAAAATTTAAATCCCATACAATAAATTGATGACAACATTGCTGCTCCCCCCATGGGAATTCAATTCAATTCAATTAAAAAACATTTATTCAAATCACTTATTAACCTCATACCTACATAGGTAACATTAAGTAAAAATCTATTAACATCTTAAAATGATAGGCGCCGCGGCATCATCGAGCGCATTTCCTTGGCCATGCTGAGACCGACCAACTAGTCAAAACAGCCGGAAGGCACGGCCACAGAAAAAAATAAACCGCAACTCCAGCGCCGCCACCAGCCACCTGTCACTATGACACTGTCAACGCACCGTGCACATCAACAAAGCCGTTCGCAAATCGCAAACGATTAAACTACCGCACCTCAATACTTTCACATTTATCTATTTATAAGACAAATCTTCAAACAAAAAAACACATTCACAAACAACTACAACAGTTAGAAAAAGTATTATGTTAATAATTCCATACATACACAATCACAAATATAAACAGAAAGTTTAAAATTTGAATTTGTAATGACATATTTTAGTATTCAGCCTACGTTTCATATTAAATAAAAAATTACTTTATCTACACTCATAGTACTCGTAATGTTCCAATTACATATTCGAAAACAGTTGTTTAAGGATAAATTTTTTCACGCCAGTCTATAATATTTTAAAAAATTACTTTTCGATACAGCATTTCCCATATTATTTTCATTATAGTTGTAATGAAATAGTAGTTTATGCAACTGTCATATAAAAGGGGGTATTAAAACATGAGTGTCTGTTTATCATACGAGGCGTAGCCGAGTATGATAATAGTTTGACACGAGTGTTTTAATACCTAACTATGTGCAGTTGCATACACTACTTTATCTACACTGATATTTTCATGTTAAAATTTCGTACCTATAATTTTTTCAACTTTGCTGGAAGTAACTGCGAGTCATTCTGTTGTATCTAGGCGTCGAGGATATCAAGCGATATTCACTTCACTACTTTCACATTTATCTATTTATTTGCTTCAAACAAGAAAAAACATTCACAAACATAAATTACAACAATTAGAAAAATATTCTGTTTAGCGCGAAAATAACCACAGACTATGAACTGATCACAAATATAAACAGGAATTTTGAATTCGTTGAAGACATTTAGGTATTCAGCCCACATTTAGCCGTGACCCGGCGCCCGACAAAAATTTAAAAAAGAAAAGTGTTGCATAATGATTAAAAAGTTATTTTAAATTATGGGAAATGCTGTATCGAAAAGCAATTTTTTTAATTTTTATAGACTAGCGTGAAAAAAGTGTATCCTTAAACAACTGTTTTCGAATATGTAATTGGAACATTACGCTATGAGTGTAGATAAAATCACTTTTTAGTCATTATGCAACACTTTCGATTTTTAAATATTTTTCGGGCGCTGTGATACGGCGAAATGTAGGCACTGGCAGGCACTGTATTTTAATGTCTTCAACAAATTTAAAATTCAAATTTTTCTGTTTATGGTGTGTAATTATTTTCTCGCTAAATGGTATATTTTTACCAATTGTTGTAATTTGTGTATATTTTCTCTTATTTGAAGCAAATAAATAGATAAATGTGAAAGTAGTGAAGTGCAGTTCCCGTCGTTTGATATCCTCGACACGTAGATACGACAGAACTGACTCGCAGCTTACTTTCAGCAAAGTGGAGAAAATTATAGGTACAAAATTTTAACATGAAAATATGAGTGTAGATAAAGTATTGTATGCAACTGAATATAATTAGGTATTAAAATACCTGTGTCAAACTTTGACAAACAGATGTGAATGTTTTTTCTTGTTTGAAGCAAATAAATAGATAAATGTGAAAGTAGTGAAGTGAAGTTCCCGTCGCTTGATATCCTCGACACGTATATACAACAGAACTGACTCGCAGCTTACTTCCAGCAAAGTGGAGAAAATTATAGGTACGAAATTTTAACATGAAAATATGAGTGTGGATAAAGTACTGTATGCAACTGAATATAATTGGGTATTAAAACACTTGTGTCAAACTTTGACAAACAGAATTCATGTTTTAATACCCCCTTTCAGATGCCAGTTGCACAAACTACTATTATGTTGCAGCTGTAATGAAAATAGTATAGGAAATGCTGTATCATTGGTATTTTTTTTAAACTTAATATTGAAAAAAGTTTATTCTTAAACGACTGTTTTCAAATACGTAATTGTATAATTACGCTATGAGTGTAATTATAATATATTTTTTCAACGGATTACAACAGCAGGGTACATTTTTACATTATATGAAGCATCCTTTAGGCCGTGTGGTGTCCGGCAGAGTAGAATAGAACCAACCCCTTACACTCATGGGTGTCGTACAAGGCGACTAATGTTTTCGAGGAAAAAGATCAAGAGTCTCCGTAGTCTGGAAAATGGGTAGCAGCATTTTCCATTGTTATATTTAAATCCTGCGATCTCCATCCCGCCTGCCAAGCGTGGAGATTATGGCAATAACCTCCCCTTTCGTGGGAGAGGTCCTAAGTCCTGCAGTGGACTGTTACGAGCTGTGATGGTGGAAGCATCCTTTTAAACCATATATAATTCTGTGTTAGAAAGTTTAGCTTTTCTTAATCATGCTAATAAATTAATCATCGTGGTGTTAATGTCCCGGTTGCGCTCTTGCGCACGAGGGCGCGGGGTCCGCCTTGACCATGATCCAGGATTTGGCAGATCAGGTTATTACAGTGCAGCGACGCCATCTGACCTCCGTGACCCTGCTACCAGGGGAACCTGACCAGATTGGATCGTGGTTACACACTCAGTTGCCTGAACGTACAAGTTTCATCACGATATTTTCCCTTACCGTAAGAGACATCGGTTACTTTTCAACTTATGTACATAACTCAGAAAAGAGTCATTGGTATATGGCCGTAGTGGGACTCGAACCCGGTACCTCTCGCTTACGAGTTGGATACCCTAACCGCCCGGCCACCGACGCTCCTATCAAGCTTATCAATTGTTAAATTCTATTGTAACACTGCTCTATCTCTAACTACGTTATTTCTTTTTCAGGAGAAATAGGGTCAACAGGTGACTCAATTTACCTGGAATGCACAAACGCAGGTAGTCTGCCTATGTTGGACTTTATACAGATACCCACCGAGATCAACTCGTATTTCTGCGATCCAAATGACACTTACAGCGCTATGTTTAATCGTTATAACATAAACTTGTCAAAAGTAAAGTATTTCAATACACATCCTGAAGCCAAGTTCTCTCCTTCATATCTCATTGGATTGCCAAATGGTACATTTTTTGACGTAGAGTTAGAAGATGAAGCAGCTCTAATTCATTATTCCGGTAAGTACTAATAGTAAGGGCGCTTAAGTACTGCATACGATCCAAAATTGTACGTGATCTGCGTCAACACTTTGGCTCAAGGGCAAACCAAAAGCATGTATGAAAAAGTTGATGAATGTATAAGAAATGAGAGAGATTTGACAGGGCCATAGGAAGTGTAACAATGTGGTATTATAAATTGGTCATTAGATCTTGGCACTGTAAAGTTTGGGCTCTTCATGTTTAGTTATGGTGTCATATGGGTATCAAGCCCAAAGTTTGTCAAACTTTATGGCTACCTGTCAAAACGAACAAGTAAGATGGACTGAAATGTTGTGATCCTTGCTCGTATTCTTTTCTGTATAATATAGGCACGTTTTGTTAGTTTTGTGTTATTTGTTTTAAGAAGTACTTTGGCCGCAAATTACAATCTTTATCGTCAACGTACAATGTACAACGTACAACGTACAACGTAAAACGTACAAAAAAAAAAAAAAAAAAAAAAAAAAAATGTTGACACGGTTTACTATCGCATATTTTAATTTAATTTTTAAAAATAGCCACGGGGCTTTTTCCTAACTCCTGGCGCTGTGCTTAGTCGCGCCCCGTGGCAGTACATATTATTTGTTGTTGGTACTGTTGTGCGTGCACGGATATTTAATGGTGTTGAGGCCGTTTTGTTTGTGTGATTTTGCTTCATACACCATTAGTATTGTTGTGACAGATCGGCACGCCGTTGCCTTAGCAGCGTCTGTTATTTGACTGTTGCCATAGGAGGTCGCCGAGCTGCGCATGTCAAACGGCCTAAATCAAGCGTTTTCCTCTGCGCCTTTGGAGTTGGCGCATGACGTGCTTCAGACGGAAAGTCTTAAAAAGTCATCTAGGCAGCAGTTGTCAGTGTTTTGATATTTTTAAGTATTTTTTTGAGGTGTTTTTGTATATATATATATTACCAGTTTACTTTTGTATGCATGTCTCAGGTTCCCAATAACGCACAGTCGAGTTCGCTGGCAAATTGGATCCGTTGCCCCAGGTGCCCCCAGCCTCATTTATGTAAGGGACAGAGGGGCTTGAACATCCATATAGGTAAGTCGCACAAAGACCGCTCCGTACTTACTGCCTCTGCCCCTTCGTCGGCCCCCGTTCCCACCGCCTCAGCCTCAGACTCCATAAAACTTTTCTGGGAACGGGTGTCCGACTTAAAATCAACAAAACGCGTTGTAAAACGAATCCCACGCGGAGCGAGGGTCGCTGTAGCTCAGACCCTCGCAAAAGACATTCTTAGTGCCACCGCCAAAAACGACGAACAGAGCTGGGAGCACCTACTTACATTTCCGTTTAGAATTCTACATATTGAAGATACTGCATGCCCAAACAAAACAAATTCACTGACTTCATGCATTAAAAATAATTGTTCTAATCCTGCCTCCCTCATCACCATCAATGATCACCGCTTTTTTAATTATCCAAGTATCTCTCAATATGTAGAAAATAAAATAAGCGACGGTGATATTAAAGGGGCTGCCAGGATCCTTTTTTCCAGCGACACTTTCGCTCCCGACACGCCCGAGACGTTGGCCGGCCTACGTTCTAAACACCCTTTACCTTCGGCAGACCTTCGCTTACCAGACGCCCCTAGTGCTGCGGATCCTGCGCTGCAAGTTTCTGCCGATGCTGTCCGTCAAGCCGTTTTTTCATTCCCTAACGGCTCGGCGGGTGGCATAGATGCCCTGACCCCGCAGCACCTGAAGGACCTCTTAAGCTGCGCTGGTGAGGCAGGAGATATTCTATTAAATGCTATTACGGGGCTCGTGAATCTTATGCTGTCAGGCTCAGTCGTTAGTTCGGTCGTAGAAACTCTGTATGGTGGCAACCTAATTGCCTTAAATAAAAAGGATGGAGGCATTCGGCCCATTGCTGCTGGCACCACCTACCGGCGCCTGACAGCAAAACTTTGCTGTAGATTCTCCGCCCCAAATCTTAAAGAATATTTTCAGCCCCTCTAGCTCGGTTTTGGCACGAACGGTGGTTGCGAATCCTCCGTTCATGCCCTTAGGACTTTCCTTCAGAATGAGGGCGGGGAAGTTCTTCTGAAGGTAGATGTTAAGAACGCGTTCAATTCGGTAGATAGGGGCGCCTTGTTGGATCAAATTCGTAAGAAGTTGCCTGCCGCGTATAAATTTTTGTGGCAGTGCTACAAGGAGCCCACCAACCTTCTACACAAGGGCCATCTCCTGCACTCGGCGGTCGGCTGCCAGCAAGGCGACCCTTTCGGGCCGGCCATTTTTACTCTCGCGATCCACCCCATTATCGAAAAATTAAATTCCAAATTTAACGTGTGGTATCTTGACGATGGGACTCTGGGAGGCGAAGCGAGTACAGTACTGTGGGATCTGCGGCTCCTCATTCGAGAGTTCAGTGCCATAGGCCTGGAGCTGAATTTCTCGAAATGTGAGCTGTTTATCTCTGAGTCTTGTCCGACGCCTGGCGCTATTTCTGCTGCTTTTAGTGCTTTAGCCCCTAATATTACAGTCGTCGGCAAGTCCTCGCTTCACCTTTTAGGCTCCCCAATTTTCGATGATTCCCTTCAAGATTTTGTTGACCAAAAAATTCAAAATTTTAATGATGTTTCGGACCGCCTACTCCAAATTAACAGTCACATGGCTTATGTAATAATTAGATACTGTTTATTTGTTCCAAAATTTATGTACGTTTTGCGGTGTTGTCAGTTGTGGAAACATCCTGCTCTGTTAGAGCTCCTAGACAACACCGTGAAACATACCCTCTGTTCGGTTTTGAATATTTATCTGGCAAATTCTTCCTGGGACCAGGCATCATTGCCTATTCGATTTGGTGGTCTGGGCATTCGGAAAGTATCGAGTGTTTCCCTGCCAGCCTTTTTGTCCTCGGTGAATAGCTCGCAGTCCCTACTAAATAAGATACTGTTAAAACTAGGGACTTTTGAGTTAGCATTCTCCACCGATGCCAAAAATGCTTGGCAGTTGGCTTGCCCGGAGTCGGAGCCCCCGGCTAATCCTTGCTCGCAGAGGCTTTGGGACGAGCCGCTCTGCAGATTGGTGCGAAACAACCTTTTAAGCGCATCAACCAATTCTGCAGAGCGTGCTCGCCTCCTGGCTGCTGGCGAGTGGGAGTCGGGTCTCTGGCTACAGGCATTACCCTCTAAAAACATCGGCACTTTACTCGACAGTGCCACGTTTAGGCTTGCCACGGCCCTTCGTCTTGGCGCACCCTGTAGCGCTCCTCATCAATGCCGCTGTGGTCGTCCTGCAGACCAGCTCGGCCACCACGGCTTGTCTTGCGGCAGGAGCGCTGGTCGCCTTCCTCGTCATGCGGAACTCAACGATGTCATCCGCCGGGCCTTTACCACCGCTGGAGCACCCGCGGTGCTGGAACCGAGCGGGTTAGCCCGCGAGGATGGTAAGAGGCCCGACGGAATGACACTCACTCCCTGGAAACTGGGACGGCCTCTGGTATGGGATGCTACTTGCATCGATACCCTTGCGCCGTCCCATCTTCCAGTGACCGCGTGTCAGGTTGCGATGGGTGCTGCCTCAGCTGAGGACGCCAAGCGGCGCAAATATGCTAATCTCAGTGGCGATTACATATTTGCGCCATTTGGCGTTGAAACTCTTGGGCCGTGGGGACCAGGCGCACACTCCTTATACCGGGAGTTATCTAAGCGCCTGGTCGAAGTTACGAATCACCAGAAGGCTGGCCTCTTTTTTGGTCAACGCTTAAGCCTCGCTATCCAGCGGGGCAACGCGGCCAGCCTTCTGGGGACTTTTCCAAATTCGGGGGACCTGGGCCAAATTTTTTATCTTTAGTTAGGGTTAGAGTAAGGTTCTTTGTAATTATAATAATTGTTAACTTTTTTATTTAAATAAACTTCCACTGACGTACAATTAGTATATTATGAATTAAGCCATTAAAGGAATTTGCCCAAAGTTAGAGTGAGCTATATCACATGAGGAGGAAGGATTCGAGCTTGTGAGGAAGAAATATTAATTTGGTTAATTTTGTACCAGTTCATAATATTTTGATAGCTTAAAATCTAACGTATTTGACTACGATTTAAGGTAAGATGTTCTAGAGCTAAGCAAAAAATTATGAAGCAAAAAATGATACCACATGTATGTCAGAACGCAACTGCATCGACTGGAGTGCTGTTTCTGGGGTTACTTTTATGGATGTCAAGATGAAGTTTTCAATTCCATGCTGCTATGCGTTGAAGTCTTGTCAAAAACTCGAGTCCTGGAAGATTTAATTAGAACCCGGACATTTAAAAAGAAAATTATAAAAATGAAGAAGAAAACACTTACTTTTTGACGAATGTCCTCATACTCTGGTTTCCAACTAAGCTCGCCCTTCAATGAGGTCAGTCTATACAGGGGTGCCAATATTCTAGAAAAATCTCGCATGAATTGACGAAAGTACGAAGCTAATCCTATGAATTGCCTTAACTGAGTCACGGTCTCTGGAGGTGGTAGAGATGTCAGAGCGTCTATCTTTCTACGATTGGGTCTAATTTGGCCAGACTCTACTTCAAACCCTAGAAACTCTACCTTCGTCTTAAGGAAGGAGCATTTTTTCAGGTTCAAAGAGAAATCGGCTTTCTTCAGAGCGTCCAATACAATGTTAAGTCGCTCTAGGCCTGATTCTACATCGGGAGAGACTATTAAAACGTCATCCACGTAGACTATCACGTAACTATGAGCAAGGTCACCAAGCGCGTTCATAATAGCACGTTGAAAAACTGAGATGGCGTTCTTGAGACCAAATGGCATAGTTAAGAACTCGTATTGACCTTCGTTTGTTATGAAGGCAGTGCTCTCTATGGATTCTACATTTACTGGATTTAAGTGAAATCCACTTGCGCAATCTAATTGTGTGAAGTATTTACCCCCGTGAAGCCGTGAAATTTGGTCAGAGATCAAAGGAAGTGGGTAACGGTCTGCTACCGTATTACTGTTGAGTTCGCGATAATCAATACACATGCGGTCTGAACCATCATGTTTCTTGACTAATACAGCTGGACTTGCGAATGGAGAGCAGCTGGGCCTAATGATATTCGCGTCTAAAAGTTCTTTTACGCGTTCGCGAATGACTCTACGTTCCTCAGCTGACATTCTATACGGTCGCCGCTGCACCGTGCGATTCGGATCTATCAACCTGATCTTAAGCTTACCTGTATTTACACGCGTTCTAGGTAGACCTGTGATGAAATAATCAGAGAACCGATCTAATATTTGCAAAAGCTTTAACTTATCGCTACCAACTATATCTGTCACAATAGCAGTCAAATCCAATCTACACGCGGTATTATTATTCATTGAATTTACAGAAAGTACCCTAGTTATGATAAGCTCGGTTGCCGTCATGTTTATAGCAAAACCCTGTTTCAAAATCTCACGTCCTATCATGACGTCACTCTGTAAATAATTATCGGGCAAAATATGCAATAAAACTTCCAGATGGTGATCATTAATCGTAACACAGGATAAAATTTGTTCGGTGCTAAATACTCGTGCCTGACCAATACCTGTCATAGCAATAACATTATTAAATCGCCTGCCACTAAATTTGGCTGCAAAACTCTCTTTAACTAACGAGCATTCAGCGCCGGAATCGTAAATAAACTGAATCAATTCACCTTTATGCTGTAATGTGCCTGATGGTGGATGCACAACGGCATCGGCCGTTGCACACCACGATCTCGCATCAGTATCTTGCTTGTCAGGGTCGAACGTTGGCAGACTGTCACGGAAGACTGGTTTCGGTACTTGCAGGGCTTCAATCAGTGCTCGCATGTTCTGGTTTTGTTGTTCGAACATGACACGCCACATATTTGCTTCCGGATTCTCATTTCGCGGCAACGGTCCAAATCCCACTTCTGATGTCGGAGGCACCGGGTCTTGGTTATCAGCAGGGTTCATAATTCTGGACTTCTAACTATGGGCGTCGATGAGTTATGATGGAGTAACGAAACAACGTAGTTCTCACAATCAAGTATTGTATTTTATAATCACGACATACAGTACTCAGGTAATAGTATAGGTATGTACACAGAACGCGTGATGGTTTCAATAACGACTGCACGGCTCGGCCGTCGCTCGAGAAGTGTCGGGCGCGCCGCTCGACCGCTGCGTTATCGACTCCATCAGCGCCGACAGATGGCGCTGGCGTCCCGAATACACGCCAATTGCGACATATAAATGACATCGTTAAATCTATTAATAATCTAATGAATTTATTTGACGATGACTGTCTGACTGTATTAGCACAGGCTAATAAATAATATAATTGAAATTAATCTAATATTATTGACTGGTTACATAGTAATAACCTACAAATTAATCTTGACAAAACGAAAATTATTAATTTTAAACAGAGATATGAGGGGACTACACATACAAATATAAAACATAACAGACATATAATACAAGAGACAAATGAAACAATATTCCTAGGTTTGTACTTAGATAGGAATATGAACTGGCATACTCACAGCCAATCTTCATATGCACTTTATAGACTAAGCACACTAGCCAGTAGAAAAACTTTGCTTGTGGCGTATCACGAACTTGTAGTCTCCGCGCTCAGATGTGGGATTATCTTCTGGGGCAACGCAACAAGAATTGACTCAGTATTTAAAGCACAGAAACGATGTATAATGGCTATCTGTAACTTGCAACGTACTGATAGCTGTAAGTCTTTCTTTAGAGAGCTAAATTTTCTTACACGTTTACGAGGTTGCAGTGTTCGTACGTACGAACAGTCATCTATTCCCAAGTGTGAAAAGTGTCCGGCGCGGGCGCCGTGACCAGTAGCCCTACCATGAGTTACTACAGTAAAATCGGCTTACGTAACTACTCTCGTTCCGTAAAATCCGTTTCCACAATAGTAAATGTAAAATCGGTACCATGAGTTTCACATACGTTTCCCGTTTACTGTTCCGTGAAATCACACCAACTACAGTAAATGCTAACTTCAGTGTAGTTCCGGAGTATAGGTCTTTGGCAAGTGTTGTTGATTATTAGTAGTCAGTGTCACAAAAAACTTGTTTATTTACATACAAAGGTTATATTTTAGCAACGCCTAGGCACTTATTCAAATCCTTTTAAATTGATAATAACATATACCTTATGTTCAAATAAAATTACAAACTCATAGACGATCCCCGAAATGAAGAATTCAGTGACTGGTTGAAACTGCGCTTATAGTTTGTCCACTGGGTTTTAAGTAGTTTTAACCCAGCGGAAATAGCAAAGATTAATACTGCATAATTATTGGTAAGTTTTATCTATATCTTGGAGTATATTATACCTAATTTCAACTAAGTGGACATGTTGTACTGAGTAAACTTATATTAGGTATTATTTGTCAACAGGATCAGACTCTGGAGTCATGGTGGTGCAGTAAATTCTTAAAAATGGACGCCTGTAACTTAAAAAGGAACTGCACTTACCCTAGATGAATAAGATCGAAGGCACAACCCCATGTGTAAAAAGGAAATCTTAACATCGGCAAACAAAAAAAATGTTTCAAGTTGAAGATGCAATCGGCAACTAATAAAGTGATGTGAATGTCGACTTTAGCATTAGTTAGTGCAATACTATATTAGAAATTGTTTGTAAAAGTGAAAGTGGTAGTTATGTGGGGGACAGTTCTGATTTTTTAGATTCTGAATAAAAATATATGTTCCTAATAAATAATTTGATTTTTAATTTCCTGCTATAATTACTAACTTTAGTATAGTATAGGTATAGTACCTACAGCTAAAATAAAAGCCATGCTATTTTCTATTATCAATAGTTTCTAATTATTATCAATCTCATAGTTATTTCCCAATAATAATACCTAAGGTTAAAATTCTAAATGACCTATGTGTAAAACCCCAACCTCTTCAATCTCTTCAATGTATTAGTGGCTGACCAACTAAGACATTCATGGACCAGAAAATAGACAGCAGTTTTGTGTTCTCAAGACTGGAATCTCGACCGAGGCTGGAGATCCAACGGCATGTCAGGTGCAGAGATTATGGTAAAACCCTCCACTGATGTGGAGGAGGCCCAAGTCCAACTGTGTACCATTGAAGACTGTTGTGTGTGTGATAAAAATAAAATAAAATTTTAATTTTTCTTATCAATTTAATCTTTCATAGTATGGCACATAACATAAATTTGTTACGATATTGTTGTTGGAAGCAGTTTTGTGGCTTTATCTAGAGCATAATGAAAAACAAAAAATATTTGTTCATCTCATCAACTTTAAAATATTAGTTTTTATATGTAAAATATATAAAACGAGCCAGCGAGTAACTTATATTATAAATATCACTTTACACACATTTTATTATTATAATTAGGTGTTATAGCTTATTAGGCAAGTAGCATGTTGCTGCTGATATGTCTATACAACATTGCAGTGCTGATAATAGCTTTCACTTCCATAACACACACATACTACATTTTAGTTCACCGAATGATTTTATTAATTTTGCATCATTATCCAACTTGTTTTTAAAAGAGTTTACAGAACTGGCAGTCACCTATGAGAGCCTATTGTCCCATGTCTGAGAACTTATTACAACTATTCACAATTCACACCCTGTGGTGTAGCAAGTGATAAACAATAATAGTCTTAGATGGTGTGCAATTTATCCTTGTGCTGTGTCCGCGCGATGCTTTAAAACCTTTCATATTAAACATTCGGTGAAAGTAAAGCTTGTAAGTCTTAATGAGACCACACCGTATCCTTATTTCTTCCAGTGAGGTGAGTTAAATTCTACAAGAATTATTTCTTCATATGACTTCTGTTTCAGGGCTGCC
Source organism: Blastobasis adustella (assembly GCA_907269095.1). Taxonomy (NCBI): domain Eukaryota; kingdom Metazoa; phylum Arthropoda; class Insecta; order Lepidoptera; family Blastobasidae; genus Blastobasis; species Blastobasis adustella. The sequence continues at coordinate 1,399,368 of OU026132.1, forward strand.
GCTATCTTGGTGGCTCTTCGTTGCACACTCTCGAGAAGATCAATGTCTTGTAGGGAGTTTTAACTCGAAAATAAGTGAAAAACTTAAAAATACTTCTCGCTTTAGAAAATACAGTGAGAGACGTAACAACGTATTTTTATCAGCCGCTTGGGCTTCGGCAAACATCCTTCAAGCTAAATATCGCTTTCCAAACATTTTTGTCACGAAAATAGTAACTATCTCCGAACGAAAAATACTTCTCACATTATAAATTTCAGTGAGTGACGTAACCACATTAGTTACCGTAATTTACTATCGCATCTGTCAAATTTGTGAGTTATGGTACGGTTTTGTATGCAAAACGCTATGTAAACCACAGTCCCTACGTAAACTGTAACGTGAGTGGTAAAGTAAATTAACCAATAGCAACTCATGGTACAGATTTTAGTTCCGCTACTGCCCAATAGAGGCGCTGTACGAATTCTCATAGAAAGCTATTCACGTTTACTGTATAGTAAACGGAAAAAAAAACTCATGGTAGAGGCACAGTTACATTTACACCCTTGCAAAATGGCAATGTTCCACAAAAATGTTTTTGCAATGGCCCCAAAAATCTATAACGCTATACCAAAAATAATACGAGAAGGCGAAAGTCTGAACCGTTTTAAAACACAACTGCACAATTATCTCGTGCAAAGAGCGTTGTACACGGTAAAAGAACTTTTTATAAAAACAAGAATGTATATAAAAAAAAAACACTAACACTCTCGCGCCCATCTCTTATTATTTGACATGATATCTTTTTATTTTTTTAATTATTTTATACATACCTTGACATCTAGATTTGTGTTTGTTTTTAATATTGTTATTATTTTAATAATTATTTAATTTAGTCACAATTGTATTAAGAGGATGACATGAGGGTTTATATTATTATTTTAACTGTATTAGGCATTTCAGATTGTGTTTATACTATATTCAATTATTATTTACATAATTAATTACAGTTGAAATGAATAACAACACGAAACATATCGTATCCGTATATTACTATTTTAAAATTAGCTAAAGTGGTTATTTGTTTATAAAAATTAGTTATAGTGAATCCTAAATACACCGAAAATAAGTGAAAGTGTTGCTTTTACAAATAGTTAAAGGAATTAACAACAATTACATGTATAAAATAATGAAAACAAATCATCGTATTACAATAGACTAAACACTATAATAACTGTACCAGTGAATAAAGTGATAAAAATACGACAACATTAGAAGAATTAAACAAAAAAATTACCACTAATTAATAAAATATTTTGTCGAACGTTTAGTGTTAACTGATAATAGTGGTTAATAAACAGTTATCTACCGCCAACAAGTAACAATCAGTTAGATACGGCACTACGGCTACAATATAGTCTGCTATTTGACATCGACGTTCGTATTACTCAGTGGCCGGGCGGAACAACGATTGTCTTACGCCTAATTGTACAGCGTTCAAATCCTCAACCTGAAATTCTTTGTTTTAATAATTTTTAGTAATTTGACTATTTATAACCAAAAATGAACACAGACCATGTAACATAAGAAAAAAGAAACTGTCCGATACATTTTTTAGTACTTCGGATGATTCCATTATGTCAAGACTGCGAACAAACAGTCTTCCTGATATCTCAGATATCAATTGCAGTACCGAAATGAATAAACTTAAAGAAGAAGTAAATCATCTTAAAGTACAGCTGAAAAGTGCGGATCAAGAAATAGAACATTTGTTGCAGGAGAATTCTATCTTAGCAAATAAGAACATGGAACCGGCACGTCAAATAAAAGTTTTGCAAAGTATATGTACAAGATCAACTACTGTAATGGAGTCATCTACACCACGAAAGTATAATAATAATAGTAAAAAGCGAATGGAGTTACACAATGAAATTATTGACCCAGGTAATTTAAGCAATTTTAAGAAAGGACTCGAAATACAGCGAAATACTTACCAAAATACTAACTCAACGGTAATCGAAGCAAACTTAAATGACTGCTGTAGTTACACGCAAAAAACCAAAAACAACAAAAACAATCAAGAAGACACTTTAATTTCTAATGACAGTTTAGGAAATGTGTAGAAAGTGCATATTAAGCAATAGTAACAAAAGTAATATAAGAAAAACTGCAAAGAGTACAACATTGTGGGGCGACCAAGACGACTGTTGTCATTACTGTAAGCCGGGTGGAGATGTTCGAGAGCTTTTAAGGAACATAAATGGCAAGCTAAAACAATTCAACAGTGGAGACATCTGTTTGATACTAATTGGAGAAGAGGACTTTAAAGTATCCCAAGATTACAAAAACCTTGTTCATCATATTAGGCAAGAAATGCAGAAGATAACACATGTGAATATAATAATAGCAGCTCCGACCTATATATGTGGAGCAAGTATTTACAACTATCGTGTTGAAATTTTCAATAACCTACTGAAAAAAGACATTGACACATATAAATATGCCCATTTTTTGGACTCTAATTTCGATTTAAAGCATGATATGTTCTCTCTTAATACTGGTAAATTGAACAACAGAGGTCTCAGAAATATCTTTGAGCACCTTAGCGCTCTGGCAAATAGTATAATTTCAAATATAGAACCTCATAAGCTTAGCAATAAAAATGATACTATTGTAGTTAATGGTAAAACTGATTCAGAATGTGATGGTTTTTTTCGTGTATGATAAAATCTTTGTACTGCATCAAAATATTAATGGTCTAATTAATAAGTCCGATATGTTTTTATTGTCATTGGAGGAATTAGCTCTTAATGGTAAACTAGTTCACGTGTTATGTATAACAGTACATAACATGATCTCAAGTGTTTTATCGATACTAAATATAAACTAGCTGCCTCATATACTAGAACTAATAGAAATGGTGGATCCTGTATTTTAATTCGTAAAGACAAACATAATATAGGAAATGGAAGTGAAGTGCTATAGGAAAATGTAGTATTGCCAATATTATTGAATGCTGTGCCCTTGAATTAATTAATCACAAAATAATAATTATTTGTGTTTATAGAGTAAAATCAGAAAAATAACGTTTTAGATAAATATAATTTATTTTTTAGAATTCTCAATTATATATTATGTTTATACAGCTTTAATGCTAAAAAGAAAATCATATTATGTGGTGACTTTAATATAAATATTCTACAGGAAACAAAACATACTGTTGAATTTAAGAGACTTCTATCAGGGTTAAATTTAAAATGTGAAATCAATGAACTAACACGACTCGGCAGCGGTACATGTATAGATAACATTATACATAATATACATGGTTGTAAGAGCGAGGTAATTGAACTTGCCCTATCCGACCACACAGCTCAGCTTTTGAAATGCCCAGTGAAAAAAAACGTGTACGCTACGGTATTGGTTCACAAAACGTAGAGATTACTCTACAGAAAATATAAATAAATTCACACAGTGTCTTCAAAGTTTAAGTTTTTCTAAGATTTATGAAACCTCAGATCTAAACGAGGCTTTTAATGAATTTTTTGACACATTTAAAATGTTTTATGATCTGTGTTTTCCCGTTATTAAAGTAAAAGTATCAAATTTTTGCCGACCTAAATGGATAACCCGCGGTATAAGAATTTGTAGTAAAAGAAAACGAGAGATGTTTGGAACTATAGAAGAACACCGAGTTTAATCACAAAGGAAAAATTTAAAACATACAGTAGAAGATTAAGACAGATTGTAAAATTGACACAAAAATCTCGAAATAACTATTACATAAAAACAGCTCGAAACAAATCAAAAGCTATTTGGAAAATTATAAAAGCAAACAATCCGAAACTGCCTAGACATGAAATACCGTATATAAAACCATACAATAATATTATAACAAATCCTGAAAATATTGCACACTTTTAATGACCATTTTTTAAATCAAGTAGAACCATCAAATATAAACATGCATAGCAATACATGCAGGTATGATAGTCCTAAGTCAATGTTCATGAGTCCAACGGGACCCCTTGATGTTTTCAAAATAATAAAGGACCTAAAAGATACAAATAGTACAGGATACGACGACATATGTACTAAGGTAATCAAATCGGTAGCTATAATAATTGCACAAATTTTAAGTGACATTATCAATAAATGTATAGAACATGGAATATTTCCTGACAAGCTTAAGGTCTCAAAAATTAAACCATTATATAAGAAAGGAGATAAAGGAAATTTAGGTAAAGGTAGGAGATAAAGGTATTTAGACCAGTTGCTTTAATTCCAAGTTTTTCCAAAATTATTGAAAGGGTTATGTACAATAATTTATATTCATATCTCGAGAAAAACAATATTATATATGAAGAACAAAAGGGATATAGAAAAAATAAATCTATTGACTCGGCATTGTATAGTTTCTTAGAGAAAATATATTCATGTATGGATGCGGGGAATCCAGTCCTGGCGCTATACATGGAGTTAGCTAAGGCATTCGACTGTGTCAGACATGATTTCCTGTTAGATAAACTCAGTGTCTATGGAGTTAGAGGGAAATGTTTGCAACTTATAAGTTCATACCTAAATGAAAGAAAGCAAATTACATATATTACTGGTCTTTGCCAGAAAACTAAAACAGAAAAAGTTTATTCGTCTACACCAGGGGCTGTGCGGTATGGAGTTCCCCAAGGCAGTGTATTAGGACCACTACTATTCCTAATATACATTAACGATTTTCCTAAATCAACACAACATTTCATGGCTCTCTTTGCGGACGATAGTACTGTCGTGTTTACTGGTAAAAATGTAGAGAACATTGTTGATAACATTAACAGTAATTTAAATTCTATGACTGATTGGCTAAAAGCGAATAACTTAATGATTAATATAAATAAAACATTAATAATGGATTTCCGTTTAAGGCAAAGAAATAATATTGAACTTGGTATTAAATATCAGAGCATAAAGGTTGAAGAAACGAAAGCAACAAAGTTTTTAGGTCTGTTTATAGAGAACAACATGAGATGGCAAACTCAGATTGACACGGTATGTAATAAAATGTCATATGCCTTATACAGGCTAAGTAAAGTTGTGAATAAGAACGCTCTAGTAACGGCCTATCATGGCTATGTGGCATCCGTAATAAAATATGGTATAATTTTTTGGGGAAACGCTACCAATAAGGAAGCAGTGTTTAAAGCGCAAAAACGGTGTATAAGAGCAATTTGTAACCTAAAACAATTGGATTCATGTCAACCACATTTTAAAGAATTAAAAATTCTTACAGTGCCTTCATTGTATATCTTGGAGGTTGCTACATTTGTAAAATTGAATTTACATATCTTTACGTTTGTTACAAGAAGCCGCCGATGTGACCAGAGAAAAGCCTTGTTACATAAAAGTTTATTTGCAATGGCGCCAAAAATTTATAATAAAGTACCTAAACGCATTCGAGATGCCGAAACCTTTAGTGAATTTAAGAGACAATTAAAGATTTTTTTGATGGAACGATGTTACTATTCAGTGAGTGATTTTTTATCTGATACAAAAATTTAATTTAAGTACCTAATTGAAATTGTTTAGTAGTAATTGACATTTGTTAATTTATTTGTTTGCACATTCAATAATTAGTTCGTAGATCATTGACATTTTATTTCCATATTTAATTATTTCGGTTTGATTTTGTATATTAATTGTTGGAATGAGACACATTTAATCTAATTGACATATAATTATGTAACTCGCTAAGCCTTAGAAAGGCAACTAATGTGATCAAATAATTGTATTAACACCAATGTAACCATTAGAGAGTGAATGAATAAATGAATTATGAATTGACATTGTTTTAAAATCATAATTAAATGTTTATATTAAATGTTGTGCGCCGAATGGCGGGTCACAGATGAGCACATATATATCTAATATAAAATCTTTTTTATCTGTGTTACCACAAATAAATTTGAATTTGAATTTGAATTACATTTGACTATGTTGACGTCACCCATTTACTAAGGGATTTGACCGAAATCAAAACAGAAATGACTAAAATGCAAATTAAAGTAAATGCAGAGCTAACTGATATACATAAAGCAGTTGGTTATAAAAATTGTAGTGACACATCAAAAATGACGAATATACATAAAAATGTAAGTACACCAATTAGGACGCCTCCTAAGAAGAAGTCGGTACCTGCGTAGCCGATGAACGAGGAGCGATTAGAAATTGTTCATACACCGACATACCGCGACATTGTGCAGGCCGGACCGTCAATCCGCCGGGTAAACATCGTATTTCTTTTGTAAATTTTTTCTGACCTGTGAGCTTTTCTTTTTTTAAGCCTCGTTGTATTTTTTTTTACTGTTTAGGTTGACATGTCTATTGACTAAATTATTATTTTATATTTTTGTAATTTTATAATAAGCTATTGCTTGTAATCATTTATATGGGTTCTAATAGCCTGAAATAAATATATTATTATTATTATTATATTATAACTTCTTCTTAAGACGCTCAAAACTCAGTCAAAACCTACAATATCATGTTGCATAATAACAAAGTGTCAGGTTGATGCAGCAGCACCACCAAGATGCTGACTATGTACCGTATTGCAACGTACTTATTTCATAGTAAAGTTTATTTCATTTTAAAGTTTTATTTATTTTAGATTTAAAGTGCACGACTATACGAGAGATACTTTTTAAGTACCTAACTGATAGCTTTATGTGGTTTATATAGACATATAGGTTGTACTTAGACGAAAAATTAAGTACACTGCGGATGTAATGTTCGTGGCAAATAGCCTGTATATGTGATCGTTTTTTCAGCTTTATTTAATATCGAAGAGTGATTATGAAAAAAGTATATTTATTATTAAGCAGTATCACCTCTACGCAGACGATCTCCAAGTTTATACACAGACTGCTGTTGACGACATTGCGGCAGGCATCGACAGGATGAACTGTGATTTGGCGACTGTTCTTGAGTGGAGTCGTAAGCATGGTCTTACTGTGAATCCAAGCAAGTCCCAGGTCATAGTTATCGGTGGACCTAAGCAAATGGCACGTTTGAATCTGGAAGATTTGCCGTCAGTCATCTTTGACGGCACTCCTCTGGTCTTCAGTAAAGCCGTGAAGAATTTGGGCGTGTACTTCGACAGTACTTTGTCCTGGGTGCCACAGGTTTCAGAGGTGAGCCGGAAAGTCTTTGCAGCGGCTGGAGCATTGAGACGGTGGAGAAACCTACTACCAGTTAAAACCAGGGTCGAGCTTGCGCAGGCACTACTTCTTCCGATCCTGGACTATGCAGATATTTGTTACCTAGACCTCAATGAGGATCTCCTGAGTAAACTGCAGCGTCTGCAAAATCTCTGTGTACGTTTTATTTTCGGGCTGCGCAAGTTCGACCATGTCTCCGGTTTCCGGGCACAGTTGGGGTGGCTTCCGGTCAGATTGCGAAGAGACGCCCACGCGCTCTCGTTGACCTATAATGTTTTAAATAACCCACTTGCACCTGGGTATTTGTCGGAGAAGTTCGTGTTTTTGGGCGCGGATCATGATCGTGGTCTCCGGTCGAAGTCTGATAACCTTCTTAGAGCTCCCTTTTCTCGATCAGGATATTACAGGGAATCTTTTACTGTTAAATCTGCCCACCTATGGGATGCATTGCCGAGAGAGATACGACACGGTACGTCATTACCTACTTTTAAAAAGAAAGTACACGAGTATTTCTTTTCAGAGTCGAATTGTTTGCAGTGAATACATTTTCTGTTTGTAATTTTGATAGTATAGTATTATAGAATTTTTTATGATTATCTTGTATTTATGTATAGTATCACATATATATATTATTTATTTATAAGCATCAAAGTTTATTTGTTAATTAATATGTTCTGCTACTACTATTTACTCTTGCACTACTTACTAGTTTATGTGAAACATTACCTCTTCCCAAAGGTTGTCTGGGAGAGATCGCTTACAGCGATAAGGCCGCCTTTGCGCGCATGTACATTATACTGATTCTTGTATATTGTCCTTTAATATGTGTGCAATAAAGAGTTTTTACTTACTTACTTACTTACTTACTTTGTTTATGGAAAAGTATTCTTCACTTGGTGTTTCATAAAAACCAAAATTAACAGAGCCAATAAAAAAGTTAAAGCTTTCTGACAAATTATAAACTACGAAACAGGCAAAGCAATGCAAGCCTATTAAAATAATAATAAAAAAAAGTTTATATTAATGATCGCAACTTTAAATTGCAAACACTTTAAATGAGAATTTTTCCAAGATTGCCATTAACACCACTCAAATTCCGAACTCACCTGTTGATTCAGCTGAACAAGCTCTCAAAGAAAGTCTCCCTGCGTATATGGTCAATTTCAAGTTTAGGCACATAAACGATATTGATGTACTAAAAGCATTCAACTATCTCAATTTAAAACGAACTGAGAATATATGGGGTATGTCAGTTAAGATTATTGAAAACTGATATTTTTAATAATAGTATAAACGATTCTTGATATTATGAAGATTACCAAAATAGTCCTTTTTTACAAGAATGGTAGAAGACAAGACCCTTCGAATTTTAGACCCATTTCAGTTTTAACAGTTCAGAGCAACATTTTTTTTTAAATATTTTATAACAATTGTTAGCGCTATTTACAGAACATGGACTGTTTCACAGAAATCAATTTGGCTTTACAAAGGGTAGATCCACAATTATCGATACTGGCATTGAATTGGTTAAACATATTTACGACGCGTGGGATGTTTTCCAAAGCATTCGTTTAAGTCACAGTAAATATTAAAAAAGTTAACGCATTACGGTGTAACTGGTAATGCTTTATTACTCTCAACGTCGTACATAAACGACAGAACTCAAAAGGTGAAAATTAATTAATCCACCTCTGGTGGCTGTCCTGTTGCTATGGGCGTTCCGCAGGCTCAATTTTAGGACCTCGCCTGTTTCTAGTTTATATAAACGATTTATCATACTTTATCAGTAAGCACTGCGAGATAGTATTATTTGCGGATGACACTTCTCTACTAATAAAGGTTTATAGAAATAAAACAAAATATAATTTTATCAATCAATAAAATAAATGATACTCTCTCGCAACTGCACAAATGGTTTCAAATGAATAACTTGTTCTTAATTCCAAATAAAACAAAATGCGTACTATTCCAGATGCAAAACGTAAGAACTGGTAAAATATACCTTTTTCTACATAAAAATAAACTGTCATTTTCTGAATCCACTTTATTTCTAGGAATATCATTGGACAGAAAATTACAATGGAAGACTCAGTTGACTGTATTGGGCAAAATATGAAGTTCCGCTATCTATGCAATAAAAAGAATAAGGAGCCTTTCAAATATTCAAATAGCCAGAACTGTGAATTTTAGCTACTTCCATAGCATTGTAACCTAGGGTCTAATATTCTGGGGTACTGCGGTTGAGATTCAATATATGTTTGTGTTACAAAAACGGGCCATCAGGTCCATTTACAGTTTGGGTCCACTAGTCTCATTAAGAAAACTTTTTAAAGAACAAAAAATTAAATTAAAAATAATTTATTTCAGGCTCATGGTAGCCCATAAAATAAGTACACTAATATGTTCATTTACAAAATTAGGTACAATGTCAAATTAAATACAAATAACAATGTCAATGACAACACAAATTGCAACGTCAATACAATAATAATGTCAAATAAACGAATTAAATTGAATTAATATAATCAACATCTTAATAATATTCTGCTATTGAATGAACGGTTGTGAACTCGCATGCAACTGCATCCACCTCCGGATCATATGCGAGTCCCAGCGGTCGGACAGCGCGACCAGGATTCCGTTGGTGCTAGCCCGGAGACGAGCCGGCATTGAAGTCGTCAATGTGGGCATCCGCAAACATTGCGGAGGCGCTACAAAAACGCGGCATTCTCAACAGAACCCTGAGCGCGTCGTTGTACTGTACGCGCAGTGCACTGTACGTCCGCTGCGTGAAGTTGGTCTACAGGCTGCACGTATAAAAACTCTGACAGTATGCTCTAAAGAATGTCAACTTGATATCTGTCGTGCAACGCGCGAACCTGCGCGCCAACATGTTGCAGAGGACAGACAGTACCCTGCGCTCCCTATCAATGTCCGCGCAATCACGCAAGTCGTCGGTGACCCAGTGGCCCAGATACTTAAATTTATGTACCCTGTTCAGAAGAATGGCGCAAAGAGTAATGGGTACGAAAGAGTAACATATGGTGCCAGCTTTAAAATTTAAAATAGGTATTCTAACTGTGGCACCCTATACCTTATTTACTTTCCCGTGAGACAAAGTGTAAACAAAGAAAATAATACTCAACTTTCTTCTACATGTTTGAAAATGTTAATGGGTCATTCTCGGGAGAGCAATTTTTGAACGTAAAAGACTCATATCTCCTATATAAACAAATAATGTATGGATAAATCTACTATTACATTATTTATACATTCCATATGTATCGTGTCATATAGATTTCATTATTTAAAAACCACGCACACCAGAGTAACGTACCCTCAACACCCTCAATCCAGTTAATTTTGTACGTTTTTTACGCGTAACACGTGCGCCGTCTTCTGAGGAAGCACGGATATTTTTTAAATCACCCACGTTTTTAATCGGTTTCGTACACAATATTCAAATAGACAAATCATTTTATTTACTGATCAAATTTTAAATCCCATCGGAGGGTAAATAGTTTTTTAGGGGCATAAGTAAGTACGTAATACACCTATCAACATTTTCGCTGCACTCCTTGCGAGGGGCACTGCTCTGGACATGCAAGGCACAGACGAATCATGCTTGGTGTGTACGAATCGTCAGTTACGCCGCAATTTACATGTGAGGTGGTTGTGTCGCTGTTTCCCACGTTTTCGGCGCAAGAGTAGTTCTACAATTTTTAAATTTTTGGTTCTTATTTCTCAGGTATTTCCATGTCACATTTTTGCTATCTCATTGTGCTATTTTTGTTAAACGGGTTTAAAGGTGTAACTTCTAAATGTAGATAACTAGTAACAAACTAGCAGGTTAGATCTTTATAATGCCGAGGAATTTCAAAATATATGCGTTTTGGTGATTTGCATGGTGTAATTTCTATGTATAAAACACAATGGATATTACATAAAACCTATGGAAATTTCCTTGTTTCTGGTTGCATGGCACACATAAAATGTTTGTATTGAAATATGTGCAATAACCGAATCAAGTGATAAATATTGAATATCGGCTATTTAAAAAAAATTAAATCTGCTATATATCAGCCGAAAGACCACTGCAGTGCATAGCCCCCCCCCATCCAGAGATCTCGCTTACAAAGACTGGTCCTGTGCCTTCCGCATCCAGCTGGTACCTGCGATCTTTACCAGGTCGTCGGTTCACTTTGTTGGGAGACTACCCAGCCTATCCAGCCTACCTGCGTCTTCCGGTACGTAATCGCCACTCGAGAACTTTACTGCCCCATCGGCCATCTGTTCTCGCTCATCGTCTAGCTCGTAAGCTATGTGCCCACTGTCACTTTAGCCTAGCAATCCTTCTTATAAAGCCCTTAGTGAGCAGCCACATTTCTGTTCCGTAGGTCATCACTGGCAACACACATTGATCAAAGACCTTTGTCTTGAGATGAAAATATATGGCGTAGTTTTCTGAACGTTGACCAACCGAGTTCGATTCGTCGCTTGACCTCTTTTTTGAAATTTGACCTACCTAGCTGGACTTATTTGTCCTAGGTATGTATAATTGTCAACAACTTCAAGTACCTCCAACTGTCACTGGAGTAGGCACAACATGGACATTTGACATAATTTTCATCTTGTCCACGTTCATTTTAAGAACTACTTGTTGGGAGGCACTACAGAGGTCATCGAGCATTTTGCCCAAGTCTTCCAGGGTTTCAGCCATGACTACAATATTGTCAGCAAATCTGAGGTGAGTGAGGTACTCGCCGTTAATATTGATGCCAAGTCCGCTCCAGTCCAGAAGCCTAAATATATCCTCCAGTGCAGTGGTGAACAACTTGGGTGATATGGCTTCACCTTGTCTAACACCTCGCTGTAGCTGAATAGGCTCTGTGGTCTTGTCCTAGAGATAAACTGACATAGTGGCATTTTCGTTCAAACACTTCAGTGCTTCGATATGTTGATAGTAAATTTGGCACCGCTGTAGAGACTGGAGCAAGGCCCAAGTTTCGATCGAATCGAAGACTTTCTATATTGTTCGGTATGTTCTTCGGTCTTCTATATAACCTGCCGCAGAATATGTATGTGGTCTATGGTACTAAAACCTTTTCGGAACCTGGTATGTCTAGTTTTCAAAATCAGTTATACCTATGTGTTGTCCAGCGATAATAGCTATGTCTACAACAAAAAAAAGTTTTCAAGATAAAATTATTGCAACTTGTCATTCAAGATGAAATTATTGCAACTTTACTTCCGATCAGCAAGATAACATACCAACTAATCATGGTCGGTTAATAATTTAGCAATAAACACTGAAGTATTTATTGGAAATACTAAAAACGTATGTTTTACAAGTAATACATGATGTTTGTTATACTTTACGGAAAAAATATACTCCATCCTTGTTTTTGGTTGCTGTTTATCGGAATTAGTGCATGTGTTTCCTACACAACTCGGCATTCTTAGATTATAAAGTAACGACCATTCTTATACATGACCGAAAAGTCACTGAGACGACGTTGGAACTCCATTGCAGTTTAAGCTCCAATGAAGTGGTCCCATTGCCTTTGTACAATGAACCGGTCCATATATAGAAGTCTTTGCTTTTACCAAATATTTGTAATTTTTATTATCGTGTTTATACATAGTATGCATATTCTTTTTTTATTTTTTTATTTATTTTTTTCTTCGGAAAACAAACAGTACTTAATAGCTAAATGAAATCAATACAAAGAATCTATCGACCATTTACACGTTTTCGCATATAAAAGAGTTTTGCCTATAGTTTGTGGAGCTTAGGGACACAGCTAATAACGGAGTTCGTCTTAGAGTCCTACTTGGTACTCGCAAATCTATCTTCGATAGAAGTTGAGGAGAGTCTACTTGACTCTGAGCTATGTTAACAAGGTAGACAACATCAGCAATGTTCCGCCTAACCTGTAGAGGTAAAATATGTTGCTTTTTACACCGCGTCTCATAGGTTGTTTCATTTTGCCCGCACTTATACTGAAGATATCTCATGAACCTTCTCTGTATAGACTCTAACCTGTTAATGTAAATTTTGTATAACGGATTCCAGATTTGAGAACAATACTCGACAGTACTACGCACATAAGAACAGTACAGCATTTTGATCAATTTGATGTTATTGTGAGAAATGTCTATTGAGGTCTGCTCCGTAGGTTAAATCAAAGACCGCTTTAGTATAAGTACGACGTTTATTATACGAAGTGCATTGTATCCCGGTTAGTAGCCGACTGGCTCCATTACAATATAAAAATGCTTACTAGCGAAAGAACTTATCTACACACCTACAATGTAGCTAGGTATATACCTACGCTACACACACCCCCTTCCTAAAAAATTACATAATAAAAAACATGAAAAACATTACAAATAAAACATTAGGTTTACATTGATTTAAAATAACCTTTGAGCCTATTATGCCACAAAGTTTGGATTGCGCTGTCCTTGCGTTATCACGTTTACCCCGGGTTGTTGGTTTTGCCACGCACTGAGCTCTCTTCTTAACACTCGTTTTGTCCTGTTGGTGCACAGCTTATAAAGTCCGTAACACATTGCCACTACGAAAATTACAGTCATTACGGTCACCAAAGTCCCCAACACTTCCAGCTTATATTCGTAGTGAGCCGTGGACGCTTGATTTGCTCCGTTCTGCGCAATAACAACTTCCTCTTCCTTTTTTTCTATGGAGTATGTTTTACCCATTATTACAAAAAAATATAAAATAACTATTACAATTCAAGAGGACAGACGGCTATGTGTGCTGCCGTCTGAATTGAAATGTGCCCACAATAATATCTAAACATAACTTATATTATACTTATACTTATATTATCTATGAAATGACTGGCCTACTTGTTAATTACGAAATCATTACAGTAAACATTTGGCTTATTGTCTATTCATCTAAAAATCTTACTGGCGTTTTAATAACTCTGCCACAGCGTGTTTTTTTAAAGCAGTGTTTACATTGATTGTTTCTTGATTTTCACTAGATTTCGTATAACTACTGTTGTCTGATACATTAAGCTCCTCCAAAATATATGCCGGCTTGAGTCTATCTATTGACACTGTATTAATTTTTCCGTTAATTACAATTTTAAAAATTTTAAGACCTCTTTCGACAACTTTATATGGACCGCTGTAGGGTGGCGTTAATGGCTTCCGTACGGCGTCTATCCTAAGAAACACATGTGAACATCTGTTTAAATCGGCATGCACAAATATATTCTTGTTGCTGTTTACATTTCTGGATTTAGGCCTAATCTTACTTATATTATCTCTTAATCTAATAATATACGCCTGTGGATCATCTATTGTAGTTTCGTTTTCAGTACAAAAATCTCCCGGCAAGCGTAAACAATGCCCTAAAGTCATTTCCGCTGCGCTTATGAAATCGTTATCGCTTTGACACGCGGCCCTCAATCCTAGCATCACCGTAGGTAACTCCGCATACCAACCATGATTGTCGTTTAATCGTGTCATTAAAGCTGTTTTTAATTATCGGTGCCATCTTTCTACCTTCCCATTGCATTGAGGATGATATGCAGTTGTTCGTGTTTTATGGATGCCTAATAACTTCATTAACGTGGTAAAAAGTCTACTTTCAAAGACGGCCCCTCTGTCTACTGTAATTTTATGACAACATCCAAAACGACTTATCCAACAATCATATACTGCTTTAGCGACGGTCTCCGCTGTAACATCTGCGACAGGGCATATTTCAGGCCACCGTGTGCGTCTGTCTATCATTGTGACGCAGTATCGATAGCCTTGTTCTGTTACGGGTAGGGGTCCTATTATATCGATATGTAAATGTGTAAAACGGTCGCTTTCCTCAAAATTACTTAGCCTAGAAACTGTGTGCCGCGCTATCTTACTCTTTTGACAATTAATGCATGTTCTTACCCATAAACCTATATCTCTGTTCATTCCGGGCCAAAAAACTCTTTTACTGATACGCTCGCGTTGTTCTAATTCCGGGGTGACTTAACCCATGTAAACTATCGAAAATAGATTTCCTAAACTTGACTGGGATAAAAGGTCTTACGCGTTTTGTTGATACGTCACAGTAAATACTTTTATTTGTGTCGTTCAAATTCACGCGCTCAAGTTGTAAGCTGCTATCGTGTGCTCCACTCAATAAATTCGCTAGCTCAGCGTCTGTCGCCTGCTCTTGCGCAATTTCTTCGAATTGCAACGAGGTCATGCAAGTTATCGTTTCGACTCTCGACAACGCGTCAGCAACCGGGTTCTGATTACCGTGTATGTGTTGTATATCGTTCGTAAACTCACTAATGTACAACAATTGACGCGTCCTTCTGGGTAATTCTTTACTAGACCCTAACTTCAAAAACGCGTAGGTCAGTGGTTTATGATCTGTGTAGACCGTAAAAACTCTGCCCTCTATCATGTCCCTAAAATAAACAATGCTAGAATAAATTGCCAAAAGTTCCTTATCATAAGTGCAGTACTTCTTTTGCGGTTCCGTCAGTCTTTTAGAGAAATAACCGAGGGGTTTCCATGAATTATTTTCTTTTTGGTGTAAAACCCCCCCTATACTGTAATCTGAGGCATCTGTCATTAGTGCTAACTGTGCATTAGAGATTGGATGAGATAAAGTCGCTGCATTTTTTAAATTTTCCTTACAACTCTCGAAAGCTCTGTTTGCCTCTTCTGTCCACTCTATCTTACGCTTATCTTTTTTCTTTGACCCATGTAAATATTTGTCTAACACTCCTTGTACTTGTGCTGCGTTTGGTATGTGACTTCGCTAAAAATTTAACATACCTAAGAATCTACGGAGTTGTTCGATCGTCTCTGGTTTCGGGTATTCCTCAATAGCTTTAACTTTGTCGGGTACCGGGCTAATACCACTTTTTGAAACATTATAGCCTAAAAACTCAATTTTTGGTTGGCCGAAAACACATTTTCCTAGATTAATAGACATTTTATATTTTCGGAAACGCTCAAACAACCGCCGCAAGTGCTCCTTGTGCGCCTGCTCGTTCTCTGATCCTATAATGACGTCATCCAAATATCCGAACAAAAATGATTGACCTTCAAATTTTCTATTATTCTCATTATTAAAATTTATCTGTTCTATTCCGGCTAAAACTGTGTCATTAATGTACCTCTGAAACGTCTGCGCTGCATTTCGCAGGCCAAAAGTCATTCTTGGGAATTCGTACAGACCAAAAGGAGTAATTATAGCCGTTTTCTCTATGTCCTCTGGCCTGACCTTAATAAAATGATAACTTCTAAAAATATCGACTTTAGAAAATATTTTTTTATTATGTAATCCATAAGTAAAATCTTGCACTCTAGGAATCGGATAACGATCAGGTAAAGTAATCGAATTTAGCATGCGGTAATCGCCACAAGGTCGAATTTCGCCTCCTTTTTTAGGTACCACATGTAACGGACTCGCCCACGCACTCTTAGATGGCCTACATATGCCTAACTCTTGCATTAGCTGAAATTCTTTCTTAACTTTATCATACCTGTCTGGTGGCAACCTCCTTGCTCGCGCGTGTACAGGTGGTCCCGTAGTCTCTATATGATGATACACCGAGTGCTCGGGTATGTCCTTGAACGTCACGGGCCGGGTAATGTCCTGAAACGACTCTAGTAAGTCTGCGTACGGGTGGCAACTACTAATAGATTTAATAGTCCCTTCAAAATGAGTACTCTTTGATCCACAAACGTATAAGTTAGTTATTAAATCCTGTAACCTATTGTTATATAAATTTACCGTTAACCTATAGTTTCTCAGGAAGTCCGCGCCGATTATTGGCTGTTTAACATCGCAAACAATAAAAGGCCATTTAAATGATCTTCTGAGTCCCAAACTAAGCTCTAAATTACATATGCCGTATGTTTTAATCACGCTATCATTGGCAGCATACAATTTAACATCACAGTGATTCAAAAAATTATTTTTTACACACCGTTTTGGAATTACGGAAATGTTAGCTCCCGTATCTATTAAAAAAGTACATTTAGTAGAACTATCCCAAATTAATAAACGATGATTTTTTTCTACCTGTTCTCGCGTACATTCGTTCACCGTATCCAAATGTACCGCAGTTAGTTTTCCGTCTCCTCCTTCCGCCAAGCGCACGGCTGTTCACAGTCTCTAGCGTTCCTCCGGTACCGGTAATGGAATCTGCACCACCAGTCAGGATCTCCTGGTGTCCTCCTCCTCCTCGAAGTAGACCTACTCCTGTAACTGCTTTCTCCTCTGCTCCTGGAACGCCCGCGTGTCTGCACTTCACTCCTCAGGGATGCCATTTCTAACCTCAGTGTGTTGACCTGGTTGACCAGCTCTGTGAGTGATCCTTGTGTGACCTGCACCGGTCCCTCTGTCACGGCGGCGACGTCGTAGTCCCTGCTGTTCTCCGCTACCTTGTCCGCGATTGTGGCGAGGTTGTCCAGAGACTGGTCGGGACACACCGCGATGACCGCCCGTACTGCTGCTGGCATCCTTGACAACCACAGGCTCTTCAAGGTCTGGTCCGACACCTGCGTGGTTCTTCCTAAATCCTTCATCTTACGCAGCAGCTGCGTCGGCTTCTGCGCGCCCAGTTCCATCTCTGAGACCAGCTTCTGAAATTGCCGCTCTGCACTTTCCTCGTACACCTGGAGTAGCCTGTCCTTCAGCACCTGGTATTTGTCGCTCACAGGCGGCGACATCAACAAGTCGCTGACCTGCTGAATCGAGTCACGTCCCAGCTTGGCAATCACCATGTTAAATTTCGCGTCGTCCCCTTGCTTTTGAGGCGCCATAACTGCCTCGAATTGGGCAAACCACAATCGTGGCATATCAACCCAAAATTCCGGTAGTTTTGAAGAAACACTGATGGTCGCTAGGCTAACTTCTGCAGTCTCGTCATCCTTCTTGATGTCTTGAGTCGCCCGGGCACTAATCTGCGGCGGCGGCCCCATAGCCGGGTGCGCGTACGCCATTTTTAACCTAGTGAGCAGTATCAAAGTCTCTCGAGAAAATGCTTAAAACTGTATAGTAACTGTTAATTCACTTCTCCACTAGTCTTTTCACTTCACTTTAGATCACGTCGGGGTCACCAATGTGAGAAATGTCTATTGAGGTCTGCTCCGTAGGTTAAATCAAAGACCGCTTTAGTATAAGTACGACGTTTATTATACGAAGTGCATTGTATCCCGGTTAGTAGCCGACTGGCTCCATTACAATATAAAAATGCTTACTAGCGAAAGAACTTATCTACACACCTACAATGTAGCTAGGTATATACCTACGCTACATTATTAAACTCTGAGCTGGACCTCATAACAAAGCCCATAGCTCTGTTAGCTTTGGTGGAAATATGTTCTATATGTTTATCGTATAGTAATTTAGAATCATGTATAACACCAAGGTCACGAATTTCATCCACTATCTTTAAAGGTAACCCATAAATCCGATAATTGTGGACAATTTTGACTCTCTTTCGTGTGAAAGTTGTTGAATAACATTTAGAGACGTTTAATTGTAAATTATTCGCTGAACAATAATGCTCAAATCTGTTAAGATCCTGCTACAGGAGATCACAGTCGATAACAGTATTTATCCGCTTAAAAATTTTCATGTCGTCAGCATATAGCAAAAAATATGAATGAATGAAACATGAACTAACGTCATTAATAAAAATAATGATAAAAAGCGACCCCAGCAGTGATCCTTGTGGTACACCGGAAGGAACGTCCTTCCACACAGAAGAGAACCCATTGATTACCACAGCTTGCGATTTTCTATATAAGAGGTAAACCATCGGAACAGATTACCATGAATACCTGCTCTTAATAGTTTCTGTAGTAATATTTGATGGTCAATACGGTCGAATGCTTTCGTAAAATCCGTGAATATGGCATCCACCTGACCTCCTGCCTCCATAGATGCCGTTGCGTAATCATAAAAGGACAACAAGTTGGAAGTTGTTGAGCGCTTCTTTAAAAATCCGTGTTGTTCAGGGATGAAAAAGGACGAAAGAGAAGAATATACCTGCGAATAAACTAACTTTTCAAATACTTTAGCAAACAAACATAGTTTAGGTGTTGGCCTATAGTTTTTCACATTATTCTTGTTTCCATTTTTGAGAATTGGACTAATAAATGCTGACTTCCAGATTGAGACTATACCCTCCTTAATAGACCTTCTGAAAATTGCTGTTAGGGGTCTAGTTAAGCTATCTGCACATTTAACAATAAAAATAGGCACAATATCATCAGGTCCTGGTCCATTAGTTACATCAATAGAACTCAGCAGTTTGAAAACTGTGCTATGATCGATGTCAATATCCCCTATACAGTAATTGTGACACTGATTACCATAACTATCGCGGCTTGCTCCAGTCAAATTACTGTTGGGATGAGATGGCGATGATAGGAAGGAAGAATGAAAGTACGTTGCGAACAGAATACAGACTGCTTCGCCAGAGCTGGCCGAACACCCCTCGTAAACCACAGTGGAAGGGATAGAATTAGAGTTTTTATTTCTGGATTTAATATAAGACCAAAACATTTTAGGAGCTTTTATGATAGAATCTTCTATATTTTTCATATAACTGGTATAACACTCATGTTCTAATACCTTTGCTCTCTTTCTCAATAGTGAAAAAGTGGCATAGTCAGCCGAGTTTCCATATGTACGATATTTTCTTAGAAACTTGAGCTTTTCTTTAAGTAATTTTTTTAGTGAGCTACTATACCACGGGGGAAATTTATTGTTACTGATATACTTATGAGGAATGTATTTATCCCTAGTGTTATATAAAATTTGGTAAAAAGAGTTGAAAGTGTCACCGAGAGAAGAATTATATAAATACGTGTCCCAATTTATTGCGCTTAACTCTGAGTTAATGCTATCGTAATCACCTGATTCATAAAAATATTTGATTAGGGAGTTTGATTTGAGGGGTTCAATATTCGAAAGTGTTAGTAGGATCTGAAGAGACTTGTGGTGTAGATCCTCAGTCACTAAGGGATCATCACAGGGAGTCACTGTGACTTCCATATTACTTAGCACATAGTCAAGTAACCTATTGTTGTGATTCCGACATAAATTAAATTGATTGAAATTGCACTGCGACAATGTATCGAATAAATATATCTTATTATCCCCTGTGATTTCAACTGGTTAAAGAAAATCCTGACCCTGAGACCAATCTATGTTACTCAAATTGAAATCTCCCATAATAACAAATACATCACTAGGACACGAATCAACGGCCGCCGACAATTTATCAGTGAAATTATTTAGCTGGACATTAAATGAGTTGCCTAAACTTTCATTACAAAGGTAAATTGAACAGAAATGTATTTTAATTTTGTTATGATTATTATTAGTTTTTAAGGTGACCGTCACCCAGACATCTTCGGCTGACGAGTACCACTCGGGGCGCGCCACGGCCTCATATTCCCGACGCACAGCCAACAAAAACCCACCGCCAAATCTTTCCTTGGTTAACACATAATTTCTATCACGTCGCCAGACAACATACCTATCATCAAATAATTCGTTATCCATGATACCCGGTAACAGCCACGTCTCCGTTATTGCAACAACATCATAAGAGGATAGGCATAAGTTGCGTTTAAAAGTGTAAGTCTTAGTGCGAGCCCACGAGCATTTTGATAATACAAGTTCAGATTAGTCATTTTACACAATCAACACAAAGTCTCAAGCGAATCAATAAGCGATAATAAGCGGAATCCGTTAGAAGCAGGTCTAAATAAAGCAACACATTGTTAATTAAAACACTTCTAAGATAAAATTGATCTATATGGTTAGAATAACAATATATTAAAATAGTAAAAACTAGTAAATTGAGAATAAAATTGCGATAATATTCACACAGTACGGTAGTCTCAAATGTTTGTTCAAATAAAAATAGTAGTATCCTAGTATTGTAGCAAGCGCAGGCAATAATGAGCACAACTACAAGCGGGTTAGCGGGTGCGATTCGCTTACAATGAGTTATACTTACGTGCGTAAACAGCGTAAACCGGCTGACTGACCCATCACCATTCACACAAAATAGAAGCGTACAATAGAATCGTACGATGCATGCGGTTCCCAACCCAAACCATGCGAATCAAGATGAAAATACAAAGCAGCTGTAAGTGATAAATACAAGATAATAAAATATGAATGCAAGAAAATTATACTAATTAAATTAACTAAACGATTTTTGTAATTTCTTTTTCGTTTTTTATAAAAAATATTGGCGTTGAGTCTGATTTTCTAGCCATGATTTTCGAATGCTTTACCCATATGATTTGAAACCATTTTCTTTCGCTTGGGTCTTGGCTTTGCTTAATAAGTTTTTATTACGCATAGTCAAATGATCATTGACGTACAACTTTTCCTCTGAAGCAAATCCTATATTAGAGAGGGTTTTCTTCTTCGCTTCGCGCCATGAAGATATGTATTCCTCCTTCGTGTACCCATTAATAAACGAAATAATAATTGGTTTCTCGACATTAGGTACTCGAGTCGGAATCCGCGCTATGTAGTTTATGTCCTCCTTTTTAATGTTCATGTCGCCAATTTTACCAATCTTAAGCGCAAGATTTTCATTTTTATGCTGAGGGATGCCCCTTATATCCACATTGTTCGCACGGGCCCACTGGTCTCTGTCGTGGAGTTCTTCGTGGAGTCTTACAACCTGTGCCTGGATAGTGGGGACTTCCGAAGCTATCTGCTCTATCTTCACAACTCTAGTCTCAAGAGCATTAATTGAACCCGAGAAATTGCTAATCAGCTCATGTGCCATATCTAGAGACTTCGTTAGGCTGGTTATGTATGTTTAATAGCTTTCACATCCTCCACCAACGCGCTCAGGGGTGACAGCTAATCCACAATTTTGTTTAGCTGGTCTTGAAGTTTGTGAAATTGACCCGATAATAGTGGAGTCGGAGATGACAAGGGGCTGCTCTTACATTTGGGGCATCGCCAAGAGCTCTTCCTCTCACCCAGCTTCCTAAACCCAGTTTCTGTGATTCCCGAACACTGGAAGTCGTAGTGCTTTGTACACACAGTGCAGAGTATACCATCGGTATGTTTGGCGTTGCAACTTGCACAAGTGAACATCGTATCGTTCTGCATATCCCACAACATTGAGAATCACTGGAAAACACGTTCTAAACAAGCATGCGGTTGTTCTCGACTAAGGCCCACGGGCAACTGATGGGAATAATTAATATTATATAACAAATTTGTTAATTATATTACTTTCATGTTCCTACTTTGAGTTCCTTTGTATGTTTCTTAAATATAGCTATTAGTTTTTGCTAAAAAAAGTTTTAAACTTTTAATGCATGTTTTTCTTAATACTATCCCAACTTACTTTTATTTAAGCTTAATTTTATATCTGATATGGTGTTTAGTTTATATGAATTTTATCTGCTGGGTGTTTTCCGTATGTCTTTATTGTAATTTCCATGGTCCGCAAATTCTACATATATTTTTTAGCAAAAGTATAGTACCGTTACGTGTCGAAATTTTATATGTTATTTAAATTGCATAAGCTTTCAAAATGTTTTTGTGATGTACTTTAATTTAGCAATTTTTCAAATACCATAGAAATTACGCGGAGAACACATTTCCTAAGAACCACCCTAATAACAGTCTCCTTATCTGTAGAACGCATTGGAGTATGCTTGGAACGGTTTTTCTTCGGCGAATAAATGCTCGGACCAGGCTTACTCATTTTGAACCAAATTAACGTGCCACATGGAATGATATTAACTCAACAAAGCTTCAATTACCGAAAGATAGTATAGAGCAGGTTACGGTAAATAACGAAAACATTAGGAATCCTTATCGTATTGCACAATGTTTCAACAAATACTATATTGATGAATTAAAAACACCGGTGAAACCAATAGCTCCTCGAAACTGCTGCTTAAATAATGGGCACGAAAAGTGATGAATATAATTAAAAATTAAAAAAATACAACAAGCACCGGCTTTAACGAAATATGTACGAAGGTAGTAAAATTTGTATCAGATATAATTTCTCCTGTGTTGTCCTATATTAGTAATTGGTGTATAGAGACTGGTGTTTTTCCAGATAAGCTCAACGTTACTGTAGTGAAACCAATGCACAAAAAAGAACAAAAAATCTTAATAAAAAACTATAGGTAGTTAGCGTTCATACCAATACTTTCATTAATTTAAGAAAAGATTATTCAATCAAATCTTTACACATATTTTGAGAAAACTGGTTTAATTTGTAAAGAACAAAATGGGTTCCGTAAAAGTAATGGCATTGATTTAGCTACCTACGACTTTCTTGACGTAGTTTATAATATACTGGATAATGGGCTTCCTGTAATGGCAATGTATATGGATATGACTAGGGCTTTTGATTATGTACATCATGACATTCTTCTCTACAAATTAGAGACCTATGGAATTAGAGGAAATGCTTATAACTTAATAAAATCGTATTTAAAGGACAGATGGCAAAAAACTTACATAACCAAGGTCTGCATAAAAACTAAAACTGAAATGATTTATCAATTTGAACTTAAACCAGTCAATTATGGAGTACCACATGGTAGTATACTGGGGCCTCTTCTTTCTTGGGTGTATATTAATGATATGCCGAACTGTATACGCACCCTTATGATATTATATGCAGATGATAGCACAGTAATATTCAATGATGAATATGAAATCAAGGATAGCCTCATAAAAATTACGGAATGGTTGGAAATTAATAACTTAATCATTAATTTAGATAAAACTAAAATAATGAAATTTGTGCAAGAAAGTATTAGTATATAACACATTAACAAAAAAATAATTAATGAATTAACTTAGACTCTGTGTTTGCCGTTTCTTTACCACGGAGGAAGCGGCATTAACTTTCCTTCCCTTCTCACACACGGTGTCTTTTGGTCGTAGCGGGGCTGGGGGGCTTCTGCTCTGCGCGGGCTGCGGTGGGGATGGCGTAGAATAAGAAAGGGGGAAAGAAGGGGTAGGGTAGGCATAGGATAGGGGTAGGCCGGGGTAGGTTAGGAGTGGGTAGAGTAAGATAGGGGTAGGCTACGGCCAGGGTAAGGGTAGGGTGGAAGCAGCTACCTATCACATGCAGCATCTGTGATGCATGCTTGCTTAAAGGTCTATCTGGCGGTGGCGTGGGTGCCGGGTCGACCTTATCCCTCAAATATGGTTGTAATGGACGATGGCTGCCCTTGCGTTATACTCGTGAACGGGTGCTGCCTTGGTGGACTGGCTTACTCTTGCTGTAGTTTTTGGTGGTTTTTCTTAAGTATAGTGTCCTATATATACTGTCGGGCAAGGACTAGCTCTGCTTGGTATTGTCGGGCGCTGACCGGATCTGTCTGATATTGTCGGACACGGTCCGGCCGTTGTCGGCGGGGTGTGGGTGTGCTGCGGCCATGGGGTGGCCAACATGTCACTGTGTGTTTCCTTCCTACTTTCCTATCCCTTCCTCTTTGACGATTGAAAGATATATGTAATGTCCTACTCAATAAATATATTTTGAATTTTAATACTTTTTTTTATCTTTTAAGTACACAGACTGATACAGAACAACTTTCTTGCCAGACTATAAATACCGTTTATTATGTACCTTTTCCTCTGTTGTCGCACAAATTCGTGCACTTAACAGCCTATTAGGGTGGTAGCAATACTCCATATGCAAAACATACTATATATACAGGCACACTTGTGCGAAAGACATTTGTACGAATGGACATTTTTGCGAATGTAGATTTGCGCGAAAGAGACTTGCGCGAAAAACATTAAGCAATTGCGTGTAACTTTGGAACAGTAACAGACAGATACCTGAAATATTATTAGAATGTGTGTTTCTGTAGCCGCTATAACAACAAATGATAAAATCTATTTTTTCGGCGATTGTAAGAGGTTTTTTTTATTTCTCTATACCATTAAAGATATAACATACAAGCACGAAACTTTGTGTGATTATATTGCTAATACTAAAAACAAACATCTTACGGCGCCTTGTACTTCCAGATAGGAGAAACGATTTTTTTTCTTTTCTGTATAGATACGTGATCGGCAAAGGCCCGGTCTAAAGTAATTCCTTTTTGCAGCATAGAACAGTGATACAGTGAATAAAAAAACTTGTATTCATTTACAGGAACGTTTAATGAAGAGGATCCAGAACTCTGTATTTACCTTTCCGGAAGAGGTAAAAACTCCCCACCACAACCGGATATGAAAACGTTGGCATCCAAACTGTCTAACCTAACATATAAACATTTAGTAGTAACGGGAATGAAATCTGAGGAAAATCACTATATAGCAGATTTAGTATTTTCTATTACCAGCAATATCAGTGAAATTAACAAAGTGACATTAACGGGTGATATGGATGATTATATTTGTTTACCAGAAATATTATTCACTAATATTTCTTTAACATCATTAGTTGTTGATCCTAAAGGTAAACGTGACACCACTATTATAAATAATATACTTGTGGAGAGCAGTGTATTTAATAGCGAAACATTGACTAATGTATACTTAAAATATGTGAAAATGCCAGTGCTCCCAAAATCAAACAATCTGGCGAATATTACCCTAGAACAGAGTGTGTCAGAAGGCAAATGGGGTGGATGCCGGAAGTTACAGAGACTGGTTTTAATTAGTCACAGTTTCGAGCAGGAATTTTTCGAAGAGACCGGGGGGTTGTTGGCTCACTGCGAACAATTGACGGAATTGGAATTGAGGAAATTTTACTTTTTGGAATGTGATTATGATGATAAACATTGTAACAAACTGTGCGTCATTATTTTTGGACTGAAATCATTGAAAAAACTCATAATAGTAGAAAGCATTCTACATAAGATCGCTGACATTTGTTTCGCTTCTTTAAGCAAAATAGAATATATTGACTTAACAGACAGTCAACTGTATGATCCAAATTTGTAAGTTTTACATCTATGTGGTAAAGTTAAGGCGTCTATTACCGCGGTACAAAAATTAGCACAGCTTTTCGGGTGTGATTTCTAAATTCGTAAGCTTACAACAAGTATATTTTTGAGAAGTTAAAACAAGTATAAGTTTATAAACGCGGACCGTCGCACTATCTATTGCGTTCTTTTTACGCCAAAACCAAAATTTTTTGCATGAAAGCACAAGACTTGATGACAAGACAGGACTGACCACCCCGCTAGGGGGGAGGAGGAGGGGATAACATTTTCTTACGCCGCGCACTATTGCAATATTGGGGCAAAACTTCCCTCGGGTAAGTGTGGTGTTATTTTCGGATACAAGCGTTGTTTAGTTTGGGGCTAGATGGCGCTGCGTGAAGTTGCCCACGAATATTTATTTATTTATTTAGATACCAAAAAGAATGGCAATCATTTTTTTGCATACAAAAATATTGTATTATCTCCAAATTCTAAAACATTACACTGAGCAAAGATCTTTCAGTGACAATACACTGAACTGGTATCGATATCGGTACTTATTTAAAAATATATGTTTATAAATCCAATTTAATAGAGATTTTGAAAATATAAGTTTTATTGTAACAATTTAATAAAAATACAAAAGTTTAAAGCATGGCATACAATTTCATAGAAAAATAAGGACATCAAAAGGACTAGGTTGCTAGCTAGGGCGTGATAGTAAGGATTGAGTTTGGTTTGATTAATATGTCGTAAATGATAAAGTTTTTAACATAAAAGACATTGTATGTATCCTTTGTAACTGTATAATTTATTCACATTTGAAGTTATTGGTGAGCTGGGCCTAGGTGACGATTTCAAGCGTCTCAAAGGTCTGCAATCAAAACTACAGTCTAGCACTTTCTTGAACATTTCCCAACACCGCTGACTTCCCACGTGCTCGGGAATGGGCGAGCCCGGGTGGAGTGCCCTCCAAGCCGTCAGTGCATCGTCGACATGAGGAATCCTCATCCTGCCACCATCTCGTCATCGTCATCATCTTGGTATTATTATGTCCCGGTTGCGCCTCCGCGCGGCACGCGAGGGCCCAGGGTCCGCATATCCTCCCCCTTCTACTGCAAGAATATTAGTCACTGCTCCACGCTGAGAAAAACATTCAAGATCCGCTTTACCGACTCTCTAAGCCATTTTTTATATTGCGACAGCTTTTAAAGTACTTCTTCTAAACCTATTATTATGATACTATGCATACATACTGAATTCATGTGATAGTAAAATATTATAATAGATTCATGAGGATCTGATAATGGAGTCATGAGGTGGATAGTAGAATTCTTCAACCGTTGCTGGTAACATAGTCGAGATTGGACTCATTTGTTGAGTTTCGATGAGTTCTATATATACAGCATGCTTGACATTGTCAAAAGATAGACAGTAGAACTCTTCTACAGTTGCTAGTTGCCGAGTTTGGACTCATTTGGTTAGATTTGCCGAGTTCTATTCAGTACAATTTCAGCAATAACCTCGGCCAAAATAGGTGAATCCAGAAGATGAAAAGATGACGAAAATAATTCCCTAAGACCTGGAAGCATGGAAGATAAAAGGGAAAAGGAAGAACGAGACTCTTAACTGCAGGAGATGAATTTACACTTACTGGTGTTTACCTCTAGCCCTGGCCTACGCAAGAGCGGTAGTAGGATCTGCAATCATGCTCCACTACTTCAGGCTTTCCTCCAGTTGTACCATAATTCAGGTACCATACATTTAAAGGGGATTTAAGTTCCAAAATAGCCTTGTACATAGCAAGACTGAAAGCTAGGGGTCCAAGTGGATCACTCTGCTGCGCCCCAACCTGGGACAGAAAAAGAGTCTCGTCATAGAAAATGTTAGAAGTGACAGAGTTGGTGGAGAAATGGTTACAGAGAAGGCAGCCTTTCCCTAACCTTGCTCAATAGAACATCCCTCTCGATACTATTAAAAGCGTTTTTAATATATAACTTAATTATGATGCTGTCCGTCTTATTCGGAACCGTTGCAAAACCCAAAAAACCGTTGCGCTCTGCGTGTATTGCCGCCTCGCACTCCAAACGCATCCCGACACTCAGTTGATGACGCCTAAGATAATCAGCCATCTCCTCCTTGACTGAACGACGTCCAAGCTTCGCCGCCAAACGACGGACAGTGTTTCCGATCGCTATTGGCCTTACATCCCCACCTTCCCAGACAAAGCGCACAACATTGCTCCATAGAGTTAGGGACAGACTTTTAAAATAATCAGGCCATTAAATAAAAAACTGAATAGCCTCGCTAAACTATCCAATAATCGATGTCCATTATTGCCAGTCGAAGGCAAAGCGAGCTGCTTCAAATGAGCTGGATGGATCCCATCCAAACCTGTCGCAGATCCACTATGAAAAGTCTTGAGCCCT
Organism: Blastobasis adustella; assembly: GCA_907269095.1. Taxonomy (NCBI): domain Eukaryota; kingdom Metazoa; phylum Arthropoda; class Insecta; order Lepidoptera; family Blastobasidae; genus Blastobasis; species Blastobasis adustella. The sequence goes on from OU026132.1 coordinate 1,427,935, forward strand.
TGTACAATGTCCTCTGTCTTAACTCTAAGTGCCAGTATAGATCGGTCAGGGGATGAAGGAAAATCGAACAAACGGAAAGGTGCTTGATGTATCTCAGTGGGGAGAAGGATATTTTCCCCACTGAGATAGGTGACTTATTGCCACCAATGTAAAAAAATTAAATAAATAAAGGTATTCGAAAAGCAATATCTGTCACTGTTTTGGATATACTCACTAACCTTTGTAGTGAGTGCACCCGGACCTGATACTTCGGGAGATTTCAAACTTAATTTGGCAAAAGTCAGAAGATTCTTTGATCTGTATCCCTCCATGAGAGTTCTCAGGGCAAATACGGGGACCATAGTCCCACAACCCGCCCCGGATTGTACACTCCTGCCGAATCCTCGAGTTAAAAATGGGTTCTAAAAGCTTCATCGTGTGAGACATCATCTTTATACCGCGGTAGTTAGTGCGCTCTCGCCTTTGCCCTTATTGACTGCCATTGCCACCCTCCGCCTGGCGATCACATGGGAAAGCTCACACGTCCGTCCGTTGAGCGTGCCAATGTTCCACGACGCGAAGCGGACCTTTCTGTGGCTAGCGTCTCCGGACCCGCCCTGGACTCGGTAGCCGTAATCGATTTAACACAGAAGTTTTGCAGCGACGTCCTATCTGTGTCCGGTTTCCTTGAACTACCTGCTCTTAATTTTGTGGGGTTTTGTCTTTCTACGTACGCCGACGACTCTCATCTGACGCGCACAACCCGTTAGGGAAAAACAGATTCGCCAGTGTCTCATCCGTCTGCCAGCACCTCACCTGCACGGGGACCACGTGCAGGTGAGGTTGGCTTTGGCCCCTGAGATGGTTGACAGGTCCCATATCCCCCATTGTCACTATAGTGCAGGTACCAAATGCGATATTAATACCATAAATAATTTCACTATATATCTATGACTCGGGAGTCCGGCGCTACACTTTACACTTTACCGCAGAATATCAGTCTCACCAAAAATCATACCAATTATGCTCTGTCAATGATTTCTTGTTGCTTCACTTTGAAACTATTAATTACTTCGCCACCAACAATTTCACAGTATATTTACATACCGTAAATACTTTAGAATAGTAGATTAGCGAGTTTTATTTACATTCTCGACATTAAAATTTACATACATACATAAAGCTCACGCCTGTGTCCCACAGGTGGGGTAGGCAAACTCTCTCTCTCTTCACTTTCTCTGTCCTGACACAACTCGCTAGCCTCGCATATATCCACAACTCTTTTAAAACATCTCCTTTTATTCTTACCACTTTGGACCCCAGCTTTTTTGAGAACATTACTGATCTGATCAGTGAAAGTTTTCCTGGATCGTCCTCTTAAGGGCCGGTTTTCCAGATTCGCGCTATATACCTCTTTCGTCAATCTTCTTTCATCCATTCGCTCTACATGCCCGAACCATCTCAACATCACTCTTTCTATTTTTGATACTACATCATCTTTCATGCCATACCTTTCACGGATCACTATATTTACTCGATTTAATATTAATACGTAGGATATATATTTGTAGTATTTACAATATTTGTTTACAAATAACTTGTAATCAGTTTCAATCTCACGAAAAGGATGCTTTTCGTAAAATTGTATTTCACTGAAGTGGTTTTACTCACGCTTGCAAGTAAATCAAGCTGTAAATTCACCGGCATACCTCGGTAAAAGATAAAATTCTTCTTGTCTAAAAATATTGTAATTAATATATGGCTAAGGCCTAAGCTGGTAGGATAGTGGTCAATGCTTACTTAATATCTCTGCTTTCTTATGTTGCGATTTTACTGCGGTAATAGACGACTTCACCCTGTATTTAACCTAACTTAAATACAAGATTTAACGTAAAAGTCTTTGAATTTATATTATACATGCTATGGCTCTTGCCGCGTGGACTGCACGTTATATCACGTAAGTAGGGGTTAGGGGGGAGGGGATGAAAGTAGCCTATCTCTTATTCCAGACACTAATCTAGCTAACCACTAACCAAGATTCATCCAAATCCGTTTAGCCGTTTAGGCGTTGCTCTCAAATGAAAATCCGTTCAGTACTTTTTGCGTGAAGGAGTAACAAACATCCGATCGTGCATGGTTGCAAAATTTCGAATTTATAATATTAAGTTTATGGATTAGTTGCATAAAATTAAAATTTTATCGATATAACACTTTTGAATTCATGTTTTTAAATTATAGAGTCATCATCACCACCACCTGCAGTCTTTATTTATTTATTTTATTTATTAGAAAAACCAACAGCTTTATAACACAATAGTTATTCATCTTTACCAATATTCTCTCTCTCAATGACCTGTGCGTACAGGATTTAGCCTTAATCTACAGTGTGGAAACAACATGATAATAAAAAATATATTGAGACTTTAATATTTTCTTCACAGTATTAGTGGAATAAGCGAGACATTACACACTTTTATCCTGGATAATATTCTTTACAAAGACGGTTGGTACTTTTTTCATTTTATGTTAATATCCGTTATGTGCGTAAACAATAGTCTGTAAAATAAACATAATCTGTAACAATGTATAGTCTATCAATGATTGAGACGATTTAAGGTCCGGCGAAATCAGGACATCATCGACGCGGCACTACGAAAATTATATTTTTGGGGTTTCGAAGTTATTTGATTCCTCTGCTCCCGTTTTTTTGACATCTACCTATACGGTATACTATTGTTTGTCACATCCGGTTCCTTCCATATTTCGTTTAATGCTATATTCTATAGGTACCTATTTGAATTTGGCTGAATATTCTAAAGAGTCACTAATATTATTAAAGCATAACATTAACTGAGGGTCCCTTACGGCTAGCCTACAATACTGCGTTGCGGCATCGCATCGCAAACTGACGTAACGACGAAACGTTCCTCTATTAAAGAAATGAAATAATTTGTGTCGTAATCAGTGATCTTGTTTTGAATTACTTGTCTGTCCGAAGTATAAAGTATACTGACGGTAGCGCGTCGTCGCTTTGCAGATTTTTACGGTACGACAGCGCATCGGATAATTCCGCGATGCGTTGTACGACATCGTTGATTTCTACGATGCGTCGTCGTGCCGCAGTGTTGTGGCCTGGCCCTTTGTCTGTAAAACTACTAACTTAAATAATTATTTAAATATCGTTGTTAGTACGTTAATGGCAACTTTTATTCGTATTTTTATAGGTGTTGAAAAGTATCTTGGGAAATTAAAGCATTCGATCAAACACATATCTATGAAAGGAGTAGAGCCCGATCAAGCAATTAGTCAAAATTTTGGCGATTTCACGAATCTGACATATCTGGATCTTTCTAATAGTTTTCTGGTTGGAAATTTTAAGGTAAATGTTTAAACAGTGGAGAGATGGCTAATAAGTGAAGAGACTGGAAGAATGAAAAAGAGGCCTTTCCCTTATAGTGGTTCACTGGTGGCTACTATTGTGATAAATCTTCATTGTGTTGTTTCTTAAATTATGCATTATTTAAAGATTTATTTATCAAAAGTAACAATATATCTAGGCCCGTTACCACTAGGCCACCGACGCCTCGAGAAAGACCGTTCATCATTAGTGATGTAAACTATGAAATATTATAAACTGTAATTATGGTGCGCCCAGATCTCGCGAACAATTCGCGCGTAACAATTCACGAGTACTCTTAGAGGCCACATTAGAGGCGGGCAACGTACTGGTAATGCCCTTGGTGTTGCTGATGTCCTTAGGCAGCGGTGGCTACTTTCCTTAATGTGGCCATAAAAATATTTTTTTATTTGCAGGCTGACGATTTGCCATCAAATACAAAACTGCCCGTCTTAGTTGATTTACGGAATACCTCAATATATTCCTCATCCCGTGCAACGTGCAACGATTGGATAAATAGCTATCACCACCGAAGATTGTTACAGGTAAACTCAGTATATTAAAATTTTTTACTAAACACACAATCACAATCATAAAATCTGGACTCCTTCAAGGCCAGAGTGAATAGACTGTTTCTATTATAGACAAGCATATGCCATCTTTGGCCACATGGATGAGATGGCGGTCACATGGTTTAATAGTTTATAATACAAAAATATTAAATATTTCTGTAAATATTAAAATATTAGGTACTTAATAAAGACAAATGCAGGTTTTACTCATTATTAATATCTAGTTGCCCCCCCAACCCGCTCCGCCCTCCCCCCTGCGCGAAATCGTTCGCCTACCCTAACCTACCCTGCACTTACCCTGCACCTACCCTGCACCTTACCTACACCTACCGTACAACTACTATTCACCTACCCTGCGCTTATGCGCTTACTACATCTGCAGGCCTAGCACAAGTGTGCCCGCGACACAGATCGCGCCGCGACAGAAATTTGTCTGTCAAGCCATTTTTTCAATCGCTCTGTCAGTTGCATAGCACATGTGGTTACTTCGAGAAGTCATGCCCCCGCCTCGCAAAAGCCTCTGTCGCGGGCGATCAAACAGTGTTGCCAACTAGGCAATACGAAATATGCTAAACCGCTTTTTAAAAAATGCAAAAAATATGCTAATTTTTTAATAAAATGCCAAATTAATGTAAAATTTTAATCAGTTATTATAAAAGATACATACTAACTGTATGTGAGATTACAAGTTTTGAAAAAAAATGTCTATGTCTTGATCTTCATCAACAGTAGCTGTAGATGTGGAAGGCTGAGGGTCCGAATCATAAGTCTCTTTTGTACCTATACAGCGCAGTACGTCATCTGGCACTGTATAATAATAAAAGCACTTTCCTGCCCTTTTCAAGCTAAATCTTACATATAAAATGGCGTTCAAGGTCTTCACCGCAAAACGATTCTGAAGCTTAGTCTTTACTAAATTCATTTGGCTAAAAACACGTTCAATCTCCGCGTTCGAATGAGGAAACGTCAACAGAGATATTGCAAACAGCGATAAATCCGCAAAAGGGTTATTACCAGCTGCATCTTGATATTCAATGACTTCGTTCCAGAACTGTATGGTGGAAAATGTGCATTCCCATTTTATATGTTCTGATTTCCCATTGAGATACAAGCCTATTTATTGTGGATTCATTCACTCTGAACTCTTCAGCTATTTCGACAACGGAAGGCTTAACTCTTTTAATGTTTCCTGTACTGAAAACATAGATACTTTCTACAGAAAGCAATTTGTAACGATTTTTTTTAAATTTCATTTTAAGTTAATATGCTAAAAAATATGCTATATGCTAAACGACAAAATAATATGCTAAATAGAAAGAAAATCTGCCAAATTTAGCATATAAAATGCTAAATTGGCAAATCTGCGATCAAAGACGAACAATGCGCGACATAGCTGCTGTGTTGCCAGTTATCAAAAAATTCTTCATTTCGAGTACCGAACGGGTATCGGGAATTGGGTACAGACTATTAGAGGAACGGAACGTACCGTCTAATGGTAAACAAACCGCTGCAAGTCAATTAATAATTAAGTGGTTAAATACGTAACTTCTGAAGACGATTGTTGTTTGGATTGGTGCAGTTTATGGGAGAGATCACATTGTACGAAAAAACTCAACAAGAACAACACTTTTTTTACCATATTCTTCGAACACAAGTCAACTTTTTTCCTTTTAAAACATTATTTTGAATCATTCACATCAGAAAAACAGCAAATCACATACAAGCAAATTAAATAGAACAGCTGATTGGCCACCTGTCACAATCTACAATGACAGACACACAAGGAGGCCAACATGACGCAGTAAATTTTGGATGCGTTCACAAATATTTCTCACTTTATAACGAACAATAACCAGTTATAACGGTATAACGTTCCTGTTTAAGCCGAACAAAGTTTATGGAAATATTGTTCAATGTGTGTTACGTTCCTGACTACGTCAAATATAAATTAAGCAAATAAATTATTGTTATGACATATTTTTTTTACAAGAATTTAATCACTTGTTGCTATTGAAGATTATTTATTTTACATAATATTTATTGCAAGAATTGAATGCTAATTATTGACATTGAAGATTATTTATTGGATATTTATTGCGAGAATTCAATATTTATAAATTGACATTAAAGATTAATTTTGTTATTTATTTGATAATTGACATTTCTATCGAACACGAAGCTAAAATGGATATTTCTAAGATAACCATCAGAAAAAAACTAGTAAAATCTCTTGATGATTTCAATATGTCAAGTGTCATTACTTCACATGTAGTGAACAAGGTGGAGAGTTTACCAGATACTACATCCTTCTTTAATATAGACCAAAAATTAAGAATTAAAAACAAGGAATGCTGTTCAGGATAAATATATTGACAAATTAATTATTGAAAACACAGAATTTAAAAAACAGATATCTAGTTTGAAATTTGCAATAGAATGTTTAAAAAATTTGTGCTCTGCGAAACTGACACCCACAGGCACGCCAAAAGTCACACTAGCGTCACCACTCATACAACGGTTAGAAAGACATTTATCGAGTACACCAAAAAATTACTGCGACATGAATTTTAAGAAATTGCTAAAAGACCAGGCCATACAAACTGAGATTTACATGGAGACTGATGATGATGTCCTCCTTGCCGTTTTCGCCTACAGCGACTGCTTCAGTTCCCCTGCTCTTGGCGTTCATGTAATCGCACGTGGCTTACGTAGCCAATCTACTTTACACAGATCCTCGCACATTGCGGGCATGTGAGCACACCATTAATATAATTGTAATATATTGCCGCAGGTGGTCGGGCTTTTAATTCCTCGCGCTTTGTGTCGAGATCTTCAAGCCGCTGCTCTTCAAAGTCTCGAATTTTGGACTTAACCAAAGTCCTCCACTCCGGTCTCTCAGAGGCTAACTTCTCCCACTTAGAGGGTTCTATATTGCACTTCTTCATGTGACGCTTTAACACATTCTTGTATCTAAGAAGTTGTCCGCCATGCTTGCGCTTGCCTTCCTCTAGTTGCGAATAAAAGATGCGTTTCGCCACACGGTGCTCTGCTATCCTCGACACGTGTCCACACCACCGAATAAAGCACTTCGGTATTCCGCACGCGATCGGACCATTTGATCTTCATAATCTTCATAGATTCGTAAACATCTGAGGTGAAAACGATCTAGCATGCGGATGTGTCGGCGGTACACGATCCAGGTTTCGGCAAAGTATAGAATATTGGGCAGCACAATTGCCATATATACTGCAATTTTTGCCAGTTTTACGTCATGCGAGCAGAATACCTTAGAATACAGCTTGCCGAATGCTGCAGCTGCAGACCCAATCCTGCTGTTGACCTCTGCATCCAGGTCGCACTTAGATGTCAATGAGCTCCCAAGGTAATGGAACTTACTGACCTGCTTCAACTCGTTCTCGCCAAGTTTGATCGTCAGTGCCTCATGACCGTCGATATCCAAAGACATCACCTCTGTCTTATTGACACTGATTTTCAGGCCAAATTTGCGGCAAGACTTGTCGAAATCGGACATTAGCTGTTGCAGGTCTTCTTGGGATTCTGCTACAAAACATAGATCGTCCGCATAGATAATCTCTGTAATCAGAGCGTGTGACACTTTCGTGCGGGCTCTAAGCCTGGCCAAATTAAAAAGGTTGCCGTCGGTGCGGAAACGGATGCGGACTCCTTCCAAAGAATTTCGCAGAGCCTCCTAAACAACGACTGCAAAAAACAACGCGAAAAGGTGGGTGCGAGTACGCACCCTTGCTTGACCCCACAGGTTACGGGAAAATAAGCCGATTGTTCGCCGTTGACAGCGACACAGCACTCCATGTCATCATGCAGAAGTCTCAGGAGCCTTACAAACTTCTCCCTGCATCCTATCTTTTCAAGCACTACCCATAGGGCTTTTCGTGGTACACTATCAAATGCTTTCTCAAGATCAACAAAGCACAGGCATATATGCCTACTCTGCCCTCTGCTCTTTTCTTGTAGTTGACGCACTGAGAATACGGCTTCACATGTACCACGGTCAGGTCGGAACCCAAACTGGCTCTGACAGCAGTTTTTCTGATATTGGCATGAGGCGGTTAAGTAAAACTCTGCCATAAACCTTCCCAGGAACAGACAAAAGTGAAATCCCACGGTGGGAGTTGCAATCAGCGCGGTCGCCTTTATTCTTATATAGGGCCCTGATGCGTGAAACTTTAAAAGTTGATGGGACTTGTTCTGACTTCCACATAAAATCAAAAATTTCCTATAACGCCGAATGCAACTCCTTACCGCCGTACTTAAGCAACTCTCCGGGAATTTGGTCCGTGCCAACCGCGCGCTTATTGTGTTTGTTGCTTTATTGCAGAAACAACCTCGTCACACGATAACGGCTCGTCTAGCTCAGTGGCGATAGGAAGTTGAGGCAGCGAACGAACGTGGCCCAGGTCCACAGACCGGTCCACGTTCAGCAGGGTGCGCCTATCGTTGAAGCATTTCTTCTTTACTTTTAAGGAGTCCTTCGCCACTAGCAGGCTTAAGAGGTTCATTTACAAGTGAAGTCGTGCCTATTAACTTTCGGACTTCGCCATAGAATTCCCCTAGCTGGTTTGTACCCGAAAGCCACTGCATATAACGGGCCTTTTCCTGCCACCACTTGTTCTTCATTTCCCGCGTTAGTCTGCGTAGCTTTAGGTCACTTTCTTTGATCTCCGCTAGATCACTTTGGCTTTTCCTTTTATGTTGCCGAAGGAGACATCGGTGTTTGTCAATGGCCTCTCTAAGAACTCCATCACTCTCAACAAACCAGTCTTCGTTTTTACGAACTTTCGCACCCAGCGTGGCTGTGGCGTTGGCTAAAATGGGAGTAGATAGAGTTTCCCAGTCAGCGTCTACACCACCGATTGAGAAATTTGTAAGTGGCAGTGCGGTATTCAAAGTGTCGGCGTATTTCTCCCGTATCTCTAGATTTTGAAGCCTTTCTACGTTCAAACACGTAGGCTTCGTTCTACTGAATCTATGAGGGCGCCGGAAGCGGAGATGTAACTTAGTAACTACAAGCCTGTGCTCTGTCCAACAATGCGCACCTGGCAAACGTCTCTCTGGCGTACGATGGCGTAGTCTATTAAATGCCAGTGTTTGGATCTTGGGTGCATCCACGTGTTCTTTGCCTGGCGTGAAGTCTGAACATTGTGTTCGTGTTCGCAAGATTCAATTGAGCACAGAAGCTGAGCAGCATTTGCCCGTTGCTATTCATGCTGCCGACTCCGTGTCTGCCCAAGATATGAGGCCAAGCGTCGTAATCTTGCCCTACTCTGGCATTGAAATCGCCCAGCAGAAGAATCTTCTCGCTGGGACGTACGCTTCCGACGCATTGTATCAACTCCTCGTAAAATTTGTCTTTGATGCTGTCAGCCTTGTCCAAAGTGGGAGCATAAACACTGATGACATTCAAGTAATTACTTTTGTCTAAGTGAAGGCGCAGAGTGGTAACGCGGTCCGAGATGTGTATCGGATACTCTTGTTACTGCTTTATAAGCTGATTCTTAACCGCGAATCCCACGCCTGACCGTCGAGGTTCAGTGGAAGCGAGTCCCTTCCAAAAGAAGGTGTACTCGCCTCCATACTTCACAAGCTCGCCTTCATCAGCAAGGTGTGTTTCACTCAGTGCAGCCACATCCACATTATAGCAAAGGAGTTCCCGAGCTACAATGGCAGTTTTCCTTTCAGGACAGGCGCTGCCCTCGCGGTCAATGAGTGTTCGCACGTTCTACGCACCAAATGTCATTTTGGATGTTTTATTATTCTTGTTGCGTCGACCACGAATTAAAAGATGCGGAGGCAGTCGCGGTTACTACCATCCTTTAAGTTTTAGCATTTGTTTAGGGCACCTTTTCTAGCCCCCTCCAAGGCTGAGCAAGGAGAGCAGTGCCATCTCTAAATAGGGCTGCTCTGTCACCCCAGATGCTGCCGAGTCCTCTCCGTCCCCCCATTGCAGAGCGGAAACGACCACGATGTTCTAAGAACACCCCTGGAGCCGCCCGTGTGCAGGCCTCGGACAAAGCCCGGTCTACATCAAACCAAACCTCTCTACTTCAGCTCATCGCCATGGGACTTACGTCACTCGCAGACCATTATTCGGAAGCAGTCAATTACGCAGAAACATTTTTAGTGCATAAGCGGGTGCGTAACCACAGATGCCCTCTCTCGTTCTATCCCCCGTAACCCAGTGGAACGGAACCCGCTATGACTGGCGGAGGGGTCAAATGCAGTATCTGACCGACAGTCACTTCTGACCCCGACTGCCGCCCTTGGTCATCAACATTGCCTTGAAAGCTCGCCGGATCCGCCAGTATCCATTGCTTATCAGCGTGGACTGCCTTCACCGCCGAATTGGACTGTATGCACAGAGCGGGAGGTATTCACTTAAGAAACCTGTCTACCGAAGCATTGAGGCCCTCTCGCCGGGATTAGCCCACGAGCCGACGTGGTGTACCGGGATGTGGCCGTTGCATGCACAAACAACTACTTAGAGCCACCAGTAAGAGTTTGTGAAGTGCCTGCCAGTGTGGTCCACCACCTTATTCCTAAGGCCGGCTGGTAAACCCTGGAGCACCCCACTATACCCATGGAGACGTTTACTAAAAAATAAAGAAACAGAGACGAAAAACCACTAAATTAGTCAAAAACTTATTATTTTAAAAAGTTGAAAATGACAGGCTATTACTACAGATCAAAAAAAATAGAGAGCTAGCACAACATTTGCGGAGGGTGAAAGTGCCAAATTAATAGGAGACGATACAGTAGATATAGACGATAATAAGAAAAGAGTTAACACACCTAACAAAGACATAGTCCAAGGAAGAAGCTTAAGTAAAAATATTAAACAAATTACAAGGAACGAGATAAGTGGAAATGAAAATATGGATAATATAAAAACTACAATCAAAGACATGGTAAAAACACCGAAAAAAAAGGTTTATGTTCTAGCAGACCAACAGGGCAAAAATGTTCAAAGTTATTTGCAAAAATTAACAGGGCCTGATTTCCAGGTATTCGCTTTTGGAAATCGGGAGCAAAAATGGCGGACATACTTAAAGCCTATCAGGATGAGCTATTACATCTCAATTTAAATGATTATGTTATAATTATGGGTGGTATAAATGATAATGACCCTTTTGAGTGCTTGTCCAGTATGTTTTTATGGTTAAGCACCGTTAAAACACCCAATATCATAATCTGTGAAGTACCTAAAAATCCACACCTCAAGGAATTTAAATTAAATTGTAAATTAAAATTATTATGTAGCAAATTTTCGAATTCAATGTTTTTATATCTAAACTACAGTAGACAAGTTATAGCACGCAATTTCTTTGCAACATATGTATCACGATGGTTACTGAGAGAAATATTACACGTAGACTACAAAACACGTTATAATGAGTATAGAACGACTTATGAGCAGAGGTCACTAAAAAACAAGGCACAGGCTCGTATGTCTATAAATCAGCATTTTCAAACGGAATTTCGACCTCTTTTGTCAGGAAATTGTAGCACTTCAGATCACGGTACATAAACTGACACTGAAACCTTAAATAGTGAAAAAGTCAATAGCCCAAAACAATCATCTACGTACATATCTGCGGAATCTGGACAAAACATAAAACAAAAATTTTTTTTCGTTCTTAATAGTATTAATGTAATCTATCAAAATGTGAACGGCCTACTAAGCAAAAAAGATTTTCTCGTACAAAGTTTGGATGAGCTTGAAAACAGTGGTAAACGCGTAGACGTGATCTGCGTAACAGAACACAATATGCTATATGATGACTGTAAGATGCTAAATTGTCCCAATTTAATTTTGGCAGATTGTTTTTTACGGGGCAGTCGTAGTGGCGGAGCCTGTATAATTATCAGAAATAATATAAAATATAAAGCCATTGACGTAATCTCCAAATATGCTGTACCAAAAATTGTAGAATGTTGTGCAAACAAATTAATGGACCATAATATAATAATAAATAAATAAAAATTAATATTCGTGTACAAATTCACACAGCGCCATCTAGCTCCAAACTAAGCAAAGCTTGTGCTATGGGTGCTAGATAACTGATAAACTACTTAAATACTTTTAAATGCATACTTATTATACATAGAACACCCAGACCCGTAACAGAAATTAAAATTAATCATTTCAATTTCTGCCCGGCCGGGAATCGAACCCAGGACCTCTTGCGTGGCAGACCGGCATGTTGACCATTGAACCACTCAGGTCGTCGTATAATAATTTGTTTATATAGGATACCAAAGAACAATAATAAAAATTTTGACATATTGTTTAATAAATTACATGATTTTTTGACATAATATGCAAACAATAATAAAGTTTTACTTTATGGTGACTTGAATATTAATATTTTAAAGCAGTCTAAACAATCGTCTGAATTTATGTAGGCTATCTCAGCCTATAACCTTAAATTTTTAATAAGAGAGCCAACGAGGTTAGATAGTGGAACGTGTCTCGATAATGTAGTTTACAATATTAAAGGAAGTAAAGGCGAAGTGATAGGATTAGGATTATCTGATCATACTGCCCAATTTGTCCGTTGCCCAGTGAAGAAATACGGCACACTGTCTTCTTGGTACACTAATAAACGAAACTATTCTGAAAAAACCTAGTTAAATTTGCTGAATCTCTAGGAATATTGAACTTTTCAGAAATATATTCCAGTGGGAGCGCCAATGAAATATTTAATCAATTTTACGACCTATTTTTAACATTTTACAATCTATGTTTTTCCGTGGTAAGAGTCAAGCACACTGCCAAAAAAACGAATAATTTGGCTATCTAAAGGTATAAAGTTATGTGCTAGATGCAGACGTGAACTTCTGTGGAAATATAGACTAACAAAAAACAAATCTGCCAGAAATAAATTTACAACGTTCTCTAAAAGACTAAATAAAATAATGAAATTGACACAAAAATGACAAAACAACAATTACATTAGGACATAAAATAATAAATCAAAGGCTAGTTGGCATGTAATAAACAATACCAAACAGCAATTCCCTAAAGAAACTGTAACACAAATAAAATAAAAAGACTCTACTATTCATAACTCGGCTGATATAGCGCAAGCTTTTAATGATTATTTTACAAATATTAACTGCATCACTAATAAATCAAACTACAAAAAAACTAATTCCAATACTAAATTAAATTCTTTATTTATGACACCCACTACTCCATATGACATTTTTCGAATTATAAAAGATTTAAAAACACGAACAGCACGGGATATGATGATATAAACACTAAAGTCATCAAGTATGTATCCCATATTATTTCATCGCCCTTTAGCCATGTCATAAACCTGTGCATTACAGAAGGTGTTTTCCCAGATAAACTAAAAGTTACAATAATAAAGCCATTATTTAAAAAAGAAGATCCCGAGAATATGAAGAATTACAGGCCTATAGCCTTAATTCCCATATTTTCCGAAATCATTGAAAAAGTAATAAACAATTATTTATACCAATACTGTGAAGCAAATGAAGTACTAGCACCGCAGCAAAAAGGATTCAGAAAAACAAAAATATAAATATTGCTCTATATGACATGCTTTACAAAATTTATCTCAGATTAGATTTAATTAAGCGATTAGATTTAATCGCTTACCAATAATGGCATTGTTTTTAGATTTCGCAAAGGCTTTCGATTTTGTTGACCACGATATTCTAATAAAAAAATTAGAAGCCATTGGTGTAAGGGGAAACATACAAAAATTAATAAAATCTTATCTCAGTTACAGAATTCAAATGACCAAACTACTCGAATATGTCACAAAACAAAATTAGAAACCCAATATTTGTCAAAAGGTAATACTGTACGCTAGCACGGGATATGATGATATAAACACTAAAGTCATCAAGTATGTATCCCATATTATTTCATCGCCCTTTAGCCATGTCATAAACCTGTGCATTACAGAAGGTGTTTTCCCAGATAAACTAAAAGTTACAATAATAAAGCCATTATTTAAAAAAGAAGATCCCGAGAATATGAAGAATTACAGGCCTATAGCCTTAATTCCCATATTTTCCGAAATCATTGAAAAAGTAATAAACAATTATTTATACCAATACTGTGAAGCAAATGAAGTACTAGCACCGCAGCAAAAAGGATTCAGAAAAACAAAAATATAAATATTGCTCTATATGACATGCTTTACAAAATTTATCTCAGATTAGATTTAATTAAGCGATTAGATTTAATCGCTTACCAATAATGGCATTGTTTTTAGATTTCGCAAAGGCTTTCGATTTTGTTGACCACGATATTCTAATAAAAAAATTTGAAGCCATTGGTGTAAGGGGAAACATACAAAAATTAATAAAATCTTATCTCAGTTACAGAATTCAAATGACCAAACTACTCGAATATGTCACAAAACAAAATTAGAAACCCAATATTTGTCAAAAGGTAATACTGTACGCTACGGTGTTCCGCAAGGGAGTGTATTGGGACCTCTATTATTTATTATTTACATTAATGACATTATAGAATCGATTATTAATCAAATTATCTTATTTGCTGATGACTGCACGGTGCATTTTAATAATTAAATTGACATAAATCCTACTCTGACTAATATAATTGAATGGTCAAAAAAGAATAACTTACAACTAAATCTAGATAAAACGAAAATTATAAAATTTAAACAACGGGACGAAAACACTATTCAAGCAAACGTTACACATAATGGACAAATAATTGAAAATACTAAGGTTACAAATTTTTTAGGTCTATATTTAGACAGCAATATGAGCTGGAGTACACATATCGAATATGTTGGAAACTGAATCAACCAATCCTCATATTCCCTGCACAAACTAAACAAAATAGTAAATCGTGAAACCGTACTAATGGCTTTTTGTAGTCTCGATACTGAGATATGGGATTATTTTCTGGGGCAATGAAACGGGGAAAGAGACTGTATTTAAGGCACAGAAGCGTTGCATTAGATCTATCGTCAATTTAAAACGCACAGACAGCTGTAGACCATTTTTTAAAGACCTAAAACTATTAACTTGGCCATCTCTTTACCTGTACGAAATTGCCGTATTTGTATACACAAATCTGCATCTCTTCCCCAGCGTCGAAAGCGCACGACGACGCCGTTTTTGCGATGGGCCCAAAATTATATAATGCTATCCCAAAAACGATTCGCGAAGCAGAGACTCTTGGTAGTTTTAACAGGCAGCTATACAGTTTTCTTGTCGAAAGAGCGTTATATACGGTTGATGAGTTCTTTTTGGCGTGTAAGGAACGTAAATAATTTATTATTTCAGTAAATGTAGGTACCTGATTAAATGACAATTTGTAATGCCATTGAATTAAAGTTGACATATTTTGTAATTGGATCTTCATTATTTTGACATTGTTGATTAATTGTAGATATTGTTAATAATTTATGGTTAAATTGAATTATTTATGATTTTAATCGATTTTTAAATATTAATTGTCATTTTTTTTATTGACATTTGAATTATTAATGACACTATCTACTGTTAACATCTTAAATTATTAATAACATTGAATGGGTAAAAGACAAATTTTTGATGATGTTTTTATAATGATTAAAATTAATAATTTAAAATCTTTGCGAATGATTATCTATTTTGATTAATGACATTATATAAATTCGGAAATTCAATAATGTTTCTAAAATTTGTATGCCGATGGCTGGTCGCAGAGGTTCTTACTTAAACTGTATCTAACAACTGTATAACCTGTGTACCACAAATGATCAAATGATTATGATTATGATTACGAATTTTTAGTAGGAAGCTTTATATTTATTTACGTTGACGTTGCAACTGGCGGGTATTTTTGAAATTGTGTGTAAAATTTTTAATATCAAAATTTCAATGTTTTGGTTTGGTGATTTTGCTTGAAATATATAAAATAATCTTGCATAAATTTACTCTTTTCACCTAGGAACATAACATATCTCCCCAATTTTGTTTTATCTATGCTTTTCACATAACATTGGCTAACGGATAGCCATTAATTGAAGAATAGTAAGTAAAATAAGATACATTCATACTGTAAGTAATAATATCTCTTACATACTAGTGTTAGTAGTTATTGTATAAGTCGATTGTCTTGAATGAATAAATGAGTGAATGAATGATTTACTGCTGTAAAATGTGGTACATGGTAGATGTTATAATTTTTATACTCGTTTCTCACACTTTACCAGAATCTGGCATGCAATATATGAAGCATAATTAATCTAATTATTATGAAAATGTCCGCAACAAAATTCATTATTATAAATAAAGTAATAGTGTATAAAGCTATAAAATAATCATGTCACTTCAATTAATTAATATTAACAACAAGTCATAACACTTTCGCTAACACGTTAAAATGTCAGAATAAGAATCAACGTAACCAAACGCAAACTATTACTTTACACTGGCAACATTTCCATACGTCACAACCACTTCCGATGTCATATTTTTTATTTCATTTAGTTTGATAGCCAACGGCCATTTTTTCTCTTCGCAAAATGACTAGTGAAATAAATATAGTTTGGCGAGCTATTAAACCTAATCTGGTTTTTCTGTAATGATCGCGACGCAAGTGAGTCTACATAATATTTTTAATTTTGGTAATCTTATTGCTTTGATCAAATGACACTTTGTTTTGTGTACGACAACGTAATGAAAAAATCGTCCTAAACTTAACGTTGTATTAATTGCAGGTAGTATACAATTCAGCGACGGCGCTTAAATGACTCAAAGAATTCACTAATACTGTAAAAACAGCTTTGTATCAACCATTCTTTTAACTTGCATTTGAACATATTTAATGACAATAATTTCATATAACTGTCAAGGCTATTTTATATTTTAATTGCCATTGTATAACTGTTTGTGCCATATAGTGTTGTTGAATGAGTAGGTACCACCAATCTATCTGGAAACCTTGTGTTGAAAGCAGTAGTTAGCAGTAGTGGACCCGCAGACATTGCGCTAGTCGTAGTAATATATTGTGCTCCGAATATTAAAAATAGTCAAAGTTTAAATAACAGAGAAAGTTTGATTCTATTAGATAACTTAACCAACGCCTAATAATATATGAAGTGGGCGTTTCATTTAGTGCAGTGGACGGGCTATGAAATATAAATAAAACCAAGTGCTATTTACAAGTGATTATAATATAAAACGAGGGTACCAACACATTCACATCTCAACTTATTGTAATATCAAAATAAATAAATCGCTATACTTAACAACTTTATATATATACTAAAACTATGGCACCAAAGTATAACGAGTGTGGCAAGTTCATGTCGTCGGCGGAAGGCACTAATATTGCGTGTAGCAAATGCGCAAGGGTGTCGCACCGAACCTGCATCGCGGTACCAGAAGAAGAGCCCGTAGAGTCGTGGGTATGCCTGGATTGCAAGACTAGGCTGCCGCTCGGAAGCGGGGCTGCATCAGCACAGGGCGTGGATGTCACGGAGGGTGCTAGTGTTGTGCACCCGAGTGTCGCTGTCGCCAATCACAACGAAATCGCTACAGTGGAATCGCAGCAACCGTCGCTAGCTATAGAGCTGCGTCGGATAAGCGACGAGTTGCGCGAGACAAGACGCGAGCTTAGAGCATGTCGTGACCAGTTCCGGGAGCTGCGAGCGCAGGTGCAATCCTGTGAGGAGTGGGTGGACAGCCTTGAAATGAAGGTAGACACATTTATCGCGCGGAATGGATCCAGTGAGGCTGTGGGAGCTCTGGAGACTGCTCAAACTATAGGTGGACCTCAACGACCGGGACCAGGAACTGCTGATGAATGGTGTCGAGGTGAGCGGCATACCGGAGGAAGATGGCGAAAATGCGACGCATTTCGTGATGACGCTCGCGAACAAACTAGGTCTACAACTTGAGGCCCGAGAGATTGTGAGCTGTTCAAGAGTTGGCTCGAGCAGGGCAGAACCAGAAGGGAAGAAGCGGTCGCGGAACGTCGCGATAGGGCTTGCGCGTCGAGCCACGCGCGATCAGCTGTTACAGGCCGCGCGAGTTCGCCGCAATGTGGATACGGACGGTATAAGTACCGAATCACAGCCACAGAGCGTCTATATAAACGAGCGCCTCACCAAAATAAACAGGGAGCTATTTTACTGCACGAGAGAACCAGCATAAAAATTGAAATGGAGGTACGCGTGGACACGGGAGGGCAGAATATACGCTCGTAAGGAGCAAGGCCCGGGCACACCATGTGCGGGTGGAATCCGACCTTGTCCTGGTTTTTGGGTCTTGACTGTTTTCGCCCTAGTAAGCACAATGTTGATAAAACAGCATAACTTATATAAATTGGCCTCGTGTTCTATATCTATTTCTATATTTCTTAGTTTATTAGTACTAGGCCCCAGTGGCATTGTTTCAACTCCAGTGTACAGTAAGTACTACACACAAAATGCACACTCAGCTGGCAACACACATTTTTGTAATTATGCAATATATATAAAAATTTGATTAACTTATTACTGTAATATCCTATACCCGCAAGTAATATTTTATACGAAACCACCGAAATACACAATGCCAGTTTGACTCGCAAACGTAATATAATTGTTTCACAACACTTAATACATACTTTAAAGCGCGCACACGGCCCGTCGTTATGAGTTCTAAATGTTTAGTTCAACACTGCATAAAGCGTACTCCACATGTCCACCGAAAGTTTCGGCGAAACTTTTGCCGGGACTTTGGTTGACCTCTACATTCTCGCCTATTAGGGATGTGGTGCGTGTAAAAACGCGTCGACATTATATCGCCTCATCGGTGTAATATTGCTAATCTGCTGTAAACAGGGTCACAGAGGCAATGGCAGCTGCTCTACTGTAATTACTTGATCTACTAATATCATGGTCAAGTTTACCCCGAACCTTTTACGGGAAAAAGCGCTAGGAATATAAATATAAAATCCATCGAATCGAGACGACAACGAACTATCTCTACTTAGTCTATGAAATAGGCGAGACGTGCCAAACATGCACGGGACTACACGAATATAGGCGAATACTCCCTCTACACTCTCTTGTTCCCGCGGAACTGTCCACATGTGGAGTGCGCTTAAGTCTTCTAATTTCAGTTCTATCATGTAGTATCCACTATCATCGCGACCATAGTGACCTTACGCACAGGTTAAAATTGAAAAATATTAAAATTCCGTCCTAAACAAAAATTCAAGTTAGGCCTATGGAACGCTGGCTCTCTGGGTACGAGACACGACGAGTTTGTTGTTGCTATGCGGAGATACGATGTTGACATTATGGCTATCAACGAGATGTGGCTGCGGGAGGGGGAAGAGGGGCGAGCGCCATCGGTGGCTGGTTGTAGTCAAATGTCAATAGGTTGCGACACACCCCGCGCCCCGTGAGGCTTCCATGTGAGGCGAGGAGCTACCGTACGAGTGCTACAGCACCCCCAAATGCGGCTGTCGAACAAATGTGGCTTAGGGTCACTATGAACGGGAGGGCAATGGGGTGGGAACGGCACACAGACCGCCGTGGTTAAATGTTGGTACATGGCATCAATAAATATTGATGCCATGTCAGAAACGCTAGGATCATTTGCATGGAACAAGATAATATAGTATTGATGGGGGATTTTAACATAAATATTCCTAATATACAAGATGATAAGGTAAAGTAGCTCATCAGTCTACTTGAGTGCTATGACTTGTCTCAGTGTGTAGACGAACCTACTCACTTCACGAGTCAGAGAGCCACATTGATTGATCTTGTATGTACAGACTGCAAGGGTAGTACCGCAACAGTTTACCCCATAGCAGACCTAGGTTCTGAATGTAGCCAAGTATAAACCGCCACTGATTAGGAAACATTGTAGACCACTAAGTAGTATAAATCGGGAACAGTTAATGGAGAGGCTGGCGTCCATGGACTGGCGGCGCATAGGAACATTAATTTCATGACGTGGATTCCATGGTACATGTTTTTGTGCAAATGGTTAATTTTGCTTTCGACTTATACGCGCCAATGAGACTAATAACGATTAAAAATCAAAAACATCCCTGGATTACGTGTAATATTGAGCAAATAATGAAGGTGCGAGATCAAGCCTATATCAGAGCGCGGAAGACGGGCGTGGATTCACATAAATTATATTACAAAAAGCTGAAGGGTATGGTTGGTTCAGCAATGTACAGAGAGAAGAGGGCACACTTTGACCACTTCGTGAATAATAATACAAACAACTCAAAACTCCTATGGTCGCACATAAAAACAAACGTAAAAATAAAAAATCAGCCCGATGTACCCTCCCATCTCGTCTCCAATCCCGACTTAGTACATGCCCATTTTTAGGATGTCCCAGGCAACAGTAATGTTGCTAGAACTACCCATGATAACTTTCAGCGTGATGGAATTAAAAACGGTCGGAGAATCGGAAGTATTAAAGGCGATACGATCGATTAAAACGAATGCGACCGGTGTTGATAGTATCTCGTTGGACATGCTTCTATTAACGTTGCCTATAGAAACCAACGCGTACCCTAAACTTTGGCAGAAAGCTATCGTAAAACCTATCCCTAAGAAAGGGAATCCTAGGGAACTGAATGATTTGAGATCTATCAGTATTCTTCCATGTATGTCGAAGATACTAGAGCGCGTAGTGGCTGACCAGCTGAGGGCATTTGTGGAGAGTAATGACATACTACCAAAAATTCATATGACCGACGGCTATGATGCAGGTGACCGACGATATCTTAACAGCACAGGATATGTGAGAGGGAACAATGCTCACGCTACTAGACTTCTCTCGAGCATTTGATAGTTTAAGTGTTCCACTTTTTCTATCCAAGCTTCATTACTATGGATTCGGTATGTCTGCTATGAAATGGTTCGAAAGCTTCAGCGACAGATCTCAGATTGTGGAAATATGGAAGGGTGATAGGTCTATTGTTACATCCAGGCCGTGTGACGTGACACGGGGAATTCCACAGGGTTCGATCCTGGGACCTATATTGTTCTCAATTTACAGTGCTGATGTAACTAGAGAGATCCACCACTGCCGTTACCACATTTACGCAGACGATATCCAAGTGTACGTACACTGTAAACCAACGAATATACTGAGCTCTGCTAACAACCTAATGGAGGACCTTAATCAAATCGCACGGTGGTCGAAAGAGAATGCTCTGGTTCTGAATTGTGTGAAAACTAAGTATATGCTGCTGGTCAGATTAAAAAAATGCTACACTATAAAGTACAGGTTAAAATTGGAGATGATCAAATTGAACGTGTGACAGAAACCCGAAATCTGGGACTACAGATGGGTGAGGAGCTACGGTTTGAAAGCCATGTACTAAATACAGTTAAAAATTGCTTTTACAGGCTAAAAATCTTTTATAAAATAAGAAACTGTCTAAACATTGCAAATAGAATTGCACTCTGTGCGACTCTAGTGCTTTCAAAATTAAACTTCATGGATGCTGTTTATGGGCCACGGCTACTGATGCGAACTCAGAAAGTGGTACAAAGGGTACAAAACGCTTGCGCGCGTTACTGTTTCAATATTCCGCCTCGCACACACGTTACACCTTATATCAATAGTGCCAGAATACCTAAAATGGAATTGCGCAGACAATTACACTATGCCACACTTATATTCGGTATAGTCAAGTCCGGTACACCTTTCTATCGATATTTTTTTCTTACGCAAAAACCTTCCCCTTGAATCCTGATGTTTCACACAACCACAAAATCCGTTGCGTAGTTTATAAGCGTATATTCATACATGGATACCTGAAGAGGGATAGACGGCGGACAGCGAATTTATTTTACTCCTAACCCTATGAGAAAAAGGCATGACATTATGTACCTATATGTCATGGGATTACGTGATTACCTAATTTAAGGACTACCGTGCAATATGAATAGACAAGTCGGGCAACGTAATTAATACTTTATCAAACTTTGTTTTTTATTACATTGCCCATTCAGTATGAATAGGGTAAAAGCCGGATAGTTGCCCCTCTTTTCTAAAAAGCTTTATTATGAAGAAATATGTAGTAACTAAGAAATATGCAACATGTATATCCAAACATAGGTCTTTAATCTTCTATAATAGCCTATTTTCGTAAACGTAATTACTGTTGGTTTTGAGTAAATCCTATTTTACTTGACCTCTCAGAAGGGGGATAGTTGCCCAACGGTAAAATTGCTTCGGGGGATAGTTGCCTCGTGCGAGGATAGACGATTCGCTATGATTTTGTTGAATATAAACAATGTTTATAATTTACTGAGATCCTTTATTATGAATCAAATATACGTTTTAAATATTTAAATCATAAAGTCATCACCATTCCGACCTCTGTTAGGCCGGATCCGTTTTCCTGCTTTTTCTTTTCAATTTCATCCGGTCTCGGGTCTCATCTGGACCATGCCATGAGATCCACACCAACAACCGTGTTCAGAGGATAGCATACGGATACTTGGCCTTATTTTTGTGAAATAAATAAAACTTATTAAAAAATAAAACATACTATACAATGTAATTTACACCCTAATGCATGCATAGAAATAAAAAGTAGACTGGTGCCATCATCAGTAACAAAGATTTTCAATATTAATTACTTACCAAAATAAGTTTGACGCCCATTTAAGCTTCAGCGCGGAAGATTTTTGCTCTCAAGGACAAAACCTTTCCTGCGCTGATGGTAAAGTACTAACGCCGCCAACATCCCTGAGATAGTATATTCAAAACTGAGGCAACTGTCCCACTGAGGCAAGTATTCGGCTCTTACCCTACTGCTACGTAGCTGTTGGGCAAACTGCAGTGCTACTAGAAAATTTCTATACAGAAGGGATAATTAACACAACGTGAACTTCGAAAATCTATTTATTATTTTATCACAACTTCATCAGCACGAGAACATAGATTGATATTTTTAAACCCAATCAAGCTCCATCGCGACTCCACAACACGATACCCGAAATTTTAACAAAAAATAATCAAACATAATTCCCACATGACCCCTCCTCAATTAAATCAACACAAACTTTCTTTATTTAACATTTAATCTCGAGAGTAGAGAGTTAGATTCGATAGTAATTTCCATATGACAAATTAATGATCAATTTTATAGAACAGATCAGCTCAGCAATTAATTAATTCAGCACAGCATTTAAACAGTACAGCTCAGAATTTTTATCAGCTCAGCTCGGATCAGCTTGGCTCAGCTCAACGTAGCTCGGCTTCTCTGTCCCCTCAAGGTAGCTCAGCGAAACAGCTCAACTCTCTTTCTCATACAATACCTAGGGTAAAAACCGACTCTATAAAACCCTGACCCCATGTCCTAACAGATTACATTTTTCAGCTGACCAAATCGTAATTTATTTGCTCTAGATAATTCATATCCTTAATATTTTAACAGGCCAAAAATGTCACAGTGTTGATGTCATGGACGGTGCCTTGCGATTGCTCGATCGGATGTCTAGCGCTCCAGATGTCGTCCCTGCCTACGCTGAATATTACTGGAATAACATGCGAAGAAAATTCGCAGCCACTTGACCGTGGCATGCTTACAAACATTGATACGTTCCAATGCAAAAAAGTAAGTACCTAAATCAAAGGGATTATTTATTCCCAATCGGCAAATATATTTAGAGGATCCAAAAAGTGGTTCAGCAATATTATTGCGACAAATGATTTAAATTTCTAGGATGATTTGGTATTGTATGGGTATGCCAAATCTAAGTTTGCGATCTCAAAAGTAGGGACAACTTCTTATGACCGAGAAATCTCGAAAATCATTGATTCATTTCAGTTTTTACTTTTATCGTATCATAAAGACGCCCATTGCTGGGCATAGGCCTCCCTCAGAGATTGCCACAAAGGCTGGTCCTGAGCCTTCCACATCCAGCTGGTACCTACGATATTTACCAGGTTGTCGGTCCACATTATGGGAGGCCTACCCACGCTGCGTTTTTCGGTACGTGGTCGCCACTCAAGAACTTTACTGCCCCATCGGTCATTTGTTCTTCGAGCTATGTGCCCTGCCCACTGCCACTTTAGTCGGGAATTCTTGTGGGTGACCTCGGTTCGCTTGCGGATCTCCTCATTTCTGATTCCATCGCGCAAAGTGTCAATTGCCCTTTGGGTAACAGTGAGCTTTCTTATAAGGCCCATAGTGAGCGGCCAAGTTTCTGTTCCGTAGGTCATCACTGGCTACTGTATGGTCCTTATGTGCCATAAGTACATTCCAGTAGATTAGTTGTTACCTACATCACTATATGTAGGTATGTGATTTTGAAAAGTATTCGTATGTCGTGTTTAAATGCATATGTTCGGGTGACAAAATAATGGCCCACAACTTTAGTGGCGGGTTTTACATTGGGGTGCATTGTGATCGCTTTAGCAATTTGAAAATACAATAGAACAAATAAAACAAAGTATTCGTTTTCGAAATCCCTTTTTCGGAATTTTAACCGACGCGACGCCACTGCGCACATGTGGGCTATTGTCGGAAACAGATTTTATTAAGATGTTTTGGGCCGGCAATTAACTAAGAAACGGCGCTGACTTCCTTCCTTTATAGCAGGCATATTATTCACTAGTCTCTATTGTAATGTTTTAGCAAAAAATGGTACGGGCGTTTGTCTTTATGGCGGGCGAAAGATTTTCTTTACTTTTATGACCTGCAGTTACCATTAGCGTTGCGTTGATATATATTTTTTTTATTTACAAAGGCTATAGATAGTCCCGGAAAAAGGAACAAATAGTGCTGACAAACGGACCTTGTCATTAATGGAGAAATTGCATAACACTTGTTGGCCAAATGGTTGGTTTTCTCACGGTTTAGGAAGCGGGGTTGAGGGGCTAAGGGAAGAAAGACGGGAACGACAGTTGGTCTAAGGGCCCGGTACTGAGTGGTTCTTTGGCGAGGAATTTTCCTTGATACGAGGAGTGCGCGGGCACCGCGGAGTATTTTCGAGTGTGTTGTCGAGTGCGAGAGTTGATGATCTACGTTTTGTACGAGCATTAGGTATCTTTCGTGTGGTGGTTTCGTAGTGTTGTCTATCGTCCACTATTTTAGTTTATACTTGAGTATGTTGGTGACTTGCGTTTTGTACGAGCTTTTGCAGTAAGTCTGATATTGAATTACCTATATATTTTATGGTGGCTATAATTATATTTTGGTAGGGCCATAACGTAGTTATACTAAAGAGTGAAAGATGAAGATAGGCATAGTTTTCTGTTAGATACTGAAAGTTATTTAGTTAAATTAAACCGATCACTAGTTCCCTACTAATTCCCTTTAAAGACACTGTTTAGAATTATTAAATCCGATACATCCGTAAAATTAATTCTCAACTTCTAAATAAATAAAAATAAACGATCACTTAGAGTACACATATGGGCACAGTTCTGGTAATGTGTTCTGCACCTCTTGCCGAGCCTCTGGCACCTGTTGTAGCCGGGTGTCAATAAACGTGTCGGGGTTCTTTCTTTCTCGCGTAATTTACTCATTTTAACTCAATATGCATTTATTGGGAATAAAATGAAAAGTTGTTCATACACGTTTACGACCCGGCCCGCCCATAGAAAACATCACTACACCGGGAACCAGGTTCGGACCGGACGTAAACCACGCTCTTGATGAGTAGGATCAGGAAACTGATTTGTGCTCCATGTACTTTGACGGTAATTTATTACCGTGGGTTTACCACCGGATCTTGGTATGGCTTTGACCCGTGCGCGCTTAAGAATTTTGTGCTTTTAATACTTTAACGACCTTTTTACCAGCGGACATGGAAAATCGAGTTTGTTCGATAGGTGGGCTCAGTCATAAGCGTCCCCACACCAATAGGGACACATATCGCGTGCGCGTAAATAAAATTAAAATATTAGTCTCTCGATTGTTTGCAAACAAATTAGGCCGGTGCGGAAGTACGACCAGATGATCGGAATGCGTGTGATGGTTTGATCGGAGTGTACAATAGGTCACTGGTTCGTTCGATGTCGAGGTTTCGCTGGACGCATGAGCAGGACATGTGGTCCATATGTTCATGTGTTGGCTTGGTGTGTAGGTTGGAAGGGAGCCCAGGTTTTCCTATCGTTTAGGCT
This sequence comes from Blastobasis adustella, assembly GCA_907269095.1. Classification (NCBI taxonomy): domain Eukaryota; kingdom Metazoa; phylum Arthropoda; class Insecta; order Lepidoptera; family Blastobasidae; genus Blastobasis; species Blastobasis adustella. The sequence continues at coordinate 1,454,032 of OU026132.1, forward strand.
ATTTTCGAGCCCTAAAGGTAAATATTTCACAACTCATTAGGGTCAGGTCTATGTTAGGCAAATCTCACAGCCATAGGGATAGGGGTGGCCACGAAGAAAGAAGAGGTTAACGCTCGGAAGCCGCGACGTGCGTCGATCGCCCGCCATTCATCGCCCGACAACCAGATACGACGACGATCAGTTCTAGAGCTAAGTTGCATGGTCCTTAATTTATATTTTGCTTGTTTTATCTACTCATACAAATTTAAATTGTCACTTACTTTATGTGCGGAATTGATGATTCATTTGACTCGCGTATTTTACACGGGGCATTAATATGACGAACCTAATTTTTGTATTTATATAGTTGTGGTTTTATTTGTTTCACGGATAATTTAGACTTCATTCGTGCGCGGCTTATAATATGTTTATCTTGGTTGCGGACTTGATCTCCCGCTAGTTGTACGATTACTTTTCCGTTTGGTGAGATTTACCGCATCATATAACGCATTTCCTTTAAGTGAGTTTTCCTTTAATTTTGGAATCATTTATAAATTTAAGGATGTCATTTCGACATACGATTTTATCAAACACACAACGTAGAGGGTCCTTTTAATGTATCTAAAGCTAGACGATCACGATGTACGGCCAATGTATTTATGTGTAATCTACACGTCTTATAGCTAGAGACATCTCAGTCATGTAAGTAAGTAGGTTCAGAATATTAGGGGCAAGGGAATGGGTGTTACACTACACACATTGGTCGAAAACATTCGTCTTGAGACACTGCGGTAATTGTGTCGAAAATATATGGCGTAGCGTAACGAACGCTGCCCAACCAAGTTGGACGCGTCGACTGACCTCTTTTACTGGTCTAAAGTTCTTCGAAATAAGAGCGTCGGTGGCCGGGCGGTTGAGCATTGTACTCGTAAGCGAGAGGTACCGGGTTGGAATCCCGCTGCGCCATGTGCCAATGACTCTTTTCTGAGTTATGTACATTATTTTAATTCAAACCTGTGCCCTTACGGTGAGGGAAAACTTCGTGATGAAACCTGTAAATTCAGGCAGGTAACCATGATCCAATCTGGTCAGGTTTCCCTGGTAGCAGGGTCACGGAGGTCAGATGGTAGTCTCTCCACTGTTATTACCTGATCGCGAAATCCTGGATCATAGTCAAGGCGGATCCCGGGCCCTCATCCTCGAGTGCACAACCGGGACATTAACGCTAAGATGATTATAAACAACCAAAACTTTAAAATAATATAAAATATAATAATATTGTATTTAAATTTATTTATTTTTGTTTTATACAGACACATCAGCAACAATGCTGCTCGTGTATAACCTAAATAAATAAATAAACAACTCTGCCGTCATCCGTTTTTAGTCTCGTCAGCTGGCTCTGTCCAATCGACAGATATCTCGCAAAGACTTTAGAGCCTTTGTTCTGCTCAATCACCGCCTCAATATTGGTAGTATTGAAGCGGCGTATGTCGCGAGTCAGAGATTTAGAGATCTATTTAGGGCTAATGGTTCAATCCTCAGATAAACAGTCTATCAGCGTTTATTCGACGGATTCCACAGAATTTCATCGCCGCTTCAGACTAACAAAAGAATCGGTTCAACATTTGCTTTTTCTGATACAAGGTAAAAGCAAGCACCAAACACAAAGGGACCACTGTAACCCACCCATGTTAAAACTGTACTCTACGGTTCTTTGCCACTGGGACCATCTCACTGTCGATGATTATAGTGGTATTTAAAGCTCCACTTTATGTCCAATTATAAAAAGTAACAGGAGCAATAGCATCTTTAAGACCAAGATTTGTAAAGATGCCAAGAAGTCCAATAAGTGCCGCAATAACAGCGCCCTCTAGCGGAGTGTATGCAAAACAGATAAGGTATCAGCTTCAGCTATTCAGTAATAGATGGGGCTATTTGCTATGGGTCATATAACATCCTGCTCTTTTAGAGCTCCTAGACAACACCGTGAAACATACCCTCTGTTCGGTTTTGAATATTAATCTGGCAAATTCTTCCTGGGACCAGGCATCATTGCCTATTCGATTTGGTGGTCTGGGCATTCGGAAAGTGTCGAGTGTTTCCCTGCCAGCCTTTTTGTCCTCGGTGAATAGCTCGCAGTCCCTAGTAAATAAGATACTGTCAAAACTAGGGACTTTTGAGTTAGCATTCTCCACCGAGGCCAAAAATGCTTGGCAGTTGGCTTGCCCGGAGTCGGAGCCCCCGGCTAATCCTTGCTCGCAGAGGCTTTGGGACGAGCCGCTCTGCAGATTGGTGCGAAACCACCTTTTAAGCGCATCAACTAATTCTGCAGAGCGTGCTCGCCTCCTGGCTGATGGCGAGTGGGAGTCGGGTCTCTGGCTACAGGCATTACCCTCTAAAAACATCGGCACTTTACTCGACAGTGCCACGTTTAGGCTTGCCACGGCCCTTCGTCTTGGCGCACCCTGTAGCGCTCCTCATCAATGCCGCTGTGGTCGTCCTGTAGACCAGCTCGGCCACCACGGCTTGTCTTGCGGCTGGAGCGCTGGTCGCCTTCCTCGTCATGCGGAACTCAACGATGTCATCCGCCGGGCCTTTACCACCGCTGGAGCACCCGCGGTGCTGGAACCGAGCGGGTTAGCCCGCGAGGATGGTAAGAGGCCCGACGGAATGACACTCACTCCCTGGAAACTGGGACGGCCTCTGGTATGGGATGCTACTTGCATCGATACCCTTGCGCCGTCCCATCTTCCAGTGACCGCGTGTCAGGTTGCGATGGGTGCTGCCTCAGTTGAGGACGCCAAGCGGCGCAAATATGCTAATCTCAGTGGCGATTACATATTTGCGCCATTTGGCGTTGAAACTCTTGGGCCGTGGGGACCAGGCGCACACTCCTTATACCGGGAGTTATCTAAGCGCCTGGTCGAAGTTACGAATCACCAGAAGGCTGGCCTCTTTTTTGGTCAACGCTTAAGCCTCGATATCCAGCGGGGCAACGCGGCCAGCCTTCTGGGGACTTTTCCAAATTCGAGGGACCTGGGCCAAATTTTTTATCTTTAGTTAGGGTTAGAGTAAGGTTCTTTGTAATTATAATAATTGTTAACATTTTTATTTAAATAAAACTTTATATTATACTTATTATATTAGGTTAAGTTTAAAAGCAAATTTGGCACTTGTTCATATAAGGAATTTGCACTATAATAAAATCAACATCTCTGACCTCTTATTGGAGCCCTTCTTACAATAATTTTGGCGATTTTTTCTATTTTCTTTCCAGTCCCAAAGAGTTGCCGCCTGATAACACTTCTTCGAACTATTTGATAGTTATAACGCATAAATATATACTTTAATTTAACTTATTTGCACAATTTCTATTTTTAATCAACACAGTATTGTGTACTGTGTTGATTAAAAACTCGATGTAAACTTGAGCGAAGTAGCGCCCTCTCCCACGTTTTCATGCTTGGTGACCATGACATTTTTGTTCAGTACTCGTGTGGAAAATGCACGTGCCGGCGACGATTGCGCGACAACGGAACCATCGCGTGGTGCGGCGCGCTCGGGCTGCGTGCGCTACCCACCGCGCTGTACGACGAGAGAAACCTTGTTGAAATACACGCGCCAGGCAACGCCATCAGCCGCCTACGAGCTGATGACATCCCACCGACCCTGCTGGTAGTATCCATAATCATCATCATCCTGGTTTCATATCCCCGTCGCACTCCCGCGCGGCAAGAGAGAGCCTGCTGTCCGCCTTCCTGCTCTACTAGTCCATTTTGCTTGCTGGTAGTATCCGTGTTGTCTTATGATCATCTTTCCTAAAAGCCCTCGATGGCGCTTGAACATCTTCCGAAGTACCTTGATCTTATTCCACAAATCCAAAATGGCAAAGAAAATTTATCTGCAAGTGCAAAGTATTAAACTATTTTGGTTCTAAGATTTGATGATGCAATCAGTATCGATAGCGAGATAGTGCGATGATAGAACGTGAAAAGCAATTCCTCGGAACACAGGGAGGAAAATTCTCTCCGCTGGATCAACGGTACCATACAAATTGTGAGCATGAGCGAGATGCTGCTACTCCTACTGACTTCAGAAGGATTTAATCTACATCTAAAAATCAGGAGTTGCCTTTAAGAAACAGGTACAATTGTATGCGGCTGTCACTATACATCTAATTTTGATTTGTTTTAAGGTTTTGGATTTACGCAATAATTCCATGATAAGAGCTGATGCAGGAGCAGCAACAATGCTCTTCTCTAATAAACGTCGCAAGATTTGGTTTGTCGGTAGCACAATAGACTGTGGGTGCGACGAGGAAAACTTACCATGGCTTACTGCGCTTCTTGAAAATATTAATCAGGTACGTAAGAATAAAGCAAGTAATGCACTAAAAGTAATATATCACAGAAATCAAAATATAAGATATGACAATAGAAGTCTTATGCGCGTTAAGGCGAGGCTTGCCGTCACTTTGAATACGCAATGGGCGGGTTCAAAGCGTGATTTGCGGGGCAGCGCGGGGCGCTCCCTGCCGCACCCCGCGCAGTCGTATTCCTGCACGGCACGATATAATATCTCGATTTCCAAATCATTTAGAATAACAATCTTGGTGTCTTGTGGTCAAAGAGTACAACTACACAGTTTATAAATATTGTAAATGTATCGGACTTAGAAATTCAAGACAAGCCGTCCCCCGCGGTTTTCACCGCGCGCAGTACGGATTTCTGTAAACATTTGACTATCCCACGCGACCCTGTTATATATCTGGAATCAAAATTGTTCATTGAATGAGACACAGAAAAAATATTCATTTTTCAAAATGGGTTTAGTCATTTCGAAGTTTAGGTACTGTGACTCCGCGGGGGATCGTTGATTAAAAGTTAAAAAGCACAAGTTACTTAGTTGAGAACATATTATCGAATGAAGATGTAAATTTTTTTATTTTATTTTTTATTTTTTTATTTTATTTTATTTACTTAAGGAAAGCCAACAGCAGTTATTACACTAAAAACAATAATAGCATTACATAGCCAATTATAGGCTTCCACTGATAAAACACACAATAAATAAAAATAAGTAATACAAATACAGCTTACTTCTAATTCAAATGGAACACATTTGAATTCCTAGCCAGTGCTATGTGTGCTCATAGAGGCAGCCTACAGATCTACATACTACTTACTGCAACCTGCTTAACACACTAAAGCCCAGGTCACACTATTGGAGCACCAACCCACCCAAAAGCCTATTTATCTTAGAGCACGTCCTAACCTAAGGTCTGCCAGTCCACACATGCTATAGTACCCCAACATCCAAACTTAAAAACTTTTCTTCTTTATTAATAAACATAATCTGCCAAACTATTTGGGGGAAAAGAAGCATTTCAGCCGCCAGTCGCCCTTTTTTTATAAGGATTTCCAAAATGCCATCAGCAAACAAACAATAGCTTTTTCGTCTCGGGATATAATGTCTTTGAACAAGTTCGGGCATAATTTCGTGTGCGTTCTTTTTCCGAGGAACGTCATCAAGTAACGTTACGCGGAAGAAAATGCTCACTGCCCCGCGCGCCGCACCCCCGCATTCATCATCGGAATCTTATTCTTATTCTAAATATCGTGATATACACGCATCAGTTTACAGTTGCTTGTGTATAATAAATAATCATAACCATAATCTCCCCCCCACAGCCCCCACCACTGATCTCCCGCGCGATAGGCACCGGCGGCGGCGCCCCGCTAAAGGAAAATCCCTTTAGGCTAGGCAGGTCGTTTTCTGAGTTAGTCATCTTCTCAGTAGGTCAATGATTCTTAGGTACATAACTATGCACACATACTAAGTACCTGTGGACAATGGAACTCTTTAACCGTTGCTAGTAACCAAGTCGAGTTTAGACTCATTTGGTTACTTTTAACGCGTTCTATACAGTATGCTTGAAGACGAGGGGCTGATAACAGTGTCAACGAATGTGGAACTCTTCAACCGTCGCTAGTAACGTAGTCGAGTTTGGAGTCATTTGGTTACTTTTGACGAGTTCTATGCAGTATGTTTGAAGACGAAGTGTTGATGAAATTGTCAAGAGTTAGGCTGTGGAACTCTTCAACCGTTGTTAGTAACCAAGTCGAGTTTGAACTCCCATTCTCGATTTTGTTTGAGGCTCCACAGGACCGTCAGCTGAGTCATGAAAACCACTAACAATGTAATTTTAGGCTTAAGTTTAAGTTAATAGTTGCGACTTTTTTCTAATATTGGCATCAGGTTTGTTGAGAGTCTTCATATTAAAGACAATCGGAAGTTTGGTATCCCATATGGCATTTCTATTTACTTTTTTAAATATTATACGGCAGACAAACAGGCAACCGGGCCACGTTATGGAAAGTGGTAACCGCCGCCTATAGACATCAGCAACACAGGTGCGTTACCAGTGGTAATGTCCCCTTGCGTTGCCTACCTCTCATATGACCTTAAAGGGCGCGTCCAAACTCCAGATCGAATTGTTCTCTGATCGTTGCATTTCTTCGTGCGAATTGTTTCGCACGAAGAAATGCAACAGCGCGAGCGTTGTATGCGTGGCGTGTCCGCGAGAGCTGGACGCACCCTAAATTATACCCCTTGAGGAATTCCATGTACAAACGAAACACTGTACCTAGGACTCCCAGCTATGGCTGGGAGCTCATTCCATATCCGAATATTACGAGCTTCCGTTCTTTCGACCCTTCGCGTGGTAACCAACAGATGGACTATATAGTGGGGATGAGTGCCCAGCCCGCGGCGGTTGGTGCGATGGCGGCATTGTGCTGTGGGCACAAAATTAAAAAGTTCTTGAGAACATTCCCCAATGTACGGCCTGTAGAACACACACAGGGAGCCAAAGTCTCTTGTTCAGCCTGTGATTTTAACTTGGTTTTAAGTGTAGATGTAACGTATCTTGTTTTGATTTCTGTGCCTGCAATATTCATATTGTCAAAACTTTTCACAGATAGAAGACTGTCAAACTATGTCATGCTCTGAATATACCAAAGGACTACTAAAGAACCTGACCATAAACGAATTATGCGCTGAGCCATGGATAGGATGGCCGCTGGTATCCTCGTTGTTTCTGATATCCACTTGCGCGCTCGCGGCTGGATTCATTGTGAAGCGATATCAGAAACAGATCAGAGTATTTTTATTCATCCACGGCTTGTGCCTCTCTTGCGTGCAGGAGGAAAACCCAGACGCTGAAAAGCAATATGATATCTTCATCTCATTCTGCCACGAGGACGACGACTTTGTAACGGATGAAATCCTACCGAAACTATCAATGTACAATCTGTGCATACACTACCGGGACTGGATGGCTGGCGAATGGATTCCCGCCCAAATTGCGCGCTCCGTCCACGATTCTAAGAGGACTATAATCGTCATGTCCAGGAGCTTCTTGCGGTCTTCGTGGGGCCTCATGGAGTTCCGGATGGCCCACGCCGCGACGGCTGAGGCAGGCCGCGCGAGGGTCATCGTTGTTCTGCGGGAAGAAGTTTTCAACGTACCGGAGTTGGACGCCGAGCTGAAGAGCTACTTGTCGACCAACACGTACGTAAAGTGGGGCGACCCGTGGTTCTTCGATAAGCTGCGTTACGCCTTACCCCGGGAGCCGGTTGGACAGCGTGAGGAGCTGGCCGGTGACGGCGACGACTTTAGGATGGCGGTTAAAGTCTACAGGAGAGATGACGGTGAAACTACACTGAATGGGGTTGAATGATGAGCCAGCCGTTTTAATTAAACCATATCAAAACATTGTTGCATTCTCATTTTATTTTTACCTTCAAATTTCATTTTGATATTTCTTCATTTCTATTTTGGAGCAGTCTCTACGGAAAACCTCTCCCGGAGACTCATTCCACAAATGAATTGTAGAATTAAGAATTTAGCGCTTAGAATTGTTTATTATTAAAGAGGGCACAACGTCTCTGATAGGAAGACTGGCTTATGGAGCTTAAGATAGAGATCCTTACTTTTAGGAGTGTAAATAACGTTAGCGTTGTGCACGTTGACCAAGATGTGCACAATAGCCTCGATTGGTATAAAGAGTGTTCGAGGCCGGGCTGGGGCGGTATATGGGCGGGAGGGCGACGCTGCGCGAGCGGGTAGGCGCGAACTCGACGCGATGCTCGTCGACTGCTCCGACAGGGCCTCGCCTCTGGTGCCTGTCAATAAGGCTGACGGTACGTTGCGGATCTGTGCGGATTACAAGGCGACCGTGAATCCTGTATTGATAGAAGATGTACTAGTACGGTTAAATGGGTTTAGGTAAAATAAGACGATTCAAAGAAGTATACAGTCATTATTACACATAGGGGATTATTTCGCTATAATGGAATAGTTCATGGCCTGTCATCCAGCGTAGGTATTTTCCAAGGCACAATGACAAATCTATTCCAAGGTATTCCAAACGTGCAAGTATTCCTCGATGACGTAATAATGAGAAAGTTTCCTAAGCTTTTAGCTTTAAGTCCGCCACTTTACTATTTTGTGCATGAATATTTAATAAATAAATAAATAATATCGATATTGCCGTATTTATTGACGTAGTGTTAAAATATAGATAAAAAATAACAAGCAAGTGAAAAAAATTTTGAAATCCTTCCATAAATGACTGAGTTATACAATATTTTTACATATTTTTTCGCGAAATTATTACTCCCGCGATCTTTATTTACTTAAATTATTACACGTCGGATGCATGTCGCGTGTGAGAAAAAAAATATATATTTAGTCTTCGCACATCGCACGCTAATAACATCGTAACGACATGCAACTTGACACTGACATGACACTCACTGCATACGGTCTCCTAGGGATGTTCCAGTTTTTGTATACCTGGTATACAAATGTAAGACCCTCATCGATTAAATATTATGTTCACACTACATAATACACACTAAATAAGGTACTTCTTATATGAAAATTGGTCCCGCATGCTTTTCAATTTTCATTAAGTAAACCTAAATATATATGTATAGGTACTATTATTACATTCATACAACACTCACGCCCATGTCCCATAGGGGTAGGCAGAGACTATCGAGTGCCCAAGCTACGATCCTAACACACCTCTTTTGCTTCTTCTACATTCATACATCTTTTCATGCATTTACGCCGGTTACTCCTGACCTGCCATTATTGAAGCTGGTCATTAAGTTGATCAATATAATGTCCTTCTTGGGCGCTCTTTCGACCCTTCCATTCACATTCATACGATAGATACTATTCGTATGCTGTTTTTCTGCCATCCTCTCCACGTGTCAAAACCATTTCAGCATACCTCTTTCAATCCTAGTCATCACATCATCCTTAAGAACTTTTATCGCATTACTCCTCATTTTATCAATGATGATGACCCCACACATACTCCTTATATTATACATTAAATATATTGTTATTTTTTATTACACTCCTTTAGACATGAATCATGGCACAGATCTATCATTACTCTTCAGGAACAAGAGTTCTGAGATCAATAGTTTCCAAGTTATTACACTTTTCACGTTGGACATCCGAAATGTAGATCTTGACGAGTACTATCATGTCCCTAGAGCAACTAGTGTTCTAGGACCTTTAGTTTCCGAGTTGTAACTGTTTTAAGTTTGACAGCTGTCATCCGTAATGTAGATCTCAACGAGTACTATCATTTCTCTTTAGAAACTAGTATTCTAGAACCTTCAGTTGCCGAGTTATAACTGTTTTAAGTTTGACAGCTGTCATCCGAAATGTAGGTTTCGACGAGTACTACCATTTCTCTTTAGAAATTAGTATTTTAGGACCACTAGTTTCCGAGTTACAACTATATTTATTTTGACAGCTGTCATCCGAAATGTAGATCTCGACGAGTACTATCATTTCCCTTTAGCAAGTAGTGTTCTAGGGCCACTAGTTTCCGAGTTATAACTATTTTAAGTTTGACAGCTGTCATCCGAAATGTAGATCTCGGGGTGTTCCCTTTAGGAACTAGTGTTCTAGGGCCACTAGTTTCCGAGTTATAACTATTTTAAGTTTGACAGCTGTCATCCGAAATGTAGATCTCGGGGTGTTCCCTTTAGCAACTAGTGTTCTAGGACCTTTAGTTTCCGAGTTACAACTATTTAAGGTTGACAGCTGTCATCCGAAATGTAAATCTTGACGATTACTATCATTTCTCTTCAGAAACTAGTTTTCTAAGACTAATAGTTTTCTAGTCATAACAGTTTGAAGCTAGCGGTACGCTCGATTAGAGTCGCTTTGGGGGGTTGGGGGATCTAATCATTGCTATTTTCTGAGTTCTCGGCTGATTTCTTTGATTTTAGTCTCGAACGATGGACCATATTAGGCGCACAATACCACCAGCGCAAAACACCAACTCGGGATTTTATTGCGTATTGCGATTTTTTACAATTAATTACGTAAAATATGAAACACGCACATTGCCACAAATGCAAAACACCGACCCGGGACTTGCGAAATTTTTGCAATCAAAATGGCGGACAGTTCAACAACAGGCCGACATTTCGTACCTTCACTATCCTGGGTACAAGTTCGAACCCAGGTTCTTTCTTCACGCTGGTGTGTGCCTATTCGTCAAATTACTACCCACACTAAGTGAATGGTGTTATAATATTTTGTAAGTGCTTCTCGTACAAACAATGATAGTGCTATAAGAGAGATTTAATTCTGAAAATCACAAGGCACTTTATATTTTCGCAAACTGACTTTCAGTTCCGAGATATTTAGGCTTTAACGAGGAAAATTATAAATTTACGCCCCAAATGACTGACGTAAATTAGGTATCAAAATTATTAGTACTTAATGTTGGTGGAAGGACGCCGAGTGACTCTATTACCTGACACCTGGTTTGCTGGGATTGGTTGAACGGTTCGTGAGATAATGGTAAGCCGAAAGTACATTCGATTTCAAAAATAGTCGTGACAGGGTACTGAGACACATTATTATTATTATATAAATTATTCCTTCAATAACGCATACATTTTCTATTTAACTCCAATTTAGAGCCAAAACTGAAAGTTCGTCTCAACACTAGTTCATAATGTAGCATGACGGGGGGACTATTGTCTAACTCAGTTGCAAACTGAATTTGACATTCGATAATTCTACACTACGTCATCTACATTATTATCTACGGCCATAGCGTCTACAAAATTAGAGTAGTGTAAGATTTTTATATGACAAATTCATTTTTCCGTTAGCCCATAGCCCCTGCAATGACGAATAAAACCAGAGGACAGGGTAATTGGTTATGGTTTCTGTGGCGATGATTGGCCATGAGCGTGACGATTGACAGCCGTTTATCCATTATTATTATATACTACCTGTTGCCCGCGACTACATCCGCGCTCTGAACATAAACAAAATACCGATCCTTCAATGACAATTTAAAATGAACTATACCTCTTGGGTGGTCATCTTGACGATAATGTCCCGGTTGTGGTCTCGCGCGCAAGGGTCCGGGGTCCGTCTCGATCCATGATTTGGCAGATCAGGCGATTATAGTGGAGCGACTGCCATCTGACCACGGTGACTCTGTTAACAGGGGAACCTGACCAGATTGGATTATGGGGCTTGAACGTGCGGGTTTCATCACGATGTTTCCCTCACCGCAAGGACACTGGTTAGTGTTCAACTGATGTATATAACTTATCAAGAGCATTGGTACATAGCGGCACTGCTGTTCGAACCCGGTACCTCGGGGTACGTGTCTTACCCCTTAACCATTAGGCCACCAACGCTCTCATCATTATACATCTCAGATACTGAATATAAATGTAAAGCAGGTGAATTGATAATAGAGTGTGCTGTGAGCCCGGACGCACTTAAAGGTTTTAGATATGGTACCAACCTCGATTTACGGTGTCGCTGCCCTTGGCTATTATTAATAGATGTACAGGTAGGAGAGAAGCACAGGAAAGCTCTTTTATGGTACGACTTTTTCTAAACATGTGTTCAACAGATGTCCAACCCTTGTTTAACTTTTTTGTGGTAAGACTGAATAAATTTTTACCATCTCTGTCAAATATACGTTGACCTCTCTATTATTAAATGTACTGGGAATTAGATCATTCATGCGCCAATCAGTATGCAAGTATTCTCAAGCAAGTTTTGATTTGTTTTATAGCCTAAATATTGGCCGAGGATATCCTTATCGGGGGAATTTTGTATAGCAATAGTGTATATACACTATTGCTATACAAAATTTCAATTTAGTTCAAACAGACGAAAATCGCAGGTAAAATCCACACCGTGAAAGCCGCCTTAGCGTGCCTACTTAATTTGAATGAACCAATGAGCAAGTTGTATTCAGCCTCAGTACTTTATAGTTGAAAAAAAATAGAGTATAGTAAGCCATTTTTCGATACAACTTTAGCATACTCGTACCTGTGACCGTTCTTTGTGACGGGTACCTCTTAAAGTGCAAATAATATGGTGATAATTGGCCCCAAATTGGCTAAGAAGACCGCCTGACCAATTTGGGTAACAAATAAAAAAAATGTATTATAGTGGAACTTGTATAAAAAGTGTTTTAATTCAAAAAAATAAATAAACATTTGTCTTAGACACACATATAAAAAAACCTCACATACAAACTTACCTCTTGGATTAACGTTGAAAATGGTTCTGGCACCGATTGTTAGAAAAAGTGAGTCCAAGCACTAAGTAGATAAACTAAACAAGTTGTTTCAAATCTATACGCACGACTAAACATCTGATGCAATGGAATTTTATGTATAGTTCTTCTAGTTTGTGCACATCTGTTTCACGCATTATTTGACATTGTGCTCTCTCCTCTTAAAAGGAGCTTTTTCTTTCCTCATTGCATCACAGTTACAAGGATCATTTGGCATTTGGATGAGGGCGTGAGTGTCAAACATCAACTCCAGCTGTCTGTCAAAAATGACGCTTTACAAGATGGCAGCGTTAATTCTGATTTCGGCCACGTACCAAATTATCGTTGTAAACCGTCACTTGACAGTGCCGCGTCGTGTTCGGAGTGAATGCGTGCTGCATGCGTCCTGCATGCATCCTGCATGTGTCCGCCGCGTCGCTGTCGCGTGGCTGTCGCGTCATGTGCGGAGTGCCTAACTTATGTTGTTGACACAGGTACCGTCAATATGACAGCCCACATGAGTGCTGCTCAGTCGTTCGATAAGTTCGTTGATGTATAGGTTGAATAACAGAGGCGAGCTTAACCCCCCCTGCCGCATACCGCATTTTTGCCTGTACTCGTCCGACAGAGTACTGGCCCACCTCACTCGGTTTGTCTGGTTAGCATACCAGTATTTGAGGAGGGACGTATATTCTGCCGGCACACCCGCGTTTCTTCAACTTGTCCTACAGCAGCTCATAGGCAACGAGATCGAACGCTTTGGAAGTCAAGAAAACACGCGTACACCGGCGTCCTCCTCTTGGTATAGTACTTGACAGTGTGCTTTAGGGTGAGAATGGCACTCTCCGTGGACACGCCCTGTTTAAACTCGAACTGCGTGTCATGCACGGTAACCACCTTGGCCGCGGTGGTAGCGAGTGAGATGGGCCGGTAGTTGTTCGTGTCGGATGTGTCGCCCGTTTTGTTTTTCACAATAGGAACTACTGTAGTCCGCATTAGCGGCTCTGGCAAGTAAGAGTGACATATACACAGGGTGAAAAACAGCGACAACACTCGCGGAAGATGGGCCCCCGCATGCTTAAAATGTATGTACGTACGGCGACTGCACAGAGAAATGGTCACTGGCCGGGCGACCAGCCAGCGTCCACAGTTGGAATGTAAGCCGAGCCTCGCGGTGCGCGCCCTCAACATGTTTGTTCCACCCAGTGACACAGCCACCCTTCTATACCCTGTATAGCAGCAAGTGATAATGTATTTACTATTTTTAAATACATTTTATCAAGAACTGAGTGATGGTCTTTGCGATTACAGAATCCATCGCAGCATTCACTTAGTTCCTGTGGAAAATCTATAATACTCAGGGCAGAGTGACAGAGGTCAAGGTACTTAACAATTTGTTGTGGGTGTTGCAACATACAAAGATTGTTATGATATAAATTGCGGGTCATCCGCGAAATAAATCAGTCAGTCGCTAGCCTTGGTGTTTTACTAACGTTCCACTGACGCCGAGGACGGGATATTTTTTTTTCTTTTGACACCTACTATAACGCGTGCATTTTTGTTAAAATCTGTGTAAATTCATAATATAATAGTGTTACATCATGCCGATCGGTAAATTAGACCCCTATAATTTAACATCTAGCAATTGGCCGGCGTATATTCGTCGCGTAAAACAATATATTTTATTAAATGAAATAGGTGACACATTGAAATTGCCGATGTTAATTACGGTCGTGGGGGACGCAACATACGCGTTAATGTGCGATATGTGCTCACCGGATTTGCCCGAGGATAAATCATTCGATGATTTAGTGGAGCTTATGACGCGCCATCTTGAACCGCAACGATCGGAGATCGCGGAGCGCCACGTGTTCCGCCTGCGCCCGCAGCGCGCGGCGGAACCGCTCACCGACTACTTGCAAGCTCTAAAGCATCTCGCTAACACGTGCAACTTCGGCAAGTGCAGGACCTGCTCATCACTCGAGGAGAACTTACGAGACCAGTTCGTCTCGGGACTGGCGAGTGAAACGATGCGGTCCAGAATATTCGCAGAACGGGACATAAAATACAAGGAAGCAGTGGAGCTAGCGCTGGCTCTGGAGGCTGCAGATAAGCATGCGGAGGTGAGCGCGGCGACTGCGCCGCCGGCTCGGACTTCGAGCGTGGGCAGCAACGAGTGTGGGTGCACAGATAGAGAACATCGATCCTAAGGTCGATGAGGAAGCTGAGGAAACGTTCGAGGACGCGTCCGACGACGGCGCAGCGGAGGCTTACTCTGATACCGGCGACGGGGACCGCGCGACTAACGCGCCGTCCACGCCCGAGCTGGGGCCAGGGCCCGCCCTGGCCAGCCCGACGCCGCCGCCGCCGCCGGACGCCTCGGCTCGTGCACGGCGTGCGTATCAGCGTGCACAGAGGACACCGGATCCTAATAGATTTAAGTAGATACTCTACTATGGGTTATATCTTATATAAGTTATTTTAAATACCGATGTGTTAACTTAGTGAGGAGAGGTGCAACGAACAAAGATTGTTATGATATAAATTGCGGGTCATCCGCGAAATAAATCAGTCAGTCGCTAGCCTTGGTGTTTTACTAACGTTAGCGGCCTGCCGCTGAGCAGACCGGCCGCAGCGTCCACCGCCGACGTGCCCGTGCTTCTGAAGGCGGCGTCCACCGACCCGAGCAGCGGCAGGTCGTGCGGCAGCAGCCACGTCTCCTGCAGGGCCACCACGTCCGCCGACCGGCACAACGACCTCACCCCATCCATTGACCTTTTCAGGGACTTGCAGTTAAAACTTACAATTTTACTGTGACTATCCATTATTTTTGTCCGTAATTTCAGCGACTCCGTTTTGTAGTCTCACGTTATAATTGATAAAACGCCTGAACGATACGCCGGAAGGCCATAGTTTGTCACCCAGAAAGGTATTGATTTTGTGCTTCGTTACAAACAGCTTGTAGCAATTGTAGTCTTTTTGTAGCTTCATTTTAATTTTCACCCGTGTAATACGCTCTTGAGTTTTGTTAAACACGTAGTCAATAATATCCTGTTCAGACACCGCCTTATGCACATTCGATATAAACAGTGGGATTTTGGTGTCCGCCGCTTTGAACAATTGAATAGTCTCCTCAGATTCGGCAACCGCGCTACCCCTTTCACTGATGAACCGATTTCTGTACCTGCGTTTCTGAACTAGGGTCCATTCTTTGTTCGTATTTGAGTCTTTCCATACACCACCCCACGCACTACATCAGAAAACGAAGGACGTTTGGACCTCTCGGTTTGCTTACATTCGTCAGCTGACTCATTATGCGCAGGCGGCGGCGACGGAGATGTACAGTAGGTAGGAATTTGCGGTGGTGGCGACTTCGCATTATCGTCGGCTCTCACTCGCACCCGCGCCGCGGTCGCCCGTCGCTGGGGGCGACGGCACAGGCGCAATCGGCGACTGCAGCTTGGGAGAATGAGACGGAGATAGGTCACACTCAACAACAGATTATTAATTGCCGTACAATGTAGGTATTCTAACGCCATCGGTCCGCTGTCGTACAAATTAAATGTACCTCCTCTTTTTGTGATTACATTTCTCTCTTGAATTAAAAATGACGTCGTTTTATAGCGTTGATTAAGCCTATCATTTAATTCACTTTTGGATGCAAATTGATGTGGAATATCTTTTACATATTTTTCTAGTAAAACAATTCTTTTAAGCAGTGCCGTCTCATCAACATGATCAAATGTGACGGGTGGAAGTTTTTCTAGGTTTTTTGCCACAAAAATTGGAATCTGCTCGGGGTCCGTCTCCTTGAACAAACTTATTACGTCCTCAATATTCCGGAAATTTCTTCCTTGTCGTTTTCGTGACGTAGATCGCTTAGACAATGATTCGAAAAGCAACGACTTCGCTAGTTCAATGTCCGCCGTACTAAACGCACTTTCACAAATTAGGACCAGGCTCTGTTCGTCCATAACATCCAATTTATTTTGGATGAAAGCCAGCACTTCACTTATTACTATATTACAATTAGCACATTTCCACTTTTCGATGTTTTCGATACGTTATCCATTTTGCTTGCACACGCGCTCGTGGCCAGGGCCGGACTGTATAATAATAATAATAATAATAATAAAAAATCTAAAATAAGGGGGGGGTCTCCATACATGAAATGTGATGCATTTAATTTTTCTCTATCGCGTAGTGGTTAAACTTACATGCATCACACTTTTGGAGAGCAGCACTGGTCTAGTGGCAGCGTGCTTGCGAGACCGATAACCGAGCTTAAGCAATGCTCGTTATATTCGGGAACAGGATGGGTGACCATTTCGTACTATGAGCTTAGCCGAACTTCAGCAACGCAACGTGCTCGCCACTCGTTAGGTGCACCTCCTAATACCTGTGGCGAAGCGTGGTTGGCCAAGGTCAACCCTGGTCAACCCTGGGAACTCTGAGACTGGTTGTAACGTAGCGTAAAGCGTAAGCCTAGACTTGGCTCTAAGTCTAGTCTTAGGTCCCCAGCATTGACCAGGTTGGTTGACCAGGGTTGACCTTGGTCAACCTGGCTTCGCCACCTTCGGTTTTTTCACCGTTTTGTTTATTTGACTCAAATTTTTAAATTCAATTAAAATAAAATTTGGAAACTTCCTCATTGGGGGCAAAACGAAGCAAGAGGCACTGGAAGCTGTTTTTAGAAAATTAACTGAAAATGGGCTTGGATAAAAAAAAGCGTTTTTCTGTTTAATGAAGTTACTTGTCTAGGCGACATAGTGTCAAAAGAAGGCGTGAAGGCAGATCAATCTAAGATTAAGGCCATACTAAAAATTAAAAGAATAGTGAACGTCAGTGAATTGCGGTCGTTCTTGCTTATGGTGTACTTCTTTTCCAAATTTATTAAAAGTTTTATTCATTAGTACCCTTGATTAATTTGTTAAGCAAAGGTGTGGAATGGCGCTGGAGCAACTGCTACGATGAGGCATTTGCGGTTTTTTTTGTACCACTAAGGTGGCAAACAAGCTTACGGCCCGCCTGATAGTAAGCAGTCACCGCAGACGATGCACGTTTGCAATATCAGGGGCATCACCCACGCGTTTCCGACCCCGTAAAAGACTTTAACAAAATACAAATTTTGGGAATTTTGTAAATACAACGCGCTCTTACATTTTCCGAGTTTTTCGCATTATGATATTCTTAGCTCAGCGCTGGGCGGGCGGGTCAGCCCAGCCCGGGCAGCGCGGCGAGCGCCCCGTGGCGTACGCGTCGCTGTACTTACGCCAGCTGAAGCTAATTACTCGCAGATACATCGCGAGGCACTATTATTTATTTATTTATTTATTTAAAACTTTATTGCACAATAACACAATTGGCGGACTTAAAGCCATTAAGGCTTTATCTTCCAGGCAACCAGTAGACCATGCAGAAAGTGAGTAGTAGGTGCTTTATAAAGCGTGATGATAGATTGTAATTAACCTAAATACAATACTAACTACATCAAGATAGAATAAACTGAAAAAATTTGAAGCCTTCAAAGCCAAGCAAACGTTTATTTTGGAATTTAATTTTTTTTAAATATTTCCGTCGCACCAAGACCCCGCGGCCGTTTGCCCCTGTCTTCTCCTGTGTTGGTACACCAGTGCGTGTGTGGGGAGTGCTGGGCATGCGCCCTGTTTTTAGCTGGTGCAGATATTTCTTATGTTAGAAAAATCATAAAATGATTTGACAAGACGCCACGCTGCGGTCGTCGAGGCAACGTATAAGGTTGCGCGGCAACGACATTTGACATTGCGCGCGCAGAAAATAACTTATGAAAATCTAGAAACCTGCTTTCAGCACGTCACCGCGTCTGCTGTCAACAGAAAAGACTGCTGTCTTAGTGTTGTTTTATTTAATTTTTTGTATATTATGTTTTATGTGTAAATATGGAACTTTGTATAATTTTATGAAATATGAGTGCTTCTGCCGCGCCTACCATTTGTCCCCACTGCCCAGGGTCTACCCGTACTTTCTGTGTACGTGGTTTATCAATCCACATAGGGAAAGTTCACCGAAATCATCGACACCAAGCAGCTGCTACACAAGCCGCCCCCGCCGCTGACTCCAGTCAGGTGCCCGTACAGTCGTCAAACCGGTGCCTACTGGAGAGACTAGCCGCTTTCAAGGAAGGGACACCCGTTCTACGTCACATCCCTAAGGGTGCGCGGAACCAGGCTGCAGGTCGGTTGTGTGACGTACTTAATAGCTGTATTGGGTCTAATAGTGTAGACGACTGGGGTTTGCTCCTCGCCTTCGCTTTCATTGCCCTGAAAGTGCCCTCTAAAGATTTACCTGGTAATATGACGGCGAAGGTGAGGGCAAACATTGAATCTTCGGTGATTCACGATGATTTCGTGTCAGAACTAAAGCACCGGTATAGTACAGTCCAAAAAAAAATTGAAAATAAGGTGTTCGAAGGGGACCTCAGGGGAGCCGTCCGTTTACTGATATCTGAGGACTCCTTCGCACAACATGGACCGGATACCTTGGCAGCACTTAAGCGTAAGCATCCGGAGCCTTCGCGGCCACTGGACTTTCCTTCTCCTCCAGACCTTTCAATAGAACCGGTTACGGTCTCGGTGGAGGAGGTATCTCGTGCACTGGGGTCTTTCTATAATGGTTCAGCGGCGGGTCTCGATGGACTTCGCCCCAATCACCTCAAAGAGCTCACGTCCGAATCGGCAGGGGAAAACGGTCCCCGTCTATTGGAATGTCTAACTAAACTTTGCAATTTTTTACTCAGTGGTCGGGTTAACCCGGAGGTGTGCCCGTACCTATATGGAGCGTCACTTTGCGCTTTGACTAAAAAGGACGGTGGAGTGAGACCTATCGCCATCGGTAGTGTCTTCAGACGTTTAGCGGCCAAGCTGGCCTGCCAATTCGTTAAGGAAGAGATTGCAGGGTACTTGCAGCCACACCAGTTAGGGTTTGGTTCCCGAATGGGGTGCGAGGCAGCGATCCACGCAACCCGTGCGTACGTGACTGACCCAGCCAACTCAAATAGCGTTGTTATAAAACTGGATATTTGCAACGCGTTTAATGCGCTAGAGCGGGATGTTCTGCTAAACGAGATCAAGGAGAAGCTGCCCTCACTCTTTCATTTTCTCCACCAGGTGTATCGTTTCCCATCTAACCTCTTCTTCAATAACGAACTAATTTCTTCCCAAGTAGGAGCGCAGCAGGGCGATCCGTTGGGGCCGCTCATTTTCAGCCTAGCAATCCATACTGCCGTTAAGGAAATTAAATCCACCCTGAACATTTGGTACCTAGATGACGGCGTCATAGGAGGAAATCCTGAGGACGTACTTCAGGACCTGGATGTACTGGTTCCTCGTCTTCAAGAGCTCGGCCTAGAGGCAAATACCTCCAAATGCGAGTTTTACCCCTGCAGTAGCGCGGCACGCATTCACTTTTCCAGATTTAATTCCCTTCTTCCTGGTATCAGAGAACTATCATCCTGCACATTCTACCTTTTAGGGTCCCCTCTTTTTCCAGACGCTATTCCTGAGGCCATTGATATTCGTAAAAAGCTTCTCCTGGTCGCTCAAGAACGTTTAAGCAAGCTTTCCGCCCACGTCGCTTTAACCTTGTTGCGTATGTGCTTCGCTCTGCCTAAGGTTACGTACTTGTTGAGAACTACCCCTACCTGGTTAAGTGCCGATAATGTCTCTTCCTTCGACACAACGCTGAAGTCTACCGTTGAGTCGATTCTTAACGTGTTTCTCGACGACTCGCAGTGGAGCCTGGCGTCTCAACCAATCCGGTATGGAGGCCTCGGTGTGCGGTGCATGCAGGACGTAGGCTTGGCGGCTTTCTTGGCGTCGGCGCATGGAGTTGCAAACCTTGTCGCTAGCATTCTTTGTTGCGACGATGATAAGGCAAGCATACCCTATGCGTCAGATGCTTTGATAGCGTGGTCAGCTCGCAATCCTACCGCGCTGCCCCCATCAGCCCCTCATATCCAACGCCATTGGGATGACCTCAGTGCAAAGCGGGTCAACAAGCAACTTCTTGACAATGCCACAGGGACAAACTTGGCAAGGCTCAGAGCCGTGTCGCAGTCGGAATCCGGAGCGTGGTTGCATGCCCTTCCGTCACCTCACCTGGGTACTTTTCTTGACGACAACTCCCTTCGGGTGGCGGTGGCCCTCCGCCTGGGCTGCAAGGTGTGTGAATCCCACGAATGCACCTGCGGCTCTGTGGTGGAGGCCGATGGCCATCATGGGTTGAGTTGTCGTCGCTGCGCAGGTAGGTTTCCGCGCCACCACTCCCTAAATGACATACTCCGCAGAGCCTTTGTGTCAGCCAATGTCCCTTGTGTGCTGGAGCCGCCGAGCCTGTGTAGGTCAGACGGGAAGAGACCAGATGGGCTGACTCTGGTGCCCTGGAAAAACGGGAAATGCCTAGTGTGGGATGCCACGTGCGTTTGCACTGTCACCGCCAGTCACCTGAGTCGCTCGGTCATTTCACCAGCTGCCGCTGCGGAGGATGCAGCTGCCAAGAAACGGCAGAAGTACGCAGCGTTGCAGGCCACCTACCTTTTTGTGCCCTTCGCTGTAGAGACATTGGGCAGTTGGTGTTCAGAGGCGAAAAGCTTAGTACGCGATTTAGGCAGCCGAATCAGGAATAGTAGCGGTGATCCCCGCTCTGGTTGGTTCCTGGCACAAAGGATAGCCATTGCCATACAGCGCGGTAATGCTGCTGGTGTAATGGGTACCTTTGCGCCTGGGACAATCAGGGGCGGGTTATTTGATTTAGTGTAAATATTTAAGTTTATTATTAGGTTTCTTTACTTTTTGTATTTATTAACTTATTTGTTTATTATAGAATAAACATATATTATATTATATATTCATATTCATATTCATATTCATTTATTCTAGTAATGTACATACATCGTCATCATATAGGTAATTCATTGAGAATATAAATAAAAATTAACAAAAGTTAAATTTCAAATAATAAAATCAAGCATTCCAGTAAATAATTAAAATAATACAATGCATCATGTCAACAATATTAATATAAATAACAATATAAATGTCATAATTCAAATCAAATCCATCAAATCAAGGGTCAAATCCTACCTCAGTAATCGTAGTCAGGCTGTATCACTGAAGGGTTTTATGTCACAATTTTTGCCTATACCTTCCGGGGTGCCTCAGGGCTCTCATCTTGGACCATTTCTCTTTTTATTGTACATAAATGACGTTGGTGAATCTTTCCGCAATTCGTGCTACTTGATGTATGCGGATGACATAAAAATATTTAAAATTGTCAGTTCGATTGACGACTGCCTGCAGCTGCAATCTGATATATATAGTTTTGATCAATATTGCAAGGAAAATAAACTTGTTCTAAATGCATCTAAGTGTCATGTAATAAGCTTCTCTCGTAAACATAACCCAATCACATACAACTATAAAATTTCGGACGATGTATTGAATAGGGTGGATAAAGTTAGGGATTTAGGTGTTATCTTGGATCATAAGCTCCATTATAATTTCCATATTGATACAATTTTAGAGAAGGCTTTTAAACAACTAGGCCTTATCCTCCGCCTTTCTAAACCGTTCAGGCGGACTGACACGCTAAAAATTCTCTACTATTCTTTCGTACGAAGCCACTTGGAATTTGCCAGTGTGGTATGGAACCCTCAGTATGCTGTTCATATCGCCCGTCTGCAAAAAGTTCAGAACAAGTTTCTGAAATCGTTAGATTATCGTGGAGGTCACAGTTTTCAGTCGTACAGTGATTCGGCAAAGAGACATAACTTACCTACTTTGCAAAGTCACAGGTCATACCTAGAATCGATATTTTTATTCAAAATTGTTAACATTGGCATAGATTCTTCTCCTCTTCTTGAACAAATTAACTTTAAGATACCACGCATCTCCTCACGTTCTAAAGATACATTTTATATTGAGCACTGTACCACAAACTATGCAAAAAATTCGTTTATTAGAAGAACAACACGGCGTTATAATGTTTTGCTGAACGATATCGACATCTTTGCAAACGATTTGTTACACTATAAAAACAAATTAAGGCACAAACTGTTAATGTAAGCATTGTAGCATTTATTAATAAATTTGTAATGGTTAATGTATGTACTTAACATTGTTATCAGTCGCAACAGTTAGCTTACTAAGTATCAAAGTTTGTAAATGATATAGGAAACTTTAGGTCTAATTAATTATCTAGTAAAATGTACTATTTGTGTAAACGACTGTTTGTTTCTAAATAAAGAAAAAAAAAAAAGAAAAAAAAAAAAAAAATTAAAAATTCATTAATTTGCGTCAATAAACATAAATTCATAATGTCCTTAAATAAAAAATGTATAAATAAATTGTACATGTCAAAATAATCGAAGTACCTATGCCATACTGAATTGAAACGTCAGGAACTAGTAATTAGGTTCAATTAATTGAATGTCAGCAGAAATCACAAAAAATTACAAAAAATTAAAACAAATCGTTTAATACCTACTAACTACAGAGGGGACAGAAGGGCATCACTCATCAAGAAATTCGTTCACAGTATAGTATGCCTTTTTCGTTAGCATTGCTTTCAATCGTTTTAAAAAGCTAAACTCGGTTTTGCATTCGCGGATATCTATTGATAGCCTATTATAGACTCGTGGACCCATTATGGCCAACGATCGAGTAGTTTTCTCTAGGCGGTGAGTAGGTATGGGCAGATCATGTCCCCTCTTAGAGGAACTTCGTAGTCCGATGGTTCGGAACTCCTTCATGTTCTGCCTTACATATTTAGCCACCTCATAAATGTACAGCGAAGGCAGTGTTAGTATATTTAAGTCAATAAACAATTGTTTCGCTGGCGCATCAAGCGCCGCACCCGACAGAACACGCACCACCCTCTTCTGCAACATAAATGGGCGATTTCGGTCCGCTGCCAGCCCCCACAGATCTATACCATAGGCCAGGTGGGAGTGGAAATAAGCGTAGTAGGCAGATACCAGATTTTTTCGTGACAGAGTATGTGATAAACGGACGATAGCAAAGAAAGCCGAATTTAATTTCAGACATAGTTTGTCGATGTGTTCTTGCCACTGGAGGAAACGATCGAATTCAAATCCGACAAAACGGGCGCAGTCCACGCTGGGAACGGGGATATTATCCACCCGCACCGATGCTGTTGGTGCATTACCCCGCTTCAACGCGAACTCCACCAGGTTTGTTTTGGCAATATTCAGTTGCATGCCGTTAGCTCGTGACCATTCCGCGATCATATGCGTTACAGTTTTAACATTCAGACCCAGCTCCTGCTCATCGGTCGCGTGTACTATTGCACAAATGTCATCCGCGTACATTATGAAATCTACAAAGTGAGAAAGAAATGGCAGATCGTTCATCATTAGCAAAAATATGCTATTCCCGACATTCGATCCTTGCGGGACTGATCTGTCACCGATTTGAGCGGACTCAGATCTACTACTGCCCACATCTGTCACCTGCACACGGTGGGATAAAAAAGTTTTTATGAGCTGGAGCGGAACACCACGAACGCCGTAATGCTCGAGTTTTGCAATGATTAGTTGGTGGTCTACTAAATCAAAAGCACGAGATAAGTCGAAAAATACGGCCGCGACACGTCTCCTGGCCTCCAGCTGACGCAGCACGGTGCGCTGAAGCAGCCGCGCCGCGCCTTCCGTGGAGCGGCCCGCCTGGTAGGCGTGCTGCTGCGGACACATCGAGTTATTGCTGAAGAGGAAATCCAAAAGACGTGAGCAGATGCCAATTTCAAAAATTTTTGAAAAGGCCGGCACCAGCGATATTGGTCGATAACTCTTTAATTCTGTCCTATTACCCTTGCCTTTGTACACAGGGATGACTTTCACAATTTTTAAATAATCAGGATATTTACCCTGGCAGATAGCTTCATTAAATAGTTCACACAGGGCAATCAAAAAGTCATGGGGTAATTTATGTAAAATGTACGTAGGAATGTCGTAAATGTCCTTAGTGCGCTTAGGTTTAATTTTCCTAATTATTTTCTTTAGTTCATCTACTGTAAATGGATTAAAGAACATGCATCGGTGAACTGGTGGTACATTGTCACGCAGTAGTTGCATAGCAACAGGGATGTCCGGCCGCAACGGCGTGTCCCGCACCACGGATACATAGTGCGCATTCAGAGCGCTCGCTAGGCGCTGCCGCCCCGCCTCGCCCGGACCGCCTACTGCGTGTTGCAATGGAACCATTCCGTTATTCGGGGGATTTTTATTCGTCTCAGATTTTATAATGTTCCATAAAGCCCGCCCCGGATTAGTACTAGCAGAGACACATTGATTTAGGAATTTCTTTCTAGTCTGAGCGAGTAAACTCATATGCCTACTTTTACAGCTAAAATAAAATTGCTTTAGTTCATAGTTAAACGGTAAGTGTTGTACGTACATCGCTATCACCTGCAATAATTCACCCGAATGTTTGGTGTCATTACAACACCATAACTGCTGTGTTGTACGACATTGAACCTTCTTAAGCCTACAGACGCTATTAAACATTTCAGTAAAAGTACCTAATGTATCGCTGATGCCAGACCAGTCACAATCTGTTATCAACATTAAGAATCGATTAATGTTATGATCCGATGTGAGTCTTTTAGTAACATGTCTCGTAGCAGTAACCCGTTTCGGCACTTCTACACTTATACAGACCGCGATGTGGTCACTAATTGCTAGGTGTAAGGGTGATGTCTTTATGACCTCAAGATCAGAGTAAACATGATCTAGACAAGTCCTAGATTCGCCTTGAATTCGCGTAGGAAAACGGACTAACGATTTTAATTTATATAAGTTTAACAGGTCATAAATTTGCTTTCTTTGTTTACATGATTGTAACAGGTCAATATTGATATCGCCCGTGATTAGTATTTGAGCATTTTCGTTCACAACACTGTGTAACGCGAGTTCTAATTGACTAGTGAATACCCCGAAGTCACCTTCCGTGTTAGATCTATACACACAAAATACTATTAGGTTCAATTCAATTACTTCTATTGCGGCTATTTCTATGTGCATTTCAACAGAAAAAGCGCAAAGGTCACGTCTTTCTAGATAAGTCACATCATTATGTACAAATATGCAGGTACCCCCGTGTTGTCTAAAGGGCCTACAATAATGGGACGCTAAATTATAATTCATGATGCTGCACACATTAAGCTCATCCGCCGTCATCCAGTGCTCCGTGAGCAACAGTAGATCATAACGACAGTCACTTTGAGTTAATGATTCGATGCGATGAGTTTTGTTTCTTAAACACTGCACGTTCTGAAGTACGGCATGCATAGAACGACTACACGTAGTGTTCGCGCGGCTAGCATTTGGCGACTGCGCCGGCGTCGGCTTCAATCCCGCGGCGCTCGCGGGAGCGCGCGAGAAATACTATACATACATACATGGATTGTGTCCGGCAGAGCAGAATAGCACCAACCCCTTACACTCGTGGGCGTCGTACAAGGCGACTAATTTTTCGAGACAAAAGATCTAAGCGTCTCCGTAGACTGGAAAATGGGCTGTAGCGTTTTCCATTGTTATATTATAACACTGCGATCTCCAACCCGCATGCTCAGCGTGGAGATTATGGCAATAACCTCCCCTTTCATGGGAGAGGAACTTAGTACTGCAGTGGACTGATAGGGGCTGTGATGATGATACATACATGATCTATAAATAAAGATACTTTATACTATTTCTATTAAATTTTTGGCCTTCTACCAATGAAAAAAAAATTATAATTTGAGTCGATGCTTTACGCACATCTTCAGGAATCTCATTTCAAAGACGTGCTGCCTGAACTGTGAAAGAATGTCTGTAGAAGTTCGTATGATGGGGGGGAATATCTAGTCGCAAATTATTTGTAGATCGGAGTTCACGCTCATGTGTTGAATGCAAAAAGACTACATTGTCTCTAAGATAACCAGGCGAGGAAGGATTATCAAAAATGGAAAAAAGTGTGGAGAGAATAAGTGACTTCCTTCTCTCGCGGATGGTTAACTAGCCCAGCCGTTCTCTATATTCAGAGATGTGGTCATACTTCCTCAGGCCGAAGATAAATCGAATGCAGTTATTCAGCAGGCGCTCAAGCTTATTGAGGTAGGCTTCATTCAGGTCAAGGTAGCACACGTCTGCGTAGCCTAAAATAGGTAAAACTAAAGTCAGGAGAATGCATAAGGAGAATTTTAGTCTTAATTGGTAGGAAAAATTTAAAACGACGCAGAGTGCGCAGTTTGCCGTGACCTTCATGCCCACCTCAGCCACCTGAACGTTCCAGGTAAACGATTGGAGACCTAAGTTCTTGACGTCAGAAGCGTAAGGAATGGCAAAACCATTATAGATTATGGGATTCAAGGTACCCATATCCACTTTCGCTAAAATACGCGAACTACCCAAAATAATGGCCTGACACTTGTTAGGGTTAACAGAAATGCCAAAGCTACAAGACCAGTCGTAAATTCTGGCCAAATCAGCATTCAAATTACTTATGGCATTTGCTAAATCATTCCTATCGCACTGTACGTAAAGTTGGGGGTCATCGGCGTAAAGATGGTACAAGCATGAAATATTACAGGTTATACAATTTATGAAGATAGCAAACATTATAAGAGAAAGCAAACCGCCCTGCGGAACACCAGCTGTGAGGTTGCACCAGTTAGAGCATGTCTGCCCTAGCCGGACACATTGCTGGCGACCGCGAAGATAATTCGAAAACCACTCCAAAGCCGAAGACGATATACGGGGTAGGATGGCCAGGAGGATATCATGGTCCACCGTGTTGAAAACGTTCGAGAAGTCAATGGGTACAAGGATAGTAACCATAGTGCCCTCCATCGCTCTTCTAACGTCATCAGTGACATTCAGCAAGGCAGTTGTGGTGCTATGATCAGGTCGAAATCCGGACTGGTATGGACTGAGGAGGTTATATTTATGAACATACGCCGAAAGCTGCTTGTGCGCACAAGCCTCTAGGATCTTGGAAAAGAAAAGAAGAACGAAGATCGAGCGAAAATGACTGGGAAGAAGAAGTGGGACCTTAGGAAGTGGACGAACAAAGGCTTTAAAGTAGGGAATTTACCGTTTATCAAACAGAAATTGACAATATGGGTGATGGCTGGTAAGATATCATCAATAATCAATAAAACCATTCTGCGACTTACTTCATCAAATCCCATAGCATTTGATTTGATGGATAAGATGCTCTTTTTAATCTCGCCTTCACTAACATAAGTAAATGTGAAGGGTTCAGAATCAAGCGAAGGCAATGCAGAAATATTAATTGTCTTTTCTAAGCAGAATTGAAATCTAAATTAATAAATATGCTTGGACAAATTCACACAGCGCCACCTAGCCCCAAAGTAAGCAAAGCTTGTGTTATTGGTGTAAATTAACCTAGATAACCGATAAACACATACATATATACTTTTTTTAATACATACTTTTTATACATAACTATATCTAGACCCGTAAAAGTCTCCTAGGCCGGATGTCGAACCCGGAACCTCGGCCCGCATGTTAACAAACTGAACTACTTAGGTCGTCAAAATTCCACCAATATATTTATGGTAGTCACACAGGTATTCGGCAAGTAGGATATTACGTTGGACTGTAATCGTATCTGCTTATAATTAAGACATAAAATACATCAAATCTATTGTATAATTGCGCTGATGGGTTGTCGCGCTTACCGGACACTATTGAAACGCAAACAGTCCATGAGTCGATTCCATAGCAAACCTACTTACATTTTACATACACAAAAAAAATGTGATGCCGTACTTTAATCGAAAAGCGGAACTAAATGAGGAGCTACATTACATAATGTAAGGCCATAAAGTCATTCCAGAACGCTGTCAAAGCAAAGTGTTGAAGATGATACCCAAACGCCACATGGGCGCCTTGAGGTCTAAATCGCGACGCCGCGCCCCTGGCCCTGGCCCGCGTGGCCCTGGACGCGCGTGCATTTCGACTTCATGGGACCGATATCAAGGAAATGGTACTTGTTTATTTATTTAACAGTTTATTGTACACAAGAAATACATAGCAAATAATAGGCAAAGTAAAAAATGGCACAACAGGCGCTACTTATTTCTAAAGAAATCTCTTCCAGCAGGCCTTTGGGAGTGTGATGTGATCATGAGACGCCGATAGGACGTGCACAATATTACCTATCTAAATAGGCATATATATATAAGTATATTTATTCTACCTACACATATAAGTATCTATAAATACATACATATATACACGCATACATACATACATATCGACTTATAATACAATAATAATATATACTACATAATGCATAATCTATAACTTAGGAACACTCTGTGATAGATAAAAAACTTGGTAGTGTTGGATGCCACTTCTAAGTAGCTGGAAGTATTCGAAGTCAACTGCAATATTGTGGAGTAGTTGTGGTGTAGGTGGGGCCTCCCAAAACAAATAGTGACTGATAACGGCCCGCCATTTACAAATAGCGAGTTTACCGCATTCATTAGGTACAACAGAGTTGATCACGTGTTTTCGGCTCCATACCACCCGTCATCGAACGGCGCAGCGGAAAACGCGGTAAAAACATGATAGTCGTCAAGAAAGCGATTCTTTAGAAAAGGACATCAATGAGGCCTTAAACACATTTTTAATGTACTATAGGAGGTTACGTACGCACGTTACGTAGACACGATCAATTCAGATAGAGATAAGAAGGTAGGTGAAAAACAGCAACAACTTCACCCAACAACAGTTGGAGGTTCGAGTAGAAGCTTCAGTACAGGTGATAAGATTTGGTATCGCCAGTACCTTAAGGGGAGAAGTAGGCTCCTGGGGAGGTCGTAAGTTAATGCGGAAATGACTATAGTGTTAGGATTAGCTCGGCTAGCCAAGTACATAAACATGTTGATCAGCTAAGCCGTAGGACACAAAGTTCACTTGTGATCCCCACAGGTTCTGTACCGCCGACGATGTGGTTGGCTGTGAAGAGAGCGAGGCCTCGGCCCAGTCGGAGTCAGCGACGAACACTTTGATACGCCGTGTGCCGCCCCAGTATCGCCCCACGCCTGACCACTCCGGCAGTGTCGAATAAGGAACATTGTAAATTACAAACAGTTCGCATAATGTAACACACAAGTGTTCACGTGATTGTCAAACCAATAAATAAAAATAATAATTAGTCAGCGTTAATATCCCGGTTGTGCTCTCGCGCACGAGGGCCCGGGGTCCGCCTTGACCATGATCCAGGATTTGGCAGATCAGGCAATTACAGTAGAGCGACTGCCATCTGACCTCCGTGACCCTGCTACTACGAGAGCCTGACCAGAGTGGATCATGGTTACACATTCAGTCGCCTGAATGTGCAGGTTTCATCACGATGCTTTCCCTCACCGTATGAGCATCGGTTAATGTTCAACTAATTAACATAACTCAGAAAAGAGTCATTGGTACATGGCCGCCGCGGGATTCGAACTCTAAGTGATATACCCTAACCGCTCGGCCACCGAGGCTCTTTTATTGTCCTAAATTCTGTGGTTTTAATAACATACATAGTTATATAAGAGTCGTTGTTATTGAATTATGTTCCTACGTAATACTACATAATTACCATTCTAATGATGTTCATTTTCCTCAAGTTTTGTATTACATAGTATAGATAAGTTTGGTCGCTATTATTGTATTTTGTACCTACTTAATATTAATTTAGTTGTTATTCGTGTATATCTACTTTTTATGGTTGCTGTAAAGGTAAAGTATTGGTATTCTGCGCTGTTAATTATCAGACATGGTATGTTATTATGTTTAGATCGTTATAAATCCTAAGTAAAAGATAGGTTGGAGGGATGGAATGTAGGTACGTTACTATTAACAGCACTTCCAATTTGCAACCAAGACATCACCATGTCTGATCTTTAGGAAACCTAAAAAAACAAATAAATGTAAATATACGTAAATACGCGATTAATCCGTTGTTTCATAAAATGTCTGAACATTTAAAATGTCATTTAGGTATATTTTGTGTATGAAACCCTAATACATATAAAATTATGGCCGCTATTTACAAGATTTGAGTATTAAAATTCTATACAATAAATACTAAGTCCGACCCTGTTAGCATCAAAATATTTTCGTACCTATTTAGACACCGAAATATTGCTCTATTTGGCAATAATTTTAAATCTATCTTTAATGGCAGGTAAAGCATTTCAATTATTGCAAATTCACACTATTACGATGCTTATTTTTATCACAATTCCTAAAATTGATTCCCGATCGCCGCGACCACGAATGAAATTACTTACCGATGAAAAGATAATCTATTTGTATTTCCATACTTTGCGTTTTCTCATAAATGTGCACTAAATTACACCGTCTTTTAAATGGTTTGAGTTAAATTTTATTAGGAAATTATAAAATTTACACCGATGTTTCAAAAGAAACGTTAGGTCGTTAGGCCCTCGAGCAATATGTCGATCGTTCAAAACATTGTGCACGTCATTTTCCGTAAACTTATTCCAATGGATAAAAAAATTGGATAGCAAGAAACATAATCATTGTAGAGCGAGCGAACAGGGAATATTTGTGATTTGTGTTTAGTCTGTTATGTCTGTGGCCGGGAATCGAACCCGGGACCTTTTGCGTGGCAGCATGTTGACATATTGACCATTGAGCCACTCAGATCGTCAAATACAGAAGTATTGTGTTGATTTATTTGAGGGGACATGTGGGAAGACATTCCGTCTTATTACAAGACATGGTTTAGACCAAGTCTAAAGATAGAACAGGTTTAAACCATGGCCCAACATGTTTTCTTATTACAAAACATGGTTTAAGGCTTGTTCCTCAACTAACTGTGGCACTTAAGATAAACCCGCGACCGCTCTAGTTTGTGAGTGGTTTATCTCAGTTTTGAATTACAACTATGTTTTGAGGTTAGGTTTTTCTGTGTAACGGATTGATTGTGTATAGTAAGATTTCGTGATTTTATTTGTTAAATAAAGTGGATATCGACCAACTTGATTTATCCTGGATATGTTAGATATTGAAGAACTTGATCGACAACACACGCAACGGCGATCAAACATTCCATGCATTCGTTTCATTTCCTTCCAACATAAAGTATGTATCTCTACCGCTGGCATTACGTTTGTTTTTGTAGCTTCAATCATGTTATTTATTCAAATTAACGGTATTACAATTTCATGATGATATTCCGGAGGATATCTCGAGCTCGATTAAGAAATAATTTCATTAAATGCTGGTCATTTTATGGGAACAGGAAGAAACGATACACAAATTGAAACAAAATGCAATTTTTCCTACAGTAATTGGAGCACGTAGGTACTGAATTATATTTTTAATGCGACTTGAATAATGTAGTTGCCAACTTTTTGAAACGATATGTAAGTAGGCCTACATATTTGTGGGTCGTTGTATGTCCATTCCATTGCATTTCTTTATGGGTGTTGTACAGGGCGAATAATGATTTAGTTAGAGGCACAACAACTAAAACCTCCATAGAGCAGAAAACAGGCAGCAGTATTTTCAGTTGTATTGATCTCCAACCCTCCTGCTAAGTGTGGAGAGTGTGGCAAACCCCTCCACTAATGTGGAGGATACTCAAAAGCTGGCAGTGACTGTTATAGGCTTTAAGTGTGAATGAACAACTTGGCATTACATGTAAAACGGGTAATATTAATTTGCTATCAGAGACTACAAGTGTACTGTTTATGCAACTGTCATATAGAAGGGGGTTTTAAAACAGTGTGAGTGTCTGTTTATCATACGAGGCGTAGCCAAGTTTCAGTTGCATACACTACTTTATCTACACTCATATTTTTATTTATTTATTTATTTAAAAATAAAAGTAAAAGTAAATGGCCCCCGCCCAAATAAAAGTATTGCATAATGATTAAAAAGTTATTTATCGATACAGCTGTAATGAAAATAGTATGGTTTCCGTAGTAATTTTTTAAAACTTTATAGACTGGCGTAAAAAAAGTGTACCCTTAAATGACTGTTTTCGAATATGTAATTAGAACATTACGCTTTAAGTGTAGATAAAATAATTTTTTATAGGTCGTCTGCAATGCAGATTAAAAAATCATAGGACATTATCGTGGCATGGCTGTGTACACGACTAGAATATTTCGGGAAACCAGAATTAACTTAATGCATTTTGAAACAGGGGCCTGCATTTTATTAAAGGACAGTGGATATGGATCTTCATATTACCTGTTTACTACAATCCTCCGTCCAAGCACACCACAGGAAAAAAATTAAATAGGGCCCACATTAGAACGAGATACACAGTTGAAAGGTGTTTTGTAAGATTTGTTGAAGAATTTACAAAGCAAACTACATTATTGCAGCATGTGCAATATTTATTTATTTATTTAACCATTTATTAAGCACAAAGAAAGTTACAATAATATGAACATAAAGATAACAATCACAAAAGGTACAGCTTATTTCTAAAAAGAAATGTCTTACAGCAGACCTACCGAAGAGAGAGGGCTAGTATAGAGAGTAGATAATATAATTGAATAACTTGATTATATTATTATAATTAATGAATAACACAAATACTAAATAAATACCTATAAATATATGTCGTAGACGGTCATGAGCCTAGACAACATTTTGACTAAGAAACGCAACGTCAATCGAATGGCCACTTTGCGGATAGCTGGAAATACTGTGAAGACATCGTATTCGGCGCGCAGTCGTAATGTACAGTTGGCATCCGACCATTGACGAGTCAAGACGTGGAACTAGCTGCTCATGTTTTGAACACACATAGCCGTACTCCATAAAGGAGAGTGTGAGTACAGAAGGGACTACAAATAATTTGGACAAGGGCGCACGTGAAGAGATTACCTGGCGCACCTTGAGATTCGGCCTAGCAGGACCCAACAGAACAGAACAGAACAGTGACCCACGGGTTCGGTAGTCCCACATTATTATCTGTTATTGAAATTATCCTAAATTCATCCTATTATGTCATTGTTTGCTATTTTTATTGTAATAATGCTTTATTACCTCAATACACTGTTAAACAGTCTGTTCGGCTGATTTTTATTTTAATAACATTATCCTAAAAAAAAAACCTTCAGATGGATCTCTCCCCTGCTAGAGTCTGTCATAATCTACGACATATATAATACTATGGATTGCAAGTGGAAATTTAATTTTTTTTTAATCTTTAAAAAAAATACCGAGTGAGTTATTGTTACGAATAGTATGCGGCAGCGAGTTCTATAGCCGCATGAACAGTAAATGAGTTGGTATAGCATTCGAAATGACGAAGAGGAATGGAGAGGAGTGTCTTGACGCTTGAGCGACAATGTAAGTTTTGAGAACGGGAGAAACTAAACCGATCACGGAGATAGGAAGGAGCACGAGGATTCAAAAGGACATTGTAAAGAAGGCAAAGGATATGGATATTTCTGCAAAGGCGTATCGGAAGCCACTTGAGCTGAGACCGAAATTGGGAGATGTGGTCATACATGCGTAAGCCAAAAATAATGCGAATGCCGAGATTTTGAAGGCGTTCAATCTTACTCGACAGCCCTTCAGTAGCATGCAGATAGCAGGAGTCAGCATAATCCTGTATGGGGAGCATTAGAGTTTGGACAATGGATATTTTGGTTTTCAAAGGAAGAATTTTTTTATATAATTTTTTTTTGTTATACGGTAGGCAAACAGGCAAGCGGGCCACCTGATGAAAAGTGGTCACCACTGCCTATAGACATTAGCAACACCAAGAGTATCGCCAATGCGTTGCCCACCTCTAAAACACGTTGCTCTGGCAGCAGAAAGGCAAATGCCCCTCCACTGCCAAAGCCACGGTTTCCCAAATCCCCACCCTATGAAGCACTGGAGACCTTGCTCACCAGCAGAAACACAATACTATTTAAATGGGTATTGTTTAGCTGCGGTATTTTGTAAGGTGGAGGTACTTCCCCAGTCGGGCGGTTCCAATTCGAACGGGATACCCTGCTATGCCCTACCTCTCTTAAATATTGAATACGTTTGAGAGAGTGTATAGTGTGGTGAATTTTCTTGCTCACGTTATTGACTTGGGCCGTCCACGACAGGTTAAATTAAAAGCTACCCCCAAATTCTTCGCAGTTTTAGTATATGGAATATCCATCATAAATAATCGAAGGTACTAAGCCATCACTGATACGCTTGTGCATGTAGGTGCTACCAATAATCTTCACCATTGATTTATCGGGGTTAACTAGTAAACCGTAGTCTTTTGCCCATTTCGAGATATTGACCAACACTTAGTTGAAATACCTGATAGCATTTTCAGTATCATCGACACCGAAATGGTGGTAGAGTTGCAAATTATCGGCGTAGAGATAGTAACCACAAGGGATAACTGAAGTAATAGTATTTATGAATACAGAAAAAAGAAGAGGGTAAAGGACGCCACCTTAGGTTACGCCCGCACCGAGATCACACCAGTTTGAGTTAGCCTCATTTAAGCAGACCCGCTGCGTGTGACCCCCAAGATAGGATTGAAACCAAGATAGAACGGAAGAGGACAGATTAAGGGAACGAAGGACATCAAGGAGTAAATCGAAACCCACTGAATTGAAGGCGCTGCTGAAATCCAGTAGAGCGAGGACAGTGAGATTCTTATTTTCAACAGCCCAGCAAATGTCGTCAGTGACTTTTAAAAGGGGTGTAACAGTGCTGTCCCCTGAGCGGTAGCCAGACTAATAGGGATATAATAAATGATTGAATAGGACATGATGTGTAAACTGCTCATAGACGATATGTTCAAGGACTTTGGAGAGGAAAGGTAACACTGATATAGGACGAAAATGGGCGGGAGAACTGGGGTTGGATGTTTTGAGAAGAGGAATGACATTAGCGGATTTCCACGCAGAAGGAAAGAAATTCTTACCTAAGGTAAAATTTAAAATGTGTGTGAAGGAGAACGATAATCATACGGGAAGATATGTTATCATATCCGACAGCAGTAGATTTGATGGATAGAATGTGCTTCTTAACATCCTCTTCAGACACTGTTGTACAGCAGAAGGAATGGCACGCTGGCAAAGGTTGGGAGGCTATGCAGGATATGGTTTGACTTTTGAGAACATTGTCAAGGACAACAAGAGGGAGAGAAAAGTGGTTGTTGAGGGAATTTAAATCCACTGACTCATCATGAGGGCCAGGGGACTTTCCAATACCAAGTGATCTCAGAAACCTCCACATCGCATACGTCGTATACGTCGCAAGGTATTTTCAAAACGATTCCAGAAGGCAGTCTGTCTGTGTCGGCGCAGCCGGACTGTGGGGCATAGGCTTTGATGAGGTTAGTTGTTATACCCTCAATTTGCGCCTTGATCACCATGAGTCGATCGCTCACCTTGTTCACCTCCAAAATGCCGTTCCGGAACTCGTCGCCCACCACAATACAGCTCCGGTTACTCCCTTTTGCGGATCCGGTGTACAAGAGCTTGTATCCCTTCCCGATTTCCCTAGACTTGGAGAACCGCCACCTCGTCTCTTGCAGGAATGCCACCTACACGCGGCGCCTGTGCAACAAGTCGGCCAGCTCTCGAGACCGGCTGGTCAGAGAACCAACGTTCATGGTGGCGAAGCATAGCTTTCTACTCCTAGACGCTAACTTCTTTAACCCTGCCCGCGCGTGACAGGGTAGCCCTAGCCCACTTATCGCAGGGCGATATGCCCTCTAAACAGCTTTCTAATGTCCTGTGTTGACCAAGGCGCTGGAGTATGTTTAATTTTTACCTTCCTTAAGGGAGCATGTGAGTCAAATAAAGTAATTAGCTGAGTGTTCAATATGTCAACCTTCTCATCTATCAGAACAGTATCGGTAATTCGAGACCAGTCTATCAGAGATGCATCCTTCCTTAGAGCCTCCAAATCAATGTTACTAAAGTTGCGTAGTAAATGAAACTTTAGTTTAAGTCTAGAAGAACGGACTCTATATGACAGATAAATGAGGTCGTGATCGAGAAGTTAGCTGGAAATTGACCATGTATTGCGATATAATCAGGAGAAAAAGTGATCAATAAGTCTAATAGAGAAGGGACACAATTAGGGGAGTGATGCGTGGCAGAAAGGGGAAGGATGTGAAGATCAACTGAGGACAAAAGGTTCAGCAGTTTATGGGCACGAGAGTTATCTTTTAGTAAACATGTATTAAAGCCGCCCATCAAGATGATATGTTCATATTGGAGAGTGGATAGCATAGTACCATCAATATGATAGAAATAGTCGATGTGAAGGTTGGGGCTATAATAAACTCCAAGTAAAACATTTTTGTGGTGTAAGGTGACCTCAATAAAAAGATATTCCGTCGATTGGCCGTACTGGTTTGGAGACACCATAACGATTTTCTAAGCAATATCTGCACGAAGGTAGATTGCAACACCACCTCCCCCCTTGCCAGTACGTTCGTTACGTACGAGTTTGTATCCAGGTAGTGGATAATGACAGGATAGAAGGGACGGCTTTAAAAAGATTCTGAAACCAAAATAGCATCTACAGGTGTGTTGCTAAATGTCGCTAGAAGATCAGTGTGATGCGCTGGAACACTCTGCGCATTGATGTGCATGACATTAAAGTTTTCAGCGCACTTAGAGAATACATATTTAAGCTGATCATGAACTGATATAAAGCTGATGTCACTGTCGCTGTCAGCACTCAAAATTTGTCACTAGTGGACGAGTACGAGAAAAAACTGTCTTCTAATAGTTGTGTATCCATAACAATATAATACTAATAATAAATATGAATATTTTTATAAAATAAATGTTGTGGCTGCGCCCACTACTTAAGTATTGTCTCTCGGCGAATACAGGCAGTACGTTACATGCTATCCTTTGTTTAACTTACGCGTTAACCGACGTAACAGTGGCAACGATAGTACCCACATTAGAAAAATGACGACTTCACAGTTTGGAATTTTATCTACATTCCATCACAATGTGCAATGTTGGAAGATGTATAAGTGTCGGTTATTACAGTGATTTATAGCCAATGATATCGACAATATCAAAGATGCCACAGGAAGGAAAAAGGAAGCGATTACTCACGGACGACTCATACAAGCTCGCCTTCAGATTTTCAGGAATTCAGAAAGTGCCGTATAAGGACATTTTACAGTTATAGAATAGAATAGAATAGAATAGAGCTTTATTTATGCTTCATGCACATACAAACAACTTATGCTAGTAAAGAACAAATTACAAAAATACATGAACGAAGTACAAATTAAATTGTCACGAAGTAAGTTAAACATTATAAAAACCTATAGGTAAGTCGTATGTGAGTGCTGTAGCACACAAAGGTCTTGACTCAGCATAGTGTTGCCTGGAATAGCAATATACTGGTATTCTGCCAAAACCTAAGTGGGTTCACGGAAACTCTGAAACAGATATGAGTGTAAAATAATATACTTAATGTGAAATGTATAAAGTGATAGATATAATAATAATAACATAATAATCTAAAATGTGTTCATAGGAGTATATGTAGATAGAGGTACCAAACAATAATTTATCTAAGTAGGTATATATTATAAATATAATTTATTGCATATATAATTAAATAAGAAGACTCAAACAAAAACAGATAGGTTGTTGGTAGGTAGTTTAGGTTGGCATGCCATTGGCTACACAAATACCTGATATAAAGTAGCAATCAGTAAAGTAGCCAAAAGTTCGAACATCAATAAGAAAAAAAAGAAATATGTCGGTTTTCAACACCAAAAATGACGAAAAAAACACAAAGTAACCAATTTACTACGAAAATTCCCCTATTAAGATGCTTATTTTATAACTTCCTTCAAAACTGTTTGAGCTGTTCTAAAAAATGATATCAAAACAGTAACTCTATGTCTACGACGTTATGAGTTATTGTTGGTTGAAAACAGGGTGTGTGTGTGAACCCTGGATGCACATTGAAGAGAAATTATTTTTATGATAGCATGAGGGTGAAAAAATACAAACGAAAATATTTAAGAAAAATCAGTTTTATTCAAATTAAGCTAAATTTAAAGGGCAGATCCCAGTCTGTTGTCCCGTTCGCTTCAGGAGGTGGCCATTCGGGCTACTGCCTGCCTCCAGAATGGAGGAGGCCACTTTGAGCAATTGTTGTAAAATTATTTAGCTTAATTTGAATAAAACTGATTTTTCTTTCATATTTTCGTTTGTATTTTTTCACCCTTAGGCCGGAACTCCATTGGCGCGGTGCAGTGCACTGCGCGGCGCGCCGCGCGGTGCCACGTCACGGTGACAACCAAAGAAACGGTGGTGTTATTCTGGTTTTTCAAATTAGGGAACGTTCGCACGAGGGATATTAAGTTAGGCAACGTTTGCAGAGCTTTTTCGATGCTTTTACGCGCGTTATTTGAAATGACTCGCATAATTATTGACAATATGTCTTCTCGACTGTGTGTTCACACCCAGGCGTAAAAAGTAAATGGAGATTTATTATATCTGCCGACTCAAATGCAACCAAGAGAAACGTACAAAAAGGATATCATTCATTTTAACACTGATTGGTCTTCCTCGAATACTATGATAACTTTTCCTTTTTACCCGACTACGCGGAAGCCCAGGAAGGGTAGCTTTTTTTTTATTATCAATAGGTTTGCATTTGACCTCAACTCACCTAATGGAAAGCGACGATGGGTAGTGAAGTTAACAGTCTATGTATGTATGAAGAAGCCACAGAGATTTGTCAGGACCGTAGCAAGTGAAACATTGTGGTATCTGCCTATCCCTACGGGAGAAAGGCGTAACTGAATGAATGTGTGTCATTGTTTGTTGTATCAATGAATGTTTATCTCGACAAACACTATCATTTCTATTTAAGAACTAGTGTTCTAGAAGTTATATTTTCAGAGATATTAGTCTTAGTCAGCTGCCATCCGAAATGTAGACCTCAACGAGTACCAGCATTTATTTTTAGAAACTTGTGTTCTAGAACAAAACATGCCTTATTTATAATTCGGGAGGAATTGAAAACAAAATGACAAAAGGATCACGAAAGCGAAACAACTACGTTAATGTTGCAGAATCACAAAAAGGGGCGGGGCTTACATATCAGCGGACAAAATTTCTTTGATAAGGTCGAATTCCTATTTCATTCATACGCGTTGAATCTGTACTAAAAAAAGAAGACAGATATATGTGTGTAAACTGTGTCGCATAAGGAGGAGAGATTCGAACTGTTGGTAAAAAGAAACAGTCAAGTGTGACGTCTCATGTTGACATCGATTTTGGTGTTGAAAACCGACATATTTCTTTTTTTTCTTATTGATGTTCGAACTTTTGGCTACTTTACTGATTGTTATTTACTTGCGACTAGTTTCACCTTTTTTAGAAACTTTTTTTAAGTAAATATGATTTCAACTTTTTGTGATATTGTTTTTTTAATACACACCTCCAAAAATCAAAGACAATAAAATAAAAAAGTCTGCCATTTCTAAACTATTGAGCTTGGAATTTTTAAAGTATTTTTTTATTATGTATATTTGAGTGTAGAATCCACCCCTAAAGTTTGTACAGTGCATAGCAAAACACCCTGTATAATCAAGACTAGGCTGAATGATCATATAGCCTTTGCAGTACCTACTGTACATAAAAAGAGTGATTAAATCTGTTAAAGAAAGTTGTTTTGACAA
Source organism: Blastobasis adustella (assembly GCA_907269095.1). Taxonomy (NCBI): domain Eukaryota; kingdom Metazoa; phylum Arthropoda; class Insecta; order Lepidoptera; family Blastobasidae; genus Blastobasis; species Blastobasis adustella. Next base: position 1,494,370 of record OU026132.1, read on the forward strand.
TGACATTATTTTGACAATTGACTTGGACATAAAAAGTTAAAAAGTGATAAATATAAACAAACACATCGCTCATTTGGAGAAACAAAGACAAAACTTCATGTTTAGCGATTTTACAGGAGAAGCAATCAAAGTTTTAGATGTAAGTGTAAGTTAAGGAAAAATCCAAATATTTGTTGAAAGTACTTTTCCTTAACTTACACTTACATCTAAAACTTTGATTGCTTCTCCTGTAAAATCGCAAAGATGCAGTTTTGTCTTTGTTTCTCCAAATGAGCGACATATTAAATTAACCTTCAAATAAATTAAAAATTAAAGAAAGGAAGTAAACATAAAATTTATAAAGGTAGTATACGTAGAAAATAACCACAAAGGACCTACAAAGTCAATGCAACCAGACAAAATTAAGATTGTCACTTAGCCCTAGTGCTGCGGACACGAAGAGCGTCTGACGCTGCGCCTGTTTTTAAGGGCGCGGCCACCAGACCGGGCTTCGCCGAAGTAGCTAGAGGCTGCGGCGAGACTAGTTGCACTTCTTGTGTCGGAGTTTGTGCCTTCGGCGAGATTCGAGCGACTTTGGCAACTGCTTCCGGAAACGCCTTGATTAGCGCCTCCAATACGCTACGCTGCTCTATTCTCCTTCGCGTTTTGCCGGGCAGTAAGATGGTAATCCTGCCGTCCGTGGTCCAACTGTATGCACTCCAAAATGTTGTCGCGCAGCCATAAAAACATCACGCCTGGATTTCGTCAAGTATTCAGACAGGGTTATGCCTGAATCCTTTAAGGCGGTCTTAGAAGTCCATACCAGTCGCCGGTTATCCAATTCATGAAAGCGCATCAGCACTGGTGGCGATTTTTGTCGAGGTGCTAGTATCCAGTCTGTGACAGACATCAAAATTGTCAGGGGTAAGTTCTGTCAATTTTAATTTTACCTTGTGTAACTTCTCGTCCTTGGTTTCAGCACCCCCATGCAGTAGTAACACCTTACGGCAGAGAAATGTCTCTTAACGATCGAGACCTAATGCTAAAAGCTCAGTTTGGGTGTTAAGTTTCGAAAACCCGTAGCAGACAAATGTTTTAAACTGAGTAAAACCAGCTAAGGATCGGTACTCTCTACAATGGGTGCAGAAATCGCTTTTTGGAGCCTCTCCTCGAAGTCGCCCATTTGCTCGAAGAGTTTTGATAAATACTGCCAGTTAACAGAGAATTTCCCGGAAACATCCATAGTGCTTAGTGATAGTTGTTATTGATGGTAGCGCAAGATTTCAAAAAGGTACACGAGGTGTGGAAATGTTTATTCACAGGCAAGTTTACACTGTTTACACTAGCTATCACATATGTTTATCAAATTAATTAATAATACCAATTTTTAGTTTCAATAAAATGAGGAGCAATAGTAAAACACGATTATTTGCTACGCCTACCCGCAAAGAAAGCCCTTGCTGAGCTCATTGCAATGGAATGGTTGCAATTTCAGAGAATCCTTTAACAAACCGTCTGTAGTATGAGCACAGCGCTAGGAATGCCCGAACTTCCGTTTTGTCCTTCGGAGTAGGCCACTTCTGTAGTGCTTCAACTTTTTCGGGGTCTGTTTGGTTACCCTCACTGGCGATCACAAGGCCAAAGTAGTAACTTAGTTGAGTTTGCTCCTAAATAGATCACATTTTTTCATGTTTGTCGTCAGGTTGGCATCCTTTATTTTCCTTAAAACTTGTTCCAAATTGCGCAAATGATCGTCAAAATCGCGACCCATGATGAAGACATCATCCAAATAGATCAGGCAGGTATCTCCCACTATTCCTGCCAGTACATACTCTATGAGTCTTTTGAAAGTGGCAGATGCGTTACACAGTTCGAACTGCCATAGTCCTTTTCCTGTTGAAAACGCTATCTTATCCTTATCCTTTTGATGAGGATGCCAATAGCCAGACTTCAGATCCAAGGTTGAAATCTAGTGTTTGCCACTTAGAGAATCCAATTTGTCATCGGTACGAGGCAAGGTATAGCTGTCCTTTAGTAAGGACGACTGGTGAACACCATGGTCTTGCAGACGGATCATTACCTTATTTCTTCTCATGTCTACTATTATAGCTCCTGAACTTGATTTTCTTTTGTGATCGGTATTTGCCTTGCTCGCTGGCGGGTGGGTCTTTCGCTTCCAGTGTCGATCCTGTGTTGAACTAGCAAGGTCCTTCCCAGACTTGCATCTTGGGAAGAAACGATATCCGCGAAGCGCAGCAGATCTCTTGGCGATCATGCTTTGCGAATATCTTAGGTTTCCTTTGCATCCACCAAGAAGTTCGGTAATAGCAGAACTTGATTTTAAGAGAGGTAGGGCATGCTGCAATCAAATCGAAGCTGCCCGGCTGGGGAAATACCTCCACCTTACAGAATACGGCAGTTAAACAACACTATTTTATTAGTGTTGTGTTTCTGCCGGTGAGTAAGGTTTCCAGTGTTCTATGGGGAACCGTGACTTTGGCAGTGGAGGGGCCGTCCTTTCATATTCGCTGTTACGTGGCTGAGCGGGGGCGGTGTGTTGGCGCGGCGGTCAGGGAGACCTAGTGAAACGGCTATTCGCTGGCCGCCCGCAGGTTGAACGGGCTCCCAAACCCAGGGAATACTTAATCTCCGCCCTGGGAGGCTGAGCTTCCAGTCTCGCGAAAAGTCCCTAGCGTTAAGTTCGTGCCGGAGGAGGAGACCGGAGTGGACTCGGATGTTACGTCACGGGGGGACTAGGGGCCCTTCCGCCCGCCGCACCAGCAGATCGCATACTTGCCACCAGAGCAACGTTTCCCCTTTAAACTTTTTATTATCCCCCCAAACATAGCCAAGAAAAGATGAAAAATTATTTTTACAACGGCAACCCCAACCACTCTGAAGGTGAACTTTTGCAATATTAGGGGTCTTCATAGCAATTTCAACGCAGTCCATGAACAGCTTGAGTCTGCGCAGCCGGCCCTTCTTTTCCTGTCGGAGACACATATATCCTGCCCGGCTGATACATCATATCTGACTTACCCCGGGTACAAGCTCGAGCATAATTTTATGCGTCGTGCCTGGGTGTGTATGTTTATTCGGGAGGATATCTGTCGCCGCCGTTTACACGGCCTTGATGACAGGGACCGGTCAATTATGTGGGTTCGTGTGGATTACGGTGACCACACCCGTATCTACGCAGCCCTATACAGGTCTCATGGCGGTGACTCGGACACGATGCGACTTTTTGAGCACCTGAAAGTGACGACTGAAAAAGTCTTCGATCAGTATCCTTCCGCTGAGTTAGTGGTTTTAGGAGATTTTAATGCCCACAATACGAAGTGGCTCGGTTATCGGTTTACTAACTATGCGATAAGGTCTGCTCACGAATTTGCTCTGGTCTATGATCTCTCACAATTGATTCGCTTCCCAACTATAATCCCAGATGTTGAGAACCATGCAAGCTCCATGCTGGACCTTCTGCTGACTACGCGGCCCAGTGGATACTCCTACTTCGTGGATGCGCCTCTTGGCACGTCGAATCATTGCCTTGTGCGCACACAAGTGCCTAGTACACTATCCGGCTCTCTCGGGCCCACTGGATGGCGTCGTGTCTGACACTACAAGTCAGCAGACTGGGATGGATTGCGTGACTTTTACGCGTCGAACCCGTGGAGGCAGCTCTGCTTTGCATCGGATGATCCTGATACCTGTGCCACCGCAGTCGCCGAGACCATCTTAGCGGGTATGGACTCTTCATTCCTAACCCGCTAGTTGCTGCTGGGGCACGGAGACGACCGTGGTTTAATCGGCCATGCAGAGAGGCTCGACGAGCGAAGCAATCTGCGTACGGAGCTTGGACTACTGCTTGTCTCAATCGGGACCCGAATATTGCTGATGCAAAGCGGAAGTTAAATGCTGCCTCGAGGAACAGCAAGAGAACGATCGCTAGAGCAAAGTTCGCCTTTGTTAGCAGAATTGGCAAGCGACTCACGAGCTACCCCTCTATATTAGCCGGGCTTTCTGGTCGCTCGCCAAAGCTGCCGAAGGGAATTTTAGTCAGTCGTCCTTTCCACCACTGCGTAAACCAGACGATACCCTGGCCCACAGTGCAATAGAGAAAGCCAACTTACTGGGTGTTCTCTATGCCTCAAACTCGATACTGAATGATGGAGTCGCCGACCCGCCTACCATTCCGTTGTGCGGCAAATCAATGCCTGAAATATCCATTTCTCAGCGAAAAGTAAGGCGGGCTCTACTCTCTCAAGATGTTCGAAAGTCGAGTGGGCCTGATGGTATTCCGGCGGTGGTGCCTAAAGTGTGTGCTCCCGAATTGTGTCCGGTACTAACGCGCCTCTTTGCACTCTCATACTCCACTAGGATAGTCCCGTCTTCATGGAAGACTGCCCACGTGCACCCTGAGCCCAAAAAGGCCGACAGATCAGACCCATCGAATTTCAGTCCTATCGCTATCATCTCCCTTCTCTCTAAGGTGATGAAGCGAGTTATAAACGCACAGCTCCTTAGTTACCTAGAAGAATACGATCTCTAGAGCTACCGTCAACGGTGTGTAACTAACACACCGTTGGGCTTTAGCTGTTGAGAGTCAGAGTGAGGCGCTGGCTGTTGGCCTAGATATAGCAAAGGCGTTCGATCGCGTCTGGCATAGGTGTCTTCTATCAAAGTTACCATCATACGGGCTTCCCGAGAGATTGTGCAAGTGGGTAACTAGCTTTTTGTCCAGCACATGCATCAAATCCATAGTTGACGGCTGTTGCTCCGATAGCTTGGACATTAACGCTGATGTCCCGCAAGGCTCGATGCTGTCTCCAGCTCTGTTCCTCCTTAATATCAATTATATGCTGTCCATTGATGGCATTCATTGCTATGCGGATGACAGTACTGGAGACGCCTTTTATACGGGTCGTGCCAATATCCCTCGTGGCATAGTGGAGGAAAGTCGCAAAGTACTTGTGTCTAAAATTGAGAGAACTTTATCTAATATCTCCGATTGGGGACGACTAAATCTAGTCCAATTTAACCCCACTAAGACACAAGTATGCGCGTTCACCGCCAAGAAAACTCCATTCGTTATAGCTCCTCAGTTCTACATGATACACCGCTTACCATCTCTAAGAGCATACATATCCTAGGTGTCGACATCTCCAGTGACGTCCAGTTTCGCAGTCATTTGGAAGAAAAGGTCAAGCTCGCATCTAAAAAGCTCGGTGTGCTTAATAGATCAAAGCAATACTTCACGCCGGGACAACGGCTTCTCCTATATAAGGCTCAAGTCAGGCCCCACATGGAGCATCGGCATATCAGCTTGGTCCTTGTGACTCAATCCAAAAGCTTGCTGTGAGAATTGTCGATGATACCATGCTCACAAGTGGCATTGAGCCGCTGAGTCAGCGGAGGGATTTTGCCTCCCTTTGTGTGCTCTACCGCTTGTACAACGGTGTTTGTTCTGAAGAACTGTTTGACATGATGCCTACAGCTACATTCTATCATCGCACCGCTCGCCATCGACAGGGAGTTCATCCTCACACCTTGGAGCCAAATTGGTCGTGAACTGTGCAGTGCAATAGCAAACGTCCATAGGCTGCGGTGACTGCTTACCATCAGGCAGGCCGCAAGCTTGTTTGCCACCTTGGTGGTATAAAAAAAAAAGAAAACTATTCTTGATGTTTGTCTAATCTGAGGTTGGTGTTGATTGGCGCTTTTTCATCGAAATACTTCCTCGCATTTCCAAACAACATCGCCTTCATCAAGCTAACGTCGTGTTCGTGCAGATGTACAACCCGCTACAGTTTTGCTTCTACTGACGAGTGTTCTTGCTGTTAGTAGTTATCGAGCCGTTGTTTTGTGCGGCGCTTTATATTATAATATCTTCTCATTACCACACTTAAAAATTCCATCAGTGACATGATTTTGCAGTTATATTTCTTCATGAACTCTTGGCCCTAGATTCAGTCTTCCATCATTTCAGCCACGATGACCGTTTTAATGACAGGCCTACATACATCGTGACTGACATATCCCCTAGAACGGGTATTGGCTGGCCGGAGGCAGAAAGAAGCCGACATGCAATGTTCCTGATGTGTCCTGTTACAGCGTTCACTAAGTTCTGCTTGACTATTGTCCTGGCCCAGAGGCTCCTGTACTAAACCTCATCTTACACTTTGCTTTTAGTTTTGCTTGCATCCAAGCATACTCTTGTGGGATGAAACCATGTCAAACTAGTCACGAATCCGCGTTAATTGAAGAATTTGTGGTTTACAAGTGACACAAAAGAGCGGCATTGCAGACCCATTGTCTGAATAAAGACCCCGAAGTACTGGATCCATGCAGTTGGGGATGGCAAAATAATAACAACAGTTTTGGAAGACACTACCTGATGCTAGCGTCAATTGCAAAGAACTACTGACTTGCAAGTGCAAAGAGGGCACAAAATGTCGGTGCATGAAATACGAACTAAACTCAACACTTCTTTAACTAACTTGTTCTTAATCCGAACTATACTTAATGTAATATACAGGGTGTTACGTAATACATGTATAAAGCCGAAAGGGTGTTAAAGTATAGCTTGCAAAGAGTACACTGGCGACTGCATATTATCTGGACATTGAATTTTAATTTTCATAAAAAAAATCTTCGTTTTTAAAGAAAAATAACCATATCGACTACGTTGAAGCGCAGCTCTATTTCAAGTTGATGCTCCTACAAGGAACAGTATAATAACCTCGTGCGACCCCTATGAAAATAAAGCAACCTCCTTAAGCCTACTACCAGGAGCCTAATGGTACGTACACACGCACCGGTTTCGGCCAAAGATTGTCTGTTAGCGTGTGCCTGCCGGAGATCCGCAGCGCAGGGTGGCGGTAACATTAAACGGGTAGAAGCAATCGACCAAACGCAGTTTCGGCGGATATCGAAGGCCAACGAACAAATGTGCGATTACGAGCCCGAATCGGTAAAAACTCCCAAAGCTTGCAAAGCTACTTGCTTGACCACGAAATGCAAGTATTGGACCTTAGAAGTCCAAAGAACATGCTGTAGCCAACGGTCAATTCGGCCGACAGCACTTCGTTGGCGTACGTTGAGTGTGTACACACCATAAGGAGGAGTTTAATAACCTCATGACATCCATATCAAAACAAACGAACCTCCTACATCTTAATACCAGGCGTCGAACTAAATGTTACCTACTTATCTACATGAATAAGCTCTACCAAATTAACTAGGAACTTACCTTCACAAATTATTTTCAATAGGTAGGTATGCTTAAATAGTCGGAGCGTCGGTGGCCTAAGGTTACGGTATCCGACACGTACGCGAGAGGTACCGGGTTCGTATTCCAATGCTTTTACGGTGACATAAAACATCGTGATGAAACCTACACATTTAGGCGACTGAATGTCTAACCATGATCCAATCTGGTCAGGTAATCAAGTTCCTCTGGTAGCGGGGTCAGGCAGAGCTCAGGACTGTCAGATGGCAGTCGCTCCACTGTAAGTACTGAAATACGAAATCCTGGATCATGGTCATGGCGGACCCCAGGTCCTCGTGCGCAAGAGCAAAACCAGGTCATTAACACCGAGATGATTTCTACTAGGTACCTAACAGGGCAAACCACCCCAGGACAACAGACGTAAAATAAGAATTAAATTCATAATACTTAGTTATTAATTTAAGGCCTAAAAACAGGTTAGGTAGGTAGGAACCTAAGTAAATAAAAAACAAAACAAAATGTTAATCAGTCTGGGAGACAGCCGGAGCCGCGGTGTGGACTGCCGCAGATAGGTACCTAGGTACTTTAACTAAATAAAAATAAACATAGTCAGCTACCTACCTACCTACTTAACAAAATTGTTCACTTGACAAAATAGCTCTACACAGATAGGTAAGTACTAGGTCCCTACTAACACGTGTCCCTCCTAGAACCTAGACCTTTAAAGCATGTAGGTACGTACCTTTTTAAAGTTATATAATGGAAACAAACAGCGTCAGGTGCCAGCGCGGTTAAACCATACTTTCTTGCTTTCTTGTGGCTCAGATGACTGATAGGTATTAACTATCTAAGAAGCTTGCACTCGTAGCGTAGGTAGGTATGTACACTCCATACACACAGATACACAACACTACGCAAGCTCTGGTTGCTATGCAATACGTAAGTAGTTAGGTAGCATGGTGTTTGGCCTACTGCTAGCTTGCACTCATGCATAGAACAATGATTATCACAATACTTAAACTGTTGAACATTGTACACAAACAAGACTACGTTAATGTTGGTACCTGAAGCAATAAATCGTTCATTCATTCATATCGTTAACAGTCTTATCACAGTTATCTTCATAGTACTTAGGTATCATACATATACAACGCAACAAACAATCACACCGATCACGCGAAAAGCTAAAAACCGAATGAACGAACACGACACGAAAAGAGGTAAATTTCGTCAATGAAAGCCGCGCCGTAGGTCAAACGCACCGCCACAGCGCCGGCGCGCCTCGACCCGTGACGGCGCGCGGCGCGACGGCGACGCGCAAAAGGATTCCTAATTAGGGATCCGTGTTTTAGGAGTCTTACTTATTTCGCCTTTTATTTTCTCCTGGTAGATGCACCGAAATGTTGATTTTATTTATTTGATAAAATGAGGCTCAACCGAATCCAACAGTGGGATAATAATAATTTTTATGATGACGCTGATAGATTATATTTGCTCACCACTATTTTATCGGGTAATTTGGAACAATGGCAGTTAACCTAGACAGTAATTTCTAAAATTGTGTTTGTGTACGTGCTCCACCTAGGTGACCTAAGCATGGGATATTTACAGGTATAGCTCCATCAACTAAGAATCATTTAGTTAATTTTAGTTGATGAGAAATGTTCGTAAAATCTTACGCATTTTAATCATCATTAATAGCCGATAACAATCTACTAAGAGTTTGAGCCTGCCCCACATAAGTAGAGGGTTCTGTCTTAAGCTCCACTACCTACAGTCTATTTTTGTTACATTCATTTTTATTTATCATACAGTTTTATTTATGTTACATTCATTACGGCCGGCGGCGCTAGGGTATTTTATTTATTTTACTTGATACTAAAATATGTGTGTCGAAAAATCTCATGGCAGATAGGTACGATAACCTACGCGACACTGAAACATTACTGACAGACATGACATGAGAAAGCAAACTCGTAAAGACAAAGATGTTACATTATTAGAGTTTGATACATTAATATGCTACAGTAATTTGAATTAGACTACTTTGCTATTAGTTAGGTGGTGGTGCACTTTCGAGAAAACTATAAATGAACCTTTTGAATTAAAATCATAATTGATAACAATATTTTTTTGTACGGAACCCTCAAACCAAAAAATCATCATCATCATCTTGGCGTTAATGTCCCGGTTGTGCTCTCGAGAACGAGAGCCCGGGGTCCGCCTTGACCATGATCCAGGATTTGGCAGGTCAAGTAATTACAGTGGAGCGACTGCCATCTGACCTCCATGACCCTGCTACCAGGGGAACCTGACCAGATTGGATCATGGTTACACATTCAGTCGCCTGAATGTGCAGGTTTCATCACGATGTTTTCCCTCACCGTAAGAGCATCGGTTAGTATTTAACTAATGTACATAACTCAGAAAACAGTCATTGGTACATGGCCGGAGCGGGATTCGAACCCGGGACCTCTGGCTTACGAGTCGGATACTGTAACCGCTCGGCCACCGACGCTCCTCTCAAACCAAAAAATACAAGACGATAATTTAGATCTCCTTAGTATCCCATTGCGCCTAGTACGTGGGGTGTCCACAAAATAAGCGAGCGCAAATACAGGCATGACGCATTTCATCTTATGCGCTTATTACATTTGGCTAAATTTAGTCGTCTAAATTCAGAAGCAAAAACTAAAGTCCATTTTTGAATCACGCCTTTTGAAGAGCGGAGCGACACATCAGATAATATTAGTGATACAAAAATGGACCTTAAACTATGAGCAATACATTCCACTTTGATTTCCTTTCACGCTTTTTGCTTCTGAATTTAGCCAGGTGTAATAAGCGCATCAGTCCTCACAGTGGCAACGCATCTGTTGTTCTGCATTTTTGTTGCCTGCAACCTAAATGATTGAATCGTAGATGTTATGGGCGACGGTTACCGCTTGCCTTCAGGTGGACTATCACTACGTAGCATAAAACAAGTAATTGTGCTGCCACTAGGCCACTAGGTACATGTTTGTTTCTTAAGTGTTGTTGACACTTAAAACTAGTAACAGACATTCCCCTTTTTCTGGAGCCAACGCAGGATAAAATAGTTGCTTTTGAGTGCGGAATACGTGGTCGAAAGTCCGACCAAGGACGGCATGCCCGCGCATCCTTATTAACCCAAAACCTGCAGTATTTTATACTTCGTAAGGATTAGTATCGACTGCAACTGATGGTTGGTCGGCTCCCGGCAAATCGTAGCGTCTGTTACTAGTAAATTGACTAAGTGGTAAAACCGGGGTTTCTAGGTAGTTTTTCAGCTTTTGAAAATGAATATTCACCTTCTTGAATTCATACAAGAGTAGAATTTAATTATTACTATTAAATAGGTAGGAACTGAAATGACGTCTTTCCTTATTTCAGAGCTGGCGGAAAAGTTCTTCGAGGAGTGCATAAACTTGTGCAAAGGCTCACCACATGCATTCAACGGGATGTAGACTATGTGAAAAAATAGGTCAGAAATTGTAACAACAATATCCTGTACATTTGTTGTCAAAGACTTTCCAAAAATATTAAAATTTTTGGACACCCTATGATATCAGTATCCCGTACCTAGTCCACCTGCTTCAGTCATGATAGCCTAGTACAATAGAAGATATGGCGCAGACGCGAAATCAAGCTGTGACTTTTTTGCCTACTAACGTTTATTGTGTTTTCGCAATTAGTTTGTCGACAATGTGCCTATGTGCGAACATTGTATTGAAGGCAAAAAAAAAACAATGGAATAAATTAAAGTAGAAACAAGCATTGAAATGTCTTGTTTTTGTGCCAGGCTACTCGCGAGCTGCTTATGATGATAATTTTGTTGACCAGGTATTGATCGTAGTGATCTTTAGATTAAATTTTAAAACTCATATGAAACCGTACGCAGAAAAGACTTAAAGAGACAAAACCTATATCCCATCTGTAATTGATAAATTTGTAGTCTTCGGTTGATTGATCTGATTATGAACTTGAGTAACCTATTACAACTGATTTCTAGAGACGCGGTCTTCAAAATGTCATTATCGACATTGAAAAAGAAAAAGTTCGATAGTCATTTTCTCGCTAACTATTCCACGCAAGAAAAAAATAATTGTACCTATCGTTTTAATACATGTAGCACTCCATCCAGTTCACGGCTTTATACATGTATTATGAAACACCCTGTATAACATAATAATACGTTTATTTATATACACTTTAGTTAAACTCGTTGGTTTTTTATTTAAACTCATTAATTAACGCAATTTACGCAAATTAAAACAATCATTTGGCGTTTCAAGTGGTGCCCGTTGCTAGGGAAAAATTACAATATCCCGCGTCCTTATTAACCGATTGGGATTATAAAAGTTGTTTTGTATTGCTTAATAATGTGCCTTTATTTTCCTTGTTAGGTAGGTACGGTAAAAATGGTGGTAGGCCTTGGTGATCTGTATTTGCTAGGATATAGGTTAATAAATACCAGGATAGAGCTAGTAGCGTACGTTCATGTGTGCAAAGATGAACTATCGGCGCGCACCATAAAGTCCTATCATACACGTCCACGCCCTAGTTAGCCTGCCGCCGCGGACTGGCGAGGGGCTCATAGCAATATGGGCCGTACCTCCTGGGCAATGTTGCATGTCAAACAAGCTTTGCGCACTACCTCCTACCTTATAAAAGCAATAGCGGAGTATGAATGGCAAAAACGAGCCGTCGGCGCCTCAAATTCGACTTACTGGCTAAGAGAGAAAACCCCGATAGAAAACCAGTGTGGGGCACGATAGGGTCCCCCCAGACCGTAAGCGAGTCTTGTTTGCCCGGGGATCTGAGCTTCGCCGCTTGGATTGCGAGGTAGGCAACCTCTGTAAATAATGCCCTTTAATCCTATGGTAAGGTTATCCGTGCCTAAAGGATGCATGGCTGTTAGGTGGATCAGTCACGAGCGACCAAACTCAGCATACCAGGCGACCCGCTGTATTACTTAGCCTTCTCTTTGGGAATTTGCGTCACCCCAGGAGCGACCTCCTTTCGACCCTACTCGTGGAAACAACATGATGCAATATTAGCGAAACTAACGAAACAATTAAACTAACCCAGGAGGGTACCAGCCATACTGGAGAATCCCTCCCTGAGAATATCTCAGGCAGCTCCGCAATTTCTGGGAGGAGCAATACACCACAAGCGACGACAACTATAGCACCGAGATTAGTGCAACAAATTCTCCAAAAGGGTCTATTCACCAATCGACAAAGAGCCCACTTTGATAACAGGTTTGAACGAACCAGTAGCAATTCTCTAGGAACACTGCCGAGTGATTTACCCACAAGAGAAACAATGATGGAAACAGAAAGCACACCTTGGCAGAAAGACCAAGTACCGAGTTCAAGAAGGAGAAGACAAGAGTATAGCCCAGACAAAAGCAACCAATGTAAGGAAAGAACGAATAATGTCTATTCAGTGCCCACACAGAATCGATATGAAACATTAAATGTTGATAAAGACAAGGAAGATCGCATAGAGTCTTCCAACATAAAACCACCAAAACCAGAGCCCATTTATGTTACTGGTCTTACGAACATTGCCTTATTGAGAGAATATATGCCAGCTGATGTAGAGACATACAAGAAAATCAGAGACTATTTTGTACTTAACAATATCAGTCACTACACGTACAAACTTAAGTGCGAGAGAGCTTACAGGGTGGTAGTCAGAGGACTACACGCAACTAAAGATATAAACTACATCATCGACGAACTTCGGGAAATGAGACTAGACAAATAGTGAATGTCAGACATAAAGCAACTAAGGAACCGCTACCTCTTTTCTATGTGGGATTGGAACCTAAACACAACAACAAGGAAATCCTTCAAGTCAAGAGACTAAATTGCATGGTAGTTTCTTTCGAGGCGCCTTATAAGAAAAAAGTAATATTGCAATGCAAAAGATGTCAACAATTTTATCATTAAAAAAATGAATGTCATCGACCCTTCAGGTGTGTAAAGTGTGGAGAAGAGCATCCATCACAACAGTGCACAAAGCTCCCAACTAGTGACGCTATATGTGCCAACTGTCAAGAGAAGCAACCTGCATGCTACAAAGGATGTGCAACATACATACAATACAAAAATCTAATTTATAAACCCAAAGATCGCACATTGACTAAAGCAAAACATCAAGAAAAGGAGAACATTAAGGAAAAAACAGGAGAAAATAACAGTGTTAAATTGAAGAACCCGTCAAGCAATATTTAGGAAAAATACAAAACATATGCAGATGCAGCTAAAAAAACAACTCTAACAATAACTCTAAACCGAACACAACTAACAAGGACTCTAACAGCATAGCAGAACTGATAGAGACGATGTTTGAAACATTTCAAAATGTCATGATTAACATGATATACAGCATGATGGATCGCATGATCCAACTTAAATCGCAGCTAGTAACAAAATGCCCATAAATTTAAGGCTTGATGTCCAATCAATTGGCTTGCATTTAACCTCAACTCACCTGATGGAAAGCGACGATGGGTAGTTAAGTTAACAGTCTATGTATGTATGAAGAAGCCACAGAGATTTGTCAGGACCGTAACAAGTGGAATAATGTGGTATCTGCCTATCCCTACGGGAGAAAGGCGTGACCGAATGAATGTGTGTCATTCTTCGTTGTATCAATGAATGTTGATCTCGACAAGCACCATCAATTATATTTAGGAACTAGTGTTCTAGGACCAAAAGTTACAGAGTTATTAGTCTTAAGTTTGACAGCTGCCATCCGAAATGTAGATCTCGACGAGTACCAGCCTTTCTTTTTAGAAACTTGTGTTCTAGAACAAAACATGCTTTATTTATTATTCGGGAGGAACTGAGAACAAAATGACGAAAGGATCACGAAAGCGAAACAACTACGATAATGTTGCAGAATCAAAAAAGGGGCGGGGCTTACGCATCAGCAGTCAAAATTTTTTTGACAAGGTCGAATTCCTATTTCATTCATACGTGTTGAATCTGTACCAAAAAAAGAAGACAGATATATGTGTGTAAACTGTGTCATATAAGGAGGAGAGATTCAAACTGTTGGTAAAAAGAAACAGTCAAGTGTGACGTCTCATGTTGACATCTGCTGACAGCGCGCCGCACACTGCACGAGGGGCCAAATTGAAAAAATGTGGACAAAATTCATACAAACTGACATTTCGGGCTTTGATGTGCGGGTTTTGCCCCATCATGCAGTACACCGCGCGGCGCGCTGCACAGTGGGACATTTCGCCACCTGTCAATGTACTTGCATACAAACTGCTCGGCGTACAACAAGTTTTGCCACATTGTACAGTACGCCGCGCGGCGCACCTCTTCAATGTGTCTCAGCGCTAAGGATTATCACCTGGAATGCCAATGGACTGACTGAACGCTTAAAAGAACTTAAAATATTCCTTACTACCGAAAAAATTGATGTCGCATTGATATCAGAGACAAGATTTACGCCAAAAACTCATATGAGCATATAAAAATACAAGATGTACAATACTAACCATCCATCAGGCAACGCCCACGGAGGGACCGCGGTTGTATTTAGGGACAATCTTAAACACTATTCACTTGGCGAATACAGAACTGAAAACATTCAGGCAACATCTATCCGAAAAATAGACAACAAGACTGAGACGACGGTATCAGCGATATATGCTGTACTGAGAGGAGACTTCTGAGATTATTTTGAACGCATAAGAAGCTGATTTATTTGTGGAGGGGACTGAAATGCAAAGCATACCCACTGGGGCTCTAGATTAACGCTGCCAAGAGGGAGGCAACTACACCTGACTACAAGTGATCTAAATCTGCATGGTGTATCACACGGAAAGCCAACCTACTGGCCTACAGACCAAAATAAGGTACCGGACCTATTGGACTTTTTTGTGGTCAAAAACATAGCAAAGAATCTTAGTTCATTATTTTTCTGTTGTTGTACCTCATTATCGTGTCGTGGTGTCTACTGCAATAAATGTGTGATTCTTCGTTGTGCCTTGGTTAAGAGTGGTCGCGTACTGTCTGATTTTACAATTACGAGATAACTATAGTAATCGATTGTCATCCTAATTTCCAAATTGCGAAGATTCATTTTTGTGTAGTGTGCAGTGAAAATTGCAGTTAAAACATTAACCACAACAAGTGTTGCTATCCCTTTTCCACTCACACCGTGGTTGTTGGACGTCACCCCTCACCTCTCGCGACCAGTGATAGACTCTTATCTATTACTTGCTGCTCCTGTCTCGCATATACACGAACGCAACACACAATGGAATTGCAACGCACACCGCCGCAGCACTCTGCATCGACTCCGGACATACCTAGCGCCGCTGTTGATGAGGACTGCAATGTTTACACCCGTAAACGCAAGTTTCCAGATGATAGTTTGGAATCTCTCGAGAAGAAATTTGACGAACAGATGATTATATATGGAAAAATATACTAAATGAGGATATTTCCCGTAGTGTCTCGGCCGCAGTTAGCTCCGCCATTATCGGCGAAATGTCGAAGATAACATCCGCACTCGTCGATATAAATAATAACATTCAAAAGTTAAACGCGGATAATGTTAATCTGCACAAATCGCTCACGGAAACGGCTACACGGCTGACTGACATTGAAAACTCAATTGGTTTCTCAGCTAAGCGTCAGGATTTGTTCGACAAACGATTGGGAGAAATGGAGTCCAAATTGTTATTGTCTGAAGATACCTCATCTAAAATACTTATGCTTGAAAGTAAAATTAATGCAATGGAGCAACACGCCCGGCAGTGCAATGCCGAAATCACCAACTTGCCTGAAAAACGGGGCGAAAATCTACTTGTTATCCTGGAATGCATTAGTGTTCTAATCAAATGCCCGATAAAAACAACCGATGTCGTCTCCATTCACCGTGTACCACACGCCGAACAAACAAACACACGCCCAAGAAACATTGTTGTCAAGTTTATGACAAGAGTAATACGTGACAATTTTATCTCTGCATACCGAAGTGCAAAAGGGCTAGATTCGACTAAGCTATCAATAGCTGGGCCGACATACTTAATTTACGTAAACGAACATCTAACATTATGTAATAAAATATTATTTCGTCAGTGTCGCGAAGCAGCTGTACTGGTACTCCTACCAGTACAAATACGTGTGGGTCAAACACGGTACGATATTGGCCAGAAAAACAGACAATTCGGCTATCTTTGCTATTCGCATACCTAGCGATATTAGTAAGTTTAAGAAAACTGAACTTAAATAGCGACTGTCACATCACTAATTGTAATGACATCAGGCTGTTATTACTGTTATATTTTTATATACATTTAAGTGTCTTGTGCGCGGCATTGTAGGTAGTATGACGGACGTGTTGTTATCACCGCGCCCGCAATACTACCTAGAAAGCCGGGTTTTATTTTTTGTTTGTATAATCGAGAGGTTGCAGGCTTGCGGAGGTTTTATTAATGTTGTACCAATTACGATAGCATTTATTCAAAAAGAACAAGTGCATACTACCTTAAAAATAGCAAAAATACATTCACATTGTAAACAGTATTACGTACACAACCCATGGGCTTGTGTGTGTATGTATGGGTATTTATGTGTTAGCGATCGAGTTTTACTACTTTACCGGTGTCTTACGAATAGTTTGCAGCATTGTAATAACTATAATATTATTTGTAAACAAAGTTTGTGTCCAAAATGGTTGGGAATGTTGGAGATAGTTTGTCAAAATGCTTGCGTGCTGATGGACGTACTTACACTGAACGTTCGATCTAACATAATAATTACTCTTTTAGGCAGCAGTCACTGTAAACATGGACTGACAATTGAAAAGATGAGATACGATAAATTAATGTTTATCTTATGTTTAAGTGCCCCCTATGAGCGAGTAAGTGATGGCACAATCGCTTTAAGTCTTGTAAATGAATTCCCTATTATGCAAAATTTTAAAAGTGGATAACTTATCGGTATACTACCAAAATTGTCGGGGACTCCGCACAAAATTACATACAGTGTACATGAATGTATTATCACATAATTACGATATCATTATATTGACCGAGACGTGGTTGAATGAGAACATTTCTAATAATGAGATCATACATCCCCGGTGTTCCGGTGCGACCGAGACCGCGCGCGCAGCGGGCGCCGCGACACGGCGGCGGGGTGCTCGTGGCCGTCCGCCGCGAGCTGCCCGTCGCGCCCGTCGCGGTCGGCGGCTCGTGCGCCGTCGGCCCACTTGTAACTACGCACCTGGAACTACACCCGTGACTATTGCTGCTTAATTAGTGCGGTTTATATACCACCCAACCTAAATGTTGACACATATTCATCATATTTAGATCTCCTCACAGAGACAGTGCAGTCACGAAACACGACAGGCTTCATTTTTGCTGGGGACTACAATCTGCCTACAATAAATTGGAGAGATACTGGTACACACTTGGAACCTATTTTACACGATAATTATAACCTACCTAACAAACATTTAATTAACTTTTTATCATTGATAAATGGATTCCAAATTAACAAATTTATAAATTCACACAGCCGTATACTGGATTTATTTATTACAAATAATAATCATTATACGGCTTCTCTAGTATCTGACACACTTGTCCCGGTAGATCAACACCACCCATGCTTCTGTGTACTCATCCCAGTCAACAATCACATACAAACCATACCAATTAAATCTAGAACATGATATAATTTCAAAAATGCCGATTACTCACAGTTAAACTCGGAAATATCTGCTGTCAATTGGAGCGAGCTTATCTCTAATAAATCCACAGATGCGGCTGTGGCATCATTCTATGATTGTATTTGCTCCATTATACATAAGAATGTACCTACTAAATTGATCAAATCTTCACAATATCCAACTTGGTTTTCTCCCGCACTCTTACATATTTTTAAGAATAAATGTCGAGCTTGGACTAAATGGAAGAAATATCAAAATGCTGCTGACTATAATGCATTTTCTATGTATAGAAAACGTTTCAAAATAGAATCACAAAAATGTTATAACCATTATCTATTGAGAGTGGAAAACAGTACACGTGAAAACGTGAAGTATTTTTGGAAATATGTAAATAGTAATAAAAGTAAAGAAGATATACCGGACTCCATGTCCTATGGAAACTTAATTGCAAATGATCCCAATGAAGTATGTAACCTTTTTTCTTCTTATTTCCAATCAGTGTTCGATTCCTCTAGTTTAAATAATGATTCCTATGAACACAGCGATGAAAATTCTGACTCTGATTTAAATCTAAATAACATATACATATATACCTAAACACAAAGTGTTGCATGAGCTGCAGGCATTGGATATTTCTAAAGGCCCAGGAATCGACAATATATCAGATATTTTTCTTAAAATTACTGCATTAACAATATGTGAGCCCTTATATTTAATTTTCAATAAAAGTCTCTCGGAAGGAATTTTTCCGTCCGCATGGAAATCTGCACGTATTGTCCCGGTGCATAAAAGTGGTTCCAGGAATACGGTCGATAATTACCGACCAATATCTATTTTACCCACTCTGTCAAAGGTCTTGGACAAATTAGTACACCAAATCATAATTATATCCTTCATTACATAAAATAATAATCGAACAACAACATGGATTTGTACAACGGCGATCCACAACTACCAACTTGCTTATCTATACAACTTACCTTTTCGAATGTTTGGATGCTAACAAACAAACAGACAGCGTATATATACTGATTTTCGAAAGGCCTTTGACAGAGTGGATCACAAAATATTGCTTGATAAATTGGCTTTTAATGGTATACGAGGCAATCTATGGCGTTGGTTCCAATCCTATATTTCTAATCGTACTCAAAAAGTTGTAATTAACGGCTATGAATCTATTTTCGTTCCAGTAAGCTCAGGAGTGCCACAAGGTTCAATTTTTGGGCCGTTATTATTTATTATATTTATAAACGATATACGCAATTGTTTTGAATACTGCAATATATTACTATATGCCGATGATTTAAAAAATTTTCACGTGATTAACGATGACGATGACCATGCCAGATTTCAGGAGGACTTAAATCGATTCTCCACATATTGCACCCAAAATAAACTTAGTCTAAATTTAAGTAAATGTAAACGTATAACGTTCACAAAAAAGAGAATAACTCATAATGCCAAGTATATGCTGTGTGGCAGTTATATCGATGATGTTCCATCCATACGAGACCTAGGGGTCATACTCGACAGTAAACTGCATCTTAATCTACATGTTGACCATATTATATCGAAAGCTTATAAGATGTATGGTTTTATCATGCGCTCCTGTAACAAGTTCAAGCAGTATTCAACATTTATCTTTATTTATAAATCCCTTGTGCGATCCCAGCTTGATTATGCTGTGCCTAAATGGAATCCTTTCTATAAAAAAGACATAGAAGCACTCGAATTGGTACAAAAGAAATTTCTGCGGAACATATATTACAAATTTTGTCATTCCCGCTTACCATATCAAGAGCTCCTTAAGAAATATGCACTTACAAGACTTAAATGCAGACGTCTTCAACTCGAAGTAATGTTGTTATATGACCTGTGTCATAACAGATATGATAGTATTCCAATCACGAACAAATTATGTTACAAAATCCCTGCTAGAACGCATTGTCGCAATGTACCTCAACTATTTGCTACCCCTCGATGTCGTACTAACGCTGGTGAACGCTCGCCGCTTTATCGTTTGGTGCACTCCTATAACACCAACTTTATTAATATAGATATATTTGGAATGAGTCCTGGCATCTTTAGAGGTACGGTACTTACTAAACTAAAGAGCATTCAATAATATGTCACTTAAATTAACTATATTAAATAGCCTATAACCTCTCTCAACTTAATAATATTCTTATTTACAAACTAATAGAACACTCAAAACCTAATTTTAATGTCTGTGTTTGGGTGGTGGGGTGTGATCTGCAACTAGGCTAACTAATTGCGGATCGCGTCCTATTGATGTGCCATAATAATGTAAGTGTATTGTGCGGACAGCGTCGGAGGCGGCTAGGTGAGGTAAATGGGCCGGAATGATTTGAACAACAAAGATGTAAAATATCCTAACAAATTGATAAGGGCCTACTCAAAATAAATGTCACTGAGCTTGGCTGATTCTGGCGCTGGCTGTACAAGTATTTACGTCTATGTCTTCCTTTTGCTTTATAAGTTATGATTAGTAGTCTGTTAAACTATTTAATGGAAATTATCAGGTACTAAATACATTTGTATTGAAATTTCCATTACCTAACAAGAATTTAATTAAACGTCTGTAGATATTACGACGACCATTCTTTCCCCTAAAGATTTTTTTAAATGAACTGTGGTAGACGGTGCTGGTGGCATATTTATAAATAACTAAGTAAACCCACTGTTTAGTTTTAAGACAAAATGTACAACTGTTTGTTTAACCAAAAAAAAAAAAAAAAAAAAAAAAATGTTGTCTTTCTTTCTTTTATTATTTCTATGTGTATCGAGAATTGCTCCGATTTTTCTTCGGATCACACACCCGTAATCTTGAATGTAGACTGCAGAGCTGTAATAATAGAGCCACCATTGAGACTATATGAACATAACACAGACTGGAAACAATACAGTAGAATGATTGACAGTAATGTTAATTTAAACATTCCTATGAGAACTAGTGCTGATGTGGAATCTGCGATAGAGTCAGTTAACAAGCTGATTCACGCGGCTGCAAGAGAATCGACTCCAGTTTCCGGAAAAATGAAACCACAGTTCCCAAAATTTATCAAGGACAAAGTAAATGATAGGCAAAAATTAAGACAAGTATGGCAAAACACTCACTATCCTTGTGACAAAATAGCATTTGATAAAGCGTCCAATGAGCTGAAAGGGATGATACACCAATTAACGAACAGCAATATACAAACCTCTCTCAAACTTGGACCCAACAAGAGACACAAACTACTCGTTATGGAAGGCAACCAAAAAACTTAAACGTCCCAAAAACCATATACCACAAATCCAGGCACAAGATGGATCTTGGGCTAGATCCGACCTCGGAAAAGCAGAAGATTACGCCGCGCATCTGAAGACAGTCTTTTAACCCCATGATGATGCCGACACTGAGTGTACTGCGGAGGTTAACCGGTCGCTGGAAACGCCTCTGCAGTTGTGCCCGCCACTCAGAAGCGTTTCCCCTTAAGAATTAAAACGCGAAATAATGACTGTGAAAGAGGGTAAATTGCCTGGATACGACTTAATTGATTCCACTCTACTGAAGCACTTACCCAGAAAGGGTGTTGTACTGTTAACAGCAATATTTAATGCTCGTCTGAGGCTACAAATTAATCCCTCTCAGTGGAAAATAGCACAGGTGGTTGTGATACCTAAACCTGGAAAGCCGCTCCAAAAGGCTGATTCTTATAGGACTATCAGCCTTTTGCATCTCTCAAAGCTCATGAAGTAAATGTTACTGAACAGGATGCAATCACACTTGCCAGAAGTAATCCCATCCCAACAATTTGGGTTTCATGCACAGCATGCCACAATAGAGCAAATCCATCGACATGTGGACGTTATAGGTCGTACCTTGGAACACAAACAATATTGTGCTGCAGTGTTCCTTGATATCAGTCAAGCCTTTGACAAAGTCTGACATGAGGGATTACTCTGTAAAATAAAGAGGATGTTATCGCACTATTTTTTCCACATTCTGAAGTCTTACTTAAGCGGGAGGCGCTCGAGGTTAAACATAATACTGAACTATCACAACTGTTACAGTCTGAGATATTATCTGGAATTCCTCAGGGGAGCATCTTGGGCCCGATCTTATATCTGATCTACACAGCTGATCTACCAGTTAGCGATCTTGTCACAACTGCCATGTATGCGGACGGCACAGCGGTTCTATCTAATATAGAGACATAGCTACGCAAGTAGCGCATAAAAGCTAACCCGAACAAGTCGGTACAGGTGACATTCTCCCTTAGAAGACAAACCTGCCCACCCGACAAATTGAATAACTTGGACATACTACAAGCAGATGATGCGAAATATCTGAGAATGCATCTGGACAGAAGGCTTACTTGGAGGAAGCACATATGGAGCATACGCAAACAACTGGGACTGAGGGCCAGAAATATGGACTGGCTGGAAGATAATACCTGTCAAAGAAAAGCAAGATAGCTGTATATAAATCAATCCTAAAGCCCATATGGACGTACGGGATACAGCTGTGGGGGACATCCAGTACCAGCAATATTGAAATACTGGAAAGGTTTCAAAGCAAAACATTAAGGTCTATGCTTGACATACCGTAATACATCAGCAACAAGTAAGTACATACATATAGATCTAGAGATAAAAAAAGTGAAACAGGAAATAGCCACATATCGTAAGAAATACCAAGGCAGACTATTAAGACATGTCAACGAGTTGGCATAGAATTTAAAAGGCATGGGAAGTGTCCACCATCAACGCCTGAGAAGACATAGTATACCCTCTCTATCGGAGAGATTCTAAATAAACAAAAAAAACTGAGGAAGGAAAAGGTCATTGGATTCTCTGACTGAAACAAAGCAGAAAAGAGAGAAGAAACAATTTCAAAACCAGAGAAGTGGCTTATTGTTGATACAACAGATTGACATGTAACAATTATAGATTAAAAAAAATCTTGTACATAATTTTGCTCTAAAGTTATGGGTAAAAGTGTCAAAAATTAAAAACGGACTTATTTTTTGTATAAGTTTAATCTAACCTAGAATATCTCTGAAACTATAATATTTACACGATTATGTGTAATGACAATATTGTAGTACTTTTTATTCTGCGTCGCGTGATACCCCACACATGGTTCCAAGTGCAATACACTCTGTTTTAAAAGCAAATATAAAAACGCGGCGGTTGCCATGTTTATGACGTCATAGTTGGAGACCCAAACAGTTTAGAGATTGTCTCTGTTTTTTATTCAGAATGACATACTTTACAACACTGAGCTGTTATGCTATATGCATTATTATAGTGCTGGTTTCCGGAAGTGAACCTTTTTTCAGTTAAGGGAAGGGACTATAACACATATCCATACTAATGTTGAGAGGTTAACTAGCTTGGACCTACGTTCCATAGATCAGAGAAGTAAATGACTCTGTTGAAATTTAATTCCATCACTTCAATCTCCAAACCTGCCTGCCAAGCGTAGAGATTGTGGTAACATCCACTAATGTGGAGGAGGATCAAGTAAAGTAGTTATGATTATTATATTGTTAAGGATATGAGGACATAATATTATTAATAAACCTACCACATACTAAAAACAAACAGACGTTTTAGGATTTGGACATTTTAGGAATTGGACATTCTGAACTTAAACGGTTTTGCCGTTTTGCGGTTACAGTAAAATAAACTATGCCCCTTTTTTTGCAATTATAGCATCCTGTTGATTGAGTAGATAGGTTTATCAGTCGACTCGTGATTCGTGTGATTTCGGTTATTATTATTTAAATTATTGTGGTTATTCCTGAAATAATTTCATCCAATCTGGTCAGGTTCCCTTGGTAGCAGAGTCATGGAGGTCAAATGGCAGTCGCTCCACTGTAATTATCTCTTCATAATCGTCATCTTGGCGTTAATGTCCCGGTTGTGCTCTCGAGCACGAGGGCCCGGGGTCCGCCTTGACCATGATCCAGGATTTGGCGATCAGGTAAGTATCAGTGGAGCGACTACCATCTGACCTCCGTGACCCTGCTACCAGGGGAACCTGATCAGACTGGATCATGGTTACAAATTCAGTTGCCTAAATTTGCAGGTTTCATCACGATATTTTCCCTCACCGTAAGAGCATCGGTTAGAATTCAACTAATGTACATAACTCAGAAAAGAGTCATTGGTACATGGCCGCAGCGGGAGTCGAACCCGGTAACTCTCGCTTACGAGTCGGATACTAAACATCCCGGTCACCGAAGCTCAACTCCTATTTATCTAATCTGCCAAATCCTGTATCATGGTCAAAGCGGACCCCGGGCTCTCGTGCGCGAGAGCACAGCCGAGACATTAACGCCAAGATGAAAGGCGTGAAACAGGGCGACCCATTCTCACCGAAGCTATTTACAAGTACTCTAGAAGATGTTTACCAAAAGTTGGGATAGACTGACAAGGGCGTTAACATTGGCGAAGCGAAGCTGACCAATCTCCGCTTCTTCGATGATAATGTGCTGTTCTTCAACTATACTTTTGAGATCGAACAGTTGCTCTATAAGTTAAGTACAGCGTTGAGGTTGGACTTTGCATGAACATGTCTGTTCGCTTGCAGAACATAAGGTTTATTGAAAACACTGAATCAGTTTTAAGATTTATTAGAAATATGTATATCTCATTACAAGGTGTGATACGAAGTGGTTTAAAACGTGGGTGTGCCTTTACTGCACAAAATTTTTGACACATATTTCGTACGTAGAGTTTGCTCTAACAAAACGTATAGGCGCTCTCGTGAGCTCTGCGCGGCAAAAATGTCAAAGACCAAACTCATGACAAATAGCACTGAGCGCAAGGTAGAAGTGGATGGGGTTTAAATTGCATAGGTCCAGCAATATTTGTATTTAGGCCAAATAGTGTCCTTCCAGGCTCGCCAAGATAAAGAGATCGAAAGACGAACTAAATCGTCTCTTGATTTTAACATCAAGAGACGAATGTCAATCTTGCATAAAGTCTCACCTATCTCAAGTCAAAATTCTGCTGAAGACATTTATTTGTCGTTGAGATCTTTTGTCTTCCATAAGGAATTTTCCATATATCTCATCATTCCGCATCGTGACGAATTCTGCAAAAAAATGAGACATTTTAGCATCAATACTTGTATACTTTACTCGATACTAAGTTATTCAGTGGTATATTATAGTATTGCTACACGGATTGAAATGAATTAAATAGTTTAGTACGTATTTAAGAGGGATTTGGGTTTGTTACAGAAATGTTACATAAAGCAATTAAGGGTTAACCGAATGTTTTCGAATATATAATTGGGAATTTACGCTATGAGTGTAGATAAACATCGTAATTCAGTTAATTTTACAAAAACAGGAAAAAGGTTAATAGTACCTAATAGTTAAAAATTAATAAATTAATTACAGGGAAACTTTTAGGAAATAAAAATAATTGCTTATTTTATATGAGTAATTGGAACACTATGGACGTACGCCGATTAACAAACAGTTTAATTTTATTATTGTGCGAAGTACTCTATTCAATAGCAGGTATGTTTGTTGTATATATATGTTATAATGTAAGTAGCATTAGATTTCTTTATTATTAGGTCTTTCCCTATGAAATTGGGGTTATGTATGGCGAAAATGATGGAAACTGAAATTTTCAACACCTACTATCTACAATGTAACTTAGTAGGTATAATCAGAAAATATTAAGGTAACTGGTACATATCATTTCATTTTGATATCTACTCTCTTCATAAAATTAATTTTAGTTAAGGTGGAACGATTGTCTTACATTAAGCAATTGAAATTCCTGCAGTCAATAAACAGTATTAATACATAAATTTATGCTTATCTATCTACTTTCGGGTATTTGTTTGCGCAAAATGAAAAAAAAAATTTGTTTTATTCAGAAATTAAACCTAAATTGTTCATAAAACTTACGCGCGCGCGCGCGTGTGTGTGTGTGTGTGTGTGTGTGTGAAAAATGTCATGTACAAATACGGTAATGAGCCAAAATTTTCATCTCTCATATTCTCTCAAACATCATTAGGTATAATATTTTAGGTATATTGCTTAAAAATAAATGAAACAGCATTAAAACGTCAGTTATTATATGCTAAAGTGCATTCTAATCTAAAGTAGAGGCGCAAGGAGCACTAACATTAAAAAACTCGTTGAAATATTAGATGTAAAATAAATTGCAT
Organism: Blastobasis adustella; assembly: GCA_907269095.1. Lineage (NCBI taxonomy): Eukaryota > Metazoa > Arthropoda > Insecta > Lepidoptera > Blastobasidae > Blastobasis > Blastobasis adustella. The sequence continues at coordinate 1,520,517 of OU026132.1, forward strand.
CAAAATGAAGATACATAGCTAAAAGAATAAACTACTTAGTAATGTTATATTCCTTCGATCGCCACCTATGCCAATTGTTATAGAGGCTAGAAAGCCTAGTTACATATTCTTGGAAATGGAAATTCACACTTCTACACACACGCACGAAATGCACGACGACGTGCGAAGTTGCCACTATTACCTACGTTGACATCTTTTACCACTGGGTATGAAGTTTGGTATCTGTTTCTGACCTAGTGAGTCGGAGGTTTTTCCGTATTCCTTGTTTTAGAAAATTTCACCGTATTTGAACATGATTAGATGGTGGAGGGTTATTATGGTAGGCTTCTAAGTGTAATGGTCGGTCAGAGTTCGAATCCGCTCCACCTATTTTATTTTTGTGTTTTTTTTTTATTTATTTATTTATTTAAAACCTTTATTGCACTAAAATTATTACAATTGGCGGACTTAAAGCCATCAGGCTTTATCTACCAGTCAACCAGTAGCCACCACCAGTAACCAGTTTTTTTGTGTTTGGTATTTCATTTAACACTTTGTTATGAAAGTACCCAACTTTTCAGGTATGATATAACTAACCAACTATGGACCTTAGTTGCGGTGGTGACCTCAGATGTAAATCAATCAACTACTTCTCAGTAGGCTATCGCAGCAATATATCTAGCGCTAAGAAAGAAATGAAATAAATTATTTATAATATTAATATAATATGTTGAAAAACCTATGCAGAAAATCATTTTTATTACTTTGTGTGATGATCACAAATCTTGTGAAAGACTTGTTATTTGTGCTTTCGAGTGAAAATATTTTAACGAACAGTGTACCTAAACTACCTAAGTACTTACATATATGCGATCTTGTGACATTTATTTCAAGATTGAATACCTCGAAGTGCGAATTTTTCTGGTGCGGTTCAGAATCGAGGTGGGCCTCGACCGAGTTCGATGTGTTCATCCCAGACCTGAGAAGGGTAAATAGAACAAGCATGTGCCTCCTTGGCGCACCCATTTTTGAGGAGGGAGTCAGCGCTAGTCTGCGGGAAAAAATCGACATGCTTGCTTCATTGAGGGAGCACCTGGTCAATCTCCCAGCCCATGTGTCGCTTGTTCTCCTCAAAAGCTGCCTGGCTGTACCTAAAACAACGTACATCATGAGGACAGCCCCCACGTGGGTGTATCTCCAAGAGGTGAGTGAGTTTGATGAGACGCTGAATCTCACTCTCCAAGAGGTGTTGAACGTGCAGCTCAACGAGGCGCAATGAAGCCAGGCTAGTTTGCCAATTCGCTTTGGGGCTTAGGGATGGGGGCTTGGGCTTGGGGCTTTGGGGATTTGGTATTCGTAGGCTGCGCGAGATGGGTGCTTATGCTTTCCTGGCATCTGCGCATGGGGTGGCGGAGTTGGTTGCTCGAATGTTATCAGATCATGGTGACGAGCTCCGTATACCCTTTGTGCGGGAGGCTATGGAAACATTTTCGGAATGATGCCCAAACTCAGTCCAGCCCGCGAATCCAAAGTGTCAGCGAGAATGGAATGACATTATGTCAAAGCACGCGTCGGGCAAACTCCTGGAGCAATGCTCGGAGGCCGATGAGGCACGCCTTCGCGCCGTGGTCCAGCCGGAGTCAGAGTTATGGCTGCATGCCTTGCCGTCTCCTAGTATGGGTACGTTGCTTGATGACGATTCTGTCAGAATTGCTGTCGCGCTTAGGTTAGGGTGAGCCTCATACGTGTGTATGTGGGAGCTTAGTTGAGGCTAACGGACACCACGGCTTATCATGCGCGCGCTGTGCTGGCAGAAAACCACGTCATCAGGCAATTAACGAAATACTAAGACGAGCCATGGTCTCTGCAGGTGCCTTGCGTGTTGGAGCCCCATGGATTGAGTCGCTCTGACGGGAAGCGTCCAGATGGGCTAAAACTCATCCCATGGCAAAGAGGGAAAGGCCTGGTGTGGGACGCGACGTGCGTAAGTATGTTCGCGACTTCTCACTTGAGAAATACACGACGGAACCCTGGAACAGCAGCTGAAGCAGCGGCAAACCTCAAACAGGCCAAATACGCGGGGTTGGAGGCAGCGTACGAATTTGTGCCGTTCGTTGCGGGTCCTTAGTGCGCAGCGGCCAAAAACTTGTGCCGAGAGCTGGGTCGCCGGATGAGACGTAAGGGTCTGGACCCAAGGTCTGGGCACTTTTTGGGCAAGCATATATCTCTGGCTGTGCAACGAGGTAACGCGGCTGGAATATTGGGCACATTTGGCAGGGAGGCCGTTCGTGGGGGCCTTTTTAATTGACGGTGTAGGTAAATAAGTTAAAAAGTGTTTGATTAAGTGCATTTTAATAGTTAAATTATCTGATTTTATCTTTACTACTTTATTAATGTACTTTACTTTATTTTTCTTTATGAAAATAAGATTCATTTTATAAGTATATAAAATTGAGATACAAGAAACACAGATATTCCGGGCTAAGAAAGTTCAGGAAAATGGTTCGCGCTCTAGCTAGTTGTTGTAACAGTTTGGTTTGTGGTTGATATATCATATGATAATACATTCTCAGCCAAAAATTGTTTTCTTTGTTGGTCGTGAAGAAGTATGGCATGAAGGAATTTATAAGTACGACGTGTTTATTTCGGTGATAAAAAAATGCATATTATTCTAAAAATATATTCTGATGACTTCAAAACATCAGGCTACGGTCCATAGTTTGTTAAGGGTACCTGCTGGGATTCGATCCCTCGATTCCTTCGATTTTGCCTAAACAAGCCCATTATACATAGCGCTGCGCTATCTCATCATATTTAAGCATGATTAAGTTGTCTACTACTAGGAATACGGAAATACTGTAAGCATATGTGAGTAAGTAGTTCAAAACATTAGGAAGAAACATTCCATCGACATCTACGGATCATTTTCGTATAAATTGCATTACAAGGTTTTGTTCAATTTTTGTTTCGTTGGTTTCAATTTAGTCTAAAGTGTGCGCAAAACATAATCCAATATATATAAACACAAAGACAATATCACAAAACAATAAAAACTAGATATTTTCAAAAGTGGCGCCATCTAGCGAGCTTTGGGCACCCTCTACCTTAATTAGGCAAAACTGGCGACAAATGAAAAGGGTTTTTTTATATTCAGTTTTAGGCATCTATTTTCGAATTTAAGTTATATTTTTACATGTATTATTTTATACAAATAAAAATATTTGTGCACCTTACTTTGTTTTCACACTTCCAATAAAAAAGACAACTTTATAGGTAAAGATCCAATACATTATTTTTTATGTACAAGTCACAAATGATACAGCTAGCTTCGAAAAGTGATATCTTCTTTGAGGTTCTCTCGGGGTCAGCAATACGCTAGTATTGATACCATTGGCATATGGGCTTGTTTATATTGTTTAAAACCTTGTAATACTTTAAAATGCTTGAAATAGACGTACAAAAATTCATAGTTTTCAATAACTGTTTATTGTCAACAATCTGGCGGGCCGTCAGATTATTTGCCACCTTAGCGATTAAAAAATTATTTTATACATATTCCAGGTACAGTTGATTATGACTTACACAGTAACCACATAACAATACGATGCGAACCCAACGAGAAATTCGCTGTGTTATCGAAACTGAATGATTCCGTGACCCCGAACACCGTAGCAGTATATGATTGCGAGCTTCCAGATTTTCCAGAATACTCGTACAAATCAGAATTTCAAAGGCTCAATGTTTCTACTGAAAATTTAAAAACATTATATTTACAAGGCAATGTAACAACTATGTCTGATATACTGGCAGGTTATCGTTTAAAAACAGATACACAGTTCAGAGGATTACCTTCAAGTGCAAATATTATAGCGAAATTTTTGGATGATTATGTCACAATATACTTTAAATATACATTGACCGATGAAGAGCCACAACTAGGTAAGTAATTATATTTTAGTAAAAAATTACTTACTTTATAGATTGTAGGGATTGTAATTGCTGTACCTCGGATCCGCGATGCGAAGCGGAGATTTCCGCTCCGATCTCAAATCCCGTATCTCAGCAACGTAGACCAAAAAGCGCAAGTTGACGACATTCACCTTAAATCCCAGTCAAGCTCAAGGGGCTTAAACGCAAGAGATTTATCAGACATGACCCAAGCTGGTGAACCACGTCTGCAAACTCCACACTAACGAAATGTTGAGGTGAAGTTCTAAGGTATTTGATGCAATAAAGAGTTTACATACATACATACATACAAGAGGCTCGCGTGCGCTTTTTTTTTTGAAACTATCGTGTTTGGTATCAAATTAAAGGGCTTCATATGCCGGTTCTAAAAATATGCTACACCATTACCTAATAACCTATTGGCCACCCGTTTTCTAAAAATTAAAAATACATTTTCAAAACATGCAAAGTTTAGGCTCCTGCAGGTAGGACACGTTAAATATCTCTCCCTCATATCTAACGTCAAAAAGGCAATTTTATAATATTTTAAATTGCAAATCAGCTAAATATTACGATACATAGGTAAGTAACCTTTAGTTGTCGTTCACAACACAAAATGTGTAAAATACTTGAAATTAACGTAAACAATCTGAATTATATTATGTTTACGTGTATTACTTGTGACTTTGACCCATTAATTCCGTATTTTATTTACATTTCCATTCTAGACTGTGAGGGCGCCGTGGGTTATCCTGCGTCATCGAGTACAAAAGAAATCCACTTTGCGATGGTAGAGTTTAGGAAACCCACAATCGTTGGGCTGCCCGTATAACCTGGCACTTTCGGTACAGTTGAAGAGAAAAATTAATATTTCTTCGACCCAAACCACGTCATAGAGTACAAGAATGAGACCTCGTAGTATTAGTATTTACTTATATGAATATAATAAAACCGGCCTGCCTTACATCTTCTTAACAGTTTCGCTAATCAGCCACACGAAAGTCATCTAAAAATTATACCGAAACTACGTCATCGAGTACAAGAATAAAACCTTTTCGTAGCGATATTACTCACTTAGAGAAGTAAAAAAATACCGGTCTGTCTTACATCCTCTTGGCAGATTCGCTAGTCAGCCACATTGTAGTAGCCTTAAAATATACCGATACGACGTCATCGAGTACAAGAGTAGGCTTAACAGGGTGTAGTATTTTTTTCTTTAAGAAACCTAGCCTATGATATCTGCAAAAATGTAAGGATCCTAACGACACCTCATTTGTTTAAATTCGTCCAGGCGTTTAGATGTTATGGTGGAATAATACCTGTCTATTTCATATAAACGACGGCGTGTGATAGAAATAAAGGCATGCCACGATAGGACACACGAGGCGCGACTCGTGAATTTTGTCGAATAAGAATAACATTTAAGATAATTTACAAAAAAAATTGCATATTGTTGTTGCTTAGGTCAAGCCACTCTACATTTGTGTACTGAAAACTTTGTTGTATCTACACTATAGGTAATTAAGTATAGTAATTAGGGAGTTGTTGTGCATGTGCACTGCCTGTGTAACGCAGTAAGAGGATGTCACACAGTAAAATGCAATACAAAACATCAACCTTCATTTAACAAAATATAAAATATGTACTCGCGCTAAAATCCATTCCTTTAGTAGATTAATTAATTTTGTCAAGAAAGGATTTGTCTTTAACACGTATCACGGCACTGCTGTCATCTTTTCGTAGGAATACTTGACCGAACTTCACCCAATCGAACTTAAAATCTTTCTCCTTAGCTACCGTTCGGGTAGCTGCATGTAGTTGCTTTGTTTCCGGAGGCAAGTGCTCAGTAATACAGATGCGTACACTGTTGCCCTCCACGCCAGAGTATTGAGAGTTTAATTTGTCGTTAATATGCTCTTTATTAAACGGAAGTATGACAAAAGTATTTTATCTCTCATGCGAGGCGACGAAAGTGTGACCAGGATGTTACGAGGTCTGCTGGAGCACTTATCCACTTTAGCGACCCGGCGACATGCATGAATATCACTGTTTGAAATCGAGCAGCCGATTTTTTCGCAGAGTTTATTAAAGATACTCATTGGGTTTTCGTTGTTACTCTCCGGGACCGCCTGGAGTTCCACGTTACGGTCACGTGATATTTTTTCGATAGAGTTAAGAGTATGTTTAAGCTTCGCATGGTCTACTTTAAGCGAGGTTTGTTCAGACTGCAGGGACCTTATGATATTATCCTTTTCAGATATTTGCTTTTTCAGGTCAACAACCTTCCGCTTGAATAAAATCCGTTGTTTTAGTAAATTCTTCAGTAAAACTTTTAATTGCTAGTCCGTTAGTTGAAGCAGGAGGCTCCGATGTATGCAGAGTAACAGGTATCAGAGCAAGACTTCCGACTAATTTGAATATGGCCGGCGCTGTAAATGGCAAAATGCGCAAGATAGAACAGGAGGAGGAACGTAATTTTTATTGTTTACTACACTTTTGATATTCAATAACCAATGATTTTAAGTCATTATTTGTTGTTACCTAGGTACAATAGGTTATATACATAATATTAGATTAGGTAATATTTATTACGTATTTCTATTACAATTATTCCAACATAAATAAGTAAATAATTTAATAACATACATACATACATACATAAAGCTCACGCCTGTGTCCCACAGGTGGGGTAGGCAGAGACTATGGACCGCCACTTTGCTCTGTCCCGACACAACTCTCTAGCCACGCATATTGTACAGAGTAACGCCGTACAGGCAATTTTACCTACAGCTGTAAGTAGGCCAATGCGCGCCGAAGGTATTGCAGCGTAGGTAAATTACTTAGTGTATAACTTTTTATAATAAATTAGTGTTTAAACATCATTCAACGCGTTCGGTCATTAACATCCCTCGCCTAACCCCCCTAAACACTCACAACAACTGTATAACAATACAGTTTATGGTCCTTCGAGCCTTAAGGAGGTCAAAAACATACAGTTTTGATCCTTCGAGCATTGAGAAGATCCAAAACCATACAGTTTTTGGGTCTTAAGTAATCAGTGACAAATTAACAAACAGTTAATTAAACAGTGACATACAGTTACAATTTTTGGTGACATACAGTCCCATTGAACATTATACCTACGTGCGCGTTGTAGTGGACATTTTTATACTTTTCTACACATACAGTGAGAAATAAGTGTATAAACTGTGAGGTGCAGTGACTTTGAACTATTGAACTTTGTTTTTGGACGTTACGCAATATTTGCGACATATTGGACGTGTTCCCTCTGGCGCTGGCAGATCACAGGTTGGAAGTCAGGGGTTCGAGTTGTAGCAGCATTCGTCAGTCCAAGTAAGATCTTTCCAATTTTCTCTATCAACATGGATCACTTGCTTCAACGCCAGGCTGATATTCTCGATTCCATTAAACAAACGAAGCGTAACTTTAAAAAAGACTCCGCAAGCCGTAAAACACGGGAATACATAGATTCTCGTCTCGAAAGCCTAGATAAATACTGGGCTGAATTCAATACCAATAACGTAAAGCTCGGCCGGTATGGCGATGAATCTGTTCCATACTTTGGAGAGAATCAGTATGCCCAAGCTCGTGCTTATTATAACGAAGTCCGCTATTTAATTTCAACTTTTAAACCTATCGAGATGAAAGAGATACCAGCCGGTCCAAGCGGTCTTATTACCAACCCAAAAACCTCCCCACTGCCAGCACGCAGCGCTCCGCCAGCAACAGACGCACAGCCAACACAGGCAACAGAACTTCTATCTCTCCAACGAACTAACTTTCGCGCATTATCTAGACTACTGAAAGGTCCTAATTTAACAGAATTAAGAGATAAATGGGAACTAGAAGATGAGTTACGTAATCTACAGTCGAGATGGAATGTTATCGACTCCTTGCATCTGCAAATAGACAACATATTGCAGGGTACAGATTTACAATACGATGGCGAATTTAGCTACTATGAGACTTGCTATAAAGAGCAGAAACGTTTGTTAAACCAAAAATTAGCATCTACAGCTCATCTTCAACAATCAACCCCGCAGATAAAAATACCTATATTTACAGGCAGGTACACTAGCTGGCCTACATTTTATGATTTATTTACACAAAGCATTCATAATAATACCCTTCTCACTAAGAGCCAAAAAATGCAGCATTTGAAGGGAAAATTAAAGGGTGAAGCCGAGCGACTCATTCAACATTTGCACATATCTGCCGACAATTACGACACCGCCTGGGAGCTTCTCACACATAGATATAACAATCCCCAGGTGCTCTTCACTAAACAAATTGAATTACTTTTAAATCAACATATTATTCAAAAACAGTCGGCATATGAGACACTACGATGGAGTGTTTACACGCCATACAGAATTTGGGTATTGACACCTCTACTTGGGACCCATTATTAGTTCACTTAATATCGAAAAAGCTTGATTCTGACACATACAGTGGTTATAAAGAGTCCCGCAAGTCACCTCGTGAATTACCATCTTTGAAAGAACTCATGTCCTTTTTAGAGAGCAAATTCAATGCCCTAGAACCTATTCATCAGAAAGATTCCGGTTTCATACCAAAGAAAACCTACCAACACACAAAGCCTCACACTAATAACAAGCCTAGCTACCAGCATCATCCCGCAAATCGCCAAGGAAATTATCAAACTTCTGCAACATACACGTGGAACTGTCCATTATGTGCACAAAAGCATACATTATTCAAATGCAAACAGTTCATTAACCTGCAACCGGACGCAAAATTGGGGACAGTGAAGAAATTAGATATTTGTCAGAATTGTCTGTACAAGCATAAATACAATAAGTGCACTTCGCCAAATAGGTGCAAATATTGCCAAGGCGAGTACAACTCGATTTTGCACGATGCCTGCGCTCGTGCGAGTCACGTGGCGCTGTACCCGCCGACCGCCGTGGCGCCGGCGGCCGGGCCGTCGCCCCCGTCCGGCAGCGTCAACAACAAAATGCTGGCTACGCAGTCCTACATGCCGCCGACAACTTCCTTGCCATAAGTTATGTCGAAACAGCATAGCGTTAATTGCATCGCTAATGAAAATGAAGAGATTCTTCTAACAACAATATCGATAAAAGTTAGAGCAATAGATGGGACTATCGCAACTCTACGAGCCCTACTAGATCAAGGCTCACAAATATCTCTCATTTCCGAAAATGAGGCGCAGATGTTAGGATTACCTAGGCACAGCTATCATGCATAGGCTATGGATCAAGGCGTAGTCGCGGAGTCGTGTCACTACAATGCAAATCTATCTACGACGACTTTGAGTTTGAAACACAAGCATTAGTCATCGATCGGGTAATAAACAACTTGCCAAATGAGACCTTTTACAAACAGTCTTGGGCTCATCTTCAACACATACAGCTAGCGGATCCCGAGTACAACATTTCAAAACCTATCGACATTTTACTATTGCGAGTTTCGATTACATACATTTCGATGCGAGTGTCTACTCTGACATAATTATGGATGGTCTGATAAAGAGCTCAGACAGAGCACCCATCGCGCAACAGACTAAGATGGGGTGGATTTTGTCAGGTCACGTGAAGACGTTTAATTGCAGCGTGGTTTTAAACAATTTAGAGGACATATCGCAGTTTTGGGAAATTGAAGAAATAAATGACACGGCTCCCAGTCTATCACAAGCCGAACAGTATTGTGAAGAATTTTATCAAAGCACAACGCAGCGTTTGAACGATGGCCCCTACGTCGTAGCAATACCAATGAAGCCTAATTATGAACAGAATTTAGGATTATCTAGAAACAAAGCTTTGACCCAATTTCATAACTTAGAACAAAAAATGAACCTAAATCCTGAGTTTGCGGAAAGCTACGGAAAGTTTATGCAAGAATATCAAAACATGGGTCACATGATACTAGCACCAAAAAATCAAAAGAGAGCGTGTTATCTCCCACATCACGGTGTTTGGAAAAATGACTCCAGCACTACTAAACTACGAACAGTATTTAACACGTCGTCACCGACATCATCAGGTTACAGCCCGAACGATTTAATGGAGCGTGATCTGAATCTACAGAGCGATCTCCATAGTTTAACTATGATTTGGCGCCAACACAGGTACGTGATCACTGCCGATATCGAGAAGATGTTTCGACAGATTTTCATCAGGGAGTCCGATCAGCATTTACAATGCATAATGTGGAGAGACACTCCACAAAACCCCGTTGAAGAATATCAACTCACAACCATTACGTACGGAACCAAAGCAGCACCGTATCTTGCCATGCGAACCCTAAAACAGCTAGCAATCGATGACGGCTACAAATATCCGTTAGCAGCGGAGTCGTTACTACAATAATTCTATATGGATGACCTTTTGGAAGGATGCGACACATTAGAATATGCAAAGGAGTTACAGCAACAGCTGATTAACATTCTACAAGGAGCTGGCATGAATATTCGCAAATGGTCCAGCAACGATAGACATTTGATAGATCATGTAGCAGCTGATCAGTTGGACACCCCATTAGAGTTTAAATGCTTAGAAACAAGGAAGACATTGGGTGTACGATGGAACCCCAATTCGGATACGTTTACCTTTCAAAACTTATTTGAAGATCTAAACAAAGATAGCGGCCTAACAAAGCGACAGCTGTTATCAAACGTGTCCAAAATATTTGATCCTCTTGGATGGCTATCCCCTCTCACAATTAGAGCTAAACTGCTATATCAAAATACCTGGTCAGATGAACAACTGACGTGGGGTCAACAATTATCGACACAAATGCATGAACAATGGTCACAATTTCGACAGGATTTCCAAAATATTAATATGATAAAAATATCGCGATATCTGGGGGACAAAAATAGTTACATTATACATGGATTCTGTGACGCCTCGGAAAAGGCCTATGCTTGTGCAATTTACGTCACCGCAGAGAATGATAAGGGCGAGTGCACAACCAAGTTATTAACAGCGATAACAAAATTGGCACCTATTAAGAAGAAATTAACTTTGCCTAAATTAGAACTCTGCGGAGCCCTCCTACTTTCACTACTCATGAAAAAGGTCATCTCAGCACTGTCAAACGAAGACATACAGATTTACGCATGGTCTGACTCTATGGTGGCTCTGGGTTGGATTCATGGAGACATCAAGCGCTGGAAGCAGTTCGTATCTAACAGGGTTCAGAAAATAAGAAGCGTCATCCCATCCACTAACTGGCACCACGTCCGTTCAGTGCAAAACGCAGCGGATTGTGCAACACGGGCATCCTTTGAACAACTCTCAGAGCATACTTTGTGGTGGGAAGGCCCACAGTGGTTGAATCATTTCGATGAACAAATACTTAAGAATAACATTTACCAACCCCCCAATATCGAAACAAAAAGGCACAAGGTGAACACGGCTTTACATAAAGGTAAAAATATTTCATTAATAAAAGACTTACTGCAAGCAAACAGCTGCATTAGGTCCGTAATTACGTCAGTGGGTTGGCTACCACGTTACATTCAGTGGTTGCGAAATAAGCAGAATACACCGCGCCACGGCTACCTAACTGCAACGGAAATGCAACATTCTTTACAAATAATTATGAGAACTATACAATCCGATGAATTTCATGATGACCTAGATCGCTTAAGGAACAGCAAACATGTGAAGACCGGTAGCAAACTAGCATGTCTCAATCCCTTCATAGATGAAAAGGTCGGCTTGCTAAAAGTTGGTGGCCGCCTTAACAACTCATCTCTGAAGCTAGAAGCTAAAAATCCCATCATTTTATCTAGTCACAGCCGACTCACGGAGTTTATTATTCTACAAGCCCACGTATATACCCTCCACGGTGGACCGCGACTTACCTTATCCTACATAAGAGAAAAGTACTGGATTTTAAGTGGACTCCGTACTGTAAAAAGGGAGGTACGAAGCTGCGTGACATGCAAGCGATTTAGCGAAGAGAAGCGACACCAACTCATGGCAGATCTGCCAGACCCTAGGGTGAACCCTTCCCGTACATTTACGCGCACTGGTGTTGATTTCATGGGTCACTTTGATATCAGGATCAACAAAGGACGCGTCGTGAAAACTTCAAAAGGATACGTGGCTGTCTTCGTCTGCCTAGCAACAAAAGCTGTACATCTGGAGCTCGTGTCCGACCTTATCACGCTTGGATTCTTAGCAGCATTTCGGCGTTTCAGTGCTCGTCGTGGTACACCAAGTCACATGTACAGTGACAATGGTACCGATTTTGTAGGAGCTAACGGGCTTCTAAAAAGGAATACCAGGAAATCAGACAAACTATCAATGAACATTTATTCCGCAAACTCAACGATTTAAACATCCAGTGGACTTTTAACGCCCCTGCATTCCCATCAGCTGGAGGTCTAAGGCAAGCGGCCGTCAAGAGGTTAAAATACCATTTGAAGCGAGAGTCGGTGAACAGAAACTTACATACGAAGAGTTTATCACCCTCTTAGACCGGATCGAAGCCTGCCTCAACTCTAGACCCTTGATTGCTTTGACTGAATGTCCCGAATATGAATATTTGACTCCAGGACATTTTCTTATCGGTGGAAGTCTATTGTCAAGACCACAAACAGACCCTGATCAAGATGGCGCTTGGTACAATCCATGAACAAACAGTTCTGGAAAAAATTGTCATCTGATTATTTACAAGAACTTCAAACCCGTTCCAAGTGGAGAACTCCTTCGAAAAACATAGAAGTTGATGACATGGTCATTATTAAAGAGGATAACATCCCCCCAGGAAAATGGGCTCTGGGAAAAGTGACCACTGTACACCCCGGAAGGGACGGCTATGTTCGAATAGCGTCAATTAAAACAAAAAATGGCACGATCAAAAGCCCTATAATAAAATTAATTCTCCTCCCAGTAAAAGAGGAGCAGAACACTCCATCTCCGCCAGCAAATGCACAAAATGTCACACAACACGCGAGCGATGACGTCACAAGCGCTAGCAACAGCAGCGCGCATCGCCCGACTCGATCTACGAGAAATCGGCTGTGCAACTTTATAACGACATTATTTTTAATATTTTGTTCAATTTCGCCTATACTCTGCATTTACAACGTCACGAAGTTCAACGACAGTCAAGGCATCTATTTCAATAAAATATATGACATGAATTTGATACGGGACGAATGGAAGATTGTACTATATTACAATATGACTACGTATCGCACCGGCTTGCATTACATGGAGAAATACTCCACATATCTAAAGGAGCATCTGCATACGACACATCTATCGTCACCGACGTATAAAGGCATCCTATATCAGCTCGAACATGAGTTGACCGAAATTGAACATTATGAGCAAATACTTACAATTCACAACGAAAGGCAAAGGAAGAAGCGAGGCTTGGTAAATGGTGTGGGCTATCTTGCTAACGAATTATTTGGAGTTCTGGATAACAGATTTTTAAGAAAATATGAAAAGGACATCGAGAAAATATCCCTAAATGAGAATCATCTGCAACAACTATTGAAAAATCAGACTAGTGTCATTGAGTCGCAATATAAGACATGAAAATATTATAAACAAACAGTTCGGCATTATTTATAGCCATTTACAGAAAATCACTACCACCGTGAACAACGTGCAAACCTCGGGTCAATATGAATTATACATGTTATCATCGGCTCTCTCTGCCCAGATTATCATATCTAGTTTAAGAAACATCCAAAGAGAGTTGTTAAACACAGTTACCGATGTATGGCACGGGCACATGGATGCGCACTTATTACCGCCTGATCAATTGGAAGACCAAATTAATGTTATATCGAGCCATATACAGAGCGATTTAACTCTGCCAGCAGATAAAACTAACTTGAAAGATTTTTATAAACTCATGAAAGTCAACGCGAAAGTGAGTCAAAGATATTTGATATTTGAGGCAAAATTACCCTTAGTAAGCAAAGAGACGTTTGAAGTAGATCAGCTGGTGAGCTTACCATCAAATGGATACACCATGGTAACCACTTTTCCATACATGGCATTTAATTTGCAAAGGGATTTGCTGATTCTTATGTCGGAAAAAGACTTGCAGTCCTGTGTACATACATCTTTCGAGAATATATTGTGTTCCAGTGATCACCCTATATATGAACAGCAAATCACGCAATACATGTGCAACATAAAGGTAAACAATCGAAGTATTTGCGTACTACAACCATCGATGTGCGAAGAGCGGTGGATTAAAATACATAACAGGAACGAGTGGATTTACACGTGCTGCGAAGAATGCGCACTGCGCATATTTTCCACGACCCTTTTCATACACCCCAGCTTTTTTGAGAACATTACTGATCTGATCAGTGAATGTTTTCCTGGGTCGCCCTCTTAAGGGCCGGTTTTCCAGATTCGCGCTATTTACCTCTTTCGTCAATCGTCTATCATCCATTCGCTCTACATGCCCGAACCATCTTAACATCCCTGTTTCTATTTTTGATACTACATCATCCTTCATGTCACACCTTTCACGGATCACTATATTTTTCACTCTATCACTCAATTTCACTCCACACACTTTCCTTAGGGACCTCATTTCCACCGCATTTATTTTACTTTCATTCCTCTTCTGCCATACCCAACATTCACTACCGTTAGTGTGGGAAGCAAAACTACGTTATGCAAAGCCTCTACCAAACATCCTGTATATTGTATGTTTATAGTTGATAGACTTAGAATTGAATAGGCATATCATACACAGAGCACTGTGTGGTTAAAATATAGTTTGCTTATCATGATTTCTTTTGACAAATGCTCTCAAATACTTAACCAAAACTTGGTTTTGTAATAAACTTACAAAATTCATTTGACGTTAAGAGAAATATTTTACTTCAAAAGCACGTAATAAATTTACGCTATTGATTCGTTGAAGGACAGGCAGAATATCAGGAATATTTTAAATGTTGGGCGACAGGTTATGGGACCCATGAAATTCGAATCCATTTGGTTGCGTATTTTTGTTTGCGTTATTTAAATTTAATCGACTCGTTAAATAAATAAAACGTCGTATGTAATATATCCTTAGCTGTTGTAACATTTAACTATTTTCGGTTCATCAGGAACAGTTTGTAAAATTTATGGATATGCGAACGTTATAATAGCAGTCGCTTAGACCTCGTAAAATTAGAAATATTTTATTTTTTGTTGTTTTAAATATTGGACTGTGGGAACTTTGAAGATAAGGAATCCAAGCAAGGTGGCCAGGGTAGTAGAAACGTGAGAGTCAGTTTCGGGGGCGCGTCGCGTGAACATCATTTTATCCATTTCCGTAACTAAGAAACCCGAGGCTTATCCAAACTTCCACGGAAACATTCATTTCAACTCGCGTGTGATGTGTTTAATTAATTAGTGCTTCATTATTATGTGTTATTTACAGCTTTGTGACGTTTCTTTAGTTCTCTATATCTCTTTATCTCCGTAGTGTCAGTGATTTGGTTTGTTTTGAATTTATCTTTGTTTCTAAGTTTCGAAAGCGTAAGTTACATTCTCATTATTTTTTGGTAGTTATTAGGGATCTTAGAGATTTCAATGTAAGTTTGAAAGGTGATTAAAGACAAATTTAAAAGAAATAGATTTCCAAATTATATATTATCAGTATTCACCCTCACTAAATAAAAAACTGTATTAACTAACCTGGGACACAGTTTCGGATGTGACATCGAATACACTCTAAAAGAATGAGTTAGCGCACGAACCCGACTTTGTGTTCGATGACCTAGGCGCTCTAACTAAGTCTACGTCTAGGTTTGCCGCCGAATTCTGTTACAATTTAGACCCATGTTCCATTTAAGAACCTTTGTGCTTTTAAAGCTTTAATGATATTTGCCTACGGACATGAATCTCGAGTTTGGATCGAAACCTGGTCTAAGTCGTTAGCGTCCCTCACACTAGGCACACAACTTACACGCGCGAAGTAAATAAAATTTTGATAATAGTCTCTCCATTACTCATGAGTCGATAGGTAGGACCATAGCAATGCTTGACGAGACGATCGGTATATACCGATCGTCTCGTCAAGTATGGTAAGTATGGTATGATGGTTTAAAAGGATTAAAAGCTAAATCATTGGGCTGATCGATGTCTAGGCTTTGCTGGTTGGACTGAGATAATAGGTGTTATGGGAGTCTCAGTTTCCTTATCGGTTAGGTAATTCCATATTATTTAGGTAACTTTTTTCGTTAGAATGGCCACATAAGAAAGAAGAATCCGATTGCCGTTTCGAGAGCTGTCAAAGCTAAGTCGCATGTTTACTTAATACTTTGTTTGATTTCTTGTGCGGATTTTATAAATTGTTTGACTATTTCGATTTCTGTGGATTACATTTTAATCATCTTACTTCCGCGGATTGTATGTTTCATTCGTTTCATTTTTGCGGATTTTGATATTTGATTTTACTTTTATCTAAGTGAACTAAATTTTATTCATTTGCGAATATTTTCCGAATATTCATACGGTTGATTTACAGATTATTATGAACTTACATATTCCTCGTGACGTTATTCAAAATGTATATGTCGCAGCCATCTGGTTAAATCAGTCATTTAATGAGAAGGCTAGTCTGTTAAATAAACGCCGGCATTCAATTGAATGCTTAGGCCGATCGTTGATTGAACTAGCAACACTCAACGTTTAACTAGTTGGCTTATAGTAAGCCAGCCCTTTGAAGACGGCTGACGTAAAATCAGGCAGATGATTTCAATTTAGTTGAAATTTTTTCCACTACGGCACTGGTAGTCACCAAACCAAATATGGCGTCAGACAGCTCGCACAGCAAGCAATGTTTTTGTATTATGCTCGTTTTTAACTATATTTAAAGTGCGGTACTGACATGTTTTAAAGTAAATATTAAGATAAGTTTAAGCAAAAACTAACTTAATTTGTTCATTTTCTTTTTAAACTTATAATTAGAAACATAAATGTCTGCCAAAGTTTCGTGCAATTTTATATTTAATCACATAAAATAAGAATGTGCATAATCTCTTTTGTTCCTATACACCTATAGTTACAAGTAGTTAATTATAACTTTAAAGTTATTATTGTGTTAAATACAATTAATTGTATACTTACTGAAATTGTTGCCACAAATAAAATCATTATTAAATAAAAGTGATATTTATTAATTAGTTCTTTTTTATCTTAGCAAGGTTATCATTTAAGTTACGAACTCATGTTCACTCTAACCAAACATATATTTCCCTTTAACGAAACGGCTAGATAACGTTCAGCCAAGTAGCTGCACGTTACATTCAACTACTTGGCTAGTTGTCCTTTAGTCATTCAATTGAATGCCGGCGTTTAATTAACGGACTAGCTTTCAAATTAAGTGGCTGATTTTACCAGATGGCTGCGACATATACACAACGTAGTGGGTCAGAAAATTTCAATCGATAACTAGACGATCACTTGCTTACGGCCGAATCATCATATTTGAAATGATGTTAAATATGTTATGTCTACCTTTTATAGGTAGAAACTCGTATGTGTGTATTTATACAAATAAATAGGTATAAGGGGACTGAAAAGTTACAGCACGCAAGCTACATCTTCCACCTCATCGTCGCTTTTCATCAGTTGAGTTGAAATCAAAAGCAAGGTTATCGACAATAAAAAAAAATTATCGATAAATCGACATAAAATATAGTGTGGTACAACACTCCGCCATTTTAGTTTCTGGTAGGTATGCCCTTTTTTCGTAGGTATGGCAGTTGCATGTGTTTCCTTGTTCTGAGGTTCTATGATTTTATTATAATAATATCATAGGTTATGGTGTAGTATATTTTTAGAACCGGCCTATGAAGCCCTATCAATGGATACCAAACACGATAGGTATTTAAAAAAAATTTCAAATCCCATACAAAAAATTGATGATAACATTGCTGCTCCCCCCATGGGAATATTTTTAAGAACTACCGCTCAAAATGATTGTTTTAAGCACGTGTAGATACCAAACAGCTACCCTGCACATTTATTTGCGGTTTTCTATCAATATTTGCTTTGTAAACTGCCCACTAATAGGAAATAATGATAGATTGACATCGCATAGTCAGATGCGAGACATACAACGTGACGATCCCGAAGACCCAACAAAGTGGAGAAAAAAGAGCAGGAAAGCGGACCCTGGTTTTTGCCACACTGCCACTTTCTCTCCTTTTGCTATGTACGCAAGACCAAACAACAACATAGTAACAGTGTTAATTATGATCTTAGGATGCGTCTCTACTTTTTCTAAGGAAAATTAATTAAATCAAAATTAATAGTATCTAGTAAATAAATAAAACCCCTTTTATTTAAATTAAACCCATTTAAACATGAGTGCCTGTTTATCATACTAGGCGTAGCCGAGTTTGACACGAGTGCTTTAATGATTTATTATATGCACCTGTATACACTATTTTATCTACAATCATATTTGTATGTTAACGTATTAAGAATTTGCTCATCTTCGCTGGAGTCACGTCAGTTGTTGTACCTACGCGTCGAGAACATCAAGCGGCAGGAAATTCACCTCAATACTTTCACATTTATCTATTTATAAGACAAATCTTCAAACAAAAAAACACTTTCACAAACAATTACAACAGTTAGAAAAAGTATTATGTTAATAATTCCATACATACACAATCACAAATATAAACAGAAAGTTTAAATTTTGAATTTGATAATGCCATATTTTGATATTCAGCCTACGTTTCATAATGTTTAAAAAGTTACTTTATCTACACTCATAGCGTAATGTTCCAATTACATATTCGAAAACAGTTGTTTAAGGATACATTTTTTCACGCCAGCCTATATTATTTTAAAAAATTACTTTTCGATACAGAATTTCCCATACTATTTTAATTACAGCTGAAATAAAAAATAACTTTTTAATCATTATGCAACACTTTTATTTTCTAAATTCTTGTCGGGTGCTGGGATACGGCGAAATGTAGGCTGAATACTTTAATCATCATCATCATCATCATCATATCAGCCAGAAGACGCCCACTGCTGGGCATAGGCCTCCCCCAGAGATCTCCACAAAGGCCGGTCCTGTGCTTTTCGCATCCAGCTGGTACCTGCGATCCTTACCAGGTCGTCAGTCCACCTTGTGGAAGGCCTACCCACGCTGCGTCTTCCGGCACGTGGCCGCCACTCGAGAACTTTACTGCCCCATCGGCCATCTGTTCTTCGAGCTATGTGCCCTGCCCACTGCCACTTCAGTCTGGCAATCTTTAGAGCTATGTCGGTGACCTTGGTTCGCTTGCGGATCTCCTCATTTCTGATTCGATCGCGCAAAGAGACTCCGAGCATAGCTCTTTCCATTGCCCTTTGGGTAACAGTGAGCTTTCTTATAAGGCCCACAGTGAGCGGCCATACTTTAATGTCTTCAATAAATTCAAAATTCAAATTTTCCTGTTTATAGTATGTAATTATATTCCCGCTAAATGGTATATTTTTTCCAATTGTTGTAATTTGTGAATGTGAATGTTTTTTCTTGTTTGAAGCAAATAAATAGATAAATGTGAAAGTAGTGAAGTGAAGTTCCTGTCGCTTGATATCCTCGACACGTAGATACAACAGAACTGACTCGCAGCTTACTTCCAGCAAAGTGGAGAAAATTATAGGTACGAAATTATAACATGAAAATATGAGTGTAGATAAAGTACTGTATGCAAATGAATATAATAAGGTATTAAAACACTTGTGTCAAACTTTGACAAACAGACACTCATGTTTTAATACCCCCTTTTATATGCCAGTTGCATAAACTACTATTATGTTGCAGCTGTAATGAAAATAGTATGGGAAATGCTGTATCATCAGTATTTTTTTTAAACTTAATATTAAAAAAGTTTATTCTTAAACGACTGTTTTCAAATACGTAATTGTAACATTACGCTATGAGTGTAGATATAATATATTTTTTCAACAGATTACAACAGCAGGGTACATTTTTACATTGTATGAAGCATCCGCCGTGTGGTGTCCGGCAGAGTAGAATAGCACCAACCCCTTACACTCATGGGTGTCGTACAAGACGACTAATGTTTTCGAGGCAAACGATCAAGAGTCTCCGTAGTCTGGAAAATGGGTAGCAGCATTTTCCATTGTTATATTTAAACACTGCGATCTCCAACCCGCCTGCCAAGCGTGGAGATTATGGCAATAACCTCCCCTTTTGTGGGAGAGGCCCTAAGTCTTTCAGTGGGCTGTTACGGGCTGTGATGGTGGAAGCATCCTTTTAAGCCTAATATATTGTTGTGTTAGGAAGTTTCACTTTTCTTTATCATGCTAATCAAATCATCATCGTGGTGTTAATGTCCCGGTTGCGCTCTTGCGCACGCAGCGCGGGGTCCGCCTTGACCATGATCCAGGATTTCGCAGATCAGGTTATTATAGTGCAGCGACGCCATCTGACCTCCGTGACCCTGCTACCAGGAAACCTGACCAGATTGGATCGTGGTTACATACTCAGTCGCCTGAATGTACAAGTTTCATCACGATATTTTCCCTTACCTAAAGAGACATCGGTTAGTATTCAACTAATGTACATAACTCAGAAAAGAGTCATTGGTGGGTGGCCGTAGTGGGACTCGAACCTGGTACCTCTCGCTTACGAGTTGGATACCCTAACCGCCCGGCCACCGACGCTCCCATAAAGCTTATCAATGATTAAATTCTATTGTAACACTGCGATCTCTAACAACGTTATTTTTTTTCAGGACAAATAATATCAGCACATGACTCAATTTTCATGCACTGTATAAACGCAGGTAGTCTGCCTACGTTGGACCATATACAGACACCAACCGAGATCAATTCGTACTTCTGCGATCCAAATGACTCTTACAGCGCTATGTTTAATCGTGTCAACATAAACTTGTCAAAAGTAACGTTTCTCCATATATGTCCTAAAGCCAAGTTCTCTCCTTCATATCTCATTGGATTGCCAAATGGTACATCTTTTAAAGTAGATATAGAAGATACAGCGGGTGCAATCTATTATTCCGGTAAGTACTAATAGTAAGGGCGCTTAAGTACTGCATACGATCCGAATTTGTATGTGATCTGCGTCTTCACTTTGGCTCAAGGGTATCGTAAACCAAAAGCATGTTTGAAAAAGTTGATAAATGTATAAAAAATGAGAGAGGTTTTACAGGGCCCTAGGAAGTGTAACAATGTGGTATTATAAATTGATCAGTAGATCTTGGCACTGTAAAGTTTGGGCTCTTCATGTTTAGTTATGGTATCATATGGGTACCAAGCCCAAAGTTTGTCAAACTATATGGCTACCTGACAAAACGAACAAGTAAGACGGACTGAAATGTTGTGATACTTGCTCGTATGCTTTTCTGTATAATATAGGCACGTTTTGTTAGTTTTGTGTTATTTGTTTTAAGAAGTGCTTTGGGCGCAAATTACAATATTTATCTTCAACGTACAATTAGTATATTATGAATTAAGCCATTAAAGGAATTTGCCCAAAGTTACAGTGAGCTATAGCATGAGGAAGAAGGATTCGAGCTTGTGAGGAAGAAATATTAATTTGGTTAATTTTGTACCAGTTCACAATATTTTGATAGCTTAAAATCTAACGTATTTGACTAAGATTTAAGGTTAGATTTTCTAGAGCTAAGCAAAAAATAATTATGCAAAAAATTATACCACATGTATGTCAGAACGCAACTGCATCGACTGGAGTGCTGTTTCTGGGATTACTTCTATGGATGTCAAGATGAAGTTTTCAATTCCATGCTGCTATGCGTTGAAGTCTTGTCAAAAACTCGAGTCCTGGAAGATTTAATTAGAACACTTAATTAGGACATTTAAAAAGAAAATTATACAAATGAAGAAGAAAACAGGGAGGATGTAAACAATATTAATAGGATGCAGAAATTAAATTTATTTTTTGAGAAATTAAATGGAATAAATTGAAGCAAACAAAATTGAACGGAAGAAGAGTTAAGGAAAATAAGTATAATATGTATGTAGCTGTCGGAAAATGTAGGAGTCTGAGGGTCGGAGTCCACAGCCTGAAGGATGGCGAATGCGGTTACTGGAGCTGGAGGAAACTTTATTATACCGGTAAAGTGGCGGAAAGTGTTGAGTGCAGTGAAAAAAAGTGTATTGTTTTAGTATTTTTGAAAAAAGTGTTTGTGCGTAACCATTACCCACTAGTAAATATTCCAATGTTGACAAAATAGTCAAATGGTACCTATGGGTACCTATTACATAAAAACGGTAAGTGTCACACACCTGGAAGAATAAAAAAAAATTCTCTAAATGATGTTTACATATACAGCGCTGCTACAGCACTAGTTTTTGTAAAATAAATTAATTATCAAGTCCGTTATCGTGTAAAATGAGACCATTCCATTTTATAAATCAATATTTTAGTTTATCTCAGACAATACATTTTACTTTTCGTTTATAAATAATTACATTCAATATGTTTCATTATGTAGGTCTTCATAACTTCCCGTGATCGCAACGCGGTCGGCCGGTCGTGTGCGTACCGCTGTTTGTTCTTGTCATGCGATGAATGTTAGGCAGTGTTCACAGTGACGTTATGCAGGATATTATAATTACCGAATTTCTTACTTTTTTGCAAAATAAAATTGACCTATTCGATGAACTCAGCATTATCCAAATCGTTTCATCGAATTATTTTGCGACGGAAATTGAAGAAGGATAGAATATTCTTTTTAAATGGGACGACATGACATTTAACTCCTATAAGTAAGAATGCGGGGTTCATCAAGGAGGGCTCACGTCACCGGACTTTTTCAACTTGTACATCAACGGCCTTATAGAGGAACTGAGGGACACAAAAAAGGGATGTCATATTGGTGCCAGTTGTATTAATAGCATCAGCTATGCTGACGACATGGTGTTGCTCAGTCCCTCAACTAAAGGTTTATGTCAGTTGCTTTTAGTCTGTGAGCGTTATGTTAACGCTCATGGACTGAAATATAACGTTAATAAAACGGAACTGATGGTGTTCAGGGCAGGGAAGGGTCCGGACCGCGTGCCTGAAGTTAAGCAGAATGGTTTGCCAGTTCGGGTTGCACGGCAATTTAAATACTTAGGCCACATTATCACGTATGATATGCGAGATGATGAGTATATGGAGCGAGAGAGGCGAACGTTGGCGATAAGAGGGAACATGGTAGCACGCAGATTTGGGAGTTGTAGCGATGAGGTAAAACTGTCCTTATTTAAGGCGTTTTGCCAAAGTTTCTACACCTGCCAACTCTGGGTGCAATATCGTAGAAAAACCATCAGTACCGTAAGAATTCAATATAATGATATATTCCGAATTCTTATGCGTCTGCACAGGTTTTGCAGTGCCTCAGGCATGTTCACCGACGCGAGGGTGGGCGTTTTCTATACCATTATCAGGTCTCGCATCGCTTCCTTCCGTTTGTGGCTAAAAAATTAAACAAGTTGCCACCCGTTATCCAAATTGAGGGCATTTTGAAGATAAACAGGCACTTTGTTTATCACTTTCACCACTATTTTTTTATTAAATATTTAGCGACAATCAAAATCCAAACAATGATTGTGACACTTGTATGACTGGCAGTTAAACGTCATTCTCAAACTTATAAGCGTTTACGAAGAAATATTTATATTGCGTTTTGTTTACTTCAGAAGCAGGAAACAAATACAATATACCCAGTCTGTTCCGTAATACGCTGAATGAAATTTTATGAAATAACCCTAATTTTAAAATGATTTTACTATCGTATATTTGGACATATTTAAGCAAGAATTGACATGATTTTAAACTATGGCATATTAATGCAAGAATTGACATTATTTTACTATTTACTTTGACATAATATGCAAGAATTATAATTATAAATTAATATACAGTGATTATTTAAATTAAGTATAACAAAGTCAGATTTTAAATAGAATGGAACTCTATTTGAACAAAATAACAATTAGGAAAAAACTAGTCAGGTCACTTGATGACTTTAACATCTCAACGGGCAGTATGTTACATATTACAAACAAAGAGGATAGCATGCCTGATATCACATCATTTATCAGCGTGGAACAATTGGAAAAGCAAAAAGAGGATACATTATTATTTGAAAATGCAGAGCTACAAAAGCTAACTTCAAATCAAAAATTCGCAATAGATTGTCTAAAAAAATCATATTCTGAGAAGCTGCAACCCCCAAGCACACCAAAATGCACACCAATTTCGCCGCTAATACCGCGCTTACAAAAACATATATTGTGCAGTACACCAAAAAATTATAGAAATATAATTTATAAACACAAAGATCAGGCCACACAAACGGTTGAACAAATCAATGGTGGTAGTGAGACATTTAAAACTAAAACTTAGTTACAAATCTATTATTCTTACAAAAAGAAAACGAGAAACTAACACTACAGCTTAAAAATATAATAATAAAAGAAAAGAGAAATGTCAGCGAAACATTTGGACAATCACTAGTTCACAATACAAAGGAGAATGAGAAAGTGTAACTCAAAATAACAATACCGAAGAAATCAAAACAAATGGAAAAATTTAAAATATTGCAAATACAAACACGGAAAGCTTAAATAATCTAAAGAAAAACACACAAATAAGAGAGAATAAAAAGATTTAAATATTGGCAGATCAGCAAGGCAAAAATATACAAAATTGTCTACAAAAACTAGTAGAATCCGCTTTCAAAGTATTTTGCTTCTAGAAACCATGAGCTAAAATGGTGGATGTGATGAAATCTTTTAAGGATGATATTTAAAGCACAGAAACGATGTATAAGGGCTATCTGTAACTTGCGACGTACTGATAGCTGTAAGTCTTTCTTTAAAGAGCTAAATTTTCTTACTATCTTACCGTCCTTGCACGTTTACGAGGTCGCAGTGTTCGTACGTACGAACAGTCATCTATTCCCAAGTGTGAAAAGTGCCCGGCGCCGTGACCAGTTACATTTACACCCTTGCAAAACAGCAATGTTCCACAAAAGTGTTTTTGCAATGGCCCCAAAAATCTATAACGCTACACCAAAAATAATACGAGAAGCCGAAAGTCTGAACCGTTTTAAAACACAACTTCACAATTATCTCGTGGAAAAAGCGTTGTACACGGTAAAATAACTTTTTATAAAAACAAGAAGGTAGATAAAAAAAAAACACTAACACTTTTGCGCCCATCTTTTATTATTTGACATGATAGCTTTTTATTTTTTAAATTATTTTATACATACCTTGACACCTAGGTTTATGTTTGTTTTTAATATCATTATTATTTTAATAATTATTTAATTTAGTCACAATTGTATTACTAGTATTAGTGTATGACATGAAGGTTTATATTATTATTTTAACTGTATTAGGCATTTGACATTGTGTTTATATTATATTCAATTATTATTTACATCATTAATTACAGTTTGACATTGTTTTAAAATCATAATAAAATGTTTATATTAAATTTTGTGCACCGAAAGGCAGGTCACAGATGAGCACATATATATCTAATGAAACATCTTTTTTACCTGTGTTACCACAAACAAATTTGAATTTGAATTACATTTGACTATGTTGACGTCACCCGTCTACTAAGGGATTTGACCGAAATCAAAACAGAAATGACTAAAATGCAAATTAACGTAAATGCAGAGCTAACTGAGATACATAAAGTAGTTGGTTATAAAAATTGTAGTGACATATCAAAAATGACGAATATACATAAAAATGTAAGTACACCAATGAGGACGCCTCCTAAGAAGAAGTCGGTACCTGCGAGCGTCAGTGTCAACTCGAACTTTTAAGAGCCCCAGTAGTTTTTAAATTTTAAAATTAGATAATTAACATTTTTTGCCATAATTACTCTACTACATGTGTTAAAAGGCTAACCTGCAAGTGCTGACTCGTTATCTCCGCTCTCAACATCCTACAACACAATGGATCCAGCATCACAGAAACTGAACACTAAAATTGATGAGATTGTTGCGCTATTCTCCACAAGGATGGGTGAGTTTGAAAAGTCTCTCGACAAGCAAATGACAAATACTGCACCCACGGCACCGCAGACTATTAAAGCTCTGGCAGCAGAGTTTTACAGTTTTAAAAGCTTTGTCCTAAAGGCCATCTCACTTCTCAAAGACCAAAATGAGCACCTTTCCCAGAGAGTTGACGATCTGGAGAACCAGTCCCGACGGCAGGTCCTTCTCTTTCATGGCTTGGCTGAGACGGGGAATGAGGATCTGATAGGAAAGATCTTGTCAGTGTTACACAACCAAATGAAATTGGATAGTGTTAGCGACTCTGCTTTGGATGTATGTCATCGGTTGGGCGAGAAGGGCACTAAGGACCGTCCCGTGTTGGTGCGTTTTACATCAATAAGGGCTCGTGCGGCAGTGTGGAACGATAAGACGAAGCTGAAGGGCTCCAAAATCTCGGTGAAGGAGTTCCTCACTAAGCCACGGCAGGAAGTGTTCGCCGCCGCTCGCAAACAGTTCGGCATAAAGAAATGTTGGATGAGCGACGGTACGATCGTGGTGCTCCTCCAGGATGGGAAACGCAAAAAGATTATATCCATGGCGGACCTACGTGATCTGCAGTCCCAGTTACCAGCGATCAATCCACATAAAACATACACTGCTTACTTTTCGTTATTGTCACTCTTAATTTTGCCGGGTTATAACTTAGATAATGCATTTGTTTACTGATAAGGTAGCTCGAAAATACACTTTTTTAATTTTTTAATACCGCTTTTATAATTAACTCAAGATAACTCATGATTATTAACTTTGTTTACATCTCTTCTTTTTCGGCTATTGTCATACGGTTGTCAAGAGTTGTCTGTCAGTCATGACATTTAGCTGTCAATGTCACAATAGTTTTTTTTTTTTTTCTCTGCACTTGATAACCCAACTTCTGCACTTTTTAATCCAAATATTAAGAATGTTTCGTTTCATTGTTAATTTCCATTAATTTTTAATTTTCGTTTCCTTTTTTTTTATTTTGTGCTTCCTGGTTGTATATTCCATTGTATTGCTATATAATGTTTCTTCCTAGTCAGCATTGCCGGTGTGTAGTTGGTCTTACTATAACACATTTAATTAATTTTTTTACATTTAAAGATATTTTTTATTTTTTTTGTTTTATTTATTTATTGGTAGGTATATATTACAATAGTTATATACAATATTTATTGTTATATTTTATGTCGTCTGATAATATTGAAGATGATTATTTTCATTCTTGTTCTTCCGATGAATATGAAAGCGCTCATGATATGTCATTTGATTCTGACTCTAGTAATGTTCCACTTAACGTCCAACTTCGGTCAGTGTTCAACAACAAATGTCTAAAGCTTGCTCACATCAATGCTCAAAGCCTCGTAAGTCATTACACAGATCTTCTCGCCGCCTTTAGTGATCAGTGTGTCGATGGACTACTAGTTTCTGAATCTTGGTTAAAACCATCTCTACCCTCGACACTCTGTTCACTTGCTGGTTATAAATTGTTACGTAATGATAGAGCGGGTGCTGGGGCTGGTGGCGTGTGCATCTGCCTCCGCGATGATATTCCACATAAGGTCATTGATAAGTCTCTCGATGTGTTGCCCTATATCGCTTCTCTCGAGTACTTGCTTGTGGAGATTATAATTAATCACACAAAAATTCTGCTAGGAGTCTTTTATTGTCCCAGTGACAAAATTAACTATTTTGGTCGTTTGGAGACCTTATTATCTGCTCACCGCGCGGATTACGACCATATAATATTAATGGGAGATCTAAATACGTGCCAATTGAAAAATGATCGCAGGGCTAGCAATCTTCAGGCGATCATTTCTGCTCTCGACCTAAAAATTGTATCATTTAAAGCGACCCATTATCCCCCACATTCAAAACCTTCTTTAATTGATTTAGCGATCGTATCAGACGATAATTTGGTGGTGTCACATGGCCAATTGACCGCTCCACCGTCGGAACTTCCATGACTTCAAGGACTGGTCGGCCTTGTACGCAGCGGACACTGTGGGTCAGAAGGTCTCTATCTTCAATCGAATGCTCCTGCACCTCTCTGACGTCCATGCACCTCTGCGTCCGGTTCGTGTTAGGCATCTCCCCGCACCCTGGCTAACTAGTGACATTAAAAATTTAATGGCAAAGCGAGATAGAGCCAAACTGAAATTTAAATAATGCTCAACGGAGGCCAACCATCTTGCATATAAAAATGCACGTAATACATTACAACTCCATGCATTTCTTCGCAAGAATGGCCTTCTCAGCGCTTTCCAATCCGGTTTCCGTCCCTTTCACAGTACTGTTAGTGCACTGCTGAATGTTACTGATGACATCCGTCTCGCTATGGAAAATAAACAGCTTGCAGCAGTCATTTTACTTGACTTCAGCAGTGCATTTAACTCTGTTGACTATGACATACTACTTGGTATCATGAAGTCAACGGGGGTCTCGGACCGAGTCCTCCCGTGGTTTGAGTCCTACCTTCGCGGCAGACGGCAGTGCGTGCGGACTGAGGAGTTGTCTTCGAACTGGTGCGGCCTTTCGGCTGGTGTTCCGCAGGCCGAGGTGCTCTCTCCATTACTTTTCTCCATATTTATAAACCGCATTACGGCAGTTTTACGTTGCCCCTTTCACCTTTACGCTGATGACCTTCAGATCTATGCGCACTTCCCTGTCTCTCAGATCTCAGACGCCATTGACACAGTGAATAGAGATTTAGCGGCGGTGCAGAATTGGGCTAAATCTTTTGAGCTATTGGTCAATCCGTCTAAATCACAAGCCATTATTATTGGCAGCAGCCGCTTGCGGCACTCCGCAAGCGGCTGCCTGGCGGGGTGCTTGCCCTTGGTTTACTTCAATGGTGTCGAGATTCCATATACGACCAAAACCCAAAACCTTGGTCTCATCATGGACTGTAACCTCTCATGGACATCTCATATAAACGACATTAGTAAGCGTATGCACTTCACCTACCACTCTCTTCGGCGTCTCCAGTTCTTTCTTCCGTATAAGACCAAGATTATGCTCGCTCAAACACTTCTCTTGCTGCTGCTGGATTACGCTGTCGTGTGTTTTCTGGATGCCACTGAGGAGCTTCTTCATAAGTTGGAGCGTCTCCAGAATCTCGCAATCAGGTTTGTGTTCGGGTTGCGTAGATTTGATCATGTCTCTAAATATCGTTCGCGGTTGAAGTGGCTTCCGATCCGGCAGCGCAGGAATATGCACATTCTCACTTTCCTCTATAAAGTTTTAAATAATCCATCCTTCCCTGAATGTATTCGGTCCCGTTTCAACCTTCTTCCCCTTCCATTCCGTTCTAGACGCCAATGTGTCATCAAACCGCTTAAAGTTCCCCAATGCAGCACCTTTTTCTTCAAGTCGTACACTGTCAAGGCGGCGCGACTGTGGAACAGTCTACCAGCTGACATTCGTGACAGTCCATCCGTCAACACATTCAAAGCAAGATTGAAAGAGCATCTCATGTATTATCACTAGAAGTTTAATTTATTTATATATATATGTATATATGTATAACTATATATTTATAAGGTAGATATGCAATATGTATTTTTGTATTTTAGATGGGTACTATTATTTTATCAGTATGTATGTATGTATGGGTCCTTTTTTCTTTTTTCACACTACTGCCGGGACGGGCAAAAAAAACATACGGGAAGCCGTATGTTTTTTTTGCTCTCGTAACACATGTCAGGGTTGACCAGAAGAGATCTCTTTTAGAGATAAGTCCACCTTCGTACTATTATTTCTACCGTAACAGTACTGTAATGTCTATTCTGTACAATAAAGAATATATATATATATATATGTAATTCCAGATAGGAGAAACGATTTTTTTTATTTTCTGTATAGATACGTGATCGGCAAAGGCACGGTCTAAAGTAATTCCTTTTTGCAGCATAGAATAGTGATACAGTGAATAAAAAAACTTGTATTCATTTACAGGAAAGTTTAATGAAGAGGATTCAGAACTCAGTATTTACCTTTCCGAAAGAGGTAAAAACTCCCCACCACAACCGGATATGAAAACGCTGGCATCCAAACTGTCCAACCTAACATATAAACATTTAGTAGTAATGGGAATGAAATCTGAGGAAAATCACTATATGGCAGATTTAGTATATTCTATTACCAGCAATATCAGTGAAATTAACAAAGTGACATTAACGGATGATATGGATGATTATATTTGTTTACCAGAAAGATTATTAACCAATATTTCTTTAACATCATTAGTGGTTGATCCTAAAGGAAAACGTAACACCACTATTATAAATAATATACTTGTGGAGAGCAGTGTATTTAATAGCGAAACATTAACTAATGTATACTTAAAATATGTGAAAATGCCAGTGCTCCCAAAATCAAACAATCTGGCGAATATTACCCTAGAACAGAGTGTGTCAGAAGACAAATGGGGTGGATGCCGGAAGTTACAAAGACTGGTTTTAATTAGTCACAGTTTCGAGCAGAATCTTTTCGAAGAGACCGGGGGATTGCTGGCTCACTGCGAACAATTGACAGAATTGGAATTGAAGAAATTTGACTTTTTAGAATGTGGTTATGATGATAAACTTTGTAACAAACTGTGCGTCATTATTTTTGGATTGAAATCATTGAAAAAACTCATGATAGTAGACAGCTCTCTATATAATATCGCTGACATTTGTTTCGCTTCTTTAAGCGAAATAGAATATATTGACTTAACAGACAGTCGATTGTTTCATCCAAATTTGTAAGTTTTACATCTATGTGGTAAAGTTAAGGCGTCTATTACCGCGGTACAAAAATTAGCACAGCTTTTCGGGTGTAATTTCTAAATTCGTAAGCTTCCAACAAGTATATTTTTGAGAAGTTAAAACAAGTATAAGTTTACAAACGCGGACCGTCGCACTAACTATTGCGTTCTTAATACGCCAAAACCAATATTTTTTGCATGAAAGCACAAGACTTGATGACAAGACAGGACTGACCACCCCGCTAGGGGGGAGGAGGAGGGGATAACATTTTCTTACGCCGCGCACTGTTGGGGTAAAACTTCCCTCGGGTAAGTGTGGTGTCATTTTCAGATACCAAAAAGAATGGCAATCATTTTTTTGCATACAAAAAGATTGTATTATCTCCAAATTCAATTCAAAGATCTTTCAGTGACAATACACTGAACTGGTATCGATATCGGTACCTATTTAAAAATATATGTTTAAAAATCCACTTTAATACAGATTTTGAAAAAATAAGTTTTATTGTAAAAATTTAATAAAAAACAAAAGTTTAAAGCATGGCATACAATTTCATAGAAAAATAAGGACATCACAAGGACTACATATAAAGTTTTTAACATAAAAGACATTGTATGTATCCTTTGTAACAGTATAATTTATTCACATTTGGTATTCAGTATAACTTATTGGTGAGCTACGTGACGATTTCAAGCGTCTCAAAGGTCTGCAATTAAAACTATAGTCTAGCACTTTCTTGAACATTGTCCCAACACCGCTGACTTCCCACGTCCTCGGGAATGGACGAGCCCGGGTTAAGCACCCTCCAAGCCTGACGGCACTGACATGCATCGTCGACATGAGGAATGCTCATCCTGCCACCATCTCGTCATCATCATCATCTTGGTATTATGTCCCGGTTGCGCCTCCGCGCGGCACGCGAGGGCCCAGGGTCCGCTCATCCTCCCCCTTCTACTGCAAGAATATTAGTCCACGCTGAGAAAAACATTCAAGATCCGCTTCACTGACTCTCTACGTCAAAGGCAGCGGAGTACGGAGGAAATACTGACTCTCTACGTCAAAGGCAGCGGAGTACGGAGGAAATAATTAACTTTAGGGACAGCAAAGCACAACCACAGCAAAATCAGAGCAACGTGTGCTGAAAGATTTTCAAGGCGTCCCCGGGCGACTAGAAGAAGCAGCCTTCTGGATTCGAAAGTTTCAGCTTTTTGCCGAGGCAGGTAATTTTCTGAGTAGGTAAATTTCGAGGGAGGTCATTTTTTTATATTGCGACAGCTTTTTCAAGTACTTCTTCTAAACCTATTATTATGATACTATGCATACATACTGAATTCATGTGATAGTATAGATAGTTCAACTCAGTTGTGCGCGCGGCGCTATGTGTGCGTGCGCTTGTAAATATACAGCTTTCATTTATGTGGCAGTGACGCGGCAGTCGTCGTCCGAGCAAGACGTGTTCTTATCGCTTTTTCTTACGGGTACAGTCGTCAACAAAAATGTCTAGTTCTTCATGAAGAAAATGTTTAAGGAGTCAGGTAAATATTTGTTAATTTTGAATTTAGATATAAAAGATATTTATAATAATTCTATATACGAAAAAATGTATCCTTGTTGACGTTAACGTATTATTGTTTTATACTAGAGAAACCATTGCTAAGGTATACGAATTTCTGAAAAAAGATACGAGTAGTATTGTAACTAGTAAGTGATCCAGTTTGCAGTGCAAGTCCAATTTTAATATCGAAATTAAGTAAACCTTTAAACAGCGTACGGAAAAGAACAGCAATGGCAGTGGGGGTATCAGAGAGAACAATAACTAATATATTAGCTGAAGGAAAAGAATCTGACTCTAAATTTAAATCTCCGCATAAAGACCGCAAAAAACGTTCAAAGAAGTTAGAATTAGACAACTTTAACGTTGATGTTATACGTTCAACCATTCAAAATTACCATTTATAACATCACGAGTTACCTACATTGCTGAAGTTGAAAAGAATATTTCAAGAGAAACTTAATTATGATGGAAGTATTTCGACTCTGCGTACAGCTTTGTTAAAGTTGGGATACAAATGGCGAAAAACTGTGGATAACAAACGTGTTATTATAGAGCGGCATGACATCCAAAAACTGAGATTTTCTTATCTGAAAAACTTACTCAGATACCGTCAAGAAAATCGGTGTATCGTATATACAGATGAGAGCTATATCTTAACTAATCATGTGCAAAACAAAGGATGGGGTAATAAAGATGGACCACCTCTAAAGAGAAACCTGTCGAAAGGACAAATAATTATTATTGTGCATGCTGGTTCAGAACAAGGTTTCGTACCTAACGCACTATTGACATACAAGGCAAATAGTGTTTCCGGTGATTTCCACTCTAACATGAATGCAGAAAACTATGAAAAGTGGCTAAAAGAACGTCTAATACCGAATCTTCCACCTAACTCTGTGGTTGTGCTTGATAATGCCTCATACCATAATGTTCAAAATGACAGAGCTCCAAATTCTAATTCCAAAAAAATTTAAATGCAGAGATGGCTGACTGAAAAAAATATAGCTTTTAATTTAGATTTGAAAAAAATTGAACTGTATGATTTGATTAAAAAAAATAAAGAAAGCCATATTTTTTATAAGATTGATGACATACTTCAGCCATATGGCATAAAAGTTCTTCGACTGCCACTATATCATCCTGAACTAAACCCCATAGAAAATGTGTGGGGAATTTTAAAAAATTATATTGCTTCGCGTAATGTCGACCAAAATGTGACGGGAATAATGAAACTAATAAATGAACGTTTAAGTCAAATTGATGAAGGGATGTGGGGTAATACTTGTCGACATGTACAAAAGAAAGAAGAAGAATACTATCGACATTTTGACTTGGAGGCAGAATTCATAATTAACCTTGGTGACAGCAGCGAATCCGAAAATTTATCATTTGATTTTTCAAGAAGCGATTCAGAATAATATGTTCAATACATAAACATTAAATTACCAAATTATTGTTTTTTTTAAGACCTTAAAAACCGAGTTATTCCTTTTTGTTTCATATTTGTTTAAATAACTGTATTTGTATTTTGTACCCGACTGTACCTCTTGTCACGCACACAAAGTCACTGTATATGTACAAGGTTTAACCACACATAGGGCCGCGCGCACAACTGAGTTGAAATATCTGTACAATATTATAATAGATTCATGAGGATCTGATAATGGAGTCATGAGGTGGATAGTAGACTTCTTCAACTGTTGCTAGTAACATAGTCAAGATTGGACTCATTTGGTGAGTTTCGACGAGTTCTATAATATACAGCATGCTTGACACTGTCAAAAGATGGACAGTAGAACTCTTCTACAGTTGCTAGTTGCCGAGTTTGGACTCATTGTCAGATTTGCCAAGTTCTATACAGTACAGTTTCAGCAATGGCCTCGGCAAAAATAGGTGAATCCAAAAGATGAAAAGATGACGAAAATAATTCCCCAAGACCTGGAAGCATGGAAGATAAAAGGGGAAAGGAAGAACGAGACTCTAAACTGCAGGAGATGAATTTGCACTTACTGGTGTTTACCTCTAGCCCTAGCCTACGCAAGAGCGGTAGGAGGATCTGCAATCATGCTCCACTACTTCAGGCTTTCCTCCGATTGTACCATTATCCAGGTACCATACATTTAAAGGGGATTTAAGTTCCAAAATAGCCTTGTGCATAGCAAGACTGAAAGATAGGGGCCAAGTGGATCATTCTGCTGCGCCCCGACCTGTGACAGAAAAAGAGTCTCGTCATAGAAAATGTTAGAAGTAACAGAGTTGATAGAGAAAAGGTTACAGAGAAGGCAGCCTTTCCCTAACCTTGCTCAATAGAACATCCCTCTCGACACTATTATCATAATTACAGCGGACAGCATCATAATTAAGTTAAATATAAAAGCGTTTTTAATATATAACTTAATTATGATGCTGTCCGTCTTAGTCGGAACTGTTGCAAAACCCAAAAAACCGTTGCGCTGTGCGTGTATTGCCGCCTCGCAGTCCAAACGCATCCCGACACTCAGTTGATGACGCCTAAGATAATCAGCCATCTCCACCTTGACTGAACGACGTCCAAGCTTCGCCGCCAAACAACGGACAGTGTTTCCGATCGCTATTAAATCCCCACCTTCCCAGACAAAGCGCACAACGTTGCTCCATAGAGTTAGGGACAGACTTTTAAAACCATTAAATAAAAAACTGAATAGCCTTGCTAAACTATCCAATAATCGATGTCCATTATTGCCAGTCGAAGGCGAAGTGAGCTGCTTCAAATGAGCTGGATGGATCCCATCCAAACCTGTCGCAGATCCACTATGAAAAGTCTTGAGCGCTTGTAAAATGTCCTCTGTCTTAACTCTAAGTGCCAGTATAAATCGGTCAGGGCACAAAGAAAAATCGTACAGACGGAAAGGAGCTTGATGTATCTCAATGGAGAGAAGGATATTCTCTCCACTGAGATAGGTGACTTATTACCACCAATGCAAAAAAAAGTAAATAAATAAAGTTATTCGAAAAGCAATATCTGTCACTGTTTTGGATATTCTCATTAACCTTTGTAGTGAGTGTACCCAGACCTGATACCTCGGGAGATTTTAAATTTATTTAGGCAAAAGTCAGAAGGGCACTCCATTCTTTGATCTGTATCCCTCCATGAGAGTTCTCAGGGCAAATACGGGGTCCATAGTCCCACAACACGGCCCGGATTATACACTCCTGCCGAATCCGCAAGTCGCATATATCCACAACTCCTTTTATTCTTACCACTTCGGAACCCACCTTTTTGAGAACATTACTAGTCTGATCAGTGAATGTTTTCCTGGATAGTCCTCTTAAGGGCCGGTTTTCCAGATTCGCGCTATATACTTCTTTCGTCAATCTTCTTTTATCCATTCGCTCTACATGCCCGAACCGTCTCAACATCCCTCTTTCTATTTTTGATACTACATCATCTTTCATGCCATACCTTTCACGGATCACTATATTTACTCGATTTAATATGAATACGTAAGATATATATTTTTAGTATTAACAATATTTGTTTACAAATAATTTGTAATCAGTTTCAATCTCACGAAAAGGATGCTTTTCGTAAAATCGTATTTCACTGAAGTGGTTTTACTCACGCTTGCAAGTAAATCAAGCTGTAAATTCATCGACATACCTCGGTAAAAGATAAAATTGACTTCTTGTCTAAAAATATTGTAATTAATATATGGCTAATGCCTAAGCTGGTGAGATAGTAGTCAATGCTTACTTAATATCTCTGCTTTCTTATGTTGCGATTTTACCGCGGTAATAGACGACTACACCCTGTATTTAACCTAGCTTAAATACAAAATTTAACTTAAAAGTCTTTGAATTTATATTATACATGCTATGGCTCTTGCCGCGTGGACTGCACGTTATATCACGTAAGAAGGTGTTAGGGGGGAGGGACGAAAGTAGCCTATATCTTATTCTAGACACTAATCTAGCTAACCACTAACCAAGATTCATCCAAATCCGTTCAGCCGTTTGGGCGTTGCTCCCAAATGAAAATCCGTTCAGTACTTTTTGCGTGAAGGAGTAACAAACATCCAATCGTGCATGGTTGCATAATTTCGAATTTCTAATATTAAGTTTATGGATTAGTAGCATAAAATTAAAATTTTATGGATGTAACACTTTTGAATTCATGTTTTTAAATTATAGAGTCATCATCACCACCACCTGCAGTCTTTATTTATTTATTTCATTTATTAGAAAGACCAACAGCTTTATAATACAATAGTTATTCATCTATATCAATATTCTCTCTCTCAATGACTATGTACGTACAGGATTTAGCCTTAATCTACAGTGTGGAAATAATATGAAAATAAAAAACATATTGAGACTTTAATATTTTCTTCACAGTATTAGTGGAATAAGCGAGACATTACACACATTGATCCTGGATAATATTTTATGCGGAGACGGTTGGTACTTTTTTCATTTTATGTTAATATCCGTTATGTGCGTAAACAATAGTCTGTAACATAAACATAATCTGTAACAATTTATAGTCTATCAATGATTGAGACGATTCAAGGTCCGGCGAAATCAGGACATCAGCGACGCGGCACTACGAAAATTATATTTTTGGGGTTTCGAAGTTATTTGATTAATCTGCTCCCGTACTTTCGACATCTACCTATACGGTATACTATTGTTTATCACATCCGGTTCCTTACATATTTCGTTTAATGCTATATTCTATAGGTAACTATTTAAATTTGGCTGATTATTCTAAAGAGTCACTAATATTATTAAAGCATAACATTAACTGAGGGTCCCTTACGGCTAGCCTACAATACTGCGTTGCGGCATCGCGTCGCAAACTGACGTAACGACGAAACGTTCCTCTATTAAAGAAATGAAATAATTGATGTCGTAATCAGTGATCTTGTTTTGAATTACTTGCCTGTCCGGAGTATAATGTATAGTGTCTGTAGCGCGTCGTCGCATCGCAGATTCTTACGGTACGACAGCGCATCCGATAATTCAGCGACGCGTTGTACGACATCGTTGATTTCTACGATGGTTCGTCGTGCCGCAGTGTTGTGGCCTGGTCCTTTGTCTGTACTACCGCTAACTTAAATAATTATTTAAATATCGTTGTTAGTATGTTAATGGCAACTAAGAACTTTTATTCGTATTTTTATAGACATTGAAAAGTATCTTGGGAAATTTAAGTATTCGATCAAACACATATCTATGAAAAGACGACAGCCCGATGAACCAATGAGTCAAAATTTTGGCGATTTTACGAACCTAACGTATCTGGATTTGTCTAATAGTGATCTGCCTGGAAATTTTAAGGTAAATGTTTAAACAGTGGAGAGATGGCTAAAAAGTGAAGTGACTGGAAGAATGAGAAAAAGGCCTTTTCCTTGTAGTGGTTCACTGGAGGCTACTATTATATGTTTTTTAAATTATGTATTATTTAAAGATTTATTTAGCAAAAGTAACAATATATCTAAGAAATAAGATAAATAATCCTTCTATCGTATTGCGAGTCGGTTACCGTTACCACTAGGCTACTGACGCCCCGAGAGAGACGCGACGAGAGGCGTAATAGTGACATTCCCCATTCATTATCAGTGATGTAAACTATGAAATTTATAAACTGTAATTAGGGTGTGCCCAGATCTCGCGAACAATTCACGCGTAACAATTACGAGTACGCACCCTTAGAGGCCACATTAGAGGCGGGCAACGCACTGCTAATGCCCTTGGTGTTGCTGATGTCCTTAGGCAGCGGTGGCTACTTTCCTTAATGTGGCCATAAAATATTTTTTTATTTGCAGGTTGACGATTTGCCATCAAATACAAAACTGACCGTCTTAGTTGATCTACAGAATAGCTCAATATATTCCTCATCTCGTGCAACGTGCAACGATTGGATAAATAGCTATCACCACCGAAGATTGTTACAGGTAAACTCAGTATATTAAATTTTTTTACTAAACACTAAATCAAAATCATAAAATCTGGACTCCTTCAAGGCCAGAGTGAATAGACTGTTTCTATAATAGACAAGCATGTGCCATCCTCGGCCACATGGATGTGATGGCGGTCACATGGTTTAATAGTTTATAGTACAAAAATATTAAATATTTGTGTAAATATTTAAATATTAGGTACTTAATAAAGACAAATGCAGGTTTTACTCATTATTAATATCTAGTTGCCCCCACCCAACCCGCTCCCCCCTCCCCCCTTCCCGAAATCGTTCGCCTACCCTACCCTAACCTACCCTACACTTACCCTGCACCTACCCTGCTCCTAACCTACACCTACCGTACAATTACTCTACACCTACCCTGCGCTTATGCGCTTATTACATCTGTAGGCCTATCACGAGCGTGCCCGCGACACAGATCGCGCCGCGACAGAAATTTGTCTGTCAATCCATTTTTTCAATCGCACTGTCAGTTGCATAGCCCATGTAGTCACTTCGAGAAGTCATGCCCCCGCTCCGCAAAAGCCTCTGTAGCGGGCAATCAAAGACCAACAATGCGCGACATAGCTGCTGTGTTGCCATTTATCAAAAATTACTTCATTTTGGGTACCGAACGGGTATCGGGAATCGGGTACAGACTATTAGAGGAACGGAACGTACCGTCTAATGGTTAACAAACCGCTGCAAGTCAATTATCTAATAATTAAGTGGTTAAATACGTAACCTCTGAAGACAATTGGTGTTTGGGTTGGTGCAGTTTATGGGTGAGATCAGATCGTACGAAAAAAACTCAACAAGAACAACAATTTTTTTACCACATTCTTCGAACACAAGTCAACTCTTTTCCTTTTAAAACATGATTTTGAATCATCCACTTCAGGAAAACAGCAAATCACATACAAGCAAATTAAATAGAACAGCTGATTGGACACCTGTCACAATCCACAATGACAGACACACAAGGAGGCCATTATGACACAGTAAATTTTGGATGTGTTCACAAATATTTCTCACTTTATAACGAACAATAATAACGGTATAACGTACCTGTCTTCGCCGAACAAAGTTTATGGAAATATTGTTCAATGTGTGTTACGTTCCTGACTACGCCAAATATAAATTAAGCAAATAAATTATTGTTATGACATTTTTTTTCACAAGAATTTAATTACTTGTTGCTATTGAAGATTATTTATTTCACATAATATTTATTGCAAGAATTGAATGCTAATTATTGACATTGAAGATTATTTATTGGATATTTATTGCGAGAATTCAATATTTATAAATTGACATTAAAGATTAATTTTGTTATTTATTTGATTGACATTTCTATCGAACACGAAGCTAAAATGGATATTTCTAAGATTACCATCAGAAAAAAACTAGTAAAATCTCTTGATGATTTCAATATGTCAAGTGTCAGCAATATTACTTCACATGTAGTGAACAAGGAGGAGAGTTTACCAGATACTGCATCCTTCTTTAATATAGAGCAAAACGAAGAATTAAAATCAAGGAATGCCGTTCAGGATAAATATATTGGAAAATTAATTATTGAAAACACAGAATTTAAAAACAGATATCTAGTTTGCAATTTGCAATAGAATGTTTAATAAAATTTGTGCTCTGCGAAACTGACACCCACAGGCACGCCAAAAGTCACACCAGCGTCGCCACTCATACCACGGTTAGAAAGACATTTATCGAGTTCACCAAAAAATTACCGCGACATGAATTTTAAGAAATTGCAAAAAGACCAGGCCATACAAACTGAGATTTACATGAAGACTACCACAACATTTAAGACTATTAAAGCTAAGACGTTTACTAAAAAAATAAAGAAACAGAGACAAAAAATCACTAAATTGGTCAAAAACTTATTATTTTTAAAAGATAAAATTGACAGGCTATTACTACAGATTAAAAAAATATAAGAAGAAAAAAAACAGAGAGCTAGCACAAAGCCTATCAGGATGAGCTATTACATCTCAATCCAAATGATTATGTTTTAATTATGGGTGATATAAATGATAATGACCCTTTTGAGTGCTTGTCCAGTATATTTTTATGGTTAAGCACCATTTAAACACCCAATATCATAATCTGTGAAGTAC
Organism: Blastobasis adustella; assembly: GCA_907269095.1. Taxonomy (NCBI): domain Eukaryota; kingdom Metazoa; phylum Arthropoda; class Insecta; order Lepidoptera; family Blastobasidae; genus Blastobasis; species Blastobasis adustella. Next base: position 1,560,871 of record OU026132.1, read on the forward strand.
CTAAAAATCCACACCTCAAGGAATTTAAATTAAATTGTAAATTAAAATTATTATGTAGCAAATTTTCAAATTCAATGTTTTTTGATCTAAACTACAGTAGACAAGTTATAGCACGCAATTTATTTGCAACATATGTATCACGATGATTACTGAGAGAAATATTACACGTAGACTACAAAACACGTTATAATGAGTATAGAACGACTTATGAGCAGAGGTCACTAAAAAACAAGGCACAGGCTCGTATGTCTATAAATCAGCATTTTCAAATGGAATTTCGACCACTTTTGTCAAAAAATTGTAGCACTTCAGATCACGGTACACAAACTGACACTGAAACCTTAAATAATGAAAAAGCCAATAGCCCAAAACAATCATCTACGTTAATATCTGCGGAATCTAGTTAAATTTGCTGAAACTCTAGGAAAATTGACCTTTTCAAAAATATATTCCAGTGGTAGCGCCAATGAAACATTTAATAAATTTTACGACCTATTTTTAACATTTTACAATTTATGTTTTCCCGTGGTAAGAGTCAAGCACACTGCCAAAAAACCAATAATCTGGCTATCTAAAGGTACAAAGTTATGTGCTAGACCCAGACGTGAACTTCTGTGGAAATATAGACTTACAAAAAACAAATCTGACAGAAATTAATTTAAAACGTACTCTAAAAGACTAAATAAAATAATGAAATTGACACAAAAATCACAAAACAACAATTACATTAGGACATAAAATAATAAATCAAAGGCTAGTTGGCATGTTATTCCCTACAGAAACTGTAACACAAATAAAATCAAAAGACTGTACTATTCATGACCCGGCTGATATAGCGCAAGCTTTTAATGATTATTTTACAAATATTAACTACATCACTAATAAATCAAACTACAAAAAAACGAATTCCAATACTAAACTAAATTCTTTATTTATGACACCCACTACTCCATATGACATTTTTCGAATTATAAAAGATTTAAAAACCCGAACAGCACGGGATATGATGATGTAAACACTAAAGTCATCAAATATGTATCGCATATTATTTCATCGCCCCTTAGCCATGTCATAAACCTGTGCATTACAGAAGGTGTTTTCCCAGATAAACTAAAAGTTACAACAATAAAGCCATTATTCAAAAAAGAAGATCCCGAGAATATGAAGATTACAGGCCTATAGCCTTAATTCCCATATTTTCCAAAATAATTGAAAAAGTAATAAACAATTCTTTATACCAATACTGTAAAGCAAATGAAGTACTAGCACCGCAGCAAAAAGGATTCAGAAAAAACAAAAATATAAATATGGCCCTATATGACATGCTTTACAAAATGTATCTCAGATATATTTAATTAAGCGATTAGATTTAATCGCTTACCAATAATGGCATTGTTTTTAGATTTAACAAAGGCTTTCGATTTTGTTGACCACGATATTCTAATTAAAAAATTATAAGCCATTGGTGTAAAGGGAAACATACAAAAATTAATAAAATCTTATCTCAGTGACAGAATTCAAATGACCCAAATTACTCGAATATATCACAAAACAAAATTAGAAACCCAATATTTGTCAAAAGGTAATTCTGTACGCTACGGTGTTCCGTAAGGGAGTGTATTGGGACCTCTATTATTTATTATTTACATTAATGACATTTTAGAATCGATTATTAATCAAATTATCTTATTTGCTGATGACTGCGCGGTGCTTTTTAATAATGAAATTGACATAAATCCTACTCTGACTAATATAATTGAATGGTTAAAAAATAATAACTTACAACTAAATCTAGATAACACGAAAATTATAAAATTTAAACAACGAGACAAGAACACTATTCAAGCAAACGTTACACATAATGGACAAATAATTGAAAATACTAAGGTTACAAAATTTTTATGTCTATATTTAGACAGCAATATGAGCTGGAGTACACACAAAATGGAGTTAAACAAAATGGTAAATCGTGAAACCGTACTAAGGCTTATCAGGGTCTTGTAGTCTCGATACTGAGATATGGGATTATTTTCTGGGGCAATGCAACGGGGAAAGAGACTGTATTTAAGGCACAGAAGCGTTGTATTAGATCTATCTGAAATTTAAAACGCACAGACAGCTGTAGACCATTTTTTAAAGACCTAAAACTATTGACTTTGCCATCTCTTTACCTGTACGGAATTGCCGTATTTGTACGCACAAACCTGCATCTCTTCCCCAGCGTCGAAAGCCCACGTCACCGAGATCAACTGCACGTCCATAAGAGCGTTTTTGCGATGGGCCCAAAATTATAAAATGCTATCCCAAAACGATTCGCGAAGCAGACTCTTGGTAGTTTTAAGAGGCAGCTATACAGTTTTCTTATCGAAAGAGCGTTATATACGGTTGAGAAGTTCTTTTTGGCGTGTAAGGAACGTAAATAATTTTTTCTCTCAGTAAATGTACCTGATTAAATGACAATTTGTAATGCCATTGAATTAATTTTGACATGTTTTGTAATTGGGTCTTCATTATTTTGACATTGTTGATTAATTGTATATATTGTTAATAATTAATAATTTATGGTTTAATTTAATTATTTATTTTAGTATGACTTTTAATCGATTTTTAAATATGAATTGACATTATATTTCTATTGACATTTGAATTATTAATGACACTATTTACTGTTGACCTCTTAAATAATTAATAACATTGAATGGGTGAAAGACAAATTTTATGATGATGTTTTTATAATGCTTAAAATTAATAATTTAAAATATTTGTAAATGATAATTTATTTTGATTAATGACATTATTTAAATTCGGAAATTTAATAATGTTTCTAAAATTGTTATGCCGATGGCAGGATTATGATTATGATTATAATTAAGAATTTATAGTAGGAAGCTTTGTTTTTATTTACGTTGACGTTGCGACTGGCGGGTATTTTTGAAATGATGTGAAATTTTAATAACAAAATTTTAATGTTTTGGATTGGATAAGATTATGCTTGAAATAATTTAATGAAATCTTGCATAAATTTACTCTTTTCACTTAGGAACATAACATATCTCCCCAATTTTGCTTTTATCTATGCTTTTCACATAACATTGGCTAACAGATAGTCATTAATTGAAGAAGTGTAAGTAAAATAAGATACATTCATAGAGTAAGTAGCGATATATCTTACATACTAGTGTTAGTAGTTATTGTATAAGACGATTGTCTTGAATGAATTAATGAATAAATGCATGAATGAATGAATGAATTAATGAATGAATGATTTATTTCTGTAAAATGATAAATACATGGTAGATGTGTAACATCATTTTTATACTCGTTTCTCACACTTTACCAGAATCTGGCATGCAATATTTGAAGCATAATTAATCTGATTACTGTTAAAATGTCCGCAACAAAATTCATAATTATATATAAAGTAATAGTATATAAAGCTATAAAATAATCATGTCACTTTCGTTAACACGTTAAAATGTCAAAATGAGCATCAACGTAACCAAACGCAAACTATTACTTTACACTGGCAACATTTCCATACGTCATAAGCACTTCCGATGTCATATTTTTTATTTCATTTAGTTTGTCAGCCAACGGCCATTTGGTCTCTTCGCAAAACAACTAGTGAAATGAATATAGTTTGGCGAGCTATTAAACCTAATCTGGTGTTTCTGTAATGATCGCGACGCAAGTGAGTCTACATAATATTTTTAATTTTGGTAATCTTATTGCTGTGATCAAATGTCCCTTTGTTTTGTGTACGACAACTTAATAAAAAAATCATCCTAAACTATACGTTGTATTCATTGCAGGTAGTATACAATTCAGTGACGGCGCTTAAATGACTCAAATAATTCACTAATACTGTAAAAACAGCTTTGTATCAACCATTCTTTTAACTTGCATTTAAACATATTTAATGGCAATAATTTTATATTACTGTCAAGGCTATTACATATTTTAATTGCCATTGTATAACTGTTTGTGCCATATAGTGTTGTTAAATGAGTAGGTACCACCAATCTATCTGGAAACCTTGTGTTGAAAGCAGTAGTTTCCGAGAGTTTAGTGAATAGGTGCATGTTACTTTTAAGAAACACATATCTCGTAAATGTACATGCTCGGGACAGTCAACATATTATGAAATCTAAATAGGGGTCTACAAGATGTCAATGAATCAACATCACAAATTGCTCTAATGCACTGTTTTTGGCAAAACAGTACTTGATTTACGTGGGATGAGTTACCCCTTATTATGATGGCAGATCTCAATATACAGAATACGTAACCGTGATATGCCTGCAAAGCGATTTTCTTACTGCAAACTTTTGAGAGCCGCCAAAGTGCATACACAAAGGAGTTTATTTTATTGCACAAGTTGGTGATATGCGTGGCCCATGTACACCTTTTCTCCAGCCAGATGCCCAGAAATGCAGTTTGACTAGACTCCGCAATAATTTAATTATTTGCTATTAGGGTTAAAGCTTTTTCTTAACCATTTTTATTTACAAATTGTACATATGTTGTCTTATTTAAATTTACATTAAGATTATTGTTATCCAGTCACTTTATAATGTCATGTACTGTTTTATTCACTTCGTCACTGTAATTGTTAACATCTTTAGACTCTGTTACCACCGATATATCGTCAGCAAATATACTCACTTATAGTTAGTTACACTTGGCAGATCATTCATATTATTAAAATATAATAATGGCCCCAAATTACTACTCAGTGGCCTTATTTACTTTACCTTATTTAGTTCTATTGAGGATCTGTACGCTCTACGCTCTGCGTTACATACTTTTGCTATTTCAATATACTGTCTTCTGTCGATTAGATAGCTCTCAAGCCATTTATAAGCTAGCCGCCTTATTCCGTAACGTTCACATGACGAAACTGGTGTTCGAAAAAACAAGGTTCTCAGTTTATATATACATATTATGTATATTGTTGTGACTGTTTTCTGTTGTATTGATACGTATAGACTATAGTAGTTAATCCGGCGTCTGTATAGTAGAAAATCAGTACATGGACTGTATGGTGGATTGATATAACCCGGATTTTGACAATGGTTTAATTCTTAATATTTCTATTAATTTTTGGGAAATATATATAAAATCTGTTTAAATGATGTTCAAATTACTACATTGTGATAAAAAACAATAAAAAATCAGACAATATTAGAACCTTGTTAGGTATTTACGAAAGCTCTATGAAATCTATAACGAAATATTTAATTTCTCTAATCTTACTAATAAATAAACAAAATTATATCTTTTTAATATTTTTTATTACTTTTTGGAATACCTAATGTGAGGTCCTTTAAAAACTTTATGCTAAACTCAAGGGAAACTAATTACAGTCAGCATCTATATTTGCATATCAAAAGACCAGAACACCTCATCACCTATAAAAGTGGCCCGTACTAATCACAAATCGACTATCTGCTGATCCAAAGACGTGACATCGGCCATGTAGCTTAGTGCATATCTTAGATCATTTAGAGGGAATGCCTCACTGCACAGCACCGAGTCCTTGCCATAGACGTCCAGGTAATTAGTAGATGGCCTACGGCAGAACGCTGCGTACCGTTTATTAAGTGGTGGACTCTGAGCAGCAAGAGCCAGGAGTTCATGAAGCCACTATCAGAAATCCATCCTCAAACTCGGACAAACAGTACTCGGCACGTCGAAAGGCAGCCGACGTATTGACAAGGATACGGGATGGTGGAATAGTGAGGTACAGAAAGCAGTTGGGGACAAAAAGGCATGTTTTAGGAAATGGCAGCATAGTAATCCACTATCGGATAAGGAAGTGCACTTGGGAGCAAAACAGCGATCTAAAATGGCGGTGGCAAAAGCGCGGTCGGCCAAGTTGGCTCCGCTCTACGATGCGTTGGATTCTGTGGAAGGGCTCAAGCTCGTCTACAGGCTGGCAAAGTCGCGGAGTCGAGCCAGTCTGGATGTGACTAAGTGTGTTGCCATAAAAGGTACGGACGGCGTTTTGCTCACAAGCGCAAAGCGGTAGTGCTGTCATTTCAAAGAACTGTCTAACGAGACCAACAACTACGTGCGACCACCACAGCTTCCTGCAAACCTTGGCATGATAAGCCTGATTACCCCTGATGAGGTGGAGAGGTCACTGGTACGTATGAAAAACTGGAAAGCTATTGATCATGATGGAATACCCATAGAAACCTGGAAAACAATGGGGACCCGGGTACTCTTACTCACTGAGCTATTCAACAAGATTGTAGCTACGGGGCTTATACCTGACGTGTGGCGTGTAAATATTATCACGCCAATCTATAAAGGAAAAGGCAGTGTGCAGGAGAGTATAGAGGTATCAAACTTATGAGCCACACAATGAAGCTATTCGAACGGATTATTGAGTCGGATGTGAGAGCCAACGGCTTACGACGCGAGGATGCCAAAGACCGGGCGAAGTGGAGAAGAATGGGCAGGAAAGCAGACCCTGGCAGAGGCCGAGATAAGCGTTAGGACGATGATGATGATCTATATTTGCATATCCACCGTAGTAAAAAATTATGTAGTCTAGACAGACAATCTTCTTACAATTTAGATAGGCAGGACATATTTGGCACCGTTTTTTGAACTCCGTGAATTTCAGTAGGTGACCCCTCTGAAGGTTCTCTAGTAAATTATCTTATTTCTTTCGTATCTCTCTAGACAAACGAAACAAAAAGATACCCCTAGGGACAACTATCAACAATAGTAAATGGGGCGACTATCCTTTTTGATACGGATACTTGGCCTTTTTATTGTGAAATAAATAAAACTTATTAAAAATGTATTTGTAAATGTAATTTAAACCCTAATGCATGCCTAGAAATAAAAAGTAGACTGGTGCCATAATCAGTAACAAAGATATTCAATATTAATTACTTACCAAAATAATTTTGACGCCCGTCAAAGCTTCAGCGCGGAAGATTTTTGGTCACAAGGACAAAACCTTTCCTGCGCTGATGGATTACATGGCACAGAGGCCACTTTCAATAATGGTAAAGTGCTTACGCCGCCAACATCCCCAACATAGTGTATTCGAAACTGGGGCAACTGTCCCACTGGGGACCCTACCCTACTGCTAAGTAGCTGTTGGGCAAACTGCAGTGCTATTAGAATATTTCTATCCAAAAAGGCTAATTAACACAACGTGAACTTCGAAAATCTATTTATATATCCGCGTCGCCGCAACACGATACCCGAAATTTTAACAAAAAATAATCAAACATAATTCCCATATGACCCCTCCTCAAATTAATCAACACAAACTTCTTTATTAAACATTTAGCGTGAGTGATTTCCATGTGACAAATTAATGACCGATTTTATGGAACTGATAAGCTCAGCAATTAATTAATTAAGCATAGCATTTAAACAGTACAGCTCAGCATTTCTGTCAGCTCAGCTCGGATCAGCTTGGCCTAAGCCAACTCTTGAGCTTGACTTGACTTGAGCTGACTCAACGTATCTCGGCTTCTTTGTCCCCTCAAGGTAGCTCAGCGAAACAGCTCAACTCTCTTTCTCGTATAATACCTAAGGTAAAACCGACTCTATAAAACCCTGACCCTATGTCCTAACATAATACAATTTTCAGCTGACCACATCGTGATTTATGTGCTCTAGATAAATCATGTCCTTAATATTTTAACAGGCCAAAAATGTCACCGTGTTGATGTCATGGACGGTGTCTTGTGACTGCTCGCTCGGATGTCTAGCGCTTCAGATGTCTTCTCTGCCTACGCTGAACATTACTGGAATAACATGCGAAGAAAATTCCCAGCTACTTGACCGCGGCATGCTTGCAAACATTGATACGTTCCAATGCAAAAAAGTAAGTACCTAAATCAAAAGGGATTATTTAATCCCAATTGGCAAATATATTTAGAGGATCCAAAAAGTGGTTCAGCAATATTATTGCGACAAATCATTTATATTTCTAGGATTGGGTATTGAATGAGTATGCCAAATCTAAGTTTGCGATCTCAAAAGTAGGGACAACTTTTTATGACCGAGAAATCTCGAAATTCATGGACTCATTTCAGTTTTTACTTTTATCGTATCATAAAGACGCCCATTGCTGGGCATAGGCCTCCCTCAGAGATCCCCACAAAGGCCGGTCCTGAGCCTTTCGCATCCAGCTGGTACCTGCGATCTTTACCAGGTTGTCGGTCCACCTTGTGGGAGGCCTACCCACGCTGCGTCTTTCGGTACGTGGTCGCTACTCGAGAACTTTACTGCCCCATCGGTCATCTGTTCTTCGAGCTATATGCCCTGCCCACTGCCACTTTAGCCTGGAATTCTTGTCGGTGACCTCGGTTCGCTTGCGGATCTCCTCATTTCTGATTCAATCGCGCAAAGTGTCAATTGCCCTTTGGGTAACGGTGAGCTTTCTTATAAGGCCCATAGTGAGCGGCCAAGTTTCTGTTCCGTAGGTCATCACTGGCTTTACACATTGGTCGAAAACATTCGTCTTGAGACACTGCGGTAATTGTGACAAAAATATATGGCGTAGCGTAACGAACGCTGCCCAACCAAGTTGGACTCGTCGATTGACCTCTTTTACTGGTCTAAAGTTCTTCGAAATAAGAGCGTCGGTGGCCGGGCGGTTGAGTATTCTACTCTTAAGCGAGAGGTACCGGGTGGGAATCCCGCTGCGCCATGTACCAATGACTCTTTTCTGAGTTATGTACATTATTTGAATTCTAACCTGTGCCCTTAAGGTGAGGGAAATCATCGTAATGAAACCTGTAAATTCAGGCAGGTAACCATGATCCAATCTGGTCAGGTTTCCCTGGTAGCAGGGTCACGGAGGTCAGATGGTAGTCGCTCCAATGTTATTACCTGATCGCCAAATCCTGGATCATGGTCAAGGCGGATCCCGGGCCCTCATCCTCGAGATCACAACCGGGACATTAACGCTAAGATGATTATAAACAACCAAAACATCAAAATAAAATAAAATATAATAATATTGTATTTAAATTTATTTATTTTTGTTTTATACAGACACATCAGCAACAATGCTGCTCGTCTATTACCTAAATAAATAAATAAACAACTCTGCCGTCATCCGTTCTTAGTCTCGTCAACTGGCTCTGTCCAATCGATAGATATCTCGCAAAGACTTTAGAGCCTTTGTTCTGCTCAATCACCGCCTCAATATTGGTAGTGAAGTTGAAGCAGCGTATGTCGCGAGTCAGAGACTTGGAGATCTGTCTATTTAAGGCTGATGGTTCAATCCTCAGATAAACAGTCTGTTAGCGTTTATTAACAAAAGAGTCGGTTCAACATTTGCTTTTTCTGATACAAGATAAAAGCAAGCACCAAACACAAAGGGACCAGTGTAACCCATCCATGTTACAACTGTACTCTACGGTTCTTTGCCACTGGGAGTTTTTATCTCACTGTCGGTGATTTTAGTGGTATTCACAGCTCCACTTTATGTCCAATTATAAAAAGTAACAGGAGCAATAGCATTTTTTAGACCAAGATTTGTAAAGATGCCAAGAAGCGATGGTGAAATCAGGAAAACTCATGAATTTTTTTACAAAATCGCTAGCTTTCCTAGAGTAATTTCAGTCATAGATAGCACCCCCGTTAGGATTCACTCAGTTCATTTAATGTGCAAGCAAATATTAGCACATTCTCACTCTCTCATTCACAGGTCCGACTTATTATTGCAGATTGAGCAGGTGAGATACTCTTCCCAGGGAGCGGCTTACGAGAGCCAGAGTATTGTATTGACATTGTTGAAAAATAAAACTTGCACCAAGTCTGCGCTGACAACCAATAAGGCGCCCTCTGTCTGCATGTAGTTAATATACGTGTAATCAAATCGATCGGATTTATTGGAATTAGCAGGTATCGCTATTTAGCGATAGATGGGAGTAGCCGTCCAATAAGTACCGCAATAACAGCGCCCTCTAGCGGAGTGTTTGCAAAACAGATAAGGTATCAGCTTCAGCTATTCAGTAATAGATGGGGCTATTTACTATGGGTATGTGCGGGTGATTCACATAATTTTCAACAATTATTTTAGGTAACGTTTAAAAGCAAATTTGGCACTGTAGAGGTGGTGCAAAAATTAAAAACAATTTCAGCGATCTTTCCTATTTTTTTTCCAGTCCCAAAGAGTTGCCGCCTGATAACACTTCTTCGAACTATTTGATGGTTATAACACATAAATATATACTTTAATTTAACTTATTTGCACAATTTCTATTTTTAATCAATACAGTATTGTGTACTGTGTGTTTCCACGTTTGGTGACCATGAAATTTTTGTTCAGTACTCGTGTGGAAAATGCACGTGCCGGCGACGATTGCGCGACAACGGCACCATCGCGTGGTGCGGCGCGCTTGGGCTGCGTGCGCTGCCCGCCGCGCTGTACGACGAGAGAAACCTTGTTGAAATACACGCGCCCGGCAACGACATCAGCCGCCTACGAGCTGATGACATCCCATCGACCCTGCTGGTAGTATCCATAATCATCATCATCCTGGTTTCATATCCCGGTCGCACTCCCGCGCGGCGGACCTGCTGTCCGCCTTCCTGCTCTACTAGTTCATTTTGCTTGCTGGTAGTATACGTGTTGTCTTATGATCATCTTTCCTATAAGCCCTCGATGGCGCTTGAACATCTTCCGAAGTACCTTGATCTCATTCCACCAATCCAAAATGGCGAAAAAATTTTATCTGCAAGTGCAAAGTATTAAACTATTTTGGGTCTAAGATTTGATGATGCAATCAGTATCGATAGCGAGATAGTGCGATGATAGAACGTGAAAAGCAATTCCTCGGAACACAGGAAGGAAAATTCTCTCCGCTGGATCAACGGTACCATACAAATTGTGAGCATCAGCGAGATGCTGCTACTCCTACTGACTACAGACGGATATAATCTACATTTAAAAATCAGGAGTTGCCTTTAAGAAACAGGTACAATTGTATGCGGCTGTCACTAAACATCTAATTTTGATTTGTTTTAAGGTTTTGGATCTACGCAATAATTCCATGATAACAGCTGATGCAGCAGCAACAACAATGCTCTTCTCTAATAAACGTCGCAAGATTTGGTTTGTCGGTAGCACAATAGACTGTGGGTGCGACGAGGAAAACTTACCATGGCTCACTGCGCTTCTTGAAAATATTAATCAGGTACGTAAGAATAAAGCAAGTAATGCCTAAACATGTTCACTAAAAGCAATATATCACAGTAATCAAAATATAAGATATGACAATAGAAGTCGTATGCGCGTTAAGGCGAGGCTTGCCGTCACTTTGAATACGCAATGGGCGGGTTCAAAGCGTGATTTGCTGGGCAGCGCGGGGCGCTCCCTGCCGCACCCCGCGCAGTCGTATTCCTGCACGGCTCGATATAATATCTCGATTTCCAAATAATTTAGAATAACAATTTTGGTGTCTTGTGGTCAAAGAATACAACTACATAGTTGATAAATATTTATAAATGTATCGGACTTTGAAATTCAAGACAAGCCGTCCCCCGCGGTTTTCACCGTTGTATTTATGAAATAAAAAGTGTTTTTTGAATGAGACACCGATAAAATATTCATTTTTCAAAATCGTTTTAGTTATTTCGAAGTTTAGGTACCGTAACTCCGCGGGGGATCGTTGATTAAAAGTAAAAAGCACAAGTTACTTAGTTGAGAACATATTATCGAATGAAGATGTAAAATACAGCGTACTTCTAATTCAAATGGAACACATTTGAATTCCTACCTAGCCAGTGCTATGTGTGCTCATAGAGGCAGCCTACAGATCTACATACTACTTACTGCAACCTGCTTAACACACTAAAGCCCAGGTCACACTATTGGAGCACCAACCCACCCAAAAGCCTATTTATCTTAGAGCATGTCCTAACCTAAGGTCTGCCAGTCCACACATGCTATAGTACCCCAACATCCAAACTTAAAAACTTTTATTCTTTATTAATAAACATAATCTGTCAAACTATTTGGGTGAAAAGAAGCATTTCAGCCGCCAGTCGCCATTTTCTTATAAGGATTTCCAAAATGCCATCAGCAAACAAACAATAGCTTTTTCGTCTCGGGATATAATGTCTTGGAACAAGTTCGGGCATAATTTCGTGTGCGTCCTTTTTCCGAGGAACGTCATCAAGTGACGTTTCGCGGAAGAAAATGCTCACTGCCCCGCGTGCCGCACCCCCGCATTCATCATCGGAATCTTATTCTTATTCTAAATATCGTGATATACACGCATCAGTTTACAGCTGCTAGTGTAATAATAAATTATCATAACCATAATCTCCCCCCCACAGCCCCCGTCACTGATCCCCCGCGCTAGGCACCGGCGGCGGCGCCCCGCTAAAGAAAAATCCCTTTAGGCTAGGCAGGTCGTTTTCTGAGTTAGTCATCTTCTCAGTAGGTCAATGATTCTTAGGTAACTATGCACACATACTAAGTTCCTGTGATAGTACAATACTATGATATATACATGAGGATCTGAAGATGGAGTCAGGAGGTGGACAATGGAACTCTTCAACCGTTGCTAGTAACCAAGTCGAGTTTAGACTCATTTGGATACTTTTAACGAGTTCTATACAGTATGCTTGAAGACGAGGGGCTGATGACAATGTCAACGAATGTGGAACTCTTCAAACTTCGTAGTCGAGTTTGGAGTCATTTGGTTACTTTTGACGAGTTCTATGCAGTATGCTTGAAGACGAGGTGTTGATGACAGTATCAAGAGTTAGGCTGTGGAACTCTTTAACTGTTGGTAGTAAACAAGGCGAGTTGGAACTCCCATTCTCGATTTTGGTCGAGGCTCCACAGGACCGGCAGCTGAGTCATGAAAGCCAATTATAATGTAATTTTAGGCTTAAGTTTAAGTTAATGGTGGCGACTTTTTTCTAATATTGGCATCAGGTTTGTTGAGAGTCCCAAGTCACGCTATACGCATATTGAAGACAATCGTAAGTTTGGTATCCCATATGGCATTTCTATTTACTTTTTTAAATGTTATACGGCAGACAAATAGCCAAGCGGGCCACGTTATGGAAAGTGGTAACCACCGCCTAAAGACATCAGCAACACAGGTGCGTTACCAGTGGTAATGTCCCCTTGCGTTGCCTACCTCTCATATGACCTTAAAGGGCGCGTCCAAACTCCAGATCTCGCGAATTGTTTCGCACGTCGAAATGCAACAGCGCGCGATAGCACGAGCGTTGTATGCGTGGCGTGTCCGCAAGAGCTGGACGCGCCCTAAATTATACCCATTGAGGAATTCCATGTACAAACGAAACACTGTAGCTAGGACTTCCAGCTATGGCTTGGAGCTCATTCCATATCCGAATATTACGAGCTTCCGTTCTTTCGACCCTTCGCGTGGTCACCAACAGATGGACTACGTAGTGGGGATGAGTGCCCAGCCCGCGGCGGTTGGTGCGATGGCGGCATTGTGCTATGGGCACAAAATCAAAAAGTTCTTGAGAACATTCCCCAATGTACGGCCTGTAGAACACACACAGGGAGCCAAAGTCTCTTTGGTCAGCCAGTGATTTTAACTTGCTTTTAAGTGTAGAGGTAACGTATCTTATTTTGATTTCTGTACCTGCAATATTCATATTGTCATAACTTTTCACAGATAGAAGACTATCAAACTGTGTCATGCTCTGAACATACCAAAGGACTACTAAAGAACCTGAACATAAACGAATTATGCGCTGAGCCATGGACAGGATGGCCGCTGATATCCTCGTTGTTTCTGATATCCACTTGCGCGCTCGCGGCTGGATTCATTGTGAAGCGATATCAGAAACAGATCAGAGTGTTTTTATTCATCCACGGCTTGTGCCTCTCTTGCGTGCAGGAGGAAGACCTAGACGCTGAAAAGCAATATGATATCTTCATCTCATTCTGCCACGAGGACGACGACTTTGTAACAGATGAAATCCTACCGAAACTATCAATGTACAATCTGTGCATACACTACCGGGACTGGATGGCTGGCGAATGGATTCCCGCCCAAATTGCGCGCTCCGTCCACGATTCTAAGAGGACTATCATCGTCATGTCCAAGAGCTTCTTGCGGTCTTTGTGGGGCCTCATGGAGTTCCGGATGGCCCACGCCGCGACGGCTGAGGCAGGCCGCGCGAGGGTCATCGTTGTTCTGCGGGAAGAAGTTTTCAATGTACCGGAGTTGGACGCCGAGCTGCGGAGCTACTTGTCGACCAACACGTACGTGAAGTGGGGCGACCCGTGGTTCTTCGAAAAGCTGCGTTACGCCTTACCCCGGGAGCCGATTGGACAGCGTGAGGAGCTGGCTGGTGACGACGACGACTTTAGGATGGCGGTTAAAGTCTACAGGAGAGATGACGGTGAAACTACGCTGAATGGGGTTGAATGATGAGCTAGCCGTTTTATTTAAACCATATCAAAACATTGTTGCATTTCCATTTTTATTTTTACCTTCAAATTTCATTTTGATATTTCTTCATTTCTATTTTAGAGCAGTCTCTACGGAAAACCTCTCCCGGAGTCTCATATCACAAATTAATTGTAGAATTAAGAATTTGCCGTTTAGAATTGTTTATTATTAAAGAGGGCACAACGTCACTGATAGGAAGATAAATCCTTACTTTTAGGAGTGTTAATAACGTTAGCGTTGTGTATGTTGACCAAGATGTGCACAATAGCCTCGATTGGTATAAAGAGTGTTCGAGGCCGGGCTGGGGCGGTACATGGGCGGGCGAGCGACGCTGCGCGAGCGGGTAGGCGCGAACTCGAAGCGATGCCCGGCGACTGCTCCGACTGGGCCTCGCCTCTGGCGCCTGTCAATAAGGCTGACGGTACGTTGCGGATCTGTGCGGATTACAAGGCGACCGTGAATCCTGTATTGATAGAAGATGTACTAGTACGGTTAAATGGGTTCAGGTAAAATAAGACGATTCAAAGAAGTATACAGTCATTGTAAGGAAAAATTTGTACATGAAAGTGTGGTTAGAAGCTACGAGTGCACTCCATAGGAAGTTGCTAGAGAGACTAAAAACTACCATCCAAATAACCATAAAATCGAAACTTTTTTCCACACATCTTCATCTGTTAAATTATTATTTATTAGTTCCGAAATATGTTACAAGATGGCATAAGTTGTATATGGAATGTGAACAAAAATAGCTTTATGCAACTAAATTATACCTGAAAGGTTTGACAAACATGAAATAAATCAGAAGCAAATGCGCGTCGCTTACAATTCCACTCCCTAAGTGGTGATATCTACCCTAAGTAGCATCAGCACTGATATCCGCTGGAGCGAGTAGGACGACGCGAGTAACAGGACGCCGGAGAGTGCGTGCGAGCGGTGCGTGTGCGCACGTCTACGATTCGTACGCGACCGCCTTCGCTTTCTTGGGCTGTAGTGACGACACCGTGACGCCAGGAACCACGATCTAAGTTAGACTCGATTAGGATGACATAGTCACCGACTTTTAAGGGTTTAGTTTCAGCGGTCCACTTCTGTCTTGGTAGAGGTGTGGGTAAGTACTCTCGTGTCCATCGAGTCCAAAACAAATCGGTGAAATGTTGTGCAATTCGCCATTGCTTTCTGAGATTTAAATCGAAATTGTCAAATTTACTTAATAAACGTTAGACGAACGTCCAATTAAAAAATGGTTGGGCGTGAGAGCCTCTGGGTAGTTTGGATCGTTGGACACGTAAGTAATAGGACGCGAGTTTACTAAGGCTTCCACCTCGGCTATCAGAGTGATAAGAGTTTCGTGACGAGGCGCGCGCTCTTTTAATGCAACATGTAGAGCGGACTTTACCGTTCGTATCATGCGCTCCCACGAGCCGCCCATTTCTGATGCTGATGGTGGTATAAAACGCCAATCAAAACCTTTGATCGAGCCGTCGCGTCGAATTTGATCCATATCAAGTTCGCTTATGCTCTTCTTTAATTTCGCACTAATACCACGAAAGTTCGTGCCATTATCCGAGTATATGACACTGGGCATTCCTCGGCGAGCAGCCATTCTTTGCAGAGCCATAATGGTGGAATCAGTTGTGAGATTTTCACTTATATCTATATGAATAGCGCGAATAGTGAGGCAAGTAAAAAGGACACCGTATCTATTAACTTTACTGCGTCCCATAGTTATTTCAATAGGCCCAAAAAAGTCGACACCTGTAAAGGTAAATGGTGGCCGGTTGTGTTGCAATCGAGCAGCGGGTAGGTTACCCATGTGCTGCGGCAGCGGTAGTGCCCGACAGAACCTGCAAAACAGGCAACGGCTTGCTATGGAACGTACGGTAGATCTTAACTTCACTATCCAATATTATTGGCGTAATTCATTCAGGACAAACTTATTGGCTCCGTGCAACGCTCATCGATGGTAATGTTCCACTATTAAAAGGGTGATCTTGTGCTTACCATCGAGTATTGCTGGTCGTGTGATAGAGTGATTTACATTTGTCACTTTATCTATGCGGCCTGCAACTCGCATGATGCGATTATCATCTAAGTAAGGCGTCAAACATCGTAATCGACTAGTGGATGAAACAGACTTGTTCTGTTGGAGGCAGTTTAACTCTGGACCAAATGAGTCAGATTGACATTTTCTAAGCAGCAATGATTCTGCTTCTTGCATCAGACTAACGCCCATGTTATCATTTTTGCTCTGACACCTCTTGACAAAATACAGTACTCTGGCTGTAGTTGAAGAAGTCGTATCCACGATGAAAATTTATTTTCATCTGGTAGAGAAAAATCGGTTGTTTGTGTAGTAGTTAACACATGTTCAGTTTTAGTGGCTTCATTTCCCAACAATTTAGCGCTTTTCAGGTCTCGTGGCCAGCTGGATTCGGGCTGACGTAAAAATTTTGGTCCTTGGAACCACACATCGGTGAAAGTTAGAGTGGTTGCACTCTCTTTCGTGGCGAGATCTGCTACATTCAACGCTGAAGGTACATAATGCCATTCATTAACGCTGGTCAATTCGTCGATTTCGCTAAGTCTGAGGGCCACGAATGGTTTATAATCGAGAATCGCTGCGGATCCACTGAAGAACGGTGCTGGCATCCGACCAAAGGTAACGTTTGTTGACTTTTATTGTCCTGTGTTCTTTTTCGACAGTTTGACTGAGTCGCGCGCCTATCACTACTGCTTGTAGTTCCAGCCTCGGTACGGAGACTAGGCGTAGTGGAGAGACACGACTTTTACTAGCCACGAAACACACATTAACGCTGCCATCATCTTTTGTGAAACGCCAATAACTAACAGCAGCACAAGCCTTGGTGGACGCATCACGGAAGGTGTGTAGCTGCGTATCTACAATTGTACATACAGGTGATGTACTAGGGGGTGCCACGGCGTAGCATGACGTCCAATCTCCAGCTGCATCGTACCAGCGCGGTATGCGTAATGTTTCTATTTTTTTCAATTCATCCAACCAGGCGGTCCACCGAACGTACTTTTTGGTTGGGATGTGGCATTTCCAGTCACTCTTATGTTCATTTTGTAACAACAATATTTTACTTTTTATCATAAGTGGAGAAAAAAAACCATGCATGTCATAAATAGACATTATAACGCTTAACATTTGAGATTTTGTGGAGCGCTGTTTACCGTGTAAAATATTTGACGGAATGCGCATTAATCAACTTTGAACGCAAATGAGTCATCCGCGGGGTGCCACACCAACCCGAGAGTGCGCTCAGTGGTGTTGGTAGCGCCGTCTTTGAACTGCACAGCTGATTGTGCAAGCGCCTCAGTAGGTATATTTTCCAAAACTCTCTTTGAGTTACTGGACCACCCCCTAATTTCAAAACCTCCGATTTTATGCACTTCAGTAATTTCTGAAATTAATTTTATGGCACTTTCTTCACTGAAAGTTGAATGGACACAGTCGTCCATGTAATTCACTATATGACGCTTACGGCCTCGGGATTCTTGTATATTTTCGCATTTTTATTTTTAATATATTGTGCAATAAAAGGCGAACAAGTAGCACCGAAAGTCAAACTTTGCATCGCACAGACTTTAACTGGCGCATCAGGTGCGTCTTGCCACAAAAACCTAAGGACGTGTTGATCAGCACGTCTTATCTTAACCCGCAGGAATATGTTCCGTATGTCCCCCATTATCGCTATTTTATTTATACTCGCTCCTTGCAGACGCCATTCATAACGTGCGACAAATAATCACAAGATAAATTATTCAAGAATGACAGATTTTGAGTAGGCAAACATAGCTTATTCACTATACGTAACTTAATGTCATTGTCCACAAATTTTTGCTGACACTTTAGGTGCGTTTTGTTGGTAAACTTCTATACCGAACGCGTCTACGAATTTGATAGAATCCGATCGTTCACACTGCAATCCAAGGGTGCTCACTAACTCCGAGTCGATTATAGAAACGGACGCGCCGTCATCTAAGAGCGCTTAGGTATTTATTGTGGCGCTTGAAGGCAGTTGGGCGTCTAGCACTTGCGCTGTCTGCGGCGCTCGTTTAGTCCAATGGAGTAGTCAATGGTGTGCGCGGCCGCATCCATCTACGTCACACACAGGCGCAGGGCATGTCGTGTCTCGCGCGTGTCGCGTAATTAGACAACAATAACAACCTCTTGAGTTTTTAAGTAGTTCTGTAATGTGGGTAGTTCGCCACATACGTAATGTATGATTTTGTAAGCTGATGGTAGATGATTAAAAATTGTGTTACTAGATCGAGAACGTCGTTTTATTAAGCTAATTAGGATATATTCCATTGGCGACGAGTTTTTTTTGTTGATAATTGATCAATACAGTGTTACTCACGTGCCGAACATGTCGGTTTACGGAAGTGTGCCGGTTTTCGATTATAAAAGTGACGAGTGGGTGGTCCACGTCGCGCAGTTGAATAACTTCTTTGTGGCGAATAAAATAAACGATATTACGGACGTCGAAGGTGGAAAAAGACGTGCAATACTGTTAAATTGCATGTCACAGGATTCGTATCGCTTAATACGGGATTTACTTTTTCCTACTCAACCTGAGTCATCGAGTTATGTAACCATTACTGACACTTTGAACACAAATTTTCTTCCTTAAATATTGTGTTTATGCCGAGCGACAGAAGTTTTACGGTGCTAAAAAGGATCCGCACGAATCACTATCTGAATATGCAGTGCGCTTACGAGGATTGGCGTCTGCATGCCTTTTCGGTGAATCCTTAGAAATGTGTATGACCGATCGTTTCGTGCTGGGAGTGGATTCTTCGACCGTCCGGGAGAGGCTGTTCCGCGAGAGCCCTTCGGAACTTAAATTTGCCCGTGCAATAGAACTAGCCTGTTCGGTGGAAAGCGCACAGCGGGTTGTCATCCCCATCTGTGATCCCCATCAAGTCGGAGCCTGTGTTGTACACGGAGAAGAGCGAGGGGCGGTCGCGCGGTGGTGGCGGCGGCGGCGGCGGCGCGGCGGCTGCGCGCGCCTGCACCGTGTGCGGCGCCCGCTCGCATTCCGCGGCAGATTGCGGCTATCGTCATTTATCGTGTGATGATTGTGGGCAAAAAGGCCACCTTAAGCAAATGTGTCGGTCAAAAAGTGGTAACAATGATGGGGCTGGCAAGTCTCGTAGATATAGGAAGGGACAAAACCGGCCTTAAACACATAAAAACCATTATATTTGCGATGATTCGGAAAGCGATGATTGTGTGGACTACGCGCCTATAAACAATATTAGGTGTTCAGAGGAGTCCCCTCTGGTGGTGGAGGTACTGGTGGGCGGCGTCCCGCAGCGCATGGAGGTGGACTCGGGCAGCGCGGTGTCGGTGCTGCCGGCGGACCTTGCGTACGCACGACGGCTCCCTACTCTGTCCCAGAGGTATTTGTGAACTGCCTGCTACTTATAATGATGTCACACACAATATTTGTTACTATGTCATTGATAACGGCCCGGTTTCCTTGTTAGGAAGAGATTTCTTGGCTAAATTTAAATTGTCGTTAGTGGCCCTAAACTTTTGCGCTGTTAATTGCGATGAGTCACTTTTAAACAAATACGAATCTTTATTTTCGGACACACTTGGCACGTTCACTAAATATAAATTGTCGTTATACGTAAAAGACGGTGCTACCCCGAAATTTTGCAAATCTAGACCTGTTCCGTTTGCATTGCGTGACAAGGTAAGCACGGAGTTAGATCGACTCGTGCGTGTAGGTATTTTAAAGCCGGTTTCTTATTCCAAATATGCCTCGCCCATCGTTGCAGTTCTCAAGAAAAATAGTGATGTTCGCATATGCGGCGACTATTCAGGCACTATTAATAAAATTTTAAAAGTAGATTCGTATCCACTCCCTAAAGTTAACGAACTTTGTGCGTCGTTACATGACTGTCGTTACTTTACTAAACTGGACTTATCGAACAGTTATAACCAGTTCGTGTTAGACGATGAGTCACAACAGTACACCTGCATTAACACCCACAAAGGGCTGTTTGTGTACACGCGGCTCGTGTTCGGGCTGGCCAACGCGCCATGACGCAGCTGCTGCGCGGGCTGGACGGCGTCGTGTGCTTCCTCGACGACGTGCTGGTGGCCGCGCGCACCCCTCAGCAGCACTGGGAACGCGTCGATAGGGTTTTAGCCCCGTCTACAGGAAGCTGGACTCGTTCTACAACGGGCGAAATGTCCTTTTTTCCAGAACAGCGTAGACTACCTCGGATTTATTATAGATCATAATGGTCTACATAAAAATCCTTTGAAAGTAGCAGCAATTAGGGACGCTAATATTCCTGAAAATGTGAAACAGCTAAAATCGTTTCTGGGAATAGTTAATTTTTACAGGAATTTTGTTCCACGGGCTGCGGCCGTCTTAGAACCCTTGCATGGACTTTTACGCAAGGATGCCGAATGGAAATGGAGTCACGAGCATCAGCAATCATTTGACGCTATTAAGAAAGAACTAAGTTTGTCCCGTGCTCTGGCTAATTTCGACCCGCGGCAGCAGCTGGTGCTGACGGTTGATGCAGCGCCCGGAGGTCTCGGGGCTGTGCTGGCGGCGCGCTTCGCCAACGGGGCGGAACGGCCCATTAGCTACGCGTCACGCTCCCTCAGCGCGAGCGAGCGAGCTTACAGCCAGATACAAAAGGAAGCCACAGCCATTATCTTCGGCATCAAAAAGTTCCATCAGTATCTCTATGGCCGCCAACAGCCGTTTATTCTGAGGACCGACCACAAGCCCTTGCTATCCATATTTTCCCCCGATAAGGGTATTCCACAAATGACGGAAGCGAGACTTATGCGTTATGCGCTTTTCCTAGCTGCTTACAACTATAAAATTGAATATATTTCGAGCGAAAATAACGTCGCTGACTATTTGAGTAGATTCCCAGTAGGGTCGGCGCCAGCAAATAGTGCTGGTACCGAGGAAATAAGCTACGTGAACGCGCTGGTCGCGGCGGGCGGCGCGCCGCTGCCGGCGGCGCTGGCCGAGCTGCGCGCGGCGGCCGCCGCGGACGGCTGCCTCGCCGCTGTCATGCGGTACGTAACTCAGGGGTGGCCCAATAAGGTACGGGCAGAACTGCTGCCGTACAAACGTTGTCAACATGAATTGCATGTTGATAGCGGATGCTTGATGCGTGGTCATCGTGTATTGATTCCTAATGTGTACAAGCAGGCCGTACTTCAGGAGCTACATGCTGCGCATTTAGGGGTCGTGAAAATGAAATTGTCGGCTAGGGAACGCTTGTGGTATCCTGGTATTGACAGTGATATTGAGCGTGTAGCGGCGAACTGTGACCGTTGCGTTGCCTTCCGAACTTCTCCCCCAAAAGCTCAATTGGAGCCATGGAATTGGCATCCGTGTTCGACAGAATACATCTGGACTTTTTGGGCCCCCTTCATAATAAAATCTTCCTAGTATTGGTAGATGCACACAGCAAGTGGCTGGAGTGTATGGAAATGTCAAGTATGGCCACTCAATATTTAATATTACAATTGAAGTCCATTTTTTCTCGATTTGGGCTTCCTAAGTCGATTGTCACTGATAATGCCAAAACTTTCACTTCGTCAGAATTTAGTCATTTTTGTGACAGCAACGGCATAACACACGTGCTATCACCCGTTTATTCACCGCAGAGTAATGGACTCGCCGAGAATGCGGTTAAAACATGCAAACATTTTATATGTAATGCATTAAAGGATACCTCAGTTAAGGGATTAAAAGACCGCCTGTTCGATTACTTGTTTCATTACCGTAACGCGCCGCATTGCTCGACAGGTGTATCACCGTCCACCCTCATGTTCGGTAGGAACCTGCGTTGCAAACTTGACGCGTTTACCGTAACCGCGCCTGCGCCCGCAGTACCTACACTACCAGATGTTGACAACCGAGTGCGTTTGAGTCAAGTACGACAAAAATATTATTTTGGAGGCAAACGTCGCACGTTTTGTGAAAAAGACAAGGCATGGATACGAGACTATAGGTTCGATCCGAAGAAACCCAAATGGGTCCTCGGGTCCATTGTACGCCGCGTAGGCCAGGTTTTATACGACGTAAGTGTTTGTGGGTCGGATATTGTATGGAGGCGCCACGTAAATCAGTTGTTAAGTTCAAAACGTGAACAATCCAATGGTGGCAAAGCAGCTTGGGTATACGTGGATCATGAGAATTTGACTTCCAGTGCCGGTAGGTCCCCAGCGGCTGGAGGCGGCAGCGGCGCGGGCCCTGGGCCGGCCCCGGCGCTCTCGCCTTCGCCCGCCTCGGGAGCGCGCGATGACGGTAACTACCTAAAGCCTCCGCCAGATAATGCTGACGACAAAACGCAAGCTCCCCCGTTATCGGGTGATAACGTCAAACGCACTCGATCAGGACGTGTTGTTGTTCCCCCGAAACGCCTGTTTTAATGAATTTCGCATTCAATTGTTTCTGTTTTAGTTTATTTATCTTTATTTCTCACTCGTTCCTTTCTCAACGAGATGCTATGTGTAACGGTTATAGGTACCTACGTAATATTTTTTTACTTACCTACTTACTATGAACTGTACCTAACAATGTTAATGGTTGCGTAGGTGCCTACTAAGCTAAGATTTAATTGTGAAGGAGAAGTTGTTGTTATGTTCGAATGGTATACCTATCTAATTGTATTAAGTGTACGTAGGCTACTCCTACAGAATACCTAGTATATATAGTGTACCTAAGTGTACCTGCCGTTTGATAACACCTCATCTATTTATTGTGTCAATCAACTTAAATGTTACGAGTTACGGTAAAACTATCTTGAGCCTATTCATAATGCTAACCACAATGTACCTACAATGTAGCAATAGGGAGTTTGCCTGTATTAAATTATGTATTGCTAAATTGTTTTATAACAAATTTATAATGGTAATACAAAGTCCATATTCCCAGTGTTAAATGTAATTGTGGAGGAGATGTAATGTGGGTAGTTCGCCACATACGTAATGTATGATTTTGTAAGCTGATGGTAGATGATTAAAAATTGTGTTACTAGATCGAGAACGTCGTTTTATTAAGCTAATTAGGATATATTCCAAGTTCCATTTATCTTTTCGCGATGCTCGCTTGAATAGACGACAATAAGTTAATAAATGCTTGCGTTTTTGACAGAACTTGCATTAATTTACCATTTCATCTCCTGGAATGTCCGTAGTAGTGAGAACAGAGCGATTGTGTGTCCGTAGTAGTCAGAACTTTAAACTTTAAAGTTTACTTTGTGGAGAAAGTGCACAGATGCTTACCAGCGTGCGTATCACCACCATAAATGCGTATTTTGAGTGAGTTACTGGATTACTGTATTGTCGAGTCATTGTCTATGAAATGACCTAGAAAGAAAAAATTAGGTTACTAAACTGAAATTGTGACTGCAATGTATAAATTTCTTTGCATTGTACTTATCTTGTATCATTATGGAGTATGCACTTACCATAGGGTACGTCATTGTTCGTTTTTGACTAAATTTAGTATCCATTTACATATTTAGTAAATAGTAAGAATTTAAATTGTATTGGTATTCACGCTACAGGCGAGCGGCATTGTTGATGCGCATGACATTACGTATCTGTCAATGTCACAGTGACAGGTGGACGGCGTGCGGCGCTTGCGTCGCGGACAAAGAACAAAAATTTTTTGGCCGTAGAGTCTATTTAAATTTTACTTTTTTTTATGGCCTTACATACTAGCTATAAACCGTTGTCCGCTCGATGATGCTGTGGTGTCTAGTGTTGTATATTGAATGACGTTCATAAGTGTTTGTGAAAACCTAAATTGAATAAACGTATTTGATTTGATTTGATTTGATTTGATTTGAACAGAGCGGTTGATTTGATTTGATTTGAACAGTGGCGGCTTGGCAATGGCTATTTCAACACCTCGCTCAAATATTCATTTTAACAATCACCCCAGCTTTTAAGAACCATAATGTTTAAAGAGCCGTGCGCACTCCGATTGGTCATTCAATAATTGAAATTACTTTTATTGTCTTGTATTAAGACACATCATCACAGCACCTAAGCCAAAATGTCAAAAAATTTCTCGCTCATTCATTCATTGGTCACAACGGCTTTTAAGACCCAAAATATCAAAAATTTCAAACTCGCTTCGCTCGCTCATTCGCAGGTTTCAGTTACTTTTCTTACCTTTCACAAAGATCGTTGCGGTCGCTCATTTATTGATTTCTCTAAGTTACTTTTGCAAAGATGACACCAACTTTTACAAACCCAAATGTCAAAAATTTCGAGCTCGTTTCGCTCGCTCATTCATAGGTTTCAGATACTATTCTTATCATTCACCTAGCTCGTTGCGGTCATTCATTCATTGATTTACTTTAATTAATATTGTGAGGATCTCCCATTGGTGTTAAGACCAAAAATGACCGAAACTGCGAGCTTGCTCCGCTCGTTCATTGATTCAATGATCACCTTAGGCTTTTATAACCAAAAATGTTACAAATTTCAAACTCGCACCCAGGCTTATCTGACCAAAAATTACAAAAATTTCGAGCTCGTTTCGCTTGCTCACACATACGTTGTTCTCCTCCAGGTTTTAAAACCCGGAATTTTCGAGCTCGTTTTGCTCGCTCATTCATTTATTTACCACACCACTGAAAAGGCCCAATTTTTTTTTAACTCAGGGTGCTCTTTTTTTATTGATAGAGGAAAGTAACCAAATATGGAATACCATTTTGTTTTTTGAATATAAAAAATAAACTATTCATAGTACGATGTCAATTTCTTTATTCGATGAGAAGTCATATTGTTTTGCGACACGTAGTGATAGTCTTATGATTTTCATAACTAATTACAGTATCAATAATCTAGTTTAATCAAAAAATGAAAAAGGTAGTCAAATATGAACCATGAGAAAAAGGCACAAATATTCTTAAATATATGGTTTAATAAAGTTTTATAATACTTAATAACAGTCTCATTATTTACTAAATTGGTAATTAGTTGTAAAAATCATTAGACTGGAGTAATTTGCAAGGAAAAACGTAACATTAAACAAAAATAAAAATATTAATGAGGATCGCCATAGTGCGAGTGGTACCCGTATCTTGAGTGTTCCGTCCATAAAATAAACTAAAAGCAACTGATATATCGAGAAGTTATCTGTCGAATAACGGCTATCTGGCGCTCAAAAAGGCAAATAGATTTAATCCCCAGATAACGGGTTTTTTCGTAAAATAACTTTTAACTGACAGTTGAAAAATTCAAAATTTTCTTATCCGTCGAATAAACGCTAACAGACTGTTTATTTGAGGATTGCAATCAGCCCTTAATAGACAGATCTCCAAATCTCTGACTTCCGAAATACGCCGCTTCAATACTACCAATATTGAGGCGGCAATTGAGCAGAACAAAGGCTCTAAAGTCTTTGCGAGAGATCTGTCGAATGGACATAACCAGCCTACGAGACTGAAAACGGATGTCGGCAGAGTTGATTATTTATTTATTTAGGTTATAGACGAGCAGCATTGTTGCTGATGTGTCTGTGTCACACAGTTGAAAGTCATTTTAAATCAAACAAAAATAAATCAAATGAAATATAATATTATTATATTTCATTATTATACTCAATGAATTAAAGGACCTAACTAACCTTATGCTATCTGGTTCGGTTGCGGATGGTATCACCGACATCCTGTATGGGGCCAATCTCATAGCTTTGAATAAAAAAGGAGGTGGTGTCAGGCCAATTGCCGTCAGCACTACGTACCGTCGCTTAGCAGATAAACTTTGCTGTAAGAGCGCTACCGAACCATTGGCCGCTTATTTTCAGCCAATTCAACTGGGTTTTGGGTCAAAGGGTGGCTGTGAGGCGGCGGTACATGCTCTACGAACCTTTTTACTAAACCAGGATTGTGAAGTGCTGCTGAAAGTGGATGTTAAAAATGTGTTCAACTCAGTCGATTCAACTCCACTCACTCTTCGACACGACTTCAACTCAGTCGACTCGGCGTTCAACTCGGCGCTTTGCTGACCCAAGTGCAATCAAAGTTACCCTCTGTATATGGGTTTTTATGGCAATGTTATAAAGAATCATCAAAACTCATATACAGGGATCACTTATTGCATTCTAGCGTTGGGTGTCAGCAAGGTGATCCCCTCGGTCCAGCTATCTTCAGTTTGGCCATAAATTCGATAATCCACAGTGTTAATTCAAAATTAAACGTATGGTACCTGGACGACGGTACCATAGCCGGGGATGCTCAGACTGTCCTAACTGATTTAGAAATGATAATACACAATTTTGACCTCATTGGTTTGGAACTAAATTTTAACAAATGTGAACTCTACATTTCTGAGAAAATAGACACAAGCTTGGCACAATCCATAGTCCAAAATTTTAATAGCGTAGCCCCAAATATTAGAATACTCACAAAATACAGTCTGAGCCTCCTTGGCTCCCCTATTTTCGACGAGGCCATTCCACCGCTCCTAACAAGTTCGGTTTCTAAATTTAATGAATTTTCGGACCGCCTCCTTAAAATTAGCAGCCATTCTGCCCTTTTCATTCTGAAGTTTTGTCTTTTTGTTCCAAAATTTACTTACCTGCTCCGCTGCTGCCCAGTGTGGAAATTCCCTGATCTAATAAAAGACTTAGATATGGAATAAAATTCCAAATTGAATCAATCACAAACATCAGACTAAGCGAGCAGGCATGGACCCAGGCCTCCCTGCCAATTAGGTATGGTGGCCTGGGAACCCGTAAAATCTCTAGTGTAGCACTGCCGGCTTTTCTGTCCTCTATCCATAGCTCGTCTGACCTCACAGGAAATATTCTTAAAGCCCCCGTGGCTACAAACTGTGAGGTCGCGTGCTTGGCGGAGGCTGAAACTGCCTGGCTAGCTGGACCGAGCCCAAATTTTCCTCCCACACCCAAATTTCAAAAGGCCTGGGATAACATTTCATCTCAAGTCGTATTAGATACTCTCATAAATTACTCATCATCTTTAAAAGACCGCGCCAGGCTGGAAGCAGTTGCCAGACGGGAATCCGGGCACTGGCTCAACGCCTACCCATCCCCCAACACCGGCACTTTTATCGACCCGACCACTCTCCGTCTCGCCATCGGTCTCCGGCTGGGAGCAGAGGTTTGTATCGACCATGGTTGTGCTTCCTGTGGAGCGAGTGTTGACCGCCTCGGTCACCATGGGCTTGCCTGTTCTTCGAGCGCTGGCCGCCTCTCCCGTCACGCCGCGATCAATGACATCCTGCGACGGTTTCTCGTCAGCGCCAACGTCCCCGCAATCCTGGAACCTCAACACATTGCACGGGACGATGGCAAGAGACCTGACGGGATGTCTATGATACCGTGGAGGATGGGTCGCCCGCTGGTGTGGGACGCCACGTGCGCCGACACACTAGCTGCGACCTATCTTCCGGCAACCGCCAAACGGGCTGGCGCGGCGGCTGAGATGCGTGAGCGCTCGAAGATGGGCAAGTACAGCTGTCTCGGCGCCCAATACGACTTTGTCGCATTTGGTGTCGAGACACTGGGTCCGTGGGGCCCGGGCGCACACTCGCTCTTCAGGGAGCTTAGTAAGCGGCTCAGGGAGGCGACGGATGACCCACGTGCCGGCGGCTTTCTCGCGCAGCGGATAAGTATCGCCATCCAGCGCGGGAATGCCGCCGCCATGATGGGCATCTTACCGCGGGGCCCTGGTTTTTTACATCTTTTTTAACATTGCATATTTTTGGTATTTTAGATGTAGGTATTAGTGTATTTTTTATTATAACTGTAAATAATTTATGTGTACGATTAATTGAATAAATATTTCTTACATGCTTACATACTACATAGACATTATATATCGTACCACCTTACACGTCCCCGGTACAAGAAAAAAAAGAATTTAAGCTTACAATAAAAAACAAATGCTAAGAAGAATAGTATGGCTTAGTTCGATTCTTATGTACAAAAATATTTTTTCCATTAATTTCTACTTCTACGTTAGGAGACAAGTCTCTTATCACCTTATATGGGCCCAAATATAAACTATCTATCTTATTGCCTACTTCATTTTTTATTAAAACTAAGTCATTTGCCTGGTAACATGTAGGATTAAGCCTAATGTCGTATCTTGATTTCCTTGTATTCTTACTTTTTAGAAGATTGTTTCTGGCTTCTTTTTGAGAAGTCTGGATGCGATATTTTAACTCGCATGGGTAGTTGTCATAGTTATGTAGTGGCTCAACATTGAAACCTAATAAATTACTTGGTAATACACACTTTCTACCATATACAAGTTCAAATGGAGTATATTTGGTTTCTGTATGCACAGACGTGTTAAAAGAAAAACTCCAGTACAGGAGCCAAATACTCCACAATCCAGGATGATTGTCCGTTTGAATGCGTAGGAAAGCGGCTAAATGTTTGTGGGTATTTTCCAGCGAACCAATGGTTTGGTGGTGGTACGCTGTGGACGTGATTTGCTCTATATTTAACATTTACTTACCTCTTTGAAAGTGGTTGAGACGAACTCTGCGCCTCGATCTGTAGCGATTTGCCTGGGAACTCCACATCTAAGGATGTGATTATTTACTAATACTCTTGCTACCTCTTCACTCTTCTTGGAAACCAGAGGGTAAGCTTCTACATACTTACTTAATTCACACAGAATTGTTAAAATATAAGAGTAATTGTTATCATCTATGTCCAATGGACCTACTAGATCTAAGAATTTTTTTTCGAACGCGTATTTGGCAGTAGTTGTAATATTCATTGGTTGTTTAATTGGAAGAGAGTATTTCTGTTTTTGACATTTGTCACATTTTTTCACGAAATTTCTTTTACAAACCCAAATGTCAAAAATTTCGAGCTCGTTTCGCTCGCTCATTCATAGGTTTCAGATACTATTCTTATCATTCACCTAGCTCGTTGCGGTCATTCATTCATTGATTTACTTTAATTAATATTGTGAGGATCTCCCATTGGTGTTAAGACCAAAAATGACCGAAACTGCGAGCTTGCTCCGCTCGTTCATTGATTCAATGATCACCTTAGGCTTTTATAACCAAAAATGTTACAAATTTCAAACTCGCACCCAGGCTTATCTGACCAAAAATTACAAAAATTTCGAGCTCGTTTCGCTTGCTCACACATACGTTGTTCTCCTCCAGGTTTTAAAACCCGGAATTTTCGAGCTCGTTTTGCTCGCTCATTCATTTATTTACCACACCACTGAAAAGGCCCAATTTTTTTTTAACTCAGGGTGCTCTTTTTTTATTGATAGAGGAAAGTAACCAAATATGGAATACCATTTTGTTTTTTGAATATAAAAAATAAACTATTCATAGTACGATGTCAATTTCTTTATTCGATGAGAAGTCATATTGTTTTGCGACACGTAGTGATAGTCTTATGATTTTCATAACTAATTACAGTATCAATAATCTAGTTTAATCAAAAAATGAAAAAGGTAGTCAAATATGAACCATGAGAAAAAGGCACAAATATTCTTAAATATATGGTTTAATAAAGTTTTATAATACTTAATAACAGTCTCATTATTTACTAAATTGGTAATTAGTTGTAAAAATCATTAGACTGGAGTAATTTGCAAGGAAAAACGTAACATTAAACAAAAATAAAAATATTAATGAGGATCGCCATAGTGCGAGTGGTACCCGTATCTTGAGTGTTCCGTCCATAAAATAAACTAAAAGCAACTGATATATCGAGAAGTTATCTGTCGAATAACGGCTATCTGGCGCTCAAAAAGGCAAATAGATTTAATCCCCAGATAACGGGTTTTTTCGTAAAATAACTTTTAACTGACAGTTGAAAAATTCAAAATTTTCTTATCCGTCGAATAAACGCTAACAGACTGTTTATTTGAGGATTGCAATCAGCCCTTAATAGACAGATCTCCAAATCTCTGACTTCCGAAATACGCCGCTTCAATACTACCAATATTGAGGCGGCAATTGAGCAGAACAAAGGCTCTAAAGTCTTTGCGAGAGATCTGTCGAATGGACATAACCAGCCTACGAGACTGAAAACGGATGTCGGCAGAGTTGATTATTTATTTATTTAGGTTATAGACGAGCAGCATTGTTGCTGATGTGTCTGTGTCACACAGTTGAAAGTCATTTTAAATCAAACAAAAATAAATCAAATGAAATATAATATTATTATATTTCATTATTATACTCAATGAATTAAAGGACCTAACTAACCTTATGCTATCTGGTTCGGTTGCGGATGGTATCACCGACATCCTGTATGGGGCCAATCTCATAGCTTTGAATAAAAAAGGAGGTGGTGTCAGGCCAATTGCCGTCAGCACTACGTACCGTCGCTTAGCAGATAAACTTTGCTGTAAGAGCGCTACCGAACCATTGGCCGCTTATTTTCAGCCAATTCAACTGGGTTTTGGGTCAAAGGGTGGCTGTGAGGCGGCGGTACATGCTCTACGAACCTTTTTACTAAACCAGGATTGTGAAGTGCTGCTGAAAGTGGATGTTAAAAATGTGTTCAACTCAGTCGATTCAACTCCACTCACTCTTCGACACGACTTCAACTCAGTCGACTCGGCGTTCAACTCGGCGCTTTGCTGACCCAAGTGCAATCAAAGTTACCCTCTGTATATGGGTTTTTATGGCAATGTTATAAAGAATCATCAAAACTCATATACAGGGATCACTTATTGCATTCTAGCGTTGGGTGTCAGCAAGGTGATCCCCTCGGTCCAGCTATCTTCAGTTTGGCCATAAATTCGATAATCCACAGTGTTAATTCAAAATTAAACGTATGGTACCTGGACGACGGTACCATAGCCGGGGATGCTCAGACTGTCCTAACTGATTTAGAAATGATAATACACAATTTTGACCTCATTGGTTTGGAACTAAATTTTAACAAATGTGAACTCTACATTTCTGAGAAAATAGACACAAGCTTGGCACAATCCATAGTCCAAAATTTTAATAGCGTAGCCCCAAATATTAGAATACTCACAAAATACAGTCTGAGCCTCCTTGGCTCCCCTATTTTCGACGAGGCCATTCCACCGCTCCTAACAAGTTCGGTTTCTAAATTTAATGAATTTTCGGACCGCCTCCTTAAAATTAGCAGCCATTCTGCCCTTTTCATTCTGAAGTTTTGTCTTTTTGTTCCAAAATTTACTTACCTGCTCCGCTGCTGCCCAGTGTGGAAATTCCCTGATCTAATAAAAGACTTAGATAATGTAATAAAATTCCAAATTGAATCAATCACAAACATCAGACTAAGCGAGCAGGCATGGACCCAGGCCTCCCTGCCAATTAGGTATGGTGGCCTGGGAACCCGTAAAATCTCTAGTGTAGCACTGCCGGCTTTTCTGTCCTCTATCCATAGCTCGTCTGACCTCACAGGAAATATTCTTAAAGCCCCCGTGGCTACAAACTGTGAGGTCGCGTGCTTGGCGGAGGCTGAAACTGCCTGGCTAGCTGGACCGAGCCCAAATTTTCCTCCCACACCCAAATTTCAAAAGGCCTGGGATAACATTTCATCTCAAGTCGTATTAGATACTCTCATAAATTACTCATCATCTTTAAAAGACCGCGCCAGGCTGGAAGCAGTTGCCAGACGGGAATCCGGGCACTGGCTCAACGCCTACCCATCCCCCAACACCGGCACTTTTATCGACCCGACCACTCTCCGTCTCGCCATCGGTCTCCGGCTGGGAGCAGAGGTTTGTATCGACCATGGTTGTGCTTCCTGTGGAGCGAGTGTTGACCGCCTCGGTCACCATGGGCTTGCCTGTTCTTCGAGCGCTGGCCGCCTCTCCCGTCACGCCGCGATCAATGACATCCTGCGACGGTCTCTCGTCAGCGCCAACGTCCCCGCAATCCTGGAACCTCAACACATTGCACGGGACGATGGCAAGAGACCTGACGGGATGTCTATGATACCGTGGAGGATGGGTCGCCCGCTGGTGTGGGACGCCACGTGCGCCGACACACTAGCTGCGACCTATCTTCCGGCAACCGCCAAACGGGCTGGCGCGGCGGCTGAGATGCGTGAGCGCTCGAAGATGGGCAAGTACAGCTGTCTCGGCGCCCAATACGACTTTGTCGCATTTGGTGTCGAGACACTGGGTCCGTGGGGCCCGGGCGCACACTCGCTCTTCAGGGAGCTTAGTAAGCGGCTCAGGGAGGCGACGGATGACCCACGTGCCGGCGGCTTTCTCGCGCAGCGGATAAGTATCGCCATCCAGCGCGGGAATGCCGCCGCCATGATGGGCATCTTACCGCGGGGCCCTGGTTTTTTACATCTTTTTTAACATTGCATATTTTTGGTATTTTAGATGTAGGTATTAGTGTATTTTTTATTATAACTGTAAATAATTTATGTGTACGATTAATTGAATAAATATTTCTTACATGCTTACATACTACATAGACATTATATATCGTACCACCTTACACGTCCCCGGTACAAGAAAAAAAAGAATTTAAGCTTACAATAAAAAACAAATGCTAAGAAGAATAGTATGGCTTAGTTCGATTCTTATGTACAAAAATATTTTTTCCATTAATTTCTACTTCTACGTTAGGAGACAAGTCTCTTATCACCTTATATGGGCCCAAATATAAACTATCTATCTTATTGCCTACTTCATTTTTTATTAAAACTAAGTCATTTGCCTGGTAACATGTAGGATTAAGCCTAATGTCGTATCTTGATTTCCTTGTATTCTTACTTTTTAGAAGATTGTTTCTGGCTTCTTTTTGAGAAGTCTGGATGCGATATTTTAACTCGCATGGGTAGTTGTCATAGTTATGTAGTGGCTCAACATTGAAACCTAATAAATTACTTGGTAATACACACTTTCTACCATATACAAGTTCAAATGGAGTATATTTGGTTTCTGTATGCACAGACGTGTTAAAAGAAAAACTCCAGTACAGGAGCCAAATACTCCACAATCCAGGATGATTGTCCGTTTGAATGCGTAGGAAAGCGGCTAAATGTTTGTGGGTATTTTCCAGCGAACCAATGGTTTGGTGGTGGTACGCTGTGGACGTGATTTGCTCTATATTTAACATTTACTTACCTCTTTGAAAGTGGTTGAGACGAACTCTGCGCCTCGATCTGTAGCGATTTGCCTGGGAACTCCACATCTAAGGATGTGATTATTTACTAATACTCTTGCTACCTCTTCACTCTTCTTGGAAACCAGAGGGTAAGCTTCTACATACTTACTTAATTCACACAGAATTGTTAAAATATAAGAGTAATTGTTATCATCTATGTCCAATGGACCTACTAGATCTAAGAATTTTTTTTCGAACGCGTATTTGGCAGTAGTTGTAATATTCATTGGTTGTTTAATTGGAAGAGAGTATTTCTGTTTTTGACATTTGTCACATTTTTTCACGAAATTTCTTATTTCAGTTTCCATTTTCGGCCAATAGTAATACTTCCGAATATTATTATACATTCGTCTCATGCCCGCGTGGCCACTAGTAGGCAAGAGATGAAAATCATTTATTATTACAGTCCTGTCATTTTTATCGTTTATTCTTTTTATATCCTTTAAAACGCATAATCGTAATCCATTATAAAATATTTGTTTACTCATTTCTTTACAGAGTTTATCAACAAAATCATGACTATTTTGATTTTTAATACAATATATTTCATCAACGCTTATTTCTTTGCAAAATTGCATTCGTTCTTTCACAAATTCGCTTGGCGACATTTGCGATGAAGAATCTAACTTCTTTATATAAATTATATAACTCTTTGACACATAACATAATACACTACTTTCTTTATCTATCAAGTTTTCGTTTCGGTACCTTTGTAACATATTTTTATCTATAAATTTTAATTCTACAGAATGTTTTGGTTTGCTATGGACTTCCACGTTTTTTGGTTTATCAGGCCGATTACTCAAAGAATCCACAGTTTTCGATGAAGGTGTTGAAGCCGTAGTATTTCTACATTGAGCTCTTGTCATCACACTCACCACACTTTTATTCATTTCCTGTAACTCATTACTCGTTATACTGATACGCGATAAAGCGTCAGCCGGTGCGTTATCTGTACCTTTAACGTACTCTACGGTATAGTCGTATTCCTCCAGCGCTAACCTAAACTTTAAATGTCGACTTGATGGGTCTCGCATCCTAAACAAGTATATAAGAGGTTTATGGTCGGTCCTAATTATAAATGTACGACCGTACAAGTATGGACGAAAGTGTTTTACAGCCCACACTATCGCGAGTAACTCCTTTTCGATGATGGGGTAGTTTTGTTCGGCTTTGTTAAGGTTTCTACTAGCAAATGCTACCGGTTTATTATCACCGTTACTTAATACCGCACCTAAAGAATAGCCCGAAGCGTCCCTTTGTAAAATAAATGTATTTTTCTCTTCAAAGTTTGGATATTGAAGTACTGGTGGGGAAGACATACGTTCTTTCAATAATTCAAACGAAGTTTGGCAGGTATTATCCCATACAAAATTTACATTTTTACGTGCTAAATAATTTAATGGATATGCAATTTGAGCAAAGTGTTAAATAAATTTCCTGTAATAGTTGGCAAATGCGACGAACCGCTTCACTTCGTCAGCATTTGTCGGCGTGGGATATTCTTTGATCGCACGTATCTTTTCGCTTCGCTTGTAACTACGTGACCTAGATAAAGTAACTCTTTTTTCAAGAAATTACATTTGTCGGGGTTTAATTTTAAGTTTATTTTTCGTAATCTGGTAAATACTTCCATCAAGTTTTTATTATGATGTTCGAGATTACGGCCAAAAACGATGAGATCATCGAGATAGTTTAAACCTGTCATTGCGATATTCATCATTCTAGAAAATGAACTAGGGCTAGTTTTTAGTCCCATAGGCATCCGTTTCATTCGATATTTGCCTGAACAAAACGCCGTATACTTCCTACTTTTAGGGTCAAGATCACATTGGTAGTATCCATTCTTGAGATCTAAATGAGAATAATAAACACTACCCGAGAGGGAATCAATAATTTCCGTTATATTTGGCAGGGGGCATTTATCATCATGAATGCAGTTGTTAAGTTTTCGGTAGTCAATCACTACGCGCCATTTTTTATCACATGATGCACTCTTTTTTGGCACTAGTAAAATTGGGATAGACCATTCGCTTGCACATGTTTCTATAATCCCCTCTTGTAACATTTGGTCGAGTTGTTTCTGAATTTCGTGTTTTTGTGAGTGTGGCAGTCGATACGGTTTTACATAAACGGGTTCCGTATTCGGTTTTAATGAAATATTGTGTTTATAGCTATCGGTAGTTGATAGCTGATCCCCTGGGAGATAAAAAACGTCTGAAAATTTAGCACACAAATTTTCTATTGAGATTTGTTCCTCTTTGTTTAATTTTTGGAGCTGTAAGTGATTAAATAATTGATTCACTCTATTCGCATTCATAGGCTCATTTTTACTGAAATTACAAATACTATAATCACTAATTTCATGAATATCTAAGGTTAATGAATCTAATGTGATCTCGTTATCTGTGGTATTTAGGATTTGAACGGGTACTTTGACATTTAGTGGTCTCACTAAGGTGCAAGCAATAAATATTCCATCTCTAATTTCCGTTGCAGACACTAAGCAATCTTCCATGATATTCGTGTGGATATAATGTAACGATTCCGATCGTGGGGGAATTACGAATGAGTTATTATTTATTATTAAAGGTAAAGTGACGTAGTTATCGATATTTTGCAAGATTAATTGTATTTTAGCGTAATTTATGTGAGCGTTATATTTTAAAAGAAAATCGTGTCCTATAATTCCACTATAGCTACACGGTAGGTTATTTAAAACATAAAACTTATGCTTCAAAGTATGTTCATATTCTGTTAAAGTTAGGTAAACATATCCGATTGCATGCATTTTTCCACCGATTCCATTTATGACTAAGTTGCTTTTTGTTATGGGAACGCGCAATTCTAATGCGTTGCATAATTTTATCGCGGATATTGTTGCGCCAGTGTCAAGTAAAAATGATGTCGCAATATTGTTTGCATGTAAATGAATTGAACATGTATTATCACTCGCTAGAATAAGATGGTGGGGAACGAAAAACTGATTTTGATGATTTTCGTCTTCAGGTATTTGATCGTCATTGATAGCGGACTCATTTGCCGTATTTATTTGACCATAGGCCTGCTTCCTTTGGTTTCCACGAAAAGAGAAGGGCGTACCTCGGTCACTGCGGCCTCGGCTTCACCCCTGGCCGCGGTAATGGGCGCATCCTCTGCTCACAGCATTCATCTCGCGTCCTTCAAACTGGGGTGTTCTTGGGCCTTGGTGATAATGTTGCGACGCACCCCGATAAAATATACGGCCTCTGAAGTTCGAATTCCTGTAATTGTTACGGTTGTTCGCGTGATTAAAGGAATAGATTTGATTAGAGGTAGATGATGACGATAAGTCCTCGTCCAAGGCTGCTTGTACAGCATCTTTAAGAGAGGTGAAATTTCTGGCAGCTACTATCGTACTGATGCGACGATTACGCAAACCGTCTGCAAACCTTTTAATTTATTTCTTTATTTATTTATTTATTTATTTAATCCTTACAATGTTTCGTACATTCAGTCTTACTGCTATTTACCCTGCCAAACTGCATAACAGTTTGTTGGCAATGGTGTTTCTCTCGTAATACAATACGGATTACGGTTAACAAATTTATTACATAGGTTTACTCACACATCCAACCCATAAGGGCTACTTTTGTGCATATGCACTGTCTGCTCAAAGATAAGGTGAAATTTAAATTTTCACGGGCTGTGTACATTCGTATAATAAATGGAGCCATACAGGTAGATCATAACATATCCATACCCTACACCACTGCATACCCCGGGACAGATCCCAAGTCATACAACGGTGCAACACACGAGCATAAGCATGAATATGGATACCGTGCGACGGTTGCTCATGGGGCGAACCCAATGAGCAACCGCCACACAGCGATACACACACACCCATACAGTACACCACCGCATACCCCGGGACGGATCCCGAGGTACACAGCGGTGCAACACACCAGCATGAATATGAATACGAATATGAATACCGTGCGACGGCTGCTCACTGGGCGGACCCAATGAGCAACCGCCACACAGCAACACACACACACACACACACACACACACACACCCATACAGTACACCACTGTATACCCCGGGACGGATCCCGAGGTACACAGCGGTGCAACACACCAGCATGAATATGAATATGAATATGAATACCGTGCGACGGCTGCTCACCGGGCGGACCCAATGAGCAACCGCCACACAGCAACACACACACACACACCCATACAGTACACCACTGTATACCCCGGGACGGGTCCCAAGGTATACAGCGGTGCAACACACGAGCCCGAATATGAATACCGTGCGACGGCCGCTCACCGGGCGGACCCAACGAGCAACCGCCACACAGCACCACACACACACACCCATACAGTACACCACCGTGCACCCCGGGACAACCCCAAGGTACACAACGGTGCAACACAGGAGCATGCGCATGAATATGAATATGAATATGAATACGAATAATGACTTGCTTTTCATTAATTTCCTTTAAAATGTTATACGAATTTGAGTTTCCGTCGGCTTGCGCAATGGTAAGGTTAACAAACATTTCGGACAATTGTTTTCCATAATTTTCAATAGTTAACTAACCTAGAGTAATTTGGTGAATCTGGCTCTGGATCGCAGTAGCAGACCTCCTGGGCAATAATACCTTCCGTATGTCCGTCAGCAGATCAGCAACTGTAGTATAAGCTGCACATAATTTAAGCTTAGCCACCTGTGAAAGTCTACTTTTTAGGACAAAATTAATTAAATGTTGTTTTGCCTCCGCTTTCAAAAGAGTGACATAATATTCTATGGCGTCAATTAATTGAGTTGTAACCGCCTCCTTGTCGGTCATAATTGGCAATAAATTCAGAGCGATTTTTAAATCAAAGTCACCCATTTCGGATGATTGTTCACAGTCTGTGGTACCCTTTGAACTTGTATATGATTTTTTACAAAATTCCTCAATACGTCTATACAATTTTTTAACGTTATCGCAACACAACTGTATATCTAGCAAGGATTGACCTTGAATTTTGTTTAAACTTATCTGTTCGTCTATACTTGATTTTAACAACTTTTACATAATACACAAAAAATATATAATCACTAAAACTACCTATAAATAAAAACCTTAAAATTACTTAAATAGATAAAATATCTGCCCCAAGTCCCCTGAATGCGGAAATGTGCCCAGAAGGCTGGCCGCGTTGCCCCGCTGGATGGCGAGGCTTATACGCTGTCCCAAATAGAGGCCAGCCTTCTGGTCATTACTAATATCGACCAGGCGCTTGGCTAGTTCCCTATATAGACACATTCTTTGACGGCGCTTCGAACGTGTAACAGTGTTTTGTTGTAACTACTGGTTAAATACAGTTATTTAAATTGTTTAAACATTATCTCGCCGCTTAAAATTTATAGTACAGTATAGTGTTTTGTGTACTTGGTCGATGTATCGACAAATATTGCAGTTTGTCAGCGACTCTTTAAGTGAAAATACATTCAAACAAGATTCTATTGTTGTGATCACACGGCGTACGCGTGTTACCGGCCGGCGACTGTATCCAGGCAAGTCTCGCTCTTAACGCGTAGGCGGACGGCTTACTACGCGGCGCACGGGCAGCGAACGAATGAATGAGCAAGTCACGTAGGTGAGTGCGCCGGCGTGTCATAGATTAGCTGACGTTCGCTATCTGCTATTTGTGCCTAGTTGCATGTTGTTTTTGAGAGGGTGCTCATTGATTGATCTTTGTATTTAGCAGATTTTTTAACAATGAGTTCATGCAAAAAATGTGGCCATGCCTTGAGCGCCACGGATCAACTAAACTGCTCGTCATGCAATGGAAGCTACCATTATAGCTGTGTTTCTTATACAAAGGAGAACTTCTCCAAAATGGCGCAGAAGGCCAAAGCTGTCTGGAAATGTCCGGTTTGTAAAGCACCAGCAAAAAAGAGTGATAATACTCCAGTAAAAGAGGGCGACTTGGTGGATCCTGGTTTATCACTAGAAAAACGACTGAGCCTGCTTGAATCGTCCATCGCGGAGAAGATAGAATCCGTTATAGAGAAGTCGCTTGTTGAGCACTTGAAATCCGAACTTCAGTCGATTCGTGAGGATCTTGACATCTTGCCTGAATTGCAAAAGTCTGTGGAGTTTATGAGCGCTGAATTTGACACTTTAAATAAAGAAGTGTCTTCTCTTCGATCTGAGGCGGCTGAACTTCGGGCACACAACAGGAAGTTACAGGACAATATTTCCGAACTCAATGTCAAAGTATGCCAATTTGAACAGCAGGCTAGGGAGTGCAACGTTGAGCTTCAATGCGTGCCGGAACATTCTAAAGAGAACCTGGTTCCTACCGTTCTTCAACTCTGTAGCGTGGTGGCCTGTCCCATGGAAGACTTGGACATTCTTGCGTGCTCTAGAGTGGGTAAATCTGGACGCGATTCAGCAAGACCTAGAACAGTCATTATCAAACTGCGTTCTCCCAGGAATTCCCAGCATGCCTAAAGTATAATAAAGACAACCCTAAGGCCAAGCTCAATTCAACTTTACTAGGCTTGGGTGATGAGAAACAGGACATTTATCTGGGAGAACATCTGTCTCCGAGCAATCGGAAACTTCACGCTGAGGCCCGACTGTTCAAGAAAAATAACAAATTTAAATACGTTTGGGTACGGAATGGCCGCATATACTTGAGAAAGGATGATAACATGCCGGCCATCTGGGTGAAGAGTGAAGAAACACTGTCATCTCTGAACAAAGATGATCTTAAGGACGATTAGGTCATTATAATTGTCTTAAGTATAGTCTTGTGTTTTGCATATAATCTTGTACTATTAATATGTTGTAATGGCTTTTCTTAGTATTTATTATCAGAATGTTCGAAGCATTAGAGGTAAATTATTTGATCTACATTTGGCAAGCCTAAACTGTCATTATGATATAATTGTTTTTACAGAAACTTGGCTTAATAACAGTGTATTGGACTCAGAAATTTTGAATAATAACTATCGAATATACAGACGAGATCGTAACAGTACTGGTAGTTCTAAGCAGGATGGTGGAGGGGTCCTAGTTGCAGTTTCTTCCAAATTAAGTTCTACACGCATTCTTGACGTGGAAAGTAAATGTAATGAGGAGCTTTGGTTGTCTGTCTCTTTAAAAGACAAATGTATTGGCATTGGCGTGGTTTACCTTCCTCCACCGGTGTCTCTGGGCCGTTTGGACAGTTATCTAACTAGTCTCAGTGACAAATTATGTACAATGAATGATATTATTCTCTTTGGTGATTTCAATTTACCCAGTATAAACTGGATGTCTAATAACAGCAATAACACAAACTGTCTACCCGACACCGGTCAACCGCTCTTGGATAGTTCTGGAGTTGGCATATCTCAGAGAATATCCGATTTCACGGCTCTTCACGGATTGCGGCAGTATAATTGCGTGGTTAATAGGGATGATCGTATTCTTGACCTTGCATTTAGTAACATCCCGAATATACGATCTGAGCGCGCTGATATGCCATTGTCTAAAGTTGACGAATTTCATCCGCCGCTAGTTGTGTCGCTTGATTTGTTGAAAGACAAGTATTTATCTAAATCAAGGGCAAACACTTTAAATTTTTACAAAGCAAACTACGATAAAATCAATGAAGAAATTGCTGAACTGGATTGGGATGTTCTGGAGTCGTGTCCAACTGTTGATGGGATGGTTAATAAGTTCTACGAACTCATTAATTCTATAATATTACGACATGTTCCCGTTTCTCCTTGCTCTCGTAAATATCCTGTTTGGTATGATACAAATTTTATCAAACTTATAAAGGAGAAGGAAAAGTATCGCCGTCGTTTTAAAAAACTCGGCAATAAAATGGATGAGTATGAGTTTAAAGAGGCCAGACATAGATGTCATACACAGATAAAGGTATGTTACACAAAGTATATCTCATCGATTGAGTCTTCACTGGAGAAGGGTAATGTAAAGGCGTTTTGGTCATTTATTCGTAATAAGCGGAACAATAGGGGTGCATTGCCTGCGCAAATGTACCTAAATGATATTCACTTAACATCTAAAGAGTTGATTTGTAATGCTTTTGCAGAAAACTTTTCTTCTGTCTATGTCGATGACTCTTCTACAGCTGATGAGAATCTTCCAACCAAGGCTTTGACGTCCAATTGCCTGTGGTCGTTTGATACTAGCCCAGAAGCAATAGTGAAAGCCATAGAAAACATCAATGATAAACAGGGTGCTGGTTCGGATGGCATCCCGGCTGTTTTTTTTACGAATTGTGCTGATACCATTTCCTATCCACTCTCTATTATTTATAGGTTCTCCCTCAGGTCTGGTGTTTTCCCATCCGAATGGAAAATTGCCAATATTATTCCAATATCTAAAGGGGGTAATGCGAATGACATTAAAAATTACAGACCAATTTCGCTTTTGTCAATTGTTGCTAAGATCTTTGAGTCATTGTTTTGTCCTGTTCTCGTGCATCATCTAAAAAATTTAATTATACCA
Source organism: Blastobasis adustella (assembly GCA_907269095.1). Classification (NCBI taxonomy): domain Eukaryota; kingdom Metazoa; phylum Arthropoda; class Insecta; order Lepidoptera; family Blastobasidae; genus Blastobasis; species Blastobasis adustella. The sequence goes on from OU026132.1 coordinate 1,602,965, forward strand.
GAGCAACATGGTTTTCGGCCAAATATGTCCACACAATCCAACCTGGCTTGTTATAGCGCTGACCTGGCTGACGCTGTCGACGCTGGTGATCAAGTCGATGCCATCTATACAGACATCAGCAAAGCCTTTGATAGGGTTAGTCATTCACGGTTGCTTCATAAGCTTTATAATTTTGGATGCAGTGGAACGTTAATTAAATGGCTGGCATCGTACTTATCGGGAAGATTACAAAAAGTAGTAGTTTGTGGTCTTGAGTCTGGAACATTTGGGGCATGTTCAGGCGTTCCTCAAGGCTCCCATTTGGGACCAGTTCTTTTCCTGATTTTTGTTAATGATATAGCCACTAAAATCTGTCATTCTAAGTTCTATTTTTTTGCGGATGACTTAAAAATATTTAGGGTTATTCGTTCACCAGTGGACTCTTTTCTTCTGCAGAGGGACCTAGATGCTATTTCCGATTGGTCACTTGAGAACGGGCTACCTCTCAACATTGATAAATGTAAGCATATTAAATTCACTAAAAAGAAGTCCCCGCTTAGAACTTTATATTCAATCAATGGTCATGTCCTGGAAGAGGTTAGTCAAATAAGGGATCTTGGTATAATAATTGATTCTAAATTATCGTTTAATCCTCATATCGATGCAATTATAACTAGATCGTTTCGAATGTTGGGATTTGTTTGGAGGAACTGCAAGGGTTTTAAAGTATTTCTGCACTTAGATATGTCTATAACGCGCTGGTGCGTAGCATCTTGGAGTATTGTTCTTGTGTCTGGAATCCACAATATGAAAACCATATGTCTAGAATTGAGAGAGTACAGAAACGTTTCATGTTCTTCTTAACGGTCCACCAGGGGAAATTGTCAAAGCTTACCTCGTACAAAGAGCGATTGTCACACTATAATATGTTCACACTCCGGGATCGTCGATGGATGTCAGACCAAATATTTCTTTTTAAAATTTTGAGAGGCTTAATCGACTGTCCATACTTATTAAGCATGGTATCTTTCTCGGTGCCTAGACGCAATGCTAGAGTACTTAATTTTAGACCTTTCGTACTTAAAAAAATCAGAACTAATGTTGGTAGCAATGAAATTATTTATAGACTGTGCAGGGAACATAACAAATTGTGTAGCTCCGAAAATTGTGTTGACATTGTACATTGTTCTTTACTACAATATAAAAAATATTTGTATAGTGTACTAAGTACGTCGTCTTGCCGTTTACACTAACAATATCATTATTTAGTTGTTAAGTTTGAGTGGTTGTAGATTTAGATTTATTTTTTAATTTAGCGCGATCGATTCTATTGTGAACGTAAGTTTGCCTGTTATTGGATTTATATTTAAGTGTTTTGGATGTTTCATGTAATAATTTAGATGTAACAAAAAGTGTAAATCTGTTGGCAAATTCAATAAATAAATAAATAAATAAATATAGGGAATGTGCGCCTGGTCCCCACGGCCCAAGAGTTTCTACGCCAAATGGCGCAAATATGTAGTCGCCACTGAGACATGCGTATTTGCGCCGTTTGACGTTTTCAGCAGAGGCGGCACCGGCCCCTGCTTGACACGCGGTGGCTGGAAGATGGGACGGCGCGAGGGGATCGATGCACGTAGCATCCCAGACCAAGGGCCGTCCCAGTTTCCAGGGCGTGAGTGTCATTCCATCGGGTCTCTTCCCATCATCGCGGGCTAAACCGTTGGGTTCCAGCACCGCGGGAGCACCAGCGGAGGCAAAGGCCCGACGGATGACATCATTGAGGTCCGCGTGACGTGGAATGCGTCCGGCGCTCCTACTACACGACAAACCATGGTGGCCGAGCTGATCAACAGGGCGGCCACAGTGGCAGTCGTGTGGAGCGCTGCAGGGAGCTCCAAGACGCAGGGCCGTGGCAATCCTGAAAGTGGCACGGTCGAGCAAAGTGCCGATGTTTTTTGAAGGCATTGCCTGGAGCCAGAGGCCCGACTCCCACTCGCCAGCAGCCAGAAGGCGAGCACGCTCTGCAGAATTGGTTGTTGCGTCTAAAAGTTTGTTTCGCGCCAACCTACAGAGCGGTTCGTCCCATAGCCGCTGTGAACAAGAATTAGTGGGCTCTGCCTCCGGGCAAGCCAACTGCCACGCGATTTTGTCCTCGGTAGAAAAAGCCGATGGAAAGGTCCCTAGTTTCGACAATAATTTATCCACTAGGGACTGTGAGCTGTGTACCGAGGACAAAAACGCTGGCAAGGACACACTAGACACTTTACGAACGCCCAGACCACCATAGCGAATAGGCAATGATGCCTGCTCCCAAGAAGAATTTTCCAAATTAATGTTTAAAACTGATGTGAGTGTTTGTTTCACGGTGTTGTCTAGGAGTTCTAGAAGAACGGGATGTTTCCAAAGCTGACAACACCGTAAAACATACATGAATTTTGGAACAAAAAGGCAATACCGGATTATAGCAAAAGCCATGTGACTGTTAATTTTGAGAAGGCGATCTGCAATTGAATTGAAATTTTGAATGTTGTGGTCCACAAAATATTTCAGCGATTCGTCAAAAATAGGTGACCCTAGAAGGTGCAGGTTAGTCTTGTCGACGACTGTGATATTTGGGGCTAGGGCGCGAAATGCTGCTAAAACAGCGCCAGCCGACGGACAAGACTCAGAGATATACAGCTCACACTTCGAGAAATTCAGGTCCAGACCTATGGCACTGAACTCCCGAATGAGGAGCTGTAGATCCTGTAAAACAGTTGTAGCATCACCTCCTAGGGTACCGTCGTCCAAGTACCAAACGTTTAATTTTGAATTTAGTTTTTCGACTATGGGGTGTATCGCGAGACTAAAAATGGCCGGCCCAAGAGGGTCACCTTGCTGGCAGCCGACCGCCGAGTACAAAAGGTGGCCTTTGTGTATAAGGTTTGTCGGTTGTTCATAACATTGCCAAAGAAAATTATAGGCGGCCGGCATGTTTGTCTTAACTTGGTTGAGCAAGGCGCCTCTATCCACAGAATTAAAGGCATTTTTTACGTCAACCTTCAGCAGAACCTCACCGCCATTATGATGAAGGAACGTCCTGAGCGTGTTAGATATAAGGTATTTTAGTATATTTTAATTGTTATTTAAAGTTACATATATATTGAAAACTATCGTGATTATTAATAATTAACATTTCAAAATACTTTCATAAAACATTTTACCAACTTCAGAACGAAATGTCTGGATTTCTGAACGATTGTGACTTTTGATCAGATTAAATACTGTTTATGAGAAACTTCCTTAATTAATTATGTAATAAATTTATTATAATGTTAAAAAATGTTAAAAGTATTGTAATACATTAAATTAACATGTAAGCTATCTATCATTAAATTTAGGAGACCGGAAATGAGAATAAGAATGACATTTCCAGCTAGATAGCTAGTATAAAGGTTCAGTCGTGACAGTGAGAGGGACTTTTGCTCCAGAGCCGGCACAGAGTTAAGTACACTTGCATTGTATTATTGTTGCTTTATATTTTGTACTAGTTTTATTTATTTATATAATCGGTTATTTATTGAATCGTATGTAATACCACTGTCCCATTTTTTAAGGATAAATATTTGGTTATGTGATCGATAATTGTGTCATTACATTTGGTTAGAATGTTGCATAAATGTTGTTTAAATAAATACCTCATTTTATAATGGATTACATTGCTTATTAAAATACACCTAATATACTTAAAATATGCTTTTGTTTGATTAAATAATGTGCACTAGAATAATACATTATCCTAGATAACATATTCAAGTTATCAAGTCTTACTCCTCCACTTCGCCCAGTCTCTCTTAAATACTTCATAACCTATGTCCTAAACAAATAGCACTACCTCCATGAACTATATTTTACATGACATAGATATCCATTTATTAATATGCTCTTGTTTACCTAATTTAGCGTTTTCCATATATTTCACTGGAGTTTTGGATAAATACTCACACTCTGTTATTATTCTGTAGCTTAATTACTAAAATAAAGGTTTATACTAATAAAAGTCACTATAATTATAAGTAGGACATATATTAAATCTAACACGGCAGTACATATACTTGTTAGATATAAGGTATTTTAGTATATTTTAATTGTTATTTAAAGTTACATATATATTGAAAACTATCGTGATTATTAATAATTAACATTTCAAAATACTTTCATAAAACATTTTACCAACTTCAGAACGAAATGTCTGGATTTCTGAACGATTGTGACTGAACATTATAATAAATTTATTACATAATTAATTAAGGAAGTTTCTCATAAACAGTATTTAATCTGATCAAAAGTCACAATCGTTCAGAAATCCAGACATTTCGTTCTGAAGTTGGTAAAATGTTTTATAAAAGTATTTTGAAATGTTAATTATTAATAATCACGATAGTTTTCAATATATGTGTAACTTTAAATAACAATTAAAATATACTAAAATACCTTATATCTAACAAGCGCATGAACGGCGGCTTCGCAGCCTCCTTTCGAACCAAAACCCAGCTGGATCGGCTGGAAATATTCTTTCAGACTGGGCGCAGAGAACCTGCAACACAGCTTAGCTGTCAGGCGACGGTAGGTGGTGTCAACCGCAATGGGACGAATGCCCCCGTCCTTCTTTTTTAAAGCGATAAGGTTGGCACCATACAGGGTATCTACAACCGATGAGTCTACCGCACCTAACAACATCATGTTCGTAAGCCCTGTAATAGAGTCCAAAAGAATATCACCAGCCTCACCAGCGTAGCTCAGGAGATCCTTGAGGTGCTGCGGAGTCAGGCCATCAATGCCGCCCGCCGAGCCGGTTGGGAATGAAAAAACGGCTTGGCGAACGGCATCCTCAGAAACATGCAGCGCGGAATCCGCAGCAGCGTCTGGTAACTGAAGGTCTGCCGGAGGTTGAGGATGTTTACTGTGGAGGCCGGCCAAAGTCTCGGGCGTATCGGGAGCAAAAGTATCATTAGAAAAAAGGATACGAGCTGCCCCTTTGATATCACCGTCATTAATTTTATTTTCTACATGTTGAAGTACATTCTGAGTTGGTGTAAACGTGTGTAAGTTGGAACTATTAAGAGTGAGGGGGTTTAAACAGTTTTTTTTAATACTTGCTGTTAATGAATTTAAAAAAGTGTTAGGACCGGTATCTTCAACATGCAGAATACGGAATGGGAAGGTGAGAAGATGCTCCCAGCTCTCTTTGTCATTTTTGGCTGTAGCTTTTTGAAGATCTCGTGCAAGGGCTTGGGCTACAACGATCCTCGCCCCCGGGGGGATCCTTTGTAAAATCCGTTTAGAAGTTTTCAGGTAGGCCACCCGTTCCCAGAATGGCTTTAAAGGGGCTAGAGGCACTGACACTGGGGCACTGGGAACAGGGGCCGACGAAGGGACAGCGGCAGTAAGTACGCCGCGATCTTTATGCGACTTACCAATGTGAATGTTGAGGCCTCTCTGTCCCTTGAAGAAGAGAGGCGGGGGGCATCTGGGGCATCGTATCAAATTTTCCAATGACCTCGACCGTGCATCATTTGCATCCTGGGACATGGGGTATTGGGGATATTTACAGAAAATAACTTAAAAAAACTAAAACTAGGTGCTATATGAAAACAAAGTATCAAAATAAAATCACACGTCATTCTTGTGACGTGCGCCATCTTGCGCCGAAGCCAGCCGAATAATACCGACAGCGTCTTGTAACCAGGCAACGCCTTACGTTGCCGAGGTAACAGCTTGTCCAAGATGTTGCAGATGTCACAGCAAAACAGTCTGTCAACTCAGCACAGCCTCGTAACAAAAATTATATTCACGGAAAATTGGGGACACGCACAACCACGCCCACACACCACAGTATTCTCCACTACAGGGCGTGACGCGCACCAACCCTTAGGCCATCCAGAAAGGGTTACATAAATTTAATATGAATATTTAATCGGCAGACGGAGCTCGAGCCGTGACAGTTGCTTTTTTTTTTTTTTTTCGTTCGTTTACTTTCTTTAAAATATCTTTATATTGTGCGTATAATAATACAGCATTATCTAATTTATTTTCTAAAAATTCTGGTGTTCCCCTAGGATAACTTAATTTAGCAAGATTAGTATCTATCAACTTTAATTTTTCATAAATATTTCTTAAGGCACTTAACATCGTTCTGTTATCCAAATAAATATTATACAGTAAGTATTTTTTTTTTTGTTTTTTTTTTGCATTAGAACCTTTAAAAATAACTAATTACCTTACGTACATAAAACCTAATGTCCATATTTTTGAAACCCGAATTTTTATTTTTGGCGCTCACTTCACTTTACGCACTATGGGTTTTTTCTTTTCGCACTGTACACGTTACTGGATTATTTTGTTAACTGGATCGCGCGGCTCGCATCTTTGGGCAGCAGCAGTGTCTGTTAAATCATTTGTTGCTCGAGGACCACCTCGATTAAAGGAGCGTCGCAGGGTGTATTGGACTATCAAGTCCCTGGTCCAATTCTTGTGGCACCTCCGATATAGTTTCTGAATGATGAATAATCCGCCGATTCCCAAAAATGTTGCTATTATGATGAGTACGATGCTCATTGAAGACAGATGAAATTTAAAAAGATCAATATTTGCCTCGTTTGCACCGCCATTCTGGTTCACGATTACATCTTCTTTTTCCACTTTCGATTGGCACGTTGTAATATTGTATAATTTTGTGTGATTTGTATAATTTTATGTTTTCACTCCGCGCACTGCGTACTGGCGTACGGGTATCTTTTTAATAAGTCGCGCCGACAAAGTCGCGTCGGATACCCGACACCTCGTGTGGCAGGGTCGCCATGTGAGGCGGGCTGTTTGTGGGGCAAGTAAACAACACAAAAGTCGATGTAGTACTCACTTATTTGAGCGAATGCATGACGTTTTATACTAAGTTTACAATGCTTACATACTACATAGACATTATATATCGTACCACCTTACACCTGCGTCGATACCCTTGCACCGTCACATATTCCATCCACGAGTGTCAATGCCGGTTCCGCTGCCGCTTCGGCAGAAAATTTCAAACGGCGCAAATATGCTGGTCTCAGCGGAGATCATCTATTTGCGCCGTTTGGCGTAGAAACCCTTGGGCCGTGGGGACCAGGCGCTCATACTCTCTTCAAAGAGTTGTCTAAGCGCCTGGTTAACGCTTCGCACGACCAAAAGGCTGGTCAATACCTTGGCCAAAGGATCAGCAACGCGATACAGCGAGGCAATGCGGCCAGTCTTTTGGGGACTATTCCTTTAACAAGGGACTTGGGGCAAGTTTTTTATTTGTAAATATTATTTTATAATTTAGTATTAGCATTATTTAATTATTTTCTGTCATGCAAATATTTATTTTATAATTAAAAAAATATATTATTATATATAATATTATTATTAATTTTTTATTGTTTCGACCATGTCCGAGGTTTTAAGGGAAGTCGAGAGGTTCTATGGACAATTATACACGATAACACGGGCATCTGTTACCAGTATGCCAAAAGACCTTAGAGCCAAGTTAACCCGACACTACACCGAATATTAATATGGCTCTTTAACAGCTTAACAACAACAGCAAGGCTGAGCTTCCGAAAGTTGGTGGCAAACCTGTGCTTAAGACCCTTCAGAAGTTGTTCAATTCCGTCATCCTCCAGGGAAAAGCGCCGGAAGCATGGCACAGTAGTATTATTCTTCAAGAAAGGATATAAGACTCTCTTGAAGAACTTCAGACCAATAAAGGAGGTTAATCGACGAGTCCAACTCGGTTGGGCAGCGTTTGTGACGCGACGCCATATATTTTCGTCACAGTGTCTCAAGACGAAGGTTTTTGTCCAATGTGTGTTGCCAATGATACCTACGGAACAGAAACGTGGCCGCTCACTATGGGCCTTTTAAGAAAGCTTACTGTTCAAGGCTAAGGACCGGCCTCTATGCCCAGCAATGGGCGTCTTTCGGCTGATACGATACAGGTAAAAACTGAAAAGAGTCCGAGAATTTCGAGATTTTTCGGTCATCGAAAGTTGTCTCTACTTTTGAGATCTCAAACTACAATACAATAAAAATCATCCTAGAAATATAAAACATTTGTCGCAATAATATTGCTGAACCACTTTATAGATCCTCTAAATATATTGGCCTATTGGGAGTAAGTAATCCCTTTGATGTAGGTACTTACTTTTTTGCATTGGAATATATCAATGTTTGCAAGCATGCCGCAGTCAAGTAGCTGGAAATTTTCTTCGCACGTTATTCCTGTAATGTTCAGCGTAGGCAGGAAAGACATCTGGATCGCTGGACATCCGATCAAGCAGTCGCAAGGCACCGTCCATGACATTTTTGGCCAGCAAAAATATTAAGGATTTGATTTATCTAGAGCAAATAAATCACGATTTGGTCAACTGAAAAATGTATTCTGTCAGAACATAGGGTCAGAGTTTTATAGATTAGGAATTGTAAGATAAACCTTAGTTATTTTATTTTATTTTATTTTACTTTATTCAGAACACCAACAGCAAGTTACAAGTAGTACTTACAAACATATATAAAAGCGAGGCCATTAACAGGTGCTCGCAGATAGTTATTTAAATGATACGGGATACTAGAAGTAGGATAACAGTTTGTACAGAATTACAGAATTACATAAATTATTGTAAGAAGTGTAATTAATCTTAGTGTAAATTAGTTCATAATTTTATGTTGCGTCCTCGGAAGAATGAAATAATTTTTCTGCATATACTCGCTTTACTGACTCCAGCTTTGTGTTAAATAAATCTATCTCAGTGTGCAAATGATGTAGGATGTTAAAAGGTATCACGACCGGCGAGAAAAATGACCCTCGCCGATAATTCGTACCAGCTTGCCCATCAGCTAATGATTGGAGGTGTCTGATACTACGTCTGTTTGGTACGAAAATATTAATTTTGTAAAGCAAAGCTGAACAATTTACAGCTCTGTTCGCGATTTTTAATAGATAAGTAATATCAGCCACCTCCCTTCGGATTTCAAGAGGCAAGAAATGAAATTTCCTGCAGCGGTTCTCATATCCATGAATAATCTGTCGGCTTTTGAATTGTATGTACCTCAAGAACTTTTTCTGCACTGATTCAATACGATCAATATGTACTCTATAGTGCGAGTTCCATACCATAGAAGCGTACTCAAGAATACTTCGCACGTAGGTACAATATAATACTTTGATAGCTTTAATGTTACTAAAGTTAGAGGTAGATCTTTTAATGAAGAGACTTCGATGCTTTTTTAACCATGGTGTCAATATGAGAATTGTATAAAAGTTTTGAGTCCTGTATTATTCCAAGATCTCGAATGAACTCGACCTTGGATAGGGGTTTGCTGCTAATTGTATAGTTATATGTGATGAGATTCGGTTTCCGTGTGAATGTCATCGTAAAACACTTTTGTATGTTTAAGTCCAATTTGTTTCTGACACAATACTGTTCTAGATTATCTAAGTCGCTCTGTAGTCCAATGCAATCAAATAAATCTTTGACGACTGCAAACAATTTTGTATCGTCGTATAGTAAGAAATTGGAGAACTTAAAGCAATCACCCATGTCGTTGATAAAAATGACAAATAACAGCGGACCAAGCAATGATCCTTGAGGAACGCCGGATGGAATTGGCATCCATGTAGATGTATAGCCGCTCACCGTCACCGCTTGCGACCTATTTTCCACATAAGAGCAGAACCATCTAAATAGATTGCCATGGATACCGGCATTGCGTAGCTTCGTGAGAAGCAGAGTATGATCGATGCGGTCAAAAGCCTTCTAAGATAAAGAGAGTTAAGCTGTTTCGCTGAGCTACCTTGAAGGGACAGAGATGCCGAGGTGAAATAAACCGAGCTACGTTGAGCTGAGCCGAGCTCATCCGAGCTAAGCTGATAGAAATGCTGAGCTGTACTGTTTAAATGCTGTGCTGAATTTATTAATTGCTGAGCTGAGCTGTTCCATAAAATCGATCATTAATTTGTCACATGGAAATCACTCTCCAATCAAATTCTCTACTCTTGAGTTTCAATGTTAATTTTTTTTTTTTATAATCCTCGGCAAATTTGCACAGCACTATCTAGCCCCAAACTAAGCAAAGCTTGTGCTATGGATGCTAGCTTACTGATATACTATTTAAAAACTTTTTAAATACGTACTTATTATACATCGAACACCCACACCCAGACCCGTAACAGAAATTAAAATTCATCATTTCAATTTCTACTCGGCCGGGAATCGAACCCGGGACCTCTTGCGTGGCATATTGACCATTGAGCCACTCAGATCGTCAAATAAAGAAGTATTGTAAAGAATTATTTGAGGGGACATGTGGGAAGACATTCCGTCTTATTACAAGACATGGTTTAGACCAATTCTAAAGATAGAACAGTTTTAAACCATGGCCCAACATGTTTTCTTATTACAAAACATGGTTTAAGGCTTGGTCCTGAACTAACTGTGGCACTAAAGAAAAAACCCGCGACCGCTCTAGTTTATGAGTGGTTTATCTCAATTTTGAATTGACAACTATGTTTTGAGGTTAGATTTTTCTGTGTAACGGATTGATTGTGTTTGGTAAGATTTCGTGATTTTATTTATTAAATAAAGTGGATATCGACCAACTTGATTTATCCTGGATATGTGAGATATTGAAGAACTTGATCGACAACACACGCAACGGCGATCAAACATTCCATGCATTCGTTTCATTTCCTTCCGACATAAAGTATGTATCTCTACCGCTGGCATTACCTTTGTTGTTGTAGCTTCAATCATGTATAGGTATAGGCGGGGTACGATAGCGTGGACTCCTAATGTAAGTACCAGCCCGACACCTATTATATTAAAGTGTGTTGTGTGGAAAGTAGCAAATAACACGACTCACGGTTAGGTAGGTATATGTATAATATTCCAGACACACTAAACAGAAGGCACAGTAATGGTAGATAAGCACAAGCACGGCACAGCAATAGTTTTTGGAATGAAGAATAAAGTTCAAAGGAAGGAAAGTCTTAAGCATATAAGCACGATAGTAAGCACCAACAAGGGTAGGTAACACAAAATCTTAAGCAGCCACGCGTAGACACAGAGCCGTGAATGAGTCTCGACTGGTGCGCTGGCGCCGCGCGCGGGCGGCGGTGGATACACGTAACGTGTTGCGCGGAGTAGTGAAGTAGCGATGGTCGATATTACTGATATCGATAACATCGATAAACTGATACTCATCACAGGTGTGTTGACATAAATATTGTAATAAATAAAATGTAAATATAAATAATGTATTATATTAGTTATTGATAATGAATATTATATTTAGCTATATTAAGTGTCTAGGTGTAAGTGTAAATATGTAAATAGATATTTTATTATATATAGGTTAAGGTTTTAAGTGAAACAATTATTAGCGTTTTCACTGGGGTGTAACACCTAAGTGTAGGGAGGTTCCCTACACCACCAGAGACCGTCAAGGGCGATAAAAATCGGGAAATTTCACCCGACGTCCAGAACGTGTGACGTAGTCTTTTATAGGTCCTGGCGAGGGTTCTTCATTATTGGCGTCATGGACAGACAGAATGAAGGCCGGTTTAATTCGGTCTATCGATACCGTGACCTCTTTACCTTTCAGAAGAATTTTAAAAACTTTATCCCCCCTAGAAACGACTTTATGTGGACCAGAGTAAGCCGGTTGTAGTGAGCCACGTAATGCGTCTTCGCGAAGGAAAACGTGATCACAAGTAGCGAGATCCTTATAAATGAAGGTTTTAGGCTTACCATGCTGGGATGTAGGTGTAGGTTGTAGAATTTTGGCAAAATTCCGAATACGGGCGGTAAATTCAGACATATCTGTTGTACCGGTCGTAGATGGGTCAAAAAATTCGCCGGGTAACCTCAACGGCTTACCATACATAAGTTCAGCCGATGAGGTCTGCAAATCCTCCTTGAAGGAAGACCTGATACCCAATAATACCCACGGTAATGATTCAGTCCACCTGTCATTGCCATGGCATACGATCGCGGCTTTGAGCTGGCGATGAAATCGCTCCACTAAGCCGTTGCATGCCGGATGGTAGGCTGTTGTCCGCTTATGCTCGAATCCTGCTATTTGAGACAGACATTTAAACAGTGCCGATTCGAACTGACGACCACGGTCAGTTATTATGTGTATCGGGCAACCGAATCGAGCTATCCAGCTTGACAACAAGGCCTTGGCAACTGTTTCTGCCGTGATATCTTCTATCGGTATTGCTTCCGGCCATCGAGTAAATCGATCTACCGCCGTCAAACAATACCGATAACCACAAGACAGAGGAAGGGGTCCTACTAGGTCAATATGGATCTGTTTGAAGCTCGCCCTTGGTAAATTATACGTGCCCAGAGGAGCAGTGACATGACGAGTCACCTTTGCTCGTTGGCACGGCAAGCAAGCGCGCGCCCAGTCCCTGCAATCCTTGCGTATGCCGGGCCAGACCAACCGCTCGGCGACTAACTTGGCCGATGCGTTGGCGCCTGGGTGACTGCAAGAATGCAGGCTGCTAAAAATCTGCTTCCGAAAGAACTTCGGAACAAATGGCCTGGATGTCGGGGTACTGACACAAACCGCTGGAAGGTCTGACCAGCGTTCCTGAGCCCAAAAGTCATAAATGGGAACTCAAATAGTCCGAATGGCGTGGTGATGGCGGTCTTAGGAATGTCCGCTGCGCTGACAGGTATCTGATTGTAGGCTTTTACGAGATCTAGGGTACTAAAGATCTTGCAGCCGGCAATCGACTGGGCAAAGTCGTGGATATGCCTGATCGGATACCTGTCAGGTACAGTGCGGGCATTCAACATGCGGTAATCGCCGCACGGACGCCAGCCATTGAGGATTTTAGGAAATTGAGTGTCACCAGTTGAGACCTTCACCGAATACAGGCTACTAGTACAAACTACAGGTCTAGCTACAGCAGATACAAATGTGGTACCATCTATGAGGCGTTTGAGTCTACAATCTACAATTAGGTTGTAAAAGTTTAAAAAATCAACACCTATGATAGGTTTTGTTACATCTGCCACTACGAAACGCCATGGAAAGGTTCTACGTAAGCTAAAATCTAAATCTAGATGTACGTAATCATAGGTAGAAATGCTGGATCCGTTCGCAGCGCACAGTTGAAATCCCGTTGGAGCACGACGATCACGCAGCACCGCCCGTGGGAAGACACAGAGGTCGCTGCCAGTGTCGACCAGGAATTGCGTCTTCGAGGAACGGTCGGTGACGAATAGGCGACCAGCAGAGGATGGGCAATCGTCAGCCGCCATTACCGACTGCCCTTGGAGTTTTCCGCCTTGAAGTCGCAAGGGCGGATGCATTTGGTGGCCTTCTCCCCGAACTTGCCGTGGTACCAGCACCGAGGATTTTCCGGTAGCTGGACTGCGACCGCTGCCTGGAGGACGACTGACTGCGACGTCGGCTAGGCCTGGAACCTGATCTGTTGCGTTGTTGCTGTTGCTGGGATGCGAGGTTGTGGAATAACTTCCGTAGCTCAGCGACTTCGCGTGTCAGTTCACTCAGGGCGGAACTGGGACCAGCTTCGCCAACCGCAGCAACTCTGGGGGACGATGCGGCCAGATCATTCACTCGGTCCGCTAAATCAGCCAAATCTTCGAGTGAGGCAGATGTTGGTTGGCCTGCGAGTACCGTCTGGATGCCATGTGGTAGACGACTGATCCAGATTGTCCTCATGAAGTCCTCGGGAACGTCTTGACCGGCGAGGCTCTGCAGATGACGGAGGAAGCCAGAGGGCTTGCGGTCTCCGAGCTCCTCATGCATGAGCAACTGCTTCAGCTTCTTCTCATTGGACGCCGTAAGTCACTTAATAAGCTCTGCTTTGAGTTTTTCGTATTTGTTCTCCGCTGGTGGATTGATAATGACATCCTTTACTTCCCGTGAGTATTGGTTCTGCAGCTGGCCAATTACGTAATTAAATTTGGCTGAATCTCGCGTGATGTGATAGTTCGCGAACTGTCCTTCTACCTGCGCGAACCAAATTTCGGGCTCATCAGGCCAGAATGATGGAATACGAACGCCAATGTGGTGCACATCTCGATCTGTCGACTCTTCCCTCGGTGACGGTATATTTTTCGCCGACTGCTGCGTATCACTGTTGCCTTGTTTGTCGCCACGTGGATCAACCATCTTGGTTTATGTGTCCTTTTCGGGGTCACCAATATAGGTATAGGCGGGGTACGATAGCGTGGACTCCTAATGTAAGTACCAGCCCGACACCTATTATATTAAAGTGTGTTGTGTGGAAAGTAGCAAATAACACGACTCACGGTTAGGTAGGTATATGTATAATATTCCAGACACACTAAACAGAAGGCACAGTAATGGTAGATAAGCACAAGCACGGCACAGCAATAGTTTTTGGAATGAAGAATAAAGTTCAAAGGAAGGAAAGTCTTAAGCATATAAGCACGATAGTAAGCACCAACAAGGGTAGGTAACACAAAATCTTAAGCAGCCACGCGTAGACACAGAGCCGTGAATGAGTCTCGACTGGTGCGCTGGCGCCGCGCGCGGGCGGCGGTGGATACACGTAACGTGTTGCGCGGAGTAGTGAAGTAGCGATGGTCGATATTACTGATATCGATAACATCGATAAACTGATACTCATCACAGGTGTGTTGACATAAATATTGTAATAAATAAAATGTAAATATAAATAATGTATTATATTAGTTATTGATAATGAATATTATATTTAGCTATATTAAGTGTCTAGGTGTAAGTGTAAATATGTAAATAGATATTATATTATATATAGGTTAAGGTTTTAAGTGAAACAATTATTAGTGTTTTCACTGGGGTGTAACACCTAAGTGTAGGAAGGTTCCCTACACATGTTATTTATTCAAATCAACGGTATTACAATTTCATGATGATACTCCGGACCTGCATGGAGTATCTCGAGCTCGATTAAGAAATAATTTCATTAAATGCTGGTCATTTTATGGGAACAGGAAGAAACGATACACAAATTGAAACAAATTGCAAATTTTCCCACAGTAATTGGAGCACGTTGGTACTGAATTATATTTTTAATGCGACTTTAATAATGTAGTTGCCAACTTATTGAAAGGATATGTAAGTATGCCTACATATTTGTGTGTCGTTGTATGTACATTCCATTGCATTTCTTTATGCGTGTTGTACAGGGCGACTAATGATTTAGTTAGAGGCACAACAACTGAAACCTCCATAGAGCAGAAAACAGGCAGCAGTAATTTCAGTTGTATTGATCTCCAACCCTCCTGCTAAGCGTGGAGAGTGTAGCAAACCCCTCCACTAATATGGAGGATACTCAAAATCTGGCAGTGACTGTTACAGGCTTTAAGTGTGAATGGACAACTTGGCATTACATGTAAAACGGGTAATATTAATTTGCTATCAGAGACTACAAGTGTACTAAAGTATAATAGTAATTTATGCAACTGTCATATAAAAGGGGGTTTTAAAACATGAGTGTCTGTTTATCATACGAGGCGTAGCCGAGTTTTAGTTGCATACACTTTATCTACACTCATATTTTTATGTTAAAATATCGTACCTATAATTTTTTCAACTTTGCTGGAAGTAAGCTGCGAGTCAGTTCTGTTGTATCGACGCGTCGAGGATATCAAGCCGCGGGAATTTCGCTTCACTAATTTCACATTTATCTATTTATTTGCTTCAAATAGGAAAAAACATTTTTAAAACAAACAACAAAGTTATTTTTCGATACAGCTGTAATTAAAATAGTATGGAAAATGCTGTATCGATAATTAATTTTTTTAAATGTTATAGGCTGGCGTGAAAAAAGTGTATCCTTAAACAACTGTTTTCGAATATGTAATTGGAACATTACGCTATGAGTGTAGATAAAATAAGTTAAGTAGACGAAAGCGTTAAATTTAAAGATATTGTTTTTATTATTATTCTTTATTGACATGGGTCATTTTTCACTTAACACATTTAATTTAATCGTGAGTGAATACACTCGAAAAATAAAATCCTAATCTACTTAGGATCTATACACATTTCAGTTGCAAATGGTGCCACTTTTAGAAGACTTAGGGCTTCTTTCTCAAGATCTTTTACATTCTTTGCGTATGATTTTCTTAAACTTGTTATATACTGATCGGACGTGTACAATAGAGTTTTAAAAATATATTCATTTGTAGCTTTTCGGCTACATTTTCTGGCATGATGTAGTCGCATGTTTCGGCAGTCTTTGTCGCGCGACTCTTATGCGTCTTCCGATAGCTGTCCAATAGGAAACACTGCGAAATGTTTGATAATACTTTCTCCATGTACAAGTTATTTGTGTATAGATGATGGCATGTAATACTAATTGTATTCTCACGTAGACTCTTGCAGTTTCCATTGCGTATTCGTCAAATTTTTCGGGATCGATCATCATTCCTGAAGATAAAACTTGTAAAATGATGTAGAGGCGTTTAATTAAGGTTTCATTTACACCTGTAATTTCGGCAGAGCATGTGCTGTTATAGAAAAATCTTCTTGCGGTATTCCCATCGTTAGTATTCCCACTACCTTGCCTAGGTTTATCTATTATCAATCTTAACACCTCCCTGAAACGATTTTGAACAAGTTATTTATTTTCCTTCTTCAATCTCTTTTTTCTTCACTTGTAGCAGACCAAGTTTCAAAATCAAGGTTATGGGAAATGTGTAATAACATTTCCATACTGCGAATCCAGGTGTGTAAAGTGGACAGTCCGTTCTGATAGGCACTTTCGTCTTCTGGCCTGGCACTAACTTTCGACAAATCATTCATTAGTTGCGGAGAAGCCCCCCCCACATATCGTGCACGTGGAACCAGAAGGAGTATCTGTTAGCACTTGAGCCACCTTTCCATCAATCATTGTTAGAAAGAGTTCATGTTTCACTTGAATACCAACATTATCTTCATTAATCAATGATAGTTGTAAAGCCTCAATTTGCCTTCTAATTTCATCTACAACAGCCTTGGTTTTCTCTGGAGTTTCCTTACAAAACTCCATTGAAATGGGTCTACAAAAACGTACAGATAAAGGTACCGGATTTTTCCAAATAATAAAACCTGACTGCTTATCAATTAATCTGATGGGGACCATGGAAGTGATGAACAAATTAGCATCTGAAATTGTTTCCGACTCCTCTGGAAGTATTTGCTTATATTGGCTTTGGCCATATGAACCATCACATCCCCACTTGCTGTAGAAGATTAACGTTTTATATTGTTTTTGGTAAACTGAATCGATTTTCAAAATTCTAGCAACAGTGTGGTTCAATAAATCTTGGACATTAATTACTTTAGCAGAAGTATTGGTGATCTCAATTGTAGAAAATGGTGGATAGCAAGATTTCTTTAGTTCTTGTATTTTGTAGTAAGGCGGGAATATACAACATTTTCGTTCATTTCTTAAGTTCCTTAAGTACATATATTGTGATTTAGTTAAATCCAAATCAATAGAAGCACTCAATGCTTTCGGGTCAGACAGCATTTTTAACTGGTCTGAGTCAATCCAGATACTTGAAATGTACAATTTCTTTTGATTGTCGGCGTTCCTTAATGATTCGACAAGATGTGCTTCTCTGTTTTCATCTATAGCCCGTAGTCCCTGCACGTAGGCTTTATTGAAGTGCTCAGAGCCATATTTTGCGAGTAGAGTATTTTTCCTCTTCTTGGTAGATTCTGAGGAGTCTAAATAAGCCACGCGTGGTCTTCCTCGTTGGCCAGAAGTTGATGGTGTAGAATATTGATTAGAGTCCTGTAAATTCACCGAATACCCTGTGTCCAACCAAGTATTATTCTTCTCTAAAAATGATTCTTTTTTCCGAGATGCCAGGGCCCAGCGCTTATTAAACATTGGAAGAATGTGCCTTTGTATGTCACTTATTATAAAACATATATCGTTTTCAGACACATTTAATTTTTCCAGTAAAACTTTGGACAATGATTCCACGGTTCTACCTTCCTCGATATAGGGAAGTATGATATCTCGTTTGGTACAGTTGAAGGAAGACATTGTATAACTATAATACACAATATGCGGTAATTACAGCCGTAAATGAACTTTACTTCACTTGAAGTTACACTGAACTGAATGGCTGGAATAATAATTACCTCCCTTTACATACTATTTTGCAATATTGAATCGGTACCTACAAAATTATTATCTCTTATTTTCTCACGCGAAACGGGTGCAAATTTGATAAGATCCCTTTGTTATTACGAAATAATTAGAAAAAAAAAACAAAAAAGCTGTTCGTGCGAACAGTCCCTGTAGTAAACCGCAAAAGATACCGACTTTTATTAATTTTTTTCTCATATCGTCTAAAACCGCAAATATCTGCAGCTGATTTTTTTGTATCTTGTTTATGAATAGTTAGACTATGAACTAATAAATAAATAATAAAAAGTAGCGGACGTGGGTAACAGTCATAATTTTCAATGAACATTTTTTTTGTGAATAATTTTAGTAATGTTCCTTTTTAAGTACTTTCCCAAATTTCTCAGAATAAAATAAAAATTAAAAAGCCGCTTCGTAAAATACATAATTAATTAAATATTATAACTTGACTATTTGAGTATCAATTTAAATCAAAATATCACCCAGATTATGATATTCGTAAAAACCATTTATGATATGCTCTTGTTCCCATAGTGCGACGCAGCGTTTTACTTTACCTCATTGCAACACATTTCCGCTCGCCCCGCATTGACATTTTTACTAATGTATAAAATCACTTTTTCTTTCGTCTGTGGCCTTCGTATTTGGTGCAGTCGGTAGGATTCTCGCGATCGGTAAGAGAAGATTTCCGTTTTCGTATATCTTGATCGCGCCGCCCGCCGGTGGCTCTCAAGCCACAAGCAGAGAATCCTGAACTTACGCAGCGCCGCAGCTCCGGAGGAGTATCCAGAAATCGATACACAGAGAAGATAGAAACCGGTATGTTTCTGTGAGTACCTTTAAATTATTTTCTTTTCCTTGTCCAGTGCTACCAGTAGTACTCGATCGCCTGGGATGGAAGATCTTAATCTTCCATCCCAGGCGATCGAGTACTCCTAGGTTAGATAGAGAATTTAGAAATATATTATTAGATAGTAATAGATTTTTGAGCGATTCTGAGTCTGAAACTGATAGTGAAATTGCAATGGCGGGCTATGACATATTTAAAGCCCTCCGCTTAGTTCCCGATTTCGATGGGAATGCAAATGTCTTGCCGCGTTTTATTAAATTATGTGACCAATTCGTATCAGAATTTAGTGAACTCGAACAGCCGTCGCTTTTGGTAGCCTTATTAAACGGCATTTTAAATAGAATAGCAGAGCCCGCAGCTCGTTTAATTCATATTAGCGGTGTTCCCGGAGACTGGCAAGGAATATGTAGAGCACTTATTAAACTTTGCCGACCATAGAGATGAGGTAGCTCTATATAATGACCTCTCAATAATTACTCAAAGCTCAAGTACACCCCAAGAGTTTTATGAACAGTGCCTAAATCTTTTTAGCACAATGATGACCTATGTCTCGCTTCACGAGACGATTGAGAGCACTATCAATTCAAAACGCGACTTGTACAATAAAATTACCCTTCAGGCATTTTTACGGGGATTAAAAGAAACTTTGGGATTCCGGATTTGAACCGGTATGCGTATGCGACCGAAAACCATAGAAAAAGCACAAAAGTTTGTTTATGAGGAGTCCAACATCCTATATTTGCAAAAGCACAGTAACGAAAGTGCTCCCAACAGGAAGCCAAACTCACTAAATAATAACCATCCCTTTAAACCCTAATTTAGTAATTTTGCACCCTCTAGGCCATCAAATTTTTATATGATGCCAGGTCCCCCTCGCGCTAATTTTAATGCGCCCCAGCATTTTCCACAAATGAATAGACCTATTCATAATCAAGGGTTCCAGAAAAGAGGTCCCACTCGCACTCAGCAAATATTTGAAGCACCTCTTCCTGACCAGACCTCTCGTAGATTTAATGTACCACAGCGTAGCTTCATGCCTCCCTCTAACAACACTCCTCGTCCCATGAGCGGTGTTAGTAATTTTACCCCGAGGAACCTGCCCTCGACCGGCTTGCAAGGTCATAACTGGGCTACGCACGGCAACCCTTCGCCGGTAACTATTTCAAAAGCCGTCAAATGAACTACACTGAGTGTTACGACCCCGAGTTTCAATATCAAGCATATGACTACTATTACGACGGTCCCGATCCCTCATATTATTACGAAGCCGCGCCTGTTTATTCCCACGATAGCGACCAACAGCTGTCCTACCCGGCACTGTGCCCGAACTACCCTGGCACTCCCGACTTGCGCAGAGAGCAAGACGACTCCGCTCCGTCCACATCTCAAAATTATAGGAAGGCTCCGAACCCAGAAAGGCCAAAATAGAGGTTAACCTTCAGACCCAACGTCAGTTACCTTTCATACAGATAGCTGACCCCCCTCTCAAATTTTTATTGGACACAGGAGCCAATCAATATTTTATTTCTCCCGAGGCATTGGAAAAATACTTTCTGGTTTTAGAGAACTAAATGAGAATGATAATATTAATTTATTCATTTACAAGTTCCACGAATACTTCGATGGGCTTATTGGACTAGACCTTTTAAACAAATGGGAGTCAAGTATTGACTTGAAACACAAAACCCTTAGAAGGCGTCGCGCGAATAATCCTATCATAATGTATATAATGTATGACTCACGCAACTGCAATGTTTATGAAGAAATAATTCCGACAAATACATCTAAAGTGCTTAAAATACCGATTAACATACATAACTGTGAGGCTTACACTCCTGAGCAAAGAATATCGGGTTGTATAATTGGGGAATGCCTAACTAACATAACTAAATGCCGTGGTTTAGTAGAAGTAATAAATGACACCGCGAACGATGTAATCTTTTCGCTCGATAGCCCGATCGGCGCTGAGGTTTATAATGTTGACTGCACTCGTACTAGTGCGCCCGCGACGTCACGCGCCGCGCAAGTTCTGTCTCGCTTGCGCACGGATCATCTCAACCTGGAGGAGCGCGCCAATTTAGAATCCTTGAGCGCTCAGTATTCCGACGTGTTTTATATTGATGGTGAAGCCTTAACTTTCACGAATAAAATAAAACATTCAATTAAAACTATTGATGAGATACCCATCTATACAAAGAGTTACCGTTATCCTTTCATACATCGCGGTTCAAAGTCAAATTAGTAAAATGTTGGAACAAGGTATTATCAGACCCTCAGATTCCGCGTGGAGCTCGCCCATTTGGGTCATGCCTAAAAAGATGGACGCGTCAGGGAAAGTTAAGTGGCGTCTTGTCGTCGATTTTAGAAAATTAAACGAGAAGGCGATCGACGATAAATACCTTATTCCAAACATTGCAGACGTTCTATATAAACTCGGTAACTGCCAGTATTTCACCACCTTAGATCTGGCAAGTGGGTCTTACCAGGTAGAAATGGATACCAAGATATACCCAAAACAGCCTTCAACGTAGAACACGGTCACTACGAATTTTTACATATGCCCATGGGACTAAAGAACTCCCCATCTACTTTCCAACGGGTTATGGACCATGTCCTCAGAGGTCTACAAAATCAGATCTGCTTGGTATATCTTGACGATAAAATTATTTTCAGTACCTCCTTACAGGAGCATATGAATAATTTACAGAAAGTGTTCGAGCGACTTAGAGAATCTAACTTCAAGATTCAAATGGTCAAATCTGAATTTTTGAAGTTAGAAACCGTCTACTTAGGGCACGTACCAAACGACCGTACGTAGGGCTTATTACCAAAGATGGCATTAAGCCGAACCCCGATAAGATCGTCGCGATTAAAAAATTCCCTTTGCCTAAAACATTTACGGAGATAAAGCGTTTCTTAGGGCGCCTAGGTTATTATAGGAAGTTTATCCCGAGTTTCGTTAAGGTGACGAAACCCATGACTCAATGCCTTAAAAAGGGATCTAAAATAGATATTCATAATCAGGAGCACGTTAAGCCCCGGAGCCCCATAGGCTCGGATTAACCGATAGCTTATGCATCTCGTACTCTTAACACCAGTGAGATAAACTATAGTACTATAGAGAAAGAACTTTTAGATATAGTTTTCGCTTGCAAATACTTCCGCCCTTACTTATTTTGACAAAAGTTTACGGTAGTGACAGACCAGAAACCACTTAAATGAATGATGAGTTTAAAGAGCCTAAGGCATTCCGCACATGACGCGACATGCATCCTACATGAAGGACGCATGTAGGATGCATGCATCCTACACGTCAAATGCATGTCGCGTGTGAGAATAAAATTATATATTTAGTCTGCGCACATCGCACGCTAACGACATCGTAACGGCATGCAACTTGACACTGACATGACACTCACTGCATACGTGTCTCCTAGGGATGTTCCAGTTTTTGTTTAATTGAAGCTAAAAACTAGAAAGCTGTGACCCGGTATACAAATGTAAGACCCGCATCGATTAAATATTATGTAGTGTGAAATAAGGTACTTCTGATATGAAAATTGGTTCCACATGCTTTTCAATTTTCATTAAGTAAACCTAAAGTATATATGTATAGGTACTATTATTACATTCATACAACACTCACGCCCGTGTCCCATAGGGGTAGGCAGAGACTATCGAGTGCCCAAGCTACGTTCCTAACACACCTCTTTTGCTTATTCTACGTTCATACATATTTTCATGCATTTACGCCGATTGAGGGTAACCTGCCCTTATTGGAGCTGGTCATTTAGTTGATCAATATAATGTCCTTCTTGGGCGCTCTTTCGACCCTTCCATTCACATTCATACGATAGATACCATTTGTATGCTGTTTTTCTGCCATCCTCCCCACAAGCATACCTCTTTCAATCCTAGTCAGCTCATCATCCTAACGAACTTTTATCACATTACTCCTCATTTTATCAATGATGATGACCCCACACATACTCCTTATATTATACATTAAATATAATATTATTATTTATTTATTTATTTATTTAATACTTTATGCACAAAATAGATTACTACACTCCTTTATTATTATATTACACTCCTTTAGACATGGAATCATGGACAGAATGGCACAGATCTATCATTACTCTTCAGGAACAAAAGTTTTGAGATCAATAGTTCCCAAGTTATTACACTTTTCACTTTAGACAGCTGTCATCCGAAGTGTAGATCTCGACGAGTACTATCATTTCCCTTTAGAAACTAGTGTTCTAGGACCTTTAGTTTCCGAGTTATAACTATTTTAAGTTTGACAGCTGTCATCCGAAACGTAGATCTCGGGGTGTGCTATCATTTCCCTTTAGCAACTAGTGTTCTAGGGCCACTAGTTTCCGAGTTATAACTAGTTTAAGTTTGACAGCTGTCATCCGAAATGTAAATCTCAACGATTCATTTCTCTTTAGAAACTAGTCTTCTACGATTAATAGTTTTCTAGTCATAACAGTTTAAAGCTAGCGGTACGCTACATTAGAGTCGCTTTGGGGGGTTGGGGGATCTTCTAATCATTGCTATTTTATGAGTTCTCGGCCGATTTCTTTGATTTTAGTCTCAAACGATGGACCGTATTAGGCACACAATACCACCAGCGCAAAACACCAACTCGGGATTTTATTGCGTGTTGCGACTTTTTACAATTAATTACGTAAAATATGAAACACGCACATTGCCACAAATGCAAAACACCAACCCGGGACTTGTGAAATTTTTGCAATCAAAATGGCGGACAGTACAACAACAGTTCGAACCCAGGTTCCTTCTGTGCGCTGGTGTGTGCCTATTCGTCAAATTATTACTCATCACACTAAGTGAATGGTATAATAATATTTTGTAAGTGCTTCTGGTACACACAATGATAGTGCTATAAGAGAGATTTAATTCTGAAAATCACAAGGCACTTTATATTTTTGCAAACTGACTTTCAGTTCCGAGATATTTAGGCTTTAACGAGGAAAATTACAAATTTTCTGGCCCAAATAACCGACGTAAGTTAGGTATCAAAATTATTAGTACTTACTGTTGGTGGAAGGGCGCCGAGTGACTATTACCTAACACCTGGTTTGCTGGGCTTGGTTGAGCGGTTCGTGAGATAATGGTATGCTGAAAGTACATTAGATTTCAAACATAGTCGTGACAGGGTACTGAGACACATTATTATTATTATTTAAATTATTCCTTCAATAATGCATACATTTTCTATATAAACTCCAATTTAGAGCCAAAACTGAAAGTTCTTCTCAACACTAGTTCATAATGTAGCATGACGGGGGGACTATTGTCTAACTCAGTTGCTAACTGAATTTGACATTAGATAATTCTACACTACGTCATCTACATTATTATCTACGGCCATAGCGTCTACAAAATTAGAGTAGTGTAAGATTTTTATATGACAAATTCATTTTTCTAGTGAGTTAGTCCATAGCCCCTCAGCAATGACGAATGAAACCAGAGGACATTATAATTAGTTATGGTTTCCGTGGCGATGATGGGCCATGAGCGTGCCGATTGACAGCCGTTTATCCATATTATTATTATATATTACCTGTTGCCCGCGACTACATCCGCGTGGGCCTCTGAACATAAACAAAATACCGATCCTTCAACGACAATTTAAAATGAACAATACATCTTGGATGGTCATCTTGACGATAATGTCCCGGTTGTGGTCTCGAGCGCAAGAGCCCGGGGTCCGCGGGGTCCGTCTCGATCCCTGATTTGGCAGATCAGGCGATTATAGAGGAGCGACTGCCATCTGACGGACATCTGTTAACAGGGGAACCTGACTAGATTGGATCCTCACCGCAAGGACATTGGTCAGTGTTCAACTGATGTACATATCTATAAAAAGCATTGGTACATAGCGACACTGCTGTTCGAACCCGGTACCTTGGGGTACGTGTCTTACCCCTTAATCATTAGCCACCGACCACCAACGCTCTCATCATTATACATCTCAGATACTGAATATAAATGTAAAGCAGGTGAACAGATGCATGGACGCACTTAAAGATTTTAGTTATGGGACCAACCTCGATTTACGGTATCGCTGCCCTTGTCTATTGTTAATAGATGTACAGGTAGGGTTTTTTATTCACCATGCATCATTCGGACACTACTGACCGATTTTGATATTTTTTGGCATAGTGATAGATTATATCCCGGGGCAGCATTTAGGCTAAAAACATCTAAAAAATTGATAAAGAAATTATAAACCAGCAACTAAAATCTTTGGTGCGGTACAAATATCTAATAAAGCCAGTTTTTCCAGCAAACCAAGGTTGATCGAACTCCCAGTACATTTACAATAGCTAAAGAGCTCAGCGTATATTTCATAGTAAGTAGTATATTTTATAGTAAGTATCATCATCATCATCATATCAGCCAGAAGACGCCCACTGCTGGGCATAGGCCTCCCCCAGAGATCTCCACAAAGGCCGGTCCTGTGCTTTTCGCATCCAGCTGGTACCTGCGATCCTTACCAGGTCGTCAGTCCACCTTGTGGAAGGCCTACCCACGCTGCGTCTTCCGGCACGTGGTCGCCACTCGAGAACTTTACTGCCCCATCGGCCATCTGTTCTTCGAGCTATGTGCCCTGCCCACTGCCACTTCAGTCTGGCAATCCTTAGAGCTATGTCGGTGATCTTGGTTCCCTTGCGGATCTCCTCATTTCTGATTCGATCGCGCAAAAAGACTCCGAGCATAGCTCTTTCCATTGCCCTTTGGGTAACAGTGAGCTTTCTTATAAGGCCCACAGTGAGCGGCCACGTTTCAATTCGGTGCGTTGACCTGAATGACCTTCAACGAATACCGCTTGGTAATTCTGAGTATAAGGTACGCAACCCTAGACGACACACTCTCGATCTTGACGATGTTGTTCACAAGGGATTTGTGGACGAGAAACCCGACACCACCTAGGGACAGTTGGTCGCCCTCCCGGAAGTAAAGCAGATTTCCGGACTTCAGAGTTATCGAGTCCTCCCCCTTTGTTCGGACTTCAGATATCCCTATAATGTCCCAATGTAATCTGCTTATCACTTCCTCCAGCTCCACGAGCTTTTCGTCGGTCCGCAGTGTCTGGACATTGTATGTTGCCAGGGCCAGTGGTCGTGCTTTGTGGTAGCCTGATCGCGTCCGGTGATTCTTCGCACCCCCTGCCCCGCCGTTACCGTGACCGCTACCATGGTCCGGAATAGCGTGGCCGCCGGGTACTGGGGGCCGTGGCCTGTGTGTGCTTGTCATCGGGGGGGGAATTGCCATAATCGCCACGCTTGGCAGGCGGGTTGGCGATCGCAGTGCAGTATATATTAATGTACCCAGAAAGATGCTGCTGCCCATCTTTCGGATTTGTCCCTTAGTCGCCTCTTACGACACCCACGGGAAGAGATGGGGTGGTGCTATTCTTTGAGGTGGCGGCAACACACACCACAAGTAAGTATACCTAACAATATTATGGGAGGTTATTGGGCCTCACCACCATCTACCTTCAGGGGGCCCAAGCAACCTTCACCAGCAAGTGGTCTATCTCGGTCAATCTCCGTCGGAGTCTACCGCGTCTCCTTTTCACGTTTCGTGGGACCCGTTCTGTGGCAGCTTTAGCCTACAATTCGTCCAACGTCTTGTGTTGCATACACGAATAATGGCAGTTTTAAAACTGCTATCTACGGAATAATGTGGTAAATATGGCCCTGTTACAATATTTTTCAAATATACATCAAATTTGGTACTAAAGCTACCAAAAATGTTAGATGCTCGATGGATACGCGCTAAACCAACATCTACTAAAAAAACTCTAGACAACCGTTAGACACTCTTTTACTATACAATACACAATACAATACAAAACTCTTTATTGCACCAGAGGACACAAGTACAAATACAAAAAAAATATGCTAGGTAGTACAAAGGGCGGTCTTATCACTAATTTGATCTCTTCCAGACAACCTTCGTATGGACAGAAGCACAGGAAAGCTCTTTTACGGTACGACTTTTTCTAAACATGTGTTCAACAGATGTCCAACTCTTGTTTAATTTTTTTGTGGTAAGAATGTGTAAATGTTTATCATCTCTGTCAAAAATACGTTGACCTCTCTAGCATTTGTAAATGTACTGGGAATTAGATAATTCATGCGCCAATCAGTGGACCTCTAGAAAATACTATCTTTTTACCGCACCAGAGGTTTTTATTGCTGGTTTATTATTTCTCAAGCAAGTTTTGATTTGTTTTATAGCCTAAATGTTGGCCGAGGATATACTATTGCTATACAAAATTTCATGGAACTCTTTCAGCGGTTTTTATGTGATGCGCGTTCAAATATACAAAGATAAAATAAGAAAAAAACATAAAATTTTAAAATTGACGTAACGTGTTCAGGTGGTTGTTTTAAGTCGCTCTGGTTGGTTTTCTTTCGATTATCTTCAATGTACAGACTTTTTGTCTTTACGATTTTATTATATGTATAGATATTTTAGATTTATTTTTTGTAACATAGATTAAAATCGCAGGTTAGGTTAGGTTAGGTTAGTGGTAAATCCACACCGTGAAAGCCGCCTTAGCGTACCTACTTAATTTGAATCAACCAATGAGTACGTTGTATTCAGCCTCAATACTTTATAGTTGAAAAATATAGAGTAAAGTAAGCCATTTTTCGATACAACTTTGGCGTTAAATACTCGTACCTGTAACCGTTAATTGTGACGGGTACCTCTTAAAGTGCAAATAATATGGTGATAATTGGCCCCAAATTGGCTAAGAAGACCGCCTGACCAATTTGGGTATCAGTAAGTGACAAATTAAAAATGGAACTTGTATAAAAAGTGTTTTAATTGTAACAAATAAATAAACATTTGTCTTAGACTTACATATAAAAAAAACCTCACATATAAACTTACATCTTGGATTAACGTTGAAAACAGTTCTGGCACCGATTGTTAGAAAAAGTGAGTCATAGCACTAAGTAGATAAACTAAACAAGTTGTTTCAAATCTATACGTACGACTTAACATCTCATGAATAACCCATAGTTTCTTTATAAATTTGCGACAAGCACTTGGACACGTTTTTGTGCTGCTGAGTGTAGGTATGTATAAGATAAGATAAACTATGATGCAATGGAATTTTATGTATAGTTCTTCTAGTTTGTGCACATATGTTTCAAGCATTATTTGACATTGTGCTCTCTTCTCTTAAAAGAAGCTTTTTCTTTCCTCATTGCATCACAGTTACAAGGATCATTTGGCATTTGGATGAGGGCGTGAGTGTCAAACATCAACTCCAGCTGTCTGTCAAATATGACGCTTTTCAAGATGGCAGCGTTAATTCTGATTTCGGCCACGTGCCAAATCTCTTGAGACGGTTTACAAATATCAAGACAGTGCCGCGTCGTGTTCGAAGTGAATGCGTGCTGCATGCGTCCTGCATGCATCCTGCGTGTGTCCGTCGCGCCGCTGTCGCGTGGCTGTCGCGTGTCTGTCGCGTGTCTGTTGCGTGGCTGTCGCGTCATGTGCGGAGTGCCTAACTTGCGCTTAACGCGTTGGAGACTCAAGTTAAGTGAGTACAACTTCACTGTTCTTTATAAAGAGGGCAAGTACAATGTAAACGCGGACGCCCTCTCGCGAATAGAAATGAATAACGAGGAGACAACATTCACTATCGTATGTTAGTGTGGGAAGCAAAACTGCGTTATGTAAAGCAAGGCGTGCTTTTTGTGGCAAACTTTTACTTCCCATCACATGATTAATGGCTCCATTCACTGCGTTACCCTTGTGTACTCTTCTTTCAATATCCGTTTCATACTTTCCATCACTTGTGAACATACTTCTCAGATACCCGAACTCTTTCAATTGCTCAACACTCTTCCCTTTTATTTCAATCGAAGTGACTGTCATGCCCTCATTACTTTCAAACACCATTACTTTTGACTTCTCCACATTTACTTTCATGCCTTTTCTTTCCAACGATTCACTAACAATATCCAACATCCTCTGCAGTTCGTTTTCTGACGATGCAAGTAATACTTGATCATCGGCGTACAAAAGGCATTTAATGTTGGACATTCCCATTCGAGTCCACAATCACTCTCTCGCAACTGCACTTGGTGAACTCACCAAGACAACTATCCATAAACAAGTTGAAGAGCCATGGTGATGCCACACATCCCTGTCTGACACCTTTAGAGATGCCAAACCAGTCCGAGCAACTACCATTGACCCTAACACATGCACTAGAACCCTCATATAGTGATTGTAGTGCACGTATAGGGCGGCCCTCCAATCCGAACTTGGACAGCACATTCCATAACATACCCCTCTCCACTCGATCGTAAGCCTTTTCCAGATCTACGAAGGCGCAAAACACTCTCTGGTGGTTAGCCAGAAACTTCTCAGTTATGCACCTTAAAGAGAAGACTTGGTCCATACTTTCCATTCCCTTCCTAAATCCTGCTTGCACATCCCATATTCTCTCATTCGTCTTCGCTATCACTCTCTCTATAAGAACCTTTGCATACAATTTGCCTACGATGCTAAGTAGGCTGATACCGCGATAATTTTTTGCTTCCTGGTGTGATCCTTTACCTTTATACAGTGGTACAATAACGGCTTTGCACCAGTCTGTAGGTACTAAGCCTTTTGCCCAACACTTATTAAAGAACATACACAACCAGGAAACTACCAGCCCTTTTCCAGCCCTTAGCATCTCAACACTCACTCTATCATACCCTGCTGCTTTTCCTTTTTTCAAACTCTTAATAGCATTAATCACTTCTTCCATACTAATTTCTCTCTCACAACTTTCCATCTCAGGTTCCTGGTTGTGGTCCTGACCCTGAGACGAAGAGTCACTACATTCAAATAGACTTTCAAAATAATCCTTCCATCTTTGCAACATACTTTCCTCATCTGTCACCAAAATACCATGTTCATCCCTTATGCCATTCATTCCCGAACTTTCAGACACTCCCCGTGACAAACGAATCTGTTTCCAGAACAGTTTCTGATTGTCCCGGAAACTGTGTGAAAGTTTCTTCATAAACTCTTCTTCCATAAATCTCTTCTTTTGTGCAACTCTTTCTTTTGTAATCTTCTTAACACTTTTATATATACTTTCAACTTATCTGACCTCATCATGTCACCCTTGCATCCGTTTTCATTCTAGATTTCACAGCCAATACGTCCAGCCATGCCTTTCTCTTTTTACTTATTAACTCTCTCATTTCTTTATCCCACCAATTATTCTGGGTCCCATTCCTTCTCACGCTTACCCCACAGACTTCTGCAGCGGTAATCGTAACCACATTCTTAAACCTCGTCCATCCATCTTCAATATTACGTTCTTCTTCTTCCTCAGCTGATCCTAACCTTTCACCCAACTTTCTCAAATACGTCTCACCTACTCCCATTTCATCCAATCTCTCTACTTTTATTCTTTCAAATTTTGTTGTCGACACTTTAGTGCGATGGCGCCATCTCTTAAACAGACCCGCAAAATGTGATACCACGAGAAAATGGTCCGTACCGACATTTACGCCCCGAAACACTCTAGTGTCAACAACCAAATTCTTCAATCTTTCATCTACAATCACGAAATCTATCATACTTCTCTCATTCCCTCTTTGCCATGTATACTTATGAATATCTTTATGATCAAACATAGTGTTTGATATAAGGAGATTATTTCCCAGGCATAACTCAATCAAACTAGCACCATTATCATTCACTCTCCTATCACCAAATTTCCCTACCACCCTTTACATCCATTCCTCTTCACACCAACTAATGCATTAAAATCTCCCAAAAGAATTATTCTTTCATTCGCGTTGGACGCACTTACAACATCATCTAACAGGCTCCAAAACTCCTCTTTCTCAACCTGTGGCTTTGACACATCCGGTGCATACACGCCTATTACGCGCACGCGGATTAGTCCTATTTTAAGCCGCACCCAGAGGAGTCGAGGGCTCACGCATTCGTGCTCCACCATACAGTTCATCATTCTTTCAGACATCAAGAGTCCAACTCCCTGGCATGCACGGTGGTTTTTGTCAACCCCTGACCACACCGCGGTTATCGAGCCATGTTGAGCAACTCCTTTCCCTTTCATCTTAGTCTCGTTCACGCACAAAATATCCAACTTCCTCCCATCCATCATCATACACACTTCGTCTAGTTTACTTTCCATCCCTCCGCAAACATTCAATGTTGCAAAGCGACACTCCACTGCCCCCCAATCCAATCCCAATCCAATTTTAGAGGTTCCGATAACAGATGAACCTTTAAACCGATTTAGCCGCCAGATCTGCTTCACAGTTGTCGGCAATATCAAAAAGAAACCAGTCGTTAAACCTTTTGAATCACACACTCGTACCACCTTAATCCACCATCCTTATGTCGTGAATATTCCAGCTATCCGCACGAGCCGCTTTGGCTCGACCTTTATAATGCGTACGGCTAAGGAGTGGAACGCGTTGCCTGCGAGTGTGTTTCCTGATCAATATAATCTGGATGCCTTCAAGGCTGGAGTGAATAGGCTGTTCCAAGACGGGCATGTTCCATCTTCGGCCGCATCGTCACTTACCAACAGGTGAGATGGCGGTCAAATGCCTGTCTTGTATAATATAAAAAAAAAACCAATCAAATCTGGGAATCTAACCATGAAAATGACGTAATTAACTCAGTAAAAGAGTACGTCAATCCCAAAGCAAAGGCAGGAATAATTATTTATTCCCAATTATCATCATCATCCTGGCGTCATGTCCCGGCTTCGTCCCCGCGCAGCACGCGAGGGCCCAGGGTCCGCCTGGGCCCTCGCGTGAATCGCGTGAATTTATTCCCAATTAGCTATGTATCAAATCATTCCGGTAATTCAGAAACACTTCAAAAATTCCGCTATGCATCTCGTCTTAACTAAAGTAGAGATAGAGAACGTGAAGGATTATTTACGCCAGCAGGAGATAGTTAAAGTCTATCATGAGGGTAAAACGAACTACAGAAGCATGAACGACTGTCATCTTGCATTGTCAAAAAAATATTACTGGCCGAAAATGAAAGATCAAATCGCGAAGTATATAAACGAATGCAGTATTTGCAGCGAAAAGGCAGCGATTTTGCGTAGTTCCACCCCCTACCAAACCATTCGAGATAGTTCACCTTGATCTCCTCACCATCGAAAATGAAAAATATCTCACTTTTATCGACGCATTTACTAAATACGCGCAAGCCTACCATCTCCGCGATGCTACAGCCATAAGTGTTGTGCAGTCCCTGTTAAAGCTGTTTTCCCATTACGGTGTCCCTATAACGATTGTCACGGATCAGGGTCCTAAATTTACAAACCAAGTTTTTATGGAATTCGTCCGAGTTCATAAGATTCAACATCATAAAATACTCGCTCACTGCCCTAACGATAATGGTATGGTGGAGAGATTTCACGCTACCCTTTTAGAACATTTACGTATTCTACGTAACAAAGTTACCAGCAGTCTACCCACTAAAACCCTGCGGTTCTCCCTCATCGCCTGAGTGGAGGGATCTTGGGATCAGCATAGCCCGGCACCACGACCCCTCCGGCGAGTGCTCACCTACGCGGCGGGCACGACAGGCTCCTCCCTTGGCGGGGGAGCGGCGGGAATAACCAGGAGGTCCGGGCTATTCCGATCCCTCAGAGGCAGAAGCCGGTGCAATGCCACCGCGGGTGTCTCCACACCCGTCGCCGGCCGGTCTCCACCGGGGACGGTATGGCGGTTATGTAACCGTCTTCTTCCCCCCCTTCTCCGTCTGCGGAGCGGATCTGCCTGAGGGTCTTCCTCCCTCTCCCGCTCCGCGGCCTCCTTCTGGGACATTACGTCCTCGCAGAAGGAGGCCATGATACTCCAGGTCTCTTCACTTCCGAGCATAGCGTATACTACACTCGGGAGTGAGAGGTCAGTTCCGACCTCTATAATGAGGGCGCGACGTTGCGTCGCCCAACTAGGGCATACTGCGAGAGTGTGCTCTGGTGTGTCCTCCGCTGAGCCACAGCTGTGACACCCCGGAGACCCCTCTCGCCCAATTCGGTGCAGGAATGTCCCAAAACAGCCATGTCCCGTTAACATCTGCACCAATCGGAACGAGAGGAAACCGTGTCGCCTCTCAAGCCATCCCTCCAGGACTGGCCCGACCGCGTCAATCGTGCGCCGGCCAGACAGGGCATTGGCCAAGTTCGAAGCCCAGTGCTGCACCAGGTCCTTCCTAAGCTCCCTCCTAATCGCGTCTCTTTCTTCAGGGGTCGGGTACTCATTTCGCGCCTTTTGCTCCGCCATCCAATTATAGACGGCGGATAGCACCCCTGCCTCCAACTCCCATGGGGGAGTGCCTGCCAATGCGCAAGCCGCCGCGAAGCTGACGGTGCGGTAGGCTCTCACAGCCCTCTGTGCGATAGCCCGTTGGGGCCTACGGAGGAGCGTCACGTTCTTCCCTTTGTGAAGGGAGTCTTCCCATATGGGGGCGCCGTATAAAGCCATGCTCTTTAATACGCCGGCGTAGAGTTGCCGGCATTGCGCACTTGGTCCTCCTAAGTTCGGGAGGAGCCAACTAAAGGCGTCTGCGGCTTTAAGGAGCCTGGAAGCCAGCCCACTAAAGTGAGGACCGAAGTTCCACCTGTGATCTAGTGTAAGGCCCAAATGTTTCATTTGGGCCTTAACCTCGATCCTCACTTCATCGACGACAATGTGTGCATCCGAAGGTGCACGTCGCCGAGGTCCATTAAAAAATATGGCCTCGGTTTTCTCCAGTGCCACAGACAGTCCCAGGCGACGGATCCTGCCCACCACCAAAGATCCTCCAGCCTCGGCTAATTGGGCCGCCTCTCTGTAGTTCTTCCCCCTAGCAGTTACTAAAGTGTCATCGGCGTAACATAAAACGTCCATTCCTTGGAGGAGAACACCACGCAAGACCCAATTGTATCCTAAATTCCACAGAAGAGGCCCCAACACCGACCCCTGTGGAACTCCAGTCTCGACCCTGTGCCGCTTTAACTCACCATTCCTGTCGACGTAGAGGATAACCCGGTTCTCCAGGTAATCCCTCAACAAGTTCTGCAAATATATGGGCACCCTGTGGTATCGGAGTGCCTCTAATATAGTTGAGTGGGGGATGGAGTTAAAGGCATTGGCTATATCGAGCGATACAGCCAACACTCCCTCACCTCTCTCCGAAGCCTCCAACGACAGGCTTTTCAGCTTTGCGAGGGCGTCTATTGTGGACCGCCCGGCCCGAAATCCGTATTGGTGGTCGGAAAGATCCGGCCCTGTATCCGATAGGTGGTTATTGAGACGGGAGGCGATTATGCGCTCAAACATTTTACCTGCTTCGTCCAGCAGGACGAGGGGTCGGTACCCAGACGGTGAGTCTACAGGGCGGCCCTCTTTTCTAAGGAGGCAAAGTTGTCCCTCCTTCCAAACATCTGGGAACCTGCCGGTCGAAAAGCACAGGTCGAACAGGGCCCGAAACTGCTCCTCGAGATGTGTGAGGGCAATCGACAACACCCGTGCAGAGATCCCATCAGGACCCGGTGCTGTTTTCTTGGCGCGGAGGCAAAGCGCGGCCGCACCGATCTCGGCTGACGTGACTGGTGGGAAGCCTTCACTCGTAAGAGATGACCTAATGGGGGGATCCATGCGAGGAGGAGTAAACTGTGATCTACACGGAAACAAGGACCGGACCACCTCCTCCAGCAGGTCAGGCTCGAGGGTTTCTGTCAGTTGGGGACCGATGGGGCGCAGCTTATTTCGTACCGCTTTATATGGTCTTCCCCACGGGTCGTTATCGAGACCCTCAAGCATCTCTTGTCGGGCTTGGTCCTTAGCGGCTCCCATAGCCACCCTCATAGCCATTTTGGCGACTCGGTACGCAGCGTATAAACTATCCTCGTTAGAGAGGTCCCTCATACGCCGACGCCGACTCCGGGTGTAAGCCCGTCTGGCTGACATACAGGCGGTTCTAAGACTGGCGATTTCATCGCTCCACCAGTACACGGCGCGTTTAGGCGGTGGACGGGTGGACCGGGGCATACTTGAGTTGCATACCTCGGTCAAGGAATGCCGCAATGCGACGGCAGTTGCGTCAACATCGCGACTGTCAACAGGTGGGGCGAACCATGCCTGCACGAAAGCCGACTCGTTCGCCATTTCCCAGTTTAAGTGAGAAAGAGCCCACCTCGGAAAGTGGGTCCGTCCCGATGCGGATGCTCTTTGAAAACTGGAGGAGCTCTGGGAGGAAACCTCGAATACCACATAGCGGTGGTCAGATAGACTCTCTGCTAACTCGACTCTCCAGTTCATAACGCGGGCGGCAAGTGCAGGGTTGGCGAACGTTAGGTCCACCACTGATCCTCCCTGCTGTCGCACACACGTCTGAACAGTTCCCCTGTTCAATAGAGACAAACCGGAAGTAGCCGCCCAAAGTTCGACTGCTCTCCCTCTAATATCGGTGGCTCGGTTGCCCCAGACCACTGATTTGGCGTTAAAATCACCGCAAACGACGACCTGCCTAGCCATCGATAGGCGCCGCGTCACCTCTGTGAGAATCCCGAGGAAATTCTCAAAGTCCTGGAGAGGACGATTGGGAGAGAAATATACTCCCAGAAGTGCTATCTCCCCCCAAGCAGCAGCTACATATCCGGACCCCCTCTCTAAGAGCGAGAGGGGAGGGGAGTCTGCGGAGGGCCGCGATACAATAGCGACCAAGTTTTCTCGGTCGCCTAGCCATCGGCCGGTCACTGAATAAGGTTCAGCGGCCACAGCCACCCCAACGCACCACTCGGCCATTACCTGGGACATTAGGTCTTGGGCAGCTCGGCAGTGGTTGAGGTTCACATGCATAACGGTGCGATGTCTGATTTGCGGCATTATTCTGACATCAAACTACTCTCTACCGCGGCTGGATGAACCTGTGTGGCGGCAATAGCAGGTTGGATCAATGCCTGCACTTTTCCCTTCTTTGAAGGGGGATTACAACTTTTCCCCCCCATAATGTGGCCCGCAGGCCTCGCGCTGTCTGCACACACGGCACAGTTTACTTTACCGTTGCAGCTACTAGACTTATGTCCTGGTGTGCTGCAGCGACGGCACAGGTCAGACCTATCCTTCTCAGATGGACAGAGTGCACGGGTGTGCCCGATGCCGTAACACCTAAAGCAGCGCAGAGGCTGGTCTTCTAGTGCCCGAACAACACCCGAGCTAAAACCTACGAGGATTCGACCCCTTTGTAAAACAGCTTTGGCCGCAGTAGTGGGACATTGCAGGCGGATAGTGCCTACACCTCCGCGACCAGTGCGTATCTCGCCAGCCTTGACGGCCTCTTCAAGGCAGCCACCGATTGCGGCTATAACTGACACCACATCAGCCCTGGTGACCGAGTCGTCAAGCTCAGAAATAACCAAGGCCGAATTCTTGACCGGTCTAGCCACAAAAGCTACATCCGCTATGGCTTCCTTAATTTTTTCCGCAAAAAGGTTTGCATGGGCCTCTCTGTTTGCTCCCGAGAATTCAAAAATTCGAGCCCCGGTCTGCGTTTGACGGCATTTCACTTGGTTTATGCCAAGTTCAGCAGGTTTTACAAATTCCCTTGCTTTCATGAGGATAGTCTCATAAGTTTCCCCTTTGGCGGCGGCCTCTGTGGTGATGGTGACCACTACAGCCGCTGTTTTTGGAGGAAACACCTTCTTTTTAGCATTCTTGCTAGCAGAGGCTTTATGGCCAGCAGCAGGAGCGGCTGAATAGGGCCTGGCATTGACCGATGGCTTGGAGGCAGGGGTCGGCGCAGATTCCGTCTTTTTCTTCTTCTTACCCTTACCTACAACCTTACGCCAACCTTGGTTAACAGGGGTGGTAGACGGCAGGTGCAGGTTTTCCTCCGGGGCCTGCGGAGCCGCTGCAGCAGCGGTCGTAGCTGGCTTTGATGGACCGACTTTCACTGGCTTGGGTGTGCCAGTTTTTGCGGACAAAGATGAGCTCACTTTGTGAGCAGGTATCTCTGAAGGTTGTGTTGCATCAGGAGTCTTTTTTGCCTTCTTTGATTTGGCTTTAGAGGCATAGGTTGCCTCCGGCACAGCCGCGTCTTTCTCGCGGTCCGCAACAAGCGGCGGCCGCATTCTCTTCTCTGGCAGGAGTCGATCTTCGATCCCTGCCAGACAAGCCCTAGTAAAATTTCTTTCCTCCATTAAAGCCTCGTGAATTAACTTCTTGAGGTCGGAAGCTAGATTATTTATTGGACGTTGCGGAGCAGCCTCCACCTCCATGGTATTTGGCTCAAGCACAGACACTGAACCTGCTAGAATAGCCGAGTTTGTTTTGAACTCAGTAAACTCCTTACTCATTCTTTCGAGTTCAGACTGCAGGCGGTCGATGGTGGCCTGCAGACGAAGGGTCTCTTCTGAGACAGACCTCTTAAGAAGTTCCCCTAAAATGCTCCGCATACTGTGAGCCCGACACTTGAGACCCTTTTGGAGAGTCCCTTTGAGATGCGATGACTTGGAAGCGATTTCACTGATCTCCTCCGCGTCTGAGTCGAATATTTTCTGCAACTCAGGCAGAGTCATTCCCTCATAGTCCACTTCAATGGACACACCATAGCCATGCTTGGCCCGAGCTACGCGGGCTCGGCGTTCATTTTCTGCAACACGCTCTTCTAAATCCACCTGAAGATCTCGTTTTCTTGCCTCGTTCAACTTCCGTTGAGCTTCCGCCAGGCCAACGCAATGTCCAGTGGTTGGCTTACGTCCTCTTTTCGCCGTTGAGGCTTTCCTCGGTTGGCTTTTCGACAATTTACTGTGTGGGCTTGACTCTCCTGTGTCCTTCGACTTGCGTTTTCGGTAATTGGCACCGTCATCCGCAGTCGAACAGACACTCGACACATCCGTTAAAGTGCCTTCGTCAGTCTCTGATTCGTCGTCTGGTGAGTCGTTTGGTGTGTTCATCCGACTATCCATTCGGCGCGCTGAACGCGTGACACGCCTGGAAACCGGAGGTTCCATCACGCTCAGCATCACCCGGGGCGACTTAATCACCTCTACCTCCTTTCCAATCATGCCAATAGTACCCTTAGAGGGTTTGGAGCCCATTCCGGGCCCCGTAACAAGCGACGCGGACGCGCCGCCAACACCGCCCGTTTTCGGGCCACAGACATCAACACCGCCCTTCTCGGGCACAGACTTCATCGCACAAGTGCCGACCCCGTATAAGTTCGGCAGCCCAGTCCCAGACCTATCAGTTCTGAGACTGGGGAGGGATTCCCCAGACGACACCGCCGTACTGGGACCCTCCCGGGGAGTAGTTTCCTTATGAGACTCGGCCATAGCTTTCGCCAGTAGGGGCTTAGTACTGCAAGGGGGCCCCACATCCCTACAGGTTTTTACGTCTTGGCTGACGGATGATTATTTATAGTGGTTCACCTTCCACGCGGCCACTGGCCCCCGATCCCGGACTCGGGACTACGGGTTCGGTCCTCATCCCAAGTGCCAAGTGGCGACAGGAGAGGACCGGTCGACCCTCATCTCAAGTGCCAACAGACGACAAGAGAGGGCCGGCTCCCCTCTCGGCTCCTCTGGAGGCAGAGGAGGAGAGAGAAGCGGCGTCGAGTTATCTGCCACTTGGCTACCAAGATCCCTTATGGAAAGTTAATAACCAAGCGCCCAGGGTGCACCGTCCCGGTCATGCTACTCTTCCCCCGGGTCGTAACCCAAAGGGATCAATAGCAAACCGGGCACACGAGGAGGTTACCCGACCCAGCACCCCAACCTGCAGTTAACCTAGTACCCTACGCTGTTTTAGGTTATAATAGTTCGATCCACAGTTTCACGAAATGCCGTCCTATAGAGATAATCGTAGGTCACTTCGATCCGAGTGACCCCTTGACATTGAACTCTCAGAGCATTTACTTCAACAGTACGTACAGGACCATAGGAAACGCATGACTGAGGTTTATAATCTGCTTAATGAGACCTCCCTTCATCAGAGAACTCAGTTAACTGAAAACCGAAATAAGAATCGAGAACCCGAAAGGGAATATGAGCCCGACCAGCAGGTGTTCATTCGTAACCCGAAGGCTAGTCGTCAAAAGCTCGCGCCTAGGTTTACCCAGGATATTGTATTAGGCGACCTGCCGATACATATCTATACTAAGAAAAAGCGGAACCCAGTAGCCAAATCTCGCCTTAAGCGAGGCCCTAAAAACTCAACCTTGTTACAGGACACTACAACTATTGACACTTCTACTTCACGGAACGTTGGCGCTGGACATATTACTTGACAAACTGGATGATGGACCTGTGTTGATTCCCTTCAAGTTAGGAGACTCCCGCGTAATTTCCCACTATCACTCATTTTTACAATATATTGACCTTAAATATATGCAAACTAAATTAGACTCATTAGATAAGCAACTTCGTGATGTAAGACCTAGATGAAATAATAAAAGACTTTCCCTTTTTGAGCCCCATATGACATATTAAAAAATTTAGAACAATTAAGTATCTTTAAACCGCAAAGAATAAAGAGGGGATTAATTTATGGTCTCGGTTCAGTTATTAAAAGTATTTCGGGTATTCGACGCGATTCGATATGATAACGCGATTAAAGTCCTAGAAGGAAACAAAAATAAGTTGCAATCTGAAATTAATTACCACATTAGTTTAACTAAAGACTGGATCGCCGGTCATAGCAAGTTATTAGATGATATAGTTTATAATCAGAACAAAATTGGAAGACTAGTTTAATCGCTAAAGATAACACTAGAGAAGCAGATATAATCTTAGTATATTAAGCGATAACATAGATAACTTAAGTGAAGAATTATTAACTATAGAAACCACCCTAGCTTTTATAAAAAGCTCTGGCTTCTCTCATACAATGCTTAATTCTTATTCTCTTAAATTAATGTTAAAGAAATTCAAATATTATACTCAGACTCGCAATTAATAAATATGAACTTAAGAGAGTACTATGAGATAATACTAATAAATAGGTTCATATTACATATATAGCAAGATAGCTATAGTGTATAAAGTACCGATAGCCTTTCCCGATATCTATAATGTTTATAAGTTATTTATTATCCCTAATAGACATAACCTTTTTCTGATTCCTGTCCTTCCTTATGTGGCAATTCGAAAAAATGGTTCCATGTACTTTAGGGCTGAATGTACAAAGATTAATAACTGGTACGTCTGTGAAAAGGGAGTTAGCTACAGCAATCAAGAACAACCGGACTGCGTGGAAAGTCTAATCACGCTTCAACAACGAAGTTCACCGTGCTTGCTAACCCGTATTATACTCACCAAGGAATCTATAGAACAATTAGATGACCAACATTATACAATGTCTTTCTCATGTGAAAATCGATCCAACTCTCATGTGAAAAGGAAGAATATCGAATCCTGCAGGCAAGCTATCTCGTTACATTACCACAAGGTTGCATAATCAGGACGCCTGAAATCACTGTCACGAACACCTATGACGTTATCAAAGGACATGTAATAAAAATTATGGACCTTCTTCCAGACTTAGACGAGAAACTGCAGCCAGAACAACCTATGCTAACGCTGAAATCAATTCATCTTGAAAACCTCCATGCCAGCAGCGCCCGAGTCTTAGCACAGCAGCCTGCAACGATTAATCACATCACCGGGACAAGTATCTATCACACTACGATACCACTCTATACTAATTTTTCGGTACATTCGTTGCAGCCGCTAGTTTAACGTACATTCGAGTCATAAGAAAACGACGCTCGAAACTACAACCTGAAATAAAAATCTCACATCCCACTTACACGGAAGTTCCAGAGAAACCTAAGAGAAGTTTTAGACCAGATCAGATGAAGGACACGAATCTTAACTTCGTCTCAGCAGCATTTTCGCCATCGACTTCAAATAGTTGCTGAACTTCGGGGGCAGGTGTTACATCCGTACCTATCCTTAGAACCGCTGACCAATGAAACCTACTTGACAACATCGATCACGCCACCGATACGTGGAAGCGAAGTCCAACCGGCACGAGGCACCGACGCAGCGTTTTACTTTACCTCATTGCAACATATTTCCGTTCGCCCCGCATCGGCATTTTTACTAATGTACAAAATCACTTTTAGACCTAACATCGGCCAACAGACACGTACTTTTCATCTGTAATATTTAATTAATAAATTAAGAGAATTAATTTTCGTCTTTTTTTTAATCCTTCGGCTGTGGCCTTCGTATTTTACCTATTAATATATGTCGTAGACGGTCATGAGCCTAGATAACATTATGACTAAGGAACGCAACGTCATTGAAGCGCACCTTGCGGATAGCTAGAAATACTGTGAAGACGTCATATTCGGCGCGTGGCCGTAACGAACAGTTGGCATCCGACCATCGACGAGTCAAAACGTGGAACAAGCTGCTCATGTATTGAACAAAGAAGAAATCTTTATTTATTGCCTTACATCACATAGCCGTACTCCATAAAGGAGAGTGTGAGTACAGAAGGGACTACCAAATAATAATTTGGACAAGGGCGCACGTGAAAAAATTACCTGGCGCACCTTGAGATTCGGCCTAGCAGGCCATGGGTGGTGGCGGGTCTTCCAGCGACCCACGGGATCGGTAGTCCCACATTATTATCTGTTATTGAAATTATCCTAAATTCATCCTATTATTTCATTGTTTGCTATTTTTATTGTAATAATGCTTTATTACGTCAATACACTGTTCGTCTGATTCTTATTTAAATAACATTATCCCGAAAATACCTTCAGATGGATCACTCCCCTGCTAGAGTCTGCCCTAATCTACGACATATACAGGGTGTTTCATAATATATGTATAAAGCCGTGAACTGGGTGGAGTGCTACTCGTATTAAAACGATAGGTACAATCATTTTTTTCTTGCGTGGAATAGTTAGCGAGAAAATGACTATGGAACTTTTTCTTTTTCAATGTCGATAATGACATTTTAAAAACGAAAGACCGCATCTCTAGAAATCAGTTGTAATAGGTTACTCAAGTTCATAATCAGGTCAATCAACCGCCGACAAACGCCCCGCCGCACAGTGGGCTGAAAATCGAGCTTCATAGACATAGGCAACTCAACTTTTAATGTGTCGTTTTTTTGGCGGGAATTGCTTCCATGAGCTATAACTATACATAAAAATGTTATCCGAGTTAACTCTGCGCAAAAACAAATGAATTATATTTTTTTTACGAAAAAAATGTATGGAGCCAATATGAAAAATCCAATTATCTCTGAAACCGCTAGGAAAACCGTAATATCCTTACAGATGGTTATAAAACTAATTATTCATGATTTTTTGACATACTCCATATAACGGTTACTGCTGCAGAATTTTTTTTAAAAATCGTCGAAATATTTTATTTATTTATTTATACACGGTTCCTTTCGGTGAGAATTTAGCAACACGTTAAATCATATAGTATTAGGCTTGGTTCCTAGAAATAGTAGGTAGATGTAGGTAGGGTAAATTCTCACCGAAAGGAACCGTTTATAAATAAATAAATAAAATATTTAGAAGATTTTTAAAAAAAAATCTGCAGCAGTAACCGTTATATGGAGTATGTCAAAAAATCATGAATAATTAGTTTTATAACCATCTATAAGAATATTACGAAAAAAATGTATGGAGCCAATATGAAAAATCAAATTATCTCTGAAATATTTTGCTTGGTTATAAAACTAATTATTCATGATTTTTTGACATACTCCATATAACGGTTACAGCTGCAGATTTTTTTTTTAAATTATTGAAAAAAAGTATTTTCAAATTTTAAATGGTAGGCAAATATATTTGCTCAAATGTTTAGTAGGTATATATATAATAGGTATATGTATATAAAAACCGTTTAATCAAATTGATAATTGTTTATATTGATAATTTACATTTATATAAAATGGTGGGTTACAAAAATGTGGTTTTTATTAATATAATATGTATTGATAATAAAAAGATAGTAATTTATAATATCTTACAAACTATTGATAAGAAGAAACTTAACTTCTTCACTTTTTATTATTATGTACAAGTAATAAGAAATAAGGAATAACAATAGCATGCAATAATATTATTGAAATAAAAAAAATAACAAAAAATAATTAAATATGACTTAATCTAAAACACATTATTCAGTTTATTCATTTTCCTTATCACTCTCGTCGTCTTGGGTATCCATTTCTGAGTCATAATGCACATTGGAAACATCTAGAAACTCAAAGTCAGTTTCTCGAAACTGAATTATCTCGAGAGTTTCAGAAAAATACTGCTGCCTTTTCTTGGTATCTAACTTGGGCCTTTGTGCACTTATTATAGGATCTGAAGAAATAATAAGCATATTAAGGATATCTTGATTACTATCTTGCCTGTTCTTTTTCCGCGAATGATGTTCTCGATACCTTCTAAAATCTTTATTTCGAGCTTCTGATGCTTCTTCTGAGAGACTTCCAATCGGTACAATATCATTATTTTGGATTATATCTGCCCCGTGTATAAGTATTTTATGGACGGTTGAAGACATATAATACCAGTCATAT
This sequence comes from Blastobasis adustella, assembly GCA_907269095.1. Taxonomy (NCBI): domain Eukaryota; kingdom Metazoa; phylum Arthropoda; class Insecta; order Lepidoptera; family Blastobasidae; genus Blastobasis; species Blastobasis adustella. Next base: position 1,646,598 of record OU026132.1, read on the forward strand.
AACTCCACGTACTTTTCTGCGGTTTGGCGAGCATAATCTTTGAACTTACTGACATCGATGTTCTCACCCGAAGTGATTGTTTGCAAAATTACAGCAAATCTTCTTACAAGTTCTTCATCCAACCCGGTAATGGCTGCAGTTTTATTTGGGAATTCAAAGAACCTTCTTGCTGTATTTCCGTCATTGGTAGTTCCCGAGCCTTGTTTTACGATGTCAATCAAAAGATTGAGTTCATTTTTGAACTTATCCTGGATAATCTTTTTTCTTCTTTTTAACATTTCTTTGTGCTCATTTCCTCTCGCTGCCCACTCTTTGAAATCAAGTCTGTACGAAATATGTAACAAACATTCCATACAATTAATACGGGCGTGTAGAGATGACAACCCAAATTCGTAAACGGCAGCGGACACGGTCTTTGACGTCACAGCATCCAAACGGTTCATTTCAGTTGGTTTTGCTAAACACAGATAGCATGATGAATTTGATCTGGCATCAGATAGGTACGTGCAGACTTTAGCATCGATCATTGTCATCATCAGTTGATGGTTCACCTTATTTCCATTATTGCACTCTGTGGGAATAAGAGCCTTGATTTCATCATCCATGTGTCTTTTATTATCAATGACGACTGCTTCGCTCTCCTTCACAAAAGTAAACTGAACTGGGCGACAATACACCGCTGAGCACGGTTTCGGGTTCGTCCATAAAGTGTTGTCTCCATCAGTCAGTTTAAGTGGCACTAAGGACGTCATAAAAATGCTGGAATCATCTTGCTCACCCTCCATTTTCTGCTTGTATCGGCTTTGGTTTGAAGCACCATCAAATCCCCACTTTGATATCAGTTTCAAATGTTTATTTTGCACATTGTTAGAAAGAGTGTGGAGGATTCTCTTCACTGTGATGTCAAGTAAACTTTGAAGTGTAATCCTGGCTGATGAATCCGTCACCGACACTGCTTGCTTTGGCGGATAGCATTCAAGCTTCGCTTGTTGCACTTTATAGTACGATGGATAAATGTCCTTAGCACCTTCTCTAATGGCCGTCTCTCGCAATGTGATATATTGCCACTTCGATAGTTTTAAAGAGAGCAATAATCCAAGCGCTTTTTCTGGGGTAAATATATCAGTTTTCACAGTTTTTTTTATTGATTCCTTAATTTGACCAGCTGCTTCAGGATTTTTTAATATATATTCGATGACAGATGCGATATCCTCGTGGCCTTTCTCTTTTAAACGTAGTGCAGCTGTATATGCCAATTCACTTGGGTCTTCGTCTTTATGATCATCAGATCTTCTCTTTTTCTGTTTGCTTCCTAGATCTTCAAAAGGTTTTCGAAGTATCTTGGTCATTGTTCCAACAGAGGATGATGTCGATGGCTCTGGTGAGACTGGTCGTTCATCAACAGTTGCTTCTTGAGTGTTTAACATTGTTTGTACGCAACTTGGCCAATCGATATTTGCTTGTAGCCAATTATCGTACTGTTTTCTGAATGTATCTTTAATTCGGTGAGATCTCTGCCATCTCTGTGATGCAGCTCGTGTGAATTTCCGACAAAATTCTTTTAAAGTCACACAATCTTCGGCACCAATGCAATCGCCTAAGCGAGACATAACTGCACCAAACAATACTTTATAGTCAAATGAAGTACTTTCACTTTTTAGAAGAACAAACAAGTCTAAATTAGTTATTAAACTTTCCATTCTAACACTTTTCAGTCGCAGGACAAATGTAATGTTAACGGTTACAAAGTTTTGTAAATACTAAATTATAACACAAAATTTTAGTCCTTTTATTGTAGTGGTCGCTCATTAGTTAATTACTACCCTCATTAAGGGTAGTTACCTAATGATCATTAGTTAACTACCCTTAATGATGATCATTAGTTAACTACCCTTAATGAGCGACCACTACAATAAAAGGACTAAAATTTTGTGTTATAATTTAGTATTTACAAAACTTTGTAACCGTTAACATTACATTTGTCCTGCGACTGAAAAGTGTTAGAATGGAAAGTTTAATAACTAATTTAGACTTGTTTGTTCTTCTAAAAAGTGAAAGTACTTCATTTGACTATAAAGTATTGTTTGGTGCAGTTATGTCTCGCTTAGGTTACGGGTATACGGTTTTCCTTGCTGTTTCAGAGATAATTTGATTTTTCATATTGGCTCCATACATTTTTTTCGTAATATTCTTACAGATGGTTATAAAACTAATTATTCATGATTTTTTGACATACTCCATATAACGGTTACTGCTGCAGATTTTTTTTTAAAAATCTTCGAAATATTTTATTTATTTATTTATAAACGGTTCCTTTCGGTGAGAATTTACCCTACCTACATCTACCTACTATTTCTAGGAACCAAGTCTAATACTATATGATTTAACGTGTTGCTAAATTCTCACCGAAAGGAACCGTGTATAAATAAATAAATAAAATATTTCGACGATTTTTAAAAAAAATTCTGCAGCAGTAACCGTTATATGGAGTATGTCAAAAAATCATGAATAATTAGTTTTATAACCATCTGTAAGGATATTACGGTTTTCCTAGCGGTTTCAGAGATAATTGGATTTTTCATATTGGCTCCATACATTTTTTTCGTAAAAAAAATATAATTCATTTGTTTTTGCGCAGAGTTAACTCGGATAACATTTTTATGTATAGTTATAGCTCATGGAAGCAATTCCCGCCAAAAAAACGACACATTAAAAGTTGAGTTGCCTATGTCTATGAAGCTCGATTTTCAGCCCACTGTGCGCCGCCACGGGCCGAGGCGAGCCGGCCTGTGACGGTGCCTTTGATCTACGGCGCGGCTTCCATTGACGAAATTTACCTACTTTTGTGTCGTGTTCGTTCATTCGGTTTTAGCTTTTCGCGTGATCGAAGTGATTGCTTGTTGCGTTGTATGTGTAGGATACCTAAGTACCTACTGTGAAGATAACTGTGATAAGAGTGTTAACGATATGAATGAATAAATGATTTATTGCTTCAGGTACCAGCATTAACGAAGTCTTGTCTGTGTTCAGCGTTCAACAGTTTAAGTATTGTGATAATCATTATTCTATGCATGAGTGCAAACTAGCAGTAGGTCAAACACCATGCTACCTACCTACTTACGTATTGCAGAGCAACCAGTTAATGACCTGGTTTTGCTCTCGCGCACGAGAGCTTAAGGTCGACTGCCATCTGACACTCCTGAGTTCTGCCTGACCCTGCTACCAGAGGAACTTGATTGCCTGACCAGATTGGATCATGGTTAGACATTCAGTCGCCTAAATGTGCAGGTTTCATCACGATATTTTCCGTCATTATTAAAGCAACGGTTAGTATTTAACTAATGTAAGTACATAAGTCAGAAAAGAGTCACTGGTACTTGGCGGCAGTGGAATTCGAACCCGGTACCTCTCGCGTACGAGTCATACCTATTGAAATTAATTTGTGTAGTTAAGTTCCTAGTTAATTTAGTAGATCTTATGCGCTTATTACATTTGGCTAAATTTAGTCGTCTTAATTCAGAAGCAAAAAGCGTGAGAGCATATCAAAGTAAAATGTATTGCTCATAGAATAAGGCCCATTTTAGTATCACGCCTTTTGAAAAACAGAGCGACGCGTAACATAATACGAGTGATACAAAAATGAACCTTATTCTATGAGCAATACATTCCACTTCGATTTACTCTCACGCCTTTTGCTTCTGAATTTAGTCGACTGAATTTAGTCAGGTGTAATAAGCGCAGTAGGTAACATTTAGTTCGACGCCTGGTAGTAAGATGTAGGAGGTTCGTTTGTTTTGATATGGATGGCATGAGCTTATTAAACTCCACCTTATGGTGCGTACACACTCAACGTAACTGCGTTTGGTCGATTGCTTCTATCCGTTTGATGTTACCGCCACGCTGCGCTGCGGATCGCCGGCCGGCACGCGCCAACAAACAATCGTTGACCGAAACCGCTGCGTGTGTACCTAGCATTAGGCTCCTGGTAGTAGGCTTAAGAAGGTTGCTCTATTTTCATAGGGGTCGCACGAGGTTATTGAACTGCTCCTTGTAGAAGCATCAACTTGAAATAGAGCTGCGCTTCAACGTAGTCGACATCTTTATTTTTCTTTAAAAACGAAGATTTTTTAATGAAAATTAAAATTCAATGTCCGGGTAATTTGAAGTCGCTAGTGTACTCTTTGCAAGCTATACTTTAACACCCTTTCGACTTTATACATGTATTACGTAACACCCTGTATAATATTATGGATTGCAGGTGGAAAGATAATACTCTTTCAATCTTTTTAAAAAAATACCGTGTGAGGTATTGTTACGAACAGTATGTGACAGCGAGTTCCATAGCCTAGCCGCATGAACAGTAAATAAGTTGGTATAGCATTCGAAATGATGAGGTGGAATGGAGAGGAGTAATCCTGACGCTTGAGCGATAAGGTAAGTTTTGAGAACGGGAGAAACTAAACCGATCACGGAGATAGGAAGGAGCACGAGGATTCAAAAGGACATTGTAAAGAAGGGAAGGATATGGATATTTCTGCGAAGGCGTATCGGAAGCCACTTGAGCTGAGACCGAAATTGGCAGATGTGGTCATACTTGCGTTAGCCAAAAATAATGCGAATGCCGAGATTTTGAAGGCGTTCAAGCATGGAGATAGCAGGAGTCAGTATAATTCTGTATGGGGAGCATTAGAGTTTGGACAATGGATATTTTGGTTTTCAAAGAGAGTTTTTTTTTTTTGTCATACTGTAGGCAAACAGGCAAGCGGGCCACCTGATGAAAAGTGATCACCACTGCCTATAGACATTAGCAACACCAAGACTATCGACAATGCGTTGCCCACCTCTATAACACGTTGCTCTGGCAGCAGAAAGGCAAATGCCACTACCAAAGCCCCGGTTTCCCAAATCCCCACCCCATGCCATGAAACACTGGAGACCTTGCTCACCAGCAGAAACACAATACTATTTAAAAGAGTATTGTTTAGATGCGGTATTCTGTAAGGTGGAGGTACTTTCCCAGTCGGGCGGCTCCAATTCAAACGGGATACCCCGCTATGCCCTACTTCTCTTAAATATTGAATACGTTTGAGAGAGTGTATAGTGTGGTGAATTTTCTTGCTCACGTTGTTGACTTGGGCCGTCCACGACAGGTTAGATTAAAACCCCCAAATTCTTCGCAGTTTTAGTATACCTGTCCATCATAAATAATCGAAGGTACTGTACTGAGCCATCACTGATACGCTTGTGTATGTAGGTGCTACCAATAATCATCACCTTTGATTTATCGGGGTTAACTAGTAAGCTGTAGTCTTTTGCCCATTTCGAGATATTGGCCAGCACTTAGTTGAAATACCTGATAGCATTTTCAGTATCATCGACACCGAAATGGTGGTAACAAGTACAGGTGGAAACCACAAGGGATAACTGAAGTAATAGTATGTATGTATGTATGTATGTAATCTCTTTATTGCATCAATTTATTACATTACAGGAAATAAAAATACAGTTTATAATGCAAAGGCGAGCTTATCCCACAACGGTACAATAGTATTTATGAAGACAGAAAAAAGAAGAGGGGAAAGGACGCCACCTTACGCCCGCAACGAGATCATACCAGTTTGAGTTAGCCTCAATCAAGCAGACCCGCTGTGTGCGACCCCCAAGATAGGACTGAAACCAAGATATAACGGAGGAGTACAGATTGAGGGAGCGAAGGGCAGCAAGGAGTAAATCGAAATCCACTGAGTTGAAGGCGCTGCTGAAATCCAGTAGAGCGAGGACAGTGAGATTCTTATTTTCAACAGCTCAGCGGATGTCGTCAGTGACTTTAAAAAGGAATGTAACAGTGCTGTCCCCAGAGCGGAAGCCAGACTGATAGGCAGATAATAAATTATTGGATAGGACATGATGTGTGAAAGGACTTTGGAGAGGAAAGGTAACACTGATATAGAGCGAAAATGGGCGGGAGAACTGGGGTTGGACGTCTTGGGAAGAGGAATGACATTAGCGGATTTCCACGCAGAAGAAAGAAACTCTTACCTAAGGAAAAATTTAAAATGTGTGTTAGTATTGGTAAGAGGAGAGGTTCTCAGTAAGGAGGACGATAATCATACGGGAAGATATATTATCATATCCGACAGCAGTAGATTTGATGGATAGAATGTGTTGTAAAATAAAAGGAATGGCACGCTGGTAAAGGTTGGGAGGCTATGGAGGATATGGTTTGGCTTTTGAGAACATTGTCAAGGACTACAGGAGGGAGAGAAAAGTGGTTGTTGAGGGAATTTAAATCCACTGACTCATCATGAGGGCCAGAGGACTTTCCAATACCAAGTGTTCTCAGAAACCTCCACATCTGTGCAGAGTCAGAAGAGTCAATAGATTTGTAGATATAGCGTATTTTAGCATCTCTACACCGATGATTGCAAATATTACGGAGATAATTATAGACGATCAAGTTATAGTCCGTAGGACATATCTTGTAGCGGTTTTTTGCCCGATCACGCCTGCCCATCAGCTCTCTAATCATCACCGTGCTAGCGCTTATCCCGGCCTCTGCCAGGGTCCGCTTTGCTACAAATTCTTCTCCACTTCGCCCGGTCTTCGGCATCCTCGCGTCCTAGCTTCTTGGGTCACCCACGGGGCCTCTTCATGATACCGGCAGATTCAGGAACCTATTTCCCACGTATCCCTGAGGCTTACACAACACGTGACCAAACCAGCGCAGGCGAGCCTGCTCGATCTTGTCCACGATATCCCTCACGCCACGACTGCCGCGGATGTATTCATTACGCACTCGATCGAGCCGTGTAACTCCGCACATCCAGCGCAGCATTTTCATTTCGTTGACGTGGAGTTCGCGAACGTGTTTCGTCAGCGCTGGCCATGTCTCGCAGCCATAGAGCATCACAGGTCTAAGTATATAAGTCCTTCGAGCTTGACAAGGATTTTAGGGTCACAGATGACTGCCGTGAGTTCCCGCCATTTGGGTCAAGCTGCAGAGATTCGGATTTGACATCGGGGCCGGTATCGATGGACTCGTGCATCACGGATCCGAGGTATTTTTATTTATCTGTTCTATTGACAGCTTCGTTACCTATATGGATGGTGTCGGGATTCACGCTGCAGCTGGCCATATACTCTGTTTTGGCGATATTTAGCTTCAAACCACTGTTTTCTAGCACATCCTTTCACGTATTTACCCTGGAATCAAGGCAGGAGCTTAAGCTTGCTCACCAGTACAATGTCGTCAGCGTAATTCATAATCCAGGGAGGCATTTCCTGAATTTCCGCTGAGAGGGCATCGAGCACAATGCAAAACAAGAAAAGGCTCAGCACAGAACCCCGGTGAACACCTATAGTAATCGGGAAGGGATTAGTATGACCTACGATAGTTTTGACGACAGTTCCAGTATTGGCATACATGTCCTGTATAATACAAATGTACGCCTCGGGCACAGACTTTGCTCTCAGAGCCCACCAAATTATCTCTCAAGGGACACTTTCGAAAGCCCACTGCAGGTCGAGAAATCCGTAATGCAACTGTTGATTCTTACTGCAACGGGACTCCTGGAGGACCCTGAGAGCAAAGATTAGATCCATGGTGCTGCAGCCCGGCCTGAAGCCGTATTGGCATTCCGACAAGGAGCATTTTTGGCGAAGTCTCCGAGTAATAATCCGTTCGAATAGCTTCATTGTGTGGCTCAAAAGTTTGAGACTTCGATAGTTGCCGCTGCTTGCACACTGCTTTTTCCTTTATAGATTGGCGTGATAATATTTACGCGCCACGCATCAGGTATAAGCCCCTTAGCTACAATCCTGTTGAAAATCTCAGTGAGCAAGAGTACGCCCCGGGACCCTATTGTTTTCCAAGTTTCTATGGGTATTCCGTCATGGCCAATAGATTTTCCGTTTTTCATACGTACAAGAGACCTCTCCACCTCATTAGGGGTAATAGGGTTCATCATGCCAAGGTTTGCAGGAAGCTGTGGTGGTCGCACGTAGTTGATGGTCTCGTTCTACAGTTCCTTGAAATGACAGCACTACCGGTCTTTAATAAAGTGAGCAAAACGCCGTCCTTACCTTTTATGGTAACACACTTTGTCGCATCTAGACTGGCTCGACTCCACGATTTTGCTAGCTTGTAGATGAGCTTATGCCTCTCTACAGAATCCAACGCATTGTAGAGCGGAGCCAGCTGGGCCGACCGCGCTTTTGCCACCGTCATTTTAGAACGCCGCGTTGCTCCCAAGTACACTTCCTTATCCGATAGTGAATTACTGTGCTGCCATATCCTAAAACATGCCTTTTTGTCCCTAACTGCTTCCTGCACCTCACCATTCCACCATCTCGTATCCTTGTCAATTCGTCGACCGCTTTTCGACGTGCCGAGTACTGCTCGTCCGAGTTTGAGGATGGACTTCTGATAGCGACACCAGAGCACATTGGAGGTTTCGCCCTTTGCGCTCCAATCGAGGCCTTCGGCTGCCTTCATGAACTCCTGGCTCTTACTGCTCAGAGTCCACCACTTAATAGATAGTACTCAGCGTTCTGCCGTAGGCCGTTTACTAATTACCCGGACGTCCATTACAAGGACTCGGTGCTGTATAGTGAGGCATTTCCCCTGGATGATCTTGCACTGGGATACGTGACCGATATCACGTCTTCGGATCAGCAGATAATCAATCTGTAATGAGGTGTTCTGGTCTCTTCTGGAAGAACATGTTGACTACGGCCAAGTCAGCGGCCAGTGAGGTTCGGCGAATATCTTCTCCCTCACTGTTTTGCTGGCCGTAGCCAAAGCCACCGTGTACCCGACCAAACTACTCACTCCTTTGGCCCACATAACCGTTGAGGTTCGCACCAACCACAATCTGTTCGGAGGATGGTATACGTCGCAGGGTGTTTTCGAAAGTATTCCAGAAAGCAGTCTGTTCGGTTTATGCGCAGCCGGACTGAGGAGCATAGCCTTTGATAAGATTAGTTGTTATACCCTCAATTTGCGCCTAGATCACCATGAGTCGATCGCTTACCCTGTTCACCTCCAAAATGCCGTTCCGGAACTCGTCGCCCACCACAATACCGACCCCATTCCTCCCTTCTCGGATCCGGTGTACAAGAGCTTGTATCCCTGCCCGATTTCCCTAGACTTGGAGACACGCCACTTCGTCTCTTGCAGGAATGCCACCTGAACGTGGCGCCTGTGCAACAAGTCGGCCAGCTCTCGAGACCCGCCGGTCAGAGAACCAACGTTCAGGGTGGCGAAGCGGATCTTTCTACTCCTAGACGCTAATTTCTTTAACCCTGCCCTCGCATGACAGGGTAGCCCTAGCCCACTTATCGCAGGTGTAGGGCAATATGCCCTCTAAACAGCTCTCTAATGTCCTGTGTTGACCAAGGCGCTGGAGTATGTTTCATTTTTACTGCTCCCACATGTGAGTCAAATAAAGTAATTAGCTAAGTGTTCAATATGTCAAACTTCTCATCTATCAATACAGTATCGGTTTTTCGAGACCAGTCTATCAGAGATGCATCCCTCCTCAGAGCCTCCAAATCAATTTTAATAAAGTTGCGTAGGAAATGAAATTTTAGTTTGGGTATGGGTTCAAATTTACCATGTGTTGCGATATAATCAGGAGAAAAAGTTATAAATAAGTCTAATAGAGAAGGGACACAATTAGGCGAGTGATGCGTAGCGAAAAGGGGAAGGATGTGAAGATCATCTGAGCACAAAGGTTCAGCAGTTTATGGGCACGAGAGTTATCTTTCAGTAAACATATATTAAAGCCGCCTATCAAGATGACATGTTCATAATTAGTACGGAGAGTAGATAGCATAGTACTATCAATCTGATAGAAATAGTCAATGTGAAGATTGGGGCTATAATAAACTCAAAGTAAAACCTTATTGTGGTATAAGGTGACCTTAATTAAAATATATTCCGTCGATTGGCTGTACTGGTTTGGAGACACGATAACGATTTTGTAAGCAATATCTGTACGAAGGTAGATTGCAACACCATCTCCCCCTTTGCCAGTACGGTCGTTACGTACGAGTTTGTATCCAGGGAGAGGATAATGACAGGATGGAAGGGACGGTTTTAAAAAGATTCTGAAACTAAAATAGCATTTACAGGTGTGTTGCTTAATGTCGCCAGAAAATCAGAGAGATGCGCTGGAACACTCTGCGCATTGATGTGCATGACATTAAAGTTTATAGCGCACTTAGAGAATACATATTTAAGCTGATCATGAACTGATATAAAGTTGGTGTCACTGTCGCTGTCAGCACTCAAAATTGGTCACTAGTGGACAAGTACGAGAAAAACCTGTCTTCTAATAGTTGTGTATCCATAACAATATAATACAAATAATAAATATGAAAATTTATAAATAATAAATGTTGTATATGTACGTAGTTGTGGCTGCGCCCACTACTTAAGTATTGTCTCTCAACGGATACAGGCAGCACGTTACAAGCTATCCTTTGTTTAACTTATGCGTTAACCGACGAAACAGTGGCAACGATAGTACCCACATTAGAAAAATGACGACTTCACAGTTTGGAATTTTATCAACATTCGATCACAATGTGCAATGTTGGAAGAGGTATAAGTGTCGGTTATTGCAGTGGTTTATAGCCAATGATATCGACAATATCAAATATGCCACAGGAAGGAAAAAGAAAGCGATTGACGACTCATACAAGCTCGCCTTCAGATTTTCAGGAATTCAGAAAGTGCCGTATAAGGACATTATCCAGTTAATGGATGACCACTTAACTCCTAAGCGATATAGATTCAGTAAGCGGCATAAATTTTACTCAGCGTCGCAGCTACCGGACGAGTCTTAGTCTTAGCAATGGGCTGCGAGACTGTGAGGACTGTCGGCTTATTGTGAGTTTGTCAACATCAAAGAAGCACTGAGAGATAAATTCGTCATGGGTATGCTGTCTGGACCAGAGACAGGGAAGCTCTTCACTCAGGATATGAAGCAGTTAACCCTCGCGAAAGCAGTCGATCTGGCGACCAGTGTACACTGCGCCCGAACGAAGTTCGGAGAATTATGAAGCCTGCTGAGAGCTGCTGAACCACAGATATAATCATCATCATCTTGGCGTTAATGTCCCGGTTGTGCTCTCGAGAACGAGAGCCCGGGGTCCGCCTTGACCATGATCCAGGATTTGGCAGGTCAAGTAATTACAGTGGAGCGACTGCCATCTGACCGCCATGACCCTACTACCAGGGGAACCTGACCAGCTTGGATCATGGTTACACATTCAGTCGCCTGAATGTGCAGGTTTTATCACGATGTTTTCCCACACCGTAAGAGCATCGGTTAGTATTCAACTAATGTACATAACTCAGAAAACAGTCATTGGTACATGGTCGGAGCAGGATTCGAACCCGGGACCTCTGGCTTACGAGTCGGATACTGTAACCGCTCGGCCACCGACGCTCCACCACACTGACGCTGAACCACAGATATAATAACAAGAAATTAATATTAAGTACACATGTCAAGACGCTCTTAACTCTTCCTAATATGCAGCATCAATCATCAGATCAAGTGAAAAAAATGCACGATACAATCAACGAGTGTTTGAATGCAATCCGCAAACTATGAGTCAATATATCAACCTGCGCCAAAATATATACAACCCATTGGTTGTACATATTTTGGCGCAGAAGATGGATTCAGAAACGCACAATGAATACATAGCATCATTAAGCAATCCAAGGGAGTTACCAACCCTTCATGACCTCCTGGAATTCCTGTAAAATATGTTTACGACTCTGGAATCTACACGACAAAAACAGCGACCATTGGGTTGACTCAGCAAAAATTGATCACATTTCAACAAAAATCAGCGCCGAATTTCAAATACGCAAAATCGCAAGTTTCACAAGCAGAAACTACAAACAACAAAATATATAATTCCCAATATGCAAAGAAAGAAGATGTCTCCGATTACGATCTCACAACTCCAATTATGTCAGAACTGCCTTTTTAATCATAATGGAAAAACATGTTATTCGACGAAACGATGCCGCGAATGCAACGGAGCATATAACACGATATTACATGAAACCTTTGAGAACTTGAGCGCGTAAACTTCCGTGCCGCCGCTTTGCCTACCACTCCACGAACAAGCGAGCAAAATCAGCACTCTCACGTGTCGCAGCAAGACGACATTCCAGAAATCCTCTTAGCAACAACAATGATTCGTGTGCGAATGAGGCCAGCGACGGATCCTATATTACGATGCGTGCCCTCATCGATCAAGGGTCACAGCTATCACTTATAACAGAAAAAGCATCTTAACGCCTTTCATTGCCGAGACTAAGATGCAAGGGAGTTATATCTGGAGTCGGCATGAAAGAAAGCAACACTACAGGACGGATCAAGATCAACTGCCAGCCCATCGACGAAGCATACACATTTAATACAGATGCCGTAACCTAGCCGACCCTGACTTCAATATCAGTCACCCAGTCGATATTCTCTTGGGTGCCGACGTATACAGCAAAATTATTTTGGAAGGCATCTGTAGATAAAATCAATCTTCGCCAGTCGCTCAACAAACGCGCCTGGGTTGGATTTTATGCGGCAGCGTCAACATCCTACAAAGCAATGTAGTATTAAATAACATGGACAGCATCGAAAAATTCTGGGAAATAGAGGACATCTCTGAAGACACAACCTTATCATTGGAAGATCAAAGATGCATTCAATTCTATCAAGAAACAACAAAATGACTCGAAGATGGCAAATACGAAGTACGATTACCTCTAAAACCTAACTTCGAGCAAGAGTTGGGATCTTCGAAGCAAAAAGCTATCGCACAATTCCTTCAACTAGAACGCAAATTAAGCAAGCAACACCGCGTGTCAACAGAATATAAAAAATTCATCAATGAATATAAGGCGCCAGGACACATGAACCTGTGTACCGAGAATTCGCAGCCCGACTACTATCTACTGCACCATTGCGTCATTCAAGACTCGTCGGAGACTACGTCACCCCGCGTCGTTTACAACTGATCGCAATGCACTACAAGCGGGAAAAGTTTGAACGATTTAATGTACACTGGCCTAAACCTGCAACAAGACCTTCAAAACTTAATATTAAAATGGAGACAGTATCCAGTGGTCTTCACAGCAGATATCGAGAAGATGTTCAGACAGATTTGGGTACATGAAGCAGATCAAAAATTCCAAAAAATCCAACAAGCGAAGCGCCGCGCGTGATAGAGGAGTCATTTTACATGGACGACTTATTACGTGGAAGTTACTCTATTGAAGAAGCGAAAATATTATAGCAAGAATTAATCACTATTTTAAAATCTGGCGGCTTCAATCTAAGAAAGTGGGCAAGCAACTCACAAGAAATATTAGAAGGAGTCCATACAACTGAAAATCATAAACATTTTGAGTTTCGATATGCAGGGTCTATGAAAACTTTAGGCCTGCATTGGAACCCACAACAAGATAAATTTACTTTTACCGCCAAACTAGAAGACACTTCCTTCGAAAACATTACGAAACGAGCATTATTGTCAAATATTTCGAAGATTTTTTATCCCCTGGGATGGTTGACTCCAGTTACAACGAAATTAAAATTGTTGTTCCAAGAAGTATGGGATGTATAAAATATGATAAAATTAGACTGGGATGACAATGTCTCGCAAGGAAATTATGAAGAGTGGATTAAACACACATTACCCAGGTTGAAACTCTGTGGGGCAGAATTACTTGCGAAAATTATGAACAAAATTCAGCATTGTTTATCAGACTATATCATAAAAATATTTGGATGGACCGACTCCACAGCAGTTTTGGGTTGGCTCCAGGGAAACCCAAACAAATGGAAACCGTTTGTTGCTCATCGTGTAACAAATAAAACAGCTATCATTGCTCCGGATTGCTGGCGCTATGTAAAATCAGACAATAACCCAGCAGACTGTGCCAGCCGGGGAATAACAGCGTCTCAACTACAAGATCATCCACTGTGGTGGCAAAGGCCGCAGTGGTTCACTACCAACCAACCTGAAAATGAAAAAGAACAGCCAAAATATCAAACAAATAAAAATGTTAGAAAAATACAGCAAGTCAATGTTGTTGAGAGAAGCTGAAGCATTATCCATCAACTACTCAAACAATAAATAAATAAAATAAATAAATAAATAAATAATCCATTTATTTCTCCACAACAACGTATACATAATTTGATATGAAACTAGGTACATTAACAAGTCATCAGAACATGTTGTATACATATACATATTTGTGGGGACTAGTGCCTGAACTAGGGAAACCTGTGCTACAGGTCACCAGGTCTCCACCCCAGAGCAAACTGTCTTACTATGTTTAATTATAGATAAGATTAAGCAATGTACAAAATATATACAGGAAGTATATAAATTTGACAGAGGATATCTTGTAAATTGGAAACAATTAACAAGGTATTTACAAATTTGTACTTTAATAAATGAAGAGAAATAAAAATTGAAATAAAGAACATGCAGGGAACAAACTTATTAAGCACTGTAATTATTATTATTATTACCATAGTTATGTTAAGGTTTGTGCGTGCGTGCGTGTGTGTGTGCGTGCGTGTGGCATTAGCGCCTCGCTACGCTGCTCTATTCTCCTTCGCGTCTTGTCGGGCAGTAAGATGGTAATCCTGCCGTCCGTGGTCCAACTGTATGCACTCCAATGTTGTCGCGCAGATTTCGTCAAGTATTCAGACAGGGTTATGCCTGAATCCTTTAAGGCGGTCTTAGAAGTCCATACCAGTCGCCGGTTATCCAGGTCATGAAAGCGCATCAGCACTGGTGGCGGTTTTTTTGTCGAGGTGCTAGTACCCAGTGTAACTTTTCAGTCACCCTAATACGTATTTATCTGTATAAATACACACATACACCTATGAAGAGTAGACATAATAAACATCATTTCACATATTTTGATTTGGCCGTAAGCGAGTGATCGTCTAGTTATCGATTTAAATTTTCGGACCCATTACGTTGTGTATAAATTTTGAAAAAGTCACAAGGAATATGTAAGTTTATAGCAATACTCTTTAAATCAACCGCATGAATATTCGGAAACATTCACAATTGAATAAGATTCAGTTCACATAAATAAAAATAAAATAAAATATCAAAATCCGCATAAATGAAACATAAATCCGCGTAAATAAGTTGATTAAAATGTAATCCACGCAAATCGAAATAGTCATACAATTTATAAATTCCGCAAGAAATCAAACAAGGTATAAAGTTAACATGCGACTTAGCTTTGACAGCTCTCGAAACGGCAAACAGGATTCTTCTTTCTTCTGTGGCCACTCTAACCCTATTTTTGCGAAACCCTAAAGTTACCTAAATAATATGGAATTAGGACCTTTAGGTCTCGGAAACCTACCTAATCAATAGGATAAAACTGAGACTCCCATCCAACCTAACATCTCAGGCCTACAGCATCGTGGCTGGACTACATTTCCAGCCTACGTGCCGTTCCAGCGAAACCTTTGACATCGATCGACCCAATAACTTATTTTTAATCCAATCACAAACCATCACACATATTCCGATCGTCTCATCAAGCCTTACTATGGTCCTACCTATCGACTCACAAGTCATGGAGAGACAATTTTTTTGATTTTATTTAATTCGCGCGCGTTTGTTGTGTGCCTACTGTGAGGGACGCTAACGACTCAGACCAGGTTTCGATCCAAACTCGAGATTCATGTCCGTAGGCAAATGTCACTAAAGCTTTAAAAGCACACAGGTACTTAAACGGAACATGGGTCTAAATCGTACCAGAATTCGGCGGCAAACCTAGACGTAGACTTAGTTAGAGCGCCTAGGCCATCGAAGACAAATTCTTCGTGTTTTTGTTAAGTGTATTCGAAGTCACATCCGAACCTGTGTCCCAGGTTAGTTTCTAAGTTTTTTGTTCAGTGAAGGTGAGTACTGATGATATATAATTTGGTAATCTTTTTCTTTTAAATTTGTGTTTTAATCACCTTTCACACTTACATTGAAATCTCTAAGAGCCCTACTCAATACTCTAATTTCCACAAAAGTAATGAGAATGTAACTTACTGTTAGCTTTCGAAACTTAAAAACAAATATAGAACCAAAACAAACCAAATCACTGACACTAAGGAGATAAAGACACAGATAGAGAACGAAATAAACGTCACAAGCTGAAAATAACACAAAGTAATAAAGCACAAATTAATTTAACAAATCACACGCGAGTTGTAATGAATTTTCCCGTGGAAATTTACAAAACATGGGGTTTCTTAGTTACGGAAATGGATAAAATGATGTTCACGCGACGCGCCCCATGGGTTGACTGTCGTTTCTACTACCCTGGCCACCTTGCGTGGATCCCTTATCTTCAAAATTCCCACAGTCCAATATTTTAAACAAACAAAAAATGAAATATTTCTAATTTTATGAGGTCTAAGCGACTGCTCTTATAACGTTCGCACATCCATAAATTTAACAAACTGTTCCTGATAAACCGAAAATAGCTAAATGTTACAACAACTAGGGATGTATTACACACGACGTTTTATTTATTCAACGAGTCGATTAAATTTTAAAAACGCAAAGATAAATACGCAAGCAAATGAATTCGATGTGGAATTCCTTTAGACAAAAGGTTATAGTGTAGGCAAGTATGAGTAACCAATATAATGACATTTTAGGTACTATAAACTCGACGTAATGTTAAATTAGACCAGGTATAGATAAATACCGAGGTTTAATTTCCATGAAGCAATTAAATTTGAGTCATCAAACAAGTAGATTAAAATTAAGTTCTAGACTCGTTTAATATTTAGGTGTATTTCAATTCCTTTATTATTTCGATATTTCGTTGAAACGTATTTGTATATTCACATCACTATCACTTGTGGGATTTTTTCATGGGTCCCATACTTAACGCCAAACATTTAAAATATTCTCGATATTTTGCCTGTCGTTCAACTAATCAATAGCGTAAAATTATTACGTGCTTTTGAAGTAAAATGTTATGCTTAACGTCAAATAAATTGTTTTAGTTTATTACAAAACCAAGTTTGGGTTAAGTATTTGAAAGCATTTGTTAAAAGAAATCATGATAAGCAAACGATATTTTTACTCCACACTGCTCTGTGTATGATATGCCTATGCATTTTTAAGCTTATCAACTATAAACGTACGATATATAAATAAATTGTACGGTGACGAGCTCATGGTACATAGTGATCGTTACACCAGTCTGTGACAGGCATCAAAATTGTCAGGGGTAAGTTCTGTCAATTTTAATTTGTCGGTTAATACTTCATTGACTACCTTGTGTACCTTCTCGTCCTTGGTTTCAGCAACCCCATGCAGTAGTAACACCTTACGGCAGCGAAATATCTCTTGACGATCGAGACCTAATGCTAAAAGCACAGTTTGGGTGTTGAGTTTCGAAAACCCGTGGCAGACAAATGTTTTAAACTGAGTAAAGTCTCTTACCAGCAAAGGATCGGTGCTCTCTACAATGGATGCAGAAGTCGCTTTTTGGAGCCTCTCCTCGAAGTCGCCCATTTGCTTGAGTTTTGATAAATCCTGCCAGTTAACAGAGAATGTCCCGGAAACATCCATAGTGCTTAGTGATAGTTGTTTGTGATGGTAGCGCAAGATTACAAAAAGATACACGAGGTGTGGAAATGTTTATTTACAGGCAAGTTTACACTGTTTACACTAGCTATCACATATGTATAGGCAAATTAACTAATAATAACTATTTTTAGTTTCAATAAAATGAGGAGCAATAGTAAAACACGTTTATTTGCTACGCCTACCCGCATAAAAGCCCTTGCAGAGCTCATTTCAGCGGAATGGTTGCTTATATTTAGTCAGATGATGTAGACAGTCAGACGAGGCTTTGCAATTTCAGAGAATCCTTTAACAAACCGTCTGTAGTATAAGCACAGCGCTAGGAATGCCCGAACTTCCGTTTTGACCTTAGGAGTAGGCCACTTCTGTAGTGCTTCAACTTTTTCTGGGTCTGTTTGGTTACCCTCACTGGTGATCACATGACCGAAATAGTAACTTAGTTGAGTTTGCTCCTAAATAGATCTTATTTTGTCGGGTTTGTCGTCAGGTTGGCATCCTTTATTTTCGCTAAAACTTGTTCCAAATTGCGCAAATGTACGTCAAAATCGCGACACATGATGATGACATCATCCAAATAGATCAGGCAGGTATCTCCCACTAATCCTGCCAGTACATATTCTATGAGTCTTTTGGAAGTGGCAGGTGCGTTACACAGTCCGAACTGCAATAGCCCTTTCCTGTTGAAAACGCTATCTTCTCCTTATCCTTTTGGTGAGGATGCCAATAGCCAGACTTCAGATCCAAGGTTGAAAACTAGTGTATGCCACTTAGAGAATCCAATTTGTCATCGGTATATCTGTCCTTCAGTAAGGACGACTGGTGAACACCATGGTCTTGCAGACGGTTTATGACCTTATTTCTTCTTATGTCTACTATTATAGCTCCTGAACTTGAATTTCTTTTGTGATCGGTATTTGCCTTGCTCGCTGGCAGGTGGGTCTTTCGCTTCCAGTGTCGATCCTGTGTTGAACTAGCGAAGTCCTTCCCAGACAAGTCGGTACAGGTGACATTCTCCCTTAGAATACAAACCGGCCCACCCGACAAATTGAATAACTTGGACATACTACAAGCAGATGATGCGAAATATCTGGGAATACATCTGGACAGAAGGCTTACTTGGAGGGAGCACATATGGAGCATACGCAAACAACTGGGACTGAAGGTCAGAAATATGGACTGGCTTATTGGAAGAAGATCATACCAGTCAAAGGAAAGCAAGATAGCTGTATATAAATCAATCCTGAAGCCCATATGAACGTACGGGATACAGCTGTGGGGGACATCCAGTACCAGCAATATTGAAATACTGGTAAGGTTTTAAAGCTAAACCATAAAGGTCTATGCTTGAAATACCGTACTACATCAGCAACAAGTACATACATATGGATCTAGAGATAAAAACAGTGAAACAGGAAATAGCCACATATAGTAAGGAATACCAAGGTAGACTATCAAGACATGTCAACGAGTTGGCATATAATTTAAAAGGCATGGGAAGTGTCCACCATCAACGCCTGAGAAGACATAGTATACCCTCTCTATCGGAGAGATTCTAAATAAACAAAGAAACTGAGGAAGGAAAAGGTCATTGGATTCTCTGACTGAAACAAAGAGGAAAAGAAAGAAGAAACAATTTTAAATCCAGAGAAGTGGCTTATTGTTGATACAACAGATTGCCATGTAACAATTATAGAAAAAAAAAATTCTTGTACGTAATATTGCTCTAAAGTTATGGATAAAAGTGTTATAAATTAAAAACGGACTTATTTTTTGTAAAAGTTTAATGTAACCTTGAATATCTCTGAAACAATAATATTTACACGATTATGTGTATGACAATATTGTAGTACTTTTTATTCTGCGTCGCGTGATGCTCCACACATGTTTCCAAGTGCAATACACTTTGTTTTAAAAGCAAATATAAAAACGCGGCGGTTGCCATGTTTATGACGTCATAGCTGGAGAACCAAACAGTTTAGAGATTGTCTCTGTTTTTTATTCAGAATGACATACTTTACAACACTGAGCTGTTATGCTATATGCATTATTATAGTGCTGGTTTCCGGAAGAGAACCTTTTTTCAGTTAAGGGAAGGGACTATAACACATATCAATACTGATGTTTGAGAGGTTAACTAGCTTGGACCTCCGTTCCATAGATCAGAGAAGTAAATGACTCTGTTGAAATTTTACATAACTGCAATCTCCAAACCCGCCTGCCAAGCGTAGAGATTGTGGTAACATCCACTAATGTGGGGGAGGATCAAGTCAAGTAGTTATGATTGTTATATTGTAAAGGATATGAGAACATAACATTATTAATAAACCTACCACATACTTAAAACAAACGGACGTTTTAGGATTTGGACATTTTGGGAATTGGTCATTCTGAACTTAAACGGTTTTGCCGTTTTGCGTTTACAGTAAAATAAACTATGCCCCTTTTCTTTGTAATTATAGCATCCTGTTGATTGAGTAGATAGGTTTATCAGTCGACTCATGATTCGTGTGATGTAATGTTCCGGTTGTGCTCTCGAGCACGAAGGCCCGGGGTCCGCCTTGACCATGATCCAGGATTTGGCGATGAGGTAATTACAGTGGAGCGACTACCATCTGAACTCCGTGACCCTGCTACAAGTGGAACTTGATCAGATTGGACCATGGTTACAAATTCAGTTGCCTGAATTTGCAGGTTTCATCACGATATTTTCCCTCACCGTAAGAGCATCGGTTAGAATTCAACTAATGTACATAACTCAGAAAAGAGTCATTGATACATGGCCGCAGCGGGATTCGAACCCGGTAACTCTAGCTGACGAGTCGGATACTAAACTCCACTGTAATTATCTAATCGGTCAAATCCTGGATGGTCAAAGCGGAACCCGGGCCCTCGTGCGCGAGAGCACAGCCGAGACATTAACGCCAAGATGAAAGGCGTGAAACAGGGCGACCCACTCTCACCGAAGTTTTCCAAAAGTTGGGATGGACTGACAAGGGCGTTAACATTGGCGAAGCGAAGCTGAGCAATCTCCGCTTCTCCGATGATAATGTGCTATTCTCCAACTCTACTTTTGAGATCGAACAAGATCGAACAGTTGCTCTGTAAGTTAAGTACAGCGTTGAGGTTGGACTTTGCATGAACATGTATGTTCGCTTGCAGAACATATGGTTTATTGAAAACACTGAATTAGTTTTAACATATATAAGAAATAGCTATATCTCATTACAAGGTGTGATACGAAGTGGTTTAAAACAAGGGAGTGCGTTTACTGCACAAAATCCTTGACACATATTTCGTTCGTAGAGTTTGCTCTAACAAAACGTAAAGGCGCTCTCGTGAGCTCTGCGCGGCAACAATGTCAAAGACCAAACTCATGACAAATAGCACTGAGCGCAAGGTAGAAGTGGATGGGGAAGACATTGCGTAGGTCCAGCAATATTCGTATTTAGGCCAAATAGTGTACTTCCAGGCTCGCCAAGATAA
This sequence comes from Blastobasis adustella, assembly GCA_907269095.1. Classification (NCBI taxonomy): domain Eukaryota; kingdom Metazoa; phylum Arthropoda; class Insecta; order Lepidoptera; family Blastobasidae; genus Blastobasis; species Blastobasis adustella. The sequence goes on from OU026132.1 coordinate 1,667,742, forward strand.
AGAGATCGAAAGACGAACTAAATCGTCTCTTGATATTAACATCAAGAGACGAATGTCAATCTTGCATAAAGTCTCACCTAACTCAAGTCAAATTTCTGCTGAAGACATTTATTTGTCGTTGAGATCTTTTGCCTTCCATAAGGAATTTTCTATATATCTCATCATTCCGCATCGTGACGAATTCTGCAATAAAATGAGACATTTTAGCATCAATACTTGTATACTTTACTCGATACTAAGTTATTCAGTGGTATATTATAGTATTGCTACACAGATTCAAATGAATTAAATAGTTTAGTACGTACCTATTTTAGAGGGATTTAGGTTTGTTACAGAAATGTCACATAAAGCAATAAAGGGTTAATCGAATGTTTTCGAATATATAATTGGGAAATTACGCTATGAGTGTAGATAAACATCATAATTCAATAAATTTTACAAAAACAGGAAAAAGCTTAATAGTACCTACTCATTAAAACTGTATTACAGGGAAACTTTTAGCAGATAAAAGTAATTGCTTATTTTATAAGAGTAATTGGAACACTATGGACGTACGCCGATTAACAAACAGTTTAATTTTATTATTGTGCGAAGTACTCTATTCAATAGCAGGTATGTTTGTTGTATATATGTAATAATGTAAGTAGCATTAGATTTCTTTATTATTAGGTCTTTACCTATGAAATTGGGGTTATGTATGGCGAAAACGATGGAAACTGAAATTTTAATACAAGCAAATTACTTATTTTCTTGGAAATGGCAAGATTATCTACACCAACTATCTACAATGAAACTTTGTAGGTATAATCAGACAATATTAAAGTAACTGGTACATATCATTTCATTTTGATATCTACTCTCTTCATAAAATTACTTTTGGTTAAGGTGGAACGATTTTTTATTTTTTATACATAAATTTATGCTAATCTATCTACTTTCGGGTGTTTGTTTGCGCAAAATTAACAAAAACTATTGTTTTATTCAGAAATTAAATCTAAATTATTTATGAAACTTACGTGTGTGTGTGTGTGAAAAATGTCATGTACAAATACGGTAATGAGCCAAAATTTTCATCTCTCATATTCTCTCAAACATCATTAGGTACAATATTTTAGGTACATTGCTTAAAAATAAATTAAACAGCATTAAAACGTCAGTTATTATGTGCTAAGGTGCATTCTAATCTAAAGTAGAGGCGCAAGGAGCACTAACATTAAACAACTCGTTGAAATATTAGATGTAAAATAAATTGCTCGAAATGAAGATACATAGCTAAAAGAATAAACTAAATAGTAATGTTATATGTATTCCTTCGATCGCACGCGCCACCTATGCCCATTGTTATAGAGGCTGGATAGCCTAGTTAGATATTCTTGGAAATGGAAATTCTTCACACACGCACGACATGCACGACGATGTGCGAAGTTGCCACTATTACCTACGATGACATCTTTTAGCAGAGGGTATGAAGTTTGGTATCTGTTTCTGACTAAGTGAGTCGGAGGTTTTTCCGTATTCCTTGTTTTAGATAATTTCACCGTATTTGAACATGATTAGATGGTGGAGGGTTATTATGGTAGGCTTCTAAGTGTAATGGTCGGTCAGAGTTCGATTCCGCTCCACCTATTTTATTTTTGTGTTTTTTTTTTGTATTTGGTATTTTCATTTAACACTTTGTTATGAAAGTACCCAACTTGTCAGGTATGGTATGACTAACCAACTATGGACCTAAGTCGCGGTGGTGACCTCAGGTGTAAATCAACTGCTAGGTTTTCCTGCTATCTAAGTAGTTTACTTACCTAACTTTTGTCTTGTACAGCTAGATTATCGAAATTGTTTTGTAACAACGTGGTCACAACTTATCGAATCTACAGTTAACTTGACAAAAAGGAGTTGGCCGTAATGACAAATGGGAGAAATGTTTTATTATAGTCCACACTACGTGACTTTCAATTAATGTGTGATAGTAGCTCCGCCCTTTTAGCCAACTACTTCTTAGTAGGCTATCGCAGCAATGTATCTATATACTATCGCAGCAATCTATCTAGCGCTAAGAAAGAAACGAAATAAAATATTTATAATATTAATGCAGAAAACCTATGCAGAAAAACATTTTTATTACTTTGTGTGATGATCACAAATCTTGTGAAAGACTTGTTATTTGTGCTTTCGGGTGAAAATATTTTAACGAACAGTATACATAATCTACCTAAGTACTTACATATATGCGATCTTGTGACATCCATTTCAAGATACAAGAAATACAGATAGTCCGGGCTAAGAAAGTTCAGGAAAATAGTTCGCGCCCTAGATAAGTGTTGTAATAGTTTGGTTTATTGTTTCATATACTAACATATTCTCAGCCAAAAATTGGTTTTCTTTGTTGGTCGTGAAGAAGTATGGCATGAAAGAATTTATAAGTACGACGTGTTTATTTCAGTTTAATGTTTTATCAGTCCGTCAATTATTCATTCTGCATACCATCATGAAAAAACACTCCCTAGTGCCTTTAAATCCCGGAACCCAGACCAGCCATAGACGAACGGACATCGTGTGCAGCAATTAACTGTTCCGCGCACAACATTCACATCGATTTTTCTGTTTCCTTGGTACGTACCTGTATAATAAAATAAATCGTACCCTATGCATTCACCCCATGAATTGCTATGGTTGTAAGGTTACTCTTACAAACTGGTTAAAAGGTAAATCGTACGAGGAAACGGAAAAATTACTCGAAGTGGTCGCTTAGTTCATAATGTTACAAAAATAAATATATTTTATTGTAAATTATATTAATTATTAACTAATTCCGGTACAAAATGTAAACATTACTTTTATTGTTGTATTAATAAATACAGTCATAAGCACTAACCTACATTAAAATTGACCTACTAACATCGATACCTAAGACACAGGTAAACTACTTAGGTACTACAGGTAAATCTAATTAATAAGAATTTAGCATGTACCTATATTAAATTATTTAATAACTAGGATAATAAATAAATTAAAATTGTTCTCCTAAAATATTTTAACATAAGAAGGTACTTATTAACTTATATTTAACGGTGTAATTTTAGACTTAAGTTTTTCTTGAATAAATTATTATTATTATTATTTCGGTAATAAAAAAAAGGTATATTATTCTAAAAATATATTCTGATGACTTCAAAACATCAGGCTTCGGTTCATAGTTTGTTAAGGGTACCTGACTGGGATTCGATCCCTCGATTCCCTTGATTTTGCCTAAACAAGCCCACCATACATAGCGCTGCACTATCTCATCATATTTAAGCATGTTTAAGTTGTCTACTACAAGGAATACGGAAATACTTTGTTTTGTTAAATTTTTGTTTCGATAGTTTCAATTTAGTCTAAAGTGTGCGCAAAACCAAGATATATAAACACAAATACAATATCACAAAACAATAAAAACTAGATATTTGCAAAAGTGGTGCCATCTGGCGAGCTTTGGGGACCCTCCACCTTAATTAGGCAAAACTAACGGTTAACAGCTGTCATCAGCTTGTAAAGATTGCATCGTATTTGAAAGTGTAAATAAAAATATTCTAGTGCCGAATAGCAAACAAAAAATGTGCAAAATAACACTAATAGCATAAGTAGAATTAGTGTCAATGTTGGCAAAGGCTAAAGTGTAAAAATTGTAGAACTATTGTGATTTAAGTTGCGAACTAATATGCCCCAATAATAAAGGCTATTAAACTATAAATTATATATCAAATTCGTAGTTCGAAATTAAAGTGGTGGCTATAATACAAAACAGTTGACCAATGCTGTAATAATAACATTAAATATTTCGCAAATTGAATATTAAATTACTGATAGTGAATGTGTGAATTGTGCGGGTATGTCGAAGAATAGATACATAATTTATTTATTTATTTAAAACTTTATGCACATTACAGTACAAAGGCGGACTTAAAGCTACATAGCTTTAATACATAGCATATTCACTCTTGTGCCACAGTAACTTTTATGCTATGAACAGTAGCACGATTTGAACCCTATAGCGTAACAGAGCATTAACACAGTGGTAGAGTGTCCAGTGAAGCTCTGACTGGGTAACAAGGGTTCGAGTTCGATCCTTGCCTTGATTTTTTTTTGTTGTTTTGTGTACTCCTGTTGTCGTATACTATAAATAATCTACTAATTAGTTATATACAAAATGGTACTAACACGCCGTGCTGTTTTCCAAGAAATAGAAAGTAAGCTTGAGTTAGCAGTGGAAGAACTGCAGATTTCTAAAAGAATTTGTGAGCGTGTGTTGCAAGAGCAAGTGGAGGATCGAGCAGAATATGAAAACTTAGAATTGAAACATGTACTCAGAAAACTAGATTTACAGTTAAAAGAAGTGACCAAAGAGAGGGATGAGTTGTACGAGACGGCTACAAATGTAAGTACTTGCCTAAACACCTACGAGCAAGCAATGCACAGAATCACAGACCTTGAGATTGAGCTGGCTGACGCGCATAACTCTATTAGTCGGTCACAAAAGCAATGTAGATCGCGCACAAATGACGCACAGCCTCCGAGCTTACATGATGAATTATCAATTTGCCTAAACCAGCATCTTCAAACAAATAAAAAGTCTAGAAAACTAAGAAATAAACATAGAAAGATAAACAAAATTTCTAAAATATTATACATAAATCGACACCGGGACGCTGTACAACAGAAATGTACACAGAAAAAGCTCCTAGCAGAAATATACAACTGCAATAGACAATTGTCTTTAAATAAAAAATTGCATGAATGTTGTACACAGGAGTTAAACTCTAAGATAAAAACCCTCGAATTAAACCTGCAGAATATGCACACAAAATATTTATGTTTGCACACTGACTGGGATATGTACATTAAAGAGGTTTAAAATATGATTAAATTATCAAAGCAGAATACCGAACTTATGGATTTCCTAATGAATGACCTTGAGGATACGACTCCTTCAACATCTTCTACCTTAGCCCTGGCAAACCTTGCGATCCTTGAGGCCTTCCCTGAGGTCACAGGTTCAGCACCGCCGCCTGCATGCGCTGGCCTTGAGGCGGTCCCTGCGGCATCTGCCGTCGCTACGGCTTCAGCACCGTCGCCTGCATGTGCTCGCCTTGAGGCGGTCCCTGCGGCCCTGGCGGACCCCACCGTCCCTGCGGCCTCTGCCGTCGACACGGCTCCAGCACCGTCGCCTGCATGTGATGGCCTTAAGGCGGTCCCTGCGGCCCTGGTGGTCCCCACGGTCCCTGCGGCCTCTGCCATCGCCGCGGCTCCAGCACCGTCGCCTGCATGCGCCGGCCTTGAGGCGGCCCGTGCTGCCCTTGCGGACCCCACGGTCCCTGCGGCCTCTGCCGTCGCCACGGCTCCGGCGCCCTCGCCTACAACCCCGGCGCCCGCCGCGCCCCTCATACATTCTGCGTCCGTATCGGAAAATCATATTAAACAAAATTGTATAATTTTTTCGGATAGAATGGGTATTAATATGGGAATTTCGTTACATGAATATGTTCATAATCAAAATGTAATCAACTATTGTATGCCTGAACTAAGTTATTCAAAAATAATAGAAATTATAAAAACCATAAAAATAGACAATAATAGTAATATAATTATTTTAATCGGAAATAGCATGAATGTTACAAGAAGAGATATATTACGCTGTTTTTATAGTTTGCATTGTCTTAATGCTAAAAAAATAATGGTGTGTGCATTTCCATTCCGACGTAATGTTCAAAAATACGAAAATCATCGTATTCATAAATTAAATACACTTCTGTACAACCTGACTTCTTATAAAAATGAAACCTTTGAATTTTTTGACACTAACATATTTATCACAAAGATTTTACTGACGAAGGACAAATTGTACCTTAATAAAAAGTTAAGGATAAAGTTAGCTTAGCTTTTAAGCTACATGTAACGGGAGAGACAAGTACAAATATTGTGCAAAGTTGTGTAGTAAGACGTATTAGTACAAAAAATGTACCATGTTTACCTTTATTGGGTAGGGTCGACTCTCAAATGCAAGACTTTATAACCCTCGAAAAATCATGTCCTTTAAAATTCAAGGAAAGACAACGGGAAATCAGTCAGGATTAACTTTAATCCATCAAAATATACAGGGATTTCCCGGCAAAGAGTTCGAAATAGATATGTACTTAGAAAATAACCCTATATAAGTTATATGTTCAACAGAACATTAGCTGAAGCAGCATGAGCTCTTATTTAATTTTAATAATCATCATTTACTAAGTGCTTATTGTAGAATTGATAAAAACCGTGGAGGATCAATGATAATTGCGAGAAAAAATTTAAAATATAGAGAGCGTAAAGATGTAATTGCCTTTTCGGTTGAACACAAAATCGAGATTTCGTGTGCAGAGTTGGAAAAATATATTATCGTTTGCGTGTACAGACCGCCCTATGATGACAATTTTAATATTCTTGAAAGTAATATGGAGGAAGTACTTAATATGGTACGCCTTTAACAAAAAGAAGTAATTGTTTGTGGCGATTTTAATGTGGATCTTCTTGTTGACAATTCTTTAAGTAGGAGGATTTAAAATTTATTTCAAAGCTTCAATCTTATTAACTTGTTTTTGGAACCAACAAGAATAACAGACTCTACTGCGTCTTGTTTGGATAATGTGTTTTGTGATTGCGATGTAATAAACAAAAATATTATTAACACTTTTAGATCTGATCACAGTGGACAGCTGATCACTTTTAAGAAGCCGGAAAGAGTTCATTACTATAAGGTGAATAAAAGGTCCGTCACTCCAGCACAAATTACAATATTTGAAAATACTCTTGCAAATCACGTAAATAATCATATGAAATTTAATGATGACCCGAATAAAATGTTTCCGGACTTCTTCAATGTAGTACATAAATCATGCGAAGACAGTTTTCCTGTTAAAATTTTTAAAATAAATAACAAACTTAGATTTAATGACAAGGGTTTTGGGGCCCCACCACCATCTCAGGGGCCCAAGCCAACCTCACCTGCACGTGGTCCCCCTGCTGGCAGACGGACGAGGCTCTGGCGAATCGGCTTTTCCCTAACGGGTTGTGCGGGTCGGATGGGAGTCGACGCACGTAAAAATCCAAAACCCCGCAAAAATTTAATGGAAAGTTCAAAGAGGAAACCGGACACGGATAGGGCGTCGCCGCAAAACGACGCGCAGGGGGATCGCCCTACTCCTGTGTCAAGTCGGTTAGGGCTACCGGGTCCAGGGCGGGCCCGGTTAAAGACGCTAGCCCACAGAAAGGTCCGCTTCGCGTCGTGGAACCTTGGCCCGCTAACCGGACGGGCGCGTGAGCTGGCCGATGTGCTCGCCAGGCGGAGGGTGGCAGTGGCGTTCGTGCAGTAGACTTGTTGGAGAGGCAACAGGTCCCGCAACATCGGGAACGGCTACAAGCTTATATACACGGGCTCTCCGAGTGGGGACAACGGCGTGGGGGTAGTGCTCTCTGAGGAGTTTCGGGACAGCGTCTTGGATGTGAAGCGTATAAGCGACCGCCTGACGGTTGTAGGAGTGCTTGTCGAAGGGGTCGTGACCAACTTGATAAGCGCCTACGCTCCACAGGTCGGTTGCGGCGATGCGGATAAGGCGCTGTTCTGGGAGCAAGTCAATTCAATTCATTTCAATTCAATTCATTTATTTGCAAATAAATATGGTATACATTTATTTAGTCATTTTACATGGCATGCAAAAACTTATATTATATATTTATTCGTCAAATTTTTAACGTTAAAGTCTAAAAATTCCTTTACTGTGTAAAATACATACTGCATAAGCCAATCATGCAAAGCCCTTTTAAATTTATGTGGCAGTACCTCTTTTATTTCGTTTGGAATTTTATTAAATACCGTTATGCACATATTGTAGCAATTTTGTAGAAATAGCATAGACTTTGGTTGCGTGTTTATACAAAGTCGATGTGCGTGTCTCATACTTCTGGGAAAGATATCTTTTTCCGTTTTAAATAGTCCTCTGTTACACTTAACGAAATAGCATGCCTCCGCAATATACAAGCATGCCAATGGGAGGATGTTCGCTTTCTTAAATAACGGTCTACATGATACGTATGGTGCTACATTATAAATGGCTCGTATGCATTTCTTTTGCGCTAAAAATGCCTTTTGAACGTCTGTGCTATTTCCCCAGATAATTAATCCGTACCTCAATATTGATTCCACATAACCGTAGTATGCGGCTTTGCACGTCTCTATACTAGAAATTCGTTTTAATTTGAAAATTGGATAGGCAAATCTATGAATCCTCTTCTGCACATTCTCAACGTGATTTTTCCATTTCAAATCTTTATCAATATTTATACCTAAAAATGTCACATTCTCCGCTTCCTTAAGGGATTGTCCATTATAATTTATATTCCATTTGTCCTTTTTAAAACTAGTGTAATTATTAAAATTAATATATAATGTCTTATTAAGGTTAATTAATAATTTATTTTGATTTATCCAATTTATTATTAATGTCAATGTATTATTTATGTCAGTTTCATGGGCTTCTCTATTATTTACTTTTGTTGTAGTTACTGTTAAAGCAATGTCGTCCGCGTATAGAATGCATTTATGGTGCGTAACATTTGGAAGGTCATTAATGTATATTAAAAAGAGTAGGGGTCCTAGTATACTTCCTTGTGGAACACCGGCAATATTAGCCTTGAAATCAGACCTGTTAGTTCTACTTAATTTATCAGGACCTAGCCTGTCAATTTCTACGCATTGTTTTCTGTTCGTTAGATACGATTTCATCCATTTCCAGACTGCCCCTCTAATGCCATAATTTTCTAATTTATTTAAAAGAATGTCATGTTGCACCATATCAAATGCCTTTGTTAGGTCAAAAAATATTGTTGTAGTATAGTCCCCTTTATTTCTGCTCTGGAGTATATAATCCAATAACTCAAATGTGGCTTGTGTTGTTGATTTCCGTTTTCGAAATCCAAATTGCTCATCTTTAAATACCTTATGTTTTTCAAAAAATCCCATTAATCTTGAATGCATCATTTTCTCAAAGATTTTTGAGAAAATAGGAATTAAAGTAACGGGCCTGTAATTTTCCATATCCATTCTATTCCCTTTTTTATGTAATGGTTTTATAACCGATATTTTTAGTTTCTCTGGAAAGCAGCCAGTTTCCAGTGAAAGGTTTAGAAGATGAATTAAGATCCCACTAATTTCATTTAAACAAGCCTTAACTACTTTAGTACTTATACTGTCGTATCCCTCAGAATTGGTATTACTAAGCGACATTATCATGCTGCGCAGATCTGTGTTATCAATCGGCTTAGCAAATATGGTATCCCCAGTATGAGGAGGTATTATAGACGTTTTAATGTTTTGATTTAGTGTATCATTTTTCGTTTGACTTGAAGCACTAACAAAGTAATTATTAAATCCGTTTGCTATTATAAATGGGTCTATAAGAATGTCCTCCCCGTCGTTTATTTTATCAATATATTGAACTGATTTTTTCTCATCTGTCTGGCTCTTTATTATTACTTATTTTCTGTGCTGTGATCACGCAATGTTTAAGTACTGTTGAATATCTTTTAAATAACTGTTTGTTGTGCTGTGTTTTAGATCTGTAGTACTTAAACCTCATAATTCTCTTTGTTTTGCAACTTATCCGTAAACCTTTCGAAATCCAGTTTTGTTTTAGCTTGTTAACTCTTTTTATTTTTATTAGAGGGAATCATAAATTATACGCCTTGTTTAAATCGGTATGCCGGAAAGCCTCAGAGAATGAGAGAGCCCCCAAATGTTGTTTAATTTTTTCTATATTTTCACCTGAATAACACCTCCTGTGTACGTAGTAAACATGTTGCATCGTTAACTTCGAGTCACTTTCAAATTGCAACATTTGAGCAGTATTATGATCCGACAGTCCTAACGGTACAGTAAAACCTTCTGCATTTCTTATATTACTGATAATGTGGTCTATACATGACGCACCTCTTGTCGGCGTTGTAATGTTTAAGGTTAAATTATAATTAAGTAGCATATTTTTAATTTTTTTAGTTGTGTTATTGTCCAGTAGTGTATTTATATGTAGGTCTCCTGCTATTATAATTTTGTGCTTCGGAAACCTCGTCATTAACCTGTGTAACGTAATGTCTAATTTATTGAAAAAACGCTGTAAAGTATCCTTTAAATTATTTGGAGTTCTATATATACACAATATTACAATTTTAGGTTCCAAAATTTCAGTGGAGCAACACTCAAATATGTTATTTTCTTTTAAGTCATTATTGATTTGTAGTTCTTTAAATGTAATATCCGATTTTACTAAGATACACAAACCTCTGCGCCTCTTATTTCTTGAGTAGGCGCTTGCCATTTGATAGCCAGTAATTAAAATATTATTTTCCTCACCTAACTTCACTTTAGATTCTGTAAAGCACAGGACATCAGGTGATTCCCGGTCTTCATTAAAGAGAGTTATTTCTACCATTTCCCTTTTTGAAAACAACCCATTGATGTTTTGATGCATAATTGAAAACTATGTCAATTTGTTAGGAACGAAAAAATGACTTTATTTTATCGTTTGACTGTGCTTCTCGCGGTTTGTGCTCCGTTGTTTTAAAAAAGTATTCAAGCATGGTAGTTTGTTTTAAATATGTGTTTTTATGTATAGTTTTAGGCTTTGCATAACTGGTACACCGTAGTTTATTGTAACCTAAATATCTAATTTGGTAGTCATTATTGTCAATAACATAATTAATTTTCACAGTCCAATGAAGTAAAGTAGTGTTAATATTACGTGCAGACATTTCCTTATATTTTATATTACCATTATGGTTTACAAAATAACAATTTGAAAAATTTTTGCTAATCAAATATAACATGTCATTCAATTTACCTTCATTTAAATATTTATTTTTATTTATACTCAACAAAATAATTGAACATTTTGAATATGCTTTTAACGTGGCTGATAGTTCTGATAATATTTTTATGGGGTTCTCGTCATGTTCGCCTACAGACAATATTAAAACATCGTCAGAAGAAATCTCGTATAAGCTGCAACTTTTCAATATTTCTTCCGATGAAGCCCCTGGTTTTACCATAGAAGTAATGTGGTACTTTTCATATCCAGTGTTTAACCTTGATGTTGAAAGAGCTCCAGAAAGGCTCCTACACTGCAGTCCTCCTACAATGAATATATTCTTCTTTCTTTCTGTTGTAGATACCTCCTGTCCCAAACTGTCACATATTTCTGGATTATTTGTAGCTTTAGTCGAACTAATTAGTGTAGAGTTGCTAGTAGTTGCTGATTTATTTATGTACTCCGATAGGTCTAGTCTACGCATTTTTTCTTTTCTGTTAGAAAGAAGCTGCTTCTTTTTCTTTGAACCCTTCGAACTACTGCACAGCATTTTTAAGGCATCTATTTCCAATTTTAACTTATTAATTTGCCTGATAGATTTGTTATTCTGTATAATTGTAGTTTCAAGTTCATTTTGTGTAGTTTCTAACGGTGATTTCAGCTGTTCTATTTCATTATTATATAATATACAGTCAATTACACAAGAACGTACGGCCTATAACTTCAAAGTTAAGGGGCGGGGGTAGCGGGGGGTGGTATTTTTGAACTCAGGAGACACAGTTCTATCATGCAACGTTGTTAACTCCCAGCCCGTTACGCTCGACCCATCAGAGTGCAGTATCTGTTGCACAAGTTGCAGCGTGACGCCTATATCTCCACATCGGTCTGATGCACATTCTGTGTGCATGTAGCCTAGCAGACCGATGGTGACCTAAGCCTGCAGCCAGGTATATAAAACAGTTGGGATACCTACTGGACGCGGTGTCGCATCAGCTTATCTACGTCAATAATACCAGGAAATATTACATAATAACTTTAATTTATATTTATAAAAGTATAGTACAAGTAAGCGTAATGTTCCCCAATTAAAAGGCCTAGTATGTGTTGGGGTCTGGACCTTCACCAAATCCGATCCGGGTCCCCAACACCCCAGACTTCTTCACGACGTGCGAGTCTGCTGGTTCCACAGCACTCCGGCGGGGCCTGGTGGGATCGGTCATCTGTAAATAGAAAAAATAACACCCCGACCCTCAGAATGTCTTGTAAGCATCAGCGAAATTAATGTTATTTTCACATAGCAATTATTGAGTCGGTAAATATTTGTACCCTTAATTACCGTAATGATCGACTTTTGATATTTCGGTGCTAATTTGGCCATAAACTTATTCGCAGCGTTCGAAAGATATTTGGTTTTTCTCCACACTATATCCCCAATTGTAAATTTTGCCGGTCTACGTTTCAAATCATAAGGAATGCGACTAGTGTTGTGACTTTCTCTCAATTTCTGGCAAACGCTGTCAAATATGAGGTCCCTGTTCGTTTGCCATTTAAAATATTCCTGCATATCATATGTAGAGCAATTATTATCGGTTATTATGTCTGCAGAGTAGTTCGCGTTACTAACTGTTATATAGCCTGTGGTTTCATGAATAGCCGTCCGTATAGCATAGCCAATTTTATGTAGATGCAAGTCCCACTCATTATGTTTCTTTGACTGGATATATGTCGAAATCATAGTTCCAATCACTCTATTAACGCGTTCTGTGGGGTTACTCTGTGGATGATAGTGTGGTGTAAACTACAAATTGATCCTATACTTTGATGCTAGGTCCCTAAATAAATGACCATCAAATTGTCTCCCATTGTCACAAATTATGGTTTTTGGAGCTCCAAATAGCGAGAACTGATTTTGAAGTATTTCACAAATCTTGTCCGCTTTGCCCGTTCTCAGCGGGAATAACAGTGAAAATTTACTAAAACAGCACGTAATAACTAACAGCATAGTGTTAAATTTTTTGCTTTTAGGAAAAGGACCCATTAGGTCAAGTGCAATTAATTGCCAAGGCCCCGTTACGTCCCTATGTTGTCCCATTTTCCCGAATAGTAGTTGTTGGGACGGTTTAAATTTGGCACAAACCTCACAACTTACAACGTACTGTTTTACATCATCGACAAGTTTTGGCCAATAGTAAGATTGTTTAACCCTATAAAGGGTTTTCCGTAAACCAAAATGTCCTGAATTAACGTTGTCATGACATTCACGCAAAACATCTTTCCTTAACGATTCCGGTACAAAGAGTTTCCAATCAAACGATTTATCGGGAAATTGCTTCATCGATATTTTTTTATATAACAGGTTATTGCTAGTTGCCCATCTTGTATCTCTCTCCTTTCCCTGAAGTATATCATCTATTTTCTTTTTATACCATTCGTCTTTATGTTTATTAAAAATGTCAATTAAATTTACGTCCTGTATTTCATTGACACACCTCGACAAAGCATCCGGTACTATATTACTCTTCCCAGGTCTGTGTATTATGTTAAAGCTAAATTGTTGCAATTTCATTGCCCATCTTGCTAATCTACCGTGCGGATCCTTCATTTTATGTAGCCATTGCAAGGCACTATGATCCGTGACCACTGTGAAATGGACCCCATCAATATAAGGTCTAAATATTACAATTGCATAGACTACGCTTAATAGTTCTCGTTCCGAGGTTGAAAACTTTCTTTCCCTATACGATAATTTGCGACTTTTAGAAATGACACTGCCTGATCAACTCCATCATAATTTTGGCATAGCACCGCACCGATTTCTACACTAGAGGCATCACATTGAATGATGAATGGCTTTGAATAATCAGGACACAACATAACAGGTGTCGAAGTAAGCAAGGTCTTAAGTTTCGTAAATGCTCCTTCAGCTTCATCTGTCCAAACGAATTTCTTGTGTTTCTTTCCTTTTGTGAGGTTATGTAATGGAGCTGCTACAAGCGAAAAATCTCTAACAAATCTACGATACCAACTAGCAATACCCACCAATCGTTTGAGTTCTGTAATATTCTTAGGTCTCGGAAAATTTAGTATAGCCGACACCTTGTCAGGATGAGTTCTTAAACCGTCCTTGTCAATAATGTAGCCTAAAAACCTAAGATTAGATCTGGCAAACTTGCACTTATCAACATTTATAGTCAGACCCGCTTGTTTAAGAATCGACATCACCTTTCTCAGTATATTTATGTGCTCTTCAAAGTCTACAGAATAAATTACAATGTCATCTAAATATGCCCATACTTTGCCATCAAGTTCGTGAAATAAAATGTCCATAAGTCTTTGCTGTGATTGCGATGCATTAACTAGACCGAATGGCATCACTTTGAAATGGTAAAGGCCTGGTACTGCGAATGCCGTTTTCTCTTTACTACTCTCTACCAATTCAATTTGCCAAAATGCTGATTTTAAATCAATTGTGGATAAGTAATGAGCATTGCGGAGATTATCTATAATTGCAGAGACCCTAGGTAAAGGATAAGTGTCCCTCTTCGTTACTTTGTTTAATTGTCTACTATCAAGACACAAGCGATTATCCCCATTTGGTTTCTTTACGATTAAAACAGGTGAACACCATGAACTATATGAAATCTATTAAATTAAATTAATTAATTATTAAATTAATGATTATCTATGAAATGACTATGAATGAGTAAACATTTGGCTTATTGTCTATTCATCTAAAAATCTTACTGGCGTTTTAATGACTCTGCCACAGCGTGTTTTTTTTAAAGCAGTGTTTACATTGATTGTTTCTTGATTTTCACTAGATTTCGTATAACTACTGTTGTCTGATACATTAAGCTCCTCCAAAATATATGCCGGCTTGAGTCTATCTATTGACACTGTATTAATTTTTCCGTTAATTACAATTTTAAAAATTTTAAGGCCTCTTTCGACAACTTTATATGGACCGCTGTAGGGTGGCGTTAATGGCTTCCGTACGGCGTCTATCCTAAGAAACACATGTGAACATCTGTTTAAATCGGCATGCACAAATATATTCTTGTTGCTGTTTACATTTCTGGATTTAGGCCTAATCTTACTTATATTATCTCTTAATCTAATAATATACGCCTGTGGATCATCAGTTTTCAGTACAAAAATCTCCCGGCAAGCGTAAACAATGCCCTAAAGTCATTTCCGCTGCGCTTATGAAATCATTATCGCTTTGACACGCGGCCCTCAACCCTAGCATCACCGTAGGTAACTCCGCATACCAACCATGATTGTCGTTTAATCGTGTCATTAAAGCTGTTTTTAATGATCGGTGCCATCTTTCTACCTTCCCATTGCATTGAGGATGATATGCAGTTGTTCGTGTTTCAACTTCACTAACGTGGTAAAAAGTCTACTTTCAAAGACGGCCCCTCTGTCTACTGTAATTTTATGACAACATCCAAAACGACTTATCGAACAATCATATACTGCTTTAGCGACGGTCTCCGCTGAAACATCTGCGACAGGGCATATTTCAGGCCACCGTGTGCGTCTGTCTATCATTGTGACGCAGTATCGATAGCCTTGTTCTGTTACGGGTAGGGGTCCTATTATATCGACATGTAAATGTGTAAAACGGTCGCTTTCCTCAAAATTACTTAGCCTAGAAACTGTGTGCCGCGCTATCTTACTCTTTTGACAATTAATGCATGTTCTTACCCATAAACCTATATCTCTGTTCATTCCGGGCCAAAAAACTCTTTTACTGATTAACGCTCGCGTTGTTCTAATTCCGGGGTGACTTAACCCATGTAAACTATCGAAAATAGATTTCCTAAACTTAACTGGGATAAAAGGCCTTACGCGTTTTGTTGATACGTCACAGTAAATACTTTTATTTGTGTCGTTCAAATTCACGCGCTCAAGTTGTAAGCTGCTATCGTGTGCTCCACTCAATAAATTCGCTAGCTCAGCGTCTGTCGCCTGCTCATGCGCAATTTCTTCGAATTGCAACGAGGTCATGCAAGTTATCGTTTCGACTCTCGACAACGCGTCAGCAACCGGGTTCTGATTACCGTGTATGTGTTGTATATCGTTCGTAAACTCACTAATGTACAACAATTGACGCGTCCTTCTGGGTAATTCTTTACTAGACCCTAACTTCGAAAACGCGTAGGTCAGTGGTTTATGATCTGTGTAGACCGTAAAAACTCTGCCCTCTATCATGTCCCTAAAATAAACAATGCTAGAATAAATTGCCAAAAGTTCCTTATCATAAGTGCAGTACTTCTTTTGCGGTTCCGTCAGTCTTTTAGAGAAATAACCGAGGGGTTTCCATGAATTATTTTCCTTTTGGTGTAAAACCCCCCCTATACTGTAATCTGAGGCATCTGTCATTAGTGCTAACTGTGCATTAGAGATTGGATGAGATAAAGTCGCTGCATTTTTTAAATTTTCCTTACAACTCTCGAAAGCTCTGTTTGCCTCTTCTGTCCACTCTATCTTACGCTTATCTGTTTTCTTTGACCCATGTAAATATTTGTCTAACACTCCTTGTACTTGTGCTGCGTTTGGTATGTGACTTCGGTAAAAATTTAACATACCTAAGAATCTACGGAGTTGTTCGATCGTCTCCGGTTTCGGGTATTCCTCAATAGCTTTAACTTTGTCGGGTACCGGGCTAATACCACTTTTTGAAACATTATAGCCTAAAAACTCAATTTTTGGTTGGCCGAAAACACATTTTCCTAGATTAATAGACATTTTATATTTTCGGAAACGCTCAAACAACCGCCGCAAGTGCTCCTTGTGCGCCTGCTCGTTCTCTGATCCTATAATGACGTCATCCAAATATCCGAACAAAAATGATTGACCTTCAAATTTTCTATTATTCTCATTATTAAAATTTATCTGTTCTATTCCGGCTAAAACTGTGTCATTAATGTACCTCTGAAACGTCTGCGCTGCATTTCGCAGGCCAAAAGTCATTCTTGGGAATTCGTACAGACCAAAAGGAGTAATTATAGCCGTTTTCTCTATGTCCTCTGGCCTGATCTTAATAAAATGATAACTTCTAAAAATATCGACTTTAGAAAATATTTTTTTATTATGTAATCCATAAGTAAAATCTTGCACTCTAGGAATCGGATAACGATCAGGTAAAGTAATCGAATTTAGCATGCGGTAATCGCCACAAGCTCGAATTTCGCCTCCTTTTTTAGGTACCACATGTAACGGACTCGCCCACGCACTCTTAGATGGCCTACATATGCCTAACTCTTGCATTAGCTGAAATTCTTTCTTAACTTTATCATACCTGTCTGGTGGCAACCTCCTTGCTCGCGCGTGTACAGGTGGTCCCGTAGTCTCTATATGATGATACACCGAGTGCTCGGGTATGTCCTTGAACGTCACGGGCCGGGTAATGTCCTGAAACGACTCTAGTAAGTCTGCGTACGGGTGGCAACTACTAATAGATTTAATAGTCCCTTCAAAATGAGTACTCTTTGATCCACAAACGAATAAGTTAGTTATTAAATCCTGTAACCTATTGTTACATAAATCTACCGTTAACCTATAGTTTCTCAAGAAGTCCGCGCCGATTATTGGCTGTTTAACATCGCAAACAATAAAAGGCCATTTAAATGATCTTCTGAGTCCCAAACTAAGCTCTAAATTACATATGCCGTATGTTTTAATCACGCTATCATTGGCAGCATACAATTTAACATCACAGTGATTCCAAAAATTATTTTTTACACACCGTTTTGGAATTACGGAAATGTTAGCTCCCGTATCTATTAAAAAAGTACATTTAGTAGAACTATCCCAAATTAATAAACGATGATTTTTTTCTACCTGTTCTCGCGTACATTCGTTCACCGTATCCAAATTTACCGCAGTTAGTTTTCCGTCTCCTCCTTCCGCCAAGCGCACGGCTGTTCACAGTCTCTAGCGTTCCTCCGGTACCGGTAATGGAATCTGCACAACCAGTCAGGATCTCCTGGTGTCCTCCTCCTCCTCGAAGTAGACCTACTCCTGTAACTGCTTTCTCCTCTGCTCCTGGAACGCCCGCGTGTCTGCACTTCACTCCTCAGGGATAACACTTCTAACCTCAGTGTGTTGACCTGGTTGACCAGCTCTGTGAGTGATCCTTGTGTGACCTGCACCGGTCCGTCTGTCACGGCGGCGACGTCGTAGTCCCTGCTGTTCTCCGCTACCTTGTCCGCGATTGTGGCGAGGTTGTCCAGAGACTGGTCGGGACACACCGCGATGACCGCCCGTACTGCTGCTGGCATCCAGGTCTGGTACGACACCTGCGTGGTTCTTCCTAAATCCTTCATCTTACGCAGCAGCTGCGTCGGCTTCTGCGCGCCCAGTTCCATCTCTGAGACCAGCTTCTGAAATTGCCGCTCTGCACTTTCCTCGTACACCTGGAGTAGCCTGTCCTTCAGCACCTGGTATTTGTTGCTCACAGGCGGCGACATCAACAAGTCGCTGACCTGCTGAATCAAGTCACGTCCCAGCTTGGCAATCACCATGTTAAATTTCGCGTCGTCCCCTTGCTTTTGAGGCGCCATAACTGCCTCGAATTGGGCAAACCACAATCGTGGCATATCAACCCAAAAATCCGGTAGTTTTGAAGAAACACTGATGGTCGCTAGGCTAACTTCTGCAGTCTCGTCATCCTTCTTGATGTCTTGAGTCGCCCGGGCACTAATCTGCGGCGGCGGCCCCATAGTCGGGTGCGCGTACGCCATTTTTAACCTAGTGAGCAGTATCAAAGTCTCTCGAGAAAATGCTTAAAACTGTATAGTAACTGTTAATTCACTTCTTCACTAGTCTTTTCACTTCACTTTAGATCACGTCGGGGTCACCAATGTGGGAAATGTCTATTGAGGTCTGCTTCGTAGGTTAAATCAAAGACCGCTTTAGTATAAGTACGACGTTTGTTATACGAAGTGCATTGTATCCCGGTTAGTAGCCGACTGCTGCATTACAATATAAAAATGCTTACTAGCGAAAGAACTTATCTACACACCTACAATGTAGCTAGGTATATACCTACGCTACAGTTCTACAACATCCTTCTCTAGCATGTCGTCAAGCTCCTTCTCTATTTCCTTCCTGACCGTGGGCGAAAAATTATACTGTTTTTGATTAAGCTTAAGGCTTTCGCCCGTATCTATAATATGTTTAAGAACATGAGTTCTGCCCAGCCATAGGGCTTTTTCATTCATTTCTTCAATTAAATCCGATAGTATTTTACTTTGATTGTTATCAAGATCGTCTCTCGAAATAACCTTAGGTTTCCCATCAGAAATTGCCCCGATTTCACTTAAATCCCCCAAAACATCACCCTTAAAGTTAATGGTTATGCCAAAAATATCAAAAAAAACTTTCTCAAAATAAGATCCTGACTTAAATTAGGCATAATATACATTTTTTCAACTTGGAACTGGTTATCTAAAGTTATAGGCACATAAAAAAACGCAGATAAATCGTGGATCGACCCATCAGCTGTTTTAACTGTAAATATTTCCTTATTTTGTGTCTTTAATCCCATCGACCTTAACCTTTCTGCAAATGCTATATTCATGACGCTACGATTGGCACCTGAGTCGAGAAGTCCCATACACCAATGGCCTAATATATCTAATTTAATATAATGCCGGTTATCGTTAGCTTTACTTAACAAAATAGGACAAACCGAATCTCTAGACATATAACTACGAATAACCGATAGCCAATCCTGCCATTCTTTGTCGTCTCTATTTAGGGGAAAACCTTTTAGGCAGTATTTGGGCTTTCCCCGGCAGCGTTTTCCTTACAGGCACAGTCTTTGGACATAACCCTGAATCTGCCACACTAAAACAGACGTTGTTTGGGTAACCTTCAAGTTCTAAAAATGTGGCCTACCTCACGACAATTCCAGCATCGTTTATTTTGTGAAGGACTTGTAGACTGTATATTCGACACCACATTAATCTCCCTGCTAGATTCTGCTGGAATCTTGTAAGCCAAATCAGGTTCTAATATCGTGTCACAAAATTTGGGTTCTTTAAATTTATCGCAATTAACTTTAGTTCTTTTTATAACGCGCAAAACATTCACCAATTCCGATACCGATTCAAAGACGTCTCTACAAACCATTTGTTGGTAATATGGTTGCAGATTTTTTAAGATAATCATTACCTTTTCACGCTCTAATACTTTGCAAGGGAGTCTATTAAACATATTTTGTATGCTCGAGATGAAAATGGCTATAGATTCATTTTTCCCTTGTGTTCTTGCATTTATTTCTGCTATGAGCTCCTCCTGGTAATAAGGTGACTGAAAAGTGCGCTTTAAAAGTGCAACCAATTCATCCCAGGAATTAATACAAATACAAATACAAATAAGTTTATTGAAAAAATCAAGTTATACATATTATGCTGTTACACGTTTGCAGTACATCAGCTGGTGTTACAGATCAATGGAAAGATCATTATGGCCTCCACACTAGGACATGCCTGTATCGTGGGGGTTATCATGCCTGTAATAAATTCCCTATTCGCCCTGTACCATATAAGAGCATCTCCTTTAAAAAAATCAATGGCATAACGCCAAAGATCATCCTTAGTAGCATTACGTGCATCCTTTAATTCATTAACTCTCTCAAGGAAAGCATTCACACTTATGCTACTATTACCCGCAAACTGAATACCCCAACTACTAATCGGCACCAGTTTATGCTATGGAACGTTATCTACTGTAGAAGTACGGCATAATTTATTTTTCTTAATATTGTCCAGGTAATTCATGTTGTCAAACCCATCTTCTAAATCCTCTGATTTCCCACGTTCCCTTTCTATTTTCCTAATGATAGATTTGCCAAGATCACCTAATGTCTCCTGCAGCATAGTTTTAACCTACAATGGCATATCAAAATTAACTTCAAAGTCATCTTTTTGCTCCAATTCTGCTAGTTTATTAGTTTTAGCCATTAGCTCCGATCTAATATCGCGGTCAGTTTCCTCTATCGCGATATATCTATGATATAAACGCGAAATCAAACGCCTAAACAAGGCACTGTCCGGCTTTTCACCAATTTTTGTAATGTACATAGCTAAAGTATTGAGCTTTAACGAATACGTCTGTAGTTCCTTGTGTGGGTCCTCAAGACATTGTTTAGGTATTTTAACTTCATACGGTCTGTCCTTACCCGTATTTTCATTCAGTAGCAGCTCTTTTAAAATATTTTTCATGACCGGGACTGACTCCTTAACGTAGACACCCCGACACGCTAGTTCGAATTCAATTTCGTCTTTAAGTAAAAAATTTGGATCCATATTGGCAAAAACAAATATTTCAAAGGTATCACAATACGACCAAACTAACAATAATGCCGATTAAGTACAATGTAAACGGGTTAACTAAAACTAACTAAACTAAAGCACTAACTTTTAGTCTACTACTAAGAGAACATAAATAAAGTAATATACATTAAAAGCCTAAGTTAAATCACAAGGAAGGTAATTACAACGATAGGTAAGTTTATATAATATAACCTTAAGAAAACAAAGCAAAAAAAACAATGTTGCAATGCACAATGTGAACAGACCTCTATGAATCGTCGAGAACAAAGAAAATCTAGATATACATCATTTACCGTAAATTTTAACGTTGGGCGCCATTGTTACGGGTCGTTTGTGTATATAATATAAATTAAAGAAATTATTCTACGTGATAAAACCAATATAATAACTAGTAAACCATTCAGTACATCCTATGTACCAAAATATTACCTATCATGCAATAACTTACAAACTACAAAAAGGTTTACTTAAAACTAAAAAAGGGCGCCAGGAGAGTTTTTATTCTAGTTCGGAACTCTGCTAAACCACGGGTCTAGCTCAGCATAGCCGGAATGTAGATCATTACGTTTTTGAACAATTTATCTCCAAATATAAAAGGGCGTGTCGTTAGGCTAAAACAAAGATGTAAAACCATAATTCAAAACCATATTCAAGCTAGCCAGACTGATTGATTTGGACGGACGCTAGATCTTAAATATCTAGGACTTACCCCTTTATTTTTATAATTTCACTGAATATGAGTCATTCATAACTTGCAAAGCACAATAATTTTGGATACGAACCAACAATTACAAATATCGACTTTTATGACAAAACCACAAATAATGTGCCAAATGTCTGCTCTTACGCAATATCCAATTCGCAATGTCTCGCATAAGTCGTTCGTCATACCTTTGAAATATTGGAAACAAAAAGGGTAAACTATGCAAATAATAAATAAAGTACAAAAAAAAACAAAATTAAAATGTCACTAGGGAGATTCGAACTCGGGTCATACGTTCATGAGTTCAACGCTTTACCAGCGCAACTACCGAGACTTACAACGCCCGTTCGAAATTACGCTACGCTTGCCTACGAATCAATGTTTAAGCACCTACACAATAAAATTGGTCGCTTACCAACTAGTTGATTCGAAGAATTTTATAGAATATAAGGCAGCGTACATATTTGACAAAATACGTAAAACATATTGTCGATTCGAAAAACATTTTTTTTATATAATACTACATAATAGTACATAATATCATATTTATAATATTATGTTAGGGAATAATGTATTATATCTAATATTCAAACCATTCAATACAATATAAACTTTCAGAGTAACTACCTAAATGTTTTCTAATACATACATAAAGGATAAATAATATAGATAAATATTTTGTGTTAGTATTGTTAGTAATATTTTTATGTAACTAATAATCGTAAGTATCACGAAATAGAAAATTCAGTTTTGGTGTTACTAGTGGGATATGTGGTATGGTGGGTACTTAAAATTTGATCTAACTTACTGGTACAAGTAGAACCTCTGTTCTATCATAGCTGAGGTCTTTAAGGTAGCTGGTGACTCTCTTTTTGCATAGAAAATAGTTAAGCACATAGATGTTGAGTACCTTATTTACATTATTGTATATAAAACCTCCCAGGAAACAGAAAAATCTCTGGCCAAAACTCGTTACAATAGGGGGATCAGGATGTGGCACTGTATACGGTCTTCTACGGGATTTTGTGGTTGAGGATGGGGGGATGTAAGTGACCGTGCGATGTTGAGAAAGTATTGTTTGGAGAATAAATAATTGACGCACTGTCAGTACTGACGTCCTTTGATAGAGTTCAGACGTTGAGAATGTAAATGGGAGAAAAAACATGACTTTAAGTAATGAGCGTTGGGCTCTATCTAAAGTCAAGAGTGTGGTTTTAGGAGCACCTCCCCATGAAGTAATGCAGTAGATTAGGAGGGACTGACAGAGCGCAAAATAGACAGTTTTCAGTAGATTTATGTCGGAAATATGTCTCAGCTTTTTAAATATGTATATTAACTTACGAACTCTATTTGACAATGTTTCTATGTGGGATTTAAAATTCAAATAATTATCAATTATAATGCCCAGATATTTGATTTCACTGACACAACTAAGCGGGACACAAAGACACCTTTCTAAGTTGCGACATGTATGTGATATGATGGGAGGTAGTGGATGAAGATTAGGTTGTACGTTATAAATGGAGAACTTCATGTATTTTGTCTTGTCCGTATTCAAACTTAATTTGTTTTGTATGAGCCATTAAGTCACTCGGCTGAAACCCAACTGTGCAGCTGCGTGAGCTTCGTCCCAACTGTTTTCCCTAAAAAGCAAGACTGTATCGTCTGCGAATGTGATTATTTGCGAATGACCTATGGGATTGTGTTGTGGGGTCGAGCAGCAGATATAGACACTGTTTTCATTTTACAGAAAAGAGCTGTGCGTGCCATTTATAAATTAAGACAAAGACAATCTCTAAGGGAAAAATTTAAAGAAGTAAATATACTAACCGTTGCCAGTCAGTACATATATGAAAACATAATGCACGTTCGTAGGAATCAATCTATGTTTGCCAAGAATTGTTTTATTCACAAATTAAATTTAAGAAATAATAATAAACTGTTCGTACCAAATTATCGCCTAAGTAAAGTAAATTCCTCATGGATGGGTAACTGTATACGTTTCTACAACAAAATACCAGATACAATTGTAAATCTATCAGAAACGAAATTTAAATGTAAGGGTAATGAAAGGGTATTATAAGATGGATGATTATATTAATGATAAAAGTGCATGGTGTGATGTCAACTGCAATCTATAATTTATTAAGTATATAACTTATATATTCACAATATTTTATTATTTAAAATTGTAATAATACACATCTTTATAATATTGTTAAATGAATTGTTTATTCGACGTTCGAAAGCGATTTTTTAAATCCTACTCGAATAAATGACCCTTTCATTTCATTTCACTGGCGACAAATGAAAAACGTTTTTTGTATTCAGTTTTAGGCATCTATTTTCGAAATGAAGTTTTATTTTTACATGTATATACAAATATAAATATTTGTGCACCTTACTTTGTTTTCATACTTCCAATAAAAAAGACAACTTCATAGGTAAAGACCCAATACATTATTTTTCATGTATAAGTCACAAACGATACAGCAAGCTTCGAAAAGTGGTAAATCTGTACAATGTTTGATATCTTCAAAAAGGGGTTCTCTCGGGGTCAGCCATACGCTAGTATTGATACCATTTGGTATGTAAGCTTGTTTATATTGTTTAAAACCTTGTAATACTTTCAAATGCTTGAAATAGACTTATTTCTATTGCAAAAATTCATAGTTTTCAATAACTGTTTATTGTCAACAATCTGGCGGGCCGTCAGATTATTTGCCACCTTAGCGATTAAATATCCTTGTATTCCAGGTACAGTTGATTATGACTTAAACAGTAACCACATAACAATACGATGCGAACCCAACGAGAAATTCGCTGTGTTACCGAAACTGAATGATTCCGTGACCCCGAACACCGTAGCAGTATATAATTGCGAGCTTCCAGATTTTCCAGAATACACGTACAAATCAGAATTTCAAAGACTCAATATTTCCACTGAAAATTTAAAAACATTGTATTTACAAGGCAATGTAACAACTATGTCTGATATACTAGCAGGTTATCAATTAAAAACAGATACACGGTTCAGAGGATTACCTTCAAGTGCAAATATTATAGCGAAATTTTTGGATGAATATGTCACAATGTACTTTAAATATACATTGACCGATGAAGAGCTGCCACAACTAGGTAAGTAATTATATTTTAGTAAAAAATTACTTACTTTATTCATTGTAGGGATTGTAATTGCTGTACCTCGGATTCGCGATGCGAACCGGAGATTTCCGCTGCGATCTCAAATCCCGTATCTCAGCAGCGTAGACCAAAAAACGCAAGTTGACGACATTCACCTTAAATCCCAGTCAAGCTCAAGGGGCTTAAACGCAAGAGATTTATCAGACATGGCCCAAGCTGGTGAAGCACGTCTGCAAACTCCACACTAACGAAATGTTGAGGTGAATGTGCGGCCCTACGCATCTTGTCCGAATCCGTAACGAGTACATTGTATCTATGGCAGCCTTGACATAAATTTGCGGATAAGTATGAAGAGGCTCGCGTGCGCATGTTATATATAAGCCCTCAGGGGTTTTGGACCAGACAGTATAAAGGTCTGCTAACTAGCTGCCAAAACCTGCCGGTATAAAGTGGTCAAGCTACGACAAAAAAAATCGCAATTCGATGTTCAGGGTAGCCGTTTGGTACATGTGTACTTAAGGTTAAAACTATTATTTTGAAAGGTAGTTCTTAAAAATATTCCCATGGGGAAGCAGCAGGGGGAGCAGTGACGGAGGGAGCAATGACGTCATACATTTTTTGTATGGGATTTTAATTGTTTTTTAGAAACTATCGTGTTTGGTATCAAATTAAAGGGCTTCATATGCCTATTCTAAAAATATGCTACACCATTACCTAATTACCTATTGGCCACCCGTTTTCTAAAAATAAAAAAATACACTTCAAAACATTTAAAGTTTAGGCTCCTGTAGGTAGGAGACGGCCTAGTAATTTTTTGTAATACATACGCTAAATATCTTTTCTTCATATCTAACTTCAAAAAGGCAATTTTATAAATATTTAAAATTGCAAATCAGCTAAACGTTACGTTACATAGGTAAGTAACCTTTAGTTGTTGTTAAACATCACAAAATGTGTAAAATACTTGAAATTAACGTAAACAATCTGAATTATATTATGTTTACGTGTATTACTTGTGACTTTGACCCATTAATTCCGTATTTTATTTACATTATCATTCTAGACTGTGAGGGTGCCGTGGGTTATCCTACGTCATCGAGTATAAAAAAATCCACTTTGCGATAGTAGAGTTTAGTAAACCCACAACCGTTGGGCTGCCTGTGTATAACCTGGCACTTTCGGTACAGTTGAAGAGAAAAATTGATATTTTTCGACCTAAACCACGGCAAAGAGTACAAGAATGAGACCTCCTCGTGGCGATAGTATTTACTTATAGGATTATAATAAAACCCGCCTGCCTTACATCTTCTTGGCCGTTTCGCTAATCCGCCACATTGAAGGCACCTAAAAATTATACCGAAACTATGTCATCGACTACAAGAATGAAACCTTTTCGTAGTGATATTACTCACTTAGAGAAGTGAAAAAACACCGGTCTGCCTTACATCCTCTTGGCAGATTCGTTAGTCAGCCACATTATAGTAGCCTTAAAATAGACCGATACGACGTCATCGAGTACAAGAGTAGGCTTAACAGGGTGTAGTATTTTTTTCTTTAAGAAACCTAGCCTATGATATCTGCAAAAATGTAAGGATCCTAACGACACCTCATTTGTTTAAAACCGTCCTGGCGTTTAGACGTTATGGTGGAATAATACCTGTCCATTTCATATAAACGACGGCGTGCGATAGAAATAAAGGCATGCCACGATAGGACACACTTTCGAATAAGAATAACAATTAAGTTAATTTCAAAAAAAATATTGCATGTTGTTGTTGCTTAGATCCAGCCACTTTACAATTTCTGTACTGAAAACTTTGTTGTATCTACACTATTGGTAAGTATAGTAATTAAGGAATTGTTGTGCATGTATATTGTAACTAGTATATATGCGTGTTCTGGGTGATTTAGTAGAAATGTATATCTTGAGTCCACATATGCGGTCCGCCCTAATCAAGGGCTCTTGGATCAGGGCGAAGGTGGTGTTATGGACCTCCAGTAATTTGCATAGTTGAGCCGTGGCGGTTTGACTATGATGGAGGTTGATTTCGATGATGTTGAATATTAGGTTTAGGCGAAGTCAGCGCCATCATCCATCAGCGCTCTCTCCTCCTCGTCTAGGCTCATATCGCCTATATTGCGGGAGCATTCGTCATCGATGCCGCTGGATACCGGTATGGCGGTATCCATCGGCAGCACTGACGGTGGCGGTAGCAGCGGCTCTGGCTGGAGTGTTAAGGAGCCAGGGGTGGCCCGGTGACCACCCCAGGTGGCTTACGGATACGGTTATGCGTTATAGTGATTGGGCTAGGTTCCACCGTCTGTGCCGGTGCTCCGAAAACTTCACTCTCGCGGCCAGGAACTTCACGTTGACAGACCCTAGACAGAAGCACAGCCTACGTTCTTTCTCCTGCATTGTGGGGATGATAGCTTCCGGGACGCTGACCACGACGAAGGTGTTCTCCGTCTGCACGTCGACCTTACGCACTCGCAAGGTGTCCACCTGAGCCCAATCGTTCTGGTAGCGCAGCGTTTTGCCTATCAAGCATGTATCAGGCCGGGTACTACTATGCCGTAGCGAACGCGACGTTGGAGCTCGTGTTCCTCCTTCACACAGATGGTTTCTCCACTCTTCAGGATGACATTCCCAATGACCCAAAATTATATTTATTTCTTTTATTTATTTATTATCAGAAATACATCAACAGTCTTATACAGAATAACATTTAAAAATCATACAATAAATGAAGACCTATAGTTTCCTAAATTGATACATAAATACAAACCAAACGATTATTTATACATAAAATAACATGAAAATAAAGTACAACAATTAGATGAGTAATATATTACATAACTCTTTAACGTTCCCTTTGAACCTCGGTAAAGTATCTAAAAACATATCCACGTCAAGAAGATGCTCATTGTAGTATTTACACGCACGACGAACAAAACTGTTTTCCACGTAACGCTTTCTGGTAGGGTTAACGTGAAAAAGTGGCTTTTTGCGACAGTCCCTTTCGCGTCTGAGTGGCACTCTTAGGGAAATATGCTTAAGTAAATTAGGCGAGTCTGTTAGGTTATTGACAATTTTATAAAGAAATACTGCATCTATATCCTCATATAGGCCTCAAAATTAAAAATATCATTTTGTAGCAATTCACAATCATGGACATTGCGAATTACCCTAAAAATCTTCGTGTCATCGGCATACAACAGCATATTGAGAGCCCTGAGGGATGCATGCATCCTACATGTAGGACGCATGTAGGATGCATGCATCCTACACGTCGGATGCATGTAGCGTGTGAGAAAAAAAATATATATTTAGTCTGCGCACATCGCACGCTAACGACATCGTAACGACATGCAACTTGACACTGACATGACACTCACTGCATACGTGTCTCCTAGGGATGTTCCAGTTTTTGTTTAATTGAAGCTAAAAACTAGAAAGCTGTGACCCGGTATACAAATGTAAGACCCTCATCGATTAAATATTATGTAGTGTGAAATAAGGTATTTCTGATATGAAAATTGGTCCCGCATGCTTTTCAATTTTCATTAAGTAAACCTAAATATATATGTATAGGTACTATTATTACAGTCATACAACACTCACTCCCATGTCCCATAGGGGTAGGCAGAGACTATCGAGTGCCCAAGCTACGATCCTAACACACCTCTTTTGCTTATTCTACGTTCATACATATTTTCATGCATTTACGCCGGTTGAGGGTAACCTGCCCTTACTGGAGCTGGTCATTTAGTTGATCAATATAATGTCCTTCTTGGGCGCTCTGTCGACCCTTCCATTCACATTCATACGATAGATACCATTTGTATGCTGTTTTTCTGCCATCCTCCCCACAATCATACCTCTTTCAATCCTAGTCATCACATCATCATAACGAACTTTTGTCACATTACTCCTCATTTTATCAATGACGATGACCCCACACATACTCCTTATATTATACATTAAATATATTGTTATTTTATTACACTCCTTTAGACATGGAATCATGGACAGAATGGCACAGATCTATCATTACTCTTCAGGAACAAGAGTTCTGAGATCAATAGTTCCCAACTTATTACACTTTTCACGTTAGACAGCTGTCATCCGAAGTGTAGATCTCGACGAGTACTATCATTTCCCTAGAGCAACTAGTGTTCTAGGACCTTTAGTTTCCGAGTTATAACTATTTTAAGTTTGACAGCTGTTATCCGAAATGTAAATCTCGACGATTACTATCATTTCTTTTTAGAAACTAGTGTTCTAGGACTAATTGTTTTCTAGTCATAACAGTTTGAAGCTAGCGGTACACTACATTAGAGTCGCTTTGGGGGGTTGGGGGATCTTCTAATCATTGCTATTTTCTGAGGTCTCGGCCGATTTCTTTGATTTTAGTCTCAAACGATGGACCGTATTAGGCACACAATACCACCAGCGCAAAAAACCAACTCGGGATTTTATTGCGTGTTGCGACTTTTTACAATTAATTACGTAAAATATGAAACACGCACATTGCCACAAATGCAAAACACCAACCCGGGACTTGTGAAATTTTTGCAATCAAAATGGCGGACAGTACAAAAACAGGCCGGCATTTCGTACTTTCACTATCCTGGGTACAAGTTCGAACCCAGGTTCTTTCTGCGCGCTGGTGTGTGCCTATTCGTCAAATTATTACTCATCACACTAAGTGAATGGTGTTATAATATTTTGTAAGTGCTTCTGGTACACACAATGATAGTGCTATAAGAGAGATTTAATTCTGAAAATCACAAGGCACTTTATATTTTTGCAAACTGATTTATTGATTAGGACATAATTAACATTAGAACCTTATTATAATATGTACAATAAAAAGAAAAATAAATTAACTAACTTAAAATATGTAAAAAATTTGGGCCGTGTGGAAGCGTACCCAAGATGCTGGCAGCATTACCTCTCTGAATAGCAATGCTTATTCTTTGTGCGAGGTAACTGCCAGCTCTTCGGTCACCTGTGGTGTCGACCAAATTCTTTGCAATTTCTTTGTACAAAGCGAGCGCCCCGGGGCCCCACGGACCCAGGGTCTCGACACCAAATGCAACAAAATTGTATTGGGTGCCGATACCTCGGTATTTCACCAGTTTTTGCCTTTCGGCGGTCTCAGCCGCAGCAGCAACCTTTTTTGAAGTAAATGGAAGATGGGAGGGTGCCAGAGTGTCGACACACGTTGCATCCCACACTAAGGCCCGACCCATCTTCCAAGGGATGAGCGACATTCCGTCCGGTCTCTTGCCATCGTCGCATGCGATACCGTTTGGCTCTAGAATAGCCGGCACGTTGACGGTAGCGAGAGAGCGGCGCAAAATGTCGTTCAAGGCTGCATGGCGTGAAAAGCGGCCTGCGCTTTTTTGGCAGGATAGACCGTGGTGTCCCAGGTGGTCGACGTCCACTCCACACGGGCATTTATGTGGGGTGCAGACCTCAGCACCGAGGCAGAGAGCCACGGCCAAACGAAAGGTGGTGTTATCTAAAAAAGTGCCAATATTGGCCGATGGGTAGGCCTGGAGCCACTGGCCAGACTCCCACCTGGACACAGCTTCCAACCTGGCGCGGGTAGAGTCGGTGCAGTTGCTAAATAGTGTTGAACGTATAAATTTGGATTGAATATCATCCCAGCTCTTTTGACTGTTAGGGCATAATGGTAAATTTGGACTCGGGACAGCCGTAAGCCAAACGTTAGTAGCCTCGCCCAGACACGCCACCTCAAAGTTTGGGACGGAAGGATTTAGAATTTTTTCTATGACGTGCTGTGGATTGAAGATAAAAAAGCTGGTAAAGATACGTTTGAAATTTTGCGGATACCCAAGCCCCCAAAACGGATAGGCAGAGAGGCTTGAGTCCAGGCCTGCTCGGAAAGGTTGACATTTAAAATTGATTCTAATTGACTTTTGACCAGATTGTCAATAGAATCAGTTAAATTTTTGAATTTCCAGAGAGGACAACACCGGACTAGATAAGTCAATTTGGGTACAAAGAGGCAAAATTTCAAAATAAAAATAGCCGAATGTGTGTTGATTTTAATTAGGCGGTCTGAATATGAGTTGAATTTAGAAATCGAATGCTGTACTAGGGGTGTTATGGAGTCATCGAAGATGGGTGACCCTAGGAGGCTAAGTGATGTCTTGGAAATAATTCTGATGTTGGGGGCCAGAATGTTGAAGTTAAGTAATGGTTATGACATCTCCGGAAGGGATGTTATCTGATATGAACAGTTCACATTTGTCTAAATTCAGTTCGAGACCTATTGCTTGAAATTTCTGAATTACATTGGCGAGGTCAGCTAAGACGGAATCTGCTGAGCCTCCCAGGGTCCCATCATCCAAGTGCCAAACGTTAAATTTAGATACTAGTGTTTGGATAACGGGGTTAATGGCGAGGCTGAAGATGGCTGGCCCGAGAGGGTCACCCTGTTGACAGCCGGTAGCGGAAGATATTTCATTATTTTTATGCATTAATTTTGAATTGCTGGAGTAGCACTGGTGGAGATAATTATAAATTTCTGGCAGGTTTGTTTTAATTTCTTTCAACAGGGTGTCCCTGTTCACTGAATTGAATGCATTCTTAACATCGAGTTTAACGATAACATCACTGTGGTCAGGGCCATTCAGAAAGGTCCGCAGGGCGTGGACGGCAGCCCGCCCTTCGTCCCGAAACCTAACTGAATTTCGAAAATAGGTTTTAAAATTTTGTAAGAATGCCAAACGCAAACTTTTGACACCAAACGCCTGAAAGTTGAACCCACAGCGATGGGCCTGACTCCGCCGTTCTTCTTAGAAAGAGCTATGAGATTGGCACCGTACAGTATGGGAGTGATTAAAGAATTAACTATACCGGCGAGCATGAAATTTACAAGATGTGTGATAGATTGTGATAGACGATGGCCCGAGTCCCCTATAAAATTTGAGGTGAGATGTTTTAAATGTTGTGGTGATATCCCGTCTAAGCCTGCGGCTGACCCAGTTTTGAAAGAACCAATCGTAGACAGGATATCCTTTTCAGTGACACGGAGGCAGGCTTCTGGGGCAGTTGGGGAATCTATAGTCGGCAGTACATTAGGAGCTGGGGGATGCTTGCTACGCAACGCAGCGAGGGTGGCAGGTGTGTCCGGAGACAGAACGTCACTGGAGAATAAAAGTCGAGCGGCACCTTTAAGATCTCCGTCGCTTACTTTAGTCACCTTTCGATAGACATTGAAGGAGTTTGGGTTATTACGGTTACTGTTGAATGAAGAGGAATGATTTGAGTTAGTGAATGAGCAGTTGTTTTTAATTTTTTGGGTGAGCGATGTTCCTGAACTGTCCGATTTTGCATGTAGGGTAACAAATGAAAATGTAAGTAACTTTTTCCAGTCATCGAAGCTATTGCTGCTTATGCATTTTGATATAATATCGGAAAGGCTGTTCGCGACGGAGATCCTTGCACCTCTTGGGATTCTTTTGACAAGAGGCGTGGAGTTTTTAAGTTGGCTTAGGACAATATGTAATGGTGAACTATCTGCAGGTTGAGTAGGGTCGTGTTGAGAATTTGTGGGGGCGAGTAGGGCTGACTGAGATATGGAAGGCACGGTGTAATTTTGAATGGTGTATGTGTAGGCCTCGTATGGTTTTGAAAGAGCGGCCACACAACTCACATGCATGC
The DNA here is from genome assembly GCA_907269095.1 of Blastobasis adustella. Taxonomy (NCBI): domain Eukaryota; kingdom Metazoa; phylum Arthropoda; class Insecta; order Lepidoptera; family Blastobasidae; genus Blastobasis; species Blastobasis adustella. The sequence continues at coordinate 1,700,508 of OU026132.1, forward strand.
TCCAGTGATGCACTGTCTAAGGATGATGAGCCCTGCATCCACAAACGACTATATTACTTAGCATAATATTTACACAAATAAATTTAAAAATATATAAAAACACTGCACCAAAACACTGAGAGCACCAACAAAATGCGCACAAATATTTTGTGAATTTTCTTATTTGCTGATGACGCAAGAGTTTCTGCCATGAAACCTTGGCGACGAAGGGGTAGACAGCTGCGTCGTCATGGATATGTCTTATATGTCAAAATATGGCGTCCTATCAAGATATTTGTTGGTAAATAAATAAAACGATATAAAACAGCTGATATGATATGTGGCACGCTGCCTACAAAAAATGATGTACCCGTACACTAGGGTGATAAACGGGATCAGTCTGGGTAACTGCATAAGGGACTTTTCAATTTTACTGATTTTATTTAAATTCCGGTCCGGTCCGATTTTATTTAAGGTCCGTGAGGACGTGTCTCGGCCTCCGGATAACGTGGCCGGAGACCGGGCGGGGAGAGTAGGCTGCTGCCTCTCGCACGAGTGGGTTGGGGTGCACTTCCGCGGCCTTGAAATAGGTCTCGGAGAGTGTTTTGAGAAACTGCTGCAGGGTAGGCAGGTCCATGTCTTTGTGTAGGTCCGCATTGCGGACGTACCATGGCGCCGCCGTTGCCCTACGGCAGAAGATGTTCTGCACAATTTGCAGTTTCTCAATGACGAGGGAGCTCGCGTGAGCGAAGACGGGGGATGCGTAAGTCAGCACCGGTTGGATGCACACCTTGTAGAGGGTTCGCTTGTTCCTGAGGGACATTTTACTGAATCTCCCCAACATACAGTTGAGGCGACCCAAGTAAAAACGGGCGGTGCGACACACTTTGTCGACATGAGGCCCAAAAGTGAGCCTCTTGTCAAGTGTGACGCCTAAATACTTGACAGCGCGCTGCCAGGGAACTAGTTTCCCTTGCATGCGGAGGGAAGGGGGGTCGCTGTCACCCCGTCTGCGCTTAACATCGAAGCAAACCGCGGAGCTCTTTTCCGGATTCACTTCGATGCGCCACAGTTTGAACCAAGCTTCGAGCTTGTTCACCGCCTTTTGGAGCTTTGCCATCGGTGGCCTTCGCCCTTTGGCGTAGATTGCCGTGTCGTCGGCGAAAAGGGACAGTTGTACCCCGTTGTCGGGGACGGGGATATCGTTGGTGTACGATATATAGAGCAGGGGAGAGAGTACAGAGCCTTGCGGGACGCCGGCCTTCAGTGAACGTGGGGAAGACAATGTACCTTCGTGTCTGAACCGAAAGGTACGGTGTTTTAGGTAGGACGCTACTAATCGGACTAGTCGATCGGAGAGACCAAGCTTGTATAGCTTGTATACAAGGCCTTCGTGCCAGACTTTGTCGAAGGCCTTGGCGACGACGTAGAAGACTGCGACCGTCTTTTCTCTCTTTGGGTAGAATCCATTGAGGATGAATTCTACTATACGATGGACTTGCCGGGGGCAATAGTGTTTGGGACGAAAGCCGAATTGATGGGGAATAAGAACATCGTCTTTGAAGAGATGTTCTTTCATTCGAGAGAGTACAACTCTCTCGAATACTTTCCCTAGTGCCTTGAGGAGGCTTATCGGGCGGTGGGATGACGCTACATTTAGTGGCTTTCCCGGCTTGGGAATGCCTATGACTATGGCTTCTTTCCACGCGGTCGGAAAGTGGCAATGGTCAAAACAAGCATTAAAAATGACCGCTAACAAAGTAAGCACCTGTTCGGGGAGGTACTTAAGCGCTCGGTTGGAAATTCCATCCGCGCCCGGCGCTTTGTTAGATTTGAGACCCTTGATGAAGGAATGGATCTCGTCGGGGGACACTGTGACTGGGTCCGAGGTGGGGGGGAGGGAGGTCTTTTGACGGACCTCCTCTTCCACCGCACGCACGTGACCGGGCTCGCACTCTTTGGTGCTAGGGGAGCATTGTGAAGCAATGCTGTCTGCAAAGCATTCGGCTTTCTCGTTGTCCGCAAACGCAATTGTGCCATCTGGGCGGACAAGAGGAGGGATGGTGGTGGTGGCGTCTGTACGAAGGGCTTTCGCCACTTTGTAGTACGCTTGATGGGACGGGGAAATCGTCTCCATGAGGTCTCCCCAGCGGGAGTTCCTCATTTCGTCGAGACGTGCTCTCACTGCCCGCTGAAGTCGGTTGGCAGTGCGTCTGTACTCTGGGGTCGGGTAGAGTGCGGCCCTCCAGAGGGCCGCATTTTTGGCTTTAATCAGGTTTCTGACTTCGAGCGGCAGAGCGACAACGAGCAAGGGGCCACTTGCTCGTTGTCTTTCAACGCTGATTGAATGTGGGACGTTAAAGAGGCAACCGCAGCGTCGATTTTATCCGTACTATCGAAATAGTCGGATGAAAAAGCGAGCGGCGAGTCGGGCGCGTCCATGATGGCCGCCATGGACTCCTTGAAGCCTTCCCACTTCGTGAAAGTCCGCGGAAGTGGGGGAGAGATGGGGGTGGGTGAGCCTAGCACGAGGGAGACTGGACGGTGGTCGGAGCCTAGGTCGTCGAGTGTGTCGATCGACCGGAGAATGAGCGACACGCCCTTCACTAGCGCAAAGTCTAGTACGTCGGGACGGTGATCCACTCTGTCGGGGTAGTGGGTGGGGGAGAGGGGACAATACACGTCTAGGTCGAGGGACCTAGTGATGTCCATTAAGTGGACACCATTCGTGTTTGTGGATTCGCAAGTCCAGTCGGTATGTTTAGAGTTGAAGTCTCCGAACATAACGACCGACTCGCCTAAAGATAGAAGCGCTTCGAAGTCGCTTTTGAGAGGCAGGGAGCCTGCGCGGATGTAGACAGAGGCTATGATCAGGGACGGATGTCCCGTCATGCCTAACTGTACTACAGAAGCCTCCATGCTCGAGAGAGCAGGAGTGGGGATAGGGGAGCAATGGAGCGATCTCTTGTAGTAAATGGCTGTCCCCCCGACCCAATGACAGTGGGTCTGTCAATCCTAACAAGGGAGAATCCAGGGATCGACATACCCCTCCGGATCGATGGCTTAAGCCACGTCTCCTGGAGGAGAAGTAAGTCGAGTTCCCTGCTACTAACGAACTTCCTGAGTTCGGGGATATTGGTGCGTAGGCTGCGCACATTGAACGAAACAAGCGAAACCCCGGCCGGCTTCACGCGACCGGTGTCGACGGGAATGACGGGAATGGCGGGTGTGGCGTGAGGCGCCTGGGTCATTACTTCAGGGCTTGAAGTAGAGAGAAGTGCTCGGCAGGAGCGTCTAGCCGCTCGAACGGAGTCGAAGCGGTGCGCAGTTTGTGCGCCAGGATAGAGATCTCGTCAATGTTGACGGACGCTAGGATGGAGGATATGTAACGCATATCCTCCGCCCAAGAAGAGGGCCGCGACTGGCTGATGGCCTTAGGGGGGGTGGTGGGGGGAGCCTTCGGCCCCGGGGCCTTGGGTGGACCCCAGGCTGCAGCTGGAGCTGCGCCAGGGGGGGTGCCTTTGGCCTTGAGGGGGGGGAAGTGGGCCGCTGACGCTGAAGGCGGCGGCGGCGGCTTTGCACCTTTGCCCTTAGCGGGCTTCGGTAATTGAGATTTCGCACCTTTGCCCTTAGCGGGCTTCGGCGCGGAAGAGCGGGGGCGAGGGGCGCGCGGGCAACCCCTGTAGTTGGCTGTGTGGCCAGATTGGCCACAATTACAGCAGAAGGGAGGGGTGGTGGAGTCGCGCGTACGCGCGCACTCCTTAGTGGCGTGGCCTTCGCCACACTTGACGCAACGATGGGGGGCTGTGCAGTTGACCGACGCATGGCCATACAGCTGGCAGCGATGGCACTGTCCGGGGCAACCGCGTTTGTGCGGGGGCTCTACTTTAATTCCTGAGAGTCCACAGACCGTGAACCCTCCTCGGAATATGGCCCTGGCGTCGGTGGTGTTGGAGAGCACCACCAGAGCCAGGGGGAACACCTTGCCGGAGTGGCTGTACATCTTATGTACAGCCTCGGCGGGGAAGTTTTGCGACTTGAGGTCATCGAGGATGGCCTCATTTGAAAGTTCGTGCGGCACTCCGCGGAGTACCGCACGCACTTTACGCTCCTCAGGGAGGGCGTAGGTGTGATAACCTATCTTATTGAGCGCTAAGAGCCTGGTAAGGCTCCTGAAATCTTCGACCGACGCTACGTCGATCTTGACGGCTACACCCGTGTTTGACGCACGGGTGTAGCGGATGCGCTGTTCCGCGCAGAGACGGGAGACTAGCTCCCACTTGGACTTTTCCCTAAGGAAAATGGGCGGGGGGGGCTTGGCCTTAGGCGGGGCGGGCGGGGAGAAACGCGCGACTGGTTTGACGCCAGTCGGCGCGTCCGTGCGAGCGGCAGCAGTGCTCGGGGCAGGGGTCGGGGGGCGGGAGATAGCCGCATCCGGGGCGGGCGCGGCTACCGAGGACGAGGCCTCGGACTCCAAGCGGGCAACGCGCTTGCGATGCCGCTTTGATTTCGGGACGAGCTCGAACCCGTCGGGCTCGCCCACTAGGGATGGGAGGGGCGTGAGGGAACAGGGTCCCGCCACGGTGCCCGAGCACGAAGAGGCGCGCTCGGACGCGGACGCCGCCCTCTTGCGAGAGATCGGCGCCGAGAACTGCGACACGGAGTCTTCGAACTCCATGTCCGCATCTGAGGGGTCGCAGGGGGCCTGAGGGGCACTCCCCATTGCTGCCAAGTAACTACGAACGACGTAGTCATCTTGACCTAGGTTCGCTCGGAGAAGCAGTTTGGCCGCCTGTGCGGCAAACTGCTCTACCGAGATCGGCATTGCAATTTGGCAAGAGGGACGGGGAATATAATGAATTGAACTCGTTGAAGACGAGAGAAGTCCTCCCTGCGCGAGGCAGGGGGGAGGGGGGACGGGGATCGGTGGAGCGGTTATCCCTATTGGATATAACCGCTATCCGTCACCCTTGGGCAGGCCCAAGTGCAATGGGATCGGGACGTCCGGTTTCGTTAAGACCTGAGGGGCCTTAACAGCGCACCGGGGCAACGCTAGCTGGCTTAGTTGCCACCGTTAAGTATCCACCAGCTCAAACGCGATAGAGACGTAGCTTTGTGCTACCAACGAATCGATAACAAGAAACTACGTCTCTGAACGAACGTAACTAGAACTCGTTACGTTCGGCGGGACGCGGGCTCGCAACGCTGAGAGGATTCGCGCGCGAAAAACTTTACGTAACGTAAAAATCTGCGAGGGCGAGCGGCAACTTGCGACACGGGGGTGCGCACCGAAGCCAAAGCGGAAACTGTGCGTGTCCTCCACAACCTTGTTCCATCGCGACCTTTATATTATCGAACAACGAGGGAGACAAAAATTCATCATCCCTATATGGTAGACGTCCCACCATCTCATACTAAGCGTTTTGCATCCACTTTTCTTATGCGCACTGCAAAGGACTGGAACTCTCTGCCTGAGTCACTGTTCCTTGATAAGTATAACCTTGGGGTCTTCAAATCAAGTGTGAATAGGTATCTTCTAGGCACTGTAACGATCACTATGTACCATGAGCTCGTCACCGTACAATTTCTTTATATGACGGATCCGGTCAACAGCATGGAATCATGTGGTCAACAGCATGGAATCATGTGGTCAATAGTACGGACTCATGTGGTCAATAGTACCGACTCATGACGCAGAAAACGGAAGTGGGAGTGCGCCGCCTGGTTGGGCGTGCTGACAGAGTCTCGACGGCACGACTCGGGCGGAGGGGCGGGCTTCTTGGCTCGACCGTCGAGGAGTGAAACTGTCTCCCCATTTCGTTTATAGAAAGTGTTGTTTACGTTTGAAAATAAAGCAATTTTAAAATCACCCTAGAAATATTAATGTAAATTACCTCAACCGTCTACATTGTAATACCGCTCTATTTTCAAGTAAAATTAGAAGTGATGTGCTAAAATTAAATCTTCGTAAATTAAATTCTCGTAGGTAAATCGAACCGTTGTACACCATTGTTATGCAATAGAAGAAAGTATTTGTATTAGTAAAACAAAAATAAAAAATAATACATACTGTTTTTAATTGTTTGATTTAATTATACCTGCAGAAATCTAAGCAATTAATTTAATTGTGGTGTCAAACCACACTGCTAAATGAATCTAAATCTAAACATCTCCTTCAAAGGCGTTGAATAAACTTTAACTGGCTAATTTCGTAACTAAGCAAATTATTTAACTAACATAATTATCTGATGATAAAAAAAAAAGATACGAAAATATTTTACATGAGTAATCCAAATTAAGATACGCAAAAACAAAGAAAACATACTAAATTGCCGTCCATTAGTAAGTTTCACTCGATTTTTATTAATGGTGTCAATATCCCAATGGTGCTTTTGAGGGCCTGCCTTGACCATGACCCATGATTTGGTACAGATGATTTGTTGTTTACTTTATAAATCCCCCAATTTGTCTAAACTGAAGTCTTTGTCTTATATCTCGGGGTGTTTGGACTCCTGGCTGCGCTCTGAACGTGTTCAATCATTTTACATTTTAATGCAGGCAACTCAGCTGGATCGAGTAATCACTTTCCTTTTTTATTACGGTTTAACGTAGCATAGCTGCATTTTTTTGGTCACTTTTCATTATTACCATATCTTGGGCGTTGCGTTCGTTATCACCGCTTCTGATGTCGTTGCGTCAAGGAAAGTGCTGTATCAGGATCATTGTCATCAGGGTGGTGATATCAGCATTAGATCGTATTCGTACAGATAAATTAAAGAAAGGGTTCACATTTACTCCACTGTATTTATTCCACTTCATTTTTTGCATATCACTTATAATTTGCCTTGAAATCAGAGAGGTATTACAATGTAGGCAGTTGAGGTAATTCACATTATTATTTCAAAGGTTATTTTAAAACACTTTATTTGCAAACGTAAACAACACTTTCTATAAACGAAATGTGGAGACAGTTTCAAGACGTGTTCACTCCTTGGCGGTTGGGCCAAGACTGCCCGCCACTCCGCCCGAGTCGTGCCGTCGAGACTCTGTCAGCACCCCCACCAGGCGGCGCACTCCCACTTCCGTTTTCTGCGTCATGAGTCGGTACTATTGACCACATGAGTCCGTACTATTGACCACATGATTCCATGCTATTGACCGGATCCGTCATATATATCTTTATCTCCGTAGTGTCAGTGATTTGGTTTGTTTTGGATTTATCTTTGTTTCTAAGTTTCGAAAGCGTAAGTTACATTCTCATTATTTTTGGGGTAGTTATTAGGGGTAGTTATTGGGGTAGTCTTAGAAATTTCAATGTAAGTGTGAAAGGTGATTAAAACACAAACTTAAAAGAAAAAGAGTTCCAAATTATATATCATCAGTACTCACCCTCACTGAATAAAAAACTGTATTAACTAACCTGGGACACAGTTTCGGATGTGACATCGAATATACTCTAAGAGAATGAGTTAGCGCACGAACCCAACTTTGTGTTGGATGACCTAGGTGCTCTAACTAAGTCCACGTCTAGGTTTGCCATCGAATTCTGGTACGATTTAGACCCATGTTTCATTTAAGAACCTTTGTGCTTTTAAAGCTTTAATGACATTTGCCTACGGACATGAATCTCGAGTTTGGATCGAAATCTGGTCTAAGTCGTTAGCGTCCCTCACACTAGGCACACATCTTACACGCGCGATGTAAATAAAATTTAAATAATAGTCTCTCCATGACTCATGAGTCGATAGGTAGGACCATAGTAATGCTCGACGAGACGATCGGTATATGGTGTGATGGTTTAAAAGGATTAAAAGCTAAACTATTGGGCTGATCGATGTCTAGGCTTTGCTGGTTGGACTGAGATAACAGGTGTGATTGGAGTTTCAGTTTCCTTATCGATTAGGTAGGTTTCCGAGAGCTAAAGGTCCTAATTCCATATTTTTTGGGTAATTTTAGGGTTTCGCAAAACTAGGGTTAGAATGACCACATAAGAAAGAAAAATCCGATTGCCGTTTCAAGAGCTGTCAAATCTAAGTCGCATGTTTACTTTGTACCTTGTTTGATTTCTTGTGCGGATTTTATAAATTGTTTGACTATTTCGATTTCCGTGGATTACATTTTAATCATCTTACTTCCGCGGATTGTATGTTTCATTCGTTTCATTTTTGCGGATTTTGATATTTGATTTTACTTTTATCTAAGTGAACTAAATTTTATTCATTTGCGAATATTTTTCGAATATTTATACGGTTGATTTACAGATTATTATGAACTTACATATTCCTTGTGACGTTATTCAAAATGTATATGACGCAGCCATCTGGTTAAATCAGCCATTTAATGAGAAGGCTAGTCTATTAAATAAACGCCCGCATTCAATTGAATGCCTAGGCCGATCGTTGATAGAACTAGCAACACTCAACGTTTAACTTATAGTAAGCCAGCCCTTTAAAGACGGCTGACGTTAAATCAGGCAGATGATTTTAATTTAGTTCAAATTTTTTCCACTACGACACTGGTAGTCACCAAACCAAATATGGCGTCAGACAGCTCGCACAGCAAGCAATGTTTTCGTATTTTGCTCGTTTTTAACTATATTTAAAGTGCGGTACTGACATGTTTTAAAGTAAATATTAAGATAAGTTTAAGCAAAAACTAAGATTACATTAAATTTGTTCATTTTATTTTTAAACTTATAATTAGAAACATAAATGTCTGCAAAAGTTTCGTGCCATTTTACATTTTGTCATATAAAATAAGAATGTGCATAATCCCTTTTGTTCCTATACAACCATAGTTACAAGTAGTTAATTATAACTTTAAACTTATCTTTGTGTTAAATACTATCAATATTATAGGTAGGTACCTACACGCAATACAATTAAATGTATACTTACTGAAATTGTTGCCACAAATAATATCATTATTAAATAAAAGTGATATTTATTAATTAGTTCTTTTTTATCTTAGCAAGGTTATCATTTAAGTTGCAAACTCATGTTCAGTCTAACCAAACATATATTTCCCTTTAACGAAACGGCTGGATAACGTTCAGCCAAGTAGCTGCACGTTACATTCAACTACTTGGCTACTTGTCCTTTAGTCATTCAATTGAATGCCGGCGTTTAATTAACGGACTAGCTTTCTAATTAAATAGCTGATTTAACCAGATGGCTGCGACATATACACAACGTAGTGGGTCAGAAAATTTCAATCGATAACTAGACGATCACTTGCTTACGGCCGAATCATCATATTTCAAATGATGTTAAATATGTTATGTCTACCTTTTATAGGTAGAAACTCGTATGTGTGTATTTATACAAATAAATAGGTATAAGGGGACTGAAAAGTTACAGCACGCATGGTAAAAAGCAAAAAAAAATTCAAATCCCATACAAAAAATTGATGACAACATTGCTGCCCATGCTTGCTTTTGCATTGCTTGCCCCCCATGGAAAATTTTTTAAGAACTACCGCTCAAAATGATTGTTTTAACCTAACGTACCCGTGTACCAAACGGCTATCCTGCACATCGATTTGCGGTTTTCTATCAATATTTGCTTTGTAAACTACCCACTAATAGGAAATAATGATAGATTGACATCGCATAGTCAGATGCGAGACATACAACGTGACGATCCGGAAAACTCAACAATGTGGAGAAAAATGACCAGGAAAGCGGACCCTGGTTTCTGCCCTACTGCCACTTTCTATCCTTTTGCTATGTACGCAAGACCAAACAACAACATAGTAATAGTGTTAATTATGATCATACAATGTGTCTCTACTTTTTCTAAAGTAAATTAATTAATTTAAAATTAATAGTAGTAATTAAATAAAACCCGTTTTATTTAAGTTAAACCCATTACAACATGAGTGCCTGTTTATCATACTAGGCGTAGCCGAGTTTGACACGAGTGCTTTAATGATTTATTATATGCACCTGTATACACTATACAGGTGCATATAATTTTAAATAATTACTTTGCGATACAGCATTTCCCATACTATTTTAATTACAGCTGTAATGAAAAATAACTTTTTAATCATTATGCAACACTTTTCTTTTTTAAATTATTGTCGGGCGCTGGGATACGGCGAAATGTAGGCTGAATACTTTAATGTCTTCAACAAATTCAAAATTCAAATTTTCCTGTTTATAGTGTGTAATTATTTTCCCTTTAAATTGTATATTTTTTCCAATTGTTGTAATTTGTGTATGTAAATGTTTTTTCTTTTTTGAAGCAAATAAATAGATAAATGTGAAAGTAGTGAAGTGAAGTTCCCGTCGATTGATATCCTCGACACGTAGATACAACAGAACTGACTCGCAGCTTACTTCCAGCAAAGTGGAGAAAATTATAGGTACGAAATTTTAACATGAAAATATGAGTGTAGATAAAGTACTGTATGCAACTGAATATAATTAGGTATTAAAACACTTGTGTCAAACTTGGAAACAGACACTCATGTCTTAATACCCCCTTTTATATGCCAGTTGCACAAACTACTATTATGTTGCAGCTGTAATGAAAATAGTATGGGAAATGCTGTATCATTAGTATTTTTTTTAAACTTAATATTGAAAAAAAGTTTATTCTTAAACGACTGTTTTCAAATACGTAATTGTAACATTACGCTATGAGTAGATATAATATATTTTTCAACAGATTACAACAGCAGGGTACATCTTTACATTATATGAAGCATCATTTAGGCCGTGTGGTATCCGGCAGAGTAGAATAGCACTGTAGTAGGCAGAGTAGAACGGTATTCTACTCTGCCGGACACCACACGGCCAACAGTATACATATTTAGTAAATAGTCTGAATTTAAATTATATTGGTATTCACGTTACAGGTGAGCGGCATTGTCGATGCGCATGACATTACGTATCTGTCAATGTCACAGTGACAGGTGGCCCGCGTGCGGCGCTTGCGTCGCGGACAAAGAAAAAAATTTTTGGCTGTAGACTCTATTTAAATTTTACTTTTTTTATGGCCCTACATACTGGCCATGAAATCGTTGTCCGCTAGATGATGCTGTGGTGCCTAGTGTTCATTGTTGTTACACGTATACTGAATGACGTTCATAAGTGTTTGTGAAATCCTAAATTGAATAAACGTATTTGATTTTGATTTTGATTTTGATGAACTCAGAAAACAGTCATTGGTAGATGGCCGTAGTGAGACTCGAACCCGGTATCTCTTGCTTACGAGTTGGATACCCTAACCGCCCGGCCACCGACGCTCCTATCAAGCTTATAAATTATTAAATTCTATTGTAACACTGCGATCTCCAACTGCGTAATTTTATTTTCAGGCGAAATAATATCAATAGGAGACTCAATTTACCTGGAATGCACAAACGCAGGTAGTCTGCCTACGTTGGACCATATTCAAACACCAGCCAAGATCTACTCGGATTTCTGCGATCCAAATGACACTTACAGCGCTATGTTAAATGGTGTCAATATTAACTTGTCAAAAGTAGAGGTTTTATATATACGTCCTAAAGCCAAGTTCTCTTCCATGTATCTCATTGGATTGCCAAATGGTACAGGTTTTGACATAGTGTTAAAAGATACAGCAATTGAAATCCATTATTCTGGTAAGTACTTACACTTAAGTATAATGCATACGATCCGAATTTGTACATTATCTGAGTCGATAATAATGATGAACTGCAACATTCAAATTTGTAAGTGTGACATCAAAATTGTAAGGTAAATACACCTATTATCGCAATACTTAAAATCGGTGGAATCCCTTTCATACATTATTGGACTCATTCCCTGTTATTGTATTTACTTCATAAACGAGCTAAAATACATGTCGTAGAGGGTCATGAGCATAGACATCACTTTGACTAAGAAACACAACGTCAATCGAAGCGCCACCTTGCGGATAGCTGGAAATACTATGAAGACGTCATATTCGGCGCGCGGCCGCAACGAACAGTTGGCATCCGACCATCGACGAGTCAAGACGTGGACCTAGCTGCTCATTCATTGAAGAGAGAAGAAGTCTTGATTTATTGCCTCACGTCATATAGCCGTACTCCATAAAGGAGAGTGTGAGTACAGAAGGGACTACTAAGTAATAAGTTGTACAAGGGCACACATGAAAAGATTACCTGGCGCACCTTGGGTTTCGACTAGCAGGAGGCCATGGGTGGTGGCGGGTCTTCCAGTGACCCACGAGTTCGGTAGTCCCACATTTTTATGTGCTACTAAAATTATACTAAATTCATCCTATTCTTTCATTGTTTGCTATTTTTATTATAAAATTTGCTTTATAAAATAAAATAAATGAAATAAATAATCATGGACAGATTCACACAGCGCCATCTATCCCCAAACTAAGCAAAGCTTGTACTATGGGTGCTAGATTACTGATATAATACTAAAATAGATACTTTTTTTTTAATTACATACTTATTATTCATAGAACACCCAGACCCGTAACAGAAATTTAAATTCATCATTTAAATTTTTGCCCGGTCGGGAATCGAACCCGGGACCTCTTGCGTGGCAGACCACTGAACCACTCAGGACCTCAATACACTGTTAAACTGTTCGGCTGGTTCGTATTTCAATTACACTATCCCGAAAATACCTTCTGATGGATCTCTCCCCTGCTAGAGTCTGCCCTAATCTACGACATATATAATATGAAGTGTTCATTAAAATAAAATTTTACATTGTTACATATTTACAAGTATGCACTATTTACCTACTAGCAAATACGCAATGGTTGTGATTTAACGATTAATTATCACAGTTATCACCTTTGATAAATTTTTTTTCGTGTTCGTATATTATTTGTTTTGTTTATGTAAGAAAGGAAAGCACGCGGCGCGGCACAGTGCTCTGTGATCCGGGCGGTAAGTCAAACTGTCAAAGTGACAATGACAGTCAGTCAGTCAGTCCGATGCTAGGACCAATAATATCTGGAAAGCACCTTGCCGCAAATGTATTTTGTACCATGATTTTGTATTTAATGACGTTCAAAAGAGTTTCGTAAACCCAAATTGAATAAAAATTATTTGACTTTGCAATTAAATTTACAACAGAACTGTAGTTAAAATACCTACTTATAAATGTATATATCATCTATTATGTACATTTTCCCCTGTTGTCGTACAAATACGTGCATTTAAGTTACCGCAGAAAGCAAAACCAAATTGTTTACCATCAGCCTCAATACACGCCCTACATCTTCTTGGTGGATTGGACGTTCAGGCAATTGTATTGCCTTGCCTTGGCAAGTGCCATTGGCGCAAACTTTTAATGGTACTTACCAAGGCACTTTAGCAATTTTTTTTTAAAGGAGGGCCTTTAAAATTCGACAAATTTAAAAAAAATTAAATTCGTAATTTAACAAATAGTCTTAATTCTAGAAAACTTGGGGCAATTGTGTCATTATTTTTACTGTGGTTCTAGAAATGTTATTTAGGGTTACGGTTCCAAAGTTTAAACGAATAAAAATAATAAAAATTAACCACAATAACCGAAAAATTGTTACAGTTGAATACAGACGTTGAGTTCTGGGACACCTGTATACACAGGTACACTTTTGCGAAAGACACGTGCGCGAATCCACTAGCGCGAATAAACATTTTTGCCAATGTAGATTTGCGCGAAAGCCACTTGCGCGAAAGACATTAACAAATGGTCGTTTGCGAGATTGGGTGGAACTTTGGAACAGTGACAGACAGACACTTGAAATATTTATGGAATGTGTGTTTCTGTGGCCGCAATAACAACAAATAGTAAAATCATAAAAATGTTGAAAATTAGGAGATTTTGTCGGCGATTGTAAGAATTGTTTTGTTATTTCTCTATCCCATTAAAGATAATACATCGATACAAGCACGAAACTTTGTGTGATTATAGTGCTAATACTACAAACAAACATATTACGGCGCTTTGAAATTTTCCTCATGTAACTCATATAATGCTACTGTCCCAGATAGGAGAAACCACAGGAATAACGTTTCTTTTTCTTTTTTGTTTAGATACAAAGCCGCTTTCTAAAGTAATTCCTTTTGCAGCACAGAACAGTGATACAGTGAATAAAAAAACTTGTATTCATTTACAGGAACGTTTCATGAAGAGGATTCAGTACTCCGTATAGACCTTTTAGGAAAAGGTAAAAACTCCCCGCCACCACCGGACATGAAAACGCTGGCATCCAAACTGTCCAACCTAACATATAAACATTTAGCAGTAACGGGAATGAAATCAGAGAAAAATCTCTATATAGCAGATTTAGTATATTCTATTACCAGCAATATCAGTGAAATTAACAAAATGACATTAATTACGGATTATATGGGTGATTTTATTTGTTTACCAGAAGGATTATTCACCAATATTTCTTTAACATCATTAGTGGTTAAACCTGAAGGAATACATCAAACCATTATGAATGTGGAGAGCAGTGTATTTAATAGCGAAACATTGACTACTGTATACTTACAATTTGTGAAAATGCCATTTCTCCCAAAATCAAACAATCTGGCGAATATGACGCTAGAAGACAGTGTGTCAGACGGCAAATGGGGTGGATGCCGAAAGTTACAAAGACTGGTTCTAATTAATCACACATTTTGGCGTAGTTTCGTGCCGAATCAGAGATGGCTGGCTCACTGCGAAAAATTGACGGAATTGGAATTGACGGATATGAATTTTTCAAATACATTTTTTGATATACTGAGCATCATTATTACTGGATTGAAATCAGTGAAAAAACTCATAATATTTAACAGCTCTGTGAAAATGCTTGCTGACAACTGTTTTGCTTCTTTAAGCAAAATAGAATATATTGACTTATCCGGCAATGAACTGCGTAATACAAATTTGTAAGTTTGACATTCAAGTTATAAAGTAAAGGCATCTATTACCGCGGTACTAAAAATTAGCACCGCTTTTCCTGTTTAATTTCTAAATTCGTAGGCTTACAACAAGTATATTTTTAAGAAGTTAGAACAAGTATAAATTATGGTTCTATACAATTTTACAATGTCCAACGGAAGTCAGTCAGACGTACCACAACACATCAAGTTACATCCATTTGTGCGTCGCCAGCGCGTTTTACCATAGCTACATTACAAACGCGGACCGTCGCACTAGCTATTGCGTTCGTTATACGTTAACACCAATATTTTTTGCATGAAAGCACAAGATTTGGTGACTAGACAGGACTGACCGCCCCGCTAAGGGGGAGAGGGAGGGGATAAACTTTTCTTACGCTGCGCACTGTCGGGTGGCAATCATTTTCAGATAAGGTAGGTACATTTTTGCATACAAAAAGATTGTATTATTTTCAAATTCTAAAATATTATTCTGAGAAAAGATCTTTCAGTAGCAATACACTGAACTGGTATATATTTAAAAAATATATTTCAAACCCCACTTTAATACCAATTTCGAAAAAATAAATTTAATAGTATAAAATTTATGAAAATACATTTGAAAGTTTGAAGCTTCGCATACAATTCCATACAAAAATAAGGACACCAAACGGACTAGGTTGCTAGCTAGGGTGTGATAGT
Organism: Blastobasis adustella; assembly: GCA_907269095.1. Classification (NCBI taxonomy): domain Eukaryota; kingdom Metazoa; phylum Arthropoda; class Insecta; order Lepidoptera; family Blastobasidae; genus Blastobasis; species Blastobasis adustella. The sequence continues at coordinate 1,716,048 of OU026132.1, forward strand.
AACGATTGTGTTTTGTTTTGATTAATTAGATCGTGAATCGTTAAGTCTAACAAAAAAATGGAACGTACGTAAATTAGAAGGTTATTCACCTATCCAAAAGGAAAAGGACGCTTTTGGTCTATAAAATAGCAAAATCGTATTTCACTGAAGTGGTTTTACTCACGCTTGCAAGTAAATCAAGCTGAAAAATCTTTGGCATACCTCGGTAAAAGATGAAATTAACTTCTGGTCTAAAAATATTGTAAAAAAGCTAAGCTGCGTAGGATAGTGGTTAATGCTTGTTTTATATATTTACTTTCTTATGTTGCGATTTTACCGCGGTAATAGACGGCTTCATCCTGTATTTAACTTAAAAGTCTTTAAATTTATATTATACATGCTATGACTCTGGCCGCGTGGACTGCACGTTATATCACGCAAATAAGGATTAAGGGTGAGGGGATTGAAGTAGACTATCTCATACTCTAGACACTAATCTAGCTACCTACTAAGTTCCATTAAAATACGTTTATCTGTTTAGGCGTTGCTCCCAAATTTCATGAAAATCTGTTCAGTACTTTTCGCGTGAAGGAGTAATAAATATCCAATCGTGCATCGTTGCAAGATTTGCATTTATAATATTAAATTTATGGATTAGTTGCAAAAAATTTAAATTTTATCAATGTGACACTTCTGAAATCATGTTTTTAAATTAAAGAGTCATCATCACCACCATCTACATTCTTTACCAACCTTCTCTCTCTCAATGATTAGGTACAGGATTTAGCCTTAATCTACAGTGTTGAAATAACATGAAAATGAAAAATACATTGAGACTTTAATACTTTATTGACAGTATTAGTGGAATAAGCGCGACAATACACACATTGATTCTGGATTATAATATTTTCCTAGATAAACCAGGTTGGTATTTTTTTCATTTTTAGGTTAATATTCGTTATGTGCGTAAACAATAGAGACTCTGTAACAATTGTAGTCTATCAATGATTGAGACAATTTAAGGTCCGGCGAAATCAACACATATGCATCAATTCGCAGAACTGCGAAACTCATTTGTTCGTAAAATGTCAGTGATTCCCACGCCGTAGTCACGTAGGTGTGTAAGACGCCATAAGATAACAAGGCAGCGCCCGCCGCGCCACTGACTCTCTCGATTCCCGGTCGCTTTAGTTACGTACGCCGGTTTTGCCGGAGCTTAAAGCTGGCTATCGATTGCTATAAATCACAACATCAGCATTACGAAAATTTTATTTTTGGGGTTTCGATATTATTTGATTCCTCTGTTCCCTACTTTTGACCTCTATCTATACGATATACTATTGTTTGTCACATCCGGTTCCTTCCATATTTCGTTTAATGCTGTATTCTATGGGTACCTATTTGAACTTAGTTGAATATTCTAAAGAGTCACTAATAATATTAAAGTATTACATTAACTGAGCGTCCCTTACGACTAGCCTACAACACTGCGTTGCGGCATCGCATCGCCAAAACAGCGTCGCGACACAATACGAAAATGACGTAACGACAAAACGTTCCTCAATTAAAGAAATGAAATAATCGGTGTCGTAATCGGTGATCTTGTTTAGCATTACTTGTCTGTCCGAAGTATAAAGTATACTGACGGTAGCGTGTCGTCGTATTGCAGATTTTTACGGTACGACAGCGCATCGGATAATTCCGCGATGCGTTGTACGGCGGCGTTGATTACTACGATGCGTCGTCGTGCCGCAGTGTTGTGGCCTGGCCCTTTGTCTGTGCTACCGCTAACTTAAATAATTATTTAAATATCTTTGTTAGTATTAATGGCAACTAAGAACTTTTATTCTTTTTTTTATAGAAGTTGAAAAATATCTTGGGAAATTTAAGCATTCGATCAAACACATATCTATGAAAGGACAACAGCCCGATCAACCAATGAGTCAAGATTTTGGCGATTTCACGAACCTAACGTATCTGGATTTGTCTAATAGTGATCTGCCTGGAAATTTTAAGGTAAATGTTTAAACAGTGGAGGGATGGCTAAAAAGTGAAGTGACTGGAAGAATGAGAATGAGGCCTTTCCCTTGTAGTGGTTCACTGGTGGCTACTAATGTGATAAATCTTCATTGTGTTGTTTCTTAAATTATGCATTATTTACAGATTTCTTTATCAAAAGTTACAATATATCTAGGAAATAAGATAAATAATCCTTCTATCGCATTGCGAGTCGGTTACCGTTACCACTAGGCCACCGACGCGGATGCCCCGAGAGAGACTCGACGAGAGGCGTAATAATGACATTCCCCATTCATTATCAGTGATGTAAACTATGAAATATTATAAACTGTAATTAGGGTGTGCCCAGATCTCGCGAACAATTCGCGCGTAACAATTCACGAGTACGCACCCTTAGAGGCCACATTAGAGGCGGGCAACGCACTGGTAATGCCCTTGGTGTTGCTGATGTCCTTAGGCAGCGGTGGCTACTTTCCTTAATGTGGCCATAAAAAAATTTTTTTATTTGCAGGTTGACTATTTGCCAGCAAATACAAAACTGCCCGTCTTAGTTGATCTACGGAATAACTCAATACATTCCTCATCTCGTGCAACGTGCGACGATTGGATAAGTAGCTATCACCACCGAAGATTGTTACAGGTAAACTCAGAATATTAAAATTTTTTACTTAACACACAATCACAATCATAAAATCTGGACTCCTTCAAGGCCAGACTGAATAGACTGTTTCTATAACAAGCATATGCCATGAGATGGCAGTCACATGGTTTAATAGTTTATAATACAAAAATATTAAATATATGTGTAAATATTAAAATATTAGGTACTTAATAAAGACAAATGCTGGTTTTACTCATTATTAATATCTAGTTGCCCCCCCAAACCCCTCCCCGCTCCCCCTCTGTGCGACATCGTTCGCCTATCCCACCCTAGCCTACCCTGCACTTACCCTGCACCTACCCTGCACCTAACCAACACCTACCGTACAACTACTCTACACCTACCCTGTGCTTATTACTTCTGCAGGCCTAGCACGAGTGTGCCCGCGACACAGCTCGCGCCGCGACAGAAATTTGTCTGTCGAACCATTTTTTCAATCGCACTGTCAGTTGCATAGCACATGTGGTAATGAGTCGAGAAGTCATACCCCCGCGAAAGCCTCTGTCGCGGGCAATCAAAGACCAACAATGCACGACATAGCTGTGTTGAGCTGTGTTGCCATTTATTAAAGATTTCTTTATTTTGGGTACCGAATCTTTAGTAGGAAGCTTTATTTTTATTTACGTTGACGTTGCGACTGGCGGGTATTTTTGAAATAATGTGTAAAATTTTCAATATCAAAATTTAAATGTTTTTAATTGGATAAGATTATGCTTGAAATTTAGTGAAATATTGCATAAATTTACTCTTTTCACCTAGGAACGTAACATATCTCCCCAATTTTGCTTTTATTTATGCTTTTCATCTAACATGTGCTAACGGAGAGCCATTAATTAAAGTGTAAGTAAAATAAGATACATTCATAGTGTTAGTAACAATATCTCTTACATACTAGTGTTAGTAGTTATTGTATAAGACAATTATCTTGAATGAATGAATGAATAAATGAATTAATGATTTATTGCTGGAAAATGTGGTAGATGCTGGTAGATGTTACAATTTTTATACTCGTTTCTCACACTTTACTAGAATCTGGCATGCAATATTTGAAGCATAATTAATCTAATTATTATTAAAATGTCCGCAACAAATTACACAAATATGTCCAGCTGTACAATGGGGAGTGTTCTGAGGAATTATTTGATCTGGTGCCCACAGCACAATTCCGCCATCGCACCACCCGCCGTGGGCTGGGTACTCATCCCCATTACGTGGACCCTCTAGTGGTGTCCACGCGAAGATTCGAAATAAAGTTTCTCGCTCGTACGATTCGGATGTGGAATGAGCTCCCAGCCACAGTGTTTCCTTTGGTCTATGACATGGGATCGTTCAAGAGGTATATTAGAGGTTTCCTTAGAGGCGGGCAACGCATTGGTAGCACCCCTGGTGATGCTGATGTCCATAGGCGGCGGTGACCACTTTCCATCAGTTGGCCCGCATGCCTGTTTGTCTGCCGGATAACAATAAAAAAAAAAACAATTATAAATAAAGTAATAGTATATAAAGCTATAAAATAATCATGTCACTTCAATTAATTAATATTAATAACAAGTCATAAATAACACTTTCGCTAACACGTTAAAATATCAGAATAAGAATCAACGTAACCAAACGCAAACGATTACTTTACACGGGCAACATTTCCATACGTCACAACCACTTCCGATGTTATATTTTTTATTTCATTTAGTTTGACAGCCAACGGACTATCTCTTCGCAAAATGACTAGTGAAATATAACTGTTTTGCATTACAACAAAACATATATTATGTGTATGAGAAACACACAGCGTTGAGTGAAAAGGCTATCTAAGATTTTACCTTAATAAATGATGCAAACATACCAATCAATCCGCATATTACCTCCTTGTGTCACCCATTCCAGCAGCAGTGCGGCTTTACTACTTCCATGTAAGCGCGCTGAAACTTGTCAGAACATGTTTACCTCATAGTAGTCTTCATGATCCACCAGCAAGAACCTTGCTGCAACGCTGTGTGTTTCTCATACACGTAATATCTGTTTTGTTGTAATGCAAAACAGTTATATTATGTTTCTTCGAAACACACAGCGTTGAGTGAAGACTTGTTTGATTACTGCTGGTGAAAGAGGATTGCAGACGCTATGTGATCAAATAACTAAAATAATATGTAATTTTAATGTTTAGTTTAGGTACTCCGAAACGTGCAACATTTTAGTATGTCTCAAATACCACGATTCCTTTTTAAATTTTATAAATTTCTATAAAAAGTTATTCCAAAAATCAACAAATTATATTGGTAATGACATCAGCAACAATTGTAAACTTAACAATAACCATAAGAATGTAAAGTTGACTCTAAAAGAGTCTTATCATGGAAGTCCTTACAAACAATAGTAACTTTAACAGTAATTACACACAATAGTTAATCACTCCACAACAGTCTCTGGTTTTAAATCAGGTAATGAACACCTTACCAAAAGTAAAAATCAATATGAAATCTGAGCTGAGTCTGTTTTTCTGCCAACCTGATGACAGTAAAATTTTTGTACATTATATAACTCTTCCAGTTTTCCTTACTTGTCTAAGGGTTATTCTCTAGCAAACTCCTTGTTGTTCTCCATAAATCAAGATTTAGAGGGACTGGTATTTAGAAATTATTTCCCTATTTTTAATGTTTCTTTTAATTTACATTACATTACCCTAAACCTTCTGAAGGTCAGGAGCTAGCTATATTTCTAGCTACCTTATTTATAAAAGACTCTCTACTGTACAGTAGGTATCTCTCATACGAGTTAGTTATTTCCGCCATTGTGCCCCATTAAATGAGAATATATGAAAAACCTTTATGTGCAGCAGATTTTAAAAGCTATTTCTCTGAGTAAACCACAACAAGAGAGTGCCTGTGTGAAAACTATTATACAGGGTGTCCAGTGGCAGATTTCAAAGTTCGAAAAGTTGTAAAAAAAAAACTACACCTCTAATACAAAGTATGTTTATTGTAATTTAAAAACAACAAATGCGGATTTCATTTTTTGAAAACCACGTTCTCCAAATGGCGGCCATCGAGCCTGACACACTCTTCGAGTCTAGCACGCATGTTTTCAAAAACGCGTTTACAGAGAGGCTGGGGGATCCTGCTGATTTCGGCTCGAATATTGTCTTTAAGTTGTGTCGCAGTGCTCGGATTTGTTTTGTAAACAACGGATTTTAAGTATCCCCATAAGAAAAAGTTACATGGGCTTAAATCTGGTGACCTAGGTGGCCACGGTATGGTGCCGTTTCGGGATATGTTTTTTTCTTGAAAAAACTGCCGCACTGCATTCATAGACACATTAGCAGTATGAGCTGTGGCCCCGTCCTGCTGGAACCACGTGTTTCGGTTGAAGTATGGACTATTCTGTAGTTCCAGTCTAAAAAAGTCATTTATCATTTTGGTATATCTCTCCGAATTCACAGTTACAGTTTGGCCACGTTGGTTTTCAAAGAAATAAGGTCCTATGATGGCAGATGCAGACATTGCACACCAGACTGTAACTTTAGGTTTATGTAAAGGTTCTTGATGCATTTGTCTTGGGTTGCGGACATCCCAGTAACGGAAATTTTGCTTATTCACATATCCTCCGATGTGAAAGTGGGCTTCGTCACTAAAGATTATGTTAGCCATCCGAGTAGCAGTACGAAATCTCAACAACATCTCCTCCGCGTAAGTTTTTCTTAATGCAAAGTCAGAAGTCACTATAACCTGTAAACTTGATTTCGTAATTCCCAATATCGATGAACGTGCACGAAGTGATAAACGGGGATTTTCAGTGACAGAAACCATAACACGTTCAACATTTTCGTCCGTGGCTACCGTTGGTATAAATCCTGGTCTGGGTCTATTTAATGTTGATCCTGTAGCTCTGAACTTTGCTACCCATGACTGAATGAGGTTGATCGATGGTCCATCACGCAATCGACGAATACCGTAATGATAATTAAATCGACGGCGTGCTTCAGACAGCGAAAAACCACTCGAAATGTACGCCTCGACAGCAAAAGCGCGGTGCTCTCCACTCCACTGTTCCATGGCTACTAAAAAATCCGCAGCGCTTGCGCTTTTAACGACGCCCCCCGCGCCCCTCTCACATGTTGCGTTCAGAAACTACGTTTGTTCAAACTTTGAAATCTGCCACTGGACACCCTGTATTACTGGTTAATTGTCCACCATCTCCTTATGCACACTGCATGACATGTCAAGAAGAACGGCTTTGACTCTTCTTTTGGTCTCAGGAAGACATCTGCCTAAACATACACTTGGATATTTCTGCAGACAATATTACTCAGGAGTAGAAAAGGATAACACAGTGGCACAAGTTTAGGTCATTGCATTATGCATATTCTAGTTATTAGACATATTACCCATGTAATGCAATTTATGGGTCAATCGGCCTGAAATAATTTATCTTTTATTTATTATTTATTTATTTATTAGTTTACAAGATGCCTGAATTAACAGTTTGTTTCATCTAAGTAACCAGTACCTATAGGTACTTATGAGAGCATAACTCTCTCTCTCTTTCTTCTAAACTACACTGAGTAGCTTCACCCCCTCCCCCTCTTCTTTTCCAAGCCAAGATTTGCAGTTTGTCCACTTGTGGGTGGGGAAGGGGCTCCCAATTGCGAAGTTTTCGCTCTGATTCTCTACTGATACCAGCTCCTCCAGAGCTCGGGCCCACAGGTAGGGTATCCAGACGCACTGAATCCTGTACTAATTAAGGCGCAATTAATATGTAAGGTTTCTCTGCCGTGTTCAAGTGATTGAGAACTCGCGTTATCAGATTGAAGGAGGCCACGCAAGCCGAAACTTCCGTCTTACTGCATGCATCGCAATATTTTATCAAGTCATCGTTTGAGTCCCAAGTGACGTATTCTCGCCCAACGGCCGAGTCAACAGTCTGGGACGCCCACAAGGCCTCCGCGGCCTGGTGCAACATATGCCATTTTGGCACGGGGTTGTTTCCTTAAAGGCAGTATGGCACGGCTATGCTGTTGTACCTCCTCACAGGTCCACCACTGTGAGGGTGATATTGAGCCAACATGACAACACCAACAAATGTATGAACACCCCATTTACGCATCAAGGCCTCCGAGGCCTGGGGTAACAGATGCCCTTCCGGTGCCCGCCTGTTTCTTGAAAGGCGGTCGGCCATGCCACTATACCTCCCCGAGAGGACTACCAGTGTGAGGGTGATGTCAAACGATATGTTCACAACATGGACGCCCCAGTTACGAATCAAGGCCTCCGAGGCCCGTTGCAACAAATACCATTCCGGCAAGAGTATTTTTTGAAAGGCGGTCGGCTGTGCCGCTGTACCTTCCCGAAAGGTACACCGCTATCAGTGAGGTGTGCAGTCAGATTCAGGAGAGCACGGGAATGAGTACCTCCGTCTGTTGTAAAAGGCTTCATTCCTAAGTGGCTACTAAATTATGAAACACTATTAAAGAACTTACATTCAATATTCAATACTCAAATATTTATTGAGTTTTACATTAAAACTCGCCCAGCGTATGAGAAAAAGTAAATCCCATTATTTATGGTTTAAGCCACATAAAACGTTAAAGAAGTACCCATTTGACAATGAGCTCACAAGTCTGTATTGCATAGAAATTCTGTATTTTGTCAGGTGTTTAAGACTGCTGATTTGACCTGCAGATTTGACATACAATAATGTTCTGTTATATGGACTGAACTAGAATGTTTGCACACTGAAGGCCTGCTTCATGTACGCTTACAGCTCCATATACGGCAAACACCACCTTCAGATTGTAACACCATCATCTCTGATATGGTGTCCAGATGTCTAACAGACTAAGGTTGTCTAGGTGAGCTCCCCACCGTGCATCCGCTGCATCGGTGGTAAGTGTGTTACTGGGTTCTTGTTGGGAGACTTGCTGTTCTGTAATGTATAGCACGTTCAAAAAATCTCAAATAACGCTTTAAAATGGCATCGACCTCCTCTCTTTGGGTCTGCCCTGTCCAAAGACTTCAGAAAGACCTGAGTCCCACGACAATGTAAGCACCCTTGGAATAGTTAGGTAAGCTAAATATTAAATATGTATCCCTAGATAGTACTCACTGACTTATCAGTTTAAAATGTTTTTACTCTAAGATGAAAAAAAAATTTTTCTTTGTTATTATTATCTTTTATCAAAAAAGATTTGTTATTTCTACAGTACCCAAACTCACTTTGGGTCACTGTACCATCATAGTAAGTGAATAGTAAGTATTCCAAAAATCGGAATTTGCAATGGTTTGATTTATAGGGAAAATTACATAGATTACCCGTTATTATTTTCCATATAAATGGATTGCTTCTAAATGGATTTGTATTTGCCTGCACAACATGTGCATTATTATTTTTTATTGAGTTTTAATCAGTACTTAACTATAATTATTATTATTTTATATTTTCTAAAGTAATTGTGAGCATCTAACAAGGTCTGCATACTACCCAGGAATTGAATAAGAGGTGAAAGAGCATCCCAGCTACATAGATCCTCTGAACTTAGAGGTATACTTATGAAGAAACTCTTAACCTTAACTTTGGGCCAAGAGATATGTAACAGAGAACCGAGATTCAGATCTTGCGGGTTGGCCGCTGCCCAATTTACTAGGTCCTGTTTTAATAACTCGTTACTGGTAGATCTATGTTTGAGAGACCGGGCAAAACTCCCTCTTTGATGGCTAAATAGTCTATAGTCTTATAAATGTGGGAGAGTTCTTTTCATATACTTTAATTTATTTTTATACTACTAAAATGGCAAACATGCTCACGGCCTGATGGTAGCGGGTACAGCAACCCATGGACATTTACAATACCAGGGGCATCACATTGCACGAATCCTGGTGTCGCTTTAGGTATTCAACCTTATGGTAGATTTATAATGAACACTGCTACAAGCATACCCTGGCATAAGCCGGAAAAGATTATGCCTCATCCAAGCCGGTGAGTCAAATTGTTGTAAGAGAGTAAGATCTACAAACCTTCTTATTAGTCTTCAATTCAACTACTTCTTTATCAAATTCTGTACTGATTAGTATACAGGGTGTAAAAAGACCGCTAGCATTAATTGAAACCTCATATTCTACCCATGAAACTGAACAACTTTCCCCAAGAAACACACCCGCGGAAACTCTTAGTTTCGGCAGAAATCGAGATTAAAAATAAAATAAAAAGTTGTATTTTTGTACTAAAAAATATCAAGTATCACTACCTACCCACTCGCTGCCGCGCGCCCGGAGGTAGGTACTACCTACAGTGGCCGCGCCCGCGCCAACCGCTACCCGTGGGCCCATGCTAATGGGACAGAAACACTGCCATGCTCCCACTCGGTAAAGTTCAACACGACAGGGGTACGCATACCTTAATGCATTACCTAGACGTTTGCTTACGGTCATTCACATTATATGAAAATCGTACCCAGCACCTACCTATCGTCGATGTCAGCAGTAAAGTTCACGATCGAAAGTTCTACCTACCTAGGTAAATGATTGTATGACGACCATTCACATTACATGAGAATTTAACATAGTAGGTATTTACCGCGGCGCGCATTTGCATGATCAGGCACAGGATCAGCTGACTACCTACCTAACTTACGTACACGTTTGCTTACGGACATTCACATCATACGAGAATCGAGCCCAGTACCTACTACCTACCTACTGTCGATATGTGCAGTAAAGATCACGATCGATAGTCCAATACCTACTAGGAACATGAGAATTGAACGTAGTTCCTGTGGTAGTAACTACCTACCGCCGCGCGAACCATACTTACCGCCGCGCGAACCATTTGTCATCAGCTGACAGGATGAACGGATGAACCAAACCAACATGTTTGTATTACGAATATTCCCAATTCCTATCACACGATCGAACCGTGGAGACTAAAGCAAAAAAAGAAGATAGGTAGGTACTTAATAGTCAAGCTTGGGTATCCCTACTAGTTATGTAGAATACACGAAAGCGGCCGCCGCGCGGGGTCAATGGCCACTGGTCACGTGGGCGAGCGAGAGCCGTGCGCTGGGCGATGTACATTGCGCGTCGCAATTAATTATTTTTTTGAGGTAGCGAAATTATGAAATCATTTCCGCGGGTATGTTTCTTGGGGAAAGTTGTTCCGTTTCATGGGTAGAATATGGGATTTCAATTAATGCTAGCGGTCTTTTTACACCCTGTATATTGTTGTAATATAATTTCTCAGAAGATCTCATGGGATTTACCAAGTTGTTTGTCATTCTCTCTCATGTTATGTAAACTACTAGCTCCAGGAAGGTTTACTTAATTTTTTTACACTGACTAAGAGTCAAAAGTCCTCTTCTGTGTAACATTTTGTACATATAACTAACTAAGCTGTCTAATTAGTTATTTAGATTTAGTTATTCAGTTCGTTCTTGGCGATCGTGTCGAGTGCTCGCTTGTTATCTCCACTTACCCGATTTGAGTTACATAGTGATGTGCGATTGCGTTGTCGATAAAATTTTCTATGGGGAGAGTTGCTATGGGGAGATACGATGTTGACATTATGGCTATCAACGAGACGTGGCTGCGGCAGGGGGAAGAGGGGCGAGCGCCATCGGTGGCTGGCAATAGGTTGCGACGCACCCCGCGCCCCGTGACGATCCGCGCGCGTGGCGGTGGTGTCGGCTTCTATGTGAGGCGAGGATCTACCGTACGAGTGCTACAGCACCCCCCAAATGCGGCTGTCGAACAAATGTGGCTTAGGGTCACTGTGAACGGGAAGGCAATGGGGTGGGAACGGCATACAGACCGCCGTGGTTAAATGTTGGTACATTTATGGATGCCATGTCAGAAACGCTAGGGTCATTTGCATGGAGCAAGATAATATAATATTTATGGGGGATTTTAACATAAATATTCTCAATATACAAGATGACAAGGTAAAGTGGCTCATCAGTCTACTTGAGTGCTATGACTTGTCTCAGTGTGTAGACGAACCTACTCACTTCACGAGTCAGAGCGCCACATTGATTGATCTTGTATGTACAGACTGCAGGGTAGTACCGCAACAGTTTACCCCATAGCAGACCTAGGTTCGCATGCATTTATAGTGTGTGAACTGAATGTAGCCAAGTATAAACCGCCACTGATTAGGAAACATTGTAGACCTCTAAGTAGTATAAATCGGGAACAGTTTATGGATGGGCTGGCGTCCATGGACTGGTGGCGCATAGGAACATTAATTTAATGACGTGGATTCCATGGTAGATGTTTTTGTCCAAATGGTTAATTTTGCTTTCGACTTATACGCGCCAATGAGACTAATAACGATTAAAAATCAAAAACATCCCTGGATTACGTGTAATATCCATAATTTTTTTTTCTCTATGGTAATATCGAGCAAATGATGAATGTGCGAGATCAAGCCTAAATCAGAGCGCGGAAGACGGGCGTGGATTCACATAAATTATATTACAAAGAGCTGAAGGGTATGGTTGGTTCAGCAATGTACAGAGAGAAGAGGGCATACTTTGACCACTTCGTGAACAATAATACAAACAACTCAAAACTCCTATGGTCGCACATAAAAACAAACGTAAAAATAAAACATCAGCCCGATGTACCCTCCCATCTCGTCTCCAATCCCGACAATGCCCATTTTTAGGATGTCCCAGGCGACAGTAATGTTGCTAGAACTACCCATGATTACTTTAAAAGTCACTGTGCCGTGTCCAGCGTGATGGAATTAAGAACGGTCGGAGAATCGGAAGTATTAAAGGCGATACGAACGTTTAAAATGAATGCGACCGATATTGATGGTATCTCGTTGGACATGCTTCTATCAACGCTGCCTATAACCTTGCTTGTGATAACAGCCATTATTAACAAATCTATAGAAACCAACGCGTACCCTAAACTTTGGCAGAAAGCTATCGTAAAGAAAGGGAATCCTAGGGAACTGAAGGATTTGAGACCCATTATTCTTCCATGTATGTCGAAGATACTAGAGCGCGTTGTGGCTGACCAGCTGACGGCATTTGTGGAGAGTAATGATATACTACCGAAAATGCAGTCCGGTTTTCGAAAAAATCACAGCACGGTGATGGCTATGATGCAGGTGACCGACGTTATCTTAACAGCACAGGATATGGGAGAGGGAACAATGCTCACGCTATTAGACTTCTCTCGCGCATTTGATAGTTTAAGTGTTCCACGTTTACTATCCAAGCTTCATTACTATGGATTCGGTATGTCTGCTATGAAATGGTTTGAAAGCTACTTCAGCGACAGATTTCAGATTGTGGAAATACGGAACGATGATGGGTCTATTGTTACATCCAGGCCGTGTGACGTGACACGGGGAATTCCACACACACAGGGTTCGATCCTGGGACCTATTTTGGTCTCAATTTACAGTGCTGATGTAACTAGAGAGAGCCACCACCGCCGTTACCACATTTACGCAGACGATATCCAAGTGTACGTACACTGTAAACCAACGAATATGCTGAGCTCTGTTAACAACCTAATCGAGGACCTTAATCGAATCGCGCGGTGGTCGGAAAAGAATGCTCTGGTTCTGAATAGTGCGAAAACTAAGTATATGCTGCTGGGTTCGTCTGGTCAGATTAAAAAAATGTTACACTGTAAAGTACAGGTTAAAATTGGAGATGATACATTTATAAATATATTTATCACCAAGTACATAAAAAGCAGATGTATTGCGGACTGTGCGGTGTTTCCGGGTGGTAGGTGTGGGCCCACTGAAAATCAGCGTTGTGGTACGCGCCAAGCGGCCACAACATTATGCTGGAAGCTGCGACACAGAGTTTGAACAATGCCACTGGGAATAGTTACCTGTAGGTAGGTACATTTATTATTATTATTATCTTATTTTTTATTATCTAACTTTTTTTTTGATGTTCGCTTATTTCCTTATATATTTTTTTTACCGTTATTGTTGTACTTAGTTATCGTGTCGTGGTGTCTACGTGTAATAAATGTCTTATTTTTTCTTTATTTCTTTCTAGTTTCCGAGAGTTTAGTGAATAGGTGCATGTTATTTTTAACAAATACACATATCTTGTAAACGTACATGCTCGGGACAGTCAACATATTATGAGATCTAAATAGGGGTCTACAAGATGTTAATGAATTAACATCACAAATTGCCCTAATGCACTGTTTTTGACAAATCAGTACTTGATTTACGTGGGATGAGTTACCCCATATTATGATGGCATATATCATAATATATACGTAACCGTAATATGCCTGCAAAGCAAACTTTTGAGAGCCGCCAAAATGAATACGCAAAGGAGTTTATTTTATTGCACAAGTTGGTGATATGCGTGGCCCATGTACACCTATCCTTCAACAAGATGCCCAGAAATGCAGTTTGACTAGACTCCGAAATAATTGATTATTTGCTATTACGGTTAAAGCTTTTTTATGACCATTTTTATTTACAAATTGTACATATGTTGTCTTATTTAAATTCACATTAAGATTATTGTTATCCAGCCATTTTACTATGTCATGTACTGTTTTATTCACTTCGTCATTGTAATTGTTAACATCTTTACACTCTTTTATCACCGATATACCGTCAGCAAATATACTCACTCATAGTTAGATACACTTAGCAGATCATTATACATATAAAAATATAATAATGGCCCCAAATTACTACTCTGTGGCACCCCTACCTTATTTAGTTCTATTGAGGATCTGTACGCTCTACGCTCTGCGTTACATACTTTTGCTATTTCAATATACTGTCTTCTGTCGATTATATAGCTCTCAAGCCATTTATAACCTAGCCCCCTTATTCCGTAACGTTCTCATCACGAAACTGGTGTTCGAAAAAACAAGGTTCTCAGTTTATACATACATATTATGTATAATATTGTTGTGACTGTTTTCTGTTGTATTGATACGTATAGACTATAGTAGTTAACCCAGTCTGTATGTTAGAAAATCAGTACATGGACTGTATGATGGATCGATATAACCCGGATTTTGACAATGGTTTAATTCTTAACATTTCTATTAATTTTTGGGAAATATATATAAAATCAGTTTAAGTGATGTTCAAATTACTATATTTTGATGGAAAACAATAAAAAATCATACAATATTAGAACCTTATTAGGTATTTACGAAAGCTCTATGAAATCTTTAATGAAATATTTAATTCCTCTAATCTTACTAATAAATAAACAAAATTATATCTTTTTAATATTTTTTATTACTTTTTGGAATACCTAATGTGAGGTCTTTAAGAAACTTTATGCTAAACTCAAGGGAAACTAATCACAGTCAGCATCTATATTTGCATATCAAAAGACCAGAACACCTCAACACCTATAAAAGTGGCCCGCACTAATCATAAATCGACTATCTGCTGATCCAAAGACGTGACATCGGCCATGTATCCCAGTGCAAGATAAATTAGGGGAAATGCCTCACTGCACAGCACCGAGTCCTTGTCATGGCCGTCCGGGTAATTAGTAGACGGCCTACGGCAGAACGCTGCGTACCGTCTATTAAGTGGTGGACTCTGAGCAGCAAGAGCCAGGAGTTCATAGAGGCAGCCGATGGCCTCGATTGGAGCGCAAAAGGCGAAACCTCCAATGAGCTCTAGTGCCACTATCAGAAATCCATCCTCAAACTCGGACAAACAGTACTCGGCACGTCGAAAGGCGGCCGACGAATTGACAAGGATACGGGATGGTGGAATAGTGAGGTACAGGAAGCAGTTAGGGACAAAAAGGCATGTTTAAGGAAATGACAGCACAGTAATTCACTATCGGATAAGGAAGTGTACTTGGGAGCAAAGCGGCGATCTAAAATGGCGGTGGCAAAAGCGCGGTCGGCCCAGCTGGCTCCGCTCTACGATGCGTTGGATTCTGTGAAGGGGCTCAAGCTCGTCTACAGGCTGGCAAAGTCGCGGAGTCGAGCCAGTCTGGATGTGACAAAGTGTGTTGCCATAAAAGGTACGGACGGCGTTTTGCTCACAAGCGCAAATTCTATTAAAGACCGGTGGTGCTGTCATTTCAAAGAACTGTCTAACGAGACCAACAACTACGTGCGACCACCACAGCTTCCTGCAAACCTTGGCATGATAAGCCTGATTACCCCTGATGAGGTGGAGAGGTCTCTGGTACGTATGAAAAACTGAAAAGCTGGTCATGATGGAATACCCATAGAAACCTGGAAAACAATGGGGATCCGGGTACTCTTGCTCACTGAGCTATTCAACAAGATTTTAGCTACGGGGCTTATACCTGACGCGTGGCGTGTAAATATTATCACGCCAATCTATAAAGGAAAAGGCAGTGTGCAGGAGAGTATAGAGGTATCAAACTTATAAGCCACACAATGAAGCTATTCGAACGGATTATTGAGTCGGATGTGAGAGGCAACGGCTTACCACGCGAGGATGCCAAAGACCGGGCGAAGTGGAGAAGAATGGGCAGGAAAGCAGACCCTGGCAGAGGCCGGGATAAGCGTTAGGACGATGATGATGATCTATATTTGCATATCCACCGTAGTAAAAAATTATGTAGTCTAGACAGACAATCTTCTTACAATTTAGATAGGCAGGACATATTTGACACAGTTTTTTAAACTCCTTGAATTTCAGTAGGTTTCTGAAGGTTCTCTAGTAAATTATCTTATTTCTTTTGTATATCTCTAGCAAACGAAACAAAAAGTTACCCCTAGGGACAACTATCAACAATAGTAAATGGGGCGACTATCCTTTTTGATACGGATACTTGGCCTTTTTATTGTGAAATAAATAAAACTTATTAAAAATGTATTTGTAAATGTATTTTAAACCCTAATGCATGCCTAGAAATAAAAAGTAGACTGGTGCCATAATCAGTAACAAAGATATTCAATATTAATTACTTACCAAAATAATTTTGACGCCCGTCAAAGCTTCAGCGCGGAAGATTTTTGCTCACAAGGACAAAACCTTTCCTGCGCTGATGGATTACATGGCACAGAGGCCACTTTCAATTATGATAAAGTGCTTAAGCCGCCAACATCCCCATCATAGTGTATTCGAAACTGGGGCAACTGTCCCACTGGGGACCCTATCCTACTGCTAGTGCTATTAGAATATTTCTATACAAAAAGGCTAATTAACACAACGTGAACTTCGAAAATCTATTTATATATCCGCGTCGCCGCAACACGATACCCGAAATTTTAACGAAAAATAATCAAACATAATTCCCACATGACCCCTCCTCAAATTAATCAACACAAACTTTTTTATTTAACATTTAGTGTGAGTGATTTCCATGTGACAAATTAATGATCAATTTTATGGAACTGATAAGCTCAGCAATTAATTAATTAAGCACAGCATTTAAACAGTACAGCTCAGCATTTCTGTCAGCTCAGCTCGGATCAGCTTGGCCTAAGCCAACTCTTGAGCTTGACTTGACTTGGGCTGACTCAACGTATCTCGGCTTCTTTGTCCCCTCAAGGTAGCTCAGCGAAACAGCTCAACTCTCTTTCTCATATAATACCTAAGGTAAAACCGACTCTATAAAACCCTGACCCTATGTCCTAACATATTACAATTTTCAGCTGACCACATCGTGATTTATGTGCTCTAGATAAATCATATCCTTAATATTTTAACAGGCCAAAAATGTCACCGTGTTGATGTCATGGACGGTGTCTTGCGACTGCTCGCTCGGATGTCTAGCGCTTCAGATGTCTTCCCTGCCTATGCTGAACATTACTGGAATAACATGCGAAGAAAATTCCCAGCTACTTGACCGCGGCATGCTTGCAAACATTGATACGTTCCAATGCAAAAAAGTAAGTACCTAAATCAAAGGGATTATTTAGTCCCAATTGGCAAAT
Organism: Blastobasis adustella; assembly: GCA_907269095.1. Classification (NCBI taxonomy): domain Eukaryota; kingdom Metazoa; phylum Arthropoda; class Insecta; order Lepidoptera; family Blastobasidae; genus Blastobasis; species Blastobasis adustella. The sequence continues at coordinate 1,733,583 of OU026132.1, forward strand.
ATATTTAGAGGATCCAAAAAGTGGTTCAGCAACATTATTGCGACAAATCATTTATATTTCTAGGATGATTGCGATCTCAAAAGTAGAGACAACTTTTTATGTCCGAGAAATCTCGAAATTCATGGACTCATTTCAGTTTTTACTTTTATCGTATCATAAAGACGCCCATTGCTGGGTATAGGCCTTCCCCAGAGATCCCCACAAAGGCCGGTCCTGAGCCTTCCGCATCCAGCTGGTACCTGCGATATTTACCAGGTTGGCGGTCCACCTTGTGGGTGGCCTACCCACGCTGCGTCTTTCGGTACGTGATCGCCACTCGAGAACTTTACTGCCCCATTGGTCAACTGTTATTCGAGCTATGTGCCCTGCCCACTGCCACTTTAGCCTGGAATTCTTGTCGGTGACCTCGGTTCGCTTGCGGATCTCCTCATTTCTGATTCAATCGCGCAAAGTGTCAATTGCCCTTTGGGTAACAGTGAGCTTTCTTATAGGGCCCATAGTGAGCGGCCAAGTTTCTGTTCCGTAGGTCATCACTGGCTTCACACATTGGTCGAAAACATTCGTTTTGAGACACTGCGGTAATTGTGATGAAAATATATGGCGTAGCGTAACGAACGCTGCCCAACCAAGTCGATTGACCTCTTTTACTGGTCTAAAGGTCGAGTATTCTACTCGTAAGCGAGAGGTACGGGGGTTAGAATCCCGCTGCGCCATGTACCAATGACTCTTTTCTGAGTTATGTACATTATTTGAATTCTAACCTGTGCCCTTATGGTGAGGGAAAATATCGTAATGAAACCTGTAAATTCAGGCAGGTAACCATAATCCAATCTGGTCAGGTTTCCCTGGTAGCAGGGTCACGGAGGTCAGATGGTAGTCGCTCCGCTGTTATTACCTGATCGCCAAATCCTGGATCATGGTCAAGGCGGATCCCGGGCCCTCATCCTCGAGAGCACAACCGGGACATTAACGCTAAGATGATTATAAACAACCAAAACTTCAAAATAAAATAAAATATAATAGTATTGTATTTAAATTTATTTATTTTTGTTTTATATAACACATCAGCAACAATACTGCTCATCTATTACCTAAATAAATAAATAAATAACTTTGCCGTCATCCGTTTTTAGTCTCGTCAGCTGGCTCTGTCCAATCGACAGATATCTCGCAAAGACTTTAGAGCCTTTGTTCTGCTCAATCACCGCCTCAATATTGGTAGTGAAGTTGAAGCAGCGTATGTCGCGAGTCAGAGACTTGGAGATCTGTCTATTTAGGGCTGATGGTTCAATCCTCAGATAAACAGTCTGTTAGCGTTTATTCGACGGATTCCACAGAATTTCATCGCCGCTTCAGACTAACAAAAGAATCGGTTCAACATTTGCTTTTTCTGATACAAGATAAAAGCAAGCACCAAACACAAAGGAACCAGTGTAACCGACCCATGTTACAACTGTACTCTACGGTTCTTTGCCACTGGGAGTTTTTATTTCACTGTCGGTGATTTTAGTGTTATTTACAGCTCCACTTTATGTCCAATTTTAAAAAGTAACAGGAGCAATAGCATCTTTAAGACCAAGATTTGTAAAGATGCCATGAAGCGATGGTAAAATCAGGAAAACTCATGAATTTTTTTACAAAATCGCTAGCTTTCCTAGAGTGATTTCAGTCATAGATGGCACCCCCGTTAGGATTCAGTCGCCTTGGGAATTGAGAAACAGATAAAGGTTATTTTCATTTAATGTGCAAGCAAATATTAGCACATTCTCACTGTCTCATTCACAGGTCAAACTTATTATTGCAGATTGAGCAGGTGAGATATTCTTTCCCAGGGAGCGGCTTACGACAGCTAGAGTATTGTCTGCGCTGACAACCAATAAGGCGCCCTCTATCTCCAAGTAGTTAATTTACGTGTAATGAAATCCATCGGATTTATTGGAATTAGCAGGTATCGCTATTTAGCGATACATGGGAGTAGCCGTCCAATAAGTAACGCAATAACAGCGCCCTCTAACAGAGTGTTTGCAAAACAAATAAGGTATCAGCTTTAGCTATTCAGTAATAGATGGGGCTATTTGCTATGGCTTTGTGCGGGTGATTTACATAATTTTAAACAATTAATTTAGGTTACGTTTAAAAGCAAATTTGGCACTGTAGAGGTAATGCTAAAATTAAAAACAATGTCGGCGATTTTTCCTATTTTCTTTCCAGTCCCAAAGAGTTGCCGCCTGATAACTTCTTCGAACTATTTGATGGTTATAACACATAAATATATACCTTAATTTAACACTATTTGCACAATTTCTATTTTTAATCAACACAGTATTGAATACTGTGTTGATTAAAAACTCGATGTAAACATGAGCACAGTAGCGCTCTCTCCTACGTTTCCACGTTTGGTGACAATGACATTTTTGTTCAGTACTCGTGTGGAAAATGCACGTGCCGGCGACGATTGCGCGACAACGGCACCATCGCGTGGTGCGGCGCGCTCGGGCTGCGTGCGCTGCCCGCTGCGCTGTACGACGAGAGAAACGTTGTTGAAATACACGCGCCAGGCAACACCATCAACCGCCTACGAGCTGATGACATCCCATCGACCCTGCTGGTAGTATCCTTAATCATAATCATCCTGGTTTCATATTCCGGTCGCACTCCCGCGCGGCAAAAGAGGACCTGCTGTCCGCCTTCCTGCTCTACTAGTTCATTTTGCTTGCTGGTAGTATCCGTGTTGTCTTATGATCATCTTTCCTAAAAGCCCTCGATGGCGCTTGAACATCTTCCGAAGTACCTTGATCTCATTCCACAAATCCAAAATGGCAAAGAAAGTTTATCTGCAAGTGCAAAGTATTAAACTATTTTGGTTCTAAGTTTTGATGATGCAATTAGTATCGATAGCGAGATAGTGCGATGATAGAACGTGAAAAGCAATTCCTCGAAACACAGGGAGGAAAATTCTCTCCGTTGGATCAACGGTACCATACAAATTGTGAGCATGAGCGAGATGCTGCTACTCCTCCTGACTACAGACGGATTTAATCTACATTTAAAAATCAGGAGTTGCCTTTAAGAAACAGGTACAATTGTATGCGGCTGTCACTGTACATCTAATTTTGATTTCTTTTAAGGTTTTGGATCTACGCAATAATTCCATGATAACAGCTGATGCAGCAGCAGCAACAATGCTCTTCTCTAATAAACGTCGCAAGATTTGGTTTGTCGGTAGCACAATAGACTGTGGGTGCGACGAGGAAAACTTACCATGGCTCACTGCGCTTCTTGAAAATATTAATCAGGTACGTAAGAATAAAGCAAGTAATGCCTAAACATGTTCACTAAAAGCAATACATCACAGGAATCAAAATATAAGATATGACTATAGAAGTCTTATGTGCGCGTTAAGGAGAGGCTTGCCGTCACTTTGAATACGCAATGGGCGGGTTCAAAGCGTGATTTGCGGGGCAGCGCGGGGCGCTCCCTGCCGCACCCCGCGCAGTCGTATTCCTGCACGGCTCGAAATAATATCTCGATTTCCAAATCATTTAGAATAACAATCTTGGTGTCTTGTGGTCAAAGAGTACAACTACAGTTGATAAATATTTATAAATGTATCGGACTTTGAAATTCAAGACAAGCCGTCCCCCGCGGTTTTCACCGTTGTATTTATGGAATTAAAAGTGTTTATTGAATGAGACACCGATAAAATATTCACTTTTCAAAATCGTTTCAGTCATTTCGAAGTTTAGGTACTGTAACTCCGCGGGTGATCGTTGATTAAAAGTTAAAAAGCACAAGTTACTTAGTTGAGAACATATTATCGAATGAAGATGTAAAATATAGCGTACTTCTAATTCAAACGGAACACATTTGTGTGCTATGTGTGCTCATAGAGGCAGCCTACAGATCTACATACTACTTACTGCAACCTGCTTAACACACTAAAGCCCAGGTCACACTATTGGAGCACCAACCCACCCAAAAGCCTATTTATCTTAGAGCATGTCCTAACCTAAGGTCTGCCAGTCCACACATGGTACTATATACCCCAACATCCAAACTTAAAAACTTTTATTCTTTATTAATAAACATAATCTGTTAAACTATTTGGGTGAAAAGAAGCATTTCAGCTGCCAGTCGCCATTTTCTTATAAGGATTTTCAAAATGCCATCAGCAAACAAACAATAGCTTTTTCGTCTCGGGATATAATGTCTTGGAACAAGTTCGGGCATAATTTCGTGTGCGTCCTTTTTCCGAGGAACGTCATCAAGTGACGTGAAAATGCTCACTGCCCCGCGTGCCGCACCCCGCATTCATCATCGGAATCTTATTCTTATTCTAAATATCGTGATAAACACGCATCAGTTTACAGCTGCTAGTGTATAATAAATTATCATAACCATAATCTCCCCCCCACAGCCCCCACCACTGATCCCCCGCGCGCTAGGCACCGGCGGCGGCGCTCCGCTAAAGAAAAATCCCTTTAGGCTAGGCAGGTCGTTTTCTGAGTTAGTCATCTTCTCAGTAGGTCAATGATTCTTAGGTAACTATGCACACATACTAAGTTCCTGTGATTTTTGTTTATTTTATTTATTTAAATATCCATGAAAATTACATGATATTGTTATACATTTCATAACATAAGTAACTCACAAGGATATCGTCTTAAATTTTAATACAACAATGTCATGGTAAATATACAAATATTATATGCATGTCGAATTATTAATCGTTATATAATCATATAAAAAATAAAAAGTCCACACAATATTATAAGTTAGTAGGTATACAATCAATATACCTATGGATTAAAAATAATGTCAAATAATATAAACAATCAAAATAATTTAAATTGTCAAACTTAAAAATAAAGAATAGAAATTAAAAGTAGGTAAACTAACAATATACCTAATAGTACAATATAGTAGATAGTACAATACTATAATATATACATGAGGATCTGAAGATGGAGTCAGGAGGACAATGGAACTCTTCAACCGTTGCTAGTAACCAAGTCGAGTTTAGACTCATTTGGATACTTTTAACGAGTTCTATACAGTATGCTTGAAGACGAGGGGCTGATGACAATGTCAACGAATGTGGAACTCTTCAACCGTTGCTAGTAACGTAGTCGAGTTTGGAGTCATTTGGTTACTTTTGACGAGTTCTATGCAGTATGCTTGAAGACGAGGTGTTGATGACAGTATCAAGAGTTAGGCTGTGGAACTCTTCAACTGTTGTTAGTAAACAAGGCGAGTTGGAACTCCCATTCTCGATTGTGGTCGAGGCTCCACAGGACCGTCAGCTGAGTCATGAAAGCCACTTATAATGTAATTTTAGGCTTAAGTTTAAATTAATGGTGGCAACTTTTTTCTAATATTGGCATCAGGTTTGTTGAGAGTCCCAAGTCACGCTATACGCATATTAAAGATAATCGGAAGTTTGGTATCCCATATGGCATTTCTATTTACTTTTTTAAATGTTATAAGGCAGACAAATAGCCAAGCGGGCCACGTTATGGAAAGTGGTAACCACCGCCTAAAGACATCAGCAACACAGGTGCGTTACCAGTGGTAATGTCCCCTTGCGTTGCCTACCTCTCATATGACCTTAAAGGGCGCGTCCAAACTCCAGATCTCGCGAATTGTTTCGCACGTCGAAATGCAACAGCACGCGATAGCGTGGTATGCGTGGTGTGTCCGCAAGAGCTGAACGCGCCCTAAATTATACCCCTTGAGGAATTCCATGTACAAACGAAACACAGTAGCTAGGACTTCCAGCTATGGCTGGGAGCTCATTCCATATCCGAATATTACGAGCTTCCGTTCTTTCGACCCTTCGCGTGGTCACCAACAGATGGACTACGTAGTAGGGATGAGTGCCCAGCCCGCGGCGGTTGGTGCGATGGCGGCATTGTGCTGTGGGCACAAAATCAAAAAGTTCTTGAGAACATTCCCCAATGTACGGCCTGTAGAACACACACAGGGAGCCAAAGTCTCTTTGGTCAGCCAGTGATTTTAACTTGCTTTTAAGTGTAGAGGGAACGTATCTTATTTTGATTTCTGTACCTGCAATATTCATATTGTCATAATTTTTCACAGATAGAAGACTATCAAACTGTGTCATGCTCTGAACATACCAAAGGACTACTAAAGGACCTGAACATAAAGGAATTATGCGCTGAGCCATGGACAGGATGGCCGCTGATATCCTTGTTGTTTCTGATATCCACTTGCGCGCTCGCGGCTGGATTCATTGTGAAGCGATATCAGAAACAGATCAGAGTGTTTTTATTCATCCACGGCTTGTGCCTCTCTTGCGTGCAGGAGGAAGACCCAGACGCCGAAAAGCAATATGATATCTTCATCTCATTCTGCCACGAGGACGACGACTTTGTAACGGATGAAATCCTACCGAAACTATCAATGTACAATCTGTGCATACACTACCGGGACTGGATGGCTGGCGAATGGATTCCCGCCCAAATTGCGCGTTCCGTCCACGATTCTAAGAGAACTATCATCGTCATGTCCAAGAGCTTCTTGCGGTCTTCGTGGGGCCTCATGGAGTTCCGGATGGCCCACGCCGCGACGGCTGAGGCAGGCCGCGCGAGGGTCATCGTTGTTCTACGGGAAGAAGTTTTCAACGTACCGGAGTTGGACGCCGAGCTAAGGAGCTACTTGTCGACCAACACGTACGTGAAGTGGGGCGACCCGTGGTTCTTCGATAAGCTGCGTTACGCCTTACCCCGGGAGCCGATTGAACAGCGTGCGGAGCTGACTGGTGACGGCGACGACTTTAGGATGGCGATTAAAGTATACAGGAGAGATGACGGTGAAACTACACTGAATGGGGTTGAATGATGAGCCAGCCGTTTTATTTAAACCATATCAAAACATTGTTGCATTCTCATTTTTATTTTTACCTTCAAATTTTATTTTGATATTTCTTCATTTCTATTTTGGAGCAGTCTCTACGGAAAACCTCTCCCGGACACTCATTCCACAAATGAATTGTAGAATTAAGAATTTAGCGTTTAGAATTGTTTATTATTAAAGAGAGCACAACGTCACTGATAAGAAGACAGTGGCTTGTGGAGCTTAAAATAGAGATCCTTACTTTTAAGAGTGTAAATAACGTTAGCGTTGTGCATGTTGACCAAGATGTGCACAATAGCCTCGATTGGTATAAAAAGTGTTCGAGGCCGGGCTGGGGCGGTACATGGGCGGGCGACCGACGCTGCGCGAGCGGGTAGGCGCGAACTCGACGCGATGCCCGTCGACTGCTCCGACTGGGCCTCGCCTCTGGTGCCTGTCAATAAGGCTGACGGTACGTTGCGAATCTGTGTGGATTACAAGGCGACCGTGAATCCTGTATTGATAGAAGATGCACTAGTACGGTTAAATGGGTTCAGGTAAAATAAGACGATTCAAAGAAGTATACAGTCATTGTAAGGAAAAATTTGTACATTTGTTTGTGCTAGAGAGGCTAAAAACTACCATCCAAATAAGCATAAAATCAAAACTTTTTTCCACACACCTTCATCTGTCAATTTATTATTTATTAGTTCCGAAATATGTCACAAGATGGCATAAGTTGTATATAGAATGTCTTTAAATATAAAACAGTAGTGTTTTCAATGTGAATAAAAATAGCTTTATGATACTAAATTATACCTGAAAGGTTTGACATACATAAAATAAATCAGAAGCAAATGCGCGTCGCTTACAATTCCACCCCCTAAGTGGTAATATCTACCCTAAGTAGTATCAGCACTGATATCCGCTGGAGCGAGTAGGGCGACGCGAGTAACAGGACGCCGGAGAGTGTGCGCACGTCTACGATTCGTACGCGACCGTCTTCGCTTTCTTGGGCTGTAGTGACGAAACCGTGACGCCAGGAACCACGATCTACGACTTTTAAGTATTTAGTTTCAGCGGTCCACTTCTGTCTTGGTAGAGGTGTGGGTAAGTGCTCTCGTGTCCATCGAGTCCAAAACAAATCGGTGAAATGTTGTGCAATTCGCCATTGCTTTCTGAGATTTAAATCGAAACTGTCAAATTTACCTAATAAAGGACCGTTAGACGAACGTCCAATTAAAAAATGGTTAGGCGTGAGAGCCTCTGAAAAGTTTGCATCGTTGGACACGTTAGTAATGGGACGCGAGTTTACTAAGGCTGCCACCTCGGCTATCAGAGTGATAAGAGTTTCGTGACGAGGCGAGGCGCGCGCTCTTTTAGTACACCATGTATAGCTGACTTTACCGTTCGTATCATGTGAGCCGCCAGTTTCTGGTGCCCCTGGTGGTATAAAACGCCAATCAAAACCTTTGATCGAGCCGTCGTCGCGTCGAATTTGATCCCTATCAAGTTCGCTTATGCTCTACTTTAATTCCGCACAGCACCACGAAAGTTCGTGCCATTATCCGAGTATATGACACTGGACATTCCTCGGCGAGCAGCCATTCTTTGCAGAGCCATATTGGTGGAATCAGTTGTGAGATTTTCACTTATCTCTATATGAATAGCGCGAATAGTGAGGCAAGTAAAAAGGACACCGTATCTTTTAACTTTACTGTGTCCCATTGTTATTTCAATAGGCCCAAAAAAGTCGACACCAGTAAAGGTAAATGGTGGCCGGTTGTGTTGCAATCGAGCAGCGGGTAGGTTACCCATGCGCTGCGGCTGCGATAGTGCATCAGACTTGCCTTGGTGGACGCATCACAGAAGGTGTGTATCTACAATTGTACCTACAGGTGATGTACTAGGGGGTGCCACGGCGTAGCATTACGTCCAATCCCCAGCTGCAAAGTACCAGCGCGGTATGCGTAATGTTTCTATTTTCTTCAATTCATCCAACCAGGCGGTCCACTGAACGTACTATTTGGTTCGGATGTGGCATTTCCAGTCACTCCTATGTACATTTTGGAACAACAACATTTTACTTTTTATCATAAGTGGAGAAAAAAACCATGCATGTCATAAATAGACATTATAACGCTTAACATTTGAGATTTTGTGGGGCGCTGTTTACCATGTAAAATATTTGACGGAATGCGCGTTAAGTCAACTTTGAACGCAAATGAGTCATCCGCGGGGTGCCACACCAACCCGAGAGTGCGCTCAGTGGTGTTAGTAGCGCCGTCTTTGAACTGCACAGCTGATTGTGCAAGCGCCTCAGTAGGTATACTTTCCAAAACTCTCTTTGAGTTACTGGACCACCCCCTAATTTCAAAACCGCCGTTTTTACACTTGCACTTTACAAATTGCTGTCTGAAATTACTGTCTTTCATGCAAATTCCTGTCTAGAAATTAATTTTATGGCACTTTCTTCACTGAAAGTTGAATGGACACAGTCGTCCACACAAGACAACTCAATGCAGTGTTCAACCGATAATCTTACAACATCCTTACGTTCTTTAGCTTTTATATCTTTTCGTACCAATATCATTGAACCACCATGATTAGCGGATCTTCTACAGAAGTTACTAATTAAATGATAATTCTTATATGAAATACATTTGATTTCGAAATTTTTTAGCCAATGTTCAGTCAAACAAATTATATTATATTTAAATTTTTCTAAAAATAATTCATTTTCCAAGTTTTTTGAAGAAAAACCTTGAACATTCTGATGGAAGATGTGCATAATATTTCTGTTTTTAGGATTTATAACAATATTAGAGCAGTGCTTAGACCTTGTCAAATTTATTTATTTAAAGTCAAAGATGTAGAAGAAGTTCTACTTAAAGTAGAATTCACAATGTCAACAGATTTAGATACAATGTCAGTTTTAAAGAGAGGCTTACTTAAAGTAGAATTCACAATGTCAACGTATTTAGAAACAATGTCAGATTTAAATATATTATAAGCTAATAATCTAGCAAACATTTTCCTTTCCTTATAAGTCAAATAAAAACGATGTCCATAATATACAAAATGTCGAAGAAATTTATTTACGTCAATAAATGAGATTTTGTCGCTATGACAGGTCAAGTTAAAAATTAAATTATTAAGATCATTAATGTTGTTATTTTGCACAGTACCGTAGTTTTCAGAATACGGGAACGCACACAGTAATATTTTGCCAATACTTCTAATGTTATTCAACATATCATATAAACGACATAAATCTCGTTTTGAACAATGCAATGTATCACATAAAGATATTATTAAAGTGTCATTTTGGTTAAATTGCATTTCTTTTATTTTTAATGTCAAACATCTTAATGTTATATTCGGATAACAGTAATTTATTACATCGTTACAAGCATACAATGATAATTCATGTCCTAGATTTCGTCCAAAACTATCTGTTATCAAAACAGTTTTACTACACGTACTAACAAACGTATTTCCATGTGGCGGTGGTGACACCACGGAGATTGGTATTAATGGTTCCGCCACGGGTAGAGAAAACTCTGGTTGCGGGAACATAGGCGGCGCCACTGTCGCGTCTAACGGACTGTGTACCAGGCGTCGCCTCACTTGTAACTTATCTTCTAACGTAATGTGAGTACATTCACAAATGCAAGTTTGGTTTTCTATTAGAGAGTTAAATTTGCTCTCGTTATCTTTTAAATCAATAAGTAATTGGCTCATTGATTCCGAATATTCAGCTATTAACTCTTGTAAGTTTTCATATTGTAACATAGTATTTTTCAATTCGTTTTCCATATCATAAAACTTCTGTTGAAAATTTTGTGATTCTTGAAGGTAAGTAGACTGATTTTTTTTTATTGTGTCGGTGCAACGGTGTAGCTCCATTCTAATAGAAAATAAACTTTTCTGTATTTTTAAATTTTTGTTAATAATTTTCTTCATGTTTGCACTTTTCTTATGTTTACATTTCTGTTTTCGTTTTTTTCCATAAACTTTGACATTATTGGAGTTAGATTTTCCTAATAACTCTTTATACATGTTTTGTGTATAAGATAATTTTAACTCCCTTATTTCTATTTGAAGCTGCTCGATGACCCGGTGTGCGGCTTGTAATTCCCGCTCGAGGTTAGTATTGCAGTCCAGTAAGCCAGTGTCTTGTTCGCTATACTCCTGGAAGGAGTCGACTATGGCCCTCAGTTCGTCGCGCTGCGCTCTAAAATCCTCTAACTGAATGTCAAGCTCTGCCAATTGTTCTTTTAAATTTTGGTTCCTTGAGTTCACCACTTGGATTTCCGCTTCGCTATCGTCTCTCTCCCGTAGTAATTGCTGAATTTTTTGTTTCGAAAATTTTAAATCTGTTAGTGCTTCTTTTAGTTGATCTTCCAGCTTTAACACATGCATTCTGCGCGTTGTCATATTTATTTAGAATAATATTAATTCAAAATGTCAATTCAAATAATCATAAGAATAAAAACAATAAAAAAATTAAATAGAACAAAAAAAATAAAATAAAAAAAACAAGGTCTTTAGCTCTCCTGAGGCAGGGATAGAACCCGGAACGTACGATTCAAGTTGCGAGTTTTTACTACGAGCTATTGAGACTATGCTCATAGGCGATGAAATACCGCGTTTAGTCCATCTGCTGATATTGAAGCAAGCGTAATTTTATGATACTGATAATAGTTGGCGGTAGTGTGCACTTCACTCAATTCACTGTCTTTGTTTGATATTTTGTAATTTTATGAATGAAAATAATTCTTCATTGAAATAACATTACTCGTTCCGTATATATATTTAGAGTCTGCACATTTTTTTACACTGTTCGAGTCTATTATTGTGTTTGTAAATATTAAAATTTTCCATTTATGAGTAACTAATTATAACAGTTTATACTTGTTATTAAGTTTTGATAACACTCTCACATATTATTTGCACCACATTAACACAAGTTACAACAATATCTTAATTAAATAAGTACTAAAAACATTTTAAAACAATAAGTAACACAGACGAGTATGTTTACCGGAGGGTGGCGCCCTCTGTCCGAGAACCCAGTGGCTATATTTCATACGCTGTGTAACGAATTGGGCTGTTCGGTGTCCGGACATTCATGCCTATAGACAAAGATAGAAAAAGGCTCCAAGAGACCTCGGAATATTGTCGATACTCTCTCATCGCCTCGTAAACGTAATGACATTCTCTCATCGTTTCATCGCTATAACAAGACTCACAAGCTAGACAAGCTTAGCTCAAAACATGTAGGAATAGTGGAAGGCAATCGGCGTATATATGAAACAGAGCATTTACCCCCCGAAATGAAGATTAGTGTTTTTCCAAAAGCTTTTGAAGTTTTTGGCAGTGTGGCTAGAAGCGAGGACGTCCATTCTAAGTTGCTCCTGCTCATCTTTACACTATTTTCGTCCACAGTTGGAATGTAAGCCCGCGGTGCGCGCCCGCAACATGTTTGTTCCACCCAGTGACATAGCCACCCTTCCGCCTACACCCCGCCCTATGAGTCTGTATAGCAGCAAGTGATAATGTATTTATTATTTTTAAATATATTTCAAAAGAACTGAGTTATGGTCTCTGCGATTACAGAATCCATCGCAGCATTCACTCAGTTCCTGTGGAAAATCTATAGGACTCAGGGCAGAGTGACAGAGGTCAAGGTATAGCTTGACCAGCCACAGAGGTGACCTGTCAATGCCGGAAGTTGTATAATCTGTCATCAAATTCATATGGCGCTATAAGAATGTCAGATGGACAGTGATGTGATCGTACATTTTCACATATCGATATATTTTTTATTGAATAAAACGTTTAATAAATAATAAATAGTAGGTATTTATGTTTCCGTATACATACATCCTATCCTACTAATATTATATGGATGGATGGATGTACTTATGTCGCCTGACAGCTACGCTCTGTTTCAGGTTCTCTGCGCCCAATCTAAAAGAATATTTCCAACCGATCCAGCTGAGTTTTGGTTCGAAAGGAGGCTGCGAGGCCGCCATTCATGCCCTCAGGACGTTCCTTTAGCATAAGGGCGATGAGGTTCTGCTGAAGGTTGACGTAAAAAATGCCTTTAATTCTGTGGATAGAGGCGCCTTGCTCAAATAGTGTAGGTACATAGACTATAGACTTGTGCTATAGACTTTGGGGTACCAGCCATCGAGCACATGACTTTCGAAATGAAGCAGTAAACCCTTCTTTTTCTGGTTATCGATATAAATATTAAAATAACATTGAACCGATCGATATCGATACTTTTTTTACTCTTTGAATCTCTATAAACTTATTTTGACGCTTTCGTAGTGACATTGTCACAATAGTTATTCCTTCCGTTTCTTGTTTAAACCAACAAACTTTTTTTTCGGCTATTATTGCCAGTAAAATAACTTTAATATACTAATTTTTCCGCAACCTGTCAAAGTAACCTAAGTCCCTGGTCCCCCTATACTTAACAATTTGTTGTGGTTGTCTTTCACCCCACAAAATACGGTTAACATTTTCGTAATCTATCATCTTACATTCTACTTTAAGCTTAAGTTTGTACAGGTTACACTCAATCAAGAGTGGATAGTGGTCCGACCAATACACGTCGTACTGTACTGACACACAAACGACTGATTGCCGTGCCGACTCAGTGACGATGCAGTGGTCCAACCACCTATTGCAGCCGCGATGAGATTCACTTGTAAAAGTGTAGGTATTTCTGTCACAGATAGCTAAATCGAGACAATGCCAGCTTTGATCTACACAAAAGTTAATCATTTCAAAATAAAACAACTCATTCGGATGCGCATTGAAGTCTCATATAATGTCAAAGGCCTCAACTCCTTTGTTCTCCTCTATCTTTATTACCGAACGAATCGTGCTAAGGCAGGCGCTGAACTCGGGTAGATTGTCATTTGAGTTCATAGGCATAAGACCAAAGAGAACTTTACTAAAATGTCATCTAAAATAAAAACCAGTTGGAAATGTTCGGAATGTAAAGTTCCTTCAAAAAAGGATGATGGTACTCCAGCTAAGGATACTGACGTGATACCCTGTGTACCAGCTTCAGTGGATGCCATAGGTGACCTGAATAGCCGTTTTGCTTCTGGAATCATCGATTATATCCAAACTAAACGATTCAATACGAAATACCATAAATGAAAGACTAAAATGTGAATTTAATTCTATTCGAGATAATGTAGAGCTCATTCCAGATTTGATAAAATCGGTCGAATTTATGTCTTCGAATTTTGATGATATGAAAAAAGAGATCCAATCATTGCGAGCTGAAACGGCGGATTTACGCTCAGAAAATGAAAGATTGGCAATCAATGTTAAAGAATTAAATTTTAAAATGTCACAAATTGAGCAGCAGGCTAGAGAATGCAATTCAGAGCTGCAAAGAATTCCGGAGCATTCGAAAGAAAATATATCGAATACCGTAATGCAGTTATGCAAGGTCGTCGCTTACCCACTGATTGATAACGATATCAAATCGTGCCCCAGAGTGACTCAAAAGGTCCCGAACAAAGATAGGCCTAGATCAGTGGTGGTTAAAGTGTCTTCTTCGAGGATGCGCGACAGTCTTTTGAAAGCCTCTATCCAATTTAACAAAAGTAACTATACCGATAAGCTTAACTCTTCTCATTTGGGCATTGGAGGCGATAAACAGCCATCCGAGCACTTGTCGCCGGCTAATCGAATTCTTCACGCTGAGGCTCGCGCCTTTAGAAGGCAACACAAGTACCTGGGTATGAAATGGACGGGTAATGCAATATGTCTGGGTGAGAAATGGACGGGTAATGCCGCGTAAAGCTGATGGCAGTCCGCCCATTTGGGTGAAGAACGGTGATATGCTTAAGAATTTATCCATGGAGTATTGCTCCCATCTGTGGGCAGGAGCACCGGCATATCAGCTTGGTCCTTGTGACTCCATCCAAAAGCGCGCTGTGAGAATTGTCGATGATACCATGCTCACAAGTGGTATTGAGCCTCTGAGTCAGCGGAGGGATTTCGCCTCCATTTGTGTGTTCTACCGCTTATACAACGGTGTTTGTTCTTAGGAACTGTTTAACCCCAAAGCCAAATTGGTCGCGATCTGTGCGGTTCCAAAGGAAATTTCTCCCACGCACACTAAGGTTGTGGAATGAACTACCTGGAGAGGTTTTTCCTGGAGAGTACAACATGGAGTTCTTCAAAAAAGGGGTTAAAAGGTTTAACGGGATCAGCAACTCGTGGGTGATGCCCCTGGTATTGCAAACGTCCATAGGTTGCGGTGACTGCTTACCATCAGGCCGCAAGCTTGTTTGCCAGCATAGTAATATAAAAAAAAAAAAATTCAATGAACTCCACAGTTTGAAACTACTTTTTACATAGAAAAAGATTTGTAAAGTACAGTCAGTGACACAAGAGCGTACGGGGTGAAAATAAAAAATGGTGGACCAGGGGAAGGGGAGGGTGCTACTAATGTATTCAGCGGAGAAACGTCTCTGATACACAGTGGTCTCGGGAAAAGTATGATTGTTGAAAGAGTAAAAGTAGAGAAGTAAGAGTAGAAGTGGAGTAGTGTGAAGGTTTTGCTATGTAAGCTGAGACCTAGTCTCAAGCCCCTAACCTTAGGTCTCTGTGAATACGTGGGCAAAAACTCTTTACTGCTAACCTGTAAGTGCACCTTGGTTGTAGGTAGTAACATCGATAACAGTAAATTATTACAGCGACCACACGCGCCGGCGATAACGCTCTTATCGCTGAACTTAAATGGTAATTATATTAATTTCCTCTTATTCAATTAAATATGTTATCGTGCTTAATTAATTGATCTCATTCGGTCCGCGAAGTTTATTAAAATATTAATAGTTCGGAGAAATGAAACAATACACCATTGTTCACGATAAGGTTTGATGTCATACCTACGGTAACACACAGGTACACCTGAGGAGTTAATTAAGTGTTCATCACCTAACGATGGTGTGCATGGATGTTTCAACATAAAACCCAAGTCTCTCGGGTTCGCTTGGTAAATTTCTTTGCGGACATGAGTGCACGCTGCAACGCTGTAGTGGGATAGCTTGTCGGAGCCGAACATCCACAGCACATAACATAGTCGAGTAAGACTGCAGGTCAAGTAGCAAGACTGCGTGCATACTCAGCATGTCGGGATGCTTGCAGTTAGAGTTGAAACAATCGTTGGTTGCATTTGTACCGTCAGGAGCACCAAAGCTTACCTATATTTTTTTCAATACGGAGCATGATTGTGCTAGCTAACAGGCAAGTTAACACAGTCTATGGTATCACTTCCATAATAAAATATAAAACTGTATGCATTATCCTTATTGATTTTTTCCTTTTCAGCTGAAAATAACTTGGTAATGACGATATGTATTACCCGTTGACATCATCGATATTGTCCCATTTTACCACAAAATTCTTTCCTCTACCTAATTTCGTTATCAATTTTGACGTTACTGCGGTACACGAT
The DNA here is from genome assembly GCA_907269095.1 of Blastobasis adustella. Taxonomy (NCBI): domain Eukaryota; kingdom Metazoa; phylum Arthropoda; class Insecta; order Lepidoptera; family Blastobasidae; genus Blastobasis; species Blastobasis adustella. The sequence goes on from OU026132.1 coordinate 1,749,940, forward strand.
GAGGTTACGACATTTAAATTATCCCACATTAGCGAGCTGATGTAACTAGGGAAAAATTCCCGATAATCATGCCATTACAACCAGTCCTTGTTAGGTAGGTTTCGAATTAGTATGAATGGAGCAAAGTATATATACAATTAATCATTAGCATATATCCACTCGCCATAATCACAAGGTTGTGTACAATCAGTCAGCACCTATACCCTCGACAAAATCACCATGTGGGGAAAGAATAGTGGAAACTGTGGAGAAGCCGCTTGTCGAGCTGCCGAGGAAAGATGTCGGAAGGAGCGAGAGCGCGCGGAAGACAAAGAAGAAAAACGCAGACAAGACTTGGAGCGTGAGGAGAGAAAGCGTTAGAAGGAAGAGCAGCGGCGACTGGACAGGCACCTGATGCAGTATGCACTAGCTTTGCGCGAGCAGGCATCGTGGCGTGGAACACTCAACCGGCCCAAGTGATGCATCCTAGAGTCGCGTATATGATAATTTGTTTACATAATAAGTGTAAGGTATTTGTGTACATCAGTATTAAGTATATTGTGTATATAAGTGTTTGTTTTAAAAAATAAAAATAAACTTGTTCCTAATACATATCTATTTCATTTCAAACTGCATGCCCACTTACAAATGTCACGACATACCAGTTTCCTTTATGATACTAGATATTTAGGTAGTTAGCTTAATAATGATAATAATTTATTGTACTCGTTCTATCCACTGAGATGTTGTACAGTCTAGATCCTATGCATAGGTAACCGTGGTCACTACACTTTGTAACACGATTATAGGGGCACCGCGACATGCTATATGCAGCAATAGGTAGGTACGGTGCACGTTATACACGCACATTGTATCAGACATGGATACAGATCATAAAATGAATATAGCACGGGTTTCCCCTAAACATTTGAAGACAGTGCCAACTAAGCGTGTGGGTCGTCGTTACACGCTGAGAGCTACTTACATTCGGACGGTAGCCTGTAATAATATTTTGATAACTGTCCGTCGTGTTATCATATTTACCTATCTTCTGAGTAATGACACATAGTTTGTTCTATATTTAAACGAAATAGCGTAAATAGCGTGCCATGTGGTGATACGTATTATCGGACAATCTATGTCTGTAAGGAGTTACAGGTATAACGCCAATTGCTGCCAGTCTTTGTCGTAATACTGTTTGCGGCTTATCTGCAGTTACTTATGGATATAAAGTTAAGAAAATAAACCTTATTTAGACGTCTCATATTCCTGTATGGTCTGCTCCGTACCTAAACGTTGCAGACACACGTACTCGACAGCGAATGCACACACAGGCCTTGCTCAAGACATATGATAAGCATATGCCTAAGCATAGTTTGTGATAACGGAGCTTTGCATCCCATGTGCACATAACGCTAATCATCACGCCTTGCAACTCAACTGTTAGTGATGTGACGTGCTCTGCAGCGGCTAGTAGCACGTTACCTAGCCATTACCTCTGGCGCAGTCCAAGCTTGACTTTATTGTATCTAACATAGAGTGGTCATGAGAGCAACTGCATTTCAACTTGAAGCAACGTCAGAGGTAATGATCTCAGTACCTTACCTGCACAACACTCCATCATCCTACACTCATAGGGGTACAAGAAAAGAAAAGTAAACATATTAAATACAAACGTTTATTTTAGATTAAGGAAACTTTACATGCTGCTGCACTATTTAGCACTATTGTCACTGTTTAACTGCACCAGAGTTGGAACCACTGATGTTGCGAGCCGACTCAAGCAACATTTCGGTGTCCGTGCGTTCGCCTGTGGAATAATATTCCAAGATTTTAGCATCACCTTGATGCACTTTCTCGATGACCTCTCTGAACATCTCTGCAGATTCTTTGAGTAGAATCGCCGGGACCATGTACTTGGTCAACCAGGCAGAGACGTGCGCCGTGCAGAAATGATGCCAGTGCTGTGGGGTCTTGCACTCACGTCCAGATGGTACTACTTCATTCGGCTTCTTGCCGCAGGAGCAGGTGTCCCCGGCGACCGCCTTGCACTTCCGGAACCGAATCTTCTTCTCCACGAACTCCAGAATCGTGGGCAGTCTCACGAGATCTCTTTCACGTGGCGGCGGCCCCCAGAATAAGGGCATGAGCCAGTTCCAATTGACCAGCAAACGATCTTCTTTCGGCCTCGTTGCATCGAAGTTGTAGCGTTTGGGGCATGCCTTCCCGTTATGGAAAGTCAGGTCGTCCATGTTTCGCTCCGCCTCAATAAACCGTCGATATGCAGTGTCGAATTGCATAATTTCAATACCGTTGAAAGGGGCTGCTTCAGGTATACAAGGCCCGCGCTTCATGAAGGTGTCCACTGGGAAAGTGAGTGTTCTGGCTTGATCTTGGGACTGCATGTTGAGGTCTGGATGTCACGGGGCTTCTACGTCTATATGATGTTCCTTCGTGGATGTTGACCGTGTAGTGTCTAGCCAGTGACTGCGCGCCCATAGCAATTATACCACTCCAGCCATCGATCGTACCGAATAAATAAAACGATATAGGGATAACAGCAATTTGGAATTCCCACGGCCTCACCCACGGGATATCGTTTGGCGCGGTAATCGAATCATTCTTAAAATAAACAAGTGAATATTAAAATATTCTTGGACCACGTCAGTCAATTTTCCATCCTTATGGAAATAGACAATTTACAATTCATCCTGCGCTCCCATACTCGGGAGTCACCCACGTGTTCACATAGTCACTATAGATCGTATCATACCTACGACAAAATTTACGCTACCAATTTGGGACATCGATAACAACGTTTAATTGCTGTACTCAATGCATTGTCTTACTTTTAGTATACAGGTAAAACATACCTATTAAGCACAAACGGCATTGTGTGCGTGATAAGCGCGATAATAGTAGTGGCTGTCGACAATGCCCGCTGGACATACTGCACTGCACTTTAGCGGTTATGCTTACATTATGCAAAAGTGGCAACGTGATGTATGCTCCAGCAAACGCGGCTGACCACTGCAAGTCAGCGAAGCTGTGCATTCCTAGTTCTTACCATGTTACATTCGTAACCCATGAAAACGGAAAAAAAGGATGACGGCTGCAGTGTGATACCTATGCTCGGTGTGCTCTGTGGCAAAATGGAAATGCAACTTGCATCGACATTGCAGAAAATGGTGCTTATACATTTCCTCAACTACTTCCAGTCATCCTGTACTTTAAAGGAATACACAAAAAAGTATACATACTTGATAACTTAATTTAATTAAATACTTATTAATCACTATATTCATAAACTTATCACTCGATTTATTGTGCAAAAGCTGGAATAACCAAAGGAGCGTGCCGAATCAAGTAAAATCGCTGTATCCTTGCGGTTTCTCGTTGAATAATACTTCAAGACATCTGGATTGCTCGAGTGTATCCGCCAGACGGTCTCGTAGAACAGCTGTTCCGATTCTTGGAATAAAATCTTCGGATCTAGATACACATACAACCACGAGCGTACGTGCATTGAACAGAAATGATGGAAGTGTCGATCACTGCACGAGTCCCAAAAAATTTCCAGGTCATCTCTCGGCATTCTTTCACAGAAACAGGAGTTGTGTAAGCCGACTTCGCACTGGTCGAGATGGATGCGCCTTCCGACGAACGTCGCTATTTTCGAGAGTCTGACGAAACTTCTGAACCCCGCTGGGGTTACTCCTCCGAATAGAGGTGTCAGGGTATCCCAGTTGATGAGCAGGCGATCTTCCTCCGTTCTTGTGGCATCGAAGTTGTAGAGCACTTGGAAGGATTTGCCGTTGAAGAAAGCTACTTTAATTTTGTTCATGGACAGAAGAAACCGGCGATACTCATGATCAAAATTCAAATATTGGTTGACGTTAAAGGGGGCCCCACACGGTCGACGGAACCCACGTTTCGTGAAGTCATCGTTTCGTGAAACTTTTCTTTCCTCCCTGTGATTTATTTTTCTTCTGTAACGCCATTGCGACCGGATAAAGTTCTGCGGCTCTGGGGCCTTTTGTTTATGTTTTTTACTTAAGTGTTGCACGTTAAGTGATAAGCAGTTACTGTCCACTGTTTTTTTTATAGCGGTCTTGTGGCTGGCCGAAAATCAACACTGATAATGTTATCTACTACTGTGTAGTAGTTATTTAAAGAATTGGCTTTTCAAAGTAACTTATCGATAATGGGGCGGATTCATCGTAAACAACCAAGTTAGGTACGTGAAAGATCCTAGGTATAAATAACAATGCTGCCACAAAATTAATTAGGTTTTCCCGTTATAAATAACCGAGCTTGGGCAATTGAATTTATGCGACCACATCAGCCAATATTTAGGTACACGTTGCGCTTATAGGCATCATCCTACTTTAGTACTCCTGTTGAATAAAGAACTTCAATTATAGCACCAGTGGCTCTTGTGAGTGCCCGCTATGAATGCTGCGCTGCAGGGCAACGTCATGCTCGCATTATGCAAAAGTTGCAAAGCGGTGTATGGCCTATGAGCTGATGCAGGTGACCGCTGCATGTCAACAAAGCAGATAATGCAACAAGAAGTATGCTTGTTCTAGGCGTTCTAGGTGTCGTTCTGTGAGAACGTGAGCTGTAGGTCTCTGGGCATTCGACCCCAGCTTGGATGCTGATGCTGCGGCCCAGCAATTCATGTTACCTGCTGCTTTGACGCATATTAATATCACTTTGAAGGCGGCGCATACAAAACAGGTGGAAATTTTCGGAAATGCACCTGACCCCTATGCACTATAGAATCTTTATCACTGATTACGAAAATAACACCCTTGCCTTACCCAGATGCTTAATTTTCAAGTTATAGACCGGACGCTAGCGTGTCATTGACTGTATCTGTTAAAAATGTTTCAATTAAAAATATATCATCAAAATGCTAGAAGCATTAGAGGCAAATTAGATAAGTTATTTGACTAGTTTAAATTGCGATTATGATGTGATAGTTATTACGGAAACTTGACTCAACGAAAGTGTTACCGACGCAAAAATAATAAACAATAACTATTGCATTTATAGACGATATCGCTGTAATACTAAGTGCGATAGTGGTAGGATTTTTGTTGCAATATCTACGAGATTTAGTTCTACCAAACTCAAAGATGATGAAAGTTGCGTCGAGGACATTTGGGTCGCTATACAAACACCAGCAAATACGTCTAAAAAGATATACATTTGTGCTGTTTACATTCCACCTCCTACTTCATTTGCCAAAGTAGAGTTTCAATTAGATATAATTAATGATGCCTTATCCCACGTTAGTGATAGTTCGGTATTAGTTTTGGGTGATTTTAACATAGGTCAGCTATGTTGGCAACTCTACTGTGCCTGCAGGTTTCCCTGTAATGGGCTCTCAGAATTCTGGCCTTGTTCGGCTGATCTCAGACTTCATGTCACTAAATGACTTCAAACACCACAACTTTACAGTCAATAAAGATGATAGGGTTTTCGATTTAGTATTTTATAACCAATCTAATCTTTTGGTAGAAGCTGAAGACTGAGAGAGGGCGCCACCCTCGCGTAAACATCGTGTCCCTATTTAAATTTAACTTAAAACTAATAAAACAAGCATGTTAGCTTAAATAAGTGTTAAATAAGTAAAACAAACCTTGATAAGTTAGTACAAGTGTTGTCTTTTGTTGAAGTTATGTATAAACATTGAATTACGTATACAAAGTGACTGTATCTTGACTAGTAATTACATATAAATGTAAACATAAACAACGTTATAAACAGTGCTGCAAGAGTAAAATAATAAAAAATTACAACAAAAACAAGTGATTAAATCAACATAAAACTATAAACAAACTTAATTTAATTGATAAAAGTGCAAAAAAGTGAACAAAGAGAAAGTGTTTAAGTGTGTAACATATTACCCTCGGAATCGAAGACTTAGATACAATAAATATATCAGCTTCTTATAGTTACAAAGGCATCGTGATATTTAACACAGTATATTAAAGTTTTTGTAGCGCAGTACGCATGAGTGTTACTTACGCAGGGACTCTTTCATAAAAGTCGAGAGTTCGAATCCCGTGTAGGACATATATATATAATTTTTTTTTGTTTTTCTTAATTTTTTTTATGATGACTACACGTAGAATGTATACTATGAAGATCGACGATCAATTGAAGGAAGCACTTTACGACTTGAAATTCGCTAGAGAGAAAGTAAAAACGTTATTAGATGAAAGAGAGGACAGCGAGGCCGAAATTGTGATCATGAACAATAAAAATCAGGATTTAAAGGAGCAGCTAGCTGAGCTCGACATTCAGCTCGAGGACATGCGGGGGCAGCGCGACGAGCTGCAAGCCATGTTGGAGTCCTTCCAGGAGTGCAGCGTCCACCACATGGCCACGCTCGACCGCATCGCGGTCCTCGAGCATGAGCTACAAACTGCACACCGTACAATAGAGCAATATGTAACAGAAAAGTCTCACATCGAAGCATCGAAAACGCAATCATTGTACGATGAATTAATTTTAAGCAATTGTAATGTAGAGAAGGCAAAAAATGTGCGAAAAAGGCGTAAAAGGTTTTATATAAATAAAAATAATGTAAACTTTAAAAGGCTCATACGTAACAATTTAAAACTTAAAAAAGCTATTTTCATTACAAATGATGAGCTACGGAATTATGCTGAAATTAGTAGTGTAAACCAGGGCAGATACAAAAAAGACATAACTTCCTTACAATTGAAGCTCAGCTGTCTAGAAGCTGAGTTACAGGACACTCTATACCAGTATAGCATGTCTCAAAAAGTTATTTCTGATTACTCTGAATCCATGACCCAGTTACTAAACGATATTAAGTACAATGAAGAGAAATTTAACTCGCTATGTGCACGGCAAGTTTGTATCAACTGCGACTGCACCCCAGTAGACACGACGGTACTTAACAATAAATCGGGGAGTGTGTGCGCGACGGTGGCGCCATCCGCGCCGCCGGCAAATACACGCTTCTCAGTGTCTTGTACTGCCAGTGATATGCCCACTGTGCGTGGTAAAACCATTATCTTTAGTGATATGTTGGGACGTAACCTGGGGCCAATGGTGGCTAAATATGCCAATAGTGACGTAGTAAATTATTGCTACCCAGGCATATCACCATCAACTCTAAGTGCAAAAATCAATGAGTACAAATATAACAGTACTGATACTTTAATTGTGGCATTAGGAGATAGCATATTTTACAAGAGACATGATGTGATTGGTATAATTGACGTTTTGAATTGCATACAAAGTGTGGGCAAAATATTGCTCTGTACATTACCTTATTCAAGCTCCTTTAGCTATAATCAATATAATAAAATAATTTACATAAATAATTTACTCCACAAACTGATGAGTCGTAGTGACAAAATATCACTTTTTGACATAAATAAATTTGTAAGACCTGTAGTATATTATGGACATTATTTGAATATTCCTATTAAGGAAAAATTAAACTTTGCTAGTTTATTATCTTATAATATTTTAAAATCTGACATTTCTTTGTCCTTCATTTTTGTGGCTTTAAGTCCGCCAATTGTAATAATTTTAGTGCAATAAAGTTTTTAAATAAATAAAAATAAATAAAATTTCTTATAATTCAATTGACATATCGTTTAATTCTATTGACACTTCGCACTGTACAACAAGTACAAATTAATTTACAGATTCAATTTTAAACTAACATGTAGGACAATAGCTAAACCTTGCATTCAATTAAAACAAAATAATTTTAACTTATTTCACCAGAATATTCAAGGTTTAGCTAGCAAAGAATTAGAATTAGGTTTATTTTTGGATGATAGTAATATTAAAATAGTGTGCATTACCGAGCATTGGCTCACTAAATTGTCTGTATGTCCAAATTTCAATGGCTACATTATTGGTAGTAAGTACACGAGAGAGAATGCAATCCATGGAGGTTCGCTAATTCTATTAAAAGATTGTCTAAAATATAAGGAACGTAAAGACGTAGCTAGGTTATCTGTGGAACAAGCAATTGAAATGTCCTGCATAGAACTGCCACTTTATATAATCCTGTGTATTTACAGGCCCCCTTCTGGGGACTTTGTGGTGTTTGAGGAGGTTATGGAGGAGGTACTAACAAAATTAGCAAGTGGTAGTAAATCCATTGTAGTTTGTGGGGATTTTAATGTGGACATGTTGGATGATTCTAGTCGATGTAGAAGGCTGATGTCTTTGTTTGGTTCTCTTGATCTTAAAAACATATTTAATGAACCTACTAGAGTCACTGAGTCATCGGCGTCGGTCGTCGGCGTCGTCATCGGCGGCATCGGAGTCACGTGTCTGGATAACGTGTTCTGCAATTGTGGAATCTCAAATAGGTTTGTGTTAAATTGCCTTGGATCAGATCATTATGGTATAGGTATCGAGATGCAAAATCAAATACTTTCCAAACCCACAATAATTAAATGTCGACCAATTACAAAACAACGTCTAAAATCTTTTTCAGACAATGTGGCTAAAAAAATTGACTTCCACTGAACGAAGTCCACTAACCACTGAACCGAATGATCGTTACAATGCCCTGTTCAGTGAAATTAAGACTGAATTTGATAATGTGTTCAAGATAAAAACAATTAAAAAGAACAATAAACTTAAAATTGGTGATTGGGCCACTCCGGGAATTTACAAAAGTAGATTAAGATTATATGAACTGTACAATATGAAAGCCTATAATAAATCCAATACATTTATAAATTACGTTAGGATATATTCAAAAATATTTAAAAGTGTTTGCCATAATGCAAAGGCCATTTTTATAAAAAACAAAATTAACAATGCCAAAAACAAAGTTAAAGCTGTCTGGCATATTATAAATCACGAAACAGGCAAAGGTAGTAATCATGATCGTAACTTTGAATTAAATGTTAATAACAAAACAATCAGAAATGACCAAGATATAGCAAACACTTTTAATGAGTACTTTTCCAAGATTGCTATAAATACCACTCAAAACCTGAACTCATCTGCTGATTCGGCGGAGCAAATTCTCAAACAAAGTCTCCCTGCCTGTATGGTTAATTTTATATTTAGGCACATAGGGGATAGTGATATATTAAAAGCATTCAACTCTCTAAATTTGAAACGAACGGAGGATATATGGGGTATGTCAGTCTATGTTATTAAAAGCATTATAAAAGACATAGCTCCTCAACTCGCTAATGTTTTTAATAATAGTGTAGACGAAGGGACTTTTCCTGATCTTATAAAGATTAGCAAAATAGTCCCTCTTTACAAGAATGGTGAAAGACAAGACCCTTCAAATTTTAGACCCATTTCAGTTTTACCGGTTTTAAGCAAAATTTTTGAAAAAGTCATTTTACAACAACTGTTAGCGCATTTTACTGAACATCGACTGTTTCACAAAAATCAATTTGGCTTTTCAAAGGGTAGATCCACAATTGATGCTGGCATTGAATTGATTAAACATATTTACGACGCCTGGGAGAGGTCACAAAATGCCATTGGCGTTTTTTGTGACCTTTCCAAAGCATTCGATTGTGTCAGTCATAGTATAATATTAAAAAAGTTAACGCATTACGGTGTAACTGGTAATGCTTTATCACTCTTGACGTCATATCTAAATGACAGAACTCAAAAGGTGAAAATTAATGAATCTACCTCTGGTGGCTGTCCTGCAGCCATGGGCGTTCCTCAAGGCTCAATTTTGGGACCTTTCCTATTCCTCGTGTATGTAAACGATTTACCACACTTTATCAGTAAGCACTGCGAGATAGTATTATTTGCAGATGACACTTCGCTACTATTTAAGGTTGACAGAAATAAAACTAATTTTGACGATGTAAATAGTACTCTCTCGCAACTGCACAAATGGTTTGAAATTAATAACTTGTTTTTAAACCCAAATAAAACTAAATGCGTACTGTTCCAGATGCCCAATGTAAGAACTGGTAAAATAGACCTTTTTCTAGATAAAAATAAATTGTCCTTTTCTGAATCCACTTTATTTCTAGGAATAGCATTGGACAGCAAATTACAATGGAAGACTCAGTTGGCTGCATTGGGCAAAAGATTAAGTTCCGCTATATACGCAATAAAAAGAATAAGGAACCTGACAAATATTGAAATAGCCAGAACTGTGTATTTCAGCTACTTCCATAGCATTATGTCCTATGGTCTAATGCTGTGGGGTACTGCGGCTGAGATCCATGATATCTTTGTGTTACAAAAACGGGCCATCAGGTCCATTTACAGTTTGGGTCCACGAGTCTCATGTAAAGAACTTTTTAAAGAAATAGGTATTCTAACTGTGGCGTCCCAGTATATATATTTTAACTTGATACACACTTACAAAAACATTGATTTCTATTCCAAAAACTCAGACAAACATAGTTATTACACTCGACACAGGAACAGGCTGGCGGTGGAGCGCTTCCGACTGTCCAAGGTCAAATCCTGCTACATTGGCTACTGTGTTCCTTTCTTTAATAAGTTACCAGAGGAAGTTCAGAGATTGCCTTTCAATGAATTTAAGTCTTTTACTAAAAAAGTATTACTGAAGAAAGCTTATTACAAAATAAATGATTATATTGAAGACAAACATCCCTGGGTTTAGTTTAGTAGTTATCAAGCCGTTTCAGGTTACTTGTGCAACCTGAAATAAGTAATATTATTATGTTCATTATTTAATTCTAATTATACATGTTGACATTCATAAATATATTATTGTCTTAGACATTGAATCATTAGGGGTAATTTCAATTTGATCATTTAATTTATTTATTGTATTATAATTTGAGTGAATAGGCTATTGACATAAGTAGTATTATAACATTTGATTAATTGATTATGTATTTGGTCGGATTTGAATGTAATTAATTTAGAAAGTGAAAACTTACGTAAATTCCTTTGTGTCATGCATCATGTGTTACCGAAATCTCAAATAATAAGTAAAAATGTTCATACATTACAGGACTCATTCCCTGTTATTGTATTTCCGTCATAAACGAGCTAAAATGTAAATGCACTGTACATTAGGTTATGTTTACATTAATAAATTGTAACACATATTCACAGGTATGAAGTATGTACCGACCGGAAAATACGTAATGGTTGTAATTTAACCATTAATTGTCACAAATATCACCTTTGATATGTTTTTATTTCGTGTTTGTATCAGTATTTGTTTTGTTTGTGTACGGAAAGAAAACGCGGCGCTGCAACGTGAGCCGATGATCCGGGCGGTAAATCAAACTGTCAAAGTGACAGTGGCAGTCACTCAACCCAATTCTAGGACCAATAATATCTGGAATGCACCCAGTGTTCCAAAACAAACTTACTGGCTCAATGTTGCCACGGGCGGCGGCCTCATTTTTCTCAAATGTATTTATTGTGTTATTTGTATTTTTTATGACGTTCATAAGAGTTAAATTGTAAGACCTAAATTGAATAAAAAAAAAAAAAAAAAAAAAAAAAAGAAGCGGCACAGGAGATATTGTCCAGGGTTGATCCATTTCACCCACCTTTATATTTAACTTTAATTATGCACAGTGGTTGTTATCTTAAAAAAGCTAACATGGATCGGTTTAATTTCTTCCTTGCTGACCATTCCTTGAAAATTACCACTGACATAAACAATATAAACTGGAACAACACATTGGGATCGGAATCGGGATATAAACAGTGGGACTTTGGTGTCCGCCGCATTGAACAATTGAATAGTCTCCTCAGATTCGGCAACCGCGCTACCTCTTTGACTAATGAACCGATTTCTGTACCTGAGTTTCTGAACTAGGGTCCATTCTTTGTTCGTATTTGAGTCCTTCCATACACCACCCCCACGCACTACATCAGAAAACGAAGGACGTTTGGACCTCTCGGTTTGCTTACATTCGTCAACTGACTCATTATGCGCAGGCGGCGGCAACGGAGATGTACAGTAGGTAGGAATTTGCGGTGGTGGCGACTTCGCATTATCGTTGGCTCGGTGCGCCACTATCTCACTTACACCCGCGCCGCGGTCGCCCGCCGCTGGGGGCGACGGCACAGGCGCAATCGGTGACTGCAGCTTGGGAGAATGAGACGGAGATAGGTCACACTTGACAACAGATGATTAATTGCCGTACAATGTAGGTAACGCCATCGGTCTGCTGTCGTACAAATTAAATGTACCTCCTCTTTTTTTGTTTACATTTGTCTCTAGAATTAAAAATGACGTCGTTTTATAGCGTTCGATAAGCCGATCATTTAATTCACTTTTGGATGCAAATTGATGTGGAATATCTTTTACATATTTTTCTAGTAAAACAATTCTTTCCCTATCCATTCTTTTAAGCAGTGCCGTCACATCAACATGATCAAATGTGAGGGGGGGGTAGTTTTTTTAGGTCTTTTGCCACAAAAATTGGAATCTGCTCGGGTCCTTGAATAAACCTTTTACATCCTCAATATTCCGTAAATTTCGTCCTTGTCGTTTTCGTGTCGTAGATCGCTTAGACAATGATTCGAAAAGCAACGACTTCGCTAGTTCAATGTCCGTCGTACTAAACGCACTTTCACAAATTTGGACCAGGCTCTGTTCGTCCATAACATCCTATTTATTTTGGATGAAAGCCAGCACTTCACTTATTAATATTTAACAATTAGCACATTTCACTCTTTTCGATGTTTTCGATACGTTAGCCATTTTTCGCGACAGAGGTGCGTGACCTTGCTTGCACTCGTGCTCGCGGCCAGGGCCGGACTGATTTCCAAATGTGGAATACTTGCACATTTGGAATACCTTGGAATAGACTTGTCATTATACGTTGGAAAATACCTACGCTGGATGACATGCCACGAAATATTTCATTTTAGCGAAATAATCCCCTATGTTATTAATGACTGAATACTTCTTTGAATCGACTTATTCTACCTGATTACAGCTCGCGATACGTCGATTTTACTAAAAAACTGTAACCCATTTAAGCCTACTAGTACATTCTCTATCAAAGAGTCTTGGTGGTGGAGTGGTTAGGGTACCCGAATCGTATGCGAGAGGTAACGGGTTTGAATCCCGCGTACCAATGACTCTTTTCTGTGTTATGTACATTAGTTGAACACTAACCGATGCTCTTACGGTGAGGGAAAACATCGTGATGAAACCTGCACATTCAGGCGACTGAATCTGTAACCATGATCCAATCTGGTCATGCTCCCCTAATAGCAGCGTCAAGGACGTCAGATGGCAGTCGCTCCACTGTAATTACCTGATCTGCCAAATCCTGGATCATGATCAAGGCGGACCCCGGGCCCTCGTGCGCGAGAGCACAACCGGGTCATTAACACTAAGCTGATGATGAGTACATCCTCTATCAATACAGGATTCAAGGTCGCCTTGTAACGCGCACAATATTTTATTTTCTAGAAGAAACAAAACTAAATATTACATTCTTACGTTAAACCTACTCATAATCATTTTATGACAAATACCAACTGGCCGTTTTCTATTCGTTGAAAAATTGTTTCAAGCATCAGTGTAGGGTTACGCGTCTGTCGGTCTTCTATAGGTTGCATTTCGGAGAGCATTCGAATCAGATGCACGACCTCATTCCGCTGCCCCCTTTCCTCCATTGGGGAACGCGATCCGGACGAGCTCTTTATCCTTATGTGGCGGATTTTCGAACTGTTTGCACGAGTCGCTCTGGTTCTACCTTTATAGGCCTAAGGAATGGAACGTGTTGCCTGCGTGTGCATTCCCGTTATTATATATATATATATTATAATCTGGACGCCTTCAAGGCTAGAGTGAATAAGCTGTTCCTAGATAAGCACCCCCATCTTGGGCCGCATTGTCACTTATCACCAGGTGAGTTGTCTATCAAATGCCTGGCTAATCCAATTTTGAAAAATCTAAACGTTTTTAATAAGTTAGGCGATGATAGTTCGTATGATACCAAAGATTTGTTAGCTGCAACTTCATTAAACTAGTTTTCGTCATCAGATAAAAATAAAGAACATTTTCTAGTGATGAAGCTACTATCTAAGTACGTCTTCGTTGAAGTTCATCTTTAGATAAACTACCTGCATCCACTTCCAACTTTGCACCCGGTCTGGGAACAAGATCTACGAAATGACGCGTCTGTTTTTCTGCTGCTGACTAAAATGATTTGCACCCATGATAAAAACAATTAAAAAGAATTGTATCCGTACAATTCCAGCAATTATTAAATAAAAAAATAAAATAAAATCAGTTTATTTCAGACAATGTCCATATTGGTGTTAGTAAAACCTTATTGACTTACAAACTACATTAGTAAATCCAATATTAAAATTATCATGTCAAAATTTAAAATTAAATCACCCATCCAATATAAAATGTCAGCAGTAACTCACAGTACAAAAATGTCATAATAATAATAATTTAGAATATAAAATGTCAAAGTAATAATAATTTTGATAACGTAGAATATGGCATGTCAAAATACTAATAATTAAGAGTCCAAGCAAATTATACAATGTCCAAAATTTGTCTACTCAATTTGGAATACAAAATGTCAACAACAATAATACAATAATAAATAATAGATCGGTGAATTTAACTTAGGTATTTTCTATCTGGGACACCAGGCACTTGCGCGTGCACCTGAACCCAATGTCTCAGAATAGGACAATCTGGCTTATCACTGATGACCCTCAAGATGGTGTTGGCGCTCCCCCGCACCCTATGCAGAAGCGAGGCGATGCGGCGCCGCACCACTGTGTGGAAGCCGTCCATGTGCGCATGCGCAAACATCGCTGATGCACTGCAATAGCGCGGGAGCCCCAACAAAATCCTGAAGGCGTCATTGTACTGTACTCGGAGAGCATTGAAAGCCCGCTGCGCATATCTCACCCACAAACTACACGTGTACAGCGTTTGACAGAGGGCTTTAAAAAGGGTAACCTTTACCTCCACCCTGCAGCGCGCGAACATGCGAGCCAGCATATTACAGCGGACTGCCAACGCTCTCCTTTCCCTATCAATATCGCCATCATCTCTCAAATCCTCAGTAACCACGTGGCCGAGGTATTTAAACTCTATGACCCTACAAAGAGGCACACCATTTAATAGCACAGGTGGTACACACGTCACCTTACGTCTTCCGGTTTGAAATATCAAGAGCTGACTTTTGGTAACATTGTACGAAAGCCCATGTAATTTCGCATACTCCTCACACACTCCCATCAACTTCCTAAGCGCTGCAATCGATGGACTGAGCAACACCATGTCGTCAGCGTAGCTGATGCTGTTGACACAATGACCGTCAATCGAGCAACCCACTACGGTGCCGCTCAGCCCACGACTCAGGCCATTCATGTACAGGTTGAAGAGCGAAGGCGACGTTAACCCCCCCTGTCGCACTCCGCACTCCAACCTGTACTCTTCAGAAAGTTTGCCGAGCCATTTGACCTGGTTAGTTTGATGTCCATACCAATATTTTAAAATATTGTTAATTTCACCAGGCACATCACTGTTTCTTAGCTTCTCCCAAAGAATATCGTAACTAACCAAGTCAAACGCCTTGGAGAGGTCAAGAAAAACAGCGTATACAGGGGTATTCCTGTCAGTGTAATACCTAACGACATGCTTGAGAGACAAAATAGCGCTTTCAGTCGAAAGCCCGGGTCTAAAACCGCACTGCGCTTCATGGAAATGAAGATGGTTTTTTAACTGTCTCTCAAGCACGCCGTCCAGCACTTTGGATGTCATTGTGGCTAGAGATATAGGTCGGTAATTACACTTATCGGAAGCTTCACCCGTTTTATTTTTAATAATGGGCACTACGACTGTTCTCATGAGCTCCCCTGGCAGATAGGAATGCCTAATGCAGAGAGTGAACAATAAGCTCAACAACCTCGGGAGGTGAGGCCCCGCGTTTTGAAAGTGTTCTATGCTGAGCCCGTCGTGTCCGGGTGACCTGCCCCTCTTCATGCCTTTCAAGGTTAAAACAATTTGTTTGGCAGTAATATGTTCCGGCAACCCCGACACCACGGCCTCAGCACCCCTCGACTGTTCATTTTCTAGTGGAGATTCCACTTGAAAATGCTGTCTGAACATATTCGCTATGTCCTTAGAACCGTCTACGCCGCTAACACTCATCGGGACGCTAGGTTTTGGACTTAACTTTTTGGTATGTTTCCAAAATCCCTTGAAATATTTGTTGTTATATTTCGATGCTAGAATATTCATTTTGATTAGGTCCTGATTATTTTGACAGTACTTTAATTTTTCCTTAAATACTTTTCTAGATTCATACATTTCTTTGTGTAGTATACCAGCTCTGGGCCGACCATACCACACCCAGTTTAAGAACTTATCCCTAGCGTCCCGATGAGCGGCACGTACGTATTTGTTCCACCCTACGGTCACACGTCCACGGCTAGACCTGCCCCCTCCCTTGCATCCTACATAACTGATTACTGCGGCCTCCTGCAGTGTCCTAACAATGTTACCGTATAATACGTCTATTGCGGCTGTGTGTACCGTGCTGTCGTTTTTACACATACAATCACAACACATATAAAAATCCTGCGGAAAGTCAATGTCACGGAGCTTATCACTACAATTCCTACTGTAAAGTTCCGTCTGTTTTTCATCCCTGTCTCCCCATAACACTTTGTTAGCCTCGGCGGCCGGCAGCTCAGTTGATAATGAGACTAAGTTTAAATTACATCTAATCTCTAGCGGGATTATGAGAGCGTCGGTTGAGTATCCAACTCGTAAGCGAGAGGTACCAGGTTCGAATCCCGCTGCGGCCATGTACCAATGACTCTTTTCTGAGTTATGTACATTAGTTGAATACTAACCGATGCTCGTACGCTGAGGGAAAACATCGTGATGAAACCTGCAAATTCAGGCTACTGAATTTGTAACCATGACCCAATCTGGTCAGGTTCCCTTGGTAGCAGGGTCACGGAGGTCAGATGGTAGTCGCTCCACTGTAATTACTTGATCGCCAAATCCTAGATCGTGGTCAAAGCGGACCCCGGGCCCTCGTTCTCGAGAGCACAACCGGGACCTTAACGCCAAGATTTTTTTTGGATACATATCTAAAAACATGTAAAACGCTGGCAACTCATTTGACACATTCAAAAACTCATAAAATGTGTTTATAATACTTTTCGGTGCGTGGAAAAACTCTTTCTGAAAATAAAATTATGTAGCCTATTTGAAGCAAACTAGTTTTGATCAACATTTGTACCAATTATAATAAAACAACATTACAACTTTCAACCGATTCGCCATTTTGTGTTCTACTAATGTTTTGGTATTGATATATCGAGCATATTATAAAAAAAAGTTTTGAAAATACGTTTCAAATTCCTCGATGATTTTTGAAAAGTGCAATGTATCAAATAATACACTGCGCCAAGAAAAGGGTTAAGCTCGGCAAGTCACTGTCTTCCATGAGGGCACAACGACACTGACGTTGTTAATAATAAACGATTTGAAATGCGAAATTCTAAATGTGTGTGTGTGTGTGTGTATGTATGTGTGTGTGTGTGTGTGTGTGTGTGTGTGTGTGTGTGTGTGTGTGTGTGTGTGTGTGTGTGTGTGTGTGTGTGTGTGTGTGTGTGTGTGTGTGTGTGTGTGTGTGTGTGTGTGTGTGTGAGAGAGAAGGAAGTGACACATTACTCATTCACTGATTTCTGAAGTTCTACCCTCCAAAATGCATTTTATCTTGTTTTGGCACGATACTTTACTGTGACAGAATAAATCGACTGAAGAGAAATCATTATTGTAAGTTTCGAGAGTATGATTTACCACGGAATTTTGAGCATAATTTGAGTGACCAGGACGAACGTGAAAGAGCGGAGTTTGTCTAGTGCGCCTCGAGGGCGATTTTAAATTGAAGGAAAAGTGCTGTTAGTTCCGGTGAGTCAATTTTTCCACTGCAAATATCATGCAAAAACATAATCTGCAGTAAGGAACGCCGGTCTTTCAGCTCCATCAGGTCGTGTTTCCTACATGCAAGTGCATAGCTAATACCTCTGTGTTGAGTACCCTGTTAAGGGCCCTGAAGAATTTGTTTTGAATCCGCTCAATATCCT
Organism: Blastobasis adustella; assembly: GCA_907269095.1. Classification (NCBI taxonomy): domain Eukaryota; kingdom Metazoa; phylum Arthropoda; class Insecta; order Lepidoptera; family Blastobasidae; genus Blastobasis; species Blastobasis adustella. The sequence goes on from OU026132.1 coordinate 1,768,006, forward strand.
AAATGTATTCAAAACAATGTTTTGAAATTTATATGTTTAAAATAAATGCAAACTTACAGACAGAATCCAAAGAGTTTACATTTAAAAACATAATTCATATTTCAAAACAAAAAAAAATTATACATATAAATGAATTTATAATATAAATTATCAATTAAATTAATACTTAATTAAATACATTAAAATATACAGACACATTTACGATTTAATAATAATCTAGGCGTTATTAATAAAAATATTTATGGCACGAGAAATATTACGCAGTCTTCAGCAAACATATCGACGTCGTGCTTTGAAATCGCCGAGGAGGACGCGAGCGCGCATTGTAGGGGTTTGCATTCCGCGGCGCGTGCGTGCGTAGGGCAGCGCTATCAGGCGCGGTCGCCGCCGCGGCGCTACGTTCCCCACCACCAGACCAATCCGTTCCAGCACGCATGGATTGTCCACCCTGCCATTGAGCAGCAAGTAATAGTGTACTAGGAGCGATACTCTCCGTCTCGATTGCAGTTTCCAAACCCACCATGCCCAAAACAAATGGAGAGGAATATAAGTACGGGTAGTAACCAAACCGCTTCTTGTATAACCATCGTGCAAACTTACGTTGTATACGTTATATCATACATTCTTTGACGAATTGTTTAGCTACATACACTGTGTTGGTGAACGCACCGTATAATATTAAAAAAAAACGTATTTCTCCATCTTTTTAATATTTTAAACGTTGAAAATCTGTTCCGTTTCCTCCAGTGGTCGTTTTGTAATAACAGACATCTATCGTTGTCGGCGTGTCTCGACGCGTAGTGCATCTAAGTGCTAGTGTGTGCCTGTGTTGACATACCGTCAATATAAAAAGCGAACTGTGATCACCAAATAGTGCTGTATGTGAAGCGCACAAACGCGACGCTCGCTTGACGCTTCGTTTCGGTGACGTGCCGCGGCTGTTGACAGGCGAGTAGATAGCGCAGACCGGACAAATTCGGCGGCGTTTCATCGCTTGTCTCTGGGAGACATCTTTTAACTACTCGATAGCGTATATTCATATTAACATCGAACACCATGAAATGCACCGCGTGCAAACAGCCTATCAGCGCTGTGGAGATGGTACTAAGGTGCTCTCAGCACAAATGCAATAATCATTCCATTCCAAATCAGTACCATTACGAGTGCCTTGGGGTTCCTAGATTGGCGTTTATCAAGCTTACACCGAAGCAAAAGACTTCGTGGAAGTGCAAGCCGTGCTCGCAACCGGAAGAACGGAAGGGGGACAACACTCCTGTACGAGACGCTTTGTCCTCCCAACCGGGACCCGATGTCGTGTAGTGTAACTACTAATTATTTATTTTACATTTATTAAATTTGGTTAGGGAATTATACTGTAAATTAATGTTTTATTTATAATTAGCATCCAGAGTAAAAAGTGCAATGTACATATTTATATTACAATGGATATAATAATAATATGTATAGTATAATATAATATGATAATTGTAATATATAGTATTGTCATTGTACAATGTAAGATAACGTACACCGGACAGACCAACTACTTTTGTTGGTCTGTCCGGTCTGTACGTCTGCAGGCTATTATTGACGAACATAACACGCCAATGGCATTTATTTTGGGCGATTTTAATACTCATTGAATTAAACATTTTTTGTTACGAAAATGAACTAGTATGTGCGGATATTGATTTCCTAGGGTTGAGTTCGGACTCCCACACTTTCGTGAGTGAGGCGCATGGCTCCCGCAGGTGGTTGGACCACTGTGTGACGACCGCGGCTGCGCGAGACACTATTGTGTCGGTCAGTGTTATGTACGGTGTGTATAGCTCAGATCACCTGCCACTGCGCGTGGAGTGTGACCTGAGACACTGTGCGCGTTTGACCGATGGGCATGATCCGTCCTGCCGTGATAAGATAGTATGGCGAGATAAAAATGCTAGTCAAATAGATATGTATTATGAATATTGTCAAAGAAATCTATTGAATGTTAAATATAATATGTGTAATGTGAATTGTAATACTCGATCTTGTAAAGATGACAACTTTAATTGTAAATTTAAATGTATTGATAATGATTATAATGATATTGTGCATGTCTTGCAAATGGGGGCTATGGAGAGTGACTGTTCACGTTCTGTTGTGCATAACAGGCGAAAACCAGTGACAGGATGGAACACTCACGTTGAACTAAGTCATCGTGCTGCTAGACTTCCTTACGAGTGTTGGCTCTTGGCCGGCAGACCATCCACGGGAGACATTTATAATGATATGCTTTCCTCAAGGAAAGACTTTAAAAACAAATTGAAATGGTGTATCCGTAACGAGGAAACCATTAAATTGGATATTTTAGCGACGCACAGGAGTAATAAAAATTTCCCCAAGTTTTGGAATGCTACGAAAAAATTTCAGCCTAAGTTAAATTTATTCGTGTCTGTGGATGGTCTACAAGAACCTAAGGAGATAGCAAATTTGTTCGCGTCTAAATTTAAGATAAGTCCCCTTTCTGTAAGGTCGCAATCGAATCAGTCCGCTTGCTCTGTGGATGAGCAGTGATTCAGTTCACTCTAGAAGATGTGGCCAAAGCAGTGCGAGCTATCAAACGGGGAAAGTCGCCTGGCCACGACAATCTGTCGATAGAGCATGTGTTACATGCAGGAGAGGAACTATGGTCCAAACTATGTGTGTTTTACAATTTATGTGTGAAGCACACATACTTACCCGACTCTCTTCTAAGGTTTTATTGGGTGTGGTCTATAGCCCTGACTCGCATGTAAACTATTTTGACAGCCTGGAATGCTTGCTAGCAGATCTGCGTCCTCAGTTTGACCACACGATCATTATGGGGGACTTTAACACCTGTTTGGTAAGGAGTGATGCTCGCTCGAAAAATCTCCTCTCTCTTCTGGATTCACTCGATCTACATTCTTTGCCCCTCGGGCCTACACATTTTCCCCATAATGGTCCACCATCACTCCTCGACTTAATCATTACATCCTCTCCACGGGTAGTGGACTCACATGGTCAGTTTGGAGCGGCTGCCTTTTCGGCCCAAAACTTAATTTATGCTTCATTTAAAATTCGTCTACCAAAGAAAAGGCATAAAGTTCTTTTCCTTCGGAAGTTCTCGGATATTGACCATGAGGCCCTTCTTGAGGATGTGCGGAGGGCGGACTGGGACTCGGTCTTCTCTACAAATGATGTGAACGCAAAGGTTGAGGCGTTCAACTTAATAATTTCTTCAGTGTATGACAAACATGCACCTGTCCTGCCTGTGAGGGTGAAGCACTTCCCCGCACCCTGGCTTTCACCAGAGATTAAAGCTTTAATGGCTAAGAGGGATAAAGCCAAGTTACGGTTTCGGCATGATCCGTCCCCTCGTAACGAGGAGATCTACATTACATTACGTAATTCATGTAATCGCCTGTGTCGTACGGCCAAACGGAACCATATACATGACGGATCCGGTCAATAGCATGGAATCATGTGGTCAATAGTACGGACTCATGTGGTCAATAGTACGAACTCATGACGCAGAAAACGGAAGTGGGAGTGCGCCACCTGGTGGGGCGTGCTGACAGAGTCTCGACGGCACGACTCGGGCGGAGTGGTGGGCAGTCTTGGCCCAACCGCCGAGGAGTGAACACGTCTTGAAACTGTCTCCACATTTCGTTTATAGAAAGTGTTGTTTACGTTCGAAAATAAAGTGATTTTAAAATAACCTTTGAAATAATAATGTGACTTACCTCAACTGCCTACATTGTAATACCTCTCTAATTTCAAGAAAAATTATAAGTGATGTGCAAAAATGAAGTGGAATAAATACAGTGGAGTAAATGTGAACCCTTTCTTTAATTTATCTGAACGAATACGATCTAATGCTGATATCACCACCCTGATGACAATGATCCTGATACAGCACTTTCCTTGACGCAACGACATCAGAAGCGGTGATAACGAACGCAACGCCCAAGATATGGCTATGAAGATGGCTTCAGGATATGAAGAGATAATGAAAAGTGACAAAAAATAAATGCAGCTATGCTACGTTAAACCGTAATAAAAAAGGAAAGTGATTACTCGATCCAGCTGAGTTGCCTGCATTAAAATGTAAAATGATTGAACACGTTCAGAGCGCAGCCAAGAGTCCAAACACCCCGAGATATAAGACAAAGACTTCAGTTTAGAGAGATTTGGGGTTTATAAAGTAAACAACAAATCATCTGTACCAAATCATGGGTCATGGTCAAGGCAGGCCCTCGAGAGCACCATTGGGATATTGACACCATTAATAAAAATCGAGTGAAACTTACTAATGGACGGCAATTTGGTATGTTTACTTTGTTTTTGCGTAACATAATTTGGATTACTCATGTAAAATATTTTCGTATCTTTTTTTTTTAATATCAGATAATTATGTTAGTTAAATAATTTGCTTAAGTACGAAATTAGCCAGTTAAAGTTTATTCAACGCCTTTGAAGATGTTCAGATTTAGATTCATTTAGCAGTGTGGTTTGACACCACAATTAAATTAATTGCTTAGATTTCTGCAGGTATAATTAAATCAAACAATTAAAAACAGTATGTATTATTTTTTATTTTTGTTTTACTAATACAATTATTTTCTTCTCTTGCATAACAATGGTGTACAACGGTTCGATTTACCTACGAGAATAACATTGCAATGCAACGCTGGACTGGTATCCTCAACGTGATTGTTTCAACGTGGGGCGATGGAAGGCAATCTGCGAGTCTTGCTTACATGACTGAGAAATTATGTGATATTAACAGTTCCTCTCTATCTGGTAAGTCCTATACATAATTATTATTTGGTAAAAACCTGAGGTGATTAGAGGTTCCCCATGCGGATTTTAGGAGTTATTTACTTTGATAATTCAGAAAAGTATTCTGACAGAAACAACATTGATACCCTTAGTAGAGAGAACGGCAGGTTTATTTGGGTATTTAACGAAACTACAAATAGAAAGAATGTAAACAAAACATAAACAACGTCAGTTACCGTCAGTGTTCCAATTTGTTGGTATAGATGTCAAAAACTACCGCCAAGTTGAATAAATGTTTGCTTTTGCGGGTCACAGCCCACATTAACCTGTCAGTTAATGTGGGCTGTCTGATCGTTTGTTACGGAGAAAAGAAAATCTCTCCAGAACAATAGTAAGAATTATGTTAAATCCTTCTAAATGTTACAATACACAGTGTTTAAAGTAAAAAGTGACATTTAATCTAAGATTATTTTATCATCTTGAAACATGATACGCTACGATTTTACGTATTACCAACGTCACGTCAGTTATCGGAAAACAAGAATAAGAAATACATGAAAGCATAGTCCTATTATTTTTATAAATTGAGTATTTAAGCATAGTTATGGTGGTGGTGCTGCTGATTGACTCCTCCTTCTCAATCGGTCCCTCAATGCTGAGGATCGTGACTCTGTCGACGTAGCAAGGACGTTCTCGTTCTCCATGAGCTGCGGTCGGTGGCCACCTGCAGGGCCACGCTCACAGGCATTTCCAGACATTCCGACACTTGGTTGAGCCATCGCTTGGGGCTTCGGCCTCTTGGCCTTCCACGGTACCGGTTACAATTAGTCTCTCCAAGTTGTTGGTATCTCGGCGAGCAAATTGCCGCTGCGGCTGTTTGACTAAATATTTGATAATAACAGTGTGGCAGGGATGGCGTAGCAGTGAGTTTGTGGATCAATTAGCTGGTGTACTTTAGGATGTTGTGTCTTAGAGTACGCTTCACATAGGCTTTCGAATCTCCGCGATTTCTATGCGAGCGGGAACCCTCCCGGGTGGCAACATGCATCGAGAAAAAAAAAGAAAAAAATAAAAAAATTCTGCGTGTTTGTTTACATTTAACCGGAGAAATTGGAACGAAATTTGCCCCATTTCATTATAATGTTTATTATTATAGTCGTAGTTTCCCAATGTTATAGAAGATATCCGCGGTAAAACTGGGATCACGATATACGTCGCTTTTAATACAAAGACGTAGTTAGGTTAGAAACGTAATTTTATGTTGGTACCAAGCTATCAAAAAAAAAAAAAAAATTTAATACGAGTAAGTGAACTGGTTGACGGTGGATAGTTTCAAATTATGTTTTGAGTGACTAAAGATAAACCTGTGACTTGGTTTGACCGAGAACCATTTGTACTATGTTGGTGTGTCTTGGTTTGGCCTGGATGGGGACTTTGTTGGACGGATCTGTCTGGGAAGCTGGCTCAATGCGTGGCGACAGTCGAGCAAGGGTTTTTATGAGATTTGTGTGATAGTTTTGTTTTCTCAAAATTCACCGGATGGAGGTGATTGTGTTTTGTCGGTGATGGTGGGCTGGTGGAGCCTATGGGAGAGTTTTATGGTTGCTTACCGGCCTAATAGAGGCTATGGGAGCGTGGCTAACGGATGGTAGTTGTTTCAAGCTTTGTGAGAAAATGGTGAACGATAATTATGATGAGAAACTCCAGATATTTTGGTGAAAGCTCAATGGTCGGTTACATATTGTTGACTTTGGCTTCGAGTACTGAAATTTACTTGATTACCGATACCAAGTAACTATTTCGAGTTCTGTTGTTGTACCAGTAAGATAAGGCAGTGTAGGCAATGGTGGGATTTCGTATCCTTCTGCCAGTGCAGGTTTGGTAGTGCCTGAAGTGTTGTTAATGTCAAACATCCTGATTTATTTGGCTGACTTGGAGTGGCACGTGAGTCGTGTGTGTGGCTCGTTGGGCTTGGAGCCCCGAAGGTCTCGATGTTGTGGCTGTGGATAGCAGGTTTGATGTTGTGATTTTTTGGAAGGCGGCTGGATTGTTAAATCGTTTCAAAATAGAAACTTGAACGTCACGTAAAGTCTAGATAGACTATACTCGATCGAACAGTTACAATCGATGACGATGATGATTACTTGTTTAGTTTTGGTGTGGTAACAGATGGGCTGTTGTTACCTATGACTGGCGTATCAGATGAACGTTAGAGCTTTTCATTATTAAGGTCCTGATTTGGTTTTGATGTTGGGCAGTGGAGATAGTGTTGATTTTGTGGGGATGACGCCGTGAACGGTTGTTCAGGTCTATGACGAATACTTGTTGTGTGGCTCGTGGACTATTATTACGTGTTACGATGGCAGATAGACTGTATTACCTATGATTGACTTAGTTCAGATTTGGTCAAAGGATTGACTTCGAGTTGAGAGGTTATAGACAGCTATTACTGAAGTAAAGCGTGTTAAAGTTATTACTTTGTGATTTTGGCAGTTTCATATTGAAAAGAATACTGTATAGTCTAACAGTAAGTGGCTACACACTATATATCCTGTTATATAGCTATTACAGTCTATATTATAGATAGAGGTACTACTAGAGTCTATAAGTACCTACCGGTATCAAAAATGTGACGAATGAATATCACTGAGCTGATATGTTAGCAATGTTTATTAACTTCAATTTATTTGTCAGGCACCCGCCTGTGTGACTCTCGCCTGTGTGGCATTCCGCCTGTGTGGCATCTCGCCTGGGTGGCATCCCGCCTGTGTGGCATCCCGCCTGTGTGGCGTCTCGCCTGAGTGGCATCCCGCCTGTGTGGCGTCTCGCCTGAGTGGCATCCCGCCTGTGTGGCATCTCGCCTGGGTGGCATCCCGCCTTCGTGGCGTAAAGTCTGTGTGACGTTTAGCCTGTGTGGCATTTAGCCTGTGAGGCATTCCGCCTGTGTGGCATTTCACCGGTGTAGCATTTTCCTGTGTGTCGTTTCGCCTGTGTGGCATTTCGCCTCTGTGCCATTTACCCTTGTGTGACATCTTACCTATATCGTGGTTTGGCAGATGTGATACAGGATATATAACGAATGGACTCATAGTGGCACTGATCAGAGTGACACCCGGCCTGTGTGGCACCTAGTCTGTGTGGTATTTCGCTTGTGTGCAGGTCCAGTTGCGTGGCGGCCCGGTTGCGTGGCGGTCCGCCTGTGTGGCGTTCGTCAGTGTGGTGGTTCGCCTGTATACATTACTCTTATTTTTTAAATTAGGATGGCTCTGACGGATGACCAAAAATCAAATGGCATTAAATGAAAAAGGAGTATTTCGAATCCCACTCGAAGTAACATTGGGTCTTTTGCTGAGTACTGAAAATTTTATGTAGGAATGTCACATATTTGTAGTGAATCTAAGTACCTAAAGTAATGGAGGTCGGGGACAATACGCGAGCTTTATGATTGGGGACAAGAGCATCAAGGGGAAAACACTGGTGGCGATGATTAAACCTTCTTCGTTGGTGGTAATTGTGATACGGTTCATAGTCTGGTGTTATATCTTGTCACGCCTCTCTAATAAATTGAAGCCGTAGCTGAATTGATGTCGGCAACTTATAAATAATAATTTGTGTACGAGATGATGTTGTTCTCTCAAGTCTCTCTCAATCTACACAAGTTTAGTATGATAAATGATAACATACGTTTATTTTACGTGTACACAAATAGCAGTTAATTAAGTATTGGTGGGTTAATGCAGTCGTGATAAATCTAATCACACTTACTTTGGTGATGCATTGTGGTCAGAAGTGACCGAGCGAATATGGTACTGTGCTATGGTTTTCATGTTTCAGATAACACACGAGGACGTGTGTATAGCAGGACGGCCGTGACGGATCCGGTCAATAGCATGGAATCATGTGGTCAATAGTACGGACTCATGACGCAGATAACGGAAGTGGGAGTGCGCCACCTGGCGGGGCGTGCTGACAGAGTCTCGACGGCACGACTCGGGCGGAGTGGCGGGCAGTCTTGGCCCAACCGTTTCGTTTATAGAAAGTGTTGTTTACGTTTAAAAATAAAGTGATTTTAAAATAACCTTTGAAATAATAATTTAAATTACCTCAACTGCCTACATTGTAATACCTCTCTGATTTCAAGTAAAATTATAAGTGATGTGCAAAAATGAAATGAAATAAATACAGTGGAGTAAATGTGAACCCTTTCTTTAATTTATCTGTACGAATACGATCTAATGCTGATATCACCACCCTGATGACAATGATCCTGATACACCACTTTCCGTGACGCAACGACATATATATGTATATAAAATAAATGTAACAGAATTAAAAAAAAAAATATATATATATATATATATATATAAATATGTCGGGGTATCGGGAGACGGAATAGGCGGGACTGAAGGCGTGTCCGACATATTGATGTCGTGTGGGCGTGCACGTGCAGGTTATCACGAAATTATAAACTCACAGTACAATCAAATCACTGTATTACTGGTATTAATCGTTAAACAACAAAAATATTCAATGATTACAACAATAATTCACGATTAAGAGCCAATGGGTTTGTAAGCGACCATCTCGTGCCAGGCGCTGTCAAGGAATGACGTCCCGCGCCGCCATGACACTTACAACTCCATTCGGGTCATTCATTCGTTCATTCGAACCCGCTCTTAAAATAAATCAACTTGTCAATGTCAACAATAATCAAAACTACCCGAGCTTAACAATTCACAAAAAATAATGAAATTAAATCTATCACGCGCCGTTAAATACATTACAAAAAAGAAGAACGAATTGAAAATTTACACGATGATAAATGGGCTTATGGCTCAGGGTAGCGTGACACAAGTCCCAACCCTTGCTTTTCTGCCACTTCCTTCAAAATATATATTTTGCTCTCTCCGGGTCCATTCTTGCCCTAAATATCATGAAGAGTTCATTGTAGGTACTACATTGTACTTTAGACCATGAGTGTCCGCATAACGCTCACAAATCGAATGCAACCTTCTGAGGCCATAGATTTAGCATCTGAGATGCACCAAAATATATCATCGACGTAACTGAGGTTGTTTACGCAAAACCCACCTTCGTGACATTCGGTCTTGCTGCCTCTCAGCTCCACAATCAGGTCGTTAATGAGATTAAAATTTTAAAAAATATTTACAAAACCATAACAAATAAACTAAAATTAACCTTAAAAAAATAAAAAAGTCGTTTACATCACTGCCCCCCGGAATTGTGCCCAGAAAGCTGGCTACTGGCTGGTTGGATAGAAAAACTTATCCTCTGTCCGAGGAACGAGCCGGCTCTCCGGTCACCTGAGGCGTCTATTAGCTTTTTTTCCAAATCTTTGTAAAATTGAATAGGTCTAGAGAGGTGAGACCACCTTGACGAACTCCGTAGTCTAATATATAACTGTTAGACGCCGTGTTCCCATTTCATAAAGTTAGTTTGGCTTCCAAACCAAACTGCAGCAAGTTTATTATTTGATCTGGTACATTGGAGCTTCGCTGGTACATCGGGGCGGACCCTGGGCTCTCGCGTGCTGCGTGGGGGCGCAACCGGCGCCAAGGTGATGATGACATTGGAGCTTCGTAGTTTACACTAGAGGATATAATAATCTACTAGAAAATATAGGCAGATAAATTGAGGTGATATGTTTCACATAATGGCTTGCTATGTGTTTTAAGCTCATTAAAGCTGAGCTAAATGAGACGGACGGACGAGAGTCCAGGCCGAAGATGATTTAGTAGTTTTAGCTGCAACAGCCGCTCCAGCACCTTTCATATTATAGTACACTACGAGATAGGGTGATATTTGCTTACTTTACTCTAATTCATTCGGTCTTGTTTAATGAATTCAAGAAAGAACGCATATGTACTAGTATATTAGTAGTACCTTTTAAAACTGCAAACTGAAATGTAATGTTTATTTACTTGAATGCTGTCGGTAATTATATTATTTACATTATTACTGTAATAACATTGTGGAAACAAATAAATATAAATAAATAAATAATAATTTTATTACATGGGAAGGTATATTTCATAAGCAGAATTGCAAACATTATTAATTTGGTAAACAATTGCAATTGTTAAACGTACTATGAGTATTGTAATGAAGCAGTGAAAACAAAACATGGAGTATAACATTTTCTTTCCTTGAAAGACTTTACTCGAACGTCATTCGATTGACTTGATCAAGTATGGTTAATTATTTTGTATACATAGTGTGTGGGCATGGTGTTAACTCACCACTAAATATCGCAGTGTTCTCAAATCCAAATAATTTCACAGACACGATCAGTGGTAAATAAAGTTTATTGTGTTCATAATTTGTGTGGCAATATATTTAAAATAATTAATATTTCGGAGATAAATTTCGAAGTAAACAAATATTTATTTATTTATTTATTGAATTTGCCAACAAGCAATAATGAATATTTGCATCGTTATGCCTTTCAACCGTAAAAATGGAAAAATGTCATGCACCATATTATTCCACTTACTATGGTCCTGACAAACCCTTCTTCATTCACATTCATCTGGAATCATTGAGAAAGGAATCATTGACAATGCCAATAGCCGGGCTGGTTGGTTGGTTGGCCATCAAATGGTTTTTTTTCGCCGTAAACGAACAAACTTGTCTTGTCTTCGTAGGGTTGAACTGGACGAGGTTTCTTCTGCCCCATTCGGAAACCTGCTCCAGGGAGGTCTTCATTTCAGAAAAAGAAATAAAAACTTACGTCATGTCGTGAAATGGAGCCAGTGGCAAACAATTGAATAAGCAATTCCACATTAAGTATCCATTGTATGAATGTATCAACTGTCAAAATAAAAACCTGAAATGATTACACGATGATTATTAGCATGCCACAACTGAGGTTTGTACATATATTTTTATTTTCATTGATTATTTTTTTAGGAACATTGTCCAATGGCATTTTAAGAATTAAATTATTTACCGGAAACTACAAAGTACGCTTCAGTATATCAAAGGCGTTCATAATATTCTCATGAGAGCGGTATATGTGCTTCCAGTTCTCGTTGAAGTCTACAGAAAGTTCACTTTGCATATTTTTGAACTTCTCATTATGTAACTTCACTGCCAGAAACCAATGCTTGAATTCAAAATTAACTATCGCCATCATTCGAGTTGCATACATTATTCCAGAATCAAAATACACCAATGATACCACATATATTACATTGTATACACGAAACGATCCGTATACATGCATGTAGTAGTATGCGCTGATACATGTAAGTAATATGAACAATGGGAAGAGCACTCCACACAAAACCCAATTCCAAAATTTCACTCTCTTATAACTGTTGGTATCAATATTGAAAGTATTATGAGCGTTTTGAATACGCAGTATGCAAGAAACGTGATCTAAGCTGTGACATACATTCAAAATGAATGTTATAAAGAAAGCGGAGATGTTGAGTGTGAAACAATAAAGGGTATAGAAATTAACACATCGCTCCAATGTACTGAAACTTTGTTTTAGATTCAATGCAATAATACGATTGAAATAGACGTATATGTAAATACACGTGCCAAGGAAAGAAATCACGTGGTCCCCAAGGACAGTGGGAGTAACGAAATGGTTGATAATGTTACATTTTTTTAAGAAAAACAAGGCCGACAATATATGGAGCGGTCTCATCAAAGATTGTGAATCTCTTGAAAGTATATTGTTGGGCAAAAATTCACCCAAAGAACGCATATTTAATCCACTAGTATTGTTACTCTTTCAGACTGATGCAAACTGGAATGTAATGCAATTTATTCGCTTGAATATTGAGATCGGTAATAATTTTGTTGAAAGGGTAGGTATAATTCATAAGCAGAATTGCAAACGTTGTACGTTTACTTTCCTTGAAAGGCTCTATCCGAAGGTCATTAAATACTTTTGATTAGATTTACTTAATTACACTTAAATATTTTGTGTATTATATGGGCATGGCCACTAAATGTTGCAGTATTTCACAAACACAATGAATGTTATCTAAAGTTTATTGATTTCCCAATTTCTGCGGCAAACATCATGAAAGTAGGTACACATAGGCGAATTCTATTAACATTGAATGCATTTCGCGAGTTATAAATCTAACTATGGAAAACGCTGCTGACCACCTACGAGTGTAACCATCCGTATGCTCAAGAATTATTTGTATAAAAGCTTTTCGTTGATTTTTATTATGTAAACTGTTGTGAATATGGATGAATGGGTTTATGCAAATTATAGGTGTCACAGACTCAAAAGAAACCAAAGATTAATTTCTTAGATGAATTTAATTTGAGTTCGATATTAGAGCACAAGACTGTGCCGACGGTGGCCGAGCGGTTACAGTATCCGACTCGTAAACCAGAGGTCCCAGGTTCGAATCCCGCTCCGGCCATGTACAAATGACTGTTTTCTGAGTTATGTACATTAGTTGAATACTAACCGATGCTCTTACGGTGAGAAAAAATATCGTGATGAAAAATGCACATTCAGGCAACTTGATGTGTACCCATGATCCAATCTGGTCGGGTTCCCTGGTAGCAGGGTCATGGAGGTCAGATGGCAGTCATCATCATCATCTTGGCGTTAAATCCCAGTTGCGCTCCTGCGCAACACCCGGGAGCCCGGCCTTCCTGCTTTTCCTAGTCCACTTTGCTCGGTCTTTGGCATCCTCATTGGTGAGTAAGTTGGCACGCATGTCACTCTTAACGACGTCCAGCCATCGCTTCTTTGGCCGGCCTCTCCTTCGCGTTCCTGACGGGGGCGACTTGGCCAGATATCTGTTCCCCACATAGTTTGCCGGTCTGCGCAAGACGTGGCCATACCATCGAAGGTGTCACTCTTGTAGCTTATCTGCGATGTCACGTACTTAAAGACTACCGCGGATGTGGGCGTTCCGCACGCGATCTTTGCGGGAAACCCCACACATCCACCGTAGCATCTTCATTTCCGTGACTCGCAACTGCTGCTAGTGTCGCTCTAGTAGAGGCCAAGTCTCGCTGCCGTACTCGTATAAGAGAACAGGTCCAATAATAGTCTTGTAGACCTGTCCCTTCAGCTTCATCGGCATCTTGGGGTCACAAATGACAGCCGTCACCTCCTGTCATTTGGCCCAAGCTGCGGATATTCGAGCTTAGACGTCGTTGTCGATGTCACCAGTTGCGCTTAGTACCGACCCCAGGTATCTCACCTAATCCGTTCGTTTGACCTCCTTTTCACCTATGCGGACAGGTAGAGGGTCTGTACTGTTGCAGGCCATGTACTCTGTCTTCGCCACATTTATCTTCAGACCGCCGTTCTAAAGCGACTACTTCTACTTTTCCACCCGATGGACAAGTCGCCCCTTGTCAGAGTCTGTCAACGCGATATCGTCAGCATACATGAGTAGCCACGGTGGTACCTCATGATAGTCCGTCTAATATCACGTTGAACAGAAGTGGGCTGAGCACGGAGCTCTGATGTACCGCAACGGAAATCGGTAACGGGTCGGTTTCACCAACAGCAGTCCTAACTATGGAATCGGAATCGCGGTACATGTCTCGGATAATGTCAATATAGGCTTCAGGTACTGACTTGGACCGCAACGCCCACCAGACCATCTTACGAGGGACACAGTCAAAGGCCTTCTGCATGTCTAGAAACAGGAAATACAAAGGTGTTCTTTGATCTATATCTCTCCATGAGAGTTCTCAGGGCAAATACGGGGTCCATGGTCCTACGACCCGGCCGAAACCCATACTGACACTCCGAGATTGTACACTCCCGTCGAGGTCAGATGGCAGTCGCTCTACTATAATTACCTGACCTGCCAAATCCTGGATCATGGTCAAGGCAGACCCCGGGCTCTCGTGCGCGAGAGCATAACCGGGACATTAACGCCAAGATGATGATGATTGGAACACGAGACTATTTTAAGAATTAAACTAATTAAGCCTACGACTCGGATCGAGGTGAGATCAGATGTCATGCGATGGTGCCGTCGCGTAGAGCCCCTGCTTTCCAGGTCGCGAGGCGCACGAGGCACGGCGTCGGCGCTTTACTTGAGCGCGTGCGACAACGCCTCGTGCCTCGGATGTCATCTCAACCGTTGCTTGGGGCCAGTGTTAGGCATGAACAATTTATATTTTAATCATCGTATTAATCGATTGAAAAATTAATTGCAATTAATTTAATCACAATTGATTTAATTGCAATTAATCTGTTATTTGCATATTGCAATTAATTTATTTAAATAAACTCAGGTTAACTGCAAAATACAATTAAAATAATTCAACTAATATTTTTAATTGTTACAAGAGACAATTAAAACTAACAATTAACAATCACAGATTTATATTGTTATGCGGCCCGATCGGGCCGCTCGGGGGCTGAGAGGTAAGAGTAGGAGGACGCGAGAGAAATTTAAATAAATAAATATAATCTAAGTACTAATAACTTGTCTTTTATTTTCTATTAACGAGCAACTTATTCATACCGTTGTCATATCAGCTGAAGACAAAATAATATATAAACGCATTGAGTATATAATATATTATGTTGAAAGCTATTTGCGGAAAGAATCTTCTGTTCTTAAGTATGCGAGTGTATTCTGTGTGGCTACCATGAAGAACGATTTAGCATGGCCATTAAGGTCAAGCTTATGAAAGTCCTACCCTGTGCCACTCCTTAATCTTATAATATTTACATTATTTAAATTTAATTAAAGTTTAATTACAAGAACAGTTAACAATTGATTAATTGTAATTTAAAAACCTAATAATCGACAAATAATAAATTGTTAATTGCAACGTCACAGTTAACAATTAATCAATTGTTAATTGATATTTCACAATTAACAATTGATCAATTGTTATTTTTAATTGTAACTTGCAATTAAATTTTGCCAACACTGCTTGGGGCCAATGTGCAATTCAGGAGGCCTGGTCCAGTCAGTAATATGCATCTACAGTATTAATGTATAAATGAATATTATAATAATGTTTGTAAATACTTGCTGTAATTTTTAAATAAGAAAAATAGGTACATTATGCAATATGAACGTGTGGAGCGGCCAAAAAGTATTCTTTATGGAACTCCATTATTATAAATCAAATACCTTTTGTGTTTTGTGTACTGCGACAGGGTTTGGACTTGTGTCACGCTACCCTGAGCCATAAGCCCATTTATCATCGTGTACATTTTCAATTCGTATTTTTCTTTTGTTATGGATTTGTTTTTTTTCTTTTTAATTCTGTAACATTTATTTTATATACATTTTGAATTTCCTATATATTATCGTCCAAATACTAAATAATTTATTTTACAACTTGTACATAATACACAAAAAATATACATTCACTAAAACTACCTATAAATAAAAACCTTAAAATTACTTAAATAGATAAAGTCCCCCCAAGTCCCCTGAATGCGGAAATGTGCCCAGAAAATGTGGCCGCGTTGCCCCGCTGGATGGTGAGGCTTATACGCTGTCCCAAATAGAGGCCAGCCTTCTGGTCATTACTAATATCGACCAGCCGCTTGGCTACTTCCCTATATAGGGAATGTGCGCCTGGTCCCCACGGCCCAAGAGTTTCCACGCCAAATGGCGCAAATATGTAGTCGCCACTGAGACATGCGTATTTGCGCCGTTTGACGTTTTCAGCAGAGGCGGCACCGGCCCCTGCTTGACACGCGGTGGCTGGAAGATGGGACGGCGCAAGGGTAGCATCCCAGACCAAGGGCCATCTTAGTTTTCAGGGCGTGAGTGTCATTCCATCGGGTCTTTTCCCAACATCGCGGGCTAAACCGTTTGGTTCCAGCACCGCGGGAGCACCAGCGGAGGCAAAGGCCCGACGGATGACAACATTGAGGTCCGCGTGACGTAGAATGCGTCCGGCGCTCCAACTACACGACAAACCATGGTGGCCGAGCTGGTCAACAGGGCGGCCACAGTGGCAGTCGTGTTGAGCGCTGCATGGAGCTCCAAGACGCAGGGCCGTGGCAATACTGAAAGTGGCACGGTCGAGCAAAGTGCCAATGTTTTTTGAAGGCATTGCCTGTAGCCAGACGCCCGACTCCCACACGCCAGCAGCCAGAAGGCGAGCACGCTCTGCAGAATTGGTTGATGCGTCTAAAAGTTTGTTTCGCGCCAACCTACAGAGCGGTTCGTCCCATAGCCGCTGTGAGCAAGAATTAGTGGGCTCTGCCTCCGGGCAAGTCAACTGCCACGCGATTTTGGCCTCGGTAGAAAGCCGATGGAAAGGTCCCTAGTTTAGACAATAATTTATCCACTAGGGACTGCGAGCTGCGTACCGAGGACAAAAACGCTGGCAAGGACTTAATTTTGAGAAGGCGATCTGTAATTGAATTGAAATTTTGAATTTTGTGGTCCACAAAATATTTCAGTGATTCGTCAAAAATAGGTGACCCTAGAAGGTGCAGGTTAGTCTTGTCGACGACTGTGATATTTGGGGCTAGGGCGCGAAATGCTGCTAAAACAGCGCCAGCCGACGGACAAGACTCAGAGATATACAGCTCACACTTCGAGAAATTCAGGTCAAGGCCTATGGCACTGAACTCCCGAATGAGGAGCTGTAGATCCTGTAAAACAGTTGTAGCATCACCTCCTAGGGTACTGTCGTCCAATTACCAAACGTTTAATTTTGAATTTAGTTTTTCGACTATGGGGTGTATCGCGAGACTAAAAATGGCCGGCCCAAGAGGGTCACCTTGCTGGCAGCCGACCGCCGAGTACAAAAAGTGGCCTTTGTGTATAAGGTTTGTCGGTTGTTCATAACATTGCCAAAGAAAATTTTAGGCGGCCGGCATGTTTGTCTTAACTTGGTTGAGCAAGGCGCCTCTATCCACAGAATTAAAGGCATTTTTTACGTCAACCTTCAGCAGAACCTCACCGCCATTATGATAAAGGAACGTCCTGAGGGCATGAACGGCGGCTTCGCAGCCTCCTTTCGAACCAAAACCCAGCTGGATCGGCTGGAAATATTCTTTCAGACTGGGCGCAGAAAACCTGCAACACAGCTTAGCTGTCAGGCGACGGTAGGTGGTACCAACCGCAATGGGACGAATGCCCTCGTCCTTCTTTTTTAAAGCGATAAGGTTGGCACTATACAGGGTATCTACAACCGATGAGTCTACCGCACCTAACAATATCATGTTCGTAAGCCCTGTAATAGAGTCCAAAAGAATATCATCAGCCTCACCAGCGCAGCTCAGGAGGTCCTTGAGGGGCGCTAAGTACGCCGCGATCTTTATGCGACTTACCAATGTGAATGTTGAGGCCTCTCTGTCCCTTGAAGAAGAGAGGCTGGGGGCATCTGGGGCATCGTATCAAATTTTCCAATGACCTCGACCGTGCGTCATTTGCATCCTGGGACATGGGGTATTGGGGATATTTACAGAAAATATCTCAAAAAACTAAAACTAGGTACTATATGAAAACAAAGTATCAAAATAAAATCACACTTCATCATGAAATCCAATTCTGACAAATCTGACGCAGTCTCATTCTTGTGACGTGCGCCATCTTACGAATAATATACTAATACTAATAATACCGACAGCGTCTTGTAACCAGGCAACGCCTTACGTTGCCGAGGTAACAGCTTGTCCAAGATGTTGCAGATGTCACAGCAAAACAGTCTGTCATTTCAGCACAGCCTCATAACATAAATTATATACACGGAAAATTGGGGACACGCACAACCACGCCCACACACCACAGTATTCTCCACTACTGGGCGCGACGCGCACCAACCCTTAGGCCATCCAGAAAGGGTTACATATATTTAATATGAATATTTAATCGGCAGACAGCAGACTCGAGCCGTGACAGTTTTTTTTTAAACATTTTTTTTTGTAAGATGGTAAATAAACGATTATTTATTTATTTATTTTTATCCATCCCTACCAATCTATCCCGTTATCTCGTGCGTCCTTTACTAATTTCACATCTAGCACACTAAGAGACACAATAATAAGGTACAAAATAAAAAAAACTAGATAAACTAGTCTCGAAGTTTAATTCACTGGCGCCAAATATCAAAATCCAAAACAAGGAATCTCTTTCCCTTTTAGGTGCCCCCATAGTTACTGAATCGATTTCTCCTTTAGTTGTTTCCCTAACAAAGAAGTTCAACAGGTTTCAAGACCGGCTATTAAAGATTCATCCACATATCGCCATCACCATAATCTGTTTTTGTTTGTTATTCGTCTCGAACGCTATATACATTCTACGCTGTAGTCCCTTGTGGAAATATCCCCGTCTTCTTTCATCACTCGACACCACCATACAAACCACGCTGTCATCCATAATCAATTGCCGTTTTGATTTTCGTTCATAGACCCAGTCCTCACTGCCCATCCGGTTTGGAGGCCTGGGAATCCGCAAAATTTCAGATTTATCTCTACCTGCCTTCCTGTCCTCCGTACATAGCATCTTGACAATGAAAATATCACTCCGTCCTTGTGCGGCGTCGAGGTGTCGTGCCTGTCGGAGGCCAGGAATGCATGGTCTATCATCTGTCCTAACGCCGATTTTCCCGCCAACACCAACTCCCAAAGGCTTTGGGATGAGCCGCTATGCAGATTGACTTCTTCTAACCTTTTAGAAAGCTCGGTTAATTCTGCAGATCGTGCTTCTTCTTACGGTTTCGGAAAAGGAAGCGGGATTTTGGTTTCATGCCATTCCTTCACCCAATACAGGTACTCTTCTCACCAGAGCTACATTTTGTCTTTTCGTGTACCTGCGCCTTGGTATGAAAATTAACGAACTACATCGCTGCCATTGCGGAAGCATTGCAGATACCCTTGGGCACCATGGCCTGTCGTGCCAGCGTAGTGCCGGTAGCTTGTCGCGCCATGCGAACCTCACTGACGTCATCCGCCGTACCCTTGCCACCTGTATAAGAACCCAATGGGCTGACTCGGGATGATGGCAAAAGGCCCGCCGGCATGACGCTCGTTGCTTGGTCACAAGGGCGGCTCCTGGTGTGGGGTGCGACCTGTAAAGACACCTTGGCCCCATCCCACACAAGGGCTACCTCGCCCAACCCTGGCGCAGCTGCATCAACGGTGGAAGACCTTAAGCGGCGCAAATATGGTTCCCTAGGTCAGGGATATTTGTTTGCGCCGTTTGGGGTTGAAAGTCTAGGACTATAGGGCCCTAGTGCTAAAAAAAATTTTCAAGAGGTATCTACTCGGTTAAGAGGCAACCGGAAACCGTCGTGCTGGCGCGTACCTCGGACAACGTATACCTTTGACCATTTAACAAGGTAATGTCAGACTGGATTCTGATCAGAACTACTTTACTGAGGGTTTTAAAAAGAAAACTAAGGTTGAGGGGGTATAAAATATTTTAAATATATTTGTAAAAGGTAAAATTAAAGAAAACAAAACAAAAGAAAATAAAATACAAAACACAAAACCTTATCATAAAAATGGGTCCCTCTTTATTTTTTTATATAGAAAAAAAGAAAACTTCCTGCGCCCAAAGCGCCTTCAAAAATAGGGTACCTAGCACGTCATAATCATTTCCCCAAAACGGTTTACCAAAATGTAGGAGAATATAAATTTGAAAACAAATAAACTAATAAAATAAGAGAGATAACATGGTAGAAAAACCATACCATATTACATAGATATACTTAAAAAAGAAAAATAAAAAAGAAATAAAGGGAACGTTCACAAAAATGCAACGTTACAGTAACGCCGCCAGCATTCTGGAAACGCTTCCGCTTGGCAGCGAGCTAGAATCAGCTTTTTGTATGTAATTAATTTTTTATGTAAAATGTGTATTTAGTTTCCTAAATTGTAGTTTTTAATTTGTACATATTGTAATGTAACTATATACATAAAAAATTGTATAATAAAGTGGAACAGGGGTACAAAAAAATAAGGAACCTTTGGAGTAATTTGTATGACACTTAATTCATATTTGTACCCACGCGTACTCGATAAAGTGTGATTCCAACAGTTTACAGTTTACATGACTGAAGTACCTAGTTGTTTTTAGTTCCCAGTATAATTGTTAGATTTTTTTAAATCCAGTTTTGTAGTTTATTCCCTCTGTGGCAGTGACGGGAGGGTGTCATGCAGCGGGCTGGTGATCCTGAAACGGAAGGCTATTTTTTATATTACGTAGTGATGGACGTGCAAACAGCTCACCTGATTGTAAGCGGTCACTGTCGCCAATAACATCTACGATTCAAGTATTTAGGTTGCACGCAACAAAAAGTTGCTACCTTATCCTTCAAACCGGAACACAACAATGAAAGCATTGTTGCTTGACGGCAGAAATAGATAAGGCGATGGTACTCACCCAGGCGGACTTGTCAAGCTTGACAGAGTCCTACCACCTGATAGGTAGGCTGGTGAAAGGCGCGAGCGCATTACCAAAACCATTGGCTCTAAAGTCTTATTTGGTTACCTTATATTCGCTAGTAATTAAAATGGTTGCTACACGACACATTTCAAGTAATGTATAGGTATTTTATTATATTAAATTTAATTCTCATACAGACAATATGATTAATTAAATTAATAACTAAGCAATATAAGTAATGAAGGAAACTTCCCAATCAATTTTGGTCGTACGTAATCAGTAAGTCGATGTATTGTGAAGAACAAACTATATTGTATATTACATTTGCAAAAATTTTACGTGAAAGATTGGTTGTCATAATATTACTGAAAGTGATAAAACTTAAGTATTAACTTACCTGATCCTTCGTTTATAATGAAAAATAAATACTGCATCGGTCATAGTGAATATTTGCTTGACAACTTTATCGAGAAAGACTTCAATAAATTGCTTGGGCCTCTAAATTTTTTTCAAACAATCATCCTGCACTTTAAATACAAAATTCAAGATGGATTCATTACACCTAATAACTTTACCCATAATGTTCTCAATATGCTCTGCATCGGTGTTTTCATTTCTATCCATATTACAACGTGTATTTTAACAATTCGGTCAGTCCTTTTTTTCCCAGTGATAAGGGAATCATTAACCTTTTACTATTCTATTTATTTAGTAGACTTCCTAATCGGTTTCATTATCAACTTAGTTACAAATTACGTACACAGTCACTCAGAAGTTAGTTTGACCCTCAAACTTCAAAGAGTATTCAAATTTACCAAGAGCTATACCCGTAACTATGAATCTTATGTGAGATTCAACTGGTTGTACAGTATTTTAAGTATATCGTATATAGTGGCACATATTTTAGTGTTACTATTTCTCAATGAAAACAGTCCTTTCGGATATTTATTTCAATATAGTTTTGATATAAATATTGTAAGATGTACTATGTTGGTAAAGCTGATGACTACAGAGTTGTATACTTGGATTCAGAAACTTAAAGACGATAGTGAATCTGTAATAGAAACAGCAACTCAAGAAGAATTCTTTAATCAGTATTTGAATTTGCTGAGCGCGTTTAAAGACTGAAAAAATTTACAATGTCGTGGTAAGCAATATTTTATTCCTCATATAATAACAAAAAAAAGGAATAAGGTTCAATAATGCAAATAAATAAATATGATTCTACAAATTCACACAGCGCCATCGCCCCAAAGTAAGCAAAGCTTGTGTTATGAAAGATAACTGATAAACTACTTATAGACTTTTATTAAATACATACCTATTATACATACTACACCCAGACTGATAGAATTTAAAATTCATCAATTCAATTTCTGCTCGACGGGGATGCGAACCTGGGACCTCTGCTTGGCACACCGGCATGTTAACCAACTGAACCACTCAGTTTGTCAAGTCTGTCTTATTGTTCTTGATTTTCAGATAACATATTACACAGTCGAAATCTTCTTCGAATGTTTGGCTTGCTTGCAACTGGTTATATTTTTTTCAAAGGACAACGTATTGTATATGGTATGTAATCTTCTTGTAAGTCGTTACACTCTTAGCATAGTGATCATAGTGATCAGTTGAGGATTGGTATCACGTTTTACCTACCGACATCCACTCTTCACAAACTACACTACGCTACACTCGTCATAGCAACAACATCAACAGTAGTGACCTTCCGCGTGGTCTTGTGCCTTCTCCCTTTCCCTGCCTTAAGGGCCCACATAGACATTTCTTTGTAGTATGTCCTGGCCAAATACGTCCAGAACACTACAAGCATTTTTTCTAGCACCACATCTCCAAGGCATCTGTCCTATTTTTCGTAACTTTAGTATTTGTTTTATTATATAGTAGAAAAAGTAGGATAAGATTTTCTGTAGTATTTTAAACGATACTGTAGTTTTTATTTATTTCTATACCTTTTCAGTACGCCGGAAAGATTCTCATCATTGTCGTACTGTGGTTCATGAAAAATATTTTTCATATATCAATGTTGAGCATGGAATGTGAAAAATTCTACGTGGCAGTAGAAAGAGCTGAATATTGTTGCATGATGTTAAAAACCAGAAATAAAATGCCAGGTTAGTAGATAATTATCAGAAACGAAATCTTGCAAGTGGAGGCTAGATGCAGTAAGACTGCGTTGGCGCTTATTGGGTGAAGTTGGTTTCCAGCTGAGTAATGGACTAGTGTAGGCTGATGATGAATATAAGTTCATCTAAAAAAA
This sequence comes from Blastobasis adustella, assembly GCA_907269095.1. NCBI lineage: Eukaryota > Metazoa > Arthropoda > Insecta > Lepidoptera > Blastobasidae > Blastobasis > Blastobasis adustella. The sequence continues at coordinate 1,791,403 of OU026132.1, forward strand.
ATGGAGCCTGGAGTTGACTCCGTAAGATTCGAGGAAGATCACGGAGATTTCTTAGTCTTATTATTTTTCTTATTCCTATTCCTATTCTAATTCCTATTATTATTCTTATTGTTTCCTGATACCGGCAGGTTCTGGCAGCTATTTCTTATCCCTGGGCTTACGTAGCAGGTAACCAAACTAAATGTAATTATAATGTTATTGTGTAGTCTCGCTGCGTCGGCTTTGCAAGAACGTGGTCCGCGTGTCCCGCGCCCGGGGCGGTGCGCTACGTGGCTGTGGCGTATTCGCGGTGGACGCCGCGCTGCCACTGAGACTGCTTGTCACGCTAGCAGACTATACCATTGTGCTGCTACAATTCGCATTTCCTGCTAACGTAACCAAAAATTAAATTATGTATAATTTTAAATTTATTGAACGTCCGTTATAGACAAGCTGTTGGAACTATTAATGTAATAACATCTGCATCCCTGTATACTTTAACAATAAAGACAATTCTGATTCTGATTCCATTGGATTCACGCCGCCGGAAGAAATGCATTCATCCCATATGCAGGAAGAGGTAACAAACATGTACACACTCACATACACACACAAACCTTCACATTTCTGATATTAGTGGGAGTCTTCCGACATGACGTATTTATTTTTGTATAAATAAATAGCTACATACATTTAAAAGTATTTATGATATCGACCGATCTATTTCATTAGCTAAGGAGCTAATAACCGAAATTGACAAATAAAATTAATCTATACATATAGTAAATTAGCAATAAATTGTATGTATTTACAAATAAAAAATACGTGTGGCACTTGGGGACTGCTGCGGTAAAGCTATTGCATAGCATTTTTTAACAACTTATGCAATTATAATTATTTATTTATTTTATTTATGCAGTATTTTTTTTCGTCTTCATCCAAAAAGCACGCTGTCTCACCTAGCATTGTGTCTAAAAGAAACAGAATCAGTTTTGAGCAGTTAGCAGTTAGTCTACACGCATACGTCTAGTCGCACGCACACAAACACCGTGCCGAAGTCTGCTGAACTGAAACGACGTTAGACGATGCACGGCTTTCAACGCCGCACCACTGTGCCGGTCGGAGTGGGGGGTGTTAGGTTTATTTTCGTTACGGAATTTCTTGATTCGGTCGCCGCGCTCAAAGCCCGCGATAAAAACTATGCAATAGCTTAAAAATTTATGGCGATTATGAAATCTTCTTCTTATCCGAGTCGATGGACTTAACTCCCTCTTATACTTTGTTCTCCCAGTATTTGGCGACGCATACAGCATTTGGACTGGCCTCGTACAAGTTATCCAAGCGCTGGTTTGGAGAGCAGATTTCTTGATTGACGCGTTAGATTTGACCGTCGAGATGCTGAGTTCGGAGAGGAACTGAGTTTAAGCCCATCGTGGTTATACAATACAATACAAAAACATCCCAACTCCCAACCTCCTGCATCCCTTACAAATAAATATTTTAGATTATGTACTTAAAGCAATATTTTAGCAAATAATCTTATTATCATGTGTGTGTGTGTGTGTGTGTGTGTGTGTGTGTGTGTGTGTGTGTGTGTGCGTGAGTGTGCATGTGTGTGCGTGTGTGTGCATGTGTGGCTGTGTGTGTGCGCACCCGTGAGTGTTATGTGTGTGGTGTTTGTTTGTGTGTCTGTATATGTTTATCATAGGATAAAATTGCGATTATTTTTTCTGTAGAATCATAATCAAAATTCTTCAACCACGATGTCACAATTCTCCTACACTCCAATTTACACTTTGAATGTATGTTTAGGATTTTATTTATTTTGTTGTAGATGTAGCTCCCGAGGAAATAAAATGTACGTTGAGCCAAGCTGGAATTGGTCGATACCGAGGAACAGACGGTGTAAAACCGCCGCGAGGTGGGCGGATTGGATAGGTCATAGAGGACATGGCAATGAGTCCGCAGAGTAAGCTGAAGTATAAAAAGTTGACGCACTGCGAGAACGCTGCATTTTCTGTAAAGTTCAAATGTAGGGAACCGGTTTGGCAGTTTCCAGCCCACCTTCAAAAGCGCCCTCTGAGCTCGTTCAAGCTTTAGTAAATAGGTTTTGTCACATCCAGCCCATGAGTCAACGCAATAGGAGATTAAAGATTTTGCGAGGGCGAGGTACACCGTTCTTAGTACCTTGAAATTAACGATATCACGAAGTGTTTTAAATATAAATATTAATTTACGTACTCAGGCTGCGAGCCTGTCCATATGTGGGTGGAAGAAAAGAAGGTTATCGAGGTTGACCCCTAGATACTTAATTGACCTAACACTTGAGAGCTCAGGACACCCGCACAGCCTGTTTATTGATAGTTCTGAACAGAAGTGAGAAAATATAGAGAATTTGGGAGATGCAGACAAACTCCTACTCGACACAAAAAAAACATAAATTTCGTCTTGTCTACGTTCAATGTCAGCAAATTCTCGTCTAACCAGTTCCGTACAGAGTTGGACCCAGTCTGGGCACAGTTGAATGCCAACTCCCACGTCTCATCGTAGAATATCAGCGCAGTAGCGTCGGCGTAGGTAAAAATAGAACCACCCCTAAGCTTAAATTGACATAGGTTGTTAATGTAGATTAAAAACAACGTAGGACCGAGTATACTACAATGAGGCACCAAGAGATTCCCAGCTCATTACTTAACCTATCACCAAGCCTGACACGTTGCCGTCTATTCGAGAGATAACTCCTAAAAAGTTCAAGCTGAAAGCTTCTGATACCAATTGACTCCAGCTTGGTAATAAGTGTGGGTACAGAGACAGTGTCAAATGCCTTCGCCAAGTCTAGGAAGATACCTACCACTTCCTGTTTATTATCCAGGTGAGTAACAATGTTGGTAGTAAGTTTCAGTACCGCATCACTAGCAGAAATGCCAGAACGAAAGCCATATTGTGAAGGTGACAAAATTTTATTTTTTTCTAAATATTTTACTAGTTTGTTGTTTATTAGTCTTTCCAAGATCTTTGAGAGAGCGGGTAGGATCGAAATTGTTCTATAATTAGTGACACTGTCTCTGTCACCACTTTTAAATATTGGCGTGACAACTGCTACTTTGAAAACGTCAGGAAAAGATCCCGACGAGAAAGCACGATTGCAGAGAAAGGTAATGGGACGGGTCAGAACTTCCATGTATCTTTTTAGGAATGTGGTTGACAATCTATCCACTCCAGTCGCGCAGTTGTCTCTGGGATTTGCAATTAAACTCCCAACTTCAGCCTCATTAGTGTCCAGGAGTGCAAAAGAATATGGACAAGACTGAATGACACCGACCGACGTCGCAAGTTGCCGGTTGGTTTGATATTTTCAGCCAGTATTCTTCCTATGTTTGCAAAAAAGTTTTTTTCCCCAATCGATACTACGCTCTGGATCCCGAGATGAAATAAGGGAATCTGCACTAGATTTATGTTTAGCGGTAGAAGTAATATTTTTATAGCACTCCAAAGACGTTTATTATTGCCTTGAGCATTCTGGATCAACGCTCTATCATAATCCATTTTTGTTTTCCTGAGTAGGGCGTTGCAGAAATCTATACCTGGTAAATGTAGTCCTAAGTATTATATCAACAGGCGATTTTTTAAGTTTAATATGAAGTTTCGCAAATATTTCAAAAGTCCCGTAGTCATCCAAGGTTTTCTTAATGAACATCGGTTTGACGCTGCTTTTAAAGAGGTATTGGCAGTAACAATTCCGTTAAGAGTATTAGTAAACAATTTTGTGGCTTCATTTATATCAGACATACTGTACAAAGGATTAAAATTAGTTCTTTGTAGTTCTCGTTCCACAGAGTCTTAGTCGATTATTCTAAGAGTTTTAAGTTTGGACATTACATTCGTTTTTCTATAGTTAGAAGTTTATCGTGATCTGTTACAAACATTTTGTTTTTAAAATGATATAGTCCAGGCAAGATTGATTGTTACGTGTGGCCAATGTGTACGCAGGAAGCATGCCGTGACAGGAAATGAAAGTTAGGTATTCTGTAGACTGAGAGTCGCAACCGTTTTCAGAGATATCAATGTTCATATCGCCCACCAATACTATATTTTTATATGAAGAATATAGGTTTAAATGTTCATTTAATGTGACCAGAAAATCATTAATATTACGATTACTAGGTAGGCGATAGATTGACACTAAGACTGTGTCAGTACCTAAAATCATAGTGATACAGTTAGCGTCCTTTATTTTTGATTCCACAACGGTAACACAGTGATGACTGCGATAGTACACCACTACACCTTCATTTTGCGTCGAATGCTGTGATGTAGCAGTAAAGCTGTATCCATCGAGTGGCGGAAGGGGGGGGAGAAGTCGCCAACCAACACTCGGTAAGTACTATTACGTCCCAATCCGTGTCACTCCTGTCCAGAAGCGTAACTTAATATTTCTTATTTTTTTACATATAATTTTTAAAGATGAACGATGCGTCACTGATATACTTTTATAATCCTCGATCGTACAGGTAGCGGACCTAGCGACCTGGTTCAAAATTAAAACTTTAGTGTTATGTTGTAGGTAGAATAATAATATTAAATAATACATTTTATTGATTACTGGATGCATGGTTTTTAGGCCAAAAATTATGTTACTGCTGGCCAATATTGCGTAATGATTAGCTGAGTGGCCGTCCGATGAATTGCTATAAATACATTGTGTGCTTGTGTGTGGGGTGTGATGTGTTGGATATGGGTTACCTTTCAACCTGTAAATATAAACGTGTAATACGACATTAATAATAATAGGATAATAATATAAATCTAGTCATTGTGTTTTCATAACCTTTTTAAGATCCAGTTCAGTTTTTATCCACGTTGGTTCCGATTCTGCAGTTTTCTTAATGAAAACCTTGCCACGGTACGTCCAACAGCTGTTGCACTTATCTTGTTTTTGCAAATTACGTCCAAGGTAATAAAGGTGTTTTCCTTGGACGGACAATGATTCCGCGATGTAGATCGGTGTGGGCAATCTGACCAATTTGTGGTGTGAAGTGAGTTTCGATCTAAGGATCTCACAGTTTTCGGGTACGGAAGGAGGCAAGTTATTTATTTCAATCATAGCAGATCGCGACGACATTCCAAATTGTCCATCCTACTTTCCAGCTGGTTAATGCGAGATTGGAATTTTCTCTTTCCGATGCATCCAGGCGCTCAACTAGCTCGTCGTTTTTCTGTGACAAGAACGTAATGGACTCTTGGCTTTTAGAGTTTTGACCCAGTAAGTTATTCATTGTAAGAGCCTCGAATTTTAAGTTTTGAGTGCGCTCGAAATTCGCAAATAATTCAGTCATTTCAGACATAAGTGAAGCAATGTCTGTGTTGATATTATCCTTGAAGTCTGCCTCTAAATGTCGTCGTGCCCTACGTGTCTTTACACCAGGGTCCCTTTTATCCGATTCACTAGGTAGTGAGCTCAATGCGGGGTCCGAATTAGCGTGTTGTAAGTTAGTGGGTACATCCAAATTTAAAGTTATGCCAATAGCTTTTTCCCTAAATACCTATTAAGTTAATTAACTTTAGCATTGTATTGCTTTCTTTGTTATGCATTCTATGGTTAGCCTCTCTCACCGATTTGCGTTAAGTTGTAAACTTTTATAAGGCTTTTTTCTGTGTAACTTGCAGAATATATTAGTGTCCTAATTGGCTAATCGATGTTTTGCTTTTATATATCTTCTTTGTTGCACGCTGTGAGACATCCAAATAAAATAAACTATATGAAACATAGAATTGGCGCCGAATAGATTTTGATTAGGTTTTCAGAGTTTAGTAGTTTGGGGTCCAACTTAAAATCTAGGCCATGTTTCATCTAATTCGGTAGGGTAGAATCAGAGATATAGCTTAATATCTCCGTGGTACCAGCTTACATACATTTGGAAGGTCATTTAAAACGGTCGATCGGGAAAAAGATAAACTGCCCTGAAAACGATTTCTACGCGGACAAAACATAGTAATTGACTAGTAAATATAATGAAAAAATAAAAACTTCTATCTAATATTCATTATTAATCAACACCTATTTATTTTATGGATAGTTTAAACACTTCAGTAGCAGTAGTGTCTCTGAAGACTACAAAAAGTAAGATAGCAAAACAATGATATAATTAAGTTAAAGTGTCCGACAGGTGACTGTTTCAACGTCATGTCTGCTATAAACATTTACTGATGTTGTGATTTGTTTGAAACATGAGTTGTTCATCTGTACCTATAATTGTATATCGACATAAATAAACACTACATAACGGACATGATCAATTCTCTCTGGAGTGTCATAATCCGAATAATAAACTCTACACTCTAACGATTAAGTTACAGTCTAGTATTGATTAGTTAGGCAGTTCAATATTTCTCTCTCAATTTTCCAGCTAATATTTTTACCGTTTGGTGAATTTTATCATGGATACGAAGCACCTACCTCGTTATTCCACCGGCCACAGTGAATACTTGCTGGACAACGCTATTGACCGCGATTTCAACGAACTAATCAAATCGTAGAACCTTTTATAAACATTGATCCTGCAATTTAAATACAGAATCCAGGACGGTTTTTTTACTTATAACAGTTTGACGTTTAATATTCTCAATTTGGGTAGCACAATTGCATTAATTGCCTTTCATTCAATTCAGGCACTTCAAATAATTCTGCTGAACTTACAAATAGCTAGTCATCCACTAGGCATATTACTTTTACATTTAGATCCGAGAGTCCACAATGCGTTCGAAGAGCTTCATGGTGTGAGACATCACCGTCATACCGCGCACCGAGCCCTTGCCTTTATAGACTGGAGTAATAATACTCACCCTCCATTGGTTTGGTATCTTCCCGATGCGGAGAATGCGGTTATAAAGGTCGGTAAGGATGCTTACACCACGAGAACCCATAAATTTCCACGCCACGACTCCATCAGGCCCAACAGCTTTCCGATTCTTCATGCGGCGAAGAGCCGTCTCGACTTCCTTAGCCGTTATCGGTGGCACAAGTCATTGGTTCCGAGGGAGGTCCGGGTCTTTGTGCTGCTTGTTGAACAGCTCATGGAAGTACGTGGAGTTCTGTCCCAGAGTTGTTGACAGCAGCGGCGACGTCGTGGTACTTGGTTCCTTCAAGCAGCCACCACCGGGATTGGCGTCAGCACTGCTCCCGGTATTTGCCTCGGGGCTTAACGCGCAGGTCCATCACAAGGACCCGGTGCTGGGCAGTGAGACTCTCTCCGGGTATAGCTTTACAGGTGGCTACTTTGCCAATATTGTCTCTCTGAGTGAGAAAGTAATCGATCTGGATGGCGCTCCTCCCACTCTTGTAGGTGGTATGTTCGAATTTCTTTTGAAAAAACGTGTTTACGATGGCCAAATCGGCAGCCGCACACGTCCGAAGAATTTCTTCCCCTTCAGCGTTACGGCTCCTAAAACCAAAACCACCATGTACACGGCCAAACTTCTCACACTTCTCACCCACATGACCGTTCAGATCGCCACCCACAACAATACCCTGTGACAACGGAATGTTTCGTAGAACTTCCCCGACTTGCTCCCAGAACAGCGCCTTATCCGCATCGCTGCAACCGACCTGTGGAGCGTAGGCTGTACCTTTCCCCCTTATTAAAACCTCTATAAATAAATATAAATAACTCTACTCTCTCACTCACTCATTCTCTCTCACGCTCATTCAGAAACTAATTCACCCGCTACTTCCACTTGAGGGTTCAAGTGCTACTTCTATTTATTACCTAACGCGTATTTCCTGACATTACTATTGCCTCGTGATCGTCTAGTTATTCCTACGTTGTGTTTGTGGTAACCTAAGACTTTTAGAGTTGGAAGACAAACAGGTTATTATGATTTGATAGGATAAATGATTACCAGGTAGCAGATAAATATAAGATTTGGTGTATTTATAAAGTAGTTGTCGTATGCTCAAGGGGAATGTTGATACTAAGGGGATTTCAGGGACTCTCCATATTATAAAAAAAATAGGGGATTGGGAGAGTGAATCTTGCCCCAGCCATTACACTGGCTCATCATATCCTCTATAAGTCAGCTGAGGATATGATATCTCTCCGCAAGATTCCGTTTGGAGCAGCCAAAGACGTCTTTTAAAAACTCCAATCCGCCCAGCAATGCCTTTTTCTTTATATTGAAAGAGAGGTTACAAAGAGGTAAGTCATAATCGTCAGAGTCAGGTTGTTTTTGAGTTATGAAGTGACTTGAGAGGACAATATGAACAATCCAGTGTCTCCAAGACCATATCCAGGTAATAAATGTATAAAGTAGATCCAAAAGCTTGTAGCTCTTTCCACGAACTCTCCACATCGTCTCGTTGTAGGTAGGTAGAACTTGTGCAAGAACGTACTCCTGGGCATAATAAAACTCACTTGGAAAACATCAGCTTACTCAAACGCAATGCAGGGTGCAGGTATATGTATAGACTCGTCGATGTAGATGTGGCAACCCAAACATTTAAGGCGAATACTTGGGCTGTGTTTCCTTTTGGCGACGATGAAGGGCCCGAATTCCGCGGCACAGATATAGGTAGCATAATGTAGTATCAGCAGGTAGTCCATGGAGAGAGTGCTCCAAACACATGCAAATATGGCCAATTACTGGCGGTGATGTCGTCAAGAGTAGTAATATTTGGATATGTTCCATAAATCAATGGCGTTGTTTCAATTCCAATGGCCTTGCCATGATATGTGAATATTGGGGAAAATATCAACCCTGTTATAATTTATTGTAATCCGGATCGCAGAGATAGGTAGCAACCATGTTGCACTCGTAGCATTAATGGCTTAGCCATCATTGGTAGATTATTCGTGTAGAAATTCCTTGGTGGTTGTGAATCCAATAGTAGCAATCATGAAGCAAGTAATATTGATGTCAGGACAGGAAGCTCCTGTAGAGTCCGCCTTCCAAGGTCTGACCAGTGATTTATGATAAGTTAAAACTGTTTGATCCTCCGTGGGTATGTATACAATTTGCGACTAACATCCAATGCACAGGCCAAACTGCCGGGGTCTGCTCTTTCGCATATAGGTGGACATTCACGAAGTAAGGAAGCGATTTGTGGAGGGTCAAGCCAGGTGCAACTGCTACACCAACGGCTCCCCGAGGGCCCTCAATCTAATGATTTTAAAACGGTTTCGCATGAGTTACGTGATTCAGACAGTCTTGCAGCTTCCCATTGTATAAGGCCGAAGCCTTTTAACATCACAAAACAACAACTCGTCCGAATAGCTATCAGCTGCGCTCCCCCTTCTAAAATCTTCGATATCGGTCAACCAGAGAGTCCCAGATGCAGCTTTATTCTACCTTTTGATTACCTCCAAACACCACTAACACTCAGTGAATCGCCACAGATGCGGACGGCGTCGAACGCGATTCCAGGCTGAGTACACTTTTACATACTCGCAAACCATACACATATGAAAAGTCAAACAACACAAAATAGAGTATTATAATCGAGTCTCAAGTATAATATTTGCTGTCCACCATATCATAGTATTAAACCGGTCTATCTTTGCTATCCGAATACAATCTCATTTTTTTAGTTCCGTAGTAGGAACCTAAGCGCATCCATTAATTCGTAATTTTATAATCAAATCCTAAATACAAGTTATTCAAGGAATTCAAATTGTAGAACCAATAGCAACAACTCAATCAAATGCTGCACCCGAAATTATAAAATTTGCTTTCACCAACGCCCTCTCGACCAATGCTCGGCACTTGCGCGCGAAAGGGTTAATACCAATTATTATTGGTCCTAAACAATTATCGTGATATTTTGAGACGAATCTTACTACTAATGTGGTTTTGTATGCCAGCTGTTTCAGTTGCCTTCTGTCAGTACATTTTACCAAAAAGGGAATCGATTTATTTATTGCCGTGGTTTAGTCCCATCTCTAGACGTCTTCGAAAGGTCATCTACCTAATAGCGCAAAAGGATAACATGCGTTCTCCATTTATTTGGCTACGTATAAACAGTATGTATTACCCTTTCTGAAATAATGGTAAAGAACTCAATATCTGGGTGTGTGTAGTTTTCCCGTAAGTATTGTCAATTCAAATGCTATACCAAAACTATTTAGATTTCCTTTCTTGTTAGCTCGTTATAAATACCGGTGGCTTATGTATTTTATATTTTACGTGGATTTGTAAAATCCCGTGTTTATTTATGTCCTTTACTTAGTAGGTACCTATTTCAAGCGATCTTTAGTTTCCAAAGTTCTCGAAACGCCACCTAGAGAGAGTTAGGAAAAGCTTTTAGATACCCAATGGAAAACTGTTCATGTCGTAGTCATCGATTAGATCGTATCTAACGGGTTCCCAGGAAAATTTACAGATGGCGCAGCCAATCGATAGGGTGAAATAATACATTCAGGTCAAATTTACAATTCTAGTGATTTCGGTTTCGATCTAGGGTCAGTTAGTGTTTTGTAACAGATCATACAATTGTTTTAGAGTACTCCTTAATTTAGTTATAGACTAAACAACGAGCTGTACTGCTAGCGCCAACTAGTAGCCGCTGGTTGAACCACATTAGCCTGCTTTCTTTTAAATTCGATCCTAAGTTTAGATATAGATATTTTGTTTAATTATTAAAATTACATAAATACAGCCTACATTTACAATCAATTCAATCTATAGTGGAGTCCCTAGGTTAATCTCCACATTAAATGAGTAATTACTCGATAAGTGTCAGCCAATCACAGTTCTCATTGGAATCGGAAGTCGGGTAAGTACCTATAATGAAACAAAGACTCCTGCGCTATATCTAACCCGATTAAAGTTCTCCTCCCAGATACGGTGTTATGGCTACAAAATGAATTGTGAAACGTTTCCCAATGCTATTTAGTGGAATTCTTTTTGTGCTTGTTGTGGACTTGGTGTATAATTGAGAGTAGTCACTGTCGGCTCAATATCACCCATAAAACCAACAAAATGAGTACCGCGCCGCCATATTTATCTCAGTAGGTACAATCTCACGATTTATTTAGGCGCGCACGTTATGTTCAGATTTCGCTGTACAATTACTAATTGACTACTTTCTGTTTTTTCAGGTTATGACCAAATCGGTGGCAATTCAATCACTGTTTTTTCGAATGGCGAAATTATTGTAAAAGTGATCTGAAGAAATTGTAAGATGCGCGGACCAACACCCTTTGTGCTTATTTTATATTTTAGTGAATAAAGTATGGTGCAACAGAATATAATCAAACAGTAGTATAATGGTGTTGAGGCGATATCCTAGTCTTCCGGGGTAAGTTAAAACTTAATACCTATTTTGGCAATAATGCCTAGGAGTATAGTGCGAACAATGGGGCCAAACCCGGGTACGGTCGCGGGCCTCATCATGTACGAGCTAGTTCTTTGAGAATACCTAATGTGAATACCCGGCCAGTAAATGGGAGCCTACTTTATTTCTGTTTAATGTAATATTGTTGCCCTCCATGATTCTAACCTAATACTAGACCTATTACTATGATGGTTATGACGTATTGTTTTATTAACTGTAATTCTCGTTTATTTCAGGCAATTGGTATGAGATCTGTCAGTCTGCGGCAGTAACTAGTTTCGAGCTAGCGTGGATCTCTAAAGTATGGCATCTGGTGATTCGATATTGATTATGATATCAGTTTGGAGTTTCGCGAATAGACAATCAATGGTAGGTAAATTAACAGTTTAATTTTATGCTACATAACCTTACTCTAACTGTACATAAGTTGTATAGTCGCCCCTTCACATTCCTAACCTAAGCAGGCCCTGGTTAGTCTAGTTTATGCCCTATCCTATTTTTATTACATTGGACAGTATCTTATCTCCATCAAGATGAGCCTACCATTCAGTAGTAGTGTTTGGTAAACTGATTTAAATTCGAATAGATCATATTGTCTTACAGATTGCTTCGAGCTAGGAGTGCAACGGGCTGCTGAATTCCTACTGGTGGTGTAATCATAGCTGAAATAAGCTCTACTTAAGCTGTCTTTATTATGATACTAATATTTTACCGATAAAGACTTTACATTTTGTTAAGTATTTCCTAGTATAGTTAAATATTTTGTGGAATAGGCATCAGAAATCCTTCGTTATGAATTTACTGATTGAATACTAAGTTGAACTATATACCTAATGTTAACTCAGAATTGTATTGTTAGAGGCTCAACCCTCACTGGTTTAAATCTAGAATTCTCTAGTATAATAGATATTGTTTCTGCGAGGGTTTAACTCAATTTGGAAATTTAATAATATTTGAGAATTAAAAGTCAGTATATTTTATTTGTAGCGTGTTTATATTGGATTATTATTAATGTTACTAAATATTGAAGTTTTATGCTGTATTTTGTACTCCTTTGTTTTTCTTTCTTATCTCTGTTATTGTTATTATAATCTTTACTGTTTATTCATTTTAACAATTGTTACAACCATACTTAGATTCCTAAGGATAATCCTAACATACCTAGTCTATCTAGCTTGTCCCAAATATGAAGCTTGAATCTATTCCTTGTAATTGCAAATGTATCAAAATAAATTTATAATTTTAATTGATGTGTATGTATGTGTCCCTGCCTAAGTGACGGAGAAAAGACCGAATTTCTGTTGTCTTCTCTCCCCTAAGCATGTGTCTAATAACTATACTATCCTACATTCCCTAACCAGTTTGGAGTGGAAAAGCACCAGTAGTGGTCACATCAAGGCATAGTGAGATTCCATAGTCCAAAAAGTGTATGTCTAACCTTCCAACAGAACTCCTCCGGAGCGTGCTGATGGAATGTGTACCTGGCAAGTCCGAGGGTCCACTCTGGCTGGGGAGGATCCTCGGAAGATGTGTATTGGATCATGAGTCATCAGTATTCGAGCAGGGTACTGTTTAGCGAGAAGCGGTCTGACCCGCCCAAGCGGCGTACCATGTTTCCATGGCCAGCTCTTACTCGAAACCTTAGACCCACGCCAGACTTTAGGTACAAGCGACCGCTAGTCCCATAGTAAGTAGCTAATATCTTAAAAACCAAATAATGGAATCGTAGGAGTCACTTGCCCGAATGGTTGTCTGAAATCCATTCAGATCCGCCCTTAAAAGACAAGGGCGGCACCAGGAACCTAAAGAAAAGCATCAACTACTCCACCTGAAACAAACAAACTAATTAGAATCTTATCACTGTTCCAGTACACTCACGTACCTGTATATTATTTATCGTAACACTGATTCTAATTTCTTATCTAGGTAAAATTTATAATCCTCTACGATAACTAGGGCGTCTTGAACTTCACGTATAACACCGCTCGTAGTCTCGACTCAACCAGAAGTGTCCCTCTAACCTCCTCCCCAGTCCCTTTTATATCCATTCCTCACGAGGTCCTTGATTCCCATCAAACTGTCCACGCAAAAAACTGTTCTCATGAAACCAGCACAATTTCCCGCGATCGCAGTAGGTATTTTTCACAAGAAACTATTTCACAGGATCAACGTAGGTATGTTTCACAGGATCATCGTAGGTATGCTTCACGTGAAACCGTTTCACAGGATCCCAATAGGTATGTTTCACATGAAACTGTTTCCCAGGATCATGGTAGGTATGTTTCACGCGAAACTGTTTCACAGGATCATAGTAGGTATGTTTTACGTGAAACTGTTTCCTAGGAACACTGTAGGTATATTTCATGTGAAACTATAAACTTCCCGTGACGATCGAAAACAACCTATATTCCTCACCAATAAGGTCGATTCTTCATTGTCAGATACAATTTCATGCGATAATTGTAGGTATGTTTCACGCGAAACGCTAAACTCCACGTGACGATTGAAAATATGGTTTACTAATAACTTAATAAGGTCGATATTTCACTAAAGGATTTCTGTTTCACGGGAAACGCATGAAATTTTCAAGGCACAATCTCTTGATGCCGATGGAACTTACGCTGTAATGATAATAAAATAAGGTTGATATTAGTTTTGTCTTCCGAATACCGACTTGACTCGACGCTTGCCTCCAGCGGAAAATGGGCCTTACGAGTAGGCATTAAGGGCGTGAATAGCATGTACTCAGATACCTGTATCCAAGTAGGTATCAAATTGCGGAGTATAGTAATTTCCTTTTATTTTTATTTGGATAATATATTTTAAAATTTCCCCATCTATTTTGCTATAGGTAAGTATTGATGCCGACCTCCCGACAGTTGGTAGGTAACAGTTTTAGGTATTTTGTTAGTAGGGAATTGTTTTAGGTGTTGTAAGTCTTTCTAGGTACTTACCTATACCCAATGTCGACTCCTTAATGTTTTTACTACTTAAGTATTTAGTTAGACTACCTAAGTGTACCTATTTACCTGAGACTGGAATAATACCTAAATCTGATTATCGTACCTATTTAATTTTTGAGCTTAGGTGGGACCGTCACATCACCAACCCAATTATTGACAATTTAGAAAATATACGAGAACGAATTAAGTCTAATATAGAGAAAAATCAAAACAAACAGAAAAATAGGCATGACGCAGATCGCATCCCAGCTACAAAATATGAAATAGGTGATCTAGTTTAAATCGTCCGTAATAACTACAACAATGACGGCAAAAGTACAAAGCTTTTTTCGAAATTTATAGGTCCGTATAAAATTGCCGCGACTCTAGGTAATGATCGTTATAGAGTAACAAATGTGCCAGGTTTCGCGAAAAGGGTAAACCATACGACTCCGCGATTGCTGCTGATAGGATTAGGCCGTGGATTCATGTAAAGGCGTTAGAATTACACGACAGCGATAGTAGCAGCTCTAATTCGAGTACCGCACCGCATATTGAATGACCTGTCTGTTATATCTATCAGTATATTATATTAAGTTAGATTAAGTAAATATATTATAAGATTCAGAAGTGGAAACGATTTAAGAAAAATGAGATATACAGATTAACAACCTTCTTTATTTAATTTTATTACAATTTTGAATGCTAAACCGAAAATAAATCACAAGAATCAAAGCAGCAAATACTTACAACACAAATAGGCACAAAATCAGAAAATAAGCGAAAACCAAGTGGCTCACGTGACCGGGACAAAATTATGGAACAGCAAAACCGATGCGTAGCCGACGAGCGCCAGGAAGCAAAAAGAACGAATGCGCTCCTGCTGCGCCTTATATAGCAATAAGCGGGAGGGGTGCGAGAATAGAAGCGGTTCTTATACGGCCTCTCCTGACGTTGGGTCGTCCTCGGCCCAAATTCTTCCTGAATTCTCTTCATGGATGAGTGTCTTCAGTTGAAGGCTCGGCCTCTTCGTCTACGTCCAACAGAGGCATGGACCGGCCTGCTGTAGGTACGGGCTCGGTTGAGACCGTCTCAATTTCATTGGTGTCTGAAACAATCATCACTTACATAGCATTTGTATTTACAACTTGGGTACATGCATCCACAAATAAACCCAACCGCGCAACAGTCAATTAATTTATTCGTCAGCAGTTTCTCTCACACACATGACTACTTTCATACGTCTTCAAAAACTGAACCTCAAATTATCTCACGTAGAGATAATTTATAGTTAATAATTACAGTTAAAACTAAATGTAAATGTCAATCGATTGGGTAAATGTTCTTTCCATCTTGACTGAGTTAAACTATGTTATAGAAATCTTTAGTAGTGAGGATATTAATGGAAATTGATGAAATTTATAAATGTAATTAATCTGTTCGATACAATATAGACCTAAACCATTTATATAAATATAATAGGTGTCAACTTAACTTTTGTCGCCGACAGCAAATATACACTGACTCTAATTTATAGTAAATTAAAATATAATTTAATTATACATTATTAAACTTTATGATCTGATTCTAATATTTGTTCTGCTGCTCGCCCAGCCGCCTCGCTCTGCTCCGAAATAAGAAGTGTCAACCTTCTACCCCTCGATTCATCTCGTTGACCATTATTAATTACTAATTACAGATTTAGTATCTACTCTAATTAACTTAAGGTTCTTCTTTGCTTGTGTTGCTGGGTGTCCTTTGGTTGTTACGGATGACAACCGACGTCTGCTCATCATCCCTTGTGGCGGGGAGTGCCATCTCCCAACCCCGTCGCTTCCCGCGTATGAGCCTTTCACCACCGACTGACTTTGTCTCGCTTGCTCGTCCCTGAAATTGTCCAAGGGTTTGCCGCGTAATATCATATTTGATAAGCATCCCTAAGTTGTAAGACCTAGGATACAGATTGATTTAAATGTATCTGAAACCTTTGTTTTTGTAATAGTTTTTTATTCTGAGGCTAGCTTGTTCGCTTTCTTGGTATTGTTTTTACATCGATATCCCAACGTGAATTTATTTGACATTTTGAAATACGAACTTTTATTTTTTTCACGCTTCACAAGTGTGACCCTTGTGATTAAGCTCGTTGCGTTTTGGGGAATTTATTGCTTTTGGTTTTCGGAATTTTAAGTAGGTGCCATATGTGGGTGTTTAGCCTCTTATGTTAG
This sequence comes from Blastobasis adustella, assembly GCA_907269095.1. Classification (NCBI taxonomy): domain Eukaryota; kingdom Metazoa; phylum Arthropoda; class Insecta; order Lepidoptera; family Blastobasidae; genus Blastobasis; species Blastobasis adustella. The sequence goes on from OU026132.1 coordinate 1,807,878, forward strand.
CAAATTGATACGTTCGAACGACGCCAATGTTTTTAACCGACTGCGACTGAAAGAGGGTTATGTTTTATGAATTTGAATTATTAGCGTCCCATCACAGTGTGTCCGTAGTAGTGAGAACAGAGCGATTGCGGAATTTGTTGTGTGGTTATCGGCTTGTTTAGCTTCTTTTGCTCGTGGGGTGTTTGTAGGGGTACAACAGATAATTTCTCGCTTTCTAGTTGAAAGAAACTCGCTAATATCTCAAGCTCGGGGTGGCCTTCTAGTAGGTTATTATAAGCGAAATCTGTCCACTTTTCGATTAATGTGCTCGGCAATTTAGAAGTAACAGATGACGCGAGCTCTGGACTGCGTAAATAGTCTTTTTGATTTAGTGAACGGATTGAAGCCACACAGTTATTGATTTTCATTGAGAAGTTGATGATATCATATTGATAGTAAATAGGCAAAGTAGGTAACTTACGTAACTGCAAATACAAATACAAATACTTTATTGGTAACAGTGTTACAAGTCAATTGATAATGAATTAATAAGTCACGAAATTATATTATCTATTACATAAAACAGTCGTTACTTATTACAATTATAACAAGAAGTAAAAATAGACCGGTTTTACGGCAACAAAAATAAATTAAACTACACATTTTGGTGTGTACATTTTAAATTAACAAATTCGTCAAAGTCGTAAAAGCATTGATCCAGTAACCACTTCTTTAGTTTAAATTTAAAACTATTGATGGTAGTTGCATTCTTAACGTGTTCCGGGAGTTTATTGAAGACAGTTGGCCCCAAAACATACACCGACTGTTCGGATTTTGTAAGCTTATGGAGCATAGGAGAAGTTGGCTCTCGTCTTTGTTGCTTCTTAAGGCGCGCGACGATACATGCTTTCGATTGAACATACCTACATTCCGGTAGGTTAATATCGCAATCTGATATATATACTCACATGGTAGTGTGAGTATGCCTAATTTTTTAAATAAAGGTCTGCAGGATTCCTCCTGGTCAGTGATGCCGAAAACGGCACGTACCGCCCGCTTTTGGGCCACAAAAGCGCGGTGCCACCCGGAGGCGCGCCCATAATTCCGCCCCGTAAGACAGTACCGAGTGGACAGTGGCGAAATAACATGATCGCAGCACACCGCGCTCAGCGGTGCCTGCGAAGCGACGCAACGCGAAAGAGGCACGGCCAAGCTTCCCGCATACCTCGTCAATATGAGACTCCCAAGTGAGGGCATTGTCTACGTGAAAACCCAACAGTTTTCACTTGTTGTAGCGGTGCTCCGCCAATATTCACCTGCAATGGACGTGCACCTCTGCCATTTAGTGAAAATCTCATAAAGCAAGTCTTGTCTTTATTCAGTGCTAGCCTATTTGCACTGAACTATCCATCGAGCTGCCGAATTACGTCGTTCAGGCTCTCTTCAAGTTTCGCCTCCGTCGGCGCGGTGACCACCACCACGACGTCATCCGCGTACACATATATGTCCACGCCTCCTATCGACCCCGGTAGGTCATTCAATAGAAGGCTGAACAACGAATAAGAGCGCCATCTAAAGCGATCCCGTGCATGGTAGTAATCGGCCGTATCCATAATATCTACGGAAGAAATGAATGCGCAGGCGGCGCTCGAGCGCTCAGGCACCGCGTGCTGCTCGAGTCGCCAGTGGTCCCACGGCAAATGCACGCTGATTTGCGCTAGCCCTGTGCTCCGTATTAATTACGCATCTATCATCTTAAATCTATTACAGTGGAATACCTACCTGGTGTTAGTCGTGTTAAGGTTAACTTTCATAAAATTGTATTACGAAACTCTGTGCTCGTGAATAAACAGTTTAAAAATTATTTGTGTGGAAACGGTCATTTCATCCCAACACAAATGGAGGGTAAATTCATACTAGCTAATATAACTATTGATGCTACGAAATTCCACTACGTTCATGCACAACTGGAACATCAGTATGCAATGGACGTTAAGGACATAATTACGTCACCACCAGCTACAAATAAGTATGAAAAGTTGAAAACGGAGCTCATAAAACGCTTATCAGCATCAACAGAGAGGAAGGTAAAGCAATTATTAATGCACTAGGAACTGGGAGATCGCAAACCTACGCAGTTTGTTCGCCGCCTCCAGGATTTAGCTGGACCGACGGTACCTGATGGTTTTATTCCCACTTTGTGGGTAAATAGATTACCGGTCAGTCTTCAGACGGCCATTGTGTCGCAGCAGGATATAAAGCTGGAATAGGTCGCCGACCTCGCAGATAAGGTGCACGACGCCATTTTTATCTCTCAGCGCATCTCTTGTTGGTGAAACTACCTCTGAAACCAAAGTTTTATCAAAGCAAATCGCAGAACTCGTTCTAGAAGTTGCCGCTTTGAAGAATCAAGCCCGACCTAACCGTTTTCGCTCCAGATCTCGCCGTAGGAATGACAGTCCGCATCCTAGATCTCGCTCCAAGTCGCACAATAGTGAGTACTGTTGGTATCATTACAGATTTGGACCAAAAGCCACTATGTGTACCACACCGTGCAAATATACGTCGGAAAACGGCAACGGCAGTCGAAATTAGACGCTAACGTCTGCCACTCTGCACCAGGCCGCTTGTATGTTGTGGATCGCTGTACTAAAGTCCAGTTCCTTATAGATACTGGATCAGATCTATGTGTTTATTCACGCACTGCTTTAAAGGAAGCCCGTAAGAAAACGGATTACCAATTGTTTGCAGCAAATGGAACAGTGATACATACCTATGGCACGGTGCAACTAAATTTAGATTTTGGCCTACGACGTACTTACTTATGGAGATTTTTAGTAGCCGACGTATCCAAACCCATAATCGGCGTTGACTTTCTGTCATTCTACAATCTACTAGTTGACTGCCGGAATCACAAGCTCGTCGATGCATTAACTACGCTGAGCGTCAGCGTACCTTCTAAGAAGCCTTCGGAAGCTATATCATCCATCAAAGCCGTCTCGGGTGATACAGAATTTCACTCCATTCTACGAGAATATCCAGACATTACACGTCCAGCTGGAACGCCGCGGGAACCGAAACACAAAACCGTGCATCATATTCGCACCACTACTGCCGGCCCGCCAGTTTCAAGTCGTCTAAGCCGTTTACCAATGGATCGTTTGAAGATAGCTCAAAAAGAGTTTCATTATATGCTAGCAAGCAGTACAGCACGTGGTTAGGATAGCCCATGGTCTTCTACGCTTCATCTAGTACCCAAAAAAGACGACGGTTGGAGACCATGCGGCGACTACAGAGCACTGAATGCCCGAACGGTACCGGATAAGTACCCTGTTAAACATATACAAGATTTTTCTTACCAAATGTCTGGCTGCAAGGTGTTTTCCGTCATTGACTTAGTCAAAGCATCTAATCAGATACCTCGAAACCTGTGCAAATGACAGATGAGATGTTGAAAGCATTTGAGTCCTGCAAGAATAGCCTTTTGCAAGCAACACTATTGGCTCATCCAGACCCAAGCGCTGAACTAGCCATATTTAGCGACGCAAAAATAATCACTGGGAACCACTGGCTTTTCATTCGTGGAAACTGAAACCCTCACAGAAGAAAAATAGCCCTTACGACAGAGAGTTGCTAGCCATCTACGATGCAATAAAACATTTTAGACATATGGTTGAAGCGAGAACATTTGTAATATACACAGATCACAAGCCGCTTACCTATGCTTTTGCAAGTCGTCGTGACAAATGCTCACCCAGGCAGTTCCGCTATCTTGACCTAAAATCTCAATTCACAACTGACATAAGATACTTACCTGGTAAGGAGAACGTCGTAGCTGATACGCTGTCCAGGATCGAAGAAGTCGCCACTGCAATAGACTACGAAGCTCTCGCAAGAGATCAGCTTACAAACCTGGAGCTACAAGAGTTGCTGAAACAAAGTTCATCCCTAAGACTACAGAAGGTCACAGTGCACGATGGAACAAGCCTCTACTGTGACGTCTCTACTGGATCACCCCGACCTTTTGTCACACCAAATTTTATAAAAGCAGCATTTGAGTCATTACATAGTTTGAGTCACCCAGGATGTACAGCTACAGTGCGACCGGTGACACAAAGATTCGTTTGGCCAGGGATACGCAAAAACTGTAGAGAATGGTCGAGACAGTGCCTGCGTTGTCAACGCAGTAAAGTAACCCGTCATACCTCTGCTCCCCTTTTCCCAATCCACACTCCATCGTCGAGATTCTCACACATCCATCTCGACATCGTAGGGCCTTTACCACCCTATTGTGATTTCAATTACTGTGAGGCAGTCCTCACGGTAATTGATGAGGCGTACCCACTAAAAAATATCACCGTTGAAGACTGCGCATCTGCATTAGTATCTGGCTGGATAGCTAGATTTGGCTGCCTGGAGAAGATGACGACGGACCGTGGTCGCCAGTTTGAGTCTAGCCTTTTCAAGTCCATCGCAACGCTGATTTGAGCTCAACATTACCGCACCACCGCGTATCACCCCGCAGCGAATGGTCTCAACGAGCGTCTTCATCGGCAACTCAAAGCCGCCATTATGTGCCAGGCATCAACACAATGGACAGAGATACTTCCGTTGGTTCTGCTTGGCATCCGCAGCGCGTGGAAGAAAGATGTAAAGGCATCAGCAGCGGAGCTAGTATATGGAGAACCCCTGCGCCTTCCAGGTGAATTTTTTGCTCGTTACAGACTTCGCAGCGAGGCTAATTTTTCTACGCACAGATGCACTCAGAAAGTCATTGAAACCTCCATATACGGGACCCTACAGAGTATTAGAAAAAGGAGCAAACACATATAAAATTGACTTAAACGGGAAGCCTACAACAGTGACAATTGACAGACTGAAGCCAGCATACATGGCGCGAGAAGAATCGGAAAACGATACAAGTGATATGGGTGCATAAAATACATGCAACAATAATGCGCAAGCAAACCCGCGCGCGCCAACTAAAGCGATCCCGTGCATGATAGTATTCGGCCGTATCCATAATACGGACCAAATGAATGCGCAGGCGGCGCTTGGGCGCTCGGGCACCGCGTGCTGCTCGAGTCGCCAGTGATAAACTGATTCCCACGGCGAATGCACGCTCGATTTGCGCTAGCCCTGTGCTCCGTATTAATTACGTATATCTATCCCGTCATTTCGGATTCGCATTCCACAGACTCACCGGTACTGTTATCACAATTTATTAAGTGATGTATGTACCTACTCGCACCCGCACAGTTTTTGTTTAGCGCCGGCGATAAACCAATTGGGCCACTATCAAAAAAAATGCACCTCGTTTTCGAGTGTTAACGTTTGAATGGTTCACATTAGATGTTAATTTTAAGTTATCTATTTCACATTGCAGCTCGTTAAATTGTAGCTTAGTTGTAGCTGTTCTTAATATCGCAAATATCTAGCTTAATTTTTGTAATATCCTTTAACAATGTGACAACATCGACATGATCAACTGACACAGGGGGTAATTTCAGCAGATCCCGTGCCACAAATATCGGGATACAATCCGGGTCCACCTCCTTAAATAAACATTATATCTTTAATATTTCTCTTCTTTTTACCATAATTACGACGAGATACTTTTTTCTGTTTAGACGGCACAGATTCAAACAAAAGCGATTTCGCTTGCACTATTTCTTAATCCGTAAACGCAGAATCACAAATTTTGACTTAGTCTTTCATTGTCCATAACATCATTTTTGTATTGACTGTATGTATTGTATTGTAGTAAATGTACACTTCACAGATAACATTGCAATTATTACATTTTAACGTGTTTGACGCCATTTTGAGCTCGATAAACATCTGACTTTAGGGGACAAATTTTCAATTATCTCTTATACCATACCTACGTCATGCAGTAAATCATCATGTAAAATGGAAACCTTGGCTCTGCGTTATCATTTAGCAGGCAGTTAGAAAGTTCACAATTTAAAACTTCTATTCCCATTTTCACCCCCCTAGGGGGCAAGTTTCCAAAAACGTTGAACCACATTTGTCATATATATTTTTCGTAGAATATTTGTATTAAAAAGTTGCATTCAAACTTTCAGCTAAGGGGTGGAATTTTCAAAAATCCCATCTTAGTACGCATTTACGTCATATGGTGCAAAATCTAGCTTCTGGACCTAACAGTTTCGGGTCTGTGTTGTCGCACTGATTCTCTCTACAGTTTCGTTATATTTAGATAGTAGGGAAGTAAGGAAGTAGGGATTTTGCTGTAATATACTTATATTGACGTAATAATATTTAGGTAACTTAACAGAATATTACAATTTTATCTTTTAGATGTATTTATTTGCTATAGAGATTTAGAATATTTGCAAGGTTTTAGGAATTTTAGGTCACACGTGTATCAATTCGTTACGTGTTACCGTAAATAATTTACATAATAATACATAGGTACACGAACGGCACATCGTCAACGGTATGTCGTTGGTGGCCGACGCCCGCCGTGCCGTCCGTCGATAGATGACTGCACGCGGACGGCAAGGCGACAACAGCCCTTACTATAGTAATAATAAGTACTATAGTAAAATAAAATAAATTAATTAATTTGCTTCGACAAATTCACACAGCGCCATCTAGTCCCATAGTAAGCAAAGCTTGTGTTGTGAATGTTAGATAACGGATAAACTATTTATATACTTTTTTTAACACAGATCAGAGACGAACAGAAATTAAAATTCATCATTTCAATTACTGCTCAGCCGGGAATCGAACCCGGGACCTCTGTGTGGCGACCAGGACGTTAACCAACTGAACCACTCAGGGCGTCATAGTAACGCTTGCAGATTTATTAACGTAAGCCTAATTCAATAGATAATTTTATTTCTTGTCGGGCACGGTTCGGATCTGTCTGACATTGTCGGGCTCAGTCCAGCTATGCCTGGCATTGTCGGGCTCTGTCCAGTGTCCGGCTGTGACGTCCATCGCCGTTGTCGTCGTGGGGTGGGTATGCTCCGGCTCTGCGGCTGGTATGGTACTGTGTTACCTTCCTACTATACTTTCCTACAGATATACCTATTTAATGTCCTTCTCAATGAATATTTGTTTTATTGATTTTGCAGTTGTAGCGTCTACGTCAGTCGCCGACGCGTCGACTGCACACGGTCGGCCGGCAACGGCAGTCGTCGACATGTCGACGGCACGCGGCCGGCCAGCGATGGTTGTCGTCGACATGTAAACGGCACGCGGCCGGCCGGCGACGGCAGTTGTCGACATGTCGTTGACAACAGCCGTCCGGGCAGAAGCACGCGTACCAATTTTTTCACCAGCTAATTTTCGTAGTAGTCAATAAAATCATGTTTATCAGAACCATCACTATGACTGACACATTACTTCTTACACAAATATTACTATTAACTGTTCAAATATTTATTTTCAAACAATTAAATGCCTATACTACAAATGGAAAATTAGTTTCGTCATGTGTCAGCGTAAAAGCTTATCAATATTATTAGAATTTTGTAAAGAGGAAAGATGTGATTGTTTGTCGGTTCGTATGTTTGTTTGTAATGGATGAACTCAAAAACTACTAATCCGATTTAAAAAATTCTTTTACTTATAGAATTTTAAATTTTTTTTTTCTTCTGAATACCAGCGCTGTGTTTGGCTGCTGCCATTCATAGCATTAAGCTGAGGCTGGTCCAATTTGGTCCGATGATGCATCGACCTGCTTCCTTATTATATACTTATTATGTTAGTTAAAAGTTTTTTTTTAATGTGTTATTGGACCAAATAAAGATACGTCTATGTCTATGTCTATGTCATAGAAAATTACGTTATTTATGAGTAACAATAACATAACCCAAGATATCAAAATTACACCTGCTGCACATTTATAACTAATAATTGTTTTAACAATTTGTATTTATCAGGACAAGGTTTTTACGTAAGAAAAGATAGCAAGATGGGATTCATGCATTCAGGTTGTAGGCAACAAAAATGCAGAACCGCAGGTGCATTGTCACTGTAACCACTAAGATGAAATGCCTAATGCCTGTAATTGCGCTGGCTCTACCTTATCGTTCAAACCGGAACATAACAATGGAAGCATTGTTGCTTGGTGGCAGAAATAAATAAGGCGGCGATACTCACCCAGGCGGACTCCTCAGGCTTGACGGAGTCCTACCACCTGATGTTTATTAATAGGAATGAAGTGATAGTGATGGGTGATAAATAACGTCAATAGTATCGGCGGCATGTTACGCGATATTCATTATTGTCCTAACATGCCGCCGATAGGGAAACTACTGATAAAAAGACACTGAAACCCCCTCACAGTCCTTATTATTGTGTGTCCTAATGTTATGACGTGATTTTGTAACATAGTTCCTTCGTGAAAAACTACATTAATACTCATTAGATCAGCCGCAAGATACCCACTGTTGGGCATAGGCCTCCTCCAGATATCTCCACAAAGGCCGGTCCTGTCTTTCCTGTATCCAGCTGGTACCTGCGATCTTTACCTGGTCGTCAGTCCATCTTTAGGGACGTGATATTATTTGGCACTCATAGTACATATTTCAAGCGAAGTTCGTCCTATTAGCAAAAAAACTGGCTAATAGTGGGCGGCAGGAAGTTCGTAGAAGGAGAAAAAAATTAACATTAGCTGTCCATCGAGATGGTACGGATGGAGGCTTAATTTAATTTATTGGAACACGTGATTTATTATCTAGTAGAGGAAAGCGAACTGCAACAACACGATGATGTAGTCGGCGAGTAGAACGAGCATTCTCAATGGTAGTGCGGCATCCATAATGAAAATGCCACAACCGGACAACTTTGCGCCATTGACACCGTATGCGCGTCACGTTTCAGCGGCACTGGAATAAAAACAAAGCTTGCCGTCAATATCTTAAATGTATAATCATAAACACAATATAACTGTGAACTTGTCCATAGGCTGCGGTGACTGCTTCTTATCAGGCCTTAAGCTTGTTTGCCACCTTAGTGGTATAAAAATAATGGATATAGTCATAGTAAGATTGAAAAATCGTTTGTTTCTAATCTAACGTAGTTAAATACGTTATATTATAAACAAGTGAACTACAACTTAAATATAGACAATATTGGCAAAGTAGCCACCAGTAAATTCATACCCGAAGAGAGTCTCCCAACACCGAGTCCTTGTGATGGACCTGCGCGTGAAGCCCCTAGGCAAATACCGTGAACAGTGCCGATGCCAAACCCGGTGGTGGTTGCTTAAAGGAACCAAGTACCATGAGTTCGTCGCTGCTGTCATCGACCTTAGTGTTGCGACAGACGGCGAATCCGTCTAACAACTCTGGGACAGAATTCAGGCAGTTATCGCACTGGCGGAAAGGTGCTGTGGGTGTCTAGGGTCGGTCGCAGGTTTGACAAGGAGACCTGGTGGTAGAAAGAAACAGTCCAGAGGAAGATCAGGTTAAAGAAAGCCTTATTAAAAAAGTAGCAAGCGTCTAGATCTTCTGAAGACCACGTTGCACACAGGAATGCCAAACGTGCCACCAAACGAGCCTGAGCCATACGAGACCACTTACGTTCTCTGTACGATAAGTTGGAATCGTCTGAGGGACAGAAACTCATTTAGAAGTTGGCACGATCGAGGGTTAAAGCGATACAGGACATCTGCAAGTGCCACTGTTTTAATGACCCTTTTTGAACGCGCGCTAAAAGACATATGGCGGTCGTATTTCCACGAGCTGCTCAACAAGCAGTACAAAGAGGTCCAGCCACCGGACTTCCCTCCGAATCAAGGGCTCGTGGCACCGATAACGCATGAGGACGTTAAAACGACTCTTCGCTGCATGAAAAACTGGAAAGCTCTCGGGCCCGATGGGAGTCCGTCCATCGGTTTTCCATTTGAGGTGTAGAAATCGATTGGCTCTCGTGGCGTGAACATCCTTACCGACCTTTATAACCGCATCCTCTTTACCGGGAATATACTCAACCACTAGAGGCTGAATATACTCTAATAATTACTCCAGTCTACAAGAGAAAGGGCTCGGTGCGGGTGTGCACTAACAACCGCGGTATACAGATGGTGTCTCACACCATGAAGCTCTTCGAAAGCATTGTCGGAACAGACGTTTTGGTTACAATTCAACTGTAAGTCTGGAAGCATTTGGATGATAATAAATAAATAAATTGTTGACTCGCAGATCCGACGGGCCTGCATAATCTCGGAGTGTCAGCTCAAGTATGCTGACGATATCGCGCTGATAGACTCGGACAAGGCGCAACTAGCCCAACGTGTAAAAAAAACGTGAATAGTTTAGCAGATGAACAAATAAAGACGAAATGTGTCATATTTGTTGGTTCAGTCGGAACCCTCAAGGGGAAACTCCTCTTATGGTCATAAAACTAACCTGGGCAGTCGCGCCTAGTTTTCAACGACATACACATTGCATTTGCTTTCTCTGCCATCAGATAAAACTTTTCACATTCTATTCCCAATAGTATAGAATAGAATAGAATAGAATAGAATAACTTTATTGTTGAACTGTGTAGGTACAATCAGGTATTACAAATGATATTTGTGAGTTTCAACAGTTTGCCCATTTCGGACATACAATATTTAAAGCAGCAATAATTAAATAATAAGATTCACATCCATTTAAAACAATAAAAAAGAACTTGGAAATAAATCAAAATATGCAATGTCAATAATAGCTAGATACGTAATAAATGAAAAATGTCAAATTCAAATTAAATTGTCAATTAAATAATAATATGAATGTCAACTTATAATTTACAATATCAAACTCTTATTTCGTCCAAAATTCCCCCAAATTATAAAAAGCCCTATCCAATAGCCATTCTTTTAATTTAGTTTTAAATTTATATCCACTTAACATTTTTAAATGTTCTGGTAAATTATTGAACATTTTAATTCCATTGACATAGGAGCTTTTTGTTAGAATTGCACTGGAAGATTTCACAGTACATATATCGTGTTTATATTGGGAGCGGACGTTACTTTTTATGTCGGACATATTACTAAAATATTCACTATTGTTCTTAACAAATACACAAACTTCTAGTATATAAATACACGTCAACGTCAAGAACTTCCTTTCTTTAAAAAGGGTTCGCAACGTTTCATTTTCAAACATGTTGTAAATCGATCTTATACATTTCTTTTGCAGTATAAATGTGGATTCCACATTCACGGAATTTCCCCAAAATACTATGCCATACTTCAATAAAGGATATACATATCCATAATATGCATTTTTAGCAACACCTTCCGATGACACGTTTGTGAGGACAGAAAGAGCAAAACAATAACTAGAGATCTTTTTATTAATTTTTTCAATTTGTGATTTCCAATTTAGGTGGGCGTCAATGGAAAGACCTAAGAAATTTGTTTCTGCAACTTCTTCGATTAATCGACCATTATGTACTATGTTCAACGGGATATGAGCCATTTTGTAGTTTCTAAATTGAATATATTTAGTTTTCTCAGTATTAATATTTAAGTTGATAGAAGAAAGCCAATTTACTACTTTTTCTAGTATATCTGTTACATTATTTTGTAGGTCACTATCAAAATCCGTAACAAAAATTGATGCGTCATCAGCAAACATTATGCATATATGGTCTATAGTTAGTGGCAGTTCGTTTATATAAATAAGAAACAACAGGGGACCAAGTATACTTCCCTGTGGGACGCCTACTGATACCTTTTTAAACTCAGATTGACTTTGTTCTACCACCTTGGTTTGTTTATTAAATTTATCTAAAACTGTAGCTTGGACTCTGTTAGAGAGGTATGATTCAATCAAACTCAAGACAATTCCACGAATTCCTATGTGATGAAGCTGTTTCAGAAGTATGTTATGAGAAACACTGTCAAAAGCCTTACTCAGATCCAAAAAAAGTCCAATACACGGACGTCTACGATCTACTGCTTCCCAAACTTCCTTTAAAAATCTGAAGGTTGCTGACGTAGTATTTTTACCCTTTTGAATATGTAATGCGTCTTTTATGAGCAACACCACTAAAACATCCATCATATATGTTGCACTCTGAAACATATAGAATCACATTCATATAATACATCTTTTCATACATTTATGGCGGTAATATTATCCATAAAACAATTCATAACATTTTTAAAATTTGTTTGTTGCTACAAAAAATTTACTAATTGAAGCGTCTCGTTTTTCGAGAAAAATATAATTATTTGGAGAAACACCAAACATTGGTAAAACGTTTCGATAGTGTAGTATGTGATCTGAAATATAATTATAGTTAATTAAAGTTACCTACGTAAAGAACAATAATTTCATCAGAACTGCTAACCTAATCATTCTTTAAAAATGTGGACAATGAACAGATGTCTTACTATCATTTACATGGTCCCTCGGATGACCCAAGAAGCGATGGATTGACATTGCCGAGTCGAATAAGAGAGCCAACGGCTACTTAAATACTTCCTTCACATATCCGAGCGTAGCAAAAAATTAACCCCGAAGTTACGTATGCTCCATCATTTAAATTAAAAATCTCTGTCAATTATCTTAGAACGGACTGACGACGAAGAAGTTTTCCGACTTCTACACCGCCAGATTTATGACTAACATTAGACCGATTCGATGTAATATCGATATTGAAGTATATGAAAATTAATTTGGGTTAATGGTCTTTTCATTATAGAAAAAGGAGATATTGGTATTGATAGGTCAAACGTATACTGATAAAATATAAACCTTGACCGTTATTGTGAAATGTAGCTTACGTAAGTCCATATGTAGCATAGCTCTTACAGTATATGAAAATTAGGTAATCTATCATCCGCACTCACAAACAATACTTGTTACTATGCATTCTCACAGTGCTCTTCGAAGTGCAAGCCAAGCCGAGTAAAAATAATTTACCATTACCATTACCTTTATTTACCTACCATTACATTACCATTTACCATTACGCTCATTTGGAGAAACAAAGACAAAACTGCATCTTTGCGATTTTACAGGAGAAGCAATCAAATGTTTATATCAAATGTTTAGCGATTTTACAGGAGAAGCAATCAAAGTTTTAGATGTAAGTGTAAGTTAAGGAAAAGTACTTTCAACAAATATTTGGATTTTTCCTTAACTTACACTTACATCTAAAACTTTGATTGCTTCTCCTGTAAAATCGCTAAACATGCAGTTTTGTCTTTGTTTCTCCAAATGAGCGATTACCTATTTTTTCTCGAAGCGTTTTGTCGAATTTTCAGACCCCAATATCTTCGGCCTAGATAATACCAGAAAGCTATTTCCAAAGTAAAATTATCGTAGCAAATTTATAAAAACACAAGGTTTCATTCATCTAGCGTTCTTATTTAGATTTTATTAGCATCTAAAATACGTCGATTTTGACACTGACCTGGCCATGTGGTGTCCGGCAGAGTAGAATAGCATCAACCCCTTACATTCGTGGATGTCGTACAAGGCGACTAATATTTTCGAGGCAAAAGATCTAGAGTCTCTGTAAAATGCGCAGCAGCGTTTTCTCTAGTTTGTCGTATTTAGAACACTGCGATCTCAAACCCGCCTGCCAAGCGTGGAGATTATGGCAATAACCACCCCTTTCGTGGGAGAGGTCCTAAGTCCTGCAGTAGACTGTTATGGGCTGTGATGATGATGATGATGACACTGACCAATTCACTGACTCGGTGCCTGGATGACTTCTCATCAAAATCTCTAGGGTAAACTAAGAAATCTTTAACTTATAGTCTCCAATACCCATTTAAAGTATAGCTTGGCCGTTTCATAGAAACGTAGCCCTATCATATATCAGAGACAATGATAATTTAACGCAGCTAGCACTATCTTGGTCCGACTGACTACATTAGCCCTAACCATCGCGTCGGTCGAGCACTGAATTTAACCTATATGTCAAGCATTTCGTGTTGTTCTATGAAACGTCTACGCCATACATTCTGACCAAAATGGCAGAGTTAGGAGCTTGGCTCTTCATGAGACCTGATAACTTTTTCTCAGTGTAACCGTTGAGAGCTTACGGAGCTTGGCCAACCAATTGAAATATTTTTGGTTAGATTGGTCTATTTGGTTAATTTTGACGGTATATAATGTACATAACTCAGAAAAGGGTCGTTGCAGTGAAATTCGAACCCGGTACCACTCGCTTACGAGTCGGATACCTTAACTAATGGTCCACCGACGCTCCTCCTGGCGTGTGCACTTTATATTATAGGCTTAATATAGATAGGCCTATTGTTAAAGTCAGACTACTTCAAAGAGTCAGATATTGCCAAATCCTATTCTTTTGATTCTAAACTTATTAGCCAACGGGACAGGAGTGAAGAAGGCGGGTAGGGACTCACGAAGAGTAAGACGCTTACTCTAAAACCTGGGACATCTCCACAATCAGTCTCTCTTTGTCTAAACTACCTGTTTTCACCCGACTGCAACATAGAGAGCTTGTTGTTTTTTGTTGCTTCAACATATTTTATTTTAACTTTCTACCTGACTTTTGATATGTACAAACTGGGAGTTTTGTATAAGTACAAATGCAAAGTAAAAAGCTCCTTTTTTAATAAACAAAACACAGCGTTTCTTAATATTAGACATACCAAACATCATGTAGTCCACGCAATCAAACTCGCGGGCATAGCTAGTATTAACCCGGCGTCTGTCAGGTTGAGTCATAATGACCCGCCACATTTTTAAACGCGCGTATTTTTTTAAGTTTTAGTTTAAAGTTGCCGTGCTTTTCAGTAGCTGCAGTTAATACCTCTCCCGTTTCGGTTCTAGTATCAGCTCAGTCGGTGTGCCCCTGCACATGGAGTTACAAGTGGTCATAGGTCAAGCGGGGTAAATATGACCCAACCATACATTCGATGTAACCTTTTTGTGCCAATTACGTTTATGCATTTATTTATTTGATGATTGGTTTACTAGTCATTAGCTAATGCTACGCCTTCCCAAGGATCATAATTTGACAAGTGTGAGTAGTGTTCGAAAAAATAAACGGCAAAAAGACTGTATTTTTACTGGTTTACTCTTTTTACTGGTTTACTCGGATTAGAAGAGAATTCTAAACGATCACTTGAACGCCTGCAAGGATGTGTTTCGTTTGCCTAGAGAGATGCGCAAGACAACTCAGAGGGCTCACCTACTGAAATTCACGGGTTCAGAAACGGTGCCAGTATTGTAAGAAGATTGTCTGTCTAGACTACATAATTTCTTAGTACGGTGGATATGCAAATGTAGATGCCGACTGTGATTAGTTTTAAAATTTCCATTTAATTTAGCATAAAGTTTCTTAAAGACATCACATTAGTTATACCAAAAAGTAAAAAAAAATATTAAAAAGTTTTGTATATTTGTTAGTAAGATTACAGTAGATAAATATTTTGTTATAGATTTTATAGAGCGTTCGTAAATACATAACAAGTTCCTAATATTGTATGATTTTTTATTGACACTCATCAAAATATATTAATTTGAACATCACTTAAACTGATTTCATATATATTTCCCAAACATTAATTGAAATATTAAGAATTAACCCATTTTCAAAATCCAGGTCATATAGACCTACCATGCAGTCCTTGTACTGATTTTCTACCATACAGACTCCGGGTTAATAATACAAACGTGTTTCTATCTCAACCCTTTATCAGCAAAATCTTGTACGTCGTTTATGTTGGAATACTTGTTTGTAGGATTCTCCTGGTAGTTGAATTCTGACCGAAGCTCTCACAATGAGGGAAAACATCGTGATGAAACCTGCACATTCAGGCGACTGAATGTGAAACCATAATCCAATCTGATCAGGTTCCCCAAGTAGCAGGGTAACGGAGGTCAGATAGCAGTCGCTCCACTGTAATTATCTGATCTGCCAAATCCTGGATCATGGTCAAGGCGGACTCTAAGCCCTAGTGCGCGAGAGCACAACTGGAACATTAACGTCAAGACGATTATTTTTTTTATTTACTTGTTTGTAGATATATTCGCTAGCATGCTGAAGTCCACATCAATTTACTTAAAAGCGATGGTACACATCGTTAGTAGAGTTTGCTGTTGCAAACGATATTAGATTGATGAAGTTTTTCAATTGTCGCTGAGAACAAAGTTGTGGGTTTGTTGTTTTGAAGCAGTATTCGTTGTAATATACGTAAAAAATTACATTTAGACAAAACATTTACATTGAGAAATAAAAATATGAACTATTACATATTAAAAAATTCATTTACACCGTTGTCCAAATATATATTTATATAAATTATTAGTTTGTCTATCTGTACATATTTATATTATATATGATTGTTGTATAAAGCTCTGCATAAAATTCATTTAATAAATAATTTAAGCGATCTCTGTCAGTCAACTTTTGGATAGCTAAAATTACTATAATTATAATTAAAGTAGGTATAATTTTTGACGTGATAACGTCTTATAAATCGATGGAGCCGGCTGCAAGCACGAAAAAACATGACTCATGCGTCGTTACCGTCGTTACCTCGCTCTGAGGCTTGAATTGCAAGCGAGAGCGCGGAACGAGCGACAAAGAGGCACAATCGGCCTCCGCGTTCGGCAGCGTTCGGCAGCGTTCGACATCTGTCTCTCTCCTACTTGATTGAGCGATGCGTACGCGTGGATAGCTGCTATACAATAATACATTTACATGTTTTCGTCAAGTATGAAGTTATGACGTTATCACGTTCAACTATCGTCAGTAAACCGACTTTACAGACAACCGCTTTTTTTTCCTAACTGTTGCTTTAATTTTAGCTATTGTGATATTTAACTTCTCCCCTCAAAGGTTGTCTTTTGAGTTCAAGGTCAAATATATTTATTCAATTTGCGTTTTTATAAAACACTTATGAGTGTTTTAGAATTTACAATGGTACGCGCTGCTTTAAGAGATCGCTTAAAGCGATATGATCACCTTTGGGCGGCTGGTAATCTGTTGGTTTTTGTTATTCATAAAGGGTGAATTAAAATGAATTCTTGATTGCCAAGTATTTTTTATTTCCTGTTGAATATGAATACCTACTGGGAACGTGTACGTACGAGATTCCAAGCTACTTTCCTAAAGTAGTATGTAACTTTTTTTAAAAAGCAATAACTATATAATAGTTATGTACAATTTATTAAAAAAACAAAGTAGATCTAGGTACCTATTATAAACAAAAAAACCTTACTTAACCTAGCTTACTAATAGTAAAGGTAAAAAAATTGCCACAAGTTCCTAGATTGCAGAAAAGTGCCCAGAAGGCTGGCCGCGTTGCCCCGATGGATAGCGAGGCTTACACGCTGACCCAAGATATACTTATCAAGACCTTTAATTTGATATCCCACGCAATTGGTTTTAGAGATAAAGAATATAAGATATTCGAAATCCACGATACGTCACATAAAATCAGCAATTTTGAATTTTTAAAATTTTAATTTACATGTATGCTTGCATTTAGTAAGACATTCAATAGTATTTATTGATGTGTCAAAAGTTGATGTTTTTCAATTATTTGTCATTTAAAAAGTTGTCTGATTTTATAATATTAGGAACGTTTTTCTGGAAGAAAACCATCTAGCATTAATAGCTTTGGCCAAACGTTAAGTGTGATTTAAAAATATTCCAATAGAATTTGAAAAAAAATTACAACTGAAAATCGGAATTAAAAGAAAGATATGGCAAATGTGTTTTTGGTGAAATGAAAATTATGGATAACAAAAAAGCATGAAATGTTTTCGGAAAATAGAAATTCGATGAAAGAAATTTTGGATTTATGATAGGTAACCGATTTTTAATAAACAATCTTAATTTCCTTAGCAAAATTCTTAGTTTTGACTTTTTGAACACCGCTGTTTATGGGAATTTATTTGGACAAAAAATAGAAGTAGATAATCCAAAAATACTGCATTATATTTACTATATTTAATTTTATTTTAACACACGTAAGTAGAGTAGATACGTAGGCTACAGTCGAAAAAAAAACTAAAATGTTTTAAACTACACATAATTAAATAAAAATTACAATGAAACTTAGTGTAGAAACTAGTTCGAAGTGTGAATCTAGAAGGATTTAAAAATAAATAAAATGATGTTCAGCGAGAGGATGGGGGAGCAATCCTCGATTGGCAGGAAATGGCGCAGAGGCAGAGATGGCGATCGCTGGTGTCGGAGGACAAGATCCACTTTGGGTCGCTGAGCCAGCGTAGTAAGTAAGTTATCATCATCATCACCACAACTACTAACAGTCCACTGCATGACTAAGGGCCTCTCCCACGAAAGGGGAGGTTATTGCCATAATCTCTTTGTTGATAGAGATTCTAGATCTTTTGCCTCGATAACATTAGTCGCCTTGTACGACATCCACGAGTGTAAGGGGTTGGTGCTATTCTACTCTGCTGGACACCACACGGCCATACATACCTACATAGGTTGATAAACACATTACCCTCCTAAAAAGTAAGTAATTGTTAAGTGACAATGCGATGTTCGCATCACGTGGCCGTCCAAGGATCGGCAAAATGCATCGGCTTATATTTTCCGTTGATGAGATGAATGCTATGTCTGCGGTCTTCATAGAGTAGGTGTATGTAGTTCCTCAACCCAAAGATCAGTAACTATTTTAGTTGTTAAAATAATATTATATGAATAATTTGTAAGGTGTCGACGTTCAATGAGTGTATTGTTTGTACCTATATTGAATAAAATATTTGATTCTGATTCAGATTCTAAGAGAAAATGTCGATGGGATGTTTCCCAGTTGATCTCCCTTCTTATCAGGAAAATTGTAGATTGGTTTATGCACACAGACACAGACAAACACACCCGGGCTTTGCGTCAGTTAGTATTAGGAAACAGTGTACTAGCAATGAATTAAATAAATAAATTCAAATACAAATGCGGTGTAGTAGGGTCAGAAACTGTAGATTTATTGAGATTCTCTTAAAACAAAATTAGAAACCAATTTGGATACTGAAATTCACTTGTCTGTTCACGGCCTATCAAAATACTATTTGTAATATAGCCTAGTTTCATAGGAATAACTGTTTCCTAAAGCACAGGATATCCTGTTTGGGAAGCAGGGACTTCACTATAAACTACATACAACCAGTATATTGTATTAAAAAAATAATGTAATATTTCGATCATAACGTACGTTACGTGTTACTTCAATAGGTTATACCCTGATATGTAAATAGGCAAAGAGATTGGAAAGCTAGCTACCTTAATTTGCCAGTCTTAACCATGAAGGTATATAAATCTCTTTGTAAATAAGGATTATTTATTATTTTTATTATTAATGTAATATTCTCCTTTGATAGTAACGTAGACTGAAGAGCGATATAATTGCAGTTGCGATTAGCATCATGACGTAGAATAGGATGGTGGTGTGATACACGATGTCTTGAGCTGGATGTTCAAGTTGAATAGGAGTTTTTATCATCAGCTTGTCTTGAATATCATGAAGTCCTCTTAGGTCGATGGAGTTGACGCTGACATTGGTTAATGCTGTATCTTCAGCTGGGTATGGGATTTTCATCAAGGTAAAGGGGTGCTCTCGTATCTTGTCATTTTCATTGATGATGGTGAACTTAGGCGTAGATAATAATTTACAGGAATCGTCGCTAGATAGCTACCCTGCAGAGTGCTGAAATCTTCTCTCTCGCAGTTGACTTGTACTTCGTTGCACGTGGAAATGATACTTTATTTTCTTTTTTTTATGTTATACGGCAGACAAACAGGCAAGCGGGCCACTTGATGGAAAATGGTCACCGCCGCCTATAGACATCAGCAACACCTGAGAAGTTACTAATACGTTGCCCGCCTTTGAATCGACCGCCAATATAACTCGTGAACGATCCCACGTACGAAATCGATACTGCCTAGTGTTGATCGTCGAGCTTTTCCATTGCTTCTCTTGCAGAATAGATTTATCCTAATAAAGCATTTATTTTGCTCTGGTTTTCAACTAACTGAACTATAATATTAGCATGGCGAGACATCCACTCTTTACTAAGGCTTATGTGGGTATTCAATTAGGATACAGCTTTGTTCTGGTTCCTCTGTACATTTTTAATAGCCGTGTTATAATACAAAGCATATATTTGGTTTAAATTACCAGTTATGCCTTTTATTAAGGAACCTAGGCCTTTTACAAGACCTCATGTAGCGCGACTGGGTTCTAAAGACTTTAATTGGTTTATAACCTTGCCAAGTTTGCTTGTAAGATAGTCTATCTGTTATTCGTAAAGTGGATAGGTGTAATTTTTAAGTCGATTGGTATGGGTCAGTAATTGGTTACTGAATAAATGTACTGCGTCTTCTATGTCACTTAGGTCTATGTATTGTAAGAATGTGTGGTAATTAGTGGTTAATCTCGACGGTCCCCGGTCCGATGGTTCCCCTAGTAGCAGAGTCATGGAGGTCAGATGGCAGTCGCTCCATTGTAATTATCTCCTCATTATCATTATCTTGGCGTTAATGTCCCGATTGTGCTCTCGAGCACGAAGGCCCGGGGTCCGCCTTGACCATGATCCAGGGTTTGGCGATCAGGTAATTACAGTGGAGTGACTACCATCTGACCTCCGTGACCCTGCTACCAGGGGAACCTGTTAAGATTGGATCATGATTACAAATTCAGTTGCCTGAATTTGCAGGTTTCATCACGATACTTTCCCTCACCGTAAGAGCATCGGTTAGAATTCAACTAATGTACATAACTCGAAAAAAGAGTCATTATACATGGCCGCAGCGGGATTCGAATCCGGTACCTCTCGTTTACGAGTCGGATACTAAACCGCCCGGCCACCGACGCTCAACTCCACTGTAATTATCTAATCTGCCAAATCCTGGATCATGGTCAAGGCGGACCCTCGTGCGCGAGAGCATAGCCGAGACATTAACGCTAAGGTGAAAGGCGTGAAACAGGGCGACCCACTCTCACCGAAGCTATTTACAAGTACTCTAGAAGATGTTTTCCAAAAGTTGGGATAGACTGACAAGACTACTTTTGGAATCGAACAGTTGCTCTTTAAGTTAAAAACAGCATTGAGGTTAGACTTTGCATGAACATGTCTGTTCGCTTGCAGAACATAAGGTTTATTGAAAACACTGAATTCGTTTTAAGATATACAGGGTGTTACGTAATACATGTATAAAGCCGAAAGGGTGTTAAAGTATAGCTTGCAAAGAGTACACTAGCGACTTCAAATTATCCGGACATTGAATTTTAATTTTCTTCGTTTTTAAAGAAAAATAATCATATCGACTACGTTGAAGCGCAGCTCTATTTCAAGTGAACAACTAAATCGAATGAACGAACACGAACACGAAAGTAGGTAAATTTCGTCAATGGAAGCCGCGCCGTAGATCAAAGGCACCGCCACAGGCCGGCTCGCCTCTGCCCGTGGCGGGGCGGGGCGTTTGTCGGCCGTTGATTAACCTATTACAACTGATTTCTAGAGATGCGGTCTTTCGTTTTTAAAATGTCATTATCGACATTGAAAAAGAAAAAGTTCGATAGTCATTTTCTCGCTAACTATTCCACGCAAGAAAAAAATGATTGTACCTATCGTTTTAATACGTGTAGCACTCCACCCAGTTCACGGCTTTATACATATATTATGAAACACCCTGTATTAAAAATAACAAAAATTCGACTATCTCATTACAAGGTGTCATACGAAGTGGTTCAAAACGAGGGTGTGGCTTTACTGCACAAAGTCCTTGACACATATTTCGTACGTAAACTTTGCTCTAACAAAACGTATAGGCGCTCTCGTGAGCTCTGCGCGGCAACAATGTCAAAGACCAAACTCATGATAAATAGCACTGAGCGCAAGGTAGAAGTGGATGGGAAGAAAATAGCATAGGTCTAGCAATATTTGTATTTAGGCCAAATAGTGCCCTTCCAGGCTCGGCAAGATAAAGAGATCGAAAGACGAACTGAATCGTCTCTTGATTTTAACATCAAGAGATGAATGTCGATCTTGCATAAAGTCTCACTTATCTCAAATCAAAATTCTGCTGAAAACATTAATTTGTCGTTAAGATCTTTTGCCTTCCATAAGGAATTTTCCATATATCTCATCATTCCACATCGATCGTGACGAATTCTGCAATAAAATGAGACATTTTAGCATCAATACTTGTATACTTTACTCGATACTAAGTTATTCAGTGGTATATTATAGTATTGCTACACGCATTCAAATAAAGTAATAATTTAGTAGGTATTTTAGAGGGATTTGGGTTTGTTACAGAAATGTCACATAAAGCAATTAAGGGGTAATCGAATGTTTTCGAATATATAATTGGGAAATTACGCTATGAGTGTAGATTAACATCATAATTGAATTAATTTTACAAAAACAGGATAAAGCTTAATAGTACCTACTAATTAAAAATGTATTACCGGGAAACTTTTAGAAGATAAAAATAATTGCTTATTTTATAAGAGTAATTGGAACACTATGGACGTACGCCGCTTAACACAAAGTTTAGTTTTATTATTGTGCGAAATACTCTATTCAATAGCAGGTATGTTTGTTGCATATATATGTTATAATGTAAGTAGCATTAGATTTCTTTATTATTAGGTATTTACCTATGAAATTGGGGTGATGTATGGCGAAATCGATGAAAACTGAAATTTTCATACAAGCAAATTACTTATTTTCTTAAAAATGGCAAGATTATCTACTATCTACAATGGAACTTTGTAGGTATAATCAGACAACATTAAGGTAACTGGTACATATCATGTCATTTTAATATATACACTGTTCATAAAATTACTTCTGGTTAAAGTGGAACGATTGTCTTACAAAAAGCAATCGATTTTCCTGTAGTCAATAAACAGTATTTATACATAAATTTATGCTATCTATCTACTTTCGGATATTTGTTTGCGCAAAATGAACAAAAACCATAGTTTTATTCAGAAATTAAAACTTACGTGTGTGTGTGAAAAATGTCATGTACAAATACGCTAAATAGCCAAAATTTTCATCTCTCACATTCTCTCAAACTTCATTAGCTATAATATTTTAGGTATATTGCTTAAAAATAAATTAAACAGCATTAAAACGTCAGTTATTATGTGCTAAAGTGCATTCTAATCTAAAGTAGAGCAAGGAGCACTTACATTAAAAAACTCGTTGAAATATTAGATGTAAAATAAATTGCATCGAAATGAAGATACATACCTAAAAGAATAAACTAAATCGCACTCGCACTTCTTCGATCGCACGCGCCACCTATGCCAATTGTTATAGAGGCTAGATAGCCTTGTTAGATATTCTTGAAAATGGAAATTCTACACACACGCACGACATGCACGACGACGTGCGAAGTTGCCACTATTACCTACGTTGACATCTTATAGTAGAGGGTATGAAGTTTGGTATCTGTTTCTGACCAAGTGAATTGGAGGTTTTTCCGTATTCCTTGTTTTAGAAAATTTCACCGTATTTGATTAGATGGTGGAGGTGGAGGTTCGAATCCGCGTCACATATTTTATTTTTGTGTTTTTTTTTGTATTTGGTATTTTCATTTAACACTTTGTTATGAAAGTACCCAACTTGTCAGGTATGGTATAACTAACCAACTATGGACCTTAGTTGCGGTGGTGACGTTAGGTGTAAATCAACTGCTATATTATCGAAATTGTTATGTAACAACGTAATCACAACTTATCGAGTCTACAATTATCTTGACAAAAAGGAGTTGGCCGTAATGACAAATGGGACAAATGTTTTATTATAGTCCACACTACGTGACTGTCAATGAATGTGTGATAGTAGCGCCGCCCTTATTTCCGCAAATACTTTTAGCCAACTACTTCTTAGTAGGCTATCGCAGCAATGTATCTATATACTATTGCAGCAATATATCTAGCGCTAAGAAAGATATGACATAAATTATTTATAATATTAATGCAGAAAACCTATGCAGAAATACATTTTTATTACTTTGTGTGATGATCACAAATCTTGTGAAAGACTTGTTATTTGTGCTTTCGGGTGAAAATATTTTAACGAACAGTGTACCTAATCTACCTAAGGACTAACATATATGCGATCTTGTGACATCCATTCCAAGATACAAGAAACACAGATATTCCGGGCTAACATAAGTTCAGTAAAATGGTTCGCGCTCTAGATAAGTGTTGTAATAGTTTGGTTTATTGGTTCATCTGCTAACACATTCTTAGCCAAAAATGGATTTCTTTGTTAGTCGTGAAGAAGTATGGCATGAAAGAATTTATAAGTACGATGTGTTTATTTCGGTGATAAAAAAATGCATATTATTCTAAAAATATATTCTGATGACTTCAAAACATCAGGCTACGGTCTATAATTTGTTAAGGGTACCTGACTGGGATTCGATCCCTCGATTCCCTCGATTTCGCCTAAACAAGCCCATCATACATGGCGCTGCGCTATCTCATCATATTTAAGCATGGTT
This sequence comes from Blastobasis adustella, assembly GCA_907269095.1. Taxonomy (NCBI): domain Eukaryota; kingdom Metazoa; phylum Arthropoda; class Insecta; order Lepidoptera; family Blastobasidae; genus Blastobasis; species Blastobasis adustella. The sequence continues at coordinate 1,832,316 of OU026132.1, forward strand.
AAGTTGTCTACTACAAGGAATACGGAAACACTGTAAGCATATGTGAGTAAGTAGTTCAAAACGTTAGGAAGAAACATCCCATCGACATTCACGGATCATTTTCGTATAAATTGCATTACAAGGTTTTGTTCAATTTTTGTTTCGATAGTTTCAATTTAGTAATAATACAAAGAAGATATCACAAAACAATAAAAACTAGATATTTGCAAAAGTGGCGCCATCTAGCGAGCTTTGGGGACCCTCCACCTTAATTAGGCAAAACTGGCGACAAATGAAAAAGGTTTTTTTTTATTCAGTTTTAGGGTTATCTATTTTATACAAATATCAATATTTGTGCACCTTACTTTGTTTTCATACTTTCAATAAAAAAGACAACTTCATAGGTAAAGACTCAATACACTATTTTTCATGTACAAGTCACAAACGATGCAGCAAGCTTCGAAAAGTGGTAAATCTGTACAATGTTTGATATCTTCAAAAAGGGTTTCTCTCGGGGTCAGCAATACGCTAGTATTGATACCATTGGTATATGGGCTTGTTTTTATTGTTTAAAACCTTGTAATACTTTAAAATGATTGAAATAGACTTATTATTATTGCAAAAATTCATAGTTTTCAATAACTGTTTATTGCCAACAATCTGGCGGGCCGTCAGATTGTTTGCCACCTTAGCGATAAAAAAATCCTTGTATACATATTCCAGGTACAGTTGATTATGACTTAAACAGTAACCACATTACAATACGATGCGAACCCAACAAGAAATTTGCTGTGTTACCGAAACTGAATAATTCCGTGATCCCGAACACCGTAGCAGTATTTGATTGCGAGCTTCCAGAGTACACGTACAAATCAGAATTTCAAAGACTCAATATTTTTATTGAAAATTTAAAAACATTATATTTACATGGCAATGTAACAACTATGTCTGATATACTGGAAGGTTATCGTTTAGAGACAGATACAAGGTTCAGAGGATTACCTTCAAGTGCAAATATTATAGCGAAATTGTTGGATGAATATGTCACAATATACTTTAAATATACATTGACCGATGGAAAGCTGCCACAAATTGGTAAGTAAAAAATTATTGACTTTATTCATTGTAGGGATGGTAATTGCTGTACCTCGGATCCGCGGTGCAAAGCGGAGATTTCCGCTCCGATCTCAAATCCCGTATCTCAGCAGCGTAGAGCAAAAAGCGCAAGTTGACGACATTTACCTTAAGCTCAAGGGGCTTAAACGCAAGAGATTTATCAGACATGGCCCAAGCTGGTGAACCACGTCTGCAAACTCCACACTAACGAAATGTTGAGGTGAATGTGCGGCCCTACGCATCTTGTTCGAATCTGTAAGGAGTACATTGTATCTATGGCAGCCTTGACGTAGTTTTGCGGATAAGTATGAAGAGGCTCGCGTGCGCTTGTTATATATAAGCCCTCAGGGGATTTCGGACCAGACAGTATAAGGGTGCGCTAACTAGCTGCCAAAACCTCCCGTTATAAAGTGGACAAGCTACGACAAAAAATCGTAATTCGATGTTCAGGGTAGCCGTTTGGTACATGTGTACTTAAGGTTAAAACTATTATTTTGAAACGTAGTTCTTAAAAATATTCCCATGGGGAAGCAGCAGGGGGGGAGCAGTGACGGATGGAGCAATGACGTCATACATTTTTTGTATGGGATTTTAATTTTTTTTTAGAAATCAGTCATAGTGTACAAGAATGAGACCTCCTCGTGGCGATAGTATTTTCTTATAGGAATATAATAAAACCCGCCTGCCTTACATCTTCTTGTCAGTTTCGCTAATCCGCCACATTGAAGTCACCTAAAAATTATACCGAAACTTGTCATCGACTACAAGAATGAAACCTTTTCGAAGCGATATTACTTACTTAGAGAACTGAAAAAACACCGGTCTGCCTTACATCCTCTTGGCAGATTCGCTAGTCAGCCACTTTATAGTAGCCATAAAATATATTGATACTACGTCATCGAGTACAAGAGTAGGCTTAACAGGGTGTTGTATTTTTTTCTTTAAGAAACCTAGCCTATGATATCTGCAAAAATGTAAGGATCCTAACGACACCTCATTTGTTTAAATCCGTTTAGGCGTTTAGACGTTAGTGCCGATTCACATTGAAGAGGTGCGCCGCGCGGCGCACTGCAAGATAGGGGCAAAACCCGCAATCCAAGCCCGAAATGTTAGCTCTGAATTATGAACTTTTTCTACTTTTTTTTTAATTGGCCCCCATCTTACAGCGTGCGGCGCGATGTCAGTAGATGTCAACATAAGACGCCAAATTTGACTGTTTTTTTTTACCAACAGTTCGAATCTTTCCTCCTTATGTGACATAGTTCACTCACATATATCTGTCTACCTTTTTTAAGTACAGATATAACGGGTGTGAATGAAATAGAAAGTCGACCTAGTCAATAAAATTTGACCGCTGGTGTGTAAGCCCCTCCCCTTTTTCTAATTCTGTACCAATATCGTATTCGTTTCGTTATCGTGGTCCTTTCCTCATCCCGAATTATAAATATGGCGTGTTTGGTTCTGGAACACTAGTTTCTAAAGATAAATAATAGTGCTAGTCAAGATCTACGTTTCGAATGACAGCTGTAAAAGTTTTGAACGATCGCTCCTAGAACATAAGTTCTTCATCAAAATCTACATTTCGGATGACAGCTGTCAAACTTAATACTGTGGTAACTCTGAAGCGATCGCACATAGAACATTAGTTCCTGAAGAGAAATGATAGGCTCGTCAAGATCTACATTTTGAATGACAGCTGTCAAACTTAAAACTGTAATAACTCTAAAACTATTGGTCCTACAACACTAGTTCCTAAATAGAAATGATAGTGTTCGTCGAGATCTACATTTCGGTTGACAGCTGTCAAACCAAAAACTGTAATAACTCTGAAACGATCGCTCCTAGAACAATAGTTCCTGAAGATAAATGATAGAACTCGTCAAGATCTACATTTCGGATGACAGCTGTCAAACTTAAAATGGTAATTACTCTAAAACTATTGGTCCTACAACACTACTTCCTAGAAAGAAATGATAGTGCTTGTCGAGCTTAACATTATTTTAAAGAAATTCTTTGAATTACACACATTCATTCGGTCACGCCTTTCTCCCGTAGGGGCAGGCAGATACCACATTGTTCCACTTGCTACGGTCCTGACAAATCTCTGTGGCTTCTTCATACATAGACTCTTAACTTCATTACCCTTTCTTGGCTTCCTCGAAGTCGGGTAAAATCCTCAGTTATCATAGTATTCGGGGAAGACCAATCGAGGTGGTCCAATTTCTTTACATATCTATAATGTTTTTATTTTGAAAAAAGCAACATTCGCGTTTCATACATTTTTAGATCAAAAATCTAAGTGTAGGCCAGAACACAATTATTAGTTTCCAATAAAGAAAACAGTTCTTAACATTGTTTAATATGACGTCAAATCTGTACGTCCGACGGTCCGACGGCTTTTAGAATAGCGATACTTAGTACCTACTGTACGCCCAGTGGTATATAGTGGTGGTGGTGGGCGTACAGGTTTGGCACCATAGCAAAAAATTGTAGAATCTGTATGCTGTATCTGAAAATTGCATAATATTTTTCGGGCCGGCACTTTCAGTATGTTAATCCAAGCTGAATGAAGACGCAGATTAACACACAGTCGAGAAGACATATGGTCAATAATTATGCGAGTCGTTTAAAATAGCGCGCGCAAAAGGATCGAAAAAGCTCTCGTGCAAACGTTGCCTAACTTAAAATCTCTCGTGCGAACGATGCCTAATTTGAAAAACCAGAATAACAACACAGTTTTTTTGGTTGTCACCGTGACGTGGCACCGTGCGGCGCACCGCGCAGTGCACTACACCGCGCCAATGAAGTTCCGGCCTTAGGGTGGAATAATTAATACCTGTCTATTTAATAAAAAAAAAAAATAATAATAATGTGACTCACAATCAAATGTATTTTCGGCTCAGCCACGACTTTGCCGCGGTGAGTGGCAGCGGCGTGCGGTGGCGGCGTGCGATAGAAACAAAGGCATGCCACGATAGGACACACGAGGCGCGACTCGTGAATTTTGTCGAATAAGAATAACATTTAAGATAATTTCCAAAAAAAATTGCGTATCGATGTTGCTTAGATCCAGCCACTCTACAATTTCTGTACTGAAATGTTCTGGGTGATTTAGTCGAATTGTATATCTTGAGTCCACATATGCGGTCCGCCCTAATCAAGGGCTCTTGGATCAGGGCGATGGTGGTGTTATGGACCTCCAGTAATTTTCGTAGTTGAGCCGTGGCGGTTTGACTATGATGGAGGTTGATTTCGATGATGTTGAATATTAGGTTTAGGCGAAGTCAGCGCCATCATCCATCAGCGCTCTCTCCTCCTCGTCTAGGCTCATATCGCCTATATTGCGGGAGCATTCGTCATCGATGCCGCTGGATACCGGTATAGCGGTATCCATCGGCAGCGCTGACGGTGACGGTAGCAGCGGCTCTGGCTGGAGTGTTAAGGAGCCAAGGGTAGCCCGGTGGCCACCCCAGGCGGCTTACGGATACGGTTATCCGTTACAGTGATTGTGCTAGGTTCCACCGTCTGTGCCGCAGCTCTGAAAACTTCACCCTCGCGACCTGGAACTTCACGTTGACTGACCCTAGACAGAAGCACAGCCTACGTTCTTTCTCCTGCATTGTGGAACAAATTATCAAGAACAATACGTCTATCTTTCAATGTTAGTAGTTAATGATAACTACAAGCACTTTCGTACGAGTCAAAACATTTTTTATATTTGAACTTTAAGTACTTGATAAATATAGTTTGTATTCGTTCGATTTTCTGTATGTAAATATTGTATTTCGGGTTCCAAATTATGCTTGCAAATTCTAATATGCTACGAACGTATGCATAATAAATCAATTACTTTATGGCACAAAATATTAGTGAATGGTTTGCATATCCTCATTACGAATCCTAGATTTTTATAGACACGATTAATAATTCCATTTATGTGCCTGTCGAAAATCAATTTACTGTCCAGCGTTAACCCCAGATCACGCACTTCAGAGACCTTTTGGATTTCGTGATTGTTGATAAAGTAGGCATAAGTAATAGGTTGCTGTTTTACCTTCATAAATACCTTTTTGTTATCTGCATATAAAAGGTAGTTTGAATATTTAAAACACGTATCAATGTCGTAAAGATAAGCGTTGTAGAGCAGAGGACCCAAATGGGAGCCCTGAGGAACGCCAGAAGATACAGTAACGAAATTGGACTTATGACTACCAACAACGACAGCCTGCTGCCTATTGAAGACATATGATGTGAACCATCTGTGAAGATCTCCATGGATCCTTAGAGCTTGTTGTTTCATGACAATATTACGTGATCCACATGGTCGAAAGCTTGTTCGGAATCCGTGTATATGGTACTTTAAAGTGTAATGTAGAAATTCATTCAGATTGGTATTAACCGCCCTCTTTTTTAAAAACCCGTGTTGCTTGTCTGTAATGTTCTCCGATATCGTAAGGTAAACTGCATCATAAACAATTTTTTCCAATAGTTTGGCAATAGTATTTAGTTTAGATATGGGGCGATAACTGGGTATAACGCACTTCGAACCTTTCTTATGGATTGAGATGATATGTGCCTCCTTCCATATGGTAGGAAAAACTCCCTTCTGCATTAAGTGATTAAAAAAAATCGATATTGGTTCAGATATCGTGTCGGCGCATCTCACCAAAAAGATTGGGGGTGTATTATCACTGCCTCGTCCCTTATTTAGGACTAGATTCAAAATGTATTTACTAACCATATCTTAAGTAAAAGAGACTTCGTGCACATAGCCACTGTCCCCAGAGGGAGGTGGCTTTAAATACATGTCGGATGAAGAGGAAGAATTGGTATTGAAGACACTGTAAAAAAACTTTCCAAAACCCTCACAAATATCAGCAGCATTGTTAAATTTATCAAAGCCATCACTCATGGTTTTTGTATATCCGGTGTTCCCGCGTACACCCCGCATAGATTTAGCATAGTGCCATATAATTTTTGGATCACGTTTTATACTTTCTTGTGAGGTTTCAACGAATTCTCTCAAACAAAGGTTCATAATTATTTTCTGTCTCGCTCTAAGGTAGAAGATATCGTCATAATCACGAGAATTGCGATATTTTTTCCATTTTCTATGCAGTTTGTATTTTTCTTTAATTTTTTTTTTTAATTTGTTGTGTAACACCAAATAGGAAATGAATTTCAATTTCGAACAAATTTTAATGGGACATGTCGATACATAATAGGATCTTTCACGCAAAAGGTGTCTGTGGCATCTTCCACAGAAGTACATTGATCCTCAGGATTCAGTCTGTGTTTCCAATCGATGCGCTCCAATTCCTTGTTTATTGCATTAGAATAGGTATTATGGAAATTAAATTTGCTTGTAACTTTATAATCCAAAGGTGGCACGAATATGTCACAAGCCTCCAAGCATATTGCTGGATGGAAACCATCTTCCTCAACCAGAGAGAAATCAGATACGCTAACTTGAATAAAAAAATTGGTAAATGCCAGATCAATGTGTTGCCATGTGAGTTTCTAAAACTATTACGTTGTTCTAAACCCAGTACATGAAACTCATCCAACAGTCTCTGAGCCGCTTCTTGCGTACGAGTGTACCGTATGTGCAGGAGAGCAGGCTCCGAGCTTGACTGTAGCCAGTCTATGCAAGGTAAATTTAAGTCACCTACAATCGCGACGTAGTCCTTGTCATTTTCCGTACATACTTTTATGACAGAGTCTATTACATTGTATATATGTATGTCCTGGTCTGACTTGCCTACTACGATATATGTCACACATACATGCAAATTAGCTCTGATAGACCCCGCTCTGACGTTAGGTACCGGTTATCCAGATATACTCCGTCGACGAACCTGACCATTCCGGACGTGAGATCGTGTTTAAGTGTTTCTTTAAACAGATCATAACACCGCCACCCGTAGTTTTAATTATTTATTTAACAGTTTATTGTGCACAAAAACAAGTATACAATATTTATAAAAAGAAGAACAACACAACAGGTACAGCTTATTTCATAAGAAATATCTTACAGCAGACCTACGGAAGAGACCTAGTGACCCTATCGTTACGAAAAATGTCATACTCCGAAGGCCATAATTCCGCATAATGTATGCCACTATGCAACTAGGTTTCCGTTATAATAACAATGTCTAAGTCTGATGTAACTAAGTTACGGGAAAATTCAAGGGTCTTTGTACGGTGCCCTCAAGTATTCTGATAATATAGTTTTAAATTATCGACAGCCATTAGCCCAACGTAATAGGAAAATTCTTAAAAAACTTGTTTAATATATTTTTGTTGCTACTGTTTGTACAGCAGCGACTTTATTCGAACTTGTGTTAACGCTCGCCGATATCGCATTGCCTATATATGATATACCCAATTTTACTACTATGTGTTTGTTATAACATTTATAATGTAATGTGTTCTCTATTGTGATTCGGAAAGTATGATAAAATAAAAGTTCATCACTATGTTTTAACGTATCTATGCAGGAATTTACTGTATATAGCTGTAAAAAGTTTTAAGTTTACTATAATAGAACTATAATTATATATATTGTAGAATACAAATAACAAGATATAAGCACTAATGTAAATAAGAAAGTATTTTGAAATGGGAGTCCAATTTTATGTATACAGGGTGTTTCATAATATATGTATAAAGCCGTGAACTGGATGGAGTGCTAAACGTATTACAACGATAGGTACAATTATTTTTTTCTTGCATGGAATAGTTAGCGAGAAAATGACTATCGAACTTTTTCTTTTTCAATGTCGATAATGACATTTTGAAAACGAAAGACCGCATCTCTAGAAATCAGTTGTAATAGGTTACTCAAGTTCATAATCAGGTCAATCAACCGAAGACTACAAATTTACCAATTACAGATAGGATATAGGTGTTGTATTTTTTGGATCGAGGGTTCTGTACAAAATAATATTGTAATCAATTATGATTTTAATTCAAAAGGTTCATTCATAGTTTTATCGAAAGTGCACTACCACCTAACTAATAGCAAAGTAGACTAATCCAAATTACTGTAGCATATTAATGTAGCAAACTCTAATTAATGTAACATCTTTGTCTTTACGAGTTTGCTTTCTCATGTCATGTCTATCAGTAATGTTTCAGTGTCGCGTAGGTAATCGTACCTATCTGCCATGAGATTTTTCGATACCTACACACACATGTTTTAGTATCAAGTAAAATAAATAAAATACCTTAGCGCCGCCGACTGTAATGAATGTAACATAAATAAAACAAAGACTAGGTAGTGGAGCTTAAGACAGAACCCTCTACTGATGCGGGGAAGGCTCAAACTCTCAGTAGGTTGTTATCGGCTATTAATGATGATTAAAATGCGTAAGATTTCACGAACATTTCTCATCAACTAAAATTAACTAAATGATTCTTAGTTGATTGAGCTATACCTGTAAATATCCCATGCTTCACCCAGTTGGAGAACTTAGGTTACCTAGGTGGAGCACGGACACAAACACAATTTTAGAAATTACTTTCTAGGTTACTGTCATTGTACCAAATTACCCGATAAAATAGTGGTAAGCAAATGTAATCTGTCAGCGTCATCATAAGTATTATTATTATCCCACTGTTGGATTCGCTTGAGCCTCATTTGATCAAATAAATAAAATCAACATTACGGTGCATCTACCAGGAGAAATAAGTAAGACTCCTAAAACACGGATCCCTGAATAGGAATCCTTTTGTACGCCGCCGTCGCGCCGACAAACGCCGCGCCGGCGCGTGCCGAGGCGAGCCTGCCTGTGGCGGTGCCTTTGACCTACGGCGCTTCCATTGACGAAATTTACCTACTTTCGTATCGTGTTCGTTCATTCGGTTTTTAGCTTTTCGCGTGATCGAAGTGATTACTTGTTGCGTTGTATGTGTAGGATACCTAAGTACCTACTGTGAAGATAACTGTGATAAGAGTGTTAACAATAACGAATGAATGATTTATTGCTTCAGGTATTAGCATTGACGTAGTCTTGTCTGTGTTCAGCGTTCAGCAGTTTAAGTATTGTGATAATCATTATTCTATGCATGAGTGTAAACTAGCAGTAGGTCAAACACCATGCTACCTACCTACTTACGTATTGCATAGCAACCAGAGCCTGCGTAGTGTTGTGTATCTGTGTGTATAGAGTGTACCTACCTACCTACGCTACGATACGAGTACAAGCTTACTTGATAGTTAATACCTATCAGTCATCCGAGCCACAAGAAAGCAAGAAAGTATGTTCAGTTTAACCGCGCTGTCACCTGACGCAGTTTGTTTTCATAAAATAACTTTAAAAAGGTACGTACCTACATTCTTTAAAGGTCTAGGTTCTAGCTAGACTAGGAGACGCTACCTACCACCTAAACGTTAGAAGCGCAACCGCCGCCGTCGGTTCTTTTCCGACGGGAAATAGGTAGAAAAGACAGCGCTTTTATCTTTTCATAAAAACATGTAGGTATTTAGTGGAACCTGTCTGTAATGTGTTTCACCAAAACTAGACTCGACTCATAAGTGGTTCTCCACGCTACGTAGGTACTTAGATGAGGAACCCATATTAGTAAAGACCTAGTACTTACCTATCTGTGTAGAGCCATTTTGTCAATTGAACGAAAGCCGTTTCAGTTTAGTAGATATCTACTTAAGTAGGTAGGTAGGTAGCTGACTATGTTTATTTTTATTTAGTTGAAGTACCTAGGTACCTATCTGCGGCAGTCCACACCGCCTTTTGCTTCTGAATTTAGTCGACTGAATTTAGTCAGGTGTAATAAGCACATTATTCATGTAGATAAGTAGGTAACATTTAGTTCGACGCCTGGTAGTAAGATGTAGGAGGTTCGTTTGTTTTGATATGGATGGCATGAGGTTATTAAACTCCTCCTTATTGTGCGTACACACTCGACTTAAGCCAACGAAGTGCTGTCGGCCGAATTCGCCGTTGGCTACAGCACGTTCTTTGGACTTCTAAGGTCCAATACTTGCGTTTCGTGGTCAAGCAAGTAGCTTTGCAAGATTTGGGAGTTTTGACCGATTCGGGCTCGTATTCGCACGTTTCTTCGTTGGCCTTCGGTGTCCGCCCAAACTGCGTTTGGTCGATTGCTTCTATCCGTTTGATGTTACCGCCACGCTGCGCTGCGGATCGCCCGCGCCGGCCGGCACGCGCCAACAGACAATCGTTGACCAAAACCGGTGCGTGTGTGCGTGTGTACGGCTCATGGTAGTAGGCTTAAGAGGGTTGCTCTATTTTCATAGGGGTCGCACGAGGTTATTGAACTGCTCCTTGTAGGAGCATCAACTTGAAATAGAGCTGCGCTTCAACGTAGTCGATATGGTTATTTTTCTTTAAAAACGATGATTTTTTAATGAAAATTAAAATTCAATGTCTATATAATATGAAGTCGCCAGTGTACTCTTTGCAAGCTATACCTTAACACCCTTTCGGCTTTATACATGTATTACGTAACATCCTGTATTCACTCAGACAGTCAGTTAACTCTGTTAGATTATCTGCACAGCCAGTCGGCATGTAGACACTGAACACCACAAACGGTCGGTCACTTGTTACGACGCGTATTGCCGCTATCTGTGGATTGTCACACTGTATCACTGATACGTGAGGAAATATAGATTTCCGCCACAGCAACGCAACACCACCGAAGGGTCTGCCCCGAAGGATACCCGCGCCGGTGTCCACCGCGGTCGTGCCCGTGCTCCCGAACTGCTCGTGCACGCCGTCCAGGAACGGCAGCTCGTCCGGCAGCAGCCACGTCTCCTGCAGGTCGACGATGTCCGCTGTTTCGCACAGTAGTGCAACTCCATCCACGGCACGCTTTGTATTTTTCCAAAACCTCTAAGCTATTACGCATGCCCGTCGATGTGAAAAACGGCGATATTATAGTTAAATAACAAATGGCCTGTAATGGTGTTATAAGTAGCTGTTTAAGTTCGGCAGGTAGCAACAGGTGCTTGGTAGAGGTTGCGAATCCGAGTAATCGTGACGTCACTAACAGAGTCCGTCCAAGCGCAGTTATTAAATAATGATTGCGCAAGGCTCCGCGATACAAATCACTCATCGCGGACTGCACGTGTTTTATCACAGCTTAGGACAAGTCATTTAAATTCCGAAGAAAATGCGAACTTAGAGGCACTGTGTAAACAGTCCGCTGATATATTTTACGTTGAAAACGAACCCTTGACATTCACTAATCAAATAAAGCATAGCATTAGGACCACCGACGAAATTCCCATCCATACCAAGAGCTACCGTCCAAACCCAAATACGCAAATTGCTAGATTAAAACATTATTAGACCATCTATTTCCGCGTGGAGCGCACCGATCTGGTTTATGCTGAAAAAACAAGTCGCTTCGGGTAAAGTCAAATGGCGTCTCGTCGTAGATTTCCGAAAGTTTAATGAAAAGACTTTAGACGATCGGTACCCGTTCCCAAACATTAACGACATTTTAGATAAACTAGGCAAGTGCCAGTATTTTACCTGCCTTGACCTAGCCAACAGCTTTTATCAAATAGAAATGACCTCTGCGGATATCCATACAACGGCCTTTAGCGTCGACCAAGGCCACTATGAATTCCTTAGAATGCCTATGGGATTAAAAAACAGTTCTTCCACGTTCTAACGTGTTATGGACAACGTTTTGAGAGGCTTCAATAACTGTATGATATATTTAGATGACATTTTGGTCTATTCAACATCCTTACAAGAACACATACGAGTAGATAGCTTACAAAAAGTTTTCCAACGGTTGCGAGACTCGAACTTTAAAATACAAATCGATAAATCGGAGTTCCTAAAACATGGGACCCCTTACCCTGGTCACATTATAACTAAAGACGGCATCAAACCGAACCCTGATAAAATAGCAGCTATTCAGAAGTATCCCATACCTAAAACTACCAAGGAAATCAAAAGCTTCTTGGGACTTTTAAGCTACTATAGAAAATTCATTCCGGATTTCGCTCGAGTTACAAAGCCTATGACCTCGCGATTAAAGAAGGACGCAAAAATTACATTAACTTCAGAGTACATCCAATGCTTCGAGCATTGTAAAACGTTGCTAACGAACGATCTGATTTTGCAATACCCTGATTTTTCCAAGGAATTAATTCTAACCACTGATGCATCGAATGTTGCAATCTCTGGGATATTGTCACAAAGTACCATCGGTTCCGATTAACTCATAGCGTATGCGTCACGAACACTCAATACAAGCGAAATGAATTACTCAACCACTGAGAAAGAACTCTTGGCAATTGTTTGGACAACTAAGTATTTTCGAAAGTAGTAAGTAAGTAAGTAAGTATTATTAAGAAAATTTAAAATTGTATCAGATCACAGGCCTTTGCAGTGGGATATGAATATTAAGAATAATGGCAACACCCGGTTGACTAGACGGAAACTTAAATTGCATCAACAACATCAACTTGAAATAGAGCTGCGCTTCAACGTAGTCGATATGGTTATTTTTCTTTAAAAACGAAGATTTTTTAATGAAAATTAAAATTTCATATTCGGATAATATGAAGTCGCCAGTGTACTCTTTGCAAGCTATACTTTAACACCCTTTTGGCTTTATACATGTATTACGTAGCACCCTGTATACGTACTCATATAAGTATAGTATATTTTCCTGCATAAAGGAGTTTATATTAATAATATTTTTTATTCTCTTGAATATTAGTATATTATATAGTGGTTTATAAAAGAAATCGCGATGTTTTGTAAATAGTAAATAGTGTAAGTCGCACCAATAATGAGTAATAATATTACGTGATATCCCCTTTGCCTGTGTAACGCAATAAGAGGATGTAACACATTAAAATTCAATACAAAACATTGACCTTAATTTAACAAAATATAAAATATGTACTCGCACTAAAATCCATTCCTTTAGTAGATTAATACATTTTGTCAAGAAAGGATTTGTCTTTAACACGGATCAAGGCACTGCTGTCATCTTTTCGTAAGAATACTTGATCGAACTTCACCCTAACAAACTTAAAATCTTTGTCCTTAGCTACCGTTCGGGCGGCTGCGTGCAGTTGCTTTGTTTCCGGAGGCAAGTGCTCAGTAATATCGATGCGTACACTGTTGCCCTCTACGACAGAGTGTTGTGAGTTTAATTTGTCGTTAATATGCTCTTTATTAAACGGAAGTATGACGAAAGTATTTCATCTCTCATGCGAGGCGACGAAAGTGTGACAAGGATGTTACGAGGTCTGCTGGAGCACTTATCCACTTTAGCGACCCGGCGATATCCATGAATATCACTGTTTGAAATCGAGCAGCCGATTTTTCCGCAGAGTTTATTAAAGATACTCATTGGGTTTTCGTTGCTAGTCTCCGTGACCGCCTGGAGTTCCACGTTACGGTCATATGATATTTTTTCGATGGAGTTTAGAGTATGTTTAAGCTTCGCATGTTCTATTTTAAGCGAGGTTTGTTCTATTATCCTTTTCAGATATTTGCTTTTTCAGGTCAACAACCTTCGCTTGAATAAAATCCGTTGTTTCAGTAAATTCTTCAGTAAAACTTTTAATTGCTGATTGAATTTGTTTAGTAATTAATTCGTTAACGTCTTTAATTAACGGCGCGAAAGTCAGTCATCACCTTCGAGGACGGTGACAATTTTTCATCTAATAGATCGCTAAGACTCTATCGTCATTGAAGGCGGTAGCGTATTTAATCTCCGTTGTATTGGTGTAGAATATATTTCAGGGACCATTATCACCATAGAATCGTCCTTACCGATGCCGCGCGCATTATTTACATTCATACATGATGGACACTTCAGACCAGTTAGTTGTTCGGGGGTTAGAGCAGATGCGTCCGACGAGGATGTTTAGGCACGTTATGCAGTAGCAAGATCCACACGCATTGCACTTTACGAAGTTGTTTTCTTCTAGTTTGATATTACAACTGGCACACATCATTGTTTAATAAGTAGTTAAATACTTCTTTATTACCCAACTATGATAGATTCAAGCTTACTATTAGAATCAGGAATCAAGAAGCTGTACTTAAGTTGTAGCAACAGTTACAATATAGCTTCAACAGATGTCGCTGTTGCACAGTATTGCTCCTTACCAAGTGCAGATGTCGCTAGTGTCCCCAACCTACGAAAGATGGAAGTTCTGAAACTTTACTTGGTTTTCCTGTAGCGTAAGGCTACCCCACGTAACGTATTGTTCGTGTACGTTATAGGTAAATCCAAAACACTTTGGAGACATGCATCTTATTTTCTTATCAGGCCATTGCGGCCAGTGCCCAATTTGGTCTTGCCGGACTGCTTTTGGAGACACTTATTGAGCAGATCCTTTGTGTTTTTAGCTTGGATTTTATTCTCCAGCTATCGCCGAGTTGACAAACTAAGTTTGATTCCCATTTTGCAAAGCGTAACTGCAACCTCCAGACGAAATTCTGCTGATGATAAGCATACTGATTAAAAGCCTTTGTATTTAGCCACCCTCTTGTAAAGTATGCATGCATTGGCGATTGTGAGATCCAAATAATTATAAAATAGTCGCATGGTCGCATCATTTGTTTCGAACGTATTTTGTATATGCCTAATATCCATGATGCTGTCTGGGAGGTCAACACCCCCATATGGCGATTTTACTCTCCAGGTACGCACCACATTGGGGCTCTTTATGTTCACATACTTTGAGTTTTGTTTGTACAATATTCATATATCAGTGTCAGGTTTTTGTCCAGAAAACGTGGAAGCCAGGTTAACAATTTTATTGTCTTCCCATTTCTCTTACCTCCTCCTCAGACACCCGAAAAGCGATATCTTCGCTTCGGATATTTATGCACTTGATACAAATTGGTCTCCTCAGATGTTCTTTAGAATGATTAGCATTTGAAAATAGGTAAAAAAGAAACTATACGGGAGTACCTATCTCGCTCTTGGAGATGAGGATCCAGGATCTTGTTTTCCATAAACATGATCTGCCCTGCATTGAAATCTAAATTATTTTTCTTTCAGCGCAAATTCTGTTTGGCTGGTTTCTCTTTAGCTGGCTTTTCTTGGATATTTGGCTTGAGAAGACTGAACTGTACTCTCGTGTGATGGTCCAGTTTTCGTTCTAGACGAAGGACTCTCATAATAGTTTTCTAGAGTTTCCATGAAATCCACATCAATATCTACATCATTCAGGAATAAAATCATGATCGGCAAGGCTGTCGTCATGAAATTCTAAGCCATCTTCTAACTGCACAATCATTTTACGCAAAAATAATGTCCTTGTTACCAAGAGCCTGATAACGAGACATGCTGAACTAAAAAAAATAACAATAATCAGTGCCATCGATATCAACCAAAATTGTATGCTATTCACGTGTTGTAGCTTACAGTCAACAAACACAATTTGCAAGAAAAGCACAATAAAACGTAAAAAACGATTCAAAAATAACGTTACACAATAAAGTTCAAATCACTTACATTTAAAATTTCTCAAGATAATACACTAAATACTTGTGGACTATCAACTCCGCAATGAACTATGTCATATAGTAGTTTTAAGTCTGCCACCAGGCGCCTGTCCTTCAATCAACAGATTTTGTGTGAACTTAGACCAGCTGTGTGTATAATCTGTGGTTATGTTAATTTTGTTAACGTAGGATTTATGCATGGACTCCAGTCTAGCACGATGGATACAGGGGATGCATACTCCAGTACACTCCTGACGTATGCAAAATAAAGTATTTTAAAAGCAGGCGCCGAGTTCAGAGGCTTAACTGTCCTGAAAATGAAGCCCAACATTCTTATCGCTTTCGCGACAATCGATTCATAGTGGGCACAGAAAGTTAACTTTGAATCTATAATTATGCCGAGATCTTTAACCTGCTCAGTGCGTTCAATTTTGTTATTGTTGAGCCTATACGAAGTGGGTATAACGCTTCTTTTTCTCGTAAATGTGATTGTCAAACATTTATTTACGTTTAGATCCAGACTGTTCTGCTCACAATATGCCGACACCCTGTCCAGATCCTCTTGCAATCTGAAGCAGTCTGTTGTACATTTTATCGGCATATAGATATGAGTGTCGTCAGCACACATGAGGACATACGCATAACGGAAACATGATACATAATCGAATAAACAAATATTAAAAAGAAGAGGACCCAGATGGGAGCCCTGTGGTACCCCAGAAGGGATGGGTGCAAAACGTAAGTGATAACATCCCACTCGAACAGCCTGGCTCCTGTTCCGAAAGTATGACTCGAATCAACGAAGAAGATCACCGTGCACACCGACCTGCTCCAGTTTATATAATATGGTGGTATGGTTTAATCGGTCGAAACATTTAGAGTAGTCGGTGTACACGACGTCAACCTGATGGCCCTCTTCCATAAAGCCGGCAATAGAGTCCACGAATTCCGTCAGGTTAGTTATAGTTGAACGCTTACGCATAAAGCCGTGTTGAGTGGGTGGAATACTACACGCGACTATCGGATAGACCTGGTCATACACTATCCTCTCAAAAATGTTACTAAAGATATTTAGTAAAGAAACTGGGCGGTATTGTTCGGCGAGCACCTTAGATCCACTTTTATGTATCGGTACTATAAAAGCCTGTTTCCATACAGTTGGAAAAAAGCCCTCTGCAAGCGATCTTTGGAACAAAATAGCCAAAGGTGACGCCAAACAACGAGCGCAGTTGCGGATGAAAATAGGCGGAAAACCATCACTACCCGCACCCTTATTAATATTTAGTTTGAGAAGATATTTTTCAACCAAGTCAACCGCAACGGTCAGTGAGCTCATATAACCTAACGAATTAACGTGTGTGTTTACGGATGGAGGAGTAGAATTTGTGGGAGTGATTGTGTAAACGGACAAAAAATATTCCAGGAAAACGTCACATATCTCGGAACCGTCAGTACCAGTGCGATTGCCATGATTAATTACAGCCGGAAGGCCACGATCACGCCGCAGGCTCTTCGTATAATTCCAGAACGTTTTTGGATTTTTGGCAATAGTTTTTCTGCATTGTTGTGCATATTTATTCCAGCACTGACGCTGTAACTTTTTGTGCCGTGATCGTAATAATGAAAATGTTTCGCGGTCGCAACTATTGCCAGTTCTCTTCCAGAGTGAGTGGTATTTATATTTTTCTTTGATGACCTGTATTAACGCTCTAGAGTACCAAATTGGATATCCACCCGGTGTGCTATAAAAGTGGGGGACATGTTTATCAATAACAGTATTCAATGCGGTGTTTAGAAAAAGCACGGCTTCACGTTATTAAGAGTCCGTTGCCAATCGATGGCGCTTAAATTACTGTGAATGTTATCGTAATTAGCCTTTTTATAATTAAAAATTTGTTTAGGTGGTATCTTAAAATGTGTAAGACCAATATTGATAACACTCAATTCAAGCGCCGGGTGGTAGGGCCAGTCTTCCCGAATAATAGGGTCCCTAACGCGCCTAACCTCTACCTCCGTGTTGGAAAAGGCAATATCTAAAATTCGTTCATTGCCATTAATCACCCCACAATACTGACATAGGCCACTAGAGTGAATGTGCTCGAAAAACATCTCTTGACACTCGCCCGATACTCCACCGGGATCATAAAAACCACCTGAGTGTGGATTCCAAATAATATTAGACAAATTAAAATCACCCACCAATATGTAATGAGCATTCGTTGTACACTCGGCTTGTAAATAAATAATAAGTCGGCGCAGCTGATCATCATGACGAGACCCAGCACCAGGTAAGTAGGCACATATAATATGTAAGTCCAACTCGGAATTTAAAGCGCGCGCGCCTATAACAACGTGTACTAACTCCAGTCCCATTGTGTCGGGCATCATTGCGCGGCGCAATGAAAATAATGAAATTGTCCAAACTCTATTTATGAATAGTTAATTTTATTTCTAGAAACTCATTAAGCAAGAAGAAAGCCAATGCAAAGAGCCACCAGTGAAGTTTCCGCTTAAAGATTGAGAAGCTTGGAGCTTCTACCACTGATTGTGGTAGCTTATTGTACACAGGTGGTCCCATCACCCGGATAGTGTTCGAGGTTTTTGCCAATGAATGCGGTATAGGTAAAAGCCGACTTGCAAACGAGTGACAGTCGTCAATACGTGAATAATCGCTCAGGTGTTCCCTCACATAGGTAGCTATTTGGAAGATCAGTAGACAAAAAGTGGCCTCGCTGGTTCATCAGGCGGTGACCGCGCTATCACTCGGACGACGCGCTTTTGCATTCTAAATACACGCTACCACTTCGCCGCGGAACTCGCGGAAGACCAGCGCCCCTGCTCGGGCCATAGCATACGCTGAGCGAGATCCTATTGTTGTCGGGGGGTACCACACTACAGCAGTTCCAATGCTGCGAAGCATGAGAATAGATAGAGAATGAAACGTTTGTGACGTCTGTAAATAACACAAAATAATGAAACAGTAATTAATTAAACACATCACACGCGAGTTGAAATGAATGTTTCCGTGGAAGTTTGGAATAGCCTCGGGTTTCTTAGTTACGGAAATGGATAAAATTATGTTCACGCGACGCGCCCCCGAAACTGACTGTCTCGTTTCTACTACCCTGGCCACCTTGCTTAGATTCCTTATATTCAAAACTCCCACAGTCCAATATTTAAAACAAACGAAAAATTAAATATTTCTAATTTTATGAGGTCTAAGCGACTGCTCTTATAACGTTCGCCAACCATAAATTTTACAAACTGTTCCTGATAAACCGAAAATAGTTAAATGTTACAACAGCTAAGGATGTATTACATACGACGTTTTATTTATTCAACGAGTCGATTAAATTTAAACAACGCAAACAAAAATACGCAAGCAAATGGATTCGAATTTCATGGGTCCCATTACTTTTCGCCCATCATTTAAAATATTCCTGATATTCTGCCTGTCGTTCAACTAATCAGTAGCGTAAATTTATTACGTGCTTTTGAAGTAAAATATTTTTCTTAACGTCAAACAAATTGTATTACAAAACCAAGTTTTGGTTAAGTATTTGAGAGCATTTGTCAAAAGAAATCATGATATGCAAACTATATATTAACCACACAGTGCTCTGTGTATGATAAGCCTCTTAATTTCTAAGTCAATCAACTATAAAAATACGATATATATGTCGTTGCGTTAAGGAAAGTGGTGTTTCAGGATCATTATCATCAGGTAGTGATATCAGTATTAGATCGTATTCGTACAGATAAATTAAAGAAAGAATTCACATTTACTCCACTGTATTTATTCCACTAAATTTTTGCACATCACTTTTAATTTTACTTGAAATCAGAGCAGTATTACAATGTAGACAGTTGAGGTAATTTGCATTAATATTTCTAGGGTGATTTTAAAATTTCTTTATTTTCAAACGTAAACAATAATCGTAACAATAACGTAGTAATCTGTGAGAATGCCCGCCACTCCGCCCGAGTCGTGCCGTCGAGACTGTCAGCACGCCCCACCAGGCGGCGCACTCCCACTTCCGTATTCTGCTTCATGAGTCCGTACTATTGACCACATGAGTCCGTACTATTGACCACATGATACCATGCTATTGACCGGATCCGTCATATAAATAAATTGTACGGTGACGAGCTCATGGTACATAGTGATCGATACAGTGCTTAGAAGATACTTATTCACACTTGATTTGAAGACCCCAAGGTTATACTTATCGGGGAACAGTGACTTAGGCAGAGAGTTCTTGTCCTTTACAGTGCGCATAAGAAAAGTGGATGCAAAACGCTTAGTATGAGATGGTGGGACGTCTACCATATATGGATGACGATTTTCCATATTCCATATATGGATTTGTCTCCTTCGTTGTTCGATAATATAAAGGTCACAATGGAATAAGGTTGTCGAGCTCCTGGGAGTACTCACCTAAGTGAATTCGATAGAAGACCAACAAGCTGGCTACTCTACGATGGTGTCCCAGACCCAATAGGCGGGAGTTGATAATGTCTGTCGATAGAGTCAAGAGCTTCCAGCCGATACTTGGCGAACCCATCCCAGAGGTGACCACAGTACACCATACATGACCAGACTTATGTTTGGTATAAATTGAGAAGCTGTCCAGGTGTGAAGTACTTTCTCACCTTGACGAGGACTAGCAAGTTTTTTAGCAGCCAATTGGGCTCTTGACTTAACATATGGTCCAAAGTTTAGGTCTGATGATAGGGTAACACCAAGCAGCTCTAACTTTTCGGCCAAAGGCAACGACTCACCTCGGAACGACTTCGCCCCAGTCAGCCACAGCTTTCAAGGTTTCATTTATGCGCTTGAGTAGTGCCTCTCTACTGACCTGAACCTGAGCTCCAGTAACTCGCGCGTTCGATAGGTACCTTTCCACAACAGTGCTATCATCAGCGCACCCAAGGATACCGGACTTAGCAAATCGTTAATGTGGAGCAAGAAAAGTGGTTTCATCGTGCTACGATAAACACGGCGCGTTGCAACCGCAGGTTTTTGATTGATGGATCAACGGCCGCTACAGCGCCGTTCCGACGCAGCAACGTGTCTGTAGAGTAGTGTTAAGGTGCCTATATAACAATGCGCCGGGGCCTATCTAGGAGGCGGCTAGACGGTTGACACTAATCCTTAAGTGTAATATAAAATAAAGTAATTTTTCTAATGGGGGAGCGTGGTCGAGCGCCCGACCAAGGTCGACCCATCTGCGCATCCGAAACCGACTTTTTTTTAAACTGCGTACGGATAAGGTAATTGCAAGTCAAAGCTTACCCTGGAAATTTATTAGCCTGTCATCAATGCAAAGTCATCCTATCTGGTTATAGCACAGTATCCTATATGTATAAATAATTAGTAATTCATTTTTCAATTCATTCTTTTGACTTTGAGTCGTGAAAAACACAAATTTTCACGACTCAAATGTTACGGGCATATATGGGTTAATAACTATTGCGCGTTCCCTAATCGAGCATGGGAAAGTCAAAAGCAGTTGCCCATGCAAGCATGGGCAATGCCCCTGCAGGCATATGCCCCTTTTTATATGCCAGTTGCACAAACTACTATGGGGGACTTAAATATTGATATCTCTGAAAATAATTCCGACCCGCGCTCGCATAACTATTTGAACCTCCTAGCTATGCACGGTATGCTACCAGCACACACCATACCTACACATACACGAACGTGTCTGGACCACGTTGTTTTAAAGACCAGTCTCTCAGCATATTGCTATGTTGCAGACACATCTCTTACTGACCATAATGCTGTGCTTCTCTTCCTAGGTCTCAAAATACGTCATAATAAGTATCCTAGGTCTGGAAAACGTACAGACTACGATAAGCTAGGAGAACACATGAAGGACATCAATTTCGACAACGTTTTTGCATGCAAAGAGGTAAATGAGGCAGCTAATGTTTTTATTGAACTTTGTTGTAACGCAATCAACACGTATACCACAAATGCCCCAATTCCAAGTCGGAAAACCATTAGAAAACCTTGGATTACAAACGGCGTTTTACGTTGTATGCGAAATCGCAATAAATTACACCAAAAAGTAAAAATACAACCCGATGATGAAATCTTAAAAATAACTTATAGACGATATAGAAATTACTGCGTTAATTTGTTAAGAAAATTGAAACTTGAATACGAGAAACAGCAAATAAAGCAAGCAACAACTAATAAAAAGCGATGGGAAGTAATTAAAACAATAACAAACACTACAAAAATGAAAGAACATTTAACAGAACTCGTTGATCAATTAGACCCGAAAGGGTCAGTAAATAAGGTAAACACTTTCTTTGTAAATATAGGCAAAGATATTGCAGAGAGTGTTCAATCCAATCAGATCGTTGGCATATCTCCCTCAACCGCCACTTCTTCCAGTAACAGTTTTGTTCTTCTCCCGACGGATGTAAAGGAAATCGAAAGCGTAATTATGGGTTTGAAAAATGACTGTGCTGTGGGTCGTGATGACATTTCTTCAAAATTTCTAAAAACTTTCAAAAATAGATTGTCCGCACCTTTGGCATATATCTGTAATTTGGCTTAAAAAACTGGTAAATTCCCTATCATCTTGAAAAAGGCAGAAATACATCCCATACATAAGGCAGGACCTAAAAAATCGGTAAACAACTACAGGCCAATATCTATCCTCCCTACTGTCTCTAAAATAATTGAAAAAATTATAAATAAAAGATTGGTTAATTTCTTAGAAAATAAAAATTTGCTCTCTGCTTCTCAGTATGGCTTTCCAAAGGGAAAGTCTACAGACGAGGCAGTTCACGAATTAACAAATTTCGTTGTATCAAACCTGGATGGAGGAAGGAAGGTGGTGGCGTTATTTATCGATTTCGCCAAAGCGTTTGACACGGTGTCTGTTCCACTACTTCTTAAAAAGTTTAATGAAATGGGAATACGAGACGTACAGCACGATCTCCTAGCCGATTATCTTAGGGATAGGTGTCAACGTGTTAGGATAGGTAATCTCGTGAGTGAAGACCTACCTCTGTCATATGGAGTACCCCAGGGAAGTATCCTTGGCCCCACTTTTTTCGTAATGTTTATTAATGAACTTTGTAACATACAGCTATCCCATGGCAAAATAATTACTTACGCTGACGACACGGCACTCCTTTTTGCAGCTGACACATGGGATGAAGTTTTTAAATATGCTCAGACAGGTTTTGATACAGTATCAAATTGGATACGTGCTAATAAACTATCCCTAAATATTGAAAAAACTAAGTATATTACATTTACATTGTCACACCACAAAACTTCTAAACCAAACCCTCAGCACAAAATTATTGTGAAATAAACAACATACAACATAAACACTCGGAAATTGGATACGACCCTTCACTTAACCAGGGCAAGAGAAGAAAGCACACGATCTGTCATACACCAGCATGTAAGACTGCTATCGCTCAAAGGTCTTATCATTTTAGAGGGGCACATCTATACAATAAAATCCATAAGGCGCTGACTATATATTCCCGCTCTAAACACGAAACCAAAACTCGTTTATTGAGGTGGCTCATGGAGAAGGACTACGAAGCGACTGAGGCTCTTCTATGTATTTAGGCACACACTAACACACATAAACACATGCACATACATGCACACATGCACACAAACGTATTTAATATTATGAAGAATTATTTGAATGTTTTGATTGTTAATATTATTGTTTCTATTGTTTTAAAACTGAAATGTTTAAAAAAAAAAAAGATTTTATTAATACCATAAATTAAGCAATTTTGTATTGGTTACATTCCATTGGGCCGAGGGCCTGGTGATCTGTAAGACAGGTATTTATTACCTAGTGCGGACACCAGTCTCTCACACAGGTTCTACTGTGAATTAAATAAATCTGTTACTATCTAGATAATTATGATGCCTATGTGTTGAGAAAATAAAATATTTTATCATTTATCATTTTATCACTATTATGTTGCAGCTGTAATCAAAATAGTATGGGAAATGCTGTATCATTAGTATTTTTTTTAAACTTAATAGTGAAAAAAGTTTATTCTTAAACGACTGTTTTCAAATACGTAATTGTAACATTACGCTATGAGTGTAGATATTAACTATTTTTTTAACAGATTACAATAGCAGGGTACACTTTTACATTATATGTAGTATCCTCTAGGCCGTGTTGTGTCCGACAGAGTAGAATAGCACCAACCCTTTACACTCATGGGTGTCGTACAAGGCGACTAATGTTTTCGAAGCAAAAGTTCAAGAGTCTCCGTAATCTGGAAAATGGGTCGCAGCATTTTCCATTGTTATATTTAAACACTGCGATCTCCAACCCGCCTGCCAAGCGTGGAGATTATGGCAATAACCTCCCCTTTCGGTGGGAGGGGCCTTAAGTCCTGCAGTGGACTGTTACGGGCTGTGATGGTGGAAGCATCCTTTTAAACCTAATACATTGCTGTGTTAGGAAGTTTCGCTTTTCTTTATCATGCTAATCAATTCATCGTCGTGGTGTTAATGTCCCGGTTGCGCTCTTGCGCACGAGGGGGCGGGGTCCGCCTTGACCATGATCCAGGATTTGGCAGATCAGGTTATTACAGTGCAGCGACGCCATCTAACCTCCCTGCTGACCCTGCTACCAGAGGAACCTGACCAGATTGGATCGTGGTTACACACTCAGTCGCCTGAATGTACAAGTTTCATCACGATATTTTCCCTCACCGTAAGAGACATCGGTTAGTATTAAACTAATATACATAACTCAGAAAAGAGTCATTGGTAGATGGCCGTAGTGGGACTCGAACCCGGTACCTCTCGCTTACGAGTCGGATACTCTAACCACCCGGCCACCGACGCTCCTATCAAGCTTGTCAATTATTAAATTCTATTGTAACACTGCGATCTCCAACTGCGTTATTTTTTTTTTTCAGGAAAAATAAAATCAGTCAAAAATAAAATCAAAGGAGACTTAATTTATCTGGAATGCCGAAGAGCAGGTAGTCTGCCTACGTTGGACCATATACAGACACCAACCAAGATCTATTCGTATTTTTGCGATCCAAATGACTCTTACAGCGCTATGTTTAATCGTCTCAACATAAACTTGTCAAAAGCAACGTTTTTCCATATACTTCCTGATGCCAAGTTCTCTCCTTCATATCTTGTTGGATTGCCAAATGGTTTATATTTTTACGTAGAGATAAGACATATAGCGGCTGGAATATATTATTCCGGTAAGTACTAATACTAAGGGCGCTTAAGTATAATGCATACGATCCGAATTTGTACATGATCTGCGTCTACACTTTGGCTCAAGGGTATCGTAAACCAAAAGCATGTATGAAAAAGTTGATTAATGTATAAGAAATGAGAGAGATTTGACAGCGCCCCAGGAAGTGTAACAATGTGGTATTCTTAATTTATCAGTAGATCTTGGCACTGTAAAGTTTGGGCTCTCCATGTTTAGTTATGGTATCGTATGGGTATCAAGCCCAAAGTTTGTCAAACTATATGGCTACCTGTCAAAACGAACAAGTAAGAAGGACTGCGTATGCTTTTCTGTATAATATGTATAGGCACGTTTTGTTAGTTTTGTGTTATTTGTTTTAAGAAGTACTTTGGCCGCAAATTACAATCTTTATCTTTAACGTACAATTAGTATATTATGAATTGAGCCATTAAAGGAATTTGCCCAAAGTTACAGTGAGCTATATCACATGAGGAGGAAGGATTCGAGCTTGTGAAGAAGAAATATTAATTTGGTTAATTTTGTACCAGTTCATAATATTTTGATAGCTTAAAATCTAACGTATTTGACTACGATTTAAGGTTAGATGTTCTAGAGCTAAGCAAAAAATTATGATGCAAAAAATGATACCACATGTATGTCAGAACTCAACTGCATTGACTGGAGTGCTGTTTCTGAGGTTACTTCTATGGATGTCAAGCTGAAGTTTTCAATTCCATGCTGCTATGCGTTGAAGTCTTGTCAAAAACTCGAGTCCTGGAAGATTTAATTAGAACACGGATATTCAAAAAGAAGATTATACAAATGAAGAAGAAAACAGGGAGGATGTTAACAATATCAATAGGATGCAGAAATTAAATTTATTGTTGGTGAAATTAAATGGAATAAATTGGAGTAAACAAAATTAAACGAAAGAAGAGTTAAGGAAAATAAGGATAATATGTATGTAGTTGCCGGAAAATATAGGAGTCTGAGGGTCGGAGTCCACAGCCTGAAGGATGGCGAATGCGGTTACTGGAGCTGGAGAAAACTTTATTATACCGGTAAAATGGCGAAAAGTGTTGAGTGCCGTAAAAAAAAGGGTATTGTGTTAGTATTTAAGAAAAAAGTGTTTGTGCGTAACCATTACCCACTCGTAAATATTCCAATGTTCTATGCTGCTATGTGTACAAGTCTTGTCAAAAACTCGAGTCCTGGAAGATTTAATTAACACACGGACGTTTAAAAAGAAAATTATGCAAATATTAATATAACAATATTAATAGGATGCAGAAATTAAATTTATTGTTTGAGAAATTAAATGGAATAAATTGGAGTAAACAAAATTAAATAGAAGAAGAGTTAAGGAAAATAAGGATAATATGTAGCTGCTGGGAAATGTAGGAGTCTGAGGGTCGGAGTCCACAGCCTGAAGGATGGTCATTGGAAAGCGAATTGCGGTTACTGGAGCTGGAGGAAACTTTATTATACCGGTAAAGTGGCAGAAAGTGTTGAGTGCAGTGAAAATAAAGTGTATTGTATTTTAGAAAAAAGTGCTAGTGCGTAACCATTCGTAAATATTCCTATGTTGACAAAATCAAATGGTACCTATGGGTACCTATTACATAAAAACGGTTAGTGTCACACACTTGGAACAACAAAAAAAATTCTCGGAGTTTTCATTAATTAAATGATGTTCATATATACAGCGCTGCTACAACACTAGCTTATGTAAGAAAAATTAATTGTTCAAGTCCGTAATCCTGTAAAATGAAACCATCACATTTTACTAAATCAATATTTCAGTTTATCTCAGACAACACATTTTACTTTTCGTTCATAAAGATTTACACTCAATAAGTTTCATTATTTAGGACTTCATAACTTCTTCTTTAGACGCTTAAAACTCAGTCAAAATCTACAATATCATGTTGCAAATGACAAAGTATCATGTTGATGCAGCGCCACCACCAAAATGCTGACTATGCACAATGTGCGCGGTTGTGCATTGCAACAATGTTGCAACGTCATTATTTCATGAGGTCAATCACCTCATTCAAAAGTTAGTTTCGCGATAAAGCCATGAAAATTCAAAATAGTGTCCAAGTTTTAAAGTTTTATTTATTTACGTTTTAATCGTAAAGTGCACCTCGAGATACTTTTCAAGTAACTGATAGCTTTATGTAGTTTATATAGACATACAGGTTGTACCTAGAAGATGTCGCGTTAAATTAAGTATACTGAGGATTACATCTTGTGCGTGGCAAACAGCCTGTATATGTGATCGTTTCTGCAATCCCCTGATGATGTCTCTCAATTTAGGCGACTTAATCGACAGATCTCCAAGTCTCTGATTCGCGACATACACCAATTCAATACTATCAATATTGAGGCGGTGATCGAGCGGAACAAAGGCTCTAAAGTCTTTGCGAGAGATCTGTCGATTGAACAGAGCTAGTTGACGAGACTAAAAACGAATGACGGCAGAGTTGTTTCGACCAAGTCCGAGGTTTTGAGCGAAGTCAAGAGGTTCTATGGATATATGGTTCTATTGATACACGACAACACGGGCACCTGTTTCCAGTATGGCAAAAGACCCCAGAGCCAAGTTGATCCGATACCACACCGAAGATATCCCGGACATCAGTCTATACGAGATTAGTATGGCTCTCAAACAGCTTAAGAACAACAAGGCGCCGGGTGATGATGGAATTACGGCTTAGCTTCTGAAAGCTGGTGGCAAACCTGTGCTTAAGACCCTTCAGAAGCTGTTCAATTCCGTCATCTTCGAGGGAATAACGCCGGAAGCATGGCACAGAAGTATAGTGATATTCTTCTTTAAGAAAGGTGATAAGGCTCTCTTGAAGAGCTTCAGACCAATATCGCTGCTGACTCATGTGTATAAGCTGTTTTCGAGAGTCATTACGAATCGTCTCGCACGCAAGTTCGATGACTTCCAGCCTCCTGAACAAGCCAGATTCCGAAAAGGTTTTAGTACCATAGACCACATACATACGCTGCGGCAGGTTATACAGAAGACCGAAGAGTATAACCGGCCATTATGCTTGACATTTGTGGACTATGAAAAGGCCTTCGATTCGATCGAAACTTGGGCGGTGGTCCAGTCTCCACAGCGGTGCCAAATTGACTATCGATATATCGAAGCACTGAAGGGTTTGTATGAAAACGCCACTATGTCAGTTCGTCTCCGAGATAAGACCACAGAACCTATTCAGCTGCAGCGGGGTGTTAGACAAGGTGATGTTATATCACCGAAGTTGTTCACCGCTGCACTGGAGGATATCTTTAGGCTTCTGGACTGGGACGGACTTGGCATCAATATTAACGGCGAGTACCTCACTCACTTCAGATTTACTGATGATATCGTAGTCATGGCTGAAACCCTGGAAGACTTGGGCAAAATGCTCGATGACCTCTGTAGTGCCTCTCAACAAGTAGGTCTAAAAATGAACATGGACAAGACGAAAATTATGTCGAATGTCCGTTCCAAAACACACCGTTACCGCCTCAATGTTGCCGCATTTTGTACCATGATTTTGTATTTTATGACGTTCAAAAGAGTTTTGTAAACCCAAATTGAATAAACATTATTTGACTTTGCAATTAAATTTACAGCAGAACTGTAGTTAAAATATATACTTATAAATGTATATACCTTCTATTATGTACATTTTCCTCTGTTGACGTACAAATACGTGCATTTAAGTTACCGCAGAAAGCAAAAGTTGTTAGGGTGGGAGGAATACTCCATATGCAAAACACACTAAATACACAGGTGCAAATGTGCGAAAGACATTTGTACGAAAGACACTTGCGCGAATCCACCCGCGCGAATGCATATTTTTGCGAATGTAGATTTGCGCGAAAGTCATTAACAACAAATAATAAAATCATAAAAATGTTGAAAATTAAGAGGGTCCCTTATTTTTGTTATTTCTCTATCCCATTAAAGATAATACATCGGTACAAGCACGAAACTTTGTGTGATTATAGTGCTAATACTAACTGTGATAATTAATCGTTAAATCACAACCATTGCGTATTTTCTGGTAGGTAAATACTGCATACCTGTAAATATGTAACAATGTTGCCTTGGCAAAACGGTGCCTTGAAATTTTCCTCATGTATAATAACTCATATAATGCTGCTGTCTTAGATAGAAGAAACCACAGGAATAACGATTTTTTTTCTTTTCTGTTTAGATTCGTGATGGGCAAATCCGCTTTCTAAAGTGATTCCTTTTGCAGCACAGAACAGTGATTCAGTGAATAAAAAATTGTATTCATTTACAGGAACGTTTCATAAAGAGGATTCAGAACTCAGAATAGACCTTTTCGGAAGAACTGAAAACGTTCCGCCACCACCGGACATGAAAACGCTGGCATCCAAACTGTCCAACCTAACATATAAACATTTAGTAGTAAGGGGAACGAAATCAGAGGAAAATCTCTATATATTATATTCTATAATATATTCTATTACAAGCAATGTCAATGAAATAAACAAAGTGACATTATGGGGTAATATGGATTATTTTATATGTTTAGCAGAAAGATTATTCACCAATATTTCTTTAACATCTTTAGTGGTTGATCCTAAAGGAAGACGTGACACCACTACTATGAATAATATACTTGTGGAGAGCAGTGTATTTAATATCGAAACATTGACTAATGTAAACTTAAAATATGTGAAAATGCCAGTGCTCCCAAATTTAAACAATCTGGCGGATATGACACTAGAAAACAGTGTGTCAGAAGGCAAATGGGGTGGATGCCGGAATTTACGAAGGCTGGTTTTAATTAATCACAGTTTCGGGAGTAGTTTCGGACCGGAAATGTTCGAAGGAACCGAGGGATGGCTGGCTCACTGCGAACAATTGACGGAATTGGAATTGAGACAATTTAATAGTTCAGGTTATTGGTCTGAAGATGGTAAATTTTATGACACACTGAGCATCATTATTTCTGGATTGAAATCACTGAAAAACCTCAAAATAGAAAACAACTACCTAGGAAAGCTCGCTGATAACAGTTTATTCACCAATATTTCTTTAACATCATTATTGGTTGATCCTGAAGGAAAACGTGATACCACTACTATTATAAATAATATACTTGTGGAGAGCAGTGTATTTAATATCGAAACATTGACTAATGTATACTTAAAATATGTGAAAATGCCAGTGCTCTCAAAATTAAACAATCTGGCGGATATGACGCTAGAAAACAGTGTGTCAGAAGGCAAATGGGGTGGATGCCGGAATTTACGGAGGCTGGTTCTAATTAATCACAGTTTCGGGCGTAGTTTCTGGCCGGAAATGTTCGAAGGAACCGAGGGATGGCTGGCTCACTGCGAACAATTGACGGAATTGGAATTGAGACGATTGAATAGTTCAGGTTATTGGTCTGAAGATGGGTTTTATGACACACTGAGCATCATTATTTCTGGATTGAAATCACTGAAAAAACTCAAAATAGAAAACAGCTACCTAGGAAAGCTCGCTGACAACAGTTTCGCATCTTTAAGCAAAATAGAACATATTGAGTTAACAGGAAATGAACTGCAGTATCCAAATTTGTAAGTTTATCATCTAAGTGGTAAAGTTAAAGCACCTATTACCGCGGTACAAAAATTAGCACAGCTTTTCAGATTTAATTTCTAAATTCGTAAGTATATTTTTGAGAAGTTAGATCAAGTAATAGGTATGGTCTATACAATTTTACAATGTCCAACGAACTTCAGTAGACGTACCACAATACATAAAGTTACAACCATTTGTGCGTCGCCAGCGCGTTTTGCCATACCTACAATACAAACGCGGACCGTCGCACTAACTATTGCGTTCGTTATACGCCAACACCAATATTTTTTGCATGAAAACACAAGACTTGGTGACAAGACACGACTGACCATCCCGCTAGTCGAAACTGCCCTCGGGTAAGTGTACCAGATATAGTGTTTCAGATACCAAAAAGAATTTCAATCATTTTTTTGCATACAAAAAGATTGTATTATCTCCAAATTCTAAAACATTATTCTGAGAAAAGATCTTTTAGTGATAATACACTGAACTTTTATCGATGTCGGTACCTATTTAAAAATCCACTAATTAGGTCGTAAATGGTAATGTTTTTAACATAAAAGACATTATATGTATCCTTTGTAACAGTATAATTTATGCACATTTTAACTTATAGGTGAGTTGAGCCTACGTGACGATTTCAAGCGTCTCAAAGGTCTGCCATTGAACTAACAACATAATACTGTGCTTAAAATACTCACTTATAAATACGTTGGCTGGTCCAAAAGTTTTTAGTCAACGGTTTGTTATACAACCTATTGTTCTAATTTTTGTATCGTTTAAATACAAATTTTGTTACAAACTCCTTCGCCAAAAATCACTAGCCTTTGACTACTGACTAGCCTAGACCTTTGGTAATTTTTTTAACGATTATTAATTATAACATGTCTGTCCCATACAAATCCCTTCTATTTTGGTAACGCGGGAAACATTTCGGGGCGTTTCGTTTCGTATTATGATTATAAACATGGGTTAACATATAAAGAATCACTGAAAAATTTAATCAGCGCGTTTAAAGATTTGTCCCCGTCACTAGTTCTTGTTGTTTATTGATTTTATAAGTTTAAACGTGGTAAGGGCGATCTGAAACATGAACCTAGACTAAAGCAACTTCCAACTGCAGTCACTCCAGAAAATGTCATCAGGGTGAAGTCATTATTGGAGAAATGTCATAAAATTAACAAACGTGAGATTCAGGATGAAATGAGGATTAGATCCCAGGTAGGGTCCACCACTTTACATGAACATCGTAAGCGCTGGGACACATTGAAGAGGTGCGCCGCGCGGCGCACTGCACAATGTGGCAAAACTTGTTCCACGCCGAGCAGTTTGTATGCAAGTACATTGACAGGTGGCGAAATGCCCCACTGATGATGGGGCAAAACGCGCAATCCAAGCCCGAAATGTCAGTTTGTATGAATTTTGTCCACATTTTTTCAATTTGGCCCCATCGTGCAGTGTGCGGCGCGCTGTCAGCAGATGTCAACATGAGACGTCACACTTGACTGTTTCTTTTTACCAACAGTTCGAATCTCTCCTCCTTATGTGACACAGTTTACACACATATATCTGTCTTCTTCTTTTAGTACAGATTCAACGCGTATGAATGAAATAGGATTTCGACCTTGTCAAAGAAATTTTGACCGCTCATGCGTAAGCCCCGCCCCTTTTTGTGATTCTGCAACATTATCCTAATTGTTTCGCTTTCGTGATCCTTTCGTCATTTTGTTCTTAGTTCCTCCCGAATAATAAATACGGCATGTTTTGTTCTAGAACACAAGTTTCTAAAAAGAAATGCTGGTACTCGTCGAGATCTACATTTCGGATGGCAGCTGTCAAACTTAAGACTAATAACTCTGTAACTTTTATTCCTAGAACGAACTTAGTTCCTAAAGAAAAATGGTAGTGCTCGACGAGATCTACATTTCGGATGACACCTGTCAAACTTAAAACTGTAATAACTCTGAAACGATCGCTCCTGGAACATTAGTTACTAAAGAGAAATGATAGTGCTCATCAAGATCTACATTTCGGATGACAGCTGTCAATCTTAATACTTTGATAACTTTGAAGCGATCGCTCCTAGAACACTAGTTCATGAAGAGAAATGATAGTGCTCGTCAAGATCTACATTTCGGATGACAGCTGTCAAATTTAAAAATTGTAATAACTATATAACGAATGGTCCTACAACACTAGTTCCTAAATAGAAATGATAGTGGTTGTCGAGATTAACATTCATTGATACAACAAACAATGGCACACATTCATTCGGTTACGCCTTTCTCCCGTAGGGATAGGCAGATACCATATTGTTCCACTTGCTACGGTCCTGACAAATCTCTGTGGCTTCTTCATACTAACATAGACTGTTAACTTCACTACCCATCGCCGCTTTCCATCAGGTGAGTTGAGGTCAAATGCAAACCTATTGATAATAAAAAAAAAAACTGCCTTTCTTGGCTTCCTCGTAGTCGGGTAAAAAGGAAAAGTTATCATAGTATTCGAGGAAGACCAATCGAGGTGGTTCAATTTCTTTACATAGTGGTGGTGGTGGTCGTACAGGTTTGGCACCATAGTAAAAAATTATAGAAACTGTATGCTGTATCTGAAAATCGCATAATATTTTTCGGGCCGGCAGTGAAAGTGTTTTAATCTACTTTCAGTGTTTTAATGAATGATATCCTTTTCGTACGTTTCTCTTGATGCATTTGAGTCGGCAGATTTAAAAAATATCTATTTACTTTTTACGCCTGGGTGTGAACACACAGTCGAAAAGACATATGGTCAATCATTATACGAGTCATTTCAAATAACGCGCGTAAAAGCATCGAAAAGGCCTCGTGCAAACGTTGCCTAACTTAAAAACCCTCGTGCGAACCTTGCCTAATTTGAAAAACCAGAATAACACCACCGTTTCTTTGGTTGTCACCGTGACGTGGCACCGCGCGGCGCGCCGCGCAGTGCACTGCACCGCGCCAATGGAGTTCCGGCCTTAGGTCTATGGTCCGTGAAAATTATGGAAACTACATGGGTTTGAAACTATATTTCATACTGAATCTCACAGTTGGTAATACTGTGACATTTTTTTATCAGCTACTATACCGTAATGACGTTTTCTACAAGGACTGACTTTGTTGGTTACCCCGGCTTAGGTTCATGTTTGAGGTCGCTCTGACCTCGTTTAAAGTTATAAAATCAACAAACGACAATAGCATAGGCAAGGGATAATTCACTAAATGGGGTGTTAAAATTTTCATTTGATTGTATAAACGTTAACCCATATTTATTATCATAATACATCTTACCACGAAATACTTCCCGCCTTAGGGGACGAAATGTAGCAGACATGTTATTTTTAAAAATCGATAAAAAAAAAAAACTAAAAATTGCCGGCTACTGATTTTTGGTCAAGGAGTTAATAATAAAATTTGTTTTTAAACGAAACAAAAATTAATATAATAGGGTGCATAATAAGCCGTTGACTAAAAACTTTCAAACCAACGTAGTATATATCGTCTTTAAATCAGGCCTCTTACCATCCTACCGACTGAGTCCGGAAGGCTTTGGGGCGCGAGGGATATTCGCCGAAACCAGCGCTCTCCGGACAATATCATTAAAGGCATGGTGCTGCGGAAATCGTCCCAAGCACCGGCTCAAAGCGTGGTGGCCATTGGCTTCCACCATGGAACTGCAGATGAATACATGACGTTCACGAACATTGCGGTCCAGGCGAAGCGCCACCGCCACTCGCAATGAGTCGCTGTCCAAAAGAGTGCCTAAGTGTGGTGACGGTAAAGCGTGCAACAACGCAACTGACTCTAGCTGCAACACCGCCTTAAGTCTTGTAATGTCACACACCCACACCTCGCACCCCAAACGCACCCCGACACTCAGTTGATGACGCCTAAGAAAGTCAGCCATCTCCTCCTTGACTCAACGACATCCAGGCTTCGCCTCCAAACGACGGACAGTGTTTCCGATTGCTATTGGCCTCAAATCCCCATTTTTCTTAGACAAAGCGCACAACGTTGTTCCGTAGAGATAAGGACAGACTTCTAAAATAAAAAGGCCATTAAATAAAAAACTGAATAGCCTCGCTAAACTATCCAATAATCGATAGCCATTATCTTATTAAAACTGGATTGATCCCATCCAAACCTGTCGCAGATCCACTATGAAAAGTCTTGAGCGCTTGTACAATATCCTCTATCTTAACTCTAAGTGCCGGTATAGATCGGTCAGGGGACAAAGGAAATTCGAACAGACGGAAAGGTGCTTGATGTTCTCTGTGAAAGGTGGCAAGAGTTTCAGGGCTTGGAGGGGCTACTGTATCATTAGACATCAGTAACCTAACTGCTCCCGTCAAGTCACCTTCATGTACCTTCGACTCTATCCTTCTCCCCACTGAGATAGGTGACTTATTACCACCAAAGTAAAAAAAGTAAATAAATCACGGGTTCACAGTTTGTCGCAACACTAAGATCGCTAACAGCAGCGGCAAACTCGTGGTTTCTTCAAGCAGCCACCACTTCTTTCGGTATTTTCCTCGGCGCTTCACGCGTAGGTCCATCACAAGGACCAGGTGTTGGGCAGTGAGATTCTCTATGGGTATAATTTTGCAGGTTGCTACTTTGCTAATATTTAATCTCCGAGTAAGAAAGTAATCAATCTGAACAAGACTGTGACAACGGAATGTTTAGTAGTACTTCCCCGAATTGCTCCCAGAACAACGCGTTATTCGTATTGCTGCAACCGACCTGTGGAGCGTAGGCGCTTATTGTTCACGGCCTCTTCGATAAGCAGCCCCACAACCATAAGACGGTCGCTCACATGCTTCACATTCAAGATCCTGTCCCGAAACTCCTCAGAGAGCACTAACCCCACGCCGTTGTCCCCACTAGGAGAGCCCGTGTATATCAGCTTGTAGCCGTTTCCGATGTTGCGGGATCTGTTGCCTCTCGGGACCCGGTAGCCCTAATCGATTTAACACAGGAGTTTTGAAGCGACGTCCTATCTGTGTACGGTTTCCTTGAACTACCTGTCATTAATTTTGTGGGGTTTTGTCTTTCTACGTGCGCCGACTCTCATCCGACTCGCACAACCCGTTAGGTAAAAACCGATTCACCGGAGTCTCATCCGTCTGCTAGCAGGGAGACAACGTGCAGGTGAGGTTGGCTTGGGCCCCTGAGATGGTTGTCGGGTCCCATATCCCCCATTGTCACAATAGTGCAGGTACCAAATGCGATATTAATACCATACATATTTTCACCATATACCTATGATTCGGGAATCCGGCGCTACACTTCACAACCGCAGAACATCAGTCTCTCTCAATGATTTCTTGTTGCTTCACTTTGAAACTATTAATTACTTCGCACAATATTTGTATACAAATAATCGGTTTCAATCTCATCGTCAAGTCTGGTCAGGTGATGCCCTTGATTGCATGTAAATTAGAAGTTATTCACCTATTCAGAACGAAAAGGATCGTATTTCACTTAAGTGGTTTTACTCACTTCGGCATACCTCTGTAAAAGATGAAATTTACTTCTTGTCTAAAAATATTGTAATTAATTTATGGCTATAAACTAGGCCTAAGCTGCGTAGGATAGTGGTCAACGCTTACTTAATATCTCTGCTTTCTTATGTTGCGATTTTACCGCGGTAATAGACGACTTCACCCTGTATTTAACCTAACTTAAAAACAAGATTTAACTTAAAAGTCTTTGAATTTATATTATAAATGCTATGGCTCTGGCCGCGTGGACTGCACGTTATATCACGCAAGTAGGGGTTGGGGGGAGGGGATGAAAGTATTATAGGGGATGAAAGTAAGTATATCTCTTATTTGAGACACTAATCTAGCTATTTACCAAGTTTCATCCAAATCCGTTCATCCGTTTTGGCGTTGCTCCCAAATTTCATAAAAAACCGTTCAGTACTTTTTGCGTGAAAGAGTAACAAACATCCAATCATGCATCGTTGCAAAATTTCCCATTTATAATATTAATTTATGTATTAGTTGCATAAATTAAAATTTTATCCATGTGACACTCTGAAATTATGTTTTTAAATTAAATAATAATCATCACCACCATCTACAGTCTTTTACAATATTCTCTCTCTCAATAATTATGTACAGGATTTAGCCTTAACCTACAGTGTTGAAATAACATGAAAATGAAAAATACATTGAGACTTTAATACTTTCTTGACAGTATTAGTGGAACAAGCGAGACAGTACACACATTGATCCTGGATTATAATAAATGCATACATGGACCCGGTTGGTATTTCTTTCATTTTATGTTGATATCCGTTATGTGCGTAAACAATAGAAACTCTGTAACAATTATAGTCTATCAATGATTAAGACGATTTAAGGTCCGGCGAAATCAGCGCATCAGCGACGCGGCACGACCGCGACGCGAAACTTGAGCACCTACAACGCGAAGCAGCGTGCACACCTACGCGACAGCGGCACGAACTGCGAAACTCATTTGTTCGTAAAATGTCACACCGTGGTCACGTAGGTGTGCAAGGCACCATTTGGTAACACGGGCAGCGTCCGCCGCGCGACTGACTCTCCCACTTCCCGGTCGCTTTGGTCACGCGCGCCGGTTTGGCCGGATCTTAAAGATAGTCGATTGCTATAAATCACAGCAATTTACGAAAATTTTATTTTTAGTGCTTCGAATTTATTTGATTCCTCTGATCCCGTACTTTCGGCATCTACCTATACGGTATACTATTGTTTGTCACATCCGGTTCCTTCCATATTTCGTTTAATGCTGTATTCTATAGGTACCTATTTGAACTTGGTTGAATATTCTAAAGAGTCACTAATAATATTAAAGCATTACATCAACTGGGGTCCTTTACGGCTAGGCTACAACACTGCGTTGCGGCATCGCATCGCCAAAACAGCGTCGCACCATAATACGAAAATGACGTAACGACGGAACGTTCCTCAATAAAAGAATTGTTATAATCGGTGTCGTAATCAGTCATCTTGTTTTGAATTACTTGCCTATCGGAAGTAATATGTATATCGACTGTAGCGTAGACACGTCAGCGCATCGGATAATTCCGTGATACGTTGTACGACGTCGTTGATTTCTACGATGCGTCGTCGTACCGCAGTGTTGTGGCCTGGCCCTTTGTCTGTACTACTACTAACTTAAATAATTATTTAAATATCGTTGTTAGTATGTTAATGTCAACTAAGAACTTTTATTCGTATTTTTATAGATGTTGAAAAGAATCTTGAAAAATTAAAGCATTCGATCAAACACATATCTATGAAAGGACTGCCCGATGAACCAATGAGTAAAAATTTTGGCGATTTCACGAACCTAACGTATCTGGATCTTTCTAATACTTTTCTGGCTGGAAATTTTAAGGTAAATATTTAAACAGTGGAGAGATGGCTGAAAGGTGAAGTGAGTGGCAGAATGAAAAATAGGCCTTTCCCTTGTAGTGGTTCACTGGTGGCTACTTATGTAATAAATCTTCATTGTTTTGTTTCTTATTTAAAGGTAAGAAAATATCTAGGAAATAAGATTAATAATCCTTCTATCGCATTGCGAGTCGGATACCGTTACCACTAGGCCACCGACGCGACGCCCCGGGAGAGACGCGACGAGAGGTATAATTTAACTGTTTTGCATTACAACAAAACGTGAGAAGCACACAACGTTGAGTGAAGAAGCTATCTAAGATTTTACCTTAATAAATTATGCAAACATACCAATCAATCCGCATATTACCTCCTTGTGTCACCCATTCCAGCAGCAGTGCGCTTTTACTACTTCCATGTAAGCGCGCTGAAACTTGTCATAACATGTTTACCTCATCGAAGTCTACATGTTCCACCAGCAAGAACCTTGCTGCAACGCTGTGTGTTTCTCATACACATAATATCTGTTTTGTTGTAAGGCAAAACAGTTATATTATGTTTCTTCGAATCACACAGCGTTCAGTGAAGACTTGTTTGATTTCTGCTGGTGAAAGAGGATTACTGACGCTATGTGATTAAATAACTGAAATACAGGGTGGCCAAATAACAGGTATACACTTTAGTTTTGTAATTTTATTCTATGAAATATAAAATATATCAAGTATACCTTGTTAAATATAGTATTTAGGGCCGGCAATTAAACATGGAAAATAATGTCAGACAAATATCCACCTCTAGCAGCATCGCAGATGTGAACCCTTTTCATCACATTTTCACACATTTCCTGCATTATCTCAGTGACTGTGTCTCGAATATTTTGTTTTAATTGCTGAAGGTTCATTGGCCTGTTAGCATAGACACGTCCCTTTAGATAGCCCCACAGAAAAAAGTCAGTTCTTGAGTTATCTGTTACGAACAATTTGGATATTCTGCTCTGTACGAGCCCTTCTGACACGATGAGGAACTGCTTTATCTGTTACGATGCCATACTGCTCAAATGTATTCACTAAACGAGCTATTGTTAGCCGCGAAGGTAAGTTATTTCTACCAAAAGTCGGCTGCAATTTTCTCAGAATTTCCGCAATACATGATTGGGTTGAGTAAAACGTTTTAATAATTAAAACACGTTGTTCCGTCGTAAAACGCTCCATAATAAATTTGCCGTATCTACACAAAGTAATATTCATGCATCAACTGTCATATTTACCTCCAAAACAAAATGGCGGCAAAAAAAAGTTGTATACCTCCAAGTTGGCCTGTAATATGTAATTTTAATGTTTAGTTTAGGTATTTTGAAACGTAAAACATTTTAGTATGTCTCAAATACCACGATTCCTTTTAAAATTTTATATATTTCTATGAAATAATATCCCAAAAATCAATTAATTATATTGCTAATGACATCAGCAACAATTGTAACCTTAACAATAACCATAAGAATGTAAAGTTGTCTCTTATAGAGTCTTATCAGGGAAGTCCTTATAAACAATAGTAACTTTTAACAGTAATTACACATAAAAGTTAATCACTCCACAACAGTCTCTGGTTTTAAATCAGGTAATAAACATCTTACCAAAAGTAAAAATCAATATAAAATCTGAGTTGAGTCTGTTTTTCTGCCAACCTGATGACAGTAAATTTTTTGTAGATTATTAACTCTAAACCTCCTCCTCCTAAAAAGGCCAGGAGCTAGCTATATTTCAAGCTACCTTATTTTTAAAAGACAATCTAACCTGTACAGTAGGTATCTCTCATACGAGTTGGTTATTTCCGCCATTGTGCCACATTAAATGAGAATATATGATAAACCTTTACGTGCAGCAGATTCTAAAAGCTAATTCTCTGAGTAAACCACAACCCAAGAGAGTGCCTGTGTGGGACGCAAAACTATTATATTACTGGTTAAAATAGTCCACCATCTCCTTATGCATCCGGAAGTCAGTGGACCTGATGGCATTCCGGCTATCGTTCTTAAAAAGTGTGCTCCCGAGTTGTCTCCCGTATTAATGCGCCTATTTAAG
Source organism: Blastobasis adustella (assembly GCA_907269095.1). NCBI lineage: Eukaryota > Metazoa > Arthropoda > Insecta > Lepidoptera > Blastobasidae > Blastobasis > Blastobasis adustella. The sequence goes on from OU026132.1 coordinate 1,872,209, forward strand.
CTTTCCTACACCTCAGGAACGGTGCCGTCTTCGTGGAAGTTAGCCCATGTGCACCCGATACCCAAGAAGGGTGACAATTCAGACCCATCAAATAACAGGCCTATAGCGGTAACCTCCTTGCTCTCTAAGGTGATGGAGCGGGTCATAAATATCCAGCTCCTTGGATACCTCGAGGATCACCAGCTGATCAGTGACCGTCAATATGGCTTCCGACATGGTCGCTCAGCTGGTGACCTTCTTGTGAACTTAACACACCGGTGGGCTGAGGCTGTTGAGAGCAAGGGGGAGGCTCTGGCTGTCAGTCTTGATATAGCCAAGGCATTTGATCGGGTCTGGCACAGGGCACTGCTAACAAAACTCCCGAAGTACGGTATCCCCGAGGGACTCTGCAATTGGGTATCCAGCTTTCTGTCTGGGCGGAGTATCCAAGTCGTTGTCGACGGATGCTGCTCCGATACCAAGAGTATTAATGCTGGAGTACCCCAAGGTTCAGTGCTGTCTCCCACGCTGTTTCTTCTGCATATCAATGATATGCTGAATATTCCCAGTATTCATTGCTATGCAGATGACAGTACTGCAGACGCTCGTTATACTGGCCGTGCGAATATCCCTCGTTCCGTGGTGTCGGAAAGCCGAATAAGACTTGTGTCAGAGATTGAACACTCCTTGGAGCAAGTTGCTCACTGGGGCAGATTTAACCTGGTGGAATTCAACCCCTCTAAGACGCAGGTCTGCGCATTTTCCGCCAAGAAGGATCCTTTTGTCATGGTGCCGCAGTTCTATGGAACATCCCTCTCCATCTCAGAAAGTATCGGGATCCTTGGTGTCGACATATCAGACGACGTACGGTTCCGAAGTCACCTGGAGTGTAAGGCTAAACTAGCCTCGAAAAAACTTGGTGTGCTTAACCGGTCTAAGCGATACTTCACCCCAGAACAGCGCCTGTTGCTGTATAAGGCACAGGTGCGGCCACATATGGAGTATTATTCCCATCTTTGGGCCGGGGAAACCGCCGACCTGCTTAATCACTTGGATTCTATACAGAGGCGCGCCGTACAAATTGTCGACGATACCATACTGACAGGCAAGTTAGAACTGGCTGATCGAAGGGACTTTGGCTCCCTGTGTGTGTTCTACCGGCTGTACAATGGGGAGTGTTCTGAGGAATTATTTGATCTGGTGCCCAGAGCACAATTCCGCCATCGCACCACCCGCCGTGGGCTGGGTACTCATCCCCATTACGTGGACCCTCTAGTGGTATCCACGCGAAGATTCGAAAGAACGTTTCTCGCTCGTACGATTCCGATGTGGAATGAGCTCCCAGCCACGGTGTTTCCTTTGGTCTATGACATGGGATCGTTCAAGAGGTATATTAGAGGTCTCCTTAGAGGCGGGCAACGCACTGGTAGCACCCCTGGTGATGCTGATGTCCATAGGCGGCGGTGACCACTTTCCATCAGGTGGCCCGCATGCCTGTTTGTCTGCCGGAAAAAAAAAAAAAAAAAAAAAAAAAACATTGCATGACATGTCAAGAAGAACGGCTTCGACTCTTCTTTTTGTCTCAGGAAGACATCTGCCTAATCATACATTTGGATATTTCTGCAGACAATATTACTCAGGAGGAGGAAAGGATAACACTGTGGTACAAGTTCAGGTCATTACAGTATGCATATTCAAGTTATTAGACATATTACCCATATAATGCAATTTATGGGTCAATCGGCCTGAAACAAATTGTTTTTATTTTTTATTTTATTTATTTATTAGTTTGCAAGATTCCTGAATTAACAGTTTGTTTCATCTCAGAAACCAGTACGTAAAGGTCTTATGAGAGCATAACTCTCTCTCTCTTTCCTCTAAACTACACTGAGTAGCTTTACCCCCTCCCCCTCTCCTTTTCCAAGCCAAGATTTGCAGTTTGTCCACTTGTGGGTCGGCGAGGGTCTCCCAATTGCGAGGTTTTCGCTCAGATTCTCTACTGGTACCAGCTCCTCCAGAGCTCGGGCTCTCAGGTAGGGCAGCCAGGCGCACAAAGTCCAGTACTATTTAAGTCGCAATTAATATGTAAGGTCTCTCTGCCGTGTTCATGTGATTTAGAACTCGCGTTATCAGATTAGGCGGAGGCCACGGAAGCCGAAACTTCCGTCTTACTGAATGCATCGCAATATTTCGCCAAGTCATCGTTTTAGTCCCAAGTGACACATTCTCGCCCAACGGCCGAGTCAACAGTCTGGGACGCCCACAAGGCCTCCGCGGCCTGGGGCAACAGATGCTATTTTGGCACGGGTTTGTTTCCTTAAAGGCAGTCGGCTATGCCGTTGTACCTTCTCACAGGTCCACCACTGTGAGGGTGATACTGAGCCAATATGACAATACCAACAAATGTATGAACACCCCATTTACGAATCAAGGCCTCCGAGGCCTGGGGCAACAGATGCCCTTCCGGTAAGGGTCTGTTTTTTGAAAGGCGGTCGGCCATGCCGCTATACCTCCCCGAGAGGACCACCAGTATGAGGGCGATCAAAACGATACATTCACAACAACACGGACGCCCCAGTTACGAGTCAAGGCCTCCGAGGCCCGGGGCAACAAATGCCATTCCGGCAAGAGTAGTTTTTGAAAGGCGGTCGGCTATGCCGCTGTACCTTCCCGAAAGGTACACTGCTATCAGTGAGGTGTGCAGTCAGATTCAGGACAGCACGGGAATGAGTACCTCCGTCTGTTGTAAAAGGCTATTTTCCTAGGTGGCAACTAAATTATGAAACACCATTAGAGAACTTACATTCAATATTCAATACTCAAATGTTTATTGAGTTTTACATTAAAACTCGCCCAGCGTATGAGAACAAGAAAATCCCATTATTTATGTTTTAAGCCATATAAAACGTTAAAGAAGTACCCATTTGACAATGAGCTCACAAGTCTGTATTGCATACAAATCTGTATTTTGTCAAGTGTTTAAAACTGCTGATTTGACCTGCAGCTACATACAATAATGTCCTGTTATATGGACTGAACTATGTTTGCCAACTGAAGGCCTGCTTCATGTACGTTTACAGCTCCATATACGGCAAACATCACTTTCAGATTGTAACACCATCATCTCTGATATGGTGTCCAGATGTCTAACAGACTAAAGTTGTCTAGGTGAGCTCCCCACCGTGCATCCGCTGCATCGGTGGTAAGTGTGTTACTGGGTACTTATTGGGAGACTTGCTGTTCTGTGTTTATAGCACGTTCAAAAAATCTCAAATAACGCTTAAAATGGCATCGACCTCCTCTCTTTGGGTCTGCCCTATCCAAAGACTTCAGAAAGACCTGAGTCCGACGACAATGTTAGCACCCTTGGAATAGTTAGGTTAGCTAAATATTAAAAATGTATTCCTAGATAGTATCTATAGTTTATCCTATCCCTATCACGGTATTGTGTACAGGTGGAGGTAGAGCCCTAAGTATTTCACTCCAGGACTGGTTCAGAAATTTATGAAAGTTCCACTGTGTCTGATTTTCCAGTGCTACCCTGTTCTGGTGGGCTATTAGAAAATCGGCAAGATAGACCACCGACGAGACGGTGAGACGCATCTCTACCTCTCTATTATCCAATTGGTGACCGCTGCAAACAGTCGGAGTTCAACCCTCAGAGGGCCGGCACTCATGAGGCCACATTAACCCTTAGTAATAATTAGTTATTAGTTATGAGTTGCTTGGCGTTTGTGGACTATGGGAAAGCCTTCGATTCGATCGAAATTTGGGCGGTGCTCTAGTCTCTACAGCGGTGCCAAATTGACTATCGATATATCGAAGCACTGAAGGGTTTGTATGAAAACGCCACTATGTCAGTTCGTCTCCGAGATAAGACCACAGAACCTATTCAGCTGCAGCGGGGTGTTAGACAAGGTGATGTCATATCACCGAAGTTGTTCACCGCTGCACTGGAGGATATCTTTAGGCTTCTGGACTGGGACGGACTTGGCATCAATATTAACGGCGAGTACCTTACTCACCTCAGATTTGCTGACGATATCGTAGACATGGCTGAAACCCTGGAAGACTTGGGCAAAATGCTCGATGACCACTGTAGTGTCTCTCAACAAGTAGGTCTTAAAATGATCATGGACAAGACGAAAATTATGTCGAATGTCCATGTTGTGCCTACTCCAGTGACAGTTGGAGGCATTCCACTTGAAGTTGTTGACGACTATTCATACCTAGGACAAATAGTTCAGTTAGGTAGGTCCAACTTCGAGAAAGAGGTCAATCGACGAATCCAACTCGGTTGGGCAGCATTCGTAAAGCTACGCCATATATTTTCATCCCAATTACCGCAATGTCTCAAAACGAAGGTCTTTGACCAATGTGTGTTGCCAGTGATGACTTACGGAACTGAAACGTGGCCGCTCACTGTGGACCTTATAAGAAAGCTCACTATTACCCAAAGGGCAATGGAAAGAGCTATGCTCGGAGTCTTTTTGCGCGATCGAATCAGAAATGAGGAGATCCGCAAGCGAACCAAGGTCACCGACATAGCTCTAAGGATTGCCAGACTGAAGTGGCAGTGGGCAGGGCACATAGCTCGAAGAACAGATGGCCGATGGGGCAGTAAAGTTCTCGAGTGGCGACCACGTGCCGGAAGACGCAACGTGGGTAGGCCTTCCACATGGTGGACTGACGACCTGGTAAGGATCGCAGGTACCAGCTGGATGCGAAAAGCACAGGACCGGCCTTTGTGGAGATTTGGGGGAGGCCTATGCCCAGCAGAGGGCATCTTCTGGCTGATATGATGATGATGATGATGAATAATTATTACCACAATAAATCTTTATTGGGCTATGGAAGTAAGCATACATTACTGACTCACTGACTTATCAGTTTAAAATGTTTTTCAAATAAGGCGAAAAATTTTTATATATATATATTTATTTTTTTTATCAAAAAAGATTTGTTATTCCTACAGTACCCAAACTCACTTTAAGTAGTCACTGTACCATCATAGTAAGTGAATAGTAAGTATTCCAAAAATGGGAAATTGCAATGGTTTGATTTATAGGGAAAATTACATAGATTACCCGTTATTATTTTCCATATGAATGGATTGCTTCCAAATGGATTTGTATTTGCCTGCACATGTTCCTTATTATTTTTCATTGAGTTTCAATCAGTACTTAACTATAATAATAATTATTTCATATTTTCTAAAGTAATTTGAAGCATCTAACCAGGTCTGAGGAATTGAATAAGAGGTAAAAGAGCATCCCGGCTACATAGATCCTCTGAACTTAGAGGTATACTTATGAAGAAAGCTCTTAACCTTAGCTTTGGGCCATGAGATATGTAACAGAGAACTGAGATTCAGATCTTGCGGGTTAGCCGCTGCACAATTTCTAGGTCCTGTTTTAATAACTTGTTACTGGTAGATCTATGTTTAAGAGACCAGGCAAAACTCCCACTGTGATGGCTAAATAGTCCATAGTCTTATAAATGTGAGAGAGTTCTTTTCATATACATTAAATTATTTTATACCACTAAAATGGCAAACATGGACATTTACAATACCAGGGGCATCACATTGCACAAGTCCTGGTGTCGCTTTAGGTATTCAACCTTATGGTAGATTTATAATGAACACTGCCCCAAGCATACCCTGGCATAAGCCGGGAAAGATTATGCCTCATCCAAGCCGGTGAGTCAAATTGTTCCTTCTTATTAGTCTTCAATTCATCTACTTCTTTATCAAATTATGTATTAATTAGTATATATAGCTGTAATATAATTTCTCAGAAGATCCCATGGGATTTATCAAGATGTTGTTTGTCATTCTCTCTCATGTTATGTAAACTACTAGCTCCAGGAAGGTTTACTTAATTTTTTTTACACTGACTAAGAGTCAAAAGTCCTCTGCTGTGTAACATTTTGTACATATAGTAAGAGGTAGCAGCTGTGCAAGATGTAACTAACCTGTCTAATTAGTTATTTAGAAAGACGATGCGCGGGTGGCAAGTATATACGGACGCTGCGGTGCGCGGAAGCTACACCTTCATCCTCCGAGGATGTTGAGCTCCCACCATCCGCCTTATCATTGGCGTTAATACGATGAGGGATGCCCAGCAGGCAGCAACACAGCTTCATCCGGAGCACCCGCCCGGCATTAGTATTTTCGGCTTCGACTTACTGGTTTTGCACGCTTATTGCACAAAAACACATCGAAAACACAGTTACAGATATTTCAACTCAGTTGTGCGCGCGGCCCTATGTGTGGGTAAACCTTGTACCTCGCTTGTGTGGGTAAACCTTGCTCGGACGACGACTGCCGCGTCACTGCGACATAAATGAAAGCTGTATATTTACAAGCGCACGCACACATAGCGCCGCGCGCACAACTGAGTTGAACTATCTATACCAAATTACACAGCACCACTAATACATATTTCGCACCTAGAATCTGTAGACGCTATGAGGTAAACATGTTATGACAAGTTCAGCGCGCTTACATGGAAGTAGTAAAGCCGCACTGCTGCTGGAATGGGTGACACAAGGACGTAATATGCGGATTGATTGGTATGTTTGCATCATTTATTAAGGTAAAATCTTAGATAGCTTCTTCACTCAACGCTGTGTGTTTCGAAGAAACATAATAATGACATTCTCTATTTATCACCAGTGATGTAAACTACGAAATAGTATAAACTGTAATTATGGTGCGCCCAGATCTCGCGAACACGCCGCAAATACGACGCTAGCGCGCTGTTGCATTTTGTCGCGCGTAACAATTCACGAGTACCACAGAGGCCACATTAGAGGCGGGCAAATGCCCTTGGTATTGCTGATGTCCTTAGGCAGCGGTGGCTACTTTCCTTAAGGTGGCCATAAAAATATTATTTTATTTGCAGGTTGACTATTTGCCATCAAATACAAAACTGCCCGTCTTAGTTGATCTACGGAATAACACAATACTTCCCTCATCTCGTGCAACGTGCAATGATTGGATAAATAGCTATCACCACCGAAGATTGTTACAGGTAAATTCAGTATATTAAAATCTTTTACTAAACACACAATCACAACATCTTTAAAATCTGGACTCTTTTAAGGCCAAAGTGAATAGACTGTTTCTATAATAGACAAGCATATTCCATCCTCGGCCACATGGATGAGATGGCGGTCACATGAATGCGTAGTTTATAATAAAAATATATTAAATATTCGTGTAAATATTAAAATATTAGGTAATTAATAAATCCAAATGCATTATAGAGTTTTTACCTATTAATAATAATAGAAAAATGTTTCGCATCGCTCCGCTTTTCAAAAGGCGTGATACTAAAATATACCTTATTTGATGTGCAATACATTCCATTTTGATTTGCCCTCACGCTTTTTGATTCTGAATTAGCCAAATGTAATATAATAACCGCTTTACCCCATACCTACCCTCTTTTTCTTACGAAAAAACCTTCTCCTTAAATCCTGATGTTCCACACAACCACAAAATCCGTTGCGTAGTTTATAAGCGTACATAAATATATGGATGCCTAAAGAGGGATAGACGGCGGACAGCAACTTAATTTTACGATTAACCCTATGAGAAAAGGTATGACATTATTGTTAGCGATCTACGTTTCTGGTTGATGAGCGTTTTCGAACGTTGACAGGCGGCTAAATGTCAAACGGCATTCTGTCGCAGGCGGCCGATACGATCGGTCCGATAGTGTTGTTTTTTTGAGAAATCAATGTTTATTTCTATTGTAATATGTCTATGGTTAATTGTAACTATAAATAAAAGGTAAAAAGTTAATTACGAACATATTTTGATTTGGGGGTTCCTGCGTGTACTTTATAATATCAGAAGTGGTAAGAACGTACGAGAATATCCACAGATATGTTTTATTACTATTTATTGTTATATGTATAGTGAAATTACAAGTATTGTTAGACACTTTGGCGGCCGGCGCGATACGTAATAATTGCATAATTAACCCGGCGTCTGTATGGTAGTAAAATCAGTACAAGGACTGTATGGTGGGTCAATATGACCCGGATTTTGAAAATGGTGTAATTGTTACTATTTCAAGAATTTTTTGGGAATGAATTATTAAATCAGTTTAAGTGATGTTCAAATTACTATATTTTGTTAAAAATCAATAAAAAATCATACAATATTAGGAACTTGTCATGTATTTACGAAAGCTCTATAAAATCTTAACAAAATATTTAACATCTGTAATTTTACTAATGAATGAACAAAATTATAAGTTTTTAACAATTTTTTTTACTTTTTGAAATACCTAATGTGAGTGAACGAACATTTTAAAACTAATCACCAGCAGCATCTACATTTGCATATCCACCATTGTAAGAAATTATGTAGTCTAGACAGACAATCTTCTTACAATTTAGACAGGCAGGATATATTTGGCACCATTTTTTAATTTTATAACCGTCAATTTTAGTAGGTGACCCCTCTGAAAAAAATGGCAACTTCAAACTAGAACTTAAAAAAATACACGCGTTTAAAAATGTGGCGGATCGTTATGACCCAACCTGACAGACGCCAGGTTAAGTGCACACGGATCAACAATATCAGAGTAGGATGGGTAGGTGTTTACTAGTCTAGGATTAAATATTGTGGTACCTACCTATTACCTACGTACCTACCTTATTGTCATCAAAATATCATGTTCTATATTGTACAATACCTGAGATACCTATCTACCTACATGCATGTAGGTACTGTATAATTCAATGTAGTCTCCATCGAATATCACTTTGGTACCTATAAAGGACGTGTAGAGCCACGATGTCGGAAAGATCAGCATATACTCTTCCCATTGCGAAAAGTAAGGCAAATAGACGTTCTAGAAGTCCTCTTCACCGTAGGAGATTTCGAAAATATCCATCCATTACCAAATATCGGATACGTCTGGTAGTGAAATACGTGGCCGCTCGAAGCGTTATCATCGTCACCGAAAAAACGCACATCACATCCGTCGTCGTCAGAGCTTATCAACAACGTCAAGTAGTTCTACTCAGACTGGTAGTTCTGACGAGTCTACCGCGAGTATCAGTTCTCATGACAGCGAAACCAAGAATATAAGAAAATCGCGTGACAGTAAGCCTAAACTGAAAGGTAAAAGGAGCCGTAGGGATCATCCTATAGTTAACTGAAAACGGGACCCATCTAGATCTCAAAGCGATGATAGTAGTCATAGTTATAGGTTTCTCAAGAAATTCATAAAAATGTATGATGGGAAAGCTAAAGCGAGCCCTTTCGACGGTGCACATAATGTGATCCCGGAATTTAACCCAGATGCCAATACACAAACAACTGCTGATTGGCTTAAGAAAGTTAACGATATTGCAACGATTTACGGATGGAGTGACAAGCAGATGGTAGACCATGATAGATCATGCCATTCCCAAATTAGCTGGATATACAAAGAAGTGGTATCAGAGACAAAGTACTGTAAATATGACTTGGAAACAATGGCAGCGCAAGATTTTAAGAACTTCTCCAGATGATAGAAATTATGCTGATAGACTCGAAAAAGTGAAAGAGAAGAATCCCTTGAAGCATATTATTATGATAAAGCCCGACTAGTAAAGAGCTGTGGTATGAGAGGCAGAAACGCAGTTGATTGCATAATTAACAGAATCTTTGTTAACAACATCAGATTGAACGCTCAAGGCTCGAATTTTAAAAGGCTAGCGCAACTGTTAACCTATTCACGACAAATTTCAAAGAAAATTACCACAGGTCTAGTGAAGCGAAGCCAATTCCAACGGATAGAAGCAAAGGATGATGATCGGGCTCGTCTCAAAGCGGTCAAGTGATTTACCTCGGAATACATTTAAAACACGTTGTTTCAAGTGTACTGAGGTAGGTCACACTATGCAACCATGTCCAAAACCGATTAAGAAATGTGACAAGTGCTTGCGTTATGGGCATGAAACTTTCTATTATGCAAAATCAAAGCCTCGTCCTCAGCAAGTAACGACGAGTGTTAATGTGCCGCAAAATGTTGATACCAAGAAAGTACTCAATATTACCAAAGACGATAAGATGTGCGAATGGCAAGTATTTTAAGTCCATTAAATTGAACGGTGTTACGCATACAGCATAAATAGACTTTGGTAGCCAGTGCACACTTATAAAATGTACAGTAGCACAACAGATGAATTTAGAGTAAGATGCGACACAGCTCCCAGTTATAAAGGGTTAAGGGATAAGCGTTATAAAGGGATAAGCGACGAATTTATAAACGCAAACGTTCTGATAGGTCAATCGTTAACTGAATTGTCATATGTAACAGTTTACAAAACGAATACGCAATTAACACTATATTGTGACGATACTAATGTATGTAGATTGCCGGTACAAGTATCCACAGATATTACGTTTAATGGTTTCAAGCGATCTCGGTAGATGTAGACGACTTGGAGTTTACCGGTACTCTTTTCAATTCTGCCAACATTTGCCTAAAACCAGATGCAGAATACAGCTAATTGCAAGGTATTTACCAATTCAACAAAGGAAAAGGAAGCGTGTTCGCCCTAAACTTATCGGGTAAACCATTCACTATAAAGAGCGGTAAACTCTTGTCTCGAGCCTTGTTATTACCAAATAGCGAAGATTTAAAACTAAAATTAGATGCTAACGTAAATAGAATTTCTACTTAAGATTTCATTGAACTGCAACAAAAAGAACCGACGGGTAGCAAGTCAACTATAACCCTCGATATGATTAAAATAGGACCAAAAGTAAATCCAGATCACAGGAACAAACTTTTAGAGCTGTTGAACAGATATAGAGACAGCTTCGCGTTTGATTTATTAGCTCTAGCTAAATCCTATCCTTAATATTTTAACAGGCCAAAAATGTCACCGTGTTGATGTCCTTGACGGTGCCTTGCGACTGCTCGATCGGATGTCTAGCGCTCCAGCTGTCTTCCCTGCCTACGCTGAACATTACTAGAATAACATGCGAAGAAAATTCCCAGCTGCTTGACCGAAGCATGCTTGCAAACATTGATACGTTCCAATGCATAAAAGTAAGTACCTACATCAAAGGGATTACTTATTCTCAATAGGCCAATATATTTAGAGGATCCAAAAAGTGGTTCAACAATATTATTGCGTCAAATGATTTATATTTCTAGGATGCTTTGGTATTGTATGGGTATGCAAAATCTAAGTTTGCGATCTCAAAAGTACATCGAAAACTTTTGATGACCGAGAAATCTCGAAATTCTCGGACTCTTTGCAGTTTTTACATTTATCATATCAGCCGAAAGACGTGCATTGCTGGGCATAGGCCTCCTCTAGAGATCCCACAAAGGCTATTTTGGTGACCTTGGTTCGCTTGCGGATCTCCTCATTTCTGATTCAATCGCGCAAAGTGACTCCAAGCATAGCCCTTTCCTTTGGATAATAGCCAGCTTTCTTATAAGGCCCAAATTGAGCAGCTACGTTTCTGTTCCGTAGATCATCACTTAGGACACACGCGTAGGCAACACCCTTCAATTGGTCAAAAACCTTCGTCTTGAGACACTGCAATAATTATCTAACCTAACCTGCCCAACCGAGTTGGACTCATCGATTGACCTCTTTCTCGAAATTGGAGCTACCTAACTGGACTATTTGTCCTAAGTATGTATAGTCATCAACAACTTCAAATGGAGTGCTTTCAATTGTCACTGGAGTAGGCGCAACATGGCCATTTGACCTAATTTTCGTCTTGTCCATGTTTATTTTAAGACCTACATGTTGAAAGGCACTACAAGGGTCATCGACCATTTGTCCCAGTCCTGAAGCCTGAATATATTCCCCAGTGCAGCAATGATAATGACATCGCCTTGTCTAACACCTCGCTGCAGCTGAATAGGCTCTGAGGTCTTATCCTGCAGACGAAGTGACATAGTGGCGTTTTCGTACAATAATTTCAATACATCAAAATATCGAAAGTTAATTTGGCACCGCTGCTGAGACTGGAGGCACTGGAGGACTAGGAGCACCGCCTGAGTTTCGCGATCAAAACGAAGGCTTTCTCATACTCGACAAACGCCAAGCATAATGCCCGGTTGTACTCTTCGGTCTTCAGTGTAACCTACCGCAGGGTATGTATATGGTCTATGGTACTAAAACCTTTTCGGAACCCGGCTTTTCGGGAAGCTGGAAGTCATCAAACCTGCGTGCAAGTCAATTAGTAATGCCTCTCGAAAATAGCTTTTACACATGGATCAGCACCGATATTGGTCTGTAGTTCTTCAAGAGAGTCTTATCACCTTTCTTGAAGAATAATGCTACTGTGCCATGCTTCCGGCGTTTTCTCCTCGAGGATGAAGGAATTGAACAGCTTCTGAAGGGTCTTAAGCACAGGTTTGCCACCACGTTTCAGAAGTTCAGCCGTAATTCCATTATCAACCGGCGCCTTGTTGTTTTTAAGCTGTTAAAGAGCCATATTACCCACAGAAAGGTCCGCTTTGCGTCATGAAACATTGGCACGCTGACCGGACGGGCGCCTGAGCTTTCCCATGTGCTCGCCAGGTGGTTGGTGGCAGTGTCGTTCGTGCAGAAAGGCTTCAGGTCCCGCAACATCGGAAATGGCTACAAGCTGATATACACGGGCTCTCCTACTGGGGAAAACAGCTTGGGGCAAGTGCTCTCTGAGGAGTTTCCGGACAGGGTTTTAGATGTGAAGCATGTGAGCGACCGTCTTATGGTTGTGGGGGTGCTCATCGAAGGGGTCGTGACCAATTTGATAAGCGCTTAGGCTCCACAGGTCGGTTGCAGAAATATGGATAAGGCGTTGTTCTGGGAGCAATTCGGGAATCGTGATTACGTTTTCCCAAAAGAAAGCCGAGCAATTGATCACCTAGGAGGGTGGGAGAAACGCCACCCAGATTGATTTCTTTCTCACTCGGAGATACAATATTAGCAAAGTAGCTGTACCTGTACAGTTACCCGCAGAGAATCACACTGCCCAACACCGGGTCCTTGGGATGGACCTACGCGTGAAGCCCCAAGGCAAATACCGGGAAAAGTGCCCAAGGAACCAGTCCCACGAGTTCGCCGCTGCTGTTAGCGACCTTAGTATTGCGACAGAATACCGTTTCGTAGATATGATGAAGTCCATCTCATTTTTAGTAACACCATCGAGACACCGAATTGCCCCACTCTCAACTCGGCTCCGCTTTGTTTGCCTAGTTTCGCGTTGAAACGCCTCATGACGACGATGTGAGTCAAAGTCGGTGCGTAGACCTGTATGACCTTCAACGAATACTGCTTGGTATTTCTGAGTATAATTTACGCTACCGTAGACGTCACATTGTCGATCTTGACGACGTTGTTCACGAGGGATTTGTGGACGAGGAACCCGACGCCATCTAGGGACAGTTGGTCGCCTTCTCGAAAGTTAAACAGATTTCCGGACTTTCTTCGTACTTCAGATAACCTTATAATGTCCCAATGTAATGCTCACTACTCCTTCCAGTTCCACGAGCTTTACAGCAAATAATGTAAACTGAAACCGTAATTTTGTTTATGGTAATGATCTGTGTAGATTCGTTATCAATGCAGAAAAGTTTAATTCAATTTCAATTCAAATGATTTGAATGAAATTTCATTTATTTGCTTTAAATATGGTACATATATTACAGGTCATAGAGTACAACATTGATCCACATATTTAGTCAGAGAATGTACAAGACCGAGATTGATCAGGCCAGCCGAAGAAAATAAGTACACAAACTAGACAAAATAAACCGCTTTATTTACTAGTTACGTCCAGTGAAGATGATACAGAATAAATAACCGAAAACCCTTAAACCTATATATACAAACGTACCGCAAACTAGCCACCCCGATGTACAAATTTAGCAAATCTGAATAAACGCCCTCTTATGTTTAATAAAAGTACTAAACATTACCTAAATATCGCCGCAACTGTCATGCGCGATGTAGCCTTCGACATTTACGACATCTAACAATCACCTTGTCGTACATTGACAGGACTTAGCCCCATGGTTTGCACCAAAACATATAAAGGTTGTCTAAAAGATATCGCTTAAAGCGGTAAGGCCGCCTCTGCGCGCATATAAATTGTTATATTTTTTTTCTTTTATTCATCTTTTCCTTTTGTGTGTGCAATAAAGAGTTTCTACTACTTACTAAAGCAAAGAAAGTTTTGCGTCACAAAATTCCTACGTACATTCACGTTGTCTGCATTAAACATTTTACATGCACTCAATTTTTGTGCATCCTAACAGTAAGGACATTGCGTGTTTGTAACATGCAAGGCCTTAACCTTATTTGAATTGTTGAAATTTGCACCTTGTGCAGCAAAAGGACCGCTTTGACCCTTTACAAAAGGTGATTTAGAGTCCAAAAATTCTATAGCTTTATAACGATTGCCTTAGAACTCTGGATCTATCGACAGTGTTTGTTCATTGTTAACACGTTCAAATATATTTAACACTGTTTGCAACTCCGTTTTATAGTCCTTGTACAGTTCTTCCGCCTGTTCATATACATCATCTTCGATGTAATCAGTTTCTCCAATTTCTTTAGAAAATTGCCTTAACAATACTTTAAGATTGGTAAAGAAATTTGTCGACATCATCTCTAAGGATTCGATTCGAACCTGTAAGCTTCGGTAATTCTCTCTTTTGGAGATTTTTTATCTTCCTGTAATATCAATTCCACCTCCATTTTTAATAGAGTAAATAACAAATACATTATCTCATTGAAGATAAACCAAAATAAGACAAAATAAATATCAAAATAAAACCCCAAGTGTTTGACAGTCAAACCTTCAATAAAATTCAGTCTTTGACAAGCAACCATACCATAGAAAATATATAAAAAGTACAAGTAAAAATATTCAAAATATTTCTAAGTGTTTGACAATTTCTGTGAAATCCGGCGTGGATTCCCCGTAGTAACACAATATTTTTAAAATTAGACTATGTCTACAAATTGTTTCTAAAACCCAAGACCTAATTTTTCAATTAAATCTTCCAAGTCCAAATGACGTTTAACTTTTCCGAATCAAATTTGCTAAGTCTAAGAAATCAAAGCCACTACAGACTTATGTAAAAATATAGTGTTAAAAGACAATCTGTGATAATAGTGTAAGTCAGCGAAAAATGAACTAGGATAGGGTCGGTTGAAATTAGCGGATCCACTGAAAATTTCGTAGCCCAATTTAGCCATCTTTTCCATGCTACATGGTAAGTCTTGCCTGTAGATGCACACCAAGATGCCTGCAACAACTTTTTTCTGATTGTCGCTTCATCCTGTCAAACTCTTTGACCACCCCCACATTTCCAGACATCCAGAGTGAGCATTAGCTGAACTCTGGATAGAGGAAGGTTGGTCGCTGTTTCTATGAGGCTGTGTATACTCCTCGCGCCAAGTTCGGATTACACAGCACCTTGGGGATCAGATAAGGTGGCGGAAAGACCCATGCTTGATTGTACGCCCACAGACGGGAGAATGTATCGCTGAACATAGCGTGTTTCGTTCAAGTTTAGAGATACGTAATTTGGCAATCACGTGAGCCTGTTCCGACGCAAACCAGTTTATCACTGGTGACCCGAACTTCAGAAATATTTTCTGGGTTGCTTGTGGAAGGAGATGCCATTCCGGTGGCGAACAGTGCCGGGACAGGTGATCGGCATGAACATTGTATATTCCGGGTATGTACCCCTATTTGATGCAAGTTCAGTAATTGAAATAGCCTTACAGTTATGTCCATTAAGGGTGGGGACTTTGTCCCGCCTTCGTCGCGAATATACGAAACTACCCTTCGCTTGTCGCATTGCACAAGCATTGTCGCCTGACTCAACATCGGACCGTAAGTTTCTAATACTTTCACTACCGCAAGCATCTCCTACACATTGCAATGCAATAGCTTTTCCTGTTCCGTCCACCGATACGGGGACACTGACAATTGTGCCCCCCAAGCCAAATCTGACGCGTGTGTCGTGAGAAAGTGCCTGGGTGGTGAATACTGGATAGCTGAGGATTGGTGGCAATTTTGAAGCCACCATAATAACTCGTCCTGACACTCCGACGGGAGGCTTTTCTTGCCGAAAGTTTTCAGCATGGAATTTTGTAATTGTAGGAGAGCACGGAAACGCAATCTGCCTCTTGTGATGACAAAACTTGCAAGGTTGAGCATGCCAATCGCACTCTGTTAGTCTTTAACATTGTGGATATTTTGTTGGTGATGTTCACAATTTTGTCTTTTGGTAAAGCTTTCTGATTTGTCCAAGGGTCCCAGCAGATTCCTAAAAATGCTAGACTTTTTTATGAAATGACAATCGACTTGTCGTAATTTATTTGCCATCCTAGATGTTGCAGGTGATGCAACAGTAACTGAACATGCTCTTGTAACGTCTGCTTGTCTTTGTGGACCAGGAAGTCGTCCAAGTAAATGATTATTCGTAGGCCTTGATCTCGCAGAATTCTTGTTATCCAATTGGTTATTGTTAGTTTGGAAGTTAATCTTTATTAAACACGAGACGTGAGCTTTAGTACCGAGGCTATAATATCGACTGGGTATCGGTGGGTGATCGCATAATTCGTTCGTCTTATAATTGACTTTTATTAATACCATATCACTAACATTATGGTCCACTTTCCTTTTTCCATGGTAAAATTTAGCCTGTGAGCACTGGTTTGTTTTTACTATAGAGAATAGTGTTGCATCGGATGAATGCGAGGACAATGGACAGAGTAAATCCATTCGACAGCGCAACTTTTTACCAAACAATATTCCAGCAGGAGAACGGTTCGTAGTAGAATGAACTGAGTTTTGATAATTGAAGAGGAACTCATTTTAAAGCTTTTTCAACAATTTTTACATAGCTTTCGGGTTGGCCGTTACTCGCCGGGTGATACGTCGGAGATATTACGTGAGTAATGCCATTCCTTGCATAGAAATTCTGGAATTCCTAAGACACTGCAAATTGTCATAATTAACCCGAATCTAGACATTATTTCACATAACTTTTCGATAACTATCCTCGAGTTATAAATTGTGCTAACGTCAAACACTTCCACCCATTTGGGGTATGCATCAACTGCAATTAAAAACACATTATTGTTGAACGGGCCTAAAAAATCTACATGCACACGTTGCCAAGTCTTGTTGGGGAACAGCCAGGGCGCGAGCGGGGCGCGGCGCGGCGCGGGCCGGAGCTGCGCGCACACGGCGCACGCGGCGGCGCGGCAGCGGCGCGCTCGAGCTGCCCCGACAACCCGGGCCACCAGAACCTATTCCGAGCCTCTGCTTTAATTTTACTAATGCCCATGATACATCGACGTAGTCCATTAATTATTGTAGTATTAGTAATTGCTGCAGAGGTTCCATGTGTTCCGTTTCCGTTTTTCCCGTGATTAAAATGTCATCCAAAAACTGAAGTACTCCACCCACTCCCGGTAGTATACTTTCTAGTGCACGTTGGAAGATCGCTGGAGCACTAGATAATCCGAATACCAGCCGCTTGTACTTGAACAACCCTTTATGCGTATTGATACGAGTTAACATTGTGACTCGCTATGCAAATTTAACTGATTATATGCACTGGACAAATCTAGTTTACTAAAATGTTTTACGCCATGTTATTTTGAAAATAGCTCATCTTTATACGAGGTAAGGGATACTTTTCTATTAACAGTTGCTTATTAAGCGTAACCAAAAAGTCTGCACATAACCTAATACTGCCGTCCCGCTTGAGCACCGGCACGACGGGGCTGGCGTACTCGGAGCCCGCCACCGGCTCGATTATACCTAACTTTTGCAACCGATTTAACTCGTCCTCTAATTTTGATCGAAGTGCAAACGGAACTGGCCTCGCTTTGTAAAAAAAAGGGGTTGAATCGGGTCTTAATCTAAGTTTTATTTCCGTACCGTTATAATAACCTAGATTTTCAGAAAATAAAGAAGGATATTGTTTGATGAGCTGTTCTGCACTGATCGGAATACCACAACTATTCACTTGACATAACTCCAAATTATATTTTGCCATAAAGTCACACCCCAATAATAAGGAACCTTTTATAACGTAAACATCAATATTGTTTGATAGGTTCCTTTACGAAAAAGTTAATGAAATAATGCCTAAACAGTGTATGGACGTTCCATTGTAGCTTAATAATAACTTATTGGTGGACTTTAATGGTATTTCCATAAAGTGCTTACGATAAATCGTACCACCAATGACGGTAACGGCCGAACCTGTATCTAATTGGAAAGTCAGTTGAATATTATTTACGAGTACCTTCTCTTGCATCGGTTCTCCGTTAATCGAGCGAACGTTAAATAATAGATGCTTACCGTCGTTACCGTCATCCGAACAACATTCTAGGAAATTATTTTTTATCACACTTGTCTTGCACACGCGCTTTAAATGGCCTTTTTCACCGCACACCCGACACGTATAATTCCTAAAACGACACGTTTTATTGTGATGATCAAAGTAACCGCATACTGTACACTGGTCGGCCTGTGTCGACAATGTCCTGCCGCCAAATTGATGTCGACATTGCTGTGCTCCTCGTGAGTTCCTGATAGTCATCTCGCACATCTATCAAGTCTGTTGGCACCGGCGGTCGGAGCGGCGCCTGTACCGCATCCACTGCGGATTGCCTTGCAACTTCCTTGGTACAGCGCAAGCTCTCCGCCAACTGCAACGCCTTCTCCAGGGTCAGATCGGTCATGGACTCGCTGAACAGTCGATCACGCTCCGGTCCACCCGACATGCCGAGCACAAACTTGTCCCGCAAAGCTTCTTCCAAGGCATTGGCCTGGAATCCACAGTTCATGACTAAACCGCGGATCCGGGATGCCCATTGTGACAAGGACTCGCTTCCTTGCACCACACTATAAAACTGAAACCCACGCGTCTTTATTTTAAAATGGCTATCCAGTAACTCCAACACCTTTGCGAACGCCAAGACACCGACATCCCCGGGAAGCGCTAGATCCCGTACCAGTCTATAAGTAGATTCGGCCAAACTACCAATCTAGCACTTCGTGATTTAATAAATTTAACACGCCGACTGAAACTTTTGCCATTATCACTACTAATTACGCGTAGTTCGAACGTCGCCAATTGTTAGTTGGAAATTAATCTATTAAAACACAAGACGTAAGCTTTAGTACCGAGGCTATAATATCGACTGGGTATCGGTGGGTGATCGCGGACGCAGCCGCCGATCCGACTTAACCTACCCACATTTTTTATAATAATAATAGTTATGAAAGCAAAAACTTTCGGAGCTGTGCAGTGACCGAACGGGAGGCATGCCATTTGCAACAGCTCCCCTTTGTAGACAAGGCGTAGAAACCGGCGGTGAGCCGGGGCCACTGGTAAATGAAAAGAGGCCTGAGACAGGTCAATCTTGGAGATTGGAGGAAACCCGGGACACTCGATATATTGATTAGTCTGAATGGCTCCGTGAGTACCTATTCATTTAACCTTTTTAAATTGAAAATTGTACGAACTGAACCCTCGCTTCTCTATAATAAACCTTGGGGAGCGCTGAACTGCCTCCAATACTCCTTAATTTTTCAACAGAGTTACTACAATCGATATTGCTTGGGATTCTGCTGTGCAATATGGGCCTTCCTTCAGATTTGGTATGATTAAAGGAGGCTTTTGGAGAACGGGTATGCGATATCCTTTTATTAATTTTTAACAAGAAATTCGGTGCTGCTATGTTTTTTAAATGCCTGTGGAATTGTTGCAAGCATCCCGCCCTGAACGGTTCCGAGTCAATATTTTCACTTATTTTTTGCTGCCCGAGTTAGTCTCTGCGGACGGCCCGGCCCGTTTTCTGCTGCCTTTGTTCTGGTAATGGGCATTGCTGGGACCTTGACGACCACCACGTTGGCGAAATGATCCGCCGTACGACGGTGAGCACAATGATTATGATTTCCAAAACCCTGCGAGGGTCGGTTGTTACAACAACCCTGCGAGGGTTGATTGTAATGGCTGTAATTAGGATAATGCGCTGGAACGCAGCATCCGTAGCTGGTACCCTGCGAGGTTCCATCATCACTAGTCGACGCCTGCGGGGGGTGACAACAACCCTGCGAGGGTTGATTATACTGACTGTAGTTAGGATAATGCGCTGGAACGCAGCATCCGTAGCTGGTACCCTGCGAGGTTCCATCATCACTAGTCGACCCCTGCGGGGGGTGACAACCACCCTGCCAGGGTTAATTATAATGGCAATAATTAGGATAATGCGTTGAAGCGCAGCATCCGTAGCTGGTATCTTGCGAGGGTCCATAATCATTGGTCAACCCCTGCGGGGGGTGATAACAACTCTACCAGGGTTGATTATAATGACTGTAATTAGGATAATGCGCTGGAACGCAGCATCCGTAGCTGGTACCCTGCGAGGGTCCATCATCACTAGTCGACCCCTGGGGGGGGTGACGGCCAGGCTTGACAACTCTAGCTTACGAAGTAGAACCGGTGTTTGTGGACTTGACCACGAAAGCTTTTTAACTACTCCAGCTTTTTCAAGAACGACAACAGTTCACTATTAAATAGGCATTGGTTAGATAGTGGCACTCACAGCGGATTGGGATTCACAGCGAGGTATTTATGATTAGCACTTATACTACGTCAGTTGACGTAATTCCGTACGCCCGCAACCACACCATCATCGATTGGATTGCTAGATTTATCCATCTATACCCAAATAAAACATTTTACCAACTAAAAATAATGTGGGTAGGTGCCACACAAGAAAAAAAGAAAGGACTTTATTAATCAGCTGCAAATTGAATACACAAGTAATACAAACCGAACGGCAGCGCCGTTAAAAATTAAAAATTTGAAAATCTAAAAAATCTAAAAAAAAATAGCTATATTTTTACTAAATTAAAAAGATGTAAAAAACCAGTGCCCCGCGGTAAGGTGCCCATCATGGCGGCGGCATTCCCGCGCTGGATTTCGATAATTATCCGCTGCGCGAGAAAGCCGCCGGCACGTGGGTCACCCGTCGCCTCCCTGGCCCCACGGACCCAGTGTCTCGATAACAAATGCGACAAAGTCGTATTGGGTGCCGAGACAACTGTACTTGCCCACCTTCGAGCGCTCACGCATCTCAGCCGCCGCGCCAGCCTGTTTGGCGGTTGCCGGAAGATAGGTCGCAGCTAGTGTGTCGGCGCACGTTGCGTCCCACACCAGCGGGCGACCTATCCTCCACGGTATCATAGACATCCCATCAGGTCTCTTGCCATCGTCACGTGCAATGTGTTGAGGTTCTAGGATTGCGGGGACGTTGGCGCTGACGAGAGACCGTCGCAGAATGTCATTAATCGCGGCGTGACGGGAGAGACGGCCAGCGCTCGAAGAGCAGGCAAGCCCATGGTGACCGAGGCGGTCAACACTCGCTCCACAGGAAGCACAGCTATGGTCGATACAAACCTCGGCTCCCAGCCGGAGACCGATGGCGAGACGGAGAGTGGTCGGGTCCATGAAAGATTAATTTACATGTAAAGAAACAATGCAATGTCTTTGAACCATTATTATAAAATCAGGCACGAATACCCAACAATATAATATTATTTTTAAGTTTCAGGGCGAGTTGTTGGTGTATGTGCTTAGCGACGTTATTATGACGGTAGGTATATTCCTTGTTGGCGAGTATCCTGTAACCTCCTGTTATGTGATCTAATGTTTCAGTTGTTTCGTGACATAATCTGCATTTACCTGTGGCTATGGTTTCTTTTAGAATATATTTGGAGTAGTTACGGGTTTTGATTATTTGGTCTTGGATTGCTATAAGAAATCTTTCGGTTTCACTGAATAAATTTCCTTTTGTGAGCCAAGTGCAGGATACAGTGCGGTTAACATAGTCTTGTTAAAGGTGATGTGGATACTTTCCGTGGATTGCTTTTTTCTTCTAATTATCGATTTTTTGGTTATCTTGTAGAATTTTTTGTTTAGGATCAAATTGGCTGTTGTTAAATTGTAAGGGTGTTCCAGATGTGGTTTTAATACTTTTTCTTGTAATTTGTAACTTAGGGATGATAGGTCTATGTGTGGCATCTGTGTTTGAGTATTTAATAAGCATTTCTGTAAAGGTGTCTTCAATTGTATTGAATATACATATATGTATTGATTCTGGTTCTGTAGTTTGTGTGTAAGTATCAAGATCCTCTGTTGTGATTGTTTGTTGTGTAGATGTTGCATATTGTTTTACGTTTTACGGAGACGTTATGTGTAGCATATTTTCGTGTTGTTACTTCCGTATCAATGAGAGGTAACAGGGTATCGATTAAGGATGTGTCATGTACTGTGTCGGAAATTTCTTCTGTGTCTGGTAGTGATACCGATTGTTTTATCCGTTCTCGTTCAGCTACCGATATTCTTTGATTTCTGTGTATTACCCTTATTTGATCGGCTAGCCCTGGTTCTGAGAAATGACTTAGTTCAGGGAATGTTTCAATGAACATTTTGTGTAAAAACGGCCTATTTGCTGTAAGGTTCGTTTTACATTGAGTGACCGTATAGCAACAACGAAGAAGCTCTCGGTTGATTGGGTCTGTTCATTTCATTCGTTGTCTACTTTTGCCAGCGAGGGTGGTTGCAGGAAGCATTTCCTGCAAAACACTTCATGCCGGTGAATTGGTGTCGATATTATTGTGTGCGTTTGTTTCTACGCTGTAGTTAGATTCTACATTAGCTATATTTCTCGCAGCGTTAATTATGTCAGAGATAGACGCAAGTAAGTCAGACGAAGCTTCCTGGGTAACATCATATGACCTGGGTGATACTGTGGTGGATCGTGATAACGCTGAGTTTTGAAATGACTTTGGTGATGACGATGGTGAAGAGAAAAGGCTCTGGGTTTATGATATGAGCGAACTATTACCGGAAGAGCCGTTTTCTGCAACAGTTAAACACTGGGCAGGTTTTGTTTTTTATTCTAGCAGATCTTCTCATTTTGTTCCCACGAGTGGCTAGGGACGACGCGTCAACCACGGCAGAGCCCTGCGTTCACCGTGTCAAGGGTAAGTAAAACCAGGCTCCCCCCTGGCCATGCAGCCCTCGGCGTACGCTGTTTCACCTTGGTTGGGTTCTATCCCTCTTGGTCTGGATCCTCACCTTAGACCTATCCGGCATGAGTGGCTCTACCGGCATATCTCTAAGAATCATTGGACCACACAAGCCCCGCCACGACGTCAACGTGGAGATACAGTGGCGGGGTTATTATTATTATTTTCCTATCATTTGCGATTCTCCCTTTAAAGGGGTAATTAAGCCAGATGATACGGGTCACTGACCAAGTATTACTGGAATAAAAAATTAAGATTACTTTCTGGATCAGAAATACATTTTCGCACTATTCGGCAGGTATTAAGAATTGCGGCTTTTTTCATCGTGTAAAATACTTGTGTGGGCAGATCAAGGGTGGTTAGACTATGTAGTAAGTGTTTAGGAATTACTCCCGTAGTGGAGAGCACCAGGGGTACAATGTACACTGACTAAGTTCCTTATTCTCAAAACTTCTTCTTTTAACTCTGCATATTTATTTATTTTTCCTGTTATTGCTGTTTGTAAATTGTGAGTATTAGAGATTGTAACATCTATTAAATAAGCTTTTTACATGTATATAATGTACTATTTGATTATGGCGATGGGTGTAATCTGTCTGTAGAAAGGAAGTGCATGCACCGGTGATATGTTGTATGGTTTCAGGTTGTTGAATTCAAATCCTGCATTTGTCTGACTCTATGTTTTCTTTCAGTATATATTTCTTGTAATTTCTTGTGTTTATTACTTGGCTTTGGATGGCGACAATAAATCCTACTGTTTCCGGAAACAAATAACCTTGTTATAAAAAAATATTTGATGCTATTGGATCTACATGAGGTTTTTCAAGGTCGTGCACATGTCTACCATGCAACTTTTTACTTCTTTAAGTTTCAGATTAAGAGGCGTGTATTTATCATCTGTTAAAGTCATAGCTTCGTGTTGTACACCTGTACAACACTGTTACTTATTTTGCTGTAGAAGAAATCTCTCAAATTTTTTAGTTGATTTTGCCAAAGAAAATTTAAATCAATGAATCGTCTTTCTCCTAGTTCTCTTTTGGTGGATAATCTCTCTACTAACTTCGGGTGTAAGTATTTATATTTCGTTAGAGTGGTTCTAGTTTTAATTTCCAGGTTCTTTAAATCGGTTTGAGTCCATTTTATTATCCCTAATGAATATGTTAGTATCGGCGTGGCATATGTATTTATGGCTTTTGTTAAGTTGCGGACATTAAGCTGTTTTTTACACACTTTGTTACCTTTCCTAATGTACTCTGAAATAAGATATTTTTTAATCTGCGTGTGTTTTATTGATTTTGTCTGCTGTATTCTTAATTATTGTAAATTTCATTATTATCCATGGCAGTTATACAAATATCTTCATTGATATTGTAATCGCCTTCAATTATTTTTCCCTTTTTTATATGCATTGTTTTACATTTGTCTAAACCAAAATTCGTCGTTATTTCCAGCAATTCCTTCATGCCATGATCAGTTTTTCCATAGAGTTTGATGTCGTCTATGTACATCAGGTGACTGATTGAAGTGTCGCGGGTAAGTTTATAGCCATGTTTAGATTTGGAGAGGAGTTGTGAGAGACGGTTTAAGGCCATACAGAACCACAGAGGGCTGAGGGAGTCACCCTGAAGGATGCCATTTCTAATTTAGATTTGCTTGGTTATTAACTTTGCAGTTTTTCCTGACAAAGTTAGTGTCGTCCTCCAGTTAGCCATTGCATGTTCCAGGAAAGCTATGATTGAAGGATAAATCTTATATATTTGTAGGATGTGAATCAACCAAGAATGCGGAACACTGTCGAAAGCTTTTTATAATCTACATAACAAATATTTAGATTTATATTGTGTTTGTGAGCGTGTTTAAAAACAGTGGAATCTATGATAAGCTGTTCCTTACATCCTCTGTGGTTCTGTCGGCAGCCTTTCTGTTCTTCAGCTATAATGTTGTGCATTTCTAGGTGGTTAACTATTTTATGGGTTATACAAGAAGTGATCAGTATATAGGTAGTGGGTAAACATGTTATAGGCCGGTATTGAGATAGGTCTGCAGTATTGGGTGATTATGGGAGCATTAATGTTATTCCAGTGGTTAGAAATGGCGGTAGCGGCGTTGTTCCATGGATAAGTTCAGTGACTACTTTAGCAAAAATGCTATGGAGCACCGTGAGATGCTTAAGCCAAAAATGTTGTACTCCGTCCAATCCAGCAGCCTTCCAATTTTCATTTTACTAGTAACTATATATATATATATATATATATATATATATATATCATCTTCCGTGACATTTGTTAAAGCCATTTCTTCTATATGGTCCCAATGTTGAGCCTCTTCGTCGACCCACTTTGCTGAGCGATTAAATTCTGACGATTTGTCCCATATTTCTGCCCAATAATGTCTCAGGTCCTCCGCACTTGGTACTTCTGTTGAGTTTTGATTATCTGATCCACTATTGTACAACGACCTATAGAACCCTTTTTCATTGGTGTTTAATAGATGATTATTAGTCTTTCTTTGTATAGCTTTATTATATCTCCCTAATCGATGTGCTTTTAAGGCAAGCTTTTGTTATAGCGTGTCTAAGTACTCTTGTGGTCTACCGTTTGCTGGCTCGTGAAATAGACTTTGGTGTTTCTAAATACTGTGTCTGCTGTATCTGTAACTTTTCTTGACCTATTACCTTTTATGTATTTTGTTAGCCTTTCTAATTTTTTTTCTGAATGTTTCAATATCCCTTTCTATTCTTATTTTCCACGTAGGTTTTTCAATATTTTGTCTGGGTCTGCGGCCTTCAGTGATATTACGTTCAACTTTGTAACCCATTTCTTGGCTTATGACTAATCCGCTACAATATATAAGTGTGTATATTTGTGTTAAATTTGAATCTTGTGAAATGAGTTGCGGTAGAATAACGGCTTTGGATATTTTGAAAAGTCCGTTGAGTTTTTTATTAACTCTTAGTCTAGGGAGTTTAGGACGTGTTAGAGGGTCCGTACCTGTAAATTCTATTAACGTATTTTGTAGTTGTTTTAAAAATTCTGGGGTGTTTGTATTAGTTATGATAGTGTAATTAATGTCGGCGGGGTCACGTTCTGCGGCAGATGTAAATACAGATCGTTCTGTCTGTGTTTGGGTTGATAAAATAGGTGTCCGTAAAAGTAAGGGATGATAATAAATGCTGCTGTGTGGTTAAATCAATAGAGGACGGTAGGTGAGATATGTGTGGTGCTGAAGAGTTGACACGTTCTTTGTCCTCTTTTAGAAGTGTTGATACTTCCAACTTTATTTGTGTAATAATTGTATCCGATAAAAGTTTGCTACGCAGTATTGATCTCATTTGATCAGCAATACGTTGCTCAGACACATTTATATTATTATTCTGTTTAAAACCTGTCGAATGGGCGTTTTCTGTACATAGTCTTGTCTGTTTCTAGCTTGGTAATAAAATAGTATGTGCGCATGATAAACAAGTTAACATCATTGCTCCATCTCATGCGCACTCGAGGTTTCCCAGCCTTAGTGGACGCGGGTAAAAAGGCATTCATCTCCCGCGCAACATCCAAGTTGGGTATATCTACGTCTATTTGTTCTTCATCCACATATGCCAATGATGGGGTGTAAGATATTGTACTTGGGCTATAAGGTTCGATAACTTCTGAAATAGCTGGTGATGGACTTCTATATCTATTGTTGGTAATTCTACGACTTCTTCTAACTGGAAGTGCTTCACTCTGTTCTGAGCAATCACGTGGCGTCTGTGGTGAAGTTAATGAAGAATTACGGACAGATTCCGTGTCTACAACAGTTGATAACTGGGTAACATTTATATTATTATTTTTAATTCTTCTCATATAATTCCTACGAGTTGCAAGAGACAACAAGTCAATCACGGCAGAGCCCTGCGTTCACCGCGACAAGGGTACTTTAAACTGGAGGGCCCCTGATCTCCTGAGTTCTCCATGTTAGAGACTATACTCCCCTATAGCCACGCAGCCCTCGGCACATCCTGTTTCACCTTGGCTTGGGTTGTATCCCTCTTGGTCTGGACCATCGCCTTAGGCCTGTCCGGCATGAGTGCCTCTATCGGCATAGCCATAAGGGTCATTGGATCACGCAAACCCCGCCACGACGTCAACGTGGAGATACTGAATCGGGGTTATTATTATTATTATTATTAATGAATGAGATTTCATAAGTATAAAAAAAGATAATGGCGTTAATGTCCCGGTTGTGCTGTCTAGCACGAGGGTCCGGGGCATCCGTATGAGCATCGGTTAGTGTTCAACTACTGTACATAACTCAGAAAATAGTCATTGGTACGTGGCGGCTGTGGGATTTGAGCCCGGTAACTCTCGCATTGCGAGTCGATAATTTATTTAGGTACATAAGTTTTATTTCGAAAAAAAGGAGCTTTCATGTAAAAACGCAGAAATCGGTTTATGGGTTTATCGAGTCACATTATTAACGCTATATGAACCGTTGTCCCTCATTTCTGAATTCGGAGGATAACGAAACTAAAATTCCCGTTGTCCCCTGTTCGGGGGATAGCATTCGAGGGACAACGGGAATGATCCAAAAATATGAGGTGGTTCGATAGTTATGCTCGCAAGTGCACTTAAAGGTATATTTTGTGGTGTATACGTGATTATTTCAATTTATGTTGATATGGACGTGAATTTGTCAATTTAGGTCTTAATCTTTATAGTACTTACTCTAAAAGTACTTGTATAAGGATGTAACGTTAAGTTAGTTCCCAAGGCTGCCGCTAGGTGGCGCTGTAGCGTAACAATGTAATTTCTACATCGCGGTATCGAAATGTTTTGTTCAAATAGTATAAGCTAATTTGTCCGTTTGTAATGTGTCGATAAATATACGCACGTTTTTTGGAGTCGATACCTATTGTGTTATTTATTCACACTATTTACCCTAAATTCTTAAGTTTCGGGGTTCTAGCAAATTGCTAAGTTTATTCATGGTCCTTCGAGCCGGATAAAGGGTTATAGTGTATGGGCACTACCGCTAGTCGGTATTTTTGGACGACACACCTACTACGAACAGTGGCTTGCTGTTGATAACGTAGTAGTACAGGAGCCAGCAAAGGAAGCTGGACTTCAGACAACACAGGAGTGCTGTCAGGACTACGTGGATGCAGCCGGGCGTGAAGCGGTCTGGATAAGTTGGATTGGATGCTGCTGGGCGTGAAGCTGTCCGTGTGAGGTGATAGTTGTCAACTGGTGGTGCAGCGCGACTCAGTACGTCAACGGAGTGACGTAACTATTGTGGTGAACTCGGTTGTGCAAGCGAACTGTGAGTACTTTGGACTTATTTGCGTAGGCGATTTTCAACCTTATATCAAGGAAGATTTTAACTTTGAAATTTTTAAAAGTGGCAGTGTTGCTGATATAATTTGGACCTTATTTACAAGAAGATATTAACTTATAAATAAATGTAATTTGTAACTTAGAAAACTTTAAGCTAAGGTGTTGGGACTTAGAATAGTTTTGATAAAAACGGAGGTACGGGGAATCCATGCCGGATTTTTCCCAGAATTTATAAGTGTTTTAAAACACTTAGAATATTTGCGTCGAGTTCCGATAATCCAAAATTTGTTAATGTTTTTTATTTGATAGTTGAATTATTATTGTTGATTTCGATTTAACTTCTATATTTGTACCTATCTTAAATCAATATTTTTGTCAAAAGTTGTACCTTTAAGCAAATTAATAATGGAGCTTATAATAAACTTTCAATCAGATTTGTCTGCTCGTATTACAAAGGCTTATACGAATTATAAGAAAACTCCTAAGGAGAGGTTATCTAAGCAATATTTAGAAACTCGGTTGGAAAATTTGGAACAATTATGGTTAGAGTTTTTAACTGGTCACAAGAAGTTAATGTGTTCTGTTAATACTACAGACGTAAGCAAGACTAGTTACATAACAAATGAAGTGTATGATGGAACGGAGGACACTTATATGAATTGTAAAACTGCGCTCAAAAGAGCCATAACTACTTTTGAATCGGTTTCCAATAACACTACGGAAAACATTTCCAGGGATAGTAGTGTCTCCTCATCATTTAATGTAAAATTGCCTGTAATTAACATTCCTTCATTTAGTGGGAAATATTCAGAGTGGCCAACATTTAGAGATTTATTTGTATCTTTGGTGCATAGCAATAATAATTTAAATGGAGTTCAAAAATTGCACTATTTAAAAGGGTATTTACAAGGGGAAGCCGAGCAGGTTTTGAGAAATATACCGATAGCTAATGATAACTACGACAGATGTTGGAAGTTATTAGAAGAGAGGTATAACAATAAAAAATATATATGTCATCACATTCTTAGTACATTTTTTGGTATAAAAAATATTACTAATGAATCAGCAGTGGCCTTAAAAGGTCTAATCGATTCTACGAATGATTGTTTATCTGCTCTAAAGAATCTGGAAGTGCAAGTGGAAACTTGGGATGTGATAGTAGTCCATATTCTGACTGCTAAGCTCGACCACGAATCTAAAAGGCAGTGGGAGTTCAATTTAATGAATAATACGGGTTCAAATACTTTACCTACTTACAAACAGTTCGCGGAATTCATAACAAATAGGTATCGTGCTATGGAATTTTTGGATCCGCGGTCGGGTTTAGGAAACAAGGGTCAGAGCGGTCAGAATCCACCTGTAAATAGGGTTAAGTCTCTGCATGTAACTTCATATGCAAAATGTTCATTCTGCCAGGAGAATCACAAACTGAGTTATTGCAAAGAGTTCGCTAAAGGTACTGTAGAATCACGTCGTGAGTTCGTACTTAAAAACAACGTGTGTTTTGTTTGTTTGGGTATCAATCACTCTGCCAAAAACTGCCGTACGAACATGTCATGTCGAATTTGCAAGCGAAAACACCACTCTCTGTTACACCCGAAGGCTTGGAGTAATAATGAGGTTTCATCCGAGGATAGAAACGGCGCCAAAGATGCGGTTGTTTCATGTTTTTCGACAGGTAGACAGCATGAGCAGGTTTTACTAGCTACGGCGCTGGTGAAGGCTTTGTCGAAAAATGGTCAATGTTTTATGGTACGGGCATTGCTGGATCAGGGGTCACAATCGTCATTTGTGACTGAATCGACAGTGCAACAATTGAGACTGAAGAAAACTCCTGTCAAAGGAAGGATTATAGGTATCGGTGGAGACAATGGTTTAGTCTCCAAGGCTATGGTGTCAATTGAAATTGCGTCACGGGTTGACCCAGCTTGCGTAATTGTAGTGAAAGCGTATGTGTTAAGTTCAATTACAACACTTCTTCCTGCTACGAAGATTGAAGCAATGGAGTGGCCTGAGTTCGGTCACTTGGTGTTGGCTGATCCCAAATATCATACGCCAAATCGGATTGACATGTTGTTGGGGGCTGATGTTTATAGCCGAATTATCCAGAATGGAGTGAAACGAACTTCTACGGGTTCACTGGTCGCTCAATCCACAGGTTTAGGATGGGTTTTGTCAGGGGTTGTCAAAACCAATAATTACGCTGAACGCGAGATTAAAGTAATGCATTGTCGTGTGGACGATAATGAGCTACTAAGGCGGTTCTGGGAGCTAGAGTCCGATGGTATAGAGCCTTTAGAGAAGATGCTGAAGGAGGACGAGAAACGCTGCGAGGAGTTCTTTTCTTCAACTACTCGTAGAGACACAGACGGTAGGTATATTGTTCGCCTCCCATTCACTATAGACAAACCGCAGGTCACGGACTCGCTGAAAATTGCTGAAAAAAGATTTAAATCGCTGGAGTATAGATTGAGTAAAGATCAAAAATTGAAACAAAAGTATACGGAAGTGATTAACGAGTACGTAGAGCTAAACCATATGGAATTAGTACCAAAAGAAGAATTAGATAATCCCCATGCTATTTATCTGCCTCACCATGCTGTCGTGCGCGAAGATAAAGACACAACAAAGGTGCGAGTTGTGTATGACGCTTCGTGTAAGGGAAGTAATGGGTTATCGCTAAACGATAATTCATTAGTGGGACCTACTTTGCAGCCA
The DNA here is from genome assembly GCA_907269095.1 of Blastobasis adustella. Taxonomy (NCBI): domain Eukaryota; kingdom Metazoa; phylum Arthropoda; class Insecta; order Lepidoptera; family Blastobasidae; genus Blastobasis; species Blastobasis adustella. Next base: position 1,903,322 of record OU026132.1, read on the forward strand.
GATCTTAGGCATATTATTATGCGCTGGAGGATCTACCCAATATGTCTAACTGCGGATATTGTTAAAATGTACAGACAGGTTAAAGTTGATGAGAGGGACATTGACTTTCAGAGAATCGTGTGGCGTGGAGATGCGGCATCTGACACAAAACATTATAGATTACTCAGAGTTACGTTTGGTACGGCAAGCGCTCCTTACTTGGCGGTTAAGGCTTTGCAGCAATCGGCGTTGGACGACGGTGGCGAATATCCTGCGGCGGCTAATCGGGTGCTCACTGACTTCTATATGGACGACTTGTTAACGGGATGCTCGTCTAAGGAAGAAGGAATTGCTATTTACAACGAGATGAGTGAACTTTTGGCACAGGCTGGGTTTGAATTGCAAAAGTGGTCGAGTAACTGCGAGGAGTTGTTACAGGATATAATAGCAAGGAATCAGGATAATGACGCTAGGGAAGGCATGGAAAAGGAACAGGGAATGGAAGAAAGGAACTTATTGGGAAACCTGAAAATAAAAAGTGACGAGATTATTAAGATTGTTGGGCTTACCTGGAATCGAAGTGATGACTCGTTCCATTACTCGGTTAAACTTCCAACGCTCGCCGAGCCGGTGACAAAAAGGAAGATTATTTCCGACATATCGCGTTTCTATGATCCTCTAGGATGGGCTGGACCTAGCATAATAGTATCGAAAATAATTATACAAAAGCTCTGGCTAGCAGGTATTGACTGGGATGAAGTCGTACCGGCTAAACTATTAGATGAATGGCTTTCTTACCGTCAGGAGTTGGCATTATTAGGGAAAATTAGTATACCCAGGTGGACCGGAATGGCGACTGATTCTCGCGTAGAGTTGCACGGATTTAGCGATGCGTCGAAGCTGGCTTACGCGGCAGTGGTTTACGTGAGGTCAATTACGGCTGATGGAAGAATTAGTACAGCTTTAATAACCGCCAAGACCAAAGTGGCTCCTGTTAAGCAGGTTTCTATTCCTCGGCTGGAGTTATGTGGGGCTGTGCTGTTAACACGACTGCTGCTAGAAATAGCTAAAGTCTTTCAAATTCACAAGCAAAACATTCATGCCTGGACTGATTCTAAGATCGTGTTGGCTTGGCTAAACAGTCATGCATGCCGCTGGAAGGTCTTCGTAGCAAATCGGGTATCGGAGATTCAAACGAATTTGGATGCACATAACTGGGCTCATATAGAGTCAAAGCGGAACCCGGCTGACGTTGCTTCTCGTGGGTTGCCTCCGTCGCAGCTGCTTAATAACGAGTTATGGTTTAACGGCCCAGAGTTCTTGCGCGAGGATGTTATAAACTATGAAAAGCCGAAAGATATGGCAACGAATATTGAAGAGGTGACTGTTCATTGTGTTGCTGCAGTCGAAAAGTCCATGTTCTCTAGGTTTTCGTCCTTAACCAGGTTGGTGAGGGTCGTTGCATACTGTAGGCGTTTCATAAAGAACATAAAGGTCAAGGTCAAGGTCTATGGATACCTCACTACCCAGGAGCTTGCAGGGGCATTAAACACGGCGTTACGTCAATGCCAAATTGATAATTTTGGCCAAGAAATTACGTTGATGACTCAGCGAAAAGAGCTACCAAAAAGTAATTGTCTACGAACGTTAAATCCTTACCTAGACAAGGATCAACTACTGAGAATCGGCGGGAGACTGGAACGATCTCTGCTGAGTGATTATCGCAAGCATCCTATCATTTTACCTCGGAATTCCCATTTGACGGACCTTGTTATAGCGAATGCTCATAAACAAACTCTACACGGAGGGCCACAGTTGATGCTGCGCTACATTCAATCCAAGTATTGGATTTTGGGAGGGAAACAAAGAGTTACATCGTTTTACCGGAAGTGTGTTACATGTACAAAAAATGCAGCAGTAACTCGAACCCAGTTAATGGGTCAACTACCCCCTGAAAGGGTTACACCGACACGTCCATTTAAGTGTAGTGGAGTAGATTACGCTGGACCAATACAGCTTAGAACTGCCAGGGGCAGAGGCCATAAATCGTAAAAGGCATACATTTGTCTCTTTGTATGTATGGCTACTAGAGCCATACATTTAGAAGTGGTGTCTGACCTGACTGCCCAGGGTTTCTTACAGGCGTTCAAACGTTTTGTTGCTCGGCGTGGACGCTGCTCGGACCTATGGAGCGATAATGGTACAAAGTTTGTTGGAGCATCTAACGAGTTAAAGAGACTCTATCGCAATGAACAGAACTCTATACACCGTGAGGTTGCAGAGTTGCTGGCGACCAATGACTGTTCTTGGCACTTTATTCCTCCAAGGGCTCCTAACTTTGGTGGATTGTGGGAGGCGGGGGTGAGATCCGTCAAACATCATCTGAAACGAGTGGTGGTAATATTTAGCAAAGTGAGGTTGACCAAGGTCTACCGCTAGGGACTGGGGACTAATTGAACAATCTCGTGAGCCGAGTGGTATCCCGCGTGGGTATATTATTATGAAATAAAGTATTTTGGATGTTATTGAACACATCTTACAAAAGTTTTTTAGTTTAATTTTGGTATAAGTTTAACGCGTATATCCGTCTATCTGTAGCTTCCGAACGGATAAACCAATTTCAATGCGGTTTTCTTTATTTGAAAGGTCTTTTAAACGAAATTATTCATAGCTTTATTTAATCGAAATCAGTTTAGTAGTTTAGAAGATATTTGACTAATAGTAGACTTAGTAGGGGGTGTTTGTTCGGGATGTGTCGGTAGTTAATGTACATCTTTGATTTGCGATATCTCGCAAGATATACCGCTTTCGACATTTGAACATAAAATGATGGATAGATATTAAAGTTTCCTATCGATTGGCATAAGTTTTATGAGTGGCCGCAAAATCGATATTTTTTCAAAATGGCGGAAAGTGGTGATTTTCTCCATAGTAAATGTTCAATTCTCTTTGTTGGTATTTCAATCTTCTGTGTATTTAAAACATAATGGAAATTCTTCTAATAAAACTTCAGTTCACTATGTCATAGTATCACTTTGTATTTTCTTTGTTCAAATCTTGTTCTTTCCACTTAGATAACAAATTCACATAACATTCTCACTGTACCAAAGTCAACTATAACAGTATTACTTTACTACAGAGGCTTTGTATGTTTTAATTAATTAATAACACTGGAGCTTGTGTTTACGTGACAGTAGCGCCACCTGTGACTTAAGGAATTGGAGGTATTGGTACCCTCACTGCACCATACGCCCTTAGTACAAGAGGTGGGTGAGATGTAATAACAGAGCTAGTTTACGGAACTGTAAGTCATGCACACATGACGCGTCCCAAAAGATCGACTACTGTAAGATCAGTTTGGTGACCGTGACATTTTTGTTCAGTACTCGTGTGGAGAATGCACGTGCCGGCGACGATTGCGCGACAACGGCACCGTCGCGTGGTGCGGCGCGCTCGGACTGCGTGCGCTGCCCGCCGCGCTGAACGACGAGAGAAACCTTGTTGAAATATACGCGCCAGGCAACGCTATCAGCCACCTACGAGCTGATGACATCCCATCGACACTGCTGGTAGTATCCATTTACATCATCATCCTGGTTTCATATCCCGGTGGTACTTCCGCGCGGCAAGAGAGGGCCCGCTGTCCACCTTCCTGCTCTACATAGTCCACTTTGCTTGCTAGTAATAAAGCCTACTATGACGCTTGTACATCTTCCAAAGTACCTTAATCTTGTTCCACGAATCCAAAATGGCAAAGAAAATTTCTCTGGAAGTGCAAAGTATTAAACTATTTTGGTTCTAACATGTGATGATGCAATCAGTATCGATGGTGAGATAGTACGATGATGAACGTGAAAACAATTCCTCGGAACACTGGGAGGCAAATTGTCTCCGCTGAATCAACGGTTCCATACAAATTGTAAGCATGAACGAGATGCTGCTACTCAAACTGACTACAGACAGATTTAATCTACATAAAATAATAGGAGTTGCGTATTAGAAATAGGTACAATTGTATGCGGCTGTCACTACACGTCTAATTTTGATTTGTTTTAAGGTTTTGGATCTACGCAATAATTCCATTATAAGAGCGGATGCAGCAGCAGCAACAATTTTCTTCTCTAATAAACTTAGCAAGATTTTGCTTGCCGGTTGCACAATAGACTGTGGGTGCAACGAGGAAAACTTACCATGGCTCACTGGGCTTATTGAAAATATTAAACAGGTACGTAAGAATAAAACAAGTAATGTCGAAACATTAATTTATTTATTTATTTAAAAAGTTTATTGCTCTAAAATTAATACAATTGGCGTACTTAAAGCCATCAGGCTTTATCTACCATTCAACCAGTAGGCCATGCGTAAAGTGAGTGAGTAGGTGCCAAAAGCGGAACAGAGAGCAAGTATACTTAATTAACTAAATAACAAATACTAGTAACGAGAAAGATGATAAATATAAATTATATATCATATCCCTACAATAAATACAATACGATACAAACAATATACCTATCATAAATACTATAGATACATATACTATATCGACACATATACTATTTACTGTTAGGCCTTTTCTCTATAAATAATTTATTTACTAGCTTTTTAAAGGTAAAGCGTTTTTGTGATTTTCGAACATCTTCGGGAATTTCATTCCAAAGACGCGCTGCCTGAACTGTGAATGCATGACTGCAGAAATTAGTGCGATGAGGTGGAATATCCAGACCCAAATTACTGGAGGAACGAAGATCACGGTCATGTGCTGTATGTAAGTAGTTGAATTGATCTCTTAAATAACCCGGCGAGGAAGGATTGTCAAGAATGGAAAAAAGTGTTGAGAGGATAAGAGACTTCCTTCTCTCGCGGATGGTTAGCCAACCCAGCTTTTCCCTGTATTCGGAAATGTGGTCATACTTCCGAAGCCCGTAGATAAATCGAATACAGTTGTTCAGTAGGCGCTCAAGCTTGTTGAGATAGGCTTCGTTCAGGTCAAGGTAGTACACGTCTGCGTAGTCTAAGATGGGCAAAACTAGGGTCTGCATCATGTTTCACTGAAAGCAATATATCACAGAAATCAAAATATAAGATAAGACAATAGATGTCTTATGCGTGCGTTAAGGCGAGGCTTGCCGTCACGTTGAAAACGCAATGGGCGGGTTCAAAGCGTGACTTGCGGGGCCGCGCGGGGCGCTCCCAAAGAAACTTAATTAAAGACTGAACAAATACATATAAAAAATTGGCTTTGTGACGTAATCAGAAGCTTCAAAAGAAACTTAATTAAAGACTGAACAAATACATATAAAAAATTGGCTTTGTGACGTAATCAGAAGCATTAGATTTTTTCATGTCAAAAATCCATCATTTCCGAGTACTCTTGGGCAGTAGCGCCTTAATTTGTCGCCATACAGATGACCCGATAGACATATTTTGCCCATACTACATGACATCTGACAGGTACAGTTATGCGCAGTAGTAGCCAAAGTAGCGTGTTCTTGATAGTTTGGTAGATAGATAGATAGATGTATCCAGGCCGTTTCCGCATTCCTATTCTGTGTGAATATGGTGCACTCCATGATACCCTATTGTTCCTGCCATCCCAACTCCTCCGGAAAACGTAGCAACGCTTTTAGTTTTACAAACGTCTCCGGAAGGGTTTGTGGTTGTCCGAGATGCTCAAGCCTGTATGATGCCACCCCCTCGCATGTCAGCAGGATGTGTGCTGCCGTCTCCTCCTCCCGCAGGCAGGCTCTACACAGGGGGCATCAGTGAGACCTATGGTGAAGAGTTGTTTATTAAATAGGTCGTGTCCCGTAAGAGCTCCGGTAACAAGACGGAGTTGCTTTTAGGTTAGTTTTAAGAGCCTTTCAGAAAGGAACGGGTTAATTTTCGGTAGGGCCTCCCTGGCCTGTCTGCAATCCTTTAGTGACGACCAGAGTTGGTTATGTTTCACCTTGATTCTATCCACCAGGTGTTTACGGGTCCATGCGAATGGCATAGGTAGAATTGGTTCAGGGCCTATGGGCTTCGTACTGGAGCCTCTTCTGGCCAACTCGTGCATCGTTTCCCCTCGATCCGCTGTGTCCTTTAGTCCATTGTAGGGTTATAGGATTTGTTTAACCCTTACAGGACCATAAGATGTCCAAGACTAAATGTGCCAATACAACACAATATTTTAGCTATTGTGGGTGTAAAGTAAGAGAATATCACCAGAAAAACATAGCAGGGTGTATAGGTTTCCTAGAATTTCATGGGAAATATTTTTCCCTATGGACCATAAAAGTAAATAAACGAAGAGTTAGGTTTATTACATCGGTATCCTTTTTATTGCTTTGTAATACAAAAAAAACATAATACAAATTACCAGAAAAGTAAAAAAAATAGTTAGTTATGGTATTCTACGAAACAATTTCGTTTACTTGTGAAGCACAAGTGGACATTGCACATAACACATTTATTATGTGTCCTATTTTCTATACGTCGTTTTGCACAATTTACGCATCGCTTCAGTTTTTCTGCTTTTTCCATGTTGTGCGCGGGCAAATTGCGTTTATTTCCAATGCGGAGCTTTTCAGAGGAGACTAAAGTGGGTCTTGATCGCTGTCTACATGTAAAATTATTTATTAGATACCTCGTGCTACATGTTGGCGATACTCGAGGCTGCTCAAAAGCGGACCTTCTACTCGGTGTTTTTCGTGCAACTTTACGTACACTAAATACGAGTTATTCATAGCGATATCTAAGATGTCAAAAAAGAGGCGCAGGTAATATTTGATTTTGGCTTTGCGATCAACCTCATAACATGCTTTGCGCTGGTCCATAAGGTCCACACCGCCCATATATTTATTATAGCGCATCACTACTTCCGGACATGTAACATTTATTTTTTGAGCAGTTCCTGCCTGCCTCCTCTTTACGGTGCCAGTTGGCACCGGAGATATGAAATTGGTCAACATATGGACTGCTTTAGTATCCATCCATTTTACGAATGTTATACCGTTTGTACTTACGGCATGGATGTCGCCTCTTTTCATACTTTTATCTGATGGTAACGACTTTGGCACATTTTTTCTATTCGTGCGAACAGTGCCGCAGGCTTTGGTGTTCTGCATCATAAGTTTATGTTGTAAAGCAGGCGAGTTGAAAAAATTGTCAAAGTTTACTTCACAACCAAGACCCTTTAGTTGTTCCGTCAGACAGAGTACTACTGATTCACCTAAACCAATTTCTGTATTAGTTTTCTTTCCTGTATATAAATCAAACTGGTATAAGTATCCTGTTGAAGACTCACATCTACACCACATCTTGAACCCCCATTTTATAGGTTTATTTTTGATGTACTGCTTCATAATGTTGTGCCCTTTGAATTTGATCATGTGTTCATCAATGGATTGCCTTAGTGAGTTGTTCATTGCTGCTTGAAAACACAAATTGAAATGTTGCATAACAGATCTTATTTTGTACGCTCGGTCACTCGATTGTGAGTGATTGTTATTATCAGAGAAGTGTAAATTTTGCCGAATCTGCTCAAATCTAGTTCTTGGCATAACATTAGCAATGAAAGGCACACCCATGTCTTCATCAGTCGACCAGTAATTCCTAATAGTTGGTAAAACATGATAACTCATTACAAAATTCATGCCCAAAAATGCCTTCATTTCATCCAAGCTGACTGTAAAAGGTCTTCCATTCTGTTGTGCGTATTTGACACTTTCTTTTATTATGATATTAGACACTAACTGATCCATTTGTGTCACCTCCATGAAAATGTCCATTGGCAACAACATGCCATGCCGGTCAGATAATGTATTTATGCGCCCAAAATCATACTCACTTTCATTGAATATGTGAGGAGCGTATGAGCTATTTCTCCAGTTGAAAATAGGAATAATCTCTGAAGTATCTGAACAGGTGGGTAATGAGGTTTGATTTGTCGGGTCTTGAACAGAATCTTCAATTTCAACAACATCAGTTCCATTTTCTACATCTTGAGCTATGAACTGCTGGTCTTCTTCGTCTAACTGTATGTCATCTTCTCCATCACTATTCTCTGCCATAAGTAACTGCAATATTTCTTCACCTTGAATATGAAATACTCTGCACCCTCTTTTAGCCAATTCTATAAAAAAAAACATGAAGGTAAATTATATGAAAATACAAGAAAACCATACATTATCATAAAGCTCTACATATAATAATACTACAACGAATACACCAGATATGGACCAGAGGGAAAAATATTTCCCTTTAGATGATTTGCAATTTTTAGGTACTTGTGCTAATATTTTGCTTTTTATTATATGAAATTATACTTACCAAATAATATAAAACACGTGACAAAATACAATTATTTTATTTTCTCAAGTCCAAAACACTTTCAAGATATTATTAGTTCAGCCCGCGAATATTTTGGATTTGGCGCAATAAAGTTTGACAGTTCTTTTTTTTTTATTCGTTCAGAAACACATTTGCCGCCTTGGACATACGTTTTATTATGTCATTCAGTAAAAAAAATATCGATTCAATAATAATTGAACAATCGATAACGATTTTTGTAGAAGGGAAAAATATTTCCCTTGAGCGTGAAAGGGTTAACATACCTCGTTTAAGCATTTGCGACAGTCAAGTAGAAGCCCCGAGGTGATGTTGTTGTTGTCTAGGGCCATGAGCACTGCCCTGCTGTCTGATAAGATCCTAATAGGCTGTTGTTCTACCTTCTTGTCTCGTACCGCGTGTGTGACTAGGATGATTCCCATGCACTCCGCTTGAAAGATCGTGTTATACTTACCCAGTGGGGTAGCTATTTTGATGTTTAGGTCTTCAGAGAAAACTCCGCAACCTGTACTGGAGTCCGTCCCGTCTGAAAAGATCATTACTTCCCGTATGGTTTGACCCTCTCGTGGGTCCTCGTACAGTTGGATCTTGTATTTTTTGACCGTATCTACCTGCTTTGATATCCGGTCGCTGATGGCCTCCATCATAGGCTCCTTTTTTGTTTCATCATAGTGGAGCTCCGTATGCGGGAGCTGCACTTTGTCTAGTAAATTAGAGTGTTTTAAACGTAATCGAAATCACTTTGTCTAGTAAATTAGAGTGTTTAAGCCTAATTACTGTTTTGTATAGCCACATTATGATTTTGGGGGATAGTCCCCAGGTCTTCCCTATCATCCTCCTGCATTGCCAGAAGGATATTGTAGCTTTGTTGTACCTTGATTCAATGTGATTGTTCCAGTTTAATTTGTTATCAAGCATTACTCCTAGATATTTTACCTCCGTTGATAGAGTAAGTTGTTTTAAAGAGACTGGATAGTCTGTAGTTACCTACTGTGAAAAAATAGTTTGAGTTTAATTTAGATATTAGTGTATTAGCCACCAGATTCCATAGAAGAGGCGACAGGACTCTACTTTGTGGACATCCTCTTACGACTGACACCTGTTTGTTAGGATTACTATCTAGTTGAATGATTCTTTTGCTAAGTATGTTCTCTATCTATCCCGAGATAGTTATCGGGACTTTGTTTTTTTTAAAAGCGTTTTTAATACTCGTGAAGTTAGTTTTATCAAAGGCCCCCTCTATATCTATAAAAGCACCTAGACAAATTGCTTTTTCGATTTTTCCAACCACTGCGTGTAGTGCCGATTCTGTAGATTTACCCTTTGTGTATGCATGTAGACTTTTGTGCAGGGGATGATTTATGAGTTCCTTATCTCTAATCTCCTTATCGCACAGGCGTTCAAGAGTCTTAAGGAGGAAGGAGGTAAGACTGATAGGTCTGAACGATTTGGTTTCGGTGTAATCACTTTTTCCTGGTTTTGGTTTAAAGGTGACTCTTACCTTCCGCCATTTTCACGGTATATATCTGTGAGCCAAACATGCTTTTAATATATCCGTCAGCAGGTGTGTCATGTGTTCACCCGCCCATTGTAGAAGTTCAGGGAAGATTTCGTCTAGCCCCGCTGCTTTAAATGTTTTAAAAGTGTTAATGGCCCAGTTCATTGACTCACTGGTAACTACTTCCCCCGCGATTTTCCAGTCCTTTGCGGTGGGTGTGCACGCCTCTTAGTTAATGTCCGAGTTGTTTATTTTGTTTATTTAACAACCGGGAAAGTGTGTTTGCAGCAGGGTTTCCTCCGACTCCTCAGTAGTGCTTGTCATTGTACTGTCTGGTTTGCGCAGGACACCTTGTTGTGTTTCCATAGGTTTGGATAGGACTTTCCTTACCCGGTTTGCCTGTTCGTTGGATTTAATGTTCGTACAGTACCTTTTCCATGTTGTGTACTTCATGTATCCTATTTATTTGTTGTACTTTGCTTTTATATCTTTGTATAGTTCCCAGTCTCTGTTGAATCGTTGTCTCAATTTTTTCCTAATACTTTCTAACTTGGGACCCCACCATGGTTGTGTTTTGGCGGTGGGGTTAGAGACTCCTGGTTCGGGACAGCTGTTATGATAGCAGTTATTCATTATCGTTGTAAGTTGTTCTACCTGTTTTTCTATTTGATGCGTGTCGGTTAATTCTACTGGTTTACTCATGCGTTTAGTCTCTACCTCAACCAGAGCTTTGTATTTATTAATATTTGTCTTTCGCGGGTTTCTACGTAGCACCGTGTTACTATGGGCTATGTTTAGATCGTACAGAATCCACCTATGGTCTGAACAGGATACCTCAGAAGAGACTCTCCAGTTCGATATTAGTTTGGCCGCGGTTTCTGTAGCTCGTGTTAGATCAATTATTGTTTGACTCCTTTTGTTTACAAAGGTTGGTTCTACATCGTTGTTAATAATTAGCAGATTAGTTGTGAACAGGTATTCAACTAACATTTTATCTCTGTTGTTTTCGATCTTCATCCCCCAGAGTGGGTGGTGTGCGTTTGCGTCCGCCCCAACGATGAGCTCCAGCTTCGATTCCTCACACCATTTCACCAGCTGGATTAGCTCATTCGGTGGTGGGTCGTCCAGTTCTGGCATGTAGACAGATGCAATGACCATGTCCTACTGTTTGGGATCAAGTTTGTTGGTTATCCTTATCGCTGTTTGACCTCTGGAACAGTAATGTAGGAGTTGTTGTGCATGTATATTGTTACTAGTGTAAATGCATGTTCTGGGTGATTCAGTCAAATTGTATATCTTACCTCCTGTATGTAGGAGACCGCATATGCGGTCCGACCTAACCCAGGGCTCTTGGATTAGGGCGATGGTGATGTTGTTAACCTTCAGCCATTTGCGTAGTTGAGCGGTGGCGGCCTGACTGTGGTTGAGGTTGATTTGGATGATGTTGGTGTTGTTTGGATTAGGCGAAGTCAGCGCCATCATCTATGAGCGCTCTCTCCTCCTCGTCCAGGCTCATGTCGCCCAGGTTGCGGGAGCATTCGTCGTCGCTGCCGCTGGATCCCGGTATGGCGGTATCGACGGCGGCAGTAGCAGCGGCTCTGTCTGGAGTGTTGGGGTGGCCGTATCCGCCACTGCGATTGGGCTCGGTTTCTCCGTCTGTACCGGTGGTGGGGTGTCCTGCTTCTCCTCCTCTTCAGCTCTTTCCGCCGGGCGCTCCGAAAACTTTCCCCCCACGACCTGAAACTTCACGTAGACTGACCCTAGACAGAAGCACAGTCTACGTTCTCTCTCCAGCAATGTGGGGACGATAGCTTCCGGGACGCTGACCACGGCGAAGGTGTTCCCCGTCGGCACGTCGACCTTGTGTACTCGCCATGTGTCCACCTGAGCCCAATCGTTCTGGTACCGCAGCGTTTTGCCGATAATTTGTGCATCTGGCCATTCACCGGGTACCAGTATCCCGCAGCGAACGCGTCGTTGGAGCTCGTGTTCCTCCTTCACACAGATGGTATCCCCACTGCTTAAGATGACATTGTGCAGTGTGCTTCTGACCTATTCCTTGACTTAAGCGCTGAGACACCACAGATTCAGATTACCATCCGTGTAAATAGGTTTCCCTTGGAAGCCCGGGCCCAGTCTCATGTTGTTGTTGGCTGCCCCCATGATTTTCTGGCAAAGTAGTTTTTCCACCTCAGTGGCTTGTTCCCGGCCCAGATGACTCTTCTGGTTGGTGATTCCTACCACCAAGATAGGCTTCGCTGCATCAGTGTAGCTACCAGGCTATGGTCTACGAGGAGTCGCACACTTCTGTCGTTTAGGTCCCTCTCTTGGCGGGATGGTCTCGTCAAGATGGTTCCTTTTGACTGGTCTCTGCGCTTCTCCATGACCAGCAATAACTTGCAGCGAAGTTCCGGGGTTCCTGCATGGCCGATACGCCTTTGGTGGCGGTCTACCCACCACGTGATGAGTTGCCTCACCCGTGGCCGGCAGCCCTGCGTCCTGGAAAGAGAGGCAAGGCGCCTGCGTTCTCTTGCTCTCTTCTTTTTGCTTGGCCTCACTTTTCGGGTCACCTCAGCCACATTAGCTGGTACCCGCGGGGCCACCAGAGTCCATCCCTCGTCCATTGGGTCAGGCTCTGGTTGTTGTTGTGGAGTTGTGGTCTCCTCGCTCGGTGTCGCTGCACTAGGCCCAGCAGCAGGGTTTTCGGCCACTGTGTTCCCAGCTACTGCCACTCCTGCCGGAACCTCAAGTCCGACGGTGAGGCCGCCCGTACCGGCCGGCCCTGGTCCCAGGGATTTCTCCGCGGAACCAGCACCCACCGGTATGGGGCCCGCTGGCCGCCTGTCACGTGTCGGAGGCTTGCCTCCCCTTCCGCGCTGTCCCTGCGCGTATTTTCTCGTGGATGGTGGTTGATTGCTGTTCTTTGGGTATATAATGAAGCATTACCTATTTTCATCCTTCCGGCTTCCCACCCGCCACGGAGCCCGAACACCTGGGGTGCCCTGTCGACGGGGCACCAGAAGGATAGAAGAAGGATACAAGGATACCGGAAGAATATAGGAATGAAGAGTTGGAAGTCATGCGCGACATCAGCAGCTCGTAGTGTCCAGCTTGCTAGACCATACATCCTGGCCACCTTAGCATGGGCCCGTGACTGTTGTGCCACGAATCAATCCCAGTTTAAAGAGCTGCCGGGCAACACTTATTTAATGGCGGTGCTATTTCGCCATGTCGTGAGGTCGTCATCGAGATTTCCGTGTCTTTTCATGGGGTACTCACGCAACTAAGATACCCCAACACTCCCTTTTGGCCCTACCGCCTCGGTCCGGGACTGCTTATTTCGGTTACCCTTTATTTGCAGCTATCCTGCATCCTACAGGACTGTTCACTATCACCTGTGACCCGGTAGGTAGCTGAGGCTCGCCCCTACTTGGTAGTTTGGTATCTCATGTGACATTTCTATTTACTTTTTTTAATATTATGCGGCAGACAAACAGGCAAGCGGGCCACGTTATGGAAAGTGGTCACCGCCGCCTATAGACATCGCAACACTTTTTTTTATTTTAATTTCAAAAGTGGGCTCTCTACGGCTTTCTCAGTCCTAGTATCACTGCGACCATTCCTGATCTATTGTGATCGCCTCTTTCTTACAGTTCAGTGCAAATCCTCATCCAAAAAAAAGTTCTTAGTAGAGATGAAACGGATAGTAGTTTGGCCGATATCCGGCCAATCCATAAGCAGGATAGTATATCTGAATCTGTTTGTGCAAGCTACAAGCTGCCACCTCAAAGAATAGCACCACCCCATCTCTTCCCGTGGGTGTCGTAAGAGGCGACTAAGGGACAAACCCGAAAGTTGGGCAGCAGCATCTTACTGGGTACATTTACATATACTGCACTGCGATCACCAACCCGCCTGCCAAGCGTGGCGATTATGGCAATTCCCCCCCCGATGACAAGCACACACAGGCCACGGCCCCCAGTACCCGGCGGCCCCGCTATTCCGGACCACGGTAGCGGTCACGGTAACGGCGGGGCAGAGGGTGCGAAAAATCACCAGACGCGACCAGGCTACCACAAAGCACGACCACTAGCCCTGGCAACATACAATGTCCAGACACTGCGGACCGACGAAAAGCTCGTGGAGCTGGAGGAAGTGGTAAGCAGATTACATTGGGACATTATAGGGATATCTGAAGTCCGAAGAAAGGGGGAGGACTCGATAACTCTGAAGTCCGGAAATCTGCTTTACTTCCGGGGGGGCGACCAACTGTCCCTAGGTGGTGTCGGGTTCCTCGTCCACAAATCCCTTGTGAACAACATCGTCAAGATCGAGAGTGTGTCGTCTAGGGTTGCGTACCTTATATTCAGAATTACCAAGCGGTATTCGTTGAAGGTCATACAGGTCTACGCACCGACTTCGACTCACTCCGACGACGAAGTGGAGGCTATGTATGAGGATATAACTACAGCCATACATAGCTCCAAGACACATTACACCGTTGTCATGGGGGATTTCAACGCGAAACTGGGCAAACGAAGCGGAGACGAGTTGAGAGTGGGGCAATTTGGAGTTGGAAGTCGGAACGCCCGTGGCCAGATGCTGGCCGGCTTTCTGGAGAAAGAGGGACTCTTTATGATGAACTCATTTTTCGGGAAGCCGGATCATCGCAGATGGACGTGGGTTAGTCCCGATGGTGTCACAAAAAATGAGATTGACTTCATCCTATCTACGAAACGGCATATATTCAATGATGTCTCTGTGATCAATAGCGTAAAAATTGGCAGTGATCACCGATTGGTAAGAGGCACATTGAATATTAATCCACAGCTGGAAAGATCGAGTTGATGAGGTCCACGCTCCGGCCTGTACCCATCCAAATCCAAAACCCCGAGAGCTTTCAACTCGAATTACAAAATCGCTTCGAGTGCCTAGGAGAGTGCGTCGACGTGGACGACTACAATAACAGGTTCGTGGAAACTGTCTATACGGTTGGGTCAAAGTTTTACAAAGCCTGCCGTACAAAAAGAACAAGCAAAATCTCTGACGATACCCTCAAACTCATGGAAGAAAGACGCGCAATAAGTCTGCAATCCCCTGATGATGTCTCTCAATTTAGGCGACATAATCGACAGATCTCCAAGTCTCTGACGCGCGATATACGCCGATTCAATACTATCAACATTGAGGCGGCGATCGAGCGGAATAAAGGCTCTAAAGTCTTTGCGAGAGATCTGTCGATTGGACAGAGCCAGTTGACGAGACTGAAAACGGATGACGGCAGAGTTGTTTCGACCAAGTCCGAGGTTTTGAGGGAAGTCGAGAGGTTCTATGGACAGTTATACACGACAACACGGGCACCTGTTATCAGTATGGCAAAAGACCCCAGAGCCAAGTTGACCCGACACTACACTGAAGATATCCCGGACATCAGCCTGTACGAGATTAGTATGGCTCTCAAACAGCTCAAGAACAACAAGGCGCCGGGTGATGATGGAATTACGGCTGAGCTTCTGAAAGCTGGTGGCAAACCTGTGCTTAAGACCCTTCAGAAGCTCTTCAATTCCGTCATCCTCGAGGGAAAAACGCCGGAAACATGGCACAGAAGTATAGTGATATTGTTCTTCAAGAAAGGTGATAAGGCTCTCTTGAAGAACTTCAGACCAATATCGCTGCTGACCCATGTGTATAAGCTGTTTTCGAGAGTCATTACGAATCGTCTCGCTCGCAGGTTTGATGACTTCCAGCCTCCCGAACAAGCCGGATTCCGAAAAGGTTTTAGTACCATAGACCACATACATACGCTGCGGCAGGTTATATAGAAGATCGAAGAGTATAACCGGCCATTATGCTTGGCATTTGTGGACTATGAGAAAGCCTTCGATTCGATCGAAACTTGGGCGGTGCTCCAGTCTCTACAGCGGTGCCAAATTGACTATCGATATATCGAAGCACTGAAGGGTTTGTACGAAAACGCCACTATGTCAGTTCGTCTCCAGGATAAGACCACAGAACCTATCCAGCTGCAGCGGGGTGTTAGACAAGGTGATGTCATATCACCGAAGTTGTTCACTGCTGCACTGGAGGATATCTTTGGGCTTATGGACTGGGACGGACTTGGCATCAATATTAACGGCGAGTACCTTACTCACCTCAGGTTTGCTGACGATGTCGTAGTCATGGCTGAAACCCTAGAAGACTTGGGCAAAATGCTCGATGACCTCTGTAGTGCCTCTCAACAAGTAGGTCTTAAAATGAACATGGACAAGACGAAAATTATGTCGAATGTCCATGTTGTGCCTACTCTAGTGACAGTTGGAGGCATTCCACTTGAAGTTGTTGACGACTATTCATACCTAGGACAAATAGTCCAGTTAGGTAGGTCCAACTTCGAGAAAGAGGTCAATCGACGAATCCAACTCGGTTGGGCAGCATTCGGGAAGCTACGCCGTATATTTTCGTCCCAATTACCGCAATGTCTCAAGACGAAGGTCTTTGACCAATGTGTGTTGCCAGTGATGACTTACGGAACTGAAACGTGGCCGCTCACTGTGGGCCTTATAAGAAAACTCACTGTTACCCAAAGGGCAATGGAAAGAGCTATGCTCGGAGTCTCTTTGCGCGATCGAATCAGAAATGAGGAGATCCGCAAGCGAACCAAGGTCACCGACATAGCTCTAAGGATTGCCAGACTGAAGTGGCAGTGGGCAGGGCACATAGCTCGAAGAACAGATGGCCGATGGGGCAGTAAAGTTCTCGAGTGGCGACCACGTGCCGGAAGACGCAGCGTGGGTAGGCCTTCCACAAGGTGGACTGACGACCTGGTAAGGATCGCAGGTACCAGCTGGATGCGAAAAGCACAGGACCGGCCTTTGTGGAGATCTCTGGGGGAGGCCTATGCCCAGCAGTGGGCGTCTTCTGGCTGATATTATGATGATGATGATGATGTGTTTACGTAATTTCAAGTCTTCGTTGTATATGAATTAAATGTAAACTTTGATCTGAACAATACTTCCGACCTCTGACGGTTCCATAGATTCGAACTACGGGCTAACACATTCGCCCCCAGAATCGCAGACCAGTGAAATATTATCATAAGCTCGCATGAGAAGAGAAACGAAATCGCATGCTACGTCTCAATATAGGAGCAATTCGTATTTTAATCATGTTGATTCGTAAGAATATTGGTGATTATAAACGCGTAAATGTTGACGGTAAAACACTGCGTCGTACCGGCAGGCTTCAAACGGTAGTACATCATACGAAGTTACACGAAAGAAACCCGCGCGTTATTGGTCCGACGTACTATGAACATTTACCCGCGGAATTAAAAGATGTTACTTGTGACAAAACATTTAGGTACCGACTAAAAGACCTTTTGTTGGATAAATCCGTATACTCTGTAAAATAGTATATTAATATTTTACATTGATCTATGTATCCATTATAATTGTATTATTCCCATTCTGACATCATACTTATTTTTAGTTATACATGTATATGTTTATTTAAGAAAAATGTTTACTTCTGTGTTACGAGATCATGCTGTAGATGCATATTGCTGACTAGACCAGGCCACCCGAATTGCACATTGGCCCCAAGCAACAGCTGAGAAGGCATCCGAGGCACGCGGCGTTGTCCTAAATCTCATCCGCGCAAGTAAAGCGCTGACGCTGTGCCTCATGCGCCTCGCGAACTAGAAAGCAGCGGCTCTACGCGACGGCACCATCGCGTCACTTCTGATCTCACCTCGATCCGAGTCGTAGGCTTAATTAGTTTAATTCTTCATTTAAATAATCTGATGTTCTAATATCGAACTCAAATTAAATTATCATTAGTATTAATCTTTGGTTTTCTTTGAGTCCTTCGGCTGTGAAATCTATAATTTCTGCTTTGACATTTTGTATTAACATTGATTATTTATTCTATTAATTATGACATGTGAAATTTTAAATATTACTTACCTTATGTAGGTAGCATTAGATATATAGATTTATCTTTTTTGTAATTTATGTTGTTATTGACAATATCGTTGTGGATTGACTTACATTTAATGTAATATTATGTACACTTGATTTACAATGATAGATAAATAAACTAAACTAAACAGAACAGCCTATATAAATAGACTTTGAGAGCCAGATTTCTTCTCCCTGAGTGGTTAGCCTGACCATACTGTTCGCTGCCACCATCTGTACATGCAGGTGTAGGGGCGGGATATTCAGAATTCCTGTGACCTCCGAGCTCCTGTGATCAAGAGACACGAATTCTCTGCATGCCGCTTAGCTTAATTATACCAGTTTCCTGGTTGGCTTTCCTGTGCCATACTACGGAGGCATATGTTATTATGGGCATTACGACCGCTTTATAAACCCAGAGGGTGTTTTTTAGAATTAAAACCCCACTGTTGTCCTGCCAGTCTGCTGCATATTCCCAAGGCTATTTTAGCCTTATTCAAGGTTCCGATTATATAGCTGTTCTAAGTAAGTTTTTGGTCTAGTATTACACCAAGGTGTTTGACCTCCTTGGAGAACTCAATAGGTTGACCATTCAATCGTGGTTTGACTAAATTGTCAAGTTGCCTTTTGTTGGTAAATGGTACTACCACTGCTTTCCCAGCGTTAATAAACAACTCATTGTCTTTGCACCACTTATCAACAACATACAACGCTCTTTGCATAACGTATGAAAGCATACTTTGACATAAGCCTCGGACGATTAACACTAGGTCATCAGCATATCCCTGCGTATTTATTTTATTTTATTTGGAAGACCAACAGCTATCCAACAACATAATATTAACAATCTTACGAAACAGAAAGCCAATTACAGGTCTTCGCTGATAGACTATGGAATACAATAAGAAAAACTGTTAAAACACTCATACCAAAAATAAATTAGACATTTAAAACTGATAGAGTACTACAGTATTACCACAACTAGTACAATACTACTAGTACCACTACAGTATCTACACACTACATAAAAACTAAATTACAACTGTTACAATAATTATACAAGTATTTCCATCACCGAACATGCTCGCCTACTTATCTATCCTGAGCTCCGCCAGTTTGTACAAGAGATGATCCACTTCCAGGGTCCAAAGTAGTGGAGATGAGCCCTGCGGGCACCCCCTGGTAGTATATATTTCAAGTGAGGTTTCATGCAGGGTTACCTTCACTTTTCGGTTTGAGAGCATCGCTTCGACACACTTCACCGTCGCACGGCGGTCAATCTTTTTCTTAGTGAGACCTCGAACTAGTGTCCTTATATGGGTGTTGTGAAATGCGCCCTCAATATCTAAGAATGCATAAAGTGAAATTTGTTTATCTTCTAATGCCTTATCTACCTTGTCTACCAGATTCAACAGGGCGGTATCAGTAGATCTTCCTATAGCGGGCGGTTTCAGTAGACCTTCCAGGGCCGTTACCAGTAGTAATTAAAGGGCGCGTCCAGATACCAGATCTCGCGAATTGTTTCGCACGACGGAATGAAACAGCGCGCGATGGTACTAGCGTTGTGAGCGTGGCGTGGCGGCGAGAGCTGGACGCACCCTAAATGATACCTCTTGACGAATTCCATGTACAAAGGAAACACTGTAGCTAGGACTCCGTTCTTTCGAACCTTCACGTGGTCACCAACAGATGGACTACGTAGTGGGGATTAGTGTCCAGTCCGCGGCGTTTGGTGCGATGGCGGCATTGTGCTGTAGGCACAAAATCAAAAAGTTCTTGAGAATATTCCCCAATGGCCTGTAGAACACACAGGGAGCCAAAGTCTCTTTTGTCAGCCAGTGATTTTAACTTTCTTTTAAGTGTAGAGGTCTTATTTTGATTTCTGTGCCTGCAATATTCATATTGTCATAACTTTTCACAGATAGAAGACTATCAAACTGTGTCATGCTCTGAATATAACAAAGGACTACTAAAGAACCTGAACATAAACGAATTATGCGCTGAGCCATGGAGAGGATGGCCGCTGATATCATCGTTGTCTCTGATATCCATTTGCGCGCTCGCGGCTACGTTCATTGTGAAGCGATATCAGAAACAGATCAGAGTATTTTTATTCATCCACGGCTTGTGCCTCTCTTGCGTGCAGGAGGAAGACCCAGACGCTGAAAAGCAATATGATATCTTCATCTCATTCTGCCACGAGGACGACGACTTTGTAACGGATGAAATCCTACCGAAACTATCAATGTACAATCTGTGCATACACTACCGGGACTGGATGGCTGGCGAATGGATTCCCGCCCAAATTGCGCGCTCCGTCGACGATTCTAAGAGGACTATCATCGTCATGTCCAAGAGCTTCTTGCGGTCTTCGTGGGGCCTCATGGAGTTCCGGATGGCCCACGCCGCGACGGCTGAGGCAGGCCGCGCGAGGGTCATCGTTGTTCTGCGGGAAGAAGTTTTCAACGTACCGGAGTTGGACGCCGAGCTGAAGAGCTATTTGTCGACCAACACGTACGTGAAGTGGGGCGACCCGTGGTTCTTCGATAAGCTGCGTTACGCCTTACCCCGGGAGCCGATTGGACAGCGTGAGGAGCTGGCTGGTGACGGCGACGACTTTAGGATGGCGGTTAAAGTCTACAGGAGAGATGACGGTGAAACTACACTGAATGGGGTTGAATGATGAGCCAGCCGTTTTAATTAAACCATATCAAAACAATGTTGCATTCTCATTTTTATTATTACCTTCAAATTTCATTTTGATATTTTGGAGCAGTCTCTACGGAAAACCTCTCCCGGAGACTCATTCCACAAATGAATTGTAGAATTTAGAATTTAGCGTTTAGAATTGTTTATTATTAAAGAGGGCACAACGTCACTGATAGGAAGACAGTTGCTTGCGGAGCTTAAAATAGAGATCCTTACTTTTAGAAGTGTAAATAACGTTAGCGTTGTGCACGTTGACCAGGATGTCCATCGACTGCTCCGACAGGGCCTCGCCTCTGGTGCCTGTCAATAAGGCTGACGGTACGTTGCGGATCTGTGCGGATTACAAGGCGACCGTGAATCCTGTATTGATAGAAGATGTACTTGTACGGTTAAATGGGTTCAGGTAAAATAAGACGATTCAAAGAAGTATACAGTCATTGTAAGGAAAAAATTGTACATGAAAGTGCGGTTAAAAGCTACGAGTGCACTCCATAGGAAGTTGCTAGAGAGACTAAAAACTACCATCCAAATAACCAAAAAATCAAAACTTTTTTTCACACACCTTCTACTGTCAATTTATAATTTATTAGTTCTGAAATATGTCACAAGATGGCATTAGTTGTATATAGAATGTCTTAAAATATAAAACAAATCGGTGAAATGTTGTGCAATTCGCGATTGCTTTCTGAGATTTAAATCGAAACTGTCAAATTTACCTAATAAAGGACCGTTAGACGAACGTCCATTAAAAAATGGTTAGGCGTGAGAGCCTCTGGGTAGTTTGCATCGTTGGACACGTAAGTAATGGGACGCGAGTTTACTAAGGCTTCCACCTCGGCTATCAGAGTGATAAGAGTTTCGTGACGAGGCGCGCGCTCTTTTAGTACAACATGTAGAGCTGACTTTACCGTTCGTATCATGCGCTCCCACGAGCCGCCCAATTCTGGTGCTCCTGGTGATAAAAAACGCCAATCAAAACCTTTGATCGAGCCGTCACGTTGAATTTGATCCATATCAAGTTCACTTATGCTCTTCTTTAATTCCGCACCAGCACCACGAAGTTCGTGCCATTATCCGAGTATATGACACTGGGCATTCCTCGGCGAGAGCCATAATAGTGGAATCAGTTGTGAGATTTTCACTTATCTCTATATGAATGGCGCGAATAGTGAGGCAAGTAAAAAGGACACCGTATCTTTTAACTTTACTGCGTCCCATAGTTTTTTCAATAGGCCCAAAAAAGTCGACACCTGTAAAGGTAAATGGTGGCCGGTTGTGTTGCAATCGAGCAGCGGGTAGGTTACCCATGCGCTGCGGCTGCGGTAGTGCGCGACGGAACCTGCAAAACAGGCAACGGCCTGCCATGGAACGTACGGGAGGTCTTAACTTCACTATCCAATATTTTTGGCGTAACTCATTCACGACAAACTCATTGGCTCCGTGCAACGCTCATCTATGGTAATGTTACAGTATTAAAAGGGTGATCTTGTGCTTACCATCGAGTATTGCTGGTCGTGTGATAGAGTGATTTACATTGGTCACTTTATCTATGCGGCCTTCAACTCGCATGATGCGATTGTTCTTCTTTTTCAACAGTTTGACTGAGTCGCGCGCCTATCACTGAAGAAAAAAACCATGCATGTCATAAATAGACATTATAACGCTTAACATTTGAGATTTTGTGGGGCGCTGTTTACTGTCGTGTATTATTACTTGGTGGTGGGTATGTGTAAAATACATTTTTAATGTACACCCTCAGATGACATAATAAATAGTGTTAATCGAACTCTTGTGTGTTTCACTTGCTACATGGTGGCAGCGGTGTTACTAAATTAGTTGTTTATACGGTTGTAGTGCGATTTTTACTGTAACTAAGTGGTAATAAATTGTTATAACGTGCATACAACTAAAAACCATGGAACACGCACGTCCTCCGGCGGAATTAGTATTGGAAGGTGGGCCGACTGCGCGAGCAGATGCGTGGTAATGATGGCGTAAACAATTTATGTTGTTTTTAAAGGCCTCTGGAGTGAGCAAAGAGTTGAAAAGCATTCAAGCAAGTTTACTCGTAAACTTAATCGGTTCGTCCGGGTACGAAGTGTACTCCACATTCTCCTACGATAAGGACGAAAGCGAGGATGACGTAATATGTTTATTGAAGAAATTTGATGACCATTTCGGTACTAAACCCAATATTACTATGGCAAGATACAAATTTTTTAGTAGAAATCAAGATGATGGCGAGGATATTGATAAATATGTAACCGCCTTGAGATTGTTGAGCCAGAGTTGTGAATTTTATACGTTGGCGGAAAGTCTTATACGAGACAGAATAGTGTGTGGAATAACTAATAACATTGTGCGCGATCGGCTTCTGCGTACAGAAGATTTGACCCTGTCAAAAGCTATACAAATCTGTCAAGCTGCAGAAATTTCAAAAGAGGAAAATTCGTGCTTCGAGGGTCAACCTGGCAAAAAAGTGGACATGACCATTGATGCTGTATGGAGTAGATCCCGGCGTGGCGCACGCGGCTGGCCGAACGCGCGGCGTGCGGCGGCGCCGGCCGCCCGGCGGTGCGCGCGCCCCGCCCGCGGCGATGGCGCCGGCGGCGGTGCCCGCGCAGGACCGCGCGCCCGGGCCGCGTCGTGCTCGGCGTGCGGGAACAGCTGGTGCGCGAGCGATGAGCGATGCCCAGCGCTCAATGCTGTGTGTTATGTATGAGAGAAAAATTGACATTTTGCAAAAATGTGCGCGCTACGTAAAGTGTTTAGGGAGGTGTGTAACCTAAATGTCGAATCAGACACGGAATCGGATGATTTGTTTTACATTAATACCATTTGTGACAATAAAAACATGTGTCAAATTCCCAAAGAATGGATTGAAGTTCTGGAATGTAACGTTAAGCAAATGTTGTTAAAACTTGATACGGGTTCTATGCTTAATGTTATGTCAAAGTTACAATATCTAGATCTAGGGTTGCCCCAGATTAGCCTACAGCCATTTTACAAAAAGGCACTATCTTTTACCGGGAATTCTATTCCTATTTATGCGAGATAAAATTGTCATTTGTTTTCAAATGTAAGAACTACATACTTCCATTTGTGGTCGCCGATTTTCAGTGTCAAAATGTCCTAGGTCTGGATGGATGCATAAAACTAGATTTAGTGAAACGAATAAGTTCTATAAACATAAGTAAATATGATGATTTGTTTCAAGGACTAGGGAATTTACCGGGTCAGTATTCTATTAAAATTGATAAATCTATACAGCCGGTGGTTTGTGCTACTAGAAAAATTCCAATAGGTTTAAGAGGAAAGTTACAAATGGAATTATAAAGAATGGAGAAATTAGGAGTCATAAGGAAGGTCTTGCATCCTACTGATTGGGTCAATGCAATAGTGTTGGTAGCAAAAAAGGATGGCAATTTACGTGTGTGTTTGGACCCGCGGCCTTTGAACCAAGCAGAGCAGTGCGACGCGCTCATTACACGCTGCCCACAGTGAAGGAGCTAGCGGTCAAACTACAAGGTGCGCGCTACTTCAGTGTGCTAGACGCTAGGGCCGGATTTTGGATGATCGAAATAGATCAGCTAAGTGCTGATTTGTGCACCTTTGCCACACCATTTGGCCGATACCAGTTTTTACGGCTACCATACGGTATAAATTGCGCACCTGAAGTATTCCATGCGAAATTACGACAATACTTAGAATGTTTAGAAAGCACTGAGCCTTTTATCGACGATATTATAGTGTGGGGTTGTACGAAGCAAGAGCGTGATAGTAGGTTGCATGCGTTGCTTAATCGTGCAAGAGAGATAGGCATAAAATTTAATATGGATAAATGTAAATTTTGCGTTCAAGAAATAACGTATATCGGTCATAAGTTTAATGAAAACGGTATTAGTCCAGACGAGTCCAAGGTAAAAGCGATAATGAAAATGCCGTATCCGAATGATAGAAAAGCATTAGAACGTTTTTTAAGGATGGTCAATTACTTAGCAAAATTTATTCAAAACTATTCCGAATCCGTCGCAATATTGAGAACCTTATTACAGAAAAACGCCGATTGGTTATGGGATAGTCAGCACAGTAAAGCGGTAGATAAATTAAAGGAGAAAATAGCAACGGCGCCCGTGCTAGCGCTGTACTCCTCGGCGCGGCCGGTGCTGGTGTCGGTGGACGCGAGCTCGCACGCGGTGGGAGCCGTGCTCCTGCAGGGCGGCCGCCCCGTCGAGTTCGCCTCGCTCACTCTCACCGACACTCAACAGCGCTACGCGTAAATAGAAAAAGATATGTTGGCCATTGTGTTTGCTGTAGAGCGGTACCGACAATATATTTATGGTAGATCGGAAGTTACGGTACAAACGGATCATAAACCACTAAAATCGATTTCTAACAAACCTCTGGAGTCAGTTCCAGCTAGATTACAACGCATGATGTTAAGAATGCAGGGGTATGACCTAAAAGTGACGTATACACCTGGGAAGTTTATGTACATCGCCGACACGATGTCGCGGGCGCCCCTCCCCGACGTCATGTAGGACAGTCTTAGCGAGGAAGTCGAAGCTCAACAATGCATGATGATTGATCAAATTCAATACAGCAACAGCAAGTTAGAATTAGTGAAGCGCGAAACTAGAATGGATGCCGATTGCCAGTTATTAATTGAGTACATAACAAAGGGCTGGCCAAGGAACAGATACGATGTGAAAAACAGTATAAAAGTATTTTGGCCTTATCGTGAGTTATTACAATATATAAACGGAATAATTTTCAAGGGCAACTGTATCTTTATTCCTCGTAATATGCGTAACGAACTGCTATCGCGCATCCACGAAGGTCATCTCGGCATAGAGAGGTGCAAGAGGCGCGCCCGTGACGTAATATTCTGGCCGGGGCTGTCGGGCGACGTGGAGCGCGCGGTGCGCCGCTGCGCCGCGTGCGCCCTGCGCGCCCCGCGCCCGCTCCGCGACACGCTGTTGCAGCACCAGGTACCAAATGTACCATGGGATAAATTAGACTCGGATATATTTGAATATAGGAAAAAATATTATATTGTACTTGTGGATTACTTTTCAAACTACGTAGAGGTGAGACAACTGAATAATATAGCTAGTAATAACATAATAAAATTTTTAGAGGAACAATTTTCTAGACACGGTATACCGTCAGAATTAGTTACAGACAACGGTCCAGCTTATCGCTCGTATGAGTTCAACAAATTCATGAAATCCTAGGAAATACGGCACGTTACATCTTCGCCATCTATCCACAGTCCAATGGCAAAAGTGAAAGACTGTTCAAACAGCTCAAAATTTATTTAAAAAATGCGTGGACTCTGGAGACGATATTTATATTAGTTTATTAAATTATAGAACCACACCCCGTAATAGATTCTCCATCACAGATATTGATGGGCTGACGTCTAAATACCAGATTACCAGTTAATCCACAATTGCTTACAGAAGTGACTGATAATAAACGCAATTATGGCTCAAAAGTTATTAGACAAAAGGTACTACGATAGGTCAGCTAAAGAGTTGGTCAACTTAAAACCTAGCAGTAAGGCTACATTAGTTGATTCAGGTCAACGAAAATCGGTCACTATCGTAGCGCCCACAGCGGCGGCGCCACGTTCGTTGGTGGTTCAAGACGCGCGCGGGCGAGCGCGCGCGATCACCGAAAGTCAAACTTTGCATCGCACAGACTTTAACTGGCGCATCAGGTGCGTGTTGCCACAAAAACCTAAGTACGTGTTGATCAGCACATCTTATCTTAACCCGCAGGAATATGTCCCGTATGTCCCCCATTATCACTATTTTATATAATATATACTCGCTCCTTGCTTCTTTCTTTGCACCTTCGCTTTTCCCGGGTTTTTGGGGTAATATGTAGGGTCTCGCCCTGAAGGTACTTACGGTTACTCCTGTTCAAATAACTGTTCAGCACGTTGACACTTTTATTGTCCATTTTTATACATATAATTGGTATATTCTTGGGTTTGGCCCTTCAGGCTCTGATTGCTCATCATCTTTGCCTGGAAAATTAGTTAATACTGTTAATTCTGACTACGTTGTAATTACGTTCTACAAATATTTTGAATCGAATTGAACTTCGATTAGAGTATTTTCTTTTGGGGAAATGATCTCTTGTTTCCTAAATATCCAATTGGTAAAAGTAATGATGGTTTTTGGACCAATACAAGGGTATTGGGGTGTGTGTCTGGATTCTTACCGTTGTATCTTCTTGTTTTCCTTTTGTTGGAAATCCAGACAGACCCCCTTGCCACGGGGGTCATTTGTCCATCACATTAGAAGATTTCTTTCGTATCAAATATTTATTTTCTAATTAAAAATAGCACATTTTCTTTTATTCTTTATATGTCATATGTTGTCATGCGGACACAGTCCATAGATGGCGGAGATTTTAATCTTTTTTGTGCTCCCCTTATTCTAGATAATTGCTGGATCCAATTATTCATCATATCTTCATGGATTATATCCTTGGCTGCTAAACACGAGGTCGTCCGAAAATAAATATTGACCACTTCAGAAACTGGCTGGCCGACTACGAGTACTGGCCATCAAGACTATATCTTCTTTTGTGCCAAATGCGTTCTCGAACGTGTTTAAATGAAGACCCGAGCCTGCGATAGAGAGTGCAGCGGATGAGTGGGCAGAGTCTTCCCAGCCTTCGAACTAGAAGGTGAACTAAATCATAGCTAGAAGAAGCTATCTTCAGAAACTAAAAATTAAATACCAATCGACCGGTCAAATTACGCACGTGACGTCATAAAAGTTATCCTCGAAGTTTTCAAAGTCAAATTATGCACGTGACGTCATAAAAGTTATCCTCGAAGTTTTCAAAGTCAATCTGCAAACTGTACTTTTCGACCAAAAGTGAACGCAGTGATCCAGCCCGGGCATAAGTTGTGGACTTTCGTGAACTTTCGTACTTTTAGCATTTTAAATTCTTTTAAAAAATTTCTTGTTTAGTTGATTATAGTTTCTGGACTGAATGTACATAAACCCATTACCCTGTTATTAGTTGTTTTTATTATTTACTGAGCCTGGCACTGTCCGTCGGATAGTGCTACGTTACAGTGATATGGGTGCATAAAATACATGCAACAATAATGCGCAAGCAAACCCGCGCGCGCCAACTAAAGCGATCCCGTGCACGATAGTATTCGGCCGTATCCATAATACGGACGAAATGAATGCGCAGGCGGCGCTTGGGCGCTCGGGCACCGCGTGCTGCTGGAGTCGCCAGTGATAAACTGATTCCCACGGCGAATGCACGCTCGATTTGCGCTAGCCCTGTGCTCCGTATTAATTACGTATATCTATCCCGCCATTTCGGATTCGCATTCCACAGACTCACCGGTACTGTTATCACAATTTATTAAGTGATATATGTACCTACTCGCACCCGCACAGTTTATGTTTAGCGCCGGCGATAAACCAATTGGGCCACTATCCAACAAAAATGCACCTCGTTTTAGAGTGTTAACGTTTGAATGGTTCACATTAGATGTTAATTTTAAGTTATCTATTTCACATTGCAGCTCGTTAAATTGTAGCTTAGTTGTAGCTGTTCTTAATATCGCAAATATGTAGCTTGTAACACCACTCACCCAAACAACGTAGGACGCACAGTACCGCCGACGGTCACTAGATGGCGCTGACCCAATTCTACATCGCGCTATCGAATGGGCGTCCGCGTTTCCATATATAGTTCGCGGCTACGTTCGAGGTTTGAGATTCGATCGACCACCCTAGTGTTCCTTGCTACTAAGAGCAGTCGGATTCCCGCCACTCTTAGCTAGATCACCTCCTATCTAGTATTTAGTACCCAGTGGTTTATGTAAACTCTGTCGGGCGGACGGATTCCCGGACCCCGATTGTTTGTAAAATATACACCGTTCAACATCTGGCTGTTTCTTACTGCGTCGCCCTGTATTCCCCTCTTACATCTGGCGCACAACGTGTTGGGGCCCGAGTCTTACGCCGACGAATAGCACAAGCATTGGCAGTCAAAGTGGCGAGTTCGGAGGATACACCCATTAAAGGACCTACTTTGCGGACGAGGCCACGCAGATTAATCAACAGACCCCCAGAAACGCAAGGTGTAAACATGGCTAATGTTGCAATGTCTCCAGAGCGGTAGCGCCGAGGTGCGGAACGTTTCCATTGAAGAGTCCTGGTTATCTGGTTTAGCCAATACATAGGATGTCGCACCCTCCCCCTGCACTAAAACTCCCTTGATATCATGATTATTAGTGCTTCCGTCGATAAAGTTCGGGTAGGGTTGCGATGCGTTTGCTTGCCTCAGTACTGGTACTGTGGTGAGATCAACTTTTGGGTAGTTGTAAGCCTTCTGTTGGGGGTAGTCCCATGCCCATTGAGCTTTCCTTCCATTATACAGCTTAGGTCCTATGCCTACCTCTTCCAGGTCTAAGGTGCTAATTCCAATGTCATCATATGTGTATCCAGGAAAAACGTTTACTGATTTCACATTTATAGAGCAGAAGTCCACGTTATGTTCTTCTTTAATTTGTTTTGTAGCGATACAAGTGGGGCATTTGCTGCGAATAACCCCGGGCGCGCCACAACCGTAACACGAGACGGCGGCCCGCAAAAGTGTAGGTGCGTGCGTAGATGTGTCTGTAGCTCTAACATCTTCCCTAAAGGGTTTAGCTTGCTGTGATCCGTTGTCTCGCTGTCTTTGCTTACACTCTTCCGTAGTGTGACCTATATGCCTACAATATTCGCAATGTTGATTCTTAGATTTACTTGTATTGTTATTGGCTTCATCGTAATATGTTGGAGCTTCCCTTAGGAGCTGTTCCACGGACCTGGCCGAGTCCAACAATTCTTCGAAGGTTTTCACGGAGTTCCGATGCACCTTCTCCCGGATATTAATAGTCATCTGACCATACAGCACATCCAACTGTTGCACTTCATTTAACCCAGGTGCGGGTAATTGAGCCAATAGGGCGCGACCTTTAGCTATATAACTTTCAGTCAACACGTTAAAAGTTTGCTTATGCGCAAATATCTCTTGCCAAATCATATAAGGAAGTTTTTTAGGTGCATAGGCATGTCGAAATCGGGTTTCAAATTCGTTCCAGGTGGTGATACCAGCCTTTACACCCTGCCACCACGTCGAAGCATCTCCCTTGAGTACAAACGGTAAACTCATTAATGCGTTCGCGTCTGTAATTTTATAAATGACTTTGTAGACACTCGCCGAGGACAGAAACTCTTCTACTTGCATAGTATCTCTTGTCCCGTCGCACAGTGTTCCAAAAACCCTTCGGACCTGACATTTCGAACTAAGCTCAGAATGTGACGCGTTATGTTATTCTAAATGATAAGCAAAAACTCCCGTGTGGAAATTCCTTATAGTTTTAGAGAAAACTCAAACCTAAGTAGGTCGATTTTTTATACTTCGAAAGTAAAATATTTTTTTTTCTACCAGAACAATTACATTATTTGCTCAACTTTTTACATAAATTTATTGAGCGTTTAAAACCCTATTTTTTTATCGCCACCCCTAGTCGAAAATGTAAGCGTAAGGCGAAATAATAATTTTTTTCTTTAAAATGGTTTTATTTTAATATCTATAATAATTCAAGCTATTAGCACCCAAAAATCTATTTAAAAGGTAGAGCATTAGGCTGTCTATCTTCCTAAAAAAAAACAGCTGCTAATTCCGTGGGATATCGGAGAAATTCGATTCTAAATATTTCGTAACTACAAACCCCTGAAACTTAGTAATAGCAATATTTCATATACACATTTGCTATGAACTTTTAGTAAGGTCTAAAATTTAAAAATACAATGGATTAAACGATTTTTATTGTATTAGTAGCTGTTACCCGCGGCAAATAGTACAGTGGAACAGAAAGTAAACTTAAGTTTTTTACAAAAATTCCACATTTTTTGGCACAATCTTTTATCGTCACCAGGGAGATCTTGGGGCATTTAATGCATGACAAAAATTTCATGTCCGTGCAGTTAACCATTGAGGAGTTCCCTCGTTGGGAGCCGATCCTAAGTGTACCTTCAGGTTATGTTATCATCACCAGAGTGATCTTGGGGCATTGAATGCATGACAAAAATTTCATGTCCGTGCAGTTAACCATTGAGGAGTTCCCTCGTTGGGAGCCGATCCTAAGTGTACCTTCAGGTTATGTTATCATCACCAGAGTGATCTTGGGGCATTGAATGCATGACAAAAATTTGATGTCCGTGCAGTTAACCCTTGAGGAGCTGATCCTAGGTGCACCTTCAGGTTATGCTTATCATAATAATGCATTGTCATCCAAACTAAACAGATATCTACTTTAAAAATGAGTTAATATTAGTTATAATGAGTTATAAAGTATTGTTGGTAATTTTAGTATTTATCTTTTTCTTGCAAAATTATCATTATATAATAATTATATTAACGTCAGATTGAAATCCATATTTGGTTGCAAGCATAGGTTTTTTGTTATACGTCTTCTAGTACCTTTATTAGGTTATACCATTTAATTCATTCGATGAAGGGCTAGGTGTGGCGTGGGAAGGGGTCCACCCTCGTTAGGCGTTAGCTAAAACCCCATGTCAATACATCTAGCCTGGAGAAACGGGGGCGAGGCGACATGGAGCCGTTTCAGACCCATGCCGCCGCCAATAATGCTGTGGATAGCGCCTAAGCCGGCACCTTTCCCTCTCCGGAGGTGACCGCAAGTATGTTAGGAGAATGTGATGCTGTGGATAGCGCCACAGCCGGCACCTTACCCTCTTCGCAAGTACACGAGGAGAAACTAGTCCTGGACAAATAGAAGCCGGTACTTCTTCGGGAATGAGTAGTGGAAGTACTATTTCTTGTAATTCGCGTTTGGCAGTTTATTGGGAGTTTGTTGCTAAAAGCCGTCATAATTATGCAAATGATGGACCCCTTCCCACGCCACACCTAGCCCTTCATCGAATGAATTAAATGGTATAACCTAATAAAGGTACTAGAAGACGTATAACAAAAAACCTATGCTTGCAACCAAATATGGATTTCAATCTGACGTTAATATAATTATTATACAGGGTGTAAAAAGACCGCTAGCATTAATTGAAACCTCATATTCTACCCATGAAACTGAACAACTTTCCCCAAGAAACACACCCGCGGAAACTCTTAGTTTCGGCAGAAATCGAGATTAAAAATAAAATAAAAAGTTGTATTTTTGTACTAAAAAATATCAAGTATCGATAACTAAATCGTTCACAATTAATATAGACTCTCAAAGTTCAAATTTAAGTTGAAATAAATGCACTGTAAGTAAAAGAACGCAATGTAAAGCGTCCGGGCGGCCGCACACGTGCGCTCACTACCTACCTACTCGCTGCCGCGCGCCCGGAGGTAGGTACTATCTACAGCGGCCGCGCCCGCGCCAACCGCCACCGGTCGCCCGTGGGCCTATGCCCATGGGACAGCAACACTGCCATGCTCCCACTCGGTAAAGTTCAACACGACAGTGGTACGCATACCTTAATGCATTACCTATACGTTTGCTTACGGTCATTCACATTATACGAAAATCGTACCCAGCACCTACCTATCGTCAATATCAGCAGTAAAGTTCACGATCGAAAGATCTACCTACCTAGGTAAATGATTGTATGACGACCATTCACATTACATGAGAATTTAACATAGTAGGTATTTACCGCGGCGCGCACTTGGATGATCAGGCACAGGATCAGCTGTCTACCTACCTAACTTACGTACACGTTTGCTTACGGACATTCACATCATACGAGAATCGAGCCCAGTCCCTACTACCTACCTACTGTCGATATGTGCAGTAAAGATCACGATCGATAGTCCAATACCTACTAGGAACATGAGAATTGAACGTAGTTCCTGTGGTAGTAACTACCTACCGCCGCGCGAACCATTTGTCATCAGCTGACAGGATGAACCAAACCAACATGTTTGTATTACGAATATTCCCAATTCCTATCATACGACCGAACCGTGGAGACTAAAGCAAAAAAAAGAAGATAGGTAGGTACTCAATAGTCAAGCTTAGGTATCCCTACTAGTTAGGTAGAATACGCCAAAGCGGCCGCCGCGCGAGGTCAATGGCCACTGGTCACGTGGGCGAGCGAGAGCCGTGCGCTGGACGATGTACATTGCGCGTCGCAATTAATTATTTTTTTGAGGTAGCGAAATTATGAAGTCATTTCCGCGGGTATGTTTCTTGGGGAAAGTTGTTCCGTTTCATGGGTAGAATATGGGGTTTCAATTAATGCTAGCGGTCTTTTTACACCCTGTATAATGATAATTTTGCAAGAAAAAGATAAATACTAAAATTACCAACAATACTTTATAACTCATTATAACTAATATTAACTCAATTTTAAAGCAGATATCTGTTTAGTATGGATGACAATGCATTATTATAAGCATAACCTGAAGGTGCACCTAGGATCAGCTCCTCAAGGGTTAACTGCACGGACATCAAATTTTTGTCATGCATTCAATGCCCCAAGATCACTCTGGTGATGATAACATAACCTGAAGGTACACTTAGGATCGGCTCCCAACGAGGGAACTCCTCAATGGTTAACTGCACGGACATGAAATTTTTGTCATGCATTAAATGCCCCAAGATCTCCCTGGTGACGATAAAAGATTGTGCCAAAAAATGTGGAATTTTTGTAAAAAACTTAAGTTTACTTTCTGTTCCACTGTACTATTTGCCGCGGGTAACAGCTACTAATACAATAAAAATCGTTCAATCCAATGTATTTTTAAATTTTAGACCTTACTAAAAGTTCATAGCAAATGTGTATATGAAATATTGCTATTACTAAGTTTCAGGGTTTTGTAGTTACGAAATATTTAGAATCGAATTTCTCCGATATCCCACGGAATTAGCAGCTGTTTTTTTTTAGGAAGATAGACAGCCTAATGCTCTACCTTTTAAATAGATTTTTGGGTGCTAATAGCTTGAATTATTATAGATATTAAAATAAAACCATTTTAAAGAAAAAAATTATTATTTCGCCTTACGCTTACATTTTCGACTAGGGGTGGCGATAAAAAAATAGGGTTTTAAACGCTCAATAAATTTATGTAAAAAGTTGAGCAAATAATGTAATTGTTCTGGTAGAAAAAAAATATTTTACTTTCGAAGTATAAAAAATCGACCTACTTAGGTTTGAGTTTTCTCTAAAACTATAAGGAATTTCCACACGGGAGTTTTTGCTTATCATTTAGAATAACATAACGAGTCATATTCTGAGCTTAGTTCGAAATGTCAGGTCCGAAGGGTTTTTGGAACACTGTGCGTCGTATGAAAATGGTGCTGTGGCAAAGGAATTTGTGGGTGTTTGAGCTAACGCTGCCTGCAACGTCGCTGAGGTAAGTGAATTCACCAGCTGCTGTAGTTGTTCTGGAGACATTGCAACATTAGCCATGTTTACACCTTGCGTTTCTGGGGGTCTGTTGATTAATCTGCGTGGCCTCGTCCGCAAAGTAGGTCCTTTAATGGGTGTATCCTCCGAACTCGCCACTTTGACTGCCAATGCTTGTGCTATTCGTCGGCGTAAGACTCGGGCCCCAACACGTTGTGCGCCAGATGTAAGAGGGGAATACAGGGCGACGCAGTAAGAAACAGCCAGATGTTGAACGGTGTATATTTTACAAACAATCGGGGTCCGGGAATCCGTCCGCCCGACAGAGTTTACATAAACCACTGGGTACTAAATACTAGATAGGAGGTGATCTAGCTAAGAGTGGCGGGAATCCGACTGCTCTTAGTAGCAAGGAACACTAGGGTGGTCGATCGAATCTCAAACCTCGAACGTAGCCGCGAACTATATATGGAAACGCGGACGCCCATTCGATAGCGCGATGTAGAATTGGGTCAGCGCCATCTAGTGACCGTCGGCGGTACTGTGCGTCCTACGTTGTTTGGGTGAGTGGTGTTACAAGCTACATATTTGCGATATTAAGAACAGCTACAACTAAGCTACAATTTAACGAGCTGCAATGTGAAATAGATAAATTAAAATTAACATCTAATGTGAACCATTCAAACGTTAACACTCTAAAACGAGGTGCATTTTTGTTGGATAGTGGCCCAATTGGTTTATCGCCGGCGCTAAACATAAACTGTGCGGGTGCGAGTAGGTACATATATCACTTAATAAATTGTGATAACAGTACCGGTGAGTCTGTGGAATGCGAATCCGAAATGGCGGGATAGATATACGTAATTAATACGGAGCACAGGGCTAGCGCAAATCGAGCGTGCATTCGCCGTGGGAATCAGTTTATCACTGGCGACTCCAGCAGCACGCGGTGCCCGAGCGCCCAAGCGCCGCCTGCGCATTCATTTCGTCCGTATTATGGATACGGCCGAATACTATCGTGCACGGGATCGCTTTAGTTGGCGCGCGCGGGTTTGCTTGCGCATTATTGTTGCATGTATTTTATGCACCCATATCACTTGTATCGTTTTCCGATTCTTCTCGCGCCATGTATGCTGGCTTCAGTCTGTCAATTGTCACTGTTGTAGGCTTCCCGCGTAAGTCAATTTTATATGTGTTTGGTCCTTTTTCTAATTAACTTTCTAAAAACTTTCTAAAAAACTTAAAACCTAGCAGTAAGGCTACATTAGTTGATTCAGGTCAACGAAAATCGGTCACTATCGTAGCGCCCACAGCGGCGGCGCCACGTTCGTTGGTGGTTCAAGACGCGCGCGGGCGAGCGCGCGCGATCACCGAAAGTCAAACTTTGCATCGCACAGACTTTAACTGGCGCATCAGGTGCGTGTTGCCACAAAAACCTAAGTACGTGTTGATCAGCACATCTTATCTTAACCCGCAGGAATATGTCCCGTATGTCCCCCATTATCACTATTTTATATAATATATACTCGCTCCTTGCTTCTTTCTTTGCTCCTTCGCTTTTCCCGGGTTTTTGGGGTAATATGTAGGGTCTCGCCCTGAAGGTACTTACGGTTACTCCTGTTAAAATAACTGTTCAGCACGTTGACACTTTTATTGTCCATTTTTATACATATAATTGGTATATTCTTGGGTTTGGCCCTTCAGGCTCTGATTGCTCATCATCTTTGCCTGGAAAATTAGTTAATACTGTAAGTACCGACTATAGTCGCCTTGTACGACACCCATGAATGTAAGGGGTTGGTGCTATTCTACTCTGCCGGACACCACACGGCCACCGGATTCTAAATCTCTATAGCAAATAAATACATCTAAAAGATAAAATTGTAATATTCTGTTAAGTTACCTAAATATTATTACGTCAATATAAGTATATTACAGCAAAATCCCTACTTCCTTACTTTCCTACTATCTAAATATAACGAAACTGTAGAGAGAATCTGTGCGACAACACAGACCCGAAACTGTTAGGTCCAGAAGCTAGATTTTGCACCATATGACGTAAATGCGTACTAAGATGGGATTTTTGAAAATTCCACCCCTTAGCTGGAAGTTTGAATGCAACTTTTTAATACAAATATTCTACGAAAAATATATATGACAAATGTGGTTCAACGTTTTTGGAAACTTGCCCCCTAGGGGGGTGAAAATGGGAATAGAAGTTTTAAATTGTGAACTTTCTAACTGCCTGCTAAATGATAACGCAGAGCCAAGGTTTCCATTTTACATGATGATTTACTGCATGACGTAGGTATGGTATAAGAGATAATTGAAAATTTGTCCCCTAAAGTCAGATGTTTATCGAGCTCAAAATGGCGTCAAACACGTTAAAATGTAATAATTGCAATATAGTTATCTGTGAAATGTACATTTACTACAATACAATACATACAGTCAATACAAAAATGATGTTATGGACAATGAAAGTCTAGTCAAAATTTGTGATTCTGCGTTTACGGATTAAGAAATAGTGCAAGCGAAATCGCTTTTGTTTGAATCTGTGACGTCTAAACAGAAAAAAGTATCTCGTCGTAATGATGGTAAAAAGAAGAGAAATATTAAAGATATAATGTTTATTTAAGGAGGTGGACCCGGATTGTATCCCGATATTTGTGGCACGGGATCTGCTGAAATTACCCCCTGTGTCAGTTGATCATGTCGATGTTGTCACATTGTTAAAATATATTACAAAAATTAAGCTAGATATTTGCGATATTAAGTACAGCTACAACTAAGCTACAATTTAACGAGCTGCAATGTGAAATAGATATCTTAAAATTAACATCTAATGTGAACCATTCAAACGTTAACACTCGAAAACGAGGTGCATTTTTTTGGATAGTGGCCCAATTGGTTTATCGCCGGCGCTAAACAAAAACTGTGCGGGTGCGAGTAGGTACATACATCACTTAATAAATTGTGATAAAAGTACCGGTGAGTCTGTGGAATGCGAATCTGAAATGGCGGGATAGATATACGTAATTAATACGGAGCACAGGGCTAGCGCAAATCGAGCGTGCATTCGCCGTGGGAATCAGTTTATCACTGGCGACTCGAGCAGCACGCGGTGCCCGAGCGCCCAAGCGCCGCCTGCGCATTCATTTCGTCCGTATTATGGATACGGCCGAATACTATCATGCACGGGGTCGCTTTAGTTGGCGCGCGCGGGTTTGCTTGCGCATTATTGTTGCATGTATTTTATGCACCCATATCACTTGTATCGTTTTCCGATTCTTCTCGCGCCATGTATGCTGGCTTCAGTCTGTCAATTGTCACTGTTGTAGGCTTCCCGCGTGAGTCAATTTTATATGTGTTTGGTCCTTTTTCTAATACTCTGTAGGGTCCCGTATATGGAGGTTTCAATGACTTTCTGAGTGCATCTGTGCGTAGAAAAATGTTCTCTGCCGACGTGAGATCTTTTGGAATGTAGAAAGACTTCTTCATGTGCCAACTTGTAGGTACTGGTGCCAATTTTGAAATATTGTGCCTCAGCCTCGCTGCGAAGTCTGTAACGAGCAAAAAATTCACCTGGAAGGCGCAGGGGTTCTCCATATACTAGCTCCGCTGCTGATGCCTTTACATCTTTCTTCCACGCGCTGCGGATGCCAAGCAGAACCAACGGAAGTATCTCTGTCCATTGTGTTGATGCCTGGCACATAATGGCGGCTTTGAGTTGCCGATGAAGACGCTCGTTGAGACCATTCGCTGCGGGGTGATACGCGGTGGTGCGGTAATGTTGAGCTCAAATCAGCGTTGCGATGGACTTGAAAAGGCTAGACTCAAACTGGCGACCACGGTCCAAATCTAGCTATCCAGCCAGATACTAATGCAGATGCGCAGTCTTCAACGGTGATATTTTTTAGTGGGAACGCCTCATCAATTACCGTGAGGACTGCCTCACAGTAATTGAAATCACAATATTGTGGTAAAGGCCCTACGATGTCGAGATGGATGTGTGAGAATCTCGACGATGGAGTGTGGATTGGGAAAAGGGGAGCAGAGGTATGACGGGTTACTTTACTGCGTTGACAACGCAGGCACTGTCTCGACCATTCTCTACAGTTTTTGCGTATCCCTGGCCAAACGAATCTTTGTGTCACCGGTCGCACTGTAGCTGTACATCCTGGGTGACTCAAACTATGTAATGACTCAAATGCTGCTTTTCTAAAATTTGGTGTGACAAAAGGTCGGGGTGATCCAGTAGAGACGTCACAGTAGAGGCTTGTTCCATCGTGCACTGTGACCTTCTGTAGTCTTAGGGATGAACTTTGTTTCAGCAACTCTTGTAGCTCCAGGTTTGTAAGCTGATCTCTTGCGAGAGCTTCGTAGTCTATTGCAGTGGCGACTTCTTCGATCCTGGACAGCGTATCAGCTACGACGTTCTCTTTACCAGGTAAGTATCTTATGTCAGTTGTGAATTGAGATTTTAGGTCAAGATAGCGGAACTGCCTGGGTGAGCATTTGTCACGACGACTTGCAAAAGCATAGGTAAGCGGCTTGTGATCTGTGTATATTACAAATGTTCTCGCTTCAACCATATGTCTAAAATGTTTTATTGCATCGTAGATGGCTAGCAACTCTCTGTCGTAAGGGCTATATTTCTTCTGTGAGGGTTTCAGTTTCCGCGAATGAAAAGCCAATGGTTCCCAGTGATTATTTTTGCGTCGCTAAATATGGCTAGTTCAGCGCTTGGGTCTGGATGAGCCAATAGTGTTGCTTGCAAAAGGCTATTCTTGCAGGACTCAAATGCTTTCAACATCTCATCTGTCATTTGCACAGGTTTCGAGCCCTTCATTGCAGGCCCTTTCAGTGCTTCATTCAATGGTGCCTGAATTGTAGCGGCACTGGGAACGAATCGCCTATAGTAATTTACCATTCCCAAGTAACGACGCAGTTCTTTGACTGTCTTGGGCACTGGAAACTCTTGAATTGTCTGAATCTTCGTGTCTAATGGTTTTATTCCATTTTCAGAAACACGGAAGCCGAGGAAAGTTACTTTTTCTTTTCCCAGGGTGCATTTTCCTGTATTAATCAAGACACCATACTCTTCCAACCGTTTAAACAGCTGTCTCAGGTCTTCTTTGTGCTGGTCTACTGATGGTATGTAGTCTCTAGTCGTCGTACTCTGTAGTCGCCGCATGGTCTCCAACCGTCGTCTTTTTTGGGTACTAGATGAAGCGGAGAAGACCATGGGCTATCTTAACCACGTGCTGTACTGCTTGCTAGCATATAATGAAACTCTTTCTGAGCTATCTTCAAACGATCCATTGGTAAACGGCTTAGACGACTTGAAACTGGCGGGCCGGCAGTAGTGGTGCGAATATGATGCATGGTTTTGTGTTTCGGTTCCCGAGGCGTTCCAGCTGGACGTGTAATATCTGGATATTCTCGTAGAATGGAGTGAAATTCTGTATCACCCGAGACGGCTTTGATGGATGATATAGCTTCCGAAGGCTTCTTAGAAGGTACGCTGACGCTCAGCTTAGTTAATGCATCGACGAGCTTGTGATTCCGGCAGTCAACTAGTAGATTGTAGAATGACAGAAAGTCAACGCCGATTATGGGTTTGGATACGTCGGCTACTAAAAATCTCCATAAGTAAGTACGTCGTAGGCCAAAATCTAAATTTAGTTGCACCGTGCCATAGGTATGTATCATTGTTCCATTTGCTGCAAACAATTGGTAATCCGTTTTCTTACGCGCTTCCTTTAAAGCAGTGCGTGAATAAACACATAGATCTGATCCAGTATCTATAAGGAACTGGACTTTAGTACAGCGATCCACAACAAACAAGCGGCCTGGTGCAGAGTGGCAGACGTTAGCGTCTAATTTCGACTGCCGTTGCCGTTTTCCGACGTATATTTGCACGGTGTGGTACACATAGTGGCTTTTGGTCCAAATCTGTAATGATACCAACAGTACTCACTATTGTGCGACTTGGAGCGAGATCTAGGATGCGGACTGTCAATAGGTACCTAGATCTACTTTGTTTTTTTAATAAATTGTACATAACTATTATATAGTTATTGCTTTTAAAAAAAAGTTATATACTACTTTGGGAAAGTTGCTTGGAATCTCGTACGTACACGTTCCCAGTAGGTATTCATATTCAACAGGAAATAAAAAATACTTGGCAATCAAGAATTCATTTTAATTCACCCTTTATGAATAACAAAAACCAACAGATTACCAGCCGCCCAAAGGTGATAATATCGCTTTAAGCGATCTCTTAAAGCAGCGCGTACCATAGTAAATTCTAAAACACTCATAAGTGTTTTATAAAAACGCAAATTGAATAAATATATTTGACCTTGAACTCGAAAGACAACCTTTGAGGGGAGAAGTTAAATATCACAATAGCTAAAATTAAAGCAACAGTTAGGAAAAAAAGCGGTTGTCTGTAAAGTCGGTTTACTGACGATAGTTGAACGTGATAACGTCATAACTTCATACTTGACGAAAACATGTAAATGTATTATTGTATAGCAGCTGTCCACGCGTACGCATCGCTCAATCAAGTAGGAGAGAGACAGATGTCGAACGTTGCCGAACGCTGCCGAACGCGGAGGCCGATTGTGCCTCTTTGTCGCTCGTTCCGCGCTCTCGCTTGCAATTTAAGCCTCAGAGCAAGGTAACGACGGTAACGACGCATGAGTCATGTTTTTTCGTGCTTGCAGCCGGCTCCATCGATTTATAAGACGTTATCACGTCAAAAATTATACCTACTTTAATTATAATTATAGTTATTTTAGCTATCCAAAAGTTGACTGACAGAGATCGCTTAAATTATTTATTAAATGAATTTTATGCAGAGCTTAATACAACAATCATATATAATATAAATATGTACAGATAGACAAACTAATAATTTATATAAATATATATTTGGACAACGGTGTAAATGAATTTTTTAATATTTCATATTTTTATTTCTCAATGTAAATGTTTTGTCTAAATGTAATTTTTTACGTATATTACAACGAATACTGCTTCAAAACAACAAACCCACAACTTTGTTCTCAGCGACAATTGAAAAACTTCATCAATCTAATATCGTTTGCAACAGCAAACTCTACTAACGATGTGTACCATCGCTTTTAAGTAAATTGATGTGGACTTCAGCATGCTAGCGAATATATCTACAAACAAGTAAATAAAAAAAATAATCGTCTTGGCGTTAATGTTCCAGTTGTGCTCTCGCGCACTAGGGCTTAGAGTCCGCCTTGACCATGATCCAGGATTTGGCAGATCAGATAATTACAGTGGAGCGACTGCTATCTGACCTCCGTTACCCTGCTACTTGGGGAACCTGACCAGATTGGATCATGGTTTCACATTCAGTCGCCTGAATGTGCAGGTTTCATCACTACGTTTTCCCTCATTGTAAGAGCTTCGGTCAGAATTCAACTACCAGGGGAACCCTACTAACAAGTATTCCAACATAAACGACGTACAAGATTTTGCTGATAAAGGGTTGACATAGAAACACGTTTATATTATTAACCCAGAGTCTGTATGGTAGAAAATCAGTACAAGGACTGCATGGTGGGTCAATATGACCTGGATTTTGAAAATGGTTTAATTCTTAATATTTCAATTAATTTTTGGGAAATATATATTAAATCAGTTTAAGTGATGTTCAAATTAATATATTTTGATGAATGTCAATAAAAAATCATACAATATTAGGAACTTGTTATGTATTTACGAAAGCTCTATAAAATCTATAACAAAATATTTAACTTCTGTAATCTTACTAACAAATATACAAAATTATAACTTATTTATATTTTTTTTTACTTTTTGGTATAACTAATGTGATGTCTTTAAGAAACTTTATGCTAAATTAAATGGAAATTTTAAAACTAATCACAGTCGGCATCTACATTTGCATATCCACCGTAGTAAGAAATTCTGTAGTCTAGACAGACAATCTTCTTACAATTTAGACAAGCAGGACATATTTGGCACAACTGGACAATTTCAGTAGGTGAGCCCTCTGAAGGTTCTTCAGTAAATTATCTTATTGTCTTGCGCATCTCTCTAGGCAAACGAAACACATATTTGCAGGCGTTTAAGTGATCGTTTAGAATTCTCTTCTAATCCGAGTAAACCAGTAAAAAGAGTAGACCAGTTAAAAAAAATACAGTCTTTTTGCCTTTTATTTTTTCGAACACTACTCACACTTGACAAATTATGATCCTTGGAAAGGCGTAGCATTAGCTAGTGACTAGTAAACCAATCATCGAATAAATAAATGCATAAACGTAATTGGCACAAAAAGGTTACATCGAATGTATGGTTGGGTCATATGTGGGGTAACTTGACCTAAGACCGCTTGTAACTCCATGTGCAGGGGCACACCGACTGAGCTGATACTAGAACCGAAACGGCAGAGGTATTAACTGCAGCTACTGAAAAGCACGGCAACTTTAAACTATTACTTTTAAATACGCGCGTTTAAAAATGTGGCGGGTCATTATGACCCAACCTGACAGACGCCGGGTTAATACTAGCTATGCCCGCGACTTTGATTGCGTTGACTACATGATGTTTGGTATGTCTAATATTAAGAAACGCTGTGTTTTGTTTATTAAAAAAGGAGCTTTTTATTTGCATTTGTACTTATACAAAACTCCCAGGTTGTACTTATCAAAAGTCAGGTAGAAAGTTCCGTCTCGGTAAAATAAAATATGTTGAAGCAACAAAAAACAACAAGCTCTCTCTGTTGCAGTCGGGTGAAAACAGATAGTTAAGACAAAGAGAGACTGATTGTGGAGATGTCCCAGGTTTTAGAGTAAGCGTCTTACTTATCGTAAATCCTTATTCGTCTTCTTCACTCCTGTCCTGATGGCTAATAAGTTTAGAATCGAAAGAATAGTATTTGGCAATATCTGACTCTTTGAAGTGGTCTGACTTAAACAATAGGCCTATCTATTTTAAGCCTATAAAATAAAGTGCACACGCCAGGAGGACCGTCGGTGGACCATTAGTTAAGGTATCCGACTCGTAAGCGAGTGGTACCGGGTTCGAATTTCACTGCAACGACCCTTTTCTGAGTTATGTACATTATATACCGTCAAAATTAACTAAATAGATCAATCTAACCAAAAATATTTCAATTGGTTGGCCAAGCTCCGTAAGCTCTCAACGGTTACACTGAGAAAAAGTTATCAGGTCTCATGAAGAACCAAGCTTCTAACTCTGCCATTTTGGTCAGAATGTATGGCGTAGACGTTTCATAGAACAACACCAAATGCCTGACATATAGGTTAAATTTAGTGCTCGACCGACGCGATGGTTAGGGCTACTGATAAAATATGAACCTTGACCGTTTGACCTATCAATACCAATATCTCCTTTTTCTATAATGAAAAGACCATTATCCCAAATTAATTTTCATATACTTCAATATCGATATTACATCGAATCGGTCTAATGTTAGTCATAAATCTGGCGGTGTAAAAGTCGGAAAACTTCTTCGTCGTCAGTCCGTTCTAAGATAATTGACAGAGATTTTTAATTTAAATGATGGAGCATACGTAACGTCGGGGTTAATTTTTTGCTACGCTCGGATATGCGAAGGAAGTATGTATAGTTTTCTTACTTGTAATTTTTTATGAAACAGCAACTTCTGGTACTGAACTAAATATAGCATTTTTATCTCCATGTTGCAGCTATCTACTCTAGTATTGGTATTATGGATATTATCATGGAGCCGAAATTCCAACCTCGTTATTTCACTGGACACAGTGAATACTTGCTGGACAATGCTATTGACAGCGATTTCAACGAACTCATCAAACCATCCAACCTGTTTCAAACACTGATCCTTCAATTCAAATACAGAATCCAAGACGGTTTCATTACTTCTAATAACATAGAATACAACATTCTAAATTTTTGTAGCCTCATTGCTTTATTAACCGCTCATGTTGTTCAAACTTTTGAGGCTATTCAAGATATACGATTAATTATCGAAAGAATAGTTTTCTTGTACGTGTTACTAGGAATTGATTACATAATTGGTTTTTTATTAAGCTTTGCATTCAATTATACTTACAGCAACAGCGAAGTTAATTTGACTTTAAAGCTGCAACATCTATACAGATTTGCCAAAATTCATAAATGCAATTTTAAGAATTACATCAGAAAAAGTTGGTCATACAATATTGGGATTTGTTTGTTTACATTGTTGGAGTTAATACCCACAATTATTACCAAGGGATACTATCCTTTGATATTTATATCACAATACAGCTTTGACATCAACATAGTACGATGCACCTAATTGTTAAAGCTTACAAACGAACAGTTTTCAACTTGGATCAAGGTGTTGGACAAATTGGCAGTCTCGGACGTTTTGGACTTTTCAAAGCCGAAACAAATGCACGAAGCGTTTAAAGAAATATTAATCGTCTTTCAACAAATTGGAAAAATTTACAAAGGAATTGTCGATAAAAAGGCACCTACCCACCTGATTTCCGCTGCCTTTCGGCCTGCCTCTGCGTAATAGAGATAAGAATAAGAATAAGAACAACAAT
Organism: Blastobasis adustella; assembly: GCA_907269095.1. Lineage (NCBI taxonomy): Eukaryota > Metazoa > Arthropoda > Insecta > Lepidoptera > Blastobasidae > Blastobasis > Blastobasis adustella. Next base: position 1,947,804 of record OU026132.1, read on the forward strand.
ACATTTATTTACCTTTATAGGTTACATAACCACATGTAGTTCCGCATCAGTGGGAAGATAAGCATATTATGGTTTCTTTCTTCGTAAAAGCGTAAAAACACGGCGGGGCAGGCATATCATGGGTGATTCACAATCATCATTATCATCATCATCATCCGAGCAGTCAGTTTGCCCGATCTTCGTCATATTCACGTCGTTAGCCGTTGGCTCTCGTATTCGACTCGGCAATGTCAATCCATCGCTTCTTGGGTCATCCGAGAAACCATGTAAATGATAGTAAGACATCTGTTCATTGTCCACATTTTTAAAGAATGATTAGGTTAGCAGTTCTGATGAAATAATTGTTCTTTACGAAGGTAACTTTAATTAACTTTAATTATATTTCAGCTCACATACTACACTATCGAAACGTTTTACCAATGTTTGGTGTTTCTCCAAATAATTATATTTTTCTCGAAAAACGAGACGCTTCAATTAGTAAGTTTTTTGTTGTTTTTTGGATAATATTACCGCCATAAATGTATGAAAAGATGTATTATATGAATGTGATTCTATATGTTTCAGAGTGCAACATATATGATGGATGTTTTAGTGGTGTGGCTCATAAAAGACGCATTACATATATCACTATTGGGAATAGAATGTGAAAAGTTTTATCTGATGGCAGAGAAAGCAAATGCAATGTGTATGTCGTTGAAAACTAGGCGCGACTGCCCAGGTTAGTTTTATGACCATAAGAGGAGTTTCCCCTTGAGGGTTCCGACTGAACCAACAAATATGACACATTTCGTACTTATTTGTTCATCTGCTAAACTATTCACGTTTTTTTACGCGTTGGGCTAGTTGCGCCTTGTCCGAGTCTATCAGCGCGATATCGTCAGCATACTTGAGCTGACACTCCAAGATTATCCAGGCCCGTCGGATCTGCGAGTCAACAATTTATTTATTTATTTATTTATTATCATCCAAATGCTTCCAGACTTACAGTTGAATTGTAATCAAAACGTCTGTTCCGACAATGCTTTCGAAGAGCTTCATGGTGTGAGACACCGTCTGTATACCGCGGTTGTTAGTGCACACCCGCACCGAGCCCTTTCTCTTGTAGACTGGAGTAATTATTAGACTATATTCAGCCTCTAGTGGTTAAGTATATTCCCGGTAAGGAGGATGCGGTTATAAAGGTCGGTAAGGATGTTCACGCCAAGAGAGCCAATCGATTTCTACACATCAAATGGAAAACCGATGGAGCTTTCCGGTTTTTCATGCAGCGAAGAGTCGTTTTAACGTCCTCATGCGTTATCGGTGCCACGAGCACTTGATTCGGAGGAAAGTCCGGTGGCTGGACCTCTTTGTACTGCTTGTTGAGCAGCTCGTGGAAATACGACCGCCATATGTCTTTTACCGCGCGTTCAAAAAGGGTCATTAAAACAGCGGCACTTGCAGATGTCCTGTATCGCTTTAAACCTCGATCGTGCCAACTTCTAAATGAGTTTCTGTCCCTCAGACGATTCCAACTTATCGTACAGAGAACGTAAGTGGTCTCGTATGCTTGCATTGTTATGTTCCGGTTTGAACGATAAGGTAGAGCCAGCGCAATTACAGGCATTAGGCATTACATCCTAGTGGTCACAGTGACAATGCACCTGCGTTTCTGCATTTTTGTTGCCTACAACCTGAATGCATGAATCCCATCTTCCTATCTTTTCTTACGTAATAACCTTGTCCTGATAAAACCTTACTTAACCTAGCTTACTAATAGTAAAGGTAAAAAAATTGCCACAAGTTCCTACATTGCAGAAAAGTGCCCAGAAGGCTGGCCGCGTTGCCCCGATGGATAGCGAGGCTTACGCGCTGACCCAAGATATACTTATCAAGACCTTTAATTTGATATCCCACGCAATTGGTTTTAGAGATAAAGAATATAAGATATTCGAAATCCACGATACGTCACATAAAATCAGCAATTTTGAATTTTTAAAATTTTAATTTACATGCATGCTTGCATTTAGTAAGACATTCAATAGTACTTATTGATGTGTCAAAAGTTGATGTTTTTCAATTATTTGTCATTCAAAAAGTTGTCTGATTTTATAATATTAGGAACGTTTTTCTGGAAGAAAACCATCTAGCATTAATAGCTTTGGCCAAACGTTAAGTGTGATTTAAAAATATTCCAATAGAATTTGAAAAAAAATTACATCTGAAAATCGGAATTAAAAGAAAGATATGGCAAATGTGTTTTTGGTGAAATGAAAATTATGGATAACAAAAAAGCATGAAATGTTTTCGGAAAATAGAAATTCGATGAAAGAAATTTTGGATTTATGATAGGTAACCGATTTTTAATAAACAATCTTAATTTCCTTAGCAAAATTCTTAGTTTTGACTTTTTGAACACCGCTGTTGATGGGAATTTATTTGGACAAAAAATAGAAGTAGATAATCCAAAAATACTGCATTATATTTACTATATTTAATTTTATTTTAACACACGTAAGTAGAGTAGATACGTAGGCTACAGTCGAAAAAAAAACTAAAATGTTTTAAACTACACATAATTAAATAAAAATTACAATGAAACTTAGTGTAGAAACTAGTTCGAAGTGTGAATCTAGAAGGATTTAAAAATAAACAAAATGATGTTCAGCGAGAGGATGGGGGAGCAATCCTCGATTGGCAGGAAATGGCGCAGAGGCAGAGATGGCGATCGCTGGTGTCGGAGGACAAGATCCACTTTGGGTCGCTGAGCCAGCGTAGTAAGTAAGTCATCATCATCATCATCACAGCCCATAACAGTCCACTGCATGACTAAGGGCCTCTCCCACGAAAGGGGAGGTTATTGCCATAATCTCTTTGTTGATAGAGATTCTAGATCTTTTGCCTTGATAACATTAGTCGCCTTGTACGACACCCACGAGTGTAAGGGGTTGGTGCTATTCTACTCTGCCGGACACCACACGGCCATGCATACCTACATAGGTTGATCAACACATTACCCTCCTAAAAAGTAAGTAATTGTTAAGTGACAATGCGATTTTAGCATCACGTGGCCGTCCAAGGATCGGCAAAATGCATCGGCTTATATTTTCCGTTGATGAGATGAATGCTATGTCTGTGGTCTTCATAGAGTAGGTGTATGTAGTTCCTCCACCCAAAGATCAGTAACTATTTTAGGATGTTAAAATAATATTATATGAATAATTTGTATGGTGTTGACGTTCACTAAGTGTATTGTTTGTACCTATATTGAATAAAATATTTGATTCTGATTCTGATTCTAAGAGAAAATGTCGATGGGATGTTTCCCAGTTGATCTCCCTTCTTATCAGGAAAATTGTAGATTGGTTTATGCACACAGACACAGACAAACCCACCCGGGTTTTGCGTCAGTTAGTATTAGGTGAGCGTCGGTGGCCGAGCGGTTACAGTATCCGACTCGTAAGCCAGAGGTCCCGGGTTTGAATCCCGCTCCGGCTATGTACCACTGACTGTTTTCTGAGTTATGTACATTAGTTGAATACTAACCGATGCTCTTACGGTGAGGGAAAACATCGTGATGCAACCTGCATATTCAGGCGACTGGATGTGTAACCGTGATCCAATCTGGTCAGGTTCCCCTGGTAGCAGGGTCGTGGAGGTCAGATGGCAGTCGCTCCACTGTAATTACCTGGCCTGCCAAATCCTGGTTCATGGTCAAGGCGGACCCCGGGCACTCGTTCTCGAGAGCACAACCGCGACATTAACGCCAAGATGATTATTTTTTATTTTTATAGTATTAGGAAACAGTGTACTAGCAATGAATTAAATAAATAAATACAAATACAAATGCGGTGTAGTAGGGTCAGAAACTGTAGATTTATTGAGATTCTCTTAAAACAAAATTAGAATTCAATTTGGATACTGCAATTCACTTGTCTGTTCACGGCCTATCAAAATATTATTTGTCATATAGCCTAGTTTTATAGGAATAACTGTTTCCTAAAGCACAGGATATCCTGTTTGGGAAGCAGGGACTTCACTATAAACTACATACAACCAGTATATTGTATTAAAAAAATAATGTTATATTTCGATCATAACGTACGTTACGTGTTACTTCAATAGGTTGTACCCTGATATGTAAATAGGCAAAGAGATTGGAAAGCTAGCTACCTTAATTTGCCAGTCTTAACTATGAAGGTATATAAACCTCTTTGTAAATAAGGATTATTAATTATTTTTATTATTAATGTAATATTCTCTTTTGATAGTAACGTAGACTGAAGAGCGATATAATTGCAGTTGCGATTAGCATCATGACGTAGAATAGGATGGTGGTGTGATACACGATGTCGTGAGCTGGATGTTCAAGTTGAATAGGAGTTTTTATCATCAGCTTGTCTTGAATATCATGAAGTCCTCTTAGGTCGATGGAGTTGACGCTGACATTGGTTAATGCTGTATCTTCAGCTGGGTATGGGATTTTCATCAAGGTAAAGGGGTGCTCTCGTATCTTGTCATTTTCATTGATGATGGTGAACTCAGGCGTAGATAATAGTTTACAGGAATCGTCGCTAGATAGCTACCCTGCAGAGTGCTGAAATCTTCTCTCTCGCAGTTGACTTGTACTTCGTTGCACGTGGAAATGATACTTTATTTTCTTTTTTTATCTTATACGGCAGACAAACAGGCAAGCGGGCCACTTGATAGAAAATGGTCACCGCCGCCTATAGACATCAGCAACACCTGGGGAGTTACTAATACGTTGCCCGCCTTTGAATCGATCGCCAATATAACTCGTGAACGATCCCACCTATGAAATCGATACTGCGTAGTGTTGATCGTCGAGCTTTTCCATTGCTTCTCTTGCAGAATAGATTTATCCTAATAAAGCATTAATTTTGCTCTGGTTTTCAACTAACTGAACTATAATATTAGCATGGCGAGACATCCACTCTTTACTAAGGCTTATGTGGGTATTCAATTAGGATACAGCTTTGTTCTGGTTCCTCTGTACATTTTTAATAGCCGTGTTATAATACAAAGCATCTATTTGGTTTAAATTACCAGTTATGCCTTTTATTAAGGAACCTAGGCCTTTTACAAGACCTCTTGTAGCGCGACTGGGTTCTAAAGACTTTAATTGGTTTATAACCTTGCCAAGTTTGCTTGTAAGATAGTCTATCTGTAATTCGTAAAGTGGATAGGTGTAATTTTTAAGTCGATTGGTATGGGTCAGTAATTGGTTACGTAATAAATGTACTGCGTCTTCTATGTCACTTAGGTCTATGTATTGTAAGAATGTGTGGTAATTAGTGGTTAATCTCGACGGTCCCCGGTCCGATGGTTCCCCTAGTAGCAGAGTCATGGAGGTCAGATGGCAGTCGCTCCACTGTAATTATCTCCTCATTATCATTATCTTGGCGTTAATGTCCCGATTGTGCTCTCGAGCACGAAGGCCCGGGGTCCGCCTTGACCATGATCCAGGGTTTGGCGATCAGGTAATTACAGTGGAGTGACTACCATCTGACCTCCGTGACCCTGCTACCAGGGGAACCTGTTAAGATTGGATCGTGATTACAAATTCAGATGCCTGAATTTGCAGGTTTCATCACGATACTTTCCCTCACCGTAAGAGCATCGGTTAGAATTCAACTAATGTACATAACTCGAAAAAAGAGTCATTATACATGGCCGCAGCGGGATTCGAATCCGGTACCTCTCGTTTACGAGTCGGATACTAAACCGCCCGGCCACCGACGCTCAACTCCACTGTAATTATCTAATCTGCCAAATCCTGGATCATGGTCAAGGCGGACCCTCGTGCGCGAGAGCATAGCCGAGACATTAACGCTAAGGTGAAAGACGTGAAACAGGGCGACCCACTCTCACCGAAGCTATTTACAAGTACTCTAGAAGATGTTTTCCAAAAGTTGGGATAGACTGACAAGACTACTTTTGGAATCGAACAGTTGCTCTTTAAGTTAAAAACAGCATTGAGGTTAGACTTTGCATGAACATGTCTGTTCGCTTGCAGAACATAAGGTTTATTGAAAACACTGAATTAGTTTTAAGATATACAGGGTGTTACGTAATACATGTATAAAGCCGAAAGGGTGTTAAAGTATAGCTTGCAAAGAGTACACTAGCGACTTCAAATTATCCGGACATTGAATTTTAATTTTCATTAAAAAATCTTCGTTTTTAAAGAAAAATAATCATATCGACTACGTTGAAGCGCAGCTCTATTTCAAGTGAACAACTAAATCGAATGAACGAACACGAACACGAAAGTAGGTAAATTTCGTCAATGGAAGCCGCGCCGTAGATCAAAGGCACCGCCACAGGCCGGCTCGCCTCTGCCTGTGGCGGGGCGGGGCGTTTGTCGGCGGTTGATTAACCTATTACAACTGATTTCTAGAGATGCGGTCTTTCGTTTTTAAAATGTCATTATCGACATTGAAAAAGAAAAAGTTCGATAGTCATTTTCTTGCTAACTATTCCACGCAAGAAAAAAATGATTGTACCTATCGTTTTAATACGTGTAGCACTCCACCCAGTTCACGGCTTTATACGTATATTATGAAACACCCTGTATTAGAAATAACAAAAATTCGACTATCTCATTACAAGGTGTCATACGAAGTGGTTCAAAACGAGGGTGTAGCTTTACTGCACAAAGTCCTTGACACATATTTCGTACGTAAACTTTGCTCTAACAAAACGTATAGGCGCTCTCGTGAGCTCTGCGCGGCAACAATGTCAAAGACCAAACTCATGATAAATAGCACTGAGCGCAAGGTAGAAGTGGATGGGGAGAAAATAGCATAGGTCTAGCAATATTTGTATTTAGGCCAAATAGTGCCCTTCCAGGCTCAGCAAGATAAAGAGATCGAAAGACGAACTGAATCGTCTCTTGATTTTAACATCAAGAGATGAATGTCAATCTTGCATAAAGTCTCACTTATCTCAAATCAAAATTCTGCTGAAAACATTAATTTGTCGTTAAGATCTTTTGCCTTCCATAAGGAATTTTCCATATATCTCATCATTCCACATCGATCGTGACGAATTCTGCAATAAAATGGGACATTTTAGCATCAATACTTGTATACTTTACTCGATACTAAGTTATTCAGTGGTATATTATAGTATTGCTACACGCATTCAAATAAAGTAATAATTTAGTAGGTATTTTAGAGGGATTTGGGTTTGTTACAGAAATGTCACATAAAGCAATTAAGGGGTAATCGAATGTTTTCGAATATATAATTGGGAAATTACGCTATGAGTGTAGATTAACATCATAATTGAATTAATTTTACAAAAACAGGATAAAGCTTAATAGTACCTACTAATTAAAAATGTATTACCGGGAAACTTTTAGAAGATAAAAATAATTGCTTATTTTATAAGAGTAATTGGAACACTATGGACGTACGCCGCTTAACACAAAGTTTAGTTTTATTATTGTGCGAAATACTCTATTCAATAGCAGGTATGTTTGTTGCATATATATGTTATAATGTAAGTAGCATTAGATTTCTTTATTATTAGGTATTTACCTATGAAATTGGGGTGATGTATGGCGAAAACGATGGAAACTGAAATTTTCATACAAGCAAATTACTTATTTTCTTAAAAATGGCAAGATTATCTACTATCTACAATGGAACTTTGTAGGTATAATCAGACAACATTAAGGTAACTGGTACATATCATGTCATTTTAATATATACACTCTTCATAAAATTACTTCTGGTTAAAGTGGAACGATTGTCTTACAAAAAGCAATCGATTTTCCTGTAGTCAATAAACAGTATTCATACATAAATTTATGCTATCTATCTACTTTCGGATATTTGTTTGCGCAAAATGAACAAAAGCCATTGTTTTATTCAGAAATTAAAACTTACGTGTGTGTGTGAAAAATGTCATGTACAAATACGCTAAATAGCCAAAATTCATTAGCTATAATATTTTAGGTATATTGCTTAAAAATAAATTAAACAGCATTAAAACGTCAGTTATTATGTGCTAGAGTGCATTCTAATCTAAAGTAGAGCAAGGAGCACTTACATTAAAAAACTCGTTGAAATATTAGATGTAAAATAAATTGCATCGAAATGAAGATACATACCTAAAAGAATAAACTAAATCGCACTCGCACTTCTTCGATCGCACGCGCCACCTATGCCAATTGTTATAGAGGCTAGATAGCCTTGTTAGATATTCTTGAAAATGGAAATTCTACACACACGCACGACATGCACGACGACGTGCGAAGTTGCCACTATTACCTACGTTGACATCTTATAGTAGAGGGTATGAAGTTTGGTATCTGTTTCTGACCAAGTGAATTGGAGGTTTTTCCGTATTCCTTGTTTTAGAAAATTTCACCGTATTTGATTAGATGGTGGAGGTGGAGTTTCGAATCCGCGTCACATATTTTATTTTTGTGTTTTTTTTTGTATTTGGTATTTTCATTTAACACTTTGTTATGAAAGTACCCAACTTGTCAGGTATGGTATAACTAACCAACTATGGACCTTAGTTGCGGTGGTGACGTTAGGTGTAAATCAACTGCTAGATTATCGAAATTGTTATGTAACAACGTAATCACAACTTATCGAGTCTACAATTATCTTGACAAAAAGGAGTTGGCCGTAATGACAAATGGGACAAATGTTTTATTATCGTCCACACTACGTGACTGTCAATGAATGTGTGATAGTAGCGCCGCCCTTATTTCCGCAAATACTTTTAGCCAACTACTTCTTAGTAGGCTATCGCAGCAATGTATCTATATACTATTGCAGCAATATATCTAGCGCTAAGAAAGATATGACATAAATTATTTATAATATTAATGCAGAAAACCTATGCAGAAATACATTTTTATTACTTTGTGTGATGATCACAAATCTTGTGAAAGACTTGTTATTTGTGCTTTCGGGTGAAAATATTTTAACGAACAGTGTACCTAATCTACCTAAGTACTCACATATATGCGATCTTGTGACATTTATTTCAATATACAAGAAACACAGATATTCCGGGCTAAGAAAGTTCAGGAAAATGGTTCACGCTCTTGATAAGTGTTGTAATAGTTTGGTTTATGGTTTCATATGCTAACACATTCTCAGCCAAAAATGGTTTTCTTTGTTGGTCGTGAAGAAGAATGGCATGAAAGAATTTATAAGTACGACGTGTTTATTTCGGTGATAAAAAAAATGCATATTATTCTAAAAATATATTCTGATGACTTTAAAATATCAGGCTACGGTCCATAGTTTGTTAAGGGTACCTGGCTGGGATTCGATCCCTCGATTCCGTTGATTTCGCCTAAACAAGCCCATCATACATAGCGCTGCGCTATCTCATCATATTTAAACATGGTTAAGTTGTCTACTACGAGGAATACGGAAATACTGTAAGCGTATGTGAGTAAGTAGTTCAAAACGTTAGGAAGAAACATTCCATCGACATTCACGAATCATTTTCGTATAAATTGCATTACACGGTTTTGTTTTATTTTTGTTTCGATAGTTTCAATTTAGTCTAAAGTATGCGTAAAACATAATCCAAGATATATAAACACAAAGGCAATATCACAAAACAATAAAAACTAGATATTTGCAAAAGTGGCGCCATCTAGCGAGCTTTGGGGACCCTCCACCTTAATAAGGCAAAAATGGCGACAAATGAAAAAGGTTGTTTTATATACAGTTTTAGGCATCTATTTTCGAAATGAAGTTATATTTTTGCATGTATTATTTTATATAAATAAAAATATTTGTGCACCTTACTTTGTTAACTTCCAATAAAAAAGACAACTTCATAGGTAAATACCCAATACATTATTATTCATGTACAAGTCACAAACGATACAGCAAGCTTCGAAAAGTGGTAAATCTGTACAATGTTTGATATCTTCAAAAAGGGGTTCTCTCGGGGTCAGCCATACGCTAGTATTGATAGCATTGGCATATGAGCTTGTTTATACAGTTTAAAACCTTGTAATACTTTAAAATGCTTGAAATAGACTTATTATTATTGCAAAAATTCATCATTTCAATAACTGTTTATTGTCAACAATCCGGCGGGCCGTCAGATTATTTGCCACCTTAGCGATTAAAAATTCCTTGTATACATATTCCAGGTACAGTTGATTATGACTTGAACATTAATCACATTACAATACGATGCGAACCCAAAGAGATATTCGCTGTGTTACCGAAACTGAAGGATTCCGTGACCCCGAACACCGTAGCAGTATATGATTGCGAGCTTCCAGATTTTCCAGAATACACGTACAAATCAGAATTTCAAAGACTCAATATTTCTATTGAAAATTTAAAAACATTATATCTACAAGGCAATGAAACAACTATGTCTGATATACTGGCAGGTCATCGTTTAAAGACAGATTCACGGTTCAGAGGATTACCTTCAAGTGCAAGTATTATAGGGAAACTTTTGGATGAACAAAGCACAACATACTTTAAATATACAATGACTAATGAAGAGCTGCTACAACTAGGTAAGTAATTATATTTTAGTAAAAAATTATATACTTTGTTCATTGTAGGGATTGTAATTGCTGTATCTCGGATCCGCGGTGCGAAGCGGAGATTTTAGCTCCGATCTCAAATCCCGTATCTCAGCAGCGTAGAGCAAAAAGCGCAAGTTAACGACATTCACCTTAAATCCCAGTCAAGCTCAAGGGGCTTATACGCAAGAGATTTATCAGACATGGCCCAAGCTGGTGAAGCACGTATGCAAACTCTATACTAACGAAATGTTGAGGTGAATGTGCGGCTCTACGCATCTGGTCCGAATCCGTAACGAGTACATTGTATCTATGGCAGCCTTGACGTAGTTTTGCGGATGAGTATGGAGAGGCTTGCATGCGCATGTTATATATAAACCCTCAGGGGATTTCGGACCAGACAGTATAAGGGTGCGCTAACTATCTGCCAAAACCTTCTAAAGTCGTCAAGCTACGACCAAAAAAATCGCAATTCTATGTTCAGGGTAGCCGTTTGGTACATGTGTACTTAATGTTAAAACTATTATTTTAAAAGGTAATTCTTAAAAATCTTCTTGTGGGGAAGCAGCAGGGGGGGGGGGGAGCAGTGACGGAGGGAGCAATGACGTCATAAATTTTTTGTATGGGATTTTTGTTTTTTTAGGAACTATCGTGTTTGGTATCAAATTAAAGGGCTTCATATGCCGTCTAAAAATATGCTACACCATTACCTAATTACCTATGGGCCACCCGTTTTCTAGAAATTAAAAAATATATTTTCAAAACATACAAAGTTTAGGCTCCTGCAGATAGGAGACGGCCTAGTAATTTTTTGTAATACATACGCTAAATATCTCTCCCTCATATCTAACGTCAAAAAGGCAATTTTATAAATATTTAAAATTGCAAATCAGCTAAATATTACGATACATAGGTAAGTAACCTTTACTTGTCGTTCACAACACAAAATGTGTAAAATACTTGAAATTAACGTAAACAATCTGAATTGTATTATGTTTACGTGTATTACTTGTGACTTTGACCCATTAATTCCGTATTTTATTCACATTACCTTTGTAGACTGCGTGGGCGCCACTTTGCGATAGTAGAGTTTAGGAAACCCACAACCGTTGGGCTGCCCGTATAACCTGGCACTTTCGGTACAGTTGAAGAGAAAAATTGATATTTTTTCGACCTAAACCACGTCATAGAGTACAAGAATGAGAGCTCCTCGTAGCATTAGTATTTACTTATAGGAATATAATAAAACCGGCCTGCCTTACATCTTCTTAGCAGTTTCGCTAATCAGCCACATGAAAGTCATCTAAAAATTATACCGATACTACGTCATCGAGTACAAGAATGAAACCTTTTCGTAGCGATAGTACTCACTTAGAGAAGTACCGGTAAAAAATACCGGTCTGTCTTACATCCTCTTGGCAAATTCGCTAGTCAGCCACATTATAGTAGTCTTAAAATATACCGATACTACGTCATCGAGTACAAGACTAGGCTTAACAGTATGTTGTATTTTTTTCTTTAAGAAACTAAGCCTATGCCTAAGCCATATCTGCTAAAATGTAAGGATCCTAACGACACCTCATTTGTTTAAATCCGTCCAGGCGTTTAGACGTTATGGTGGAATAATACCTGTCTATTTAATATAAACGACGGCGTGCGATAGAAACAAAGGCATGCCACGATAGGACACACGAGGCGCGACTCGTGAATTTTGTCGAATAAGAATAACATTTAAGTTAATTTCCAAAAAAAAATTGCTTATTGTTGTTGCTCTACAATTTCTGTACTGAAAACTTTGTTGTATCTACACTATAGGTAATTAAGTATAGTAATTAAGGAGTTGTTGTGCATGTATATTGTTTCTAGTAAATATGCATGTTCTGGGTGATTTATTCGAATTGTATATCTTGAGTCCACATATGCGGTCCGCCCTAATCAAGGGCTCTTGGATCAGGGCGATGGTGGTTTTATGGACCTCCAGTAATTTGCGTAGTTGAGTCCTGGCGGTTTGACTATGATGGAGGTTGATTTCAATGATGTTGAATATTAGGTTTAGGCGAAGTCAGCGCCATCATCCATCAGCGCTCTCTCCTCCTCATCTAGGCTCATATCGCCTATATTGCAGGAGCATTCGTCATCAATGCCGCTGGATACCGGTATTGCGGTATCCAGCGGCAGCGCTGACGGTGGCGGTAGCAGTGGCACTGGCTGGAGTGTTAAGGAGCCAGGGGTGGCCCGGTGGCCACCCTAGGTGGCTTACGGATACGGTTATCCGTTACAGTTGGGCTAGGTTCCACCGTTGTGCCGGTGCTCCGAAAACTTCACCCTCGCGACCTGGAACTTCACGTTGACTGACCCTAGACAGAAGCACAGCCTACGTTCTTTCTCCTGCATTGTGGGGATGATAGCTTCCGGGACGCTGACCACGACGAAGGTGTTCCCCTTCTGCACGTCGACCTTGCGCACTCGCAAGGTGTCCACCTGAGCCCAATCGTTCTGGTAGCGCAGCGTTTTGCCTATCCAGCATGTATCAGACCGGGTACTACTATGCCGCAGCGAAGGCGTCGTTGGAGCTCGTGTTCCTCCTTCACACAGATGGTTACTCCACTCTTCAGGATGACATTACCAATGACCCAAAATTAGTCTGTACTATCCAAAATTATTATTTTTTTACCTATCATATTAATTTACGCTGAGTCCAGTTTGTCTGATAATTGGAAGTGTGAAGCACGTTTTAAGTATTTTGTTTAGTCACTCTAAGTATAAATCACATTTATGGAGCTCTGAAAAGATTTCGTGCACGATTTAAAAAAAGGTTTGTGCCCTGAGTTACGATAAACGTAAATATTATTTTGGTCAGTTACGTTCATGAAAAATTTTAATTGTCTCATGATGTTGAGACTATCTAATATATCATACTAAGATGTAGTTTACACAGATGTAGTGTTACGGACTCGGTCGAGTCGTGTAATGCCGCATATCCATCGCAGCATTATCAGCTCGTTGGCGTGGAGTTCGCTGACGTTCTTCGTTAGCGCCGGCCAGGTCTCGCTGCCTACAGCATTAAATAAGTCCCTAGTCCTCACCTTGACAGGGATTTTGAGGACACAGGTTACTGCCGTGAACTCCCACCATTTCCTGACGTGTCCACAATTTGAACAGAGTGGACGTCGAGTACAACACAAGCAAGTAGGTCCTGTGGACAGGATACTGGTATAAAGCCCATAGCCTACTATTGTTTTGTCGACGTTCTCAGTGTTGGTGAACATGCCGTGGATAATTATAAAGTACGCCTTGAGCACAGACTTTTATCTCAGAGCCCACTAGATTACCTCCCAAGGTACATTATCGAAAAACTTCTGCAGATCGAAGAATGCGAAGTGGAGAGGCTGATTCCTGAGCGCAGAGCCTATTAATGCAATAGGCCTCCTCCTGGAGAACCCTATTTTTTAATTTTTTAATTTTAGTATATCCAACAGCACCATTTACATTTCATGTATAACTACAGTTCACGTCTATCTTAAATAAGCCAATAATAGGATATCACAACGACTTCAAATAAATGTAACAACTAACAAAGCAGACATATGCCGTCTTAAACAAAAAGCAAAAATTTGAAAAATAAAAAACAAAATGCCAATGTGTAGGTTTAATAGTTAATATAGGTATTAAGTATATCGCATATATTACATAATATTAATACACAAATAATTGGATAATTGAATATATACAAAGTACATAATAACATAGGTACATACTTACATGTATGAGAGTAGGCATATTCAGGCACGTACTTTCCGAGTGTGAACTTTATCCCTGTAGTGGATCTAACCTATATTTTAGTATCTTCATGATATTCTTCCTAAACGTGGGCTTAGATAGTGCAAAAATATCTTTCTCGGAGAACATTTCGTTGTACGTTCTTGCTACTTGTGTGAAAAATTCGTTTTGACCATAATTGGTTTGGCTAGTGGGCACATTCAGCAGTCTGTAAGATGATTGTCTTAATCGACGATGTGGTGTATTTATGCAAATGAGAGAAGTTAGATAAGGGCAATTTAAATTTGAGTTATTTACATCATGCAGGAACAAATTTTAAGTACTTGATAAATATAGTTTGTATTCGTTCGATTTTTTGTATGAAAATATTATATTGCAAATTCTAATATGCTACGAACGTATGCATAGTAAATTACTTTAATGCACAAAATATTAGTGAATGGCTTGCATGTCCTCATTACGAATCCTAGATTTCTATAGTCACGATTAATAATTCCATTTATGTGCCTATCGAAAATCAATTTACTGTCCAGCGTTAACCCCAGATCACGCACTTCAGAGACCCTTTGGATTTCGTGATTGTTGATAAAGTAGGCATGAGTAATAGGTTTTGATTTACGTGTGATCCACACATTTGCTGGTGTTGATGCTTATTCTGTTGCGACTATAATACTCTGCTAGCCTGTTTAAGTCCTCTTGCAAATACAAACAGTCCACTGCTGTTTTATCTTCATAAATACCTTTTTGTCATCTGCATATGCATATATGGAAATAAATAAATAAATATATATAAAAGGTAGTTTGAATATTTAAAACACGTATCAATTTCGTAGAGATAAACGTTGTAGAGCAGAGGACCCAAATGGGAGCCCTGAGGAACGCCAGAAGAAACATTAACAAAATTGAACTTATGACTACCTACAACGACAGCCTGCCGCCTATTGAAGATATATGATGTGAAACATCTGTAAAGATCTCCATGGATTCTTAGAGCTTGTAGTTTCATTAACAGAATGACGTGATCCACACGGTCGAAAGTTTTTCGAAATCCGTGTATATCACGTCTATCTGCGACTGTTGATGCCTGTTTCTTAAAATGTAATGTAGAAATTTACTCAGATTGGTATTAACCGACCTCTTTTTTAAAAACCCGTGTTGCTTGTCGGTAATGTTCTCCGGTATCGTAAGGTAAACTGCATCGTAAACAATTTTTTCAAATAGTTTTGCAATAGTATTTAGTTTAGATATGGGGCGATTATTGGGTAGAACGGATATGAGATGATATGTGCCTCCTTCCATATGGTAGGAAATACTCCCTAATGCATTGAGTGATTAAAAAAATCGAAATTGGTTCAGATATCCTGTCGGCGCATCTCACCAAAAAGATTCGAGGTATATTATCACTGCCTCGTCCCTTATTTAGGTCTAGTTTCAAAATGTATTTACTAATCATATCTTTAGTAAAAGAGACACAATCGTACACATAGCCACTGTCCCCAGAGGGAGGTGGCTTTAACTACATGTCGGATGAAAAGGAAGAATTGGTATTGAAGACACTGTAAAAAAACTTTCCAAAACCCTCACAAATATCAGCAGCATTGTTAAATTTATCAAAACCATCACTTATGGTTTTAGTATATCCGGTGTCACCGCGTACACCCCGCATAGATTTAGCATAATGCCATATCATTTTTGGATCACGTTTTATACTTTCTTGTTAGGTTTTAACGAATTCTCTCAAACAAAGGTCCATTATTTTATTCTGTCTTGCTCTAAGGTTAGAGGATTCGTCATAATCACGAGGATTGCGATATTTTTTCAATTTTCTATGCAGTTTGTATTTTTCTTTAATTATTTTTTTAAAATTCGTTGTTACCAAATAGGAAAGGCATTTGAATTTCGAACAAATTTTAATATGACATGTCGATATATAAAAGGATCTTTCACGCACTCGTAAAAGGCGTCTGTGGCATCTTCCACAGTGGTACATTGATACTCAGGATTCAGTCTGTTTCCAGTCGATGCGCTCCAATTCCTTGTTTATTGCATTAAAATCGGCCTTATGGAATTTAAATTTGCTTGTAACTTTAGCATCCAAAGGTGGCACGAATATGTCACGAGCCTCCAACCATATTGCTAGATGGAAACCATCTTCCTCAACCAGAGGAAAATCAGATACGCTAACTTGAATAAAAAATTGGTAAATGCCAGATCAAGTATGTTGCTATGTGAGTTTCTAAAACTATTACGTTGTTCTAAACCCAGTACATGAAACTCATCCAACAGTCTCTGAGCCGCTTCTTGCGTACGAGTGTACCGTATGTGCAGTAGAGCAGGCTCCGAGCTTGACTGTAGCCAGTCTATACAAGGTAAATTAAAGTCACCTACAATCGCGACGTAGTCCTCGTCATTTTCCGTACATACTTTTGTGACAGAGTCTATTACATTGTATATGTATATGTATGTCCTGGACTGATTTGCCTCCCACGATATATGTCACACATACATGCAAATTATTTCTGATAGACCCCGCTCTGACGTTAGGTACCGGTTATCCACATATACTCCCTCGACGAAACTGACCATTCCGGACGAGAGATCGTGTTTAAGTGTTTCTGTAAACAGATCATAACACCGCCACCCGTAGTTTTATTTATTTATTTAACAGTTTATTGTGCACAAAAACAAGTATACAATATTGATAAAAAGAAAAACAACACAACAGGTACAGCTTATTTCATAAGAAATATCTTACAGCAGACCTACAGTAGAGACCTAGTGACCCTATCGTTACGAAAAATTTCATACTCCGAAGGGCATAATTCCGCATCATATATGCCACTATGCAACCAGGTTTCCGTTATAATAACAATGTCTAAGTCTGATGTAACCATGTTACGGGAAAATTCAAGGGTCTTTGTACGGTGCCCTCTAGTATTCTGATAATATTGTTTTAAATTATCGACAGCCATTAGCCCAACGTAATAGGAAAAATTTTAAATTTTTTTTTAAATATATTTTTGTTGCTACTGTTTGTACTGACAACAGCAGCGACTTTATTCAAACTTGTGTTAACGCTCGCCGATATCGTATTGCCTAAATATGATATACCCAATTTTACTACTATGTGTTTGTTATAACATTTATAATGTAATATGTTCTCTATTGTGAAACGGAAAGTATGATAAAATAAAAGTTCATCACTATGTTTAAACGTATATATGCAGGAATGTACTGTATATTCCTGCATATAGCTGTAAAAAGTGCTTGAGTTTATTATAACTAAAACCATAATTATAAATTTTGTAGAATACATATAATAAGATATAAGCACTAATGTGAATAAGAAAGTATTTTGAAAGGGAGTCCATTTTTATGTATATACGTACTCATATAAGTATAGTATATTTTCCTGCATAAAGTAGTTTATATTAATAATATTTTTTATTCTCTTGAATATTAGTATATTATATAGTGGTTTATAAAAGACATCGCGATGTTTTATAAATAGTATATAGTGTAAGTAGCACCAATAATGAGTAATAATATTACATGATATCCCCACTGCCTGTGTAACGCAGTAAGAGGAATTAACACAGTAAAATGCAATACAAAACATTGACCTTAATTTAACAAAATATAAAATATGTACTCGCACTAAAATCTATTCCATTAGTAGATTAATTAATTTTGTCAAGAAAGGATTTATCTTTAACACGTATCACGGCACTGCTGTCATCTTTTCGTAGGAATACTTGACCGAACTTCACCCAAAAGAACTTAAAATCTTTCTCCTTAGCTATCGTTCGGGCGGCTGCGTGTAGTTGCTTTGTTTCCGTAGGCAAGTGCTCAGTAATATAGATGCGTACACTGTTGCCCTCCACGACAGAGTGTTGAGAGTTTAATTTGTCGTTAATATGCTCTTTATTAAACGGAAGTATGACGAAAGTATTTCATCTCTCATGCGAGGCGACGAAAGTGTGACCAGGATGTAACGAGGTCTGCTGGAGCACTTATCCACTTTAGCGACCCGGCGACATCCATGAATATCACTGTTTGAAATCGAGTAGCCAATTTTTCCGCAGAGTATATTAAAGATACTCATTGGGTTTTTGTTGTTACTCTCCGGGACCGCCTGGAGTTCCACGTTACGGTCACGTGATATTTTTTTGATAGAGTTTAGAGTATGTTTAAGCTTCGCATGTTCTATTTTAAGCGAGGTTTGTTCACACTGCAGGGACCTTATGATATTATCCTTTTCAGATATTTGCTTTTTCAGGTCAACAACCTCCGTTTGAATAAAATCCGTTGTTTTAGTAAATTATTCAGTAAAACTTTTAATTGCTGATTGAATTTGTTTCGTGATTAATTAATTAACGTCTTTAATAAACGCGGCGCGAAAGTCAGTCATCACCTTCGAGGACGGTGACAATTTTTCATCTAATAGATCGTTAAGACTCTCTATCGTCAGTGAAGGCGGTGGCGTATTTAATCTCCGTTGTATTGGTGTAGAATATATTTCAGGGACTATAATCACCATAGAATCGTCCTTACCGCTGCCGCGCGCACTATTATTGTACATTCATACATGATGGGCACTTCAAACCAGTTAGTTGTTCGGGGGTTAGAGCAGATGCGTCCGACGAGATGTTTAGGCACGTTAGGCAGTAGCATGATCCACACGCATTGCACTTTACGAAGTTGTTTTCTTCTAGTTCGATATTACAACTGGCACACTTTATTGTTTGATAAGTAGTTAACTACTTCTTTAGCACCTTACTATGATAGATGGTGCTATTCAAGCTTACTATTAGAATCAGGAATCAAGAAGCTGTACTTAAGTTGTAGCAACAGTTACAATATAGCTACAACAGATGTCGCTGTTGCACAGTATTGCTCCTTACCAAGTGCAGATGTCGCTAGTGTCCCGACGATAGTGTTGACGTAATTTGATCGCCGCGGACCAACGCTCGGTAGCGCAGCAGGTTAGAGGCCGACTTGCACGCCGGAGCTCCCGGTTCGAGACTCGGCGGTTCCACGCCGTGCACCGGCAGAATTTACAAGGTAAGTAGTTACGAAGCAGGTGACTCTCATTTCATAGATTTCGATGGCGTTACCAAAGCGTGGTGGGGCACCTCGGCCGACGGCCCGTCTCGAGCGCAAGCAGGAAGACCGACAATTTTCAAAATGGCTGCTGGTTCTTACGGCGTGGTCCGTTAGTTGACGCAGGAGGCCCCGATGTATGCAGAGTAACAGGTATCCAGAGCAAGGCTTTCGACTAATTTGAATATGGCCGGCTCTAAATGGCAAAATGCGCAAGATAGAACAGAAGGAGGAACGTAATTTTTATTGTTTAATTCACTTTTGTTATTCAATAACCAATGTTTTAAAGTCATTATTTGTTGTTACCTAGGTACAATAGGTTATATACATAATATTAGATTAGGTTAGAGCATCAAAACATATTTATTTCTATTTCTATTACAATTAATCCAACATAAATAAGTCAATAATTTCATAATAAATTCAAAAATAATAAACATGTCCATAAATAGTCAATATACAAATGTCAATCATCAAAATATGCACGTAATTATTCAATGATATAAATTTGTCGATCATTAATGTCAAATAAATCTACAAATAATTATTGTAAAATAATAATGAAAATAAATGTCCAAAATCTATTTATGAATAGTCGGGTCATTGTAAAGCCGCTTATTGACGCTTTAATTTTTCATACAATCTGCCGTAATGAATAGTTATGAATAGTTAATTTTATTTCTAGAAATTCATTAAGCGAGTAGAACGCTTGTGCAAAGAGCCACTTGTGAAGTTTCCGCTTAAAGATTGAGAAGCTTGAAGATTCTACCACTGATTGTGGTAGCCTATTGTACACAGGTGGTCCCATCACTCGGATAGTCTTCGAGGTTTTAGCCAATGAATGCGGTATAGGTAAAAGCCGACTTGCATACGAGTGACAATCATCAATACGTGAATAATCGCTCAGGTGGACCCTCGCATATGTAGCTATTTGGAAGATCAGTAGACACGGCAAAGTCATAATGTTATGTTTCACAAAAAGTGGCCTCGCTGGTGTAACGTAACACTGTCCGACGGACAGTGCCAGGCTCAGTTAATAATAAAAACAACGAATATCAGGGTAATGGGTTTATGTACAATCAGTCCAGAAACTACAATCTACATAACAAGAAATTTATAAAAAGAATTTAAAATGCTAAAAGTACGAAAGTTTTTACGAAAGTCTACAACTTATGCCCGGGCTGGATCACTGGGTTCACTGTTGGCCGAAAAGTACAGGTTGCAGATTGACTCGACAGACTATTTAATTTAGAAAACTTCGAGGATAAACTTTTATGCAGTCACGTGCATAATTTGACCGGTCAACTGGTATTTAATTTTTGGTTTCTGAAGATAGCTTCTTCTAGCTATGATACTGATCCACCTTCTAGTTCGAAGGCTGGGAGAACTCTGCCCACTTATCCGCTGCACTCTCTAACGAAGGTTCGGGTCTTCACTTAAACACGTTCGAGAACGCATTTGGCACAAAAGAAGATATAGTCTTGATGGCCAGTACTCATAGTCGACCAGCCAGTTTCCGAAGTGGTCGATATTTATTTTCGGACGACCTCGTGTTTTGCAGCCAAGGATATACGAATATTGCATGAAGTACGTGATAGCTCCTCTGTCACCGTATTCAAGAAGCGAGTTAAAGAGCATTTTCTTTCTCTATCTGTCTAATATTGTATTATATATGTATATAATTATATTATTGGTATGTATGTATACATATAAGTATTTATTGAGTTTTTTTTTTATATTAGTTAGTCATATTTACGTAATTATCTGTATCTTAATTTCTTATTGTGCACGTCCTAGCTGCTTCTAATCATCACGTTTTCTTTGCTGTAGGCCTGCTGGAAGAAATTTCTTCATAGAAATAAGTAGTGCCTTTTGTGTCATGTTTACATTTGCTTTGTATTTGTTTCCATTTTTGTGTACAATAAACGATTAAATAAAATAAATAAATCAATAAATATAATCCATGAAGACATGATGAAGAATTGGATTCAGCAATTATCTAGAATAAGGGGAGCACTAAAAAGACTAAAATCTCCGCCGACTATGAACTGTGTCCGCATGACAACATATGACATATAAAGAATAAAATCATCATATCAGCCAGAAGACGCCCACTGCTGGGCATAGGCCTCCCCCAGAGATCTCCACAAAGGCCGGTCCTGTGCTTTTCGCATCCAGCTGGTACCTGCGATCCTTACCAGGTCGGCAGTCCACCTTGTGGAAGGCCTACCCACGCTGCGTCTTCCGGCACGTGGTCGCCACTCGAGAACTTTACTGCCCCATCGGCCATCTGTTCTTCGAGCTATGTGCCCTGCCCACTGCCACTTCAGTCTGGCAATCCTTAGAGCTATGTCGGTGACCTTGGTTCGCTTGCGGATCTCCTCATTTCTGATTCGATCGCGCAAAGAGACTCCGAGCATAGCTCTTTCCATTGCCCTTTGGGTAACAGCGAGTTTTCTTATAAGGCCCACAGTGAGCGGCCACGTTTCAGTTCCGTAAGTCATCACTGGCAACACACATTGGTCAAAGACCTTCGTCTTGAGACATTGCGGTAATTGGGACGAAAATATATGGCGTAGCTTCCCGAATGCTGCCCAACCGAGTTGGATTCGTCGATTGACCTCTTTCTCGAAGTTGGACCTACCTAACTGGACTATTTGTCCTAGGTATGAATAGTCGTCAACAACTTCAAGTGGAATGCCTCCAACAGTCACTGGAGTAGGCACAACATGGACATTCGACATAATTTTCGTCTTGTCCATGTTCATTTTAAGACCTACTTGTTGAGAGGCACTACAGAGGTCATCGAGCATTTTGCCCAAGTCTTCCAGGGTTTCAGCCATGACTAAGATATCGTCAGCAAATCTGAGGTGAGTGAGGTACTCGCCGTTAATATTGATGCCAAGTCCGTCCCAGTCCAGAAGCCTAAAGCACACGTCGAGCACACGTTACACCTTATATTGATAACGCGAAAATTTTGAAAATGTCTTTGCGCCAAGAATTCCATCTGGCTTCTTTATTGTATGGGTTGGTAAACACTGGTGTTCCTGAGTATCTGTATGGCAAATTAAACTGGCGAAGCGGAGACGACTCGCGAAATGCCCGCAGAGTTAGTGCTTTTCGTGGCAGTTTTAGATATGCAGCCACTAAATGTTGGAACAACCTGCCTCCTCCCATTAAAGAATCAAAAACAATTACATCTTTTAAGTTTAACATGAAACATTACCTTTTCGAACATCAAAAATCACTCCCTTTAGGCTGCAGAGTTGTTGCAACATACCTAAATTAAATAAAGCAAGGTGAACAAGTAAATAATAACTTTATACCCTATCACCCATCAGGAACGTTAGTGTAAATTAATTTGTAATAGTAACAAGCATTTACGGACTAGTTACAGAGTTATAATTTATAGCATTGTTCATAAAATTATTTGTATTTATGGCAAATGTATGGCACTTCGTACTCGTTCAACCATTTGGCGAGTGACGCACGCACTATAGGGCTCGGCTGAAAATCAGCGCTGTAGTTTTTCTATCTACAGCATATGCTGAGCTGAGTTCTAATTTGGCATGACACTACAAATTCACCATAAATTTTAATTGAATGTACCCTAGTCTTAACATGTTATACCTATCATTGTTGATATTATTACAACTTGTCATATATATTTGTAGTTATTGCCAAATAAAAGCTATGTCTATGTCTATGTCTATGTCTAAAGATATCCTCCAGTGCAGCGGTGAACAACTTCGGTGATATGACATCACCTTGTCTAACACCCCGCTGCAGGTGAATAGGTTCTGTGGTCTTATTCTGGAGACCAACTGACATAGTGGCGTTTTCGTACAAACCCTTCAGTGCTTCGATATATCGATAGTCAATCTGGCACCGCTGTAGAGACTGGAGCACCGCCCAAGTTTCGATCGAATCGAAGGCTTTCTCATAGTCCACAAATGCCAAGCATAATGGCCGGTTATTTTTTTTTTAATTTTTTTTTTTGAAAGTTAGGCTCTTCAAGGCTTTCCAGACCCAGTATCACTGCGACCATTACTGATCTATTGTGATCGCCTCTTTTTACAATTCAGTACTAATTCCTATAGCTTCTATGAACTGTAATAGTTTCTTAGTACTGATTTCGTGCACCTCATCGGGTAGTAGCTGGTGTTTACCCAGATGGATGCTGCGTTTGCACACCAGGGCCTCACATTTGCAGATCAGGTGGAGAGGCGTTTCGTCCTCCTCCTTGCAGAATCTACAGTCCTTTGTTCTGCTGATCTTCAAGTTTTACATGTGTTTGTTCAGCCCACAGTGGCCAGTCAGTGCCCTTGTCAGGATACGCAAGTTATTCCTACTAAGTAGTAACAGTTCTTTGGCATGCCGCCTATTATAGGGTTTGACTAATGCCTTAGAATGTGTTAGGCCTGGCTGATTCTTCCAGTGCTCTAATGATTGTTCTTTGAGATTTATATGAAGGGTCAATTTTGCAAGGCTATTTGGTATGCCACAGAATGGTTCTGGACCATACGTCGTAATTGTGCTACCAGCCTTCGCGAGTTCGTCCGCAATTTCATTGCCTTCGATCCCTTCATGCCCTAGGACCCAGCGCAAGATCACTTGGTTTTTCTCACCCAAGGAATTGAGGACCTTCACGCAGTCTACCACCAATCTTGAACTCACAGAGTCTGATGAGAGGGCCAATAGAGCTGCTTGACTGTCTGAGTGTATATAAATACAATGGTTCATGTATCTCTTTTTGAGGTTTATGTCCGCACATTCTAAAATAGCGTACACCTCGGCCTGAAATATGGAGGTGTATTTGCCCAAGTTTAGGAATTTCTCGACCTTGGGCTGCTCTCCGTATATTCTACACCCTACATGAGCACCTGATTTGGACCCATCGGTGTACCATATCAGGCTTCCATTTTTCCAGTATACTTGGCTTTTAAGCCAGTCATCTCTGGATAAAAGTTCCACAGAGTATCGTTTCGGGAAGCTGCTCTGTTTTGTCATTGAGTCAGTGTACATACTCAGTATGTTGCTGCCCATAACAGTGTCCTGGAACGATCTCAGTGACTTTGAGAGCCAGTTTCCTTCTCCCTGGGTTGTAAGCCTGTATATGCTGTTTACCGCCACCATCTCTACATGCAGGTGTAGGGGCGGGATATCCAGCATTGCATTCAGGGCCTCACCAGGTGAGGTTGACATAGCTCCTGTGACCAAGAGACACGCAATTCTTTGCATGCCGCTTAGTTTAATTGTAGCAGTTTCCTGGCTAGCTTTTCTGTGCCACACTGCGGAGGCATATGTTATTATGGGTCTTACGACCGTCTTATAAAGCCATAGGGTGTTTTTTGGAGATAACCCCCACCGTTGTCCTGCCAGTGTGCTACATATTCCTAAGGCTGTTTTAGCCTTGTTCAGTATTCCGATTATATGGCTGTTCCAAGTAAGTTTTTGGTCAAATATTACACCTAGGTGCTTGACCTCCTTGGAGAATTCAATAGTTTGGCCATTTAATCGTGGTTTAACTAAATTGTCAAGTTGCCTTTTGTTGATAAATGGTACAACCACTGTTTTCCCCGCGTTGATGGACAGCTCGTTGTCCTTGCACCACTTATCAACAATATTTAATGCTCGTTGCATAACGTATGACAGCATACTTTGACAGAAACCTCGGACGATTATCACCAGGTCATCAGCAAATCCCTGCGTGTCTATCCTAAGCTCCGCCATTTTATACAAGAGCTGATCCACTGCCAGGGTCCAAAGTAGTGGAGATAAGCCCCCCCCCTGGGGGCAACCACTGGTAGTGAATAATTCAAGTGAGGATTCATATAGGGTTACCTTCACTTTCCGGTTTGAGAGCATCGCTTCGACCCACTTCACAGTCGCACAGTCAACATTTTTCTCAGTGAGACCTCGAACTAGTGTCCTTATAGGGGTGTTGTCAAATGCGCCCTCAATTTCTAAGAATGCACAAAGTGCAATTTGTTTATCCTCTAACGCCTTTTCTACCTTGTCTACCAGATTCATAAGGGCAGTTTCAGTAGATTTCCCTTTGCTGTAGGCGTGTTGAGAATAATGAATAGGATAGTCGATTTTGATCGCCTCCCTAATGTAAATATCCAGAACCTTTTCCATAGTCTTTAGCATAAAGGAGCTTAGACTAATAGGCCTGAGTGATCTCGGTTGAGAGTAGTCTCTTTTTCCGGCCTTTGGAATGAATAGAACCTTGACTTCGGTCCATTGTTCTGGAATATGTCCCCAGGCGTAGCTTGCTCTGAAGATTTTTATCATGTAAGGGATTATTACTTCTATTCCTTGCTGCAGTAGTGCTGGAAAAATGCCATCCGCTCCACATGATTTGTATGGTTTAAAGGATTTAACGGCCCATTTTATTTGAGATGGCCTTATTATAAGTGAGGCCCTCCTCCATTCTTCATTACCTGGGCGAAATGATTGCGTTGAGGATGGACTTTCTGCGCAAGCACCAGGAAAATGGGTCGATACCAATAAATTTAGAGTTTCTTTTTCGTTGGCCGTGTAAGTCCCATTAGGGTATTTAAGCAAGCCAATTTGGTTAGGTTTGTCTTTTGCGAGGAATTTGTGAACTCTTGCGCACTGAGACGTGCTGTTTACTTCTTCGCAGAATTTTCTCCAAGTTCCCCGCTTAGCCTTCCTAATTTCTTTATTGTAAGTGCTTAAGGCTTCCCGATAGGATTCCCACTCTTGGGTACTTTTTAGCCTTATTGAATAATTTCCGAGTTTTACTTCTAAGCTTTTCTAGCTTGAAAACTGTACCACGATACTGCCCTTTTAGTTGACATTGTTTTTACAGGACAGCTATCCTCATAGGCCTTAATTATGCCATTAGAGACTATGGTCACTGCAATATCCAGACTTTCTACTGTCTTGCTAATGCGCCTAGCCAGATCATTTGTTGCAATTGTAATGTCTAACACCTCTTGTCTTACACGGGTTACAAAGGTCGGTTTACATCCCTTATTCACCACGTGCAACCCCTTTGTTAGTAAATAGTCATATAACGTGTTACCTCTCCTATTTACGTCGGTACTTCCCCATGTGGTGTGGTGGGCGTTTGCATCACACCCCACCAGCTGTTGCATCCTGTGACGCCGGGCGTACTCGACCGCAGGCTCCAGGTCCTCAGCAGGGTTTTCCTTTTCCCCCGGGAGATAGGCTGAACAAATTAGTACTCTAGCCCCGCCTCCCTTGGGGATCAAAATGGCTGCTACAACTTCGTCGGAGCACAACTCTGTAACAGTCAATAGATTAATGCTATTCTTATAAACAATACAAGTTCCGGGTCTTGTTCCGCCTTTGTTGTAAATAATCTTACCGGCAGCGTTGAGCCCCAAAATAGTCGAGCTGGATACCCAGGGCTCTTGAATTAGGGCGAGGTCAGCCCTACCGTCGCAAAGCCATTTTTCTACCACGGCACTTGCTGCCGCAGCGTGATGGAGGTTGGCCTGCAGACACCTCACCGGCCCCTGGGTCGCCATTATTTCCCTCTTTGTGAAAGGGAGTTCGAGGGCTTGGTTTTTCCTCTTCCCTTCTGCGGATTGAAAAATCCACGTCCGGAATGGGTTCCACCCTGACCTCTCCCCCTTGTGCTTCCTCTACCTCAATTCCTTTCCCCTCCCCTGGCAGAAAAGTTCAAGCTAGGTCGTGCTCCCGAGGGGATCGATCCTCCTTGCTGCCCGGTGTTTGGGGCCATGCCGCCCGTCGCAAGGACCTGCGTCGCCTTAGCCTGTCCCCTGTCAGCCAACTTAAGAGGGGGTCGTTTTCCCTGAGGGATCGAACCTCCTTGCTTCTTGGGTTTTCCGGCGGTGACAGTCGCAGGAACCTGCGTGACGTCTGAGGTAGAGGTGCCTGGTTGAACAGGGGTCTCTTTGGCTGGGTCGCCCTTGATTTTGAATACAATGCTTCTAAAACCAATTGCGGCTTTGCCTTGCCTCCCTTTCAGGGTCTCTACAGAGGGATCATCTACCGCGAAGGTTGCAATAATGCCCCCTTCCTCCCCCCTGCTGTGGAGAACCTTCCAGAGCTGCGTGTTTAGGCCCCTGTTCTGCGTGCCCAGCAATGTTATCGCTTCGTCTATTGACGTAGCGTCTATGCTGGGTATGAAGGCGGTAACTACCGCTGGCTTTGGCAGTTCGCTTTCTGATAACACAGACAGCTTTGCCTCTGGCCAGGGTTTAACGCTGGGTACCGCTCTCATAAGCCAGTGCTTGCTGGCTTCATCCTCGCAAACAACCAGGATCCATCCTGGTCTTTGCGAAAATGAGGCGAACCTGGGCCCCTCTCCCCTGTTTTCCTTAGAGATAAGGTCAACAAGGGCGCGGCGCACAAGGCCCGTCTGCTCCTTGGTTAGTGGATTTTCCCCACGAATCCCGACCCTGACTGAACCGGCCACTTCGCTGAAGGTAGGCTTTGATCTTACCTCCTGCGCGGTCTTAGGGTTCTTTTTCAGTCGGTCTTTCGGTGATTCCTCCTCTGATCGAGTGCGTTTTAACGACTTCGCCTCAGGGAGATCGGGGAGTAACCGAGGAATTTCTTTCCAATGCTGTCGGCAGAGGACTAGGGCTTCTTTGAGACCCACATCCATCTCCCTCAGCCTTCGGAAACGCTTTCGCGCTGCCCCAGAAAGCCTGTGCTGGCTCCCTGGGATGATGCTGTCGGAGGCTGACGTCCCTACCGTATCTGTGACATTACTGCCCCCATCTACGTCAGGTTGCGCCCTCTCGGCTACATCATCTAATCTGGGCGTTGGGGAGGCCAAAAGCTCTCCTTCCGAATCACCAGAATCAATCTCCACCACTTCCATGGCAGAGAAAACTGGACTTTTTTGGTTTTTTATGTTGTCAATACTCATGTAAGTCTCATGATTAGCTAGGGAACTAAAGGTCACCTCCGGCAGAGCCCCGCTTGCCGGAGTAAGGGCACAACTTTCCTCCGAGGAGCCCAGGTATCGGAGGTGCACCGTTAAAGGCCGGTCATCCCTCCGGCCACGCAGCCCTCGGCACGGTTCGCGTTACACCTTGGCTTGGGACCAGTCTCCTCGCGCTCGACTAGCAAGAACCCCGCAGCGCAGCACACCAATACTGTTGCATTGGTGCACCGCGCTGCCGGATAGTTACTAATCGACCCCCAGGGCGCACCGGCGTGCCGCTTGCGTTCCAGCAGGAATTTCCGGGAAATTTCCCAACTGGACTACAAACGGCTACGCACACGTGGAGGTGGACTGATGGCGCGCCCCGATGGCCGGTTATACTCTTCGGTCTTCTGTATAACCTGCCGCAGCGTATGTATGTGGTCTATGGTACTAAAACCTTTTCGGAATCCGGCTTGTTCGGGAGGCTGGAAGTCATCAAACCTGCGTGCGAGACGATTCGTAATGACTCTCGAAAACAGCTTATACACATGGGTCAGCAGCGATATTGGTCTGAAGTTCTTCAAGAGAGCCTTATCACCTTTCTTGACGAACAATATCACTATACTTCTGTGCCATGTTTCCGGCAAAGAATAAAATAATAAAAGATTAATGTTAATTTGGAAAATGTGATATTTTAAATACTAAATCAAATATTTGCCACGAAAGAAACCTTCTAATGTGATGGAAAAATGACCCCCGTGGCATGGGGGTCTGTCTGGATTTCCAACAAAAGGAAAACAAGAAGATACAACGGTAAGAATCCAGACACCCCAATACCCTTGTATTTGTCCAAAAACCATCATTACTTTTACCAATTGGATATTTAGGAAACAAGAGATCATTTCCCCAAAAGAAAATACTCTAATCGAAGTTCAATTCGATTCAAAATATTTGTAGAACGTAATTACAACGTAGTCAGAATTTACAGTATTAACTAATTTTCCAGGCAAAGATGATGAGCAATCAGAGCCTGAAGGGCCAAACCCAAGAATATACCAATTATACATGGTGTCCCGTAAGTCGACGTCAAGCCGGAATCGGGTGATAGTCCAAATCATAATAGTTACTAGAAAAATAAAAAATAAAATCTAAGTCTTGTATTTTTTAAATTATAAACATTTCTGTTTTTTTTTCGAGAAAATGTACACCCTGTGATGGTATTTTAGCTTATGTTGCTACAAATCTTAACTTTTTTTCAATTTTATTTTTCTTATGTAATCCCGAATAGTGCTAATCTAACCTATTACTTAGAATTCTAAGTCAACTGCTCCAGCTTGGAAGAAAGTATCACATTATGCCGTACAATGAATAGACAATTAATATTTCGTCCAACTTAAACGGACTATACTGAAAAAAAAAAGTACTACGCCAGGTTGGCAAGTAGCACTAAAAGTTGACGCATTTAATAAGGATTCTAAAATGGTATAATACTTGCTACATTATTTCTTTGCTTACGGGGGAAAAAAATTCCTTCAAGAATCCCAGTTTCGAAATTTTTTTTATTACCTACTAAAAATTATTCTAGTGCGTTCAAAGCTTGCCTAAGACCGAGTGAGACGGAGGGTCATTCATGAAGTGTGAGTGAGACAGGTAGTGACGCTTTCGAGTCAAATATTCTAATGGGTGAGTGAGACAGATAGTGACGCTAATGAGTCAGATACAGAGAAAGTCATTTTATGAAGTGTGAGCGAGATAGATAGTGACGCCACTTTTTTAATATTGGCACACGCAATACAGATCAGTACGTTACGCTCCTTCGTTTACTACGCATCTTTCCGTATTCGTTCGTGTTATTTCGTACTTTCGACTTTTTGCTTCGTTTATTGGACTTGTTTGTTTGCTTGTGATTTGGACAGTTTCGATCTCTTTACAACGACCTTTGCTTTCTCCTGGACTATCGTGTGATTGTGTAGTGCCACCATGCCTGTGTACACCACTCAGGAATATGCCAACATGCACTTTATTTATGGCGAATGCAGAGGGAATGCTAGTGCTGCGGCTAGACTGTATCGCGAGAGGTACCCAAATGCTGATCGTTATCCAGATCACCGAGTTTTTACAAATGTGCACCGTCTACTCTCCACAGAAGGCACACTTCGAAACCGACCACATGGTGAAGGAAGAAGTTCCTTGCCTTACGAGGACGTAGTACTTCAAGCAGTTGAAGAAGATCCAAGTATTTCGGTACGTGCAATCCAGCAAAGCACAGGAGTGCCCAAAACTATAGCTCACCGAATTATACAAAAACATGAGCTCCACCCATACCATGTACAGCGAGTACAACACTACATCCTCAGGATTATCAACTTCGGGTTGCGTTTTGTCAAACGATGCTACAAAGACACCGGGAAGATCCGCGATTCTTAGAGAAAATTTTGTGGTCGGATGAATCGACATTTTAAAAAGACGGTTACATGAACCTACACAACTTACACGAGTGGCACGTAGAGAATCCGAATTTAATGAGACAAGATAGATCTCAGTATCGTTTTAAAATAAACATGTGGACCGGAATTTTAAATGGAAGAGTCATAGGACCTTTTGAGTTGCCAGAGATCTTGACTGCTGAAGTTTATTTAGATTTTTTACAAAACAGTTTACCTAGTTTACTGGAAGACGTGCCACTCAGTATTTACAGAGAGATGTGGTATCAACAAGATGGCTTCCCAGCGCACTATACCCGCTCAGTTAGAGCATTTCTCAATGAAGAATATCCGGGCAGATGGATAGGTCGGTCTGGTACGATCTCGTGGCCAGCCCGTTCACCGGACTTAAATCCATTAGATTTTTTTTACTGGGGAGCAGTGAAAGAGAAAGTTTATTTTAAGCCAATCGAAAATGTAGCTGAGCTTCGGCAAAGAATTACGGAAGCAGCTGAATTTGTCAACAACGGAAGATTTGCCCGTGTGATAATCCGATATTTTTTAAGAAGATGTCGAGCTTGTATTGCAGTTGAAGGAAGGCAGTTTGAACATCTTTTGTAAATAATAAATCTTTGCATCTAATTGGTGTTTAATTTTAAACTTAAGGAAAATTTGTCCTAAATTTAACAAAAAGTTAGCATCTCTGACTTAAAAGCATCACTACCTGTCTCACTCACACTTCATGAATGACCCTCCGTCTCACTCGGTCTTAGGCAAGCTTTGAACGCACTAGAATAATTTTTAGTAGGTATAACAGTCAAGATCTCTGGCAACTCAAAAGGTCCTATGACTCTTCCATTTAAAATTCCGGTCCACATGTTTATTTTAAAACGATACTGAGATCTATCTTGTCTCATTAAATTCGGATTCTCTACGTGCCACTCGTGTAAGTTGTGTAGGTTCATGTAACCGTCTTTTTTAAATGTCGATTCATCCGACCACAAAATTTTCTCTAAGAATCGCGGATCTTCCCGGTGTCTTTGTAGCATCGTTTGACAAAACGCAACCCAAAGTTGATAATCCTGAGGATGCAGGGTTTGTACTCGCTGTACATGGTATGGGTGGAGCTCATGTTTTTGTA
This sequence comes from Blastobasis adustella, assembly GCA_907269095.1. NCBI lineage: Eukaryota > Metazoa > Arthropoda > Insecta > Lepidoptera > Blastobasidae > Blastobasis > Blastobasis adustella. The sequence continues at coordinate 1,979,678 of OU026132.1, forward strand.
AAATTCGGTGAGCTATAGTTTTGGGCACTCCTGTGCTTTGCTGGATTGCACGTACCGAAATACTTGGATCTTCTTCAACTGCTTGAAGTACTACGTCTTCGTAAGGCAAGGAACTTCTTCCTTCACCATGTGGTCGGTTTGGAAGTATGCCTTCTGTGGAGAGTAGACGGTGCACATTTGTAAAAACTCGGTGATCTGGATAACGATCAGCATTTGGGTACCTCTCGCGATACAGTCTAGCCGCAGCACTAGCATTCCCTCTGCATTCGCCATAAATAAAGTGCATGTTGGCATATTCCTGAGTGGTGTACACAGGCATGGTGGCACTACACAATCACACGATAGTCCAGGAGAAAGCAAAGGTCGTTGTAAAGAGATCGAAACTGTCCAAATCACAAGCAAACAAACAAGTCCAATAAACGAAGCAAAAAGTCGAAAGTACGAAATAACACGAACGAATACGGAAAGATGCGTAGTAAACGAAGGAGCGTAACGTACTGATCTGTATTGCGTGTGCCAATATTAAAAAAGTGGCGTCACTATCTATCTCGCTCACACTTCATAAAATGACTTTCTCTGTATCTGACTCATTAGCGTCACTATCTGTCTCACTCACCCATTAGAATATTTGACTCGAAAGCGTCACTACCTGTCTCACTCACACTTCATGAATGACCCTCCGTCTCACTCGGTCTTAGGCAAGCTTTGAACGCACTAGAATAATTTTTAGAAGGTAATAAAAAATTTTTCGAAACTGGGTTTCTTGAAGGAATTTTTTTCCCCCGTAAGCAAAGAAATAATGTAGCAAGTATTATACCATTTTAGAATCCTTATTAAATGCGTCAACTTTTAGTGCTACTTGCCAACCTGGCGTAGTACTTTTTTTTTTCAGTACAGTCCGTTAAAGTTGGACGAAATATTAATTGTCTATTCATTGTACGGCATAATGTGACACTTTCTTCCAAGCTGGAGCAGTTGACTTAGAATTCTAAGTAATAGGTTAGATTAGCACTATTCGGGATTACATAAGAAAAATAAAATTGAAAAAAAGTTAAGATTTGTAGCAACAGGAGCTAAAAAACCATCACAGGGTGTACATTTTCTCGAAAAAAAACAGAAATGTTTATAATTTAAAAAATTCAAGACTTAGATTTTATTTTTTATTTTTCTAGTAACTATTATGATTTGGACTATCACCCGATTCCGGCTTGACGTCGACTTACGGGACACCCTGTATGTTTAAAAATGGACAATAAAAGTGTCAACGTGCTGAACAGTTATTTGAACAGGAGTAACAGTAAGTACAGCTTCAGGGCAAGACCCTACACTGGTTCATCAGGCGGTACCCGCGCTATCACTCGGACGACGCGCTTTTGCATCCTAAATACACGCTCCCACTCCGCCGCGCGATACAAGTTTCTTGACGGTTGACGAATCACTTTCATTCCATACATTTTAGGGCCTATTATCCCACCGGGTCGTTAGCGACAAACTCAACAAAACTACTATTTTCAAGTATTATTTTTTTAATACTAATTTTGGTTCTTTTATTTATGCCTATTTTAAACAACATTACGTTAATAACTGTTGCGCGTTCCCGAAACAAGCATGGGAAAGTCAAAAGCATATCGCCAAGATGAATTACTGATGGTTTCTATATATAGGATACTGTGCTATAACCAGACAGGATGACTTTTCATTGATGACAGGGTAATAAAATTCCAGGGTATGCATTCACTTGCCATTACCTAATCCTTACGCAGTATAAAAAAAGTCGCTTTCGGATGCGCAGATTGGCCGACCTAGGTTGGGCGCTTGACCACGCTCGCGCATCCGAAAAATTACTTTATTATATATTACACGTAAGGATAAGTGTCAATCGTCTAGCTGCTTCTTAGATCGGCCCCGCCGCAGTGTCTAACCTGAACACTAATCTACCGACGCGTTGCTACATCGGAACGACGTTTGGGTTATTTTGAACAACGTGCGTGTAGTGGCGCGATGCCGCGGATGTGCGGGTGCACCGAGTTGTCGGCGGACTCGTACATCCGCCGCGCCAGACGCACGACGAAGTCGTCCAGGCCTTCGTGCTGGAGATCGCGGCTGATGGTGGCGTCCCTTACGTACCTACCGGCGCCGACGATGGTGCGCAGGCAGAGGTTCTCCTGTGCGCGGAGGCGTTGCCGCTAGCTGTTGACGGCTAGGGCGTACCACGCTGGCGCGGCGTACGTGAGGTGGGACCTGATGTAGGTCTTGTAGATCCCCAGCTTGGTCCGCAGTGGTAGCGGGCCAGCGACCGGACGCAGTTTGCTTCGTGCCACCTTTGTGGCGACGACCGTCTGTTGGACGTGGTCGCGCATAGTGAGGCCCTGGTCGACGGTGAGGCCCAGGTAGTTCACCTTGCTCGACCACGGGATGTCTTGTTCTTTGAGTTTCAGTGGTGGGGGTAGCTCGGCGATGTTCGTCTTTCGCCCGACGATCATGGCCTGAGTCTTCGCGACGTTCACCGACATTCCCCACTTGTCGAGCCAGGCGGGTAGGGTGTCGAGTTGGGCTTGCATTCGCTTGATGGCGTGGGTGACGTTGACCGACGAGCTCTGGTACGACGTGTCGGCGAAGAGCGCCAAAAGCACGCCGATGCTCACGGGGATATCGTCGGTGAAAATGGCGTAGAGAGCAGGCGAGAGGCAGCTGCCCTGTGGCGCGCCGGCGAGGATTCGGCGCACCGATGAGGTCTTGTCCTCCACTGCAACGTGAAACTCCCTGTTTTGCAGGAAGCTGGCTATGACCTGTAGAACTCTACGTGGAGTGGCACTCTCCGACTCTCGTGCCATACCCTGTCGAAATCCTTCTCCATGTCCAGCATCACCACGACCGAGTACTCACGCTTGTTCTGGCAGGAGGCCAGGCAATGTAGTACCCGGGAGAGCTGGAGTGTGGTGGAGTGGCCCGGCCTGAAGCCGAATTGCTCCGGCCTGGGCTCTATGTGTGGGGTCAGGAAGCGAAGCAGGAGCGTTTCGAATAACTTTGACAGCATTGACAGCAGCCTTATGGGCCGGTTTCCTTCTGGCTTCATGTGATTTTTCCCGGGCTTGGGCAGCATTATGACGCGCCCCAGCTTCCAGGCTATTGGAAAGTGACCCGTGCGTAGTATCCCGTTACAAACGCGGGTGAATGCCGCCACGGTGCGCGGCGGCAGGTGGCGTAGCGCCGCGTTTGTGATGCGGACCGCGCCCGGGGCCTCACGGGGATTGGTGCGATTGAGTGCGCGCTGCACGGAGCCCGGGGAGACGTACAGGGGTTGTTCGTCTGCCAGGGGTGGCGCTGTCAGACGCTCTCGCAGGTGTCGCTCGACTGCCTCGCGGTGGTCGTGGTCCCTGATGTCGTTCGGTGTGAACTGCTTCTCCAGGTGCTCGGCAAAGATCTCCGCCCTGTCTTCAGCCTTGTACCTGGGTCGGCAGTCGGAGTCCAGCAGTGGCCGGACGGGCTGGGGTTTGGAAGACAGCCGGCGGCAGAGATGATGCACGGAGGGCGCGTGGTCGCTCACCTCCATGATGTGTTCTTCCCAGGACTCAGCTGCGTGGTCAACGAGCGCTGCCTTCACCCTCTCCACCAGTTTATTGAGCCTGGTTTTCAAGGTTGGGCATCGGGTACGCTGCCACAGCCGCCGCAGGTCGCGTTTCTCCTTGATGAGTGCCTGGATCCGCGCGGGCAAAGGCTCTCGCCTCGCCCTGCGCGGAACGGTGTGAGTGGATGCGGTCAGTGCGGTCTGGATGGCGGCTGTTAGCTCCCCAGTGGCTCGTTCGACGTCGTCCGGCGTGGAGATAGGGATGGTCCGGGTGTTGCCCTCCAGATGGGCGGTGAAGGCCTCCCAGTCGACTCGCGGGCGTTGCGTCGGCGGGGCAACCCTTACGGGCGCCCCGGCCAGCTCGCATAGCACGGGGCGGTGGTCAGATGGGAGGTCGTACAGGACCTCCACAATCTTGTTCCATCGTGACCTTTATATTATCGAACAACGAGGGAGTCAAAAAATCGTCATCCATATATGGTAGACGTCCCATCATACTAAGCGTTTTGCATCCACTTTTCTTACTTTGCGCACTGCAAAGGACTGGAACTCTCTGCCTGAGTCACTAAGTATAACCTAGGGGTCTTCAAATCAAGTGTGAATAGGTATCTTCTAGGCACTGTAACTGTAAGAAAGGTGATAGGGCTCTCTTGAAGAACTTCAGACCAATATCGCTGCTGACCCATGTGTATAAGCTGTTTTCGAGAGTCATTACGAATCGTCTCGCACGCAGGTTTGATGACTTCCAGCCTCCCGAACAAGCCGGATTCCAAAAAGGTTTTAGTACCATAGACCACATACATACGCTGCGGCAGGTTATACAGAAGACCGAAGAGTATAACCGGCCATTATGCTTGGCATTTGTGGACTATGAGAAAGCCTTCGATTCGATCGAAACTTGGGCGGTGCTCCAGTCTCTACAGCGGTGCCAAATTGACTATCGATATATCGAAGCACTGAAAGGTTTGTACGAAAACGCCACTATGTCAGTTCGTCTCCAGGATAAGACCACAGAACCTATTCAGCTGCAGCGGGGTGTTAGACAAGGTGATGTCATATCACCGAAGTTGTTCACCGCTGCACTGGAGGATATCTTTAGGCTTCTGGACTGGGACGGACTTGGCATCAATATTAACGGCGAGTACCTCAATCACCTCAGATTTGCTGACGATATCGTAGTCATGGCTGAAACCCTGTAAGACTTGGGCAAAATGCTCGATGACCTCTGTAGTGCCTCTCAACAAGTAGGTCTTAAAATGAACATGGACAAGACGAAAATTATGTCGAATGTCCATGTTGTGCCTACTCTAGTGACAGTTGGAGGTATTCCACTTGAAGATGTTGACGACTATTCATACCTAGGACAAATAGTCCAGTTAGGTAGGTCCAACTTCGAGAAAGAGGTGAATGGACGAATCCAACTCGGTTGGGCAGCATTCGGGAAGCTACGCCATATATTTTCGTCCCAATTACCGCAATATCTCAAGACGAAGGTCTTTGACCAATGTGTGTTGCCAGTGATGAGTTACGGAACTGAAACGTGGCCGCTCACTGTGGGCCTTACAAGAAAACTCACTGTTACCCAAAGGGCAACGGAATGAGCTATGCTCGGAGTCTCTTTGCGCGATCGAATCAGAAATGAGGAGATCCGCAAGCGAACCAAAGTCACCGACATAGCTCTAAGGATTGCCAAACTGAAGTGGCAGTGGGCAGGGTACATAGCTCGAAGAACAGATGGCCGATGGGGCAGTAAAGTTCTCGAGTGGCGACCACGTGCCGGAAGACGCAGCGTGGGTAGGCCTTCCACAAGGTGGACTGACGACCTGATAAGGATCGCAGGTACCAGCTGGATGCGAGAAGCACAGGACCGGCCTTTGTGGAGATCTCTGGGGGAGGCCTATGCCCAGCAGTGGGCGTCTTCTGGCTGATATGATGAGGCACTGTAACGATCACTATGTACCATGAGCTCGTCACCGTACAATTTATTTTTATGACGGGTCCGGTCAACTGCATGGAATCATGTGGTCAATAGTACGGACTCATGTGGTCAATAGTACGGACTCATGACGCAGAAAACGGAAGTGGGAGTGCGCCGCCTGGTGGGGCGTGCTGACAGAGTCTCGACGGCACGACTCTGGCGGAGTGGCGGGCATTCTTGGCTCGACCGCCGAGGAGTGAAACTGTCTCCACATTTCGTTTATAGAAAGTGTTGTTTAAGTTTGATAATAGAGCAATTTTAAAATCACATTAGAAATATTAATGTAAATTACCTCAACTGTCTACATTGAAATACCGCTCTGATTTCAAGTAAAATTATAAGTGATGTGCAACAATTAAGTGGAATAAATACAGTGGAGTCAATGTGAACACTTTCTTTAATTTATCTGTACGAATACGATCTAATACTGATATCACCACCTTGATGACAATGATCCTGATACACCACTTTCCTTGACGCAACGACATATATATCGTATGTTTATAGTCGATAGACTTAGAAATGAATAGGCATATCATACACAGAGCACTGTGTGGTTAAAATATAGTTTGCTTATCATGATTTCTTTTGACAAATGCTCTCAAATACTTAACCAAAACTTGGTTTTGTAATAAACTTACACAATTTATTTGACGTTAAGAGAAATATTTTACTTTAAAAGCACGTAATAAATTTACGCTATTGATTAGTTGAACGACAGGCAGAATATCAGGAATATTTTAAATGTTGGGAGACAAGTTATGGGACCCATGAAATTCGACCCATTTGCTTATGTATTTTTGATTGCGTTGTTTAAATTTAATCGACTCGTTGAATAAATAAAACGTCGTATGTAATACATCCTTAGCTGTTGTAACATTTAACTATTTTCAGTTTATCAGGAACAGTTTGTAAAATTTATGGGTGTGCGAACATTGTAAGAGCAGTCGCTTAGACCTCATAAACTTAGAAATATTTTATTTTTTGTTTGTTTAAAATATTGGACTGTGGGAATTTTGAAGATAAGGAATCCAAGCAAGGTGGGCAGGGTAGTAGACACGTGACAGTCAGTTTCGGGGGCGCGTCGCGTGAACATCATTTGATGTAGTATCCATTTCCGTAAATAAGAAACCCGAGACTTTTCCAAACTTCCACGGAAACATTCATTTCAACTGGCGTGAATAAAAAACTGTATTAACTAACCTGAGACACAGTTTCGGATGTGACATCGAATACACTCTAAGAGAATGAGTTGGCGCACGAACCCGACTTTGTGTTCCTAACCTAACCCGACGATGACCTAGGCGCTCTAACTAAGTCTACGTCTAGGTTTGTCGCCGAATTCTGGTACGATTTAGACCCATGATCCGTTTTAGAACCTTTGTGCTTTTAAAGCTTTAATAACATTTGCCTACGGACATGAATCTCGAGTTTGGATCGAAACCTGGTCTACGTCGTTAGCGTCCCTCACACTAGGCACACAACTTACACGCGCGAAGTAAATAAAATTTTAATAATAGTCTCTCCATGACTCATGAGTCGATAGGTCCACAGGGACCACAGTAATGCTTGGCAAGACGATCGGTATATGGTGTGATGGTTTTAAAGGATTAAAAGCGAAATTATTGGGCTGATCGATGTCTAGGCTTTGCTGGTAGGACTGAGATAATAGGTGTGATGGGAGTCTCAGTTTCCTTATCGATTAGGTAGGTTTCCGAGACCTAAAGGTCCATATTTCATATTATTTAGGGTTTTGCAAAAATAGGGTTAGAATGGCCACATAAGAGAGAAAAATCCGATTGCCGTTTCGAGAGCTGTCAAAGCTAAATCGCATGTTTACTTTATACCTTGTTTGATTTCTTGTGCGGATTTTATAAATCGTTTGTCTATTTCGGTTTCCGTGGATTACATTTTAATTACCTTACTTCCGCGGATTGTATGTTTCATTCGTTTCATTTGTGCGGATTTCGATATTTGATTTTATCTAAGTGAACTAAATTTTGCGAATATTTTCGAATATTCATACGGTTGATTTACGTTTGAAGAATTAAATTGAAATCATCTGCCTGATTTTACGTCAGCCGTCTTCAAAGGGCTGGCTTACTATAATCCAACTAGTTAAACGTTGAGTGTTGCTAGTTGAATCACCGATCGGCCTGGGCATTCAATTGTATTCGTTTTCGTATTCGTTTAATTAACGGACTAGCTTTCTAATTAAATAGCTGATTTAACCAGATGGCTGCGACATATACACAACGTAGTGGGTCAGAAAATTTCAATCGATAACTAGACGATCACTTGCTTACGGCCCAATCATCATATTTGAGATGATGTTAAATATGTTATGTCTACCTTTTGTAGATAGAAACTCGTATGTGTGTATTTATACAAATAAATATAAGGGGGCTGAAAAGTTACAGCACGCATGCTACATCTTCGACCTTATCGTCGCTTAACATCAGTTGAGTTGAAATCAAATCAAGGTTATCGACAATAAAAAAAAATGATTGATACATCGACATAAAATATAGTGTGGTACAACACTAGTCCGCCATTTTAGTTTCTGGTAGGTATGCCGAGGGCCGGAGGGCGCGGAGTCCGCCTTTACCATGATCCAGGATTTGGCAGATCAGGTTATTACAGTGCAGCGACGCCATCTGACCTTCGTGACCCTGCTACCAGGGGAACCTGACCAGATTGGATCGTGGTTACACACTCAGTCGCCTGAATGAACAAGTTTCATTACGATATTTTCCCTCACCGTAAGATTTTAGTATCAACTAATGTACATAGCTCAGAAAAGAGTTATTGGTAGATGGCCGTAGTGGGACTCGAACCCGGTACCTCTCGCTTACGAGTTGGATACCTTAACCGCCCGGCCACCGACGCTCCTATCAAGCTTATCAATCATTAAATTCTATTGTAACACTGCGATCTCCAACTGCGTTATTTCTTTTTTCAGGAAAAATAACATCAGTAGGAGACTCAATTTATCTGGAATGCATAAACGCTGGTAGTCTGCCTACGTTGGACCATATACAGACACCAATTGAGATCTACTCGGATTTCTGCGATCCAAATGACTCTTACAGCGCTATGTATAATCGTGTCAACATAAACTTGTCAAAAGCAACGTTTTTCCAGATACTTCCTGATGCCAAGTTCTTTCCTTCATATCTTATTGGATTGCCAAATGGTGCATCTTTTTACGTTTATCTAAAAGAAACAGCGGGTGCAATCTATTATTCCGGTAAGTACTAATAGTAATTGCGCTTAAGTATAATGCATACGATCCGAATTTGTACGTGATATGCGTCTACACTTTGGCTCAAAGGTATCGTAAACCAAAAGCATGTATGAAAAAGTTGATGAATGTATAAGAAATGAGAGAGATTTGATATTGCCCTAGGAAGTGTAACAATGAGGTATTATAAATTGGTCAGTAGATCTTGGCACTGTAAAGTTTGGGCTCTCCATGTTTAGTTATGGTATCATATGGGTATCAAGCCCAAAGTTTGTCAAACTATATGGCTACCCGTCAAAACGAACAAGTAAGACGGACTGAAATGTTGTGATCTTTGCTCGTATGCTTTTCTGTATAATATAGGCACGTTTTGTTAGTTTTGTGTTATTGTTTTAAGAAGTACTTTGGCCGAAAATTACAATATTTATCTTCAACGTACAATTAGTATATTATGAATTGAGCCATTAAAGGAATTTGCCCAAAGTTACAGTGAGCTATAACACATGAGGAGGAAGGATTCGAGCTTGTGGGGAAGAAAGATTAATTTGGTTAATTTTGTACCAGTTCACAATATTTCGATAGCTTAAAATCTAACGTAATTGACTACGATTTAAGGTTAGATGTTCTAGAGCTAAGCAAAAAATGTTAATGCAAAAAATGATACCACATGTATGTCAGAACTCAACTGCATCGACTGGAGTGCTGTTTCTGAGGTTACTTCTATGGATGTCAAGCTGAAGTTTTCAATTCCATGCTGCTATGTGTACAAGTCTTGTCTAAAACTCGAGTCCTGGAAGATTTAATTAACACACGAAAAATAAGGATAATATGTAGCTGCCGGAAAATGTAGGAGTCTGAGGGTCGGAGTCCACAGCCTGAAGGATGGTTACTGGAGCTGGAGGAAACTTGATTATACCGGTAAAGTGTTGAGTGCAGTGAAAATAAAGTGTATTGTATTTTAGAAAAAAGTGCTAGTGCGTAACCATTCGTAAATATTCCTATGTTGACAAAATCAAATGGTACCTATGGGTACCTATTACATAAAAACGGTTAGTGTCACACACTTGGAAGAATAAAAAAAATTCTCGGAGTTTTTATTAATTCAATGATGTCCACATATACAGCGCTGCTACAACACTAGTTTATGTAAGAAAAATTAATTATTCAAGTCCGTTATCCTGTAAAACGAAACCATCCCATTTTACTAAATCAATATTTCAGTTTATCACAGACAACACATTTTACTTTTCGTTCATAAAGATTTACATTCAAAAAGTTTCATTATGTAGGTCTTCATAACTTCTTCTTTAGACGCTCAAAACTCAGTCAAAACCTACAATATCATGTTGCAAATGACAGATATCATGTTAAAGCAGCGGCACCACCAAAATGCTGACTATGCACAATGTGCGCGGTTGTGCATTGCAACAATTATTTCATGAGGTCAATCACCTCATTCAAAAGTTAGTTTCGCGATAAAGCCATGAAAATTTGAAATAGTGTCCAAGTTATAAAGTTTTATTTATTTACGTTTAAATCGTAAAGTGCACCTCGAGATACTTTTTAAGTAACTCACAGCTTTATGAGCTTATATAGACATACAGGTTGTACCTAGAAGATGTCGCGTTAAATTAAGTATACTGAGGATTACATCTTGTGCGTGGCAAACAGCCTGTATATGTGATCGTTTCTTCAGCTTTGCTTAATGTCGAAGAGTGATTATGACAAAGGTATATTTATTATTAAAAATTAATGTAATGTTATGGGATTTACAAAAGTTGACGTGAAAAATCTTTTAGTATATGTAGAATTGCATATCTGCGTCTGTATAACACATTTAGGTACATCTGAGCGGTTACTAGCGAGGACGTGGAATTGGCTTGTTGGTTCTAAAATAATATTTATTATGTTTTATATGGCTGTTGGTACTCCAACAAATGAAAAAATAAATAAATCTGATGTGAAATATTCGATTGAAAAGCTAAAGCGATGATAAGGTAAATGCAATGAGTGATGGAAGATAATTGCTTTGTTTTGTCTAGCATACCTACACTTAACACTGAAAAAGGCCGTGTGGTGTCCTGCAGAGTATAATAGCACCAACCCCTTACACTCGGTGTGTTTTCGAGGCAAAAGATCAAGAGTTTCCGTAGTCTGGAACATGGGCAGCAGCATTTTTCATTGTTATATTTAAACACTGCGATCTCCAACACACCTGCCAAGCGTATACATTATGACAAGAACCACCCCCTTTCGTGTGAGAGGCCCTGGGTCCTGCAGTGGACTGTTGCGGGCTGTGATGATGATGATGAACTGAAAAAAGCTTGCTGATATCTGTTTCGCTCCTTTCAGTCATATAAAATATACCAACACATTTAACAGCCAATAAACTATAACATTCAAGTTTGTAAGTGTGACATCAAATTGTAAGACACCTATTACCGCGGTACTCAAAATCGGCCCAATTACTGAGGTATTGGAGTGTTTTGGGTTTAATTTCTAAAATCGTAGGCTTTTTTACAATGGCCAACGTATGTCAGTAGACGAACCACAACGAAAACGAATTAAACTGAACTATTCTAGCCGAGTCGTGGCGTGTGGTGCCGCTACCTCATAGAATAGCACCACCCCATCTCTTCCCGTGGATGTCGTAAGAGGCGACTAAGGGACAAATCCGAAAGATGGGCAGCAGCACCTTTCTGGATACATTTACATCTACTGCACTGCGATCGCCAACCCGCCTGCCAAGCGTGGCGATTATTGCAATCCCCTCCCGATGACAAGCACATACAAGCCACGGACCCCAGTACCCGGCGGCCCCGCTATTCCGGGCTGTAGCGGTCACGGCGGGGCAGGGGGTGCAAAGAATCACCGGACGCGACCAGGCTACCACAAAGCTCGACCACTGGTCCTAGCTACATACAATGTCCAGACAGTGCGGACCGACGAAAAGCTCGTGGAGCTGGAGTAAATGGTAAGCAGATTACATTGGGACATTATAGGGTTATCTTAAGTCCGAAGAAAGGGGGCGGACTCGATAATTCTCAAGTCCGGAAATGTGCTTTACTTCCGGGAGGGCGACCGACTGTCCCTAGGTGGTGTCGGGTTCCTCGTCCACAAATCCCTCGTAAAAAACATCGTCAAGATCGAGAGTGTGTCGTCTAGGATTGCGTACCTTATACTCATACTTACCAAGCGGTATTCGTTGAAGGTCATACAGGTCTACGCACCGATTTCGACTTACTCCGATGATGAAGTGGAGGCTATGTGTGAGGTTATTTCTACAGCCATACATACCTCCATGACACATTACACCGTTGTCATTGGGGATTTTAGGAAGCGGAGACGAGTTGAAAGTGGGGCAATTTGGAGTTGGAAGTCGGAACGCCCGTGGCCAGATGCTAGCCGGCTTTCTGGAGAAAGAGGGGCTCTTTATGATGAACTCATTTTTCGGGAATCCGGATCATCGCAGATGGACGTGGGTTAGTCGCGATGGTGTCACAAAAAATGAGATTGACTTCATCCTATCTACGAAACGGCATATATTCAATTAAGTTTTGGTGATCAAGAGCGTAAAAATGTGCAGTGATCACCGCTTGGTAAGAGGCACATTGAATATTAATCTACGAGATCTAAAGATCAAGATTGATGAGGTCCACGCTCCGGCCAATACCCATCTAAATCCAAAACCCCGAGAGCTTTCAACTCGAATTACAAAATCGCTTCGAGTGCCAAGGAGAGTGCGTCGACGTGGACGACTACAATAACAGGTTCGTGGAAACTGTCTATACAGTTGGGTCAAAGTTTTACAAAGCCTGCCGTACAAAAAGAACAAGCAAAATCTCTGACGATACCCTCAAACTCATGGAAGAAAGACGCGCAATGACTCTGCAATCCCCTGATGATGTCTCTCAATTTAGGCGACTTAATCGACAGATCTCCAAGTCTCTGACTCGCGACATACGCCAATCCAATACTATCAATATTGAGGCGGTGATCGAGCGGACCAAAGACTCTAAAGTCTTTGCGAGAGATCTGTCGATTGGACAGAGACAGTTGACGAGACTAAAAACGGATGACGGCAGAGTTATTTCGACCAAGTCCGAGGTTTTGAGGGAAGTCGAGAGGTTCTATGGACAGATATACACGACAACATGGGCACCTGTTTCCAGTTTGGCAAAAGACCCCAGAGCCAAATTTGACCCGACACTACACCGAAAATATCTCGGACATCAGTCTGTACGAGATAAGTATGGCTCTCAAATAGCTTAAGAACAACAAGGCGCCGGGTGATGATGGAATTACGGCTGAGCTTCTCAAAGCTGGTGGCAAACCTGTGCTTAAGACCCTTCAGAAGCTGTTCAATTCCGTCATCCTCGAGTAAAAAACGCCGGAAGCATGGCACAGAAGTATAGTGATATTGTTCTTTAAGAAAGGTGATAAGGCTCCCTTGAAGAACTTCAAACCAATATCGCACCTCTACAGCGGTGCTAAATTGACTATCGATGTATCGAAGCACTGAAGTGTTTGTTCGAAAACGCCACTATGTCAGTTCGTCTCCAGGATAAGACCACAGAACCTATTCAGCTGCAGCGAGGTCTTAGACAAGGTGATGTCATATCACCAAAGTTGTTCACCGCTGCGCTGGAGGATATCTTTAGGCTTCTGGACTGGGACGGACTTGGCATCAATATTAACGGCGAGTACCTCACTCACCTCAGATTTGCTGATGATATCGTAGTCATGGCTGAAACCCTGGAAGACTTGAGCAAAATGCTCGATGACCTCTGTAGTGCCTCTCAACAAGTAGGTCTTAAAATGAACATGGACAAGACGAAAATTATGTCGAATGTCCATGTTGTGCCTACTCCAGTGACAGTTGGAGGCATTCCACTTGAAGTTGTTGACGACTAGGACAAATAGTCTAGCTAGGTAGGTCCAATTTCGAGAAAGAGGTCAATTGACGAATACAACTCAGTTGGGCAGCATTCGGGAAGCTACGCCATATATTTTCGTCCCAATTACCGCAGTGTCTCAAGACGAAGGTCTTTGATCAATGTGTGTTGCCAGTGATGACTTACGGAACTGAAACGTGGCCGCTTACTGTGGGCCTTATAAGAAAGCTCACTGTTACCCAAAGGGCAATGGAAAGAGCTATGCTCGGAGTCTTTTTGCGCGATCGAATCAGAAATGAAGAGATCCGCAAGCGAACCAAGGTCACCGACATAGCTCTGAGGATTGCCAGATTGAAGTGGAGCACCCTACTTTTGTTTAGTGGCTGAGTATTTATTTATTTAACAGTTTATTGTACACAAGAAATACATAGCAAATAACAGGCAAAATAAAAAATGACACAACAGGCGCTACTTATTTCTAAAGAAATCTCTTCCAGCAGGCCTTCGGGAGTGTGATGTGATCATGAGACGCCGATAGGACGTGCACAATATTACCTATGTATGTGTCCCAAAACTCGACGTCAACCCGGAATCGGGTAAAAAGGCAAGTCATGCTGGTTGGCAGAAAAATATTTAATAAAATCTAAGTTGCATGATTTTAAACTCATAGGCATTTAAAAAAAACGCAATATTGCACACCCTGCGACAGACTTTTCAGTCCTGTTGCCACAAATCTTTACTTTTTCCCATTTTTTTTTCGCTGTGTAACCCTGAATAATGCTTCTCTAAAATGTAATCAAAATTTTGAAACCAGCTGCTTAAGCTTGCATAAAAATAGGATTAACTCATAGAAAAAAATTCAAAATTAAAAATTGCCTAGGCTTAACTGACTGTATTGAAAAAAAAAAGTACTACGCGAGTTTGGCAAGTTATGTCAAAAGCTGGCGCATTTAGTAAGGATTCCAGAATGGTATGATACTTGGTAAATTGTAGCTGCTATTGTTGACAAAAAATTGTTTTTCCTTTAAAACCCAGTTTTTAACAAATTCAGCTGTGACTTGGTTAAAAATTATTCTAATGGGCGCAAGGTTTTCCAAACAGTTGTAAATTGTTGCTTGAGATAAAGGAGTCATTCTAAGAAGTGTGAGCGAGATAGATATTGACGCTTAAGTGACTGAGACGGAGAGAGTCATCTTACCAAGTGCGAGCGAGACAGAGAGTGACGCCTGGTATTCGCTATTGTACTTACACATCACAACATAATCACAAATTAGTACGTTACGCTCCTTCGTTTACTGCGCTTGTTTTCGTATTCAATTGTGTTGATTTCGAACTGACTACTTTTGGCTTCGTTTATGGACTTGTGATTGCTTGTGATTTGGATTCGGACTGTTTATTTTCCCTTAACGACGATTTTTGCTTTCTCTGGACTTTCGTGTGACTAGTGCTAAGATGTCTGCGTATACCACTCGTGAATACGCTAATATTATTTATGGAGAATGCAGGTGTGATGCCAGTGCTGCCGCCAGACTTTACCGTGAAAGGTACCCAAACGCTGTTCGTTAACCCGATCATCGAGTATTTACGAATGTGCATCGTTTACTCTTCTCAGAGGGCCACTTCCCAAATCAAGAGCACGGTGCAGGAAGACCTCGAAGAAGACCCAAGCACTTCAGTAAGAGCTTTTGAAATAACTACCGGAGTGCCCAAAAGTACAGCCCATCGTATTTTAAAAACATGAATTACACCCATACCACGTACAGCGAGTACAGACGTTACTACCCGGGGACTACCTAAACCGAGTTAATTTTTTCCGGACGATATTGGAGAGGTACAGGGATGACCCACTTTTCTTAACGAAAATTTTATGGTCTGATGAATCAACATTCAAAAAGGACGGCTACATGAACATGCATAACTTGCATGAATGGCATGTAGAGAACCTTCATTTAACGAGGCAGGACCGGTTCCAGTACCGATTCAAAGTAAACATGTGGACCGGAATAAGGTCAAATAATTGGTCCTTTTGAGCTGCCTGAAGCGTTGAATGGCGAGGTCTACTTGGACTTTCTACAGAACCATCTACCAAGTTTACTAGAGGACGTGCCATTAAACATTTACAGAGAAATGTGGTTCCAGCAAGATGGGTGCCCAGCGCACTATGCTCGCTCCGTTCGACAATATCTCGATGATGAGTTTCCCGGGAGATGGATCGGTCGGTCTGGTCCAATCTCGTGGCGGCCCGTTCACCAGACTTGAATACACTAGACTTTTTTTACTGGGGAGCAGTCAAAGAAAAAGTGTATTCAAAGCCAATTGAAAGTGAATTTGAACTACGACAAAGAATAGCTGAAGCAGCTGAATTCGTAAATAACAAACGATTGGCTCGAAAGATAGCTCGATCTCTTTTAAAGAGATGTCGGGCTTGTATTGCTGCCGAAGGAAGGCATTTCGAACATTTGCTGTAGTAAAAATAGTTGTATTGGTTCATTAATTAATTTTTAAAATTATTGTAAATCCAATAAATAAACCTTAGTATAAAAAAATTTGTTTCAATTAAAATTAAAACTTTTGCAAAAAATATTTTACCTATTCCAATGCATACACTGAGAGAAATTAACTAAATTTAGTGAACAATCTGTTTAAGAAAGTCAAGCACACGTACAATTTAGTTAAATTTAATCAGTGTGTGCATTGGAATCGGCTCCCATGTAAACAGCAATAAGTTTTGCCATTTTGATCAAGTAACAAAAATTTGTTAAAAACTGGGTTTTTAAGGAAAAACAATATTTTGTCAACGATAGCAGCTATAATTTACCAAGTATCATACCATCCTGGAATCCTTTCTAAGTGCGCCAACTTTTGACATGACTTGCCAAACTCGCGTAGTACTTTTTCTTTTCAATACAGTCAGTTAAACCTAGGCGAT
Organism: Blastobasis adustella; assembly: GCA_907269095.1. Lineage (NCBI taxonomy): Eukaryota > Metazoa > Arthropoda > Insecta > Lepidoptera > Blastobasidae > Blastobasis > Blastobasis adustella. Next base: position 1,996,292 of record OU026132.1, read on the forward strand.
TTTTTATTTTGAATTTTTTTCTATGAGTTAATCCTATTTTTATGCAAGCTTAAGCAGCTGGTTTCAAAATTTTGATTACATTTTAGAGAAGCATTATTCAGGGTTACACAGCGAAAAAAAAATGGGAAAAAGTAAAGATTTGTGGCAACAGGACTGAAAAGTCTGTCGCAGGGTGTGCAATATTGCGTTTTTTTTAAATGCCTATGAGTTTAAAATCATGCAACTTAGATTTTTTTAAATTTCGGGTTTACGTCGAGTTTTGGGACACCCTGTATAAGCATATTTATTCTACTTACACACATAAACATCTATAAATACATACATATATACACACATACATACATACATATCGACTTATAATATAATAATTATATATACTACTAGCAGCCGCCCCGGCTTCACACGGGTACGTTCGATTCCGCACACGACCGCTGCGTAGGGAGCACTTTATTACTTGACATTGACTCCCCTCCCGTACCCCGTGCTGCCTAGATAGCCGAGCGGACTGAGCGGCGAACACGCGACTTTTTTCTAATATTCACATTTTTAAACTCGTAATATCTTTCGAATGGAATGTCTGAATTGAATTATTCAAAAAGTTATATAAAGGTATTGAAGCAGTCGTGAATATGAAGTAATTGATTTTGATAAGGATTAATACCAAGGTACAAATAAAGAGCGTTTTTAGCGGCGGCATTTCAATTAAATTCTGAAAATAAAAGAACACTTATTGTGACATAACTATAATAGTTAGACATATACTCTCGCGACACTTTTTGTAGATAATGATGTGTTCTGCAAAGACGTAGTACATTATTTTGTTCTATCATCAATAGTTTTCGCAGCACACGCAATGTAAGGAATTTTTTGGATATTTTTTTACACCATGGGTTACATTATTGGAATTTTATTAATGATCGGTAATTTTTTAGAAAATATAATATAGCCTATGTCACCCGGGGATAGTGTAGCTTCCCAACGGTGAAAGAATTTTTGAAATCGGTTCAGTAGTTTCGAAGCCTATTCAATACAATTAGTATAGACATACAGACATTATCTATAACTTAGGAACACTGTGATAGAAAAACTCTTTTACACGCTTTTAATAATAAGAGTAATTCCGATCTCTGCGCCAAACAACGTTTCGATCATCAAAAAATTCAGTGTCCTTAATTTTATCCAATAGCCATGTCTCTGTAATAATAACATCATACTGTATCCAACAAATATTACGGTAAAAAGTAGATGATTTAGTACGTAACCATCTAGCGTTCTGGTGGTAAATTGTACAAGGGCGCACATAAAAAGATTACCTGGCGCACCTTCGGCTTCGGCCTAGCAGGAGGCCATGGGTGGTGGCGGGTGTTCCAGTGACCCACGGGTTTTTTTTCGTGTTCTTAAAATATTTGTTTTGTTTATGTACAAAAGGAAAGCACGCGGTGCGGCACCGTGCGCTGTTGTTCCGGGCGGAAAGTCAAACTGTCAAAGTGACAATGACAGTCAGTCAGTCCGATGCTAGGACCTATAATATCTGGAACGCACCTACCGTAAATGTATTTTGTACCATGATTTTGTATTTTATGACGTTGAAAAGAGTTTTGTTAACCCAAATTAATTAAACATTATTTGACTTTGCAAATAAATTTACAACAGAACTAAAGTTAAAATACATACTTATAAATGTATATACCGTCTATTATGTACATTTTCGTCTGTTGTCGTACAAATACGTGCATTTAAGTTACCGCAGAAAGCAAAACCTCCAGCCGTGGCACCTCTTTTTGCACATACTCCGGATGATATCCATGAAGGCACCGGCAGCTACTAGCAAGTCAGTAGAGTATTCATCCACCAGCGTGCAGATGCTTGAACACGCATGTAGAAACCACGCATGCCCAAACCAGCCTTTTAGGGCGGGAGCAATAATCCATATGCAAAACACACTAAATACACAGGTACACTTGTGCGAAAGACATTTGTACGAAAGACACTTGCGCGAATCCACTCGCGCGAATGGACATTTTTGTGAATGTAGATTTGCGCGAAAGCTATTTGCGCAAAAGACATTAACAACAAATAATAAAATCATAAAAAGGTTGAAAATTAAGAGGGTCCCTATTTTTGTTATTTCTCTATCCCATTAAAGATAATACATCGGTACAAGCATGAAACTTTGTGTGATTATAGTGCTAATACTAAAAACAAACATCTTACGGGGCCTTGAAATTTTCCTCATGCAACTCATATCACAGGAAATACGATTTTTTTTCTTTTCAGTTTAGATACGTGATGGGCAAAGCCGCTTTCTCAAGTAATTCCTTTTGCAGCACAGAACAGTAATACAGTGAATAAAAAAACTTGTATTCATTTACAGGAACGTTTCATGAAGAGGATTCAGAACTCACAATAGACCTTTTCGGAAGAGGTGAAAACCCCCCGAAACCACCGGACATGAAAACGCTGGCATCCAAACTGTCCAACCTAAAATATAAACATTTAGTAGTAAAGGGAATGAAATCAGAGAAAAATCTCTATATAGCAGATTTAATATATTCTATTACCAGCAATATCAGTGAAATAAACCAAGTGACATTAATGGGTGATATGGATGAATTTACTTGTTTATCAGAAAGATTATTCACCAATATTTCTTTAACATCATTAGTGGTTGATCCTGAAGGAAAACGTGATACCACTACTTATATAAATAATATATTTGTGGAGAGCAGTGTATTTAATATCGAAACATTGACTAATGTATACTTAAAATATGTGAAAATGCCAGTGCTCCCAAAATTAAACAATTTGGCGGATATGACACTAGAAAACAGTGTGTCAGAAGGCAAATGGGGTGGATGCCGGAATTTACGTACGCTGGTTCTAATTAATCACAGTTTCGGGGGTAGTTTCGGGCCGGAAATGTTCGAAGGAACCAATGGATGGCTGGCTCACTGCGAACAATTGACGGAATTGAAATTGAGACGATTGAATAGTTCAGGTTATTGGTCTGAAGATGGTAAATTTTATGACACACTGAGCATCATTATTTCTGGATTGAAATCACTGAAAAACCTCAAAATAGAAAAAAGCTACCTAGGAAAGCTCGCTGATAACAGTTTATTCACCAATATTTCTTTAACCAATATTTTTTTTGTGGTTGATCCTGAAGGAATTCGTGATATCACTACTATTATAAATAATATGCTTGTGGAGAGCAGTGTATTTAATATCGAAACATTGACTAATGTATACTTAAAATATGTGAAAATGCCAGTGCTCTCAAAATTAAACAATCTGGCGAATATGACGCTAGAAAACAGTGTGTCAGAAGGCAAATGGGGTGGATGCCGGAATTTACGAAGGCTGGTTCTAATTAATCACAGTTTCGGGCGTAGTTTCGGGCCGGAAATGTTCGAAGGAACCGAGGGATGGCTGGCTCACTGCGAACAATTGACGGAATTGGAATTGAGACGATTGAATAGTTCAGGTTATTGGTCTGAAGATGGTAAATTTTATGACACACTGAGCATCATTATTTCTGGATTGAAATCACTGAAAAAACTCAAAATAGAAAACAGCTACCTAGGAAAGCTCGCTGACAACAGTTTCGCTTCTTTAAGCAAAATAGAATATATTGAGTTAACAGGAAATGAACTGCAGTATCCAAATTTGTAAGTTTAGCATCTAAGTGGTAAAGTTAAAGCACCTATTACTGCGGTACAAAAATGAGCACAGCTTTTCGGATTTAATTTCTAAATTCGTAAGCTCACAACAAGTATATTTTTGAGAAGTTAGAACAAGTAAAAGGTATGGTCTATACAATTTTACAATGTCCAACGGACTTCAGTAGACGTACCACATTACATAAAGTTTCATCCATTTATGCGTCGCCAGCGCGTTTTGCCATACGTACATTACAAACGCGGACCGTCGCACTAACTATTGCGTTCGTTTTACGCCAACACCAATAGTTTTTGCATGAAAACACAAGACTTGGTGACAAGACAGCACTGACCACCCCGCTAGTCGAAACTGCCTTCGGGTAAGTGTACCAGATATAGTGTTTCAGATATCAAAAAGCATGGCAATCATTTTTTTGCATACAAAAAGATTGTATTATCTCCAAATTCCAAAACATTATTCTGAGAAAAGATCTTTTAGTGATAATGCACTGAACTTTTATCGATGTCGGTACCTATTTAAAAATCCACTAATTAAGTCGTAAATGGTAATGTTTTTAACATAAAAGACATTATATGTATCCTTTGTAACAGTATAATTTATGCACATTTTAACTTATAGGTGAGTTGAGCCTACGTGACGATTTCAAGCGTCTCAAAGGTCTGCCATTGAACTAACAACATAATACTGTGCTTAAAATACTCACTTATAAATACGTTGGCTGGTCCAAAAGTTTTTAGTCAACGGTTTGTTATACACCCTATTGTTCTAATTTTTGTATCGTTTAAATACAAATTTTGTTACAAACTCCTTGGCCAAAAATCACTAACCGGAGACCTTTGGTAATTTTTTTATCGAATATTAATTATGACATGTCTGTCCCATACAAATCCCTTCTATTTCAGTAACGCGGGAAACATTTCGGGGCGTTTCGTTTCGTATTATGATTATAAACATGGGTTAACATATAAAGAATCACTTGAAAATTTAATCAGCGCGTTTAAAGATTTGTCCCCGTCACTAGTTCTTGTTGTTTATTGATTTTGTAAGTGGTTAAACGTGGTTAGGGCGATCTGAAACATGAACCTAGACTAAAGCAACTTCCAACTAATTTTTACATTATTGGAGAAATGTCATAACATTAACAAACGTGAGATTCAGGATGAAATGAGGATTATGATCCCAGGTAGGGTCCACCACTTTACATGAACATCGTAATGTCTATGGTCCGTGAAAATGATGGAAACTACATGGGTTTGAAACTATATTTCATACTGAATCTCACAGTTGGTAATACTGTGACATTCTTTTATCAGCTACTATACCGTAATGACGTTTTCTACAAGGACTGACTTTGTTGGCTACCCCGGCTTAGGTTCATGTTTGAGGTCGCTCTGACCTCGTTTAAAGTTATAAAATCAACAAACGACAATAGCATAGGCAAGGGATAATTCACCAAATGGGGTGATAAAATTTGATTGTATAAACGTTAACCCATATTTATTATCATAATACATCTTACCACGAAATACTTCCCGCCTTAGGGGACAAAATGTAGCAGACATGTTATTTTTTAAAATCGATAAAAAAAATAACTAAAAGTTGCCGGCTACTGATTTCTGGTCAAGGAGTTTATAATAAAATTTGTTTTTATACGAAACAAAAATTAAAATAATAGGGTGCATAACAAGCCGTTGACTAAAAACTTTCAAGCCAACGTAGTATATATCGTCTTTAAATCAGGCCTCTTACCATTCTACCGACTGAGTCCGGAAGGCTTCGGGGCGCGAGGGATATTCGCCGAAACTGCGGAAATCGTCCCAAGCGCCAGCTCAAAGCGTGGTGGCGTGGTGGCTTCCGTCTTGGAACTGCAGATGAATACATGACGTTCACGAACATTGCGGTCCAGGCGAAGCGCCACCGCCACTCGCAATGAGTCGCTGTCCAAAAGAGTGCCTAAGTGTGGTGACGATAAAGCGCGCAACAACGCAACTGACTCTGGCTGCGACACCGCCCTAAGTCTTGTAATGTCACACACCCACACCTACACATCGACATTCTCAAGCAGTCTAGCACTTTCTCGAACATTGTCCCAACACCGCTGACTTCCCACGTCCTCGGGAATGGGCGAGGCCGGGTTAAGCGCTCTCCAAGCCGTCAGTAAATCGTCGACATGAGGAATGCTCATCCTGCCACCATATCATCATCTTGGTATTATGTCCTGCGAGGACCCATGGTTTGCTCATCCTCCCCCTTCTACTGCAAGAATATTAGTGACTGCTCCACGCTGAGAGAAACATTCAAGATCCGCTTCACCGACTCTCTAAGCACTTCGTCAAAGGCAACTACACTGTACGGGTACAAACAAGTAGCACATGTACGGAGGAAATAATTAACTTTAGGGACAGTGAAGCACAACTACAGTTAAATCAGAGCTACGTGTGCTGAAAGATTTTCAAGGCGTCCCCGGGCGAGTAGAAGAAGCAGCCTTCTGGATTCGAAAGTTTCAGCTTTTTGGCGAGGCAGGTCATTTTATGAGTAGTTCAATTTCAAGGGAGGTCATTTTCTGATTTAGTCATCTGTTTATATAGTTTTTTCAAGTATTTTTCTAAACCAATTATTATGATACTTACATACTGAATTCATGTGATAGTACAATATTATAATTGATTTATGAGGATCTGATGATGGAGTCATGAGATGGATAGTGGACATCTTCAACCGTTGCTAGTAACATAGTCGAGTTTGGACTCATTTGCTGAGTTTCGACGAGTTCTATATATACAGCATGCTTGACATTGTCAAAAGATGGGCAGTCAAACTCTCCTACAATTGCTAGTTGCCGAGTTTCGACTCATTTGGTTAGTTTTGCCGAATTCTATACAGTACAGTTTCAGTAATGGTCTCGGCAAAAATAGCTGAAGAGGAAGATGAAAAGATGAAGATAATTCCACGAGACATGGAAGCATGGAAAAAAAGGGGAAAGTAAGAACGAGACTCTACACTGCAGGAGATGAATTTACACTTACTGGTGTTTACCTCTAGTCCTAGCCTACGCAAGAGCGGTAGTAGGATCTTAAATAATGCTCCACTACTTCTGGCTTTCCTCCAATTGTACCACCATCATACATTTAAAGGGGATTTAAGTTCCAAAATAGTCTTGTGTATAGCAAGACTGAAAGCTAGGGGTCCAAGTGGATCACTCTGCTGCGCCCCAACCTGGGACAGAAAAAGAATCTCGTCATAGAAAATGTTAAAAGTAACAGAGTTGGTGGAGAAAAGGGTACAGAAAAGGCAGCTTCTCCCTAACCTTGCTCCATAGAACATCCCTCTCGACACTATTAAAAGCGTTTTTAGTATCCAGCTTAATTATGATGCTGTCCACTTTATTCGGAAATGCGCACTCTGCGTGTATTGCCGCCTCGCATTCCAAACGCACCCCGAAACTCAGTTGATGACGATTAAGAAAGTCAGCCATCTTCTCCTTGACTGAACGACATCCAAGCTTCGCCGCCAAACGACGGACAGTGTTTCCGATCGCTATTGGCCTCAAATCCCCATTTTTCTTAGACAAAGCGCACAACGTTGTTCCGTAGAGATAAGGACAGACTTCTAAAATAATAAGGCCATTAAATAAAATACTGAATAGCCTCGCTAAACTATCCAATAATCGATAACCATTATCTTATTAGAGCTGGATTGATCCCATCCAAACCTGTCGCAGATCCACTATCAAAAGTCTTGAGCGCTTGTTCAATATCCTCTATCTTAACTCTAAGTGCCGGTATAGATCGGTCAGGGGACAAAAGAAATTCGAACAGACGGAAAGGTGCTTGATGTTCTCTGTGAAAGGTGGCAAGAGTTTCAGGGCTTGGAGAGGCTACTGTATCATTAGACATCAGTAACCTAACTGCTCCAGTCAAGTCACCTTCATGTACCTTCGACTCTATCCTTCTCCCCACTGAGATAGGTGACTTATTACCACCAAAGTAAAAAAAGTAAATAAATCACGGGTTCACAGTTTGTCGCAACACTAAGATCGCTAACAGCAGCGGCAAACTCGTGGTTTCTTCAAGCAGCCACCACTTCTTTCGGTATTTTCCTCGGCGCTTCACGCGTAGGTCCATCACAAGGACCAGGTGTTGGGCAGTGAGATTCTCTATGGGTATAATTTTGCAGGTTGCTACTTTGCTAATATTGATTCTCCGAGTAAGAAAGTAATCAATCTGAACAAGACTGTGACAACGGAATGTTTAGTAGTACTTCCCCGAATTGCTCCCAGAACAACGCGTTATTCGTATTGCTGCAACCGACCTGTGGAGCGTAGGCGCTTATTGTTCACGGCCTCTTCGATAAGCAGCCCCACAACCATAAGACGGTCGCTCACATGCTTCACATTCAAGATCCTGTCCCGAAACTCCTCAGAGAGCACTAACCCCACGCCGTTGTCCCCACTAGGAGAGCCCGTGTATATCAGCTTGTAGCCGTTTCCGATGTTGCGGGATCTGTTGCCTCTCGGGACCCGGTAGCCCTAATCGATTTAACACAGGAGTTTTGAAGCGACGTCCTATCTGTGTACGGTTTCCTTGAACTACCTGTCATTAATTTTGTGGGGTTTTGTCTTTCTACGTGCGCCGACTCTCATCCGACTCGCACAACCCGTTAGGTAAAAACCGATTCACCGGTTGGCTTAGGCCCCTGAGATGGTTGTCGGGTCCCATATCCCCCATTGTCACAATAGTGCAGGTACCAAATGTGACATTAATACCATAAATATTTTCACTATATACCTATGATTCGGGAATCCGGCGCTACATTTCACAACCGCAGAACATCAGTCTCACCACAAATCATACCAATTATGCTCTCTCAATGATTTCTTGTTTTTTCACTTTGAAACTATTAATTACTTTGCACAATATTTGTACACAAATAACTTATAATCGGTTTCAATCTCATCGTCAAGTCTGGTCAGGTGATGCCCTGGATCGCATGTAAATTAGAAGTTATTCACCTATCCAGAACGAAAAGGATCGTATTTCACTTAAGTGGTTTTACTCACTTCGGCATACCTCTGTAAAAGATGAAATTTACTTCTTGTCTAAAAATATTGTAATTAATTTATGGCTATAAACTAGGCCTAAGCTGCGTTGGATAGTGGTCAACGCTTACTTAATATCTCTGCTTTCTTATGTTGCGATTTTACCGCGGTAATAGACGACTTCACCCTGTATTTAACCTAACTTAAATACAAGATTTAACTTAAAAGTCTTTGAATTTATATTATGCATGGTTATATTATTATCTATGGCTCTGGCCGCGTGGACTGCACGTTATATCACGCAAGTAGGGGTTGGGGGAGGTTGAAAGTAGCCTATCTCTTATTTGAGACCCTAATCTAGCTATCTACCAAGTTTCATCCAAATCCGTTCATCCGTTTTGGCGTTGCTCCCAAATTTCATGAAAATCCGTTCAGTACTTTTTGCGTGAAAGAGTAACAAACATCCAATCATGCATCGTTGCAAAATTTCCCATTTATAATGTTAATTTATGTATTAGTTGCATAAATTAAAATTTTATCCATGTGACACCTCTGAAATTATGTTTTTAAATTAAATAATAATCATCACCACCATCTACAGTCTTTAACAATATTCTCTCTCTCAATAATTATGTACAGGATTTAGCCTTAACAGTGTACAGTGTTGAAATAACATGAAAATGAAAAACACATTGAGACTTTAATACTTTCTTGACAGTATTAGTGGAACAAGCGAGACAGTACACACATTGATCCTGGATTATAATAAATGCATACATGGACCCGGTTGGTATTTCTTTCATTTTATGTTGATATCCGTTATGTGCGTAAACAATAGAAACTCTGTAACAATTATAGTCTATCAATGATTAAGACGATTTAAGGTCCGGCGAAATCAGCGCATCAGCGACGCGGCACGACCGCGACGCGAAACTTGAGCACCTACAACGCGAAGCAGCGTGCACACCTACGCGACAGCGGCACGAACTGCGAAACTCATTTGTTCGTAAAATGTCACACCGTGGTCACGTAGGTGTGCAAGGCACCATTTGGTAACACGGGCAGCGTCCGCCGCGCGACTGACTCTCCCACTTCCCGGTCGCTTTGGTCACGCGCGCCGGTTTGGCCGGATCTTAAAGATAGTCGATTGCTATAAATCACAGCAATTTACGAAAATTTTATTTTTAGGGCTTCGAATTTATTTGATTCCTCTGATCCCGTACTTTCGGCATCTACCTATACGGTATACTATTGTTTGTCACATCCGGTTCCTTCCATATTTCGTTTAATGCTGTATTCTATAGGTACCTATTTGAACTTTGTTGAATATTCTAAAGAGTCACTAATAATATTAAAGCATTACATTAACTGAGGGTCCTTTACGGCTAAGCTACAACACTGCGTTGCGGCATCGCATCGCCAAAACAGCGTCGCACCATAATACAAAAATGACGTAACGACGGAACGTTCGTTTTTGAAATTTGACAGACAGAATTGAAATAATCGGTGTCGTAATCAGTCATCTTGTTTTGAATTACTTGCCTGTCGGAAGTATAATGTATATCGACTGTAGCGTATCGGATAATTCCGTGATACGTTATACGACGTTGTTGATTTCTACGATGCGTCGTCGTACCGCAGTGTTGTGGCCTGGCCCATTGTCTGTACTACTACTAACTTAATAATTATTTAAATATCGTTGTTAGTATGTTCATGTCAACTAAGAACTTTTATTCGTATTTTTATAGATGTTGAAAAGTATCTTGAAAAATTAAAGCATTCGATCAAACACATATCTATGAAAGGACTGCCCGATGAACCAATGAGTAAAAATTTTGGCGATTTCACGAACCTAACGTATCTGGATCTTTCTAATTCTTTTCTGGCTGGAAATTTTAAGGTAAATATTTAAACAGTGGAGAGATGGCTGAAAGGTGAAGTGAGTGGCAGAATGAAAAATAGGCCTTTGCCTTGTAGTGGTTCACTGGTGGCTACTTATGTAATAAATCTTCATTGTTTTGTTTCTTAAATGATGCAATATTTAAAGGAAGAAATATCTAGGAAATAAGATTAATAATCCTTCTATCGCATTGCAAGTCGGATACCGTTACCACTAGGCCACCGACGCCCCGAGAGAGACGCGACGAGAGGTATAATTTAACTGTTTTGCATTACAATAAAACAGTGAGAAACACACAGCGTTGAGTGAAAAAGCTATCTAAGATTTTACCTTAATAAATGATGCAAACATACCAATAAATCCGCATATTACCTCCTTGTGTCACCCATTCCAGCAGCAGTGCGGTTTTACTACTTCCATGTAAGCGCGCTGAAACTTGTCATAACATGTTTACCTCATATAAGTCTTCATGATCCGCCAGCAAGAACCTTGCTGCAACGCTGTGTGTTCATACACATAATATCTGTTTTGTTGTCATGCAAAACTGTTATATTATGTTTCTTCGAAACACAGCGTTCAGTGAAGACTTGTTTGATTTCTGCTGGTGAAAGAGGATTACTGACGCTATGTGATCAAATAACTGAAATAATATGTAATTTTAATATTTAGTTTAGGTATTCTTAAAAGTAAAAGATTTTTATTTCGTAGTTTACATCACTGGTGATAAATAGAGAATGTCATTATTATGTTTCTTCGAAACACACAGCGTTGAGCGAAGAAGCTATCTAAGATTTTACCTTAATAAATGATGCAAACATACCAATCAATCCGCATATTACCTCCTTGTGTCACCCATTCCAGCAGCAGTGCGGCTTTACTACTTCCATGTTAGCGCGCTGAAACTTGTTATAACATGTTTGCCTCATAGCGTCTACAGATTTTAGGTGCGAAATATGTATTAGTGGTGCTGTGTAATTTGGTAACTGTGTTTTCGATGTGTTTTTGTGCAATAAGCGTGCAAAACCAGTAAGTCGAAGCCGAAAATACTAATGCTGGGCGGGTGCTCCGGATGAAGCTATGTTGCTGCCTGCTGAGCATCCCTCATCGTCTTAACGAGCTCAACATCCTCGGAGGATGAAGGGTGTAGCTTCCGCGCACCGCAGCGTCCGTATATACTTGCCACCCGCGCATCGTCTTTCTAAATAACTAATTTTAAAGCAGAGGACTTTTGACTCTTAGTCAGTGTAAAAAAAATTAAGTAAACCTTCCTGGAGCTAGTAGTTTACATAACATGAGAGAGAATGACAAACAACATCTTGATAAATTCCATGGGATCGTCTGAGAAATTATATTACAGCTATATATACTAATATATAATAATTAGTACATAATTTGATAAAGAAGTAGTTGAATTGAAGACTAATAAGAAGGAACAATTTGACTCACCGGGTTGGATGAGGCATAATCTTTCACGGCTTATGCCAGGGTATGCTTGGGGCAGTGTTCATTAGAAATCTACCATAAGGTTGAATACCTAAAGCGACACCAGGATTTGTGCAATGTGATGCCCCTGGTATTGTAAATGTCCATGTTTGCCATTTTAGTGGTATAAAATAATTTAATGTATATGAAAAGAACTCTCTCACATTTATAAGACTATGGACTATTTAGCCATCACAGAGGGAGTTTTGCCCAGTCTCTTAAACATAGGTCTACCAGTAACAAGTTATTAAAACAGGACCTAGAAATTGTGCAGCGACTAACCCGCAAGATCTGAATCTCAGTTCTCTGTTACATATCTCAAGGCCCATAGCTAAGGTTAATAGCTTTCTTCATAAGCATACCTCTAAGTTCAGAGGATCTATGTAGCCGGGATGCTCTTTCACCTCTTATTCAATTCCTCAGACTTGGTTAGATGCTCCAAATTACTTTAGAAAATATGAAATAATAATAATTATAGTTAAGTACTGATTGAAACTCAATAAAAAATAATAAGAAACATGTGCAGGCAAATACAAATCCATTTGGAAGCAATCCATTTATATGGAAAATAATAACGGGTAATCTATGTAATTTTGCCTATAATACAAACCATTGCAATTTTCCATTTTTGTAATACTAACTATTCACATGATGGTACAGTGACTCAAAGTGAGTTTGGGTACTGTAGGAATAACAAATCTTTTTTGATAAAAAAATAATAATATTTTAAAATTTAAAAAAAAAATTCTCCTTATAGGAAAAACATTTTAAACTGATAAGTCAGTGAGTCAGTAATGTATGCTTACTTCCATAGCCCAATAAAGATTTATTGTGGTAATAATTATTCATCATCATCATCATCATATCAGCCAGAAGACGCCCACTGCTGGGCATAGGCCTCCCCCAGAGATCTCCACAAAGGCATGTCCTGTGCTTTTCGCATCCAGCTGGTACCTGCGATCCTTACCAGGTCGTCAGTCCACCTTGTGGAAGGCCTACCCACGCTGCGTCTTCCGGCACGTGGTCGCCACTCGAGAACTTTACTGCCCCATCGGCCATCTGTTCTTCGAGCTATGTGCCCTGCCCACTGCCACTTCAGTCTGGCAATCCTTAGAGCTATGTCGGTGATCTTGGCTCGCTTGCGGATCTCCTCATTTCTGATTCGATCGCGCAAAGAGACTCCGAGCATAGCTCTTTCCATTGCCCTTTGGGTAATAGTGAGCTTTCTTATAAGGCCCACAGTGAGCGGCCACGTTTCAGTTCCGTAAGTCATCACTGGCAACACACATTGGGCAAAGACCTTCGTTTTGAGACATTGCGGTAATTGGGATGAAAATATATAGCGTAGCTTCCCGAATGCTGCCTAACCGAGTTGGATTCGTCGATTGACCTCTTTCTCGAAGTTGGACCTACCTAACTGAACTATTTGTCCTAGGTATGAATAGTCGTCAACAACTTCAAGTGGAATGCCTCCAACTGTCACTGGAGTAGGCACAACATGGACATTCGACATAATTTTCGTCTTGTCCATGTTCATTTTAAGACCTACTTGTTGAGAGACACTACAGAGGTCATCGAGCATTTTGCCCAAGTCTTCCAGGGTTTCAGCTAGTGTTGTAAAGAACTCAAGTCTTTTAGTCTTCATTTCGAGACTTGAGTCAATTTTCGAGACTAGGACTCGTTAGTCACATGAGTCCGAGTCCTATGAGTCTTCTGAGTCCTCTGAGTCCTTTCGAGTCTTTTAAGTTCTTTGAGCTAGACTAAATCATGTACTTGAGTTGGTGTATTATAATTATAATACTAATAATACTAGTAATACTGGGCGATTTTATATCGTCATCCATATTTATTTACGTTTCATGGGTAGAATCACCCCTTTAAATATGGCCAACTAATTTTTTTACTCCTTGTATTTATAAACTTTTCTACCAATCCTAATAACATATTATATAATAGTTACGTACCTAATAAATCAATAATTTGTTCATTGCTATTTTATTTACTTCAAACTACAGCCAAAGCCATGGATGTAGAGGACTCAGTCTTAAGTACTTTTAAAAGACTCAAGTCTTTGAGTTCTTTTTGGCAGTACTCAAGTCTTTTTACAAAAGACTCCAAATTCTGAAGGACTGGAGATCTAAGTCTTATTTATAGGACTCGAGTCTTCAAAAATAGCTCAAGTTTCATTAAATAAGACTCCAAGACTCGAGTTTCTTACAACACTAGTTTCAGCCATGACTACGATATCGTCAGCAAATCTGAGGTGAGTAAGGTACTCGCCGTTAATATTGATGCCAAGTACGTCCGAGTCCAGAAGCCTAAAGATATTCTCCAGTGCAGCGGTGAATAACTTCGGTGATATGACATCACCTTGTCTAACACCCCGCTGCAGCTGAATAGGTTCTGTGGTCTTATCCTGGAGACGAACTGACATAGTGGCGTTTTAGTACAAACCCTTCAGTGCTTCGATATACAGATAGTCAATTTGGCACCGCTGTAGAGACTGGAGCACCGCCCAAGTTTCGATCGAATCGAGGGCTTTCTCATAGTCCACAGACGCCAAGCAACTAATAACTAATTATTACTAAGGGTTAATGTGGCCTCATGAGTGCCGGCCCTCTGAGGGTTGAACTCCGACTGTTTGCAGCGGTCACCAATTGGATAATAGAGAGGTAGAGATGCGTCTCACCGTCTCGTCGGTGGTCTATCTTGCCGATTTTCTAATAGTCCACCAGAACAGGGTAGCACTGGAAAATCAGACAGAGTGGAACTTTCAGAAATAAATTTCTGAACCAGTCCTGGAGTGAAATACTTAGGGCTCTACTTCCACCTGTACACAATACCGTGATAAGGATAGGATAAACTATATATACTATCTAGGGATACATTTTTAATATTTAGCTAACCTAACTATTCCAAGGGTGCTAACGTTGTCGTCGGACTCAGGTCTTTCTGAAGTCTTTGAATAGGGCAGACCCAAAGAGAGGAGGTCGATGCCATTTTAAGCGTTATTTGAGATTTTTTGAACGTGCTATAAACACAGAACAGCAAGTCTCCCAATAAGAACCCAGTAACACACTTACCACCGATGCAGCGGATGCACGGTGGGGAGCTCACCTAGACAACTTTAGTCTGTTAGACATCTGGACACCATACCAGAGAAGATGGTGTTACAATCTGAAGGTGATGTTTGCCGTATATGGAGCTGTAAACGTACATGAAGCAGACCTTCAGTGGGCAATCATTCTAGTTCAGTCCATATAACAGGACATTATTGTACGTAGCTGCAGGTCAAATAAGCAATTTTAAACACCTGACAAAATACAGAATTTGTATGCAATACAGACTTGTGAGCTCATTGTCAAATGGGTACTTCTTTAACGTTTTATATGGCTTAAAACATAAATAATGGGATTTTCTTGTTCTCATACGCTGGGCGAGTTTTAATGTAAAACTCAATAAACATTTGAGTATTGAATATTGAATGTAAGTTCTCTAATGGTGTTTCATAATTTAGTTGCCACCTGGGAAAGTAGCCTTTAACAACAGACGGAGGTACTCATTCCCGTGCTCTCCTGAATCTGACTGCACACCTCACTGATAGCAGTGTACCTTTCGGGAAGGTACAGCGGCATAGCCGACCGCCTTTCAAAAACTACTCATGCCGGAATGGCATTTGTTTCCCCGGGCCTCGGAGGCCTTGATTTGTAACTGGGGCGTCCGTGTTGTTGTGAATGTATCGTTTTGACATCGCCCACATACTGGTGGTCCTCTCGGGGAGGTATAGCGGCATGGCCGACCGCCTTTCAAGAAACAGACCCTTACCGGAAGGGCATCTGTTGCCCCAGGCCTCGGAGGCCTTGATTCGTAAATGGGGTGTTCATACATTTGTTGGTATTGTCATATTGGCTCAATATCACCCTCACAGTGGTGGACCTGTGAGAAGGTACAACGGCATAGCCGACTGCCTTTAAGGAAACAAACCCGTGCCAAAATGGCATCTGTTGCCCCAGGCCGCGGAGGCTTTGTGGGCGTCCCAGACTGTTGACTCGGCCGTTGGGCGAGAATGTGTCACTTGGGACTCAAACGATGACTTGGCGAAATATTGCGATGCATTCAGTAAGACGGAAGTTTCGGCTTGCGTGGCCTCCACCTAATCTGATAACGCGAGTTCTAAATCACATGAACACGGCAGAGAGACCTTACATATTAATTGCGCCTTAAATAGTACTGGACTCTGTGCGCCTGGATGCCCTACCTGAGAGCCCGAGCTCTGGAAGACTGGTACCAGTAGAGAATCTGAGCGAAAACCTCGCAATTGGGAGACCCTTCCCGACCCACAAGTGGACAAACTGCAAATCTTGGCTTGGAAAAGGAGAGGGGGAGAGGGTAAAGCTACTCAGTGTAGTTTAGAGGAAAGAGAGAGAGAGAGTTATGCTCTCATAAGACCTATACATACTGGTTTCTGAGATGAAACAAACTGTTAATTCAGGAATCTTGCAAATTAATAAATAAATAAAATAAAAAATAAAAACAATTTGTTTCAGGCCGATTGACCCATAAATTGCATTACATGGGTAATATGTCTAATAACTTGAATATGCATACTGTAATGACCTGAACTTGTGCCACAGTGTTATCCTTTACTTCTCCTGAGTAATATTGTCTGCAGAAATATCCAAGTGTATGACTAGGCAGATGTCTTCCTGAGACAAAAAGAAGAGTCGAAGCCGTTCTTCTTGACATGTCATGCAATGTGCATAAGGAGATGGTGGACTATTTTAACCAGTAATATAATAGTTTTGCGTCCCACACAGGCACTCTCTTGGGTGGTGGGTTACTCAGAGAAATAGCTTTTAGAATCTGCTGCACGTAAAGGTTTATCATATATTCTCATTTAATGGGGCACAATGGCGGAAATAACCAACTCGTATGAGAGATACCTACTGTACAGGTTAGATTGTCTTTTAAAAATAAGGTAGCTAAAAATATAGCTAGCTCCTGGCCTTCAGGAGGTTTAGAGTTAATAATCTACAAAAAATTTACTGTCATCAGGTTGGCAGAAAAACAGACTCAGCTCAGATTTGATATTGATTTTTAATTTAAAACCAGAGACTGTTGTGGAGTGATTAACCCGTGAGAAGGCGCGGCTTAAAAAGTTACACGGATAGGCGCGCTGGAGCAAAATACTCACGCTATTTAAATCGTTTTTAAAATAAAAGGGTGAAATTAAATTGTAATATAAACACATGTTTAAGTAAATGAAAGGCATTTGGTTAAGTAATAAAAGTATTTAATTATTATTTAGTGATAAAATGCAGTCTTATGCATTAAATTCTAAACTTTGGCCTTTACTTATGGTGCATGTAAGGAAAAAAATTCTAAAAAAATAAAAACATCTTAAATTTCTAAAAATCAGTCTTCCATGTTATCTGGAGATATGTGACTTTCAAAACACATACTGCACATAAATGTCACATTCTCAGTGCAGAGTGATTTGTGGCACAAAGTACATGCTTTTTTAGAGCGTCTATTTTCCAGTATAAAATGGTATCGTACCTCTCGGTTCGTACAACTCGTCATGTGCAGTTTCGTCCGAAGATTGTTCAGTGTCTGTTTCATGGGGATTATATATAACTTAGCAGTCGCTTTCAGGGTTATCTACACGATTGGCATCAGTATTTTCAGGATCCAATCTAGATTCTTCATCTGAAAGAGCTTCTTCCAGCCATGCAGATATTTGGTGTGTTAGCCGGTCATCCATCACAATATTTGTAAGCTGTAAATAATAAACAACCTAATTACAAACAATAAAATAACTATCGGCGTGTTTATATGTAATAAAACAGAAAATAAATATTTACATAACAAGAAAAAATACTTACGCGGATAGGCGCGCGATGAGAAAATCGCCGCACTTGACGGCTCGGTCGCACAATCGATTCACTGTGCAGACGCAGCAGCACTGAGCGACGCGGAAGTAGAGGGGACAAATATTTAGGAAGGTACTGAGACGCTCGCCGCACTACGGTGTTGCTAACATAAGAAACAATCGCGATGAAATTTGGTTTGAGAGAAATGCTCATAGCGCGCCTTCTCACGGGTTAACTATTATGTGTAATTACTGTTAAAGTTACTATTGTTTGTAAGGACTTCCCTGGTAAGACTCTACATTTTTATGGTTATTGTTTAGGTTAAAATTGTTGCTGATGTCTGTAGCAATATAATTTGTTGATTTTTGGAATAATATTTCATATAAATTTATAAAATTTTAAAAGGAATCGTGGTATTTGAGACATAATAAAATCTTTTACGTTTAAGAATACCTAAACTAAATATTAAAATTACATATTATTTCAGTTATTTGATCACATAGCGTCAGTAATCCTCTTTCACCAGCAGAAATCAAACAAGTCTTCACTGAACGCTGTGTGTTTCGAAGAAACATAATATAACAGTTTTGCATGACAACAAAACAGATATTATGTGTATGAACACACAGCGTTGCAGCAAGGTTCTTGCTGGTGGATCATGAAGACTTATATGAGGCAAACATGTTATGACAAGTTTCAGCGCGTTAACATGGAAGTAGTAAAGCCGCACTGCTGCTGGAATGGGTGACACAAGGAGGTAATATGCGGATTGATTGGTATGTTTGCATCATTTATTAAGGTAAAATCTTAGATAGCTTCTTCGCTCAACGCTGTGTGTTTCGAAGAAACATAATAATGACATTCTCTATTTATTACCAGTGATGTAAACTACGAAATAGTATAAACTGTAATTATGGTGCGCCCAGATCTCGCGAACACGCCGCAAATACGACGCTAGCGCGCTGTTGCATTTTGTCGCGCGTAACAATTCACGAGTTCCCTTAGAGGCCACATTACAGGCGGGCAAATGCCTTTGGTGTTGCTGATGTCCTTAGGCAGCGGTGGCTACTTTCCTTAAGGTGGCCATAAAAATATTATTTTATTTGCAGGTTGACTATTTGCCATCAAATACAAAACTGCCCGTCTTAGTTGATCTACGGAATAATACAATACTTCCCTCATCTCGTGCAACGTGCAATGATTGGATAAATAGCTATCACCACCGAAGATTGTTACAGGTAAATTCAGTATATTAAAATTATTTACTAAACACACAATCACAACTTTAAAATATTTAAAAACTGGACTCTTTCAAGGCCAAACTGAATAGACTGTTTCTATAATAGACAAGCATATTCCATCCTCGGCCACATGGATGAGATGGCAGTCACATGAATGCGTAGTTTATAATAAAAATATATTAAATATTCGTGTAAATATTAAAATATTAGGTAATTAATTAATCCAAATGCATTATAGAGTTTTTACTTATTAATAATAATAGAAAAATGTTTCGCATCGCTCCACTTTTCAAAAGACGTGATACTAAAATATACCTTATTTGATGTGCAATACATTCCATTTTGATTTGCCCTCACGCTTTTTGATTCTGAATTAGCCAAATGTAATATAATAATCGCTTTACCCCATACCTACTCTCTTTTTCTTACGAAAAAACCTTCTCCTTAAATCCTGATGTTTCACACAACCACAAAATCCGTTGCGTAGTTTATAAGCGTACATAAATATATGGATACCTAAAGAGGGATAGACGGCGGACAGCAACTTTATTTTACGATTACCCTATGAGAAAAGGTATGACATTATTGTTAGCGATCTACGTTTCTGGTTGATGAGCGTTTTTGAACGTTGACAGGCGGCTAAATGTCAAACGGCATTCTGTCGCAGGCGGCCGATACGATCGGTCCGATAGTGTTGTTTTTTTGAGAAATCAATGTTTATTTCTATTGTAATATGTCTATGGTTAATTGTAACTATAAATAAAAGGTAAAAAGTTAATTACGAACATATTTTGATTTGGGGGTTCCTGCGTGTACTTTATAATATCAGAAGTGGTAAGAACGTACGAGAATACCTACAGGTATGTTTTATTACTATTTATTGTTATATGTATAGTGAAATTACAAGTATTGTTAGGCACTTTGGCGGCCGGCGCGATACGTTATAATTGCATAATTAACCCGGCGTCTGTATGGTAGTAAAATCAGTTCAAGGACTGTATGGTGGGTCAATGCCACGACAACTGCCCTCTTAAATATTTGTGACGATATCCTTACTACAGCGGATGAGGGCAAGGGAACTATAATGGCGCTACTTGATTTCTCTAGTATCCATATTCCAATGCTTCTGGCCAAATTAAAATATTTTGGATTCACGGCAAGTGCTTGCACCTGGTTCAAATCATATTTCACCAATCGCAGCCAAATCGTACAAATCATTGACAGTAAAGGTGACGTAGTCAAATCTGCCGCTCTTCCGGTAACCAGAGGCGTAATTCAGGGTTCTATTCTCGGTCCTACCCTCTTTGCAATGTACACGGCTAGCATCTCCTCTGTTATTGTCCATGCTAAATACCACCTGTACGCGGATGACACGCAAATATATGTGCATACATCAACTGATGCAGAGGACGTTACTAGCAGCTCCTCTAGGCTAAACCTCGATCTTGATTCTGTTGCTGAATGGTCCAATAGGCATGGCCTTGTATTAAATCCCAAAAAGAGTGTATCTCTCATTTGTGGGACTCGGCACCAAGTACAATCGATAAAAGATCTCAAACCAATGATCAAGATAGGGAACGCGGTCATACCTCAAGAAAAATGCGTACGAAACTTGGGATTGTTAATAGATGAGAACTTAAAATTTGAACAACACATTCAACAAAAAGTTGGCAAAAGTTTCGGCTCTCTCAAAACGCTATACAAATTGAGGCCATTTATAAATTCGTCCGTTCGTTTACAATTATGTAACAGCTTGGTTTTATCCCACCTCCACTATTGTGACTTGGTTTACGGTCCCTGTCTCATGGTCAAAACAATCAAGTCAATTCAAAGGGTCCAAAACGCCTGTATTCGGTACTGTTATACAATACCTAAAAGGGCTCACATTACACCGTACCTCATAGATAAGCAGATGTTAAACATGGAAAACTCGCGTATTCTCAAGTACTCCTGTTTTCTTAGCTCGCTCTTCAAAACCGAGTGTCCTACCTACTTGTTTAAAAAACTGGAGTTCAAAACCTACAATCGCCATCTTAGAGATAGAGGCCGGTTATTACTCCTAAGAGTACAATCTCTCGCATGCACCCGTGGTTGCTTCAAACATGCCGCAGCAAGAATCTGGCACGACCTCCCACCTCCAGTACGAGCAACATCATCCCTGAAGCTTCCTACATTTCGCAAGGAATGTGCAAAATGGCTGCTGCTGAATCATTCACAGGTTGCTGGAGTGAAGGTCTAGCTAGACCACGGTTTCTGGTTATGTTCAATTATCTACTTCTCTTAGCTATCTACTCTTATACCTAAAGATTAAACTTTTTTTTTTTTGTGTGCCATTGTACTTTATAATAATAGTTTTATACTTAAAGTGTATTTTAATATGTTGTGCCATATTAATTGTACGAGTATAATTGTGTATAGTACACATATACATACATACATGAATGATGATGATGATGATGATGTGTATGTATGTATATTTATACTTAATAATGTTAATTTTAGTTTTTTAGTCTTAAGTCTGGCCATGACAGAATACCAGCGGGTGTGGGTTCCACCTTCACCCAAACGGTGAGTCATGGACCTTTTTGTCTATTAGAAGCTTTTATTTTAAAAACATTTTTACAATTCTGTTAATTTATAGGCAAATAAATATTTCTATTTCTATTTCTATTTCAATATGACCCGGATTTTGAAAATGGTGAAATTGTTACTATTTCAATTATTTTTTGGGAATGAATTATTAAATCAGTTTAAGTGATGTTCAAATTACTAAATTTTGTTAAAAATCAATAAAAAATCATACAATATTAGGAACTTGTAATATCTGTAATTTTACTAATAAATGGACAAAATTACAACTTTTAACATTTTTTTTTACTTTTTGAAATACCTAATGTGAGGTCTTTAAGAAATTTTATGCTAAATAAAAGGGAAATTTTAAAACTAATCACAGTCAGCATTTACATTTGCATATCCACCATTGTAAGAAATTATGTAGTCTCCATCGAATATCACACCCATAAAGCACGTGTAGAGACACGATGTCGGAAAGATCAGCATATACTCTTCCCATTGCGAAAAGTAAGGCAAATAGACGTTCTAGAAGTCCTCTTCGAAGTCACCGTAGGAGATTTCGTAAATCACGAGACACTTATCGAAGCGGTAGTCATTACGAAATATCGGATACGTCTGGAAATGAAATACGTTTGGCCCCTCGAAGCGTTATCATCGTCACCGAAAAGACGCACATCACATACGTCGTCGTCAGAGCTTATCAACAACGTCAAGTAGTGCTACTTAGACTGATAGTTCTGACGAGTCTACCGCGAGTAGCAGTTCTGATGACAGCGAAACCGAGAATATAAGAAAATCGCGTAACTGAAAGGTAAAAGGAGCCGTAGGGATAATCCTATAGTTAACAGAAAACGGGACCCATCTAGATCTCAAAGCGATGATAGTAGTCATAGTTATAAAATAGAAAAGCTAAAGCGAGCCCTTTCGACGGTGCACATAATGTGATCCCGGAATTTAACCCAGATGCCAATACACAAACAACTGCTGATTGGCTTAAGAAAGTTAACGATACTGCAACGATTTACGGATGGAATGACAAGCAGAAGGTCTATCAGGGACAAAGTACTGTAAATATGACTTGGAAACAATGATAGGCATTATGCTGATAGACTCTACGAAATGTTAGAACGAAAAAGTGAAAGAGAACAATCCCTTGAAGCATATTATCATGATAAAGCCCGACTCGTCAAGATCTGTGGTATGAGAGGCTGAAACGCAGTTGATTGCATAATTAACGGAATCTTTGATAACAATATCAGATTGAACGCTCAAGGCTCGAATTTTAAAAGGCCAGCGCAACTGTTAACCTATTCACGACGAATTTCAAAGAAAATTACCACAGGTCTAGTGAAGCGGAGACAATTCCAAAGGATAGAAGCAAAGGATGATGGTCGGGCTCGTCCAACCTTTACCTCAAAGCCGTCAAGTGATTTACCTCGATATACATTTAAACACGTTGTTTTAAGTGTACTGAGTAAGGTCACACTATGCAACCATGTCCAAAACCGATTAAGAAATGTGACAAGTGCTTGCGTTATGGGCATGAAACTTTCTATTTTGCAAAATCAAAGCCTCGTCCTTAGTAAGTAACGACGAGTGTTAATGCGCCGCAAAATGCTGATACCAAGAAAGTACTCAATATTACCAAAGATGATAAGGTAAATGGCAAGTATTTTAAGTCCATTAAATTGAACGGTGTAACGCATACAGCATATATAGACTTTGGTAGCCAGTGCACACTTATAAAATGTACAGTGGCACAACAGATGAATTTAGAGTAAGATGCAACACAGCTCCCAGTTATAAAGGGTTTTGGACTAGGTAGCGTAGTTCCATTTGGTGGGGTTACGGTAACGATAGAGGTAGACGCTGTAAAAGCCGACGTGAATGCATACGTGATAAGCGACGAATTTATGAACGCAAACGTTCTGATAGGTCAATCGTTAACTGAATTGCCATATGTAACAGTTTACAAAACGAATACGCAATTAACACTTTATTGTGACGATACTAATGTATGTAGATTGGCGGTACAAGTATCCACAGATATTACGTTTAAAGGTTTGAAAGCGATCTCGGTAGATGTAGACGATTTGGAGTTTACAGGTACTCTTTCATTCCTACCAACATTTGCCTGAAACCAGGTGCAGAATACAGCTAATTGCAAGGTATTTACCAATTCCATAAAGGAAAAGGAAGCGTGTTCGCCCTAAACTTATCGGGTAAACCATTCACTATAAAGAGCGGTAAACTCTTGTCTCGAGCCTTATTATTACCAAATAGCGAAGATTTAAAACTAAAATTAGATGCTAAAGTAAATAGAATTCTTACTGAAGATTTCATTGAACCGCAACAAAGAGAGCCGACAGGAAGCAAGTCACCTATAACCCTCGATATGATTAAAATAGGACCAAAAGTAAATCCAGATCAAAGAAACAAACTTTTAGAGCTGTTGAACAGATACAGAGATAGCTTCGCGTTTGATTTGTTAGCTCTAGATAAATTATATCCTTAATATTTTAACAGGCCAAAAATGTCACCGTGTTGATGTCCTTGACGGTGCCTTGCGACTGCTCGATCGGATGTCTAGCGCTCCAGCTGTCTTCCCTGCCTACGCTGAATATTACTAGTATTGAATGCGAAGAAAATTTCCAGCTGCTTGACCGCAGCATGCTTGCAAACATTGATAAGTTCCAATGCAAAAAAGTAAGTACCTACATCAAAGGGATTACTTATTCTCAATAGGCCAATATATTTAGAGGATCCAAAAAGTAGGTCAACAATATTATTGCGACAAATGATTTATATTTCTAGAATGCTTTGGTATTGTATGGGTATGCAAAATCTTAGTTTGCGATCTCAAAAGTACAACGAAAACTTTTGATGACCGAGAAATCTCGAAGTTCTTGGACTCTTTGCAGTTTTTACATTTATCATATCAGCCGAAAGACGCGCATTACTGGGCATAGGCCTCCCCCAGAGATCCCCACAAAGGCTATGTTGGTGACCTTGGTTCGCTTGCGGATCTCCTCATTTCTGATTCAATTGCGCCAAGTGACTCCGAGCATAGCTCTTTCCTTTGGATAATAGCCAGCTTTCTTATAAGGCCCAAAGTAAGCAGCTACGTTTCTGGTCCGTAGATCATCACTTAGGACTCACGCGTAGGCAACACATTGGTCAAAAACCTTCGTCTTGAGATACTGCAATAATTGTGACAAAAATGTAACCTAACCTAACCTGCCCAACCGAGTTGGACTCGTCGATTGACCTCTTTCTCGAAATTGGAGCTACCTAACTGGACTATTTGTCCTAAGTATGTATAGTCATCAACAACTTCAAGTGGAGTGCTTTTAATTGTCACTGGAGTAGGCGCAACATGGCCATTTGACCTAATTTTCGTCTTGTGCATGTTTATTTTAAGACCTACATGTTGGCACTTTGAAGGCAGGTTGAAGGGTCATCGACCATTTGTCCCAGTCCTAAAGCCTGAATATATTTCCCAGTGCAGCAATGATAATGTCATCGTTTTGTCTAACACCTCGCTGCAGCTGAATAGGCTCTGAGGTCTTATCCTATAATTTCAATACATCAAAATATCGAAAGTTAATTTGGCACCGCTGCAGAGACTGGAGGCACTGGAGGACTAGGAGCACTCAAGGCTTTCTCATACTCCACAAACGCCAAGCATAATGCCAGGTTGTACTCTTCGGTCTTCAGTGTAACCTACCGCAGGGTATGTATGTGGTCTATGGTACTAAAAACCTTTTCAAAACCTGGCTTTTCGGGAAACTGGAAGTCATCAAACCTGCGTGCGAGTCGATTAGTAATGCCTCTCGAAAATAGCTTATACACATGGATTAGCACCGATATTGGTCTGTAGTTCTTCAAGAGAGTCTTATCACCTTTCTTAAAGAACAATGCTACTGTGCCATGTTTCCGGCGCTTTTCCCTGGAGGATGACGGAATTGAACAGCTTCTGAAGGGTCTTAAGCACAGGTTTGCCACCACGTTTCAGAAGTTCAGCCGTAATTCCATTATCACCCGGCGCCTTGTTGTTGTTAAGCTGTTAAAGAGCCATATTAATCTCGAACAGGCTGATGTCCGGGATATCTTCGGTGTAGTGTCGAGTTAACTTGGCTCTGGGGTATTTTGCCATACTGGTAACAGGTGCCCGTGTTGTCGTGTATAATTGTCCATAGAACCTTTTCACTTCCCTCAATACCTCGGACTTGGTAAAAACAACAAAAAATTTAAATTATCTCAGGGGCCCAAGCCAACCTCACCTGCACGTGGTCCCCCTGCTAGCAGACGGATGAGGTTCTGGCAAATCGGTTTTTTCCTAACGATGTGTGACTAGTGCGAGTCGGATGGAAGTCGGCACATGTAGAAAGCCATAACCCTACAAAATTAACGGCAGGTAGTTCAAGAAAACCGGATACACATAGGGCGTCGCCGCAAAACTCCTGTATTAAATCGATTAGGGCTACCGAGTCTAAGGCGGGTCCGGTTAAATACTCTACCCCACAGAAAGGTCCGCTTCGTGTCGTGAAACATTGGCACGCTGACCGGACGGGCGCCTGAGCTTTCCCATGTGCTCGCCAGGTGGTTGGTGGCAGTGTCGTTCGTGCAGGAGACTCGTTAGAAAGGCATCAGGTCTCGCAACATCGAAAATGTTGTCTGTATTTTGTATGTACGCTTAGATTTTATAAACTACGCAATAAATTTTAATGCGGTTTTCAATAATAGATAGAGCGATTCATGAGAAGGGTTTATAAGTAACTAAAAAAGGGTAAAATAGGTGTAAGCGAACGAAATCGCGCCGGGTTCACTAGTAATACATTATGAACAAAATGTATCTATATTTTTAAGCTATTGCATAGCTTTTAACTGTAGACTAGCTGCTAACTGCTCATAACTGATTCTATCTCTTTTAGACACAATGCTAGGTGAGTCAGCGTGCTTTTTGGCCGCGTCCACGAGTGAGTTCGAGCCCGCGACTAGTTGAACCTTAACGTGTATGTAAATAGTACGACTGTACGAAGCTCGCACGGATCGAGACGATACTCAAAATAATTTAAACGATATTAACTTCCCATTTAGTCAATCAAAGAAAAAAAATTGTTTTCTTATCGGTCAGCACGCTCAAAAAGTGTAACTTGAATTAATATCAAAGAATAAAAAATACTGCATAAATAAAATAAATTAATAATTATAATTGCATAAGTTGATAAACGTATTTTTTATACTAAGATTTATTACGCACAGAACAACAATTACTTGCCACTACTATACTATTTATCGTTTAACATCATCTAAAAATATTTAAAGCTGAAGCCGCCATTTTAAATGTCCGCCATTACTGTAAAAGACAAAATTTGAGATAGCCTCATATCCAAATTTAAACCTTTATATACAGGGTGTCCCGTAAGTCGACGTCAAGCCGGAATCGGGTGATAGTCCAAATCATAATAGTAACTAGAAAAATAAAAAATTAAATCGAAGTCTTGAACTTTTTAAATTATAGGCATTTCTTTTTTTTTCGAGAAAATGTACACCCTGTGATGGTTTTTTAACTCCTGTTGCTACAAATCTTAACTTTTTTTCAATTTTATTTTTCTTATGTAATCCCGAATAGTGCTAATCTAACCTATTACTTAGAATTCCAAGTCAACTGCTCCAGCTTGGAAGAAAGTGTCACATTATGCCGTACAATGAATAGACAATTAATATTTCGTCCAACTTTAACGGACCGTACTGAAAAAAAAAGAACTACGCCAGGTTGGCAAGTAGCACTAAAAGTTGACGTATTTAATAAGGATTCTAAAATGGTATAATACTTCCTACATTATTTCTTTGATTACGGGGAAAAAAAAATTCCTTCAAGAAACCCAGTTTCGAAAATTTTTTCTTTACCTACTAAAAATTATTCTAGTGCGTTCAAAGCTTGCCTAAGACCGAGTGAGACGGAGAGTCATTCATGAAATGTGAGTGAGACAGGTAGTGATGCTTTCAAGTCAGAGATGCTAACTTTTTGTTAAATTTAGGACAAATTTTCCTTAAGTTTAAAATTAAACACCAATTAGATGCAAAGATTTATTATTTACAAAAGATGTTCAAACTGCCTTCCTTCAACTGCAATACAAGCTCGACATCTTCTTAAAAAATATCGGATTATCACACGGGCAAATCTTCCATAGTTGACAAATTCAGCTGCTTCCTTAATTCTTTGCCACAGCTCAGCTACATTTTCGATTGGCTTACAATAAACTTTCTCTTTTACTGCTCCCCAGTAAAAAGAATCTAATGGATTTAAGTCCGGTGAACGGGCTGGCCACGAGATCGTACCAGACCGACCTATCCATCTGCCCGAATATTCTTCATTGAGAAATGCTCTAACTGAGCGGGCATAGTGCGCTGAGCAGCCATCTTGTTGATACCACATCTCTCTGTAAATACTGAGTGGCACGTCTTCCAGTAAACTAGGTAAACTGTTTTGTAAAAAATCTAAATAAACTTCAGCAGTCAAGATCTCTGGCAACTCAAAAGGTCCTATGACTCTTCCATTTGAAATTCCGGTCCACATGTTTATTTTAAAACGATACTGAGATCTATCTTGTCTCATTAAATTCGGATTCTCTACGTGCCACTCGTGTAAGTTGTGTAGGTTCATGTAACCGTCTTTTTTAAGTGTCGATTCATCCGACCACAAAATGTTCTCTAAGAATCGCGGATCTTCCCGGTGTCTTTGTAGCATCGTTTGACAAAACGCAACCCGAAGTTGTTAATCCTGAGGATGCAGGGTTTGTACTCGCTGTACATGGTGGAGCTCATGTTTTTGTAAAATTCGGTGAGCTATAGTTTTGGGCACTCCTGTGCTTTGCTGGATTGCACGTACCGAAATACTTGGATCTTCTTCAACTGCTTGAAGTACTACGTCCTCGTAAGGCAAGGAACTTCTTCCTTCACCATGTGGTCGGTTTCGAAGTATGCCTTCTGTGGAGAGTAGACGGTGCACATTTGTAAAAACTCGGTGATCTGGATAACGATCAGCATTTGGGTACCTCTCGCGATACAGTCTAGCCGCAGCACTAGCATTCCCTCTGCATTCGTCATAAATAAAGTGCATGTTGGCATATTCCTGAGTGGTGTACACAGGCATGGTGGCACTACACAATCACACGACAGTCCAGGAGAAAGCAAAGGTCGTTGTAAAGAGATCGAAACTGTCCAAATCACAAGCAAACAAACAAGTCCAATAAACGAAGCAAAAAGTCGAAAGTACGAAATAACACGAACGAATACGGAAAGATGCGTAGTAAACGAAGGAGCGTAACGTACTGATCTGTATTGCGTGTGCCAATATTAAAAAAGTTGCGTCACTATCTATCTCGCTCACACTTCATAAAATGACTTTCTCTGTATCTGACTCATTAGCGTCACTATCTGTCTCACTCACCCATTAGAATATTTGACTCGAAAGCGTCACTACCTGTCTCACTCACGCTTCATGAATGACTCTCCGTCTCACTCGGTCTTAGGTCAAGCTTTGAACGCACTAGAATAATTTAGTAGGTAATGAAAAATTTTTCGAAACTGGGTTTCTTGAAGGAATTTTTTTCCCCCGTAATCAAAGAAATAATGTAGCAAGTATTATACCATTTTATAATCCTTATTAAATGCGTCAACTTTTCGTGCTACTTGCCAACCTGGCGTAGTACTTTTTTTTTTCAGTACAGTCCGTTAAAGTTGGACAAAATATTAATTGTACGGCATAATGTGACACTTTCTTCCAAGCTGGAGCAGTTGACTTAGAATTCTAAGTAAAAGGTTAGATTAGCACTATTCGGGATTACAAAAGAAAAAAAAAATTAAAAAAAAATTAAGATTTGTAGCAACAGGAGCTAAAAAACCATCACAGGGTGTATAATTTCTCGAAAAAAAAGAAATGCCTATAATTTAAAAAATTCAAGACTTAGATTTTATTTTTTATTTTTCTAGTAACTATTATGATTTGGACTATTACCCGATTCCGGCTTGACGTCGACTTACGGGACAGCCTGTATTTAGCAGGTATATGTGGTCCAAATTGTATGCTTCTATCATTAAATGCGCAATTCTTTCACATATCTGCCGGACTACAAGGAGAAAGTCGAGCAGGATTAAGAAAGCCGGGATTGACCGCTCGGATGATGACGAAAGTGCCATTAGTTAGTTACCTTAGCTATACTTTGTTGATTTATTTTTATTTCAGAACTTTAAACACATTCACACAACTAACTTCATAGTTTGACTGATTATTTAAGTATTATTTTGCAATTTGTTTTTCTTTCTCAATAAAAAAGATAAAATTCAAATTTTAAAATTTTTATAACAACTACTATTTTTTATGAGATAACTCAATATCATAACAAAAGTAATATCATGAACACCGTGACAAGTTAATTTGAAACACTCATCTTATGCCATATTTTCAGGGAAAACGTGACATCTCGTCCCCTCTTTTTTTTTTAATGTAATTTTTCCCCTAAATGTTTGGAATTATTTGGTTTTTCCTTTATTATATTACATAATAAGTGTAAAATTTATAGTAACGAAACCTTTTGTTAAAAACAATAGTTTTTTAAAGGTTTAAAAATGCTCTCCTGTAAAATTGCATTTTTCGAGATAACACGTTATTGAAGCAAAGAGGCGATATAAGCATGCCAGAGGTAGGATATTCGATTTTATGAATAAAGGTTTACAGGGCTCATACGGTGCTATATTATAAATAGCTCTCACACATTTTTTAGGGCTATTATTTATATCATTCGTACTCGTATGTGCTTCTAAATTGTTATTTTTACTTGTAGTCACTGTCAATGCAATATTATTAGGAACTTATTGTTGCCTCCACCGCTCGTTAAAGGTCCTTTCAGCTTATCTAATGTTAGCTGTAAGAAATCCCAGTGTGGGATAAGCCCACCTTTGCAATGTATATTATATAATTTTTGTTATATAGTTCTAAGGTATTTGATGGAATAAAGAGTTTACATACATTACATACATACATCAGCATACAAAATACATTTATGATATGTCACTTTAGGAAGGTCATTAATATAAACTAAGAAAAGTAAAGGACCCAGTACACTTCCCTGTGGAACACCTGCTAAAGTATTTTTAAAACAAGACCTCGTTGTTGTGACAGTTTTGTTACAGGCAAGTCTGTTAATTTCAACACATTTTATTATTGTATTGTATAGGATTCTTTAAGGCAATTGATTTCAATATGTGTTTGACGAGAGTGTGGGAACTCAGGGCTCCGTACTTTCTGCATTACATAAAGTAGCCACTACAGACTTATGTAAAAATAAAGTGTTATAAGACAATCCGTGATGAAGGTGTAAGTCAGCGAAAAATGAGCTAGGATAGGGCCGGTTGAAATTAGCGGATCCACTGAAAATTTCGTAGCCCAATTTAGCCACATTTTCCATGCTACATGGTAAGTCTTGCCTGTAGATGTACACCAAGATGCCTGCAACAACTTTTTTCTGATTTTCGCTTCATCCTGTCAAACTCCTTGACCATCCCCACATTTCCAGACCTCCAGAGTGAGCATTAGCTGAACTCTGGATAGAGGAAGGTTGGTCGCTGTGTCTATGAGGCTGTGTATACTCCTCGCGCCAAGTTCAGATGTCACAGCACCTTGGGGATCAGATAAGGTGGCGGAAAGACCCATGCTTGATTGTACGCCCACAGACGGGAGAATGTATCGCTGAACATAGCGTGTTTCGTTCAAGTTTAGAGATACGTAATTTGGCAATCACGTGAGCATGTTCCGACGCAAACCAGTCTATCACTGGTGACCCGAACTTCAGAAATATTTTCTGGGTTGCTTGTGGAAGGAGACAGGGCCGGATTTAGAGGTCCAGAGGCCTCGGGGCAACGAAGGAGCGGAGGCCCCCTCGCCCCAAATTATTTTCTAAATAAAGTGAAAGATTTTTGTAAGTCGAGTTTTTCAATAAATAATTTATTGTGAAACCAAGTAGATTCTCTTAGTATTGAACAAACACATAAATATAAGAGCAAAAAAAAGAAATATCAAAGGAAAAGATGTTTACTAGTGTTCACTAATTGGAATTTAAAAGATTTTTTTTCCGAAGTCTCTATTGTGGGGGCCCCCCGTTTGTGGAGGCCCCGGGGCTTTCGCCCCGGTTGCCCTCCCCTAAATCCGGCCCTGGAAGGAGATGCCATTCCGGTGGCGAACAGTGCCGGGACAACTGATCGGCATGAACATTGTATATTCCGGGTATGTACTCCTATTTGATGCAAGTTCAGTCATTGAAATAGCCTGACAGTTATGTCCATTAAGGGTGGGGACTTTGTCCCGTCTTCGTCGCGAATATACCCTTCGCTTGTTGCATTGCACAAACATTGTCGTCTGACTCAACATCGGACCGTAAGTTTCTAATACTTTCACTACCGCAAGCATCTCCTACACATTGCAATGCAATAGCTTTTCCTGTTCTGTCCACAGCCCGATATGGAGACACTAACAATTGTGCCCCCCAAGCCAAATCTGATGCGTGTGTCGTCAGAAAATGCCTGGTTGGTGAATACTGGATAGCTGAGGATTGGTGGCAATTGTGAAGCCACCATAATAACTCGTCCTAGCACTCCGACGGGAGGCTTTTCTTGCCGAAAGTTTTCAGCATGGAATTTTGTAATTGTAGGAGAGCACGGAAACGCAATCTGCCTCTCGTGATGACAAAACTTGCAAGGTTGAGCATGCCAATCGCTCTCTGTTAGTCTTTAATATTGTGGACATTTTGTTGGTGATGTTCACAATTTTGTCTTTTGGTAAAACTTTCTGATTTGTCCCAGGGGCATATTCTTAAAAATGCTAGACTTTTTTATGAAATGACAATCGACTTGTCGTAATTTATTTGCCATCCTAGATATTGCAGGTGATGCAACAGTAACTGAACATGCTCTTGTAACGTCTGCTTGTCTTGGTGGACCAGGAAGTCGTCCAAATAAATGATTATTCGTAGGCCTTGATCTCGCAGAATTCTTGTTATCCAATTGGTTATTGTTAGTTTGGAAGTTAATCTAATAAAACACGAGACGTGAGCTTTAGTACCGAGGCTATAATATCGACTGGGTATCGGTGGGTGATCGCATAATTCGTTCGTCTTAAAATTGACTATTATTAATACCATATCACCCACATTAAAGTCCACTTTCCTTTTTCCATGGTAAAATTTAGCCTGTGAGCGCTGGTTTGTTTTACTATAGATATTAGTGTTGCATCGGATGAATGCGAGGACAATGGACAGAGTAAATACATTCGACAGCGCAACTTTTTACCAAACAATATTTCAGCAGGAGAACGGTTCGTAGTAGAATGATCTGAGTTTCGATAATTGAAGAGGAACTCATTTAATTTTACATTAAAATCTCTAGCGGTTACGCCCGATTGTAACAATGTTTTTAAAGCTTTTTTACACAATTTTCACATAGCTCTCGGCTTGGCCGTTACTCGCCGGGTGATACGTCGGAGATGTTACGTGAGTAATGCCATTCCTTGCACAGAAATTCTGGAATTCCTAAGACACTGCAAATTGTCCTAATTAACCCGAATCTAGACATTATTTTACATAACTTTTCGATAACTATCCTCGAGTTATGAATTGTGCTAACGTCAAACACTTCCACCCATTTGGAGTATGCATCAACTGTTATTAAAAACACCTTATTGTTGAACGGGCCTAAAAAATCTACTCAAAAATCTGCTGTGTTGTGCGCGCTTCTAAAATATTCTATCGTATAATTTTATGTTGTAACCTTTTCACGGATACTTCTGGTATCCCTTTGTCCGGACGGAAGATGGATAAAAGAGGCTTATGATCCGTTTTTAAAACAAATGGGGTCGATCTTCCGTACAAATACTGGTGGAACTTTCGCACACCAAAGATGATAGCAGTGGCTTCTTTCTCAATTTGACTATAAAGTTTTTCAGCGGAGGTCAAGGACCTTGACACATAAGAAATCGGTTTCTCCACACCATCGTGATCAATATGAGATAAGATTAACCCTAGCCCATAAGGCGATGCATCAACTGTTAAAATTATCTTTGCATCGGGATTGAAATGCACTAGAACGGCATCTGATGATCTCCTTAATGGAATTAAATGATCTTTCGTGCTCTGCGTTCCAGCACCATTTCTTATTTTTCTGTAGTAACGTTTGTAAGGGTGACATGATACTAGACGCGTTTTTTACGAAATTCCTGTAGTAATTAACCATGCCTAAAAACGACTTCAATTCCGTTACATTCCTTGGTTTATTAGCGTTTAGCATCGCTTTAATCTTATCTGGATCTTATGTAAGCCGTTACTATCAATAACAAACCTTAAATAGGACACCGAAATTTGGAAAAAACTACACTTATCTTTCCTCAAAACTAACCCGGCATTATCTAGTCTCCTGAAAACTTCCTGCAGGCGTTCCATGTTCCGTTTACGTTTTTCCCGTGATTAAAATGTCATCCAAAAACTGAAGTACACCATCCACTCCCGGTAGTATACTTTCTCGTGCACGTTGGAAGATCGCTGGAGCACTAGATAACCCAAACACCAACCGCTTGTACTTGTACAACCCTTTATGCGTATTGATACAAGTTAACATTTGTGACTCGCTATGCAATTTTAACTGATTATATGCACTGGACAAATCTAGTTTACTAAAATGTTTTCCGCCATGTTATTTTGAAAATAGCTCATCTTTATACGAGGCTAGGGATTCTTTTCTATTAACAGTTGCTTATTAAGCGTAACCAAAAAGTCTGCAAATAACCTAATACTGCCGTCCCGCTTGAGCACCGGCACGACGGGGCTGGCGTACTCGGAGCCCGCCACCGGCTCGATTATACCTAACTTTTGCAACGGATTTAACTCGTCCTCTAATTTTGATCGAAGTGCAAACGGAACTGGCCTCGCTTTGTAAAAAATAGGGGTTGAATCGGGTCTTAATCTAAGTTTTATTTCCGTACCGTTATAACAACCTAGATTTTCCGAAATAAAGAAAGATATTGTTTTGATGAGCTATTCTGCACTGATCGGAATACTACAACTATTCACTTGGCATAACTCCAAATTATATTTTGCCATAAAGTCTCATCCCAATAATGAGGGACCTTTTATAACGTAAACATCAATATTGTTTGATAGGTTTCTTTACGAAAAAGTTAATGAAATAATAATGTATGTGTATGGACGTTCCATTGTAGCTTAATAATAACTTATTGGTGGACTTTAATGGTATTTTCGTAAAGTGATTACGATAAATCGTACCACCAATGACGGTAACGGCCGAACCTGTATCTAATTGGAAACTCAGTTGAATATTATTTACGAGTACCTTCTCCTGCATCGGTTCTCCGTTAATCGAGCGAACGTTAAATAATAGATGCTTACTGTCGTCACCGTCATCCGAACAACATTCTAGGAAATTATTTTTTATCACACTTGTCTTGCACACGCGCTTTAAATGGCCTTTTTCACCGCACACCCGACACGTATAGTTCCTAAAACGACACGTTTTATTGTTGATCAAAGTAACCGCATACTGTACACTGGTCGGCCTGTGTCGACGGTGTCCTGCCGCCAAATTAGGTCGACATTGCTGTGCTCCTCGTGAGTTCCTGATAGTCATCTCATGCACGTCTATCAAGTCTGTTGGCACCGGTGGTCGGAGCGGCGCCTGTACCGCATCCACTGCGGATTGCCTTGCACCTTCCTTGGCACAGCGCACGCTCTCCGCCAACTGCAACGCCTTCTCCAGGGTCAGATCGGTCATGGACTCGCTAAACAGTCGATCGCGCTCCGGTCCACCCGGCATGCCGAGCACAAACTTGTCCCGCAAAGCTTCTTCCAAGGCATTGGCCTGGAATCCACAGTTCATGGCTAAACCGCGGATCCGGGATGCCCATTGTGACAAGGACTCGCTTCCTTGCACCGCACTATAAAACTTAAACCCACACGTCTTTATTTTAAAATGGCTATCCAGTAACTCCAACACCTTTGCGAACGCCAAGACACCGACATCCCCGGGAAGCGCTAGATCCCGTACCAGTCTATAAGTAGATTCGGCCAAACTACCAATCTAGCACTTCGTGATTAAATAAATTTAACACGCCGTCTGAAACTTTTGCCATTATCACTACTAATTACGCGTAGTTCGAACGTCGCCAATTGTTAGTTGGAAATTAATCTATTAAAACACAAGACGTAAGCTTTAGTACCGAGGCTATAATGTCGACTGGGTATCGGTGGGTGATCGCGGACGCAGCCGCCGATCCGACTTAACCTACCCACATTTTTTATAATAATAATAGTTATGAAAGCAAAAACTTTCGGAGCTGTGCAGAGACCGAACGGGAGGCATGCCATTTGCAACAGCTCCCTTTTGTAGACAAGGCGTAGAAACCGGCGGTGAGCCGGGGCCACTGATAAATGAAAATAGGCCTGAGACAGGTCAATCTTGGAGATTGGAGGAAACCCGGGACACTCGATATATTTATTAGTCTGAATGGCTCCGTGAGTAGGTAATGAATAGGTATTCATTTAACCTTTTTAAATTGAAAATTGGACGAACTGAACCCTCGCTTTTCGGCACCAGAAACATTGTTGAAATAAACATTGGGGAGCGCTGAACTGCCTCCAATACTCCTTAATTTTTCAACAGAGTTACTACAATCGATATTGCTTGGGATTCTGCTGTGCAATATGGGCCTTCCTTCAGATTTGGTATGATTAAAGGAGACTTTTGGAGAACGGGTATGCGATATCCTTTTATTAATTTTCAACAAGAAATTCGGTGCTGCTATGTTTTTTAAATGCCTGTAGAATTGTTGCAAGCATCCCGCCCTGAACGGTTCCGAGTCAATATTTTCACTTTTTTTGCTGCCCGAGTTAGTCTCTGCGGACGGCCCGGCCCGTTTTCTGCTGCCTTTGTTCTGGTAATGGGCATTGCTAGGACCTTGACGACCACCACGTTGGCGAAATGATCCCTTTGTGCGATCAGCCGTACGACGGTGAGCACAATGATTATGATTTCCAAAACCCTGCGAGGGTCGGTTGTTACAACAACCCTGCGAGGGTTGATTGTAATGGCTGTAATTAGGATAATGCGCTGGAACGCAGCATCCGTAGCTGGTACCCTGCGAGGTTCCATCATCACTAGTCGACCCCTGCGGGGGGTGACAACAACCCTGCCAGGGTTGATTATAATGGCTATAATTAGGATAATGCGTTGGAACGCAGCATCCGTAGCTGGTATCTTGCGAGGGTCCATAATCACTGGTCAACCCCTGCGGGGGGTGATAACAACTCTACCGGGGTTGATTATAATGACTGTAATTAGGATAACGCGCTGGAACGCAACATCCGTAGCTGGTACCCTGCGAGGGTCCATCATCACTAGTCGACCCCTGCGGGGGGTGACGGCCAGGCTTGACAGCTCTCTCAAATAAAGCATTTTACCAACTAAAAATAATGTGGATAGGTGCCACACAGTGAAAAAAGAAAGGACTTTATTAATCAGCTGCAAATTGCTGAACGGCAGCGCCGTTGAAAATTAAAAATTTGAATTAAATATTTTATTATCTAACTAAATTAAAAAGATGTAAAAAACCAGTGCCCCGCGGTAAGGTGCCCATCATGGCGTCGGCATTCCCGCGCTGGTTTTCGATAATTATCCGCTGCGCGAGAAAGCCGCCGGCACGTGGGTCACCCGTCGGTCGCCTCCCTGGCCCCACGGACCCAGTGTCTCGATACCAAATGCGACAAAGTCGTATTGGACGCCGAGACAACTGTACTTGCCCACCTTCGAGCGCTCACGCATCTCAGCCGCCGCGCCAGCCTGTTTGGCGGTTGCCGGAAGATAGGTCGCAGCTAGTGTGTCGGCGCACGTTGCGTCCCACACTAGCGGGCGACCTATCCTCCACGGTATCATAGACATCCCATCAGGTCTCTTGCCATCGTCACGTGCAATGTGTTGAGGTTCCAGGATTGCGGGGACGTTGGCGCTGACGAGAGACCGTCGCAGGATGTCATTAATCGCGGCGTGACGGGAGAGACGGCCAGCGCTTGAAGAGCAGGCAAGCCCATGGTAACCGAGGCGGTCAACACTCGCTCCACAGGAAGCATAGCTATGGTCGATACAAACCTCGGCTCCCAGCCGGAGACCGATGGCGAGACGGAGAGTGGTCGGGTCGATGAAAGATTAATTTACATGTAAAGAAACAATGCAATGTCTTTGAACCATTATTATAAAATCAGGCACGAATACCCAATAATATAATATTATTTTTAAGTTTCAGGGCGAGTTGTTGGTGTATGTGCTTAGCGACGTTATTATGACGGTAGGTATATTCCTTGTTGGCGAGTATCCTGTAACCTCCTGTTATGTGATCTAATGTTTCAGTTGTTTCGTGACATAATCTGCATTTACCTGTGGCTATGGTTTCTTTAAGAATATATTTAGAGTAGTTACGGGTTTTAATTATTTGGTCTTGGATTGCTATAAGAAATCCTTCGGTTTCACTGAATAAATTTCCTTTTGTGAGCCAAGTGCAGGATACAGTGCGGTTAACATAGTCTTGTTAGAGGTGATGTGGATACTTTCCGTGGATTGCTTTTTTCTTCCAATTTTCGATTTTTTGGTTATCTTGTAGAATTTTTTGTTTAGGATCAAATTGGCTGTTGTTAAATTGTAAGGGTGTTCCAGATGTGGTTTTAATACTTTTTCTTGTAATTTGTAACTTAGGGATGATAGGTCTATATGTGGCATCTGTGTTTGAGTATTTAATAAGCATTTCTGTAAAGGTGTCTTCAATTGTATTGAATATATATGTAAGAGTTGGAGGGCGGCTCAGGCCAAGTGGTTGATTTGCCTGCCCGTCAGGGATGAGGGCGTCGCAAAGCACCAGTTAAACGATGACTCATTTTAAACCAATGTTATATTTTTACTTTAGTACAAAGGAGATAACAAACATTAACAATTATCACTTAGGCAAATGCTTAATTCAACGATTAACAGAAATCACTGATTTTATTTATAAATAGGAATAAGTAGGTCTGAGCACGACGGTAGCTGAACACAGAATGCTTCAACACGTCCGGACCACTCGCTTATAAATGGTTCTACCCCCACCTTACAACAACGTAAACAAGTGCAGGTGTTTGCTGCACGTGTTGTTTTTCAAAATAAGTAGGATTTTAATCAAAATATCTTGCTCTTCTCTATCATTATTACTGATGCGCTATCACGGCCATACTGACGAGCAGCTCGTGCTCGAGCTAGCGGTTCTCTTAATCTGAAAATATAGTATAGATTAATTAAACATTCTTAGGCTTCATGTTTGGCCAAACTCAGAGGCTTAATATTTCTAAGCTTGTTCTGACCGAAGGTTTAGTTGACAAACTCAGAGGCCCAATTACAGCTTGTTTCATCAATATCCATAAAATTGGGACAGTTGCCAAACTCAGAGGCTAGATAGCGTGCTCGGAATGACATTCGTACCCATTTTAGAAAGAATTGATGAACTCAGGGGCTATAATGTGGCTTGTTTTGATAAGCAACCTTTGAAATATTATCCTTCTTTTTTATTTTCAACCAGTTTTTTTTTCTTTTTTTTTGTCATTGTAAAGGTTAAGTTAGTTTAATATTTTATTTGATGTTTATTATTATTTGTGCTATCACGGTTCATTATAGATTTGTTAATCATCTTAAATGTTCATGAAGTAATACAGTATATATATATATATTTTTTAACCGGTATGAATTCTGTGTACTTTATGTCGGTATTCATATTGGTGGCCCTAAAAAGCTTGGTCCCAATTTGTTGTCAGACCATTGTGCAAGTTTTTTTTATAGAATATGAAATGTCTTTACTTTGACACATTTGGCATTGAAACATGTCTTGCTTTTACCAGACTGTTCGGTCATTCTGCTAACTTCCTGTGCTCGAATATAATCCCTGCCAATGGTATTAGTCAGAAGAGACATTTGTTGGATTGGGGGGGCAGACCCCTGTTTCCCGATTAAGAGGTCTAATGTTGAATATCCAATTGCCTTGGATTTTGTGCTATTTATCATTAATTGTAATTCTCCTAATTTAGTGTTCGACCTTGAGCTATTACAGTTAATCTTTTAATGTACGCATCATCCTTTCGATCTCTGTCCATTAACTTTAGAAGCCTCACGTCCAATAGCACGTTGCTATTACAGCAGCCCATTATGGCAGATTCTCAATCAGAAATAACCTTTGTAGGAGTTCCAAATAGATACAATAATCCCTAAATCTATCTGTAGATGCGTGTGGCTCGGCGATGAGTTTCGAACGGAGTTCACGCTGTGCTCCGATGTGGATGTAGATGGTGCAACGTCTAGTCTTGGGTTTTTAAACCAGCAGCGCACATGGGTGTCCAGATTTCTTGCAGTTTGCGTAATAGTTCAGCTTTGATATAACTGCCTTTGGGTAGATTGCAAATTTTGGAATATAATTCTTTCCAACAACTGAACTTGTCTTCGAATAAGTGCCACTTCATTGTTATTGTTTGAACGGCGATTATTTAAAAGGTGAATAAAGATGTGGGTTTTCTTCTTATGGGCGGGTAGTAGGTTCATCATCCCTCTCTTCTGATGTAAGAGTCGGAGGGCGGCTCAGGCCAAGTGGTGGATTTGCCTGCCCGTCAGGGATGAGGGCGTCGCAAAGCACCAGTTAAACGATGACTCATTTTAAACCAATGTTGTATTTTTACTTTAGTACAAAGGAGATAACAAACATTAACAATTATCACTTAGGCAAATGCTTAATTCAACGATTTACAGAAATCACTGATTTTATTTATAAATAGGAATAAGTAGGTCTGAACACGACGGTAGCTGAACACAGAATGCTTCAACACTCAACTCAACTCTTGCTTCGTCTCGCACGTGCGCACGTTTTTTTTGCAAAAACGACTGCGGCGACGCTGTCTCGTTCGGTGGCGTTGCCGCGGGACTCACCCGAGCGGGGATTTCCCGCGGCAATGATGTTATTGTGGTGGGGCTACCGCGAGCTCCCCGGGCCGGGGGCTCCCGCGGTGGCGGGTTTCGTGGTTGGCGCTGCAGTCGTCGTGGGCTCCAGGAGCTCATGTGGGAGCGCTCTGGAGCTGCGATCGGGGGGGCGTGCGTGTAGTGGCGCGATGCCGCGGATGTGCGGGTGCACCGAGTTGTCGGCGGACTCGTACATCCGCCGCGCTAGACGCACGACGAAGTCGTCCAGGCCCTCGTGCTGGAGATCGCGGCTGATGGTGGCGTTCCTCACGTACCTACCGGCGCCGACGATGGTGCGCAGGCAGAGGTTCTCCTGCGCACGGAGGCGTTGCCGCTGCTTGTTGGCGGCTAGGGCGTACCACGCTGGCGCGGCGTACGTGAGGCGGGATCTGATGTAGGTCTTGTAGATCCCCAGCTTGGTCCGCAGTGGTAGCGGGCCAGCGAGGACCGGACGCAACTTACTTCGTGCCACCTTTGCGGCGACGACCGTCTTTTGGACGTGGTCGTGCATAGTGAGGCCCTGGTCGATGGTGAGGCCCAGGTAGTCCACCCTGCGCGACCACGGGATGTCTTGCCCTTGGAGTTTCATTGGTGGGGGTAGCTCGGCGATGTTCGTCTTTCGCCCGACGATCATGGCCTGAGTCTTCGCGACGTTCACCGACATTCCCCACTTGTCGAGCCAGGCGGGTAGGGTGTCGAGTTGGGCTTGCATTCGCTTGATGGCGTGGGTGACGTTGACCGACGAGCTCTGGTACGACGTGTCGTCGGCGAAGAGCGACAACAGCACGCCGATGCTCACGGGGATATCGTCGGTGAAAATGGCGTAGAGTGCAGGCGAGGGGCAGCTGCCCTGTGGCACGCCGGCGAGGGTTCGGCGCACCGATGAGGTCTTGTCCTCCACTGCAACGTGAAACTTCCTGTTTTGCAGGAAGCTAGCTACGACCTGTAGGACTCTGCGTGGAGTGGCACTCTCTGACAGTTTGAACAGCAGGCCCTCGTGCCATACCCTGTCGAAGGCCTTCTCCATGTCCAGCATCACCACGACCGAGTACTCACGCCTGTTCCGGCGGGAGGCTAGGCTGTGTAGTACCTGGGTGAGCTGTAATGTGGTGGAGTGGCCCGGCCTGAAGCCGAATTGCTCCGGCCTAGGTTCTATGTGCGGGGTCAGGAAGCGAAGCAGGAGCGTTTCGAATACCTTTGACAGCATCGACAGCAGCGTTATGGGCCGGTTTCCCTCTGGCTTCATATGGTTTTTCCCGGGCTTGGGCAGCATTATGACGCGCCCCAGCTTCCAGGTTGATAGGAAGTGACCCGTGCGTAGTATCCCGTTACAAACGCGGGTGAATGCCGCCACGGTGCGCGGCGGCAGGTGGCGTAGCGCCGCGTTTGTGATGCGGTCCGCGCCCGGGGCCTTACGGGGATTGGTGCGGTTGAGTGCGCGCTGCACGGTGCCCGGGGAGACGTACAGGGGTTGTTCGTCTGCCGGGGGTGGTGCTGTCAGTCGCTCTCGCAGGTGTCGCTCGACTGCCTCGCGGTGGTCATGGTCTCTGGTGTCGTTCGGTTTGAACTGCTTCTCCAGGTATTCGGCGAAGATCTCCGCCCTGTCTTCAGCCTTGTACCTGGGTCGGCAGTCGGAGTCCAGCAGTGGCCGGACGGGCTGGGGTTTGGAAGACAGCTGGCGGCAGAGACGATGCACGGAGGGCACGTGGTCGCTCACCTCCATGATGTGTTCTTCCCAGGACTCAGCTGCGTGGTCAACGAGCGCTGCCTTCACCCTCTCCACCAGTTTGTTGAGCCTGGTTTTGAGAGTTGGGCATCGGGTACGCTGCCACAGCCGCCGCAGGTCGCGTTTCTCCTTGATGAGTGCCTGGATCCGCGCGGGCAAAGGCTCGCGCCTCGCCCTGCGCGGAACGGTGTGAGTGGATGAGGTCAGTGCGGTCAGGATGGCGGCTGTTAGCTCCCCAGTGGCTCGTTCGACGTCGTCCGGCGTGGAGATAGGGATGGTCCGGGTGTTGGCCTCCAGATGGGCGGTGAAGGCCTCCCAGTCGACTTGCG
The DNA here is from genome assembly GCA_907269095.1 of Blastobasis adustella. Lineage (NCBI taxonomy): Eukaryota > Metazoa > Arthropoda > Insecta > Lepidoptera > Blastobasidae > Blastobasis > Blastobasis adustella. Next base: position 2,039,222 of record OU026132.1, read on the forward strand.
GGCGTTGCGGCGGCGGGGCAACCCTTACGGGCGACCCGGCCAGCTCGCACAGCACGGGGCGGTGGTCTGATGGGAGGTCGTACAGTACCTCCTGCGTCAGCTGCATTGCGCCTAAGCCTCTGTGGACCACGATGTCGAGTACGTTGTCGGCCCTCCCGGCTGGGTTCAGGCGGGTCGGCTCGTCCGGGCCGCTGATGTCCTACTCGTGATCCATAGAGTCGCGCATAATTTCGTGTTGTTACTTCCGTATCAATGAGAGGTGACAGGGTATCGATTAAGGATGTGTCATGTACTGTGTCGGAAATTTCTTCTGTGTCTGGTAGTGATACCGATTGTTTTATCCGTTCTCATTCAGCTACCGATAACCTTTGATTTCTGTGTATTACCCTTATTTGATCGCCTAGCCTTGGTTATGATAAATGACTTAGTTAAGGGAATGTTTCAATGAACATTTTGTGTAAAAACGGCCTATTTTCTGTAAGGTTTGTTTTATATTGAGTGACCGTATAGCAACAACGAAGAAGCTCTCGGTTGATTGGGTCTGTTCATTTCATTCGTTGTCTACTTTTGCCAGCGAGGGTGGTTGCAGGAAGCATTTCCTGCAAAACACTTCATGCCGGTGTATTGGTGTCGATATTACGCTGTAGTTAGATTCTACATTAGCTATATTTCTCGCAGCGTTAATGATGTCAGAGATGGACGCAAGTAAGTCAGACGAAGCTTTCTGGGTAACATCATATGACATGGGTGATACTGTGGTGGATCGTGATAACGTTGAGTTTTGAAATGACTTTGGTGATGACGATGGTGAAGAGAAAAGGCTCTGGGTTGATGATATGAGCGAACTATTACCGGCAGAGCCGTTTTCTGCAACAGTTAAACACTGGGCAGGTTGTGTTTTTTATCCTAGCAGATCTTCTCATTTTGTTCCCACGAGTGGCTAGGGACGACGCGTCAACCACGGCAGAGCCCTGCGTTCACCGTGTCAAGGGTAAGTAAAACCAGGCTCCCCCCTGGCCATGCAGCCCTCGGCGTACGCTGTTTCACCTTGGTTGGGTTCTGTCCCGCTTGGTCTGGATCCTCACCTTAGACCTATCCGGCATGAGTGGCTCTACCGGCATATCTCTAAGAATCATTGGACCACACAAGCCCCGCCACGACGTCAACGTGGAGATACAGTGGCGGGGTTATTATTATTATTTTCCTATCATTTGCGATTCTCCCTTTAAAGGGGTAATTAAGCCAGATGATACGGGTCACTGACCAAGTATCGCTGGAATAAAAAATTAAGATTACTTTCTGGATCAGAAATACATTTTCGCACTATTCGGCAGGTATTAAGAATTGCGGCTTTTTTCATCGTGTGAAATACTTGTGTGGGCAGATCAAAGGTGGTTAGACTATGTAGTAAGTGTTTAGGAATTACTCCCGTAGTGGAGAGCACCAGGGGTACAATGTACACTGACTAAGTTCCTTATTCTCAAAACTTCTTCTTTTAACTCTGCATATTTATTAATTTTTCCTGTTATTGCTGTTTGTATATTGTGAGTGTTAGGGATTGTAACATCTATTAAATAAGCTTTTTACATGTATATAATGTACTATTTGATTATGGCGATGGGTGTAATCTGTCTGTAGAAAGGAAGTGCATGCACCGGTGATATGTTGTATGGTTTCAGGTTGTTGAATTCAATTCCTGCATTTGTGTGACTCTATGTTTTCTTTCAATATATATATCTTATAATTTCTTGTGTTTATTACTTGGCCTTGGATGGCGACAATAAATCCTACTGTTTCCGGAAACAAATAACCATGTTTTAAAAAATTATTTGATGCTATTGGATCTACATGAGGTTTTTCAAGGTCGTGCACATGTCTACCATGCCGCTTTATACTTCTTTAAGTTTCAGATTAAGAGGCGTGTATTTATTGTACACCTGTACAACACTGTCACTTATTTTGCTGTAGAAGAAATCTCTCAAATTTTTTAGTTGATTTTGCCAAAGAATGTTTAAATCGATGAATCATCTTTCTCCTAGTTCTCTTTTGGTGGATATTCTCTCTACTAACTTCGGGTGTAAGTATTTATATTTCGTAAGAGTGGTTCTAGTTTTAATTTCCAGGTTCTTTAAATCGGTTTGAGTCCATTTTATTATCCCTAATGAATATTTTAGTATCGGCGTGGCATATGTATTTATGGCCTTTGGTAAGTTGCGGACATTAAGCTGTTTTTTACACACTTTGTTACTTCTCCTAATGTACTCTGAGGTAAGATATTTTTTAATCTGCGTGTGTATTCTTAATTATTGTAAATTTCATTATTATCCATGGCAGTAATACAAATATCTTCATTGATATTGTAATCGCCTTCAATTATTTTTCCCTTTTTTATATGCATTGTTTTACATTTGTCTAAACCAAAATTCGGTCGTTATTTCCAGCAATTCCTTCATGCCATGATCAGTTTTTCCATAGAGTTTGATGTCGTCTATGTACATCAGGTGACTGATTGAAGTGTCGCGGGTAAGTTTATAGCCATGTTTAGATTTGGAGAGGAGTTGTGAGAGACGGTTTAGGGCCATACAGAACCACAGAGGGCTGAGGGAGTCACCCTGAAAGATGCCATTTCTAATTTAGATTTGCTCGGTTATTAACTTTGCAGTTTTTCCTGACAAAGTTAGTGTCGTCCTCCGGTTAGCCATAGCATGTTCCAGGAAAGTTATGATTGAAGGATGAATCTTATATATTTGTAGGATGTGATCAACCAAGAATGCGGAACACTGTCGTAAGCTTTTCATAATCTACATAACAAATATTTAGATTTATATTGTGTATGTGAGCGTGTTTAAAAACAGTGGAATCTATGATAAGCTGTTCCTTACATCCTCTGTGGTTCTGTTGCCAGCCTTTCTGTTCTTCAGCTATAATGTTGTGCATTTCTAGGTTGTTAACTATTTTATGGGTTATACAAGAAGTGATCAGTATATAGGTAGTGGGTAAACAAGTTATAGGCCGGTATTGAGATAGGCCTGCAGTATTGGGTGATTTTGGGAGCATTAATGTTATTCCAGTAGTCAGAAATGGCGGTAGCGGCGTTGTTCCATGGATAAGTTCAGTGACTACTTTAGCAAAAATGCTATGGAGCACCGTGAGATGCTTAAGCCAAAAATTTTGTTCTCCGTCCAATCCAGCAGACTTCCAATTTTTCATTTTACTAGTAACTATATATATATCATCTTCCGTGACATCTGTTAAAGCCATTTCTTCTATATGGTCCCAATGTTGAGCCTCTTCGTCGACCCACATTGCTGAGCGATTAAATTCTGACGATTTGTCCCATATTTCTGCCCAATAATGTCTCAGGTCCTCCGCACTTGGAACTTCTGTTGAGTTTTGATTATCTGATCCACTATTGTATAACGACCTATAGAACCCTTTTTCATTGGTGTTTAATAAATGATTATTAGTTTTTCTTTGTAGAGCTTTATTATATCTCCCTAATCGATGTGCTTTTAAGGCAAGCTTTTGTTTTAGCGTGTCTAAGTACTCTTGTGGTCTACCGTTTGCTGGCTCTTGAAATAGACTTTGGTGTTTCTAAATACTGTCTCTGCTGTATCTGTAACTTTTCTTGACTTATTACCTTTTATGTATTTTGTTAGCCTTTCTAATTTTTTTTCTTAATGTTTCAATATCCCTTTCTATTCTTATTTTCCACGTAGGTTTTCCAATATTTTGTCTGGGTCTGCGGCCTTCAGTGATATTACGTTCAACTTTGTAACCTATTTCTTGGCTTATGACTAATCCACTACATTATATAAGTGTGTGTATTTGTGTTAAATTCGAATCTTGTGAAATGAGTTGCGGTAGAATAAGGGCTTTGGAAATTTTGAAAAGTCCGTTGAGTTTTTTATTAACCCTTAGCCTAGGGAGTTTAGGACGTGTTAGAGAGTCCGTACCTGTAAATTCTATTAACGTATTTTGTAGTTGTTTTAAAAATTCTTGGGTGTTTGTATTAGTTATGATAGTGTAATTAATGTCGGCAGGATCACGTTCTGCGGCAGATGTATAAACAGATCGTTCTGTCTGTGTTTGGGTTGATAAAATAGGTGAATTGGGGGATATATGTAATTCATTTTCGTATTGGGTGGATAATGCGTCCGTAAAAGTAAGGGATGATAATAAATGCTGCTGTGTGGTTAAATCAATAGAGGACGGTAGGTGAGATATGTGTGGTGCTGAAGAGTTGACACGTTCTTTGTCCTCTTTTAGAAGTGTTGATACTTCCAACTTTATTTGTGTAATAATTGTATCCGATAAAAGTTTGCTACGCAGTATCAAATAGTAAAAGTGGTAGTTTATCTCATTTGATCAGCAATACGTTGCACAGATACATTTATATTATTATTCTGTTTAAAACCTGTCGAATGGGCGTTTTCTATACATAGTCTTGTCTGTTTCTAGCTTGGTAATAAAATAGTATGTGCACATGATAAACAAGTTAACATCATTGCTCCATCTCATGCGCACTCGAGGTTTCCCAGCCTTAGTGGACGCGGGTAAAAAGGCATTCATCTCTCGCGCAACATCCGAGTTGGGTATATCTAGGTCTATTTGTTCTTCATCCACATATGCCAATGATGGGGTGTAAGATATTGTACTTGGGCTATAAGGTTCGATAACTTCTTTAATATTTGAATATTGTTGGTAATTCTACGACTTCTTCTAATTGGAAGTGCTTCACTCTGTTCTGAGCAATCACATGGCGTCTGTGGTGAAGTTAATGAAGAATTACGGACAGATTCCGTGTCTAGAACAGTTGATAACTGGGTAACATTTATATTTTTATTTTTTATTCTTCTCATATAATTCCCACGAGTTGCAAGAGACAACAAGTCAATCACGGCAGAGCCCTGCGTTCACCGCGACAAGGGTACTTTAAACTGGAGGGCCCCTGATCTCCTGAGTTCTCCATGTTAGAGACTATACTCCCCTATAGCCACGCAGCCCTCGGCACATCCTGTTTCACCTTGGCTTGGGTTATATCCCTCTTGGTCTGGACCCTCGCCTTAGGCCTGTCCGGCATGAGTGGCTCTACCGGCATAGTCCTAAGGGTCATTGGATTACGCAAGCCCCGCCACGACGTCAACGTGGAGAGTGTACTGAGGCGGGGTTATTATTATTATTAATGAATGAGATTTCATAAGTATAAAAAAAGATAATGGCGTTAATGTCCCGGTTGTGCTCTCTAGCACGAGGGTCCGGGGCATCCGTATGAGCATCAGTTAGTATTCAACTACTGTACATAACTCAGGAAAGGGTCATTGGTACGTGGCGGCAGTGGGATTTGAGCCCGGTAACTCTCGCATTGCGAGTCGATAATTTATTTAGGTACATACGTTTTATTCTGAAAAAAAGGAGCTTTCATTTAAAAACGCAGAAATAGATTTATGGAATCTAGTCACATTATTAAAGCTATATGCATGGCAAGTAATAGGCGATGTAGGAACAACGCCAAGTGCGACGTTGCTAGCTGAGTTAGAGTTGAGGAGCTTGCTCTTACAGTGTTTGCACTGCATTATGCAACTTAACTTTATTATTTTATTCCATAAACAAGCTTGTAAGACCGATAACCAAGGTTAAGCAACGTTTGTAGCGTCCGGGACCTGGATGGGTGACCGTTTCGTACTTTGAGGCTAGTCGAACTTCAGTACCGCAATGAGCTTGCCATTCGTTAGGTGTATCTAGGGAATGCAATACCGGGATACCGGGATTACACATACATTTTGCGGGACTAATCTCGGTCGAAAACCGGCGGGATTACAGAGAAGCGTGGTTCGTACGTGTTATTCTGCGCGCAGCGACGCGTGGGCCGTGGACTGGCTGGCTAGGCGCTGGCTAGCCGATGTTTAGCTACATTTGCTAGCTTATCTATCGAACCACCCCATAGTTTTTCATATACATCATACATTTCAAATACTTCATAAATATCTAATCGAGTTTTAATTCGGTTTTGGCGGTGTGATAGCCAGTGAGACAATTATTACTTCTGATTATGTCTGTCGGTTTGAGTAGGTCGATATGCGTCTTCTGTAAAAATATTGTCTGGCGTAAAGCGATCACGTTGAAGAAATTATTTAAATATAGAGATAATATTTGTCTTATTGATTAAGTATTTCTAAAGTTAAAGATGATTTTTAACGACAGAAACGTATTAGCGTATATGGAACCGTTGCCCCTCATTTCTGAATTCGGAGGATAACGAAACTAAAATTCCCGTTGTCCCCTATTCGGGGGATAGCATTCGGAGGACAACGGGAATGATCCAAAAATATGAGGTGGTTCGATAGTTATGCTCGCAAGTGCACTTAAAGGTATACTTTGTGGTGTGTACGTGATTATTTCAATTTATGTTGATATGGACGTGAACTTGTCAATTTAGGTCTTAATCTTTATAGTACTTACTCTAAAAGTACTAATACACCATTTAAAAGTGTACCAGAAACTTTTTTTTAATTTGGGTTAAAACTAAAACCTTGGAAACGAGATTAATAAGGTCTTAATTTCGAGGAGTCTAAGTCCACCCTGTTGGATCCCGCAAGTACCTGGATCCAGCGGGACTAAGATGGTTCAGTCCCGCAAATACCTCGTTTGAAATTATCTTGCGGGATTGCATTCCCTAGGTATATCAAATACCAACGGTATTTAGCAAAGTGAGGTTGACCAAGGTCTACCGCTGGGGACTGGGGACTAATTGAACAATCTCGTGAGCCGAGTGGTATCCCGCGTGGGTATATTATTATGAAATAAAGTATTTTGGATGTTATTGAACACATCTTACAAAACGCTTTTAGTTTAATTTTTGGTATAATTTTAACGCGTATATCCGTCTATCTGTAGCTTCCGAACGGATAAACCAATTTCAATGCGGTTTTCTTTATTTGAAAGGTCTTTTAATCGAAATTATTCATAGTTTTATTTAATCGAAATCAGTTTAGTAGTTTAGAAGATATTTGACTATTAGTAGAATTAGTAGTGGGTGTTTGTTCGGGATGTGTCGGTAGTTAATGTACATCTTTGACTTGCGATATCTCGTAAGATATATCGCTGTCAACATTTGAACATAAAATGATCGATAGATATTAAAGTTTCCTATCGATTGGCATAAGTTTTATGAGTGGCAAAATCGATATTTATTCAAAATGGCGGAAAGTGGTGATTTTCTCCATAGTAAATGTTCAATGCTCTTTGTATATTGGTATTTCAATCTTCTGTGTATTTAAAACATGATGGAAATTCTTCTAATAAAACTTCATTTCACTATGTCATAGTATCACTTTGTATTTTCTATGTTCAAATCTTGTTCTTTCCACTTAGATAACAAATTCACATAACTTTCTCACTGTACCAAAGTCAACTATAACAGTATTACTTTACTACAGAGGCTTTATATGTTTTAATTAATTAATAACACTGGAGCTTGTGTTTACGTGACAGTGGCGCCACTTGTGACTTAAGGAATTGGAGGTATTGGTACCCTCACTGCACCATATGCCCTTAGTACAAGAGGTGGGTGAGATATAATAACAGAGCTAGTTTACGGAACTGTAAGTCATGCACACATGACGCGTCCCAAAAGATCGACTACTGTAAGATCAGTTTGGTGACCGTGACATTTTTGTTCAGTACTCGTGTGGAGAATGCACGTGCCGGCGACGATTGCGCGACAACGGCACCGTCGCGTGGTGCGGCGCGCGCAGGTTGCGTGCGCTGCCCGCCGCGCTGTACGACGAGAGAAACCTTGTTGAAATATACGCGCCAGGCAACGCCATCAGCCACCTACGAGCTGATGACATCCCATCGACACTGCTGGTAGTATCCATTTACATCATCATCCTGGTTTCATATCCCGGTGGCACTTCCGCGCGGCAAGAGAGGGCCCGCTGTCCACCTTCCTGCTCTACTTAGTCCACTTTGCTTGCTAGTAATATAGCCTACTATGACGCTTGTACATCTTCCAAAGTACCTTGATCTCATTCCACGAATCCAAAATGGCAAAGAAAATTTCTCTGGAAGTGCAAAGTATTAAACTATTTTGGTTCTAACACGTGATGATGCAATCAGTATCGATGGTGAGATAGTACGATGATGAACGTGAAAACAATTCCTCGGAACACTGGGAGGCAAATTGTCTCCGCTGAATCAACGGTTATATACAAATTGTAAGCATGAACGAGATGCTGCTACTCCAACTGACTACAGACAGATTTAATCTACATAAAAAAATAGGAGTTGCGTATAAGAAATAGGTACAATTGTATGCGGCTGTTATTACACGTCTAATTTTGATTTGTTTTAAGGTTTTGGATCTACGCAATAATTCCATTATAAGAGCGGATGCAGCAGCAGCAACAATGTTCTTCTCTAATAAACGTAGCAAGATTTGGCTTGCCGGTTGCACAATAGACTGTGGGTGCAACGAGGAAAACTTACCATGGCTCACTGGGCTTATTGAAAATATAAAACAGGTACGTAAGAATAAAACAAGTAATGTCGAAACATGTTTCACTGAAAGCAATATATCACAGAAATCAAAATATAAGATAAGACAATAGATGTCTTATGCGTGCGTTAAGGCGAGGCTTGCCGTCACGCAATGGGCGGGTTCAAAGCGTGACTTGCGGGCCGCGCGGGGCGCTCCCCACTGCGCCCCGCGCTGCTGTATTCCTGCGCGGCTCGATTTAATATCTTTAACTTGTGGTCAAGGAATACAACTACACAGTTTATAAATATATCAGCGCGCGCAGTACGGATTTCTGTAAACATTTGACTATCCCGCGAGACCCTGTAATTTTTCCTAAATCAAAAGAAACTAAAGGAAAGACTGAATAAATACATATAAAAAATTGGCTTTGTGACGTAATCAGAAGCATTAGATTTTTCATGTCAAAAATCCATCATTTCCGAGTACTCTTGGGCAGTAGCGCCTTAATTTGTCGCAATACAGATGACCCAATAGACATATTATGCCCATAGTACATGACATCTGACAGGTACAGTTATGCGCAGTAGTGGCCGAAGTGGCGTGTTCGTGTACCAAACTGGTAGATAGATAGATAGATGTATCCGGGCCGTTTCCGCATTCCTATTCTGCGTGAATATGGTACACTTCATGATACCCTATTGTTCCTGCCATCCCAACTCCTCCGGAAAACGTAGCAACGCTTTTAGTTGTACAAACGTCTCCGGAAGGGTTTGTGGCTGTCCGAGATGCTCAAGCCTGTATGATGCCAGCCCCTCGCATGTCAGCAGGATGTGTGCTGCCGTCTCCTCCTCCCGCAGGTAGGCTCTGCACGGGGGCTATCGGTGAGACCTACGGTGAAGAGGTGTTTATTAAATGGACCGTGTCCCGTAAGAGCTCCGGTAACCAGGCGGAGTTGCTTTTTGGTTAGTTTTAAGAGCCTTTCAGAAAGGAACGGGTTAATTTTCGGTAGGGCCTTCCTGGCCTGTCTGCAATCCTTTAGTGATGACAAGAGTTGGTTATGTTTTACCTTGATTCTATCCACCAGGTGTTTACGGGTCCATGCGAATGGCATAGGTATAATTGGTTCAGGGCCCATGTGCTTCGTACTGGAGCCTCTTCTGGCCAACTCGTCAGCTGCATCGTTTCCCCTCGATCCGCTGTGTCCTTTAATCTATTGTAGGGTTATAGGATTTGTTTAACATACCTCGTTTAAGCATTTGCGACAGTCGAGTAGAAGCCCCGAGGTGATGTTGTTGTTGTCAAGGGCCATGAGTACTGCCCTGCTGTCTGATAAGATCCTAATAGGCTGTTGTTCTACCTTCTTGTCTCGTACCGCGTGTGTGACTAGGATGATTCCCATGCACTCCGCTTGAAAGATCGTGTTATACTTACCCAGTGGGGTAGCTATTTTGATTTTTAGGTCTTCAGAGAAAACTCCGCAACCTGTACCGGAGTCCGTCCCGTCTGTAAAGATCATTACTTCCCGTATGGTTTGACCCTCTCGTGGGTCCGCGTACAGTTGGATCTTGTATTTTTTTACCGTTTCTACTTGCTTTGATATCCAGTCGCTGATGGCCTCCATCATAGGCTCCTTTTTTGTTTCACCATAGTGGAGCTCCGTATGCGGGAGCTGCACTTTGTCCAGTAAATTAGAGTGTTATAAACGTAATCGAAATCACTTTGTCCAGTAAATTAGAGTGTTTTAAGCCTAATCACTGTTTTGTATAGCCACATTATGATTTTGGGGGATAGTCCCCAGGTCTTCCCTATCATCCTCCTGCATTGCCAGAAGGATATTGTAGCTTTATTATACCTTGATTCAATGTGGTTGTTCCAGTTTTATTTGTTATCAAGTATTACTCCTAGATATTTTACCTCCGTTGATAGAGTAAGTTGTTTTAAAGAGACTGGGTAGTCTGTAGTTACCTACTGTTAAAAAATAGTTTGAGTTTAATTTAGATATTAGTGTATAAGCCACCAGATTCCATAAAAGAGGCGACAGAACTCCACTTTGTGGACACCCTCTTACCACTGACACCTGTTTGTTAGGATTACTATCTAGTTGAATGATTCTTTTGCTAAGTATGTTCTCTATCCATCCCGAGATAGTTATCGGGACATTGTGTTTGTTTTAAGCGTTTTTATACTCGTGAAGTTAGTTTTATCAAAGGCATCTTATATCTATAAAAGTACCTAGACAAATTGCTTTATTTTGAATTGCTTTTTCGATTTTTCCAACCACTGCGTGTAGTGCCGATTCTGTAGATTTACCCTTTGTGTATGCATGTAGGTTTTTGTGCAGGGGATGTTTTATGAGTTCCTTATCTCTAATCTCCTTATCGCACAGGTGTTCAAGAGCCTTAAGGAGGAAGGAGGTAAAACTGATAGGTCTGAACGATTTGGTATCGGTGTAATCACTTTTTCCTGGTTTTGGTTTAAAGGTGACTCTTACCTTCCGCCATTTTGACGGTATATATCTGTGAGCCAAACATGCTTTTAATATATCCGTCAGCAGGTGTGTCATGTGTTCACCCGCCCATTGTAGAAATTCAGGGAAGATTTCGTCTAGCCCCGCTGCTTTAAATGTTTTTAAAGTGTTATTGGCCCAGTTCATTGACTCACTGGTAACTACTTCCCCCGCAATTTTCTAGTCCTCTGCGGTGGGTGTGCACGCCTCTTAGTTGATGTCCGAGTTGTTTATTTTGTTTAATTAACAACCGGGAAAGTCTGTTTGCAGCAGGGTTTCTTCCGACTCCTCAGTAGTGCTTGTCATTGTACTGTCAGGTTTGCGCAGGACACCTTGTTGTGTTTCCATAGGTTTGAATAGGACTTTCCTTACCCGGTTTGCCTGTTCGTTGGATTTAATGTTGGTACAGTACCTTTTCCATGTTGTGTACTTCATGTATCTTATTTATTTTTGGTACTTTGCTTTTTTATCTTTGTATAGTTCCCAGTCTCTGTTGAATCGTTGTCTCAATTTTTTCCTAATACTTTCTAACTTGGGACCCCACCATGGTTGTGTTTTGGCGGTGGGGTTAGAGACTCCTGGTTCGGGACAGCTGTTATGATAGCAGTTATTCATTATCGTTGTAAGTTGTTCTACCTGTTTTTCTATTTGATGCGTGTCGGTTAATTCTACTGGTTTACTCATGCGTTTAGTCTCTACCTCAACCAGAGCTTTGTATTTATTAATATTTGTCTTTCGCGGGTTTCTACGTAGCACCGTGTTACTATGGGCTATGTTTAGATCGTACAGAATCCACCTATGGTCTGAACAGGATACCTCAGAAGAGACTCTCCAGTTCGATATTAGTTTGGCCGCGGTTTCTGTAGCTCGTGTTAGATCAATTATTGTTTGACTCCTTTTGTTTACAAAGGTTGGTTCTACATCGTTGTTAATAATTAGCAGATTAGTTGTGAACAGGTATTCAACTAACATTTTATCTCTGTTGTTTTCGTTCTTCATCCCCCAGAGTGGGTGGTGTGCGTTTGCGTCCGCCCCAACGATGAGCTCCAGCTTCGATTCCTCATACCATTTCACCAGCTGGATTAGCTCATTCGGTGGTGGGTCGTCCAGTTCTGGCATGTAGACAGATGCAATGACCATGTCCTACTGTTTGGGATCAAGTTTGTTGGTTATCCTTATCGCTGTTTGACCTCTGGAACAGTAATGTAGGAGTTGTTGTGCATGTATATTGTTATTCATATTCATTCATTCATATTTATTAGCTTCCAAAAAGATAATACAATAACATTGTTATGTACATACAATACAGACCCGGTTGGGCGCAGCATTTTGGGAGAGAGGAGGCTTTAAACTTACGATGCTAATGGAATAATTTATACCTATTGACTATTTAAGTATTTACATATCCATTATATATATTATTTATCAGTGAATTTTACTAGTATTGTAAATCAATACTCTATAGTAATTATCTAATACTTTGTACTTTTATTTTTATTACTTAAACTTAAATAATGGACCCTTACATTGACGCCTATTATTGCACTTTCGTAGTAGTTTCGTAGCACTTTCAGATTACCATTGTTTATTTATTACAGTATGGTTTAAGAGATTTTTTAATATTATTAGAGGTAAATTATGTGTTTAACTAGATAGATATGAGTTATACGTATTTAGAACTTAACAGAAGGGACGGAATGCGATCTAATTATTTTGCTATCGTATCGCTTAAATATTCGTTTACGCTGTAATAAGTTTTAGTGACTAATAGATGTTTTAGTAGTTTTTAAATTTTTTTGTCGTCGACCTCATTTTTTATGTAATTCGGTAACTTATTATATAGTCTGACAGACATGGCCAACGGATTTGTTGAGTGTAGCGTGAGACGGGGGTTAGGGATCATTAGGTTTTTCTTATATCGCAGCGAATGGCCTGTGGGTACGTCTTCGCGTTTTTTGTATAGCTTAGGGTATTTCTTAGTGAGCTTGCAGATCTCATTTATGTACATACATGGCAGAGTAAGTATGTTTTGTTCTCTGAAATGAGACCTACAGCTTTCTGTAGGATCATCTACGTTAAGCATTATTCTGAGTAGCTTTTTTGCATAACAAATAGAGCTTGTGCTCCCGTGCTATTTCCCCACAAGATAACTCCGTAGTTGAGCCAAGCATACGCGTAAGCGTAATATATAACCAATGCAATCTTTAGATTTGTTGTTTTTTTAATTTCTTTAAGCGCGTAAGAAAAACTTGAAAGTTTATTTTTTAATTTTGATGTGTGTGACTTCCAATCCATATGCGTGTCTATTGTGAGTCCAAGTAACGTAAAATCGTCCACGACTTTTAATTCTTTATTTTTGTAGGTTATTTCAATGGATAGGGGTTTTTTCTGATATGGGTGAAATTTAATTAAACTAGTTTTAGAGAAATTTATGCTGAGGTTGTGATCGTCCATCCATTTAACTGTTTTATCGAGTACTATTTTTATCTGTTCGGTTATGGTTGTATCATTTTCAGATGAGATGAGTAGTGATAAATCATCTGCAAACATTTCACAATACGTATCGTTAATGATTTTGGGTATGTCATTTATGTACACTAGGAAAAGAAGACAACCTATGACACTACCCTGCGGTATAGATGCGTTAGTTATCTTGCGGTTCGAACGAGTGTTTTTAAAGTTTTTGAGTATTTGTCATAGTAGTTTATATCTACGAGTTGTTCTCGATTACTTAAATATGACATCAGCCACTCATAGGCTTTTCCTCGGATACCTATACCATCTAATTTATTTAATAATATCTTATACTGAACTTTGTCGTATGCTTTGGTCATGTCGAGAAGTATTCCGACAGCGTATTTTTTATTATCTATAATACTTTAAACTTTTTGCATATACAGGGTGTCCAGTGGCAGATTTCAAAGTTCGAAAAGTTGTAAAAAAAAAACTACACCTCTAATACAAAGTATGTTTATTGTAATTTAAAAACAACAAATGCGGATTTCATTTTTTGAAAACCACGTTCTCCAAATGGCGGCCATCGAGCCTGACACACTCTTCGAGTCTAGCACGCATGTTTTCAAAAACGCGTTTACAGAGAGGCTGGGGGATCCTGCTGATTTCGGCTCGAATATTGTCTTTAAGTTGTGTCGCAGTGCTCGGATTTGTTTTGTAAACAACGGATTTTAAGTATCCCCATAAGAAAAAGTCACATGGGCTTAAATCTGGTGACCTAGGTGGCCACGGTATGGTGCCGTTTCGGGATATGTTTTTTTCTTGAAATAACTGCCGCACTGCATTCATAGACACATTAGCAGTATGAGCTGTGGCCCCGTCCTGCTGGAACCACGTGTTTCGGTTGAAGTATGGACTATTCTGTAGTTCCAGTCTAAAAAAGTCATTTATCATCTCGGTATATCTCTCCGAATTCACAGTTACAGTTTGGCCACGTTGGTTTTTAAAGAAATAAGGCCCTATGATGGCAGATGCAGACATTGCACACCAGACTGTAACTTTAGGTTTATGTAAAGGTTCTTGATGCATTTGTCTTGGGTTGCGGACATCCCAGTAACGGAAATTTTGCTTATTCACATATCCTCTGATGTGAAAGTGGGCTTCGTCACTAAAGAATATGTTACCCATCCGAGTAGCAGTACGAAATCTCAACAACATCTCCTCCGCGTAAGTTTTTGTTAATGCAAAGTCAGAATCGTGTAAATCTTGAACGATTTGAATTTTATACGGATGGAACTTGAGTTTTTTTCGCATTATAACCTGTAAACTTGATTTCGTAATTCCCAATATCGATGAACGTGCACGAAGTGATAAACGGGGATTTTCAGTGACAGAAACCATAACACGTTCAACATTTTCGTCCGTGGCTACCGTTGGTATAGGTCCTGGTCTGGGTCTATTTATGTTGATCCTGTAGCTCTGAACTTTGCTACCCATGACTGAATGAGGTTGATCGATGGTCCATCACGCAATCGACGAATACCGTAATGATAATTAAATCGACGGCGTGCTTCAGACAGCGAAAAACCACTCGAAATGTACGCCTCGACAGCAAAAGCGCGGTGCTCTCCACTCCACTGTTCCATGGCTACTAAAAAATCCACAGCGCTTGCGCTTTCAACGACGCCCCCCGCGCCCCTCTCACATGTTGCGTTCAGAAACTACGTTTGTTCAAACTTTGAAATCTGCCACTGGACACCCTGTATTTGTATACAGCCAGAGTGGTTGATCTTTTTTTCCAAAAACCATTTTGACAGTCGTCGAGTATTTCATACTTCTCACAAAACTTGTACAATCGATCGCACATAGCTGTTTCAAAGATCTTCGAGGCAGTAGGTAACTGAGCAATGGGACGGTAGTTATTTGGGTCTGTTTTGCTATTTTTCTTATGGATCGGTTTAATTATTGATTTTTTAAAGCATCTGTGAAAAACGCCTTCGGTAAAGGACTGGTTGATTAATAAACAAAACGGTTCGGATAGTTCATCAGCACATTGTCTAAACAGGGAAGGTGGGAACTCGTCTATCCCGCAACTGCATTTATTTTTTAATTTCATGATAATTCGTTTTACTTCGGGTATATCCACTGGATTGAGGAACATGGTATTCAGCGTCGGGTTGACCACTGGGCGACCCCGTGGCTCGCGGTTTTCTTTGATTTCACCAATTGATGCAAAGAAATCATTAAATTGGATGCAAAGAAATCATTAAAGGCGTTTGCAATTTATGTAGGATCAGAAGTTAGGGTGTCGTTTATTTGTAATTGAATGTTAGTGTCCTTTCTTATCTTTTGCTTATTCGTGCGTTCGTTTATTATGGTCCACATAGTTTTAACTTTATTATTTGATCGATTTATTCTATCTATATGCTGTAACTTTTTAGCTTTTATAACAACCTTTTTTAAAACTTTTTCATATTTTTTGTAGTACGTTTTTATTATTTGGGAATTCGATTTTAGTGCAAGTATTTTTAGTAATCTTTTAATATAATAATAATAATAATAATCATTTATTCATAGCATGTAACACGGATACAATATTATCGGAGAATAACATTTTTTTTCAGCCAAGTTATAACATATTAAAATGTATCGTAATGTACTACTTACAATTATATGATACATAATTCAGTAAATATTGTATTTGATGTAAGTGGAAGAGCCCAACGCCACAGCCCGACTCCCGGACTAGGAGTAAACCTGTTGTTCGGGATGAACACAAATACGATAGATACGATAGAGAAATGATAAGATATGATAGTTTAAAAGATATATTATAATGCTCAAAATGCTTAGATTTAAATGATAGATAACGATGCACCCAAAACCGGCGGCGTTTGATAGTGCACTGATTTCACGTCACGCGGCGGCGGCGGAACCGCTGGCCGTGTGACGTCATTCGCGGTGTTCGGTGACATGCAATGCACCGAACATGCTCCGGGGCGGCAAAGATGCTGTGGTGCTGATGATAGTGTTAGTATGATTACAAGGGTGATACAAAAGGTTCTTAAATGCTAATATTAGTATAAGTGCTACGAGTACAATCATTTTATAAATTATGCAATAGAATTATCAAACAATTCTTTTTTAATGATTATTGGTGACGATGCTTTGTCTTTTTTACGCGCACTGATTCTAAAACTTGCTAAACGATTGAGAACTGATGCGCGGTTTTGATCACTATTTTCACTCACTACATTCGCTTCACATTCACTTTCGTGTGACACTACACCAGCGGCGGGCGGCGGCGGACGGGGCGCGCCGTCGCGCTCGTGCCGCGGCCGCGCTGCTCTGCCGCAGCCTCCTCGACGACGGGAACACACCCATACCAAAATGATGGTGGCGATTATAGCCACTGTTAAATAACTGATGGTATACTGATGAATGTCGTGAGCGGAGAGTACATCCGTTATCACGTCTTCTTGTGTACTGCTTGATCTCATTTGCTTAATTTGAGTCCCGATGTTAGATAAAGTTTGATTTATGGACTCGTCTTTTTTGTACTCGATTGTGCTAATATTTATGTTTATTAAGTGGTTTATTTGGTCAAGTTTAGGTGGTTCTATGCTCGGCGTAATGTGAAGTTGGTTCGAATGATGTTGAATGGAATGTAAAGTGAACCTTTTTCCCTTCACTACACAGTTTTGTTTCAATGTAATGATACCTGCTCCCCTCAGCTGTTGCAATGTAATCTGATCGTTGCAAACTATTTTTACTAATAATAATATTGCGATGGTGTGTTTAATGCTATCCATTGATCTCTGCAGATTTGCTTTTTAAGATCACACGTTGATGATGTTTCGTTTGTGTTACACAAATTTTCATCTTGCTGTAAATGGTTTATCGGATTTGATAGTTGGCAGATGTAAGTGTCCTCAATAAAGAAACATGAGCTCAGTTCATTCAAATCGATAGAGATGTATGAGTCACGTTGTAAGTTCATAGCCAAGTACTTTGATAGTGGCGAAATGCTGAACATGTATTTATTTTGTTGCATTGGAACTGGAATAAGTCTGTAAATTTGATATGTATCTCGATATACGAGTGGAAATGACAATTCAAATATGATATAGTCATTAGTTGCTCTTGTGCGAACTCTCAGTAGTTTGTATATTTGTCGCAGAGATGATTGTATGTTGCTGATTGGTAACACTAGATCTTGGGACATTTGGCTACTGATAATTTGTAATTCTGTTTTCAATTGAGTAGGAGTCAGGAGATGCAAGCTTATTTGGCCATGATAAATATCAGTGATTGTTTCCAGCAGGGTATCTTGTAATTGCTTCAGGGTTTGTAGTAAATTGTTTCCTGCTAGAGCTGTTACGGTGAAGTCTTGTATGATGCTCAGTACTTCAACTTCCGACTGTAGTTCTTTTGTTGCGGTTTCTAAGATGTTAAGTTGCTTGTGAATGATTTTGTGCTGCTTGTCGATATTATCTTCCATGCGCTTAAGTAAGTTGAACTCTGCTTCGATGACCGAAGTTTGATTTTTCCATAATTTGGTGAGATGGAGTTCGACTATCTAGTACTCCGAAGAGGCTATTTGCTAGATAGCCGACTCCGTCTATCAAGCCGCGGCGGCGGCGCGATTCAGCAAAATGCTGCCTTAGCAAAAGTTCGTTGTTATAGAAGACTTCTTGATAAGTATGTTGTAACTGTAGTAAAATCATATGGCAATTTATCTTTTCTTCGATATTAGTACACGTGTTGTTTAGATATTTTGATAGTTTACTATATGCTTCTAGCCCAGTCCAGTACGGGGTCATATCATAATAAACGATAAGGGTCCATTTGTCGCGGACAAGCTTAATTTTAGATAATGGATCAAAGTAGATTGATTGATTTTTTGGTAGCTGCAATATATTGAATTGAGCCTGTGCTGACGAAAACATTGTCATAAAAAATAGTAGAGCAGCAAAGATAGTCGAAACGCTTGGCCATTTTGGTTTAACTCGTTTTTGTTGTTTTTGTTGTTGCTTTTGATCTTGTGAGCGGTCGATTTCTGATTCTTGCATGATTGATAATGGTAAGAGCGATAATTTAACAACTGGACGTTGAATGAGGCCGTTTTTTGTTTTTAAAGTGACCACTCTGACTAGGTTATCTGTGCCAGGGTGGACGTCGACGACTCTTCCCATTGGCCATTTGCCCGAGGGCGCATGATCATCTTGCATGATTACTAAGTCTCCAATTTTTATATTATTCTGTGATTTGTGCCATTTGTTTGTTGCTGATAGCTGTGATAAATATTCAGTTTTCCAACGCTTCCATAAGTCTTGATATATTTTTGATATTAGATACCAACGTGTCCTTGCATCTTGCTCGGTTTCAATGATTGCTAGGCCGGATTGACTTGTTAGAAAGTGTGCCGGGGTAAGAGCATTTAGATCTTCAGGGTCTTCAGTGAGCGGGCACAGGGGTCGTGAATTAAGAAATGCTTCAATCTGACACAGAAGGGTAGTGTATTCTTCAAAAGTCAATTTTTGTTCACCTATAACGCGCTTAAGGTGATATTTTACGCTGCGCACAGCCCTTTCCCATAAGCCTCCAGCACTCGGCCACGAAGGGGCATTGAAATGCCATGTTATTTCCATCTCCGTAATTTCAGCTTGAAAACTGTCACTGTAAATGTTTAATAAATTGTTATGCTCTTCATGTAATGCTCGGTTGGCTCCAATGAAATTGGTTCCTTGATCGGAATAGATATGATGAGGAGCCCCTCTGCGGGCCGCCATCCTTCGTAGAGCTGCTAAAAAGGCTGTGCTGGTCATGTCGGACACCAACTCAAGGTGTACCGCCTTAGTGACGAGGCAAACGAATACTGCTATGTAGCCCTTCATTGTGCGAACGCCACGTCCTTTGCTAGGTTTGATATCCACGTATCCGGTATAGTCGACACCGGTGTGATAGAATGGACGTTCTGGATTGATTCTCGCCTCCGGAAGGTCTCCCATTCTTTGATGTAGCATCTCCGGCTTTTGTTTTCGGCAAACTACACACTTCCTAATCTTCCCTTTGACTGCTCTGTTCCCTCCAATGATCCAATACTGATGTCTCAAGTTTGAAAGTGTGAGTGTTGGGCCGCCGTGAAAGGTATGTTGATGTGCTTCTTCAATCAGTAAGTCGGTAAATCGGCTTTGATGTGGGATAATTGCTGGATGTTTCATGTTATGATTGACCTTCGCGTTCGATAATCTACCGCCAACTCTTAAGACTCCGTCTTGATCTAAGTACGGGTTTAAATTGATTAAATTACTACTGGGTAATTTATTTTGTTTTAAATTATTAATTTCTGATGCAAAATATTCGTGCTGTATGCTTTTGATGACAGTGAATTTTGCGACGCGCAATTCCCGTAATGTGAGATGGCCTGGCCTTGATCGGCGCTCACGCGGCGATGTCAGTGCGCGCCGTAGCCATGCTATAATATGTATTATTTTATTTAACGAGCTATGTCTTTCTAATAGATCGTTTATAATGCTTTGATTTTGCTCCGATTTTTGGACGAGATTAACTTGTTTAAGCTTCAATTCTTGATCCGTTGTGTACTTGATGATCTCGTCTTGATGTTGCCTTTGGAAGGTGCTAAGCCAAGAGGGTCCATTCCACCATAAATCGTTGTTTTTCATCTGTGAGACAGTTAAGCCTCGACTCGCGGCGTCGGCAGGGTTATCGCTCGTGCTTACGTAATCCCAGCTGTTCGGTGATATTATTTCGCTTATGTACTGAACTCTATTAGCTACAAAGGGTTTCCACCGAGACGGATCACCTTGTAACCAACCTAATACGACTTTGGAGTCGCACCAGCAATATAATTTAATTTGTTGATCTTGTAGGCATGGAATTATTTTATTTATTAACTTTGATAAAAGGTGGGCACCACTCAGTTCGAGTTTAGGTAATGATAGGGGCTTCTTGCGGGGTGCTAGCTTTGTCTTGGCTGCTACTAATACTATACTCGATTTATCTTCGGTATGTACGCGTGCATATACTACGCAACCGTACGCTTTCATTGATGCATCTGAAAATCCATGCAGCTCCATAGTGGATTGTGGATGAAATCCGATCCACCGAGGAACTTTAAATTGATTAATATGCTGTAGCTCTGTTCTTATTTTATTCCATTCCATGCTGATTTCTAAGGGAATTTCATCATCCAATTTTAAGTCATTTAACCATAATTGTTGAAATAATAATTTGAGCTTAGTTGTTATAGGTGATAACAACCCTAAGGGATCGAATATTTTGGTAATCTCTCCTAACAATATTCTCTTCGTGATCTTCCTTGATATTTGATCTGATATGCTACATTTAAATGTGAAAACATCTTCTGCTGGTAGCCACCGTAGGCCCAACGTTTTTGAGATGTTATCCGTTTTGAAATAAAAATTGCTGCTGTCATAGTTTTGCTCGTGTTTGATATTTTCTATTACTGCTGGTTCATTAGAGGCCCATTTTCTTAATGTAAACCCACCAGACTTTAGTAAATGATTTAAATCTGCTATTAATCGTCGGCTTTCTTCGATTGTGTGAGCGCCATGGACTAAATCGTCCATATAAAATGATTCCTCTAAAACTTTGGATGCTGTGGGGTAATTGTGACGCTCGTCGGATGCTAATTTTCGCAAGGTCATCATGGCGAGAAAGGGGGCGGCCTTGGTGCCATATGTTACCGTGGTAAGCTGATAGATTTTGATTGGTTGGTCTTGTGAATCACGCCAAAGAATTTTTTGGTACAACTGATCTTTTTCATTTATTAAAATTTGTCTAAACATCTTCTCTATGTCAGCTGTGAATGCATATTGATAAATGCGCCATTTTAGTAAAAGGGTTTGTAAATCTTGTTGTAAGTTAGGGCCAGTGTACATACAGTCATTTAAGCTGAGGCCGGTAGAAGTTCTGGCGGATCCGTTAAAAACAACCCGAAGTTTTGTTGTTAGTGCTTCTGTACGTTGTACGGCGTGATGGGGTAGATAATACTCGAAGCCCGTGCTAGAGATGCTTGCTTTCATGTGATTTAAAGCTTCGTACTCGTTGATAAAATGCTTATAATCTTCTGATAGCTGTGGATTTTTCATTAGTTTCCTTTCTAAGTTTCGAAACTGAGCCAATGCCATTGGTTTGGACTGGCCCATCTTGCTATTGATGTCTGGTTTCAGAGGCAGTCGGACTTCATATCGACCGTCCTCTCGACGTGTTGTGGTGTCATTAAAATGCTGGACACACTGCTGATCTTTAATTGATAAATCGGAATGTTCTTCGATATCTTCTATTTCCCAAAACTTTCTTATTTCGTCAATATTGCTTAGAACAACGTTACAATGATAAGTTTTCAGATTACCACATAGTAGCCACCCTAAGTGCGTTTGCTGGGCGATAGGCTGCGTTGTGTCCTCTCCTTTTAAGATGCTTCCCATCATAATGATCGAATAGATATCCGCACCTAGGAGTAGGTCTACGGGGCGGCTAATATGAAAGTCAGGGTCCGCTAACTTAATATTTTCGATATAAGGCCATGATGGTTTTTTAAATGATGTGTTTGGTAAGTTTTTAATAAGAGAGTTGATTATGATAACATTTGAATTGAAAGTGAAGTCGTTATGTAAAGACGTGCAAGTTATGGTAATCATTCCTTTAGTATTGTTTTGTTGTTCACCGACACCAAATATAACGCCATTACATTGCTTTCTTTTCAATCCCAACAATTGAGCGGCGCTTTCTCTTATTATTGATATTTGGGAGCCCTGATCTACGAGGGCTCGCATTACATGCTGGGTCCCGTCGGCTCCGGTGACCTTCACCAGCGCTGTGGAGAGAAGGATTTCCGAAATCTTATCCTGGGACACGTGAGTAGTCACATTGTTGCTAGGTTTCCGATGATTATTTTTCAAAGCATTTGTGCCGGTTGTCGACGGTATTTGCTGCGTTTTCATAGAAGCGTCGTGCAATATCGTATTATGATTACCGGAACAGTTACGACAGCGTTTTGTTGAAAAACATGATTTACCTTTATGATCAAATAAACAGTTTGCGCAATAATTTAATTTACGTACTGTATTTAATTTGTCATCGCTGCTCATTTCTTTGAATTTACTGCAATAAAACAAGGCATGGCTCAAATTACAAAGTGGGCATGCGTTGTAATTTGCACTGGTACTTGCAGTATAATACGATTTTAAGTTGTTATTTGGTTTATAATTTTTGTTAAATGTTGCTTGATAATTAGGTTTTTTGGAATGAAATTGTTGAGGATGCTGCTGCGGCTGATTATTGTACTTAGGCATAAATTGATCTTGCTTCTTCCGAGATGATTCCAAGATTGTAAACTTGCTCTCTAGGAATTTGATAAATTCTTGTAAGATAGGTAGATCTCGTGGATTTGCTAACGACTCTATGTACTCGGTGTAAGAGTCATTGTCAAGCTTCTGTGATAAAATATGGACCACCATAGGATCCCACGTGGCAGTATCTACGCCTAAGTTTTGAATAGAGTGCATACATTCCTTGGTAATGTCATGCATGCGTTTGATTTGACCTAATTGCGGTTGCTGCATTGTAGGGAGATTTAATAAGGTGTTTAGATGCGATGTAAATATAAGTCTCTTGTTATTATAGCGATGATTTAATATCTCCCAACAAACGTAGTAGTTGTCGGAGCTTATTTGTAAATGATGTATAATACGCTCGGCTTCGCCTGTGATTTTTGTTTTTAAAAACTGCATTTTTTGTGCGTTAGATAATGATGGATTGTTGTGGATTGTTTCCGTAAATAAATCCTTAAAAGAAACCCATTGCTGATAATTACCGCCAAATGAAGGGAGGTCCATTTGCGGAGTAGATTTATCCCTGTGTAATGATGACCACAGTTTTGTGTTTATTTCTTTCTTGAGGTCATTAAATGTACGCTCATGCTTGCTATAAACTGTTTCATACTGGCAATCTTCTTCTCCAGATTCTCCAACAATTTCCCAATGCTGATTATCTATTGCTGTCCATCTATTCTGTAAGGCTTTCAGGGCGTCTTCGAATTCCCATTTATTCTGCAAGGAATGAATGTTGATGCTAGTTGAGCACCTCTGAAATGCCTTAATGTTAACACTCTGCTTTCTCATCATCTCGTCTAACCTGCTAGAAGTTCCTCTGGAAGTCATGGCTATGCTTTCCTGCTGATCTGATGTACCTGCTTGCTGTTCACTGGTATTTCGAACCGATTCTGCTTGCTTACCCTGCCCTACTGATTTTGTAGGCATGCTCGCTCCTGAGTTTTGAAACTCCTTAAGACAAGCCTCAATAAGTCCCATAGTAGTGTTATAAAGCTCTTTAGTTTTATCATAAAGGTTTTGCTCAAAGTAGGGGTCCGTAGAGGTCCCGTAAACTTCTAATTTTTGATGATTAGCTCTGAAATTGTTCCACAATCATTCTAATTGATTTATGCGTTGCTTACAATAATCGAGAGATTTTCTTTCCGCTCCATCCTTTCTAAAGTTGATTAATAGTTTTTTGATTGATTCATAAGTTTCCGATTGCTTTTCATACAATCCCTCCATAATGATTATTTGATAATGATATACAAATGGAAAGATCTTACAATTGATGCTGCTTTGATGATTTACTGCGAAGTCTGCAGTACTGGTAATAAGTTCGTCCCACTTTCTTCAATGCAAGTGGCGCTGATGTCGAGATGATAGCCAAGGTGATAGTCCAGCTTAATAACGCTTAAAGATAGTTTACACTGCGATCCAATAAACTGATCACTATAGTCACTGGTTGCTAATTGTTATTGCACCTCACTCGAGATTTGACTAAAGTTACCAAAGTCTTAAAGTCTTGTCACGCGCGAGATCCAAAGCTCGAAGGACCAAATGTTCGGGATGAACACAAATACGATAGATACGATAGAGAAATGATAAGATATGATAGTTTAAAAGATATATTATAATGCTCAAAATGCTTAGATTTAAATGATAGATAACGATAACGAATGCACCCAAAACCGGCGGCGTTTGATAGTGCACTGATTTCACGTCACGCGGCGGCGGCGGAACCGCTGGCCGTGTGACGTCATTCGCGGTGTTCGGTGACATGCAATGCACCGAACACCTGTATTCCGAAAGGCAGGGAGCATTCGCAGGACTCTGTCCACAGCATCTGGCTCCGATAACAATCACCCGGAAATAGCTACGATTACACTAATAGCATAGTAACTAGTTCCCAAACTAGATTGTACTGTACTTTGGGAAAATAGTTGAATAGTTTTAGGTTGCACATGTGGGAGGAAATGGTGAATATTTGTGTGTGATATGTTGTGTGTGTATATGTTGTGAGTGTTGTGTTTGTCGCATTAAGTACTTAAAAGATCTTCAGTATCTGCGTATGATAAATTTAGGAGCCAAGTTGTCAAGCGGATTTTTACTTCTCTTTTTAGATAGGGATAGATATTTATAAGTTTGTTTACCTTATTGTATAGAGTAGGACTCAATATTTTAAAATGACGTCTCGCAAGGGTTGTTCGGTGCTTAAGTGTTTTGCATACAATGTCATGCCGTCGTATTTTCTTGTAAAGGGTCGGATCGAATGCAGTTTGAGAGTGCTTACGAAGCAACGTCAGAAGCACAAAGAGTTGGCGCACGGTGAGAAGCTTGCAGTCTGCATATAGCTGATTAGTGGGATACCTATATGGTTTCATCAGGGACACTTTCAAAACCGCCCTCTGCGCCTTTTCCAATTGTAAGAGCTTTGCCTTACCCGTTCCTCCCCAGACAGATATGCAGTATGTCAATATAGACTGACATATACCATAGTAAACAGTTTTGATTAGTTGAAAGCTGCAAATATGTCTCATACGTTTGAAAATTACGATCAGCTTCCTGATGCGTGCGGTTAGCTGGTCAATGTGTGGTTTCCATCCCAAGCATTCGTCAAGCAAAACTCCAAGGTACTTCGCAGTCTTTACCCGTTTTACAGTGTCGCAAGAGCAGTTTGCTGTAGGGAAATTACATCGGTGGGCCTTTAGGTTAAAAGAAGAAGAATTGGGCTGTGTGGATTGATTAGGAGTAAAGGTCATATAGTTTGTCTTCCCTATATTGAGCGAAAGCAAATTTTGTGAGAGCCAGGACATAACAATGAAAAGTGCGTGCTCTGCACGGGTTTTAACTTCATTCCAGGTAGAGCCCCTGACCAGGATCGCGGTATCGTCGGCGTACGTAAAGATAGAGCTGTATGGTAAGTTAATTTTACACAAGTCATTAATATACAGAATGAAGAGAGTAGGACCCAATATGCTACCTTGAGGGACTCCGTAAGAAGTAAGTTGTCCCTCATCACTAACGTTCCCACAGATCGTGGTCGACTGCGTTCTATTAGTCAAGTAATTCTTAAAAATTTCTAGCGCATGACCTCTTACACCGTAGGCCTGAAGTTTAGCAATTAAAATTGGAATAGATACGGTGTCGAATGCTTTCGACAGATCTAAAAAGATAGCTAGAGTTTTAAGTTTAGTATCAACAGCCTCAACCACACTATCCACAAGTGCCGAGACCGCGTGCTCAGTGGATCTACCTTTCATAAAGCCGAATTGATTTTTAGCAATAATGTTTTTTGACTCCAGATAGTTCAACAAACGAGAATTAAGCATCCTTTCAAAAATCTTCGACATTGCAGATAACACCGAGATAGGTCTGTAATTGCTAATTATGCTTCTGTCACCACTCTTATGAACAGGGTGGACTAATGCTCTTTTAAACGTATTTGGGAATATACCATTTGCTAATGATATATTAACAATGTGAGTCAACAGCGGAACAAATGTGTCACGGGACTGCTTAAGGACCTTCGCTGGGATATTATCATAACCCACAGCACAGTCTTCCCGTAAGCCTAATATTATTCGTTCAAACTCAGAATGATCAGCATCCAAAAGAATCATAGAATCACATTGAGGCAAATCTTCCGGCGGTTTGAGCTGTGAGTTTTGGGGAAGAGATGGTATTTTTCTAGCGAGTTGGTCTCCAATCTCCACAAAATATTTATTAACAGCATTAAGGGACGCTATCACATCCGGATCCAGCCTTAGAAGTTCATTAGGAATTGTAATTGATTTATTTAAATGTGTTATGTTTTTTACTATATTCCACGTGGATTTACAGTTATTTTGTACTTTAGAGAGTTCATGCTTATAGTACATTCTTTTTAGATTTTTTAGCAGCTTGGTCAGAAAATTACGGTATCTTAAATATGTGATCCTTAGGAGTGCGTTCTCCGGATTTTGTTTATGATTCTGATGGAGTTTATTCCTATTTCTAATACAACGAAGCAAGCCCAACGTTATCCAGGGTTTGGAAACTCGTTTACTACGTGGTACTTTGAGTGATTTTGTGTGTTTAGTGACAATTTTAGACACTATTGACACCAAGAGATCGGCCGACGAGTTCGGATCGTTTGAGTACAAGACTTCTGCAAAGTTAGTATTCGTTATTTCAGTTTGGATTGCGGCGTAATCTATCACAGTGCGCTTAAGATTGTTTTGTTTGACATTATGTTTGGTAGAGGCACAAAGAATCGTCGGACAGTGATCTGTAATGTACGATTCAACTACAATTGCGGTCGACTTATGGTTTGATTTTATAAAGATGTGATCCAGACAAGACTCAGCGCGAGTCGGGAGCCTATGAACCGGTAACAAGCCGTGGTAAGCTAATAAATTTAAATACTCCTCAGCGCGGTTGTCGGTAGAGTTTAGATTTACATCAATATTTAGGTCACCCATTACACTTATACAGTGACGTGACCTCACACTCTGTAATAGGTTGTTAAACTCATTTAAAAAACCATTAATATTTTTGTTTGACGGTGATCGATACAAGGCAAGCAGCGCAAACGAAACTCCAATTTCACAGATTAGACAATTAGTCTCATTAATTGAATCAGGCTCGTATACTGTGCAGTCAATACCGTTTTTTATGTATATGACGATCCCATTATTTTGATTTTGCTGGTTGAACGTTTTATAGGAATTATAGCCATCCAGGCTGGGCACGGTTGATAATCGTTGTAACCAGCATTCGGTCAGAATTATTATTTGACACTCAAATTTCAGGGAGGCAAGTAAAGTAATGAATTCATCAAAATTGCGATTGATACTGCGTATATTTAGGTGAAGGATAGTTAAGCTACAATCATTTAGTTTCAGATAATTGATACATTTTTCCGGTGAGCAAACAAATGCTTCAGAGGTGTCAAGAGTTTCGAGCTCACTTGATATTTTCTGTGTATTATTCATTATATTATTATATATTTTTTAGGATTATGAAGGATTATAATATTATTCGGCTCGAACCTATGACACCCATATGATAAATTAATCTGAAACGTGCGATTTCTGATTGCAGACCGGAGTACAACTTCACCTAATTTAATCTGTACTTTACCTATTTCGATCTTAATGTACGTGTGTTGTTTTGTATGTGCTGAATGTCTAAGTGTTGTGTGATGATTCCAGTAATTGGAGAGATATCGTGTATTTGTGTGACGTGAACCTGTATACAGTCTACAATTTTTCTTAAAACAATATAATAGAAAACATGCAAATAAAGATATAACAAAGAAACGGTTGTAAAAATAAGTGTTTGCGAAATTATAAAATAGTCACAGTTGTAGGTTGGTGATTTCCTGCAGGGTGTGCTCCGATGATATTTTGATCGGCTTAGAGTCTTCATCTTTACGCAAGTAAATTATTCCATTAGCCGCCCAACAAAATCTGAAACCGTTTTCTTTAGCATACTGGCGCGATTGGAAGAACAACTTACGGCCGCTGCCAGGGATGTATTCCGAAATATAAATTGGTTGAATATTTGTGTCCTGGTCAATGTGACCCGTGTGCAGCTTGTTTTCTTTAGTTCGGCTTTTGTTGAATGTACGTACTTGCTGCAGGAAAGTGATCTTGGTAGTGACCTTGACAAATTCTACTTGACTATTACAGATTTATTTATGGAGGGCTTGCCCGGAAGACGATAGATATCACGGACATCCGAAGGTTGAATGTCGGAGTTAAGAACATTCGTTAATTTTGACAGATACATATAAAGATCGGCCACGGTCTCTTTGTCTCTTTGTGGAATATTCCTGACTTCAATTGCTGATGGTCGGGTACTATAGTTTATATCATTTACCTTTTTTTCGATAGAGATAATGGACGTTTGATAGTCTTTTTTATCTTGTTCAAGCGTGTCAATTCTCGTGGACAGTTCGCTTAAAGACTGTTTTATTGTGTTCATAGATTTTTCTATATCTGAGTTGGACTTTTTAATCTGTTCGTTTTGTATTTTAATTTCCTTCATTTCTTCAAACATTCTACTAAACATGGTTTCTTGGCCGGTAGTAATATTTTGTAGCATTTCTCTAATTTCTTGCTTAAATTTATCAAATTCACTTTGTGGAGAAACATCCGAGCAAGCACGCTTGCCGCGAATGTTACTGTTTACATATGTATTAGTTGGGGTGACCACTATGGGGGTTGATGTTGTTGGGTTTCCAGTTGTCTTAAGATCAGGAGGCGTACGCTGCGTAGACATTGTAAATATTTACAAGGCTAATATATATTAGGTAGGTATTTAATGATGTTTTTCCCCTCCGTTCGCGTTATTACAGACAAATAAAATAATTTCGGAAATACGATTTACAACGCAAGCGCAAGCACTCGCGTTTATCTGTCCAGCTATTGTTCTCGTGGCGTAGAGGCGTAGAGCGTAGAGGCTCTGCGATTGGTGGGTGGTGCTACGGCGCGCGCACAATACGTCGGCGCGTAGTGCCGTGTAGATACTGGTGCCGGTTTTCGACGCGCGGGCTACGATGTTGATGGCTCCGCTCGTAAGCGCCCAAGTACGGATCGAGCGGATGAGGGTTCGATCCTCGTCAAAGACCACAAAAAGTATTTATTTTTCACTGACACCGAGCACAATATCACTGTCTCCGTCTAGCCACACCTAGTGGGCGGTGCTAGTCCATTAAACAGTCATAAGAGAAAGCAGGAATCGAAAATTGCAACTAATCACCAATCACAACAAAACACAAAAATTTAATTCGGAAAGTGCTTGAGCAGAATAACACACGTCCAACCTCGGTGGCGCCAACAAGCGAACTTCCTTTTGTTCTGACATGAAGTTTTTATACCTACTGTTAACCAATACTTTTTATTAGCAGTGTTTATTTTTATTTTTATTTTATTTTTATTTTTATTTTACTTTGTATATGCATGTTACTAGTGTATATGCATGTTCTGGGTGATTCAGTCAAATTGTATATCTTACCTCCGGTATGTAGGAGACCGCATATGCGGTCCGACCTAACCCAGGGCTCTTGGATTAGGGCGATGGTGATGTTGTGAACCTTCAGCCATTTGCGTAGTTGAGCCGTGGCGGTCTGACTGTGGTTGAGGTTGATATGGATGATGTTGGTGTTGTTTGGATTAGGCGAAGTCAGCGCCGTCATCCATGAGCGCTCTCTCTTCCTCGTCCAGGCACATGTCGCCCAGGTGGCGGGAGCATTCGTCGTCGCTGCCTCTGGATCCCGGTATGGCGGTATCCATCGGCAGCGTCGACGGCGGCGGTAGCAGCGGCTCTGTCTCGAGTGTTGTGGGGCCTGGGGTGGCCGTATCCGCCACTGCGATTGGGCTCGGTTCCTCCGTCTGTACCGGTGGTGGGGTGTCCTGCTTCTCCTCCTCTTCAGCTCTTTCCCCCCACGACCTGAAACTTCACGTAGACTGACCCTAGACAGAAGCGCAGCCTACGTTCTCTCTCCAGCAATGTGGGGACGATAGCTTCCGGGACGCTGACCACGACGAAGGTGTTCCCCGTTTGCACGTCGACCTTGTGCACTCGCCATGTGTCCACCTGAGCCCAATCGTTCTGGTACCGCAGCGTTTTGCCGATAATTTTTGCATCTGGCCATTCGCCGGGTACCAGTATCCCGCAGCGAACGCGTCGTTAGAGCTCGTGTTCCTCCTTCACACAGATGGTATCCCCACTGCTTAAGATGACATTGTGCAGTGTGCTTCTGACCCATTCCTTGACTTAAGCGCTGAGACACCACAGATTCAGATTACCATCCGTGTAAATAGGTTTCCCTTGGAAGCCCGGGCTGAGTCTCATGTTGTTGTTGGCTGTCCCCATGATTTTCTGGCAAAGTAGTTTTTCCACCTCAGTGGCTTGTTCCCGGCCCAGATGACTCTTCTGGTTGGTGATTCCTACCACCAAGATAGGCTTCGCTGTATCAGTGTAGCTACCAGGCTATGGTCTACGAGGAATCGCACACTTCTGTCGTTTAGGTCCCTCTCTTGGCGGGATGGTCTCGTCAAGATGGTTCCTTTTGACTGGTCTCTGCGCTTTTCCGTGACCAGCAATAACTTGCAGCGCATTTCCGGGGTTCCTGCATGGCCGATACGCCTTTGGTGGCGGTCTACCCACCACGTGATGAGTTGCCTCACACGTGGCCGGCAGCCCTGCGTCCTGGAAAGAGAGGCAAGGCGCCTGCGTTCTCTTGCTCTCTTCTTTTTGCTTGGCCTCACTTTTCGGGTCACCTCAACCACATTGGCTGGTACCCGCGGGGCCATCAGAGTCCATCCCTCGTCCATTGGGTCAGGCTCTGGTTGTTGTTGTGGAGTTTTGGTCTCCTCGCTCGGTGTCGCTGCACTAGGCCCAGCAGCAGGGTTTTCTGCCACTGTGTTCCCAGCTACTGCCACTCCTGCCGGAACCTCAAGTCCGACGGTGAGGCCGCCCGTACCGGCCGGCCCTGGTCCCAGGGATTTCTCCGCGGAACCAGCACCCACCGGTATGGGGCCGGTATTCGGTTACCCTTTATTCGCAGCTATCCTGCATACTACAGGACTGTTCACTATCCGCCACCTGTGGCGCGGTAGGTAGCTGAGGCTCGCCCCTACTTGGTAGTTTGGTATCTCATGTGACATTTTTATTTACTTTTTTTAATATTATGCGGCAGACAAACAGGCAAGCGGGCCACGTTATGGAAATTGGTCACCGCCGCCTATAGACATCGCAACACCACTAGCGTTTTTTTTATTTTAATTTTAAAAGTGGGCTTTCCAAGGCTCTCTCAGTCCTAGTATCACAGCGACCATTCCTGATCTATTGTGATCGCCTCTTTCTTACAGTTCAGTGCTAATCCCTATAGCTTCTATGAACTGTAATAACTTCTTAGTAGAGATGAAACAGATAGTAGTTTGGCCGATATCCGGCCAATCCATAAGCCGGATATCCGGATATTCGGCAGGATAATATATCTGAATCAGTATGTGCAAGCTATAAGGGCAGGGTAGGAATTTAGACAACTGCATGTGTTTACGTAATTTCAAGTCTTCGTTGTATATGAATAATTTAAACTTTGATCTGAACAATTCTTCCGACCTCTGACGGTTCCATAGATTCGAACTACGGGCTAACACTTTCGCCCCCAGAATCGCAGACCAGTGAAAGATTATCATAAGCTCGCATAAGAAGAGAAACGAAATCGCATGCTACGTCTCAATATAGGAGCAATTCGTATTTTAATCCCATTTATAATAATTTACCTCATATTAACTTTTCACAAATATTTTTTTGCTAACTTACCTACTAACTGAACCACAGGTAGGTACCTAATCAACAGGGCTTTGATTAAGTAATATTTATCATTTTTGACATTACTTTATTCCGATTAAAAAAATCACTTTTATGTACGTCTCATAACTTTTTTGCTATCCGGTATCCGGCCGGATAATAAAATAAGGCCGGATAGGCCGGATACCGGATAGTAACCAGATATGCGTTTCATCTCTAGTTCGTAGTACTGATATCGTGCACTTCATCGGGTCGTAGTTGGTTTACCCAGATGGATGCTAAGTTTGGGCCTCAGGCCATCACGGAGACATTCGCAGATCAGGTGGAGAGGCGTTTGATCCTCCTCTTTCAGAATGTACAGTCCTTTGTTCTGCTGATGTTCAAGTTATACATGTGCTTGTTCAGCCCACATTGACCAGTCAGTGCCCTTGTCAGGACACGCAACTTATTCCTACTAAGTAGTTACCGTTGTTTGGCATGCCGTCTATTATAGGCTTTGACTAATGCCGTAAAATGTAGGCCCGGCTGATTATTGAAGTGGTCTAATAATTTCTCTTTGCAGTTTATATGAAGGGTCACTTTTACAAGGCTTTTTGGTATGCCACAGAATGGTTCTGGACCATATGTTGTAGTTGTGCTACCAGCCTTCGCGAGTTCGCCCGCAATTTCATTGCCTTCGATCCCTTCATACCCTGGGACCCAGCGCAGGATCACTTGATTTTTCTAACCCAAGAAATTGAGAACATTCACGCAGTTTAGCATCAATCTTAAACTCACAGAGTCTGATGAGAGAGCTAATAGAGCTGCTTGACTATCTGAGTGTACATAAATACAATGGTTAATGTATTTCTTTTTGAGATTTATGTCCGCACATTCTAAGATTGCGTACACCTCGACCTGGAATATGGAGGTGTATTTGCCCAGGTTTAGGGATTTTTAGACCTTGGGCCGTTCTCAGTATATTCTACACCTTATATAAACACTTGATTTGGACCCATCGGTGTACCATGTCAGGCTTCCATTTTTCCAGCACACTTGGCTTCTAAGCCAGTCATCTCTGAATAAATTTCCACATAGTATCGTATCTGGAAGCAACTCTGTGTTGTCACTGAGTCAGTGCACATACTCAGTATGTTGATGCCCATACGGGAAACATACGGGAAATATACATAGACGGGAAAAAAAGTCAGCCCAGTCATAATAGTTATTCCCCAGGGATCAGCACTCGGGAATTCATTATTCCCGATATATATCAATGATTTGTCTTCCTTTATCACTGATGGTCTTATCACTTTGTTCACTGATGATACCACAGTCGTCGTGAGTGCTCGCAACTATGACCAGCTGAACACAAAACTTAGTCTCGTGTGTAACAAGCTGCAAGATGAGTCTCGGCAAATGGGTTAGTCTTAAATATTATAAAGTCAAATATTATACTATTCACTGGCAGAAGAGTGCCAACTCCATTGTCAGTGTTAAGCCCAATGGGGCTGCGGAGCAGTAACAGGTTTCTAGGGTTTACTTTAGACTCCACATTAAGCTGGAAACCGCATGTCGATGCCGTATGTAACAGATTGAGTGGCGCGGTGTTCGCACTACGCAAGTTAAATAAAACCTTTAATCTCCCCCAGTATGCTTAGACAGGCGTATTTTGCATATTTCCACTCAATAATGTCTTATGGCATCTAACTTTGGGGTAACTCAGCAGATACGGATTGGGTATTCTTGATGCAAAAGCGTGCACTGCGAAGGGGTTGTACTGGAAGTACTACTGAGTTGGGTAGGTACTGGAAGGGGTTGGCCATAAACACTCTTGCAAATAATTGTTCGCTAATTACAGAATAATGACCCATTATTCACAATACCTATTTCAAGTTATTATGTTGCATCGTAAGAATATTGGTGATTATAAACGCGTGAATTTTGACGGTAAAATACTGCGTTGTACCGGCAGGCTTCAAACGGCTATTGGTCCGACGTACTATGAACATTTACCTGCGGAATTAAAAGATGTTACTTGTGACAAAACATTTAGGTACCGACTAAAAGACTTTTTGTTGGATAAATCCGTATACTCTGTAAAATAGTATATTAATATTTTACATTGATCTATGTATCCATTATAATTGTATTATTCCCATTCTGACATCATACTTATTTTTAGTTATACATGCATATGTTTATTTAAGAAAAATTTTTACTTCTGCTTTGACATTTTGTATTGACATTGTTTATTTATTCTATTAATTATGACATGTGAAATTTTAAATATTACTTACCTTATGTAAGTAGCATTAGATATATAGATTTATCTTTTTTGTAATTTATGTTGTTATTGACAATATCATTGTGGATTGACTTACATTTAATGTAATGTTATGTACACTTGATTTACAATGATAGATAAATAAACTAAACTAAACATAACAGCCTATATAAATAGACTTTGAGAGCCAGAGTTCTTCTCCCTGAGTGGTTAGCCTGACCATACTGTTCGCTACCACCATCTGTACATGCATGCATGATGCATGCATCTGGTGTAGGGGCGGGATATTCAGAATTCCTGTGACCTCCGAGCTCCTGTGACTTAGCTTAATTATACCAGTTTCCTGGTTCGCTTTCCTGTGCTATACTACGGAGGCATATGTTATTATGGGCATTACGACCGCTTTATAAAGCCAGAGGGTGTTTTTTGGAATTAAAACCCCACTGTTGTCCTGCCAGTCTGCTGCATATTCCAAAGTCTATTTTAGCCTTATTCAAGATTCCGATTATATGGCTGTTCCAAGTAAGTTTTTGGTCTAGTATTACACAAAGGTGTTTGACCTCCTTGGAGAACTCAATAGGTTGGCCATTCAATCGTGGTTTGACTAAATTGTCAAGTTGCCTTTTGTTGGTAAATGGTACTACCACTGTTTTCCCAGCGTTAATAAACAGCTCATTGTCTTTGCACCACTTATCAACAAAATACAACGCTCTTTGCATAACGTTTGAAAGCCTACTTTGACATAAGCCTCAGACGATTAACACTAGGTCATCAGCATATCCCTGCTTATTTATTTTATTTTATTTGGAAGACCAACAGCTATCCAACAACATAATATTAACAATCTCACGAAACAGAAAGCCAATTACAGGTCTTCGCTGATAGACTATGGAATACAATAAGAAAAACTGTTGAAACACTCATACCGAAAATAAATTAGACATTTAAAACTGATAGAGTACTACAGTATTACCACAACTAATACAATACTACTAGTACCACTACAGCATCTACATACTACATATAAACTAAAACTGTTACAATAATTATACAAGTATATTCACCACCGAACATGCTCGCCCACTTATCTATCCTGAGCTCCGCCAGTTTGTACAAGAGATGATCCACTGCCAGGGTCCAAAGTAGAGGAGATGAGACCCCTCGCTGCGGGCACCCCCTGGTAGTATATATTTCCAGTGAGGTTTCATGCAGGGTTACCTTCACTTTTCGGTTTGAGAGCATCGCTTCGACCCACTTCACCGTCACACGGCGGTCAATCTTTTTCTTAGTGAGACCTCGAACTAGTGTCCTTATAGGGGTGTTGTGAAATGCGCCCTCAATATCTAAGAATGAAATTTGTTTATCTTCTAATGCCTTATCTACCTTGTCTACCAGACTCAACAGGGCGGTATCAGTAGATCTTCCAATAGCGGTCGGTAGTAGAGTAGAGTAGACCTTCCAGGGCCGTTACCAGTAGTAATTAAAGGGCGCGTCCAGATACCAGATCTCGCGAATTGTTTCGCACGACGAAATGAAACAGCGCACGATGGTACTAGCGTTGTGAACGTGGCGTGGCGGCGAGAGCTGGACGCACCCTAAATGATACCTCTTGAGGAATTCCATGTACAAAGGAAACACTGTAGCTAGGACTCCGTTCTTTCGAACCTTCACGTGGTCACCAACAGATGGACTACGTAGTGGGGATTAGTGTCCAGTCCGCGGCGTTTGGTGCGATGGCGGCATTGTGCTGTAGGCACAAAATCAAAAAGTTCTTGAGAATATTCCCCAATGTATGGCCTGTAGAACACACAGGGAGCCAAAGTCTCTTTTGTCAGCCAGTGATTTTAACTTTCTTTTAAGTGTAGAGGTCTTATTTTGATTTCTGTGCCTGCAATATTCATATTGTCATAACTTTTCACAGATAGAAGACTATCAAACTGTGTCATGCTCTGAATATACCAAAGGACTACTAATGGACCTGAACATAAACGAATTATGCGCTGAGCCATGGACAGGATGGCCGCTGATATCATCGTTGTCTCTGATATCCATTTGCGCGCTCGCGGCTGGATTAATTGTGAAGCGATATCAGAAACAGATCAGAGTGTTTTTATTCATCCACGGCTTGTGCCTCTCTTGCGTGCAGGAGGAAGACCCAGACGCTGAAAAGCAATATGATATCTTCATCTCATTTTGCCACGAGGACGACGACTTTGTAACGGATGAAATCCTACCGAAACTATCAATGTACAATCTGTGCATACACTACCGGGACTGGATGGCTGGCGAATGGATTCCCGCCCAAATTACGCGCTCCGTCCACGATTCTAAGAGGACTATCATCGTCATGTCCAAAAGCTTTTTGCGGTCTTCGTGGGGCCTCATGGAGTTCCGGATGGCCCACGCCGCGACGGCTGAGGCAGGCCGCGCGAGGGTCATCGTTGTTCTGCGGGAAGAAGTTTTCAACGTACCGGAGTTGGACGCCGAGCTGAAGAGCTATTTGTCGACCAACACGTACGTGAAGTGGGGCGACCCGTGGTTCTTCGACAAGCTGCGTTACGCCTTACCCCGGGAGCCGATTGGACAGCGTGAAGAGCTGGCTGGTGACGGCGACGACTTTAGGATGGCGGTTAAAGTCTACAGGAGAGATGACGGTGAAACTACACTGAATGGGGTTGAATGATGAGCCAGCCGTTTTAATTAAACCATATCAAAACAATGTTGCATTCTCATTTTTATTATTACCTTCAAATTTCATTTTGATATTTTGGAGCAGTCTCTACGGAAAACCTCTCCCGGAGACTCATTCCACAAATGAATTGTAGAATTTAGAATTTAGCGTTTAGAATTGTTTATTATTAAAGAGGGCACAACGTCACTGATAGGAAGACAGTTGCTTGCGGAGCTTAAAATAGAGATCCTTACTTTTAGGAGTGTAAATAACGTTAGCGTTGTGCACGTTGACCAGGATGTCCGTCGACTGCTTCGACAGGGCCTCGCCTCTGGTGCCTGTCAATAAGGCTGACGGTACGTTGCGGATCTGTGCGGATTACAAGGCGACCGTAAATCCTGTATTGATAGAAGATGTATGGTTAAATGGGTTCAGGTAAAATAAGACGATTCAAAGAAGTATACAGTCATTGTAAGGACAAATTTGTACATGCAAGTGCGGTTAAAAGCTACGAGTGCACATGAGAGTTCACCTCCTCCCTCCCAACCGCTATACCGGAGGGTGCCCATTTCCTTTGCGTTGGGCGCAAAAAAAAAAAAAAAAAAAACCATAGGAAGTTGCTAGAGAGACTAAAAACTACCATCCAAATAACCATAAAATCAAAACTTTTTTCACACACCTTCTACTGTCAATTTATAATTTATTAGTTCCGAAATACGTCACAAGATGGCATTAGTTGTATATAGAATGTCTTAAAATATAAAACAAATCGGTGAAATGTTGTGCAATTCGCCATTGCTTTCTAAGATTTAAATCGAAACTGTCAAATTTACCTAATAAAGGACCTATAGACGACCGTCCATTAAAAAATGGTTAGGCGTGAGAGCCTCTGGGTAGTTTGGATACGTAATAGGATAGTTGGACACGTAAGTAATAGGACGCGAGTTTACTAAGGCTTCCACCTCGGCTATCAGAGTGATAAGAGTTTAGTGACGAGGCGCGCGCTCTTTTAGTACAACATGTAGAGCTGACTTAACCGTTCGTATCATGCGCTCCCACGAGCCGCCCGTTTCTGGTGCCCCTGGTGGTATAAAACGCCAATCAAAACCTTCGATCGAGCCGTCGCGTCGAATTTGATCCATATCAAGTTCGCTTAAGCTCTTCTTTAATTCCGCACTAGGACCACGAAAGTTCGTGCCATTATCCGAGTATATGACACTGGGCATTCCTCGGAGAGCAGCCATGCTTTGCAAAGCCATAATGGTGGAATCAGTTGTGAGATTTTCACTTATCTCTATATGAATAGCGCGAATAGTGAGGCAAGTAAAAAGGACACCGTATCTTTTAACTTTACTGCGTCCCATAGTTATTTCAATAGGCCAAAAAAACCTGTAAAGATAAATGGTGGCCGGTTGTGTTGCAATCGAGCAACGGGTAGGCTCCTTTTTTTTGGGTGTAATTCATTCACGACAAACTCATTGGCTCCGTGCAACGATCATCGATGGTAATGTTATACTATTAAAAGGGTGATCTTGTGCTTACCATGGAGTATTGCTGGTCGTGTGATAGAGTGATTTACATTTGTCACTTTATCTATGCTGAAGGCCGCATGATGCGATTGTCATCTAAGTAAGGCATCAAACATTGTAATCGACTAGTGGATGAAAGAGACTTGTTTTGTTGGAGGCAGTTTAAGCCAAAGGTAACGTTTGCTGACTTTTATTGTCCTGTGTTCTTTTTAGACAGTTTGACTGAGTCGCGCGCCTATCACTGCTGCTTCTGGTTCCCGCCTCGGTACGGAGACTGGGCGTAGTGTAGAGACTTTTACTAGCCACGAAACACACATTAACGCTGCCATCATCTTTTGTGAAACGCCAATAACTAACAGCAGCACAAGCCTTGGTGGACGCACCACAGAAGGTGTGTAGCTGTGTATCTACAATTGTACCTACAGGTGATGTACTAGGGGGTGTCACGGCGTAGCATGAAGTCCAATCCCCAGCTGCATCGTACCAGCGCGGTATGCGTGATGTTTCTATTTTCTTCAATTCATCCAACCAGGCGGTCCACTGAACGTACTATTTGGTTCGAATGTGGCATTTTCAGTCACTCCTATGTACATTTTGGAACAACAACATTTTACTTTTTATAATAAATGGAGAAAAAAAACCATGCATGTCATAAATAGACATTATAACGCTTAACATTTGAGATTTTGTGGGGCGCTGTTAACCATGTAAAATATTTGACGGAATGCGCGTTAAGTCAACTTTGAACGCAAATGAGTCATCCGCGGGGTGCCACACCAACCCGAGAGTGCCCTCAGTGGTGTTGGTAGCGCCATCTTTGAACTGCACAGCTGATTGTGCAAGCGCCTCAATAGGTATATTTTCCAAAACTCTCTTTGAGTTACTGGACCACCCCCTTATTTCAAAACCTCCGTTTTTATGCACTTTACAAATTAATGTCTGAAATTACTGTCTGAAATTAATTTTATGGCACTTTCTTCACTGAAAGTTGAATGGACACAGTCGTCCATGTAATGGTCACTATATGACGCTTACGGCCTCGGGATACTTGTTTTCGTATGTTTTCACATTTTTATTTTTAATATATTGTGCAATAAAAGGCGAACAAGTAGCACCGAAAGTCAAACTTTGCATCGCACAGACTTTAACTGGCGCATCAGGTGCGTCTTGCCACAAAAACCTAAGTACGTGTTGATCAACACGTCTTATCTTAACCCGCAGGAATATGTCCCGTATGTCCCTCAGTATCGCTATTTTATTTATACTCGCTCCTTGCAGACGCCATTCATAACGTGCGACAAATAATCACAAGATAAATTATTCAAGAATGACAGATTTTG
The DNA here is from genome assembly GCA_907269095.1 of Blastobasis adustella. Lineage (NCBI taxonomy): Eukaryota > Metazoa > Arthropoda > Insecta > Lepidoptera > Blastobasidae > Blastobasis > Blastobasis adustella. The sequence continues at coordinate 2,079,135 of OU026132.1, forward strand.
AGTAGGCAAACATAGCGTATTCACTATACGTAACTTAATGTCCACAAATTTTTGCTGACACTTAAGATGCGTTTTGTTGGTAAACTTCTATACCGAACGCGTCTACGAATTTGATAGAATCCGATCGTTCACACTGCAATCCAAGGGTGCTCACTAACTCCGAGTCGATAGAAACGGACGCGCCGTCATCTAAGAGCGCTTAGGTATTTATTGTGGCGCTTAAAGGCAGTGTGGCGTCTTGCGCTTGCGCTGTCTGCGGCGCTGGTTTAGTCCAATGGAGTAGTCAATGGTGTGCGCGGCCGCATCCATCTACGTCACACACAGGCGCAGGGCGTGTCGTGTCTCGCGCGTGTCGCGTAATTAGACAACAATAACATAACCTCTTGAGTTTTTAAGTAGTTCCATTTATCTTTTCGCGATGCTCGCTTGAATAGACGGCAATCAGTTAATAAATACTTGTGTTTTTGACAGAACTTGCATAAATTCACCATTTCATCTCCTGGTGTGTCCGTAGTAGTGAGAACAGAGCGATTGCGAAATTTGTTGTTACCAATCCGCTTTGTTCATTGGGTGTATGTGCGACCCCTACAACAGATAATTTCTCGCTTTCTAGGTTTAAGAAACTCTGTAATATCTCAAGCTTGGGGTGGCCTTCTAGTAGGTTATTATAAGCGAAATCTGTCCACTTTCCGATTAATGTGCTCGGCAATTTAGAAATAACAGTAAATAGGTTTAGTAAATAGGCAAAGTAGGTAACTTACGTAACTGCAAAGTAAGTGTTTAAATTATCAGGTCTGACTTGCCGAATCGGAGTTCCAGAGCTTGCATAACATCTGCAGGTGGTGTGTTACCTATGAGTAGGTCTGTCACGGCGTCTTTGGCGTCTCCTTGCAGGGCTCGGCGGAGTCTCCAAAGGTTTTCTGAGTCACTAAAGTTACATACCCGTGTAGACTCTGCATAGGCGTTCGTAAAGTGTAGCCAGTCAATGCATTCTCCACCAAATGGAGGCAACTCTCGTGGAGTGGCGAGTCTGTTTAATATACGATCTTCACGATGGCTTGACGAGTGGTTCACCATATCTTTTAGGGTATGTGCTAAATATTGAATGCTGGATTCTAGGTTAGCGGCTGGTTGAACGTTTTTTATTCACCATGCATCATACGGAGTGTCCGTATGAGGCATGCACTGACCGATTTTGATATTTTTTGGCATAGTGATAGTGTACAGACAGCGCACAAAGCCCCCAAAATGCCCAAAAAAAAGAAAATGAGAACGTCAATTCCTGGATCGTATAGTTACTTTAATAAATATAAGCATTTCAATATATAATTTCGTAAGACACACATCGCTAGCGCGATTTAAAAGACTATCAGCGACATCTAGTGAAATTTCTAAGAACTTATGGTTTAACTTTGGACATTCCGCCCCCTAAGAACCATGGTTCAAGGGTTCTTCACTAAAATTAAACTTAATTAACAAAGTAAAGAAAAAAAAGAAAACAATTTGAGTTACATGTTACTGACGTTAACGAACAGTTTATCTATGTTAACTGTAAACGCTACAATGTTTGTATCTTAAAGTATACTTAAAACTACACAAGTGGACTGTTAACACTCAAAACTAAATTTTATAAATCTTATACCAATTTCTGTTTGCAAAGATTACAGATTTATTTCAATAAATTAACTAACTAAATATTCTAATAACAAAAGTTATCTTAACCAATAGGCAACAAGCATAGCTTTGAAGTTGGACGCTTAATACTCGTATCTTTACAACGTAATGTAACTACTTTTGTAATATTATCTTTGCCCGGATGAATTTGTTCGACTCTACCGTATAACCACTTTGCAGGTGGTAAGTTATCCTCCTTTATTAAAACGACATCGCCTACTTTCGATTCGGGGGATTTAGTGTTCCATTTATATCTTTGGAAAAAATAGGTCAAATAATCTTTTGACCATCTAGACCAAAAGCATTGCAGCATACGTTGCGTTACTTGCCAACGTCTTAAACTTCCCATAGCAGAATATTCATAGTTACTGTCAGGAGCAATAACTAAAGGTTCACCAACTAAGAAATGGCCTGGTGTTAACGGCATAGGATCTTCACAGTTAGAACTAATTTGTGTCAAAGGACGAGAGTTCAAACAAGCTTCAATCTGTGACAACACAGTTGTCATCTCTTCAAAGGTAAGTGTCGTGTCACCAATTATTCTTTTAAGATGAAATTTTACGCTTTTTATCCCTGCTTCCCATAGTCCTCCAAAGTTGGGAGCATGGGGAGGGATAAAATGCCAATCTGTACCATTGTTGGCCAATGAAGCTGCTATTTCACTTGACATTGAAGAGAGCTCACTAGCAAACAATGATTTCAGCTCCTTTGATGCACCCTTGAAGTTAGTGCCATTGTCACTCCAGAGCTGAGTACAGCAGCCTCTCCGGGCTAAAAATCTCTTAAAAGCAGCTAAAAATCCTTAAAGGTCAAATCAGAAACAACTTCTATGTGAACAGCCTTTGTTGCCATACACACAAAAAGGCAAATGTATCCTTTAAATGATTTCTGGCCCCTTCCCCGTGTAACTCTCATATTTATAGGACCAGCATAATCAACTCAGGAGTGTAAAAATGGCTTGTTTGGAGTTACTCTGCATGTAGGCATTTGTCCCATCAGCTGCGATCGAGTTTTTGCTGTATTTCGAATACAAACGACACATCGATGTACACAAGATCGCGCTAGATTTTTCAGTCTAAACAACCAATATTTTGATGGGATATAATTTATCATTAACTGCTGACCACCATGTAGAGTTCGATGATGTGCATCTGCCACAATTAGTGTTGCCAAATGTGATCCACACGGAATTATTTATTTATTTATTTATTTATTTCACAGTTTAACAGCAATGTAATTCAATTAATTATTATTGGATGTTTTGAGTTTTCATTGAGCATTGAATTTTGGATTCTGCCTCCTACTCTCAGAATTCCATCTTGATCCACGAATGAAGTAAGTGTGATTAAACTGTTTTGTTTATCCAGGGTAAGTCCAGCCAGGAGAGTCTTCATTTCATAATTATAAAATTGTCTTTGGCATTGTTTAATGCAGCATTTCAATGAATTTTGATGTTCTATTGACGTAAGGTTAGTGGGTAATGTATCCTTTGACTTTAAATTTACAATTCGCAAACAGAACGCGACAACTCTTACTTATCTTTGTAATGATGAAAATCTTTCAATTATATTTTCATTATAGTTTTGTGGAGTGGTCACTGCATGACTTTCAGTAGTTCGAATTTCTAACTCAGTTTTGTCCAAAATAGCATTTGGTTTGGTATATTCAATTGCTTCTTGTCTTAACCATTTTGGTCCTTGCTTCCACAGCTGACTATTAAGCAACTCAGAAGGTAAAATCACTCTGGATCCACAATCAGCTGGATTATCTTGCGACTTAACATGACTCCATTGCGACGGTTCCATTAAACGGAGATTTTCAGATGTGCGATTAGCCACATAAGTTTGCCACCGACTGAGATGGTCTTTCAACCAACACAATACTATTGTGGAGTCCGTCCAAGCATGTAAGTTTTCTTTGTTAATTTTCAGCACTTCAGCAACCTCTACCAGTAATTTAGCGACTAAAACAGCTCCACAGAGTTCCAAGCGTGGAATTGATATTTGTTTTATAGGTGCTACTCTTGTTTTTGCAGTGACCAGATTCGAGTGAATGTTGCTATTCGAATCGATTATCCTAATGTACACCACAGCATCGTAGGCTACATTGGACGCATCGCTGAAACCATGCAATTCTATTGTTCTGTCTTGAGAACTTCGTTGCACCCATCTAGGTATATGGAAATTCACTACTTTACACATTTCATTGCGATATATTTCCCATTCACGTTGCAGCTCTACAGTCAAGTTATCATCCCAGTCGAGTCCAGCTATCAACAACTTTTGGATAAACACTTTTGAGGTAATAATGCAGGGAGCAATCCATCCTAACGGGTCATAAAGACGTGCTATTTCCGCGATAATTTTTCATTTGTTTCAGGTGCAGGTTCCGGCGTCAACTTTACCGTGTAATCAAATTCATCTGATCGATGATTCCAGGCAAGTCCCAATATTTTGGTAACTTCCTCCATTTTTATTTGCATGCTATTATCTGAGCTTCCTTTCAAGCTATCTAGCAACTCTAACTTGTTGCTAGACCATTTTTGCAAAGTAAATCCACCACATTTTAATAGTTCATTCATTTGTTGATAAATCTTAATAGCTTCAATTTCAGACTCGCAGCCTGTCATTAAGTCATCCATGTAGAAATCGGAATTTACCCTCTCAGCAGCCAATGGATATTTATGGCCTTCGTCAACAGCTACTTGTTGCAACGATTTGACTGCTAAGTATGGCGCACAAGATGTGCCAAAGGTAACTCGTAAAAACCGATAATCCTAAAGTTCAGAATCTGTTTCTTCCCTCCACACAATACGTTGACAATCAACATGTTTCTGTGCCACTTTCACTTGGCGGTACATTTTTACTATATCTGCTGTAAGACAGATTGGGTGCAGGCGAAAACGCATTATAATATGCCGTAAATCAGGCTGTAAAGTAGGTCCTACCATTAAGGTATCGTTTAAAGAAAACCCATTGTTTCCTTTAGCCGATGCATCTACTACCATTCTCGTTTTAGTAGTAGGTCTGTCCATTTTAATTACAGCATGATGCGGCAACCATACCTGACCAATGTCCGATTTTTTATTTTCAAGTGGGATTTTCTCCATGTGTTCAAGTGCTAAATATTCATTTATAACTTCAGGATATTGCTTCTTTTGATCCATGTTCTTGTTAAGCCGTTTTTCTAAATTTATAAATCTTTGGACAGTAATATTTTTTGTATTTCCATATTGACAGGGAGGGTCGTCCAAGCGGAATGGAAGCTCTACAATGTAGCGACCAGTTGCGTCACGCCGAGTGGTTTTCGCGAAATAATCTTCGCAAGCTTGCTCTTCTTGCGTAAGAATCTTTTTAAAATTGTACTCAGTTTCGGATTCAATTTCCCAAAACCTTTTGAGTATTTCCGTTTCTTCCGATTGAACGTGCGCGCTGATTATATTATTATGACAACTTGCTATTTGTGAGGCGCCATCGCCAGTGCTTCCCGACAAAATCCATCTAAAGTTTGTATCTTGAGCTATAATGTGATCATTAGGACTTTTTATTAACCCTTCTTTTAATATTTTACAGTATACTTCCGCCCTAATAAAATATCTATTTTATTTGGTGTGTTGTATTGCGGATCTGCAAGTTTCAGGTGAGGCAACTTTATCCAGTCATAAAACTCGCATTCTTTCAGGAAGCAGAGAAGTTACTGTTCTCAGCACGTGTCTTTACTTTAAGCTTAAAGGTTGGATCATGAAGTGATTGCACCTCTACTATAACGGTGTGCCTAGATGATAGATTGCTTCGATCTCCACCTAGACCAGATATAATGCTTTTGGTCGCTACTTTCTTTAATTTCAGTAGTTGTACGGCTGCTTCCGTTATAAACGACGCTTGGGATCCCTGTTTCAAAAGTGCTCTCAGTACATGAGTATTACCCAAATTACTCGGCTTTCATCAAAGCTGTGGCTAATAAAGTTTGATTTGTAACTTTTCCTGCCAAAAAATGGTTCAAAATCTTTGATGGGGTACCATCTTGCATCGAAAATGAAGCCTGTTTTTCATTTTCGTCCATTGGTTCAGTCGCAGGTTCACTTGCGAATGCTACATTGACTGAACCACCTTCATTTTGGGGGAGTAGTAAAGTGTGGTGACGTTTTTTGCATACGCAACATTTAGTTGTAACACGACAGTCTCTATTTAAATGATTCCTGCCCAAACAGTTGAAACAAACTCCTAAAGTTTTTGCAATGTCTCTACGTTTGTCTACATTTTCCTAAGAAAATTCCGTACAATAACTTAACCGGTGAGATTGGTTTCAGTGTGGGCAAGCATCATTTGAAGAAATGTGCAAAGCCCAAAGGCAAAGGCAAAACCAAAACCTAGTAATGTCAGTAATCCAAAGATTACTGACATTACTAGGTTTTGGTTTACCTTTACCGTTACGCTCTAAAAACTCTAACGCTCTAAATCTAGTTTCCATAAAGTATTAAAACTCATCAAATGTTGGCAATTCTTCGGATGATTTACTTACCTACAATTCCCACTGCTTCCGAGATTCCACGTCCAACTTCAAACCTATAATGTAAATAATAAGCACATCGCAAGATTTTGTGTCTATTCCTAAGTTTGACAGTTCATGCAAACAATCAGTAGTCGTATCTATCAATTCTATTAAAGCTGAAGATGACTCTATTTGTAAATTACGTTGACTTAGAAAGCGCTTCAAAATACAATTCGATGTGTATTTTTTATTGTTGTATCTACTTTGTAAAATATTCCAACATTTTTCGTAATTTAATAGCGTAATAGGTATATGTTTAATTAACTGTTCGGCTTCACCGGTAACTTGAGTTTTTAAATAATGCAATCTTTGTACGTCGTCTAAGGCAGAATTATTGTGCACTAATGAAACGAATAAATCTTTAAATGTTAACCATTCTGTATATTTTCCGGAAAATGTTGGAATAGATATCTTAGGAAGCTGTAACAATGAATTGTTCCCTACGGGTTTGACTGAAGATTCACTAGAACTACCCAAAATATCTTTAGATTGTGACATAGTGACCAATTTTGTTCTTAATTCTACCTTATAGTCTAGATACATTTCATACACAGTTTCAAACACATTTTTGATCACGTATAAACTCTCATCTAAATCCTTTTTTGAAAATTTAGCTATTAATGTTTCGAAGTAAAATTTTTCATTATTTATTCTAAACCCTCTAATCTTGTAGCTAAATATGACTCGGATATCCGTTCCTTTGGTGACTTTCTATAGTTAATTCTTGCCTTTTCAATTTGATTTTTCATATCATCCATTATTCGTAATACGACCTCCATATTAATGATGAAATGTATGTAATTTATATTGTATTTATGATCCAGCAAATGTAAATAATTTCTCAAAGTTTAAAATGATCTTCCAGATAACGCAATTTTTCTAAGAATTCTAAGTGTCAAGTTCAAATTTTAACACAATATTTTTCTAAGTGTTTGGAGTTTTGTTCCAACGGGTAGAAATTTGGGCATAGGTTCCCTGTAGTTTCACTTTTTATCAAATTATTCTAAGTCCATGCACAATTTCTAAAATTTTACAAGCCTTTGACACTTTTCAATTTTTGTTTAAGTTGTTTATCTTCGTCTTCAAATTAATAACTTTAAAGTACTCACAGTTTTACTGGCACTTATTACCACATCACTTTGCTCCAACCGGTCACACAGCTTGCTCATCCAGCTCCACCCAGCACGCAGACAGCTTGGCACAGCTTACACGGGTGTTGATGTTGTCAGGAATATTATTCTTCAACTTGGTTATTTTTACGACTACTACTTTTATATCTCTTATTGTGTACCACAAGAACGTATTTTACAATCAAAAAACGATCCGAGCTCGATGGACCTTTGTACAGACAGCGAACAATGCCCCCATAATGCCCCAGAAAATGAGAACGTCAATTCCTGGATCGTATAGTTACTTTAATAAAAATAAGCATTTCAATATATAATTTCGTAAGACACACATCGTTAGCGCGATTTAAAAGACTATCACCGACATCTACTGAAATTTCTAAGAACTTATGGTTTAACTTTGGACAGATAGATTATATCCCGGGGCAGCATTTATGCTGTAAACATCTAAAAAATTGATAAAGTAATTATAAACCAGCAACTAAAATTTTGGTGCAGTACAAAGATTTAATAAAGCCAGTTTTTCCAGCAAACCAAGGTTGATCGAACTCCCAGTACATTTACAATAGCTAAAGAGCTCAGCGTATATTTCGTAGTTAGTAGTATATGTTATAGTAAGTATACCATCATATCAGCCAGAAGACGCCCACTGCTGGGCATAGACCTCCCCCAGAGATCTCCACAAAGGCCGGTCCTGTGCTTTTCGCATCCAGCTGGTACCTGCGATCCTTACCAGGTCGTCAGTCCACCTTGTGGAAGGCCTACCCACGCTGCGTCTTCCGGCACGTGGCCGCCACTCTATTTAAAACTGCTATCCACGGAATAATGTGGTAAATACGGTCCTGTTACAATCTCTGTCAAATATACATCAAATTTGGTACTAAAGCTACCAAAAATGTTAGATGCTCGATGGACACGCGCTAAACTACACGCAAGTGTACGCCTCGCTGCAAAGTTCTTTCAGTCACTTCCAACATGGGTTTCTGAATGGTCGTTCCACTGTGACTAATTTTACTCTTCTTAATAATACATTGACTGATGCTATGGAGAGTGGCTCACAAGTTGACGTTATTTATACAGACTATAGCAAAGCCTTCGATAGAATCAATCACAAACTGCTTTTAAATAAGTTGGCTGCTATCGGGATCAGTTCAGATGGTTCACCTCCTACATTTCACATAGATCTCAGGCTGTCGTAATCAGCAACTATATGTCTGGTTGGGTGACCATTCCTAGTGGCGTGCCCCAAGGTTCATTATTGGGGCCTCTGTTGTTTATTGTCTTTATAAATGACATAGAATCATGTTTTTTAACAGCTAGTTTTTTGGCTTATGCAGATGATATGAAGATATATGCTACCATAGGTTCATTTGCTGACGCTGAGGCCCTCCAGGCCGATCTCGAGCGTCTTGACGACTACTGTCTAATAAACAAACTGGATCTCAATCCCGCTAAGTGTTCAATTGTGACTTGCGGTCGCAAGCGAGCTTTTTAAGATTACATGCGTTCTGCACGACTCCAAACTTATTTTTGACTTACATATCAACGCTATAGTAGCTAAAGCATATAAGGTGCTTGGTTTCATAATGCGATGTTCTAAAGAATTAAATTCCATTAAAACGATTAAGATATTGTACTATACGTTTGTTAGGAGTATTCTTGAATATGCATCTCAGGTTTGGAGTCCGTGCTTTGCTATTTACAAGTCGAGGCTATACAAAAGAAGTTTATGCGTTATTTATTACGTACGCCTATGCAAGAAACACCACCTTCCTCCACTTCTCAAACGATGAGAAATAGCAGACCTTTGATTGCCCGGAACTTCTCTCTCGTATTTTTATTAAAGCGCCTGCAAGATCTTTTAGACACCACTACCCTCTTCATGTTCCCGAAGCTACCACCAACTATAGGAGAAATACCTTTCTGTTACAAGCAGCTCAAAATTTTAACGTCTTGCCCAAAGTTGTTTACCTTGACCTGTTTAATATAAGTTTTGAATCGGCGAGAAATCGTGTACTTAAGTATTACTTTGACACACTGTAATGCAAGTATTTTGAAAAATTGAGTCGAGCAAAGATAGTTTTTGTGCTTAAGTTGTTGTGTCTCATCAATTGTTGTACTTATTTTTATTTATTGTGTGTTTTATCAGTGGAAGCCTATAATTGGCTATGTAATGCTATTATTGTTTTTAATGTAACAACTGCTGTTGGCTTTCCTTAAGTAAATAAAATAAAATAAACCAACATCTGCTAAAACAACTCAAGACAACCGTTAGACACTCTTTTACAATACAATACACAATACAATACAAAACTCTTTATTGCACCAGAGGACACAAGTACAGATACAAAAAAAATATGCTAGGTAGTACAAAGGGCGGTCTTATCACTAATTTGATCTCTTCCAGACAAGCTTGGTATGGAGAGAAGCACAGGAAAGCTTTTTTATGGTACGACTTTTTCTAAACATGTGTTCAACAGATGTAGAATAGAATAGAATAGAATAGAAAGATTTTTATTTGGTACTCCATGCACACACATCAACTTATACCTAAACAATAAATATAAATAAATACATCTTAATTTAACAAAGAAAACAAAAAAAGAAAAAAAGAAATACCACTTAATATATAGGCTGTATGTGTGCGCTGCAGCAACACAAAAGGGTTGTGGCTCAGCACAGTATTACCTTGAAGGGCAACCCACTGATTTTCAGCCAAAACCCAGGTAGTACGCGGTACCCAATGAAATATTTTTTAAAACATCAACGGCCTTACCACAAAAAATATTTTAAACACGAGATAAACATGTGTTTAGTTAGTCACTGTCTAAATTGTTAAACACTGTTTAGGCGGGTGTTTAACTTTCTGTACTACAAAACGACGTTTAGCAACTGTCTACCACGACAGTGTTTAACTTCATGTTTTCTTTTCATCTCTAGTAACACTGAACAACATTCATTCATCTCGGTCCCCATTCGTTCTGAACCGTTTCGTTTTATGCAAACATTATTCGAACACATTACAGTGGTTTCCGAATTACAATGAAATTTAATTAAAAATATACTATAAATTAACCTGTATTATGTTTTTTCTATAATTTATTGATTTAATGAACACAAATCAAAATATTTTCGATTATTTCTTAAGACCTTGTTTCCATAGCATACTTGCAACGGAAAAGGAACGTAATTTACGTTTGACGTTACTAAATTGATGAGCGACTTGGTTTTGTTTGGCGCGAGGCGCGAGTTTTACGTTACGTACAATATCTTCCTCTCTGCGAGTTTTATTCTTGTTTTCATTAGTTTCGACAATAGACGGACTCTGGGCCCTCGCGTGCCGCGCGGGGGCGCAACCGGGACATGGTGCCAAGATGATGATGATCAGTTTCGACAATAAACTTATATTAATAGTAATATAGAAGGGGTTTTTAAAGACCAGACTATCTTATTAATATCTAAAATATTTTTCATTATAATATTCAAATGGATTAATTCGCTCACGGTATACTATGTCTCGAAAAGTATATTAAGTCTTCCTCGTCTATAAAATAAATCAAATCCAAAAAATCCATGACCGTACTCAAAAATTTAACCCGCCACGAGTAGACACGATGAAAAATACACCAAAAATGCCACCATGCATAAAGTTAGACACGTGCTAAACCACCATCTGGCAGTGTCTAAAGTTAAACATGGTTTAACAATTGCTTAACTCTAGACAACCGTTAGACACACTTTTATGGTACGACTTTTACTAAACATGTGTTCAACAGATGTCTAACCCTTGTTTAACTTATTTGTGGTAAGACTGCAAGTGTGTAAAGTGAACGAAGTGTAGTTACATGCTCCACATTTTCGACTACCAATAAACACTACAAACGCGAAAATTGTGACATCTGTCTGTTCGTCTGCTACTTTTCAACGCCCAAAGCGCTGCACGGATTTGGAAAAAAAAATAAATATTTTAGCGACATGGTGGCCTATGCAAGCATTCCATATGTTAAGTTTCGCTATCGCAAGAAGTGCTCTGGAATACCCTTCTTCTGGATTTCTAAAAGATGACTTTTATAATGTTTCTTAAATAGCACTTTGTGCCTAACATTCTTATTGGAGGGGGTATGTTATTCCAGCACTTCGTTGCTTGATAGCGGAAACTGCCCCTAAAAGCTGCCGACCCATGCTTATGAACCGACAGAGGAATATGTGCAGATCTACTGCCATACTTCTCCTGAAGTGAAGTAATCTTAATTTTTTCAAATAAGTAATGAGGTTGCTTAAACTTCATCACATCAAACAGGACACATGCAAGATGCAACCTCTGCCTAGATGCCATATTTAACATTGATTTATTGTTTAAGTAAGGGGTTATATGGCTACGAGGTGGTATTTCGAAGCAGAAGCGACAGCAAGCATTTTGAACCCGTTGTATCAGTCTCTGGGTTTTACACAACAACCGTGGGCCATATAGAGTGTCGCCATAATTTAGTCGTGACAAAACAACCCAGATGTCCAACCCTTGTTTAACTTTTTTGTGGTAAGACTGTATAAATTTTTGTCATCTCTGTCAAAAATACGTTGACCTCTATAGCTATTGTAAATGTACTGAGAATTAGATCATTCATGCGCCAATCAGTGGACCTCTAGAAAATACTAAATTTTTACCGCACCAGAGGTTTTTATTGCTGGTTTATTATTTCTCAAGCAAGTTTTGATTTGTTTTATAGCCTAAATGTTGGCCGAGGATATACTATTGCTATACAAAATTTCATGGAACTCTGTTCAGCGATTTTTATGTGATGCGCGTTCAAACAGACAGATAGACAAAGATAAAATTTTAAAATTGTCGTAACGTGTTCAGGTGGTTGTTTTAAGTCGCTGTGGTTGGTTTTTTTGTCTTTACGATTTTATTACATGTATAGATATTTTAGATTTATTTTTTGTAACATAGATTAAAAACGCAGGTAAAATCCACACCGTGAAAGCCGCCTTAGCGTACCTACTTAATTTGAACGAACCAATGAGTACGTTGTATTCAGCCTCAGTACTTTATAGTTGAAAAAAATAGAGCATAGTAAGTCATTTTTCGATACAACTTTAGCGTTAAATACTCGTACCTGTAACCGTTTATTGTGACGGGTACCTCTTAAAGTGCAAATAATATGGTGATAATTGGCCCCAGTTTGGCTAAGAAGTCCGCCTGACCAATTTGGGTAACAGTAAGTGACAAATAAAAAATAATAATTATAGTGGAACTTGTATAAAAAGTGTTTTAATTCTAACAAATAAATAAACATTTGTCTTAGACTCACATATAAACTTACCTCTTAGATTAACGTTGGAAACAGTTCTGGCACCGATTGTTAGAAAAAGTGAGTCATAGCACTAAGTAGATAAACTAAACAAGTTGTTTCAAATCTATACGCACGACTAAACATCTCATAAATAACCCATAGTTTCTTTATAAATTTGCGACCAGCACTTGGACAAGTTTTTGTGCTGCTGAGTGTAGGTATGTATAAGATAAGATAAACTATGATGCAATGGAATATTATAAATAAATAAATATTCTTGGACAAATTCACACAGCACCATCTAGCCCCAAACTAAGCAAAGCTTGTGCTATGGGTGCTAGATAACTGATTATGTATAGTTCTTCTAGTTTGTGCACATATGTTTCACGCATTATTTGACATTGTGCTCTCTTCTCTTAAAATGAGCTTTTTCTTTCCTCATTGCATCACAGTTACAAGGATCATTTGGCATTTGGATGAGGGCGTGAGTGTCAAACATCAACTCCAGCTGTCTGTCAAAAATGACGCTTTACAAGATGGCAGCGTTCATTCTGATTTCGGCCACGTGCCAAATGATCTTTGTAAACCGTCACTTGACAGTGCCGCGTCGTGTTCGAAGTGAATGCGTGCTGCATGCGTCCTGCATGCATCCTGCGTTTGTCCGTCGCGTCGCTGTGTGATGGGACGCTAATAATTCAAATTCATACAACATAACCCTCCTTCTGTCGCAGTCGGTTAAAACATTGGCGTCGTTCGAACGTTTCAATTTGCTAACATAAGAAGCTAAACACCCACATGTGGCACCTACTTAAAATTCCGAAACCAAAAGCAATAAATTCCCCAAAACGCAACGAGCTTAATTACAAGGGTCACACTTGTGAAGCGCAAAAAAAAATAAAAGTTCGTAATTCAAAATGTCAAATAAATTCACGCTGGGATATCGATGTAAAAACTATACCAAGAAAGCGAACAAGCTAGCCATAGAATAAAAAACTAACAGAAAAACCAAGGTTTCAGATACATTTAAAGTCTTACGACTTAGGGATGCTTATCAATTACGCGGCAAACCGTTGGACAATTTCAGGGACGAGCAAGCGAGACAAAATCAGTCGGTGGTGAAAGGCGCATACGCGGGAAGCGACGGGGTTGGGAGATTGCACTCCCCGCCACAAGGGATGATGCGCAGGCGTCGGTTGTCATCCGTAACAACCAAAGGACACCAAACAACACAAGCAAAGAAGAACCTTATGTTAATTAGAGTAGATACTAAAATTGTAATTAGTAATTAATAATGGTCAGCGAGATGAATCGAGGGGTAGAGGGTTGACACTTCTTATTTCGGAGCAGAGCGAGGCGGCTGGGCGAGCAGCGGAGCAAATATTAGAATCTGATCATAAAGTTTAATAATGTATAATTAAATAATATTTTAATTTACTATTTAATTTTTATTTATATTAGAGTCAGTGTATATTTGCTGTCGGCGACAAAAGTTAAGTTGACACCTATTATATTTATATAAATGGTTTGGGTCTATATTGTATCGAACAGATTAATTACATTTATCAATTTCATCAATTTATATTAATATCCTCACTACTAAAGATTTCTATAACATAGTTTAACTCAGTCAAGATGTAAAGTAAAATTTACCCAATCGATTGACATTTACATTTAGTTTTGACTGTAATTATTAACTATAAATATCTCTACGTGAGATAATTTGAGCATGGTACTATTGTAATAAATATTCCGAAGCCTATGTCTTCCATCATCCAATCAAGTAATTAATGTGTTTGATATATCTCTGTATGAGATGAATGTCTGCTATTGTTTGATTAAATTCAACCAAAGCCTATGTATATGTACTTATATATTGCGCGTAATTCACGTTAACGTTAATCATCACGTTAACTCATCCCTGCATGATATAGTCGTAATGTGGCATTATTTGAATAAAATGATAATCAAACCTACCTATGTCTAAAATGCGACGCTTGGGAGTTCGTAATGTACTTATATTGAAATCATCATCAATGACGAATACTTCAAAATATATATTGTTTATTGTAAATGTTTGGTAATAAATATATGTTAGCTTAAACCAACGTTTATTCATAATGTTATTAGACCAAAAGGCGTATTGGCTGTCCCAGCTTATACGACTAGTCTAATTAACGAATATACCTATAATCTATATTATTTTTAGGCCAAAAGGCATGTGAGTTAATCAATCTCCACATCACTAGCCTAACACTTGTTAGTAACGCGCAGCGTTAATGAGTCGGATACTTTATTCATAAGTTATAATTTATATTGACTAATTGTTTCACATTAACTTACTTAATGAATCTTATGTTTTATTATATGTTTTAATCATGCAAACCAAGTATGACGCTTTGACTTTCAATTGTGTAGATGAAATGATTTGATATGAACAGATAATTGTTTAAATAATATTAATTCAGATATTAATTCATTAATTAACTATAACTAGATTTAATTGGGCGGAACTGGTTTTTGCGGACTGACCCGTTTTCCAGTTCCTATAGGTATTGGCCCTAGGAATCGTTCGGTCAGAATCACGAATTTCTTTATTGTCAGAAATTCTTGGTTAAAATAATAAAATGGTTTCAATCGTAGAGTCACAATTAAGTAAATAAACGTATATTCATACTTTAAACTCTACCTGTGACTTTATTTTACCTGTGACATTCCAAGTTGGCAGTAATCACCCATATCTAATGATTGAGATGCCTAAGTAACTTCATTCTAGACTAATGTTACTTAAATGCCTTAAAAAAACTCATTTGCTTTAGAGAAAATCAATACAAATACCCATATAACTTCTTGCAATTTAACGCATGGCATTCGAGTTTTGATTTGAAGTAATACTTATCAAACCCTAGTTGGTTCTATATTCAGTAAGACTGAGACACCACAGTCGTTGCGATCCTTCATCTCGTAAAACGTAGGGAAAAGCTGTCTAAAGGATCCTAAATTGAAAAAAAAGGGAAGAAGAGAAAATACATAGGGGCCCCATTCTCAGATGAAAAGTGGATGTGTTTTAAATATATGGATATGATAACCCTACGGGGTTATAATGATTGACAGCAGTATAGCAAAGGATATACCTAGTTATCTTGCCAGGCCAAGGCAAGCTTAGGGAACCTTGGGGATCAGAAAGCTTCGACACCTTCCATCGTGGTACTCCTTGGAGCACATGAAAGGAAGGGACACGTTAAAATATTATCCTAGTGGCAGAATAATATCGGCTGGAAACCTGGCTCCTTGTGACCTACTTCAGGGGGCTCAACTTGCTGTCTTATAACTAAAACTATATTTATATATCACTCGAATCATTGCCATTGACGTAGTAGAGTTTTATTGCAAGTTTCTGTCATCCCATATTATAGAGACATTAGAAATGAATTAACAATTACAGTTTAAGGCATTTATAAACCAATCATCAAATCCTAATCTCATAAAGTTAAATGGACTGTCGGTGACGGCCTATGTACAACCCATTTTATATTGGACTCACACACAACGGTGAGACCCCTTCATGTGACGCGCGAGACTCCATCGACTAACGCTAGGTTTCTAGATCGACTCTAAAAAAAAAAAAAAAGGAAAAAAAAAGAAAGAAAAAACTGTAAACAGCGGCTGCACTCCCTCCCACTCAAAGTGCACCTCACTAACATCCGAGGCCTGCACTCAAATCTCGATGCAGTCCACTACCACCTTGAGACTGAAAAACCGCAGCTGCTGTTCCTCACTGAGACGCAGATCAGATGTCCGGCTGACGCGACGTACCTCAGCTACCCAGGGTATACTCTCGAGCACAGGTTTGTACCTCGTGCCGGAGTCTGTGTGTACGCTCGCGAAGACATCTGCAATCGGCGTCTAAGGAGCTTTGAGGGGTCTAGTTTTTCTATTTTGTGGTTGCTGGTGGATACAGGTCAAGAGCAAATCCTGTATGCCTGCATTTACCGATCGCACAGCGGGGATCAGGAGACGACTCGCTTATGTGACCATCTCATAGAAGTGGCGGATGAGGCGAGGGAACGTTACCACGCGGCGCAGTTAGTCATTCTGGGGGATTTCAATGCCCACCACCAAGAGTGGCTTTTCCTATACCAGGTGACGGATCATGCTGGGAGAGAGGCGCGTAAACTAGCTCTGTCGCTAGATCTCACCCAGCTGGTAGACTGTGCCACGAGGGTACCTGATGTTGACTCCCATACCGCCAATTGCTTAGACCTTCTGCTGACAACCGATCCGGACAGACACTCAGTATCGGTCTCTGCACCGCTGGGTACATCCGATCACTGTCTGGTGAAATCTGTATCCGTTTATTCCCCACCCGAGCAAACCCCATGCAACCCCCGACGGGTGTGGCGATACAAGTCAGCAGATTCGGATGAGATGCGCCACTTCTTTTCGTCCTATCCTTGGCGGGAGGTATGCTTCTCTTCGGGCGATCCGTCGAATTGTGCTGAAGCCGTTACCGCGGTTATACTGCAGGGTATGGAGTACTTTATTCCGTATTCTGACGTAGCGATGAACGGCAGGTCTCGCCCATGGTTTGGTGCTGAGTGCAGACGTGCTGAAGTGTTGAAGCATTCGGCATACTCTGCCTGGGCTGATGCTCGAGCGCACTTGTCTCCGGATACTCGCAAACTGAAGAGAGCCTTTAACTTCACCGCCAAGTATTACAAAAGGACGCTTCGCACATAAGCCGGATTGGCGCCAAACTGGCCTCTTATCCTCCTGGGAGTAAGGCGTTTTGGTCTCTGGCAAAAGCGGTCGAATCTAATTTTAGTCAATCTTCGTTGCCATCGTTGCTGAGGCCAGACGGAACATTGGCCCATGCTGCTGAAGAGAAAGCGAATTTGCTTGCTTCTCTTTTCGCGACGAATTCACGTTTGGATACTGCAGGAAAAACACCACCTATGACTGCGCTTTGGCAGAGGTGCGAATACATCAGAGAGAGATCTTAAAAATCCTGCAGAGTCTGGACGTGAACAAGGCTAGTGGGCCTGATGGTATACCGGCAATAGTCCTGCGTAGTTGTGCCCCTGAGTTGTCTCCTGTTCTCACACGCCTGTATCGCCTCTCACTTGAGACTGGTATTGTACCTAAGTCGTGGAAGCTTGCCAATGTGCAGCCCGTGCCCAAAAAAGGCAGCCGCGCCGACCCTGCCAACTACCGCCCTATTTCGGTCACTTCAATACTCTGTAAGATTATGGAACGTGCACTAAACAACAAACTCCTTACGCATCTTGATGGTAACGATCTCCTCAGCGATCACCAGTACGGGTTCCGCCGTGGTCGATCTACTGGGGACCTTCTGGTGTATGCCACACAATTGTGGAGTGAGGCCATTGAGAGACATGGCGAGGCCCTTGCTGTGTCTCTTGATATCTCCAAGGCCTTTGACAGGGTTTGGCATGCTGGCCTTCTAAGCAAGCTTCCTTCATTTGGTATTCCTGTTGGCTTTTGCACCTGGTCATCGGATTTTCTGAGTGAACGTTCAATCCGTGTAGTTATCGATGGCTACTCGTCTAATCTTGAGGCTATCGACGCGGTAGTTCCTCAGGGATCGGTACTGTCCGCGACTTTATTCCTGCTGCATATTAACGATCTGCTAACAGTACCAGGTACCTTTGGGTACGCAGACGACAGCACAGTGACGGATAGATATCTGGCAGATGCAAAAGCCAATAGGAACGATATTCAGTGTTGTCGAGAGGTTATGGTTGATCGTTTGAACAACGCTCTCAAGGCAGTCTCTGATTGGGGTGAAGCCAATCTGGTGACGTTCAACGCAACCAAAACTCAGGCGTGTTTGTTTTCCGCCAAAAGGAGTCCATTCCATCTTACTCCAACTTTTCGGGATGTTCCTGTGGAAATTACCGGCAACCTACAGCTTCTAGGTGTTGAGCTTTCTACCAATCTCAACTTCGGTCAGTACATCGAATCCAAGGCAAAAATTGCAGCAAAAAAACTTGGTGTCCTCTCGAAGGTTAAGCGGTACTTCACTTCAAGGCAGTTGATTCAGTTATATCAAGCACAAGTCCGATCCTGCATGGAGTACTGCTGCCACCTCTGGGATGGATCAGCCAAATATCAACTGGCGGCTTTGGATTCGGTGGAAAAACGTGCAAAGAAGATGATTGGTGACCCACAGTTGATTGAAGCTAGGCTGCAGAGCCTCGAGCATCGGCGTAGGGTTGCACGTCTGTCGGTCTTCGTCTGTGCGAAGCAGTTGCACGACCTCATTCCGCCGTCCCCTTTCCGCCATCGGAAGACACGATCCGGGCGAGCGCTTCATCCTTATGTCGTGGACCTTCCAACTATCCGCACGAGCCGCTTTGGCTTGACTTTTATAATGCGTACGGCTAAGGAGTGGAACGCGTTGCCTGCGAGTGTGTTCCCTGATCAATATAATCTGGATGCCTTCAAGGCTAGAGTGAATAGGCTGTTCCAAGACGAGCATGCTCCATCTTCGGCCGCATCGTCACTTACCAACAGGTGAGATGGCAGTCAAATGCTTGTCTTGTTTAATATATAAAAAAAAAAAAAAAAAAAAAGGACCACCTCATCTGGGGACGTAATGGACCATATTAGGGGGGACCAGCACAGCTGTCGCGTGGCTGTCGCGTGTCTGTCGTGTGTCTGTTGCGTGGATGTCGCGTCATGTGCGGAGTGCCTAATTCTAATTAATTTCGATCACACATTACTTGTTTCATTTCACCTCAACCCCTGTTTCAAGTTACCTCGGTATGAGGCGAGTTAACACAAAATGACTTGTTACAGTAAAATAGATTTTTCGTCATACTTATACTTTCTTTGCGTAAGTAATTTGAAAGAGTAAGAAATGCACTCTAGATTGTTACTAAGCTTATACGATTTGTGTTTATAATTTTATTTCTATGAAGCAAAATGTAAAAAGTGTTACAACTCTCCTCGATCTCCCTTACTCTAGAAGATATTTTCCAAAAATTGGGATGGACTGACAAGGGCGTTAACATTGGCGAAGCGAAGCTGACCCATCTCCACCTCGCCGATGATAATGTTTTCCAACTCTACTTTAGAGATAGTACAGCCTTGAGGTTGGACTTTACATGTCAAAGACCAAACTCATGACAAATAGCACTGAGCGCAAGGTAGAAGTGGATGCGGAGGAAATTGCATATGTCCAGCAATATTTGTATTTTGGCCAAATTTTGTCCTTCTAGGCTCGCCAAGATAAAGAGATCGAAAGAAAAACTGGATCGTTTCTTGATCTTAACATCAAGAGACGAATGTCAATCTTGCATAAAGTCTCATCTATCTCAAGTCAAAATTCTACTGAAAAAATTTATTTGTAGTTGGGATCCTTCCTTATGGAAGGCAAAATATCTCAACCAAATTAAAATTAAATTAAATTTGCGATATATCTCTTCTTTCCGCATCGATTGACGAATTTTTAAGTGAAATGAAACATTTTAGCAGAAATACTTGTATACTTTACTTACAACTTAGGTACATTATCGTTGTTATAATATATATTATATATTGACAAATATATGCATTGCTAACACAGAACATATTACTTTATATACTTACCTCCAGGTTTTCATGGAAACAGCACAATTGTATCCACTTTCTATATCAACATCTTGGCGTTACAGTCTCGGTTGTGCTCTCGCACACGAGGGCCCAGGCCCAGTGCCTTGACCATGATTCACTATTTGGCAGGTCAGGTAAATACAGTGGAGCGACTGTCATCTGACCTCCATGACCCTGCTACCAGGTAAACCTGACCAGATTGGATCATGGTAACACATCAAGTCGCCATTAATGTGCAGGTTTTATCACGATGTTTTCCCTCACCGCAAGAGCATCGGTTAGTATTCAACCACAGAACAATGATTGGGCCACACCGCCCTCGCGCGCGCCCGCCCATAGAAGCGAAGTCAATAATACGATTTGGTTCCCGTATGGCCCGGTATACTTGCCAACCTTGCCAAGTTTGTTGTCGCACATCGTCCCGAGTCAGTGGAGTGTTTTAGCCCGTTTTTAGCATTATAAACAACTAAATATGTCTTGGTGTCAAGTAAAAAATTGCAAGAACAATACTTCCAGTGTTACCGGCGTGAAATACCATCGGTTAGTTGTAAAGTTTCGTATAATTTTCGTGATTTTAATTAAAATGCATATTATTATTTTGAATTCGCATCGTCACATTCGTTGTCTTACAGATGCGCGGGGGAGACACTCTGTGATTGATTTTTTCCATCTTACTCTCTCACACTAAACGTTCCTATGTTCATCACACTCACACGATGTTGAAAATGGTGACATCTGTTTTGTATAATACTATAAATAAATATGAATTTGAATGAATATGAATATTGAATGAAGAAAGAATTCGTCTCTAGACCCAGGGCGACACACATGGGCTTCAAAGCTCTGTGTATTCAACTAATATGTACATAACTCAGAAAACAGTCATTGGTACTTGGCCTGAGCGGGATTAGGACCCGGGAAGTCTGGTTTACGAGTCGGATACTCTAACTGCTCGGCCACCGATGCTCGCACTTTCTATATATTTTTTTGAAATACAAAACCTGCACGTGTACAATTCTATTACTGTATTCATCGCGCAAAATTCAAACTCACACAAGTCGATAGGTTACAACATCTATGATTTTTAATAAGTTATTCAGTGATATATTTTAGTATTGCTACACATATTCAAATGAAGTAATAATTTAGTACGTATTTTAGAGGGATTTGGGTTGGTTACAGAAATGTCACATAAAGCAATAAAGGGTTAATCGAATGTTTTCGAATATATAATTGGGAAATTACGCTATGAGTGTAGATAAACATTATAATTCAATTAATTATACAAAAACAGGAAAAAGCTAAATAGTACCTACTAGTTAAAAATGTAATAAAGGGAAACTTTTACGAGATAAAAATAATTGCTTATTTTATAAGAGTAATTGGAACACTATGGACGTACGCCGATTAACAAACAGTTTTGTTTTATTATTGTGCGAAGTACTCTATTCAATAGCAGGTATGTTTGTTGTATATATATGTCATAATGTAAGTAGCATTGGATTTCCTTATTATTAGGTCTTTACCTATGAAATTGGGGTTATGTATGGCGAAAACGATGGAAACTGAAATTTTCATAAAACAAATTACTTATTTTCTTGGAAATGACAAGATTATCTTCACCAACTATCTACAATGAAACTTTGTACGTAAAATCAGACAACATTAAGGTAACTGGTATATTTCATTTTAATATCTACTCTCTTCATAAAATTACTTCTGTTTAAAGTAAAACGATTGTCTTACAAAAAGCAATAGATTTTCCTGTAGTCAATAAACACTATTAATACATAAATTAATGCTATTTATCTCCTTTGAGGTATTTGTTTGCGCAAAATCAACAAAAGCTATTGTTTTATTCAGAAATTAAACGTAAATTGTTCATGAAACTTACGTGTGTGTGTGTGAAAAATATCATGTACAAATACGGTATAGAGCCAAAATTTTCATCTCTCAAATTCTCTGAAACATCATTAGATATAATATTTTAGGTATATTGCTTAAAAATAAATAAAACAGCATTAAAACGTCAGTTATTATGTGCTAAAGTGCATTCTAATCTAAAGTAGAGGCGCAAGGAGCAGTAACATTAAAAATCTCGTTGAAATATTAGATATTAATAAATTAAATTGTAATGAATTGCATCGAAATGAAGATACATAGCTAAAAGAATAAACTAATTAGTAATGTTATATCGCACGCGCCACCTATGCCAATTGTTATAGAGGCTAGATAGCCTTGTTAGATATTCTTGGAAATGGAAATTCTACACACACGCACGACATGCACGACGACGTGCGAAGTTGCCACTATTACCTACGTTGACATCTTTTAGTAGAGAGTATGAAGTTTGGTATCTGTTTCTGACCAAGTGAATCGGAGGATTTTCCGTATTCCTTGTTTTAGATAATTTCACCGTATTTAAACATGATTACATGGTGGAGGGTTATTATGGTAGATTTCCGGGCTAAGAAAGTTAAGGAAAATGGTTCGCGCTCTTGATAAGTGTTGTAATAGTTTGGTTTATGGTTTCATATGCTAACATTCTCAGCCAAAAATGGTTTTCTTTGACCAGGCTACGGTCCATAGTTTGTTAAGGGTACCTGACTGGGATTCGATCCCTCGATTCCCTCGATTTCGCCTAAACTAGCCCATCATACATAGCGCTGCGCTATCTCATCATATTTAAGCATGGTTAAGTTGTCTACTACGAGGAAACGTGAGGAAGAAACATTCCATCAATATTCACGGATAATTTTCGTAAAAATTGCATTACTAGGTTTTGTTCAATTTTTGTTTCGATAGTTTCAATTTAGTCTAAAGTGTGCGCAAAACATAATCCAAGATATATAAACACAAAGACAATATCACAAAACAATAAAAACTAAATATTTGCAAAAGTGGCGCCATCTAGCAAGCTTTGGGGACCCTCCACCTTAATTAGGCAAAACTGGCGACAAATGAAAAAGGTTTTTTTATATTCAGTTTTAGACATCTATTTTCGAAATGAAAATATATTTCTACATGTAATATTTTATACAAATATAAATATTTATGCACCTTACTTTGTTTTCATACTTCCAATAAAAAAGACAACTTCATAGGTAAAGACCCAATACATTATTTTTCATGTACATGGCACAAACGATACAGCAAGCTTCGAAAAGTGGTAAATCTGTACAATGTTTGATATCTTCAGAAAGGGGTTCTCTCGGAGTCAGCCATACGCTAGTATTGATACCATTGGCATATGGGCTTGTTTATATTGTTTAAAACCTTGTAATACTTTAAAATGCTTGAAATAGACTTGGACGAACGGGCTCGCCCCAGTGGGTCACGCAAGGTATGGCATTATGGTTCAGCAGATTGGGATGGATTGCGAGAATTCTTCGCGTCGTACCCGTGGATACGGCTTTGCTTTATCTCAAATGACACCAACATCTGTGCTGCCGCAGTAGCTGATGTCATACTGCAGGGAATGGAGTATTTTATCCGTCTCGGCGGCAAGAGTCAGCCCTGGTACTACAGGCCTAGTGCTGAGGCAACTCGCCTCAAGCAGGATGCGTTTCGTGCCTGGACAGTGCCTCGGGCCCAAATGGACCCTAACACCCACATTTTAAGGAAAAAGTACAATGCTGTATCGAGGTCTACAAAGAGGGCAATGGCCAGAGCAAAACTCAAATTCATCGGCGAGAAAGGAATTGGGGAGAAACTAATTAGCTACCCCTCTGGGAGCCGTGCTTTTTGGTCTCTCTCCAAAGCTGTCGAGGGGAACTTTTGTCGGACCACCTTTCCACCTTTGCGCAAGCCGGATGACCTATTGGCCCACACAGCAAAGGAGATAGCTGATCTCTTGGGTAATCTCTTTGCTCATAACTCAACTTTGGAAGATGGGGGAGCTGCACCGCCTACCATCTCACGGTGTGAGGGCATCATGCCCGAGGTTCGTTTCACCCAAAAAATCATAAGACGAGTGCTTCTCTCCCTAGACATCCGGAAGTCCAGTGGACCTGATGGCATTCCGGCTATCGTTCTTAAAAAGTGTGCTCCCGAGTTGTCTCCCGTGTTAATGCGCCTATTTAAGCTTTCCTACACCTCAGGAACGGTGCCATCTTCGTGGAAGTAAGCCCATGTGCATCCGATACCCAAGAAGGGTGATAATTCAGACCCATCAAATTACAGGCCTATAGCGGTAACCTCCTTGCTCTCTAAGGTGATGGAGCGGGTCATAAATATCCAGCTCCTTGGATACCTCGAGGATCGTCAATATGGCTTCCGTCATGGTCGCTCAGCTGGTTACCTTCTTGTGTACCTAACACACCGGTGGGCTGAGGCTGTTGAGAGCAAGGGGTAGGCTCTGGCTGCCAGTCTTGATATAGCCAAGGCATTTGATCGGGTCTGGCACAGGGCACTACTAACAAAACTCCCGAAGTACGGTATCCCCGAGGGACTCTGCAATTGGGTATCCAGCTTTCTGTCTGGGCGGAGCATCCATGTCGTTGTCGACGGATGCTGCTCCGATACCAAGAGTATTAATGCTGCAGTACCCCAAGGTTCAGTGCTGTCTCCCACGCTGTTTCTTCTGCATATCAATGATATGCTGAATATTCCCTGTATTAATTGCTATGCAGATGACAGTACTGCAGATACTCGTTATACTGGCCGTGCGAATATCCCTCGTTCCGTGGTGTCGGAAAGCCGAATAAGACTTGTGAAAAAGATTGAACACTCCATGGAGCAATTTGCTCACTGGGGCAGATTGAACCTGGTGGAATTCAACCCCTCCTTTTTTTTTTTTTTTTTTTTAAAGATGGGCTCTCCAAGGCTTTCCAGACCCAGTATTACTGCTACCATTACTGATCTATTGTGATCGCCTCTTTCTACAATTCAGTACTAATTCCTATAGCTTCTATGAACTGTAATAGGTTCTTAGTACTGATTTCGTGCACCTCATCGGGTAGTAGTTGGTGTTTACCCAGATGGATGCTACGTTTGCGCACCAGGGCCTCACATTTGCAGATCAGGTGGAGAGGCGTTTCGTCCTCCTCCTTGCAGAATCTACAGTCCTTTGTTCTGCTGATCTTCAAGTTACACATGTGTTTGTTCAGCCCACAGTGGCCAGTCAGTGCCCTTGTCAGGATACGCAAGTTATTCCTACTAAGTAGTAACAGTTCTTTGGCATGCCGCCAATTATAGGGTTTGACTAATGCCTTAGAATGTGTTAGGCCTGGCTGATTTTTCCAGTGCTCTAATGATTGTTCTTTGAAGTTTATATGAAGGGTCAATTTTGCAAGGCTATTTGGTATGCCACAGAATGGTTCTGGACCATATGTTGTAGTTGTGCTACCAGCCTTCGCGAGTTCGTCCGCAATTTCATTGCCTTCGATCCCTTCATGCCCTGGGACCCAGCGCAAGATCACTTGGTTTTTCTCACCCAAGGAATTGAGGACCTTCACGCAGTTTAGCACCAATCTTGAACTCATAGCGTCTGATGAGAGGGCCAATAGAGCTGCTTGACTGTCTGAGTGTATATAAATACAATGGTTCATGTATCCCTTTTTGAAGTTTATGTCCGCACATTCTAAAATAGCGTACACCTCGGCCTGAAATATGGAGGTGTATTTGCCCAAGTTTAGGAATTTCTTGACCTTGGGCCGCTCTCCGTATATTTCACACCCTACATGAGCACCTGATTTGGACCCATCGGTGTACCATATCAGGCTTCCATTTTTCCAATATACTTGGCTTTTAAGCCAGTCATCTCTGGATAAAAGTTTCACAGAGTATCGTTTCGGCAGGCTGCTCTGTTTTGTCATTGAGTCAGTGTACATACTCAGTATGTTGCTGCCCATAACAGTGTCCAGGAACGATCTCAGTGACTTTGAGAGCCAGTTTCCTTCTCCCTGGGTGGTTAGCCTGTATATGCTGTTTACCGCCACCATCCGTACATGCAGGTATAGGGGCGGGATATCCAGCATTGCATTCAGGGCCTCACCAGGTGAGGTTGACATAGCTCCTGTGACCAAGAGACACGCAATTCTTTGCATGCCGCTTAATTTAATTGTAGCAGTTTCCTGGTTAGCTTTCCTGTGCCACACTGCGGAGGCATATGTTATTATGGGCCTTACGACCGTCTTATAAAGCCATAGGGTGTTTTTTGGAGATAACCCCCACCGTTGTCCTGCCAGTTTGCTACATATTCCCAAGGCTGTTTTAGCCTTGTTCAATATTCCGATTATATGGCTGTTCCAAGTAAGTTTTTGGTCCAATATTATTTATTATTTATTTAATTTTTTATTTAACTGTTTAAATATTACACCTAGGTGCTTGACCTCCTTGGAGAATTCAATAGTTTGGCCATTCAATCGTGGTTTAACTAAATTGTCAAGTTGCCTTTTGTTGGTAAATGGTACAACCACTGTTTTCCCCGCGTTGATGGACAGCTCGTTGTCCTTGCACCACTTATCAACAATATTTAATGCTAGTTGCATAACGTATGACAGCATACTTTGACAGAAACCTCGGACGATTATCACCAGCAAATCCCTGCGTGTCTATCCTGAGCTCCGCCATTTTATACAAGAGCTGATCCACTGCCAGGGTCCAAAGTAGTGGAGATAAGACCCCCCCCCCTGGGGGCAACCCCTGGTAGTAAATAATTCAAGTGAGTGAGTTTGAGAGCATCGCTTCGACCCACTTCACCGTCGCACGGTCAACATTTTTCTCAGTGAGACCTCGAACTAGTGTCCTTATAGGGGTGTTGTCACATGCGCCCTCAATGTCTAAGAATGCACAAAGTGCAATTTGTTTATCCTCCAACGCCTTTTCTACCTTGTCTACCAGATTCAGAAAGGCAGTTTCAGTAGATCGCCCTTTGCTGTAGGCGTGTTAAGAATAATGAATAGGATAGTCGATTTTGATCGCCTCCCTAATATAAATATCCAGAACCTTTTCTATAGTCTTTAGCATAAAGGAGCTTAGACTAATAGGCCTGAGTGATCTCGGTTGAGAATAGTCTCTTTTTCCGGCGTTTGGAATGAATAGAACCTTAACTTCGGTCCATTGTTCTGGAATATGTCCCCAGGCGTAGCTTGTTCTGAAGATTTTTATCATGTAAGGGATTATTACTTCTATTCCTTGCTGCAGTAGTGCTGGAAAAATGCCATCCGCTCCACATGATTTGTATGGTTTAAAGGATTTAACGGCCCATTTTATTTGAGATGGCCTTATTATAAGCGAGGCCATCCTCCATTCTTCATTACCTGGGCGAAATGATTGCGTTGAGGATGGACTTTCTGCGCAAGCACCAGGAAAATGGGTCGATACCAATAAATTTAGAGTTTCTTTTTCGTTGGCCGTGTAAGTCCCATTAGGGTATTTAAGCAAGCCAATTTGGTTAGGTTTGTCTTTTGCGAGAAATTTGTGAACTCTTGCGCACTGAGACGTGCTGTTTACTTCTTCGCAGAATTTTCTCCAAGTTCCCCGCTTAGCCTTCCTAATTTCTTTATTGTAAGTGGTTAAGGCTTCCCGATAGGATTCCCACTCTTGGGTCCTTTTAGCCTTATTGAATAATTTCCGAGTTTTACTTCTAAGCTTTTCTAGCTTGGAGCTCCACCACGGTACTGCCCTTTTATTTGACATTGTTTTTGCAGGACAGCTATCCTCATAGGCCTTAGTAATGCCGTTATAGACTATAGTCACTGCAATATCCAGACTTTCTACTGTCTTTATTGTTTTAGGTACATCTTCTAGGTTCTGTTTAAGGTTGTCCCTATAGGCCGCCCAATCAGTTACTCTAGGGTTCCTAAAGCTAACATCCTGACTTGATAATGATCCTACTAAGTCAAAACAAATATGGTTATGGTCAGACATTGACGGTTCATCACTAACGTGCCAGTCACTAATGCGCCTAGCCAGATCATTTGTTGCAATGGTAATGTCTAACACCTCTTGTCTTACACGGGTTACAAAGGTCGGTTTACATCCCTTATTCACCACGTGCAACCCCTTTGTTAGTAAATAGTCATATAACGTGTTACCTCTCATATTTACGTCGGTACTTCCCCATGTGGTGTGGTGGGCGTTTGCATCACACCCCACCAGCAGTTGCAATCTGTGACGCCGGGCGTACTCGACCGCAGGCTCCAGATCCTCAGCAGGGTTTTCCTTTTCCCCCGGGAGATAGGCTGAGCAAATTAGTACTCTAGCCCCGCCTCCCTTGGGGATCAAAATGGCTGCTACAACTTCGTCGGAGCACTACTCTGTAACAGTTAATAGATTAATGCTGTTCTTATAAACAATACAAGTTCTGGGTCTTGATCCGCCTTTGTTGTATATAATCTTACCGGCAGCGTTGAGCCCCAAAATAGTCGAGCTGGATACCCAGGGCTCTTGAATTAGGGCGAGGTCAGCCCTACCGTCGCAAAGCCATTTTTCCACCACGGCACATGCTGCCGCAGCGTGATGGAGGTTGGCCTGCAGACACCTCACCGGCCCCTGGGTCGCAATTACTTCCCTCTTTGTGAAAGGGAGTACGAGGGCTTGGTTTTTCTCCTTCCCTTCTGCGGATTGAAAAATCCACGTCCGGAATGGGTTCCACCCTGACCTCTCCCCCTTGTGCTTCCTCTACCTCTATTCCTTTCCCCTCCCCTAGCAAAAAGGTTCAAGCTAGATCGTGCTCCCGAGGGGATCGATCCTCCTTGCTGCCCGGTGTTTGGGGCCATGCTGCCCGTCGCAGGGACCTGCGTCGCCTTAGCCTGTCCCCTGTCAGCCAACTTAAGAGGGGGTTGTGTTCCCTGAGGGATCGAACCTCCTTGCTTCTTGGGTTTTTCGGCGGTGACAGTCGCAGGAGCCTGCGTGACATCTGAGGCAGAGGTGCCTGGTTGAACAGGGGCCTCATTGGCTGGGTCGCCCTTGATTTTGAAGACAATGCTTCTGAAACCAATTGCGGCTTTGCCTTGCCTCCTTTTCAGGGTCTCCACAGAGGGATCATCCACCGCGAAGGTTGCAATAATGCCCCTTTCCTCCCCCTGCTATGGAGAACCTTCCAGAGCTGCGTGTTTAGGCCCCTGTTCGGCGTGCCCAGCAATTTTATCGCTTCGTTTATTGATGTAGCGTCTATGCTGGGTATGAAGCCGGTAACTACCGCTGGCTTTGGCAGTTCGCTCTCTGATAACACAGACAGCTTTGCCTCTGGCCAGGGTTTAACGCTGGGTACCGCCCTCATAAGCCAGTGCTTGCTGGCTTCATCCTCGCAAACAACCAGGATCCATCCTGGTCTTTGCGAAAATGAGGCGAACCTGGGCCCCTCTCCCCTGTTTTCCTTAGAGATAAGGTCAACAAGGGCGCGGCGCACAAGTCCCGTCTGCTCCTCGGTTAGTGGATTTTCCCCACGAATCCCGACCCTGACTGAACCGGCCACTTCGCTGAAGGTAGGCTTTGCTCTTACCTCCTGTGCGGTCTTAGGGTTCTTTTTCAGTCGGTCTTTCGGTGATTCCTCCTCTGATCGAGTGCGTTTTAACGACTTCGCCTCAGGGAGATCGAGGAGTAACTTAGGAATCTCTTTCCAATGCTGTCGGCAGAGGACTAGGGCTTCTTTGAGACCCACATCCATCTCCCTCAGCCTTCGGAAACGCTTTCGCGCTGCCCCAGAAAGCCTGTGATGGCTCCCTGGGATGATGCTGTCGGAGGCCGACGTCCCTACCGTATCTGTGACATTACTGCCCCCATCTACGTCAGGTTGCGCCCTCTCGGCTACATCATCTAATCTGGGCGTTGGGGAGGCCAAAAGCTCTCCTTCCGCACCAGAATCAATGTCCACCACTTCCATGGCAGAGAAATCTGGACTTTTTTGGATTTTCAACCCCTCTAAGACTTAATACTTTCTGGGATATAGAGGGATGTTCCTTGGAACTGCGGCACCATGACAAAAGGATCCTTTTTGGCGGAAAATGCGCAGACCTGCGTCTTCAACCCCTCTAAGACGGGAACAGTTTCAAGGAACATCCCTCAATATCCTAGAAAGTATCGGGATCCTTGGTGTCGACATATCAGACGACGTATGGTTCCGAAGTCACCTGGATTGTAAGGCTAACTAGCCTCGAAAAAACTTGGTGTGCTTAACCGGTCTTAGCGATACTTCACCCCAGAACAGCGCCTGTTGCTGTATAAGGCACAGGTGCGGCCACATATGGAGTATTGTTCCATCTTTGGGCCGGGGAAACCGCTGACCTGCTTAATCACTTGGATTCCATACAGAGGCGCGCCGTACGAATTGTCGACGATACCATACTGACAGGCAAGTTAGAACCACTGGCTGATCGAAAGGACTTTGGCTTCTTGTGTGTGTTCTACCGGCTGTACAATGGGGAGTGTTCTGAGGAATTATTTGATCTGGCGCCCACAGCACAATTCCGCCATCGCACCACCCGCCGTGGGCTGGGTACTCATCCCCATTACGTGGACCCTCTAGTGGTGTCCACGCGAAGATTCGAAAGAACGTTTCTCGGAATGAGCTCCCAGCCACAGTGTTTCCTTTGGACTATGACATGGGATCGTTCAAGAGGTATATTAGAGGTTTCCTTAGAGGCGGGCAACGCATTGGTAGCACCCCTGGTGATGCTGATGTCCATAGGCGGCGGTAACCACTTTCCATCAAGTGGCCTGCATGCCTGTTTGTCTGCCGGATAACATAAAAAAAATACGTGCGGCACTCGGGTACTGCCGCGGTAAAGCAATTGCAATGCAATTATAATTTTTTTTTTATGCAGTATTTTTTTTTTCTTTGATATTAATTCAAGTTACACATTTTTGAGCGTGGTGACCGATAAGAAAACATTTTTTTTTATTTTATTGAATAAATGAGAAGTTAATATTGTTTAAAATATTTTTGTTATCTTCTATACATGTAGGTTATTCAGGAATTTTTATCATTGAAACTATAGGTTTATGGTAACTGAAATAAGAAACATATTAAAAAATTAAAATTTTGTTTAATTGTAACATGTCATTTAACAGCTGCTTACGTATTCGTCCGATTTCGGAGCAGCTCGTCTGCGACCGAATCAAGAAATTGTGGACCCCCGGAATTTCTTGTTTTGGTCGCCACGCTCAAAGTCCGCGATAAAAGCTATGCAATCGCTTAAAACAAAAAAAATATTATTGCAAAAATTCATAGTTTTCAATAACTGTTTATTGTCAACAATCTGCCGGCCGTCAGATTATTTGCTACCTTAGCGATTAAAAAATCCTTGTATACATATTCCAGGTACAGTTGATTATGACTTAAACAGTAACCACATTACAATACGATGTGAACCCAACGAGAAATTCGCTGTGTTACCGAAACTGAATGATTCCGTGACCCCGAACACCGTAACAGTATATGATTGCGAGCTTCCAGATTTTCCAGAATACACATACAAATCAGAATTTCAAAGACTCAATATTTCTATTGAAAATTTAAAAACATTATATTTACAAGGCAATGTAACAACTATGTCTGATATACTGGCAGGTTATCAATTAAAGACAGATACACGGTTCAGAGGATTACCTTCAAGTGCAAATATTATAGCGAAATTTTTGGATGAATATGTCACAATGTACTTAAAATATACATTGACCGATGAAGAGCTGCTACAACTAGGTAAGTAATTATATTTTAGTCAAAAATTATTTACTTTGTTCATTGTAGGGATTGTAATTGCTGTACCTCGGACCCGCGGTGCGAAGCGAAGATTTCCGCTCCGATCTCAAATCTCAAATCTCCCAAATCTCAGCAGCGTAGACCAAAAAGCGTAAGTTGGCGACATTCACCTTAAACCCAGTCAAGCTCAAGGGCCTTAAACGCAAGAGATTTATCAGACATGGCCCAAGCTGGTGAAGCACGTCTGCAATCTCCACACTAACGAAATGTTGAGGTGAATGTGCGGCCCTACGCATCTTGTCCGAATCCGTTACGAGTACATTGTATCTATGGCAGCCTTGACATAGTTTTGCTGATAAGTATGAAGAGGCTCGCATGCACAAGCAGCAGGGGGAGCAGTGACGGAGAGAGCAATGACGTCATACATTTTTTGTATGGGATTTTAATTTTTTTTAGAAGCTATTGTGTTTGGTATTAAATTAAAGGGCTTCATATGCCGGTTCTGAAAATATGATACACCATTACCTAATTATCTATTGGCCAACCGTTTTCTAAAAAAAAAAAATACATTTTCAAAGCATACATAGTTTAGGCTCCTGCAGGTAGGAGACGGCCTAGTATTTTTTTGTAATAACTTAAATATTAATACTGAGAAAACTAAATATATTCAATTTAGAAACTACATAATGGCTCATATCCCGTTGAACATAGTACATAATGGTCGATTAATCGAAGAAGTTGCATAAACAAATTTCTTAAGTCTTTCTATTGACTCCCACCTAAATTGGAAATCATAAATTGAACAAATTAATAAAAAGATCTCTAGCTATTGTATTGCTCTTTCTGTCCTCACAAACGTGTCATCGGAAGGTGTTGCTAAAAATGCATATTATAGTATATCCTTTATTGAAGTATGGCATAGTATTTTGGGGAAATTCCGTGAATGTGGAATCCACATTTATACTGGAAAAGAAATGTATAAGATCGATTTACAACATGTTTAAAAATGAAACATTGCGAACCCTTTTTAAGAAAGGAAGTTCTTGACGTTGACGTGTATTTATATACTAGAAGTTTGTGTATTTGTTAAGAACAATAGTGAATATTTTAGTAATATGTCTGACATAAAAAGTAACGTCCGCTCCCAATATAAACACGATATATGTACTGTAAAATCTTCCAGTGCAATTCTAACAAAAAGCTCCTATATCAATGGAATTAAAGTGTTCAATAATTTACCAGAACATTATAAAATGTTAAGTGGATATAAATTTAAAACTAAATTAAAAGAATGGCTATTGGATAGGGCTTTTTATAATTTGGGGGAATTTTTTACTAAATTAGAGTTTGATATTGTAAATTCTAAGCTGACATTCATATTATTATTTAATTGAAAATTTAATTTGAATTTGACATTTTTCATTTATTAAGTATCTAGCTATTATTGACATTGCAAATTTTGATTTATTTTCAAGTTCTTTTTTATTGTTTTAAATGCATGTGAATTTTACTATTTAATTATTGCTGCTTTAAATATTGTATGTCCGAAATGGGCAAACTGTTGAAACTCACAAATATCATTTGTAATACCTGATTGTACCTACACAGTTCAACAATAAAGTTATTCTATTCTATTCTATTTTTTTAATTTTTTTTTATTGTAGGATATCCAACAGCACAATTTACATTTAATGTACAACAACAGTTCATGTTTATCCTAATTAAGCCAATAATAGGATATCACAACGAGTTTAAACAAATGTAATAACTAACAAAACAGACATATGCCATCTTAAACTAAAAGCAAAAATTAGAGAAATTAAAAACAAAATGGTGCCAATGTGTAGGTTTAATAGTTAATATAGGTTTAAGTATACCGCATATAATATATAATATTAATACACAAATAATTGGATAATTGAATAGATAAAAAATACATAATAACATAGGTACATACTTACATGTATTAGAGTAGGCATATTCAGACTTTCCGAGTGTGAACTTTATCCCTGTAGCGGATCTAACCTATATTTTTGTATCTCCATGATATTCTTCCTAAACGTGGGCTTAGATAGTGCAAAAATATCTTTCTCGGAGAACATTTCGTTGTACGTCCTTGCTACTCGTGAGAAAAATTCATTTTGACCATATTGGTTCGGCTAGTGGACACATTCAGCAGTCTGTAAGATGATTGTCTTAAGCGACGATGTGGTGTATTTATGCAAATGAGAGAAGTTAGACAGGGGCAATTTAAAGTTCAGTTAATTACATCATGCAGGAACAAATTATCAAGAAGAATACGTCTATCTTTCAATGTTAGTAGTTCATGATAACTACAAGCACTTTCGTACGAGTCAAAACTTTTTTAATTTGAAATTTAAGTACTTTGTAAATATAGTTTGTATTCGTTCGATTTTCTGTATGTAAATATTGTATTTCGGGTTCCAAATTATGCTTGCAAATTCTAATATGCTACGAACGTATGCATAATAAATTACTTTAATACACAAAATATTAGTGAATGGTTTGCATATCCTCATTATGAATCCTTGATTTCTAAAGTCACGATTAATAATTCCGTTTATGTGCCTATCGAAAATCAATTTACTGTCCAGCGTTAACCCCAGATCACGCACTTCAGAGACCCTTTGGATTTCATGATTGTTGATAAAGTAGGCATGAGTAATAGGTTTTGATTTACGTGTGAACGTAAGAACCACACATTTGCTGGTGTTGATGCTTATTCTGTTACGACTATAATAGTCTGCTAGCCTGTTTAAGTCCTCTTGCAAATACAAACAGTCCACTGCTGTTTAACCTTCATAAATACCTTTTTGTCACCTGCATATAAAAACTAGTTTGAATATTTAAAACATGTATCAATGTCGTAGAGATAAGCGTTGTAGAGCAGAGGACCTAAATGGGAGCCCTGAGGAACGCCAGAAGATAAAGTAACAAAATTGGACTTATGACTACTCACAACGACAGTCTGCCGCATATGGAAGACATATGATGTGAACCATCTGTGAAGATCTCCATGGATTCTTAGAGCTTGTAGTTTCATTAACAGAATGACGTGATCCACACGGTCGAAAGCTTTTTCGAAATCCGTGTATATTACGTCAATCTGCGACTGTTGATCCATGTTTCTTAAATTGTAATGTAGAAATTCACTCAGATTGGTATTAACCGACCTCTTTTTTAAAAACCCGTGTTGCTTGTCGGTAATGTTCTCCGATATCGTAAGGTAAACTGCATCATAAAGTTTTTTTTTTAAATAGTATTTAGTTTAGATATGGGGCGATAATTAGGTATAACGCACTTCGAACCTTTCTTATGGATTGGGATGATATGTGCCTCCTTTCATATGGTAGGAAAAACTCCCTTAATCCAATGCAGGATTAAGTGATAAAAAGAAACGATATTGGTTCAGATATCGTGTCGGCGCATCTCACCAAAAAGATTGGGGGTGTATTATCACTGCCTCGTCCCTTATTTAGGTCTAGTTTCAAAATGTATTTACTAACTATATCTTTAGTAAAAGAAACTTCGTGCACATGGCCACTGTCCCCAGAGGGAGGTGGCTTTAAATACATGTCGGATGAAGAGGAAGAATTGGTATTGAAGATACTGTAAAAAAACTTTCCAAAACCCTCACAAATATCAGCAGCATTGTTAAATTTATTAAAGCCATCACTCATGGTTTTAGTATATCCGGTGTCACCGCGTACACCCCGCATAGATTTAGCATAGTGCCATATCATTTTTGGATCACGTAAAACGTATACTTTCTTGTGAGGTTTCTCTCATCAACTCATCAACTCATCCAACAGTCTCTGAGCCGCTTCTTGCGTACGAGTGTACCGTATGTGCAGGAGAACAGGCTCCGAGTTTGACTGTAGCCAGTCTATGCAAGGTAAATTAAAGTCACCTACAATAGCGACGTAGTCCTTGTCATTTTCCGTACATACTTTTGTGACAGAGTCTTTTACATTGTATATATGTATGTCCTGGTCTGATTTGACTACCACGATATATGTCACATATACATGTAAATTAGCTTTGATAGACCCCGCACTGACGTTAGGTACCGGTTATCAACATATACTCCGTCGACAAACCTGACTATTCCGGACGAGAGATCGTGTTTAAGTGTTTCTTTAAACCGATCATAACACCGCCACCCGTAGTTTTATTTATTTATTTAACAGTTTATTGTGCACAAAAACAAGTATACAATATTGATAAAAAGAAAAACAACACAACAGGCACAGCTTATTTCATAAGAAATATCTTACAGCAGACCTACGGAAGAGACCTAGTGACACTATCATTACGAAAAATTTCATACTCCGAAGGCCATAATTCCGCATTATATTTGCCACTATGCAACCAGGTTTCCGTTATAATAACAATGTCTAAGTCTGATGTAACTATGTTACGGGAAAATTCAAGGGTCTTTGTACGGAGCCCTCTAGTATTCTGATAATATAGTTTTAAATTATCGACGGCCATTAGCCCAACGTAAGAGGAAAAAAACATTTTTGTTGCTACTGTTTGTACTGAGAACTGGAGCGACTTTATTCGAACTTGTGTTAACACTCGCTGATATCGCATTGCCTAAATATGATATACCCAATTTTACATTTGTTATAACATTTACAATGTAATATGACGTACTCTATTGTGATTCGGAAAGTATGATAAAATAAAAGTTCATTACTATGTTTAAACGTATCATTGCAGGAATGTACTGTATATTCCTGCATATAGCTGAAAAATTGCTTGAGTTTGTTATAACTAAAACTATAATTATATATTTTGTAGAATACATATAATAAGATATAAGCACTAATGTGAATTAGAAAGTATTTAGAAATGGGAATCCAATTTTATGTATATACGTACTCATATAAGTGTATACTATATTTTCCTGCATATAGGTATTTAAATTAATAATATTTTTTATTCTCTTGAATATTAGTATATTATATAGTGGTTTATAAAAGACATCGCTATGTTTTGTAAATAGTAAATAGTCTAAGTCGCACCAATAATGAGTAATAACATGATATCCCCACTGCCTGTGTAACGCAGTAAAAGGATGTAACACAGTAAAATGCAATACAAAACATTGACCTTAATTTAACAAAATATAAAATATGTACTCGCACTAAATACCATTCCTTTAGTAGATTAGGTAATTAATTTTGTCAAGAAAGGATTTGTCTTTAACACGTATCACGGCACTGCCATCATCTTTTCGTAAGAATACTTGGCCGAACTTCACCCAAACAACATAAAATCTTTCTCCTTAGCCACCGTTCGGGCGGTAGCTTTGTTTCCGGAGGCAAGTGCTCAGTAATATAGATGCGTACACTGTTGCCCTCCACGCCAGAGTGTTGAGAGTTTAATTTGTCGTTAATATGCTCTTTATTAAACGGAAGTATGACGAAAGTATTTCATATCTCATGCGAGGCGACGAAAGTGTGACCAGGATGTTACGAGGTCTGCTGGAGCACTTATCCACTTTAGCGACCCGGCGACATCCATGAATATCACTGTTTGAAATCGAGCAGCCGATTTATCCGCAGAGTTAATTAAAGATACTCATTGGATTTTCGTTGTTACTCTCCGGGACCGCCTGGAGTTCCACGTTACGGTCACGTGTTATTTTTTCGATAGAGTTTAAAGTATGTTTAAGCTTCGCATGTTTCATTTTAAGCGAGGTTTGTTTAGACTGCAGGGACCTTATGATATTATCCATTTCAGACATTTGCTTTTTCAGGTCAAGAACGCTTGAATAAAATCCGTTGTTTTAGTAAATTCTTCAGAAAAATTTTTAATTGCTGATATAATTTGTTTCGTGATTAATTCGTTAACGTCTTTAATTAACGCGGCGCGAAAGTCAGTCATCACCTTCGAGGACGGTGACAATTTTTCATCTAATAGATCGCTAAGACTCTCTATCGTCAGTGAAGGCGGTGGCGCATTAAATCTCCGTTGTTTTGGTGTAGACTATATTTCAGGGACCATTATCACCATAGAATTGGCCTTACTTATTTACATGATGGGCACTTCAGACCAGTTAGTTGTTCGGGGGTAAGAGCAGATGCGTCCGACGAGATGATTAGGCACGTTAGGCAGTAGCATGATCCACACGCATTGCACTTTACAAAGTTGTTTTCCTCTAGTTCGATATTACAACTGGCACACTTCATTGATTGATAAGTAGTTAACTACTTCTTGACCACCCAACTATGATAGATAGTGCTATTCAAGCTTACTATTAGAATCAAGCAGCTGTACTTAAGTTGTAGCAACAGTTACAATATAGCTTCAACAGATGTCGCTGTTGCACAGTATTGCTCCTTACCAAGTGCAGATGTCGCTAGTGTCCCCGACGATAGTGTTGACGTAATTTGATCGCCGCGGACCAACGCTCAGTAGCGCAGTAGGTTAGAGGCCAACTTGCACGCCGGAGCTCCCGGTTCGAGACTCGGCGGTTCCACGCCGTGCACCGGCAGAATTTACAAGGTAAGTAGTTACGAAGCAGGTGACTCACGTTTCATAGATTTTGATGGCGTTACCAAAGCGTGGTGGGGCACCTCGGCCGACGGCCCGTCTCGAGCGCAAGCAGGAAGACCGACAATTTTCAAAATAACTGCTGGTTCTTACGGCGCGGTCCGTTAGTTGAAGCAGGAGGCCCTGATATATGCAGAGTAACAGGTATCAGAGCAAGACTTCCGACTAATTTGAATATGGCCGGCGCTCTAAATGGCAAAATACGCAAGATAGAACCCGTTCTACTGGAGTAGGAACTCCTACTACTCCTGAGTAGGAACGTAAATTTTATTGTTTACTACACTTTATTCAATAACCAATGATTTTTAAGTCATTATTTGTCGTTACCTAGGTACAATAGGTTATATACATAATATTAGATTAGGTCAGAGCATCCAAACATATTTATTTCGTATTTCTATTACAATTAATCCAACATAAATAAGTCAATAATTTCCTAATAAATTAAAAATAATAAACATGTCCACAAATAGTAAATTTATAAATGTCAATCATAAAAATATGCACGTAATTAAAATTATTCAATCATATAAATTATAACATTGGTCGATCATTAATGTCAAATTATTATACAAATAATTATTGTAAAATAATAATGAAAATAAATGTCCAAAATCTATTTATGAATAGTTAATTTTATTACCCTGGAATACCCTGGAATTTTATTAGCCTGTCATCAATGCAAAGTCATCCTATCTGGTTATAGCACAGTATCCTGTTTATAGAAACCATCAGTGATTCATCTTGGCGATATGCTTTTGACTTTCCCATGCTCGATTAGGGAACGCGCAATAGTTATTAACCCATATATGCCCGAAACTATTTGAGTCGTGAACATTTGTGATTTTCGCAAATGTTGTTCAAAATAAACGTCGTTCCGATGTAGCAACGCGTCGGTAGATTAGTGTTCAGGTTAGACACTGCGGTGGGGCCGATCTAGGAGGCAGCTAGACTATTGACACTTATCGTTATAATAAAGTAATTTTGAACGACGGGCAGAATATCAGGAATATTTTAAATGTTGGGCGACAAGTTATGGGACCCATGAAATTCGAATACATTTGCTTGCGTATTTTTGTTTGCGTTGTTTAAATTTAATCGACTCGTTGAATAAATAAAACGTCGTATGTAATAACTGTAAGTAACTGTTGTAAAATTTAACTATTTTCGGTTTATCAGGAACAGTTTGTAAAATTTATAGATGTGCGAACGTTATAGGGGGCGTTCGTTGAGACCTCATAAAATTAGAAATATTTAATAAAATATTTTTGTTTGTTTAAAATATTGGACTGAGGGAATTTTGAAGATAAGGAGTCCAAGCAAGATGGCCAGGGTAAATAAAATAATAAATAATAAATAATCGTGAACAAATTCACACAGCGCCATCTAGCCCCAAACTAAGCAAAGCTTGTGCAATGGGTGCTAAATTACTAATATACTACTTAAATACTTTTTTAAATACATACTTATTATACATAGAACACCCAGACCCGTAATAGAATTTAAAATTCATCATTTCAATTTCTGCCCGACCGGGAATAGAACCCGGGACCTCTTGCGTGGCAGCACGGCATGTTGACCGTTGAGCCACTCAGGTCGTCAAGGGTAGTAGAAACGTGACAGTCAGTTTCGGGGGCGCGTCGCGTGAACATCAAAATTATAATAATAGTCTCTCCATGACTCATGAGGCGATAGGTAGGACCATAGTAATGCTTGACGAGACGATCGGTATATGGTGTGATTGTTTAAAAGGATTAAAAGCTAAATTATTGGGCTGATCGATGTCTAGGCTTTGCTGGTTGGACTGAGATAATAGGTGTGAGGGGAGTCTCAGCTTCCTTATCGATTAGGTAGGTTTCCGAGACCTTAAGGTCCTAATTCCATATTATTTAGGTAACTTTAGGGTTTCGCAAAAATAGGGTTAGAATGGCCACATAAGAAAGACGAATCCTGTTTGCCGTTTCGAGAACTGTCGAAGCTAAGTCGCATGTTTACTTTATACCTTGTTTGATTTCTTGTGCGGAATTTATAAATTGTATGACTATTTCGATTTGCGTGGATTACATTTTATCAACTTATTTACGCGGATTTATGTTTCATTTGTGCGGATTTTGATATTTGATTTTACTTATATTTATGTGAACTGAATCTCATTCATTTGTGAACATTTCCGAATATTCATGCGGTTGATTTACAGAGTATTGCTATAAACTTAACATTCCTTGTGACGTTTTTCAAAATTTATACACAACGTAATGGGTCCGAAAATTTAAATCGATAACTAGATGATCACTTGCTTAAGGCCGAATCATCATATTTGAAATGATGTTAAATATGTTATGTCTACCTTTTATAGGTAGAAACTCGTATGTGTGTATTTATACAAATAAATAGGTATAAGGGGAAAAGTTACAGCACGCATGCTACATCTTCATCTTCATCAGTTGAGTTGAAATTTGTATATTCCTTTATATTTGACGATCTCTTTTCACAAGAATTTATTAAATATTTCTTAAATGTATAGTCTAGTGTAAGAGTAATAAATAAATCGAATCCAATCTAATCTAATCAAAAGCAAGGTTATCGACAATAAAAACAAAATGATCGATAAATCGACATAAAATATAGTGTGGATAGTTCAACTCGTGTGCGAGCACTTGTAAATATACAGCTTTCATTTATGTGGCAGTGATGCGACCACTTGGCGTGCCAATGGCGTGGCGTCATTGTGACGTGTCTGTATATGTACAAGGTTTATCCACACATAGGGCCGCGCGCACAACTGAGTTGAAATATCTTTAGTTTCTGGTAGGTATGCCCTTTTTTTCGTTGCATGTGTTTCCTTGTTCTGAGGTTCTATGATATTATTACAATAATATCATAGAACGCATAATCTACCTATGTCACAATTTATAGGGGGTTATAGAAATTAAATGAAAATACATTTATTGTTGCCTTTAGATAGCATATCACAAGCTAAACATATACTTAGAGACAGTAAACCAAACACAATAACAAAATAATTCACCAATCACCTAAAACTACCTACCTATTCTCATGCAGCATTGGAACTGCTGTAAAGTGGTACCCCCCCCAAAAACAATAGGACCTCGCTCAGCGTATGCCATGGCCTGAGCAGGGGCGCTGGTCTTCCGCGAGTTCCGCGGGGAATAGAAAGCTTGTTTTAAAAATATTTTTGGATTTTTAAAAAGCGAGTGTCCCTAATGTTATGGTGTAGTATATTTTAGAACCGGCCTATGAAGCCCTTTCAATAGATACCAAACAGGATAGGTATTTAAAAAAAAATTCAAATCTCATACAAAAAATTGATGACAACATTGCTGCATGAGAATATTTTTAAGAACTACCGCTCAAAATGATTGTTTTAACCTAAAGTACCCGTGTACCAAACGGCTATCCTGCACATCGATTTGCGGTTTTCTATCAATATTTGCTTTGTAAACTGTCCACTAATAGGAAATAATGATAGATTGACATCGCATAGTCGGATGCGAGACATACGACGTGACGATCCCGATGACTCAACAAAGTGGAGAAAAAAGACCAGGAAAGCGGACCCTGGTTTCTGCCACACTGCCACTGGTATGCACTGCATCCTGCAGTGGGCTGTTACGGGCTGTGATGGTGGAAGCATCCTTTTAAGCCTAATATATTGCTGTGTTAGGAAATTTTGCTTTTCTTTATTAAGAATTAATTAATCTAATCAGTTCATCATCGTGGTGTTAATGTCTCGGTTGCGCTCTTGCACACAAGGGCGTGGGGCCCGCCTTGACCATGATTCAGGATTTGGCAGATCAGGTTATTACAGTGCAGCGACGCCATCTGACCTCCGTGATCCTGCTACCAGGAGAACCTGACCAGATTGGATCGTGGTTACACACTCAATCGCCTGAATGTACAAGTTTCATCACGATATTTTCCCTCACCGTAAGAGACATCGGTTAGTATTCAACTAATGTACATAACTCAGAAAAGAGTCATTGGTAGATGGCCGTAGTGGGACTTGAACCCGGTACCTCTTGCTTACGAGTTGGATACCCTAACCGCCCGACCACCGACGCTCCTATCAAGCTTATCAATTATTAAATTCTATAGTAACACTGCGATCTCCAACTGCGTTATTTTTTTTTTCAGGAGAAATAATGTCAGAAAGAGACTCAATTTACCTGGAATGCACAAAGGCAGGTAGTCTGCCTACGTTGGACCATATAGAGACACCAACCGAGATCTACTCGAATTTCTGCGATCCAAATGACTCTTACAGCGCTATGTTCAATCGTGTCAACATAAACTTGTCAAAGGCAACGTTTTTTCAAATACGTTCTGATGCCAAGTTCTCTCCTGCATATCTCATTGGATTGCCATTTGGTTCATTTTTTCAAGTACAGATAACAGATACCGCAGCTACAATCTGTTATTCCGGTAAGTACTAATAGTAGTTTCCAACACAAACACGAACTTAAAGCAAATGTCACCAACTGGCTTTAGAATCATTCCAAGGAAACTGTTGAATGCCTAA
Source organism: Blastobasis adustella (assembly GCA_907269095.1). Taxonomy (NCBI): domain Eukaryota; kingdom Metazoa; phylum Arthropoda; class Insecta; order Lepidoptera; family Blastobasidae; genus Blastobasis; species Blastobasis adustella. The sequence goes on from OU026132.1 coordinate 2,122,167, forward strand.
TTCATCCTCCAAATTAGTTAACTGCTATCCTACATTTTACCAAATACAAAACACAATGCAATACACATACACTCACTCACTCACACACACACACACACACACACACACACACACACACACACACACACACACACACACACACACACACACACACACACACACACACACACACTCAACCACATACATAAGCATAAAATAAAATAATGCTATGGAATGCTATTAGTTTCTAAGTTTCATGTTCTCTTTAAAAGTACTGTTTGGCAAATGAACGTTATTTTTCTTAGCTGGAGGTATAGCAGAGGTTGTTACCTATTTTACCTACAGCTTGAACAATTGTGTATGATTAAGTACTTGATTAATAATTTTTTTTATTATTATTATAAGGGCGCTTAAGTACAGCATTCGATCCGAATTTGTACGTGATCTGCATCTACACTTTGGCTCAAGGGTACCGTAAACCAAAAGCATGTATGAAAAAGTTGATGAATGTATTAGAAATAAGAGAAATTCGTAGACAGGGCCCTAGGAAGTGTAATAATGTGGTATTATAAATTGGTCGGTAGATCTTGGCACTGTAAAGTTTAAGCTCTCCATGTTTAGTTATGGTATCATATGGGGGTATCAAGCCCAAAGTTTGTCAAACTATATGGCTACCTGTCAAAACGAACAAGTAAGACGGACTGAAAAGTTGTGATCCTTGCTCGTATGCTTTTCTGTATAATATATGCACGTTTTGTTAGTTTTGTGTTATTTGTTTTAAGAAGTACTTTGGCCGCAAATTACAATGTTTATCTTCAACGTACAATTAGTATATTATGAATTAAGCCATTAAAAAAATTAGCCCAAAGTTACAGTGAGCGAAGAAGGATTCGAGCTTGTGAGGAAGAAAGATTAATTTGGTTAATTTTGTACCAGTTCACAATATTTCGATAGCTTAAAATCTAACGTATTTGACTACGATTTAAGGTTAGATGTTCTAGAGCTAAGCAAAAAATGATGATGCAAAAAATGATACCACATGTATGTCAGAACGCAATTGCATCGACTGGAGTGCTGTTCCTGATGTTACTTCTTTGGATGTCAAGATGAAGTTTTCAATTCCATGCTGCTATGCGTTGAAGTCTTGTCAAAAACTCGAGTCCTGGAAGATATAATTAGAACACGGACATTTAAAAAGGAAATTATACAAATGAAGAAGAAAACAGGGAGGATGTAAACAATATTAATAGGATGCAGAAATTAAATTTATTGTTGGAGAAAATAAATGGAATGAATTGGAGTAAACAAAATTTAACGGAAGAAGAGTTAAGGAAAATAAGGATAATATGTAGCTGCCGGAAAATGTAGGACTCTGAGGGTCGGAGTCCACAGCCTGAAGGATGGCGAATGCGGCGGAGGAAACTTTATTATACCGGTAAAGTGGCGGAAAGTGTTAAGAGCAGTGCAAAAAAAGTGTATTGTATTGGTATATAAGAAAAAAGTGTTTGTGCGTAACCATTCATCATCTCAGCCCGTAACAGTCCACTGCAGGACTTAGGGCCTCTTCCACGAAAGGGGAGGTTATTGCCATAATCTCCACGCTTGGCAGGCGGGTTGGAGATCGCAGTATTTAAATATAATAATGGAAAATGCTGCTGCCCATTTTCCAGACTACGGAGACTCATGATCTTTTGCCTCGAAAACATTAGTCGCCTTGTACGACACCCATGAATGTAAGGGGTTGGTGCTATTCTACTCTGCCGGACACCACACGGCCAAACCATTACCCACTCGTAAATATTCCAATTTTGACAAAATGATCAAATGGTACATATGGGTACCTATTACATAAAAACGGTAAGTGTCACACACTTGGAAAAATAATAAAAAAATTCACTAAATGTTGTTCACATATACAGCGCTGCTACAGCACTAGTTTTTGTAAAAATGAAAATTATTCAAGTCCGTTATCGTGTAAAATGAGACCATCCCATGTTTTAAATCAATATTTCAGTTTATCTCAGACAATACATTGTACTTTTCGTTCATAAAGAATTACCTGAAACATATTGAATGTTTCATTATCTAGGTCTTCATAACTTCCAGCGATCGCAACGCGGTCGGCCGGTCGTGTGCGATTGTCATGCGATGAATGTAAGGCAGTGTTTACAGTGACGTTATAGCAGATATTATAATTAACGAATTTCTAACTTTTATGCAAAATACAATTGACGTATTTGATGAACTCGGCATTATCCAAATCGTTTCATCGAATTATTCTAAGATGGGACGACATGACATCTAACTCCTATAAGTAAAAATGCGGGGTTCACCAAGGAGGGCTCACGTTACCGGACCTTTTCAACTTGTACATCAACGGCCTTATAGAGGAACTGAGGGACACAAAAAAGGGGTATCATATTGGTGCCACTTGTAATAATAGCATCAGCTACGCTCATGCCCAATTTCACCAACAATCCCTAAATTTTAGGTTACACTTAACGTATTTTAAGGGCCACTTAAAAGTAATTTCGTTTTCACCAATGTTTATGGGTTACCTAACGTCTTAAGTGACCCCCTAAATTTAGGGGGCCAAATTTTGGGTCCTTAAAACTTAGGTGACCGTTTTTCAAAGAAAAGTTTATATTTTATTGTGCGAAATGGAAAGTTTTTTTTAATATTTGGACGCTATTGACAGTATTGAGGCTGTCGAAATGATACAAAGGCCTCATTTGTTTACTCGGAGGCGTTTATACCGTGAGAGACCTGATTTTTTCGCGAAATATGACGAAAAAGACTTTTTTAACCGCTTTAGGTTATCTAAGCAAAGTGTCATATTTTTGCTTGAAAAAATAGAACAATATTTAGAATATCCAGATAACAGGTAACTACTTTTCATTTATATTTTATAATAACACGTGGGTAACCTTTACATTCAGGCGAATGATCTAATCTAAATCTAATCTGGTCAGGTTCCCCTGGTCGCAGGGTCACGGAAGTCAGATGGTAATCGCTCCACTGTAATTATCTGATCTTCAAAATCCTGGATCATGGTCAAGGCGGACCCCGGGCTCTCGTGCGCGAGATCACAACCTAGACATAAACGCCAAGTTGATGACTTAGGTTATAACTTGAAACCCACTAGGTACATGCACACCTTCTTAAGTATATATTAATGCCGTTATCCCACAGGGGTGTGGGTACCTTATGTGTAGATATATCTTATAATGGTGCTCCTTGCCTTTCATTTTATAGAAACAACACGCTGCCTCCAATAAAACAACTTCTGTGTGCGCTTAGGTTCTATGCTACAGGAAGTCATCTTATAACTATAGCAGACTTTGGAGGTATTCGTGTAGCCACTTGCAGCAGAATTGTGAAGAAGGTTTCAGAAGCCATCATCACCCTACGTGATGAGTTCATTAAATTTCCAGAAACGGATCAAGAACAGGCATATCAGAAAAGATAATTCTATAAATAGCACGTTTTCCCAATCTATTTTGTTGCATTGATTGCACACATATTAAAATACAGTCACCAGGTAACAATAAATATTTTAAACATAATTTGATTAATAAATTTGGTTTGTAATGTAATTGTTTAACAAAAACTGTTTTGGAATTTTACATTTCTAGGTGGAGATGATGCAGAATTGTTTCGCAATCGAAAGTCATATATGTCTATAAATGTGCAAACAATCACCTCTTCAAATTTATTAATAAATGACATTGTAGCACGATGGCCTGGATCCACACACGATTCAAGCATATATCAAATGAGTTCCAGATATTCTAAATTTGAAAGAGGTGACTACAGAGGAGTTTATTTATTAGGAGATAGTGGATACCCATTGAAGGTAAAAAAAGTCAGATAATACTTAGTACAATTATTATTAATAAAAAAAATACAGATTTGTTTTACTCTGTTGTAGAAGTCGATGGCATTTCACCACCTGAAACAAAAAATTATGTGTTTAAAACCTTATTTCAGTCTCATCTTCTTACTCCATATTTAAACCCCACAACTAGTGGCCAGCGACTATATAATGAAGCTCACATTAAGACCCGAAATATAGTCGAGCGACAGTATGGAGTGGTGAAACGCAGGTTTCCAGTCTTAGGTTTAGGGATACGCCTGAAACTGGAAACTGCTATAAAAGTAATTATTGCTTGCAGCATACTCCATAACTTATGCATAATTAGAAAAGAGAATGAAGCGGTAGATGATGGTACAATAACAAACATAGAGGCGTTGATATCAGAGGGGGACATTCCTCAGACAAGGCCATTTGATGATCCTGTGTATGGGTATAGAAGAGAACAAGTGACCCAGTATTTTGAAATGTTAAGTTAAGTAATAAAAGCATTTTACCTGCAAGTTTCTTTAAAACTTATTGTTTTATTTGTAAATCACATTGCGCAATTTCCAATTGTAATTTGTATAAATTACGCTTGTGCTGCAATTCTTCCTCAAGAAGCTGCAGTTTTAAATTTTCAATATCCATCTTTTTTTCGTTCACATTTTTATAACTGCTGCACAGCATAGCCATTGCCTCGGTTCTTTCATTTTGGACAGATTGCTATGGTCGCCTGCGTGACCACAAGGGTGTGTTCGTGTTAGCCTGCAGCAAAGACAATTAATTTGAAACAATGAAAATGTTAAACATTCATAATAACAATTAATTTAAAATTCATTAAAACATAAACTTTAAGCACCTTTGTACTTAGAACTTAGTACATAAAAATAGTTTTCATATTTTACTTACATTTACTGGTATCTGTGTTTGACTGGGGCTGGGGCCGGGCACCTGAATCAGTTCGTTTTCCTTATTATCCTCAATTTCTTCTATTTCCACTAATTGTGGTTCCAATATCTTTGGAACGACAATTAGTGGAATTGGAATTGGCACATCACTGTCGCTGTCAGGCACCCCTAAAATACCTGTGCACCCACGGCCAAGTATCACAGATACTTGCTCCAATATGGGGTTCACTTTTATCTCTGGTGGCCCACCCCCCGTTTGGATACGGCTGCGCTTTGCCTGGGAGCAGTAAAGCTTACTTTCACTTTTCATCTTCTCCCAGGCTTTCATTAACGATTCTTTGGACCTGATATGAAAGCAAAAGAAGTTTATACAAAGGCAAATTTTAAAAACATAGGTTGCCGGATTGAGCATCAAGTAAATAATAAACGACAATACTAACCTTGGCAGTAAGGCACTTGAATTGAACATGTCTGTGACATGGGTCCAGGCATTCAATTTAGCCTCATTTGTGGCTCCATCCGGTTTTTTATTTAATATTGTGTCTTTATGGTTAAGTAACAATTTCACTAATTTATCTTTATCTTCCATTGTGAAGTTTTGACCTCGCTTTCTTTTTTCTGCCATTCATCATCACAGCCCGTAACAGTCCACTGCAGGACTTAGGGCCTCTCCCACGAAAGGGGAGGTTATTGCCATAATCTCCACGCTTGGCAGGCGGGTTGGAGATCGCAGTGTTTAAATATAATAATGGAAAATGCTGCTGCCCATTTTCCAGACTACGGAGACTCTTGATATGTTGCCTCGAAAACATTAGTCGCCTTGTACGACACCCATGAATGTAAGGGGTTGGTGCTATTCTACTCTGCCGGACACCACACGGCCGTTTCTGCCATTATTACTCTTAATTGTAAAAATTTGGCAAATAAAATTATATACAAAGATACACACAGCAAACAGCGCGAAAAGATTATCACAAAGAAATGTCAAATCATTTTTTTTTTACAAATTACATAGCTGTACGACGCTCATACAGCCATGTTATGCATTTTCCCCCGTAAATTTACACAATCGACATTTTTAATATCAAAATTACAACTTTAGTTATGTTGTTGCGTGTTTTAATATTATTGTGCATGATTTTAATTAAATAGTGTGTTAAATCATGTCAAGAAAATTTTACCGGCAAAATTACGGTTTTTGAAATCACTATTTATTATATAGTTACGTAAGTGTCACCTAGAGACATGCTCCATAAGCTGGTGAAAATGAATTTAAGATAAGGAACGGTTTAGGGGACACCTTACGATAAGGATGCCTTAGTAAGGGGATACTTTAGGAGTGGTTGGTGAAAACGGGCATCAGTCACTCTATTAAAGGTTTATGTCAGTTGCTTTTAGACTGTGAGCGTTATGTTAACGCTCATGGACTGAAATATAACGTCAATAAAACGGAACTGATGGTGTTCAGGGCAGGGAAGGGTCCGGACCGCGTGCCTGAAGTTAAGCTGAATGGTTTGCCAGTTCGGGTTGCACGGCAATTTAAATACTCAGGCCACATTATCACGGATGATATGCGAGACGATGAGGATATGGAGCGAGAGAGGCGAGAGTTGGCGATAAGAGGGAACGTGGTAGCACGCAGATTTGGGAGGTGAAGCGATGAGGTAAAACTGTCTTTATTTAAGGCGTTTTGAAATAGTTTCTACACCTGCCAACTTTGGGTGCAATATCGTAGAAAGACCATCAGTACCGTAAGAATTCAATATAATGATATATGCCGAATTCTTATGCGTCTGCACAGGTTTTGCAGTGCCTCAGGCATGTTCGCCGACGCGAGGGTGGCCGATTTCTATGCCATTATCCGGTCTCGCATCGCTTCCTTCTGGGACAGGCTGTGCTGTTCTAGTAACAGTATCCCCCGAGCGGTGTGCAACGACTTTAACTCAGATATATACAAATATTGGATATCTGTTCATCGGGACGAGAATCGAAAATGACTGAATGACAGCATAATGGGTAATTAAGTATGCATTCGACTGATTTACACCATATACATGTAAATCTCTATTTGTAAGTAATAGGGTAATTAAGTATATGACTTGTGTTTGTGACTAATTTACACCTTTTGCATGTAAATTTAGTATCCATTTTTGACTGTATTGTAATGATAATTGTATTAATTTAAGAGGTTTTAAATGCCTGCAACAAAACTTTTATTATTATTATTATTATATAAGCAAGTGTGGACTCAGAAATATGTAAAGAAAAGGAGACGACAAGAAAAAGAAGAATATTAAAGATGTCATTAAAGTCCTGAAAGAAGTAGATCCAGACGTGCAGCCAACGTTTGTGGCTAAACACTTAAACAAGTTGCCACCCATTATCCAAATTGAGGGCATTTTGAAGATAAACAGGCACTTTGTTCATCACTTTCACCACTATGTTTTATTAAATATTTAGCGACAATCAAAATCAAAACAATGATTGTGACACTTGTATGACTGACAGTTAAACGTTCATTCTCAAACTTATAAGCGTTTACGAAGAAAGATTTATTTTGCGTTTTGTTCATTTCAGAAGCATGAAACAAATACAATATACCCAGTCTGTACCGTTATACGCTGATTGAAAATTATTAAAGAACCCTAATTTTAACATGATTTTACTATCGTTATTTGGACATATTTAATCAGGAATTGACATGATTTTAAACTATGACGTATTAATGCAAGAATTGACATTATTTTACTAGTTACTTTGGCATATTATGCAAGAATTATAATTATAAATTAATATACAGTGATTATTTAAATTAAGTATAACAAAGCCAGATTTTAAATAAGAATGGAACTCTCTTTGAACAAAATGACAATTAGGAAAAAACTAGTCAGGTTACTTGATGACTTTAACATCTCAACGTTCAGTATGTTATGTTACACGCAATTGCGTGTAACTTTGGTACAGTAACAGTAACAGTAACATTATTAGAATGTGTGTTTCTGTAGCCGCAATAACAACAAATGATAATATCTATTTTTTCGGCGATTGTAAGAGGTTTTTGTTATTTCTCTATACCATTGAAGTTAATACATACAAGCACGAAACTTTGTGTGATTATAGTGCTAATACTAAAAACAAACATCTTACGGCGCCTTGTAATTCCAGATAGGAAAAACGATTTTTTTTCTTTTAGATTTTTTTATAGATACGTGATCGGCAAAGGCACGGTCTAAAGTAATTCCTTTTTGCAGCATAGAATAGTGATACAGTGAATAAAAAAACTTGTTTTCATTTACAGGAAAGTTTAATGAAAAGGATTCAGAACTCAGTATTTACCTTTCCGGAAGAGGTAAAAACTCCCCACCACCGGATATAAAAACGCTGGCGTCCAAACTGTCCAACCTAACATATAAACATTTAGTAGTAATGGGAATGAAATCTGAGGAAAATAACTATATAGCAGATTTAGTATATTCTATTACCAGCAATATCAGTGAAATTAACAAAGTGACATTAACGGATGATATGGATGATTATATTTGTTTACCAGGAAGATTATTCACCAATATTTCTTTAACATCATTAGTGGTTGATCCTCAAGGAATACGTGACACCACTACTATTATAAATAATATACTTGTGGAGAGCAGTGTATTTAATACCGAAACATTGACTAATGTATACTTAAAATATGTGAAAATGCCAGTGCTCCCAAAATCAAACAATCTGGTGAATATTACCCTAGAACAGAGTGTGTCAGATGGCAAATGGGGTGGATGCCGGAAGTTACAAAGACTGGTTTTAATTAGTCACAGTTTCGAGCAGAAACTTTTCGAAGAGACCGGGGGATTGCTGGCTCACTGCGAACAATTGACGGAATTGGAATTGAGGAAACTTAAGTTTTCAGAATGTGATCATGATGATAAATTTTGTAACAACCTGTGCGTCATTATTTTTGGATTGAAATCATTGAAAAAACTCATAATAGTAGACAGCTTTCTACATAAGATCGCTGACAACTGTTTCGTTTCTTTAAGAAAAATAGAATATATTGACTTAACAGACAGTCAACTGATTGATCAAAATTTGTAAGTTTTACATCTATGTGGTAAAGTAAAGGCGTCTATTACCGCGGTACAAAAATTAGCACAGCTTTTCGGGTGTAATTTCTAAATTCGTAAGCTTACAACAAATATATTTTTGGGAAGTTAAAACAAGTATAAGTTTACAAACGCGGACTGTCGCACTAACTATTGCATTCTTTATACGCCAAAACCAATTTATGTTGCATGAAAGCACAGGACTTAATGACAAGACAGGACTGACCACCCCGCTAGGGGGGAGGAGGAGGGGATTACATTTTCTTACGCCGCACACTGTTGGGGCAAAACTTCCCTCGGGTAAGTGTGGTGTCATTTTCAGATACCAAAAATAATGGCAATCATTTTTTTGCATACAAAAATATTGTATTATCTTCAAATTCTAAAACATTACACTGAGCAAAGATCTTTCAGTGACAATACACTGAACTGGTATCGATATCGATACCTTTTTAAAAATATATGTTTAAAAATTCACTTTAATACAGATTTTGAAAAAATAAGTTTTATTGTAACAATTTATTAAAAATACAAAAGTTTAAAGCATGGCATAAAATTTCATAGAAAAATAAGGACATCAAGAGGATTAGGTTGCTAGAGCTAGGGCGTGATAGTAAGGATTGAGTTCGGTTTGATTAATATGTCGTTAATGATAAAGTTTTTAACATAAAAGACATTGTATGTATCCTTTGTAACAGTATTATTTATTCACATTTGAACTTATTGGTGAACTGGGCCTACGTGACGATTTCAAACGTCTCAAAGGTCTGCAATTAAAACTACAGTCTAGCACTTTATTGAGCATTGTCCCAACACCGCTGACTTCCCACGCGCGCGGGAATGGGCAAGCCCGGGTTGAGCGCCCTCCAAGCCGTCAGTGCATCGTCGACATGAGGAATGCGCATCCTGCCACCATCTCGTCATCATCATCATCTTGGTATTATGTCCCGGTTGCGCCTCCGCGCGGCACGCGAGGGCCCAGGGTCCGCTCATTCTCCCCATTCTACTGCAAGAATATTAGTCACTGCTCCACGCTGAGAAAAATATTCAAGATCCGCTTCACCGACTCTCTAAGCACTTCGTCAAAGGCAGCTACACTGTACGGGTACTACCAAGTAGGACACGTACGGAGGAAATAATGAACTTTAGGGACAGCAAAATCACAGCAACGTGTGCTGAAAGATTTTCAAGGCGTCCCCGGGCGACTAGAAGAAGCAGCCTTCTCGATTCGAAAGTTTTAGCTTTTTGGCGAGGCATGTCATTTTCTGAGTAGTTCAATTTCGAGGGTCATTTTTTATATTGCGACAGCGTTTAAAGTATTTCTTCTAAACCTATTATTATTATACTATGCATACATACTGAATTCATGTGATAGTAAAATATTATAATAGATTCATGAGGATCTGATAATAGAGTCATGAGGTGGATAGTAGACTTCTTGAACCGTTGCTAGTAGCATAGTCGAAATTGGACTCATTTGCTGAGTTTCGACGAGTTGTTGTTATTGTTGTTGTTGGTGGAGAAAAGGTTACAGAGAAGGCAGCCTTTCCCCAACCTTGCTCAATAGAACATCCCTCTCGATATTATTAAGAGCGTTTTACGGACAGCATCATAATTAACTTAATTATGATGCTGTCCGTCTTATTTGAAACCGTTGCAAAACCCAAAAAACCGTTGCGCTTTGCGTGTATTGCCGCCTCGCACTCCAAACGGATCCCGATACTCAGTTGATGACGCCTAAGATAATCAGCCATCTCCTCCTTGACTGAACGACGTCCAAGCTTCGCCGCCAAACGATGGACAGTGTTTCCGATCGCTATTGGCCTTAAATCTCCACCATTCTCAGACAAAGCGCACAACGTTGCTCCATAGAGTTAGGGACAGACTTCTAAAATAATCAGGCCATTAAATAAAAAACTGAATAGCCTCGCTAAACTATCCAATAATCGATGTCCATTATTGCCAGTCGAAGGCGAAGTGAGCTTCATCAAATGAGCTGGATGGATCCCATCCAAACCTGTCGCAGATCCACTATGAAAAGTCTTAAGCGCTTGTACAATGTCCTCTGTTTCAACTCTAAGTGCCAGTATAGATCGGTCAGGGGATAAAGGAAAATCGAACAGACGGAAAGGTGCTTGATGTATCTCAATGGGGAGAAGGATATTCTGAATATACCAAATTCGATAATAATACCATAAATATTTTCACCATACACATAATAGGTTGGGGAGAAAGTTTCTTCGCATTTTATATGAAAATTCAAAACATTTTTTAATATAGTTTATTTACATTTAACTAAAGTATGTAGGTACCATTTTATTCGATAACTTTTTGCCATCTTATAGGTAGGGACATGATCCCATTGCTATATAAATTTTGGGGCTTCTGATCAAAAAACTGCGTCAAGTAGTTTTGGCAGTTCTCTCGTGATGTTAACTTGACACTGCCTAAAGAATTCTGAAGTGTTTAGGTTTCTTTCAGAGAGTTCGTGAGGTACCCAAATATCGAGCTTTTTTGTATACCCATTTTTTTTCAAATGCGCCAAAACTGTTTTGTGGTCAATTCCCAGTTCTTCAGCTACGTCGTAACTACTGATATGCCGATCTTGCTCCACTTCTTCAAAAATAGCATCCATTTTATCCGTTAGGTCCATAAACATCGCAAATTTTTTTCGCGGCTTGCGTTACATTTTTACTTTTTTGTAGTAAAATTTTAAAATGTATCTAATTTCTTCATTAGATTCACTCATCTTGACGGTAAGAAAAACAAATGAAAATCACGCATTTTCATAATTTGAATTTGGAATTATATTCTTTAAAATTTAAACTTTTAAATGATACCAAAAACAGCCAGGTACAAATAGTATAGCCAAAGAGGTTTTATTATAAGTTCATTGATACTATATGCGAAAAGACTTTTTCCCCGACCTAATATGATTCGGGAATCCGGCGCTACACTTAACAGCCGCAGAACATGAGTCTCACCAAAAATCATACCAATTATGCTCTCTCAATGATTTCTTGTTGCTTCACTTTGAAACTATTAATTACTTCGCCACCAACAATTTCACAGCATATTTACACACCGTAAATACTTTAGAATAGTATATTAGTGAGTTTTATTTACATTCTCGACATTAATACATAAAGCTCACGCCTGTGTCCCACAGGTGGGGTAGGCAAAGACTATGGACCGCCACTTTTCTCTGTCCTGACACAACTCCCTAGCCTCGCATATATCCACAACTCTTTTCATACGTCTTCTTTTATTCTTACCACTTCGGACCCCAGCTTTTTTGAGAACATTACTTATCTGATCAGTGAATGTTTTCCTGGATCGTCCTCTTAAGGGCCGGTTTTCCAGATTCGCGCTATATACCTCGTTCGTCAATCTTCTTTAATCCATTCGCAGTACATGCCCGAACCATCTCAACATCCCTCTTCTATTTTTGATACTACATCATCTTTCATGCCACACCTTTCACGGATCACTATATTTATTAGATTTCAGATATATATTTTTAGTATTAAAAATATTTGTTTTCAAATAACTTGTAATCAGTTTCAATCTCACTAAAAGGATGCTTTTCGTAAAATCGTATTTAACTGAAGTGGTTTTACTCACGCTTGCAAGTAAATCAAGCTGTAAATTCATCGGCATACCTCGGTAAAAGATAAAATTGACTTCTTGTCTAAAAATATTGTAATTAATACATGGCTAAGGCCTAAGCTGGTAGGATAGTGGTCAATGCTTACTTAATATCTCTGCTTTCTTATGTTGCGATTTTACGGCGGTAATAGACGACTTCAACCTGTATTTAACCCAACTTAAATACAAGATTTAACTTTATGGTTTTGAATTTATATTATACATGCTATGGCTCCTGCCGCGTGAACTGCACGTTATATCACGTAAGTAGGGGTTAGGGGGGAGGGGATGAAAGTAGCCTATCTCTTATTCTAGACACTAATCTAGCTAACCACTAACCAAGATTCATCCAAATCCGTTCAGCCGTTTAGGCGTTGCTCCCAAATGAAAATCCGTTCAGTACTTTTTGCGTGAAGTAGTAACAAACATCCAATCGTGCATGGTTGCAAAATTTCGAATTTATAATATTAAGTTTATGGATTAGTTGCATAAAATTAAAATTTGATCGATGCAAAACTTTTGAATTCATGTTTTTAAATGAGTCATCATCACCACCACCTGCAGTCTTTATTTATTTATTTTATTTATTAGAAAGACCAACAGCTTTATAATACAATAGATATTCATCTTTACTAATATTCTCTCTCTTAATGACTATGTAGGTACAGGATTTAGCCTTAATCTACAGTGTAGGAATAACATGAAAATAAAAAATATATTGAGACTTTAATATTTTCTTGGCAGTATTAGTGGAATAAGCGAGACATTACACACATTGATCCTGGATAATATTCTATACGAAGACGGTTGGTACTTTTTTCATTTTTATGTTAATATCCGTTATGTGCGTAAACAATAGTCTGTAACATAAACATAATCTGTAACAATTTATACTCTATCAATGATTGAGACGATTCAAGGTCTAGCGAAATCAGGACATTAGCGACGTGGCACTCCGAAAATTATATTTTTAGGGTTTCGAAGTTATTTGATTCCTCTGCTTCCATACTTTCGACATCTACCTATACGGTATACTATTGTTTGTCACATCCGGTTACTTCCAAATTTGGTTTAATGCTATATTCTATGGATACCTATTTAAACTTGGCTGAATATTCTAAAGAGTCACTTATATTATTAAAGCATAACATTAACTGAGGGTCCCTTACGGCTAGCCTACAATTCTGCGTTGCGGCATCGCATCGCAAACACGGCGTCGCACCGCAATACGAAAATGACGTAACGACGAAACGTTCCTCTATTAAAGAAATGAAATAATCGGTGTCGTAATCAGTGATCTTGTTTTGAATTACTTGTCTGTCCGAAGTATAAAGTATACTGACGGTAGCGCGTCGTCGCATTGCAGATTTTTACGGTACGATAGCGCATCGGATAATTCCGCGATGCGTTGTACGACGGCGTTGATTTCTACGATGCGTCGTCGTACCGCAGTGTTGTGGCCTGGCCCTTTGTCTGTACTACCGCTAACTTAAATAATTATTTAAATATCGTTGTTAGTATTAATGGCAACTAAGAACTTTTATTCGTTTTTTATAGAAGTTGAAAAGTATCTTGGGAAATTTAAGCATTCGATCAAACACATATCTATGAAAGGACAACAGCCCGATCAACCAATTAGTCAAAATTTTGGCGATTTCACGAACCTAACGTATCTGGATTTGTCTAATAGTGATCTGCCTGGAAATTTTAAGGTAAATATTTAAACAGTGGAGAGATTGCTAAATAGTGAAGTGACTAAAAGAATGAGAAAGAGGCCTTTCCCTTGTAGTGGTTCACTGGTCGCTACTAATGTGATAAATTTTCATTGTGTTGTTTCTTAAATTATGCATTATTTTAAGATTTGTTTATCAAAAGTAACAATATATGTAGGAAATAAGATAAATAATCCTTCTATCGCATTGCGAGTCGGTGACCGTTACCACTAGGCCACCGACGCCCCAAGAGAGACGCGACGCAGGGCGTAATAATGACATTCCCCATACATCATCAGTGATGTATACTATGAAATATTATAAACTGTAATTAGGGTGAGCCCAGATCTCGCGAACAATTCGCGCGTAACAATTCACGAGTACGCACCCTTAGAGGCCACATTAGAGGCGGGCAACGCACTGGTAAAGCCCTTGGTGTTGCTGATGTCCTTAGGCAGCGATGACTACTTTCCTTAATGTGGCCATAAAAATATTTTTTATTTGCAGGTTGACTATTTGCCATCAAATACAAAACTGCCCGTCTTAGTTGATCTACGGAATAACTCAATATATTCCTCATCCCGTGCAACGTGCAACGATTGGATAAATAGCTATCACCACCGAAGATTGTTACAGGTAAACTCAGTATATTAAAATTTTTTACTTAACACATACACAATTATAAAATCTGGACTCCTTCAAGGCCAGAGTGAATAGACAGTTTCTATAATAGACAAGCATATGCCATCCTCGGCCACATGGATGAGATGGCGGTCACATGGTTTAATAGTTTATAATACAAAAATATTAAATATTTGTGTACATATTTAAATATTAGGACATCGTTCGCGTACCCTACCCTAACCTACCCTGCACTTACCCTGCGCCTACCCTGCACCTACCCTGCACCTCCCCTGCACCTAACCTACACCTACCGCACAACTACTCTACACCTACCCTGCGCTTAGGCGCTTATTACATCTGCAGGCCTAGCACGAGTGTGCCCGCGACACAGATCGCGCCGCAGAAATTTGTCTGTCGAGCCATTTTTTCAATCGCACTGTCAGTCGCATAGCACATGTGGTCACTTCGAGAAGTCATGCCCCCGCCCCGTAAAAGCCTCTTTCGCGGGCGATCAAAGACCAACAATGCGCGACATAGCTGCTGTGTTGCCATTTATTAAAAATTTCTTCATTTCGGGTACCGAACGGGTATCGGGAATCGGGTACAGATTATTAGAGGAACGAAACGTACCGTCTAATGGAACAAACCGCTGCAAGTCAATTAATAATTAAGTGGTTAAATACGTAACCTCTGAAGACCATTCTTGTTTGAATTGGTGCAGTTTATGGGTGAGATCACATTGTACGAAAAAACTCAACAAGAACAACACTTTTTTTACCACATTCTTTGAACACAAGTCAACTCTTTTCCTTTTTAAACATAATTTTGAATCATCCACATCAGGAATTACAGACACACAAGGAGGCTAACATGATGCAGTAAATTTTGGATGCGTTTACAAATATTTCTCATTATATGCTCAGAACCGTTATTCGAGACCTATAGAGTGAGAGAGAGACATCTACGCTTACGTCATTAGAAACAGCCCCAAACGATCCCTACCACAGCTTTTCCCGCCATTTTGGTACTGCGTGGTAGGGGAAGTTAGCTTGCCACCCGACGTTAGATTATTCCTTCACATTGGCATCGACTTTCGTCGAGGTAACACCCCAAGTAAAAACAGCGTAGCTGTTCGTGGTATTTGGTAACTATTTTACATTTAAATTTTTTCTGCTTACCTTTTACTTTCTGTTTCCAACAATTATTTTTGTGTGTTGTGCCTATTCCTTTTGCACAGCGTTTCAGTATATCTGGTAGCTCTGCGGAAGAGCTTATTTCAAGACATGGATGAAGAACAGGCTCCGGCTCAAGCTCACCCTCCGGATAGTTCGTCCAGTTCTAGTGAATCATCCTCGTCCTCGGAATCATCGAGAAATAGATCATCCCGACGGAAAGGGTCTCGAAAACGCTCGCGATCTTCCGATAGTAAGAAGATGGAGTTGCTATCCAAGCAGGTGAGCGACATAGTTAACTTTCTAAAGTTAAATAAATCAAAACGTTCTAATCGTGAGTGTGAAACCGGCAGCTCAGAGTCCGACATCTCATTACACCCAGGGGAAGGACTCAAAGCTTCGTTGTTAGAGGGCAATGGCTTCTTAACTAAACCTAAAAAAGTAACTTCTTTTGACTTCCATATAAATACGAATTTAAAGGAGCCCCTCGTGGAAAATTCGTCTGAGGGTAGATTAAGTTTGCTATCCAAATTACACCATTTTAATTCAAATGAATGGGAAAGGGTTAGATACTATGAAACAGAGAAAAAATATCTAGCTAAGCCAGGATTTTTTGAACTGTCCGTCAATACTGATATACGCTATCACGATCCAAATTCGTCATGGTTAAAATCACTCGATCGATCTGTTGGGGCTCAAACTGAAATTTTCAAAAAGAATTTGCAGGACATCATGAATTGGTCACATTCCACAGATACCGTTTTAAGTGCAGATACGCTATTCGAGAAACTTAATAGTCATTTTTCAGAGAAATCTGCCTATACGAAGGTATCCGAAGACTTGTTGCAACTAGTTTGTGGCCGCCGAGCCGACACTATTCAAAAGCGACGTGATAGTATTTTATCTGGTATAAAAGACCGGTTTATACGAGAGGATGTTCGAAAAATTCCTCCTACCAACAGTGAACTTTTTAATGCAGAAACATTAAGCACTTTTTTGCAGAAAATAGGTGGGACAAACAAAATATTTTCCTCGAACAAAAGGTCTGCCGAAGAACCAATTTCGTCTATGCGAAATAGACAGGAAATACGCGCCAAGAAACCGCGGAGGTTTTTCCGAGCGCAGGAACTAGACCACGATAAGCAACTACCCTCGACTTCTCAGGGTTATCGTGATTCTTTACCTAAGACTCCCCGGACTCGCGGGTATGCAGGTAACAAATTTGGCACAAAACAACAGACTGGTTCGGACAAAAAGTATTATGATAAAGGCGGCCGAAAAGATAATAAATTTCGTAAATGACTATACCCTACCCACTACACAAAACATCTTTTATGGCGGGCGGCTAAGAAATTACATAAGTGTATGGAAATATTTCGACGCTCCAGATTGCGTGCTAAAAATAATATCGGGGTACCGACTACCTTTTCTACAAGTACCTCCATTAATAGAACCCCGATTATTAATAAATTATCAGACACCTACAAGTTTACAAATGACAAATCAAATAATCGAACTAAAAAAGCAAAACATTCTGGTACCCGCCCCGCAAACACCAAGCTTCGTGTGTCCAATGTTTTTGATAACAAAATCGGACGCGAGCAATCGCCCGATATTCAATTTGAAAAACTTAAATTTTTACATAAGTCCGTTCAAGTTCAAATTGATAAATGTCCAGAAAGTGCCACATTTTTTACAAAAAGGAGATTGGGCAGTGAAGATAGATTTGACTCACGCATATTTTCACATTCCTGTTTGCAAAGCCCACCAACCGTTCCTGGGAGTTCTTTACAAGACTGCAAAAGTAATGGAGCTGTTACAAATAACTTGTTTACCCTTCGGGCTGTCTTCGGCACCCAAGGCGTTCGCAACAGTATCGAACTGGCTAGCCCAGATACTGCGCAGCAGAGGTCTCAGAGTAATTGTCTATTTAGACGATTTTCTCATTGTGAACCAAGACAGAGATGTTTTAAAAGACCACGCTGCCGAAGCTGTCCACTTCCTGACGCTTCTTGGATGGACCATAAATTTTCAGAAGTCTGTTCTCAAACCGACCAAGCTCATAGAATACTTGGGTATCCAGTGGAATCTATGGCGAGACGTGAAAGAACTTCCCAAGCAAAAACGGTTGAAAATCAAAAGGACTGTACGCTCACTGTTAGCAAAAAAAGTCTGGAACCTAAAAACCGCTCAGAGCCTGATCGGATTACTGAATTTCGCAGCATTTGTCGTACCAAGAGGGCGTCTACACTGCCGCCGCTTACAAATGGCATGTTCTCGTCTTCCGAAGGAACATCCATATCTCATGTGTCCGATAGAATCGTGTGCCCTGGAAGAGCTGCAATGGTGGCTGGATCCTGGTGTGGCCATAACAGCAATACACGTTCAATCAGTCAGCCACTTTATAACTACAGACGCATCGGCATCAGGATGGGGAGCAGTCGTAGATGGTCATCCTTACAAAGGCAAGTGGCTACCAAGTCAAATGAAATGGCACAGCAATCTCAAAGAGATGTGGGCCATAGTACAGACAATACAGAATCATCGCAGACTTCTTCGATATTCAACTATTCTGCTGCAATCAGACAACAAAAGCGTGATAAGCTACATAAAAAACGAAGGCGGATTGAGATCGAGAAATCTTTTCGAAATGACTTGTGTCCTCTTACAACTGCTGGACAGATACAGCATTCAAATAGTTCCCCAACACATTCCAGGAATACTGAACATAGAAGCCGATCGATTATCTCGGCAAAGACTCCAGAGCGAGTGGACACTAGTTCCAGAGGCATGCCAGTTAGTATTCAATCGCTACGGAAAGCCCGAAATAGATTTGTTTGCTTCCAAGAGCGCACACGTCGTGACACGCTACGTGTCTCGAGATTGCAACGATTGGAACGCAGAATATCACGATGCATTCAGCAAACAGTGAAACTATCACAAGGCGTGGGCCTTCCCACCGCCGCACCTCTTGCCTCGAGTCTTAGCACATCTCAACTCGGCCTACGGCCTATTCATTGTGGTGGCCCCTCGGTGGCACAAAGTGTATTGGCGGCCGGATCTCAAGAGACGGGCAGTGAGTGCTCCGTTCACCATAATGGATCTTTGTCACAGGCTAGTGGACACCAGTACTCAGTTGCCTCCTCCACACGTCAATCAGCTTTGCCTGGAAGCCTGGTTAGTGAGGGGTGGGAGCCCCAACTAACGGGATGGACAAGAGAGGAGGTGGAGTTATTAAACTCCAGTTGGCGATCGTCTACAAAAAAGGTATATATGTCTATTTGGTCTAAATGGCATAAATGGTGCGAGGACAATTCTGTCAATCCTGTACACTCCTCGGGAGCACAGTTAGCAAAATACCTTGCTTACCTACATTTAAAATGCAATCTTTCTTACAAAACTATATTAGTATATAAATCTACTGTCGCCACTTTATCTAGTCCTGTCTCTGAAAGTTTAAGTAATAATACTATTGTTAAAAGAATCCTTAAATCGATCTCAGCTGCAGAAGCTAATCGACAATCAAAAAAATCATATACATGGGATCCAAGGTCAGTCGCACAGTGGCTAAGCAACAATCCAATTATCAATCATACTTTGTTTGAGTGGTCTCGACGCACAGCTCTGATTTTGCTACTTACATCTAGTAGACGGGTGCACGACCTTACTCTCTTGCATATGGATAGCGAACATTTTGAGGAACTCCCTGATTCTATTATTTTACACCCAGTTTTTGGATCAAAAACAGACAATTATGTTCACAGACAATCGTCGTGGAGGCTTTTGAAATCTGAAGATGAAAACTTGTGTCCCGTTTCATGTCTTAAAAATCTAATCGAAATTTCTAAGCAACGACGATCCGACACTGGTCTGACGCAATTATTTATATCGGCCACTGGTCGCGTGCGAGCAGCATCCCGCACGCAAATCGCGGGCTGGGTGAAGGGGCTGCTGCGCGCGGCCGGCGTGGACGCCAGCGCGGGCAGCACCCGCGGCGCCGTCGCCTCCCTCAACTGGCTCGACAACGCCACTATCGATGACGTCATGAGAAAGGGCAATTGGAAGACCCCTAATACCTTCGCTAGATACTACAGCTCGGAAATTCGATTACTAACTAATAATCGTTATAATTTGTCTAATAATTTTGAAAATGTTTCATAATGATTGTGTTCAAGAAGATATTTCATTTAAGATTAAATTTAAAATTGTGTCAAAGTGTATAAATGTTTTTATGATTTAATTCATTTATACTCATAATCTGATTATGTACCTATATGTACTTATGTCATTTTTGTATTTAATAGGATATGATTGGAGTAATATTTGTACCTAAGTATCAAGGTTATAAGTAAAATGATTTGTTTTGTTTACAAAACGTTTTTTCTTACAAAGCTTAGCCACACAAAACTACAAAGTGAGCCACTTACTTAAATTTTGTTTTGTATTTTGTTTCGAAAATCATAATTTTTACTAGCTTCATACTTGTAGCATACATTCTATACACTTTCCAAAGAACACTTGCTATACTACTATCACACATTGGCTTTAATATTGTGCTTGCCACCAGGCGATAACAAACAAATCTCACTCTATAGGTCTCGAATAACGGTTCTGAGCATATAATATACCTGTTTTACCTACCAATAAAACAGTTATTATATGCGGAAACCTTATTCGAGACCTATATTTACATTCCTGCCTGATGGCATAATCATTTCCATAGTGAGATTCAATGTGAAGGAATAATCTAACGTCGGGTGGCAAGCTAACTTCCCCTACCACGCAGTACCAAAATGGCGGGAAAAGCTGTGGTAGGGATCGTTTGGGGCTGTTTCTAATGACGTAAGCGTAGATGTCTCTCTCTCACTCTATAGGTCTCGAATAAGGTTTCCGCATATAATAACTGTTTTATTGGTAGGTAAAACAGGTATACTTTATAACGAACAATAACCAGTTATAACGGTATAACGTGCCTGTCTACGCCGAACAAAGTTTATGGAAATATTGTTCAATGTGTGTTACGTTCCTGACTACGCCAAATATAAATTAAGCAAATCAATTATTGTTATGGCATATTTTTTTTACAAGAATTTAATAACTTGTTGCTATTGAAGATTATTTATTTCACATAATATTTATTGCAAGAATTGAATGCTAATTATTGACATTGAAGATTATTTATTGGAAATTTATTGCGAGAATTCAATATTTATAAATTGACATTAAAAAATAATTTTGTTATTTATTGATAATTGACATTTCTATCGAACACAAAGCTAAAATAGATATTTCTAAGGTAACCATCAGAAAAAAACTAGTAAAATCTCTTGATGATTTCAATATGACAAGTGTCAGCAATATTACTTCACATGTAGTTAACAAGGAGGAGAGTTTACCAGATACTACATCCTTCTTTAATATAGAGCAAAATGAAGATATAAAAACAAGGAATGCCGTTCAGGATAAATATATTGACAAATTAATGATTGAAAACACAGAATTTAAAAAACAGATATCTAGATTGAAATTTGCAATAGAATGTTTAAAAAATTTGTGCTCTGCTAAACTGACACCCACAGGCACGCCAAAAGTCACACCAGCGTCGCCACTCATACCACGGTTAGAAAGACATTTATCGAGTACACCAAAAAATTACCGCGACATGAATTTTAGGAAATTGCAAAAAGACCAGGCCATACAAACTGAGATTTTCATGGAGACTGATGATGATGTCCTCGTCGCCGTTTTTGGCTAAAGCGACTGCTTTAGTTCCCCTGCTGTTGGCGTTCATGTGAGCGCACGTGGCTTACGTAGCCAATCTTCTTTACACAGATCCTCGCACATTGCGGGCATGTGAGCACACCATTACCATAATTGTAATATATTCGAGGTATTCGATTTAATGTTTTCGAGGCAAAAGATCAAGAGTCTCCGTAGTCTGGAAAATGGGCAGCAGCATTTTCCATTATTATATTTAAACACTGCGATCTCCAACCCGCCTGCCAAGCGTGGAGATTATGGCAATAACTTCCCCTTTCGTGGGAGAGGCCCTTAGTCCTGCAGTGGACTGTTATGGGCTGTGACGAATATATTGCCGCAGGTGGTCGGGCTTTTAATTCCTCGCGCGGTGTGTCGAGATCTTCAAGCCGCTGCTCTTCAAAGTCTCGAATTTTGGACTTAACCAAAGTCCTCCACTCCGGTCTCTCAGAGGCTAACTTTTCCCACTTAGAGGGTTCTATATTGCACTTTTTCATGTGACGCTTTAACACATCCTTGTATCTAAGAAGTTGTCCGCCATGCTTGCGCTTGCCTTCCTCTAGTTGCGAATAAAATATGCGTTTCGCCACACGGTGCTCGTGTTAGCTCGTCGCAGCACTTCGGTATTCCGCACGCGATCGGACCATTTGATCTTCATAATCTTCATAGATTCGTAAACATCTGAGGTGGAAACGATCTAGCATGCAGATGTGTCGGCGGTACACGGTCCAGGATTCGGCAGAGTATAGAATATTGGCAGCACAATTGCCATATATATTGCAATTTTTGTAGCCAGCTTTATGTCATGCGAGCAGAAGCATTTAGAATCCAGCTTGCCGAATGTTGCAGCTGCAGACCCAATCCTGCTGTTGACCTCTGCATCCAGGTCGCACTTAGATGTTAATGTGCTCCCAAAGTAACGGAACTTACCGACCTGCTTCAACTCGTCCTCGCCAAGTTTAATCGTCAGTGCCTCATGACCGTCGATATCCAAAGACATCACCTCTGTCTTCTTGACACTGATTTTCAGGCCAAATTTGCGACAAGACTTGTCGAATTCGGACATTAGCTGTTGCAGGTCTTCTTGGGATTCTGCTATAAAACATAGATCGTCTGCATACATAATCTCTGTAATCAGAGTGTGTGACACTTTCGTGCGGGCTCTAAGCCTGGCCAAATTAAAAAGGTTGCCGTCGGTGCGGAAACGGATGCGGACTCCTTCCAAAGAATTTCGCAGGGCCTCCTGAACTATGACTGCAAAATACAACGCGAACAAGGTGGGTGCGAGTACGCACCCTTGCTTTACTCCACAGGTAACGGGAAAATAAGCCGATTGTTCGCCGTTGACAGCGACACAGCACTCCATGTCATCATGCAGGAGTGTCAGGAGCCTTACAAACTTCTCCGTGCATCCTATCTTTTCAAGCACTACCCAGAGGGCTTCTCGTGGTACACTATCAAATGCCTTCTCAAGATCAACAAAGCACAGGAATATATGCCTACTCTGCTCTCTGCTCTTTTCTTGTAGTTGACGCACTGAGAATACGGCTTCACATGTACCACGGTCAGGTCGGAAGCCAAACTGGGTCTCTGGCAGCAGTTTTTCTGATATTGGCATGAGGCGGTTAAGTAAAACTCTGGCATAAACCTTCCCAGGAACAGACAAA
Source organism: Blastobasis adustella (assembly GCA_907269095.1). NCBI lineage: Eukaryota > Metazoa > Arthropoda > Insecta > Lepidoptera > Blastobasidae > Blastobasis > Blastobasis adustella. The sequence goes on from OU026132.1 coordinate 2,145,590, forward strand.
AGTGAAATCCCACGGTGGGAGTTGCAATAAGCGCGGTCGCCTTTATTCTTATATGCGGGCCCAGATGCGAGAAACTTTAAAAGTTGGTGGGACTTGTTCTGACTTCCACATAAAATCTAAAATTTCCCATATCACCGAATGCAACTCCTTACCGCCGTACTTAAGCAACTCTCCGGGAACTTGGTCCGTGCCAACCGCGCGCTTATTGTGTTGTTGCTTTATTGCAGAAACAACCTCGTCATACGATAACGGCTCGTCTAGCTCAGTGGCGATAGGAAGTTGAGGCAGCGAACGAACGTGGCCCAGGTCCACAGACCGGTCCATGTTCAGCAGGGTGTTGAAATGTTCCGCCCATCGTTGAAGCACTTCTTCTTTACTTTAAAGGAGCCCTTCGCCACTAGCAGGCTTAAGAGGTACATTCACATAAATTATATTACAAAAATCTGAAGGGTATGATTGGTTCAGCAATATACAGAGAAAAGAGGGCATACTTTGACCACTTCGTGAACAATAATACAAACCACTCAAAACTCCTATGGTCGCACATAAAAACAAACATAAAAATAAAAAATCAGCCCGATGTCCCTCCCCATCTCGTCTCCAATCCCGACTTAGTAAATGCCCAATTTTAGGATGTCCCAGGCGACAGTAATGTTCCTAGAACTACCCATGATTACTTTGAAAGTCACTGCGCCGTGTCCAGCGTGATGGAATTAAAAACGGTCGGAGAATCGGAAGTATTAAAGGCGATGTTTATGGTATCTTGTTGGACATGCTTCTATTAACGTTGCCTATAACCTTGCTTGTGATAACAGCCATTATTAAAAAATCTATAGAAACCAACGCGTACCCTAAACTTTGGCAGAAAGCTATCGTAAAACCTATCCCTAAGAAAGGGAATCCTAGGGAACTGACGGATTTGAGACCCATCAGTATTCTTCCATGTATGTCGAAGATACTGGAGCGCGTTGTGGCTGACCAGCTGACAGCATTTGTGGAGAGTAATGACATACTACCGAAAATGCAGTCCGGTTTTCGAAAAATTCACAGCACTGTGACGGCTATGATGCAGGTGACCGACGACATCTTAACAGCACAGGATATGTGAGAGGGAACAATGCTCACGCTATTAGACTTCTCTCGAGCATTTGATAGTTTAAGTGTTCCACTTTTTCTATCTAAGCTTCATTACTATGGATTCGGTATGTCTGCTATTAAATGGTTCGAAAGCTACTTCAGCGACAGATCTCAGATTGTGGAAATACGGAAGGATGATGGTTCTATTGTTACATCCAGGCCGTGTGACGTGACACGGGGAATTCTACAGGGTTCGATCCTGGGACCTATATTGTTCTCAATTTACAGTGCTGATGTAACTAGAGAGATCCACCACTGCCGTTATGCTGAGCTCTGCTAACCACAACGAATATGCTGAGCTCTGCTATCAACCTAATGGAGGACCTTAATCGAATCGCGCGGTGGTCGGAAGAGAATGCTCTGGTTCTGAATAGTGCAAAAACTAAGTATATGCTGCTGGTCAGATTAAAAAATGCTACACTATAAAGTACAGGTTTAAATTGGAGATGATCAAATTGAACGTGTGACAGAAACCCGAAATCTGGGACTACAGATGGATGAGGAGCTACGGTTTGAAAGCCATGTACTAAATACAGTTACAGGCTAAAAATCTTATATAAAATAAGAAACTGTCTTAACATTGCAAATAGAATTGCACTCTGTGTGACTCTAGTGCTTTCAAATTTAAAATTCATGGATGCTGTTCATAGGCCGCGGCTACTGGTGCGTACTCAGAAAGTGGTACAAAGGGTACAAAACGCTTGCGCGCGTTACTGTTTCAATATTCCGCCTCGCACACACGTTACCCTTATATTAATAGTGCCAGAATACCTAAAATGGAATTGCGCAGACGATTACACTATGCCACGCTTATATTCGGTATAAGTCCGGTACACCTTTCTATCTGTACGATAAGCTAACGTGGACTCGCGATGTCTCCGCTGTAAAAATGCGCGGTAACAGCTACTCACTAGTTCTGCCCAGGCATCGAACAACAGAATATCGCGCCAGCTTCAAGTTACTTGCTTCCAAGATTTGGAATGATCTGCCACCTCCTGCGTAGGCTGAAAACAATAACATATTTTAAACTTTAAATGCACTGAAAAATACACTAATCAATCCGATTAAACAAAGGAGCAGTTGTGAATTTCATCGTGGGTCCCTGAGCGTCGGTGGCCTAGTGGTTGAGGGGACCGACGAGCAGTCGACGGGTACCGAGTTCGAACCCCAGTACCGCCATGCACCAATTATTCTTTTCTGAGTTACCTACGTATGTATATAGGTTAGTGGAAATTTTCGTGTGGCAGAATATTGTTCGGGTGGGTAAGCATCGAGAGAAAAAAAAAGAAACTATGGAGATGGATGTCTATAATTAGTGGTGGGTAATGGCTAGGTAATTAAATAAAAATATTCACCTCAATGGATCCAGACAAACGACGTTGATGGCACAGTGAAGAACGGAGATTGGTCCTGCGATGAGCCACATGCACTGATGCGACACTGTATCGCGCTCCACGTGCGTCGATGCGCAAAACAAAGTATACACACACTATCACATGGTCACCTTTTTTATGTAAATAATTGTAGGTTGATTAGTGGTATTTATGAGCGATTGCTTTTGGTTGGGAACACTGTTGTAGTCAAATGTCAATCGAATTATTATTATTACATTATTATTATTGCGCGCGCGTTTTGCGAGTTTCTCGGTTAATTGTTTTGAGGTTATGCAAGTTATGCACGATGCGCGCGTGACGACGGTCCCGGTAGACTGCAGGTATACAACGCGTGGTTGGGCTTCTCATGGTGCGCCCCAGATACATGTTTGTACAAACTTACTACCCACGAGTTGCCGCTTATACTTATACTTATATATTTTCACGATTTATTATTTATTTATAAACTATTAATATATTTATCACCAAGTACATAAAAAGCAGATGTATTGCGGACTGTGCGGTGTTTCCGGGTGGTAGGTGGGCCCACTGAAAATTTTTGTTCGCTTATTTCCTTATTTTTTTTTTGTTACCGTTATTGTTGTACTTAGTTATCGTGTCGTGGTGTCTACGTGTAATAAATGTCTTATTTTTTACTTTTTTTCTTTCTAGTTTCCGAGATTTTAGTAAATAGGTGCATGTTATTTTTAACAAATACACATATCTCGTAAATGTACATGCTCGGGACAGTCAACATATTATGAGATCTAAATAGGGGTCTACAAGATGTTAATGAATCAACATCACATATTGCCCTAATGCACTGTTTTTGGCAAATCAGTACTTGATTTACGTGGGATGAGTTACCCCATATTATGATGGCATATCTCATAATAGAGCATACGTAACCGTGATATGCCTGCAAAGCAAACTTTTGAGAGCCGCCAAAATGCATACGCAAAGGAGTTTATTTTATTGCACAAGTTGGTGATATGCGTGGCCCATGTATACCTATCCTTCAGCAAGATGCCCAGAAATGCAGTTTGACTAGACTCCGAAATAATTTAATTATTTGCTATTACGGTTAAAGCTTTTTTATGACCATTTTTATTTACAAATTGTACATATGTTGTCTTATTTAAATTTACATTAAGATTATTGTTATCCAGCCATTTTATAATGTCATGTACTGTTTAATTCAGTTCATCATTGTAATTGTTAACATCTTTACACTCTTTGATCACCGATATATCGTCAGCAAATATACTCACTAATAGTTAGTTACACTTGGCTGATAATAATGGCCTCAAATTACTACCCTGTGGCACCCCTACCTTATTTAGTTCTATTGAGGATCTGTACTCTCTACGCTCTGCATTTCAACATACTGTCTTCTGTCGATTAGATAGCTCTCAAGCTAGCCCCCTTATTCCGTAACGTTCACATGTCGAAACTGGTGTTCGAAAAAACAAGGTTTACAGTTAATATATACATATTATGTATATTGTTGTGACTTTCTGTTGCATTGATACGTATAGACTATAGTAGTTAAATAAGTGGATGTCTGTGAAATATAAATAATATATATTTATTAGCGTCGCGCAATCTGTAACTTCAACCTTCCTTTAGCGTATTTCTTCATTCCGAGTCATGAAATGAGCCATTCTGAAAAAATCATCAATTTTGTATAAAAATCATCAAATATAAGAAAACATGCAAAACATACTTATATTTCTGGTAAAAAGCCGTAAATTCTTCAAACTTTAATTCTCTCGACCGCTATCGCGGGCTCAAAATCTCAAAGACAAATTCTCTCCTCCCGACGCTCCGCTTTCAAAAGACGTAATACCAAAATGTGCCTTATTTTATAAGCAATACATTCCATTTTGATTTGATCACATACTTTTTGCTTCTGAATTTAGACCACTGAATTTAGCCAAATGTAATAAGCGCTTTACCCCTACCTACCCTTTTTTCTTACGCAAAAACCTTCCCCTTGAATTCTTATGTTTCACACAACCACAAAATCCGTTGCGTAGTTTATAAGCGTACATTCATACATGGATACCTGAAGAGGGATAGACGGCGGACAGCGAATTTATTTTACTCCTAACCCTATGAGAAAAAGGCATGACATTATGTACCTATATGTCATGGGATTACGTGATTACCTAATCTGAGTACTACCGTGCAATATGAATAGGCAAGTCGGGCCACGTAATTAATACTTCATCAAACTTAATTTTTTATTACATTGCCCATTCAGTATGAATAGGGTAAAAGCCGGATAGTTGCCCCACTTTTCTAAAAACCTTTATTATGAAGAAATATGTACTTACTAAGAAATATGCAACATGTATATCCAAACATAGGTCTTTAATCTTCTATAATAGCCTATTTTCGTAAACGTTATTACTGTTGGTTTTGAGTAAATCCTGTTTTACTTGATCTGTTAAAAGGGGGATAGTTGCATACTGTGGCGGATAGTTGTTCCACGGTAAAATTGCTTCGAGGGATAGTTGCCTCGTGCGAGGATAGACGCCTCGCTATGATTTTGTTGAATATAAGCAATGTTTATAATTTACTGAGCTTACAGTTTCTTCGAGCCTATCCCAGAAGGCAGTCTTCTATTCGGTGTCGGCGCAGTGAGACTGAGGAGGTTGATTTTGGTTGTTATTGATTGAATAGTAAATGGGGCGACTATCCTTTTTGATACGGATACATGGCCTTCTTTTTGTGAAATAAATAAAACTTATTTAAAAATAAAATATACTACACAATGTAATTTAAACCCTAATGCATGCATTGAAATAAAAAGTAGACTGGTGCCATAATCAGTAACAAAGTCCCCTCTGTCCCCTCAAGGTAGCTCAGCGAAACAGCTCATCTCTCTTTCTCATACAATAACTAAGGTAAAAACCGACTCTATAAAACCCTGACCCTATGTCCTAACAGAATACATTTTTCAGCTGACCAAATCGTGATTTATTTGCTCTAGATAAATCATATCCTTAATATTTTAACAGGCCAAAAATGTCACAGTGTTGATGTCATGGACGGTGCCTTGCGATTGCTCGATCGGATGTCTAGCGCTCCAGATGTCTTCCCTGCCTACGCTGAATATTACTGGAATAACATGCGAAGAAAATTCCCAGCCACTTGACCGCGGCATGCTTACAAACATTGATACTTTCCAATGCAAAAAAGTAAGTACCTAAATCAAAGGGATTATTTATTCCCAATCGGCAAATATATTTAGAGGATTCAAAAAGTGGTTCAGCAATATAATTGCGACAAATGATTTATATTTCTAGGATGATTTGGTATTTTATGGGTATGCCAAATCTAAGTTTGCGATCTCATAAGTAGGGACAACTTTTTATGACCGAGAAATCTCGAAATTCATCGACTCTTTTCAGTTTTTACTTTCATCGTATCATAAAGACGCCCAATGCTGGGCATAAGCCTCCCGCAGGGATCCCCACAAAGGCCGGTCCTGAGCCCTCCGCATCCAGCTGGTACCTGCGATCTTTACCAGGTTGTCGGTCCACCTTGTGGGAGGCCTACCCACGCTGCGTCTTCCGGTACGTGGTCACCACTCGAGAACTGTACTGCCCCATCGGCCATCTGTTCTTCGAGCTATGTGCCCTGCCCACTGCCACTTTAGCCTGGAATTCTTGTAGGTGACCTTGGTTCGCTTGCTGATCTCCTCATTTCTGATTCAATCGCACAAAGTGACTCCGAGCACAGCCCTTACCATTGCCCTTTGGGTAACAGTGAGCTTTCTTATAAGGCCCATAGTGAGCGCCCACGATTCTGTTCCGTAGGTCATCACTGGCAACACACATTGGTCGAAAACATTCGTCTTGAGACACTGCGGTAATTGTGACGAAAATATATTATATGGCGTAGCATAACGAACGCTGCCCGACCGAGTTGGACTCGTCGATTGACCTCTTTTGCTGGTCTAAAGTTCTTCGAAATAAGAGCGTCGGTGGCCGGGCGGTTGAGTATTCTACTCGTAAGCGAGAGGTACCGGGTTCGAATCCCGCTGCGCCATGTACCAATGACTCTTTTCTGAGTTATGTATATTAGTTGAATTCTAACCGATGCTCTTCCGGTGAGGGAAAACATCGTGATGAAACCTGCAAATTCAGGCAACTGAATTTGTAACCATGATCCAATCTGGTCAAGTTCCCCTGGTAGCAGGGTCACGGAGGTCAGATGGTAGTCGCTCCACTGTTATTACCTGATCGCCAAATCCTGGATCATGGTCAAAGTGGGTCCCGGGCCCTCCTCCTCGAGAGCACAACCGGGGCATTAACGCTAAGAGGATTATAAACAACCAATAATTTAAAATAATATTAAATATAATAATATTGTATTTGATTTAATTTATTTTTGTTTGATTTAAAATGACTTTCAACTTTGTGATACAGACACATCAGCAACAATGCTGCTCGTCTATAACCTAAATAAATAAATAAACAACTTTGCTGTCATCCGTTTTCAGTCTCGTCAGCTGGCTCTGTCCAATCGACAGATATCTCGCAAAGACTTTAGAGTCTCTGTTCTGCTCAATCACCGCCTCAATATTCGCTATACTCAATAGTCGCGAGTCAGAGCCTTGGAGATCTGTCTATTAAGGGCTGATGGTTCAATCCTCAGATAAACAGTCTGTTGACGTTTATTCGACGGATAACAAGTTTTGAATTTTACAACTGTCAGTTAAAAGTTATTTTACGAATATCTATTATTATTATTATGTTAACATTAAATATTCTCTCATTTCTAAGAGTTAATTGTAATTGCGGGCTTTTGGCCAAACAATTATGATGTACTTATATAGTTCAAATATATTTCTGAGTTTATAACGAACTAATGTTACACATTAAGAAATGTTCGCACAATGCGGCAGGTATTGAGTATTACGGCTTTCTGAAGTTTTATGTATGTAAGTGGATGTATATTTAATTGCTCTAAACTTGTCTGGAGAGTGTTTGGTATGATACCTGTGGAGCAGATTGTAATTGGTATGGTTTTTACTGTAGTTATTCTCCATTGAGATTTTATTACTATTAATAGGTCGGTGTACTTGGTGATTTTATCTGTGTATGTCGAGGAGAGATTATGTGTATTTGGTATGGCTATGTCAATTAGATATACGGTTTTATTATTTGTGTCATGGAGAGTAATGTCTGGGTGATTATGGATTGTGTGTCTGTACCGTTTTGTCGGTTAATATGGTTCGATCCCAGTACAATTTGTGTTATGAGGATTCTAAAACAACTTCGGGCTTATATTTGTAGTACGGAACTTTATTATTAACAAGTTTATATTTCAAAGCCAAGTACTGATGGATGATTGCAGCAACTTGGTCATGCCGGTGCTTGTAGTCTGTTTGGGCTATTGAAGAACAGGCGCCTATTATGTATTGTATTGTTTCTATCGGATTGTAAAGTAGGGTCATGAATAATATGCTTTATATAGTTACGCGTATTTATGACTTGGTCTTGAATGGCCAACATAAATCCCTCCGTTTCTGGGAACAGCTGTCCTTGCTTGAGCCAGGCGTTAGACGCAAATTTGTCTACGTTATTACTAGTCATCGATGGTATCGATGAAATCGCCCATGAAGGGATTGTTGTCGCCATTTATTTATTTTTTGTTCAGTTGTTGTGATTACTTCATTAGGTTCTGACAGATTTAACGGTGTGTAGTTGGTGTCTGCCTGTACTATGATTTTGTGAAGTGGTGAGTTTTCAGCTTGATTTTGGAAGAATGTACGTAAGTTAGTTATTTGTTTGTTATGGGGATACTTAATGTCTATTATACCTCGACCTCCGTGTAGTTTAGGCAAGGTTAGTCTTTCGTAGCAAGAGCGTGGGTGATGTTTCCTGGTCATTATTGTATTAATAACTCTCTGGAGAGTGGTACGGTTGGATTGGGACCATTTGTTGACACCATACGAGTACGTGAGTATTGGGATGGCATAAGAGTTGATTGCTTTTGTGGTGATTTTTGCGTTCAAATATGAGTTCGTAATTTTGTGCTTTTGTCTTGATTTAAGCTTTTGAGATAAGTTAGATTTTGATTCTTTCTGATGTATTTGCCTTGATTGCTAGTAGCCTAAGTATTTGTATCCTGTAATATCATCTACTGGGCGTATTGTATCTCGATTATCTAGTGTGTACTTATTTATTTCTAACCTTCCCTTATGAACTGACTGTATTTGACATTTATCTAAACCAAATTCCATATGTATGTCTGCAGAAAATGTTTGTGTAAGGTTTACGAGTTTGTTTAATTGGGTAAGATTACTACTGTACAATTTGATATCGTCCATGTACATCAAATGTGTCAAAATGAATTTATTTGATACATTCTTAATGTGGAAACCAGCTTTACTATCGTTTAACAAATTAGAAAGTGGATTTAGTGCCAAACAAAACCACAATGGACTTAGAGCGTCTCCTTGAAATATTCCACGTTGGATACTATTGGCTCGGTTTCGACAATGTGATTATTAAGATTTAATTTTAAAGAGGTACTCCATTTACTCATTATATCTTGTAGAAAATTAACTATTGTAGGGTGAATTTTATAGTGTTAAAGTATGTATAACAGCCAAGTATGTGGTACGTAGTCAAACGTACAATAGTATAATCAATGTACATAGTATAAATATTGCACTTTTTGCTAAATGCTTGTTTGAGGCAACCGAATCTCTTATTAACTGTTTTTTACAACCTTTACTGAACTTACGGCAACCTTTTTATTGTTCATCAAGGATGTTGTTCACGTCTACATGATGATATATTAATTCGCTTAAACAAGATGTTATAATTTTGGAAACACGTAATTGGCCTATAGTTACTTGGGTTTCGCGAATCGGCCATATCTTTCGGGAGCAAGTATGTTATACCTTGGGTAATGTGGGAAGGTATTGTGTCTGGGTCTTTAATGAATCTATTGATATGTAATAGTATGAAGATGATGGGTTGCAGTTAACTTTTTGAATGAATAGTTGTAAATTTTATCGGAACCAGTAGCTGTCCAGTTGTGTAGCTTATGTAATACTTTCTGCAACAGCTTATTTCGTCAAATGACATGTTTGGCAAATCCCGAAGTTTATCTCTATCTGCTTGTATCCAGTCACTATGTTCCAGTGGAACATTCCATATACTAGACCAAAATTTGTGTAGATCTTGAGTGGTGGGAGGTGTTGCAGTGTTTGCATTAGTAGTGACATTACCCGTGAGCTTCCTATAAAATTGTTTTTCATTTGCGCTAAACTGATGATTTTGATTTTTCCTTAATGTCGTTGCTTTATACCGGCGTAGTCAATTTGAGAGCGCACTTAATTTTTGCTTCAGCGTGTCCAAAAATTGTGAAAGTTCGATATTGTTATTTTCGTGAGTGGAGTGTAATTTATAGGTATATTTTATTTTATCTATTTCATTTTTTCTTCTCCGGCTTGTATTTCCCTTAATAAATTCAGTCACCTTTCCTATTTTTGCTTGTAGTTTGTTTATTTTATTTTATAGTCTTTTCTGCCAAATCGGAATCCGTTCAATATATTTTTGTGCGATATTATTTTATAAATATTCTGTGATTGAAACTCGAAGATTTCTATTTGCGCATCGTTTTGTTCATTTTCTGTTTTATTTATATCATTTTGTGTTGTATTTATATCGGTTTCAGGTTGTGATTCAGGATTGTTGCTGTGTGTGTAACCGGTTTGCGTGTTAGTTTGTGTTTGTGAATTGTGTATTGTGGCACTGAGTGTGTGTTCTACTGAGTTTTTTAGCTGTTGAAATATTTCTTCCGAGATCATTTTGTTTCGACATACTACTCGTTTTTGGTCTGATATTCGTTGTTCTGTTACATGAGATAGATGCGGGTAGTGATTAATAAACTTTTCTCTTAACTGTTTTCTCCAGGATGTCAAATCTCGTTCTAGTACAGTAGCTTCGAGATAGCACAGCATTACTTTTCGTTCATTTCGTTTGACCACTTCATTCTATGTGTAGGCGGTGCTCGCGAGAGTGTATTATTTTGATTGAAATTTGCATTACTGTAGACTGTTGAGATCGAAATAGATATGGTTCTTGTGTTTGAATAAGGCTAGTTACTTCGACTCAAATATTTTTCAATATATCTTCTGGAAGTACTTTTTTTTAATGTTGTCCTTCGCTGGTCGCCAATTCTTTGTTTTGACACTGTCATTGCCGGAAACTTCTCCGTGAATTGCATGTAAAGTGGAGTTAAATATGATTAAGTGTCTGATTCCAGTTTAGTTATGATAAGGTACGTACGCCAAATGAATTCGTTCATTTCAGAACTCTATTTTCTACGCGCACTAGGTTTGATAATAGCGGGTGACGGATGGTTGGCAGTATGAGCCTCCGTCACAAGATCTACCGTCATTGAAGATATGTCTGAGCATGATGATGAAAATAGATCAGCCTGCCGATATGAAGGCGGAGACGATGCTATCGATGAGAAAAGTGACCTCGGCGAGGTCGATGGTGAAGCCGATGTGGCTTCGTCGTCTACAACAGGCTCGCGGGCCTGGATAGAATTTTTAGCTTTGGATCGGGTTATTATAAAATTCCTACGAGAAGCTAGGGACATGTGGGTCGACCGTTGCAGAGCCCTGCATTCATTACGGCAATGGTAGGTATAAAACTGGGTGTCCCCCGGTATCCAGAGTCCGCATACTAGAGACTAGGCTCCCCCCTAGCCACGCAGCCCTCAGCATACGCTGTTCCACCTTGGCTTGGGTTGTATCCCTCTATGTCTGGATCCTCGCCTTAGGCCTGTCCGGCATGAGTGGCTCTACCGGCATAGCCCTAAGGGTCATTAACTCACGCAAGCCCCGCCACGACGACAACGTGGCGATACTACGGCGGGGTTATTATTATTATTATTAGAGTTATTATCTGGGGAATAAATTCATTTGCCTCTTTGAGCGCCATTATTCGCCGTTATTCGTCAGATAGCTTCTCGAGTTGCTTTGAGTTTATATTTTGAAGTTTTTGAATGAAGTAGGTATATAATAAGGATATTTTCGACAGCCTTGATGACCTAGCTACTACCTATCGAAGAAGAAGCCGTGAAATATGAATATATAAATCCTCGTCAAAGACAAAAACGAATTGTCAGACCGAGGTCCGATTATTTTAATACGTAGGATTCCACAGAATTTCAACATTTGCTTTCCCTGATACAAGATAAAAGCAAGCACCAAACACAAAGGAACCAGTGTATCCCACCCATGTTACAACTGTTAGTTATTCTACGGTTCTTTGCCACTGGGAGTTTTTATCTCACTGTCGGTGATTTTAGTGGTATTCACATCTCCACTTTTTGTCCAATTATAAAAAAGTAACAGGAGCAATAGCATCTTTAAGACCAAGATTTGTAAAGATGCCAAGAAGCGATGGTGCAATCAGGAAAATTCAGGATCTTTTTCTTACAAAATCGCTAGCTGTCCTAGAGTGATTTTAGCCATACGGCACCCACGTTAGGATTCAGTCGTCTGGCGGAAACACAGCTGAGGAATTGATGAACAGATAAAGGTTATTTTCATTTAATTTTCACAATATTTGCATTTACATCGGTAAAATTTTATTGTGAGAATTTGGCATTTTGTATTGGAATTTTACTTGGTGATAGCGGTTATGAACAAGCAAATTATCTCCTAACTTATTTTCAAGAACCAAACACATCAGCTCAAAGTTTGTACAATGAGTCACAAACTCGAATATTCAGAATGTTATTGAAAGATGCTTTGGGGTGAGGAAAAGGCGCTTCCCAGTTTTGAGTATAGGTGTAAGATGTAAGCTACCACTGGCACAAGATGTAATTGTGGCTTGCGCTGTATTACACAATTTTAGCTAGAATAAAAAACGAACCGGTACCTCCAGACGATCCACATGTAGTACATGTACCGCCACAACCAATACTTGACCCCATTGTGGCCAATCCTGGCTCGTGAAGAAAGGCATCTGACTAGAAACATGTTGTTATAATATTTCCATTCATTAAATTTATAATGTACTAGCTGCCTGGTGCGATTTCGTGCATGTGATGAGCTTACCCTACCAGAGACCTAAGCTACCCTGCCCTACCTTTAGTTAGTGCCTATTCATCATCATATATTTAAGAGTATGACTCTTGTCGGTGGAGCAATCGCCACTCTTCTCTCCTGTCTGCCAACCTCTTCATCTCTCTATTAACCCCGGCGCTCACTTTTTACTTCACGTCCTTCCAGTATTCAAATCTTGGCCTATTGATAACGCAATATTGCAATCAAGTGAAGTATAAAAATATTCTAAAACATTGTTTTAATTTAATTTAGTAGATACAATTAGAAATGCTTTTTAAATAAAAGCGTGAATTTGTTAAAATTTAAACGTAGTTTTAATTTACTGTAATCAAAATCGATCAAACACTACACAACAACCTCACTTGGCACTTAGTTTTTTTAACATTAGCTCGTGGTATTCTTGTTTCCTTCTATCTTCATTTACAAGATGCATCATTTATAAATCGTGCTCTTGTTCCTGGTATGGAAGTTGTTTATTTGCCGTCTCGATCTGTATCTACCAACTCCAGCCGAGCTGTGCTCAGCTGATCCAGATTGAACGTGAAAGTTTCTTTAGAATCTGGGCCTTTAGAGTATTTGACACCTTGGTGTTCAAAGATTTTAGATGCCATTTGTTTGCTGGATGCATGCCTCGGATGCTGTCTGACAGTATGTCTAATATCACGTTGAACAGAAGTGGGCTGAGTACAGAGCCCTGGTGTACCCCAATGGTTATCGGGAAAGGGTTGGTGCCGCCAACAGCAGTCCTAACCATGGAATCGAAATCACGGTACATGACTCGGATAATGTCAATATAGGCCTTAGGTACTGATTTGGACCGTAACGCTCACCATATCATCTCATAAGGAACACAGTCAAAGGCCTACTGCATGTCCAGAAACAGGAAATACAGGGGCGCGTTCCTTGATCTGTCTCCCTCCATGAGATTTCTTAAGGCAAATACGGAGTCCATGGTCCCGCAACCCGGCCGAAACCTATACTGACACTCCGAAACTGTACACTCCCGTCGGATCCGAGAGTCCACAATGCGTTCGAACAGCTTAATTGTGTGAGCCATCATCTTTATACTACGGTAGGTGGTGCACTCCCGCACTGAACCCTTATTCGGAGGGAGGTCCGGTGGATGCACCTCTTTATGCTGCTTATTCCCAGCTCTCGTTTACCGCGCGGTCGTCGCATAACAGGTTGCCTTGAGGGTCATTTACACAGCGACAAATGGAAATATCCTGTGCCGCTTTGACCCTCGATCATGCCAACTTGTAGATGAGTTTCTGCCCCACAGGCGATTCTAACTTTACGTACAAAGGACGTAAGTGGTCTTGTCTGGCTCTGGCTACTTCTCGTTTGGTGGCACGTTTAGCATCCCTGTATGTAGTATTGTTTGTATGGTCTTCAGAATATCTGGACGCTTGTCACTTTTTAAAGAGGTCTTCTTTACCCTAACTCCTCACACTTATCACCCACATTACCGTTCAGATCGCCACCCACAACAATACCCTGCGACAACGGAACGTTACGTAGTATTTCCCCGAAACGTATTATTTGCTCCCAAAACAACGCCTTGTTCGCGTTGCTGCAACCGATCTGTGGAGCGTAGGCTTTTACCAGAATGGTCACGACCACTTCGATAAGCACCCCCGCAACCATATGGATGCATCCGCAGGTATTGTTACTAAAAATATTCATAACAAATGAGATTTTATTTTGTTAGGGGCAAATAAAATGCCCCCCGACCTTGTAAATATTGTAGGTACCAGCTGGATGGCACAGGACCGGCCTTTGTGGAGATCTCTGGGGGCGGCCTATGCCCAGAAGTAGGCGTCGTTTGGCTGGTATTATGAAACAAAATGCATCTTTGGGATGTAGATTTCGCTCAAATTTAACTATTACCTACTTGAAACATTGTCGCTGTCGTGACGCGCCTCGAGGCCTTTAATATTGGCACAAATACTGAGTCCCTTCTCCTCAATTTCAATGAAATCTAAAGCATTTGAGGACCTCCAGTTATATACATTTCTTCCCTGAAACTGACTCAACTCGATTTCTTGACTTTTTCTTTGTTCTTTTTTTTATTTCTTCATATTTCAATTTTAATGGCGAACACTTCCAAGGGCGGACACTTGTCATCCCGCATGAATTATATAATTGCTCTATTTTATTCATGCATTATCTTTATCTTTATTTGTAACAGCATCGAATTTGCTGACTAACTTATAAATAAACGAGTCTCGGCAGTTGTAAAATTTGCAATCACCTCTCTTTTTTTTATTTTCCATTGCGATATATTCCAATAGAAGGTAATCACCATGTTTAAAATATAAACCCACAATCCAACCAAACAACAAATAAAATAACTTAAAACAATAATTAATCAATAGCGTTTCTTCTAATATTAGGTAACTCTACTCTGAATAAGCTCACAAATGACACTTGCTTGTCACTGACAATTTCGTTAGTCTATACTGCTCTAACAATTAAGTAAGCGTAATTTTTGTTTCACCTCTCCGAATTTCGTGTTTACTTGGTGTGGCCAGAATTAAAATATTCCGTCAAATACATGAGATAAATTACCATTGAAAATAGACAACTGGTTGACAGACCGATAAAGAGCCCGATAAGTTTATTCGCTAAGTAGTTATTTATTTATTTAATCATTTATTGTACACAAGATTTTTACAAAACTATATGACAGAATATATCAGACGCAACAGGCCAACTAACTAAGTTACGTTACTAGTTAAGTTGTATTTTCTGACATTTAATTATTTTAATTTTATTGACATCGATTTATTGAACTTTTAATTTCAAATTGGCTGACGTTTAATTGTTTTGATTTTAAATGACATTAATTTATTGTATTTTTAATTTGTTTAAATTAATGGACCTAATATTTAGAATGTCAAGACGCACATCATGGAACCACTATTATATAAAAGCACCTTTATGTTACCTATGATGACTAATAAATGATTTGATATTTGATATTTTATAGACATATTATCTGAGGATTGAACAATCCGCCCTAAGTCACCTAAATTGAGAGACGTCATCAGGGAATTGCAATAATTCCGCGCCTTTCTTCCATGAGATTTTGTTGATTCGTTTGTACGGCAGGTTTTATAGAATTTTGACCCAACCGCAAAGACAGTTTCCACGAACCTGTTATTGTAGTCGTCCACGTCGGTGCACAATCTTAGGCACTCGAAGCGGTTTTGTAAATGTAGAAAGCTGTGTTTCTAGCTGTATATTAATATTCAATGTACCTCTTATCAAGCGGTGATCACTGCCAATTTTAACGCTGTTGATCACTGACACATCATTAAATGTATGCCGTTTCGTAGATAGGATTAAGTCAATCTTATTTTTTGTGACACCATCGGGACTAACCCACGTCCATCTGCGATGATCCGGCTTCCTGCAAAATGAGTTCATCTCAATCTCATCTCGTAAATATATTATTTCACTCAAATTTTGTAATGTTAATTAATGTTGATTCTTTTCACACTGAGTTCTTTAGAGCTACCCATATTGTTTCTACGCGTTACAGGTCTCTTCCTCAATGCAATGTTAACATTTTCTTCTCCCACCCGTCGTAGTGAGGTTTTAGTATTAACCAGTCTTGCTTTTTTATTTATACACACTTTACAAGTCCATTTTCTTTTATGGCCAGGTGTCATTGTACCATAAAATCGGGTCGAGGAAATATTAGGACATTCTCACTCTCTCGTTCACAGGTCAAACTTATTATTGCAGATTGAGCAGGTGAGATACTCTTTCCCAGGGAGCGGCTTACGACAGCCAGAGCATTGTATCGACATTGTTGATAAATAAAACTTGCACCAAGTCTGCGCTGACAACCAATAAGGCGCCCTCTATCTGCAAGTAGTTAATATACGTGTAATCAAATCGATCGGATTTATTGGAATTAGCAGGTATCGCTATTTAGCGATAGATAGGAGTAGCCGTCAAATAAGTACCGCAATAACAGCGCCCTCTAGCGGAGTGCTTGCAAAACAGATAAGGTATCAGCTTCAGCTATTCAGTAATAGATGGGGCTATTTGCTATGGGTATGTGCGGGTGATTCACATAATTTTAAACAATTATTTTAGGTTAAGTTTAAAAGCAAATTTGGCACTTTTCCATATAAGGACTTTGCACTATAATAAAATCAATTTCTCTGAACTCTTATGGAGTCCTTCTTGCATTAATGTTAGCAATTTAACACTGTAGGGGTGGCGTTAAAATTAAAAACAATTTCGGCGATGTTTCCTATTTTCTTTCCAGTCCCAAAGAGTTGCCGCCTGATAACACTTCATCGAACTATTTGATGGTTATAACACATAAATATATACTTTAATTTAACTTATTTGCACCATTTCTATTTTAAATCAACACAGTATTGTGTACTGTGTTAATTAAAAACTCGATGTAAACATGAGCACAGTAGCGCCCTCTCCCACGTTTCCACGTTTGGTGACCATGACATTTTTGTTCAGTACTCGTGTGGAAAATGCACGTGCCGGCGACGATTGCGCGACAACGGCACCGTCGCGTGGTGCGGCGCGCTCGGGCTACGTGCGCTGCCCGCCGCGCTGTACGACGAGAGAAACCTTGTTGAAATACTCGCGCCAGGCAACGCCATCAGCCGCCTACGAGCTGATGACATCCCATCGACCCTGCTGGTAGTATCCATAATCATCATCATCCTGTTTTCATGTCCCGGTCGCACTCCCGCACGGCAAGAGAGGACCTGCTGTCCGCCTTGCTGCTCTACTAGTCCATTTTGCTTGCTGGTAGTATCCTTGTTGTATTATGATCATCTTTCCTAAAAGCCCTCGATGGCGCTTGAATATCTTCCGAAGTACCTTGATCTCATTCCACAAATAGAAAATGGCAAAGAAAACTTATCTGCAAGTGCAAAGTATTAAACTATTTTGGTTCTAAGATTTGATGATGCAATCAGTATCGATAGCGAGATAGTGCGATGATAGAACGTGAAAAGCAACTCCTCGGAACACAGGGAGGAAAATTCTCTCCGCTGGATCAATGGTACCACACAAATTTTGAGCATGAGCGAGATGCTGCTACTCCTATTGACTACAGACAGATTTAATCTACATTTAAAAATCAGGAGTTGCCTTTAAGAAACAGGTACAATTGTATACCGCTGTCACTATACATCTAATTTTGATTTGTTTTAAGGTACTGGATCTACGCAATAATTCCATAATAAGAGCTGATGCAACAGCAGCAACAATGCTCTTCTCTAATAAACATCGCAAGATTTGGTTTGTCGGTAGCACAATAGACTGTGGGTGCGACGAGGAAAACTTACCATGGCTCACTGCGCTTCTTGAAAATATTAATCAGGTACGTAATATGTAGGTATATAGTAGATACGTAAATTTAAGGCGCACGCCATCTGCGTCTCGATTTTGCCCTCTCTTTTGTGTTGGTCGGCTGGAAGATATTTCTTTAGAAATAAGCTGTACCTGTTGTGATCTTATCTGTATGTCAATTTTGTATACTATTTATTGTGCACAATAAATGTTAAATAAAATAAATAAAATAAAATAAATAAATAAAGCAAGTAATGCCTAAACATGTTCACTAAAGGCAATATATCACAGCAATCAAAATATAAGATATGACAATAGAAGTCTTATGCGCGCGTTAAACAGAGGCTTGCCGTCACTTTGAATACGCAATGGGCGGGTTCAAAGCGTGATTTGCGGGGCAGCGCGAGGCGCTCCCTGCCGCACCCCACGCAGTCGTATTCCTGCACGGCTCGATATAATATCTCGATTCCCAAATCATTTAGAATCACAATCTTGGTGTCTTGCGGTCAAAGAGTACAACTACACAGTTTATAAATATTTATAAATGTATCGGACTTAGAAATTCAAGACAAGCCGTCCCCCGCGGTTTTCACCACGCGCAGTACGGATTTCTGTAAACATTTGACTATCTCGCGGGACCCTGTTATATTTCTGGGATCAAAACTGTTCATTGAATGAGACACGCGGGGGATCGTTGATTAAAAGTTAAAAAGCACAAGTTACTTAGTTGAGAATATATTATCGAATGAAGATGTAAAATACAGCTTACTTCTAAGTCAAATGGAACACATTTGAATTCGTACCTAGCCAGTGCTGTGTGCTCACAGAGGTAGCCTACAGATCTACATACTACTTACTGCAACCTGCTTAACACACTAAAGCCAAGGTCACACTATTGGAGCACCAACCTACCCATAAGCCTATTTATCTTAGAGCACGTTCTAACCTAAGGTCTGCCAGTCCACACATGCTGTAGTACCCCAACATCCAAACTTAAAAACTTTTCTTCTTTATTAATAAATATAATCTGTCAAACTGTTTTGGTGAAAATAAGCATTTCAGCCACCAGTCGCTATTTTCTTATAAGGATTTCCAAAATGCCATCAGCAAACAAACAATAGCTTTTTCTTCTCGGGATATAATGTCTTGAAACAAGTTGGGGCATAATTTCGTGTGCGTTATTTTTCCGAGGAACGGCATTAAGTGGCGTTTCGCGGAAGAAAATGCTCACTGCCCGGCACGCCGCACCTCCGCATTCCTCATCGGAATCTTATTCTAAATATCGTGATATACACGCATCAGTTTACAGCTGCTAGTGTATAATAAATTATCATAACCATAATCTCCCCCCCACAGCCCCCACCACTGATCCCCCGCGCGCTAGGCACCGGCGGCGGCGCCTCGCTAAAGGAAAATCCCTTTAGGCTAGGCAGGTCACTTTCTGAGTTAGTCATCTTCTCAGTAGATTAATTTCTAAGGACGTCATGTTCTGGTTTGGTCATCTTTTTATACTGCGACAGCTTTTTCAAGTACTTCCTCTTTACCGATTGTTAGGTAACTATGCACACATACTAAGTTCCTGTGATAGTACAATACAATGATATATACATGAGGATCTGATGATGGAATCAGGAGGTGGACAGTGAAACTCTTCAACCGTTGGTAGTAACCAAGTCGTGTTTAGACTCATTTGGTTACTTTTAACGAGTTCTATACAGTATGCTTGAAGACGAGGGGCTGATGACAGTGTCAACGAATGTGGAACTCTTCAACCGTTGCTAGTAACGTAGTCAAGTTTGGAGTCATTTGGTTACTTTTGACGAGTTCTATGCAGTATGCTTGAAGACGAGGTGTTGATGACAGTGTCAAGAGTTAGGCTGTATAACTCTTCAACCGTTGTTAGTAACCAAGTCGAGTTGGAACTCCCATTCTCGATTTTGGTCGAGGCTCCACAGGACCGTCAGCTGAGTCATGAAATCACTTACAATGTAATTTTAGGCTCAAGTTTCAGTTAATGGTGGCGACTTTTTTCTAATATTGGCACCAGGTTTGTTGAGTTTGTCCAAGTCACGCTTAGATATCCATATTGAAGACAATCGGAAGTTTGGTATCTCATATGGGATTTCTATTTACTTTTTTAAATGTTATACAGCAGACAAATATTCAAGCGGGCCACGTTATGGAAAGTGGTAACCGCCGCCTATAGACATCACCAACACAGGTGCGTTACCAGCAGTGGTAATGTCCCCTTGCTTGCTTACCTCTCATATGACCTTAAAGGGCGCGTCCTAACTCCAGATCTCGCGATTTGTATCGCACGACGAAATGCAACAGCGCGCGATAGCACGAGTGTTGTATGCGTGGCGTGTCCGCGAGAACTGGACGCACCCTAAATTATACCTCTTGAGGAATTCCATGTACAAACGAAACAATGTAGCTAGGACTCCCAGCTATGGCTGGGAGCTCATTCCATATCCGAATATTACGAGCTTCCGTTCTTTCGAACCTTAGCGTGTTCACCAACAGATGGACTACGTAGTGGAGATGAGTGCCCAGCTGTGGCATTGTGCTGTGGGCACAATATCAAAAAGTTCTTGAGAACACTTTGTGTAGAACACACACAGGAAGCCAAAGTCTCTTTGGTTAGCCAGTGAATTTAACTTGCTCTTTAATGTAGAGGTAACGTATCTAATTTTGATTTCTGTGCCTGCAATATTCACACTGTCATAACTTTTCACAGATAGAAGACTATCAAACTGTGTCATGCTCTGAATATACCAAAGGGCTATTAAAGAACCTGAACATAAACAAATTATGTGCTGAGCCATGGACAGCATGGCCGCTGATATCAGCGTTGGCTCTGATATCCGCTTTCGCGATCGCGGCTGGATCCATTGTGAAGCAATATCAGAAACAGATCAGAGTATTTTTGTTCATCCACGGCTTGTGCCTCTCTTGCGTGCAGGAAGAAGATCCGGACGCTGACAAGCAATATGATATCTTCATCTCATTCTGCCACGAGGACGACGACTTTGTAACGGATGAAATCCTACCGAAACTATCAATGTACAATCTGTGCATTCACTACCGGGACTGGATGGCTGGCGAATGGATTCCCGCCCAAATTGCGCGCTCCGTCCACGATTCTAAGAGGACTATCATCGTCATGTCCAAGAGCTTCTTGCGGTCTTCGTGGGGCCTCATGGAGTTCCGGATGGCCCACGCCGCGACGGCTGAGGCAGGCCGCGCGAGGGTCATCGTTGTTCTGCGGGAAGAAGTTTTCAATGTACCGGAGTTGGACGCCGAGCTAAAGAGTTACTTGTCGACCAACACGTACGTGAAGTGGGGCGACCCGTGGTTCTTCGATAAGCTACGTTACGGCTTACCCCGGGAGCCGATTGGACAGCGTGAGGAGCTGGCTGGTGACGGCGACGACTTTAAGATGGCGGTTAAAGTCTACAGGAGAGATGACGGTGAAACTACAATGAATGGGGTTGAATGATGAGCCAGCCGTTTTAATTAAACCATATCAAAACATAGCTGTATTCTCATTTTTATTTTTACCTTCAAATTTCGTTTTGATATTTCTTGATTTCTACTTTGGAGCAGTCTCTACGGAAAACCTCTCCCAGTGACTCATTCCACAAATGAATTGTAGAATTTAGAATTCAGCGTTTAGAATTGTTTATTATTAAAGAGGGCACAACGTCACTGATAGGAAGACAGTGGCTTGTGGAGCTTAAAATAGAGATCCTTGCTTTTAGGAGTGTAAATAACGTTAGCGTTGTGCACGTTGACCAAGATGTGCACAATAGCCTCGATTGGTATAAAGAGTGTTCGAGGCCGGGCTGGGGCGTTACATGGGCGGGCGGGCGACGCTGCGCGAGCGGGTAGGCGCGAACTCGACGCGATGCCCGTCGACTGCTCCGACTGGGCCTCGCCTCTGGTGCCTGTCAATAAGGCTGACGGTACGTTGCGGATCTGTGCGGATTACAAGGCGACCGTGAATCCTGTATTGATAGAAGATGTACTAGTACGGTTAAATGGGTTCAGGTAAAATAAGACGATTCAAAGAAGTATACAGTCATTGTAAGGAAAAAATGTACATGAAAGTGCGGTTAGAAACTACGAGTGCACTCCATAGGAAGTTGCTAGAGAGACTAAAAACTACCATCAAATTACCTTAAAATCAAAACCTTTTTCCACACACCTTAATCTGTCAATTTATTATTTATTTGTTCCGAAATATGTCACAAGATGACATTAGTTGTATATGGAATGTCTTAAAAAATAATACAGTAGTGTCTACAATGTGAATAAAAATAGCTTTATGTAACTAAATTATACCTGAAAGGTTTGACAAACATAAAATAAATCAGAAACAAATGCGTGTCGCTTTCAGTCATTATCACACATACGGGATTATTTCGCTGTAATATTATAGTTCATGGCCTGTCATTTAGCGTAGGTATTTTCCAACGTATAATGACAAATCTATTCCAAGGTATTCCAAACGTGCAAGTATTCCTCGACGTCATAATGAGAAAGTTTTCTAATATCGATATTGCCCTATTTATTGACGTAGTTTTAAAATATAGAAAAAAACTAACAAGCCAGTAAATAAAATTTTGAAATCTGTCCCTAAATGACTGAGTTATACAATATTTAAGTTTACATATTTTTTTGCTAAATTTTTCCGTTTTGTTTCATTTGTCTCAAATTTTTTTTATAGTCGATTTTATTTAAATAAAATATTTACAGTTACAATACAAATATATCTATATACATATACCTACCACTACATATACCTATTCATTGACACATAAAATATATACTAAAAATTAAAAAAGTCGTACACACCCCTGCCCCCCGGAATGGTGCCCAGAAAGCTGGCTGCGTTGCCTCGTTGAATAGCGATGCTAATCCGTTGTCCGAGGAACGAGCCAGCTCTCGGTCACCAGTGGTGTCATTTAATTTTTTTTATAGTTCTATAAAGAACTTTCTCGCACTTGGGCCCCACGGTCCCAACGTTTCCTACACCAAACGGCTGAAATACGAAGTCTTGCTACTTGCGACTTTCGTATTTCCTCCGCTTTAGGTCTTCCGCAGCTAAGGCCGCAGCCCCAGCGCAGCTGGCAGTGGACGCCACATGCGAAGGCGCCAGGGTGTCCACACAGGTAGCGTCCCACACCAACGCCTTCCCACGCTGCCACCCAATGAGCGTCATGCCGTCGGGCCTCTTGCCATCGTCACGTACGGTACCTTTCGGCTCTAATACGGCCGGTACGTTGACCGTGACAAGTGCCCTACGAATGAAGTCATTGATTGCCGCGTGCTTGGAGATTCGGCCTGCGCTGCGGGCACATGAAAGACCGTGGTGCCCTAGTGGATCCACAGACGCACCACAAGGACTGTAGTGTGGACGAACAAGATTGACCCCCAATCTTAAACCCAAACATATGGACAACGACAAGTTGTCCAGGACGGTGCCGATATTCGAGGAGGGGACTGCTTGCAGCCAGAACCCTGACTCTCGCTCTGTCACGGCTAGGAGACGAGCCCGTTCCGAAATGCTGGCCGAAGAATCTAATAAATCTTTTAGAATTTTTTTGCATAAAGGCTCGTCCCATAGCCGTTGATGCATCGGAGACTCTGGGGGAGACTCGTTCGGACATATACTCATCCAGGCTTTTTTAGCATCTGTGCAGCAAGACCTGTCAATAAAACTTGTGTGTGGTCCTAGGATTTTGCTGACTAAATTTTCGGTGCTAGAGACAGATGATAAAAGCCAGGAGAGAAATACTTGAAATTTTGCGCACTCCGATTCCGCCTAAACGAGCTGGTAGCGAAGCTTGGGACCATGCTCGTGAATGAAGATCTAAATTTAAAATTTTGGAGATTATTGTTCGAATGTCATTGTCTAAAGGTATTACTAAATTGTCAAATTGCCAAATAGGACTGCATCGTAAAAAGTACGTAAATTGCGGAAACAGACAGAAAGGAGAAACAGAAACGGAGTAAAAATAGGGCCATGTGTGATTTTATTTTAAGTAGTTCTTCACAATAAATTTGGAATTTTGATTGTTTTTCAAGTAAAAATGGCGGAACAGACTTGTCCAAAATGGGGGCACCTGGAAGACGGAGAGTTTATTCACTTAAAATATTGATTCCTGGACTTTTGAGTCAAAATTTGTAATGATTTCAGGTTTGTTAATCAAATTTGGGTCCAAATAAAGCTGGCATTTTGAAAAATATAAGGAAAGGCCGATGTTTTGAAACTCAGAGGATATGAGTTGTAGATCATCTAAAACTGTTGTAACTCCACCTCCAAGTGTCCCATCATCTAGGTACCATACGTTTAATTTTGACTTTAATTTTGATATAATAGGTTGTATTGCCAAACTAAATATAGCTGGTCCGAGTGGGTCTCCCTGTTGACACCCTACTTCTGAGTTCAAAACATTGCTTTTGTACACCAATTTAGAAGGGGAATTATAACACTGCCAAATATAGGGAAGAAGTTCCGGACATTGTTTTTTAATTTCTATAAGTAAGGTGTCTCTATTTACCGAATTAAATGCATTTTTGACGTCTACTTTCAGAACGACTTTAGCCTGGTTTTTGGTTATAAAAGTACGCAAGGCGAGTACTGCGGCTTCGCAGCCACCTTTGCTTCCAAAACCAAGCTGAATCGACTGAAAAATAGACGTTAATTTAGGAGCCAATTTTTTACAACAAATTTTGGAGGCGAGTCTCCGAATAGTAGTGCCTACAGCAATCGGCCTGACTCCACCGTCTTTTTTCATTAGTGCGCACATATTCGCCCCGTATAAAACATAGATTATTTGAGCATTAACCTTTCCCGCTAACATGACGTTAATGAGGGCGGTGAGTTCCTCCAAAAGCCTGAGACCGGCGTCCCCGCAGGACTTGCACAACAGATCTTTTAGATGCTGTGGTGAAAGTCCATCGAGGCCACCGGCTGAGCCATTTTTTAAGGACATCACCGCCGACAAAACATCGTCACATGTAGCGGTGAGGTGAGTGGAGGAAAGGTCTGGGGCAGTCAGGTTGGACTGTGATGCGGACGGGTACTTTTCTCTCAGCGCGTCGAGAGTTTCCCTGGAGTCAGGGGCAAGGGAGTCTTGTGAGAAAAGAAGCTGTGCAGCCCCCTTTATGTCCCCTTCGCTGACTTTTTCTTCAACTTTTCTTTCTTTATTGAAAATATGTCTGCGGCTAGACCTGAAAAAACTTTTATTGCCGATATTACAATTTTGTTTTATTTTATTTGTTAGTGACGAGGAATTTTCTTTGTTGACATTTAAAATTTCGAAAGGGAATGTAAATAATTTGGTCCAGGCGTGCTTTGAATTTTCTTTAACTGTGTTTTTAATGATATTTGTTAAGTTTTGTGCGACAGCTATACGAGCGCCCCGTGGTTTTTACAACAGGAACAGATTGTTTCAGTTCTGCCAGGTAAGACCACAGGGGCTCGTCCTGTACAGAAGGATATGAAGTGGTGCTATTTTGAACTGGACATGAAGATGGTATTGAAATGGATGGATTTTTCTTATGTTTTTTTCCTATATGAATATTCAGAGCATGTTTGCTATTAAAAAAGCGCGCCTGGGAGCAAAGGGGACACTGAAAAGTTAGGACTCCGTCACTAATATTTCCTCAAATATCGTCATAGTTTTGAGTTGGCATCGATCCTATGTATATAGGGTCCTATATAGTAATAGTTAACTATAAAAATAAATGTATATAAAATAACGTTTAACTTAAAGCTGAGTTCAGTTCTTTTTATATGTATAGGCACGACACACGCACATAATACACCCACATTATGTTTTTATTTTCACATTTACGTTTCACCATAATAATGACTCGTGTTACTAAAAATATGTATTTTTAGTTTCAGCGCTTTGTTGATGACAGTCGTCGTCTCGGTTTGTCTTGGCTGCTGCACTACTGCGCGCGCAGGACAGTATAGCCAAGCCACGGTTGCTGTGGCGACAACGGCGGCGTGGCGTCCTGTCACCCAATATGGAAATCACCCAAAAATAATGTTTACATTTTTGCTATTCATTGCGCACGCCTGGGTAAAATTTCATATGTGCCTCATTATTCCGGCCTATGGGCGAACCACTAATATAAAAATAAGCATACTCGGAACATCAGAACTATTTAAAAACAATTTATAATATATTTGGCACACGTTCAATTGATTCCACTAGTGACGTCAAATTTATATATTCAATTTAAAAATATTTGGAAACTTCCTTATTGGGGGCAAAACGAAGCAAGAGGCACTGGAAGCTGTTTTTAGAAAATTGGCTGAAAACGGGCTTAGATAAAAAAAGCGTTTTTCTGTTTGATGAAGTTACTAGTCTAGGCGACATAGTGTCAAAAGAAGGCGTGAAGGCAGATCAATCTAAGATTAAGGCCATACTAAAAATTAAAAGAATAGTGAACGTCAGTGAATTGCGGTCTTTCTTGGTTAAGGTCAACTTCTTTTCCAAATTTATTAAAAGTTTTATTCATTAGTACCCTTGATTAATTTATTAAGCAAAGGTGTGGAATGGCGCTGGAGCAACTGCTACGATGAGGAATTTGCGGTTTTTTTTATACCACTAAGGTGGCAAACAAGCTTACGGCCCGCCTGATAGTAAGCAGTCACCGCAGACGATGCACGTTTGCAATATCAGGGGCATCACCCACGCGTTTCCGACCCCGTAAAAGACTTTAACAAAATACAAATTTTGGGAATTTTGTAAATACAACGCGCTCTTACATTTTCCGAGTTTTTCGCATTATGATATTCTTAACCCAGCGCTGGGCGGGCGGGTCAGCCCAGCCCGGGCAGCGCGGCGAGCGCCCCGTGGCGTACGCGTCGCTGTCACTTACGCCAGCTGAAGCTAATTACTCGCAGATACATCGCGAGGCACTATTATTTATTTATTCATTTATTTAAAACTTTATTGCACAATAACACAATTGGCGGACTTTAAAGCCATTAAGGCTTTATCTTCCAGGCAACCAGTAGACCATGCAGAAAGTGAGTAGTAGGTGCTTTATAAAGCGTGATGATAGATTGTAATTAACCTAAATACAATACTAACTACATCAAGATAGAATAAACATATATTATATTATATAATAAATACTATACATACATACATGGATTGTGTCCGGCAGAGTAGAATAGCACCAACCCCTTACACTCGTGGGTGTCGTACAAGGCGACTTATTTTTCGAGGCAAAAGATCTAAGCGTCTCCGTAGACTGAAAAATGGGCTGTAGCGTTTTCCATTGTTATATTATAACACTGCGATCTCCAACCCGCATGCTCAGCGTGGAGATTATGGCAATAACCTCCCCTTTCATGGGAGAGGAACTTAGTCCTGCAGTGGACTGATAGGGACTGTGATGATGATACATACATGATCTATAAATAAAGATACTTTATACTATTTCTATTAAATTTTTGGCCTTCTACCTATAAAAAAAATCTTAATTTGTTTTTTCAAAATAAAGCGATTCGATGCTTTACGCACATCTTCAGGAATCTCATTTCAAAGACGTGCTGCCTGAACTGTGAAAGAATGTCTGTAGAAGTTCGTATGATGGGGGGGAATATCTAGTCGCAATTTATTTGTAGATCAGAGTTCACGCTCATGTGTTGAATGCAAAAAGACTACATTGTCTCTAAGATAACCAGGCGAGGAAGGATTATCAAAAATGGAAAAAAAGTGTGGAGAGAATAAGTGACTTCCTTCTCTCGCGGATGGTTAACTAGCCCAGCCGTTCTCTGTATTCAGAGATGTGGTCATACTTCCTCAGGCCGAAGATGAATTGAATGCAGTTATTCAGCAGGCGCTCAAGCTTATTGAGGTAGGCTTAATTCAGGTCAAGGTAGCACACGTCTGCGTGGCCTAAAATAGGTAAAACTAAAGTCAGGAGAATGCATAAGGAGAATTTTAGTCTTAATTAGTAGGAAAAATTTAAAACGATGCAGGGTGCGCAGTGTGCCGTGACCTTCCTGCCCACCTCAGCCACCTGAACGTTCCAGGTAAACGATTGGAGACCTAAGTTCTTGACGTCAGAAGCGTAAGGAATGGCAATACCATTATAGATTATGGGATTCAAGGTACCCATATCCACTTTCGCTAAAATACGCGAGCTACCCAAAATAATGGCCTGACACTTGTTAGGGTTAACAGCCTGTTAATTCTGGCCAAATCAGCATTCAAATTACTTATGGCATTTGCTAAATCATTCCTATCGCACTGTACGTAAAGTTGGAGGTCATCGGCGTAAAGATGGTACGAGCATGAAATATTACAGGATATACAATTTATGAAGATAGCAAACATTATAAGAGAAAGCAAACCGCCCTGCGGAACACCAGCTGTGAGGTTGCACCAGTTAGAGCATGTCTGCCCTAGCCGGACACATTGCTGGCGACCGCGAAGATAATTCGAAAACCACTCCAAAGCCGAAGACGATATTTGGGGTAGGATGGATGGGATAGGATGGCCAGGAGGATATCATGGTCCACCGTGTTGAAAGCGTTCGAGAAGTCAATGGGTACAAGGATAGTAACCATAGTGCCCTCCATCCCTCTTCTAACGTCATCAGTGACATTCAGCAAGGCAGTTGTGGTGCTATGCTTAGGTTGAAATCCGGACTGGTATGGACTGAGGAGGTTATATTTATGAACATACGAAAGCCGAAAGCTGCTTGTGCGCACAAGCCTCTAGGATCTTGGAAAAGAAAAGAAGAACGGAGATCGAGCGAAAATGACTGGGAAGAAGAAGTGGGACCTTAGGAAGTGGACGAACAAAGGCTTTAAAAGGTTTATCAAACAGAAATTGACAATATGGGTGATGGCTGGTAAGATATCATTAATAATCAATAAAACCATTCTGCGACTTACTTCATCAAATCCCATAGCGTTTGATTTGATGGATAAGATGCGTTTTTTAATTTCGTCTTCACTAACATAAGTAAATGTGAAGGGTTCAGAATCAAGCAAAGGCAATGCAGAAATATTAATTGTCTTTTCTAAGCAGAATTGAAATCTAAATTAATAAATATGCTTGGACAAATTCACACAGCGCCACCTAGCCCCAAAGTAAGCAAAGCTTGTGTTATTGGTGTAAACTAACCTAGATAACCGATAAACACATACATATATACTTTTTTTAATACATACTTTTTATACATAACTATATCTAGACCCGTAAAAGTCTCCTAGGCCGTGTGTCGAACCCGGAACCTCGGCCCGCATGTTAACAAACTGAACTACTTAGGTCGTCAAAATTCCACCAATATATTTATGGTAGTCACACAGGTATTCAGCAAGTAGGATATTACGTTGGACTGTAATCGTATCTGCTTATAATTAAGCTTCTATCTATCTAATTAAAAATATATTGTATAATTGCGCTGATGGGTTGTCGAGCTTACCGGACACTATTGAAACGCAAACAGTCCATGAGTCGATTCCATAGCAAACCTACTTACATTTTACATACACAAATAAAATGTGATGCCGTACTTTAATCGAAAAGCGGAACTAAATGAGGAGCTACATTACATAATGTAAGGCCATAGAGTCATTCCAGAACGCTGTCAAAGCAAAGTGTTGAAGATGATACCCAAACCCCACATGGGCGCCTTGAGGTCTAAATTGCGACGCCGCGCCCCTGGCCCTGGCCCGCGTGGCCCTGGACGCGCGTGCATTTCGACTTCATGGGACCGATATCAAGGAAATGGTACTTGGTAGTGTTGGATGCCACTTCTAAGTAGCTGGAAGTATTCGAAGTCAACTGCAATATTGTGGAGTAGTTGTGGAGTAGGTGGGGCCTCCCAAAACAAATAGTGACTGATAACGACCCGCCATTTATAAATAGCGAGTTTGCCGCATTCACTAGGTACAACAGAGTTGATCACGTGTTTTCGGCTCCATACCACCCGTCATCGAACGGCGCAGCGGAAAACGCGGTAAAAACATGATAGTCGTCAAGAAAGCGATTCTTTAGAAAAGGACATAAATGAGGCCTTAAACACATTTTTAATGTACTATAGGAGGTTACGTACGCACGTTACGTAGACACGATCAATTCAGATAGAGATAAGAAGGTAGGTGAAAAACAGCAACAACTTCACCCAACAACAGTTGGAGGTTCGAGTAGAAGTTTCAGTACAGGTGATAAGATTTGGTATCGCCAGTACCTTAAGGGGAGAAGTAGGCTCCTGGGGAGGTCGTAAGTTAATGCGGAAATGACTATAGTGTTAGGATTAGCTCGGCTAGCCAAGTACATAAACATGTCGATCAGCTAAGCCGTAGGACACAAAGTTCACTTGTAATCCCCACAGGTTCTGTACCGCCGACGATGTGGTTGGCTGTGAAGAGAGCGAGGCCTCGGCCCAGTCGGAGTCAGCGACGAACACTTTGATACGCCGTGTGCCGCCCCTGTATCGCCCCACGCCTGACCACTCCGGCAGTGTCGAATAAGGAACATTGTAAATTACAAACAGTTCGCATAATGTATAAAATACAATAAATAAAAATAATAATTAGTCAGCGTTAATATCCCGGTTGTGCTCTCGCGCACGAGGGCCCGGGGTCCGCCTTGACCATGATCCAGGATTTGGCAGATCAGGCAATTACAGTAGAGCGACTGCCATCTGACCTCCGTGACCCTGCTATTAGGAGAGCCTGACCAGAGTGGATCATGGCTACACATTCAGTCGCCTGAATGTGCAGCTTTCATCACGATGTTTTCCCTCACCGTATGAGCATCGGTTAATGTTCAACTAATGAACATAACTCAGAAAAGAGTCATTGGTACATGGCCGCCGCGGGATTCGAACTCGGCACCTCTCGCTTACGAGTCATATACCCTAACCGCTCGGCCACCGAGGCTCTTTTATTGACCTAAATTCTGTAGTTTTAAATAACATACATAGTTATATAAGAGTCGTTGTTATTGAATTATGTTCCTACGTAATACTACATAATTACCATTCTAATGATGTCCATTTTCCTCAAGTTTTGTATTACATAGTATAGATAAGTTTGGTCGCTATTATTGTATTTTGTACCTACTTAATATTAATTTAGTTGTTATTCGTGTATATCTACTTTTTATGGTTGCTGTAAAGGTAAAGTATTGGTATTCTGCGCTGTTAATTATCAGACATGGTATGTTATTATGTTTAGATCGTTATAAATCCTAAGTAAAAGATAGGTTGGAGAGATGGAATGTAGGTACGTTACTATTAACAGCACTTACAATTTGCAACCAAGACATCACCATGTCTGATCTTTAGGAAACCTAGAAAAACAAATAAATGTAAATATACGTAAATACGCGATTAATCCGTTGTTTCATAAAATGTCTGAACATTTAAAATGTCATTTAGGTATATTTTGTGTATGAAACCCTAATACATATAAGATTATGGCCGCTATTTACAAGATTTGAGTATTAAAATTCTATACAATAAATACTAAGTCCGACCCTGTTAGGATCAAAATATTTTCGTACCTATTTAGACACCGAAATATTGCTCAATTTGGCAATAATTTTAAATCTATCTTTAATGGCATATTGTTGTAAGGTAAAGCATTTCAATTATTGCAAATTCGCACTATTACGATGCTTATTTTTATCACAATTCTTAAAATTGATTCCCGATCGCCGCGACCACGAATGAAATTACTTACCGATGAAAAGATAATCTATTTGTATTTCCATACTTTGCGATTTCTCATAAATGTGCACTAAATTACACCGTCTTTTAAATGGTTTGATTTAAATTTTATTAGGAAATTATAAAATTTACACCGATGTTTCAAAAGAAACGTTAGGTCGTTAGGCCCTCGAGCAATATGTAAAACGTTTAAAACATTGTGCACGTCATTTTCCGTGAACTTATTCCAATGGATAAAAAAATGGGATAGCAAGAAACATAATCATTGTAGAGCGAGCGAACAGGGAATATTTGTGATTTGTGTTTAGTCTGTTATGTCTGTAGCCGGTAATCGAACCCGGGACCTCTTGCGTGGCAGCATGTTGACATATTGTCACCACTCAGATCGTCAAATAAAGAAATATTGTGTTGATTTATTTGAGGGGACATGTGGGAAGACATTCCGTCTTATTACAAGACATGGTTTAGACCAACTCTAAAGATAGAACAGGTTAAAACCATGGCCCAACATGTTTTCTTATTACAAAACATGGTTTAAGGCTTGGTCCTGAACTAACTGTGGCACTAAAGATAAACCCGCGACCGCTCTAGTTTATGAGTGGTTTATCTCAGTTTTGAATTGACAACTTAGTTTTGAGGTTAGGTTTTTCTGTATAACAGATTGATTGTGTTTGGTAAGATTTCGTGATTTTATTTATTAAATAAAGTGGATATCGACCAACTTGATTTATCCTGGATATGTTAGATATTGAAGAACTTGATCGACAACACACGCAACGGCGATCAAACATTCCATGCATTCGTTTCATTTCCTTCCGACATAAAGTATGTATCTCTACCGCTGGCATTACCTTTGTTTTTGCAGCTTCAATCATGTTATTTATTCAAATTAACGGTATGACAATTTCATGATGGTACTCCGGACCTGCATGGAGTATCTCGAGCTCGATTAAGACATAATTTAATTAAATGCTGGTCATTTTATGGGAACAGGAAAAAAAAATACACAAATTGAAACAAATTGCAATATTTCCCACAGTAATTAAAGCACGTAGGTACTGAATTATATTTTTAATGCGACTTGAATAATGTAGTTACCAACTTTTTGAAACGATATGTAAGTAGGCCTACATATTTGTGGGTTGTTGTATGTCCATTCCATTGTATTTCTTTATGGGTGTTGTACAGGGCGACTAATGATTTAGTAAGAGGCATAACAACTAAAACCTCCATAGAGCAGAAAACAGGCAGCAGTATTTTCAGTTGTATTGATATCCAACCCTCCTGCTAAGTGTGGAGAGTGTGGCAAACCCCTCCACTAATATGGAGGATACTCAAAAGCTGGCAGTGACTGTTGCAGGCTTTACGTGTGAATGAACAATTTGGCATTACATGTAAAACGGGTTTGTTTATGCAACTGTCATGTAGAAGGGGGTTTTAAAACATGAGTGTCTGTTTATCATACGAGGCGTAGCCAAGTTTCAGTTGCATATACTACTTTATTTTAAATAAATGTAAAAGTAAATGTCCCCCGCCCAAATAAAATTATTGCATAATGATTAAAAAGTTATTTATCGATACAGCTGTAATGAAAATAGTATGGTTTCCGTAGTAATTTTTTAAAACTTTATAGACTGGCGTAAAAAAAGTGTACCCTTAAATGACTGTTTTCGAATATGTAATTAGAACATTACGCTTTAAGTGTAGATAAAATAATTTTTTATAGGTCGTCTGCAATGCAGATTAAAAAATCATAGGACATTATCGTGGCATGGCTGTGTACACGACTAGAATATTTCGGGAAACCAGAATTAACTTAATGCATTTTGAAACAGGGGCCTGCATTTTATTAAAGGACAGTGGATATGGATCTTCATATTACCTGTTTACTACAATCCTCCGTCCAAGCACACCACAGGAAAAAAATTAAATAGGGCCCACATTAGAACGAGATACACAGTTGAAAGGTGTTTTGTAAGATTTGTTGAAGAATTTACAAAGCAAACTACATTATTGCAGCATGTGCAATATTTATTTATTTATTTAACCATTTATTAAGCACAAAGAAAGTTACAATAATATGAACATAAAGATAACAATCACAAAAGGTACAGCTTATTTCTAAAAAGAAATGTCTTACAGCAGACCTACCGAAGAGAGAGGGCTAGTATAGAGAGTAGATAAAATAATTGAATAACTTGATTATATTATTATAATTAATGAATAACACAAATACTAAATAAATACCTATAAATATATGTCGTAGACGGTCATGAGCCTAGACAACATTTTGACTAAGAAACGCAACGTCAATCGAATGGCCACTTTGCGGATAGCTGGAAATACTGTGAAGACATCGTATTCGGCGCGCAGTCGTAATGTACAGTTGGCATCCGACCATTGACGAGTCAAGACGTGGAACTAGCTGCTCATGTTTTGAACACACATAGCCGTACTCCATAAAGGAGAGTGTGAGTACAGAAGGGACTACAAATAATTTGGACAAGGGCGCACGTGAAGAGATTACCTGGCGCACCTTGAGATTCGGCCTAGCAGGACCCAACAGAACAGAACAGAACAGTGACCCACGGGTTCGGTAGTCCCACATTATTATCTGTTATTGAAATTATCCTAAATTCATCCTATTATGTCATTGTTTGCTATTTTTATTGTAATAATGCTTTATTACCTCAATACACTGTTAAACAGTCTGTTCGGCTGATTTTTATTTTAATAACATTATCCTGAAAATACCTTCAGATGGATCTCTCCCCTGCTAGAGTCTGTCATAATCTACGACATATATAATACTATGGATTGCAAGTGGAAATTTAATTTTTTTTTAATCTTTAAAAAAAATACCGAGTGAGTTATTGTTACGAATAGTATGCGGCAGCGAGTTCTATAGCCGCATGTTAATGAGTTGGTATAGCATTCGAAATGACGAAGAGGAATGGAGAGGAGTGTCTTGACGCTTGAGCGACAATGTAAGTTTTGAGAACGGGAGAAACTAAACCGATCACGGAGATAGGAAGGAGCACGAGGATTCAAAAGGACATTGTAAAGAAGGCAAAGGATATGGATATTTCTGCAAAGGCGTATCGGAAGCCACTTGAGCTGAGACCGAAATTGGGAGATGTGGTCATACATGCGTAAGCCAAAAATAATGCGAATGCCGAGATTTTGAAGGCGTTCAATCTTACTCGACAGCCCTTCAGTAGCATGCAGATAGCAGGAGTCAGCATAATCCTGTATGGGGAGCATTAGAGTTTGGACAATGGATATTTTGGTTTTCAAAGGAAGAATTTTTTTATATAATTTTTTTTTGTTATACGGTAGGCAAACAGGC
Organism: Blastobasis adustella; assembly: GCA_907269095.1. Taxonomy (NCBI): domain Eukaryota; kingdom Metazoa; phylum Arthropoda; class Insecta; order Lepidoptera; family Blastobasidae; genus Blastobasis; species Blastobasis adustella. The sequence continues at coordinate 2,180,628 of OU026132.1, forward strand.
AAGCGGGCCACCTGATGAAAAGTGGTCACCACTGCCTATAGACATTAGCAACACCAAGAGTATCGCCAATGCGTTGCCCACCTCTAAAACACGTTGCTCTGGCAGCAGAAAGGCAAATGCCCCTCCACTGCCAAAGCCACGGTTTCCCAAATCCCCACCCTATGAAGCACTAGAGACCTTGCTCACCAGCAGAAACACAATACTATTTAAATGGGTATTGTTTAGCTGCGGTATTTTGTAAGGTGGAGGTACTTCCCCAGTCGGGCGGTTCCAATTCGAACGGGATACCCCGCTATGCCCTACCTCTCTTAAATATTGAATACGTTTGAGAGAGTGTATAGTGTGGTGAATTTTCTTGCTCACGTTGTTGACTTGGGCCGTCCACGATAGGTTAAATTAAAAGCTACCCCCAAATTCTTCGCAGTTTTAGTATATGGAATATCCATCATAAATAATCGAAGGTACTAAGCCATCACTGATACGCTTGTGCATGCAGGTGCTACCAATAATCTTCACCTTTGATTTATCGGGGTTAACTAGTAAACCGTAGTCTTTTGCCCATTTCGAGATATTGACCAACACTTAGTTGAAATACCTGATAGCATTTTCAGTATCATCGACACCGAAATGGTGGTAGAGTTGCAAATCATCGGCGTAGAGATAGTAACCACAAGGGATAACTGAAGTAATAGTATTTATGAATACAGAAAAAAGAAGAGGGTAAAGGACGCCACCTTAGGTTACGCCCGCACCGAGATCACACCAGTTTGAGTTAGCCTCATTTAAGCAGACCCGCTGCGTGTGACCCCCAAGATAGGATTGAAACCAAGATAGAACGGAAGAGGACAGATTAAGGGAACGAAGGACATCAAGGAGTAAATCGAAACCCACTGAATTGAAGGCGCTGCTGAAATCCAGTAGAGCGAGGACAGTGAGATTCTTATTTTCAACAGCCCAGCAAATGTCGTCAGTGACTTTTAAAAGGGGTGTAACAGTGCTGTCCCCTGAGCGGTAGCCAGACTAATAGGGATATAATAAATTATTGAATAGGACATGATGTGTAAACTGCTCGTAGACGATATGTTCAAGGACTTTGGAGAGGAAAGGTAACACTGATATAGGACGAAAATGGGCGGGAGAACTGGGGTTGGATGTTTTGAGAAGAGGAATGACATTAGCGGATTTCCACGCAGAAGGAAAGAAATTCTTACCTAAGGTAAAATTTAAAATGTGTGTGAAGGAGAACGATAATCATACGGGAAGATATGTTATCATATCCGACAGCAGTAGATTTGATGGATAGAATGTGCTTCTTAACATCCTCTTCAGACACTGTTGTACAGCAGAAGGAATGGCACGCTGGCAAAGGTTGGGAGGCTATGCAGGATATGGTTTGACTTTTGAGAACATTGTCAAGGACAACAAGAGGGAGAGAAAAGTGGTTGTTGAGGGAATTTAAATCCACTGACTCATCATGAGGGCCAGGGGACTTTCCAATACCAAGTGATCTCAGAAACCTCCACATCGCATACGTCGTATACGTCGCAAGGTATTTTCAAAACGATTCCAGAAGGCAGTCTGTCTGTGTCGGCGCAGCCGGACTGTGGGGCATAGGCTTTGATGAGGTTAGTTGTTATACCCTCAATTTGCGCCTTGATCACCATGAGTCGATCGCTCACCTTGTTCACCTCCAAAATGCCGTTCCGGAACTCGTCGCCCACCACAATACAGCTCCGGTTACTCCCTTTTGCGGATCCGGTGTACAAGAGCTTGTATCCCTTCCCGATTTCCCTAGGGAAATCTAGACTTGGAGAACCGCCACCTCGTCTCTTGCAGGAATGTCACCTACACGCGGCGCCTGTGCAACAAGTCGGCCAGCTCTCGAGACCGGCTGGTCAGAGAACCAACGTTCATGGTGGCTTTAACCCTGCCCGCGCGTGACAGGGTAGCCCTAGCCCACTTATCGCAGGGCGATATGCCCTCTAAACAGCTTTCTAATGTCCTGTGTTGACCAAGGCGCTGGAGTATGTTTAATTTTTACCTTCCTTAAGGGAGCATGTGAGTCAAATAAAGTAATTAGCTGAGTGTTCAATATGTCAACCTTCTCATCCATCAGAACAGTATCGGTAATTCGAGACCAGTCTATCAGAGATGCATCCTTCCTTAGAGCCTCCAAATCAATGTTACTAAAGTTGCGTAGTAAATGAAACTTTAGTTTAAGTCTAGAAGAACGGACTCTATATGACAGATAAATGAGGTCGTGATCGAGAAGTTAGCTGGAAATTGACCATGTATTGCGATATAATCAGGAGAAAAAGTGATCAATAAGTCTAATAGAGAAGGGACACAATTAGGGGAGTGATGCGTGGCAGAAAGGGGAAGGATGTGAAGATCAACTGAGGACAAAAGGTTCAGCAGTTTATGGGCACGAGAGTTATCTTTCAGTAAACATGTATTAAAGCCGCCCATCAAGATGATATGTTCATATTGGAGAGTGGATAGCATAGTACCATCAATATGATAGAAATAGTCGATGTGAAGGTTGGGGCTATAATAAACTCCAAGTAAAACATTTTTGTGGTGTAAGTTGACCTCAATAAAAAGATATTCCGTCGATTGGCCGTACTGGTTTGGAGACACCATAACGATTTTCTAAGCAATATCTGCACGAAGGTAGATTGCAACACCACCTCCCCCCTTGCCAGTACGTTCGTTACGTACGAGTTTGTATCCAGGTAGTGGATAATGACAAGATGGAAGGGACGGCTTTAAAAAGATTCTGAAACCAAAATAGCATCTACAGGTGTGTTGCTAAATGTCGCTAGAAGATCAGTGTGATGCGCTGGAACACTCTGCGCATTGATGTGCATGACATTAAAGTTTTTAGCGCACTTAGAGAATACATATTTAAGCTGATCATTAACTGATATAAAGCTGGTGTGGACGAGTATGAGAAAAAGCTGTCTTCTAATAGTTGTGTATCCATAACAATATAATACTAATAATAAATATGAATATTTATACATAATAAATGTTGTATATGTAGGTAGTTGTGGCTGCGCCCACTACTTAAGTATTGTCTCTCGGCGAATACAGGCAGTACGATACAAACTATTGTTTGTTTAACTTATGTGTTAACCGACATAACAGTGACAACGATAGTATCCACATTAGAAAAATGACGACTTCACAGTTTGGAATTTTATCTACATTCGATCACAATGTGCAATGTTGAAAGACGTATAAGTGTCGGTTATTACAGTGGTTTATAGCCAATGATATCGATAATATCAAAGATGCCACAGGAAGGAAGAAGAAAGCGATTACTCACGGACGACTCATACAAGCTCGCCTTCAGATTTTTAGGAATTCAGAAAGTGCCATATAAGGACATTATCCAGTTATTGGATGACCACTTAACTCCTAAGCGATATGGATTCAGTGAGCGGCATAAATTTTACTCAGCGACGCAGCTACCGGACGAGTCTTACAAGCAATGGGCTGCGAGACTGCGGGGACTGTCGGCTTACTGTGAGTTTGCCAACATCGAAGAAGCGCTGAGGGATAAATTCGTCATGGGGATGCTGCCTGGACCAGAGACAAAGAAGCTCTTTACTCAGGATCTGAAGCAGTTAACCCTCGCGAAAGCAGTCGATCTGGCTACCAGCGTACACTGCGCCCGAACGAGCGCCGCCAGCGCCGCGTCCGCGGCACAATCGCTACCCGATCAGCTGTACAAGATAATGAAACATTATCACAGCAACGTGCCGTCCGTTAAGACGAACTGCAAAGTATGCGGTCGCAAGAATCACCAATCATAGCAAAAACTAAAAATATCAACAAAAACCCAAACTTATTTAATTAGTTACTTACGAAATTACAGCTAAAACTGCTCTAAAAAACATTTATACTTGCCGTGGTAGATACAAGTTAACAAAAATGAAATATTAACGACACGGAACAGCTCAAACAGAGAAAATAAGAAATACAATTATATAATCAAGACTAGGCTGAATTATCATATAGCCTTTGAAGTACTATAAAAAAAAAGAGTGATTAAATCTGTTGAAGAAAGTTGTTTTGACAATTGATTTTGACATTAAAAGTTAAAAAGTGATAAATGTAAACAAACACATACTAAATTAACCTTCATATAAATTAAAAATTAAAGAAAGGAAGTAAACATAAAATTTAGAAAGGTGGTATACGTAGAAAATAACCACAAAAGACCTACAAAGTCAATGCAACCGGACAAAATTAAAATGGTCACTTAGCCCTAGTACTGCGGACACGAAGAGCGGCTGACGCTGCACCTGTTTAAAAGGGCGCGGCCACCGGACCGGCCTTCGCCGAAGTAGCTAGAGGCTGCGGCGAGACTAGTTGCACTTCTTGTGTCGGAGTTTGTGCCTTCGGTGAGATTCGAGCGACTTTGGCAACTGCTTCCGGAAACGCCTTGATTAGCGCCTCCAATTCGCTACGCTGCTCTATTCTCCTTCGCGTCTTGTCGGGCAGTAAGATGGTAATCCTTCCGTCCGTGGTCCAACTGTATGTACTCCAAAATGTTGTCGCGCAGCCATAAAAACATCACGCCTGGATTTCGTCAAGTATTCAGACAGGGTTATGCCTGAATCCTTTAAGGCGTTCTTAGAAGTCCATACCAGTCGCCGCTTATCCATGTTATGGAAGCGCATCAGCACTGGTGGCGGTTTTTTTGTCGAGGTGCTAGTATCCAGTCTGTGACAGACATCAAAATTGTCATTGGTAAGTTCTGTCAATTTTAATTTGTCGGTTAATACTTCATTCATTTTTAGACTACCTTGTGTAACTTCTCGTCCTTGGTTTCAGCAACCCCATGCAGTAGTAAACCTTACGGCAGATAAATGTCTCTTGACGATCGAGACCTAATGCTAAAAGCTCAGTTTGGGTGTTGAGTTTCGAAAACCCGTGGCAGACAAATGTTTTTAACTGAGTAAAGTCTCTTACCAGCAAAGGATCGGTGCTCTCTACAATGGGTGCAGAAATCGCTTTTTGGTACCTCTCCTCGAAGTCGCCCATTTGCTCGAAGAGTTTTGATAAATCCTGCCAGTTAACAGAGAATTTCCCGGAAACATCCATAGTGCTTAGTGACAGTTGTTTGTGATGGTAGCGCAAGATTTCAAAAAGGTACACGAGGTGTGGAAATGTTTATTCACAGGCAAGTTTACACTGTTTACACTAGCTATCACTTATGTTTATCAAATTAATTAATAATAACAATTTTTAGTTTTAATAAAGTGAGGAGCAATAGTAAAACACGTTTATTTGCTACGCCTACCCGCAAAGAAAGCCCTTGCAGAGCTGATTGCAGCGGAATTGTTGCAATTTCAGAGAATCCTTTAACAAACCGTCTATAGTATGAGCACAGCGCTAGGAATGCCCGAACTTCCATTTTGTCCTTAGGAATAGAGCACTTCTGTAGTGCTTCAACTTTTTCTGGGTCTGTTTGGATACCCTCACTGGTGATCACATGGCCGAAGTAGTAACTTAGTTGAGTTAACTCCTAAATAGATCACATTTTTTCGGGTTTGTCGTCAGGTTGGCATCCTTTATTTTCCTTAAAACTTGTTCCAAATTTCGCAAATGATCGTCAAAATCGCGACCCATGATGATGACATCATCCAAATAGATCAGGCAGGTATCTCCCACTATTCCTGCCAGTACATATTCTATGAGTCTTTTGAAAGTGGCAGGTGCGTTACACAATCCGAACTGCCATAATCCTTTTCCTGTTGAAAACGCTATCTTATCCTTATCCTTTTAATGAGGATGCCAAGAGCCAGACTTTAGATCCAAGGTTAAAAACTAGTGTATGCCACTTAAAAAATCCAATTTGTTATCGATACGAGGCAAGGTATAGCTGTCCTTTAGTAAGGACGATTGGTGAACACCATGGTCTTGCAGACGGTTCATGACCTTATTTCTTCTCATGTCTACTATTATAGCTCCTGAACTTGATTTTATTTTGTGATCGGTATTTGCCTTGCTCGCTGGCGGGTGGGTGTTTCGCTTCCAGTGTCGATCCTGTGTTGAACTAGCGAAGTCCTTCCCAGACTTGCATCTTGGGAAGAGACGATATCCGCGAAGCGCACCAGATCTCTTGGCGATCATGCTTTGCGAATATCTTAGGTTTCCTTTGCATCCATCAAGAAGTTCGGTAATAGTAGAACTTGATTTTAAGAGAGGTAGGGCATGCTGCAATCGAATCGAAGCTGCCCGGCTGGGGAAGTACCTCCACCTTACAGAATACAGCAGTTAAACAACACTATTTTAATAGGTGAGTAAGGTTTCCAGTGTTCCATGGGAAACCGTGACTTTGGCAGTGGAGGGGCCATCCTTTCATATTCGCTGTTACGTGGCTGAGCGGGGGCGGTATGTTGGCGCGGCGGTCAGGGAGACCTAGTGAAACGGCTGTCCGCTGGCCGCCCGCAGGTTGAACGGGCTCCCGAACCCAGGGAATACTTAACCTCCGCCCTGGGAGGCTGAGCTGCCAGTCTCGCGAAAAGTCCCTGGCGTAATGTTCGTGCCGGAGGAGGAGACCGGACGGACTTGGATGTTACGTCAGGGGGGGACTAGGGGCCCTTCCGCCCGCCGCACTAGCAGACCGCATACTTGCCAGACTGCGTGGCAGTTATGACAGCCTATTTGTCTATTTGCTGCCAGATCAACGTTTCCCCTTTAATGTTTTAACTAACCCCCCAAACATGGCCAAGAAAAGAAGAAAAATTGTTTTAACAGCAGTAACCCCATCCACTCTGAAGGTGGACTTCTGCAATATTAGGGGTCTTCATAGCAATGTCATGAACACCTTGAGTCTGCGCAGCCAGCCCTTCTTTTCCTGACGGAGACACAGATATCCTGCCCGACTGATACATCATATCTGACTTACCCCGGGTACAAGCTCTAGCATAATTTTATGCGTCGTGCCGGGGTGTGTATGTTTATTCGGGAGGATATCTGTTGCCGCCGTTTACACGGCCTTGAAGACAGTGACCGGTCGATTATATGGGTTCGTGTGGATTACGGTGGCCACACCCGTATCTACGCAGCCCTATACAGGTCTCATGGCGGTGACTCGGACACGATGAGACTTTTTGAGCACCTGAAAGTGACGACTGATAAAGTCTTCGATCAGTATCCTTCCGCTGAGTTAGTGGTTTTAGGAGATTTTAATGCCCACTATACGTAGTGGCTCGGTTATCGGTCTACGAACTATGCGGAAAGGTCTGCTCACGAATTTGCTCAGGTCTATGATCTCTCACAATTGATTCGCTCCCCAACTAGAATCCCAGATGTTGAGGACCATGCAAAGTGAATTTTACGCGTCGTACCCGTGGAGGCAGCTCTGCTTTGCATCGGATGATCCTGATACCTGTGCCACCGCAGTCGCCGAGACCATCTTAGCGGGTTTGGACTCTTCATTCCTAACCCGCTAGTTGCTGCTAGGGCACGGAGACGACCGTGGTTTAATCGGCCATGCAGAGAGGCTCGACGAGCGAAGCAATCTGCGTACGGAGCTTGGACCACTGCTCGTCTCAATCGGGACCCGAATATTGCTGATGTAAAGCGAAAGTTAAATGCTGCCTCGAGGAACAGCAAGTGAGCGATCGCTAGAGCAGAATTCGCCTTCTTTAGCAGAATTGGCAAGCGACTCACGAGCTACCCCTCTGGTAGCCGGGCTTTTTGGTCGCTCGCCAAAGCTGCCGAAGGAAACTTTAGTCAGTCGTCCTTTCCACCACTGCGTAAACCAGACGGTACCCTGGCCCAAAGTGCAATAGAGAAAGCCAACTTACCGGGTGGTCTCTTTGCCTTAAACTCGATACTGAATGATGGAGTCACCGACCCGCCTACTATTCCGTTGTGCGGCAAATCAATGCCTGAAATATCAATTTCTCAGCGAAAGGTAAGGCGGGCTCTACTCTCTCTATATGTTCGAAAGTCGAGTGGGCCTGATGGTATTCCGGCGGTGGTGCTTAAAGTGTGTGCTCCCGCATTGTGTCCGGTACCAGCGCGCCTCTTTGCACTCTCATACTCCACTAGGATAGTCCCGTCTTCATGGAAGACTGCCCACGTGCACCCTGTGCCCAAAAAGGGCGACAGATCAGACCCATTGAATTACAGGCCTATCGCTATCACCTCCCTTCTCTCTAAGGTGATGAAGCGAGTTATAAACGCACAGCTCCTTAGTTACCTAGAAGAACACGATCTCTTAAGCGACCGTCAACGGTGTGTACCTAACACACCGTTGGGCTTTAGCTGTTGAGAGTCAAGGTGAGGCACTGGCTGTTGGCCTAGATATAGCAAAGGCGTTCGATCGGGTCTGGCATAGGTGTCTTCTATTGATGTTACCATCATACGGGCTTCCCGAGGGATTGTGCAAGTGGGTAACTAGCGTTTTGTCCAGCAGATGCATCAAAGCCGTAGTTGACGGCTGTTGCTCCGATAGCTTGGACCTTAACGCTGGTGTCCCGCATTCATTGCTATGCGGATGACAGTACTGGAGACGCCTTTTATACGGGTCGTGCCAATATCCCTCGTGGCATAGTGGAGGAAAGTCGCAAAGTACTTGTGTCTAAAATAGAGAGTACTTTATCTAATATCTCCGATTGGGGACGACTAAATCTAGTCCAATTTAACCCCACTAAGACACAAGTATGCGCGTTCACCGCCAAGAAAACTCCAGCATATCAGCTTGGTTCTTGTGACTCGATCCAAATGCGCACTGTGAGAATTGTCTATGATACCATGCTCACAAGTGGTATTGAGCCGCTGAGTCAGCGGAGGGATTTTGCCTCCCTTTGTGTGCTCTACCGCTTGTACAACGGTGTTTGTTATGAAGAACTGTTTGACATGATGCCTACAGCTGCATTCTATCATCACACCGCTCGCCATCGACAGGGAGTTCATCCTCACACCTTAGAGCCAAATTGGTCGCGAACTGTGCAGTTCCAAAGGAACTTTCTCCCACGCACACTAAGGTTGTGGAATGAACTACATGGAGAGGTTTTCCCTATTTCTTCAAGAAAGGGGTTAACAGGTTTTTACGGGGTCGGCAACGCGTGGGTGATGCCCCTGGAATACCAATAGCAAACATCCATAGGCTGCGGGGACTGGTTACCATCAGGCAGGCCGCAAGCTTGTTTGCCACCTTAGTGGTATAAAAAAAAAAAAGACTTTTCCTAATGTTCGTCCCATCTAAGGTTGGTGTTGATTGGCGCTTTTTCATCCAAATACTTCCTCGCATTTCCAAACAACATCGCCTTCATCAAGCTAACGTCGTGTTCGTGCAGTTTTACAACCCGCTACAGTTTTGCTTCCACTGACGAGTGTTCTTGCTGTTAGTAGTTATCGAGCCGTTGTTTTGTGCGGCGCTTTACCAGTACACAGCTATTCGGCTCGCTCTTACTAGCTAATGGCAACTTCACCTTTACCTGAGCCTATGCTTGTGAAGTTACTATAATTTTATTCAGGCAAGTTACATTCCCAGTGGTTCCTCCAAGTCAGTTGTTCAGTTCATCAGTGACATGATTTTGCAGTTATATTTCTTCATAAACTCTTGGCCCTAGATGCAGTATTCCATCATTTCAGCCACGATTACCGTTTGAATGACAGGCCTACATACATCGTGACTGACATCTCCCCTAGAACGGGTATTGGCTGGCCGAAGGCAGAGAGAAGCCGACATGCAATGTTCCTGATGTGTCCTGTTACAGCGTTCACTAAGTCCCGCTTGACTATTGTCCTGACCTAGAGGCTCCTGTACTAATCGTCATTTTACAGTTTGCTTTTAGTTTTGCTTGCATCCAAGCATACTCTTGTGGGATGAAACCATGTCAAACAAGTCACGAATTCGCGTTAATTGAAGAATTTGTGGTTTACGAGTGACACAAAAGAGCGGCATTGCAAACCCACTGTCTGAATAAAGACCCCGAAGTACTGGATCCATGCAGTTGAGGGTGGCAAAATAATAACAACAGTTTTGGAAGACACTACACTGATGCTAGCGTCAATTGCAAAGAACTACTGACTTGCAAGTGCAAACAGGGCACAAAATGTCGGTGCGTGAAATATGAATCAAACTCAACACTTCTTTAACTGATTTGTTCTTAATCCGAACTATACTTAATGTAATATACAGGGTGTTACGTAATACATGTATAAAGCCGAAAGGGTGTTTAAGTATAGCTTGCAAAGAGTACACTGGCGACTGCATATTATCCGGGCATTGAATTTTAATTTTCATGAAAAAATCGTCGTTTTCAAAGAAAAATAACCATATCAACTACGTTGTAGCGCAGCTCTATTTCAAGTTGATGCTCCTACAAGCTCCTGATGCTCTATTTCAAGTGCTGTAGCCAACTGCCAATTTGGCCGATAGCACTTCGTTGGCGTACGTTGAGTGTGTACACACCATAAGGAGGAGTTTAATAACCTCATGCCATCCATATCAAAACAAACGAACCTCCTACATCTTAATACCAGGCGTCGAACTAAATGTTACCTACTTATCTACATAAATAAGCTCTACCAAATTAACTAGGAATTTACCTACACAAATTATTTTCAAGAGGTAGGTATGCTTAAATAGTCGGAGCGTCGGTGGCCTAAGGTTACGGTATCCGACACGTACGCGAGTGGTACCGGGTTCGTATTCCTATGCTTTTACGGTGACATAAAACATCGTGATGAAACCTGCACATTTAGGCGACTGAATGTCTAACCATGATCAAATCTGGTCAGGTAATCAAGTTCCTCTGGTAGCGGGGTCAGGCAGAACTCAGGACTGTCAGATGGCAGTCGCTCCTTTGTAAAGTACAGTGGAGCGACTGCCATCTGCCAGGATTTCGTATTTCAGTACTTACTGAAATACGAAATCCTGGATCATGGTCATGGCGGACCCCAGGTCCTCGTGCGCGAGAGCAAAACCAGGTCATTAACACCGAGATGATTTGTACAAGGTACCTAACAGGGCAAACCACCCCAGCACAACAAAGGTAAAATAAGAATTAAATTCATAATACTTAGATATTAACTAAAGGCCTAAAAACAGGTTAGGTAGGTAGGAACCTAAGTAAATAAAAAACAAAACAAAATGTTAATCAGTCTGGGAGACAGCCGGAGCCGCGGTGTGGATTGCCGCAGATAGGTACTTAGGTATTTAAACTAAATAAAAACAAACATAGTCAGCTACCTACCTTCCTACTTAAGTAGATATCTACTAAACTAAAACGGCTTTCGTTCAATTGACAAAATGGGTCTACACAGATAGGTACTAACAGACAGGTCCCTACTAACACGGGTCCCTCCTAGAACCTAGACCTTTAAAGCATGTAGGTACGTACCTTTTTAAAGTTATATAATGAAAACAAACAGCGTCAGGTGCCAGCGCGGTTAAACCATACTTTCTTACTTTCTTGTGGCTCAGATAACTGACTTAACTATCAAGTAAGCTTGCACTCGTATCGTAGCGTAGGTAGGTATGTACACTCCATACACACAGATACACAACACTACGCAAGCTCTGGTTACTATGCAATACGTAAGTAGGTAGGTAGCATGGTGTTTGGCCTACTGCTAGCTTGCACTCATGCATAGAACAATGATTATCACAATACTTAAACTGTTGAACATTGTACACAAACAAGACAACGTTAATGTTGGTACCTGAAGCAATAAATCATTCATTCATTTATATCGTTAACAGTCTTATCACAGTTATCTTCATAGTACTTAGGTATCATACACATACATCGCAACAAACAATCACACCGATCACGCGAAAAGCTAAAAACCGAATGAACGAACACGACACGAAAGTAGGTAAATTTCGTCAATGAAAGCCGCGCCGTAGGTCAAACGCACCGCCACAGCGCCGGCGCGCCTCGACCCGTGGCGGCGCGACGGCGGCGACGCGCAAAAGGATTCCTATTTAGGGATCCGTGTTTTAGGAGTCTTACTTATTTCGCCTTTTATGTTCTCCTGGTAGATGCACCGTAATGTTGATTTTATTTATTTTATAAAATGAGGCTCAAGCGAGTCCAACGGTGGGATAATAATAATTCTTATGATGACGCTGATAGATTACATTTGCTTACCACTATTTTATCGGGTAATTTGGAACAATGACAGTAACCTAGACAGTGATTTCTAAAATTGTGTTTGTGTCCGTGCTCCACCTAGGTAACCTAAATTCTCCAACTGGATAAAGCATGGGATATTTACAGGTATAGCTCCATCAACTAAGAATCATTTAGTTAATTTTAGTTGATGAGAAATATTCGTGAAATCTTACGCATTTTAATCATCATTAATAGCCGATAACAATCTACTGAGAGTTTGAGCCTTCCCCATATCAGTAGAGGGTTCTCTCTAAAGCTCCACTACCTACAGTCTTGGTTTTATTTATGTTACTTTCATTACGGCCGGCGGCGCTAGGGTATTTTATTTATTTTAGTTCATACTAAAATATGTGTGTGTAGGTATCGAAAAATCTCATGGCAGATAGGTACGATTACCTACGCGACACTGAAACATTACTGACTGGACTATCACTACGTAGCATAAAACAAGTAATTGTTCTGCCACTTGGCCACTAGGTACATGTTTGTTTCTTAAGTTTGACACTAAAAACTAGTAACAGACGTTCCCCTTTTTCTGGAGCCAACCAACCGTTAGTTGTAGTTGATACTTATCCTTACGCAGGATAAAATAGTTGCTTTTGAGTGCGGAATACGTGGTCGAAAGTCCGACCAAGGACGGCATGCCCGCGCATCCTTATTAACCCAAAACCTGCTTTATTTTATACTTCGTAAGGATTAGTATCGACTGCAACTGATGGTTGGTCGGCTCCAGGCAAATCGTAGCGTCTGTTAAATAAACAGTAAATTAATTAATTAGTAAACTGTAAATTGACTAAATGGTAAAACCGGGTCTCCTGACCGTACCTAGTACGTAAATAGTGTTGCTAGGTAGTATTTCAGCTTTTCAAAATGAATATTCACCTTCTTGTATTCATACAAGAGTAGAATTTAATTATTACTATTAAATAGGTAGGAACTGAAATGACGTCTTTCCTTATTTCAGAACTGGCGGAAAAGTTCTTCGAGGAGTGCATAAACTTGTACAAAGGCTGACCACATGCTTTCAACGGGATGTAGACTATGTGAAAAAATAGGTAAAAAATTGTAACAACAATATCCTGTACATTTGTTGTCAAAGACTTTCCAAAAATATTAAAATTTTTGGACACCCTATGATATCAGTATCCCGTACCTAGTCCACCTGCTTCAGTCATTATAGCCTAGTACAATAGAAGATATGGCGCAGACGCGAAATCAAGCTGTGACTTTTTTGCCTACTAATGTTTATTGTGTTTTCGCAATTAGTTTGTCGACTATGTGTATAAATTAAAGTAGAAACAAGCATTGAAATGTCTTGTTTTTGTGCCAGGCTACTCGCGGCTACTTATGATAATAATTTTATTAACCAGCCAATTCAGGTATTGATCGTAGTGATCTTTAGATTGAATTTTAAAAGTCATATGAAACCGTAGGCAGAAAAGACTTAAAGAGACAAAACCTATATCCTATCTGTAATTGGTAAATTTGTAGTCTTAGGTTGATTGACCTGATTATGAACTTGAGTAACCTATTACAACTGATTTCTAGAGATGCGGTCTTTCGTTTTCAAAATGTCATTATCGACATTGAAAAAGAAAAAGTTCGATAGTCATTTTCTCGCTAACTATTTCACGCAAAAAAAAAAAAAAAGTACCTACCGTTTTAATACGTTTAGCACTCCATCCAGTTCACGGCTTTATACATATATTATGAATCATCCTGTATAACATAATAATACGTTTATTTATATACGCTTTAGTTAAACTCGTTGGTTTTTTATTTAAACTCATTAATTAACGCAATTTACGCAAATTAAAATAATCATTTGGCGTTTCAAGTGGTGCCCGTTGCTAGGGAAAAATTACAATATTCCGCGTCCTTATTAACCGATTGGGATTATAAAAGTTGTTTTGTATTGCATAATAAACAAAAATAATATTCATCTTGGCGTTAATGTCCCGGTTGTGCTCTCGAGAACGAGGGCCCGGGGTCCGCCTTGACCATGATCCAGGATTTGGCAGGTCAGGTAATTACAGTGGAGCGACTGCCATCTGACCTCCATGACCCTGCTGCCAGGGGAACCTGACCAGATTGGATCATGGTTAAACATCCAGTCGCCTGAATGTGCAGGTTTCATCACGATGTTTTCCCTTACCGTAAGAGCATCGGTTAGTATTCAACTAATGTACATAACTCAGAAAACAGTCATTGGTACATGGCCGAAGCGGGATTCGAACCCGGGACCCCTGGCTCACGAGTCGGATACTGTAACCGCTGGGCCACCGACGCTATTGCTTAATAATGTGCCTTTATTTTCCTTGTTAGGTAGGTAGGGTAAAAATGGTGGTAGGCCTTGGTGATCTGTATTTGCTAGGATATAGGTTAATAAATACCACGATAGAGCCAGTAGCGTACGTTCATGTGTGCAAAGATGAACAATCGGCGCGCACCATAAAGTCCTATCATACACGTCCACGCCCTCATTAGCCTGCCGCCGCGGACTGGCGAGGGGCTCATAGCAATATGGGCCGTACCTCCTGGGCAATGTTGCATATCAAACAAGCTTTGCACACTACCTCCTACCTTATAAATGCAATTGCGGATGTAGGAAGGGCAAAGGCGAGTCGTCGGCGTCTCAAATTCGACTTACTAGCTAAGGGAGAAAACCCCGATAGAAAACCAGTGTGGGTCCCCCCAGACAGTAAGCGAGCCTTGTTTGCCCGGGGATCTGAGCTTCGCCACATGGATTGCGAGGTAGACAACCTCTATAAATAATGCCCTTTAATCCTATGGTAAGGTGCGTGCCTAAAGGATGCATGGCTGTTAGGTGGATCAGTCACGAGCGACCAAACTCAGCGTACCAGGCGACCCGCTGTTTTACTTAGCCTTCTCTTTGGGAATGGGTGTCCCCAGGAGTGATTAATACTAGCGAAACTAATGAAACAAATAAACTAACCCAGGAGGGTACCACCGTACTGGAGAATCCCTCCCTGAGACTATCTTAGGCAGGTCCGCAATTTCTGGGAGGAGCAATACACCACAAGCGACGACAACTATAGCACCGCGATTAGTGCAACAAGTTTTCCACAAGGATCTATTCACCAATCGACAAAGAGCCCACTTTGATAACAGGTTTGAACGAACCAGTAGCAATGCTCTAGGAACACTGCCGAGTGATTTACCTACAGGAGAAACAATGATGGAAACAGAAAGCACACCTTGGCAGAAAGTCCAAGTACCGAGTTCAAGAAGGAGAAGACAAAAGTATAGCCCAGAAAAAAGCAACCAATGTAAGGAAAGAACGAATAATGTCTATTCAGTGCCCACACAGAATCAATATGAAACATTTAATGTTGATGAAGATAAGGAAGATCACATAGAGTCTTCCAACATAAAACCACCAAAACCAGAGCCCATATTTGTTACTGGTGTTATGAACATTGCCTCATTAAGAGAATATATGGCCAAAATAACCGAACAGCAAATGTATACTATCACAACAATGGAAAATGGACACATCGTGAAAATAATGCCAGCTGATGTAGAGACTTAAAAGAAAATCAGAGACTATTTTGTACTTTAAAATATCAGTCACTACACGTACAAACTCAAGTGCGAGAGAGCTTACAGGGTGGTACTCAGAGGACTACACGCAACTAAAGATACAAACTACATAATCGACGAACTTCGGGAAATGAGACTAGACAAATAGTGAATGCCAGACATAAAGCAACTAAGGAACCGCTACCTCTTTTCTATGTGGACTTGGAACCTAAACACAACAATAAGGAAATATTTCAAGTCAAGAGACTAAATGGCATGGTAGTTTCTTTCGAGGCGCCTTGTAAGAAAAAAGTAATCTTGCAAATCAAAAGATGTCAACGATTTGGTCATTCCAAAAATCAATGTGTTCGACTCTTCAGGTTTGTAAAGTGTGGCGAAGAGCATCCATCACAACAGTGCACAAAGCTACCAACTAGTGACGCTATATGTGCCAACTGTCATGAGAAGCATCCTGCATGCTACAAAGGATGTGCAACATACATACAATACAAAAATCTAATTTATAAACCCAAAGATCGCACATTGACTAGAGCAAAACATCAAGAAAAGGAGAACATTAAGGAAAAAACAGAAGAAAAAAACAGTGTTAAACTGAGGAACCCGTCAAGCAATATTTAGGCAAAATACAAAACATATGCAGATTGCGGGTTTTGCCCCATCATGCAGTACGCCGCGCGGCGCACCTCTTCAATGTGTCTCAGCGCTAAGGATTATCACCTGGAATGCCAACGGAGTGACTGAACGCTTAAAAGAACTTGAAATATTCCTTACTACGGAAAAAATTTATGTCGCATTGATATGAGAGACAAGATTTACGCCAAAAACTCATATGAGCAAAAAAAATTACAAAATGTACAATACTAACCATCCATCAGGCAACGCCCACGGAGGGACCGCGGTTGTATTCAGGGACAATCATAAACACTATTCACTTGGCGAATACAGAACTGAAAAAATTCAAGCAACATCTATCCGAATAATAGACAACAAGACTGAGACGACGGTATCAGCGATATATTGCCCCCCCAGACATTCTGTACTGAGAGAAGATTTCTGAGATTATTTTGAATCTCTAGGAAGCGGATTTATTTGTGGAGAGGACTGGAATGCAAAGCATACCCACTAGGGCTCTAGATTAACGCTGCCAAGAGAGAGGCAACTACACCTGACTACAAGTGATCTAAAACTGCATTATGTATCACACGGACAGCCAACCTACTGGCCTACAGATCAAAATAAGGTACCGGACCTATTGGACTTTTTTGTGGTCAAAAACATAGCAAAGAATCATTTGTATTTTATGTAGGTATGCTTTGTTCATTATTTTTCTGTTGTTGTACCTCATTATCGTGTCGTGGTGTCTACTGCAATAAATGTTTTCTTTCTTCCTTTTATTCTTACTATGTGTATCGAGAATTGCACGGATTTTTCTTCGGATCACACACCCGTGATCTTGAATGTAGACTGCAGAGCTGTAATGATGGAGCCACCATTGAGACTAAATGAACATAACACAGACTGGAAACAATAAAGTAGAATAATTGACAGTAATGTTAATCTAAACATTCCTATGAGAACTAGTGCTGATGTGGAATCTGCGATAGAGTCAGTTAACAAGCCGATTCACGCAGCTGCAAGAGAATCGACTCCAGTTTCCGGAAAAAAGAAACCAGTTCCCAAAATATATCAAGATTAAAGTAAATGATAGGCAAAAATTAAGACAAGTATGGCAAAACACTCACTATCCTTGTGACAAAATAGCATTTGATAAAGCGTCCAATGAGCTGAAAGGGATGATACACCAATTAACGAACAGCAATATACAAACCTATCTCTCAAACTTGGACCCTACAAGAGACACAAACTACTCGTTATGGATGGCAACCAAAAAACTTGAACGTCCCAAAAACCATATACCACAAATCCAGGCACAAGATGGATCCTGGGCTAGATCCGACCTCGAAAAAGCAGAAGTTTACGCCGAACATCTGAAGACAGTCTTTCAACCCCATGATGATGCCGACACTGAGTGTACTGCGGAGGTTAACCGGTCGCTGGAAACGCCTCTGCAGTTGAGCCCGCCACTCAGAAGCGTTCCCCCTAAAGAATTAAAACGCGAAATAATGACTGTGAAAGATGGTAAATCGCCTGGATACGACTTAATTGATTCCACCCCAGAAAGGGTGTTCTACTGTTAACAGCAATATTTAATGCTCGTCTGAGGCTACAAATTTAACCCTCTTAGTGGAAAATAGCACAGGCGGTTATGATACCTAAACCCGGAAAGCCGCTCCACAAGGCTGATTCTTATAGGCATATCAGCCTTTTGCCTGCTATGGGAAAGCTCATGGAGAAAATGTTACTGAACAGGATGCAATCCACTTGCCAGAAGTAATCCCATCCCACCAATTTGGGTTTCGTGCACAGCATGCCACAACAGAGCAAATCCATCGACTTGTGGACGTTATAGGTCGTACCTTGGAACACAAACAATATTGTGCTGCAGTGTTCCTTGATATCAGTCAAGCCTTTGACAAAGTCTGGCATGAGGAACTACTCTGTTAAATAAAGAGATACCTGTCAAAGGGAAGCAAGATAGCTATACGGGATACAGCTGTGGGGGACATCCACTACAAGCAATATTAAAATACTGGAAAGGTTTCAAAGCATAACATTAAGGTCTATGCTTGACATACCATACTACATCAGCAACAAGTACATACATATGGATCTAGAGATAAAAACAGTGAAACATCAAATAGCCACATATAGTAAGAAATACCAAGGCAGACTATCAAGACATGTCAACGAGTTGGCATATAATTTAAAAGGCATGGGAAGTGTCGAGTGAGAAGACATAGCATACCCTCTCTATCGGAGAGATTCCAAGTGCAATACACTCTGTTTTAAAAGCAAATATAGAAACGCGGCGGTTGCCATGTTTATGACGTCATAGTTTGAGACCCAAACAGTTTAGAGATTGTCTCTGTTTTATATTCAGAATGAAATACTTTACAACACTGAGCTGTTATGCTATATGCATTATTATAGTGCTGGTTTCCGGAAGTGAACCTTTTTTCAGTTAAGGGAAGGGACTATAACACATATCCATACTAATGTTTGAGAGGTTAACTAGCTTAGACCTTCGTTTCATAGATCAGAGAAGTAAATGACTTTGTTGAAATTTTATTCCATCACTGCAACCTTCAAACCTGCTTGCCAAGCGTAGAGATTGTGGTAACATCCACTAATGTGGAGGGGGATCAAGTCAAGTGGTTATGATTATTATATTGTTAAGGATATGAGGACATAATATTATTAATAAACCTACCACATACTTAAAACAAACAGACGTTTTAGGATTTGGACATTTTAGGAATTGGACATTCTGAACTTAAACGGTTTTATCGTTTTGGGTTTACAGTAAAATAAACTATGCCCCTTTTCTTTGCAATTATAGCATCCTGTTGATTGAGTAGATAGGTTTATCAGTCGACTCATGATTCGTGTGATTTCGGTTATTATTATTTGAATTATTGTGGTTATTTTTATTCCTGATATAATTTCATCCAATCTGGTCAGGTTCCCCTGGTAGCAGAGTCATGGAGGTCAGATGGCAGTCGCTCCACTGTAATTATCTCTTCATCATCATTATCTTGACGTTAATGTCCCGGTTGTGCTCTCGAGCACGAGGGCCCGGGGTCCGCCTTGACCATGATCCAGGATTTGGCGATCAGGTAATTACAGTGGAGCGACTACCATCTGACCTCCGTGACCCTGCTACCAGGGGAACCTGATCAGACTGGATCATGGTTACAAATTCAGTTGCCTGAATTTGCAGGTTTCATCACGATATTTTCCCTCACCGTAAGAGCATCGGTTAGAATTCAACTAATGTACATAACTCAGAAAAGAGTCATTGGTACATGGCCGCAGCGGGAGTCGAACCCGGTAACTCTCGCTTACGAGTCGGATACTAAACATCCCGGCCACCGAAGCTCAACTCCTATTTATCTAATCTGCCAAATCCTGTATCATGGTCAAAGCGGACCCCGGGCCCTCGTGCGCGAGAGCACAGCCGAGACATTAACGCCAAGATGAAAGGCGTGAAACAGGGCGACCCATTCTCACCGAAGCTATTTACAAGTACTCTAGAAGATGTTTTCCAAAAGTTGGGATAGACTGACAAGGGCGTTAACATTGGCGAAGCGAAGCTGACCAATCTCCGCTTCTTCGATGATAATGTGCTGTTCTCCAACTATACTTTTGAGATCGAACAGTTGCTCTATAAGTTAAGTACAGCGTTGAGGTTGGACTTTGCATGAACATGTCTGTTCGCTTGCAGAACATAAGGTTTATTGAAAACACTGAATCAGTTTTAAGATATATTAGAAATATCTATATCTCATTACAAGGTGTGATACGAAGTGGTTTAAAACGTGGGTGTGCCTTTACTGCACAAAATTTTTGACACATATTTCGTACGTAGAGTTTGCTCTAACAAAACGTATAGGCGCTCTCGTGAGCTCTGCGCGGCAAAAATGTCAAAGACCAAACTCATGACAAATAGCACTGAGCGCAAGGTAGAAGTGGATGGGGTTTAAATTGCATAGGTCCAGCAATATTTGTATTTAGGCCAAATAGTGTCCTTCCAGGCTCGCCAAAATAAAGAGATCGAAAGACGAACTAAATCGTCTCTTGATTTTAACATCAAGAGACGAATGTCAATCTTGCATAAAGTCTCACCTATCTCAAGTCAAAATTCTGCTGAAGACATTTATTTGTCGTTGAGATCTTTTGTCTTCCATAAGGAATTTTCCATATATCTCATCATTCCGCATCGTGACGAATTCTGCAAAAAAAATGAGACATTTTAGCATCAATACTTGTATACTTTACTCGATACTAAGTTATTCAGTGGTATATTATAGTATTGCTACACGGATTGAAATGAATTAAATAGTTTAGTACGTATTTAAGAGGGATTTGGGTTTGTTACAGAAATGTTACATAAAGCAATTAAGGGTTAACCGAATGTTTTCGAATATATAATTGGGAATTTACGCTATGAGTGTAGATAAACATCGTAATTCAGTTAATTTTACAAAAACAGGAAAAAGGTTAATAGTACCTAATAGTTAAAAATTAATAAATTAATTACAGGGAAACTTTTAGGAAATAAAAATAATTGCTTATTTTATAAGAGTAATTGGAACACTATGGACGTACGCCGATTAACAAACAGTTTAATTTTATTATTGTGCGAAGTACTCTATTCAATAGCAGGTATGTTTGTTGTATATATATGTAATAATGTAAGTAGCATTAGATTTCTTTATTATTAGGTCTTTCCCTATGAAATTGGGGTTATGTATGGCGAAAATGATGGAAACTGAAATTTTCAACACCTACTATCTACAATGTAACTTAGTAGGTATAATCAGAAAATATTAAGGTAACTGGTACATATCATTTCATTTTGATATCTACTCTCTTCATAAAATTAATTTTAGTTAAGGTGGAACGATTGTCTTACATTAAGCAATTGAAATTCCTGTAGTCAATAAACAGTATTAATACATAAATTTATGCTTATCTATCTACTTTCGGGTATTTGTTTGCGCAAAATGAAAAAAAAAATTTGTTTTATTCAGAAATTAAACCTAAATTGTTCATAAAACTTACGCGCGCGCGCGCGTGTGTGTGTGTGTGTGTGTGTGTGTGTGAAAAATGTCATGTACAAATACGGTAATGAGCCAAAATTTTCATCTCTCATATTCTCTCAAACATCATTAGGTATAATATTTTAGGTATATTGCTTAAAAATAAATGAAACAGCATTAAAACGTCAATTATTATATGCTAAAGTGCATTCTAATCTAAAGTAGAGGCGCAAGGAGCACTAACATTAAAAAACTCGTTGAAATATTAGATGTAAAATAAATTGCATCAAAATGAAGATACATAGCTAAAAGAATAAACTACTTAGTAATGTTATATTCCTTCGATCGCCACCTATGCCAATTGTTATAGAGGCTAGAAAGCCTAGTTAGATATTCTTGGAAATGGAAATTCACACTTCTACACACACGCACGAAATGCACGACGACGTGCGAAGTTGCCACTATTACCTACGTTGACATCTTTTACCACTGGGTATGAAGTTTGGTATCTGTTTCTGACCTAGTGAGTCGGAGGTTTTTCCGTATTCCTTGTTTTAGAAAATTTCACCGTATTTGAACATGATTAGATGGTGGAGGGTTATTATGGTAGGCTTCTCAGTGTAATGGTCGGTCAGAGTTCGAATCCGCTCCACATATTTTATTTTTGTGTTTTTTTTTTATTTATTTATTTATTTAAAAACTTTATTGCACTAAAATTATTACAATTGGCGGACTTAAACCCATCAGGCTTTATCTACCAGTCAACCAGTAGCCACCACCAGTAACCAGTTTTTTTGTGTTTGGTATTTCATTTAACACTTTGTTATGAAAGTACCCAACTTTTCAGGTATGATATAACTAACCAACTATGGACCTTAGTTGCGGTGGTGACCTCAGATGTAAATCAATCAACTACTTCTCAGTAGGCTATCGCAGCAATATATCTAGCGCTAAGAAAGAAATGAAATAAATTATTTATAATATTAATATAATATGTTGAAAAACCTATGCAGAAAATCATTTTTATTACTTTGTGTGATGATCACAAATCTTGTGAAAGACTTGTTATTTGTGCTTTCCAGTGAAAATATTTTAACGAACAGTGTACCTAAACTACCTAAGTACTTACATATATGCGATCTTGTGACATTTATTTCAAGATTGAATACCTCGAAGTGCGAATTTTTCTGGTGCGGTTCAGAATCGAGGTGGGCCTCGACCGAGTTCGATGTGTTCATCCCAGACCTGAGAAGGGTAAATAGAACAAGCATGTGCCTCCTTGGCGCACCCATTTTTGAGGAGGGAGTCAGCGCTAGTCTGCGGGAAAAAATCGACATGCTTGCTTCATTGAGGGAGCACCTGGTCAATCTCCCAGCCCATGTGTCGCTTGTTCTCCTCAAAAGCTGCCTGGCTGTACCTAAAACAACGTACATCATGAGGACAGCCCCCACGTGGGTGTATCTCCAAGAGGTGAGTGAGTTTGATGAGACGCTGAATCTCACTCTCCAAGAGGTGTTGAACGTGCAGCTCAACGAGGCGCAATGAAGCCAGGCTAGTTTGCCAATTCGCTTTGGGGCTTAGGGATGGGGGCTTGGGCTTGGGGCTTTGGGGATTTGGTATTCGTAGGCTGCGCGAGATGGGTGCTTATGCTTTCCTGGCATCTGCGCATGGGGTGGCGGAGTTGGTTGCTCGAATGTTATCAGATCATGGTGACGAGCTCCGTATACCCTTTGTGCGGGAGGCTATGGAAACATTTTCGGAATGATGCCCAAACTCAGTCCAGCCCGCGAATCCAAAGTGTCAGCGAGAATGGAATGACATTATGTCAAAGCACGCGTCGGGCAAACTCCTGGAGCAATGCTCGGAGGCCGATGAGGCACGCCTTCGCGCCGTGGTCCAGCCGGAGTCAGAGTTATGGCTGCATGCCTTGCCGTCTCCTAGTATGGGTACGTTGCTTGATGACGATTCTGTCAGAATTGCTGTCGCGCTTAGGTTAGGGTGAGCCTCATACGTGTGTATGTGGGAGCTTAGTTGAGGCTAACGGACACCACGGCTTATCATGCGCGCGCTGTGCTGGCAGAAAACCACGTCATCAGGCAATTAACGAAATACTAAGACGAGCCATGGTCTCTGCAGGTGCCTTGCGTGTTGGAGCCCCATGGATTGAGTCGCTCTGACGGGAAGCGTCCAGATGGGCTAAAACTCATCCCATGGCAAAGAGGGAAAGGCCTGGTGTGGGACGCGACGTGCGTAAGTATGTTCGCGACTTCTCACTTGAGAAATACACGACGGAACCCTGGAGCAGCAGCTGAAGCAGCGGCAAACCTCAAACAGGCCAAATACGCGGGGTTGGAGGCAGCGTACGAATTTGTGCCGTTCGTTGCGGGTCCTTAGTGCGCAGCGGCCAAAAACTTGTGCCGAGAGCTGGGTCGCCGGATGAGACGTAAGGGTCTGGACCCAAGGTCTGGGCACTTTTTGGGCAAGCATATATCTCTGGCTGTGCAACGAGGTAACGCGGCTGGAATATTGGGCACATTTGGCAGGGAGGCCGTTCGTGGGGGCCTTTTTAATTGACGGTGTAGGTAAATAAGTTAAAAAGTGTTTGATTAAGTGCATTTTAATAGTTAAATTATCTTATTTTATCTTTACTACTTTATTAATGTACTTTACTTTATTTTTCTTTATCAAAATAAGATTCATTTTATAAGTATATAAAATTGAGATACAAGAAACACAGATATTCCGGGCTAAGAAAGTTCAGGAAAATGGTTCGCGCTCTAGCTAGTTGTTGTAACAGTTTGGTTTGTGGTTTCATATGATAATACATTCTCAGCCAAAAATTGTTTTCTTTGTTGGTCGTGAAGAAGTATGGCATGAAGGAATTTATAAGTACGACGTGTTTAAATAAACACGTCGTACTTATAAATTACTTATGAATTACACCGAAATCGGTGATAAAAAAATGCATATTATTCTAAAAATATATTCTGATGACTTCAAAACATCAGGCTATGGTCCATAGTTTGTTAAGGGTACCTGCTGGGATTCGATCCCTCGATTCCTTCGATTTTGCCTAAACAAGCCCATTATACATAGCGCTGCGCTATCTCATCATATTTAAGCATGGTTAAGTTGTCTACTACTAGGAATACGGAAATACTGTAAGCATATGTGAGTAAGTAGTTCAAAACATTAGGAAGAACCATTCCATCGACATTCACGGATAATTTTCGTATAAATTGCATTACAAGGTTTTGTTCAATTTTTGTTTCGTTGGTTTCAATTTAGTCTAAAGTGTGCGCAAAATATAATCCAAGATATATAAACACAAAGACAATATCACAAAACAATAAAAACTAGAGATTTGCAAAAGTGGCGCCATCTAGCGAGCTTTGGGCACCCTCTACCTTAATTAGGCAAAACTGGCGACAAATGAAAAGGGTTTTTTTATATTCAGTTTTAGGCATCTATTTTCGAATTTAAGTTATATTTTTACATGTATTATTTTATACAAATAAAAATATTTGTGCACCTTACTTTGTTTTCATACTTCGAATAAAAAAGACAACTTTATAGGTAAAGATCCAATACATTATTTTTCATGTACAAGTCACAAATGATACAGCTAGCTTCGAAAAGTGGTAAATTTGTATCTTCAGAAAGGGGTTCTCTCGGGGTCAGCCATACGCTAGTATTGATACCATTTGCATATGGGCTTGTTTCATCTTGGCGTTAATGTCCCGGTTGTGCTCTCGAGAACGAGGGCCCGGGGTCCGCCTTGACCATGATCCAGGATTTGGCCGGTCAGGTAATTACAGTGGAGCGACTGCCATCTGACCTCCATGACCCTGCTACCAGGGGAACCTGACCAGATTGGATCATGGTTACACATCCAGTCGCCTGAATGTGCAGGTTTCATCACGATGTTTTCCCTCACCGTAAGAGCATCGGTTAGTATTCAACTAATGTACATAACTCAGAAAACAGTCATTGGTACATGGCCGGAGCGGGATTCGAACCCGGGACCTCTGGCTTACGAGTCGGATACTGTCACCGCTCGGCCACCGACGCTCTATATGGGCTTGTTTATATTGTTTAAAACCTTGTAATACTTTAAAATGCTTGAATAGACGTATTATTATTACAAAAATTCATAGTTTTCAATAACTGTTTATTGTCAACAATCTGGCGGGCCGTCAGATTATTTGCCACCTTAGCGATTAAAAAATTCTTGTATACATATTCCAGGTACAGTTGATTATGACTTAAACAGTAACAACATAACAATACGATGCGAACCCAACGAGAAATTCGCTGTGTTACCGAAACTGAATGATTCCGTGACCCCGAACACCGTAGCGGTATATGATTGCGAGCTTCCAGATTTTCCAGAATACACGTACAAATCAGAATTTCAAAGGCTCAATGTTTCTACTGAAAATTTAAAAACATTATATTTACAAGGCAATGTAACAACTATGTCTGATATACTGGCAGGTTATCGTTTAAAGACAGATACACAGTTCAGAGGATTACCTTCAAGTGCAAATATTATAGCGAAATTTTTGGATGATTATGTCACAATATACTTTAAATATACATTGACCGATGAAGAGCCACAACTAGGTAAGTAATTATATTTTAGTAAAAAATTACTTACTTTATAGATTGTAGGGATTGTAATTGCTGTACCTCGGATCCGCGGTGCGAAGCGGAGATTTCCGCTCCGATCTCAAATCCCGTATCTCAGCAACGTAGACCAAAAAGCGCAAGTTGACGTAATTCACCTTAAATCCCAGTCAAGCTTAAGGGGCTTAAACGCAAGAGATTTATCAGACATGACCCAAGCTGGTGAACCACGTCTGCAAACTCCACACTAACGAAATGTTGAGGTGAAGTTCTAAGGTATTTGATGCAATAAAAAGTTTACATACATACATACATACAAGAGGCTCGCGTGCGCTTGTTATATATAAGCCCTCAGGGGATTTCGGACCAGACAGTATAAGGGTGCGCTAACTAGCTGCCAAAACCTCCCGGTATAAAGTGGTCAAGCTACGACAAAAAATCGCAATTCGCTGTTCAGGGTAGCCGTTTGGTACATGTGTACTTAAGGTTTAAACTATTATTTTGAAGGGGGGAGTAGTGACGGAGGGAGCAATGACGTCATACATTTTTTGTATGGGATTTTAATTTTTTTTTTAGAAGCTATCGTGTTTGGTATCTAATTAAAGGGCTTCATATGTCGGTTCTAAAAATATGCTACACCATTCCCTAATTACCTATTGGCCACCCATTTTCTAAAAATTAAAAATACATTTTCAAAACATGCAAAGTTTAGGCTCCTGCAGGTAGGACACGCTAAATATCTCTCCCTCATATCTAACGTCAAAAAGGCAATTTTATAATATTTTAAATTGCAAATCAGCTAAATATTACGATACATAGGTAAGTAACCTTTAGTTGTCGTTCACAACACAAAATGTGTAAAATACTTGAAATTAACGTAAACAATCTGAATTATATTATGTTTACGTGTATTACTTGTGACTTTGACCCATTAATTCCGTATTTTATTTACATTTCCATTCTAGACTGTGAGGGTGCCGTGGGTTATCCTACGTCATCGAGTACAAAAGAAATCCACTTTGCGATAGTAGAGTTTAGGAAACCCACAACCGTTGGGCTGCCCGTATAACCTGGCACTTTCGGTACAGTTGAAGAGAAAAATTGATAATTCTTCGACCCAAACCACGTCATAGAGTACAAGAATAAGACCTCGTAGCATTAGTATTTACCTATATGAATATAATAAAAACGGCCTGCCTTACATCTTCTTAACAGTTTCGCTAATCAGCCACACGAAAGTCATCTAAAAATTATACCGAAACTACGTCATCGAGTACAAGAATAAAACCTTTTCGTAGCGATAGTACTCACTTAGAGAAGTAAAAAAATATCGGTCTGTCTTACATCCTCTTGGCAGATTCGCTAGTCAGACACATTATAGTATCCTTAAAATATACCGATACTACGTCATCGAGTACAAGAGTAGGCTTAACAGGATGTTGTATATTTTCTTTAAGAAACCTTGCCCATGATATCTGCAAAAATGTAAGGATCCTAACGACACGTCATTTGTTTAAATCCGTCCCGGCGTTTAGATGTTATGGTGGAATAATACCTGTCTATTTCATATAAACGACGGCGTGCGATAAAAATAAAGGCGTGACTCGTGAATTTTGTCGAATAAGAATAACATTTAAGATAATTTCCAAAAAAAAATTGCTAATTGTTGTTGCTTAGATCAAGCCACTCTACATTTCTGTACTGAAAACTTTGTTGTATCTACACTATAGGTAATTAAGTATAGTAATTAGGGAGTTGTTGTGCATGTACACTGCCTGTGTAACGCAGTAAGAGAATGTAACACAGTAAAATGCAATACAAAACATCAACCTTCATTTAACAAAATATAAAATATGTACTCGAGCTAAAATCCATTCCTTTAGTAGATTAATTAATTTTGTCAAGAAAGGATTTGTCTTTAACACGTATCACGGCACTGCTGTCATCTTTTCGTAGGAATACTTGACCGAATTTCACCCAAACGAACTTAAAATCTTTCTCCTTAGCTACCGTTCGGGTAGCTGCATGTAGTTGCTTTGTTTCCGGAGGCAAGTGCTCAGTAATATAGATGCGTACACTGTTGCCCTCCACGCCAGAGTGTTGAGAGTTTAATTTGTCGTTAATATGCTCTTTATTAAACGGAAGTATGACAAAAGTATTTCATCTCTCATGCGAGGCGACGAAAGTGTGACCAGGATGTTACGAGGTCTGCTGGAGCACTTATCCACTTTAGCGACCCGGCGACATGCATGAATATCACTGTTTGAAATCGAGCAGCCGATTTTTTCGCAGAGTTTATTAAAGATACTCATTGGGTTTTCGTTGTTACTCTCCGGGACCGCCTGGAGTTCCACGTTACGGTCACGTGATATTTTTTCGATAGAGTTAAGAGTATGTTTAAGCTTCGCATGGTCTACTTTAAGCGAGGTTTGTTCAGACTGCAGGGACCTTATGATATTATCCTTTTCAGATATTTGCTTTTTCAGGTCAACAACCTTCCGCTTGAATAAAATCCGTTGTTTTAGTAAATTCTTCAGTAAAACTTTTAATTGCTAGTCCGTTAGTTGAAGCAGGAGGCTCCGATGTATGCAGAGTAACAGGTATCAGAGCAAGACTTCCGACTAATTTGAATATGGCCGGCGCTCTAAATGGCAAAATGCGCAAGATAGAACAGGAGGAGGAACGTAATTTTTGTTGTTTACTACACTTTTGATATTCAATAACCAATGTTTTTAAGTCATTATTTGTTGTTACCTAGGTACAATAGGTTATATACATAATATTAGATTAGGTAATATTTATTACGTATTTCTATTACAATTAATCCAACATAAATAAGTAAATAATTTTATAACATACATACATACATACATAAAGATCACGCCTGTGTCCCACAGGTGGGGTAGGCAGAGACTATGGACCGCCACTTTGCTCTGTCCCGACACAACTCTCTAGCCACGCATATTGTACAGAGTAACGCCGTACAGGCAATTTTACCTACAGCTGTAAGTAGGCCAATGCGCGCCGAAGGTATTGCAGCGTAGGTAAATTACTTAGTGTATAACTTTTTATAATAAATTAGTGTTTAAACATCATTCAACGCGTTCGGTCATTAACATCCCTCGCCTAACCCCCCTAAACACTCACAACAACTGTATAACAATACAGTTTATGGTCCTTCGAGCCTTAAGGAGGTCAAAAACATACAGTTTTGATCCTTCGAGCATTGAGAAGATCCAAAACCATACAGTTTTTGGGTCTTAAGTAATCAGTGACAAATTTAACAAACAGTTAATTAAACAGTGACATACAGTTACAATTTTTGGTGACATACAGTCCCATTGAACATTATACCTACGTGCGCGTTGTAGTGGACATTTTTATACTTTTCTACACATACAGTGAGAAATAAGTGTATAAACTGTGAGGTGCAGTGACTTTGAACTATTGAACTTTGTTTTTGGACGTTACGCAATATTTGCGACATATTGGACGTGTTCCCTCTGGCGCTGGCAGATCACAGGTTGGAAGTCAAGGGTTCGAGTTGTAGCAGCATTCGTCAGTCCAAGTAAGATCTTTCCAATTTTCTCTATCAACATGGATCACTTGCTTCAACGCCAGGCTGATATTCTCGATTCCATTAAACAAACGAAGCGTAACTTTAAAAAAGACTCCGCAAGCCGTAAAACACGGGAATACATAGATTCTCGTCTCGAAAGCCTAGATAAATACTGGGCTGAATTCAATACCAATAACGTAAAGCTCGGCCGGTATGGCGATAAATCTGTTCCATACTTTGGAGAGAATCAGTATGCCCAAGCTCGTGCTTATTATAACGAAGTCCGCTATTTAATTTCAACTTTTAAACCTATCGAGATGAAAGAGATACCAGCCGGTCCAAGCGGTCTTATTACCAACCCAAAAACGTTACCTAGCACAGAAAACGTCACCTCCCCACTGCCAGCACGCAGCGCTCCGCCAGCAACAGACGCACAGCCAACACAGGCAACAGAACTTCTATCTCTCCAACGAACTAACTTTCGCGCATTATCTAGACTACTGAAAGGTCCTAATTTAACAGAATTAAGAGATAAATGGGAACTAGAAGATGAGTAACTAATCTACAGTCGAGATGGAATGTTATCGACTCCTTGCATCTGCAAATAGACAACATATTGCAGGGTACAGATTTACAATACGATGGCGAATTTAGCTACTATGAGACTTGCTATAAAGAGCAGAAACGTTTGTTAAACCAAAAATTAGCATCTACAGCTCATCTTCAACAATCAACCCCGCAGATAGAAATACCTATATTTACAGGCAGGTACACTAGCTGGCCTACATTTTATGATTTATTTACACAAAGCATTCATAATAATACCCTTCTCACTAAGAGCCAAAAAATGCAGCATTTGAAGGGAAAATTAAAGGGTGAAGCCGAGCGACTCATTCAACATTTGCACATATCTGCCGACAATTACGACACCGCCTGGGAGCTTCTTACACATAGATATAACAATCCCCAGGTGCTCTTCACTAAACAAATTGAATTACTTTTAAATCAACATATTATTCAAAAACAGTCGGCATATGAGACACTACGATGGAGTGTTTACACGCCATACAGAATTTGGGTATTGACACCTCTACTTGGGACCCATTATTAGTTCACTTAATATCGAAAAAGCTTGATTCTGACACATACAGTGGTTATAAAGAGTCCCGCAAGTCACCTCGTGAATTACCATCTTTGAAAGAACTCATGTCCTTTTTAGAGAGCAAATTCAATGCCCTAGAACCTGTTCATCAGAAAGATTCCGGTTTCATACCAAAGAAAACCTACCAACACACAAAGCCTCACACTAATAACAAGCCTAGCTACCAGCATCATCCCGCAAATCGCCAAGGAAATTATCAAACTTCTGCAACATACACGTGGAACTGTCCATTATGTGCACAAAAGCATACATTATTCAAATGCAAACAGTTCATTAACCTGCAACCGGACGCAAAATTGGGGACAGTGAAGAAATTAGATATTTGTCAGAATTGTCTGTACAAGCATAAATACAATTAGTGCACTTCGCCAAATAGGTGCAAATATTGCCAAGGCGAGTACAACTCGATTTTGCACGATGTGCGAGTCACGTGGCGCTGTACCCGCCGACCGCCGTGGCGCCGGCGGCCGGGCCGTCGCCCCCGTCCGGCAGCGTCAACAACAAAATGCTGGCTACGCAGTCCTACATGCTGCCGACAACTTCCTTGCCATAAGTTATGTCGAAACAGCATAGCGTTAATTACATCGCTAATGAAAATGAAGAGATTCTTCTAACAACAATATCGATAAAAGTTAGAGCAATAGATGGGACTATCGCAACTCTACGAGCCCTACTAGATCAAGGCTCACAAATATCTCTCATTTCCGAAAATGCGGCGCAGATGTTAGGATTACCTAGGCACAGCTATCATGCATAGGCTATCTATCAAGGCGTAGTCGCGGAGTCGTGTCACTACAATGCAAATCTATCTACGACGACTTTGAGTTTGAAACACAAGCATTAGTCATCGATCGGGTAATAAACAACTTGCCAAATGAGACCTTTTACAAACAGTCTTGGGCTCATCTTCAACACATACAGCTAGCGGATCCCGAGTACAACATTTCAAAACCTATCGACATTTTACTATTGCGAGTTTCGATTACATACATTTCGATGCGAGTGTCTACTCTGACATAATTATGGATGGTCTGATAAAGAGCTCAGACAGAGCACCCATCGCGCAACAGACTAAGATGGGGTGGATTTTGTCAGGTCACGTGAAGACGTTTAATTGCAGCGTGGTTTTAAACAATTTAGAGGACATATCGCAGTTTTGGGAAATTGAAGAAATAAATGACACGGCTCCCAGTCTATCACAAGCCGAACAGTATTGTGAAGAATTTTATCAAAGCACAACGCAGCGTTTGAACGATGGCCCCTACGTCGTAGCAATACCAATGAAGCCTAATTATGAACAGAATTTAGGATTATCTAGAAACAAAGCTTTGACCCAATTTCATAACTTAGAACAAAAAATGAACCTAAATCCTGAGTTTGCGGAAAGCTACGGAAAGTTTATGCAAGAATATCAAAACATGGGTCACATGATACTAGCACCAAAAAATCAAAAGAGAGCGTGTTATCTCCCACATCACGGTGTTTGGAAAAATGACTCCAGCACTACTAAACTAGGAACAGTATTTAACGCGTCGTCACCGACATCATCAGGTTACAGCCCGAACGATTTAATGGAGCGTGATCTGAATCTACAGAGCGATCTCCATAGTTTAACTATGATTTGGCGCCAACACAGGTACGTGATCACTGCCGATATCGAGAAGATGTTTCGACAGATTTTCATCAGGGAGTCCGATCAGCATTTACAATGCATAATGTGGAGAGACACTCCACAAAACCCCGTTGAAGAATATCAACTCACAACCATTACGTACGGAACCAAAGCAGCACCGTATCTTGCCATGCGAACCCTAAAACAGCTAGCAATCGATGACGGCTACAAATATCCGTTAGCAGCGGAGTCGTTACTACAATAATTCTATATGGATGACCTTTTGGAAGGATGCGACACATTAGAATATGCAAAGGAGTTACAGCAACAGCTGATTAACATTCTACAAGGAGCTGGCATGAATATTCGCAAATGGTCCAGCAACGATAGACATTTGATAGATCATGTAGCAGCTGATCAGTTGGACACCCCATTAGAGTTTAAATGCTTAGAAACAAGGAAGACATTGGGTGTACGATGGAACCCCAATTCGGATACGTTTACCTTTCAAAACTTATTTGAAGATCTAAACAAAGATAGCGGCCTAACAAAGCGACAGCTGTTATCAAACGTGTCCAAAATATTTGATCCTCTTGGATGGCTATCCCCTCTCACAATTAGAGCTAAACTGCTATATCAAAATACCTGGTCAGATGAACAACTGACGTGGGGTCAACAATTATCGACACAAATGCATGAACAATGGTCACAATTTCGACAGGATTTCCAAAATATTAATATGATAAAAATATCGCGATATCTGGGGGACAAAAATAGTTACATTATACATGGATTCTGTGACGCCTCGGAAAAGGCCTATGCTTGTGCGATTTACGTCACCGCAGAGAATGATAAGGGCGAGTGCACAACCAAGTTATTAACAGCGATAACAAAATTGGCACCTATTAAGAAGAAATTAACTTTGCCTAAATTAGAACTCTGCGGAGCCCTCCTACTTTCACTACTCATGAAAAAGGTCATCTCAGCACTGTCAAACGAAGACATACAGATTTACGCATGGTCTGACTCTATGGTGGCTCTGGGTTGGATTCATGGAGACATCAACCGCTGGAAGCAGTTCGTATCTAACAGGGTTCAGAAAATAAGAAGCGTCATCCCATCCACTAACTGGCACCACGTCCGTTCAGTGCAAAACGCAGCGGATTGTGCAACACGGGCATCCTTTGAACAACTCTCAGAGCATACTTTGTGGTGGGAAGGCCCACAGTGGTTGAATCATTTCGATGAACAAATACTTAAGAATAACATTTACCAACTCCCCAATATCGAAACAAAAAGGCACAAGGTGAACACGGCTTTACATAAAGGTAAAAATATTTCATTAATAATGACTTACTGCAAGCAAACAGCTGCATTAGGTCCGTAATTACGTCAGTAGGTTGGCTACCACGTTACATTCAGTGGTTGCGAAATAAGCAGAATACACCGCGCCACGGCTACCTAACTGCAACGGAAATGCAACATTCTTTACAAATAATTATGAGAACTATACAATCCGATGAATTTCATGATGACCTAGATCGCTTAAGGAACAGCAAACATGTGAAGACCGGTAGCAAACTAGCATGTCTCAATCCCTTCATAGATGAAAAGGTCGGCTTGCTAAAAGTTGGTGGCCGCCTTAACAACTCATCTCTGAAGCTAGAAGCTAAAAATCCCATCATTTTATCTAGTCACAGCCGACTCACGGAGTTTATTATTCTACAAGCCCACGTATATACCCTCCACGGTGGACCGCGACTTACCTTATCCTACATAAGAGAAAAATACTGGATTTTAAGTGGACTCCGTACTGTAAAAAGGGAGGTACGAAGCTGCGTGACATGCAAGCGATTTAGCGAAGAGAAGCGACACCAACTCATGGCAGATCTGCCAGACCCTAGGGTGAACCCTTCCCGTACATTTACGCGCACTGGTGTTGATTTCATGGGTCACTTTGATATCAGGATCAACAAAGGACGCGTCGTGAAAACTTCAAAAGGATACGTGGCTGTCTTCGTCTGCCTAGCAACAAAAGCTGTACATCTGGAGCTCGTGTCCGACCTTATCACGCTTGGATTCTTAGCAGCATTTCGGCGTTTCAGTGCTCGTCGTGGTACACCAAGTCACATGTACAGTGACAATGGTACCGATTTTGTAGGAGCTAACGGGCTTCTAAAAAGGAATACCAGGAAATCAGACAAACTATCAATGAACATTTATTCCGCAAACTCAACGATTTAAACATCCAGTGGACTTTTAACGCCCCTGCATTCCCATCAGCTGGAGGTCTAAGGCAAGCGGCCGTCAAGAGGTTAAAATACCATTTGAAGCGAGAGTCGGTGAACAGAAACTTACATACGAAGAGTTTATCACCCTCTTAGACCGGATCGAAGCCTGCCTCAACTCTAGACCCTTGATTGCTTTGACTGAATGTCCCGAATATGAATATTTGACTCCAGGACATTTTCTTATCGGTGGAAGTCTATTGTCAAGACCACAAACAGACCCTGATCAAGATGGCGCTTGGTACAATCCATGAACAAACAGTTCTGGAAAAAATTGTCATCTGATTATTTACAAGAACTTCAAACCCGTTCCAAGTGGAGAACTCCTTCGAAAAACATAGAAGTTGATGACATGGTCATTATTAAAGAGGATAACATCCCCCCAGGAAAATGGGCTCTGGGAAAAGTGACCGCTGTACACCCCGGAAGGGACGGCTATGTTCGAATAGCGTCAATTAAAACAAAAAATGGCACGATCAAAAGGCCTATAATAAAATTAATTCTCCTCCTAGTAAAAGAGGAGCAGAACACTCCATCTCCGCCAGCAAATGCACAAAATGTCACACAACACGCGAGCGATGACGTCACAAGCGCTAGCAACAGCAGCGCGCATCGCCCGACTCGATCTACGAGAAATCGGCTGTGCAACTTTATAACGACATTATTTTTAATATTTTGTTCAATTTCGCCTATACTCTGCATTTACAACGTCACGAAGTTCAACGACAGTCAAGGCATCTATTTCAATAAAATATATGACATGAATTTGATACGGGACGAATGGAAGATTGTACTATATTACAATATGACTACGTATCGCACCGGCTTGCATTAGATGGAGAAATACGTCACATATCTAAAGGAGCATCTGCATACGACACATCTATCGTCACCGACGTATAAAGGCGTCCTATATCAGCTCGAACATGAGTTGACCGAAATTGAACATTATGAGCAAATACTTACAATTCACAACGAAAGGCAAAGGAAGAAGCGAGGCTTGGTAAATGGTGTGGGCTATCTTGCTAACGAATTATTTGGAGTTCTGGATAACAGATTTTTAAGAAAATATGAAATGGACATCGAAAAAATATCCCTAAATGAGAATCATCTGCAACAACTATTGAAAAATCAGACTAGTGTCATTGAGTCGCAATATAAGACATGAAAATATTATAAACAAACAGTTCGGCATTATTTATAGCCATTTACAGAAAATCACTACCACCGTGAACAACGTGCAAACCTCGGGTCAATATGAATTATACATGTTATCATCGGCTCTCTCTGCCCAGATTATCATATCTAGTTTAAGAAACATCCAAAGAGAGTTGTTAAACACAGTTACCGATGTATGGCACGGGCACATGGATGCGCACTTATTACCGCCTGATCAATTGGAAGACCAAATTAATGTTATATCGAGCCATATACAGAGCGATTTAACTCTGCCAGCAGATAAAACTAGCTTGAAAGATTTTTATAAACTCATGAAAGTCAACGCGAAAGTGAGTCAAAGATATTTGATATTTGAGGCAAAATTACCCTTAGTAAGCAAAGAGACGTTTGAAGTAGATCAGCTGGTGAGCTTACCATCAAATGGATACACCATGGTAACCACTTTTCCATACATGGCATTTAATTTGCAAAGGGATTTGCTGATTCTTATGTCGGAAAAAGACTTGCAGTCCTGTGTACATACATCTTTCGAGAATATATTGTGTTCCAGTGATCACCCTATATATGAACAGCAAATCACGCAATACATGTGCAACATAAAGGTAAACAATCGAAGTATTTGCGTACTACAACCATCGATGTGCGAAGAGCGGTGGATTAAATTACATAACAGGAACGAGTGGATTTACACGTGCTGCGAAGAATGCGCACTGCGCATATTTTCCACGACCCTTTTCATACACCCCAGCTTTTTTGAGAACATTACTGATCTGATCAGTGAATGTTTTCCTGGGTCGCCCTCTTAAGGGCCGGTTTTCCAGATTCGCGCTATTTACCTCTTTCGTCAATCGTCTATCATCCATTCGCTCTACATGCCCGAACCATCTTAACATCCATGTTTCTATTTTTGATACTACATCATCCTTCATGTCACACCTTTCACGGATCACTATATTTTTCACTCTATCACTCAATTTCACTCCACACACTTTCCTTAGGGACCTCATTTCCACCGCGTTTATTTTACTTTCATTCCTCTTCTGCCATACCCAACATTCACTACCGTTAGTGTGGGAAGCAAAACTACGTTATGCAAAGCCTCTACCAAACATCCTGTATATTGTATGTTTATAGTTGATAGACTTAGAATTGAATAGGCATATCATACACAGAGCACTGTGTGGTTAAAATATAGTTTGCTTATCATGATTTCTTTTGACAAATGCTCTCAAATACTTAACCAAAACTTGGTTTTGTAATAAACTTACAAAATTCATTTGACGTTAAGAGAAATATTTTACTTCAAAAGCACGTAATAAATTTACGCTATTGATTCGTTGAAGGACAGGCAGAATATCAGGAATATTTTAAATGTTGGGCGACAGGTTATGGGACCCATGAAATTCGAATCCATTTGGTTGCGTATTTTTGTTTGCGTTGTTTAAATTTAATCGACTCGTTAAATAAATAAAACGTCGTATGTAATATATCCTTAGCTGTTGTAACATTTAACTATTTTCGGTTCATCAGGAACAGTTTGTAAAATTTATGGATATGCGAACGTTATAATAGCAGTCACTTAGACCTCGTAAAATTAGAAATATTTTATTTTTTGTTGTTTTAAATATTGGACTGTGGGAACTTTGAAGATAAGGAATCCAAGCAAGGTGGCCAGGGTAGTAGAAACGTGAGAGTCAGTTTCGGGGGCGCGTCGCGTGAACATCATTTTATCCATTTCCGTAACTAAGAAACCCGAGGCTTATCCAAACTTCCACGGAAACATTCATTTCAACTCGCGTGTGATGTGTTTAATTAATTAGTGCTTCATTATTATGTGTTATTTACAGCTTTGTGACGTTTCTTTAGTTCTCTATATCTCTTTATCTCCGTAGTGTCAGTGATTTGGTTTGTTTTGAATTTATCTTTGTTTCTAAGTTTCGAAAGCGTAAGTTACATTCTCATTATTTTTTGGTAGTTATTAGGGATCTTAGAGATTTCAATGTAAGTTTGAAAGGTGATTAAAGACAAATTTAAAAGAAATAGATTTCCAAATTATATATTATCAGTATTCACCCTCACTAAATAAAAAACTGTATTAACTAACCTGGGACACAGTTTCGGATGTGACATCGAATACACTCTAAAAGAATGAGTTAGCGCACGAACCCGACTTTGTGTTCGATGACCTAGGCGCTCTAACTAAGTCTACGTCTAGGTTTGCCGCCGAATTCTGTTACAATTTAGACCCATGTTCCATTTAAGAACCTTTGTGCTTTTAAAGCTTTAATGATATTTGCCTACGGACATGAATCTCGAGTTTGGATCGAAACCTGGTCTAAGTCGTTAGCGTCCCTCACACTAGGCACACAACTTACACGCGCGAAGTAAATAAAATTTTGATAATAGTCTCTCCATTACTCATGAGTCGATAGGTAGGACCATAGCAATGCTTGACGAGACGATCGGTATATACCGATCGTCTCGTCTGCGCAGTGCGCATTCTTCGCAGCACGTGTAAATCCACTCGTTCCTGTTATGTAATTTAATCCACCGCTCTTCGCACATCGATGGTTGTAGTACGCAAATACTTCGATTGTTTACCTTTATGTTGCACATGTATTGCGTGATTTGCTGTTCATATATAGGGTGATCACTGGAACACATTATATTCTCGAAAGATGTGTGTACAGGACTGCAAGTCTTTTTCCGACATAAGAATCAGCAAATCCCTTTGCAAATTAAATGCCATGTATGGAAAAGTGGTTACCATGGTCTATCCATTTGATGGTAAGCTCACCAGCTGATCTACTTCAAACGTCTCTTTGCTTACTAAGGGTAATTTTGCCTCAATGATCAAATATATTTGACTCACTTTCGCGTTGACTTTCATGAGTTTATAAAAATCTTTCAAGTTAGTTTTATCTGCTGGCAGAGTTAAATCGCCCTGTATATGGCTCGATATAACATTAATTTGGTCTTCCAATTGATCAGGCGGCAATAAGTGCGCATCCATGTGCCCGTGCCATACATCGGTAACTGTGTTTAACAACTCTCTTTGGATGTTTCTTAAACTAGATATGATAATCTGGGCAGAGAGAGCCGATGATAACATGTATAATTCCTATTGACCCGAGGTTTGCACGTTGTTCACGGTGGTAGTGATTTTCTGTAAATGGCTAAAAATAATGCCGAACTGTTTGTTTATAATATTTTCATGTCTTATATTGCGACTCAATGACACTAGTCTGATTTTTCAATAGTTGTTGTTGTAATGAGTTAGCGCACGAACCCGACTTTGTGTTCGATGACCTAGGCGCTCTAACTAAGTCTACGTCTAGGTTTGCCGCCGAATTCTGTTACAATTTAGACCCATGTTCCATTTAAGAACCTTTGTGCTTTTAAAGCTTTAATGATATTTGCCTACGGACATGAATCTCGAGTTTGGATCGAAACCTGGTCTAAGTCGTTAGCGTCCCTCACACTAGGCACACAACTTACACGCGCGAAGTAAATAAAATTTTGATAATAGTCTCTCCATTACTCATGAGTCGATAGGTAGGACCATAGCAATGCTTTACGAGACGATCGGTATATACCGATCGTCTCGTCAAGTATGGTAAGTATGGTATGATGGTTTAAAAGGATTAAAAGCTAACTCATTAGGCTGATCGATGTCTAGGCTTTGCTGGTTGGACTGAGATAATAGGTGTTATGGGAGTCTCAGTTTCCTTATCGGTTAGGTAATTCCATATTATTTAGGTAACTTTTTTCGTTAGAATGGCCACATAAGAAAGAAGAATCCGATTGCCGTTTCGAGAGCTGTCAAAGCTAAGTCGCATGTTTACTTTATACTTTGTTTGATTTCTTGTGCGGATTTTATAAATTGTTTGACTATTTCGATTTCTGTGGATTACATTTTAATCATCTTACTTCCGCGGATTGTATGTTTCATTCGTTTCATTTTTGCGGATTTTGATATTTGATTTTACTTTTATCTAAGTGAACTAAATTTTATTCATTTGCGAATATTTTCCGAATATTCATACGGTTGATTTACAGATTATTATGAACTTACATATTCCTCGTGACGTTATTCAAAATGTATATGTCGCAGCCATCTGGTTAAATCAGTCATTTAATGAGAAGGCTAGTCTGTTAAATAAACGCCGGCATTCAATTGAATGCTTAGGCCGATCGTTGATTGAACTAGCAACACTCAACGTTTAACTAGTTGGCTTATAGTAAGCCAGCCCTTTGAAGACGGCTGACGTAAAATCAGGCAGATGATTTCAATTTAGTTGAAATTTTTTCCACTACGGCACTGGTAGTCACCAAACCAAATATGGCGTCAGACAGCTCGCACAGCAAGCAATGTTTTTGTATTATGCTCGTTTTTAACTATATTTAAAGTGCGGTACTGACATGTTTTTAAGTAAATATTAAGATAAGTTTAAGCAAAAACTAAGATTACTTAATTTGTTCATTTTCTTTTTAAACTTATAATTAGAAACATAAATGTCTGCCAAAGTTTCGTGCAATTTTATATTTAATCACATAAAATAAGAATGTGCATAATCCCTTTTGTTCCTATACACCTATAGTTACAAGTAGTTAATTATAACTTTAAAGTTATTATTGTGTTAAATACAATTAATTGTATACTTACTGAAATTGTTGCCACAAATAAAATCATTATTAAATAAAAGTGATATTTATTAATTAGTTCTTTTTTATCTTAGCAAGGTTATCATTTAAGTTACGAACTCATGTTCACTCTAACCAAACATATATTTCCCTTTAACGAAACGGCTAGATAACGTTCAGCCAAGTAGCTGCACGTTACATTCAACTACTTGGCTAGTTGTCCTTTAGTCATTCAATTGAATGCCGGCGTTTAATTAACGGACTAGCTTTCAAATTAAGTGGCTGATTTAACCAGATGGCTGCGACATATACACAACGTAGTGGGTCAGAAAATTTCAATCGATAACTAGACGATCACTTGCTTACGGCCGAATCATCATATTTGAAATGATGTTAAATATGTTATGTCTACCTTTTATAGGTAGAAACTCGTATGTGTGTATTTATACAAATAAATAGGTATAAGGGGACTGAAAAGTTACAGCACGCATGCTACATCTTCCACCTCATCGTCGCTTTTCATCAGTTGAGTTGAAATCAAAAGCAAGGTTATCGACAATTAAAAAAAATTATCGATAAATCGACATAAAATATAGTGTGGTACAACACTCCGCCATTTTAGTTTCTGGTAGGTATGCCCTTTTTTCGTAGGTATGGCAGTTGCATGTGTTTCCTTGTTCTGAGGTTCTATGATTTTATTATAATAATATCATAGGTTATGGTGTAGTATATTTTTAGAACCGGCCTATGAAGCCCTTTCAATGGATACC
This sequence comes from Blastobasis adustella, assembly GCA_907269095.1. NCBI lineage: Eukaryota > Metazoa > Arthropoda > Insecta > Lepidoptera > Blastobasidae > Blastobasis > Blastobasis adustella. The sequence goes on from OU026132.1 coordinate 2,221,853, forward strand.
AAACACGATAAGTAATTAAAAAAAAATTCAAATCCCATACAAAAAATTGATGATAACATTGCTGCTCCCCCCATGGGAATATTTTTAAGAACTACCGCTCAAAATGATTGTTTTAAGCCCGTGTAGATACCAAACAGCTACCCTGCACATCGATTTGCGGTTTTCTATCAATATTTGCTTTGTAAACTGCCCACTAATAGGAAATAATGATAGATTGACATCGCATAGTCAGATGCGAGACATACAACGTGATGATCCCGAAGACCCAACAAAGTGGAGAAAAAAGAGCAGGAAAGCGGACCCCGGTTTTTGACACACTGCCACTTTCTCTCCTTTTGCTATGTACGCAAGACCAAACAACAACATAGTAATAGTGTTAATTATGATCATACAATGTGTCTCTACTTTTTCTCAAGTAAATTAATTAAATCAAAATTAATAGTATCTAGTAAATAAATAAAACCCCTTTTATTTAAGTTAAACCCATTTAAACATGAGTGCCAGTTTATCATACTAGGCGTAGCCGAGTTTGACACGAGTGCTTTAATGATTTATTATATGCACCTGTATACACTATTTTGTCTACAATCATATTTGTATGTTAACGTATTAAGAATTTGCTCATCTTCGCTGGAGTCACGTCAGTTGTTGTACCTACACGTCGAGAACATCAAGCGGCAGGAAATTCACCTCAATACTTTCACATTTATCTATTTATAAGACAAATCTTCAAACAAAAAAACACATTCACAAACAATTACAACAGTTAGAAAAAGTATTATGTTAATAATTCCATACATACACAATCACAAATATAAACAGAAAGTTTAAATTTTGAATTTGATAATGACATATTTAGGTATTCAGCCTACGTTTCATAATGATTAAAAAGTTACTTTATCTACACTCATCGCGTAATGTTCCAATTACATATTCGAAAACAGTTGTTTAAGGATAAATTTTTTCACGCCAGTCTATATTATTTTAATAAATTACTTTTCGATACAGCATTTCCCATACTATTTTAATTACAGCTGAAATAAAAAATAACTTTTTGATCATTATGCAACACTTTTATTTTTTAAATTTTTGTCGATCGCTGGGATACGGCGAAATGTAGGCTGAATACTTTAATGTCTTCAACAAATTCAAAATTCAAATTTTCCTGTTTATAGTATGTAATTATATTCCCGCTAAATGGTATATTTTTTCCAATTGTTGTAATTTGTGTATGTGAATGTTTTTTCTTGTTTGAAGCAAATAAATAGATAAATGTGAAAGTAGTAAAGTGAAGTTCCCGTCGCTTGATATCCTCGACACGTAGATACAACAGAACTGACTCGCAGCTTACTTCCAGCAAAGTGGAGAAAATTATAGGTACGAAATTTTAACATTAAAATATGAGTGTAGATAAAGTACTGTATGCAACTGAATATAATTAGGTATTAAAACACTTGTGTCAAACTTTGACAAATAGACACTCATGTTTTAATACCCCCTTTTATATGCCAGTTGCATAAACTACTATTATGTTGCAGCTGTAATGAAAATAGTATGGGAAATGCTGTATCATTAGTATTTTTTTAAAACTTAATATTAAAAAAAGTTTATTCTTAAACGACTGTTTTCAAATACGTAATTGTAACATTACGCTATGAGTGTAGATATAATATATTTTTTCAACAGATTACAACAGCAGGGTACATTTTTACATTGTATGAAGCATCCGCCGTGTGGTGGCGGCAGAGTAGAATAGCACCAACCCCTTACACTCATGGGTGTCGTACAAGACGACTAATGTTTTCGAGGCAAACGATCAAGAGTCTCCGTAGTCTGGAAAATGGGTAGCAGCATTTTCCATTGTTATATTTAAACACTGCAATCTCCAACCCGCCTGCCAAGCGTGGAGATTATGGCAATAACCTCCCCTTTTGTGGGAGAGGCCCTAAGTCTTTCAGTGGACTGTTACGGGCTGTGATGGTGGAAGCATCCTTTTAAGCCTAATATATTGTTGTGTTAGGAAGTTTCGCTTTTCTTTATCATGCTAATCAATTCATCATCGTGGTGTTAATGTCCCGGTTGCGCTCTTGCGCACGAGGGCGCGGGGTCCGCCTTGACCATGATCCAGGATTTCGCAGATCAGGTTATTATAGTGCAGCGACGCAATCTGACCTCCGTGACCCTGCTACCAGGAAACCTGATCAGATTGGATCGTGGTTACATACTCAGTCGCCTGAATGTACAAGTTTCATCACGATATTCTCCCTTACCTAAAGAGACATCGGTTAGTATTCAACTAATGTACATAACTCAGAAAAGAGTCATTGGTAGGTGGCCGTAGTGGGACTCGAACCTGGTACCTCTCGCTTACGAGTTGGATACCCTAACCGCCCGGCCACCGACGCTCCCATGAAGCTTATCAATGATTAAATTCTATTGTAACACTGCGATCTCTAACAACGTTATTTTTTTTTCAGGACATATAATATCAGCACATGACTCAATTTTCATGCACTGTATAAACGCAGGTAGTCTGCCTACGTTGGACCATATACAGACACCAACCAAGATCAATTCGCACTTCTGCGATCCAAATGACTCTTACAGCGCTATGTTTAATCGTGTCAACATAAACTTGTCAAAAGCAACGTTTTTCCATATATGTCCTAAAGCCAAGTTCTCTCATTCATATCTCATTGGATTGCCAAATGGCACATCTTTTAAAGTAGATATAAAAGATACAGCGGGTGCAATCTATTATTCCGGTAAGTACTAATAGTAAGGGCGCTTAAGTACTGCATACGATCCGAATTTGTATGTGATCTGCGTCTACACTTTGGCTCAAGGGTTCCATAAACTAAAAGCATGTTTGAAAAAGTTGATGAATGTATAAAAAATGAGAGAGCTTTTACAGGGCCCTAGGAAGTGTAACAATGTGGTATTATAAATTGATCAGTAGATCTTGGCACTGTAAAGTTTGGGCTCTTCATGTTTAGTTATGGTATCATATGGGTACCAAGCCCAAAGTTTGTCAACTATAGAGTGAGCTATAGCATGAGGAAGAAGGATTCGAGCTTGTGAGGAAGAAAGATTAATTTGGTTAATTTTGTACCAGTTCACAATATTTTGATGGCTTAAAATCTAAGGTATCTGACTACGATTTAAGGTAAGATGTTCTAGAGCTAAGCAAAAAATGATGATGCAAAAAATGATACCACATGTATGTCAGAACGCAACTGCATCGACTGGAGTGCTGTTTCTGAGGTTACTTCTATGGATGTCAATATGAAGTTTTCAATTCCATGCTGCTATGCGTTGAAAGCTTGTCAAAAACTCGAGTCCTGGAAGATTTAATTAGAACACGGACATTTAAAAAGAAAATTATACAAATTAAGAAGAAAACAGGGAGGATGTAAACAATATTATTAGGATGCAGAAATTAAATTTATTGTTGGAGAAATTAAATGGAATAAATTGGAGTAAACAAAATTAAACGGAAGTAGAGTTAAGGAAAATAAGGAAACAAGGTGTTTCAAAAGAAAGTTTATATTTAGTGGATCGATTAAAAAAAAAGTTAGCCGTGTATCGAAAAAATGTTTATTGATTATTAAAATACACAATTTGTGAATTTATTTCTTAAAAATAATATCGTCCAAATGTAGACCCTCGCGTTCGCGGCACTCATTTAATCGAACAGTAAAATTACTTGTGACGGCTCGGCAGGCGGACTCAGTGATGGCTGCCATTTCGTGACGGATATTTTCTTTCAAACGCGCCAGGGAAGTCGGTTTATTGGCGTAAACTTTAGATTTAAGATAACCCCATAGGAAAAAGTCCATAGGGGTTAAATTAGGACTGCGTGGAGGCCAATTTATGTCACCTCTCCAGGAGATCAATTTGCCTGAAAAAATTTCACGAACTCGTGGCAGAGATGTATTGGACGTGCGTGACGTTGCTCCATCCTGCTGGAACCATGTTCTTTGGTTATAACCAGGAAAGTTTTGCAGTTCAGACACCAAGAAGTCGTCTAACATCTCCACATAACGCTCTGAATTCACTGTAATTGCATGCCCCCTTTCGTCTTCAAAAAAGTAAGGGCCGATAATTCCTCGCGCCGACATCGCTGCACATACGGTCACTTTAGGCGAATGAAGGGGTTTCTGATGCTTGCGTTTCGGATTCGTTGCACTCCAGTGGCGGCAATTCTGCTTATTTACGTGTCCATTAAGATGAAAATAAGCTTCATCCGAAACCAAAATGTTGGTAAACGTTGAAAAGCGCTCAATTGCCTGATTTATGAAGACAAGCCTCTGTCTGGCATCTTAGGGCTTTAATTCTTGTACCAATTGAATTTTGTAGGGGTGCAGCTTTAGATCTTTGTGCAAAATGCGGTGTAATGATGATTTATGCATAATTAAAGCACTTGCGCGCTTCCGAATTGAAAGGTTCGGGTCATCACGAACAGACTGATTAACACTCTCCACGTTTTCTACCGTTCTTGATGACCTTGGTCGCCCGGATTTTGGTTTTTCCAGCGTTGTACCGGTCTCTTCAAACTTTTTGACCCATTTTTGAATAAGAGGAATGCTTGGCGCATCATTTGAGTGGCGAAAACCTCGAATACTGCAGAATCTCCTACGCGCTACAGTCGCCGAATCACCGTTTTCGTACAACTCTCGCACGCACAACGAGCGGTCTGCTTCTGAGAAACGCTCCATAGCGACTGAATTCCCAAGAGCCAGGCTACCGATTGACATAACCCCCGCGCCCCTCGGATTCGTTGCGTTCACGCAGTAAACTAAATAAATATAAACTTTCTTTTGAGACACCTTGTATGCAGCTGCCGGAAAATGTAAGAGTCTGAGGGTCGGAGTCCACAGCCTGAAGGATGGCGAATGCGGTTACTGGAGCTTAAGGAAACTTTATTATAGCGGTAAAGTGGCGGAAATTGTTGAGTGCAGTGAAAAAAAAGTGTATTGTGTTAGTATTTAAGAAAAAAGTGTTTGTGCGTAACCATTACCCACTCGTACATGTTGACAAAATAGTCAAATGGTACCTATGGCTACCTATTACATAAACGGTAAGTGTCACACACTTGGAAGAATAAAAAAAATTCACTAAATGATGTTCACATATACAGCGCTGCTACAGCACTAGTTTTTGTAAAAAACAAAAATTATTCAAGTCCCTTATCGTGTAAAATGAGACCATCCCATTTAATAAAACAATATTTCAGTTTATCTCAGACAAAACATTTTACTTTTCGTTCATAAAGAATTACATTCAATATGTTTCATTATGTAGGTCTTCATAACTTCCCGCGATCGCAACACGGTTGTGTGCGTACCGCTGTTTGTTGTTGTCATGCGATGAATGTTAGGCAGTGTTTACAGTGACGTTATGGCGGATATTATAATTACCGAATTTCTTACTTTTATGCAAAATAAAATTGACATATTGGATGAACTCAGCATTATCCAAATCGTTTCATCAAATTATTCTGAGACGGAAATTGAAGAAGGAAAGAATATTCTTTTTAAATGGGACGACATGACATCTATCTCCTATAAGTAAGAATGCGGGGTTCCTCAAGGAGGGCTCACGTCACCGGACCTTTTCAACTTGTACATCAACGGCCTTATAGAGGAACTGAGAGACACAAAAAAGGGGTGTCATATTGGTGCCACTTGTATTAATAGCATCAGCTACGCTGAGGACATGGTGTTGCTCAGTCCCTCTATTAAAGGTTTATGTCAGTTGCTTTTAGTCTGTGAGCGTTATGTTAATGCTCATGGACTGAAAAATATCGTCAATAAAACGGAACTGATGGTTTTCAGGGCAGGGAAGGGTCCGGACCGCGTGCCTGAAGTTAAGCTGAATGGTTTGCCAGTTCGGGTTGCACGGTAATTTAAATACTTAGGCCACATTATCACGTATGATATGCGAGACGATGAGGATATGGAGCGAGAGAGGCGAGCGTTGGCGATAAGAGGGAACATGGTAGCACGTAGATTTGGGAGGTGTAGCGATGAGGTAAAACTGTCCTTATTTAAGGCGTTTTGACAAAGTTTCTACACCTGCCAACTCTGGGTGCAATATCGTAGAAAGACCATCAGTACCGTAAGAATTCAATATAATGATATATTCCAAATTCTTATGCGTCTGCACAGGTTTTGCAGTGCCTCAGGCATGTTCGCCGACGCGAAGGTGGCCGATTTCTATGCCATTATCCGGTCTCGCATCGCTTCCCTCTGGGACAGGCTGTTTTTCGAAAGGTAGTAGTAGGAGTGGTGGCGTATGTATAATAGTTAGAAATAGTGTTAAGAATAAAACTCTCGATATTTCTAGATACACCGTGTCAAATGTTTTTGAATGTTGCGCTATCAAACTCATTGAACAAAAAATAATCGTGATTTGTATATACAGGTTGCCAAAGAATAATGACATATCCAAACATTTTGACATATTTTTCAATAATTTACATGACATTTTGACATTGTATTCTTATAATAACAAAATAAGTAATAATTTATTACAATATTAATATTATTATTCTAATAAAATCGAATCGTACGTCTGAGTTTCGGCAAACTATATCTGCATACAATCTTAAATTTGCAATAAATGAGCCAACAACATTGGAGAGTGGTACTTGCTTAGATAATATTATACATAATATACCAAGAAGTAAAGCTCAGGTGTTCGGATCCGGTATTTCAGATCATACGGCTCATTATGTCAGTTGTCCAGTAAAAAAATATTGTAGAATTTCAACCTGGTACACAGAAAGACGTGATTATTGCGCAGAAATCATAATTAAATTTGCTGATTGCCTAAAAATCTTTACTTTTAATTCAATTTATTTAAGCAAAAATATTATCGATTCATTTAATGAATTTCATGATACTTTAGAACTATTTTACAATCTATGTTTCCCTGTTATTAGAGTAAAGCACACTGTTACAAAACGAGTAAGCTGGATATCTAAGGGTATAAAATTGTGTGCTAAACGCAAACGTCAACTTCTTTGGAAATATAGGAACAAGGAATAAAACCGACAGAAATACATTTAAAAAAAAAATCTATTAGACTAAATAAAATAATAAAACTGACTCAAAAATCCCAAATCTTTCACAAAGTGAAAGATAATTTACGATAATAAACAGCAGCTCCCAAAAGAAGACATAACCTAATTAAAATTAAATGATTGCAACAATAATGATTCAAAAAAAAATAGCACAAGTTTTTAATGATCACTACTCAAATGTTGCGAGCTCGTCCTCAAGGTCTAGTACAAATAAATATAGGAAAACAATTTCAAATACAATAATGAATTAAATATTTATGACTCCTGTAATTCCTAATGACATTTTTTTAATAATAAAAGACTTGAAAAACACTAACAGTACAGGCTATGATGATAATAATACAAACGTTGTGAAATACGTATCGCACATTATTTTCACACCAATCGGCCATATTGTTAATCTGTGCATTGCTGAAGGTGTCTTCCCAGAGAAACTGAAAACAACAATAATGAAACCATTGTTTAAAAAAGGAGACTGCGAAAATATTAATAGTAATAGGCCTTTGGCCTTGATACCAATATTCTCTAAATAAATAGAGAAAGTAATTTATATTTTGCTTTACCAATACTGTTAAGCGAATAAAATATTGGTACCACATCAAAAGGGGTTTCGCAAAAATAAAAACATTAATATGGCTATGTATGACATGTTATATCAAATTTATTGAAGAATGGATAATCGCCTATCTAACTGTGGTACCTATACCTTATTTACTTTCCCGTGAAACAAAGTGTAAACAAAGAAAACAATGGTTGTCAAACTTACAACAATATCACGTTTGTAAGGATACGAATCGTGGCCCAACTTTCTTCTACATGTTTGAAAATGTTAATAACAGTCTCCTGTCTGTAGAACGCATTGGAGTATGCTTGGAACGCTTTTTCTTCGGCGAATAAATGCTCGGACCAGGTTTACTCATTTTGAACCAAATTAACCTGCCACATGGAATGTTATTAACTCCACAAAGCTTCAATTACCGAAAGATAATATAGAGCAGGTTACGGTAAATAACGAAAACATTAGGGATCCTTATCGTATTGCACAATGTTTCAACAATTACTATATTGATGAATTAAAAACACAGATGAAACCAATAGCTCCTCGAAACTGCTGCTTAAATAATGGGCACGAGAAGTGATGAATATAACTAAAAATTAAAAAAATACAACAAGCACCGGCTTTAACGAAATATGTACGAAGGTAGTAAAATTTGTATCAGATATAATTTCCCCTGTGTTGTCCTATATTATTAATTTGTGTATAGAGACTGGTGTTTTTCCAGATAAGATCAACGTTACTGTAGTGAAACCAATGCACAAAAAAGAGCAAAAAATCTTAATAAAAAACTATAGGTAGTTAGCGTTAATAACAATATTTTCAAAATTTTAAGAAAAGATTATTCACTCAAATTATTACACATATTTTGAGAAAACTGGTTTAATTTGTAAAGAACAAAATGGGTTCCGTAAAAGTAAAGGCATTGATTTAGCTATGTACGACTTTCTTGACGTAGCTTATAATATAATGGTTAGTAGAATTCTTGGGGATATGACTAGGGCTTTTGATTATGTACATCATAGCATTCTTCTCTACAAATTAAAGACCTATGGAATTAGAGGAAATGCTTATAACTTAATAAAATCGTATTTAAAGGACAGATGGTAAAAAACTTACATAACCAAGATCTGCATAAAAACTAAAACTGAAATGATTTATCAATCTGAACTTAAAGCAGTCCATTATGGAGTACCACAGGGTAGTATACTGGGGCCTCTTCTTTTTTTGGTGTATATTAATGATATGCCGAACTGTATACGCACCCTCATGATATTATATGCAGATGATAGCTCAGTAATATTCAATGATGAAAATGAAATCAATGATAGCCTCATAAAAATTACGAAATGGTTGGAAAATAATAACTTAATCATTAATTTAGATAAAACTAAAATAATGAAATTGGCGCAAGAAAGTATTAGTATACATATAAAACATTAAAAAAAAATTATGAATTAACTTAGGCTCTGTGGGTTCCTTGCCGTTTCTTTATCACGGAGGACCACCTAGAAAGCGGCGTTAACTTTCCTTCCCTTCCCACACACGGTGTCTTTTGGTCGTAACGGGGCTGGGGGGCTTCTGCTCTACGCGGGCTGCGGTGGGGATGGCGTAAGATAGGATAGGGGAAAAGAAGGGGTAGGGTAGGCATAGGATAGGGGTAGGCCGGGGTAGGGTAGGAGTGGGTAGAATAAGATAGGGGTAGGCTACGGCCAGGGTAAGGGTAGGGTGGGAGCAGCTACCTATCACATGCAGCATCTGTGATGCATGCTTGCTTAAAGGTCTGTTTGGCGGTGGCGTCTATTATGTACCTTTTCCTCTGTTGTCGTACAAATTCGTGCACTTAATAGCCTATTAGGATGGTAGCAGTACTCCATATGCAAAACACACAATATACACAGGTACACTTGTGCGAAAGACATTTGTACGAAAGACACTTGCGCGAATGGACATTTTTGCGAATGTAGATTTGTGCGAAAGAGACTTGCGCGAAAAACATTGACTAATGGACGTTTGCGCCATTGCGTGTAACTTTGGAACAGTAACAGACAGATACTTGAAATATTATTAGAATGTGTGTTTCTGTAGCCGCAATAACAACAAATAATAAAATCGATTTTTTCGGCGATTGTAAGAGGTTTTTGTTATTTCTACCATAAAAGATAATACATACATAATAAAGAGTTTTTGTATTGTATACAAGCACAAAACTTTGTGTGATTATAGTGCTAATACTAAAAATAAACATTTTACGGCGCCTTGTATTTCCAGATAGGAGAAACTATTTTTATTCTTTTCTGTATAGATACGTGATCGGCAAAGGCACGGTCTAAAGTAATTCCTTTTTGTAGCATAGAACAGTGATACAGTGAATAAAAAAACTTGTATTCATTTACAGGAAAGTTTAATGAAAAGGATTCAAAACTCAGCATTTACCTTTCCGGAAGAGGTAAAAACTCCCCACCACAACCGGACATGAAAACGCTGGCATCCAAACTGTCCAACTTAACATATAAACATTTAATAGTAATGGGAATGAAATCTGAGGAAAATAACTATATGGCAGATTTAGTATATTCTATTACCAGCAATATCAGTGAAATTAACAAAGTGACATTAACGGATGATATGGATGATTATATTTGTTTACCAGGAAGATTATTCACCAATATTTCTTTAACATCATTAGTGGTTGATCCTAAAGGACAACGTGACACCACTATTATAAATAATATACTTGTGGAGAGCAGTGTATTTAATAGCGAAACATTGACTAATGTATACTTAAAATATGTGAAAATGCCAGTGCTCCCAAAATCAAACAATCTGGCAAATATTACCCTAGAACAGAGTGTGTCAGAAGGCAAATGGGGTGGATGCCGGAAGTTACAAAGACTGGTTTTAATTAGTCACACTTTCGAGCAGAATTTTTTCGTAAAGACCGGGGGGTTGCTGGCTCACTGCGAGCAATTGACAGAATTGGATTTGAGGAATCTTGACTTTTCAGAATGTGATCATGATGATAAATTTTGTAACAACCTGTGCGTCATTATTTTTGGATTGAAATCATTGAAAAAACTCATAATAGTAAACAGCTCTCTACATAAGATCGCTGACATTTGTTTCGCTTCTTTAAGCGAAATAGGATATATTGACTTAACAGGCAGTCGACTGTTTGATCCAAATTTGTAAGTATTACATCTATGTGGTAAAGTTAAGGCGTCTATTACCGCGGTACAAAAATTCGCACAGCTTTTCGGGTGTAATTTCTAAATTCGTAAGCTTACAACAAGTATATTTTTGAGAAGTTAAAACAAGTATAAGTTTACAAACGCGTTCCATCGCACTAACTATTGCGTTCTTTATACGCCAAAACCAATATTTTTTGCATGAAAGCACAAGACTTGATGACAAGACAATACTGACCACCCCGCTAGGGGGAGGAGGAGGGGATAACATTTTCTTACGCCGCGCATTGTTGGGACAAAACTTCCCTCGGGTAATTGTAATGTCATTTTCAGATACCAAAGAGAATGGCAATCATTTTTTTGCATACAAAAAGATTGTATTATCTCCAAATTCTAAAACATTACACTGAGCAAAGATCTTTCAGTGACAATACACTGAACTGGTATCGATATCGGTACCTATTTAAAAATATATGTATAAAAATCCACTTTAATACAGATTTTGAAAAAATAAGTTTTATTGTAACAATTTAATAAAAATACAAAAGTTTAAAGCATGGCACACAATTTCATAGAAAAATAAGGACATCAAAAGGACTAAGTTGCTAGCTAGGGCGTGATAGTACGGATTGAGTTTGGTTTGATTAATATGTCGTAAATTATAAAGTTTTTAACATAAAAGACATTGTATGTATCCTTTGCAACATATAATTTATTCACATTTAAACTTATTGGTGAGCTGGGCCTACGTGACGATTTCAAGCGTCTCAAAGGTCTGCAATTAAAACTACAGTCTAGCACTTTCTTAAAAATTGTCCCAACACCGCTGATTTCCCACGTACTCGGGAATGGGCGAGCCTGGGTTGAGCGCCCTCCAAGCACTGACGTGCATCGTCGATATGATATCTGCCACCATCTCGTCATCATCATCATCTTGGTATTATGTCCCGGTTGCGAATCCGGGCGGCACGCGAGGGCCCAGGATCCGCTCATCCTCCCCCTTCTACTGCAAGAATATTAGTCACTGCTCCACGTTGAGAAAAACATTCAAGATCTGCTTCACCGACTCTCTAAGCACTTCGTCAAAGGAAGCTACACTGTACGGGTACTTGGCACCTACTGTACCAAGTAGGACACGTACGGAGGAAATAATGATCTTTAGGGACAGCAAAGCACAACCACAGCAAAATCAGAGCAACGTGTGCTGAAAGATTTTTAAGGCGTCCCCGGGCGACTAGAAGAAGCAGCCTTCTGGATTCGAAAGTTTCAGCTTCAGGTCAATTTCGAGGGAGGTCATTTTTTTATATTGCGACAGCTTTTTCAAATACTTCTTCTAAACATATTATTATGATACTATGCATACATACTGTACAATATTATAATAGATTAATGAGGATCTGATAATGGAGTCATGAGGTGGATAGTAGACTTCTTCAACCGTTGCTAGTAACATAGTCGAGATTGGACTCATTTGGTGAATTTCGACGAGTTCATTATGTACAGCATGCTTGACATTGTCAAAAGATGGACAGTAGAACTGTTCTACAGTTGCTAGTTGCCGAGTTTGGACTCATTTGGTCAGATTTGCCGAGTTCCATACAGTACAGTTACAGCAAAAGTCTCGGCAAAAATAGGTGAATCCAGAAGATGAAAAGATGACGAAAATAATTCCCCAAGACCTGGAAGCATGAAAGATAAAAGGGGAAAAGAAGAACGAGACTCTAAACTGCAGGAGATGAATTTACACTTACTTGTGTTTACCTCTAGCCCTAGCCTACGCAAAAGCGGTAGTAGGATCTCTTCTAAAATAATCAGGCCATTAAATAAAAAAACTGACAAGCGTCGCTAAACTATCAAATAATCGATGTCCATTATTGCCAGTCGAAGGCGAAGTGAGCTGCACCAAATGAGCTGGATGGATCCCATCCAAACCTGTCGCAGATCCACTATGAAAAGTCTTGAGCGCTTGTACAATGTCCTCTGTCTTAACTCTAAGTGCCAGTATAGATCGGTCAGGGGATAAAGGAAAATCGAACAGACGACGGAAAGGTGCTTGATGTATCTCAGTGGGGAGAAGGATATTTTCCCACTGAGATAGGTGACTTATTACCACCAATGTAAAAAAAGTAAATAAATAAAGTTATTCGAAAAGGAATATCTGCCACTGTTTTGGATATTCTCATTAACCTTTGTAGTGAGTGTACCCGAACCTGATACCTCTGGAGATTTCAAACTTATTTAGGCAAAAGTCAGAAGGGCACTCCATTCTTTGATCTGTATCCCTCCATGAGAGTTCTCAGGGCAAATACGGGGTCCATAGTCCCACAACCCGGCCCGGATTGTACACTTCTGCCGAATCCGCGAGTTAAGAATGGGTTCAAAAAGCTTCATCGTGTGAGACATCATCGTGTGTCCCATATCCCCTATTGTCACTATAGTGCTGGTACCAAATGTGATTTAAATACCATAAATAATTTCACTATATACCTATGACTCGGGAATCCGGCGCTACAATTTACAGCCACAGAACATCAGTCTCACCAAAAATCATACCAATTATGCTCTGTCAATGACTTCTTGATGCTTCACTTTAAAACTATTATTTACTTCGCCACCAACAATTTCACAGTATATTTACATACCGTAAATACTTTAGAATAGTAGATTAGCGAGTTTTATTTACATTTCCGACATTAAAATTTACATACATACACATATAGCTCACGCCTGTGTCCCACAGTTGGGGTAGGCAAACTCTCCCTCTCTCTTCTCTTTTCTCTGTCCTGACACAACTCCCTAGCCTCGCATATATCCACAACTCTTTTCATACATCTCCTTTTATTCTTAGCACTTTGGACCCCAGCTTTTTTGAGAACATTACTGATCTGATCAGTAAATGTTTTTGTGGATCGTCCTTTTAAGGGCCGGTTTTCCAGATTCGCGATATATATCTCTTTCCTCAATCTCCTTTCATCCATTCGCTCTACATGCCCGAACCATCTCAACATCCCTTTTTCTATTTTTGATACTACATCATCTTTCATGCCATACCTTTCACGGATCACTATATTTACTAGATTTAATATTAATAATATATTTTTAGTATTAACAATGTTTGTTTACAAATAACTTGTAATCAGTTTCAATCTCACGAAAAGGATGCTTTTCGTAAAATCGTATTTTACTGAAGTGGTAAATCAAGCTGTAAATTCATCGGCATACCTCGGTAAAAGATAAAATTGACTTCTTGTCTAAAAATATTGTAATTAATATATGGATAAAGCCTAAGCTGGTAGGATAGTGGTCAATGCTTACTTAATATTTCTGCTTTCTTATATTGCGATTATACCGCGGTAATAGACGACTTCACCCTGTATTTAACCTAACTTAAATTCAAGATTTAACTTAAAAGTCTGAATTTATATTTTACATGCTATGGCTCTTGCCGCGTGGACTGCACGTTATATCACGTAAGTAGGGGTTAGGGGTGAGGGGATGAAAGTAGCCTATCTCTTATTCTAAACACTAATCTAGCTAACCACTAACCAAGATTCATCCAAATCCGTTCAGCCGTTTAGGCGTTGCTCCCAAATGAAAATACGTTCAGTACTTTTTGCATGAAGGAGTAACAAACATCCAATCGTGCATGGTTGCAAAATTTCGAATTTATAATATTAAGTTTATGGTAAAGTTGCATAAAATTTAAATTTTATCGATGTACCACTTTTGAATTCTAGTTTTTAAATTAGAGAGTCATCATCACCACCACCTGCAGTCTTTATTTATTTATTTTATTTATTAGAAAGACCAACAGCTTTATAATACAATAGTTATTCATCTTTACCAATATTCTCTCTCTCAATGACTATGTACGTACAGGATTTAGCCTTAATCCACATTGTGGAAATAACATGAAAATAAAAAATATATTGAGACTTTAATATTTTCTTCACAGTATTAGTGGAATAAGCGAGACATTACACACATTGATCCTGGATAATATTTTATGCGAAGACGGTTGGTACTTTTTTCATTTTATGTTAATATCCGTTATGTGCGTAAACAATAGTCTGTAACATAAACATAATCTGTAACAACTTATAGTCTATCAATGATTGAGACGATTCAAGGTCCGGCGAAATCAGGACATCAGCGACGCGGCACTACGAAAATTATATTTTTGGTGTTTCGAAGTTATTTGATTCCTCTGCTTTCGTACTTTCGACATCTACCTATACAGTATACTATTGTTTGTCACATCCGGTTCCTTCCATATTTCGTTTAATGCTATATTCTATAGGTACCTATTTGAATTTGGCTGAATATTCTAAAGAGTCACTAATATTATTAAAGCATAACATTAACTGAGGGTCCCTTACGGCTAGCCTACAATACTGCGTTGCGGCATCGCATCGCAAACTAAAGTAACGGCGAAACGTTCCTCTATTATAGAAATGAAACAGCGCATTGGATAATTCAGCGATGCGTTGTACGACATCGTTGATTTCTTGTATGCGTCGTCGTGCCGCAGTGTTGTGGCCTGGCCCTTTGTCTGTACTACCGCTAACTTAAATAATTATTTAAATATCGTTGTTAGTATGTTAATGGCAACTAAGAACTTTTATTCGTATTTTTATAGACATTGAAAAGTATCTTGGGAAATTTAAGTATTCGATCAAACACATATCTATGAAAGAACGATATCCCGATGAACCAATGAGTCAAAATTTTGGCGATTTCACGAACCTAACGTATCTGGATTTGTCTAATAGTGATCTGCCTGGAAATTTTAAGGTAAATGTTTAAACAGTGGAGAGATGGCTAAAAAGTGAAGTGACTGGAAGGATGAGAAAGAGGCCTTTTCCTTGTAATGGTTCACTGGTGGCTACTATTGTGACAAACCTTCATTGTGTTGTTTCTTAAATTATGCATAATTTAAAGATTTATTTATCAAAAGTAACAATATATCTAGGAAATAAGATAAATAATCCTTCTATCGCATCGCGAGTCGGTTACCGATACCATTAGGCCACCGACGCCCCGAGAGAGACGCGACGAGAGGCGTAATAATGACATTCCCCATTCATTATCAATGATGTAAACTATGAAATATTATAAACTGTAATTAGGGTGCGCCCAGATCTCGCGAACAATTCGCGCGTAACAATTCACGAGTACGCACCCTTAGAGGCCACATTAGAGGCGGGCAACGCACTGGTAATGCCCTTTGTGTTGCTGATGTCCTTAGGCAGCGGTGGCTACTTTCCTTAATGTGGCCATAAAAACATTTTTTAATTTGCAGGTTGACGATTTGCCATCAAATACAAAACTGCCTGTCTTAGTTGATCTACGGAATACCTCAATATATTCCTCAACTCGTGCAATGTGCAACGATTGGATAAATAGCTATCACCACCGAAGATTGTTACAGGTAAACTCAGTATATTACAATTTTTTACTAAACACACAATTACAATCATAAAATCTGGACTCCTTCAAGGCCAGAGTTAATAGACTGTTTCTATAATAGACAAGCATATGCCATCCTCGGCCACATGGATGAGATGGCGGTCACATGGTTTAATAGTTTATAATACAAAAATATTAAATATTTGTGTAAATATTAAAATATTAGGTACTTAATAAAGACAAATGTAGGTTTTACTGATTATTAATATCTAGTTGCCCCCCCAACCCGCTCCCCCCTCCCCCCTGCGCGAAATCGTTCTCCTACCCTACCCTAACCTACCCTGCACCTAACCTACACCTACCGTACAACTACTCTACACCTACCCTGCGCTTATGCGCTTATTACATCTGCAGGCCTAGCACGAGTGTGCCCGCGACACAGATCGCGCCGCGACAGAAATTTGTCTTTCAAGCCATTTTTACAATCGCACTGTCAGTTGCATAGCACATGTGGTCACTTCGAGAAGTCTTGCCCCCGCCCCGCAAAAACCTCTGTTGCGGGCGATCAAAGATCAACAATGCGCGACATAGCTGCTGTGTCGCCATTTATCAAAAATTTCTTCATTTCGGGTACCGAACGGGTATCGGGAATCGGGTACAGACTATTAGAGGAACGAAACGTACCGTCTAATGGTAAACAAACCGCTGCAAGTTAATTAATAATTAAGTGGTTAAATACGTAACCTCTGAAGACCATTGTTGTTTGGATTGGTGCAGTTTATGGGTAAGATCACATTGTACGAAAAAACTCAATAAGAACAACACTTTTTTTACCACATTCTTCGAACACAAGTCAACTCTTTTCCTTTTAAAACATAATTTTGAATCATCCACATCAGGAAAACAGCAAATCACAAACAAGCAAATAAAATTAACAGCTGATTGGACACCTGTCACAATCCACAATGACAGACACACAAGGAGGCCAACATACACAGTAAATTTTGGATGCGTTCACAAATATTTCTCACTTTATAACGAACAATAACCAGTTATAACTGTTCCTGTCTACGCCGAACAAAGTTTATGGAAATATACGCCAAATATAAATTAAGCAAATAAATTATTATGACATATTTTTTTTACAAGAATTTAATTACTTGTTGCTATTGAAGATTATTTATTTCACATAATATTTATTGCAAGAATTGAATGCTAATTATTGACATTGAAAATTATTTATTGGATATTTATTGCGAGAATTCAATATTTATTAATTAACATTAAACATTAATTTTGTTATTTGATAATTGACATTTCTATCGAACACGAAGCTAAAATGGATATTTCTAAGATAACCATCAGAAAAAAACTAGTAAAATCACTTGATGATTTCAATATGTCAAGTGTCAGCAATATTACTTCACATGTAGTGAACAAGGAGGAGAGTTTACCAGATACTACATCCTTCTTTAATATAGAGCATAATAAAGAATTAAAAACAAGGAATGCCGTTCAGGTGAAATATATTGACAAATTAATTATTGAAAACACAGAATTTAAAAAACAGATGTCTAGTTTGCAATTTGCAATAGAATGTTTAAAAAAATTGTGCTCTGCGAAACTGACACCCACAGGCACGCCAAAAGTCACACCAGCGTCGCCACTCATACCACGGTTAGAAAGACATTTATCGAGTACACCAAAAAATTACCGCGACATGAATTTTAAGAAATTGCAAAAAGACCAGGCCATACAAACTGAGAGTTACATGGAGACTTCCATAACATTTAAGACTATTAAAGCTAAGACGTTTACTAAAAAAAATTAAAGAAACAGAGGCAAAAACTTATTATTTTTAAAAGATAAAAATGACAGGCTATTACTACAGATTAAAAAAATAGAAGAAGAAAAAAAACAGAGAGCTATCACAACATTTGAGGAGGGTGAAAGTGCCAAATTAAAAGGAGACGATACAGTAGATATAGACGATAATAAGGAAAGAGTTAACACACCTAACAAAGGAAAATTGGCCTTTTCAGAAATATATTCCAGTGGGAGCGCCAATGAAATATTTAATAAATTATACGACCTATTTTTAACATTTTACAATCTATATTTTCCCGTGGTAAGAGTCAAGCACACTGCCAAAAAAACGAATAATCTGGCTATTTAAAGGTATAAAGTTATGTGCTAGACGCAGACGTGAACTTCTGTGGAAATATAGACTAACAAAAAACAAATCTGACAGAAATAAATTTAAAACGTACTCTAAAAGAATAAATAAAATAATGAAATTGACACAAAAATAACAAAACAACAATTACATTAGGACATAAAATAATAAATCAAAGCCTAGTTGGCATGTAATTCCCTAAAGAAACTGTAACACCAATAAAATCAAAAGACTGTACTATTCATGACCCGGCTGATATAGCGCAAGCTTTTAATGATTATTTTACAAATATTAACTGCGTCACTAATAAATCAAACTACAAAAAAACGAATTCCAATACAGCAGTCGAGCCAAGCATCCTTGCCTATCCGATGTGGGGTTTTAGGAATTCGGCGTGTTCGGGATGTGAGCCTGCTGGCCTTCCTTGCGTCATCGCATGGGGTTGTGAGTCTTGTCACTAACATTCTATCAGTAGATGGTGGCAGGATAAACATTCCCCATGTCGGTGATGCACTGACGGCTTGGGGGGCTCTCAACCCGACTACACCTAAAACTGAGTGCCCGGAGAGTCAGCGGTCTTGGGACAATATTGGGGCGAAGAGGGTGCTGGAGCAGCTGGAGGGTGTAACTATGGGTGTAGACCTTGCAAGGCTTAAGGCAGTATCACAGCCAGAGTCAGGTGCGTGGTTGCACGCTTTGCCATCGCCACATCTAGGCACGCTTTTAGATAGCGAGTCATTGCGGGTGGCTGTGGCTCTTCGCTTGGGCTGCGATGTATGCGAACCTCATCAATGCATCTGCGGATCCAGAGTTGAAGCCAATGGTCACCACGCTTTGAGTTGCTGTCGATGCTTGGGAAGATTTCCACGTCACCACGCCCTCAATGATATTGTCCGGAGAGCACTGGTTTCTTCCAACATTCCTTTCGCCTTGGAGCCTCCCGGACTGAGCAGGTCCGACGGCAAGAGACCTGATGGTGTGACTCTGGTGCCGTAGCATAAGGGCAAATGCCTTTTGTGGGACGCCACATGTGTCAGCACCTTTGCGGCTTCGCATCTCGGTCGCACCGTTAGAGCGGCTGGGGCAGCGGCGGAGTCTGCGGCCCTTAGAAAAAGGGACAAATACTCCGCGCTGCAAAACAATTATTTATTTGTCGCTCTCGCAGCGGAAACGACCGGGTGTTGGTGTGAGGAAGCGAGGGTGTTTCTCAAAGATGTTGGCCGTCGTATGAGGGAGAGGGGTGGTGACCCCCGCTCTGGTCTGGTTATTCCTGTTGCAGAGGCTGTCCATCGCCATTCAGCGTGGCAACGCTGCTAGTGTTATGGGCACCTTTGCACCGGGAATGGCAAAGAGTGGGTTAAATATCTAGTTTAAGTTTTATGACGAAGTTGTACGGATATCTAGTTTTAAGTTAATTTATTGATTATGTAAATTATATTCACATATTTTGTAATTAATAAATTGTAAGTTCTGTTTAAAAAAGTATTATTAACTATAATACATGAAATAAAAGCTATCAATGTCTGGATTCCAATACTAAACTAAAAACTTTATTTATGACACCCACGACTCCATATGACATTTTTCGAATTATAAAAGATTTAAAAAACACGAATAGCACGGGATATGATGATGTAAACACTAAAGTCATCAAATATGAATACCATATTATTTCATCGCCCCTTAGCCATGTCATAAACCTGTGTATTACAGAAGGTGTTTTCCCAGATAATCTAAAAGTTACAATAATAAAGCCATTATTCAAAATAGAAGATCCCGAGAATATGAAGAATTACAGGCCTATAGCTGAACACTTTTAGCACTTTCACGAGGGATGCGGGGGAGCAATTCACCAAAAAACACGCGATAAAAGTTTAAACCGTATATTAGATACACATTGATAGACGTTGGTAGGTAGGTAGGTAGGTAGGTTGACATAATGAAATTCTAAACACCTTATATACTTTCAACACGCAAACTTGACACCGCGATGTAGGAATCGGCGTGTTGTATCAATAGCGCCATCTAGTGACAATCTTACGAACTAATTATACTCAACATAACCGCCCGACAAGGACGCCTTTTCAAAAAGTCGTCATTAATATAAATCGATTAATGTGAAGCAAATAAACAAAATTAAGATGCGTCATTAGCGGGATGGACACTAAAGGTAAATTTTAATCTCAAGCTAAAAAAAAGCAATTAATAACATACAATTAATGTTGGACTATTCGGTTACTGGTAAAACACATAACTTATTTACGGGTCTTTTGATTAGAGAATTCTTAACCTTTAATGTCACAACTCGAGTGATTTGATCAGGACCGGGATGTTTTTGTTCTACCTTGCCAAAAAGCCACCTGGCTGGTGGTAAATTGTCTTTCTATACCAACCCAATGTCGCCCACGCTTGGCTCAGGTTTTGTTGTGTCCATTTGTGACGATGAAGAAAATGAGTCAAATATTCTCTTGACCATCGACGCCCAAAGCTTATACCATCTTTTATCAGTCGCCAACGCCTAAGGGTGTTTATGTTGGATTCTACATAATGTTTTTTTTTTTCAGGAATTAGAATTAATGGTTCTCCATGGTAACAACAAGTGATGCAAGTCCGGCTGTATAGTAGGTCCCACAATAGGCTCATCGTTCAAAGACACTCCGTTTTTTCCCTTGCAGGAACCGTAAGTTTTTGTGGTAACTTTATTCTCTCTGCATACAGCGTGATGAGGTAAGTAAACTGACGCACTTTTCTTGTCATCATTTTCAGAAACCTTCTCCATGTGCCCAAGTTCCAGGTATTCATTTATGACTTTAGTGTAGTTTTCTTTAAATTGATTGTTTTTCTTAAATTTGTTTTCTAATGATTGGTAGCTTTTTTCTCTAAACCCTCCATTTTTACAAGCTGGCTTTTCATTCTTAAAAGGCAGTCTGACAATATAACGTCTCTCTTCATCTCTAGTCGTAGTAGCGACAAATAGTTTTTCACTTTGTTTTCATCTTCTGTAAATAGTTTACTAAATGTAATAGGCTCTGACTCTATTTCCCAAAATCGTTTCAGTGCATCATCTTCGTTTATTTGAGTCGAGCTATCACATGAGTTAACAATGCCAGACAGAACCCAACCTAAATTAGTATTCTGTGCTATCAACAATTCCTGAGGGGTTTTCCTGATACCTTCTTTTATAATTTTTCCATATACTTCAGCTCCTAGTAGTACATCAACTTTGTTTGGTGTATGATATTCTGGATCCGCTAGTAAGCTGCTGTCTAAATCAATAAATTCAGTTTCCATTACCTTTTCTACAGGAAGAAGTGAACTTATAGACTTCAACACAAATGCCTTCACTTGAACCTTGAAGTTTTGATCCAACCTTGACATCAAATTTAAATGAACAAAGTAGTTTGATATTACGGATTTCTCACCACCTACACCTTTAATGGTGTGTTTAGATTTATATTTCTTCAAACCCAAGTATTGGATTACTGCCTCCGTAACAAAGGATGCCTGAGATCCCTGGTCAATCAAAGCTCTTAATATTCTATAGCTTTTGTTTTGGGTTTCAGCTTTTATGAGAGCAGCAGCCAAAAGAACGGTATGATTGTTACTTCCTGTAGAAAAACAAGATACAATAGGTTGTCTGTCAGCATCTGCATCATCAGTTTTTGACATCACCTCGGTTTTATCGGTTCGTTTTGACGATAGCACGATATTTGTGTGCAACAAAGAGTTATGTTGCCTTTTACATGTACGACATGTGTTGGTAGATTTACAAAACTTTACTGAATGTTCAACTCCAAGACAGTTGAAGCATAAACCCTTATCTCGAACAACTTTACGTCGAGTGTTGACATCAGCAGCAATAAATTTCTTACATGAGTTAATTTTATGATCGGCCGCACAATATTGGCACTCTAATGAATATTTATTGTCTGTTACATGAAATGATTGCGAACCATTTGAGTTATTTTGACCTTTATTGGATCTAAAGTCCAAAAACTCAAGTGCTCGGAATCTACTAGTCAAAAATTCTATGAATTGATTAAATGTTGGCAATTCATCAGAACAATCATTGGAAACTTTTAGTTCCCATTGTTTTCTGGTCTCCTGATCCAACTTAAGACATATATAATTACAATCATATCCCAACTACTGACATCGATGCCCAAGTTCTTTAAACTATGCAAACATTCGGAAGTAGTATCAACTAAATCTTTTATTTGCTGAGATGATTCTACTAAAACATTTTTCTGACTTAGCAACCGTTTTAAAATACAATTTGCCAAAAATCTTTTATTGTTGTATCTACTTTCAAGTTGTTTCCAACAAGTTTTGTAATTATCAGCAGTTATGGGAATATGACGCAATAATTGTTCTGCTCCGCCCGACAAGTGGCTCTTTAAGTAGTGAAGTTTTTGAACATCATCTAAAGAATTATTCTTATCTATCAATGACACAAACAAATCCTTAAAAGTACTCCAATCTGAATACTTTCCAGAAAAGGTAGGTATAGTTATTGTAGGTAGTTTTACATTGGTTGAGTTAGTTACAACTGTTGAGGATGATTCCCCTAAATTTGACACTTTGCCTTCATTTAATTTACTTAAGCTATCTGATAACTCCGTTTTATAATCTAAATAAAGTTCCTCTGTAGCATCAAAAATATCATAAGTATTTAATAGATCATCATGTGCTTCAGCAATTATTTGTTTATGATTTTCCCAAAATGTATTCCATTTTTGATTCAAAATACTCATACGAGCGTTGACATAATTTACAGTAATTCTCTCCTTCGGTGACTTTTTGAAATTCTGTCTGGACTTATATAATTGGGTATTAATATGAACTTGCAACTTTATCAAAGCATCCATTTCAATATCTTAAGTCCAAAAATTTCAAAGTGTAACATTTACCAAAAAAAATATAAGTCCCAAAATAAGTAAAAACCAACAGGAGCGAATTTTTCTAAGTCCCAAATACTTTAAAATTAACCAAGTAACAAACTTAAATTTTCTAAGTTAAAATTGATTGAAATTATTCTAAGTCCAAAACAAATTTGGAAAATTTTACAAGTCCAAATTAAAGTTATTTATTTCTAAGTTAATTTCTTCAAACAGTTAAAGTTCAATATTGCTTGATGATTGCACTTACGACGTTTGTTAAACAAAGACTACTCACGGTTTCACTTGTCACAATCACTTAACTTCGAGATGACAGCGCCCTCTGCCGTCAAACTGCAGCTTACTGGACCCTTCCAGGCTCGACTGCTGATGAAAGGTTTCTTGCGTGCTGGTCTTCTTGCTCCACCACAGTTGCTCCTCGTGTCACAAATCCAGGTTTCCACTCCTGGCTCCGTACGCAGATCGTAGCTTCGAAGCCGTCCAACTTGGATTCCTCAGCTCCTGGTAGGATGATCTGAACAGCGACCCACTGTCCAGTAGTTCCGCGAAGGTGATTCCACACCACGACGACGACGAAATGAAGAATTCCCAAATTTCAGTTTGGGTATCCGACTCGTAAGGACCATGAACACTTTTAGCACTTTCACGAGGGATGCGGGGGAGCAATTCGCCAAAAAACACGCGATAAAAGTTTAAACCGTATATTAGATACACATTGATAGACGTTGGTAGGTAGGTAGGTAGGTAGGTTGACATAATGAAATTCTAAACACCTTATATACTTTCAACACGCAAACTTGACACCGCGATGTAGGAATCGGCGTGTTGTATCAATAGCGCCATCTAGTGACAATCATACGAACTAATTATACTCAACAATAGCCTTAATTCCCATATTTTCCAAAATAATTGAAAAAGTAATAAACAATTCTTTATACCAATACTGTGAAGCAAATGAAGTACTAGCACCGCAGCAAAAAGGATTCAGAAAAAACAAAAATATAAATATGGCCCTATATGACATGCTTTACTAGGCAGAGGTTGCACCTTGCATGTGTCCTGTTTGATGTGATGAAGTTTAAGCAACCTCATTACTTATTTGAAAAAATTAAGATTACTTCACTTCAGGAGAAGTATGGCAGTAGATCTGCACGTATCCCTCTGTCGGTTCATAAGCATGGATCGGCAGCTTTTAGGGGCAGTTTCCGCTATCAAGCAAGGAAGTGCTGGAATAACATACCCCCTCCAATAAGAATGTTAGGCACAAAGTGCACATTTAATAAACATTATAAAAGTCATCTTTTAGAAATCCAGAAGGAGGGTATTCCAGAGCACTTCTTGCGATAGCGGATCTTAACATATGGAATGCTTGCATAGGCCACCATGTCCTGTATTGGGTTTTCTGACCATCACATTGCTAAATTTATTTTTATTTTTAATCCAAATCCGTTCAGCGCTTTGGGCGTTGAAAAGTAGCAGACGAACAGACACATGTCATAACTTTTGCGTTTGTAGTGTTGATTGGTAATTGAAAATGTGGAGCATGTAACTACACACAGATGGATCACTTTACACACTAGATGTTTTAAAAAAAGATTTCATTGGGTACCGCGTGCTACCTGGGTTATGGCTATCTGGGCTGGGTTATCTCAGTGACAGAATTAAAATGACCCAAATTACTCGAATATGTCACAAAACAAAATTAGAAACCCAATATTTGTCAAAAGGTAATACTGTACGCTACGGTGTTCCGCAAGGGAGTGTATTGGGACCTCTATTATTTATTATTTACATTAATGACATTTTAGAATCGATTATTAATCAAATTATCTTATTTGCTGATGACTGCACGGTGCTCTTTAATAATGAAATTGACATAAATCCTACTCTGTCTAATATAATTGAATGGTTAAAAAATAATAACTTACAACTAAATCTAGATAAAACGAAAATTATAAAATTTAAACAACGAGACAAGAACACTATTCAAGCAAACGTTACACATAATGGACAAATAATTGAAAATACTAAGGTTACAACAATTTTAGGTCTATATTTAGACAGCAAAATGAGATACAGAATAATAAAGCTATCCCAAAAACGATTCGCGAAGCAGAGACTCTTGGTAGTTTTAAGAGGCAGCTATACAGTTTTCTTGTCCAAAGAGCTTTATATACGGTTGAGGAGTTCTGTTTAGCGTGTAAGGAACGTAAATAATTTTTTCTCTCAGTAAATGTACCTAATTTAATGACAATTTGTAATGCCATTGAATTAATTTTGACATATTTTGTAACTGGATCTTCATTATTTTGACATTGTTGATTAATTGTAGATACTGTTACTAATTTATGGTTAAATTTAATTATTTATTTTTGTATGACTTTTAATCGGTTTTTAAATATTAATTGACATTATATTTTTATTGACATTTAAATTATTAATGACACTATCTACTTTTGACATCTTAAACATTGACATTCAATGGGTGAAAGACAAATTTTATGATGATGTTTTTATAATTCTTAAAATTAATAATTTAAAATATTTGTAATTATCTATTTTGATTAATGACATTGTTTAAATTCGGAAATTTAATAATGTTTCTAAAATGTTTATGCCAATGGCAGGATTATGATTAGGAATTTTTAGTAGGAAGCTTAATTTTTATTTACGTTGACGTTGCAACTGGCGGGTATTTTTGAAATGGTGTGTAAAAACTTTAATATTAAAAATTCAATGTTTTGGATTGGATAAGATTATGCTTGAAATAATTTAGTGAAATCTTGCATAAATTTACTCTTTTCACCTAGGAATATGTTCCAATGATATGTTATGACATATCTCCCCAATTTTGCTTTTATCTATGCGTTTAACATAACATTGGCTAACGGATAGTCATTAATTGAAGAAGTGTAAGTAAAATAAGATACATTCATAGTGTAAGTAACGATATCTCTTACATACTAGTGTTAGTAGTTATTGTATAAGACGATTGTCTTGAATGAATGAATGAATAAATGAATGAATGAATGAATGAATGATTTATTGCTGTAAAATGTGGTACATGGTAGATGTTCCAATTTTTATACTCGTTTCTCAGACTTTACCAGAATCTGGCATGCAATATTTGAAGCATATTTAATCTTATTATTATTAAAATGTCCGCAACAAAATTCATAATTATAAATAAAGTAATAGTATATAAAGCTATAAAATAATCATGTCACTTTCGTTAATACGTTAAAATGTCCGAATGAGCATCATTTCATTTAGTTTGTCAGCCAACAGCCATGTTATCTCTTCGCAAAATGACTAGTGAAATAAATATAGTTTGGCGAGCTATTAAACCTAATCTGGTGTTTCTATTATGATCGCGACGCAAGTGAATCTACATAATATTTTTAATTTTGGTAATCTTATTGCTGTGATCAAAGTCACTTTGTTTTGTGTACGACAACGTAATAAAAAAATCATCCTAAACTATACGTTGTATTCATTGCAGGTAGTATACAATTCAGCGACGGCGCTTAAATGACTCAATGAATTCACTAATACTGTAAAAACAGCTTTGTATTAACCATTCTTTTAACTTGCATTTAAACATATTTAATGGCAATAATTTTATATCACTATCAAGGTTATTATTTATTTTAATTGCCATTGTATAACTGTTTGTGCCCCATAGTATTGTTAAATGAGTAGGTACCACCAATCTATCTGGAAACCTTGTGTTGAAAGCAGTAGTTGTCGACCTACCGTCGACTGGCGTGTCCCACGGACGTGTTTACAATAGTTGCACAATTTTTATTCACTACTGTCTCAAATACCACTTTAGCCTAAATTTTAGATTCTAGTTTTTATAATAGTGACGAGTGTCCCATCAGTCTATAGCAAGTGTTAAAGTGAAACAAAAACAATAACAACTGCACTGCCTAAGCGCACTATAAGGGTAACGCACATATTAGATAAGCAGAGCGATAAGCGGAGCGGATACCCCTGTTCTGATATGAGTGTGCGACGTTCACCTGTAAGTAAATCTAGCGAGAGTGTTAACGATATTGGAGAAGGTACGAGTAGCACTTCCCAACCCGACCTCTCTTCCCTCGCATTATATGACACGCAAAATATATTAACTCGGAAAAGGAAGGTGCCAGAGAATGACTTTACGTACCAATTCGATGAATTTAAAAACGAAATCAGGAAATTGCACAATGATTTTGGTAATTCTCAAAGTGAAAATATAAGCAATATTAAAAAAGACATCTCATCTATAAACAACCAACTAATTGAAATGAAATGCAAAACTGATCAAATTATTACAGAACATAATAACTTAAATTTAGATATTCAAAACCTTACAAGCTCGATTAGCAACACCCAAGAAAAACTGAAATGTCTAGAAAATAACATGCAGGCACTCCAAAGTAGCCTACCTGCAACATCGTCCTCTGAATAAAATAATCATAATAATCATCTTGGCGTTAATGTCCCGGTTGTGCTCTCGAGAACGAGGGCCCGGGGTCCGCCTTGACCATGATCCAGGATTTGGCAGGTCAGGTAATTACAGTGGAGCGACTGCCATCTGACCTCCATGACCCTGCTACCAGGGGAACCTGACCAGATTGGATCATGGTTACACATCCAGTCGCCTGAATGTGCAGGTTTCATCACGATGTTTTCCCTCACCGTAAGAGCATCGGTTAGTATTCAACTAATGTACATAACTCAGAAAACAGTCATTGGTACATGGCCGGAGCGGGATTCGAACCCGGGACCTCTGGCTTACGAGTCGGATACTGTCACCGCTCGGCCACCGACGCTCATATTTCGAAGAACTTTAGACCAGTAAAAGAGGTCAATCGACGAGTCCAACTTGGTTGGGCAGCGTTCGTTACGCAACGCCATATATTTTTGTCACAATTACCGCAGTGTCTCAAGACGAATGTTTTCGACCAATGTGTGTTGCCAGTGATGAACATCGTCCTCTGAATATCCTAACTTAATCACTGATGAGGAGATAATGTCCGAACTGCAAGAACGTATGGAACGAAGCAAGAATATAATAATTGCAGGCATACCACAACCGGATGGAGACCTGGAGAAAAAACGAGCTACTGATCTAAATGAGGTGAAGAAAATAACGCAAGCCATATATCCACTCTGTCACAATCCAGAAAAAGTAATACGTCTAGGAATATACGATGGGGGAAAAACACGTCCTGTAAAGGTATGTTATTCATCCCAGGATACAGCTAAAAACATACTAGGGAAGAAAATGAACTCTAAAGATAACAATATTAAAATCTATTCCGACCAGACGCCTAAGCAGCAAAAAGCCATGATCAAACTTCGAGAAGAACTACGCTTACGTACAGAGAACGAAGAAAGGAATTTAATTATAAAATACATAAAAGGCACCCCTAAAATAATACAAAAAGAGCCAAAAAACTAGTAACGAGAGAAGACACAATTAATAAAAACGTCAACAATAAGTTTGTAACGCACGAAGTCTATAGTAACTATGCAGATGTAAAAGTAAAAAATAAAACATTAAAATTCGTGTACGCAAACGTCCGCAGTATCGTTAAGCCGGGCAAATTAGATGAATTAAGATGTATACTACAAGCTTTCCCCACTATTGTACATGTGATAATACCGACGGAGACTTGGATAAAGAACGATAAAGAAGCTCAAAGGTTAAAACTGCCTGACTATTTACACTACTATAGCTACAGGAAAAGTTCAAGAGGAGGTGGAGTTTCCATCTACGTTTACAATAATCTGAAACATGAACTTGTAGAAGAACAATGCGACGATGGAAATCATTTTCTATGGGTACATCTCCATGTACTTAACTTGGAAGTGGGGGCTATATATAGACAACCAGCAGCCAACCTAAACAAGTTCCTGAAAAATTATAATGACCACCTATCAAAAAGGAAACGTGCTATAGTCTTTGGCGATTTGAACCTTAACCTACTTACTCCGAAAGAAAAATCTGTACATGAATACAAGGAATTACTGCAGGACAATAAAATTAGAATATTGAATAAAATTAGTGCGGAACACTGTACCCGTGCAACGGCAACAACAAAAACAATTATAGATCATGTGTGTACAAGTTTGCGAGATAATACATTTCAAATGTCCCTAATTGAATCTTCTATGGCTGATCACACACAAATTTAGCTTGAAATAAATAGACCCACTCGAATTTCAGCAAATAGAAAACGAACTAAGTATGAGGCAATTGATTACTCAAACCTACAGAAAAATGTTAAAGATATTTTTAGAACCAATATGTCTCACGAGTATGATGAACTAGAATCCAAATTGCTACAAGCAATTACTAAAAACAAAGTTATTAAAACCAAAATACTTAATCCACCAAACAAGGAATGGATAAGTAAAGACATAATTGACGAAATCAATACAAGGAACCAACTATGGCATGCACTGAAACAAACACCTGAAGATCAACAGTTGAAGAACAAATTCATACAGCAAAGAAACAAAACCCACTCAAAAATTTAATCATCTAAGAATAGTTATTATCACAAATCATTTACAAACTGTAAGAAGAATCCTTTAAAAATGTGGCAACTTATCAATAAACTAACAAACTATAAAACCGATACTACAAACTCTACACCATTAAAAATCAATACACCTAATGGACCAATTTCGGACCCAAAAGAAATCTGTGAGTGTTTTAACACTTTTTTTGCAACAATCGGTACTGAACTTGCAAACAAAATACCCCATAACAACTTCACATTAACGCTAAATAAATCTGCAACTAATAACCAAAAACTATTAGAACTAAAATTAACAACTCCACAAGAGGTACTAAAAATAATCAATAACCTTGATACAAATACCAGCTCCGGCTTAGACGGGATTAGTGCGAAATGTCTAAAATGTCTCACAGATGACATAGCAGAACCTTTAGCAAATTGCATTAACAAATGTATAACTGATGGACATTTCCCTGACTGCCTAAAGCTTGCAAAGGTTAGCCCTATTTTTAAATCAGCAAATAAAGCAAACCCAAATAACTACCGCCCCATATCAGTCCTACCAATTATGTCCAAAATCTTTGAAAAAATAATGCATGACCGGCTCTACCAGTATTTAACTTCTGTGGATTTCCTATTTAAAAAACAATATGGCTTTCGACCTAAATCTAACACGGTCTCTGCAACTGTCGACCTAGTAACAAATATAAGACATAATATTGACAACAAAAATATTGCTTTGGGAGTTTTCATTGATTTAGAGAAGGCATTTGATACTGTCAGTCACGATATACATCTGATGAAATTGGAAAGTATGGGTATAGTAGGAAAGGCTTATGACATTTGTAAATCGTATCTAACAAACAGGCGACAAGTAGTGAAAATTAATAACCATCAAAGCGATCCCTAGCCTGTCACCTGCGGCATTCCCTAAGGATCGATCCTAGGCCCGCTATTGTTTCTCATCTACATTAACAACATACATGAGATTGGACTAAAAGGTGATATCACTCTTTATGCCGATGATACTAGCCTTTTCTACTTTGGGAACTCTTTAGATCTGGTAATAGAACAAGCTCAACATGATCTAGATAAACTACATGTCTGGCTGCAGTCAAACCTACTGACCATTAACACATCAAAAACTAATTAAATAATATTCTCAGCAAAAAATAAAAAAATCGGAAATCACAGTCCTCTTATTATCAATTTCGAAAAAATAAACAAAGTGAATAACGAAAAATACTTGGGACTAGTCTTAGACAGCCAGCTTACTTGGAAGCCGCACATTGAAAAAATACGCAACAAAATCTCTTCTCTAACGGGAGCATTACGTGGTTGTGTGCGATGTCTCCCACGGCATATTCGTTATACCATATACAATTCATTGGTTAAATCTCATCTAGACTATTTAATTGAAATTTGGGGAGCAGTTGCAAAAACTAATCTAAAAAAATTACAAATAACCCAAAATAAAATTATCAAAACCCTATTCCAATATGATTACCTAACACCCTCTATCAAAATTTACACGGAAACAAATCTAATGAACTTAACGCAATCACACATATTTAACACCTGTATTCTTATAAGGAAAATCATTAACAAGGACATTTACTCGCAAATCACTTTTACAAAAAACTTCGATTTTCATAAGCGCAACACAAGGCAAGCTAATAATCTCAGCTTAACAAGTCCAAGAACAAATTTTGGAAAAAACACAATACAAACACAAAACACACAAATATAAAGGAGCACAAAACTATAATGAACTACCTAAACACATTAAAGAAGCAAAATCTATGTGTACCTTTAAAAACCTATTGAAAGCCCACATCTTAAAGAACTCTTCGTTAATAGATTAAGATGATCGCCCTGACTCACCATTGTGTTTTTCACTTGTAACAGGTCTTGATTGTCAGTATACTATACCAAAGTGTGTGGTATATTGGTAATTAAGATTTGCCTTAAAATACATATACTGCATTAAAATAAAAACAATACAAAACTACACCTACACAGTCGCAAATAACCATATTAACTTAATTAAACAAAAAATAAATAAATGTTCACTAACCACTCACTATGTGATAGGCCTTAATAAACATGTATTTGTTCCGTGCACTTGCTACAATTTGGCGCATCTATCAACTTAAAGAGAGTGTTAGCATCACGTTTTTGTTAAGTCTACCCTGTATTTTTTGTTTTTCTATGATAGACTAAGTCCAAAATGCCAATCGGCGGATATTACTTTGTTTAATTAGTGTTTTCTCTGTAAGTAATTTTATAAGTTTTTGGAGATAATAAAGTTTCTTAAACCGTAGTTTCCGAGAGTTTAGTGAATAGGTGCATGTTACTTTTAACAAACACATATCTCGTAGATGTACATGCTCGGGACAGTCAACATATTATGAGATCTAAATAGGGGTCTACAAGATGTCAATGAATCAACATCACAAATTGCTCTAATGCACTGTTTTTGGCAAAACAGTACTTGATTTCCGTGGGATGAGTTACCCCATATTGTGATGGCATATCTCATAATAGAGCATACGTAACAGTGATATGCCTGCAAAGCGATTTTCTTACTGCAAACTTTTAAGAGCCGCCAACGTGCATACGCAAAGGAGTTTATTTTATTGCACAAGTTGGTGATATGCGTGGCCCATGTACACCTTTTCTCCAGCCAGATGCCCAGAAATGCAGTTTGACTAGACTCCGCAATAATTTAATTATTTGCTATTACGGTTAAAGCTTTTTTATGATCATTTTTATTTACAAATTATACATATGTTGTCTTATTTAAATTTACATTAAGATTATTGTTATCCAGTCATTTTATAATGTCATGTACTGTTTTATTCACTTCGTCATTGTAATTGTTATCATCTTTACACTCTATTACCACCGATATATCGTCAGCAAATATACTCACTCATAGTTAGTTACACTTGGCAGATCATTTATATATAT
This sequence comes from Blastobasis adustella, assembly GCA_907269095.1. NCBI lineage: Eukaryota > Metazoa > Arthropoda > Insecta > Lepidoptera > Blastobasidae > Blastobasis > Blastobasis adustella. The sequence continues at coordinate 2,254,658 of OU026132.1, forward strand.
TAAAATATAATAATGGCCCCAAATTACTACTCTGTGGCACCCCTACCTTATTTAGTTCTATTGAGGATCTGTACGCTCTATGCTCTGCATTACATACTTTTGCTATTTCAATATACTGTCTTCTGTCGATTAGATAGCTCTCAAGCCATTTATAAGCTAGCCCCCTTATTCCGTAACGTTCACATCACGAAACTGGTGTTCGAAAAAACAAGGTTCTCAGTTTATATATACATATCGCACCCTCAGAACGAAAGAGACTTATGTCAAAAAATTAAGTTTGTGGGAAATCGCGAAATAAGATCGTAATCTTTAAACTTTTCACTTTGAGAGTAATTATTTCAAACTTTTCCTTTTAAATGAGAGTGTTTTAAATTTTTTTTCGAAAGTCTAGGTATAAATTTGTTAAGAAATGCAAAAAAAAATGTTGCATGGCTTTTATTTATTTTAGAATAAATATGTTTTTTAATATTGGAGAATATAAGCCTTTTTCATTTCTAAATGGCAAATCTAAAAAAGACCAATTTTAACTTAAGCCTCTTTATTTCTCAAATAATAATATTTATTTTGTCCTATCTCTGATACTAGCCCTACTATACTAAACTTATCACAAAAAAAGGCACGCCTTAAGAGATAGGTCTTTTCTTCTAAAAAGATTGAATTAAAATAAACACTTTTTTGGTACAACAAGAACCTTTAATACACTTTTATCAAAATAAAAATAAAAACAAACTTATAAAAATCTTCTTATATTATTATCATTGGCTTTCTGAGTGTCACTATCCTTTTTTTGGTACTGTAAACCTTAAGTACACTTTAATTAAAATAAAAATAAAAACAAACTTATAAAAATCTTCTTAAAATAATCATTGGCTTTCTGAGTGATAGATCCTTTTTTTGGTACTGTAAACCTTAAGTACACTTTAATCAGAATAAAAATAAAAACAAACTTATAAAAATTTTCTAAAAATAATAATTGGCTTTTTGAGTGATAGATAGCAGGCATCCAAGAAAATAGAAACTAGAAAATCATATTTGTTATTGGAGGACCGTGGGTCTAAGAAAGTCGTTTTGAGTTGAATTAGCGACATCAGAGATATAGAGTTTAGCGAAATATTTGTTAGTCCTTAAACATAGTCCTAGTATTATAATTGTCAGTCTAATAAGGCGGATAAGTAATATTATTTAAAAACGTGAGAGGATACAATTAAAATTGCTCTTAAATCAAAGTACCTACTTCTTATCCATAGTAAGATAGCTATACAAAATTTTTATAATAAGCTGAATAATAGTGCGGTATCAAATTGTTTTCCACAAGATAACGCAAATCGTCACTCTTTCGTTGCGATAATTTAAAACCATTTGTATATAATCTAGTCATCATTATATCCTGGACATCGTCCATCTTTTTTCGTTTATTTCGCATGCAAACTTTGGAGAATTCAGTTTGACTGTAAGATGTTTTGAAATAGAAATTCAAAACATCCTGTTTTTCGAATTTGAGGACTTTAATGTCATTCCACGCAAACACTTTTTTGTTTACATCCTCTTTAAAATTGTAAGCCCATTTTTCTTGAAAAGCTTTTAAATCCGAGAAAAAGTTAAAGGTCAATTCTTGAACGATAAACGGTTTTCCATTTTTTCGAGAGTTTCTGATGATCATGCCGTACTGACATGGAGCATAAATGGGCCCAGATTTCTTTTGTCTCTGTATTTCTTTTTCAATAAGTCCATGGACACTGTCCCCTTCGTTTTGTGTGTGTCCTTTTATTAAATATTTGTGGGTTATAGAATGAATATTTGGATACTTGTAAACGGCATACGAGTATAGACATGTGATGAATTTGTTTTTATTTTGCCCGCAGCAGTTGTCCGAATAGAATGTTATGTGAATGGCTTTGCCATCGTGTTTTATATTTAACAATTCTATATAATTTAGTACACAGGACCCAATCTCATTGGCGCCTCTCTGGCCTTGGGTTTCATCCCAAAAGTAAGAGTATACATCTTCATAAGCTCGAAAATCTTCCTTCTTGTCGTTATCTGCGCTTGGTTCTTTTTCTTTTTTTTCTGATAATTCAACTATTGTGAAGTTAAGGCAGTTAAGTTTTGATCTGTAGTAAAATGCAGAAGTCTCGCCACTTGGGCATTGCATTACCGCTTGCAAATCGTAAACTGCAACGATATGGGTTTCGTCGATATTTCTTCGATCTGCCAGTTTCTCTTTTCTAGACAATATTTTTTCTTGTATGTGTTTGTCAAACTTTTCATCTTTTAGTTGTAGTGCAATATCTGGCGGTGCAAGTTCGTATTGAATGCACAAATCGCATCTGTCTTTCTTCGGCTCAAAGAATCCGATATTAAAATCCCTATTGAAAATATCATTATAGAGCCAATAAAGACACGAGGGTTTTCCCGCATCTTTTTGAACTTTATCAAAGTCTCTCCATAAATCAGTTATTGTCTTATCTCCACCAATGTATTCCCGTGTAGTAGAACTCCTTAGATAATGGGATTCAATCCTAGGAATGGAATTGATATGATTCTTTATATCTTGAATAATCGATGGATCAATTCTCTTCCTTTTGTCCTCATTTTTACCACGTTGGTCTCTCTCTATGAATCCTTGTGCGTCTGTTTTGGCCTTTACTGTTCGTATCACTTTGTCACAGATGCCTAGTGTATTCATGAATAATGTTTTGCAGACTCTGATTCTAGTGTTGTTGGCTGTAAAATAATACGCACTATTCGGGTTTCTTGGTTTTTCTGCACTTGTGTATTTATATTTGGGTGTAACTTCCACCATAGAATTCCTAATAAAAGAACGCTGCAGTTCAATGTCACCCAACGCCCAGTAAGAACTAAATATACTGTTTCTGTCAGCTTCATCCATGTTGTCTGAACATTTTAGTCGGCACTTGTTTGTGCAGGGGTCTTTCATGGATCGAGCAGGAATGGTCTTCTTTGATTTGGTGAGTGAAACGTATTCTTTACCACTATTTCGCAGAGTTTTTGCCAAATTTTGTTTCCAGGCTTGGGTATTTCTTTGACGCTTCCGAGATTTTTTCATGTCAGAGTTTTGAGATGCTGCTGGTACTGCTGGGTTTGCTGCTAAATCTGCTGCTAGTTCTGCTACTGGTTCTGCTAAAGCTTCTACTGCTGGAGCTGTTTTTGAGGAAGTCACTGGTGTTGACGAGTCCGAGCTTGAAGAGCTGGAGCTGCTACTGCTGCTACTGCTGGTACTACTGCTACTAGAAGATGATCTTCTGCATGCACCGTCAAGAACTGAACGAGGTCTTGTACTGTATGTTGGGTCAGCGTCGCTCAAATCTGCATCGCTTTCATCAGTGTTTATAGGAGACATGCGGTAGTTTTTCAGTGGTTGAGATGCAGTGCGATATACACCTTTTGATGTTGATGGTTCTTCGTGTATCGAGGTTTGGTTTTCCTTGTTATCTTCGGTTATGATTGTCCCCTTTTGTGTATTCATTGCGTCACTCCTATCAGCTTCAAGTTTATCAGACGAAGGGCGCTGAAAAAGAAAATGAGTTGTGTAGTTATAAATAAGTATCAATAAGTTATTTGGTATAGAGAGTTCCGTGATCAAGTGGGTTTCATGCTGATATAAGTAATTTATCTTACCTACCTTATAGTACCTACGTTATACGGAAGTTTTAAGAAACCCTCATTACTTCAGAGCTCTGGCTATGCAAAATGGATTTCCGATTAACCGGATAAAAGTGAGCACAGTTGTGCCTCTGCCACTCCATGCTATTTGTACCCTGTTAGTACTCGTAAATAAATTGCATAAAGGATACTTACTTCTACATTATCATTCTGAAGATTGTTTTGCGTATTTTCCGTTAGAGTTTTTAGTGGCAAACTACGCTCGTCCTGTGGTTTCTCTTCACCTTCGTTGAGAAGCTCATCATTGTTAAAGAGCCTCTTTCTAGGAATCGATTCTGCTTCTAGCTGTAAATAAGAAAAACACTGGTATACATGTGAATGATTTTTGTGGCCAATAACAAAATAAGACAATTAGGTCATCAACCACTAAATTAATGTGTAAGTAATGCTAGCTTACAATAATTAAATTGATGAGAAACGAGTAGGTACTACCTTACTAATGCGATAGTATGCACTTTTTTGTGGTGTATCTTCGATCACCATAGGACTTGATGGATGAACAGTTTCACTTTCCATGTCCTCCTGCAATTCGTTCAAAATCTGTTTGTTACACTTGTAGCAAGTAGTAGGTATTATTGCTATGTAAATACTTAACTATGGGTCGTTTAATTATTTGTTACAAACTTACCAAGATAACCCATCTTTTTTTTTTAACTTCACTCATATTACACATAGGCTCCGCTTTATCATCTGTACAATTTTTGGTTGGTGTGTCTATCTGTAAAAATAAAAATAAAATTGTATCTGTAAAGTGGCTTCCATAATACACAGAAAACCCGCGTTAATACTGTTATACATATTTTATCGACTAACCTCAGTTTCCTTGTTTCTTTTATGCAACTGTTCAAGTATTATATCCGCTCTTTTCTTCATCCTTAGGTACCTATAATCTGAAAGAAATGTGGCTAAAAATTAAATAATCAACTTTATTTTCGATGAAGTATAGTCCTATTTTACAATGTGGCTGGTAAACAATATCCTGATTAGGAATGAAAGAGACTTAAATGAAAATAAATTATTAGCATTGAATGGATTATTGGAATAAAATTGACACTTTTAGGCTTAAAATATATGACCATAAACATATTTAATCAAAAAGGGACCCAATCTATTTTACTTTAACTTGGTTAGAATAGTTTTAGATATGAAAAAGGCACAATCGTCATTAAATCCCCTTACATAAACTTAATTTTGTATTGTAAAGAACTATTTCAAAAAGCGCCTCTTCTAAATTAAACATAAGTAAATGAACTTACCGATTTTTTCGGGCTTAAGAAGGCGAAATTGGATTTACGCCTGTTCAATACTGAACGTGCGACAACTTGCCGGTCTCAACGTTGGCACTTCACTGATTGCGTCACTTTCGCGCGAAGCGGGGGATGTTTATTTGACAGTGGAATAAGGACGGAAGATTCGCTGTGCTCTTTTTTTTTGAATAAGTGCCTTTGTTTTACTATTCATTGCATAGAGCATACCTTTTTATGTCTCTCTATGATTGTAACTCAATTCACACTATTTTTGACTTAAGCCTCTTTCGTTCTGAGGGTGCGATATTATGTATATTGTTGTGACCCGGATTTTTAAAATGGTTTAATTCTTAATATTTCAATTAATTTTTGGGAAATATACCTATATTAAATAAGTTTAAGTGATGTTCAAATTACTATATTTTGATGAAAAACAATAAAAAATCAGACAATATTAGAACCTTGTTAGGTATTTACGAAAGCTCTATGAAATCTATAACGAAATATTTAATTACTCAAATCTTACTAATAAACTATAAACAAAATTATATCTTTTTAATATTTTTTATTACTTTTTGGAATACCTAATGTGAGGTCTTTAAGAAACTTTATGCTAAACTCAACCGAAAATTTTGAAACTAATTACAGTCAGCATCTATTTTGATATTTGCATATCAAAAGACCAGAACACCTCATCACCTATAAAAGTGGCTCGCACCAATTACAAATCGACTATCTGCTGATCCATAGATGTGACATCGGCCATGTATCCCAGTGCAAGATAATTTAGGGGGAATGCCTCACTGCACAGCACCGAGTCCTTGTCATGGACGTCCAGGTAATTAGTAGATCGCCTACGGCAGAACGCTGCGTACCGTCTATTAAGTGGTGGACTCTGAGCAGCAAGAGCCAGGTGTTCATGGAGGCAGCCGATGGCCTCGATTGGAGTGCAAAAGGCGAAACCTCCAATGAGCTCTGGTGCCACTATCAGAAATCCATCCTCAAACTCGGACAAACAGTACTCGGCACGTCGAAAGGCGGTCGACGAATTGACAAGGATACGGGATGGTGGAATAGTGAGGTGCAGAAAGCAGTTAGGGACAAAAAGGCATGTTTTAGGAAATGACAGCACAGTAATTCACTATCGGATAAGGAAGTGTACTTGGGAGCAAAGCGGCGATCTAAAATGGCGGTGGCAAAAGTGCGGTCGAACCAGCTGGCTCCGCTCTACGATGTCTTGGATTCTGTGGAGGGGCTCAAGCTCGTCTACAGGCTGGCAAAGTCGCGGAGTCGAGCCAGTCTGGATGTGACAAAGTGTGTTGCCATAAAAGGTACGGACGGCGTTTTGCTCTCAAGCGCAAATTCTATCAAAGACCGGTGGTGCTGTCATTTCAAAGAACTGTCTAACGAGACCAACAACTACGTGCGACCACCACAGCTTCCTGCAAACCTTGGCATGATAAGCCTGATTACCCCTGATGAGATGGAGAGGTCTCTGGTACGTATGAAAAACTGAAAAGCTATTGGCCATGATGGAATACCCAAAGAAACCTGGAAAACAATGGGGACGCGGGGCTTACTCTTGCTCACTGAGCTATTCAACAAGATTGTAGCTACGGGGCTTATACCTGACGCGTGGCGTGTAAATATTATCACGCCAATCTATAAGGAAAAGGCAGTGTGCAGGAGAGTATCGAGGTATCAAACTTATGAGCCACACAATGAAGCTATTCGAACGGATTATTGGCCAGGAATGCTCCTTGTCGGAATGCCAATGCGGCTTCAGGCCGGGCTGCAGCACCATGGATCTAATCTTTGCTTTCAGGGTCTTCCAGGAGGCCCATTGCAGTAGGAATCAACCGTTGCATTACGCATTTCTCGACCTGCAGAGGGCTTTCGACAGTGTCCCACGGGAGATAATCTGGAGGGCTCTGAGAGCAAAGTCGTACATTTGTATAATACAGGACATGTATGCCAATACTGGAGACGTCGTCAAAACCATCGTAGGCCATACTAATCCTTTCCCGATTACTTTAGGTTTTTCACCAGGGTTCTGTGCTGAGCTCTTATTTGTTTTGCATTGTACTCGATGTCCTCTCAACAGAAATTCAGGACATGCCTCCTTCGCTTATGAAGTACGCTGACGACTTTGTGCTGGTAAGCAAGCTTAGGCAGGACCTTGAGACCAGAGTAAACACGTGGAAGGATGTGCTAGAAAACGGTGATTCGAAGCTGAATATCGCCAAAACAGAGTATATGGCCAGCTGCAGCTCAGATCCCGAATCTATCCTTGTAGGTTACGGAGCTGTCAACAGAACAGATAAATCCAAATACCTCGGATCCATGATGCATAAGTTCGGCGATATTGGCCCCGATGTCAAGTCCCGAATCTCTGCAGCTTGGGCCAAATGGCGGGAACTCACGGCAGTCACCTGTGACCCTAAAATCCCTGTAAAGCTCAAAGGGCTTATTTACACGAGTATAATTAGACCTGTAATGCTCTATGGCTGCGAGACATGGCCAGCGCTGACGAAACACGTTCGCGTTGCCCTAGGGGCAACTAATAACAATAGTAAATGGGGCGACTATCCTTTTTGATACGGATACTTGGCCTTTTTATTGTAAAATGAATAACACTTATTAAAAAATAAAACATACTATACAATGTAATTTAAACCCTAATGCATGCCTAGAAATAAAAAGTAGACTGGTGCCATAATCAGTAACAAAGATATTCAATATTCAAGTATTCGGCTCTTACCCTACTGCTACGTAGCTGTTGGGCAAACTGCAGTGCTATTAGAATATTTCTATACTAAAAGGATAATTAACACAACGAGAACTTCGAAAATCCATTTTACATATCCGCGTCGCCGCAACACGAGACCCGAAATTTTAACGAAAAATAATCAAACATAATTGCCACATGACCCCTCCTCAAATTAATCAACACAAACTTATTTATTTAACATTTAATCTCGAGAGTAGGGAGTAAGATTCGAGAGTGATTTCCATGTGACAAATTAATGATCGATTTTATGGAACAGATCAGCTCAGCAATTAATTAATTCAGCACAGCATTTAAACAGTACAGCTCAGCATTTTTATCAGCTCAGCTCGGTTCAGCTTGGCTCAGCTGAACGTAGCTCGGTTTCTCTGTCCCCTCAAGGTAGCTCAGCGAAACAGCTCAACTCTCTTTCTCATACAATACCTAAGGTAGAAACCGACTCTATAAAACCCTGACAATATGTCCTAACAGAATACAATATTCAGCTGACTACATCGTGATTTATGTGCTCTAGATAAATCATATCCTTAATATTTTAACAGGCCAAAAATATCACCGTGTTGATGTCATGGACGGTGTCTTGCGACTGCTCGCTCGGATGTCTAGCGCTCCAGATGTCTTCCCTGCCTACGCTGAAGATTACTGGAATAACATGCGAAGAAAAATCCCAGATACTTGACCGCGGCATGCTTACAAACATTGATACGTTCCAATGCAAAAAAGTAAGTACCTAAATCAAAAGGAATTATTTAAACCCAATTGGCAAATATATTTAGAGGCTCCAAAAAGTGGTTCAGCAATATTATTGCGACAAATCATTTATATTTCTAGGATGATTGGGTATTGTATGAGTATGCCAAATCTAAGTTTGCGATCTCAAAAGTAGGGACAACTTTTTATGACCGAGAAATCTCGAAATTCATCGACTCATTTCAGTTTTTACTTTTATCGTATCATAAAGACGCACATTGCTGGGCATAGGCCTCCCCCAGAGATCCCCACAAAGGCCGGTCCTGAGCCTTCCGCATCCAGCTGGTACCTGCGATATTTACCTTGTTGTCGGTCCACCTTGTGGGAGGCCTACCCACGCTGCGTCTTTCGGTACGTGGTCGCCACTCGAGAACTTTACTGCCCCATCAGTCATCTGTTCTTCGAGCTATGTGCCCTGCCCACTGCCACTTAAGACTGGATTTCTCGTAGGTGACCTCGGTTCGCTTGCGGATCTCCTCATTTCTGATTCAATCGCGCAAAGTGTCAATTGCCCTTTGGGTAAAAGTGAGCTTTCTTATAAGGCCCATAGTGAGCGGCCAAGTTTCTGTTCCGTAGGTCATCACTGGCAACACACATTGGTCGAAAACATTCGTCTTGAGACACTGCGGTAATTGTGACAAAAATTGCCCGCTGCCCAACCAAGTTGGACTCGTCGATTGACCTCTTTTACTGCTCTAAAGTTCTTCGAAATATGAGCGTCGGTGGCCGGGCGGTTGGGTATTCTACTCGTAAGCGAGAGGTACCGAGTTGGAATCCCGCTGCGCCATGTACCAATGACTCTTTTCTGAGTTATATACATTATTTGAATTCTAACCTATACCCTTACGGTGAGGGAAAACATCGTGATGAAACCTGTAAATTCAGGCAGGTAACTATGATCCAATCTGGTCAGGTTTCCCTGGTTGCAGGGTCACGGAGGTCAGATGGTAGTCGCTCCACTGTTATTACCTGATGGCCAAATTCTGGATCATGGTCAAGGGGGATCCCGGGCCCTCATCCTCGAGAGCACAACCGGGACATTAACGTTAAGATGATTATAAACAACCAAAACTTTAAAATAAAATAAAATATAATAATATTGTATTTAAATTTATTTATTTTTGTTCCATTTAAAATGACTTTCAACTTTGTGATACAGACACATCAGCAACAATGCTGCTCGTCTATAACCTAAATAAATAAATAAACAACTCTGCCGTCATCCGTTTTTAGTCTCGTCAGCTGGTTCTGTCCAATCGACAGATATCTCGCCAAGACTTTAGAGCCTTAGATAGATAGATAGATATACATATAAATTATTATATAACAGTTATGTTAGAAGTGTTTTGGAATTTGCTAGCAGTGTGTGGCACCCTTTCTACAGTGCACATATTGATCGCATCGAGAGAGTGCAGAAGAAATTTGTAAAGGCTTTGGACTATCGAACTGGTAATTACCATCTCCATAGTAATCGTTTTAGTTATAAAACATCATCTCAAGTGCATAGAATCGAAAATTTGGCACAGCGTCGTCATTACATAGATGCAGTGTTTCTTTATAAAATTGTCAATAACCTTGTAGATTCGCCTAATTTACTTAAGCATATTTCCCTAAGAGTACCACTCAGACGCGAAAGGGACTGTCGCAAAAAGCCACTTTTTCACGTTAACCCTACCAGAAAGCGTTACGTGGAAAACGGTTTTGTTCGTCGTGCGTGTAAATTTTACAATGAGCATCTTCTTGACTCCGTAACTCGACGACCTTGCGCCTTTTTTACGTGAGGGTGGAAATTTTTTGTTTGGGTAACACTAATGTTCCTGCCAACCCAATTCCTCAAGAAAACTCAGGAGACCTTCGGTCTCCGGAAGATCCCCGAGAGTGCGGCTGGTTGTCCTAACCTTGCTTGTCTGCAGTCCTTCTGTGAAGACCATGTTTGATTGTGTATTGCCTTGGTTTTCTCCCGTAGGTGTTGACGGGTCCACGCTAATGGTATAGGTACAATCGGTTCCGGACCTATCGGTATTGTGTCGGATCCTCGTCTAGCCAGTTCGTCAGCCATTGAAGTGTAATGGGATTGTTTTTACATACCTCGTTTAGGCACTGACGGCAGTCAAGAATGAGTCCCGAAGTGATGTTGTTGTTTTCCAGCGCCATCAGTACTGCTTTGCTATCCGTTAGTACGCGGATTGGTTGGTTTGTTACTTTCCTATCACATATAGCGTGACAGGCCAAAATTATGCCCATACATTCAGTCTGGAAGACCGTGTTATACTTACCAAGTGGAGTGCTTATATGAATGTTTAGATCTTCCGAAAACACTCCGCAACCTGTACCTGAGTCGGTTTTTGACCCGTCCGTGAAGATCCTTAACTCACGCAAGTTCTGACCTTCCTGTGGGTCCTCATTTTTTTTTTTTTTTTTTTTTTTTATGTTATCCGGCAGACAAACAGGCATGCGGGCCACCTGATGGAAAGTGGTCACCGAGCCTTTGTTCTGCTCAATCACAGCCTCAATATTAGTAGTATTGAAGCGGCGTATGTCGCGATTCAGAGACTTGGAGATCTGTCTATTTAGGGCTGATGGTTCAATCCTCAGATAAACAGTCTGTTAGCGTTTATTCGACGGATTCCACAGAATTTCATCGCCGCTTCAGACTAACAAAAGAATCGGTTCAACATTTGCTTTCCCTGATAGAAGAAAAAAGCAAGCACCAAACACAAAGGGACCAATGTAACCCACCCATGTTACAACTGTACTCTACGGTTCTTTGCCACTGGGAGTTTTTATCTCACTGTCGGTGATTTTAGTGGTATTCACAGCTCCACTTTATGTCCAATTATAAAAAGGTAACAGGAGCAATAGCATCTTTAAGACCAAGATTTGTAAAGATGCCAAGAAACGACGGTGAAATCAGGAAAACTCATGAATTTTGTTACTAAATCGCTAGCTTTCCTAGAGTGATTTCAGTCATAGATGGCACCCCCGTTAGGATTCAGTCGCCTGGGGAATTGAGGAACAGATAAAGGTTATTTTCATTTGATGTGCAAGCACTGTGTTCAGCGCAATTAATATATCAAGACAAAGTAGCACGTAGGCCCGGCTCCACCAAATGATAGCACAATATTTGCATTTACATCGGTAAAATTTTATTGTGAGAATTAAGCATTTGGTAATGGAATTTTACTTGGTGATAGCGGTTATGAACAAGCAAATTATTTACTAACTTCTTTTCAAGAACCAAACACATCAGCTCAAGTTTGTACAATGAGTCACAAATTTGAACATTCGGAATGTTATTGAAAGATGCTTTGGGGTGTGGAAAAGGCGCTTCCCAGTTTTGAGTATAGGTGTAAGATGTAAGCTACCACTGGCACAATATGTAATTGTGGCTTGTGCTGTATCACAAAATTTTAGCTAGATTAAAAAACGAACCGGTACTTCCAGACGATCCACATGTACTACATGTACCGCCACAACCAATACTTGACATACTTGTGGCCAATCCTACTCGTGAAGAAAGGCATCTGTCAAAAATATGTTGTGATAATATTTCCACTCATTAAATTTATAATGTACTGGCTGTCCGGCACGATTTCGTGCATGTGATAGCTTACCCTACCAGAGACCTCAGCTACTCTGCCCTACCTTTAGTTGGTGCCTATTCATCATTATATATTTAAGAGTATGACTCTTATCGGTGGTGCAATCGCCACTCTTCTCTCCTGTCTGCCAACCTCTTCATCTCTCTCTAATCCCCGGCGCTAACTTTTTACTTCACGTCCTTCCAGTATTCAAATACTGGAATCTAAGTGAAGAATAAAAATATTCTAAAACATTGTTTTAATTTAATTTAGTAGATACAATTAGAATTGTTTTTTAAATAAAAGCGTGAATTTGTTAAAATTTAAACGTAGTTTTAATTTACTGTAATCAAAATCGATCAAACACTACACAACAACCTCACTTGGCACTTAGTTTTTTTAACATTAGCTCGTGGTATTCTTGTTTCCTTCTATCTTCATTTACAAGATGCATCATTTATAAATCGTGCTCTTGTTCCTGGTATGAAAGTTGTTTATTTGCCGTCTCGATCTGCATCTGTACCAACTCCAGCCGAGCTGTTCTCAGCTGATCCAGATTGGACATGAAAGTTTCTTTAGAATCTGGGCCTTAAGAGTATTTGACACTCTGGTTTCAAAGATTTTAGATGCCATTTGTCCGCTGGATGCATGCCTCGGATGCTGTCTGACAGTATGTCTAATATAACGTTTAACAGAAGTGGGCTGAGCACAGAGCCCTGGTGTACCCCAATGGTAATCGGGAAAGGGTCGGTATCGCCAACAGCAGTCCTAACTATGGAATCGAAATCACGGTACATGTCTCGGATAATGTCAATATAGGCCTATATTAGGTGCTGATTTGGACCGCAACGCCCACCAGATCATCTCGCGAGGGACGCAGTCAAAGGCCTTCTGCATGTCCAGAAACAGGAAATACAGAGGCGTGTTCCTTGATCTGTATCCCTCTATGAGAGTTCTTAGGGCAAATACGAGGTCCGTAGTCCCGTAACCCGGTCAAAACCCATACTGACACTCCGAAACTGTACACTCCCGTCGGATCCGAGAGTCCACAATGCGTTCGAACAGCTTCATTGTGTGAGCCATTACTTTTATACCGCGGTAGTTGGTGCACTCCCGCACTGAACCCTTACCTTTAAATACTGGGATAATTACTCAGCCTCCATTGGTTTGGTATCTTCCTGGTGAGGAGGATGCGATTATAAAGGTCGGTAAGGATGCTCACACCACAGGAGCCCATCGATTTCCACGCCTCGATAGAAACTCAATCGGATCCGACGGCTTTCTGATTTTTCATGCGGCGAAGAGCCGCCTTAACTTCCTTAGGCGTTATCGGTGGCACAAGTCCTTGATTCGGAGGGAGGTTTGGTGGATGCACCTCTTTATGCTGCTTATTCAGTAGCTCGCGCAAATACGAGCGCCAGCTCTCGTTTACCGCGCGGTCGTCGCATAACAGGTTGCCTTGAGGGTCATTTACACAGCGATAAATGGAAATATCTTGTGCCGCTTTGACCCTCGTTCATGCCAACTTGTAGATGAGTTTCTGCCTCTCAGACGATTCCAACTTTACGTACAAAGGACGTAAGTGGTCTTGTCTGGCTCTGGCTACTTCTCGTTTGGTGGCACGTTTGGCATCCTTGTATGCAGCGTGGTCTTCAGAATATCTGGACGCTTGTCACTTTTTAAAGAGGGCTTCTTTACCCTACTCTCCCTCTGGACTGTGTCGTTCCACCACCAGGACTCCTTGTCAAGCCTGCGTCCGTCCCTTGACACCCCAATACCGTCCTTGCCGCCCGTACGATAGCTGCTAGAGTTCTGTCCCAGGTTGTTGGGTGGATTTACCGTCTGTTGCAATACTAAGACCATTGACAGCAGCGGCGAACTCATGGGACTTGGTTCCTTCAAGCAGCCACCATCGGATGTTTGCCTCGGGGCTCCACGCGCAGGTCCATCACAAGGACCCGGTGTTGGGCAGTGAGACTCTCTCCGCGTATGACTTTACTGGTGGCCACTTTGCTAATATTGTCTCTCCAAGTGAGAATGTAATCAATCTGGGTAGCTCCTCCCACCTTGTAGGTGATCAGATGCTCGGATTTCTTTTGGAAAAAAGAGTTTACAACGGCCAGATCGGCAACCATACACGTCTGGAGAATTTCTTCCCCTTCAGTGTTATGGCTTCCAAAACCAAAACCGCCATGAACACGGCCAAACTCCTCACTCTTATCACCCACATGCCCGTTTAGATCGCCACCCACAATATAGCCTGCGACAACGGAACGTTACGTAGTATTTTCCCGAAACGTATTATTTGCCTTCAAAACAACACCTTGTTCGCGTCGCTGCAACCGACCTGTGGAGCGTAGGCGCTTACCAAATTGGTCACGACCCCTTCGATAAGCACCTCCGCAATCATATGGATGCATCCGCAGGTATTGTTACTAAAAATATTCATAACAAATGAGGTTTTATTTTGTTAGGGGCAAATAAATGCCCCCCGACCTGGTAAATATCGTAGGTAGCTGGATGGGGAAGGCACAGGACCGGCCTTTGTGGAGATCTCTGGGGGAGGCCTATGCCCAGAAGTGGGCGTCGTTTGGCTGGTATTATGAAACAAAATGCATCTTTGGGATGAAGATTTCGCTCAAATTTAACTATTACCTACTTGAAACATTGTCACTGTCTTGACGTGCCTCGGGGCTTTTAATATTGGCACAATTACTGAGTACCTTCTCCTTAATTTCAATGAAATCTGAAGCATTTGAGGACCTCCAGTTATATACATTTCTTGCCTCTGAAACTGACTCAACTTAACTTCTTGATTTTTCTTTGTTCCTTTTTTTATTCCCTCATATTTCAATTTTAATGGTGAACACTTCCAAGAGCGGACACTTGTCGTCATCCCGCTTGAAATAGATAATTGCTCTACTTTATTCATGCATTATCTTTATATTTATTTGTAACAGCATCGAATTTGCCGACTAACTTACAAGTCTCGGCAGTTGTAAAATTTGCAAATCACTCTCTTTTTTTTATTTTCCATTGCGATAAATTCCAATAGAAGGTAATCACCATGTTTAAAATATAAACCCACAATCCAACCAAACAACAAATAAAATAACTTAAAACAATAATTAATCAATAGCGTTTCTTCTAATATTAGGTAACTCTACTCCGAATAAGCTCACAAATGACACTTGCTTGCCACTGACAATTTCGTTAGTCTATCCTGCTCTAACAATTAAGTAAGCGAAATTTTTGTTTCACCTCTCTGAATTTCGTGTTGACTTGGTGTGGCCAGAATTAAAATATTCCGTCAGATACTTATCCATGAGATAAATTACCATTGAAAATAGACAACTGGTTGACAGACCGATAAAGAGCCTAATAAGTTTATTCGCTAAGTAGTTAAGTTGTATTTTCTGACATTTAATTATTTTAATTTTATTGACATTGATTGATTGAATTTTTAATTTCATATTGGCTGACGTTTAATTGTTTTGATTTTAAATGACATTAATTTATTGAATTTTTAATTTGTTTAATTAAATGTGGACCTAATATTCAGAATGCCAAGAGGCACATCATGGAACCACTATTATATAAGACCACCTTTTTGTTACCTATGATGACTAATAAATGATTTGATATTTGATATTTAATAGACATTTTATCTGAGGATTGAACAATCCGCCCTAAGTCGCTTAAATTGAGAGACGTCGTCAGGGAATTGCAACAATTTTGTTGATTCTTTTGTAGGTTTTATAGAATTTTGACCCAACCGCAAAGACAGTTTCCACCAACCTGTTATTGTAGTCGACCACGTCGGTGCACTCTCTTAGGCACTCGAAGCGGTTTTGTAAATGTAGAAAGCTGTGTTTCTAGCTGTATATTAATATTCAATGTACCTCTTGACAAGCGGTGATCACTGCCAATTTTAACGCTGTTGATCACTGAGACATCATTAAATGTATGCCGTTTCGTAGATAGGATTAAGTCAATCTTATTTTTTGTGACACCATCGGGACTAACCCACGACCATCTGCGATGATCCGGCTTCCTGCAAAATGAGTTCATCTCAATCTCATCTCGTAAAGATATTATTTCACTCAAATTTTGTAATGTTACTTCATGTTGATTCTTTTCACACTGAGTTCTTCAGAGCTACCCATATATTTTCTACGCGTTACAGGTCTCTTCTTCAATGCAATGTTAACATTTTCTTCTCCTACCAATGACGTCTTTTTTTATTTGCATTACTTTCTTGAGGTCGTAGTGGGATTTTAGTATTAACCAGTCTTGCTTTTTTATTTACACACACTTTACAAGTCCATTTCCTTTTATGGCCAGGTGTCATTGTACCATCAAATCGGGTCGAGGAAATATTAGCACATTCTCACTCTCTCGTTCACAGGTCGAACTTATTATTGCAGATTGAGCAGGTGAGATACTCTTTCCCAGGGAGCGGCTTACGACAGCCAGAGCATTGTATCGACGTTGTTGCAAAATAAAACTTGCACCAAGTCTGCGCTGTCAACTAATAAGGCGCCCTCTATCTGCAAGTAGTTAATATACGTGTAATCAAATCGATCGGATTCCTTGGAATTCAAGTCAAGTCAATTCTTCATCTCGCTCGTGCGCGGAGCGCACGTGCGGGGAGACCGTGTAAGGGCGGTTGCCCACTGACGGTGGTGTGGTGTCGCGGCCCGTTGAAACGGGCCGGTCTTTTGGTTTGGCGCTCCCGGCTCTTCACGCACGGGAGCACGGGCCTCGGCTTGTGGTAGTGTGGTGCCGGTTGATGCCATGGTGATGACAGTCCGGTCTGTGGGGGTTCGCACCCCTCGCTAGCTCTTCCTTGTCGCCCTCGGCGCGGTACTAGCCTGCCGAGTGGGACCCCGTTCGGGGAGGCCCGGCAAACGACCAGCCAGCAGGCGACATCCTGCTGCGAGGGGGGCGAGGAGTCAGACCGGTACCGCTACCGCTAGAACTCTGCCGAGCCCCAACGGCAGCGGCAGTCATGTGGTTAAGTTGGCAGCCCTGTCTGTTTACAAATAAAAATTATTAAAATAATTTTGCTGGTAGTTGGAAAAAGTATCATTTCGCGCCATTATTGAGCGCTAATGGCGCAGCCGCGTGCTAACTCGGTGGAGCTTTACTCGGCAGAGGTCTAGGGTTCGATTTTCGTCGCGGCAATTTCGTTTTTTTTGCAAAAACGACTGCGGCGACGCTGTCTCGTTCGGTGGCGTTGCCGCGGGACTCACCCGAGCGGGGATTTCCCGCGGCAATGGTATTATTGTAGTGGGGCTACCGCGAGCTCCCCGGGCTGGGGGCTCCCGCGGTGGCGGGTGTCGTGTTTGGTGCTGCGGTCGTCGTGGGCTCCAGGAGCTCACGTGGGAGCGCTCTGGAGCTGCGATCGGGGGGGCGTGTGTGTAGTGGCGCGATGCCGCGGATGTGCGGGTGCACCGAGTTGTCGGCGGACTCGTACATCCGCCGCGCCAGACGCACGACGAAGTCGTCCAGGCCCTCGTGCTGGAGGTCGCGGCTGATGGTGGCGTTCCTCACGTACTTACCGGCGCCGACG
This sequence comes from Blastobasis adustella, assembly GCA_907269095.1. Taxonomy (NCBI): domain Eukaryota; kingdom Metazoa; phylum Arthropoda; class Insecta; order Lepidoptera; family Blastobasidae; genus Blastobasis; species Blastobasis adustella. The sequence goes on from OU026132.1 coordinate 2,272,283, forward strand.
ATGGTGCGCAGGCAGAGGTTCTCCTGCGCGCGGAGGCGTTGCCGCTGCCTGTTGGCGGCTAGGGCGTACCACGCTGGCGCGGCGTCCGTGACCTGATGTAGGTCTTGTAGATCCCCAGCTTGGCCCGCAGTGGTAGCGAGCTAGCGAGGATCGGACGCTGTTTACTTCGCGCCACCTTTGCGGCGACGACCGTCTTTTGGACGTGGTCGCGCATAGTGAGGCCCTGGTCGATGGTGAGGCCCAGGTAATTCACCCTGCGCGACCACGGGATGTCTTGTCCTTGGAGTTTCAGTGGAGGGGGCAGCTCGCCGATGTTATTCCTTCGCCCGACGATCATGGCTTGCGTCTTCGCGACGTTTACCGACATTCCCCACTTGTAGCCAGGCGGGTAGGGTGTCAAGATGGGCTTGCATTCGCTTGATGGCGTGGGTGACGTTGACCGACGAGCTCTGGTACGACGTGTCGTCGGCGAAGAGCGCCAACAGCACGCCGATGCTCACGGGGATGTCGTCAGTGAATATGGCGTAGAGGGCAGGCGAGAGGCAGCTACCCTGTAGCACGCCGGTGAGGACTCGGCGCACCGATGAGGTCTTGTCCTCCACTGCCACGTGAAACTCCCTGTTTTGCAGGAAGCTGGCCACGACCTGTAGGATTCTGTGTGGAGTGGCACTCTCCGACAGTTTGTACAGCAGGCCCTCGTGCCATACCCTGTCGAAGGCCTTCTCCATGTCTAGCATCACCACGACCGAGCACTCTCGCTTGTTCCGGGTGAGCTAGAGTGTGGTGGAGTGGCCCGGCATGAAGCCGAATTGCTCCGGCCTGGGCTCTATGTGCGGGGTCAGGAAGCGAAGCAGGAGCGTTTCGAATACCTTTGACAGCATCGACAGCAGCGTTATGGGCCGGTTTCCCTCTGGCTTCATGTGATTTTTCCCGGGCTTGGGCAGCATTATGACGCGCCCCAGCTTCCAGGCTGTTGGGAAGTGACCCGTGCGTAGTATCACGTTACAAACGCAGGTGAATGCCGCCATGGTGCGCGGCGGCAGGTGGCGTAGCGCCGCGCTTGTGATGCGGTCCGCGCCCGGGGCCTTACGGGGTTTGGTGCGGTTGAGTGCGCGCTGCACGGTGCCTGGGGAGACGTACAGGGGTTGTTCGTCTGCCGGGGGTGGTGCTGTCAGTCGCTCTCGCAGGCGTCGCTCGACTGCCTCGCGGTGGTCGTGGTCTCTGATATCGTTGGGTGTGAACTGCTTCTCCAGGTGCTCGGCGAAGATCTCCGCCCTGTCGTCAGCCTTGTACCTGGGTCGGCAGTCGGAGTCCAGCAGTGGCCGGACGAGCTGGGGTTTGTAGGACAGCTGGCGGCATAGACGATGCACGGAGGGCACGTAGTCGCTTACCTCCATGATGTGGTCCTCCCAGTGCTCAGCTGCGTGGTCGGCGAGCGCTGCCTTCATTGGAATTAGCAGGTAGCCGTCCAATAAGTACCGCAATAACAGCGCCCTCTAGCGGAGTGTTTGCAAAACAGATAAGGAATCAGCTTCAGCTATTCAGTAATAGATGGGGCTATTTGCTATGGGTATGTGCGGGTGATTCACATAATTTTAAACAATTATTTTAGGTTAAGTTTAAAAGCAAATTTGGCACTTGTTCATACATATAAGGACTTTGCAATATAATAAAATAAATTTCTCTGATCTCTTATTGGAGTCCTTCTTGCATTAATGTGAGCAATTTAACACTGTAGAGGTGGTGCTAAAATTAAAAACAATTTCGGCGATGTTTCCTATTTTCTTTCCAGTCCCAAAGAGTTGCTGCCTGATAACACTTCTTCGAACTATTTGATGGTTATAACACATAAATATATACTTTAATTTAACTTATTTACACAATTTCTATTTTTTTTATTTATTGTGTACTGTGTTGATTAAAAACTCGATGTAAACATAAGCACTTTAGCGCCCTCTCCCACGTTTCCACGTTTGGTGACCATGACATTTTTGTTCAGTACTCGTGTGGAAAATGCACGTGCCGGCGACGATTGCGCGACAACGGCACCATCGCGTGGTGCGGCGCGCTCGGGCTGCATGCGCTGCCCGCCGCGCTGTACTACGAGAGAAACCTTGTTGAAATACACGCGCCAAGCAACGCCATCAGCCGCCTACGAGCTGATGACATCCCATCGACCCTGCTGGTAGTATCCACAATCATCATCATCCTGGTTTCATATCCCGGTCGCACTCCCGCGCGGCAAGAGAGGACCTGCTGTCCGACTTCCTGCTCTACTAGTCAATTTTGCTTGCTGGTAGTATCCGTGTTGTCTTATGATCATCTTTCCTAAAAGCCCTTGATGGCGCTTGAACATCTTTCGAAGTACCTTGATCTTATTCCACAAATCCAAAATGGCAAAGAAAATTTATCTGCAAGTGCAAAGTATTAAACTATTTTGGTTCTAAGATTTGATGATGCAATCAGTATCGATAGCGAGATAGTGCGATGATAGAACGTGAAAAGCAATTCCTCGGAACACAGGGAGGAAAATTCTCTTCGCTGGATCAACGGTACCATACAAATTGTGAGCATGAGCGAGATGCTGCTACTGCTACTGACTACAGACAGATTTAATCTACATTTAAAAATCAGAAGTTGCCTTTAAGAGACAGGTACAATTGTATGCGGCTGTCACTATACATCTAATTTTGATTTGTTTTAAGGTTTTGGATCTAAGCAATAATTCCATGATAAGAGCTGATGCAGCAGCAGCAACAATGCTCTTCTCTAATAAACGTCGCAAGATTTGGTTTGTCGGTAGCACAATAGACTGTGGGTGCGACGAGGAAAACTTACCATGGCTCACTGCGCTTCTTGAAAATATTTATCAGGTACGTAAGAATAAAGCAAGTAATACCTAAACATGTTCACTAAAAGCAATATATCACAGGAATCAAAATATAAGATATGACAATAGAAGTCTTATGCGCGCATTAAGGAGAGGCTTGCCGTCACTTTAAATGGGCGGGTTCGAAGCGTGATTTGCGGGGCAGCGCGAGGCGCTCCCTGCCGCACCCCGCGCAGTCGTATTCCTGCACGGCTCGATATAATATCTCAATTCCCAAATCATCTAGAATAACAATCTTGGTGTCTTGTGGTCAAAGAGTACAACCACACAGTTTATAAATATTTATAAATGTATCAGACTTAGAAATTCAAGACAAGCCGTCCCCCGCGGTTTTCACCGCGCGCAGTACAGATTTCTGTAAACATTTGACTATCCCGCGGGACCCTGTTATATATCTGGAATCAAAAGGGTTCATTGAATGAGACAGAAAAAATATTCATTTTGCGAAATCGGTTCAGTCATTTCGAAGTTTAGGTACTGTAACTCCGCGGGGGATCGTTGATTAAAAGTTAAAAAGCACAAGTTACTTAGTTGAGAATTTACTATCGAATGAAGATGTAAAATACAGCTTACTTCTAATTCAAATGGAACACATTTGAATTCCTACCTAGCCAGTGCTATATGTACAGATCTACATACTACTTACTGCAACATGCTAAACACACTAAAGCCCAGGTCACACTATTGGAGCACCAACCCTCCCAAAAGCCTATTTATCTTAGAGCACGTCCTAACCTAAGGTCTGCCAGTCCACACATGCTATAGTACCCCAGCATCCAAACTTAAAAACTTTTCTTCTTTATTAATAAACATAATCTGCCAAACTATTTGGGTGAAAAGAAGCATTTCAGCCGCCAGTCGCCATTTTCTTATAAGGATTTCCAAAATGCCTTCAGCAAACAAACAAACAATAGCTTTTTCGTCTCGGGATATAATGTCTTGGAACAAGTTCGGGCATAATTTCGTGTGCGTTATTTTTCCGAGGAACGTCATCAAGTGACGTTTCGCGGAAGAAAAAGCTCACTGCCCCGCGCGCCGCACCCCCGCATTCATCATCGGAATCTTATTCTTATACTAAATATCGTGATATACACAGTTGTTTCAGTTTACAGCTGCTAGTGTATAATAAATAATCATAACCATAATCTCCCCCCACAGCCCCCACCACTGATCCCCCGCGCGCTAGGCACCGGCGGCGGCGCCCCGCTAAAGGAAAATCCCTTTAGGCTAGGCAGGTCGTTTTCTGAGTTAGACATCTTCTCAGTAGGTCAATTTCTAAGGACGTCATGTTCTGGTTTGGTCATCTTTTTATACTGCCACAGCTTTTTCAAGTACTTTCTCTTAACCGATTATTAGGTAACTATGCACACATACTAAGTTTCTGTGAGAGTACAATACTATGATATATACATGAGGATCTGATGATGGAGTCTGGAGGTGGACAATGGAACTCTTTAACCGTTGCTAGTAACCAAGTCGAGTTTAGACTCATTTGGTTGCTTTTAACCAATTCTATACAGTATGCTTGAAGATGAGGTATTGATGACAGTGTCAAGAGTAAGGCTATGGAACTCTTCAACCGTTGTTAGTAACCAAGTCGAGTTTGAACTCCCATTCTCGATTTTGGTCGAGTCTCCACAGGACCGTCAGCTGAGTCATGAAAACCACTTACAATGTAATTTTAGGCTTAAGTTTAAGTTAATGGTGGCGACTTTTTCCAATATTGGCATCAGGTTTGTTGAGAGTCCCAAGTCACGCTCAGATATCCATATTGAAGACAATCGAAAGTTTGGTATCCCATATGGCTTTTCTATTTACTTTTTAAATGTTAAACGGCCGACAAACAGGCAAGCGGGCCACGTTATGGAAAGTGGTAACCGCCGCCTATAGACATCAGCAACACAGGTGCGTTACCAGTGGTAATGTCCCCTTGCATTGCCTACCTCTCATATGACCTTAAAGGGTGCGTCCAAACTCCAGATCTCGCGAATTGTTTCGCAGGACGAAATGCAACAGCGCGCAATAGCACGAGCGTTGTATGCGTGGCGTGTACGTAAGAGCTGGACGCACAATAAATTATACCTCTTGAGGATTTCCATGTACAAACGAAACACTGTAGCTAGGACTCCCAGCTATGGCTGGGAGCTCATTCCATATCCGAATATTACGAGCTTTCGTTCTTTCGAATCTTCGCGTGGTCACCAACAGATGGACTACGTAGTGGGGATGAGTGCCCAGCCCGCGGTGGTTGGCATATCAAAATATCAAAAAGTTCTTGAGAACATTCCCCAATGTACGGCCTGTAGAACACACAGGGAGCTAAAGTCTCTTTGGTCAGCCAGTGATTTTAACTTGCTTTTAAGAGTAGAGGTAACGTATCTTATTTTGAATTCTGTGCCTACAATATTCATATTATCATAACTATTCACAGATAGAAGACTATCAAACTGTGGCATGCTCTGAATATACCAAAGGACTACTAAAGAACCTGAACATAAACGAATTATGCGCTGAGCCATGGAGAGGATGGCCGCTGATATCATCGTTGTCTCTGATATCCATTTGCGCGCTCGTGGTTGGATTCATTGTAAAGCGATATCAGAAACAGATCAGAGTGTTTTTATTCATCCACGGCTTGTGCCTCTCTTGCGTGCAGGAGGAAGTACCGGACGCTGCCAAGCAATATGATATCTTCATCTCATTCTGCCACGAGGACGACGACTTTGTAACGGATGAAATTCTACCGAAACTATCAATGTACAATCTGTGCGTACACTACCGGGACTGGATGGCCGGCGAATGGATTCCCGCCCAAATTGCGCGTTCCGTCCACGATTCTAAAAGGACTATCATCGTCATGTCCAAGAGCTTCTTGCGGTCTTCGTGGGGCCTCATGGAGTTCCGGATGGCCCACGCCGCGACGGCTGAGGCAGGCCGCGCGAGGGTCATCGTTGTTCTGCGGGAAGAAGTTTTCAACGTACCGGAGTTGGACGCCGAGCTGAGAAGCTACTTGTCGACCAACACGTACGTGAAGTGGGGCGATCCGTGGTTCTTCGATAAGCTGCGTTACGCCTTACCCCGGGAGCCGATTGAACAGCGTGCGGAGCTGGCTGGTGACGGCGACGACTTTAGGATGGCGGTTAAAGTCTACAGGAGAGATGACGGTGAAACTACACTGAATGGGGTTGAATGATGAGTTAGCCGTTTTAATTAAACCATATCAAAACATTGTTGCATTTTCATTTTTATTTTTACCTTCAAATTTCATTTTGATATTTCTTCATTTCTATTTTGGAGCAGTCTCTACGTAAAACCTCTCCCGGAGACTCATTCCACAAATGAATTGTAGAATTTAGAATTTAGCGTTTAGAATTGTTTATTATCAAAGAGGGCACAACGTCACTGATAGGAAGACAGTGGCTTTAATGAATGAATGAATAAATGAATGAAATTTATTCATTAACAAGGACACCACATTACAATAATCACATAATTTAAATAAACAATAATCATACAAATAAAAAACATATAACAAATTACAAAATTTATAAATTGATTCGGAATTGCTGTGCTGTGGCACACCTTGTCAACAAAAGGACCTCACTCAGCATGACCCACGGCCGAAGCCGCGGCGCTGATCTTCCGCGAAACCCGCGGAGTGAGGTCTAGAACGCTGCGGTCTAAAAGTTTAAATTCAGAACCGTCCTAAGTTCCGAATAAACTACATATATATTATACCTATACAGCCAAAGACATTGTTGTTACATAAATATTTTATAAAATAGACATGTTATAGTTCTCCGTGATGCGCCTGGGCGGCGGGGCGCGGGGTGCAAGCACCTAGGTTACAGCCACCCGGCCCTTAGTTTTGACCTGCCACTAGTCTGTGTTCTACCGGCGCCGGCGTGCCGGTTAGCATACGCAACGAAATAAAATAAATAAATATCCACGTAGTCTCAGTGCCGTGTAAACTAAATAATTACTGTACCTATAAATAAAGTGCATATCTAGGACAGCGATCTGAACACAATCAGAACGCACCACAAGACCATAACCTATGTTCCGCAAAAGTAAAAATCATCACACCACTTGTGACTAAATGAGTCACACGATATTTTCGCAGGCCTGTATGCCAGGCCAGTTTCGGTATGTACATACGTACATTATTTTTTATTTTTTTCTTTTTATACCTAGACATTCATACCTGTAATTTCATTCATTTGTTTTAACGATGTGACGGTCCCACCTAATAATAATCAGATTTAGGTATTATTCCATTCACAGGTAAATAGGTACACTCATGTAGTCTAACTAAATACCTAGAAAGACATACAACACCTAAAACAATTCCCTACCAACAATATACCTAAAACTGTTACCTACCAACTGTCGGGAGGTCAGCATCAATACTTATCTATAGTAAAATAGATGGGGACATTTTAAAATATATTATCCAAATAAAAATAAAAGAAAATTACTATACTCCGCAATTTGATACCTACTTGAATACAGATATCTGAGTACAAGCTATTCACGCCCTTAATGCCTACTTGTAAGGCCCATTTTCTGCTGGAGGCAAGCGTCGAGTTAAGTCGGTGTTCGGATGGCAAAACTAATATCAACCTTATTTTATCATCATTAAAGCGTAAGTTCCATCGGCATCGAGAGATTGTGCCTTGAAAATCTCACGTGTTTCCCGTGAAACAGAAATCCTTTAGTGAAATATTGACCTTATTGTGTTCCGAATAGAGCATACTTTCAATCGTCACGTGGAATTTAGTGTTTCGCGTAAAACACCTACAATGATCGCATGAAATTGTATCTGACAATGAAGAATCGACCTTATTGGTGAGGAATAAAGGTTGTTTTCGATCGTCACGGGAAGTTGATAGTTTCACATAAAACATACCTACAGTGTTCCTAGGAAACAGTTTCACGTAAAAGATACCTACTATGATCCTGTGAAACAGTTTCGCGTGAAACATACCTACAATGATCCTGGGAAACAGTTTCATGTGAAACATACCTATTGCGATCCTGCGAAACAGTTTCACGTGAAGGATACCTACGATGATTCTGGGAAACATACCTACCTACATAATCCTGTGAAATAGTTTCTTGTGAAAACATACCTACTGCGATCGCAGGAAATTGTGCTTGTTTCATGAGAACAGGGTTTCGCGTGAACAGTTTTATAAGAAATAATTGAGAGGTTATAAAAGGGCCTGGAGACGGGGACTCGAGGTTACTCGGGGCGCACTTTTGAATCAGGTTGTTAGAGTTGCTGAAACGCTGCTAGCTTTTCTTGGGGTCGCGAAATTTTTTCAGGGGGACACTTCTGGTCGAGTCGAGACTACGAGCTGTTATACGTGAAGTTAAAGACGCCCAAGTTATCGAGGATTGTAAAAGATTTTACCTAGATAAGGAATTAGAATCAGTGCTACGATAAATAATATACAGGTACGTGAGTGTAACTGGAACAGTGATAAGATTCTAATTAGTTTGTTTATTTCAGGTGGAGTAGTTGATGCTTTTCCTTAGGTTCCTGGTGCCGCCTTTGTTTTAAAGGGCGGATCTGAATGGATTTCCGACTACCATTCGGGCAAGTGACTCCTACGATCCCATTATTTGGTTTTAAGATATTAGCTACTTATTATGGGACTAGCGGTCGCTTGTACCTAAAGTCTGGCGTGGGTCTAAGATTTCGAGTAGGAGCTGGCCATGGAAACATGGTACGCCGCTTGGGCGGGTCTGACCTGCTCGAATACTGATAACTCATTATCTTATAGACATCTTTCGAGGATCCTCCCCAGCTAGATTGGACCCTCGGACTTGCCAGGTACACATTCCATCAGCACGCTCCGGAGGAGTTCTGTTGGAAGGTTAGGCATACACTTTTTGGACTACGGAATCTCACTATGCCTTGATGTGACCACTGGTGCCTTTCCACTCCAAACTGGTTAGGGAATGTAGGATAGTATAGGTATTAGACACATTCTTAGGGGAGAGAAGACAACAGAAATTCGGTCTTTTCTCCGTCACTTAGGCAGGGACACATACATACACATCAATTAAAATTATAAATTTTATTTTGATACATTTGCAATTACAAGGAATAGATTCAAGCTTCATATTTGGGACAAGCTAGCTAGACTAGGTATGTTAGGATTATCCTTAGGTACCAAAGTGTGGTTGTAACAATTGTTAAAATGGATAAACAGTAAAGATTATAATAACAATAACAGAGATAAGAAAGAAAAACAAAGGAGTACAAAATACAGCATAAAACTTCAATATTTAGTAACATTAATAATAATCCAATATAAACACGCTACAAATAAAATATACTGACTTTTAATTCTCAAATATTATTAAATTTCCAAATTGAGTTAAACCCTCGCAGAAACAATATCTATTATACTAGAGAATTCTAGATTTAAACCAGTGAGGGTTGAGCCTCTAGCAATACAATGCTGAGTTAACATTAGGTATATAGTTCAACTCAGTATTCAATCAGTAAATTCATAACGAAGGATTTCTGATGTCTATTCCACAAAATATTTGACTATACTAGGAAATACTTAACAAAATGTAAAGTCTTCATCGGTAAAATATTAGTATCATAATAAAGACAGCTTAAGTAGAGCTTATTTCAGCTATGATTACACCACCAGTAGGAATTCAGCAGCCCGTTGCACTCCTAGCTCGAAGCAATCTGTAAGACAATATGATCTATTCGAATTTAAATCAGTTTACCAAACACTACTACTGAATGGTAGGCTCATCTTGGTGGAGATAAGATACTGTCCAATGTAATAAAAATAGGATAGGGCATAAACTAGACTAACCAGGGCCTGCTTAGGGTAGGAATGTGAAGGGCGACTATACAACTTATGTACAGTTAGAGTAAGGTTATGTAGCATAAAATTAAACAGTTTATTTACCTACCATTGATTGTCTACTCGCGAAACTCCAAACTGATATCATAATCAATATCGAATCACCAGATGCCATACTTTAGAGATCCACGCTAGCTCGAAACTAGTTACTGCCGCAGACTGACAGATCTCATACCAATTGCCTGAAATAAACGAGAATTACAGTTAATAAAACAATACGCCATAACCATAATAGTAATAGGTCTAGTATTAGGTTAGAATCATGGAGGGCAACAATATTACATTAAACAGAAATAAAGTAGGCTCCCATTTACTGGCCGGGTATTCACATTAGGTATTCTCAAAGAACTAGCTCGTACATGATGAGGCCCGCGACCATACCCGGGTTTGGCCCCATTGTTCGCACTATACTCCTAGGTATTATTGCCAAAATAGGTATTAAGTTTTAACTTACCCCGGAAGACTAGGATATCGCCTCAACACCATTATACTACTGTTTGATTATATTCTGTTGCACCATACTTTATTCACTAAAATATAAAATAAGCACAAAGGGTGTTGGTCCGCGCATCTTACAATTTCTTCAGATCACTTTTACAATAATTTCGCCATTCGAAAAAACAGTGATTGAATTGCCACCGACTTGGTCATAACCTGAAAAAACAGAAAGTAGTCAATTAGTAATTGTACAGCGAAATCTGAACATAATGTGCGCGCCTAAATAAATCGTGAGATTGTACCTACTGAGATAAATATGGCGGCGCGGTACTCATTTTGTTGGTTTTATGGGTGGTATTGAGCCGACAGTGACTACTCTCAATTATACACCAAGTCCACAAAAAGCACAAAAATAATTCCACTAAATAGCATTGGGAAACGTTTCACAATTCATTTTGTAGCCATAACACCGTATCTGGGAGGAGAACTTTAATCGGGTTAGACATGGCGCGCAGGAGTCTTTGTTTCATTATAGGTACTTACCCGACTTCCGATTCCAATGAGAACTGTGATTGGCTGACACTTATCGAGTAATTACTCATTTAATGTGAAGATTAACCTAGGGACTCCACTATAGATTGAATTGATTTTAAATGTAGGCTGTATATATGTAATTTTAATAATGAAACAAAATATCTATATGTAAACTTAGGATCGAATTTAAAAGAAAGCAGGCTAATGTGGTTCAACCAGCGGCTACTAGTTGGCGCTAGCAGTACAGCTCGTTGTTTAGTCTATAACTAAATTAAGGAGTACTCTAAAACAATTGTATGATCTGTTACAAAACACTAACTGACCCTAGATCGAAACCGAAATCACTAGAATTGTAAATTTGACCTGAATGTATTATTTCACCCTATCGATTGACTGCGCAATATTACTTGCTTCATGATTGCTACTATTGGATTCACAACCACCAAGGAATTTCTACACGAATAATCTACCAATGATGGCTAAGCCATTAATGCTACGAGTGCAACATGGTTGCTACCTATCTCTGCGATCCGGATTACAATAAATTATAACAGGGTTGATATTTTCCCCAATATTCACATATCATGGCAAGGCCATTGGAATTGAAACAACGCCATTGATTTATGGAACATATCCAAACATTACTACTCTTGACGACATCACCGCCAGTAATTGGCCATATTTGCATGTGTTTGGAGCACTCTCTCCATGGACTACCTGCTGATACTACATTATGCTACCTATATCTGTGCCGCGGAATTCGGGCCCTTCATCGTCGCCAAAAGGAAACACAGCCCAAGTATTCGCCTTAAATGTTTGGGTTGCCACATCTACATCGACGAGTCTATACATATACCTGCACCCTGCATTGCGTTTGAGTAAGCTGATGTTTTCCAAGTGAGTTTTATTATGCCCAGGAGTACGTTCTTGCACAAGTTCTACCTACCTACAACGAGACGATGTGGAGAGTTCGTGGAAAGAGCTACAAGCTTTTGGATCTACTTTATACATTTATTACCTGGATATGGTCTTGGAGACACTGGATTGTTCATATTGTCCTCTCAAGTCACTTCATAACTCAAAAACAACCTGACTCTGACGATTATGACTTACCTCTTTGTAACCTCTCTTTCAATATAAAGAAAAAGGCATTGCTGGGCGGATTGGAGTTTTTAAAAGACGTCTTTGGCTGCTCCAAACGGAATCTTGCGGAGAGATATCATATCCTCAGCTGACTTATAGAGGATATGATGAGCCAGTGTAATGGCTGGGGCAAGATTCACTCTCCCAATCCCCTATTTTTTTTATAATATGGAGAGTCCCTGAAATCCCCTTAGTATCAACATTCCCCTTGAGCATACGACAACTACTTTATAAATACACCAAATCTTATATTTATCTGCTACCTGGTAATCATTTATCCTATCAAATCATAATAACCTGTTTGTCTTCCAACTCTAAAAGTCTTAGGTTACCACAAACACAACGTAGGAATAACTAGACGATCACGAGGCAATAGTAATGTCAGGAAATACGCGTTAGGTAATAAATAGAAGTAGCACTTGAACCCTCAAGTGGAAGTAGCGGGTGAATTAGTTTCTGAATGAGCGTGAGAGAGAATGAGTGAGAGAGAATGAGTGAGTGAGAGAGTAGAGTTATTTATATTTATTTTTAGAGGTTTTAATAAGGGGGGGAGGTACAGCCTACGCTCCACAGGTCGGTTGCAGCGATGCGGATAAGGCGCTGTTCTGGGAGCAAGTCGGGGAAGTTCTACGAAACATTCCGTTGTCACAGGGTATTGTTGTGGGTGGCGATCTGAACGGTCATGTGGGTGAGAAGTGTGAGAAGTTTGGCCGTGTACATGGTGGTTTTGGTTTTAGGAGCCGTAACGCTGAAGGGGAAGAAATTCTTCGGACGTGTGCGGCTGCCGATTTGGCCGTTTTTCAAAAGAAATTCGAACATACCACCTACGAGAGTGGGAGGAGCGCCATCCAGATCGATTACTTTCTCACTCAGAGAGACAATATTGGCAAAGTAGCCACCTGTAAAGCTATACCCGGAGAGAGTCTCACTGCCCAGCACCGGGTCCTTGTGATGGACCTGCGCGTTAAGCCCCGAGGCAAATACCGGGAGCAGTGCTGACGCCAATCCCGGTGGTGGCTGCTTGAAGGAACCAAGTACCACGACGTCGCCGCTGCTGTCAACAACTCTGGGACAGAACTCCACGTACTTCCATGAGCTGTTCAACAAGCAGCACAAAGACCCGGACCTCCCTCGGAACCAATGACTTGTGCCACCGATAACGGCTAAGGAAGTCGAGACGGCTCTTCGCCGCATGAAGAATCGGAAAGCTGTTGGGCCTGATGGAGTCGTGGCGTGGAAATCTATGGGTTCTCGTGGTGTAAGCATCCTTACCGACCTTTATAACCGCATTCTCCGCATCGGGAAGATACCAAACAAGATATTTGTAAGTTCAGCAGAATTATTTCAAGTGCCTGAATTGAATGAAAGGCAATTAATGCAATTGTGCTACCCAAATTGAGAATATTAAACGTCAAACTGTTATAAGTAATAAAACCGTCCTGGATTCTGTATTTAAATTGCAGGATCAATGTTTATAAAAGGTTCTACGATTTGATTAGTTCGTTGAAATCGCGGTCATAGCGTTGTCCAGCAAGTATTCACTGTGGCCGGTGGAATAACGAGGTAGGTGCTTCGTATCCATGATAAAATTCACCAAACGGTAAAAATATTAGCTGGAAAATTGAGAGAGAAATATTGAACTGCCTAACTAATCAATACTAGACTGTAACTTAATCGTTTGAGTGTAGAGTTTATTATTCGGATTATGACACTCCAGAGAGAATTGATCATGTCCGTTATGTAGTGTTTATTTATGTCGATATACAATTATAGGTACAGATGAACAACTCATGTTTCAAACAAATCACAACATCAGTAAATGTTTATAGCAGACATGACGTTGAAACAGTCACCTGTCGGACACTTTAACTTAATTATATCATTGTTTTGCTATCTTAGTTTTTGTAGTCTTCAGAGACACTACTGCTACTGAAGTGTTTAAACTATCCATAAAATAAATAGGTGTTGATTAATAATGAATATTAGATAGAAGTTTTTATTTTTTCATTATATTTACTAGTCAATTACTATGTTTTGTCCGCGTAGAAATCGTTTTCAGGGCAGTTTATCTTTTTCCCGATCGACCGTTTTAAATGACCTTCCAAATGTATGTAAGCTGGTACCACGGAGATATCAAGCTATATCTCTGATTCTACCCTACCGAATTAGATGAAACATGGCCTAGATTTCAAGTTGGACCCCAAACTACTAAACTCTGAAAACCTAATCAAAATCTATTTGGTGCCAATTCTATGTTTCATATAGTTTATTTTATTTGGATATCTCACAGCGTGCAACAAAGAAGATATATAAAAGCAAAACATCGATTAGCCAATTAGGACACTAAAATATTCTGCAAGTTACACAGAAAAAAGCCTTATAAAAGTTTACAACTTATCGCAAATCGGTGAGAGAGTCTAACCATAGAATGCATAACAAAGAAAGCAATACAATGCTAAAGTTAATTAACTTAATAGGTATTTAGGGAAAAAGCTATTGGCATAACTTTAAATTTGGATGTACCCACTAACTTACAACACGCTAATTCGGACCCCGCATTGAGCTTACTACCTAGTGAATCGGATAAAAGGGACCCTGGTGTAAAGACACGTAGGGCACGACGACATTTAGAGGCAGACTTCAAGGATAATATCAACACAGACATTGCTTCACTTATGTCTGAAATGACTGAATTATTTGCGAATTTCGAGCGCACTCAAAACTTAAAATTCGAGGCTCTTACAATGAATAACTTACTGGGTCAAAACTCTAAAATCCAAGAGTCCATTACGTTCTTTTCACAGAAAAACGACGAGCTAGTTGAGCACCTGGATGCATCGGAAAGAGAAAATTCCAATCTCGCATTAACTAGCTGGAAAGTAGGATGGACAATTTGGAATGTCGTCGCGATCTGCTATGATTGAAATAAATAACTTGCCTCCTTCCGTACCCGAAAACTGGGAGATCCTTAGATCCAAACTCACTTCACACCACAAATTGGTCAGATTGCCCACACCGATCTACATCACGGAATCATTGTCCGTCCAAGGAAAACACCTTTATTACCTTGGTCGTAATTTGCAAAAACAAGATAAGTGCAACAGCTGTTGGACGTACCGTGGCAAGGTTTTCATTAAGAAAACTGCAGAATCGGAACAAACGTGGATAAAAACTGAACTGGATCTTAAAAAGGTTATGAAAACACAATGACTAGATTTATATTATTATCCTATTATTATTAATGTCGTATTACACGTTTATATTTACAGGTTGAAAGGTAACCCATATCCAACACAACACACCCCACACACAAGCACACAATGTATTTATAGCAATTCATCGGACGGCCACTCAGCTAATCATTACGCAATATTGGCCAGCAGTAACATAATTTTTGGCCTAAAAACCATGCATCCAGTAATCAATAAAATGTATTATTTAATATTATTATTCTACCTACAACATAACACTAAAGTTTTAATTTTGAACCAGTCACAGAATATTGATACTTACACGCAGCCATATTGTAACTTTAGTACAAGTATTGAGTGTTGGTTGGCGACTTCTCCCCCCCCTTCTGCCACTCGATGGATACAGCTTTACTGCTACATCACAGCATTCGACGCAAAATGAAGGTGTAGTGGTGTACTATCGCAGTCATCACTGTGTTACCGTTGTAGAATCAAAAATAAAGGATGCTAACTGTATCACTATGATTTTAGGTACTGACACAGTCTTAGTGTCAATCTATCGCCTACCTAGTAATCGTAATATTAATGATTTTCTGGTCACATTAAATGAACATTTAAACCTATATTCTTCATATAAAAATATAGTATTGGTGGGCGATATGAACATTGATATCTCTGAAAACGGTTGCGACTCTCAGTCTACAGAATACCTAACTTTCATTTCCTGTCACGGCATGCTTCCTGCGTACACATTGGCCACACGTAACAATCAATCTTGCCTGGACTATATCATTTTAAAAACAAAATGTTTGTAACAGATCACGATAAACTTCTAACTATAGAAAAACGAATGTAATGTCCAAACTCAAGACTCTTAGAATAATCGACTAAGACTCTGTGGAACGAGAACTACAAAGAACTAATTTTAATCCTTTGTACAGTATGTCTGATATAAATGAAGCCACAAAATTGTTTACTAATACTCTTAACGGAATTGTTACTGCCAATACCTCTTTAAAAGCAGCGTCAAACCGATGTTCATTAAGAAAACCTTGGATGACTACGGGACTTTTGAAATATTTGCGAAACTTCATATTAAACTTAAAAAATCGCCTGTTGATATAATACTTAGGACTACATTTACCAGGTATAGAAATTTCTGCAACGCCCTACACAGGAAAACAAAAATGGATTATGATAGAGCGTTGATCCAGAATGCTCAAGGCAATAATAAACGTCTTTGGAGTGCTATAAAAATATTACTTCTACCGCTAAACATAAATCTAGTGCAGATTCCCTTATTTCATCTCGGGATCCAGAGCGTAGTATCGATGGGGTAAATAACTTTTTTGCAAACATAGGAAGAATACTGGCTGAAAATATCAAACCAACCGGCAACTTGCGACGTCGGTCGGTGTCATTCAGTCTTGTCCATATTCTTTTGCACTCCTGGACACTAATGAGGCTGAAGTTGGGAGTTTAATTGCAAATCCCAGAGACAACTGCGCGACTGGAGTGGATAGATTGTCAACCACATTCCTAAAAAGATACATGGAAGTTCTGACCCGTCCCATTACCTTTCTCTGCAATCGTGCTTTCTCGTCGGGATCTTTTCCTGACGTTTTCAAAGTAGCAGTTGTCACGCCAATATTTAAAAGTGGTGACAGAGACAGTGTCACTAATTATAGAACAATTTCGATCCTACCCGCTCTCTCAAAGATCTTGGAAAGACTAATAAACAACAAACTAGTAAAATATTTAGAAAAAAATAAAATTTTGTCACCTTCACAATATGGCTTTCGTTCTGGCATTTCTGCTAGTGATGCGGTACTGAAACTTACTACCAACATTGTTACTCACCTGGATAATAAACAGAAAGTGGTAGGTATCTTCCTAGACTTGGCGAAGGCATTTGACACTGTCTCTGTACCCACACTTATTACCAAGCTGGAGTCAATTGGTATCAGAAGCTTTCAGCTTGAACTTTTTAGGAGTTATCTCTCGAATAGACGGCAACGTGTCAGGCTTGGTGATAGGTTAAGTAATGAGCTGGGAATCTCTTGGTGCCTCATTGTAGTATACTCGGTCCTACGTTGTTTTTAATCTACATTAACGACCTATGTCAATTTAAGCTTAGGGGTGGTTCTATTTTTACCTACGCCGACGCTACTGCGCTGATATTCTACGATGAGACGTGGGAGTTGGCATTCAACTGTGCCCAGACTGGGTCCAACTCTGTACGGAACTGGTTAGACGAGAATTTGCTGACATTGAACGTAGACAAGACGAAATTTATGTTTTTTTGTGTCGAGTAGGAGTTTGTCTGCATCTCCCAAATTCTCCCTATTTTCTCACTCCTGTTCAGAACTATCAATAAACAGGCTGTGCGGGTGTCCTGAGCTCTCAAGTGTTAGGTCAATTAAGTATCTAGGGGTCAACCTCGATAACCTTCTTTTCTTCCACCCACATATGGACAGGCTCGCAGCCTGAGTACGTAAATTAATATTTATATTTAAAACACTTCGTGATATCGTTAATTTCAAGGTACTAAGAACGGTGTACCTCGCCCTCGCAAAATCTTTAATCTCCTATTGCGTTGACTCATGGGCTGGATGTGACAAAACCTATTTACTAAAGCTTGAACGAGCTCAGAGGGCGCTTTTGAAGGTGGGCTGGAAACTGCCAAACCGGTTCCCTACATTTGAACTTTACAGAAAATGCAGCGTTCTCGCAGTGCGTCAACTTTTTATACTTCAGCTTACTCTGCGGACTCATTGCCATGTCCTCTATGACCTATCCAATCCGCCCACCTCGCGGCGGTTTTACACCGTCTGTTCCTCGGTATCGACCAATTCCAGCTTGGCTCAACGTACATTTTATTTCCTCGGGAGCTACATCTACAACAAAATAAATAAAATCCTAAACATACATTCAAAGTGTAAATTGGAGTGTAGGAGAATTGTGACATCGTGGTTGAAGAATTTTGATTATGATTCTACAGAAAAAATAATCGCAATTTTATCCTATGATAAACATATACAGACACACAAACAAACACCACACACATAACACTCACGGGTGCGCACACACACAGCCACACATGCACACACACGCACACACATGCACACTCACGCGCGCACACACACACACACACACGCACGCACACACACACACATGATAATAAGATTATTTGCTAAAATATTGCTTTAAGTACATAATCTAAAATATTTATTTGTAAGGGATGCAGGAGGTTGGGAGTTGGGATGTTTTTGTATTGTATTGTATAACCACGATGGGCTTAAACTCAGTTCCTCTCCGAACTCAGCATCTCGACGGTCAAATCTAACGCGTCAATCAAGAAATCTGCTCTCCAAACCAGCGCTTGGATAACTTGTACGAGGCCAGTCCAAATGCTGTATGCGTCGCCAAATACTGGGAGAACAAAGTATAAGAGGGAGTTAAGTCCATCGACTCGGATAAGAAGAAGATTTCATAATCGCCATAAATTTTTAAGCTATTGCATAGTTTCTATCGCGGGCTTTGAGCGCGGCGACCGAATCAAGAAATTCCGTAACGAAAATAAACCTAACACCCCCCACTCCGACCGGCACAGTGGTGCGGCGTTGAAAGCCGTGCATCGTCTAACGTCGTTTCAGTTCAGCAGACTTCGGCACGGTGTTTGTGTGCGTGCGACTAGACGTATGCGTGTAGACTAACCGCTAACTGCTCAAAACTGATTCTGTTTCTTTTAGACACAATGCTAGGTGAGACAGCGTGCTTTTTGGATGAAGACGAAAAAAAATACTGCATAAATAAAATAAATAAATAATTATAATTGCATAAGTTGATAAAAAATGCTATGCAATAGCTTTACCGCAGCAGTCCCCAAGTGCCACACGTATTTTTTATTTGTAAATACATACAATTTATTGCAAATTTACTATATGTATAGATTAATTTTATTTGTCAATTTCGGTTATTAGCTCCTTAGCTAATGAAATAGATCGGTCGATATCATAAATACTTTTAAATGTATGTAGCTATTTATTTATACAAAAATAAATACGTCATGTCGGAAGACTCCCACTAATATCAGAAATGTGAAGGTTTGTGTGTGTATGTGAGTGTGTACATGTTCGTTACCTCTTCCCGCCTAAACGGATGAATGCATTTCTTCCGGCGGCGTGAATCCAATGGAATCAGAATCAGAATTGTCTTTATTGTTAAAGTATACAGGGTTGCAGATGTTATTACATTAATAGTTCCAACAGCTTGTCTATAACGGACGTTCAATAAATTTAAAATTATACATCATTTAATTTTTGGTTACGTTAGCAGGAAATGCGAATTGTAACAGCACAATGGTATAGTCTGCTAGCGTGACAAGCAGTCTCAGCGGCAGCGCGGCGTTCACCGCGAATACGCCACAGCCACGTAGCGCACCGCCCCGGGCGCGGGACACGCGGACCACGTTCTTGCAAAGCCGACGCAGCGAGACTACACAATAACATTATAATTACATTTAGTTTGGTCACCTGCTACGTAAGCCCAGGGATAAGAAATAGCTGCCAGAACCTGCCGGTATCAGGAAACAATAAGAATAATAATAGGAATTAGAATAGGAATAGGAATAAGAAAAATAATAAGACTAAGAAATCTCCGTGATCTTCCTCGAATCTTACGGAGTCAACTCCAGGCTCCATTTTTTTTAGATGAACTTATATTCATCATCAGCCTACACTAGTCCATTACTCAGCTGGAAACCAACTTCACCCAATAAGCGCCAACGCAGTCTTACTGCATCTAGCCTCCACTTGCAAGATTTCGTTTCTGATAATTATCTACTAACCTGGCATTTTATTTCTGGTTTTTAACATCATGCAACAATATTCAGCTCTTTCTACTGCCACGTAGAATTTTTCACATTCCATGCTCAACATTGATATATGAAAAATATTTTTCATGAACCACAGTACGACAATGATGAGAATCTTTCCGGCGTACTGAAAAAGTATAGAAATAAATAAAAACTACAGTATCGTTTATCATGATTGAAATAAAATACTACAGAAAATCTTATCCTACTTTTTCTACTATATAATAAAACAAATACTAAAGTTACGAAAAATAGGACAGATGCCTTGGAGATGTGGTGCTAGAAAAAATGCTTGTAGTGTTCTAGACGTATTTGGCCAGGACATACTACAAAGAAATGTCTATGTGGGCCCTTAAGGCAGGGAAAGGGAGAAGGCACAAGACCACGCGGAAGGTCACTACTGTTGATGTTGGTGCTATGACGAGTGTAGCGTAGTGTAGTTTGTGAAGAGTGGATGTCGGTAGGTAAAACGTGATACCAATCCTCAACTGATCACTATGACTACTATGCTAAGAGTGTAACGACTTACAAGAAGATTACATACCATATACAATACGTTGTCCTTTGAAAAAAATATAACCAGTTGCAAGCAAGCCAAACATTCGAAGAAGATTTCGACTGTGTAATATGTTATCTGAAAATCAAGAACAATAACACAGACTTGACAAACTGAGTGGTTCAGTTGGTTAACATGCCGGTGTGCCAAGCAGAGGTCCCAGGTTCGCATCCCCGTCGAGCAGAAATTGAATTGATGAATTTTAAATTCTATCGGTCTGGGTGTAGTATGTATAATAGGTATGTATTTAATAAAAGTCTATAAGTAGTTTATCAGTTATCTTTTATAACACAAGCTTTGCTTACTTTGGGGCGATGGCGCTTTGTGAATTTGTCCAATAATATTTATTTATTTGCATTATTGAACCTTATTCCTTTTTTTTTTATTATATGAGGAATATAATATTGCTTACCACGACATTGTAAATTTTTTCATAGTCTTTAAACGCGCTCAGCAAATTCAAATACTGATAAAAGAATTCTTCTTGAGTTGCTGTTTCTATTACAGATTCACTATCGTCTTTAAGTTTCTGAATCCAAGTATACAACTCTGTAGTCATCAGCTTTACCAACATAGTACATCTTACAATATTTATATCAAAACTATATTGAAATAAATATCCGAAAGGACTGTTTTCATTGAAAAATAGTAACACTAAAATATGTGCCACTATATACGATATACTTAAAATACTGTACAACCAGTTGAATCTCACATAAGATTCATAGTTACGGGTATAGCTCTTGGTAAATTTGAATACTCTTTGAAGTTTGAGGGTCAAACTAACTTCTGAGTGACTGTGTACGTAATTTGTAACTAAGTTGATAATGAAACCGATTAGGAAGTCTACTAAATAAATAGAATAGTAAAAGGTTAATGATTCCCTTATCACTGGGAAAAAAAGGACTGACCGAATTGTTAAAATACACGTTGTAATATGGATAGAAATGAAAACACCAATGCAGAGCATATTGAGAACATTATGGGTAAAGTTATTAGGTGTAATTAATCCATCTTGAATTTTGTATTTAAAGTGCAGGATGATTGTTTGAAAAAAATTTAGAGGCCCAAGCAATTTATTGAAGTCTTTCTCGATAAAGTTGTCAAGCAAATATTCACTATGACCGATGCAGTATTTATTTTTCATAATAAAAGAAGGATCAGGTAAGTTAATACTTAAGTTTTATCACTTTGAGTAATATTATGACAACCAATCTTTCACGTAAAATTTTTGCAAATGTAATATACAATATAGTTTGTTCTTCACAATACATCGACTTACTGATTCCGTACGACCAAAATTGATTGGGAAGTTTCCTTCATTACTTATATTGCTTAGTTATTAATTTAATTAATCATATTGTCTGTATGAGAATTAAATTTAATATAATAAAATACCTATACATTACTTGAAATGTGTCGTGTAGCAACCATTTTAATTACTAGCGAATATAGGGTAACCAAATAAGACTTTAGAGCCAATGGTTTTGGTAATGCGCTCGCGCCTTTCACCAGCCTACCTATCAGGTGGTAGGACTCTGTCAAGCTTGACAAGTCCGCCTGGGTGAGTACCATCGCCTTATCTATTTCTGCCGTCAAGCAACAATGCTTTCATTGTTGTGTTCCGGTTTGAAGGATAAGGAAGCAACTTTTTGTTGCGTGCAACCTAAATACTTGAATCGTAGATGTTATTGGCGACAGTGACCGCTTACAATCAGGTGAGCTGTTTGCACGTCCATCACTACGTAATATAAAAAATAGCCTTCCGTTTCAGGATCACCAGCCCGCTGCATGACACCCTCCCGTCACTGCCACAGAGGGAATAAACTACAAATCTGGATTTTAAAAAATCTAACAATTATACTGGGAACTAAAAACAACTAGGTACTTCATTCATGTAAACTGTAAACTGTTGGAATCACACTTTATCGAGTACGCGTGGGTACAAATATGAATTAAGTGTCATACAAATTACTCCAAAGGTTCCTTATTTTTTTGTACCCCTGTTCCACTTTATTATACAATTTTTTATGTATATAGTTACATTACAATATGTACAAATTAAAAACTACAATTTAAAAAACTAAATACACATTTTACATAAAAAATTAATTACATACAAAAAGCTGATTCTAGCTCGCTGCCAAGCGGAAGCGTTTCCAGAATGCTGGCGGCGTTACTGTAACGTTGCATTTTTGTGAACGTTCCCTTTATTTCTTTTTTATTTTTCTTTTTTAAGTATATCTATGTAACATGGTATGGTTTTTCTACCATGTTATCTCTCTTATTTTATTAGTTTATTTGTTTTCAAATTTATATTCTCCTACATTTTGGTAAACCGTTTTGGGGAAATGATTATGACGTGCTAGGTACCCTATTTTTGAAGGCGCTTTGGGCGCGAGAAGTTTTTTTTTTTTCTATATAAAAAAATAAAGAGGGACCCATTTTTATGATAAGGTTTTGTGTTTTGTATTTTATTTTCTTTTGTTTTGTTTTCTTTAATTTTACCTTTTACAAATATATTTAAAATATTTTATACCCCCTCAACCTTAGTTTTCTTTTTAAAACCCTCAGTAAAGTAGTTCTGATCAGAATCCAGTCTGACATTACCTTGTTAAATGGTCAAAGGTATACGTTGTCCGAGGTACGCGCCAGCACGACGGTCTCCTGTTGCCTCTTAACCGGGTAGATACCTCTTGAAAAATTTTTTTAGCACTAGGGCCCTATGGTCCTAGACTTTCAACCCCAAACGGCGCAAATAAATATCCCTGACCTAGGGAACCATATTTGCGCCGCTTAAGGTCTTCCACCGTTGATGCAGCTGCGCCAGGGTTGGGCGAGGTAGCCCTTGTGTGGGATGGGGCCAAGGTGTCTTTACAGGTCGCACCCCACACCAGGAGCCGCCCTTGTGACCAAGCAACGAGCGTCATGCCGGCGGGCCTTTTGCCATCATCCCATTGGGTTCTTATACAGGTGGCAAGGGTACGGCGGATGACGTCATTGAGGTTCGCATGGCGCGACAAGCTACCGGCACTACGCTGGCACGACAGGCCATGGTGCCCAAGGGTATCTGCAATGCTTCCGCAATGGCAGCGATGTAGTTCGTTTATTTTCATACCAAGGCGCAGGTACACGGAAAGACAAAATGTAGCTCTGGTGAGAAGAGTACCTGTATTGGGTGAAGGAATGGCATGAAACCAAAATCCCGCTTCCTTTTCCGAAACCGTAAGAAGAAGCACGATCTGCAGAATTAACCGAGCTTTCTAAAAGGTTAGAAGAAGTCAATCTGCATAGCGGCTCATCCCAAAGCCTTTGGGAGTTGGTGTTGGCGGGAAAATCGGCGTTAGGACAGATGATAGACCATGCATTCCTGGCCTCCGACAGGCACGACACCTCGACGCCGCACAAGGACGGAGTGATATTTTCATTGTCAAGATGCTATGTACGGAGGACAGGAAGGCAGGTAGAGATAAATCTGAAATTTTGCGGATTCCCAGGCCTCCAAACCGGATGGGCAGTGAGGACTGGGTCTATGAACGAAAATCAAAACGGCAATTGATTATGGATGACAGCGTGGTTTGTATGGTGGTGTCGAGTGATGAAAGAAGACGGGGATATTTCCACAAGGGACTACAGCGTAGAATGTATATAGCGTTCGAGACGAATAACAAACAAAAACAGATTATGGTGATGGCGATATGTGGATGAATCTTTAATAGCCGGTCTTGAAACCTGTTGAACTTCTTTGTTAGGGAAACAACTAAAGGAGAAATCGATTCAGTAACTATGGAGGCACCTAAAAGGGAAAGAGATTCCTTGTTTTGGATTTTGATATTTGGCGCCAGTGAATTAAACTTCGAGACTAGTTTATCTAGTTTTTTTTGTTTTGTACCTTATTATTGTGTCTCTTAGTGTGCTAGATGTGAAATTAGTAAAGGACGCACGAGATAACGGGATAGATTGGTAGGGATGGATAAAAATAAATAAATAAATAATCGTTTATTTACCATCTTACAAAAAAAAAATGTATAAAAAAAAAACTGACACGGCTCGAGTCTGCTGTCTGCCGATTAAATATTCATATTAAATATATGTAACCCTTTCTGGATGGCCTAAGGGTTGGTGCGCGTCGCGCCCAGTAGTGGAGATTACTGTGGTGTGTGGGCGTGGTTGTGCGTGTCCCCAATTTTCCGTGTATATAATTTATGTTATGAGGCTGTGCTGAAATGACAGACTGTTTTGCTGTGACATCTGCAACATCTTGGACAAGCTGTTACCTCGGCAACGTAAGGCGTTGCCTGGTTACAAGACGCTGTCGGTATTACTCGGCTGGCTTCGGCGCAAGATGGCGCACGTCACAAGAATGAGACTGCGTCAGATTTGTCAGAATTGGATTTCATGATGAAGTGTGATTTTATTTTGATACTTTGTTTTCATATAGTACCTAGTTTTAGTTTTTTGAGATATTTTCTGTAAATATCCCCAATACCCCATGTCCCAGGATGCAAATGACGCACGGTCGAGGTCATTGGAAAATTTGATACGATGCCCCAGATGCCCCCAGCCTCTCTTCTTCAAGGGACAGGAGAGGCCTCAACATTCACATTGGTAAGTCGCATAAAGATCGCGGCGTACTTAGCGCCTCTGTCCCTTCGTCGGCCCCTGTTCCCAGTGCCCCAGTGTCAGTGCCTCTAGTCCCTTTAAAGCCATTCTGGGAACGGGTGGCCCACCTAAAAACTTCAAAACGGATTTTAAAAAGGATCCCCTGGGGGCGAGGATCGTTGTAGCCCAAGCCCTTGCACGAGATCTTCAAAGAGCTACAGCCAAAAATGACAAAGAGAGCTGAGTATTCTACATGTTGAAGATACCGGTCCTAACACTTTTTTAAATTCATTAACAGTATTATAAAAAACTGTTTAAACCCCCTTACTCTTAATAGTTCCAACTTACACACATTTACACCAACTCGGAATGTACTTCAACATGTAGAAAATAAAATTAATGACGGTGATATCAAAGGGGCAGCTCGTATCCTTTTTTCTAATCATACTTTTGCTCCCGATACGCCCGAGACTTTAGCCGGCCTCCACAGTAAATATCCTCAACCTCCGGCAGACCTTCAGTTACCAGACGCCCCCAGTGCTGCGGATTCCGCGCTGCATGTTTCAGCGGATGCCGTTCGCCAAGCCGTTTTTTCATTCCCAACCGGCTCGGCGGGCGACATTGATGGCCTGACTCCGCAGCACCTCAAGGACCTCCTGAGCTGCGATGGTGAGGCTGATGATATTCTTTTGGACTCTATTACAGGGCATACGAACATGATATTGTTAGGTGCGGTAGACTCATCGGTTGTAGATACCCTGTATAGTGCCAACCTTATCGCTTTAAAAAAGAAGGACGAGGGCATTCGTCCCATTGCGGTTGGTACCACCTACCGTCGCCTGACAGCTAAGCTGTGTTGCAGGTTTTCTGCGCCCAGTCTGAAAGAATATTTCCAGCCGATCCAGCTGGGTTTTGGTTCGAAAGGAGGCTGCGAAGCCGCCGTTCATGCCCTCAGGACGTTCCTTTATCATAATGGCGGTGAGGTTCTGCTGATGGTTGACGTAAAAAATGCCTTTAATTCTGTGGATAGAGGCGCCTTGCTCAACCAAGTTAAGACAAACATGCCGGCCGCCTATAATTTTCTTTGACAATGTTATGAACAACCGACAAACCTTATACACAAAGGCCACTTTTTGTACTCGGCGGTCGGCTGCCAGCAAGGTGACCCTCCTGGGCCGGCCATTTTTAGTCTCGCGATACACCCCATAGTCGAAAAACTAAATTCAACATTAAACGTTTGGTAATTGGACGACGGTACCCTAGGAGGTGATGCTACAACTATTTTACAGGATCTACAGCTCCTCATTCGGGAGTTCAGTGCCATAGGCCTGGACCTGAATTTCTCGAAGTGTGAGCTGTATATCTCTGAGTCTTGTCCGTCGGCTGGCGCTGTTTTAGCAGTATTTCGCGCCCTAGCCCCAAATATCACAGTCGTCGACAAGACTAACCTGCACCTTCTAGGGTCACCTATTTTTGACGAATCGCTGAAATATTTTGTGGACCACAAAATTCAAAATTTCAATTCAATTGCAGATCGCCTTCTCAAAATTAACAGTCACATGGCTTTTGCTATAATCCGATATTGCCTTTTTGTTCCAAAATTCATGTATGTTTTACGGTGTTGTCAGCTTTGGAAACATCCCGTTCTTCTAGAACTCCAAGACAACACCGTGGAACAAACACTCACATCAGTTTTAAACATTAATTTGGAAAATTCTTCTTGGGAGCAGGCATCATTGCCTATTCGCTATGGTGGTCTGGGCGTTCGTAAAGTGTCTAGTGTGTCCTTGCCAGCGTTTTTGTCCTCCCTAAACTAGGGACATTTCCATCGGCTTTCTACCGAGGCCAAAATCGCGTGGCAGTTGGCTTGCCCGGAGGCAGAGCCCACTAATTCTTGCTCACAGCGGCTATGGGACGAACCGCTCTGTAGGTTGGCGCGAAACAAACTTTTAGACGCAACAACCAATTTTGCAGAGCGTGCTCGCCTTCTGGCTGCTGGCGTGTGGGAGTCGGGCCTCTGGCTCCAGGCAATGCCTTAAAAAACATCGGCACTTTGCTCGACCGTGCCACTTTCAGGATTGCCACGGCCCTGCGTCTTGGAGCTCCATGCAGCGCTCCACACGACTGCCACTGTGGCCGCCCTGTTGACCAGCTCGGCCACCATGGTTTGTCGTGTAGTAGGAGCGCCGGACGCATTCCACGTCACGCGGACCTCAATGATGTCATCCGTCGGGCCTTTGCCTCCGCTGGTGCTCCCGCGGTGCTGGAACCCAACGGTTTAGCCCGCGATGATGGGAAAAGACCCGATGGAATGACACTCACGCCCTGGAAACTGGGACGGCCCTTGGTCTGGGTTGCTACGTGCATCGATACCCTTACGCCGTCCCATCTTCCAGCCACCGCGTGTCAAGCAGGGGCCGGTGCTGCCTCTGCTGAAAACGTCAAACGGCGCAAATACGCATGTCTCAGTGGCGACTACATATTTGCGCTATTTGGCGTGGAAACTCTTGGGCCGTGGGGACCAGGCGCACATTCCCTATATAGGGAACTAGCCAAGCGCCTGGTCGATATTAGTAATGACCAGAAGGCTAGCCTCTATTTGGGACAGCGTATAAGCCTCACCATCCAGCGGGGCAACGCGGTCACATTGCACATTTCCGCATTTAGGGGACTTGGGGCAAATATTTTATCTATTTAAGTAATTTTAAGGTTTTTATTTATAGGTAGTTTTAGTGATTATATATTTTTTGTGTATTATGTACAAGTTGTAAAATAAATTATCCAGTATTTGGACGATAATATATAGGAAATTCAAAATGTATATAAAATAAATGTTACAGAATTAAAAAGAAAAAAAAACAAATACATAACAAAAGAGAAATACGAATTGAAAATGTACACGATGATAAATGGGCTTATGGCTCAGGGTAGCGTGACACAAGTCCAAACCCTGTCGCAGTACACAAAACACAAAAGGTATTTGATTTATAATAATGGAGTTCCATAAAGAATACTTTTTGGCCGCTCCACACGTTAATATTGCATAATGTACCTATTTTTACTAACATTATTATAATATTGATTTATACATTAATGCTGTAGATGCATATTGCTGACTGGACCAGGCCACCTGATTTGCACATTGGCCCCAAGCAACGGTTGATATGACATCCGAGGCACGAGGCGTTGTCGCACGCGCTCAAGTAAAGCGCCGACGCCGTGCCTCGTGCGCCTCGCGACCTGGAAAGCAGCGGCTCTACGCGACGGCACCATCGCATGACATCTGATCTCACCTCAATCCGAGTCGTAGGCTTAATTAGTTTAATTCTAAAATAGTCTCGTGTTCCAATCATCATCATCTTGGCGTTAATGTCCCGGTTGTGCTCTCGCGCACGAGAGCCCGGGTTCTGCCTTGACCATGATCCAGGATTTGGCAGGTCAGGTAATTATAGTAGAGCGACTGCCATCTGACCTCGACGGGAGTGTACAATCTCGGAGTGTCAGTATGGGTTTCGGCCGGGTCGTGGGACCATGGACCCCGTATTTGCCCTGAGAACTCTCATGGAGAGATACAGATCAAAGAACACCTTTGTATTTCCTGTTTCTAGACATGCAGAAAGCCTTTGACTGTGTCCCTCGTAAGATGGTCTGGTGGGCGTTGCGGTCCAAGTCAGTACCTGAAGCCTTTATTGACATTATCCGAGACATGTACCGCGATTTCGGTTCCATAGTTAGGACTGCTGTTGGTGAAGCCGACCCGTTACCGATTTCCGTTGCGGTACACCAGGGCTCCGTGCTCAGCCCACTTCTGTTCAACGTGATATTAGACGGACTATCATGAGGTACTATCGTGGCTACTCATGTATGCTGACGATATCGCGTTGACAGACTCTGACAAGGGGCGACTTGTCCATCGGGTGGAAAAGTAGAAATAGTCGCTTGAGAACGGCGGTCTGAAGATCAATGTGGCGAAGACAGAGTACATGGCCTGCAACAGTACAGACCCTCTACCTGTCCGCATAGGTAAAGAGGAGGTCAAACGAACGGATCAGGTCAGATACCTGGGGTCGGTACTAAGCGCGACTGGTGACATCGACAACGACGTCTAAGCTCGAATATCCGCAGCTTGGGCCAAATGGCAGGAGGTGACAGCTGTCATTTGTGACCCCAAGATGCCGATGAAGCTGAAGGGACAGGTCTACAAGACTATTATTGGACCTGTTCTCTTATACGAGTACGGCAGCGAGACTTGGCCTCTACTAGAGCGACACAAGCAGGAGTTGCGAGTCACGGAAATGAAGATGCTGCGGTGGATGTGTGGGGTTTCCCGCAAAGATCGCGTGCGGAACGCCCACATCTTCTAGGTAGTCTTTAAGTACGTGACATCGCAGATAAGCTACAAGAGTGACACCTTCGATGGTACGGCCACGTCTTGCGCAGACCGGCAAACTATGTGGGGAACAAATATCTGGCCAAGCCGCCCCCGTCAGGAACGCGAAGGAGAGGCCGGCCAAAGAAGCGATGGCTGGACGTCGTTAAGAGTGACATGCGTGCCAACGTACTCACCAATGAGGATGCCAAAGACCGAGCAAAGTTGACTAGGAGAAGCAGGAAGGCCGGGCTCCCGGGTGTTGCGCAGGAGCGCAACCGGGATTTAACGCCAAGATGATGATGATGACTGCCATCTGACCTCCATGACCCTGCTACCACGGAACCCGACCAGATTGGATCATGGGTACACATCAAGTTGCCTGAATGTGCATTTTTCATCACGATATTTTTTCTCACTGTAAGAGCATCGGTTAGTATTCAACTAATGTACATAACTCAGAAAACAGTCATTTGTACATGGCCGGAGCGGGATTCGAACCTGGGACCTCTGGTTTACGAGTCGGATACTGTAACCGCTCGGCCATCGTCGGCACAGTCTTGTGTTCTAATATCGAACTCAAATTAAATTCATATTAGAAATTAATCTTTGGTTTCCTTTGAGTCTGTGACACCTATAATTTGCATAAACCCATTCATCCATATTCACAACAGTTTACATAATAAAAATCAACGAAAAGCTTTTATACAAATAATTCTTAAGCATACGGATGGTTACACTCGCAGGTGGTCAGCAGCGTTTTCCATTTATAACTCGCGAAATGCATTCAATGTTAATAGAATTCGCCTATGTGTACCTACTTTCATGATGTTTGCCGCAGAAATTGGGAAATCAATAAACTTTAGATAACATTAATTGTGTTTGTGAAATACTGCAACATTTAGTGGCCATGCCCATATACTACACAAAATATTTAAGTGTAATTAAGTAAATCTAATCAAAAGTATTTAATGACCTTCGGATAGAGCCTTTCAAGGAAAGTAAACGTACAACGTTTGCAATTCTGCTTATGAATTATACCTACCCTTTCAACAAAATTATTACCGATCTCAATATTCAAGCGAATAAATTGCATTACATTCCAGTTTGCATCAGTCTGAAAGAGTAACTATACTAGTGGATTAAATATGCGTTCTTTGGGTGAATTTTTGCCCAACAATATACTTTCAAGAGATTCACAATCTTTGATGAGACCGCTCCATATATTGTCGGCCTTGTTTTTCTTAAAAAAATGTAACATTATCAACCATTTCGTTACTCCCACTGTCCTTGGGGACCACGTGATTTCTTTCCTTGGCACGTGTATTTACATATACGTCTATTTCAATCGTATTATTGCATTGAATCTAAAACAAAGTTTCAGTACATTGGAGCGATGTGTTAATTTCTATACCCTTTATTGTTTCACACTCAACATCTCCGCTTTCTTTATAACATTCATTTTGAATGTATGTCACAGCTTAGATCACGTTTCTTGCATACTGCGTATTCAAAACGCTCATAATACTTTCAATATTGATACCAACAGTTATAAGAGAGTGAAATTTTGGAATTGGGTTTTGTGTGGAGTGCTCTTCCCATTGTTCATATTACTTACATGTATCAGCGCATACTACTACATGCATGTATACGGATCGTTTCATGTATACAATGTAATATATGTGGTATCATTGGTGTATTTTGATTCTGGAATAATGTATGCAACTCGAATGATGGCGATAGTTAATTTTGAATTCAAGCATTGGTTTCTGGCAGTGAAGTTACATAATGAGAAGTTCAAAAATATGCAAAGTGAACTTTCTGTAGACTTCAACGAGAACTGGAAGCACATATACCGCTCTTATGAGAATATTATGAACGCCTTTGATATACTGAAGCGTACTTTGTAGTTTCCGGTAAATAATTTAATTCTTAAAATGCCATTGGACAATGTTCCTAAAAAAATTATCAATTAAAATAAAAATATATGTACAAACCTCAGTTGTGGCATGCTAATAATCATCGTGTAATCATTTCAGGTTTTTATTTTGACAGTTGATACATTCATACAATGGATACTTAATGTGGAATTGCTTATTCAATTGTTTGCCACTGGCTCCATTTCACGACATGACGTAAGTTTTTATTTCTTTTTCTGAAATCAAGACCTCCCTGGAGCAGGTTTCCGAATGGGGCAGAAGAAACCTCGTCCAGTTCAACCCTACGAAGACAAGACAAGTTTGTTCGTTTACGGCGAAAAAAAACCATTTGATGGCCAACCAACCAACCAGCCCGGCTATTGGCATTGTCAATGATTCCTTTCTCAATGATTCCAGATGAATGTGAATGAAGAAGGGTTTGTCAGGACCATAGTAAGTGGAATAATATGGTGCATGACATTTTTCCATTTTTACGGTTGAAAGGCATAACGATGCAAATATTCATTATTGCTTGGCTAGTTAAGAAGCTGGTCTTATTATCGGCAATGTGTTATCAGTTTGAGATATTCTATTCCTCGGTTGATGCTGCGGGTGATATCTGGAACAACATAATGCTTGTTGGAGTTGGTAAGAACCTTATAATGTATTCAAACTCTATATATTGTTATGAATCTATGTTTCGTAACAATAATATTTACGGAGCACGATTTGTATTCGCAGCGCTGAAACTACATAAGAGAAATCGCAGCTGTTTATTTTTCTGTGTTCGATGATAGTTTTACATAACAAATAACTTGTATTACACCCGTCCATCCATTTTCGTTCAGATCTTGTCTTTGATCGTCTTCCAACATAGCTTTCAACTTTTATCTCACGTCTGTTTCTGGCTGCTTGCATCCAACCAACTTTGAATCGGTCTCGCTAGCACGCTGACATTAGACTAGTGCCGCTTTACATCTATCATCGCTCGCATTAGTACCGGATTTTAGTACCGATCCTTCTCCACTACATGCATGGACTGTAATCCACTCTGGCAATGCTACCTCTCCCCTTCCAACCTCTCTCAATCGCTCCTACGTCATAAGTACGATATCCATAAAGTTAAGAGGTAAATACAGTCTGAAGCTAAATACGAATAATAAAAATAATAACTTTTAAATAAATTGGAGCGGCTGCAGAACTTGTGCATCCGGTTCATCTTTGGTCTACGTAAGTTTGATCATGTGTCTGAATTTAGAACCCAACTGAAATGGTTGCCGATACGTCGGCGCAGGGAGGTACATGTTCTCAGCACGCTGTTTAATGTTCTTAACAACCCACGGACTCCTCAGTACCTCAGTGAGCGTTTTGAATATTTAGTGCCCAAGGATAAACCTGTGCGTTCTGTTAGATCCTTACTCTTAAAGATACCATCCCATACATCTAGCCGGTATGGTGGTTCATTTACAGTGCACTCCGCGCGTTTATGGAACTCCCTTCCTCATAGCATTCGGAATAGTCCATCTTTGAATGTTTTTAAAAAAAGAGTAAAAGAGCATTATCTCTCCCTTTAGTTTTTCATAGTAGGTATATATATCTATAATGTATAGGTATGTATAGTAATATATATGTATGTATATAATATTATGTATGTATAATATGCGTTTATATATAATATGTATGTATTTTTAGTATATGTTTATGTAAGTAAGTAACTGTGTTTATCAATATCTACCGTAGTAAGTTTAAGTGTACACTTTTAGTACCTGCATTTAAGTTAAACCTGTTCCTATGACTCCAAGGTTTGCTGGTAGAAAACTCAATTAATGAGTTAAGCTCGCCTTTGTACATCTCTGTTACTGTACTGTATAATGATGTCATATTTGTGTACAATAAAGAATAAAGAATAAAGAATAAAGAACTTTATTTGTTACCAGAATCAAATAAAATGACAAAAAACATTCATCGGATGACAAGGAACTTCAGAAAGATGGCAGCCCTAAATCTGTTCTGGATCGACGCTAGTCTCCCATTCAAGACGGCTGGACTTGTTGCGAACAACACTGTGGTTCTACTGCAGTTCACTCTGAAACTTTAATGTCGATTTAAATTATTTAGTAACTTTTCATTACAAGTTCCAATATAAATTTGTTTTGTAATTTGTTTAAATGAGTTGTGTTATCGTTGAGGTAATTTTGTTTGTGTTTGTAACACACGTGGCACCGTAACTCCATAACAATTAGAATTTAATTACATTAGACAGATACATATATATGTATTTTAATGAGATGCTTCATAGCCAATTTTTACTATTTCTATGACTTATTTTTTAGGTTCAACTAACATACATGTTTCAATTACGGTAATACGTTCCGTTGGTATTTGTTTTGATAAATGAATTAGTCAGATCCACCTCGCTTTTAACATCGCTTTCTGTCACCGATTACTCAGCTATATTGATTTAGTAATTAGGAGAAGTGTTATGGCTTTCAATGTAAGTTAATATTTACCTGTTGGTTGATTTGATATTAGTAGGTTGCTTGTATTATTTCATTCCTGTTATTGTGTAGTAAGAGAATACGAACCGACTTAAAATTAAAACAAAAATTAATTTAATCACTAAATAGGAAAAAATGTTACCAGAATACCTTGTAAATAATACAGTTAGTGAAAACATTCAAAATGTTATTCTTCCGCTAAATATATTGGCGACTTCAGTTTTTTTGAAGAAATACTTTATCGATGGCCGATTCATCACACCTACTTCTAATAGATATTACGTTATTTCCTTTATTGGATCAAGTGTCTTACTACTTTTCCTATTTTTCAAAATTAGTCTGATTTATATTTCGTTCTCGGAATCTCAAACTTTTATCTTTATTCTAATCTTCTGTAGTTCCTCGTTTTATCTCATTTCTATTGTATTTTATTACACACTCAACATCGCTTATAGTTTAGACCATATTGCGCTTGTATTAAAGTTGGACTTCATTCACAATTCGTTAACAGTTCCGAGTAATTTGAAAACATTGCGATTTTGGAATTGGATCAGTGTTCTATGCTTAGTTTCATTCTACTTGATTCTCCCCGCTGTTTGTCTGTTGGCAAATTTTTTTAATATTTATGACTACTTTAACAATGTCTTATCGATTTTCATCGACTCGAACCCATTATATGCTTTACGTATGTTGAAACTCATAAATTTTGAATTCGAACGCTGGCTGAAAGAAAGTGAATACGTATTAAAGAACAAAAACAATAGCATGACGTCGAATAAATTAGATCATCTCTACGAAAACATTTTGGAAGCATTTGATATTTGGAAGAAATTATTTCAATTTGTAGTAAGTACAGTAACTAATCGACCAAATTCAACTTACACATGAAGAGTTTGAAGTGTGCTTTGAAGAGTAAAACTATTCTTTCCAGTTCGGATTTCTGTAGACCCAATTATTTTCCCGTGATAAAAGTAGCCTATGCACAAATAAATAAATTATTTATTAATTTATGATATAACACCCAAACCCGTAATACGGCCGGGAATGGAACCCCCTTTGCGTGGCAGACCACTGACATGGAAGGAATAGGAAGCTACATTATTTCCGCGTGGCATAGGCTACTTTTTATTCCAGGAAAAAATAGGGTCCTGCGGGAATGTTGAATGAATGCAGACATCCGAACTGTAAGCAGGTGAAAGCCGCTGGAATAGTCTACTTTTTATAAAACGGGTTGAGTCTGTTCTGTTTTATTTTTAGATAATGATGATGGCTTTAGACACTTTCATAGTATGGCTGATAACCGTACAGTTTATATTGGAAATTGGCGAAAATAGTGATCGTATCGTAAGTTATTTACCTACATACTTTTTTACTCATAATATTATGATGTCCAGGATAACTTGCATAATATTACCGTTACTAAGCTGTAGAACAGAAAATGTTCAGCTGTAATGTTGTAAAAGCCAAGCATGTGGAGATTATGACAAAACTGTATTATTATATATAAATATTAAATCAGTTAAATCGGGCATAACATTCTGTATGCATATACATATCAGTAATCTAGCACTCATAGAACAAGCTTGGTTTAGTTTGGGGCTAGATGGCGCTGTGGGAATCCGGACACGATTGTTAATTTAGTTTATGTGGTATGTGATGGTGGGGGAAACCCAAGTCCAGAAGCGGATTGTTGTGGCCTGTCAATGATGATGACTTTATTAAAATCGCATTAGGCCAAAACTAGTGTGTTTTGAAGTGCTAAGCATGAAAAGATTCTGTTAGGCTGCCATAATGGCACAACCTAGACAAATAAATAGTAATAGGAAATCTTGACATAATTATTGTATGAAGAAGAAACATTATTTTTTACAGCCAAACATGTTGTCCTTAAAAATATCCATCTGCATATGGCTGGGAAAAAAGTTCACGTTATTATGTTTGGTTGCATATCAATGCCAGAGGTTTTACTCAACAATTGTACTATCATGCGATATTGTAACTAAGGAGTTGGGTAAGTGTATATGAAAATAAATCACACTACTCATAATGCAATTTGATTGATCTCAAAAAATTACAAAGAAGACGCTAATCGGGTGGAATGTTGTGACTATATATATCACAATAGTAATAAAAGTGTAAAAACCTTACCAAGTGCCTAATAATACAGTTGTCGAAACGAGATTGACCAAAACCTTCTGCTGGGTACCCTGAGAAGGGTGGCACCCCACACCCCCAACCCTTAATCAAATTACAAGGAGAAACTATGGATATATATACTAATGTTTTAAATTTTTTATTTTATTATAATAGTTCCCCATTTTACAGACTCAGCAAGTGTTGAAAGTAAAAAAATCAAGAGAATGATTAAAAAATTCCAATACATGAGAGTGTACTGTCTCTTCGACGTAGATATGAAACTACCAATAAAGGTGTTCGGACTTGTAGTTGAATATACTGTAGTTTTGCTGCAGTTTGCTGTAGCAAGAACTAAGTAAATATGTATCATCACTATTTGTATACACGTTGGAACCAAGCCACGAACTTACATATAACTGGTTCCGACGAAGGACTGGGATGCCTTAGGGAAGGATCAGTTTAGGTCGAACGGCTTAGTCGCTCGGCGTTATCTTGGACGACCTCGCGACACCGGGGCTAGCGAAGCGCCACCCACCGGGTGTCCTGAGTGCTGCCATTGACTTACGTTTATTTCTATATGTTATAAACATGTTTATGACTTGTATGTATGAACTATATCTATGTGTTTGTTATCTAAGAGTAAATGATTAAAAAAATCAATAAAATAATCATCTTAATAAAACGAACGTACAGTTGCAATTTGCTGCAAATTGTACGTATATTTTTTTTTGTTTTTTTTTGGAACAAAATCTTACATGAATACTTAAATGACGTCTGATATCTATCAGTGTAGATATAACACCAACCCCGTTCATTAACGGGGGTGACGAGGGAAGCCCATGGAAACCCATGGCTTTGATAGTGAAGGGGCCTACAATTTGTTTATTGGGTAAGAGCAACATATCCCGGGGTTTTTAGGTGAAAAATGCATTGGTAGGCAAATATCTACACGGGCACGGCCCCGCATTTCGCAACTCATTGGCTACATTCGCTTTATTGCAAAAAATATTATAATTATCATCTTCTTAGCGATCAATGTCTCGTTGGTGCTCTCGCGAGCGAGGGCTCGGGGTCCGCCTTGACTATATTTTTTTTTATGATTGGACTAGCCAGGCATTTGACCGCCGCCTTACCTAGTGGTAAGTGATGATGCGGCTTATGATGAAGCATGCCTGTCTAGGAACAGCCTATTCACTCTTGCCTTGAAGGCGTCTAGATTACAATGATCAGGGAAGTGCGAGTACGTGTGTGTCGCAGGCAACGCGTTCCATTCCATGGCCGTAAGCATTATAAAGGTTGAACTAAAGCGGCTGCTGCGGATAGCTGGAAGATCCACAACATAAGTATGAAACGCTCGCCCGGCTCGCGTCTCCCGATAGCGGAAAGGGGCCGGCGGAATGAGGTCGTGCAACTGCTTCGCACATTCTCCGAAATGCAACCAGTAGAATACCGACAAACTGCAATCCTACGCCGATGCTCGAGGCCCTGCTGCTTAGCTTCAATCAACTGTGGATCACAAATTAACTTCCTTGCACATTTTTCCATCGAATCCAAAGAGGCCAATTGGAATTTGGCTGATCCATCCCAAAGGCGGCAGCAGTACTCCATGTCAGATCGGACATGTGCTTGATGTAACTAAAGCAACTACTTCGATGCGAATTACCGCTTGACCTTCAAAAGGATTCCAAGTTTTTTGGCTGCAGTCTTTGCTTTTAATTCGCTGTACTATCCAAAGTTGAGTTTGGTTGATAGCTCAACACCCAGGAGCTTGTCGGTAATTTCTACAGATACATTCCGGAAAGGCGGAGCTAGATGGAATGGACTTCGTTTAGCGGAAAACAAACATGCCTGTGTTGGCTTCGCCCCAATCGGACACTGCCTTGGGAGCTTCGTTCAAGCGATCAACCATGGCCTCTTGACAAGACTGAATGACGTCCATGTTGGCTTTTGCCTATGACAGATATCGGTCCGTTACTGTGTTGTCCTCTGCTTACCCAAAGGTACCGGGTACAAGCAGATTGTTAATATGAGTCGCGGACAGAACCGACCCCTGAGGAACTCCTGCGTCGACAGCCTTAAGATCATACGTGTAACCGTCTAGAACTATACGGATTGATCGTTCACTCAGAAAATCCAGGTGCAAAAGCCAGCAGGAATACCGTACTGATCTATCGCTCGAGTTAGTACCGGCTTTTTAGTACTGATCTTTCCTCTCCCGCGGGTATTGGCACGGGGTCTCCACTATATCCAACAACTGTGTTTCATCGTTACAATATTTTACCTATTTCCCCTCCCACACTCTCCTCATCTCCTCTACGTCATACGCACGATTTCATAAAGGTTAAATGTAAGTACAGTGTCCAGCTGACTCTACTATATTCTGCTCTACTGGTTACTATACGGCTTTGTGAAACGTAGATATTATCTAAAGGAGGTCCGGGCAATTCAGCCTATATGACCAATAACGTTGAGCTATATGTCATTACAAAGAATTTTTCATTTCCTACAAGTTTTACTATGGCGACAACTCTAGATTCGCTTTGAGAAAAAAGTTATGGGCAATTAAAGTAAACATCATTTTGTACTATTATGATAAATTGTATTGATCATAACTTTTTTTCGCACAACTATTTGAGAATTGTTGCCATAGTAAAAGTTGTAGAAAATGAAAAATCCTTTCGAATGACATATCGCTTAACGTTATTGGTCAAATAGGCTGAATTTTCCAGTACAAATCGAAGTTCACTTTAATTGATCATAACTTTTTTCCCACAGCGATTCTAGAGTTGTCGCCACAGTAAAAGTTGTAGAAAATGAAAAAATCCTTCCTAATGACATATCGCCTAACATTATTCATCAAATAGGCTGAGGTCCATACATTTCTGCCGGTCCTCCTTTAGCTTATTTTGTTACCAGAATCAAACCGAATGACAAAAAACGTTCTTCGGATGAGAAGGCACTTCAGAAATATGGCAACCCTAAATCTGTTCTGGATCGACGCTAGTCTCCCATTCAAGACGGCTGGATGCGTTGCGAACTACACTGTGGTTCTGCTGCAGTTCACTTTGAAACTTTAATAACGATTTAAATTATTTAGTGAATTTTGGTTACTAGTTCCTAATAAATAAATAAATATTTGTTAATTTGTTTAAATGAGTGGTGTTATGGATGAGGTCATTGTGTGTGTGTTTGTAACACATGTTGCACCGTAACTCCAGAAAAAATTATTTTCATAACATTAGACAGATGTATGTATTTCAAGAGCATCGGTTAGAATTCAACTATAACTCAGAAAAGAGTCATTGGTACATGGCCGCAGTGGGATTCGAACCCGGTACCTCTCGCTTACGAGTCGGATACTCAACAGCCCAGCCACCGACGCTCCGAAGCCTTACTATTTTACGGTAATACGTTTTGTAGGTATTTGTTTGATAAATGAATTAGTAAGGTCCTAGTGACATCGTTGTCTAGGTCCGATTACTCAGCTATATTGATTTAGTAATAAGGAGATGTGTAATGTTTTAATATTTATACCTTTTGGTTGATTTGATATTAACAGGGAGTTGGTTTTATTCCATTCCTCTTATTGTGTTGCAAGAGAATACCGAACTGACTTAAAATGAAACCAAAAAATAAATTAAATTACAAAATAAGTAAAATGTTGCCAGAATACATTATAAATAATACAGTTAGTGAAGACATTCAAAATGTTATTATTCCGCTAAATGTATTGGCGACTACAATTTTTTTGAAGAAATACTTTATCCACGGTCAATTCATCACACCTACTTCTAACAGTTACTACGTCATTTCCTTTATTGGATCAAGTGTTCTACTACTTTTCCTATTTTTGGAAATTTATCTGGCTCATATTTCTTTCTCGGGATCTCAAACTTTTCTCTTTATTCTAAGCGTTTGTAGTTCCTTGTTTTATCTCATTTCTGTTGTATTCTATTTCATTATCAACATCGCTTATAGTTTAGACCATATTGCGCTTGTATTAAAGTTGGACTTCATTCATAATTCGTTAACTGCTCCAAGTAATGTAAAATCATTACGAATTTGGAATTGGATCAGTGTTCTTTCCTTAGTTTCAGTACACTTGATTCTTCCCTCTGTAAATAGTATATCGACAAACGTTTTCGATATATCTGACTACATTTACAATATCTTGACGATATTCATCGACTCGAACCCTTTATATGCTTTATGTATGTTGAAATTCATAAATTTTGAATTCGAACGCTGGTTGAAAGAAAGTGAATACATATTAGTGAACAAACACAATAGCATGTCGTCGAACAAATTACGTCACCTCTACGAAATCATTTTGGAAGCATTTGATATTTGGAAGAAATTATTTCAATTTGCAGTAAGTATATCCCTTTTTACAGTAACAAATCCACCAAGTTCAACTTAAACAAGAACAACTTACTTCACCTGCGCCCAGTTTCAATCTCTATAGACCCCATCATTTTTCCGGGAAAAAACTAGCCTATGCCATTCGGGAATAACGTAGCTTCCTATTCCGTCGTTAAGAATAGACGACCTGAGTGGTTCAGCGATCTGCGACACAGAGGGGGTTCGAAATGGGGGAAATGGGGGCGATACTATGATTTGTAGTTTCTGAGTTATACCATAAATCAATAAATCATTTATTTATTTGTGGGTCACAGGTTAAATACAGTTGCTAACAATTTATGAAAAATGTATAATAAATTTGTATTTAAAGATATATAAACTAGCTACATTCCCGAGTGACATTTTTATCCTAGGAAAGTAATAGGGTCCCGCGTGAAAGTTCAATGTTTGCAGAGATATATCTATACTAATAATAAAAAAGAAGAGAAGAGAAGTATAGACATAGTTTTTTTTTAGTTTTAATTTCAACTTTAAACACAGTGACCTTTCTTATCCACCTAGATTTTTTCTTTATAATTTTTTAACAGAAGACTAATAGTTATAGACAAAGAAATTATTAGTATTTTTGTTAGTAATAAATAATATAAAATACTACTGGACCGATTTTCAAAATTCGTTCACTAATAACTAGCTACGTTCCCGAGTGACGTAGGCTACTTTTATTCTAGGTAAATAATAGGGTCCGTCGGGAAAGTTGAATATTTGCAGAGATCCGAACTGCGAGCAGCTGAAAGCCGCTAGAAATTGCTATATTTTGTAAAACAGGTTGAGTGTTTTGTTTTATTTTTAGATATTGATGATAGCTTTAGACACTTTCATAGTATGGCTGATAAACGTACAGTTCATGTTGGAAGTCGGCGAAAATGGCGATCGTTTCGTAAGTTTTTTACAAACTCTTTTATACGATATGATGTTAAGGATAACTTTCATATTATCATAAATAAATAAGTTAGACAACTGTAGACCATAAAATGCAGTGCTGCAGTGTCGCATAATATTGATGAAAACTAAAACATATAACCTAAAAGCCAAGCATGTGGAAATTATGACAAAACTGTGTTTTTAATTATAAATATATCAGTTAAATCGGACATGATGTTCTATATGCATGTATAAGAGTTAGTTAGCACCCATAGAACAAGCTTCGCTTAGTATGGGGCTAGATGTGGCTATTTGTTTTATTCATGTGGCA
Source organism: Blastobasis adustella (assembly GCA_907269095.1). Taxonomy (NCBI): domain Eukaryota; kingdom Metazoa; phylum Arthropoda; class Insecta; order Lepidoptera; family Blastobasidae; genus Blastobasis; species Blastobasis adustella. Next base: position 2,313,948 of record OU026132.1, read on the forward strand.
TGTGTTTTAAGTTTAGTTAGAGAATTTAGGGTAATCATTTTGCCCTATTCCTTCGCCGTCCCTTCATTTGATAACATTAACTACTTATAAAAATTTCTATAGGCCAAAACTAGTGTCAAATGAAGTATGAAATTTATCTATTGGCACAACCTAGATAAATAAAATATAATAATCTTGGCATAATTATAGTATGAAGACGAAACAATATTTTTTACAGGCAAACATGTTGTCCATACAAATATCCATCTGCCTATGGCTGGGACAGAAGTTCATGTTCTTATGTTTGGTTGCATACCAATGCCAGAAGTTTTATTCAACAATTGTACTATCATGCGATATTGTAACTAAGGAGTTGGGTAAGTATATATAAAAATAAATCGCTCTACTCATAATGCATTTTGTTTAATTTCAACAAAATACGAACGGGAAGCTAATGGGGTGGAATATGACAACTCATCCCATATAACAATAGTAACAAAAGTGTAGAAACCTTTCCAAGTGCCTCCTAATACATATTTCGAAGTGAGGTTGACCAAGACCTTCCGCTGGGTACCCTGAGACAGGTTGAACGGTCTCGGGAGACGATTGGCTGCCCCCACACTCCCAAGCAATAATCCCCATATATAACGAGAAACTATGGATATTAAAATGTATTACAATTTTTAGTTTGTTATAAAAGTGTCCCATTTTACAGACTCAGCAAGTGTTGAAAGTAAAAATATCAGGAGAATGGTGAAAAATTTCCATTACATGAGAGTTTACGGTCTCTTCGACGTAGATATGAAACTACCAATAAAGGTGTTCGGACTTGTAGTGGAATATACTGTAGTGTTGCTGCAGTTTGCTTTAGCAAGAACTAAGTAAACATGTATCATCACTGTTTTATATGCACGTTGGTTGTTGGTTGGGCAAACGTACATGTAACTCGTTCATGGCGTTGGTTCCGACGAAGGACTGGGATGCCATGGGGAATGAATAGTTTTGGTGGAAAGGCGTTTCCTTGGACGACTTCGCATCTCCGAGGCTAGCGAAGCGCCACCCTATGCTTATTTCTATGTGTTCGTTTATTATTAATTTTATATTACATGTTTATGACTTGTTAGTATGTAGTATATCTAGGTGTCATTGTTATCTAAGAGTAAATGATTAAATAAAACAATTATATAACTTCTACCATTAAACTTTACTTCGTCTTAATAAAATGGACGTTGAGTTCTAAATTGTTCACATATTGTACGTATCTTTACTTACAATACCTATCGATAAAGTTTTAATTTATTTAAATGTAAAAGGTTTTTGGAACAGATTCTCACATGAATGCTTAAATGCTGTTTGATATCTATAAGAGTAGGTATAACACCAAGCCCGTTCAATGACGTGGGTGACTAGGGAACCCCATGGAAACCTCAAGGGTTTGATAGTGAAGGGGCCTACAATTTGTCTATTGGGTTATTGGGTACAACGTATTCCGAAGTTTTGGATATGAAAAATGCATTGATGGTGTTGCTAATGTCTATGTGCAGCGGTGATCTCTTTTCATCAGGTGCATAGGCTACTTGCCTAACTGTAGCGTTTAACAAACATTAAAAATAAGTAACATTTCGAGAAAAAGCCTGTTCTACGAATTTGCATCACGTCTCGTAACACATTGGCTCTATTCGGCTAATTGCAAAAGAAATTATTACCATCATCGTCTTGGCGGTCATCTGGGCTATAATGTCTCGGTTATTCTCTCGCACGCGAGGGGCTGGGGTCAGCCTTGACTTTTGTAAATTAGACTACCTATGCGTTAGCCTGCCATCTCCCCTGGTGGTAAGTGGCAATGCGGCCGAAGTTGGAGCATGCCTGTCTAGTAACAGCCTTTTCACTCTAGCCTTGAAAGCGTCCAGATAATAATGATCAGCAACGTGTTTCATTCCTTAGCCGTACGGATTATATACGTTGAACAAAAGCGGCTACTGCGGATAGCTGGAAGATCAACGACATAAGGATGAAGCGTTCGCCGGGATCGCGTTTCCCGACGGCGGAAAGAGCCGGAGCGGAAAGAGGAATGAGATCGTGCAAACGCTTTGCATACTTTCAGTAATGCAACCTGAAGAAGAGCGACAGGCGCGTAACCCTAAGCTGATGCTCAAGGCTCTACAGCTTAGCGTCAATCAGTTGCGGGTTACAAATAATATTTTTTGGACGTTTTACCACGTTTTACCACATTCGATGTACGGACCGAAGTTGAGATTTGCAGATAGCTCAACGCCAAGAAGCTGTAGGTTGTCGGTAATTTCCACAGGAACATCCCGAAAAGTTGGAGTTAAGTGGAATGGACTCCTTTTGGCGGAAAACAAACACGCCTGTGTTTTGGTTGCGTTGAACACCACCAGATTGGCTTCACCCCAATCAGAGACTGCCTTGAGAGCTTTGTCCAAACGATCAACCATAGCCTCTCGACAAGACTGAATATCGTCCCTGCTGGCTTTTGCCTCTGACAGATATCTATCCGTTACTGTGCTGTCGTCTGCGTACCCAAAGGTACCTGGTACAAGCAGATTGTTAATATGCAGCAAGAATAAAGTCGCCGACAGTACCGATCCCTGAGGAACTCCCGCGTCGATAGCCTGAAGATTAGACGAGTAGCCATCGATAACTACACGGATAGAACGTCCACTCAGAAAATCCGATATCCAGGTGCAAAAGCCAGCAGGAATACCAAATGAAGGAAGCCTGCTTAAAAGGCCCGCAAGCCAAACTCTGTCAAAGGCCTTGGAGATATCAAGAGACACAGCAAGGGCCTCGCCATGTCTCTCAATGGCCTCACTCCATAATTGTGTGGCATACGCCAGAAGGTCCCCAGTAGATCGACCACGGCGGAATCCGTACTGGTAATCGCTGAGGAGATCGTTACCTTCAAGATGCGCAAGGAGTTTGTTATTCAGTGCACGTTCCATAATCTTACAGAGTATGGAAGTGACCGAAATAGGGCGGTAGTTGGCAGGGTCGGCGCGGCTGCCTTTTTTGGGCACGGGCTGCACATTGGCAAGCTTCCACGACTTGGGTAGAATACCAGTCTCAAGTGAGAGGCGATACAGGCGCGTAAGTACAGGAGACAACTCAGGGGCACAACATTATACATTACTGCTGTTACATTTATTTTATATACATATATATATTTTTTTATAAAATTGTAAATAAACGATTATTATTATTATTTGTACCTGAGGTTTAAGGCACAAGAAAGTTCTTGCCGCGTACGACCAATCTATGCGATGATCTTCCAACAGTGGTGTTCCCGGGCCTTACGACATTGGAGCCTACTAGAATCGAGTCTACACAACACATTTACCATACCCCTGATGCTGCGGTGATCACTTACCACTAGATTACTCGATTGCCATCCTCTATTTAAAAAAATACTAAAATACATATTTGTTAAAAGAATTTTATTTTGCTTCGACACACATAAACAAAGAAAACGTTATCCCTAGGCTGCTACATCATCAAAGAGGCTTACGGCACGGCAATGATATGGTCATTGGTCGTTATGAGTTGAGTTGAATTCACGTAGTAACCTTAGCAGGAAATGCGAACTGCAGTAGTACAATTGTATAATCTGCTAGTCTGATGAGCTAGAACCGCTAGGATGATAATGATTTACATCTACCGATGACATAGCGACACTGTGGTGTGTAATTTAAATTCACAGGAAAATAACCTGCTGAAGTTGCAATATCTATTAATATCATAATTTACAGATTAATCTCTAGGCTCCCTAGGTAAAGACCACCAGATATCATCTACTAGTCCACCGCTGGAAATAGGCCTCCCCAAATGAGCGCCAACGCACCCTATCCTCGAGTTGCCGCATTCAGCCTACATTTGCAACCTTTCGTTTTTGCTATTTATCTACTAACCTGGCGTTTTACTTCTGGTTTTTAAAACCATGCACCAATATTCAGCTCTGTCTACTGCCATGTAGAATTTCTCACATTCCATACTCAACATAGCTACGTGAAAAGTATTCTTCATGAACCACAATGTGACACCTATGAAAATTATTCCAGCATACTGAAATAGTATAGAAATTAATGACAACTTTGGTATCGCTGATAAGTCTATAATAAATCTGGTAGTAACAAGAGTCTAATCATCATCATCATCTCAGCCAAGACGGCCACTGCTAGACATATATATTTGGCTTCGTATTTCATACGCCAGTTCCCCACGAACTTTTGCAGGTTGTTTGACTTGTTTGTTTTTATTTTCTTGATTTCCTGTACGTGATCGCCACCCGAACAACACCCGCCAGTTTCACCCGCCACCTTTCCTCCCCATCCATTTATTATAGCTGAGTTACTCGAAGATTAATAATGAGGCACCACATCTCCGTTCCGTATGTCATCACTGGCAACAGTCGCTGGACGAAGACCTTCGATGGCGACACTGATGGCCATTTTCACTAAACCTAGGAATCGCCTAAGTTCCGTCTTAACTAGTATTTAGCCAATCAGAAACGTCCAAATTGGAACTTAGCTGATTCCTAAGTTTAGTGAAAACGGCAATGAGGAAGGGGCGATAAGAACTTACTCAATTTCCTAAAAACTGCCGGATCCAACAGAGTTGTAACCATCGATTGATCTCTTTCTCGAAGTTGGCCTACGTAACTGGGCAGTTTGTTGCAAGGAAACATTTTCATCAACAACTTCGAGAATACCCTTCAACCATACTGTAAGTAACAGTAAAAGTTCGGCGTAAGCTTCCTATTGTCAATGTTAATTTTAAGATACGCCATTGACGTTGATATGCGTCGGTCTTCGGAGGCCGTCGGAGCGTCTGTGGCTTAGTGCTAAAGGTGTCAGACTCACAAGCAAGAGGTACCGGGTCCTGATCCCACTGCCACTGGTTGAACAATAACCGATGCTCATACAGTGAGGAATATCATCGTGATGAAACTTAATGTGTAACCATGATCCAATCTGGTCAGGTTCTCCTGGTAGCAGGGTCATGGAGGTCAGATAGCAGTTGCACCAATGTTATTACATGATCTGCCAAAATCGTGGATCATGGTTAAGGTGGACCTCGGGCCTTTTGACCTTGATATGCGTGCGATACTAGATTGTCCGTTCGGTCGTTGCTCGTAAGTGGTTTGGAAACGCAGGTATATAAACAGGCCCTACAACATACCATTTGTAAAACGTTGTCCTTTGCAAAAAATAAAACCAGTTGCAAGCAAGCCAAACATTGGAAGAAGATTTCGACCGTGTAATATGTTATCTGTAAAACAAGAACAACACAGACTTTCATTTTTAAAGCATAAAATGTATTTTATTCAATAAATAAAATAGTGATTAAAATATCACTCACTTAACCCGACTTGGTAAATTTTTTCAAGATCTTTGAACGCACCCAGCAAGTTCAAATACTGGTAAAAGAATTCTTTTTGAGTTGCTTTGTCGATTTCTAATGCACTATCGTCTTTAAGTTTCTGAATCCAAGCATATAACTCTTTGTTTATTAGTTTTATTAATAAGGCACATCTTATAATATTTAAATCAAAAGTATATTGAAATATAAATACGGAAGGATTACCACCTAGAAGTACCAACATTATAATATTTAACACTATAAACGATATGCTAAAAATATTGTACAACCAGTTGAATGTCACATAATATGTATAGTTAATAGCATAGGACTTCATAAATTTGAAGACTCTCTGAAGTTTGAGGGTCAAAGTAACTTCTGTGTGACTGTGACCGTAATTTGTAATTAGGTTCACAATGAAACCGATCAGGAAGTCTACCAAATAAAAAGAATAGTAAAAGCTTATTGATGCCCTTATCAGAAGGAACTCTGTTACTGCCCATATTACCATAACATATAACATATTATCATAAATATGGATAGAAATTAAAACACCGATGCAAAACAAATTGAGAACGTTGAAGGTAAAGTTATTAGGTGTAATGAATCCATCTTGGATTTTGTATTTAAAGTGCAGAATAATTGTTTGAAAAAAATTAAGAGGCCAAAGCAATTTATTGAAGTCTTCCTCGATATAGTTGTCAAGCAAATATTCGCTACGACCGATGTGGATTTTATTTTTCATTTTGAAAAATTTTTCAGCCGCTTTCTTGCTATGATTTAGATTAATGAAACTACGAAACATTCACATTACAGCTTGCCCTTCACAATACATGAGCTAACGTTCTGTTACTTCATGGGTAACAGGGTAATATTGATTCAGTATTAAAGCTTCCTTCATTACTTAGTTGGTACAGTTCATCATTTACATCATAATTATAGTGCCTGTATGAGCATTAAACTAGATGCATTAATGGATGATGTGTCATATGATTACGGTTATGATAATGATTGTATGTATACGTTGTTGTTTTAGACACGAAGTATGTGGTAACCATCTTATTCGTAAGGGCATATCCTGTATGATAAACAGAAAAGATTGGATAGATTTTTTTTAATATAAGTAAATTGAAGACACAAAATGACGCCAACTTTTCAAAGTTTTTCGGGTAATTATTTTTTGTTAAACATTTTGTTACTGACCAATAAAAAAATTACAACACCTCTAAATGTTTGTTGTAGGGATGTTTGCTGTTTTTATTTCTCTGGTATAACTAAAATTAGTCTAAGAATCTTCTCAAAAAATTATTCTGCCGTCTTGAGGACATCCAGAACATGTAATCCGAAATATTAAGACGGTATATTGACGTGTTTGTAAACACATGAATATCTTCACTGCTGCTTTCTTGTTGATTTCTGTATATTGTATTTGTTATGTCATCTATTTTGTCTGTAGCATTTAGTAAATTAGAGTTTTTAAAGTAAATATTACGGTCCTCGATGACTTCTTCATTTCTGTAAGTTGTTTGAGTAACGTATGGAACATTTTCTTCGCCAATGTCGCCTTCTGAGCTCACTATATCAAAATCACCAAGTACCTGGTTGCGTATTTCATCGAAATATGTCTTTAAATCGCCATTTTCAAACTCATTATCTTTATGCTTTGGTGGTGATAAAATAGCAGGTTTTTCAGAATTAACCGGATGTTTGTCCTTTTCAATACTTATAAAATTAGCTTTATCTGGAAGTTTTCTTAAACTTTTTTCGAAATCTTCTGTAGCCTCAATGCTAGTTAGATCACCAAATGGTACTTCAGTTATCTTGGTAGGATTGGTATTTAATTCCATATCATAATTCAAAGTAGATTTCTGTAATTCATAGTACTCGTTACCGATTTTCGGTTCTATATTGTTTATTTCTGTCAAGGCCTTTTCAGCAGTCTCCATTGTGAGAATCTTTTCAATATTTTCATTCTGTTTCTGTTTAATGAAGTCAGTTTTTGGATGTCTTTTTGCCTTATGCTTTTTCATATGTGAGAAATAACTTTTCTTAACTTTTTGAATACGTGTCTTTGGATGTTTTGTAACATGACTTTTTTGCATTAAGGGCAAATATTGTTGTTCCAATGTTGTATGTTTGGGTGTGTTTTTATTTGTAAACAATTCTATATTTTTAGTGACGTCCCAACTATAAAATATAGTACGAAGGAAATCTTGAAATATATCTACATCGAAATTCAAATGCCAGCCTGCCTTCAGTGCTAAATCTGTAGTCGTTTCTATCACATATGGAGCCTTTGAAGTATCCCGTAGTGGTTCAAACCAGAAATTAGTTGTTTTCGATGGTAAATTATATTCCATGAAACTTGCGGGTGTTGTTGTTTTACTCAACTTATGAGGTACATGCTGAAACAGAGATCATCGAGAGCATTTAAATGCTTACGAAGAGGACATATCCACTAGTAGACGGTTTTTACTAGTAGTAGTTAAACATGATGAAAATAACGTAATAATAATCCATTTCATCAGAAAAATAATCATTCATGCTTGCATTTTATTCTATGATATAGAGAAACTCGACGCATAGAAGCCCTTGCAGCGCTACATTTAAATTTCCTCAAACTGGTGAGGAAATTGTACTAATTCACAGCTGGACATAAGCCTCCCCCAATGTTCGTCAATACATCTTGCCCCCGGCTTGCCGCAGCCTTTCGCAAATAGTCACTCCAGCTAGCCGGAGGATGACCTAGGCTTGGAATTTACTATACTCGGAGGCCCTTGGATGTACGTACCTGTTCCATTATTTGATCGATCCAGTCGTAGTAGTATCCGACTTTAGTGAAGACTGTGGGGGCATCGGGGGTGCCGCAGGCGGGAGAGCCGAAGCTGACCACGCCAACCAGGTAGCCTCCCACCACCCCTGGGCCGCCTACGTCGCGCTGTATGCATCCAAAATCTATATTATTGCAATCTTGATAAATGGCATTAGCACTTGACGTAGCCTATTTTGTTATGTCACTTGTCAAACGGCAAAATAAGTGGCCGCCTTTGTTACGATATGAAATTATGGTTGAAATGGTTTAATAATAATATTAAATCTCTTTATTTTAGGCAAAAGACCCATAAGTGTACATATAAAAATAAATAATTCAAATTTAGAATACAATAATAAAGATTAGAAGTTTAAGTACATGTTAAAATCTGATTAAAATCGAATTATTGTTTTTTTAAGTAAAACATCCATTCAATAGTCAATACACGGCATATATGTGATTTTAATATTAGCCATTATAAAATGGTTTCCACATGAAACGGCACTTTAACCGATAAACAATGGGCAAAATTATATTTGCCATCACTGATGGCACATTTTCGCGGCAGGCTATGTGTAGCTCATAAATATCTCTATGCATAAATGAAGTTGAATATTTTGAAACTCACATTACAAGCGCCGCTGCCTTTCGATATGTAACCAGCGCAGAAGTTCCGTCTTGTTACGTACTCGCTATAACAATGAAAACTCGGTCATTCCATTTTTTCTTTTTTTTTTCTGTATTGATGTTTTACCTCACCGTAAAAGCATCGCATAGCGTTTAACTAATGTACATAAGTCAGAAAAGAGTCATTGGTATATGGCGCCACTAGGGTTTTAGCCCGGTACCTCGGGTACGAGTCGGACCCCTTTACCAGTTGGCCACCGACGCTCCTTAATCCTTAATTTATTACTGAATGTTAATTGTATTTAGTTATTATAAATCTGTAGTGAGCGTCTATTCACGCACTTGTATGTCCTCATCGTCCCCAGCTGAACTGGAGCACTCAAGCAAATTCTTATAAAACAGAATTATTTTGATGACAATGACTAGAGAAGGTAGCAGCATCGGTTTTACGCAGAACGTCGTACCACAATACGGTTGCCCAATCGTGCTCTGCACTCGAGAAAACACTTGCCTTGAATAGACATCTTGACAGTCCTGAAGCGGGTATACATCAAGAACGTCAAATGAAAGCCTGCTATCTTTGACTATGTTACTTTGCTGTAAAAAGAAAAATTGTAGTTCAGTCATTTTGTCGTCATTATTATACTACAGAGAATGTAGAATTATTCTTTATGATTTCATCATCACAGTCCACTGCAGGATCTTGGGCCTCTCCCACGAAAGGAGAGGTTATTGCCATAATCTTCACACATGGCAGGCGGGTTCGAGATAGCAGTGTTATAAATATAACAATGGAAAAAGCTGCTGTCAATTTTACAGCCTATGGAGACTCTTGATCTTTTGTTTCAAAAACATTAGTCGCCTTGTACGACACCCAGGAGTGTAAGGTTGGTGCTATTCTACTCCGCCAGACACCACACGGCCACCTTTATGATATAACTTGTCAAATCATAATCACACAACTCACCGTCTTGGAACCCCATCCAACAATAACAACACCGGGAGTATTGAATGGTAGATCTGAAGCTGACGTATCTAATGAAATCTTTTTGACGGAATCTGTTTTCTTTCCGAACTTTATCCTTCTTACGAGTCGCATTAAACCCAAGTTGTGATTTAAATTCCTAGGGTTGTAATTTGGATGGAAGTAGACCTCCAAGATGGCAATTTCTTCTCCACCGCCGTTATAATATGTGCTTCCGATACGAACAGACAAGAAACTTGGATTCTCGCGGTACAAGCGATTGTTCCATGCCCTGGGAATTGTAAACTCTTTAAATAAGTTAGCTTTTTCCAACATCTTAATCCTAGTCCATCTATTTCCATTTTCATTCTACTTAAAAAGTAAATTTAAATTCAAGAAATTCCGCCTATATTTCTACTGTAGGTTTTCTCAAAAATCGTTAACAAATGCTGTGGTTAAGGAACATTGGAGACGTATTTGGTTGTGCATTCGTCTACGTCTTGCTAATACTATACTATAAATAATAATACTATAAATGCGAAAGTTTGTAAGGAAGGATATTTAGATGTTTGTTACTTCTTCAAGCAAAACTACTGAATGGAGCAGAAATAGCCTATTATGGCCTATAATAGCCCAGAATAGCACATAAGCTATAGTTTATCCTAAAATTCAATGTTGTCCCTGCGGGAACGGGTCTGGAATGTTATAACTGAATTTTACGCGGACGAAGTTATGGGCAAAAGCTAGTATTTTATAAATATTTTTTAATGTTGTTAGTAAATGATTCAAAATCTGTAACTCTAAAACAAGCATTACAAATTTACTTTTTTACAAAAATGTTTTTAAAAGCCTTAAAACGTAGTATTTTCGAATTTTTTTACTTTGCACTAAAGAAATTAGTTAGGTACTATTTAGGCAAGAAAAACAAAATACCCTTACAGTTGAATACATGACGCCGCCGTTATGATGAGATCATCTTTGATGATGGAGCCTCCACATTGGAACTGTTGAAATACCAGCACTGCAGCTATGAAAGGGTAGTGTTTCACCTTTGTGTGGCGTCCATTGTAGATCCGTCGAGCTAGCGTAAGAGGTTCTGCAATTATTTGTTGTATTACTAAATAGTATAGAAGACAGGTGACCTGAGAGCTGGCTCGTTCCCCGGACAGAGAAGTTTTGCTATTCAACAAAGCAATGCAGTCAGCTTTCTGGACACCATTTCAAGAACAGCAATGTGGATGATTTCTATTTAATATTTAGTATTAGTTTTGATTTATTTATGGTCTCCATTCATTTGTAAATACACACATAGGAAAAAAGTATTTATATACATATAGTACTTACCCCAAAATTCGTTTGCAGGCAGAAGCTCATATTGACCTGTTTCTGTAACATTGTCTTCTTGAGTTGTTTCGTCTAAAATCGTAATTATATCCTTATTGATACTAGCGCGCTTATCATAGAGGCCTATATTATCCAAATGCTCGTTGCTATGTTGATGCAGATAGTTGTTCGCATATTTTATAATATTATCCGCAAAAACTTTACTGAATATTTCATTGTCCCTACCCTCTAAACTATCGTCTTGAGCGTTTAATACTTCGTTCAACAAAACCACATAAGTTTCGCTTTCAATATTGATAACGTTTTTATCGACTCTTGAAAATCGAGATATTTCCTTTAGGCATTGGTAGTCTCGTAAAGTCAGCGAAACGAAAAAATTATGGATGAGGGAGTACTCTTTTAGTTTGCCTTGGTTTTTTACTACATTGAGCATCATATCCGCAAAGAGCTTGTTAGTAATGGACCTAATCGCGGCTTCTGTTTTTATTATATCGTTATCTTTGCCTGGAGGGAGTTCCTCAAGGTTCAATACTAGATTGAAAATGTATGAGAAGGTCCAATAGAAGACGATATGTTTGATAGCACACATGGGATTGCCCACCTTATTAAATCATAAAGTATGAATCTTGTGTCATATGCATAATATTATCTTCTATAAATCTTGTTTTATTTGACACGACAATTGCTAATATGAAGCAACCGTAAATTGTATAGAAACAAAATTACGAAACACTTGCGTTATTATTTGATAAAACAAATTGTTTCCATATTGTTTTTTTTATTACTAAGTCGTTGCATTTCCTTATAAAGGCGATATAAATATATAAATATATAGATATATAATATATATAATATATAGATATAGATATATAATATATAGATATATAATATATAGATATAAATATATAGGCGATATAAATATATAAATATATAAATAAAAAAATATATTTGTTAGTGGATATTACTTTATTGGAGTCTAGTTTAAACTGTTATAAATAAAACGAACAAACATGAATAACACTACTATTCTTCTTTTCATCACTACGACTTCAATGGGAAATCATCTATGGAACCACACCACTAAACCAACTGTAGGAGACAAGGTTTTCCATTTTTTGAATAATATTGCTTCCGCACTCTGTGGAGTCTGTGCCATCGAATGATACACATATTTAATAAACATATTCTTTAAGCAGATGGAGACCTTGCTTCATAACGCGAGCGACGACTTCAATACAGCAGCCAAGAATATTTTGAAATCTCAACAACTTGGAAGTATAACGAGAATGGAAACCGATAACAAAATAATAAATACGCTATTAAATTTAACAGCACATACTGACGAAGAGACTAAAAGTGGGACTTATCCCAATAGAAATACAAGTGAAATTGACAATATCCCACGAAAAGAAGATACAAACAATGACACAACTTCTGAAGACGGCATCAACTCGGGAATATTTGATGTATTCATTCAATATTTTCTTAAAAATATTGATAAATCGCTGCAAGCTAAAAAAATAATGGCAAAACATTCAATGGGAAAATTTACAAACAACAGGAGGAGCAACAGAAGGACATACGATCTTAAGGCATGGGGTAATTCAATTGATATTATAATCTTTGCTAGGTCAGGTATGAGGAATAGGGGAATAGAGGTAGCACAAAACCCTTCTGCAAGGCGACTAATAAAATGTCTAAGAGGTAGACCAGATAGAACCTTCGTATATAACAACAACATAACTGACCGCGTCGCTGTTGTCAAATTGACATGACATTTCATAATGGTGACACTTAGTTCCAGCGTTGGCCACCGGGTACTATAAGTTTATGGCACTTTACACGTACGATTAGGAGAAGTTCTTAGGTTATTCCCTTAGGTCGTTCTTAAAAAGTGCTCAATATTAAAATCAGAACGTCGGTGCCCGAGCGGTCAGGGAATCCGACTCGTATGCGAGAGGTACCGGGCTCGAATTCCGCTGCGGCCAGGTACCATTGACTCTTTTCCGAGTTAGCTACATTAGTTGAATACTAACTGATGCTCTTACGGTGAGGGAAAACATCGTGATGAAACTTGCACAGGCGACTGAATGTATAACCATGATCCAATCTGGTCAGGTTCCCCTGGTACCAGGGTCGTGGAAGTCATATGCCAGTCGCTAGACTGAAATTACAATTATATAAAACAAAGATGATTTTTTTCAGTTTCTATTTAAATAATATTATTTTTTACTACCATAGTTCCGGGGAACTCCAGCGAATACCCGTACGAGTTGAACAATAACGGCCGTCGAGTCTACAAGGGGGAACAAGTCAACATAAAACTCTATCCATTCGTCGTGAGCTTGCACATGCTGGGAGACTTTATGTGCGCAGGCGCTTTTATCAGCAAGAAAGCTGTCATCACAGCAGCTACCTGTATGCATTTGTAAGTACATCAAATTCTTTTTTATTTTTGGAGTAGTGGATAAGTGTTTGTTGAAAAGTCGATTTATGTCGTCTATAGCACGATGTCCATTTCTGAACATAATATGAAGTATTTAGTTTTTAATCATATAATACAAAGTATTTAGGTGTCAATTATATTTACAACTAAATACTTTGATTTAGTTCAGCATTGACGTGTTCTAAAATCAGCTTATAATGTAAACGATAATGAATTATTATGTAAAACGCTAACCGGCAAGCAAGACACCTGATGGTGAGTGGTCACCGTCGTCAATAAACATCAGCAACACTACGCATTACGTATGCAGAAACATACGTAATGCGTATGCGCTAAAACCGCAGGTGCGTTATCACTCTGAGGACTAAGATAAAATGGCTTATGACTGTAATTGTTACTGGCTACCTTACCCTTCAAACCGGAACAAAGCAAGCATTGTTGCTGATAAATTCGATCTAAGCTTTTCACATCTTTCAGAGCCTATCCCGACAAAAAATTTCATCCTGGAATCGTCACGCTGCGTGTCGGGAGCGATTATACGACGAAATATGGCGAAGTCATTCCCGTTGGTGACATTTACTTCCATCCTGATTACGATGCGGTGTACATGAACCATAATCTAGCTATTATCAAAATTGGAACGCGTTTAAAAATAAAAACGAATAACTATAAAATACGACGCATTGAGTACGAACGTGAGAACGAAAATATTGCGGGTGGAATCGTAATGCTTGGATGGGGTGACAAGGTAAGCTGGACGACTTTTTCATCTTGAGTTTAGGTACAGTTTTAGGTATTCATTTTTAACCCCCGACGAAAAGAGAAAGAAAGAAAAATAAACAATACAGAAGCACTTGGATAAATAAATTATTAAAGAGACTCATGTCTATTTCTACATACTCCCCGAATAAAAAAATAACATTGTGCACACAAATAGAGTATCAACATTATCTCTTCTTTATGGGCCTGTACGTACATGGACATACCAGACTTGGTCGTTTATAAAAATAAATTTTAATTAAAAGAATAAGAAAGAGCGGTACCAGGTCATAGACAGAGAATTTGATAAAATTTCTTAGATTCTCCCCCGGTTTATTTTAATTTCTTACAGTTGTAGGTATGTCTAGTCCAGAGTCTAATATTGTTTTATGTGCACCATTATAAAGTGTTGGGTATGAATTTGGATTGGGTAAATAATTATTATATTTTAAACGTTACTTTTGTAGCCCTTACAATAATAAATAAACGAACCGACAGAAAAAGTCGGATAACCCCCGACCAAGTTTACTTAAACTCAAATATTTTCTAAACTACTGAACCGATTTTAATGAAACAAAGCCAAGAACTATCTCGATTAAACTAACTTTCAAACAAAAACCGCATCTAGGTCGGTCCATCCGTTCGGGAGCTACGATGCCCCAGACAGACACATAGATACACACGTAAAATTTATAGTACCCGTTTTTTCGGTCGCGGTTTAAAAATCATCATCATCATCATCCTCTGCCTTACATTTATACTTAGAAAAATATAGGCTTTAATTAACTTACGACAATTATATTTCAGGACAACTATAGCAAATACAATGGGCCAATATCCTTGGGTCGACTTCAAATTTATGGACTTGAGGCTTGCAAAGAAATCTATACTCAGTGGGTGTCATTTTGTAAAATTTTATTTTATTTTTAATCTTCGCAATCTTTATTGTTACGGTATCTTGCAGAAACTATGTAAATGATGACAATTTTTGCGCTGGATTCATCAGCATTGGAAGTGGTGCTTGTAGCGTAAGTAAAAAAATTATTATCGTAACGTTAAAGTCATGGTTGTGCTCTCGGGCACGAGGATCCGGAGTTGGCCTTTACTATGATCCAGAATTTGGCAGATCAGATAAATACAGTAGAGCAACTGCCATTTGACCTCCGTGACCCTGCTACAAGAGAAACCTGACCAAATTGGATCATGGTTACACATGGTATCATCACGATGATTTCCCTCACCCATCGGTTAGCATTCAACTAATAAGATAAAAATCTCAGAAAAGAGTCATTGGTACATGGCTGAAACCGGTACCTTTTGCTTAACCACACCGCCATTGACTACCTTGCTTGTAGCGTAAGTAATTGACCCAAATATTATTAATTGTTCTCTTATTTGTCTTGCCCATATTACAACCATCGACGACATGTTTTTACTACTATGATTTCCAAATTCCATGTCGATCTTTGCCAACGACGCCATAGAAATTGCAATAAGTGTAGTTTATAAGATTTTTTTTTTTTATATTATTTTGTCTCGCTTTAGATAAATGGAGCGTTGGCGACCGAGCGATTAGGGAATCAGACTCGTAAGCGAGATGTACCGGGTTCGAATACCACCGCGGCCATCTACTATTGAATATTTCGGAGTTACTTATATACATTAGTTAAATACTAACCGATGCTCCTTCGGTGAGGGAAAACATCGTTATGAAACGTGCACATTCAGGCGAGCCATGATCCGGGTCAGGTACCCCTGATAGCAGGGTCACGGAGGTCAGATAGCAGTTTTTTTGTTTATTTGAAAAGTGGGCTCTCCAAGGCTTTCTCAGTCCTAGTATCACTGCGACCATTCCTGATCTATTGTGATCGCCTCTTTTTACAATTCGGTACTAATTCCTATAGCTTCTATGAACTGTAATAGGTTCTTAGTACTGATTTCATGCACCTCATCGGGTAGTAGTTGGTGTTTACCCAGATGGATGCTACGTTTGCGCACCAGGGCCTCACATTTGCAGATCAGGTGGAGAGGCGTTTAATTCTCCTCCTTGCAGAATGTACAGTCCTTTGTTCTGCTGATCTTCAAGTTATACATGTGCTTGTTCAGCCCACGGTGACCAGTCAGTGCCCTTGTCAAGATACGTAACTTATTCCTACTAAGTAGTAACAGTTCTTTTGCATGCCGCCTATTATAGGCTTTGCCTAATGCCTTAGAATGTGTTAGGCCTGGCTGATTATTCCAGTGCTCTAATGATTGCTCTTTGAAGTTTATATGAAGGGTCAATTTTACAAGGCTTTTTGGTATGCCACAGAATGATTCTGGGCCATATGTCGTAGTTGTGCTACCAGCCTTCGCGAGTTCGTCTGCAATTTCATTGCCTTCGATACCTTCATGCCCTGGGACCCAGCGCAAGATCACTTGGTTTTTCTCACCCAAGGAATTGAGGACATTCACGCAGTTTAGCACTAATCTCGAACTCACAGAGTCGGATGAGAGGGCCAATAGAGCTGCTTGACTATCTGAGTGTATATAAATACAAGGTGTCTCAAAAAAAAGTTAATATTTATTAAGTTTACTGCGTGAACGCAACGAATCCGAGGGGCGCGGTGGTTATGTCAATCGGTAGCCTGGCTCTTGGAAATTCAGTTGCTATGGAGCGTTTCTCAAGAACAGACCGCACGTTGTGCGTGATTCGGCGATTGTAGCGCGTAGGAGATTCTGCAGTATTCGAGGTTTTCGCCACTCAAATGATGTGCCAAGCATTCCTCTTATTCGAAAATGGGTCAACAAGTTTGAAGAGACCGATACAACGCTGGAAAAACCAAAATCCGGGCGACCAAGGTCATCAAGAACGGTAGAAAACGTGGAGAGTGTTAATCAGTCTGTTCGTGATGACCCGAACCTTTTAATTCGGAAGGGCGCAAGTGCTTTAAATGTTCATAGATCATCATTACACCGCATTTTGCACAAAGATCTAAAGCTGCACCCCTACAAAATTCAATTGGTGCAAGAATTAAAGCCCCAAGATGCCAGTCAGAGGCTTGACTTCGTAAATTAGGCAATTGAGCGATTTTCAACGTTTACCAACATTTTGTTTTCGGATGAAGCTCATTTTCATCTTAATGGACACGTAAATAAACAGAATTGCCGCTACTGGAGTGCAACGAATCCGAAACGCAAGCATCAGAAACCCCTTCATTTGCCTAAAGTGACCGTATGGGCAGCGATGTCGGCGCAAGGAATTATCGGCCCTTACTTCTTTGAAGACGAAAGGGGGCGTGCAATTACAGTGAATTCAGAGCGTTATGTGGAGAGTTAGACGACTTCTTGGTGCCTGAACTGCAAAACTTTCCTAGCTATAACCAAAGAACATGGTTCCAGCAGGACGGAGCAACGTCACACATGTCCAATACATCTCTGCCACGAGTTCGTGAAATTTTTTCGGGCAAATTGATCTCCAAGAGAGGTGACATAAATTCCACGCAGTCCTGATTTAACCCCTATGGACTTTTTCCTATGGGGTTATCTTAAATCTAAAGTTTACGCCAATAAACCAACTTCCCTGGCGCGTTTGAAAGAAAATATCCGTCACGAAATGGCAGCCATCACTGAGTCCACCTGCCGAGCCGTCATAAGTAATTTTACTGTTCGATTAAATGATTGCCGCGAACGCGAGGGTCTACATTTGGACGATATTATTTTTAAGAAATAAATTCCCAAATTGTATATTTTAATAATCAATAAACATTTTTTCGATACACGGCTTACTTTTTTTTAATCGATTCACTAAATTTAAACTTTCTTTTGAGATATCTTGTACAATGGTTCATGTATTTGTTTTTGAGGTTTATGGCCGCACATTTTAAGATTGCGTACACCTCTACCTGGAATATGGAGGTGTATTTGCCCAGGTTTATTAATTTTTTGACCTTGAGCCGTTTGCCGTATATTCAACACCCTACATGAGCACCTGATTTGGACCCATCGGTGTACCATATCAGGCTTCCATTTTTGAAGTATACTTGGGTTTTAAGCCAGTCATCTCTGGATCAAAGTTCCACATAGTATCGTTTCTAGAAACTACTGTGTATTGTCATTGAGTTAGTGTACAAACTCAGTATGTTGCTGCCCATAACAGTGTCCTGGAATGATCTCAGTGACTTTGAGAGCCAGTTTCCTTCTCCCTGGGTAACCACCCAACCAGGCTAACCAGCCTGTGTATACTGTTCGCTGCCACCATCTGTACATGCAGGTGTAGGGGCGGGATATCCAGCATTGCATTCAAGGCCTCATCAGGTGAGGTTGACATAGCTCCTGTGACCAAGAGACACGCAATTCTTTGCATGCCGCTTAGCTTATTATTATAGCAGTTTCCTGGTTGGCTTTCCTGTGCCACACTACGGAGGCATATGTTATTTTGGGCCTTACGATCGTTTTATAAAGCGAGAGGGCGTTTTTTGGAGATAAACCCCACTATTGTCCTGCCAGTCTGCTACACATTCCCAAGGCTATTTTAGCCTTGTTCAATATTCCGATTATATGGCTGTTCCAAGTAAGTTTTTGGTCCAGTATTACACCTAGGTGTTTGACCTCCTTGGAGAACTCAATAGTTTGGCCATTCAATCGTGGTATGACTAAACTGTCAAGTTGCCTTTCGTTGGTAAATGGTACAACTGTTTTCCCCGCGTTGCTGGACAGCTCATTGTCCTTGCACCACTTATATACAACATTCAATGCGCGTTGCATAACGTATGAAAGCATACTTTGACAGAAGCCTCGGACGATTATCACTAGGTCATCAGCAAATTCCTGCGTATTTATCCTGAGCTCCGCCAATTTATACAAGACCCATTTTATACACTGCCAGGGTCCAAAGTAGTGGAGATAAGACCCCTCCCTGGGGGCAACCCCTGGTAGTAAATAATTCGAGTGACATTTCGCTTCGACCCACTTCACCGTCGCACGGTCAATACTTTTCTCTGTGAGACCTCGAACTAGTGTGCTTATAGGGGTGTTGTCAAATGCGCCCTCAATATCTAAAAATGCACAAATTGCAATTTGTTTATCCTCTAATGCCTTATCTACCTTGTCTACCAGATTCAGAAGGGCGGTTTCAGTAGATTTTTCTTTGCTGTAGGCATGTTGAGAATAATGAATAGGATAGTCGATTTTAATCATCTCCCTAATGTTAATATCCAGAACTTTTTCCATAGTCTTTAGCATAAAGGAGCTTAGACTAATAGGCCTGAGCGATCTCGGTTGAGAGTAGTCTCTTTTTCCGGCCTTTGGAATGAATAGAACCTTGACTTCGGTCCATTGTTTTGGAATATGTCCCCAGGCGTAGCTTGCTTTGAAGATTTTTATCATGTAAGGGATTATTATTTCTATTCCTTGCTGTAGTAGGGAATGATTTGTATGGCTTAAAGGATTTAACGGCCCATTTTATTTGAGATAGCCTTATTATAAGCGAGGCCCTCCTCCGTTCTTCATTACCTGGGCGAAATGATTGCGTAGGGGATGGACTTTCTGCGCAAGCACCAGGAAAATGGGTCGATACCAATAAGTTTAGAGTTTGTTTTTCGTTGGCTGTGTAAGTCCCATTAGGGTATTTAAGCAAGCCAATTTAGTTAGTTTTGTCTTTTGCTAGGAATTTGTAAACTCTTGCGCACTGAGACGTGCTGTTGACTTCTTCGCAGAATTTTCTCCAAGTTTCCCGCTTCGCCTTCCTAATTTCTTTATTGTAAGTTGTTAAGGCTTCCCGATAGGATTGCCACTTTTGGGTCCTTTTGGCCTTATTGAATAATTTATTAGAAGTTTTAATTCTGAGTTTTTCTAGTTTAGAGCTCCACCACGGTACTGCTCTTTTAGTTGACATTGTTTTTACAGGACAGCTATCCTCATAAGCCTTAATTATGCCGATTGAGACTATAGTCACTGCAATATCCAGACTTTCTACTGTCTTTATTGTTTTAGGTACATCTTCTAGGCTTTGTTTAAAGTTGTCCCTGTAGGCCGCCCAATCAGTGACTCTAGGGTTCCTAAAGCTAACTTCCTGACTTGATAATGATCCTACTAAGTCAAAACAAATATGGTTATGGTCAGACATTGACGGTTCATCACTAACGTGCCAGTCACTAATGTGCCTAGCCAGATCATTTGTTGGGGTTACAAGGGTTACAAAGGTCGGTTTACATCCCATATTCACCACATGCAGTTACTCCACTGTAATTACCTGATCTGCCAAATCCTGAAGCTTGATCAAAGCGGACCCCGGGCTCTCGTGCGCGAGAGCACAACCGGGACATTAAAGCCAAGTTGATTATTTTCTTTTTATTTCTCTATCGTTTTTGTTTGATTTTCCACGCTGCTTTCTATTTCATAGAGGGACATTGGAGGTCCTGGTATCATGGGTAGCAAGCTAGTGGGGGTTATCAGCTTTGGCCCTCCAGTCTGCGGCACCCCCGACGCTCCCACAGTCTTCACTAGAATAGGATACTACTCAGACTGGATTGATGGAATACTCACTAACGTATGTATGGTTTTTGTCTTCAATCTTTTTTTTGCAATTCAGATTTTCTCTGCAATGCTCTTATGTACATTAGTTGAATTCTAATCGATGCTCTTACGGTGAGGGAGAACATCGTGATGAAACTTGCAAATTCAGGCAAGTGAATTTGCAACCATGATCCAATCTTGTTAGGTTCCCCTGGTGGCAGGGTCGCGGAGGTCAGATGGTAGTCGCTCCACTGATGGTGATAGCCAAATCCTGGATCATGGTCAAGGCGGACCCCGGGCCCTCGTTTTCGAGAGCACAACCGGGACATTAACGTAAAGATGATGATGCTCATATTAAATTCAGTCGTATAAATTCAGAAGCAAAAAGTATGAAAGCAAATAAAAGTGGAATATATTGCTTCGGGTCTCTCGCGGGTCTCTCACTATCACGGGGTCAATAGCGATACTTTTAGTTTAGTTCTTCAGCTATTTTCTGTAATTTTTTTATTCAAATTATAGCCTACCTCGCCAATATGGACGTTTCATTGTCAAACTAAACTTGTGTTCTTTACATATATTATTATATTAGACGGGACTTACACGCGACGTACCTTTTCTTTTTTTGCGAGTCTTCTCGTGACCACGGTGGGCAAAAGGTCCCGTCCCGTCTAATATAATAATATGTTTCAAAATCATTCGTTCCGATGAAATTGATGTGATGCCCGCCCTAACACTTCTTCTAAATGCATTTGTATTGCAGCTAACATTGAGAGCAAACGCCGCTCGAAAAAAATTAGCGAGACATATACTGCCTGTACCCGCGACAACGCCTACTGGAGCTGCTAGCACAATGGATCCTGTAGATGATTATAATCGCTATTCAGACGAGGTAGATAATCAATATCGTACATTATCAAATCTAATCAAATCAAATAGTTTATTTGCAAGAATACAGTAGTTGATATACAGTTCTTAACATTAATACAGTGGTAGGTATTCAACTAACGTAATCCTAAGTAATGTTCCTCACTCATGTCATTCACCGAGGTCTCCCACAAGGACGACGATCTGGTAAGGATCGCAGGTACCAGCTGGATGCGGAAAGCACAGGACTTGCCTTTGTGAAAATCTCTGGGGGAGGCCTAAAGCCAGCAGTGGGCGTCTTCTGGCTGATATGATTATGAAGCCTAAGTAAGCGTAAGCCTCAGCGATACCTGGTGCCTGAACCTGCTGTACCAGGAAAGCGGCCCCGTGGGCGACCCAAGAAGCGATGGTTTGACATTTCCGAGTCGGATACGAGAGCCAACGACGTACGATACGAAGGTGCCGAAGACGATAAGATGCTGAAGAGTAGGAAAGCGGATCCTGGCAGACACCGGGATAAGCGCTAGGACGATGATGATGAGACATATACATTATTGATTATGACATCACAATACTCGTAATATATACATTGACTAAGCTACAATTCTAAATTTAAATTCTACTTATAACTACTTAACCCGGTCTGTATGGTAGAAAATCAGTACAAGGACTGTATTTTAAAAATGGTTTAATTCTTAATATTGAAATCAATTTTAGGGAATGATATATTAAATCAGTTTAAGTGATGTTCAAATTACTATATCAATAAAAAATCATACAATATTAGAACTTGTTATGTATTTACGAACGCTCTATAAAATCTACAACAAAATATTGAACTTCTGTAATCTTATTAACAAATATACAAAATTATAACTTTAAAATATTTTTTTTTACTTTTTGGAATACCTAATGTGATGTCTTTAAAAAACTTTATGCTAAATTTAACGGAAATTTTAAAACTAATCACAGTCGGCATCTACATTTGCATATCCACCGTACTAAGAAATTATGTAGTCTAGACAGACAATCTTCTTACAATTTAGACAGGCAGGACATACTAGGCACCGTTTTTGAACCCGCGAATTTCAGTAGGTGAGCCCTCTGAAGGTTCTTCAGTAATTATCTTATTATCTTGCGTATCTCTCTAGGCAAACGAAACACATCTTTGCAGGCGTTCAAGTGATCGTTTAGAATTCTCTTCTAAGCCGAGTAAACCAGTAAAAAGAGTAAACCAGTAAAAATACAGTCTTTTTGCTTTTTATTTTTTCGAACAGTACTCACACTTTTCAAATTATGATTCTTGGGAAGGCGTAGCATTGGCTAGTGACTAGTTAACCAATCATCAAATATATAAAGGCATAAAATAATTGGCACAAAAAGGTTACATCGAATGTATGGTTGGGTCATATGTACCCCGCTTGACCTTTGACCGCTTGTAACTCCCTGTGCAGGGGCACACCGACTGATACTAAAGCCGAAAGGGGAGGGGTATTAGCTGCAGCTACTAAAAAGCACGGCAACTTTAAACTATTACTTAAAAAAAATATGCGCGTTTAAAAATGTGGCGGGTCATTATGACCCAACCTGACAGACGCCGGGTTAAAACCTACGTAAATAAAGCGATTCGAATATGGAATAATGCGATGTCAAAAAGCGCAGATTTTCAGAGGGACCTTATTGGTCGGTATACGTCTAGGTTCCTAAACTTATTTTTTATTCATTTAAAAGACTTAAATGACATTATCTCAATGAAATTTTGCCGCACGCGTTGGAATATACCCCGATTTGCATTGGTCAAGTGTTTAGCGAAGTTAACAATTACATCGAGTAAGTAAGTACAGTGGAGTAAAGCGATCAGGCAGTAGCGAGTCAACTTGGCTTGCAAGCTGCCTTGCAACTAGAGAGTAGTATTACTACGCGCTTGCACTGGACTTACGAGTACTGTGGTGTGAACAGTTATGTCAGGGTCCTTGCCACTCGCCACTGACCTTGACCAATGTAAATCGAGCATATGGCAAAGTGCTTACTGTGATATTGGCGTTATTGTCCCGGTTGTTCGCTTCTAAGTTATGTACGATAGTGTTCAAATAACGTACATAACTCTGAAAAGAGGTTTGGTACATGGCGGCACTAGGGCTCGAACCCAGTACCTCCTGCTTATGAATCGAAACCCCTAAATTATTTATTACTCACAAAAGACAAATTATATAAATATGCATAGAAAAGCCTTACTAGTTGTGGGCAACGGCGGCCTTACCGTTGCAAGCAATCGTTCCCAGGCAACCTTTAACAAATAAACAAAATTAATGCATTTTTAGGTAACAACAAACACGGAACCCTCTCGTCAACCCAAGTTAAGTCAAACGTCGGAAAATTCCTCGCCCGAGAAACCGAATCAAGCTGCTAACACTCAGTTCTACGATGACCTAATAATGACATCAAAACATCACCATCAACATTCTAAGCATACCTATACAAAATCTCCACGAGACGTCAAGCTATTATCTAAGCTATTCAGGGAACTACTCGAATCCGGTAACATCAATATTGATGATCTATTACACAGTAACGAGAGAAGGAATGAAGACTATGATATAAAAGCTTTTACCAAACCATCCGTTTTGGTGAAAGAAATAAAGAGATTCGAGAAATTCGTAAAGATAATGCTGCTAAATAGTGTAAAAAATAAGGCAACAACTGGCAAGGAGAAATACAAGTTGACACCAAGAACGACAAATTTAGCCAATTCATTCAGCTTAGAAAATGATGACGATGAATACTATGGACCGGAACTCTCGCCCAGTGAAGATATAAGGATCGCTTATCCACTTGATGATGACATATAATTGCGAATCTGTCTTTTATTTTTTTATTGCCTAGGGATGCCAGACGGTCTAGCTGATGAAAAGCGGCCTCCGTGGACCAGGACATTTACAACCTAAGCGGAGCGAATGCGGTGTCGGAATTTTGGCAAAAATTAATAACAACGCTCCTGGCATAATAGATGTGTAGATAGATAAGCTATTTGTTTATAACTAGCTGGCCCGCCGTGACTTCGTTTTTATATTGTCCTACCTATAAACCTTCCTCATGAATGACTGTCTATTGAAAATCCGTTAAGTAGTTTTGAGTTTATCAAACAGACAGACGCGGCGTTGGACTGTTTCATGTGTTTGGCTTGGAATTGACCTCAATTCACCTGCTAAAAACCGACGATTGTAGCATGTAAATGTAGCATGCTTGCCTACCAGACATAAGCGTATACAGGGGATCGTTAAGGTCGTGGTTCATTAATAGAAATATTTTCATTACGACGCGTTAGCTTTAATAGTTAAATTTTCAAGCCATATGCGCTCGATCATTACTGATTGATTTTATTACAATCGCTTTATCTAAGGGCCAGTTCTGTTTGGTCAGGCCTAAAAATTCTGAGCTAGCTGCGCCGCTCGTTCGCCACTCATTATTTTCATTATTACAACCACCCCAGTCTTTAAGAAACTAATTTAAAAAAAAATGAAATTTAGTGCAGAAAGTATAACCTATTCGACGAGCATGATAACAGTCATCCAGTAATGGCTAATAGGACCACAGGATGGTGTGACTGTCGCACACTGCTGAGCTACAGTCTGTCAGTTTCAATGGGCAGAATCTAATGGCAGCACGTCATGGTAAAAACATTGATGAAGTGCAACACATTATGCGTGAAGTTGTTAGAATTTATAAAACCAATGTATACTCTGTACCTGTACTGTAGTACCTACAATTGAGTGTAAAACATTGAGGGGTGTCAAGAATTTCTTGAAATTATCGTCTATGAAATTATTTAGAAAAAGTTCGTTTTAGCATTGCAATAAAATAAAAATCATATTGGCGTTAATGTCTTGGTTGTGCCGTCGCGCACGAGGGCCCGAGGTCCACCTTCGCTATGATCCAGGATTTGCCAGATCATTGGCTTTTACCATTGCATAAAGGGGTTTAACTTAATTCATAATTGAATTGCACATTTAGTGTAATAAGTACTTAAGCAAGAAGAACTAAGTACTTAATAAGTAATGGAAGTGTATAACGCGTAAGATACATTGAAAGTGATATGGAATAAGTGTAATGATTCCAATTTAATAATGGTCTTGAAGCTTTTAATTTGATTATGTTACATTTTATATTATCATAAATAAAAGAATTGTTTACCGCTCTGTAATAATAGTAGATATCTACATACCTACGTAACTACTACATTTAACGAAAGTTTATTAATTCCTATTTAAATAGATAACCTTAAGATACACACGTATATGATTCATCATATTAATTAGACACATTCTATTAACTATGACCTACATAGTTAATATAATGTGAATTTTGAAAACTGTTAGCATGCATAAGCCGTGATTGGCGGTGAGGCTGATAGGCAAATGATAAGCTTTGTAAATTCGCGAGGCTTCATTAAAATATTAAAAGGCATATTTCTACATACATAGCAGAGCATAGGCATTCGAGAGCGTCGGTGGCTTATCGACTTGAGTCCGACTTGTAAGCGAGAGATATCGTGTTCTAATGATTCTCTTCTAAGTTAAGTACATTAGTTGAACACTAACCGATGCTCTTACGGTGAGGAAAGATATTGTGATGAATCCTGCACATGTAGGTGACTGAATTTGTATCCATAATTCAATCTGATCAGGTTTCCTTATTAATTGGGTCACGGAGGTCAAGTGCCAGTTGCTCGACTGTAATTACCTGATCTTCCAAATCCTGGATCATGATTGATCAAGGCGGAGCCCGGGCGTTTACGCACGAGATGACAAACGGGACATCAACGCCAAGATCCATCATATTGGCGTTAATGTCCCGGTGCTCTTAACTCATTAACGCCAAGATGATTATTATTTATTAGTGTGATTCGAATATGACATATTCATATATCATACACATACGAGACTAATGTATTATAGCCGAAGCTTTCTAATTTAAGTTTATCATTAATATTGATAAAAGTTCTCAAGGACATGAATGTTTCAAGACATTGAAATAAAAATTAACTTGAGGACAGCTAACACAATTACTAAAACGATAAAACAAACAATTTAAGTATTTATTATTTGATAATGAAACACCTTGATAATACTATTGTATTTGTCACACGTATTTCAAATTTTTGTTATTGCAGACCTAGAGCTCATCGGTTGACCTAGTTCTATCTGCTACAAAAGTATTAATTGTTTTAAAAGTACTATTATTTTAGCTACTGCTGTTGAGCACCGGCCATGAAAATGTTAAATCGAAAATACTTTACTAGTTCCAGTGAAAGTCTAGCAAATAATTTGATGGACAAAGAATTTCAATTACTGCTGAAACCTATTCATATCTGTGAAACAATAATATTTCAATTTAAATACCGCATTAGAAACAGTTTCATTTCTTGCAACAATTTCACTACAAACTTCTTAGTGTTATGTGGTACAGCTCTTCTGATCTCTTTGCATTTGTTGTTTTGTTGGAAAATTTCTATTATTGCGCGCCTCTATGGTGGCACCTTTATGTGGTTTTACTTAAGAATTTACTTCACTGATTTCTTCATTGGGTTCATCATTAGCTTCATTTTGGTCTTGTGGTACAGCGAAGCGAACGTTGATATGATTTTGAAGCTGCAGTTAGTTCACAGATCGACAAAAATTTGCAATGGTTTTTTTAAGGAAATCGTCATTAGCTTTTGGTTGTATAGCTCAATTGTACTAGCATACACTTTGATTGGAATCGTGTATACCGGAGTATCTACTAAACATATTAATTACAGCCATATTTGTCAATATTGCTTTGATATATACATCATCCGATACATCTTGCTAATTCGACTTTTGAGTTATCAGCTCGAGGCATGGAATAAGGAAATTGAAAGTCACCATATTAGATCAAATTTTGAAATTTCAAAAGTGAATGCAATGTTCAAAACATACAAAAACATCTTGGATGCATTTGGTCTTAATATAAAAGTTTCTAGAACAATGGTGAGTAAACATTTGAGAATGCAAGATCAGTAGTCACATGACAAATCTGTGAAATGAACGGTTTCCTCAGACTTCGCACTGGAACATGGTGTAAGCCGTTTTATCAGTTTGGCTTTGCGTAGAGGATGATAACAGATAATGGCCGTGGGCTACCATCTGAGGAGTACTGGGTACTTGTATGGCATCATCCTGGGATTTCTTGAATGAGTAGTATCGAATCCGTCATCATCATCATCATCATCTCGGCGTTAAATCCCAGTTGCACTCCCACCCAACACGCGGGGGCCCAGGGTCCGCCTTCCTGCTTTTCTTAGCCCATTTTACTCGGTCTTCGGCATCCTTTGTGGTGAGTCTGTTGGCACGTATGTCAGTAGTATCGAATCCGTAACTATTATCAATTAAGTTGTGTTTATTCCTTTATTTACAGTTGAAGTCTAACGCAAAGACGAGATTGTTCATTGTTCAAAACTGGAATATCATTTGGATGTTGAACTCTGAAATAATAATTGTGGTCTTTTTTGCAGATCATTTACTATTTACTGGTCACGTTTATACATTGTTTAATGTCAGTCCAGACTATAATAGAGCTGTTTAAAGGAAGTGGTCTTCATTATGTAAGTGTGTGTTGGGAGACTTTTTTGTAAATTAATTTGAATTAAAAAATCCTTTAGTAAGTTAATGAAGCAGACGGGTGACATAAGCCAGTAATTTATTTTGTATGTTTTAGCGTGCAACAGTAAATCATCTAGGGACCTGGATAGTAAAAAATTTGATTCACATAACTGTTATGAGTATGCAGTATGGAACATTATATAATCATATAGAGAAATCGAAGTCATTGTGTGCAACAATTTTAGCTGATCGATATGAATCAGGTATATAATATTTTTATACCTACCACTAAATCTGATATAATCTGGGTCTAAATAATAGTTTGCGGCGATCGTTCGCCTAAAAAATTCACAACATACAAAAAAAGACAGAAACTGTAGGAAATTTTCTCATCAGTAGCCTTTCTATTGTTCGGTTTGGTTAATACCATAGAACCGTCAAGAGTTGTGTTCTTAATTTCCAACTTGTTTTCAACAATAAAGTTTGTTTTATGTTCTTATTTTTTTTACTAAATCCATTGCGTACTTTAAAGGAAGCGAAGAATTAGTAGCGTGGGTAGGCCTCCCACTTGGTGGACTGACGATCTGGTAGCTATTGCAGGTACTAGCTGGATGCGGAAGGCACAAGACCGGTCTTTGTGGAGATTTCTGGAGGAGGCCTATGCCCAGCAGGGGCGCCTTCCGGCTGATATGATGATAATGATAAAGAATTAACTCGATTTATATATACATCCCAGTGTCACTGCGTCGGCTGTGCAAGAACGTGGTCCGCGTGTCCCGCGCCCGCGGCGGCGCGTTGCGCGGCCACAGCGCGTTCGCGGTGGACGCCGCGCTGCCCCTGAGACTGCTCGCTTCACTTGCCGACTACACAATTGTTCTGCTACAGTTTTCTTTTAATTTCAAATAACTACACTTGCCTATATTCGTTTATAAGTGCTTGTCGGTGACGTACGACTGTCTTATGTACCTATTAATAAATCAATAAATAAACCACCTTTTGTTTTATATATGACATGACTACCACAATTATAATATTGTTAGCTATGATAGGTCCCTTAATAGCGACGTACCTACAAGTATTTTGTTAAATCAAAAGAAATAAATAATAAATAAATATATAATTTCTTTTTTCTTTCACCATTACAGCTTACTTAATTATTTCTATTTAATTACTAGTCGTGATGGTGAGACCGGCTCCCAAATTAGGCATTGCCTGTATTTCAGGCAACCAGATGAAATGCCTTCATATTCTACATACTTAGCGGTGTGATTTTATCGAAAGTCATTTCAATTCAATTATCGGTATTTTTCGTGAGGTCAATGGAATAGAACAGTTGACTTATAAAAATTATCTTAATAATTGATAACTCAATCTTACTCATCTTTTTGATAAGTTTTATCAAAAA
Organism: Blastobasis adustella; assembly: GCA_907269095.1. Lineage (NCBI taxonomy): Eukaryota > Metazoa > Arthropoda > Insecta > Lepidoptera > Blastobasidae > Blastobasis > Blastobasis adustella. The sequence goes on from OU026132.1 coordinate 2,343,639, forward strand.
ATTAGTTTTTACAATAAGTCCTTGAATAAGCAAAAAGTTAACAGAAAATTGAATTAAACGAAAGGCTGTAAAGTTAAATAATATAAATAAAATCAATTTATTTCAGACAATGTCCATATTGGTGTTAGTAAAACATTCTTGACTTACAAACTACATTAGTAAATCCAATATATTACTAAAATTATCATGTCAAAATTTTAAATTAAATCACCCATCCAATATAAAATGTCAGCAGTAACTCAAAGTACAAAATGTCATAATAATAATAATTTAGAATATAAAATGTCAAAGTTTTGATAACTTAGAAAATGGCATGTCAAAATAATAATAATTAAGAATCTAAGCAACTTATACAATGTCAAACATTTGTCTACTCAATTTGGAATACAAAATGTCAACAACAGTAAATATAATAATAAATAATAGATCGGTGAATTTAACTTGGGTATTTTGTATCTGGGACACCAGGCACTTGCGCGTGCACCTGTACCCAATGTCTCAGAATAGGACAATCTGGCTTATCACTGATGACCCTCAAGATGGTGTTGGCGCTCCCTCGCACCCTGTGCAGAAGCGAGGCGATGCGGCGCCGCACTACCGTGTGGAAGCCGTCCATGTGCGCATGCGCAAACATCGCTGATGCACTGCAATAGCACGGGAGCCCCGACAAAATCCTGATAGCGTCATTGTACTGTACTCGGAGAGCGTTAAAGGCCCGCTGCGTATATCTCACCCACAAGCTACACGTATACAGCGTTTGACAGAAGGCTTTAAAAAGGGTAACCTTTACCTCCAACCTGCGAGCCAGCATATTACAGCGGACTGCTAACGCTCTCCTTTTCCTATCAATATCGCCATCATCTCTCAAATCCTCAGTAACCACGTGGCCGAGGTATTTAAACTCTGTGACCCTAAAAAGAGGCACACCATTTAATAGCACAGATGGTACACACGTCACCTTACGTCTTCCGGTTTGAAATATCAAGAGCTGACTTTTGGTAACATTGTACGAAAGCCCATGTAATCTCGCATACTCCTCACACACTCCCATCAACCTCCTAAGCGCTGCAATCGATGGACTGAGCAACACCATGTCGTCAGCGTAGCTGATGCTGTTGATACATTGACCGTCAATCGAGCAACCCACTCCGGCGCCGCTCAGCCCACGACTCAGGCTCTCCATGTACAGGTTGAAGAGCGAAGGCGACGTTAACCGTTAACCGTTGTCGTACTCCGCACTCCAACCTGTACTCTTCAGAAAGTTTGCCCAGCCATTTGACCATACCAATATTTTAAAATATTGGTAATTTCACCAGGCACATCACTGTTTCTTAGCTTCTCCCAAAGAATATGGTAACTTACCAGGTCAAACGCTTTGGAAAGGTCAAGAAAGACAGCATATACAGGGGTATTCCTGTCAGTGTAATACCTAACGACATGCTTGAGAGACAAAATTGCGCTTTCAGTCGAAAGCCCGGGTCTAAAACCGAACTGCGATGCACTTTGGATGTCATTGTGGCTAAAGATATAGGTCGGTAATTACACTTATCGGAAGCGTCACCCGTTTTTTTTTTAATAATGGGCACTACGACTGTTCTCATGAGCTCCTCTGGCAGATAGGAATGCCTGATACAGAGAGTGAACAATAAGCCCAACAACCTCGGGAGGTGAGGCCCCGCGTTTTGAATAATAATAAAGCTCGTAAAATTTTAACAATGACACAAAGCAATATTGGTAATTATACACACAGTTGCAATAAGTCTTGTCCTTGTCTTTTAAATAAGTAAAGTAGAAGGACTCTCGAGCTGAAATTCGCTGCTACTACGCCGTTACTTACCTACTACGATCCGTTTACGTAAGACCCTGTTTTAGATATGTAGCTACCAAATACACTTCTTTCTTACGTTGCATTATGTCTATTTCCAATATTTTACTTTTCAACACATTCGTTTTATAAAATAAACTTAAAAACACAGGACCAATTTATCAAGATTTCTGTTAACCTTTAGTATGCTCTATGTTTATGATGTACTACCTACATACTTGAAGGACACATACCACCTACGCTCGGAATTTTAGTCTATCACTACTTAGAATATCGACGCGCATGATATGATCAACTATAAATATTAAAGGTATCTTCCTCACTTCATTACTGTTAAGTACTAATATTACTTATTGTAATTAAATTTTTACGTACTGTACGCTGCCACACACGAACATTATGACTTACTTGTATTGTTTGAACAGTTAGTTCACAAGAAAATACTCAAAAGTTTTCTTTAGATTTGAATATATTCTAAAAAGAAATCGTGAATATTTGTCTCTAGATACCAAAAACGATGAAAGTTCCTTTAAAATATGCCATTGGTGACGATTTTGAGGCCATGCTTCGTCCTATTACCGTTATGGAAATGCTTGTCTTGCAATTTAAATATAAAATTTGCAATAATCTTATAACATCCAATACATTGTCGACTAATTTAATTTATTTGTGCGGTACTTTGCTGTTCGGTAGTTTCCATATATTTGAAACGTGGGTTCACTGGACTACCATTAGTTTGGATAGACAAATTTTTATTCCTATTTATTTAGGATATTACACAGTCGAATATTTCGTTGCCCTATTTTTAGGTTTTGTTTATAATTTGCACAATAGTGATTTGAACGTAAATATGGTAGTGAAATTGCAATCAGTATATCTTTCTGGTGTAAAATTGAGTAATTATTCTACCGTGTTTAGAGCTACATGTTGGATATATTTCTTAGCTTACATGTTTGTTCTCATAATATCAACCACATTTTTTTCCTTTTCATTTCAATATTTTGAGTCAGTCTTTATAAAACATTATTACTTTGATATCCAAATAATTAGGTGTATTCTTTTAATGACTCTGATGAATTATCAACTGGAATCTTGGAATACGGCAACGAATGAAATTAAGAAGTGGAATGGACGTGTATTAGCGGATCGCAGTGTGGAAATTGTTTTTAATGCTTACATCGACCTTCTCGATGCTTACAATATGTATAAATCCTTAAATAACTATATCGTAAGAGAATCATCGCCTATGTTTTTGAATGATAAATACATTAAGCATGTTATTTAAGTATCAAATTTTTTTTTAGTTTACATACTACACGATAGATACTTTTATATGTGGTATTTGCTCGATCGAATCCCTTTTGAAAATGGGCAGTTACACTGATGGTGTAAGTATGTATTAATGTCAATTCAATGATGAATTTGTAATACTCAAAAACAGCTCTTGTTTCTTTTAATCATTATCTTCTGTGTGGTTGAAATGGCTATTTCTGCACGATTTGTTATCTTGTCTGCTTTCTCTTTTCTCTTTTTTTCTTTTTCTCAATTTTTCTTTTCAGTTAGGTAAGTACTATCAATCTTGGTTTGTGTATATTTGTTCAATTTGTTTATATATAGTTCAGTTAGTGTTTATAAATGCATTTGCTTCTATGATCTTGCACCGGCCTGAAATTGTCATACCATCAGTTCTCCGGTTGACTGGTAAATATAGCTATCAAGCTTTAAGACGGCCGTTGATAACAGTGCAATAAATTTAAATAAATAAATTATTGCTTATTGGAAATAAATGTTACTTTCTTTTTCTCCCGCTTAGTTTTGTCTTTTTGATACTTTTTACTGTTGTTGTTGATAATGATGATGGTTCGGAATTTAATTATAAGTTTTAATCAGTTGTTTTTTTTCAGTATCAAATCCTGTGTATTAGTTTATTATGGATAGCTAAAAATGTACTGTTCATTACTATTCTGAGTCATAAATGCGAGAGTTTTTATATCAGTTTGAAAACAAGTCAATCTATCTGTTCATCCCTTGCTGGTAGAACAGATATAACAGGTGAATATTTAATTGTTGTATTTGATCTTTATTGAAGTACCTACCTATCCTTGTTGATATTGTTCTTTCAACTTAAAGACGTTAAAGCTTTCTAAAAGGAACATATCTTTAACATTTGTGATAATAACCGCGATAGTTCACGCGCGACATAATCTGATAAACTTAGCCCGTCTGCGACGTATGTAAAGCATTATGACCTCCTAGATATAAAAGCTTTTCCTCTATGATTATGACATCTTAATTTAAAAACATACCAACTGTGCATTAGTATTATCAATTACATAGGTAACTGATTAATAACGGTTTTATCTTAACATACCTTTGATTTTGCCCGTGACTTCGTCCGAAATTTGCCCGAAATTTGTTCATAAAGTTCCAGACCCATCCCGTCGATATACCACACTAAATTTCGGGATACATTACAGCATATTGTGTGCTAAGTGCTATTTTGAAGCCAACTTTCATCAAAGTCGGCTGCGTGAAGGAGTAACAAACATTCAAACATCTTTACAAACTTTCGCACTCATAATATTAAGTAGGATTAGTAGGTTAAATAAATAAATAACATAAAAATATGCTTAGACAATTCACACAGCGCATGTCTAGATGGCGCTGCGTGAATTGTTCAAGCATATGAATTATTATTATTATTATTTTCAAGAGTCTAAATGTCATTTCTAATACATTACAAAAAGAATGAGTTCACGCCTTGTTGGCCAAAAATTGACGACCATGAGTGTAAAGAGAGTAATGTCGTAATGTCTCGGGAATGTTGGTCATGTCTAGTCTTTTTGAGAGGACAAGAGGTCATCACTAGCTACCAACCCCAGAAATCTTGTACAATATCGAATAATAATACAAATCTATTGATCTTAGGTCCAATTGTTCCTAAATGTGCAATGGTAAATAGATAACTGTTCTACGCAATAGATATACAGAAAATATTTATTGATATATGTACATCGATATCATATCGATACTTTTTATTCCAGATCATGAGTCTCGCTCAGCCTCGGCAATTGTTTTGCCTAAAGTTTGGGCCAATATGTGGGCCAGTTGAGTCTCCATAATGTTGTAACGTAGAAATCAGGGTTTTTAAAAAGGCCACATTAACATTTTATATATTAATTCACATTAGAGTGCCACAAACTAATCTGATCCGATGGCCAATACTGGAACTAAGTGATGCCATTTTGAATTATTGTCATGTCAATTTCAACAACAGCGACGCTGCAGATAAGTTTGTCACAAATTAATATGAATCATATTATTGAGATCGTGGAGGATAGGACGAGGTGTCGATCTCTGGTGTCGGAGGCCAAGTGCCACGTTGGGTTGCTGACCAAGCGCAGTAAATAAGAAGTATATTACAGTAATGTGCCCATTTTAGACCTAAAGTTTCTCCTTTCTTAACCCCGGGTTATCTGGCCGTTAACCTAAAAACTTACTTCCCAGTGCCGCTGCGTCGGCTATGCAAGAACGTGGTCCGCGCGTCCCGCGCCCGCGGCGGCGCGCTGCGGCCCGATCGCCGTAATTTTTTTCAGCGCGTCTTGACTGCGTTTGCGTCATAACGTTTGATTTCGTATTGCCGTAATTATCTAACGACGCACACGTCACGCAAACCTAAGCGCCGCGTGTCGCCGTATCGCCCTAATAGAACCTGAGTTACGCGTCTTTTGTATCGCACAATCGGTATCGCGCTAAATTTTGACGTTTCATAAATGTCAAATGAAATGTCACTGTGCAGTGTCTATTACTTGTTTCCCGCGTGTTCGTGACGCTTTGCACAAGTATATCTGTAGTTGAGTTTGCAAAGTTTGTAAGTAACTTTTATGTTCTTTTCGTTTTATTTCCTACAGAAATATAGTTAAAATACCATCATACGCAAATAATTGATTAATAAGTACCTAAATTTTCAGCCACAATTGAAAAAAATAAACGATTTGCGTTGGCAAATATTAGATTTGGCGGATGAGGAAGATCGCCGCCGCCGACGTCGTATCGAAGCAAGCCGAGCCAGACTTCAGGCAAGGGAATTTTACCTCGGTGATATGACGGACACCCAATTTGTTAAAACCTATCGGCTTAACAAGGTTGCGGTTCGAGAGCTGGTCACCTTATTAACACCCGTTATGCCCAGGCAAAGGAGAAACGACGCAATGAGCGTGACTACAAAGGTAAATATACTTGTGTAGGATGTAGTTGGTTGGGGATGGGACTATATACATATTTTAACGGCGGAAATTTTACAATTTTACAGTCCCTACTGTGCCCCAACTTAAATAGGTTTATTTAAACAATAATAGAGGAAACAACTTTTCTTTCTTTTCAGCTACTGATGGCACTGGCATTTTATGTTTAATTCCTGTCCCACAACTTCCGTTACAAGAATGCAGGCGTGAGCCGCATAATCAGGTCTGCAGGGGGGCTGCTGAGGCAGAGTTCTAGCTCTAGCACCGCCGAATGTCGCTAGGCGTGGCGTGTCGCATAGAGTTAATACAGGGGAGGGCAGCCTAACAGGCTCTTATTGAAAGGCTTTGGGATGAGAGAAACCTTTTGTAAAAAATAAAAACGAATAAATTGTAATTAAGCAAAAATTGTTTTATTTATTTAGTTTTAGTTCTGCTTAAATCATATTAAACATAATCACAGTCTTCAACATTAATCTCTTCTTCAACATCAACAATAAGTCTCATCGGTATATTTAAGTTCTGCTTAAATCATATTAAACTATAATGACAGTCTTCAACATTAATCTCTTCAACATTAATCTCTTCTTCAACATCAACAATAAGTCTCATCGGTATATTAAAGTTCTGCTTAAATCATATTAAACTATAATGACAGTCTTTAACATTAATCTCTTCTACAACATAAGTCTCATCGGTATATTAAGGGATGGCTTTGTTCTGTTCATCTTCAGACCGCAAACAATGAGAACAGCAATGTTTATTCTGAAAGCAAAATATACATTTTTAAATAGCAGTACAGTCACATCACAAAAGCCGAATTGAAATAATTATAGCTCACCATATCTAAACGCATGGATTGTGCAAGTTCCCTAGTGGCCTCTGTATTTTGTACCATGGAAGATGCTAATTGCCTCACACTAGCGGCTAATAATTTTGGTGTCTCGCATCTGAGACTCTCCAGTTTTATCAACATTTGCCTGCAGTGCGCTGGGATTTTCAGGATGAGGCACCTCTTCCTCCCTCAACCTCTTTGCAGGTCGCCTTGAACGTGTCGGTCTGAAATATATTTAAATGTTTAATCATTTTATAAATAATAAATTTTATTGAAACCTAAAATTATTTTCTTTGTCGGGAAAGAAGGCGACTCTTATAGTCTGTGTAACCAAAGATTCACCTTTAGTTATAACCAATAACAATGTAATTAACATATACCTAAGCGACTAATTACAACATGTACCTTTTGCCATACTTTGGGGCTCCGACTTATTCCATCAGCCTCTGCGTTGAGTAAATTGGCGCATTCTGCCCAGAGTCTTTGGCTCAAAGCCCGAGCCTCCTTGTCCGAGTCCCGGTGGTTCTCAAGGAACTCAACCAAGACCTCAATTTGTCTCAAAGAAACTATTTTTTTTCTCGACGTCATAACCGTAAATCTGCAAAGTAAAAACTTTTTATTGACGTTATCTTTGTAGTTGCCGGCAAGTTAAATAAACGGCAAGTTACTTTTACTTTTAATACATACCTTTGCAAGCAAAACAAAAACAAATAAAATACAATTTTAATCTTGTCGTAGTAAACCAACATAACCTTTGACATCACCAATGTTTTCTTTTTTCTTCCATGTCAGGGCAAAAGGATACAGCTCAAACAGCCATTTACCAACTTTTTTGTATTAAATATCTCCGTTTTATACAATTTTTAGTACATTATAACAAAATCAAGTGTTTTGCATGTGTATAAACATATATACTAGGATATTTAGTATGATATAGCCATCTAATACCAAGTTTATGAGTAAACCTAATCGATTTCATAATGAATAATCGATAGGTAGATTGTCAAAACTGGCGCACGGCAACACACACTTGTCTTAAGCGTAGGTGAAGTAGACGTGCAGTGTACGCAACGCTTACGCGCAGTTTTATTTTACGGCAATACCGATGATTATTTGCGCTTAACGTGCACGTCGCTTAAGCGTCAACTGCACGTACACTCGACTAATGCGTCATAAAATTACGGCGATCGGCCCGCTGCGCGGCTGCGGCGCGTTCGCGGTGGACGCCGCGTTGCCGCTGAGACTGCTTCAGGAGCTTACTAACTTTGTTATTGTGTTACTACAGTTTGCATTTCCATTGGAATGGTATTGAATGTATCAAATCGATGGCGTTAATAGTTTTATGGAATAATATATTTTAGTATTTAAAAAATGTATATATTTTTGTTTTGACTTTGACTTTGAATATTAATTTAATATAATTTAAGTTACTGTTCTTATTGTTCAATTGCGCCTACTTATTTGAGTTGTTTTTTTAATGGCTTTAAGGCCAGAATTTGATGTAATTAAGAAATTTCAATAAATCTTTTCAGTAAAATTTTAAATAAATAAAATAAAAAAATTAATAGTAAATTAAATTTGGTTTTAAACTCGTTTATCGTTTATATATATAGATATCTTTGACCCTGTTGACAGGAGAACCACTGACCAGATTGGATCATGATTACACCTTCAGTCACCTGAACCAGGTTTCATCACGATGTTTTCCCTCACCATTATATTCAACTACTCTTCATTGTAAAGGAAAGCAATGTTCAAAACACACACAAACATCTTTAATTATTTTGATCCTAACATAGAAGTCTCTAGAACAATGGTGAGAACAAACGGACCTTGTTCTATCAGCAATAGATCTCTTTGATCTCTTGAATCTCTTTGATCTTGCTTTCACGGTTTTTGCTTCTGAATTCTGATGTATGAATTTAGCAAAGTGTAAAAAAAAGTAAAGTAAAGTGTAAAGTGTAAAGCATTTTATTAATCTCCTGATGAAAACGCAGCCCAATGGGTGAAGAATTTAGATATTTACTTGTAGTTTTAGTATTCATTATTAATAACTAGGTTGTAATTAGCGACTCGGCTATTAATGTCATACGAATAAATAAATATATAAATAAATTTTATCACTAAGTCACGATGAGGGCTTAATGAAAATTTAGCTACGCATTTTGTTAACAGGAAGTATTCACTTAATGTATTACAGACTGGTACACAATTATTTCAGTCATGATAAAGTATACAAGGTAACAGATAATTATATTGAAAGCTTCAAGCCTTTTAAGTAATTGGATTTATCACACTAACTTTATCACATTTAATATGTCTTACGCATTAAATACGTCGTTCGATTCCTTCCCTGTGTTATTAAATAATAGAATGTACCAAATAAGTTATTTGTAATACACTTTCATTTTTGGAAGTTTGTAAATTTATATTAAAATTCTTAATATTTAGTTCTTATAACTTATTAGGTCACATAAAACTGAGAGTGCTTTTCAATTATGAAGAAAATTAAACCCTTTTACGGTACTTTTAACGGTGAACTTTTGCTACATAATTACATAGACGATGATTTCAAGAAATTCTTGACACCCATCAACGTTTTACAGTCACTTATACTTCAATTCAAGTACAGAATACAAGATGGCTTTTTAACTTCTAATGATTTCAAGCACAATATGTTGAACTTCTTAAGCGCTTCTGCCATGACGTGCTGCCATTTGTTTGAATGTGCAATCAAATGTGGAAGCGAAAAGGCATTTCCTATACAATTCAGGTTATTCTTCTTCGTATTTCTGTTAGACTATCCATTTGCATTTTTCATGAATTTCGCTTTAAATTGCATTCATAGCAATACCGAAGTGGACCTGACATTACGATTACAAGAACTATACAAATTCACGAAGAATACAACGAATAATTATCCTAAATATATTAAAAGAAGCTGAAGATATACAATAGGAGTTTTGCTCTACTTCATACCGCAGATACTGTTGACAGCAGGAGCGAACTTGCATTTTCTAATTTCATATCTATTCCAATATAGTTTTGACATCAATATCATACGTTGCCTAATGTTAATAAAATTGATAAAAGAAGAACTTGCAGCTTGGATTGAAATACTGAAAGTAACTTGCGAAAGGGAAGATTGCGATGAAATCGAAATAAAACAATTGTTCCAACAATATGTAAATGTATTATATGTTTATGGGAAAATCAAAAAAGTATTTTCAGTCATGGTAAGTGAATAATGGACACTTCTATTTGTCAAACAGATCAAGTAAGACTATAGTATTATTTGTTTTTATACTGAAATAGTCAACACTGCGCAAGCGCGACAAAATGTCATTATGTGAAAGGTTTAGAAGGAAGGGGCTATGATTAGATATTGTAAGCAGTGTACGCCATATGGTTGTGATTATGATGATACGACTTTGTGATAGCACAGTGACCCAAAGTTTGAAAAAAATATCTATGATTTAGTAATTACCTGACCTGCCAAATCCTGGATCATGGTCAAGGCGGACCCCGGGCTCTCGTTTTGGAGAGCACAACCGGGACATTAACGTCAAAATGATTATTATATGTATGATAAATTTCGAAACAGTATGTACGTATATATGTAAACTCTTTATTGCATAATAACTAAATACAAAATGAGAAAAATTAAATTTTACAAAGCAAAGGCGGGCTTATCCCACAATGGGATTTCTTTTAGCGAACCCTTACAGTCCAGTTAGGACAGAAAGTTTTTTTTTAGCTTACAATACTATACTGTCTTTCCTTTTTTTTAAATGTTTCAGGTTACTTATTACATAATAGAAATGTGCTACCAATTTTTGGCTGGCTTCCAAATTATGTTAGTATTGTCTCAAGACAACGTTTTAAGAACGGTAAATATTCAACACAAGGTAGCAGATTCGAAGCGAAGCGAACTTAACAATTTGAACTATGTATGTTAATTTAATGATAATTTCAGCTTACGGATGATTTGTACCTCAATTTGGGACCGTGGATTTTTAAAAACATGTTTCATGTGTCAATGTTGAGCATTCAATGTGACAAGTTGTACAAGACGTTTGAAAAAGCTGACTCGCTGTGTGCATCGTTGAAAACTAGAAGCAACTACCCAGGTTTCTTTAGGGTTCAATAGATTGTTTTGGTGGTATCTGTTCACTTTATTTTTTAGGTGAAACTGATATCGCGATCAGAGTAGACAGTTTTGAAGATTTTGTTAGTATTGGAAATCAAATGTAGTCCATCAGCCGTTTAGAGCATTAAGTGACGCATAGGAGATAGAAAAGAAACACCAGCACATATCTACAATGTGTTAATACAACAAAGAAAGACTTTCTACGACTTGGGGTAGAGCCCAGGAGGCTTTTGTCTGATGAGTCAGTTTCGAAATATAATTCAGAACATAATAACGCTTCCTACATGTGTGATTTATAAAGCTGTTCATTAAATCTTATTCTAAAACATTTTTAAAGGATTTTAGACATATACATAGACATTATTGTCATGACGGAGCTATAATATTTTATAAATATGACAAAGAGCCTCGACGAAAAGGTGGGCAGTCCCTGCTCTTCCTTTTTCTCCCGTATTGGCTGGGGCACTTCAAACTGAATTACAGGAGATGTCCCCTTACTTATCAGTGACTATTTCTCCATATATAAACTCTTCTCAAATCATATTAATATCCATTATCCACTTTGAATAACACTACAAGAAAATGTTGATTAAAAAAAATATTTTTCAGTCCCGTTGCGTCGGCTGTGCAAGAACGTGCTCCGCGCGTCCCGCGCCCGCGGCGGCGCGCTGCGCGGCTGCGGCATGTTCGCGGTGGACGCCGCGCTGCCGCTGAGACTGTTCTCAGAACTGACGGACTTTGTTATTGTACTGATACAGTTTGCACTTTCAACACAATAATAGTAATTAATCTAGTAGTATGATGCCGGCCACATGGTGCAGGCAAGACTGGTTCAAAAATCTAGTTAAATTGATTAGTTACAAGGCGAAGTCTATTAACGCTGGAATACTTTGTTTATGCTCACCACTTGTGGCAAATGTCTTGTGGCGGGCTTCAGAGCTAGAATGGAACAACGCATTCTATATTGTAATTAACAGCTAGTACCTAGCTCATCATAGCTTGAGGCGGCGATCGAGCGGAATAAAGGCTCTAAAGTCTTTGCGAGAGATCTGTCGATTGAACAGTTGACGAAACTGAAAACGGATGACGGCAGAGTTGTTTCGACCAAGTCCGAAGTTTTGAGGGAAGTCGAGAGGTTCTATGGACAGTTATACACGACAACACGGGCACCTGTTACCAGTTTGGTAAAAGACCCCAGAGCCAAGTTGACCCGACACTACACCGAAGATATCCCGGACATCAGCCTGTACGAAATTAGTATGGCTCTCAAACAGCTCAAGAACAACAAGGCGCCGGGTGATGATGGGATTACGGCTGAGCTTCTGTAAGCTGGTGGCAAACCTGTGCTTAAGACCCTTCAGAAGCTGTTCAATTCCGTCATCCTCGAGGGAAAAACGCCGGAAACATGGCACAGAAGTATAGTGATATTGTTATTCAAGAAAGGTGATAAGGCTCTCTTGAAGAACTTCAGACCAATATCGCTGCTGACCCATGTGTACAAGCTGTTTTCGAGAGTCATTACGAATCGTCTCGCACGCAGGTTTGATGACTTCCAGCCTCCCGAACAAGCCGGATTCCCAAAAGGTTTTAGTACCATAGACCACATACATACGCTGCGGCAGTTTATACAAAAGACCGAAGAGTATAACCGGCCATTATGCTTGGCGTTTGTGGACTATGAGAAAGCCTTCGATTCGATCGAACCTTGGGCGGTGCTCCAGTCTCTACAGCGGTGCCAAATTTACTATCGATATATCGAAACACTGAAGGGTTTGTACGAAAACGCCACTATGTCAGTTCATCTCCAGGATAAGACCACAGAACCAATTCAGCTGCAGCGGGGTGTTAGACAAGGTGATGTCATATCACCGAAGTTGTTCACCGCTGCACTGGAGGATATCTTTAGGCTTCTGGACTGGGACGGACTTGGCATCAATTTTAACGGCGAGTACCTCACTCACCTCAGATTTGCTGACGATATCGTAGTCATGGCTGAAACCCTGGAAGACTTGGGCAAAATGCTTGATGACCTCTGTAGTGCCTCTCAACAAGTAGGTCCTAAAATGAACATGAACAAGGCGAAAATTATGTCGAATGTCCATGTTGTGCCTACTTCAGTGACAGTTGGAGGCATTATACTTGAAGTTGTTGACGACTATACATACCTAGAACAAATAGTTCAGCTAGGTAGGTCTAACTTCGAGAAAGAGGTCAATCACGAATTCAACTCGGTGGGGCAGCATTCGGGAAGTCCCCATATATTTTCGTCCCAATTACCGCAGTGTCTCAAGACAAAGCTCTTTGACCAATGTGTGTTGCCAGTCATGACTTACGGAACTGAAACGTGGCCGCTTTCTGTGGGCCTTATAAGAAAGCTCACTGTTACCCAAAGGGCAATGGAAAGAGCTGTGCTCGGAGTCTCTTTGCGCGATCGAATCAGAAATGAGGAGATCCGCAAGCGAACCAAGGTCACCGACATCTAAGGATTGCCAGACTAAAGTGGCAGTGGGCAGGGCACATAGTTCGAAGAACAGATGGCCGATGGGGCAGTAAAGTTCTCGAGTGGCGACCACGTGCCGGAAGACGTAGCGTGAGTAGGCCTCCCACAAGGTGGACCGACGATCTGGTAAGGATCGCAGGTACCAGCTGGATGCGGAAAGCATAGGACCGGCGTTTGTGGAGATCTCTGGGGGAGGCCTATGCCCAGCAGTGGGCGTCTTCTGGCTGATATGATGATGATGATGATGATGACCTAGCTCATTGACGATATCGTAGTTAGTAGTTATGTGGTCTATGTGCTTATCAAAGTGTAGCCTGTTATCTATAATTATGCCTAAGTCCTTAATATATTTCACTTTTTCCAAATTAGAGTTACCTAGCGTGTATTGATATTTTACAATATTTACCTTTTTAGTAAAGGGTATACTTTTACATTTAGGAATACTTAAATGGAGCTTATTAGTAAGACAGTAATCAGCTAGAGCATCGAGATCTTGCTGCATTGCATAGCAATCATTCAGCGTGTCAATAGTACGGAATACTTTTAGGTCGTCAGCGTACAGTAGAAATTTACTGTAGCTGAAACATTTGGCAATGTCATTTATGAAAAGCACAAACAGCAAAGGTCCCAAAATAGAGCCTTGGGGCACTCCAGAAGTAACCTCTATGATCTTAGAAGAGTAGCCATTAATCACTACCATTTGAGTTCGATTTGTGACATATGAAAGAAACCATCTCAACAGATTACCCTTAATGCCATTGTATGCCAATTTCTTAAGGAGAAGGATATGATCCACCTTGTCGAAGGCCTTCTGAAAGTCGGTATATACAGAGTCAATTTGCATACCTTTATCCATGCATTCAAACAGAAAATTAGTGTATACTAACAAATTACTCTCCGTTGACCTCATTTTGTCAACCGTGTTGTTGTGGAATAATTAATCCGTGAAGAATTGTATAAACAGCGTCATGAACTAGTCTTTCGAAGACCTTCGCCAAGGTAGACAGTAGTGATATGGGACAGTAGTTTTCAACATTAGCCTTAGATCCGTTCTTATGGACCGGTGTAATGTTGGCAGCTTTCCACCGCTGCGGGATAATGCCTTCCCTAAGACATTTATTGTACAAAATATACAAAGGCTCCAGAACACCATCCACTGCGTGTTTAAAAAAGAGAGGAGGGATGCCTTTTGGACCTGCTCCTTTAGATATGTCTAATGACTTCAAAGCCTTCGCAATGCCATCTTTAGATATTTGGATATCACTAAGAATATTCACAGCCTGGTCACCAGTCATAAGTGAGTCCAAGGATCCACTGTATGTGTCTGATTTCTCATATACAGAGCTAAAGAATTCCGAGAACTTGTTGCAGGTATCCACAGGATCCTTTGATTGCGAATTTTAAAATATTACCGTTTCTGGAATACCAGATTTGTTCCTTTTACTATTGACATAAGACCAAAACATCTTGATGTCATTGCGAAGGCCTCGTTCAACTGACATAATGTAGGTATTAAAGCACTCCTTACATTTATCTTTAATCCTGCGGCGATAAATGGAAAAAGTCTCATAATCTGATATGTTATTAAACTTTTTCCACTTAACCCACGCCTTCTCTTTGTTTTTAAAAATGTGTATAAGCGGCCTACTAAACCAAATTGGAAATTCTCTAGATCTGGAGGATCTAGATGGAGTATTACCCCTAATCACCCTACATAATTTTTCGTAAAATGTATTTACCGATTCTTCGGCATCTAGGTCCGAAAAGACCTTCTCCCAGTCAATGCTACTAAGTTCGCTATTAATGGAACTGTAATCCGCCTCTGAATAACGAAGTTTTTCAACTTTATTTTGCGCCATTGACTTGTATTGGCTAAATGTTACAATATTTATACATAGAGGAGGATGGTACGGATCGACAGGTACTAGTGGCTGCAGAGCCAAATCACATGAACAGTCCCACGAGTTGGTGAGGAATAAATCCAGTATACGGTCCATATTATTTCTTACGGAATTTATTTGGTGTAAATTTGTCGAGGCTAAAAAATTAATTAAACATCTGGCTATAGCATTACTATTAATAGAAATTGGTATCACATGATTATCACCACTGTACGTCCAGTTAATAGAAGGCACATTCAAGTCACCCACCAAATAAAAATTATCCAAATTAAGGTGTGTTAAGTAATTTTCAAGTACATTCAAAAACCCGCTGTACACTGTTGATAACTGATTTGGCGGGATGTACACTGCACAAAAAACGTCGACTTTACTAGGTGACCCACGCGAAGGCATTTCCAGCAACACGTAATCAACGATAGGCGAAACTGAGAGCTCACACTCGTTGTCGCTGAGCCCTGCTGGCAGCGGCGACAGCGTGCGGCGCGCAGCGGCAGCGCCGGCCCGCGTGGCTACGAGCAGCCCGCCGCCGTCGCGCCGCCCGCTGCCACAGCGGTCGCGGTCACAGCGATGGATAGTGTAGCGATCATCGGCTATTTCATTATCATTTATGTTGGGCGTAAGCCATGTCTCCGAAAGGGCGATAATGTCATAACACTCCGATAAAATATTAAAATATAAAGTATTAAGTTTGGTTCTGAGCCCCCTACAGTTCTGATAATACACTGTAACCTTATCTACCATTGAGAAAGTTTAGCAATCAATTCATACAATCTTGTATTATGTAAGTAAAAGAATAACGGGTAGGCACTGCACTGCACTGCACCTAAAGTTTAATTTATCTCTATCTAAATATCCTAAATTTACACTTCCCAGTAAAAAATACCATTTAAGCTGCCAAGCCGAATAGTAACTAATCAGTGTCCATTCATCCACCAATGTAATAGAAAAAAAGATAATCAAAATGTTTATGATGTACCTTAGTAATGCTCCATCGCCTCGCAGTACCAATTGCTTTACACACATTAATGCAACACCATCACCACCAATAACGCGGTTCTAAATAGTTAAATATAAATTAACACAATTTTTACCAATATTTCTTATCAATATTTCGAACACATATTTGAAATACGAAACCATTTGCGCAACAAATAACAAAGACACAGTATAGTCTCCAGAACAGAGGCAATCTCTGTTAGAAGTTTGCTTAGAAAAAACATAATAATAAATAATAACTACAATAAAAAACATAGTCTTGCAGTACATGCCACCATGCATCGATGGTTTACTTGATTTTTGTGATGATGTCGTTTTGTGAGCGCTCAGAAAATATATGGGATTCATCTCTTTCACGTACAAGTATAGTGCCATTCTTGATCCATACATAGCGAAATTTTTTTTCTTTTGCTGCTTCTTTGGTGTCTCGAAGTAGTTGTTTAGTTTTTAAGGTTATATGTTCGTTTACATAAACTTTCTGAGATTGCCCAGGTATATTAAGATCTTCGCTGGTAATACCTTTTTTAAGGCGGACAGCAGTTATTATGTTGTCACGTACAAACCGATTATTCAATTTTACAATGACATTCTTCGGCTTTGTATTTTGTTGATGTGCATGTGGAACCCTGTGGGCAGATATTATATCCTTAGCCGTCAATTGCAGTTTAGCTACAGTTGCCAAATTCATCAAAATTTCTGCAAGATTTTCATTTCGTTTCTCCGGTAAATTACATATTTCGATGTTGCAACTTCTGGCTTGCTGTTCCATGTTGTCAATTTTGACCCTCCAGGTGGGCTATCTTAAGATCTTGTTCATCCGACTTGGCTACTTTCTTTTCAACTTCGTCTAATTTCATATTGATGCCGTCTGTTTTTTTATTTAAGTCATCGTATCGGTCACTGAGGAAACATATCGATTCCTTTTTACCACTGAACTCCTTCTATAATTGCTCCATCTTTGCATCCTGCTTTTCAAACCATTTGTTCATGGAATCCAACATTTTGTTTTGCAATGCAGCAAACGGTTCAGCTGCAATTTCCTTTACAGGTTCGGAAAGCTGATTCCTGAACGTTACATACATAGGAGAAGATTGCAGATCCATGTGCGAAGTATCGTCAAGATTTTTTGATATTCCGCTTTCATCGCCAATACTCATACACATATTATCTTGACCATCCATCTTGATAGTTAAATAAACTTGATAAATAATAAATAAAACTGAACCGTAGCAACTTTTTTATTTGCCTCTGACATGCAGACTACTCTGTGCACTAAACAATAATAACCGAGATGCGGGTAAACGTAAATATTTTTAACAACAGATGATAATAAGCTTCGCGGAACACTACCGGTTACCCCGGAGTCGGACGACGGAATGATACATTACTACGGTGATATTGTGGAAATCGTAGCACGTTGCCGGAATTAGACAATTACTTACAATTCACTTCACAAATCAGAAGAAGTTATTGCTCTGGTATTGTATGTATCTCTAGCTACCCTTCCATATGACGCCATCATAATCCCAAACTAATCTAGCCTGAGTATATCGCACCGCAACCCGGTGGCGGACAAGAATGTTGTTTCATTAAAGCTCTTCGGCTTTTCTGGCCGCCTGGTAAGCGATACAGTTTGTTTGACCAAGTTTAATTGAATTCACTCCAACCGAACAAGACTGCCAACAACTTTCTGGGATTAACCCGAATAGTTTAGCCGATTTGGCTGCGGCGCGGCACTCGTATCGGATTTTGGTGTACACTGCCTCTCGGATTATCGCCCGACAGTTCGTTGCGAGTATTGACGGAGTTTAAGCTCCTAATGGTTATGAGATCCGGTATTTATGGTAAAGTTGGTGATATTGTTATTAAATTTGTCTGTAGATGATATAATGTAAATGACATTAGTGTCAAGCATATTTGTAGAAAAATCGGAAAAAGAGCTTCAGCTACTGTAAAAAGTTATCTGTAAAAAGTACTTTCTGACCTACAATACTAATTTCATTCCGCCGCTCACTTAGACGGACAAATTGGTAAAGTCTTTGAGGTTTGTCTCAATGATAACTTCAATTTTGATAGTTAACGTCAGCCTATGTATACCTAGCACTTAAAATGTAATAGAATATTTCAAAGTCTAAACGCTTCCTCTCTTCTTTCTGTATCTGTATCTGTCTGTGCATATTTCAGCACGCCCTTTTAAAAAATTACACACGCAGAAAGCACATTTTAAAGTCGCCAAAGCGATCCACCATAGCGTACACGGACATCCGATGCAGACAGAAAGCGAAGGTTTTTTTGATGATGTGTTTGTTATATTATGATGATATTGAAATGTAACATCTTGTTAGTTGTTTGTACCACATTTTAGTTCAATAAAGGCATTTAAACATATATATAGAAAAATGTATATTTGGCAGCAGCCAATCACAGCGCTGATTTTCAGGCTAACCTAGAGTTTGATTGGCGTACTATGTTATTAAGGTGAGTCTCTCACGAAAGAGGAGGTAATTCCCATTATCTCTACGCTTGGCAGGCGGGTTGGAGATCGCAATCTTGTAAATATAGACACGGAAAACGCTGCTGCCCATTTTCCGGCCCACGCAGTCTCAGCTGGCAGTCGCTCCGCTATAATTATTAGCTGATCTGCTAAATCATTGATCATGGTCAAAGCAGACCCCGGGCCCCGAACGCTAGAGCACAACCGTAACATTTACGCCAAGATGATAATTTTTTATTCGGTTATGCCTCACACCACAATGAATGAATCTAGAATGTTTTTAACACCCGATGAAAAAAGAGGGGTGTTACAAATTTGACGTGTGTATCTGTGGGTCTTTCTGTGTGTCTATAATAGGACCACGATAGTTCCGTATTGACTGACAGTAGTAAAAATTATAAAATGTGGATATGGCAATAATCTGGGGATAATCTGTCCTTGTCAGTCCTTCTTTAAACTTCAGTTATTTGGCTTAAACTTGTACTTTTAGTTTGACTAAATTATTAATCCGCCTTAAAATAACATTTTTCATACCTCACGAAAATAAACAATCCTACAGAAATCAAATTGTTTGTTATGACTTTTATGATTGACGTACTGTTGCTTTTTAAAAACTTGTCATAAGTTGCCATACATATTTTTTGTTTTTTTAAATAAATGATTCGGACTAAGCGTGGTTTAGCTTACCTAATCAAATGCAAATTGGCAAACTGCTGTATAGCTAGCGAGTTCACATGCAGCCCCGAACAGGCGTCCCAGGTAAGCTTTTCCCACAGAGTCGGACACTTTCTCGCCAACATTATGCCAAATGAGGATACTAGGCAACAGACTATTGTTCGAATCGTTACCCACGGTATGCCTCCATTGTGATCGATAGAGGCGCTGCACTCACTTTCGCTCACCACTTGTGTATAAATAATAACTTAGTGCCAATTTCGGCCGCTAGTACGGTCGCCCTATGCAGAAATAGAAATCTAGGGGCACTGTGCTAAGGCGTTTAGTTAAATAATATTTAAGTGGATGGTAAGTTACTTGCCTGAAATGGGGCCTTATCTTAATTTGCTGTAAATCTTTGTTGTTTTAAGGTTTGGAAAAGTAGCTGGTGAATGAATTATACTGACCAGTACATACTACGCTGACTCAGCGTTTTAAATCATCATCATCACCCGAACGGTCACTCCCGGCTTCTGCCAGGGTCCGCTTTCTTACTTTGCTTTCTCTACTTTGCCCGATCTTCGACATCCTCCGTCGTAAATCGAATAAATAATATGCTTGGACAATTCATGCAGGGCCATCTAGCCCCAAAGTAAGCAAAGCTTGTGTTATGGGTGTTAAATAACTGATAAACTACTCATATGCTTTTAAATATATACACACATACCCAGACCCGGACAAGAAATTAAAATTCATCATTTTAATTTTTGCTTGGCCGGAATCGAACTCGGGACCTCTGCGTGGCAGACCGACTTGATAACCACCTGGACTACTCAGGTCGCCAAATGTCTGTAGAGTTTCAAACTGCACTGCTAATATATATGCAAGTATGTATTTATTTGAATCACTTATGTCCAATTAAGGCACAAGTGAAAGAATTTTTAATCACATACATATCGTTATTCGTACCGTATTTAAAATTTTATTATAACAATAAATTTTAAATTCTTGACAGTAGCGGGGGCCTGCGGCTAAAACTGATGCTTGATGTCTATATTAATTTAGACCGGAGGAAATACGAAAGTCTATCATCTAAATAACACCACTGGTGACCGGAGCGATGGCTCGTCCCTCGGATAACGGATTAGCATCGCTATTCAACGAGGCAACGCAGCCAGCTTTCGGGGCACCATTCCGGGGGGCAGCGGTGTTGACGACTTTTTAAATTTTTGGTATATACTTTGCCTGTACTATATTAATTTATATTTTTATTATAACTGTAAAGATTTTATGTGTACCTCAGTAAATGTTATAGGAATAAGATATATAAGGAATTATCTAAACGCCTGCTCGAAATTACAAATGACTATAAGCCTCGCTATCCTGCGGGGTAAATAACCGATGCTTTCACGGTGGGGGAAATCATCGTCATGAAACCTTCACATTTAGACGACTGACTGTGTAACCATGATCCAATCTGGTCAGGTTCCAATGTTAACAGGGTCACGGAAGTCACATGGCAGTCGCTCTACAGTAATTATCTGATATGTTAAATCCTGGATCATGGTCATAACGGACCCCGGGCCCTCGTGCGCGAGAACACAACCGGGACATTAACGCCAAGACGATGTATGTATGTAGGTTCGGCTATTAAATCACAAAAAGCTTCAAACGAATCACTATACTTTGATGTATATTTATACCATGCTCGAGTTAGTATGTACCTAAGTATCAGGATAAACGCGAAAGTTGTGCTTCGGCCACCAATACAGATTAGAGCTGCTCTTCTCTGGCAACGTGTTTGTAATACACAATTCTTTGCAAGTACATATATGTACATGTTGAATTTTCATTTCTGTTACGGGTCTGGGTGTTCTATGTATAATGAGTATGTATTTAAAAGTATACTTTAGGTGCTAGATAACTAAAAAACTACTTGTTTTTCAGTTATCTAGCACCTACAGTACAAGCTGTGCTTAGTTTGGGGCTAGATGCCGCTGTGTGAATTTGTCCAAGTATATTTATATGTAACTAGCTTTTGCGAGGGACTTCGTCCGCGTGGAAATAGTTTTTAGGGCAGTTTGTCTTATTCCCGAGCGACCATTTTAATATTAAGTATATTCTACTCTGCCGGCCATCACACGGCCAAAATAGTAGTAGTCAGCTGCACAGTGAACGGACCCCCGGGACAAACAAATATGTAATGTAGGTATGCTAGGGAAGTTATTTCTCTCTGCAGCTTTCTGTACCACTATCACGTAAGCATAAAGGATATTAAGAAAAAAAATCGGAATACCTTAAAACATATTTAATACTTAAAACTACACAACATATCACAACTCAGCAGTTGCTACCACCTCTTCTCCTCTTAATGAAGACTTCTTGGATTTGGAGGTTTGACAAGCCTTTTGTTTCAGGAACTATGAAGAAGCTGACCACAGCATTGGTTATGGCGGCTCCAGCGAAGGCGTAGAAGATGCCGTGGATCCCAAGCAACTTCTTCACGAAGGGGAAGACACCGATGATGACGAAGTTCGTGAACCAAACCCACTCGACGAGGAGCATGGACGCGAGGCTTTGGACCTGAGAGAAGATGAGATTGTGCCTAGAGTTGTTGTCGTAAGAAGATATGAAATAAGAAGATTATAGATATGGATCTATGATAATCCTAGTGTCCAATTTCTGGCCGAAGCCGAAGCCGATTAATCGGCTATCGCCTGAACTTTTGGCCAGAATTATTTTGTAATTATATTATGAATTACATAGCTTGTAGCAAATATTGAACAAAATATATTAGAGCTCGGCTTCGGTCAAATGTTGTAGCGATAGCTGATTAAATCGGCTTCGGCAAGAAATTGTCCGATCGGACACTAATATTATGTCTTTATTGAGAGTGTAGGCTATAGCCTGAATTGAATGAATTCTATAGAATTCCCACCAACCTCAGGAGCGAAAACCTCAGCTAAAAGCAGGTAGGGCACCGTTCCAGCGCCGAAATTGAAGGCGTAGCAATACACCAAAATGACAACAGCCGCCACCCAGGCCGGCCCGATCTCTGTCTGCAAGAGCAGCCCCAGAGTCACCAGGCAGATGGCTACAGCTACAGATGAGCTTATGATGAGGATCTGAAATAATGTAATATGTGTGTGTGAATATTAGTGGTAGAAGTACCATATCCTGTACTCGTCGTCGTCGTCCTAGCGCTTATCCCGGCCTCTGCCAGGGTCCGCTTTCCTACTCAATCTTCTCCACTTCGCCCGGTCTTTGGCATCCTCTCGTCGTAAGCCGTTGGCTTTCGCATTCGACTCAGCGATGTCAATCCATTGCTTCTTCGGTCGCCCACGGGGCCTCTTTTCCATTCCGTACTAGAATTATTCTAGGTAGGTAGGTTTTACCTAAACATTTGTCACTTAGACGCTTATGAACAAATGCAGTACTATTTATTATAGAGCTTACACACTCCCGTCTAACTAATAAAAATTGTTTATACGTTTATCAAGCGATGAATGCTCGTTTAACAAGTATACAAGACCTATGTCAAAATACTTTTGACATATCTGACCCGGTGACAACGTCGCAGTTACAAAATAGCGACACTTAGTTTCAGCATTGGCCACCGGGTCAGATAGTTTGTAGAGTTATACAGGGTTTCTGTCTAGTGACACACACGTTACTACAAACTTGTTTGACTAAGTAATAGAAATAGAAATAGGAATAGGAATAGGAATAGGAATAGGAATAGGAATAGAAATAGAAATATTTATTTGTCTATAAATTAACAGATTTGTATCAATGATTTTAAAATAAAAGCTTCTAATAGACAAAAAGGTCCATGACTCAGCGTTTGGGTGAAGGTGGAACCCACACCCGCTGGTATTCTGTCAAGGCCAGACTTAAGACTAAAAAACTAAAAAATTAAAACTAAAAACTGTAATACTGGAATTAAATGACGCCGTCATTGGGTTTGTAGCATTACACAGGCCGTGTAACTAGACACGTTTTGCAGGTGACCATAACTGGAACTAAGTGTCGCCAATTTAAAAACCAGCGATGCCATTATTGGGCCAGATAAGTTTGTACACACGCCGTGTAACTAAGTATACAGGCGTTCAACGCTTGTTTATCAGTACTTTTGTATTAGTAAAACGGCATACAGATTTCCCCAATTATTTTTATAATGCGTCAAGTAGATATAGGTACGTTATAGCGTGACAAGAAAGCGATCTAATTTTGACAGCACTGTATATTTACATAGTATAAGACTAAGCCGCTTCCAGGATAACATGCGAACGAAGTCGCGGCGGGCCACTAGTTTCAGCCAGTAGTAGTAAACAAGATTTACTACGATATGTATTTCTAAGAACACAGATTGGATAAATTGATAAGTGCTCTTATTTAGTCACTATATAATATAAAACAAAGTCACACGCCACGTCTGTCTGTCTGTCTGTTCGCGATAAACTCAAAAACCACTTAACGGATTTTCATGCGGTTTTCACCAATAGACAGAGTGATTCATGAGGAAGGTTTAGTATATAATTTGTTAAGGTTACTACCCGTGCGAAACCGGGGCGAGTCACTAGTATGTAGTAAATCTCACTAGACTGCTACTTACCCGTCGACCAGCCATATCAGCGAAGACGGCACTAGAGAGACAGGCAAACACGAGGATCAGAGCAAATATTACGGAGCAGAAGTGTGAAGAGAGGTTGGGAGCAGCCTGAGCGAAGAGGTCCTTCGCATAAACTTGGACAGGGGCCAACCCCATCAATATCTGAAACCAAAATTAATGCAAATACATTATTGCCACCTAGAAAAGTTGTTAAAAAATTTTCGCCTCTATTACTTTTGACAGAAGTACTGCAGTGTGCAATCAAAGACTATAAAGTTTCAGTCAAACACGTTCAGCTTGCGGCCGCGGTGGTGATCAGTTGTGTTCGCAATATATAGAAGGGTTCAAACAGGCGTGTCCGGCGACTCGCCGTACAGCGCTCGCACGCACGATCACTTTGCGGCTAAGATATCCATTATTATTATCTGTCCCACTGATATCTATTATTAGGTAATAAAGTATGTTTGTTCTAGTTAATAAAATGTCTTCGTACCAGTTGTAAATAAGTTTATACGTTGTCGTTTACAAATCGCGTACGCGTCGCGTCCACCTAGTCCACGTGTAGAAATCACGCCTAAAGCGCAGACTAGGCGGACGTGACGGGACGACTGCGCGGAGATAAGCGGGCATGACGTGATTGTTGACAAACAATAAAATAAGTTTTCTGTCATTAGTACCAATAGTATGGAAATCTAAATTACATAACATTTGGAACAAATAGCATAGAAATCGCGTAGGTCTGTATGGGCTCTAACACAGGTCGTAAGTTTGTCACCTTAGTGGCATAAAAAAACTATGTCGTAGTGTTTCCGAGATCTGTCGGTTGGGTTATTGTTTAAATAATTGAATTGTTTGCTGTGTCTCCTGCCACGCCCCCTTTTCATACTTATCTCTCTTCAAATATCTGTTATTCTTGCACGTACTAATACATAAGTATACTCGTACACAATGAAATGTGCGTACACATTACCGTGTACACGCGGTAAGCTTTACTGGTGAAACCTCATAAAATGTCTTGTTTGGTTATGCGATTTTTTATCTGAATCTTTGTACGATATGTACCTATGTATGATAGATAATCCTATATCTGTGTGATCTTTAAAACTACGAAATGAATTTTAATGCGGTTTTCAACAATATATAGATTTAAGAAGAAGGTTTAAAAGCAAGAAAAGTGTGTGATGTAAAATAAGCGTACGCGAACGAAGTCGCGCCGGCTTTACTAGTATAGAAATAAGACGCGTCCATCGGTCACGACAGATTGGTATCAGTACCGATTGTCGGAAAATGAACTCTATGTTTAGAAACATAGAGTTCATTTTGGGCTACCGGTACACTCTTCGGATGATACCTATCTGACCTGACCGATAAGTTTGAATTACGCCATATGCATTACCTGAAATGTTAGAAGAGTGAAGACAACTTTGAAGGCGCGATTCGAAGCAGCCGAGTTGACTGTAATTAAAACAATAACTATTATAAAACATTATAATAACGGTAATAAATAATAATAAAATGAGTTTATTGACACGAATTTTAACATTTTGATAATATAAGTTTACAAAACAATTACAAAGAGGACAAAAATTTACAACCCTGCCTCCTAAACTAGGAATAAATCCTGTATTTTAAGAGACAGTGTCCGATAGTGTCGTCAATTTGACCGTGTACCATAGACTACAAACAAATTCAAATGATAAATATGTTTTCATACCAAGCTTTTATCGCACGTTCTCTATGGTCTAAGAAGAAGACTAATCAAATGAGCCTAAACTCGATGGATTTACCATGCGTAGTTAAGGAGTTCCTATAGCCACCTTCTATCTCCATCATGTCAGCTCGGTGGTATCATAACATTGCATTGTCACCGAACTTACACAAGTGTGCAAAATTTCATTTCAATCGTAAACCGGGAAATGGGTCAAAAACTTGCAAGATCTTATTACGAACAGACATGGGGATATGTCCAACTAAATAAAATCTTGTAAAAAGGAGGCCAGCTTAAAGGAATATGAAAGGAATATAATTTCACTCACGCAAAATCTTAAACGGCGACATCTTTTCTTCTTCAATTGGCTCCAAGTTTTCATTGTTCAGTTTCTCCTTTTCTGATTCCTCGCGTTTTTCTTCTTTCGCGTCTGAATCTAAAACATATTAGTTGGTATTTTAGTTGTAAAGTTTATGAAAACTTCCGAATCGCTTATTGAAGAAAATAAAATAAAAATCTCTGTATGACAAGTTATTAAACGTTATAGAACGTCATTCATGAAAGTTCACTAACAATTTGATTTCCGTAAGATTGTTTATTTTCGTGAGTTATAAAAATATTATTAAATAATGAGCCAAACAATTGAAAAGGAAGTGCGGGAGATAATTTTCAGCATGATTAATAATGTAGACAAACTAAAAGTACATGTTCAAGCTAATAGCGACCAAATAACTGAATGTTCACAAGAAGGACTGACAAGGACAGATTATCCCCAGATTATTGCCATATCCACACTTTATTATTTTTACTACTGTCAGTCAATACGAACTTATCGTGGTTCTATTATAATACAGAACATTCTGTTTACACCGTGAAACTGTCTATCAATATTAATTATTCTAATATATTCGTAAAATGTTGTCAAATGCCTAACTATCATAAATTCCCACACACCAATGACCCTTTTCTGAGTTATGTATATTTGTTGAATACTAACCGATGCTCTTACGGTGAGGAAAAACATTGTGTTGAAGCCTGCACATTCAGGCGACTAAATGTGTAACCATGACTTAATCAGGTTCCCCTGGTAACAGGGTCAAGCAGGTCAGATGGCAGTCGCTAGACGGTAATTACCTGATCAGCCAAATCCTAGATCATGGTCAAGGCGGACCCCAGGCTCTTGTGCGCGAGAGCACAACCGGGACATTAACGTCTAAATGATCTGACTATCATCAATATGATTTTTTTTCTAATTTGAAAACCCATAAGATTGACGGCCTGAGTGACTCAGTGGTCAACATGCTGCCACGCAAGAGGTCCCGGGTTCGATTCCCGGCCGAGCAGAAATTGAAATGATAAATTTTAATTTATGTATAATAAGTATGTATTCAAAAAGTATTTAAGAAGTATATCAGTAATCTAGCACCCAAAGCACAAGCTTTGCTTAGTTTGGGGCTAGATGGCGCTGTGTAAATTTGTCCACGATTATTTATTTATTTATTTATTTATTTCTTACCATCTGTGATGGACAACAGTTCAACAGCGGGGTTGATCTGTTGCTTTAACTTTGACAGTACGTCCAGAACCACCTTCGAGCCCACCGATGCACCTCTGTATATGGAGATGGCTTCACGGGCTTCCTGTGTAATGAAGCAACCAGTTAAATAATTATTATTTACTTTAAAAATACCATCAAAGTATACATCTGCATCCTTATTTTCCGTTACCTTAATAATATGAGAAACTAGTACAAAATGAATTTCTAGTAATCTTTTTAACGTTCTCCTGACATTATAATCCCAATTCCTTGTAAAATGCGTCTTAACAAACTTATGAGAATATCAATTAGATTTCAAGTCTTGTTAGTGACGCTTTCGATTCGATTCGAAGTAAAAACAACACGTACTGTGGTATTAAACCCGACAAAATGTGTGATGAAAACGCTTTGTATTAGAAATTTATAAAAGCGAATAGAAAAGTAAATAAAGGATCTAAAACTTCAACTGCTATTAACACTAAAAAGCAATAAAATATTTTAAGGGTATCTATGTGGATATATTTTTAAAATCGCCTTTTTAATTTTTTTTTTGTAACCCCACTTGATTGGTTTTAAAGACAAAAAAGTTATCGATTGTCACAAAATGACAGCTAAGGTCCGCCAACTTGATTTTTTTTCATTTGTATGTACCCAGTATTACTCGCGCGACCAAGACGAATATAACATTACCGCATATGTATAAATCCTTTAAGCCGTTAGGGCTGTAGTCCGTAACAAAAATAGACATTTACACATATATAAATACGCTCAGAAAACATAACCCCACTACTGATGTAGTCGCAAAAGAAAATCCATTAAAACTCACGTTTTCCCTCTTCTGTCGGATCAAGTACACAGGACTCTCGGCAACTGTCATGGGCAGGATTGCGCATAGAACGCTGGCAGCGATGTTTAGGTTGATGATGAAAGAGTAGGAACAGAACCAGCCCATTAGATAGGACAGCAACGCCCCGAGGCAGTAGCCTGTTATAGGACCTGATGGGAGAAAAGGATAATCATTTTGTGTGCTTAACGTAAAAAGTAGATATCGCTTTCTTAGATAACCTGAAATTAAACCTGCACATTAGGCGACTGAATATGTAACCATAATCCAATCTGATGGCAGTCGCCCCACTGTAATCACCCGATCTATCAAATCCTGGATTATGGTGAAGGTGGATCTCGGGCCCTCGCGAGAGCACAACCGAGACATTAATCCCAGATTATGTTGATAATGATCACTTTCTTTGAACCATTCAATATTGATCAAATTTGATCATCATAGCAGTCAGTTCTTTACGATAATTCGTTTGTCATTGACATGTCGATTAAGAAGCCAAATGTTCAACAGCACTGTAAATATTTCGTAGACCTAAAGTTCAGTTCAATGTCTCGAAATATTTTTTTAAATTATAGTTACTTTTTTATGCTACTCAGTGACAAGAGAGCAGACAGCCCACCTGATGGTAAGTGGTAACTGTCGATCATAATATATACAATTCATACATTTAGGTTGCAGGTAACAAAACTGCAGAACCGCAGGAGCGTTGTCACTGTGAGTACTAAGATGAAATGCCTCGTGCCTGTAATTACTATTATGTTATGTAAAACATAATCACATATAAATAAAATTGTCAAGCTATGTACCATTAACTATAAATTACCTGAAGCTAATGCGCCTCTTATGGAATCTTCTGATATTTCTGATATGAAAATTGGAGCATATACTAAGTAAGCCCCCGCTGATATGCCTAGTATGAACCTGGCTATCAGAATTACTATTGATGATGAACTGTAACTAATGATAACCCATGATAACTGAAACAAAAATAATACAAACGTTGTACTCTTAATTCGCTTAAAATTGCAATAAATAAATGAAAAATAAAATGAAAAAGCTTATTTTATTTATTTATTTATTTAAAACTTCATGCACATTACAGTACAAAGGCGGACTTAAAGCTACATAGCTTTTTGTACCAGTCAACCAGAAAGCAATAAACAAAAATTACAAGGCGGTGCAACAAAAAGGAAGAGAAAAGAACATAAAATAGACTAAACGTAAAATAAAATTTAAAATTAGAATACCAAACATTTACAGACCGAGATTTACAGATAATATAACAGAAGAGAGAGAGAGGGAGAACAAGAAACTAAGCATAACAAGCTACTGGCACACTCAACAACACTACTGCCCAAACATTTAAAACGAGAAAGACTAAGGAAAATAAGTATAAGGAGTTACAGAGACTTAAGGAAATGATTATGAACTGCTTTTTTGAAAGAAAATTGACTGGGACTACGCTTGATCTCCAAAGGATGATCATTCCAAAGTCTAGCAGCGATTAAGAAGAAAGAATTTGACAGAAATCCAGTCCGGTGAAGGGGAAGGTTTAAGGAGAGAGTGTTTGAAGAACGGAGGCTACGGTCGTGGGTGTCGCAAAGAAATTTAAATTTGCATTTCAAATATTCAGGGACGACTGGATCGTGGAGTATAGAGAAAAGGGAGGCCATTTCTTCTTGCATTGCATCTAATCAACAAGCCAGCGATCACACTCAAAATACGCACTGCCACTAGCTACTTTTTTTTATTGAGTAGGACATTAATATATCTTTCAATTGTCAAAAAGGAGAGAAAGAAAAGTTGGAAAGAAATACTCAGTGACAATATGTTGAATCTTTCACATTCAAACATCTTCTAATAGATTAAAAGTGTTATTCCATCAATACTTACCACATACGGCAGTGCCATTATCAATCCACCCTTTTTTCTCCCGACACTGTCTATAATATATGCAGCGACGGCCGTGCCAATCATTGCCCCAAGAGACGGTAGACTGCCTAGCAGTGAGCTCTCTAAATCTGTCATCGGTGTAGTCAGCAACGTTGTGTTCTGACTTTGGTACAGGCCGATTGTGTAGGAAGGCCATACGTTTAGTATACCCATTACTAGGCAGCCGAAGGAACCTGTTGAGAGAGTATTATCAAATGTATAGATCTTGCAGTTGCATTTTGAATAGAATTAGAATTAGAATCATTTATATGCTGTTAATGCGGTAGGTACCATAACAATGTAGGTGGTACAATAATCAGAGATGCAGTTCTCACATTCAGTCAGTTTAGGCACTGACATGCAAATATCTAATACCAATTAGAGAAATTTTAAATTTAAATTATAATTATGAGAATTCTTATACATGTCAGTCAAAATTTCAATTATTTCACATAATGTCAATTCAAAATGTCAAATGTGTATGTTAATTATTAGGCTCAACACAATATAAAGCTCAAATAAATTATAAATGTCAATACACAATACCAATAAATAACTACAAATAAAAATAATCAGAAAATCATTAGATTAATTCAGGGATTGACTTACATAATATTACATGTCACATCATTATTATTACTACCTATGTTACTCTTTTAGAAGCAGTTATTGAGAGATATAAACTCAGCTACAGAATAGAAACATTCCTTTTGAAGATTTTTTTTTCAATTTGCTGATAAAAATATTATAGGGCTGGTTTTTTATTTCGTCAGGAACTTTATTATATATTTTTACACACATTGAGTATTTTATAGTATTTTATAGTATCACATAGAGTTTTTTGGAAACATGTGCTTTTAGGTAAATGTTTCTCAACTAGCCTAATTGTGTTTCTAGTGCTCCTTGGAAACATTTCTTTAGCTTTATTTCAGTGCAATTACCCCACAGCAACAGTCCATATCTGAGCACCGATTCGACATATAAGTAGTATGCAACCATAGCAGTTTTTTTATACTGTTTTGCGCAATTTGTATAACTCAAAATTCAAAAGTCAATTGGATCTAAGTAAATACTATTCTGTAATCTATGTTTTGTATTTGATGTTGCACAGTTAGCGTCAGTGCTTTTATTATTATTTTTAAAGTAATCATTAAAATGCTCGGCAATGTCTGTTGGTTAATATATAACTTTATTATTATCAATTTTATGAATTTTATTTATGTCACGTATTTGATTTGTTTGTCCTGTTTCATTTTTTATTAATTTCTAAGTAGCAATACATTTGTTTTCACTATTTAGTAGGAATTTAGTATTACTCAGCTTTTGTGCACGTGATATACAGCTCTTTAGTATGCTATTATAGTTCCGATATTCTCCTCGAGCACAATTTTAGTTTTTAGAGTAGTAATTATACCTTAAGATATTTTTTGTTTTACAACTAGTCTTTAGTCCTTTAGTAATCCATTTAATTTTATTAGTAGAGTGAATTTTTATTCTTATAATGGGAAAATATAGTTTGTATAAAAGGCAATAAACCTCGTTGAACTCATCAAATGCCTCATTAAGATTGGTTATTGAAAAAAAATTCTCGAGGTGAGGCTCTGTAGCTAACTTTTAAATTTGTCTACGTTTTCTTACGAGTAGGATCTACGATATGCATATTTCACTGATCTTTTTAATACCTTGGTTTCTAATAGTACGCGTAATGCCTGATCAGTCTCATGATCCGATAAATGAAGTGGTAAAATAAATCCCGAGGCTCCTTTAACATTGCTTATAATGTGATCAAGACACCATTTGCCTCTCGTTGCCTCAGTTATATGCAAAGTTATTCCATATTCATGAGCAATTTCCTTTAGCTTTTGTGTTCTGTGTCATTTACTAGGATGTTTATATTTATGTCTCCGGCTAAAATTCAATTCTTTTATGGATTGTTTAAATGTTCGCTCTCTGTTCGCTTCTGTTTGCGCCGGCGGGCTGGCTGGGGCCGGGCACGCGCCGCACATGATTCGCCTAGGCGGTTATGTGCGTGGCGTGTATCGGTGCCCGGTGTCTTGCCTGGGTGGGCGCACTGATCAGTCTGCAGACGTCGCCCCCGACCTGGATGAGCTCGCTTAACTTTCCCTTTGATTTCCGTTAGATTTTTGACGTTTGAAAAGAAATTAATTAACGTAATCCTAATTTAATAAATTTTTTTCATTTTCATTTTCATTAAACACAGACAATCATTGTGTTATTTTATATCAAGTTGATGGAACAACATTCAAAAGTTTTTTCTAGAGCTAAGTCATTACAATCTAATTCACTAAAAGACAAGTCTTTCTTACCAATATGCATGTTCCACCTCTTTTGTTTTATCTAGTATAATAGGAAGCAAGTATGTAAATTATTCCGGATATTTATATTTTTTTCTTGTCCTGTTTTAATAAAGGTTTCAGTAAGGCATATAACATCAAAATCGACATTAGGTTTTAAGTCAGCTATAGTTATTTCTATTTGTTCTTTTTTGGACTGAAAGCCTTGTATATTTTGGTGTATAACCACTATATTGTTTGCCTCACTGTTTACGGCCAAAATAACAATACTTACCCGTCGTTTTTCCAGTCCCGTCCTGCTTTGAGGTTAGTTTTACACTATTATACACAATATATTTTCCTTCTTGTAGAATTTTCACACTTTTTAATTATTTATGTTCGGACAATCGTCGCGTGTGTTTACATTTGAACGCTTTTGACAGCTCACTCAAATATTTAACGACGCTTCGTCTGTGTCAACTTAAATTAGTAAAGTATTTTTAATTGTAATTGAGATGTTACTTACAGGCAAAGGCCGTATATAACTGGTTCACCTTTCCCATGTTTTATTTTAGTATGAATTAAAAAATAAGTAAAACTTCTCCACAATTTGCAACAATCTTGCTATGCGGATATTTCCTTGGCTACTGAATATATTTCACAAACCATTTAGTTTTAGTAACACGTCACTTGTATGATATTACTACTGACAAACTTGATAATCAAACATTTTATTCCATCTCGAGCTAGTACAAATATTTCATCAAGATAAATAAAGTAAAAGCAAACTGTTCATGTTGGCTTTTGATACTTTATCATTAAGTGAAATCTATTGAATAATTTACTCATTATTATTAAATAAGTCCCTTTATTGCAGCGAAGGCTGTGCGGGAGATCTAACTTTCCAGATTTGCACCTAGATGCAAGTACACATTCATACCAGGCACCCCTTTGTGACTACCTGCCATCCTGTCCTCCAAAGATCGTGTGCTTAGTGAATCCTGTGTGTCTTCCCTTTTCCTACCCACACACATAACTTTAGGTAGTTTCGGCGAGCTGAGAGCGTCTACTCTGTCTCATCGACTGCAGTTCATGTGCATTGCCTGGGCTAATACAGATCTTGCATTGTCGGACACGTTCTTATCGTAACAGTCGTGACCGTTGTAGTCGTGAGGTGGGTGTGCCCCGAAATTGGCGCAGCCAATACGTCACTGTGTGTTTCATCCCTGCTTTCCTTCTTATCCTCATTTTAGATACCTTTATTGCAGGTATTGTGTGCGTGCTTCATCACTACTTTCCTTCTTATTCTCATTTTATATACCAATGGTGCAGGTTCTGTGTTAATACAACCAAGAGTGTTACTGATTTGGACTCCATAAGAAAATCCTGACTAAATCATTTTCTGTTATGCATATTTCTAAATCAATCAATAATAAAATGTATTTGACATAATACGTTTTACCCGTCTATAGCCCCTCCCGTATCCCGTAGGTTTTCGGTACGCGGCTTGGATAGACTCAATTCGTCCACTCAGTTACTTAGGAAATCCATACATTTTAGTTCTTGTTTATTAGGTTTACGTTCTAAATTATGCAAGTCTATATACTTGTCGCCGTGGGCCGTGTGGTGTCCGGCAGAGTAGAATAGCACCAACCCCTTACATTCATGGGTGTCGTACAAGGCGACTTATGTTTTCGAGGCAAAAGATCAAGAGTCTCCGTAGTCTGGAAAACGGGCAGCAGCATTTTCCATTATTATATTTAAACACTGCGATCTCTAACCCGCCTGCCAAGCGTGGAGATTATGGCAATAACCTCCCCTTTCGTGGGAGAGGCCCTAAGTCCTGCAGTGGACTGTATGCGGGCTGTGATGATGATATACTTGTCTATTGTTTTGTGTGTCAATTATTCCATCATATATTAATAAATCACACGTTTGTGGCTACAGTTTTAGAATCATCTTAGGATGTCAATTATAAACTGTTTAAGTTGCTTTCCACGTTCATTTTGAGGAACAAGGAAAATTTTACATAATCGACTATTTACTGAGGAGTTAGCTAAAGCACACAAGAATTTTTTCCTACCAATGTAGACTGATGTAACTTTCTTACTCTATATCATGATGATGGAGATAATATTATCATTCAATAGATAATATCAAGAGATAATAATATCATAATTTTTATCTATGACCTGAGTGGTTTAGTTGGTTAACATGCCGGTCTGCCACTCAATGCCACGGTCCGATTTGATTCCCAGGCGGGCAGAAATTGAAATGATGAATTTACGGGTTTGTTAGATTTATGTTACGGGCCTGGGTGTTTTATGTATAAATTTAAAATATTTACATATAAGTAGTATATCAGTTTTCTGGTACACATAACATAAGCTTTGCTTACTTTGGGGCTGGATGGCGCTGTGTGAATTGTCAAAACACATTTATTCACTACATTATATATTTTATTATTATTATCTGTTTATTTTTATTATTTTTTTATTATTACTCCCACCGTTATTTACTCCTTTTCTTAATATCGCTCTCTAGTTTATATTTGTTATCGAAGTTTATTTATGTATAAGTTTTGTACATAATTATGTTGCCCTCCCTTCTGTCTTGTAATGTTCTTTCTTCCGCGCCGCTTACCTTGTTCGATCACACTTTCTCAGTAATCGTGTATGATTTTCTAGTTAAATATTTACATAAAGCTTGAATTATTATTTATATTGATTAAATATTATAAAGTAAATAATAACTATGGTCTAGGTAGCACCATAATTCTACCTTTTGTCGAATAGATGGATGAATATACAAACAAACTGGGGTTGGACGGTTGCGCTGAATATGTTCGTTATCGTTGACCGGATAAAAGTTTGAGGTAGGTAGGCAGTGTGCACAATACGCGAGCATATGCACCTCCTTTTTTCATAAGCGTGGCGAGGATGTGCGGGAAAGGAGATGTGTCGTGCTGTATCAGCTATCCGCTAAAACTGTTGGCGTACAGCTGAATGGAACGTTTTCCCTGCCAATGTATTCCCTGAACAGTACAATCTAGACTCAATCAAGGCCAGAGTAAGTACGCTGTTTCTGAAAGTGTTCCATCTTCGGCCGCATCGTCACTTATCATCAGGTGAGAAGGCGGTTAAATTACTAGAATAATGCCTAGTCTAATGTGAAAAAAAAGTATTAAAACAAGATACCAACATTAATTACATTTTAATTATGCTACTTAATTGTGACAATGTAATACATACACATCATCACATTATATTCGAAAACTTTTATACTACATTATCACTTAAATGCAATCCGCAATAAGATCAGTGCGTAGAGTGATGCATTAGTCCCTGAAACGCAGATTTGTGTAAAATAATAATAATAAATAATAATAAATAAATATTCGTAAATAATAAAATTGTGTTGAGATGCGTTGCGTTGTGTTGTCCCTATTTGGATTGTATCATGCTTTAGTCCTAGAATTTCTGGTAACTCTGCCTCGTAAGAATAGAGGTTGAATAGCATCGGCGGATAAACCTTTAGTTTCAGGAAGGTAGAAGTGGCTATATAAAGTAGTAGCGACACATACAACGAAGAATCCGTAAAACAAATTGCTAAGGCCAAACAAGTCCAGCAGCGGTTGAAAGACGATGAGGGTCAAGAAGTTGCTAAGCCAAATACTCGCTATGGACATACTGCTGCAAATACCTCGGACCTGGAATAGAAATGAAAGGATTATCAAAAAAGATACATTCGGCGGAAGTATTAGTTGGAAGGGGAAGACCGAGACGTAAATGATCACGATGAAATTGATGATTTAATTAAAAGAAAGTTCAGGTCAAAAGTAATCTGACCAGAGGCGATAATTATGAAATGTCAAGATACGCGATACGTAAAAACACTACGCGATTAGTCTGTTAAAAGTGTTTTATTTGGATCATGACATTTGAA
Source organism: Blastobasis adustella (assembly GCA_907269095.1). NCBI lineage: Eukaryota > Metazoa > Arthropoda > Insecta > Lepidoptera > Blastobasidae > Blastobasis > Blastobasis adustella. The sequence continues at coordinate 2,380,104 of OU026132.1, forward strand.
CGGCTTCAAGGCTAGAGTGAATAGGCTGTTCCTAGACAGGCATACTCCATCTTCGGCCACATCGTCACTTACCATCAGGTAAGATGGCGGTCAGGTGCCTGGCTTGTCAATATAGGAATAAAATAATATTAAAGAAGCGACAGAGATTTGTCAGAATCGTAGCATTTAGAACCATGTTTCTCGATTGTCTGACTCTGTTATAAAAAAAATATGGTAAAGGCGTCACGTTAAATATGTAGGTATGTATGTACAAAATTTATAATATAATTCATAGTAGGAAAACACTGTAAAAAAAAAAGGATCCATGAATTAGATAATATAGCTTACAACTCAATTTATGTAACTGATAAGATAAATGTAAAGTCGAGGTAAAAATAAGGTAAATAACGACTGTCAACTATTTCAGACATAATATATTTATTATTAGATCAAAAGATTATAATAAGCTATCACTAAATCAACGTAATAGCTACCACGAAGATATAATTGCTATTACCAACTGACACCTATCGAAATCAAACTGATAACGATAATGGACATTTATTGACCTAATTTTTACCCCATTACCCGATTGTGCCCAGTGTGTGTCTCATAATAATTACCTCTGGCAAGAACACCTCCGCAGTGAGGATGTATGGTACAGTAGTGACTCCAAGGTTGATAACAAAGCTGTAACTGTAGATTAGTATTGCCGTGAACCATTCTGGACCAAAGTGCAAAGAGAGCTGAGCACCGATAGCAATCGTAAACACTCCTGACAATACCGATGTCGATATCATCAGACCCTGAAAAAAAGTATTAAAAAATGCATTGATTTGTAGGCGTAGGTGAGCTACAGCTATTTTCCGAACGTTTTCCATTCACTCTTCTCAGCTCAGTTTCATCGCAAACCATAAGTATAAATTTAAAAAATAACCGATGTTATCCCAGTTTCCATTGTTGAAAAAATAAGATGCGTAAATCGGAGAAAACCTCCCAAATTTTTTAAATTTCCCTTTCATAGTAATATTACCTATGTATAGACATTTGAATTCTCTTTCCAGATGTGGTATTCTGGACGACTTTTCATCAGGTGGACCATCGGTGGTAAAGTCAAGCGCATTTTCAAACAGCTGAAAGGCCAAGGAAGGGGAAAGGGAAAGTAAATGCGAAAACTGGTTTATCAACCAGTCCAACCAATCTTAATTCGACGTATTGAGCTCGGAACATGCACAGACTGAAACAGGAACATGGCATTGTCGGGCGCGGTACGTCTCTGCCTGTCTTTGTCGGGAGCGGTAGAGCTCTGCCTGGTTGTTTCGGGCGCTGCCCGGCTGTGCCTGGCATAGTCGGACACGGTCAGAATGTACCACATGTCGCCGTTGTCAGCTTGAGGCTCTTCTATCACTATTGACGATTGAAGGAGATATTTAATGTCGTACTCAATTAAGAAGTTTTGATTTAATTTGAACTATAAATTTACGAGAGCACAAGTTTACAAACACATTGGTGGATATGTTTAAGCCAATTATTTTCTTCTCGACGTTCAGACATACCAGATGAAACAATTATTCTACTTGAACACGTTGTTTTATACGTATGTTTAATGGACCAACTTACCCTTCTTCCGAACCTGTCGACCAGTCCTCCACAAACTATGCTAGCTAGTAAAATGTTAATCGCCAACAAAATTGAGCACAAATTTGATGGCATTGAAGGCACAACTTCCTTGAACAGTGGTTCAGCATACACTTGGAATATAATATTGCCCATAAACACGTTTGCTGGCATCAGTATCAGCACACAGGCTAAGGCACGTCTTGAAGATATTGAATTTTCTGAAATAATTCTTATTAGGATAACTTTTAGGCTCATTTTACAATTTTTTTCATGTCTCTTATGGAATGTCGTATCATGATCATTGTTCAGACTCTGCTATAAATAAATAAATATGCTTGGACAAATTCACACAGCGCCATCTAGCCCTAAAGTAAGCAAAGCTTGTGTTATGGGTGTTAGATAACGATGCATTTTACATAATAAATTTTACAAAATACTTATTATACATACTACACCCATACCCGAAACAAAAATTTAAATTCATCATTTCAATTCCTGCTCGGCCGGGAATCGAACCCAGGGCCTCTGCGTGGCGACCGGCATGTTAACCAACTGAACCACTCAGGTCGTTAGGCTATAAGATTGTGTGAAATATTATTGTATAAACCCTACTTTTTCAACTTAGCTGGTCTTAAGTCAATGAACAAAAGGGTTTGGTGCGATAATATCATGGAGTTGCTTTTTAAAAGATAAGATACTTTTCAAATAAAACACTTTAAACTTACTAAGGAATTTCCATGGTGATTCTTTACTAATATTTTCTTCACGATTATTGATAATCAATTCCTCAGTTACTGCCAATTCTAAAAAAAAAATTCACACACTCTCACTATTCTCTCCCGCACGAAGTGCGTGATTGTCAATCTATAGCAATCTTTAAAAAATGTGTAAAAGAACATTATCTTTCCTTATGTGCCTGAATGTTCTACAATACCTGAATATATTTTAGTATGTATATGTGTATGTGTATATTTATATATATTTATACTATTGTGTGTATTTAGTATCTTATTTATGATTTATGTAGTTTATTATAATTGCGCACGTCTCATCCCCTATACTCTACCATGTCTCTCTTCTATAGGCCTGCTGGAAGAGATTTCTTCTTAGAAATAAGTAGTGCCTGTTGTGTCGTCTTTCATTTTTGTAATTTCTGTTTACTATGTATTGTGTGCAATAAATTGTTAAATAAATAAATAAATAAATATCAAATGTTAACGCTATGGAATCAACTCGAACATCTCTAAAATGATGTCCCATCGATCTTTATTACATTCTTGTTTTCTTAAGAAAACACTGTGGTCATCAACAAGATCTTGAATCTGAATGTGTCCTTTCTAAATCAAAATCTTGATCATCATCATCTCTGACTAGGACATCCACTACTGAACAAAATCCTCTTCCAAACCTTCTACGTAGCGCCTACATTAATGACCTTTCCTAGGCCTCCATAAAATTCACCCACACCCATTAATACTTAGATGGTGTAAGTTATTATTACCTTATGTCAAACGGTACACGACTCTAAAAATAAATCCAGCAACAGTTTGTTCAGAACGTTTGCTGAACAAATTATAAATACTTTATCAGGCGCTGATAAAGTTTTGCTGTTTGCAGTTCATTGTTTCGGTAATTAGAACTTATCATTGTGGAAAGTAACTACGGATTCGGTTACTATGACGTTGGTAATGAAACTCCTTTGAAGATAACAATATTTGCAGGATAACCATGAGGTTTCTGGTTTACAAGAGCAGTTGCACGTGCTTCTGTTTCTTAATAAACAGGAAAAATAAAACTTAATACCGGTTTCTCCTTCAACAAGCTTGTCAATTCTTGGATCCAGTTGTAATTTTATTTTGTTTATCTCAATTTCAATAACTTTTGAGGTTTCTTTCACTCGTCTATAGAATGCTATTGACTTTGAGGCTTCCTGCGAACAAAAAAGACTAATGAATTATTTTTATAATTATTACTCGGTTTAAATAACATTGTCGATGCTGCTTTCTGTTTTCTGGTTTACATTGGTACAGTAAACAGCATAATTACCTACAAAAAACTAGTATAAAATGAGTTAGCGTTTCTATAGACGCGTATAGCAATGTTTTTTTACTGGTTTTGAATAGGTCAATAATGCTGTCTTCTGTACTAACACATAATATAAATCATCTTGGCGTCAATGTCCCGGTTGTGTTTTCGTGCGCCCATGGTCCGCTTCGACCATGATCCAGGGTTTGACGGATCTGGCAATTACAGTAGAGCGACTGACCTGACTACGACCCTGTCACCAGATGATGGAGTAACTCCATCCAATTAGAATCCACCAGACCAGTTGGTGTTGGTGAAACATTCTAATCTGCCGTCAAACGACAAACTAATAAGAGACAACTTACTGTAATTTTTCCCTTCTGCACCAAATAAACAGGAGATTCTCTCAGCAAACCGATCAGGATAAAATAAAGCACCGACAATCCCAAATGCGTGTACGCGACGCCGTGGTAGCTCAATTGTCCACCGATGAAATATGAGAAGAGAAGGCCAGCGAAGTATCCAGAAACGAGAGTGGAGGACAGAGCACCCCTTATCGAGTCTTGGACTATCTCGCAGATGTAGACAGAGGAGACGACCAATCCAGCGCCTCCAACGCCAGCAATGCCCATGGCGGCTATCACCAGCGACACAGAAGTCGTCAACGAGACAATGAGCCATGCCATCTGGAAAATATTAATTATAAAAAATAAAAATAAATAAATAATCGTGGACAAATTCACACAGCGCCATCTAGCCCCAAACTAAGCAAAGCTTGTGCTATGGGTACTAGATTACTGATATATTACTTAAATACTTTTTTAATACATACTTATTATACATAGAACACCCAGACCCGTAACAGAAATTAAAATTCATCATTTCAATTTCTGCCTTGATCAATTTCGTTCATTTTGACGTCGCATAGTGCCGATCGCCACTCAAGTATTGTCAGTTGGAACCCTGTGCGTTCGCGCGCACTGTCAGACGTCATAGTAACGTTTCTGAATACATGTTAATATAACTACAAGATTGATTTTAATTTTTCTATTTTTATTCACAGCAGATTAACATAGTGTCATGTAGCCAAAAATTAAGGTTTCGATGTTTGTATCAATGGTTCTGCAACTCTTTGTATGATATAATTCTTTGTAATTTAAATATTTTGGTCGTGGTCAATTGTTTTGCCTTATTCTATTGAGACGTACTTTAGAAGTAAGTAATGATTATGATACCTATACTAAAAGGTATCTAAACAGTGCATCAGAAATCGAAAACACCCACATAGCAAACTTATTATAGTTTGAGGGCTAGATGGCGCTGGGTGAATTCATATGAGTTCGACTTACCATAAAAGGCAATCCGAATATCAGGGCCGAAAGCTTCCTGCCTAAGGTATCAACAGCGTATCCACAGAACGGGGTCACCACCAAAGCCCCTATGTTGGGGATGCTTCCCAATATGGATATTTCCCCTGTAGTCATTGGCCGGGAAAGAACCGTCCCGTTGGACATCAAGTTCTCTAGAGTGTAGGATGGCCATGCATATACGAATGCGGTCAAACTTGTCAAGTAGGCGACTGAAAATTATAGTTATAAATTGGAACCATGTGTTTCTGACTGTGACTGTCGATGAAAAATAAGGGTGTTATTAGTTAAGTTTAACGTATGTAGCTGTGTATCTATAATGAATGAATGAATGATTTATTGCTCTGTGTATGTGTAGCATCGTAGTTTCCGATACTTATTTATGAAACATTTTTATAGATAAATCTCTCGGCGCCTTTGAATTTCTGCTTAGCAATAATAACCGTTTGTGCTTTTGCGATTCCGATCGTGTAAAAGATAAAGAAAAGCAATGACGAATTAAACTCCTTCCATGAACATGGATTTAATATTCTTGTTGGATAACTAGTTACGAAAATAAGAAAAAAGTCTAGTTTCGTAACTCGTTACGAAAAGCAGTTAAATACTAACGTGGATTGAATATTCTTGCTTGATCCGTTACTTCAAAGTGTTGTTTCTTAAATAGTTACGAAAAACAGTTGCGAACATGGATGAAAGGTTTATTTTCTTTGAAACATACTGATTAAACTGGTAGATTTAGTTACAAGCCTTAGCGATAAGGCTGCCATTGCCCACAATGTTTAAAAATACCTGTTAAATTTTCAATTTTTTTGTTATTTTGTGTGCAATAAACAGTGTATCTAAAACTGATTAAAGTAACTCTCAGTTTATGCGTATTTTATTATAATTATTAATAGACCAGTCACTTTTTATTTAATAAAAATGATAAGATTATCACAGAGAAGATGACCATAGTCCTTAGAGAAGAATTTATCCATCTCTGCAAATTCCAAAGGGCGACTATAGGACCTATTGGTAGTGCTTTCTATATCCAGTGTGCATGAATAATTAGACACCATGCCCAACTTTACGTAGGTATTCCTTGCTCCAGAAAAATGCTATTAATAGCACGATTGTAACGATTTTCTTACATAATTCGAGTAGGTCATCCCCACAACCCCACACCCCTTACACACGTGGGTGTCGTACAAGGCGACTAATGTTTTAAAAGTTCTGGTAGTAGGTAAGTCTCCGAAGGCTAGAAAATGGGCAGCAGCGTTTTCCCCCCTCTTATGGTAGAGGCTCCAAGTCCTGTAGTGGACTGTTATGGGCTGTGATGATGCACCCCCACATCCAAGTGTATCACCACCCACCCACCGCAAAGGTGATGACTTACTCCGTGACCCTGTTAACAGGGGAACCTGACAAGATTGGATCATGGTTACACATTCAGTCGCCTGAATGTGCAGGTTTCATCACGACGTTTTCCCTCACCACAGAGCATCGGTTAGTGTATAGTGAAAAGTCTTTGGTATATGGCGGCCCTGGGATTATAACCCGGGACCTCTCCCTTACGAGTCGGACACTGTAATGATCACTATGTACCATAAGCTCGTCACCGGACAATTTATTTATATATCGTATGTTTATAGTTGATAGACTTAGAAATGAATAGGCATATCATACACAGAGCAGTGTGTGTCAAAATATGTTTGCTTATCGTGATTTCTTTTAACAAATGCTCTCAAATACTTAACCAAAACTTAGTTTTGTAATAAACTCAAACAATTTATTTGACGTTAAGAGAAATATTTTACTTCATACGCACGTAATAAATTTACGCTATTGATTAGCTGAACGACAGGCAGAATATCGGGCGAATATATTAAATGTTGGGCGACAAGTTACCCATGAAAAAATACCCACAAGTGATAGTGTGTGAATATATAGATGCGTTTCAACGAAATATCGAAATTAATAATTGAATTAAAGTATAACCAAATCGATTCTAGAACTTAATTTTAATCTACTTGTTTGATGACTCAAATTTAATTTCTTCATGGAAATTAATCCACGGTATTAATCTATACTCGGTCTAATTTAACATTACGTCGAGTTTATAGTTCCTAAAATGTCATTATATTGGTTACTCATACTTCCCTACACTACAACTTTTGGTGTAAAGGAATTCCACATCGAACTCATTTGCTTGCGTATTTCTCTTTGCGTTATTTAAATTTAATCGACTCGTTGAATAAATAAAACATCGTGTGTAATACATCCCTAGCTGTTGTAACATTTAACTATTTTCGGTTTATCAGGAACAGTTTGTAAAATTTATGGATGTGCGAACGTTATAAGAGCAGTCGCTTAGACCTCATAAAATTTGAAATATTTGATTTTTTGTTTGTTTGAAATATTGAACTGTGAGAACTTCGAAGATAAGGATTCGAAGCAAGGTGGCTAGGGTAGTAGAAACGGGACAGTCAACACCTGGGGCGCGCCGCGTGAACATCATTTTATCCTTTTCCTTAACAAAGAAACCCCAGGTTTTGCAAATTTCCACGGGAAAATTCATTACAACTCGCGTGAGATTTGTTAAATTAATTTGAGCTTTATTACTTTGTGTTATTTTCAACTTGTGACGTTTATTTCGTTCTCTATCTATGTCTTTATCTCCGTAGTGTCAGTGATTTGGTTTGTTTTGGTTTTATATTTGTTTCTAAGTTTCGAAAGCTAGCAGTAAGTTACATTCTCATTACTTTTGTGGTAGTTAGAGTATTTAGTAGGGCTCTTAGAGATTTCAATGTAAGTGTGAAAGGTGATTAAAACACAAATTTAAAAGAAAAAGATTACCAAATTACATATCATCAGTACTCACCCTCACTGAACAAAAAACTTAGAAACTAACCTGGGACACAGGTTCGGATGTGACATCGAATACACTCTAAGAGAATGAGTTGGCGCACGAACCCGACTTTCTCTTAGATGGTCTAGGCGCTCTAACTAAGTCTACGTCTAGGTTTGCCGCCGAATTCTGGTACGATTTAGACCCATGTTCTGTTTAAGTACTTTTGTGCTTTTAAAGCTTTAATGACATTTGCCTATGGACATGAATCTCGAGTTTGGATCGAAACCTGGTCTGAGTCGTTAGCGTCCCTCCCAGTAGGCACACAACAAACACGCGTCAATTAAATTAAATTGTCTCTCCATGACTTGTGAGTCGATAGGTAGCACCATAGTAAGGCTTGACGAGACGATCGGAATATGTGTGATGGTTTGTGATGGATTAAAAATAAGTTATTGGGCAGATTGATGTCAAAGGTTTCGCTGGAACGGCACGTAGGCTGGAAATGTAGTCCAGCCACGATGCTGTAGGCCTGAGATGTTAGGTTGGATGGGAGTCTTAGTATATCCTATCGATTAGGAAGGTTTCCGAGACCTAAAGGTCATAATTCCATATTATTTAAGTAATTTTAGGGTTTCGCAAAAACAGGGTTAGGGTGGCCACAGAAGAAAGAAGAATCCGTTTGCCATTTTGAGAGCTATCAAAGCTAAGTCGCATGATTACTTTATACCTTGTTTGATTTCTTGTGCGGAATTTATAAATTGTATGACTATTTCGATTTGCGTGGATTACATTTTAATCAACAACTTACACATTTTAAACAATTTAAAACATTTTAAACAACTTATTTACACGGATTTATGTATCTTTTGTGTGGATTTTGATATTTGATTTTACTTATTTATGTGAACTGAATCTTATTCATTTGTGAATATTTCCGCCGAATATTCATGCGGTTCATTTACAGAGTATTGCTATAAACTTACATATTCTTTGTAACGTTTTTCAAAATTTATATACAACGTAATGGGTCCGAAAATTTAAATCGATAACTAGACGACCACTCGCTTACGGCCAAATCACAAACATGTGAAATGATGTTTATTATGTCTACTCATTATAGGTAGATATTCGTATGTGTGTATTTATACAGATATATAGGTATAAGGGTGACTGAAAAGTTACAACACCTTAACCCTCCCCTGCCATTCTTAATGTGGAGAAGACTCAAGTCCAGCAGTGGACTGATAAGGACAGATAATCATCGACCAAAAAATAAATTGAATGAATAAAAATGTTATTAATAAAGAATTCTCTTCGTTATAATACATACCTAACTTTAAATTCATACTAGACAATAAGAAAGAAACGTCTAATCTATCTATCTCTAATCATATTGCGTTACTGATTAAGAATTTTTGAATTATTTAAAGAGATTAGATTAAATCATTCGAAGTTTGTGTGCTACACGAGCGTCTCCGGCCGCAGAATTACGTCGACGTTTTCGAGCGACACCGGTCTGTTTACATACTTACACAAGTTTTTAAAGAATACTTTGTTAGCAGACATGTTTTCAATTCCTATTGCATGGTTCGGAAAAAGTTTTTTAAAATTAAAGTTTGCAACCCGAGTGTTCCTTTGAACGCGGCAAGCTCACGCTTTTTGTAGCGAAGTTGGTCCCTTCTTCAAATTTATGTAGGATTAAATGGTACCAATGCCATGCTCAGTGTTAGTCATACTTGACGTTCATAGTGTTGAGTAATATTCTCAAGCGAATGTTCTTAATATGAAATTTTTTGCCGCCGCGTGTAGTTTTGCTGCTGCATAGTGCGCCTTGCGCTTTTGGAGTAGGTATGGTCGTGTCGTTTGTGGAGTGGAATGAGCTCTTAAAGTCTTTCTTTTGCACTATAACATGAGGTTCTTCAAAACGCATATCTACAGGTACCTCAAAGGCCGGCATTACATCCGCGCCCCTTTGGTTTTAGATATCCTGCACGACGGTGGCCGTTTTCCATCAGGTGGACCGTCAATCCGAGTGCCTCCCAAGGCAAAAAATGGGTACGCACACAAATAATATTTTGCAATATATTAGTTACCTAGTCCTACTTTTTTTTGCTTTAATTGAAAGTAACTATTGCGCTAATAAAGTGTTATTATTTATTATACATTCACTCAAACTTACTTGACAATGCTGCGAGACTCTGTATAATTAACGCAGACACTTTCACGGATTCTTCAGCCATTTCAAAGGATTTACTTTCGAGCTATTTTTCTACGTTTACTTCTTCTTTTTTCTACGCGAAAAAACAGTGATCCGTTGATCTGTTATTGCTTGAAATGAGGAGAAACTCTACACAAACCACGCCTTTAAGTAGCTTCCATTATTAACCGTAATTTTTTTTAATGTTTTATATTTTGCCGAATAATATATTGACACAACACTTCATGCGGCAAAGACCTGATAATGTGATAGTTATGTTTAGTGTTGCATAATATTATGACATGATAATAATGTTATTATAAAAGCTTATAAGTTAATCTATCGCAGATCATGAGTTCAGTTATCTTAATTTTATGATAATCGTGATAACTAATGTCGGTGGCCCAGTGGTTACGGTATCCGACTTGTAAGCGAGAGGTACCAGGTTCGAAGCCCTTTGCGGCCACGTATAAACGAGATTTTTCTGAGTTATGTACATTAGAACCGACCTCTAACCGATGATCTTACGGGGAGGGAAAATAACCTGAAAGCTTCACAATCAGGCGACTGAATGAAGGAATGAAGGAAGAAGGGTCACGGAGGTCAGATGTAAGTTGTTCCACTGTAATAATCTGATCTGCCAAATTCGATTATGGTCAAGGCGGGACATTGATGATAATTTTTTATTATTCGAGAAGAATAAGAGAGTGCCATTGTCAATGAACTATGTAACCGTTATCCAATCTAGTGATTTTTTTTTCTTTTTATCTGCCGACCTGTTTGTCTACCGGATAACGGCAGACAAACAGGCATGCGAGCCACCTGATGGAAAGTGATCACCGCCATCTCTAATGTGAAACACTGTGGCTGGGAGCTCACTCTACATCGGAATAGTAACTGTTAACTTACCACGGAAGTCAGATGGCAGTCACTCTACTATACTGATCTGCCAAATCCTGAAACATGGTCAAGACGGATCCCGGGCCCTCGCGTACAAGAGACAACCGGGTTATTGACGCCCAGAAGAGGTGGCAATACAAGTGTTTTCACATATCGGGATATTCATAAACCAAAGCAAGTACGCGGTAACAAACTCGCAGTATTTTGAAACACTGCGTTGAAATCTAGTAACTTAAAAACAACAATATTTTTCAAATTTAAAAGTCATTTTACTTTGTATAGTAAACTTTTAAAGGAAGCACAGTTTCGTTTTATATGTTTATGTATTCAAAAATGCTCCTCCTTTGAGAGTTGCGCATAACCTCATTGAAGGCGTCATCGTACTCCTCGTGAAAGCCTGATGATACGTCGTGTACTCCTTTATCTAACGATGGATAGTCATATTGCGAAAAATCCATATCAACGTCTGTGATAGCCGCCGGGACTTTACTAATTGTATTATCGAATTTCATCTCACCGTCACCAATAAGGACAACTTTTTTCCTTTTCGTCTGTTTCTTTTCTGTAGTTGGTTTTCTCTTTGTGCGGCTGGTAGTAGTCTTCGGTTTTGGTCTCATCTTAGTTGTCTTTTCCATCCGCAAAGCCTGACGCTGATTTGTCACTTCTTCATCCTCATTGATTTCATTTTCTTCTTTGAGAGTTTCAGAGCTAGAATCCCCAAGAGGATCGCGTACACCTTCATTCACTGGTACATCTTCATTAAGTGGTGTTTCTTCGATGAGTGGTATGTCTTCATTGAGTGATTCGTTGAGTTGATTTTCAAGAGCGTCATATTCAGGAATAGGAACTTCTTCAGTTTTCGTGGTTTTCTTCGTTTTGGACTTCGTCGTTGTCCTTGGCAACGTCGGTGTGTAAGGTACACGTGATTTGTCTCTTGTCCTAAGTGTTTTCTTACTGCTGTGGGATACGGGATTTTCGAGTTCTTCTTTGAGTGCCTCTTCTTTCAGCGCTTCTTCTTTAAGAGCCTCTTCTTTGTCCAACAATTTATCCACGTTTATGTTACCTGACACGAGTAGGTCTTTGAAAAGCTTGGTCAATATCTTTACCTCTTCCGGATATTTGTGGAAGAATTGCTTTGTTGTCTTGGAACTCTCTTGCTTGTATTTCGTTGTAGTCACTTTTTGATGACGCTCCTTTGCCATTGTCGGTTGTGGCATTTGCCGCAATGGACTTGGATTGATTGGACGCTTCCGTGTTGCTGCCGTAATCTAAAAGTGAAAAATCAGTGATAAACAAGTGTACATGCTACCTGATAGAAAGTGGTAGCTGTCGCCGGTAACAACTGTTAGATTTTATGTAGAAATAATGAAGAACCGCATTCCACTATATATAAGTTGGTATGCCCCATGCTTGTGATTACGCTAGTTACCATTATGTTCCAAACTGTAATTTATTTAGTGCATCCATAGCCGAAGTAAGTTTGCAAAGTAAGTTTTAAAATAAGGGTGTAGCGTGCCTTAGGCCTAAGGAACTCGCCCTAAATCCCCATGGGCGTTTTTTATTTCATAAATTAATAAAAAATTCATAAATATTATAAACCCTTGAAACAACTACCACTTGTAGCAAAGGAATATGATTCTTACAGTGGTCATGCACTTATGGTCTTGCACTGATATAGCACCTAAGAGGTCTTATCCTCTACAATACGATAGACCACCAGGATGACCCACTACACCCACTACGATGGATCCATAGGTCCAGCGCCATCACATTTGCTATTCGCCAGCTACTACATCCTCCATATGAATGCCAATCGTAGTGGCTCATTATGATAATCTATCGGGTAGAAAGCTATACCTACATTTTTAAGAACGATGTCAATCCAGTCTGTGTAATGACCAAGTTTTGTGAACACAGTGGGTGCGTCGGGTGTACCACACGTCGGGGGGCCAAAACTGACTACGCCCACCAACTTGCTGCCTTGGATTCCAGGGCCTCCAATATCCCTCTGTTTGAAGGGGCAAAAAAAAACAAGTTAGCAGTATATTACCACCCGTTATCGACAAAGTTAGCCGAGTATAAACCTACGGCAGATAAATTTATAATGTCCAAATTGATAAATAACTGATCTGTCGAATCCTGGATCATAGGATCATGGTCAAGGCGAACTCAAGTCCCTTGTGTATTCGCACGCACTGTGAGACCACATAGTCCTCTTCCTCTTCTATCGGACCTTCAATGCTGACGATTGTGACTATGCCCACGTAGCAAGCACGTTCTCGTTTTCCATGAGCTGCGATCGCCGGCCTCCAGAGGGGCAGCGCTCACCGGAATTTCCAGACATTCCGATACCTAGCTAAGCCATCACTTGGAGCTTCGGCCTCTTGATCTTCTGCCTTCCACGGTACCGGTTCCAATGAGTCTCACCAAATTATTGGTATATTGGCAAGCAATGCGTCCGAAATACTGGATTACTCTGTATGAGACCTCATAGTAAACGTTTCTAGATACGAGTGTAGTTGATGATGTAATATTACTTACACTGCAAGCACCGCTACCAACCCAGACGAATCCAGCGCAGAAGTTGTCGTCATTAACGTAATTTCTGCAAAATGAGAAGTGTAGGTACTCAAGCGTAGTATTAAGGTTAGGACATGCCTGGCACACAAATGCCTGGCTAGTCTAAATAAAGAAAAATTGAATGGACTACTTGAATGATGTAGATAATGACATGGGCAAGCCCTAACGTAAATCCTGCAAAGATGAAATTAATGTGGTTCAAGTTTTACCAATTAAAGTCTGCAGTACTTACTGTGAGTAGATTTCTTTGCAAGTTCCCAACTTATAGACTTCAAGGCGACCCATTAATATTGGCCCGTTGTGCATGGTATTGTTGTCCTGTAACATCAGAGATACAGAATTATCATTTTCGTCCTTATCTAGGCGGCTGTCCCAGTTTCTGACAGGGTCGCCGTAAGCCGTTCACTCTCTCATCCTACTCAGCGGTGTATATCCATCGCTTGTTAGGTCCGTCCCCGGGACCTCTTCCATGATACTGGCAGATTTAGGCACCTATTTTCCACGTATCGAGTACCAGAGTTCTTGAATATTAAATATTTCTTTACTAAACAGTGTCAAAGATGACACAAATACTTTATAGAAGTTGTATTTAAATGATTTGAATTTTATTTTAATTTGCGCAAGTTTTCGAGTGGGATAGGTGGCGCGCGATAGCCACTGGTGGTCTCTGGAAATTGGAAATATTATGTGCCTAAATCTGCCCATATGAGAGTTGATGACGCGTTGCTGATGACCGGGTAAAGGTGATGGGACCATAGCCAAATGAAAGTAGAAGTGGGGGGGCCATAAGTGCTGTAGATCAGAAGGTAGGCGGAGTAGGAGATTGGTCGTGGTCTCGACGATCCGGATGCACGGGAAAGATTGACCGACGATCTGTCCCGACTGGCAAGGACTGCACGAAGAAAGCCCAATATCGTTTACTGTGCTGGTCTGTACTCAGCATAGGGTGGAAGAAAGTTAATGAATAAGAGAAGAAGAAAGTTAGGTAAACTTACCTTCTCACCCCATCCAAGCATTTCCATATCACGATTCTTGGGCAATTTCACAGGCACACGATCGTACAGAATGCGCTTTAGTTTCTTGTTTCTATTGAATTTGTATTGGGTCTCTATTCTTACAATAGCTAGGTTATGTTTCATGTACACAGTGTCGTAGTTCGGGTGGAAGAAAATGTCAACGATCGGTATCAACTCGCCATGTTTCTTGGTGTAGTTGCTGCCGACGCGTAGCTCGACTATTTCAGTTTGAAATTCCTTATCAGGAAAAGCTCTGGAAAATGCCGTGCCAAAAAATATTATATTCGTAATAGTTAAGTATTGACGGTTCTGCATGTCGGAATACCGTTGGGGTAAACGAGTACTTGAGAAAATACCGTGCAAGCATTGTACCCTCTGGCCAGGTGGAGTGACTATTTGCGAAAGTCAGCTGGTAAAGTATAGACGCTTGCGCAGGTTTTGACGCCATGTCAGCAATTTAGAATTTTAAATTCTTCGACTGTAAAAATACGTTTGCTCTATAAAATTATAACCAGTGACAGCGAAAGTATATTTGAATTATTGGTTAAGTTAACCTTATTTTTTCATTAGTTAATTGGTAAGTTTGGGCTATTGTTTTTGTTTGACATATTGCCTAATAAAACTCGGCGGTGAATAATGTACTTCGGCTTCTTTGGCTTCTTGCTTCTAATGTTTAACATTGTATTGAGTATTCAAGTTTAATAAATATTAAGTACATCTCGTCATAAGGCGAAGTTTGTTCCCATTGAAAGTACCTATAGCATATGTCGTTGTATGTAGCCTCTGTCTTATCAACCATAAAATAATATAGTAGAGATTTACGACAGTGGATCCCTGCTCTTACGGTGAGGGAAAACATCGTGATGAAACCTGCACATTCAGGCGGCTGGATGTATAACCATGGTCCAATCTTGTTAGGTTCCCCTGGTAGCTGGGTCATGGAGGTCATATGGCAGTCGCTCCACTGTAATTACCTGACCTGCCAAATCCTGGATCATGGTCAAGGCGGACCCCGGGCCCTCGTATTTGAGAGCACAACCGGGACATTAACGCCAAAATGATTATTTTTATTATTATTATACGACAGTGGATCCCTATTCTCCATCCCTGACCCACTTCCAATAAAGCGATATATTTTTTTGTCTTATTTTTCAACATACACCCTTGTAACACTAATACAGTTATTCTATCAGAGATGCAGCATTTCAATAGCCTCCAGAAATAAATTTGGTCCGACCACAGAAGCAGCCACACTTGCACACTGGTTATATCCCAAGAAAGAATCAAAAGTAGTCCGAAAAACGTTGCCCAGTAAAAGTTCCTTTAATTTTGGAAAAACCCTGTAACCAGTGGTGGACATTGGAAGTGGGCCAGGGGTGCAGCATAGGTGTCCACCCTCGTAAATACTCACAAGAGCATGCAAGAGGCCGCTGTGATGACCGCAGTCTTGCTGATGATGGAGCCAGCACACATGAAGTCACCCAGAATGTGAAGGCTCACCACAAAAGGATATCTGGTGATGCTCGCCGGTTTGCCGTTGAAGACTCGGCGCCCATTCTTTTCAAAGATAACTTCCTCGGAGTTTCTGTTAACTGTAAGTTATCCAATGGAGTTGCCAAAGCGAGCACTCGAACGCTAAGAACAGTGGAGTTGAAGTAGTTGCTGTAGCCGGATGCGGCGAGGAGGTACAATATGTAATGAAATTCTACGAAACGTTACCAACATTTATTAAATTACATAAAAATAGTACGTAAAATAGTTTCCAAAGTAAATATTAATTAATAATGTAATTTTAATTACCCCACACTTCAAGGTCGTTCAATGTTCTTCTATTTAGCCTTCGATTGCTGAAATTTTTACCCTCTAATTTGTTTTTATTTATTTGGAGTGATGTATCTATCTTTTTTAGAAATTTTTTAATGAAATTGTCAAATGTCGTGTTCGGGGTACTATATTTAGACGAAATTGCTTTTTCTAGATATTCTTTCTTAGTGTAATTCTCATTGTTAAGTACAGTTTTATTAAGATCGAACACATAATATCTGCTTTCAATTTCTTTGTCAACAATTGCCGTTATATTAAATAACGGATTTATGGTTTTATTATCGGCTCCGATTTTCATAGCATTTTCAATATCTTGGTAGAATTTAAAGTTATTCTCAGCTACTGTTTTGAGATTCTCGTGCATTTTAAAAAGGAGTTTTAATCTTTCAGTCTGATTGAAGAATTTGTCCTTGTTCAAATATGTAAATATTTTTTTGGCAGCGTCTTGAAGGAAAGTGTTTATTGAAAGAAAAATGTTGTCACCTACTGGAGGGCTAGACGAGCGGCCCCCTTGATAATTCGCCATCGCAGTCACCGCAAGAAATAGAAGAATAGCCAGATTATTGATTTTTGTACTTATTATGTATAAACGTTTAAACCAGACTTGAATAAAAAAAATCACAAAAGGAATGTTTTATTATAAACCAATTTTTGACAAAATACGATTTAGCAATAAAAAGTAATGGAGTGGCAATATGTTTTATCGAACAATTTCGCAAGCGTACCGATTTCTAAATTATAATGTTTCCGCTGGTAACACGGACGCTGAGGTACTGTTGACAAAACAATTTTCTGCGATTTAGGCGAACCTTGGTATAAGCTGCGATTGACCGCTGGGACGATGATTACCATGATCCGATCTGGTCAGGCCAAGTATTAACAGGGTCACGGAGGTCAGATGGCAGTTGCTCCACTTTATTTACCTGATCCACCAAATCTTGGATAATGGTCAAGGCGGATCCCGGGCCCTCGCGTGCGAGTACATAACCGAGACATTAAGGCCAAGATGAAGATGTGATGACCTCTACAACGATAAAAATAAAAAAACATATAATAATCATCTTGCCGTTAATGTCCCGGTTTTGCTCTCGAGCACGATGGCCCGCGGTCCGCCTTGACTATGATCCAGGATTTGGCGATCAGGTAATGAACGATGATAATAAGCTTAACATTTTTACGTTAAACGGCACAGACAAGCAAGCGGCCTATGTGCCTGATGGAAAGAGATCATCGCTGCCTATAAACATTAGACACATCACCAATGCATTTTTCACCTCCAAAACCCCAGGATGATGCCCTACCACCCAATAGACAAATTATTAGCCCCTTCACTATCAAAGCCATAGGGGTCTCTCGTCACACACGTCAATGAACGGGGTTGATATTATATCTACTCTGATAGATGTCATATGGCGTTTAAGTTTTCATCTGAGATTCTGTTCCAAAAAATCGGTGAGACTAACAATAAAGTTTATCAATATTGTAGTAAAATTACATACAATATGCGAACAATTTGGAACTAAACTTCCATTGTTTTTTTTTATATCATAAGTTAGGCAAACAGGCAAGCGGGCCCCCTGATAGAAAGTGGTCACCACTGCCTATAGACATTGGTAATACCAAGCGTATCGCCAATGCGTTGCCGACCTCTATAACACGTTGCTCTGGCAGCAAAGAGGCAAATGCCCCTCCACTGCCAAAGAGCCACGGTTCCCCAAATCCTCACCCTATGGAGCACTGGAGACCTTACTCACCATTATTCCATACATTATTAAGAAGAAGTAAGGTTTAGTAGTAGAAGTTGTTTTATTTATTTGTTTAATCATTTACTCTTAGATGAAAAAGAGAGAAATAAATATGTGATATTATTATTAAATATAAATTAACACATAGAAATAAACGGAGGTCAATTTCAGCACCCAGGACACCCGTAGGGTAGCGCTTCGGTAGCCCCGGAGATCCGAGGTCGTCCAAGGAAACGTCGAACTAAAACTAATCCATTCCAATCTTTCGTTGGAACCACGCCATAAACGAGTTATATTTACGTTCGTGGCTCGATACCAACGTGTATACAAAGTAGTGATGATTTATATTTACTTAGTTCTCGCTAAAGCAAACTGCAGGAACACTACAGTATATTCCACTACAAGTCCGAATTATTGGTAGTTTCATTTCTACGTCGAAGAGACCGTAAACTCTCATGTTTTGAATTTTTTTTACCATTCTCCTAATATTTTTACGTTCAACACTGGCTGAGTCTGTAAAATGGGGAATTTAAACAAAAAAAATATTTTTTTTAACATAATATCCATAGTTTTTCCTTGTGATTTGAGATTAATGCTTTGGAGGTTGGGGCAGCCAATCGTCTCCCGAGACCGTTCAACCTGTCTCAGGGTACCCAGCGGATGGTCAAGACCTTCCGCAAGATCAAGGTCAACCTCGCTTCGACATCTGTATTAGGAGCCACTTGGTAAGGTTTCTACACTTTTGTTACTATTGTTATATGGAAGAGTTACCACATTCCACCCGATTAGCTTCTCGTTCATATTTTTTTGATGTCAAACAAAATGCTTTACAAGTAGTACGAATTGTTTTCATATCCACTTACCCAATTCCTTAGTTACAATATCGCATGATAGTAAAATTGTTGAGTAAAATCTCTGGCATTGGTATGCAATCAAACATAAAAACATGAACTTCTTTCCCAGATATATGCAGATGGATATTTGTATGGCCAACATGTTGGCTGTAAAAATATTGTTTCTTCTTCATACGATAATTATGCCCATATTATTATATTTTACTTATCCATGCCATATGTGCCATTATGGCACCCTTACAGAATATTTTCATGCCCCGCACTTCATTCGACACTGGTGTTGGCCTATAAAGATTTTGATATCAAATGAAGAGACGGCGAAGAAAAAGGGCAAAATGATTATCTTAAATCCTCTAACTAAACTAAAACACATAAACAAAATAAATCGTGGACAGATTCACACATCGCCATCTAGCCCTACACTAGGCGAAGCTTGTTCAATGAGTGCTAGATAACTGATATACATACATACAGAACATCATGCCCGATTTAACTAATATATTTATACTTATATACAAAGTATATAAGTATAAATATATTATATACTCTCTACATGCTTGGCTTTTGGGTCATGTTGCAGTTTCAATAAATATTATGCGACACTACAGCAGCCCATTTTCTAGTCTACAGTATCCTATCTAATGGTATTATGAAAGTTATTCTTAAAATCATATTGTATGTAAAAATACTTACGAAACAATCGCAATTTTCGCCAATTTTTAGCATAAACTGTACGTTTATCAGCCATACTATTAAAGTGTCTAAAGCCACCATCATAATCTAAAAATAAAATACAACAGACTCAATCTGTCTTATAAAAAATAGTCTTAGCGGTTTTCACCTGCTCGCAATTCAGATTTCTGCACACATTAAACTTTCTAAAAATATTATTTTCCTGGGTTAAAAAGTAGCCTATGTCACTCAGGAACAGCGTAACTAGCTATTAGAGAATTTTTTGAAAATATAAGTTAATAAAGTTTTTGAGTTTATTTATTACAAACAAAAATACAATTTGTTTTGGATAAAATGATGTATTTTTATTATTATTATAAGCAATCGGCGTTCCACTTACCTGCAGGGCAAAGGCCTGCAGTGGGATTCATTACTAATTTTGTAAAAGTAAAATCTAGATGGGTAATCGAGAAATAATTTGGGTGCTAGACAATAGCAAACAAACTACTTATATATTTTTAAATATATACTTATTATTCATTTTTCATAAATTGTTAGCAACTGCATGTAACCTGTGTACCACAAATTAATTAATGATTTATTGATTTATAGTATAACACCCAGACCTATGTCAGAAATTAAAGTTCATAATTTATTTTTCTGCGCGGCCGGGAATCGACCCTCCTCTGCCTGGTAGAACGTCATGTTAACCACTGAATCACTCAGGTCGTCTATTCATAAGAGAAGAATAGGAAGCTACGTTATAAACTCAAAAGGATTTACATGAAACGGTAGGCCCTATATCAATCGTAATAAAATTTTAATTGTTCAACTGTACAGGACTCTTCGGGTGTAAGTTGAACTTGGTCGATTTGTTACTGTAAAAAGGGATATACTTACTGAAAAATGAAATAATTTCTTCCAAATATCAAATGCTTCCAAAATGTTTTCGTAGAGGTGACGTAATTTCTTCGAGGATTTGCTATTTATTCGCTAATATGTATTCACTTTCTTTCAACCAGCGTTCCAATTCAAAATTTATGAATTTCAACAGGTTTGAGTCAATGAATATCGTTATTATATTGTAAATGTAGTCAGATATATTAAAAAACTTTGCCAACATGCTATTTTCAGAGGGGAGAATTAAGTGGAATGAAACTAAGGATAGAACACCGATCCAATTCCAAAATCGCAATGTTTTCAAATTACTCGGAGCAGTTAACGAATTGTGAATGAAGTCCAACTTGAATACAAGCGCAATATGGTCTAAACTATATGCGATGTTGAGTATGTAATAGAACACAACAGAAATGAGATAAAACGAGGAAATACAGAAGCTTGGATAAAGATTAATGTTTGAGTTTCTGAGAAATAAATACAAAACAGACCAATTTCGATAAATAGGAAAAGTAAAAAGACACTTGATCCAATAAAGGAAATGACGTAGTATCTATTAGATGTAGGTGTGATGAATTGGCCATGGATGCCGTATTTCTTAAAGAAAATTAAAGACGCCAATATATTTAGCGGAAGAATAACATTTTGAATGTCTTCACTAACTGTATTATTTACAAGGTGGCAACATTTTACTTATTTTGTAATTTTTTTCATTTTTCCTTTTGATTTTAAGTCGGTTCGGTATTTCTCCTACTACGGTATTTAATAAGAGAAATGGAATAAAACTAGCCAAAAGAAATAAATATTAAAACATTATTAACTTCCATCGCAAGCCATAACACATCTCCTAATTATAAATCAATATGGCTGAGTAATCGGTGATGGAAAAAGATGTCACTGGGCCCTTACTAATTTATTTATCAAAACAAATACCTACGGAACGTATTACCGTAATTGAAACATGTAGGTATGTTAGTGACACCTAAGGGACAGTAAAGAAACTATGCTTCGTCTAATATAGGATGATAATTTTGACAGCTCACTAATTCTTGGTCCTTGGCGCACGCCTATGAAGTTTCGTGTTGTTTTTTGTTGTTGTCGTGTACTACGGATAATGTCGTACTTCATAGACAGGTACCGCCCCTTTAGTGAAGTGCCACGAATAACAAAAGACAATCGGAAATCGGTATTTAAATAAAATAATCGAACATTTAAAATTAACATTTAGGTAATTATATTATTGTTTGTAACTAAACTCTTATTCCTTGTTTGGATTTAACCCAAAGAAACCTTTCACAACACGATTTCGACTCGCACGTATTCTATGGAATAGGCTGACTGACCGAATAAAAATACGCATGTGTCGAAATCGTTGTTGTGG
Source organism: Blastobasis adustella (assembly GCA_907269095.1). NCBI lineage: Eukaryota > Metazoa > Arthropoda > Insecta > Lepidoptera > Blastobasidae > Blastobasis > Blastobasis adustella. The sequence goes on from OU026132.1 coordinate 2,401,991, forward strand.
AAGGGTTTTAATGTCGTATTCATAAATTATTACTTCACAAGAAAAAAATTGTTTAGTTTGTATAACATGTACAGAATAACCATGCAACTATCGATTCTAAGTTCTATGAGAATGATAATCGATAATCGAATAGATTCATAAACGATTTTACACTACCCCATCCCTACTGTAAACTGTCAAAATTGTCATCCTAAATATGACAAAGTATAGTGTAAAAAGGTATTTTAATCTATAATGTAATGGAGTTCCATTATGAATACACAACACAAAATTTAAAGTTAATTAGCAACTATTCTCACTTTTTTTCCATCACTTACACTTTAATGGTCGGTATTACCATAAAAATCAGAAAATAAAAAAAGTGGTATGGAAACCTAAAACCCCGACTGCTAAAACTGATAAGTTTGAATCAAGCCGAATGGTTTAAGTAAATAGGTGTTGAATGGTTTAAGTAAAAGTGCAAACGGTACTTTAATTTAAACTTGAATTCAGACGGGGATCCTTTTGAATAAATTTCTATAAATATTAAGTATCTGTGTTCAGCTACTTATATGAAAATGGGGACCTATAATATTACAATAAAATTGTATCAATATTGTAAGTAAAGATACATACAATATGCAAACAATTTGGCACTGAACGTCCATTTAATTAAGAAGATGGTAGAGGTTATTTTCTTTATTTATTTAATCATTTACTCTTAGGTATCAAAGACACGTAGACATACTTCATACATACAAGTCATAAACGTGATATAAAATTAATAATAAACTAATATATTGTAACACCCATTCGCCTGCCCCTAATACTTAAACCTACTTACTTACATGACTGAGATAACTCTAGTTATAAGACGTGTAAATTACACATAAATACATTGGCCGTACATCGTGATCGTCTAGCTTTAGATACATTACAAGGGCACTCTACGTTGTGTTTGATAAAATCGTATTTCGAAATGACACCTTTAAGGTTATAAATATCGCTAAATTAACGGAAAACTCATTTAAAGGAAATGCGTTATATAGAATCGCCGAACGGAAAAGTAAACCGTACACGGAGATCAAATCCGCAACCAAGATAAACATGTGAACTCTAAATTATCCGTGAAACAAATAAAACATAAGAAAATAACAACAACTATATAAATATAGAAGTTAGGTTCGTCAAATGAATGCACCGTGTAAAATATGCGAGTCAAATGAAACATCAATTCCGCACATAAAGTAAGTGATCATCAAAATTTGTATGAGTAGGCAAAACAAGCAAAATATAAATTAAGAAACATGCAACTTAGCTCTAGAACTGATCTTCATCATATCTGGTCGGCGGGCGATGAATGGCAGGCGATCGAAGCCCGTCGCGGCTACCGAGCGTTAACCTCTTCTTTCTTTGTGGTCACTCCTATCCCTATGGCTGCGAGATTTGCCTAACATAGACCTGACCCTAATGAGTTGTGAAATATGAACCTTTAGGTCTCGGAAATAGCCTAATCGATAGGAAAACCTGGGCTCACCTTCCAACCTACACACCAGGCCAACACATGAACATATAGACCACATGTCCTGCTTCTAGCGAAACCTCGACATCGAACGAACCAGTGACCTGTTTACTCCGATCAAAACGTCACACGCATTCCGATCATCTCGTCGTACTTCCGCACCGTCCTAATTTGTTTGCAAACGATCGAGAGACTAATATTTTAATTTTATTTACGCGCACGCGGTATGTATCCCTATTAGTGTCGGGACGCTTATGACTGAGCTCACCTATCGAGCTACCTCGATTTTCCATGTCCGCGATTTAATTGGCAAACCCACGGTGATAAACCGTCTAAAAGTACATGGAACACAAATCAGTTTCCCGATCCTACTCAACAGAGCAACAGAGCGTGGTCCACGTCCGATCCGGCCCTGGTTCCCTGTGTAGTGATGTTTTCTATGGGTGGGACGAGTCATAAACGTGTATAAACAACTATTCATTTTATTATCAATAAAATCATATTAAGCTAAAATGAGTAAATTACACAAGAAAAAGAACCCCGACACGTTTATTGACCCGGCCACAACAGGTGCCGTTCGGCTCGGCAAGAGGTGCAGAACACATTACCAGAGCTGTGCCCATATGTGTACCCTAAGTGATAGTTAATTAATTTTTATATATTTAGAAGTAGATAATTTATTTTACGGACGTATCGGGTTTTAATTATTCGAAACAGTGTCTTTAAAGAGAATAACTAGTAATCGGTTTAATTTGACTAAACAACTTTCAGTATCTATAACACAAAACTGTGCCTATCTTCATCTTTCACTCTTTAGTATAACTACGTGATGGCCCTACCAAGATATAATTATAGCCACCCTAAATATATAATTCAAAATCAGACTTACTGCAAGTGCTCATACAAAACGCAAGTCACCAACATACCCGAGTATAAACTGAAATAGTGGACGATATATAACACTATAAAACCACCACACAAGAGATACCTAATGCTCGTACAAACCGTAGACCATCGACACTAGCAATCGACAACATTCTCGACAATACCCCGCGGTGCCTGCCCGCACGCACTCCCTGTATCAAGGAAATATTCCTCGCCGAAGAACCACCCAGTCCCGGGACCTTGGACCAACTGTCGTTCCCGTCTTTCTTCCCTTAGCCCCTCAACCCCGCAGCCTAAAGCCGGAGAAGCCCAAGCATTGACCAACATGTGTTACTCAATTCCTCTATGAATGACAGGGTCCGCTCGTTGGAATTCTTTGTTTTCTCCGGGACTATCTATCGCCTTTGTATTTAAAATATATTGAACGCTAATGACAACTGCAGGTCATAAAAGTAAAGAAATGCTCTTGCCCGCTATTAAGACAAACGCGCGTACAATTTTTACTAAAATATTACAATAGAGACTAGGGAACAATATGCCTGCTGTGAAGGAAGGAAGTCCGCGCCGTTTCTTAGTTAATTGCCGTCCCCAAAACATCTTAATAAATCTTATTTCTGCCAATAGCCCACATGTGCGCAGCGGCGTCGGTTAAAGTCCAGAAAAAGGCATTTCGAAAACGATGACTTTGTTTTATTTGTTCTATTGTATTTCCAAATTGCTAAAGCGATCACAATGCACCCCAATATAAAACTCGCCACTAAAGTTGTGTGTCATTAATTTGTCACCCGAACATGCGCATTTAAACACGACATACGCATACTTTTCAAAATCACATACTTATAGTGATGTAGGTAATAAGTAATCTACAGGAACGCACTTATGGCACATAAGGATCGTTACAATATGTAAACAAACGTAGGTTAATTGTAGCACTTAAAAAACCCGTAGGATGGCGCTTCGCTAGCCCCGTAGACCCGAGTTCGTCCAAGAAAACGCCGAGCCACTACGCCTTTCGACCAATATTCTTCCCTACGGCATCCCAGTCATTCGTCGAAACAACGCCATGAACAAGTTATATGTACGATTGTGGCTTGATACTAACTTGAATACAAAACAGTGATGATTAATATTTACTTAGTTCTTGCTAAAGCAAACTGCAGCAACACTACAGTATATTCCACTACAAGTCCGAACACCTTTAATGGTAGTTTCATATCTACGTCGAAGAGACCGTAAACTCTCATGTACTGGAAATTTTTCACCATTCTCCTGATATTTTTACGTTCAACACTTGCTGGGTCTGTAAAATGGGAAATATTAATAACAAAATAAAAATTTGGAAACATCATAATATCCACAGTTTCTCCTTGTAATTTGAGATTAATGCTTGGGAGTGTGGGGCAGCTAATCGTCTCCCGAGACCGTTCAACCTGTCTCAAGGTACCCAGCGGAAGGTCTTGGTCACCCTCGCTTCGACAACTGCATTAGGAGGCACTTGGTAAGGTTTCTACACTTTTGTTACTATTGTTATATGGAAGAATTAACACATTCCACCCGATTAGCTCGTTCGTATTTTTGTTGAGGTCAAACAAAATGCATTATGAGTAGTGCGAATTATTTTCATATGCACTTACCCAACTCCTTAGTTACAATATCGCATGATAGTGCAATTGTTGAATAAAATCTCTGGCATTGATATGCAACCAAACATAAGAACATGAACTTCTTTCCCAGATATATGCAGACAGAAGTTTGTCTGTACCACACGTTCGGCTGAAAAAATATAGTTTCGTCTTTATGTAATAATTATGGTAAGATTATTTTATTTGTCTAGGTTGGGCCTTTATAGCACCCTTACAGAATCTTTACATGCCAAATACTTTATTTGACACTAGTTTTGGCCTACAAATATTTTGATAAAGTAATAAGTAATCAATGATGGGTAATGAAGAGGCCGTGAAGGACGAAGGGTAAAATTAATTTGATTCCTCTTACTGAACTAAAATCGTCATCATCATTGCTACGCCACAATAGTACGCTGCTGGACTTGGGTCTCCCCCACCACCACATACCACATAAATAAAATAAAATCAATGAACAATCGTGGACAGACTAAGCAAAGATTGTTCTGTGGGTGCTAGATAAATGATATACATACATACAGAATGCCATGCCCGATTTAACTGATACATTATTACTTATAGACAAAGGTTTGTCATAATCTTCACATGCTTGGATTTTGCGACCTGCAATTATCCATTTTGTTGGTCTTAAATCTACTAATGGTAATATGGAAGTTATCCTTAACATCATAATGTATAAAAGAGTAGGTATGTAAAAAACTTACGAAGCTATCGCCATTTTCGTCTATTTCCAACAAAAACTGTACGTTTATCAGCCATTGTATGAAAGTTTCTACAGCCACCATCATTGTCTAAAAATAAAACACAACAAACTTAATTTGAATAAAAAGAAATCTTTTCCCAGCGGTTTTCACCAGCACGCAGTTTGATTTGTTACTGCAAAAAGGGACATTATGTTATAAACTACCGCGGCTATTACCACATATTTTAAAGGTATATTCCGGGATTCCTAGCGTGGACTTCAGTAGATCTGGACGCTTGCTACTTTTTAAAGAGGGCTTTCTTCAGCCTGGTCTCCCTCTGGACTGTATCATACCACCACCAGGTCTCCTTGTCAAGCCTGCGACCACCCCTAGACACCTTTAGCTCCGTCCGCGCTGCCCGTGCGATAGCTGCTTGAGTTCTGTAGCAGAGCAGAGTTGTTCGACGGGTTCACTGTCTGTCGTAACACTAAGGGCCGGGACACATAAACACGATACGACGTCGTGTCGTACCACGATGCAGGATTACACATTAACAGGATTAACAGGATTATTTTTAACTATATATAATACAGCAAATATTGAATTAGCCTTTAATAGTTTATTTGCCGAAATGTTAATTATGCTACATGCTATCGTAGTACGACACGACGTCGTATCGTGTTTATGTGTCCCGGCCCTAGCGTCGCTGACAGCAGCGGCAAACTCGTGGGAATTGGTTCCTTCAAGCAGCTACCACCGGATTTGACGTCGGCACTGCTCCCGGTATTTGACTCGGGGCTCAACGCGCTGGTCCATCACAAGGATCCGGTGTTGGGCAGTGAGACTCTTTCCGAGTGAGAATTTTTGCTGCCAGAGCAACGTATTATAGAGGTGGGCAACGCATTGGCGATGCTCTTGGTGTTGCTAATGTCTATAGGCAGTGGTATCCTGATATCGTGCGTGATCCAGGGTGCTGGGGCATGCTTAACTTTGACCCTCTTACTAGGGGCACGAGTATCATTAAGCTGAAATATTATAGATTGAAACGTTTGAACCTTTATATCAATGTGATCAGCTTTGAAAACAGAATTTCAGTCAGTACTGACTGTGCCCGACTTCAATGCCTTCAAATTGACATCTCTAAAATTGCGCAAGAGTTAAAATTAAGGTTTAGGTTTTGGAGATCGGATTTTAAAGGAAAGGAACACTAAATCACAGTAAAAAAAGGGAGCTGGAAAATGGCCGTGGGTAGCAATCTTGTCTAAGGAAGAGGTAATCAAAAGATCCAGAAGTGATGGATTACAATTTGGAGCGTGATGAGTTTTATAGTTCGAGCGTCATTTCTAGGTAAACAGGTGTCAAAGTCTCCAAGAAGCAGAATGTGCTCAAAATTAGGGCGGATATTACACAACAAATTCTCAAGAGAATTAAAATAGTCGATGTGCAGGGAAGGAGAATAGAAAACAGCTAGCAGCACTTTTTTTATAGCGGAGAGTAATTTGAGAGTAATGTGTAGCAGAACAAGAGTACGTGCTAGGAGATACATCAACAATTTTGTGAGCAATATCTTCCCGGAGATAAATAGCAACACCACCGCCTCCCTCCCGCCCGTTCTGTCTTTGCGGATAAGATTGAAACCTGGAAGTGGGAATCGGGAAGAAGGGAAAGAGGGCCTCCAGGAGTCCCATTGCAGTAGGTATCAACCTTTGCATTACGCATTTCTGGACCTGCAAAAGGCTTTCGACAATGTCCCTCGGGAGATAATCTGGTGGGCTCTGAGATCAAAGTCTGTGCCCGAAGCGTACATTAGTATTATACAGGATATGTATGCTAATACTGGAGACGTCGTCAAAACCATCGTAGGCCATACTAATCCCTTCCCGATTACTGTAGGTGTTCACCAGGTTTCTGTGCTGAGCCCTTACTTGTTTTGCATTGTGCTCGATACCCTCTCAGCGGAAATTCAGGACATGCCTCCTTGGCTTATGAAGTACGCTGCCGAAATTGTACAAGCTTAGGCAGGATCTTGAGACCAGAGTAAACACGCGGAAGGAAGTGCTAGAAAACGGTGGTTTGAAGTTGAATATCGCCAAAACGGAGTATATGGCCAGCTGCAGCGGAGATCCCGAAACCATTCCGTCAATAGAACAGATAAATCCAAATACCTCGGATCCGTGACGCACGAGTCCGGCGATATCGGCCCGATGTCAAGTCCCGAATCTCTGCAGCTTGGGCCAAATGGCGGGAACTCACGGCAGTCACCTGTGACTGTAAAATCCCTTTAAAGCTCAAAGGGCTTATATACAAGTGTATAATTAGACCGGTGATGCTCTATGGCTGCGAGACTTGGCCAGCACTGACGAAACACGTTCGCGAACTCCACGCTAACGAAATTAAAATGCTGCGGTGGATGTGCGGAGTTACGCGACTCGATCGAGTACGTAACGAGTACATCCGTGGCAGCCTTGGCGTGGGGGATATCGCTAAGATCGATCGACGATCGATAAGATTTAGGAGGCTCGTCTGCGCTGGTTTGGTCACGTGTTGCGTAAGCCCCAGGGATACCTGGGAAATAGGTATCTGAACCTGCCGGTATTAGGAAAGACAAAAGAAGCGATGGATTGACATCACAGAGTCGGATCCGAGAATCCACCGCCACCGCTTACGACCGGAGGATGCCGAAGACCGGGCGAAGTGGAGAAGATTGAGTAGGGAAGCGGACCCTGGCAGAGGCCGGGATAAGCGTTAGGACGACGATGATGACTCCATGGGCGTGTCATATTCCCGGAGCTTATTATTCAGCACTTTCAAGAAATCTGCGACATGAATGTTGATCAAAAGGTACTCAACAACAAAAGCTACACCATTATTTTCTCTTATGCACAGTGCTTTGTAAAACACTGACAAAATGACGAAAATCCAGCTTGACGTACGACGAAATTTTTCCTGTCAGAGGCAATAATAACAATAATAAATCTTTATTTCAGGCAATAATCCATTATAAAATAAAATACACAATTAACTATAAATATTCAGTCATAAAATATACAACAGTATAAGATTAAATAAATGATCATCACTTTAGGTTCTCGGTCAAATGCAAAGTCAACCATCATCTAAAGATAGGACTGTCAAGGTCATTGCATACCATTTTGAGAAAGCTGTTCTCTAACCACCTCAGTCTGTTCCAAAATGCAGCCACACGCGCTCTCATAACTGCAAAAAAGTCGGGCACCCTCGCCTCCGTGAACATTCCGAATGCACTACAAAACCTTGGCAATCTCATGAGGATGCGAAATGCATAATTATATTGCACCCTCATGCACTATAAGTTTTCATCCAGAACTTTGCCAAGAGTTGGCAAGTGCTCCCCGTGTGCAAGGAGTGTTAACTAAAATATTCAAAATGAGGAGTGATTTCAGTAATTCAGTCATGATAGTGAATGAACTGTTGACTTTCATACGATTAAAATATACACACTTGACGAAGTTTCTATAGTGCAAATCTGTGCTTCTAATTACACGGACGAGGAAATTTTATTATTTGACGCAATTCCTAGTGGAACGAGATATGTGAACTGGAAGGGAGATGACCAGAAGAAGAAGGACTTATCTGTTATGCTAAAACTGCTTAAGGAATCTGACTCTGAAACTCATCCGACTTTCGTAGCAAAGGATCTCAACCGCCTACCTCCGGTGACCTTTGACCACGTAGATGTAATACGATTGTTAAAATATTTGACTATCCTTAAATCTGAATTGCAGTACCTAAAACACAATCGGTTTACCAGGGAAGATATTAAACAGATAAAGGACTAATGGTCCATTTGGTCACTCTAGCGGTGGAATTATATTTTACCGGTTTGTATGTGTTAGTATCAATGACCTAATACCAAAATACCAATACCTTCATTTTATTGTCGTACTCAGCGACATTCATAAGTACAGTGGCGCTCTCCTTATTACTCTTTACTACTAGTCTACAGGCTACTCGAAACCTGGAACATACCTTTAAAATGTGGGACATAGGTACTTACGGCAAATTGAAATAATTTCTTCCAAATATCACATGCTTCCAAAATGTTTTCGAAGAGGTGCATTAATTTCATCGACGACATGCTATTGTTTTTGTTCGCTAATACGTATTCACTTTCTTTTAACCAGCGTTCGAATTCAAAATTTATTAATTTCAACATACGTATAGCATATAAAGGGTTTGCGTCCATGAATATCACCAAAATATTGTAGAGGTAGTAAAAAATATTAACTTTTTTTGACAAGATCCAATGCACAGACGGCAGAATGAAGTGAAATAAAACTAAGGATAGAACACTGATCCAGTTCCAATATCTCAATGTTTTCAAATTACTCGGAGCAGTTAACGAATTGTGAATAAAATCTAGCTTTAATACAAGCCCAATATGATCTAAACTATAAGCGATGTTGTGTATGTAATAAAACACAATAGAAATGATACAAAACATGGAACTGAAGAAAATGAGAATAAAGATAAACGTTTGAGTCTCCGAGAAAGAAATATAGTTCAGACTAATTTTTAATAATAGGAAAAGTATTAAAACACTTGATCCAATAAAGGAAATGACGTAGTATCTATTAGAAGTAGGTGTGATGAATCGGCCATGGATGAAGTATTTCTTTAAAAAAATTATAGTTGATAATACATTTAGCGGAAGAATAACATTTTGAATGTCTTCACTAACTGTATTATTTACAAGGTTTTCTGGCAACATTTTTCCTATTTTGTGATTTAATTCATTTTTTGTTTTAATTTTAAGTCGATTCGGTATTCTCTTACTACACAAAAAAAGGAATGAAATAAATTACCAAATCTACTAATACCAAAGTAACCTATTAATATCAAATCAACTGAGAGGTCTAAATATAAAAACAATATTAACTTACGTTGGAAGCCATAACACTTCTCCTAATTACTAAATCAATATAGCTGAGTAATCGGTGATAGAAAACGATGTCACTTGGCTTGCATTTGTCCTCAACTCACCAATGGAAACCAACGAAGAGGTCGAAGATGTAGCATGCGTGCCTAGAAGATACCTATTCACTCTTGATTTGAAGACCCCAAGGTTATGCGTATCGGGGAACAGTGACTCAGGCAGAGAGTTCCATGTGAAGCATCTCACTGAAATAAAAACATATCTGTCTAATGTAATAAGATCCTAATTTTTTAGAGTTTTAGTGCAACGTGTGTTACAAACACACACAAAGACCTCATCCATAACACCACTCATTTTAACAAATTAACAATTTTTTTTAGAACTAGTAGTGAAATTTGCTAAATAATTTTAATCTTTATTAAAATTTCACAGTGAACTGCAGCACAACAACAGTGTACTTCGCAATGAGTCCAGCCGTCTTAAATGGGAGACTAGCGTCGATCCAGAATAGTTGTAGGGCTCATCCAAAGAACGTTTTTTGTCATTCGATTTGATTCTGGTAACAAATAAAGCCAATTTTGGTATTATCGTACGGTAGGTAAACAGCAGAGCAGAATGTACTTACTAGATTCAGCTGCAGACTGAACTTACCTTATTTAACTTTATGGAAGTCGTACATATTATATCGTACAGATTAGAGAGTGTAGGAGATGGTCCTTCGATGGTCCGCCTAATACCGTTGACGGAGCGAGGTTGCCCAAGGTCTTCCGCTAGGGACCCAAAGACTGGTTGAACGTTTAGGGCCCCGTGACAGTATTGTTTTAACTCGATTCAAACAGCCAGTAACAAACACAAGAAGAAAGTTGAAGAGCTATGCTTGAAGGCGCACAAATACAGTGTTATTGGAACAAAAATAGATGGTCAGCTGTCATACTAGTTATTAGTTATGTTAGACTATCAGGAAAATAAACAACAGCGATTTGTTTTGTAATTCCAGCGCTGCGAATACAAACTATGTTCCAAGCGTAAAGATTGTTGTTACGAATCATAGATATTATAAACAGAGTTTGAATACATTATAAGGCTCTTACCAACTCCAACAAGCAATGTGTTGTTCCGGATATCACCCGCAGCATCAACCAAGGAATAGAAAACCTTAAACTGATAACACATTGCCGATAATAAGATTCTTAGTTAGCCAAGAAATAATGGTTGTTACAAAAAAAAAAAAAAAAAAAAATCGTTACGCCATTTAACTGTTAAAATTTAATAATGTCACGTCTTCTTTCGGTATGAAATAAGCCAGACCATATTTTACTTGCTATGGTCCTGCCTAACCTCTCTCGCTATTTTCATATTAATAAATATTTCATAAGCACATGCTCATCGGTTTAGGGTATACTTTACTTGATCTTACATTAATCAAATATTTCCGAATTTATCGTAATATCTACGTCTCGGTGTTTCCCATCCCTGTCACATACATATTTTTCGCTAATCTCCTCTTATTCATCTTTCAAACCAACTCAGCATTTCTTACTCTATCGTTGTTACAACATCTTAGCGTTTTAATTTTTCTGCATTTATTCTGAATGTAATATTATGTTTATGTGTGACGAACAAAACAGACGAATATACTTTTTACATCATGGTGATGGCACTTTCAGTGGCTCAAACACTTACTTCATGTCGTAAAATGGAGCCAGCGGCAAACAATTAAATAAGCAATTTCACAATAAGAATTTTCTGTATGAATGTATCAACTGTCAAAATAAAAACCTAAAATAAGAAACTGAAATTATAAACGATATGACGTTGATTACCTATTAGCGTGCTACAACTGTAGTTAAGTAGGTAAATTTTTAATAGCTCAATGATCATAGGAGTTGATGCCCATCGAACTTTACTTAAAGTGCCGCACCTGGGACTTCTATATCCAATTTCAACTGAAATTTGTACATGTAATTTTATTTTCTTTGCTTATTTTTTTCGGAATATTGGCCATTATTATTTTTAGAATTAAAATATTCAACGGAAACTGCAAAGTACGCTTAAGGATATCAAAGGCGTTTATAATATTCTCATAAGAGCGGTATATGTGCTTCCAATTGACGTTGATGTCTACAGGAAGTTCAGTTTGCATATTTTTAAACTTCTTAACTTTACTGCCAGAAACCATTGCTTGAATAAAAAATTAAGTATCGTAATCATTCAAGAGTGTGCGAAGCAGTTACACGACCTCATTCCGCCGGCCCCTTTCCGCCATCAGGAGACGCAATCCGGCTTATATATATTATATATAAATGCACGTGCCAAGAAAATATATCACGTAGTCCCTAAGGACAGCGGGAGTGACGAATGGATTGATAATGTAATTTTTTTTAAGAAAAACAACTTTAAATGGAGCGGTCTTATCAAAGATTGTAAATCCCTTGAAAGTATATTGTTTGGCAAAAAATCACTCAAATAACGCATGCAAACTGGAATGTAATGCAATTTATTCGCTTGAATGCTGAGGTAGGTATTAATTTTGTTAATAGGGCTACTGAATTATACCTTATAATTCATGAGCAGAATTGCAAACCTTGTACTTACTTTCCTTGAAAGACTATCTGAAGGTCATTAGATTAGAGTTATACTTTTTATAATATGTGGGCATGGTGTTCACTCATCACTAAATATTGTAGTGTTCTCAACGGGAAATATCCAAATAATTTCACAGACAAAATCACTTTCAAGTAAAATTTATTGGATTAACAATTTCTGCGGCAATCTATTCAAAATAATTAAAATTTTGGAGATTAATTTCAAAAGTAAACAAATGTACGCTATTCAACAACGTCATCTTTCACTCATCGACCAAATGTACAGCGTAAAGGTAAAGGAACACCTATAGATCTTGTCTATAGACATTGTCAACACCATCAATGCATTTTTCACCTTCAAATGATGTTTGTTGCTCTACCACCCAATAGACAAATTGAAGGCCTCTTCACTATCAATGCTTCGGGGTTTCCATGGGGTTCCTCGTCAACTACGTCAATGAACGAGGTTGGTGTTTTCAGGCAGCGATTCGACTGTTAATATCAGGGGGCATTCAAATATTTATGTGAAATTCTGATCCAAAAAACCGTTTATACCCACAATAAAATTTTATCAACATTGTAAGTAAACACACATACAATATGCGAACAATTTGGAAATAACCGTATATTTAATGAAGAAAACGATGGAAGTTATTTTATTGAAGTTTTTATAATTTTCTTTAACAAGACACGTTGATATAGTTCATATAATAACCATGTGATATAAAGTTAATAATAAACTTATACATATATAGAAATAAACGTAGGTCAATTGCAGCACTCAGGACACCCGTAGGGTGGCGCTTTGCTAGCCCCGGAGACCCGAGGTCGTCCAAGGAAACGACGAGCGACTACGCCTTTCGACCAATACTGCTCCTTCCCTAAGGCATCCCAGCCCTTCGTCGAAACTAACGCCATGAACAAGTTATATGTATGTTCGTGGCTTGATACCAATGTGTGTACAAAACAGTGATGATTTAAATTTACTTAGTTCTTGCTAAAGCAAACTGCAGCAACACTACAGTATATTCTACTACAAGACCGAACACCTTTATTGGTAGTTTCATATCTACGTCGAAGAGACCGTAAACTCTCATGTATTGGAAATTTTTAACCATTCTCCTGATATTTTTACTTTCATCACTTGCTGAGTCTGTAAAAGGGGAAAGTATTATAATAAAATAAAAAAATCAATACGTTAGTATATTTAAAAATAGTTTCTCCTTGTGATTTGAGATTTAGGGTTGGGGAGTCTCCCGAGACCGTACCACCTGTCTCAGGGTATCCAGCGGAAGGTCTTGGTCAAACTCGTTTCGACAACTGTATAAGAAAGCACTTGGTAAGGTTTCTACAATTTACTATTGTTATATGGTTTAGTCACCATATTCCACCAAATTAGCTTTTTGTTCGTATTTTTGTTAAAGTAAACAAAATGCATTACGAGTAGTGCGATTTATTTTCATATACACTTACCCAACTCCTTAGTTACAATATCGCATGATAGTACAATTGTTGAGTAAAATCTCTGGCATTGATATGCAACCAAACATAAGAACGTGAATTTTTTTCCCAGCCATATGTAGATGGATATTTGAGAGGACAAAATGTTAGGCTGTAAAAAATATTGTTTCTTCTTCATACAACAATTATGTCAACACTATTATTATGTATTTGTCTAGGTTATGCCATTACAGTACCCTAACAGAATCTTTTTATGCTCAGCACTTCACTAGACACTAGTTTTGGCCTATTAAGATTTTGATAACGTAATAAGTAGTCAATGTCCGCAAATGAAGAGTCAGAGAAAGAAAAGGGCAAATTTATCCTAATTCCTCTAACTAAACTGAAATCGTCATCATCATTGAAAGGCCACTACAATCCGCTTCTGGACTTGGGTTTTCCCCACCACCACATACTAAATAAATAAAATAAACTAAATTAACAATCGTGTCTAGATTCACCCAGAGCCATCTAGCCCCAAACCAAACGAAGCTTATTCTACGAGTGCGAGATAACAGCTGATATGATTACATACAGAACATAATGCCCGATTTAAATGATATAATATTTATACCTAAAAATACAGTTTTGTTATAATCTCTACATGCTTAGCTTTTGCGACATAACAGCTGAAAATTTTCTGGTCTACAGCCTAGTAAAGGTAATATGCAAGTTATCCTGGACATCATATTATCTATAAAAGAGTATGTAAATAACTTACGATACGATCGGCATTTTCTCTAATTTCCAATATAAACTGTACGTTAATCAGCCATACTAAGAAAGTGTCTAAAGCCATCATCATTATCTAAAAATAAAACACAACAGACTCAACATGTTTTATAAAAATTTAAGCGGCTTTCACCAGCTCACAGTTCGGATATCTGCATGCATTCAACTTTCCCGCGGGACCCTATTACTTTCCTGGGATAAAAAGTAGCCTTTGTCACTTGGGATTAACATAGCTAGTTATTATTGAAAGAATTTTGAAAATCTGTCTAGTAGTTTTTGATTTTATTTATTACAAACAAAAATACTAATATTTTCTTTTTATATTTACTAAGAATAAAAAAATATATATATTGTATTTTTATTTGTCTGGATTCGAACCCCCTCTGCGTGGCAGACGACTGACTAGGAAGGAATAGGAAACTACGTTATTATGGATTGACATAGAATACTTTTTATCACGGTAAAATAATTGGGTCTACAGAGATTCGAATTGAGCGCAGGAACGTATAGTTTTATTCTTCAAAGGATACTTCAAGACTCTTCGTATGTAAGTTGAATTTGGTCGATTTGTTACTGTAAAAAGGGATACCTATACTTACTGCAAATTGAAATAATTTCTTCCAAATGCCAAATGCTTCCAAAATGTTTTCGTAGAGATGACGTAATTTATTCGACGACATGCTATTGTTTTTATTCGCTAACACATATTCACTTTCTTTCAACCAGCGTTCGAATTCAAAATTTATGAATTTCATCATACGTAAAGCATATAAAGGATTCGATTCGATTAATATCGTCAAGATATTGTAAAAGTAGTCAAAAATATTGAAAAAATTTGACAAGATGCAATTTACAGAGGGGAGAATCAAGTGGAATGAAAATAAGAATAGAACACTGATCCAATTCCAGAATCGCAATGTTTTCAAATTACTCGGAGCAGTTAACGATTTGTGAATGAAGTCCAACTTTAGTACAAGCGCAATATGATCTAAACTATAAGCGATGTTGATAATGTAATAGAACACAATAGAAATGAGATAAAACGAGGCACTACATAAGATTAGAATAAAGATAAAAGTTCGAGATTCCGCGAAAGTAATATAAGCCTGATAAATTTCAATCAAAAGGACAAGTAGCAAAACACTTGTTCCAATAAAGGAAATGACGTAGTATCGATAAGAAGTAGGTGTGATGAATTGGCCATCGATGAAGTATTTCTTTAGAAACATTAAAGTCGCCAATACATTTAGCGGAAGAATAACATTTTGAATGTCTTCACTGACTGTATTATTTACAAGATATTCTGACAACATTTTTTCCTATTTCGTGATTGAATTAATTTTTTGTTTTAATTTTAAGTCGGTTCGGTATTCTCTTACTACACAATAAAAGGAATGAAATAAAACAAGCATCCTACTAATATCAAATCAACCAAGAGGTATAAATATTAAAACAATATTAACTAACATTGAAAGCCATAACACTTCTCGTAATTACTAAATCAATATAGCTGAGTAATCGGTGATAGAAAGCGATGTCACTAGGACCTTACTAATTCGATTATCAAAACAAATATGTATTACCTGAAACATGTATGTTATAGTCTAGCAAGAAAGTCGTGACAAAAATTGAGGGCGCCATCATCGTTTACAGGGTATCATTGTACTGTATCAGTCTGTGAACTTCATATATTAAAAATATATATCTTCATGTCTGAATGTAATTTTACATAAAATCAAATTATTACCATAGGATCACTGTTCATTCAATATTTTCAAATTTCAGATACATGTTTCATGGCCGTAAACATCTTCCGAATCGGACAACAACTTATCTGCTTAAAACTCGCCCATACATTCTTAAACAATGTAGGGTCTTGCCCTGAAGGTACTTACGGTTCATCATCATCATCTCAGCCCGTAACAGTCCACTGCAGGACTTAGGGCCTCTCCCACGAAAGGGGAGGTTATTGCCTTAATCTCCACGCTTGGCAGGCGGGTTGGAGATCGCAGTGTTTAAATATAATAATGGGAAATGCTGCTGCCCATTTTCCAGACTACGGAGACTCTTGATCTTTTGCCTCGAAAACGTTAGTCGCCTTGTACGACACCCATGAATGTAAGGGGTTGGTGCTATTCTACTCTGCCGGACACCACACGGCCAACTTACGGTTACTCCTGTTCAAATAACTGTTCAGCACGTTGACACTTTTATTGTCCATTTTTGTACATATAATTGGTATATTCTTGGGTTTGGCCCTTCAGGCTCTGAATGCTCATCATCTTTGCCTGGAAAATTAGTTAATACTGTAAATTCTGACTACGTTGTAATTACGTTCTACAAATATTTTGAATCGAATCGAACTTCGATTAGAATATTTTCTTTTGGGGAAATGATCTCTTTTATCCTAAATATCCAATTGGTAAAAGTAATGAGGGTTTTTGGACAAATACAAGGGTATTGGGGTGTGTGTCTGGACTCTTACCGTTGTATCTTCTTGTTTTTCCTTTTTATGAATTCAAGTTTGCCCCCATGCCACGGGGGTCATTTTTCCATCACATTAGAAGGTTTCTTTCGTATCAATTATTTATTTTCTAATTAAAAATAGCACATTTTCCAAATTGACGTTAATCTTTTATTATTTTATTCTTTATATGTCATATGTTGTCATGCGGACACAGTCCATAGATGGCGGAGATTTTAATCTTTTTTGTGCTCCCCTTATTCTAGATATTTGCTGGATCCAATTATTCATCATATCTTAATGGATTATATCCTTGGCTGCTAAACACGAGGTCGTCCGAAAATAAATATTGACCACTTCAGAAACTGGCTGGCCGACTACGAGTACTGGCCATCAAGACTATATCTTCTTTTGTGCCAAATGCGTTCTCGAACGTGTTTAAATGAAGACCCGAGCCTGCGATAGAGAGTGCAGCGGATGAGTGGGCAGAGTCTTCCCAGCCTTCGAACTAGAAGGTGAACTAAATCATAGCTAGAAGAAGCTATCTTCAGAAACTAAAAATTAAATACCAATCGACCGGTCAAATTACGCACGTGACGTCATAAAAGTTATCCTCGAAGTTTTCAAAGTCAAATTATGCACGTGACGTCATAAAAGTTATCCTCGGAAGTTTTCTAAATTAAATAGTCAATCTGCAAACTGTACTTTTCGACCAAAAGTAAACGCAGTGATCCAGCCCGGGCATAAGTTGTGGACTTTCGTGAACTTTCGTACTTTTAGCATTTTAAATTCTTTTTAAAAATTTCTTGTTTAGTTGATTATAGTTTCTGGACTGAATGTATATAAACCCATTACCCTGTTATTAGTTGTTTTTATTATTTACTGAGCCTGGCACTGTCCGTTGGATAGTGCTACGTTACAACAACTAAATATTACATTTCATTTATTAAAACATTTTGCATTCAGTTTGAAAATAATAAATAAATAAATAAATTCTTTATTTCATTAACAAAAAGTAACTTAAATCTATGGTTGCTGGAGACTCCTTTTAAGCTTAGCCTGTGTCAAGGGACACCTTATCTACTTCTATCTAAGTAATTGGTCCGTTTATTATCATTCTTCTAGTTACAATTAGATAATATGAAAACAATTTATTTAATTAAATTTAAAATACGTAACTTAAAATTCTATTTTTTTATATTAAATGAATTTTATAATATTGAATATGTAATACAGGGAATAATTTTATTTGTGAATTATATAGTTAGTCATAACAGATTATTACAATGTCAAAATATAAAACTAAACATAACTATATGTGGGAGAACGTGTATAGGAATTAAACAAAGAAATATGAATAATAAATCTATGTATATTATTACCAATAACATAATAAATGGACAGCAACAGATGGAGAGGACATATTTTGGTAGTTTAAGCGATGTACTTAGATTTAGCAAAATACAGACAAATTGACAATCATTAATTGTTATTCTATAGAAATTACAAAATAGAACATAGAAATAATACGAGTTATACGGTTAAGCAAGTATACCTGAGGAAGACAGTTCAGAGCACTGGTGGGGCCGTGCCCGCAGTCGGACAACGTCTGACCTGTCAAGAGCGATGGCCGCTTTCTTATAGACTGCGGTGTACCCGCATGTGTGGTTTTTAATTTAAGAACACTACCTTCATTTTATAAAAATGAAGATAAATACAATAATAATATTATTTCCCACATATAAACTATACATCCGCACTGGCACTGGTATGTATGTATGTGTGTATGTAAACTCTTTATTGCTTAATAAATACAGGAGTTACAAAAATATTTTTACAAAGCAAAGGCGGGCTTATCCCACAAAGGGAGTTCTTCCAGCCAACCTTCAACAATTTGAAAGGACACTCAAGAAGCGGTGGAGGCAATATTGATCTCTTAAAATAAATTCTGGTGGTAGAGATTGGAATCAAGTCATACATTCCAACAGGTTCTCAATTTCATTATAGTTTTTGCCTTCTAACCAAGTCTTTGTTGTTTTCTTGCACTCATGATAGTTTAGAATAAATATTCAAATTTTTATTTAAAAGGTTATACAAATGAGCTGAGTGTTTGTTATATTGTCTATCAGTGAGTGTGTTAGTTTTCGGAAGGTACGCTACTATATCTTTCCTTCTTATGTTCGTAATGTTTGGGCCGTAAGGTAATGTCTTATGTTAAAATAAATGTCCACATAGTAAAATCTAGAAATATACACATAAAAATTTAAACATAACAACAACAAATCAATAATGACGTCTAGATGACGTAACAGCTGAAAGTCAGTTTGACTACAGATAGGAATAGAATATTTGGGTTTGACAAAAATTTGGTGTGACCAATTTAGGCGAGAGCAGCTGTAGTTCCCAAAACATTCTTTTCACGACTTTCTTGTCAAATTGTAGCTAAACCTAAAGGAACGTAAAGCTTTGAACTAAAACAGAAAAAAATAAGTAACAGAAATAACACCACTCATTTAAAAAAACTAACAATTGTAAGAGGGGAATGCAGGGCGACGCAGTACAAACTGCCAGATATAGAAACGGTGTGTATTGTATAAAGAATCGGGGTCCGGGAATCCGTCCACCCGACAGAGTTTACACAAACTACTATGGTACTAAAATACTAGATAGGAGGTTATCTAGCTAGGAGTGGCGGGAATCCGACTGCTCTTAGTATTTATAAGGAATACTATGGGGTGAATTGAATCGTCGTTGTCAAGACAATTATTCTTCTCGCTCGTGCGAGGAGGCCGTGTTTGGGCGGGTGCCCACGGACTGTGATGTAGTTCAGCGGCCCGTTAAAACGGGCCGGTCATAGGGGTGAGCGCCTTCTTCACGTTCACGTCGCGCGCTCTGGGTTGGACGGCCCGCCAACGCGACCTACGTGGGGGCAGCTTCCGGGTCGCAAGCACGTTCCTTGTGGTTGGGGCTGCCACTGGCTTGGTGGTTGGGGTCGCCGGAACCTCGTAAGACCGTCGACCTCGTGTTGACGTAGAGACGGTCCTGCAGCTGCCGGGGGTCTCATTCAGAGGTGGGGACCGCGGGTCTAGGTCGCTTAACGGCCCCGCGTTGCTGCCCAATTGCAAGCAGCGCTCGGGGCCCGGCGCAGTTAGATCCGTCAACTCGTAGGGACGGAAATGCAACGCCGGGCAGTCGGTCCGGTGGGTTGGCCGTCGGGGCGCGGTGCGCGCGCCGGCAGCGGGTGTCAGTCAGGTGGGGCGCCGCGAGCGATGCTCAGTGGCCGTAGAATCCGGTAGGGGTGGGTTGTAGGTGTCTCAACTCGAAGGGAGCCCACCTACACCCGATGTCGCGTCAGGGAGTGGAGTCGTCATGTCCGGTAGGTCGCCGTCGTTAACGGCGACGCGGTGTCTACTTAGGGCCGCGCGGCGGACCCCGGAGTGACGGTCGGGGTGCGGATTGTCTCGCGCCGAAGTCTGCAATCCGCTGGGTCAAAGTAGGTTGTGGCGGTCGGTTTGTTGCGCGCGCCCGCACAGCCCGCATCCAGCCCGGCGTTCGCTGAATGTCGGCGGCGGGGGTTTAATCCGTTCGGCGAGGCGCATGTGCCGCGATACAACATCATGTTGTGCGCGACACATTTTCGGGGGCTCGTGTGCGGCTTCGTCGGCTCGGCGAGCGGAGTTCACTGTGCATATTTTTGACCTTCTCATTATGCAACTTCACTGCCAGAATCCAATGCATGAATTCAAAATAAACTATCGCCATCATTCGAGTACATTGTTCCAGAATCAAAATACACCAATGATACCTATATTACATTGTATACATAAAACCATCCGTATATATGCATGTAGTAGTATGCGCTGATACATGCAAGTAATATGTACAACGGGAAGAGCACTCCACACAGAACCCAATTCCAAAATTTTACTTTCTTATAACTGTTGGTATCGAAATTTATTTATTTAGGACAACCAACAAGACTTACACTAACAAAGTTATAGCATCTTATAGCTAAAAATATATTTTCTTTGTAAGTGCAGCCTTAATTATAGGTTACCACGACATGAACTATATTGTTTAACTTACTTAAAGTACTTTAAATATGTATTTTTAACGTACTAACTATTATATATAATTACAATATGTAGGAAATACAAACAACGTGGAGGGCCATTTTTATAAATTTTGTGATATGTACCTACTAACCTAACCTAACCTAGCCAAATTAATGTGGTGTAGCGAGCTATCATGAAGCCAAACTGGAAAGGTGAAATAATAGGTTTTATTTGCCAATAAATTATAGGACAAACTAACAACTCGAAGACTTTGGCAAATGTAGATAAGATAGAAATCGGTCTATGTATAATTTCGGACGTCAGCCCGGTCACCAGACTTAAATATGGGCACAATCCGCGCTTCTTTCCATATGGTTGGAAAGACGCCTGTGGCAAGGGAATGATAAAAGATTATTGAAAGCGGTAAAGACAAATGCTTCGTACATGCCATGACAAACTGAGGGGGTATGCCATCAGGGCCAACTCCTTTAGTTTTATCAAGTCTTTTTAAAGCTTTTAACACCTGATCGCTACTAAATCGCACATTTGAGATCAGGTTTGATGGGAGGGAATGTTCACCTACAGTAGAGCCCAAAGAGCAAGAGGCAGATTGTGGTTTGTACACTGAGGAAAAATAAGACGAGAAAATATTACAAACGTTGACTCCATCCGAGGCCCGGGTATCTTTATAATGCATCGCCGCGGGGAAGTTATTACAATTACGTCTTTTATCCTTCA
This sequence comes from Blastobasis adustella, assembly GCA_907269095.1. Classification (NCBI taxonomy): domain Eukaryota; kingdom Metazoa; phylum Arthropoda; class Insecta; order Lepidoptera; family Blastobasidae; genus Blastobasis; species Blastobasis adustella. The sequence continues at coordinate 2,423,692 of OU026132.1, forward strand.
AACAAGTCCAGAAGTATTTCGAATTCTTTAACAAATTATCCTCTACTCTGTTAATGTAATTTTTGTAATACACCTTTGTTACACTTATGCACCTGTTCTTAAGAATGTCGAAGCTAATTTTATCCAATTGGTTACCATGAACCTTAAACCTCCTCCTATATTTATATTTTTCCTTGAGTAATCGTTTGAGTTTATTTGTATATTAAATAGGAAAATTGTTACCTGTCAATCGCTTACCTTGAGGAACAAATTTAGTGATAGCTTGAGTAATTAAAACGTAAAAGTTATGCACCATTTCATTAAAATCTTTGTATGAGCATAATTCTATTTCCCATTGCACACTAGCTAGATAAGAAGTTATCTTGTCAAAGTCGGCTTTGTAAAAACAATATTTTTCCGAGTTTGCGCTTTCGAGAAAACTACTTGAGCGATTACAGGGAATACAAACTTCTAAGGGAGGATGATATGGATCTATATTGCTCAGAGTATAATTACTAATAGCTACATTCGTTGTAGTCATGTTAGATAAAATGAGGTCAAGAATTTTATTTTGATGATTAGGTAAATTATTGTACTGGTTTAAGTTACTAGGCACAGACATAAATTCTCTCTGTTCGACTTTTATTATTTATCTCAACAGCTACCCATAGATCCTCACACTCACTCTCATAGTGTGATAGTCTTCCTGATACCAAGCGCTTAGATACAGTGATAAGTACACCGCCACCAGACTTGTTATAATTAAACCCAGAGGTCTCTCTATCCCTCCTATAAACTTCGTATCGATCACAAAACAGTTCAGAGTCAAATAGAGAAGCATTTAACCAAATCTTACAAAGAACAATCAAATCATAGTCTAACTCAAAACATTTTTGTAAAATTCGACAGTTTTAGTACGCAGACCCGTTACATTCTGGAAATAAATTGATAAATTGAACGCTAATAGAAAACAATTAACACAAGTGCCAAAAACCTATGACAAAATCAATTAAGTTTATCGAGCGTCTCCAAGTTTCGCACAAACACATATTCCGAGTCATCCGTCTTACGCATGTAAATGCGTCCGACACGTACCCAGGCGAACTTGTACTCGAGTTCTTTTCCCCTAAGTCGGGCTGCTGCTTGAAGATTCTTGTACTCTGAAGATAGGTTCTCCACTATGTAGACAGGCGATTTTTTATTCTCGGAATCCCCATAACCAAGGTGTCCCAAGTGCAGCTTCTCTTTAGGGTGTACTTTGTTGTATTTAATTGTAGCGGCCAAGAGATTGTCTCGAAGACGAGGGCAGGATAACTTTACCAATGTTGTACGGTGTCTCGTGCTGGTAGGGTTCACTTTGGCGATACGTGAGCAGTAGAATATCTCATTATCAGAGATAGGGCAATCCACCGTTTTTCCTAATTGCTTGACAACAGAGATGAGATTCTCCGTTTTGTGTTCTGGAACACACTGCATTTCGAAGTTTGAGGCCCTGGACATCTGTTCCATTCGATTGAAACGCTCGGAAATGTTTGCTACCTTGGCAAGTAAACATTCATTTTCATTTTTAATAGAATCTACTATTCCTTTATATGAACAAACTTCAGTTTTGAGTCTTTCAAAGCAGTCATTCATAAACTTCATTGATTCTCTGAAGCTATTCCTTACCATCCCAACCATCTCAAAAATCATTGAATTGATTTTATCAACGAATTTAATGCAGCACTTCGAACAAAACGACTTACTTACAGACAGACAGTACGCGTACAGGAAGGACAAATCGACAATATCAGCAGCACAACAAGTCGTAGACTGTATAATTACTGAAATCGATGATAAATACAAGACTGCGGGTATTTTTTGCGACCTCTCGAAGGCCTTCGACCTCATCCAGCATGAATTGCTACTGGAAAAATTGCAAGTATACGGTATCACAGGCATATCCCATGACCTGATTAAATCGTTCCTTTTAAATAGGAAACAAACGATTGATGTTTCGTCAAATGGTCGTAAGTACAGGTCCGGATCAGCGTTCGGGAATGCTTTGTTCGTAGCCTTTGTTAATGATCTTCCATCAGCCATCACAGATGGTCTGATAATCTTGTTCGCTGATGACACGACGGCGGTGGTATGCGCGCGTTCGTGTGACGAGCTTAACTATAAGATAAATAATCCCACGTAATTCTGTTCACCAGGAGAGCAGTATCAAGGATAACAGCGCCAGTCCCCAGCTGCAACACGTGTAAATTCCTTGGTCTGACGTTAGACTCAAAACTGAATTGGAAGGCGCATATTGAGTCTCTGTGCGATCGACTCAGCAGTGATGCTTATGCGCTACGTAATTTTCGTCCTCTGGTGTCGACCAGCGCGCTGCGGTAAGCGTACTTTGCGTAGTTCCATTCGTTGCTGTCGTACGGAACGATTCTGTAGGGTGATTCCACAGATTCCGGTCGTGTACTCATCCTGCAGAAGCGAGCCGTGAGGATTATAGGGAACGCCAAACCAAGGGACACATGTCGGCCACTGTTTGTGAAGAATCATTATATATTTATAATGTAGTTATGTACGTGAGGGCACACCTTTCAAGTTTTAATCGTCGCACGGACGGATGGCACGGACTATGAGGCACGGGACGATTGGCGTGGGTCCACCATCGAACAGCCCTCGCGGATAAAAACCCACGTATAATAGGGCCGACGCTGTACGAACACCTACCCGCGTCTATTAAAAACGAACAGACTGACGAAGCCTTTGCCCGGCCGGCTGAAAATCTTCTTATTGGATAATGTATTTTATTCCGTTAATGAATTTATGACTCATGTTGAAAACTAATTATTTTTAACGTCATTTTTATTCTGACTCGATATTCATATTTAATTATTAATTACTTGTTTGACATTTTTATAAAATTTTCTTTTCAATTATCCATTCTATTCAATATAAGTTTTATTTTTTATTATTGACATTTTGTATTTAATAACGGACATAAAAATAAAATTCTTATAGTTGACTATTTGAATAAGTTACCTACCAGTAAGGTACTATTATTTTGTTAATTTTACATGTTTGGTATGAATCATTTTACCTTAGTGTAATAAATAAAAAAATTAAACTTGGCGTTAATGTCCCGGTTGTGCTCTCGAGAACGAGGGGTCCGCCTTGACCATGATCCAGGATTTGGCAGGTCAGGTAATTACAGTGGGGCGACTGCCATCTGACCTCCATGACCCTGCTACCAGCGGAACCAGACCAGATTGGATCATGGTTATGGTTTTCCCTCACCGTAAGAGCATCGGTTAGTATTCAACTAATGTAGGTAACCTACCTACATAACTCAGAAAACAGTCATTGGTACATGGCCGGAGCGGGATTCTAACCTGGTACATCTGGCTTACGAGTCGGATACTGTAACCGCTCGACCACCGACGCACTACCTTAGTATATTTATATGTATTTATTTCCTAATTTAACGTTGATTATTATATTATTTTAATTTTATTAATTATTTGAAAATTCTTTCTTGTATGAAAGCAATAATTCTATGCTTATAACTTGACGATCTCTTTTATTAACCTAGTGTAATAAGAATATTGTTATTATGTAGGATCTTTAAGGGAAATAAATAAATCTAAAAATATAAATCATATACAAACTTACAAACAAACACAAACTTTTACATTTTTTATATTGGTGGGATGCTTCCGACATGACGTATTTTTTATCTATATAAAAAGCTATGTAAATTTAAAAGAATTATGATATCGACCGATCTATTTCATTAGCTAAGGAGCTAATAACCGAAATTGACTAATAAAATTAATCTATACAAATAGTTAAACAGTAAAAAAAGTGTGTAGGTACATAGAATATATTTACAATAAAATAATTTAGGGCGATGAAGAAATAGTAACACAATAATAATTTTTCCTTTTTTACTTTTTGTCTGTCTGTTTGTATTTACTAATCTCCAGAAATGCTTTACGGATTTGTATAAAACTTTTCTTGTTGTGTAGCTATTAAACCTGAGCAACATATAGGGTATAAATAATTTTTGAAACTGGAACACCTGATATAGAACTTTAATAGACCAGCTAAACTACTAAACACTGGTTAAAGGTATCATGGCCAATAACGTTTTCTCTAAATAGGTACCTATTAAGTTAATTAACTTTAGCATTGTATTGTTTTCTTTGATTCGTTTTATTTTATACTTTGTGATGCATTGTATTGTTAGCCTCTCTCACCGATTTGCGTTAAGTTGTAAACTTTTAAAAGACTTCTGTATAACTTGTAAAATTTAATTGTGGTGTCTCCTAATTAGCTAATCAATATCATGCTATTATATATCTCCTTTGTTGCACGCTGTGAGACATCTAAATATAATAAAATAAACTAAATGAAACATAGAAATGGTGCCGAATAGATTTTGATTAGGTTTTCAGAGTTTGGTAGTTTGGGGTCCAATTTAAAATCTAGGCAAAGTTTTATCTAATTCGGTTGGGTAGAACTAGTGGTACAGCTTGACCTCTCCGTGGTACTAGCTTTCAAACATTAGGGAGGTGATTTAAAACGGTCTGTCGGGAAAAAGATAAACTGCCCTGAAAACGATTTCCACGCACCAAGGCGAAGTCGCGGACAAAAGATAGTTGACTAATAAAGTTGATGACAAAATAAAAACTTCTATCTAATATTCATTATTAATCAACACTTATTTATTTGACGACTGATATGAACACTTCAGTAGCAGAAGTGTTTCTCAAGACGACAGAAACTAAGGTAACAAAACAATAACATAATAAAGTCAAAGTGTCCGACACTGTTTCAACTGCCTGTCATGTCTGCCATTTCAATTTACTGATGTCGTGCTTTGTTTAGTTTGAAACATAAGGTGTTTATCTGTCAATCGAGATAAATAAACACTACAAAACGGACATGTACGAGTCTTTTTGGAGTGTTCTATTCCAAATAATAAATTATTATCTTGGCATTAATGTCCCGGTTGTGCTCTCGCGCACGAGGGCCCGGATCCGAGCTAACCATGACCAAGGATTTGGCAGCTCAGGTAAATACAGTGTAGCAACTGCCCTCTGATCCGTGACCCTGCTACTAGGGGATCATGATTGGATCATGGTTACACATTCAGTTGCCTGGATGTGCAGGTTTCATCACGATGTTTTCTTCAGCGTAATCGGTTAGCATTGAACTAATTTACATAACTCATAAAGGAGCTATTGGTACTTAGCCGCAGCGGGATTCGAAGCAGGTACCTCTCGCTTACGAGTTGGATGGCAGTCGCTCCACTGTAATTATCGGATTTGCCAAATCCTGGATCATGGTCAGGGCGGACCCTTGCCCCTCGTGCGCGAGAGTACAACCGGGACATTAACGGCAAGATGATTTACACTTTAACGGTTAAGGTAGATTTTAACACACATACGAGTCACTTCTACATTTCATTGAACACTTTAACTATCACAGCAAATTACACTCTCAATACTTACGAGTTTATCTATAACTTTACCTACTGCTTATGTATCTGAAATCATACCACTACTTTCGCATAATAATAACATTTGTCATCGGCACCGGGCTCGATCGTGCCTGTATTGTAATTCGTACTCACTTTCTACTAGACCGTTGCCAATATTACCGAATATATCTTATTTATTATATAAAATATATCTAAGTATATTCTACCAAAACGTACGTGGCCTGCGAACGAAAACTACTGAGTTTTACAACAATGTGTCGATAGCAGATCACGACATTATACTTGTTACCGAAGCTTGGTTAAAATCCGATGTACTAAACTCCGAGCTAAGTGATGACCGGTATAGTGTATACAGGCGCGATCGAGGATCGCGGGGCGGCGGTGTAATGGCTTTATGTAGGAAGCGCTTGGGCGCAAGGTTGCGAGCGGACTGGCGCGACGATGGTGCCGTGCCCGAGATCGAGTACCTGTGGTTATCGGTCGACGGATCAACAATAGGTGCTGAGCATTGTCTTAATATCTGCCTGGTTTACATGCCGCCCGACGTTGATCTCTGCCAACGCGTTGCTCACTTCACGGAATCTGTTAATCGAGTAGTATCAGCGCGGCCCCAGGACAACTTTTTAGTGATCGGTGACTTTAATATCTTGGAATGTGAGCTTTGTATCGTGGAATTGTTATGGGCCTACTTACTCGAGTAGGGGAAATTTGGATCTACGAGATGTTGGTATGAACCTTGTAAACACTTTTAGATTTCTAGGCCTAAATCAATTAAATCTAATTAAAAATAGTGCTGGAAACACATTTGATCTGGTTTTTACCAACTTCTCCGCTGATTTAAGTGTTTGCGATGTTCCTCTGGTTCCTGAGGATCATTTTCACACGACGCTTCAAATATATGCTTCTGATTTGACTGTTCGCCCTGCGCTGAGAGTGAAACGACAAAAGTTTCTATTCAGGAAAGCAGACTATTCAAATGTTAATTCAGATTTACAGTGCAGTGATTGGGAATCCCTATTAAGCGAAAAATGCAACTAAAACGTTTTATAATATACTTTACACCGTCATAAATAAATCTGTACCTCAAACGACGCTTGGTTATTCGCGCAGTTATCCTGTCTGGTTTAGTCGCTCCTTAATTAATATAATTAAAGAAAAATCTAAAATTTACTCTCGATCATATCCTACGCATACACCCATAGATAATAATTTTCCAAAAATATTAAGCAAATTAGTGTTACAAAAAGAGCAAATTGAAAAATTGCTGAAAGGTTTGGACGTTGAAAAGGGGGCAGGTAGTGACAGCATTCCTCCTATATTTTTTGTTAAATTTGCAGAATCATTATCAATACCTGTAACAATTTTATTTAACCGTTCTCTTAAAGAGGGAATCTTTCCATCAATCTGGAAGGAGGCGCTTATAATTCCATTGCATAAAAAGGGAACGAAGAGAGAGGTTGTCAACTACAGGCCAATTTCTAAACTGAATGTGCTAAGTAAGTGCTTTGAAAAGATTGTTTATGGGGATATTTATAACGTGGTAATGCAGGGCGTCCCGGAGGAACAGCATAGTTTTATAAAAGGACGATCGACCACGTCCAACTTATCCGTCTTTATCAGTGATGTATTGGACAGTGTGGGGTTTCAGTCCCAGGTTGACGTCATCTACACGGACTTCGAAAAAGCTTTTGATCATGTTGATCACGTCATCCTGCTGCGGAAGCTGCAAGAGCTTGGAATTAATAACATTTGACGTGTAAATTTATGTTGATCAAATAAATGAATTGAATTGAATTGAATTGGAATTCACGGGGACCTTCACAGATGGGTTCAATCATACGTGTCTAGCAGGCTGCAGGCTGTCGCCATTGGCGGATGCAGGTCGGAATACAAAGTTATTCCATCTGGTATTCCGCAAGGACCTATCCTCGGTCCTCTGCTCTTTATCGCCTACCTATATGATATAACTCGTCATATTCATCATGCTCAGTGCCTTCTGTACGCAGATGACACTAAGATTTATCATAAAATAAACAATCTCAAAGATTGTATTGAGCTTCAGAATGACCTGGATAGACTCTCCCAGTATTACGTTGATAATAGATTAGGGTTAAATATCACCAAATGTATGTTGCTATCATTTACACGAAGACCTTCTCCTATTAGTTTTGCTTACAATCTGAACAACACTCAAATACAAAGGCAGCAATTGGTTCGGGACCTGGGAGTACTGTTAGATGCCAAACTTACTTTTGCTCATCACATAGACTACATTACCAATAGAGCGTATAAAAACTTAGGATTTATATACCGTGTTACTAAAACTTTTAATAATGTCAGTTGTATAAAAGCGCTATATTTTGCATACGTACGTTCTATACTGGAGTATTGTAGTACTGTGTGGAACCCACAATACGTCACATATGAGCATGCTTTGGAGAGTATTCAGAGGAAATTCATAAAATATATAAATTTTAAAACTCACAGTAATGACAAAGACTATTTAAAGTTATGCAAAAACACCACATGAATACTCTTCGTGAGCGCAGGCAGCTCTTGGACATGTTAATGCTACATGACGTTTGCTCGGGCGCACTTGACTGTCCTCAACTTACGGCTAAAATATTGAGTATTCGAGCACCTAATACACGCACAAGGCATACAGCTCTCTTCCATAACCAAAAGAGTCAGTCAAATTATACAGCAAATAGCATGACCAATCGCTTGCCGCGTTCATATAACAGACATTTCTCGCAACTAGATATATTCTGTCAATCCAAAAATAGTTTTAGACGTGCTGTCTTAAATCAATTTTCATCGACAATATTTTCGGGAACAGTCTAATTCAATAATAAAAACAAAATTATACCGTCACGAGGCCCTAAACTAAACTAAACTAATTACATAAAACACAATACTCTACTTTGTATGTGTAATATTACTTACTCTGGGGTTTGAACCCGTTATCTTGGGTTTCAGGTCAGACTCCGTAACCACTAGGCCACCGGGGCTCATTGCCATGTGAACCGATGCTTATCGGGCAAAACATTTCTAGAGCCACCGCCACCGAGTGCCTACACAATACACAATATTATTAAAAACTGTGTTCACTGATCTCTCACACACCCAAATACACAGACTTTCACACACAACGTTTACCCACACTACACAAAAACACACTCATACCTTACATTCACAACTACTTCTCCGTGCAGGGAGATTTGCTACGAGTTAAATTGATTTCTACCTCCTATTTAAAGTTTAGATAAAAACAAACATGTGCATGTACATTACCGATATAGTTCATAATTATATGTTAAGGAAACAAAGTAGGAATCAGTAATTGGCTTATGTACGGAATAATAGACTTAGTATACATTTGTGATAAGAGAAAGCTGTTGATTCATGTTAATAAATAAAATAAAAATAAAATAAATAACCTAACCTTTGTTACTTTAGTATTGTTTTGGTATGCAGTAAAATATTCTCTCTGAATTTTCCAGCTACCTATTGGCATTTGGTTAATTTTACCATGGATACGAAGCACCAACCTCGTTACTTCACCGGCCACAGTGAATACTTGCTGGACAACGCTATTGACCGCGATTTCAACGAACTAATCAAATCATCCAACCTTTTACAAACGCTGATCCTTCAGTTCAAATACAGAATCCAGGACGGTTTTATTACTTCTAACAGTTTGACGTATAATATTCTCAATATGGGTAGTACAATTGCATTCATTGCCAGTCATTCAATTCAGTGTCTTCAAATAATTTTGCTTCACTTACAAATAACTAGTCATCGACTAGGCATATTACTTTTACATGTAGTGTTTTTGTTTGATTATGTAATAGGTTTTGTCTTGTGCTTCCTTGTGAATTATGTCTACAGCAACAACGAAATTAGTTTCACATTAAAATTGCAACAATTATGTAGATTTACGAAAAAATTCAATAACAATTTTAAGTGCTACGTCAGAGTATGTTGGTCGTACAATTTGGCAATTCTTCTGTACACTTTGCTTCAAGTTATACCGTCGCTAATTATATATAATGAGTACTTTTCTTTGATATATTTATCACAATACAGCTTTGACATAAACATAATACGATGCACCTTATTAGTAAGGCTTACAAATGAACAGTTTTCAACTTGGACCCATATGTTGAACCAATTTGCCAACTCAGACACTGTTGATACGTTAAAGCTTAGACGAATGTTTGAAGAGTTTGTGAACATATTGAACGTCTTTGGAAAAATTGGAAAAAGTTACAAAATTGTGGTTAGTTTTTTTTTATGCTACTCAGTAACAGACGACAGCTCACCTGACGGTAAGTGGTAACTCTCGCCCATAACATCTACAAATCATATATTTAGGTTGCAGTTATAAAAAATGCACTGTTTTGTCTACTAGTTACTAATGTTACTATGCAGGCATTTGATGGTCTATGAGCTGAAGCTACCACAAGGCTGAAGATTGAGCATGCCTGTCTAGAATCTAATACCTGTTCACTCTGCCCTTGAAGGAGTTCAGATGGCACTGATCTGCGAACAATATCAGGCTAAGCGTGCGTAAGCATTAGAATCTAGGCCCTTGCGTGTGACAACACAACCTAGACTTTATTGCCATGATGACCATAGAATGGACGAGCCAAAGCTGTTCATGCCGCTCCCCTATAGTAGGGTGGAACGTATTTTTTCTTTATTTCATAATAATACATATAAATTTCTTTAACATTTTAATTAACTGTCGCAAGTGTGTATATTGTATGTCAGATCAAAAGTTTTCTACGATTTCAGATCACATATTATACTGTTCAAGCATTATATGAATGTTTAGCCTGTATTCAAACCATACTATTCTTAATAAATGACCATAATCTGCACAATGTAAGTTTATTTTTAAGGCGTTTCCCGAGCGCGCTTCATACAAACGTAGTTCGATCACATTTTTAATAGAATGCCAATGAAATTGTTTGCTTGGGGTTTGACAGATTTTCTTTAAAAATATTATATCGTTTCACAGATACACGGAATTTAAGATTTTTAGGGTAATATATTATTAATATTACAAAGTTAATTAAATTATTTTTTCAAAAATATGATTTAACTTCGTTTGTATGGAGCTCTCTCGGGAAACACTTCTCTTAAACCCCGACACCAAAAGAGGGGTGCTCTATATAAAAATTATTTATGTTTCAGTACGGAGGACCCATGCTTAAAATCATTATAATGTGGATCATGAAAAATATTTTCCTCATAGCATTATTGGGGATTGAGTGTGAAAGGTTCTATATGACGTCGGAGAGAGCAAATGCACTGTGCACGTCGTTGAAAACTAGGAGTGATTGTCCAGGTTGGAATGTAATTCTGTTTATTATAACGTATCCAGTGTTAGATCAGTGATTTTGTAACTAATCTCTTCGTCTGTGGCTCTACCCTTGAAGCCTCATGGTTTCGCAAGTTCAATCTCACCTTAGTCTTGTAATAATTTGAATTGGGACGTCGAATTTTGACAGTTACATCATGATGAATCATTAGATCGCGGATTGGAAATGACAGCGTTGAATAGAAAACATTGCTGTACCTACTCTCTAAGACATATCTTCATAGTCTTAGCTGGTCTGCCTTTAAGAAATTAGTCACCGGTGGGACATCTGTGAGTGCAAGGGATAGCTTTCAAATATTTTTTTTGTTTAGGCGGACATTTGGTCTAACAAACCACCCGATAAAAAGCGGTAACCATCCAGGATATCTGGGACTTATCGGGAGAAGATACAGTGCCAGCCTTAGTCAAACATCTAGACCAGCCTTTTGAATAACGTCAAGTTGTAGTGCAGAGGAAAGCTTTTGGGAGGGAGATATTTTCGCATGTTGTACGTTAGACGGAAAAATATTCGTGGTGTAGTTGATTGCCAGGCTTATCGTTCTTAAGAAATGTATCCTATCATCAGAAGGTGTCATTGCGGAAAGGCGACGATAGCATCAAACTAACAGTCCTAACAATTCAAGGATAATTTAAATTTGTTTACATTTCAGTGCCGCTGCGTCGGCTGTGCAAGAACGTGGTCCGCGCGTCCCGCGCCCGCGGCGGCGCGCTGCGCGGCTGCGGCGTGTTCGCGGTGGACGCCGCGCTGCCGCTGAGACTGCTCGTCACACTCGCCGACTACACCATTGTGCTGCTACAGTTCGCATTTCCAGGGAAATAAGCAACTTTGTGATAAGATTGAAATGACATTTTTGTTGTTTGTAGAGTGATCTCCATGGAGAGGTTTTTCCCTGAGATTACGACGTTCTTCAGAAGTGAAAACGTTATTTCAAGGGCGGCAGCACGCTAGTCTTGTACTGTATTTGACATCTACAAATTGTATTAGAAAACAATTATTTGGAAGTTCGTTTAATTGTAAAATTTCTGTACAAGATTGTTTTCCAACTATAAGTTATTGACAACATGGAATATTATTTAATGGTTAACTAATTTGAATTATAATTATTGGATTATTAACATGTTATTTATTTTCTTTTCTAATACATAGTTTAAATCCTGGATATTTATTAATTGATATAAATTATGAACTTCACATTATAATAGTAAAATAAACACAAACCTAGAAACCATTTTAAACTTAAAACTTAAATAAAAAGGAAGATGTCATCCATGCCGCTGTTCAGCCGGTTTGTGTTAAAGATTAGGGATGAAGCATTCCGTACCTGCTAAGATAGTCTCAGCCGCTCTAGCTCTCCAAATAATCAAAGTTAAAAACTCCTAAAACCACTAACTCAGCGAAAGGGCTCAAATACCTTACCAGTCGCCAGTTTCACATGCCAAAAAGTTGAGTTCACACCGCCACGGTATCTATATAGACGGGCATACAGGTATTGCCACTGGAATCCATACAGCCCCACAAAATCTACAGGACCATGTCTTCAAGACCATGTAGACGGCGGCAATAGATATTCTCCCGGATGAACACGTACACCCCGGCACGACGCCAAAATTGTGCTCGAGCTTGTACCCGTAGGTAGGTTAGACATTATACATAAGCCGAGATATTCTATCTGTATCTTCGTCAGACAAAGAAGAGCCGGGCAGCCTCGAGGTGGTGATGGATTGCGTTGATAGTACTGTGAAGACACTAAATTCTAAATTGAAAGATTTTAAATATGGATGCGCTTGGAGCTGATCCGTTGCTGCTCATCGGCAGGAACACAAAACTTTAAAAAAAGTGTGGCTTTGGTATTCTGTAAGGTGGAGGAATAGGCGCTGTCCTAAATGCTCGTGTGACTATTCGACACGGTCTCCTATTGGTCGTGCGACGTATGTTGTTTGACCATGGTCGCACGACCGTTGCCTATTAGGACAGCGCCATAGTACTTCCCTAGTCGGACAGCTCCAAATTCGAACAGGTTATCCAGTAACGCCCAACATTACGATAATAAGTTCCATAAGTATGTGTTGTAATAATGAATTAGTAACGTGACAATTTCCTCTATCTTTCAATTATTAAAACGACCACGTACATGCTTTTTGCTTCATTAATCAGGTAAATGTGGGTTTGTTGCCGATGTTAATAATGTTTTACTACTTCCTTTTTTCTTCATTCCTTTTACAACCTTAGGGTTGATTTGATATTACACAATAGGTTGGATTTCATTTCTTTGTACAATAGCGAACCAAATTAAAGTTTAAACTAAAATTAAATTACAAAATGGGTATTTTGTCGGAATATCTTATAAATAATACAGTCAGTGAAGAAATTCAAAATATAATTTTTCCGCTTAATGTATTGGCAACTTCAAGTTTTTTGAAGAAATACTTCATCCACGGCCAATTCATCACACCTACTTCTAGAAGATATTACGTCATTTCCTTTATTGGATCTAGTGCTTTACTATTTTTCATGTTTATCCAAATTTATTTGGTTTCTTTAAATTTATACAAAACCCTATCTTTTATTGTTTTTCTAAACTTCTGCAGTTACTCGTTTTATTTTATTTCCGTTGTGTTCTTCTACATCCTCAACATTGCTTTTAGTTTAGACCATATTGCCCTTGTATTAAGGTTGGACTTCATTCACAATTCGTTGACTGTTCCGAGCGATTTGAAAACTTTGCGTTTTTGGATCTGGTTGAGTGTTCTATCCTTAGTTTCATTCCACTTGATTCTCCACTCTGTAGAGTCTATTTTGGCAAAATCTGTCAACATTTTTGCCTACGTTTTCAATTTCCTAATGATATTTATTGACTCGAACTCTTTGTATGCCATGTGTATGTTAAAACTAATTAATTTTGAATTTGAACGTTAGTTGAAAGAAAGCGAGTATGTATTAGAGAACAAAAATAACATAATATCGCCGAAGAAATTACGTCACCTGTACGTGAACATTTTGGAAGCATTTGATATTTGGAAAAAATTGTTTTAATACGCAGTAAGTCGCATTTGTCTACCTATTATTTAAACTAAAAAAATTGACCTACATGTTCAGCTAGCATACGAAGAGTCCTGTGTAAATAATAAAAACTTCATTGAGCTTTGAATAAATTTTGGGTGTAAAGGTTGATTGTAGAACTGAACTTTAACGTCTCCGTCGCTTCCTATAAATTGCCTTAGATGGCGCGCTCTAACGACTCCAACATGATTACAATCATTTGGCTTTATGATATTGAAATTTATCACTATTTCAATGCAATTTGTTTCAGAGCTGTTAGTTTAACGGTTTTTCGATGTTAATGCTCCTTGAGGCTAAAGCACGGGCTCAACTTGAGGTTGTTATGGCTAGTACTTTAGAAAATAATAATTGGTGTTTTAATGCTGTTTCATGTGTTCTGATGTAATGAATGATTACAGTCACACTATGGTTTGCCATATAAATACAGCAATAGTTCCATATAGTCAAAAGAGTATAATAATGTTTAAGTCGTTAGAGCGCGCCATCTATGGGAATTTTTAGGAAGCTAATATTGAATACGACCCATTACATCGTTAAAAGCACCATGAGAATTTTGATTATTACAATATCAAAGTCATCAACATTTTATTTTATTTTCAGATTATGATCTTAGCATTAGACATTTTTACAGAATGGATGATAAATGTACAGCTTACATTAGAAGTACATAGATATGGCAATAGCTACGTAAGTTTTTCAAAAATATAGACACAAACTTATCTGACCCCGTAACCAAAACTAGGAAGTAGGTGTCGCCATTTTGAAATGACACTTTGTTGTCATACTAAACAGCAACGCCTTTACAGAGTCAGACAAGTTTGTGGCACTGTACTCAATACGTCCACTGCAGGACTTCGGGCCTCTCCCACGAAAGGGGATCGCAGTGTTCAAATATAACAATGGAAAATGCTGCTGCCCATTTTCCAGACTACGGAGACTCTTGATCTTTTGAGTCGAAAACATTAGTCTCCTTGTACGGCTCCCACGAGTCTAAGGGGTTGGTGCTATTCTACTCTGCCGGAAACTACACGGCCATACAGTACTATCTGAAAATTACATTATTATTTTCTGGCTGGCACCTTCAGCGTTTTGGCCCAAAATGATTTCCCTTCATTTGTACTTTGTACTTTATTGGAAACTTTTTATGCAAAAACTAGTGTGAAATAAAATTGGGAACATAAAAAGCTTCTCTCAGGGTCATTACGGTACAACCAAAGAATTTAGACGTTTCGGCACAACATAAAAGCGAACAAAGAAAAATTATTTTTACAGGCTACCATATTGCCCATCCAAATATACATCTGCATATGGCTGGGAAAGAAGTTAACGCTATTATGTTTGGTCGCGTACCAATGCCAGAGGTTTTACTCAGCAATAATTCTATCAAGCGATATTATAACAAAGGACTTAAGTAAGTACACAAGGTTAAAAATTAATCTTTAAAAAATATATGTGGACAACAACCGCAGGACACAAAGGATAAACTTATAACGTAGCGAACACTTTTAAATTTAGTTTTATTGAAAAATAGTTAATTAATTATGCTATGCTATAATTAAGAAAAAGGTAAGGCTTTGTCCCACAGAAGCAAGGTTGACAAAGTTCAATGACAGGCACAACAAAAGCGATCAAATAATTACAATTTGGCAAAGTTAGTGTCCCACGTATTGCAACAATCTGATTCTAAAAACTCCTAAACAAAAACTCTTAGTCCCGATTTCAAGAGGTAGAAACTGGGGATCATTATATTTAGTTTTAATAAAATAGGTTTTCTTCAAACTAAACGGTTCAAGGGGCGACGGGTGACCGACGTGCCGGCGGCTTGCTCAATATTTTTAAATTTAATTTAGTTATAGTTCTTTAAGTTTAGTTTATTTTTTGATATTATAAAAATCAGCAATCGACCTCAAAAAAACTAGAGATTTTTGCACTAATAAGTTGTCTTAAATATAACTACAAATAAAGTTTTCCATGTTACAGATTCGGAAAGCGTAGAAAATAAGAACATCAGGAGAATGGTGAAAAATTTCCAATACATGAGAGTTTACGGTCTCTTCGACGTAGATATGAAACTACCAATAAGGATGTTTGAACTTATAGTTGAATATACTGTAGTGTTGCTGCAGTTTGCTGTAGCGAGAACTACATAAATTTGAACTGAGTAATTAATTCACTATTTTGTTAAAACTAATACCAATAAATCTTACTTCTTATTAATATTAATTATACATTTGTATATAAGTTACAACATTTTTTTTAAAGAATGTCTAGTATTGAAAAGTTAACTAGTAAACATACCTATGTGAATTTACATATAATAGACGTGTGATTACAAGCAAATTAGATTCTACACAGTTTCGAGTTAGGAAGAACTATAAACATTAGATAAGTTATGTAGTTTGGATAGAGACAACAGCAACTCTTTTCATTGCAATACCTTTCGAACCATACATAAAGTTGAATTTGAGAAAAATTACCTGACAGATGATGAGTTAGTCCAAACCCTGTCCAGTCCAAACCAATACTTTAAAGTAGTGTACACTAAAGTTGTTTGATTTATAATAATGGAGTCCCAAAAAGAATACACGTGTGGCCGCTCTGCACGTTAATATTGCATAATGTACCTACCTATATTTCATATTCAAAAATTACAACGAAATACAGGTATTTACTAACATTATTATAATATTTATTTACACATTCGCCCTGCACAAACACATACATCCATATTCACAACAGTTTACACAGTTAAAACCACTCAAAAGCTATTTTACAAATAATTCTCAAGTATAGTCGTATGCTTACACACGTGGGTATCGTAAAAGTTCTAGTCTCAGTGTGGAAAATGGGCAGCAGCGTTTTCCATAGTTCAATTTAAAACACTGCGATCTCCAAAGCGCCTGCCAAGCGTGGAGATCACGGCAATAACCTACCCTTTCGTGGGGGAGGCCAGAAGTCCTGCAGTGGACTGTTATGGGTTGCGATGATGATGATGATGATGATAGTCAGGTAAAACACGTAGTAATACACGATGTTTGCCACAGAAATTAGGAAACCAATAAACTTTAGTTAAAATTGATTGTGTTTGTTAAATAATTTGGATCATTCCCGTTGGGAATAGTTCAACATTTTGTGGTCATTCCCACACTCACTATACAACGTATTTAAGTGTAATTAAGTTAATCTTATTTAAGTGTGGGCCTTATAAAAAAGCTCACTGATATCCAAAGGGCAATGGAAAGGGCTATGCTCGGAGTCTCGATCAGATCAGAAATGAGGAGATTCGCAAGCGCACCAAGGTCACCGACATAGCTCTATGGATTGTCAGACTGAAGTGGCAGTGGGCAGGGCACATATCTCGAAGAACAGATGGCCGATGAGGCAGTAAAGTTCTTGAGTGGCGACCACGTACCTGAAGACGCAGTGTGGGTAGGCCTTCCACACGGTAGGCCAACGTCTTGGTAAATATCGCAGGTACCGCGGAAAGCACAGGACTGGCCCTTGTGGAGATCCCTGGGGGAGGCCTATGCCCAGCAATAGGCATCTTCTGGCTGATATGATCAAGTACATCTTATCTGCAGTATGTAATAACTATTGGATAGAACCTTTCAAGGAAGGTAAACATACAAAGTTTGCAATTCTGGTAATGAATTACACCTTTCCTTTTAAGAAAATTATTACCAACCTCAGCTTTCAAGCCAATAAATTGCATGACATTCCAGTTAACATCAGTCTGAAAGAGTAGTTATACAAGTGGATTAAATATGCGTTCTTTTGGCACCGCCGCGGCGCGGAACGCGCGGAAAGCGCTTGTCCTAAACCTTGCACAATGGAGGCTAGTCCAAATGCTGTATGCGTCGCCGAATACTGGGCGAACAAAGTGTAAGGGGGAGTTAAATCCATCAACTCGATTAAGAAGAAGAAGATTTCATAATCGCTTTCCCTTTTTTTTTTGTAAATACATTCAATGTACATACACATTTTGTTACTGTATTACTACATGTAGGTGTAGATTAATTTAACTTGTCAATTTAGGTTATTAGCTCCTTAGCTAATAAAATAGATCGGTCGATATCATAATTACTTTTACGCTCAGGGAGGCGACGGGTGACTCACGTGCCGGCGGCTTTCTCGCGCAGCGGATAAGTATCGCCATCCAGCGCGGGAATGCCGCCGCCATGATGGGCACCTTACCGCGGGGCCCTGGTTTTTTACATATTTTTTAATTTAGTTAGGTCATTAAATATTTATAGCTATAAGGTTTTAGTTTAGTAAATTTTATATGTATTTTATTAGTGTATATATTTGGTATTTAGAAATAGTATTGATTTATTGATTAGGACATAGAACCTTATTTTAATATGTACAATAAAAAAATAAAAAATTAACTAACTTAAAATATGTAAAAAATTTGGGCCGTGTGGAAGCGTACCCAAGATGCTGGCAGCATTACCTCTCTAAATAGCAATGCTTATTCTTTGTGCGAGGTAACTGCCAGCTCTTCGGTCACCTGTGGTGTCGACCAATTTCTTTGCAATTTCTCTGTACAAAGCACGCTTGCTTTGCAACCCGGGGCCGGGGGTTGTGTTCCTTAATAAAGTTATTAAACTACTTAAATTTGTTATAACTTTTATCTACACTCATAGCGTAATGTTCCAATTACATATTCGAAAACAGTTGTTTAATTATACACTTTTTTCACGCCAGTCTATAAAATTTTAAAAAATTACTTTTCGATACAGCATTTCCCATACTATTTTCATTACAGCTGTATCGAAAAATAACTTTTTAATCATTATGCAACACTTTTCTTTCTTTAATTTTTGTCTAACGCCGGGACACGGCTAAATGTAGGCTGAATACCTAAATGTCTTCAACAAATTCAAAATTCAAATTTTCCTGTTTATATTTGTGATCAGTTTATAGTCTGTGGTTGTGATTGTGTACATTTGGAATTATTTTCCCGCTAAACAGAATATTTTTTCTAATTGTTGTAATTTGTGTTTGTGAATGTTTTCCTTGTTTGAAGCAAATAAATAGATAAATGTGAAAGTAGTGAAGTGAATTTCCTGCCGCTTGATATCCTCGAAGCGTAGATACAACAGAACTGACTCGCAGCTTACTTCCGGCAAAGTTGAGAAAATTATAGGTACGAAATTTTAACATGAAAATTTTGTGTAGATAAAGTAGTGTATGCAACTGCATATAATTAGGTATTATAATTAGGTAGTAAACAGACACTCATGTTTTAATACCCCCTTTTATATGACAGTTGTATAAACTACTATTAAATGTACGTAGCTTTTTATTTATACAAAAATAAAAACATCATGTCGGAGGCATCCCACTAATATCAGAAATGTGAAAGTGTTACCTCTGCCCGCATAAACGGATGAAGGCATTTCCTCCGGCGGCGTGAATCTAATGAAATCAGAATCAGAATTGACTTTATTGTTAAACTGAGTAAGTATACAGGGTTGCAGATGTTATAACATTAGTAGTTCCAACAGCTTGTCCATAACGGACGTACAATAAATTTGAAGTGATACAAAATTTAAAATTTGGTCACGTTAGCAGGAAATGCGAATCGTAGCAGAACAATGGTATAGTCCGCAAGCGTGACGAGAAGTCTCAGCGGCAGTGCTGCGTCATACAGAGAAGCAGATACATAAATTAATCATATAGCACCCCTCTTTTTGTATCGGGGTTTAAGAGGAGTGTTTCTGAATAGACAAACTTTAATCAGATTTTCAATATTACTCTGGAAATTTTAAATCGCGTGTTACTCTGAAACGGTATAATTATTTGAACGAGATAAGCATAGATATTTGTTTCCGAAACACGTTTACAAAATTTCAATGGCATACCATTAAAAATATGATCAAGCTACGTTTGTATGGGGCGCGCCCGGGAAACACTTTTCTTAAAAATAAACTTACACTGTCCAGATTGTAGTCATTTATAAAGAATATTATGGTTTAAATACAAGCTAAACATTTATATAACGCTTCCACGGTATAATATGTGATCTGAAATCGTACGAAATTTTTGATCTTATGCGACAATTAATTAAAATGTTTAAGTAAATTATATAATTATGAATTAAAGGAAAAATACGTTCCACCCTTCTAGAGCAGATCGGCATGAACTGCTTTGACTCGTCCATTCTATTGTCTTCATGGCAATAATGTCCTGGTTGTGCTCTCATGCGCGCGGGCCCGGATTCTAATGGGAATTGAACGCTTTGCCTGATATAGTTCACCGATCAGTACCATCTGGACTCCTTCAAGACCAGAGTGAACAGTATGTACAGTGCATGGTAAGATTGGAAACTAGTAAAAAAAATCAACGAACTAACCCCAACGTTGTAACTATTCCCAATATGTTCGAAGACGTGCAATATATTAACAAACTCTTCAAACGTTTGTCTAAGCTTCAACGTATCAATAGTGTCTGAGTTAGCAAATTGGTTCAACATAGTGATCCAAGTTGAAAACTGTTCATTTGCAAGCCTCACCAATAGGGTGCAACGTACTATGTGGATGTCAAAGCTGTATTGTGATAAATATGCCAAAGAACAGTACTCATTATATATAATTAGAGACGGTATTAACTGAAGCAAGGTGTACAGAAGAATTGCCAAATTGTATGACCAACATACTCCGACATAGCTCTTAAAATTGGTATTAAATTTTTTGGTAAATCTATACAATTGTTGAAGTGTTAATGTGAAACTAACTTTGTTGTTGCTGTAGATATAATTCACAAGGAAACACAAGATGAAACCAATTAAATAATCAAACAATAACAGTAAATGTAAAAGTAATATGCCTAGTGGGTGACTAGCTATTTGTAAGTTCAGTAGAATTATTTGAAGTGCCTGAATTGAATGACAGGCAATTAATGCAATTATGCTACCCAAATTGAGAATATTAAACGTCAAAATGTTAGAAGTAATAAAACCGTCCTGGATTCTGTATTTAAATTGCAGGATCAGTGTTTGTAAAAGGTTGGATGATTTTATGAGTTCGTTGAAATCGCGGTCAATAGCGTTGTCCAGCAAGTATTCACTGTGGCCGGTGGAATAACGAGGTAGGAGCTTCGTATACATGATAAAATTTAAAAAACGGCAAAAGTATTAGCTGGAAAATTGAGAGAGAAATATTGAACTGCCTACCTAATCAATACTAGACTGTAACTTAATCGTTAAGAGTGTAGAGTTTATTATTCGGATTGTGACACTCCAGAAAGAATTGATCATGTCCGCTATGTTGTGTTTATTTATGTCGATATACAATTATAGGTACAGATGAACAAGTCATGTTTCAAACAAAGCACAACATCAGTAAATGTTTATAGCAGACATGACGTCGAAACAGTCACCTGTCGGACACTTTAACTTAATTATATCATTGTTTTGCTATCTTACTACTGCTATTGAAGTGTTTAAACTATCCATCAAATAAATAGGTGTTGATTAATAATGAATGTTAGATAGAAGTTTTTATTTTTTCATTATATTTACTAGTCAATTACTATGTTTTGTAAGCGTGGAAATCGTTTTCAGGGCAGTTTATCTATTTCCCGATCGACCGTTTTAAATGACCTCCCAAATGTATGGAAGCTGGTACCACGGAGATATCAAGCTATATTTCTGATTCTACCCAACCGAATAAGATGAAACATGGCCTAGATTTTAAGTTGGACCCCAAACTACCAAACTCTGAAAACCTAATCAAAATCTATTCGGCGCCAATTCTATGTTTCATATAGTTTATTTTATTTGGATGTCTCACAGCGTGCAACAAAGAAGATATATAAAAGCAAAACATCTATTAGCCAATTAGGACACTAATATATTCTGCAAGTTACACAGAAAAAGCCTTATAAAAGTTTACAACTTAACGCAAATCGGTGAGAGAGGCTAACCATAGAATGCATAACAAAGTATAAAGTAAAACGAATGAAAGAAAACAATACAATGCTAAAGTTAATTAACTTAATAGGTATTTAGGGAAAAAGCTATTGGCATAACTTTAAATTTGGATGTACCCACTAACTTACAACACGCTAATTCGGACCCCGCATTGAGCTCACTACCTAGTGAATCGGATAAAAGGGACCCTGGTGTAAAGACACGTAGGGCACGACGACAATTAGAGGCAGACTTCAAGGATAATATCAACACAGACATTGCTTCACTTATGTCTGAAATGACTAAATTATTTGCGAATTTCGAGCGCACTCAAAACTAAAAATTCGAGGCTCTTACAATGAATAACTTACTGGGTCAAAACTCTAAAATCCAAGAGTCCATTACGTTCTTGTCACAGAAAAACGACGAGCTAGTTGAGCGCCTGAATGCATCGGAAAGAGAAAATTCCAATCTCGCATTAACCAGCTGGAAAGTAGGATGGACAATTTGGAATGTCGTCGCGATCTGCTATGATTGAAATAAATAACTTGCCTCCTTCCGTACCCGAAAACTGGGAGATCCTTAGATCCAAACTCACCTCGATTGGAGATATTATAAAACAACCTATTCGACCCACGGAAATCAAGAATATTTATAGAAAAAAGCCTGGCAAAGATCGCTCCTCTGTCGGCACGGTAGTAGTGGAATTTACCTCGGTTGTACTTAAGGAAAGTCTTTCAACAAACTGAACAAGGAGGCACAACTATCTTCTTCACACCACAAATTGGTCAGATTGCCCACACCGATCTACATCGCGGAATCATTGTCCGTCCAAGGGAAACACCTAAAGCCAAAGGAAAAACCTTGGTCGTAATTTGCAAAAACAAGATAAGTGCAACAGCTGTTGGACGTACCGTGGCAAGGTTTTCATTAAGAAAACTGCAGAATCGGAACCAACGTGGATAAAAACTGAACTGGATCTTAAAAAGGTTATGAAAACACAATGACTAGATTTATATTATTATCCTATTATTATTAATGTCGTATTACACGTTTATATTTACAGGTTGAAAGATAACCCATATCTAACACAACACACCCCATACACATGTTACGTCAAATCTTACACACGCACAAGCACACAATGTATTTATAGCAATTCATCGGACGGCCACTCAGCTTATCATTACGCAATATTGGCCAGCAGTAACATAATTTTTGGCCTAAAAACCATGCATCCAGTAATCAATAAAATGTATTATTTAATATTATTATTCTACCTACAACATAACACTAAAGTTTTAATTTTGAACCAGTCACAGAATATTGATACTTACACGCAGCCATATTGTATCTTTAGTACAAGTATTTTTAGTGCAAACTACCCCACACTTAAATGTAAATAAACTTAGTTATCTGTCGATATCCTACCTACACATTACAATTCTACAATCTCGACGATATAAACATGGAACTTGATGATCTTGGAGTGGCTAGGTCCGCTACCTGTACGATCATGGACTGTATATAAAAGTATATCAGTGACGCGCCGTTCATCTTTAAAAATTATTTGTAAAAAAATAAAAAGTATTAAGTTACGCTTCTGGACAGGAGTGACACGGATTAGGACGTAATAGTACTTACCGAGTGTTGGTTGGTGACTTCTCCCCCCCTTCCGCCACTCGATGGATACAGCTTTCCTGCTACATCACAGCATTCGACGCAAAATGAAGGTGTAGTTGTGTACTATCGCAGTCATCACTGTGTTACCGTTGTAGAATCAAAAATAAAGGACGCTAACTGTATCACTATGATTTTAGGTACTGACACAGTCTTGTCGTGTCAATCTATCGCCTACCTAGTAATCGTAATATTAATGATTTTCTGGTCACATCTAATGAACATTTAAACCTATATTCTTCATATAAAAATATAGTATTGATGGGCGATATGAACATTGATATCTCTGAAAACGGTTGCGACTCTCAGTCTACAGAATACCTAACTTTCATATTCTGTCACGGCATGCTTCCTGCGTACACATTGGCCACACGTAACAATCAATCTTACCTGGACTATATCATTTTAAAAACAAAATGTTTGTAACAGATCACGATACCGTAATGCTCTATTTATATACTTCTAACTATAGAAAAACTAATGTAATGTCCAAACTCAAAACTCTTAGAATAATCGACTAAGACTCTGTGGAACGAGAACTACAAAGAACTAATTTTAATCCTTTGTACAGTATGTCTGATATAAATGAAGCCACAAAATTGTTTACTAATACTCTTAATGGAATTGTTACTGCCAATACCTCTTTAAAAGCAGCGTCAAACCGATGTTCATTAAGAAAACCTTGGATGACTACGGGACTTTTGAAATGTTTGCGAAACAGGGATAAACTTCATATTAAATTTAAAAAATCGCCTGATGATATAATACTTAGGACTACATTTACCAGGTATAGAAATTTCTGTAACGCCCTACTCAGGAAAACAAAAATGGATTTTGATAGAGCCTTGATCCAGAATGCTCAAGGCAATAATAAACGTCTTTGGAGTGCTATAAAAATATTACTTCTACCGCTAAACATAAATCTAGTGCAGATTCCCTTATTTCATCTCTGGATCCATAGCGTAGTATCGATGGGGTAAATAACTTTTTTGCAAACATAGGAAGAATACTGGCTGAAAATATCAAACCAACCGGCAACTTGCGACGTCGGTCGGTGTCATTCAGTCTTGTCCATATTCTTTTGCACTCCTGGACACTAATGAGGCTGAAGTTGGAAGTTTAATTGCAAATCTCAGAGACAACTGCGCGACTGGAGTGGTTAGATTGTCAACCACATTCCTAAAAAGATACAAGGAAGTTCTGACCCGTCCCATTACCTTTCTCTGCAATCGTGCTTTCTCGTCGGGATCTTTTCCTGACGCTTTCAAAGTAGCAGTTGTCACGCCAATATTTAAAAGTGGTGACAGAGACAGTGTCACTAATTATAGAACAATTTCGATCCTACCCGCTCTCTCAAAGATCTTGGAAAGACTAATAAACAACAAACTAGTAAAATATTTAGAAAAAAATAAAATTTTGTCACCTTCACAATATGGCTTTCGTTCTGGCATTTCTGCTAGTGATGCGGTACTGAAACTTACTACCAACATTGTTACTCACCTGGATAATAAACATAAAGTGGTAGGTATCTTCCTAGACTTGGCGAAGGCATTTGACACTGTCTCTGTACCCACACTTATTACCAAGCTGGAGTCAATTGGTATCAGAAGCTTTCAGCTTGAACTTTTTAGGAGTTATCTCTCGAATAGACGGCAACGTGGATTGGTGATAGGTTAAGTAATGAGCTGGGAATCTCTTGGTGCCTCAGGGTAGTATACTCGGTCCTACGTTGTTTTTAATCTACATTAACGACCTATGTCAATTTAAGCTTAGGGGGGGTTCTATTTTTACGTACGCCGACGCTACTGCGCTGATATTCTACGATGAGACGTGGGAGTTGGCATTCAACTGTGCCCAGACTGGGTTCAACTCTGTACGGAACTGGTTAGACGAGAATTTGCTGACATTGAACGTAGACAAGACGAAATTTATGTTTTTTTTTGTGTCGAGTAGGAGTTTGTCTGCATCCCCCAAATTCTCCCTATTTTCGCACTCCTGTTCAGAACTATCAATAAACAGGCTGTGCGGGTGTCCTGAGCTCTCAAGTGTTAGGTCAATTAAGTATCTAGGGGTCAACCTCGATAACCTTCTTTTCTTCCACCCACATATTGACAGGCTCGCAGCCTGAGTACATAAATTATTTTTTATATTTAAAACACTTCGTGATATCGTTAATTTCAAGGTACTAAGAACGGTGTACCTCGCCCTCGCAAAATCTTTAATCTCCTATTGCGTTGACTCATGGGGTGGATGTGACAAAACCTATTTACTAAAGCTTGTACGAGCTCAGAGGGCGCTTTTGAAGGTGGGCTGGAAACTGCCAAACGGGTTCCCTACATTTGAAGTTTACAGAAAATGCAGCGTTCTCGCAGTGCGTCAACTTTTTATACTTCAGCTTACTCTGCGGACTCATTGCCATGTCCTCTATGACCTATCCAATCCGCCCACCTCGCGGCGGTTTTACACCGTCTGTTCCTCGGTATCGACCAATTCCAGCTTGGCTCAACGTACATTTTATTTAATCGGGAGCTACATCTACAACAAAATAAATAAAATCCTAAACATACATTCAAAGTGTAAATTGGAGTGTAGGAGAATTGTGACATCGTGGCTGAAGAATTTTGATTATGATTCTACAGAAAAAATAATCGCAATTTTATCCTATGATAAACATATACAGACACACAAACAAACACCACACACATAACACTCACGGGTGCGCACACACACAGACACACATGCACACACACGCACACACATGCACACTCACGCGCACGCACACACACACACACACACACACACACACACACACACACACACACACACACACACACACACACACACACACACATGATAATAAGATTATTTGCTAGAATATTGCTTTAAGTACATAATCTAAAATATTTATTTGTAAGGGATGCAGGAGGTTGGGAGTTGGGATGTTTTTGTATTGTATTGTATAACCACGATGGGCTTAAACTCAGTTCCTCTCCGAACTCAGCATCTCGACGGTCAAATCTAACGCGTCAATCAAGAAATCTGCTCTCCAAACCAGCGCTTGGATAACTTGTACGAGGCCAGTCCAAATGCTGTATGCGTCGCCAAATACTGGGAGAACAAAGTATAAGAGGGAGTTAAGTCCATCGACTCGGATAAGAAGAAGATTTCATAATCGCTATAAATTTTTAAGCTATTGCATAGTTTTTATCGCGGGCTTTGAGCGCGGCGACCGAATCAAGAAATTCCGTAACGAAAATAAACCTAACACCCCCCACTCCGACCGGCACAGTGGTGCGGCGTTGAAAGCCATGCATCGTCTAACGTCGTTTCAGTTCAGCAGACTTCGGCACGGTGTTTGTGTGCGTGCGACTAGACGTATGCGTGTAGACTAACTGCTTACTGCTCATAACTGATTCTGTCTCTTTTAGACACAATGCTAGGTGGTGTCAGCGTGCTTTTTGGATGAAGACGAAAAAAATACTGCATAAATAAAATAAATAAATAATTATAATTGCATAAGTTGATAAAAAATGCTATGCAATAGCTTTACCGCAGTAGTCCCCAAGTGCCACACGTATTTTTTATTTGTAAATACGTACAATTTATTGCTAATTTACTATATGTATAGATTAATTTTATTTGTCAATTTCGGTTATTAGCTCCTTAGCTAATGAAATAGATCGGTTGATATCATAAATACTTTTAAATGTATGTAGCTATTTATTTATACAAAAATAAATACGTCATGTCGGAAGACTCCCACTAATATCAGAAATGTGAAGGTTTGTGTGTGTATGTGAGTGTGTACATGTTTGTCACCTCTTCCCGCCTAAACGGATGAATGCATTTCTTCCGGCGGCGTGAATCCAATGGAATCAGAATCAGAATTGTCTTTATTGTTAAAGTATACAGGGTTGCAGATGTTATTACATTAATAGTTCCAACAGCTTGTCTATAACGGACGTTCAATAAATTTAAAATTATACATCATTTAATTTTTGGTTACGTTAGCAGGAAATGCGAATTGTAGCAGCACAATGGTATAGTCTGCTAGCGTGACAAGCAGTCTCAGCGGCAGCGCGGCGTCCACCGCGAATACGCCACAGCCACGTAGTGCACCGCCCCGGGCGCGGGACACGCGGACCACGTTCTTGCAAAGCCGACGCAGCGAGACTACACAATAACATTATAATTACATTTAGTTTGGTCAGCTGCTACGTAAGCCCAGGGATAAGAAATAGCTGCCAGAACCTGCCGGTATCAGGAAACAATAAGAATAATAATAGGAATTAGAATAGGAATAGGAATAAGAAAAAGAATAAGACTAAGAAATCTCCGTGATCTTCCTCAAATCTTACGGAGTCAACTCCAGGCTCCATTTTTTTAAGATGAACTTATATTCATCATCAGCCTACACTAGTCCATTACTCAGCTGGAAACCAACTTCACCCAATAAGCGCCAAGGCAGTCATACTGCATCTAGCCTCCACTTGCAAGATTTCGTTTCTGATAATTATCTACTAACCTGGCATTTTATTTCTGGTTTTTAACATCATGCAACAATATTCAGCTCTTTCTACTGCCACGTAGAATTTTTCACATTCCATGCTCAACATTGATATATGAAAAATATTTTTCATGAACCACAGTACGACAATGATGAGAATCTTTCCGGCGTACTGAAAAAGTATAGAAATAAATAAAAACTACAGTATCGTTTATCATGATTGAAATAAAATACTACAGAAAATCATATCCTACTTTTTCTACTATATAATAAAACAAATACTAAAGTTACTAAAAATAGGACAGATGCCTTGGAGATGTGGTGCTAGAAAAAATGCTTGTAGTGTTCTGGACGTATTTGGCCAGGACATACTACAAAGAAATGTATATGTGGGCCCTTAAGGCAGGGAAAGGGAGAAGGCACAAGACCACGCGGAAGGTCACTACTGTTGATGTTGGTGCTATGACGAGTGTAGCGTAGTGTAGTTTGTGAAGAGTGGATGTCGGTAGGTAAAACGTGATACCAATCCTCAACTGATCACTATGACCACTATGCTAAGAGTGTAACGACATACAAGAAGATTACATACCAAATACAATACGTTGTCCTTTGAAAAAAATATAACCAGTTGCAAGCAAGCCAAACATTCGAAGAAGATTTCGACTGTGTAATATGTTATCTGAAAATCAAGAACAATAAGACAGACTTGACAAACTGAGTGGTTCAGTTGGTAAACATGCCGGTGTGCCAACCAGAGGTCCCAGGTTCGCATCCCCGTCGAGCAGAAATTGAATTGATGAATTTTAAATTCTATCGGTCTGGGTGTAGTATGTATAATAGGTATGTATTTAATAAAAGTCTATAAGTAGTTTATCAGTTATCTTTCATAACACAAGCTTTGCTTACTTTGGGGCGATGGCGCTGTGTAAATTTGTCCAATCATATTTATTTATTTGCATTATTAAACCTTATTCCTTTTTTTGTTATTATATGAGGAATAAAATATTGCTTACCACGACATTGTAAATTCTTTCAAAGTCTTTAAACGCGCTCAGCAAATTCAAATACTGATAAAAGAATTCTTCTTGAGTTGCTGTTTCTATTACAGATTCACTATCGTCTTTAAGTTTCTGAATCCAAGTATACAACTCTGTAGTCATCAGCTTTACCAACATAGTACATCTTACAATATTTATATCAAAACTATATTGAAATAAATATCCGAAAGGACTGTTTTCATTGAGAAATAGTAACACTAAAATATGTGCCACTATATACGATATACTTAAAATACTGTACAACCAGTTGAATCTCACATAAGATTCATAGTTACGGGTATAGCTCTTGGTAAATTTGAATACTCTCTGAAGTTTGAGGGTCAAACTAACTTCTGAGTGACTGTGAACGTAATTTGTAACTAAGTTGATGATGAAACCGACTAGGAAGTCTACTAAATAAACAGAATAGTAAAAGGTTAATGATTCCCTTATCACTGGGAAAAAAAGGACTGACCGAATTGTTAAAATACACGCTGTAATATGGATAGAAATGAAAACACCGATGCAGAGCATATTGAGAACATTATAGGTAAAGTTATTAGGTGTAATGAATCCATCTTGAATTTTGTATTTAAAGTGCAGGATGATTGTTTGAAAAAAATTTAGAGGCCCAAGCAATTTATTGAAGTCTTTCTCGATAAAGTTGTCAAGCAAATATTCACTATGACCGATGCAGTATTTATTTTTCATTATAAAAGAAGGATCAGGTAAGTTAATACTTAAGTTTTATCACTTTGAGTAATATTATGACAACCAATCTTTCACGTAAAATTTTTGCAAATGTAATATACAATATAGTTTGTTCTTCACAATACACCGTCTTACTGATTCCGTACGACCAAAATTGATTGGGAAGTTTCCTTCATTACTTATATTGCTTAGTTATTAATTTAATTAATCATATTGTCTGTATGAGAATTAAATTTAATATAATAAAATACCTATACATTACTTGAAATGTGTCGTGTAGCAACCATTTTAATTACTAGCGAATATAAGGTAACCAAATAAGACTTTAGAGCCAATGCCTTTCACCAGCCTACCTATCAGGTGGTAGGACTCTGTCAAGCTTGACTAGTCCGCCTGGGTGAGTACCATCGCCTTATCTATTTCTGCCGTCAAGCAACAATGCTTTCATTGTTGTGTTCCGGTTTGAAGGATAAGGTAGCAACTTTTTGTTGCGTGCAACCTAAATACTTGAATCGTAGATATTATTGGCGACAGTGACCGCTTACAATCAGGTGAGCTATTTGCACGTCCGTCACTACGTAATATAAAAAATAGCCTTCCGTTTCAGGATCACCAGCCCGCTGCATGACACCCTCCTGTCACTGCCACAGAGGGAATAAACTACAAATCTGGATTTCAAAAAATCTAACAATTATACTGGGAACTAAAAACAACTAGGTACTTCATTCATGTAAACTGTAAACTGTTGGAATCACACTTTATCGAGTACGCGTGGGTACAAATATGAATTAAGTGTCATACATATTACTTCAAAGGTTCCTTATTTTTTTGTACCCCTGTTCCACTTTATTATACAAATTTTTACCTATATAGTTACATTACAATATGTACAAATTAAAAACTACAATTTAGGAAACTAAATACACATTTTACTTAAAAAATTAATTACATACAAAAAGCTGATTCTAGCTCGCTGCCAAGCGGAAGCGTTTCCAGAATGCTGGCGGCGTTACTGTAACGTTGCATTTTTGTGAACGTTCCCTTTATTTATTTTTTATTTTTCTTTTTTAAGTATATCTATGTAACATATATTTTGCCATGTCTCTGTTACCATTTTTGTGTGCAATAAACTATTAAATAAATAAATAAATAAATGGTATGGTTTTTCTACCATGTTATCTCTCTTATTTGATTAGTTTATTTGTTTTCATATTTATATTCTCCCACATTTTGATAAACCGTTTTGGGGAAATGATTATGACGTGCTAGGTACCCTATTTTTGAAGGCGCTTTGGGCGCGAGAAGTTATATTTTTTTCTATATAAAAAAATAAAGAGGGACCCATTTTTATGATAAGGTTTTGTATTTTGTATTTTATTTTCTTTTGTTTTGTTTTCTTTAATTTTACCTTTTACAAATATATTTAAAATATTTTATACCCCCTCAACCTTAGTTTTCTTTTTAAAACCCTCAGTAAAGTAGTTCTGATCAGAATCCAGTCTGACATTACCTTGTTAAATGGTCAAAGGTATACGTTGTCCGAGGTACGCGCCAGCACGACGGTTTCCGGTTGCCTCTTAACCGAGTAGATACCTCTTGAAAAATTTTTTTAGCTCTAGGGCCCTATAATCCTAGACTTTCAACCCCAAACGGCGCAAATAAATATCCCTGACCTAGGGAACCATATTTGCGCCGCTTAAGGTCTTCCACCGTTGATGCAGCTGCGCCAGGGTTGGGCGAGGTAGCCCTTGTGTGGGATGGGGCCAAGGTGTCTTTACAGGTCGCACCCCACACCAGGAGCCGCCCTTGTGACCAAGCAACGAGCGTCATGCCGGCGGGCCTTTTGCCATCAGCCCATTGGGTTCTAATACAGCTGGCACGTTGATGGTGGCAAGGGTACGGCGGATGACGTCATTGAGGTTCGCATGGCGCGACAAGCGACCGGCACTACGCTGGCACGACAGGCCATGGTGCCCAAGGGTATCTGCAATGCTTCCGCAATGGTAGCGATGTAGTTCGTTAATTTTCATACCAAGGCGCAGGTACACGGAAAGACAAAATGTAGCTCCGGTGAGAAGAGTACCTGTATTGGGTGAAGGAATGGCATGTAACCAAAATCCCACTTCCTTTTCCGAAACCGCAAGAAGAAGCACGATCTGCAGAATTAACCGAGCTTTCTAAAAGGTTGGAATGGACTCCGTTTGGCGGAAAACAAACACGCATGTAATTTGGTAGCATTGAACGCCACTAGATTGACTTCGCCCCAGTTGGAGACTGAATAAGAGACCTTCGTTCAAACGCCTAACTTTGGCCTCTCGACCAGACTAAATGTCGACCCTGTTTGGGTTTTGCCTCTTACAGATAATCTGTCTGTTTGCCTGAACAGTTACTGTGATGTCATCTGCGTATCCAAGGGTACCGAGTATAAGCAAATCATTAACATGCAGCACGACAAGAGTCGCGGACAGAACCGACCCCTGAGGACGTCGATGGCCTGAAGAACAGACGAGTAACCATCGAGAAGTACACGGATTGATCGTCCACTCAGAAAACTGATTGGCTATGATTGAATATTGACTATGATAGTGGAGCGACTGCTGTGGTGTCACCTTCATGTTGTCCATTCGGTCGACGAGTGAATGATGATATGAATGAATACATTTATTGTGGCCTTAAGACACCACATCACATGATGACGTTGTTTAATAACGTATATTGGATTAAGTAACGTATAGTGTTTTGGATGTTTCATGTAATAATTTAGATGTAACAAAAAGTGTAAATCTGTTGGCAAATTCAATAAATAAATAAATAAATATTTTTTTACTTCGAAATTTATCTCCGAAATATTAATTATTTTAAATATATTGCCACACAAATTATGAACACAATAAACTTTATTTACCACTGATTGTGTCTGTGAAATTATTTGGATTTGAGAACACTGCGATATTTAGTGTTGAGTTAACACCATGCCCACACACTATATATACAAAATAATTAACCATACTTGATCAAGTAAATCGAATGACGTTCGAGTAAAGTCTTTCAAGGAAAGAAAATGTTATACTCCATGTTTTGTTTTCACTGCTTCATTACAATACTCATAGTACGTTTAACAATTGCAATTGTTTATCAAATTAATAATGTTTGCAATTCTGCTTATGAATTATACCTTCCCATGTAATAAAATTATTATTTATTTATTTATATTTATTTGTTTCCACAATGTTGTTACAGTAATAATGTAAATAATATAATTACCGACAGCATTCAAGTAAATAAACATTACATTTCAGTTTGCAGTCTTAAAAGGTACTACTAATATACTAGTACATATGCGTTCTTTCTTGAATTCATTAAACAAGACCGATAATTAGAGTAAAGTAAGCAAATATCACCCTATCTCGTAGTGTACTATAATATGAAAAATGCTGGAGCGGCTGTTGCAGCTAAAACTACTAAATCATCTTCGGCCTGGACTCTCGTCCGTCCGTCTCATCTAACTCAGCTTTAATGAGCTTAAAACACATAGCAAGCTATTATGTGAAACATATCACCTCAATATATCTGCCTATATTTTGTAGTAGATTATTATATCCTCTAGTGTAAACTACGAACCTCCAATGTCATCATCACCTTGGCGCCGGTTGCGCCCCCACGCAGCACGCGAGGGCCCAGGGTCCGCCCCGATGTACCAGCGAAGCTCCAATGTACCAGATCAAATAATAAACTTGCTGCAGTTTGGTTTGGAAGCCAAACTAACTTTATGAAATGGGAACACGGCGTCTAACAGTTATATATTAGACTACGGAGTTAGTCAAGGTGGTCTCACCTCTCTAGACCTATTCAATTTTATAAAGATTTGGAAAAACAGCTAATAGACGCCTCAGGTGACCGGCTCGTTCCTCGGACAGAGGATAAGTTTTTCTATCCAACCAGCCAGTAGCCAGCTTGCTGGGCACAATTCCGGGGGGCAGTGATGTAAATAACTTTTTTATTTTTTAAGGTTAGTTTTAGTTTATTTGTTATGGTTTTGTAAATATTTTATAAAATTTTAATCTCATTAACGACCTGATTGTGGAGCTGAGAGGCAGCAAGACCGAATGTCACGAAGGTGGGGTTTGCGTAAACAACCTCAGTTACGTCGATGATATATTTTGGTGCATCTCAGATGCTAAATCTAGGGCCTCAGAAGGTTGCATTCGATTTGTGAGCGTTATGCGGACACTCATAGTCTAAAGTACAATGTAGTACCTACAATGAACTCTTCATGATATTTAGGGCAAGAATGGACCCGGAGAGAGCAAAATATATATTTAGAAGGGAGTGGCAGAATAGCAGGGGGTGGGACTTGTGTCACGCTACCCTGAGCCATATATATATATATATATATATATATATATATATATATATATATATATATATATATATATATATATATATATATATATATATATATATATATATATATATATATACAGGGTGTAAAAAGACCGCTAGCATTAATTGAAACCTCATATTCTACCCATGAAACTGAACAACTTCCCCAAGAAACATACCCGCGGAAACTCTTAGTTTAGGCAGAAATCGAGATTCTTTTTAAAAAAAAAAGTTGTATTTTTGTACTAAAAAATATCAAGTATCGATAACTAAATCGTTCACAATTAATTTAGACACCCAAAGTTCAAATTTAAGTTGAAATAAATGCACTGTAAGTAAAAGAACGCAATGTAAAGCGTGCGCCCGGCCGCCCTGCCGCACACGTGCTACTACCTACCTACTCGTGACGCGCGCACGGCCGGAGGTAGGTACTACCTACAGCGGCCGCGCGCGATCCAGCCCGCCACCGGCCGTCCGTGGGCCCATGCGCATAGGCAGCAACACTGCCATGCTACCACTCAGTAAAGTTCAACAAGACAGGGGTACGCATACCTTAATACATTACCTAGACGTTTGCTTACGGTCATTCACATTATACTAAAATCGTACCCAGCACCTACTTACCGTCGATACCAGCAGTAAAGTTCACGATCGAAAGTCCTACCTACCTAGGAACATGATTGTATGACGACCATTCACATTACATGAGAATTTAACGAAGTAGGTATTTACCGCGGCGCGCACTTGCATGGTCAGGCACAGGATCAGCTGTCTACCTACCTAACTTACGTACACGTTTGCTTACGGACATTCACATCATACGAGAATCGACCCCAGTACCTACCACCCACCTACTGTCGATATCTGCAGTAAAGTTCACGATCGATAGCCCAATACCTACTAGGAACATGAGAATTGAACATAGTTCCTGTGGTAGTACCTACCTACCGCCACGCGAACCACTTGTCATCAGCTGACAGGAAAACCGAACCGAACAGTCTGCGACTTATAGTTTAGCAGTTATTTAGGTTTAAATAAGTGAATTTTGTGCCTTATTTGCTTTGGTGAACAGGTGTTAGGTACCAGGTGGTACCATTTTGACGAGAATGTCATTTGCTTTGTGCGACAACTACTGCACGATGGTTTTTCCCCGTAAGTGGCGCCTAGCCAAGGTATACCTACTAGTTAGGTAGAATACGCCAGAGCGGCCGCCGCGCGGGGTCAGTGGCCACTGGTCACGTGGGCGAGCGGGAGCCGTGCGCTGGACGATGTACATTGCGCGTCGCAATTAATTACTTTTTTTAGGTAGCAAAATTATGAAGTCATTTCCGCGGGTATGTTTCTTGGGGAAAGTTGTTCAGTTTCATGGGTAGAATATGGGGTTTCAATTAATGCTAGCGGTCTTTTTACACCCTGTATATATATATATATATATTTTAATTCTGTTACATTTATTTTATATACATATATATATATATTTATAAGATGGTAAATAAACGATTATTATTATTATTATTTGTACCTGAGGTTTAAGGCACAAGAAAGTTCTTGCCGCGTACGACCAATCTATGCGATGATCTTCCAACAGCGGTGTTCCCGGGCCTTACGACATTGGAGCCTACTAGAATCGAGTCTACACAACACATTTACCATACCCCTGATGCTGCGGTGATCACTTATCACTAGATTACTCGATTGCCATCCTCTATTTAAAAAAAACACTAAAATACATATTTGTTAAAAGAATTTTATTTGGCTTCGACACACATAAACATAGAAAACGTTATCCCTAGGCTGCTACATCATCAAAGAGGCTTACGGCACGGCGATGATATGGTCATTGGTCGTTATGAGTTGAGTTGAATTCACGTAGTAACCTTAGCAGGAAATGCGAACTGCAGTAGTACAATTGTATAATCTGCTAGTCTGATGAGCAGTCTCAGAGGCATCGCGGCGTCCACCGCGAACGCACTACAGCAGCGCAGCGCGCCACCGCGCGCGCGTGACACGCGGACCACGTTCTTGCACAGCCAACGCAGCGAGACTGCGCAATAATATTATAATTAGATTGAGTTTGGTCACCTGCAACGTAAGCCCAGGAATACGTAAGAAATATGTTCTCTATTAACCTGCTTATCAGGAAAAGCTCTTGCGGGAGGCCCAAGAAGCAAACAGCTTAAGAAGCGACGATTCTAATGACCGGAAAAAGTGAAGAAGGATGAGACTTGACAGAAGTCGGGATGAACCTCTAAGATGATAATGATTTACATCTACCGATGACATAGCGACACTGTGGCGTGTAATTTGAATTCACAGGAAAATAACCTGCTCAATCTCTGGGCTCCCTAGGTAAAGACCACCAGAGATCATCTACTAGTCCACCGCTGGAAATAGGCCTCCCCAAATGAGCGCCAACGCACCCTATCCTCGAGTTGCCGCATCAAGCCTACATTTGCAACCTTTCGTTTTTGCTATTTATCTACTAACCTGGCGTTTTACTTCTGGTTTTTAAAACCATGCACCAATATTCAGCTCTTTCTACTGCCATGTAGAATTTTTCACATTTCATACTTAACTATTAAATGATTTCAGCATACTGAAATAGTATAGAAATTAATGACAAGTTTGGTATCGCTGATGTGTCTATAATAAATCTATTAGTAACAAGAGTCTAATCATCATCATCATCATCTCAGCCAAGACGGCCACTGCTAGACATATATATTTGGCTTCGTATTTCATACGCCAGTTCCCCACGAACTTTTGCAGGTTGTTTGACTTGTTTGTTTTTATTTTCTTGATTTCCTGTACGAGATCGCCACTCGAACAACACCCGCCAATTTCACCCGCCACCTTTCCTCCCCATCCATTTATTATAGCTGAGTTACTCGAAGATTAATAATGAGGCACCACATCTCCGTTCCGTATGTCATCACTGGCAACAGTCGCTGGACGAAGACCTTCGATGGCGACACTGATAGCCATTTTCACTAAACCTAGGAATCGCCTAAGTTCCGTCTTAACTAGCATTAAGCCAATCAGAAACGTCCAAATTGGAACTTAGCTGATTCCTAAGTTTAGTGAAAACGACAATGAGAGAGGGGCGATAAAAACTTCCTCAATTTCCTAAAAACTGCCGGATCCAACAGAGTTGTAACCATCGATTGATCTCTTTCTCGAAGTTGGCCTACGTAACTGGGCAGTTTGTTGCAAGGAAACATTTTCATCAATAACTTCGAGAATACCCTTCAACCATACTGTAAGTAACAGTAAAAGTTCGGCGTAAGCTTCCTATTGTCAATGTTAATTTTAAGATACGCCATTGACGTTGATATGCGTCGGTCTTCGGAGGTCGTCGGAGCGTCTGTGGCCTAGTGCTAAAGGTGTCGGACTCACAAGCAAGAGGTACCGGGTCCTGATCCCACTGCCACTGGTTGAACAATAACCGATGCTCATACAGTGAGGAATATCATCGTGATGAAACTTAATGTGTAACCATGATCCAATCTAGTCGGGTTCCCCTGGTAGCAGGGTCATAGAGGGCATATAGCAGTCGCTCCAATGTTATAACATGATCTGCCAAAATCGTGGATTATGGTTAAGGTGGACCTCGGGCCCTCGTGCGCGAAAGCACAACCGGGACATTAACGCCAAAATGATTTATTTTGACCTTGATATGCGTGCGATACTAGATTGTCCGTTCGATCGTTGCGCGTAAGTGGTTTGGAAACGCAGGTATATAAACAGGCCCTCAAACATACCATTTGTAAAACGTTGTACTTTGCAAAAAACAAAACCAGTTGCAAGCAAGCCAAACATTGGAAGAAGATTTCGACCGTGTAATATGTTATCTGTAAAACAAGAACAACACAAACTGCATTTTTAAAGCATAAAATGTATTTTTAATTAAAATAAAAGAGTGATTAGAATATCACTCACTTACCATCACTTGGTAAATTTTTTCAAAATCTTTGAACGCACCCAGCAAGTTCAAATACTGGTAAAAGAATTCTTTTTGAGTTGCTTTGTCGATTTCTAATGCACTATCGTCTTTAAGTTTCTGAATCCAAGCATATAACTCTTTGTTTATTAGTTTTATCAATAAGGCACATCTTATAATATTTAAATCAAAAGTAAATTGAAATATAAATACGGAAGGATTACCACCTAGAAGTACCAACATTATAATATTTAACACTATAAACGATATGCTAAAAATATTGTACAACCAGTTGAATGTCACATAATATGCATAGTTAATAGCACAGAACTTGATAAATTTCTGGGTGACTGTGAACATAATTTGTAATTAGGTTCACTATGAAACCGATCAGGAAGTCTACCAAATAAAAAGAATAGTAAAAGATTATCGATGCCCTTATCAGAAGGAACTCAGTTACTGCCCATATTACCATAACGCACGTTGAAATATGGATAGAAATTAAAACAAGGATGCAAAACAAATTGAGAACGTTGAAGGTAAAGTTATTAGGTGTCCATTATTAGGTATCCATCTTGGATTTTGTATTTAAATTGCAGAATAATTGTTTGAAAAAAATTAAGAGGCCAAAGCAATTTATTGAAGTCTTCCTCGATATAGTTGTCAAGCAAATATTCGCTACGACCGATGTGGTTTTTATTTTTAACTTTGAAAAATTTTTCAACGTCGTTCGTGCTATGTTTTAGATTAATGAAATTACGAAACATTCATATTACAGCTTGCCCTTCACAATACATGAGCTAACGTTTTGTTACTTCATGGGTAACAGGGTAATATTGATTCAGTATTAAAGCTTCCTTCATTACTTAGTTGGTACAGTTCATCATTTACATAATAATTATAGTGCCTGTATGAGCATTAAACTAGATGCATTAATGGATTATGTGTCATATGATTACGATAATGATAATGATTGTGTGTAAACATTGTT
The DNA here is from genome assembly GCA_907269095.1 of Blastobasis adustella. Taxonomy (NCBI): domain Eukaryota; kingdom Metazoa; phylum Arthropoda; class Insecta; order Lepidoptera; family Blastobasidae; genus Blastobasis; species Blastobasis adustella. The sequence continues at coordinate 2,462,779 of OU026132.1, forward strand.
GTTTTCGACACGAAGATGTGGTAACCATCTTATTCGTAAGGTTATATCCTGTATGATAAACGGAAAAGATTGGATACATTTTTTTTTATTAAGTAAATTGAAGACACTAAATGACGCCAACTTTTCAAAGTTTTTCGGGTGGTTATTTTTTGTTAAACATTTTGTCTATATTTTGGTTACTGACCAATAAAAAAATTACAACATCCTCTAAATGTTTGTTGTAGGGATGTTTGCTTTTTTTATTTCTCTGGGGTAACTATAATTTGAAGAATCTTCTTAAAAAATTATTGTGCCGTCTTGAGGACATCCAGAACTTGTAATCCGAAATATTAAGACGGTATATTGACGTGTTTGTATACGCATGAATATCTTCACTGCTGCTTTCTTGTTGATTTCTGTATATTGTATTTGTTATGTCATCTATGTTGTCTGTAGCTTTTAGTAAATTTGAGTTTTTAAAGTAAATATTACGGTCCTCGATGACTTCTTCATTTCTGTAAGTTGTTTGAGTAACGTATTTAACGTATGGAACATTTTCTTCGCCAATGTCGCCTTCTGAGCTCACTATATCAAAATCACCAAGTACCTGGTTGCGTATTTCATCGAAATATGTCTTTAAATCGCCATTTTCAAACTCATTATCTTTATGCTTTGGTGGTGATAAAATAGCAGGTTTTTCAGAATTAACCGGATGTTTGTCCTTTTCAATACTTATAAAATTAGCTTTATCTGGAAGTTTTCTTAAACTTTTCTCGAAATCTTCTGTAGCCTCAATGCTAGTTAGATCACCAAATGGTACTTCAGTTATCTTGGTAGGATTGGTATTTAATTCCATATCATAATTCAAAGTAGATTTCTGTAATTCATAGTACTCGTTACCGATTTTCGGTTCTATATTGTTTATTTCTGTCAAGGCCTTTTCAGCAGTCTCCATTGTGAGAATCTTTTCAATATTTTCATTCTGTTTCTGTTTAATGAATTCAGTTTTTGGATGTCTTTTTGCATTATGTTTTTTCATATGTGAGAAATAACTTTTCTTAACTTTTTGAATACGTGTCTTTGGATGTTTTGTAACATGACTTTTTTGCATTAAGGGCAAATATTGTTGTTCCAATGTTGTATGTTTGGGTGTGTTTTTATTTGTAAACAATTCTATATTTTTAGTGACGTCCCAACTATAAAATATAGTACGAAGGAAATCTTGAAATATATCTACATCGAAATTCAAATGCCAGCCTGCCTTCAGTGCTAAATCTGTAGTCGTTTCTATCACATATGGAGCCTTTGAAGTATCCCGTAGTGGTTCAAACCAGAAATTCGTTGTTTTCGATGGTAAATTATATTCCATGAAACTTGCGGGTGTTGTTGTTTTACTCAACTTATGAGGTACATGCTGAAACAGAGATCAACGAGAGCATTTAAATGCTTACGAAAAGGACATATCCACTAGTAGACGGTTTTTACTAGTAGTAGTTAAACATGATGAAAATAACGTAATAATAATCCATTTCATCAGAAAAATAATCATTCATGCTTGCATTTTATTCTATGATATAGAGAAACTCGACGCATAGAAGCCCTTGCAGCGCTACATTTAAATTTCCTCACACTGGTGAGGAAATTGTACTAATTCACAGCTGGACATAAGCCTCGCCCAATGTTCGTCAATACATCTTGCCCCCGGCTTGCCGTAGCCTTTCGCAAATAGTCACTCCAGCTAGCCGGAGGATGACCTACGCTTGGAACTTACTATACTCGGAGGCCCTCGGATGTACGTACCTGTTCCATTATTTGATCGATCCAGTCGTAGTAGTATCCGACTTTAGTAAAGACTGTGGGGGCATCGGGGGTGCCGCAGGCGGGAGAGCCGAAGCTGACCACGCCCACCAGGTAGCCTCCCACCACCCCTGGGCCGCCTACGTCGCGCTGTATGCATCCAAAATCTATATTATTGCAATCTTGATAAATAGCATTAGCACTTGACGTAGCCTATTTTGTTATGTCACTTGTCAAACGGCAAGGTGGCCGCCTTTGTTACGATATGAAATTATGGTTGAAATGGTTTAATAATAATATTAAATCTCTTTATTTTAGGCAAAAGACCCATAAGTGTACATTACATATAAAAATAAATAATTCAAATTTAAAATACAATAATAAAGATTAGAAGTTTAAGTACATGTTAAAATTCAATTAAAATCGAATTATTGGTTTTTTAAGTAAAACATCCATTTAATAGTCAATACACGGCATATATGTGATTTTAATATTAGCCATTATAAAATGGTTTCCACATGAAACGGCACTTTAACCGATAAACAATGGGCAAAATTATATTTGCCACCACTGATGGCACATTTTCGCGGCAGGCTATGTGTAGCTCATAAATATCTCTATGCATAAATGAAGTTGAATATTTTGAAACTCACATTACAAGCGCCGCTGCCTTTCGATATGTAACCAGCGCAGAAGTTCCGTCTTGTTACGTACTCGCTATAACAATGAAAACTCGGTCATTCCATTTTTTCTTTTTTTTTTCTGAATTTATGTTTTACCTCACCGTAAAAGCATCGCATAGCATTTAACTAATGTACATAAGTCAGAAAAGAGTAATTGCTATATGGCGCCACTAGGGTTTTAACCCGGTACCTCGGGTACGAGTCGGACCCCTTTACCAGTTGGCCACCGACGCTCCTTAATCCTTAATTTATTACTGAATGTTAATTGTATTTAGTTATATAAATCTGTAGTTAGCGTCTATTCACGCAGTTCTATATCCTCATCGTCCCCAGCTGAACTGGAGCACTCAAGCAAATTCTGATAAAACAGAATTATTTTGATGACAATGACTAGAGAAGGTAGCAGCATCGGTTTTACGCAGAACGTCGTACCACAATACGGTTGCCCAAGCGTGCTCTACACTCGAGAAAACACTTGCCTTGAATAGACATCTTGACAGTCCTGAAGCGGGTATACATCAAGAACGTCAAATGAAAGCCTGCTATCTTTGACTATGTTACTTTGCTGTAAAAAGAAAAATTGTAGTTCAGTCATTTTGTCGCCATTATTATACTATAGAGAATGTAGAATTATTCTTTATGATTTCATCATCACAGCTATAATAGTCCACTGCAGGATCTTGGACCTCTCCCACGAAAGGAGAGGTTATTGCCATAATCTTCACACATGGCAGGCGGGTTGGAGATAGCAGTGTTGTAAATATAACAATGGAAAGAGCTGCTGCCCATTTTCCAGCCTATGGAGACTCTTGATCTTTTGTTTCAAAAACATTAGTCGCCTTGTACGACACCCAGGAGTGTAAGGTTGGTGCTATTCTACTCCGCCAGACACCACACGGCCAACTTTATGATATATCTTGTCAAATCATAATCACACAACTCACCGTCTTGGAACCCCATCCAACAATAACGACACCAGGAGTATTGAATGGTAGATCTGAAGCTGACGTATCTAATGAAATCTTTTTGACGGAATCTGTTTTCTTTCCGAACTTTATCCTTCTTACGAGTCGCATTAAACCCAAGTTGTGATTTAAATTCCTAGGGTTGTAATTTGGATGAAAGTAGACCTCCAGGATGGCAATTTCTTCTCCACCGCCGTTATAATATGTGCTTCCGATACGAACAGACAAGAAACTTGGATTCTCGCGGTACAAGCGATTGTTCCATGCCCTGGGAATTGTAAGCTCTTTAAATAAGTTAGCTTTTTCCAACATCTTAGTCCTAGTCCATCTATTTCCATTTTCATTCTACTTAAAAAGAAAATTTTAATTCAAGAAATTCCGCCTATATTTCTACTGCAGGTTTTCTCAAAAATCGTTAACAAATGCTGTGGTTAAGGAACCTTGGAGACGTATTTGGTTATGCATTGTTCTACGTCTTGCTAATACTATACTATAAATAATAATACTATAAATGCGAAAGTTTGTAAGGAAGGATATTTAGGTGTTTGTTATTTCTTCAAGCAAAACTACTGAATGGAGCAGAAATAGCCTATTATGGCCTATAATAGCCCAGAATAGCACATAAGCTATAATTTATTCTAAAATTCAATGTGGTCCCTGCGTGAACGGGTCTGGAATCATCATCATCACAGCCCGTAACAGTCCACTGCAGGACTTAGGGCCTCTCCCACGAAAGGGGAGGTTATTGCCATAATCTCCACGCTTGGCAGGCGGGTTGGAGATCGCAGTATTTAAATATAACAATGGAAAATGCTGCCGCCCATTTTCCAGACTACGGAGACTCTTTATCTTTTGCCTCGAAAACATTAGTCGCCTTGTACGACACCCATGAGTGTAAGGGGTTGGTGCTATTCAACTCTGCCGGACACCACACGGCTAACGGAATGGAATGTTATAACTGAATTTTACGCGGACGAAGTTATGGGCAAAAGCTAGTGTTTTATAAATATTATTTAATGTTGTTAGTAAATGATTCAAAATCTGTTACTCTAAAACAAGCATTACAAATTTACTTATTTACAAAAAAAATTTAATAGCCTTCAACCGTAGTATTTTAGAAATTTTTTACTTTGCACTACAGAAATTAGTTATGTACTATTTAGGCAAGAAAAACAAAATACCCTTACAGTTGAATACATGACGCCGCCGTTATGATGAGATCATCTTTGATGATGGAGCCTCCACATTGGAACTGTTGAAATACCAGCACTGCAGCTATGAAAGGGTAGTGTTTCACCTTTGTGTGGCGTCCATTGTAGATCCGTCGAGCTAGCGTAAGAGGTTCTGCAATTATTTGTTGTATTACTAAATAGTATAGAAGACAGGTGACTTGAGAGCTGGCTCGTTCCCCGGACAGAGAAGTTTTGCTATCCAACAAAGCAATGCAGTCAGCTTTCTGGACACCATTTCAAGGGCAGCGATGTGGATGATTTTTATGTAATATTTAGTATTAGTTTTGATTTATTTATGGTCTCCATTCATTTGTAAATACACACATAGGAAAAAAGTATTTATATACATATAGTACTTACCCCAAAATTCGTTTGCAGGCAGAAGCTCGTATTGACCTGTTTCTGTAACATTGTCTTCTTGAGTTGTTTCGTCTAAAATCGTAATTATATCCTTATTGATACTAGCGCGCTTATCAAAGAGGCCTATATTATCCAAATGCTCGTTGCTATGTTCATGCAGATAATTGTTCGCATATTTTATAATATTATCCGCAAAAACTTTACCGATTATTTCATTGTCCCTACCCTCTAAACTATCGTCTTGAGCGTTTAATACTTCGTTCAACAGAACCACATAAGTTTCGCTTTCAATATTGATAACTTTTTTATCGACTCTTGAAAATCGAGATATTTCCTTTAGGCATTGGTAGTCTCGTAAAGTCAGCGAAACGAAAAAATTATGGATGAGGGAGTACTCTTTTAGTTTGCCTTGGTTTTTTACTACATTGAGCATCATATCCGCAAAGAGCTTGTTAGTGATGGACCTAATCGCGGCTTCTGTTTTTATTATATCGTTATCTTTGCCTGGAGGGAGTTCCTCAAGGTTCAATACTAGATTGAAAATGTATGAGAAGGTCCAATAGAAGACGATATGTTTGATAGCACACATGGGATTGCCCACCTTATTAAATCATAAAGTATGAATCTTGTGTCATATGCATAATATTATCTTCTATAAATCTTGTTTTATTTGACACGACAATTGCTAATATGAAGCAACCGTAAATTGTATAGAAACAAAATTACGAAACACTTGCGTTATTATTTGATAAAACAAATTGTTTCCATATTGTTTTTTTTATTACTAAGTCGTTGCAATTCCTTATAAAGGCGATATAAATAAAAATATATATTTGTTAGTGAATATTACTTTATTGGAGTCTAGTTTAAGCTGTTATAAATAAAAAGAACAAACATGAATAACACTACTATTCTTCTTTTCATCACTACGACTTCAATGGGAAATCATCTATGGAACCACACCACTAAACCAACTGTAGGAGACAAGGTTTTCCATTTTTTGAATAATATTGCTTCCGCACTCTATGGAGTCTGTGTCATCGAATGATACACATATTTAATAAACATATTCTTTAAGCAGATGGAGAGCTTGCTTCATAACGCGAGCGACGACTTCAATACAGCAGCCAAGAATATTTTGAAATCTCAACAACTTGGAAGTATAACGAGAATGGAAACCGATAACAAAATAATAAATACGCTATTAAATTTAACAGCACATACTGACGAAGAGGCTAAAAATGGGACTTATCCCAATAGAAATACAAGTGAAATTGACAATATCCCACGAAAAGAAGATACAAACAATGACACAACTTCTGAAGACGGCATCAACTCGGGAATATTTGATGTATTCATTCAATATTTTCTTAAAAATATTGATAAATCGCTGCAAGCTAAAAAAATAATGGCAAAACATTCAATGGGAAAATTTACAAACAACAGGAGGAGCAACAGAAGGACATACGATCTTAAGGCATGGGGTAATTCAATTGATATTATAATCTTTGCTAGGTCAGGTATGTGGAATAGGGGAATAGAGGTAGCAAAAACCCCTTCTGCAAGGCGACTAATAAAATGTCTAAGAGGTAGACCAGATATTACCTTCGTATAGAACAACAACATAACTGACCGCGTCGCTGTTGTCGAATTGACATGACATTTCATAATGGTGACACTTAGTTCCAGCGTTGGCCACCGGGTACTATAAGTTTGTGGCACTTTACACGTACGATTAGGAGCCGTTCTTAGGTTATTCCCTTAGGTCGTTCTTAAAAAGTGCTAAATATTCAAATCAGAGCGTCGGTGGCCGAGCGGTCAGGAAATCCGACTCGTATGCGAGAGGTACCGGGCTCGAATTCCGCTGCGGCCAGGTACCATTGACTCTTTTCCGAGTTATCTACATTAGTTGAATACTAACTGATGCTCTTACGGTGAGGGAAAACATCGTGATGAAACTTGCACAGGCGACTGAATGTATAACCATGATCCAATCTGGTCAGGTTCCCCTGGTACCAGGGTCGTGGAAGTCATATGCCAGTCGCTAGACTGTAATTACAATTATATAAAACAAAGATGATTTTTTTCAGTTTTTATTTAAATAATATTATTTTTTACTACCATAGTTCCGGGGAACTCCAGCGAATACCCGTACGAGTTGAACAATAACGGCCGTCGAGTCTACAAGGGGGAACAAGTCAACATAAAACTCTATCCATTCGTCGTGAGCTTGCACATGCTGGGAGACTTTATGTGCGCAGGCGCTTTTATCAGCAAGAAAGCTGTCATCACAGCAGCTACCTGTATGCATTTGTAAGTACATCAAATTCTTTCTTATTTTTGGAGTAGTGGATAAGTGTTTGTTGAAAAGTCGATTTATATTAATAGAATTTATATTAATATTAACAATTAACGATTTATATTAACAGTAATTAATAGAAACGTTAAAACTTAACAATTAATACGACGGCACCAAACGACATTTATCAAATAATTTACATTTTTTTAAACTACAATATTTCTAGTGAAGACAGTGTTAAACAGTAATAAATCCCAAATAAATAAGGCTACATACAATATAAAGTGATACCATTTATCTTTTAATTCATAAAACTGGATCAACTTGAACAAAGGATTGCAGTGAAGTGAACCGACCTCTGAGTACCGTCATCTGTGATAAGATAACAATAAGATATCGAAACTACATATCACTTATACCATCTTTACCAACCAAACCACTATTTCAACTCCTTTGATAAAAGATAAGATAGCGCAAAGATAAGTGCGTTCGACGTGCTCAAGAGGTCATAGGTTCGAATCTACTAAGGTGGATTTTATTTATCATTTTTTTTTTCTTTTTCTTTTTTTCTTATATACTGCGAGACTTCTTTGACCTTTGAGGGATCTTTGGCCGATCGTTCAACGCGGACCCATTTGGTGGAGTTTCATCGTTTGGCTCTGGGAGACGTCTTTCAACTTCTCTGTCCCGTAAGCAATCTCTAACACCCAACATCATGAAGTGCATCGCATGCAACCAGCCCATCAGTGCCGTAGAGATGATACTGAAATGCTCTCAGGACAAGTGTACTAATATGTACCATTACGAGTGCCTAGGGGTTCCAAGATCGACTTTCATTAAGCTAACACCTAAGCAGAAGTCTTCGTGGAAGTGCAAGTCGTGTTCACAGCCAAAGGAGCGGAAAGGAGACAACACTCCTATACGACCCGTTTCATCTTCTCAACAAGGGCCTGAGGTACATAAGGCGGGAGCTAGTTCTTGTACCGAAGGGCCTGATACTAAAGAAGCCGACCCTGCCACCCTACCGGTTGTTGCCGCACCCGCACCTGTCATGGTTAGCACGGAATCGACGCTGGTACAACCTGTGAATGCCGAGCTGCTGAGGACAATGTCAGACAATAACGAGAGGCTGATAGCAAAGCTGACATCACTTATCGACGGCAAACTCTCCGAAAACAACAAGGCGCTGCTGGAGAAACAGGAGGCTATAACCCAGCAGTTCAACAGCATGCTGGATTCTCTGAAGAAGTACAGTCTGTTGTTTGACAAAACTGTCCAGGATATTAACGCCATCAAGACTGAGCTGAAGGAGGTGCGTAAAACAAGGGACGAAGTAATTGAGTTGCAGGCCACTGTCGAAAGTTTACAGCAAACAGTGAATAATTTCGAGCAGCGGGACAGGATGCTGAACTTGGAGATCTTCGGCGTTCCCGAGCGGAAGTCGGAGCAAGTATCTGAGCTGGTGGTGTCAATTGCGAGAGCGGTCGGCGTGTCCATAGAACGTGCAGACATCGCTTCTGCGTTTAGGATACCTACTCGAAACACCGATGGCCTTCCTAAGCCAATAGTTGCAAAATTCATTAATCTCAATAAGCGGGACGAATTGCTAACTGCAGTTCGGAAGGAGAGGGGTGTAAGCACAACCGACATGGGTATACCAGGAGACCAACGCCAAATTCATGTCAATGAACATCTGACACCCGCAAACAAAGCATTGCTCAGAGACACAAGACTGAAATGCAAGGAGCTGGGGTTTCAGCATTGCTGGACTCGGAACGGGAAGATCTTCGTTCGCCAGGCAAACAATTTTCCTCAACTGTGCATAGCCAGGAAATCGCAACTGTTGCGTCTAAAAAAGACGGCCTAAGTTTAGATAACGATTTAACTCCTGAACTCTTTACTGATTCGCTGCTCTTTTGGTTTGGTTTCTGTCGATGGGCGAATGTTATTGTAGACGTCCCTTCTCTGGTATTGTTTTTGTTATGTTTATTATTTAACTATTTCTCTGAATACTACACACTAAAATACATCACATATCATATACACTATTTCCCTACACTATACAAATATACATATACAAATACACACCTAACAGTACACATATACCTCCACCTGAAATCGGTAAGTTCGGCACTGCCTAATAGCTATGCTTCTGTTCTTTTGTTTACGCAAATTTCTAACGTAATTATATATATCTGTCACAAATGGCACCGTTAACAGTTTATCTACAGAATGCTCGCAGTATAAGGGGCAAAACTAATCAATTTAGGCAGGGATTGTTGAACCATAACTATGACGTCGTGGCCGTGTGTGAAACTTGGCTGGTGGACGGTGTTTTTGACTCCGAAGTAAGTGACTCGCGGTACGACGTGCATCGCCGGGACCGGCCGTGCGCGGGGCGCAGCGCGGGCGGCGTGCGTGCAGCGGCGCGGGCGGTAGGCGGCGGTCTGTTACTTTTGACTCGCCAAGCGCTCGCCGCGCGCCGCGATTCGACCGAGACAATGGGCCTAGAATTAGTACACATTATAATAGGCGCTCGCGCGATGAATTCAGATTTGGATTTGCACATTATATGTGTTTACTTGCCGGGTTCTGGATCCGACCACGACGATCAACTACGCCGACTCACTGTTTATTTACATGACCAGTGCACAGCGAAGGCTTATTATTTATTATTAGGCGATTTTAATTTGCCACATGTTAAGTGGATTCCACGATCTGGTGGATATTTTTTTCCTAGTGGATTATCAGGTGAATGTCAGGAGGGTTTCTTTGAGTGTATTCTTTCGGGTGGATTGTGTCAGTATTGCGGGGTGCCCAATGGCAACGGACGGTGTTTAGATATTGTTTTTTCTAATACTGAGGTGGAGGTCCGACGCGTAGCCGACCCAATCACCCGCGAAGATTGGCCTCATCACCCGGCACTTGAATTGGAACTTGTCAATATTAGTTACGAATTTATTAAAGTACCTCCTAAGAAAATTTTTAATTATAAAAAGGCTAATTACGACAATATTTTCCGTGATTTATGTGCTATTGACTGGAATGTTGCTTTAAATCGTATACCCCTGGACGAGGCAGTCCTTTTTTTAAATACGACACTAAATTCTATTATAGAGGAACATGTACTCTCTTTCTACAGCACTCCTGATGGGTATCCAGTCTGGTACTCCAGGGCGTTAGTACACGTAATTAAAGAAAAACATAAGTATCACTCACTTTGGAAACAAACTGGTAATAGTTGTGACCGTGAAACTTTCTCTTTGCTACGTTCTAGACACAAAAAATTACAACGTCAGTGTTGGAACAAATATAAACATCATTGCAGTCAATCTATCACTCGCGATCCGAAAAAGTTCTGGAACTACGCAAAAAGTCTTCGGCGCGATCGTGGGTTACCCGCACAGATAAACTACGACACTCGTATAGGCTCGGACGGTCCCGAAATATGTGACATTTTTCTAGAGTACTTTCAATCTGTTTACGCGAGCACTTCTGATACTTCGTATACCTCGGGAAATACGCATGGTAACTCTTTATGCAGTGTAGGCTCAGTGATGATTACCGCAGACTTAGTTGAGAAATACCTTCTAAAGTTAAATATTAACAAGGGCGCGGGTTGCGATGCTATCCCCCCTATCTTTATCCGTTACTGCGCTCGCTGTTTGGCGTTGCCATTAAGTATTCTGTATAGGAGATCGATTGCGGAGGCCACTTTTCCCACAATTTGGAAACAAGCTTTCGTCGTGCCCATACATAAAAGTGGCTCAAAGGTCCTCGCGGAACAGTATCGTCCAGTGTCGATTCTCACTACTTTTAGCAAGGTTTTCGAACAGATAGTTTACGATCAGGTTTATCCGCTACTTGCTCGTAGTATACCGCCAGCTCAGCATGGATTCATGCGCAAACGTTCCACGATGACGAACTTGGCTGAATTCGTGAACTCGGTTACCGGTTATATGGATGAGGGCTACCAGGTGGATGCCGTATACACCGACTACTCTAAGTGTTTTGATAGACTGAATCATGATGTTATTTTGTGCAAACTCGAGGAAGTCGGTGTGCACGGTGACCTCCTTCGGTGGTTCGAGTCATATCTCCGGAATAGGAGTCAGTCTGTCAGGGTTGGGTGCTATCAATCACGTTTCGCGCCCATCCCTTCAGGGGTTCCCCAGGGATCCCATTTGGGGCCTCTATTGTTTAATATCTGCCTGTACGATTATGCTTCCTGTTTTCACAATGCATTTTACTTATCATATGCGGACGACACGAAGATTTTTATGCCCATAAAATGCTCAACCGATTATCTAAAATTGCAGAAGGATCTCGATAGAGTATCGGCATATTGTGCACGGAACAGCCTAGATCTCAATGTAAAGAAGTGCGCAACCATCACTTTTACAAGGAAGAGAAACCCAGTATGCGCAACGTATAGGCTTAACGACGCAACAATCGTACGCACTGATCAAGTAAGGGACCTGGGAGTCATCTTAGATTCCAAACTGACATTCTGTGCTCACTACGAATTTATCGTTGCGAAAGCGATCAAGATGCTGGGATTCGTTTTTAGAACGGTAAAGCCCCTGAGGTCAACTGCAGCTTTTAAAGCCTTATATTATGCCTATGTACGTAGTGTTTTAGAGTACGCGTCCCCTTCATGGTCCCCGGTCTACGCTGTCCATCGCGCTAGACTGGAATCGGTGCAAAAACTTTTTATAAAAAAACTAAATTATTTTTCCGGCACGGTACCTGCTGGTTATGCGACTGGTCTGCATACCCACAAAATAATGTCATTGGAGGACAGACGCTTTATAGCCGATATGAAGCTTCTGTATGACATCATACATAGCGGAGTAGATACTCCGCAGTTATTATCCCGAGTGTTACTATGCGCGGAAGACCCGCGCGCGCGCCGCGGTGGCCGCTGGCCTCGGCTACTTGACCACCGCCGCGCGCGCAGCGGCTACGCCCTGGGCTCTCCGCTCAATAGGGCTATTGACGGGTATGAGAAGTGCCTCTCCGATAGTGCTGACGTTTTCCATCTTAGCCGAGCACAATTTACAAAAAGGGTTATCCAGTACCTCCAGTCGCGTGAAGGATAACACGCTCATACATTAACAAATACACGAACACACACACAAACACACGCACACACACACACATACACACACACACACATATACAGAGATAGAATCTTATATTATATATTAGAGAGAGTAGTTTATATTTTAATTTTGATAGTAGTTTTTCTTTTTCTATTAGTATTTTATATGGTGTTTACAGGCTATATTAATTACCAAAATTATAAATTGCAGTTTTGTAATTGGCATTACAACTTAATAATGTAACATTTTTGAATTATATTTTATATGCTGTAAAACTGTGAAATAAATAAATAAATAAATAAAATAAATAAAAATATCATCGTCTATAGCACGATGTCCATTTCTGAACATAATATGAAGTATTTAGTTGTTAATCATATAATACAAAGTATTTAGTTGTCAAATGTAATTGACAACTAAATACTTTGATTTAGTTCAGCATTGACGTGTTCTAAAATCAGCTTATAATGTAAACGATAATGAATTATTATGTAAAACGGCAAACCGGCAAGCAAGACACCTGATGGTGAGTGGTCACCGTCGTCAATGAACATCAGCAACACTACGCATTACGTATGCAGAAACATACGTAATGCGTATGCGCTAAAACCGCAGGTGCGTTATCACTCTGAGGACTAAGATGAAATGGCTTATGACTGTAATTGTTACTGGCTACCTTACCCTTCAAACCGGAACAATGCAAGCATTGTTGCTGATAAATCCGATCTAAACTTTTCACATCTTTCAGAGCCTATCCCGACAAAAAATTTCATCCTGGAATCGTCACGCTGCGTGTCGGGAGCGATTATACGACGAAATATGGCGAAGTCATTCCCGTTGGTGACATTTACTTCCATCCTGATTACGATGCGGTGTACATGAACCATAATCTAGCTATTATCAAAATTGGAACGCGTTTAAAAATAAAAACGAATAATTATAAAATACGACGCATTGAGTACGAACGTGAGAACGAAAATATTGCGGGTGGAATCGTAATGCTTGGATGGGGTGACAAGGTAAGCTGGACGACTTTTTCATCTTGAGTTTAGGTACAGTTTTAGGTATTCATTTTTAACCCCCGACGAAAAGAGAAAGAAAGAAAAATAAACAACACAGAAGCACTTGGATAAATAAATTATTAAAGAGACTCATGTCTATTTCTACATACTCCCCGAATAAAAAAATAACATTGTGCACACAAATAGAGTATCAACATTATCTCTACTTTATTGGCCTGTAGTACCATCACGTACATGGACATACTAGACTTGGTCGTTAATGAAAATAAATTTTAATTAAAAGAATAAGAAAGAGCGGTACCAGGTCATAGACAGAGAATTTGATAAAATTTCTTAGATCTCTCCCGGTTTATTTTAAGCAAAATTTTTGAAAAAGTCATTTTACAACAACTGTTAGCGCATTTTACTGAACATCGACTGTTTCACAAAAATCAATTTGGCTTTTCAAAGGGTAGATCCACAATTGATGCTGGCATTGAATTGATTAAACATATTTACGATGCCTGGGAGAGGTCACAAAATGCCATTGGCGTTTTTTGTGACCTTTCCAAAGCATTCGATTGTGTCAGTCATAGTATAATATTAAAAAAGTTAACGCATTACGGTGTAACTGGTAATGCTTTATTACTCTTAACGTCATATCTAAATGACAGAACTCAAAAGGTGAAAATTAATGAATCTACCTCTGGTGGCTGTCCTGTAGCCATGGGCGTTCCTCAAGGCTCAATTTTGGGACCTTTCCTATTCCTCGTGTATGTAAACGATTTACCACACTTTATCAGTAAGCACTGCGAGATAGTATTATTTGCAGATGACACTTCGCTACTATTTAAGGTTGACAGAAATAAAACTAATTTTGACGATGTAAATAGTACTCTCTCGCAACTGCACAAATGGTTTGAAATTAATAACTTGTTTTTAAACCCAAATAAAACTAAATGCGTACTGTTCCAGATGCCCAATGTAAGAACTGGTAAAATAGACCTTTTTCTAGATAAAAATAAATTGTCCTTTTCTGAATCCACTTTATTTCTAGGAATAGCATTGGACAGCAAATTACAATGGAAGACTCAGTTGGCTGCATTGGGCAAAAGATTAAGTTCCGCTATCTACGCAATAAAAAGAATAAGGAACCTTACAAATATTGAAATAGCCAGAACTGTGTATTTCAGCTACTTCCATAGCATTATGTCCTATGGTCTAATGCTGTGGGGTACTGCGGCTGAGATCCATGACATCTTTGTGTTACAAAAACGGGCCATCAGGTCTATTTACAGTTTGGGTCCACGAGTCTCATTAAAATAACTTTTTAAAGAAATAGGTATTCTAACTGTGGCGTCCCAGTATATATATTTTAACTTGATACACACTTACAAAAACATTGATTTCTATTCCAAAAACTCAGACAAACATAGTTATTACACTCGACACAGGAACAGGCTGGCGGTGGAGCGCTTCCGACTGTCCAAGGTCAAATCCTGCTACATTGGCCACTGTGTTCCTTTCTTTAATAAGTTACCAGAGGAAGTTCAGAGATTGCCTTTCAATGAATTTAAGTCTTTTACTAAAAAAGTATTACTAAAGAAAGCTTATTACAAAATAAATGATTATATTGAAGACAAACATCCCTGGGTTTAGTTTAGTAGTTATCAAGCCGTTTTAGGTTACTTGTGCAACCTGAAATAAATAATATTATTATGTTCATTAATTTAATTCTAATTATACATGTTGACATTCATAAATATATTATTGTCTTGACATTGAATCACTATGGGTAATTTCAATTTGATCATTTAATATTATTTATTGTATTATAATTTGAGTGAATAGGCTATTGTCATAAGTAGTATTGTAACATTTGATTAATTGAATTATGTATTTGGTCGGATTTGAATGTAATTAATTTAGAGCGTGAAAACTTACGTAAATTCCTTTGTGTCATGCATCATGTGTTACCGAAATCTCAAATAATAAGTGAAATGTTCATACATTACAGGACTCATTCCCTGTTATTGTATTTCCGTCATAAACGAGCTAAAATGTAAATGCACTGTTCATTAGGTTATGTTTACATTAATAAATTGTAACACATATTCACAGGTATGAAGTATGTACCGACCGGAAAATACGTAATGGTTGTAATTGAACCATTAATCGTCACAAATATCACCTTTGATATGTTTTTATTTCGTGTTTGTATTAGTATTTGTTTTGTTTGTGTACGGAAAGAAAACGCGGCACTGCACCGTGAGCCGATGATCCGAGCGGTAAATCAAACTGTCAAAGTGACAGTGACAGTCACTCAACACAATCCTAGGACCAATAATATCTGGAATGCAGCCAGTGTTCCAAAACAAACTTACCGGCTCAATGTTGCCACGGGCGGCGGCCTCATTTTTCTTGTGTTATTTGTATTTTCTATGACGTTCATAAGAGTTAAATTGTAAGACCTAAATTGAATAAAATTATTTGACTTTGACTTTGACTTTGACTTTTAATTTTTTACAGTTGTAGGTATGTCTAACACTTTTTCCAGAGTCAAATATTGTTTTATGTGCACCATTATAAAGTGTTGGGTATAAAACTGGATTGAGTAAATAATTATTATATTTTAAACGTCTTCTTTGTAGCCCTTACAATAATAAACAATCCAACCGACAGAAAAAGTCGGATAACTCCCGACCAAGTTTACTTAAACTCAAATATTTTCTAAACTACTGACCCGATTTTAATGAAACAAAGTCAAGAACTATCTCAATTAAACTGACTTTCAAACAAAAACCGCATCTAGGTCGGTCCATCCGTTCGGGAGCTACGATGCCCCAGACAGATAAACACGTAAAATTTATAGCACCCGTTTATTCGGTCGGGGTTTAAAAATCAGCAACATCAGCCTCTGCCTTACATTTATACTTAGAAAAATATACGCTTTAATTAACTTACGACAATTATATTTCAGGACAACTATAGCAAATACAATGGGCCAATATCCTTGGGTCGACTTCAAATTTATGGACTTGAGGCTTGCAAAGAAATCTATACTCAGTGGGTGTCATTTTGTGAAATTTTATTCTATTTTTAATCTTCGCAATCTTTATTGTTACGGTATCTTGCAGAAACTATGTAAATGATGACAATTTTTGCGCTGGATTCGTCAGCATTGGAAGCGGTGCTTGTAGCGTAAGTAAAAAAAATATTATCTTAACGTTAAAGTCATGGTTGTGCTCTCGGGCACGAGGATCCGGAGTTGGCCTTTACCATGATCCAGAATTTGGCAGATCAGATAATTACAGTAGAGCGACTGCCATTTGACCTCCGTGACCCTGCTACAAGAGAAACCTGACCAAATTGGATCATGGTTACACATGGTATCATCACGATGATTTCCCTCACCCATCGGTTAGCATTCAACTAATAAGGTAAAAAACTCAGAAAAGAGTCACACATACAGAGTCATTAGTACATGGCTAAAACCATGGCCATAGATTTTTTTAAAGTTTTTTTTTTTTATATTATACAAGGCAAGCATTTGACCGCCATCTCACCTGTTGGTAAGTGACGATGCGGTCGAAGATGGAGCATGCCCGTCTTGGAACAGCCTTGAAGACATCCAGATTATATTGATCAGGAAACACACTCGCAGACAACGCGTTCCACTCCTTAGCCGTACGCATTATAAAGGTCGAGCCAAAGCGGCTCGTGCGGATAGCTGAAATATCCACGACATAAGGATGAAGCGCTCGCCCGGATCGTGTCTCCCGATGGCGGAAAGGGGCCGGCGGAATGAGGTCGTGCAGCTGCTTCGCACACTTTCCGAAATGTAACCTGTAGAAGACCGTACGACGCGCAACCCTACGCCGATGTTCGAGGCTCTGCAGCCTAGCCTCAACCAACTGCGGGTCACAAATTATCTTCTTTGCACGTTTTTCAACCGAATCCAAAGCCGCTAGTTGATATTTGGCTGATCCATCCCAGAGGTGGCAGCAGTACTGCATGCAGGATCGGACTTGTGCTTGATATAACTGAAGCAACTGCTTTGATGTAAAGTACCGCCTAACCTTCGAGAGGACACCAAGCTTTTTTGCTGCAGTCTTAGCCTTGGATTCGATGTACGGACCGAAGTTGAGATTTGCAGATAGCTCAACGCCAAGAAGCTGTAGGTTGTCGGTAATTTCCACAGGAACATCCCGAAAAGTTGGAGTTAAATGGAATGGACTCCTTTTGGTGGAAAACAAACACGCCTGTGTTTTGGTTGCGTTGAACGCCACCAGATTGGCTTCACCCCAATCAGAGACTGCCTTGAGAGCTTTTTCCAAACGATCAACCATAGCCTCTTGACAAGACTGAATATCGTCCCTGCTGGCTTTTGCCTCTGACAGATATCTATCCGTTACTGGGCTGTCGTCTGCGTACCCAAAGGTACCTGGTACAAGCAGATTGTTAATATGCAGCAAGAATAAAGTCGCGGACAGTACCGATCCCTGAGGAACTCCCGCGTCTATAGCCTGACGATTAGACGAGTAGCCATCGATAACTACACAGATAGAACGTCCACTCAGAAAATCCGATATCCAGGTGCAAAAGCCAGCAGGAATACCAAATGAAGGAAGCCTGCCTAAAAGGCCCGCATGCCAAACTCTGTCAAAGGCCTTGGAGATATCAAGAGACACAGCAAGGGCCTCGCCATGTCTCTCAATGACCTCACTCCATAATTGTGTTTCATACACCAGAAGGTTCCAGTAGACCGACCACGGCGGAATCCGTACTGGTAATCGCTGAGGAGATCGTTACCTTCAAGATGCGCAAGGAGTTTGTTATTCAGTGCACGTTCCATAATCTTACAGAGTATGGAAGTGACCGAAATAGGGCGGTAGTTGGCAGGGTCGGCGCGGCTGCCTTTTTTGGGCACGGGCTGCACATTGGCAAGCTAGCACGACTTGGGTAGAATACCAGTCTCAAGTGAGAGGCGCGTAAGTACAGGAGACAACTCAGGGGCACAACTACGCAGGACTATTGCCGGTATACCATCAGGTCCACTAGCCTTGTTCACGTCCAGACTCCGCAGGATTTTTAAAATTTCTCACTGATGTATTCGTACCTCTGCCATAATGCAGTCAGCACGGGGTGAGGTAGGTGGTGCTTTTCCTGCAGTATCCAAATGCGAACTCGCCGCGAAAAGAGAAGCAAGCAAATTCGCTTTTTCTTCAGCAGCATGGGCCAATGTTCCGTCTGGCTTCAGCAACGATGGCAACGAAGATTGGCAGAAATTTGATTCGACCGCTTTTGCCAAAGACCAAAACGCCATACTCCCAGGAGGGTGTAACAAGCCAGTTTGGCGCCAATCCGGCTTATGTGGTCGAATCGAGCACTGCGTAGCGTCCTTTTGCAAAACTTGGCGGCGAGGTTAAAGGCTCTCTTCAGTTTGCGAGTATCCGGAGACATATGCGCTCGAGCGTCAGCCCAGGCAGAGTATGCCGCCCGTTTCATCACTTCAGCGCGACTGCACTCAGCACTAAACCATGGACGAGACCTGCCGTTCATCGCTACGTCAGAATACGGAATAAAGTACTCCATACCCTGGCGCATAACCGCGGTAACGGCTTCAGCACAATTCGACGGATCGCCCGAAGAGAAGCATACCTCCCGCCAAGGATAGGACGAAAAGAAGTAGCGCATCTCATCCCAATCTGCTGACTTGTATCGCCACACCCGTCGGGGGTTGCATGGGGTTTGCTCGGGTGGGGAATAAACGGATACAGATTTCACCAGACAGTGATCGGATGTACCCAGCGGTGCAGAAGCCGATACTGAGTGCCTGTCCGGATCTATTGTCAGCAGAAGGTCTAAGCAATTGGCGGTATGGGAGTCAACATCAGGTACCCTCGTGGCACAGTCTACCAGCTGGGTGAGATCTAGCGACAGAGCTAGTTTACGCGCCTCTCTCCCAGCATGATCCGTCACCTGGTATAGGAAAAGCCACTCTTGGTGGTGGGCATTGAAATCCCCCAGAATGACAAACTGCGCCGCGGGGTAACGTTCCCTCGCCTCCTCCGCCACTTCTATGAGATGGTCACATAAGCGAGTCGTCTCCTGATCCCCGCTGTGCGATCGGTAAATGCAGGCATACAGGATTTGCACTCTACCTGTATCCACCAGCAACCACAAAATAGAAAAACTAGACCCCTCAAAGCTCCTTAGACGCCGAATGCAGATGTCTTCGCGAGCGAACACACATACTCCGGCACGAGGTACAAACCTGTGCTCGAGAGTATACTCTGGGTAGCTGAGGTACGTCGCGTCAGCCGGACATCTGATCTGCGTCTCAGTGAGGAACAGTAGCTGCGGTATTTCAGTCTCAAGGTGGTAGTGGACTGCATCGAGATTTTAGTGCAGGCCTCAGATGTTAGTGAGGTGCACTTTGAGTGGGAGGGAGTGCAGCCGCTGTTTAACGTTTCTCTTTTTGTTGTTATTCATTTTTAATGGTGTGAAGAGGTTGTTGTAGGAGGATGGCTAGCTAACATGCTCACCAAAACCGCATGGAAAGGTGCCTGACTCGGAGACCGCGGGGACGCCCGAACCCCTCCAGATTGGCTACCTGGCCCTCCCATCCGGTCGCCACCCGGCAAGGTAGAGCAATCTGGGATTTTTCGTAAGATGGCGGGGCAGCCTTTCACTGGTGGCTAACCAGCTACTTGGGCCCCCTACTATCTACGGTCGGCCAGCGGCGGCACCGTGCTTCGGATCCCGCTGCCCTCCGAAGCCAGGCACCCGGTACGGGAGTGGTGAGCATCAAGAAAAAAACGGTTACGCAGACCGACTACAACTGTCCAGACCCATCCTCCTAGATGGCTACTCCAGACATCGCAACGGAACACGGCTGGGCCGCTTGGCGCCGCATTCGCCTGGAGGGTGGTGACCAGCCACGGCCGAAGCCTACCACCGGAGAGACTGCTGTCCACTTCGCACTACCCGGGGATCACGTGTAGGGTATCTAGATTCATGAAGCCCAAAGTGGTCTTCGCCTACAGACGCGGACAGCATTGACCCCCAAAAATTGCAAGAAGTGTAGTTTATAAGTTTTTTTTTTTTAATATATTATTTTATTTCGCTTATATAGATAAATGGAGCGTCGGCGACGGAGCGATTAGGGAATCAGACTCGTAAGCGAAATGTACCGGGTTCGAATACCGCCGCGGCCATGTACTATTGAATATTTCGGAGTTACTTATATACATTAGTTAAATACTAACCGATGCTCTTTCGGTGAGGGAAAACATCGTTATGAAACGTGCACATTCAGGCGAGCCATGATCCGGGTCAGGTACCCCTGATAGCAGGGTCACGGAGGTCAGATGGCAGTTTTTTTGTTTATTTGAAAAGTGGGCTCTCCAAGGCTTTCTCAGTCCTAGTATCACTGCGACCATTCCTGATCTATTGTGATCGCCTCTGTTTACAATTCAGTACTAATTCCTATAGCTTCTATGAACTGTAATAGGTTGTTAGTACTGATTTCGTGCACCTCATCGGGTAGTAGTTGGTGTTTACCCAGATGGATGCTACGTTTGCGCACCAGGGCCTCACATTTGCAGATCAGGTGGAGAGGCGTTTAATTCTCCTCCTTGCAGAATCTACAGTCCTTTGTTCTGCTGATCTTCAAGTTATACATGTGCTTGTTCAGCCCACGGTGACCAGTCAGTGCCCTTGTCAAGATACGCAACTTATTCCTACTAAGTAGTAACAGTTCTTTTGCATGCCGCCTATTATAGGCTTTGTCTAATGCCTTAGAATGTGTTAGGCCTGGCTGATTATTCCAGTGCTCTAATGATTGCTCTTTGAAGTTTATATGAAGGGTCAATTTTACGAGGCTTTTTGGTATGCCACAGAATGATTCTGGACCATATGTCGTAGTTGTGCTACCAGCCTTCGCGTTCGTCCGCAATTTCATTGCCTTCGATACCTTCATGCCCTGGGACCCAGCGCAAGATTACTTGGTTTTTCTCACCCAAGGAATTGAGGACACGCAGTTTAGTACCAATCTTGAACTCACAGAGTCGGATGAGAGGGTCAATAGAGCTGCTTGACTATCTGAGTGTATATAAATACAAGGTGTCTCAAAAGAAAGTTTATATTTATTAAGTTTATTGCATGAACGCAACGAATTCGAAGGGTGCGGTGGTTATGTCAATCGGTAGCCTGGCTCTTGGGAATTCAGTTGCTATGGAGCGTTTCTCAAGAGCAGACCGCACGTTGTGCAAGCGAGAATTTTACAAAAACGGTGATTCGGCGACTGTAGCGCGTAGGAGATTCTGCAGTATTCGAGGTTTTCGCCACTCAAATGATGTACCAAGCATTCCTCTTATTCGAAAATGGGTCAAAAAGTTTGAAAAGACCGATACAACGAACAACTAAAATCCGGGCGACCAAGGTCATCAAGAACGGTGGAAAACGTGGAAAGTGTTAATCAATCTGTTGGTGATGACCCGATCCTTTTAATTCGGAAGGGCGCAAGTGCATTAAATGTGCATAGATCATAATTACACCGCATTTTGCACAAAGATCTAAAGCTGCACCCCTACAAAATTCAATTGGTGCAAGAATTACAGCCCCAAGATGCCAGTCAGAGGCTTGACTTCGTACATTAGGCAATTGAGCGTTTTTCAACGTTTACCAACATTTTGTTTTCGGATGAAGCTCATTTTCATCTTAATGGACACGTAAATAAACAGAATTGCCGCTACTGTCGGCGCAAGGAATTATCGGCCCTTACTTTTTTGAAGACGAAAGGGGACGTGCAATTACAGTGAATTCAGAGCGTTATGTAGAGAGTTAGACGACTTCTTGGTGCCTGAACTGCAAAACTTTCCTAGCTATAACCAAAGAACATGGTTCCAGCAGGACGGAGCAACGTCACACACGTCCAATACATCTCTGCCACGAGTTCGTGAAATTTTCTCGGGCAAATTGATCTCCAGGAGAGGTGAGATAAATTGGCCTCCACGCAGTCCTGATTTAACCCTTATGGACTTTTTCCTATGGGGTTATCTTAAATCTAAAGTTTACGCCAATAAACCGACTTCCCCGGCACGTTTGAAAGAAAATATCCGTCACGAAATGGCAGCCATCACTGAGCCCACCTGCCGAGCCGTCATAAGTAATTTTACTGTTCGATTAAATGATTGCCGCGAACGCGAGGGTCTACATTTGGACGATATTATTTTTAAGAAATAAATTGTGTATTTTAATAATCAATAAACATTTTTTCGTTACACGGCTTACTTTTTTTTTAATCGATCCACTAAATATAAACTTTCTTTTGAGACACCTTGTACAATGGTTCATGTATTTGTTTTTGAGGTTTAAGGCCGCACATTTTAAGATTGCGTACACCTCTACCTGGAATATGGAGGTGTATTTGCTCAGGTTTATTAATTTTTTGACCTTGAGCCGCTCGCCGTATATTCAACACCCTACATGAGCACCTGATTTGGACCCATCGGTGTACCATATCAGGCTTCCATTTTTCCAGTATACTTGGGTTTTAAGCCAGTCATCTCTGGATAAAAGTTCCACAGAGTATCGTTTCTGGAAACTACTCTGTATTGTCATTGAGTTAGTGTACATACTCAATATGTTGCTGCCCATAACAGTGTCCTGGAATGATCTCAGTAACTTTGAGAGCCAGTTTCCTTCTCCCTGGGTAACCACCCAACCAGGCTAACCAGCCTGTGTATACTGTTCGCTGCCACCATCTGTACATGCAGGTGTAGGTTGCAGGGATGTCCAGCATTGCATTCAAGGCCTCACCAGGTGAGGTTGACATAGCTCCTGTGACCAAGAGACACGCAATTCTTTGCATGCCGCTTAGCTTATTATTATAGCAGTTTCCTGGTTGGCTTTCCTGTGCCACACTACGGAAGCATATGTTATTATGGGCCTTACGACCGTTTTATAAAGCCAGAGGGCGTTTTTTGGAGATAAACCCCACTATTGTCCTGCCAGTCTGCTACACATTCCCAAGGCTATTTTAGCCTTGTTCAAGATTCCGATTATATGGCTGTTCAAAGTAAGTTTTTGGTCTAGTATTACACCTAGGTGTTTGACCACCTTGGAGAACTTAATAGTTTGGCCATTCAATCGTGGTTTGACTAATGTGTCAAGTTACCTTTTGTTGGTTAATGGTACAACTGTTTTCCCCGCGTTGCTGGACAGCTCATTGTCCTCGCACCACTTATCTACAACATTCAATGCTCGTTGCATAACGTATGAAAGCATACTTTGACAGAAGCCTCGGACGATTATCACTAGGTCATCAGCAAATTCCTGCGTATTTATCCTGAGCTCCGCCATTTTATACAAGAGCTGATCCACTGCCAGGGTCCAAAGTAGCGGAGATAAGACCCCTCCTTGGGGGCAACCCCTGGTAGTAAATAATTCAAGTGACGTTTCGCTTCGACCCACTTCACCGTCGCACGGTCAATACTTTTCTCTGTGAGACCTCGAACTAGTGTCCTTATAGGGGTGTTGTCAAATGCGCCCTTAACATCTAAAAGTGCACAAATTGCAATTTGTTTATCCTCTAATGCCTTATCTACCTTGTCTACCAGATTCAGAAGGGCGGTTTCAGTTTCTTTGCTGTAGGCATGTCTAGAATAATGAATAGGATAGTCGATGTTAATCATCTCCCTAATGTTAATATCCAGAACTTTTTCCATAGTCTTTAGCATAAAGGAGCTTAGACTAATAGGCCTGAGCGATCTCGGTTGACAGTAGTCTCTTTTTCCGGCCTTTGGAATGAATAGAACCTTGACTTCGGTCCATTGTTTTGGAATATGTCCCCAGGCGTAGCTTGCATTGAAGATTTTTATCATGTAAGGGATTATTACTTCTATTCCTTGCTGTAGTAGGGAATGATTTGTTTGGCTTAAAGGATTTAAAGGCCCATTTTATTTGAGATAGCCTTATTATAAGCGAGGCCCTCCTCCATTCTTCATTACCTGGGCGAAATGATTGCGTAGGGGATGGACTTTCTGCGCAAGCACCAGGAAAATGGGTCGATACCAATAAGTTTAGAGTTTGTTTTTCGTTGGCTGTGTAAGTCCCATTAGGGTATTTAAGCAAGCCAATTTGGTTAGGTTTGTCTTTTGCTAGGAATTTGTGAACTCTTGCGCACTGAGACGTGCTGTTGACTTCTTCGTAGAATTTTCTCCAAGTCTTAAGCTTGGACATTAGTTGACATTGTTTTTACAGGACAGCTATCCTCATAAGCCTTAATTATGCCGATTGAGACTATAGTCACTGCAATATCCAGACTTTCTACTGTCATTATTGTTTTAGGTACATCTTCTAGGATTTGTTTAAAGTTATCCCTATAGGCCGCCCAATCAGTGACTCTAGGGTTCCTAAAGCTAACTTCCTGACTTGATAATGATCCTACTAAGTCAAAACAAATATGGTTATGGTCAGACATTGACGGTTAATCACTAACGTGCCAGTCACTAATGTGCTTAGCCAGATCTTGTCTTACAAGGGTTACAAAGGTCGGTTTACATCCCTTATTCACCACATGCAGTTACTCCACTGTAATTACCTAATCTGCCAAATCCTGAAGCATGATCAAGGCGGACCCCGGGCTCTCGTGCGCGAGAGCACAACCGGGACATTAAAGCCAAGATGATTATTTTCTTTTAATTTCTCTATCGTTTTTGTTTGATTTTCCACGCTGCTTTCTATTCCATAGAGGGACATTGGAGGTCCTGGTATCATGGGTAGCAAACTAGTGGGGGTTATCAGCTTCGGCCCTCCAGTCTGCGGCACCCCCGACGCTCCCACAGTCTTCACTAGAATAGGATACTACTCAGACTGGATTGATGGAATACTCACTAACGTATGTATGGTTTTTATCTTCAATATTTTTTTTGCAATTCAGATTTTCTCTGCAATGCTCTTATGTACATTAATTGAATTCTAATCGATGCTCTTACGGTGAGGGAGAACATCGTGATGAAACTTGCAAATTCAGGCAAGTGAATTTGTAACCATGATCCAATCTTGTTAGGTTCCCCTGGTGGCAGGGTCGCGGAGGTCAGATGGTAGTCGCTCCACTGATGGTGATAGCCAAATCCTGGATCATGGTCAAGGCGGACCCCGGGGCCCTCGTTCTCGAGAGCACAACCAGGACATTAACGTAAAGATGATGATGCTCATATTACATTTGGCTAAATTCAGTCTTAAAAATTCACAAGCAAAATGTATGAAAGCAAATAAAAGTGGAATATATTGCTTCGGGTCTCTCGCGGGTCTCTCGCTATCACGGGGTCAATAGCGATAATTTTAGTTTAGTTCTTTAGCTATTTTCTGTAATTTTTTTATTCAAATTATAGCCTACCTCGCCAATATGGACGTTTCATTGTCAAACTAAACTCGTGTTCTTTACTCATATTATTATATTAGACGGGACTTACACGCGACGTACCTTTTTTTTTTTGCGAGTCTTCTCGTGACCACGGTGGGCAAAAGGTCCCGTCCCGTCTAATATAATAATATGTTTCAAAATCATTCGTTCCGATGAAATTGATGTGATGCCCGCCCTAACACTTCCGCTAAATGCATTTGTATTGCAGCTAACATTGAGAGCAAACGCCGCTCGAAAAAAATTAGCGAGACATATACTGCCTGTACCCGCGACAACGCCTACTGGAGCTGCTAGCACAATGGATCCTGTAGATGATTATAATCGCTATTCAGACGAGGTAGATATATCTATATCGTACATTATCAAATCTAATCAAATCAAATAGTTTATTTGCAAGAATACAGTAGTTGATATACAGTTCTTAACATTAATACAGTGGTAGGTATTCAACTAACGTAATCCTAAGTAATGTTCCTCACTCATGTCATTCACCGAGGTCTCCCACAAGGACGACGATCTGGTAAGGATCGCAGGTACCAGCTGGATGCGGAAAGCACAGGACTTGCCTTTGTGAAAATCTCTGGGGGAGGCCTATGGCCAGCAGTGGGCGTCTTCTGGCTGATATGATTATGAAGCCTAAGTAAGCGTAAGCCTCAGCGATACCTGGTGCCTGAACCTGCTGTACCAGGAAAGCGGCCCCGTGGGCGACCCAAGAAGCGATGGTTTGACATTGCCGAGTCAGATACGAGAGCCAACGACGTACGATACGAAGGTGCCGAAGACGATAAGATGCTGAAGAGTAGGAAAGCGGATCCTGGCATACACCGGGATAAGCGCTAGGACGATGATGATGAGATATATACATTCTTGATTATGACATCACAATACTCGTAATATATACATTGACTAAGCTACAATTCTAAATTTAAATTCTACTTATAACTACTTAACCCGGTCTGTATGGTAGAAAATCAGTACAAGGACTGTATTTTAAATATGGTTTAATTCTTAATATTGAAATCAATTTTAGGGAATGATATATTAAATCAGTTTAAGTGATGTTCAAATTACTATATCAATAAAAAATCATATAATATTAGAACTTGTTATGTATTTACGAACGCTCTATAAAATCTACAACAAAATATTGAACTTCTGTAATCTTATTAACAAATATACAAAATTATAACTTATTAATATTTTTTTTTACTTTTTTAATACCTAATGTGATGTCTTTAAGAAACTTTATGCTAAATTTAACGGAAATTTTAAAACTAATCACAGTCGGCATCTACATTTGCATATCCACCGTACTAAGAAATTATGTAGTCTAGACAGACAATCTTCTTACAATTTAGACAGGCAGGACATATCTGGCACCGTTTTTGAACCCGCGAATTTCAGAAGGTGAGCCCTCTGAAGGTTCTTCAGTAAATTATCTTATTATCTTGCGCATCTCTCTAGGCAAACGAAATACATCTTTGCAGGCGTTCAAGTGATCGTTTAGAATTCTCTTCTAAGCCGAGTAAACCAGTAAAAAGAGTAAACCAGTAAAAATACAGTCTTTTTGCTTTTTATTTTTTCGAACAGTACTCACACTTGTCAAATTATGATTCTTGGGAAGGCGTAGCATTGGCTAGTGACTAGTTAATTAATCATCAAATATATAAAGGCATAAAATAATTGGCACAAAAAGGTTACATCGAATGTATGATTGGGTCATATGTACCCCGCTTGACCTTTGACCGCTTGTAACTCCCTGTGCAGAGGCACACCGACTGATACTAAAGCCGAAAGGGGAGGGGTATTAGCTGCAGCTACTAAAAAGCACGGCAACTTTAAACTATTACTTAAAAAAAATATGCGCGTTTAAAAATGTGGCGGGTCATTATGACCCAACCTGACAGACGCCGGGTTAAAACCTACGTAAATAAAGCGATTCGAATATGGAATAATGCGATGTCAAAAAGCGCAGATTTTCAGAGGGACCTTATGGGTCGGTATACGTCTCGGTTCCTAAACTTCTTTTTTATTCATTTAATAGACTTAAATGACATTAGCTCAATGAAATTTTGCCGCACGCGTTGGAATATACCCCGATTTGCATTGGTCAAGTGTTTAGCGAAGTTAACAGTTACATCGAGTAAGTAAGTATAGTGGAGTAAAGCGATCAGGCAGTAGCGAGTCAACTTGGCTTGCAAGCTGCCTTGCAACTAGAGAGTAGTATTACTACGCGCTTGCACTGGACTTACGAGTACTGTGGTGTCAACAGTTATGTCAGGGTCCTTGCCACTCGCCACTGACCTTGACCAATGTAAATCGAGCATATGGCAAAATGCTTACTGTGATATTGGCGTTATTGTCCCGGTTGTTCGCTTCTAAGTTATGTACGATAGTGTTCAAATAACGTACATAACTCTGAAAAGAGGTTTGGTACATGGCGGCACTAGGGCTCGAACCCAGTACCTCCTGCTTATGAATCGAAACCCCTAAATTATTTATTACTCACAAAAGACAAATTATATAAATATGCATAGAAAAGCCTTACTAGTTGTGGGCAACGGCGGCCTTACCGTTGCAAGCAATCGTTCCCAGGCAACCTTTAACAAATAAACAAAATTAATGCATTTTTAGGTAACAACAAACACGGAACCCTCTCGTCAACCCAAGTTAAGTCAAACGTCGGAAAATTCCTCGCCCGAGAAACCGAATCAAGCTGCTAACACTCAGTTCTACGATGACCTAATAATGACATCAAAACATCACCATCAACATTCTAAGCATACCTATACAAAATCTCCACGAGACGTCAAACTATTATCTAAGCTATTCAGGGAACTACTCGAATCCGGTAACATCAATATTGATGATCTATTACACAGTAACGAGAGAAGGAATGAAGACTATGATATAAAAGCTTTTACCAAACCATCCGTTTTGGTGAAAGAAATAAAGAGATTCGAGAAATTCGTAAAGATAATGCTGCTAAATAGTGTAAAAAATAAGGCAACAACTGGCAAGGAGAAATACAAGTTGACACCAAGAACGACTAATTTAGCTAATTCATTCAGCTTAGAAAATGATGACGATGAATACTATGGACCGGAACTCTCGCCCAGTGAAGATATAAGGATCGCTTATCCACTTGATGATGACATATAATTGCGAATCTGTCTTTTATTTTTTTATTGCCTAGGGATGCCAGACGGTCCAGCTGATGAAAAGCGGCCTCCGTCGACCAGGACATTTACAACCTAAGCGGAGCGAATGCGGTGCCGGCCTTTTGGCAATAATTAATAACAACGCTCCTGGCATAATAGATAGGTAGATAGATAAGCCATTTGTTTAAAACTAGCTGGCCCGGCGTGACTTCGTTCGCATATTGTCCCTACCTATATGTGATCATGAATTACTGTCTATTGAAAATCCGTTTAGTAGTTTTGAGTTTATCAAACAGACAGACGCGGCGTTGACCTGTTTCATGTGTTTGGCTTGGATTTGACCTTAAGTCACCAGGTGAAAACCGACGATTGTAGCATGTAAATGTAGCATGCTTGCCTACCAGATATAAGCGTATACGGGGGATCGTTAAGGTCGTGGTTCAATATTTTCATTACGACGCGCTAGCTTTAATAGTTAAATTTTCAAGCCAGTTGCGCTCGATAATTTATTGATTGATTTTATTACAATCACTTTATCTAAGAGCCAATTCTGTTTGGTCAGGCCTAAAAATTCTGAGCTCGCTGCGCCGCCCGCTCGTTCGCAACTCATTATTTTCATTATTACAACCACCCCAGTCTTTAAGAAACTAACTTAAAAAAAAATTAATTTAGTGCAGAAAGTATAACCTATTCGACGAGCATGATAACAGTCGTCCAGTAATGGCTAATAGGACCTCTCGCAGGATGGTGTGACTGCCGCACACTGCTGAGCTACAGTCTGGCAGTTTCAATGGCAGAATCAAATGGCAGCACGTCATGGTAAAACATTAAAGAAGTTCGTCGAACTTCTTTAATGTTTCATCATGTGTTGACATTATGCGTGAAGTTGTTAGAATTTATAAAACCAATGTATACTCTGTACCTGTACTGTAGTACCTACAATTGACTGTAAAACATTGAGGGGTGTCAAGAATTTCTTGAAATTATCGTCTATGAAATTATTTAGCAAAAGTTCGTTTTTAGCATTGCAATAAAATAAAAATCATATTGGCGTTAATGTCTTGGTAGTGCCGTCGCGCACGAGGACCCGAGGTCCACCTTCGCTATGATCCAGGATTTGCCAGCTCATTGGCTTTTACTATTGCATAAAGGCGTTTAACTTTATTCATAATTGAATTGCACATTTAGTGTAATAAGTACTTAAGTAAGAATAACTAAGTACTTAATAAGTAATGGACGCGTATAACGCGTAAGATACATTGAAAGTGATATGGAATAAGTGCAATGATTCCAATTTAATAATGGTCTTGAAGCTTTTAATTTGATTATGTTACATTTTATATTATCATAAATAAAAGAATTGGTTACCGCTCTGTAATAATAGTAGATATCTACATACCTACGTAACTACTACATTTTACGAAAGTTTATTAATTGCTATTTAAATATTGAATATAGCCAGACGTAAATTAATAGAATAACCTTAAGATACACATGTATGTGATTCATCATATTTAATAGACACATTCTATTAACTATGACCTACATACTTAATAGAATGTGAATTTTGAAAACTGTTAGCGAGGATGCATGAGGAGTTAAAGAAGGAACGCTGACCTTTGCATAAGCCGTGATTGGCGGTGAGGCTGATAGGCGAATGATAAGCTTTGTAAATTCGCAAGGCTTCATTAAAATATTAAAAAGCATGGGCATTCGAGAGCGTCGGTGGCTTATCGACTTGAGTCCGACTTGTAAGCGAGAGATATCGTGTTCTAATGATTCTCTTCTAAGTTAAGTACATTAGTTGAACACTAACCGATGCTCTTACGGTGAGGAAAAATATTGTGATGAATCCTGCACATTCAATCTGATCAGGTTTCCTTGTTAACTGGGTCACGGAGGCCAAGTACCAGTTGCTCGACTGTAATTACCTGATCTTCCAAATCCTGGATCATGATTGATCAAGGCGGAGCCCGGGCGTTTACGCACGAGATGACGAACGGGACATCAACGCCAAGATCCATCATATTGGCGTTAATTATTATTTATTAGTGTGATTCGAATATGACATATTCATATATCATACACATACGAGACTAATGTATTATAGCCGAAGCTTTCTAATTTAAGTTTATCATTAATATTGATAAAAGTTCTCAAGGACATGAATGTTTCAAGACATTGAAATAAAAATTAACTTGAGGACAGCTAACACAATTACTAAAACGATAAAACAAACAATTTAAGTATTTATTATTTGATGATGAAACACCTTGATAATACTATTGTATTTGTCACACTTATTTCAAATTTTTGTTATTGCAGACCTAGAGCTCATCGGTTGACCTAGTTCTATCTGCTACAAAAGTATTAACTGTTTTAAAAGTACAATTATTTTAGCTACTGCTGTTGAGCACCGGCCATGAAAATGTTAAATCGAAAATACTTTACTAGTTCCAGTGAAAGTCTAGCAAATAATTTGATGGACAAAGAATTTCAATTACTGCTGAAACCTATTCATATCTGTGAAACAATAATATTTCAATTTAAATACCGCATTAGAAACAGTTTCATTACTTGCAACAATTTCACTACAAACTTCTTAGTGTTATGTGGTACAGCTCTCCTGATCTCTTTGCATTTGATGTTTTGTTGGAAAATTTCTATTATTGCGAGCCTCTATGGTGGCACCTTTATGTGGTTTTACTTAAGAATTTATTTCACTGATTTCTTCATTGGGTTCATCATTAGCTTCATTTTGGTCTTGTGGTACAGCGAAGCGAACGTTGACATGATTTTGAAGCTCCAGTTAGTTCACAGATCGACAAAAATTTGCAAAGGTTTTTTTAAGGAAATCGTCATAAGCTTTTGGTTGTATAGCTCAATTGTACTAGCATACACTTTGATTGGAATCGTGTATACCGGAGTATCTACTAAACATATTAATTACAGCCATATTTGTCAATATTGCTTTGATATATACATCATCCGATACATCTTGCTGATTCGACTTTTGAGTTATCAGCTCGAGGCATGGAATAAGGAAATTGAAAGCCACCATATTAGATCAAATTTTGAAATTTCAAAAGTGAATGCAATGTTCAAAACATACAAAAACATCTTGGATGCATTTGGTCTTAATATAAAAGTTTCTAGAACAATGGTGAGTAAACATTTGAGAATGCAAGATCAGTAGTCACATGACAAATCTGTGAAATGAACGGTTTCCTCAGACTTCGCACCGGAACATGGTGTAAGCCGTTTTATCAGTTTGGCTTTGCGTAGAGGATGATAACAGATAATGGCCGAGGGCTACCATCTGAGGAGTACTGGGTACTTGTATGGCATCATCCTGGGATTTCTTGAATGAGTAGTATCGAATCCGTCATCATCATCATCATCATCTCGGCGTTAAATCCCAGTTGCACTCCCACCCAACACGCGGGGGCCCAGGGTCCGCCTTCCTGCTTTTCTTAGCCCATTTTACTCGGTCTTCGGCATCCTTTGTGGTGAGTCTGTTGGCACGTATGTCAGTAGTATCGAATCCGTAACTATTATCAATTAAGTTGTGTTTATTCCTTTATTTACAGTTTAAGTCTAACGCTAAGACGAGATTGTTCATTGTTCAAATCTGGAATATCATTTGGATGTTGAACTCTGGAATAATTATTGTGGTCTTTTTTGCAGATCATTTACTATTTACTGGTCACGTTTATACATTGTTTAATGTCAGTCCAGACTATAATAGAGCTGTTTAAAGGAAGTGGTCTTCATTATGTAAGTGTGTGTTGGAAAATTAATATTGTGTAAATTAATTTGAATTAAAAAATCTTTTAGTAAGTCAATGAAGCAGACAGGTGACATAAGCCAGTAATTTATTTTGTATGTTTTAGCGTGCAACAGTAAATCATCTAGGGACCTGGATAGTTAAAAATTTGATTCACATAACTGTTATGAGTATTCAGTATGGAACATTATATAATCATATAGAGAAATCGAAGTCATTGTGTGCAACAATTTTAGCTGATCGATATGAATCAGGTATATAATATTTTTATACCTACCACTAAATCTGATATAATCTGGGTCTAAATAATAGTTTGCGGCGATCGTACGCCTAAAAAATTCACAACATACAAAAAAAGACAGAAACTGTAGAAAATTTTCTCATCAGTAGCCTTTCTATTGTTCGGTTTGGTTAATACCATAGAACCGTCAAGAGTTGTGTTCTTACTTTCCAACTTGTTTTCAACAATAAAGCTTGTTTTATGTTCTTATTTTTTTACTAAAGCCATTGCGTACTTTAAAGGAAGCGAAGAATTATTAGCGTGGGTAGGCCTCCCACTTGGTGGACTGACGATCTGGTAACTATCGCAGGTACTAGCTGGATGCGGAAAGCACAAGACCGGTCTTTGTGGAGATTTCTGGAGGAGGCCTATGCCCAGCAGGGGCGCCTTCCGGATGATATGATGATAATGATAAAGAATTAACTCGATTTATATATACATCCCAGTGTCACTGCGTCGGCTGTGCAAGAACGTGGTCCGCGTGTCCCGCGCCCGCGGCGGCGCGTTGCGCGGCCACAGCGCGTTCGCGGTGGACGCCGCGCTGCCCCTGAGACTGCTCGCTTCACTTGCCGACTACACAATTGTTCTGCTACAGTTTTCTTTTAATTTCAAATAACTACACTTGCCTATATTCGATTATAAGTGCTTGTCGGTGACGTACGACTGTCTTATGTACCTATTAATAAATAAATAAACCACCTTTTGTTTTATATATGACATGACTACCACAATTATGATATTGTTTGCTATGATAGGTCCCTTAATAGCGACGTACCTACAAGTATTTTGTTAAATCAAAAGAAATAAATAATAAATAAATATATAATTTCTTTTTTCTTTCCCCATTACAGCTTACTTAATTATTTATATTTAATTACTAGTCGTGATGGTGAGACCGGCTCCCAAACTAGGCATTGCCTGTATTTCAGGCAACCAGATGAAATGCCTTCATATTCTACATACTTAGCGGTGTGGTTTTATCAAAAGTCATTTCGATTCAATTATCGGTATTTTTCGTGAGGTCAATGGAATAGAACAGTTGACTTATAAAAATTATCTTAATGATTGATAACTAAATCTTAATCATCTTTTTGATAAGTTTTATCAAAAAATTAGTTTTTACAATAAGTCCTTGAATAAGCAAAAAGTTAACAGAAAATTGAATTAAGCGAAAGGCTGTAAAGTTAAATAATATAAATAAAATAATATTAAATTAGTTGGATGTCCATATAAATATTTTAAAATATTGGTAATTTCACCAGGCACATCACTGTTTCTTAGCTTCTCCCAAAGAATATCGTTACTAACCAGGTCAAACGCCTTGGAAAGGTCAAGAAAGACAGCGTATACAGGGGTATTCCTGTCAGTGTAATACCTAACGACATGCTTGAGAGACAAAATAGCGCTTTCAGTCGAAAGCCCGGGTCTAAAACCGAACTGCGCGTCATGGAAATGAAGATGGTCTTTTAACTGTCTCTCAAGCATGCCGTCCAGCACTTTGGATGTCATTGTGGCTAGAGATATATGTCGGTAATTACACTTATCGGAAGCGTCACCCGTTTTATTTTTAACAATGGGCACTACGACTATTCTCATGAGCTCCCCTGGCAGATACGAAT
This sequence comes from Blastobasis adustella, assembly GCA_907269095.1. Lineage (NCBI taxonomy): Eukaryota > Metazoa > Arthropoda > Insecta > Lepidoptera > Blastobasidae > Blastobasis > Blastobasis adustella. Next base: position 2,497,480 of record OU026132.1, read on the forward strand.
GCCTGATACAGAGAGTGAACAATAAGCCCAACAACCTCGGGAGGTGAGGCCCCGCGTTTTGAATAATAATAAAGCTCGTAAAATTTTAACAATGACACAAAGCAATATTGGTAATTATACACACAGTTGCAATAAGTGGTGACCCCTGTCTTTTAAATAAGTAAAGTAGAAGGACTCTCGAGCTGAAATTCGCTGCTACTACGCTGTTACTTTTTAAAAACCCTGTTTTAGAAATGTAGCTACCAAATACACTTCTTTCTTACTGTTGCATTATGTCTATTTCCAATATTTTACTATTCAACACATTCGTTTTATAAAATAAACTTAAAAACACAGGCCAATTTATCGAGATTTCTGTTAACTTTCAGTGTGCTCTATGTTTATGATGTACTACCTACATACTTGAAGGAAATACCACCTACGCTCGGAATTTTAGTCTATCAATACTTAGAATATCGACGCGCATCATATAATCAACTATAAATATTTAAGGTATCTTCCTCACTTCATTACTGTTAAGTACTAATATTACTTATTGTAATTAAATTTTTACGTACTGTACCTACGCTGCCACACACGAACATTATGACTTACTTGTATTGTTTGAACAGTTAGCGCTGGAACACATTGAAGAGGTGCGCCGCGCGGCGCACTGCACAATGTGGCAAAACTTGTTCCACGCCGAGCAGTTTGTATGCATGTACATTGACAGGTGGCGAAATGCCCCACTGTGCAGCGCGCCGCGCGGCGCACTGCATGATGGGGCAAAACCCGCAATGCAAGCCCGAAATGTCAGTTTGTATAAATTTTGTCCACATTTTTTCAATTTGGCCCCATCATGCAGTGTGCGGCGCGCTGTCAGCAGATGTCAACATGAGACGTCACACTTGACTGTGTCTTTTTACCAACAGTTTGAATCTCTCCTCCTTATGTGACACAGTTTACACACATATATCTGTCTTCTTCTTTTAGTACAGATTCAACGCGTATGAATGAAATAGGAATTCGACCTTGTCAAAGAAATTTTGACCGCTCATGCGTAAGCCCCTCCCCTTTTTGTGATTCTGCAACATTATCGTAGTTGTTTCGCTTTAGTGATCCTTTCGTCATTTTGTTCTCAGTTCCTCCCGAATAGTAAATACGGCATGTTTTGTTCTAGAACACAAGTTTCTAAAAAGAAATGCATTCGTCGAGATCTACATTTCGGATGGCAGCTGTCAAACTTAAGACTAATAACTCTGTAACTTTTGGTCCTAGAACGAACTTAGTTCCTAAAGAGAAATGATAGTGCTCGACGAGATCTACATTTCGGATGACACCTCTCAAACTTAAAACTGTAATAACTCTGAAACGATCGCTCCTGGAACATTAGTTACTTAAGAGAAATGATAGTGCTCGTCAAGATCTACATTTCGGATGACAGCTGTCAATCTTAATACTGTGATAACTTTCAAGCGATCGCTCCTAGAACATTAGTTCCTGAAGAGAAGTGATAGTGCTCGTCAACATCTACATTTAGGATGACAGCTGTCAATCTTAATACTGTGATAACTATAAAACTATTGGTCCTACAACACTAGTTCCTAAATAGAAATGATAGTGGTTGTCGAGATCAACATTCATTGATACAACCAACAATGACACACATTCATTCGGTTACGCCTTTCTCCCGTAGGGATAGGCAGATACCACATTGTTCCACTTGCTACGGTCCTGACAAATCTCTGTGGCTTCATCATACTTACATAGACTGTTAACTTCACTACCCATCGTCGCTTTCCATCAGGTGAGTTGAGGTCAAATGCAAACCTATTGATAATAAAAAAAAAGCTTCCTTCCTTGGCTTCCTCGTAGTCGGGTAAAAAGGAAAAGTTATCATAGTATTCGAGGAAGACCAATCGAGGTGGTTCAATTGCTTTACATAGCGGTGGTGGTGGGCGTACAGGTTTGGCACCATAGTAAAAAATTATAGAAACTGTATGCTGTATCTGAAAATCGCATAATATTTTTCGGGCCGGCACTGAAAGTGTTTTAATCTACTTTCAGTGTTTTAATGAATGATATCCTTTTCATACGTTTCTCTTGGTTGCATTTGAGTCGGCAGATTTAAAAAATCTCTATTTACTTTTTACGCCTGGGTGTGAACACACAGTCGAGAAAACATATGGTCAATAATTATGCGAGTCATTTCAAATAACGCGCGTAAAAGCATCGAAAAGGCTCTCGTGCAAACGTTGCCTAACTTAAAATCCCTCGTGCGAACCTTGCCTAATTTGAAAAACCAGAATAACACCACCGTTTCTTTGGTTGTCACCGTGACGTGGCACCGCGCGGCGCGCCGCGCAGTGCACTGCACCGCGCCAATGGAGTTCCGGCCTTAGTTCACAAGAAAATACTTAAAAGTTTTCTTTAGATTTGAATATATTCTAAAAAGAAATCGTGAATATTTGTCTCTAGATACCAAAAACTATGAAAGTTCCTTTAAAATATGCCATTGGTGACGATTTTGAGGCCATGCTTCGTCCTATTACCGTTATGGAAATGCTTGTCTTGCAATTTAAATATAAAAAATTTATTAATTTATTAATTATTAAATTTAAATCTTGTGTACAATAAATGGTTAAATAAATAATAAATAAATAAATAAAATTTGCAATAATCTTATAACATCCAATACATTGTCGACTAATTTAATTTATTTGTGCGGTACTTTGCTGTTCGGTAGTTTCCATATATTTGAAACGTGGGACTACCATTAGTTTGGATAGACAAATTTTTATTCCTATTTATTTAGGATATTACACAGTCGAATATTTCGTTGCCCTATTTTTAGGTTTTGTTTATAATTTGCACAATAGTGATTTGAACGTAAATATGGTAGTGAAATTGCAATCAGTATATCTTTCTGGTGTAAAATTGAGTAATTATTCTACCGTGTTTAGAGCTACATGTTGGATATATTTTTTTGTTTACATGTTCGTTCTCATAATATCAACCACATTTATTTCCTTTTTATTTCAATATTTTGAGTCAGTCTTTATAAAACATTATTACTTTGATATCCAAATAATTAGGTGTATTCTTTTAATGACTCTGATGAATTATCAACTGGAATCTTGGAATACGGCAACGAATGAAATTAAGAAGTGGAATGGACGTGTATTAGCGGATCGCAGTGTGGAAATTGTTTTTAATGCTTACATCGACCTTCTCGATGCTTACAATATGTATAAATCCTTAAATAACTATGTCGTAAGAGAATCATCGTCTATGTTTTTGAATGATAAATATATAAGCATGTTATTTAAGTATCTATTTTTTTTTTAGTTTACATACTACACGATAGATACTTTTATATGTGGTATTTGCTCGATCGAAACCCTTTTGAAAATGGGCAGTTACACTGATGGTGTAAGTATATATTAAAGTCAATTCAATGATGAATTTGTAATACTCAAAAACAGCTCTTGTTTCTTTTAATCATTATCTTCTATGTGGTTGAAATGGCTATTTCTGCACGATTTGTTATCTTGTCTGCTTTCTATTTTCTCTTTATTTCTTTTTCTCAATTTTTCTTTCAGTTAGGTAAGTACTATCAATCTTGGTTTGTGTATATTTGTTCAATTTGTTTATATATAGTTCAGTTAGTGTTTATAAATGCATTTGCTTCTATGATGTATGTATGTAAACTCTTTATTGCATAATAATTAAATACAAAATGCGAAAAATGAAATTTTACAAAGCGAAGGCGGGCTTATCCCACAATGGGATTTCTTCCAGCCAACCCCATACCCTTTGAAAGGAGATCTAAAGAGCGGTGGAGGCAATACAGAGCACTTATAATTAAATTACATTTATTTCTACAGTAATAATTAACCTTCTATGATCTTGCACCGATCTATTAAAATTCTATGATCTTGCACCGGCCTGAAATTGTCATACCATCAGTTCTCCGGTTGACTGGTAAATATAGCTATCAAGCTTCAAGACGGCCGTTGATAACAGTGCCATAAATTTAAATAAATAAATAAATTATTGCTTATTGGAAATAAATGTTACATCCACTTTCTTTTTCTCCCGCTCCCGTTGTTGTTGACAATGATGATGGTTCGGAATTTAATTATAATCAGTTGTTTTTTTTCAGTATCAAATCCTGTGTATTAGTTTATTATGGACAGCTAAAAATGTACTGTTCATTACTATTCTGAGTCATAAATGCGAGAGTTTTTATATCAGTTTGAAAACAAGTCAATCTATCTGTTCATCCCTTGCTGGTAGAACAGATATAACAGGTAAATATTTAATTGTTGTATTTGATCTTTATTGAAGTGCCTACCTATATTTGTTGATATTGTTCTTTCAACTTAAAGACGTTAAAGCTTTCTAAAAGGAACACATCTTTAACATTTGTGATAATAACCGCGATAGTTCACACGCGACATAATCTGATAAACTTAGCCCGTCTGCGACGTATGTAAAGCATTATGACCTTCTAGATATAAAAGCTTTTCCTCTATGATTATGACATCTTAATTTAGAAACATACCAACTGTGCATTAGTATTATCAATTACATAGGTAACTGACTAATAACGGTTTTGTCTTAATATACCTTTGATTTTGCCCGTGACTTCGACCGAAATTTGCCCGAAATTTGTTCATAAAATTCCGTCCCGTCCTCTCGATTTACCACACTAAATTTCGGGATACATTACAGCATATTGTGTGCCATTCTGGGCTATGTGCTATTTTAAAGCGAGCTTTCATCAAAGTCCGCTCTGCGTAAAGGAGTAACAAACATTCAAACATCTTTACAAACTTTCGCACTTATAATATTAAGTAGGATTAGTAGGTTAAATAAATAAATAACATAAAAATATGCTTAGCCAATTCACACAGCGCATATCTAGATGGCGCTGCGTGAATTGGTCAAGCATATGAATTATTATTATTATTATTTTCAAGAGTCTAAATGCCATTTCTAATGCATTACAAATAGAAAGAGTTCACGCCTTGTTGGCCAAAAATTCACGACAATTGGCCAATACGAGAGTGTAAAGAGAGTAATGTCGTAATGTCTCGGGAATGTTGGTCATGTCTAGTCTTTTTGACAGGACAAGAGGTCATCACTAGCTATGAACCCCAGAAATCATGTACAATATCGAATAATAATACAAATCTATTGATCTTAGGTCCAGTTATTCCTAAATCTACAATGGTAAATAGATAACTGTTCTACGCAATAGATATACAGAAAATATTGATATATGTACATCGATATCATATCGATACTTTTTTATTCCATCCCCATCCCTAGGCAAGTTTGTAGAGGTTCGATCATGAGTCTGGCTCAGCCTCGGCAATTGTTTTGCCAAAAGTTTGGGCCAATATGTGGCCCAGTGGAGTCTCCATAATGTTGTTACGTAGAAATCAGGGGGTTTAAAAAGGCCACATTAACATTTTATATAATAATTTACATTAGCCACAAACTAATCTGATCCGGTGGCCAATACTGGAACTAAGTGATGCCGTTTTGAATTGTCATGTCAATATCAACAACAGCGACTCTGCAGATAAGTTTGTCACAAATTAATATGAATCATATTATTGAGATCGTGGAGGATAGGACGAGGTGTCGATCTCTGGTATCGGAGGCCAAGTGCCACGTTGGGTCGCTGACCCAGCGCAGTAAATAAGAAGTATATTACAGTAATGTGCCCATTTTAGACCCAAAGTTTCTCCTTTCTTAACCCCGGGTTATCTGGCTGTTAACCTAAAAACTTACTTCCCAGTGCCGCTGCGTCGGCTATGCAAAAACGGGGTCCGCGCGTCCCGCGCCCGCGGCGGCGTGCTGCGCGGCTGCGGCGTTTTCGCGGTGGACGCCGCGTTGCCGCTGAGACTGCTTCAGGAGCTTACTAACTTTGTTATAGTGCTATAACAGTTTGCATTTCCATTGGAATGGTATTAAATGTATCAAATCGATGGCGTTAATAGTTTAATGGAATAATATATTTTAGTATTTTAAAATTGTATTTCTTTTTGTTTTGACTTTGACTTTGAATATTAATTTAATTTAATTTATGTTACTGTTCTTATTGTTCAATTGCACCTACTTATTTAGGTTGTTTTTTTAATGGCTTCAAGGCCGGATATTGATGTAGATAAGAAATTACAATAAATATTTTCAGTAATATTTTAAGTAAATAAAATAAAAAAAGTAAATTTTAAATTTAATTTGGTTTTAAACTCGTCTATCAGATATCCTCGACCCTGTTGACAGGAGAACCACTGACCAGATTGGATCATGATTACACCTTCAGTCACCTGCACCATGTTTCATCACGATGTTTTCCCTCACCATTATATTCAACTACTCTTCATTGTAAAGGAAAGCAATGATCAAAACACACACAAACATCTTCAATCCTTTTGATCCTCACATAGAAGTCTCTAGAACAATGGTGAGCACAAACGGACCTTATTCTATCAGCAATACATTTCTCTTTGATCTTGCTCTCACGGTTTTTGCTTCTGAATTCTGATGACTGAATTTAGCAAAGTGTAATAAGCATTTTATTCATCTCCTGATGAAAACGCAGCCCAATGGGTGAAGAATTTAGATATTTACTTGTAGTTTTAGTATTTATTATTAATACCTAGGTTGTAATTAGCGACTCGGCTATTAATGTCATACGAATAAATAAATACGTGTTATCAGTACGCATTTTGTAAACAGGGAGTATTCAAGTAATGTATTACAGACTGGTACACAATTATTTCAGTCATGATAAAGTATACAAGGTAACAGATAACTATATTGAAAGCTTTAAGCCTTTTAAGTAATTGGATTTATCACACTAACTTTATCACATTTAATATGTCTTACGCATTAAATACGTCGTTCGATTCCTTCCCTGTGTTATTAAATATTAGTATGTACCAAATAAGTTATTTGTAATACACTTTTGTTTTTGGAAGTTTGTAAATTTATATTAAAATTCTTAATATTTAGTTCTTCTAACTTATTAGGTCACATAAAACTGAGAGTGCTTTTCAATTATGAAGAAAATTAAACCCTTTTACGGTACTTTTAACGGTGAACTTTTGCTACATAATTACATAGACGATGATTTTAAGAAATTCTTGACACCCATCAACGTTTTACAGTCTCTTATACTTCAATTCAAGTACAGAATACAAGATGGCTTTATAACTTCTAATGATTTCAAGCACAATGTGTTGAACTTCTTAAGCGCTTCTGCCATGACGTGCTGCCATTTGTTTGAATGTGCAATCAAATGTGGAAGCGAAAAGGCATTTCCTATACAATTCAGGTTATTCTTCTTCATCTTTCTGTTAGACTATCCATTTGCATTTTTCATAAATTTCGCTTTAAATTGCATTCATAGCAATACCCAAGTGGACCTGACATTACGTTTACAAGAACTATACAAATTCACTAAGAATACAACGAATAATTATCCTAAATATATTAAAAGAAGCTGGATATATACAATAGGAGTTTTGCTCAACTTCATACCGCAGATACTGCTGACAGCAGGAATGAACTTGCATTTTCTAATTTCATATCTATTCCAATATAGTTTTGACATCAATATCATACGTTGCCTAATGTTAATAAAATTGATAAAAGAAGAACTTGCAGCTTGGATTGAAATGCTGAAAGTAACTTGCGAAAGGGAAGATTGCGATGAAATCGAAATAAAACAATTGTTCCAACAATATGTAAATGTATTATATGTTTATGGGAAAATCAAAAAAGTCTTTTCAGTCATGGTAAGTGAATAATGGACACTTCTATTTGTCAAACAGATCAAGTAAGACTATAGTATTATTTGTTTTTATACTGAAATAGTCAACACTGCGCAAGCGCGACAAAATGTCATTATGTGAAAGGTTTAGAAGGAAGGGGCTATGATTAGATATTGTAAGCAGTGTACGCCATATGGTTGTGATTATGATGATACGACTTTGTGATGGCACAGTGACTCAAAGTTTGAAAAAAATATCTATGATTTAGTAATTACCTGACCTGCCAAATCCTGGATCATGGTCAAGGCGGACCCCGGGCTCTCGTTTTCGAGAGCACAAACGGGACATTAACGCCAAGATGATTATTATATGTATGATGAATTTCGAAACAGTATGTATATACATACTCTTTATTGCATAATAATTAAATACAAAATGAGAAAAATTAAATTTTACAAAGCAAAGGCGGGCTCCCACAGTGGGATTTATTTCTAGCGAAACCCAACAGTCCAGTTAGGACAGAAAGTTTTTCTTTTAGCTTACAATACTATACTGTCTTTCCTTTTTTTATGTTTCAGGTTACTTATTACATAATAGAAATGTGCTACCAATTTTTGGCTGGCTTCCAAATTATGTTAGTATTGTCTCAAGACAACGTTTTAAGAACGGTAAATATTCAACCCAAAGTAGTAGACTTGAAGCGAAGCGAACTTAACAATTTGAACTATGTATGTTAATTTAATGATAATTTCAGCTTACGGATGATTTGTACCTCAATTTGGGACCGTGGATTTTTAAAAACATGTTTCATGTGTCAATGTTGAGCATTCAATGTGACAAGTTGTACAAGACGTTTGAAAAAGCTGACTCGCTGTGTGCATCGTTGATAACTAGAAGCAACTACCCAGGTTTGTTAAGGGTTCAATAGATTGTTTTGGTGGTATCTGTTCACTTTATTTTTTAGGTGAAATTGATATCGCGATCAGAGTGGACAGTTTTGAAGATTTTGTTAGTATTGGAATAGGGTGTATAGGGTGATCAGATTTGCCGTTCGTCGCTTAGTTCAAATGTAGTCAGCTGTTTAGAGCATTAAGTGACGCATAGGAGATAGAATAAGAAACACCAGCACATATCTAAAATGTGTTAATACAACAAAGAAAGACTTTCAACGACTTCGGGTAGAGCCCAGGAGGTTTTTGTTTGATGAGTCAGTATCGAAATATAATTCAGAACATAATAACGCTTCCTACATGTGTGATTTATAAAGCTGCTCATTAAATATTATTCTAAAATATTTTTGAAGGATTTTAGACATATACATAGACATTATTGTCATGACGGAGCTATAATATTTTATAAATATGACAAAGAGCCTCGACGAAAAGGTGGGCAGTCCCTGCACTTCCTTTTTCTCCCGTACTGGCTGGGGCACTTCAAACTGAATTACAGGAGATGTCCCCTTACTTATCAGTGACTATTTCTACATATATAAACTCTTAAATCATATTATTATGCATTTTCTACTTTGAATAACACTACAAGAAAATGTTGATTAAAAAAGTATTTTCCAGTCCCGTTGCGTCGGCTGTGCAAGAACGTGGTCCGCGCGTCCCGCGCCCGCGGCGGCACGCTGCGCGGATGCGGCATGTTCGCGGTGAACGCCGCGCTGCCGCTGAGACTGTTCTCAGAACTGACGGACTTTGTTATTGTACTGATACAGTTTGCACTTTCAACACAATAATAGTAATTAGTCTAGTTGTATGATGCCTGTCACGTGGTACCGGCTCCCAAGACTGGTTAAAAAATCTAGTTAAATTGATTAGTTACAAGGCGAAGTCGTTGTATCGCCGAAACTAGGAATATTTTGTTTATGCTCACCACTTGTGGCAAATGTCTTCAGGCTTCAGAGCGAGAATGGAACAACGTATTCTATATTATAATTAACGGCTAGTACCTAGCTCATTGACGATATCGAAGTCATGGCCGCCGGCCTGAGTATCGTCATCATCTTGGCGTTAAATCCCGAATGCACTCCCGCGCAACACGCGGGGGCCCGGGGTCCGCCGTCGGCCTGGTAAGTGCCTCAAATTCAAATTCAAAATCATTTATTATATTATTTATACCTACATTGGTATAAATTATACTCTTACTAGCGACCCGCCCCGGCTTCGCACGGGTGCAATGCTGATACTAAATACACTACAGAAAAACTGTGAACGTTGTATATAAAAACATAGCGGCCCGCTCCGGCTTCGCACGGGTATAAAATATATAGCCTATGTGATTAAAATCGATTCAGTAGTTTTGATTTATTCATTACTGCCCGTGGCCCGCACGCGTTAAATTTGGAGTAAAACAATCCACCATTGGTGTACAACCAACTACTATCATACAATTATTTATCGTAACTTACTTATAATTACTGATACGTTGTCGCGCTGAAAAGCACGTTTTTATAACGCGTCCGATCGCTGCTAAATTCAAAGTGCTATAGGGAAAACCGCGGCCACAGACGCGCTATTTATAGGCACGCTCTTGCCGCACCGGGCGGCCGGCCGGTACCGCCGCAAACGCTACGTCCTGCAATTTTTAAATCTGTAATATCTTCGAAAATATTCACTTAAATCATACGGTGTAGATATAGATCTATATTAAATGAACAATGTATTCAAGGTATTTAATTGGTTAAGGACTAATGCTGTATTGGTTAAAATCGCTTCGAAAATTAGCCATTATTTGTCGTAAAAAGTAAATGACAAAAAAAAGTTATTGTGGGTTATCCATAAGAGATAGACATATACCATCACGGACTTTTCTGTAGACCTTTTCAATGTGTACAATACTTAGTACATTATTTTGATAAAACTCGTAGGGTTCAGCCTGCGTTTGCAATGTAAGCGGAAAAAATGTAATTATTTACGACATCACATTAGAAACCTCAAAAATAACAGTACTTCTCCACTATTTAATGAATGTTATTATACATATAAACTTTCCTCTTGAATCACTTTATCTATTAAAAAAAACCGCATCAAAATCCGTTGTGTAGTTTCAAAGATTTAAGCATACAAAGGGACATAGGGACAAAGAAAGCGACTTTGTTTTATACTATGTAGTGATTCAACGTAAATATACATAGGTAATTTATTTATCATTATATCACTATGAATAATAAAAATATTAAAAATTAAGTACAGTATAAACAATTATTACTGTGTTACATTGGAACTATTATAATTGAATTTAGTATTACATGACACAAAAAACATTAAAAAAAACAAGTACATCATTACAAATATTTAATGTATAAATTATGTCCAAAAGGCAATTACAATGAACATTACAATAATTTAGGTAAATACCTACCTAGGTATCAGTGGGTAGGCCCCCCACAAGGTGGACCGACGCGACGACCTGGTAAGGATCGCAGGTACCAGGTGGATGCGAAAAGCACAGGACCGCCCTTTGTGGAAATCTCTGGGAGAGGCCTATGCCCAGCAGTGGGCGTCTTCTGGCTGATATGATGATGATGATGATATTATGTCAAGCAAATCAAATTCTATTCATATAGCAAAATGTCGAAAAAATATTGAAATAGCATTTATTATGTAAAATGTATATGTCAACACAATTTCCATCAAATCAAATAATAGAAATAACAGGAATAGGGTTAAATATCATAAAAATGTAATAAGTAATGTCATGTTTTTATACTCTATACTATTACCTTAGGCCACAATTATAGTGTCAGTACGATTGTATTTGTGATTCATTCCCAAAGTAGTTAATGATATGCCCGGATAACAATAGTTAATGACTTCATTATTTGTGTGTTTCGATAACATAGGCTCAAGATTACAGCCAATATGTCGGAAAATAAAATTGTTTTTACCGTGAGCATTAGGTATATTATTACTAACTGTGCACTATGCGTAGCTGCGCATATTAGCCGCCGGCGCCACCATCGCGTGCGCACCCCCGATCGATAGTTAATTTTGTGTACTTGCGGAACTATTTTGTCCGGTGCAATCACAAACATTACAAAATTGCCCCGCACACAGTGAGTTGTATTTAATATCTTTCAACAATTAATACTCACTTTTTAATTTTTGTGACATATTATACTCGTGTAAAGTATTTTGAAATTTGTTTTCCAAATTACAAAGTTTTGATTGCAAATGTGATATATCCTACTCATACTTCTTTCGACTTGCACACATAATTTCAGTGCAATTTTGCAGTTCACTTTTTTAAACCTTTTTTTTTTAAGTTAGTTCTTTTATTTTTATGAGGTCTGCGCTTCTTTCGAGCTTTTTTTGTACTGCACACATAATTATGTGTGATGTTTTTAATATGATTACTTTAAACGAATTCATTAAACAGTGATTGTGTGTTGAATGCCTCAAGTTCAATTTTGTCCGTTTATTTATCAATGTTACGATGTGCAGCTTGTAGCTCATGCTTGAGCGCCGCGATGTGGTCGAGCGTTGCTATGTGGTGGTCGTTACAATCCTGGAAGGACTGCAGCATGAGTTGAAGTTCGTCGCGCTGCCCTCGCATGTCCTCGATCTGAATCTCTAGTTCAGCGAGTTGATCTTTTAATTCATTATTTCTCTTATTTACTGTCAAAATCTCTGCCTCAAACTACTGTCAAAATTTCAAGTCGGAAAGTGTCTCTTTTAGCTGGTCTTCCATCTTTATGATGTACATTCCGCGTGTTGTAGTCATTCATTAACTTGTATAGTATCGAAGATGTCGAAATTATAAATTGGTATAAAAATTATAATAAATAAAAAAATAGATGTCAAAAAATAAAAATGTAATTGTCATAAGCATGGTTCGGACTCTCGACCTTCAGGCTCCTTCGTAAGTTTTAACAACGCTTTCCCACTGCGTAGGTCGATTATTTTACTTTTATTTGTAATATGTGATACAATTTCACAGTCACAGCACCTTTTACGTATTTCTTTATATTTACGAAAGTCACTTGTTCTTAACAAAGACACGGTCGCTTATTTTGCATAAATCGTAATTAATATTGAATTTTAACACACGACAACATTTACACTCACGTATCACTATATGTTAACAGTTACATTGACCTGTTTTTATGTTAATATTATTGTTTTAATGATGGATTTAATGTATTCGTAAGGGTGGCGCCCTCTGTTTTCTGCCCTCACAATACGTTTGCACCTACTCTAGTTACAGTTCTACTAGCTACAGCTAGGAGACGCTTCTCTTGAAGTTGTTATTTTGTAGGACAAATTGTCTAGTAAGGTAGCCCCAACTTCATGGAAGAGGTCAATCGACGAATCTAACTCGGTTGGCAGCTTTCGTGCAGTGTCGATCACTAAAAGGTATTTTTATGCCAATTATCCAGTTCATAACCTAGAGAGCGGTGGTGGCCGGGCCGTTGAGTATCCGAATCGTAAGCGAGAGGAACGAGGTTCGAATCCCGCTGCGGCCATGTACCATTGACTCTTTTCTGAATTATGTTTTCGAATTACTCATCTTCAGGTAATAAAGTGGAACTGATTTAATTCATAAAATGGATTACGTTACAAATATAACATCCTACAGATATAATTGGGTGTTCATTGTATCTTTAATAAAAATAAAATGTTTATTTTATTTTTTTATTGTATCTTTAATATACCGGCACTATGATTAATGAAATGATACACTGTATCAATTAACTAATGAAGGAAACTTTGTTACAAAATCAATAATACCCGGAACGGAACGTTAGTTCATGTATTGCAAAGAGATTACATACTGTCTATATTTCGTAATTTAACAATTATTTAATGATATTTTCAAAATAGTCGGTTGTAGCGAATATTTACTTGACAACTTTATCGAGGAAGACTTCAATAAACTGCTTGGGCCTCTACATTTATTTCAAAAGGTCATTCTGCATTTTAAATATACAGTTGACGACCTGAGTGGTTCAGTGGTCAACATGCCGGTCTGCCACGCAAGAGGTCCCGGGTTCGATTCCCGGCCGGGCAGAAATTGAAATGATGAATATTAATTTCTGTTACGGGTCTGGGTGTTCTATGTATAATAAGTATGTATTTAAAAAATGAATTTAATAGTTTATCAGTTATTTAGCACCCATCGCACAAGCTTTGCTTAGTTTGGGCTAGATGGCGTTGTGTGAATTTGTCCATGAATATTTATTTATTTATTTTATTTTATTTTATTCAAGATGGATTCATTACGCCTAATAACTTTACCTACAATGTTCTCAATTTATTCTGCATCGGTGTTTTCATTTTCATTCAGATTTCATCGTGTATTTTGGCAGTTGTTTTAATAATTGATATGCCACTAATAAGGGCTTCAGTTACCTTTTACTTTTCCATTTATTTCATAGACAACGTTATCGGTTTCACACTCAACCTGTGGACAAATTACTTTCACAGTCACACAGAAGTTACTTTAACCCTCAAACTTATAGATGAGAGGATTATAGATGTCGCTCTGAGCAGTTTTTGGAAAAGTCACTAGAGGGCGTTACGATACCAATTTTAATAAAGTATATCTCAGAGGATCTTAAACTTCTATCTAAGAAGTTTAGAAAAGCTCGGTAGAGGGCGGCACTTGAACTTGAACTTGTATTATCGAAGTTAAATTATCAAAATGCGTAAATGTGCAACTTGCAACGAACAAGTGGGCATATCAGATATCATTAAATGTAGTATAAGCACATGTAAATATTTATACCACTATCAGTGTGTAAATATACAGACAGCCCACTATAAAAGTAACTTCCACGAACTGGAGCGAACCTGGATCAATCCGGATTGTGACACTAGGGCAATTGGAAAACCTACAAGAGGCGATAGCACACCTATAAACACGAACCATATGAAACTACGGGATAGAAACAAAATGATATTGCATAAAGTAGTCACACAACCCTCATACCAAGAAACTTCTCACAATTTAGACGAATCAGATCAAACTATTTCTCCACAAGGAAATACCATTCACCGAGACGACTCGCCTGACGGATATCTCAGTATGGAAGAAAATAACATTGAGACTGATAGGAGATGTAACATTCAGCCCTCCACGATATTGCAACAACCCGCAACACTACATGAAATTAGACGCCTTATTCAAGAAAATAATGATTATATCATTCAAGAGTTGAGAAAAACAATGCAAAATCAAATAGAAGAAATGGCAAAAAATTTAAGAGAAAGTTTTGAACAAAAACAGAAAGAAATACTACAGAATTAAACGGATATCAAGAGAGATATAGAAATTACTAATAAAAAAATAATTCTATTACAGTCACAATGTAAAGCGCTAGAAACTGAAAATTTAAAGTTAAACAAGGAAATTAAAACACTCAAAGAAAGCAGCAGCATTGAAGTAATCAGCTCTGGAAACGACAAATTCCTTGTGCTTCATGGCCTAACTATAGGAAATTACTGGATGACGGAGGAGGAGATAACGGAAAGGATAGCTAATGCTTTCTATGAAATTCTGAATATCGATATATCGGGATATATAGAGCAAATCACATTCATTGGATAGAAAGGTTATAATAAAAGACCAATAAAAATAGAACTTATAAGTAAAAGGATGCAAAAGTACATTCTGCGAAATTCTATTTATTTTAAAGATACGGGTCTTAGCGTAACAAATTATTTAAATAAAGTTGAGTTGCGTGAAAGGAAGGAGAGAAGACAGGCACTAGAGAGAGCACGGAAAAGTGGGAAGCATGCGGTAATTAAAGAAAACACTCTATATACAGAAGGAAAGGAAATATCATTTTACAAAGAGAGTCAGGAAGGAAAGGAAAGGGAGGGAGAGCCACACGACTCCAGAAGCACTGGCCAAGAGAATGAGCTTCAAACAGGGAAGGCGAGCACGAGTCATGACCACCTATCCATACGCAAGAATAATCAGTCCTTTCGATAGTAACTTTCAAGTTTTGTTCCAAAATATTAGAAGCATCTGTAACAAAACCCACCTCCTAGATGCGCTACTCGAGGAAAATGCGGTACAAGTATTGTGTGTAACTGAGACATGGCTTAACCAGGACAAGCTAGACCTACTCCAAATTCAAAACTATACAGTGAAATCTGCAAACTGCCGGGAAAACCATGAAGGTGGAGGAGTATGCATTCTGATAAAAAATCAGGTAGAATGTAAAGAGAGACCTGACATTGAAGAATTGTTAATAGAACGAATTTTTGAAATAAGTGCCGTTGAAATAAGACAAAATAACCTTTTAATTATAAATCTGTACTGGCCAAACAGCAATAGAGAGGTAGAGATTTTCTTTGCCAATTTGTATAAACTTTTAAAATCAATTACAATAAAAGAAAATAGGAAAAATATCGTTATAGGAGGTGACTTTAATGTGGATTTCTTTTCTAAAAGTAAACAAAGACTAAATAATTTAATGTTATCATTCAATTTCCACCAAAAAGTAAACAAACCTACGAGAATTACCACAAAGAGTGCAACCTGTCTTGACCTAATATTTACAAACTTCAGCAGTTTGAATTATAAATTAAATGTTGTAGAATATGGGTTATCCGACCATATGGGAGTGCTGTTGATTTGCTGACATTTCCCGTAGTTTTACCTAGCCCCAAATTTTGGATTGTCAAAAGAATTTTTAATGAGCCAAACATATTTAAATTTAAAAACGAACTTAAAAAGATAGATTGGGATAGGACATTCCAATTAGGTAGATCTATTAACAAAAATTACAATAATTTCAGTACAATTATGCAATCCTTGTTAAATAAGTGTTTTCCTAAAAAAATCATAAAATTAAACCAAAAATCAAGAGTCCCGTACCTCACCACAGGTCTAAGGATACCTTGTCGGAATAATAGATTGCTAAAATTACTAAATACGCAAACTAATAGTTTTGTTTTACGAAATTACTATAAAAACTACTGCAAGGCTCTTAAAAAATTAATAAAATACTCTAAAAAAATTAATAACATACGTAAGTTTCAAAATAGCAATGAAAACAAAATGAAAGTGATGTGGAATGTTATTAAAAATGAAACGAATAAAAAACCCGGTAAATTAAAAAACAATATTTTCCTAAAAGTAAATAATATCATAGTAACGGACCCAAAAACAATAACTAAACACTTAAATGATTTTTTCGCCTACATTGGAAACTCACCAAATGTTTCAACCACTAATGATTACACGAATAAATTTTCTAAAACTATAGAAAATTCAATCTTTCTAACTCCCGTAGAACTTGCTGAGGTACATAAAATAATAAGAAATCTAAAAAACAAAACCAGCTGCGGAATAGACGAAATTCCTCCGACATTAATAAAGAAATGTGGTGACGAATTAGTTACCCTTTATGTTCATTTGATAAATCGGTCATTTATGGAGGGTACTTTCCCGGATGAACTGAAGATTTCCCTAGTTAAGCCGTTACACAAGAAAGGAGATAAACGTGATCCAAATAATTACCGCCCTATTGCTCTACTTAACACATCGTCGAAAATTTTAGAAACGGCCATGGCAACGCGTTTGTTTTCATTCTTCAAGAAAGTTCAAGTATTCCATGAAAATCAGTATGGTTTCCGCAAGAATCGCTCTACCATACTTGCAGTATATAGATATTTACAAAAAGTTATGAAAACGATAAACAACAGAAAATACGCTGTTGGATTATTGTTAGATCTTCGCAAAGCCTATGATAGAGTTGATTACAGGATACTGTTAAATAAGCTCTATGACTCTGAAATAAGAGGAGTGACTTATGCGTGGTTTAAATCATATCTCAATCACAGATTTCAGTATGTAGAAATTGAGAATATAAACTTTACATCAGGTGAGATACAAAAAGTTAGGTCGGACCCACATCAGGTAAAGGGCTCTATCCCACAAGGCAGTGTGTTAGGCTGCCTGCTGTTTCTAATTTACATAAATAACCTGCCTACATTCTTGAATGATCAATGCACAATTTTTGCAGATGATATCTCAATAGTATTTCCTTGTTCGAATACGGTAGAGTTGGAGGAAAAACTGAACGACGCGCTAAGTAGAACAATAGAATGGCTAGAATATCATAAATTACAACAAAATTTTAATAAAACGCGAATATTTCAGTTTCGGCCCTATCAAAAATCCTCTTTGGAAATTAATTATAAATATAAGGGAATTGAAATTGAAACTACGACCCGTGCTGCTCTCCTAGGACTCGAATTGGACTCGAATTTAAATTGGAAAGGTCACTTAGAAAAACTATCGGGCAAACTGTCTTCATTTATATTTGCACTCAACCAATTAAAAAGAGTTACGAACTTTAAAACAGCTTTGTCTGCGTACTACGCTTATGCTCATTCCAGACTTGCCTACGGGATTATTTTTTGGGGAAATTCGACAGAAATTGATGGTATTTTTATTTTACAGAAGAAATGCATCCGCATTTTAACTAATATAGACCAAATGGAATCATGCCGACTATACTTCATAAAACACGGCATACTAACACTAACATCTTTTTATATTCTGGAATCATGTAAATTTGTAAGAAAAAATATAAACCTGTATACACCCGAAGACAAAACAAAAATAAAAAGAAATAATAGAAACCAAAACAAATTAATTCAGCCTTTCTCTACGTTAAAAACATATTCCTCCAGCGCCCACATAATGGCTATAAAAATTTATAACAGTATCCCAAATGAAATTAAAATATTGGAGACAACAGGTTCGTTCACAAAAAAAATAAAAACAGTTCTAATAAAAAAAAGTAATTATACTATTAATGAGTTCTTCGCTGATAGATAAATAGATACAACGCTTAAGAAATTGCTCGATTGTCTCTAATGCTGGGCTTGCGATATTGTGGAAATGGAATACTTAATTAGAATATTGTATTTAACAAACTAACCACTAACTTAGAATAAAATTTCATTCCAGATACATATACTAAACAACTAACACCATTACCAGTTATCCTTAATAATTAAGCCCTCTCTAAATTTTGCGGTACCCCTACGGGGTGCTACATGCTTGTTCTTCTTAAGTTTTACTATCATTGTATTACCATGTAGAATGCAAATAAATGAATAAATAAATAAAACTTCAGAGAGTGCTCAAGTTTACCAAAAGCTATGCCGATAACTGTAAATCTTGTGTCAGATTCAACTGGTTCTACAGTGTTTTTGGGATATCGTTTATAGCGCTACATACTTTAGTATCTATATTTTTTGTTTGGAATGATGCTTTCCGATATGCATTTCAATATACTTTTGATATAAATATCATAAGGTGTACCGTATTGGTAAAGCTAATAACTACAGATTTGTGCACTTGGATTCAGAAACTTAAAGACGACAGTAAATCACGAATGGAAAAAGCATCTCAAGAAGAATTCTTTGATCTGTATTTAAATTTGCTGAGCGCATTTAAAAAGCTTGACTGTCTACTTAAATCATTTTACTTACGCGGATTTTATGCTTCATTCGTTTCATTTATGGGCATTTTTATATTTGATTTCACCTTTATTTACGAGAACTAAATTTTATTCATTTGCGAATATTTTCCGAATATTCATGCTGTTGATTTACAGAGTATTCATATAAACTTACATATTCCTTGTGACTTATTCAAAATGCATACACAACGTAACTAGACGATCACTCGTTTACGGCCAAACCACAATATTTGAAATGGTGTTTATTATGTTATGTCTACCTTTTATAGATAGATACTCGTATGTGTGTATTTATTCAGATAAATAGGTATTAGGGTGACTGAAAAGTTACATCGCCAAATCCAAGATTTATGTACGCCAAGAGGACTCTTCAAGCGCAATGCTTATAAAAAATGCAGATGCCCTGTCTAAACTAGAATAAGTAAAAGCTTACATCAACTTTTTTCTTTATTATAGTTATTTATACATTATTAAGATTTGTTCGTAACGTCTTGACAGTAGCTATAATTTTGTTTTATGGAAATATTTTATATTAGCTGTTGCCCGTGACTTCGTCCGCGTGGAAATCGTTTTTAGGGCAGTTTATATTTTTCCCGAGCGACTACTTCAAATGACCTCCCTAATGTATAAAAGCTACAGAGTAATACGGAGAGGCCAAGCTGTTTCATCTCGTTCTACCCAAATTAATTAG
Source organism: Blastobasis adustella (assembly GCA_907269095.1). Lineage (NCBI taxonomy): Eukaryota > Metazoa > Arthropoda > Insecta > Lepidoptera > Blastobasidae > Blastobasis > Blastobasis adustella. Next base: position 2,517,395 of record OU026132.1, read on the forward strand.
ATAAAACATGGCCCAGATTTTAAGTTAGACCCCAAACTACGAAACTGTGCCAGTACGTAATGTACTGTACGAAAAATCAAAATTCATTGCAGGCCATTTCCATATTTCTTATAGATAGTTTAGCTGGCTATTATGGTTCTACAACAGTTGTTCGAGTTTCCAAAATCAATTATACCCTATATGTTTCCCAGGCTTATCTAATAGCTATACAATAAAAAAGTATTTAAATCTGTCTAGTTTCGTAGATTAACGTGTACAAAGAGACAGACAAATTTTTTATTATTATTCCTTCATCGCCCTAAACTACATTTTTGTAAATATATTCAATGTACAGACACAATTTTTATGTTTAGATATAGATCATAACAATGTTTTGTCAGTTTATAAAACACTAGCTGTTGCCCGCGACTTCGTCCGCGTGGAAATCGTTTTTAGGGCAGTTTATATTTTTCCCCAGCGACTACTTCAAATGACCTCCCTAATGTATAAAAGCTACGGAGTAATACGGAGATGCCAAGCTGTTTCATCTCGTTCTACCCAAATTGGCCCAGATTTTAAGTTAGACCCAAAACTATTGCCCCCTCCACCCCGCCCGCCGCGATGCCCGGCGCGCTTTTCAGACTGCATCGCAAACAACGGCCACGGCGCTATGGCGGTTTTCTTTACTGTTTGAATTTTTTAATTCGTAATATCTTTTGAATGGAAACTCCAATTTAAATAATTTAAAAACTATTTTATAGGTAGTTAAATGGTCTTGACCATAAAATAATTTATTTGGATAAGGATTAATATAAACACATAAATAGCATGGTTTGAATTTGGTTAGCATTTTCATTAATGTTTAAAATGAAAAAAGTTGTTGTAGTGACATAACTACAATAGTTGGACATATGCTACCGCGGAGTTTTTTGTAGACATAATGATGTTCTTCAATATTGTTGTACATTATTTTGTTCTATCGCTAATAGTTTCGGCAGCGCATTCGACGAAAGACATTTTAAGACTCATTTTTCTACACCTTCGGTTACATTGTTCAAATTTTACCAAGGATCCCTAATTTTTTTCAAAATGAAATGTAACCTATGTCAAATTGGAAGAATGTAGCATTCTATTGGTGAAAGAATTTTTTAAATCGGCTCAGTACTTTTTGAGCCTATTCATTACAAACATACAAACATACAAAAATAGGTACAAATCTTTCCTCTTTATAATATTAGTGTAGATGTAGATGAGCCGCGCGGCACTTTATTTCTTGACATTGACTCCCCTCTGTACTTCGTGCTGCCTAGATAGCCGAGCGGACTGAGCGGCGAACACGTGACTTTTTTCTAATATTCACATTTTTAAACTCGTGATATCTTTCGAATGGAATGTCTGAATTGAATAATTCAAAAAGTTATATAAAGGTATTGAAGTAGTCGTGAATATAAAGTAATTGATTTTGATAAGAATTAATACCAAGGTACAAATAAAGAGCGTTTTTTAGCGGCTTCATTTCAACTAAATTTTGAAAATAAAAGAACACTTATTGTGTCATAACTATAATAGTTAGACATATACTGTCACGACACTTTTTGTAGATAATGATATGTTCTGCAAAGTCGTAGTACATTATTTTGTTCTATCATCAATAGTTTTTGCAGCACACGCGATGTAAGGAATTTTTTGGGTATTTTTTTACACCTTGGGTTACATTATTGGTGTTTTATTAATTATCTGTAATTTTTTTGAAAATATAATAAAGCTTATGTCACCCGGGGATAGTGTAGCTTCCCAACGGTGAAAGAATTTTTGAAATCGGTCTAGTAGTTTCGAAGCCTATTCAATACAAACAAACAAAAAAAAAATTAAACATTTCCTCTTTATAATATTAGTATAGATAAGAATGTTAACAGAATTAGATCTAAGACTGTATTGGGCAACAAACCTCAACTCATCTGTATTTGATGACGAATTATTCGACAACCGCTATAATGTTTTTCGAAGAGATAGATTTACTTCGAGTATATCTGAAAGATATGGAGGGGGTGTGCTTATTGCTATTAAGAAAAAATTCAATGTAATAAGACAGAACACGTCGAAGATTTATGGTTGACTATATTATCTGATTCTTCTAAAAAAAAAGCAATTTACATATGCCTCTGTTACTTACCTCCAGATCTTCCCAAGGAACAGCTTGAACATTTCTATAGCTCGCTGTGTAAAGTGGTATTGAATTGCAGTTCCCAGAACTTTATATGTATAGGTGAATTTAATACCCCTAATCTTTGTTGGAACCAGAATGTAGAGCGGTTACATTATCTGACTCGTAAGCCAGAGGTCCCGGGATCGAATCCCGCTCCGGCCATGACTATTTTCTGAGTTATGTACATTAGTTGAATACTAACCGATGCTCTTACGGTGAGGGAAAACATCGTGATGAAACCTGCACATTCAGGCGACTGGATGTGTAACCATGATCCAATCCGGTCAGATTCCCCTGGTAGCAGGGTCATGGAGGTCAGATGGCAGTCGCTCCACTGTAATTATCTGACCTGCCAAATCCTGGATCATGGTCAAGGTGGACCCCGGGCCCTCGTTCTCGAGACCACAACCGGGACATTAACGCCAAGTTGATTATTTTTATTTTTTTTGTTGGAAACAGAATCCTAGCTCTAACGCAATCATTCCGTTTAACCCTCAAGACGCTAAAGCTGATATTCTTTTGAAAACTGCCGCTCTTTGCAATTTTACTCAATTTAACTTTATCTCAAATGCTAATAAACGCACATCTTGACTTAGTTTTTCTGCTAAAAAACCACGGCGTCCTAATTTTTATAAATGTGATTTTACAGCCGTAAAAACTGACCTCGATCAAGTAAACTCGTCAGCTATTTTATGCGCGGAAAATCTAAACGACGACTTTGATATATTTTATTCAATATTGAATGACGTAATTTTGAAACATACTCCGCTCACTGCCCTGCAAAGGGGACAAAAGGGGGATGTGTGAATTGTTTTCAAAATACTTCAGCTCCGTTTTAACCCCGTCACCACCGACTCGATGAATGCTCCTCGTTTGATGACCCTGTTGTAGATTCAGGTAATGGCAATAACCTTAGTGAACATAAAATAACAGACGTTATAATCCTTGCTAAAATTAAGAAAATGGATGTCAATAAGGGCTCTGGACCAGATGGGATTCCTCCCTTGCTTATCAAACGATGCGGAGAAGAGCTGTGTGTTCCTTTCACAATTATCTTCAATAAATCCGTTGCGTCTGGTATCTTCCCAAGCATATGGAAAACTGCACATGTGGTTCCAATACACAAAGCGAAGAGAAGAGAAGTCGTGCTGCGAAAACTATCGACCAATCAGTATTCTCTCAAGTTTCGCGAAACTTTTTGAATCAGTTGTTTGCTTGCTTTTTATTTTCACTTGATGCTTTTTAATTTCACTTGAAGCCCTTGATCTCATCTTCTCAGCATGGATTTTTCAGATGAAGGTTAACCACTAGTAATCTTTCATACTACGGCACATATATTTGGAATGCATTTGCTAAGCGTGTTCAAGTTGACGGAATCTATACCGATTTTTCCAAGACATTCGACAAAGTTGACCATCGAATACTCTGCAAGAAGTTGAATGCTTTGGGATTTCATGGGAACTTGTTGCTTTAATTTTATATTTGTCCAAAAGAAGTCCGTTCGTCGCTCTTAAGGGGGACTATTCCTCGCCAATTTTTATTAGTTTCCCAAGGATCACATCTCGGACCTTTATTCTTTATTGCTTTTATTAATGACATAGTCAATAATCTATCATGTCCTACGCTACTTTATGCAGACAACCTCAAAATATTCTCAACTATAATTTCTTTGGCTGAAGCTATGAACTATGTATACCAGCTCAGTAGTGTATTATCAATAAAATGTCGCTTAATCTCAATAAATGTAGAGTTATATCTTTTACAAAAAAAACTAATAGTATACCAAATTCTTACACTATTAACGGCTATCCACTTGAAATGAAAATGTGTTGTTAAAGACCTAGGCATATTTTTTGACGACGAGATGACTTTTAAATCACATTATGATGCAATGACCGAGAAGTGCTCTCGTACATTGGGTTTTGTTGCCCGTATCAATAAACAATTTAAAAGACCTACCAGTTTCATTTATTTATTTTGCTCCCTAATACGCAGTGTTCTGGAATATAACTCGGTTATATGGTCACCTTATTATGCTGTTCATATAAATAGGATAGAGAACGTACAGAAACGATGTCTTAGGTTAATATCGTACCGTTTTGAACTAAACATAGGACTTATCCAAAACTTTTGAACAAATTCAAAATAAGCTCGCTTGAGGATTGCCGAAATTTCCACGGACTGCTTATGTTGCATAAAATTATTCACAGTCATATTGATTCTCCCCCTCTCCTCTCTAACATTAAATTTAATACCTACCAACGCACTAGGAACCCTGAACTATTTATGATACAGGTTTATTTAAACAACACTTCTTTTTACAATCCTTTAACTCGAATGTGTCGTCAATACAATGAGTTATTAGATAATAATACTGACGTTGACGTTGATCTTCGACTAAAATATAAATCGTTTTCGGAATAAATTGCTAACTATATTTTTAAGTTAATGGTGGTCATCATTGTTGATTTAACTGTATTTTGGTTTTTGGATTTGGTTTGGAATTTTTGTGTTACTCTTTTTCTTTTTGTATGTCAAAATTTTAAACTTATGTAGAATAGGAGCTTGTATTTTCTTTATATTCTAAATAGTACACATTTTCTTTCCAGTTATCGTTCTCAGCTCAAGTGGCTTCCAATTCGTTTACGCAGGAATGCTCATATCCTATCTACCCTCTACAAAGTCCTCTATATCCCACCCGCTCCCCCATACCTCCGTGACCGTTTCCACTTTTCCCGTCCTCAAGACAAGCCTTGTCGCTCAAGCGTAAGATCGTCGCTTGCAATTCCTACTCACAGTTCCAATTTCCTCTCCTATTCCTTCACTGTTCATGCAGCCCGGCTGTGGAATTCTCTCCCGCACGAAGTGCGGGATAGTCAATCAATACATATTTTTAAAAAACGTGTGAAAGAATACTATCTTTCCCAGTGTGCCTAGATGTAATTCAGTATACTCAATGTCTTTATGTTATATTGTATTAGTTATTATGGTATATGTTTATTTTATTTATATAGTATATTAATATAGTAAGTATAGAATTTTATGTATGTATTTAGTTATAGTATAATTATAGACATTGTGCACGTCTTATCTGCGTTTATTTATCACATATCTCTTATTGTAGGCCTACTGGAAGAGATTCTTTTAGAGATAAGTAGTGCCTGTTGTGTCGTAACTAATCTGTACTTTCTGTATTTGTTATCTTGTGTACAATAAACTGTTAAATAATAAATAATAAATAAATAGATATTTGCAAAAGTGGCGCCATCTAGCGAACTTTGGGGACCCTCCACCTTAATTAGGCAAAACTGGCGACAAGTGAAAAAGGATTTTTTATATTCAGTTTTAGGCATCTATTTTCGAAATGAAGTTATATTTTTACAATATTGTATTATTTTATACAAATATAAATATTTATGCACCTTACTTTGTTTTCATACTTCCAATAAAATACATTATTTTATACTACCCCATACATTATTTTTCATGTACAAGTCACAAACGATACAAACAAGCTTCGAAAAGTGGTAAATCTGTATAATGTTTGATACCTTCAAAAAGGGGTTCTCTCGGGGTCAGTCATACGCTACTATTGATACCATTGGTATATGGGCATGTTTATATTGTTTGAAGCCTTGTAACACTTTAAAATGCTTGAAATAGACTTATTATTATTGCAAACATTCATAGTTTTCAACAACTGTTTATTGTCAACAATCTGGCGGGCCGTCAGATTATTTGCCACCTTAGCGATTAAAAAATCCTTGTATACATATTCCAGGTACAATTGATTATGACTTAAACAATACGATGTGAACCCAACGAGAAATTCGCTGTGTTACCGAAACTGAATGATTCCGTGATCCCGAACACCGTAGCAGTATATGATTGCGAGCTTCCAGATTTTCCAGAATACACGTACAAATCAGAATTTCAAAGACTCAATATTTCTATTGAAAATTTAAAAACATTATATTTACAAGGCAATGTAAAAACTATGTCTGATATACTGGCAGGTTATTAATTAAATACAGATACACAGTTCGGAGGATTACCTCCAAGTGCAAATATTATAGCAAAATTTTTGGATGAATCTGTCACAATGTACTTCAAATATACATTGACCGATGAAGAGCTGCCACAACTAGGTAAGTAATTATATTTTAGAAAAAAATTATTTACTTTATTCATTGTAGGGATTGTAATTGCTGTACCTCGGATCCGCGGTGCGAAGCGGAGATTTCCGCTCCGATCTCAAATCCCGTATCTCAGCAGCGTAGACAAAAAAGGGCAAGTACGACATTCACCGTAAATCCCAGTCAAGCTTAAGAGGCTTAAACGCAAGAGATAAATCAGACATGGCCCCAGCTGGTGGAGCACGTCTGCAAACTCCACACTAACGAAATGTTGAGGTGAACGTGCCTTGACGTAGTTTTGCGGATAAGTATGAAGAGGCTCGCGTGCGCTTGTTATATATAAGCCCTCAGGAGATTTCGGACGGCTTCGATTCTGGTACGGAAATCGTCTCAGTTGCAATAACATTACAATTGCATCGCATGTCAATCGTGTGATTGTTATTCAAATGACAGATGTTGAGTTGCAACTTTACTTGAGTTAGAACTTTTCCACAATACGTTTTCTGGTACTTTAGTTGTATTATGGTTACATTCTTAAGTTGCATCTTTCTTAGTTGTCAAACGCCTTCAATTCTGTCAACGAAAATGTGTCAAATGTGTGATCGAACAATGATTTAACTGCAATGTTACTCTGATGTTACTGTGATCGAGCTCGGAACTCTTGAAGTTGGAGTTAAACTAAAGTTGTTACTATACTACTGTCAGATGAAAGTATTTCATCAAACGTAATATTCAATTCTATTTTGACAACGCAAGGCACTGAATTTTTGCTTATTTATAATTATATCATTCAATAAGAAGAAAAAAGTGCTAGGAATCCAGTGGATAGATGAAGCGGCGGTGGCGCTCGGTGCAAATCAGACCGAGGTGATGCAGGCAAGACTCGGAAAAGGAACTCGGTCCCTAAATAGCGCCTTATCAGAATCTGCTTTTGTCAAGCGCTATCGCCTCAATAGAGAACAAACCATGGACCTAATTGCTACAGCCACTCCATATGTTCCTTCGCCAAGAAGACAGGATCGGTAGGACGTAGAGATAAAGGTATGTAACCAGTGTTTGATGCCAAAATCATCTTAAAGGCTATATAGGTCGTAGTCAATCGCTTCTTCCTAATACAGGCAGGTTCAGGTCCTTGAAATAATGAAACAATTACCTTAGCGATAATGTCCCGGTTGTGCTTTCGCTCACGAGGGCCCGGGGTCCGCTTTCACCATGATCCAGGCAGATTGCAGTGAAGCGAGTGCCATCTGACCTCCGTGACCATGTCAAGGGAAGATTGGATCATGGTTACACATTCAGTCGCCTGAATGTGCAGGTTTCATCACGATGTTTTCCCTCGCCGTAAGAGCATCGGTTGGCATTGGTACATGGCCGCAGTGGGATTCGAACCCGGTACCTCTCGCTTGCGAGTCGAATACCTTAACCACTCGGCCACCGATGCTCTTTAGGTACAGTCAGGTTTAGGTCTCTATTTCCTATATATCCAAACCAGCGATGCCGAGCCTCCTTAACGTTATTAGCGATGTCTCTCGCGCCAAGGTTCTCATGGATGGAACCATTACGGTCTCGGTCGAGTCGCGTGACGCTACACACTCACCGCAGCATTTTGATTTCGTTGGCGTGAAGTAAACGGACGTAGTTCGTCAGCGCCGGTCAAGTCACGCAGCCATGGAGCACCACAGAGATAATGATACTCTTGTATAAAGGCAAGTTCCTTGAGTTTGATTTTGTGTGTTGTCACAATCCCGCCGTTTGGCCTTAGTTGCACTGTTTTCTAGCACTCCTTTCCACGTATTTGCGTAGAACGTGAACGTGAACTCAATATCCAGTCTGTCAGTACGATGACCAGCGAGATGATCTTAGAGATTTCAATGTAAGTGTAAAATGTGATTCAAACACAAATTGAAAAGAAAAATATTGCCAAATTATATATCATCAGGACTCACCCTCACTGAATTAAAAAACTGTATTAACTAATCTAGGACACAGTTTCGGATGTGACATCGAATACACTCTAAGAGAAAGACCCGACTTTGTGTTCGATTACCTAGGCGCTCTAACTAAGTCAACGTCTAGGTTTGCCGCCGAATTCTGGTACGATTTAGACCCATGTTCCGTTTAAGAACGTTTGTGCTTTTAAAGCTTTAATGACATTTGCCTACGGACATTAATCTCGAGTTTGAATCGAAACCTGGTCAAAGTTGTTAGCGTCTCTCACACTAGGCACACATCTTACACGCGCGAAGTAAATAAAATTTTAATAATAGTCTCCCCATGACTCATGAGTCGATATGTAGGACCATAGTAATGCTTGACGAGACGATCGGTAATTGATAATGACATATTTAGGTATTCAGCCTACGTTTCACGTACCCGGGCACCCGGCAAAAAATTAAAATACAAAAGTGTTGCATAATGATTAAAAAGTTACTAAATTAGGTATTAAAACACTAGTGTCAAACTTTGACAAACAGACACTCATGTTTAAATACCCCCTTTTATATGCCAGTTGCATAATAGTAGTTTATGCAACTGTCATATAATACCTTATTATATGCAGTTGCATACACTACTTTATCTACACTCATATTTTCATGTAAAAATTTCGTACCTATAATTTTTTCAACTTTGCTGGAAGTAACTGCGAGTCAGTTCTGTTGTATCTACGCGTTGAGGATATCAAGCGAAATTTACTTCACTACTTTCACATTTATCTATTTATTTGCTTCAAACAAGAAAAAACATTCACAAACACAAATTACAACAATTAGAAAAAATATTCTGTTTAGGCGTAGCCGAGCATAATGATTAAAAAGTTATTTTTCGATATAGCTGTAATGAAAATAGTATGGGAAATGCTGTATCGAAAATAAATTTCTTAAAATTTTATAGACTGGCGTGAAAAAAGTGTATCCTTAAACGACTGTTTTCGAATATATAATTGGAACATTACGCTTGAGTGTAGATAAACTACTATTATGTTACAGCTGTAATGAAAATAGTATGGGAAATGCTGTATCATTAGTAATTTTTTTAAACTTAATAGTGAAAAAAGATTATTCTTAAACGACTGTTTTCAAATACGTAATTGTAAATTACGCTATGAGTGTAGATATAATATATTTTTTCAACAGATTACAACAGCAGGGTACATTTTTACATTATATGAAGCATCCTTTAGGCCGTGTGGTGTCCGGCAGAGTAGATTAGCACCAACCCCTTACACTCATGGGTGTCGTACAAGGCGAATAATGTTTTCGAGGCAAAAGATCAAGAGTCTCCTTAGTCTGGAAAATGGGTAGCAGCATTTTCCATTGTTATATTTAAACACTGCGATCTCCAACCCGCCCGCCAAGCGAGGACCTTATGGCAATAACCTCTCCTTTCGTGGGAGAGGCCCTAAGTCCTGCAGTAGACTGTTACGAGCTGTGATGATGGAAGTACCATTTTAAGCCTAACATATTGGTGTGTTAGGAAGTTTCGCTTTTCCTTATCATGCTAATCAATTCATCATCGTGGTGTTAATGTCCCGGTTGCGCTCCCGCGACGAGGGCGCGGGGTCCGCCTTGACCATTATCCACGATTTGGCAGATCAGGTTATTACAGTGCAGCGACGCCATCTGACCTCCGTGACCCTGCTACCAGGGGAACCTAACCAGATTGGATCCTGGTTACACACTCAATCGCCTGAATGTACAAGTTTCATCACGATATTTTCCCTCACCGTAAGAGACATCGGTTAGTATTCAACTAATGGACATAACTCAGAAAAGAGTCATTGGTAGATGGCCGTAGTGGGACTTGAACCCGGTACCTCTCGCTTACGAGTTGATAACCCTAACCGCCCGGCCACCGACGCTCCTATCAAGCTTATCAATTATTAAATTCTATTGTAACACTACGATCTCCAACTGCATAATTTTTTTTTCAAGTGAAATATTGTCAGAAAAAGACTCAATTTACCTGGAATGCACAAACGCAGGTAGTCTGCCTACGTTGGACCATATAGAGACACCAACCGAGATCTACTCGGATTTCTGCGATCCAAATGACTCTTTTTTTTTTTTTTTTTTTTTTTTTTTATTTACTTAAGGAAAACCAACAGCAATGATTACAATATAAAATAACACTGGAAGCACAGAGCCAATTACAGGTTTCCACCAATAAACATTGTATAAAAGTTAAGCAAACCGAACAGTCTATAAGACTACAATTTCAAACTTTTACTAAAATACACCTAAAATACCCGAAAGTAATGCAACAATAGTTAATAAATAATATGCTTTAAGAAAATGCTACAACGTGTCGAAGTAATACTTGAGTATGCGGCTTCTCGCTGACTCACAACTTGTGTTAAATAAATCAAGGTCAATTCTTTTTGATAAAACATTAAAATTATTAGTTGCTCGCAATAAAAAGGTGTTCTTTCTGTAGTTAGTAGAAGCTTCTGGAACATGCAACGGGTCATTGCGTCTGAAGCATCTCACAGGTGTCTTAAAATATAGACAAGAAAGAAGTTCAGGGCAGTCGACAACCCCAGACGCAATTTTGAGAAGCATTGTCAGATCAGCTATTTCCCTACGCATGAAGAGAGGAGGAAGGTGGTGTTTCTTGCACAGAGAAAGGTAATGTTCCGAACTATAGCGTTGGCCCACCCGGTAACACACGTAACGCAGTAACTTTTTTTGAATAGCCTCAATACGTGAAATGTAGACAGCGTAACACGGACTCCAAACTTGAGAAGCATATTCTAAGATACTCCTGACAAAGGTACAATAAAGAATTTTGATGGTCTTTACAGAATTAAATTCCTTAGAGCATCTTATTGTGAACCTTGTACGCTAGTACAAGGTTCACAATAAGATGTGCCTTAGTGCCTTATACGCTTTAGCTGTTATTGTATTAATGTGATGATCAAAAATAAGCTTGGAATCATGAAGAACGCCCAGATCACGCACCACCGATTCTCTCTGCAAGATTTTCCCTTTTAGGCGATAGTTAAAAATTATAAATTCATGCTTACGACCATATGTTACAGCCGAGCATTTTGCGGGGTTGAGGTCCAACTGATTAATACTACAGTACTCTTCAAGGCGTACGAGATCGGTTTGCAAGGCTTCTGCATCAGCAATGGAGGTTATAGTGGCGTATATTTTCATGTCATCAGCAAAACACTACAGACATATGAGAAACATAAATTAATGTCGTTTATGAAAATAATGAACAATAGAGGTCCCAGCAAAGAGCCCTGGGGTACCCCGCTAGCTATAGTAACCCAGCTAGATACGTAATTGCTGATGACAACCGCCTGAGATCTATTGTTTATATAGGAGGTGAACCACCTAAGCAGATCGCCGCTGATCCCTATACCGGCCAACTTACTTATCAGTAGTTTGTGGTTGATTCGATCGAAGGCCTTGCTGTAATCAGTATAGATTACATCGAACTGCGAGCCCCTCTCCATAGCCACAGTGAGGGCATTGTTAAAAAGTATTAGGTTCGACACCGTAGAACGACCCTTCATAAATCCGTGCTGAGAACAACTGAGAGAACCGCTCAGAGAGGCATAAACTTCCTTATAGATAATTCTTTCCAAAACTTTAGATACAATACACAATTTAGAAATAGGTCTGTAATTACTAATGTCAGTTTTAGGCCCCTTTTTGTGAACTGGCGTGATATATGCCCGCTTCCAAATGCTTGGCATGGCACCCGCATTTAACGACTTCATAAATAACATTGATATTGGTACGGCAATGGTGTCGGCACATTTAATAAGAAAAATAGCAGGCAAATCATCAGGACCAGCGGAGTTAGAGGCATCCAGGTCCGCCAATAACTTTTGCACTGAAGCAGAGTCAACATAAACCGACGAGATGTGCGCTGCGGTCGATGTTGATGATGGGGATCTTATATTTTGATAGGTATTAGGTAAATTTAGGTCTGCATCGAGAAAAGTAGAATGAAAATAGGCTGAAAAAGCATTGCAAATATTTTCGCCAGTGTTATAGGCAACCCCAATATAGTTAAGGCTGCTTGGCATTGCATTGTTGTTAGATTTGGCTTTAATATAGGACCAGAAGTATTTGGGATTGCTTGCTATCGAAGACTCAACTGAAATTAGGTAGTGTTTGTAGCCCTCTTCCTCCAGGTTTCTAGCACGACTCCGTAATAACAAAAAAGTTGCCTTATCGGAGGCATTACTATACCTCTTATATTTCTTACAATACTTATACTTCTCTTTAATAACTTTAATAAGTGCCGCAGAGTACCACTTGGGATAGACATTAGATTTAACTACTCTAGACGGAATAAATTCACTACGCAACCTAATATAAACATTATAAAAGTACTCCACCGCTTCCTCTAAAGACCTATGCGTCAGCTCAGCATGCCAATCTATACTGGAGATTTCACGATTTATTGACTCGTAGTCACCCCTACTATAATTGTATTTTTTATAAGGTGTACATTCTAATATATTATGGGATGGGAAATCAAAATTAATACAAAGGGCACCATGAAGTTTGTCTATTGGTATCAGAGGGTCGGGGCAGCTGGCCACTATCACTTCAACGTTAGATAATACTAGATCCAATATCTTGTTTTGACAGTTTCTAATACCATTGTACTGATTAAGGCCCAATAGATTAAGTTCATCGACTAGTAGAATTTCATCCTGACTCGTATAATTGGATGGTTCAAAATAACTATAATCGGAGGTACTCCAACTTATACCACTCATATTAAAGTCTCCAACAATTAGGTATCTGTCCGATGGGTACAACTGCATAACTTCATTTAACCTAGTTGTAAAGTTAACCAGCTGTTGTGAAAAACTAAAACCAAGATGTTGACTAATTAGGTATAATACACAAATATGTAGAATAGAGGAACTACGTTAGTTACTAAATCCAACCGTAATCCATAAATCCTCCGCGGATGAATGAAACCTAGTCTGGGCTGCAACACATAACTCCCTACGCGCTGCAATGAGTACACCACCTCCCTTTCCCTGGCCCGTCGCACTATAGTCTCGGTCCCGGCGCCAAACTACATACCTATTGTCAAACAATTCGCTATCCAAAATGCCATCCAACAACCAGGTTTCCGTAATTAAAATTAAATCATAACTATTCATGCACACATTACGATAAAACATTGTGGTCTTAGTGCGCAGGCCCCTCGCATTTTGGTAATACACATTGAGAAGTCCTTTAGACGCCATTACAATAACAAACACCGTAAATATTAATTAATAGCAATGTAAGAATATTATTTGTTATCACGAGAGGGCCTGAGCACTTCACCACGACGCACTCATTCGATACGAGCCTCACTGTCCGCAAGCGAATTAACAGTGGCAGTAAGTACCTATCGCAAAAGTGAAAGTTACGTCCGCGGCGCGTGACCTTGGTTGAGGACAATACGCATAATAAAGCGTTAGTGTAAGCGAGACTGCATTTGTCATTAATACGAGCATTTAGCGGTAAGCAAGAGATAGCAACAACACATTGTGAATAAGCGAGCAGCAAAATAAACCAGTAACGTCGGCGAACTGTGATCGCTAGAAATAAGTCAGGGGTAACACACCTTTCATTACTTTCGGGTCGAAAAACACAAGAGCAAGCAAAAAACAGCGAAAAAGCACTAACAAAAGCGAGCAAAATATCTACAAATAAGCAATCATTATAAATAGCTACTTTTAGGCAACAATCTAAATAATTTTGTTTAAATCCTTCTCGGTGATAACTATTATGACGTCCGTGTCTACGTCCTTACGTACATGAATCTTGCCATACTATACCCAGACGAAGCAATAATTTTTCTCGGTGGCAATGGCCTTAGCTTTAGTTAATAGCTTCTTATAGGTTGGCGTAAGGTGGTCGTTGACGAAGATGCGTTGCGTGTTACCTGTATACCCGATGTCAGCCGCTGTGATAGACTTCTTCTCGCGTGCCGCCGCAATGAACTCCTCCTTCACGTATCGATTAGTAAAGCTTACTATTTCATTTTTTTCCTTAGAGTTATGCGTCGGAACTCTGGCAATGTAATTAATCTGTTGCTTCGGAATGGTAAAGCCAGTAAAATCGGCTAAAGAATGCATTATTGTAAAGAGATTTTCGTCACTCTTTACAGGTACGCCCTTCAACTCAATATTTGCCAAGCGAGACCACTGCTCCTTTAACGCGAGTTTCCTTTTGAGATTGTAAATTTCCTCTTGGTTGGATTTTACAGAAGTCTGTAGGAGGCTAACTTCATATAATTTCTTATCTGTCTCCTTGATTTTCTCCTCCAACTTATCAATCCTCTCACCGTTGAAATTGCAAGCCAACTTCAAGTCCGCAACGTCACCTTTAATAGTCTTGATGTCTTCAATTAAACCTGGGAGACCAGAAAGCTGAAGTTTCATCTCTCGTAGCTCCCTCATGATTGCCTCAAGAGATACCTCCTCCACTACCTTGATGGGGGTGGGGGCGGGGGCGGGGATAGGGGTAGCCGCCTTGCATTGTGGACATCTCCAGGCTGCTCGACGATCTGCTCCCAGCTTACGATAACCAACTTCAGTAATGTCCGCACAATTGAAGTCGTAATGCCTCTTACATACGCTGCATCTCACTCCGTCATTGAAGGCAGCATCACACGTTGCACACTTGTACATTTTCAAATAATAACAATTTAAATTTTTATTTTACAATTAATAATTATATAAAACGAGCCAAATGTTGGTGAATTTACGAGTTCAAGTAAGTGACTGTCTCTTTTGACCGCTCGGCGAGCACTGCGCTTATGTTCAATCGTGTCAACATAAAGTTGTCAAAATCAAAACGTTTTGTAATAAGTTCTGATGCCCAGTTCTCTCCTGCAAATCTCATTGGATTGCCAAATGGTTAATTTTTTTACGTAGATATAAAAGATACAGCAGTTACAATATCTTATTCCGGTAAGTACTAATAGTAGTTTCCAACACAAACACGAACATAATGCAAATGTCACCAACTGGCTCCAGAATCAATCCTATGAAACTGTTGAGTGCCTAATTCATCCTCTAAATTAGTTAACTGCTATTCTACATTTTACCAAATACAAAACACAATGCAATACACATACATTCACACACACAAACATACACACTCACACACACATACTGATTGATCAATAAAGATTTATTATTATTATTATAAGGGCGCTTAAGTACTGCATACGATACGAATTTGTACGTGATTTGCGTCTACACTTTGGCTCAAGGGTACTGTAAACCAAAAACATGTATGAAAAAGTTGATGAATTAATAAGAAATGAGAGAGATTTGACAGGACCCTAGGAAGTGTAATAATGTGGTATAAAATTGGTCAGTAGATCTTGGCTCTCCATGTTTAGTTATGGTATCATATGGGTGTCAAGCCCAAAGTTTGTCAAACTGTTTGCTACCTGTCATAACGAACAAGTAAGACGGACTGAAATTTTGTGATCCTTGCTCGTATGCTTTTCTGTATAATAAAGGCACGTTTTGTTAGTTTTGTGTTATTTGTTTTAAGAAGTACTTTACAATCTTTATCTTCAACGTACAATTAGTATATTATGAAATAAGCCATAAAAGGAATTTGCCCAAAGTTACAGTGAACTATATCACATGAGGAGGAATGAAGCTTGTGAGGAAGAAACATTAATTTTGTTAACATTGTACCAGTTAACAAAATTTCGATAGCTTAAAATCTAACGTACATATTTGACTACGATTTAAGGTTAAATGCTTAGCAAAAAATGATGATGCAAAAAATGATACCACATGTATGTCAGAACTCAATTGCATCGACTGGAGTGCTGTTCCTGAGATTACTTCTATGGATGTCAAGATGAAGTTTTCAATTCCATACTGCTATGGCGTTGAAGTCTTGTCAAAAACTCGAGTCCTGGAAGATATTTAGAACACGGACATTTAAAAAGAAATTTATAGAAATGAAGAACAAAACAGAGAGGATGTAAACAATATTAATAGGATGCAGAAATTAAATTTATTGTTGGAGCAATTAAATGGAATAAATTGGAGTAAACAATATTAAACGGAAGAAGAGTTAAGGAAAATATGTATGTAGCTGCCGGAAAATGTAGGAGTCTGAGGGTCAGAGTCCACAGCCTGAAGGATGGCGAATGCGGTTACTGGAGCTGGAGGAATCTTTATTATACCGTTAAAGTGGCGGAAAGTGTTGAGTGCAGTGAAAAAAAAGTGTATTGTGTTAGTATTTAAGAAAAAAGTGTTTGTGCGTAACCATTACCCAATCGTAAATATTCCAATGTTGACAAAAAGGTCAAATGGTACCTATGGGTACCTATTACATAAAAACGGTAATTGTCACACACTTGGAAGAATAAATAAAAATTCACTAAATGATGTTTACATATACAGCGTTGCTACAGCACTAGTTTTTGTAAAAAAAAAATTTTTTCAAGTCCGTTATCGTTTAAAATGAGACCATCCCATTTTATAAATTAATATTTCAGTTCATCTCAGACAATACACTTTACTTTTCGTTCATAAAGAATTACATTCAATAAGTTTCATTATGTAGGTCTTCATAACTTCCCGCGATCGCAACACGGTCGGCCGGTCGTGTACGTACCGCTGTTTGTTGTTGTCGTGCGATGAATGTTAGGCAGTGTTCACAATGACGTTATGGCGGATATTATAATTAACAAATTTCTTACTGTTATGCAAAATAAAATTGACGTATTGGATGAACTCAGCATTATCCAAATCGTTTCACTGAATTATTCTGAGACGGAAATTGAAGAAGGAAAGAATATTCTTTTTAAATGGGACGACATGACATCTAACTTCTATAAGTTAGAATGCCCCCGCATTTCGCCCTTCGTCGAGGAGGGCTCACGTCGCCGGACATTTTCAACTTGTACATCAACGGCCTTATAGAGGAACTGAGGGACACAAAAAAGGGGTGTCATATTGGTGCCACTTGTATTAATAGCATCAGCTACGCTGACGAAATGGTGTTGCTCAGTCCCTCTATTAAAGGTTTATGTCAGTCGCTCTTAGTCTGTGAGCGTTATGTTAACGCTCATAGACTGAAATATAACGTCAATAAAACGGAACTGATGGTGTTCAGGGCAGGGAAGGGTCCGGACCGCGTGCCTGAAGTTAAGCTAATTGGTTTGCCAGTTCGGGTTGCACGGCAATTTAAATACTTAGGCCACATTATCACTTATGATATGCGAGACGATGAGGATATGGAGCGAAAGAGGCGAGCGTTGGCGATAAGAGGGAACAAGGTAGCTCGCAGATTTGGGAGGTGTAGCGATGAGGTAAAACGGTCCTTATTTAAAGCGTTTTGCCAAAGTTTCTACACCTGCCAACTCTGGGTGCTACATCGTAGAAAGACCATCAGTACCATAAAAGTTCAATAAAATGATATATTCCGAATTCTTATGCGTCTGCACAGGTTTTGCAGTGCCTCGGGCATGTTCGCCGACGCGCGGGTGGCCGATTTCTATGCCATTATCCGGTCTCGCATCGCTTCCTTCTGGGACAGGCTGTGCTGTTCTAGTAACAGTATCCTCTGAGCGGTGCGCAACGACTTTAACTCAGATATATACAAATATTGGATATCTGTTCATCGGGACAAGAATCGAAAATGACTGAATGACAGCATAATGGGTAATTAAGTATGCACTCGACTGATTTACACCATGTACATGTAAATGTATTTGTAAGTAATAGGTAATTAAGTATATGACTTGTGTTTGTGACTAATTTACACCTTTCACATGTAAATATACTATGTATTTTTGACTGTATTGTAATGATAATTGTATTAATTTATGGATTTTTTAATGCCTGCAATAAAACTTTTATTATTATGATATTAGCAAGTGTGGACTCAGAAATGTGCAAAGAAGAAGAGACGACAAGAAAAAGAAGGATATTAAAGATGTCATTAAAGTCCTGAGAGAAGTAGATCCAGACGTGCAGCCGACGTTTATGGCTAAAAACTTAAACAAGTTGCCACCCATTGTCAAGTTGGTGCGAGTGGAATAAAACTGATAAATTATTAAAACTATTTATTTAATGGTATTACACGTTATATGTGTCTTAGTGCCCGGACCCAAAGACCAGGCAAACTCAGGTGCCACAGAGCACACAAACTAAACTAGTGATGGGCAAGCACACAATTAGTGTTGCCCTTACACCTTACAAGCTAAGTCCTATACCTATGTGGTAATTCTAGTTTAGCACGATCTCGCAAGTTATATATCCGAGGATTGTTCGAAGTATCAGTTTCTTCTAGAACACTGCTCAGATCTTCTTGACAATCAAAACCAGCTTGTGGGCAATCATCAATACAAGTTGCTTCAGGATTAACAGCCTCTGAAGTAACGGGGCTCATATCATTTGAATGGCCTTCATTTGTTATGATAGGATTTAATACACCGTTTCGAAGGTGCCTTCTGTTCCTTCGTAGTATAGCTCCACTATTCAACTGAACCAAATAACTTCGAGGCTCCTTAGTTCTACTTAATACTATACCAGGAACCCAACAATGCTTGAGAAAGTCAAATGTATACACATAGTCACCCTTATCTAAGGTTGATAGTGGTTTCGCATTACGATCATAATACAATTTCTCAACTTCAACTTTTTAACAAACCTATTGATAGAGGGTTTGAGTTGTTGCATAGTACAAGGAATTTTTGTTTCCAATGATCTGTTAAACATAAGCTGAGCTGGAGAGAACCCAAAATTGTTATGTATAGTATTTCTATAATTTAACAGAGCAATATTAATATCTGATTTATCTGCCAGTGCCTTTTTTAACAGAGTTTTGCTTATATTTACTCCTTTTTCTGCTAAGCCATTAGACTGAGGATAGTTAGGACTTGAAAAGATACATTCAAAATCCCAATCTTTGGCAAACAACTTACACTCACTGCTATTAAAGGGCACATTGTCGCACATAAATTTCTGAGGTATTCCAAACCTGCTAAATATTTGCTTTAGCACATTAATAACTGTAAAGGCGTTCTTAGATGGCACTGGGACACACTCTATCCAGTTGCTATATGAATCAAAGACCCCAAGGTAATTTTTGTTGTCATAAGTAAATATATCGCATGCAATCCTTTCCCAAGGTCGGTTTGGTATAGCATGCTGCATAAGAGGTTCCTTTGTGTTAGCGTTTTGATACTTCATACAAATATGACAGGTTTTAACAAAGGTTTCTACATCACTTGACATTCCTTTCCAATATAAACATTCCCTTGCACGCCTTTTACATTTATTAATGCCCAAATGACCCTCATGAATTAATTTTAACATACTTTTTCTTAAGCTGTTAGGTACAACAATTTTATTATCAAAAAATAATAAGCCATCATCAATAATTAAGTTTTCCTTAACATTGAAATAGTGCACCAATTCCGAGCACCGTTTTTTTAATTTAGGCCAGCCTTCACTAACATATGTAATGACACAGGACAAACTGGAATCTTTAGCAGTTTCATTCTTAAACTCATTTTTCATTCTACTGGACATAGGAGCTTGGCGAGCCAGACTGTATACTACTCGTTCAGCATCAGTACTATCACTGCTAATATTAAGACTGGCACTAGACAGAAAGTCTGCAATGTACATCTCTCTACCAGGAGTGTATTTTACACACAAATCATATTCAAACAATCTTGACAATAATCGTTGCAACCGAGGACTAACATCACTTAACTTCTTTTTAAATATAGACTCTAGAGGTTTGTGGTCACTTTGAACATGAACCTTCCTGCCATAAATGAAGTAGTGAAACTTCTCAACAGTAAACACTATTGCCAGCAGTTCTTTTTGTATTTGAGAATATTTTTGCTCAGACTTTGACAAGCTACGAGATACAAATCCTACTGGCTGACCATTTTGAAGTCAGCAGCCACCGAGACCCTCACTACTGGCATCACACTGAATTGTAATGGGAATTTCTTTATTAAAATATGCTAAAACTGGAGCATTTACAATTGCCTGTTGTAATGAGAGCAGTGATTGTTCATGCTCAGAGGACCATTCCCATGGTACATCAAGCCTGGTCAGGTTTCTTAATGGTGCTGTAATTCTGGACATGTTAGGCATAAACTTAGCAAGGAACTTTGCCATACCCAGCAATCTCAACAAATCTGTTCGATTATTTGGTTGTGGAATCTTTAATATGGCTTAACTTTGGTCAGGACTAATACCATTAGATGAAAATCTTTGTCCCAGATATTTAACAGACTTTTGTCTAAACTGAATTTTATCTTTATTAAATTTAATATTGTTATTGCGAGCCACTTCAAGAACTTTGTTAAGATTCTGGTCATGTTCACATGTAGTTCCCCCAAAAATTATCAAGTCATCAAAATATACATCTACACCTGTCAAGCTCCCTAGATCGCATTGGAGTATGCTTGAAACGCTTTTTCTTGATTTCATTTCTTCGGCGAATAAATGCGGACCAGGTTCACTCATTTTGAAGCAAACTAACGTGCCACATGGAATGTTATTAACTCTACCCGAAAGATAGTATAGAGCAGGTTGCGGTAAATAACGAAAACATTAGGGATCCTTGCACAATGTTTCAACAATTATTATATTGATGAATTAAAAACACTGGTGAAACCAATAGCTCCTCGAAACTGCTGCTTAAATGATGGGCATAATTTTTTTTTATGAGACCTACAGACCCACGAGAAGTGATGAATATAATTAATAAATTAAAAAATACAACAAGCACCGGCTATGACGAAATCAGTACGAAGGTAGTAAAATTTGTATAAGATATAATTTCTTTTGTGTATAGAGACTGGTGTTTTTCCAGATAAGCTCAAAGTTACTGTAGTGAAACCAATGCACAAAAAAAGAGCAAAAAATCTTAATAAAAAACTATAGGTAGTTAGCGTTAATACCAATATTGTCAAAATTTTAGAAAAGATTATTCACTCAAATCTTGACAAATATTTTGAGAAAACTGGTTTAATTTGTAAAGAACAAAATGGGTTCCGTAAAAGTAAAGGCATTGATTTAGCTATATACGATTTTCTTGACGTAGTTTATAATAGAATGGATAATGGGCTTCCTGTAATGGCAATGTATATGGATATGTCTAGGGCTTTTGATTATTTTTATCATGGCATTCTTCTTTACAAATAAGAGACCTA
Source organism: Blastobasis adustella (assembly GCA_907269095.1). NCBI lineage: Eukaryota > Metazoa > Arthropoda > Insecta > Lepidoptera > Blastobasidae > Blastobasis > Blastobasis adustella. The sequence goes on from OU026132.1 coordinate 2,538,905, forward strand.
TGGAATTAGAGGAAATGCTTATAACTTAATAACATCGTATTTAAAGGACAGATGGCAAAAATTTTACATAACCAATGTCTGCATAAAAACCAAAACTGAAATTATTCACCAATCTGAACTTATAGCAGTCCATTATGGAGTACCACAGGGTAGTATACTGGGGCCTCTTCTTTTTTTGGTGTATATGAATGATATGCCGAACTGTATACGCACCCTAATTATATTATATGCAGATGATAGCACAGTAATATTTAATGATGAAAATGAAATAAATGATAGACTCATAAAAATTACGGAATGGTTGGAAAATAATAACTTAATCATTAATTTAGATAAAACGAAAATAATGAAATATGCGCAAAGAAAAAATAAAAAACTAGAGACTGAAATTACATATAATAATATACAGTTAGGAGAAACAGCCGGAACAAAATTTCTTGGACTATATATTGACAATGATATGCGATGGCAAACACATTTAAAGTTCGTATGTAATAAATTAAGTAGCTATTCATATGCGCTCTACAACCTAAATAAAATAGTAAACCGTAAAGGTGTTTTATCATCGTATTATAAATATGTGGCCTCGACATTAAGATACGGTGTAATTTTCTGGGGTAATGCGGTGAACATTATCCAGGTATTTAGAGCCCAAAAAAAATGTGTTAGAGCCGTTAGAGAGATGTGTGGTCTTAAACGTACAGATAGCTGCAAAGAATATTTGAAGCAGTTAAAGATCCTAACTTTAACATCTATCTACATTTACGAAACGCTCTTTTCATTCATTGAAATCCCAATTTGTTCTCCAGCGTCAATAGTTTAAGGCGTAACGATGAGTAATTGATGCAAAATGGATGCAAAACTACTCATTATCAGAAAAGTTTCTACATACTGGTCCCAAAGATTTATAATAAATTACCAATTAGCTTACGCCAGTGTACAGATTTTAACATTTAAAAATAAATTACATTCTTACTTGGTAGATAAGGCATATTATGAAATGACGGGATATTTTAATGACATTTAAATTGTATGACATTGTCTAATTATTGATTACATTATTATTTAATGAGATTATTTATTAGTAATAATTGATGTTTTTGTATGACATGGTTTCAATTATTTATTATTTTATAACTTATATTTGAAATTTAAATTTTTTGAAATTATTATTTATAAAAGATTTTAATTATTTACCAAATGAAAAATGAAACAATTATATTTAAAGATTTGTACGCCTCAGCATGCGGGCAAAGGATAGAGAAACTATTGAAGATAATGATAACATCTGTAATACCTATCTTTTACAAATAAATATTTAGAATCTTTGAATTTTGAATCTTAGATAACAAAAACTCAACAATAACAAAATGTAATAACATAACTCAATAATAAAACTTCACAAAACTATAACTTTAACAGAGAATAACAACAAAATATGAAAACAATCGGAAAGGATTCGCACTCGCGTCAACAATTTGATCAAGAGTAAAAATGGCGGACATTATCCGGTTAAATACGAAAGCTGATAATTCCACGTTCATTATTTGAAATAACTGTTTATCTACATTTGGTGGTTTTAAAATGCGTTCATAATTCACCGTGCTTTCAGGTATTTTATATGATCAACAATGATGTTAAGAATAACCGGTAAATATTATATGTTTCTATTTTCATAAATGGTTAGTTATGGATAAAAAAATGACACCTATATCAGTATTATTTATTGTTTATTAGCGCAGGGCCTTATAAGTTAAAATAGCAATTATTTGATGAATTTTTTGTAATTTTTATCGGCATTTTGGGGTCACAAATGACACCTGTTACCTCCCGCCATTTGGCTCAAGCAGCGGATATTCGGGCCTTGACGTCGCCATCGATGTCCCCGGTTGAGCTAAGCACAGATCCCAAGTATCTCACCTATTCCGTGCACTTGACTTCCTCATCGCCTATGCGCACGGGTAGGGAATCTGCACTGTTGCAGGCCATGTACTCTAACTTCGCCACATTTATCTTCAGACCGCCGTTCTCAAGTGCCTTCTTCCACTTTTTTACACGTTGGATTAGCCGCCCCTTGTCAAAGTCTGTCAGCGCGATATCGTCAGCATACATGAGCAGCCATGGAGGTACCTCATGATAATCTCGGATGCTGTCTGACAATACGTCTAATATCACGTTGAACAGAAGTGGGCTGAGCACAGAGCCCTGGTGTACCCCAACGGTAATCGGGAACGGTTTGGTGTCACCAACGGCAGTCCTTACTATGGAATCGGAATCGTGTTACATGTCTCAGATAATGTCAATATAGGCCTCAGGTATCGACTTGGACCGCAACGCCCCCATATCATCTCCCGAGGGATATAGTCAATGGCCTTCTGCATATCCAGAAACAGGAAATGTAGGGGTGTGTTCTTTGATCTGTATCCCTCCATGAGAGTTCTCAGGGCAAATACGGGGTCCATGGTCCCACAACTCGGCCGAAACCCATACTGACACTCCGAGATTGTACACTCCCGTCGGATCCGAGAGTCCACAATGCGTTCGAAGAGCTTCATGGTGTGAGACATCACCTTTATACCGCGGTAGTTGGTGCACTCCCGCACCGAGCCCTTGCCCTTATAGACTGGAGTAATAATACTTAGCCTCTTAGAGAATGCTTTAGATTATAAAGGTCGGTTAGGATGCTCACACCACTAGAGCCCATCGATTTCCACGTCTCGATAGGGACTCCATCGGGCCCGACAGCTTTCCGATTCTTCATGCGGCGAAGAGCCGTCTCGACTTCCTCAGGCGTTATCGGTGGCACAAGTCCTTGGTTCCGAGGGAGGTCCGGGGGCTGCACCTCTTTGTGCTGCTTGTTGAGCAGCTCGTGGAAGTACGAGCGCCATCTCTCCTTCACCGCGCGGTCATCGCATAACAGGTTACCGCTAGGGTCAATAACACAGCGGCACGTGGAAATGTCCTGTGCCGCTTTAACTCTCGATCGTGCCAACTTGTAAATGAGTTTCTACCCCTCAGGCAACTCCAAATTATCGTATAAAGGACGTAAGTGGTCTCGTCTAGCTCTGGGTACCGCTCGTTTGCCAGCATGTTTGGCATCCCTGTACGCAGCGTGGTCTTCAGGAGATCTGGACACTTGCCACTTTTTAAAGAGGGCTTTCTTAAGCCTGGTCTCCCTCTGGACTGTATCGTTCCACCACCAGGTCTCCTTGTCAAGCCTGCGACCACCCCTAGACACACCCAGCACCGTCCGCGCTGCCCGTGCGATAGCTGCCTGAGTTCTGTCCTAGAGTTGTTGGACGGGTTCACCGTCTGACGCAACACTAAGGTCGCTGACAGCAGCGGCAAACTCGTGGGACTTAGTTCCTTCAAGCAGCCACCACCGGGTTTGGCGTCGGCACTGCTCCCGGTATTTGCCACGGGGCTTAACGCGCAGGTCCATCACAAGGACCCGATGCTGGGCAGTGAGACTCTCTCCGGGTATAGCTTTACAGGTTTGCCAATACTGTCTCTCCGAGGGTGGCGCTCCTCTCACTCTTGTAGGTGATCACATGTTCGGATTTATTTTGAAAAAACGTGTTTACGATGGCCAAATCGGCAGCCGCACACGTCCGAAGAATTTCATCCCCTTCAGCGTTACGGCTCCCAAAATCAAAACTGCCATGTAGACTGCCAAACTCCTAACACTTCTCACCCACATGACCGTTCAGATCGCCACCCACAACAATACCCTGTGACAACGGAATTTTTCGTAGCACTACCCCGACTTGCTCCCAGAACAGCGCCTTATCCGCATCGCCGCAACCGACCTGTGGAGCGTACGCCCTTATCAAGTTGGTCACGACCCCTTCGACAAGCACTCCTACAACCATCAGGCGGTCGCTTACACGCTTCACATCCAAGACGCTGTCCCGAAACTCCTCAGAGAGCACTACCCTCACGCCGTTGTCCCCACTCGGATAGCCCGTGTATATAAGCTTGTAGCCGTTCCCGATGTTGCGGGACCTGTTGCCTCTCCAACGAGTCTCCTGCACGAACGCCACTGCCACCCTCCGCCTGGCGAGCACATCGGCCAGCTCACGCGCTCGTCCGGTCAGCGTGCCAAGGTTCCACGAAGCGAAACGCGAAGCGGACCTTTCTGTGGGCTAGCGTCTTTAACCGGGCCCGCCCTGGACCCGGTAGCCCTAACCGACTTGACATAGGAGTAGGGCGATCCCCCTGCGCGTCGTTTTGCGGCGACGCCCTATCCGTGTCCGGTTTCCTTATTGACCTTTCCATAATTTTTGCGGGGTTTTGGCTTTTTACGTTCGTCGACTCCCATCCGACCCGCACAACCCGTTAGGGAAAAGCCGATTCGCCAGAGCCTCGTACGTCTGCCAGCAGGGGGACCACGTGCAGGTGAGGTTGGGTTGGGCCCCTGAGATGGTGGTGGGGCCCCAAACCCCCCGTGGGGCAACAACTCCGACAAACACAATTATAACACTCGACACAGGAACAGGCTGGTGGTGGAGCGCTTCCTACTGTCCAAGGTCAAATCCTGCTCCATTGGCCACTGTGTTCCTTTCTTTAATAAGTGGCCAGAGGAGTTTCAGATCTTCAATGAATTTAACAATATCGTTTTGGAATGTAATGAAAATTATAGTAAAAATTGAGATAGCCACATTGAACGTGGACGTAGCGAGGCACCGGGCAGGGAGGTTATTTTTTATGTCATACGGTAGGCATATATACCAGTAGGCTACCTGATGGATGAGAGTTTACTTTTGAACTTATGACCCACGTTCGCGTTAATTCGCATCTTATATTTTTATGGCAAGGCTAACAAAATACTGGCTACGCTTTCAAAAGGGTCTTTGAGAGTCAATCGATAAATTATTTACTCGACGGATTATTTTACGGAAGCTTCGTTTCACGGAAAAACTATCAGTCGAAATTATTTTCCTAGAAATTAAGTTATTTCATCACACCGAATAATCATGATCATCAGAGCAATTTCTTCTCCTTTCTCATCCACATCGCCTAGTCTTGGACATTGAGCAGGAGTACGCCCTGAGTTCCCATTATTTTCCAAGTATGCCGTTATTGTCGATAGCTTGTCCGTTCTTCATAGGGGCCAATAACTTTTTCACTTTATCAGGGGTTAACGGGGTTATAATGTTCAGGATTTCATGAAGCTATGATGGTGGTACTTACTTATTACCTTGATTTATTAGAGTTACATTTATTTATTTCATAAATTAAAAATTTAAATGTTAGCGTTCAAAATACAGTAGTGAATAAAAACTAATTGCAAGCTCGTACAGATTCACGAGTATTATACCATCAATCTTTACATATCATTACATCTACAAGTCTAATATTACAAAATAATTTCAGACGTAAAAAATATGTGTTAATCCGTTTCTGCTTTAGGGTTGGTCCTCGAACGCACGTTACACCTTATCTCGATATTGCAAAAATATTGAAAATATCTTTGCGCTAAGAACTCCATCTAGCGTCTTTGTTGTATGGGTTAATTATTGGCCAAATTAACCTGGCGTAGGGGAGGCGGCTCGCGAAATACTCGCAGAGTTACTCATCCTCTCAGGTTACCTGCTCACAGGACTGCTGCTTTTCGTGGCAGTTTTTGTCCGTACTGACAGGCAAGTTGGAACCACTGGCTGATCGAAGGGACTTTGGCTCCCTGTGTGTGTTCTACCGGCTGTACAATGGGGAGTGTTCTGAGGAATTATTTGATCTGGTGCCCACAGCACAATTCCGCAATCGCACCACCCGCCGTGGGCTGGGTACTCATCCCCATTACGTGGACCCTCTAGTGGTGTCCACGCGAAGATTCGAAAGAACGTTTCTCGCTCGTACGATTCGGATGTGGAATGAGCTCCCAGCAACGGTGTTTCCTTTGGTCTATGACATGGGATCGTTCAAGAGGTATATTAGAGGTCTCCTTAGAGGCGGGCAACGCATTGGTAGCACCCCTGGTGATGCTGATGTCCATAGGCGGCGGTGACCACTTTCCATCAGGTGGCCCGCATGCCTGTTTGTCTGCCGGATAACATAAAAAAAAAAAAAAAAAAAAAAGTTTTAGATATGCAGCTACTAAATGTTGGAACAACCTGCCGCCTCCCATTAAGGAATCAAATCAATGACATCTTTTAAGTTTCGCATGAAACATTACCTTTTCGAACATCTAAATTACTTCCTTTAGGCTGCAGAGTTGTTCCAACATATTTAAAATAAATAAAACAAGGTGAACAAGTAAATAAATACGGTATACCCTATCACTGTTGCATATCATAATATACTAATTTGTAATAATAACAACCTATTGCATTTACCTATGGCCTAACCACGGAATTGTAATCTATAGATTGTTATACACTTATTTATACTTATGGCAAAAGTACGGCACTTCGTACTCGTCTATCTTACTTGGAGCTGGCCTTACGTCAATCTTGATTTCACTATATTTATTTATTTATTTAACAGTTTATTGTGCACAAAAACAAGTATACAATATTATATAAAGAAGAACAACACAACAGGTACAGCTTATTTCATAAGAAATATCTTACAGCAGACCTACGGACGAGACAGAGCAAAATCAGAAAGGCAGACCGCGTGCATAAAAAAAAATATACTATATATCACCAATCAGTGAGTGAAAACATCGTGATAAAATTGAGTGAATGGGTAACTATGGTCCAACCTTGTGTGTGTATGGGTAACCAGGTAGCATACATATATGTGAACTTGATCTATGTTCATAAAAATATACACTTGTTTCTGAAGAACAGTGATATGCATAGTAGGAGTACTAGAAATAAAGATAAACTTGTTACAGATATTTCAACTCAGTTCTGCGCGCGGCCCTATGTGTGGGTAAACCTTGTACATATACAGCGCCTTTGTGTGCGTCACAAGAGGTACAGTCGGGTACAAAATACAAATACAGTTATTTAAACAAATTTGAAACAAAAAGGAATAACTCGATTTTTAAGGTCTTTGTAACTTGTTATGTTTGATAATATACGGGTTCTTAAAAAAAACAATAATTTGGTAATTTAATGTTTATGTATTGAACATATTATTCTGAATCGCTACTTGAACTCTCGCTACTACAGCTCTCGAAACGGCAAACAGGATTCTTCTTTCTTCTGTGGCCACTCTAACCCTATTTTTGCGAAATCCTAAAGTTACCTAAATAATATGGAATTAGGACCTTTAGGTCTCGGAAACCTACCTAATCGATAGGATAAAACTGAGACTCCCATCCAACCTAACATCTCAGGCCTACAGCTTCGCGGCTGGACTACATTTCCAGCCTACGTGCCGTTCCAGCGAAACCTTTGACATCAATCGACCCAATAACTTATTTTTAATCTATCACAAACCATCATACATATTCCGATCGTCTCGTCAAGCCTTACTATGGTCCTACCTATCGACTCACAAGTCATGGAGAGACAATTTTTTTATTGTATTTAATTCGCACATTCGTTACATCTATAATGCTACGCAGCCCTTTACACGACTCCTTAGGCAATTTATCCAGATTAAAGAGGGCTTGCACGTCATTATCAACCAACAGACGCTTATTGTCGTACCTGTCACGCAACAAGGTCCATGCTACCTCATAATTATCAGCCCTGAAGCCCAGGTTATCAATAACTAATAAGTTCCTCTCTTTTAAAGATGCACGAAGGAATCACAATTTATTAATACTATCCATGTCCGCTCTGCTGTGGACGAGAGATACAAACGTGTCCCTAAATTCCAACCAGTCACCTGTAAATTTTGATATTTCTATTCGGAAGAACTATGTAATTCTGCTTAGCATGAGAACAACCAGAACTTACACAGGCATAATGAGTAGAAGACTTAGCCTGATGAGTTAGCAACAAACCACGAGCTTCCACAACTAGGCAATAAAATTGCTTCTTATATTGTTCTCTCTCGCCGCATTGCACATCAGGTAAGTCTGCCAATGCTTCAATTTCAGTCTGTAAATCATCAAATTGATCGTATGTCTTTTCAGTTCTTTGATTTCTTATCTCAAGTTCTGCCAGTTGAGAACCAGTTAGTTGACTACAGCATGCTAAAAACCCAATGTACCTAAAAACAATGGAGTAAGTTTCCCTTTAAAGGTAGCACGCTTTCTAATTAATTTATAAAGATTGGTTTCAAGCATTCTGCCGTCACTCTTGTCGCTACTTGCCATACCAAATTGACTCTGAACAAACAAAAAACAATAAAGTTTGTAACTTATCATCATCACAGCCCATTACAGGCTACTGCAGGACTAAGGGCCTCTCCCAAGAAAGGGGAGGTTATTGCCATAATCTCCACGCTTGGCAGACGGGTTGGAGATCGCAGTGTTATAAATATAACAATGGAAAACGCTGCTGCCCATTTCCCAGCCTACGGAGACTCTTAGATATTTTGCCTCGAAAAGATTAGTCGCCTTGTACGACACCCACGAGTATAACGGGTTGGTGCTATTATACTCTGCCGGTGCTATTCTATTCTTTGTAACTTATATTTATTACTAACGAAAAATGATATAAACAATAAATTAAATTAATAACACCTGAAAAATAGAATTAACACAGCGTGTTAAAAATATTTGCCTACAATTTTCCAAAAGGCATTTACTTTGTAGGTTAAGTAGACTTGACAACTTTTAATAAAATCGTTAACTAACCTTGTTGAGGATCTGTGAACAGAAAGTTGTGAGCAAAGAAGTATGTTTACGTTAAGGTTTTAATGAAAATTGTATGATTTTAACTTATTTTAACTTACTAGATAAGGTGTTAAGCACTACTTAACGGTCTTAAAAAGCAATATTGTAATGAATAAGCTGACGTGATTATGATATGAGTGATTAGATAGTGGCTTTGATGAAAGGGAGTTGATGTGGTGAAATGCAAATGAAATCTACTGTGAAACGATATGAAATGCTACTTAACAGAGCAATTTTGTTGTGGAAAGCTGTTCTAAATGGATGATTATGGAAGGACGATGTAAAAGTTATGTTACTGAAATGATTGGTAGGTTAATGATTGTGATGGATAGGTACCGATGACAGGAATGTTGCCTGTTATTCTCTTAGACCTCATTGTTTATCCAAGCACATCGATATCACTTGTAGTTATTGCCAATAAATTCCTGGACGACGACTTTGAAGGCCGTATTGGCTGACTGGAAGACCATACGAAGAGCAGTCGACGTAAAAATCTCTTGACAAATATCCACCAGGTAGTAACTGTGTAGCTGTAGACTCAAGCCAATGATCGTTGCCGCTAATGTACAAATTCGGCACTTGTTTGCAGCAAACTAAGAGCCAATGGCAGTACATGTTGTTACAGAAGTGGTTTCAGGGGAGTTAAATAAGAAGCTGATACGTCTCCAATCGATATTGCAACTATTTATTAGTCCAGATTTACACCATAACAAAGGAAAAAGTTCGATCGATAACACGTCTCACCATCTAAGCAAAATTTTACAATCAGTCGAAAAAAATATACCCTCATCAATCGTTATTTAGCAGGAAAGAAATTAACAACTTCAACATTAATGGTAACATAAAACCAACGTATCATGTAAATAAGTACATAAAAAGACGAATAAATTAATCAATAACATTATTTCTGGTAATGAACTATATTACAAATAAAATTATAAATGGGTAAGGATATGATTGACTCCGTGAAACAATCAAGTGCTACTAGATGGCGCTAGTGGTCGCAATTAAAATTAAATATACTATTTATTGTTCTGGTTTAGGGATATAGCTAGCGGAGTTGTTGAATGTTGGTAACAATGTACTTGTTCTTCTTGATGTTAAGAGACCATATCCTCAGTGTAATCTAAAGCGCAGGAGGATCATTATGTAGGCCACAATCCTACCCTTAGGGTCCAGATCTTGTGCTGGTGAAATGAGTGACTGTATTTAGGTTTATCAATGGTTTATTCTCTGCTGATACTGAAGATAGTATAAGTACAGAAAACTACATTTTCAAATATGAATATCACTTTTAATTAATGTACTGTTATCAGAACAGCTGATGTGTTAAGAGACGACCGTTACGACAAGTGGAGGTCATTGTCTCATCAAAACCCATTAAAAATCCTCCCACTACACACCGCGGTTGCCCGCCGACGACGCTTCGTTTCACGAACAAATTGGTACCCCTATCGGTAATTACTCTTTTCGGTATACCAAAAATACTGAAATACTCGTGCATCTTCTCCACAGACACAGACGCTTTTGTAATTCGTACTGACTTTTATACAATGAATTTCGTATAGGCATCGATTATCACCAGCAAGTGAGTAGATTTAGATTTAGATTTATTTATTATTCTTACACAAGATAATACATTTAAGATATATTTAAATACATTTTTGTGAAAAGAGATCGTCAAATATAAAGAAATATACAAATTATCGAAGGAATATACGTAATTAATAAAATGATTACATAATGTAAAACATGTCCATGAAAATACATGTCAATACGAGATTAAACATGTCGATACAATAAATTTAAACAAAGTAATTAAATGTCAAAAGTGAATACATTTAATAATGTACAAATTGTGTCAGTTTACAGATTAAAATGTCTAAGTAAAACCATCCATAATAATAATGTCAAACTTTAGAATAAATAAATGACAAAACATAATAACAAATTTTAATACTAAATGTCAATAAGATAATGTTTTTTTTTATATTATGAATAGTTTTCGCTGAAATTATGATTTAAAAATTATTTAACAGAGTAAAATACATTATTCAATAAAAGGTTCTTCAGTTGGCGATAAAACGTTTCGTCATTTTGTTCACCTCTAAGGAGTATAGGCAAATGTTCGTACAGGGTAGGACCTATAACTCGCGGTTTTTTTTTCGCTAACGCGGTGCGCCGGGGTACGGAGGCTAGTCGCCGCGCGCCGCGCAGTCCGCGCTCTTCGCCCGTACGACGCGTGAAGCATGTCAAATTTTGCCTAACAAAAATGATAGTGTTGTATATGTACAACGAATACACAGTCATAATTTGCAGCTCTTTAAAAAGTGTCCTGCACGCATGCCTGGTTCCTACATTCCCCATTATCCTAACGGCTCGTTTTTGAAGAATTAGAATGCGATCCGATTCTGTGGAATCGCCCCACAGAAGATTTCCGTAGGACATGATGGAATGGAAATGGGCGAAGTAGGTTTGCCGTAGCACATCTGTCGAGACAAGTGGCCTCAGTTTTCGCAACGCATACGCTTCCCCGCTCAACCGGTCACACAGCACTCCGATATGAGCCTTCCAATTGACTGTCGAGTCCAATGTTAGCCCTAAGAATTTGCAGCATTCACAATTTGGAATTGGAGCCGTAATGAAACCAACTGGACGTGGGACGCCCGTTGCTGTGAACACCATCACACAGGATTTCGATTCATTTAATACCAAACCATTAATAGTGAACCACTGCTTTAGTTGCACGTGAAGATCATTTATTTTGGGTATTAAGCTCGCTGTATGATCGTGCACCAACAACTGCCGTCGTGTCATCAGCGAATAAGGTAAGTAGGCCCCCAGGTAATCGATGACGGAAGATCATTGATGAATGCTAGAAATAGAATATTTCCTAACGAGGACCCTTGTGGAATTCCAATAGTTACACTAGCGTCTGCCGATCTGTACCTACGTCCATTTATGGTAACTTCCACCGTTTGTCTTCTGTCAGATAAGAATGAGTTTAATAGTTCATGAGAAGTGCCATTAATGCCATACACTTTTAACTTTCTCAAAAGCAAATCTTGCTGGACAACGTCGAAGGCCCTTGAGAGATCGTAGAATATCCCAGCCATTTTGCTCCTATCATCCAGTCCTGTCAGCATACTATCAATTACTTTCTGGGCTGCCATCACCGCTGACCTATCTTTCCTATAAGCATACTGTCGGTCTGTCAGTAGGTCATTTCCCTCGAAATGTTTAATCAACTGTGTTGATAAAATCAATTCAATAATTTTCGAAAAAATGGGTACAATGCTTATTGGTCTAAAGTTATCAATTACATCTTTATCTACTTTTCCTTTAAATATTGGGCATACCCTAGTGGTTTTCAGTACCTCCGGATATATGCCACTTTCAAATACCTCATTTAACAAATTTACCAACACTTCCGATATAACAGGCCATACAGATAAAAGAATGTTGACAGAGATGTCATACAGATCTAACGTGTGCCTAGTTTTCTACATCTTCCTGATGACCCGATCTAACATGTCACGTGACACTGTTGGCAGTATGAACTCTGGGATATCTAGTGTCGACGCATATCTATTTAAACATTTAATAGCCTCTTCTCTATTACTGCTAATCGGAAGTGCTGATGTTATGTTTATGAAATGGTCATTGAAACGAGCCGGAATCTGTTCCGCTGACAGAGTTATCCCATTTTCAGTTAGAGTTACTTCAGATTGTTTGCTGTTTCGAAACATAGCCTCATCATTTATTACCCGCCAAACTTCTTTTGAGGGATTTTTGGATTCTTTTATACGTTTTTCCGTGTAATGTTGTCTGTCTCGTAAGTTAGTCTCTTTTATTAGGCAACGATAATGTTCTACACATTCTTTTATTAAGGTGTTACTGGGATACCTACTTCTGATCTCACAAAAACCCTCAAAATCGCTCATGTACTGTAATAACTCATCACTAACCCAAGGTAATGAGCTCTTACTTTTAGTTTGAAGCTTTTTAATAGGAAAATGGATGTCAATATAATAAGTAAATATGTTAAATAATTTTGATAATTTATTATTTATGTCCATGTTCATGTCAGATATAAAATTCCAATTATAATTTGTGATGTCAGTGTTAAATAATGAAATTGAATTAGTCGTAAATATTCGCCGTTCTATAAACTTCCGTAATGTAGATTTTGTTCTGTTTCCTACACACACATGGAACAGTTGTGCATCATGATCGGTAACGGGCGTAGCGTGCGTAGGCCGCGCGGTGACGCAATCGTCCCTGGCCGCGACTAACCCGCAATCAATAGATGTACAACTGTGCCTCTACCATGAGTTTTTTTTTTCGTTTACTGTACAGTAAACGTGAATCGCTTTCTATGAGAATTCGTACAGCGCCTCTATTGGGCAGTAGCGGAACTAATATCTGTACCATGAGTTGCTATTGGTTAATTCACTTTACCACTCACGTTACAGTTTACGTAGGGACTGTGGTTTACATAGCGTTTTGCATACAAAACCGTACCATAACTCACAAATTTGACAGATGCGATAGTGAATTACGGTAACTAATGTGGTTACGTCACTCACTGAAATTTATAATGTGAGAAGTATTTGTCGTTCGGAGATAGTTACTATTTTCGTGACAAAAATGTTTGGAAAGCGATATGTAGCTTGAAGGATATTTGCCGAAGCCCAAGCGGATGATGAAAATTGAGACTTACAAGCTTTACTTTCACCGAATGTTTACAGCACAAGGATAAATCGCACACCATCTAAGACTAATATTGTTTATCACTTGCTACATCATAAGGTTGTGAATTGTGAATAGTTGGAATAAGTTCTCAGACATGGGACAATAGGCTCTCATAGGTTACCGCCAGATCTGCAAACTCTTTTAAAAACAAGTTGCATAATGGTGCAAAATTAATAAAATCATTCGGTGTACTAAAATGTAGTATGTGTGTGTTATGGAAGTGAAAGCTATTATCAGCACTGCAATGTTGTATAGACATATCAGCAGACATGCTACTTGCCTAATAAACTATAACACCTAATTATAATAATAAAATGTGTGGAAAGTGATATTTATAATATAAGTTACTCGCTGGCTCGTTTTATATATTTTACATATAAAAACTAATATTTTTAAGTTGATGAGATGAGCAAATATTTTTTGTTCTTCATTATGCTCTAGATAAAGCCACAAAATTGCTTCCAACAACAATATTGTAAATTATGTTATGTGCCATACTATGAAAGATTAAATTGATAAGAAAAATTAAAATTTAATTTTATTTTTATCACACACACAACAGTCTTCAATGGTACACAGTTGGACTTGGGCCTCCTCCACATCAGTGGAGGGTTTAACCATAATCTCTGCACCTAACATGCCGTTGGATCTCCAGCCTCGGTCCAGATTTCAGTCTTGAGAACACAAAACTGCTGTCTATTTTCTGGTCCATGAATGTCTTAGTTGGTCTGCCACTAAGACATTGAAGAGATCGAAGAGGTTGGGGTTTTACACATAGGTCATGTTACAATTTTAACCTTAGGTATTATTATAGGGAAATAACTATGTGATTGTATTGATAATAGAAAATAGCATGGCTATTATTTTAGCTGTACTATACCTATACTATACTAATGTTAGTAATATTAGCAGGAAATTAAAAATCAAATTATGATTTAGGTACATATATTTTTATTCAGAATCTAAAAAATCAGAACTGTCCCCCACTTAAACTACCACTTTCACTTTTACAAACAATTTCTAATATAGTATTGCACTAACTAATGCTAAAGTCTGACATTCACATCACTTTAGTTGCCGTTTGCATCTTCAATTTGAAACATTTTTTTTGTTTGCGATGTTAAGATTTCCTTTTTACACATGGGGTTGTGCCTTCGATCTTTATGCAACTAGGGTAAGTGCAGTTCCTTTTCAAGTTACAGGCGTCCATTTCTAAGAATTTACTGCAACACCATGACTCCAGAGTCTGATCCTGTTGACAAATAATACCTAATATAAGTTTACTCAGTACAACATGCCCACTTAGTTGAAATTATCTATCTATCTAGTATATTATACTCCAAGATATAGATAAAACTTACCAATAATTATGCAGTATTAATCTTTGCTGTGTCCGCTGGGTTAAAACTACTTAAAATCCAGTGGACAAACTATAAGCGCAGTTTCAACCAGTCACTGAATTCTTCATTTCGGGGATCGTCTATGATTTTGTAATTTTATTTGAACATAAGGTATATGTTATTATCGATTTAACAGGATTTAAATAACTGCCTAGGCGTTGCTAAAATATAACCTTTGTATGTAAATAAACAAGCTTTTTGTGACACTGACTACTAATAATCAACAACACTTGCCAAGGACCTATACCCCGAAACTACATTGAAGTTAGCTTTTACTGTAGTTGGTGTGGTTTTCACGGAACAGTAAACGGGAAACGTATGTGAAACTCATGGTACCGATTTTACATTTACTAGTGTGGAAACGGATTTTACGGAACCAGAGTAGTTACGTAAGCCGATTTTACTGTAGTAACTCATGGTAGGGCTACTGCTCTTGTCTACTCGCGTGGGGAAATTTACACAATTTATAATATTGTAAGATTTTAACAAATCATCTAATTTTCTCCTTAGAGTGTTGTCAGAGAGGTAATCCACGTTTATGTCGCCTACTATCAGAAACCTTTTATTTTCGTCAATAAGTTTACATAATATACATAGTCCAGACCTATAAACCTGACCAGACCTATAAACTAGACCTATAAAATAGATTTTGTCAGCTCGATTGCACAAAACTCGCAGTGATATTCAACAGCGATAGCTTCAAGGTCATGTCGTCTTTTGTATTGAACACCGTCAGGAGAAGAGGTTTTGCCTTCCGTCGCCGCAGCAGCCGGCAAGGCATGAGCCTCCGCCGCGTCGTCTGCCACAACCATGGCGGTTGGAACACTATGCAAGGGAGCAATGCCTTGCGGTCCAGAGTCATCCAGAATGGTGGAGGAGTGGATGCGGAGTTTTTGCGGTAGTGTCCAGTACAACTGAGGTCCTAAACTGAACGTAGGCCGCTTCATTGTTTCAGTAACGGTTTCTCCCATCGAACTGGTACATTGCACTTCAATAACTCGTTTAATATTTGAGCATTTTCGGTTATTCTTGAACTCTGGTCGTTTATTATCGCTGATTGCTCGGCGATAACTCGTGTACAGTCTTCTAATTTGGCTTGCATCTCCAAGATCACTCCTTCGATGTTTGAGATAACCGACACCAATTTGTCGATTGTAGTACTCTTCGTCGGGGCCATTTTAGCACTATTAAATTTATATATTCAATTAACACAGTCAAATATTTTAATATAATTATATGATTTTAGACGTCAAATTAATGAAATTAATAATAATAATACAGCAGGTAAATTTTTCCACCCTATCCGATTGAGGGTACCCGCGAATAAGGAGAGTATTAAGGGCCCCACAGATTTACAGTTCGCCGGACGATATCAGTCTGTCAGTTAATCGTCAGTTTGAACTGACGACTAATACGAACTGAGAGTGTGTGGCCACTTGACAGATATCGGCTGGACAGTCCTTGGTCTTGTGGCCAAATAAACACACATTATCCGACGACGTTGAGATTTGAGGATCCTTACCTTCCTTCATTCGATCCTGCAAGACCCGGCTATCCCTAACTATTTAAAATCCAAGTTCCTGTTTCTATCTGAAACCCATGATCGCAATCTCTGATCCACACATAACCGGTTGTTACATTTTCTCCTTCACCGTACGGTTTTATATCCAACTCTTTCGCGATAGTGGCCATGCGACTCTGGAATGGTCTCCCCTTTGACTTTTGTTTAGTAAATTCTCGTTTAAAAAGGCTGTACACAAGCATTATCTTCATGCCCTATAATTACATTATTCGTCCTATTATTTACTCCTATGTACCTATATTTAGTATGTAATTGTTGTTTACCTATATCTTGTATAAACACTGCGATCTCCAACCCGCCTGCCAAGCGTGGAGATTATGGCAATAACCTCCCTTTCGTGGGAGATGCCCTTAGTCCTGCAGTGGACTGTAATGGGCTGTGATGATGATGATGATGATGATGATGATATATCTTGTATATTTGTAAAATTGTATAAATTTAGCATTTATTGATGTAAAGTATCCCTTCCTTCACCTTATCTTATTGTTTCTCCCGCACCGTCTACCGTTTTCGATCTTTTTTTTCACGGTTGACTGGTAGATAAGGCTACTTTAGCTTTAAGTCCGCCAATGTACCTTTAGTGCATAATGTTTTAATAAATAAATTTAGCCGATTTACAACGCTAGTGTGTAGTCGCAGACGTCGCAGCAGGACATTGCCGGCATGCAATAATTGCTTTAGTGTGTAGACGTTATTGGCCTAGGACGGCAGGCCGCCCGATACGACCAGAGACTGCAGGCGGACTCTTAATGCGTGGGGCCCTTTACCTTTCCAACTTTTAATGAACGGAGGGTTCCGAACGGCTTATCATCCTTTGGAATAGGATGCAGAGGCGGTTTTTGTCTTTAAGAAGATTTTGCGTATGTACATTCTAAGCAAGAATTCACATACTTCTTGATGAATCTTCTCATCTTACTAAACCAATCACTTTCTTTGACTTTGTTTGTTAATTTTGCTCTGGTTTTCAATTAACTGAGCTATAGTGTTAGTATGGCGAGACATCCACTCTTTACTAAGGCTTATGTGGGTATTAAATCAGGATACAGTTTTGTTACGGTTCGTTGGTGTTATAGTACAAAGCATCTATTTGGTTTAAATTACCAGTTATGCCTTTTATTAAGGAACCTAGGCCATCTACAAGACCTCTTTTAGCGCGACTGGGTTCTAAAGACTGTAAATGGTTTATAACCTTGCCAAGTTTGCTTGCAAGATAGTCTATCTGTAATTCGTAAAAAAGGAAAGGTATTGTTAGATATAGGTACCTATTTAGATATAGGTACCTATAGTTAATAAGTGAAATGTAAATCTTTACCTACCTACCCATTGTAATTAATTTGGTTTTTATCAATATATGTGGGTAAACTGCCTGTCCAATAAAACCACTGTCCAGACACCCACTTGACACACTGCTAATCTACAAGAGCTACAGAGCGCACTTTAATTGGACTCGCAAATTTGCCTACGTTAAAATCTTAACCGTCTTCGTTATTTCATCTCCCACAAGCTGGTCATCGAGCCCGGATCATCGCATCATATGATGTACCGAACACCATCGCGAAATATGGTAAATACACGAAGCACGCACAAGAAGAATGAGAACAAAGAAGAGCTGCAAGATGACGTCAAAAAAGAAGTTCGTCAAGATGAATCCTCTCAACAGATGATGATAAACAAATGACACTGCCTGGAACGCAAGAGCAAGACTCTATGTTAATATCACAAAAGACAGTGTTGGATCGTGCGATATTAATAAATTCGGGTACCACAGGTAGTCAGCGGAGGTCAAATTCCAGCCAATTGAAATCCACCTCATCATCCACAGTAGCTAGAAGAAAACAGTTGGAATATGAAGCAGCTGCAGCAAAAGCGCATCTACAAATGGAACTTATAGACAAAAAAATTGCGGTGGACCTAGCTGAGTTAGAAAGTTAATACAATTTACATTCCGAAGAATCCATCGAAGATCGCACCAAGGTAGAGAAGTCAAGGTTGGAGCACAGCCAACAGGAACTGGAATTGCTGCCACTCGCTGAAGGTATTAAACTGGGTGAACAGCAAAACTTGCAGCCACTTGCTGAAGATATTAAACTGGGTGAGCAACAAAACTTGCCGACACCGCCGCCACAAGCGGCCCCCGCCGGCACCGAAACTGGGACAGTTCACCTGCTGGCTACCGCCCTCAAAGACCTCGTCGCAACCACTTCAGCCAATGGTTCAAATTCGAAGATGTTGAGCCGCCTTTGTAAACCAAGAGACCTACCCACATTTTCGGGTGACCCTCTAGAATGGCTACAATTTAAACAAGCCTACGAAGAATTTACTCAATTGTGCGATTTCACCGAAAAATAAAACTTATGGAGGCTGCGAAAATGCCTTCAGGGACCTGCTAAGACGCTGTAACCTCCCTGTTAATCAGCGCAACGTCACCCCACAACGTGATGTCAACCCTGGAGCTACAATTCGGCAGCGCAGACATAATCACAAGAATAATTCAATATATCAATAAATTGCAACCTATGTGTGAGTTATATCAAAAGGATATTATACCCTTTTCTATCAAAGTGAAAAATTTCGTCGCCGCAGTGACAGCTGTTGGACAAGAAGAATACCTACGGGGCATGAACATTATGTCCATAATTCTATCAAAATTACCGTCCCTGTTGATCTCAAAATGGGCAGACTACAGTTACCCACTCATCTGTAAAGAAGAGAAACCTAAACTCGTCATTCTATCCGAGTTCCTAAGTGAAGAAGCCACAAAAATATCAAAAACCGCCGTGAACTTCTCAAGCGTCTTGATACCTACCAATCTGTCTACGAGTACAAACAAACGGAAGCAAAATGACTCGAACTATCGCGCACAAACGCTATTACTGCAAAGTAACAGTATAGACACTGCGGGCGGTAAAGAAATTGGCCGATGTTGTCACACTTCAAAACACAGTCTAATAAACTGTAAGAAGTTTAAAAAATCGCTACGAAAGGATATATGGTTCTATGTAAAACGCAACGGCATATGTTTTAAATGTCTGGTGTCTCGACAAAACAAAGAAACTTGTCCAGCGGCAGCATGCGACGTAAACAACTGCGGACAGCCACATCACCGAATGCTGCACTACAAAAACCACAACAATCAGAGTCTGTAAAATATATCACCTACGAAAGTAAATAACATCATCGACAAATCGACTGGGTTACGGGCGGACTGCGAAACAGTAACTCACGTAAACACGAGCAACTGCAAGGTACTAACTATTCAAGACTGTTCCTTTGAAAATACATGGGCCGAACGGCGTGATTGATATACTGGCACTACTGGATGATGGCTCTACTGTGCATCCCTTGCGTCGAGAGTGGGGCTGCGCGGGAGCAAGCAGACGCTGCGAGTGCGAGGAGCGTGGAACGCCGCCTAGCTGGAATGCGACAGCGACATTGTTCAATTTACTGTGTCGAACAAGGACGGCACATCACATTCATTGCGCGCGCGCAGTACCAACCAGATAAGCATAACCGCTCAAAACATAAGTATTTTTATTTCCTGTAAAGTTATAAATTGATGCAATAAAGAGATTACATACATACATACATACATACATACATACATACATACATACATACATACATACATACATACATACATACATACATACATACATACATACATACATACATACATACCTACTGTTTACCTGTCTCGCTGCAATTTTATGAATGGAATCAAGGAACAGCTGTGCTGCGGACATTGCGAGCCGGAAATATTGGTCGAACAAGATAACTACCATTTGCTACTTCCACTGCAAGTTATGAAAGGAGGTCCCGATATTCCGTACGCCACTCGTACTCCATTGGGCTGGTGCATTCACGGTTCAATAAACACGGCACGTGATGACGGCCGAGTGTCTAATTCAACACTCTTCTTGGAAGAACAAAGCCAAAGCGAGAAAATTCTTCAAGATCTTCACGAAGAAGTACGTCAATCGTTCTCCATCGAGTCTATGGGTGTCTCAAGCAAACCTCGTGAAAACGCGAACGACGTACGCGCATGGAAACTACTAGAACTAGAACATACATCTACGTTGCAAAATGGAAGATGGCATGTAGGGTTGCCATGGAAAGACATTCACTGCAAAATGCCTGACTCATACTAGAATGCCAAGGCTTCGAAGCGTCGAGAAGAAGATGAAGTTAAATAAATAATTTGCTGGACGATATTTACTTTATTTATTTATTAGCAGATTACAGCAACATTACATTTGTAATAAAAATACATTATAAAACATACATGTGCCAATTAAGAGCCGCAATTTAAAAATATCATAACGAAGTAAACCATGAACTAAAATATAAAATTACCATGCAGCAGGCATGGCTCCTACCGTTCCATTCGTGAGTTACATTAGCTAGATTTATGAGATAATAATAAAAATAAAGAAACAGAAATGTAGGCTGAGGTATCCCACGCGATCGCCTGTTTACGTATGTCGATGTATGTGAGTTTGTGTGTGTGTGTCTGCCGTGTGTCACTCAGACCGAAGTTCTTGCTGCACTTCCCTAACAAACAGAATCCGCCGAAGTAGAAATATATCGACCGTACGGGAGAAGCGGGCCTCATACACATCAATAGCTCTATTGATGGGTGAGCCCAGGGCGCAGCCGCTACGTACTCGACCATAGTCGAACAGGCGAGGCCAGCGACCTCCTCGACGCGCGCGCGCATCCCCCGCACAGAACGAAATCCGGGACAGCAAATCTGGACTATCCACTTCGCCGTGAAGTATATCGTTCAGAAGCCTAATATCCGCAATCAAACGCCTTTCCTCCAGGGAAAACATTTTGTATTTAATCGGGCACTCCTCATATCCCAATCGTTCGCATCCAGCAATGTAGTTAAAACGCCTAAGGAACGCTTTCTGTATGGACTCCAATCTACCACGGTGGTTCGCATAAATTGGAGACCACACAAGCGCCGCGTATTCAACTACACTCCTAACATATGCGTAGTAGAGAGTTTTAAATGCTGCAGCTGAGTTAAGAGGCTTACACGCCCTATATATGAAGCCCAACATTTTCACTGCCTTCACAGCGATGTGCTCATATTGTGCGATAAAAGTCAATTTAAAGTCAAGAATTATACCCACGAGAATTATATCGGCCGTGTGGTGTCCGGCAGAGTAGAATAGCACCAACCCCTTACATTCATGGGTGTCGTACAAGGCGACTAATGTTTTCGAGGCAACAGATCAAGAGTCTCCGTAGTCTGGAAAATGGGCAGCAGCATTTTCCATTATTATATTTAAACTGCGATCTCCAACCCGCCTGCCAAGCGTGGAGATTATGGCAATAACCTCCCCTTTCGTGGGAGAGGCCCTAAGTCCTGCAGTGGACTGTTACGGGCTGTGATGATGAATTATACCCAGATCCCGGACTTGGTATACCCTATCAATTATGCTACCGTCCAACTTGTAGGAGTAGGGGTCTGTACTCCTCTGGCTAGTAAAAGAGATCGTTTGACATTTCTTGACGTTTAGCTGGAGACCATTCCGAAAACAGTACTCAGAGACTCTATCCAGGTCCTCTTGTAGTCATGTGTAGTCCGTAGGATGCTTAATAGGCATAAAAATTTTGGTATCGTCTGCATACATAAGAAACAATGCATGTCGAAAGCATTGTGCATAATCAAATAGACAAACATTAAATAATAAAGGACCCAGATGTGAGCCCTGGGGCACTCCGGAGGGAATGGTAGCAAATTGAGAGCGGTAACACCCAAGCCTGACAGCCTGACTTCTGTTGCGAAGGTATGACTCAAACCACCGCAGCAGATCGCCGTGTACCCCGACTTGTTCAAGTTTATTTAAAATCGTGTCATGGCAAAGTCTATCAAATCATTTTGAATAGTCGGTGTAAACGACGTCAACCCGGCGGCCCCCATCCATATGCCTGGCAACAATGTCGACAAATTCGGCTAAGTTAGTGAGGGTTGATCTTTTGCGCATAAATCCATGTTGGGCGCTCGGAACGCTGCGCGCAACGACGGGATATACCTGATCATAAACAATCAATTCAAACAATTTGCTAAAAACTGTTAGAATGGATACAGGGCGGTATTGCTCAGCCAATGTTTTAGAACCAGCTTTATGAATTGGCACCACAAATACTTGCTTCCACAAAGTCGGGAAAACACCCTCTGATAGAGAGCGCTGAAACAAAATATATAGGGGTAAAGCTAAGCAAGCGGCACATTCGCGTACAGAAATAGGAGGGATATCATCGCAGCCTGCTCCCTCAGTCACATTGAATTTTAATAGGTATTTCAAGATTAGCTTAGGTGTCATTACAATTTAACTGGGTTGTTCACCGATGGCGCCGAAACGGCAGGTATATTTGTCGTAGGGTTAGTGTACACAGGCTGAAAATAATCTAAAAATATTTCACACATCTCCGGCCCATTAGAACCAACCCGGGTTTCGTAACTAATCTGAGCGGGTAGTCCGTGGTCGCTTTTTAGGCTTTTTGCATATCTCCAAAACTTTTTAGGGTCCTTGGTTATAGACTCGCAACATTGAGTTTTATATTTTAACCAACAAGCGCGCTGCATACGTTTGTGCCTGGAACGTAACAAAGAAAATGTTTCATAATCGACACTATTACCCGTTCGCTTCCATAAAGAGTGATATTTGTTATTTTCCCTAATTATATATACCAAAGCGCCAGAGAACCAAATAGGATAACCCTCAGGATTACCGAAAAAGGAGGGTACGTATTTATCTATTAAAGCACTAAGTGTTGTATTTAAAAGGATGGTTGCTTCGTCTAAAGATTTGTTATTCAGTACAGTGTCCCAATCAATAGCGGATAATTCTTGACAAATAGCAGTATAATCGGCCTTTTTAAATTTATAATTTTTTCTAGGTGGCATTCTCATAGCTGTGTGACGAATGTTGATTGCTTCCAACATGAGTGCTGAATAATGGGGCCAGTCCTCACGAGTTAGTGGATTTAGGGCGCGCCTTACAGTTAAATCGGTGTTGGAAAAAACAACATCTAAATACCGCCCGTTTCCGTTTGGTATGCCACAGTACTGAGATAACCCTAAAGAGAAAACGGTATTAAAAAAATCAATTTGCCGTTCACCCGTTATGCCGCTTGGATCGAGACGAAAACTATTAAGCAGTGGATTCCAGACAACATTCGGTAAATTAAAATCACCCATCAAAATATAATGGGCATCCGACGTACAATGGGCCTCCAAGTACGCAGCTAACTGACATAATAGCTCGTGACGCGCCATACCGGATCCAGGTAAGTACACACAAATAATATGTGTATCCAAGTTTGAGTGAAGTGCGCGCGCGGCTATAATCACGTAAACGATTTCTAGGTCCCACGATCCCAGCGAAGACGACGAGAGGGGCGTGACGCGGCGCGCCGCGAGCGAGCGGCGCGTGAGCACCAGGATCCCCCCGCCCACCGCCCGCGCCGCCGCGCGAACGCCCCCACCCCCGCCGCCACTAGGACGGTCCCTGCGATGTACATCGTACCGTGAATCGCTAACCTCGGGATCACGTTTCGCAAATACCGATAACGTCATAGTCATTATTCAATAGACCTTGCCTAAATTCAGTTGTTTTCCCCCTTATGCTACGCGAATTTTGCAAATAAATAGTTAACGGCGCCATAGGATATATTTGTAGATATTTTGTTTAAAAAACGCGATTATAAAATACATAGGCATAACGTTTAGGCGAGCCCGGTACCAGTGACGGTGAAAAATATTGATTAACGCTGTTGTTTATCAAACGAGTGCGCGCCGCAGTAGAAGTCAGTTCTTGATTGTTTGTGTTTAGTGTGAATGAGTAGTGTAGGGATAAGTAGTGCCGACATATCGCACATATGACTTTTGTGGAGAAATGCGTATAATACAAATAAATAAGCTTATTATTGGCGTTTGAGAAACCAATGGCCAATAAAGTTACTTTTCGGATATTTTCAATGAAGACAACTGTGATTTTTTTTCTATACGGAGGGCCGGATAGTTGTCTTCTTGACGAATAAATATGTTTCCATTTCGCATCCAACAGTACCGAAACCCCAACTCCTTGGTTCTTTACTTTGTTTCCTTTAGCAACGCTTTGTCAGCTGGAGTTAGAAGCTCGTTGACATGGATTTGGTTCGGGTCGCCTGGTATACCAATCTCATTCGTCTTAACGCCCCTGTTCTTCCGTACGGCAGTTAGAACTTCATCCCGCTTATTTAAATTGTGAATTTTATTATTATTGGTTTTAGGAAGTCTGCCATATTGCGATAGAATCACACACCTTTTGCAAAATGATTATGCCGCAGAGGTAGCCAACACAAAATCTTCAGATAGAACATGGTATCTACCGCATTTTGGGGTTGACAACCCTAACAAGAAAAAGCTACGTCTAGTATTTGATGCAGCAGCTAGATGCCAAGGGTTGTTACTTAATGATTATTTGCTGAAAGGCCCTGACCTACTATCATGGCTGTACGGCATCATGCTACGGTTCAGGGAGAATAAGATTGGGAGATATCCGTTATGGGAGATATCCGCGACATGTTCCTAAGAGTAAAAATACTACCAGATGATCGAAGTGCACTGCGATTCCTTAGAAAATCCTGAAAATCCCATGAAAACCTACGAGATGACATCTTATATATCGCGCAGCTTATAAAAAACAAGAATGCACAACCCTACCAGTCGACAATGCCTAACGCCGTAGAAGCGATCTTTAAACAACATTATATGGATGACTACATAGACAGCATCGACGATGAATTAGTGGCAATCCAGCTAATTAAAAATGTTACCTACATACATAAGAAAGGTGGATTCAACATTCGAAATTGGACGAGTAATAATGAAGCTGTACTCGAGAGCTTGCCAAAAGAGATCTTACGCCCTACGGCCGTAAAGTTCAAAATTGGATCGCAAAATGAAGGCGAACGAACACTTGGGCTGATTTGGTTCCCTGCCGACGATACGCTTGGATTCGATGTATCATTTACACGCCTACCCTTAACTCCTATTACGGGTGAGAAACGACCCACAAAGCGAGAAATACTACGCATAGTCATGTCGATATTCGATGTGTACGGATTCCTTTCTCTGTTTACAATTAAAGGGAAAATATTACCTTAAAAAACATGGAAGTTGAGTCTTGGCTGGGACGAATTTGTAACCGATAGTATTTATAACGGATGGGTGAAATGGCTGCAAATACTTAAAAAAGCACATACTATACGCCTGTGTTAGATATAAGGTATTTTAGTAAATTTTAATTGTTATTTAAAGTTACATTTGTATTGAAAACTATCGTGATTATTAATAATTAATATTTCAAAATACTTTCACAAATATTTTACCAACTTCAGAACGAAATGTCTGGATTTCTGAACGAATGTGACTCTTTGATCAGATTAAGTATTGTTTATGAAAAACTTCCTTGATTAATTATATGTAATAAATTTCTAAAAATGTTAAAAAATGTTAAAAGTATTGTAATGCATTAAATTAACATGTAAGCTATCTATAATAAAGTTTAGGAGACCGGAAATGAGAATATAAATGACATTTCCCGCTAGATAGCGTGTATAAAGGTCCAGTTGAAAGACGGTGATGGACTTTTGCTCCAGAGCCGGCACACAGTTAAGTACAAAATTGCATTGTATTATTATTGCTTTATATTTTGTATTACTTTTATTTATTTATATAATCGGTTATTTATTAAATCGTACGTAATACCATTGTCCCATTTTTAAAGGGTAAATATTTGAATATGTGATCGATAATTGTATCATTACATTTGGTTAGAATTTTGCATAAATGTTGTTTACCTATGGTACTTTGTTTGTTTTATAAAATCTTGTTTAATTCAGCTAATGTTGTTTAAATAAATTCCTCATTTTATAATGGATTACATTGCTTATTAAAATATACCTAATTTCTTTGAAACTTGCTTTTGTTTGATTAAATAATGCCCACTAGAATAATACTTTATCCTAGATAACATATTTTCTAATAAAACTCACTTTGCTTCTAAATTATCAGTTCTTTATTTATTCTAATATGTAACAATTTATTCTAATATTGATACTTCATCATCATCATCTGAACGACCAGTCCCGGCTTCTGCCAGGGTCTGGTTATCAAGCCATTCTCCTCCACTTCGCCCAGCCTCTCTTAAATACTTTATAACCTATGTCCTAAACAAATAGCACTACCTCCATGAACTATATTTTACATGACATAGATATCTATTTATTAATATGCTATGTTTACTTAATTAAGCGTTTTCCATATATTTCATGGGGGTTTTGGATACATACTCACTGTTATTATTCTGTAGCTTAATTACTAAAATAAAGGTTTGTACTAATAAAAGTCACTATAATTATAAGTAGGAGATACATATATTATATCTAACACCTGCGAAGATGTTATCGAGCCAGACTGAAAGGAAGCGAGTCAACAAATGTATCTGCAGTAACTGAAAAGAAATCACCGTCGCAGTCGCACGCGCCGCCGCCGCTGCCGCGAGCCCTATGCAGCTATGACTCACTCACTTCCTGCGCGACCGAAGAAACAATACCTAGGCGCTTCGAGTTATATAAACCTACAGCTACATATATTTTGCGACGCTTCAACACAGGCGATGTGCGCCGTAGCGTATTGGCGTTGGATAAACGATGACGGAGACATTCAAGCTGCATTTGTGTCTAGTAAATGCACAGTGGCTCCTACGAAATACGTGTCCGTGCCGCGATTGGAGTTAGCAGCAAGATTAAGTGTTTCCATAACTAAAGAACACAGAATGGCCGCCGCTGATAGATATTTATGGTGTGACTTATCCACCGTTTGCATTGGATTCGCAATAACGCGTTAAGTTATAAGCCGTACGTAGCTCATCGCTTGGGTGAAATCGACGAGTTGACAACGATTGCTTAATGGAGATACATATCGACGAACATTAACGTAGCAGACATAGCCACAAGAGATAATTGTGATTTATCCATATTACCACGAATGGTTTTACAGTGCGAGTTAAAGTGTGAGTGGCCCGTGGAGAAACATTTTCATGTGTGCAGGAGGACCTAGAATGTGTGAATGTTCTCATTGCCACGAAGCCGTTGCCAGACGTGCTGGATTCTGAACGATTTTCTTCATGGCTGCGCCTTCTGAAAGCAACGTATATTGTTTTAAAATTTATAAATTCATGTAAGAAACTTACCTGTGACCTGGATTGTGAATTGATGCAAAAAGCCGAACGCTTGCTAATAAAATATTCACAGGCTAAGTCTTTTCCTGAAGAGCTGGAACTCCTGAAAAATAAAAAACCATTAGACAAGAAGAGTAAACTACTTACCTTATCTCCTTACCTGGACGAACAGTGGTAAATGAGCTTAAGCAGAGGTATTGGGTGATACGTCTTCGACCTACAGTGAAAAGTATAGCATTCAAATGCATGCTATGCCCAATAAAACGAGCGCAACCACGACCACCAAGGATGGGTGATTTGCCGAGAGCTCGCATGTCACACCATCAGCGACCATTCACCTTTTGCGGGTTGGATTTGTTTGGACCGATAGAAGTGACAGTCTGCCGCCGTCGAGAGAAGCGGTATGGGGTATTGTTTATATGTCTCACAGTAAGAGCTATCCACGTTGAAATAGTCCAACCTAACATCTGATGGCTTGATAATGGCTCTTCGCCGAATGGCTGTGCGACGAGGCTAGCCGCAGCCCCTGTACTCCGACAATGGAACGAACCTTAGAGGCGCGGAAACGGAGCTGAAGCGGTCCATCCAAGGACTCGATGAGGAGCTGCTGAAGAGGGAAGCACTTACCTTTGGCACAACCTGGACATTTATTCCTCCACCAAGCCCTCACTGGGGTGGGGCATGGGAAAGGCTCATAAGTGTGAAAGTGTCACGCAAGGTTGTTTTGAAAGAGCAGGCCCCTCGTGTCGAAGTGCTCAGTACGCTGCTGGCTGAAGTGGAACAGATGGTAAACAGTTGTCCATTGACTCACGTGTCCGTGGAGCCGAATACAGAGGAGTCACTTACACCCAACCACTTTTTGCTAGGCACCAGCTCCAATCTACCAGTAATAGACAATTTTTACAACGCCGATATGTACCTATGTAAGCAGTGACGAAAGTCCCAAAGACTGGCTGATCTATTCTGGAAACACTGGGTACGAGAGGTACTACCAGAAATGGGACCGAGGAGGAAGTGGCAGCAGGAGCAAAGGTCGCTGCAAGTAGGCGATCTCGTATTGATTATGTACCCAGACTCTCCCCGCGGGCTGTGGCCCAGAGGACTGGTACAAGCCGTGATGGCAGGCAGGGACGGACGCGTCAGAGTAGTCGAAGTGAAGACCAAGTCAGGGTCGCTGCAGAGGTCGGCTGTACGCGTCGCTCGCATTCCAGTTGGTGATGAGTGCTGAAGCGCTAGGGTGGGGTATGTTAGCGACGCGATTTAATTATACGTTTAGATAAAGGTACCTACAGTTAATAAGTGAAATGTAAATCTTTACCTACCTGCCCATTGTAATTAATTTGGTTTTTATCAACATATGTGGGTAAACTGGCTGTCCAATAAAACCACTGTTCAGACATCCACTTGACACACTGCTAATCTATAAGACCTACAGAGCGCATGTTGATTGGACTCGCAAATTTGCCCACGTTCAAATCTCAACCCTCTTCGTTATTTCATTCCCCACATGTGTAACTATTAAGTCGGTTGGTATAGGTCAGTAATTGGTTACGTAATGAATGCACTGCGTCTTCTATGTTAGGTCTATGTATTGTAAAAATGTGTGGTAATGAGTGGTTTATCTTATCGGCCCAAGTTTGTAGAGCAGTACTCCAAGTCCGTCAGCTAGGCTCTCGAGTTTTATCTCTTGGGTGCACGTCGGGTGGGCGGTTATCAGTATACTTACGGTTCTGTAACAATTTAACTGACTTAGGAACGTTTGTTTAAACGAACGTTTACGAATCGTTTAAGTCTTGCCTCAGCCACGGGGTCACGTTTCTTGGACGTGTAGATACGGTTGGGAAATCCGCGAGGACATTGTCCTGGGTGTAAGTTGGGGCTGTTTTCTGTCGGCTAGCGAAGGGGTTCTTTATGAAAACCTGTTGCTGCGGGTGCATTATAATATTAATAAATATCTTTATTGTGGAACTCGTGGTCCATAGGTACATTATACTTCTGGTTCTCTATTTTTATTAATATTTTGCATGATTGCAGTAAGTTTTTCAAACGCTGAGTCATTTATTATGTCATATAATTGTACTTTTTTCATTTGTTTACTGTGGGTTTTAGTGTTTTAGCGTATAGCGCTAGCGTCGCGAAGTTTCTTTTCTTTTTTTTATGGCCTGTGGTGGTGGTGCGCCAAGGCGACTGAGCATTTTAATTTTATTTATGTAAAATTATTTTAATGTTTAAGTCTTCGACATTTATAAGCGCTTGTATAAAGTCTTAACTAAATAAACGACGAACCTGTGGTTTATCGTCCATATAGGCTCCCGAACTGCGAAAGAGAAAAAGATCGAACTGTGGTACAAGAGTTAATAGAGTGTAATATTGTTCGTCCTTCTAATTCGTTAGATAAGTAGGTAGACGGCTGCGACCGTCTCCGTGCGCCTATAAAGGAATATGGAATTTTCGATTTAATTAAAATAACGAGTGTCGGTGGCCGAGCGGTTAGGTTATCCGACTCGTAAGCGAGAGGTACCGGGTTGGAATCCCTCCGCGACTATGTAACAGTAACTATTTTCTGAGTTACGTACATTAGTTGAATACTAACCGATGCTCTTACAGTGAAGGAACGTTTAAAAAGAAATACTTTAAATTTGTGAAGACGGCAACACAGGTAAAATTATAATATTTATGTCACAGAACACTAATTACGTTAAATATAATGACGAATTGGACATTTTAGGAATTGCACTTTGTGGGAATTGGGCATTTTGGAATCTGACATTTTGGGAACAGAAAATATCGTGAATTGGACATTTTGAAACCGTTGGACATTTTTGGAATTGGGCATTGTGAACTTCAACGGTTTTGCCGTTTTGCGTTTACAGTAAAAGAAACTATGAACCTTTCCTTTGCAATTATAGCATCCTGTTGATTGAGTAGGTTTATCAGTCGACTTATGATTCGTGTGATTTCGGTTATTATTATTTGAATTATTGTGGTTATTTTTATTCCTGAAATAATTTCATCCAATCTGGTCAGGTTCCCCTAGTAGCAGAGTCATGGAGGTCAGATGGCAGGCGCTCCACTGTAATTATCTCCTCATCATCATTATCTTGGTGTTAATGTCCCGGTTGTGCTCTCGAGCACGAGGGCCCGAGGTCCGCCTTGACCATGATCCAGGATTTGGCGATCAGGTAATTACAGTGGAGTGACTACCATCTGACCTCCGTGACCCTGCTACCAGGGAAACCTGATCAGATTGGATCATTATAACAAATTCAGTTGCCTGAATTTGCAGGTTTCATTACGATATTTTCCCTCACCGTAAGAGCATTGGTTAGAATTCAACTAATGTACATAATTTAGAAAAGAGTATTAGGTACATGGTCGCAGCGGGATTCAAACCCGGATCCTCTCACTTACGAGTCGGATACTCAACCGCCCGGCCACCGACGCTCAACTTCACTGTAATTATCTAATCTGCCAAAACCTGGATCATGGTAAAGGCGGACGCCGGGCCCTCGTGCGCGAGAGCACATCCGAGACATTAACGCCAAGATGAAAGGCGTGAAACAGGGCGACCCACTCTCACCGAAGCTATTTACAAGTACTCTATAAGATGTTTTCCAAAAGTTAGGATGGACTGACAAGGGCGTTAACATTGGCGAAGCGAAGCTGACCAATCTCCGCTTCTCCGATGATAATGTGCTGTTTTCCAACTCTACTTTTGAGATCGAACAGTTGCTCTACAGCGTTGAGGTTGCACTTTGTATGAACATGTCTGTTCCCTTGCAGAACATAAGGTTTATTGAAAACACTGAATTAGTTTTAAGATATATCAGAAATAACAAAAATTCGACTATCTCATTACAAGGTGTGATACGAAGTGGTTCAAAACGAGGGTGTGGCTTTACTGCACAAAATTCTTGACACATATTTCGTACGTAGAGTTTGCTCTAACAAAACGTATAGGCGCTCTCGTGAGCTCTGCGCGGCAATAATGTCAAAGACCAAACTCATGATAAATAGCACTGAGCGAAAGGAGTGGATGGAGAGAGAAGTGGATGGAGAGGAAATTGCATAGGCCCAGCAATATTTGTATTTAGGCCAAATAGTGTCCTTTCAGGCTCGCCAAGATAAAGAGATCAAAAGACGAACTAAATTGTCTCTAGATTTTAACATCAAGAGACGAATGTCAATCTTGCATAAAGTCTCACCTATCTCAAGTCAAAATTCTGCTGAAGACATTTATTTGTCATTGAGATATTTTGCCTTCCATAAGGAATTTTCCATATATCTCAGCATTCCGCATCGTGATTCGAATTCGAATTCTGCAATAAAATGAGACATTTTAGAATCAACATTTGTATACTTTACTCGATACTAAGTTATTCAGTGGTATATTATAGTATTGCTACACAGATTCAAATGAATTAAATAATTTAGTACGTATTTTAGAGGGATTTGGGTTTGTTACAGAAATGTCACATAAAGCAATACAGGGTTAATCGAATGTTTTCAAATATATAATTGGGAATTTACGCTATGAGTGTAGATAAACATCATAATTCAATTAATTTTACAAAAACAGGAAAAAGGTTAATAGTACCTACTAGTTAAAAATTAAAAAATTAATTACAGGGAAACTTTTAGGAGATAAAAATAATTGCTTATTTTATAATAGTAATTGGAACACTATGGACGTACGCCGATTAACAAACAGTTTAGTTTTATTATTGTGCGAAGTACTCTATTCAATAGCAGGTATGTTTGTTGTATATATATGTAATAATTTATTAGATTTATGCATTAGATTTTTTATTATTAGGTCTTTCCCTATGAAATTGAGGTTATGTATGGCGAAAACGATGGAAACTGAAATTTTCATTCAAGCAAATTACTTATTTTCTTGGAAATGGCAAGATTATCAACACCTACTATCTATAATGAAACTTTGTAGGTATATTATCAGTAATATAATCAGACAATATTAAGGTAACTGGTACATATCATTTCATTTTGATATCTTCTCTCTTCATAACATTACTTTTGGTTAAGGTGGAACGATTGTCTTACAAAAAGCAATTGAAATTCCTGTAGTCAATAAACAGTATTAATACATAAATTTATGTTAATCTATCGACTTTCGGGTATTTGTTTGCCTAAAATGAACAAAAATTATTGTTTTATTCAGAAATTTAACCTAAATTGTTCATGAAATGTAAGCGCGCGCGCGCGTGCGTGCGTGCGTCCGTGCGTGCGTGTGTGTGTGTGTGTGTGTGTGTGAAATTTGTCATGTACAAATACGGTAAGAAAGCGTTAAGAAAGACATGAAATAAATTATTTATAATATTAATGTGATATGTTGAAAAACCTATGCAGAAAATCATGTTTATTACTTTGTGTGATGATCACAAATCTTGTGAAAGACTTGTTTTTTGTGCTTTCGGGTGAAAATATTCTAACCAACAGTGTACCTACGAGTAAACTACCTAAGTACTTACATATATGCGATATTGTGACATCCATTTCAAGATACAAGAAACACAGATATTCCGGGCTGAGAAAGTTTAGGAAAATGGTTTGCGCTCTAGCTAAGTGTTGTAATAGTTTGGTTTATGGTTTCATATGCAAACACATTCTCAGCCAAAAATGGTTTTCTTTATTGGTCGTGAAGAAGTATGGCATGAAAGAATTTATAAGTACGACGTGTTTATTTCGGTGATAAAAAAATGCATATTATTCTAAAAATATATTCTGATGACTTCAAAACATCAGGCTACGGTCCATAGTTTGTTAAGGGTACCTGTTGGGATTCGATCCCTCGATTCCCTCGATTTCGCCTAAACAAGCCCATCATATATAGCGCTGCGTTATCTCATCATATTTAAGCATGGTTAAGTTGTCTACTACAAGGTATACGGAAATACTGTAAGCATATGTGAGTAAGTAGTTCAAAACGTTAGGAAGAAACATTCCATCGACATTCAGGTATCATTTTCGTATAAATTGCATTACAAGGTTTTGTTCAATTTTTGTTTCGATAGTTTCAATTTAGTCTAAAGTGTGCGCAAAACATAATCCAAGATATATAAACACAAAGACAATATCACAAAACAATAAAAACTAGATATTTGCAAAAGTGACGCCATCTAGCGAGCTTTGGGGACACTCCACCTTAATTAGGCAAAACTGGCGACAAATGAAAAAGGTTTTTTTATTTACAGTTTTAGGCATATATTTTCGAAATGAAGTAATATTTTTACATGTATTATTTTGTACAAATAAAAATATTTGTGCACCTTACTTTGTTTTCATACTTCCAATAAAAAAGACAACTTCATAGGTAAAGACCCAACACATTATTTTTCATGTACAAGTCACAAACGATACAGCAAGCTTCGAAAAATGGTAAATCTGTACAATGTTTGATATCTTCAGAAAGGCGTTCTCTGGGGGTCAGCCATACGCTAGTATTGATATCATTGGCATATAGGCTTGTTTATATTGTTTCAAACCTTGTAATTCTTTAAAATGCTTGAAATAGACTTATTATTATTGCAAAAATTCATAGTTTTCAATAACTGTTTATTGTCAACAATCTGGCTGGCCGTCAGATTACACCTTAGCGATTAAAAAATCCTTGTATACATATTCCAGGTACAGTTGATTATGACTTAAACAGTAACTACATTACAATACGATGTGAACCCAGCGAGAAATTCGCTGTGTTACCGAAACTGAATGATTCCGTGATCCCGAACACCGTAGCGGTATATGATTGCGAGCTTCCAGATTTTCCAGAATACTCGTACAAATCAGAATTTCAAAGACTGAATATTTCTATTGAAAATTTAAAAACATTATATTTACAAGGCAATGTAACAACTATGTCTGGTATACTCGAAGGTCATCGTTTAAAGACAGATACACGGTTCAGAGGATTACCTTCAAGTGCAAATATTATAGCGAAATTTTTGAATGGATATGTCACAATGTACTTTAAATATACATTGACCGATGATGAAATGCCACAAGTTGGTAAGTAATTATATTTTAGTAAAAAATTATTTACTTTATTCATTGTAGGGATTGTATTTGCTGTACCTCGGACCCACGGTGCGAAGCGGAGATTTCCGCTCCGATCTCAAATCCCGTATCTCAGCAGCGTAGACCAAAAAGCGCAAGTTGACGACATTCACCTTAAATCCCAGTCAAGCTCAAGGGGCTTAAACGCAAAAGATTTATCAGACATGGCCCAACCTGGTGAACCACGTCTGCAATTCCACACTAACGAAATGTTGAGGTGAATGTGCGGCCCTACGCATCTAGTCCGAATCCGTAACGAGTACATTATATCTATGGCAGCCTTGACATAGTTTTGCGGATAAGTATGAAGAGGCTCGCATTGTTATATATAAGCCCTCAGGGGATTTCGGACCAGACAGTATAAGGGTGCGCTAACTAGCTGTCAAAAAGTAGAAAGTGTCTGGTAGAAAGTGGTCAAGCTACGACAAAAAAATCGCAATTCGATGTTCAAGGTAGCCGTTTGGTACATGTGTACTTAAGGTAGGTCTTAAAAATATTCCCATGGGGAAGCAGCAGGGGGGGAGCAGTGACGGAGGGAGCAATAACGTCATAAGATTTTTGTATGGGATTTTTTTTTTAGGAACTATATGTGTTTGGTTTCAAATTAAAGGGTTTCATATGCCGTCTAAAAATATGATACACCATTAACTAATTACCTATAGGCCACCCGTTTTCTAAAAATTAAAAAATATATTTTCAAAACATACAAAGTTTAGGGCTCCTGCAGATAGGAGACGGCTTAGTAATTTTTTGTAATACATACGCTAAATATCTCTCCCTCATATCTAACGTCAAAAAGGCTATAAATATTTCAAATGTCAAAAAGGTTATAAATATTTATTAAAATTGCAAATCAGCTAAATATTACGATACATAGGTAAGTAACCTTTAGTTGTCGTTCACAACACAAAATGTGTAAAATACTTGAAATTAACGTAAACAATCTGAATTATATTATGTTTACGTGTATTACTTGTGACTTTGACCCATTCATTCCGTATTTTATTTACATTACCATTGTAGACTGTGAGGGCGCCGTGGGTTATCCTACGTCATCGAGTACAAAAAAAATCCACTTTGCGATAGTAGAGTTTAGGAAACCCACAACCGTTGGGCTGCCCGTATAACCTGGCACTTTCGGTACAGTTGAAAAGAAAAATTGATATTTTTTCGACCCTAACCACGTCATAGAGTACAAGAATGAGACCTTAAAACATGAGTGCTTGTTTATCATACTAGGCGCAGCCGAGTTTGACACGAGTGTTTTAATGATTTATTATATGCACCTGTATACACTATTTTATCTACAATCATATTTTTATGTTAACGTATTTAGAATTTGCTCAATTTTGCTGGAGTCGAGTCAGTTGTTGTACCTACGCGTCGAGAACATCAAGCGGCAGGAAATTCACCTCAATACTTTCACATTTATCTATTTATAAGACAAATCTTCAAACAAAAAAACACATTCACAAACAATTACAACAGTTAGAAAAAGTATTATGTTAATAATTCCATACATACACAATCACAAATATAAACACAAAGTTTAAATTTTGAATTTGATAATGACATATTTAGATATTCAGCCTACGTTTCACGTACTCACGCCAGTCTATAATATTAAAAAAAAATACTTTTCGATACAGCATTTCCCATACAATTGTCATTACAGCAGTAATGAAAAATAACTTTTTAAACATTATGCAACACTTTTCTTTTTTAAATTTTTGTCGGGCGCTGGGATACGGCGACATGTAGGCTGAATACTTTAATGTCTTCAACAAATTAAAAATTTTAATTTTCCTGTTTATAGTGTGTAATTATTTTAACGCTAAATGGTATATTTTTCCAATTATTGTAATTTGTGAATATGAATGGTTTTCTTGTTTGAAGCAAATAAATAGATAAATGTGAAAGTAGTGAAGTGAAGTTCCACCGCTTGATATCCTCGATGCTTACTTGCAGCTAAGTGAAGAAAATTAGAGGTACGAAATTTTAACATGAAAATATGAGTGTAGATAAAGTACTGTATGCAACTGCATATAATTAGGTATTAAAACACTCGTGTCAAACTTTGACAAACAGACACTCATGTTTTAATACCCCCTTTTATATGCCAGTTGCATAAACTACTATTATGTTACAGCTGTAATGAAAACAGTATGGAAAATGCTGTATCATTAGTATTTGTAAACGACTGTTTTCAAATACGTAATTGTAACATTACGCTATGAGTGTGAGGGATCGTACTCACTATTTCACTGAGGGAGTCTTTAATTAAATGCACCGTCAAAGATTTTTAAACCATTTTTATTTTAATTTACCTCCACAATATTGCATTAAGTTAATCAAGAAGGAAGCGTAGTTAGATAGCCATATACAAACGAAGGAAACATAGATTTAAGCGATAGGGCTCAAGCAAACCAAATCGATGCACTAACAAAAAGCGGATGGGAACAAAATCGAGCGTGCATTCGCCGTTGCATAGCAGTTCTGACTACCGCGTGGGCCGCGATGCGCTCGCGCCGGCCCGCGGACAATGGATCGCAGGTACACCCGTCCACATAGGTTAAAATATTCGCATACAACTTAGCGCGCTCGACTTTACTCGCTAATTTAAAAATTACACATTTTTTGGATACAATACATAGTTACTTAATCTATTTCAATATATGAAATATAATAATGAATTTAGAAAAATATTGTTATATAACAAATGTAAAGATAAAATGCGTATACAATAAAAATGAATATATATATAAATTTTAACTAAATATAAATTATATCTTAAAATTAAAATTCCCTATAAACTAGGTTCGCTACAAGTGTAGATATAATATATTTTTTCAACAGATTACAACAGCAGGGTACATTTTTACATTATATGTATAAAGCATCCTTTAGGCCGTGTGGTGTCCGGCAGAGTAGATTAGCACCAACCCCTTACACTCATGGGTGTCGTACAAGGCGAATAATGTTTTCGAGGCAAAAGATCAAGAGTCTCCATAGTCTGGAAAATGGGTAGCAGCATTTTCCATTGTTATATTTAAACACTGCGATCTCCAACCCCTGCCAAGCGTGGACATTATGGCAATAACCTCCCCTTTCGTGGGAGAGGCCCTAAGTCCTGCAGTATACTGTTACAGGCTGTGATGGTGGAAGCATCCCTTTAAGCCTAATAAATTGCTGTGTTAGGCTTTTCTTTATCATGCTAATCAATTCATCATCGTGGTGTTATTGTCCCGGTTGCGCTCTTGCGCATGAGGGCGCGGGGTCCGCCTTGACCATGATCCAGGATTTGGCAGATCAGGTTATTACAGTGCAGCGACGCCATCTGACCTCCGTGACAATGCTACAAGGGGAACCTGACCAGATTGGACCGTGGTTACACATTCAATCGCCTGAATGTACAAGTTTCATCACGATATTTTCCCTCACCGTAAGAGACATCGGTTAGTATTAAATTAATGTACATAACTCAGAAAAGAGTCATTGGTAGATGGCCGTAGTTGGACTTGAACCTGGTACCTCTCGCTTACGAGTTGGATACCCTAACCACCCGGCCACCGACACTCCTATCAAGGTTATCAATTATCAAATTCTATTGTAACACTGCGATCTCCAACTGCGTTATTTTTTTTTTTCAGGAGTAATATTGTCAAAAAGAGACTCAATTTACCTGGAATGCACAAACGCAGGTAGTCTGCCTACGTTGGACCATATAGAGACACCAACCGAGATCTACTTGGATTTCTGCAATCCAAATGACTCTTACAGCGCTATGTTCGATCGTGTCAACATAAACTTGTCAAAAGCAAAACGTTTGGAAGCAAATTCTGATGCCAAGTTCTCTTCTGCATATCTCATTGGATTGCCAAATGGTTCATTTTTTGACGTACAGTTACAAGATACAGCAGCTACAATACGTTATTCCGGTAAGTACTAATAGTAGTTTCCAACACAAACACGAACATAATGCAAATGTCACCAACTGGCTCCAGAATCACTCCTATGAAACTGTTGAGTGAATAATTCATCCTCTAAATAAGTAACTGCTATCCTACATTTTACGAAATACAATACACATACACTCACACACACAAACGTACACACTCACACACACACACACACATACTGATTGATCAATAAAGATTTATTATTATTATTATAAGGGCGCTTAAGTACTGCATACGATACGAATTTGTAGGTGATTTGCGTCTACACTTTGGCTCACGGGTACCGTAAACCAAAAGCATGTATGAAAAAGGTGATGAATAAACAAAAAAAAAAAAAAAATCTTTATTTTCTCTTCACAACTGCCAAATAACCAACTCAAATAATATACACAAAATGTGAGAGAACTGACGTCTGTAGTAGATTTGATAATCAAACCTGTAGCACAGATCGCCAGGTCTTTCCCTAGATACTATCCGGTATAAAATACCAGTTCACCAGTAGGTATGTACAGCGGTATATAATATATTATCATTAAGAATCTAAATAGTTAGTAAAAGAAACAAAATAAAAGGCACTCGGGGACTGCCGCGGTAAAGCTATTGCAAACTTATGCAATTATTATTATTTATTTAAGCAGTATTTTTTTTTACTTTGATATTAACCATATACATACACTTTAAGGTTCAACTAGTCGCGGGCTCGAACTCACTCGTGGATGCGGCCAAAAAGCACGCTGTCTCACCTAGCATTGTGTCTTAAAGAGATAGAATCAGTTATGAGCAGTTAGCAGCTAGTCTACACGCATACGTCTAGTCGCACGCACACAAACACCGTGCCGAAGTCTGCCGAACTGAAACGACGTTAGACGATGCACGTCGGAGTGGGAGGTGTTAGGTTTTTTTCGTTACGGAATTTCTTGATTCGGTCGCCGCGCTCAAAGCCCGCAATAAAAGCTATGCAACAGCTTAAAATAGCAAAATCAAATAAAAATAAACGTGACTTGCGGGCTGAGTGCGTGTGTGTTAGTGTGTGTCTGTGTGTCCGAGTGAGTATGTGTAGGTGTGTGGTGTGTGGGTGTGTGTAGGCATATTGGTGTCAATTTACGATGGTGGTTTTAGCAATAATTCCGTGGCTTCGTAGTCTAAAGTTTGTAGCCAAGTTTTTTGTATATATTTGCATTTGTTCTTGTGTAATTCGTGAATATGTTAATGGCATTCATTTTATTGTAAATAAAATCCCCCAAAAATCCATAAAATCTATGGGCAAATTCTATAGAGTATGTTGAATCCTCTACTACAAACCTCTCATAACGCCTACGTTTGTATATAATCGTGTGCAATATAAAAAGCTGTCTGACAGTTAACACACTACTCGTCTTGTATAGCTCTTGAATGAATAAGAAATGACAGAGATTTGACAGAACAATAGGAAGTGTAATAATGTGGTATAAAAAATTGGTCAGTAGATCTTGGCACTGTAAAGTTTGGGCTCTCCATGTTTAGTTATGGTATCATATGGGTGTCAAGCCCAAAGTTTGTCAAACTATTTGCTACCTGTCATAACGAACAAGTAAGACGGACTGAAATGTTGAGATCCTTGCTCGTATGCTTTTCTGTATAATATAGGCACGTTTTGTTAGTTTTGTGTTATTTGTTTAAAGAAGACTTTAGCCGCAGATTACAATCTTTATCTTCAACGTACAATTAGTATATTATGAATTAAGCCATTAAAGGAATTTGCCCAAAGTTACAGTGAACTATATCACATGAGGAGGAACGAAGCTTGTGAGGAAGAAAGATTAATTTGGCTAATTTTGTACCAGTTCACAATATTTCGATAGCTTAAAATCTAACGCATTTGACTACGATTTAAGGTTAGATGTTCTAGAGCTTAGCAAAAAATGATGATGCTAAAAAAGATACCACATGACTGTCAGAACGCAACTGCATCGACTGGAGTGCTGTTTCTGAGGTTACTTCTATGGATGTCAAGATGAAGTTTTCAATTCCATGCTGCTATGCGTTAAAGTCTTGTCAAAAACTCGACTCCTGGAAGATTTAATTAGAACACGTATATTTAAAAATAAAATTATACAAAAGAAGAAAAAAACAGGGAGGATGTAAACAATATTATTAGGATGCAGAAATTAAATTTATTGTTGGAGAAATTAAATGGAATAAATTGGAGTAAACAAAATTAAACGGAAGAAGAGTTAAGAAAAATAAGGATAATATGTAGCTGCCGGAAAATGTAGAAGTCTGAGGGTCGGAGTCCACAGCCTGAAGGAAGGCGAATGCGGTTACTGGAGCTGGAGGAAACTTTATTATACCTGTAAAGTGGCGGAAAGTGTTAAGAGCAGTGAAAAAAAAGTGTATTGTGTTAGTATTTAAGAAAAAAGTGTTTGTGCGTAACCATTACCCACTTGTAAATATTCCAATTTTGACAAAATGGTCAAATGGTACCTATGGGTATCTATTACATAAAAACGGTAAGTGTCACACACTTGGAAGAATAATAAAAAATCACTTAATGATGTTCACATATACAGCGCTGCTACAGCACTAATTTTTGTAAAAAAAATTAATTATTCAAGTCTGTTACCGTGTAAAATGAGACCATCCCATTTTATAAATCAATATTTCAGTTTATCTCAGACAATACATTTTACTTTTCGTTCATAAAGAATTACATTCAATAAGTTTCATTATGTAGGTCTTCATAACTTCCCGCGATCGCAACGCGGTCGGTCGGTCGTGTGCGTACCGCTGTTTGTTGTTGACATGCGATGAATGTTAGGCAATGTTTACAGTGACGTTATGGCGGATATTATAATTAACGAATTTCTTACTTTTATGCTAAATAAAATGGACGTATTGGATGAACTCAGCATTATCCAAATCGTTTCATCGAATTATTCTGAGATGGGACGACATGACATCTAACTTCTATAAATAAGAATGCGGGGCTCACGTCACCGGACCTTTTCAACTTGTACATCAACGGCCTTATAGAGGAACTGAGGAACACAAAAAAGGGGTGTCATATTAATATGTCGTGCCACTTGTAATAATAGCATCAGCTACGCTGATGACATGGTGTTGCTCAGTCCCTCTATTAAAGGTTTATGTCAGTTGCTTTTAGTCTGTGAGCGTTATGTTAACGCTCATGGACTGAAATATAACGTCAATAAAACGGAACTGATGGTGTTCAGGGCAGGGAAGGGTCCGGACCGCGTGCTAAATTTAAGCTAAGCTAAATGGTTTGCCATTTCTTGTTGAACGGCAATTTAAATACTCAGGCTACATTATCACGGATGATATGCGAGACGATGAGGATATGGAGCGAGAGAGGCGAGCGTTGGCGATAAGAAGGAACGTGGTAGCACGCAGATTTGGAAGGTATAGCGATGAGGTAAAACTGTCCTTATTTAAGGCGTTTTGCCAAAGTTTCTACATCGCCAACTCTGGTTGCAATATCGTAGAAAGACAATCAGTACCGTAAGAATTCAATATAATGATATATTCCTAATTCAGGCATGTTCGCCGACGCGAGGGTGGCCGATTTCTATGCCATTATCTCCGGCCGGTCTCGCATCGCTCCCTTCTGGAACAGGCTGTGCTGTTCTAGTAATAGTATCTTCCGAGCGGTATGCAACGACTTTAACTCAGATATATACAAATATTGGATATCTGTTCATCGGGATGAGAATCGAAAATGATTGAATGACAGCATAATGGGTAATTAAGTATGCACTCGACTGATTTACACCATA
This sequence comes from Blastobasis adustella, assembly GCA_907269095.1. Lineage (NCBI taxonomy): Eukaryota > Metazoa > Arthropoda > Insecta > Lepidoptera > Blastobasidae > Blastobasis > Blastobasis adustella. The sequence continues at coordinate 2,581,431 of OU026132.1, forward strand.
TACATGTAAATCTCTATTTGCAAGTAATAGGCTAATTAAGTATATGATTTGTGTTTGTGACTAATTTACACCTTTTACATGTAAATTTAGTATGCATTTTTGACTGAATTGTAATGAGAATTGTATTATTTTTATGAGTTGTATTATATAGTAGATTGTATTATATAATGCCTGCAATAAAACTTTTATTATTATTATTATATTAGCAAGTGTGGACTCAGAAATGTGCAAAGAAAAGGAGACGACAAGAAAAAGAAGAATATTAAAGATGTCATTAAAGTCTTAAAAAAAGTAGATCCAGACGTGCAGCCAACCCAGTGGCCCAGATACTTAAATTTATGTACCCTGTTCAGAGGAATGCCGCAAAGAGTAATGGGTACGAAAGAGTAACATTTGTTACCAACTTAAAAAATTTAAAATAGGTATTCTGACTATGGCACCCTATACCTTTTTTACTTTCCCGTGAGACAAAGTGTAAACAAAGAAAACAATGGTTGTCAAACTAACAACAATATCACGTTTGTAAGGATACGAACCGTGGCCCAACTTTCTTCTACATGTTTGAAAATGTTAATAACAGTCTCCTTATCTGTAGAACGCATTGGAGTATGCTTGGAACGCTTTTTCTTCGGCGAATAAATGCTCGGACCAGGTTTACCCATTTTGAACCAAATTAACCTGCCACATGGAATGTTATTAACTCTACAAAGCTTCAATTACCGAAAGATAGTATAGAGCAGGTTGCGGTAAATAACGAAAACATTAGGGATCCTTATCGTATTGCATAATGTTTCAACAATTACTATATTGATGAATTAAAAACACCAGTGAAACCAATAGCTCCTCGAACTGCTGCTTAAATAATGGGCACGAGAAGTGATGAATATAATTAAGAATTAAAAAAATGCAACAAGCACCGGCTTTAACGACATATTTACGAAGGTAGTAAAATTTGTATCAGATATAATTTCTCCTGTGTTGTCCTATATTATTAATTTGTGTATAGAGACTGGTGTTTTCCAGATAAGCTCAAAGTTACTGTAGTGAAACCAATGCACAAACAAGAGCAAAAAATCTTAATAAAAAACTATAGGTAGTTAGCGTTAATACCAATATTTTCAAAAATTTAAAAAGATTATTCACTTAAATCTTTACACATATTTTGAGAAAACTGGTTTAATTTGTAAAGAACAAAATGGGTTCCGTAAAAGTAAAGGCATTGATTTAGCTATTTGTTTACGACTTTCTTGACGTAGTTTATAATATAGTGGATAATGGGCTTCCTGTAATGGCAATGTATATGGATATGACTAGGGCTTTTGATTATGTACATTATGGCATTCTTCTCTACAAATTAGAGACCTATGCAATTAGAGGAAATGCTTATAACTTAATAAAATCGTATTTAAAGGACAGATAGCAAAAAACTTACACAACCAAGGTCTGCATAAAAACTAAAACTGAAATGATTTATCAATCTGAACTTAAAGCAGTCCATTATGGAGTACCACAGGGTAGTATACCGGGGCCTCTTCTTTTTTGGGTGTATATTAATGATATGCCGAACTGTATACGCACCCTAATTATATTATATGCAGATGATAGCACAGTAATATTCAATGATAAAAATGAAATCAATGATAGCCTCATAAAAATTACGGAATGGTTGGAAAATAATAACTTAATCATTAATTTAGATAAAACTAAAATAATAAAATTTGCGCAAGAAAGTATTAGTATAAGACATTAAAAAAAAATTAATTAACTTAGGCTCTGTGGGTTCCTTGCCGTTTCCTTACCACGGAGGACCACCTAGGAAGCGGCGTTAACTTTCCTTCCCTTCCCACACACGGTATCGTTTGGTCGTAGCGGGTCTGCGCGGGCTGCGGTGGGGATGGCGTAGGATAGGATAGGGGAAAAGAAGGGGTAGGGTAGGCATAGGATAGGGGTAGGCCGGGGTAGGGTAGGGTGGGAGCAGCTACCTATCACATGCAGCATCTGTGATGCATGCTTGCTTAAAGGTCTGTCTGGCGGTGGCGTGGAGGCCGCGTCGGCCTTTTCCCTCAAATATGGTTGAAATGGACGATGGCTGCCCTTGCGTTATACTCGTGAACGGGTGCTTCCTTGGTGGACTGGCTTACTCTTGCTGTAGTTTTAGGTGGTTTTTCTTAAGTATAGTATAGGGTCCTATATATACTGTCGGGCGAGGACCGGCTCTTACAGACTGATACAGAACAATGATACCATGTCAACGATGGTGGCGCCCTCAATTTTTTTCACGATTTTCTTGCCAGATATAAATACCGTCTATTATGTACCTTTTCCTCTGTTGTCGCACAAATTCGTGCACTTAACAGCCTATTAGGGTGGTAGCAATACTCTATATGCAAAACACACTATATACACAGGTACACTTGTGCGAAAGATATTTGTACGAAAGACACTTGCCCGAATGGACATTTTTGCGAATGTAGATTTGCGCGAAAGAGACTTGCGCGAAAAGCATTAACAAATGGACGTTTGCGCAATTGCGTGTAACTTTGGAACAGTAACAGACAGATACTTGGAATATTATTAGAATGTGTGTTTCTGTAGCCGCAATAACAACAAATGATAAAATCTATTTTTTCGGTGATTGTAAGAGGTTTTTGTTATTTCTCTATACCATTAAAGATAATACATACAAGCACGAAACTTTGTGTGATTATAGTGCTAATACTAAAAACAAACATCTTACGGCGCCTTGTAATTCCAGATAGTAGAAACAATTTTTTTTCTTTTCTGTATAGATACGTGATCGGCAAAGGCACGGTCTAAAGTAATTCCTTTTTGCAGCATAGAACAGTGACACAGTGAATAAAAAAACTTGTATTCATTTACAGGAAAGTTTAATGAAGAGGATTCAGAACTCAGAATAGATCTTTCCGGAAGAGGTGAAAATTCCCCACCACCGGATATGAAAACACAGGCATCCAAACTGTCCAACCTAACATATAAACATTTAGTAGTAATGGGAATGAAATCTGATGAAAATCACTATATAGCAGATTTAGTATATTCTATTACCAGCAATATCAGTGAAATTAACAACGTGACATTAACGGATGATATGGATGATTATATTTGTTTACCAGGAAGATTATTCACTAATATTTCTTTAACATCATTAGTGGTTGATCCTAAAGGAAAACGTGACATAACTATTATAAATAATATACTTGTGGAGAGCAGTGTATTTAATAGCGAAACATTGACTAATGTATACTTAAAATATGTGAAAATGCCAGTGCTCCCAAAATCAAACAATCTGGCGAATATTACCCTAGAACAGAGTGTGTCAGAAGGCAAATGGGGTGGATGCCGGAAGTTACAAAGACTGGTTTTAATTAGTCACAGTTTCGAGCAGCAACTTTTAGAAGAGACCAGGGGGTTGCTGGCCCACTGCGAACAATTGACGGAATTGGAATTGAGGAAACTTGACTTTTCAGAATATGATCATAATGATAATTTATGTAACAAACTGTGTGTCATTATTTTTGGATTGAAATCATTGAAAAAACTCATAATAGTAGACGGCTATCTACATGAGATCGCTGACAACTGTTTCGCTTCTTTAAGCAAAATAGAATATATTGACTTAACAGAGAGTCAACTGCTACCAAATTTGTAAGTTTTACATCTATGTGGTAAAGTTAAGGAGTCTATTACCGCGGTACAAAAATTAGCACACTTTGCGGGTGTAATTTCTAAATTCGTAAGCTTACAACAAGTATATTTTTGAGATGTTAAAACAAGTATAAGTTTACAAACGCGGACCGTCGCACTAACTATTGCGTTCTTTATACGCCAAAACCAATATTTTTTGCATGAAAGCACAAGACTTGATGACAAGACAGGACTGACCACCCGGCTAGGGGGAAGGAGGAGGGGATAACATTTTCTTACGCCACTGTTGAAGCAAAACTTCCCTCGGGTAAGTGTGGTGTCATTTTCAGATACCAAAAAGAATGGCAATCATTTTTTTGCATACAAAAAGATTGTATTATCTCCAAATTCTAAAACATTACACTGAGCAACGATCTTTCAGTGACAATACACTGAACTGGTATCGATATCGGTACCTATTTAAAAATATATGTTTAAAAATCCACTTTAATACAGATTTTGAAAAAATTAGTTTTAATGTAATAATTTAATAAAAATACAAAAGTTTAAAGCAGGGATCCCCAAACTATTTTTGACAAGTGACCCCTTTTCCAAAATGAACTGTTACCTCAGACCCCCATGGCCAAATTACCTACTTTTAAGATCAACCCCCTTATTCATAATGGTCCGCTCACTTAAAACAGCTGCTACAGAATGTTATTTCTCATTCTGACTTAGGTCAATAGAAGAAGACAGAGTGAGAATTAGCTATGCTTTAAGTTAGCAGACTATTATAAATAAGGGGGCCTATCTTTAGTTTTTTTCTATTGATACAAAATACCTAGGTACTAAGGTACCAATTGAAATACTTTGCACTTGGTTAAGTGAGTAAAGTTGACTTGATTTTCTCATCAAAATTTAACAACATAAAAAGACATACAATTCAGTAAATATCAAGTTTAATTTATAATGACTATTACAAATTAAGTACTTAAAGAATCTTAAGTAGGTAGGTTAGATTATATTTAAAAATTATTAATTTGCAAGGAGAAAATAAAACATTCAGTGTGATGGATGAACCTGGTGAATCTAGCTACATCCGGTTCAATATTGGTGAGTTGCAGCCTTAAATCTCCACGTTCGTTGATTTTCAAACGGTTTTTTTGTTTCGTCAAAATGTTTGTTACCACACTAAAGCTTTTTTCAACTAGGTATGATGATGGAAAAGCGATATGGTATTTTTCAGCAATGTTCCACAATGTAGGATACTGTGTTTCAATGTTGCATTGCAACCAGAACTTCTGATAGCCTTGGTGGAACTTCTGCTTAAGCTCTTCGTCTGTGCTGATGGTAATCAACTCTTTTTGCATTATCACATTGGCTTCTTCTATGGCTGTGGTATTGTACGGATTTATTATCCATTGAGGAATTTGTAAATTTAAAAGATCCTCAAACCTCTCCGTAAAATCCTTGTGTAATGCGTCCAAGTGAGTGACATGTAATAAAATGTCATCATCTTGAAGCATTTTTGGTAATTTTGACAAATGCGGAAACTGCGAATATTCTTTTCTGCCTAAATTTAGTTTATAAAGGATTAGTTTACCCACGAAGGCCGATATTATTGATTTTGTTTTAATCAAGTTAAGATCGTCACCCTGCAGTTGCAAATTAACTTAGTTGAACATTCCAAAGATATCAGTCAAGTTATAAATATATGTTTTACAATTGTTCAGATTTTCTTTTAAATTCGGATATTTTTCTTGTAAAAACTCCAACACAGATTCAAAAATGGCTGCAAATCTTTCTAAGCAAGAGCCTCTTGATAGCCAGCGCACTTCAGTGTGCAGAAGTAATCGAGTAAAGACTTCGTCGTTTTCCTCACATAGCTGAGCAAATAACCGAGAGTTCAAAGAATTCGTCCTTGCTTGTTGATAGCATTTATTACATATTTTAAGACTTATGCAATCTAGGACTCAGCTTTTTTGCTAATAAATGCTGCCTGTGAATCACGCAGTGAATGACCAGTACATCAGGCAGTTGTCGCTTTAAGTGAGCTATAAAACCACGATGACGACCAACCATAGACGGTGCACCATCAGTCGCAACAGAAACAATATTCTTCCATGGAATAGCTTTGTCAGTAAAAAAATGTTCCACGGCCTGAAAAATCGATTCTCCTCTGGTATCAGTCACTAAATATGTAGCAAAAAGCAGTTCTTGGCACATATTTTTATCTTCGATAAATCGAACATATCCTAACAACAGAGCTTCATTGCCGGGTAATGTAGACTACTTTAGTACCTACCTATTTAAAATATGTTGTATATTGTGTTTACCACTTTTTCAGTCACTTTACTTCACTTAATTTAGCTATGTAATAACTTTGTAATCTCTTGATATAAATGAGTACTTATATGAGTTATTATCGTTCAAGCTCCAACGAATTTCAAAACGCAAATGAACTTTCAACCTAAGTGCAAGCTCGTTAAATAGTAAAATATCAGGAACATGTTTGGATTTGATCATGAATTCGTTCATGTTAAATCGCGTAAGCGTCAAATAGAGAGCAAGTCAAAACGCGCCTGAGAGACGTACTCGAACTCGACGCTCGAACTCATTATCTTGCACAAACTTGTCCACACAGACTTGCCGAGTTTTTCATCTTGTACGAACTTGAGACTTTACATTACTACAACAATGCTATTTCCTACAAAAATATTAATTATTCTTAGTAAACGTAACACAACATAAACAATACAGTACCTACCTATCTTGAAAGTTTTAAATAAGACCTTGTGTTAATTTAATAGGGGTCGATTTTTAGACCTCGTCGACCCCCAAAATCAGTTTTCGTTTATGTCGACCCCTAGGAAACCGATATCGACCACTTTGGGAATCCCTGGTTTAAAGCATGGCATACAATTTCATAAAAAAATAAGTACATCAAAAGGACTAGGTTGCTAGCTAGGGCGTGATAGTAAGGATTGAGTTTGGTTTGATTAATATGTCGTAAATGATAAAGTTTTTAACATAAAAGGCATTGTATGTATCCTTTGTAACAGTATAATTTATTCACATTTGAACTTATTTATGAGCTGGGCCTTAGAGACGATTTCAAGCGTCTCAAAGGTCTGCAATTAAAACTACAGTCTAGCATTTTCTTGAACATTGTCCCAATACCGCTGACTTCCCACGTCCTCGGGAATGGGCGAGCCCGGGTTGAGCGCCCTTCAAGCCTGACGGCACTGACGTGCATCGTCGACATGAGGAATACTCATCCTGCCACCATCTCGTCATCATCATCATCTTGGTATTATGTCCCGGTTGCACCTCCGCGCGGCATGCGAGGGTCCAGGGTCCGCTCATCCTCCCCCTTCTACTGCAAGAATATTAGTCACTGCTCCACGCTAAGAAAACATTCAAGATCCGCTTCACCAACTCTCTAAGCACTTCGTCAAAGGTAGGTACAGATATTTCAACTCAGTTATGCGCGCGGCCCTATGTGTGGGTAAACCTTGTGAATATACAGACACGTCACAATGACGCCACGCCATTGGCACGCCAAGTGGTCGCGTCACTGCCACATAAATCAAAGCTGTATATACAAGCGCACGCACACATAGCGCCGCGCGCACAACTGAGTTGAACTATCTATACACTGTACGGGTACTACCAAGTAGGACACGTACGGAGGAAATAATTAACTTTAGAGACAACAAAGCACAACCACAGCAAAATTAGAGCAACGTGTGCTGTAAGATTTTTAAGGCGTCCCCGGGCGACTAGAAGAAGCAGTCTTCTGGATTCGAAAGTTTCAGCTTTTTGGCGAGCCACAACCCGGCCTGGATTGTACACTCCTGCCGAATCCGTGAGTCAAAAATGGGTTCAAAAAGCTTCATCGTGTGAGACAACATCTTTATAACGCGGTAGTTAGTGCGCTCTCACACCGAGCCTTTGCCCTTATAGACTGCCATTGCCACCCTCCGCCTGGCGAGCACATGGGAAAGCTCACACGTCCGTCCGTTCAGCGTGCCAATGTTCCACGACGCAAAGCGGACCTTTCTGTGGCTAGCGTCTCCAGACCCGCTCTGGACCCGGTAGCCGTAATCGATTTAACACAGGAGTTTTGCAGCGACGTCCTATCTGTGTCCGGTTTCTTTGAACTACTTGCTCTTAATTTTGTGGGGTTTTCACTTTCTACGTACGCCGACGACTCTCATCTGACGCGCACAACCTGTTAGGGAAAAACAGATTCGCCAGAGTCTCATCCGTCTGCCAGCATCTCACCTGCACGGGGACCACGTACAGGTGAGGTTGGCTTGGGCTCCTGAGATGGTTGTCGGGTCCCATATCCCCCATTGTCACTTTAGTGCAGGAACCAAATGCGATAATAATACCATAAATAATTTCACTATATACCTATGACTCGGGAAGCCGGCGCTACACTTTACAGCCGCAAAACATCAGTCTCACCAAAAATTATACCAATTATGCTCTGTCAATGATTTCTTGTTGCTTCACTTTGAAACTATTAATTACTTCGCCACCAACAATTTCACAGTATATTTACATACCGTAAATACTTTAGAATAGTAGATTAGCGAGTTTTATTTACATTCTCGACATTAAAATTTATATACTTACATACATAAAGCTCACGCCTGTGTCCCACAGGTGGGGTAGGCAAACTCTCTCTCTCTCTTCACTTTTCTCTGTCCTGACACAACTCCCTAGCCTCGTATTTATCCACAACTTTTTTCATACATCTCCTTTTATTCTTACCACATCGGACCCCAGCTTTTTTGAGAACATTACTGATCTGATCTTGTGAATCGTCCTCTTAAGGGCCGGTTTTCCAGATTCATCCATTCGCTCTACATACCCGAACCATCTCAATATCCCTCTTTCTATTTTTGATATTACATCATCTTTTATGCCATATCTTTCACGGATCACTATATTTACTCGATTTAATATTAATACGTAAGATATATATTTTTAGTATTAACAATATTTGTTTACAAATAACTTGTAATCAGTTTCAATCTCACGAAAAGGATGCTTTTCGTAAAATTGTATTTCACTGAAGTGGTTTTACTCACGCTTGCAAGTAAATCAAGCTGTAAATGCATCGGCATACCTCGGTAAAAGATAAAATTGACTTCTTGTCTAAAAATATTGTAATTAATATATGGCTAAGGCTTAAGCTGGTAGGATAGTGGTCAATGCTTACTTAATAGAGATATTAAGTAAGCATTATTATTATTCTCTGCTATCTTATGTTGCGATTTTACCGCGGTAATAGACGACTTCACCCTGTATTTAACCTAACTTAAATACAAGATTTAACTTAAAAGTCTTTGAATTTATATTATACATGCTATGGCTCTTGCCGCGTGGACTGCACGTTATATCACGTAAGTAGGGGTTAGGGGGGAGGGGACGAAAGCAGCCTATCTCTTATTCTAGACACTAATCTAGCTAACCACTAACCAAGATTCATCCAAATCCGTTCAGCCGTTTAGGCGTTGCTTCTAAATGAAAATCCGTTCAGTACTTTTTGCGTGAAGTAGTAACAAACATCCAATCGTGCATGGTTGCAAAATTTCGAATTTATAATGTTAAGTTTATGGATTAGTTGCATAAAATTAAAAATTTATCGATGTAACACTTTTAAATTCATGTTTTTAAATGAGTCATCATCACCACCACCTGCAGTCGTTATTTATTTATTTTATTTATTAGAAAGACCAACAGCTTTATAATACAATAGATATTCATCTTTACTAATATTCTCTCTCTTAATGACTATGTAGGTACAGGATTTAGCCTTAATCTACAGTGTGGGAATAACATGAAAATAAAAAAAATATAAATAAATAAATAATAAATAAATATTCATGGACAAATTCACACAGCGCCATCTAGCCCCAAACTAAGCAAAGCTTGTGCTATGGGTGCTAGATAACTGATAAACTACTTAAATACTTTTAAATACATACTTATTATACATAGATCACCCAGACCCGTAACCGAGACCGTATATTGAGACTTTAATATTTTCTTTACAGAATTAGTGGAATAAGCGAGACATTACACACATTGATCCTGGATAGTATTCTATACGTAGACGGTTGGTACTTTTTTCATTTGATGTTAATATCCGTTATGTGCGTAAACAATAGTCTGTAACATAAACATAATCTGTAACAATTTATAGTCTATCAATGATTGAGACGATTCAAGGTCCGGCGAAATCAGGACATCTGCGACGCGGCACTACGAAAATTATATTTTTGGGGTTTCGAAGTTATTTGATTAATCTGCTCCCGTACTTTCGACATCTACCTATACGGTATACAATTGTTTGTCACATCCGGTTCCTTTCATATTTCGTTTAATGCTATATTCTATAGGTAACTATTTGAATTTGGCTGAATATTCTAAAGAGTCACTAATATTATTAAATCATAACATTAACTGACGGCTAGCCTCCAATACTGCGTTGCGGCATCGCATCGCAAACTGACGTAACGACGAAACGTTCCTCTATTAAAGAAATGAAATAATTGATGTCGTAATCAGTGATCTTGTTTTGAATTACTTGCCTGTCCGGAATATAATGTATACTGTCTGTAGCGCGTCATCGCATCGCAGATTCTTACGGTACGACAGCGCATCGGATTATTCAGCGACGCGTTGTATGACATCGTTGATTTCTACGATGGTTCGTCGTGCCGCAGTGTTGTGGCCTGGCCCTTTGTCTGTACTACCGCTAACTTAAATAATTATTTAAATATCGTTGTTAATATTTTAATGGCAACTAAGAACTTTTATTCGTATTTTTATAGACATTAAAAAGTATCTTGGGAAATTCAAGTATTCGATCAAACACATATCTATGAAAGGACGACACCATGAACCAATGAGTCAAAATTTTGGCGATTTTACGAACCTAACGTATCTGGATTTGTCTAATAGTGATCTGCCTGGAAATTTTAAGGTAAATGTTTAAACAGTGGAGAGATGGCTAAAAAGTGAAGTGACTGGAAGAATGAGAAAGAGGCCTTTCCCTTGTAGTGGTTCACTGGTGGCTACTATTGTGATAAATCTTCATTGTGTTGTTTCTTAAATTATACATTATTTAAAGATTTCTTTATCAAAAGTAACAATATATCTAGGAAATAAGATAAATAATCCTTCTATCGCATTGCGAGTCGTTTACCGGTACCACTAGGCTATCGACGCCCCGAGAGAGACGCGACGAGAGGCGTAATAATGACAATCCCCATTCATTATCAGTGATGTAAACTATGAAATCTTATAAACTGTAATTAGGGTGTGCCCAAGAAGTCACGTACGAATTCACGAGTACGCACCCTTAGAGGCCACATTAGAGGCAGGCAACGCACTGGTAATGCCCTTGCTGTTGCTGATGTACTTAAGCAGCGGTGGCTACTTTCCTTAATGTGGCCATAAAAATTTTTTTTATTTGCAGGTTGACTATTTGCCATCAAATACAAAACTGCCCGTCTTAGTTGATCTACGAAATAACTCAATATATTCCTCATCTCGTGCAACGTGCAACGATTGGATAAATAGCTATCACCACCGAAGATTGTTACAGGTAAACTCAGTATATTAAATTTTTTTACTAAACACACAATCACAATCATAAAATCTGGACTCCTTCAAGGCCAGAGTGAATAGACAGTTTCTTTAATAGACAAGCATATGCCATCCTCGGCCACATGGATGAGATGGCGGTCACATGGTTTAATAGTTTATAATACAAAAATATTAAATATTTGTGTAAATATTTAAATATTAGGTACTTAATAAAGACAAATGCAGGTTTTACTCATTATTAATATCTAGTTGCCCCCTCAACCCGCTCCCCCCTCCCCCCTTCGCAAAATCGTTCGCCTACCCAACCCTGCACTTACCCTGCACTTACTGCACTGGTCACTTCGAGAAGTCATGCCCCCGCTCCGCAAAAGCCTCTGTAGCGGGCGATCAAAGACCAAAAATGCGCGACATAGCTGCTGTGTTGCCATTTATCAAAAATTACTTGATTTCGGGTACCGAACGGGTATCGGGAATCGGGTACAGACTATAAGAGGTACGGAACGTACCGTCTAATGGTAAACAAACCGCTGCAAGTCAATTAATAATTAAGTGTTTAAATACGTAACCTCTGAAGACCATTGTTGTTTGGATTGGTGCAGTTTATGGGTGAGATTACATTTTACGAAAAAACTCAACAAGAACAACACTTTTTTTACCACATTCTTCAAACACAAGTCAACTCTTTTCCTTTTAAAACATGATTTTGAATCATCCACATCAAATCACATACAAGCAAATATAATAGAACAGCTGATGGGACACCTGTCACAATCCACAATGACAGACACATAAGGAGGCCATCATGACACAGTAAATTTTGGATGGGTTCACAAATATTTCTCACTTTATAACGCACAATAACCAGTAATAACGGTATAACGTTCCTGTCTACGCCGAACAAAGTTTATGGAAATATTGTTCAATGTGTGTTACGTTCCTGACTACGCCAAATATAAATTAAGCAAATAAATTATTGTTATGACATATTTTTTTTACAAGAATTTAATTACTTGTTGAAGCTATTGAAGATTATTTATTTCACATAATATTTATTGCAAGAACTGAATGCTAATTATTGACATTGAAGATTATTTATTGGATATTTATTGCGAGAATTCAATATTTATAAATCGACATTAAAGATTAATTTTGTTATTTATTTGATAATTGACATTTCTATCGAACACGAAGCTAAAATGGATATTTCTAAGATTACCATCAGAAAAAAACTAGTAAAATCTCTTGGTGATGTCAATATGTCAAGTGTCAGCAATATTACTTCACATGTAGTGAACAAGGAGGAGAGTTTACCAGATACTACATCCTTCTTTAATATAGAGCAAAATGAAGAATTAAAAACAAGGAATGCCGTTCAGGATAAATATATTGACAAATTAATTATTGAAAACACAGAATTTAAAAAACAGATATCTAGTTTTAAATTTGCAATAGAATGTTTAAAAATTTGTGCTCTGAGAAACTGACACCCACAGGCACGCCAAAAGTCACACCAGCGTCGGCACTCATACCACGGTTAGATAAACATTTATCGAGTTCACCAAAAAATTACCGCGACATGAATTTTAAGAAATTGCAAAAAGACCAGGCCATACAAACTGAGATTTACATGAAGACTACCACAACATTTAAGACTATTAAAGCTAAGACGTTTACTAAAAAAATAAAGAAACAGAGACAAAAAATCACTAAATTACTCACAAACTTATTATTTTTAAAAGATAAAAATGACATGCTATTACTACAGATTAAAAAAATAGAAGAAGAAAAAAAAACACAGAGCTAGCACAAAGCCTATCAGGATGAGCTATTACATCTCAATCCAAATGATTATGTCATAATTATGGGTGATATAAATGATAATGACCCTTTTGAGTGCTTCTCAAAACGTGCTATAACTTGTAAACTACAGTAGACAAGTTATAGCACGCAATTTCTTAGCAACATATGTATCACGATGGTTACTGAGAGAAATATTACACGTAGACTACAAAACACGTTATAATGAGTATAGAACGACTTTTGAGCAGAGGTCACGAAAAAACAAGGCACAGGCTCGTATGTCTATAAATCAGCATTTTCAAATGGAATTTCGACCCCCCTTTTGTCAGGAAATTGTAGCACTGCAGATCACGGTACACAAACTGACACTTAAAACATAAATAATGAAAAAGCCAATAGCCCAAAACAATCATCTACGTACATATATGCGGAATCTAGTTAAATTTGCTGAATCTCTAGGAAAATTGACCTTTTCAAAAATATATTCCAGTGGTAGCGCCAATAAAAACATTTAATAAATTTTACGACCTATTTTTAACATTTTACAATCTATGTTTTCCCGTGGTAAGAGTCAAGCACACTGCCAAAAAACGAATAATCTGGCTATCTAAAGGTACAAAGTTATGTGCAGACGTGAACTTCTGTGGAAATATAGACTAACAAAAAACAAATCTGACAGAAATTAATTTAAAACGTACTCTAAAAGACTAAATAAAATAATGAAATTAACACAAAAATCACAAAACAACAATTACATTAGGACATAAAATAGTAAATCAAAGGCTAGTTGGCATGTATTTCCCTAAAGAAACTGTAACACAAATAAAATCAAAAGACTGTACTATTCATGACCCGGCCGATATAGCGCAAGCTTTTAATGATTACTTTACAAATATTAACTGCATCACTAATAAATCAAACTACAAAAAAACTAATTCCAATACTAAACTAAATTCTTTATTTATGACACCCACTACTCCATATGACATTTTTCGAATTACAAAAGATTAAAAAAACACGAACAGCACGGGATATGATGATGTAAACACTAAAGTCATCAAATATGTATCCCATATTATTTCATCGCCGCTTAGCCATGTCATAAACCTGTGCATTACAGAAGGTGTTTTCCCAGATAAACTAAAAGTTACAATAATAAAGCCATCATTCAAAAAAGAAGATCCCGAGAATATGAAGAATTACAGGCCTATACCCTAAATTCCCATATTTTCCAAAATAATTGAAAAAGTAATAAACAATTCTTTATACCAATACTGTAAAGCAAATGAAGTACTAGCACCGCAGCAAAAAGGATTCAGAAACAACAAAAATATAAATATGGCCCTATATGACATGCTTAACAAAATTTATCTCAGATTAGATTTAATCGCTTACCAATAATGGCATTGTTTTTAGATTTAACAATAGATTTCGATTTTGTTGACCACGATATTCTAATTAAAAAATTATAAGCCATTGGTGTAAGGGGAAACATACAAAAATTAATAAAGTCGAATATGTCACAAAACAAAATTAGAAACCCAATATTTGTCAAAAGGTAATTCTGTACGCTACGGTGTTCCGTAAGGGAGTGTATTGGGACCTCTATTATTTATTATTTACATTAATGACATTTTAGAATCAATTATTAATCAAATTATCTTATTTGCTGATGACTGCAAGGTGCTTTTTAATAATGAAATTGACATAAATCCTACTCTGACTAATATAATTAAATGGTTAAAAAATAATAACTTACAACTAAATCTAGATAACACGAAAATTATAAAATGTAAACAACGAGACAAGAACACTATTCAAGCAAACGTTACACATAATGGACAAATAATTGAAAATACTAAGGTTACAAAATTTTTATGTCTATATTTAGACATCTATATGAGCTGGAGTACACACAAAATGGAGTTAAACAAAATGGTAAATCGTGAAACCGTACTATGGCTTATCAGGGTCTTGTAGTCTCGATACTGAGATATGGGATTATTTTCTGGGGCAATGAAACGTGGAAAGAGACTGTATTTAAGGCACATAAGCGTTGTATTAGATCTATCTGCAATTTAAAACGCACAGACTGCTGTAGACCATTTTTTAAAGACCTAAAACTATTAACTTTGCCATCTCTTTACCTGTACGAAATTGCCGTATTTGTATGCACAAATCTGCATCTCTTCCCCAGCGTCGAAAGCGCACGTCGCCGAGATCAACCGCACGTCTACCCGTGCAAGACCGCCTTATTTCATAAGAGCGTTTTTGCGATGGGCCCAAAATTATATAATGCTATCCCAAAAACGATTTCCGTGTTAAGAGGCAGCTATACAGTTTTGTTGTCGAAAAAGCGTTATATAAGGTTGAGGAGTTCTTTTTGGCGTGTAAGGAACGTAAATAATTTTTTCACTCAGTAAATGTACCTGATTAAATGACAATTTGTAATGCCATTGAATTAATTTTGACATATTTTGTAATTGGGTCTTCATTATTTTGACATTGTTGATTAATTGTAGATATTGTTAATAATGTACCTTATTTTATAAGCAATACATTCCATTTTGATTTGATCACATACTTTTTGCTTCTGAATTTAGACCACTGAATTTAGCCAAATGTAATAAGCGCTTTACCCCTACCTACCCTTTTCTTCTTACGCAAAAACCTTCCCCTTGATTCCTGATGTTTCACACAGCCACAAAATCCGTTGCGTAGTTTATAAGCGTACATTCAACCATGGATACCTGAAGAGGGATAGACGGCGGACAGCGAATTTATTTTACTCCTAACCCTATGAGAAAAAGGCATGACATTATGTACCTATATGTCATGGGATTACGTGATTACCTAATCTGAGTACTACCGTGTAATATGAATAGGCAAGTCGGGCAACGTAATTAATACTTCATCTTTATTTTTTATTACATTGCCCATTCAGTATGAATAGGGTAAAAGCCGGATAGTTGCCCCACTTTTCTAAAAAGCTTTATTATGAAGAAATATGTACTTACTAAGAAATATGCAACATGTATATCTAAACATAGGTCTTTAATCTTCTATAATAGCCTATTTTCGTTAACGTAATTACTGTTGGTTTTGAGTAAATCCTGTTTTACTTGACCTTGAACTTATAATAATATGGAAATTGCAAAGCGTCATTATAGTCCCCATTGTATTGTCTACTACAGGTGTTGTCCCGAACCAATTACACACGTCCATAAAAACACTGTCCCTGCCGCCATCTTCTTTTGTGTTGATGCAAAAAGCAGTGATATTGAACACGTGTAGAATAGTTAGGAAATTTTTACAGGCCCCAACGAAAGATCATCATGAAACACACTTGGCTTAGGCCCGTGTGCTTCAGTAAGATGCCAGTATTTCCTTAAAATACTGAGAAGTATAAATATTTTAAATAATAATAATAATACCGAATTTACTGAAAAAGAAAAAATAGATAACTGGCGTAGGAAAGGACTCCACGGCAGACATCTACATGACCTGGAACAGACGCATGTCGACCATAAAGCCTCTAACAAATGGCTGAAGTTGGGGTACCTCTTCCCTGAAACTGAAGGTTTTATTATCGCTATTCAAGATCAGGTAATAAACACAAAGAATTACAGGAAACATATTTTAAAAGACCCTAACATGCAAAACGATAAATGTAGAAAGTGCAATAGACAACCAGAAACTATACAGCATATAACCAGCGCATGCTGTCACCTCGCACAAACAGATTACATTCATCGTCATAACCAGATAGCAAACATCATTCACCAGAAACTCGCGATAAAACACAAACTGATACCTCCAAAATCCCTACCATACTACCAATATGTTTCCAAACCTGTACTTGAGAGCGCAAGACACAGGATGTACTTTGATAGAGCTATACTGACTGACAAGACTATCCATTTTAACAGACCTGACATAACATTGATAGACAAGCTGGAAAAACATGCATGTATCATAGATATTGCTGTACCGAATACACATAATTTACAAAAAACGACCGCCGATTAAATTAATAAATACACTGAACTAAAAGAAGAGATATTGAGAATTTGGAATCTGGAAAAAGTGGATATTGTGCCTCTTGTGCTCTCTAGTACAGGAATCATACCAAAACATGTAAAACACTACTTAAGGTTAATAGATCTGCCGGAAAATACCTATATCAACATGCAGAAAGCCACTATCTTAAATACTTGTCGTATTGTGCGCAAGTTTCTTCAAGAAGATACGACCCGCAACCAAATTGAAAGTGAAGCACACTTGGAGTAATCCCTTGTACTTTACTTATATTACCGGTCACACTACAAGTGACTGAGATAAAATAAAATAATAATAATAATAATTAGTAATAGGAAAGTATGACAAAACAACGCAAACACCACCCTCGATCGTGTGTACAGAGACTTACATTACCACGAACAGACGGAGGGCGGGGCTTGATTGACATAAAAAACCTTCACAATAAACAGATAACCACATTGAGAGACTATTTTTATGATAAGGCAAACACTTCTACCGTACACAAAGCAATAGTTCAAAAAGACTGAAAACTCACGCCCCGAAATCTATCAGATACTCAGAAAAATGAACTCCAAATCAACGCACAAACCAAAATATCCGACTGGGCCCAAAAGTCTCTGCATGGAAGGCATCTTCACGAGCTGAACCAACAAAACGTCGACAAACTAGCGTCGAACGAGTGGCTCAGACGTGGGGAGCTCTTCCCTGAGACTGAGGGCTTCATGTTGGCTACCCAAGACCAAGTCATCGAAACACGCAACTACCAAAAACATATAATAAGAAGCATACCGACAGATACGTGCAGAAAATGCAATAGCTCTCCTGAAACAATACAGCATATAACCGGTGGTTATAAAGCAATTGTTCAAACCGATTACAAACATAGACATGATAAGGTAGCTAAAATTATCAATCAACAATTTGCAATAAAATACCAATGAATTACACAGCCGCTCACACCATACTACAAATATAGTCCCGATACCGTACTGGAAAATTCAACTCACAAACTTTATTTTGACAGGTCCATCCTTACTACTAACTGTTTACTATAACAGACCCGATATCACAGTTATTGATACATTAAACAAAACAGCAAAACTGATAGACATAGCTATTCCGAATTCGCACAATCTCCAAAACACAATAGCAGAAAAGATGACTAAGTACATAGTCCTGGAGACGAAATTGTCCGTCTCTGGAAACTCCAAAGGGCAACTATAGTACATGTAGTGGTCTCTACCACCGGTGTAATTCCCAAGCAGCTGCATCAATTATTAGAGACTTTAGCCTTACCCAATTTTACGTATTCCTTGCTCCAAAAAGCTTCTATCTTAACACCTGTAGGATAGTAAGGATGTTCTTACAAAATACGAGTAACCCACACCCCCAAGTGGTATTAGTTAACCAGTACCATGTACTGAGAGGTATCAACCTAAAAAACAAAATTAATAATAATAATAAATATTTATTCACACAAACAGAAACACCACAACACAAAAATTTGGAAAACGACATTTTGTAACACAGAAGAAAATAAAAAGTACAGTACAAGTAAAGCAAACTTCGAAAATCTATTTATTATTTTATCAGAACTTCATCAGCACGAGAACATAGATTGATATTTTTCAACCCTCGAACCCAATCAAGCTCCATCGCGTCGCCGCAACACGATACCCGAAATTTTAACAAAAAATAATCAAACATAGTTCCCACATGACCCCTCCTCAATTAATTCAACACAAACTTCTTTATTTAACATTTAATCTCGAGAGTAGACAGTTAGATTCAAGAGTGATTTCCATGTGACAAATTAATTATCGATTTTATGGAACAGATCAGTTCAGCAATTAATTAATTCAGCACAGCATTTAAACAGTACAGCTCCGCATTTTTATCAGCTCAGCTCGGATCAGCTTGGCTCAGCTCAACGTACCTCGGCTTCTCTGTCCCCTCAAGGTAGCTCAGCGAAACAGCTCAACTCTCTTTCTCATACAATACCTAAGGTAGAAACCGACTCTATAAAACCCTGACCCTATGTCCTAACAGAATACATTTTTCAGCTGACCAAATCGTGATTTATTTGGTCAGGTGACCAAATAAATCACGATTTGGTACCTTAATGGTCAACATGCCGGCTGCCACGCAAGAGGTCCCGGGTTCGATTCCCGGCTGGGCAGAAATTGAAATGATGAATTTTAATTTCTGTTACGGGTCTGGGTGTTCTATGTATAATAAGTATGTATTTAAAAAGTATTTAAGTAGTATATTAGTAATCTAGCACCCATAGCACAAGCTTTGCTTAGTTTGGGGCTAGATGGCGCAGTGTGAATTTGTCCACGATTATTTATTTATTTATTTATTTGCTCTAGATAAATCATATCCTTAATATTTTAACAGGCCAAAAGTGTCACGGTGTTGATGTCATGGACGGTGCCTTGCGATTGCTCGATCGGATGTCTAGCGCTCCAGATGTCTTCCCTGACTACGCTGAATATTACTGGAATAACATGCGAAGAAAATTCCCAGCCACTCGACCGCGGCATGCTTACAAACATTGATACGTTCCAATGCAAAAAAGTAAGTACCTAAATCAAAGGGATTATTTATTCCCAATCGGCAAATATATTTAGGGGATCCAAAAAGTGGTTTAGCAATATTATTGCGACAAATGATTTATATCTCTATGATTTGGTATTGTATGGGTATGCCAAATCTAAGTTTGCGATCTCAAAAGTAGGGACAACTTTTTATGACCGAGAAATCTCGAAATTCATCGACTCTTTTCAGTTTTTACTTTCATCGTATCATAAAGACGCCCAATGCTGGGCATAGGCCTCCCGCAGAGATCCCCACAAAGGCCGGTCCAGAGCCTTCTGCAACCAGCTGGTACCTGCGATCTTTACCAGGTTGTCGGTCCACCTTGTGGGAGGCCTACCTACGCTGCGTCTTCCGGTACGTGGTCGCCACTCGAGAACTTTACTGTTCCATCGGCCATCTGTTCTTCGAGCTATGTGCACTGCCACTTTAGACTGGAATTCTTGTGGGTGACCTTGGTTCGCTTGCGGATCTCCTCATTTCTGATTCAATCGCGCAAAGTGACTCCGAGCATAGCCCTTATCATTGCCCTTTAGGTAACAGTGAGCTTTCTTATAAGGCCCATAGTGAGCGGCCAAGATTCTGTTCCGTAGGTCATCACTGGCAACACACATTGGTCGAAAACATTCGTCTTGAGACACTGCGGTAATTGTGACGAAAATATATGGCGTAGCGTAACGAACGCTGCCTAACCGAGTTGGACTCGTCGATTGACCTCTTTGGGCGGTTGAGTATTCTACTCGTAAGCGAGAGGTACCGGGTTCGAATCCCGCTGCGCCATGTACCAATGACTCTTTTCTGAGTTATGTACATTACTTGAATTCTAACCGATGCTCTTCCGGCGAGGAAACACATCGTGATGAAACCTGCAAATTCAGGCAATTGAATTTGTACCCATGATCCAATCTGGTCAAGTTCCCCTGGTAGCAGGGTCACGGAGGTCAAATGGTAGTCGCTCCACTGTCATTACCTGATCGCCAAATCCTGGACCATGGTCAAAGTGGGTCCCGGGCCCTCGTCCTCGAGAGCACAACCGGGACATTAATGCTAAGAGAATTATAAACAACCAATAATTTAAAATAATATAATATTTAATTTAATTTATTTTTGTTTGATTTAAAATGACTTTCAACTTTGTGATACAGACACATCAGCAACAATGCTTTCGTTTTTAACCTAAATAAATAAATAAACAACTCTGTTCATCATCATCCGTTTTCAGTCTCGTCAGCTGGCTCTGTCCAATCGACAGATATCTCGCAAAGACTTTAGAGTCTTTGTTCTGCTTAATCACCGCCTCAATATTCGCTATACTCAATAGTCGCGACCTGGAGATCTGTCTATTACGGGCCGATGGTTCAATCCTCAGATAAACAGTCTGTTAGCGTTTATTCGACGGAAACAAGTTTTTGAATTTTACAACTGTCAATTAAAAGTTATTTTATCTACACTCATAGCGTAATGTTCCAATTACATATTCGAAAACAGTTGTTTAAGGATACACTTTTTTCACGCCAGCCTATAAAAATTTAAAAAATTACTTTTCGATACAGCATTTCCCATACTATTTTCATTACAGCTGTATCGAAAAATAACTTTATACAACACTTTTCTTTTTTAAATTTTTGTCGGGCGCCGGGACACGCCTAAATGTAGGCTGAATACCTAAATGTCTTCAACAAATTCAAAATTCCTGTTTATATTTGTGATCAGTTTATAGTCTGTGGTTGTGATTGCGTACATTTGGAATTATTTTCCCGCTAAACAGAATATTTTTTCTAATTGTTGCAATTTGTGTTTGTGAATGTTTTTTCTTGTTTGAAGCAAATAAATAGATAAATGTGAAAGTAGTGAAGTGAATTTCGCTTGATATCCTCGACGCGTAGATACAACAGAACTGACTCGCAATTACTTCCAGCAAAGTTGAAAAAATTATAGGTACTAATCTTTAACATGAAAATATGAGTGTAGATAAAGTAGTGTATGCAACTGCATATAATTAGGTATTAAAACACTCGTGTCAAACTATTATCATGCTCGGCTACGCCTCGTATGATAAACAGACACTCATGTTTTAATAACCCCTTTTATTTATTTATTTATTTAAAAACTTTATTGCACAAATTACAGCAATTGGCGGACTTAAAGCCATTGAGGCTTTGTCTAACAGTCAACCAGCAGACCATGCAGAGAGTGATTAAGTAGGTGCTACTTAACAGAAAAATATTGATAAATTAAATGACAGTTGCATAAACTACTATTACGAATATATATTATTATTATTATGTTTACGTTAAATATTCTCTTATTTCTTAATTTAATCGTAATTGCGGGCTTTTGGCCAAACAATTATGATGTACTTATATAGTTCAAATATATTTCTGAGTTTATAACGAACTAATGTTACACATTAAGAAAAGTTCGCACAATGCGGCAGGTATTGAGTATTACGGCTTTCTGAAGTTTTATGTATGTAAGCGGATGTATATTTAATTGCTCTAAACTTGTCTGGAGAGTGTTTGGTATGATACCTGTGGAGCAGATTGTAATTGGTATGGTTTTTACTGTAGTTATTCTCCATTGAGATTTTATTTCTATTGATAGGTCGGTGTACTTGGTGATTTTATCTGTGTATGTCGAGGAGAGATTGTGCGTATTCGGTATGGCTATGACAATTAGATATACGGTTTTATTATTTTTGTCATGGAGAGTAATGTCTGGGCGATTGTGGATTGTGTGTCTGTACGGTTTTGTCGGTTAATATGGTTAGATCCCAGTACAAATTGTGTTATGAGGATTCTAAAACAACTTCGGGCTTATATTTGTAGTACGGAACTTTATTATTAACAAGTTTATATTTCAAAGCCAAGTACTGATGGATGATTGCAGCAACTTGGTCATGCCGGTGCTTGTAGTCTGTATGGGCTATTGAAGAACAGGCGCCTGTAATGTGTTGTATTGTTTCCGGGCTATTGTGACAATGTCTGCATCTATCGGATTGTAAAGTAGGATCATAAATAATATGCTTTCTATTGTGACGCGTATTTATGACTTGGTCTTAAATGGCCAACATAAATCCCTCCGTTTCTGGGAACGGCTGTCCTTGCTTGAGCCAGGCGTTAGACGCAAATTTTTCTACGTTATTACTAGTCATCGATGGTCTCGATGATGTCGCCCATGAAGGGATTTTTGTCGCCATTTATCTATTTTTTGTTCAGTTGTGATTACTTCATTTACTTGAATATTCTGACAGATTTAACGGTGTGTAGTTGGTGTCTGCCTGTACTATGATTTTGTGAAGTGGTGAGTTTTCAGCTTGATTTTGGAAGAATGTACGTAAGTTAGTTATTTGTTCGCTATGGAGATTCTTAATGTCTATTATACCTCGACCTCCGTGTAGTTTAGGCAAGGTTAGTCTTTCGTAGCAAGAGCGTGGGTGATGTTTCCTGTATTTGGTCATTATTGTATTAATAACTCTCTGGAGAGTGGTACGGTTGGATTGGGATCATTTGTTGACACCAAACGAGTACGTGAGTATTGGGATGGCATATGAGTTGATTGCTTTTGTGGTGTTTTTTGCGTTCAAATATGAGTTCGTAATTTAGTGCTTTTGTCTTGATTTAAGCTTTTGAGATAAGTTAGAATATTTTTTTATTTTTTTTTTATTAAACAAGACAAGCATTTGACCGCCATCTCACCTGTTGGTAAGTGACGATGCGGCCGAAGATGGCCGATCGATGGAAGATTTGTTTCTTTCTGATGTATTTGACTTGATTGCTAGTAGCCTAAGTATTTGTATCCTGTAATATCATCTTCTGGGCCTATTGTATCTCGATAATCTAGTGTGTAGTTATTTATTTCTAACCTTCCCTTATGAACTGACCGTATTAGACATTTATCTAAACCAAATTCCATATGAATGTCTGCAGAGAATGTTTTTGTAAGGTTTGCGAGTTTGTTTAATTGGGTAAGATTACTACTGTACAATTTGATATCGTCCATGTACATCAAATGTGTCAAAATGAATTTATTTGATCCATTCTTAATGTGGAAACCAGCTTTACTATCGTTTAACAAATTAGAAAGTGGGTTTAATACCAAACAAAACCACAATGGTTATAGAGCGTCTCCTTGAAATGTTCCACGTTGGATACTAATTGGCTCGGTTTCGACAATATGATTATTAAGATTTAATTTTAAAGAGGTACTTCATTTACTCATTATATCTTGTAGAAAATTAACTATTGTAGGGTGAATTTTATAGTGTTGAAGTATGTATAACAGCCAAGTATGTGGTACGGAGTCAAACGCTTTCTTATAATCAATGTACATAGTATAAATATTGCGCTTTTTGCTAAATGCTTGTTTTGAGGCAACCGAATCTATTATTAACTGTTCTTTACAACCTCTACTGAACTTACGGCAAACTTTTTATTGTTCATCAAGGATGTTGTTCACGTCTACATGATGATATATTAATTCGCTTAAACAAGATTGGCCTATATTTACTTGGGTTTTGCGAATCGGCCATATCTTTCGGGAGCAAGTATGTTATACCTTGGTTAATGTGGAAAGGTATTGTGTCTGGGTCTTTAATGAATCTTTTGATATGTAATAGTATGAAATAATGGGTTGCAGTTAACTTTTTGAACCAATAGTTGTGATTTTTATCGGAACCAGTAGCTTTCCAGTATAGCTTTTGTAATACTTTCTGCAACAGATCGAAACTTATTTTTATCTGCATGTATCCAGTCACTATGTCTATGTTCCAGTGGAACATTCCATATACTAGACCAAAATTTGTGTAGATCTTGAGTGGTTGGAGGAGTTGCAATATTTGCATTACCCGTGAGCTTCCTATAAAACTGTTTTTCATTTGCGCTAAACTGATTATTTTGATTTTTCCTTAATGTCGTTGCTTTATACCGGCGTAGTCGATTTGAGAGTGCACTTAATTTTTGCTTCAGCGTGTCCAAAAATTGTGAAAGTTCGGTATTGTTATTTTCGTGAGTGGAGTGTATTTTATAGGTATCTTTTATTTTATCTATTTAATTTTTTAGTCTCCGGCTTGTATTTCCCTTAATAAATTCAGTCAACTTTCCTATTTTTGCTTGTAGTTTGTTTATTTTATTTTATAGCCTTTTCTGCCAATCCGTTCAATATATTTTTGTGCGATATTTGGGGTATCTACGCGGAACCCACTATATACAGCAGCAGTATAAACAGCACGATATATTGCTGTGTGTACAGTCTTAAAATCAGCCTCAGCGTTCAATAGTTTAGGAAGGACTTAAGAGTTGAGTACTTGCACTAACAGATTGAGCTTTTTTGTCGATTTTTGTTTAGGAATGTAAGGCCTTTCAGTAGGACAAATATTTCTAAACTCATCGTATGCTTTTCTAATATTCTGTGATTGTAACTCGAAGTTTTCTATTTGCGCATTGTTTTGTTCATTTTCTGTTGTATTGATATCATTTTGTGTTGTATTTATATCGAGTTCAGGTTGTGATTCAGGATCGTTGCTGTGTGTGTAACAGGTTTGCGTGTTAGTTTGTATTTGTGAAATGTGTATTGTGGCACTGAGTGTATGTTCTACTGAGTTTTTTAGCTGTTGAAATCTTTCTTCCGAGATCATTTATGATGATGCGGGTAGTGATTAATAAACTTTTCTATTAACTGTTTTCTCCAGGATGTCAAATCTCATTCTAGTTTAGTAGCTTCGAGATAGCACAAACGTCCTTGCCCTGCTGGATGCCGATGTTACAGCACTCCTTTACATCCCCACCTATAATACTATCACAAATGGCAAGGAAAAATAAAAGTAAGGTTCTCTCAGCGGCACCCCTTTCCACACTTCGAGTGGACTTTTGTAATATCAGGGGTCTACACTCCAATCTGAACGCCGTACATCACCACCTAGAGACGGCGAAGCCCGCTCTACTTTTCCTGACGGAAACGCAGATATCACCTCCGGCTGACACTTCGTATCTCCACTATCCTGGATACAAGCTGAAACATAGGTTTTTACCTCGCGCTGGTGTGTGCCTATTCGTCAGAGGTGATATCTGCTGTCGACGTCTTAATGCCATAGAACTAAGTGACAAATCTGTGGTGTGGGTGTGCGTAGAACAGGGGGGTCTATCCCGTGTCTACGCATGCCTATACAACAACCGTCACGGCGTAGGTGAGACAAATCGGTTTTTCGAGCACATACAATGCGCTACCGACAAAGTCTTTGAGCGGTATCCTTCCGCCGAGTTGGTGGTCCTAGGAGATTTTAACGGTCACCACACTGAGTGGCTAGGGTCAAGCCGTCCTACCAACCCAGCCGGGAGGTCCGCCCATGAATTTTCTCTGGCCCATGGTCTCACGCAACTGGTATCAGAACCCACCTACTTACCGGATGTTGTGGGCCGTGACCCTTCTTTGTTAGACCTTCTGCTTACCACCCACCCAGACGGTTATCAGGTGTCCGTTGATGCTCCTCTTGGGACATCAGACCACTGCCTGGTCCGTTCCGAGGCGCCTCTTGCTATACCCGAACGGGCTTGCCCCAGTGGGTCACGCGAGGTATGGCATTATTGTTCAGTAGATTGGGATGGATTGCGAGAATTCTTTGCGTCGTACCCGTGGATACGGCTTTGCTTTTCCTCAAATGACACCAACATCTGTGCTGCCGCTGTAGCTGATATCATACTGCAGGGAATGGAGTGTTTTATCCCGTCCTCTGTAGTCCGTCTCGGCGGCAAGAGTCAGCCCTGGTACGACAGGCCTAGTGCTGAGGCAACTCGCCTCAAGCATGATGCTTTTCGTGCCTGGACAGTGGCTCGGGCCCAAAAGGACCCTAATACCCACATTTTGAGGAAAAAGTACAATGCTGTATCGAGGTCTACAAAAAGGGCATTGGCCGGAGCAAAATACAAATTCATCGGTGGAATTGGAGAGAAACTAATCAGCTACCCCTCTGAGAGCCGTGCTTTTTGGTCTCTCTCCAAAGCTGTCGAGGGGAACTTTTGTCGGACCACCTTTCCACCTTTGCGCAAGCCGGATGACCAATTGGCCCACACAGCAAAGGAGAAAGCCGATCTCTTGGGTAATCTCTTTGCTCATAACTCAACTCTGGATGATGGGGGAGCTGCACCGCCTACCATCTCTCGGTGTGAGGGCATCATGCCCGAGGTTCGTTTCACCCAAAAAATCATAAGACGTGTGCTTCTCTCCCTAGACATCCGGAAGTCCAGTGGACCTGATGGCATTCCGGCTATCGTTCTTAAAAAGTGTGCTCCCGAGTTGTCTCCCGTGTTAATGCGCCTATTTAAGCTTTCCTACACCTCAGGAACGGTGCCGTCTTCGTGGAAGTTAGCCCATGTGCACCCGATACCCAAGAAGGGTGACAATTCAGACCCATCAAATTACAGGCCTATAGCGTTAACCTCCTTGCTCTCTAAGGTGATGGAGCGGGTCATAAATATCCAGCTCCTTGGATACCTCGAGGATCACCAGCTGATCAGTGACCGTCAATATGGCTTCCGTCATGGTCGCTCAGCTGGTGACCTTCTTGTGTACCTAACACACCGGTGGGCTGAGGCTGTTGAGAGCAAGGGGGAGGCTCTGGCTGTCAGTCTTGATATAGCCAAGGCATTTGATCGGGTCTGGCACAGGGCACTGCTAACAAAACTCCCGAAGTACGGTATCCCCGAGGGACTCTGCAATTGGGTATCCAGCTTTCTGTCTGGGCGGAGTATCCAAGTCGTTGTCGACGGATGCTGCTCCGATACCAAGAGTATTAATGCTGGAGTACCCCAAGGTTCAGTGCTGTCTCCCACGCTGTTTCTTCTGCATATCAATGATATGCTGAATACTCCCAGTATTCATTGCTATGCATATAACAGTACTGCAGACGCTCGTTATACTGGCCGTGCGAATATCCCTCGTTCCGTGGTGTCGGAAAGCCGAATAAGACTTGTGTCAGAGATTGAACACTCCTTGGAGCAAGTTGCTCACTGGGGCAGATTGAACCTGGTGGAATTCAACCCCTCTAAGACGCAGGTCTGCGCATTTTCCGCCAAAAAGGATCCTTTTGTCATGGTGCCGCAGTTCCAAGGAACATCCCTCTCCATCTTAAAAAGTATCGGGATCCTTGGTGTCGACATATCAGACGACGTACGGTTCCGAAGTCACCTGGAGTGTAAGGCTAAACTAGCCTCGAAAAAACTTGGTGTGCTTAACCGGTCTAAGCGATACTTCACCCCAGAACAGCGTCTGTTGCTGTATAAGGCACAGGTGCGGCCACATATGGAGTATTGTTCCCATCTTTGGGCCGGGGAAACCGCCGACCTGCTTAATCACTTGGATTCTATACAGAGGCGCGCCGTACGATTTGTCGACGATACCGTACTGACAGGCAAGTTGGAACCACTGGCTGATCGAAGGGACTTTGGCTCCCTGTGTGTGTTCTACCGGCTGAACAATGGGGAGTGTTCTGAGGAATTATTTGATCTGGTGCCCACAGCACAATTCCGCAATCGCACCACCCGCCGTGGGCTGGGTACTCATCCCCATTACGTGGACCCTCTAGTGGTGTCCACGCGAAGATTCGAAAGAACGTTTCTCGCTCGTATGTGGAATGAGCTCCCAGCAACGGTGTTTCCTTTGGTCTATGACATGGGATCGTTCAAGAAGTATATTAGAGGTCTCCTTAGAGGCGGGCAACGCATTGGTAGCACCCCTGGTGATGCTGATGTCCATAGGCGGCGGTGACCACTTTCCATCAGGTGGCCCGCATGCCTGTTTGTCTGCCGGATAATATAAAAAAAAAAAAAAAAAAAAAAGCACAGCGTTAACGTTTCGTTCATTTCGTTTGACCACTTCATTCTATGTGTAGGGTGTATTATTTTTATTGAAATTTGCATTAAATGTAGACTGTTGAGATGGAAATAGATATGGTTCTTGTGTTTGAATAATCCTAGTTACTTCGACTCGAATATTTTTCAATATATCATCTGGGAGTAACTATTTTTTAACTATTGCCCTTCGCTGGTCGCCAATTCTTTGTTTTGACACTGTCATTGCCGGAAACTTCTCCGTGAATTGCATGGGAAGTGGAGTTAAATATGATTAAGTGTCTGATTCCAGTTCAGTTATGATAAGGTACGTACGCCAAATGAATTCGTTCATTTCAGAACTCCATTTTCTACGCGCACTAGGTTTGATAATAGTCATTGAAGATATGTCTGAGCATGATGATGATGATAGATCAGCCTGCCGATATGAAGGCGGAGACGATGCTATCGATGAGAAAAGTGACCAGTGATGTGGTTTCGTCGTCTACAACAGGATGGCGGGCCAGGATAGAATTTTAAGCTTTGGATTGGGTTCTCATAAAATTCCCACGAGAAGCTAGGGACATGTGGGTCGACCGTGACAGAGCCCTGCATTCTCCACGGCAATGGTAGGTATAAAACTGGGTGTCCCTCGGTATCCAGAGTCCGCATACTAGAGACTAGGCTCCCCCCTAGCCACGCAGCCCTCGGCATACGCTGTTCCACCTTTGCTTGGGTTGTATCCCTCTTTGTCTGGATCCTCGCCTTAGGCCTGTCTGGCATGAGTGGCTCTACCGGCATAGCCCTAAGGGTCATTAAATCACGCAAGCTCCGCCACGACGACAACGTGGAGATACTACGGCGGGGTTATTATGTTATGACGTTTTTTCTGAATTTTGTGAATTTTTGACTTACAAACTTAAAAAATTCTTAAAAAGAAAGTGCACTATCTTTCAAAATATTTCTTTTTGCAACTGAATCATCTTGAATTGTTCTTTTATGCTTAAAATAATCAGCTTCATAACTTTCATAAAAAGCATGAAAATATTGGTTTAAAATGGAAAATTGACAGTTGATGAATTATGATCTAAATTTTCAACTTAAAATAAAAAATTTAAACAGGTGATTTCAATATTTTTAAGTATGTCTCAAGAATTTTCCTTCGGCTTAACAAGAACTTTGGCTAAAATCGGCCTTTAAAGACTGCAAAGTGGAAAATTCTTGAAATTAGCCAAATTTGCAATCAGATAATTACAAATTTTTTTTGGCCAATTCGTTTTTGCGGATAATTTAGGCGCACCTTACCTTTTTTAAAGACCGAATTATTGCTATCCCTCTCACTCTCATTGGAAAGGGGGAATTGCAAAGAATGGTAATCTTTCATTCTTAAAATCATGGAATTTCATTTTCAGCGATGTGGAGTTTTCAACATCCACAATTATGATTCATGGAATATTCAAAACCCACACCTGACACGGGAATCCCACACTTGACTTTTCATTTGTTACAGCATCGAATTTGCTGACTAACTTACAAGTAAACAAGTCTCGGCAGTTGGAAAATTTGCAAATCACGCTCTTTTTTTTATTTTCCATTGCGATAAATTAAAATAGAAGGTAATCACCATGTTTAAAATAATAACCAACAATCCAACCAAACAACAAATAAAATAACTTAAAACAATAATTAATCAATAGAGTTTCTTCTAATATTAGGTAACTCTACTCTGAATAAGCTCACAAATGATACTTGCTTGCCATTGAAAATTTCGTCTGCTCTAACAATTAAGTAAGCGAAATTTTTGTTTCAACTCTCCGAATTTCGTGTTTACTTGGTGTGGCCAGAATTAAAATATTCCGTCGGATACTTATCCATGAGATAAATTACCATCGAAAATAGACAACTGGTTGACAGACCGATAAAGAGCCCAATAAGTTTATTCGCTAAGTAGGTAAGTTGTATTTTCTGACATTTAATTATTTTAATTTTATTGACATTGATTTATTGAATTTTTAATTTCAGATTGGCTGACGTTTAATTGTTTTGATTTTAAATGACATTAATTTATTGAATTTTTAATTTGTTCAAGTAAATGTGGACCTGATATTTAGAATGCCAAGAGGCACATCATGGAACCACTATTATATAAAACCACCTTTATGTTACCTATGATGATTAATAAATGACTTGATATTTGATATTTTATGGACATTTTATCTGAGGATTGAACAATCGGCCCTAAGTCGTCTTAATTGAGAGACGTCATCAGGGAATTGCAATAATTCCGCGCCTTTCTTCCATGACATTTTGTTGATTCATTTGTACGGCAGGTTTTATAGAATTTAAACCCAACCGCAAAGACAGTTTCCATGAACCTGTTATTGTAGTCGTCCACGTCGGTGCAGTCTCTTAGGCACTCGAAGCGGTTTCTGCGAAGCTGTGTTTCTAGCTGTATACTTATTAATACTAGTGTTTCGCTCTGTTCTCGGCCTCGTGGGCTAAGTGCCACCGGGGGGATGCTTGGGAAGCGTTAATCTTGTAGTTTTTCCCCAAAAAACGGGATATTATTTTTGTGTCTGACAATACTTGAAAAAACAGTGACAGGGGTCGCTTAAGAAATGTTAATAATTTGGTCTGTTGTTATCGGTCACCCTCAATGCGTCTTTTTCCCAAGATATGGGGAATTCATTTTCACCCTGGTAATATCAGACTTTATTCATAAAAATACCTTGCGTATTTGTAAAACGTTCATAAGCTAAAACACTCATTAGGTGTTTAAAACGGATTTTTAAATTCTTTAATAATAAACCTCTATTAGCTAAAGGTCTAATAAAATATAGATTGTAATCATCATGTTGTCACTCTGATGAATTTATAGCCTCAACATAAAATTGCTAGTAGCCAAATCTCAAAAAACGGAGATCCAAAGAAAATTATAGAAGTCATGGCTGTATGAATGCAACCCTCTCCCTGGTAATATCAGACTGGCTTCGACTATTAATTGTTTCATGTAGGTCACATATTGTAAAAACAGTCAAAACGCGCTAAAAATCTAACTTTTATTGCATAACTAATTCAACCAATAAGGGTATAAATTTCTGACACAGCAACGCTACTTTGGAAACGCTTACAATGCCAGTGAGAACAACTGTGTCAGTATAAATTTCTGACACATGGCCACGCCACTTGGGAAACGCTTACATTGCCTGTAAGAAATGTCTATAAGTCATTAGGCCAATCGAAACTTACCAAAAATAGGTCTTAATTGTTTTAATGTATAGCAACATCTTGGGTAGATTCACGGAAGGGAAAAAGAAGCACACCGACTTAACTACTGTTATAAGGACAACTTTCCTTAACACCGAATCCACAATATAACTGAGGTACAAATTGTAAATAGTGTTAACTGTCATTATTGTCATAAAACGGGGCAAAATCTTTATTTAAAACAACACGTTTCGGCAATCCATAATAATACAATGTAATTTTCAAACGGGTAGTATAATATAACATAACATTAATTTGTGTAAATACTTATACAGGGTATTGTTACGTCTATACTTATAAGCTAATTTATGAGAGCGTCGGCAGCCAGGCGGTTGACTATCCAACTCGTAAGCGAGAGGTACCGGGTTCGAATCCCGGTGCGGCCATGTACTAATAATTATTTTCTGTGTTATATATATTAGTTGAATACTAACCGATGCTCTTACGGTGAGGGAAAACATCATGAAACCTGTAAATTCAGGCAACTGAATATGTAACCATGATCCAATCTGGTCAGGTTCCTCTGGTAGCAGGGTCACGCAGATCAGATGGTAGTCGCTCCTCTATAATTACCTGATCGCCTAATTCTGGATCATGGTCAAGGCGGACCCCGGGCCTTCGTTCTGGAGAGCGTTGCCCGCCTCTAAGGAAACCTCTAATATACCTCTTGAACGATCCCATGTCATAGTCCAAAGGAAACACCGTTACATAAAAAATCTGGTGACTATAATAGGAGAAGATACTCCTGTGCTATAGTCACCGTCATTATTACAAGACATAGCAATTCAGATGCAGCAATATAAACAACACAGTTAAAACGCGCTTTATATTGATAGTGTAGTGGTAATTTTCAATTTATAGTACTGTCCTTCGAAAGTAACATTTCATGATATAAAACAATGTTTGTTTCTTCGTTCGTGCGTTGCCCCAGCGTTTTACTGATTAAGATAAAACTTTGTCAACTCATTGCTTACACTTATGGGAAAGTTGTAGGGTTGGGTAGGTTAGGGGTACAGTAGGGTAGGATAGGGCAAAGAAGTGTCGAACGGGGAAGGCTAGGGTAGGGTAGAAGTAGGAATAGGGTAGAGTATGATGAAGGATTAGATACTGAAATAAAAACTGAGATAAAAAAGATACTCGTACAATGTGTTGGATATGTAGGGTATGTAAGATGGGAAAGGGTAGTGTTACATAATTATGCGTAGAGGTAGGTTAGAGTAGGGAAGGGGTGGAAGGGGCGGGGTGGACAAGGGGTTATGTGGGGTCGGGTAGGGAAGAGGTAGAGTAGAGTAGGATAGGGTTGGAGTAGTTTAAGTCCTACCCAATCATAATATGGTAGGGTATGTAGGGAAGGGGTAGGGAAGGGTTAGAGAGGAGTTTGGTTAAGTATGGGTATAGTAGGGTTTAGTAAAGATATGTTGTACATTACAACTTTAAGAAACGTCAAAAATAGATAAAATGTTTTTAAAAATATAAATCGAGCAAATCTTTAAAAAAAACCCTCAAGAACGGGGTTAATTTTTCATGCATGGTGACACTTCTTGAGAAACCCGACAATCCCCCCATACATTACAAATTTCATATATTTCAACAACATGTCGAAAACGCACTTAGAAATATAAATCGGGATAAATTTCTATAATCTTCTACAAAAACGGGGTAAATTTTTATCTGTGGTAACACTCCTTGAATAGAACAACATACATTACCACTTTCATAAACGTACAGATAGTTCATTCCAAAACCTTAGTGTGCGTGGGAGAAAGTTCCTTAGGAACCGCACAGTTCGCTACCAATTTTTCTCAAAGGTGTGAGGATAAACTCCCTGTCGGTGGTGAGCGGTGCGATGATAGAATATAGCTGTGATATAGTAAAGTAGGGGTAGAATGTGGTAGGGTTAGGTTATGGCTAGTAGTGAGAGTAGGGTAAAATATGCTAGGATATGATAGGGAAGGGTACGGTAGAAGCAGGGTTGGGTAGGGAAGGGGTAGACGGGGGTAGGGTTGGCAAGGGGTATAGTGGTGTAGGGTAGGAAAGGGGTGAAGTGGAATAGGGTCAGGATTAGGGTAAAGTAGGTTATTGTAGGGTATGGGTAGGTAAGGAGTAGGATAATATGGCAGAAGTTGAGTAGGATAGGGTAGAGAAGGATCACGTAGGGGTAGGTAAGGGTATGCGTAAGATAGGATAGGGTATGGGTAGGTTAGAGAAGGATAACATGAAAGGTAGATTAGCGTATGAGTAGGGTAGGATAGGGTATGGGTAAGGTAGGATAGGGTGTTTGTAGGGTAGTAAGGCAGAAAAGGGTAAGGGAAGAAAATGCTATGTTGCAGGTAGGGTGGCGTAGGGAAGGGCTGGGGTGGGCAAGGGTTTGAGAGCTGTACGTAAAGGTATGGGTAGAGTTAGGTATAGTTAGGGTATGCGTGTTGTACATTACAACAGTAATATTTTTTGACGTATTGTCAGACAGCATCCGAGATTATCATGAGGTACCTCCAAGGTTGCTCATGTATGCTGACGATATCGCACCGACAGGCTGGCCGACTAACCAACGTGTAAAAATTTGGAAGGAGGCCCTTGAGAACGGCGGTCTGAAGATTAATGTGTCGAAAACAGGGTACATGACCTGCAACAGTGCGGATCCCCTACACGTGCGAATAGGCGATGAGGAAATCAAGTGCACGGATCAGGTCAGATACTTGGGATCTGTACTTAGCTTAACCGGGGACATCGATGGCGACGTCAAGGCCTGAATATCCACTGCTTGGGCCAAATGGCGGGAGGTAACAGGTGTCATTTGTGACCCTACAATGCAAATAAAGCTGAAGGGACAAGTCTATAAGACCATCATTAGACCGGCTCTCCTTTACGGTAGGGAGACTTGGCCCCTATTATAGCGACACAAGCAGGAGTTACGCGTCACGGAAATGAAGATGCTGCGATGGATAAGCGGAGTTTCACGGAAGTATCGCTTTCGAGACGCCCACATCCGGGGTAGCTTTGGCGTCCGTGAAATAGCAGATAAGCTTCAAGAATGCTGGCTTCGATGGTATGGCCACGTTTTGCGCATACCGGCAAGTTATGTGGGGAACAAGTGTCTGCCATGCCGCCCCCGCCAGGCGAGTATAATAAGGTTAGGGTAGGTCAGTGTAGAGTTAGGGGAAGCGTAGGATACGGTAGGGTATGTAGGGTAGGGGAAAGGAAAGGCAAAGTAGAGGTAGAGTTTGGAAGTATTGGGTTGGGTAGTGGACGGATATAGTAGGGGTATGTAGGGTAGGGGTAGGGTAGGCAAGGGGTACAGTAGGGCAGAATAGGAGTAGGGTAATGTAGTGTAGAGTAGAGTAGGGATTAAGTATGATAGGCAAGGGATATAGTAGAGTAGGGTAAGGTTAGGGTAGGGGTAGAGTTCCTACTCTACCCCTACCCTAACCTTACCCTACTCCTGTAGGGAGGGGATTGCCTGTGGATGGGATAGGGGAGGGTTGGTCAGGGAAGGAAACCAGTAGGTTAAAGAAGGGTATGTGCAGTGAGGGTAGGATAGGTAACGAAAAAGTAGAGGTAGGGTAGAGTAGGATTGGGTAGTCAAGAGGTAGAGTAGAGTAGGGTTACAGTAGTTTATGGTCGGATATGGTAGGATATGTGGCGTAGGGGTAGGGAAGGGTTAGAGAGGAGTTTGGTTAAGTATGGGTATAGTAGGGTTTAGTAAAGATATGTTGTACATTACAACTTTAAGAAACGTCAAAAATAGATAAAATGTTTTTAAAAATATAAATCGAGCAAATC
Source organism: Blastobasis adustella (assembly GCA_907269095.1). Taxonomy (NCBI): domain Eukaryota; kingdom Metazoa; phylum Arthropoda; class Insecta; order Lepidoptera; family Blastobasidae; genus Blastobasis; species Blastobasis adustella. The sequence goes on from OU026132.1 coordinate 2,617,013, forward strand.
TTTAAAAAAAACCCTCAAGAAAGGGGTTAATTTTTCATGCATGGTGACACTTCTTGAGAAACCCGACAATCCCCCCATACATTACAAATTTCATATATTTCAACAACATGTCGAAAACGCACTTAGAAATATAAATCGGGATAAATTTCTATAATCTTCTACAAAAACGGGGTAAATTTTTATCTGTGGTAACACTCCTTGAATAGAACAACATACATTACCACTTTCATAAACGTCAACAACACGGCCAAAATACCCTTAAAAATATAAATCGGGGTAAATCTCTAAAAACTCCCTAAAAACGGGGTAAATGTTTCGTCCATGTAAACACTTCTTGAATAACCCAACAATCCCTTCATACATTACAACTTTCAGGTACGTCAACATGGTGAAAACGCATTTAAAAATTTAAATCAGGCAAATCTCTAAAACTTTCCCTAAAAATGGGGTAATTTTTGTAACCATATAAACAGATTTTGATAAGCCGGATAATCCACTCATACATTACAACTTTCACATACGTCAACAACACGGCGAAAACACACTTCAAAATGGAAATCGGAAAAAATCTCTTAAAATTTCCTCAAAGTTTTTGAGTAGGAGGATAATCCCCTCATACATTACAACTTGAATAAACGTCACTATCACGGCGAAAATGCGCTTTAAAATTTAAATCGGGGTAAAAGTCAAATTATTCCCAAGAAGTGGGGTAATATTTTTAACCCTAGCAATACTCATCAATTAGACCTACAAGTCTGCCATACACGCCAACTGCCACAAACACCAGCAACACTACGAAAATACGAATTAACGAGAAAATACTACCTAAACTGAAACAAAATGGCTTCCACAACCGCCGCCATCTTGAATTTTTGTAAAATGTCAAAAGAATATTAAAATACAGGATACTCGGAGCAAGACTGCTTTCAAATTTATTTTCCCAGTGACCACCCAGCCCTCGCTACGGGCCTGGCAATGAGACCATGTCGAAAAAATTTGTTTTTGCTCTCACTTCCAGTGTTGCCAGATGAAATACTTGAAAATACCAAAAATACACTAATGCTCTACCCGACCATCGACCCCCGTACGAGAAAATTGCGAAAAATAATTATTTCAATTTTTCATATTTTCGGGGAAAATCTCCCAGATTCTCCTAAAATATGGGTATTTTTATTGCAGCGGGCAATACTACTCGGCCGGGCCTACAACCGCCTTTTACAGTACAAACCTCGATTCTGGTGGCAACACCGCGAAAAGACGCCCTGAAAAGTGCAGTTTTTCGTCCGCTATGGCAAAAACGCACTTAGAATTATAAATCGGGGATAAATATCTAAAAACTTCATCAAAAACGGGGTAAATTTTTATCTGTGGTGACATTCCTCAAACAGAACAACAATACCTTAATACATTACAACTTTCATAAACGTCAACAACATGGCCAAAATACCCTCAAAAATATAAATCGGGGTAAATCTCTATAAACTTTTTAAAAACGTGATAAATATTTCACCCATGTAAATACTTCTTGAGTAGCCCAACAATCTTCTCACACAAGACTACTTTCAAAACCGTCAAAAACAGAACCATAAATGCGATTAAAAATCGAAATCGGGGTAAAACTCTAAAATTTTTTAAAAACAAATTAAACTTTTTTACCATTTAATTACTTCTCGAGTAACCCGATAATCGCCTCAAACATAACAACTTTCATAAACGTCAATAACACGGCCAAAATACCCTTATAAATATAAATCGGGGTAAATCTCTAAAAACTTGCTTAAAAACGGGGTAAATATTTCATTCACGTAAATACTTCTTTTAGCCCAACAATCTTTTTATACATGACTACTTTCAAAAACGTCAAAAACACAACCAAAAATGCGATTAAAATCTAAATCAGGGAAAATCTCAAAAATTTATTTAAAAACGGGGTAACAAATATCCATGTGAACACTTCTTGAGGAACCCGACAATCCCCCCATACATTACAACTTTCACATACGTCAACAAAATGTCAAAAACGCACTTAAAAATGTAAATCAGGGTAAATCTCTATAAATTTCCCTGAAAACAGGGTAAATTTTTCATCCATGTGAACACTTCTTGAATAACCCAACAAACCCTTCATACAATACAACTTTCATATACGTCATCATGGTGGAAACGAATTTAAAAATTTAAATCTGGCAAATCTCTAAAACTTTTCCTAAAAATGGGGTAAATTTTGTATCCATATAAACAGATCTTGATTAGCCGGATCATCCCCTCTTACATTACAACTTTCATATACGTCAACAACATGGCGAAAACGCACTTAAAAATAGAAATCAGGGTAAATGTCAAAAATTTCCTTAAAAACGGGGTAAACTTTTTATCCATATAAACACCTCTCAAGAAGCCAGATAATCCCCTCATACATTACAACTTTGATATACGTCAACAACATGGCGAAAACGCACTTAAAAATATAAGTCGGGGTAAATCTCTAAAAAATTAATATTTAATGTACCTCTTACCAAGCGGTGATCACTGCCAATTTTAACGCTGTTGATCACTGACACATCATTAAATGTATGCCGTTTCGTAGATAGGATTAAGTCAATCTTATTTTTTGTGACACCATCGGGACTAACCCACGTCCATCTGCGATGATACGGCTTCCTGCAAAATGAGTTCATCTTAATCTCATCTCGTAAATATATATTATTTCACTCAAATTTTGTAATGTTCATTTATGTTGATTCTTTTCACACTGAGTTCTTCAGAGCTACCCATTTAGCTTCTACGCGTTACAGGTCTCTTCGTCAATGCAATGTAATCATTTTCTTCTCCCACCAAAGACAACTTTTTTAATTCCATTATTTTCTTGAGGTCGTAGTGGGGTTTTAGTATTAACCAGTCTAGCTTTTTTATTTATACACACTTTACAAGTCCATTTCCTTTTATGGCCAGGTGTCATTGTACCATAAAATCGGGTCGAGAAAATATTAGCACATTCTCACTCCCTCGTTCACAGGTCGAACTTATTATTGCAGATTGAGCAGGTGAGATACTCTTTCCCAGGGAGCGGCTTACGACAGACAGAGCATTGTATAGACATTGTTAAAAAATAAAACTTGCACCAAGTCTGCGCTGACAACCAATAAGGCGCCCTCTATCTGCAAATAGTTAATATACGTGTAATCAAATCGATCGGATTTATTGGAATTAGCAGGTATCGCTATTTAGCGATAGATGGGAGTAGCCGTCCAATAAGTACCGCAATAACAGCGCCCTCTAGCGAAGTGTTTGCAAAACAGATTTGGCACTTGTTCATACAAGGACTTTGCACTAATAAAATCAATTTCTCTGACCTCTTATTGGAGTCCTTCTTGCATTAATGTGAGCAATTTAACTCTGTAGAGGTAGTGCTAAAATTAAAAACAATTTCGGCGATGTTTCCTATTTTCTTTCCAGCCCAAAGAGTTGCCGCCTGATAACACTTCTTCGAACTATTTGATGGTTATAACACATAAATATATACTTTAATTTAATTTATTTGCACAATTTCTATTTTTAATCAACACAGTATTGTGTACTGTGTTGATTAAAAACTCGATGTAAACATGAGCACAGTAGCGCCCTCTCCCACGTTTCCACGTTTGGTGACCATGACATTTTTGTTTAGTACTCGTGTGGAAAATGCACGTGCCGGCGACGATTGCGCGACAACGGCACCATCGCGTGGTGCGGCGCGCTCCGGCTGCGTGCGCTGCCCGCCGCGCTGTACGACGAGAGAAACCTTGTTGAAATACACGCGTCAGGCAACGCCATCAGCCGCCTACAAGCTGATGATATCCCATCGACCCTGCTGGTAGTATCCATAATCATCATCATCCTGGTTTCATATCCCGGTCGCACTCCCGCGCGGTAAGAGAGAACCTGCTGTCCGCCTTCTTGCTCAACTAGTCCATTTTGCTTGCTGGTAGTATCCGTGTTGACTTATGATCATCTTTCCTAAAAGCCCTCGATGGCGCTTGAACATCTTCCGAAGTACCTTGATCTCATTCCACAAATCCAAAATGGCAAAGAAAATTTATCTGCAAGTGCAAAGTATTTAACTATTTTGGGTCTAAGATTTGATGATGCAATCAGTATCGATAGCGATAAAGTGCGATGATAGAACGTGAAAATTTATTGAACACAGGGAGGAAAATTCTCTCCGCTGGATCAACGGTACCATACAAATTGTGAGCATGAGCGAGATGCTGCTACTCCTACTGACTACAGACAGATTTAATCTACATTTATAAATCAGGAGTTGCCTTTAATTAACAGGTACAATTGTATGCGGCTGTCACTATACATCTAATTTTGATTTGTTTTAAGGTTTTGGATCTAAGCAATAATTCCATAATAAGAGCTGATGCAGCAGCAGCAACAATGCTCTTCTCTAATAAACGTCGCAAGATTTGGTTTGTCGGTAGCACAATAGACTGTGGGTGCGACGAGGAAAACTTACCATGGCTCATTGCGCTTCTTGAAAATATTAATCAGGTACGTAAGAATAAAGCAAGTAATGCCTAAACATGTTCACTAAAAGCAATATATCACAGGAATCAAAATATAAGATATGACAACAAAAGTCTTATGCGCGCGTTAAGGAGAGGCTTGCCGTCACTTTGAATACGCAATGGGCGGGTTCAAAGCGTGATTTGCGGGACAAGCCGTCCCCCGCGGTTTTCACCGCGCGCAGTACGGATTTCTGTAAACATTTGACTATCCCGCGGGACCCTGTTATATTTCTGGAATCAAAAGTGTTCATTGAATGAGACAGAAAAAATATTCATTTTGCGAAATCGGTTCAGTCATTTACAAGTTTAGGTACTGTAACTCTGCGGGGGATCGTTGATTAAAAGTTAAAAAGCACAAGTTACTTAGTTGAGAATATACTATCGAATGAAGATGTAAAATACAGCTTACTTCTAATTCAAATGGAACACATTTGAATTCCTACCTAGCCAGTGCTATATGTACAGATCTACATACTACTTACTGCAACATGCTAAACACACTAAAGCCCAGGTCACACTATTAGAGCACCAACCCTCCCAAAAGCCTATTTATCTCAGAGCACGTCCTAGCCTAAGGTCTGCCAGTCGACACATGCTATAGTAACCCAGCATCCAAACTTTAAAATTTTTCTTCTTTATTAATAAACATAATCTGCCAAACTATTTGGGTGAAAAGAAGCATTTCAGCCGCCAGTCACCATTTTCTTATAAGGATTTCCAAAATGCCTTTAGCAAACAAACAATAGCTTTTTCGTCTCGGGATATAATGTCTTGGAACAAGTTTGAACATAATTTCGTGTGCGTTCTTTTTCCGAGGAACGTCATCAAGTGACGTTTCGCGGAAGAAAATGCTCACTGCCCCGCGCGCCGCACCCCCGCATTCATCATCGGAATCTTATTCTTATTCTAAATATCGTGATATACACGCATCAGTTTACAGCTGCTAGTGTATAATAAATAATCATAACCATAATCTCCCCACCACAGCCCCCACCACTGATCCCCCGCGCGCTAGGCACTGGCGGCGGCGCCCCGCTAAAGGAAAATCCCTTTTGGCTAGGCAGGTCGTTTTCTAAGTTAGTCATCTTCTCTGTAGGTCAATTTTTAAGGACGTCATGTTCTGGTTTGGTCATCTTTTTATACTACAACAGCATTTTCAAGTACTTCCTCTTAACCGATTCTTAAGTAACTATGCACACATACTAAGTTCCTGTGATAGTACAATACTATGTTAAAAACATGAGGATCTAATGATGGAGTCAGGAGGTGGACAATGGAACTCTTCAACCGTTGCTAGTAACCAAGTCGTGTTTAGACTCATTTGGTTACTTTTAACGAGTTCTATACAGTATACTTAAAGACGAGGGGCTGATGACAGTGTCAACGAATGTGGAACTCTTCAACCGTTGCTAGTAACGTAGTCGAGTTTGGAGTCATTTGGTTACTTTTGACGAGTTCTATGCAGTATGCTTGAAGACGAGGTGTTGGTGACAGTATCAAGAGTAAGGCTGTGGAACTCTTCAACCGTTGTTAGTAAACAAGTCGAGTTTGAACTCCCATTTTCGATTTTGGTCGAGGCTCCACAGGACCGTCGTCGGCTGAGTCATGAAAACCACTTACAATGTAATTTTAGGTTTAAGTATAAGTTATTGGTGGCGACTTTTTTCTAATATTGGTACCAGGTTTGTTGAGAGCAGGTATATCCATATTGAAGACAATCGGAAGTTTGGTATTAGCATAGCATTTCTATTTACTTTTTTAAATGTTATACGGCAGACAAACAGGCAATCGGGCCATGTTATAGACATCAGCAACACAGGTGCGTTACCAGTGGTAATGTCCCCTTGCCTACCTCTCATATGAACTTAATGGGCGCGTCCAAACTCCAGATCTCGCGAATTGTTTCGCACGACGAAATGCACCAGCGCGCGATAGCACGAGCGTTGTATGCGTGGCGTGTCCGCGAGAGCTGGACGCACCCTAAATTATACCTCTTGAGGAATTCCATGTACAAACGAAACACTGTAGCTAGGACTCCCAGCTATAGCTGGGAGCTGATTCCATATCCGAATATTACGAGCTTCCGTTCTTTCAAATCTTCGCGTGGTCACCAACAGATGGACTACGTAGTGGGAATGAGTGCCCAGACCGCGGCGGTTGGTGCGATGGCGGCATTGTGCTGTGGGCACAATATCAAAAAGTTCTTGAGAATATTCCTCAATGTACGGCCTGTAGAACACACAGGGAGCTAAAATCTCTTTGGTCAGCCAGTGATTTTAACTTGCTTTTAAGTGTAGAGGTAACGTATCTTGTTTTGATTTCTGTGCCTGCAATATTCATATTGTCATAACTTTTCACAGATAGAAGACCATCAAACTGTGTCATGCTCTGAATATACCAAAGGACTACTAAAGAACCTAAACATAAACGAATTATGCGCTGAGCCATGGACAGGATGGCCGCTGATATCATCGTTGTCTCTGATATCCACTTGCGCGCTCACGGCTGGATTTATTGTGAAGCGATATCAGAAACAGATCAGAATGTTTTTATTCATCTACGGCTTGTGCCTCTCTTGCGTGCAGGAGGAAAACCCAGACGCTGAAAAACAATATGATATCTTCATCTCATTCTGCCACGAGGACGACGACTTTGTAACGGATGAAATCCTACCGAAACTATCAATGTTCAATCTGTGCATACACTACCGGGACTGGATGGCCGGCGAATGGATTCCCGCCCAAATTGCGCGCTCCGTCCACGATTCTAAGAGGACTATCATTGTCATGTCCAAGAGCTTCTTGCGGTCTTCGTGGGGCCTCATGGAGTTCCGGATGGCCCACGCCGCGACGGCTGAGGCAGGCCGCGCGAGGGTCATCGTTGTTCTGCGGGAAGAAGTTTTCAACGTACCGGAGTTAGACGCCGAGCTGAAGAGCTACTTGTCGACCAACACGTACGTGAAGTGGGGCGACCCGTGGTTCTTCGATAAGCTGCGTTTTGCCTTACCCCGGGAGCCGATTGGACAGCGTGTGGAGCTGGCGGGTGACGGCGACGACTTAAGGATGGCGGTTAAAGTCTACAGGAGAGATGACGGTGAAACTACACTGAATGGGGTTGAATGATGAGCCAGCCGTTTTAATTAAACCATATCAAAACATTGTGGCATTCTCATTTTTATTTTTACCTTCATATTTCATTTTGATATTTCTTGATTTCTATTTTGGAGCAGTCTCTACGGAAAACCTCTCCCGGAGACTCACTCCACAAATGATTTGTAGAATTTAGATTTTAGCATTTAGAATTGTTTATTATTAAAGACGGCACAACGTCACTGATAGGAAGACAGTGGCTTGTGGAGCTTAAAATAGAGATCCTTACTTTTAGGAGTGTAAATAACGTTAGCGTTGTGCACGTTGACCAAGATGTGCACAATATACTCGATTGGTATAAAGAGTGTTCGAGGCCGGGCTGGGGCGGTACATGGGCGGGCGGGCGACGCTGCGCGATCGAGTAGGCGCGAACTCGACGCGATGCCCGTCGACTGCTCCGACAGGGCCTCGCCTCTTGTGCCTGTCAATAAGGCTGACGGTACGTTGCGGATCTGTGCGGATAACAAGGCGACTGTGAGTCCTGTATTGATAGAAGATGTACTAGTACGGTTAAATGGGTTCAGATAAAATAAGACGATTCAAAGAAGTATACAGTCATTATTACACATAGGGGATTATTTCGCTATCATGGAATAGTTCATGGCCTGTCATCCAGCGTAGGTATTTTCCAACGTATAATGACAAATCTATTCCAAGGTATTCCAAACGTGCAAGTATTCCTCGATGACGTAATAATGAGAAAGTTACCTAATATCGATACTGCCATATTTATTGACGTAGTGTTAAAATATAGATAAAAACTAACAAGCAAGTGAAAAAAAATTTGAAATCCGTTCATAAATGAGTTATATAATATTTAAGTTAACATATTTTTTGCGAAATTATTACTCCTGTGATCTAGCTGTGACGTCACCAGGCCGGCATCCCATCCGCCACTATGGTGCTACCCATACACTGAAACTCTTAGTGACTGTATCTTCGGAACCATAACAGCTAGACACTTGAACTATTTACAGAAGATGTGTTACTATGGCCGCTGTGACAACGAATAATTTTATTAATTTATTCGTATGGCAAAAATACAATATTTTTTTTTTTTTTTTTTATGTTATCCGGCAGACAAACAGGCATGCGGGCCACCTGATGGAAAGTGGTCACCGCCGCCTATGGACATCAGCATCACCAGGGGTATATACGAGAAACACATTAAACTACAAATTTAAATAAAGCGAAGTCAGCCATTTAATTGCTTTGTTACTAAGGGTGATCAGGTCCTCCTATGGGCCAGGGTAACTTGTGTTTGGGCAATCCAAACAAATAATAATAATAATAAAAAAATCTAAAATAAGGGGGAGGGTCTCCATTCATGAAATGTTATGCATTTAATTTTTCTCTATCGTGTAGTGGTTAAACATACATGCATCACACTTTTGGAGAGCAGCGCTGGTCTAGTGGCAGCGTGCTTGCGAGACCGATAACCGAGGTTAGGCAATGCTCGCTATGTTCGGGAACAGGATGGGTGACCGTTTCGTACTTTGAGCTTAGCCGAACTTCAACACCGCAACGTGCTCGCCACTCGTTAGGTACACCTCCTAATACCTGTAGCGAAGCGTGGTTGACCAAGGTCAACCCTGGTCAACGCTGGGAACTTTGAGACTGGTTGTAACGTAGCGTAAAGCGTAAGCCTAGACTTGGCTCTAAGTCTAGTTTTAGGTCCCCAGCATTGACCAGGTTGGTTGACAAGGGTTGCCCTCGGTCAACCTCGCTTCGCCAACGATATTAGGAGGCACACCTAACCAGTGGTGAGCGCGTAGCAGTTAGACTAGCCTAAAAGTACGAAACGGTCACCCATCCTGTTCCCGAACATTGCGAGCCTTGGTTATCGGCCTCGCAAGCACGCTGCCACCAGTGCCGCTCTCCCAAAGTGTTATGCTTGTAAGTTTTACCATCTAGGCCATATAGAAAAACTAAATCCCTCTGAAACGCCTTTAAAATCACGTTTTATCTATGGAGACCACCCTTTTTTATTTAATGACGATTATTATTATTTGTTGACATAGCAGCCATAATAACACACATTCTGTAAATAGTTCAAGTGTCTATCTATTACGGTCCGAAGATACAGTCACAAAGAGTTTCAGTGTATGGGTAGCGCCATAGTGGCGGGCGAATGCCGGCCTGGTGACGTCACGCACGAATTCGCTCACCTAATGAAATTATTCTTGCAATCGCAACTTTAAAGTCTCATAACTTTTTTGCTACTTGAGATATTAAAAAAAAAATTTTACCGTTTTGTTTCATTTGACTCAAATTTTTTTATTAATTAAAAAAAATTTTGGAAACTTCCTCATTGGGGGCAAAACGAAGCAAGATGCACTGGAAGCTGGTTTTAGAGAATTGTTTGAAAATGGGCTTAGATAAAAAAAAGCGTTTTTCTGTTTAATGAAGTTACTTGTCCAGGCGACATAGTGTCAAAAGAAGGCGTGAAGGCAGATCATACTAAGATTAAGGCGATACTAAAAATTAAAAGAATAGTGAACGTCAGTGAATTGCGGTCGTTCTTGGTTATGATCAACTTCTTTTCCAAATTGATTAAATTTTATTTTATTCATATTTTTATTCATTAGTACCCTTGATTAATTTGTTATGCAAAGGTGTGGAATGGCGCTGGAGCAACTGCTACGATGAGGCATTTGCGTTTTTTTTATACCATTATATATTTATTTTATTTTATTTTATTTGAAATAGAAATAGAAATAGAAATAGAAACATTTATTTACACACAAAAACACCATAAACACATAACATAATGGCTCAAAGGGGATGAATCACCGACCTCCAAAAAGGTATTTTTGAGGTCGGCGGTTCGACTCCAGAGCCGTAAAATAAACAATTAGAAAAAAAGAAGATTAAGAAAAATAAAAAAGTGACAACAATGCACAAACAATACCATTAATTACAAACAACATGAAATAAGTAAACGACAACTAGACAAACATACATGAATAGAAGAAAAATTTTGAATAGAACCGTTGCATGTAGATGTGGTGTAGCGTGTAAAAGGGACCTCACTCAGCTTCATGCCCTGGCGGAGACCAGGGCGCTGGTTTTCAGTGAGACCTGCTGAGTGAGGCACGGACGAAGACGTTTTAAATAGATACGACATGTGGAGTGTAAAATACGTGTTTAGTGTAATGTATTGTACGGATGTATTGGCCGTAACGAAGAGTCAACAATACAAAAACGACTTATGTATCTAACCTATTAGGACTAGAAAAATAAAAAAATAAAAATTGGTAAAAGGTAATTATTGTGTCAGGTGAATATTAATATTATAATTGTATTGGATTTTGTCAAGCTATTGAATAAAGTAAATGTCAATGAAAGTTTTAGAAAAATAATATAATTATGTCAAACTTGCATTTTCAGATATCTTTATCTACCTATCTATGTCTAAGCAAAAACACTAAAGCAACTCACATTAAAATGACTTGGAACATACCTATCAAAGACACTTCTGGTATTGGTAATCCCTTGCACACCCAATGCGAAACGACCCAGCCAACGCCCCGCTGTGAGTCTGCAACCCTTGTGGTAAGTTGAATATTTTATATTTGCTTCTTTTGAATATCCAATAGCAATATTTTGAGGTGTTTTCTAAAAGTAAACAATGATTGCAGACTACGCAGAGGCGGCGGCAAGTCATTCCAACATTTGGTGGCTGCAAATTTAAATGACCCACGAAATGCGGTCGTTCTGTGGCAAGGCAACACCAATGAATACCGAGAGGCTCTGGTGACATTTTGGATATCGCTAGTCCACAAAAGTTTATCAGCGAGATATGGTGGTGTCCTGTAACGAACTACTCCAAACAGGAGATTGGCTAGGTGTAGCTCTCTACGGTATTGCATTTTCAGTATATCAGCTTTATTCAAATATGGAGTGACATGCGTGCGGGGAGGAATATGAAAGTAAAACCTGGCGCATGAGTTTTGCATCTGCTGTATTCGTTTCTTTGTCCTTGCCAGCAGTCGAGGGCCATAAACAATGTCCATGTAGTTCAGCTTGGAGAGGACAAGCGCGTCGCAAAGTTGAATCCGTACCTTGGTATTAATAAACGGTCTGATTTGGTACAACACCTTTAACCTGTAAAAACATTGGCTGAGCACATTTGAAACATGTTTTTCGAAGCGAAGTTGCTCATCCAGAGTCAGCCCTAGATTTCGCGCCTCACTGACACGCTGAATGGGTTCGCCTTGAATTTGCACTATTGAATTTTTTGCCGCAATTTTCTCAATTTGCTTTCCGCTACCTAGGATCATAAACTTGGATTTGCTACTGTTTATAACTAGTGAATTCGATTTTGCCCATTTGGCTATATTATCCAAGTCTTCATTTAGCCTTATGATTGCCGAATCCACATCACCAGGACTACAGGGTATATAAAGCTGCAGGTCGTCGGCATAGATGTGATAAAAGCAATGCCGAATGACCCTTGTGATATCGGCTGTGTAAATGATGAAGAGTATTGGTCCTAAAATCGATCCCTGGGGAACGCCCCTCATAACAGCGGATTGTCCAGATTCATGCACCACACCATCCCCATCCATTGTTTCAACGTGCTGTTTACGGTGCTCGAAGTAACTGGCAAACCAGTTCAATGTTTGACCACAAAAACCATAATATTTGAGCTTCGCTAACAGTAGAGAAACATCAATGCTATCAAAGGCTCGGGAAAAATCAAGGAGAGCCAAAAGAGTCCCCTGACCATTGTCTTGCGCTTCCAAGATGTCGTCGACCACTTGAGCCAAAGCCGTGCAAGTGCTATAATGTCTTCTGAACCCCGACTGCACCACGGGCAATATGTCATTTTCCTCCAAGTACTTACGGACTTGGTCTCCAACAACCTTTTCTAGAATCTTGGAAGCGCAAGGCAACACACTTATAGGTCTCAAGTCGCTCACCGTGGCCGGGCTACCGTTTTTGGGCAATGGCCTGACTATTGCATGCTGCCAAGCGGTGGGGAATTGACCAGTTTCAATGGAGGTATTGATGACAGAAGTGAGAACGGACAAAATGTGTTGTGTCATCATTAACAGCATATCCAAGGATATACCATCAACTACAACCGCGTTAGACTTAAGGCTTTTCAATGTTTTGTAAATAGTCTCCTCTGTCACCGTCCTCAACCGAAACTGATTAAGGTTACCGCAGTGGGTCTTGAAGTACTCAACTTCCAAACTAGAGACATCCAGACTGCCTGGAACCTTTAAAAAGTGATCGTTAATTGTATTTGGATCCTTCAGTAGATGGTCAGGTACTTCGCCAACGCTTCGAATCCTAACGTTACGTTTTATGTGAGACCATAAGCTACGTGGGTTGTGTACATTAGAATTGACATAAAAATCATAGTAAGCACGCTTTTCCCTCACTAGCGCCTCGTCAACAACCTTTTTTAATTCTTTGTAATATCTAAAATGTGTATCTAGGCCAGAAGAACGGGCGCGAGCATGGGCCTCGTCGCGTTTTGACATCATTTGTTTTATGTTGTACGTGATCCACGAGTATTAATGGTCTTTTATTCTACGATTTTTTAGCGGGGCGTGTTTGTTAAATAGCAAGAGAATGCATTGATTTAGATAAGTCACCATATCATCGACTACTTCCAGTGAGGAAATATAATTCCAGTCAATTAAAGCTAAGTCGGCATTGAACTGTTCTAAATCCACTGATAATATGTCCCTACGTAATACATTAAATGGTGTTAATTTGGGCTTACTAATATTTACTTCACAAGTAAGAAATGCGTGGCTGCCAAGATCCCTCACATAATCAACCCCGACCTCACGGACCTTAAGATCGGTGGCTATTACATCAATTAATGTCGCACTCGTATCTGTAAAGTGTGTTGGCTGAGTGACACACTGAGAAATTCGAAAACAAGAAAATAAGCTTATAAGTTTTTTTGTGTTTGTGGTATTAGGCTCTAATAAGTTGATGTTAAAGTCACCTAGCAGTATTATATTATTTGCCCACGAAAATGCGCTCAGTGATTCCGTAATTGCATCGATAAACGTATCGACGCTCAGCCACGGCGGCCGGTAGGCAGTCCCAACAACAATGACGGTCTCGCGCACAGACAGCCGCAGCCACATTTGTTCGACTTGGGGCGCGTCGGGATGGACCAAAGTGCGAGCGTGTACTGTGCGCGCAACGTAGAATCCAACGCCGCCTCCGCGCGAGCGCACGTCATTCGATCGCGGAATATGCCGCAGACGATAGTTCGGCACCGCCGGCGCTCTGGCGGTTTGGTTGTCCCGCAGCCAGGTCTCGTTAATCGCCATGATGTCGACCCTGTGACGGTCCATAGCCACCAAGAACTCGTCGTGTCGTGTGCCTAGTGAACCTGCGTTTAGCAAACCTAACTTTAGTCGTTTGTTATTGAATGTTGATAATATTTGATGCGGGTGTGAGAGAATTCGATTTATAGTAACTGCATTTGATCGTCAGTGAATTAGATAACTGTTGGTTTGAATGTGTAATGCGATTGGTGTCGTGTATATTATGTGTATGACTGAGTGGGTGGTGTACGTATATAGAAAATGAATTTGGTAAGTGCTGACAGTAAACGCGGTTTGTAGGTAAATACATAATAGGGCAATTATAGGTTATAAGCTTTGGACGTGTTAATAAGATGTGTAGGTTATGGGAATGTTTTTGATTGTAAGTATGAATGTTGATAGTAGTGAATGGGTAATGTATATATTGTGTGATTATGTAAATATTAAATATAAGTTGATTATATAGTGTGTGATGTTTATAATTACACATGCAACGGCACTGAACAACAAAAAGTATACGGTAAAAGAAATAGACGAAATACAACAAACAAATATAGTTCCGCGAAGATAGTAGATAGTAGTTCCGAGTAGATAGTAGTTCCGAAGCGTTGGCATTAGGGCTTGGGGTCGATCTTAGAGAAACCAACGCAGCCAGCCCCAAAAACACGCAAAATATCTGGCTCAGAGCGAATGCGATGGCCTGGATCACCTTGAGCCTTACGCGCGTAGATTCGGCCCTCCCGTGTCCAGACGTATCTCCATTCTAGAAGGCGAGCCGACTCCCGCGCCGCGTAGAGAAGTCGCCTGTTTTCCTTCGTGAGCCGCTCATTTATATAAAAGCGCGCCGGGTTAGATGCGACGCCGACGCCCTCTGTGGTAGGAGAACGTCGCACCCGCGCAGCCCTTAGCATCTCGTCCCGTAGGGACCGGCGCGCCAGCCGCACCGCGATCGGGCGCGGGCGCACCGCCCCGCCAACAGCCTCCCGGATGGCCCCTACACGCTGGCAGCTCACGAGGTCGCGCTCGTCCAAATGAAGCCCAACTTTCGCCGCACACCCTAGCACAATGTGAACAACATTTTCCCCATTAGCTTCTGGGACTCCGCTTATATCAACGTCGTTCCCAAGGGCATCCTGCTCGCGGTCCGATAGGTCTATCTTCAGCCGGGCGATGGTTGCCTCGAGCGCCTGGACGCTTTGTGCTGCCGCCTCGTCCTTCATTCGCTTCTCCAAAGCGTCGATCCGCGACTCCACGGCATCCACTCGCCCGTCACAGCGTATCACCAGTGCCTTTAGCTCCACGACGTCGGTCCTTAGCTCGCGAAATTCCTGCCGTGCCTCCCGGATCTCATTACGTAGCTCCCTTAGCTCCCGCAACACTGTCCCCTGCATGTCGTGCACGCTGGTGTCCACCCTTGACGTGTCCATGTATGCCGTGGCGTCTAGAGGCGTACTCTCCAACGCACCAGTGTCCATGGCCTCCACCATTGAAGGTGCTCCATGTTGAACGGGGGTACTAGCCTTTACGGGGTTTTTATCCTGGCACTCCGGGCACCGCCAGGACTCGCACACCTGTACTCCCGCAGGCACACTCACACACTCCCGGTGGCTCGTACGCTGGCATCTCGAGCATGCCACCGCCTCCGCTGCTGACAGGAACCTCCCGCACGCATGACACTTCACAACCATAGTGCTAAAAGATGTTTATTAACTAATTTTCGCAAAACAGCTGATTAATAAGTTTATGTTTATATGTGTAGGTACCCGCAGCAAGGTCAACGAACTGCACTATTTTAACTGATGGTGTTTTATTATATTATGCTTTTATTTAACACTAGAACTTTAATACCACCCAATTGTCTGTACTATTTAATGTATTTAACAATAAATATATAAGAAAATATGCAATTTTGTATTTTTAAGACACAATGTATACACAGTGTATGAGTAAGCGACAACGTCCGTGACGAAATCTGGAAGACCAGAAATTTGGAAGACCAACAGCTATCCAACAACATAATATTAACAATCTTACACAACAGAAAGCCAATTACAGGTCTTCGCTGATAGACTATGGAATACAATAAGAAAAACTGTTGAAACACTCATATCGAATATAAATTAGATACTGTAACTTCTCAGTCACCCTAATACGTATTTATCTGTATAAATACACACATACGAGTACCTACCTATAAAAAATAGATATAATAAACATCATTTCACATATTTTGATTTGGCCGTAAGCGAGTGATCGTCTAGTTATCGATTTAAATTTTCGGACCCATTACGTTGTGTATAAATTTTGAAAAACGTCACAGGGAATATTAAGTTTATAGCAATACTCTGTAAATCAACCGCATGAATATTCGGAAATGTTCACAAATGAATAAGATTCAGTTCACATAAATAGAAGTAAAATCAAATATCAAAATCCGCACAAATGAAACATAAATCCGCGTAAATAAGTTGATTAAAATGTAATCCACGCAAATCGAAATAGTCATACAATTTATAAATTCCGCACAAGAAATCAAACAAGGTATAAAGTAAACATGCGACTTAGCTTTGACAACTCTCGAAACGGCAAACATGATTCTTCTTTCTTCTGTGGCCACTCTAACCCTATTTTTGCGAAATTCTAAAGTTACCTAAATAATATGGAATTAGGACCTTTAGGTCTCGGAAACCTACCTAATCGATAGGATAAAACTGAGACTCTCATCCAACCTAACATCTCAGGCCTACAGCTTCGCGGCTGGACTACATTTCCAGCCTACGTGCCGTTCCAGCGAAACCTTTGACATCAATCGACCCAATAACTTATTTTTAATCTATCACAAACCATCACACATATTCCGATCGTCTCGTCAAGCCTTACTATGGTCCTACCTATCGACTCACAAGTCATGGAGAGACAATTATTTGATTTAATTTAATTCGCGCGCGTTTGTTGTGCGCCTACTGTGAGGGACGCTAACGACTCAGACCAGATTTCGAGATTCATGTCCGTAGGCAAATGTCATTAAAGCTTTAAAAGCACAAAGGTACTTAAACGGAACATGGGTCTAAATCGTACCAGAATTCGGCGGCAAACCTAGACGTAGACATAGTTAGAGCGCCTAGGCCATCGAAGACAAATTCGGGTTCGTGCGCCAACACATTCTCTTAGAGTGTATTCGATGTCACATCCGAACCTGTGTCCCAGGTTAGTTTCTAAGTTTTTTGTTCAGTGAGGGTGAGTACTGATGATATGTCATTTGGTAATCTTTTTCTATTAAATTTGTGTTTTAATCACCTTTCACACTTACATTGAAATATCTAAGAGCCCTACTAAATACTCTAACTACCACAAAAGTAATGAGAATATAACTTACTGTTAGTTTTCGAAACTTAGAAACAAATATAAAACCAAAACAAACCAAATCACTGACACTACGGAGATAAAGACATAGTTAGACAACGAAATAAACGTCACAAGCTGAAAATAACACAAAGTAATAAAGCACAAATTAATTTAACAAATCACACGCGAGTTGTAATGAATTTTCCTGTGGTAATTTGCAAAACCTGGGGTTTCTTAGTTACGGAAATGGATAAAATGATGTTCACGCGACGCGCCCCAGGGGTTGACTGTCGTTTCTCCTACCCTGGCCACCTTGCTTGGATTCCTTATCTTGAAAATTCCCACAGTCCAATATTTTAAACAAACAAAAAATGAAATATTTCAAATTTGATGAGGTCTAAGTGACTGCTCTTATAGCTTTCGCACATCCATAAATTTTACAAACTGTTCCCGATAAACCGAAAATAGTTATATGTTATAACAGCTAGGGATATATTACACACGATGTTTTATTTATTCAACGAGTCGATTAAATTTAAATAACGCAAAGAAAAATACGCAAGCAAATGAGTTCGATGTGGAATTCCTTTAGACCAAAAGTTATAGTGTAGGGATGTATGAGTAACCAATATAATTACATTTTAGGTACTATAAACTCGACGTAATGTTAAATTAGACCGAGTATATTTTAATACCGAGATTTAATTTCCATGAAGAAATTAAATTTGAGTCATCAAACAAGTAGATTAAAATTAAGTTCTAGACTCGATTTGGTTGTACTTTAATTCAATTATTAATTTCGATATTTCGTTGAAACGTATTTATATATTCACATCACTATCACTTGTGGGTATTTTTTCATGGGTACCATAACTTGTCGCCCAACATTTAAAATATTCCCGATATTCTGCCTGTCGTTCAGCTAATCAAAAGCGTAAATTTATCATCTAATCAGCTAATCAATAGCGGAATAGTTACTGGATCACCCCCTAATTTCAAAACTCCGTTTTTATGCACTTCAGTAATTTCTTAAAATAATTTTATGGCACTTTCTTCACTGAAAGTTGAATGGACACAGTCGTCCATGTAATGGTCACTATATGACGCTTACGGCCTCGGGATACTTGTTTTCGTATATTTTCGCATTTTTATTTTTAATATATTGTGCAATAAAAGGCGAACATGTAGCACCGAAAGTCAAACATTGCATCGCACAGACTATAACTGGCGCATCAGGTGCGTCTTGCCACAAAAACCTAAGTACGTGTTGATCAACACGTCTTATCTTAACCCGCAGGAATATGTCCCGTATGTCCCTCAGTATCGCTATTTTATTTATACTCGCTCCTTGCAGACGCCATTCATAACGTGCGACAAATAATCACAAGATAAATTATTCAAGAATGACAGATTTTGAGTAGGCAAACATAGCTTATTCACTATACGTAACTTAATGTCATTGTCCACAAATTTTTGCTGACACTTAAGATGCGTTTTGTTGGTAAACTTCTATACCGAACGCGTCTACGAATTTGATAGAATCCGATCGTTCACACTGCAATCTAAGGGTGCTCACTAACTCCGAGTCGATAGAAACGGACGCGCCGTCATCTAAGAGCGCTTAGGTATTTATTGTGGCGCTTGAAGGCAGTGTGGCGTCTTGCGCTTGCGCTGTCTGCGGCGCTTGTTTAGTCCAATGGAGTAGTCAATGGTGTGCGCGGCCGCATCCATCTACGTCACACACAGGCGCAGGGCGTGTCGTGTCTCGCGCGTGTCGCGTAATTAGACAACAATAACATAACCTCTTGAGTTTTTAAGTAGTTCCATTTATCTTTTCGCGATGCTCGCTTGAATAGACGGCAATCAGTTAATAAATACTTGTGTTTTTGACAGAACTTGCATAAATTCACCATTTCATCTCCTGGTGTGTCCGTAGTAGTGAGAACAGAGCGATTGCGAAATTTGTTGTTACCAATCCGCTTTGTTCATTGGGTGTATGTGCGACCCCTACAACAGATAATTTCTCGCTTTCTAGGTTTAAGAAACTCTGTAATATCTCAAGCTTGGGGTGGCCTTCTAGTAGGTTATTATAAGCGAAATCTGTTCACTTTCCGATTAATGTGCTCGGCAATTTAGAAATAACAGTAAATAGGTTTAGTAAATAGGCAAAGTAGGTAACTTACGTAACTGCAAAGTAAGTGTTTAAATTATCAGGTCTGACTTGCCGAATCGGAGTTCCAGAGCTTGCATAACATCTGCAGGTGGTGTGTTACCTATGAGTAGGTCTGTCACGGCGTCTTTGGCGTCTCCTTGCAGGGCTCGGCGGAGTCTCCAAAGGTTTTCTGAGTCACTAAAGTTACATACCCGTGTAGACTCTGCATAGGCGTTCTTAAAGTGTAGCCAGTCAATGCATTCTCCACCAAATGGGGGCAACTCTCGTAGAGTGGCGAGTCTGTTTAATATACGATCTTCACGATGGCTTGACGAGTGGTTCACCATATCTTTTAGGGTATGTGCTAAATATTGAATGCTGGATTCTAGGTTAGCGGCTGGTTGAACGTTTTTTATTCACCATGCATCATACGGAGTGTCCGTATGAGGCATGCACTGACCGATTTTGATATTTTTTGGCATAGTGATAGTGTACAGACAGCGCACAAAGCCCCCAAAATGCCCCAGAAAATGAGAACGTCAATTCCTGGATCGTATAGTTACTTTAATAAGTATAAGCATTTCAATATATAATTTCGTAAGACACACATCGTTAGCGCGATTTAAAAGACTATCAGCGACATCTAGTGAAATTTCTAAGAAC
Source organism: Blastobasis adustella (assembly GCA_907269095.1). Classification (NCBI taxonomy): domain Eukaryota; kingdom Metazoa; phylum Arthropoda; class Insecta; order Lepidoptera; family Blastobasidae; genus Blastobasis; species Blastobasis adustella. Next base: position 2,637,177 of record OU026132.1, read on the forward strand.
TTATGATTTAACTTTGGACATTCCGCCCCCTAAGAACCATGGTTCAAGGGTTCTTCACTAAAATTAAACTTAATTAACAAAGTAAAGAAAAAAAAGAAAACAATTTGAGTTACATGTTACTGACGTTAACAAACAGTTTATCTATGTTAACTGTAAACGCTACAATGTTTGTATCTTAAAGTATACTTAAAACTACACAAGTGGACTGTTAACACTCAAAACTAAATTTTATAAATCTTATACCAATTTCTGTTTGCAAAGATTACAGATTTATTTCAATAAATTAACTAACTAAATATTCTAATAACAAAAGTTATCTTAACCAATAGGCAACAAGCATAGCTTTGAAGTTGGACGCTTAATACTCGTATCTTTACAACGTAATGTAACTACTTTTGTAATATTATCTTTGCCCGGATGAATTTGTTCGACTCTACCGTATAACCACTTTGCAGGTGGTAAGTTATCCTCCTTTATTAAAACGACATCGCCTACTTTCGATTCGGGGGATTTAGTGTTCCATTTATATCTTTGGAAAAAATAGGTCAAATAATCTTTTGACCATCTAGACCAAAAGCATTGCAGCATACGTTGCGTTACTTGCCAACGTCTTAAACTTCCCATAGCAGAATATTCATAGTTACTGTCAGGAGCAATAACTAAAGGTTCACCAACTAAGAAATGGCCTGGTGTTAACGGCATAGGATCTTCACAGTTAGAACTAATTTGTGTCAAAGGACGAGAGTTCAAACAAGCTTCAATCTGTGACAACACAGTTGTCATCTCTTCAAAGGTAAGTGTCGTGTCACCAATTATTCTTTTAAGATGAAATTTTACGCTTTTAATCCCTGCTTCCCATAGTCCTCCAAAGTTGGGAGCATGGGGAGGGATAAAATGCCAATCTGTACCATTGTTGGCCAATGAAGCTGCTATTTCACTTGACATTGAAGAGAGCTCACTAGCAAACAATGATTTCAGCTCCTTTGATGCACCCTTGAAGTTAGTGCCATTGTCACTCCAGAGCTGAGTACAGCAGCCTCTCCGTGCTAAAAATCTCTTAAAAGCAGCTAAAAATCCTTCAAGGTCAAATCAGAAACAACTTCTATGTGAACAGCCTTTGTTGCCATACACACAAAAAGGCAAATGTGTCCTTTAAATGATTTCTGACCCCTTCCCCGTGTAACTCTCATATTTATAGGACCAGCATAATCAACTCAGGAGTGTAAAAATGGCTTGTTTGGAGTTACTCTGCATGTAGGCATTTGTCCCATCAGCTGCGATCGAGTTTTTGCTGTATTTCGAATACAAACGACACATCGATGTACACAAGATCGCGCTAGATTTTTCAGTCTAAACAACCAATTTTTTGATCGGATATAATTTATCATTAACTGCTGACCACCATGTAGAGTTCGATGATGTGCATCTGCCACAATTAGTGTTGCCAAATGTGATCCACACGGAATTATTTATTTATTTATTTCACAGTTTAACAGCAGTCTAATTCAATTAATTATTATTGGATGTTTTGAGTTTTCATTGAGCATTGAATTTTGGATTCTGCCTCCTACTCTCAGAATTCCATCTTGATCCACGAATGAAGTAAGTGTGATTAAACTGTTTTGTTTATCCAGGGTAAGTCCAGCCAGGAGAGTCTTCATTTCATAATTATAAAATAGTCTTTGGCATTGTTTAATGCAGCATTTCAATGAATTTTGATGTTCTATTGACGTAAGGTTAGTGGGTAATATATCCTTTGACTTTAAATTTACAATTCGCAAACAGAACGCGACAACTCTTACTTATCTTTGTAATGATGAAAATCTTTCAATTATATTTTCATTATAGTTTTGTGGAGTGGTCACTGCATGATTTTCAGTAGTTCGAATTTCTAACTCAGTTTTGTCCAAAATAGCATTTGGTTTGGTATATTCAATTGCTTCTTGTCTTAACCATTTTGGTCCTTGCTTCCACAGCTGACTATTATGCAACTCAGAAGGTAAAATCACTCTGGATCCACAATCAGCTGGATCATCTTGCGACTTAACATGACTCCATTGCGACGGTTCCATTAAACGGAGATTTTCAGATGTGCGATATGTGCGATAAGTTTGCCACCGACTGAGATGGTCTTTCAACCAACACAATACTATTGTGGAGTCCGTCCAAGCATGTAAGTTTTCTTTGTTAATTTTCAGCACTTCAGCAACCTCTACCAGTAATTTAGCGACTAAAACAGCTCCACAGAGTTCCAAGCGTGGAATTGATATTTGTTTTATAGGTGCTACTCTTGTTTTTGCAGTGACCAGATTCGAGTGAATGTTGCTATTCGAATCGATTATCCTAATGTACACCACAGCATCGTAGGCTACATTGGACGCATCGCTGAAACCATGCAATTCTATTGTTCTGTCTTGAGAACTTCGTTGCACCCATCTAGGTATATGGAAATTCACTACTTTACACAATTCATTGCGATATATTTCCCATTCACGTTGCAGCTCTACAGTCAAGTTATCATCCCAGTCGAGTCCAGCTATCAACAACTTTTGGATAAACACTTTTGAGGTAATAATGCAGGGAGCAATCCATCCTAATGGGTCATAAAGACGTGCTATTTCCGCGATAATTTTTCTTTTTGTTTCAGGTGCAGGTTCCGGCGTCAACTTTACCGTGTAATCAAATTCATCTGATCGATGATTCCAGGCAAGTCCCAATATTTTGGTAACTTCCTCCATTTTTATTTGCATGCTATTATCTGAGCTTTCTTTCAAGCTATCTAGCAACTCTAACTTGTTGCTAGACCATTTTTGCAAAGTAAATCCACCACATTTTAATAGTTCATTCATTTGTTGATAAATCTTAATAGCTTCAATTTCAGACTCGCAGCCTGTCATTAAGTCATCCATGTAGGAATCGGAATTTACCCTCTCAGCAGCCAATGGATATTTATGGCCTTCGTCAACAGCTACTTGTTGCAACGATTTGACTGCTAAGTATGGCGCACAAGATGTGCCAAAGGTTACTCGTAAAAACCGATAATCCTAAAGTTCAGAATCTGTTTCTTCCCTCCACACAATGCGTTGACAATCAACATGTTTCTGTGCCACTTTCACTTGGCGGTACATTTTTACTATATCTGCTGTAAGACAGATTGGGTGCAGGCGAAAACGCATTATAATATGCCGTAAATCAGGCTGTAAAGTAGGTCCTACCATTAAGGTATCGTTTAAAGAAAACCCATTGTTTCCTTTAGCCGATGCATCTACTACCATTCTCGTTTTAGTAGTAGGTCTGTCCATTTTAATTACAGCATGATGCGGCAACCATACCTGACCAATGTCCGATTTTTTATTTTTAAGTGGGATTTTCTCCATGTGTTCAAGTGCTAAATATTCATTTATAACTTCAGGATATTGCTTCTTTTGATCCATGTTCTTGTTAAGCCGTTTTTCTAAATTGATAAATCTTTTGACAGTAATATTTTTTGTATTTCCATATTGACAGGGAGGGTCGTCCAAGCGGAATGGAAGCTCTACAATGTAGCGACCAGTTGCGTCACGCCGAGTGGTTTTCGCGAAATAATCTTCGCAAGCTTGCTCTTCTTGCGTAAGAATCTTTTTAAAGTTGTACTCAGGTTCGGATTCAATTTCCCAAAACCTTTTGAGTATTTCCGTTTCTTCCGATTGAACGTGCGCGCTGATTATATTATTATGACAACTTGCTATTTGTGAGGCGCCATCGCCAGTGCTTCCCGACAAAATCCATCTAAAGTTTGTATCTTGAGCTATAATGTGATCATTAGGACTTTTTATTAACCCTTCTTTTAATATTTTACAGTATACTTCCGCCCTAATAAAATATATATTTTATTTGGTGTGTTGTATTGCGGATCTGCAAGTTTCAGGTGAGGCAACTTTATCCAGTCATAAAACTCGCATTCTTTCAGGAAGCAGAGAACTAACTGTTCTCAGCACGTGTCTTTACTTTAAGCTTAAAGGTTGGATCATGAAGTGATTGCACCTCTACTATAACGGTGTGCCTAGATGATAGATTGCTTCGATCTCCACCTAGACCAGATATAATGCTTTTGGTCGCTACTTTCTTTAATTTCAGTAGTTGTACGGCTGCTTCCGTTATAAACGACGCTTGGGATCCCTGTTTCAAAAGTGCTCTCAGTACATGAGTATTACCCAAATTACTCGGCTTTCATCAAAGCTGTGGCTAATAAAGTTTGATTTGTAACTTTTCCTGCCAAAAAATGGTTCAAAATCTTTGATGGGGTACCATCTTGCATCGAAAATGAAGCCTGTTTTTCATTTTCGTCCATTGGTTCAGTCGCAGGTTCACTTGCGAATGCTACATTGACTGAACCACCTGCATTTTGGGGGAGTAGTAAAGTATGGTGACGTTTTTTGCATACGCAACATTTAGTTGTAACACGAAAGTCTTTATTTAAATGATTCCTGCCCAAACAGTTGAAACAAACTCCTAAAGTTTTTGCAATGTCTCTACGTTTGTCTACATTTTCCTAAGAAAATTCCGTACAATAACTTAATCGGTGAGATTGGTTTCAGTGTGGGCAAGCATCATTTGAAGAAATGTGCAAAGCCTTTGGATTACTGACATTACTAGGTTTTGGTTTACCTTTACCGTTATGCTCTAAAAACTCTAACGCTCTAAATCTGGTTTCCATAAAGTATTTAAACTCATCAAATGTTGGCAATTCTTCGGATGATTTACTTACCTACAATTTCCACTGCTTCCGAGATTCCGCGTCCAACTTCAAACCTATAATGTAAATAATAAGTACATCCCAAGATTTTGTGTCTATTCCTAAGTTTGACAGTTCATGCAAACAATCAGTAGTCGTATCTATCAATTCTATTAAAGCTGAAGATGACTCTATTTGTAAATTACGTTGACTTAGAAGGCGCTTCAAAATACAATTCGATGTGTATTTTTTATTGTTGTATCTACTTTGTAAAATATTCCAACATTTTTCGTAATTTAATAGCGTAATAGGTATATGTTTAATTAACTGTTCGGCTTCACCGGTAACTTGAGTTTTTAAATAATGCAATCTTTGTACATCGTCTAAGGCAGAATTATTGTGCACTAATGAAACGAATAAATCTTTAAATGTTAACCATTCTGTATATTTTCCGGAAAATGTTGGAATAGATATCTTAGGAAGCTGTAACAATGAATTGTTCCCTACGGGTTTGACTGAAGATTCACTAGAACTACCCAAAATATCTTTAGATTGTGACATAGTGACAAAGTCTAGATACATTTCATACACAGTTTCAAACACATTTTTCTTCACGTATAAACTCTCATCTAAATCCTTTTTTGAAAATTTAGCTATTAATGTTTCGAAGTAAAATTTTTCATTATTTATTCTAAACCCTCTAATCTTGTAGCTAAATATGACTCGGTTATCCGTTCCTTTGGTGACTTTCTATAGTTAATTCTTGCCTTTTCAATTTGATTTTTCATATCATCCATTATTCGTAATACGGCCTCCATATTGATGATGATATGTATGTAATTTATATTGTATTTATGATCCAGCAAATGTAAATCATTTCTCAAAGTTTAAAATGATCTTCCAGATAACGCAATTTTTCTAAGAATTCTAAGTGTCAAGTTCAAATTTTAACATAATATTTTTCTAAGTGTTTGGAGTTTTGTTCCAACGGGTAGAAATTTGGGCATAGGTTCCCTGTAGTTTCACTTTTTATCAAATTATTCTAAGTCCATGCACAATTTCTAAAATTTTACAAGCCTTTGACACTTTTCAATTTTTGTTTAAGTTGTTTATCTTCGTCTTCAAATTGAGCGTCGGTGGCCGACCGGTTACAGATCCGACTCGTAAGCCAGAGGTCCCGGGTTCGAATCCCGCTCCGGCCATGTACCAATGACTGTTTTCTGAGTTATGTACATTAGTTGAATACTAACCGATGCTCTTACGGTGAGGGAAAACATCGTGATGAAACCTGCACATTCAGGCGACTGGATGTGTAACCATGATCCAATCTGGTCAGGTTCCCCTGGTAGCAGGGTCATGGAGGTCAGATGGCAGTCGCTCCACTGTAATTACCTGATCTGCCAAATCCTGGATCATGGTCAAGGCGGACCCCGGGCCCTCGTTCTCGAGAGCACAACCGGGACATTAACGCCAAGATGATTATTTTTATCTTCGTCTTCAAATTAATAACTTTAAAGTACTCACAGTTTTACTGGCACTTATTACCACATAACTTTGCTCCAACCGGTCACACAGCTTGCTCATCCAGCTCCACCCAGCACGCAGACAGCTTGGCACAGCTTACACGGGTGTTGATGTTGTCAGGAATATTATTCTTCAACTTGGTTATTTTTCTTTCTTTATTCTTTATTCTTTATTGTACACAAATATGACATCATTATACAGTACAGTAACAGAGATGTACAAAGGCGAGCTTAACTCATTAATTGAGTTTTCTACCAGCAAACCTTGGAGTCATAGGAACAGGTTTAACTTAAATGCAGGTACTAAAAGTGTACACTTAAACTTACTACGGTAGATATTGATAAACACAGTTACTTACTTACATAAACATATACTAAAAATACATACATATTATATATAAACACATATTATACATACATAATATTATATACATACATATTTATTACTATACATACCTATACATTATAGATATATATACCTACTATGAAAAACTAAAGGAAGAGATAATGCTCTTTTACTCTTTTTTTAAAAACATTCAAAGATGGACTATTCCGAATGCTATGAGGAAGGGAGTTCCATAAACGCGCGGAGTGCACAGTAAATGAACCACCATACCGGCTAGATGTATGGGATGGTATCTTTAAGAGTAAGGATCTAACAGAACGCACAGGCTTATCCTTGGGCACTAAATATTCAAAACGCTCACTGAGGTACTGAGGAGTCCGTGGATTGTTAAGAACATTAAACAGCGTGCTGAGAACATGTACCTCCCTGCGCCGACGTATCGGCAACCATTTCAGTTGGGTTCTAAATTCAGACACATGATCAAACTTACGTAGACCAAAGATGAACCGGATGCACAAGTTCTGCAGCCGCTCCAATTTATTTAAAAGTTCCTCGGTAGCGTCCAGAAAACAGACATCAGCGTAATCAAGATGAGGGAGAAGCAGCGACTGGGCCAAGACAACTTTTACGACTACTACTTTTATATCTCTTATTGTGTACCACAAGAACGTATTTTACAATCAAAAAACGATCCGAGCTCGATGGACCTTTGTACAGACAGCGCACAAAGCCCCCAAAATGCCCCATAAAATGAGAACGTCAATTCCTGGATCGTATAGTTACTTTAATAAAAATAAGCATTTCAATATATAATTTCGTAAGACACACATCGTTAGCGCAATTTAAAAGACTATCACCGACATCTACTGAAATTTCTAAGAACTTATGGTTTAACTTTGGACAGATAGATAATATCCCGGGGCAGCATTTATGCTGTAAACATCTAAAAAATTGATAAAGTAATTATAAACCAGCAACTAAAATTTTGGTGCAGTACAAAGATTTAATAAAGCCAGTTTTTCCAGCAAACCAAGGTTGATCGAACTCCCAGTACATTTACAATAGCTAAAGAGCTCAGCGTATATTTCGTAGATAGTAGTATATGTTATAGTAAGTATACCATCATATCAGCCAGAAGACGCCCACTGCTGGGCATAGACCTCCCCCAGAGATCTCCACAAAGGCCGGTCCTGTGCTTTTCGCATCCAGCTGGTACCTGCGATCCTTACCAGGTCGTCAGTCCACCTTGTGGAAGGCCTACCCACGCTGCGTCTTCCGGCACGTGGCCGCCACTCTATTTAAAACTGCTATCCACGGAATAATGTGGTAAATACGGTCCTGTTACAATCTCTGTCAAATATACATCAAATTTGGTACTAAAGCTACCAAAAATGTTAGATGCTCGATGGACACGCGCTAAACTACACGCAAGTGTACGCCTCGCTGCAAAGTTCTTTCAGTCACTTCCAACATGGGTTTCTGAAAGGTCGTTCCACTGTGACTAATTTTACTCTTCTTAATAATACATTGACTGATGCTATGGAGAGTGGCTCACAAGTTGACGTTATTTATACAGACTATAGCAAAGCCTTCGATAGAATCAATCACAAACTGCTTTTAAATAAGTTGGCTGCTATCGGGATCAGTTCAGATGGTTCACCTCCTACATTTCAAATAGATCTCAGGCTGTCGTAATCAACAACTATATGTCTGGTTGGGTGACCATTCCTAGTGGCGTGCCCCAAGGTTCATTATTGGGGCCTCTGTTGTTTATTGTCTGTATAAATTACATAGAATCATGTTTTTTAACAGCTAGTTTTTTGGCTTATGCAGATGATATGAAGATATATGCTACCATAGGTTCATTTGCTGACGCTGAGGCCCTCCAGGCCGATCTCGAGCGTCTTGACGACTACTGTCTAATAAACAAACTGGATCTCAATCCCGCTAAGTGTTCAATTGTGACTTGCGGTCGCAAGCGAGCTTTTTAAGATTACAGGCGTTCTGCACGACTCCAAACTTATTTTTGACTCACATATCAACGCTATAGTAGCTAAAGCATATAAGGTGCTTGGTTTCATAATGCGATGTTCTAAAGAATTAAATTCCATTAAAACTATTAAGATATTGTACTATACGTTTGTTAGGAGTATTCTTGAATATGCATCTCAGGTTTGGAGTCCGTGCTTTGCTATTTACAAGTCGAGGCTATACAAAAGAAGTTTATGCGTTATTTATTACTTACGCCTATGCAAGAAACCGGCCGTGTGGTGTCCGGCAGAGTAGAATAGCACCAACCCCTTACATACATGGGTGTCGTACAAGGCGACTAATGTTTTCGAGGCAAAAGATCAAGAGTCTCCGTAGTCTGGAAAATGGGCAGCAGCATTTTCCATTATTATATTTAAACACTGCGATCTCCAACCCGCCTGCCAAGCGTGGAGATTATGGCAATAACCTCCCCTTTCGCGGGAGAGGCCCAAAGTCCTGCAGTGGACTGTTACGGGCTGTGATGATGATGATGCAAGAAACACCACCTTCCTCCACTTCTCAAACGATGAGAAATAGCAGACCTTTGATTGCCCGGAACTTCTCTCTCGTATTTTTATTAAAGCGCCTGCAAGATCTTTTAGACACCACTACCCTCTTCATGTTCCCGAAGCTACCACCAACTATAGGAGAAATACCTTTCTGTTACAAGCAGCTCAAAATTTTAACGTCTTGCCCAAAGTTGTTTACCTTGACCTGTTTAATATAAGTTTTGAATCGGCGAAAAATCGTGTACTTAAGTATTACTTTGACACACTGTAATGCAAGTATTTTGAAAAATTGAGTCGAGCAAAGATAGTTTTTAGGCTTAAGTTGTTGTGTCTCATCAATTGTTGTACTTATTTTTATTTATTGTGTGTTTTATCAGTGGAAGCCTATAATTGGCTATGTAATGCTATTATTGTTTTTAATGTAACAACTGCTGTTGGCTTTCCTTAAGTAAATAAAATAAAATAAACCAACATCTGCTAAAACAACTCAGGACAACCGTTAGACACTCTTTTACAATACAATACACAATACAATACAAAACTCTTTATTGCACCAGAGGACACAAGTACAGATACAAAAAAAAATATGCTAGGTAGTACAAAGGGCGGTCTTATCACTAATTTGATCTCTTCCAGACAAGCTTGGTATGGAGAGAAGCACAGGAAAGCTTTTTTATGGTACGACTTTTTCTAAACATGTGTTCAACAGATGTAGAATAGAATAGAATAGAATAGAAAGACTTTTATTTGGTACTCCATGCACACACATCAACTTATACCTAAACAATAAATATAAATAAATACATCTTATTTTACAAAGAAAAGAAAAAAAGAAAAAGAGAAATACCACTTAATATATAGGCTGTATGTGTGCGCTGCAGCAACACAAAAGGGTTGTGGCTCAGCACAGTATTACCTTGAAGGGCAACCCACTGATTTTCAGCCAAAACCTAGGTAGTACGCGGTACCCAATGAAATATTTTTTAAAAATATTAACGGCCTTACCACAAAAAATATTTTAAACACGAGATAAACATGTGTTTAGTTAGTCACTGTCTAAATTGTTAAACACTGTTTAGGCGGGTGTTTAACTTTCTGTACTACAAAACGACGTTTAGCAACTGTCTACCAAGACAGTGTTTAACTTCATGTTTTCTCTTCATCTCTAGTAACACTGAACAACATTCATTCATCTCGGTCCCCATTCGTTCTGAACCGTTTCGTTTTATGCAAACATTATTCGAACACATTTCAGTGGTTTCCGAATTACAATGAAATTTAATTAAAAATATACTATAAATTAACCTGTATTATGTTTTTCTCTATAATTTATTGATTTAATGAACACAAATCAAAATATTTTCGATTATTTCTTAAGACCTTGTTTCCATAGCATACTTGCAACGGAAAAGGAACGTAATTTACGTTTGACGTTACTAAATTGATGAGCGACTTGGTTTTGTTTGGCGCGAGGCGCGAGTTTTACGTTACGTACAATATCTTCCTCTCTGCGAGTTTTATTCTTGTTTTCATTAGTTTCGACAATAGACGGACTCTGGGCCCTCGCGTGCCGCGCGGGGGCGCAACCGGGACATGGTGCCAAGATGATGATGATCAGTTTCGACAATAAACTTATATTAATAGTAATATAGAAGGGGTTTTTAAAGACCAGACTATCTTATTAATATCTAAAATATTTTTCATTATAATATTCAAATGGATTAATTCGCTCACGGTATACTATGTCTCGAAAAGTATATTAAGTCTTCCTCGTCTATAAAATAAATCAAATCCAAAAAATCCATGACCGTACTCAAAAATTTAACCCGCCACGAGTAGACACGATGAAAAATACACCAAAAATGCCACCATACATAAAGTTAGACACGTGCTAAACCACCATCTGGCAGTGTCTAAAGTTAAACATGGTTTAACAATTGCTTAACTCTAGACAACCGTTAGACACACTTTTATGGTACGACTTTTACTAAACATGTGTTCAACAGATGTCTAACCCTTGTTTAACTTTTTTGTGGTAAGACTGCAAGTGTGTAAAGTGAACGAAGTGTAGTTACATGCTCCACATTTTCAACTACCAATCAACACTACAAACGCGAAAATTGTGACACCTGTCTGTTCGTCTGCTACTTTTCAACGCCCAAAGCGCTGCACGGATTTGGAAAAAAAAAAAAATATATTTTAGCGACATGGTGGCCTATGCAAGCATTCCATATGTTAAGTTCCGCTATCGCAAGAAGTGCTCTGGAATACCCTCCTTCTGGATTTCTAAAATATGACTTTTATAATGTTTCTTCAATAGCACTTTGTGCCTAACATTCTTATTGGAGGGGGTATGTTATTCCAGCACTTCGTTGCTTGATAGCGGAAACTGCCCCTAAAAGCTGCCGACCCATGATTATGAACCGACAGAGGAATATGTGCAGATCTACTGCCATACTTCTCCTGAAGTGAAGTAATCTTAATTTTTTCAAATAAGTAATGAGGTTGCTTAAACTTCATCACATCAAACAGGACACATGCAAGATGCAACCTCTGCCTAGATGCCATATTTAACATTGATTTATTGTTTAAGTAAGGGGTTATATGGCTACGAGGTGGTATTTCGAAGCAGAAGCGACAGCAAGCATTTTGAACCCGTTGTATCAGTCTCTGGGTTTTACACAACAACCGTGGGCCATATAGAGTGTCGCCATAATTTAGTCGTGACAAAACAACCCAGATGTCCAACCCTTGTTTAACTTTTTTGTGGTAAGACTGTATAAATTTTTATCATCTCTGTCAAAAATACGTTGACCTCTATAGCTATTGTAAATGTACTGAGAATTAGATCATTCATGCGCCAATCAGTGGACCTCTAGAAAATACTAAATTTTTACCGCACCAGAGGTTTTTATTGCTGGTTTATTATTTCTCAAGCAAGTTTTGATTTGTTTTATAGCCTAAATGTTGGCCGAGGATATACTATTGCTATACAAAATTTCATGGAACTCTGTTCAGCGATTTTTATGTGATGCGCGTTCAAACAGACAGATAGACAAAGATAAAATTTTAAAATTGTCGTAACGTGTTCAGGTGGTTGTTTTAAGTCGCTCTGGTTGGTTTTTTGTCTTTACGATTTTATTACATGTATAGATATTTTAGATTTATTTTTTGTAACATAGATTAAAAACGCAGGTAAAATCCACACCGTGAAAGCCGCCTTAGCGTACCTACTTAATTTGAACGAACCAATGAGTACGTTGTATTCAGCCTCAGTACTTTATAGTTGAAAAAAATTGAGTATAGTAAGCCATTTTTCGATACAACTTTAGCGTTAAATACTCGTACCTGTAACCGTTTATTGTGACGGGTACCTCTTAAAGTGCAAATAATATGGTGATAATTGGCCCCAGTTTGGCTAAGCAGTCCGCCTGACCAATTTGGGTAACAGTAAGTGACAAATAAAAAATAATAATTATAGTGGAACTTGTATAAAAAGTGTTTTAATTCTAACAAATAAATAAACATTTGTCTTAGACTCACATATAAACTTACCTCTTAGATTAACGTTGGAAACAGTTCTGGCACCGATTGTTAGAAAAAGTGAGTCATAGCACTAAGTAGATAAACTAAACAAGTTGTTTCAAATCTATACGCACGACTAAACATCTCATAAATAACCCATAGTTTCTTTATAAATTTGCGACCAGCACTTGGACAAGTTTTTGTGCTGCTGAGTGTAGGTATGTATAAGATAAGATAAACTATGATGCAATGGAATATTATAAATAAATAAATAAATAAATATTCTTGGACAAATTCACACAGCACCATCTAGCCCCAAACTAAGCAAAGCTTGTGCTATGGGTGCTAGATAACTGATTATGTATAGTTCTTCTAGATTGTGCACATATGTTTCACGCATTATTTGACATTGTGCTCTCTTCTCTTAAAATGAGCTTTTTCTTTCCTCATTGCATCACAGTTACAAGGATCATTTGGCATTTGGATGAGGGCGTGAGTGTCAAACATCAACTCCAGCTGTCTGTCAAAAATGACGCTTTACAAGATGGCAGCGTTCATTCTGATTTCGGCCACGTGCCAAATGATCTTTGTAAACCGTCACTTGACAGTGCCGCGTCGTGTTCGAAGTGAATGCGTGCTGCATGCGTCCTGCATGCATCTTGCGTTTGTCCGTCGCGTCGCTGTGTGATGGGACGCTAATAATTCAAATTCATACAACATAACCCTCCTTCTGTCGCAGTCGGTTAAAACATTGGCGTCGTTCGAACGTTGAAACGTTCGAACGACGCCAATGTTTTGCTAACATAAGAAGCTAAACACTCACATGTGGCACCTACTTAAAATTCCGAAACCAGAAGCAATAAATTCCCCAAAACGCAACGAGCTTAATGACAAGGGTCACACTTGTGAAGCGCAAAAAAAAATAAAAGTTCGTAATTCAAAATGTCAAATAAATTCACGCTGGGATATCGATGTAAAAACTATACCAAGAAAGCGAACAAGCTAGCCATAGAATAAAAAACTAACAGAAAAACCAAGGTTTCAGATACATTTAAATAAATCTGTATTCTAAGCCTTACGACTTAGGGATGCTTATCAAATATGGCATTACGCGGCAAACCGTTGGACAATTTCAGGGACGAGCAAGCGAGACAAAATCAGTCGGTGGTGAAAGGCGCATACGCGGGAAGCGACGGGGTTGGGAGATTGCACTCCCCGCCACAAGGGATGATGCGCAGGCGTCGGTTGTCATCCGTAACAACCAAAGGACACCAAACAACACAAGCAAAGAAGAACCTTATGTTTATTAGAGTAGATACTAAAATTGTAATTAGTAATTAATAATGGTCAGCGAGATGAATCGAGGGGTAGAGGGTTGACACTTCTTATTTCGGAGCAGAGCGAGGCGGCTGGGCGAGCAGCGGAGCAAATATTAGAATCTGATCATAAAGTTTAATAATGTATAATTAAATAATATTTTAATTTACTATAGTTTTTATTTATATTAGAGTCAGTGTATTTTTGCTGTCGGCGACAAAAGTTAAGTTGACACCTATTATATTTATATAAATGGTTTGGGTCTATATTGTATCGAACAGATTAATTACATTTATCAATTTCATCAATTTATATTAATATCCTCACTACTAAAGATTTCTATAACATAGTTTAACTCAGTCAAGATGTAAAGTAAAATTTACCCAATCGATTGACATTTACATTTAGTTTTGACTGTAATTATTAACTATAAATATCTCTACGTGAGATAATTTGAGCATAGTACTATTGGAATAAATATTCCGAAGCCTATGTCTTCCATCATCCAATCAAGTAATTAATGTGTTTGATATATCTCTGTATGAGATGAATGTCTGCTATTGTTTGATTAAATTCAACCAAAGCCTATGTATATGTACTTATATATTGCGCGTAATTCACGTTAACGTTCATCATCACGTTAACTCATCCCTGCGTGATATAGTCGTAATGTGGCATTATTTGAATAAAATGATAATCAAACCTACCTATGTCTAAAATGCGACGCTTGGGAGTTCGTAATGTACTTATATTGAAATCATCATCAATGACGAATACTTCAAAATATATATTGTTTATTGTAAATGTTTGGTAATAAATATATGTTAGCTTAAACCAACGGTTTATTCATAATGTTATTAGACCAAAAGGCGTATTGGCTGTCCCAGCTTATACGACTAGTCTAATTAACGAATATACCTATAATCTATATTATTTTTAGGCCAAAAGGCATGTGAGTTGATCAATCTCCACATGACTAGCCTAACACTTGTTAGTAACGCGCAGCGTTAATGAGTCGGATACTTTATTAATAAGTTATAATTTATATTGACTAATTGTTTCACATTAACTTACCTAATGAATCTTATGTTTTATTATATGTTTTAATCATGCAAACCAAGTATGACGCTTTGACTTTCAATTGTGTAGATGAAATGATTTGATATGAACAGATAATTGTTTAAATAATATTAATTCAGATATTAATTCATTAATTAACTATAACTAGATTTAATTGGGCGGAACTGGTTTTTGCGGACTGACCCGTTTTCCAGTTCCTATAGGTATTGGCCCTAGGAATCGT
Source organism: Blastobasis adustella (assembly GCA_907269095.1). Lineage (NCBI taxonomy): Eukaryota > Metazoa > Arthropoda > Insecta > Lepidoptera > Blastobasidae > Blastobasis > Blastobasis adustella. The sequence continues at coordinate 2,652,445 of OU026132.1, forward strand.
TCGGTCAGAATCACGAATTTCTTTATTGTCAGAAATTCTTGGTTAAAATAATAAAATTGTTTCAATCGTAGAGTCACAATTAAGTAAATAAACCTATATTCATACTTTAAACTCTACCTGTGACTTTATTTTATATTCCCGCATACCTTGACTAATTTTCAGTAAACTACATTCCAAGTTGGCAGTAATCACCCATATCTAATGATTGAGATGCCTAAGTAACTTCATTCTAGACTAATGGTACTTAAATGCCTTAAAAAAACTCATTTGCTTTAGAGAAAATCAATACAAATACCCATATAACTTCTTGCAATTTAACGCATGGCATTCGAGTTTTGATTTGAAGTAATACTTATCAAACCCTAGTTGGTTCTATATTCAGTAAGACTGAGACACCACAGTCGTTGCGATCCTTCATCTCGTAAAACGTAGGGAAAAGCTGTCTAAAGGATCCTAAATTGAGAAAATACATAGGGGCCCCATTCTCAGATGAAAAGTGGATGTGTTTTAAATATATGGATATGATAACCCTACGGGGTTATAATGATTGACAGCAGTATAGCAAAGGATATACCTAGTTATTTTGCCAGGCCAAGGCAAGCTTAGGAAACCTTGGGGATCAGAAAGCTTCGACACCTTCCATCGTGGTACTCCTTGGAGCACATGAAAGGAATCAGGGACACGTTAAAATATTATCCTAGTGGCAGAATAATATCGGCTGGAAACCTGGCTCCTTGTGACCCACTTCAGGGGGCTCAACTTGCTGTCTTATAACTAAAACTATATTTATATATCACTCGAATCATTGCCATTGACGTAGTAGAGTTTTATTGCAAGTTTCTTTCATCCCATATTACAGAGACATTAGAAATGAATTAACAATTAAAGTTTAAGGCATTTATAAACCAATCATCAAATCCTAATCTCATAAAGTTAAATGGACTGTCGGTGACGGCCTATGTACAACCCATTTTATATTGGACTCACACACAACGGTGAGACCGCTTCATGTGACGCGCGAGACTCCATCGACTAACGCTAGGTTTCTAGATCGACTCTAAAAAAAAAAAAGGAAAAAAAAAAGGAAAAAAAAAGAAGGAAAAACTGTAAACAGCGGCTGCACTCCCTCCCACTCAAAGTGCACCTCACTAACATCCGAGGCCTGCACTCAAATCTCGATGCAGTCCACTACCACCTTGAGACTGAAAAATCGCAGCTGCTGTTCCTCACTGAGACGCAGATCAGATGTCCGGCTGACGCGACGTACCTCAGCTACCCAGGGTATACTCTCGAGCACAGGTTTGTACCTCGTGCCGGAGTCTGTGTGTACGCTCGCGAAGACATCTGCAATCGGCGTATAAGGAGCTTTGAGGGGTCTAGTTTTTCTATTTTGTGGTTGCTGGTGGATACAGGTCAAGTGCAAATCCTGTATGCCTGCATTTACCGATCGCACAGCGGGGATCAGGAGACGACTCGCTTATGTGACCATCTCATAGAAGTGGCGGATGAGGTGAGGGAACGTTACCCCGCGGCGCAGTTTGTCATTCTGGGGGATTTCAATGCCCACCACCAAGAGTGGCTTTTCCTATACCAGGTGACGGATCATGCTGGGAGAGAGGCGCGTAAACTAGCTCTGTCGCTAGATCTCACCCAGCTGGTAGACTGTGCCACGAGGGTACCTGATGTTGACTCCCATACCGCCAATTGCTTAGACCTTCTGCTGACAACCGATCCGGACAGACACTCAGTATCGGTCTCTGCACCGCTGGGTACATCCGATCACTGTCTGGTGAAATCTGTATCCGTTTATTCCCCACCCGAGCAAACCCCATGCAACCCCCGACGGGTGTGGCGATACAAGTCAGCAGATTCGGATGAGATGCGCCACTTCTTTTCGTCCTATCCTTGGCGGGAGATATGCTTCTCTCCGGGCGATCCGTCGAATTGTGCTGAAGCCGTTATCGCGGTTATACTGCAGGGTATGGAGTACTTTATTCCGTATTCTGACGTAGCGATGAACGGCAGGTCTCGCCCATGGTTTGGTGCTGAGTGCAGACGTGCTGAAGTGCTGAAGCATTCGGCATACTCTGCCTGGGCTGAGGCTCGAGCGCATTTGTCTCCGGATACTCGCAAACTGAAGAGAGCCTTTAACTTCACCGCCAAGTATTACAAAAGGACGCTTCGCAGGGCTAGATTCGACCGCATAAGCCGGATTGGCGCCAAACTGGCCTCTTATCCTCCTGGGAGTAAGGCGTTTTGGTCTCTGGCAAAAGCGGTCGAATCTAATTTTAGTCAATCTTCGTTGCCATCGTTGCTGAGGCCAGACGGAACATTGGCCCATGCTGCTGAAGAGAAAGCGAATTTGCTTGCTTCTCTTTTCGCGGCGAATTCACGTTTGGATACTGCAGGAAAAACACCACCTATCTCATCCCGTGCTGACTGCGCTATGGCAGAGGTGCGAATACATCAGAGAGAGATCTTAAAAATCCTGCAGAGTCTGGACGTGAACAAGGCTAGTGGGCCTGATGGTATACCGGCAATAGTCCTGCGTAGTTGTGCCCCTGAGTTGTCTCCTGTTCTCACACGCCTGTATCGCCTCTCACTTGGGACTGGTATTGTACCTAAGTCGTGGAAGCTTGTCAATGTGCAGCCCGTGCCCAAAAAAGGCAGCCGCGCCGACCCTGCCAACTACCGCCCTATTTCGGTCACTTCAATACTCTGTAAGATTATGGAACGTGCACTAAACAACAAACTCCTTACGCATCTTGAAGGTAACGATCTCCTCAGCGATCACCAGTACGGGTTCCGCCGTGGTCGATCTACTGGGGACCTTCTGGTGTATGCCACACAATTGTGGAGTGAGGCCATTGAGAGACATGGCGAGGCCCTTGCTGTGTCTCTTGATATCTCCAAGGCCTTTGACAGGGTTTGGCATGCGGGCCTTCTAAGCAAGCTTCCTTCATTTGGTATTCCTGTTGGCTTTTGCACCTGGTTATCGGATTTTCTGAGTGAACGTTCAATCCGTGTAGTTATCGATGGCTACTCGTCTAATCTTGAGGCTATCGACGCGGAAGTTCCTCAGGGATCGGTACTGTCCGCGACTTTATTCCTGCTGCATATTAACGATCTGCTAACAGTACCAGGTACCTTTGGGTACGCAGACGACAGCACAGTGACGGAGTCCAAAAGGAGTCCATTCCATCTTACTCCAACTTTTCGGGATGTTCCTGTGGAAATTACCGGCAACCTACAGCTTCTAGGTGTTGAGCTTTCTACCAATCTCAACTTCGGTCAGTACATCGAATCCAAGGCAAAAATTGCAGCAAAAAAACTTGGTGTCCTCTCGAAGGTTAAGCGGTACTTCACTTCAAGGCAGTTGATTCAGTTATATCAAGCACAAGTCCGATGCTGCATGGAGTACTGCTGCCACCTCTGGGATGGATCAGCCAAATATCAACTGGCGGCTTTGGATTCGGTGGAAAAACGTACAAAGAAGATGATTGGTGACCCACAGTTGATTGAAGCTAGGCTGCAGAGCCTCGAGCATCGGCGTAGGGTTGCGCGTCTGTCGGTCTTCTACAGGTTACATTTCGGTGAGTGTGCGAAGCAGTTGCACGACCTCATTCCGCCGTCCCCTTTCCGCCATCGGGAGACACGATCCGGGCGAGCGCTTCATCCTTATGTCGTGGACCTTCCAACTATCCGCACGAGCCGCTTTGGCTTGACTTTTATAATGCGTACGGCTAAGGAGTGGAACGTGTTAAGGTTGAGCACCCCTTACAACTATCATTTGTCAGCACCAAGTCATCATAATTAACGAACATCATAAGCTATATAATATTGTCAACACTGCACTATTTTAGGTATAAATAACACTGTATTTTAGATTTCAATTAGTATTGTTTTAATAAACGAAGTGTAAACTCTGCCTGATTAATAAATTATTTTTATTAATTACTCCGCCGCCCCTAACTTAATTGGCGCAGCCGGTAGGATTTCAACAGTTGAATACATATTCATCGTCCGTTTCTACGGTTAAGTTGAAACCACCGAACAAATAAATACATTAAGAAGAGGCGAACGTAGTTCCTGAGAAGTCAAGCAACGACGTCACGGGAACCAGAACCAGGACCAGGACCAGGACCAAGCAACGGACCAGGACCAGGCCAGGAGAAGACCAGGACCAGAGGACACTTCGGCAAACAAACAATATTCCGAAAGGACATGGGAGCGACGGGATTGTGAGTATACCTTTTCACCATTCCTTGTCTTTCCGCACTTCCTTCCGTTCATAATACTTATACGTGTTGTTAGGAATTAGAAAACGTCATAACAAAAGCGTATAGGTAGGCTGTTATTTGAGAATCCACATTTTCTTGAATAACAATTTAGTTTGGTATTATTAGTAGTAGATTTAAGAAGTCTTTAGTTTTTGATAGGTAAATTTTTCTCATCGTTCAAGATGGATAATATTGTGAGAGTACCCATGGAAATGGTCAAGATTATTCCAGAATTCGATGGGGACACTAGATTATTACCACTTTTTGTAAAGAAATGCGAATACATCCTAAACACTTTCCAAGGGGGAAACCTACATAATGAGTACTTGTTTCATGTTATAACTAGTAGGCTCTCGGGGGAAGCAGCTAAACTAGTTGGGGAACGAGAAAGCATTGATACATGGGATGAGTTAAAACGTTTATTGGGCCAAAACTTCGGTGATCCAAGGTCCGAAGATTGTTTGGCCATGGAAATCGAAGCATTAAAACGAAATAGAAACGAAAGTTATTGCGATCTTTGCCATAGAATCCAACATTTGAGAAGTATACTATTCGCGAAATTCAACGAAACCATCAATGATGTGAATTTACGCCAAGCGAAACACCACATTTACGATCATATGTCGCTGAATGTTTTTCTTTTCAATTTGCCGGCTTACTTAGTTAGGCTAGTACGCTTGCGAAATGTTCCTACTCTGGAGGAGGCTTTGAAAGTGGTATTGGAGGAACAAAACTTCCAAACAGTATACGATGCGAAGAACGTCCGCGAATCAATTCAAACAGGAATGGACCCAATAACAGTTCAAGTAGCAATCAACCAGTCAGGTCAAATCAGTCCGCCCAATATAACCCTCCACGGTACGACAATTCACAACGAGTATCAGGTGCACCAAATAATGCATTTAATTACATGCAAAACAGTGCGCAGAACTCGCCAAACAATTCATTCCAATTTAGAAATAATAGACAGCAGCAGGCTAATAATAGATTGAATGAAAACACTTTTAATAATTCGCCGCGTGTTAACAGGTCAGCACCGCCACCGGTACAAGCACAGCGTCAGCACTTTGCGGACAATGCACCGATGCAATATTATGCGTCACCTAGACCGTCGGGGTCGAATACCAATGTTACGATGCGCACAGCGAGTTCTAGACGTGTTTATTACACAGAAAATAATAACGATTTTCAACCGTGTAACTCACAACAAGGTACGGAAGACAGTCAAAATTCTGTCTCGTATAGTGAACCGGTGGAAAATTTTTATATGGGAGCCTCGGGGATAGGGAACGTATAAAAATTAATTGCCATAAGCTTTTGAACTTGCCTCATATTCGCATCCCAAAACTAAATGCTGTTTTTATGATAGATACGGGCAGCACACGCTCATTTATTAGTCCGAAAGTGGCAAACGAATATTACGCAAGTTTTAAGCAGAAAGAGTCTTTCGAAGTCATTAGCACCCACGCATCAAGTAAACACAGTGAGGTAGACTTCTTTGACTTACCAAAGATATTTAATTGTAGCCATAAACATAAGTTTTATATTTATTCGGTTTATGAAAGGTACGATGGTCTAATAGGAAGTGACTTGTTGAAACAACTCAATGCCAAGATCGACATGAAATCTCAAACCTTGTTCACGGACTCTAGTAAAATACCAATCATTTACTCACCACCCACGAGAGAGATGTATAACCTACCTCCTCGATGCGAAATGAGAGTCACATTGCCAGTCAACTTGTTACATGGAGAAGGTATTCTAAATTATACCCAATTCTGTAACGGAGTTCGAATGCCAGCCGCTGTAGTAAAATGTACTAACGGTTACGCAACGACAGTAATTCAAAATACAACGGATTTACTTCAAACAATCACAGTTACGGCTCCATTCAAGGTAGAGTTATTTCAACAACAATCACACATCGTCAACTCAACAACCCTGAATTCAACAGAATGCTACCAGGACGTCGAGAAATTACTCGAGGATAATTTAAATACTAAGCTTAGGTTAGACCATATCAATGAGGAAGAAAGAATGATGATAGATCTCACATGCAAAGAATATAAAGACATATTCTATTGTGAAGACATACCTCTGTCTTTTAGTAATCAGGTAAAACATAAAATCAGAACAAAAAACGAGGATCCGATTAATTTAAAGGCACACAGACTACCTCCAGTCCAGACACAAGAGATAAAAAAACAAGTAGGAAAAATGCTACGTGATAATATTGTGCAAGAGTCACACTCGCCTTGGAGCGCCCCAGTCCACCTGGTGCCCAAAAAGTTGGATGCATCGGGGGAACAAAAGTGGAGAATGGTAGTCGATTATAGGCGTTTAAATGATATCACTACTGATGACAAATACCCTTTACCAAACATCAATGATCTTTTTGACATGCTTGGGAAGAGTATGTATTTCACTACGCTAGATCTCGCGAGCGGATACCATCAGGTAGAAGTAGAAGAGGAAGATAAATCAAAAACTGCTTTCAGTACACCATTCGGGCATTACGAATTCAATAGAATGCCGTTTGGGCTCAAAACTGCTCCTGCAACCTTTCAGCGAGCAATGGACAACGTCCTAAGAGGATTACAAGGATTGCATTGCCTTGTTTACCTTGACGATGTCACTTTCCATCAGGTGGCCCGCATGCCTGTTTGTCTGCCGGATAACATAAAAAAAAAAAAAAACTTCTCAAAAAGCTTGCCAGAACACATAGAGAAATTGAAAGCTGTTTTCGATAGATTCCGTCAGACTAACTTAAAGATTCAGTTAGATAAATCTCACTTCCTTAGGAAAGAAGTCTTGTACTTGGGACACACAATCACCAATGAAGGTCTTAAACCAAATAACGACAAGATAGAAGCAGTACTTAAGTACCCAATCCCCCGAACAGCTACAGAAATTAAAAGTTTTCTAGGACTTATAGGCTACTACAGAAAGTTCATCAAAGATTTCGCCAAAATTACGAGACCACTAACGGCATGTTTAAGGAAAGGGAAAAAGATAGTGTTAAATGAAGAGTACATAGATAGTTTTGAAACATGTAAAAAGCTGCTAACAAACGCACCTCTTTTACAGTTTCCAGATTTCGAAAAACCATTCGTATTGACCACCGATGCATCCAACTTTGCTATCGGGGCTGTCCTTTCACAAGGCACCATAGGTTCAGACAAACCTATAGCATATGCTAGTAGGACGTTGAGTGATACAGAGGGTAGATATAGCACTATCGAAAAATAACTTTTAGCGGTAATATGGGCCGTAAAACACTTCAGACCGTACCTTTATGGGAAGAAGTTTGTGATTTACACCGACCATAGACCTTTGGCATGGTTGTATTCACTCAAAGAGCCAAACAGCAAACTCACACGTTGGCGCCTACGATTAGAAGAGTACGATTTCGATATTAAGTATAAGAAAGGACAGCAAAATACTAATGCTGACGCCCTTTCTCGAGTTAGGATTAACGCACTAGAAGACGACTTAGATTCAATTTTAGTAAATGTAGATGCAGACGAGAATCGTGTTAAGGAAATTATTGAAGAATTGGAAAGAAATGTGACTGTGCGAAAGCCCAGACCACAAGTAGAAGCAAGGGATATTTCAGATACTGAGAGTGTTAAAACACAAGTGATAGATTTTTCAGATTCCGAAAGTGACAAAATGGAGATCATAGAAATTTCAGATTCAGACGATGGGGCAACTGCAAATTCAATCTCTAATAGGGAACACGAAGGAATCCCTATTCTTAATGAGGCAATTGATTGCAAACCAAAACAAATAATAGTGCAGACTTGGTTTAGAGATAAACTCTCAGTAAACGATACTTCTAATAACAAACAAAGAATCTTAGAAGTATTTCTGCCCGTCAATAACGGAAAGTTAGTGAAAGATTTTTTTAAAGAGTATGTAGATATTAAACACAAATATTTCATCTATTTCGAAGACCCAAGGTTTAGGGCAACGTTTTCAAAAGTTGTCACAAGGTTATACAAGAAAGGGACACTAAATTTGACAGAATGCACCGAGCGTACGGTAAATCTATCAGAGTCAGAGGAAGATCAACGTCAGGTCATTCTAAAGTACCACGAAGGTAAAACATGTCACAGGGGTATTAATGAAACATTGACGAAAATCAAACGACATTATTGGTGGCCGAACATGAAAGAAGCAGTAACAGCTATAATTAACTCATGCGATCAGTGCAAAAGAATGAAGTATGAAAGGAAACCCGTAAAACCAAGCATACAATTAACTCAAACTCAAAATGCACCATTTCAGGTAGTTTTTATGGACCTTCTTTATATCGAAGGTAAATATTATTTAACAATAGTCGATGCCTTTAGTAAGCTAGGGCAAGCTATTAATATCCCAAATCGTAGCACACCAGAAGTAGTGCAAGCTCTTATCAAATACTTCAGTATGTACGGCTTACCAAAGAAAATAAATGGCGATTCAGGAACTGAATTTAATAATGAATTGATCAAGGAACTATTAAATCTATACAAAATAGAGTTACATTTCGGCACCCCAAATAATCCCAGTTCAATGGCGATAGTAGAGCGGTTCCATTCAACAATAATTGAGATTTATCGCTTAGCTAAGTATGAGAAAAGCGAACTAGACGCCGCGTCTGTCATGCAATAATGGCATACAATAAACTCTATCCATTCCGCTATTAGCTATACTGCTTTTGAGATCGTTTTTGGAAACACAGACTCTAGCAATGTATTTGAAATAGATAGGGACCGAAACCTAATGCAAAAATTACTTCAAGATCATAGGAAGCGATTAAAAGTATTATATGAATATGTATCGGATAAATTGCAAAATGATAAGATTAAAGTTAGGGAAAAAAGAGGAGGTGAGGAACCACCAGATATTAAAGATGGCGATGATATATTTATGAAAAATACCCGAACGAGAAAAGCTAAAGACCTACCCCGTTTCGAGAAAGCTAAGGTCATAGGCTCACCATCTAGGAATATTATTCCAGTCGAGCTAAAGAAGAGAAAAACAAGGGTAGCTATTAAGAATATTAAACGTCCTCCGCAGGTCAAACCTAGTACTTCTAGTACTAGTCGCACAGATCGGCAGCCTGGAACTGCAAAACCTAAACCAGAATCCGGGAATAACACCGATCAAACTTGGCACAGCAGTGATGAGGACTAATATATGGACTATTTTTAAGACATTCGATTTAGACTCTGTAGTAAGTGAAGTAGATAGTAATATACAACAGTATGATAAGATAAACGTTTTAGTAACTAGTAATAATGAATACAAACGTGAATTAGGAAGTTTATGTATGCAAATTGAATCATTAGTCAATGAAATAAAAGCTAGGATTAATCAGATTTTACCCACTTTTAGAGTAAGAAGGGCAATATTTAGTCCCTTAGGTTCTTTAGTAAAAATTATTTCAGGAAACTTAGATGAAGAAGACGCAAAACAATACAACTTTGAAATAAGTCAGCTAAAAAAGGAAGAACATTCAATCGAACGAAAAGTATCCTTAGTAGTTAACGCTTTAGATAAATTCACTAATCTATCAGATGGCATGAATTCAAATATTAAATACTTAGATAACAAAACAGTTGAGATTCAATCACTTCTAGAAACAGAAAGTAGACGTAATAACATAATTTCATTAATGAATAGCTTGTATCAAATTTCTAATAACATTCGTACTATTTATGCATTCATCCAGGAAACCGAAACCGCTATTGCCTTCAGCAAGTTACATACCCTACATCAGTCAATATTAAATTCCACAGAACTTATGCAAGTCCTTATAGAAATTGAGAAACATAATAATTTAATTTACACGGTAAAAAGGGAAAACCTAGTTAAGTTAGAACGTAATATTTTGTTAAAATCATATATTGATAGAAATAAGTTAGTCTTTGTATTAGAAGTACCGCTAATAGAACCCAACGCGTATATATATTATAAAATAATTCCCATTCCCATATATCACCCCTTAATCCAAAAAACCGTTACCATTATTCCCAAACACCCCTACCTAATGGTGAATAGGTTGAAATACAGACCCGTAGCGAACCTGTGTGAAGAAGTCGAGGACAACAAGTTCCTGTGTTCACGAGACGACCTAGCACAGTATCCTACCGAAACCTGCATAGAGGAGATAATGACGCTGAAAGACAACTACAGCAGATGCCACCAGCACATGATACAAATTGAAAAAGAAAAAATACAGAGGATAGTTGGAAACTGTTGGCTTATTTATTCCGAAACAGGACTAATCATCACGGAACACTGTAAGGACGAAGTTTACAAACAGAACATACAAGGGACATTTCTGATATGGCCAAGTCAACACTGCACAACACAGGTACAAGATGTCGTCATAAACACACCGACAAACGCCTCAACGATCAATCTTCAACTACCGTTTGTACAGATACCAGAAGTACGTCACGTCATCAGACAAGAAGACAAACGACTCAACCTGCGAAACGTGGACTTTAGTAATATCAAAGACATTATCAACAGTGCAAAGTTTAGTGTCAGTGAAAGTCTTTCGGACGACTATATGTATGTGGTGAAAAACATAAGTGTATGGACTATTCTACTCTATTCTATAATTTTTATTATCATTATATCATTAATAATTAAATTCAGATTATATACAAAATGTATAAACCGAAATTCTCCGAAACCATCTTCAACGACTTCGGATAATTTCTCTCTTAAGGGGGGAGATGTTAAGGTTGAGCACCCCTTACAACTATCATTTGTCAGCACCAAGTCATCATAATTAACGAACATCATAAGCTATATAATATTGTCAACACTGCACTATTTTAGGTATAAATAACACTGTATTTTAGATTTCAATAAGTATTGTTTTAATAAACGAAGTGTAAACTCTGCCTGATTAATAAATTATTTTTATTAATTACTCCGCCGCCCTTAACTTAATTAACGCGTTGCCTGCGAGTGTGTTCCCTGATCAATATAATCTGGATGCCTTCAAGGCTAGAGTGAATAGGCTGTTCCAAGCCAAGCATGCTCCATCTTCGGCCGCATCGTCACTTACCAACAGGTGAGATGGCGGTCAAATGCTTGTCTTGTTTAATATAAAAAAAAAAAAAAAAAAAAAAAATGACCACCTCATCTGGGGTCGTAATGGACCATATTAGGGGGGACCAGCACAGCTGTCGCGTGTCTGTCGTGTGTCTGTTGCGTGGATGTCGCGTCATGTGCGGAGTGCCTAATTCTAATTAATTTCGCTCACACATTACTTGTTTCATTTCACCTCAACCCCTGTTTCAAGTTACCTCGGTATGAGGCGAGTTAACACAAAATGACTTGTTACAGTAAAATAGATTTTTCGTCATACTTATACTTTCTTTGCGTAAGTAATTTGAAAGTGTAAGAAATGCACTCTAGATTGTTACTAAGCTTATACGATTTGTGTTTATAATTTTATTTCTGTGAAGCAAAATGTAAAAAGTGTTACAACTCTCCTCGATCTCCCTAACTCTAGAAGATATTTTCCAAAAATTAGGATGGACTGACAAGGGCGTTAACATTGGCGAAGCGAAGCTGACCCATCTCCACCTCGCCGATGATAATGTTTTCCAACTCTACTTTAGAGATAGTACAGCCTTGAGGTTGGACTTTACATGTCAAAGACCAAGCTCATGACAAATAGCACTGAGCGCAAGGTAGAAGTGGATGCGGAGGAAATTGCATATGTCCAGCAATATTTGTATTTTGGCCAAATTTTGTCCTTCCAGGCTCGCCAAGATAAAGAGATCGAAAGAAGAACTGGATCGTCTCTTGATCTTAACATCAAGAGACGAATGTCAATCTTGCATAAAGTCTCATCTATCTCAAGTCAAAATTCTACTGAAAACATTTATTTGTAGTTGGGATCCTTCCTTATGGAAGGCAAAATATCTCAACCAAATTAAAATTAAATTAAATTTGCGATATATCTCTTCTTTCCGCATCGATTGACGAATTTTTAAGTGAAATGAAACATTTTAGCAGAAATACTTGTATACTTTACTCACAACTTAGGTACATTATCGTTGTTATAATATATATTATATATTGACAAAAATATGCATTGCTAACACAGAACATATCACTTTATATACTTACCTACAGGTTTTCATGGAAACAGCACAATTGTATCCACTTTCTATATCAACATCTTGGCGTTACAGTCTCGGTTGTGCTCTCGCACACGAGGGCCCAGGGTCTGCCTTGACCATGATTCACTATTTGGCAGGTCAGGTAAATACAGTGGAGCGACTGTCATCTGACCTCCATGACCCGGCTACCAGGTAAACCTGACCAGATTGGATCATGGTAACACATCAAGTCGCCATTAATGTGCAGGTTTTATCACGATGTTTTCCCTCACCGCAAGAGCATCGGTTAGTATTCAACCACAGAACAATGATTGGGCCACACCGCCCTCGCGCGCGCCCGCCCATAGAAGCGAAGTCAATAATAAGATTTGGTTCCCGTATGGCCCGGTATACTTGCCAACCTTGCCAAGTTTGTTGTCGCACATCGCCCCGAGTCAGTGGAGTGTTTTAGCCCGTTTTTAGCATTATAAACAACTAAATATGTCTTGGTGTCAAGTAAAAAATTGCAAGAACAATACTTCCAGTGTTACCGGCGTGAAATACCATCGGTTAGTTGTAAAGTTTCGTATAATTTTCGTGATTTTAATTAAAATGCATATTATTATTTTGAATGCGCATCGTCACATTCGTTGTCTTACAGATGCGCGGGGGAGACACTCTGTGATTGATTTTTTTCATCTTACTCTCTCACACTAAACGTTCCTATGTTCATCACACTCACACGATGTTGAAAATGGTGACATCTGTTTTGTATAATACTATAAATAAATATGAATTTGAATGAATATGAATATTGAATGAAGAAAGAATTCGTCTCTAGACCCAGGGCGACACACATGGGCTTCAAAGCTCTGTGTATTCAACTAATATGTGCATAACTCAGAAAACAGTCATTGGTACTTGGCCTGAGCGGGATTCGGACCCGGGAAGTCTGGTTTACGAGTCGGATACTCTAACTGCTCGGCCACCGATGCTCGCACTTTCTATATTTTTTTTTGAAATACAAAACCTGCACGTGTACAATTCTATTACTGTATTCATCGCGCAAAATTCAAACTCACACAAGTCGATAGGTTACAACATCTATGATTTTTAATAAGTTATTCAGTGATATATTTTAGTATTGCTACACATATTCAAATGAAGTAATAATTTAGTACGTATTTTAGAGGGATTTGGGTTTGTTACAGAAATGTCACATAAAGCAATAAAGGGTTAATCGAATGTTTTCGAATATATAATTGGGAAATTACGCTATGAGTGTAGATAAACATTATAATTCAATTAATTATACAAAAACAGGAAAAAGCTAAATAGTACCTACTAGTTAAAAATGTAATAAAGGGAAACTTTTACGAGATAAAAATAATTGCTTATTTTATAAGAGTAATTGGAACACTATGGACGTACGCCGATTAACAAACAGTTTTGTTTTATTATTGTGCGAAGTACTCTATTCAATAGCAGGTATGTTTGTTGTATATATATGTCATAATGTAAGTAGCATTGGATTTCCTTATTATTAGGTCTTTACCTATGAAATTGGGGTTATGTATGGCGAAAACGATGGAAACTGAAATTTTCATAAAACAAATTACTTATTTTCTTGGAAATGACAAGATTATCTTCACCAACTATCTACAATGAAACTTTGTACGTAAAATCAGACAACATTTAGGTAACTGGTACATTTCATTTTAATATCTACTCTCTTCATAAAATTACTTCTGTTTAAAGTAAAACGATTGTCTTACAAAAAGCAATCGATTTTCCTGTAGTCAATAAACACTATTAATACATAAATTTATGCTATTTATCTCCTTTGATTTTTTTTTTTATTATGTATTTGTTTGCGCAAAATGAACAAAAGCTATTGTTTTATTCAGAAATTAAACGTAAATTGTTCATGAAACTTACGTGTGTGTGTGTGAAAAATATCATGTACAAATACGGTATAGAGCCAAAATTTTCATCTCTCAAATTCTCTCAAACATCATTAGATATAATATTTTAGGTATATTGCTTAAAAATAAATAAAACAGCATTAAAACGTCAGTTATTATGTGCTAAAGTGCATTCTAATCTAAAGTAGAGGCGCAAGGAGCAGTAACATTAAAAAACTCGTTGATATATTAGATATTAATAAATTAAATTGTAATGAATTGCATCGAAATGAAGATACATAGCTAAAAGAATAAACTAATTAGTAATGTTATATCGCACGCGCCACCTATGCCAATTGTTATAGAGGCTAGATAGCCTTGTTAGATATTCTTGGAAATGGAAATTCTACACACACGCACGACATGCACGACGACGTGCGAAGTTGCCACTATTAATTACGTTGACATCTTTTAGTAGAGGGTATGAAGTTTGGTATCTGTTTCTAACCAAGTGAATCGGAGGATTTTCCGTATTCCTTGTTTTAGATAATTTCACCGTATTTAAACATGATTACATGGTGGAGGGTTATTATGGTAGATTTCCGGGCTAAGAAAGTTAAGGAAAATGGTTCGCGCTCTTGATAAGTGTTGTAATAGTTTGGTTTATGGTTTCATATGCTAACATTCTCAGCCAAAAATGGTTTTCTTTGACCAGGCTACGGTCCATAGTTTGTTAAGGGTACCTGACTGGGATTCGATCCCTCGATTCCCTCGATTTCGCCTAAATTAGCCCATCATACATAGCGCTGCGCTATCTCATCATATTTAAGCATGGTTAAGTTGTCTACTACGAGGAAACGTGAGGAAGAAACATTCCATCAATATTCACGGATAATTTTCGTAAAAATTGCATTACTAGGTTTTGTTCAATTTTTGTTTCGATAGTTTCAATTTAGTCTAAAGTGTGCGCAAAACATAATCCAAGATATATAAACACAAAGACAATATCACAAAACAATAAAAACTAGATATTTGCAAAAGTGGCGCCATCTAGCAAGCTTTGGGGACCCTCCACCTTAATTAGGCAAAACTGGCGGCAAATGAAAAAGGTTTTTTATATTCAATTTTAGGCATCTATTTTCGAAATGAAAATATATTTCTACATGTATTATATGGCTGTTCCAAAAAAGTTTTTGGTCCAATATTACACCTAGGTGCTTGACCTCCTTGGAGAATTCAATAGTTTGGCCATTCAATCGTGGTTTAACTAAATTGTCAAGTTGCCTTTTGTTGGTAAATGGTACAACCACTGTTTTCCCCGCGTTGATGGACAGCTCGTTGTCCTTGCACCACTTATCAACAATATTTAATGCTAGTTGCATAACGTATGACAGCATACTTTGACAGAAACCTCGGACGATTATCACCAGGTCATCAGCAAATCCCTGCGTGTCTATCCTGAGCTCCGCCATTTTATACAAGAGCTGATCCACTGCCAGGGTCCAAAGTAGTGGAGATAAGACCCCCCCCCCTGGGGGCAACCCCTGGTAGTAAATAATTCAAGTGAGTGAGTTTGAGAGCATCGCTTCGACCCACTTCACAGTCGCACGGTCAACATTTTTCTCAGTGAGACCTCGAACTAGTGTCCTTATAGGGGTGTTGTCACATGCGCCCTCAATGTCTAAGAATGCACAAAGTGCAATTTGTTTATCCTCTAACGCCTTTTCTACCTTGTCTACCAGATTCAGAAGGGCAGTTTCAGTAGATCGCCCTTTGCTGTAGGCGTGTTAAGAATAATGAATAGGATAGTCGATTTTGATCGCCTCCTAATATAAATATCCAGAACCTTTTCTATAGTCTTTAGCATAAAGGAGCTTAGACTAATAGGCCTGAGTGATCTCGGTTGAGAGTAGTCTCTTTTTCCAGCGTTTGGAATGAATAGAACCTTGACTTCGGTCCATTGTTCTGGAATATGGCCCCAGGCGTAGCTTGTTCTGAAGATTTTTATCATGTAAGGGATTATTACTTCTATTCCTTGCTGCAGTAGTGCTGGAAAAATGCCATCCGCTCCACATGATTTGTATGGTTTAAAGGATTTAACGGCCCATTTTATTTGAGATGGCCTTATTATAAGCGAGGCCATCCTTCCATTCTTCATTACCTGAGCGAAATGATTGCGTTGAGGATGGACTTTCTGCGCAAGCACCAGGAAAATGGGTCGATACCAATAAATTTAGAGTTTCTTTTTCGTTGGCCGTGTAAGTCCCATTAGGGTATTTAAGCAAGCCAATTTGGTTAGGTTTGTCTTTTGCGAGGAATTTGTGAACTCTTGCGCACTGAGACCTGCTGTTTACTTCTTCGCAGAATTTTCTCCAAGTTCCCCGCTTAGCCTTCCTAATTTCTTTATTGTGAGTGGTTAAGGCTTCCCGATAGGATTTCCACTCTTGGGTCCTTTTAGCCTTATTGAATAATTTCCGAGTTTTACTTCTAAGCTTTTCTAGCTTAGAGCTCCACCACGGTACTGCCCTTTTAGTTGATATTGTTTTTGCAGGACAGCTATCCTCATAGGCCTTAGTAATACCGTTATAGACTATAGTCACTGCAATATCCAGACTTTCTACTGTCATTATTGTTTTAGGTACATCTTCTAGGTTCTGTTGAAGGTTGTCCCTATAGGCCGCCCAATCAGTTACTCTAGGGTTCCTAAAGCTAACATCCTGACTTGATAATGATCCAACTAAGTCAAAACAAATATGGTTATGGTCAGACATTGACGGTTCATCACTAACGTGCCAGTCACTAATGCGCCTAGCCAGATCATTTGTTGCAATGGTAATGTCTAACACCTCTTGTCTTACACGGGTTACAAAGGTCGGTTTACATCCCTTATTCACCACGTGCAACCCCTTTGTTAGTAAATATTCATATAACGTGTTACCTCTCTTATTTACGTCGGTACTTCCCCATGAGGTGTGGTGGGCGTTTGCATTACACCCCACCAGCAGTTGCAATCTGTGACGCCGGGCGTACTCGACCGCAGGCTCCAGATCCTCAGCAGGGTTTTCCTTTTCCCCCGGGAGATAAAGCTGAGCAAATTAGTACTCTAGCCCCGCCTCCCTTGGGGATCAAAATGGCTGCTACAACTTCGTCGGAGCACTACTCTGTAACAGTCAATAGATTAATGCTGTTCTTATAAACAATACAAGTTCTGGGTCTTGATCCGCCTTTGTTGTAAATAATCTTACCGGCAGCGTTGAGCCCCAAAATAGTCGAGCTGGATACCCAGGGCTCTTGAATTAGGGCGAGGTCAGCCCTACCGTCGCAAAGCCATTTTTCCACCACGGCACATGCTGCCGCAGCGTGATGGAGGTTGGCCTGCAGACACCTCACCGGCCCCTGGGTCGCAATTACTTCCCTCTTTGTGAAAGGGAGTACGAGGGCTTGGTTTTTCCCCTTCCCTTCTGCGGATTGAAAAATCCACGTCCGGAATGGGTTCCACCCTGACCTCTCCCCCTTGTGCTTCCTCTACCTCTATTCCTTTCCCCTCCCCTAGCAGAAAAGTTCAAGCTAGGTCGTGCTCCCGAGGGGATCGATCCTCCTTGCTGCCCGGTGTTTGGGGCCATGCTGCCCGTCGCAGGGACCTGCGTCGCCTTAGCCTGTCCCCTGTCAGCTAACTTAAGAGGGGGTCGTGTTCCCTGAGGGATCGAACCTCCTTGCTTCTTGGGTTTTTCGGCGGTGACAGTCGCAGGAGCCTGCGTGACATCTGAGGTAGAGGTGCCTGGTTGAACAGGGGCCTCTTTGGCTGGGTCGCCCTTGATTTTGAAGACAATGCTTCTGAAACCAATTGCGGCTTTGCCTTGCCTCCCTTTCAGGGTCTCCACAGAGGGATCATCCACCGCGAAGGTTGCAAT
Organism: Blastobasis adustella; assembly: GCA_907269095.1. Classification (NCBI taxonomy): domain Eukaryota; kingdom Metazoa; phylum Arthropoda; class Insecta; order Lepidoptera; family Blastobasidae; genus Blastobasis; species Blastobasis adustella. The sequence goes on from OU026132.1 coordinate 2,670,657, forward strand.
AATGCCCCTTTCCTCCCCCTGCTATGGAGAACCTTCCAGAGCTGCGTGTTTAGGCCCCTGTTCTGCGTGCCCAGCTGGGTATGAAGGCGGTAACTACCGCTGGCTTTGGCAGTTCGCTCTCTGATAACACAGACAGCTTTGCCTCTGGCCAGGGTTTAACGCTGGGTACCGCCCTCATAAGCCAGTGCTTGCTGGCTTCATCCTCGCAAACAACCAGGATCCATCCTGGTCTTTGCGAAAATGAGGCGAACCTGGGCCCCTCTCCCCTGTTTTCCTTAGAGATAAGGTCAACAAGGGCGCGGCGCACAAGTCCCGTCTGCTCCTCGGTTAGTGGATTTTCCCCACGAATCCCGACCCTGACTGAACCGGCCACTTAGCTGAAGTTAGGCTTTGCTCTTACCTCCTGTGCGGTCTTAGGGTTCTTTTTTGAGACCCACATCCATCTCCCTCAGCCTTCGGAAACGCTTTCGCGCTGCCCCAGAAAGCCTGTAATGGCTCCCTGGGACGATGTTGTCGGAGGCCGACGTCCCTACCGTAGCTGTGACATTACTGCCCCCATCTACGTCAGGTTGCGCCCTCTCGGCTACATCATCTAATCTGGGCGTTGGGGAGGCCAAAAGCTCTCCTTCCGCACCAGAATCAATCTCCACCACTTCCATGGCAGAGAAATCTGGACTTTTTTGGTTTTTCAACCCCTCTAAGACTTAATACTTTCTAGGATATAGAGGGATGTTCCTTGGAACTGCGGCACCATGACAAAAGGATCCTTTTTGGCGGAAAATGCGCAGACCTGCGTCTTCAACCCCTCTAAGACGGGAACAGTTCCAAGGAACATCCCTCAATATCCTAGAAAGTATCGGGATCCTTGGTGTCGACATATCAGATGACGTATGGTTCCGAAGTCACCTGGATTGTAAGGCTAACTAGCCTCGAAAAAACTTGGTGTGCTTAACCGGTCTTAGCGATACTTCACCCCAGAACAGCGCCTGTTGCTGTATAAGGCACAGGTGCGGCCACATATGGAGTATTGTTCCATCTTTGGGCCGGGGAAACCGCTGACCTGCTTAATCACTTGGATTCCATACAGAGGTGCGCCGTACGAATTGTCGACGATACCATACTGACAGGCAAGTTAGAACCACTGGCTGATCGAAAGGACTTTGGCTTCTTGTGTGCGTTCTACCGGCTGTACAATGGGGAGTGTTCTGAGGAATTATTTGATCTGGTGCCCACAGCACAATTCCGCCATCGCACCACCCGCCGTGGGCTGGGTACTCATCCCCATTACGTGGACCCTCTAGTGGTGTCCACGCGAAGATTCGAAAGAACGTTTCTCGAAATGAGCTCCCAGCCACAGTGTTTCCTTTGGACTATGACATGGGATCGTTCAAGAGGTATATTAGAGGTTTCCTTAGAGGCGGGCAACGCATTGGTAGCACCCCTGGTGATGCTGATGTCCATAGGCGGCGGTAACCACTTTCCATCAAGTGGCCTGCATGCCTGTTTGTCTGCCGGATAACATAAAAAAAATACGTGCGGCACTCGGGTACTGCCGCGGTAAAGCTATTGCAATGCAATTATAATTATTTTTTTTATGCAGTATTTTTTTTTTCTTTGATATTAATTCAAGTTACACATTTTTGAGCGTGGTGACCGATAAGAAAACAATTTTTTTTATTTTATTGAATAAATGAGAAGTTAATAAAATAATAAAATAATCATCTTGGCGTTAATGTCCCGGTTGTGCTCTCGAGAACGAGGGCCCGGGGTCCGCCTTGACCATGATCCAGGATTTAGCAGGTCAGGTAATTACAGTGGAGCGACTGCCATCTGACCTCCATGACCCTGCTACCAGGGGAACCTGACCAGATTGGATCATGGTTACACATCCAGTCGCCTGAATGTGCAGGTTTCATCACGATGTTTTCCCTCACCGTAAGAGCATCGGTTAGTATTCAACTAATGTACATAACTCAGAAAACAGTCATTGGTACATGGCCGGAGCGGGATTCGAACCCGGGACCTCTGGCTTACGAGTCGGATACTGTCACCGCTCGGCCACCGACGCTCTATTTTTTTATTGAATAAATGAGAAGTTAATATTGTTTAAAATATTTTTGTTATCTTCTATACATGTAGGTTATTCAGGAATTTTTATCATTGAAACTATAGGTTTATGGTAACTGAAATAAGAAACATATTAAAAAATTAAAATTTTGTTTAATTGTAACATGTCATTTAACAGCTGCTTACGTATTCGTCCGATTTCGGAGCAGCTCGTCTGCGACCGAATCAAGAAATTGTGGACCCCCGGAATTTCTTGTTTTGGTCGCCACGCTCAAAGCCCGCGATAAAAGCTATGCAATCGCTTAAAACAAAAAAAATATTATTGCAAAAATTCATAGTTTTCAATAACTGTTTATTGTCAACAATCTGCCGGCCGTCAGATTATTTGCTACCTTAGCGATTAAAAAATCCTTGTATACATATTCCAGGTACAGTTGATTATGACTTAAACAGTAACCACATTACAATACGATGTGAACCCAACGAGAAATTCGCTGTGTTACCGAAACTGAATGATTCCGTGACCCCGAACACCGTAACAGTATATGATTGCGAGCTTCCAGATTTTCCAGAATACACATACAAATCAGAATTTCAAAGACTCAATATTTCTATTGAAAATTTAAAAACATTATATTTACAAGGCAATGTAACAACTATGTCTGATATACTGGCAGGTTATCAATTAAAGACAGATACACGGTTCAGAGGATTACCTTCAAGTGCAAATATTATAGCGAAATTTTTGGATGAATATGTCACAATGTACTTAAAATATACATTGACCGATGAAGAGCTGCTACAACTAGGTAAGTAATTATATTTTAGTCAAAAATTATTTACTTTGTTCATTGTAGGGATTGTAATTGCTGTACCTCGGACCCGCGGTGCGAAGCGGAGATTTCCGCTCCGATCTCAAATCTCAAATCTCCCAAATCTCAGCAGCGTAGACCAAAAAGCGTAAGTTGGCGACATTCACCTTAAACCCAGTCAAGCTCAAGGGCCTTAAACGCAAGAGATTTATCAGACATGGCCCAAGCTGGTGAAGCACGTCTGCAATCTCCACACTAACGAAATGTTGAGGTGAATGTGCGGCCCTACGCATCTTGTCCGAATCCGTTACGAGTACATTGTATATATGGCAGCCTTGACATAGTTTTGCTGATAAGTATGAAGAGGCTCGCATGCACAAGCAGCAGGGGGTGCAGTGACGGAGAGAGCAATGACGTCATACATTTTTTGTATGGGATTTTAATTTTTTTTTAGAAACTATTGTGTTTGGTATCAAATTAAAGGGCTTCATATGCCGGTTCTAAAAATATGATACACCATTACCTAATTATCTATTGACCAACCGTTTTCTAAAAATAAAAAAATACATTTTCAAAGCATACATAGTTTAGGCTCCTGCAGGTAGGAGACGGCCTAGTATTTTTTTGTAATACATACGCTAAATATCTCTTCATCATACCTAACGTCAAAAAGGCATTTTATAAATATTTAAAATTGCAAATCAGCTAAATATTACGTTACATAGGTAAGTAACCTTTAGTTGTTGTTAAACATCACAAAATGTGTAAAATACTTGAAATTAACGTAAACAATATGAATTATATTATGTTTACGTGTATTACTTGTGTCTTTAACCCATTAATTCCGTATTGTATTTACATTACCATTGTAGACTGTGAGTGCCGTGGGTTATCCTACGTCATCGAGTACAAAAAATATCCACTTTGCGATAGTAGAGTTTAGGAAACCCACGAACGTTGGGCTGCCCGTGTATAACCTGGCACTTTCGGTACAGTTGAAGAGAAAAATTTATATTTTTTCGACCCAAACCACGTCATAGAGTACAAGAATGAGACCTCCTCGCAGCGATAGTATTTACTTACAGGAATATAATAAAACCGGCCTGCCTTACATCTTCTTGGCAGTTTCGCTCATCCGCCACATTGAAGTAATTTAAAAATTATACCGAAACTATGTCATCGACTACAAGAATAAAACCTTTTCGTTGCGATATTACTCACTTGCAGAAGTGAAAAAACACCGGTCTGTCTTACATCCTCTTGGCAGATTCGCTAGTCAGCCACATTGTAGTAGCCTTAAAATATACCGATACTACGTCATTGAGTACAAGAGTAGGCTAAACAGGATATTGTATTTTTTTCTTTAAGAAACCTAGCCCATGATATCTACAAAAATGTAAGAATCCTAACGACACCTGATTTGTTTAAATCCGTCCAGGCGTTTAGACGTTAGGGTGGACTAATACCTGTCTACAACATATAAAAAAAAAAAATGTGACTCACAATTAAATGTATCGGCTCGGCCACGACTTTGCCGCGATGAGCGGCAGCGGCGTGCGGCGGCGGCGTGCGATAGAAACAAAGGCATGCCACGATAGGACACACGAGGCGCGACTCGTGAATTTTGTCGAATAAGAATAACATTTAAATTAATTTCCAAAAAAAATTGCAAATTGATGTTGCTTAGATCCAGCCACTCTACAAATAAATACGATAAACGTAAATATTATTTTGGTCAGTTACGTTCATGAAAAATTTTAATTGTCTCATGGTGTTGAGACTATCTAATCTATCATACCAAGATGTAGTATACACAGATGTAGTCGTTACAGACTCGGTTGAGTCGTGTAATGCCGCATATCCATCGCAGCATTATCAGCTCGTTGGCGTGGAGTTCGCAAACGTTTTTCGTCAGCGCCGGCCAGGGCTCGCTGCCTACAGCATTAAATAAGACCCTTGTCTCACCTTGACAGGGATTTTGAGGTCACAGGTTACTGCCGTGAACTCCCACCATTTCCTGACGTGTCCACAATTTGAACAGACAGGACGTCGAGTACAACACAAGCAAGCAGGTCCTGTGGACAGGATACTGGTATAAAGCCCATATCCTACTACGGTTTTGACGACATTCTCAGTGTTGGATAATTACGTTCTAAGTAAAGAGTGTCGTCGATAATTCTAAAGTACGCCTTGAGCACAGACTTTTATATCAGAGCCCACTAGATTACCTCCCGAGGTACATTCTCGAAAAACTTCTGCAGATCGAAGAAAAACAGAAAAAAGAAGTGGAGAGGCTGATTCCCGAGTGAAGGACTCTATAGGCTTATTGGATCACACTAGGCAATTAATAAAAATACCGTGCAGATCTGAATTTCGGGAGAAACATTGGTATATTTACAAGAGGGACACAAATTTAGACATATTTCTTCAATATATTTCCCAGTTAACATTTTCCAATGTATTTGCTGAGGTTAATGCAAATAGCGCGTATGAAAGATTTATGGAAATATTTGGCCTCATATATGACCTTTGTGTACCTACTAAAAGAATTAAAGTCACATTTAATAAACACAAAAACTGGCTAACAAAAGGCTTAATAGTGGCAAGTAAAAATAAAAGAAATATGTATTTAAAAACAATAAGCAGTAAAAACACAAGTACTGCAAATAAATATAAAAAAATACTGTAAAATTATGAAAGCGGTATCGAGGCAGTCTAAAAGAATGTCGAATATAAAATACATAAATGAAAGCTCAAATAAAACAAAAGCCACCTGAAATATTATAAAACAAAGCACAACACAAACAAATAACTTATTCCATTAAGGTTAACAATATAAATATTACAGATCCCATTGAAATGTCAAGTGCTTTCAATAACCACTTTATAAATAGTTGTAAGCCAGACGGGACTGGTACATCTTTTAAACATATAAGCCAATCAAATTGTCATTCTATATTCTTGTCTCCGGTTACTACTGAAGAATTAAAGAAAGTTGTTAAAGGGTTAAAGAACAAAAATAGCGTGGAGTACGATAATATACCCATGAAGGCAATTAAGTCGGCAATTGATTAAATAGCGGAGCCATTAACATATATCGCAAATCTTATCCTTGAGCCAGGTATCTTCCCAGACATGCTGAAGAAGTCTCATATTAAACTCTTATACAAAAAAGGAAGTCGATCCGAAATTAATAATTTTAGGCCGATTGCTCTTTTAACAAACTTCTCATAAATATTTGAAAAAATCATTTTTAATAGGTTAATATCTTTTACAAATAAGCACAACATAATAAATATAAACCAATTTGGTTTTCAAAAGGGTAAAAATACTACGTCAGCAACCTTCAGATTTTTAAAGGAAGTTTGGGAAGCAGTAGATCGTAGACGTCCGGGTATTGGACTTCTTTTGGATCTGAGTAAGGCTTTTGACAGTGTATCTCATAATATACTTCTGAAACAGCTTCTTCACATAGGAATTCGTGGAATTGCCTTGAGTTTGATTGAATCATACCTCTCTAACAGAGTCCAAGCTACAGTTTTAGATAAATTTAATAAACAAACCAAGTGGTAGAAAAAAGTCAATCTGAGTTTAAAAAGGTAACAGTAGGCGTCCCACAGGGAAGTATACTTGGTCCTGTTGTTTCTTGTTTATATAAACGAACTGCCACTAACTATAGACCATATATGCATAATGTTTGCTGATGACGCATCAATTTTTGTTACAAATTTTGATAGTGACCTACAAAATGATTTAACAGATACACTAGAAAAAGTAGTAAATTGGATTTCTTCTCTCAACTTAAATATTAATACTGAGAAAACTAAATATATTCAATTTAGAAACTACATAATGGCTCATATCCCGTTGAACATAGTACATAACGGTCGATTAATCGAAGAAGTTGCAGAAACAAATTTCTTAAGTCTTTCTATTGACTCCCACCTAAATTGGAAATCACAAATTGAACAAATTAATAAAAAGATCTCTAGCTATTGTATTGCTCTTTCTGTCCTCACAAACGTGTCATCGGAAGGTGTTGCTAAAAATGCATATTATAGTATATCCTTTATTGAAGTATGGCATAGTATTTTGGGGAAATTCCGTGAATGTGGAATCCACATTTATACTGGAAAAGAAATGTATAAGATCGATTTACAACATGTTTAAAAATGAAACATTGCGAACCCTTTTTAAGAAAGGAAGTTCTTGACGTTGACGTGTATTTATATACCAGAAGTTTGTGTATTTGTTAAGAACAATAGTGAATATTTTAGTAATATGTCTGACATAAAAAGTAACGTCCGCTCCCAATATAAACACGATATATGTACTGTAAAATCTTCCAGTGCAATTCTAACAAAAAGCTCCTATATCAATGGAATTAAAGTGTTCAATAATTTACCAGAACATTATAAAATATTAAGTGGATATAAATTTAAAACTAAATTAAAAGAATGGCTATTGGATAGGGCTTTTTATAATTTGGGGGAATTTTTGACTAAATAAGAGTTTGATATTGTAAATTCTAAGCTGACATTCATATTATTATTTAATTGAAAATTTAATTTGAATTTGACATTTTTCATTTATTACGTATCTAGCTATTATTGACATTGCAAATTTGGATTTATTTTCAAGTTCTTTTTTTTTGTTTTAAATGCATGTGAATTTTACTATTTAATTATTGCTGCTTTAAATATTGTATGTCCGAAATGGGCAAACTGTTGAAACTCACAAATATCATTTGTAATACCTGATTGTACCTACACAGTTCAACAATAAAGTTATTCTATTCTATTCTATTTTTTTAATTTTTTTTTATTGTAGGATATCCAACAGCACAATTTACATTTAATGTATAACAACAGTTCATGTTTATCCTAATTAAGCCAATAATAGGATATCACAACGAGTTTAAACAAATGTAACAACTAACAAAACAGACATATGCCATCTTAAACTAAAAGCAAAAATTAGAGAAATTAAAAACAAAATGGTGCCAATGTGTAGGTTTAATAGTTAATATAGGTTTAAGTATACCGCATATAATACATAATATTAATACACAAATAATTGGATAATTGAATAGATAAAAAATACATAATAACATAGGTACATAGTTACATGTATTAGATATTCAGACTTTCCGAGTGTGAACTTTATCCCTGTAGCGGATCTAACCTATATTTTTGGTTCTCCATGATATTCTTCCTAAACGTGGGCTTAGATAGTGCAAAAATATCTTTCTCGGAGAACATTTTGTTGTACGTCCTTGCTACTCGTGAGAAAAATTCATTTTGACCATAATTGGTTCGGCTAGTGGACACATTCAGCAGTCTGTAAGATGATTGTCTTAAGCGACGATGTGGTGTATTTATGCAAATGAGAGAAGTTAGACAGGGGCAATTTAAAGTTCAGTTAATTACATTATGCAGGAACAAATTATCAAGAAGAATACGTCTATCTTTCAATGTTAGTAGTTCATGATAACTACAAGCACTTTCGTACGAGTCAAAACTTTTTTAATTTGAAATTTAAGTACTTTGTAAATATAGTTTGTATTCGTTCGATTTTCTGTATGTAAATATTGTATTTCGGGTTCCAAATTATGCTTGCAAATTCTAATATGCTACGAACGTATGCATAATAAATTCCTTTAATACACAAAATATTAGTGAATGGTTTGCATATCCTCATTATGAATCCTTGATTTCTAAAGTCACGATTAATAATTCCGTTTATGTGCCTATCGAAAATCAATTTACTGTCCAGCGTTAACCCCAGATCACGCACTTCAGAGACCTTTTGGATTTCATGATTGTTGATAAAGTAGGCATGAGTAATAGGTTTTGATTTACGTGTGAACGTAAGAACCACACATTTGCTGGTGTTGATGCTTATTCTGTTACGACTATAATACTCTGCTAGCCTGTTTAAGTCCTCTTGCAAATACAAACAGTCCACTGCTGTTTAACCTTCATAAATACCTTTTTGTCACCTGCATATAAAAACTAGTTTGAATATTTAAAACATGTATCAATGTCGTAGAGATAAGCGTTGTAGAGCAGAGGACCTAAATGGGAGCCCTGAGGAACGCCAGAAGATAAAGTAACAAAATTGGACTTATGACTACTCACAACGACAGCCTGCCGCATATGGAAGACATATGATGTGAACCATCTGTGAAGATCTCCATGGATTCTTAGAGCTTGTAGTTTCATTAACAGAATGACGTGATCCACACGGTCGAAAGCTTTTTGAAATCCGTGTATATTACGTCAATCTGCAACTGTTGATCCATGTTTCTTAAATTGTAATGTAGAAATTCACTCAGATTGGTATTAACCGACCTCTTTTTTAAAAACCCGTGTTGCTTGTCGGTAATGTTCTCCGATATCGTAAGGTAAACTGCATCATAAACAATTTTTTCAAATAGTATTTAGTTTAGATATGGGGCGATAATTAGGTATAACGCACTTCGAACCTTTCTTATGGATTGGGATGATATGTGCCTCCTTTCATATGGTAGGAAAAACTCCCTTAATCCAATGCAGGATTGAGTTATAAAAAGAAACGATATTGGTTCAGATATCGTGTCGGCGCATCTCACCAAAAAGATTGGGGGTGTATTATCACTGCCTCGTCCCTTATTTAGGTCTAGTTTCAAAATGTATTTACTAACTATATCTTTAGTAAAAGAAACTTCGTGCACATGGCCACTGTCCCCAGAGGGAGGTGGCTCTAAATACATGTCGGATGAAGAGGAAGAATTGGTATTGAAGATACTGTAAAAAAACTTTCCAAAACCCTCACAAATATCAGCAGCATTGTTAAATTTATTAAAGCCTTCACTCATGAATTTAGTATATCCGGTGTCACCGCGTACACCCCGCATAGATTTAGCATAGTGCCATATCATTTTTGGATCACGTAAAACGTGTACTTTCTTGTGAGGTTTCTCTCATCAACTCATCAACTCATCCAACAGTCTCTGAGCCGCTTCTTGCGTACGAGTGTACCGTATGTGCAGGAGAACAGGCTCCGAGTTTGACTGTAGCCAGTCTATGCAAGGTAAATTAAAGTCACCTACAATAGCGACGTAGTCCTTGTCATTTTCCGTACATACTTTTGTGACAGAGTCTTTTACATTGTATATATGTATGTCCTGGTCTGATTTGACTACCACGATATATGTCACATATACATGTAAATTAGCTTTGATAGACCCCGCACTGACGTTAGGTACCGGTTATCAACATATACTCCGTCGACAAACCTGACTATTCCGGACGAGAGATCGTGTTTATGTGTTTCTTTAAACCGATCATAACACCGCCACCCGTAGTTTTATTTATTTATTTAACAGTTTATTGTGCACAAAAACAAGTATACAATAATGATAAAAAGAAAAACAACACAACAGGTACAGCTTATTTCATAAGAAATATCTTACAGCAGACCTACGGAAGAGACCTAGTGACACTATCGTTACGAAAAATTTCATACTCCGAAGGCCATAATTCCGCATTATATTTGCCACTATGCAACCAGGTTTCCGTTATAATAACAATGTCTAAGTCTGATGTAACTATGTTACGGGAAAATTCAAGGGTCTTTGTACGGAGCCCTCTAGTATTCTGATAATATAGTTTTAAATTATCGACGGCCATTAGCCCAACGTAATAGGAAAATTCTTAAAAAACATTTTTGTTGCTACTGTTTGTACTGACAACTGGAGCGACTTTATTCGAACTTGTGTTAACACTCGCTGATATCGCATTGCCTAAATATGATATACCCAATTTTACATTTGTTATAACATTTACAATGTAATATGTACTCTATTGTGATTCGGAAAGTATGATAAAATAAAAGTTAATCACTATGTTTAAACGTATCATTGCAGAAATGTACTGTATATTCCTGCATATAGCTGAAAAATTGCTTGAGTTTGTTATAACTAAAACTATAATTATATATTTTGTAGAATACATATAATAAGATATAAGCACTAATGTGAATAAGAAAGTATTTAGAAATGGAAGTCAAATTTTATGTATATACGTACTCATATAAGTGTATAGTATATTTTCCTGCATATAGGTATTTATATTAATAATATTTTTTATTCTCTTGAATATTAGTATATTATATAGTGGTTTATAAAAGACATCGCTATGTTTTGTAAATAGTAAATAGTCTAAGTCGCACCAATAATGAGTAATAATATTACATGATATCCCCACTGCCTGTGTAACGCAGTAAGAGGATGTAACACAGTAAAATGCAATACAAAACATTGACCTTAATTTAACAAAATATAAAATATGTACTCGCACTAAATACCATTCCTTTAGTAGATTAGGTACTTAATTTTGTCAAGAAAGGATTTGTCTTTAACACGTATCACGGCACTGCCATCATCTTTTCGTAGGAATACTTGGCCGAACTTCACCCGAACGAACATAAAATCTTTCTCCTTAGCCACCGTTCGGGCGGTAGCTTTGTTTCCGGAGGCAAGTGCTCAGTAATATAGATGCGTACACTGTTGCTCTCCACGCCAGAGTGTTGAATGTGAATATGCTCATTATTAAACGGAAGTATGACGAAAGTATTTCATCTCTCATGCGAGGCGACGAAAGTGTGACCAGGATGTTACGAGGTCTGCTGGAGCACTTATCCACTTTAGCGACCCGGCGACATCCATGAATATCACTGTTTGAAATCGAGCAGCCGATTTTTCCGTAGAGTTAATTAAAGATACTCATTGGATTTTCGTTGTTACTCTCCGGGACCGCCTGGAGTTCCACGTTACGGTCACGTGTTATTTTTTCGATAGAGTTTAGAGTATGTTTAAGCTTCGCATGTTCCATTTTAAGCGAGGTTTGTTTAGACTGCAGGGACCTTATGATAACCATTTCAGACATTTGCTTTTTCAGGTCAAGAACGCTTGAATAAAATCCGTTGTTTTAGTAAATTCTCAGTAAAAATTTTTATTGCTGATATAATTTGTTTCGTGATTAATTCGTTAACGTCTTTAATTAACGCGGCGCGAAAGTCAGTCATCACCTTCGAGGACGGTGACAATTTTTCATCTTATAGATCGCTAAGACTCTCTATCGTCAGTGTAGGCGGTGGCGCATTTAATCTCTGTTGTTTTGGTGTAGAATATATTTCAGGGAATATTTTCATTTTCACCATAGAATCGTCCTTACTTATTTACATTCATACATGATGGGCACTTCAGACCAGTTAGTTGTTCGGGGGTTAGAGCAGATGCGTCCGACGAGATGATTAGGCACGTTAGGCAGTAGCATGATCCACACGCATTGCACTTTACGAAATTGTTTTCCTCTAGTTCGATATTACAACTGGCACACTTCATTGTTTGATAAGTAGTTAACTACTTCTTTACCACCCAACTATGATAGATGGTGCTATTCAAGCTTACTATTAAAATCAAGAAGCTGTACTTAAGTTGTAGCAACAGTTACAATATAGCTTCAAAAGATGTCGCTGTTGCACAGTATTGCTCCTTACCAAGTGCAGATGTCGCTAGCGTCCCCGACAATAGTGTTGACGTAATTTGATCGCCGCGGTCCAACGCTCAGTAGCGCAGTAGGTTAGAGGCCAACTTGCACGCCGGAGCTCCCGGTTCGAGACTCGGCGGTTCCACGCCGTGCACCGGCAGAATTTACAAGGTAAGTAGTTACGAAGCAAGTGACTCACGTTTCATAGATTTCGATGGCGTAACCAAAGCGTGGTGGGGCACCTCGGCCGACGGCCCGTCTCGAGCGCAAGCAGGAAGACCGACAATTTTCAAAATAACTGCTGGTTCTTACGGCGCGGTCCGTTAGTTGAAGCAGGAGGCCCTAATATATGCAGAGTAACAGGTATCAGAGCAAGATTTCCGACTAATTTTAATATGGCCGGCGCTCTAAATGGCAAAATGTGCAAGATAGAACAGGAGTAGGAACGTAATTTTTATTGTTTACTACACTTTTGTTATTCAATAACCAACGATTTTTAAGTAATTATTTGACGTTACCTAGGTACAATAGGTTATATACATAATATTAGATTAGGTCAGAGCATCCAAACATATTTATTTCGTATTTCTATTACAATTAATCCAACATAAATAAGTCAATAATTTCCTAATAAATTCAAAAATAATAAACATGTCCATAAATAGTAAATTTATAAATGTCAATCATAAAAATATGCACGTAACTAAAATTATTCAATCATATACATTATAACATTGGTCGATCATTAATGTCAAATTATTATACAAATAATTATTGTAAAATAATAATCAAAATAAATGTCCAAAATCTATTTATGAATAGTTAATTTTATTACTGGAATTTTATTAGCCTGTCATCAATGCAAAGTCATCCTATCTGGTTATAGCACAGTATCCTGTTTATAGAAACCATCAGTAATTCATCTTGGCGATATGATTTTGACTTTCCCATGCTCGATTAGGGAACGCGCAATAGTTATTAACCCATATATGCCCGTAACTATTTGAGTCGTGAACATTTGTGATTTTCGCAAATGTTGTTCAAAATAAACGTCGTTCCGATGTAGCAACGCGTCGGTAGATTAGTGTTCAGGTTAGACACTGCGGCGGGGCCGATCTAGGAGGCAGCTAGTCGGTTGACATTTATCGTTATAATAAAGTAATTTTGAACGACGGGCAGAATATAAGGAATATTTTAAATGTTGGGCGACAAGTTATGGGACCCATGAAATTCGAATCCATTTGCTTGCGTATTTTTGTTTGAATTGTTTAAATTTAATCGACTCGTTGAATAAATAAAACGTCGTATGTAATACATCCTTAACTGTTGTATAATTTAACTATTTTCGGTTTATCAGGAACAGTTTGTAAAATCTATGGATGTGCGAACGTTATAAGAGCAGTCGTTGAGACCTCATAAAATTTGAAATATTTAATTTTTTGTTTGTTTAAAATATTGGACTGAGGGAATTTTGAAGATAAGGAGTCCAAGCAAGATGGCCAGGGTAAATAAAATAATAAATAATCGTGGACAAATTCACACAGCGCCATCTAGCCCCAAACTAAGCAAAGCTTGTGCTATGGGTGCTAAATTACTAATATACTACTTAAATACTTTTTTAAATACATACTTATTATACATAGAACACCCAGACCCGTAACAGAATTAAAAATTCATCATTTCAATTTCTGCCCGGCCGGGAATAGAATCCGGGACCTCTTGCGTGGCAGCACGGCATGTTGACCATTGAGCCACTCAGGTCGTCAAGGGTAGTAGAAACGTGACAGTTTCGGGGGCGCGTCGCGTGAACATCAAAATTATAATAATAGTCTCTCCATGACTCATGAGGCGATAGGTAGGACCATAGTAATGCTTGACGAGACGATCGGTATATGGTGTGATTGTTTAAAAGGATTAAAAGCTAAATTATTGGGCTGATCGATGTCTAGGCTTTGCTGGTTGGACTGAGATAATAGGTGTGAGGGGAGTCTCAGCTTCCTTATCGATTAGGTAGGTTTCCGAGACCTAAAGGTCCTAATTCCATATTATTTAGGTAACTTTAGGGTTTCGCAAAAATAGGGTTAGAATGGCCACATAAGAAAGAAGAATCCTGTTTGCCGTTTCGAGAGCTGTCGAAGCTAAGTCGCATGTTTACTTTATACCTCGTTTGATTTCTTGTGCGGAATTTATAAATTGTATGACTATTTCGATTTGCGTGGATTATATTTTATCAACTTATTTACGCGGATTTATGTTTCATTTGTGCGGATTTTATAATAATAATATAATAATATATTTATTTATTTCTCTCACAACATTTGTAACATTATGTAGGTACATTATTACATTAGGTAGGTACATAATATGTAGTGAGAGCCTGGAGACCGAACTAGATTCGAAATCTGTACTACAGCCACCAGGCCCCACTCCGGATCCTAGGTTGTATGGATACATTATACAATTGAACATTTTAGCATTGAAAGAGAGATAACATTTAGCAACAATAAGAAAAAAATTGTTTAATAGGGCAAAAATATGGTGTATGTATTGCGTGCGTGTGTGTGTGCGTGCGTGCGTGCATGCATGCGTTCGTGCGTGCGTGCGCGGGCGTTTGAGTGTTTGTGTGTGTGTGTGTGTGTGTGTGTGTGTGTGTGTGTGTGTGTGTGCGTGTGTGTGTGCGCGCGTGTGCGTGCATATGTGTGTGTGTTTTGAGTTTGTGTTTGTGTTTCTGCTTGATGGGTGTGTAAGTAAGAACTAAAAATTTCAAGTGCAATCAAAATACGTTAAGAGCATATTTTGAGAATATCTTCCGTAGTCTGATAATTTAGTTTAAGCAACCATTTTTGTACAATAGTTTTACATTCATGTTTATTAAGAGAGTAGAGTTTTAACATACCATTTAATTTGTTGTATAAGTAACTTCCTAAGAAACAGAAGAAGTGGTGAGAAAATTCTGTAGTAAAAAAGGGGCTGTCACATACCATGTTTATACGACGTCTGTTTATGAGGAGAGCGGGATTATAGGAAATTTGAGAGTGTTTTTTTAAAATTATCTGTAAAACGAAAAGTCGTCGAATTGAGAGAACTTGACACCTTTCAAAGAGGTCAGTTTAAAATGGCTCTTTGTGCTCTCTCAAGTTCAATAATTGTCGATTTAGATGCACCACCCCAGGATATGATGCAATATGAGATGACTGACTGGCAAAGTGCGAAATAAACGGTTTTTAATATTCTCTTGTCGGCAACGTGACGAAGATTTTTAAAAATATATATCATTTTTCGAAGTCTACTTGAAAGCACGTTAATATGAGGTTTAAAAGATAGGGAATCGTCAATTAATATACCCAAATACTTTATGATATTTGTTTTACTAAGCTTGGGACAAGAGCATGTTAGATTTTCTTGTGAACAAGTGTGTGCGACAACCGAATGTGTAAATTCAGTTTCCTTGTTAGATTTTTTAAGTTGGAATGTTATTAGTTTAGTTTTATCTGTGTTTAATGTTAGTAAATTAGCCCTTAACCAATCTGAGACCTTATCAAAGCCTGCCTGAGCATGTTCGTATACCTCTGTCCAACCTTTTGCATTAAAAAGCAAGGCCGTATCATCAGCAAAAGTGATGATTTTTCCGTTTGTTAGTTTGGTTTCACAAAGGTCGTTTATATATATATTAGAAAGAGCGTTGGACCTAGTATACTTCCTTGTGGAACGCCATAAGTAATAGGAAGATCTTCACTACACCAATTCCCAACTCTCACAGACTGAAATCTTTCCGACAAATAACTGGAAAAAAGTTGAAGCTGCATATCTCTTATTCCCAACCTTTCCATTTTCTGTAGCAAAAGTGGGACAGACACGGTGTCGAACGCTTTAGCGAGGTCCAAAAATATCACTAGCACTTTGTCTTTTTTATCTAATTTAGTAACTATAAAGTCAGTTAGCTCGTGGACGGCATCGTTTGTCGATTTTCCGGAACGAAACCCAAATTGAGATTGAGATAAAATACAATTTGCTTCTAGGTAATTTACTAGCCTTTTATTTAAGAGTCTCTCAAGTATTTTAGAAAGAGAGGAAAGTATGGAAATCGGTCTATAATTGTTTATGCAGTCCCTGTTTCCTCCTTTGAAGATAGGGTGAATAATATATTGTTTGAATGCCGATGGAAAAGTTCCTGTAGCGAAAGCTAGGTTACAGATATGAGTGAGTGGAGGTATAATATAGTGTCTGTATCTCTGAATTAAGGATGCTGATATACCATCACGACCGTCTGCACATCCAGTCTTTAACGACATTATTGTTAATTCTATCTCAGAGCAATCGGTTGGTAGCAACACGAAAGAAGATGGATTACTATTTACGCTTTCGACCTGGCGTGGCATTTTCCTGCAGTTCCTGAATATTTTCAGCAAGTGATTTTCCAATATTTACAAAAAAATTATTTGCCTCGTTAACAGATTTTTGCGGATTATCCCCTGAAACCAACTCCACGGCCGGTTCCTTAGTTAGGTTAGTATAGGTTATTTCTTTTATAGTCTGCCATAGTTTTTTATTGTCACAGCCCGCATTAATTAACTGTGCCTTCTCAAACTCTCGTTTTGCTTTCTTTAGTAAAAAATTGCAATAATTACGATACCTATTATACGTAGTCTTTAAGATCTCGTTCTCAGGTGATTTTTTGAGTTTTAAGTGCAGGTTGTCTCTATTTTTCATGCACTTTATTAGGCCTTTAGTTATCCAGGGTTTTAGGGCTCTTCTACGTTTAGGTATGGTGACATACTCTGTAGAGGAATCCTGGGCTTGCTGTAGAGAGTTTATAAGCTGTGTTACTGCCTCATTTACGTCATTTGCATTTAATGTATTTTGTACGTCAATTTTAGACATTTCTAGATCTAATGCTGTATAGTCAATGCGTTTAATTATTTTGTTTTGAATTTTTTGCTTTTTTGTATATATATCTAAGCACAAGATGACACTATAGTGGTCAGTTATAGTAGTATGACATACATGACAGCTTGCAGGAAGTTTAGTTTTTAGAATTATATGATCCAAACATGTTCGGGTGTGGGTTGGTATGGTATGGGCCGGCAGAAGGCCATGTGACGCTAATAGGGTTAAGTAAGGACTAGCTCTGGAATCAGTAGAAGAGGGAGAGATGTCTATATTTATATCGCCAGCTATAACTATATTTTGGTAGGTATTTAAATTTTGTAGAATAGTATTTAATGAGTTTAAGAAATTCGTAATGTTTCGTTCACTAGGAGGACGATAGATGGACAACACTGCTGTTTGATTGTTGTTAGTAGTGAAGAGTAGACAGTTGGAGTTTAGTAGTTTCGGCTCAGATATAGCTCCTTTTAGCGATTTTTTGTAGTACACTATAACGCCTTCATTTTGTGTATTGTGTTCCGTACTACTCGATAGCGTGTAGCCGTCGATTAAGGGAATTATTTTATTAGATATAAGCCAACATTCGGTAAGAACAATGATATCCCATTCTACTCTCGCACGAGCTAGAAGGGTACGGAAACTTGGCATATTACTGTTCACACTCCTAATATTTTGCATGAGGAGCTTAAGTGAGGTGTTTTTATTTGTCAACAAGGAATAACAACCGTCTATATCACACGTCGAAGCACTTGCCACCGCCAGGCGGTCTAGGTCAGAGTTTATTTGGTCTGTATTATTTAAATTATCGAATTTTGAGATTGTTTTTCTGGAGTAAATACTGCTGCAGTGCACTTAATTATAAAATAGGTATGCATATATAACGATAAAACATGCAAGAATGGTATTGTAATGATGGAGTTAATGGTATGTTTATGAATTTTAGTTGGTAATTCAAATTGGATGGAGAACATAGCTCTTAAATAGTAACAATTGTGTAACATTGTGTGTCTTTTGTGTAAAATGCTGTGTAAAACTATTGTTTTGTGTGTGCAGTGATTTGTAATAAGTTTTTGCGCAGTTTTACTATTTCTGTTTATGTAAGTATGTACACACATCGTATATTTATAACAAAAAATATTTTGAAGAGTAGGTAAGAATATCACTACGGCTAACATGCAGTAAAGAATAATGGCTAGTCAGATGCTGAGTTTTTGAAGGTCTTCTTCTTCATTTATACGTATGGATTGTTGTCCTTCTTCCCTTCTGATATAGACTTTGCCATAGGAAGTCCAACAGCCATGTATAATATTGCTTTTTACGAGCTGGCGTGCGAGATAGTGGAGCCGTTTGGTTTTCATTGACAGTAGTTCAGCTACGAAGATCGGGCTGGGGGGGCCCGGAATGTTTAAGTTTTGAGTACTCAGCTGGGGCTGTTTAGACTCTCTCATGGATTTATTATATTCGCGAGACTGTTTGATGAAATTGTCTTTACGGATTGTGGTGGTAAAATCGACAATTACTGAGTTACAAATTTTGATATTTGATTTTACTTCTATTTATGTGAACTGAATCTTATTCATTTGTGAACATTTCCGAATATTCATGCGGATGATTTACAGAGTATTGCTATAAACTTAATATTCCTTGTGACGTTTTTCAAAATTTATACACAACGTAATGGGTCCGAAAATTTAAATCGATAACTAGATGATCACTTGCTTAAGGCCGAATCATCATATTTGAAATGATGTTAAATATGTTATGTCTACCTTTTATAGGTAGAAACTCGTATGTGTGTATTTATACAAATAAATAGGTATAAGGGGACTGAAAAGTTACAGCACGCATGCTACATCTTCATCTTCATCCGTTGAGTTGAAATTTGTATATTCCTTTATATTTGACGATCTCTTTTCACAAAAATGTATTAAATATTTCTTAAATGTATAGTCTTGTGTAAGAGTAATAAATAAATCTAATCCAATCTGATCGAATCAAAAGCAAGGTTATCGACAATAAAAACAAAATGATCGATAAATCGACATAAAATATAGTGTGGATAGTTCAACTCAGTTGTGCGCGCGGCGCTATGTGTGCGTGCGCTTGTAAATATACAGCTTTCATTTATGTGGCAGTGACGCGACCACTTGGCATGCCAATGGCGTGATGTCATTGTGACGTGTCTGTATATGTACAAGGTTTACCCACACATAGGGCCGCGCGCACAACTGAGTTGAAATATCTTTAGTTTCTGGTAGGTATGACCTTTTTTTCGTTGCATGTGTTTCCTTGTTCTGAGGTTCTATGATATTATTATAATTATATCATAGAACGCATAATCTACCTATGTCACAATTTATAGGGGGTTATAGAAATGAAATGAAAATACATTTATTGTTGCCTTTAGATAGCATATCAAAAGCTAAACATATACTTAGAGACAGTAAACCAAACACAATAACAAAATAATTCACCAATCACCTAAAACTACCTACCTATTCTCATGCAGCATTGGAACTGCTGTAGTGTGGTACCCCCCGACAACAATAGGACCTCGCTCAGCGTATGCCATGGCCTGAGCAGGGGGCTGGTCTTCCGCGAGTTCCGCGGGGAATAGAAAGCTTGTTTTAAAAATATTTCTTGGATTTTTAAAAAGCGAGTGGCTCTAATGTTATGGTGTAGTATATTTTTAGAACCGGCCTATGAAGCCCTTTCAATAGATACCAAACACGATAGGTATTTAAAAAAAATTCAAATCCCATACAAAAAATTGATGACATGACAACATTGCTGCATGAGAATATTTTTAAGAACTACCGCTCAAAATGATTGTTTTAACCTAAAGTACCCGTGTACCAAACGGCTATCCTGCACATCGATTTGCGGTTTTCTATCAATATTTGCTTTGTAAACTGTCCACTAATAGGAAATAATGATAGATTGACATCGCATATTCGGATGCGAGACACGACGTGACGATCCCGAAGACTCAACAAAGTGGAGAAAAAAGACCAGGAAAGCGGACCCTGGTTTCTGCCACACTGCCACTGGTATGCACAGCATCCTGCAGTGGGCTGTTACGGGCTGTGATGGTGGAAGCATCCTTTTAAGCCTAATATATTGCTGTGTTAGGAAATGTCGCTTTTCTTTATTAAGAATTAATTAATCTAATCAGTTCATCATCGTGGTGTTAATGTCTCGGTTGCGCTCTTGCACACAAGGGCGTGGGGCCCGCCTTGACCATGATTCAGGATTTGGCAGATCAGGTTATTACAGTGCAGCGACGCCATCTGACCTCCGTGATCCTGCTACCAGGAGAACCTGACCAGATTGGATCGTGGTTACACACTCAATCGCCTGAATGTACAAGTTTCATCACGATATTTTCCCTCACCGTAAGAGACATCGGTTAGTATTCAACTAATGTACATAACTCAGAAAAGAGTCATTGGTAGATGGCCGTAGTGGGACTTGAACCCGGTACCTGTTGCTTACGAGTTGGATACCCTAACCGCCCGACCACCGACGCTCCTATCAAGCTTATCAATTATTAAATTCTATAGTAACACTGCGATCTCCAACTGCGTTATTTTTTTTTTCAGGAGAAATAATGTCAGAAAGAGACTCAATTTACCTGGAATGCACAAAGGCAGGTAGTCTGCCTACGTTGGATCATATAGAGACACCAACCGAGATATACTCGAATTTCTGCGATCCAAATGACTCTTACAGCGCTATGTTCAATCGTGTCAACATAAACTTGTCAAAAGCAACGTTTTTTCAAATACGTTCTGATGCCAAGTTCTCTCCTGCATATCTCATTGGATTGCCATTTGGTTCATTTTTTCAAGTACAGATAACAGATACCGCAGCTACAATCTGTTATTCCGGTAAGTACTAATAGTAGTTTAACTAACACATACATAAGCATAAAATAAAATAATGCTATGGAATGCTATTAGTTTGTAAGTTTCATGTTCTCTTTAAAAGTACTGTTTGGCAAATGAACGTTATTTTTCTTAGCTGGAGGTATAGCAGAGGTTGTTACCTATTTTACCTACAGCTTGAACAATTGTGTATGATTAAGTACTTGATTAATAATTTTTTTTTATTATTATGATAAGGGCGCTTAAGTACAGCATTCGATCCGAATTTGTAAGTGATCTGCATCTACACTTTGGCTCAAGGGTACCGTAAACCAAAAGCATGTATGAAAAAGTTGATGAATGTATTAGAAATGAGAGAGATTCCTAGACAGGGCCCTAGGAAGTGTAATAATGTGGTATTATAAATTGGTCGGTAGATCTTGGCACTGTAAAGTTTAAGCTCTCCATGTTTAGTTATGGTATCATATGGGTATCAAGCCCAAAGTTTGTCAAACTATATGGCTACCTGTCAAAACGAACAAGTAAGACGGACTGAAATGTTGTGATCCTTGCTCGTATGCTTTTCTGTATAATATATGCACGTTTTGTTAGTTTTGTGTTATTTGTTTTAAGAAGTACTTTGGCCGCAAATTACAATGTTTATCCTAAACGTACAATTAGTATATTATGAATTAAGCCATTAAAGAAATTAGCCCAAAGTTACAGTGAGCGAAGAAGGATTCGAGCTTGTGAGGAAGAAAGATTAATTTGGTTAATTTTGTACCAGTTCACAATATTTCGATAGCTTAAAATCTAAAGTATTTGACTACGATTTAAGGTTAGATGTTCAAGAGCTAAGCAAAAAATGATGATGCAAAAAATGATACCACATGTATGTCAGAACGCAATTGCATCGACTGGAGTGCTGTTTCTGAGGTTACTTCTATGGATGTCAAGATGAAGTTTTCAATTCCATGCTGCTATGCGTTGAAGTCTTGTCAAAAACTCGAGTCCTGGAAGATATAATTAGAACACGGACATTTAAAAAGGAAATTATACAAATGAAGAAGAAAACAGGCAGGATGTAAACAATATTAATAGGATGCAGAAATTAAATTTATTGTTGGAGAAAATAAATGGAATGAATTGGAGTAAACAAAATTTAACGGAAAAAGAGTTAAGGAAAATAAGGATAATATGTAGCTGCCGGAAAATGTAGGACTCTGAGGGTCGGAGTCCACAGCCTGAAGGATGGTGAATGCGGCGGAGGAAACTTTATTATACCGGTAAAGTGGCGGAAAGTGTTAAGAGCAGTGCAAAAAAAGTGTATTGTATTGTTATTTAAGAAAAAAGTGTTTGTGCGTAACCATTCATCATCACAGCCCGTAACAGTCCACTGCAGGACTTAGGGCCTCTCCCACGAAAGGGGAGGTTATTGCCATAATCTCCACGCTTTGCAGGCGGGTTGGAGATCGCAGTATTTAAATATAATAATGGAAAATGCTGCTGCCCATTTTCCAGACTACGGAGACTCATGATCTTTTGCCTCGAAAACATTAGTCGCCTTGTACGACACCCATGAATGTAAGGGGTTGGTGCTATTCTACTCTGCCGGACACCACACGGCCAAACCATTACCCACTCGTAAATATTCAAATTTTGACAAAATGGTCAAATGGTACATATGGGTACCATTTGACCATGGGATATACACCTATTACATAAAAACGGTAAGTGTCACACACTTGGAAAAATAAAAAAATTCACTAAATGTTGTTTACATATACAGCGCTGCTACAGCACTAGTTTTTGTAAAAATAAAAATAATTCAAGTCCGTTATCGTGTAAAATGAGACCATCCCATGTTATAAATTAATATTTCAGTTTATCTCAGACAATACATTGTACTTTTCGTTCATAAAGAATTACCTGAAACATATTAAATTTTTCATTATCTAGGTCTTCATAACTTTCAGCGATCGCAACGCGGTCGGCCGGTCGTTTGCGTACCGCTGTTTGTTGTAGTCATGCAATGAATGTAAGGCAGTGTTTACAGTGACGTTATAGCAGATATTATAATTAACGAATTTCTAACTTTTATGCAAAATACAATTGACGTATTTGATGAACTCGGCATTATCCAAATCGTTTCATCGAATTATTCTGAGATGGGACGACATGACATCTAACTCCTATGAGTAAAAATGCGGGGTTCATCAAGGAGGGCTCACGTTACCGGACCTTTTCAACTTGTACATCAACGGCCTTATAGAGGAACTGAGGGACACAAAAAAGGGGTGTCATATTGGTGCCACTTGTAATAATAGCATCAGCTACGCTCATGCCCAATTTCACCAACAATCCCTAAATTTTAGGTTACACTTAACGTATTTTAAGGGCCACTTAAAAGTAATTTCGTTTTCACCAATGTTTATGGGTTACCTAACGTCTTAAGTGACCCCCTAAATTTAGGGGGCCAAATTTTGGGTCCTTTAAACTTAGGTGACCGTTTTTCAAAGAAAAGTTTATATTTTATTGTGCGAAATGGAAAGTTTTTTTTAATATTTGGACGCTATTGACAGTATTTAGGCTGTCGAAATGATACAAAGGCCTCATTTGTTTACTCGGAGGCGTTTATACCGTGAGAGACCTGATTTTTTCGCGAAAAAGACTTTTTTAACCGCTTTAGGTTATCTAAGCAAAGTGTCATATTTTTGCTTGAAAAAATAGAACAATATTTAGAATATTCAGATAACAGGTAACTACTTTTCATTTATATTTTATAATAACACGTGGGTAACCTTTACATTCAGGCGAATGATCTAATCTAAATCTAATCTGGTCAGGTTCCCCTGGTCGCAGGGTCACGGAAGTCAGATGGTAATCGCTCCACTGTAATTATCTGATCTTCAAAATCCTGGATCATGGTCAAGGCGGACCCCGGGCCCTCGTGCGCGAGATCACAACCTAGACATAAACGCCAAGTTGATGACTTAGGTTATAACTTGAAACCCACTAGGTACATGCACACCTTCTTAAGTATATATTAATGCCGTTATCCCACAGGGGTGTGGGTACCTTATGTGTAGATATATCTTATAATGGTGCTCCTTGCCTTTCATTTTATAGAAACAACACGCTGCCTCCAATAAAACAACTTCTGTGTGCGCTTAGGTTCTATGCTACAGGAAGTCATCTTATAACTAAAGCAGACTTTGGAGGTATTCGTTTAGCCACTTGCAGCAGAATTGTGAAGAAGGTTTCAGAAGCCATCATCAATTTCCAGAAACGGATCAAGAACAGGCATATCAGAAAAGAGAATTTTATAAAAAAGCACGTTTTCCCAATGTATTGGGTTGCATTGATTGCACACATATTAAAATACAGTCACCAGGTAACAATAAATATTTTAAACATAATTTGATTAATAAATTTGGTTTGTAATGTAATTGTTTAACAAAACTGTTTTGGAATTTTACATTTCTAGGTGGAGATGATGCAGAATTGTTTCGCAATCGAAAGTCATATATGTCTATAAATGTGCAAACAATCACCTCTTCAAATTTATTAATAAATGACATTGTAGCACGATGGCCTGGATCCACACACGACTCAAGCACGATATCAAATGAGTTCCAGATATTCTAAATTTGAAAGAGGTGACTACAGAGGAGCTTATTTATTAGGAGATAGTGGATACCCATTGAAGGTAAAAAAAGTCAGATAATACTTAGTACAATTATTATTAATAAAAAAAATACAGATTTGTTTTACTCTGTTGTAGAAGTCGATGGCATTTCACCACCTGAAACAAAAAATTATGTGTTTTAAACCTTATTTCAGTCTCATCTTCTTACTCCACATTTAAACCCCACGACTAGTGGCCAGCGACTATATAATGAAGCTCACATTAAGACCCGAATTCAGTGGAGCGACAGTATGGAGTGCTGAAACGCAGGTTTCCAGTCTTAGGTTTAGGGATACGCCTGAAACTGGAAACTGCTATAAAAGTAATTATTGCTTGCAGCATACTCCATAACTTATGCATAATTAGAAAAGAGAATGAAGCGGTAGATTATGGTACAATAACAAACATAGAGGCGTTGATATCAGAGGGGGACATTCCTCAGACAAGGCCATTTGATGATCCTGTGTATGGGTATAGAAGAGAACAAGTGACCCAGTATTTTGAAATGTTAAGTTAAGTAATAAAAGCATTTTACCTGCAAGTTTCTTTAAAACTTATTGTTTTATTTGTAAATCACATTGCGCAATTTCCAATTGTAATTTGTATAAATTACGCTTGTGCTGCAATTCTTCCTCAAGAAGCTGCAGTTTTAAATTTTCAATATCCATCTTTTTTTCGTTCACATTTTTATAACTGCTGCACAGCATAGCCATTGCCTCGGTTCTTTCATTTTGGACAGATTGCTATGGTCGCCTGCGTGACCACAAGGGTGTGTTCGTGTTAGCCTGCAGCAAAGACAATTAAT
Source organism: Blastobasis adustella (assembly GCA_907269095.1). Taxonomy (NCBI): domain Eukaryota; kingdom Metazoa; phylum Arthropoda; class Insecta; order Lepidoptera; family Blastobasidae; genus Blastobasis; species Blastobasis adustella. Next base: position 2,696,315 of record OU026132.1, read on the forward strand.
TTGAAACAATGAAAATGTTAAACATTCATAATAACAATTAATTTAAAATTCATTAAAACATAAACTTTAAGTACCTTTGTACTTAGAACTTAGTACATAAAAATAGTTTTCATATTTTACTTACATTTACTGGTATCTGTGTTTGACTGGGGCTGGGGCCGGGCACCTGAATCAGTTCGTTTTCCTTATTATCCTCAATTTCTTCTATTTCCACTAATTGTGGTTCCAATATCTTTGGAACCACAATTAGTGGAATTGGAATTGGCACATCACTGTCGCTGTCAGGCACCCCTAAAATACCTGTGCACCCACGGCCAAGTATCACAGATACTTGCTCCAATATGGGGTTCACATTTATCTCTGGTGGCCCACTCCCCGTTTGGATACGGCTTTCGCTTTGCCTGGGAGCAGTAAAGCTTACTTTCACTTTTCATCTTCTCCCAGGCTTTCATTAACGATTCTTTGGACCTGATATGAAAGCAAAAGAAGTTTATACAAAGGCAAATTTTAAAAACATAGGTTGCCGGATTGAGCATCAAGTAAATAATAAACGACAATACTAACCTTGGCAGTAAGGCACTTGAATTGAACATGTCTGTGACATGGGTCCAAGCATTCAATTTAGCCTCATTTGTGGCCCCATCCGGTTTTTTATTTAATATTGTGTCTTTATGGTTAAGTAACAATTTCACTAATTTATCTTTATCTTCCATTGTGAAGTTTTGACCTCGCTTTCTTTTTTCTGCCATTCATCATCACAGCCCGTAACAGTCCACTGCAGGACTTAGGGCCTCTCCCACGAAAGGGGAGGTTATTGCCATAATCTCCACGCTTGGCAGGCGGGTTGGAGATCGCAGTGTTTAAATATAATAATGGAAAATGCTGCTGCCCATTTTCCAGACTACGGAGACTCTTGATATGTTGCCTCGAAAACATTAGTCGCCTTGTACGACACCCATGAATGTAAGGGGTTGGTGCTATTCTACTCTGCCGGACACCACACGGCCGTTTCTGCCATTATTACTCTTAATTGTAAAAATTTGGCAAATAAAATTATATACAAAGATACACACAGCAAACAGCGCGAAAAGATTATCACAAAGAAATGTCAAATATTTTTTTTTTTACAAATTACATAGCTGTACGACGCTCATACAGCCATGTTATGCATTTTCCCCCGTAAATTTACACAATCGACATTTTTAATATCAAAATTACAACTTTAGTTATGTTGTTGCGTGTTTTAATATTATTGTGCATGATTTTAATTAAATAGTGTGTTAAATCATGTCAAGAAAATTTTACCGGCAAAATTACGGTTTTTGAAATCACTATTTATTATATAGTTACGTAAGTGTCACCTAGAGACATGCTCCATAAGCTGGTGAAAATGAATTAAGATAAGGAACGGTTTAGGGGACACCTTACGATAAGGATGCCTTAGTAAGGGGATACTTTAGGAGTGGTTGGTGAAAACGGGCATCAGTCACTCTATTAAAGGTTTATGTCAGTTGCTTTTAGACTGTGAGCGTTATGTTAACGCTCATGGACTGAAATATAACGTCAATAAAACGGAACTGATGGTGTTCAGGGCAGGGAAGGGTCCGGACCGCGTGCCTGAAGTTAAGCTGAATGGTTTGCCAGTTCGGGTTGCACGGCAATTTAAATACTCAGGCCACATTATCACGGATGATATGCGAGACGATGAGGATATGGAGCGAGAGAGGCGAGAGTTGGCGATAAGAGGGAACGTGGTAGCACGCAGATTTGGGAGGTGTAGCGATGAGGTAAAACTGTCTTTATTTAAGGCGTTTTGAAATAGTTTCTACACCTGCCAACTCTGGGTGCAATATCGTAGAAAGACCATCAGTACCGTAAGAATTCAATATAATGATATATGCCGAATTCTTATGCGTCTGCACAGGTTTTGCAGTGCCTCAGGCATGTTCGCCGACGCGAGGGTGGCCGATTTCTATGCCATTATCCGGTCTCGCATCGCTTCCTTCTGGGACAGGCTGTGCTGTTCTAGTAACAGCATCCCCCGAGCGGTGTGCAACGACTTTAACTCAGATATATACAAATATTGGATATCTGTTCATCGGGACGAGAATCGAAAATGACTGAATGACAGCATAATGGGTAATTAAGTATGCATTCGACTGATTTACACCATATACATGTAAATCTCTATTTCTAAGTAATAGGGTAATTAAGTATATGACTTGTGTTTGTGACTAATTTACACCTTTTGCATGTAAATTTAGTATCCATTTTTGACTGTATTGTAATGATAATTGTATTAATTTATGAGGTTTTAAATGCCTGCAACAAAACTTTTATTATTATTATTATATAAGCAAGTGTGGACTCAGAAATATGTAAAGAAAAGGAGACGACAAGAAAAAGAAGAATATTAAAGATGTCATTAAAGTCCTGAAAGATGTAGATCCAGACGTGCAGCCAACGTTTGTGGCTAAACACTTAAACAAGTTGCCACCCATTATCCAAATTGAGGGCATTTTGAAGATAAACAGGCACTTTGTTTATCACTTTCACCACTATTTTTTATTAAATATTTAGCGACAATCAAAATCAATACAATGATTGTGACACTTGAATGACTGACAGTTAAACGTCATTCTCAAACTTATAAGCGTTTACGAAGAAAGATTTATTTTGCGTTTTGTTCATTTCAGAAGCATGAAACACATACAATATACCCAGTCCGTTCCGTTATACGCTGAATGAAAATTATGAAATAACCCTAATTTTAACATGATTTGACATATTTAATCAAGAATTGACATGATTTTAAACTATGACGTATTAATGCAAGAATTGACATTATTTTACTATTTACTTTGGCATATTATGCAAGAGTTATAATTATAAAATAATATACAGTGATTATTTAAATTAAGTATAACAAAGTCAGATTTTAAATAAGAATGGAACTCTCTTTGAACAAAATAACAATTAGGAAAAAACTAGTCAGGTTACTTGATGACTTTAACATCTAAACGGGCAGTATGTTATGTAACAGTAACAGTAACATTATTAGAATGTGTGTTTCTGTAGCGGCAATAACAACAAATGATAATATCTATTTTTTCGGCGATTGTAAGAGGTTTTTGTTATTTCTCTATACCATTAAAGTTATTACATACAAGCACGAAATTTTGTGTGATTATAGTGCTAATACTAAAAACAAACATCTTACGGCGCCTTGTAATTCCAGATAGGAAAAACGATTTTTTTTCGTTTCGATTTTTTATAGATACTTGATCGGCAAAGGCACGGTCTAAAGTAATTCCTTTTTGCAGCATAGAACAGTGATACAGCGAATAAAAAAACTTGTTTTCATTTACAGGAAAGTTTAATGAAAAGGATTCAGAACTCAGTATTTACCTTTCCGGAAGAGGTAAAAACTCCCCACCACCGGATATAAAAACGCTGGCGTCCAAACTGTCCAACCTAACATATAAACATTTAGTAATAATGGGAATGAAATCTGAGGAAAATAACTATATAGCAGATTTAGTATATTCTATTACCAGCAATATCAGTGAAATTAACAAAGTGACATTAACGGATGATATGGATGATTATATTTGTTTACCAGGAAGATTATTCACCAATATTTCTTTAACTTCATTAGTGGTTGATCCTCAAGGAATACGTGACACCACTACTATTCTAAATAATATACTTGTGGAGAGCAGTGTATTTAATAGCGAAACATTGACTAATGTATACTTAAAATATGTGAAAATGCCAGTGCTCCCAAAATCAAACAATCTGGCGAATATAACCCTAGAACAGAGTGTGTCAGAAGGCAAATGGGGTGGATGCCGGAAGTTACAAAGACTGGTTTTAATTAGTCACAGTTTCGAGCAGAAACTTTTCGAAGAGACCGGGGGATTGCTGGCTCACTGCGAACAATTGACGGAATTGGAATTGAGGAAACTTAAGTTTTCAGAATGTGATCATGATGATAAATTTTGTAACAACCTGTGCGTCATTATTTTTGGATTGAAATCATTGAAAAAACTCATAATAGTAGACAGCTTCCTACATAAGATCGCTGACAACTGTTTCGTTTCTTTAAGCAAAATAGAATATATTGACTTAACAGACAGTCAACTGATTGATCAAAATTTGTAAGTTTTATATCTATGTGGTAAAGTAAAGGCGTCTATTACCGCGGTACAAAAATTAGCACAGCTTTTCGGGTGTAATTTCTAAATTCGTAAGCTTACAACAAATATATTTTTGAGAAGTTAAAACAAGTATAAGTTTACAAACGCGGACTGTCGCACTAACTATTGCATTCTTTATACGCCAAAACCAATATTTTTTGCATGAAAGCACAGGACTTGATGACAAGACAGGACTAGCCACCCCGCTAGGGGGGAGGAGGAGGGGATTACATTTTCTTACGCCGCACACTGTTGGGGCAAAACTTCCCTCGGGTAAGTGTGGTGTCATTTTCAGATACCAAAAATAATGGCAATCATTTTTTTGCATACAAAAATATTGTATTATCTTCAAATTCTAAAACATTACACTGAGCATAGATCTTTCAGTGACAATACACTGAACTGGTATCGATATCGGTACCTTTTTAAAAATATATGTTTAAAAATCCACTTTAATACAGATTTTGAAAAAATAAGTTTTAATGTAACAATTTATTAAAAATACAAAAGTTTAAAGCATGGCATAAAATTTCATAGAAAAATAAGGACATCAAGAGGATTAGGTTGCTAGAGCTAGGGCGTGATAGTAAGGATTGAGTTCGGTTTGATTAATATGTCGTTAATGATAAAGTTTTTAACATAAAAGACATTGTATGTATCCTTTGTAACAGTATTATTTATTCACATTTGAACTTATTGGTGAACTGGGCCTACGTGACGATTTCAAACGTCTCAAAGGTCTGCAATTAAAACTACAGTCTAGCACTTTCTTGAGCATTGTCCCAACACCGCTAACTTCCCACGTGCGCGGGAATGGGCAAGCCCGGGTTGAGCGCCCTCCAAGCCGTCAGTGCATCGTCGACATGAGGAATGCTCGTCCTGCCACCATCTCGTCATCATCATCATCTTGGTATTTTGTCCCGGTTGCGCCTCCGCGCGGCACGCGAGGGCCCAGGGTCCGCTCATTCTCCCCCTTCGACTGCAAGAATATTAGTCACTGCTCCACGCTGAGAAAAATATTCAAGATCCGCTTCACCGACTCTCTAAGCACTTCGTCAAAGGCAGCTACACTGTACGGGTACTACCAAGTAGGACACGTACGGAGGAAATAATGAACTTTAGGGACAGCAAAGCACAACCACAGCAAAATCAGAGCAACGTGTGCTGAAAGATTTTCAAGGCGTCCCCGGGCGACTAGAAGAAGCAGCCTTCTGGATTCGAAAGTTTCAGCTTTTTGGCGAGGCATGTCATTTTCTGAGTAGTTCAATTTCGAGAATCATTTTTTTATATTGCGACAGCGTTTAAAGTATTTCTTCTAAACCTATTATTATTATACTATGCATACATACTGAATTCATGTGATAGTAAAATATTATAATAGATTCATGAGGATCTGATAATAGAGTCATGAGGTGGATAGTAGACTTCTTCAACCGTTGCTAGTAACATAGTCGAAATTGGACTCATATGCTGAGTTTCGACGAGTTGTTGTTATTGTTGTTGTTGGTGGAGAAAAGGTTACAGAGAAGGCAGCCTTTCCCCAACCTTGCTCAATAGAACATCCCTCTCGATATTATTAAGAGCGTATTTAATATATAACTTAATTATGATGCTGTCCGTCTTATTTGAAACCGTTGCAATACCCAAAAAACCGTTGCGCTTTGCGTGTATTGCCGCCTCGCACTCCAAACGGATCCCGATACTCAGTTGATGACGCCTAAGATAATCAGCCATCTCCTCCTTGACTGAACGACGTCCAAGCTTCGCCGCCAAACGACGGACAGTGTTTCCGATCGCAATTGGCCTTAAATCTCCACCATTCTCAGACAAAGCGCACAACGTTGCTCCATGGAGTTAGGGACAGGCTTCTAAAATAATCAGGTCATTAAATAAAAAACTGAATAGCCTCGCTAAACTATCCAATAATCGATGTCCATTATTGCCAGTCGAAGGCGAAGTGAGCTTCATCAAATGAGCTGGATGGATCCCATCCAAACCTGTCGCAGATCCACTATGAAAAGTCTTAAGCGCTTGTACAATGTCCTCTGTCTCAACTCTAAGTGCCAGTATAGATCGGTCAGGGGATAAAGGAAAATCGAACAGACGGAAAGGTGCTTGATGTATCTCAATGGGGAGAAGGATATTCTGAATATACCAAATTCGATAATAATACCATAAATATTTTCACCATACACATAATAGGTTGGGGAGAAAATTTCTTCGCATTTTATATGAAAATTCAAAACATTTTTTAATATAGTTTATTTACATTTAACTAAAGTATGTAGGTACCATTTTATTCGATAACTTTTTGCCATCTTATAGGTAGGGACATGATCCCATTGCTATATAAATTTTGGGGCTTCTGATAAAAAAACTGCGTCAAGTAGTTTTGGCAGTTCTCTCGTGATGTTAACTTGACACTGCCTAAAGAATTCTGAAGTGTTTAGGTTTCTTTCAGAGAGTTCGTGAGGTACCCAAATATCGAGCTTTTTTGTGTACCCATTTTTTTTCAAATGCGCCAAAACTGTTTTGTGGTCAATTCCCAGTTCTTCAGCTACGTCGTAACTACTGATATGCCGATCTTGCTCCACTTCTTCAAAAATAGCATCCATTTTATCCGTTAGTTCCATAAACATCGCAAATTTTTTTCGCGGCTTGCGTTACATTTTTACTTTTTTGTAGTAAAATTTTAAAATGTATCTAATTTCTTCATTAGATTCACTCATCTTGACGGTAAGAAAAACAAATGAAAATCACGCATTTTCATAATTTGAATTTGGAATTATATTCTTTAAAATTAAAACTTTTAAATGATACCAAAACCAGCCAGGTACAAATAGTATAGCCAAAGAGGTTTTATTATAAGTTCATAGATACTATATGCGAAAAGACTTTTTCCCCGACCTAATATGATTCGGGAATCCGGCGCTACACTTAACAGCCGCAGAACATGAGTCTCACCAAAAATCATACCAATTATGCTCTCTCAATGATTTCTTGTTGCTTCACTTTGAAACTATTAATTACTTCGCCACCAACAATTTCACAGCATATTTACACACCGTAAATACTTTAGAATAGTAGATTAGTGAGTTTTATTTACATTCTCGACATTAATACATAAAGCTCACGCCTGTGTCCCACAGGTGGGGTAGGCAAAGAGTATGGACCGCCATTTTTCTCTGTCCTGACACAACTCCCTAGCCTCGCATATATCCACAACTCTTTTCATACGTCTTCTTTTATTCTTACCACTTCGGACCCCAGCTTTTTTGAGAACATTACTGATCTGATCAGTGAATGTTTTCCTGGATCGTCCTCTTAAGGGCCGGTTTTCCAGATTCGCGCTATATACCTCTTTCGTCAATTTTCTTTAATCCATTCGCAGTACATGCCCCAACCATCTCAACATCCCTCTTCTATTTTTGATACTACATATTATACATTTTTAGTATTAACAATATTTTTATTTGAATATACATTTTTAGTATTAACAATATTTGTTTACAAATAACTTGTAATCAGTTTCAATCTCACTAAAAGGATGCTTTTCGTAAAATCGTATTTCACTGAAGTGGTTTTACTCACGCTTGCAAGTAAATCAAGCTGTAAATTCATCGGCATACCTCGGTAAAAGATAAAATTGACTTCTTGTCTAAAAATATTGTAATTAATATATGGCTAAGGCCTAAGCTGGTAGGATAGTGGTCAATGCTCACTTAATATCTCTGCTTTCTTATGTTGCGATTTTACGGCGGTAATAGACGACTTCACCCTGTATTTAACCTAACTTAAATACAAGATTTAACTTTATGGTTTTGAATTTATATTATACATGCTATGGCTCTTGCCGCGTGAACTGCACGTTATATCACGTAAGTAGGGGTTAGGGGGGAGGGGATGAAAATACCCTATCTCTTATTCTAGACACTAATCTAGCTAACCACTAACCAAGATTCATCCAAATCCGTTCAGCCGTTTAGGCGTTGCTTCCAAATGAAAATCCGTTCAGTACTTTTTGCGTGAAGTAGTAACAAACATCCAATCGTGCATGGTTGCAAAATTTCGAATTTATAATGTTAAGTTTATGGATTAGTTGCATAAAATTAAAATTTTATCGATGTAACACTTTAAAATTCATGTTTTTAAATGAGTCATCATCACCACCACCTGCAGTCGTTATTTATTTATTTTATTTATTAGAAAGACCAACAGCTTTATAATACAATAGATATTCATCTTTACTAATATTCTCTCTCTTAGTGACTATGTAGGTACAGGATTTAGCCTTAATCTACAGTGTGGGAATAACATAAAAAAAAATATATTGAGACTTTAATATTTTCTTGGCAGTATTAGTGGAATAAGCGAGACATTACACACATTGATCCTGGATAATATTCTATACGAAGACGGTTGGTACTTTTTTCATTTTTATGTTAATATCCGTTATGTGCGTAAACAATAGTCTGTAACATAAACATAATCTGTAACAATTTATAGTCTATCAATGATTGAGACGATTCAAGGTCCAGCGAAATCAGGACATCAGCGACGCGGCACTACGAAAATTATATTTTTGGGGTTTCGAAGTTATTTGATTCCTTTACTCCCATACTTTCGACATCTACCTATACGTACCTATACGTTCTATGGGTACCTATTTAAACTTGGCTGAATATTCTAAAGAGTCACTTATATTATTAAAGCATTACATTAACTGAGGGTCCCTTACGGCTAGCCTACAATACTGCGTTGCGGCATCGCATCGCAAACACGGCGTCGCACCGCAATACGAAAATGACATAACGACGAAACGTTCCTCTATTAAAGAAATGAAATAATCGGTGTCGTAATCAGTGGTCTTGTTTTGAATTACTTGTTTGTCCGAAGTATAAAGTATACTGACGGTAGCGCGTCGTCGCATTGCAGATTTTTACGGTACGATAGCGCATCGGATAATTCCGCGATGCGTTGTACGACGGCGTTGATTTCTACGATGCGTCGTCGTGCCGCAGTGTTGAGGCCGGGCCCTTTGTCTGTACTACCGCTAACTTAAATAATTATTTAAATATCGTTGTTAGTATTAATGGCAACTAAGAACTATTATTCGTTTTTTATAGAAGTTGAAAAGTATCTTGGGAAATTTAAGCATTCGATCAAACACATATCTATGAAAGGACAACAGCCCGATCAACCAATTAGTCAAAATTTTGGCGATTTCACGAACCTAACGTATCTGGATTTGTCTAATAGTGATCTGCCTGGAAATTTAAAGGTAAATATTTAAACAGTGGAGAGATTGCTAAATAGTGAAGTGACTAAAAGAATGAGAAAGAGGCCTTTCCCTTGTAGTGGTTCACTGGTCGCTACTAATGTGATAAATCTTTATTGTGTTCTTTATTAAATTTTGCATTATTTTAAGATTTGTTTATCAAAAGTAACAATATATGTAGGAAATAAGATAAATAATCCTTCTATCGCATTGCGAGTCGGTTACCGTTACCACTAGGCCACCGACACCCCAAGAGAGACGCGACGCGAGGCGTAATAATGACATTCCCCATACATCATCAGTGATGTATACTATGAAATATTATAAACTGTAATTAGGGTGAGCCTAGATCTCGCGAACAATTCCCGCGTAACAATTCACGAGTACGCACCCTTAGAGGCCACATTAGAGGCGGGCAACGCACTGGTAATGCCCTTGGTGTTGCTGATGTCCTTAGGCAGCGATGACTACTTTCCTTAATGTGGCCATAAAAATATTTTTTATTTGCAGGTTGACTATTTGCCATCAAATACAAAACTGCCCGTCTTAGTTGATTTACGGAATAACACAATATATTCCTCATCTCGTGCAACGTGCAACGATTGGATAAATAGCTATCACCACCGAAGATTGTTACAGGTAAACTCAGTATATTAAAATTTTTTACTAAACACATACACAATTATAAAATCTGGACTCCTTCAAGGCCAGAGTGAATAGACTGTTTCTATAATAGACAAGCATATGCCATCCTCGGCCACATGGTTGAGATGGCGGTCACATGGTTTAATAGTTTATAATACAAAAATATAAAATATTTGTGTAAATATTAAAATTTTAGGACATCGTTCGCCTACACTACCCTAACCTACCCTGCACTTACCCTGCGCGTACCCTGCACCTACCCTGCACCTCCCCTGCACCTAACCTACACCTACCGCACAACTACTCTACACCTACCCTGCGCTTAGGCGCTTATTACATCTGCAGGCCTAGCACGAGTGTGCCCGCGACACAGATCGCGCCGCAGAAATTTGTCTGTCGAGCCATTTTTTCAATCGCACTGTCAGTCGCATAGTACATGTGGTCACTTCGAGAAGTCATGCCCCCGCCCCGCAAAAGCCTCTGTCGCGGGCAATCAAAGACCAACGATGCGCGACATAGCTGCTGTGTTGCCATTTATTAAAAATTTCTTCATTTCGGGTACCGAACGGTTATCGGGAATCGGGTACAGATTATTAGAGGAACGGAACGTACCGTCTAATGGAACAAACCGCTGCAAGTCAATTAATAATTAAGTGGTTAAATACGTAACCTCTAAAGACCATTCTTGTTTGAGTTGGTGCAGTTTATGGGTGAGATCACATTGTACGAAAAAACTCAACAAGAACAACACTTTTTTTACCACATTCTTTGAACACAAGTCAACTCTTTTCCTTTTTAAACATAATTTTGAATCATCCACATCAGGAATGACAGACACACAAGGAGGCTAAAGCGCACTCCACATGTGGACAGTTCCGCGGGAACACGAGAGTGTAGAGGGAGTATTCGCCTACATTCGTGTAGTCCCGTGCATGTTTGGCATGTCTCGCCTATTTCATAGACTAAGTAGAGATAGTTTGTTGTCGTCTCGATTCAATCGATTTTATATTTAGATTCCTAGTGGTTTTTCCCGTAACAGGTTCGGGGTAGACTTCACCATGATCCAGGATATTAGTAGATCAAGTAATTACAGTAGAGCAGCTGCCATCACCTCTGTGACCCTGTTTATAGCAGATTGGCGATATTACGCTTATGAATCGATATAATGTCGACGCGTTTTAACACCCACCACATCCCCAATAGGCGAGAATGTAGAGGGTCGACCAAAGTCCCGGCCATAGTTTCGCCGAAAGTTTCGGCGGACATGTGGAGTACGCTTAACATGACGCAGTTAATTTTGGATGCGTTCACAAATATTTCTCACTTTATAACGAACAATAACCAGTTATAACGGTATAACGTGCCTGTCTACGCCGAACAAAGTTTATGGAAATATTGTTCAATGTGTGTTACGTTCCTGACTACGCCAAATATAAATTAAGCAAATCAATTATTGTTATGACATATTTTTTTACAAAATTTAATAACTTGTTGCTATTGAAGATTATTTATTTCACATAATATTTATTGCAAGAATTGAATGCTAATTATTGACATTGAAGATTTATTATTGGAAATTTATTGCGAGAATTCAATATTTATAAATTGACATTAAAAAATAATTTTGTTATTTATTGATAATTGACATTTCTATCGAACACAAAGCTAAAATAGATATTTCTAAGATAACCATCAGAAAAAAACTAGTAAAATCTCTTGATGATTTCTATATGTCAAGTGTCAGCAATATTACTTCACATGTAGTGAACAAGGAGGAGAGTTTACCAGATACTACATCTTTCTTTAATATAGAGCAAAATGAAGATATAAAAACAAATTAATTATTGAAAACACAGAATTTAAAAAACAGATATCTAGATTGAAATTTGCAATAGAATGTTTAAAAAATTTGTGCTCTGCAAAACTGACACCCACAGGCACGCCAAAAGTCACACCAGCGTTGCCACTCATACCACGGTTAGAAAGACATTTATCGAGTACACCAAAAAATTACCACGACATTAATTTTAAGAAATTGCAAAAAGACCAGGCCTTACAAACTGAGATTTACATGGAGACTGATGATGATGTCCTCGTCGCCGTTTTTGGCTAAAGCGACTGCTTCAGTTCCCCTGCTGTTGGCGTTCATGTGAGCGCACGTGGCTTACGTAGCCAATCTTCTTTACACAGATCCTCGCACATGGCGGGCATGTGAGCACACCATTACCATAATTGTTATATATTGCCGCAGGTGGTCGGGCTTTTAATTCCTCGCGCTGTGTGTCGAGATCTTCAAGTCGCTGCTCTTCAAAGTCTCGAATTTTGGACTTAACCAAAGTCCTCCACTCCGGTCTCTCAGAGGCTAACTTTTCCCACTTAGAGGGTTCTATATTGCACTTTTTCATGTGACGCTTTAACACATCCTTGTATCTAAGAAGTTGTCCGCCATGCTTGCGCTTGCCTTCCTCTAGTTGCGAATAAAAGATGCGTTTCGCCACACGGTGCTCGTGTTAGCTCGTCGCAGCACTTCGGTATTCCGCACGCGATCTTCATAGATTCGTAAACATCTGAGGTGGGAACGATCTAGCATGCGGATGTGTCGGCGGTACACGGTCCAGGTTTCGGCAGAGTATAGAATATTGGGCAGCACAATTGCCATATATACTGCAATTTTTGTAGCCAGCTTTACGTCATGCGAGTAGAAGACTTTAGAATCCAGCTTGCCGAATGCTGCAGCTGCAGACCCAATCCTGCTGTTAACCTCTGCATCCAGGTCGCACTTAGATGTCAATGTGCTCCCAAACTAACGGAACTTACCGACCTGCTTCAACTCGTCCTCGCCAAGTTTAATCGTCAGTGCCTCATGACCGTCGATATCCAAAGACATCACATCTGTCTTCTTGACACTGATTTTCAGGCCAAATTTGCGACAAGACTTGTAGAATTCGGACATTAGCTGTTGCAGGTCTTCTTGGGATTCTGCTACAAAACATAGATCGTCTGCATACATAATCTCTGTAATCAGAGTGTGTGACACTTTCGTGCGGGCTCTAAGCCTGGCCAAATTAAAAAGGTTTCCGTCGGTGCGGAAACGGATGCGGACTTTTCGCAGAGCCTCCTGAACTATGACTGCAAAATACATCGCGAACAAGGTGGGTGCGAGTACGCACCCTTGCTTTACCCCACAGGTAACGGGAAAATAAGCCGATTGTTCGCCGTTGACAGCGACACAGCACTCCATGTCATCATGCAGGAGTGTCAGGAGCCTTACAAACTTCTCCGTGCATCCTATCTTTTCAAGCACTACCCAGAGGGCTTCTCGTGGTACACTATCAAATGCCTTCTCAAGATCAACAAAGCACAGGAATATATGCCTACTCTGCTCTCTGCTCTTTTCTTGTAGTTGACATGTACCACGGTCAGGTCGGAAGCCAAACTGGGTCTCTGGCAGCAGTTTTTCTGATATTGGCATGAAGCGGTTAAGTAAAACTCTGGCATAAACCTTCCCAGGAACAGACAAAAGTGAAATCCCACGGTGGGAGTTGCAATCAGCGCGTTTGCCTTTATTCTTATATAGGGCCCTGATGCATGAAACTTTAAAAGTTGGTGGGACTTGTTCTGACTTCCACATAAAATCTAAAATTTCCCATATCACCGAATGCAACTCCTTACCGCCGTACTTAAGCAACTCTCCGGGAACTTGGTTCGTGCCAACCGCGCGCTTATTGTGTTGTTGCTTTATTGCAGAAACAACCTCGTCATACGATAACGGCTCGTCTAGCTCAGTGGCGATAGGAAGTTGAGGCAGCGATCGAACGTGGCCCAGGTCCACAGACCGGTCCATGTTCAGCAGGGTGTTGAAATGTTCCGCCCATCGTTGAAGCACTTCTTCTTTACTTTAAAGGAGCCCTTCGCCACTAGCAGGCTTAAGAGGTACATTCACATAAATTATATTACAAAAAGCTGAAGGGTATGATTGGTTCAGCAATATACAGAGAGAAGAGGGCATACTTTCACCACTTCGTGAACAATAATACAAACCACTCAAAACTCCTATGGTCGCACATAAAAATAAAAAATTAGCCCCATCTCGTCTCCAATCCCAACTTAGTAAATGCCCATTTTTAGGATGTCCCAGGATGTCACAGTAATGTTCCTAGAACTACCCATGATTACTTTGAAAGTCACTGCGCCGTGTCCAGCGTGATGGTATTAAAAACGGTCGGAGAATCGGAAGTATTAAAGGCGATACGATCGATTAAAACGAATGCGACCGGTGTTGATGGTATCTCGTTGGACATGCTTCTATTAACGTTGCCTATAACCTTGCTTGTGATAACAGCCATTATTAAAAAATCTATAGAAACCAACGCGTACCCTAAACTTTGGCAGAAAGCTATCGTAAAACCTATCCCTAAGAAAGGGAATCCTAGGGAACTGAAGGATTTGAGACCCATCAGTATTCTTCCATGTATGTCGAAGATACTAGAGCGCGTTGTGGCTGACCAGCTGACAGCATTTGTGGAGAGTAATGACATACTACCGAAAATGCAGTCCGGTTTTCGAAAAATTTACAGCACTGTGACGGCTATGATGCAGGTTACCGACGATATCTTAACAGCACAGGATATGTGAGAGGGAACAATGCTCACGCTATTAGACTTCTCTCGAGCATTTGATAGTTTAAGTGTTCCACTTTTTCTATTCAAGCTTCATTACTATGGATTCGGTATGTCTGCTATTAAATGGTTCGAAAGCTAGTTCAGCGACAGATCTTAGATTGTGGAAATACGGAAGGATGATGGTTCTATTGTTACATCCAGGCCGTGTGACGTGATACGGGGAATTCCAAAGGGTTCGATCCTGGGACCTATATTGTTCTCAATTTACAGTGCTGATGTAACTAGAGAGATCCACCACTGCCGTTATGCTGAGCTCTGCTAACCACAACGAATATGCTGAGCTCTGCTATCAACCTAATGGAGGACCTGAATCGAATCGCGCGGTGGTCGGAAGAGAATGCTCTGGTTCTGAATAGTGCGAAAACTAAGTATATGCTGCTGGTCAGATTAAAAAATGCTACACTATAAAGTACAGGTTTAAATTGGAGATGATCAAATTGAACGTGTGACAGAAACCCGAAATCTGGGACTACAGATGGATGAGGAGCTACGGTTTGAAAGCCATGTACTAAATACAGTACAGGCTAAAAATCTTATATAAAATAAGAAACTGTCTTAACATTGCAAATAGAATTGCACTCTGTGTGACTCTAGTGCTTTCAAATTTAAAATTCATGGATGCTGTTCATAGGCCGCGGCTACTGGTGCGAACTCAGAAAGTGGTACAAAGGGTACAAAACGCTTGCGCGCGTTACTGTTTCAATATTCCGCCTCGCACACACGTTACACCTTATATTAATAGTGCCAGAATACCTAAAATGGAATTGCGCAGACGATTACACTATGCCACGCTTATATTCGGTATAAGTCCGGTACACCTTTCTATCTGTACGATAAGCTAACGTGGACTCGCGATGTATCCGCTGTAAAAATGCGCGGTAACAGCTACTCACTAGTTCTGCCCAGGCATCGAACAACAGAATATCGCGCCAGCTTCAAGTTTCTTGCTTCCAAGATTTGGAATGATCTGCCACCTCCTGCGTAGGCTGAAAACAATAACATATTTTAAACTTTAAATGCACTGAAAAATACACTAATCAATCCGATTAAACAAAGGAGCAGTTGTGAATTTCATCGTGGGTCCCTGAGCGTCGGTGGCCTAGTGGTTGAGGGGACCGACGAGCAGTCGACGGGTACCGAGTTCGAACCCCAGTACCGCCAAGCACCAATTATTCTTTTCTGAGTTACCTACGTATGTATATAGGTTAGTGGAAATTTTCGTGTGGCAGAATATTGTTCGGGTGGGTAAGCATCGAGAGAAAAAAAAAGAAACTATGGAGATGGATGTCTATAATTAGTGGTGGGTAATGGCTAGGTAATTAAATAAAAATATTCACCTCAATGGATCCAGACAAACGACGTTGATGGCACAGTGAAGAACGGAGATTGGTCCTGCGATGAGCCACATGCACTGATGCGACACTGTATCGCGCTCCACGTGCGTCGATGCGCAAAACAAAGTACACACACACTATCACATGGTCACCTTTATTTATGTAAATAATTGTAGGTTGATTAGTGGTATTTATGAGCGATTGCTTTTGGTTGGGAACACTGTTGTAGTCAAATGTCAATCGAATTATTATTATTACATTATTATTATTGCGCGCGCGTTTTGCGAGTTTCTCGGTTTTTTTTTTTTTTTTTTTTTTTTTTGCGCCCAACGCAAGTGGAAATGGGCACCCTCCGGTATAGCGGTTGGGAGGGAGGAGGTGAACTCTCATGAGTACCAGCTGGCCGGCCAGCTGGTTATGCACGACTCGCCAAAAAAGAACCTAGGCGCATACGTACTAAACAACCCCTGGGAGCACCTGTAGCCGGAAGGGCCTTTCAGGTTTCATCGGATGCTACACCCCGTAGGGACGGGGTGCGCTCATATGAGTTTCTCGGTTAATTGTTTTGAGGTTATGCAAGTTATGCACGATGCGCGCGTGACGACGGTCCCGGTACACTGCAGGTATACAACGCGTGGTTGGGCTTCTCATGGTGCGCCCCAGATACATGTTTGTACAAACTTACTACCCACGAGTTGCCGCTTATACTTATACTTATATATTTTCACGATTTACTATTTATTTATAAACTATTAATATATTTATCACCAAGTACACAAAAAGCAGATGTATTGCGGACTGTGCGGTGTTTCCGGGTGGTAGGTGGGCCCACTGAAAATTTTTGTTCGTTTATTTCCTTATTTTTTTTTTGTTACCGGTATTGTTGTACTTAGTTATCGTGTCGTGGTGTCTTCGTGTAATAAATGTCTTATTTTTTACTTTTTTTCTTTCTAGTTTCCGAGATTTTAGTAAATAGGTGCATGTTATTTTTAACAAATACACATATCTCGTAAATGTACATGCTCGGGGCAGTCAACATATTATGAGATCTAAATAGGGGTCTACAAGATGTTAATGAATCAACATCACAAATTGCCCTAATGCACTGTTTTTGGCAAATCAGTACTTGATTTACGTGGGATGAGTTACCCCATATTATGATGGCATATCTCATAATAGAGCATACGTAACCTTGATATGCCTGCAAAGCACACTTTTGAGAGCCGCCAAAATGCATACGCAAAGGAGTTTATTTTATTGCACAAGTTGGTGATATGCGTGGCCCATGTACACCTATCCTTCAGCAAGATGCCCAGAAATGCAGTTTGAGTAGACTCCGAAATAATTTAATTATTTGCTATTACGGTTAAAGCTTTTTTATGACCATTTTTATTTACAAATTGTACATATGTTGTCTTATTTAAATTTACATTAAGATTATTGTTATCCAGCCATTTTATAATGTCATGTACTGTTTTATTCAGTTCATCATTGTAATTGTTAACATCTTTACACTCTTTGATCACCGATATATCGTCAGCAAATATACTCACTAATAGTTAGTTACACTTGGCTGATAATAATGGCCCCAAATTACTACCCTGTGGCACCCCTACCTTATTTAGTTCTATTGAGGATCTGTACTCTCTACGCTCTGCATTTCAACATACTGTCTTCTGTCGATTAGATAGCTCTCAAGCTAGCCCCCTTATTCCGTAACGTTCACATGTCGAAACTGGTGTTCGAAAAAACAAGGTTTACAGTTAATATATAGGTACATATTATGTATATTGTTGTGACTTTCTGTTGCATTGATACGTATAGACTATAGTAGTTAAATAAGTGGATGTCTGTGAAATATAATTAATATATATTTATTAGCGTCGCGCAATCTGTAACTTCAACCTTCCTTTAGCGTATTTCTTCATTCTGAGTCATGAAATGAGCCATTCTGAAAAAATCATCAATTTTGTATAAAAATCATCAAATATAAGAAAACATGCAAAACATACTTATATTTTGGTAAAAAGCCGTAAATTCTTCAAACTTTAATTCTCTCGACCGCTATCGCGGGCTCAAAATCTCAAAGACAAATTCTCTCCTCCCGACGCTCCGCTTTTCAAAAGACGTAATACAAAAATGTGCCTTATTTTATAAGCAATACATTCCATTTTGATTTGATCACATACTTTTTGCTTCTGAATTTAGACCACTGAATTTAGCCAAATGTAATAAGCGCTTTACCCCTACCTACCCTTTTTTTCTTACGCAAAAACCTTCCCCTTGAATTCTTATGTTTCACACAACCACAAAATCCGTTGCGTAGTTTATAAGCGTACATTCATACATGGATACCTGAAGAGGGATAGACGGCGGACAGCGAATTTATTTTACTCCTAACCCTATGAGAAAAAGGCATGACATTATGTACCTATATGTCATGGGATTACGTGATTACCTAATCTGAGTACTACCGTGCAATATGAATAGGCAAGTCGGGCCACGTAATTAATACTTCATCAAACTTAATTTTTTATTACATTGCCCATTCAGTATGAATAGGGTAAAAGCCGGATAGTTGCCCCACTTTTCTAAAAACCTTTATTATGAAGAAATATGTACTTACTAAGAAATATGCAACATGTATATCCAAACATAGGTCTTTAATCTTCTATAATAGCCTATTTTCGTAAACGTTATTACTGTTGGTTTTGAGTAAATCCTGTTTTACTTGATCTGTTAAAAGGGGGATAGTTGCATACTGTGGCGGATAGTTGTTCCACGGTAAAATTGCTTCGGGGGATAGTTGCCTCGTGCGAGGATAGACGCCTCGCTATGATTTTGTTGAATATAAGCAATGTTTATAATTTACTGAGCTTACAGTTTCTTCGAGCCTATCCCAGAAGGCAGTCTTCTATTCGGTGTCGGCGCAGTGAGACTGAGGAGGTTGATTTTGGTTGTTATTGATTGAATAGTAAATGGGGCGACTATCCTTTTTGATACGGATACATGGCCTTCTTTTTGTGAAATAAATAAAACTTATTTAAAAATAAAATATACTACACAATGTAATTTAAACCCTAATGCATGCATTGAAATAAAAAGTAGACTGGTGCGATAATCAGTAACAAAGATATTCAATATTAATTACTTACTAAAATAATTTTGACGCCCATTAAAGCTTCAGCGCGGAAGATTTTTGCTCTCAAGGACAAAATCTTTCCTGCGCTGATGGTAAAGTGCTAACGCCGCCAACATCCCTAACATAGTATATTCAAAACTGGGGCAACTGTCCCACTGGGGCAAGTATTCGGCTCTTACCCTACTGCTACGTAGCTGTTGGGCAAACTGCAGTGCTAATTAGAATATTTCTATACAGAAGGAATAATTAACACAACGTTAACTTCGAAAATCTATTTATTATTTTATCAGAACTTCATCAGCACGAGAACATAGATTGATATTTTTCTACTCTCGAACCCAATCAAGCTCCATCACGTCGCCGCAACACGATACCCGAAATATTAACAAAAAATTATCAAACATAATTCCCACATGACCCCTCCTCAATTAAATCAGCACAAACTTTCTATATTTAACATTTAATCTCGAGAGGAGAGTTAGATTCGAGAGTGATTTCCATATGACAAATTAATGATCGATTTTATGGAACAGATCAGCTCAGCAATTAATTAATTCAGCACAGCATTTAAACAGTACAGCTCAGCATTTTTATCAGCTCAGCTCGGATCAGCTTGGCTCAGCTCAACGTAGCTCGGCTTCTCTGTCCCCTCAAGGTAGCTCAGCGAAACAGCTCATCTCTCTTTCTCATACAATAACTAAGGTAAAAACCGACTATATAAAACCCTGACCCTATGTCCTAACAGAATACATTTTTCAGCTGACCAAATCGTGATTTATTTGCTCTAGATAAATCATATCCTTAATATTTTAACAGGCCAAAAATGTCACAGTGTTGATGTCATGGACGGTGCCTTGCGATTGCTCGATCGGATGTCTAGCGCTCCAGATGTCTTCCCTGCCTACGCTGAATATTACTGGAATAACATGCGAAGAAAATTCCCAGCCACTTGACCGCGGCATGCTTACAAACATTGATACTTTCCAATGCAAAAAAGTAAGTACCTAAATCAAAGGGATTATTTATTCCCAATCGGCAAATATATTTAGAGGATTCAAAAAGTGGTTCAGCAATATAATTGCGACAAATGATTTCTATTTCTAGGATGATTTGGTATTTTATGGGTATGCCAAATCTAAGTTTGCGATCTCATAAGTAGGGACAACTTTTTATGACCGAGAAATCTCGAAATTCATCGACTCTTTTCAGTTTTTACTTTCATCGTATCATAAAGACGCCCAATGCTGGGCATAAGCCTCCCGCAGGGATCCCCACAAAGGCCGGTCCTGAGCCCTCCGCATCCAGCTGGTACCTGCGATCTTTACCAGGTTGTCGGTCCACCTTGTGGGAGGCCTACCCACGCTGCGTCTTCCGGTACGTGGTCGCCACTCGAGAACTTTACTGCCCCATCGGCCATCTGTTCTTCGAGCTATGTGCCCTGCCCACTGCCACTTTAGCCTGGAATTCTTGTAGGTGACCTTGGTTCGCTTGCTGATCTCCTCATTTCTGATTCAATCGCACAAAGTGACTCCGAGCACAGCCCTTACCATTGCCCTTTGGGTAACAGTGAGCTTTCTTATAAGGCCCATAGTGAGCGCCCACGATTCTGTTCCGTAGGTCATCACTGGCAACACACATTGGTCGAAAACATTCGTCTTGAGACACTGCGGTAATTGTGACGAAAATATATTATATGGCCTAGCATAACGAACGCTGCCCGACCGAGTTGGACTCGTCGATTGACCTCTTTTGCTGGTCTAAAGTTCTTCGAAATAAGAGCGTCGGTGGCCGGGCGGTTGAGTATTCTACTCGTAAGCGAGAGGTACCGGGTTCGAATCCCGCTGCGCCATGTACCAATGACTCTTTTCTGAGTTATGTATATTAGTTGAATTCTAACCGATGCTCTTCCGGTGAGGGAAAACATCGTGATGAAACCTGCAAATTCAGGCAACTGAATTTGTAACCATGATCCAATCTGGTCAAGTTCCCCTGGTAGCAGGGTCACGGAGGTCAGATGGTAGTCGCTCCACTGTTATTACCTGATCGCCAAATCCTGGATCATGGTCAAAGTGGGTCCCGGGCCCTCCTCCTCGAGAGCACAACCGGGGCATTAACGCTAAGAGGAATATAAACAACCAATAATTTAAAATAATATTAAATATAATAATATTGTATTTGATTTAATTTATTTTTGTTTGATTTAAAATGACTTTCAACTTTGTGATACAGACACATCAGCAACAATGCTGCTCGTTTATAACCTAAATAAATAAATAAACAACTTTGCTGTCATCCGTTTTCAGTCTCGTCAGCTGGCTCTGTCCAATCGACAGATATCTCGCAAAGACTTTAGAGTTTCTGTTCTGCTCAATCACCGCCTCAATATTCGCTATACTCAATAGTCGCGAGTCAGAGACTTGGAGATCTGTCTATTAAGGGCTGATGGTTCAATCCTCAGATAAACAGTCTGTTGACGTTTATTCGACGGATAACAAGTTTTTAATTTTACAATTGTCAGTTAAAAGTTATTTTACGAATATCTATTATTATTATTATGTTAACATTAAATATTCTCTCATTTCTAAGAGTTAATTGTAATTGCGGGCTTTTGGCCAAACAATTATGATGTACTTATATAGTTCAAATATATTTCTGAGTTTATAACGAACTAATGTTACACATTAAGAAATGTTCGCACAATGCGGCAGGTATTGAGTATTACGGCTTTCTGAAGTTTTATGTATGTAAGTGGATGTACATTTAATTGCTCTAAACTTGTCTGGAGAGTGTTTGGTATGATACCTGTGGAGCAGATTGTAATTGGTATGGTTTTTACTGTCGTTATTCTCCATTGAGATTTTATTACTATTAATAGGTCGGTGTACTTGGTGATTTTATCTGTGTATGTCGAGGAGAGATTATGCGTATTTGGTATGGCTATGTCAATTAGATATACGGTTTTATTATTTTTGTCATGGAGAGTAATGTCTGGGTGATTATGGATTGTGTGTCTGTACCGTTTTGTCGGTTAATATGGTTCGATCCCAGTACAATTTGTGTTATGAGGATTCTAAAACAACTTCGGGCTTATATTTGTAGTACGGAACTTTATTATTAACAAGTTTATATTTCAAAGCCAAGTACTGATGGATGATTGCAGCAACTTGGTCATGCCGGTGCTTGTAGTCTGTTTGGGCTATTGAAGAACAGGCGCCTATTATGTGTTGTATTGTTTCTATCGGATTGTAAAGTAGGGTCATGAATAATATGCTTTATATAGTTACGCGTATTTATGACTTGGTCTTGAATGGCCAACATAAATCCCTCCGTTTCTGGGAACAGCTGTCCTTGCTTGAGCCAGGCGTTAGACGCAAATTTGTCTACGTTATTACTAGTCATCGATGGTATCGATGAAGTCGCCCATGAAGGGATTTTTGTCGCCATTTATTTATTTTTTGTTCAGTTGTTGTGATTACTTCATTAGGTTCTGACAGATTTAACGGTGTGTAGTTGGTGTCTGCCTGTACTATGATTTTGTGAAGTGGTGAGTTTTCAGCTTGATTTTGGAAGAATGTACGTAAGTTAGTTATGGGGATTCTTAATGTCTATTATACCTCGACCTCCGTGTAGTTTAGGCAAGGTTAGTCTTTCGTAGCAAGAGCGTGGGTGATGTTTCCTGGTCATTATTGTATTAATAACTCTCTGGAGAGTGGTACGGTTGGATTGGGACCATTTGTTGACACCATACGAGTACGTGAGTATTGGGATGGCATAAGAGTTGATTGCTTTTGTGGTGTTTTTTGCGTTCAAATATGAGTTCGTAATTTTGTGCTTTTGTCTTGATTTAAGCTTTTGAGATAAGTTAGATTTTGATTCTTTCTTATGTATTTGCCTTGATTGCTGGTAGCCTAAGTATTTGTATCCTGTAATATCATCTACTGGGCGTATTGTATCTCGATTATCTAGTGTGTACTTATTTATTTCTAACCTTCCCTTATGAACTGACTGTATTTGACATTTATCTAAACCAAATTCCATATGTATGTCTGCAGAAAATGTTTGTTTAATTGGGTAAGATTACTACTGTACAATTTGATATCGTCCATGTACATCAAATGTGTCAAAATGAATTTATTTGATCCATTCTTAATGTGGAAACCAGCTTTACTATCGTTTAACAAATTAGAAAGTGGATTTAATGCCAAACAAAACCACAATGGACTTAGAGCGTCTCCTTGAAATATTCCACGTTGGATACTAATTGGCTCGGTTTCGACAATGTGATTATTAAGATTTAATTTTAAAGAGGTACTCCATTTACTCATTATATCTTGTAGAAAATTAACTATTGTAGGGTATTTTATAGTGTTAAAGTATGTATAACAGCCAAGTATGTGGTACGTAGTCAAACGTACAATAGTATAATCAATGTACATAGTATAAATATTGCGCTTTTTGCTAAATGCTTGTTTGAGGCAACCGAATCTCTTATTAACTGTTTTTTACAACCTTTACTGAACTTACGGCAACCTTTTTATTGTTCATCAAGGATGTTGTTCACGTCTACATGATGATATATTAATTCGCTTAAACAAGATGTTATAATTTTGTAAACACGTAATTGGCCTATATTTACTTGGGTTTCGCGAATCGGCCATATCTTACGGGAGCAAGTATGTTATACCTTGGGTAATGTGGGAAGGTATTGTGTCCGGGTCTTTAATGAATCTATTGATATGTAATAGTATGAAGATGATGGGTTGCAGTTAACTTTTTGAATAAATAGTTGTAAATTTTATCGGAACCAGTAGCTTTCCAGTTGTGTAGCTTATGTAATACTTTCTGCAACAGCTTATTTCGTCAAATGACATGTTTGGCAAATCCCGAAGTTTATCTCTATCTGCTTGTATCCAGTCACTATGTTCCAGTGGAACATTCCATATACTAGACCAAAATTTGTGTAGATCTTGAGTGGTGGGAGGAGTTGCAGTGTTTGCATTAGTAGTGACATTACCCGTGAGCTTCCTATAAAATTGTTTTTCATTTGCGCTAAACTGATGATTTTGATTTTTCCTTAATGTCGTTGCTTTATACCGGCGTAGTCAATTTGAGAGCGCACTTAATTTTTGCTTCAGCGTGTCCAAAAATTGTGAAAGTTCGAAATTGTTATTTTCGTGAGTGGAGTGTAATTTATAGGTATATTTTATATTATCTATTTCATTTTTTCTTCTCCGGCTTGTATTTCCCTTAATAAATTCAGTCACCTTTCCTATTTTTGCTTGTAGTTTGTTTATTTTATTTTATAGTCTTTTCTGCCAAATCGGAGTCCGTTCAATATATTTTTGTGCGATATTATTTTATAAATATTCTGTGATTGAAACTCGAAGATTTCTATTTGCGCATCGTTTTGTTCATTTTCTGTTTTATTTATATCATTTTGTGTTGTATTTATATCGGTTTCAGGTTGTGATTCAGGATTGTTGCTGTGTGTGTAACAGGTTTGCGTGTTAGTTTGTGTTTGTGAATTGTGTATTGTGGCACTGAGTGTGTGTTCTACTGAGTTTTTTAGCTGTTGAAATATTTCTTCCGAGATCATTTTGTTTCGACATACTACTCGTTTTTGGTCTGATATTCGTTGTTCTGTTACATGAGATAGATGCGGGTAGTGATTAATAAACTTTTCTCTTAACTGTTTTCTCCAGGATGTCAAATCTCGTTCTAGTACAGTAGCTTCGAGATAGCACAGCATTACTTTTCGTTCATTTCGTTTGACCACTTCATTCTATGTGTAGGCGGTGCTTGCGAGAGTGTATTATTTTGATTGAAATTTGCATTACTGTAGACCGTTGAGATGGAAATAGATATGGTTCTTGTGTTTGAATAAGGCTAGTTACTTCGACTCAAATATTTTTCAATATATCTTCTGGAAGTACTTTTTTTTAATGTTGTCCTTCGCTGGTCGCCAATTCTTTGTTTTGACACTGTCATTGCCGGAAACTTCTCCGTGAATTGCATGTAAAGTGGAGTTAAATATGATTAAGTGTCTGATTCCAGTTTAGTTATGATAAGGTACGTACGCCAAATGAATTCGTTCATTTCAGAACTCTATTTTCTACGCGCACTAGGTTTGATAATAGCGGGTGACGGATGGTTGGCAGTATGAGCCTCCGTCACAAGATCTACCGTTATTGAAGATATGTCTGAGCATGATGATGATAATAGATCAGCCTGCCGATATGAAGGCGGAGACGATGCTATCGATGAGAAAAGTGACCTCGGCGAGGTCGATGGTGAATCCGATGTGGCTTCGTCGTCTACAATAGGCTCGCGGGCCTGGATAGAATTTTTAGCTTTGGATCGGGTTATTATAAAATTCCTACGAGAAGCTAGGGACATGTGGGTCGACCTTTGCAGAGCCCTGCATTCATTACGGCAATGGTAGGTATAAAACTGGGTGTCCCCCGGTATCCAGAGTCCGCATACTAGAGACTAGGCTCCCCCCTAGCCACGCAGCCCTCAGCATACGCTGTTCCACCTTGGCTTGGGTTGTATCCCTCTATGTCTGAATCCTCGCCTTAGGCCTGTCCGGCATGAGTGGCTCTACCGGCATAGCCCTAAGGGTCATTAACTCACGCAAGCCCCGCCACGACGACAACGTGGCGATACTACGGCGGGGTTATTATTATTATTATTAGAGTTATTATCTGGGGAATAAATTCATTTGCCTCTTTGAGCGCCATTATTCGCCGTTATTCGTCAGATAGCTTCTCGAGTTGCTTTGAGTTTATATTTTGAAGCCGTGAAATATGAATATATAAATCCTCGTCAAAGACAAAAACGAATTGTCAGACCGAGGTCCGATTATTTTAATACGTAGGATTCCACATAATTTCAACATTTGCTTTCCCTGATACAAGATAAAAGCAAACACCAAACACAAAGGAACCAGTGTATCCCACCCATGTTACAACTGTTAGTTATTCTACGGTTCTTTGCCACTGGGAGTTTTTATCTCACTGTCGGTGATTTTAGTGGTATTCACATCTCCACTTTTTGTCCAATTATAAAAAAGTAACAGGAGCAATAGCATCTTTAAGACCAAGATTTGTAAAGATGCCAAGAAGCGATGGTGCAATCAGGAAAATTCAGGATCTTTTTCTTACAAAATCGCTAGCTTTCCTAGAGTGATTTCAGCCATACGGCACCCACGTTAGGATTCAGTCGTCTGGCGGAAACACAGCTGAGGAATTGATGAACAGATAAAGGTTATTTTCATTTAATTTTCACAATATTTGCATTTACATCGGTAAAATTTTATTGTGAGAATTTGGCATTTTGTATTGGAATTTTACTTGGTGATAGCGGTTATGAACAAGCAAATTATCTACTAACTTATTTTCAAGAACCAAACACATCAGCTCAAAGTTTGTACAATGAGTCACAAACTCGAATATTCAGAATGTTATTGAAAGATGCTTTGGGGTGAGGAAAAGGCGCTTCCCAGTTTTGAGTATAGGTGTAAGATGTAAGCTACCACTGGCACAAGATGTAATTGTGGCTTGCGCTGTATTACACAATTTTAGCTAGAATAAAAAACGAACCGGTACCTCCAGACGATCCACATGTAGTACATGTACCGCCACAACCAATACTTGACCCCATTGTGGCCAATCCTGGCTCGTGAAGAAAGGCATCTGACTAGAAACATGTTGTTATAATATTTCCATTCATTAAATTTATAATGTACTAGCTGCCTGGTGCGATTTCGTGCATGTGATGAGCTTACCCTACCAGAGACCTAAGCTACCCTACCCTACCTTTAGTTAGTGCCTATTCATCATCATATATTTAAGAGTATGACTCTTGTCGGTGGAGCAATCGCCACTCTTCTCTCCTGTCTGCCAACCTCTTCATCTCTCTATTAACCCCGGCGCTCACTTTTTACTTCACGTCCTTCCAGTATTCAAATCTTGGCCTATTGATAACGCAATATTGCAATCAAGTGAAGTATAAAAATATTCTAAAACATTGTTTTAATTTAATTTAGTAGATACAATTAGAAATGCTTTTTAAATAAAAGCGTGAATTTGTTAAAATTTAAACGCAGTTTTAATTTACTGTAATCAAAATCGATCAAACACTACACAACAACCTCACTTGGCACTTAGTTTTTTTAACATTAGCTCGTGGTATTCTTGTTTCCTTCTATCTTCATTTACAAGATGCATCATTTATAAATCGTGCTCTTGTTCCTGGTATGGAAGTTGTTTATTTGCCGTCTCGATCTGTATCTACCAACTCCAGCCGAGCTGTGCTCAGCTGATCCAGATTGAACGTGAAAGTTTCTTTAGAATCTGGGCCTTTAGAGTATTTGACACCTTGGTGTTCAAAGATTTTAGATGCCATTTGTTTGCTGGATGCATACCTCGGATGCTGTCTGACAGTATGTCTAATATCACGTTGAACAGAAGTGGGCTGAGTACAGAGCCCTGGTGTACCCCAATGGTTATCGGGAAAGGGTTGGTGCCGCCAACAGCAGTCCTAACCATGGAATCGAAATCACGGTACATGACTCGGATAATGTCAATATAGGCCTTAGGTACTGATTTGGACCGCAACGCTCACCATATCATCTCAAAAGGAACACAGTCGAAGGCCTACTGCATGTCCAGAAACAGGAAATACAGGGGCGCGTTCCTTGATCTGTCTCCCTCCATGAGATTTCTTAAGGCAAATACGGAGTCCATGGTCCCGCAACCCGGCCGAAACCTATACTGACACTCCGAAACTGTACACTCCCGTCGGATCCGAGAGTCCACAATGCGTTCGAACAGCTTAATTGTGTGAGCCATCACCTTTATACCGCGGTAGGTGGTGCACTCCCGCACTGAACCCTTATTCGGAGGGAGGTCCGGTGGATGCACCTCTTTATGCTGCTTATTCCCAGCTCTCGTTTACCGCGCGGTCGTCGCATAACAGGTTGCCTTGAGGGTCATTTACACAGCGACAAATGGAAATATCCTGTGCCGCTTTGACCCTCGATCATGCCAACTTGTAGATGAGTTTCTGCCCCACAGGCGATTCTAACTTTACGTACAAAGGACGTAAGTGGTCTTGTCTGGCTCTGGCTACTTCTCGTTTGGTGGCACGTTTAGCATCCCTGTATGTAGTATTGTTTGTATGGTCTTCAGAATATCTGGACGCTTGTCACTTTTTAAAGAGGTCTTCTTTACCCTAACTCCTCACACTTATCACCCACATTACCGTTCAGATCGCCACCCACAACAATACCCTGCGACAACGGAACGTTACGTAGTATTTCCCCGAAACGTACAGGGTGTCCAGTGGCAGATTTCAAAGTTCGAAAAGTTGTAAAAAAAAAACTACACCTCTAATACAAAGTATGTTTATTGTAAATTAAAAACAACAAATGCGGATTTCATTTTTTGAAAACCACGTTCTCCAAATGGCGACCATCGAGCCTGACACACTCTTCGAGTCTAGCACGCATGTTTTCAAAAACGCGTTTACAGAGAGGCTGGGGGATCCTGCTGATTTCGGCTCGAATATTGTCTTTAAGTTGTGTCGCAGTGCTCGGATTTGTTTTGTAAACAACGGATTTTAAGTATCCCCATAAGAAAAAGTCACATGGGCTTAAATCTGGTGACCTAGGTGGCCACGGTATGGTGCCGTTTCGGGATATGTTTTTTTCTTGAAATAACTGCCGCACTGCATTCATAGACACATTAGCAGTATGAGCTGTGGCCCCGTCCTGCTGGAACCACGTGTTTCGGTTGAAGTATGGACTATTCTGTAGTTCCAGTCTAAAAAAGTCATTTATCATCTCGGTATATCTCTCCGAATTCACAGTTACAGTTTGGCCACGTTGGTTTTCAAAGAAATAAGGCCCTATGATGGCAGATGCAGACATTGCACACCAGACTGTAACTTTAGGTTTATGTAAAGGTTCTTGATGCATTTGTCTTGGGTTGCGGACATCCCAGTAACGGAAATTTTGCTTATTCACATATCCTCCGATGTGAAAGTGGGCTTCGTCACTAAAGAATATGTTACCCATCCGAGTAGCAGTACGAAATCTCAACAACATCTCCTCCGCGTAAGTTTTTCTTAATGCAAAGTCAGAATCGTGTAAATCTTGAACGATTTGAATTTTATACGGATGGAACTTGAGTTTTTTTCGCATTATAACCTGTAAACTTGATTTCGTAACTCCCAATATCGATGAACGTGCACGAAGTGATAAACGGGGATTTTCAGTGACAGAAAGCATAACACGTTCAACATTTTCGTCCGTGGCTACCGTTGGTATAGGTCCTGGTCTGGGTCTATTTAATGTTGATCCTGTAGCTCTGAACTTTGCTACCCATGACTGAATGAGGTTGATCGATGGTCCATCACGCAATCGACGAATACCGTGATGATAATTAAATCGACGGCGTGCTTCAGACAGCGAAAAACCACTCGAAATGTACGCCTCGACAGCAAAAGCGCGGTGCTCTCCACTCCACTGTTCCATAGCTACTAAAAAATCCGCAGCGCTTGCGCTTTTAACGACGCCCCCCGCGCCCCTCTCACATGTTGCGTTCAGAAACTACGTTTGTTCAAACTTTGAAATCTGCCACTGGACACCCTGTATTATTTGCTCCCAAAACAACGCCTTGTTCGCGTTGCTGCAACCGATCTGTGGAGCGTAGGCTTTTACTAGAATGGTCACGACCACTTCGATAAGCACCCCCGCAACCATATGGATGCATCCGCAGGTATTGTTACTAAAAATATTCATAACAAATGAGATTTTATTTTGTTAGGGGCAAATAAAATGCCCCCCGACCTTGTAAATATTGTAGGTACCAGCTGGATGGCACAGGACCTGCCTTTGTGGAGATCTCTGGGGGCGACCTATGCCCAGAAGTGGGCGTCGTTTGGCTGGTATTATGAAACAAAATGCATCTTTGGGATGTAGATTTCACTCAAATTTAACTATTACCTACTTGAAACATTGTCACTGTCGTGACGCGCCTCGAGGCCTTTAATATTGGCACAAATACTGAGTCCCTTCTCCTCAATTTCAATGAAATCTAGGACCTCCAGTTATATACATTTCTTCCCTGAAACTGACTAAACTCGATTTCTTGACTTTTTCTTTGTGCTTTTTTTATTTCCTCATATTTCAATTTTAATGGCGAACACTTCTAAGGGCGGACACTTGTCGTCATCCCGCATGAATTAGATAATTGCTCTATTTTATTCATGCATTATCTTTATCTTTATTTGTAACAGCATCGAATTTGCTGACTAACTTATAAATAAACGAGTCTCGGCAGTTGTAAAATTTGCAATCACCTCTCTTTTTTTTATTTTCCATTGCGATATATTCCAATAGAAGGTAATCACCATGTTTAAAATATAAACCCACAATCCAACCAAACAACAAATAAAATAACTTAAAACAATAATTAATCAATAGCGTTTCTTCTAATATTAGGTAACTCTACTCTGAATAAGCTCACAAATGACACTTGCTTGTCACTGACAATTTCGTTAGTCTATACTGCTCTAACAATTAAGTAAGCGTAATTTTTGTTTCACCTCTCCGAATTTCGTGTTTACTTGGTGTGGCCAGAATTAAAATATTCCGTCAAATACATGAGATAAATTACCATTGAAAATAGACAACTGGTTGACAGACCGATAAAGAGCCCGATAAGTTTATTCGCTAAGTAGTTATTTATTTATTTAACCATTTATTGTACACAAGATTTTTACAAAACTATATGACAGAATAGATCACACGCAACAGGCCAACTAACTAAGTTACGTTACTAGTTAAGTTGTATTTTCTGACATTTAATTATTTTAATTTTATTGACATCGATTTAGTGAACTTTTAATTTCAAATTGGCTGACGTTTAATTGTTTTGATTTTAAATGACATTAATTTATTGTATTTTTAATTTGATTAAATTAATGTGGACCTAATATTTAGAATGTCAAGACGCACATCATGGAACCACTATTATATAAAAGCACCTTTATGTTACCTATGATGACTAATAAATGATTTGATATTTGATATTTTATAGACATATTATCTGAGGATTGAACAATCCGCCCTAAGTCACCTAAATTGAGAGACGTCATCAGGGAATTGCAATAATTCCGCGCCTTTCTTCCATGAGATTTTGTTGATTCGTTTGTACGGCAGGTTTTATAGAATTTTGACCCAACCGCAAAGACAGTTTCCACGAACCTGTTATTGTAGTCGTCCACGTCGGTGCACTCTCTTAGGCACTCGAAGCGGTTTTGTAAATGTAGAAAGCTGTGTTTCTAGCTGTATATTAATATTCAATGTACCTCTTATCAAGCGGTGATCACTGCCAATTTTAACGCTGTTGATCACTAAGACATCATTAACTGTATGCCGTTTCGTAGATAGGATTAAGTCAATCTTATTTTTTGTGACACCATCGGGACTAACCCACGTCCATCTGCGATGATCCGGCTTCCTGCAAAATGAGTTCATCTCAATCTCATCTCGTAAATATATTATTTCACTCAAATTTTGTAATGTTAATTAATGTTGATTCTTTTCACACTGAGTTCTTCAGAGCTACCCATATTGTTTCTACGCGTTACAGGTCTCTTCCTCAATGCAATGTTAACATTTTCTTCTCCCACCCGTCGTAGTGAGGTTTTAGTATTAACCAGTCTTGCTTTTTTATTTATACACACTTTACAAGTCCATTTTCTTTTATGGCCAGGTGTCATTGTACCATAAAATCGGGTCGAGGAAATATTAGCACATTCTCACTCTCTCGTTCACAGGTCGAACTTATTATTGCAGATTGAGCAGGTGAGATACTCTTTCCCAGGGAGCGGCTTACGACAGCCAGAGCATTGTATCGACATTGTTGATAAATAAAACTTGCACCAAGTCTGCGCTGACAACCAATAAGGCGCCCTCTATCTGCAAGTAGTTAATATACGTGTAATCAAATCGATCGGATTTATTGGAATTAGCAGGTATCGCTATTTAGCGATAGATAGGAGTAGCCGTCCAATAAGTACCGCAATAACAGCGCCCTCTAGCGGAGTGCTTGCAAAACAGATAAGGTATCAGCTTCAGCTATTCAGTAATAGATGGGGCTATTTGTTTACTGTGTTGATTAAAAACTCGATGTAAACATGAGCACAGTAGCGCCCTCTCCCACGTTTCCACGTTTGGTGACCATGACATTTTTGTTCAGTACTCGTGTGGAAAATGCACGTGCCGGCGACGATTGCGCGACAACGGCACCGTCGCGTGGTGCGGCGCGCTCGGGCTACGTGCGCTGCCCGCCGCGCTGTACGACGAGAGAAACCTTGTTGAAATACTCGCGCCAGGCAACGCCATCAGCCGCCTACGAGCTGATGACATCCCATCGACCCTGCTGGTAGTATCCATAATCATCATCATCCTGTTTTCATGTCCCGGTCGCACTCCCGCACGGCAAGAGAGGACCTGCTGTCCGCCTTGCTGCTCTACTAGTCCATTTTGCTTGCTGGTAGTATCCTTGTTGTCTTATGATCATCTTTCCTAAAAGCCCTCGATGGCGCTTGAATATCTTCCGAAGTACCTTGATCTCATTCCACAAATAGAAAATGGCAAAGAAAATTTATCTGCAAGTGCAAAGTATTAAACTATTTTGGTTCTAAGATTTGATGATGCAATCAGTATCGATAGCGAGATAGTGCGATGATAGAACGTGAAAAGCAACTCCTCGGAACACAGGGAGGAAAATTCTCTCCGCTGGATCAATGGTACCACACAAATTTTGAGCATGAGCGAGATGCTGCTACTCCTATTGACTACAGACAGATTTAATCTACATTTAAAAATCGGGAGTTGCCTTTAAGAAACAGGTACAATTGTATACGGCTGTCACTATACATCTAATTTTGATTTGTTTTAAGGTACTGGATCTACGCAATAATTCCATAATAAGAGCTGATGCAACAGCAGCAACAATGCTCTTCTCTAATAAACGTCGCAAGATTTGGTTTGTCGGTAGCACAATAGACTGTGGGTGCGACGAGGAAAACTTACCATGGCTCACTGCGCTTCTTGAAAATATTAATCAGGTACGTAATATGTAGGTATATAGTAGATACGTAAATTTAAGGTGCACGCCATCTGCGTCTCGATTTTGCCCTCTCTCTTGTGTTGGTCGGCTGGAAGATATTTCTTTAGAAATAAGCTGTACCTGTTGTGATCTTATCTGTATGTCAATTTTGTATACTATTTATTGTGCACAATAAATGTTAAATAAAATAAATAAAATAAAATAAAATAAATAAATAAAGCAAATAATGCCTAAACATGTTCACTAAAGGCAATATATCACAGCAATCAAAATATAAGATATGACAATAGAAGTCTTATGCGCGCGTTAAACAGAGGCTTGCCGTCACTTTGAATACGCAATGGGCGGGTTCAAAGCGTGATTTGCGGGGCAGCGCGAGGCGCTCCCTGCCGCACCCCACGCAGTCGTATTCCTGCACGGCTCGATATAATATCTCGATTCCCAAATCATTTAGAATCACAATCTTGGTGTCTTGCGGTCAAAGAGTACAACTACACAGTTTATAAATATTTATAAATGTATCGGACTTAGAAATTCAAGACAAGCCGTCCCCCGAGGTTTTCACCACGCGCAGTACGGATTTCTGTAAACATTTGACTATCTCGCGGGACCCTGTTATATTTCTGGGATCAAAACTGTTCATTGAATGAGACACGCGGGGGATCGTTGAGAATACTTAGTTGAGAATATATTATCGAATGAAGATGTAAAATACAGCTTACTTCTAAGTCAAATGGAACACATTTGAATTCGTACCTAGCCAGTGCTGTGTGCTCACAGAGGTAGCCTACAGATCTACATACTACTTACTGCAACCTGCTTAACACACTAAAGCCAAGGTCACACTATTGGAGCACCAACCTACCCAAAGCCTATTTATCTTAGAGCACGTTCTAACCTAAGGTCTGCCAGTCCACACATGCTGTAGTACCCCAACATCCAAACTTAAAAACTTTTCTTCTTTATTAATAAATAATCTGTCAAACTGTTTTGGTGAAAAGAAGCATTTCAGCCACCAGTCGCTATTTTCTTATAAGGATTTCCAAAATGCCATCAGCAAACAAACAATAGCTTTTTCTTCTCGGGATATAATGTCTTGAAACAAGTTCGGACATAATTTCGTGTGCGTTATTTTTCCGAGGAACGGCATTAAGTGACGTTTCGCGGAAGAAAATGCTCACTGCCCGGCACGCCGCACCTCCGCATTCCTCATCGGAATCTTATTCTAAATATCGTGATATACACGCATCAGTTTACAGCTGCTAGTGTATAATAAATTATCATAACCATAATCTCCCCCCCACAGCCCCCACCACTGATCCCCCGCGCGCTAGGCACCGGCGGCGGCGCCTCGCTAAAGGAAAATCCCTTTAGGCTAGGCAGGTCACTTTCTGAGTTAGTCATCTTCTAAGTAGATCAATTTCTAAGGACGTCATGTTCTGGTTTGGTCATCTTTTTATACTGCGACAGCTTTTTCAAGTACTTCCTCTTTACCGATTGTTAGGTAACTATGCACACATACTAAGTTCCTGTGATAGTACAATACAATGATATATACATGAGGATCTGATGATGGAATCAGGAGGTTTACAATGAAACTCTTCAACCGTTGGTAGCAACCAAGTCGTGTTTAGACTCATTTGGTTACTTTTAACGAGTTCTATACAGTATGTTTGAAGACGAGGGGCTGATGACAGTGTCAACGAATGTGGAACTCTTCAACCGTTGCTAGTAACGTAGTCGAGTTTGGAGTCATTTGGTTACTTTTGACGAGTTCTATGCAGTATGCTTGAAGACGAGGTGTTGATGACAGTGTCAAGAGTTAGGCTGTATAACTCTTCAACCGTTGTTAGTAACCAAGTCAAGTTGGAACTCCCATTCTCGATTTTGGTCGAGGCTCCACAGGACCGTCAGCTGAGTCATGAAATCACTTACAATGTAATTTTAAGCTCAAGTTTAAGTTAATGGTGGCGACTTTTTTCTAATATTGGCACCAGGTTTGTTGAGTTTGTCCAAGTCACGCTTAGATATCCATATTGAAGACAATCGGAAGTTTGTTATCCCATATGGGATTTCTATTTACTTTTTTAAATGTTATACGGCAGACAAATATTCAAGCGGGCCACGTTATGGAAAGTGGTAACCGCCGCCTATAGACATGACCAACACAGGTGCGTTACCAGCAGTGGTAATGTCCCCTTGCGTTGCTTACCTCTCATATGACCTTAAAGGGCGCGTCCTAACTCCAGATCTCGCGAATTGTATCGCACGACGAAATGCAACAGCGCGCGATAGCACGAGTGTTGTATGCGTGGCGTGTCCGCGAGACCTGGACGCACCCTAAATTATACCTCTTGAGGAATTCCATGTACAAACGAAACAATGTAGCTAGGACTCCCAGCTATGGCTGGGAGCTCATTCCATATCCGAATATTACGAGCTTCCGTTCTTTCGAACCTTAGCGTGTTCACCAACAGATGGACTACGTAGTGGAGATGAGTGCCCAGCTGTGGCATTGTGCTGTGGGCACTTTGTGTAGAACACACACAGGGAGCCAAAGTCTCTTTGGTTAGCCAGTGAATTTAACTTGCTCTTTAATGTAGAGGTAACGTATCTAATTTTGATTTCTGTGCCTGCAATATTCACACTGTCATAACTTTTCACAGATAGAAGACTATCAAACTGTGTCATGCTCTGAATATACCAAAGGGCTATTAAAGAACCTGAACATAAACAAATTATGTGCTGAGCCATGGACAGCATGGCCGCTGATATCAGCGTTGGCTCTGATATCCGCTTTCGCGATCGCGGCTGGATCCATTGTGAAGCAATATCAGAAACAGATCAGAGTATTTTTGTTCATCCACGGCTTGTGCCTCTCTTGCGTGCAGGAAGAAGATCCGGACGCTGACAAGCAATATGATATCTTCATCTCATTCTGCCACGAGGACGACGACTTTGTAACGGATGAAATCCTACCGAAACTATCAATGTACAATCTGTGCATACACTACCGGGACTGGATGGCTGGCGAATGGATTCCCGCCCAAATTGCGCGCTCCGTCCACGATTCTAAGAGGACTATCATCGTCATGTCCAAGAGCTTCTTGCGGTCTTCGTGGGGCCTCATGGAGTTCCGGATGGCCCACGCCGCGACGGCTGAGGCAGGCCGCGCGAGGGTCATCGTTGTTCTGCGGGAAGAAGTTTTCAATGTACCGGAGTTGGACGCCGAGCTGAAGAGTTACTTGTCGACCAACACGTACGTGAAGTGGGGCGACCCGTGGTTCTTCGATAAGCTACGTTACGGCTTACCCCGGGAGCCGATTGGACAGTGTGAGGAGCTGGCTGGTGACGGCGACGACTTTAAGATGGCGGTTAAAGTTTACAGGAGAGATGACGGTGAAACTACAATGAATGGGGTTGAATGATGAGCCAGCCGTTTTAATTAAACCATATCAAAACATTGCTGTATTCTCATTTTTATTTTTACCTTCAAATTTCGTTTTGATATTTCTTGATTTCTACTTTGGAGCAGTCTTTACGGAAAACCTCTCCCGGTGACTCATTCCACAAATGAATTGTAGAATTTAGAATTCAGCGTTTAGAATTGTTTATTATTAAAGAGGGCACAACGTCACTGATAGGAAGACAGTGGCTTGTGGAGCTTAAAATAGAGATCCTTGCTTTTAGGAGTGTAAATAACGTTAGCGTTGTGCACGTTGACCAAGATGTGCACAATAGCCTCGATTGGTATAAAGAGTGTTCGAGGCCGGGCTGGGGCGGTACATGGGCGGGCGGGCGACGCTGCGCGAGCGGGTAGGCGCGAACTCGACGCGATGCCCGTCGACTGCTCCGACTGGGCCTCGCCTCTGGTGCCTGTCAATAAGGCTGACGGTACGTTGCGGATCTGTGCGGATTACAAGGCGACCGTGAATCCTGTATTGATAGAAGATGTACTAGTACGGTTAAATGGGTTCAGGTAAAATAAGACGATTCAAAGAAGTATACAGTCATTGTAAGGAAAAATTTGTACATGAAAGTGCGGTTAGAAACTACGAGTGCACTCCATAGGAAGTTGCTAGAGAGTACTACCATCAAATTACCATAAAATCAAAACTTTCTTCCACACATCTTAATCTTAATTTATTATTTATTTGTTCCGAAATATGTCACAAGATGACATTAGTTGTATATGGAATGTCTTAAAAAATAACACAGTAGTGTCTACAATGTGAATAAAAATAGCTTTATGTAACTAAATTATACCTGAAAGGTTTGACAAACATAAAATAAATCAGAAACAAATGCGTGTCGCTTTCAGTCATTATCACACATACGGGATTATTTCGCTGTAATATTATAGTTCATGGCCTGTCATTTAGCGTAGGTATTTTCCAACGTATCAAATCTATTCCAAGGTATTCCAAACGTGCAAGTATTCCTCGACGTCATAATGAGAAAGTTTTCTAATATCGATATTGCCCTATTTATTGACGTAGTTTTAAAATATAGAAAAAAACTAACAAGCCAGTAAATAAAATTTTGAAATCTGTCCCTAAATGACTGAGTTATACAATATTTAAGTTTACATATTTTTTTGCGAAAGTTTTCCGTTTTGTTTCATTTGACTCAAATTTTTTTTTATAGTCGATTTTATTTAAATAAAATATTTACAGTTACAATACAAATATATCTATATACATATACCTACCACTACATATACCTATTCATTGACATAAAATATATACTAAAAATTAAAAAAGTCGTCCACACCCCTGCCCCCCGGAATGGTGCCCAGAAAGCTGGCTGCGTTGCCTCGTTGAATAGCGATGCTAATCCGTTGTCCGAGGAACGAGCCAGCTCTCGGTCACCAGTGGTGTCATTTAATTTTTTTTATAGTTCTATAAAGAACTTTCTCGCACTTGGGCCCCACGGTCCCAACGTTTCCTACACCAAACGGCTGAAATACGAAGTCTTGCTACTTGCGACTTTCGTATTTCCTCCGCTTGAGGTCTTCCGCAGCTAAGGCCGCAGCCCCAGCGCAGCTGGCAGTGGACGCCACATGCGAAGGCGCCAGGGTGTCCACACAGGTAGCGTCCCACACCAGCGCCTTCCCACGCTGCCACCCAATGAGCGTCATGCCGTCGGGCCTCTTGCCATCGTCACGTACGGTACCTTTCGGCTCTAATACGGCCGGTACGTTGACGGTGAGAAGTGCCCTACGAATGACGTCATTGATTGCCGCGTGCGTGGAGATTCGGCCTGCGCTGCGGGCACATGAAAGACCGTGGTGCCCTAGTGGATCCACAGACGCACCACAAGGACTGTAGTGTGGACGAACAAGATTGACCCCCAATCTTAAACCCAAACATATGGACAACGACAAGTTGTCCAGGACGGTGCCGATATTCGAGGAGGGGACTGCTTGCAGCCAGAACCCTGACTCTCGCTCTGTCACGGCTAGGAGACGAGCCCGTTCCAAAATGCTGGCCGAAGAATCTAATAAATCTTTTAGAATTTTTTTGCATAAAGGCTCGTCCCATAGCCGTTGATGCATCGGAGACTCTGGAGAGAGACTCCAGGCTTTTTTAGCATCTGTGCAGCAAGGACTGTCCATAAAACTTGTGTGTGGTCCTAGGATTTTGCTGACTAAATTTTCGGTGCTAGAGACAGATGATAAAAGCCAGGAGAGAAATACTTGAAATTTTGCGCACTCCGATTCCGCCTAAACGAGCTGGTAGCGAAGCTTGGGACCATGCTCGTGAATGAAGATCTAAATTTAGAATTTTGGAGATTATTGTTCGAATGTCATTGTCTAAAGGTATTACTAAATTGTCAAATTGCCAAATAGGACTGCATCGTAAAAAGTACGTAAATTGCGGAAACAGACAGAAAGGAGAAACAGAAACGGAGTAAAAATAGGGCCATGTGTGATTTTATTTTAAGTAGTTCTTCACAATAAATTTGGAATTTTGATTGTTTTTTAAGTAAAAATGGCGGAACAGACTTGTCCAAAATGGGGGCACCTAGAAGACGGAGAGTTTATTCACTTAAAATATTGATTCCTGGACTTTTGAGTCAAAATTTGTTATGATTTTAGGTTTGTTAATCAAATTTGGGTCCAAATAAAGCTGGCATTTTGAAAAATATAAGGATAGGCCGATGTTTTGAAACTCAGAGGATATGAGTTGTAGATCATCTAAAACTGTTGTAACTCCACCTCCAAGTGTCCCATCATCTAGGTACCATACGTTTAATTTTGACTTTAATTTTGATATAATAGGTTGTATTGCCAAACTAAATATAGCTGGTCCGAGTGGGTCTCCCTGTTGACACCCTACTTCTGAGTTCAAAACATTGCTTTTGTACACCAATTTAGAAGGGGAATTATAACACTGCCAAATATAGGGAAGAAGTTCCGGACATTGTTTTTTAATTTCTATAAGTAAGGTGTCTCTATTTACCGAATTAAATGCATTTTTGACGTCTACTTTCAGAACGACTTCAGCCTGGTTTTTGGTTATAAAAGTACGCAAGGCGAGTACTGCGGCTTCGCAGCCACCTTTGCTTCCAAAACCAAGCTGAATCGGCTGAAAAATAGACGTTAATTTAGGAGCCAATTTTTTACAACAAATTTTGGAGGCGAGTCTCCGAATGGTAGTGCCTACAGCAATCGGCCTGACTCCACCGTCTTTTTTCATTAGTGCGCACATATTCGCCCCGTATAAAACATAGATTATTTGAGCATTAACCTTTCCCGCTAACATGACGTTAATGAGGGCGGTGAGTTCCTCCAAAAGCCTGAGACCGGCGTCCCCGCAGGACTTGCACAACAGATCTTTTAGATGCTGTGGTGAAAGTCCATCGAGGCCACCGGCTGAGCCATTTTTAAAGGACATCACCGCCGACAAAACATCGTCACATGTAGCGGTGAGGTGAGTGGAGGAAAGGGTTGGGGCAGTCAGGTTGGACTGTGATGCGGACGGGTACTTTTCTCTCAGCGCGTCGAGAGTTTCCCTGGAGTCAGGGGCAAGGGAGTCTTGTGAGAAAAGAAGCTGTGCAGCCCCCTTTATGTCCCCTTCGCTGACTTTTTCTTCAACTTTTCTTTCTTTATTGAAAATATGTCTGCGGCTAGACCTGAAAAAACTTTTATTGGCGATATTACAATTTTGTTTTATTTTATTTGTTAGTGACGAGGAATTTTCTTTGTTGACATTTAAAATTTCGAAAGGGAATGTAAATAATTTGGTCCAGGCGCGCTTTGAATTTTCTTTAACTGTGTTTTTAATTATATTTGTTAAGTTTTGTGCGACAGCTATACGAGCGCCCCGTGGTTTTTACAACAGGAACAGATTGTTTCAGTTCTGCCAGG
Source organism: Blastobasis adustella (assembly GCA_907269095.1). Lineage (NCBI taxonomy): Eukaryota > Metazoa > Arthropoda > Insecta > Lepidoptera > Blastobasidae > Blastobasis > Blastobasis adustella. The sequence goes on from OU026132.1 coordinate 2,737,111, forward strand.
TAAGACCACAGGGGCTCGTCCTGTACAGAAGGATATGAAGTGGTGCTATTTTGAACTGGACATGAAGATGGTATTGAAATGAATGGATTTTTCTTATGTTTTTTTCCTATATGAATATTCAGAGCATGTTTGCTATTAAAAAAGCGCGCCTGGGAGCAAAGGGGACACTGAAAAGTTAGGACTCCGTCACTAATATTTCCTCGAATATCGTCATAGTTTTGAGTTGGCATCGATCCTATGTATATAGGGTCCTATATAGTAATAGTTAACTATAAAAATAAATGTATATAAAATAACGTTTAACTTAAAGCCGAGTTCAGTTCTTTTTATATGTATAGGCACGACACACGCACATAATACACCCACATTATGTTTTTATTTTCACATTTACGTTTCGCCTGTTGTGTCTGATATATTCTGTCATATAGTTTTGTAAAAATCTTGTGTACAATAAATGGTTAAATAAATAAATAAATAAATAAATGACTCGTGTTACTAAAAATATGTATTTTTAGTTTCAGCGCTTTGTTGATGACAGTCGTCGTCTCGGTTTGTCTTGGCTGCTGCACTACTGCGCGCGCAGGACAGTATAGCCAAGCCACGGTTGCTGTGGCGACAACGGCGGCGTGGCGTCCTGTCACCCAATATGGAAATCACCCAAAAATAATGTTTACATTTTTGCTATTCATTGCGCACGCCTGGGTAAAATTTCATTCCGGCCTATGGGCGAACCACTAATATAAAAATAAGCATACTCGGAACATCAGAACTATTTAAAAACAATTTATAATATATTTGACACACGTTCAATTGATTCCACTAGTGACGTCAAATTTATATATTCAATTTAAAAATATTTGGAAACTTCCTTATTGGGGGCAAAACGAAGCAAGAGGCACTGGAAGCTGTTTTTAGAAAATTGGCTGAAAATGGGCTTAGATAAAAAAAGCGTTTTTCTGTTTGATGAAGTTACTAGTCTAGGCGACATAGTGTCAAAAGAAGGCGTGAAGGCAGATCAATCTAAGATTAAGGCCATACTAAAAATTAAAAGAATAGTGAACGTCAGTGAATTGCGGTCGTTCTTGGTTAAGGTCAACTTCTTTTCCAAATTTATTAAAAGTTTTATTCATTAGTACCCTTGATTAATTTGTTAAGCAAAGGTGTGGAATGGCGCTAGAGCAACTGCTACGATGAGGCATTTGCGGTTTTTTTTATACCACTAAGGTGGCAAACAAGCTTACGGCCCGCCTGATAGTAAGCAGTCACCGCAGACGATGCACGTTTGCAATATCAGGGGCATCACCCACGCGTTTCCGACCCCGTAAAAGACTTTAACAAAATACAAATTTTGGGAATTTTGTAAATACAACGCGCTCTTACATTTTCCGAGTTTTTCGCATTATGATATACTTAGCCCAGCGCTGGGCGGGCGGGCCAGCCCAGCCCGGGCAGCGCGGCGAGCGCCCCGTGGCGTACGCGTCGCTGTCACTTACGCCAGCTGAAGCTAATTACTCGCAGATACATCGCGAGGCACTATTATTTATTTATTCATTTATTTAAAACTTTATTGCACAATAACACAATTGGCGGACTTAAAGCCATTAAGGCTTTATCTTCCAGGCAACCAGTAGACCATGCAGAAAGTGAGTAGTAGGTGCTTTATAAAGCGTGATGATAAATTGTAATTAACCTAAATACAATACTAACTACATCAAGATAGAATAAACATATATTATATTATATAATAAATACTATACATACATACATGGATTGTGTCCGGCAGAGTAGAATAGCACCAACCCCTTACACTCGTAAGTACGTGTCGTACAAGGCGACTAATTTTTCGAGACAAAAAAATTTAAGCGTCTCCGTAGACTGGAAAATGGGCTGCAGCGTTTTCCATTGTTATATTATAACACTGCGATCTCCAACCCGCATGCTCAGCGTGGAGATTATGGTAATAACCTCCCCTTTCATGGGAGAGGAACTTAGTCCTGCAGTGGACTGATAGGGGCTGTGATGATGATACATACATGATCTATAAATAAAGATACTTTATACTATTTCTATTAACTTTTTGGCCTTCTACCTATAAAAAAAATCTTAATTTGTTTTTTCAAAATAAAGCGATTCGATGCTTTACGCACATCTTCAGGAATCTCATTTCAAAGACGTGCTGCCTGAACTGTGAAAGAATGTCTGTAGAAGTTCGTATGATGGGGGGGAATATCTAGTCGCAAATTATTTGTAGATCGGAGTTCACGCTCATGTGTTGAATGCAAAAAGACTACATTGTCTCTAAGATAACCAGGCGAGGAAGGATTATCAAAAATGGAAAAAAGTGTGGAGAGAATAAGTGACTTCCTTCTTTCGCGGATGGTTAACTATCCCAGCCGTTCTCTGTATTCAGAGATGTGGTCATACTTCCTCAGGCCGAAGATGAATCGAATGCAGTTATTCAGCAGGCGCTCAAGCTTATTGAGGTAGGCTTCATTCAGATCAAGGTAGCACACGTCTGCGTGGCCTAAAATAGGTAAAACTAAAGTCAGGAGAATGCATAAGGAGAATTTTAGTCTTAATTGGTAGGAAAAATTTAAAACGATGCAGGGTGCGCAGTGTGCCGTGACCTTCCTGCCCACCTCAGCCACCTGAACGTTCCAGGTAAACGATTGGACACCTAAGTTCTTGACGTCAGAAGCGTAAGGAATGGCAATACCATTATAGATTATGGGATTCAAGGTACCCATATCCACTTTCGCTAAAATACGCGAGCTACCCAAAATAATGGCCTGACACTTGTTAGGGTTAACAGCCTGTTAATTCTGGCCAAATCAGCATTCAAATTACTTATGGCATTTGCTAAATCATTCCTATCGCACTGTACGTAAAGTTGGAGGTCATCGGCGTAAAGATGGTACGAGCATGAAATATTACAGGTTATACAATTTATGAAGATAGCAAACATTATAAGAGAAAGCAAACCGCCCTGCGGAACACCAGCTGTGAGGTTGCACCAGTTAGAGCATGTCTGCCCTAGCCGGACACATTGCTGGCGACCGCGAAGATAATTCGAAAACCACTCCAAAGCCGAAGACGATATACGGGGTAGGATGGATGGGATAGGATGGCCAGGAGGATATCATGGTCCACCGTGTTGAAAGCGTTCGAGAAGTCAATGGGTACAAGGATAGTAACCATAGTGCCCTCCATCCCTCTTCTAACGTCATCAGTGACATTCAGCAAGGCAGTTGTGGTGCTATGCTCAGGTTGAAATCCGGACTGGTATGGACTGAGGAGGTTATATTTATGAACATACGAAAGCCGAAAGCTGCTTGTGCGCACAAGCCTCTAGGATCTTGGAAAAGAAAAGAAGAACGGAGATCGAGCGAAAATGACTGGGAAGAAGAAGTGGGACCTTAGGAAGTGGACGAACAAAGGCTTTAAAGAAGGGAATTTACCGTTTATCAAACAGAAATTGACAATATGGGTGATGGCTGGTAAGATATCATCAATAATCAATAAAACCATTCTGCGACTTACTTCATCAAATCCCATAGCGTTTGATTTGATGGATAAGATGCTCTTTTTAATCTCGTCTTCACTAACATAAGTAAATGTGAAGGGTTCAGAATCAAGCGAAGGCAATGCAGAAATATTAATTGTCTTTTCTAAGCAGAATTGAAATCTTAATTAATAAATATGCTTGGACAAATTCACACAGCGCCACCTAGCCCCAAAGTAAGCAAAGCTTGTGTTATTGGTGTAAACTAACCTAGATAACCGATAAACACATACATATATACTTTTTTTAATACATACTTTTTATACATACCTATATCTAGACCCGTAAAAGTCTCCTAGGCCGGGTGTCGAACCCGGAACCTCGGCCCGCATGTCAACAAACTGAACTACGTAGGTCGTCAAAATTCCACCAATATATTTATGGTAGTCACACAGGTATTCGGCAAGTAGGATATTACGTTGGACTGTAATCGTATCTGTTTATAATTAAGACATAAAATACATCAAATCTATTGTATAATTGCGCTGATGGGTTGTCGCGCTTACCGGACACTATTGAAACGCAAACAGTCCATGAGTCGATTCCATAGCAAACCTACTTACATTTTACATACACCAAAAAAATGTGATGCCGTACTTTAATCGAAAAGCGGAACTAAATGAGGAGCTACATTACATAATGTAAGGCCATAGAGTCATTCCAGAACGCTGTCAAAGCAAAGTGTTGAAGATGATACCCGAACCCCACATGGGCGCCGTGAGGTCTAAATCGCGACGCCGCGCCCCTGGCCCTGGCCCGCGTGGCCCTGGACGCGCGTGCATTTCGACTTCATGGGACCGATATCAAGGAAATGGTACTTGGTAGTGTTGGATGCCACTTCTATGTAGCTGGAAGTATTCGAAGTCAACTGCAATATTGTGGAGTAGTTGTGGAGTAGGTGGGGCCTCCCAAAACAAATAGTGACTGATAACGGCCCGCCATTTATAAATAGCGAGTTTGCCGCATTCACTAGGTACAACAGAGTTGATCACGTGTTTTCGGCTCCATACCACCCGTCATCGAACGGCGCAGCGGAAAACGCGGTAAAAACATGATAGTCGTCAAGAAAGCGATTCTTTAGAAAAGGACATCAATGAGGCCTTAAACACAATTTTAATATACTATAGGAGGTTTCGTTCCCGGTTAGACACGATCAATTCAGATAGAGATAAGAAGGTAGGTGAAAAACAGCAACAACTTCACCCAACAACAGTTGGAGGTTCGAGTAGAAGTTTCAGTACAGGTGATAAGATTTGGTATCGCCAGTACCTTAAGGGGAGAAGTAGGCTCCTGGGGAGGTCGTAAGTTAATGCGGAAATGACTATAGTGTTAGGATTAGCTCGACTAGCCAAGTACATAAACATGTCGATCAGCTAAGCCGTAGGACACAAAGTTCACTTGTGATCCCCACAGGTTCTGTACCGCCGACGATGTGGTTGGCTGTGAAGAGAGCGAGGCCTCGGCCCAGTCGGAGTCAGCGACGAACACTTTGCCACGCCGTGTTGCGCCTCTGTATCGCCCCACGCCTGACCACTCCGACAGTGTCGAATAAGGAACATTGTAAATTACAAACAGTTCGCATAATGTAACACACAAATGTTCACGTGATTGTCAACCCAATAAATAAAAATAATAATTAGTCAGCGTTACTATCTCGGTTGTGCTCTCGCACACGAGGGCCCGGGGTCCGCCTTGACCATGATCCAGGATTTGGCAGATCAGGCAATTACAGTAGAGCGACCGCCATCTGACCTCCGTGACCCTGCTACTAGGAGAGCCTGAACAGAGTGGATCATGGTTACACATTCAGTCGCCTGAATGTGCAGCTTTCATCACGATGTTTTCCCTCACCGTATGAGCATCGGTTAATGTTCAACTAATGAACATAACTCAGAAAAGAGTCATTGTTACATGGCCGCCGCGGGACTCGAACTCAGCACCTCTCGCTTACGAGTCATATACCCTAACCACCGAGGCTCTTTTATTGTCCTTAATTCTGTGGTTTTAAATAACATACATAGTTATATAAGAGTCGTTGTTATTGAATTATGTTCCTACGCAATACTACATAATTACCATTCTAATGATGTCCATTTTCCTCAGGTTTTGTATTACATAGTATAGATAAGTTTGGTCGCTATTATTGTATTTTGTACCTACTTAATATTAATTTAGTTGTTATTCGTGTATATCTACTTTTTATGGTTGCTGTAAAGGTAAAGTATTGGTATTCTGCGCTGTTAATTATCAGACATGGTATGTTATTATGTTTAGATCGTTATAAATCCTAAGTAAAAGATAGGTTGGAGAGATGGAATGTAGGTACGTTACTATTAACAGCACTTACAATTTGCAACCAAGACATCACCATGTCTGGTCTTTAGGAAACCTAGAAAAACAAATAAATGTAAATATACGTAAATACGCGACTAATCCGTTGTTTCATAAAATGTCTGAACATTTAAAATGTCATTTAGGTATATTTTGTGTATGAAACCCTAATACAAGATTTGAGTATTAAAATTCTATACAATAAATACTAAGTCCGACCCTGTTAGCATCAAAATATTTTCGTACCTATTTAGACACCGAAATATTGCTCAATTTGGCAATAATTTTAAATCTATCTTTAATGGCATATTGTTGTAAGGTAAAGCATTTCAATTATTGCAAATTCACACTATTACGATGCTTATTTTTATCACAATTCCTAAAATTGATTCCCGATCGCCGCGACCACGAATGAAATTACTTACCGATGAAAAGATAATCTATTTGTATTTCCATACTTTGCGATTTCTCATAAATGTGCACTAAATTACACCGTCTTTTAAATGGTTTGATTTAAATTTTATTAGGAAATTATAAAATTTACACCGATGTTTCAAAAGAAACGTTAGGTCGTTAGGCCCTCGAGCAGTATGTCGAACGTTTAAAACATTGTGCACGTCATTTTCCGTGAACTTATTCCAATGGATAAAAAAATGGGATAGCAAGAAACATAATCATTGTAGAGCGAGCGAACAGGGAATATTTGTGATTTGTGTTTAGTCTGTTATGTCTGTAGCCGGTAATCGAACCCGGGACCTCTTGCGTGGCAGCATGTTGACATATTGTCACCACTCAGATCGTCAAATAAAGAAATATTGTGTTAATTTATTTGAGGGGACATGTGGGAAGACATTCCGTCTTATTACAAGACATGGTTTAGACCAACTCTAAAGATAGAACAGGCTTAAACCATGGCCCAATATGTTTTCTTATTACAAAACATGGTTTAAGGCTTGGTTCTGAACTAACTGTGGCACTAAAGATAAACCCGCGACCGCTCTAGTTTATGAGTGGTTTATCTCAGTTTTGAATTACAACTATGTTTTGAGGTTAGGTTTTTCTGTGTAACGGATTGATTGTGTATGGTAAGATTTCGTGATTTAATTTATTAAATAAAATGGATATCGACCAACTTGATTTATCCTGGATATGTTAGATATTGAAGAACTTGATCGACAACACACGCAACGGCGATCAAACATTCCATGCATTCGTTTCATTTCCTTCCGACATAAAGTATGTATCTCTACCGCTGGCATTACCTTTGTTTTTGTAGCTTCAGTCATGTTTTTTATTCAAATTAACGGTATTACAATTTCATGATTATACTCCGGATGATGCATGGAGTATCTCGAGCTCGATTAAGAAATAATTTCATTAAATGCTGGTCATTTTATGGGAACAGGAAGAAATGATACACAAATTGAAACAAATTGCAATATTTCCTACAGTAATTGGAGCACGTAGGTACTGAATTATATTTTTAATGCGACTTGAATAATGTAGTTGCCAACTTTTTGAAACGATATGTAAATATATACATATTTGTGTGTCGTTGTATATCCATTCCATTGCATTTCTTTATGGGTGTTGTACAGGGCGACTAATGATTTAGTTAGAGGCACAACAACTAAAACCTCCATAGAGCAGAAAACAGGCAGCAGTATTTTCAGTTGTATTGATCTCCAACCCTCCTGCTAAGTGTGGAGAGTGTGGCAAACCCCTCCATTAATGTGGAGGATACTCAAAAGCTGGCAGTGACTGTTATAGGCTTTAAGTGTGAATGAACAACTTGGCATTACATGTAAAACGGGTAATATTAATTTGCTATCAGAGACTACAAGTGTACTGTTTATGCAACTGTCATATAGAAGGGGGTTTTAAAACATAAGTGTATGTTTATCATACGAGGCGTAGCCAAGTTTTAGTTGCATACACTACTTTATCTACACTCATATTTTTATTTATTTATTTATTTAAAAATAAAAGTAAAAGTAAATGTCGCCCGCCCAAATAAAAGTATTGCATAATGATTAAAAAGTAATTTATCGATACAGCTGTAATGAAAATAGTATGGTTCCCCGTAGTAATTTTTTAAAACTTTATAGACTGGCGTGAAAAAACTGTACACTTAAATGACTGTTTTCGAATATGTAATTGGAACATTACGCTATAAGTTTAGGTAAAATAATTATTTACAGCTCGTCTGCAATGCAGATTAAAAAATCATGGGATATTATCATGGCATGGCTGTGTACACGACTAGAATATTTCGGGAAATCAGAATTAAATTAATGCATTTTGAAACAGGGGCCTGCATTTTATTAAAGGACAGTGGATATGGATCTTCATATTACCTGTTTACTACAATCCTCCGTCCAACCACACCACAGGAAAAAGATAAAATAGAACGAGATACACAGTTGAAAGGTGTTTTGTAAGATTTGTTGAAGAATTTACAAAGCAAACTACATTATTGCAGCATGTGCAATATTTATTTATTTATATAACCATTTATTAAGCACATAGAAAGTTACAATAATATGAACATAAAGATAACAATCACAAAAGGTACAGCTTATTTCTAAAAAGAAATGTGTTACAGCAGACCTACCGAAGAGAGAGGGCTAGTATAGAAAGGCAGATATGACGTGCACCCAAATACATAATATAATTGAATAACTTGCTTATATTATTATAATTAATGAATAACACAAATACTTAATAAATACCTATAAATATATGTCGTAGACGGTCATGAGCCTAGACAACATTTTGACTAAGAAACGCAACGTCAATCGAATGGCCACCTTGCGGATAGCTGGAAATACTGTGAAGACATCGTATTCGGCGCGCGGTCGTAACGAACAGTTGGCATCCGACCATTGACGAGTCAAGACGTGGAACTAGCTGCTCATGTTTTGAACACACATAGCCGTACTCCATAAACGAGAGTGTGAGTACAGAAGGGACTACAAAATAATAATTTGTACAAGGGCGCACGTGAAGAGATTACCTGGCGCACCTTGAGATTCGGCCTAGCAGGAGGCCATGGGTGGTGGCGGGTCTTCCAGTGACCCCCGGGTTCGGTAGTCTCACATTATTATCTGTTATTGAAATTATCCTAAATTCATCCTATATGAAATAATCATTGTTTGCTATTTTTATTGTAATAATGCTTTATTACCTCAATACACTGTTAAACAGTCTGTTCGGCTGATTTTTATTTCAATAACATTATCCTGAAAAAACCTTCAGATGGATCTCTCCCCTGCTAGAGTCTGTCCTAATCTATGACATATGTAATACTATGGATTGCAAGTGGAAAGATAATACCCTTATAATCTTTTAAAAAAAATACCGAGTGAGGTATTGATACGAATAGTATGCGGCAGCGAGTTCCATAACCGCATGAACAGTAAATGAGTTGGTATAGCATTCGAAATGATGAAGAGGAATGAAGAGGAGTTTCTTGACGCTTGAGCGACAAGGTAAGTTTTGAGAACGGGAGAAACTAAACCGATCACGGAGATAGGAAGGAGCACGAGGATTCAAAAGTACATTATGAAGAAAGCACAGGATATGGATATTTCTGCGAAGGCGTATTTCCGATACGCCACTTGAGCTGAGACCGAAATTAGGAGATGTGGTCATACATACGTAAGCCAAAAATAATGCGAAGGCCGAGATTTTAAAGGCGTTCAAGCTTACTCAACAGCCCTTCAGTAGCATGGAGATAGCAGGAGTCGCATAATCCTGTATGGGGAGCATTAGAGTTTGGACAATGGATATTTTGGTTTTCAAAGGAATAATTTCTTTACAATTTTTTTTTTATACGGTATGCAAACAGGCAAGCGAGCGAGGAAATGTCGTTACGTACGAGTTTGTATCCAGGGAAAGTGATAAATGTAAACAAACACATACTTAATTAACCTTCATATAAATTAAAAATTAAAGAAAGGAAGTAAACATAAAATTTAGAAAGGTGGTATACGTAGAAAATAACCACAAATGACCTACAAAGTCAATGCAACCGGACAAAATTAAGATGGTCACTTAGCCCTAGTGCTGCGGACACGAAGAGCGGCTGACGCTGCGCCTGTTTTTAAGGGCGCGGCCACTGGACCGGCCTTCGCCGAAGTAGCTAGAGGCTGCGGCGAGACTAGTTGCACTTCTTGTGTCGGAGTTTGTGCCTTCGGTGAGATTCGAGCGACTTTGGCAACTGCTTCCAGAAATGCCTTGATTAGCGCCTCCAATTCGCTACACTGCTCTATTCTCCTTCGCGTCTTGTCGGGCAGTAAGATGGTAATCCTTCCGTCCGTGGTCCAACTGTATGCACTCCAAAATATTGTCGCGCAGCCATAAAAACATCACGCCTGGATTTCGTTAAGTATTCAGACAGGGTTATGCCTGAATCCTTTAAGGCGGTCTAAGAAGTCCAAACCAGTCGCCGGTTATCCAGGTCATGAAAGCGCATCAGCACTGGTGGCGTTTTTTTATCGAGGTGCTAGTATCCAGTCTGTGACAGACATCAAAATTGTCAGGGGTAAGTTCTGTCAATTTTAATTTGTCGGTTAATACTTCATTGACTACTTTGTGTAACTTCTCGTCCTTGGTTTCAGCACCCCCATGCAGTAGTAACACCTTACGGCAGAGAAATGTCTCTTAACGATCGAGACCTAATGCTAAAAGCTCAGTTTGGGTGTTAAGTTTCGAAAACCCGTGGCAGACAAATGTTTTAAACTGAGTAAAACCAGGTCCTCGTGCGCGAGAGCAAAACCAGGTCATTAACACCGAGATAATTTGTACAAGGTACCTAACAGTGCAAACCAACCCAGCACAACAAAGGTAAAATAAGAATCAAATTCATAATACTTAGATATTAACTAAAGGCCTAAAAACAGGTTAGGTAGGTAGGAACCTAAGTAAATAAAAAACAAAACAAAATGTTAATCAGTCTGGGAGACAGCCGGAGCCGCGGTGTGGATTGCCGCAGATAGGTACTTAGGTATTTAAACTAAATAAAAATAAACATAGTCAGCTACCTACCTTCCTACTTAAGTAGATATCTACTAAACTAAAACGGCTTTCGTTCAATTGACAAAATGGCTCTACACAGATAGGTAAGTACTAGGTCCCTACTAACACGGGTCCCTCCTAGAACCTAGACCTTTAAAGCATGTAGGTACGTACCTTTTTAAAGTTATATAATGAAAACAAACAGCGTCAGGTGCCAGCGCGGTTAAACCATACTTTCTTGCTTTCTTGTGGCTCAGATGACTGACTGATTAACTATCAAGTAAGCTTGCACTCGTATCGTAGCGTAGGTAGGTATATACACTCCATACACACAGATACACAACACTACGCAAGCTCTGGTTGCTATGCAATACGTGAGTAGGTAGGTAGCATGGTGTTTGGCCTACTGCTAGCTTGCACTCATCCATAGAACAATGATTATCACAATACTTAAACTGTTGAACATTGTACACAAACAAGACTACGTTAATGTTGGTACCTGAAGCAATAAATCATTCATTCATTCATATCGTTAAGAGTCTTATCACAGTTATCTTCATAGTACTTAGGTATCATACACATACATCGCAACAAACAATCACACCGATCACGCGAAAAGCTAAAAACCGAATGAACGAACACGACACGAAAGTAGGTAAATTTCGTCAATGAAAGCCGCGCCGTAGGTAAAACGCACCGCCACAGCGCCGGCGCGCCTCGACCCGTGGCGGCGCGCGGCGCGACGGCGACGCGCAAAAGGATTCCTATTTAGGGATCCGTGTTTTAGGAGTCTTACTTATTTCGCCTTTTATGTTCTCCTGGTAGATGCACCGTAAAGTTGATTTTATTTATTTTATAAAATGAGGCTCAAGCGAGTCCAACGGTGGGATAATAATCATTCTTATGATGACGCTGATAGATTACATTTGCTTACCACTATTTTATCGGGTAATTTGGAACAATGACAGTAACCTAGACAGTAATTTCTAAAATTGTGTTTGTGTCCGTGCTCCACCTAGGTAACCTAAGTTCTCCAACTGGACAAAGCATGGGATATTTACAGGTATAGCTCCATCAACTAAGAATCATTTAGTTAATTTTAGTTGATGAGAAATGTTCGTGAAAGCTTACGCATTTTAATCATCATTAATAGCCGATAACAATCTACTGAGAGTTTGAGCCTTTCCCACATCAGTAGAGGGTTATCTAAAGCTCCACTACCTACAGTCTTTGTTTTATTTATGTTACATTCATTACGGCCGGCGGCGCTAGGGTATTTTATTTATTTTAGTTGATACTAAAATATGTGTGTGTAGGTATCGAAAAATCTCATAGCAGATAGGTACGATTACCTACGCGACACTGAAATATTACTGACTGGACTATCACTACGTAGCATAAAACAAGTAATTGTACTGCCACTAGGCCACTAGGTACATGTTTGTTTCTTAAGCGTTGTTGACACTAAAAACTAGTAACAGACGTTCCCATTTTTCTGGAGCCAACCAACCGTTAGTTGTAATACGTGGTCGAAAGTCCGACCAAGGACGGCATGCCCGCGCATCCTTATTAACCCAAAACCGGCTTTATTTTATACTTTGTAAGGATTAGTATCGACTGCAACTGATGGTTGGTCGGCTCCAGGCAAATCGTAGCGTCTGTTAAATAAACAGTAAATTAATTAATTAGTAAACTGTAAATTGACTAAATGGTAAAACCGGGTCTCCTGACCGTACCTAGTACGTAAATAGTGTTGCTAGGTAGTTTTTCAGCTTTTCAAATTGAATATTCACCTTCTTGAATTCATACATGAGTAGAATTAAATTATTAATATTAAATAAGTAGGTCAAAGCGTCGGTGGCCGAGCGGTTACAGTATCCGACTCGTAAGCCAGAGGTCCCGGGTTCGAATCCCGCTCCGGCCATGTACCAATGACTGTTTTCTGAGTTATGTACATTAGTTGAATACTAACCGATGCTCTTACGGTGAGGGAAAACATCGTGATGAAACCTGCAAATTCAGGCGACTGGATGTGTAACCATGATCCAATCTGGTCAGGTTCCCCTGATAGCAGGGTCATGGAGGTCAGATGGCAGTCGCTCCACTGTAATTACCTGACCTGCCAAATCCTGGATCATGGTCAAGGCGGACCCCGGGCTCTCGTTCTCGAGAGCACAACCGGCACATTAACGCCAAGATGATTATTTTTTTTTATAAAGAAGTAGGTACTGAAATGACGTCTTTCCTTATTTCGGAGCTGGCGGAAAATTTTTTCGAGTAGTGCATAAACTTGTGCCAAGGCTTACCTTACATGCATTCAACGGGATGTTGACTATGTGAAAAAATAGGTAAAAAATTGTAACAACAATATCCTGTACATTTGTTGTCAAAGACTTTCCAAAAATATTAAAATTTTTGGACACCCTATGATATCAGTATCCCGTACCTAGTCCACCTGCTTCAGTCATGATAGCCTAGTACAATAGAGGATATGGCGCAGACGCGAAATCAAGCTGTGACTTTTTTGCCTACTAATGTTTATTGTGTTTTCGCAATTAGTTTGTCGACTATGTGTATAAATTAAAGTAGAAACAAGCATTGAAATGTCTTGTTTATGTGCCAGGCTACTCGCAAGCTGCTTATGATAATAATTTTATTAACCAGCCACTTCAGGTAAATGAATTATTATTAATTTTTTAATTATTAATAAAATTAATCTTTTAACTTTTATTTTCATTATGATAAGTTTAATTATACAATTTTTTTATCCTCGAATTATTTATTCTTCATTTTTATTTAATTATCTAAAATTAAAATGTTTTAAATTTTTTTTTAATAATTATTTATTGATCGTAGTGATCTTTGGATTGAATTTTAAAACTCATATGAAACCGTAGGCAGAAAAGACTTAAAGAGACAAAACCTATATCCTATCTGTAATTGGTAAATTTGTAGTCTTCGGTTGATTGACCTGATTATGAACTTAAGTAACCTATTACAACTGATTTCTAGAGATGCGGTCTTTCGTTTTCAAAATGTCATTATCGACATTGAAAAAGAAAAAGATCGATAGTCATTTTCTCGCTAACTATTTCACGCAAGAAAAAAATAATTATACCTATCGTTTTAATACGTTTAGCACTCCATCCAGTTCACGGCTTTATACATATATTATGAAACATCCTCTATAACATAATAATACGTTTTTTTATATACACTTTAGTTAAACTCGTTGGTTTTTTATTTAAACTCATTAATTAACGCAATTTACGCAAATTAAAATAATCATTTGGCGTTTCAAGTGGTGCCCGTTGCTAGGGAAAAATTACAATATCCCGCGTCCTTATTAACCGATTGGGATTATAAAAGTTGTTTTGTGTTGCTTAATAATGTGCCTTTATTTTCCTTGTTAGGTAGGTAGGGTAAAAATGGTGGTAGGCCTTGGTGATCTGTATTTGCTAGGATATAGGTTAATAAATACCAGGATAGAGCCAGTAGCGTACGTTCATGTGTGCAAAGATGAACTATAAATATAAAATCCTATCATACACGTCCACGCCCTCATTAGCCTGCCGCCGCGGACTGGCGAGGGGCTCATAGCAATATGGGCCGTACCTCCTGGGCAATGTTGCATGTCAAACAAGCTTTGCACACTACCTCCTACCTTATAAATGCAATTGCGGAGTATAAAGGGCAAAGGCGTCGACGCCTCAAATTCGACTTACTAGCAAAGTCACTCCCAAAATTTCCTTATTGTGATCATAATCAAAAAGCCTTTCATTGCAACCTTGTTTCTTGTCAAGACATAAATAAATTTCATAGAAGTTTTTAAAATGTAAAACCCAACTCGATCAAGATAATTTTTTGTTAAGATATTGTCGAGTCAATATACCCACTATAAACATTCAAAACAGTAAAAGGAAATTAACTATTAAGTACAATATACCTGTTAATGGAGGTGGCCGAAAACCCGTGTGTCAAAAAACATTTTTGGACTCGCTTCAAATGAAGAAAGATCGGGTTCAGGGTGTGATGAACCGTTTTTACTTGAGCGATGGTTCTCCCTTAAAAGAAAATAGAGGAGGTGATCGGAGAACTGAACAATATGAAGCGAAAAGGTTGTCAGTTGAATGGTTTTTGGAAAGATTTAAAGGTATCGAAAGTCACTATTGCCGATCCCAAACAAACAGAATTTACTTGCCATCAGGATTAAATATTCGAAAGATGTGGCGAATTTACAACCAAGGGATGAAAATTTAAAAGTGTCACAGAGTTTTTTTAGAAAAATTGTTAATACTTCGTACAATTTTGGTTTTGGGTCTCCCAGAACAGACGTATGTTCCACATGCATTTCGTTACAAGAACGCCTGAAAACTGAAAAAAACCCTATAACGAGAAATGAACTAATAATAGAAAAGAGAATACACAGGCTAAAGTACAAAGCTTTTTACGATATAATAAAAGAAGAAAATGAAATTATTTTAACGATAACATTTGATTGCCAAAAGAACCAACCGCTCCCGAAACTGCCCGATCAGTCGGCTTATTTTAGCAGACAATTTAACTGCTATCACTTTGCCATAGTACAAGGTAATTCAAAAGCAAAACTGACTACGGAAAATGTGCGTTCCTATTATTGGACTGAGTTGGATCATGCCAAGGGCAGTAATCAAATTATTAGTGCAGTATATCACTTCTTGCAAGGAACCGTCATAGAACCGCACGTGAAGGTACTAAGAGTAGTTTGTGATGGATGCTCTGGCCAAAATAAAAATACGGGAATGATTAGTATGCTAGGAAAATGGCTGTATAGTGATGGGCCTCGGAATGTGAAAAAAGTTGAAATCATTTTTCCAGTGGTAGGCCACTCCTTTATTCCCCCCGATCGCGTTTTCGCAAAAATTTAGAGGACATTAAAAGCCAAAGAAGTGATTGTTTCTCCTTCGGATTACAATGAAGTATTACAAGAAAACGGAACGTGTGTCGACTTGACAACGACACCAGTTTATGATTGGAAGGCTGCTTATGAGCCTGTGATAAAACCTACATCATCCTGGCACTTTCCATTCATGAAGAGCAAACGATTTTTCCTTGCCCGTTCTAAACCGGAAAATATACTGGTACAAGGAGAAGAAACTTACCGTAATGAAGTTAACAATAAAAAGATTATTACAAAGAAAAACAAAAAAATAACAATGATTATACCACTAATTAAATATTAAAATTAAAATTAAAAAATCATTTATTTCAGACAATGTCCATACATTTAGGTCAATAATAGGTAATATATATATAATAATGTCATAATGTAAAATTAAATGTTAAATTTAAAATAATCATTAAATAATAAAGATACATAATTTCAACTAAAAAATAAAAAAAAAAATAAAAAAAAAATTCGAATGATAATAAAAACAAAATTAACATAAATTGCTATTGATTCGTAATAAATAAAAATAAATAAATTCATACAATTTTATTTGACGAATGGTGATGAGCTGGCATGCAGTCTCATCCACCTCGCCATCATAGGGGAGTCCCACCGCCCGGCCAATGCGCTCACGATGCCGTTAGTGCTGATTTTGAGGCGGTTCAGCAGCGAGGCGCTCCGTTTTCTAATGATGGCGTAGACTAATGATCCAACCAAATATTCTACCTAAAGAAGCCAAAGTCAAGGATGTAGCCGAGTTGCTTAAAAAACATTTTGGCCAAGAATGGAGGGATTTGCCTCAACTGAAATACTATGTGGATATAGAAAAGAAACCTCGCACACAAGGCGTCGAAACAAATTGTGATGACTTATGTGAGGTTGGTTTCGAAGACGTGACTGCACACATTTAATTTTTTATTAAATAAAACTATTCCGTTTACCTTCTTTTTTTCTTTATTATCAAACATAGCTCCTACAGTGTAGTAAGATTGGCAACTTGGCTTGAAGGCATAACACCATCCATCCTGGAATATAAGGTTAGTTGCAAAACCCCCTATAAGATGACAGTTAATTTTCAAAATCCACTAAAATGTCTGGTTGCCTGGAAATTCCTCTATAATAGGTTTTAATTCTTAAATATCATGTAAAAAGAGGTAATATATTGTAAAATTTCTACATTTTTAAGGATATTAATGTCGCGGCATCCTATTTGTTATGATTTTTTTTTGTGGTAATTAAATGCCTTAGATTCAAAAATATCGTTTTGTGCAAAATTACCTTAAGGTACTATAGAGGTTTTTGAAATTACACCCCTCATTATAAACTAACCCAGGAGGGTACCAGCCATACTGGAGAATCCCTCCCTGAGACTATCTCAGGCAGCTCCGCAATTTCTGGGAGGAGCAATACACCACAAGCGACGACAACTATAGCACCGCGATTAGTGCAACAAGTTTTCCACAAGGGTCTATTCACCAATCGACAAAGAGCCTACTTTGATAACAGGTTTGAACGTACCAGTAGCAATTCTCTAGGAACACTGCCGAGTGATTTACCCACAAGAGAAACAATGATGGAAACAGAAAACACACCTTGGCAGAAAGACCAAGTACCGAGTTCAAGAAGGAGAAGACAAGAGTATAGCCCAGACAAAAGCAACCAATGTAAGGAAAGAACGAATAATGTCTATTCAGTGCCCACACAGAATCGATATGAAACATTAAATGTTTATGAAGACAAGGAAGATCACATAGAGTCTTCCAACATAAAACCACCAAAACCAGAGCCCATATTTGTTACTGGTGTTATGAACATTGCCTCATTGAGAGAATATATGGCCAAAATAACCGAACAGCAAATGTATACCATCACAACAATGAAAAATGGACACATCGTGAAAATAATGCCAGCTGATGTAGAGACTTAAAAGAAAATCAGAGACTATTTTGTACTTAAAAATATCAGTCACTACACGTACAAACTCAAGTGTGAGAGAGCTTACAGGGTGGTACTCAGAGGACTACACGCAACTAAAGATACAAACTACATCATCGACGAACTTCGGGAAATGAGACTAGACAAATAGTGAATGCCAGACATAAAGCAACTAAGGAACCGCTACCTCTTTTCTATGTGGACTTGGAACCTAAACACAACAATAAGGAAATATTTCAAGTCAAGAGACTAAATTGCATGGTAGTTTCTTTCGAGGCGCCTTGTAAGAAAAAAGTAATCTTGCAAATCAAAAGATGTCAGCGATTTGGTCATTCCAAAAATCAATGTGTTCGACCCTTCAGGTGTGTAAAGTGTGGCGAAGAGCATCCATCACAACAGTGCACAAAGCTACCAACTAGTGACGCTATATGTGCCAACTGTCATGAGAAGCATCCTGCATGCTACAAAGGATGTGCAACATACATACAATACAAAAATCTAATTTATAAACCCAAAGATCGCACATTGACTAGAGCAAAACATCAAGAAAAGGAGAACATTAAGGAAAAAACAGGAGAAAATAACAGTGTTAAACTGAGGAACCCGTCAAGCAATATTTAGGCAAAATACAAAACATATGCAGATTGCGGGTTTTGCCCCATCATGCAGTACGCCGCGCGGCGCACCTCTTCAATGTGTCTCAGCGCTAAGGATTATCACCTGGAATGCCAACGGAGTGACTGAACGCTTAAAAGAACTTGAAATATTCCTTACTACGGAAAAAATTGATGTCGCATTGATATGAGAGACAAGATTTACGCCAAAAACTCATATGAGCATAAAAAATTACAAAATGTATAATACTAACCATCCATCAGGCAACGCCCACGGAGGGACCGCGGTTGTATTCAGGGACAATCATAAACACTATTCACTTGGCGAATACAGAACTGAAAAAATTCAAGCAACATCTATCCGAATAATAGACAACAAGACTGAGACGACGGTATCAGCGATATATTGCCCCCCCAGACATTCTGTACTGAGAGAAGATTTCTGAGATTATTTTGAATCTCTAGGAAGCGGATTTATTTGTGGAGAGGACTGGAATGCAAAGCATACCCACTAGGGCTCTAGATTAACGCTGCCAAGAGAGAGGCAACTACACCTGACTACAAGTGATCTAAAACTGCATTATGTATCACACGGACAGCCAACCTACTGGCCTACAGATCAAAATAAGGTACCGGACCTATTGGACTTTTTTGTGGTCAAAAACATAGCAAAGAATCATTTGTATTTTATGTAGGTATGCTTTGTTCATTATTTTTCTGTTGTTGTACCTCATTATCGTGTCGTGGTGTCTACTGCAATAAATGTTTTCTTTCTTCCTTTTATTCTTACTATGTGTATCGAGAATTGCACGGATTTTTCTTCGGATCACACACCCGTGATCTTGAATGTAGACTGCAGAGCTGTAATGATGGAGCCACCATTGAGACTAAATGAACATAACACAGACTGGAAACAATAAAGTAGAATAATTGACAGTAATGTTAATCTAAACATTCCTATGAGAACTAGTGCTGATGTGGAATCTGCGATAGAGTCAGTTAACAAGCCGATTCAAGCAGCTGCAAGAGAATCGACTCCAGTTTCCGGAAAAAAGAAACCAGTTCCCAAAATATATCAAGATTAAAGTAAATGATAGGCAAAAATTAAGACAAGTATGGCAAAACACTCACTATCCTTGTGACAAAATAGCATTTGATAAAGCGTCCAATGAGCTGAGATCCAAGGGATGATACACCAATTAACGAACAGCAATATACAAACCTATCTCTCAAACTTGGACCCTACAAGAGACACAAACTACTCGTTATGGATGGCAACCAAAAAACTTGAACGTCCCAAAAACCATATACCACAAATCCAGGCACAAGATGGATCCTGGGCTAGATCCGACCTCGAAAAAGCAGAAGTTTACGCCGAACATCTGAAGACAGTCTTTCAACCCCATGATGATGCCGACACTGAGTGTACTGCGGAGGTTAACCGGTCGCTGGAAACGCCTCTGCAGTTGAGCCCGCCACTCAGAAGCGTTTCCCCTAAAGAATTAAAACGCGAAATAATGACTGTGAAAGATGGTAAATCGCCTGGATACGACTTAATTGATTCCACCCCAGAAAGGGTGTTCTACTGTTAACAGCAATATTTAATGCTCGTCTGAGGCTACAAATTTAACCCTCTTAGTGGAAAATAGCACAGGCGGTTATGATACCTAAACCCGGAAAGCCGCTCCACAAGGCTGATTCTTATAGGCATATCAGCCTTTTGCCTGCTATGGGAAAGCTCATGGAGAAAATGTTACTGAACAGGATGCAATCCACTTGCCAGAAGTAATCCCATCCCACCAATTTGGGTTTCGTGCACAGCATGCCACAACAGAGCAAATCCATCGACTTGTGGACGTTATAGGTCGTACCTTGGAACACAAACAATATTGTGCTGCAGTGTTCCTTGATATCAGTCAAGTCTTTGACAAAGTCTGGCATGAGGGACTACTCTGTTAAATAAAGAGGATGTTATCGCACTCTTTTTTCCACATTCTGAAGTCTTACTTAAGCGGGAGGAGTTCGAGGTTAAACATAACACTGAAATATCACAACTGTAACAGTCTGAGATATTATCTGGAGTTCCTTAGGGGAGCATCTTGGGCCCGATCTTATATCTGATCTACACAGCTGATCTACCAGTTAGCGATCTTGTCACCGGAGCTCTCCATACCGAAGGTCACGTTAAAAGACTTGACAGATACTTTGAAAACTTTATCAAAGAAACCCTTCACAATGGACGTATACGACATATCTATAAATTTACTATTATGTATCTGGCCGGTCATATCCGGTATACTTGTTGAGTTGTTTAATGCCATGATATCCAACGGTATATACCCTGACGTGCTAAAAAGCACAAGAGTTTGTCCTCTATACAAAGGTAAAGGTGAAAAGCACTCCGTGAACAACTACAGACCAATTACAATAGTACCCACTATATCTAAAATCTTTGAATCGATTTTATCCCAACACCTAATGCGCCACTTAGAAAAAAACTACTTACTGACTGAAAATCAATTCGCCTATCGAAAAAATATGTCCACTACAACGGCCGCTTATAAAATTTATAATTGTATATCTACCGCTTTAGACGACAAGTACAAGGTTGCAGGGATATTTTGTGACCTGTCAAAAGCATTCGATGTCATTGACAATGAATTGCTGCTGACAAAACTCCAGTATTATGGTGTAAAGGGAAAGGCCCATCAAATATTCACTTCTTTCTTGGCTAACCGAAGACAAACGGTACAGGTTGATATTAATGACAAGAGGATGAAATCGGGAGTAGGTAACATAGAAGTTGGTATACCGCAAGGTTCAGCCCTCGGGAACACTCTATTCCTGCTGTTCATTAACGATCTTCCATCGTATATCACTGAGGGACTGATGGTATTGTTTGCCGATGATACCACCGTAGTCGTAAGCGCGCGCACACATGAACAGCTTGAACGCAAAGTATGTGATGTTTGTACCTACTTACAGAAGTGGTTCTCAGCGAACGGTCTCATTTTAAATGTTAATAAGTCCAGTGTAATTGTATTCTCATGCAAAAACACTGAGACGTCATTATTGACATATCAGCCTTTTGCCTGCTATGGGAAAGCTCATGGAGAAAATGTTACTGAACAGGATGCAATCCACTTGCCAGAAGTAATCCCATCCCACCAATTTGGGTTTCGTGCACAGCATGCCACAACAGAGCAAATCCATCGACTTGTGGACGTTATAGGTCGTACCTTGGAACACAAACAATATTGTGCTGCAGTGTTCCTTGATATCAGTCAAGTCTTTGACAAAGTCTGGCATGAGGGACTACTCTGTTAAATAAAGAGGATGTTATCGCACTCTTTTTTCCACATTCTGAAGTCTTACTTAAGCGGGAGGAGTTCGAGGTTAAACATAACACTGAAATATCACAACTGTAACAGTCTGAGATATTATCTGGAGTTCCTTAGGGGAGCATCTTGGGCCCGATCTTATATCTGATCTACACAGCTGATCTACCAGTTAGCGATCTTGTCACAACTGACATGTATGCGGACGACACAGCGGTTCTCTCAATGCATGATGACCCAATAGTTGCTTCAGAAAGCTTGCAAGTTCATCTATCTAATATAGATACATAGCCACGCAAGTAGCGCATAAAAGCCAACCCGAACAAGTCGGTACAGGTGACATTCCCCTTAGAAGACAAACCTGCCCACCCGACAAAATGAATAACTTGGACATACTACAAGCAGATGATGCGAAATATCTGGGATTGCATCTGGACATAAGGCTTACTTGGAGGAAGCACATATGGAGCATACGCAAACAACTGGGACTGAGGGCCAGAAATATGGACTGGCTGGAAGATCATACCTGTCAAAGGAAAGCAAGATAGCTATACGGGATACAGCTGTGGGGGACATCCACTACCAGCAATATTAAAATACTGGAAAGGTTTCAAAGCATAACATTAAGGTCTATGCTTGACATACCATACTACATCAGCAACAAGTACATACATATGGATCTAGAGATAAAAACAGTGAAACATCAAATAGCCACATATAGTAAGAAATACCAAGGCAGACTATCAAGACATGTCAACGAGTTGGCATATAATTTAAAAGGCATGGGAAGTGTCGAGTGAGAAGACATAGTATACCCTCTATATATAGTTTGACAGCTGTCAAACGGGTCGGACATTCTCTCGTATTTATTTTATTTTAATTATTAATTTTGACATTATTTATCTTATAAGTCTAGTTCATTATTGATTATTGAAATAAATTTAACGTACTAATTAATAAAACAGTGACATGGCACCAGCAAAGGCAAAAACAAGTTCAAAAGATGATAACGGCAAAAGGTCAGTGGAGGTAATTTCAAAATTTGAAACTATAATAATGGAGATGAATGTGAAACTGACGGATTGTTATGATATAATATGTCAACAACAAGAGGAATTAAGTGAGCAGAGAAACCTTATACAAGAACTAATTTATATGATAAAAAAGAACTCACCAGCCAGTCACGATACATTCACTTCTACAGCTGCGACTATTCCACCAAAGTTCCACTATAAATCAAACGTGTCACTAAATGAGTCTGGGCCCCCAGGGCTAGACTATTTCACGGAAGCACAAGTTGAAAGGGACGATATTGCTAACACCTTAGCGTCACCGCCAGCGGAGCCAGCTGAGCCATCCAGTCACCTGACCGGGCGGCGCCGCGGCCGTTCTCGACGTGCTGCTGTCGCGCCGCAGTCACCACCCAAGGCCAGCATTGTCACTTCCGAGCGAGGGACGGCACCACCTAGCCCTAAGGAACAACAGCAGCCAGGCGTGTCACCCCCGAGTGAGCCATCCGCTAAACCCCAGGGACTCCGAGCTGCACCGCCACGCCTCATCAGCCTGCATTTGTTCAACGTCAGTGAAGATGCGACTGTTGAGAGCGTTCTCAAGCATCTCCAGAACCAGGTGAAGGTAAGGGACGTCGAATGCGAGCGGCTGGTAACAAGAGGCAATTACTCTTCATTCAAATTAAATGTTCCCGTCCACAAAGCTCATATGGTAAGAAACCCGAAACATTGGCCCGACGGTGTACAAGTTCGTCGATTTAATAGTGTGACGGCAAAAAACTCGAAAAGCCACAGCAAACAGTACAAACCGCACTAAACACTAAATCCACTTTTAAAATCATTCACCAAAACGTGAGATCAATGTGTGGGAAAACCGGACTCCTCGAACTATTACTTTGCACCGAAAATCCACATGTACTGGCATGCAGTGAGACTTGGTGTAAAAAACACGAAATTGAACGAATTAAGTTATGCGGGTACGAGCTAGCAAACTACTACTGTCGCACGCGCATAGCTCATGGTGGTGTTGCCCTATACACACGGGCCGATATTCAGTACCGCCAACGATCCGATCTGGAAAGTCTGGCAGTCGAATATCATTTTGAGTTCTGTGCTATCGAAATGTTGAACATGGATTTTGTTGTAATAGTCATGTATCGCACAGGTCATGGTAATTTTGAAATTTATGTAAACAAATTAGAATTATTATTAAGCAAATTAGTTGACGAAAATAAGAGGTTTATTCTAGTTGGCGACCAAAATGTGGATTACTTGTCCGACAATTTACTAAGAAAACGTGTTGATGAGATTCTGCATTGTTATGGGTGTTTAAATTGTGTTCAATTCCCTACCCGTGTGTCCACGGATAGTTCGTCCTCTATAGATTGCGGCATAGTGCCTCGCGAAGGTGGCAACTTCACGGCGGTGCCTATACACACCGTCATTAGTGACCACGACGCGCAGTTATTTACACTAACCACAGACCAGCCACTCCATAGAAAACACACTGACAAAATTGAAAAAAGAATGTTCACAGATGAATGCCTATCGTTATTCTATTTTGACATTGCTAATTATAAATGGGATTTTATATTTGATAATGAAATTGACATTAATATGAAATTTAATAAATTATTTAATATTTTGACATACTACATTGACATTCATTTTCCAATTAAACATATTGTAAAAAAGCGTAAACAAAATCTGAAATGGGTAACAGAGAAATTAGCTAAATATATACAAACTCATAACGATTTTACGGAAATTAGACGCCAATATCCAGATGAGAAACATATTTCTGCTTGCATCGATCATTACTCCAAGTTAATAAAGACAGAGACGTTAACTGCTCGTAAAAAGTATGTAGAAACGCGAATCCATGAAAGTAGCAACCCATCTAAAGAGATGTGGCGCATTGTAAATGAGGAGGTATCAGCGAAACCAAATACCCAAAATATTTCATTAAAGGAAATTGGTTCAAATGACGTTCCACCTAACAAAATACCTGATTTTCTGAACAAACACTTTCTAGGAATTGCGTCTAAATTTACATTGAAAGCGGACAGTGATAAAGCTGTTCAATACCTGAAAAAGTTTTTAATAGATAGTAAAATACCGGAGCTCTCCATACCGAAGGTCACGTTAAAAGACTTGACAGATACTTTGAAAACTTTATCAAAGAAACCCTTCACAATGGACGTATACGACATATCTATAAATTTACTATTATGTATCTGGCCGGTCATATCCGGTATACTTGTTGAGTTGTTTAATGCCATGATATCCAACGGTATATACCCTGACGTGCTAAAAAGCACAAGAGTTTGTCCTCTATACAAAGGTAAAGGTGAAAAGCACTCCGTGAACAACTACAGACCAATTACAATAGTACCCACTATATCTAAAATCTTTGAATCGATTTTATCCCAACACCTAATGCGCCACTTAGAAAAAAACTACTTACTGACTGAAAATCAATTCGCCTATCGAAAAAATATGTCCACTACAACGGCCGCTTATAAAATTTATAATTGTATATCTACCGCTTTAGACGACAAGTACAAGGTTGCAGGGATATTTTGTGACCTGTCAAAAGCATTCGATGTCATTGACAATGAATTGCTGCTGACAAAACTCCAGTATTATGGTGTAAAGGGAAAGGCCCATCAAATATTCACTTCTTTCTTGGCTAACCGAAGACAAACGGTACAGGTTGATATTAATGACAAGAGGATGAAATCGGGAGTAGGTAACATAGAAGTTGGTATACCGCAAGGTTCAGCCCTCGGGAACACTCTATTCCTGCTGTTCATTAACGATCTTCCATCGTATATCACTGAGGGACTGATGGTATTGTTTGCCGATGATACCACCGTAGTCGTAAGCGCGCGCACACATGAACAGCTTGAACGCAAAGTATGTGATGTTTGTACCTACTTACAGAAGTGGTTCTCAGCGAACGGTCTCATTTTAAATGTTAATAAGTCCAGTGTAATTGTATTCTCATGCAAAAACACTGAGACGTCATTATTGAGGAGCCCAATACCCATAAGTAAGGATTGTAAATTCCTTGGCTTCAAGGTAGATTGCAATCTTACCTGGAAAAATCACATCGATGTGCTTTGTGATAGGCTAAGTAGTGCCGTGTTCGCCTTACGAAAACTAAAACCTGTAATGTCCAGAGAAGCCTTATTACAAACATATCACGCCTATTTCCACTCACTGTTATCATATGGAATAATATTATGGGGTGACTCGACAGATTCTGATCGAGTATTTAAGTTACAAAAACGAGCTTTACGAACAATAGCAGGCGTACGGCCGAGGCACTCGTGTAGGGAATTGTTTAAAATTCATTAGATAGATATATATTAAGAATGGACGTTGTGACGCAGATATTAAGAATGGACGTTGTGACGAAACGTTTGGGCGCCAACTGAAAAACCTCTTATTGGATACCCCATTGTATTCAATAAACGATTATATTGACATGAAGGTTTGACATTAGGTATATTTTTTTTTTATTGCATACAATTTTGTACCTACATCGGTACCTACTGATTAATTATTTTTATATGAACATTTTATTTAATTGAGAAATTGACATTTATTTTTATTTTTTAGTTAGTAGTTAGGTATACTATTACGTATACCCATAGTATTTATTGACAATTATACAATGTATTACAATTCTGTGTAAACTGTGACATTATTAATTTAATTTGTATTCATTTGACATTTTACTATTTACTTTTGTTGTGAATATGTATATTTTAAAAATTGTTTGTATGACATTATTTTAATTCTATTTGACGATATCTTTGTGACTTGCCTATATTATGACATGCGCTTAATATAATGTAAATTTCATTGATAAATAAATAATCTAATCTAATCTAATCTTTAACGGAGAGATTCTTAATAAACAAAGAAACTGAGGAAGGAAAAGGTCATTGGATTCTCTGACTGAAACAAAGAGGAAAAGAGAGAAGAAACAATTTAAAAACCAGAGAAGTGGCTTATTGTTGATACAACAGATTGCCATGTAACAATTATAGAGAAAAAAAAATTTGCTCTAAAGTTAAAGGTAAAAGTGTTAAAAATTAAAACGGACTTATTTTTTGTAAAAGTTTAATGTAACCTTGAATATCTCTGAAACTATAATATTTACACGATTATGTGTAATGACAATATTGTAGTACTTTTTATTCTGCGTCGCGTGATACCCCACACATGTTTCCAAGTGCAATACACTCTGTTTTAAAAGCAAATATAGAAACGCGGCGGTTGCCATGTTTATGACGTCATAGTTGGAGACCCAAACAGTTTAGAGATTGTCTCTGTTTTATATTCAGAATGAAATACTTTACAACACTGAGCTGTTATGCTATATGCATTATTATAGTGCTGGTTTCCGGAAGTGAACCTTTTTTCAGTTAAGGGAAGGGACTATAACACATATCCATACTAATGTTTGAGAGGTTAACTAGCTTAGACCTTCGTTTCATAGATCAGAGAAGTAAATGACTCTGTTGAAATTTTATTCCATCACTGCAACCTTCAAACCTGCCTGCCAAGCGTAGAGATTGTGGTAACATCCACTAATGTGGAGGGGGATCAAGTCAAGTGGTTATGATTATTATATTGTTAAGGATATGAGGACATAATATTATTAATAAACCTACCACATACTTAAAACAAACAGACGTTTTAGGATTTGGACATTTTAGGAATTGGACATTCTGAACTTAAACGGTTTTATCGTTTTGGGTTTACAGTAAAATAAACTATGCCCCTTTTCTTTGCAATTATAGCATCCTGTTGATTGAGTAGATAGGTTTATCAGTCGACTCATGATTCGTGTGATTTCGGTTATTATTATTTGAATTATTGTGGTTATTTTTATTCCTGATATAATTTCATCCAATTTGGTCAGGTTCCCCTGGTAGCAGAGTCATGGAGGTCAGATGGCAGTCGCTCAACTGTAATTATCTCTTCATCATCATTATCTTGACGTTAATGTCCCGGTTGTGCTCTCGAGCACGAGGGCCCGGGGTCCACCTTGACCATGATCCAGGATTTGGCGATCAGGTAATTACATTGGAGCGACTACCATCTGACCTCCGTGACCCTGCTACCAGGGGAACCTGATCAGACTGGATCATGGTTACAAATTCAGTTGCCTGAATTTGCAGGTTTCATCACGATCTTTTCCCTCACCGTAAGAGCATCGGTTAGAATTCAACTAATGTACATAACTCAGAAAAGAGTCATTGGTACATGGCCGCAGCGGGATTCGAACCCGGTAACTCTCGCTTACGAGTCGGATACTAAACCGCCCGGCCACCGAAGTTCAACTCTACTGTCATTATCTAATCTGCCAAATCCTGGATCATGGTCAAGGCGGACCCCGGGCCCTCGTGCGCGTGAGCGCAGTCGAGACATTAACGCCAAGATGAAAGGCGTGAAACAGGGCGACCCACTCTCACCGAAGCTATTTACAAGTACTCTAGAAGATGTTTTCCAAAAGTTGGGATGGACTGACAAGGGCGTCAACATTGACGAAGCGAAGCTTACCAATCTCCGCTTCTCCAATGATAATGTGCTGTTCTCCAACTCTACTTTTGAGATCGAACAGTTGCTCTATAAGTTAAGTACAGCGTAGAGGTTGGACTTTGCATGAACATGTCTGTTCGCTTGCAGAACATAAGGTTTATTGAAAACACTAAATTAGTTTTAAGATATATTAGAAATATCTATATCTCATTACAAGGTGTGATACCGATCATTGATCATTGATTGATTTGATCGATGATCATTCCGCATCGTGACGAATTCTGCAATAAAATGAGACATTTTAGCATCAGTACTTGTATACTTTACTCGATACTAAGTTATTCAGTGGTATATTATAGTATTGCTACACAGATTCAAGTGAATTAAATAATTTAGTACGTATTTTAGAGGGATTTGGGTTTGTTATAAAAATGACACATAAAGCAATAAAGGGTTAATCGAATGTTTTCGAATATATAATTGGGAAATTACGCTATGAGTGTAGATAAACATCGTAATTCAATTAATTTTACAAAAACAGGAAAAAGGTTAATAGTACCTAATAGTTAAAAATTAATTTATTAATTTCAGGGAAACTTTTATGAGATAAAAATAATTGCTTATTCTATAAGAATAATTGGAACACTATGGACGTACGCCGATTAACAAACAGTTTAGTTTTATTATTGTGCGAAGTACTTTATTCAATAGCAGGTATGTTTGTTGTATATATATATGTAATAATGTAAGTAGCATTAGATTTCTTTATTATTAGGTCTTTCCCTATGAAATTGGGTATATTGCTTAAAACTAAATTCAACAGCATTAAAACGTCAGTTATTATGTGCTATAGTGCATTCTAATCTAAAGTATAGGCGCAAGGAGCACTAACATTAAAAAACCTCGTTGAAATATTAGACGTAAAATAAATTGCATCGAAATGAAGATACATAGCTAAAAGAATAAATTAAAAAGGAATGTTATATTCCTTCGATCGCCACCTATGCCAATTGTTATAGAGGCTAGATAGCCTAGTTAGATATTCTTGGAAATGTAAATTCACACTTCTACACACTCGCACGACATGCACGACGACGTGCGAAGTTGCCACTAGTCGGAGTGAGTCGGAGGTTTTTCCGTATTTCTTGATTTAGAAAATTTCACCGTATTTGAACATGATTAGATGGTGTAGGTTTATTATGGTAGGCTTCTAAGTGAGATAGAGTTCGAATCCGCTCCACATATTTTATTATTGTGTGTTTTTTTTTGTATTTGGTATTTTTATTTAACACATGAAAGTACCCAACTTGTCAGGTATGGTATGACTAACCAACTATGGACCTTAGTTGCGGTAGTAACCTCAGGTGTAAATCAACTGCTAGGTTTTCCTGCTATCTAAGTAGTTTACTTACCTAACTTTTGTCTTGTACAGCTAGATTATCGAAATTGTTATGTAACAACGTGGTCACAACTTATCGAATCTACAGTTAACTTGACAAAAAGGAGTTGGCCGTAATGACAAATGGGACAAATGTTTTAATATAGTCCACACTACGTGACTGTCAATGAGAGTGTGATAGTAGCGCCGCCCTTATTTCCGCAAATACTTTTAGCCAACTACTTCTTAGTAGGCTATCGCAGCAATGTATCTATATACTATCGCAGCAATACATCTAGCGCTAAGAAAGAAATGAAGTAAATTGTTTATAATATTAATATGATATGTTGAAAAACCTATGTAGAAAATCATTTTTATTACTTTGTCTGATGATCACTATAAGACTTGTATAAGACTTGTTATTTGTGCTTTCGGGTGAAAATATTTTAACGAACAGTGTACCTAATCTACCTAAGTACTAACATATATACGATCTTGTGACATCCATTCCAAGATACAAGAAACACAGATATTCCGGGCTAACATAAGTTCAGTAAAATGGTTCGCGCTCTAGATAAGTGTTGTAATAGTTTGGTTTATTGGTTCATCTGCTAACACATTCTCAGCCAAAAATGGATTTCTTTGTTAGTCGTGAAGAAGTATGGCATGAAAGAATTTATAAGTACGACGTGTTTATTTCGGTGATAAAAAAATGCATATTATTCTAAAAATATATTCTGATGACTTCAAAACATCAGGCTACGGTCTATAATTTGTTAAGGGTACCTGACTGGGATTCGATCCCTCGATTCCCTCGATTTCGCCTAAACAAGCCCATCATACATGGCGCTGCGCTATCTCATCATATTTAAGCATGGTTAAGTTGTCTACTACAAGGAATACGGAAACACTGTAAGCATATGTGAGTAAGTAGTTCAAAACGTTAGGAAGAAACATCCCATCGACATTCGCGGAAGTGGCGCCATCTAGCGAGCTTTGGGGACCCTCCACCTTAATTAGGCAAAACTGGCGACAAATGAAAAAGGTTTTTTTTTTATTCAGTTTTAGGGTTATCTATTTTATACAAATATCAATATTTGTGCACCTTACTTTGTTTTCATACTTTCAATAAAAAAGACAACTTCATAGGTAAAGACTCAATACACTATTTTTCATGTACAAGTCACAAACGATGCAGCAAGCTTCGAAAAGTGGTAAATCTGTACAATGTTTGATATCTTCAAAAAGGGTTTCTCTCGGGGTCAGCAATACGCTAGTATTCATACCATTGGTATATGGGCTTGTTTTTATTGTTTAAAACCTTGTAATACTTTAAAATGATTGAAATAGACTTATTATTATTGCAAAAATTCATAGTTTTCAATAACTGTTTATTGCCAACAATCTGGCGGGCCGTCAGATTGTTTGCCACCTTAGCGATAAAAAAATCCTTGTATACATATTCCAGGTACAGTTGATTATGACTTAAACAGTAACAACATAACAATACGATGCGAACCCAACGAGAAATTCGCTGTGTTACCGAAACTGAATGATTCCGTGACCCCGAACACCGTAGCAGTATATGATTGCGAGCTTCCAGATTTTCCAGAATACACGTACAAATCAGAATTTCAAAGGCTCAATATTTCTATTGAAAATTTAAAAACATTATATTTACAAGGCAAATTTATATTTACTATGTCTTATACACGGGAAGGTCATCAATTAAAGACATATACACAGTTCAGAGGATTACCTTCAAGTACAAATATTATAGCGAAATCTTTGGAAAAATATGCCGCAGTATACTTTAAATCTACAATGACTGATGAAGACCTGCCACCACTAGGTAAGTAATTATATTTAGTAAAAAAATATTTACATTATTCATTGTAGGGATTGTAATTGCTATCCTCGGATCCGCGGTACGAAGCGGAGATTTCCGCTCCGATCTCAAATCCCGTATCTCAGCAGCGTAGACCAAAAAGCGCAAGTTGACGACATTCACCTTAAATCCCAGTCAAGCTCAAGGGGCTTAAACGCAAGAGATTTATCAGACATGGCCCAAGCTAGTGGGGCACGTCTGCAAACTCCACACTAACGAAATGTGAGTGTGATGTGCGGCCCTACGCATTTTGTCCGAATCCGTAACGAGTACATTGTATCTATGGCAGCCTTGACGTAGTTTTGCGGATAAGTATGAAGAGGCTCGCTTGCGCTTGTTATATAAAAGCCCTCAGGGGATTTCGGACCAGACAGTAGGGTACGCTAACTAGCTGCCAAAACCTCCCGGTATAAAGTGGTCAAGCCACGACAAAAAAATCGCAATTCGATGTTCAGGGTAGCCGTTTGGTACATGTGTACTTAAGGTTAAAACTATTATTTTAAAAGGTAGTTCTTAAAAATATTCCCATTGGGAAGCAGCAGGGGGGGAGCAGTGACGGAGGGAGCAATGCCGTCATAAATTTTTTTTATGGGATTTTAATGTTTTTAGAAACTATCGTTTTTGGTATCAAATTAAAGGGCTTCATATGCCGGTTCTAAAAATATGCTACACCATTACCTAATTACCTATTGGCCACCCGT
Organism: Blastobasis adustella; assembly: GCA_907269095.1. Taxonomy (NCBI): domain Eukaryota; kingdom Metazoa; phylum Arthropoda; class Insecta; order Lepidoptera; family Blastobasidae; genus Blastobasis; species Blastobasis adustella. The sequence continues at coordinate 2,769,376 of OU026132.1, forward strand.
TTTCTAAAAATTAAAAATACAAAGTGTAGGCTCCTGCAGGTAGGAGACGGCCTAGTAATTTTTTGTAATACATACGCTAAATATCTTTTCCTCATATCTAACGTCAAAAAGGCAATTTCATAAATATTTAAAATTGCAAATCAGCTAAATATTACGATACATAGGTAAGTAACCTTTAGTTGTCGTTCACAACACAAAATGTGTAAATTACTTGAAATTAACGTAAACAATCTGAATTATATTATGTTTACCTGTATTACTTATCACTTTGACCCATTAACTCCGTATTTTATTTACATTACCATTCTAGACTGTGAGGGCGCCGTGGGTTGTCCTACGTCATCAAGTACAAAAAAAAACCACTTTGCGATAGTAGAGTTTAGGAAACCCACAATCGTTGGGCTGCCCGTATAACCTGGCACTTTCGGTACAGTTAAAGAGAAAAATTGATATTTTTTCGACCCAAACCACGTCATAGAGTACAAGAATGAGACCTCCTCGAACCATTAGTATTTACTTCTAGGAATATAATAAACTTCTTAAAAATTCTTGGCAGTTTCGCTAATCAGCCACATGAAAGTCATCTAAAAATTATACCGAAACTACGTCATCGAGCACAAGAATGACTCCTTTTCGTAGCGATAGTACTCACTTAGAGAAGTGAAAAAATACCGGTCTGTCTTAGATCCTCTTGGCAGATTCGCTAGTCAGCCACATTATAGTAGCCTTAAAATATACTGATACTACGTCATCGAGTACAAGAGTAGGCTTAACAGGATGTTGTATTTTTTTCTTTAAGAAACCTAGCCTATGATATCTGCAAAAATGTAAGGATCCTAACGACACCTCATTTGTTTAAATTTGTCCTGGCGTTTAGACGTTATGGTGGAATAATACCTGTCTATTTCATATAAACGACGGCGTGCGATAGAAACAAAGGCATGCCACGATAGGACACACGAGGCGCGACTCGTGAATTTTGTCGAATAAAAATAACATTTAAGTTAATTTCCAAAAAAAAATTGCATATTGTTGTTGCTTAGATCCAGCTACTCTACAATTTCTGTACTGAAAACTTTGTTGTATCTACACTATAGGTAATTAAGTATAGTAATTAAGGAGTTGTTGTGCATGTATATTGTTACTAGTAAATATGCATGTTCTGGGTGATTTAGTCGAATTGTATATCTTGAGTCCACATATGCGGTCCGCCCTAATCAAGGGCTCTTGGATCAGGGCCATGGTGGTGTTTATTTATTTATTTATTTATTAAAACTTTATGCACTAAAGGTACATTGGCGGACTTAAAGCTAAAGTAGCCTTATCTACCAGTCAACCGTGAAAAAAAAAATCGAAAACGGTAGGCGCTGCGGGAGATAAATAAGAAAAGGTGAAGGAAGGAAGGAATATTTTACATAAATAAATGCTAAATTTATACAACTTTACAAAGATACAAGAAATAGTTAAACAACAAATACATAGAATAGAATAGAATAGAATGACATTTATTTGGTACTCCATGCACACACATCAACTTATTCCTAAACAATAAATATAAGTAAATACATCTTAATTTAACAAAGGAAACAAAAAAAAAAGAAAAGAAATACCACTTAATATATAAGCTGTATGTGTGCGCTGCAGCAACATAAAAGGGTTGTGGCTCAGCACAGTATTGAAGGGCAACACACTGATATTCAGCCAAAACCCAGGTAGTACGCGGTACCCAGTGAAATATATTTTTTTTAATATCTAGTGTGTAAAGTGATCCATCTGTGTGTAGTTACATGCTCCACATTTTCAATTACCAATGAAAACTACAACCGCAAAAGTCATGACATCTGCCTGTTCGTCTGCTACTTTTCAACGCCCAAAGCGCTGAACGGATATGGAATAAAAAAAAAATTTTTAGCAAGGTGATGGTCAGAAAACCCAACACAGGACATGGTGGCCTATGCAAGCATTCCATATGTTAAGTTCCGCTATCGCAAGAAGTGCTCTGGAATACCCTCCTTCTGGATTTCTAAAATATGACTTTTATAATGTTTCTTAAATGTGCACTTTGTGCCTAACATTCTTATTGGAGGGGGTATGTTATTCCAGCACTTCGTTGCTTGATAGCGGAAACTGCCCCTAAAAGCTGCCGACCCATGCTTATGAACCGACAGAGGAATACGTGCAGATCTACTGCCATACTTCTCCTGAAGTGAAGTAATCTTAATTTTTTCAAATAAGTAATAAGGTTGCTTAAACTTCATCACATCAAACAGGACACATGCAAGATGCAACCTCTGCCTAGATGCCATATTTAACATTGATTTATTGTTTAAGTAAGGGGTTATATGGCTTCGAGGTGGTATTTCGAAGCAGAAGCGACAGCAAGCATTTTGAACCCGTTGTATCAGTCTCTGGGTTTTACACAACAACCGTGGGCCATATAGAGTGTTGCCATAATTTAGTCGTGACAAAACAAGAGCGTCGCACAACCTAACGCGCACTTTCTCGCTGAGTAAGTTACGGACCCTGTATAATAATTTCAAGCGAAAGAAACAGTTTCTCACCAAGTCGATTATATGACTGTGAAATCGCAGCAGATTATCCATACTGATACCAATATTCTTGGCTTGATCTACCCGTTCAATACTAGCTCCATTAACACATATAATCGGATTTTGAACGGACATTTTATGAATTTGCTTAGTAGTACCTAATAACATAAACTTTGATCTAGTGGGATTCAACAATAAAGCATTTTTGTCAGACCAAACTGCAATACGTTCCAGATCATCGCTCATTTTATCAACTGATTGTGTAATATTTGCTGGCGTATCTGAAATGTACAGTTGAACATCATCTGCATAGCAATGATATAAACAGTGTTGTATGACTTTAACAATATCCGCGCTATACAGTATAAAGAGTAAAGGCCCCAATATGGATCCCTGAGGTACACCACGCTGCACATTAAATAAATAATAAATAAATAAATAATCATGGACAAATTCACACAGCACCATCTAGCCCCAACCTAAGCAAAGCTTGTGCTATGGGTGCTAGATTACTGATATACTACTTAAATACTTTTTAAATACATACTTATTATACATAGAACACCCAGACCCGTAACAGAAATTAAAATTCATCATTTCAATTTCTACCCGGCCGGGAATCGAACCCGGGACCTCTTGCGTGGCAGCCCGGCATGTTGACCATTGAGCCACTCAGGTCGTCAAAAATAAATTCTGCATACTAGACAGTTTCACAGTACCATCTCTACTTAAAAGTTTTACTGACTGGTAACGATTGTCCAAATAGCTTCTAAACCAAGCGATAGAGTTTCCATCTAGCCCATAGTATGTCAGTTTTGACAGTAAGAGTGGTATGTTTATACTATCGAATGCTCGCGAGAAATCAAGAAGTGTTAAAATAGTACCTCGGCCAATATCCTGTTGAGCCAGGATATTATCTGTCACATCCAGAAGCGTAGATATAGTCCCACGACCCTTACGAAATCCAGACTGAAATTTTGGTAACATGTCATTTGTCTCGATATACTTAATTAATTGAGCATGTATAACTTTCTCCAAAACTTTCGATAAAAAGGGCAGTATGCTTATAGGTCTTAGATCTTTAAGGGACGTGGGATGATCAACCTTGGGTAAAGGAGTTACGATCGCGACTTTCCAAGGAGCTGGAACAACCCCTGCCATGACAGAGCAGTTAATAATCTGTGTAATCACAGATAAAGTGCGCGGAAGTGTGAACAAAATCATGTCTCGGCTTATGCCGTCGGCACCGATTGCATTACTTTTGATGGATGTGATAAATCGAAATACTTCAGACTCATCAACAGCAGCTAGACTCATAGTGGTTTCGTTGAATGAATTGCCCAGGAAATAATTTATTTCCGACTCAGGAACACTGTCCGGCCCTTGCACTTTTAAAAAATGTTTGTTTATATCAGCATTACTGAAAGTTTCAGGAAGATGTTCTTCTTTTTTAGGATTTGTTAATATCTTATCTTAAACATTTTTCAACAGTGCCTTATTATCTTGATATTTTGAGTTAATATAGTGATTAAAATATGCAAGTTTTTCATTAAATATACTACTGTTTACCAATCTTTTCAACTCCTTATACCGTTCCCTGTCAGCTTCCAATTTTGATGCTCTGTACCTTTCATGTGCTTTATTTCGTAGGTCAATCATAAATAAAACCGTGTCTGTGATCCATGGCAATGAACGGTCATCGATTATTTTAATGGTTTTAAATGGAGCATGGCAGTCAAAGAGGAAGGTAGTTAATTGATTAAACTTATCCACCATGGAATCTACAGTTGGCAGGCCCAATACTGATTCCCAATCAATATTTTCGTTTAAATCATGATTGAAACGTTCCAAATCGATATCTTTAATTGGTCTATAGGTAATAACTTTAGCAGGGCACTTCTCTTTTTTTAATGACAATGTAACATAAACCATGGCACGACCCAATGACCCAGTAATATTGGACACCACCACCTCTCTCGCATCCAGACGCGAGTCAGTGCAGACAAGATCACTCGAGAAGTGGGTGGGTTGTGCTACTATTTGATTTAGTTGCATGTAATCAAGAAAATTATTAAACTTTACAGTTTTGCCATCAGTCACATCCATCATATTGATATTTAAATCACCCAATAACACAACGTGATCATATTTAGAGAAGTAAGTAATAGACTCTGTCAGTGCATCGAGAAACTGGTCGACATCTACCCACTGGGGTCGGTATGCAGTTCCTATAACTAAACTGAGTCCATTTAACTTAATATATATCCACATCTGCTCAATTGATGCATCAGGATGTTTAACGAGTCGTGCAGACAATCCCCGCTTTATGTAAAAATCGACCCCACCACCTCGACCGCCGCGCATGTGCACCGGGCGCGGCACACTTCGCAGCCGGTAGCCGGGCGCCGCAGGCGCGCGCGCTTCTTGCCCAGCACGCAACCATGTTTCATTTATTGCTACGATGTCGGCATCAAACCGTTTCATAGCAATAAGGAAATCGTCCTGCTTAGTGTTCACAGAACCCGCATTATAAAGACCTAATTTTAAAAATTTTACTTCAGGAGCCATAAGCATAATAATTGATATAGAAAGCAACAAAAGCGAGTGCAGAAAAGCGTTAATATAATATATATAAATACTATAAGGTCCATATAGATACAGCAGTATGGTGCTTAAATAATACTTAATTAAATATAATATTAAGCATGAAACGTGTAGTGTAAACGGAAGCCATGACTTAGTATTGCTGCAGCCCAACCACACAAAATCAACTACAAAAAGCAATGTAAATGGAACCACTACAGTGACAAAAAAAGCGAAGCAAAAATTATAAGCAAAAAAAGCAAAAAATAATAGCAAAATACATATAAACCAATACCATAAATATATGACGGATCCGGTCAATAGCATGGAATCATGTGGTCAATAGTACGGACTCATGACGCAGAAAACGGAAGTGGGAGTGCGCCACCTGGTGGGGCGTGCTGACAGAGTCTCGACGGCACGACTCGGGTAGTGGCGAGCAGTCTTGGCCCAACCGCCGAGGAGTGAACACGTCTTGAAACTGTCTCCACATTTCGTTTATAGAAAGTGTTGTTTACGTTTGAAAATAAAGTGATTTTAAAATAACCTTTGAAATAATAATGTAAATTACCTCAACTGCCTACATTGTAATACCTCTCTGATTTCAAGTAAAATTATAAGTGATGTGCAAAAAAGAAGTGGAGTGAATGTGAACCCTTTCTTTAATTTATCTGTACGAATACGATCTAATGCTGATATCACCACCCTGATGACAATGATCCTGATACACCACTTTCCTTGACGCAACGACATCAGAAGCGGAGATAACGAACGCAACGCCCAAGATATGGTAATGGTGAAAAGTGACAAAAAAATATGCAGCTATGCTACGTTAAACCGTAATAATAAAAGGAAAGTGATTACTCGATCCAGCTGAGTTGCCTGCATTAAAATGTAAAATGATTTAACACGTTCAGAGCGCAGCCAAGAGTCCAAACACCCCGAGATATAAGACAAAGACTTCAGTGTAGAGAGATTGGGGGATTTATAAAGTAAACAACAAATCATCTGTACCAAATCATGGGTCATGGTCAAGGCAGGCCCTCGAAAGCACCACTGGGATATTGACACCATTAATAAAAATCGAGTAAAACTTACTTATGGACGGCAATTTGGTATGTTTTCTTTGTTTTTGCGTAACTTAATTTGGATTACTCATGTAAAATATTTTCGTATCTTTTTTTTTATCATCAGATAATTATGTTAGTTAAATAATTTGCTTAGTTACGAAATTAGCCAGTAAAAGTTTATTCAACGACTTTGAAGGGGATGTTTAGATTTAGATTAATTTAGCAGTGTGGTTTGGACACCACAATTAAATTAATTGCTTAGATTTCTGCAGGTAAAATTAAATCAGACAATTAAAAACAGTATGTATTATTTTTTTATTTTGTTTTACTAATACAATTATTTTCTTTTATTGCATAACAATGGTGTACAACGGTTCGATTTACCTACGAGAACAACATTGCAATGCAACGCTGGACTGGTAGCCTCAACGTGATTGTTTCAACGTGGGACGATGGTAGACAATCTGCGAGTGTTGCTTACTGAGAAATGATGTGAAATTAACAGTTCCTCTCTGTCTGGTAAGTCCTATACATAATTATTATTTGGTAAAAACCTGAGGTGATTAGAAATATGGGGAGCCATACGGATTTGTATCATTCGGAAAAGTATACTGACAGAAACACTATTGATACCCTTAGTAGAGAGATCGGCAGGTTTATTTGGCTCATTAGTGAAACTACAAATAGAAAGAATGTAAACAAAACATAACGTCAGATACCGTCAATGTTACCATTTGTTGGTATAGATGTCAAAGACTACCGCCAAGTTTAATAAATGTTTGCTTTTACCTATGTCAATTAACGTGGGCTGTCCGATCGTTTGTTACTGAGAAAAGAAAATTTCCACAACAATAGTAATAATTATGTTAAATCCCTCTAAATGTTACAATACACAGTGTTTAAAGTAAAAAGTGACATTTAATCTAAGATTATTTTATCATCTTGAAACATATGACGAAACGCTACGATTTTACGTGTTACCAACGTCACGTCAGTTATCGGAAAACAAGAATAAGAAATATTTGAAAGCCTAGTCCTAATATTTTTATAAATTGAGTACGTAAGCATAGTTATGGTGGTGCTGCTGCTAATTGACTCTTCCTCAATCGGTCCCTCTATGCTGAAGATCGTGACTCTGTTGACGTAGTAAGGATGTTCTCGTTCTCCATGAGCTGCGGTCGGTGGTCTCCTGCAGGGCCACGCTCACAGGCATTTCCAGACATTCCGACACTTGGTTTAGCCATCGCTTGGGGCTTCGGCCTCTTGGTCTTCTGCCTTCCACGGTACCGGTTACAATTAGTCTCTCCAAGTTGTTGGTATCTTTGCGAGAAAATGGCCGTTGCGGCTGTTTGACTAAATATTTGACAGTAACAGTGTGGCAGGCATGGCGTAGCAGTGAGTTTGTGGAATAATTAGCTGTGTACTTTAGGATGTTGTGTCTTAGAGTACGCTTCATATAGGCTTCGAATGTGCAAAATTTCAATAATGACCCCGTACAGATCTCCGAGATTTCTATGCGAGCGGGAACCCGCCCGGGTGGCAACATGTAACGAGAAAAAATAAAAATTTGTTTTAGCGTGTTTGTTTACATTTAACCGGAGAAATTGGAACCAAATTTTCCCTATTTCAGTATAATGTTTATTATTGTAATCGTAGTTTCCCAATGTTCTAGAAGATATCCGCGGTAAAACTGGGATCACCGATATACGTCGCTTTTAATACAAAGACGTAGTTTGGTTAGTAACGTAATTTCATGTTGGTACCAAATTATAAAAAAAAAAAAAAAAAAAATTAAATACGATTAAGTGAACTGATTGACGGTGAATAGTTTCAAATTTTGTTTTGAGTGACTAAAGATAAACCTGTGACTTGGTTTGACCGAGAACCATTTGTACTATGTTGGTGTGTCTTGGTTTGGCCTGGATGGGGACTTTGTTGGACGGATCTGTCTGGGAAGCTGGCTCAATGCGTGGCGACTGTCGAGCAAGGGTTTTTATGAGATTTGTGTGATAGTTTTGTTTTCTCATAATTTGTTGCATCACCGGATGGAGGTGATTGTGTTCTGTCGGTGATGGTGGGCAACCGATGATACCGATTTCAATACCCAAACTGCCTTGGAACAAAATTGGAACAGATATTTTTGATGCTAAAAAGTATTTTTTGATATTAGTTGATTATTATTCTGGGTTTGTAGAGGTTGGAATGTTAAAAAATATGCATTGTATTACTGTAATAAATCTAATGAAAGAGAATTTCTCTAGATATGGCATTCCACAGACCGTTATTAGTGACAACGGCCCACAGTTCACTGGTCGAGAGTTTAAACAGTTTGCCCAGGATTGGGGTTTCTCTCATGTCACTTCGTCTCCTTATTACGCGCAATCTAATGGTAAGAGTGAAAGAGCTGTTCAAATTTAAAAAAAAATGCTTATAAAATCATTAGACAGTAACACAGATTTTTATCTTAACTTAATGAGTTACCGGAATACACCACGTGACAATTTGGACTCTCCTGCGCAACTGCTGATGGGCCGTAGACTTAAGTGTAGGTTACCTGTTCACCCGGACCTATTGCTACCAAATACCACTACTCATGACAAACAGTATGCAAGTTTATTGAGTAAACAAACAAAAAGTAAATCTTATTACGATTCGCATAGTAAGACCTTACAAGAATGAGATGTGAGCGATGACGTCATTATGCTTGAGAGAAATTCAAGAATGCGCGGTACAGTTGTATCCAAAGCAACCACACCAAGGTCATATATTTAAAAAAATAAAAAAGGCATATTGTATCGCCGGAATCGCCGACATCTCATTAAATATGAGGCCGATGATAATACATGTACCAAAAACTCAAGTGTAGCTTCAGAAAATTCAGAAGATGAATTGTATATACCTAAAAGAAGTACTGCTGATAATGAAGGTCAAAATTCTTCTGATGAAACTTTTTACTCACCCCCTGTTACTCGCAGCAAGGCTGGAAAGCAGTAGCATAACAGGTAGATGTTAGGTACTATTAGGTACCTACTAACTCACTTACCTTCTATTGCCATAATAATATGCCGTATTTATTAAGTATTAAGTTTATATCATAACTTATGTTTTGTTCAAAAGTAACTACCTGCTGAGTTACTCACCTTACATTGTGTTGTAGCATTACATTAAGAAAGTAATTTTCTATTATAATTTATAGCATGTAACCTTTTCAAATAAAATTACCACCTACTTATTTCTATCCTATGTAGGGGGTGAATGTGGTAGGTTTATACCTAGTATATGTTAAGTATTGTTGTTGTATATGTATAAAGGGAATAATACTACCTATAATGTTAAGAACCCTTTAAGGGGGAGATGTTGTAGTATGTAGGTAGTTATAAATTACTATTTGTTATACTACCACCAAATGTTACAATAAAGAGTTGTCGTCTGATCTTGGTTGTTTTAGTAAACACAACAGTTGTAGGCCATATTCCCAAAAATTAAAAATATTAACATTGACATCTATATATATTTTGGAAGTTGCATGTCTAGTTTTCAATAATATGTCCATGTTCCCATTATAACTTAAATGAATTTTTTTGTGACACTATTGAATTTTTATAACAAGACTAACAAGCATTTTATAATGATAAGTTTAATTATGGAATTTATTTTAAATTATGGATTCTTATTCTGTTTTGACTTAGAAAATATATTAATATTGAATTTAAAACTTGACATTTAAATTGAATTAGTAGGGTCTATTTTTATTAATGTTGACATTTTGCATTACTTATTATATTTTTGACAATTTTAATGATTTATTGTCAATTTTTTGGAATTGAGAATTTTGTATTTGATTGATTTGATATTTAATTTCAAACACTGCAACCTCTCTATTATTATAATGTAATAAATTATTGCTATACCCTACCAGGGTTGCATGACTTGTACTAATATATATATATTTAAGAACTTGTATTTACTAACACATGGAAACGCAATAAACGAATTGAATAATGCCATTACAATTCTATCGATTGCGATTTGGCTAGGGATGTGACATCGATTGCATATTCTCGATTTTAATATTGTACTTTATTATTACTCATTTCCTATTCTTATATTAAAGAAAACACTACTGGCACATAATTAACATACGTATAATTTGTCTATAAATTAATTACAAAGTAATAGTAAAGCGCCTCTCAATTTAAAATAATCACCACAGGATCACAGAATGTTCTCGAGTTGTGTTCAACACCGTGTACCTGAAAGTAAAAGTCAATAATGGATCTTTATACCAATGTACCAGTGCAAACCATACACCTGTAGATGACCATTATCTGGGGGGTGTGCTATCAAACGCAAAAATAACATGTGGGCTCGAACAAATAATAGTTCACTTTAAATAATAGTTTGGCCATATTACCTAATAAAAATTAATGTTTTGGTACAGTTAAAATATGTAGGTACGTACTTATATCCAAATAAGTCTAGCTTATTACAAGGGTCGATTATTTTTTCTTTGAGAAATAATTTAAACGACAACACAGTCAATAAATATACAATAAGTTTACACATGAAATAAATGCACTTAATACCAGTTAGGCTTCTTAGCCCAACATGAACAACCAATGGCAAATACATAAAGCAAAATGCAATTTCATGCTTCACGCATATAACAAACCAAATTAAGTTTACAATAATATAGTATACTTTTCAATGAAAAACGATTACCTTAGTAGGGCCTCAGGGTATTCTTGGTCATAATCTTGATTGATCATTCCTCAAAATACCTAGAAAATGCGAATAGGAATGTTAAGTATTTTAATATAATGGTCACAGGCAAAGGGAGCGGTGAGGAAAGGTTCTGTCTAATAATTATATTGTATGAAAGCTCACAATGAAGCATTAGGTATAATTTATGTTAAAGGGCAATTTACTGATATTGTCAATTTTGAAATATCAACGAAAAAATAGGGGTGATGTAGAAGTCCTCCACTAATGTAGAAGTCCTATTGCTAATCCATGAAAAGTAAGGTTGAAAGGAAAAGGACAACATGGCACAAATATCAAAATTATAACCTTGTTAAAAACTGAAACTACAATATAGTACTTACTTTTTAAATAAAACAGTTTTCTTTGGCAGTGAAAACAGTGTTGGAGGTTTGAGTAATTTTAGCCATTTTTCGAAGTTCTGGAGTTGGCCAATTTCACAATCTTCTCACGAAACAGCGATTTTGAAGCATTTCTCAAAAATTGAAAAAAAGCCGATAGGAATCTATTATATTAACAAATTAGAATTCACGAAAATACAAAATAAAATGGATTTCTGTCAAAAAGGACTTTATTTTTCGAGGAGTTTGGTTTGTCTTTTTTTGGATACAAGGTATCAGTATGTTTATGGAAAAAGAAATTTCGCGTATTATTTATATAGGTATATTAATTTTATTCTAAAATTGTGAAAACATAATTTAAAGATATTGTAATATTTATTAATATCACTCGCCTATCTGCATTTTGTATCCAACCAGGATGTCTAGTATCGATAATTATATTTAAAAAGTTATTTGACAGACACTCGATGCTGGCGATACGGTTTTACTAAGTTTATGGCTCTGCGTACTGCGATTCCACCCCGTGGGCATTCTTGGCTCGACCGCCGATGAGTGAAACTGTCTCCACATTTCATTTAAAGAAAGTGTTGTTTACGTTTAAAAATAAAGTAATTTTAATATCACCTTAGAAATATTAATGTAAATTACCTCAACTGTCTACATTGTAATACCGCTCTGATTTCAGGTAAAATTATAAGTGATGTGCAAAAATTTAGTGGAATAAATACAGTGGAGTAAATGTGAACCCTTTCTTTAATTTATCTGTACGAATACGATCTAATACTGATATCACCACCCTGATGACAATGATCCTGATACACCACTTTCCTTGACGCAACGACATATATATCGTATGTTTATAGTTGATAGACTTAGAAATGAATAGGCATTTATTTGACGTTAAGAGAAATATTTTAGTTCAAAAGCACGTAATAAATTTACGCTATTGATTAGTTGAACGACAGGCAGAATATCAGGAATATTTTTAATGTTGGGCGACAAGTTATGGGACCCATGAAATTCGAATCCATTTGCTTGCGTATTTTTGTTTGCGTTCTTTAAATTTAATCGACTCGTTGAATAAATAAAACGTCGTATGTAATTCATCCTTAGCTGTTCTAACATTTAACTATTTTCGGTTTATCAGGAACAGTTTGTAAAATTTATGGATGTGCGAACGTTATCAGTTATCAGAGCAGTCGCTTAGACCTCATAAAATTAGAATTATATAATTTTTTATTTGTTTAAAATATTGGACTGTAGGAATTTTGAAGATAAGGAATCCAAGCAAGGTGGCCAGGGTAGTAGAAACGTGACAGTCAGTTTCGGGGGCGCGTCGCCTGATCATCATTTTATCCATTTTCGTAACTAAGAAACTCAAGGTTTTTCCAAACTTCCACTCTTGTGATGTGTTTCATTAATTAGTGCTTTATTAATTTGTGTTATTTACAGCTTTGTGACGTTTCTTTCGTTCTGTATCTATATATTTATCTCCGTAGTGTCAGTGATTTGGTTTGTTTGGGATTTATCTTTGTTTCTAAGTTTCGAAAGCGTAAGTTACATTCCCATTATTTTTGTGGTAGTTATTAGGGATCTTAGAGATTTCAATGTAAGTGTGAAAGGTGATTAAAACACAAATTTAAAAGAAAAAGATTGCCAAATTATATATCATCAGTACTCACTCTCACTGAATAAAAAACTGTATTAACTAACCTGGGACAAGGTTTCGGATGTGACATCAAATACACTTTAAGAGAATGAGTTGGCCCACGAACCCGACTTTGTGTTCGATGACCTAGGCGCTCTAACTAAGTCTACGTCTAGGTTTGCCGCCGAATTCTGGTACGATTCAGACCCATGTTCCGTTTAAGAACCTTTGTGCTTTTAAAGCTTTAATGACATTTGCCTACGGACATGAATCTCGAGTTTAAATCGAAACCTGGTCTAAGTCGTTAGCGTCCCTCACAATAGGCACACAACTAAGTCTACGTCTAGGTTTGCCGCCGAATTCTGGTACGATTCAGACCCATGTTCCGTTTAAGAACCTTTGTGCTTTTAAAGCTTTAATGACATTTGCCTACGGACATGAATCTCGAGTTTAAATCGAAACCTGGTCTAAGTCGTTAGCGTCCCTCACAATAGGCACACAACTTACAAGCGCGAAGTAAATAAAATTTTAATAATAGTCTCTTCATGACTCATGAGTTGATAGGTAGGACCATAGTAATACTTGACGAGACGATCGGTATATGTTGTGATGGTTTAAAATTATTAAAAGCTAAATTATTGGGCTGATCGATGTCTAGGCTTTGCTGGTTGGACTGAGATAATAGGTGTGATGGGAGTCTCAATTTCCTTATCGATTAGGTAGGTTTCCAAGACCTAAAGGTCCTAATTCCATATTATTTAGGTAACTTGAGGGTTTCGTAAAAATAGGGTTAGAATGGCCACATAAGAAAGAAGAATACAATTGCCGTTTCGAGAGCTGTCAAAACTAAGTCGCATGTTTACTTTATTTATACCTTGTTTGATTTCTTGTGCGGATTTTATAAATTATTTGACTATATCGATGTCCGTGGATTACATTTTAATCATCTTACTTCCGCGGATTGTATGTTTCATTCGTTTCATTTCTGGGGATTTTGATATTTGATTTTACTTTTATCTAAGTGAACTAAATTTTATTTATTTGCGAATATTTTCCGAATATTCATACGGTTGATTTACAAATTATTATGAACTTACATATTCCTCGTGACGTTTTTCAAAATGTATATGTAGCAGCCATCTTGTTAAATCAGTCATTTAATGAGAAGGCTAGTCCGTTACATAAACGCCGGCATTCAATTGAATGCCTAGGCCGATCGTTGATTGAACTAGCAACACTCAACGTTTAACTAGTTGGCTTATAGTAAGCCAGCCCTTTGAAGACGGCTGACGTAAAATCAGGCAGATGATTTCAATTTAGTTCAAGTGTTTTCCACTACGGCACTGGTAGTCACCAAACCAAATATGGCGTCAGACAGCTCGCACAGCAAGCAATGTTTTTGTATTTTGCTCGTTTTTAACTATATTTAAAGTGCGGTAATGACATGTTTTAAAATAAATATTATGATAAGTTTAAGCAAAAACTAAGATTACTTAATTTGTTCATTTTCTTTTTATTCTTTTTATTAGAAACATAAATGTCTGCCAAAGTTTCGCGCCATTTTATATTTTATCATATAAAATAAGAAAGTGCATAGTTAATATTGTTCCTATACTAAATAGTTAGGAGTAGTTAATTATAACGAAACGGCTAGATAACGTTCAGCCAAGTAGCTGCACGTTACATTAAACTACTTGGCTAGTTGTCCTTTAGTCATTCAATAGAATGCCGGCGTTTAATTAACGGACTAGCTTTCTAATAAAATGGCTGATTTAACCAGATGGCTGCGACATATACACAACGTAGTGGGTCAGTAAATTTCAATCGATAACTAGGCGATCACTTGCTTACGGCCGAATCATCATATTTGAAATGATGTTAAATATGTTATGTCTACCTTTTATAGGTACAACCTCGTATGTGTGTATATATACAAATAAATAGATATAAGGGGACTGAAAAGTTACAGCACGCATGCTACATCTTCGACCTCATCGTCGCTTTTCATCAGTTGCGTTGAAATTAAAAGCAAGGTTATCGACAATAAAAAAAAATGATCGATAAATCGACATAAAACATAGTGTGCCATTTTCGTTTCTGGTAGGTATGCCCTTTTTTTTGTAGGTATGGCAGTTGCATGTGTTTCCTTGTTCTGAGGTTCTATGATATTATTATAATAATATCATAGAACGCATAATCTATCTATGTCATAATTTATAGGAGGTTATGAAAATTAAATGAAAATACATTTATTGTTGCCTTTAGATACCATATCACAAGCTACACATATACCTACTTATAGACAGTAACTACCTACCTATTCTCATGCTTCGCAGCATTGGAACTGCTTTAGTGTGGTATCCCCCGACAACAATAGGACCTCGCTCAGCGTACGCCATGGCCTGAGCAAGGGCGCTGGTCTTCCTCGAGTTCCGCGGGGAATAGAAAGCTTCTTTTAAAAATATTTCTTGGATTTTTAGAAAGCCACCCGGCCCTAAGGTTTTGGTGTAGTATATTTTTAGAACCGGCCTCTGAAGCCCTTTCAATGGATACCAAACACGATATGTATTAAAAAAAATTTTAAATCCCATTCAAAAAATTGATGACAACATTGCTGCTCCCCATGGGAATATTTTTAAGAACTACCTCTCAAAATGATTGTTTTAACCTAACGTACCCCTGTACCAAACGGCTATCCTGCACATCTATTTGCAGTTTTCTATAAATATTTGCTTTGTAAACTTCCCACTAATAGGATGCGAGACATACGACGTGACGATCCGGAAGACTCAACAAAGTAGAGAAAAAAGACCAGGAAAGCGGACCCTGGTTTCTGCCCTACTGCCACTTTCTATCCTCTTGCTATGTACGCAAGACCAAAGAACAACATAGTAATAGTGTTAATTATGATCTTACAATGTGTCTCTACTTTTTCTAAAGTAAATTGATTAAATAAAAATTGATAGTAGTAATTAAATAAAACCCCTTTCATTTAAGTTAAACCCATTAAAACATGAGTTTATCGTACTAGGCGTAGCCGAGTTTGACACGAGTGCTTTTATGATTTATTATACTCACCTGTATACACTATTTTATCTACAATCATATTTTTATGTTAACGTATTAAGAATTTACTCAACTTCGCTGGAGTCGCGTCAGTTGTTGTACCTACGCGTCGAGAATATCAAGCGGCAGGAAATTCATCTCAATACTTTCACATTTATCTATTTATAAGACAAATCTTCAAACACAAAACACATTCACAAACAATTACAACAGTTAGAAAAAGTATTATGTTAATAATTCCATACATACACAATCACAAATATAAACAGAAAGTTTAAATTTTGAATTTGGTAATGACATATTTAGGTATTCAGCCTACGTTTCATATTGATTAAAAAGTTGCTTTATCTACACTCATAGCGTAATGTTCCAATTACATATTCGAAAACAGCTGTTTAAGGATCCATTTTTTCACGCCAGTCTATAATATTTAAAAAAATTACTTTTCGATGCAGCATTTCCCATACTATTTTCATTACAGCTGTAATGAAAAATAACTTTTTAATCATTATGCAACACTTTTCTTTTTAAAATTTTTGTCGGGCGCTGGGATACGGCGAAATGTAGGCTGAATACTTTAATGTCTTCAACAAATTCAAAATTCAAATTTTCCTGTTTATAGTGTGTAATTATTTTCCCGCTAAATGGTATATTTTTTCCAATTGTTGTAATTTGTGTATGTGAATGTTTTTTCTTGTTTGAAGCAAATAAATAGATAAATGTGAAAGTAGTGAAGTGAAGTTCCCGTCGCTTGATATCCTCGACACGTAGATACAACAGAACTGACTCGCATCTTACTTCCAGCAAAGTGGAGAAAATTATAGGTACGAAATTTTAACATGAAAATATGAGTGTAGATAAAGTACTGTATGCAACTGAATACAATTAGGTATTAAAACACTTGTGTCAAACTTTGACAAACAGACACTCATGTTTTAATGTTTTAACCCCCTTTTATATGCCAGTTGCACAAACTACTATTATGTTGCAGCTGTGATAAAAATAATGGGAAATGCTGTATCATTAGTATTTTTTTTAAACTAATTATTGAAAAAAGTTTATTCTTAAACGACTGTTTTCAAATACGTAATTGTAACATTACGCTATGAGTGCAGATATAATATATTTTTTAGCAGGGTACATTTTTACATTATATGAAGCATCCTTTAGGCCGTGTGGTGTCCGGCAGAGTAGAATAGCACCAACTTCTTACACTCATGGGTGTCGTACAAGGCGACTAATGTTTTCGAGGCAAAAGATCAAGAGTCTCCGTAGTCTGGAAAATGGGTAGCAGCATTTTCCATTGTTATATTTAAACACTGCGATCTCCAACCCGCCTGCCAAGCGTGGAGATTATGGCAATAACCTCCCCTTTCGTGGGAGAGGCCCTAAGTCCTGCAGTGGACTGTTATGGGCTGTGATGATGATTCCAGTGGTAGCGATAATGAAACATGTAATAAATTTTACGACCTATTTTTAACATTTTATAATCTATGTTGTCCCGTGGTAAGAGTCAAGCACACTTTAAAAAAAACGAAAAGTCTGGCTATCTAAAGGTATAAAGTTATGTGCTAGACGCTGACGTGAACTTCTGTGGAAATATAGAATCGATTATTAATCAAATTATCTTATTAGACTGCACGGTGCTTTTTAATAATGAAATTGTCATAAATCTTACTCTGACTAATATAATTGAAGGGTTAAAAAATAATAACTTACAACTTAATCTAGATAAAACGAAAATTATAAAATTTAAACAACGAGACAAGAACACTATTCAAGCAAACGTTACACATAATGGACAAATAATTGAAAATACTAAGGTTACAAAATTGTTAGGTCTAAATTTAGACAGCAATATGAGCTGTACTCCAGTTCATATCGAATATGTTGGGAACCGAATAAACCAATCCTCATATGCCCTGCACAAATTAAACAAAATAGTAACTCGTGAAACCGTACTAATGGCTTATCAGGGTCTTGTAGTCTCGATACTGAGATATGGGATTTTTTTTCTGGGGCAATGCAACGGGGAAAGAGACTGTATTTAAGGCACAGAAGCGTTGTATTAGATCTATCTGCAATTTAAAACGCACAGACAGCTGAAGACCATTTTCTAAAGACCTAAAACTTTGCCATCTCTTTACCTGTACGAATGATCCAGGATTTGGCAGATCAGGTTATTACAGTGCACTGACGCCATCTGACCTCCGTGACCCTGCTACCAGGGGAACCTGACCAGATTGGATAGTGGTTACACACTCAGTCGCCTGAATGTACAAGTTTCATCACGATATTTTCCCTCACCGTAAGATACATCGGTTAGTATTCAACTAATGTACATAACTCAGAAAAGAGTCATTGGTAGATGGCCCGGTACCTCTCGATTACGAGTTGGATACCCTAACCGCCTGGCCACCGACGCTCCTATCAAGCTCATCAATAAGTAAATTCTATTGTAACACTGCGATCTTCAACTGCGTTATTTTTTTTTTTCAGGAGAAATAATGTCAGTAGGAGACAAAATTTACCTGGAATGCATAAACGCAGGTAGTCTGCCTACGTTGGACCATATACAGACACCAACCAAGATCCATTCGGATTCCTGCGATCCAAATGACTCTTACAGCGCTATGTTTAATCGTGTCAACATAAACTTGTCAAAAGCAAAGTTATTCCGAATACGTCCTGATGCCAAGTTCTCTCCTTCATATCTCATTGGATTGCCAAATGGTACATCTTTTAAAGTAGAAGATGCAGCGGGTGCAGTCTATTATTCCGGTAAGTACTAATAGTAAGGGCGCTTAAGTACTGCATACGATCCGAATTTGTACGTGATCTGCGTCTACACTTTGGCTCAAGGGTACCGTAAACCAAAAGCATGAATGAAAAAGTTGATGAATGTATAAGAAATGAGAGAGATTTGACAGGGCCCTAGGAAGTGTAACAATGTGGTCAGTATATCTCGGCACTGTAAAGTTTGGGCTCTTCATGTTTAGTTATGGTATCATATGGGTATCAAGCCCAAAGTTTGTCAAACTATATGGCTACCTGTCAAAACGAACAAGTAAGACGGACTGAATTGTTGTGATCCTTGCTCGTATGCTTTTCTGTATAATATAGGCACGTTTTGTTAGTTTTGTGTTATTTGTTTTAAGAAGTACTTTGGCCGCAAATTACAACCTTTATCTTCAACGTACAATTCAGTATATTATGAATTAAGCCATTAAAGGAATTCGCCCAAAGTTACAGTGAGCATGAGGAAGAAGGATTCGTGCTTTTGAGGAAGAAAGATTAACTTGGGTAATTTTGTACCAGTTCACAATATTTTGATAGCTTAAAATCTAACGTATTTGACTAGGATTTAAGGTTAGATGTTCTAGAGCTAAGCAAAAAATTATGATGCAAAAAATGATACCACATGTATGTCAGAACGCAACTGCATCGACTGGAGTGCTGTTTCTAGGGTTACTTTTATGGATGTCAAGATGAAGTTTTCAATTCCATGCTGCTATGCTTTGAAGTCTTGTCAAAAACTCGAGTCCTGGAAGATTTAATTAGAACACGGACATTTAAAAAGGAAATTATACAAATGAAGAAGAAAACAGGGAGAACGTAAACAATATTAATAGGATGCAGAAATTAAATTTATTGTTGAATTAAATGGAATAAATTGGAGTAAACAAAATTAAACAGAAGAAGAGTTAAGGAAATAAGGATAATACAAGGTGTCTCAAAAGAAAGTTTATATTTAGTAGATCGATTAAAAAAAAGTTAGCCGTGTATCGAAAAAATGTTTTTGATTATTAAAATACACAATTTAAGAATTTATTTCTTATAAATATTATCGTCCAAATGTAGACCCTCAGTGCGTTTGCGGCACTCATTTAATCGAACAGTAAAATTACTTATGACGACTCGGCAGGTGGACTCAGTGATGGCTGCCATTTCGTGACGGATATTTTCTTTCAAACGGGCCAGGGAAGTCAGTTTATTGGCGTAAACTTTAGATTTAAGATAACCCCATAGGAAAAAGTCTATAGGGATTAAATCAGGACTGCGTGGAGGCCAATTTACGTCACCTCTCCTGGAGATTAATTTGCCCGAGAAAATTTCACGAACTCGTGGCAGAGATGTATTGGACGTGTGTGATGTTGCTCCGTCCTGCTGGAACCATGTTATTTGGTTATAGCCAGGAAAGTTTTGTGGTTCAGGCACCAAGAAGTCGTCTAACATCTCCACATAACGCTCTGAATTCACTGTAAGGGCCGATAATTCCTCGCGCCGACATCGCTGCCCATACGGTCACATTAGGCGAATGAAGGGGTTTCTGATACTTGCGTTTCGGATTCGTTGCACTCCAGTAGCGGCAATTCTGCTTATTTACGTGTCCATTAAGATGAAAATGAGCTTCATCCGAAAACAAAGTGTTGGTAAACGTTGAAAAGCGCTCAATTGCCTGATTTACGAAGTCAAGCCTCTGACCGGCATCTTAGGGCTTTATTTCTTGCACCAATTGAATTTTGTAAGGGTGCAGCTTTAGATCTTTGTGCAAAATGCGGTGTAATGATGATCTATGCACATTTAAAACACTTGCGCGCTTCCGAATTGAAAGGTTCGGGTCATCACGAACAGACTGATTAACACTCTCCACATTTTCTACCGTTCTTGATGACCTTGGTCGCCCGGATTTTGGTTTTTCCAGCATTGTACCGGTCTCTTCAAACTTTTTGTCCCATTTTCGAATAAGAGGAATGCTTGGCGCATCATTTGAGTGGCGAAAACCTCGAATACTGCAGAATCTCCTACGCGCTAAAGTCGCCGAATCACCGTTTTCGTAAAACTCTCGCACGCACAACGCGCAGTCTGCTCCTTAGAAACGCTCCATAGCGACTGAATTCCCAAGAGCCAGGCTGCCGATTAACATAACCCCCGCGCCCCTCGGATTCGTTGCGTACACGCAGTAAACTAAATAAATATAAACTTTCTTTTGAGACACTTCTTATGTAGCTGCCGGAAAATGTAGGAGTCTGAGGGTCGGAGTCAGAATGAAGGTTGGCGAATGCGGTTACTGGAGCTGGAGAAAACTTTATTATACCGGTAAAGTGGCGGAAAGTGTTGAGTGCAGTAAAAAAAAAGGGTATTGTGTTAGTATTTAAGTAAAAAGTGTTTGTGCGTAACCATTACCCACTCGTAAATATTCCAATGTTGCCAAAATAGTCAAATGGTACCTATGGGTACCTATTACATAAAAACGGTAAGTGTCACACACTTGGAAGAATAAAAAAATTTACTAAATGATGTTTACATTTACAGCGCTGCTACAGCACTAGTTTTTGTAAAAAAATTAATTATTCAAGTCCGTTATCGTGTAAATTGAGACCATCCCATTTTATAAATCAATATTTCAGTTTATCTCAGACAATACATTTTACTTTTCGTTCATAAAGAATTACATTCAATATGTTTCATTATGTAGGTCTTCATAACTTCCCGCGATCGCAACGCGGTCGGCCGGTCGTGTGCGTACCGCTGTTTGTTGTTGTCATGCGATGAATGTTAGGCAGTGTTCACAGTGACGTTATGGCGGATATTATAATTACCGAATTTCTTAGTTTTATGCAAAATAAAATTTTATTGGATAAACTCAGCATTATCCAAATCGTTTCATCGAATTATTCTGAGACGGAAATTGAAGAAGGAAAAATTCCCGCATTCTTTTTAATAGGATGACGTGACATCTAACTCCTATAAGTAAGAATGCGGGGTTCGTCAAGGAGGGCTCACGTCACCGCACCCTTTCAACTTGTACCTCAACGGCCTTATAGAGGAACTGAGAGACACAAAAAAGGGGTGTCATATTGATGCCACTTGTATTAATAGCATCAGCTACGCTGACGACATGGTGTTGCTCAGTCCCTCTATTAAAGGTTTATGTCAGTTGCTGTTAGTCTGTGAGCGTTATGTTAACGCTCATGGACTAAAATATAACGTCAATAAAACGGAACTGATGGTGTTCAGGGCAGGGAAGGTTCCGGACCGCGTGCCTGAAGTTAAGCTGAATGGTTTGCCAGTTCGGGTTGCACGGCAATTTAAATACTTAGGCCACATTATCACGTATGATATGCGAGACGATGAGGATATGGAGCGAGAGAGGCGAGCGTTGGCGATAAGAGGGAACATGGTAGCACGCAGATTTGGGAGGTGTAGCGACGAGGTAAAACTGTCCTTATTTAAGGCGTTTTAACAAAGTTTCTACACCTGCCAACTCTGGGTGCAATATCGTTGAAAGACTGTGAGTACCGTAAGAATTTAATACAATGATTTATTCCGAATTTTTATGCGTCTGCACAGGTTTTGCAGTGCCTCAGGCATGTTCGCCGACGCGAGGGTGGCCGATTTCTATGCCATTATCCGGTCTCGCATCGCTTCCTTCTGGGACAGGCTGTGCTGTTCTAGTAACAGTATCATCCTATGTGTAACGACTTTAACTTAAATATATACAAATATTGGGTATCTGTTCATCGGGACGAGAATCGAAAATGTTATGTTTTGTACAAAACAAAGTGGATGTTATGACGGAGGATAGTATTGTGCGTTTATGTACTCGTATATCGACGCTTACACCAGAAGAGATTTTGGACGGGAAGAATTTATTGTTTAATTCAGTGCCAATTAACCCGAAGCAGAATAAACGGCGCAAGCAAGGTAAAAACGAGGGCAAGGACGGGAAGACTAACCGTGAGTTACAAGATATTATAGACCTTATAAAATGCACAGATCCTGAAGACGCTCCAATTTTTGTGTCGCGGGAACTACACCGATTGCCTCCGATTACGTTCGATCATGTCGACGTGAGTAGGCTTCTAAAAGACATTATCACCTTACAAAACGATGTCAAAGAAATAAGATCAAGTTATGTTACAAACGAGCAGTTGTGTGCTTTACAGGCGAAATCAATTACTCAATCTGACTCTCTGAACACCACATTTGCACGGCAAAATTATGTAAACACTCGCAATAGAGGACATCACTTGTTAGATAACAATAGTTATGATAAATGTAATAGTGGGCCAATCGGTTTACTTAATATTTCATTGACAATTAAGGAGGTAGCTGGAGAAAAGCGAGTAACGGTCCCTGCGGCCGCGCATGTCGGTCGCCCGTCTCTTTCACCCACACAGGGTGTGTATGCAGTCGTTGGTCAATGCAAAGTGGATCGGAAGGAGACAGATATAGGGCACGTGGAGGCCACCACGGTTTCGACAAATGTAGAAACCGAGGTGCGTGAGGCCCGGGCTGTGTCAAGGACCGATAGTGGGGCACGTGTAACTGTTTGCAATGAGCAGCAAACCAAAAACTTAGCGCAAGCGGGTACTTACGCTGATTGTTTACGAAAAACGGACACACGATCAAAGAATGCGGATGAATGGATTGAAGTGAGGCGAAAGAGTTTACGTAATGAATTCATTGGTAGCAGAGGCAGAGCAATGATAAATTCAACGAGCACTTTTAGGGCGGCGGACATAAAGATTCCTTTGTTTGTAAATAATGTCGACAAGTTGTGAATGAAGAATGTGACATAGTACACTATATCTTTGAACAAACAAAAGTTAATGTAACCTTAGAAAAAATACATATGAAAAAGAAAAGCAGTATAACGCTTATAAAATATTTATTCCAGAAAACAAATTGAGTATTTTTATGAATGACGAATTGTGGCCGGAGGGTATTTGTTTTCGGCGTTTTGTTAACTTTAAGATTCGAGAGTCCACAGGTGTGAGCGAGGGTAACAAACAAAAATAAACAATACCGTTATGGATTTAAGTACAAAGAAATCGGCTAAATTCGTAAGTTTTAATTGTAGGAATATCCAAAGGTCTATAGATGGAATTCGTGAACTATGTCGAACTGCGGATGTTTTAGCACTCCAGGAGACCTGGCTGATGCCTGATGATGTGACGTTCATAGGCTGCATAGACAACGATTTTGAGTTTACGAGTAAATCAGCCGTAGACACATCAAAGGGAATTATACGTGGTAGGCCTTATGGAGGCGTGGCCATTATGTGGCGAAAGGGAGTGTTTTCGTCAGTGTCTGTCATACAGTGTACTAGTGATCGTTTGGTAGCAATAAAGGCATGCATAAGTGAGTGCTCATTCTTAATATTTTCTGTGTATGTGCCAACTGACTCACAGGACTCGCTGACTGAATTTACAGACTGTATGAGTGAAATTAGTGCAATAATTGTAAGTAGTTCCATAAATACAGCCTTTATTTTAATGCCCATCCTGGCGAACTATTTTTCAGGGAACTTTCAGAGTTTTGATCTGAACAGACCTGGCAGTGTGTAGATTTTAATATGCTGGGTAAAACATCCAATTCATACACATTTGTCAGCGATGCTCATGGATGCGAGAGATGGTTGGACCACTGCATCGTCACTGAGTCGGCTTTGCAGGCGGTTACTAATGTAAGGATACGGTACGATGTATTTTGGTCGGACCATTTCCCGCTTGAAGTTGAGTGTAATATTGGAAAATTGAATTGTATTCGGGGCGTAAGACGCAAACCAAACAATGTATTCTGGGGAGAGAGAGATAGTGTGCAAATTCAAAAATATGGTGAGTTATGTAACAACAAGTAAAAGGAGATTGATTTTCCTAGGGAATGTAGCTTGTGTTGTGATGGTTACTGTGCTAATGGGGAACATAAAGAGGTCGTAGATACGCTGTACTATAGGTTGGTGGAATCTTTGAAGGATGCGGCCATGGCGAGCTCCAAAGAGCGACAGCCTAGGAGAGGGAAACGTGTCACGGGCTGGAATAAACACGTTCGCGAAGCGCATCTGGAGGCTCGACGCTGTTTTCAGCTCAGGTTATTACATGGTAAACCAAATACGGGTGTACTGTACTCTGAAATGTGTGAATCCAGAAAGGCATTTAGGCCAAAGAGTAAGCTGAAGTGGTGTCAAGACAATAAAGCACAGATACAAATGGACATTTTAGCTAGTAGTCACTCAGCAAATGACTTTAGTAACTTCTGGAAACAAACCAACAGACTGAAGGGGGCGTCGAGTATGCCAGCTAGCGTGGAGGGGTATAGTGATCATAGACACATAGCCCAGCTTTTTAAGGATCACTTTAGGGTACCTAGTTCTCTTGTGTGTGATAAGTCGATGACCGAGGGGGAACCTGGATCCTTGGCGCAGCCAGGTCTGAGCCTGATACTACTGAATTACTGAATTACTATTGAATACTGATTGAGCATTTGCAGTTCGCTGGGCCGCATCTGTCTAGGGTTCTGGCAGTTTTGTTCAACCTGTGTCTATGTCACTCCTATTTGCCAAGGGACCTTATGAGAACAATTGTAGTGCCGATTGTGAAGAGTAGGGTAGTCGATGCCTCTGACAAGTCCAATTATAGACCTATCTCATTGGCAACTATTATAGCCAAGATACTGGATCGACTTATTGATGGTAGGCTGGCAAAGTGTGTGAGATTGCATGATGCCCAGTTTGTTTTTAGACCGCAACTCTCCGCTGAGTCAGCTATACTGTGTTTAAAGCACACAGACAATTATTATACACGAAGGCGTACGCCAATTTACGCATGCTTCTTGGACTTGTCAAAGGCATTCGATTTAGTTTCTTATGTGGTGCTTTGGCGGAAGTTGGGGGAGCATACTAGAGCTCCGACAGATATAGTGCAGTTGTTGAGATATTGGTACGGTAATCAGAACAACCAAGTAAAGTGGGGTGGGTCTTACTCTGATGAGTATAGATTAGAGTATGGGGTTAGGCAGGATGGCCTATCTTCACCTAACCTTTTCAATTTGTATATTAATGATCTAATCGTCGAGCTCAGCAACACCAGAGTCGGCTGCTCGATTGATGGTAACATTGTAAATAATATTAGTTATGCAGACGACATGGTGTTGCTGAGTCCGTCGATCAGAGCTCTGAGGAAATTGGTTCACATATGTGAGGAATATGCACGGACCCATGGTCTCAGGTATAACACCGAAAAGTCTGAGCTTCTAGTTTTTAAAGCGGTCAACAAAAAGCCTGAGAAGGTGCCGTCGGTCACGCTTGGTGGAAGGCAGCTGAAGCTCGTCTCGCGGTTTAAGTACCTGGGACATTGGGTCGCTGAGGATCTGTCAGACGATGCAGATATTGAGAGGGACCGGAGAGCCCTGGATGTGCGGGCGAATATGTTGGCTCGTAGGTTCGCACGTTGTACCAGAGACGTGAAAATCACTCTGTTTAGAGCCTACTGTCAGTCGTTTTACACGTGCAGCGTGTGGGTCAAATATTCGCAGAGGGCATTCAGGGCGCTCCCCGTCTAGTACAATGATGCGTTCAGGATACTGCTGGGGCTGCCTAGATATTGCAGTGCATCCGCTATGTTTGCGGATGCAAAAGTGGACGGCTTCAACGCCATTGTGCGCAAGCGCACAGCTTCCCTGCTGAGGCGAGTGCTGGGCAGCGATAGTAATCTCCTGAACCCTATCGCGGACAGACTACAGTGTCCTATTGTTAGGCACTGGAACGATGTCCATATGGGATCTAGGCCGGTTTTGTTCAGTAAAAGGTAGTACATATACAAGTGCTCTTTGCTGGACCAAACTGCTAGACGGATAGATTTAAGATTTTCATTTTATTTATTTTTGTTTTTAGTTTTATTTGGTATTACATTATGGACATGTGTCTGAAATAAAATATTGAATTGAATTGAATAGGGTAATTAAGTATATGACTTGTGTTTGTGACTAATTTACACCTTTTACATGTAAATTTAGTATGCATTTTTGACTGTATTGTAATGATAATTGTATTAATTTATGAGGTTTTAAATGCCTGCAATAAAACTTTTATTATTATTATTATATTAGCAAGTGTGGACTCAGAAATGTGCAAAGAAAAGTAGACGACAAGAAAAAGAAGAGTAAGAATACTAAAGATGTCATTAAAGTCTTGAAAGAAGTAGATCCAGAAGTGGAGCCGACGTTTGTGGCTAAAAACTTAAACAAGTTGCCACCTATTATCCAAATTGAGGGCATTTTGATGATAAACAGGCACTTTCTTTATCACTTTCACCACTATTTTTCATTAAATATTTAGCGACAATCAAAATCAAAACAATGATTGTGACACTTGTATTACTGATAGTTAAACGTCATTCTCAAACTTATAAGCGTTTACGAAAAAATATTTATTTTGCGTTTTGTTCACTTCAGAAGCAGGAAACAAATACAATATACCCAGTCTGTTCCGTTATACGCTGATTGAAATTTTATGAAATAACCCTAATTTTAACATGATTTTATTATCGTTATTTGGACATATTTAAGCAAGAATTTACATGATTTTAAACTATGGCATATTAATGCAAGAATTGATATTATTTTACTATTTACTTTGACATATTATGCAAGAATTATAATTATAAATTAATATACAGTGATTATTTAAATTAAGTTTAACAAAGTAAGATTTTAAATAAGAATGGAACTCTCTTTGAACAAAATAACAATTAGGAAAAAACTAGTCAGGTCACTTGATGACTTTAACATCTCAACGGGCAGTATGTTACATATTACAAACAAAGAGGATAGCATGCCTGATATCACATTATTTATCAGCGTGGAAGATTTGGAAAAGCAAAAAGAGGATTTAAAAGAGCTAAAGGCAAAAAACACTATACAAGATAATTATATAGATAAATTCTTATTGGAAAATGCAGAGCTACAAAAGCTATTTTCAAATAAAAAATCGCAATAGATTGTCTAAAAAATCATGTTCTGAGAAGCTGCAACCCCTAGGCACACCAAAATGCACACCAATTTCGCCGCTAATACCGCGCTTAGAAAAACATATATTGTGCAGTACACCAAAAAGTTATAGAAATATAATTTATGAACACAAAGATCAGGCCACACAAACGGCTGAACAAATCAATGGTGGTAGTGAGACATTTAAAACTTACAAGGCTAAAACATTTTCTAAGAGAACAAAAAAGCAACAAAAAAAGATAAAAAACTTAGTTACAAATCTATTATTCTTACAAAAAGAAAACGAGAAACTAACACTACAGCTTAAAAATATAATAATAAAAAAAAAGAGAAATGTCAGCGAAACATTTGGACAACATGAAAGCTCGCAATCACTAGTCAAAAATACAGTAGACATGCGTGATACAAAGGAGAATGAAAGTGTAACTCAAAATAACAATACCGAAGAAATCAAAACAAATGAAAAAAAATAATATTGCAAATACAAACACTGAAAGCTTAAATAATCTAAATAAAACACACACAAATAAGAGAGAATAAAAAGATTTATATACTGGCAGATCAGCAAGGCAAAAATATACAAAATTGTCTACAAAAACTAGTAGGATCCGCATTCAAAGTATTTTGCTTCTGGAAACCATGAGCTAAAATGGTGGATGTGATGAAATATTTTAAGGATGAGCTACTTAATATTTACTCAAATGACTATATCATAGTTATGAGTGGTATGAATGACAATGACCCCTTTCAATATCTATCTACTTTATTTTTATGGCTGACTAATATTAAACAAACAAATGTAATTATTTGTAAAAATCCGAAAAACAGATTTCTCAATGAAAGCAAATCAAATTCCAATCTGAAATTTATATGTAATAAATTTAGTAAATGTTTGTATTTAGACATGAATTACAGTAAGGAATTGCCTTAAATAACTTTTTTGCAACCCATGCATGTAGATGTTTGTTAAGAGAAATCTTACATATCTATACTTAATACTTAATATTAGAAAGAGGAAAGATTTGATTTTTTGTTTGTTTGTTTCTTTGTTTGTTTGTATTGAATTGGCTTCGAAACTACTGGACCGTTTTCAAAAATTCTTTCACCGTTGGGAAGCTACACTATCCCCGGGTGACATAGGCTATATTATATTTTCTAAAAAATTACGGATCATTAATAAAACTCCAATAATGTAACCCAAGGTGTAAAAAAATACCCAAACAAATCCTTACATCGCGTGTGCTGCGAAAACTATTGATGATAGAACAAAATAATGTACTACGACTTTGCAGAACACATCATTATCTACAAAAAGTGTCGCGACAGTATCTGTCTAACTATTATAGTTATGTCACAATAAGTGTTCTTTTATTTTCAAAATTTAATTGAAATGCCGCCGCTTAAAAACGCTCTTTATTTGTACCACCTTGGTATTAATCCTTATCAAAATCAATTACTTCATATTCACGACTGCTTCAATACCTTTTTATTTTTTGAAATATTCAATTCAGACATTCCATTCGAAAGATATCACGAGTTTAAAAATGTGAATTTTAGAAAAAAGTCGCGTGTTCGCCGCTCAGTCCGCTCGGCTATCTAGGCAGCACGGGGTACGGGAGGGGAGTCAATGTCAAGAAACAAAGTGCCGCGCGAGGCGCGGCTCACTCGCGCGGTCGGCTCCTTACGCAGCGGTCGTGTGCGAAATCGAATAATTTTCGCTTGAAAATATTTCGAATTTGTTTTAAATTCAAGTAGCAAGTAATAAAAGCAACAATAAAGTTCTTTTCAGAACTAAAACCATTATTTAATATTTCTTTCAGTAAGTACTACCTGATAATAAATAATATTGTACATTTAACTATCCAAACAGTTTAGTGACTTAGTAGCTCTTATAATTTTTAATTACATTTTTATATAGGTGATTCCTGTTCAACAGTTAAGCAATTAATTTAGTACAAAGGCAGTTAATTTTTTTTATTATATTAAAATGCCCAAAAGATCAAGAACTCAACTTTCTAGAAATAGTTCCCAAATGAAAACACTTGAGACTGGTATTCTACCCATGTCGTGGAAGCTTGCCAATGTGCAGCCCGTGCCCAAAAAAGGCAGCCGCGCCGACCCTGCCAACTACCGCCCTATTTCGGTCACTTCCATACTCTGTAAGATTATGGAACGTGCACTGAATAACAAACTCCTTGCGCATCTTGAAGGTAACAATCTCCTCAGCGATTACCAGTACGGATTCCGCCGTAGTCGGTGTACTGGGGACCTTCTGGTGTATGCCACACAATTATGGAGTGAGGCCATTGAGAGACATGGCGAGGCCCTTGCTGTGTCTCTTGATATCTCCAAGGCCTTTAACAGAGTTTGGCATGGTACTGTCCGCGACTTTATTCTTGCTGCATATTAACAATCTGCTGGTACCAGGTACCTTTGGGTACGCAGACGACAGCACAGTAACGGATAGATATCTGTCAGAGGCAAAAGCCAGCAGGGACGATATTCAGTCTTGTCGAGAGGCTATGGTTGATCGTTTGGACAAAGCTCTCAAGGCAGTCTCTGATTGGGGTGAAGCCAATCTGGTGGCATTCAACGCAACCAAAACACAGGCGTGTATGTTTTCCGCCAAAAGGAGTCCATTCCATTTAGCTCCAACTTTTCGGGATGTTCCTGTGGAAATTACCGACAACCTACAGCTTCTTGGCGTTGAGCTATCTGCAAATCTTAACTTCGGTCCGTACATCGAATCCAAGGCTAACACTGCAGCAAAAAAGCTTGGTGTCCTCTCGAAGGTTAGGCGGTACTTTACATCAAAGCAGTTGCTTCAGTTATATCAAGCACAAGTCCGATCCTGCATGGAGTACTGCTGCCACCTCTGGGATGGATCAGCTAAATATCAACTAGCGGCTTTGGATTCGGTTGAAAAACGTGCAAAGAAGATAATATGTGACCCGCAGTTGGTTGAGGCTAGGCTGCAGAGCCTCGAACATCGGCGTAGGGTTGCGCGTCTGTCGGTCTTCTACAGGTTACATTTCGGAGAGTGTGCGAAGCAGCTGCACGACGTCATTCCGCCGGCCCCTTTCCGCCATCGGGAGACGCGATCCGGGCGAGCGCTTCATCCTTATGTCGTGGATATTCCAGCTATCCGCACGAGCCGCTTTGGCTCGACCTTTATAATGCGTACGGCTAAGGAGTGGAACGCGTTGCCTGCGAGTGTATTTCCTGATCAATATAAGCTGGATGCCTTCAAGGCTGAAGTGAATAGGCTGTTCCAAGACGGGCATGCTCCATCTTCGGCCGCATCGTCACTTACCAACAGGTGAGATGGCGGTCAAATGCTTGCCTTGTATAATAAAAAAAAAAAAAAAAACTTACGTAACCAAGGTCTGCATAAAAACTAAAACTGAAATGATTTATTTATTTATTTATTAAATCTTCATGCACAAAATAGTACAGTGGCGGACCTTAAGCTAAAATAGCCTTATCTACCAGTCAACCAGGAGATGATGGATAAAGAAAAAGGTAGGCGGTTTATCAATTTATCAATCTGAACTTAAAGCAGTCCATTATGACTCCATATCACAGGGTAGTATACTGGGGCCTCTTCTTTTTTGGGTGTATATTAATGATATGCCGAACTATATACGCACCCTAATGATATTATATGCAGATGATAGCACAGTAATATTCAATGATGAAAATGAAATCATTGATAGCCTCATAAAAGTTACGGAATGGTTGGAAAATAATAACTTAATCATTAATTTAGATAAAACTAAAATAATGAAATTTGCGCAAGAAAGTATTAGTATATGAGACATTAAAGAAAAAAATTAATTAAATTACTTAGGCTCTGTGGGTTTCTTGCCATTTCTTTACCACGGAGGACCACCTAGGAAGCGGCGTTAACTTTTCTTCCCTTCCCACACACGGTGTCTTTTGGTCGCAGCGGGGCTGGGGGGCTTCTGCTCTGCACGGGCTGCGGTGGGGATGGCGTAGGATAGGATAGAGGAAAAGAAGGGGTAGAGTAGGCATAGGACACGGGTAGGCCGGAGTAGGGTAGGAGTGGGTAGAGTAAGATAGGGGTAGGCTACGGCCAGGGTAAGGGTAGGGTGGGAGCAGCTACCTATCACATGCAGCATCTGTGATGCATGCTTGCTTAAAGGTCTGTCTGGCGGTGGCGTGGGGGCCGGGTCGGCCTTTTCCCCATACATTCCTTGCGTTATACTCGTAAACGGGTGCTGCCTTACTCTTGCTGTAGTTTTAGGTGGTTTTTCTTAAGTATAGTATAGGGTCCGATAAATACTGTCGGGCAAGGACCGGCTCTGCTTGGCATTGTCGGGCGCTGACAGGATCTGTCTGGTATTGTTGGACATGGTCCGGCCGTTTTCGGCGGGGGGTGGGTGTGCTGCGGCCATGGGGCGGCCAACATGTCACTGTGTGTTTCCTTCCTACTTTCCTATCCCTTCCTCTTTGACAATTGAAAGAGATATGTAATGTCCTACTCAATAAAGATATTTTGAATTTTGAATTTTTCAGGGTCACGTACGTCAGATAGCAGTCGCCCCACTGTAATCATCTGATCTGGCAAATCCTGGATCATAGTCAAGGCGGAATCCGGGCCCTCGTGCGCTAGAGCACAAACGGGACATTAACGCCAGGATGATATATTACCAATCCCTTTGTCTATACTAACTATACTAAACTAGCAGTTTCGGCTAATGTGGTTTAAGCCCAGCATTGGACTGTCGTAAGTAGGTGGACGCGTTGTAGTCGTGCAATATGATTTAAATTTGAATAAGTATCAAATTTTCTAGTCGAAATATACGAGACACAGACACAAAGAAATAGACATAGAGGCAAAGCACAACAAGCATTTTAAGTTCACTTACTGATACAGAACAATGATACCATGTCAACGATGGTGGCGCCCTCAATTTTTTTTACGACTTTCTTGCCAGACTATAAATACCGTCTATTATGTACCTTTTCCTCTGTTAGCCTATTAGGGTGGTAGCAATACTCCATATGCAAAACACACTATATACACAGGTACACTTGTTCGAAAGACATTTGTACGAAAGATACTTGCGCAAATGGACATTTTTGCGAATGTAGATTTGCGCGAAAGAGACTTGCGCGAAAAACATTAACAAATGGACGTTTGCGCAATTGCGTGTAACTTTGGAACAGTTACAGACAGATACTTGAAATATTATTAGAATGTGTGTTTCTGTAGCCGCAACAACAACAAATGATAAAATCTATTTTTTCGGCGATTGTAAGAGGTTTTTGTTATTTCTCTATACCATTAAAGATAATACATACAAGCACGAAACTTTGTGTGATTACTATAATCACTAAAAACAAACATCTTACGGCGCCTTGTAATTCCAGATAGGAGAAACGATTTTTTTTCTTTTCTGTATAGATACGTGATCGGCAAAGGCACGGTCTAAAGTAATTCCTTTTTGCAGCATAGAACAGTGATACAGTGAATAAAAAAACTTGTATTGATTTACAGGAAAGTTTAATGAAGAGGATTCAAAACTCCGTATTTACCTTTCCGGAAGAGGTAAAAATTCCCTATCACAACCGGATATGAAAACGCTGGCATCCAAACTGTCCAACTTAACATATAAACATTTAGTAGTAATGGGAATGAAATATGAGGAAAATCACTATATAGCAGATTTAGTATATAATAATACCAACAATATCAGTGAAATTAATAAAGTGACATTAACGGGTGATATGGATGATTATATTTGTTTACAAGAAAGATTATTCACCAATATTTCTTTAACATCATTAGTGGTTGACCCTAAAGGACTACGTGACACCATTACTATGAATAATATACTTGTGGAGAGCAGAGTATTTGATAGCGAAACATTGACTAATGTATTCTTAAAATATGTGAAAATGCCAGTGCTCCCAAAATCGAACAATCTGGCGAATATTACCCTAGAACAGAGTGTGTCAGAAGGCAAATGGGGTGGATGCCGGAAGTTACAAAAACTGGTTTTAATTAGTCACAGGTTCGAGCAGGAATTTTTCGAAGAGACCGGGGGGTTGCTGGCTCACTGCGAACAATTGACGGAATTGGAATTGAGGAAATTTGACTTTTTAGAATGTAATCATGATGATAAAATTTGTAACGAACTGTGCATCATTATTTTTGGATTGAAAACATTGAAAAAACTCATAATAGTAGACAGCCGTCTATATGAGATCGCTGACATTTGTTTCGCTTCTTTAAGCAAAATAGAATATATTGACTTAACAGACAGTCGACTGTTTCATCCACATTTGTAAGTTTTACGTCTATGTGGTAAAGTTAAGGCGTCTATTACCGCGGTACAAAAATTAGCACAGCTTTTCGGGTGTAATTTCTAAATTCGTAAGCTGTAAGCTTACAAGTATAATTTTGAGAAGTTAAAACAAGTATAACAAACAAACGCGGACCGTCGCACTAACTATTCTTTATACGCCAAAACCAATATTTTTTGCATGAAAGCACAAGACTTGATGACAAGACAGGACTGACCACCCCGCTAGGGGGGAGGAGGAGGGGATAACATTTTCTTACGCCGCGCACTGTTGGGGCAAAACTTCCCTCGGGTAAGTGTGGTGTCATTTTCAGATACCAAAAACCGCTTCACCAACTCTCTAAGCACTTCGTCAAAGGCAGCTACTAATAAGGAGAAAATAATGAACTTTAGGGACAGCAAAGCACAACCACAGCAAAATCAAAGCAACGTGTGCTAAATGAAAGGCGTCCCTGAACGACTAGAAGAAGCAGCCTTCTGGATTCGAAAGTTTCAGCTTTTTGGCGAGGCAGGTCATTTTCTGAGTAGGTCAATTTCGAGGGAGGTAATTTTTTTATATTGCGACAGCTTTTTAAAGTTTTTCTTCTAAACCTATTATTATGATACTATGCATACATACTGAATTCATGTGATAGTACAATATTATAATAGATTCATGAGGATCTGATAATGGAGTCATGAGGTGGATAGTAGACTTCAACCGTTGCTAGTAACATAGTCGAGATTGGACTCATTTGCTAAGTTTCGACCAGTTCTATATATACAGCAGGCTTAACATTGTCAAAAGATGGACAGTAGACTACAGTTCTACAGTTCTACAGTTGCTAGTTGCCGAGTTTGGACTCATTTGGTCAGATTTGCCGAGTTCTATACAGTACAGTTTTAGCAATGGCCTCGGCAAAAATAGGTGAATCCAAAAGATGAAAAGATGACGAAAATATTTCCTCAAGACTTCCTGGAAGCATGGAAGATAAAAGGGGAATGGAAGAACGAGACTCTACACTGCAGGAGATGAATTTACACTTACTGGTGTTTACCTCCAGCCCTAGCCTACGCAAGAGCGGTAGTAGGGTCTGCAATCATGCTCCACTACTTCAGGCTTTCCTCCAATTGTACCATAATCCAGGTAACATACATTTAAAGGGGATATTAGTTCCAAAAAAGCCTTAAAAGCCTTGTGCATAGCAAGACTGAAAGCTAGGGGTCCAAGTGGATCACTCTGCTGCGCCCCAACCTGGGACAGAAAAAGAGTCTCGTCATAGAAAATGTTAGAAGTAACAGAGTTGGTGGAAAAAAGGTTACAGAGAAGGCAGCCTTTCCCTAACTTTGCTCAATATAACATCCCTCTCGACACAATTAAAAGCGTTTTTAATATATAACTTAATTATGATGCTGTCCGTCTTATTCGGAACCGTTGCAAAACCCAAAAAACCGTTGCGCTCTGCGTGTATTGCCGCCTCGTACTCCAAACGCATCCCGACACTCAGTTGATGACGCCTAAGATAATCAGCCATCTCCTCCTTGACTGAACGACGTCTAAGCTTCGCCACCAAACGACGGACAGTGTTTCCGATCGCTATTGGCCTTAAATTCCCACCTTCCCAGACAAAGTGCACAACGTTTCTCCATAGAGATAGGGACACACTTCTAAAATAATCAGATCATTAAATAAAAAACTGAATAGCCTCGCTAAACTTTCCAATAATCGATGTTTATTATTGCCAGTTGAAGGCGAAGTAAGCTGCTTCAAATGAGCTGGATGGATCCAATCCAAACCTGTCGCATATCCACTATGAAAAGTCTTGAGTGCTTGTACAATGTCCTCTGTCTTAACTCTAAGTGCCAGTATAGATAGGTCAGGGAATAATGGAAAATCGAACAGACGGAAAGGTGCTTGATGTATCTCAGTGGGGAGAAGGATATTTTCCCCACTGAGATACATGTTGTGACTTATTACCACCAATGTAAAAAAAGTAAATAAATAAGTTATTCGAAAAGCAATATCTGTCACTGTTTTGGATATTCTCATTAACCTTTGTAGTGAGTGTACCCGGACCTGATACCTCGGTAAATTTCAAACTTATTTAGGCAAAAGTCAGAAGGGCACTCCATTCTTTGATCTGTATCCCTCCATGAGAGTTCTTAGGTACATAGTCCCACAACCCGGCCCGGATTGTACACTCCTGCCGAATCCGCGAGTCAAAAATGGGTTTAAAAAGCTTCATCGTGTGAGACATCATCATTATACCGCGGTAGTTAGTGCGCTCTCGCACCGAACCTTTGCCCTTATAGACTGCCATTGCAATCCTCCGCCTGGCGAGCGCATGGGAAAGTTCACACGTCCGTCCGGTCAACGTGCCAATGTTCTATGACGCGAAGCGGACCTTTCTGTGGCTAGCGTCTCCGGACCCGCCCTGGACCCGGTAGCCGCAATCGATATAACACAGGAGTTTTGCAGCGACGTCCTATCTGTGTCAGGTTTCCTTGAACTACCTCCTCTTAATTTTTTTATTTACATTCTCGGCATTAAAATTTACATACATACATACATAAAGCTCACGCCTGTGTCTCTCTCTCTTCATTTTTCTCTGTTCTGACACAACTCCCTAGTCTCGCATATATCCACAACTCTTTTCATACATCTCCTTTTATTCTTACTACTTCGGACCCCAGCTCTTTTGAGAACATTACTGATCTGATCAGTGAATGTTTTCCTGGATCGTCCTCTTAAGCGCCGGTTTTCCAGATTCGCGCTATATACCTCTTTCGTTAATCTTCTTTCATCCATTCGCTCTACATGCCCGAACCATCTCAACATCCCTCTTTCTATTTTTGATACTACATCATCTTTCATGCCATACCTTTCACGGATCACTATATTGACTGGATTTAATATTAAAACGTAAGATATATATTTTTAGTATTAACAATATTTGTTTACAAATAACTTGTAATCAGTTTCAATCTCACAAAAAAAGGATGCCTTTCGTAAAATCGTATTGCACTGAAGTGGTTTTACTCACGCTTGCAAGTAAATCAAGCTGAAAATTCATCGGCATACCTCGTTAAAAGATAAAATTGACTTCTTGTCTAAAAATAATGTAATTAATATATGGCTAAGGCCTAAGCTGGTAGGATAGTGGTCAATGCTTACTTAATATCTCTGCTTTCTTATGTTGCGATTTTACCGCGGTAATAGACGACTTCACTCTGTATGTAACCTAACTTAAATACAAGATTTAACTTAAAAGTCTTTGAATTTATATTATACATGCTATGGCTCTTGCCGCGTGGACTGCACGTTATATCACGTAAGTAGGGGTTAGAGGGGAGGGGATGAAAGTAGCCTATATCTTATTCTAGACACTAATCTAGCTAACAACTAACCAAGATTCATCGAAATCCGTTCAGTCGTTTAGGCGTTGCTCCCAAATGAAAATCCGTTTAGTACTTTTTGCGTGAAGGAGTAACAAACATCCAATCGTGCATGGTTGCAAAATTTCGAATTTATAATATTAAGTTTATGGATTAGTTGCATAAAATTAAAATTATTCATGTTTTTAAATTATAGAGTCATCATCACCACCACCTGCAGTCTTTATTTATTTATTTTATTTATTAGAAAGACCAACAGCTTTGTAAGACAATAGCTATTCATCTTTACTAATATTATCTCTCTCAATGACTGTGTACGTACAGGATTTAGCCTTAATCTACAATGTGGAAATAACATGAAAATAAAAAATATATTGAGACTTTAATATTTTCTTGACAGTATTAGTGGAATAAGCGAGACATTACACACATTGATCCTGGATAATATTGAATGCGAAGAGGGTTAGTACTTTTTTCATTTTATGTTAATATCCGTTATGTGCGTAAACAATAGTCTGTAACATAAACATAATCTGTTACATTTTATAGTCTATCAATGATTGAGACGATTCAAGGTCCGGCGAAATCAGGACATCAGCGACGCGGCACTACGAAAATTATATTTTTGGGGTTTCGAAGTTATTTGATTCATCTGCTCCCGTACTTTCGACATCTACCTATACGGTATACTATTGTTTGTCACATCCGGTTACTTCCAAATTTTTTTTTAATGCTATATTCTATGGGTACCTATTTGAACTTGGCTGAATATTCTAAAGAGTCACTAATATAATTAAAGCATAACATTAACTGAGGGTCTCTTACAGCTAGCCTACAATACTGCGTTGCGGCATCGCGTCGCAAACTGACGTAACGACGAAACGTTCATTAAGGAAATGAAATAATTGGTGTCGTAATCAGTGATCTTGTTTTGAATTACTTGCCTGTCCGGAGTATAATGTATACTGTCTGTAGCGCGTCGTCGCATCGCAGATTCTTACGGTACGACAGCGCATCGGATAATTCAGCGATGCGTTGTACGACATCGTTGATTTCTACGATGCGTCGTCGTGCCGCAGTGTTGTGGCCTGGCCCTTTGTCTGTACTATCGCTAACTTAAATAATTATTTAAATATCGTTGTTAGTATGTTAATGGCAACTAAGAACTTTTATTCTTATTTTTATAGACATTGAAAAGTATTTTGGGAAATTTAAGTATTCGATCAAACACATATCTATGAAAGGACGACAGCCCAATGAACCAATGAGTCAAAATTTTGGCGATTTCACGAACCTAACGTATCTGGATTTGTCTAATAGTGATCTGCCTGGAAATTTTAAGGTAAATGTTTAAACAGTGGAGAGATGGCTAAAAAGTGAAGTGACTGGAAGAATGAGAAAAAGGCCTTTTCCTCGTAGTTGTTCACTGGTGGCTACTACTGTGATAAATCGTCATTGTGTTTCTGTTTCTTAAATTATGCATTATTTAAAGATTTATTTATCAAAAGTAACATTATATCTTGGAAATAAGATAAATAATCCTTCTATCGCATTGCTTGTCGGTTACCGTTACCACTAGGCCACCGACGCCCCGAGAGAGACGCGACGAGAGAGTGATGTAAACTATGAAATATTATAAACTGTAATTAGGGTGTGCCCAGATCTCGCGAACAATTCACGAGAACGCACCCTTAGAGGCCACATTAAAGGCGGGCAACGCACTGGTAATTCCCTTGGTGTTGCTGATGTCCTTAAAATAAAAATATGTTTTTATTTGCAGGTTAACCATTTGCCATCAAATACAAAACTGCCCGTCTTTGTTGATCTACGGGATACCTCGATATATTCCTCATCTCGTGCAACGTGCAACAATTGGATAAATAGCTATCACCACCGAAGATTGTTACAGGTAAACTCAGTTTATTAAAATTTTTTACTAAACTCACAATCACAATCATAAAATCTGGACTCCTTCAAGGCCAGAGTGAATAGACTGTTTCTATAATAGACAAGCATATGCCATCCTCAGCATCCTCATTTGTGTAAATATTAAAATATTAGGTACTTAATAAAAACAAATGCAGGTTTTACTCATTATTAATATCTAGTTGCCCTCCCAACCCGCTAAATCCCCCGCCCCCTGAGCGAAATCGTTCGCCTACCCTACCCTAACCTATCCTGCACTTACCCAGCACCTACCCTGCACCTAACC
Organism: Blastobasis adustella; assembly: GCA_907269095.1. NCBI lineage: Eukaryota > Metazoa > Arthropoda > Insecta > Lepidoptera > Blastobasidae > Blastobasis > Blastobasis adustella. Next base: position 2,809,106 of record OU026132.1, read on the forward strand.
TACACCTACCGTACAACTACTCTACACCTACCCTGCGCTTATGCGCTTATTACATCTGCAGGCCTAGCACGAGCGTGCCCGCGACACAGATCGCGCCGCGACAGAAATTTGTCTGTCGAGCCATTTTTTCAATCGCACTGTCAGTTGCATAGCACATGTGGTCACTTCGAGAAGTCATGCCCCCGTCCCGCAAAAGCCTCTGTAGCGGGCGATCAAAGACCGACAATGCGCGACTTAGCTGCAATTTATCAAAAAATTCTTCATTTCGGGTACCGAACGGGTATCGGTAATCGGGTACAGACTATTAGAGGAACAGAACGTACCGTCTTATGGTAAACAAACCGCTGCAAGTCAATAAATAATTAAGTGGTTAAATACGTAACCTCTGAAGACCATTGTTGTTTGGATTTGTGCAGTTTATGGGTGAGATCACATTGTACGAAAAAACTCAACAAGAACAACACTTCTTTTACCACATTCTTCGAACATAAGTGTACTCTTTTCCTTTTAAAACATTATTTTGAATCATCCACATCAGGAAAACAGGAATTTACATACAAGCAAATTAAATAGAACAGCTGATTGGACACCTGTCACAATCCACAATGACAGACACAAGGAGGCCAACATGACACAGTAAATTTTGGGTGCGTTCACAACTATTTCTCACTTTATAACGAACAATAACCAGTTATAACGGTATAACGTTCCTGTCTACGCCGAACAAAGTTTATGGAAATATTGTTCAATGTGTGTTACGTTTCTGACTACGACAAATATAAATTAAGCAAATAAATTATTGTTATGACATATTTTTTTTACAAGAATTTAATTACTTGTTGCTATTGAAGATTATTTATTTCACATAATATTTATTGCAAGAATTGAATGCTAATTATTGACATTGAAGATTATTTATTGGATATTTATTGCGAGAATTCAATATTTATAAATTGACATTAAAGATTAATTTTGTTATTTATTTGATAATTGACATTTCTATCGAACACGAAGCTAAAATGGATATTTCTAAGTTAACCATCAGAAAAAAACTAGTAAAACCTTTTGATGATTTCAATATGTCAAGTGTCATTACTTCACATGTAGTGAACAAGGTGGAGAGTTTACCAGATACTACATCCTTCTTTAATATAGAGCAAAATGAAGAATTATAAACAAGGAATTCCGTTCAGGATAAATATATTGACAAATTAATTATTGAAAACACAGAATTTAAAAAACAGATATCTAGTTTGAAATTTGCAAGAGAATGTTTAAAAACTGTGTGCTCAGCGAAACTGACACCCACACGCACGCTAAAAGTCACACCAGCGTCACCACTCATACAACGGTTAGAAAGACATTTATCGAATACACCAAAAAATTACCGCGACATGAATTTTAAGAAATTGCAAAAAGACCAGGCCATACAAACTGAGATTTACATGGAGACTGATGATGATGTCCTCCTTGCCAATTTCGGTTACAGCGACTGCTTCAGTTCCCCTGCTGTTGGCGTTCATGTGATCGCACGTTGCTTACGTAGCCAATCTTCTTTACACAGATCCTCGCACATTGCGGGCATGTGAGCACACCATTAACATAATTGTAATATATTGCCGCAGGTGGTCGGGCTTTTAATTCCTCGCGCTTTGTGTCGAGATCTTCAAGCCGCTGCTCTTCAAACTCTCGAATTTTGGACTTAACCAAAGTCCTCCACTCCGGTCTCTTAGAGGCTAACTTCTCCCACTTAGAGGGTTCTATATTGCACTTCTTCATGTGACGCTTTAACACATCCTTATATCTAAGAAGTTGTCCGCCATGCTTGCGCTTGCCTTCCTCTAGTTGCGAATAAAAGATGCGTTACGCCACACGGTGCTCTGCCATCCTCGACACGTGTCCACACCACCGAAGTTGCCGCCGCATGATACAAGCCTCAATGCCACACACATTAGCTCGTCGCAGCACTTCGGTATTCCGCACGCCATCGGACCATTTGATCTTCATAATTCTCATAGATTCGTAAACATCTGAGGTGGCCAAATTAAAAAGGTTGCCGTCGGTGCGGAAACGGATGCGGACTCCTTCCAAAGAATTTCGCAGAGCCTCCTAAACAACGACTGCAAAAAACAACGCGAACAAGGTGGGTGCGAGTACGCACCCTTGCTTGACCCCACAGGTAACGGGAAAATAAGCCTATTGTTCGCCGTTGACAGCGACACAGCACTCCATGTCATCATGCAGGAGTCTCAGGAGCCTCACAAAGTTCTCCCTACATCCTATCTTTTCCAGCACTACCCATAGGGCTTTTCGTGATACACTATCAAATGCATTGTCAAGATCAACAAAGCACAGGAATATTTGCCTACTCTGCCCTCTGCTCTTTTCTTGTAGTTGACGCACTGAGAATACGGCTTCACATGTACCACGGTCAGGTCGAAACCCAAACTGGGTCTCTGGCAGCAGTTTTTCTGATATTGGCATGAGGCCGTTAAGTAAAACTTTGCCATAAACCTTCCCAGGAACAGACAAAAGTGAAATCCCACGGTGGGAGTTGCAATCAGCGCGGTCGCCTTTATTTTTATATAGGGCCCTGATGCGTGAAACTTTAAAAGTTGATGGGACTTGTTCTGACTTCCACATAAAATCAAAAATTTCCTATAACGCCGAATGCAACTCCTTACCGCCGTACTTAAGCAACTCTCCGGGAATTTAGACCGTGCCAACCGCGCGCTTATTGTTATTGCTTTATTGCAGAAACAACCTCGTCACACGATAACGGCTCGTCTAGCTCAGTGGCGATAGGAAGTTGAGGCAGCGAACGAACGTGGCCCAGGTCCACAGACCGGTCCACGTTCAGCAGGGTGCGCCCATCGTTGAAGCACTTCTTCTTTACTTTTAAGGAGTCCTCCGCCACTAGCAGGCTTAAGATGTTCATTTACAAGTGAAGTCGTGCCTATTAACTTTCGGACTTCGCCATAGAATTCCCCTAGCTGGTTTGTACCCGAAAACCACTGCATATAACGAGCCTTTTCCTGCCACCACTTGTTTTTCATTTCCCGCGTTAGTCTGCGTAGCTTCAGGTCACTTTCTTTGATCTCCGCTAGATCACTTTGGCTTTTCCTTTTATGTTGCCGAAGGAGACATCGGTGTTGGTCAATGGCCTCTCTAAGAACTCCATCACTCTCATCAAACCAGTCTTCGTTTTTACGAACTTTCGTACCCAGCTTGGCTGTGGCGTTGGCTAAAATGTGAGTAGATAGAGTTTCCCAGTCAGCGTCTACAACACCGGTTGAGAAATTTGTAAGTGGCAGTGCGGTATTCAAAGTGTCGGCGTATTTCTCCCGTATCTCTAGATTTTGAAGCCTTTCTACGTTCAAACACGTAGGCTTCATTCTACTGGATCTATGAGGGCGCCGGAGGCGGAGATGTAACTTAGTAACTACAAGCCTGTGGTCTGTCCAACAATGCGCACCTGGCAAACGTCTCTCTGGCGTACGATGGCGTAGTCTATTAAATGCCAGTGTTTGGATCTTGGGTGCATCCACGTGTTCTTTTGCTTGGCGTGAAGTCTGAACATTGTGTTCGTGATCGCAAGATTCAATTGAGCACAGAAGCTGAGCAGCATTTGCCCGTTGCTATTCATGCTGCCGACTCCGTGTCTGCCCAAGATATGAGGCCAAGCGTCGTAATCTTGCCCTACTCTGGCATTGAAATCACCCAGCAGAAGAATCTTCTCGCTGGGACGTGCGCTTGAGACGCATTGTATCAACTCCTCATAAAGTTTGTCCTTGATGTTGTCAGCCTTGTCCAAAGTGGGAGCATAAACACTGATGTAAGTGGACATTCAAGTAATTACTTTTGTTTAAGTGAAGGCGCAGAGTGGTAACGCGGTCCGAGATGTGTATCGAATACTCTTGTTACTGCTTTATAAGCTGATTCTTAACCGCGAATCCCACGCCTGACCGTCGAGGTTCAGTGGAAGCGAGTCCCTTCCAAAAGAAGGTGAACTCGCCTCCATACTTCACAAGCTCGCCTTCATCAGCAAGGTGTGTTTCTCTCAGTGCAGCCACATCCACATTATAGCGAAGGAGTTCCCGAGCTACAATGGCAGTTTTCCTTTCAGGACAGGCGCTGCCCTCGCGGTCAATGAGTGTTCGCACGTTCTACGCACCAAATGTCATTTTGCCTGTTTTATTATTCTTGTTGCGTCGACCACGAATTAAAAGATGCGGAGACAGTCGCGGTTACTACCATCCTTTAAGTTTTAGCATTTGTTTAGGGCACCTTTTCTAGCCCCCTCCAAGGCTGAGCAAGGAGAGCAGTGCCATCCCTAAATAAGGCTGCTCTGTCACCCCAGGTGCTGCCGAGTCCTCTCCGTCCCCCCATTGCAGAGCGGAAACGACCACGATGTTCTAAGAACACCCCTGGTGCCGCCCGTGTGCAGGCCTCGGACAAAGCCCGGTCTACATCAAACCAAACCTCTCTACTTCAGCTCATCGCCATGGGACTTACGTCACTCGGAGACCATTATTCGGAAGCAGTCAATTACGCAGAAGCATTTTTAGTGCATAAGCGGGTGCGTAACCGCAGATGCCCTCTCTCGTTCTACCCCCCGTAACCCAGTGGAACGGAACCCACTTTGACTGGCGGAGGGGTCAAATGCAGTATCTGACCGACAGTCACTTCTGACCCCGACTGCCGCCCTAGGCCATCAACATTGCCTTGAAAGCTCGCCGGATCCGCCAGTATCCATTGCTTATCAGCGTGGACTGCCTTCACCGCCGAATTGGACTGGATGCACAGAGCGGGAGGTGTCCGTTTAAGAAACCTGTCTACCGAAGTTTTGAGGCCCCCTCGCCGGGTTTAGCCCACGAGCCGACGTGGTGTACCGGGATGTGGCTGTTGCATGCACAAACAACTACTTGGAGCCACCAGTAAGAGTTTGTGAAGTGCCTGCCAGTGTGGTCCACCACCTTATTCCTAAGGCCGGCTGGTAAACCCTGGAGCACCCCACTATACCCATGGAGACGTTTACTAAAAAATAAAGAAACAGAGGCAAAAAACCACTAAATTAGTCAAAAACTTATTATTTTAAAAAGTTGAAAATGACAGGCTATTACTACAGATTAAAAAAATAGAAGAAGAAAAAACAGAGAACTAGCACAACATTTGCGGAGGGTGAAAGTGCCAAATTAATAGGAGACGATACAGTAGATATAGACGATAATAAGGAAAGAGTTAACACACCTTACAAAGACATAGTCCAAGAAAGCAGCTCAAGTAGAAATATTAAACAAATTACAAGAAACGAGATAAGTGGAAATGTAAATATGTATAACATAGAAAATTTAACTACAATCAAAGACATGGTAAAAATACCGAAAAAAAAGGTTTATGTTCCAGCAGACCAACAGGGCAAAAATGTTTAAAGTTATTTGCAAAAATTAACAGGGCCTGATTTCCAGGTATTCTGTTTTTGGAAATTGGGAACAAAAATGGCGGACATACTTAAAGCCTATCAGGATGAGCTACATCTCAACCCAAATGATTATGTTATAATTATGGGTGGTATAAATGATAATGACCCTTTTGATTGCTTGTCCAGTATATTTTTATGGTTAAGCACCATTAAAACACCCAAAATCATAATCTGTGAAGGACCTAAAAATCCACACCTCAAGTAATTAAATTTAAAATTATTATGTAGCAAATTTTCAAATTCAATGTTTTTAGATCTAAACTACAGTAGACAAGTTAAAGCGCGCAATTTCTTTGCAACATTTATATCACGATGGTTACTGAGAGAAATATTACACGAAGACTACAAAACACGTTATAATGAGTATATACGACTTATGAGCAGAGGTCACTAAAAAACAAGGCACAGGCTCGTATCTCTATAAATCAGCATTTTCAAACGGAATTTCGACCTCTTTTGTCAGGAAATTGTAGCACTGCAGATCACGGTACACAAACTGACACTGAAACCTTAAATAATGAAAAAGCCAATAGCCCAAAACAATCATCTACGTACATATCTGCGGAATCTAGTTAAATTTGCTAAATCTCTAGGAAAATTGACCTTTTCAGAAATATATTCCAGTGGTTAGCCGTGTGGTGTCCGGCAGAGTAGAATAGTACCAACCCCTTACACTCGTGGGTGTCGTACAAGGCGACTAACGTTTTTGAGGCTAAAGATCAAGAGTCTCCGTAGGCCGGAAAATGGGCAGCAGCATTTTCCATTATTATATTAATAGCACTGCGATCTCCAACCCGCCTGCCAAGCGTGGAGATTATGGCAATCAACCTCCCCTTTCGTGGGAGAGGCCCTAAGTCCTGCAGTGGACTGTTATGGGCTGTGATGATGATTCCAGTGGTAGCGATAATGAAACATGTAATAAATTTTACGACCTATTTTTAACATTTTATAATCTATGTTGTCCCGTGGTAAGAGTCAAGCACACTTTAAAAAAAACGAAAAGTCTGGCTATCTAAAGGTATAAAGTTATGTGCTAGACGCTGACGTGAACTTCTGTGGAAATATAGAATCGATTATTAATCAAATTATCTTATTAGACTGCACGGTGCTTTTTAATAATGAAATTGTCATAAATCTTACTCTGACTAATATAATTGAAGGGTTAAAAAATAATAACTTACAACTTAATCTAGATAAAACGAAAATTATAAAATTTAAACAACGAGACAAGAACACTATTCAAGCAAACGTTACACATAATGGACAAATAATTGAAAATACTAAGGTTACAAAATTGTTAGGTCTAAATTTAGACAGCAATATGAGCTGTACTCCAGTTCATATCGAATATGTTGGGAACCGAATCAACCAATCCTCATATGCCCTGCACAAATTAAACAAAATAGTAACTCGTGAAACCGTACTAATGGCTTATCAGGGTCTTGTAGTCTCGATACTGAGATATGGGATTTTTTTTCTGGGGCAATGCAACGGGGAAAGAGACTGTATTTAAGGCACAGAAGCGTTGTATTAGATCTATCTGCAATTTAAAACGCACAGACAGCTGAAGACCATTTTCTAAAGACCTAAAACTTTGCCATCTCTTTACCTGTACGAAATTGCCGTATTTGTACGCACAAATCTGCATCACTTCCCCAGCGTTCAAAGCGCACGACGCCGAGATCAACTGCACACTCCACCCATGCAAGACCGCCTTATTTCATAAGAGCGTTTTTGCGATGGGCCCAAAATTAAATAATGCTATCCCAAAAATGATTCGCGTAGCAGAGACTCTTGGTAGTTTTAAGAGGCAGCTATACAGATTTCTTGTCGAAAGAGCGTTATATATGGTTGAGGAGTTCTTTTTGGAGTGTAAGGAACGTAAATAATTTTTTCTCTTAGTAAATTTACCTGATTATATGACAATTTGTAATGCCATTGAATTAATTTTGACATATTTTGTAATTGGATCTTCATTATTTTGACATTGTTGAATAATTGTAGATATTGTTAATAATTTATGATTAAATGTAATTATTTATTTTAGTGTGACTTTTAATCGATTATTAAATATTAATTGACATTATATTTTAATTGACATTTGAATTATTAATGACACTATCTACTGTTGACATCTTAAATTATTAATAACAATGAATGGGTGAAAGACAAATTTTATGATTATGTTTTTATAATGCTTAAAATTAATAAATAAAAATATTTGTAAATGATTTTGTGAACTATTTTGATTAATACATTATTTAAATTCGGAAATTTAATCATGTTTCTAAAATTTTTATGCCGATGGCAGGATTATGATTATGATTATGATTATGATTACGAATTTTTAGTAGGCAGCTTTATTTTTATTTACGTTGACGTTGCAACTGGCAGGTATTTTTAAAATAATGTGCAAAATTTTTAATATCAAAATTTCAATGTTTTGGATTGGATAAAATTATGATTGAAATAATTTAGTGAAATCTCGCATAAATTTACTCTTTTCACCTAGGAACATAACATATCTCCCCAATTTTGCTTTTATCTATGCTTTTCACATATCATTGGCTAACGGATAGTCATTAATTGAAGAAGTGTAAGTTAAAAAGATACATTCATAGTGTAAGTAACGGTATCTCTTACATACTAGTGTTAGTAGTTATTGTATAGGACGATGGTCTTGAATGAATGAATAAATGAATGATTTATTGCCGTAAAATGTGGTACATGGCAGATGTTACCATTTTTATCCTCGTTTCTCACACTTTACCAGAATCTGGCATGCAATATGTGAAGCATAATTAATCTAATTATTATTAAAATGTCCGCAACAAAATTCATAATTACAAATAAAGTAATAGTATATAATCATGTCACTTTCGTTAACAAGTTAAAATGTGAGAATGAGCATCAACGTAACCAAACGCAAACTATTACTTTACACTGCCAACATTTCCATACGTCACAACCACTTCCGATGTCATATTTTTTATTTCATTTAGTTTGTCAGCCAACGGCTATTTTGTCTCTTCGCAAAACGACTAGTGAAATAAATATAGTTTGGCAAGCTATTAAACCTAATCTGGTGTTTTTGTAATGATGGCGACGCAAGTGAGTCTACATAATATTTTCAATTTTGGTAATCTTATTGCTGTGATCAAATGTCACTTTGTATTGTGTACGACAACGTAATAAAAAAATCATCCTAAACTATACGTTGTATTCATTGCAGGTAGTATACAATTCAGCGACGGCGCTTAAATGACTCAAATAATTCACTAATACTGTAAAAACAGCTTTGTATCAACCATTCTTTTAAAATTGCATTTGAACGTATTTAATGGCAAGATTATTGTATTACTGTCAAGGCAATTATATATTTTAATTGCCATTGTATAACTGTTTGTGCCATATAGTGTTGTTAAATGAGTAGGTACCACCAATCTATCTGGAAACCTTGTGTTGAAAGCAGTAGTTTCCGAGAGTTTAGTGAGTAGGTGCATGTTACTTCTAACAAACACATATCTCGTAAATATACATGCTCGGGACAGTCAACATATTATGAGATCTAAATAGGGGTCTACAAGATGTAAATGAATCAACATCTCAAATTGATCTAATGCACTGTTTTTGGTAAAACAGTACTTGATTTACGTTGGATGAGTTACCCCATATTATTATGGCATATCTCATAATAGAGCATACGTAACCGTGATATGCCTGCAAAGCGATTTTCTTACTGCAAACTTTTGAGAGTTACCAAAATGCATACGCAAAGGAGTTTATTTTATTGCACAAGTTGGTGATATGCGTGGCCCATGTACACCTTTTCTCCAGCCAGATGCCCAGAAATGCAGTTTGACTAGACTCCGCAATAATTTAATTATTTGCTATTACGGTTAAAGCTTTCTTATGACCATTTTTGTTTACAAATTGTACATATGTATGTTGTGTTATTTAAATTTACATTAAGATTATTGTTATCCAGTTTTATTCAATTCGTCATTGTAATTGTTAACATCTTTACACTCTATTGCCACCGATATATCGTCAGCAAATATACTCACTCATAGTTAGTTATACTTGGCATATCATTTATACATATACAGGGTGTTTCATAATATATGTATAAAGCCGTGAACTGGGTGGAGTGCTACACACATTAAAACGATAGGTACAATCATTTTTTTCTTGCGTGGAATAGTTAGCGAGAAAATGACTATCGAACTTTTTCTTTTTCAATGTCGATAATGACATTTTAAAAACGAAAGACCGCATCTCTAGAAATCAGTTGTAATAGGTTACTCAAGTTCATAATCAGGTCAATCAACCGCTGACAAACGCCCCGCCGCCATGGGCCGAGGCGAGCCGGCCTGTGGCGGTGCCTTTGATCTACGGCGCGGCTTCCATTGACGAAATTTACCTACTTTCGTGTCGTGTTCGTTCATTCGGTTTTAGCTTTTCGCGTGATCGAAGTGATTACTTGTTGCGTTGTATGTGTAGGATACCTAAGTACCTACTGTGAAGATAACTGTGATAAGAGTGTTAACGATATGAATGAATAAATGATTTATTGCTTCAGGTACCAGCATTAACGTAGTCTTGTCTGTGTTCAGCGTTCAACAGTTTAAGTATTGTGATAATCATTATTCTGTGCATGAGTGCAAACTAGCAGTAGGCCAAACACCATGCTACCTACCTACTTACGTATTGCATAGCAACCAGTTAATGACCTGGTTTTGCTCTCGCGCACGAGAGCCTAGGGTCGACTGCCATCTGACACTACTGAGTTCTGCCTGATCCTGCTGCCAGAGGAACTTGATTGCCTGACCAGATTGGATCATGGTTAGACATTCAGTCGCCTAAATGTGCAGGTTTCTTCACGATATTTTCCGTCATTGTTAAAGCATCGGTTAGTATTTAACTAATGTAAGTACATAAGTCAGAAAAGAGTCACTGGTACATGGCGGCAGTGGGATTCGAACCCGGTACCTCTCGCGTACGAGTCATACCTATTGAAAATAATTTGTGTAGGTAAGTTCCTACTTAATTTAGTAGATCTTATGCGCTTATTACATTTGGCTAAATTTAGTCGTCTTAATTCAGAAGCAAAAAGCGTGAGAGCATATCAAAGTAAAATGTATTGCTCATAGAATAAGGCCCATTTTAGTATCACGCCTTTTGAAAAACAGAGCGACGCGTAACATAATACGAGTGATACAAAAATGAACCTTATTCTACGAGCAATACATTCCACTTCGATTTACTCTCACGCCTTTTGCTTCTGAATTTAGTCGACTGAATTTAGTCAGGTGTAATAAGCGCACTATTCATGTAGATAAGTAGGTAACATTTAGTTCGACGCCTGGTAGTAAGATGTAGGAGGTTCGTTTGTTTTGATATGGATGGCATGAGCTTATTAAACTCCACCTTATGGTGCGTACGCACTCAACGTAACTGCGTTTGGTCGATTGCTTCTATCCGTTTGATGTTACCGCTACGCTGCGCTGCGGATCGCCGGCCGGCTCTATTTTTATAGGGGTCGCACGAGGTTATTAAACTGCTCCTTGTAGAAGCATCAACTTGAAATAGAGCTGCGCTTCAACGTAGTCGATATGATTATTTTTCTTTAAAAACGAAGATTTTTTAATGAAAATTAAAATTCAATGTCCGGATAATTTGAAGTCGCTAGTGTACTCTTTGCAAGCTATACTTTAACACCCTTTCGGCTTTATACATGTATTACGTAACACCCTGTATATTTAAATTTAATAATGGCCCCAAATTACTACTCTGTGGCACGCACCCCTACCTTATTTAGTTCTATTGAGGATCTGTACGCTCTACGCTCTGCATTACATACTTTTGCTATTTCTACATACTGTCTTCTGTCGATTAGATAGCTCTCAAGCCATTTATAAGCTAGCCCCCTTATTCCATAACGTTTACATCACGAAGCTGGTGTTCGAAAAAAATCTAGTGGATTCAAGTCTGGTGAACGGGCTGGCCACGAGATTGGACCAGACCGACCGATCCATCTCCCGGGAAACTCTTCATCGAGATATTGTCGAACGGAGCGAGCATAGTGCGCTGGGCACACATCTTGCTGGAACCACATTTCTCTGTAAATGTTTAATGGCACGTCTTCTAGTAAACTTGGTAGATGGTTCTGTAGAAAGTCCAAGTAGACCTCACCATTCAACGCTTCAGGCAGCTCAAAAGGACCAATTATTTGACCATTCAAAATTCCGGTCCACATGTTCACTTTGAATCGGTACTGGGACCGGTCCTGCCTCGTTAAATGAGCGTTCTCTACATGCCATTCATGCAAGTTATGCATGTTCATGTAGCCGTCCTTTTTGAATGTTGATTCATCAGACCATAAAATTTTCGTTAAGAAAAGTGGGTCATCCCTGTAACTCTCCAATATCGTCCGGGAAAAATTTACCCGGTTTGGGTAGTCCCCGGGTAGTAACGTCTGTACTCGTTGTACGTGGTATGGGTGTAATTCATGTTTTTTTTACATATGATGGGCTGTACTTTTGGGCATTCCGGTAGTTATTTCAATAGCCCTTACTGAAGTGCTTGGGTCTTCTTCGATAGCTTCTAGCACCTCGTCTTCCATCAGGTTGGCAGGTCTTCCTGCACCGTGCTCTTAATTTGGGAAGTGGCCCTCTGAGAAGAGTAAACGATGCACATTCGTAAACACTCGATGATCGGGGTAACGAACATCGTTTGGGTACCTTTCACGGTAAAGTCTGGCACCGCTGAGCACTGGCATTACACCTGCATTCTCCATAAATAAGGTGCATATTAGCGTATACACGAGTGGTATACGCAGACATCTTAGCACTAGTCACACGAAAGTCCAGAGCAAGCTAAAGTCGTCGTTAAGGGAAAATAAACAGTCCGAATCCAAATCACAAGCAATCACAAGTCCATAAACGAAGCCAAAAGTAGTCAGTACGAAATCAACACAAACGATTACGTAAACAAGCGCAGTAAACGAAGGAGCGTAACGTACTAATTTGTGATTGTGTTGTGATATGTAAGTACAATAGCGAATACCTGGCGTCACTCTCTGTCTCGCTCGCACTTGGTAAGATGACTCTCTCCGTCTCAGTCACTTAAGCGTCAATATCTATCTCGCTCACACTTCTTAGAATGATTCCTTCATCTCAAGCAACAATTTACAACTGTTTGGAAAACCTTGCGCCCATTAGAATAATTTTTAACCAAGGAACAAAAATTTGTTAAAAACTGGGTTTTAAAGGAAAAAAAATTTTTTGTCAACGATAGCAGCTACAATTTACCAAGTACCATTCTGGAATCCTTACTAAATGTGCCAGCTTTTGACATAACTTGCCAAACTCGCGTAGTACTTTTTTTTTCAATACAGTCAGTTAAGCCTAGGCAATTTTTTATTTCGATTTTTTTTCTATGAGGTAAGTCCAAGGTATTATGCAAGCTTAAGCAGCTGGTTACAAAATTTTGATTACATTTTAGAGAAGCATTATTCAGGGTTACACAGCAAAAAAAATATGGGAAAAAGTAAAGTTTTGTGGCAACAGGACTGAAAAGTCTGTCGCAGGGTGTGCAATATTGCGTTTTTTTTTAAATGCCTATAATTATAAAATCATGCAACTTTGATTTTTTTAAATATTTTTCTGCCAACCAGCATGACTTGCCTTTTCACCCGATTCCGGGTTGACGTCGAGTTTTGGGACAACCTGTATACAGGGTGTTACGTAATACATGTATAAAGCCGAAAGGGTGTTAAAGTAAAGCTTGCAAAGAGTACACTAGCGACTTCAAATTATCCGGACATTGAATTTTAATTTCCATTAAAAAATCTTTGTTTTTAAAGAAAAATAATCATATCGACTACGTTGAAGCGCAGCTCTATTTCAAGTTGATGCTTCTACAAGGAGCAGTTCAATAACCTCGTGCGACCGTTTGTTTGTTGGCGCGTGCCGGCCGGCGATCCGCAGCGCAGCGTGGCGGTAACATCAAACGGATAGAAGCAATCGACCAAACGCAGTTACGTTGAGTGTGTACGCACCATAAGGTGGAGTTTAATAAGCTCATGCCATCCATATCAAAACAAACGAACCTCCTACATCTTACTACCAGGCGTCGAACTAAATGTTACCTACTTATCTACATGAATAATGCGCTTATTACACCTGACTAAATTCAGTCGACTAAATTCAGAAGCAAAAGGCGTGAGAGTAAATCGAAGTGGAATGTATTGCTCATAGAATAAGGTTCAGTTTTGTATCACTCGTATTATGTTACGCGTCGCTCTGTTTTTCAAAAGGCGTGATACTAAAATGGGCCTTATTCTATGAGCAATACATTTTACTTTGATATGCTCTCACGCTTTTTGCTTCTGAATTAAGACGACTAAATTTAGCCAAATGTAATAAGCGCATAAGATCTACTAAATTAAGTAGGAACTTACCTACACAAATTATTTTCAATAGGTATGACTTGTACGCGAGAGGTACCGGGTTCGAATCCCACTGCCGCCATGTACCAGTGACTCTTTTCTGACTTATGTACTTACATTAGTTAAATACTAACCGATGCTTTAACAATGACGGAAAATATCGTGATGAAACCTGCACATTTAGGCGACTGAATGTCTAACCATGATCCAATCTGGTCAGGCAATCAAGTTTCTCTGGTAGCAGGGTCAGGCAGAACTCAGGAGTGTCAGATGGCAGTCGACCCTAGGCTCTCGTGCGCGAGAGCAAAACTAGGTCATTAACTGGTTGCTATGCAATACGTAAGTAGGTAGGTAGCATGGTGTTTGGCCTACTGCTAGTTTGCACTCATGCATAGAATAATGATTATCACAATACTTAAACTGTTGAACGCTGAACACAGACAAGACTACGTTAATGCTGGTACCTGAAGCAATAAATCATTTATTCATTCATATCGTTAACACTCTTATCACAGTTATCTTCACAGTAGGTACTTAGGTATCCTACACATACAACGCAACAAGTAATCACTTCGATCACGCGAAAAGCTAAAACCGAATGAACGAACACGACACGAAAGTAGGTAAATTTCGTCAATGGAAGCCGCGCCGTAGATCAAAGGCACCGCCACAGGCCGCCTCGCCTCGGCCCGTGGCGGCGGGGCGTTTGTCAGCGGTTGATTGACCTGATTATGAACTTGAGTAACCTATTACAACTGATTTCTAGAGATGCGGTCTTTCGTTTTTAAAATGTTATTATCTACATTGAAAAAGAAAAAGTTCGATAGTCATTTTCTCGCTAACTATTCCACGCAAGAAAAAAATGATTGTACCTATCGTTTTAATACGTGTAGCACTCCACCCAGTTCACGGCTTTATACATATATTATGAAACACCCTGTATACATATTATGTATATTGTTGTGACTGTTTTCTGTTGTATTGATACGTATAGACTATAGTAGTTAACCCGGCGTCTGTATGGTAGAAAATCAGTACATGGACTGTATGGTGGGCCAATATAACCCGGATTTTGAAAATGGTTTAATTCTTAATATTTCAATTAATTTTTGGGAAATATATATTAAATCAGTTTAAGTGATGTTCAAATTACTATGATACTAATAATATAATTTTGATGAAAAACAATAAAAAATCAGGCAATATTAGAACCTTGTTAGGTATTTACGAAAGATCTATGAAATCTATAACGAAATATTTAATTTCTCTAATCTTAATAATAAACTTTAAACAAAATTATATCTTTTTAATATTTTTATTACTTTTTGGAATACCTAATGTGAGGACTTTAATAAACTTTATGCTAAACTCAACGGAAATTTTGAAACTAATTACAGTCAGCATCTATTTTGATATTTGCAAATCTAAAGACCAGAACACCTCATCACCTATAAAAGTGGCTCGCACCAATCACAAATCGACTATCTGCTGATCCAAAGACGTGACTTCGGCCATGTATCCCAGTGCAAGATAATTTATGGGGAATGCCTCACTGCACAGCACCGAGTCCTTGTCATGGACGTCCAGGTAATTAGTAGACGGCCTACGGCAGAACGCTGCGTACCGTCTATTAAGTGGTGGACTCTGAGCAGCAAGAGCCAGGAGTTCATGGAGGCAGCTGATGGCCTCGATTGGACTGCAAAAGGCGAAACCTCCAATGAGCTCTGGTGCCACTATCAGAAATCCATCCTCAAACTCGGACAAACAGTACTCGGCACGTCGAAAGGCGGCCGACGAATTGACAAGGATACGGGATGGTGGAATAGTGAGGTACAGAAAGCAGTTAGGGACAAAAAGGCTTGTTTTAGGAAATGACAGCACAGTAATTCACTATCGGATAAGGAAGTGTACTTGGGAGCAAAGCGGCGATCTAAAATGGCGGTAGCAAAAGCGCGGTCGGCCCAGCTGGCTACGCTCTGCGATGCCTTGGATTCTGTGGAGGGGCTCAAGCTCGTCTACAGGCTGGCAAAGTCGCGGAGTCGACCCAGTCTGGATGTGACAAAGTGTGTTGCCATAAAAGGTACGGACGGCGTTTTGCTCCCAAGCGCAAATTCTATCAAAGACCGGTGGTGCTGTCATTTCAAAGAACTGTCTAACGAGACCAACAACTACGTGCGACCACCACAGCTTCCTGCAAACCTTGGCATGATAAGCCTGATTACCCCTGATGAGGTGGAGAGGTCTCTGGTACGTATGAAAAACTGAAAAGCTATTGGCCATGATGGAATACCCATAGAAACCTGGAAAACAATGGGGACCCGGGGCGTACTCTTGCTCACTGAGCTATTCAACAAGATTGTAGCTACGGGGCTTATACCTGACGCGTGGCGTGTAAATATTATCACGCCAATCTATAAGGAAATTACGCCAATTTTTTTTTTTTTTTTTTTTTTTTTTTTTGTATATTAGTTAGTCATATTTACGTAATTATCTGTATCTTATTTTCTTATTGTGCACGTCCTAGCTGCTTCTAATCATCACGTTTTCTTTGCTGTAGGCCTGCTGGAAGAAATTTCTTCATATAAATAAGTGGTGCCTTTTGTGTCATGTTTACATTTGCTTTGTATTTGTTTCCATTTTTGTGTACAATGAACGATTAAATAAATAAATAAATAAATAAGGAAAAGGCAGTGTGCAGGAACGTATCGAGGTATCAAACTTATCTAATCTTTGCTTTCAAGGTCCTCCAGGAGGCACATTGCAGTAGGAATCAACCGTGGCATTACGCATTCCTCGACCTGCAGAGGGCTTTCGACAGTGTCCCTCGGGAGATAATCTGGTGGGCTGTGAGAGCAAATTCTGTGCCCGAGGCGTACATTTGTATTATACAGGACATGTATGCCCATACTGGAGCCGTCGTCAAAACCATCGTAGGCCATACTAATCCTTTCCCGATTACTATAGGTTTTCACCAGGGTTCTGTGCTGAGCCCTTATTTGTTTTGCATTGTACTCGATGCCCTCTCAGCGGAAATTCAGGACATGCCTCCTTGGCTAATGAAGTACGCTGACGACATTGTACGGGTAAGCAAGCTTAGGCAGGACCTTGAGACCAGAGTAAACACGTGGAAGGATGTGGTGCTAGAAAACGGTGATTCGAAGCTGAATATCGCCAAAACAGAGTATATGGCCAGCTGCAGCTGAGATCCCGAATTTATCCTTGTAGGTAACGAAGCTGTCAACAGAACAGATAAATCCAAATACCTCGGATCCATGATGCATGAGTCCGGCGATATTGGCCCCGATGTCAAGTCCCGAATCTCTGCAGCTTGGGCCAAATGGCGGGAACTCACGGCAGTCACCTGTGACCCTAAAATCCCTGTAAAGCTCAAAGGGCTTATTTACAAGAGTATAATTAGACCTGTAATGCTCTATGGCTGCGAGACATGGCCAGCGCTGACGAAACACGTTCGCGTTGCCCTAGGGGCAACTATCAACAATAGTAAATGAGGCGACTATCCTTTTTGATACGGATACTTGGCCTTTTTATTGTGAAATAAATAAAACTTATTAAAAAATAAAACATACTATACAATGTAATTTTAACCCTAATGCATGCCTAGAAATAAAAAGTAGACTGGTGCCATAATCAGTACCAAAGATATTCAATATTAATTACTTACCAAAATAATTTTGACGCCCATCAAAGCTTCAGCGCGGAAGATTTTTGCTCACAAGGACAAAACCTTTCCTGCGCTGTTGGATTACATGGCACAGAGGCCTTCGGGAGGGGCACTTTCAATTATGGTAAAGTGCTAATGCCGCCAACATCCCTAACATAGTGTATTCAAAACTGGGGCAACCGTCCCACTGGGGAAAGTATTCGGCACTTACCCTACTGCTACGTAGCTGTTGGGCAAACTGCAGTGCTATTAGAATATTTCTATACTAAAAGGATAATTAACACAACGAGAACCTCGAAAATCTATTTATATATCCGCGTCGCCGCAACACGATACCCGAATTTTAACGAAAAATAATCAAACATAATTCCCACATGACCCCTCCTCAAATTAATCAACACAAACTTCTTTATTAACCATTTAATCTCGAGAGTAGAGAGTAAGATTCGAGAGTGATTTCCATGTGACAAATTAATGATCGATTTTATGGAACAGATCAGCTCAGCAATTAATTAATTCAGCACAGCATTTAAACAGTACAGGTCAGCATTTCTATCAGCTCAGTTCGGATCAGCTTGACTCAGCTCAACGTATCTCGGCTTCTCTTTCCTCTCAAGGTAGTTTAGGGAAACAACTCAACTCTCTTTCTCATATAATACCTAAGGTAAAAACCGACTCTATAAAACCCTGACCCTATGTCCTAACAGAATACAATATTCAGCTGACTACATCGTGACTTATATGCTCTTGATAAATCATATCCTTAATATTTTAACAGGCCAAAAATGTCACCGTGTTGATGTCATGGACGGTGTCTTGCGACTGCTCGCTCGGATGTCTAGCGCTCCAGATGTCTTCCCTGCCTACGCTGATGATTACTGGAATAACATGCAAAGAAAAATCCCAGCTACTTGACCGCGGCATGCTTGCAAATATTGATACGTTCCAATGCAAAAAAGTAAGTACTTAAATCAAAAGGAATTATTTAGTCCCAATTGGCAAATATATTTAGAGGATCCAAAAAGTGGTTCAGCAATATTATTGCGACAAATCATTTATATATCTAGGATGATTGGGTATTGTATGAGTATGCCAAATCTAAGTTTGTGATCTTAAAAGTAGGGACAACTTTTTATGACCGAGAAATCTCGAAATTCATCGACTCATTTCAGTTTTTACTTTTATCGTATCATAAAGACGCACATTGCTGGGCATAGGCCTCCCCCAGAGATCCCCACAAAGGCCGGTCCTGAGCCTTCAGCATTCAGCTGGTGCCTGCGATATTTACCTGGTTGCCGGTCCACCTTGTGGGAGGCCTACCCACGCTGCGTCTTTCGGTACGTGGTCGCCACTCGAGAACTTTACTGCCCCATCAGTCATCTGTTCTTTGAGCTATGTGCCCTGCCCACTGCCACTTTAGCCTGGAATTTTTGTGGGTGACCTCGGTTCGCTTGCGGATCTCCTCATTTCTGATACAATCGCGCAAAGTGTCAATTGCCCTTTGGGTAAAAGTCTTATATCTTAATCTTATAAGGCCCATAGTGAGCGGCCAAGTTTCTGTTCCGTAGGTCATCACTGGTTACACACATTGGTCGAAAACATTCGTCTTGAGACACTGCGGTAATTGTGACAAAAATATATGGCGTAGCGTTACGAACGCTGCCCAACCAAGTTGAACTCGTCGATTGACCTCTATTACTGGTCTAAAGTTCTTCGAAATAAGAGCGTCGGTGGCCGAGCGGTTGAGTATTATACTCGTAAGCGAGATGTACCGGGTTGTAATCCCGCTGCGCCATGTACCAAAGACTCTTTTCTGAGTTATATACATTATTTGAATTCTAACCTATACCCTTACGGTGAGGGAAAACATCGTGATGAAACCTGTAAATTCAGGCAGGTAACCATGATCCAATCTGGTCAGGTTTCCCTGGTTGCAGGGTCACGGAAGTCAGATGGTAGTCGCTCCACTGTTATTACCTGATGGCCGAATCCTGGATCATGGTCAAGGCGGATCCCGGGCCCTCATCCTCGAGAGCACAACCGGGACATTAACGCTAAGATGATTACAAACAACCAAACCACCAATATTGGTAGTATTGAAGCGGCGTATGTCGCGATTCAGAGACTTGGAGATCTGTCTATTTAGGGCTGATGGTTCAATCCTCAGATAAACAGTCTGTTAGCGTTTATTCGACAGATTCCACAGAATTTCATCGCCGCTTCAGACTAACAAAAGAATCGGTTCAACATTTGCTTTCCCTGATACAAGATAAAAGCAAGCACCAAACACAAAGGGACCAGTGTAACCCACCCATGTTACAACTGTACTCTACGGTTCTTTGCCACTGGGAGTTTTTATTTCACTGTCGGTAATTTTAGTTGTATTCACAGCTCCTCTTTATGTCCAATTATAAAAAAGTAACAGGAGCAATAGCATCTTTAAGACCAAGATTTGTAAAGATGCCAAGAAGCGATGGTCAAATCAGGAAAACTCATGAATTTTGTTACTAAATCGCTAGCTTTCCTAGAGTGATTTCAGTCATAGATGGCACCCCCGTTAGAATTCAGTCGCCTGGGGAATTGAGGAACAGATAAAGGTTATTTTCATTTAATATGCAAGCACTGTGTTCAGCGCAGTTAATATTTCAAGACAAAGTAGCACGTAGGCCCGGCTCCACCAAATGATAGCACAATATTTGCATTTACATCGGTAAAATTTTATTGTGAGAATTTCGCATTTGGTAATGGAATTTTACTTGGTGATAGCGGTTATGAACAAGCAAATTATTTACTAACTTATTTTCAAGAACCAAACACATCAGCTCAAGTTTGTACAATGAGTCACAAATTTGAACATTCGGAATGTTATTGAAAGATGCTTTGGGGTGTGGAAAAGGCGCTTCCCAGTTTTGAGTATAGGTGTAAGATGTAAGCTACCACTGGCACAATATGTAATTGTGGCTTGTGCTGTATTACACAATTTTAGCTAGATTAAAAAACGAACCGGTACTTCCAGACGATCCACATGTACTACATGTACCGCCACAACCAATACTTGACCTACTTGTGGCTAATCCTACTCGTGAAGAAAGGCATCTGTCAGAAATATGTTGTGATAATATTTCCACTCATTAAATTTATAATATACTGGCTGTCCGGCAGGATTTCGTGCATGTGATAGCTTACCCTACCAGAGACCTCAGCTACTCTGCCCTACCTTTAGTTGGTGCCTATTCATCATCGTATATTTAAGAGTATGACTCTTATCGGTGGTGCAATCGCCACTCTTCTCTCCTGTCTGCCAACCTCTTCATCTCTCTCTAATCCCCGGCGCTAACTTTTTACTTCACGTCATTCCAGTATTCAAATCTTGGCCTATTGATAACGCAATATTGGAATCTAAGTGAAGAATAAAAATATTCTAAAACATTGTTTTAATTTAATTTAGTAGATACAATTAGAAGTGTTTTTTAAATAAAAGCGTGAATTTGTTAAAATTTAAACGTAGTTTTAATTTACTGTAATCAAAATCGATCAAACACTACACAACAACCTCACTTGGCACTCAGTTTTTTAACATTAGCTCGTGGTATTCTTGTTTCCTTCTATCTTCATTTACAAGATGCATCATTTATAAATCGTGCTCTTGTTCCTGGTATGAAAGTTGTTTATTTGCCGTCTCGATCTGCATCTGTACCAACTCCAGCCGAGCTGTTCTCAGCTGATCCAGATTGGACATGAAAGTTTCTTTAGAATCTGGGCCTTAAGAGTATTTGACACTCTGGTTTCAAAGATTTTAGATGCCATTTGTCTGCTGGATGCATGCCTCGGATGCTGTCTGAAAGTATATCTAATATAACGTTAAACAGAAGTGGGCTGAGCACAGAGCCCTGGTGTACCCCAATGGTAATCGGGAAAGGGTCGGTGTCGCCAACAGCAGTCCTAACTATGGAATCGAAATCACGGTACATGTCTCGGATAATGTCAATATAGGCCTATATTAGGTGCTGATTTGGACCGCAACGGCCACCAGATCATCTCGCGAGGGACGCAGTCAAAGGCCTTCTGCATGTCCAGAAACAGGAAATACAGAGGCGTGTTCCTTGATCTGTATCCCTCTATGAGAGTTCTTAGGGCAAATACGGGGTCCGTAGTCCCGTAACCCGGCCAAAACCCATACTGACACTCCGAAACTGTACACTCCCGTCGGATCCGAGAGTCCACAATGCGTTCGAACAGCTTCATTTTGTGAGCCAAACCTTTATACCGCGGTAGTTGGTGCACTCCCGCACTGAACCCTTACCTTTAAAGACTGGGGTAATTATACTCAGCCTCCATTGGTTTGGTATCTTACTGGTGAGGAGGATGCGATTATAAAGGTCGGTAAGGATGCTCACACCACAGGAGCCCATCGATTTCCACGCCTCGATAGGAACTCCACCGGATCCGACGGCTTTCTGATTTTTCATGCGGCGAAGAGCCGCCTTAACTTCCTCAAGCGTTATCGGTGGCACAAGTCCTTGATTCGGAGGGAGGTTCGGTGGATGCACCTCTTTATGCTGCTTATTCAGTAGCTCGCGCAAATACGAGCGCCAGCTCTCGTTTACCGCGCGGTTGTCGCATAACAGGTTGCCTTGAGGGTCATTTACACAGCGATAAATGGAAATATCTTGTGCCGCTTTGACCCTCGTTCATGCCAACTTGTAGATGAGTTTCTGCCTCTCAAACGATTCCAACTTTACGTACAAAGGACGTAAGTGGTCTTGTCTGGCTCTGGCTACTTCTCGTTTTGTGGCACGTTTGGCATCCTTGTATGCAGCGTGGTCTTCAGAATATCTGGACGCTTGCCACTTTTTAAAGAGGGCTTCTTTACCCTACTCTCCCTCTGGACTGTGTCGCTCCACCACCAGGACTCCTTGTCAAGCCTGCGTCCGTCCCTTGACACCCCAACACCGTCCTTGCCGCCCGTACGATAGCTGCTAGAGTTCTGTCCCAGAGTTGTTGGGTGGATTTACCGTCTGTTGCAATACTAAGACCATTGACAGCAGCGGCGAACTCATGGGACTTGGTTCCTTCAAGCAGCCACCATCGGATGTTTGCCTCGGGGCTTCACAGGTCCATCACAAGGACCCGGTGTTGGGCAGTGAGACTCTCTCCGCGTATGACTTTACTGGTGGCCACTTTGCTAATATTGTCTCTCCAAGTGAGAATGTAATCAATCTGGGTAGCTCCTCCCACCTTGTAGGTGATCAGATGCTCGGATTTCTTTTGGAAAAAAGAGTTTACAACGGCCAGATCGACAACCATACACGTCCGGAGAATTTCTTCCCCTTCAGTGTTATGGCTCCCAAAACCAAAACCGCCATGAACACGGCCAAACTCCACACTCTTATCACCCACATGACCGTTCAGATCGCCACCCACAACATAGCCTGCGACAACGGAACGTTACGTAGTATTTTCCCGAAACGTATTATTTGCTCCCAAAACAACACCTTGTTCGCGTCGCTGCAACCGACCTGTGGAGCGTAGGCGCTTACCAAATTGGTCACGACCCCTTCGATAAGCACCTCCGCAATCATATGGATGCATCCGCAGGTATTGTTACTAAAAATATTCATAACAAATGAGGTTTAATTTTGTTAGGGGCAAATAAATGCCCCCCGACCTGGTAAATATCGTAGGTAACTGGATGGGGAAGGCACAGGACCGGCCTTTGTGGAGATCTCTGGGGGAGGCCTATGCCCAGAAGTGGGCGTCGTTTGGCTGGTATTATGAAACAAAATGCATCTTTGGGATGAAGATTTCGCTCAAATTTAACTATTACCTACTTGAAACATTGTCACTGTCGTGACGTGCCTCAGGGCTTTTAATATTGGCACAATTACTGAGCACCATCTCCTCAATTTCAATGAAATCTGAAGCATTTCAGGACCTCCAGTTATATACATTTCTGACCTCTGAAACTGACTCAACTTAACTTCTTGATTTTTCTTTGTTACTTTTTTTATTTCCTCATATTTCAATTTTAATGGTAAACACTTCCAAGGGCGGACACTTGTCGTCATCCCGCTTGAAATAGATAATTGCTCTATTTTATTCATGCATTATCTTTATCTTTATTTGTAACAGCATCGAATTTGCCGACTAACTTACAAGTCTCGGCAGTTGTAAAATTTGCAAATCACTCTCTTTTTTTTTATTTTCTATTGCGATAAATTCCAATAGAAGGTCACCATGTTTAAAATATAAAATTACAATCCAACCAAACAACAAATAAAATAACTTAAAACAATAATTAATCAATAGCGTTTCTTCTAATATTAGGTAACTCTACTCTGAATAAGCTCACAAATGACACTTGTTTGCCACTGACAATTTCGTTAGTCTATCCTGCTCTAACAATTAAGTAAGCGAAATTTTTGTTTCACCTCTCTGAATTTCGTGTTGACTTGGTGTGGCCAGAATTAAAATATTCCGTCAGATACTTATCCATGAGATAAATTACCATTGAAAATAGACAACTGGTTGACAGACCGATAAAAAGCCTAATAAGTTTATTCGCTAAGTAGTTAAGTTGTATTTTCTGACATTTAATTATTTTAATTTTATTGACATTGATTGATTGAATTTTTAATTTCATATTGGCTGACGTTTAATTGTTTTGATTTTAAATGACATTAATTTATTGAATTTTTAATTTGTTTAATTAAATGTGGACCTAATATTTAGAATGCCAAGAGGCACATAATGGAACCACTATTATATGAGACCACCTTTATGTTACCTATGATGACTAATAAATGATTTGATATTTGATATTTAATAGACATTTTATCTGAGGATTGAACAATCCGCCCTAAGTCGCTTAAATTGAGAGACGTCGTCAGGGAATTGCAACAATTTTGTTGATTCTTTTGTACAGCAGGTTTTATAGAATTTTGACCCAACCGCAAAGACAGTTTCCACGAACCTGTTATTGTAGTCGACCACGTCGGTGCACTCTCTTAGGCACTCGAAGCGGTTTTGTAAATGTAGAAAGCTGTGTTTCTAGCTGTATATTAATATTCAATGTACCTCTTGACAAGCGGTGATCACTGCCAATTTTAACGCTGTTGATCACTGAGACATCATTAAATGTATGCCGTTTGGTAGATAGGATTAAGTCAATCTTATTTTTTGTGACACCATCGGGACTAACCCTCGTCCATCTGCGATGATCCGGCTTCCTGCAAAATGAGTTCATCTCAATCTCATCTCGTAAAGATATTATTTCACTCAAATTTTGTAATGTTAATTCATGTTGATTCTTTTCACACTGAGTTCTTCAGAGCTACCCATATATTTTCTACGCGTTACAGGTCTCTTCTTCAATGCAATGTTAACATTTTCTTCTCCCACCAATGACGTCTTTTTTTATTTGCATTACTTTCTTGAGGTTGTAGTGGGATTTTAGTATTAACCAGTCTTGCTTTTTTATTTACACACACTTTACAAGTCCATTTCCTTTTATGGCCAGGTGTCATTGTACCATCAAATCGGGTCGAGGAAATATTAGCACATTCTCACTCTCTCGTTCACGGGTCGAACTTATTATTGCAGATTGAGCAGGTGAGATACTATTTCCAAGGGAGCGGCTTACGACAGCCAGAGCATTGTATCGACATTGTTGCAAAATAAAACTTGCACCAAGTCTGCGCTGACAACTAATAAGGCGCCCTCTATCTGAAAGTAGTTAATATACGTGTAACCAAATCGATCGGATTCATTGGAATTCAAGTCAAGTCAATTCTGCTTCTCGCTCGTGCGCGGAGCGCACGTGCGGGGAGACCGTGTAAGGGCGGTTGCCCACTGACGGTGGTGTGGTGTCGCGGCCCGTTGAAACGGGCCGGTCTTTTGGTTTGGCGCTCCCGGCTCTTCACGCACGGGAGCGCGGGCCTCGGCTTGTGGTAGTGTGGTGCCGGTTGATGCCATGGTGATGACAGTCCGGTCTGTGGGGGTTCGCACCCCTCGCTAGCTCTTCTTTGTCGCCCTCGGCGCGGTACTAGCCTGCCGAGTGGGACCCCGTTCGGGGAGGCCCGGCAAACGACCAGCCAGCAGGCGACATCCTGCTGCGAGGGGGGCGAGGAGTCAGACCGGTACCGCTACCGCTAGAACTCTCCCGAGCCCCAACGGCAGCGGCAGTCATGTGGTTAAGTTGGCAGCCCTGTCTGTATACAAATAAAAATTATTAAAATAATTTTGCTGGTAGTTGGAAAAAGTATCATTTCGCGCCATTATTGAGCACTAATGGCGCAGCCGCGTGCTAACTCGGTGGAGCTTCACTCGGCAGAGGTCTCGGGTTCGATTTTCGTCGCGGCAATTTCGATTTTTTTGCAAAAACGACTGCGGCGACGCTGTCTCGTTCGGTGGCGTTGCCGCGGGACTCACCCGAGCGGGGATTTCCCGCGGCAATGGTATTATTGTGGTGGGGCTACCGCGAGCTCCCGGGGCTGGGGGCTCCCGCGGTGGCGGGTGTCGTGGTTGGTGCTGAGGTCGTCGTGGGCTCCAGGAGCTCACGTGGGAACGCTCTGGAGCTGCGATCGGGGGGGCGTGTGTGTAGTGGCGCGATGCCGCGGATGTGCGGGTGCACCGAGTTGTCGGCGGACTCGTACATCCGCCGCGCCAGACGCACGACGAAGTCGTCCAGGCCCTCGTGCTGGAGGTCGCGGCTGATGGTGGCGTTCCTCACGTACTTACCGGCGCCGACGATGGTGCGCAGGCAGAGGTTCTCCTGCGCGCGGAGGCGTTGCCGCTGCCTGTTGGCGGCTAGGGCGTACCACGCTGGCGCGGCGTACGTAAGGCGGGACCTGATGTAGGTCTTCTAGATCCCCAGCTTGGCCCGCAGTGGTAGCGAGCTAGCGAGGATCGGACGCAGTTTACTTCGCGCCACCATTGCGGCGACGACCGTCTTTT
This sequence comes from Blastobasis adustella, assembly GCA_907269095.1. NCBI lineage: Eukaryota > Metazoa > Arthropoda > Insecta > Lepidoptera > Blastobasidae > Blastobasis > Blastobasis adustella. The sequence goes on from OU026132.1 coordinate 2,835,677, forward strand.
GGACGTGGTCGCGCATAGTGAGGCCCTGGTCGATGGTGAGGCCCAGGTAATTCACCCTGCGCGACCACGGGATGTCTTGTCCTTGGAGTTTCAGTGGAGGGGGCAGCTCGCCGATGTTATTCCTTCGCCCGACGATCATGGCTTGCGTCTTCGCGACGTTTACCGACATTCCCCACTTGTCGAGCCAGGCGGGTAGGGTGTCAAGTTGGGCTTGCGATCGCTTGATGGCGTGGGTGACGTTGACCGACGAGCTCTGGTACGACGTGTCGTCGGCGAAGAGCGCCAACAGCACGCCGATGCTCACGGGGATGTCGTCAGTGAATATGGCGTAGAGGGCAGGCGAGAGGCAGCTACCCTGTGGCACGCCGTCGAGGACTCGGCGCACCGATGAGGTCTTGTCCTCCACTGCCACGTGAAACTCCCTGTTTTGCAGGAAGCTGGCCACGACCTGTAGGATGCTGTGTAGAGTGGCACTCTCCGACAGTTTGTACAGCAGGCCCTCGTGCCATACCCTGTCGAAGGCCTTCTCCATGTCTAGCATCACCACGACCGAGCACTCTCGCTTGTTCCGGCAGGTGGCCAGGCAATGTAGTACCCGGGTGAGCTGGAGTGTGGTGGAGTGGCCCGGCCTGAAGCCGAATTGCTCCGGCCTGGGCTCTATGTGCGGGGTCAGGAAGCGAAGCAGGAGCGTTTCGAATACCTTTGACAGCATCGACAGCAGCGTTATGGGCCGGTTTCCGTCTGGCTTCATGTGATTTTTCCCGGGCTTGGGCAGCATTATGACGCGCCCCAGCTTCCAGGCTGTTGGGAAGTGACCCGTGCGTAGTATCCCGTTACAAACGCGGGTGAATGCCGCCACGGTGCGCGGCGGCAGGTGGCGTAGCGCCGCGTTTGTGATGCGGTCCGCGCCCGGGGCCTTACGGGGTTTGGTGCGGTTGAGTGCGCGCTGCACGGTGCCTGGGGAGACGTACAGGGGTTGTTCGTCTGCCGGGGGTGGTGCTGTCAGTCGCTCTCGCAGGCGTCGCTCGACTGCCTCGCGGTGGTCGTGGTCTCTGATATCGTTGGGTGTGAACTGCTTCTCCAGGTGCTCGGCGAAGATCTCCGCCCTGTCGTCAGCCTTGTACCTGGGTCGGCAGTCGGAGTCCAGCAGTAGCCGGACGAGCTGGGGTTTGTAGGACAGCTGGCGGCATAGACGATGCACGGAGGGCACGTAGTCGCTTACCTCCATGATGTAGTCCTCCCAGTGCTCAGCTGCGTGGTCGGCGAGCGCTGCCTTCATTGGAATTAGCAGGTAGCCGTCCAATAAGTACCGCAATAACAGCGCCCTCTAGCGGAGTGTTTGCAAAACAGATAAGGAATCAGCTTCAGCTATTCAGTAATAGATGGGGCCTCTTTGCTATGGGTATGTGCGGGTGATTCACATAATTTTAAACAATTATTTTAGGGTAAGTTTAAAAGCAAATTTGGCACTTGTTCATACATATAAGGACTTTGCAATATAATAAAATAAATTTCTCTGACCTCTTATTGGAGTCCTTCTTGCATTAATGTGAGCAATTTAACACTGTAGAGGTGGTGCTAAAATTAAAAACAATTTCGGCGATGTTTCCTATTTTCTTTCTAGTCCCAAAGAGTTGCCGCCTGATAACACTTCTTCGAACTATTTGATGGTTATAACACATAAATATATACTTTAATTTAACTTATTTACACAATTTCTATTTTTAATCAACACAGTGTGTTGATTAAAAACTCGATGTAAACATAAGCACTTTAGCGCCCTCTCCCACGTTTCCACGTTTGGTGACCATGACATTTTTGTTCAGTACTCGTGTGGAAAATGCACGTGCCGGCGACGATTGCGCGACAACGGCATCATCGCGTGGTGCGGCGCGCTCGGGCTGCATGCGCTGCCCGCCGCGCTGTACTACGAGAGAAACCTTGTTGAAATACACGCGCCAAGCAACGCCATCAGCCGCCTACGAGCTGATGACATCCCATCGACCCTGCTGGTAGTATCCACAATCATCATCATCCTGGTTTCATATCCCGGTCGCACTCCCGCGCGGCAAGAGAGGACCTGCTGTCCGACTTCCTGCTCTACTAGTCAATTTTGCTTGCTGGTAGTATCCGTGTTGTCTTATGATCATCTTTCCTAAAAGCCCTCGATGGCGCTTGAACATCTTCCGAAGTACCTTGATCTTATTCCACAAATCCAAAATGGCAAAGAAAATTTATCTGCAAGTGCAAAGTATTAAACTATTTTGGTTCTAAGATTTGATGATGCAATCAGTATCGATAGCGAGATAGTGCGATGATAGAACGTGAAAAGCAATTCCTCGGAACACAGGGAGGAAAATTCTCTTCGCTGGATCAACGGTACCATACAAATTGTGAGCATGAGCGAGATGCTGCTACTGCTACTGACTACAGACAGATTTAATCTACATTTAAAAATCAGAAGTTGCCTTTAAGAAACAGGTACAATTGTATGCGGCTGTCACTATACATCTAATTTTGATTTGTTTTAAGGTTTTGGATCTAAGCAATAATTCCATGATAAGAGCTGATGCAGCAGCAGCAACAATGCTCTTCTCTAATAAACGTCGCAAGATTTGGTTTGTCGGTAGCACAATAGACTGTGGGTGCGACGAGAAAAACTTACCATGGCTCACTGCGCTTCTTGAAAATATTAATCAGGTACGTAAGAATAAAGCAAGTAATGCCTAAACATGTTCACTAAAAGCAATATATCACAGGAATCAAAATATAAGATATGACAATAGAAGTCTTATGCGCGCATTAAGGAGAGGCTTGCCGTCACTTTAAATGCGCAATGGGCGGGTTCAAAGCGTGATTTGCGGGGCAGCGCGAGGCGCTCCCTGCCGCACCCCGCGCAGTCGTATTCCTGCACGGCTCGATATAATATCCCAATTCCCAAATCATCTAGAATAACAATCTTGGTGTCTTGTGGTCAAAGAGTACAACTACATAGTTTATAAATATTTATAAATGTATCAGACTTAGAAATTCAAGACAAGCCGTCCCCCGCGGTTTTCACCGCGCGCAGTACGGATTTCTATAAACATTTGACTATCCCGCGGGACCCTGTTATATTTCTGGAATCAAAAGGGTTCATTGAATGAGACAGAAAAAATATTCATTTTGCGAAATCGGTTCAGTCATTTCGAAGTTTAGGTACTGTAACTCCGCGGGGGATCGTTGATTAAAAGTTAAAAAGCACAAGTTACTTAGTTGAGAATTTACTATCGAATGAAGATGTAAAATACAGCTTACTTCTAATTCAAATGGAACACATTTAAATTCCTACCTAGCCAGTGCTATATGTACAGATCTACATACTACTTACTGCAACATGCTAAACACACTAAAGCCCAGGTCACACTATTGGAGCACCAACCCTCCCAAAAGCCTATTTATCTTAGAGCACGTCCTAACCTAAGGTCTGCCAGTCCACACATGCTATAGTACCCCAGCATCCAAACTTAAAAACTTTTCTTCTTTATTAATAAAGATAATCTGCCAAACTATTTGGGTGAAAAGAAGCATTTCAGCCGCCAGTCGCCATTTTCTTATAAGGATTTCCAAAATGCCTTCAGCAAACAAACAAACAATAGCTTTTTCGTCTCGGGATATAATGTCTTGGAACAAGTTCGGGCATAATTTCGTGTGCGTTATTTTTCCGAGGAACGTCATCAAGTGACGTTTCGCGGAAGAAAAAGCTCACTGCCCCGCGCGCCGCACCCCCGCATTCATCATCGGAATCTTATTCTTATTCTAAATATCGTGATATACACAGTTGTTTCAGTTTACAGCTGCTAGTGTATAATAAATAATCATGACCATAATCTCCCCCCACAGCCCCCACCACTGATCCCCCGCGCGCTAGGCACCGGCGGCGGCGCCCCGCTAAAGGAAAATCCCTTTAGGCTAGGCAGGTCGTTTTCTGAGTTAGACATCTTCTCAGTAGGTCAATTTCTAAGGACGTCATGTTCTGGTTTGGTCATCTTTTTATACTGCCACAGCTTTTTCAAGTACTTTCTCTTAACCGATTATTAGGTAACTATGCACACATACTAAGTTTCTGTGAGAGTACAATACTATGATATATATATGAGGATCTGATGATGGAGTCTGGAGGTGGACAATGGAACTCTTTAACCGTTGCTAGTAACCAAGTCGAGTTTAGACTCATTTGGTTGCTTTTAACGAATTCTATACAGTATGCTTGAAGATGAGGTATTGATGACAGTGTCAAGAGTTAGGCTATGGAACTCTTCAACCGTTGTTAGTAACCAAGTCGAGTTTGAACTCCCATTCTCGATTTTGGTCGAGGCTCCACAGGACCGTCAGCTGAGTCATGAAAACCACTTACAATGTAATTTTAGGCTTAAGTTTAAGTTAATGGTGGCGACTTTTTCCAATATTGGCATCAGGTTTGTTGAGAGTCCCAAGTCACGCTCAGATATCCATATTGAAGACAATCGGAAGTTTGGTATCCCATATGGCTTTTCTATTTACTTTTTTAAATGTTAAACGGCCGACAAACAGGCAAGCGGGCCACGTTATGGAAAGTGGTAACCGCCGCCTATAGACATCAGCAACACAGGTGCGTTACCAGTGGTAATGTCCCCTTGCATTGCCTACCTCTCATATGACCTTAAAGGGTGCGTCCAAACTCCAGATCTCGCGAATTGTTTCGCAGGACGAAATGCAACAGCGCGCAATAGCACGAGCGTTGTATGCGTGGCGTGTCCGTAAGAGCTGGACGCACAATAAATTATACCTCTTGAGGATTTCCATGTACAAACGAAACACTGTAGCTAGGACTCCCAGCTATGGCTGGGAGCTCATTCCATATCTGAATATTACGAGCTTTCGTTCTTTCGAATCTTCGCGTGGTCACCAACAGATGGACTACGTAGTGGGGATGAGTGCCCAGCTCGCGGTGGTTGGCATATCAAAATATCAAAAAGTTCTTGAGAACATTCCCCAATGTACGGCCTGTAGAACACACAGGGAGCTAAAGTCTCTTTGGTCACCCAGTGATTTTAACTTGCTTTTAAGAGTAGAGGTAACGTATCTTATTTTGAATTCTGTGCCTACAATATTCATATTATTATAACTATTCACAGATAGAAGACTATCAAACTGTGGCATGCTCTGAATATACCAAAGGACTACTAAAGAATCTGAACATAAACGAATTATGCGCTGAGCCATGGAGAGGATGGCCGCTGATATCATCGTTGTCTCTGATATCCATTTGCGCGCTCGTGGTTGGATTCATTGTGAAGCGATATCAGAAACAGATCAGAGTGTTTTTATTCATCCACGGCTTGTGCCTCTCCTGCGTGCAGGAGGAAGTACCGGACGCTGCCAAGCAATATGATATCTTCATCTCATTCTGCCACGAGGACGACGACTTTGTAACGGATGAAATTCTACCGAAACTATCAATGTACAATCTGTGCGTACACTACCGGGACTGGATGGCCGGCGAATGGATTCCCGCCCAAATTGCGCGTTCCGTCCACGATTCTAAGAGGACTATCATCGTCATGTCCAAGAGCTTCTTGCGGTCTTCGTGGGGCCTCATGGAGTTCCGGATGGCCCACGCCGCGACGGCTGAGGCAGGCCGCGCGAGGGTCATCGTTGTTCTGCGGGAAGAAGTTTTCAACGTACCGGAGTTGGACGCCGAGCTGAGGAGCTACTTGTCGACCAACACGTACGTGAAGTGGGGCGACCCGTGGTTCTTCGATAAGCTGCGTTACGCCTTACCCCGGGAGCCGATTGAACAGCGTGCGGAGCTGGCTGGTGACGGCGACGACTTTAGGATGGCGGTTAAAGTCTACAGGAGAGATGACGGTGAAACTACACTGAATGGGGTTGAATGATGAGCCAGCCGTTTTAATTAAACCATATCAAAACATTGTTGCATTTTCATTTTTATTTTTACCTTCAAATTTCATTTTGATATTTCTTCATTTCTATTTTGGAGCAGTCTCTACGTAAAACCTCTCCCGGAGACTCATTCCACAAATGAATTGTAGAATTTAGAATTTAGCGTTTAGAATTGTTTATTATTAAAGAGGGCATAACGTCACTGATAGGAAGACAGTGGCTTTAATGAATGAATGAATAAATGAAAGAAATTTATTCATTAACAAGGACACCACATTACAATAATCACATAATTTAAATAAACAATAATCATACAAATAAAAAACATATAACAAATTACAAAATTTATAAATTGATTCGGAATTGCTGTGCTGTGGCACACCTTGTCAACAAAAGGACCTCACTCAGCATGAGCCACGGCCGAAGCCGCGGCGCTGATCTTCCGCGAAACCCGCGGAGTGAGGTCTAGAACGCTGCGGTCTAAAAGTTTAAATTCAGAACCGTCCTAAGTTCCGAATAAACTACATATATATTATACCTATACAGCCAAATACATTGTTGTTACATAAATATTTTATAAAATAGACATGTTATAGTTCTCCGTGATGCGCCTGGGCGGCGGGGCGCGGGGCGCAAGCACCTAGGTTACAGCCACCCGGCCCTTAGTTTTGACCTGCCACTAGTCTGTATTCTACCGGCGCCGGCGTGCCGGTTAGCATACGCAACGAAATGAAATAAATAAATATCCACGTAGTCTCAGTGCCGTGTAAACTAAATAATTACTGTACCTATAAATAAAGTGCATATCTAGGACAGCGATCTGAACACAATCATAACGCACCACAAGACCATAACCTATGTTCCGCAAAAGTAAAAATCATCACACCACTTGTGACTAAATGAGTCACACGATATTTTCGCAGGCCTGTATGCCAGGCCAGTTTCGGTATGTACATACGTACATAATTTTTTCTTTTTTTCTTTTTATACCTAGACATTCATACCTGTAATTTCATTCATTTGTTTTAACGATGTGACGGTCCCACCTAAGCTCCAATAATAAATAGGTACGATAATCAGATTTAGGTATTATTCCATTCACAGGTAAATAGGTACACTCATGTAGTCTAACTAAATACCTAAGTAGTAAAAACATTAAAGCGTCGACATTGGGTATAGGTAAGTACCTAGAAAGACATACAACACCTAAAACAATTCCCTACCAACAATATACCTAAAACTGTTACCTACCAACTGTCGGGAGGTCAGCATCAATACTTATCTATAGTAAAATATATGGGGACATTTTAAAATATATTATCCAAATAAAAATAAAAGAAAATTACTATACTCCGCAATTTGATACCTACTTGAATACAGATATCTGAGTACAAGCTATTCACGCCCTTAATGCCTACTTGTAAGGCCCATTTTCCGCTGGAGGCAAGCGTCGAGTTAAGTCGGTGTTCGGATGGCAAAACTAATATCAACCTTATTTTATTATCATTAAAGCGTAAGTTCCATCGGCATCGAGAGATTGTGCCTTGAAAATCTCGTGTTTCCCGTGAAACAGAAATCCTATTGTGAAATATCGACCTTATTGCGTTCCGAATAGAGCATACTTTCAATCGTCACGTGGAATTTAGTGTTTCGCGTAAAACACCTACAATGATCGCATGAAATTGTATCGGACAATGAAGAATCGACCTTATTGGTGAGGAATATAGGTTGTTTTCGATCGTCACGGGAAGTTGATAGTTTCACATAAAACATACCTACAGTGTTCCTAGGAAACAGTTTCACGTAAAAGATACCTACTATGATCCTGTGAAACAGTTTCGCGTGAAACATACCTACAATGATCCTGGGAAACAGTTTCATGTGAAACATACCTATTGCGATCCTGCGAAACAGTTTCACGTGAAGGATACCTACGATGATTCTGGGAAACATACCTACCTACATAATCCTGTGAAATAGTTTCTTGTGAAAACATACCTACTGCGATCGCAGGAAATTGTGCTTGTTTCATGAGAACAGGGTTTCGCGTGAACAGTTTCATAAGAAATAATTGAGAGGTTATAAAAGGGCCTGGAGACGGGGATTCGAGGTTACTCGGGGCGCACTTTTGAATCAGTTTGTTGGAGTTGCTGAAACGCTGCTGGCTTTTCTTGGGGTCGCGAAATTCTTTCAGGGGGACACTTCTGGTTGAGTCAAGACTACGAGCTACGACTGTTATACGTGAAGTTCAAGACGCCCAAGTTATCGAGGATTGTAAAAGATTTTACCTAGATAAGGAATTAGAATCAGTGCTACGATAAATAATATACAGGTACGTGAGTGTAACTGGAACAGTGATAAGATTCTAATTAGTTTGTTTATTTCAGGTGGAGTAGTTGATGCTTTTCCTTAGGTTCCTGGTGCCGCCTTTGTTTTAAAGGGCGGATCTGAATGGATTTCAGACAACCGTTCGGGCAAGTGACTCCTACGATCCCATTATTTGGTTTTAAGATATTAGCTACTTATTATGGGACTAGCGGTCGCTTGTACCTAAAGTCTGGCGTGGGTCTAAGGTTTCGAGTAGGAGCTGGCCATGGAAACATGGTACGCCGCTTGGGCGGGTCCGACCCTGCTCGAATACTGATGACTCATTATCTTATACACATCTTTCGAGGATCCTCCCCAGCTAGATTGGACCCTCGGACTTGCCAGGTACACATTCCATCAGCACGCTCCGGAGGAGTTCTGTTGGAAGGTTAGGCATACACTTTTTGGACTACGGAATCTCACTATGCCTTGATGTGACCACTGGTGCCTTTCCACTCCAAACTGGTTAGGGAATGTAGGATAGTATAGGTATTAGACACATGCTTAGGGGAGAGAAGACAACAGAAATTCGGTCTTTTCTCCGTCACTTAGGCAGGGACACATACAATTACACATCAATTAAAATTATAAATTTTATTTTGATACATTTGCAATTACAAGGAATAGATTCAAGCTTCATATTTGGGACAAGCTAGCTAGACTAGGTATGTTAGGATTATCCTTAGGTACCAAAGTGTGGTTGTAACAATTGTTAAAATGGATAAACAGTAAAGATTATAATAACAATAACAGAGATAAGAAAGAAAAACAAAGGAGTTGTACTCCTTTGTTTTTCAAAGGAGTACAAAATACAGCATAAAACTTCAATATTTAGTAACATTAATAATAATCCAATATAAACACCCTATAAATAAAATATACTGACTTTTAATTCTCAAATATTATTATATTTCCAAATTGAGTTAAACCCTCGCAGAGACAATATCTATTATACTAGAGAATTCAAGAATTAAACCAGTGAGGGGCGAGCCTCTAGCAATACAATTCTGAGTTAACATTAGGTATATAGTTCAACTCAGTATTCTATCAGTAAATTCATAACGAAGGATTTCTGATGTCTATTCCACAAAATATTTGACTATACTAGGAAATACTTAACAAAATGTAAAGTCTTCATCGGTAAAATATTAGTATCATAATAAAGATAGCTTAAGTAGAGCTTATTTCAGCTATGATTACACCACCAGTAGGAATTCAGCAGCCCGTTGCACTCCTAGCTCGAAGCAATCTGTAAGACAATATGATCTATTCGAATTTAAATCAGTTTACCAAACACTACTACTGAATGGTAGGCTCATCTTGGTGGAGATAAGATACTGTCCAATGTAATAAAAATAGGATAGGGCATAAACTAGACTAACCAGGGCCTGCTTAGGGTAGGAATGTGAAGGGGCGACTATACAACTTATGTACAGTTAGAGTAAGGTTATGTAGCATAAAATTAAACAGTTTATTTACCTACCATTGATTGTCTACTCGCGAAACTCCAAACTGATATCATAATCAATATCGAATCACCAGATGCCATACTTTAGAGATCCACGCTAGCTCGAAACTAGTTACTGCCGCAGACTGACAGATCTCATACCAATTGCCTGAAATAAACGAAAATTACAGTTAATAAAACAATACGTCATAACCATAATAGTAATAGGTCTAGTATTAGGTTAGAATCATGGAGGGCAACAATATTACATTAAACAGAAATAAAGTAGGCTCCCATTTACTGGCCGGGTATTCACATTAGGTATTCTCAAAGAACTAGCTCGTACATGATGAGGCCCGCGACCGTACCCGGGTTTGGCCCCATTGTTCGCACTATACTCCTAGGTATTATTGCCAAAATAGGTATTAAGTTTTAACTTACCCCGGAAGACTAGGATATCGCCTCAACACCATTATACTACTGTTTGATTATATTCTGTTGCACCATACTTTATTCACTAAAATATAAAATAAGCACAAAGGGTGTTGGTCCGCGCATCTTACAATTTCTTCAGATCACTTTTACAATAATTTCGCCATTCGAAAAAACAGTGATTGAATTGCCACCGACTTGGTCATAACCTGAAAAAACAGAAAATAGTCAATTAGTAATTGTACAGCGAAATCTGAACATAACGTGCGCGCCTAAATAAATCGTGAGATTGTACCTACTGAGATAAATATGGCGGCGCGGTACTCATTTTGTTGGTTTTATGGGTAATATTGAGCCGACAGTGACTACTCTCAATTATACACCAAGTCCACAACAAGCACAAAAATAATTCCACTAAATAGCATTGGGAAACGTTTCACAATTCATTTTGTAGCCATAACACCGTATCTGGGAGGAGAACTTTAATCGGGTTAGATATAGCGCAGGAGTCTTTGTTTCATTATAGGTACTTACCCGACTTCCGATTCCAATGAGAACTGTGATTGGCTGACACTTATCGAGTAATTACTCATTTAATGTGAAGATTAACCTAGGGACTCCACTATAGATTGAATTGATTGTAAATGTAGGCTGTATTTAGGTAATTTTAATAATGAAACAAAATATCTATATCTAAACTTAGGATCGAATTTAAAAGAAAGCAGGCTAATGTGGATCAACCAGCGGCTACTAGTTGGCGCTAGCAGTACAGCTCGTTGTTTAGTCTATAACTAAATTAAGGAGTACTCTAAAACAATTGTATGATCTGTTACAAAACACTAACTGACCCTAGATCGAAACCGAAATCACTAGAATTGTAAATTTGACCTGAATGTATTATTTCACCCTATCGATTGGCTGCGCCATCTGTAAATTTTCCTGGGAACCCGTTAGATACGATCTAATCGATGACTACGACATGAACAGTTTTCCATTGGGTATCTAAAAGCTTTTCCTAACTCTCTAGGTGGCGTTTCGAGAACTTTGGAAACTAAAGATCTCTTGAAATAGGTACCTACTAAGTAAAGGACATAAATAAACACGGGATTTTACAAATCCACGTAAAATATAAAATACATAAGCCACCGGTATTTATAACGAGCTAACAAGAAAGGAAAACTAAATAGTTTTGGTATAGCATTTGACTTGACAATACTTACGGGAAAACTACACACACCCAGATATTGAGTTCTTTACCATTATTTCAGCAAGGGTAATACGTACTGTTTATACGTAGCCAAATAAATGGAGAACGCATGTTATCCTTTTGCGCTATTAGGTAGATGACCTTTCGAAGACGTCTAGAGATGGGACTAAACCACGGCAATAAATAAATCGATTCCCTTTTTGGTAAAATGTACTGACAGAAGGCAACTGAAACAGCTGGCATACAAAACCACATTAGTAGTAAGATTCGTCTCAAAATATCACGATAATTGTTTAGGACCAATAATAATTGGTATTAACCCTTTCGCGCGCAAGTGCCGAACATTGGTCGAGAGGGCGTTGGTGAAAGCAAATTTTATTATTATTCTTTATTGTACATGAAAAATTTTACAGAGTTTTACAAAATCTTAAGATAGTTCACAAAGGCGAGCTTATCTCTGCAAGAGATCTCTTCCAGCCAACCTGAGAGGTGTGAAAGCAATAACACGGGTACTTGAGCATGTACTTAGATACAGTTAACAAAATAGCTAATAAAACCTAAGCTAAATCCTTAAATACTAATAGACATGTTCACAAATAAATATATAAATATATACATATAACATAAATATATACATACCATATACCTATCATAATTGTGTAGATAAGAAGTGTTCTTTTACTCTCATCTTAAAAGTGGGAAAAGTGGGACTTTCTTGGATAGCCTTGGGAAGTCTATTCCATAGCTGCACAGCACGCACAGAGAAGGAGTTGTAGAAAAATTTTGTATTCGTTCTAGGGAACTCTAACATCCTAGTTATACAGGGGCGCCTAGAACGAGTGTCAGGGGGTACATGCTGGAAACGTGAGCGGAGATAGTCGGGAGCACAAGGATCATGTAGGATTTTGTACAGAAAGGAAAGGATATGCATATCACGCCGCCGCCGGATTGGGAGCCACTTCAACTGAGCACGATACTCAGAAACACGATCGTATTTGCGAAGACCGAAAATGAACCGTATCGCTAAATTTTGCAACCGTTCAAGTTTGTTAAGTAGCTCCTCAGTGACATCCAAGTAGCATACGTCAGCGTAATCGAGTATTGGGAGGAGCAGCGCTTGAGCAAGCAAAATTTTAGTTTTGTGGGGCAAAAAGTTTTGAAGAAGCTTTAAGGAGTGAAAAGAGTAGTGCATGCGCCTGCTCACTTCACCAATCTGCGCCGACCATGACAAGTCACAGTCCATAATCAGACCCAAGTTTTTGGCTTTGTATGTGTACGGAATACACACCCCATCATAGAAAACCTTGGGTACATCATCCAACCGGAGTTTACCCCTGAGCCTTCCGCTACCAATAATCAAGACTTGTGACTTAGCAGGATTCACCAGTAGACCAAAACGCCTGGCCCAGTCGTGTATGGCGGCAAGGTCATCATTGATCGCATCAACTGCGTGTGATATATCTGACACAGTGAAATGTCTGTAGACTTGTAAGTCATCTGCATACAAGTGGAAGGGAGAAGAAATAGCATGGGAAATATTGTTAATAAACACAGAAAAGAGCAATGGTGAAAGTACTCCGCCCTGCGGTACACCAGCAGATATTCCCAACCAGTCCGATGAAAACTCATCTGACCTCACGCTCTGCACGCGACCGTGCAGATAGGAACTAAACCACTCAACCACAGGGGGAGATAGGCCAAGGGAGTGAAGGACACCAAGTAACACATCGTAATCAACCGAGTTGAATGCATTGCTGAAGTCAAGTAGCGTCATGATAGTGAGTTGAGTACTGTCCATCGCATAGCGAATATCTTCCGTAACGTTCAGCAATGCACCCACCGTACTATGAGATGGACGAAAGCCAGATTGGAATGGACATAGAAGGTTGTTGGTTATGAGATATGAGTAGAGCTGCTGATGCACAATACTCTCAAGGGCTTTAGAAAGGACCGGAAGGATGGATATAGGACGGTACTGGGAAAGGGAGGTAGGACTGGCCGTTTTAGGTAGTGGGATGATAAACGCCTTTTTCCAAGATGACGGAAATACATTCACCGACATAGAAAAATTAAAAATGTGTGTAATGATAGGTGAAACATATTCTAGGATTGGCAATAGCATGTCTAGGCTCAGATTATCACTACCCACCGCCTTTGTGGAGATGGAAAGAATACTCTTCCTAACCTTGTCGTTCGAAACAGGTTGAAAAGTAAATGGTGGACAGTCGGGACGGTGAAGTTTGGATAAGTAAGAAAGGGAAGAGAATTTCGTTAGGTTATCTAGAACAACCGGAGGTGTAGAAAAGTGTTTATTTATACAATTAAGGTCCATGGTAGCCTTAGAAGCATTCATGTGCTTCCCGATACCAAGAGTTTTCAAAAATTTCCAGGTATGAGCTTGAGAAAGGTTTTCCAAAGAAGAATGAATGTACCGGCGCTTTGAGTCCCTACACATCCTGTTGCAGATGTTGCGCAGTTTTTTATAAGCAGCAAGATTTATCTCAGACTTTTCCTTGCTGTACCGTGCCTTAGCCCGGTCCCTCCTTGCCATCGCTGCTTTAATGTCCCGTGTCAGCCAAGGGGCAGGAGCATGCTTCACACGTACTGGTCTTACAGGTGCATGAGTGTCAAAAACTTCAATAAAAGTGGAAGTAAATGCGTCAACCTTGTCATCAATGTTGTCAGCGGTTAAAACTGGAGACCAGTCGATTTTTATGACATCCTCCCTCAAGCGAACAAGGTCGACGCCTCTGACATTGCGCCGAAAAATTACCTTGCTCCTAATTTTGGGGGGACGAATTTTGTAACCCAGGTAAACTAGGTCATGGTGTGAAAATGGGGCTCCCATTTGCCCATGTGTGATGACAGAATCAGGCCTTGAGACAATCATGACATCCAGCAAAGAAGGTCTACTGTTAGGTAAATGATGAGTAGCGGCTAGCGGCATTATTTGCAAGTTGAGCGAGGAAGTAAGCGCTGCAAGTTTACGAGCTCTAGTGTCATCCTTAAGAATGCAGGTGTTGAGATCGCCCATAATTATTATATGGTCATAAAGAGTGCTTAAATTCTCAAGATATGATTCAAAAGAACCAAAATAGTCAACCTTATCATTTGGGCTGTAAACAACACCAAGTAAAATTTTTCGGTGGTGAAGAACAATTTCCAGAAATAGGTGTTCGAGCGCACCAGTATACTGCGCAGGAGAGGTACTAATTACCGAGGCAGAAATGTCACTGCGCAGGTAAATACCAACTCCGCCGCCTCGCACTCCCACACGATCATTACGGAAAAGGCGATAACCCGGCAAAGCACACATAGTCGACGGCATGGAGGGCTTGAGCCAAGTTTCTGAGACAAGAATTCCATCGACGACCCCAGAGCTAAAAGAAGCAAGAAGATCAGCATGATGTGCCTGAATGCTTTGAGCGTTGATATGCACTAAGGAGAGGAAACGTGAACAGTCTTCGAAAGTAAATTTTAGCTTATCCTCAAGCGGCTGCGAGTCTGTAAGAGTAGAACAATCACTAATAGCACTTTCAAAATCATCAGAAGAGGAGCATGAAAAATAGCTATCATTTAACATAAATATAATATTATAATAATAAACACCTAATATAAAATATACCTAATAAATACTTATATGAATTTAAAAAATGTTCTTTATACCTCACCAGCACAAATTGAGAGGAAGAGATATCAATAAACATTATTTTAACCATCAAACAGAACAAAAACTTGAGGGTTCAACACATAGTAGGCATCAAATCAATACACATAAATAAACTCGAGAGTCAATTACAATATATAGTACAATGTTGTAAAGAATATTAGACTGTATACTATTAACTCCATACTAGTAGTCAAGCCAAAAAAAAAAAAAGAAGAAAAAATTATCTTGGCAGTTGTCACTTCGATCTGTGTGTCAATGTCACATCATTACAACCTCAAATTCAAAACAACAGAAGATAAACAAAGTCAGACATTTTAAACAATACCCTTATTATATCAATAAAAACTTAATAATGAAAAGACAAGCAATAAGGACCATTTTCGTAGCGACAAGAAGCTCCATAAATGATATTCGACAGTCGGCATCAGTGTAAAACATCAGGATATCACTTGATCGGCAGCTACAGTTTTGGGTGGGAACTTCGTTAGCAAATCCTGAAGCTCAGCCATGGTGGTCATCTTCCTGCGACTCTTATCCGGCAGTAGCACAACAATAGTGCCCTGTGCTGTCCAGCAATTGCGCATGCCATAATGTTTCCTAGCCGACGCGAAAACATCCTGCCGCCCCTTAGTGAGAAACTCGGACATGGAGATTCTTGTCCCCTTTAACGCGGTCTTCGCATTCCATACAGCCGAACGGTGTTTCAGAGCCTCAAAGCGCACAAGAATCGGTCGAGGTTTATCCTTCTTGACACCTAAACGATGACAAGCCTCAACTGTATTAATATCGATGCCGGGAAGTTTAAGTCTGCCATTGATTATTTCGATTATCTTACTGGATGTGTCCTCGCCGTCTTCCTCGGTCACTCCATGCAGCAAGAGTATTTTGCGTCTGGTGTGTGTCTCCAGATGATCTAGCCCACCTACCACTAGAGAAATCTGTGCTTTGAACATACCTAATGCCCTCCAAACTAAGGTTTTGAATGCAACATAATCCGCAGACAGTCCTTTGACAGTTGGGTTGCCTGTGCTGGTGGGCTGCTGTTGCTGACCACGCTCAAATTCAGACATTCTGGAGTCCATCCAGACTGCGAGTTCCTCCATTCTCTGAGCAAGCTGTGCAGTGTTGTCCATTTTTTGATAACTTGTTAATAGTGAAGACTTGTGTTGTGCAAACGTTTGTGGTGAGAAGTGATGATCAATATTATGCGTGGTGAGTCTTTTAACACATGTAAAATCACATTTACTATAACTTTTAATTATAAATCAAGGAGAGCTTAAATTTGATGTTATCACTTTCAAGTCTACCCGAAAAAAAAAACTAATTTATAATTTCGGGTGCAGCATTTGATTGAGTTGTTGCTATTGGTTCTACAATTTGAATTCCTTGAATAACTTGTATTTAGGATTTGATTATAAAATTACGAATTAATGGATGCGCTTAGGTTCCTACTACGGAACTAAAAAAATGAGATTGTATTCGGATAGCAAAGATAGACCGGTTTAATACTATGATATGGTGGACAGCAAATATTATACTTGAGACTCGATTATAATACTCTATTTTGTGTTGTTTGACTTTTCATATGTGTATGGTTTGCGAGTATGTAAAAGTGTACTCAGGCTGGAATCGCGTTCGACGCCGTCCGCATCTGTGGCGATTCACTGAGTGTTAGTGGTGTTTGGAGGTAATCAAAAGGTAGAATAAAGCTGCATCTGGGACTCTCTGGTTGACCGATATCGAAGATTTTAGAAGGGGGAGCGCAGCTGATAGCTATTCGGACGAGTTGTTGTTTTGTGATGTTAAAAGGCTTCGGCCTTATACAATGGGAAGCTGCAAGACTGTCTGAATCACGTAACTCATGCGAAACCGTTTTAAAATCATTAGATTGAGGGCCCTCGGGGAGCCGTTGGTGTAGCAGTTGCACCTGGCTTGACCCTCCACAAATCGCTTCCTTACTTCGAAAGGAAGCGATTTGCGAAACTATATGCGAAAGAGCAGACCCCGGCAGTTTGGCCTGTGCATTGGATGTTAGTCGCAAATTGTATACATACCCACGGAGGATCAAACAGTTTTAACTTATCATAAATCACTGGTCAGACCTTGGAAGGCGGACTCTACAGGAGCTTCCTGTCCTGACATCAATATTACTTGCTTCATGATTGCTACTATTGGATTCACAACCACCAAGGAATTTCTACACGAATAATCTACCAATGATGGCTAAGCCATTAATGCTACGAGTGCAACATGGTTGCTACCTATCTCTGCGATCCGGATTACAATAAATTATAACAGGGTTGATATTTTCCCCAATATTCACATATCATGGCAAGGCCATTGGAATTGAAACAACGCCATTGATTTATGGAACATATCCAAATATTACTACTCTTGACGACATCACCGCCAGTAATTGGCCATATTTGCATGTGTTTGGAGCACTCTCTCCATGGACTACCTGCTGATACTACATTATGTTACCTATATCTGTGCCGCGGAATTCGGGCCCTTCATCGTCGCCAAAAGGAAACACAGCCCAAGTATTCGCCTTAAATGTTTGGGTTGCCACATCTACATCGACGAGTCTATACATATACCTGCACCCTGCATTGCGTTTGAGTAAGCTGATGTTTTCCAAGTGAGTTTTATTATGCCCAGGAGTACGTTCTTGCACAAGTTCTACCTACCTACAACGAGACGATGTGGAGAGTTCGTGGAAAGAGCTACAAGCTTTTGGATCTACTTTATACATTTATTACCTGGATATGGTCTTGGAGACACTGGATTGTTCATATTGTCCTCTCAAGTCACTTCATAACTCAAAAACAACCTGACTCTGACGATTATGACTTACCTCTTTGTAACCTCTCTTTCAATATAAAGAAAAAGGCATTGCTGGGCGGATTGGAGTTTTTAAAAGACGTCTTTGGCTGCTCCAAACGGAATCTTGCGGAGAGATATCATATCCTCAGCTGACTTATAGAGGATATGATGAGCCAGTGTAATGGCTGGGGCAAGATTCACTCTCCCAATCCCCTATTTTTTTTATAATATGGAGAGTCCCTGAAATCCCCTTAGTATCAACATTCCCCTTGAGCATACGACAACTACTTTATAAATACACCAAATCTTATATTTATCTGCTACCTGGTAATCATTTATCCTATCAAATCATAATAACCTGTTTGTCTTCCAACTCTAAAAGTCTAAGGTTAGGTAGGTCTTCAGCAGAACCTCACCGCCATTATGATAAAGGAACGTCCTGAGGGCATGAACGGCGGCTTCGCAGCCTCCTTTCGAACCAAAACCCAGCTGGATCGGCTGGAAATATTCTTTCAGACTGGGCGCAGAAAACCTGCAACACAGCTTAGCTGTCAGGCGACGGTAGGTGGTACCAACCGCAATGGGACGAATGCCCTCGTCCTTCTTTTTTAAAGCGATAAGGTTGGCACTATACAGGGTATCTACAACCGATGAGTCTACCGCACCTAACAATATCATGTTCGTAAGCCCTGTAATAGAGTCCAAAAGAATATCATCAGCCTCACCAGCGCAGCTCAGGAGGTCCTTGAGGTGCTGCGGAGTCAGGCCATCAATGTCGCCCGCCGAGCCGGTTGGGAATGAAAAAACGGCTTGGCGAACGGCATCCGCTGAAACATGCAGCGCGGAATCCGCAGCACTGGGGGCGTCTGGTAACTGAAGGTCTGCCGGAGGTTGAGGATATTTACTGTGGAGGCCGGCCAAAGTCTCGGGCGTATCGGGAGCAAAAGTATCATTAGAAAAAAGGATACGAGCTGCCCCTTTGATATCACCGTCATTAATTTTATTTTCTACATGTTGAAGTACATTCCGAGTTGGTGTAAATGTGTGTAAGTTGGAACTATTAAGAGTAAGGGGGTTTAAACAGTTTTTTATAATACTTGCTGTTAATGAATTTAAAAAAGTGTTAGGACCGGTATCTTCAACATGTAGAATACTCAGCTCTCTTTGTCATTTTTGGCTGTAGCTCTTTGAAGATCTCGTGCAAGGGCTTGGGCTACAACGATCCTCGCCCCCGGGGGATCCTTTTTAAAATCCGTTTTGAAGTTTTTAGGTGGGCCACCCGTTCCCAGAATGGCTTTAAAGGGACTAGAGGCACTGACACTGGGGCACTGGGAACAGGGGCCGACGAAGGGACAGAGGCGCTAAGTACGCCGCGATCTTTATGCGACTTACCAATGTGAATGTTGAGGCCTCTCTGTCCCTTGAAGAAGAGAGGCTGGGGGCATCTGGGGCATCGTATCAAATTTTCCAATGACCTCGACCGTGCGTCATTTGCATCCTGGGACATGGGGTATTGGGGATATTTACAGAAAATATCTCAAAAAACTAAAACTAGGTACTATATGAAAACAAAGTATCAAAATAAAATCACACTTCATCATGAAATCCAATTCTGACAAATCTGACGCAGTCTCATTCTTGTGACGTGCGCCACCTTACGCCGAAGCCAGCCGAATAATACCGACAGCGTCTTGTAACCAGGCAACGCCTTACGTTGCCGAGGTAACAGCTTGTCCAAGATGTTGCAGATGTCACAGCAAAACAGTCTGTCATTTCAGCACAGCCTCATAACATAAATTATATACACGGAAAATTGGGGACACGCACAACCACGCCCACACACCACAGTATTCTCCACTACTGGGCGCGACGCGCATCAACCCTTAGGCCATCCAGAAAGGGTTACATATATTTAATATGAATATTTAATCGGCAGACAGCAGACTCGAGCCGTGACAGTTTTTTTTAAACATTTTTTTTTGTAAGATGGTAAATAAACGATTATTTATTTATTTATTTTTATCCATCCCTACCAATCTATCCCGTTATCTCGTGCGTCCTTTACTAATTTCACATCTAGCACACTAAGAGACACAATAATAAGGTACAAAACAAAAAAAACTAGATAAACTAGTCTCGAAGTTTAATTCACTGGCGCCAAATATCAAAATCCAAAACAAGGAATCTCTTTCCCTTTTAGGTGCCCCCATAGTTACTGAATCGATTTCTCCTTTAGTTGTTTCCTTAACAAAGAAGTTCAACAGGTTTCAAGACCGGCTATTAAAGATTCATCCACATATCGCCATCACCATAATCTGTTTTTGTTTGTTATTCGTCTCGAACGCTATATACATTCTACGCTGTAGTCCCTTGTGGAAATATCCCCGTCTTCTTTCATCACTCGACACCACCATACAAACCACGCTGTCATCCATAATCAATTGCCGTTTTGATTTTCGTTCATAGACCCAGTCCTCACTGCCCATCCGGTTTGGAGGCCTGGGAATCCGCAAAATTTCAGATTTATCTCTACCTGCCTTCCTGTCCTCCGTACATAGCATCTTGACAATCAAAATATATCTCCGTCCTTGTGCGGCGTCGAGGTGTCGTGCCTGTCGGAGGCCAGGAATGCATGGTCTATCATCTGTCCTAACGCCGATTTTCCCGCCAACACCAACTCCCAAAGGCTTTGGGATGAGCCGCTATGCAGATTGACTTCTTCTAACCTTTTAGAAAGCTCGGTTAATTCTGCAGATCGTGCTTCTTCTTGCGGTTTCGGAAAAGGAAGCGGGATTTTGGTTTCATGCCATTCCTTCACCCAATACAGGTACTCTTCTCACCAGAGCTACATTTTGTCTTTCCGTGTACCTGCGCCTTGGTATGAAAATTAACGAACTACATCGCTGCCATTGCGGAAGCATTGCAGATACCCTTGGGCACCATGGCCTGTCGTGCCAGCGTAGTGCGAACCTCAATGACGTCATCCGCCGTACCCTTGCCACCTGTATAAGAACCCAATGGGCTGACTCGGGATGATGGCAAAAGGCCCGCCGGCATGACGCTCGTTGCTTGGTCACAAGGGCGGCTCCTGGTGTGGGGTGCGACCTGTAAAGACACCTTGGCCCCATCCCACACAAGGGCTACCTCGCCCAACCCTGGCGCAGCTGCATCAACGGTGGAAGACCTTAAGCGGCGCAAATATGGTTCCCTAGGTCAGGGATATTTATTTGCGCCGTTTGGGGTTGAAAGTCTAGGACCATAGGGCCCTAGTGCTAAAAAAATTTTTCAAGAGGTATCTACCCGGTTAAGAGGCAACCGGAGACCGTCGTGCTGGCGCGTACCTCGGACAACGTATTCCTTTGACCATTTAACAAGGTAATGTCAGACTGGATTCTGATCAGAACTACTTTACTGAGGGTTTTAAAAAGAAAACTAAGGTTGAGGGGGTATAAAATATTTTAAATATATTTGTAAAAGGTAAAATTAAAGAAAACAAAACAAAAGAAAATAAAATACAAAACACAAAACCTTATCATAAAAATGGGTCCCTCTTTATTTTTTTATATAGAAAAAAAGAAAACTTCCTGCGCCCAAAGCGCCTTCAAAAATAGGGTACCTAGCACGTCATAATCATTTCCCCAAAACGGTTTACCAAAATGTAGGAGAATATAAATTTGAAAACAAATAAACTAATAAAATAAGAGAGATAACATGGTAGAAAAACCATACTATGTTACATAGATATACTTAAAAAAGAAAAATAAAAAAGAAATAAAGGGAACGTTCACAAAAATGCAACGTTACAGTAACGCCGCCAGCATTCTGGAAACGCTTCCGCTTGGCAGCGAGCTAGAATCAGCTTTTTGTATGTAATTAATTTTTTATGTAAAATGTGTATTTAGTTTCCTAAATTGTAGTTTTTAATTTGTACATATTGTAATGTAACTATATACATAAAAAATTGTATAATAAAGTGGAACAGGGGTACAAAAAAATAAGGAACCTTTGGAGTAATTTGTATGACACTTAATTCATATTTGTACCCACGCGTACTCGATAAAGTGTGATTCCAACAGTTTACAGTTTACATGAATGAAGTACCTAGTTGTTTTTAGTTCCCAGTATAATTGTTAGATTTTTTAAAATCCAGATTTGTAGTTTATTCCCTCTGTGGCAGTGACGGGAGGGTGTCATGCAGCGGGCTGGTGATCCTGAAACGGAAGGCTATTTTTTATATTACGTAGTGATGGACGTGCAAACAGCTCACCTGATTGTAAGCGGTCACTGTCGCCAATAACATCTACGATTCAAGTATTTAGGTTGCACGCAACAAAAAGTTGCTACCTTATCCTTCAAACCGGAACACAACAATGAAAGCATTGTTGCTTGACGGCAGAAATAGATAAGGCGATGGTACTCACCCAGGCGGACTTGTCAAGCTTGACCTTGAGAGTCCTACCACCTGATAGGTAGGCTGGTGAAAGGCGCGAGCGCATTACCAAAACCATTGGCTCTAAAGTCTTATTTGGTTACCTTATATTCGCTAGTAATTAAAATGGTTGCTACACGACACATTTCAAGTAATGTATAGGTATTTTATTATATTAAATTTAATTCTCATACAGACAATATGATTAATTAAATTAATAACTAAGCAATATAAGTAATGAAGGAAACTTCCCAATCAATTTTGGTCGTACGTAATCAGTAAGTCGATGTATTGTGAAGAACAAACTATATTGTATATTACATTTGCAAAAATGTTACGTGAAAGATTGGTTGTCATAATATTACTCAAAGTGATAAAACTTAAGTATTAACTTACCTGATCCTTCGTTTATAATGAAAAATAAATACTGCATCGGTCATAGTGAATATTTGCTTGACAACTTTATCGAGAAAGACTTCAATAAATTGCTTGGGCCTCTAAATTTTTTTCAAACAATCATCCTGCACTTTAAATACAAAATTCAAGATGGATTCATTACACCTAATAACTTTACCCATAATGTTCTCAATATGCTCTGCATCGGTGTTTTCATTTCTATCCATATTACAATGTGTATTTTAACAATTCGGTCAGTCCTTTTCTTCCCAGTGATAAGGGAATCATTAACCTTTTACTATTCTATTTATTTAGTAGACTTCCTAATCGGTTTCATTATCAACTTAGTTACAAATTACGTACACAGTCACTCAGAAGTTAGTTTGACCCTCAAACTTCAAAGAGTATTCAAATTTACCAAGAGCTATACCCGTAACTATGAATCTTATGTGAGATTGAACTGGTTGTACAGTATTTTAAGTATATCGTATATAGTGGCACATATTTTAGTGTTACTATTTCTCAATGAAAACAGTCCTTTCGGATATTTATTTCAATATAGTTTTGATATAAATATTGTAAGATGTACTATGTTGGTAAAGCTGATGACTACAGAGTTGTATACTTGGATTCAGAAACTTAAAGACGATAGTGAATCTGTAATAGAAACAGCAACTCAAGAAGAATTCTTTTATCAGTATTTGAATTTGCTGAGCGCGTTTAAAGACTTTGAAAAAATTTACAATGTCGTGGTAAGCAATATTTTATTCCTCATATAATAACAAAAAAAAGGAATAAGGTTCAATAATGCAAATAAATAAATATGATTGGACAAATTCACACAGCGCCATCGCCCCAAAGTAAGCAAAGCTTGTGTTATGAAATATAACTGATAAACTACTTATAGACTTTTATCAAATACATACCTATTATACATACTACACCCAGACTGATAGAATTTGAAATTCATCAATTCAATTTCTGCTCGACGGGGATGCGAACCTGGGACCTCTGCTTGGCACACCGGCATGTTAACCAACTGAACCACTCAGTTTGTCAAGTCTGTCTTATTGTTCTTGATTTTCAGATAACATATTACACAGTCGAAATCTTCTTCGAATGTTTGGCTTGCTTGCAACTGGTTATATTTTTTTCAAAGCGTTAGGACAGATGATAGACCATGCATTCCTGGCCTCCGACAGGCACGACACCTCGACGCCGCACAAGGACGGAGTGATATTTTCATTGTCAAGATGCTATGTACGGAGGACAGGAAGGCAGGTAGAGATAAATCTGAAATTTTGCGGATTCCCAGGCCTCCAAACCGGATGGGCAGTGAGGACTGGGTCTATGAACGAAAATCAAAACGGCAATTGATTATGGATGACAGCGTGGTTTGTATGGTGGTGTCGAGTGATGAAAGAAGACGGGGATATTTCCACAAGGGACTACAGCGTAGAATGTATATAGCGTTCGAGACGAATAATAAACAAAAACAGATTATGGTGATGGCGATATGTGGATGAATCTTTAATAGCCGGTCTTGAAACCTGTTGAACTTCTTTGTTAGGGAAACAACTAAAGGAGAAATCGATTCAGTAACTATGGGGGCACCTAAAAGGGAAAGAGTGAATTAAACTTCGAGACTAGTTTATCTATTTTTTTTTGTTTTGTACCTTATTATTGTGTCTCTTAGTGTGCTAGATGTGAAATTAGTAAAGGACGCACGAGATAACGGGATAGATTGGTAGGGATGGATAAAAATAAATAAATAAATAATCGTTTATTTACTATCTTACAAAAAAAAAATGTATAAAAAAAAAAACTGACACGGCTCGAGTCTGCTGTCTGCCGATTAAATATTCATATTAAATATATGTAACCCTTTCTGGATGGCCTAAGGGTTGGTGCGCGTCGCGCCCAGTAGTGGAGAATACTGTGGTGTGTGGGCGTGGTTGTGCGTGTCCCCAATTTTCCGTGTGTATAATTTATGTTATGAGGCTGTGCTGAAATGACAGACTGTTTTGCTGTGACATCTGCAACATCTTGGACAAGCTGTTACCTCGGCAACGTAAGGCGTTGCCTGGTTACAAGACGCTGTCGGTATTATTCGGCTGGCTTCGGCGCAAGATGGCGCACGTCACAAGAATGAGACTGCGTCAGATTTGTCAGAATTGGATTTCATGATGAAGTGTGATTTTATTTTGATACTTTGTTTTCATATAGTACCTAGTTTTAGTTTTTTGAGATAATTAAGCTAATTAAGTAAATCTAATCAAAAGTATTTAATGACCTTCGGATAGAGCCTTTCAAGGAAAGTAAACGTACAACGTTTGCAATTCTGCTAATGAATTATACCTACCCTTTCAACAAAGTTATTACCGATCTCAATGTTCAAGCGAATAAATTGCATTACATTCCAGTTTGCATCAGTCTGAAAGAGTAGCTATACTAGTGGATTAAATATGCGTTCTTTGGGTGAATTTGTGCCCAACAATATACTTTCAAGAGATTCACAATCTTTGATGAGACCGCTCCGTAATCAAAGAAATAATGTAGCAAGTATTATACCATTTTAGAATCCTTATTAAATGCGTCAACTTTTAGTGCTACTTGCCATCCTGGCGTAGTTCTTTTTTTTTTCAGTACGGTCCGTTAAAGTTGGACGAAATATTAATTGTCTATTCATTGTACGGCATAATGTGACACTTTCTTCCAAGCTGGAGCAGTTGACTTGGAATTCTAAGTCATAGGTTAGATTAGCACTATTCGGGATTACACAAGAAAAATAAAATTGAAAAAAAGTTAAGATTTGTAGCAACAGGAGCTAAAAAAACCATCACAGGGTGTACATTTTCTCGAAAAAAAAAGAAATGCCTCTAATTTAAAAAATTCAAGACATAGATTTTATTTTTTATTTTTCTAGTAACTATTATGATTTGTACTATCACCCGATTCCGGCTTGACGTCGGCTTACGGGACACCCTGTATTGTGGCCTTGTTTTTCTTAAAAAAATTTAACATTATTAACCATTTCGTTACTCCCACTGTCCTTGGGAACCACGTGATTTCTTTCCTTGGCACGTGTATTTACATATACGTCTATTTCAATCGTATTATTACATTAAATCTAAAACAAAGTTTCAGTACATTGGAGCGATGTGTTAATTTCTATACCCTTTATTGTTTCACACTCAACATCTCCGCTTTCTTTATAACATTCATTTTGAATGTATGTCACAGCTTAGATCACGTTTCTTGCATACTGCGTATTCAAAACGCTCATAATACTTTCAATATTGATACCAACAGTTATAAGAGAGTGAAATTTTGGAATTGGGTTTTGTGTGGAGTGCTCTTTCCATTGTTCATATTACTTACATGTATCAGCGCATACTACTACATGCATGTATACGGATCGTTTCATGTATACAATGTAATATATGTGGTATCGTTGGTGTATTTTGATTTTGGAATAATGTATGCAACTCGAATTATGGCGATAGTTAATTTTGAATTCAAGCATTGGTTTCTGGCAGTGAAGTTACATAATGAGAAGTTCAAAAATATGCAAAGTTAACTTTCTGTAGACTGAAATGGAAGCACATATACCGCTCTTATGAGAATATTATGAACGCCTTTGATATATTGAAGCGTACTTTGCAGTTTCCGGTAAATAATTTAATTCTTAAAATGCCATTGGACAATGTTCCTAAAAAAATAATCAATGAAAATAAAAATATATGTGCAAACCTCAGTTGTGGCATGCTAATAATCATCGTGTAATCATTTCAGGTTTTTATTTTGACAGTTGATACATTCATACAATGGATACTTAATGTGGAATAGCTTATTCAATTGTTTGCCGCTGGCTCCATTTCACGACATGATGTAAGTTTTTATTTCTTTTGTCTGAAATCAAGACCTCTTGGAGCAGGTTTCCGAATGGGGCAGAAGAAACCTCGTCCAGTTCAACCCTACGAAGACAAGACAAGTTTGTTCGTTTACGGCGAAAAAAAACCATTTGATGGCCAACCAACCAACCAGCCTGGCTATTGGCATTGTCAATGATTCCTTTCTCAATGATTCCAGATGAATGTAAATGAAGAAGGGTTTGTCAGGACCATAGTAAGTGGAATAATATGGTGCATGACATTTTTCCATTTTTACAGTTGAAAGGCATAACGATGCAAATATTCATTATTGCTTGGCTAGTTAAGAAGCTGGTCTTATTATCGGCAATGTGTTATCAGTTTGAGATATTCTATTCCTCGGTTGATGCTGCGGGTGATATCTGGAACAACATAATGCTTGTTGGAGTTGGTAAGAACCTTATAATGTATTCAAACTCTATATATTGTTATGAATCTATGTTTCGTAACAATAATATTTACGGAGCACGATTTGTATTCGCAGCGCTGAAACTACATAAGAGAAATCGCAGTTGTTTATTTTCCTGTGTTCGATGATAGTTTTACATAACAAATAACTTGTATTACACCCGTCCATCCATTTTCGTTCAGATCTTGTCTTTGATCGTCTTCCAACATAGCTTTCAACTTTTATCTCACGTCTGTTTCTGGCTGCTTGCATCCAACCAACTTTGAATCGGTCTCGCTAGTACGCTGACATTAGACTAGTGCCGCTTAACATCTATCATCGCTCGCATTAGTACCGGATTTTAGTACCGATCCTTCTCCAATACATGCATGGACTGTAATCCACTCTGGCAATGCTACCTCTCCCCTTCCACCCTCTCTCAATCGCTCATACGTACGATATCCATAAAGTTAAGAGGTGAATACAGTCTGAAGCTTAATACGAATAATAAAAATAATAACTTTATTTGTTACCAGAATCAAATAAAATTACAAAAAACATTCATCGGATGACAAGGAACTTCAGAAAGATAGCAGCCCTAAATCTGTTCTGGATCGACGCTAGTCTCCCATTCAAGACGGCTGGACTTGTTGCGAACAACACTGTGGTTCTACTGCAGTTCACTCTGAAACTTTAATGTCGATTTAAATTATTTAGTAACTTTTCATTACAAGTTCCAATATAAATTTGTTTTGTAATTTGTTTAAATGAGTTGTGTTATCGTTGAGGTCATTTTGTTTGTGTTTGTAACACACGTGGCAACGTAACTCCATAACAATTAGAATTTAATTGCATTAGACAGATATGTATATATGTATGTTAATGAGATGCTTCATAGCCAATTTTTACTATTTCTATGACTTATTTTTTAGGTTCAACTAACATACATGTTTCAATTACGGTAATACGTTCCGTTGCTATTTGTTTTGATAAATGAATTAGTCAGATCCACCTCGCTTTTAACATCGCTTTCTGTCACCGATTACTCAGCTATATTGATTTAGTAATTAGGAGAAGTGTTATGGCTTTCAATGTAAGTTAATATTGACCTCTTGGTTGATTTGATATTAGTAGGTTGCTTGTATTATTTCATTCCTGTTATTGTGTAGTAAGAGAATACGAACCGACTTAAAATTAAAACAAAAAATTAATTTAATCACTAAATAGGAAAAAATGTTACCAGAATACCTTGTAAATAATACAGTTGGTGAAGACATTCAAAATGTTATTCTTCCGCTAAATATATTGGCGACTTCAGTTTTTTTGAAGAAATACTTTATCGATGGCCGATTCATCACACCTACTTCTAATAGATATTACGTTATTTCCTTTATTGGATCAAGTGTCTTACTACTTTTCCTATTTTTTAAAATTTGTCTGATTTATATTTCGTTCTCGGAATCTCAAACTTTTATCTTTATTCTAATCTTCTGTAGGTCCTCGTTTTATCTCATTTCTATTGTATTTTATTACACACTCAACATCGCTTATAGTTTAGACCATATTGCGCTTGTATTAAAGTTGGACTTCATTCACAATTCGTTAACAGTTCCGAGTAATTTGAAAACATTGCGATTTTGGAATTGGATCAGTGTTCTATGCTTAGTGTCATTCTACTTGATTCTTCCCGCTGTTTGTCTGTTGGCAAATTTTTTTAATATTTATGACTACTTTGACAATGTCTTGTCGATTTTCATCGACTCGAACCCATTATATGCTTTACGTATGTTGAAACTCATAAATTTTGAATTCGAACGCTGGCTGAAAGAAAGTGAATACGTATTAGAGAACAAAAACAATAGCATGACGTCAAATAAATTACATCATCTCTACGAAAACATTTTGGAAGCATTTGATATTTGGAAGAAATTATTTTAATTTGTAGTAAGTACAGTAACTAATCGACCAAATTCAACTTACACATGAAGAGTTTGAAGTGTGCTTTGAAGAGTAAAACTATTCTTTCCAGTTCGGATTTCTGTACACCCAATTATTTTCCCGTGATAAAAGTAGCCTATGCACAAATAAATAAATTATTTATTAATTTATGATATAACACCCAGACCCGTAATACGGCCGGGAACCCCCTTTGCGTGGCAGACCACTGACATGGAAGGAATAGGAAGCTACATTATCTCCGCGTGGCATAGGCTACTTTTTATTCCAGGAAAAAATAGGGTCCCGCGGGAATGTTGAATGAATGCAGACATCCGAACTGTAAGCAGGTGAAAGCCGCTGGAATAGTCTACTTTTTAAAAAACGGGTTGAGTCTGTTCTGTTTTATTTTTAGATAATGATGATGGCTTTAGACACTTTCATAGTATGGCTGATAACCGTACAGTTTATATTGGAAATTGGCGAAAATAGTGATCGTATCGTAAGTTATTTACCTACATACTTTTTTACTCATAATATTATGATGTCCAGGATTGCATAATATTACCGTTACTAAGCTGTAGAACAGAAAATGTTCAGCTGTAATGTTGTAAAAGCCAAGCATGTGGAGATTATGACAAAACTGTATTATTATATATAAATATTAAATCAGTTAAATCGGGCATAACATTCTGTATGCATATACATATCAGTAATCTAGCACTCATAGAACAAGCTTGGTTTAGTTTGGGGCTAGATGGCGCTGTGTGAATCCGGACACGATTGTTAATTTAGTTTATGTGGTATGTGATGGTGGGGGAAACCCAAGTCCAAGAGCGGATTGTTGTGGCCTGTCAATGATGATAACTTTGTTTTATAATCTGTGTTTCGAAGTGCTAAGCATGAAAAGATTCTGTTAGGGTGCCATAATGGCACAACCTAGACAAATAAATAGTTATAGGTAATCTTGACATAATTATTGTATGAAGAAGAAACATTATTTTTTACAGCCAAACATGTTGTCCTTACAAATATCCATCTGCATATGGCTGGGAAAAAAGTTCACATTCTTATGTTTGGTTGCATATCAATGCCAGAGGTTTTACTCAACAATTGTACTATCATGCGATATTGTAACTAAGGAGTTGGGTAAGTGTATATGAAAATAAATCACACTACTCATAATGCAATTTGATTGATCTCAAAAAAATACAAAGAAGACGCTAATCGGGTGGAATGTTGTGACTCATCTATATAACAATAGTAACAAACGTGTAAAAACCTTATCAAGTGGCTAATAAAACAGTTGTCGAAACGAGATTGACCAAAACCTTCAGCTGGGTACCCTGAGAAGGGTGGCACGCCACACCCCCAACCCTAAATCAAATTACAAGGAGAAACTATGGATATATATACTAATGTTTTAAATTTTTTATTGTATTATAATAGTTCCCCATTTTACAGACTCAGCAAGTGTTGAAAGTAAAAAATCAAGAGAATGATTTAAAATTTCCAATACATGAGCGTGTACGGTCTCTTCGACGTAGATATGAAACTACCAATAAAGGTGTTCGGACTTGTAGTTGAATATACTGTAGTTTTGCTGCAGTTTGCTGTAGCAAGAACTAAGTAAATATGTATCATCACTATTTGTATACACGCTGGAACCAAGCCACGAACTTACATATAACTGGTTCCGACAAAGGACTGAGATGCCTTAGGGAAGGATCAGTTTAGGTGGAAAGGCTTAGTCGCTCGGCGTTATCTTGGACGACCTCGCGACACCGGGGCTAGCGAAGCGCCACCCACCGGGTGTCCTGAGTGCTGCCATTGACTTACGTTTATTTCTATATATTACAAACATGTTTATGACTTGAATATGTATGAACTATATCCATATGTGTTTGTTATCTAAGAGTAAATTATTAAACAAATAAAAAAAAATCATCTTAATTAAACGAACGTACAGTTGCAAATTGTTCGCAAATTGTACATATATTTTTTTTCGTTTTTTTTTGGAACAAAATCTTACATGAATACTTAAATGCCGTCTGATATCTATCAGAGTAGATATAACACCAACCCCGTTTATTAACGTGGGTGACGAGGAAAGCCCATGGAAACCCATGGCTTCGATAGTGAAGGCGTCTACAATTTGTTTATTGGGTAAGAGCAACATATCCCGGGGTTTTTAGGTGAAAAATGCATTGGTAGGCAGATATCTACATGGGTACGGCCTCGCATTTCGCAACCCATTGGCTACATTCGCTTTATTGCCAAAAATATTATCATTATCATCTTCTTAGCGATCAATGTCTCGGTGGTGTTCTCGGGCGTGCGAGGGCCCGGGGTTCCGCCTTGACTATGTTTTTTTTTATAATTGGACTAGCCAGGCATTTGACCGCCGCCTTACCTAGTGGTAAGTGATGATGCGGCTTATGATGGAGCATGCCTGTCTAGGAACAGCCTATTCACTCTTGCCTTGAAGGCGTCTAGATTACAATGATCAGGGAAGTGCGAGTACGTGTGTGTCGTAGGCAACGTGTTCCATTCCTTGGCTGTACGCATTATAAAGGTTGGACTAAAGTGGCTGCTGCGGATAGCTAGAAGATCCACAACATAAGTATGAAGCGCTCGCCCGGATCGCGTCTCCCGATAGCGGAAAGGGGCCGGCGGAATGAGGTCGTGCAACTTCTTCGCACACTCTCCGAAATGCAACCAGTAGAATACCGACAAACTGCAATCCTACGCCGATGCTCGAGGCCCTGCAGCTTAGCTTCAATCAACTGTGAATCACAAATTAACTTCTTTGCACGTTTTTCCATCGCATCCAAAGAGGCCAATTGGTATTTGGCTGATCCATCCCAGAGGCGGCAGCAGTACTCTATGTAAGACCGGACATGTGCTTGTTGTAACTAAAGCAACTGCTTCGATACGAAGTACCGCTTGACCTTCGAGAGGATTTCAAGTTTTTTGGCTGCAGTCTTTGCTTTTAATTCGCTGTACTATCCAAAGTTGAGTTTGATTGATAGCTCAACACCCAGGAGCTGTAGCTTGTCGGTAATTTCTACAGATACATTCCGGAAAGGCGGAGCTAGATGGAATGGACTTCGTTTAGCGGAAAACAAACATGCCTGTGTTGGCTTCGCCCCAATCGGACACTGCCTTGGGAGCTTCGTTCAAGCGATCAACCATGGCCTCTTGACAAGACTGAATGACGTCCCTGTTGGCTTTTGCCTATGACAGATATCGGTCCGTTACTGTGTTGTCCTCTGCTTACCCAAAGGTACCGGGTACAAGCAGATTGTTAATATGCAGCAGGAAAAGAGTCGCGGACAGAACCGACCCCTGAGGAACTCCTGCGTCGATAGCCTTAAGATCATACGTGTAACCGTCTAGAACTATACGGATAGATCGTTCACTCAGAAAATCCGATATCCAGGTGCAAAAGCCAGCAGGAATACCGTACCGATCTATCGCTCGAGTTAGTACCGGCTTTTTAGTAATGATCTTTCCTCTCCCGCGGCTATTGGCACGGGGTCTCCACTATATCCAAGAACTGTGATTCATTGTTACAATACGTTACCTATTTCCCCTCCTACACTCTTTTCATCTCCTCTACGTCATACGCACGACTTCATAAAGGTTGATTGTAAGTACAGTGTCCAGCTGACTCTACTATATTCTGCTCTACTGGTTACTATACGGCTTTGTAAAACGTAGATATTATCTAAAGGAGGTCCGGACAATTCAGACTATATGACCAATAACGTTGAGCTATATGTTTTTACAAAGGATTTTTCATTTACTACAACTTTTACTATAGCGACAACTCTAGATTCGCTTTGAGAAAAAAGTTATGGGCAATTAAAGTAAACATCATTTTGTACTATTATGATCAATTGTATTGATCATAACTTTTTTTCGCACAACTATTTGAGAATTGTTGCCATAGTAAAAGTAGTAGAAAATGAAAAATCCTTTCGAATGACATATTGCTTAACGTTATTGGTCAAATAGGTCGAATTTTCTAGTACAAATCGAAGTTCACTTTAATTGATCATAACTTTTTTCCCACAGCGATTCTAGAGTTGTCGCCACAGTAAAAGTTGTAGAAAATGAAAAAATCCTTCCTAATGACATATCGCCTAACATTATTCATCAAATAGGCTGAGGTCCATACATTTCTGCCGGTCCTCCTTTAGCTTTATTTGTCATCAAACCGAATGACAAAAAACGTTCTTCGGATTAGAAGGCACTTCAGAAATATGGCAGCCCTAAATCTGTTCTGGATCGACGCTAATCTCCCATTCAAGACGGCTGGACTCGTTGCGAACTACACTGTGGTTCTGCTACAGTTCACTTTGAAACTTTAATAACGATTTAAATTATATAGTGAATTTTCGTTACTAGTTCCTAATAAATAAATAAATATTTGTTAATTTGTTTAAATGAGTGGTGTTATGGATGAGGTCATTGTGTGTGTGTTGTAAAACATGTTGCACCGTAACTCCAGAAAAAAATTCTTTTCATAACATTAGACAGATGTATGTATTTCAAGAGCATCGGTTAGAATTCAACTAATAACTCAGAAAATAGTCATTGGTACATGGCCGCAGTGGGATTCGAACCCGGTACCTCTCGTTTACGAGTAGGATACTCAACAGCCCAGCCACCGACGCTCGTAGGTATTTGTTTGATAAATGAATTAGTAAGGTCCTAGTGACATCGTTGTCTAGGTCCGATTACTCAGCTATATTGATTTAGTAATTAGGAGATGTGTAATGTTTTAATATTTAAACCTTTTGGTTGATTTGATATTAACAGGGAGTTGGTTTTATTCCATTCCTCTTAGTGTGTTGCAAGAGAATATCGAACTGACTTAAAATGAAACCAAAAAACGAATTAAATTACAAAATAAGTAAAATGTTGCCAGAATACATTGTAAATAATACAGTTAGTGAAGACATTCAAAATGTTATTCTTCCGCTAAATGTATTGGCGACTACAATTTTTTTAAAGAAATACTTCATCCACGGTCAATTCATCACACCTACTTCTAATAGTTACTACGTCATTTCCTTTATTGGATCAAGTGTTCTACTACTTTTCCTATTTTTTGAAATTTATCTGGCTCATATTTCTTTCTCGGGATCTCAAACTTTTCTCTTTATTCTAAGCGTTTGTAGTTCCTTGTTTTATCTCATTTCTGTTGTATTCTATTTCATTATCAACATCGCTTATAGTTTAGACCATATTGCGCTTGTATTAAAGTTGGACTTCATTCACAATTCGTTAACTGCTCCGAGTAACGTAAAAACATTACGAATTTGGAATTGGATCAGTGTTCTATCCTTAGTTTTAGTACACTTAATTCTTCCCTCTGCAAATAGTATTTTGACAAACATTTTCAATACATCTGACTACATTTACAATATCTTGACGATATTCATCGACTCGAACCCTTTATATGCTTTATGTATGTTGAAATTCATAAATTTTGAATTCGAACGCTGGTTGAAAGAAAGTGAATACATATTAGTGAACAAACACAATAGCATGTCGTCGAAGAAATTACGTCACCTCTACGAAATCATTTTGGAAGCATTTGATATTTGGAAGAAATTATTTCAATTTGCAGTAAGTATATCCCTTTTTACAGTAACAAATCCACCAAGTTCAACTTAAACAAGAACAACTTACTTCACCTGCGCCCAGTTTTAATCTCTATACACCCCAGCATTTTTCCGAAAAAAAAAAAGCCTATGCCATTCGGGAATAACGTAGCTTCCTATTCCGTCGTTATGAATAGACGACCTGAGTGGTTCAGCGATCTGCGACGCAGAGGGGGTTCGAAATGGGGGAAATGGGGGCGGTACTATGATTTGTAGTTTCTGAGTTATACCATAAATCAAAAAATCATTTATTTATTTGTGGGGCACAGGTTACATGCAGCTGCTAACAATTTATGAAAAATGTATAATAAATTTGTATTTAAAGATATATAAATGTAGGGAACGGGAATGTAGCTGGCTGTCTATCAAGTGTCTGGCTATGCCGCCCCCGCCAGGCACGGGAAGGAGAGGCCGGCCCAAGAAGCGATGGCTTGACGTAGTCAAGAACGATATGCGTGCCAATAAGCTCACCACAAGAGATGCCGAAGACTGAGCGAGGTGGGCCAGGAATAGCAGGAAGGCGGACCCTGGGCCCTCGCGTGCAGCGCGGGGGCGAAACCGGGACATGACGCCAGGATGATGATGATGAGGGAACGGGAATGTAGCTATTCCCGAGTGACATTTTTATCCCAGGAAAGTAATAGGGTCCCGCGTGAAAGTTCGATGTTTGCAGAGATATATCTATACTAATAATAAAAAAGAAGAGAAGAGAAGTATAGACATAGTTTTTTTAGTTTTAATTTCAACTTTAAACACAGTGACCTTTCTTATCCACCTAGATTTTTTCTTTATAATTTTTTAACAGAAGACTAATAATTATAGACAAAGAAATGATTTGTATTTTTGTTAGTAATAAATAATATAAAATACTACTGGACCGATTTTCAAAATATGTTCACTAATAACTAGCTACGTTCCCGAGTGACGTAGGCTACTTTTATTCTAGGTAAATAGTAGGGTCCCTCGGGAAAGTTGAATATTTGCAGAGATCCGAACTGCGAGCAGGTGAAAGCCGCTAGAAATTGCTATTTTTTGTAAAATAGGTTGAGTGTTTCGTTTTATTTTTAGATATTGATGATAGCTTTAGACACTTTCATAGTATGGCTGATAAACGTACAGTTCATGTTGGAAGTCGGCGAAAATGGCGATCGTTTCGTAAGTTTTTTACAAACTCTTTTATACGATATGATGTTAAGGATAACTTTCATATTACCATGAATAAATAAGTTAGAAAGCTGAGACCATAAAATGCAGTGCTGCAGTGTCGCATAATATTAATGAAAACTAAAACATATAACCTAAGAGCCAAGCATGCGGAGATTATGACAAAACTGTATTTTTAATTATAAATATGTCAGTTAAATCGGACATGATGTTCTATATGCATGTATAAGAGTTAGTTAGCACCCATAGAACAAGCTTCGTTTAGTTTGGGGCTAGATGTGGCTATTTATTTTATTCATGTTGCATGTGTTTTAAGTTTAGTTAGAGAATTAAGGGTAATAATTTTGCCCTATTCCTTCGCCGTCCCTACATTTGATAACATTGACTACTTATAAAAATATCTATAGGCCAAAACTAGTGTCAAATGAAGTATAACATTTCTCTATTGGCACAACCTAGATAAATAAAATATAATAATTTTGGCATAATTATAGTATGAAGACGAAACAATATTTTTTACAGGCAAACATGTTGTCCATACAAATATCCATCTGCATATGGCTGGGACAGAAGTTCATGTTCTTATGTTTGGTTGCATACCAATGCCAGAGGTTTTATTCAACAATTGTACTATCATGCGATATTGTAACTAAGGAGTTGGGTAAGTATATATGTATAAAAATAAATCGCTCTACTCATAATGCATTTTGTTTAACTTCAACAAAATACGAACGGGAAGCTAATGGGGTGGAATATGATAACTCATCCCATATAACAATAGTAACAAAAGTGCAAAACCTTTCCAAGTGCCGCCTAATACAGATTTCGAAGTGAGGTTGACCAAGACCTTCCGCTGGGTACCCTGAGACACGTTGAACGATCTCGGGAGACGATTGGCTGCCCCCTCACTCCCAAGCAATATTCTCCATATATAATGTGAAACTATGGATATTATAATGTATTACAATTTTTAATTTGTCATAAAAGTGTCCCATTTTACAGACTCGGCAAGTGTTGAAAGTAAAAATATCAGGAGAATTGTGAAAAATTTCCAGTACATGAGAGTTTACGGTCTCTTCGACGTAGATATGAAACTACCAATAAAGGTGTTCGGACTTGTAGTTGAATATACTGTAGTGTTGCTGCAGTTTGCTGTAGCAAGAACTAAGTAAATATGTATCATCACTCTTTGTATACACGTTGGAACCAAGCCACGAACTTACATATAACTGGTTCCGACGAAGGACTGGGATGCCATGGGGAATGAATAGTTTTGGTGGAAAGGCGTTTCCTTGGACGACTTCGCATCTCCGAGGCTAGCGAAGCGCCATCCTACGGGTGTCCTAAGTGCTGCAAATCACCTATGCTTATTTCTATGTGTTAGTTTATTATTAATTTTATATTACATGTTTATGACTTGTAAGTATGTAGTATATCTAGGTGTCTTTGTTATCTAAGAGTAAATTATTAAATAAAACAATTGTATAAGTCAAAGTCAAAGTCAAAATAATTTATTCAGATTAGGCTATACATAGCACTTATGAATGTCCAACAAATAAATTAAAATGTACATTACAATAATGGTGAAACCTATTTTAGGTATATTCTAAATATTGAAATTTTTTTTTATCAAATATAGATAAATGTCAAATACATATAAATAAAATACAATTAATAAATTAAAAAAAAAAAAAAAATTGTACGATGTAGTGTCGACGCCGAGATTTGAACCCGCTACCTGTTGTGCACAAATCGACCACGCTAATCTTTGCGCTATTTTATCTGTTACGAAAGGAGTTCAAATACTGGTATAGTTGATATAGATGATGTGGGTGGCATGTTGTGACAATTTCTTATTGTTATCTTATTATAATAGATGACGGTACTATTCATTTCACTGCAATCCTTTGTTGTCCAATTTTATGTTTATCCAGTTTTATGTATTAAAAGATTCATTGTTTCACTATATATTGTGTGTAGCCATATTTATTTAGGATATATCACTGTTTAACACTATTTTCACTTGGAATGTTGTAGTTTTAAAAATGTAATTTATTTAAATGAATATCGTTTGGTGCAGTCGTATTCATTGTTAAATTTTAGCGTTTCTACTGATTATTGCGTGCGTATAACACTTCCACTTGGTTTTTTCACACTTATACACCAGATTATATTGTTTTTATAATAGAACAGTGTCTTATAATATTTTTAAAAATATATTTTTAGGTAATATGAGTGAAATTAAGTAAAAGATTACTGTTTAATGCTAGAACTTAAGATTTTAATTACACAAATTAATAAATCGATACAAAAAGAATTCAAAATTGATCAGACAACCGCCACACAACCGTTCGCAGCCGAGTCTCGAGCAAAAGTGTCGTTTATATTTCTTTAAACAAGCCTCCTGTTCAGGTCCCGTCTGATTCTCCAACCAGGTTAGGTGACAGATCCTTCCATCTCTTTCTCCCCTAGACTACTCGTTCGTCAATACGGCCTCTCCTGGCAGGAGAACGTCCTCGTTCTCATCTAGTTGCAGCCTTGGTTCCGAAGAGTCTTTGCTTGAGCAGCCAGGTGTAACATCATTTACAGGCTCAGCAGGATCCTCATGAGTGGACTCAACATTAGATTGGTCTGCACCTGAGTAAAAGAAAAATAAGTCTTAGTTACACAGTTAACAACTATGTAGAATGTAACGCCACAAAACAGAGGCACTACGTGAAGCATGTTTTGGCAGTGGCGAGCAAGAGGCACGACGTGAAGCGTTACTCAACCCCAAGGGAGGAAGCACTGCGTGAAGCTATCCCTTCACCATGAGAAAGAGGCACTACGTGAAGCGTATCTCATGGAAGCTACTACAGGCGAGCAAGAGGCACGACGTGAAGCGTTACTCAACCCCAAGGGAGGAAGCACTGCGTGAAGCTATCCCTTCCACATGAGAAAGAGGCACTACGTGAAGCGTATCTCATGGAAGCTACTACAGGTGAGAAAGAGGCACGACGTGAAGCGTATCTCAACCCTAAGGGAGGAAGCACTGCGTGAAGCTATCCCTTCCACATGAGAAAGAGGCACTATGTGAAGCGTATCTCATGGAAACACTTAGAAAATGACAGAGGCACGACGTGAAGCATGTCATCAATCAACTTACTGTCAAAGTAAGCAGCACAGGTCTCTGGAGTCCACTCGCCGCGCCACGGGACCATGAACTCAGCTGCCGCCTGGGTAGATTTCCCATAAGCGCCGGCCAGCAGCTGCAGCTCGTACCGCCCATGCGGCAACGCCTTAACCACACGGTAAGGCCCGCGCATGCCGGAGTCCAGCTTGCCCGTCGCTTGAGCCTTTTTAATAACAAACACCCAAGAATTAGTTTCAAAGACTCGTGGGGGATGCCTTCCTTTGTTAACTGACGCATCTTGTTGCTTTCGGTTGTGTTGTAGTCGCTCAGATGCGTGTTGCCTGCTCATATCACGCAGAGCCAGACGGTTAGGCTGACTTCCCTCAAAGGCCACATCTCGAATGAGATTTCGAATGACAGGTGTTGCAGCATTTATCCCAACGAGCAGGTTGAGCGGTGAATAGTTGGTAGTTCTATGCTTAGTCATGTTCAAAGTGAGCTGCATTCTCCACATGGCTTCTGACCACTTCTCTTGGCGGTGATTAGTTTCTATGCGTATCATGTTCAGCACAGTACGACAGTATCGTTCCACCTGTCCATTCGATTGGTGCATTTCTGGCGTTATAAGGTGCACATCGGATCCTAACTCGGACACCCAGTCCAGAAAACCAACACTTTGAAACATTCTGCCTCTGTCGGCGACTATTAGTTTAGGAGTACCAAACAGTGAAATGGTATTGGTCAGAACATGTTTTAATTCATTAGCGTCCTGTCGAAGCATGGGGTATAGTAAACAAAACTTTGAAAATGCATCGACAACAATAAGGACATATCGGTTGCCATTGGATTCTGGCAATGGACCTAATGCATCCACATGGATGGTCTCAAATGGGGAATCAGGCTTCTGCCATGAATGTATTGGTTGAAGTGGGGCCCTAGGCACCCTCTTGTGTGACAAGCAGATAACG
The DNA here is from genome assembly GCA_907269095.1 of Blastobasis adustella. NCBI lineage: Eukaryota > Metazoa > Arthropoda > Insecta > Lepidoptera > Blastobasidae > Blastobasis > Blastobasis adustella. Next base: position 2,875,550 of record OU026132.1, read on the forward strand.
CAATGGGCTACATACTTGCGTACAAACGGTCTGAGATTGGGAAACCAAAAATGCTTTAGAATCAAGTCTACTGTTTTATCTACACCTGGATGATCGTGCTCATCATGAAAAGCTCGAAGTAGACTGAGTCTGTGCCCTTTAGGTATAAAACAGAGCAATCTAGACTGCTCACCGACTGGTGAGTACTTGTAGTAAAGGAGGGCATTTTTCTTTACATAACGACTGTCATCTAATTGTCCGTCGGTCAGTTTTTGAAGCAGATTTTGTACCTCTTCATCTGCAGTCTGCGCAATTTGCGCCCAATTCTGCGGCTTTTGAACGCGACAAACATTTACAGGGTTCCGACTCAAATAATCGGCGTGATTCATTGAGGTACCCTTACGATATTCCAATGAAAAGTCAAAATCTTGGAGGTAAATCCACCAACGCGCGACTCTTGGCAGTAGGTCCTTCTTCCTTTGAGTTAACTTCAGAGCATTACAATCAGTTATCACAGTGAAGCAAACACCAACCAAATAATGCCTGAAGTGCTCAAGAGCCCTCACCACTGCCAAGGTCTCCAACTCGTACGAGTGGTACTTTACCTCTGGGCCCTTCGTCGACTTACTAAAATAAGCTACCGCGCGTTTATATCCCGACCCGTGCTCTTGTAAAAGTACTGCACCATAACCGATAGAACTCGCGTCTGTGTGGACCTCTATTGGCAATTTCGGGTCATAAATTGCTAGAGCAGGTTCACTGATAAGGTGCCCAATAATTTCCTGCCGTGCGCTCTCTTGCTCATTACCCCATTCAAAAGGCACGTCTTTTCTAGTGATTTTCGCTATACATGCCGTCTTTAAAGCAAACCCCGGAATGTATTTACGGAAGTAACTCGCCAAACCTAGAAATTGGCGGACCTGTTTCACGTTTTTAGGGGTCGGTGCCTCAACAAGTGCTTGAACTTTCTTTGAGCTCGGCTGTACCTGACCTTCGCTGATTGTGCGACCAAGATACTCAATTTTAGACGACAAGAACGAGCACTTCTTGAGGTTTATCGAAAACCCGGCATTGACAAGGGTCTTAAGTACCTTTAGCAAAATGGCGAAACCTTCATCGACGGTATTACTTAAAATCAAAATATCATCGATGTAGACCAGGACTTCACCAGCCTCGATGTGATCCCGGAGAGTATTTGATATAATGCGCTGGTAAACTATAGGAGCATTCGCCAAACCGTAGGGCATCTTCAGATACTCATAGTGCCCTTCCGGAGTGACGAAGCCAGTTAGCGGAATGGACCGCTCCTCCATCGGGATCTGGTGAAATCCGGTCGCCATGTCCAAGCTAGTGAAGAATTTGTGTTTGCCAAGACGGTCTATATGGTCATCAATTAAGGGTAAAGGGAATCGGTCCTTAACTGTAACTTCATTCAATTTACGAAAATCAACACACATACGGTCAGACCCATCCTTCTTCTTGACAAGAAGGATAGGACTAGCGTAATCAGATTCCGATTCCCTTATAACATTTTTGTCAAGTAAATCTTTTATGATTTCACGTACGCGCAGAATTTCCGATTGGGAAAGACGGTACGGGCGATAATTGACCGGCACATCGCTTTTGAGTTTGATGGACATGTTACCTGTGGTCACGGATGACGTGGCAGTTCCAGTTATGAAATGCTTAGAAAACTCATTAATTATGTCAAATAACCGCTGTAAATCACCACCTGTAAGGTCTGTATTCAAAACAATTGGTTCATCAGACTCAATCGCGAAAACACTAGCGGGCGCTGCTATTTCCCGTTTCAAACACTGCCGATTACACGTACGTACATACGTCACACCCTCGCGGTTAAGTACGTCTGTACCAATAATGACGGGTTTGTTCATCAATTCCGCGGATACTACGAACAGATCTACCTCTAACGTAATGTCATCGAATTCGATTGGCAAAGTCACGTACTGTGTGCATTCAATTTCTTGACTACCTATGCCTCTCAAAACACGAAAACATGGTTTTCGAACGCACTTGAAATATTTAAGTAAAGTTGATGACATCAGGGAGATCGTTGAGCCACTGTCGATAAGAACGTCGACAGGAATACCACAGATAACGGCTACTACAACATCTTTATCTCGACTACCCTTGTTTTCGTGACAAAAGTTAACGTTATCTTTGTTCCGTGCTTCGGATTTTAGTTTAGCGAAACAAGTGTCAGCTTTGTGTCCGGGCTTTTTGCAAAAAGTACAAGATTCCGATCTTATTTGTACAGGCGCGGTTTTGGGATTTGAACTACCCTCAGAATTTAAAATTACGGAGTGATCACTCTTGGCCTTCTTGCAATGAGCCTGCCTGTGGCCTGACTGTCCACAAGAAAAACATTTGCCTTCAATAAATTGGCGTTTTCTACCACTACCTACATTTCCGGCGTAATTTTTTGTTGGCTCACGTTTATTCCGCGAAGTAAACTGAGATGAATTCTGCTTCAGTACACTCGGCTTTACATAAATCGAGAAAAATTCGACTAAATCGTTTGGCAATAACTTTGCATTGGTCGCGGAGGCATGGATTTGGGGATCAGTGACGCCACGGATTATAATTGCAGAAATCAACTCGTCACTTAAGCCATTTACTATTCGTAAGCGGAGAAGTGAGCGACGAGCATAGTCAGCGTAGGTGGAGTAATTATCTGAGTTTGTGCTCATAACATCAAACAATATATTTGCCACATCAGGTTTCTTAGGGCACAAAGGTTTAAATTCCTTTTTAAAATTACTCCAACTCCGATCTGACGTCACCCACTCGTTAAGCCACGATTTTGCTTCACCTTTCAAACAATTACCTATGCGAGAGAGGCATTCGTTGTCGCTCCAGTTATTGATAACTTTTGCACGATCTACCTCTCCGCACCAGTTATCTATGTCATGCAAATTTGGATCAAAAATGGAAATATAGAAAGATTGGTTCGATCTCACCGTAGTATTTATGGACCGTATGGCGTCCACGATCCTCTCTGTAGCGCTCGGCTCGATAACCGTGCTGGCACTCACGGATTGGGCCCGCGAAGTCGCAGTAGGCACCAACTCGTCACGAGAGCCGACGACTGCCTGGGACAAACCTGGGGTGGGTTGTACCGGCAGCGGCGGCGTCGCTGTATCCAGGCGCAGATGGTGATGCGGTTACACACGGTGGTGACGGTTGTATACCATGACTTTCTAACGCGTTAAGACGCTCGAGAATTAATTGCATTTGTTGCTTAATCTCGCCGTCCGGAGTCCCATCACGGTACCGTCGTCGTTTACCGCCACTATCGTGTCGGTCCCGACTTCGGTGTCGTCGATTAGACATATTTTTACTCGCGGAAAAGAATATCAGAGGAATTTATCGGAAAAAAACCACACTGAAAATTTTAACGTTACCCGCTATTATTAAATTATTCACAAACGCGTCAGAAGACAAAAAGATAGGACGTAGTGCCCTATCCCACTTCTGATTTTAGGTAATATGAGTGAAATTAAGTAAAAGATTACTGTTTAATGCTAGAACTTAAGATTTTAATTACACAAATTAATAAATCGATACAAAAAGAATTCAAAATTGATCAGACAACCGCCACACAACCGTTCGCAGCCGAGTCTCGAGCAAAAGTGTCGTTTATATTTCTTTAAACAAGCCTCCTGTTCAGGTCCCGTCTGATTCTCCAACCAGGTTAGGTGACAGATCCTTCCATCTCTTTCTCCCCTAGACTACTCGTTCGTCAATAATATTATACGTAGAACTAATGTTTACGTGAGGGTGGCGCCCTCTACCTCTATAACTTCTACCATTAAACTTTACTTCGTCTTAATGAAATGGACGTTGAGTTCTAAATTGTTCACATATTGTACGTATCTTTACTTACAATACCTATCGATAAACTTTTAATTTATTTAAATGTAAAAGGTTTTTGGAACAGATTCTCACATGAATGCTTAAATGCTGTTTGATATCTATCAGAGTAGGTATAACACCAAGCCCGTTCAATGACGTGGGTGACTAGGGAACCCCATGGAAACCTCAAGGGTTTGATAGTGAAGGGGCCTACAATTTATCTATTGGGTTATTGGGTACAACGTATTCCGAAGTTTTGGATATGAAAAATGCATTGATGGTGTTGCTAATGTCTATGTGCAGCGTGATCTCTTTCCATCAGGTGCATAGGCTACTTGCCTAACTGTAGCGTTTAACAAACATTAAAAATAAGTAAAATTTCGAGAAAAAGCCTGTTCTACGAATTTGCATCACGTCTCGTAACACATTGGCTCTATTCGGCTAATTGCAAAAGAAATTATTACCATCATCGTCTTGGCGGTCATCACCATCACAATTGTCATCGTCGTCGTCGTCATCTGGGCTATAATGTCTTGGTTATTCTCTCGCACGCGAGGGGCTGGGGTCAGCCTTGACTTTTGTAAATTAGACTACCCATGCGTTTGCCTGCCATCTCCCCTGGTGGTAAGTGGCAATGCGGCCGAAGTTGGAGCATGCCTGTCTAGTAACAGCCTTTTCACTCTAGCCTTGAAAGCGTCCAGATAATAATGATCAGCAACGTGTTCCATTCCTTAGCCGTACGGATTATATACGTTAAACAAAAGCGGCTACTGCGGATAGCTGGAAGATCAACGACATAAGGATGAAGCGTTCGCCGGGATCGCGTTTCCCGACGGCGGAAAGAGCCGGAGCGGAAAGAGGAATGAGATCGTGCAAACGCTTTGCATACTTTCAGTAATGCAACCTGAAGAAGAGCGACAAGCGCGTAACCCTACGCTGATGCTCAAGGCTCTACAGCTTAGCTTCAATCAGTTGCGGGTTACAAATAATATTTTTTGGAAGTTTTACCACCGAATCCAAAGCGGTCAGTTGATATTTGGCTGATCCATCCCAGAGGTTGCAGGTAGGCAGCAGTACTCCATGCAGGATCGGACTTGTGCTTGATATAACTGAAGCAACTGCTTTAAAGTGAGGTACCGCCTGACCTTCGAGAGGATATCAAGTTTCTTGGCTGCAGTCTTTGCTTTGGATTCGATGTACTGTCCAAAGTTGAGATTGGTTGATAGCTCAACACTAAGGAGCTGTAGGTTGTCGGCCATTTACACATGTACATTCCGGAATGTCGGAGCTAGATGGAATGGACTCCGTTTGGCGGAAAACAAACACGCATGTAATTTGGTAGCATTGAACGCCACTAGATTGACTTCGCCCCAGTCGGAGACTGAATAAGAGACCTTCGTTCAAACGCCTAACTTTGGCCTCTCGACCAGACTAAATGTCGACCCTGTTTGGGTTTTGCCTCTTACAGATAATCTGTCTGTTTGCCTGAACAGTTACTGTGATGTCATCTGCGTATCCAAGGGTACCGAGTATAAGCAAATCATTAACATGCAGCACGAAAAGAGTCGCGGACAGAACCGACCCCTGAGGACGTCGATGGCCTGAAGAACAGACGAGTAACCATCGAGAAGTACACGGATTGATCGTCCACTCAGAAAACTGATTGGCTATGATTGAATATTGACTATGATAGTGGAGCGACTGCTGTGGTGTCACCTTCATGTTGTCCATTCGGTCGACGAGTGAATGATGATATGAATGAATACATTTATTGTGGCCTTAAGACACCACATCACATGATGACGTTGTTTAATAACGTATATTGGATTAAGTAACGTATAGTGTTTTGGATGTTTCTCTCTTCGACGTAGATATGAAACTACCAATAAAGGTGTTCGGACTTGTAGTTGAATATACTGTAGTGTTGCTGCAGTTTGCTGTAGCAAGAACTAAGTAAATATGTATCATCACTCTTTGTATACACGTTGGAACCAAGCCACGAACTTACATATAACTGGTTCCGACGAAGGACTGGGATGCCATGGGGAATGAATAGTTTTGGTGGAAAGGCGTTTCCTTGGACGACTTCGCATCTCCGAGGCTAGCGAAGCGCCATCCTACGGGTGTCCTAAGTGCTGCAAATCACCTATGCTTATTTCTATGTGTTAGTTTATTATTAATTTTATATTACATGTTTATGACTTGTAAGTATGTAGTATATCTAGGTGTCTTTGTTATCTAAGAGTAAATTATTAAATAAAACAATTGTATAAGTCAAAGTCAAAGTCAAAATAATTTATTCAGATTAGGCTATACATAGCACTTATGAATGTCCAACAAATAAATTAAAATGTACATTACAATAATGGTGAAACCTATTTTAGGTATATTCTAAATATTGAAATTTTTTTTTATTAAATATAGATAAATGTCAAATACATATAAATAAAATACAATTAATAAATTTTAAAACCAAAAAAATAATAAAAAAAATATCACCAAGTTAATTATTCCGATTCAATTGTTTAAAATGTCAATTCACTTACAAACATCAAATATTAAATACACAATTAAACATGTCACAAAATTATTCAATCAATGTGACTAAGGTATTAAAATGAGTTATATCCAGGGATTTTTATCTTCCATGTAGTCCTTTACTTTATAGTATGATTTGTTTATTAAGTTTGTCTTAGTGGTTTTTTTAAATTTATTAAGAGGTAAGTTTTGTATCTCTTCAGGAATTTTATTAAAAAAAGATACGCCATGAGCCACAAAAGAGGATTTTACCTTTGTCAATCTGAAGCGTTCAGTCACAACCCTGTCCCTATTCCGAGTATTGTAGCTGTGATTATCGGAATGTTTTTGATAAGATGTTCTGTGCTTATAAATATGAACAATATTATAATATATGTATTGTGACGCAATTGTAAGTATATTAATACTTTTAAAGTGTTCTCTTAGAGAAACTCGTGGGCTCCAACGATATATAGCCCGCACCGCCCGTTTTTGTAGAATAAAAATATCTTGTATGTCAGCTGCAGAACCCTACAGCATCAAGCCATAAGACATAATGCTATGGAAGTAACTGAAATAGACGAGCCGCGCGGTTTCTACATTCGTAAGGCCCCGGATTTTTTTTATTGCATATATTGCAGAACTCAGTCTCCCTGATAAGGTTTGTAAGTGGTCCTTCCACTGGAGTTTTCTATCCAGTGTCAGCCCTAGGAAAACAGTTGAGTCTGTAAATTTTAATATTTCATTATTTAGATTAAGTGTCATACTTTTCATTTTCACATTTGGCATGTGAAATAGAACACATTTGGTTTTACATGAATTCAAGAGTAAATTGTTAGATGTGAACCACATATGGAGTTGCGAAAGTGTACTGTTCACGTCGTCAAAATTTTCTTTATTTCTATCAACTTTAAATATCAAAGAAGTATCATCAGCAAAGAGTACAGTTTCGCAACGTTTACCTAAGAAAGAGGGCATGTCATTGATGTATACGAGAAATAGAAACGGACCTAAGATAGAGCCCTGCGGAACTCCCATCTCACCAACGATTTTACCAGAGATGACGCTATTAACTTTTACTCTTTGTAATCTCTCATTTAGGTATGATTTCAAAAGTAAAAGTGCACTTCCTTTGACCCCATAATGTTCCAGCTTCAGCAGTAGCGTGTCATAATTAACACAATCAAATGCTTTGGAAAGGTCACAGAAAACGCCAATAGCATTCTGTGACCTCTCCCAAGCATCATAGATATGCTTTAGCAGTTCCACACCCGCATCCACAGTAGATCGGTCTTTGGTAAAACCAAATTGATTACTGTGAAACAACTTATTTTCAGTAAAGTGGGCAAGCAACTGATCAAGCATTAATCTTTCGAAGATTTTGCTGAACACTGGTAACACCGATATTGGTCTAAAATTAGATTGCTCATGTTTATCACCGCTTTTATGAAGTGGCACTATTTTGCTCATCTTCATTAAACTAGGAAATGCCCCTTCCTCAATACATTTATTAAAAATATATGCGAGGTGTGGTGCCAGGGATTTTATGATTGGCTTTATGACAACGACTGAGATGCCCCATATATCCTCTGTTTTTTTTATCTTTAAGGATTTAAAGGCTCTATTTATATCTATTTCAGTTATAGGACTGAATTTAAATTCTACCCCGCATGGGTTACTACTACTTTGCAGCAAAGCATTTGCTGCAGAAGGGGAGGATGCAAGAGATTCAGTTGTGTCAACTGCTATTTTCGAAAAAAATGTGTTAAAGCTATTGGCTACATCAAGGTCCTCCGTAATAGTACCAGAGTTAGTTTTTAGGGAGTAATGATGGTCACCATTTTCAGTTCTGCCCGTTTCATTATTAATAATTTTCCATACTGCTTTCGTTTTGTTAACAGCATTATTAATTTTATTCTGTATGTAAATTGCCTTTGCTTCGAAGCAAACCTTTTTGAAAATTTTTGAGTACGTTTTTACGTAGTTAGCAAAGGCAGCAGTTTTATTAAAAGTTTTCATGTTGTATAATTCATATAAGCACGTTCTACTCTTATAAATACCTTGTGTCGCCCAATCACAAAATGTAGTGTTCATGTTCTTTTTTAGCTCTTTCATTTTAAATATACTATCAAAATCGTTTATTACAACATTAAATAACTCATTATACAGGCAATCTGCATCGTTAACTGGTTTAAAAGTGGGCAGTTTATTACTTATTTGTTCCTGGAAACATTTTAATCGAGATTCGGTCAAAGGTCTGTACTTTATAGTGTACGATTTGGTTGGTGTCTTATGTTTTATTTGAAATCCAAGACCATAGTGATCAGACCCTAAAACGTTTGTGACGAATTTACTCGATACATCACAGCTACAAAAGACATTATCCAGGCATGTAGCTGATGATTCAGTTATTCTTGTGGGTTCTAAAAATAAATTTATTAGGTCATATGATTTAAACAAAGTTTTCAATCTCCTACACTGAGAACTATCATCCAGCATATTAACATTAAAATCACCACAGACTATAATATGTTTATTCCCCCTTAATAATTTTTGTAATACTTCATCCATAGTCTCTTCGAATAGATCAAAATCGCTAGAGGGAGGCCTGTAAAGGCAAACGATTATGTATGTGTCCAGTTCAATGCAAGAAAGCTCAATAACTCGTTCAATAGATAAATTAACTATATCTTTACGTTCTTTGCTTTTAACGGAATCTTTAACAAAGATTAATGAGCCACCATGAATCGCATGCTTCCTCGAGAATGTACTAATAACACGGTAATTGTTATATTTCGGACATAAGGACGAACCCGTGAGCCAGTGCTCAGCTATGCACATAATTTCTACATTAATATCAACTAAAAATAAATTTAATTCCAAATCTTTGCTGGATAAACCCTGGATGTTTTGAAAGACTACACTTATGTGATTTGTTTTAGAGCGGGGCATGGCCGTTGTCAAATTTGTTCGTTTAAAGTCATTTGTGTAAAAGAAGTACTGCTTGTACTAGAACTAATGTCAATTGAATTATATACTATGTCAGGTTTGAAAATATTAAATGCTAATAATTTAGCTAATTTATTTTTTTCTTTCATTTTCAAATAAATATTGCGTTTGTAGGAAGTAATTTGTTTAAAATGTTTATTAATATCAAAAAGAGTGATATTGTTACTTTCACATGTCTGGTAATATAATAAATTATTTAGATAAGCAATTTTTTTATTTTGGCCATAAGTAAAATTTTTGGAATATGGAAAACAACATATTATTATTTTGCCGATACAGCTTAAACCGTTTAATGTATTGAGTAGATTGCATATGTCATTTTTATGGTAGTTTAATGTCTCGTACATTGTAATAATTAAGGTGTCATTTTTATTAAATTCATATTGATTAATTTTTGATGTCATATTATGTAATGAAATCCCTGGATAACAATAGTTTATTACGTTATTACACGCATAATTATTTAGCGTTGGCCCAAGGTCTCGACCTATCACAGAAAACAGTATTGTCCGATGTAATGAAGGGATAACATTATCAATAAAGGGCGAGGAACACAAGTTTGCCGTTGGCGGCACCACCGTCGCGCTCAGGCTACCTGCGTGATCCGTCATTGATATTGTTCTGGTACCCTCCTGAGTCAAGCGACAACTCTGTGAGTACTCGCAGTTACAAATTTGATTTTCTAATAATGAATTAAATTTTCTTTCATTATCATTCAAGTCAACAAGCAATTTGCTCATGGAATCTGAATACTCAGTTATTAATTGTTGTGAGTTTTCGTATTGCATTAATGTATTGTTTAGTTCAAACTCCATTTCACAAAGTTTTGTCTGTAAATTATGAATATCCTGTTCGTATTTGGACTGATTTCTATGTATAATGTTGGTACAATGTTGTAGTTCGATTTTTGTCAAGTGAAACATTTTTTTTAGTTTATTATTTGTGCGTAATAATTTTCGCAAGTTGGCGTTATGTTTTCTTTTACGTGGCTTACGCTTAAGTAGCCTTGGTTTTGTACAGACATTATTTACAATATTGGCACTATTACTACATATAAGGTCATTGTACATCATTTGTGTGTGTGAAGAACGTGCTTCTACTTTTTCTAACTCATATTGATCGATGGTTCGGTGCGCAGTTTGAAGTTTACGCTCCAGATCCGTGTTGCGGTCGAGCAGTGCCGTGTGATTGTCGCTGCACTCCTGGAAGGAGTCCACTATCGCCTGGAGTTCATCACGCTGTGCTCTTATGTCCTCGAGTTGGATATCCAGCTCCGCGAGCTGGTCCTTCAGGTCCTGGTTTCTAGTGTTGACCATATGAATTTCAGCTTCGCAGTCCTCTCTTTCATTTAATAGTTTCTGAACTTCGTCCTTTTTATATTTCAGATCTATGAGGGCCTCCTTTAGTTGGTCTTCCAGTTTAATCGTGAACATCCTGCGAGTCGTCATGTTGATGGACCCAAACATAAATGAACACAAGACAAAGAAAAAAAAAAAAAAAGTGCTGTCGGCTAGATTCGAACGCGCAACCTCTTGCTCTCAGTATGTAAAAAAAAAAAAATTGTACGATGTAGTGTCGACGCCGAGATTTGAACCCGCTACCTGTTGTGCACAAATCGACCACGCTAATCTTTGCGCTATTTTATCTGTTACGAAAGGAGTTCAAATACTGGTATAGTTGATATAGATGATGTGGGTGGCATGTTGTGACAATTTCTTATTGTTATCTTATTATAATAGATGACGGTACTATTCATTTCACTGCAATCCTTTGTTGTCCAATTTTATGTTTATCCAGTTTTATGTATTAAAAGATTCATTGTTTCACTATATATTGTGTGTAGCCATATTTATTTAGGATATATCACTGTTTAACACTATTTTCACTTGGAATGTTGTAGTTTTAAAAATGTAATTTATTTAAATGAATATCGTTTGGTGCAGTCGTATTCATTGTTAAATTTTAGCGTTTCTACTGATTATTGCGTGCGTATAACACTTCCACTTGGTTTTTTCACACTTATACACCAGATTATATTGTTTTTATAATAGAACAGTGTCTTATAATATTTTTAAAAATATATTATACGTAGAACTAATGTTTACGTGAGGGTGGCGCCCTCTACCTCTATAACTTCTACCATTAAACTTTACTTCGTCTTAATGAAATGGACGTTGAGTTCTAAATTGTTCACATATTGTACGTATCTTTACTTACAATACCTATCGATAAACTTTTAATTTATTTAAATGTAAAAGGTTTTTGGAACAGATTCTCACATGAATGCTTAAATGCTGTTTGATATCTATCAGAGTAGGTATAACACCAAGCCCGTTCAATGACGTGGGTGACTAGGGAACCCCATGGAAACCTCAAGGGTTTGATAGTGAAGGGGCCTACAATTTATCTATTGGGTTATTGGGTACAACGTATTCCGAAGTTTTGGATATGAAAAATGCATTGATGGTGTTGCTAATGTCTATGTGCAGCGGTGATCTCTTTCCATCAGGTGCATAGGCTACTTGCCTAACTGTAACGTTTAACAAACATTAAAAATAAGTAAAATTTCGAGAAAAAGCCTGTTCTACGAATTTGCATCACGTCTCGTAACACATTGGCTCTATTCGGCTAATTGCAAAAGAAATTATTACCATCATCGTCTTGGCGGTCATCACCATCATAATTGTCATCGTCGTCGTCGTCATCTGGGCTATAATGTCTTGGTTATTCTCTCGCACGCGAGGGGCTGGGGTCAGCCTTGACTTTTGTAAATTAGACTACCCATGCGTTTGCCTGCCATCTCCCCTGGTGGTAAGTGGCAATGCGGCCGAAGTTGGAGCATGCCTGTCTAGTAACAGCCTTTTCACTCTAGCCTTGAAAGCGTCCAGATAATAATGATCAGCAACGTGTTCCATTCCTTAGCCGTACGGATTATATACGTTAAACAAAAGCGGCTACTGCGGATAGCTGGAAGATCAACGACATAAGGATGAAGCGTTCGCCGGGATCGCGTTTCCCGACGGCGGAAAGAGCCGGAGCGGAAAGAGGAATGAGATCGTGCAAACGCTTTGCATACTTTCAGTAATGCAACCTGAAGAAGAGCGACAAGCGCGTAACCCTACGCTGATGCTCAAGGCTCTACAGCTTAGCTTCAATCAGTTGCGGGTTACAAATAATATTTTTTGGAAGTTTTACCACCGAATCCAAAGCGGTCAGTTGATATTTGGCTGATCCATCCCAGAGGTTGCAGGTAGGCAGCAGTACTCCATGCAGGATCGGACTTGTGCTTGATATAACTGAAGCAACTGCTTTAAAGTGAGGTACCGCCTGACCTTCGAGAGGATATCAAGTTTCTTGGCTGCAGTCTTTGCTTTGGATTCGATGTACTGTCCAAAGTTGAGATTGGTTGATAGCTCAACACTAAGGAGCTGAAGGTTGTCGGCCATTTACACATGTACATTCCGGAATGTCGGAGCTAGATGGAATGGACTCCGTTTGGCGGAAAACAAACAGGCATGTAATTTGGTAGCATTGAACGTCACTAGATTGACTTCGCCCCAGTCGGAGACTGAATAAGAGACCTTCGTTCAAACGCCTAACTTTGGCCTCTCGACCAGACTAAATGTCGACCCTGTTTGGGTTTTGCCTCTTACAGATAATCTGTCTGTTTGCCTGAACAGTTACTGTGATGTCATCTGCGTATCCAAGGGTACCGAGTATAAGCAAATCATTAACATGCAGCACGAAAAGAGTCGCGGACAGAACCGACCCCTGAGGACGTCGATGGCCTGAACAGACGAGTAACCATCGAGAAGTACACGGATTGATCGTCCACTCAGAAAACTGATTGGCTATGATTGAATATTGACTATGATAGTGGAGCGACTGCTGTGGTGTCACCTTCATGTTGTCCATTCCGTCGACGAGTGAATGATGATATGAATGAATACATTTATTGTGGCCTTAAGACACCACATCACATGATGACGTTGTTAAATAACGTATATTTGTTTACTTCGAAATTTATCTCCGAAATATTAATTATTTTAAATATATTGCCACAGAAGTTATAAACACAATAAACTTTATTTACCACTGATTGTGTCTGTGACATTATTTGGATTTGAGAACACTGCGATATTTAGTGGTGAGTTAACACCATGCCCACACACTATGTATACAAAATAATTAACCATACTTGATCAAGTAAATCGAATGACGTTCGAGTAAAGTCTTTCAAGGAAAGAAAATGTTATACTCCATGTTTTGTTTTCACTGCTTCATTGCAATACTCATAGTACGTTTAACAATTGCAATTGTTTATCAAATTAATAATGTTTGCAATTCTGCTTATAAATTATACCTCCCCATGTAATAAAATTATTATTAATAATTTATATTTATTTGTTTCCACAATGTTATTACAGTAATAATGTAAATAATATAATTACCGACAGCATTCAAGTAAATAAACATTATATTTCAGTTTGCAGTCTTAAAAGGTACTACTAATATACTAGTACATATGCGTTCTTTCTTGAATTCATTAAACAAGACCGATAATTAGAGTAAAGCAAGCAAATATCACCCTATCTCGTAGTGTACTATAATATGAAAGGTGCTGGAGCGGCTGTTGCAGCTAAAACTACTAAATCATCTTCGGCCTGGACTCTCGTCCGTCCGTCTCATCTATCTCAGCTTTAATGAGCTTAAAACACATAGCAAGCTATTATGTGAAACATATCACCTTAATATATCTGCCTATATTTTGTAGTAGATTATGAAATCCTCCAGTGTAAACTACGAAGCTCCAATGTCATCATGACCTTGGCGCCGGTTGCGCCCCCACGCAGCACGCGAGGGCCCAGGGTCCGCCCCGATGTACCAGCGAAGCTCCAATGTACCAGATCAAATAATAAACTTGCTGCAGTTTGGTTTGGAAGCCAAACTAACTTTATGAAATGGGAACACGGCGTCTAACAGTTATATATTAGACTACGGAGTTCGTCAAGGTGGTCTCACCTCTCTAGACCTATTCAATTTTATAAAGATTTGGAAAAAAAGCTAATAGACGCCTCAGGTGACCGGAGAGCCGGCTCGTTCCTCGGACAGAGGATAAGTTTTTCTATCCAACCAGCCAGTAGCCAGCTTTCTGGGCACAATTCCGGGGGGCAGTGATGTATTGACTTTTTTATTTTTTAAGGTTAATTTTAGTTTATTTGTTAAGGTTTTGTATATATTTTTTAAATTTTAATCTCATTAACGACCTGATTGTGGAGCTGAGAGGCAGCAAGACCGAATGTCACGAAGGTGGGTTTTGCGTAAACAACCTCAGTTACGTCGATGATATATTTTGGTGCATCTCAGATGCTAAATCTATGGCCTCAGAAGATTGCATTCGATTTGTGAGCGTTATGCGGACACTCATGGTCTAAAGTACAATGTAGTACCTACAATGAACTCTTCATGATATTTAGGGCAAGAATGGACCCGGAGAGAGCAAAATATATATTTTGAAGGGAGTGGCAGAATAGCAAGGGGTGGGACTTCTGTCACGCTACCCTGAGCCATAAGCCCATTTATCATCGTGTAAATTTTCTATTCGTTCTTCTTTTTTGTAATGTATTTATATATATATATATATATATATTTTTTTTAATTCTGTTACATTTATTTTATATACATATATATATATTTTTATAAGATTTGTACCTGAGGTTTAAAGCACAAGAAAGTTCTTGCCGCGTACGACCAATCTATGCGATGATCTTCCAACAGCGGTGTTCCCGGGCCTTACGACATTGGAGCCTACTAGAATCGAGTCTACACAACACATTTACCATACCCCTGATGCTGCGGTGATCACTTACCACTAGATTAGTCGATTGCCATCCTCTATTTAAAAAAAATACTAAAATACATTTTTGTTAAAAGAATTTTATTTTGCTTTGACACACAAACAAAGAAAACGTTATCCCTAAGCTGCTACATCATCAAAGAGGCTTACGGCACGGCAATGATATGGTCATTGAATTCACGTAGTAACCTTAGCAGGAAATGCGAACTGCAGTAGTACAATTGCATAATCTGCTAGTCTGATGAGCTAGAACCGCTAGGATGATAATGATTTAAATCTACCGATGACATAGCGACACTGTGGCGTGTAATTTAAATTCACAGGATAATAACCTGCTGAAGTTGCAATATCTTTTAATATAATAATTTACAGATTAATCTCTAGGCTCCCTAGGTAAAGACCACCAGATATCATCTACTAGTCCACCGCTGGAAATAGGCCTCCCCAAATAAGCGCCAACGCACCCTATCCTCGAGTTGCCGCATCCAGCCTACATTTGCAACCTTTCGTTTTTGCTATTTATCTACTAACCTGGCGTTTTACTTCTGGTTTTTAAAACCATGCACCAATATACAGCTCTTTCTACTGCCATGTAGAATTTCTCACATTCCATACTCAACATAGCTACGTGAAAAGTATTCTTCATGAACCACAATGTGACACCTATGAAAATTATTCCAGCATACTGAAATAGTATAGAAATTAATGACAACTTTGGTATCGCTGATAAGTCTATAATAAATCTGGTAGTAACAAGAGTCTAATCATCATCATCATCATCTCAGCCAAAACGGCCACTGCTAGACATATATGTTTGGCTTCGTATTTCATACGCCAGTTCCCCACGAACTTTTGCAGGTTGTTTGACTTGTTTGTTTTTATTTTCTTGATTTCCTGTACGTGATCGCCACCCGAACAACACCCGCCAGTTTCACCCGCCACCTTTCCTCCCCATCCATTTATTATAGCTGAGTTACTCGAAGATTAATAACGAGGCACCACATCTTCGTTCCGTATGTAGACATAGACATAGACAGCACTTTATTCGGTTCCACATTACATCCTTAACCTAAGGTGAGTACAGTAAATTATTATTACGATTAAATTAAAATTACGTAAGACCAGCCAGTGATGTAACGGAGACCGAAATGGACTAGTCTCAGCATAATGCTGTGAGGGCTCATGCCTGTCACAGCGCTGGTTTTCAGAAAAGCCCATGCATCCCACGCGCGTTACGCGAACGGTTAAAAAAAGATACAAACAATAATGCAAATTTTTAATACATATTATAATTACACTAATAAATATATACCTACAATAAATATATACTTGATTTAATAAATAAATATACTACATTGATATTGAAAATAGAAACTACCTTTGCAGTATCCCACTAAAGCAATTCTAGCTATAAGTAGGTAAAACGCGAGTTCCCGGAGCGACCGTTTTCTGATATTCCACGAGCAGGTTCCGAAGCTTAACAGTAAAAGATCGTTTGAATGTCAAGTCCCGAAGAGGTGGTGGAATATCATTCCAGCACTTTGTGGCAGTATAACGGAAACTGCCCCTAAATGCCGTTGTACGGTGCTTATACGGTACCAATACGTAAGCTCGAAATGAGCGAGAACCCGAGTCACGCCACAGCAGTTTATCATGGAGATATTCGGGTCGTTTAAATTTTATGACATCGAAGAGTAAATTCGCAAGATGCAGTTGTCGTCTTAGAGTCATTTTTAACAAACCTGCCCGGTTCAAGAATGGCGTCACATGACTTCGCGGTGGTATCTTAAAACAAAAGCGTGCACAAGCATTCTGTACCCTCTGTATAATGCGTTCAGTCCTAGCAAGCAACCGAGGACCATACACGGTGTCACCATGATTGAACCTAGACAAGATAAGAGCCTCACACAACTGCACCCGTAGATCGACTGAGAGAAAGTTCCGGATTTTGTACATAACTTTCAATCTGTAAAAACAATTTCGTACGACTCCAATAACGTGATTTTCAAAACGCAGATGTTCGTCCATACACAGCCCTAGATTTCGAACTTCCGACACTCGATTCACTTGTGCTCCGCATACAGTAATAGTAGGGTTGTGCTGCGAGATGTTTTTGATCACATTTTTTGACCCCAAAATCATAAACTTCAATTTCATAGGATTGAGTACTAATGTATTATCAATAGACCAGGAAGCGATACTTTGGAGATCCTCTTCTACAATTTGAACAGCATTTCCGGTATCATTGGGCTCAAATGAAGTATGAATCTGAGTGTCATCAGCATACAAGTGAAACTTACAGTGCTTAATGTGATTCGAAAGGTCGGCCGTGTATAGAATGAACAAAATTGGTCCAAGGACAATATGTCATCACTGGCAACAGTCGCTGGCACGAAGACCTTCGATGGCGACACTGATGGCCATTTTCATTAAACCTAGGAATCGCCTAAGTTCCGTCTTAACTAGTATTTAGCCAATCAGAAACGTCCAAATTGGAACTTAGCTGATTCCTAAGTTTAGTGAAAACGGCAATGAGGAAGGGGCGATAAGAACTTCCTCAATTTCCTAAAAACTGCCTGATCCAACAGAGTTGTAACCATCGATTGATCTCTTTCTCGAAGTTGGCCTACGTAACTGGGCAGTTTGTTGCAAGGAAACATTTTCATCAACAACTTCGAGAATACCCTTCAACCATACTGTAAGTAACAGTAAAAGTTCGGCGTAAGCTTCCTATTGTCAATGTTAATTTTAAGATACGCCATTGACGTTGATATGCGTCGGTCTTCGGAGGTCGTCGGAGCGTCTGTGGCCTAGTGCTAAAGGTGTCGGACTCACAAGCAAGAGGTACCGGGTCCTGATCCCACTGCCACTGGTTCAACAATAACCGATGCTCATACAGTGAGGAATATCATCGTGATGAAACTTAATGTGTAACCATGATCCAATCTGGTCAGGTTCTCCTGGTAGCAGGGTCATGGAGGTCAGATAGCAGTCGCACCAATGTTATTACATGATCTGCCAAAACCGTGGATCATGGTTAAGGTGGACCTCGGGCCTTTTGACCTTGATATGCGTGCGATACTAGATTGTCCGTTCGGTCGTTGCGCGTAAGTGGCTTGGAAACGCAGGTATATAAACAGGCCCTACAACATACCATTTGTAAAACGTTGTCCTTTGCAAAAAATAAAACCAGTTGCAAGCAAGCCAAACATTGGAAGAAGATTTCGACCGTGTAATATGTTATCTGTAAAACAAGAACAACACAGACTTTCATTTTTAAAGCATAAAATGTATATTATTCATTAAATAAAATAGTGATTAAAATATCACTCACTTACCACGACTTGGTAAATTTTTTCAAGATCTTTGAACGCACCCAGCAAGTTCAAATACTGGTAAAATAATTCTTTTTGAGTTGCTTTGTCGATTTCTAATGCACTATCGTCTTTAAGTTTCTGAATCCAAGCATATAACTCTTTGTTTATTAGTTTTATCAATAAGGCACATCTTATAATATTTAAATCAAAAGTATATTGAAATATAAATACGGAAGGATTACCACCTAGAAGTACCAACATTATAATATTTAACACTATAAACGATATGCTAAACATATTGTACAACCAGTTGAATGTCACATAATATGTATAGTTAATAGCATAGGACTTCATAAATTTGAAGACTCTCTGAAGTTTGAGGGTCAAAGTAACTTCTGTGTGACTGTGAACGTAATTTGTAATTAGCTTCACTATGAAACCGATCAGGAAGTCTACCAAATAAAAAGAATAGTAAAAGCTTATTGATGCCCTTATCAGAAGGAACTCTGTTACTGCCCATATTACCATAACACACGTTGAAATATGGATAGAAATTAAAACACCGAAGCAAAACAAATTGAGAACATTAAAGGTAAAATTGTTAGGTGTAATGAATCCATCTTGGATTTTGTATTTAAAGTGCAGAATAATTGTTTGAAAAAAATTAAGAGGCCAAAGCAATTTATTGAAGTCTTCCTCGATATAGTTGTCAAGCAAATATTCGCTACGACCGATGTGGATTTTATTTTTAATTTTCAAAAATTTTTCAGCCGCTTTCTAGCTATGTTTTAGATTAATGAAATTACGAAACATTCACATTACAGCTTGCCCTTCACAATACATGAGCTAACGTTCTGTTACTTCATGGGTAACAGGGTAATATTGATTCAGTATTAAAGCTTCCTTCATTACTTAGTTGGTACAGTTCATCATTTACATCATAATTATAGTGCCTGTATGAGCATTAAACTAGATGCATTAATGGATAATGTGTCATATGATTACGGTTATGATAATGATTGTATGTATACGTTGTTGTTTTAGACACGAAGTATGTGGTAACCATCTTATTCGTAAGGGCATATCCTGTATGATAAACAGAAAAGATTGGATAGATTTTTTTTTAATATAAGTAAATTGAAGACACAAAATGACGCCAACTTTTCAAAGTTTTTCGGGTAATTATTTTTTGTTAAACATTTTGTTACTGACCAATAAAAAAATTACAACATCCTCTAAATGTTTGTTGTAGGGATGTTTGCTGTTTTTATTTCTCTGGTATAACTAAAATTAGTCTAAGAATCTTCTCAAAAAATAATTCTGCCGTCTTGAGGACATCCAGAACTTGTAATCCGAAATATTAAGACGGTATATTGACGTGTTTGTAAACGCATGAATATCTTCACTGCTGCTTTCTTGTTGATTTCTGTATATTGTATTTGTTATGTCATCTATTTTGTCTGTAGCATTTAGTAAATTTGAGTTTTTAAAGTAAATATTACGGTCCTCGATGACTTCTTCATTTCTGTCAGTTGTTTGAGTAACGTATGGAACATTTTCTTCGCCAATGTCGCCTTCTGAGCTCACTATATCAGAATCACCAAGTACCTGGTTGCGTATTTCATCGAAATATGTCTTTAAATCGCCATTTTCAAACTCATTATCTTTATGCTTTGGTGGTGATAAAATAGCAGGTTTTTCAGAATTAACCGGATGTTTGTCCTTTTCAATACTTATAAAATTAGCTTTATCTGGAAGTTTTCTTAAACTTTTCTCGAAATCTTCTGTAGCCTCAATGCTAGTTAGATCACCAAATGGTGCTTCAGTTATCTTGGTAGGATTGGTATTTAATTCCATATCATAATTCAAAGTAGATTTCTGTAATTCATAGTACTCGTTACCGATTTTCGGTTCTATATTGTTTATTTCTGTCAAGGCCTTTTCAGCAGTCTCCATTGTGAGAATCTTTTCAATATTTTCATTCTGTTTCTGTTTAATGAAGTCAGTTTTTGGATGTCTTTTTGCCTTATGTTTTTTCATATGTGAGAAATAACTTTTATTAACTTTTTGAATACGTGTCTTTGGATGTTTTGTAACATGACTTTTTTGCATTAAGGGCAAATATTGTTGTTCCAATGTTGTATGTTTGGGTGTGTTTTTATTTGTAAACAATTCTATATTTTTAGTGACGTCCCAACTATAAAATATAGTACGAAGGAAATCTTGAAATATATCTACATCGAAATTCAAATGCCAGCCTGCCTTCAGTGCTAAATCTGTAGTCGTTTCTATCACATATGGAGCCTTTGAAGTATCCCGTAGTGGTTCAAACCAGAAATTAGTTGTTTTCGATGGTAAATTATATTCCATGAAACTTGCGGGTGTTGTTGTTTTACTCAACTTATGAGGTACATGCTGAAACAGAGATCAACGAGAGCATTTAAATGCTTACGAAGAGGACATATCCACTAGTAGACGGTTTTTACTAGTAGTAGTTAAACATGATGAAAATAAAGTAATAATAATCCATTACATCAGAAAAATAATCATACATGCTTGCATTTTATTCTATGATATAGAGAAACTCGACGTATAGAAGCCCTTGCAGCGCTACATTTAAATTTCCTCACACTGGTGAGGAAATTGTACTAATTCACAGCTGGACATAAGCCTCCCCCAATGTTCGTCAATACATCTTGCCCCCGGCTTGCCGCAGCCTTTCGCAAATAGTCACTCCAGCTAGCCGGAGGATGACCTACGCTTGGAATTTACGATACTCGGAGGCCCTCGGATGTACGTACCTGTTCCATTATTTGATCGATCCAGTCGTAGTAGTATCCGTCTTTAGTGAAGACTGTGGGGGCATCGGGGGTGCCGCAGGCGGGAGAGCCGAAGCTGACCACGCCCACCAGGTAGCCTCCCACCACCCCTGGGCCGCCTACGTCGCGCTGTATGCATCCAAAATCTATATTATTGCAATCTTGATAAATGGCATTAGCGCTTGACGTAGCCTATTTTGTTATGTCACTTGTCAAACGGCAAGGTGAGTGGCCGCCTTTGTTACGATATGAAATTATGGTTGAAATGGTTTAATAATAATATTAAATCTCTTTATTTTAGGCAAAAGACCCATAAGACCCGTAATGTACACTACATATAAAAAGAAATAATTCAAATTTAGAATACAATAATAAAGATAAGAAGTTTAAGTACATGTTAAAATTCAATTAAAATCGAATTATTGGTTTTTTAAGTAAAACATCCATTCAATAGTCAATACACGGCATACATATATGTGATTTTAATATTAGCCATTATAAAATGGTTTCCACATGAAACGGCACTTTAACCGATAAACAATGGGCAAAATTATTTTTGGCACCACTGATGGCACATTTTCGCGGCAGGCTATGTGTAGCTCATAAATATCTCTATGCATAAATGAAGTTGAATATTTTGAAACTCACATTACAAGCGCCGCTGCCTTTCGATATGTAACCAGCGCAGAAGTTCCGTCTTGTTACGTACTCGCTATAACAATGAAAACTCGGTCATTCCATTTTTTTTTTTTCTGTATTGATGTTTTACCTCACCGTAAAAGCATCGCATAGCGTTTAACTAATGTACATAAGTCAGAAAAGAGTCATTGGTATATGGCGCCACTAGGGTTTTAGCCCGGTACCTCGGGTACGAGTCGAACCCCTTTACCAGTTGGCCACCGACGCTCCTTAATCCTTAATTTGTTACTGAATGTTAATTGTATTTAGGTATTATAAATCTGTAGTGAGCGTCTATTCACGCACTTGTATGTCCTCATCGTCCCCAGCTGAACTGGAGCACTCAAGCAAATTCTTATAAAACAGAATTATTTTGATGACAATGACTAGAGAAGGTAGCAGCATCGGTTTTACGCAGAACGTCGTACCACAATACGGTTGCCCAATCGTGCTCTGCACTCGAGAAAACACTTGCCTTGAATAGACATCTTGACAGTCCTGAAGCGGGTATACATCAAGAACGTCAAATGAAAGCCTGCTATCTTTGACTATGTTACTTTGCTGTAAAAAGAAAAATTGTAGTTCAGTCATTTTGTCGTCATTATTATACTACAGAGAATGTAGAATTATTCTTTATGATTTCATCATCACAGTCCACTGCAGGATCTTGGGCCTCTCCCACGAAAGGAGAGGTTATTGCCAAAATCTTCACACATGGCAGGCGGGTTGGAGATAGCAGTGTTATAAATATAACAATGGAAAAGCTGCTGCCCATTTTCCAGCCTATGGAGACTCTTGATCTTTTGTTTCAAAAACATTAGTCGCCTTGTACGACACCCAGGAGTGTAAGGTTGGTGCTATTCTACTCCGCCAGACACCACACGGCCAACTTTATGATATATCTTGTCAAATCATAATCACACAACTCACCGTCTTGGAACCCCATCCAACAATAACGACACCAGGAGTATTGAACGGTAGATCTGAAGCTGACGTATCTAATGAAATCTTTTTGACGGAATCTGTTTTCTTTCCGAACTTTATCCTTCTTACGAGTCGCATTAAACCCAAGTTGTGATTTAAATTCCTAGGGTTGTAATTTGGATGGAAGTAGACCTCCAGGATGGCAATTTCTTCTCCACCGCCGTTATAATATGTGCTTCCGATACGAACAGACAAGAAACTTGGATTCTCGCGGTACAAGCGATTGTTCCATGCCCTGGGAATTGTAAACTCTTTAAATAAGTTAGCTTTTCGAACATCTTAGTCCTAGTCCATCTATTTCCATTTTCATTCTACTTAAAAAGAAAATTTTAATTCAAGAAATTCCGCCTATATTTCTACTGCAGGTTTTCTCAAAAATCGTTAACAAATGCTGTGGTTAAGGAACCTAGGAGACGTATTTGGTTATGCATTGTTCTACGTCTTGCTAATACTATACTATAAATAATAATACTATTAATGCGAAAGTTTGTAAGGAAGGATATTTAGATGTTTGTTACTTCTTCAAGCAAAACTACTGAATAAGGCAGAAATAGCCTATTATTTTAGTTATAACTGAATTTTACGCGGACGAAGTTATGGGCAAAAGCTAGTATTTTATAAATATTATTTAATGTTGTTAATAAATGATTCAAAATCTGTTACTCTAAAACAAGCATTACAAATTTACTTATTTACAAAAATGTTTTTAAAAGCCTTAAAACGTAGCATTTTAGAATTTTTTTACTTTGCACTACAGAATTTAATTAGGTACTATTTAGGCAAGAAAAACAAAATACCCTTACAGTTGAATACATGACGCCGCCGTTATGATGAGATCATCTTTGATGATGGAGCCTCCACATTGGAACTGTTGAAATACCAGCACTGCAGCTATGAAAGGGTAGTGTTTCACCTTTGTGTGGCGTCCATTGTAGATCCGTCGAGCTAGCGTAAGAGGTTCTGCAATTATTTGTTGTATTACTAAATAGTATAGAAGACAGGTGACCTGAGAGCTGGCTCGTTCCCCGGACAGAGAAGTTTTGCTATTCAACAAAGCAATGCAGTCAGCTTTCTGGACACCATTTCAAGGGCGGCGATGTGGACGATTTTTATGTAATATTTAGTATTAGTTTTGATTTATTTATGGTCTCCATTCATTTGTAAATACACACATAGGAAAAAAGTATTTATGTACATATAGTACTTACCCCAAAATTCGTTTGCAGGCAGAAGCTCATATTGACCTGTTTCTGTAACATTGTCTTCTTGAGTGGTTTCGTCTAAAATCGTAATTATATCCTTATTGATACTAGCGCGCTTATCAAAGAGGCCTATATTATCCAAATGCTTGTTGCTATGTTCATGCAGATAATTGTTTGCATATTTTATAATATTATCCGCAAAAACTTTACTGATTATTTCATTGTCCCTACCCTCTAAACTATCGTCTTGAGCGTTTAATACTTCGTTCAACAAAACCACATAAGTTTCGCTTTCAATATTGATGACGTTTTTATCGACTCTTGAAAATCGAGATATTTCCTTTAGGCATTGGTAGTCTCTTAAAGTCAGCGAAACGAAAAAATTATGGATGAGGGAGTACTCTTTTAGTTTGCCTTGGTTTTTTACTACATTGAGCATCATATCCGCAAAGAGCTTGTTAGTGATGGACCTAATCGCGGCTTCTGTTTTTATTATATCGTTATCTTTGCCTGGAGGGAGTTCCTCAAGGTTCAATACTAGATTGAAAATGTATGAGAAGGTCCAATAGAAGACGATATGTTTGATAGCACACATGGGATTGCCCACCTTATTAAATCATAAAGTATGAATCTTGTGTCATATGCATAATATTATCTTCTATAAATCTTGTTTTATTTGACACGACAATTGCTAATATGAAGCAACCGTAAATTGTATAGAAACAAAATTACGAAACACTTGCGTTATTATTTGATAAAACAAATTGTTTCCATATTGTTTTTTTTATTACTAAGTCGTTGCATTTCCTTATAAAGGCGATATAAATAAAAAAATATATTTGTTAGTGAATATTACTTTATTGGAGTCTAGTTTAAACTGTTATAAATAAAAAGAACAAACATGAATAACACTACTATTCTTCTTTTCATCACTACGACTTCAATGGGAAATCATCTATGGAACCACACCACTAAACCAACTGTAGGAGACAAGGTTTTCCATTTCTTGAATAATATTGCTTCCGCACTCTATGGAGTCTGTGCCATCGAATGATACACATATTTAATAACCATATTCTTTAAGCAGATGGAGAGCTTGCTTCATAACGCGAGCAACGACTTCAATACAGCAGCCAAGAATACTTTGAAATCTCAACAACTTGGAAGTATAACGAAAATGGAAACCGATAACAAAATAATAAATACGCTATTAAATTTAACAGCACATACTGACGAAGAGGCTGAAAATGGGACTTATCCCAATAGAAATACAAGTGAAATTGACAATATCCCACGAAAAGAAGATACAAACAATGACACAACTTCTGAAGACGGCATCAACTCGGGAATATTTGATGTATTCATTCAATATTTTCTTAAAAATATTGATAAATCGCTGCAAGCTAAAAAAATAATGGCAAAACATTCAATGGGAAAATTTACAAACAACAGGAGGAGCAACAGAAGGACATACGATCTTAAGGCATGGGGTAATTCAATTGATATTATAATCTTTGCTAGGTCAGGTATGTGGAATAGGGGAATAGAGGTAGCAAAAACCCCTTCTGCAAGGCGACTAATAAAATGTCTAAGAGGTAGACCAGATATAACCTTCGTATAGAACAACAACATAACTGACCGCGTCGCTGTTGTCGAATTGACATGACATTTCATAATGGTGACACTTAGTTCCAGCGTTGGCCACCGGGTACTATAAGTTTGTGGCACTTTACACGTACGATTAGGAGCCGTTCTTAGGTTATTCCCTTAGGTCGTTCTTAAAAAGTGCTAAATATTCAAATCAGAGCGTCGGTGGCCGAGCGGTCAGGAAATCCGACTCGTATGCGAGAGGTACCGGGCTCGAATTCCGCTGCGGCCAGGTACCATTGACTCTTTTCCGAGTTATCTACATTAGTTGAATACTAACTGATGCTCTTACGGTGAGGGAAAACATCGTGATGAAACTTGCACAGGCGACTGAATGTATAACCATGATCCAATCTGGTCAGGTTCCCCTGGTACCAGGGTCGTGGAAGTCATATGCCAGTCGCTAGACTGTAATTACAATTATATAAAACAAAGATGATTTTTTTCAGTTTTTATTTAAATAATATTATTTTTTACTACCATAGTTCCGGGGAACTCCAGCGAATACCCGTACGAGTTGAACAATAACGGCCGTCGAGTCTACAAGGGGGAACAAGTCAACATAAAACTCTATCCATTCGTCGTGAGCTTGCACATGCTGGGAGACTTTATGTGCGCAGGCGCTTTTATCAGCAAGAAAGCTGTCATCACAGCAGCTACCTGTATGCATTTGTAAGTACATCAAATTCTTTCTTATTTTTGGAGTAGTGGATAAGTGTTTGTTGAAAAGTCGATTTATATTAATAGAATTTATATTAATATTAACGATTAACGATTTATATTAACAGTAATTAATAGAAACGTTAAAACTTAACAATTAATACGACGGCACCAAACGACATTTATCAAATAATTTTCATTTTTTTAAACTACAATATTTCTAGTGAAGACAGTGTTAAACAGTAATAAATCCCAAATAAATAAGGCTACATACAATATAAAGTGATACCATTTATCTTTTAATTCATAAAACTGGATCAACTTGAACAAAGGATTGCAGTGAAGTGAACCGACCTCTGAGTACCGTCATCTGTGATAAGATAACAATAAGATATCGAAACTACATATCACTTATACCATCTTTACCAACCAAACCACTATTTCAACTCCTTTGATAAAAGATAAGATAGCGCAAAGATAAGTGCGTTCGACGTGCTCAAGAGGTCATAGGTTCGAATCTACTAAGGTGGATTTTATTTATCATTTTTTTTTTTTCTTTTTTTCTTATATACTGCGAGACTTCTTTGACCTTTGAGGGATCTTTGGCCGATCGTTCAACGCGGACCCATTTGGTGGAGTTTCATCGTTTGGCTCTGGGAGACGTCTTTCAACTTCTCTGTCCCGTAAGCAATCTCTAACACCCAACATCATGAAGTGCATCGCATGCAACCAGCCCATCAGTGCCGTAGAGATGATACTGAAATGCTCTCAGGACAAGATTACTAATATGTACCATTACGAGTGCCTAGGGGTTCCAAGATCGACTTTCATTAAGCTAACACCTAAGCAGAAGTCTTCGTGGAAGTGCAAGTCGTGTTCACAGCCAAAGGAGCGGAAAGGAGACAACACTCCTATACGACCCGTTTCATCTTCTCAACAAGGGCCTGAGGTACATAAGGCGGGAGCTAGTTCTTGTACCGAAGGGCCTGATACTAAAGAAGCCGACCCTGCCACCCTACCGGTTGTTGCCGCACCCGCACCTGTCATGGTTAGCACGGAATCGACGCTGGTACAACCTGTGAATGCCGAGCTGCTGAGGACAATGTCAGACAATAACGAGAGGCTGATAGCAAAGCTGACATCACTTATCGACGGCAAACTCTCCGAAAACAACAAGGCGCTGCTGGAGAAACAGGAGGCTATAACCCAGCAGTTCAACAGCATGCTGGATTCTCTGAACAAGTACAGTCTGTTGTTTGACGAAACTGTCCAGGATATTAACGCCATCAAGACTGAGCTGAAGGAGGTGCGTAAAACAAGGGACGAAGTAATTGAGTTGCAGGCCACTGTCGAAAGTTTACAGCAAACAGTGAATAATTTCGAGCAGCGGGACAGGATGCTGAACTTGGAGATCTTCGGCGTTCCCGAGCGGAAGTCGGAGCAAGTATCTGAGCTGGTGGTGTCAATTGCGAGAGCGGTCGGCGTGTCCATAGAACGTGCAGACATCGCATCTGCGTTTAGGATACCTACTCGAAACACCGATGGCCTTCCTAAGCCAATAGTTGCAAAATTCATTAATCTCAATAAGCGGGACGAATTGCTAACTGCAGTTCGGAAGGAGAGGGGTGTAAGCACAACCGACATGGGTATACCAGGAGACCAACGCCAAATTCATGTCAATGAACATCTGACACCCGCAAACAAAGCATTGCTTAGAGACACAAGACTGAAATGCAAGGAGCTGGGGTTTCAGCATTGCTGGACTCGGAACGGGAAGATCTTCGTTCGCCAGGCAAACAATTTTCCTCAACTGTGCATAGCCAGGAAATCGCAACTGTTGCGTCTAAAAAAGACGGCCTAAGTTTAGATAACGATTTAACTCCTGAACTCTTTACTGATTTGCTGCTCTTTTGGTTTGGTTTCTGTCGATGGGCGAATGTTATTGTAGACGTCCCTTCTCTGGTATTGTTTTTGTTATGTTTATTATTTAACTATTTCTCTGAATACTACACACTAAAATACATCACATATCATATACACTATTTCCCTACACTATACAAATATACATATACAAATACACACCTAACAGTATACATATACCTCCACCTGAAATCGGTAAGTTCGGCACTGCCTAATAGCTATGCTTCTGTTCTTTTGTTTACGCAAATTTCTAACGTAATTATATATATCTGTCACAAATGGCACCGTTAACAGTTTATCTACAGAATGCTCGCAGTATAAGGGGCAAAACTAATCAATTTAGGCAGGGATTGTTGAACCATAACTATGACGTCGTGGCCGTGTGTGAAACTTGGCTGGTGGACGGTGTTTTTGACTCCGAAGTAAGTGACTCGCGGTACGACGTGCATCGCCGGGACCGGCCGTGCGCGGGGCGCAGCGCGGGCGGCGTGCGTGCAGCGGCGTGGGCGGTAGGCGGCGGTCTGTTACTTTTGACTCGCCAAGCGCTCGCCGCGCGCCGCGATTCGACCGAGACAATGGGCCTAGAATTAGTACACATTATAATAGGCGCTCGCGCGATGAATTCAGATTTGGATTTGCACATTATATGTGTTTACTTGCCGGGTTCTGGATCCGACCACGACGATCAACTACGCCGACTCACTGTTTATTTACATGACCAGTGCACAGCGAAGGCTTATTATTTATTATTAGGCGATTTTAATTTGCCACATGTTAAGTGGATTCCACGATCTGGTGGATATTTTTTTCCTAGTGGATTATCAGGTGAATGTCAGGAGGGTTTCTTTGAGTGTATTCTTTCGGGTGGATTGTGTCAGTATTGCGGGGTGCCCAATGGCAACAGACGGTGTTTAGATATTGTTTTTTCTAATACTGAGGTGGAGGTCCGACGCGTAGCCGACCCAATCACCCGCGAAGATTGGCCTCATCACCCGGCACTTGAATTGGAACTTGTCAATATTAGTCACGAATTTATTAAAGTACCTCCTAAGAAAATTTTTAATTATAAAAAGGCTAATTACGACAATATTTTCCGTGATTTATGTGCTCTTGACTGGAATGTTGCTTTAAATCGTATACCCCTGGACGAGGCAGTCCTTTTTTTAAATACGACACTAAATTCTATTATAGAGGAACATGTACCCTCTTTCTACAGCACTCCTGATGGGTATCCAGTCTGGTACTCCAGGGCGTTAGTACACGTAATTAAAGAAAAACATAAGTATCACTCACTTTGGAAACAAACTGGTAATAGTTGTGACCGTGAAACTTTCTCTTTGCTACGTTCTAGACACAAAAAATTACAACGTCAGTGTTGGAACAAATATAAACATCATTGCAGTCAATCTATCACTCGCGATCCGAAAAAGTTCTGGAACTACGCAAAAAGTCTTCGGCGCGATCGTGGGTTACCCGCACAGATAAACTACGACACTCGTATGGGCTCGGACGGTCCTGAAATATGTGACATTTTTCTAGAGTACTTTCAATCTGTTTACGCGAGCACTTCTGATACTTCGTATACCTCGGGAAATACGCATGGTAACTCTTTATGCAGTGTAGGCTCAGTGATGATTACCGCAGACTTAGTTGAGAAATACCTTCTAAAGTTAAATATTAACAAGGGCGCGGGTTGCGATGCTATCCCCCCTATCTTTATCCGTTACTGCGCTCGCTGTTTGGCGTTGCCATTAAGTATTCTGTATAGGAGATCGATTGCGGAGGCCACTTTTCCCACAATTTGGAAACAAGCTTTCGTCGTGCCCATACATAAAAGTGGCTCAAAGGTCCTCGCGGAACAGTATCGTCCAGTGTCGATTCTCACTACTTTTAGCAAGGTTTTCGAACAGATAGTTTACGATCAGGTTTATCCGCTACTTGCTCGTAGTATACCGCCAGCTCAGCATGGATTCATGCGCAAACGTTCCACGATGACGAACTTGGCTGAATTCGTGAACTCGGTTACCGGTTATATGGATGAGGGCTACCAGGTGGATGCCGTGTACACCGACTACTCTAAGTGTTTTGATAGACTGAATCATGATGTTATTTTGTGCAAACTCGAGGAAGTCGGTGTGCACGGTGACCTCCTTCGGTGGTTCGAGTCATATCTCCGGAATAGGAGTCAGTCTGTCAGGGTTGGGTGCTATCAATCACGTTTCGCGCCCATCCCTTCAGGGGTTCCCCAGGGATCCCATTTGGGGCCTCTATTGTTTAATATCTGCCTGTACGATTATGCTTCCTCTTTTCACAATGCATTTTACTTATCATATGCGGACGACACGAAGATTTTTATGCCCATAAAATGCTCAACCGATTATCTAAAATTGCAGAAGGATCTCGATAGAGTATCGGCATATTGTGCACGGAACAGCCTAGATCTCAATGTAAAGAAGTGCGCACCCATCACTTTTACAAGGAAGAGAAACCCAGTATGCGCAACGTATAGGCTTAACGACGCAACAATCGTACGCACTGATCAAGTTAGGGACCTGGGAGTCATCTTAGATTCCAAACTGACATTCTGTGCTCACTACGAATTTATCGTTGCGAAAGCGATCAAGATGCTGGGATTCGTTTTCAGAACGGTAAAGCCCCTGAGGTCAACTGCAGCTTTTAAAGCCTTATATTATGCCTATGTACGTAGTGTTTTAGAGTACGCGTCCCCTTCATGGTCCCCGGTCTACGCTGTCCATCGCGCTAGACTGGAATCAGTGCAAAAACTTTTTATAAAAAAACTAAATTATTTTTCCGGCACGGTACCTGCTGGTTATGCGACTGGTCTGCATACCCACAAAATAATGTCATTGGAGGACAGACGCTTTATAGCCGATATGAAGCTTCTGTATGACATCATACATAGCGGAGTAGATACTCCGCAGTTATTATCCCGAGTGTTACTATGCGCGGGAGACCCGCGCGCGCGCCGCGGTGGCCGCTGGCCTCGGCTACTTGACCACCGCCGCGCGCGCAGCGGCTACGCCCTGGGCTCTCCGCTCAATAGGGCTATTGATGGGTATGAGAAGTGCCTCTCCGACAGTGCTGACGTTTTCCATCTTAGCCGAGCACAATTTACAAAAAGGGTTATCCAGTACCTCCAGTCGCGTGAAGGATAACACGCTCATACATTAACAAACACACGAACACACACACAAACACACGCACACACACACACATACACACACACACATATACAGAGATAGAATCTTATATTATATATTAGAGAGAGTAGTTTATATTTTAATTTTGATAGTAGTTTTTTTTTTTTTATTAGTATTTTATATGGTGTTTACAGGCTATATTAATTACCAAAATTATAAATTGCAGTTTTGTAATTGGCATTACAACTTAATAATGTAACATTTTTGAATTATATTTTATATGCTGTAAAACTGTGAAATAAATAAATAAATAAATAAAATAAATAAAAATATCGTCGTCTATAGCACGATGTCCATTTCTGAACATAATATGAAGTATTTAGTTGTTAATCATATAATACAAAGTATTTAGTTGTCAAATGTAATTGACAACTAAATACTTTGATTTAGTTCAGCATTGACGTGTTCTAAAATCAGCTTATAATGTAAACGATAATGAATTATTATGTAAAACGGCAAACCGGCAAGCAAGACACCTGATGGTGAGTGGTCACCGTCGTCAATGAACATCAGCAACACTACGCATTACGTATGCAGAAACATACGTAATGCGTATGCGCTAAAACCGCAGGTGCGTTATCACTCTGAGGACTAAGATGAAATGGCTTATGACTGTAATTGTTACTGGCTACCTTACCCTTCAAACCGGAACAATGCAAGCATTGTTGCTGATAAATCCAGTCTAAACTTTTCACATCTTTCAGAGCCTATCCCGACAAAAAATTTCATCCTGGAATCGTCACGCTGCGTGTCGGGAGCGATTATACGACGAAATATGGCGAAGTCATTCCCGTTGGTGACATTTACTTCCATCCTGATTACGATGCGGTGTACATGAACCATAATCTAGCTATTATCAAAATTGGAACGCGTTTAAAAATAAAAACGAATAATTATAAAATACGACGCATTGAGTACGAACGTGAGAACGAAAATATTGCGGGTGGAATCGTAATGCTTGGATGGGGTGACAAGGTAAGCTGGACGACTCTTTCATCTTGAGTTTAGGTACAGTTTTAGGTATTCATTTTTAACCCCCGACGAAAAGAGAAAGAAAGAAAAATAAACAACACAGAAGCACTTGGATAAATAAATGATTAAAGAGACTCATGTCTATTTCTACATACTCCCCGAATAAAAAAATAACATTGTGCACACAAATAGAGTATCAACATTATCTCTACTTTATTGGCCTGTAGTACCATCACGTACATGGACATACTAGACTTGGTCGTTAATGAAAATAAATTTTAATTAAAAGAATAAGAAAGAGCGGTACCAGGTCATAGACAGAGAATTTGATAAAATTTCTTAGATCTCTCCCGGTTTATTTTAATTTTTTACAGTTGTAGGTATGTCTAACACTTTTTCCAGAGTCAAATATTGTTTTATGTGCACCATTATAAAGTGTTGGGTATAAAACTGGATTGGGTAAATAATTATTATATTTTAAACGTTACTTTTGTAGCCCTTACAATAATAAATAATCCAACCGACAGAAAAAGTCGGATAACTCCCGACCTAGTTTACTTAAACTCAAATATTTTCTAAACTACTGACCCGATTTTAATGAAACAAAGTCAAGAACTATCTCGATTAAACTGACTATTAAATAAAAACCGCATCTAGGTCGGTCCATCCGTTCGGGAGCTACGATGCCCCAGACAGATAAACACGTAAAATTTATAGCACCCGTTTATTCGGTCGGGGTTTAAAAATCAGCAACATCAGCCTCTGCCTTACATTTATACATAGAAAAATATACGCTTTAATTAACTTACGACAATTATATTTCAGGACAACTA
Organism: Blastobasis adustella; assembly: GCA_907269095.1. Taxonomy (NCBI): domain Eukaryota; kingdom Metazoa; phylum Arthropoda; class Insecta; order Lepidoptera; family Blastobasidae; genus Blastobasis; species Blastobasis adustella. The sequence goes on from OU026132.1 coordinate 2,909,041, forward strand.
TAGCAAATACAATGGGCCAATATCCTTGGGTCGACTTCAAATTTATGGACTTGAGGCTTGCAAAGAAATCTATACTCAGTGGGTGTCATTTTGTGAAATTTTATTCTATTTTTAATCTTCGCAATCTTTATTGTTACGGTATCTTGCAGAAACTATGTAAATGATGACAATTTTTGCGCTGGATTCGTCAGCATTGGAAGCGGTGCTTGTAGCGTAAGTAAAAAAATTATCATCTTAGCGTTAAAGTCATGGTTGTGCTCTCGGGCACGAGGATCCGGGGTTGGCCTTTACCATGATCCAGAATTTGGCAGATCAGATAATTACAGTAGAGCGACTGTCATTTGACCTCCGTGACCCTGCTACAAGAGAAACCTGAGCAAATTGGATCATGGTTACACATGGTATCATCACGATGATTTACCTTACCCATCGGTTAGCATTCAACTAGTAAGGTAAAAATCGGCTGAAACCGGTACCACACCGCCATTGACTATCTTGCTTGTAGCGTAAATAATTGACCCAAATATTAATAATTGTTCTCTTATTTGTCTTGCCCATATTACAACCATCGGGTACATGATTTCCAACTTCCATTGCGATCTTTGCCAACGACGCAATAGATTTTTTAAAAGAAATTGCAATAAGTGTAGTTTATAAGATTTAATTATTTTTTTTATATTTTTTTATTTCGCTTATATAGATAAATGGAGCGTTGGCGACCGAGCGATTAGGGAATCAGATCGTAAGCGAGATGTACCGGGTTCCAATACCGCCGCGGCCATGTACTATTGAATATTTCGGAGTTACTTATATACATTAGTTAAATACTAACCGATGCTCTTTCGGTGAGGGAAAACATCGTTATGAAACGTGCACATTCAGGCGAGCCATGATCCGGGTCAGGTACCCCTGATAGCAGGGTCACGGAGGTCAGATGGCAGTTTTTTTGTTTATTTGAAAAGTGGGCTCTCCAAGGCTTTCTCAGTCCTAGTATCACTGCGACCATTCCTGATCTATTGTGATCGCCTCTTTTTACAATTCGGTACTAATTCCTATAGCTTCTATGAACTGTAATAGGTTCTTAGTACTGATTTCGTGCACCTCATCGGGTAGTAGTTGGTGTTTACCCAGATGGATGCTACGTTTGCGCACCAGGGCCTCACATTTGCAGATCAGGTGGAGAGGCGTTTAATTCTCCTCCTTGCAGAATCTACAGTCCTTTGTTCTTATAATAAACTGAAATCCCACAAGCTTCTTGATCTTGGGATAAGGAATAAAGGGTCTAGCAGACAGATGCGGCCTGCGCTGCGGTGGCGGTCACTTGCGCAATCTAGCCCCAAAGTAGCAAAGCTTGTGTTATGGGTGCCAGAGAACTGATAAACTAAGTGTATATTTTTAAATACATACTTATTATACATATAAAACCCAGCCCGTAACAGAAATTAAAATTCATCATTTCAATTTCTGCCCGACCCGGAACCTCTGGGTGGCAGATATTAACCAACTGAACCACTCAGGTCGTCAACGTCAATATACCTATATGAGACGTAGAGGGATAAGGCTTCAAATAGGCGCGCGCTCTTATTTACCAACGTCAAGTAGAATTTAGAAAGATCCTGTTACAAGAATAAGCTGAGTACAATCTCTCTAGCTGGTTTATACCTCACTCAGGTGTTGCAAACCGTTTTTTCCATGGTGTTTAATCATAAAATCCAAAATGTTAGCTTCCATAACTTTTATGAATGTGGAAGAAGCGAGAGAGATCTGTCAGGACCATAGCAAGTGGAACAATGTGGTTTCTTCGTACAAACTTCTGTGTAACAAATAAGATTAGACGAAGAAGATAATTCAAGATACCTATAGAAGTCGCGATCTTAGTAATTATCAAAAAGTCGCGATGTATTGGCTTGTATGTATGTATCTCCATCAAGTGAGATGGCGATCTTTATAGTATATTACAAAAAACGAAATAAAAAATATTTTGTATTGATATTTATTTTTATTAGATAAAAGAAAATTGTATAGTATATACAGATTATAGAAAGGTATACATCAGAATACATAAATACATTACTAGCTTAATTACTAAATTTTCACTCCTATTCTAGTGCAGAAATTGGCAAATTAACATAAAATATTCCACTTGATCTTCAAGTTATACATGTGCTTGTTCAGCCCACGGTGACCAGTCAGTGCCCTTGTCAGGATACGCAACTTATTCCTACTAAGTAGTAACAGTTCTTTTGCCTATTATAGGCTTTGTCTAATGCCTTAGAATGTGTAGCCTGCCTGTAGAGAGAGGCCTGGCTGATTATTCCAGTGCTCTAATGATTGCTCTTTGAAGTTTATATGAATGGTCAATTTTACAAGGCTTTTTGGTATGCCACAGAATGATTCTGGACCATATGTCGTAGTTGTGCTACCAGCCTTCGCGAGTTCGTCCGCAATTTCATTGCCTTCGATATCTTCATGCCCTGGGACCCAGCGCAAGATCACTTGGTTTTTCTCACCCAAGGAATTGAGGACATTCAGGCAGTTTAGCACCAATCTTGAACTCACAGAGTCGGATGAGAGGGCCAATAGAGCTGCTTGACTATCTGAGTGTATATAAATACAAGGTGTCTCAAAAGAAAGTTTATATTTATTAAGTTTACTGCGTGAACGCAACGAATCCGAGGGGCGCGGTGGTTATGTCAATCGGTAGCCTGGCTCTTGGGAATTCTGTTGCTATGGAGCGTTTCTCAAGAGCAGACTGCACGTTGTGCGTGCGAGAATTTTACAAAAACGGTGATTCGGCGACTGTAGCGCGTAGGAGATTCTGCAGTATTCGAGGTTTTCGCCACTCAAATGATGTACCAAGCATTCCTCTTATTCGAAAATGGGTCAAAAAGTTTGAAGAGACCGATGCAACGCTGGAAAAACCAGAATCCGGGCGACCATGGTCATCAAGAACGGTAGAAAACGTGGAGAGTGTTAATCAGTCTGTTCGTGATGACCCGATCCTTTTAATTCGGAAGGGCGCAAGTGCTTTAAATGTGCATAGATCATCATTACACCGCATTTTGCACAAAGATCTAAAGCTGCACCCCTACAAAATTCAATTGATGCAAGAATTAAAGCCCCAAGATGCCAGTCAGAGGCTTGACTCCGTAACTTAGGCAATTGAGCGTTTTTCAACGTTTACTAACATTTTGTTTTCGGATGAAGCTCATTTTCATCTTAATGGACACGTAAATAAACAGAATTGCCGCTACTGGAGTGCAACGAATCCGAAACGCAAGCATCAGAAACCCCTTCATTTGCCTAAAGTGACCGTATGGGCAGCGATGTCGGCGCAAGGAATTATCGGCCCTTACTTTTTTGAAGACGAAAGGGGGCGTGCAATTACAGTGAATTCAGAGCGTTATGTGGAGAGTTAGACGACTTCTTGGTGCCTGAACTGCAAAACTTTCCTAGCTATAACCAAAGAACATGGTTCCAGCAGGACGGAGCAACGTCACACACGTCTAATACATCTCTGCCACGAGTTCGTGAAATTTTCTCGGGCAAATTGATCTCCAGGGGAGGTGACATAAATTGGCCTCCACGCAGTCCTGATTTAACCCCTATGGACTTATTCCTATGGGGTTATCTTAAATTGAAAGTTTACGCCAATAAACCGACTTCCCTGGCGCGTTTGAAAGAAAATATCCGTCACGAAATGGCAGCCATCACTGAGTCCACCTGCCGAGCCGTCATAAGTAATTTTACTGTTCGATTAAATGATTGCCGCGAACGCGAGGGTCTACATTTGTACGATATTATTTTTAAGAAATAAATTCCAAAATTGTGTATTTAAAAAAAAATAAAAAATAAAATAAAAATCATTTATTTCAGGCTCATGAATGCCCATAAAATAAGTACACTAATACGTTGATATACAAAATTAGGTACAATGTCAAATTAAATACAATATAAAATAACAATTACAATGTCAAGATATCAATGTCAAATACAATAGAAATTACAATGTCAATATCAATGTCAATTACAACACAAATTACAATGTCAATTAAACGAATTAAATTGAATTATTATAATCAACATTTGAATACTATCTTACTATTGAATAAACGGGGATGAACTAGCATGCAGCTGCATCCACCTCCGGATCATAAGCGAGTCCCAGCGGTCGGACAGCGCGACCAGGATTCCGTTGGTACTAGCCCGGAGACGAGCAAGCAATGAGGCGCTACGTTTCCGAATGACGGCATAGAAGTCGTCAATGTGGGCATCCGCAAACATTGCGGAGGCGCCACAAAAACGCGGCATTCTCAACAGAACCCTGAGCGCGTCGTTGTACTGTACGCGCAGTGCGCTGTACGCCCGCCGCGTGAAGTTGGTCCACAGGCTGCACGTATAAAAACTCTGACAGTATGCTCTAAAGAGCGTCAACTTGACCTCTGTCGTGCAACGCGCGAACCTGCGAGCCAACATGTTGCAGCGGACGGACAGCGCCCTGCGCTCCCTATCAATGTCCTCGCAATCACGCAAGTCGTCGGTGACCCAGTGGCCCAGATACTTAAATTTATGTACTCTGTTCAGAGGAATGCCGCAAAGAGTAATGGGTACGAAAGAGTAACATTTGGTACCAGCTTTAAATATCATACATTTACTCTTTTTGGCATTGTATCTGAGCCCATGTGCCTCCGCATATGTCTCGCATATGTGTAGCAGTTTCCTCATAGCAGACACCGATGGGCTCAGCAGCACCATATCATCAGCGTAACTGATATTATTTACGCTCACTCCGTCTATGGAGCAGCCGATGTTGGTGCTGCTGAGCTCAACGATGAGCTGATTCACATAAAGGTTGAAGAGACGGGGCGAGCTCAACCCCCCCTGCCTCACCCCGCACTCCAACCCATACGCGTCCGAGTACTCCCCTGCCCACCTTACAACGTTCTGCTGGTGATTGTACCAATACCTAAACTTTGAAACAATTTCATAGGGTAATTTGGTTTCAGACTCTAGTTTTTGCCACAGCTTGTCATAAGCCACCAAGTCAAAGGCTTTGGACAGGTCCAAATAGCATGCGTAAACTGGCGTTTTTCTAGCAGTGTAGTATTGAACAGTTTGCTTGAGACAGAAGATGTCACTTTCAGTTGAAAGTTGCGGTCTAAAGCCAAACTGCGCGTCATGCAGGTGGAGGTGCTCATCAAGCTGCTTGTCAAGCAAACTGTCCAGTACCTTAGCTATAATTGTCGCCAGTGAAATTGGCATGTAGTTAGACATGTCCGAAACATCACCAGTTTTATTTTTCACAATTGGCACAACCACTGTGTACATAAGGTCATTGGGCAGATAACCATGACTCACACATAGGTTAAAAAACATTGCGAGGACCCTTGGTAAGTGCACACCGGCGTACTTCAAATGTTCGATGTTGAGGTTGTCATGACCCGGGGACTTGCCTCTTACCATCTTTTTTATAATTGTCGCCACATCTTTGGCTGAAAAACGCACACTAATGTCCTCGGGATGACCCCCCGCACCGTCCCGCGCCGCCCGCCCGAGCGGAGACTCTATTTCGAAGTGACGCTTAAAAGCGGCTGCTATGTCATGCGACTCATGAAAGCCCCCCACACTCACAGGTAGACTCGACTGAGGATTTAACTTATTCGTAGTTTTCCAGAACTTACCAAAGTTTTTCTTGGTATGGTACGCTGCCAAAATATCCATTTTGATTTGTGTCTCATTATCCTGACAAAATTTTAATTTCGATTTAAATAGTTTTCTAGAGTCACGCATTCTATTATAGATGTCCCCATATCTAGGTTTCCCACTGATCACCCAGGTCTGAAGAGAAAGTCGAGCCGCCCTGTGAGCGGCCCCAACGTGTCGATTCCACCCTACCACACATCTGTGGTTCTGCCTACGCTCTTTATAACTACATTCGGCAGCCGCAGTCAGCACCCCCACGATACGACAATACATTTCATTCAATAGCAGCTTATGACTAGTATTACTGCACAATTTATCGCAACACCCAGTAAATTCAAATGGAAAATCTATTTGTTTCAGCTGTGTGTTACAGTAATTATAATATTTGTCTATCTGATAATTATCCCTTTCCCCCCACTTTATCTTATTACAATAAGTCTTATCCTGTATGTACTTAGGTATAATATTCTTTATATTACAATGAATAAGTAACGGGTAATGGTCAGAACAATAAGTATCGTATAACACTTCAGCCGCGATCACAGAGCGGCGCGCGACACTCGTAACCACGCAGTGGTCGAGCCACCTTTGGGACCCGTGCGCGTCACTGACGAATGTGAACGTGTTACAGGGTAGAAACTCCATGTCCACACACGACCACGACTGTTCCTCACAGAAACCTATTAGTTCAGTGCCAAACAACTCACCGGGGTGCGCGTTGTAATCCCCAAGTACATAGACAGACTCCACATCATTTGTCTCAGTTATGGCATGTATTTCACTAAGGCACTGTGTGAACTCTGTCAAATTGGCCTCACCATCACATGACATATACACTGACATCACTATTATGGATCGGTCACAGAGCTCCACTTTAATAGCATTGAGGCGAACGCTGTCACACTTAATTACCGATACCGATGGAAACGCGGTTTTTCGCCACAGCAAGGCGACTCCTCCATGTGGCCTCCCCCGCAGAACACCAGCAGACAGATCAACGGCAGAGTTTCCGGTGTATGAGAAATCCTCATCAATGTTGCCTAGGTACGGTATGTCGTGGTGAAGGAGCCACGTCTCCTGCAGCGCCACAATGTCCGCCGATCGACACAGTCTCTGTATGTCATTGACTGATCGAAACACGTTTTTACAGTTAAAAGTTACCATTCTAATACTATTCACTGCCATTATTTGATAATTTTCGGCTACTAAAATTAACAAAACGGCGATATAAAACACCGTCTGGCCAAAAGTCGTCGCTTAAAAACAAGTCGAGCTTACTCCTGGGTACAAAAACTTTAGAAGCAGCATATTTCTTTGCAGTTTTCATGCTAATCTTTTTCAAGTGTACCTCTGTGTGAGTTTTAGATTTTATATAATTTATAATATCACACTCCGATGCCTCGTTAGAGACGTTATAAATAAAAATAGGTACTTGGGCATCGGCCGCTTTAAACTTGGAATTAGACTCTACGATTGCTTTTCCAGACTTCCCTACAAAGCGATTTTTCGGGCGTCTTTTCTGAACGAGAGTCCATTCCTCATCTCGTACTCGAGGTTTCAATACTTCGTTTCTTTCCCTTGCGCTTGTGCATGCACTAAGTGAGCGCGCATTCGTTTTCGGAGCAGTCAAGTGGCGGTCGGTAGCGGCGGCGCGGACGGCGGCGGGGCTACGCCGGCCGCGTGACTCATCGCTGTTCGCAAGTCATTGTCCCGATCAGCTGTAGCGGGCGTGTTAGAAGAAGGTACTTCTACATGCGGAGATATCTGCGACGGTTTTGTAGTACCACTACCCTCCGGTGACAAAATAATATGCTGATCTTCTAACGATGATCCATCATGCGAGTTATTCACCACAATTCCCATGGGCCCACTATTATATTCAAAACTTGGCAATAGGCAGGCGCCCCTCCTATTGTTTACAAAACGGGGCCCGGAAAAATTGTTTACAATCGACGCGCTCTTAAGTGCTTCTAGCTCTGTTTGGACCTTTTGCAATTGTTGCACTGTCGCGTACTCCTCACTAATTCTGTCCACGTCGTTTTTAATCCTCACAATATCCTTGAGAAGCCGGGTCACGTCCACATGATCGAAATGGACGGGAGGTGGCTTTTGGAGATCTCGTGCCACGAAGATGGGGATATTCTCAGGATCAGTCTCCTTGAGCAAGCAGACAATATCTCCGATATTACGCGGTGTCTTCCCTTGTCGCTTGCGTATTTTCTTACGCTGTTTTTCCGGCAAGGAGTCAAACAGCAAGTCCTTTGCCTTCACAATATCCTCTTCAGAGAATGCAGTCGTACAAATTTTAGTAATGCTCTCCTCATCCATTACATCCAATTTGTTACAAATGAATGCCAACACCTCATTTATCACAATTTTACAATGTATGCACTGTACTACGTTAGAAGCCATTGTTTACGAAACGGCTACTCCGCGCGCGCGCAGTTTAGGTAGATAAGGACGCGTCACGATCGATCGGCGCCGCGCGCGAGACTGATTATTTTAATATTATTTTAATAATCAATAAACATTTTTTCGATACACGGCTTACTTTTTTTTTAATCGATCCACTAAATATAAACTTTCTTTTGAGACACCTTGTACAATGGTTCATGTATTTGTTTTTGAGGTTTAAGGCTGCACATTTTAAGATTGCGTACACCTCTACCTGGAATATGGAGGTGTATTTGCCCAGGTTTATTAATTTTTTGACCTTGAGCCGCTCGTCGTATATTCAACACCCTACATGAGCACCTGATTTGGACCCATCGGTGTACCATATCAGGCTTCCATTTTTCCAGTATACTTGGGTTTTAAGCCAGTCATCTCTGGATCAAAGTTCCACAGAGTATCGTTTCTGGAAACTACTCTGTATTGTCATTGAGTTAGTGTACATACTCAGTATGTTGCTGCCCATAACAGTGTCCTGGAATGATCTCAGTAACTTTGAGAGCCAGTTTCCTTCTCCCTGGGTAACCACCCAACCACCCAACCAGGCTAACCAGCCTGTGTATACTGTTCGCTGCCACCATCTGTACATGCAGGTGTAGGGGCGGGATATCCAGCATTGCATTCAAGGCCTCACCAGGTGAGGTTGACATAGCTCCTGTGACCAAGAGACACGCAATTCTTTGCATGCCGCTTAGCTTATTAATATAGCAGTTTCCTGGTTGGCTTTCATGTGCCACACTACGGAGGCATATGTTATTATGGGCCTTACGACCGTTTTATAAAGCCAGAGGGCGTTTTTTGGAGATAAACCCCACTATTGTCCTGCCAGTCTGCTACACATTCCCAAGGCTATTTTAGCCTTGTTCAAGATTCCGATTATATGGCTGTTCAAAGTAAGTTTTTGGTCTAGTATTACACCTAGGTGTTTGACCTCCTTGGAGAACTCAATAGTTTGACCATTCAATCGTGGTTTGACTAAACTGTCAAGTTACCTTTTGTTGGTAAATGGTACAACTGTTTTCCCCGCGTTGCTGGACAGCTCATTGTCCTTGCACCACTCATCTACAACATTCAATGCTCGTTGCATAACGTATGAAAGCATACTTTGACAGAAGCCTCGGACGATTATCATCAGGTCATCAGCAAATTCCTGCGTATTTATCCTGAGCTCCGCCATTTTATACAAGAGCTGATCCACTGCCAGGGTCCAAAGTAGCGGAGATAAGACCCCTCCCTGGGGGTAACCCTGGTAGTAAATAATTCAAGTGACGTTTCGCTTCGACCCACTTCACCGTCGCACGGTCAATACTTTTCTCTGTGAGACCTCGAACTACTGTCCTTATAGGGGTGTTGTCAAATGCGCCCTCAATATCTAAAAATGCACAAAATGCAATTTGTTTATCCTCTAATGCCTTATCTACCTTGTCTACCATATTCAGAAGGGCGGTTTCAGTAGATCTTTCTTTGCTGTAGGCATGTTGAGAATAATGAATAGGATAGTCGATGTTAATCATCTCCCTACTGTTAATATCCAGAACTTTTTCCATAGTCTTTAGCATAAAGGAGCTTTGACTAATAGGCCTGAGCGATCTCGGTTGAGAGTAGTCTCTTTTTCCGGCCTTTGGAATGAATAGAACCTTGACTTCAGTCCATTGTTTTGGAATATGTCCCCAGACGTAGCTTGCTTTGAAGATTTTTATCATGTAAGGGATTATTACTTCTATTCCTTGCTGTAGTAGGGAATGATTTGTATGGTATAAAGGATTTAACGGCCCATTTTATTTGAGATAGCCTTATTATAAGCGAGGCCCTCCATTCTTCATTACCTGGGCGAAATTATTGCGTAGGGGATGGACTTTCTGCGCAAGCACCAGGAAAATGGGTCGATACCAATCAATTTAGAGTTTGTTTTTCGTTGGCTGTGTAAGTCCTATTAGGGTATTTAAGCAAGCCAATTTGGTTAGGTTTGTCTTTTGCTAGGAATTTGTGAACTCTTGCGCACTGAGACGTGCTATTGACTTCTTCGCAGAATTTTCTCCAAGTTCCCCGCTTAGCCTTCCTAATTTCTTTATTGTAAGTTGTTAAGGCTTCCCGATAGGATTGCCACTTTTGGGTCCTTTTGGCCTTATTGAATAATTTCCGAGTTTTACTTCTGAGTTTTTCTAGTTTAAAGCTCCACCACGGTACTGCCCTTTTAGTTGACATTGTTTTTACAGGACAGCTATCCTCATAAGCCTTAATTATGCCGATTGACACTATAGTCACTGTAATATCCAGACTTTCTACTGTCTTTATTGTTTTAGGTACATCTTCTAGGCTTTGTTTAAGGTTGTCCCTTTAGGCCGCCCAATCAGTGAATCTAGGGTTCCTAAAGATAACTTCCTGACTTAATAATGATCCTACTAAGACAAAACAAATATGGTTATGGTCAGACATTGACGGTTCATCACTAACGTGCCAGTCACTAATGTGCCTAGCCAGATCATTTGTTGCAATGGTAATGTCCAACACCTCTTGTCTTACAAGGGTTACAAAGGTCGGTTTACATCCCTTATTCACCACATGCAGTTACTCCACTGTAATTACCTGATCTGCCAAATCCTGAAACATGATCAAGGCGGACCCCGGGCTCTCGTGCGCGAGAGCACAACCGGGACATTTATTGATGATTATTTTCTTTTTATTTCTCTATCGTTTTTGTTTGATTTTCCACGCTGCTTTTTATTCCATAGAGGGACATTGGAGGTCCTGGTATCATGGGTAGCAAGCTAGTGGGGGTTATCAGCTTCGGCCCTCCAGTCTGCGGCACCCCCGACGCTCCCACAGTCTTCACTAGAATAGGATACTACTCAGACTGGATTGATGGAATACTCACTAACGTATGTATGGTTTTTATCTTCAATATTTTTTTTGCAATTCAGATTTTCTCTGCAATGCTCTTATGTACATTAGTTGAATTCTAATCGATGCTCTTACGGTGAGGGAGAACATCGTGATGAAACTTGCAAATTCAGGCAAGTGAATTTGCAACCATGATCCAATCTTGTTAGGTTCCCCTGGTGGCAGGGTCGCGGAGGTCAGATGGTAGTCGCTCCACTGATGGTGATAGCCAAATCCTGGATCATGGTCAAGGCGGACCCCGGGCCCTCGTTTTCGAGAGCACAACCGGGACATTAACGTAAAGATGATGATGCTCATATTAAATTCAGTCGTATAAATACAGAAGCAAATAGTATGAAAGCAAATAAAAGTGGAATATATTGCTTCGGGTCTCTCGCGGGTCTCTCACTATCACGGGGTCAATAGCGATACTTTTAGTTTAGTTCTTCATTTTCTGTAATTTTTTTATTCAAATTATAGCCTACCTCGCCAATATGGACGTTTCATTGTCAAACTAAACTTGTGTTCTTTACATATATTATTATATTAGACGGGACTTACACGCGACGTACCTTTTCTTTTTTTGCGAGTCTTCTCGTGACCACGGTGGGCAAAAGGTCCCGTCCCGTCTAATATAATAATATGTTTCAAAATCATTCGTTCCGATGAAATTGATGTGATGCCCGCCCTAACACTTCTGCTAAATGCATTTGTATTGCAGCTAACATTGAGAGCAAACGCCGCTCGAAAAAAATTAGCGAGACATATACTGCCTGTACCCGCGACAACGCCTACTGGAGCTGCTAGCACAATGGATCCTGTAGATGATTATAATCGCTATTCAGACGAGGTAGATATATCTATATCGTACATTATCAAATTTAATCAAATCAAATAGTTTATTTGCAAGAATACAGTAGTTGATATACAGTTCTTAACATTAATACAGTGGTAGGTATTCAACGAACGTAATCCTAAGTAATGTTCCTCACTCATGTCAATCACCGAGGTCTCCCACAAGGACGACGATCTGGTAAGGATCGCAGGTACCAGCTGGATGCGGAAAGCACAGGACTTGCCTTTGTGGAGATCTCTGGGGGAGGCCTATGGCCAGCATTGGGCGTCTTCTGGCTGATATGATTATGAAGCCTAAGTAAGCGTAAGCCTCAGCGATACCTGGTGCCTGAACCTGCTGTATAAGGAAAAAGGACCCGTGGGCGACCCAAGAAGCGATGGATTGACATCGCCGTGTCGGATACGGGAGCCAATGACGTACGATACGAAGATGCCGAAGACGATAAGATGCCGAAGAGTAGGAAAGCGGACCCTAGCAGACACCGGGATAAGCACTAGGACGATGAGATATATACATTATTTATTATGACATCACAATACTCGTAATATATACATTGACTAAGTTACTATTCTTAATTTAAATTTACTTAAAACCTACGTAAATAAAGCGATTCGAAAATGGAATAATGCGATGTCAAAAAGCGCAGATTTTCAGCGGGACTTTATCGGTACGTCTGTTCCTAAATTTCGTTTTATTAATTTAATAGACTGAAATGACATTAGCTCAATGAAATTTTGCCGTACGCGTTGGAATATACCTCGATTTGCATTGGTCACTGGTGTTTAGCGAAGTTAACAATTCAAGTTAACGAGTCATCTTGGTTTGCAAGCTGCCTTGCAACTAGAGAGTAGTATACTGTGGTGTGAATAGTTATGTCAGGGTCCTTGCCACTCGCCACTGACCTTGACCAATGTAAATCGAGCATATGGCAAAAAGCTAACTGTGATATTAGCGTTATTGTCCCGGTTGTTCGCTTCCAAGTTATGTACGATAGTGTTCAAATAACGTACATAACTCTGAAAAGAGCATTGGTACATGGCGGCACTAGAGCTCGAACCCAGTACCTCCTGCTTATGAATCGGAACCCCTAAATTCTTTATTACTCACAAAAGACAAATAATATAAATATGCAGAGAAAAGCCTTACTAGTTGTGGGCAAAGGCGGCCTTACCGCTGCAAGCAATCGTTCACAGGCAACCTTTAACAAATAAACAAAATTAATGCATTTTTAGGTAACAACAAACACGGAACCCCCTCGTCAACCCAAGTTAAGTCAAACGTCGGAAAATTCCTCGCCCGAGAAACCGTATCAAGCTGCTAACACTCAGTTCTACGATGACCTAATAATGACATCAAAACATCACCATCAACATTCCAAGCATACCTATACAAAATCTCCACGAGACGTCAAGCTATTATCTAAGCTATTCAGGGAACTACTCGAATCCGGTAACATCAATATTGATGATCTATTACACAGTAACGAGAGAAGGAATGAAGACTATGATATAAAAGCTTTTACCAAACCATCCGTTTTGGTGAAAGAAATAAAGAGATTCGAGAAATTCGTAAAGATAATGCTGCTAAATAGTGTAAAAAATAAGGCAACAACTGGCAAGGAGAAATACAAATTGACACCAAGAACGACTAATTTAGCCAATTCATTCAGCTTAGAAAATGATGACGATGAATACTATGGACCGGAACTCTCGCCCAGTGAAGATATAAGGATCGCTTATCCACTTGATGATGACATATAATTGCGAATCTGTCTTTTATTTTTTTATTGCCTAGGGATGCCAGACGGTCCAGCTGATGAAAAGCAGCCTCCGTCGACCAGGACATTTGCAACCTAAGCGGAGCGAATGCGGTGCCGGCCTTTTGGCAAAAATTAATAATAACGCTCCTGGCATAATAGATAGGTAGATAGATAAGCCATTTGTTTATAACTAGCTGGCCCGCCGTGACTTCGTTCGCATATTGTCCTACCTATAAACCTTCATCATGAATCACGGCCTATTGAAAATACGTTTAGTAGTTTTGAGTTTATCAAACAGACAGACGCAGCGTTTTACTGTTTCATGTGTTTGGCTTGGATTTGACCACAATTCACCTGGTGAAAACCGACGATTGTAACATGTAAATGTGGCATGCTTGCCTACCAGACATAAGCGTATACAGGGGATCGTTAAGGTCGTGGTTCGTTAATTGAAATATTTTCATTACGACTTTAGATTAAATAGTTAAATTTTCATGCCAGTTGCGCTCGATCATTTATTGATTGATTTTATTATTATTGATTGAATTCTGAGCTCGCTGCGCCGCTCGTTCGCCACTCATTATTTTTATTATTACAGCCACCCCAGTCTTTAAGAAACTAATTAAAAAAACAGTAATTTAGTGCAGAAAGTATAACCTATTCGACGAGCATGATAACAGTCGACCAGTAATGGCTAATAGGACCTCTCGCAGGATGGTGTGACTGCCGCACACTGCTGAGCTACAGTCTGTCAGTTTCAATGGGCAGAATCTAATGGCAGCACGTCATGGTAAAAACATTGAAGAAGTTCAACACATTATGCGTGAAGTTGTTAGAATTTATAAAACCAATGTGTACTCTGTACCTGTACTGTAGTACCTACAATTGACTGTAAAACATTGAGGGGTGTCAAGAACTTATTGAAATCATTATATAGCAAAAGTTCCCTTTTAGCATTGCAATAAAATAAAAATCATATTGGCGTTAATGTTTTGCTTTTGCCGTCGCGCACGAAAGCCCGAGGTCTACCTTCGCTATGATCCAGGATTTGCCAGATCATTGGCTTTTGCCATTGCATAAAGGGTTTTAACTTTATTCATAATTGAATTGCACATTTAGTTTAACGTAATAAGTACTTAAGTAAGAAGAACTAAGTACTTAATAAGTACTGGACGCGTAGTAAGTAATAACGCGTAAGATACATTGAAAGTGATATGGAATGAGTGTAATGATTCCAATTTAATAATGGTCTTGAAGCTTTTAATTTGATTATGTTACATTTTATATTATCATAAATAAATGAATTGGTTACCGCTCTGTAATAGATACCTACATACCTACGTAACTACTACATTTTACGAAAGTTTATTAATTCCTATTTAAATATTGAATATAGCCGTAAGTTAATAGGATAACCTTAAGATACACATGTATATGATAAATCATATTTAATAGACATATTATAATAACTATGACCTACATAGTTAATAGAATGTGAATTTAGTAAACTGTTAGCGAGGATGCATGAGGAGTCAAAGAAGGAACGCTGACATTTGCATAAGTCGTGATTGGTGGTGAGGCTGATAGGCGAACGATAAGCTTTGTAAATTCGCTTTATTCAAATATTAAAAGGCATATTTCTACATACATAAGTGAACATTCGAGAGCGTCGGTGGCCTATCGACTTGAGTCCGACTTGTAAGCGAGAGATATCGTGTTCGAGTCCTAAGTGCCGCCAATACCGATGATTCTCTTCTAAGTTAAGTACATTAGTTGAACACTAACCGATGCTCTTACGGTAAGGAAAAATTTTGTGATGAATCCTGCACATTTAGGTGACTGCATTTGTATCCATAATTCAATCTGATCAGGTTTTCTTGTTAACTGGGTCACGGAGGTCAAGTGCCAGTTGCTCGACTGTAATTACCTGATCTGCCAAATCCTGGATCATGATCAAGGCGGTACCCGGGCGTTTACGCACGAGATGACAAACGGGACATCAACGCCAAGATCCATCATATTGGCGTTAATGTCCCGGTGATGCTCTTAACTCATTAACTCATTGTGATTCGAATATGACATATTCGTATATCATACACATACGAGACTAATGTATTATAGCCGAGGCTTTCTAATTTAAGTTTATCATTAATATTGATAAAAGTTCTCAAGGACATGAATGTTTCAAGACATTGAAATAAAAATTCACTCGAGGACAGCTAACACAATTACTAAAACGATAGAACAAACAATTTAAGTATTTATTATTTGATGATGGAACACTTTGATAATTTTGTTGTATTTGTCACACTTATTTCAAATTTTTGTTATTGCAGACCTAGAGCTCATCGGTTGACCTAGTTATATCTGCTACAAAAGTATTATTTGTTATAAAAGTACAATTATTTCAGCTACTGCTGTTGAGCACCGGCCATGAAAATGATAAATCGGAAATACTTTACTAGTCCCAGTGAAAGTCTATCAAACAATTTGATGGACAAAGAATTTCAATTACTGCTGAAACCTATTCATATTTGTGAAACAATAATATTTCAATTTAAATACCGCATCAGAAACAATTTCATTACTTGCAACAATTTCACTACAAACTTCTTAGTGTTATGTGGTACAGCTCTCCTGATCTCTTTGCATTTGTTGTTTTGTTGGAAAATTTCTATTATTGCGCGCCTCTATGGTGGCACCTTTATGTGGTTCTACTTAACAATCTACTTCACTGATTTCTTCATCGGGTTCATCATTAGCTTTATTTTGGTCTTGTGGTACAGCGAAGCGAACGTTGACATGATTTTAAAGCTGCAGTTGGTTCACAGATCGACAAAAATTTGCAAAGGTTTTTTTAAGGAAATAGTCATTAGCTTTTGGTTGTACAGCTCAATTGTACTAGCATACACTTTGATTGGAATCGTGTATACCGGAGTATCTACTAAACGTGTTAATTACAGCCATATTTGTCAATATTGCTTTGATATATACATCATCCGATACATCTTGCTGATTCGATTTTTGAGTTATCAGCTCGAGGCGTGGAATAAGGAAATTGAAAGTCTTCATAATATATCAAATTTGGATACTTCAAAAGTGAATGCAATGTTCACAACATACACAAACATCTTGGATGCATTTGGTCTTAATATAAAAGTGTCTAGAACAATGGTGAGTGAACATTTGAGAATGCAAGATCAGTAGTCACATGACAAATCTGTGAAATGAACGGTTTCCTCAGACTTCGCACCGGATTATGGTGTAAGCCGTTTTTTCAATTTGGCTTTGCGTAGAGGATGATAACAGATAATGGCCGTGGGCTACCATCGGAGGAGTACTGGGTACTTGTATGGCATCATCCTGGGATTTCTTGAATGAGTAGTATCGAATCCGTCATCATCATCATCATCATCATCATCATCTCGGCGTTAAATCCCTAATGTACTCCCGCGCAACACGTGGGGGCCCAGGGTCCGCCTTCCTGCTTTTCTTAGACCACTTTGCTCGGTCTTCGGCATCCTTTGTGGTGAGTCTGTTGGCACGTATGTCAGTAGTATCGAATCCGTAACTATTATAAATTAAGTTGTGTTTATTCCTTTATTTACAGTTTAAGTCTAACGCAAAGACGAAATAATTCATTGTTCAAATCTGGAATATCATTTAGATATTGAACTCTGGAATAGTTATTGTGGTCTTTTTTGCAGATTATTTACTATTTACTGGTCACGTTTATACATTGTTTAATGTCAGTCCAGACTATAATAGAGCTGTTTAAGGGAAGTGGTCTTCACTATGTAAGTGTGTTTAGGAGATTATTTTTGTGTAAATTAATTTGAATTTAAAAATCTTTTAGTGAGTCAATGAAGCAGACAGGTGACATAAGCCAGTAATTTATTTTGTGTGTTTTAGCGTGTAACAGTAAATCATCTAGGGACATGGATAATAAAAAATTTGATTCACATAACTGTTATGAGTATTCAGTATGGAACATTACATAATCATATAGAGAAATCGAAGTCATTGTGTGCAACAATTTTAGCTGATCGATATGAATCAGGTATATAATATTTTTATACCTACCACTAAATCTGATATAATCTGGGTCTAAATAATAGTTTGCGGCGATCGTATGCCTAAAAAATTCACAACATACAAAAAAAATACAGAAACTGTAGGAAATTTGCTCTAGTTTAACATTGCATAACATGTTTTTGAAAATGAGTCGGAAAGAAGATATTGTCAAAAAACTGCTATTATACGCCATTTTTCTAATATGGCGGCGCGAAGGGCAATATCTTTGCCGCTGATGATTGCCGCTGATGCAGTATGGATTTTAAACAATAAAGGAGTTTTTAGAACTTAATGTTAAATAATTTTTATTGTGAATCAAAATCTAATATAAGTTTAGCATGTCATGTAAAATGAGTAAATATATATAGACTCTATAAAATTAAGTAAATAAATTGAATTGATTCGAGGTTGCAAAGTTGAAATTAGGAAAGACCTCATAACGCACATAACATTACAAATTTTCGAAATTCCTGGTAAACTTTCCAAGTAACCTCTTTTTTAAACCAAATGGAAGTACTATTAATGCAAAATTTATGGAATGGATTTCTAGAATTAAACTGAAATCCATAGTAAGACTGTCGCCGGTTTTTTCTCTCAATAATTCCTTTTCTATATGACAATATATGACAATCCTCTTTACTTTCGAATTCGTCATCAGTAGCCTTTCCATTGTTCGGTTTGGTTCATACCATAGAACCGTCAAGACATGTGTTCTTACTTTCTAACTTGTTTTCAACAATAAAGTTTGTTTTATGTTCTTATTTTTTTACTAAATCCATTGCGTACTTTAAAGGAAGCGAAGAAGTAGTAGCGTGGGTAGGCGTCCCACTTGGTGGACTGACGATCTGGTAACTTTCGCAGGTACTAGGTGGATGCGGAAGGTACACCGGTCTTTGTGGAGATTTCTGGAGGAGGCCTATGCCCAGCAGGGGCGCCTTCCGGCTGATATGATGATAATGATAATGATAAAGAATTAACTCGATTTATATATACATCCCAGTGCCACTGCGTCGGCTGTGCAAGAACGTGGTCCGCGTGTCCCACGCCCGCAGCGGCGCGCTGCGCGGCCACAGCGCGTTCGCGGTGGACACCGCGCTGCCCCTGAGACTGCTCGCTTCACTTGCCGATTACACAATTGTTCTGCTACAGTTTTCTTTTAATTTCAAATAACTACACTTGCCTATATTCGTTTATAAGTGCTTGTCGGTGACGTACGACTGTCTTATGTACCTATCAATAAATGAATAAATAAACCACCTTGTGTTTTATATATGACATGACTACCACAATTATGATATTGTTTGCTATGATAGGTCCCTTAATAGCGACGTACCTACAAGTATTTTTTAAATAAAAAGAAATAAATAATAAATAAATATATAATTGTTTTTTCTTTCACCATTACAGCTTACTTAATTATTTCTATTTAATTACTAGTCGTGATGGTGAGACCGGCTCCCAAACTAGGCATTGCCTGATTTCAGGCAACCAGATAAAATGCCTTCATATTACTTCTACATACTTAGCGGTGTGGTTTTATCGAAAGTCAGTTCGATTCAATTATCGGTATTTTTCGTAAGGTCAATGTAATGGAACAGTTGACTCATAAAAATTATCTTAATGATTGATAACTAAATCTTAATAATCTTTTTGATAAGTTTTATCAAAAAATTAGTTTTTACAATAAGTCCTTGAATAAGGAATGAGACAAACAAAAAAATATCAGAAAATTGAATTATACGAAAGGCTGTAAAGTTAAATAATAATAAAGCTCATAACATTTTAACAATGACAAAAAGCAATATTGGGTAATTACACACACAGTTGCAATAAGTGGTGACCCCTGTCTTTTAAATAAGTAAAGTAGAAGGACTCTCGAGCTGAAATTCGCTGCTACTACGCTGTTACTTACCTACTACGATACGTTTACGTAAGACCCTGTTTTAGATATGTAGCTACCAAATACACTTCTTTCTTACTGTTGCATTTTGTCTATTTCCAATATTTTACTATTCAACACATTCGTTTTATAAAATAAACTTAAAAACACAGGACCAATTAATCGAGATTTCTGATAACTTTCAGTGTGCTCTATGTTTATTATGTACTACCTACATACTTGAAGGACACATACCACCTACGCTCGGAATTTTAGTCTATCACTACTTAGAATATCGACGCGCATGATATGATCAACTATAAATATTAAAGGTATCTTCCTCACTTCATTACTGTTAAGTACTAATATTACTTAATGTAATTAAATTTTTACGTACTGTACGCTGCCACACACGAACATTATGACTTACTTGTATTGTTTGAACAGTTAGTTCACAAGAAAATACTCAAAAGTTTTCTTTAGATTTGAATATATTCTAAAAAGAAATCGTGAATATTTGTCTCTAGATACCAAAAACGATGAAAGTTCCTTTAAAATATGCCATTGGTGACGATTTTGAGGCCATGCTTCGTCCTATTACCGTTATGGAAATGCTTGTCTTGCAATTTAAATATAAAATTTGCAATAATCTTATAACATCCAATACATTGTCGACTAATTTAATTTATTTGTGCGGTACTTTGCTGTTCGGTAGTTTCCATATATTTGAAACGTGGGTTCACTGGACTACCATTAGTTTGGATAGACAATTTTTTATTCCTATTTATTTAGGATATTACACAGTCGAATATTTTGTTGCCCTATTTATAGGTTTTGTTTATAATTTGCACAATAGTGATTTGAACGTAAATATGGTAGTGAAATTGCAATCAGTATATCTTTCTGGTGTAAAATTGAGTAATTATTCTACCGTATTTAGAGCTACATGTTGGATATATTTCTTTGCTTACATGTTCGTTCTCATAATATCAACCACATTTTTTTCCTTTTCATTTCAATATTTTGAGTCAGTCTTTATAAAACATTATTACTTTGATATCCAAATAATTAGGTGTATTCTTTTAATGACTCTGATGAATTATCAACTGGAATCTTGGAATACGGCAACGAATGAAATTAAGAAGTGGAATGGACGTGTATTAGCGGATCGCAGTGTGGAAATTGTTTTTAATGCTTACATCGACCTTCTCGATGCTTACAATATGTATAAATCCTTAAATAACTATATCGTAAGAGAATCATCGCCTATGTTTTTGAATGATAAATACATTAAGCATGTTATTTAAGTATCTATTTTTTTTTTTAGTTTACATACTACACGATAGATACTTTTATATGTGGTATTTGCTCGATCGAATCCCTTTTGAAAATGGGCAGTTACACTGATGGTGTAAGTATGTATTAAAGTCAATTCAATGATGAATTTGTAATACTCAAAAACAGCTCTTGTTTCTTTTAATCATTATCTTCTGTGTGGTTGAAATGGCTATTTCTGCACGATTTGTTATCTTGTCTGCTTTCTCTTTTCTCCCTTTTTCTTTTTCTCAATTTTTCTTTTCAGTTAGGTAAGTACTATCAATCTTGGTTTGTGTATATTTGTTCAATTTGTTTATATATAGTTCAGTTAGTGTTTATAAATGCATTTGCTTCTATGATCTTGCACCGGCCTGAAATTGTCATACCATCAGTTCTCCGGTTGACTGGTAAATATAGCTATCAAGCTTTAAGACGGCCGTTGATAACAGTGCAATAAATTTAAATAAATAAATTATTGCTTATTGGAAATAAATGTTACTTTCTTTTTCTCCCGCTTAGTTTTGTCTTTTTGATACTTTTTACTGTTGTTGTTGACAATGATGATGGTTCGGAATTTAATTATAAGTGTTAATCAGTTGTTTTTTTTTCAGTATCAAATCCTGTGTATTAGTTTATTATGGATAGCTAAAAATGTACTGTTCATTACTATTCTGAGTCATAAATGCGAGAGTTTTTATATCAGTTTGAAAACAAGTCAATCTATCTGTTCATCCCTTGCTGGTAGAACAGATATAACACGTGAATATTTAATTGTTGTATTTGATCTTTATTGAAGTACCTACCTATCCTTGTTGATATTGTTGTTTCAACTTAAAGACGTTAAAGCTTTTTAAAAGGAACATATCTTTAACATTTGTGATAATAACCGCGATAGTTCACGCGCGACATAATCTGATAAACTTAGCCCGTCTGCGACGTATGTAAAGCATTATGACCTCCCAGATATAAAAGCTTTTCCTCTATAATTATGACATCTTAATTTAAAAATATACCAACTGTGCATTAGTATTATCAATTACATAGGTAACTGATTAATAACGGTTTTGTCTTAACATACCTTTGATTTTGCCCGTGACTTCGTCCGAAATTTGCCCGAAATTTGTTCATATAATTCCAGACCCATCCCGTCGATATACCACACTAAATTTCGGGATACATTACAGCATATTGTGTGCTAAGTGCTATTTTGAAGCCAACTTTCATCAAAGTCCGCTGCGTGAAGGAGTAACAAACATTCAAACATCTTTACAAACTTTCGCACTCATAATATTAAGTAGGATTAGTAGGTTAAATAAATAAATAACATAAAAATATGCTTAGACAATTCACACAGCGCATGTCTAGATGGCGCTGCGTGAATTGTTCAAGCATATGAATTATTATTATTATTATTTTCAAGAATCTAAATGTCATTTCTAATGCATTACAAAAAGAAAGAGTTCACGCCTTGTTGGCCAAAAATTGACGACCATGAGTGTAAAGAGAGTAATGTCGTAATGTCTCGGGAATGTTGGTCATGTCTAGTCTTTTTGAGAGGACAAGAGGTCATCACTAGCTACCAACCCCAGAAATCTTGTACAATATCGAATAATAATACAAATCTATTGATCTTAGGTCCAATTGTTCCTAATTGTGCATTTCCAGTTTCGCGCGTACCGTCTTCGGTATCGGTTTCGTTTTAACGTAAGTGCCGCATAGGTACGAAACTCTACGGAAACAATGACGAACCTTGTGAAGTGCAACGCATATAACATTGTTATCGACGAAATGTTGTCGTATATTCAAAATAAAATATCTGTCATCGACGAAAATACCATAATACGTATTTGCATAACGGCATTCACCAGTGAAGAAATCAAACGATCAAAATCATTACTTTTTGAGTCAGTGTCGAGTGATTTACGAGAAATAATCAGAAAAAGGAAAGGTAAGGAGCAGAGAGAGCTAGACGACATCATTAGTCTCTTTAAAACGCTGGATCCAGATGTAATACCAGTATTTGTAGCGAGACAATTAGAAAAACTACCCCCAATTACCTTTGACCACCTGGATTGCACGAAGTTATTAAAAGATCTCGTTAGATTACAAAACGAGGTAAATGACATAAAGAACCCGGTTGACTGGTAGAGAAAGCTATGAAGCTTTAAGTCCTTTGTACGTAACAGTGCATGAAGTTTTAAATAAATAAATAAATAAACTCTTATGCGACTGTAAGGCAGTTAGAAGATCTTAGGTGTGATATTCACGACATTAGGCATTCGTCTATACCAGCTATGCCCTACTCACATGTAAATATGAAGCGTGGTGCCTGGACGTTAGAAAGTGGACCAATGGGGTCGACAAACTATCATAATTCAACTACCATTGCATCGGCTAACAATGAAATACAAAGTGAATGTTCTGTACGAAATGACGAGCAGTTAGTAGAGTATCGGGACATATTAGCGGGTAAAAACAAAACGCTCGAATCAGCTGATCGACAGGTAGCGGCCGAACGTATCGCCCGTCCGATGACTCACGCTGCACCGAGCGTCCGAGACGACATTTCACGTAAACAAAAAACTGTTTGTGACAATGCAAACGTACAACCTCCCCAACCTGTTCTGCCAACAACTGGAGAAAACAAAAATATATCGGAATGGCAAAAAGTAACGAGACGTAAGAAAAAAACCAAAGGCGAGACTTAGTGGCAAGATTGGTACTGCTACGGAATACCAGGGATTTAAAGCGGCCGAGAAGAAATCTCCTATTTTTATAACAAATGTGCATAAAGACACTGCGGAACCTGTTATTGTAGACTACATTTTTTCGAAAACTAAAGAAACGGTAGAACTAGAAAAGATTAATGTGAAAAACAAAGGACATAACGCATACAAGTTCTTTGTATCACGCCAAAAAATATCCCTGTTTATGGATGAGAGTCTGTGGCCACAGGGTATCATATTTAGACCGTTTGTACATTTTAAACAAAGGTATGATAACGCGAACCAAGTGGTAACCGGTGTGACAAAGCTATATAATGGATCCTAAGTCAAAAGAATTGAAATGTACACTCGTCAGTTTCAACTGTAAAAGTGTCAAGAGATCAATTGACTCGGTTAGAGAATTGTGTAAACTGCGGACATAATCGCCTTGCAAGAAACTTGGCTGCGGCCGGACGAAATATCTTTTCTTAGCAGTGTAAACAACAGCTTCAGTTTTGTTGGAACATCAGCGATCGACACGTCGGCGGGTATACTGCGCGGGCGACCGTACTGAGGTGTTGCGCTACTATGGAGAAACAACCTGTTCCGAAATGTGTCTATTATTCAATGCGATAACGCGCGAGTGTGTGCAATAAACATAGTGACGAACAACAGGCCCATCGTTGTGGTGAGCGTTTACATGCCTACTGATGCGGCTGACAACTTGTTGGAGTTTACGGACTGCCTCAGTACAGTGAGTGCTATTGTAAATGATTGCAGTGTCGAGTCTGTTTACACTATGGGCGATTTTAATGCCCACCCTCACGAATTATTTTATAACGAACTTTTATGTTTTTGTTGTGAACAGAAATGGAACTGTGTAGATGTCGATCATCTAGGTTTGTTATCTGACACATACACGTTTATAAGTGAGGCTCATAACTGTAAGAGATGGCTTGATCACTGCCTTGTTACACAGTCAGCCATTAGTTCGGTAGTGAATGTTTATATTAAGTATGACGTATTATGGTCGGATCATTTTCCGCTTTTTGTAGATTGTAACATGAGTGTATTGTCACAAAAATCACAACCGCCTCCACCTGTTCGCGATAGGATAGTATGGGGTGAGCCCACAAATGAAGAGATAGCCATATACAGTAACGAGTGTCATGCTAGATTGAAAGTGGTGGAGTTCCCCGTGGAATTATCTGGATGCGCGGACCATTTTTGTGGCAATCGTGAGCACTGGTGTGTTATTGATAAATTGTATAGTGATATTGTGTTGGCATTGACGGAATCCGCATCTATTGCTTTTGTTAGGAAGAAAGTAAGTAGACGAAAAATAGTTGGATGGAACAGGCATGTACGAGACGCGCACAGGGAGTCCAGATTGAAGTTTGAAGTTTGGAAACTAAATGGGAAACCTATGTATGGAGGCGTATATAACGACATGGTTTTAAGTAGAAAGATATTTAAGTCGAAACTCAAATGGTGCCAAGATCATGAAGACCAGATAAAAATGGACATGATCGCGGTGCAGCACGACAAGAAAGACTTTCGCGGTTTTTGGAAAAGTACCAGCAAATTGAATACTCGACCTGGCCTCCCTGTGAGTGTGGATGGGGAAAGTGACCCTAAACAAATTGCCGAATTGTTTAAACAGCAGTTTGTTGTAAAGTCTTCCTTGGGGCCGGCGCTGGACGTGCAGTGTGCTGAAATACCAAGCGACCAAGCGGGAAACATTAGCTTCACAGCGAAGGATGTGCGACATGGAATAAAATCTATGCGTAGAGGTAAATCCCCTGGGCATGACGGGCTAAGTATAGAGCACCTCCAGCATGCCGGACCCCACATCTCCAGGGTTCTGTCAATGTTGTATACACTGTGCCTACGTCATTCATATCTCCCGTCGGATTTCATGAGATCTATTGTTGTGCCTGTAGTAAAGAACAAGACCGGGAATATGTCTGATAGAGGAAACTACCGACCTATTACGTTGGCTACGGTTATCTCCAAGGTATTTGACAGCATGCTTAACAAACATCTCAACCAGTACTTAAACTTGCATGATAATCAGTTCGGGTTTAGACCGGGACTCTCTACAGAGAGTGCAATACTGTCGTTAAAGCACGCTGTCAGATATTATATGAACCGAAATACACCGGTGTTTGCCTGTTTCTTAGATTTGTCTAAGGCTTTTGACCTGGTTTCTTACGACAAACTATGGGAAAAACTTAAACAAACAAATGTCCCACAGGAACTTATCAACATCTTTAAGTTCTGGTATGGGAACCAGGTCAATAGTGTAAAATGGGCAAACACGTTGTCTGAACCGTACAGGCTGGAGTGTGGGGTGAGGCAAGGGGGGTTGAGCTCTCCTTCACTCTTCAGCCTGTACGTAAACGGATTGATTGAAACGCTCAGCAGCCTGCATGTTGGTTGCCATATCGACGGAGTCTGCGTCAACAACATTAGTTACGCGGATGACATGGCGCTGCTGAGTGCGTCAGTTTGCGGTATGAGAAAACTGCTGAGTATTTGTGAGACATACGCCGGTGTTCACGGTCTCAAGTATAATGTACTTAAGAGTCAGTACATGGTGTTTGAGGCTGGTCGGAGACGTCCCTCGGAGTACCCACCTGTAAAATTATATGGAGTACCCCTTACAAAGGTAGATAAATTCAAATATCTGGGTCATATAGTCACGACCAGCCTCAAGGACGATGCTGACATCGAACGGGAAAGGAGAGCGCTCTGCGTGAGAGCAAACATGATTGCCCGCAGGTTTGCACGCTGCTCTAATAGTGCGAAGGTGACGTTGTTTAGAGCTTTCTGCACTTCTCTGTACACCTGCAGCCTGTGGGTGAGTCATACGCGAAGGGCGTTTGATTCTATTCGTATACAATATAACAATGCACTGAGAGCGATGTTGAGGCTACCCCGTCACTGCAGTGCGTCCGGCATGTTCGCGGAGGCGCGCGCGGACTGCTTCTACACCGTGATGCGCAAGCGGGCCGCGGCGCTGGTCAGCAGAATGCGGGCTAGCACCAACACCGTTCTCAGCATGATAGCGGACAGATTGGACTGTTTATTTATAAATAGATGCGGACACTTCCAGATGGCTCGCAATAATATATATAAAATTTCAACTTGTTACTAACATTAGTAAGTAAGGTGTGATAATACTAACAAATTGAGTCACTGTTACTTGAATAAATATATAATAAAAAAATAAAATAAAAATTGGTAAATAGATAACTGTTCTACGCAATAGATATACAGAAAATATTGATATATGTACATCGATATCATATCGATACTTCTTTTTTCCATCCCCATCCCTAGGCAAGTTTGTAAAGATTCGATCATGAGTCTTGCTCAGCCTCGGCAATTGTTTTGCCTAAAGTTTGGGCCAATATGTGGGCCAGTTGAGTCTCCATAATGTTGTTACGTAGAAATCAGGGTTTTTAAAAAGGCCACATTAACATTTTATATAACAATTCACATTAGAGTGCCACAAACTAATCTGATCCGATGACCAATACTGGAACTAAGTGATGCCATTTTGAATTATTGTCATGTCAATTTCAACAACAGCGACGCTGCAGATAAGTTTGTCACAAATACATATGAATCATATTATTGAGATCGTGGAGGATAGGACGAGGTGTCGATCTCTGGTGTCGGAGGCCACGCTGGGTCGCTGACCCAGCACAGTAAATAAAACTTACTTCCCAGTGCCGCTGCATCGGCTATGCAAGAACGTGGTCCGCGCGTCCCGCGCCCGCGGCGGCGCGCCGCGCGGCTGCGGCGCGTTCGCGGTGGACGCCGCGTTGCCGCTGAGACTGCTTCAGGAGCTTACTAACTTTGTTATAGTGTAACTACAGTTTGCATTTCCATTGGAATGGTATTGAATGTATCAAATCGATGGCGTTAATAGTTTTATGGAATAATATATTTTAGTATTTAAAAAATGTATATATTTTTGTTTTGACTTTGACTTTGAATATTAATTTAATATAATTTAAGTTACTGTTCTTATTGTTCAATTGCGCCTACTTATTTGAGTTGTTTTTTTAATGGCTTCAAGGCCGGAATTTGATGTAATTAAGAAATTTCAATAAATATTTTCAGTAAAATTTTAAGTAAATAAAATAAAGAAATTAATATTAAATTAAATTTGGTTTTAAACTCGTTTATCAGATATCCTTGACCCTGTTGACAGGAGAACCACTGACCAGATTGGATCATGATTACACCTTCAGTCACCTGAACCAGGTTTCATCACGATGTTTTCCCTCACCATTATTTTCAACTACTCTTCATTGTAAAGGAAAGCAATGTTCAAAACACACACAAACATCTTTAATTCTTTTGATCCTAACATAGAAGTCTCTAGAACAATGGTGAGAACAAACGGACCTTATTCTATCAGCAATAGATCTCTTTGATATCTTGAATCTCTTTGATCTTGCTTCACGGTTTTTGCTTCTGAATTCTGATGTATGAATTTAGCAAAGTGTAAAAAAAAGTAAAGTAAAGTGTAAAGTGTAAAGCATTTTATTAATCTCCTGATGAAAACGCAGCCCAATGGGTGAAGAATTTAGATATTTACTTGTAGTCTTAGTATTCATTATTAATACCTAGGTTGTAATTAGCGACTCGGCTATTAATGTCATACGAATAAATAAATAAATAAATAAATTTTATCACTAAGTCACGATGACGGTTTAATGAAAATTTAGCTACGCATTTTGTTAACAGGAAGTATTCACTTAATGTATTACAGACTGGTAAACAATTATTTCAGTCATGATAAAGTATACAAGGTAACAGATAATTATATTGAAAGCTTCAAGCCTTTTAAGTAATTGGATTTATCACACTAACTTTATCACATTTAATACAGGGTGTCCAGTGGCAGATTTCAAAGTTCGAAAAGTTGTAAAAAAAAACTACACCTCTAATACAAAGTATGTTTATTGTAATTTAAAAACAACAAATGCGGATTTCATTTTTTGAAAACCACGTTCTCCAAATGGCGGCCATCGAGCCTGACACACTCTTCGAGTCTAGCACGCATGTTTTCAAAAACGCGTTTACAGAGAGGCTGGGGGATCCTGCTGATTTCGGCTCGAATATTGTCTTTAAGTTGTGTCGCAGTGCTCGGATTTGTTTTGTAAACAACGGATTTTAAGTATCCCCATAAGAAAAAGTCACATGGGCTTAAATCTGGTGACCTAGGTGGCCACGGTATGGTGCCGTTTCGGGATATGTTTTTTTCTTGAAATAACTGCCGCACTGCATTCATAGACACATTAGCAGTATGAGCTGTGGCCCCGTCCTGCTGGAACCACGTGAAGTATGAACTATTCTGTAGTTCCAGTCTAAAAAAGTCATTTATCATCTCGGTATATCTCTCCGAATTCACAGTTACAGTTTGGCCACGTTGGTTTTCAAAGAAATAAGGCCCTATGATGGCAGATGCAGACATTGCACACCAGACTGTAACTTTAGGTTTATGTAAAGGTTCTTGATGCATTTGTCTTGGGTTGCGGACATCCCAGTAACGGAAATTTTGCTTATTCACATATCCTCCGATGTGAAAGTGGGCTTCGTCACTAAAGAATATGTTACCCATCCGAGTAGCAGTACGAAATCTCAACAACATCTCCTCCGCGTAAGTTTTTCTTAATGCAAAGTCAGAATCGTGTAAATCTTGAACGATTTGAATTTTATAGGGATGGAACTTGAGTTTTTTTCG
Source organism: Blastobasis adustella (assembly GCA_907269095.1). NCBI lineage: Eukaryota > Metazoa > Arthropoda > Insecta > Lepidoptera > Blastobasidae > Blastobasis > Blastobasis adustella. Next base: position 2,938,429 of record OU026132.1, read on the forward strand.
CATTATAACCTGTAAACTTGATTTCGTAATTCCCAATATCGATGAACGTGCACGAAGTGATAAACGGGGATTTTCAGTGACAGAAACCATAACACGTTCAACATTTTCGTCCGTGGCTACCGTTGGTATAGGTCCTGGTCTGGGTCTATTTAATGTTGATCCTGTAGCTCTGAACTTTGCTACCCATGACTGAATGAGGTTGATCGATGGTCCATCACGCAATCGACGAATACCGTAATGATAATTAAATCGACGGCGTGCTTCAGACAGCGAAAAACCACTCGAAATGTACGCCTCGACAGCAAAAGCGCGGTACTCTCCACTCCACTGTTCCATGGCTACTAAAAAATCCGCAGCGCTTGCGCTTTCAACGACGCCCCCCGCGCCCCTCTCACATGTTGCGTTCAGAAACTACGTTTGTTCAAACTTTGAAATCTGCCACTGGACACCCTGTATGTCTTACGCATTAAATACGTCGTTCGATTCCTTCCCTGTGTTATTAAATAATAGAATGTACCAAATAAGTTATTTGTAATACACTTTCATTTTTGGAAGTTTGTAAATTTATATTAAAATTCTTAATATTTAGTTCTTATAACTTATTAGGTCACATAAAACTGAGAGTGCTTTTCAATTATGAAGAAAATTAAACCCTTTTACGGCACTTTTAACGGTGAACTTTTGCTACATAATTACATAGACGATGATTTCAAGAAATTCTTGACACCCATCAACGTTTTACAGTCACTTATACTTCAATTCAAGTACAGAATACAAGATGGCTTTATAACTTCTAATGATTTCAAGCACAATGTGTTGAACTTCTTAAGCGCTTCTGCCATGACGTGCTGCCATTTGTTTGAATGTGCAATCAAATGTGGAAGCGAAAAGGCATTTCCTATACAATTCAGGTTATTCTTCTTCGTCTTTCTGTTAGACTATCCATTTGCATTTTTCATGAATTTCGCTTTAAATTGCATTCATAGCAATACCGAAGTGGACCTGACATTACGATTACAAGAACTATACAAATTCACGAAGAATACAACGATAACGAAATTGAATACAACAACGCAACCTAATCAAAATCTATTCGGCGCCAATTCTATGTTTCATATAGTTTATTTTATTTGAATGTCTCACAGCGTGCAACAAAGAAGATATATAATAGCATGACATTGATAAGCCAATTAGGAGACAGCACCTTTAAATTTTACAAGTTACACAAAAAAAAGCCTTATAAAAGTTTACAACTTAACGCAAATCGGTGAGAGAGGCTAACAATACAATGCATCACAAAGTATAAAGTAAAACGAATCAAAGAAAACAATACAATGCTTAAGTTAATTAACTTAATAGGTATTTAGGGAGAAAGCTATTGGCCATGAAACCTTTAACCAGTGGTTAGTAGTTTAGCTGGTCTATTAAGGATCTATTTTCTTACTATTTCATAATGGACATAACCACGATGGACTTAAACTTCAATTTCCTCTCCGAACTCAGCATCTCGACGGTCAAATCTAACGCGACAATCGAGAACTCTGCTCTCCTAACCAGCGCTTGTACCAGCGATAACTTGTACGAGGCCAGTCCAAATGCTGTATGCGTCGCCGAATACTGGGAGAATAAAGTATAAGAGGGAGTTAAGTCCATTGACTCGGATAAGAAGAAAATTTCATAATCGCCATACATTTTTATTTGTAAATACATTCAATTTACATACATACTTTGTTGTTAATTTACTATATGTATAGATTAATTTTATTTGTCCATTTCGGTTATTAGCTCCTTAGCTAATGAAATAGATCGGTCGATATCATAAGTACTTTTAAATGTATGTAGCTATTTATTTATATTAAAATTAATACGTCATGTCGGAAGACTTCCACTAATATCAGAAATGTGAAAGTTTATGTGTGTATGTGAGTGTGTACATGTTTGTTACCTCTTCCTGCATATGGGATGAATGCATTTCTTCCGGCGGCGTGAATCCAATAGATTCAGAATCAGAATTGTCTTTATTGTTAAAGTATACAGGGTTGCAGATATTATTACATTAATAGTTCCAACAGCTTGTCTATAACGGACGTACAATAAATTTAAAATTATACATCATTTAATTTTTGGTTACGTTAGCAGGAAATGCGAATTGTAGCAGCACAATGGTATAGTCTGCTAGCGTGACAAGCAGTCTCAGCGGCAGCGCGGCGTTCACCGCGAATACGCCACAGCCACGTAGCGCACCGCCTCGGGCGCGGGACACGCGGACCACGTTCTTGCAAAGCCGACGCAGCGAGACTACACAATAACATTATAATTACATTTGGTTTGGTCAGCTGCTACGTAAGCCCAGGGATAAGAAATAGCTGCCAGAACCTGCCGGTATCAGGAAACAATAACAATAATAATAGGAATTAGAATAGGAATAGGAATAAGAAAAAGAATAAGACTAAGAAATCTCCGTGATCTTCCTCAAATCTTACGGAGTCAACTCCAGGCTCCATTTTTTTTAGATGAACTTATATTCATCATCAGCCTACACTAGTCCATTACTCAGCTGGAAACCAACTTCACCCAATAAGCGCCAGCGCAGTCTTACTGCATCTAGCCTCCACTTGCAAGATTTCGTTTCTGATAATTATCTACTAACCTGGCATTTTATTTCTGGTTTTTAACATCATGCAACAATATTCAGCTCTTTCTACTGCCACGTAGAATTTTTCACATTCCATGCTCAACATTGATATATGAAAAATATTTTTCATGAACCACAGTACGACAATGATGAGAATCTTTCCGGCGTACTGAAAAAGTATAGAAATAAATAAAAACTACAGTATCGTTTATCATGATTGAAATAAAATACTACAGAAAATCTTATCCTACTTTTTCTACTATATAATAAAACAAATACTAAAGTTACGAAAAATAGGACAGATGCCTTGGAGATGTGGTGCTAGAAAAAATGCTTGTAGTGTTCTGGACGTATTTGGCCAGGACATACTACAAAGAAATGTCTATGTGGGCCCTTAAGGCAGGGAAAGGGAGAAGGCACAAGACCACGCGGAAGGTCACTACTGTTGATGTTGGTGCTATGACGAGTGTAGTTTGTGAAGAGTGGATGTCGGTAGGTAAAACGTGATACCAATCCTCAACTGATCACTATGACCACTATGCTAAGAGTGTAACGACTTACAAGAAGATTACATACCATATACAATACGTTGTCCTTTGAAAAAAATATAACCAGTTGCAAGCAAGCCAAACATTCGAAGAAGATTTCGACTGTGTAATATGTTATCTGAAAATCAAGAACAATAAGACAGACTTGACAAACTGAGTGGTTCAGCTGGTTAACATGCCGGTGTGCCAAGCAGAGGTCCCAGGTTCGCATCCCCGTCGAGCAGAAATTGAATTGATGAATTTTAAATTCTATCGGTCTGGGTGTAGTATGTATAATAAGGGTATGTATTTAATAAAAGTCTATAAGTAGTTTATCAGTTATCTTTTATAACACAAGCTTTGCTTACTTTGGGGCGATGGCGCTGTGTGAATTTGTCCAATAATATTTATTTATTTGCATTATTGAACCTTATTCCTTTTTTTTTTATTATATGAGGAATATAATATTGCTTACCACGACATTGTAAATTTTTTCAAAGTCTTTAAACGCGCTCAGCAAATTCAAATACTGATAAAAGAATTCTTCTTGAGTTGCTGTTTCTATTACAGATTCACTATCGTCTTTAAGTTTCTGAATCCAAGTATACAACTCTGTAGTCATCAGCTTTACCAACATAGTACATCTTACAATATTTATATCAAAACTATATTGAAATAAATATCCGAAAGGACTGTTTTCATTGAAAAATAGTAACACTAAAATATGTGCCACTATATACGATATACTTAAAATACTGTACAACCAGTTGAATCTCACATAAGATTCATAGTTACGGGTATAGCTCTTGGTAAATTTGAATACTCTTTGAAGTTTGAGGGTCAAACTAACTTCTGAGTGACTGTGTACGTAATTTGTAACTAAGTTGATAATGAAACCGATTAGGAAGTCTACTAAATAAATAGAATAGTAAAAGGTTAATGATTCCCTTATCACTGGGAAAAAAAGGACTGACCGAATTGTTAAAATACACGTTGTAATATGGATAGAAATGAAAGCACCAATGCAGAGCATATTGAGAACATTATGGGTAAAGTTATTAGGTGTAATGAATCCATCTTGAATTTTGTATTTAAAGTGCAGGATGATTGTTTGAAAAAAATTTAGAGGCCCAAGCAATTTATTGAAGTCTTTCTCGATAAAGTTGTCAAGCAAATATTCACTATGACCGATGCAGTATTTATTTTTCATAATAAAAGAAGGATCAGGTAAGTTAATACTTAAGTTTTATCACTTTGAGTAATATTATGACAACCAATCTTTCACGTAAAATTTTTGCAAATGTAATATACAATATAGTTTGTTCTTCACAATACATCGACTTACTGATTCCGTACGACCAAAATTGATTGGGAAGTTTCCTTCATTACTTATATTGCTTAGTTATTAATTTAATTAATCATATTGTCTGTATGAGAATTAAATTTAATATAATAAAATACCTATACATTACTTGAAATGTGTCGTGTAGCAACCATTTTAATTACTAGCGAATATAAGGTAACCAAATAAGACTTTAGAGCCAATGGTTTTGGTAATGCACTCCCGCCTTTCACCAGCCTACCTATCAGGTGGTAGGACTCTGTCAAGCTTGACAAGTCCGCCTGGGTGAGTACCATCGCCTTATCTATTTCTGCCGTCAAGCAACAATGCTTTCATTGTTGTGTTCCGGTTTGAAAGATAAGGTAGCCAGCGCAGTTTCAGGCATTAGTCCTCACAGTGACAACTTTTTGTTGCATGCAACCTAATAAATACTTGATTCGTAGATGTTATTAACACAGTGACCACTTACAATCAGGTGAGCTGTTTGCACGTCTGTCACTACGTAATATAAAAAAGAGCCTTCCGTTTTCTTCAGGATCACCAGCCCGCTGCATGACACCCTCCCGTCACTGCCACAGAGGGAATAAACTACAAATCTGGATTTAAAAAAAACTAACAATTATACTGGGAACTAAAAACAACTAGGTACTTCATTCATGTAAACTGTAAACTGTTGGAATCACACTTTATCGAGTACGCGTGGGTATAAATATGAATTAAGTGTCGTACAAATTACTCCAAAGGTTCCTTATTTTTATTGTACCCCTGTTCCACTTTATTATACAAATTTTTATATACATATAATACGTTTCTATTCAAATGAAACTAAAATGTGTTTCTCTGTAAAATAAAGTTATATTTTAAATTTATTTAAATAATAACATTAATTCTAAATTAACCAAAATATATAACACTTCATACCTGTAAATTAAAGAAACGACATTAAAAGTCCATTTCTTACACTATTCATTTTATTATTTACATCTTAGTTCTATAGTCGATACAATACACACACTACATACACCATCTTGTTATTCAGCTGTCATGTCTAGACAAGACAGATGAAGAAAAATAAATTTAAAGAGTCTTGCCATATAAGAACTCTTTACATCTCCCCTCGAAGGAAAGAAAATTCTCCATAGAATTTTCATTCATTCTTCTGCTTTATCTTCCGTTTCATTATCTTCTAATACAGGAATTGGCATGAGTTTTGTAATATGGTAAAGATTTGATTCAACTTTCTGATGACCAGTATCTATCTTGTATATTGTATTTGATATTTTATCTATGATCTTATATGGTCCAACTTTTAGTTCATCCAGCTTTTTCCTGTTCAATCTATTACCACTTTCTACATACACCATGTCTCCTTCACTGAAATTCAAATTTTTCAGCTTTTTGTCAAATTGTTTTTTGTTGTAGTTGTGTGATTTTATTGTGCTCTCCAATGCTGTTCTTCTATCTTTATTTCAGTCTTCATGTGATATTACTTGTTTTATTGCATGTGGTAAAATCGAAACATTTGTTCCATATAACAAATATTTTGGTGCGAAGCCCGTTACCGAATGTTCCGTTTCATTGTATTTATTAACACATTCTTGTGCTATTGTTGTCCATGCTTTTTTATTCCCTTCTTTATTAATTTTACATCTTATTTTCTTGACTAGTGTTTGATTAAGTCTCTCATTTAAACCATTTGAAAATGGTGCATTTACTGCTGTGAATATCATAGGTATTTGTTTGTCTTGTAGGAATGTCTTGAATTCTTTCGAATTGATTCCCGGGTATTGATCAGTGAGAATCATACCAATCTTTTCCGTTTCTGCTTTATTTCGGACTAATTTAATAAAATCATTCACACTCTGTGTTTTTGATGTTTTTACAAAGGCATGTCTTGTAAAATGATCGACCAGCAAATGAAGGTATCTCTTTGTTGATCTTGAACCTCCGAAACCACCTACCGTGTCAATGGACATTATTTCAAATGGTCTTGTAGCTGGGCCCAGTTGAGACATAAATCCATATTTGTTATGTCCTCTCGACTTGTTTTTTATACAAACATCACATCTTTTACAAATGTTTTTAATATTATTTGTCAGATTCCTGGCTGTATAGTATGGACTTATTGATTTCTGCATTTGTCCAATACCAATATGACACAGGTCTTCATGTATTTCTTTCAATAGTTTCTTACTAAATTCTTCTGTAAGTATTATTTTATGTCTTATCCCTACTTTCTTAAAGTACAATTGTTGTTTCACGATATATTTTTCTTTTTTCTTCTATAATTCATCGTTGATCTTCTGGTCTTTTATTATGTCTTCTAGTTTAATTAAGTTTACTACTTGTAATTGTTCATCTTCGTTAGAATTTGGTTCCAATACTGGGTTTCTACTCAGGCAATCTGCTTCTAAATTCTGTTTTCCGGGTGCATATTTTATTGTGAAATCATATTGTGATAAATAGTATGCCATATCTTCTAACTCTTCGTCAGTTCTTGATTTCAAATTCATGTTTTCAAGCGGTTTGTGGTCTGAATAAACAGTGAATGATTTTCCTATTAACCAGTATTGCCAGTATCTCACCGCTTCTGCAATAGCAAGGCATTTCAAATATATCGCTTTCTTTTTCTTTTGTGCTCCATTTAATTTCTTTGAGAAATATGCCACCGGCTCTTCTTTTCTATCAGGTTGTAATTGTTTCAGTATTGCTCCAACACCTTCTAAAGATGCATCAGTGTAAATATTTATTGGTAAGTCTTTATAATAAATCTCCAAGACCGGTTGAGTGCACAGTAATTGTTTTATCATTTCAAATGTTTTTTGACAATTTTCTGACCAAACAAACTTTTGATTTTGTCTCAGCAAATTATGCAACGGATCCAAAATTATGGCACTTTTCGGAATATACTCGTGATAAAAGTTTATTTTCCCTAAAAACTGTCTCACGTTTTTTTGTGTTTTGGGAATAGGAAAATCCTGAATTGAAATTAAATTATCCTTCAATGGTTTTACTGAGTTGTTTCCAATAACATGACCTAAGTACTTCACTGAATTTGCTGCGAATGTACATTTTGTGATTTTCATCCGGAATCCTTCTTTCTCAATTGCTTCTAACAATAGTGATATATGTTGTATGTGCTCATCAAAAGTTTTCGAAAATATGAGTATATCGTCTATATAATTAACTGCAAAGTCAGTTATATTTTCTCAGTATATTACTTAGAACTCTCTGAAATATAGCTGGTGATGTCTTTAATCCGAAGGGTAGACATGTCCATTGATAATGTCTATCTTGTGTCACGAATCCTGTCTTTTTCCGATCTTCAACTCGTAAAGGAATTGACCAAAATGCCGAGTTTATATCAAGAGTTGAAAAATATTTACAGTTTCTCGTCTTTGTCACCAGATCATCTATTAATGGAAATGGTTGAGCCTGAGGGACTACTATTTTGTTCAAATCCCTGAAATCTATACATAGTCTTGACCTTTTGTTATCTTCTTTCTTAAATGCTAAAGTAACAGGCGCAGCAAACGGACTGTACGATTCTTCTATCATTTCGTTATCCAATAGTTTACCTATTTGTTCTTCTATCTCTTTCTTATCTTCAATCGTACACCTATAAGGTCTCTTACTGCAGTATCTGTCTACTGTTAGGTCTATCCTTGCTTCGTATCCATTAACCTTTCCTACATCATATTTGTTCTTTGCAAAAACTGATTTATGTTTTTCTATCAGTCTATTTATCTGTGTTTGATCATCTTCTTTCAAATGATTTACAATAGCTTTAAAATCTTCTTCTATCACATGTTCATTAAAGTTTATTCTTATTTCTTTCGATGTATTTACATCTTCTTCAATCTGTATATCTTTATTTGTTTCTATATGTATATATATGTCTTCATTTTCTTTATCTGATTTTCGTTTTAAATTTAAGTTTTCATCTTGCATTAACTTGAATGTTTTTATCAAGTCCAACCCAATCAAAAAGTCATAGTTGAAATTTTGTTCATCAATTATGAAAACATCTTCACATTTTTCCATATCAAATATTTTTATTTTTAATTTTGTCACGCCACTTGTTTTGCTAACACCATTAATTGTGATGAGGTTTGTTTCATTCTTATTATTTGTTTCTCCATTTAGTTTTAATAATTTTGAATTTATAAGAGAAACATTCGATCCCGAATCATAAACTCCATATACCTCTAATGTTTCATTTAATAGCAATTTTATATTTATTAATGGTGTTACTGTTCGTTTTTTTGGTCGGTATCATTTAACTCCGCTTCTATTTTTGTATTGTTCACATGTCTTATGTTTCTAGAAAACACTTTATTATCTGGTTTCACTTTGAACCAGCATGTGTCTTCTGGGTGGTAACGATTACCCTTATTTAATTTTTCACAAATTTTACATGGAGTGTGCTCGTCTGTTTTAACATTTATTTTTAGATTTCCGTATTAATTCTTTGGCACGTAAGGTTTTTTATTCACCATGTGTTCATGTTTTCTCACCTCATTAAATAAACTCACAGTGTCTACTATTGCTTCTCTGTCAATCTTATTGAGTATGAACTCTGGTAAACCGGCTGCAATCAGGTCCACCATGGTATTGGTATCCATAGAGCTTCTCATCTCCAATAGCAGTTTTTCCTTTTTTATAGCATAATCAATCAACGAGCCATCTTTGTATATATATGACAATGCGTTAGTAACTGCACTCCATCCCTTGTTAGCAAAAGTCTCGCAAAACGCTTCTTTCCAAGTAGACCATTCTGAGTGTATCGTACATTTTACTATCATGGAACTGTACCAGTCTGCACAACCCTTATCCAGCTTATCCTTATTAAACAGCCTTAATATCTCAATCTTCTTTTCATCAGTTTTCACATCAAAGCGTTCGCATTCTTGTTCAAAATAAGTCATCCACTACTTCGCATTCATATTTTTACTAGTAAATTTTTCAAGTATAAACCGTTCAGCAACATTTTCCAAGTTCTGTGGTCTTTTTTCCTGTGTTTTCTCTATCAGTTTTTCAAACAATTTGTCTAGTGTAGTACCTTCGTTTAGTTGTGCTGGGGCAAAATCCTCTTCATATTCTTCTAGAAATATACCGTCAAACTGCAGATTACCACCCTCATCTAGGTATGTACTCTTGAGTTCTTCGGTCAGAGTGATCCACACCCTTCGTATTAGGTGTCTTTTGACAAAGCTTTTCTTCACTTTGGCAAATGCACTTGTCTGTGCAATGCCTGTGTGTAGAGCTGCAGGACGTAATTCCTCTGGTATGACATATACTTTACTGTCCCTTGTCGATATTGAGGTTATACTATAAACGTTTGTTTTTCCATCCTTTCCTGGTAACAGCGTAAATTCGAAACGAAGTTTCTCCATTTTCGGCAATAATTGAGACAAAAATGTCGTTTTATAATGTTTCTATTCAAATGAAACTAAAATGTGTTTCTCTGTAAATTAAAGTTAAAATATAAATTTATTTAAATAATAACATTAATTCTAAATTAACCAAAATATATAACACTTCATACCTGTAAATTAAAGAAACGACATTAAAAGTCCATTTCTTACACTATTCATTTTATTATTTACATGTTAGTTCTATAGTCGATACAATACACACACTACATACACCATCTTGTTATTCAGCTGTCATGTCTAGACAAGACAGCTGAAGAAAAATAAATTTAAAGAGTCTTGCCATATAAGAACTCTTTACATACATAGTTACATTACAATATGTACAAATTAAAACTACAATTTAGGAAACTAAATACACATTTTACATAAAAAATTAATTACATACAAGAAGCTGATTCTAGCTCGCTGCTAAGCGGAAGCGTTTCCAGAATGCTGGCGGCGTTACTGTAAAATTGCATTTTTGTGAACGTTCCCTTTATTTCTTTTTTATTTTTCTTTTCTAAGTATATCTATGTAACATAGTGTGATTTTTATACCATGTTTTCTCTCTTATTTTATTTGTTTTATTTGTTTTTATTTGTTTTCATATTTAAATTCTCCCACATTTTGGTAAACCGTTTTGGGGAAATGATTATGACGTGCTAGGTACCCTATTTTTGAAGGCGCTTTGGGCGCGAGAAGTTTTCTTTTTTTCTCTTAAATTTTTTTGTTTATTTTCAAGCAAATAACTTTTTCATCGTTTTTGTCGTTATATCACAGTTTTTATTAATTTTGAACCATAAGTGGTGATAACAGACATTTTAATGTCATTATTATCTATGATAAACTATATATTCAATTAATCGTACACATAAATTATTTACAGTTATAATAAAAAATACACTAATACCTACATCTAAAATACCAAAAATATGCAATGTTAAAAAAGATGTAAAAAACCAGGGCCCCGCAGTAAGGTGCCCATCATGGCGGCGGCATTCCCGCGCTGGATGGCGATACTTATCCGCTGCGCGAGAAAGCTGCCGGCACGTGGGTCACCCGTCGCCTCCCTGAGCCGCTTACTAAGCTCCCTGAAGAGCGAGTGTGCGCCCGGGCCCCACGGACCCAGTGTCTCGACACCAAATGCAACAAAGTCGTATTGGGCGCCGAGACAGCTGTACTTGCCCATCTTCGAGCGCTCACGCATCTCAGCCGCCGCGCCAGCCCGTTTGGCGGTTGCCGGAAGATAGGTCGCAGCTAGTGTGTCGGCACACGAGGCGTCCCACACCAGCGGGCGACCCATCCTCCACGGTATCATAGACATCCCGTCAGGTCTCTTGCCATCGTCCCGTGCAATGTGTTGAGGTTCCAGGATTGCGGGGACGTTGGCGCTAACGAGAGACCGTCGCAGGATGTCATTGATCGCGGAGTGACGGGAGAGGCGGCCAGCGCTCGAAGAACAGGCAAGCCCATGGTGACCGAGGCGGTCAACACTCGCTCCACAGGAAGCACAACCATGGTCGACACAAACCTCGGTTCCCAGCCGGAGACCGATGGCGAGACGGAGAGTGGTCGGGTCGATAAAAGTGCCGGTGTTGGGGGATGGGTAGGCGTTGAGCCAGTGCCCGGATTCCCGTCTGGCAACTGCTTCCAGCCTGGCGCGGTCTTTTAAAGATGATGAGTTATTTATGAGAGTGTCTAATACGACTTGAGATGAAATGTTATCCTAGGCCTTTTGAATTTTGGGTGTGGGAGGAAAATTTGGGCTCGGTCCAGCTAGCCAGGCAGTTTCAGCCTCCGCCAAGCACGCGACCTCACAGTTTGTAGCCACGGGGGCTTTAAGAATATTTCCTGTGAGGTCAGACGAGCTATGGATAGAGGACAGAAAAGCCGGCAGTGCTACACTAGAGATTTTACGGGTTCCCAGGCCACCATACCTAATTGGCAGGGAGGCCTGGGTCCATGCCTGCTCTCTTAGTCTGATGTTTGTGATTGATTCAATTTGGAATTTTATTACATTATCTAATTTTTTTATTAGATCAGGGAATTTCCACACTGGGCAGCAGCGGAGCAGGTAAGTAAATTTTGGAACAAAAAGACAAAACTTCAGAATGAAAAGGGCAGAATGGCTGCTAATTTTAAGGAGGCGGTCCGATAATTCATTAAATTTAGAAACCGAACTTGTTAGGAGCGGTGGAATGGCCTCGTCGAAAATAGGGGAGCCAAGGAGGCTCAGACTGTATTTTGTGAGTATTCTAATATTTGGGGCTACGCTATTAAAATTTTGGACTATGGATTGTGCCAAGCTTGTGTCTATTTTCTCAGAAATGTAGAGTTCACATTTGTTAAAATTTAGTTCCAAACCAATGAGATCAAAATTGTGTATTATACAATTGTATTATTTTTTCGTACAATGTATTATACAAGCTTGCTCATCTTCCTGCTATTCTTCATCCATCCATTTTCCTATCCGTTCCTATCCTCTCCGTCTTTCTCAGATACGGCTGTGGGTGGGAGTGCTCAACTTCTAGAGCCGGATGTCTTTTATCTTGTGCCTTGGCTGTTGGTGGTGATAGACTGCCTACACGCAAGTATCTCTGATTTAACTCTGCATAGCGGCCTGCATGCGCCCCTGCAAGCCAGCTCATCCACAAGCTCCATCCAGTTCCTATATCACCAGCTTTTTATATTCCGCCTAATCCATTCACCTGGCAAAACTAATCCTTTTCCAGTACTAACCTGCTTCTAAAAAGTTTTGTAGAGCTCTGAGCCGCTGCTTATGCTGTATGATTTTGTTGCAATAGTGTTATAAGTAGTTTTATGTTACTAGAGAATAAAGAGGGACCCATTTTTATGATAAGGTTGATGATTTTGTATTTTATTTTCTTTTGTTTTGTTTTCTTTAATTTTACCTTTTACAAATATATTTAAAACATTTTATACCCCCTCAGCCTTAGTTTTCTTTTTAAAACCCTCAGTAAAGTAGTTCTGATCAGAATCCAGCCTGACATTACCTTGTTAAATGGTCAAAGGTATACGTTGTCCGAGGTACGCGCCAGCACGACGGTCTCCGGTTGCCTCTTAACCGGGTAGATACCTCTTGAAAAATTTTATTAGCACTAGGGCCCTATGGTCTTAGACTTTCAACCCCAAACGGCGCAAATAAATATCCCTGATCTAGGGAACCATATTTGCGCCGCTTAAGGTCTTCCACCGTTGATGCAGCTGCGCCAGCGTTAGCCGAGGTAGCCCTTGTGTGGGATGGGGCCAAGGTGTCTTTACAGGTCGCACCCCACTGGCACGTTGATGGTGGCAAGGGTACGGCGGATGACGTCATTGAGGTTCGCATGGCGCGACAAGCAACCGGCACTACGCTGGCACGACAGGCCATGGTGCCCAAGTGTATCTGCAATGCTTCCGCAATGGCAGCGATGTAGTTCGTTAATTTTCATACCAAGGCGCAGGTACACGGAAAGACAAAATGTAGCTCCGGTGAGAAGAGTACCTGTATTTGGTGAAGGAATGGCATGTAACCAAAATCCCGCCTCCTTCTCCGAAACCGCAAGAAGAAGCACGATCTGCAGAATTAACCGAGCTTTCTAAAAGGTTAGAAGAAGTCAATCTGCATAGCGGCTCATCCCAAAGCCTTTGGGAGTTGGTGTTGGCGGGAAAATCGGCGTTAGGACAGATGATAGACCATGCATTCCTGGCCTCCGACTGGCACGACACCTCGACGCCGCACAAGGACGTAGTGATTATTTTCATTGTCAAGATGCTATGTACGGAGGACAGGAAGGCAGGTAGAGATAAATCTGAAATTTTGCGGATTCCCAGGCCTCCAAACCGGATGGGCAGTGAGGACTGGGTCCATGAACGAAAATCAAAACGGTAATTGATTATGGATGACAGCGTGGTTTGTATGGTGGTGTCGAGTGATGAAAGAAGATGGGGATATTTCCACAAGGGACTACAGCGTAGAATGTATATAGCGTTCGAGGCGAATAATAAACAAAAACGGATTATGGTGATGGCGATATGTGGATGAATCTTTAATAGCCGGTCTTGAAACCTGTTGAACTTGTTCGTTTGGGAAACAACTAAAGGAGAAATCGATTCAGTAACTATGGGGGCACCTAAAAGGGAAAGAGATTCCTTGTTTTGGATTTTGATATTTGGCGCCAGTGAATGATACTTCGAGACTATCTAGTTTTTTTTGTTTTGTACCTTATTATTGTGTCTCTTAGTGGGCTAGATGTGAAATTAGTAAAGGACGCACGAGACAACTGGATAGATTGGTAGGGATGGATAAAAATAAATAAATAAATAATCGTTTATTTACCATCTACAAAAAAATATGTATAAAAAAAAAAAAAAAAAAAAACAACTGTCACGGCTCGAGTCTGCTGTCTGCCGATTAAATATTCATATTAAATATATGTAACTCTTTCTGGATGGCCTAAGGGTTGGTGCGCGTCGCGCCCAGTAGTGGAGATTACTGTGGTGTGTGGGCGTGGTTGTCCGTGTCCCCAATTTTCCGTGTATGTAATTTATGTTATGAGGCTGTGCTGAGTTGACAGACTGTTTTGCTGTGACATCTGCAACATCTTGGACAAGCTGTTACCTCGGCAACGTAAGGCGTTGCCTGGTTACAAGACGCTGTCGGTATTATTCGGCTGACTTCGGCGCAAGATGGCGCACGTCACAAGAATGAGACTGCGTCAGATTTGTCAGAATTGGATTTCATTTTGACGTGTGATTTTATTTTGATACTTTGTTTTCATATAGAACCTAGTTTTAGTTTTTTGAGATATTTTCTGTAAATATCCCCAATACCCCATGTCCCAGGATGCAAATGACGCACGGTCGAGGTCATTGGAAAATTTGATACGATGCCCCAGATGCCCCCAGCCTCTCTTCTTCAAGGGACAGAGAGGCCTCAACATTCACATTGGTAAGTCGCATAAAGATCGCGGCGTACTTAGCGCCTCTGTCCCTTCGTCGGCCCCTGTTCCCAGTGCCCCAGTGTCAGTGCCTCTAGTCCCTTTAAAGCCATTCTGGGAACGGGTGGCCCACCTAAAAACTTCAAAACGGATTTTAAAAAGGATCCCCCGGGGGCGAGGATCGTTGTAGCCCAAGCCCTTGCACGAGATCTTCAAAGAGCTACAGCCAAAAATGACAAAGAGAGCTGGGAGCATCTTCTCACATTTCTATTCCGTATTCTACATGTTGAAGATACCGGTCCTAACACTTTTTTAAATTCATTAACAGCAAGTATTATAAAAAACTGTTTAAACCCCCTTACTCTTAATAGTTCCAACTTACACACATTTACACCAACTCGGAATGTACTTCAACATGTAGAAAATATAATTAATGACGGTGATATCAAAGGGGCAGCTCGTATCCTTTTTTCTAATGATACTTTTGCTCCCGATACGCCCGAGACTTTGGCCGGCCTCCACAGTAAACATCCTCAACCTCCGGCAGACCTTCAGTTACCAGACGCCCCCAGTGCTGTGGATTCCGCGCTGCATGTTTCAGCGGATGCCGTTCGCCAAGCCGTTTTTTCATTCCCAACCGGCTCGGCGGGCGACATTGATGGCCTGACTCCGCAGCACCTCAAGGACCTCCTGAGCTGCGCTGGTGAGGCTGATGATATTTTTTTGGACTCTATTACAGGGCTTACGAACATGATGTTGTTAGGTGCGGTAGACTCACCGGTTGTAGATACCCTGTATGGTGCCAACCTTATCGCTTTAAAAAAGAAGGACGAGGGCATTCGTCCCATTGCGGTTGGCACCACCTACCGTCGCCTGACAGCTAAGCTGTGTTGCAGGTTCTCTGCGCCCAGTGTGAAAGAATATTTCCAGCCGATCCAGCTGGGTTTTGGTTCGAAAGGAGGCTGCGAAGCCGCCGTTCATGCCCTCAGGACGTTCCTTTATCATAATGGCGGTGAGGTTCTGCTGAAGGTTGACGTAAAAAATGACTTTAATTCTGTGGATAGAGGCGCCTTGCTCAACCAAGTTAAGACAAACATGCCGGCCGCCTATAATTTTCTTTGGCAATGTTATGAACAACCGACAAACCTTATACACAAAGGCCACTTTTTGTACTTGGCGGTCGGCTGCCAGCAAGGTGACCCTCTTGGGCCGGCCATTTTTAGTCTCGCGATACACCCCATAGTCAAAAAACTAAATTCAACATTAAACGTTTGGTAATTGGACGACGGTACCCTAGGAGGTGATGCTACAACTATTTTACAGGATCTACAGCTCCTCATTCGGGACTTCAGTGCCATAGGCCTGGACCTGAATTTCTCGAAGTGTGAGCTGTATATCTCTGAGTCTTGTCCGTCGGCTGGCGCTGTTTTAGCAGCATTTCGCGCCCTAGCCCCAAATATCACAGTCGTCGACAAGACTAACCTGCACCTTCTAGGGTCACCTATTTTTGACGAATCGCTGAAATATTTTGTGGACCACAAAATTCAAAATTTCAATTCAATTATAGAAATAGAAATAGAAATAGAAACATTTATTTACACACAATAACACCACAAACACATAACATAATGGCTCAAAGGGGATGAATCACCGACCTCCAAAAAGGTATTTTTGAGGTCGGCGGTTCGACTCCAGAGCCGTAAAATAAACAATTAGAAAAAAAGAAGATTAAGAAAAATAAAAAAAAGTGACAACAATGCACAAACAATACCATTAATTTCAAACAACATGAAATAAGTAAACGACAACTAGACAAACATACATGAATAGAAGAAAAATTTTGAATAGAACCGTTGCATGTGGATGTGGTGTAGCGTGTAAAAGGGACCTCACTCAGCTTCATGCCCTGGCGGAGACCAGGGCGCTGGTTTTCAGTGAGACCTGCTGAGTGAGGCACGGATGAAGACGTTTTAAATAGATACGACATGTGGAGTGTAAAATACGTGTTTAGTGTAATGTATTGTATGGATGTATTGGCCGCAACGAAGAGTCAACAATACAAAAACGACTTATGTATCTAACCTATTAGGACTAGAAAAATAAAAAAATAAAAATTGGTAAAAGGTAATTATTGTGTCAGGTGAATATTAATATTATAATTGTATTGGATTTTGTCAAGCTATTGAATAAAGTAAATGTCAATGAAAGTTTTAGAAAAATAATATAATTATGTCAAACTTGCATTTTCAGATATCTTTATCTACCTACCTATGTCTAAGCAAAAACACTAAAGCAACTCACATTAAAATGACTTGGAACATACCTATCAAAGACACTTCTGGTATTGGTAATCCCTTGCACACCCAATGCGAAACGACCCAGCCAACGCCCCGCTGTGAGTCTGCAACCCTTGTGGTAAGTTGAATATTTTATATTTGCTTCTTTTGAATATCCAATAGCAATATTTTGAGGTGTTTTCTAAAAGTAAACAATGATTGCAGACTACGCAGAGGCGGCGGCAAGTCATTCCAACATTTGGTGGCTGCAAATTTAAATGACCCACGAAATGCGGTCGTTCCGTGGCAAGGCAACACCAATGAATACCGAGAGGCTCTGGTGACATTTTGGATATCGCTAGTCCACAAAAGTTTATCAGCGAGATATGGTGGTGTCCTGTAACGAACTACTCCAAACAGGAGATTGGCTAGGTGTAGCTCTCTACGGTATTGCATTTTCAGTATATCAGCTTTATTCAAATACGGAGTGACATGCGTGCGGGGAGGAATATGAAAGTAAAACCTGGCGCATGAGTTTTGCATCTGCTGTATTCGTTTCTTTGTCCTTGCCAGCAGTCGAGGGCCATAAACAATGTCCATGTAGTTCAGCTTGGAGACGACAAGCGCGTCGCAAAGTTGAATCCGTACCTTGGTATTAATAAACGGTCTGATTTGGTACAACACCTTTAACCTGTAAAAACATTGGCTTAGCACATTTGAAACATGTTTTTCGAAGCGAAGTTGCTCATCCAGAGTCAGCCCTAGATTTCGCGCCTCACTGACACGCTGAATGGGTTCGCCTTGAATTTGCACTATTGAATTTTTTGCCGCAATTTTCTCAATTTGCTTTCCGCTACCTAGGATCATAAACTTGGATTTGCTACTGTTTATAACTAGTGAATTCGATTTTGCCCACTTGGCTATATTATCCAAGTCTTCATTTAGCCTTATGATTGCCGAATCCACATCACCAGGACTACAGGGTATATAAAGCTGCAGGTCGTCGGCATAGATGTGATAAAAGCAATGCCGAATGACCCTTGTGATATCGGCTGTGTAAATAATGAAGAGTATTGGTCCTAAAATCGATCCCTGGGGAACGCCCCTCATAACAGCGGATTGTCCAGATTCATGCACCACACCATCCCCATCCATTGTTTCAACGTGCTGTTTACGGTGCTCGAAGTAACTGGCAAACCAGTTCAATGTTTGACCGCAAAAACCATAATATTTGAGCTTCGCTAACAGTAGAGAAACATCAATGCTATCAAAGGCTCGGGAAAAATCAAGGAGAGCCAAAAGAGTCCCCTGACCATTGTCTTGCGCTTCCAAGATGTCGTCGACCACTTGAGCCAAAGCCGTGCAAGTGCTATAATGTCTTCTGAACCCCGACTGCACCACGGGCAATATGTCATTTTCCTCCAAGTACTTACGGACTTGGTCTCCAACAACCTTTTCTAGAATCTTGGAAGCGCAAGGCAACACACTTATAGGTCTCACGTCGCTCACCGTGGCCGGGCTACCGTTTTTGGGCAATGGCCTGACTATTGCATGCTGCCAAGCGGTGGGGAATTGACCAGTTTCAATGGAGGTATTGATGACAGAAGTGAGAACGGGCAAAATGTGTGGTGTCATCATTAACAGCATATCCAAGGATATACCATCAACTCCAACCGCGTTAGACTTAAGGCTTTTCAATGTTTTGTAAATAGTCTCCTCTGTCACCGTCCTCAACCGAAACTGATTAAGGTTACCGCAGTGGGTCTTGAAGTACTCAACTTCCAAACTAGAGACATCCAGACTGCCTGGAACCTTTAAAAAGTGATCGTTAATTGTATTTGGATCCTTCAGTAGATGGTCAGGTACTTCGCCAACGCTTCGAATCCTAACGTTACGTTTTATGTGAGACCATAAGCTACGTGGGTTGTGTACGTTAGAATTGACATAAAAATCATAGTAAGCACGCTTTTCCCTCACTAGCGCCTCGTCAACAACCTTTTTTAATTCTTTGTAATATCTAAAATGTGTATCTAGGCCAGAAGAACGGGCGCGAGCATGGGCCTCGTCGCGTTTTGACATCATTTGTTTTATGTTGCACGTGATCCACGGGTATTGATGGTCTTTTATTCTACGATTTTTTAGCGGGGCGTGTTTGTTAAATAGCAAGAGAATGCATTGATTTAGATAAGTCACCATATCATCGACTACTTCCAGTGAGGAAATATAATTCCAGTCAATTAAAGCTAAGTCGGCATTGAACTGTTCTAAATCCACTGATAATATGTCCCTACTGTACCTCCCCCCCCTACTTGACTCTATAAATATAAATAAATAACTCTACTCTCTCATCTATTTATTACCTAACGCGTATTCGTACATTCCTGACATTACTATGGCCTCGTGATCGTCTAGTTATTCCTACGTTGTGTTTGTGGTAACCCAAGACTTTTAGAGTTGGAAGACAAACAGGTTATTATGATTTGTTAGGATAAAAGATTACCAGGTAGGAGATAAATATAAGATTTGATGTATTTATAAAGTAGTTGTCGTATGCTCAAGGGGAATGTTGATACTAAGGGGATTTTAGGGACTCTCCATATTATAAAAAAAATAGGGGATTGGGAGAGTGAATCTTGCCCCAGCCATTACACTGGCTCATCATATCCTCTATAAGTCAGCCTAAGTGAGGATATGATATCTCTCCGCAAGATTCCGTTTGGAGCAGCCAAAGACGTCTTTTAAAAACTCCAATCCGCCCAGCAATGCCTTTTTCTTTATATTGAAAAAGAGGGTACAAAGAGGTAAGTCATAATCGTCAGAGTCAGGTTGTTTTTGAGTTATGAAGTGACTTGAGAGGACAATATGAACAATCCAGTGTCTCCAAGACCATATCCAGGTGATAAATGTATAAAGTAGATCCAAAAGCTTGTAGCTCTCTCCACGAACTCTCCACATCGTCTCGTTGTAGGTAGGTAGAACTTGTGCAAGAACGTACTCCTGGGCATAATAAAACTCACTTGGAAAACATCAGCTTACTCAAACGCAATGCAGGGTGCAGGTATATGTAAAGACTCGTCGATGTAGATGTGGCAACCCAAACATTTAAGGCGAATACTTGGGCTGTGTTTCCTTGTGGCGACGATGAAGGGCCCGAATTCCGCGGCACAGATATAGGTAGCATAATGTAGTATCAGCAGGTAGTCCATGGAGAGAGTGCTCCAAACACATGCAAATATGGCCAATTACAGGCGGTGATGTCATCAGGAGTAGTAATATTTGGATATGTTCCATAGATCAATGGTGTTGTTTCAATTCCAATGGCCTTGCCATGATATGTGAATATTGGGGAAAATATCAACCCTGTTATAATTTATTGAAATCCGGATCGCAGAGATAGGTAGCAACCATGTTGCACATGTAGCATTAATGGCTTAGCCATCATTGGTAGATTATTCGTGTAGAAATTCCTTGGTGGTTGTGAATCCAATAGTAGCAATTATGAAGCAAGTAATATTGAGGTCCTGTAGGGTCCGCCTTCCAAGGTCTGACCAGTGATTTATGATAAGTTAAAACTGTTTGATCCTCCGTGGGTATGTATACAATTTGCGACTACATCCAATGCACAGACCAAAGTGCCGGAGTCAGCTCTTTCGCATATAGGTGGACATTCATGAAGTAAGGAAGCGATTTGTGGAGGGTCAAGCCAGGTACAACTGCTACACCAACGGCTCCCCAAGGGCCCTCAATTTAATGATTTTAAAACGGTTTCGCATGAGTTACGTGATTCAGACAGTCTTGCAGCTTCCCATTGTATAAGGCCGAAGCCTTTTAACATCACAAAACAACAACTCGTCCGAATAGCTATCAGCTGCGCTCTCCCTTCTAAGATCTTCGATATCGGTCAACCAGAGAGTCCCAGATGCAGCTTTATTCTACCTTTTGATTATCTCCAAGCACCACTAACACTCAGTGAATCGCCACAGATGCGGACGGCGTCGAACGCGATTCCAGTCTGAGTACACTTTTACATACTCGCAAATCATACACATATGAAGAGTCAAACAACACAAAATAGAGTATTATAATCAAGTCTCAAGTATAATATTTGCTGTCCACCATATCATAGTATTAAACCGGTCTATCTTTGCTATCCGAATACAATCTCATTTTTTTAGTTTCGTAGTAGGAACCTAAGCGCATTCATTAATCAGTAATTTTATATTCAAATCCTAAATACAAGTTATTCAAGGAATTCAAATCGTAGAACCAATACCAACAACTCAATCAAATGCTGCACCCGAAATGATTAAACGCATCATCCTAAATCCAGTTACTAAGTTTCTCGAGGCGCCACCTATTGAGAGATAGCAAATGTTTTTAGATGGAAAACTGTTAGTATCGTGGTCATCGATTAGATCGTATCTAGCGGGTTCCCAATGAGCCTCACAGATGGCGCCGCCAATCGATAGGGTGAAATAATACATTTAGATTTAATTTACAATTCTAGTGAATTCGATTTCAATCTAGGCAGGGTCAGTTAGTGTTTTGTAACAGTTCATACCATTGTTTTAGAGTACTCCTTAATTTAGTTATAGAATAAACAACGGGCTGTACTGCTAGCGCCAACTAGTAGCCGCTGGTTGAACCACATTAGCCTGCTTTCTTTTAAATTCGATCCTAAGTTTAGATATAGATATTTTGTTTCATTATTAAAATTACATAAATACAGCCTACATTTACAATCAATTCAATCTATAGTGGAGTCCCTAGGTTAATCTTCACATTAAATGAGTAATTACTCGATAAGTGTCAGCCAATCATACTTCTCATTGGAATCGGAAGTCGGGTAAGTACCTATAACGAAACAAAGACTCCTGCGCGCCATGTCTAACCCGATTAAAGTTCTCCTCCCAGATACGGTGTTATGGCTACAAAATGAATTGTGAAACGTTTCCCAATGCTATTTAGTGGAATTATTTTTGTGTTTGTTGTGGACTTGGTGTATAATTGAGAGTGGTCACTGTCGGCTCAATACCACCCATAAAACCAACAAAATGAGTACCGCGCCGCCATATTTATTTCAGTAGGTACAATCTCACGATTTATTTAGGCGCGCACGTTATGTTCAGATTTCGTTGTATAATTACTAATTGACTACTTTCTGTATTTTCAGGTTATGACCAAGTCAATGGCAATTCGATCACTGGTTTTCGAATGGCCAGCTTATTGTTAAAAGTGTTCTAATGAAATTGCAAGATGCGCGGACCAACACCCATTGTGCTTATTTGATATTTTGGTGAATAAGGTATGGTGCAACAGAATATAATCAAACAGTAGTATAATGGTGTTGAGGTGATATCCTAGTCTTCCGGGGTAAGTTAAAACTTAATACCTATTTTGGTAATAATGCTTAGGAGTCTATATAGTGTGAAAAATGGGGCCAAACCCGGGTACGGTCGCGGGCTTCATCGTGTACGAGCTAGTTCTTAATTTGAGAATACCTAATGTGATTACCCGGCCAGTAAATGGGAGCCTACTTTATTTCGGTTTAATGTAATATTGTTGCCCTCCATAATTCTAACCTAATACTAGACCTATTACTATTATGGTTATGACGTATTGTTTTATTAACTGTAATTCTCATTTATTTCAGGCAATTGGTATGAGATCTGTCAGTCTGCGGCAGTAACTAGATTCGAGCTAGCGTGGATCTCTAAATTATGGCATCTAGTGATTCGATATTGATTATGACATCAGTTTGGATTTTTGCGAAATGGGCAATCAAAGGTAGGTAAATGAACTGTTTAATTTTATGCTACATAACCTAACTCTAACTGTACACTAGTCGTATTGTCGCCCCTTCGCATTCCTACCCTAAGCAGGCCCTGGTTAGTCTAGTTTATGCCCTATCCTATTTTTATAACATTGGACAGTATCTTATCTCCACCAAGATGAGCCTACCATTCAGTAGTAGTGTTTGGTAAACTGATTTAAATTCTAATAGATCATATTGTCTTTCAGATTGCTTCGAGCTAGGAGTGCAACGGGCTGCTGAATTCCTACTGGTGGTGTAATCATAGCTGAAACAAGTTCTACTTAAGCTGTCTTTATTATGATACTAATATTTTACCGATGAAGACTTTACATTTTGTTAAGTATTTCCTAGTATAGTCAAATATTTTGTGGAATAGACATCTGAAATTCTTCGTTATGAATTTATTGATTGAATACTAAGTTGAACTATATACCTAATGTTAACTCAGAATTGTATTGTTAAAGGCTCGCCCCTCACTGGTTTAAATCTAGAATTCTCTAGTATAATAGATATTGTTTCTGCGAGGGTTTAACTCAATTTTGAAATTTAATAATATTTGAGAATTAAAAGTCAATATATTTTATTTGTAGCGTGTTTATATTGGATTATTATTAATGTTACTAAATATTGAAGTTTTAAGTTGTATTTTGTACTCCTTTTGTTTTTCTTTCTTATCTCTGTTATTGTTATTTTAATCTTTACTGTTTATTCATTTTAACAATTGTTACAACCATACTTTGATTCCTAAGGATAATCCTAACATACCTAGTCTAGCTAGCTTGTCCCAAATACGAAGCTTGAATCTATTCCTTGTAATTGCAAATGTGTCAAAATAAAATTTATAATTTTAATTGATGTGTATGTATGTGTCTCTGCCTAAGTGACGGAGAAAAGACCGAATTTCTGTTGTCTTCTCTCTTCTCTCTCTCTTTACTCTTTATTGCACAAAACACATTGGAAACATAGTTACAATACAAAGTACAAAGGCGAGCTTATCCCTAAAAGAGATCTCTTCCAGCCAACCTCACATTCTGTGGAGAGACCATAATGTCGGGGTGTAATAAGTGCATACGAAATTTTAATTTAAGTAGTATGTGTAATATCTATATTTCTACACACATTTGAATACATGCAATACAAAACAAAATAAATACCTATATATAAGCATCCCCTAAGCATGTGTCTAATGACTATACTATCCTACATTCCCTAACCAGTTTGGAGTGGAAAAGCACCAGTGGTCACATCAAGGCATAGTGAGATTCCATAGTCCAAAAAGTGTATGTCTAACCTTCCAACAGAACTCCTCCGGAGCGTGCTGATGAAATGTGTACCTGGCAAGTCCGAGGGTCCACTCTGTCTGGGGAGGATCCTCGGAAGATGTGTATTGGATCATGAGTCATCAGTATTCGAGCAGGGTACTGTTTAGCGAGAAGCGGTGTAGGGTCTCGCCCTGATGGTACTTACGGTTACTCCTGTTCAAATAACTGTTCAGCACGTTGACACTTTTATTGTCCATTTTTTTGGTATATTCTTGGGTTTGGCCCTTCAGGCTCTGATGGCTCATCATCTTTGCCTGGAAAATTAGTTAATACTGTAAATTCTGACTATGTTGTAATTACGTTCTACAAATATTTTGAATCGAATCGAACTTCGATTAGAGTATTTTCTTTTGGGGAAATGATCTCTTGTATCCTAAATATTCAATTGGTAAAAGTAATGAGGGTTTTTGAACAAATACAAGGGTATTAGGGTGTGTGTCTGGACTCTTACCGTTGTATCTTCTTGTTATTCCTTTTTATTAATCCAAGTTTGCCCCCTTGCCACGGGGGTCATTTTTCCATCACATTAGAAGGTTTCTTTCGTATCAAATATTACATTTACATATACAATAGCACATTTTCCAAATTTACGTTAATCTTTTATTATTTTATTCTTTATATGTCATATGTTGTCATGCGGACACAGTCCATAGATGGCGGAGATTTTAATCTTTTTTGTGCTCCCCTTATTCTAGATATTTGCTGGATCCAATTATTCATCATATCTTCATGGATTATATCCTTGGCTGCTAAACACGAGGTCGTCCGAAAATAAATATTGACCACTTCAGAAACTGGCTGGCCGACTACGAGTACTGGCCATGAAGACTATATCTTCTTTTGTGCCAAATGCGTTCTCGAACGTGTTTAAATGAAGACCCGAGCCTGCGATAGAGAGTGCAGCGGATGAGTGGGCAGAGTCTTCCCAGCCTTCGAACTAGAAGGTGAACTAAATCATAGCTAGAAGAAGCTATCTTCAGAAACTAAAATTTAAAATACCAATCGACCGGTCAAATTACGCACGTGACGTCATAAAAGTTATCTTCAAAGTTTTCAAAGTCTTATGCACGTGACGTCATAAAAGTTATCCTCGAAGTTGTCAAAGTCAATCTGCAAACTGTACTATTCGACCAAAAGTGAACGCACGTACCTTTAGCATTTTAAATTCTTTTTAAAAATTTATTGTTTAGTTTATTATAGTTTCTGGACTGAATGTACATAAACCCATTACCCTGTTATTAGTTGTTTTTATTATTTACTGAGCCTGGCACTGTCCGTCGGATAGTGCTACGTTACAGCGGTCTGACCCGCCCAAGCGGCGTACCATGTTTCCATGGCCAGCTCTTACTCGAAACCTTAGACCCACGCCAGACTTTAGGTACAAGCGACCGCTAGTCCCATAGTAAGAAACTAATATCTTAAAACCAAATAATGGGATCGTAGGAGCCACTTGCCCGAATGGTTGTCTGAAATCCATTCAGATCCGCCCTTAAAAGACAAGGGCGGCACCAGGAACCTAAAGAAAAGCATCAACTACTCCACCTAAAACAAACAAACTTATTAGAATCTTATCACTGTTCCAGTACACTCACGTACCTGTATATTATTTATCGTAACACTGATTCTAATTCGAACGATAACTAGGGCGTCTTGAACTTCACGTATAACACCACTCGTAGTCTCGACTCAACCAGAAGTCTCCCCTGAAAGGAATTCGCGACCCCAGGCTGATCCAGCAGCGTTTCAACAACTCCAACAACCTAATTCAAAAGTGCGTCCCGAGTAACCTCGAGTCCCCGTCTCCAGCCCTTTTATAACCTCTCAATTGTTTCTTATCAAACAAGCACAATTTCCTGCGATCGCAGTAGGTATGTTTCACAAGAAACCATTTCACAGGATCAACGTAGGCATGTTTCACAGGATCATCGTAGGTATGCTTCATGTGAAACCGTTTCACAGGATCCCAATAGGTATGTTTCACATGAAACTGTTTCCCAGGATCATGGTAGGTATATTTCACGCGAAACTGTTTCACAGGATCATAGTAGGTATGTTTTACGTGAAACTGTTTCCTAGGATCTTGGTAGGTATATTTCATGTGAAACTATAAACTTCCCGCGACCATCGAAAACAACCTATATTCCTTACCAACAAGGTCGATTCTTCATTGTCAGATAAAATTTCACGCGATCATCGTAGGTATATTTCACTTGAAACGCTAAATTCCAAGTGGCGATTGAAAGTATGCTTTATTGATAATGTAATAAGGTCGATATTTCACTAAAGGATTTCTGTTTCACAGGAAACACATGAAATTTTCAAGACACAATCTCTCGATGCCGATGGAACTTACGCTCTAGTAATAATAAAATAAGGTTGATATTAGTTTTGCCTTCTGAATACCGACTTATCTCGACGCTTGCTTCTAGCGGAAAATGGGCCTTACTAGTAGGCATTAAGGGCGTGAATAGCTTGTACTCAGATATCTGTATCCAAGTAGGTATCAAATTGCGGAGTATAGTCATTTCCTTTCATTTTTATTTGGATAATATATTTTAAAATGTCCCCACATATTTTACTATAGGTAAGTATTGATGCCGATCTTCCGACAGTTGGTAGGTACCAGTTTTAGGTATATTGTTAGTAGGGAATTGTTTTAGGTGTTGTATGCCTTTCTAGGTACTTACCTATACCCAATGTCGACGTTTTAATGTCTTTACTACTTAAGTATTTAGTTAGACTACATGAGTGTACCTATTTACCTGTGAATGGAATAATACGTAAATATGATTATCGTACCTATTTATTATTGGAGCTTAGGTGGGACCGTCACACTACGTAATACATTAAATGGTGTTAATTTGGGCTTACTAATATTTACTTCACAAGTAAGAAATGCGTGGCTGCCAAGATCCCTCACATAATCAACCCCGACCTCACGGACCTTAAGATCGGTGGCTATTACATCAATTAATGTCGCACTCGTATCTGTAAAGTGTGTTGGCTGAGTGACACACTGAGAAATTCGAAAACAAGAAAATAAGCTTATAAGTTTTTTTGTGTTTGTGGTATTAGGCTCTAATAAGTTGATGTTAAAGTCACCTAGCAGTATTATATTATTTGCCCACGAAAATGCGCTCAGTGATTCCGTAATTGCATCGATAAACGTATCGACGCTCAGCCACGGCGGCCGGTAGGCAGTCCCAACAACAATGACGGTCCCGCGCACAGACAGCCGCAGCCACATTTGTTCGACTTGGGGCGCGTCGGGATGGACCAAAGTGCGAGCGTGTACTGTGCGCGCAACGTAGAATCCAACGCCGCCTCCGCGCGAGCGCACGTCATTCGATCGCGGAATATGCCGCAGACGATAGTTCGGCACCGCCGGCGCTCTGGCGGTTTGGTTGTCCCGCAGCCAGGTCTCGTTAATCGCCATGATGTCGACCCTGTGACGGTCCATAGCCACCAAGAACTCGTCGTGTCGTGTGCCTAGTGAACCCGCGTTTAGCAAACCTAACTTTAGTCGTTTGTTATTGAATGTTGATAATATTTGATGCGGGTGTGAGAGAATTCGATTTATAGTAACTGCATTTGATCGTCAGTGAATTAGATAACTGTTGGTTTGAATGTGTAGTGCGATTGGTGTCGTGTATATTATGTGTATGACTGAGTGGGTAGTGTACGTATATAGAAAATGAATTTAGTAAGTGCTGACAGTAAACGCGGTTTGTAGGTAAATACATAATAGGGCAATTATAGGTTATAAGCTTTGGACGTGTTAATAAGATGTGTAGGTTATGGGAATGTTTTTGATTGTAAGTATGAATGTTAATAGTAGTGAATGGGTAATGTATATATTGTGTGATTATGTAAATATTAAATATAAGTTGATTATATAGTGTGTGATGTTTATAATTACACATGCAACGGCACAGAACAACAAAAAGTATACGGTAAAAGAAATAGACGAAATACAACAAACAAATATAGTTCCGCGAAGATAGTAGATAGTAGTTCCGAGTAGATAGTAGTTCCGAAGCGTTGGCATTAGGGCTTGGGGTCGATCTTAGAGAAACCAACGCAGCCAGCCCCAAAAACACGCAAAATATCTGGCTCAGAGCGAATGCGATGGCCTGGATCACCTTGAGCCTTACGCGCGTAGATTCGGCCCTCCCGTGTCCAGACGTATCTCCATTCTAGAAGGCGAGCCGACTCCCGCGCCGCGTAGAGAAGTCGCCTGTTTTCCTTCGTGAGCCGCTCATTTATATAAAAGCGCGCCGGGTTAGATGCGACGCCGACGCCCTCTGTGGTAGGAGAACGTCGCACCCGCGCAGCCCTTAGCAGCTCGTCCCGTAGGGACCGGCGCGACAGCCGCACCGCGATCGGGCGCGGGCGCACCGCCCCGCCAGCAGCCTCCCGGATGGCCCCTACACGCTGGCAGCTCACGAGGTCGCGCTCGTCCAAATGAAGCCCAACTTTCGCCGCACACCCTAGCACAATGTGAACAACATTTTCCCCATTAGCTTCTGGGACTCCGCTTATATCAACGTCGTTCCCAAGGGCATCCAGCTCGCGGTCCGATAGGTCTATCTTCAGCCGGGCGATGGTTGCCTCGAGCGCCTGGACGCTTTGTACTGCCGCCTCGTCCTTCATTCGCTTCTCCAAAGCGTCGATCCGCGACTCCACGGCATCCACTCGCCCGTCACAGCGTACCACCAGTGCCTTTAGCTCCACGACGTCGGTCCTTAGCTCGCGAAAGTCCTGCCGTGCCTCCCGGATCTCATTACGTAGCTCCCTTAGCTCCCGCAACACTGTCCCCTGCATGTCGTGCACGCTGGTGTCCACCCTTGACGTGTCCATGTATGCCGTGGCGTCTAGAGGCGTACTCTCCAACGCACCAGTGTCCATGGCCTCCACCATTGAAGGTGCTCCATGTTGAACGGGGGTACTAGCCTTTACGGGGTTTTTATCCTGGCACTCCGGGCACCGCCAGGACTCGCACACCTGTACTCCCGCAGGCACACTCACACACTCCCGGTGGCTCGTACGCTGGCATCTCGAGCATGCCACCGCCTCCGCCGCTGACAGGAACCTCCCACACGCATGACACTTCACAACCATAGTGCTTAAAGATGTTTATTAACTAATTTTCGCAAAACAGCTGATTAATCAGTCAATTGCAGATCGCCTTCTCAAAATTAACAGTCACATGGCTTTTGCTATAATCCGATATTGCCTTTTTGTTCCAAAATTCATGTATGTTTTACGGTGTTGTCAGCTTTGGAAACATCCCGTTCTTCTAGAACTCCTAGACAACACCGTGAAACAAACACTCACATCAGTTTTAAACATTAATTTGGAAAATTCTTCTTGGGAGCAGGCATCATTGCCTATTCGCTATGGTGGTCTGGGCGTTCGTAAAGTGTCTAGTGTGTCCTTGCCAGCGTTTTTGTCCTCCCTAAACTAGGGACATTTCCATCGGCTTTCTATCGAGTCCAAAATGGCGTGGCAGTTGACTTGCCCGGAGGCAGAGCCCACTAATTCTTGCTCACAGCGGCTATGGGACGAACCGCTCTGTAGGTTGGCGCGAAACAAACTTTTAGACGCAACAACCAATTCTGCAGAGCGTGCTCGCCTTCTGGCTGCTGGCGTGTGGGAGTCGGGCCTCTGGCTCCAGGCAATGCCTTAAAAAACATCGGCACTTTGCTCGACCGTGCCACTTTCAGGATTGCCACGGCCCTGCGTCTTGGAGCTCCATGCAGCGCTCCACACGACTGCCACTGTGGCCGCCCTGTTGACCAGCTCGGCCACCATGGTTTGTCGTGTAGTAGGAGCGCCGGACGCATTCCACGTCACGCGGTCCTCAATGATGTCATCCGTCGGGCCTTTGCCTCCGCTGGTGCTCCCGCGGTGCTGGAACCCAACGGTTTAGCCCGCGATGATGGGAAAAGACCCGATGGAATGACACTCACGCCCCGGAAACTAGGACGGCCCTTGGTCTGGGATGCTACGTGCATCGATACCCTTGCGCCGTCCCATCTTCCAGCCACCGCGTGTCAAGCAGGGGCCGGTGCTGCCTCTGCTGAAAACGTCAAACGGCGCAAATACGCATGTCTCAGTGGCGACTACATATTTGCGCCATTTGGCGTGGAAACACTTGGGCCGTGGGGACCAGGCGCACATTCCCTATATACTAGCCAAGCGCCTGGTCGATATTAGTAATGACCAAGAAGGCTAGCCTCTATTTGGGACAGCGTATAAGCCTCACCATCCAGCGGGGCAACGCGGCCACATTTTCTGGGCACATTTCCGCATCCAGGGGACTTGGGGCATTTCTATATAAGTAATTTTAAGGTTTTTATTTATAGGTAGTTTTAGTGATTATATATTTTTTGTGTATTATGTACTACATGGAACATAAACGGCCTAGCTCCTAATAAACTGGAGGTACAACTATTCCTTAAGCACAATAGAATAGATATTCTACTAATCTCGGAGACTCATTTGACTAACCAGAAAATAATCAAGATCAATGGATACAGTATATATTATTCTAATCACCCTGACGGTACGTCCCATGGGGGAGCTGCTGTAATAATAAAGGAAGCTATAAATCATCACTTCCTCGTCGACATCAAATACCCATTCCTGCAAGCTGTGGTCATAGCAGTAGATGACTGGCAGGGAACACTTAATGTTGCTGCAGTGTACTGTCCACCTCGGCATAGAATCGACGAACATATGTTTACCGACTTTTTTAGTAAACTTGGGAGTAGATTCATTTCTGGTGGAGACTGGAACGCTAAAAGTACCCACTGGGGTTCCAGGCTTACTACAACGCGAGGTCGAGAACTCAAGAAGGCAATTGATAAAAATCTCCTCGTTGCACTTACGACTGGCGAGCCAACCTACTGGCCTACGGACCCCAACAAAACTCCAGACCTTATAGATTTCTTCCTCACTAAGGGAATGTCTGAAACGTATACCAACACTGAATCTTGCCTGGACAGTGCCTCCGACCACACGCCCGTATTGTGTACGATAAGTACCACTGTTATCTGGAGGGAACCACTCGAGACTTTGTACAACAGTAAAACTGACTGGGACTCTTTTCGGGACTATATCGACGAAAACGTAAATTTGTCATTTCCTCTCAAAACCGAGGACGACGTTGATAACGCAACTTGGTATGCCACTACCCTAATCCAAAGAGCGGCTTGGCTATCGACTCCTTACCTAGGCCACAAACAGAACATCCAAAATACCACCCTGGAAATTCAAGAAATGATAGTTACCAAGAGGAATCTAAGACGGCAATGGCATATGAGTAGAAATAGTCAAGACAAAAGAGCACTCAACAACGCGCAAAAGGAATTGAAGCGAATGCTAAAAGAGAATGAGAATAACACCTTGCAAGATAAGCTAAGAACTCTGTCTCCTCACAAAGCTGATGATTATACCCTGTGGAAAATGACAAAAACCCTGAAAAGGCCAAAAGAACACATTGCTCCATTAAGACTATCCAATGGTAAATGGTCAAGGAAACCAACTGATAAGGCAGAGTTATTCGCTAAATTTTTAAAGGAGGCATTCAAACCCAACGAGCCTGATCCTCTGTGCTCTGAAAAGGAGATTGATGACATCTTGAACAGGGACCAACAAATGTCACTGCCATTAAAACTGGTAACACCAGCAGAAGTGAGGAACTGTATACGGCGATTAAAAACAAAGAAGGCACCAGGCTTTGACTTGATTACAGCAGAGATACTAAAACAATTACCGAGAAAAGGAATAGTTCTCCTAACGATCTTGTATAATGCAGTCCT
Source organism: Blastobasis adustella (assembly GCA_907269095.1). Taxonomy (NCBI): domain Eukaryota; kingdom Metazoa; phylum Arthropoda; class Insecta; order Lepidoptera; family Blastobasidae; genus Blastobasis; species Blastobasis adustella. The sequence goes on from OU026132.1 coordinate 2,970,529, forward strand.
AAGGTTACAATATTTTCCGCTACTATGGAAAACGTCCATTATAAATATGATTGCCAAACCTGGGAAACCACCTACTGAGGTGGGCTCGTATAGACCCATAAGTCTTCTCTCTGTTTTGTCCAAACTATTTGAGAAGCTTCTTGTGCAACGACTCCATCCTATACTAGAGGAACAAAAAGTGGTACCGAATCATCAGTTTGGGTTCCGAGCGCACCACGGGACCATTGAGCAGATACATCGTGTGGCACACACCATCCGCCAATCACTGGAAAGAAAAGAATACTGTTCTGCAGTATTTTTGGACGTACAACAAGCGTTTGATCGTGTGTGGCACAAGGGCCTTCTGTGTAAACTAAAAATGTGTCTACCGAGTACCGCTTACCTGCTCCTAAAATCGTATCTACAGGACCGAATATTTCAGGTAAAGATTGGGGACTCGTTTTCGTCTTTCTACCACATAGAAGCTGGAGTTCCTCAGGGGTCAGTACTGGGCCCAATTCTGTATACAGTATACACAGCTGACTTACCCAATTCCGACGAGGTGGTGATCGCGACCTACGCCGACGACACGGCAGTACTGTCATGCCATGAAAACCCTAACACAGCGTCTGAAAAACTTCAAGAACATCTGGACGAAGTTGAAATATGGCTTAAAAAATGGCGAATAAAAGCGAGTGCTGCAAAATCCACCCATGTAACATTCACATTAAAAAGAGAAGATTGCCCACCTGTGAAACTAGATAGAACTGTTCTACCCCAGCACACTACAGTCAAATATCTGGGGATGCATCTGGATAAGAAGCTCACCTGGAAAGATCATATCAAGGCTAAAAGAGAACAGGCGAATAACAAATTTCGGGATATGTACTGGTTAATAGGCAGACAGTCCTCACTCAGCCTTGAAAACAAGCTCTTAATATATAAATGTATCATAAAGCCAGTATGGACTTGTGGCATTGAACTCTGGGGATCGGCAAGCCACTCCAACATCGAAATTCTTCAGCGATTCCAAAACAAAGCCTTAAAGACGTTGGCTAGCGCACCATGGTTTATAAAAAATTCAGAAGTACATGAATATCTAGAAATGCCCACTATAAAGGAGCAGATAGACAGATCCTGTAAAGCCTACAAAGACAGACTGGAAAGTCATAGGAATAAATTAGCTACAGCGCTCTTGGATACTGACAAAAGTATATTCCGATTAAAGAGAACAAGACTAGCTTCAATCTGAAAATAGCTAATACTGAGTGAGATGTCACATCATAGGATGTGCTAAATCTCTAATGTCGATTATGATGTCAACTAATTTAATTATAGCTTACTGGCTGATTGTAAATGGAAAAAAGGGGAAAAAAAAAAAAAAAAAATGTACAAATTGTAAAATAAATTATCCAGTATGTGGACGATAATATATAGGAAATTCAAAATGTATATCAAATAAATGTTACAGAATGATGAATATTTACTATTATTTATCACTAATTTGGTGTATTTACTTAAATAAAACACGGAACACAAATTTAGTCGACTGCATGTATTGACAACTCGGTAAAAAAGGGAGGAGGCACAGAGTTTACAGACCCGACATCATAAACGATAAAAAAAAAACATTGGTGTTGCTTGCAATTAAATATAAATTTCAACATCCTCTTCTTAATTGCAAACCCATAGCCTTGGAACAATCATCAGTCTTCTTCTGAGGTAATGATTTGGTAAGTATATCGGCAACCATATTCTGCGTCCCAACATAATTAAGTTCGATTTCCTTATTGGCAACTTTTTCCCGAAGAAAATGATATCTTATGTCGATGTGTTTGCTGCGGGCACAGTATGAATCAATGCCTGCAAATTTAATAGCACTTTGATTATCACAATATATGACAGTAGGTGCAGCCATGAGATCTCCATGCAGCTCTGACTCCATGTTTCTCAACCACATTGCTTCTTGAGTATCAGTAGCTAATGCCATATATTCTGCCTCCATGGTCGACAATGCAACAGTATTTTGGCGTTTGGAACACCATGAAATTGTAGCACCCTGAAACAGAAAAGTGTAGCCAGAGCAAGACCTCCGACTGTTAACATCTGAAGCCCAATCAGAATCGCAGTAGCCAAACACCCTTGTTTCATCTTCATTATGATTGAATATCAATTTATATTCTCGTGTTCCTTTTAAATATCTCAGCACCCTTTTTATTGCTAACCAGTGTAGCAATTCTGGATAATTGTTGAAACTGCTCAATCTGTTTACAATAAAACAAATATCTGGTCTTGTGCCTTGTGACAAGTAAAGTAGACTTCCAATAGCTTCTTGATAAGGAACATTTTTGATTATGTTTTTCTCTTCTGTACAAATTAATTTGGCACTGGGATCACTCGGCGAATAAACAGGATTACATTCAGTCATTTTAAAACGGTGTAAAACTTTTTCAATGTAAGCAGTTTGATCAATTTGTATTTGGTCTCTGGTTACATTCTGCTTTATTCTCCATCCAATGAAATGATTGACAGGACCAAGTATCTTCATATTAAATTTACTCTTCAGTTGGTGTTTTATTTCTTCACCCTTTTGCACATTATTATAAAAAATTAACAAGTCATCTACATAGATGAGTATGAACAAAATGCTTCCATTTTCATTTTTGTAATACACACATGGATCCACCAATGTGCTCTTCATCCCCAAATCTTTCAATGCAGATGTAAGCTTCAAATTCCATCGGCGACTGGCCTGCTTCAGACCATAAATAGACTTATTTAATCTGCATACTTCGTCTCCATGTTCATAACTTGGTGGTTGATTCATAAAGATTTCTGTATCTATGTCGCCTTGCAGAAATGCAGTTACTGCATCCATTTGTTCAATGTATAATTTATTTTTTACCGCCACAGCAAGTAAATATCTAATTGATGTGTGTCGTACGACTGGAGCAAATACTTCATTGTATTCAGATCCTTTTCTTTGAATAAAGCCTTTTATGACCAATCTTGCTTTATAACGAGCAACTTCACCATTAGCATCTGTCTTTAGTTTAAAAACCCATTTACAAGGAATTACCCTTTTATTTTCTGGAAGAGATACTAGCGTCCATGTATTATTCTGGAGGAGGGACTCATATTCAGAGTTCATGGCATTTTTCCACTCTTTTGCCTTCGGGCCAGAAAGAGCTTCTTCTACGGTCTCCGGTTCCTTCAACGACGTGGATGCTGCAGCTTGCTCGGAGCTATCTGAAGTATCTTCTTGACAAAAATATGTAGTAGGTTACATGTTTCTTGCTCTTAAAGTTACGTTGCTATGTGGCTTAAAATCTTGAATTTTATTCGGTACATAATCTGGATCACTATCTGATTCACACGAGACAATTGACGTTTCACTGGTGGCATCAAATAATTGTTCTTCTGAAGTCGCATTAGTTGCGGTTCCGGTATCAGATTCATCATCATTTTCTTTTTGCTGTAAAGTGGTAAATGGCATTATCACACAATTATTCTTGACTGTATGTTCTAGAAAGACAACATCTCTGCTATTATATATCTGCTTTCTATTTAAATCATACATTCTGTACCCTTTAGTGTGTTTATAGGTATAGGCGGGGTACGATAGCGTGGACTCCTAATGTAGGTACCAGCCCGACACCTATTATATTAAAGTGTGTTGTGTTGAAAGTAGCAAATAACACGACTCACGGTTAGGTAGGTATATGTATAATATTCCAGACACACTAAACAGAAGGCACAGCAATGGTAGATAAGCACAAGCACGGCACAGCAATCGTTTTTGGAAGGAAGAATAAAGTTCGAAGAAAGGAAAGTCTTAAACATATAAACACGATAGTAAGCACCAACAAGGGTAGGTAACACAAAATCTTAAGCAGCCACGCGTAGACACAGAGCCGTGAATGAGTCTCGACTGGTGCGCTGGCGCCGCGCGCGGGCGGCGGTGAATACACGTAACGTGTTGCGCGGAGTAGTGAAGTAGCGATGGTCGATATTACCGATATCGATAACATCGATAAACTGATACTCATCACAGGTGTGTTGACATAAATATTGTAATAAATAAAATGTAAATATAAATAATGTATTATATTAGATATTGATAATAAATATTATATTTAGCTATATTAAGTGTCTAGGTGTAAGTGTAAATATGTAAATAGATATTTTATTATATATAGGTTAAGGTTTTAAGTGAAACAATTATTAGTGTTTTCACTGTACAATTATAGTGTAACACCTAAGTGTAGGAAGGTTCCCTACACCACCCCCCTCCAGAGACCGTCAAGGGCGATAAAAATCGGGAAATTTCACCCGACGTCCAGAACGTGTGACGTAGTCTTTTATAGGTCCTGGCGAGGGTTCTTCATTATTGGCGTCATGGACAGACAGTATGAAGGCCGGTTTAATTCGGTCTATCGATACTGTGACCTCTTTACCTTTCAGAAGAATTTTAAAAACTTTATCCCCCCTAGAAACGACTTTATGTGGACCAGAGTAAGCCGGTTGTAGTGAGCCACGTAATGCGTCTTCGCGAAGGAAAACGTGATCACAAGTAGCGAGATCCTTATAAATGAAGGTTTTAGGTTTACCATGCTGGGATGTAGGTGTAGGTTGTAGGATTTTGGCGAAATTCCGAATACGGGCGGTAAATTCAGACATATCTGTTGTACCGGTCGTAGATGGGTCAAAAAATTCGCCGGGTAACCTCAACGGCTCACCATACATAAGTTCAGCCGATGAGGTCTTCAAATCCTCCTTGAAGGAAGACCTGATACCCAATAATACCCACGGTAAAGATTCAGTCCACCTGTCATTGCCATGGCATACGATCGCGGCTTTGAGCTGGCGATGAAATCGCTCCACTAAGCCGTTGCATGCCGGATGGTAGGCTGTTGTCCGCTTATGCTCGAATCCTGCTATTTGAGACAGACATTTAAACAGTGCCGATTCGAACTGACGACCACGGTCAGTTATTATGTGTATCGGGCAACCGAATCGAGCTATCCAGCTTGACAACAAGGCCTTGGCAACTGTTTCTGCCGTGATATCTTCTATCGGTATTGCTTCCGGCCATCGAGTAAATCGATCTACCGCCGTCAAACAATACCGATAACCACAAGACAGAGGAAGGGGTCCTACCAGGTCAATATGGATCTGTTTGAAGCGCGCCCTTGGTAAATTATACGTGCCCAGAGGAGCAGTGACATGACGAGTCACCTTTGCTCGTTGGCACGGCAAGCAAGCGCGCGCCCAGTCCCTGCAATCCTTGCGTATGCCGGGCCAGACAAACCGCTCGGCGACTAACTTGGCCGATGCGTTGGCGCCTGGGTGACTGCAAGAATGCAGGCTGCTAAAAATTTGCTTCCGAAAGAACTTCGGAACAAATGGCCTGGATGTCGGGGTACTGACGTCGCAGTACAGCGGTATACGACTTCCAGGTAGCCGAAGCCTTTCGAGACGCAGTGATGAACCATCGTCTAATAATTTAAGGAGTTCAGGGTCGGTGGCTTGACTTTCGGCTAAAGTCTCGAGGTTTACAGGCGCTTCCAGTTCTTCAATACGAGACAAGGTATCGGCAACGACATTATCTTTGCCTGATATATGTCGTATATCAGTTGTGAACTGGGCTATAAAATCGAGGTGTCTATACTGCCTGGGCGAACAGTTTTTCTTCCTTTCATGGAATGCAAAACTAATCGGCTTATGGTCAGTATAGATAATGAAATGTCGGGCCTCGAGCATATGCCGGAAGTGTTTGACAGCCTCGTAAATGGCAAGCAACTCCCTGTCGTACGGCGAATACTTGACCTGGGACGGGCTCAGCTTTCGAGAAAAGAAGGCTAGAGGCTGCCAGGCGTTGTCTTTCAGCTGCTGGAGAACTGCACCAATTGCCTTGTCCGATGCATCCGTCACCAGAGCAAGTTTCGCCATGCAGTCCGGATGTGCTAGGAGTGCGGCGTCAGATAGACTGCCCTTACAAGCATCAAACGCAGCCAATGATTCACCGGTTATGGTGACCGGATGTGATCCCTTCACCGAGCCTGTGAGTAGGGCATGCAATGGAGCTTGAATTTGGGCAGCACGAGGAAGGAATCTCCTATAAAAGTTCAGCATACCCAAGAACGCTCTAAGCTGTCGCACGGTGGTGGGAACTGGGAAGTCCTTGATCGCCTGCACCTTGCTGTCCAGTGGTCGGGAGCCTCGTTCGGAGATACTGTATCCTAAAAAAGTTACCTCCGCTGCCCCGAAAACACACTTAGACGTGTTGACCAGCATGCCGTAGTCCCGCAGTCTGCCGAAGATGACACGGAGATGCTCCTCATGTTCTGTATAATTTTTGGAAAACACAAGAAAATCGTCGAGATAGCAATAAACAAAATCTAGCCCCCTCGTCATCTCGTCCACAAACCGCTGGAAGGTCTGACCAGCGTTCCTGAGCCCAAAAGTCATAAATGGGAACTCAAATAGTCCGAATGGCGTGGTGATGGCGGTCTTAGGAATGTCCGCTGCGCTGACAGGTATCTGATTGTAGGCTTTTACGAGATCTAGGGTACTAAAGATCTTGCAGCCGGCAATCGACTGGGCAAAGTCGTGGATATGCCTGATCGGATACCTGTCAGGCACAGTGCGGGCATTCAACATGCGGTAATCGCCGCACGGACGCCAGCCATTGTCCTTTTTCGGAGCTAGATGTAGTGGAGATGACCAAGGGCTTTCCGAAGGTCTAGCTGTTCCATTGGCAAGCATGGACTGAAACTCCTGCTTGGCAATTTTGAGCTTGTCAGGGGCGAGACGGCGAGGAGATGAAGCTACTGGAGGCCCTGATGTCGTGCGTATATGATGTTGGGTGTTATGTGGTATTGTGCGATGAGTACCAGCAGGTCGAGTAATTTCGGGAAACTCGTTGAGGATTTTATGAAATTGAGTGTCACCAGTTGAGACCTTCACCGAATACAGGCTACTAGTACAAACTACAGGTCTAGCTACAGCAGATACAAATGTGGTACCATCTATGAGGCGTTTGAGTCTACAATCTACAATTAGGTTGTAAAAGTTTAAAAAATCAACACCTATGATAGGTTTTGTTACATCTGCCACTACGAAACGCCATGGAAAGGTTCTACGTAAGCTAAAATCTAAATCTAGATGTACGTAACCATAGGTAGAAATGCTGGATCCGTTCGCAGCGCAGAGTTGAAAACCCGTTGGAGCACGACGATCACGCAGCACCGCCCGTGGGAAGACACAGAGGTCGCTGCCAGTGTCGACCAGGAATTGCGTCTTCGAGGAACGGTCGGTGACGAATAGGCGACCAGCAGAGGATGGGCAATCGTCAGCCGCCATTACCGACTGCCCTTGGAGTTTTCCGCCTTGAAGTCGCAAGGGCGGATGCATTTGGTGGCCTTCTCCCCGAACTTGCCGTGGTACCAGCACAGAGGATTATTCCGGTAGCTGGATTGCGACCGCTGCCTGGAGGACGACTGACCGCGACGTCGGCTAGGCCTGGAACGGGATCTGTTGCGTTGTTGTTGTTGCTGGGATGCGAGGTTGTGGAACATCTTCCGTAGCTCAGCGACTTCGCGTGTCAGTTCACTCAGGGCGGAACTGGGACCAGCTTCGCCAACCGCAGCAACTCTGAGGGACGATGCGGCCAGATCATTCACTCGGTCCGCTAAATCAGCCAAATCTTCGAGTGAGGCAGATGTTGGTTGGCCTGCGAGTACCGTCTGGATGCCGTGTGGTAGACGACTGATCCAGATTGTCCTCATGAAGTCCTCGGGAACGTCTTGACCGGCGAGGCTCTGCAGATGACGGAGGAAGCCAGAGGGCTTGCGGTCTCCGAGCTCCTCATGCATGAGCAACTGCTTCAGCTTCTTCTCATTGGACGCCGTAAGTCGCTTAATAAGCTCTGCTTTGAGTTTTTCGTATTTGTTCTCCGCTGGTGGATTGATAATGACATCCTTTACTTCCCGTGAGTATTGGTTCTGCAGCTGGCCAATTACGTAATTAAATTTGGCTGAATCTCGCGTGATGTGATAGTTCGCGAACTGTCCTTCTACCTGCGCGAACCAAATTTCGGGCTCATCAGGCCAGAATGATGGAATACGAATGCCAATGTGGTGCACATCTCGATCTGTCGACTCTTCCCTCGGTGACGGTATATTTTTCGCCGACTGCTGCGTATCACTGTTGCCTTGTTTGTCGCCACGTGGATCAACCATCTTGGTTTATGTGTCCTTTTCGGGGTCACCAATATAGGTATAGGCGGGGTACGATAGCGTGGACTCCTAATGTAGGTACCAGCCCGACACCTATTATATTAAAGTGTGTTGTGTGGAAAGTAGCAAATAACACGACTCACGGTTAGGTAGGTATATGTATAATATTCCAGACACACTAAACAGAAGGCACAGCAATGGTAGATAAGCACAAGCACGGCACAGCAATCGTTTTTGGAAGGAAGAATAAAGTTCGAAGAAAGGAAAGTCTTAAACATATAAACACGATAGTAAGCACCAACAAGGGTAGGTAACACAAAATCTTAAGCAGCCACGCGTAGACACAGAGCCGTGAATGAGTCTCGACTGGTGCGCTGGCGCCGCGCGCGGGCGGCGGTGAATACACGTAACGTGTTGCGCGGAGTAGTGAAGTAGCGATGGTCGATATTACCGATATCGATAACATCGATAAACTGATACTCATCACAGGTGTGTTGACATAAATATTGTAATAAATAAAATGTAAATATAAATAATGTATTATATTAGATATTGATAATAAATATTATATTTAGCTATATTAAGTGTCTAGGTGTAAGTGTAAATATGTAAATAGATATTTTATTATATATAGGTTAAGGTTTTAAGTGAAACAATTATTAGTGTTTTCACTGTACAATTATAGTGTAACACCTAAGTGTAGGAAGGTTCCCTACATGTTCACAATATCCAACAAATATCATTTCCACTGCTTTTGAATCCCATTTTTGTCTTTTTTCCTTAGGTACATGAACCATAGCATGGCACCCGAAAATCCTCATGTTGCTTAAATTTGGCTTCTTACCTGTCCAGATTTCGTATGGTGTTTTGAAATTCAAAGCCTTTGTCGGTGAACGGTTTACTACATAAGCTGCCGTAGAAACCGCTTCAGCCCAAAAATATTTCTGCAAACGGGAATTCAAAATAAGGCATTTCGCTCGCTCCACCAAAGTACGGTTCATTCTTTCCGCCAAGCCATTCTGTTCAGGGGAGTAGGGATTTGAAGTTTGATGCTGAATACCAAATCTATTCAAAAACAAAATAAATTCATTATTTACATATTCTTTCCCGTTGTCTGTGCGTAATACTTTAATTTTCTTATTAGTTTCATTTTCCATCAGATTCTTGAACTCCTTAAACTTATCTAAAGTCTCAGATTTATATTTCAAAAAATAGACAAACACTCTTCTACTATAATCATCTATAAAAGTGACATAATATTTAGCACCTCCTATAGAATTAGTTTCCATTGGACCACATAAATCCGAATGAATCAATTGAAGTAGTTCACTAGCTCTAGTGCCAATATTTCTGAATGGTTGTCTACTCATTTTTCCTTCTAAGCAAGTTGTACAAACTTGATTACTAACCTTAGACAATTTGACTCCATCTGCACTTTCAGTTATTCTCTGTAAATCAGTGTAATTTAGATGGCCCATCCATTGATGCCACAGATTTATATCACTTTCATCTACTGTTGATAGCAGTGCCGGTGCCTCAGTAACAATATTTAACAAATACATGTTATTGCGATGTATAGCTGTCAAAATATGTTTCTTATTTTGATAAATTTGGCAACCATCTTTCTCAAATTTCACTTCACAACCATTTTGTACCATTTGACTAACAGAGAGTAAATTGGTAGTTAAGGAGGGTACATATAAAACATTCTTAACCTGTATTTTCTGCAACATGCCTTCCGAGTCCTTTATTTGCAAATCCACGCTTCCACAGCCCTTTACCGAAGCTGTCTTGTTGTCTGCAACTTTTATATGATTTATTGGAGATGGCGAGACATTTTCAAGCCATTTACTGTCCCTGCACATGTGCCGAGATGCACCGGAATCAATATACCAGCTGTTTTCATCCAAAACTGTAGAAGCTGAAAAAGCAGCATAATAAGCATTATTCTTTGAATAATCTGCGTTTGCATTACCTTTCTTTTTATCTTTGAAGTAGCAATCTCTACTAATGTGACCATATTTATTGCATACAAAGCACCGTGGACCTTTCCTTTTTTCTGAATTCTTAAGCGACTTAGACATATTAGTTTTATTGTTGTATGATGATGACTTAGCATAATAAGCGACTGAATCTGATACCTTGACCTCTTGCATTAATTTAGTTTTAATATAATCAGCAGTAATAGCCACACCAGAGCTCTCCAAAGCCATAATCATCGGTTTGTAGTAATCAGGGAGGCCAGCGAGCAGCAATGTACCAAGCCATTCGTCTCCTACTACAAATTGTATATTGCGTAACTTCTGAGCTGTTGACATTACCTTGTTAACGTATTCCTCTATACTTGCACAGTTGTCCAGAGTAGTTGTGATCAGATCTCTCAGTAACCCAACTTTTCTACTGAGCCCGGAGTCATCAAAAATGTTTTCAAGTTTTGCCCAAACCTGTTTTGCCGTAGTTGCCTCCTGTACATGGACATAATTCACAGGATCTATTAGAAGTATTATCTTAGATCTTGCTTTTGTGTTTTTTCTGCTATCCGATTCATAGCATGAACCTGGATCGGGTTCTACCTCTTGCCAAAGGTCTTCGTGTTCGAGGTAATTCCTTACCGCAAACTTCCAGCTTGGATAATTTTCTCTTCCTACTAATTTTTCAATTGTCCCCATTGTGATTTGAGAAGACATAATGTATATTTTGTTCTAAACTGAAATAAAAGAAAAAAATGGCCACGCCAACACGCCGACACTTATGACGCGATTTTTCAATCTACTTTGATCGCGGAACTGATACACCAAAAAACAAAATTTATTAATTTAGAAGGCTGCTGGGCCATAACCTGATGAATATTTACTATTATTTATCACTAATTTGGTGTATTTACTTAAATAAAACACGGAACACAAATTTAGTCGACTGCATGTATTGACAACTCGGTAAAAAAGGGAGGAGGCACAGAGTTTACAGACCCGACATCATAGACGATAAAAAAAAAACATTGGTGTTGCTTGCAATTAAATATAAATTTCAACACAGAATTAAAAAGAAAAAAAAAACAAATACATAACAAAAGAGAAATACGAATTGAAAATGTACACGATGATAAATGGGCTTATGGCTCAGGGTAGCGTGACACAAGTCCAAACCCTGTCGCAGTACACAAAACACAAAAGGTATTTGATTTATAATAATGGAGTTCCATAAAGAATACTTTTTGGCCGCTCCACACGTTAATATTGCATAATGTACCTATTTTTACTAACATTATTATAATATTGATTTATACATTAATGCTGTAGATGCATATTGCTGACTGGACCAGGCCACCTGAATTGCACATTGGCCCCAAGCAACAGTTGAGATGACATCCGAGGCACGAGGCGTTGTCGCACGCGCTCAAGTAAAGCGCCGACGCCGTGCCTCGTGCGCCTCGCGACCTGGACAGCAGCGGCTCTACGCGACGGCACCATCGCATGACATCTGATTCACCTCGATCCGAGTCGTAGGCTTAATTAGTTTAATTCTTAAAATAGTCTCGTGTTCCAATCATCATCATCTTGGCGTTAATGTCCCGGTTGTGCTCTCGCGCACGAGAGCCCGGGGTCTGCCTTGACCATGATCCAGGATTTGGCAGGTCAGGTAATTATAGTAGAGCGACTGCCATCTGACCTCGACGGGAGTGTACAATCTCGGAGTGTCAGTATGGGTTTCGGCCGGGTCGTGGGACCATGGACCCCGTATTTGCCCTGAGAACTCTCATGGAGAGATGCAGATCAAAAACACCTTTGTATTTCCTGTTTCTAGACATGCAGAAAGCCTTTGACTGTGTTCCTCGTAAGATGGTCTGGTGGGCGTTGCGGTCCAAGTCAGTACCTAAAGCCTTTATTGACATTATCCGAGACATGTACCGCGATTCCGATTCCATAGTTAGGACTGCTGTTGGTGAAGCCGACCCGTTACCGATTTCCGTTGCGGTACACCAGGGCAGGTTCATACCTAGGACAAATAGTTCAGTTAGGTAGGTCCAACTTCGAGAAAGAGGTCAATCGACGAATCCGACTCGGTTGGGCAGCATTCGGGAAGCTACGCCATATATTTTCGTCCCAATTACCGCAGTGTCTCAAAACGAAGGTCTTTGACCAATGTGTGTTGCCAGTGATGACATACGGAACTGAAACGTGGCCGCTCACTGTGGGCCTTATAAGAAAGCTCACTGTTACCCAAAGGGCAATGGAAAGAGCTATGCTCGGAGTCTCTTTGCGCGATCGAATCAGAAATGAGGAGATCCGCAAGCGAACCAAGGTCACCGACATAGCTCTAAAGATTGCCAGACTGAAGTGGCAGGCCGATGGGGCAGTAAAGTTCTCGAGTGGCGGCCACGTGCCGGAAGACGCAGCGTGGGTAGGCCTTCCACAAGGTGGACTGACGACCTGGTAAGGATCGCAGGTACCAGCTGGATGCGAAAAGCACAGGACCGGCCTTTGTGGAGATCTCTGGGGGAGGCCTATGCCCAGCAGTGGGCGTCTCCTGGCTGATATGATGATGATGACACCAGGGCTCCGTGCTCAGCCCACTTCTGTTCAACGTGATATTAGACGGACTATCATGAGGTACCATCGTGGCTACTCATGTATGCTGACGATATCGCGTTGACAGACTCTGACAAGGGGCGACTTGTCCATCGGGTGGAAAAGTAGAAGTAGTCGCTTGAGAACGGCGGTCTGAAGATAAATGTGGCGAAGACAGAGTACATGGCCTGCAACAGTACAGACCCTCTACCTGTCCGCATAGGTGAAGAGGAGGTCAAACGAACGGATCAGGTCAGATACCTGGGGTCGGTACTAAGCGCAACTGGTGACATCGACAACGACGTCTAAGCTCGAATATCCGCAGCTTGGGCCAAAAGGCAGGAGGTGACGGCTGTCATTTGTGACCCCAAGATGCCGATGAAGCTGAAGGGACAGGTCTACAAGACTATTATTGGACCTGTTCTCTTATACGAGTACGGCAGCGAGACTTGGCCTCTACTAGAGCGACACTAGCAGGAGTTGCGAGTCACGGAAATGAAGATGCTGCGGTGGATGTGTGGGATTTCCCGCAAAGATCGCGTGCGGAACGCCCACATCCGCGGTAGTCTTTAAGTACGTGACATCGCAGATAAGCTACAAGAGTGACACCTTCGATGGTACGGCCACGTCTTGCGCAGACCGGCAAACTATGTGGGGAACAGATATCTGGCCAAGCCGCCCCCGTCAGGAACGCGAAGAAGAGGCCGGCCAAAGAAGCGATGGCTGGACGTCGTTAAAAGTGACATGCGTGCCAACTTACTCACCAATGAGGATGCCAAAGACCGAGCAAAGTGGACTAGGAAATGCAGGAAGGCCGGGCTCCCGGGTGTTGCGCAGGAGCGCAACCGGGATTTAACGCCAAGATGATGATGATGACTGCCATCTGACCTCCATGACCCTGCTACCAGGGAACCCGACCAGATTGGATCATGGGTACACATCAAATTGCCTGAATGTGCATTTTTCATCACGATATTTTTCCTCACCGTAAGAGCATCGGTTAGTATTCAACATATGTACATAACTCAGAAAACAGTCATTTGTACATGGCCGGAGCGGGATTCGAACCCGGGACCTCTGGCTTACGAGTCGGATACTGTAACCGCTCGGCCACCGTCGGCACAGTCTTGTGTTCTAATATCGAACTCAAATTAAATTCATATTAGAAATTAATCTTTGGTTTCCTTTGAGTCTGTGACACCTATAATTTGCATAAACCCATTCATCCATATTCACAACAGTTTACATAATAAAAATCAATGAAAAGCTTTTTTACAAATAATTCTTAAGCATACGGATGGTTACACTCGTAGGTGGTCAGCAGCGTTTTCCATAGTTAGATTTATAACTCGCGAAATGCATTCAATGTTAATAGAATTCGCCTATGTGTACCTACTTTCATGATGTTTGCCGCAGAAATTGGGAAATCAATAAACTTTAGATAACATTCATTATGTTTGTGAAATACTGCAACATTTAGTGGCCATGCCCATATACTACACAAAATATTTAAGTGTAATTAAGTAAATCTAATCAAAAGTATTTAATGACCTTCGGATAGAGCCTTTCAAGGAAAGTAAACGTACAACGTTTGCAATTCTGCTAATGAATTATACCTAACCCTTTCAACAAAATTATTACCGATCTCAATATTCAAGCGAATAAATTGCATTACATTCCAGTTTGCATCAGTCTGAAAGAGTAACTATACTAGTGGATTAAATATGCGTTCTTTGGGTGAATTTTTGCCCAACAATATACTTTCAAGAGATTCACAATCTTTGATGAGACCGCTCCATATATTGTCGGCCTTGTTTTTCTTAAAAAAATGTAACATTATCAACCATTTCGTTACTCCCACTGTCCTTGGGGACCACGTGATTTCTTTCCTTGGCACGTGTATTTACATATACGTCTATTTCAATCGTATTATTGCATTGAATCTAAAACAAAGTTTCAGTACATTGGAGCGATGTGTTAATTTCTATACCCTTTATTGTTTCACACTCAACATCTCCGCTTTCTTTATAACATTCATTTTGAATGTATGTCACAGCTTAGATCACGTTTCTTGCATACTGCATATTCAAAACGCTCATAATACCTTCAATATTGATACCAACAGTTATAAGAGAGTGAAATTTTGGTATTGGGTTTTGTGTGGAGTGCTCTTCCCATTGTTCATATTACTTACATGTATCAGCGCATACTACTACATGCATGTATACGGATCGTTTCATGTATACAATGTAATATATGTGGTATCATTGGTGTATTTTGATTCTGGAATAATGTATGCAACGCGAATGATGGCGATAGTTAATTTTGAATTCAAGCATTGGTTTCTGGCAGTGAAGTTACATAATGAGAAGTTCAAAAATATGCAAAGTGAACTTTCTGTAGACTTCAACGAGAACTGGAAGCACATATACTGCTCTTATGAGAATATTATGAACGCCTTTGATATACTGAAGCGTACTTTGCAGTTTCCGGTAAATAATTTAATTCTTAAAATGCCATTGGACAATGTTCCTAAAAAAATAATCAATGAAAATAAAAATAAATGTACAAACCTCAGTTGTGGCATGCTAATAATCATCGTGTAATCATTTCAGGTTTTTATTTTGACAGTTGATACATTCATACAATGGATACTTAATGTGGAATTGCTTATTCAATTGTTTGCCGCTGGCTCCATTTCACGACATGACGTAAGTTTTTATTTCTTTTGTCTGAAATCAAGACCTCCCTGGAGCAGGTTTCCGAATGGGGCAGAAGAAACCTCGTCCAGTTCAACCCTACGAAGACAAGACAAGTTTGTTCGTTTACGGCGAAAAAAAACCATTTGATGGCCAACCAACCAACCAGCCTGGCTATTGGTTAATGATTCCAGATGAATGTGAATGAAGAAGGGTTTGTCAGGACCATAGTAAGTGTAATAATATGGTGCATGACATTTTTCCATTTTTACGGTTGAAAGGCATAACGATGCAGATATTCATTATTGCTTGGCTAGTTAAGAAGCTGGTCTTATTATCGGCAATGTGTTATCAGTTTGAGATATTCTATTCCTCGGTTGATGCTGCGGGTGATATCTGGAACAACATAATGCTTGTTGGAGTTGGTAAGAACCTTATAATGTATTCAAACTCTATATATTGTTATGAATCTATATTTCAATGCAATGCAATGCTACCTCTCCCCTTCCAACCTCTCTCAATCGCTCCTACGTCATAAGTACGATATCCATAAAGTTAAGAGATAAATACAGTCTGAAGCTAAATACGAATAATAAAAATAATAACTTTATTTGTTACCAGAATCAAATAAAATGACAAAAAACATTCATCGGATGACAAGGAACTTCAGAAATATGGCAGCCCTAAATCTGTTCTGGATCGACGCTAGTCTCCCATTTAAGACGGCTGGACTTGTTGCGAACAACACTGTGGTTCTACTGCAGTTCACTCTGAAACTTTAATGTCGATTTAAATTATTTAGTAACTTTTCATTACAAGTTCCAATATAAATTTGTTTTGTAATTTGTTTAAATGAGTTGTGTTATCGTTGAGGTCATTTTGTTTGTGTTTGTAACACACGTGGCACCGTAACTCCATAACAATTAGAATTTAATTACATTAGACAGATACATATATATGTATTTTAATGAGATGCTTCATAGCCAATTTTTACTATTTCTATGACTTATTTTTTAGGTTCAACTAACATACATGTTTCAATTACGGTAATACGTTCCGTTGGTATTTGTTTTGATAAATGAATTAGTCAGATCCACCTCGCTTTTAACATCGCTTTCTGTCACCGATTACTCAGCTATATTGATTTAGTAATTAGGAGAAGTGTTATGGCTTTCAATGTAAGTTAATATTTACCTCTTGGTTGATTTGATATTAGTAGGTTGCTTGTATTATTTCATTCTTGTTATTGTGTAGTAAGAGAATACGAACCGACTTAAAATTAAAACAAAAATTAATTTAATCACTAAATAGGAAAAAATGTTACCAGAATACCTTGTAAATAATACAGTTAGTGAAAACATTCAAAATGTTATTCTTCCGCTAAATATATTGGCGACTTCAGTTTTTTTGAAGAAATACTTTATCGATGGCCGATTCATCACACCTACTTCTAATAGATATTACGTTATTTACTTTATTGGATCAAGTGTCTTACTACTTTTCCTATTTTTCAAAATTAGTCTGATTTATATTTCGTTCTCGGAATCTCAAACTTTTATCTTTATTCTAATCTTCTGTAGTTCCTCGTTTTATCTCATTTCTATTGTATTTTATAACACACTCAACATCGCTTATAGTTTAGACCATATTGCGCTTGTATTAAAGTTGGACTTCATTCACAATTCGTTAACAGTTCCGAGTAATTTGAAAACATTGCGATTTTGGAATTGGATCAGTGTTCTATGCTTAGTTTTATTCTACTTGATTCTCCCCGCTGTTTGTCTGTTGGCAATTTTTTTTAATATTTATGAATACTTTAACAATGTCTTGTCGATTTTCATCGACTCGAACCCATTATATGCTTTACGTATGTTGAAACTCATAAATTTTGAATTCGAACGATGGCTGAAAGAAAGTGAATACGTATTAGAGAACAAAAAATTACATCATCTCTACGAAAACATTTTGGAAGCATTTGATATTTGGAAGAAATTATTTCAATTTGTAGTAAGTACAGTAACTAATCGACCAAATTCAACTTACACATGAAGAGTTTGAAGTGTGCTTTGAAGAGTAAAACTATTCTTTCCAGTTCGGATTTCTGTAGACCCAATTATTTTCCCGTGATAAAAGTAGCCTATGCACAAATAAATAAATTATTAATTAATTTATGATATAACACCCAGACCCGTAATACGGCCGGGAATGGAACCCCCTCTGCGTGGCAGACCACTGACATGGAAGGAATAGGAAGCTATATTATTTCCGCGTGGCATAGGCTACTTTTTATCCCAGGAAAAAATAGGGTCCCGCGGGAATGTTGAATGAATGCAGACATCCGAACTGTAAGCAGGTGAAAGCCGCTGGAATAGTCTACTTTTTATAAAACGGGTTGAGTCTGTTCTGTTTTATTTTTAGATAATGATGATGGCTTTAGACACTTTCATAGTATGGCTGATAACCGTACAGTTTATATTGGAAATTGGCGAAAATAGTGATCGTATCGTAAGTTATTTACCTACATACTTTTTTACTCATAATATTATGATGTCCAGGATAACTTGCATAATATTACCGTTACTAAGCTGTAGAACAGAAAATGTTCAGCTGTAATGTTGTAAAAGCCAAGCATGTGGAGATTATGACAAAACTGTATTATTATATATAAATATTAAATCAGTTAAATCGGGCATAACGTTCTGTATGCATATACATATCAGTAATCTAGCACTCATAGAACAAGCTTGGTTTAGTTTGGGGCTAGATGGCGCTGTGTGAATCCGGACACGATTGTTAATTTAGTTTATGTGGTATGTGATGGTGGGGGAAACCCAAGTCCAGAAGCGGATTGTTGTGGCCTGTCAATGATGATGACTTTATTAAAATCGCATTAGGCCAAAACTAGTGTGTTTTGAAGTGCTAAGCATGAAAAGATTCTGTTAGGGTGCCATAATGGCACAACCTAGACAAATAAATAGTAATAGGTAATCTTGACATAATTATTGTATGAAGAAGTAACATTATTTTTTACAGCCAAACATGTTGTCCTTACAAATATCCATTTGCATATGGCTGGGAAAAAAGTTCACGTTCTTATGTTTGGTTGCATATCAATGCCAGAGGTTTTACACAACAATTGTACTATCATGCGATATTGTAACTAAGGAGTTGGGTAAGTGTATATGAAAATAAATCACACTACTCATAATGCAATTTGATTGATCTTAAAAAAATACAAAGAAGACGCTAATCGGGTGGAATGTTGTGACTCATCTATATCACAATAGTAATAAAAGTGTAAAAACCTTACCAAGCGCCTAATAATACAGTTGTCGAAACGAGATTGACCAAAACCTGCTGGGTACCCTGAGAAGGGTGGCACTCCACACCCCCAACCCTAAATCAAATTACAAGGAGAAACTATGGATATATATACTAATGTTTTAATTTTTTTATTTTATTATAATAGTTGCCCATTTTACGGACTCAGCAAGTGTTGAAAGTAAAAAAATCAAGAGAATGATTAAAAATTTCCAATACATGAGAGTGTACGGTCTCTTCGACGTAGATATGAAACTACCAATGAAGGTGTTCGGACTTGTAGTTGAATATACTGTAGTTTTGCTGCAGTTTGCTGTAGCAAGATCTAAGTAAATATGTATCATCACTATTTGTATACACGTTGGAACCAAGCCACGAACTTACATATAACTGGTTCCGACGAAGGACTGGGATGCCTTAGGGAAGGATCAGTTTAGGTCGAACGGCTTAGTCGCTCGGCGTTATCTTGGACGACCTCGCGACACCGGGGCTAGCGAAGCGCCACCCACCGGGTGTCCTGAGTGCTGCCATTGACTTACGTTTATTTCTATATATTATAAACATGTTTATGACTTGTATGTATGAACTATATCTATATGTGTTTGTTATCTAAGAGTGATCGATCAATCCGTATAGTTCTAGACGGTTACACGTATGATCTTAAGGCTGTCGACGCAGGAGTTCCTCAGGGGTCGGTTCTGTCCGCGACTCTTTTCCTGCTGCATATTAACAATCTGCTTGTACCCGGTACCTTTGGGTAAGCAGAGGACAACACAGTAACGGACCGATATCTGTCATAGGCAAAAGCCAACATGGACGTCATTCAGTCTTGTGAAGAGGCCATGGTTGATCGCTTGAACGAAGCTCCCAAGGCAGTGTCCGATTGGGGCGAAGCCAACACAGGCATGTTTGTTTTCCGCTAAACGAAGTCCATTCCATCTAGCTCCGCCTTTCCGGAATGTATCTGTAGAAATTACCGACAAGCTCCTGGGTGTTGAGCTATCAACCAAAGTCAACTTTGGATAGTACAGCGAATTAAAAGCAAAGACTGCAGCCAAAAAACTTGGAATCCTCTCGAAGGTCAAGCGGTACTTCGCATCGAAGCAGTTGCTTTAGTTACATCAAGCACATGTCCGATCTGACATGGAGTACTGCTGCCGCCTCTGGGATGGATCAGCCAAATACCTATTGGCTTCTTTGGATTCGATGGAAAAATGTGCAAAGAAGTTAATTTGTGATCCACAGTTGATTGAAGCTAAGCTGCAGGGCCTCGAGCATCGGCGTAGGATTGCAGTTTGTCGGTATTCTACTGGTTGCATTTCGGAGAATGTGCGAAGCAGTTGCACGACCTCATTCCGCCGGCCCCTTTCCGCTATCGGGAGACGCGAGCCGGGCGAGCGTTTCATACTTATGTTGTGGATCTTCCAGCTATCCGCAGCAGCCGCTTTAGTTCAACCTTTATAATGCGTATGGCCATGGAATGGAACGCGTTGCCTGCGACGTACTCGCACTTCCCTGATCATTGTAATCTAGACGCCTTCAAGGCAAGAGTGAATAGACTGTTCCTAGACAGGCATGCTCCATCATAAGCTGCATCATCACTTACCACCAGGTGAGGTGGCGGTCAAATGCCTGGCTAGTCCAATTATAAAAAAAACATAGTCAAGGCGGACCCCGGGCCCTCGCTCGCGAGATCACCACCGAGACATTGATCGCTAAGAAGATGATAATTATAATATTTTTTGCAATAAAGCGAATGTAGCCAATGAGAAATGCGAGGCCGTGCCCGTGTAGATATTCGCCTACCAATGCATTTTTCACATAAAAACCCCGGGATATGTTGCTCTTACCCAATAAACAAATTGTAGGCCCCTTCACTATCAAAGCCATGGGTTTCCATGGGCTTCCCTCGTCACCCCCGTTAATGAACGGGGTTGGTGTTATATCTACACTGATAGATATCAGACGTCATTTAAGTATTCATGTAAGATTTTGTTCCAAAAAAAAACAAAAAAAAATATACGTACAATTTGCAGCAAATTGCAACTGTACGTTCGTTTTATTAAGATGATTATTTTATTGATTATTTTAATCATTTACTCTTAGATAACAAACACATATAGATATAGTTCATACATACAAGTCATAAACATGTTTATAATATATAGAAATAAACGTAAGTCAATGGCAGCACTCAGGACACCCGGTGGGTGGCGCTTCGCTAGCCCCGGTGTCGCGAGGTCGTCCAAGATAACGCCGAGCGACTAAGCCGTTCGACCTAAACTGATCCTTCCCTAAGGCATCCCAGTCCTTCGTCGGAACCAGTTATATGTAAGTTCGTGGCTTGGTTCCAACGTGTATACAAATAGTGATGATACATATTTACTTAGTTCTTGCTACAGCAAACTGCAGCAAAACTACAGTATATTCAACTACAAGTCCGAACACCTTCATTGGTAGTTTCATATCTACGTCGAAGAGACCGTACACTCTCATGTATTGGAAATTTTTAATCATTCTCTTGATTTTTTTACTTTCAACACTTGCTGAGTCCGTAAAATGGGCAACTATTATAATAAAATAAAAAAATTAAAACATTAGTATATATATCCATAGTTTCTCCTTGTAATTTGATTTAGGGTTGGGGGTGTGGAGTGCCACCCTTCTCAGGGTACCCAGCAGGTTTTGGTCAATCTCGTTTCGACAACTGTATTATTAGGCGCTTGGTAAGGTTTTTACACTTTTATTACTATTGTGATATAGATGAGTCACAACATTCCACCCGATTAGCGTCTTCTTTGTATTTTTTTAAGATCAATCAAATTGCATTATGAGTAGTGTGATTTATTTTCATATACACTTACCCAACTCCTTAGTTACAATATCGCATGATAGTACAATTGTTGTGTAAAACCTCTGGCATTGATATGCAACCAAACATAAGAACGTGAACTTTTTTCCCAGCCATATGCAAATGGATATTTGTAAGGACAACATGTTTGGCTGTAAAAAATAATGTTACTTCTTCATACAATAATTATGTCAAGATTACCTATTACTATTTATTTGTCTAGGTTGTGCCATTATGGCACCCTAACAGAATCTTTTCATGCTTAGCACTTCAAAACACACTAGTTTTGGCCTAATGCGATTTTAATAAAGTCATCATCATTGACAGGCCACAACAATCCGCTTCTGGACTTGGGTTTTTCCCACCATCACATACCACATAAACTAAATTAACAATCGTGTCCGGATTCACACAGCGCCATCTAGCCCCAAACTAAACCAAGCTTGTTCTATGAGTGCTAGATTACTGATATGTATATGCATACAGAACGTTATGCCCGATTTAACTGATTTAATATTTATATATAATAATACAGTTTTGTCATAATCTCCACATGCTTGGCTTTTACAACATTACAGCTGAACATTTTCTGTTCTACAGCTTAGTAACGGTAATATTATGCAAGTTATCCTGGACATCATAATATTATGAGTAAAAAAGTATGTAGGTAAATAACTTACGATACGATCACTATTTTCGCCAATTTCCAATATAAACTGTACGGTTATCAGCCATACTATGAAAGTGTCTAAAGCCATCATCATTATCTAAAAATAAAACAGAACAGACTCAACCCGTTTTATAAAAAGTAGACTATTCCAGCGGCTTTCACCTGCTTACAGTTCGGATGTCTGCATTCATTCAACATTCCCGCGGGACCCTATTTTTTCCTGGGATAAAAAGTAGCCTATGCCACGCGGAAATAATATAGCTTCCTATTCCTTCCATGTCAGTGGTCTGCCACGCAGAGGGGGTTCCATTCCCGGCCGTATTACGGGTCTGGGTGTTATATCATAAATTAATTAATAATTTATTTATTTGTGCATAGGCTACTTTTATCACGGGAAAATAATTGGGTCTACAGAAATCCGAACTGGAAAGAATAGTT
This sequence comes from Blastobasis adustella, assembly GCA_907269095.1. Taxonomy (NCBI): domain Eukaryota; kingdom Metazoa; phylum Arthropoda; class Insecta; order Lepidoptera; family Blastobasidae; genus Blastobasis; species Blastobasis adustella. The sequence continues at coordinate 2,993,295 of OU026132.1, forward strand.
TTACTCTTCAAAGCACACTTCAAACTCTTCATGTGTAAGTTGAATTTGGTCGATTAGTTACTGTACTTACTACAAATTGAAATAATTTCTTCCAAATATCAAATGCTTCCAAAATGTTTTCGTAGAGATGATGTAATTTTTTGTTCTCTAATACGTATTCACTTTCTTTCAGCCATCGTTCGAATTCAAAATTTATGAGTTTCAACATACGTAAAGCATATAATGGGTTCGAGTCGATGAAAATCGACAAAACATTGTTAAAGTATTCATAAATATTAAAAAAAATTGCCAACAGACAAACAGCGGGGAGAATCAAGTAGAATAAAACTAAGCATAGAACACTGATCCAATTCCAAAATCGCAATGTTTTCAAATTACTCGGAACTGTTAACGAATTGTGAATGAAGTCCAACTTTAATACAAGCGCAATATGGTCTAAACTATAAGCGATGTTGAGTGTGTTATAAAATACAATAGAAATGAGATAAAACGAGGAACTACAGAAGATTAGAATAAAGATAAAAGTTTGAGATTCCGAGAACGAAATATAAATCAGACTAATTTTGAAAAATAGGAAAAGTAGTAAGACACTTGATCCAATAAAGTAAATAACGTAATATCTATTAGAAGTAGGTGTGATGAATCGGCCATCGATAAAGTATTTCTTCAAAAAAACTGAAGTCGCCAATATATTTAGCGGAAGAATAACATTTTGAATGTTTTCACTAACTGTATTATTTACAAGGTATTCTGGTAACATTTTTTCCTATTTAGTGATTAAATTAATTTTTGTTTTAATTTTAAGTCGGTTCGTATTCTCTTACTACACAATAACAAGAATGAAATAATACAAGCAACCTACTAATATCAAATCAACCAAGAGGTAAATATTAACTTACATTGAAAGCCATAACACTTCTCCTAATTACTAAATCAATATAGCTGAGTAATCGGTGACAGAAAGCGATGTTAAAAGCGAGGTGGATCTGACTAATTCATTTATCAAAACAAATACCAACGGAACGTATTACCGTAATTGAAACATGTATGTTAGTTGAACCTAAAAAATAAGTCATAGAAATAGTAAAAATTGGCTATGAAGCATCTCATTAAAATACATATATATGTATCTGTCTAATGTAATTAAATTCTAATTGTTATGGAGTTACGGTGCCACGTGTGTTACAAACACAAACAAAATGACCTCAACGATAACACAACTCATTTAAACAAATTACAAAACAAATTTATATTGGAACTTGTAATGAAAAGTTACTAAATAATTTAAATCGACATTAAAGTTTCAGAGTGAACTGCAGTAGAACCACAGTGTTGTTCGCAACAAGTCCAGCCGTCTTAAATGGGAGACTAGCGTCGATCCAGAACAGATTTAGGGCTGCCATATTTCTGAAGTTCCTTGTCATCCGATGAATGTTTTTTGTCATTTTATTTGATTCTGGTAACAAATAAAGTTATTATTTTTATTATTCGTATTTAGCTTCAGACTGTATTTATCTCTTAACTTTATGGATATCGTACTTATGACGTAGGAGCGATTGAGAGAGGTTGGAAGGGGAGAGGTAGCATTGCATTGCATTGAAATATAGATTCATAACAATATATAGAGTTTGAATACATTATAAGGTTCTTACCAACTCCAACAAGCATTATGTTGTTCCAGATATCACCCGCAGCATCAACCGAGGAATAGAATATCTCAAACTGATAACACATTGCCGATAATAAGACCAGCTTCTTAACTAGCCAAGCAATAATGAATATCTGCATCGTTATGCCTTTCAACCGTAAAAATGGAAAAATGTCATGCACCATATTATTACACTTACTATGGTCCTGACAAACCCTTCTTCATTCACATTCATCTGGAATCATTAACCAATAGCCAGGCTGGTTGGTTGGTTGGCCATCAAATGGTTTTTTTTCGCCGTAAACGAACAAACTTGTCTTGTCTTCGTAGGGTTGAACTGGACGAGGTTTCTTCTGCCCCATTCGGAAACCTGCTCCAGGGAGGTCTTGATTTCAGACAAAAGAAATAAAAACTTACGTCATGTCGTGAAATGGAGCCAGCGGCAAACAATTGAATAAGCAATTCCACATTAAGTATCCATTGTATGAATGTATCAACTGTCAAAATAAAAACCTGAAATGATTACACGATGATTATTAGCATGCCACAACTGAGGTTTGTACATTTATTTTTATTTTCATTGATTATTTTTTTAGGAACATTGTCCAATGGCATTTTAAGAATTAAATTATTTACCGGAAACTGCAAAGTACGCTTCAGTATATCAAAGGCGTTCATAATATTCTCATAAGAGCAGTATATGTGCTTCCAGTTCTCGTTGAAGTCTACAGAAAGTTCACTTTGCATATTTTTGAACTTCTCATTATGTAACTTCACTGCCAGAAACCAATGCTTGAATTCAAAATTAACTATCGCCATCATTCGCGTTGCATACATTATTCCAGAATCAAAATACACCAATGATACCACATATATTACATTGTATACATGAAACGATCCGTATACATGCATGTAGTAGTATGCGCTGATACATGTAAGTAATATGAACAATGGGAAGAGCACTCCACACAAAACCCAATACCAAAATTTCACTCTCTTATAACTGTTGGTATCAATATTGAAGGTATTATGAGCGTTTTGAATATGCAGTATGCAAGAAACGTGATCTAAGCTGTGACATACATTCAAAATGAATGTTATAAAGAAAGCGGAGATGTTGAGTGTGAAACAATAAAGGGTATAGAAATTAACACATCGCTCCAATGTACTGAAACTTTGTTTTAGATTCAATGCAATAATACGATTGAAATAGACGTATATGTAAATACACGTGCCAAGGAAAGAAATCACGTGGTCCCCAAGGACAGTGGGAGTAACGAAATGGTTGATAATGTTACATTTTTTTAAGAAAAACAAGGCCGACAATATATGGAGCGGTCTCATCAAAGATTGTGAATCTCTTGAAAGTATATTGTTGGGCAAAAATTCACCCAAAGAACGCATATTTAATCCACTAGTATAGTTACTCTTTCAGACTGATGCAAACTGGAATGTAATGCAATTTATTCGCTTGAATATTGAGATCGGTAATAATTTTGTTGAAAGGGTTAGGTATAATTCATTAGCAGAATTGCAAACGTTGTACGTTTACTTTCCTTGAAAGGCTCTATCCGAAGGTCATTAAATACTTTTGATTAGATTTACTTAATTACACTTAAATATTTTGTGTAGTATATGGGCATGGCCACTAAATGTTGCAGTATTTCACAAACATAATGAATGTTATCTAAAGTTTATTGATTTCCCAATTTCTGCGGCAAACATCATGAAAGTAGGTACACATAGGCGAATTCTATTAACATTGAATGCATTTCGCGAGTTATAAATCTAACTATGGAAAACGCTGCTGACCACCTACGAGTGTAACCATCCGTATGCTTAAGAATTATTTGTAAAAAAGCTTTTCATTGATTTTTATTATGTAAACTGTTGTGAATATGGATGAATGGGTTTATGCAAATTATAGGTGTCACAGACTCAAAGGAAACCAAAGATTAATTTCTAATATGAATTTAATTTGAGTTCGATATTAGAACACAAGACTGTGCCGACGGTGGCCGAGCGGTTACAGTATCCGACTCGTAAGCCAGAGGTCCCGGGTTCGAATCCCGCTCCGGCCATGTACAAATGACTGTTTTCTGAGTTATGTACATATGTTGAATACTAACCGATGCTCTTACGGTGAGGAAAAATATCGTGATGAAAAATGCACATTCAGGCAATTTGATGTGTACCCATGATCCAATCTGGTCGGGTTCCCTGGTAGCAGGGTCATGGAGGTCAGATGGCAGTCATCATCATCATCTTGGCGTTAAATCCCGGTTGCGCTCCTGCGCAACACCCGGGAGCCCGGCCTTCCTGCTTTTCCTAGTCCACTTTGCTCGGTCTTTGGCATCCTCATTGGTGAGTAAGTTGGCACGCATGTCACTTTTAACGACGTCCAGCCATCGCTTCTTTGGCCGGCCTCTTCTTCGCGTTCCTGACGGGGGCGGCTTGGCCAGATATCTGTTCCCCACATAGTTTGCCGGTCTGCGCAAGACGTGGCCGTACCATCGAAGGTGTCACTCTTGTAGCTTATCTGCGATGTCACGTACTTAAAGACTACCGCGGATGTGGGCGTTCCGCACGCGATCTTTGCGGGAAATCCCACACATCCACCGCAGCATCTTCATTTCCGTGACTCGCAACTCCTGCTAGTGTCGCTCTAGTAGAGGCCAAGTCTCGCTGCCGTACTCGTATAAGAGAACAGGTCCAATAATAGTCTTGTAGACCTGTCCCTTCAGCTTCATCGGCATCTTGGGGTCACAAATGACAGCCGTCACCTCCTGCCTTTTGGCCCAAGCTGCGGATATTCGAGCTTAGACGTCGTTGTCGATGTCACCAGTTGCGCTTAGTACCGACCCCAGGTATCTGACCTGATCCGTTCGTTTGACCTCCTCTTCACCTATGCGGACAGGTAGAGGGTCTGTACTGTTGCAGGCCATGTACTCTGTCTTCGCCACATTTATCTTCAGACCGCCGTTCTCAAGCGACTACTTCTACTTTTCCACCCGATGGACAAGTCGCCCCTTGTCAGAGTCTGTCAACGCGATATCGTCAGCATACATGAGTAGCCACGATGGTACCTCATGATAGTCCGTCTAATATCACGTTGAACAGAAGTGGGCTGAGCACGGAGCCCTGGTGTCATCATCATCATATCAGCCAGGAGACGCCCACTGCTGGGCATAGGCCTCCCCCAGAGATCTCCACAAAGGCCGGTCCTGTGCTTTTCGCATCCAGCTGGTACCTGCGATCCTTACCAGGTCGTCAGTCCACCTTGTGGAAGGCCTACCCACGCTGCGTCTTCCGGCACGTGGCCGCCACTCGAGAACTTTACTGCCCCATCGGCCATCTGTTCTTCGAGCTATGTGCCCTGCCCACTGCCACTTCAGTCTGGCAATCTTTAGAGCTATGTCGGTGACCTTGGTTCGCTTGCGGATCTCCTCATTTCTGATTCGATCGCGCAAAGAGACTCCGAGCATAGCTCTTTCCATTGCCCTTTGGGTAACAGTGAGCTTTCTTATAAGGCCCACAGTGAGCGGCCACGTTTCGGTTCCGTATGTCATCACTGGCAACACACATTGGTCAAAGACCTTCGTTTTGAGACACTGCGGTAATTGGGACGAAAATATATGGCGTAGCTTCCCGAATGCTGCCCAACCGAGTCGGATTCGTCGATTGACCTCTTTCTCGAAGTTGGACCTACCTAACTGAACTATTTGTCCTAGGTATGAACCTGCCCTGGTGTACCGCAACGGAAATCGGTAACGGGTCGGCTTCACCAACAGCAGTCCTAACTATGGAATCGGAATCGCGGTACATGTCTCGGATAATGTCAATAAAGGCTTTAGGTACTGACTTGGACCGCAACGCCCACCAGACCATCTTACGAGGAACACAGTCAAAGGCTTTCTGCATGTCTAGAAACAGGAAATACAAAGGTGTTTTTGATCTGCATCTCTCCATGAGAGTTCTCAGGGCAAATACGGGGTCCATGGTCCCACGACCCGGCCGAAACCCATACTGACACTCCGAGATTGTACACTCCCGTCGAGGTCAGATGGCAGTCGCTCTACTATAATTACCTGACCTGCCAAATCCTGGATCATGGTCAAGGCAGACCCCGGGCTCTCGTGCGCGAGAGCACAACCGGGACATTAACGCCAAGATGATGATGATTGGAACACGAGACTATTTTAAGAATTAAACTAATTAAGCCTACGACTCGGATCGAGGTGAATCAGATGTCATGCGATGGTGCCGTCGCGTAGAGCCGCTGCTGTCCAGGTCGCGAGGCGCACGAGGCACGGCGTCGGCGCTTTACTTGAGCGCGTGCGACAACGCCTCGTGCCTCGGATGTCATCTCAACTGTTGCTTGGGGCCAATGTGCAATTCAGGTGGCCTGGTCCAGTCAGCAATATGCATCTACAGCATTAATGTATAAATCAATATTATAATAATGTTAGTAAAAATAGGTACATTATGCAATATTAACGTGTGGAGCGGCCAAAAAGTATTCTTTATGGAACTCCATTATTATAAATCAAATACCTTTTGTGTTTTGTGTACTGCGACAGGGTTTGGACTTGTGTCACGCTACCCTGAGCCATAAGCCCATTTATCATCGTGTACATTTTCAATTCGTATTTCTCTTTTGTTATGTATTTGTTTTTTTTTTCTTTTTAATTCTGTGTTGAAATTTATATTTAATTGCAAGCAACACCAATGTTTTTTTTTTATCGTCTATGATGTCGGGTCTGTAAACTCTGTGCCTCCTCCCTTTTTTACCGAGTTGTCAATACATGCAGTCGACTAAATTTGTGTTCCGTGTTTTATTTAAGTAAATACACCAAATTAGTGATAAATAATAGTAAATATTCATCAGGTTATGGCCCAGCAGCCTTCTAAATTAATAAATTTTGTTTTTTGGTGTATCAGTTCCGCGATCAAAGTAGATTGAAAAATCGCGTCATAAGTGTCGGCGTGTTGGCGTGGCCATTTTTTTCTTTTATTTCAGTTTAGAACAAAATATACATTATGTCTTCTCAAATCACAATGGGGACAATTGAAAAATTAGTAGGAAGAGAAAATTATCCAAAATGGAAGTTTGCGGTAAGGAATTACCTCGAACACGAAGACCTTTGGCAAGAGGTAGAACCCGATCCAGGTTCATGCTATGAATCGGATAGCAGAAAAAACACAAAAGCAAGATCTAAGATAATACTTCTAATAGATCCTGTGAATTATGTCCATGTACAGGAGGCAACTACGGCAAAACAGGTTTGGGCAAAACTTGAAAACATTTTTGATGACTCCGGGCTCAGTAGAAAAGTTGGGTTACTGAGAGATCTGATCACAACTACTCTGGACAACTGTGCAAGTATAGAGGAATACGTTAACAAGGTAATGTCAACAGCTCATAAGTTACGCAATATACAATTTGTAGTAGGAGACGAATGGCTTGGTACATTGCTGCTCGCTGGCCTCCCTGATTACTACAAACCGATGATTATGGCTTTGGAGAGCTCTGGTGTGGCTATTACTGCTGATTATATTAAAACTAAATTAATGCAAGAGGTCAAGGTATCAGATTCAGTCGCTTATTATGCTAAGTCATCATCATACAACAATAAAACTAATATGTCTAAGTCGCTTAAGAATTCAGAAAAAAGGAAAGGTCCACGGTGCTTTGTATGCAATAAATATGGTCACATTAGTAGAGAATGTTGCCAGAATACATTATAAATAATACAGTTAGTGAAGACATTCAAAATGTTATTCTTCCGCTAAATGTATTGGCGACTACAATTTTTTTGAAGAAATACTTCATCCACGGTCAATTCATCACACCTACTTCTAACAGTTACTACGTCATTTCCTTTATTGGATCAAGTGTTCTACTACTTTTCCTATTTTTTGAAATTTATCTGGCTCATATTTCTTTCTCGGGATCTCAAACTTTTCTCTTTATTCTAAGCGTTTGTAGTTCCTTGTTTTATCTCATTTCTGTTGTATTATATTTCATTATCAACATCGCTTATAGTTTAGACCATATTGCGCTTGTATTAAAGTTGGACTTCATTCACAATTCGTTAACTGCTCCAAGTAATGTAAAATCATTACGAATTTGGAATTGGATCAGTGTTCTTTCCTTAGTTTCAGTACACTTAATTCTTCCCTCTGTAAATAGTATATCGACAAACGTTTTCGATATATCTGACTACATTTACAATATCTTGACGATATTCATCGACTCGAACCCTTTATATGCTTTATGTATGTTGAAATTCATAAATTTTGAATTCGAACGCTGGTTGAAAGAAAGTGAATACATATTAGTGAACAAACACAATAGCATGTCGTCGAAGAAATTACGTCACCTCTACGAAATCATTTTGGAAGCATTTGATATTTGGAAGAAATTATTTCAATTTGCAGTAAGTATATCCCTTTTTACAGTAACAAATCCACCAAGTTCAACTTAAACAAGAACAACTTACTTCACCTGCGCCCAGTTTCAATCTCTATAGACCCCATCATTTTTCCGGGAAAAAACTAGCCTATGCTATTCGGGAATAACGTAGCTTCCTATTCCGTCGTTATGAATAGACGACCTGAGTGGTTCAGTGATCTGCGACGCAGAGGGGGTTCAAAATGGGGGAAATGGGGGCGGTACTATGATTTGTAGTTTCTGAGTTATCCCATAAATCAATAAATCATTTATTTATTTGTGGGTCACAGGTTACATGCAGTTGCTAACAATTTATGACAAATGTATAATAAATTTGTATTAAAAGATATATAAACTAGCCACATTCCCGAGTGACATTTTTATCCTAGGAAAGTAATAGGGTCCCGCGTGAAAGTTCAATGTTTGCAGAGATATATCTATACTAATAATAAAAAAGAAGAGAAGAGAAGTATAGACATAGTTTTTTTTTAGTTTTAATTTCAACTTTAAACACAGTGACCTTTCTTATCCACCAAGATTTTTTCTTTATAACTTTTTAACAGAAGACTAATAATTATAGACAAAGAAATTATTTGTATTTTTGTTAGTAATAAATAATATAAAATACTACTGGACCGATTTTCAAAACTCGTTCACTAATAACTAGCTACGTTCCCGAGTGACGTAGGCTAGTTTTATTCTAGGTAAATAATAGGGTCCGTCGGGAAAGTTGAATATTTGCAGAGATCCGAACTGCGAGCAGGTGAAAGCCGCTAGAAATTGCTATTTTTTGTAAAACAGGTTGAGTGTTTTGTTTTATTTTTAGATATTGATGATAGCTTTAGACACTTTCATAGTATGGCTGATAAACGTACAGTTCATGTTGGAAGTCGGCGAAAATGGCGATCGTTTCGTAAGTTTTTTACAAACTCTTTTATACGATATGATGTTAAGGATAACTTTCATATTATCATGAATAAATAAGTTAGACAACTGTAGACCATAAAATGCAGTGCTGCAGTGTCGCATAATATTGATGAAAACTAAAACATATAACCTAAAAGCCAAGCATGTGGAGATTATGACAAAACTGTGTTTTTAATTATAAATATATCAGTTAAATCGGACATGATGTTCTATATGCATGTATAAGAGTTAGTTAGCACCCATAGAACAAGCTTCGTTTAGTATGGGGCTAGATGTGGCAATTTGTTTTATTCATGTGGCATGTGTTTTAAGTTTAGTTAGAGAATTTAGGGTAATCATTTTGCCCTATTCCTTCGCCGTCCCTTCATTTGATAACATTAACTACTTATAAAAATATCTATAGGCCAAAACTAGTGTCAAATGAAGTATAAAATGTATCTATTGGCACAACCTAGGTAAATAAAATATAATAATCTTGGCATCATTATAGTATGAAGACGAAACAATATTTTTTACAGGCAAACATGTTGTCCATACAAATATCCATCTGCCTATGGCTGGGACAGAAGTTCATGTTCTTATGTTTGGTTGCATACCAATGCCAGAAGTTTTATTCAACAATTGTACTATCATGCGATATTGTAACTAAGGAGTTGGGTAAGTATATATAAAAATAAATCGCTCTACTCATAATGCATTTTGTTTAATTTCAACAAAATACGAACGGGAAGCTAATAGGGTGGAATATGACAACTCATCCCATATAACAATAGTAACAAAAGTGTAGAAACCATTCCAAGTGCCTCCTAATACATATTTCGAAGTGAGGTTGACCAAGACCTTCCGCTGGGTACCCTGAGACAGGTTGAACGGTCTCGGGAGACGATTGGCTGCCCCCACACTCCCAAGCAATAATCCCCATATATAACGAGAAACTATGGATATTAAAATGTATTACAATTTTTAGTTTGTTATAAAAGTGTCCCATTTTACAGACTCAGCAAGTGTTGAAAGTAAAAATATCAGGAGAATGGTGAAAAATTTCCATTACATGAGAGTTTACGGTCTCTTCGACGTAGATATGAAACTACCAATAAAGGTGTTCGGACTTGTAGTGGAATATACTGTAGTGTTGCTGCAGTTTGCTTTAGCAAGAACTAAGTAAACATGTATCATCACTGTTTTATATGCACGTTGGTTGTTGGTTGGGCAAACGTACATGTAACTCGTTCATGGCGTTGGTTCCGACGAAGGACTGGGATGCCATGGGGAATGAATAGTTTTGGTGGAAAGGCGTTTCCTTGGACGACTTCGCATCTCCGAGGCTAGCGAAGCGCCACCCTATGCTTATTTCTATGTGTTAGTTTATTATTAATTTTATATTACATGTTTATGACTTGTTAGTATGTAGTATATCTAGGTGTCATTGTTATCTAAGAGTAAATGATTAAATAAAACAATTATATAACTTCTACCATTAAACTTTACTTCGTCTTAATAAAATGGACGTTGAGTTCTAAATTGTTCACATATTGAACGTATCTTTACTTACAATACCTATCGATAAACTTTTAATTTATTTAAATGTAAAAGGTTTTTGGAACAGATTCTCACATGAATGCTTAAATGCTGTTTGATATCTATAAGAGTAGGTATAACACCAAGCCCGTTCAATGACGTGGGTGACTAGGGAACCCCATGGAAACCTCAAGGGTTTGATAGTGAAGGGGCCTACAATTTGTCTATTGGGTTATTGGGTACAACGTATTCCGAAGTTTTGGATATGAAAAATGCATTGATGGTGTTGCTAATGTCTATGTGCAGCGGTGATCTCTTTTCATCAGGTGCATAGGCTACTTGCCTAACTGTAGCGTTTAACAAACATTAAAAATAAGTAACATTTCGAGAAAAAGCCTGTTCTACGAATTTGCATCACGTCTCGTAACACATTGGCTCTATTCGGCTAATTGCAAAAGAAATTATTACCATCATCGTCTTGGCGGTCATCTGGGCTATAATGTCTCGGTTATTCTCTCGCACGCGAGGGGCTGGGGTCAGCCTTGACTTTTGTAAATTAGACTACCTATGCGTTAGCCTGCCATCTCCCCTGGTGGTAAGTGGCAATGCGGCCGAAGTTGGAGCATGCCTGTCTAGTAACAGCCTTTTCACTCTAGTCTTGAAAGCGTCCAGATAATAATGATCAGCAACGTGTTTCATTCCTTAGCCGTACGGATTATATACGTTGAACAAAAGCGGCTACTGCGGATAGCTGGAAGATCAACGACATAAGGATGAAGCGTTCGCCGGGATCGCGTTTCCCGACGGCGGAAAGAGCCGGAGCGGAAAGAGGAATGAGATCGTGCAAACGCTTTGCATACTTTCAGTAATGCAACCTGAAGAAGAGCGACAGGCGCGTAACCCTAAGCTGATGCTCAAGGCTCTACAGCTTAGCGTCAATCAGTTGCGGGTTACAAATAATATTTTTTGGACGTTTTACCACGTTTTACCACATTCGATGTACGGACCGAAGTTGAGATTTGCAGATAGCTCAACGCCAAGAAGCTGTAGGTTGTCGGTAATTTCCACAGGAACATCCCGAAAAGTTGGAGTTAAGTGGAATGGACTCCTTTTGGCGGAAAACAAACACGCCTGTGTTTTGGTTGCGTTGAACACCACCAGATTGGCTTCACCCCAATCAGAGACTGCCTTGAGAGCTTTGTCCAAACGATCAACCATAGCCTCTCGACAAGACTGAATATCGTCCCTTCTGGCTTTTGCCTCTGACAGATATCTATCCGTTACTGTGCTGTCGTCTGCGTACCCAAAGGTACCTGGTACAAGCAGATTGTTAATATGCAGCAAGAATAAAGTCGCGGACAGTACCGATCCCTGAGGAACTCCCGCGTCGATAGCCTGAAGATTAGACGAGTAGCCATCGATAACTACACGGATAGAACGTCCACTCAGAAAATCCGATATCCAGGTGCAAAAGCCAGCAGGAATACCAAATGAAGGAAGCCTGCTTATAAGGCCCGCAAGCCAAACTCTGTCAAAGGCCTTGGAGATATCAAGAGACACAGCAAGGGCCTCGCCATGTCTCTCAATGGCCTCACTCCATAATTGTGTGGCATACACCAGAAGGTCCCCAGTAGATCGACCACGGCGGAATCCGTACTGGTAATCGCTGAGGAGATCGTTACCTTCAAGATGCGCAAGGAGTTTTTTATTCAGTGCACGTTCCATAATCTTACAGAGTATGGAAGTGACCGAAATAATGCGGTAGTTGGCAGGGTCGGCGCGGCTGCCTTTTTTGGGCACGGGCTGCACATTGGCAAGCTTCCACGACTTGGGTAGAATACCAGTCTCAAGTGAGAGGCGATACAGGCGCGTAAGTACAGGAGACAACTCAGGGGCACAACATTATACATTACTGCTGTTACATTTATTTTATATACATATATATATTTTTTTATAAGATTGTAAATAAACTATTATTATTATTATTATTTGTACCTGAGGTTTAAGGCACAAGAAAGTTCTTGCCGCGTACGACCAATCTATGCGATGATCTTCCAACAGTGGTGTTCCCGGGCCTTACGACATTGGAGCCTACTAGAATCGAGTCTACACAACACATTTACCACACCCCTGATGCTGCGGTGATCACTTACCACTAGATTACTCGATTGCCATCCTCTATTTAAAAAAATACTAAAATACATATTTGTTAAAAGAATTTTATTTTGCTTCGACACACATAAACAAAGAAAACGTTATCCCTAGGCTGCTACATCATCAAAGAGGCTTACGGCACGGCAATGATATGGTCATTGGTCGTTATGAGTTGAGTTGAATTCACGTAGTAACCTTAGCAGGAAATGCGAACTGCAGTAGTACAATTGTATAATCTGCTAGTCTGATGAGCTAGAACCGCTAGGATGATAATGATTTACATCTACCGATGACATAGCGACACTGTGGTGTGTAATTTAAATTCACAGGAAAATAACCTGGCTCCCTAGGTAAAGACCACCAGATATCATCTACTAGTCCACCGCTGGAAATAGGCCTCCCCAAATGAGCGCCAACGCACCCTATCCTCGAGTTGCCGCATTCAGCCTACATTTGCAACCTTTCGTTTTTGCTATTTATCTACTAACCTGGCGTTTTACTTCTGGTTTTTAAAACCATGCACCAATATTCAGCTCTTTCTACTGCCATGTAGAATTTCTCACATTCCATACTCAACATAGCTACGTGAAAAGTATTCTTCATGAACCACAATGTGACACCTATGAAAATTATTCCAGCATACTGAAATAGTATAGAAATTAATGACAACTTTGGTATCGCTGATAAGTCTATAATAAATCTGGTAGTAACAAGAGTCTAATCATCATCATCATCTCAGCCAAGACGGCCACTGCTAGACATATATATTTGGCTTCGTATTTCATACGCCAGTTCCCCACGAACTTTTGCAGGTTGTTTGACTTGTTTGTTTTTATTTTCTTGATTTCCTGTACGTGATCGCCACCCGAACAACACCCGCCAGTTTCACCCGCCACCTTTCCTCCCCATCCATTTATTATAGCTGAGTTACTCGAAGATTAATAATGAGGCACCACATCTCCGTTCCGTATGTCATCACTGGCAACAGTCGCTGGACGAAGACCTTCGATGGCGACACTGATGGCCATTTTCACTAAACCTAGGAATCGCCTAAGTTCCGTCTTAACTAGTATTTAGCCAATCAGAAACGTCCAAATTGGAACTTAGCTGATTCCTAAGTTTAGTGAAAACGGCAATGAGGAAGGGGCGATAAGAACTTACTCAATTTCCTAAAAACTGCCGGATCCAACAGAGTTGTAACCATCGATTGATCTCTTTCTCGAAGTTGGCCTACGTAACTGGGCAGTTTGTTGCAAGGAAACATTTTCATCAACAACTTCGAGAATACCCTTCAACCATACTGTAAGTAACAGTAAAAGTTCGGCGTAAGCTTCCTATTGTCAATGTTAATTTTAAGATACGCCATTGACGTTGATATGCGTCGGTCTTCGGAGGCCGTCGGAGCGTCTGTGGCTTAGTGCTAAAGGTGTCGGACTCACAAGCAAGAGGTACCGGGTCCTGATCCCACTGCCACTGGTTGAACAATAACCGATGCTCATACAGTGAGGAATATCATCGTGATGAAACTTAATGTGTAACCATGATCCAATCTGGTCAGGTTCTCCTGGTAGCAGGGTCATGGAGGTCAGATAGCAGTTGCACCAATGTTATTACATGATCTGCCAAAATCGTGGATCATGGTTAAGGTGGACCTCGGGCCTTTTGACCTTGATATGCGTGCGATACTAGATTGTCCGTTCGGTCGTTGCTCGTAAGTGGTTTGGAAACGCAGGTATATAAACAGGCCCTACAACATACCATTTGTAAAACGTTGTCCTTTGCAAAAAATAAAACCAGTTGCAAGCAAGCCAAACATTGGAAGAAAATTTCGACCGTGTAATATGTTATCTGTAAAACAAGAACAACACAGACTTTCATTTTTAAAGCATAAAATGTATTTTATTCATTAAATAAAATAGTGATTAAAATATCACTCACTTAACCCGACTTGGTAAATTTTTTCAAGATCTTTGAACGCACCCAGCAAGTTCAAATACTGGTAAAAGAATTCTTTTTGAGTTGCTTTGTCGATTTCTAATGCACTATCGTCTTTAAGTTTCTGAATCCAAGCATATAACTCTTTGTTTATTAGTTTTATTAATAAGGCACATCTTATAATATTTAAATCAAAAGTATATTGAAATATAAATACGGAAGGATTACCACCTAGAAGTACCAACATTATAATATTTAACACTATAAACGATATGCTAAAAATATTGTACAACTAGGTGAATGTCACATAATATGTATAGTTAATAGCATAGGACTTCATAAATTTGAAGACTCTCTGAAGTTTGAGGGTCAAAGTAACTTCTGTGTGACTGTGAACGTAATTTGTAATTAGGTTCACTATGAAACCGATCAGGAAGTCTATCAAATAAAAAGAATAGTAAAAGTTTATTGATGCCCTTATCAGAAGGAACTCTGTTACTGCCCATATTACCATAACACACGTTGAAATATGGATTGAAATTAAAACACCGATGCAAAACAAATTGAGAACATTAAAGGTAAAATTATTAGGTGTAATGAATCCATCTTGGATTTTGTATTTAAAGTACAGAATAATTGTTTGAAAAAAATTAAGAGGCCAAAGCAATTTATTGAAGTCTTCCTCGATATAGTTGTCAAGCAAATATTCGCTACGACCGATGTGGATTTTATTTTTCATTTTGAAAAATTTTTCAGCCGCTTTCTTGCTATGTTTTAGATTAATGAAACTACGAAACATTCACATTACAGCTTGCCCTTCACAATACATGAGCTAACGTTCTGTTACTTCATGGGTAACAGGGTAATATTGATTCAGTATTAAAGCTTCCTTCATTACTTAGTTGGTACAGTTCATCATTTACATCATAATTATAGTGCCTGTATGAGCATTAAACTAGATGCATTAATGGATGATGTGTCATATGATTACGGTTATGATAATGATTGTATGTATACGTTGTTGTTTTAGACACGAAGTATGTGGTAACCATCTTATTCGTAAGGGCATATCCTGTATGATAAACAGAAAAGATTGGATAGATTTTTTTTAATATAAGTAAATTGAAGACACAAAATGACGCCAACTTTTCAAAGTTTTTCGGGTAATTATTTTTTGTTAAACATTTTGTTACTGACCAATAAAAAAATTACAACACCTCTAAATGTTTGTTGTAGGGATGTTTGCTGTTTTTATTTCTCTGGTATAACTAAAATTAGTCTAAGAATCTTCTCAAAAAATTATTCTGCCGTCTTGAGGACATCCAGAACATGTAATCCGAAATATTAAGACGGTATATTGACGTGTTTGTAAACACATGAATATCTTCACTGCTGCTTTCTTGTTGATTTCTGTATATTGTATTTGTTATGTCATCTATTTTGTCTGTAGCATTTAGTAAATTAGAGTTTTTAAAGTAAATATTACGGTCCTCGATGACTTCTTCATTTCTGTAAGTTGTTTGAGTAACGTATGGAACATTTTCTTCGCCAATGTCGCCTTCTGAGCTCACTATATCAAAATCACCAAGTACCTGGTTGCGTATTTCATCGAAATATGTCTTTAAATCGCCATTTTCAAACTCATTATCTTTATGCTTTGGTGGTGATAAAATAGCAGGTTTTTCAGAATTAACCGGATGTTTGTCCTTTTCAATACTTATAAAATTAGCTTTATCTGGAAGTTTTCTTAAACTTTTCTCGAAATCTTCTGTAGCCTCAATGCTAGTTAGATCACCAAATGGTACTTCAGTTATCTTGGTAGGATTGGTATTTAATTCCATATCATAATTCAAAGTAGATTTCTGTAATTCATAGTACTCGTTACTGATTTTCGGTTCTATATTGTTTATTTCTGTCAAGGCCTTTTCAGCAGTCTCCATTGTGAGAATCTTTTCAATATTTTCATTCTGTTTCTGTTTAATGAAGTCAGTTTTTGGATGTATTTTTGCCATATGCTTTTTCATATGTGAGAAATAACTTTTCTTAACTTTTTGAATACGTGTCTTTGGATGTTTTGTAACATGACTTTTTTGCATTAAGGGCAAATATTGTTGTTCCAATGTTGTATGTTTGGGTGTGTTTTTATTTGTAAACAATTCTATATTTTTAGTGACGTCCCAACTATAAAATATAGTACGAAGGAAATCTTGAAATATATCTACATCGAAATTCAAATGCCAGCCTGCCTTCAGTGCTAAATCTGTAGTCGTTTCTATCACATATGGAGCCTTTGAAGTATCCCGTAGTGGTTCAAACCAGAAATTAGTTGTTTTCGATGGTAAATTATATTCCATGAAACTTGCGGGTGTTGTTGTTTTACTCAACTTATGAGGTACATGCTGAAACAGAGATCAACGAGAGCATTTAAATGCTTACGAAGAGGACATATCCACTAGTAGACGGTTTTTACTAGTAGTAGTTAATCATGATGAAAATAACGTAATAATAATCCATTTCATCAGAAAAATAATCATTCATGCTTGCATTTTATTCTATGATATAGAGAAACTCGACGCATAGAAGCCCTTGCAGCGCTACATTTAAATTTCCTCAAACTGGTGAGGAAATTGTACTAATTCACAGCTGGACATAAGCCTCCCCCAATGTTCGTCAATACATCTTGCCCCCGGCTTGCCGCAGCCTTTCGCAAATAGTCATTCCAGCTAGCCGGAGGATGACCTAGGCTTGGAATTTACTATACTCGGAGGCCCTTGGATGTACGTACCTGTTCCATTATTTGATCGATCCAGTCGTAGTAGTATCCGACTTTAGTGAAGACTGTGGGGGCATCGGGGGTGCCGCAGGCGGGAGAGCCGAAGCTGACCACGCCAACCAGGTAGCCTCCCACCACCCCTGGGCCGCCTACGTCGCGCTGTATGCATCCAAAATCTATATTATTGCAATCTTGATAAATAGCATTAGCACTTGACGTAGCCTATTTTGTTATGTCACTTGTCAAACGGCAAAATAAGTGGCCGCCTTTGTTACGATATGAAAATATGGTTGAAATGGTTTAATAATAATATTAAATCTCTTTATTTTAGGCAAAATACCCATAAGTGTACATATAAAAATAAATAATTCAAATTTAGAATACAATAATAAAGATTAGAAGTTTAAGTACATGTTAAAATCCGATTAAAATCGAATTATTGTTTTTTTAAGTAAAACATCCATTCAATAGTCAATACACGGCATATATGTGATTTTAATATTAGCCATTATAAAATGGTTTCCACATGAAACGGCACTTTAACCGATAAACAATGGGCAAAATTATATTTGCCATCACTGATGGCACATTTTCGCGGCAGGCTATGTGTAGCTCATAAATATCTCTATGCATAAATGAAGTTGAATATTTTGAAACTCACATTACAAGCGCCGCTGCCTTTCGATATGTAACCAGCGCAGAAGTTCCGTCTTGTTACGTACTCGCTATAACAATGAAAACTCGGTCATTCCATTTTTTCTTTTTTTTTTCTGTATTGATGTTTTACCTCACCGTAAAAGCATCGCATAGCGTTTAACTAATGTACATAAGTCAGAAAAGAGTCATTGGTATATGGCGCCACTAGGGTTTTAGCCCGGTACCTCGGGTACGAGTCGGACCCCTTTACCAGTTGGCCACCGACGCTCCTTAATCCTTAATTTATTACTGAATGTTAATTGTATTTAGTTATTATAAATCTGTAGTGAGCGTCTATTCACGCACTTGTATGTCCTCATCGTCTACAGCTGAACTGGAGCACTCAAGCAAATTCTTATAAAACAGAATTATTTTGATGACAGTGACTAGAGAAGGTAGCAGCATCGGTTTTACGCAGAACGTCGTACCACAATACGGTTGCCCAATCGTGCTCTGCACTCGAGAAAACACTTGCCTTGAATAGACATCTTGACAGTCCTGAAGCGGGTATACATCAAGAACGTCAAATGAAAGCCTGCTATCTTTGACTATGTTACTTTGCTGTAAAAAGAAAAATTGTAGTTCAGTCATTTTGTCGTCATTATTATACTACAGAGAATGTAGAATTATTCTTTATGATTTCATCATCACAGTCCACTGCAGGATCTTGGGCCTCTCCCACGAAAGGAGAGGTTATTGCCATAATCTTCACACATGGCAGGCGGGTTCGAGATAGCAGTGTTATAAATATAACAATGGAAAAAGCTGCTGTCAATTTTACAGCCTATGGAGACTCTTGATCTTTTGTTTCAAAAACATTAGTCGCCTTGTACGACACCCAGGAGTGTAAGGTTGGTGCTATTCTACTCCGCCAGACACCACACGGCCAACTTTATGATATAACTTGTCAAATCATAATCACACAACTCACCGTCTTGGAACCCCATCCAACAATAACAACACCAGGAGTATTGAATGGTAGATCTGAAGCTGACGTATCTAATGAAATCTTTTTGACGGAATCTGTTTTCTTTCCGAACTTTATCCTTCTTACGAGTCGCATTAAACCCAAGTTGTGATTTAAATTCCTAGGGTTGTAATTTGGATGGAAGTAGACCTCCAAGATGGCAATTTCTTCTCCACCGCCGTTATAATATGTGCTTCCGATACGAACAGACAAGAAACTTGGATTCTCGCGGTACAAGCGATTGTTCCATGCCCTGGGAATTGTAAACTCTTTAAATAAGTTAGCATTTTCCAACATCTTAATCCTAGTCCATCTATTTCCATTTTCATTCTACTTAAAAAGTAAATTTAAATTCAAGAAATTCCGCCTATATTTCTACTGTAGGTTTTCTCAAAAATCGTTAACAAATGCTGTGGTTAAGGAACATTGGAGACGTATTTGGTTGTGCATTCGTCTACGTCTTGCTAATACTATACTATAAATAATAATACTATAAATGCGAAAGTTTGTAAGGGAGGATATTTAGATGTGTGTTACTTCTTTAAGCGAAACTACTGAATGGAGTAGAAATAGCCTATTATGGCCTATAATAGCCCAGAATAGCACATAAGCTATAATTTATCCTAAAATTCAATGTTGTCCCTGCGGGAACGGGTCTGGAATGTTATAACTGAATTTTACGCGGACGAAGTTATGGGCAAAAGCTAGTATTTTATAAATATTATTTAATGTTGTTAGTAAATGATTCAAAATCTGTAACTCTAAAACAAGCATTACAAATTTACTTTTTTACAAAAATGTTTTTAAAAGCCTTAAAACGTAGTATTTTCGAATTTTTTTACTTTGCACTAAAGAAATTAGTTAGGTACTATTTAGGCAAGAAAAACAAAATACCCTTACAGTTGAATACATGACGCCGCCGTTATGATGAGATCATCTTTGATGATGGAGCCTCCACATTGGAACTGTTGAAATACCAGCACTGCAGCTATGAAAGGGTAGTGTTTCACCTTTGTGTGGCGTCCATTGTAGATCCGTCGAGCTAGCGTAAGAGGTTCTGCAATTATTTGTTGTATTACTAAATAGTATAGAAGACAGGTGACCTGAGAGCTGGCTCGTTCCCCGGACAGAGAAGTTTTGCTATTCAACAAAGCAATGCAGTCAGCTTTCTGGACACCATTTCAAGAACAGCAATGTGGATGATTTTTATTTAATATTTAGTATTAGTTTTGATTTATTTATGGTCTCCATTCATTTGTAAATACACACATAGGAAAAAAGTATTTATATACATATAGTACTTACCCCAAAATTCGTTTGCAGGCAGAAGCTCATATTGACCTGTTTCTGTAACATTGTCTTCTTGAGTTGTTTCGTCTAAAATCGTAATTATATCCTTATTGATACTAGCGCGCTTATCATAGAGGCCTATATTATCCAAATGCTCGTTGCTATGTTGATGCAGATAGTTGTTCGCATATTTTATAATATTATCCGCAAAAACTTTACTGAATATTTCATTGTCCCTACCCTCTAAACTATCGTCTTGAGCGTTTAATACTTCGTTCAACAAAACCACATAAGTTTCGCTTTCAATATTGATAACGTTTTTATCGACTCTTGAAAATCGAGATATTTCCTTTAGGCATTGGTAGTCTCTTAAAGTCAGCGAAACGAAAAAATTATGGATGAGGGAGTACTCTTTTAGTTTGCCTTGGTTTTTTACTACATTGAGCATCATATCCGCAAAGAGCTTGTTAGTGATGGACCTAATCGCGGCTTCTGTTTTTATTATATCGTTATCTTTGCCTGGAGGGAGTTCCTCAAGGTTCAATACTAGATTGAAAATGTATGAGAAGGTCCAATAGAAGACGATATGTTTGATAGCACACATGGGATTGCCCACCTTATTAAATCATAAAGTATGAATCTTGTGTCATATGCATAATATGATCTTCTATAAATCTTGTTTTATTTGACACGACAATTGCTAATATGAAGCAACCGTAAATTGTAAAGAAACAAAATTACGAAACACTTGCGTTATTATTTGATAAAAGAAATTGTTCCCATATTGTTTTTTTTATTACTAAGTCGTTGCATTTCCTTATAAAGGCGATATAAATAAAAATATATATTTGTTAGTGGATATTACTTTATTGGAGTCTAGTTTAAACTGTTATAAATAAAACGAACAAACATGAATAACACTACTATTCTTCTTTTCATCACTACGACTTCAATGGGAAATCATCTATGCAACCACACCACTAAACCAACTGTAGGAGACAAGGTTTTCCATTTTTTGAATAATATTGCTTCCGCACTCTATGGAGTCTGTGCCATCGAATGATACACATATTTAATAAACATATTCTTTAAGCAGATGGAGAGCTTGCTTCATAACGCGAGCGACGACTTCAATACAGCAGCCAAGAATACTTTGAAATCTCAACAACTTGGAAGTATAACGAGAATGGAAACCGATAACAAAATAATAAATACGCTATTAAATTTAACAGCACTTACTGACGAAGAGGCTAAAAGTGGGACTTATCCCAATAGAACTACAAGTGAAATTGACAATATCCCACGAAAAGAAGATACAAACAATGACACAACTTCTGAAGACGGCATCAACTCGGGAATATTTGATGTATTCATTCAATATTTTCTTAAAAATATTGATAAATCGCTGCAAGCTAAAAAAATAATGGCAAAACATTCAATGGGAAAATTTACAAACAACAGGAGGAGCAACAGAAGGACATACGATCTTAAGGCATGGGGTAATTCAATTGATATTATGATCTTTGCTAGGTCAGGTATGTGGCATAGGGGAATAGACGTAGCACAAAACCCTTCTGCAAGGCGACTAATAAAATGTCTAAGAGGTAGACCAGATAGAACAACATAACTGACCGCGTCGCTGTTGTCGAATTGACATGACATTTCATAATGGTGACACTTAGTTCCAGCGTTGGCCACCGGGTACTATAACTTTGTGGCACTTTACACGTACGATTAGGAGCCGTTCTTAGGTTATTCCCTTAGGTCGTTCTTAAAAAGTGCTCAATATTCAAATCAGAGCGTCGGTGGCCGAGCGGTCAGGGAATCCGACTCGTATGCGAGAGGTACCGGGCTCGAATTCCGCTGCGGCCAGGTACCATTGACTCTTTTCCGAGTTATCTACATTAGTTGAATACTAACTGATGCTCTTTCGGTGAGGTAAAACATCGTGATGAAACTTGCGACTGAATGTATAACCATGATCCAATCTGGTCAGGTTCCCCTGGTACCAGGGTCGTGGAAGTCATATGCCAGTCGCTCCACTGTAATTACAATTATATAAAACAATGATGATTTTTTTCAGTTTTTATTTAAATAATATTATTTTTTACTACCATAGTTCCGGGGAACTCCAGCGAATACCCGTACGAGTTGAACAATAACGGCCGTCGAGTCTACAAGGGGGAACAAGTCAACATAAAACTCTATCCATTCGTCGTGAGCTTGCACATGCTGGGAGACTTTATGTGCGCAGGCGCTTTTATCAGCAAGAAAGCTGTCATCACAGCAGCTACCTGTATGCATTTGTAAGCACATCAAATTCTTTCTTATTTTTGGAGTACTGGATAAGTGTTTGTTGAAAAGTCGAGTTATGTCGTCTATAGCACGATGTCCATTTCTAAACATAATATGAAGTATTTAGTTGTTAATCATATAATACAAAGTATTTAGTTGTCAATTATATTTACAACTAAATACTTTGATTTAGTTCAGCATTGACGTGTTCTAAAATCAGCTTATAATGTAAACGATAATGAATTATTATGTAAAACGGCAAACCGGCAAGCAAGACACCTGATGGTGAGTGGTCACCGTCGTCAATGAACATCAGCAACACTACGCATTACGTATGCAGAAACATACATAATGCGTATGCGCTAAAACCGCAGGTGCGTTATCACTTTGAGGACTAAGATGAAATGGCTTATGACTGTAATTGTTACTGGCTACCTTACCCTTCAAACCGGAACAATGCAAGCATTGTTGCTGATAAATCCGATCTAAACTTTTCACATCTTTCAGAGCCTATCCCGACAAAAAATTTCATCCTGGAATCGTCACGCTGCGTGTCGGGAGCGATTATACGACGAAATATGGCGAAGTCATTCCCGTTGGTGACATTTACTTCCATCCTGATTACGATGCGGTGTACATGAACCATAATCTAGCTATTATCAAAATTGGAACGCGTTTAAAAATAAAAACGAATAATTATAAAATACGACGCATTGAGTACGAACGTGAGAACGAAAATATTGCGGGTGGAATCGTAATGCTTGGATGGGGTGACAAGGTAAGCTGGACGACTTTTTCATCTTGAGTTTAGGTACAGTTTTAGGTATTCATTTTTAACCCCCGACGTTTTCGACGTTTTCGTTTTCTCGTTCGAGAAAGAAAGAAAAATAAACAACACAGAAGCACTTGGATAAATAAATTATTAAAGAGGCTCATGTCTATTTCTACATACTCCCCGAATAAAAAAATAACATTGTGCACACAAATAGAGTATCAACATTATCTCTACTTTATTGGCCTGTAGAACCATCACGTACATGGACATACCAGACTTGGTCGTTTATGAAAATAAATTTTAATTAAAAGAATAAGAAAGAGCGGTACCAGGTCATAGACAGAGAATTTGATAAAATTTCTTAGATTCTCTCCCGGTTTATTTTAATTTCTTACAGTTCTAGGTATGTCTAACACCTTTTCCAGAGTCTAATATTGTTTTATGTGCACCATTATAAAGTGTTGGGTATAAAACTGGATTGGGTAAATAATTATCATATTTTAAACGTTACTTTTGTAGCCCTTACAATAATAAATAAGCGAACCGGCAGAAAAAGTCGGATAACCCCCGACCAAGTTTACTTAAACTCAAATATTTTCTAAACTACTGAACCGATTTTAATGAAACAAAGCCAAGAACTATCTCGATTAAACTGGCTTTCAAACAAAAACCGCATCTAGGTCGGTCCATCCGTTCGGGAGCTACGATGCCACAGACAGACACATAGATACACACGTAAAATTTATAGCACCCGTTTTTTCGGTCGCGGTTCAAAAATCATCATCATCATCATCCTCTGCCTTACATTTATACTTAGAAAAATATACGCTTTAATTAACTTACGACAATTATATTTCAGGACAACTATAGCAAATACAATGGGCCAATATCCTTGGGTCGACTTCAAATTTATGGACTTGAGGCTTGCAAAGAAATCTATACTCAGTGGGTGTCATTTTGTGAAATTTTATTCTATTTTTAATCTTCGCAATCTTTATTTTTACGGTATCTTGCAGAAACTATGTAAATGATGACAATTTTTGCGCTGGATTCGTCAGCATTGGAAGCGGTGCTTGTAGCGTAAGTAAAAAAAATATTATCTTAGCGTTAAAGTCATGGTTGTGCTCTCGGGCACGAGGATCCGGGGTTGGCCTTTACCATGATCCAGAATTTGACAGATCAGATAATTACAGTGGAGCGACTGCCATTTGACCTCCGTGACCCTGCTACAAGAGGAACCTGACCAAATTGGATCATGGTTACACATGGTATCATCACGATGATTTCCCTCGCCGATCGGTTAGCATTCAACTAATAAGGTAAATAACTCAGAAAAGAGTCATTGGTACATGGCTGAAACCGGTACCTTTTGCTTAACCACACCGCCATTGACTACCTTGCTTGTAGCGTAAGTAATTGACCCAAATATTATTAATTGTTCTCTTCTTTGTCTTGCCCATATTACAACCATCGACGACATGTTTTTACTACTATGATTTCCAACTTCCATGGCGATCTTTGCCAACGACGCCATATATTTTTTTAAAGAGATTGCAATATGTGTAATTTATAAGACTAAACTTTTTTTTTTATATTATTTAATTTTGCTTATATAGATAAATGGAGCGTCGGCGACCGAGCGATTAGGGAATCAGACTCGTAAGCGAGATGTACCGGGTTCGAATACCGCCGCAGCCATGTACTAATGAATATTTCGGAGTTACTTATATACATTAGTTAAATACTAACCGATGCTCTTACGGTAAGGGAAAACATCGTTATGAAATGTGCACATTCAGGCGAGCCATGATCCGGGTCAGGTACCCCTGGTAGCAGGGTCACGGAGGTCAGATGGCAGTTTTTTTGTTTATTTGAAAAGTGGGCTCTCCAAGGCTTTCTCAGTCCTAGTATCACTGCGACCATTCCTGATCTATTGTGATCGCCTCTTTTTACAATTCAGTACTAATTCCTAAAGCTTCTATGAACTGTAATAGGTTCTTAGTACTGATTTCGTGCACCTCATTGGGTAGTAGTTGGTGTTTACCCAGATGGATGCTACGTTTGCGCACCAGGGCCCCACATTTGCAGATCAGGTGGAGAGGCGTTTAATTCTCTTCCTTGCAGAATCTACAGTCCTTTGTTCTGCAGATCTTCAAGTTATACATGTGCTTGTTCAGCCCACGGTGACCAGTCAGTGCCCTTGTCAGGATACGCAACGTATTCCTACTAAGTAGTAACAGTTCTTTTGCATGCCGCCTATTATAGGCTTTGACTAATGCCTTAGAATGTGTTAGGCCTGGCTGATTATTCCAGTGCTCTAATGATTGCTCTTTGAAGTTTATATGAAGGGTCAATTTTACAAGGCTTTTTGGTATGCCACAGAATGGTTCTGGACCATATGTTGTAGTTGTGCTACCAGCCTTCGCGAGTTCGTCCGCAATTTCATTGCCCTCGATACCTTCATACCCTGGGACCCAGCGCAAGATCACTTGGTTTTTCTCACCCAAGGAATTGAGGACATTCACGCAGTTTAGTACCAATCTTGAACTCACAGAGTCGGATGAGAGGGCCAATAGAGCTGCTTTGCTATCTGAGTGTATATAAATACAAGATGTCTCAAAAGAAAGTTTATATTTATTAAGTTTACTGCGTGAACGCAACGAATCCGAGGGGCGCGGTGGTTATGTCAATCGGTAGCCTGGCTCTTGGAAATTCAGTTGCTATGGAGCGTTTCTCAAGAGCAGACCGCACGTTGTGCGTGCGAGAATTTTACAAAAACAGTGATTCGGCGATTGTAGCGCGTAGGAGATTCTGCAGTATTCGAGGTTTTCGCCACTCAAATGATGTGCCAAGCATTCCTCTTATTCGAAAATGGGTCAAAAAGTTTGAAGAGACCGATACAACGCTGGAAAAACCAAAATCCGGGCGACCAAGGTCATCAAGAACGGTAGAAAACGTGGAGAGTGCTAATCAGTCTGTTCGTGATGACCCGAACCTTTTAATTCGGAAGCCCTTCCGAAGTGCTTTAAATGTGCATAGATCATCATTACACCACATTTTGCACAAAGATCTAAGGCTGCACCCCTACAAAATTCAATTGGTGCAAGAATTAAAGCCCCAAAATGCCAGTCAGAGGCTTGACTTCGTAAATTAGGCAAATGAGCGTTTTTCAACGTTTACCAACATTTTGTTTTCGGATGAAGCTCATTTTCATCTTAATGGACACGTAAATAAACAAAATTGCCGCTACTGGAGTGCAACGAATCCGAAACGCAAGCATCAGAAACCCCTTCTTTGCCTAAAGTGGCCGTAAGGGCAGCGATGTCGGCGCAAGGAATTATCGGCCCTTACTTTTTTGAAGACGAAAGGGGGCGTGCAATTACAGTGAATTCAGAGCGTTATGTGGAGAGTTAGACGACTTCTTGGTGCCTGAACTGCAAAACTTTCCTAGCTATAACCAAAGAACATGGTTCCAGCAGGACGGAGCAACGTCACACATGTCCAATACATCTCTGCCACGAGTTCGTAAAATTTTCTCGGGCAAATTGATCTCCAAGAGAGGTGACATAAATTCCACGCAGTCCTGATTTAACCCCTATGGACTTTTTCCTATGGGGTTATCTTAAATCTAAAGTTTACGCCAATAAACCGACTTCCCTGGCGCGTTTGAAAGAAAATATCCGTCACGAAATGGCAGCCATCACTGAGTCCACCTGCCGAGCCGTCATAAGTAATTTTACTGTTCGATTAAATGATTGCCAAATTGTATATTTTAATAATCAATAAAAAAAATTTCCATACACGGCTTACTTTTTTTTAATCGATCCACTAAATATAAACTTTCTTTTGAGATATCTTGTACAATGGTTCATGTATTTGTTTTTGAGGTTTATGGCCGCACATTTTAAGATTGCGTACACCTCTACCTGGAATATGGAGGTGTATTTGCCCAGGTTTATTAATTTTTTGACCTTGAGCCGTTTGCCGTATATTCAACACCCTACATGAGCACCTGATTTGGACCCATCGGTGTACCATATCAGGCTTCCATTTTTGAAGTATACTTGGGTTTTAAGCCAGTCATCTCTGGATCAAAGTTCCACAGAGTATCGTTTCTGGAAACTACTCTGTATTGTCATTGAGTTAGTGTACATACTCAGTATGTTGCTGCCCATAACAGTGTCCTGGAATGATCTCAGTGACTTTGAGAGCCAGTTTCCTTCTCCCTGGGCAACCACCCAACCAGGTTAACCAGGCTGTGTATACCGTTCGCTGCCACCATCTGTACATGCAGGTGTAGGGGCGGGATATCCAGCATTGCATTCAAGGCCTCACCAGGTGAGGTTGACATAGCTCCTGTGACCAAGAGACACGCAATTCTTTGCATGCCGCTTAGCTTATTATTATAGCAAATTCCTGGTTGGCTTTCCTGTGCCACACTACGGAGGCATATGTTATTATGGTAACAGTAAGTTTTTGGTCCAGTATTACACCTAGGTGTTTGCCCTCCTTGGAGAACTCAATAGTTTGGCCATTCAATCGTGGTTTGACTAAACTGTCAAGTTGCCTTTTGTTGGTAAATGGTACAACTGTTTTCCCCGCGTTGCTGGACAGCTCATTGTCCTTGCACCACTTATCTACAACATTCAATGCTCGTTGCATAACGTATGAAAGCATACTTTGACAGAAGCCTCGGACGATTATCACTAGGTCATCAGCAAATTCCTGCGTATTTATCCTGAGCTCCGCCAATTTATACAAGACCCATTTTATACACTGCCAGGGTCCAAAGTAGTGGAGATAAGACCCCTCCCTGGGGGCAACCCACCAGGGGTTGCCCCCAGGGAGGATTAAATAATTCAAGTGACATTTCGCTTCGACCCACTTCACCGTCGCAGCTAGTGTCCTTATAGGGGTGTTGTCAAATGCGCCCTCAATATCTAAAAATGCACAAATTGCAATTTGTTTATCCTCTAATGCCTTATCTACCTTGTCTACCAGATTCAGAAGGGCGGTTTCAGTAGATTTTCCTTTGTTGTAGGCATGTTGAGAATACTGAATAGGATAGTCGATTTTAATCATCTCCCTAATGTTAATATCCAGAAATTTTTGCATAGTCTTTAGCATAAAGGAGCTTAGACTAATATTATTGAGCGATCTCGGTTGAGAGTAGTCTCTTTTTCCGGCCTTTGGAATGAATAGAACCTTGACTTCGGTCCATTGTTTTGGAATATGTCCCCAGGCGTAGCTTGCTTTGAAGATTTTTATCATGTAAGGGATTATTACTTCTATTCCTTGCTGTAGTAGGTAATGATTTGTATGGTTTAAAGGATTTAACGGCCCATTTTATTTGAGATAGCCTTATTATAAGCGAGGCCCTCCTCCATTCTTCATTACCTGGGCGAAATGATTGCGTAGGGGATGGACTTTCTGCACAAGCACCAGGAAAATGGGTCGATACCAATAAGTTCAGAGTTTGTTTTTCGTTGGCTGTGTAAGTCCCATTAGGGTATTTAAGCAAGCCAATTTGGTTAGGTTTGTCTTTTGCTAGGAATTTGTGAACTCTTGCGCACTGAGACGTGCTGTTGACTTCTTCGCAGAATTTTCTCCAAGTTTCCCGCTTAGTCTTCCTAATTTCTTTATTGTAAGTTGTTAAGGCTTCCCGATAGGATTGCCACTTTTGGGTCCTTTTGGCCTTATTGAATAATTTCCGAGTTTTACTTCTGAGTTTTTCTAGTTTAGAGCTCCACCACGGTACTGCCCTTTTAGTTGACATTGTTTTTACAGGACAGCTATCCTCATAAGCCTTAATTATGCCGATTGAGACTATAGTCACTGCAATATCCAGACTTTCTACTGTCTTTATTGTTTTAGGTACATCTTCTAGGCTTTGTTTAAAGTTGTCCCTGTGGGCCGCCCAATCAGTGACTCTAGGGTTCCTAAAGCTAACTTCCTGACTTGATAATGATCCTACTAAGTCAAAACAAATATGGCTATGGTCAGACATTGACGGTTCATCACTAACATGCCAGTCACTAATGTGCCTAGCCAAATCATTTGTTGCAATGGTAATGTCCAACACCTCTTGTCTTACAAGGGTTACAAAGGTCGGTTTACATCCCTTATTCACCACATGCAGTTACTTCACTGTAATTACCTGATCTGCCAAATCCTGAAGCATGATCAAGGGCTCTCGTGCGCGAGAGCACAACCGGGACAATAAAGCCAAGATGATTATTTTCTTTTTATTTCTCTATCGTTTTTGTTTGATTTTCCACGCTGCTTTCTATTTCATAGAGGGACATTGGAGGTCCTGGTATCATGGGTAGCAAGCTAGTGGGGGTTATCAGCTTCGGCCCTCCAGTCTGCGGCACCCCCGACGCTCCCACAGTCTTCACTAGAATAGGATACTACTCAGACTGGATTGATGGAATACTCACCAACGTATGTATGGTTTTTATCAACAATATTTTTTTTGCAATTCAGATTTTCTCTGCAATGCTCTTATGTACATTAATTGAATTCTAATCGATGCTCTTACGGTGAGGGAGAACATTGTGATGAAACTTGCAAATTCAGGCAAGTGAATTTGTAACCATGATCCAATCTTGTTAGGTTCCCCTTGTGTTAGGGTCGCGGAGGTCAGATGGTAGTCGCTCCACTGATGGTGATAGCCAAATCCTGGATCATGGTCAAGGCGGACCCCTAAGGCGGATTAACGTAAAGATGATGATGCTCATATTACATTTGGCTAAATTCAGTCGTATAAATTCAGAAGCAAAATGTATGAAAGCAAATAAAAGTGGAATATATTGCTTCGGGTCTCTCGCGGGTCTCTCACTATCACGGGGTCAATAGCGATACTTTTAGTTTAGTTCTTGAGCTATTTTATGTAATTTTTTTATTCAAATTATAGCCTACCTCGCCAATATGGACGTTTCATTGTCAAACTAAAGTTGTGTTCTTTACATATATTATTATATTAGACGGGACTTACACGCGACGTACCTTTTCTTTTTTTGCGAGTCTTCTCGTGACCACGGTGGGCAAAAGGTCCCGTCCCGTCTAATATAATAATATGTTTCAAAATCATTCGTTCCGATGAAATTGATGTGATGCCCGCCCTAACACTTCTGCTAAATGCATTTGTATTGCAGCTAACATTGAGAGCAAACGCCGCTCGAAAAAAATTAGCGAGACATATACTGCCTGTACCCGCGACAACGCCTACTGGAGCTGCTAGCACAATGGATCCTGTAGATGATTATAATCGCTATTCAGACGAGGTAGATAATCTATATCGTACATTATCAAATCTAATCAAATCAAATAGTTTATTTGCAAGAATACAGTAGTTGATATACAGTTCTTAACATTAATACAGTGGTAGGTATTCAACTAACGTAATCCTAAGTAATGTTCCTCACTCATGTCATTCACCGAGGTCTCCCACAAGGACGACGATCTGGTAAGGATCGCAGGTACCAGCTGGATGCGGAAAGCACAGGACTTGCCTTTGTGAAAATCTCTGGGGGAGGCCTATGGCCAGCAGTGGGCGTCTTCTGGCTGATATGATTATGAAGCCTAAGTAAGCGTAAGCCTCAGCGATACCTGGTGCCTGAACCTGCTGTACCAGGAAAGCGGCCCCGTGGGCGACCCAAGAAGCGATGGTTTGACATTGCCGAGTCGGATACGAGAGCCAACGACGTACGATACGAAGGTGCCGAAGACGATAAGATGCTGAAGAGTAGGAAAGCGGATCCTGGCAGACACCGGGATAAGCGCTAGGACGATGATGATGAGACATATACATTATTGATTATGACATCACAATACTCGTAATATATACATTGACTAAGCTACAATTCTACTTAACCCGGTCTGTATGGTAGAAAATCAGTACAAGGACTGTATTTTAAAAATGGTTTAATTCTTAATATTGAAATCAATTTTAGGGAATGATATATTAAATCAGTTTAAGTGATGTTCAAATTACTATATCAATAAAAAATCATACAATATTAGAACTTGTTATGTATTTACGAACGCTCTATAAAATCTACAACAAAATATTGAACTTCTGTAATCTTATTAACAAATATACAAAATTATAACTTATTAATATTTTTTTTTACTTTTTTAATACCTAATGTGATGTCTTTAAGAAACTTTATGCTAAATATAACGGAAATTTTAAAACTAATCACAGTCGGCATCTACATTTGCATATCCACCGTACTAAGAAATTATGTAGTCTAGACAGACAATCTTCTTACAATTTAGACAGGCAGGACATATTTGGCACCGTTTTTGAACCCGCGAATTTCAGTAGGTGAGCCCTCTGAAGGTTCTTCAGTAAATTATCTTATTATCTTGCGCATCTCTCTAGGCAAACGAAATGCATCTTTGCAGGCGTTCAAGTGATTGTTTAGAATTCTCTTCTAAGCCGAGTAAACCAGTAAAAAGAGTAAACCAGTAAAAATACAGTCTTTTTGCTTTTTATTTTTTCGAACAGTACTCACACTTGTCAAATTATGATTCTTGGGAAGGCGTAGCATTGGCTAGTGACTAGTTAACCAATCATCAAATATATAAAGGCATAAAATAATTGGCACAAAAAGGTTACATCGAATGTATGGTTGGGTCATATGTACCCCGCTTGACCTTTGACCGCTTGTAACTCCCTGTGCAGAGGCACACCGACTGATACTAAAGCCGAAAGGGGAGGGGTATTAGCTGCAGCTACTAAGAAGCACGGCAACTTTAAACTATTACTTAAAAAAAATATGCGCGTTTAAAAATGTGGCGGGTCATTATGACCCAACCTGACAGACGCCGGGTTAAAACCTACGTAAATAAAGCGATTCGAATATGGAATAATGCGATGTCAAAAAGCGCAGGTTTTCAGAGGGACCTTATTGGTCGGTATACGTCTAGGTTCCTAAACTTCTTTTTTATTCATTTAATAGACTTAAATGACATTAGCTCAATGAAATTTGCCGCACGCGTTGGAATATACCCCGATTTGCATTGGTCAAGTGTTTAGCGAAGTTAACAATTACATCGAGTAAGTAAGTATAGTGGAGTAAACCGATCGGGCAGTAGCGAGTCAACTTGGCTTGCAAGCTGCCTTGCAACTAGAGAGTAGTATTACTACGCGCTTGCACTGGACTTACGAGTACTGTGGTGTGAACAGTTATGTCAGGGTCCTTGCCACTCGCCACTGACCTTGACCAATGTAAATCGAGCATATGGCAAAATGCTTACTGTGATATTGGCGTTATTGTCCCGGTTGTTCTCTTCCAAGTTATGTACGATAGTGTACAAATAACGTACATAACTCTGTAAAGACTACATGGCGGCACTAGGGCTCGAACCCAGTACCTCCTGCTTACGAATCGGAACCCCTAAATTCTTTATTACTCACAAAAGACAAATTATATAAAAATGCAGAGAAAAGCCTTACTAGTTGTGGGCAAAGGTGGCCTTACCGCTGCAAGCAATCTCTCCCAGGCAACATTTAACAAATAAACAAAATTAATGCATTTTTAGGTAACAACAAACACGGAACCCCCTCGTCAACCCAAGTTAAGTCAAACGTCGGAAAATTCCTCGCCCGAGAAACCGTATCAAGCTGCTAACACTCAGTTCTACGATGACCTAATAATGACATCAAAACATCACCATCAACATTCCAAGCATACCTATACAAAATCTCCACGAGACGTCAAGCTATTATCTAAGCTATTCAGGGAACTACTCGAATCCGGTAACATCAATATTGATGATCTATTACACAGTAACGAGAGAAGGAATGAAGACTATGATATAAAAGCTTTTACCAAACCATCAGTTTTGGTGAAAGAAATAAAGAGATTCGAGAAATTCGTAAAGATAATGCTGCTAAATAGTGTAAAAAATAAGGCAACAACTGGCAAGGAGAAATACAAGTTGACACCAAGAACGACTAATTTAGCTAATTCATTCAGCTTAGAAAATGATGACGATGAATACTATGGACCGGAACTCTCGCCCAGTGAAGATATAAGGATCGCTTATCCACTTGATGATGACATATAATTGCGAATCTGTCTTTTATTTTTTTATTGCCTAGGGATGCCAGACAGTCCAGCTGATGAAAAGCGGCCTCCGTCGACCAGGACATTTACAACCTAAGCGGAGCGAAAGCGGTGCTGGCCTTTTGGCAAAAATTAATAACAACGCTCCTGGCATAATAGATAGGTAGATAGATAAGCCATTTGTTTATAACTAGCTGGCCCGCCGTGACTTCGTTCGCATATTGTCCCTACCTATATGTGATCATGAATTACTGTCTATTGAAAATCCGTTTAGTAGTTTTGAGTTTATCAAACAGACAGACGCGGCGTTGACCTGTTTCATGTGTTTGGCTTGGATTTGACCTTAAGTCACCAGGTGAAAACCGACGATTGTAGCATGTAAATGTAGCATGCTTGCCTACCAGATATAAGCGTATACGGGGGATCGTTAAGGTCGTGGTTCAATATTTTCATTACGACGCGCTAGCTTTAATAGTTAAATTTTCAAGCCAGTTGCGCTCGATAATTTATTGATTGATTTTATTACAATCACTTTATCTAAGAGCCAATTCTGTTTGGTCAGGCCTAAAAATTCTGAGCTCGCTGCACCGCCCGCTCGTTCGCAACTCATTATTTTCATTATTACAACCACCCCAGTCTTTAAGAAACTTACTTAAAAAAAAATTAATTTAGTGCAGAAAGTATAACCTATTCGACGAGCATGATAACAGTCGTCCAGTAATGGCTAATAGGACCTCTCGCAGGATGGTGTGACTGCCGTACCCTGCTGAGCTACAGTCTGGCAGTTTCAATGGCAGAATCAAATGGCAGCACGTCATGGTAAAACATTAAAGAAGTTCGTTGAACTTCTTTAATGTTTCATCATGTGTTGACATTATGCGTGAAGTTGTTAGAATTTATAAAACCAATGTATACTCTGTACCTGTACTGTAGTACCTACAATTGACTGTAAAACATTGAGGGGTGTCAAGAATTTCTTGAAATTATCGTCTATGAAATTATTTAGCAAAAGTTCGTTTTTAGCATTGCAATAAAATAAAAATCATATTGGCGTTAATGTCTTGGTTGTGCCGTCGCGCACGAGGGCCCGAGGTCCACCTTCGCTATGATCCAGGATTTGCCAGCTCATTGGCTTTTACTATTGCATAAAGGGGTTTAACTTTATTCATAATTGAATTGCACATTTAGTGTAATAAGTACTTAAGTAAGAATAACTAAGTACTTAATAAGTAATGGACGCGTATAACGCGTAAGATACATTGAAAGTGATATGGAATAAGTGCAATGATTCCAATTTAATAATGGTCTTGAAGCTTTTAATTTGATTATGTTACATTTTATATTATCATAAATAAAAAAATTGGTTACCGCTCTGTAATAATAGTAGATATCTACATACCTACGTAACTACTACATTTTACGAAAGTTTATTAATTGCTATTTAAATATTGAATATAGCCAGACGTAAATTAATAGAATAACCTTAAGATACACATGTATA
The DNA here is from genome assembly GCA_907269095.1 of Blastobasis adustella. Lineage (NCBI taxonomy): Eukaryota > Metazoa > Arthropoda > Insecta > Lepidoptera > Blastobasidae > Blastobasis > Blastobasis adustella. The sequence continues at coordinate 3,028,307 of OU026132.1, forward strand.
TGATTCATCATATTTAATAGACACATTCTATTAACTATGACCTACATACTTAATAGAATGTGAATTTTGAAAACTGTTAGCGAGGATGCATGAGGAGTTAAAGAAGGAACGCTGACCTTTGCATAAGCCGTGATTGGCGGTGAGGCTGATAGGCGAATGATAAGCTTTGTAAATTCGCAGGGCTTCATTAAAATATTAAAAAGCATAGGCATTCGAGAGCGTCGGTGGCTTATCGACTTGAGTCCGACTTGTAAGCGAGAGATATCGTGTTCTAATGATTCTCTTCTAAGTTAAGTACATTAGTTGAACACTAACCGATGCTCTTACGGTGAGGAAAAATATTGTGATGAATCCTGCACATTTAGGTGACTGAATTTGTATCCATAATCTTTTTACCAACAGTTTGAATCTCTCCTCCTTATGTGACACAGTTTACACACATATATCTGTCTTCTTCTTTTAGTACAGATTCAACGCGTATGAATGAAATAGGAATTCGACCTTGTCAAAGAAATTTTGACCGCTCATGCGTAAGCCCCTCCCCTTTTTGTGATTCTGCAACATTATCGTAGTTGTTTCGCTTTCGTGATCCTTTCGTCATTTTGTTCTCAGTTCCTCCCGAATAGTAAATACGGCATGTTTTGTTCTAGAACACAAGTTTCTAAAAAGAAATGCATTCGTCGAGATCTACATTTCGGATGGCAGCTGTCAAACTTAAGACTAATAACTCTGTAACTTTTGGTCCTAGAACGAACTTAGTTCCTAAAGAGAAATGATAGTGCTCGACGAGATCTACATTTCGGATGACACCTCTCAAACTTAAAACTGTAATAACTCTGAAACGATCGCTCCTGGAACATTAGTTACTTAAGAGAAATGATAGTGCTCGTCAAGATCTACATTTCGGATGACAGCTGTCAATCTTAATACTGTGATAACTTTCAAGCGATCGCTCCTAGAACATTAGTTCCTGAAGAGAAGTGATAGTGCTCGTCAACATCTACATTTAGGATGACAGCTGTCAATCTTAATACTGTGATAACTATAAAACTATTGGTCCTACAACACTAGTTCCTAAATAGAAATGATAGTGGTTGTCGAGATTAACATTCATTGATACAACCAACAATGACACACATTCCTTCGGTTACGCCTTTCTCCCGTAGGGATAGGCAGATACCACATTGTTCCACTTGCTACGGTCCTGACAAATCTCTGTGGCTTCATCATACTTACATAGACTGTTAACTTCACTACCCATCGTCGCTTTCCATCAGGTGAGTTGAGGTCAAATGCAAACCTATTGATAATAAAAAAAAAGCTTCCTTCCTTGGCTTCCTCGTAGTCGGGTAAAAAGGAAAAGTTATCATAGTATTCGAGGAAGACCAATCGAGGTGGTTCAATTGCTTTACATAGCGGTGGTGGTGGGCGTACAGGTTTGGCACCATAGTAAAAAATTATAGAAACTGTATGCTGTATCTGAAAATCGCATAATATTTTTCGAGCCGGCACTGAAAGTGTTTTAATCTACTTTCAGTGTTTTAATGAATGATATCCTTTTCATACGTTTCTCTTGGTTGCATTTGAGTCGGCAGATTTAAAAAATCTCTATTTACTTTTTATTGCCTAATTTAAAAACCAGAATAACACCACCGTTTCTTTGGTTGTCACCGTGACGTGGCACCGCGCGGCGCGCCGCGCAGTGCACTGCACCGCGCAAATGGAGTTCCGGCCTTAGTTCACAAGAAAATACTTAAAAGTTTTCTTTAGATTTGAATATATTCTAAAAAGAAATCGTGAATATTTGTCTCTAGATACCAAAAACTATGAAAGTTCCTTTAAAATATGCCATTGGTGACGATTTTGAGGCCATGCTTCGTCCTATTACCGTTATGGAAATGCTTGTCTTGCAATTTAAATATAAAAAATTATTAATTTATTAATTATTAAATTTAAATCTTGTGTACAATAAATGGTTAAATAAATAATAAATAAATAAATAAAATTTGCAATAATCTTATAACATCCAATACATTGTCGACTAATTTAATTTATTTGTGCGGTACTTTGCTGTTCGGTAGTTTCCATATATTTGAAACGTGGGTTCACTGGACTACCATTAGTTTGAATAGACAAATTTTTATTCCTATTTATTTAGGATATTACACAGTCGAATATTTCGTTGCCCTATTTTTAGGTTTTGTTTATAATTTGCACAATAGTGATTTGAACGTAAATATGGTAGTGAAATTGCAATCAGTATATCTTTCTGGTGTAAAATTGAGTAATTATTCTACCGTGTTTAGAGCTACATGTTGGATATATTTTTTTGTTTACATGTTCGTTCTCATAATATCAACCACATTTATTTCCTTTTTATTTCAATATTTTGAGTCAGTCTTTATAAAACATTATTACTTTGATATCCAAATAATTAGGTGTATTCTTTTAATGACTCTGATGAATTATCAACTGGAATCTTGGAATACGGCAACGAATGAAATTAAGAAGTGGAATGGACGTGTATTAGCGGATCGCAGTGTGGAAATTGTTTTTAATGCTTACATCGACCTTCTCGATGCTTACAATATGTATAAATCCTTAAATAACTATATCGTAAGAGAATCATCGCCTATGTTTTTGAATGATAAATATATAAGCATGTTATTTAAGTATCTATTTTTTTTTTAGTTTACATACTACACGATAGATACTTTTATATGTGGTATTTGCTCGATCGAAACCCTTTTGAAAATGGGCAGTTACACTGATGGTGTAAGTATGTATTAAAGTCAATTCAATGATGAATTTGTAATACTCAAAAACAGCTCTTGTTTCTTTTAATCATTATCTTCTATGTGGTTGAAATGGCTATTTCTGCATCTTGTCTGCTTTCTATTTTCTCTTTATTTCTTTTTCTCAATTTTTCTTTCAGTTAGGTAAGTACTATCAATCTTGGTTTGTGTATATTTGTTCAATTTGTTTATATATAGTTCAGTTAGTGTTTATAAATGCATTTGCTTCTATGATGTATGTATGTGAACTCTTTATTGCATAATAATTAAATACAAAATGCGAAAAATGAAATTTTACAAAGCGAAGGCGGGCTTATCCCACAATGGGATTTCTTCCAGCCAACCCCATACCCTTTGAAAGGAGATCTAAAGAGCGGTGGAGGCAATACAGAGCACTTATAATTAAATTACATTTATTTCTACAGTAATAATTAACCTTCTATGATCTTGCACCGATCTATTAAAATTCTATGATCTTGCACCGGCCTGAACTTGTCATACCATCAGTTCTCCGGTTGACTGGTAAATATAGCTATCAAGCTTCAAGACGGCCGTTGATAACAGTGCCATAAATTTAAATAAATAAATAAATTATTGCTTATTGGAAATAAATGTTACATCAACTTTCTTTTTCTCCCGCTTAGTTTTGTCTTTTTAATACTTTTTACTGTTGTTGTTGACAATGATGATGGTTCGGAATTTAATTATAATCAGTTGTTTTTTTTCAGTATCAAATCCTGTGTATTAGTTTATTATGGACAGCTAAAAATGTACTGTTCATTACTATTCTGAGTCATAAATGCGAGAGTTTTTATATCAGTTTGAAAACAAGTCAATCTATCTGTTCATCCCTTGCTGGTAGAAAAGATATAACAGGTAAATATTTAATTGTTGTATTTGATCTTTATTGAAGTGCCTACCTATATTTGTTGATATTGTTCTTTCAACTTAAAGACGTTAAAGCTTTCTAAAAGGAACACATCTTTAACATTTGTGATAATAACCGCGATAGTTCACACGCGACATAATCTGATAAACTTAGCCCGTCTGCGACGTATGTAAAGCATTATGACCTTCTAGATATAAAAGCTTTTCCTCTATGATTATGACATTTTAATTTAGAAACATACCAACTGTGCATTAGTATTATCAATTACATAGGTAACTGATTAATAACGGTTTTGTCTTAATATACCTTTGATTTTGCCCGTGACTTCGACCGAAATTTGCCCGAAATTTGTTCATAAAATTCCGTCCCGTCCTCTCGATTTACCACACTAAATTTCGGGATACATTACAGCATATTGTGTGCCATTCTGGGCTATGTGCTATTTTAAAGCGAGCTTTCATCAAAGTCCGCTCTGCGTAAAGGAGTAACAAACATTCAAACATCTTTACAAACTTTCGCACTTATAATATTAAGTAGGATTAGTAGGTTAAATAAATAAATAACATAAAAATATGCTTAGCCAATTCACACAGCGCATATCTAGATGGCGCTGCGTGAATTGGTCAAGCATATGAATTATTATTATTATTATTTTCAAGAGTCTAAATGCCATTTCTAATGCATTACAAATAGAAAGAGTTCACGCCTTGTTGGCCAAAAATTCACGACAATTGGCCAATACGAGAGTGTAAAGAGAGTAATGTCGTAATGTCTCGGGAATGTTGGTCATGTCTAGTCTTTTTGACAGGACAAGAGGTCATCACTAGCTATGAACCCCAGAAATCATGTACAATATCGAATAATAATACAAATCTATTGATCTTAGGTCCAGTTATTCCTAAATCTACAATGGTAAATAGATAACTGTTCTACGCAATAGATATACAGAAAATATTGATATATGTACATCGATATCATATCGATACTTTTTTATTCCATCCCCATCCCTAGGCAAGTTTGTAGAGGTTCGATCATGAGTCTGGCTCAGCCTCGGCAATTGTTTTGCCAAAAGTTTGGGCCAATATGTGGCCCAGTGGAGTCTCCATAATGTTGTTACGTAGAAATCAGGGGGTTTAAAAAGGCCACATTAACATTTTATATAATAATTCACATTAGCCACAAACTAATCTGATCCGGTGGCCAATACTGGAACTAAGTGATGCCGTTTTGAATTGTCATGTCAATATCAACAACAGCGACTCTGCAGATAAGTTTGTCACAAATTAATATGAATCATATTATTGAGATCGTGGAGGATAGGACGAGGTGTCGATCTCTGGTATCGGAGGCCAAGTGCCACGTTGGGTCGCTGACCCAGCGCAGTAAATAAGAAGTATATTACAGTAATGTGCCCATTTTAGACCCAAAGTTTCTCCTTTCTTAACCCCGGGTTATCTGGCTGTTAACCTAAAAACTTACTTCCCAGTGCCGCTGCGTCGGCTATGCAAAAACGGGGTCCGCGCGTCCCGCGCCCGCGGCGGCGTGCTGCGCGGCTGCGGCGTCTTCGCGGTGGACGCCGCGTTGCCGCTGAGACTGCTTCAGGAGCTTACTAACTTTGTTATAGTGCTATAACAGTTTGCATTTCCATTGGAATGGTATTAAATGTATCAAATCGATGGCGTTAATAGTTTAATGGAATAATATATTTTAGTATTTTAAAATTGTATTTCTTTTTGTTTTGACTTTGACTTTGAATATTAATTTAATTTAATTTATGTTACTGTTCTTATTGTTCAATTGCACCTACTTATTTAGGTTGTTTTTTTAATGGCTTCAAGGACGGATATTGATGTAGATAAGAAATTACAATAAATATTTTCAGTAATATTTTAAGTAAATAAAATAAAAAAAGTAAATTTTAAATTTAATTTGGTTTTAAACTCGTCTATCAGATATCCTCGACCCTGTTGACAGGAGAACCACTGACCAGATTGGATCATGATTACACCTTCAGTCACCTGCACCATGTTTCATCACGATGTTTTCCCTCACCATTATATTCAACTACTCTTCATTGTAAAGGAAAGCAATGATCAAAACACACACAAACATCTTCAATCCTTTTGATCCTCACATAGAAGTCTCTAGAACAATGGTGAGCACAAACGGACCTTATTCTATCAGCAATACATTTCTCTTTGATCTTGCTCTCACGGTTTTTGCTTCTGAATTCTGATGACTGAATTTAGCAAAGTGTAATAAGCATTTTATTCATCTCCTGATGAAAACGCAGCCCAATGGGTGAAGAATTTAGATATTTACTTGTAGTTTTAGTATTTATTATTAATACCTAGGTTGTAATTAGCGACTCGGCTATTAATGTCATACGAATAAATAAATACGTGTTATCAGTACGCATTTTGTAAACAGGGAGTATTCAAGTAATGTATTACAGACTGGTACACAATTATTTCAGTCATGATAAAGTATACAAGGTAACAGATAACTATATTGAAAGCTTTAAGCCTTTTAAGTAATTGGATTTATCACACTAACTTTATCACATTTAATATGTCTTACGCATTAAATACGTCGTTCGATTCCTTCCCTGTGTTATTAAATATTAGTATGTACCAAATAAGTTATTTGTAATACACTTTTGTTTTTGGAAGTTTGTAAATTTATATTAAAATTCTTAATATTTAGTTCTTCTAACTTATTAGGTCACATAAAACTGAGAGTGCTTTTCAATTATGAAGAAAATTAAACCCTTTTACGGTACTTTTAACGGTGAACTTTTGCTACATAATTACATAGACGATGATTTTAAGAAATTCTTGACACCCATCAACGTTTTACAGTCTCTTATACTTCAATTCAAGTACAGAATACAAGATGGCTTTATAACTTCTAATGATTTCAAGCACAATGTGTTGAACTTCTTAAGCGCTTCTGCCATGACGTGCTGCCATTTGTTTGAATGTGCAATCAAATGTGGAAGCGAAAAGGCATTTCCTATACAATTCAGGTTATTCTTCTTCATCTTTCTGTTAGACCATCCATTTGCATTTTTCATAAATTTCGCTTTAAATTGCATTCATAGCAATACCCAAGTGGACCTGACATTACGTTTACAAGAACTATACAAATTCACTAAGAATACAACGAATAATTATCCTAAATATATTAAAAGAAGCTGGATATATACAATAGGAGTTTTGCTCAACTTCATACCGCAGATACTGCTGACAGCAGGAATGAACTTGCATTTTCTAATTTCATATCTATTCCAATATAGTTTTGACATCAATATCATACGTTGCCTAATGTTAATAAAATTGATAAAAGAAGAACTTGCAGCTTGGATTGAAATGCTGAAAGTAACTTGCGAAAGGGAAGATTGCGATGAAATCGAAATAAAACAATTGTTCCAACAATATGTAAATGTATTATATGTTTATGGGAAAATCAAAAAAGTCTTTTCAGTCATGGTAAGTGAATAATGGACACTTCTATTTGTCAAACAGATCAAGTAAGACTATAGTATTATTTGTTTTTATACTGAAATAGTCAACACTGCGCAAGCGCGACAAAATGTCATTATGTGAAAGGTTTAGAAGGAAGGGGCTATGATTAGATATTGTAAGCAGTGTACGCCATATGGTTGTGATTATGATGATACGACTTTGTGATGGCACAGTGACTCAAAGTTTGAAAAAAATATCTATGATTTAGTAATTACCTGACCTGCCAAATCCTGGATCATGGTCAAGGCGGACCCCGGGCTCTCGTTTTCGAGAGCACAAACGGGACATTAACGCCAAGATGATTATTATATGTATGATGAATTTCGAAACAGTATGTATATACATACTCTTTATTGCATAATAATTAAATACAAAATGAGAAAAATTAAATTTTACAAAGCAAAGGCGGGCTCCCACAGTGGGATTTATTTCTAGCGAAACCCAACAGTCCAGTTAGGACAGAAAGTTTTTCTTTTAGCTTACAATACTATACTGTCTTTCCTTTTTTTATGTTTCAGGTTACTTATTACATAATAGAAATGTGCTACCAATTTTTGGCTGGCTTCCAAATTATGTTAGTATTGTCTCAAGACAACGTTTTAAGAACGGTAAATATTCAACCCAAAGTAGTAGACTTGAAGCGAAGCGAACTTAACAATTTGAACTATGTATGTTAATTTAATGATAATTTCAGCTTACGGATGATTTGTACCTCAATTTGGGACCGTGGATTTTTAAAAACATGTTTCATGTGTCAATGTTGAGCATTCAATGTGACAAGTTGTACAAGACGTTTGAAAAAGCTGACTCGCTGTGTGCATCGTTGATAACTAGAAGCAACTACCCAGGTTTGTTAAGGGTTCAATAGATTGTTTTGGTGGTATCTGTTCACTTTATTTTTTAGGTGAAATTGATATCGCGATCAGAGTGCACAGTTTTGAAGATTTTGTTAGTATTGGAATAGGGTGTATAGGGTGATCAGATTTGCCGTTCGTCGCTTAGTTCAAATGTAGTCAGCTGTTTAGAGCATTAAGTGACGCATAGGAGATAGAATAAGAAACACCAGCACATATCTAAAATGTGTTAATACAACAAAGAAAGACTTTCAACGACTTCGGGTAGAGCCCAGGAGGTTTTTGTTTGATGAGTCAGTATCGAAATATAATTCAGAACATAATAACGCTTCCTACATGTGTGATTTATAAAGCTGCTCATTAAATATTATTCTAAAATATTTTTGAAGGATTTTAGACATATACATAGACATTATTGTCATGACGGAGCTATAATATTTTATAAATATGACAAAGAGCCTCGACGAAAAGGTGGGCAGTCCCTGCACTTCCTTTTTCTCCCGTACTGGCTGGGGCACTTCAAACTGAATTACAGGAGATGTCCCCTTACTTATCAGTGACTATTTCTACATATATAAACTCTTAAATCATATTATTATGCATTTTCTACTTTGAATAACACTACAAGAAAATGTTGATTAAAAAAATATTTTCCAGTCCCGTTGCGTCGGCTGTGCAAGAACGTGGTCCGCGCGTCCCGCGCCCGCGGCGGCACGCTGCGCGGATGCGGCATGTTCGCGATGAACGCCGCGCTGCCGCTGAGACTGTTCTCAGAACTGACGGACTTTGTTATTGTACTGATACAGTTTGCACTTTCAACACAATAATAGTAATTAGTCTAGTTGTATGATGCCTGTCACGTGGTACCGGCTCCCAAGACTGGTTAAAAAATCTAGTTAAATTGATTAGTTACAAGGCGAAGTCGTTGTATCGCCGAAACTAGGAATATTTTGTTTATGCTCACCACTTGTGGCAAATGTCTTCAGGCTTCAGAGCGAGAATGGAACAACGTATTCTATATTATAATTAACGGCTAGTACCTAGCTCATTGACGATATCGAAGTCATGGCCGCCGGCCTGAGTATCGTCATCATCTTGGCGTTAAATCCCGAATGCACTCCCGCGCAACACGCGGGGGCCCGGGGTCCGCCGTCGGCCTGGTAAGTGCCTCAAATTCAAATTCAAAATCATTTATTATATTATTTATACCTACATTGGTATAAATTATACTCTTACTAGCGACCCGCCCCGGCTTCGCACGGGTGCAATGCTGATACTAAATACACTACAGAAAAACTGTGAACGTTGTATATAAAAACATAGCGGCCCGCTCCGGCTTCGCACGGGTATAAAATATATAGCCTATGTGATTAAAATCGATTCAGTAGTTTTGATTTATTCATTACTGCCCGTGGCCCGCACGCGTTAAATTTGGAGTAAAACAATCCACCATTGGTGTACAACCAACTACTATCATACAATTATTTATCGTAACTTACTTATAATTACTGATACGTTGTCGCGCTGAAAAGCACGTTTTTATAACGCGTCCGATCGCTGCTAAATTCAAAGTGCTATAGGGAAAACCGCGGCCACAGACGCGCTATTTATAGGCACGCTCTTGCCGCACCGGGCGGCCGGCCGGTACCGCCGCAAACGCTACGTCCTGCAATTTTTAAATCTGTAATATCTTCGAAAATATTCACTTAAATCATACGGTGTAAAGGGCCATATAGATCTATATTAAATGAACAATGTATTCAAGGTATTTAATTGGTTAAGGACTAATGCTGTATTGGTTAAAATCGCTTCGAAAATTAGCCATTATTTGTCGTAAAAAGTAAATGACAAAAAAAAGTTATTGTGGGTTATCCATAAGAGATAGACATATACCATCACGGACTTTTCTGTAGACCTTTTCAATGTGTACAATACTTAGTACATTATTTTGATAAAACTCGTAGGGTTCAGCCTGCGTTTGCAATGTAAGCGGAAAAAATGTAATTATTTACGACATCACATTAGAAACCTCAAAAATAACAGTACTTCTCCACTATTTAATGAATGTTATTATACATATAAACTTTCCTCTTGAATCACTTTATCTATTAAAAAAAACCGCATCAAAATCCGTTGCGTAGTTTCAAAGATTTAAGCATACAAAGGGACATAGGGACAAAGAAAGCGACTTTGTTTTATACTATGTAGTGATTCAACGTAAATATACATAGGTAATTTATTTATCATTATATCACTATGAATAATAAAAATATTAAAAATTAAGTACAGTATAAACAATTATTACTGTGTTACATTGGAACTATTATAATTGAATTTAGTATTACATGACACAAAAAACATTAAAAAAAACAAGTACATCATTACAAATATTTAATGTATAAATTATGTCCAAAAGGCAATTACAATGAACATTACAATAATTTAGGTAAATACCTACCTAGGTATCAGTGGGTAGGCCCCCCACAAGGTGGACCGACGCGACGACCTGGTAAGGATCGCAGGTACCAGGTGGATGCGAAAAGCACAGGACCGCCCTTTGTGGAAATCTCTGGGAGAGGCCTATGCCCAGCAGTGGGCGTCTTCTGGCTGATATGATGATGATGATGATATTATGTCAAGCAAATCAAATTCTATTCATATAGCAAAATGTCGAAAAAATATTGAAATAGCATTTATTATGTAAAATGTATATGTCAACACAATTTCCATCAAATCAAATAATAGAAATAACAAGAATAGGGTTAAATATCATAAAAATGTAATAAGTAATGTCATGTTTTTATACTCTATACTATTACCTTAGGCCACAATTATAGTGTCAGTACGATTGTATTTGTGATTCATTCCCAAAGTAGTTAATGATATGCCCGGATAACAATAGTTAATGACTTCATTATTTGTGTGTTTCGATAACATAGGCTCAAGATTACAGCCAATATGTCGGAAAATAAAATTGTTTTTACCGTGAGCATTAGGTATATTATTACTAACTGTGCACTATGCGTAGCTGCGCATATTAGCCGCCGGCGCCACCATCGCGTGCGCACCCCCGATCGATAGTTAATTTTGTGTACTTGCGGAACTATTTTGTCCGGTGCAATCACAAACATTACAAAATTGCCCCGCACACAGTGAGTTGTATTTAATATCTTTCAACAATTAATACTCACTTTTTAATTTTTGTGACATATTATACTCGTGTAAAGTATTTTGAAATTTGTTTTCCAAATTACAAAGTTTTGATTGCAAATGTGATATATCCTACTCATACTTCTTTCGACTTGCACACATAATTTCAGTGCAATTTTGCAGTTCACTTTTTTAAACCTTTTTTTTTTAAGTTAGTTCTTTTATTTTTATGAGGTCTGCGCTTCTTTCGAGCTTTTTTTGTACTGCACACATAATTATGTGTGATGTTTTTAATATGATTACTTTAAACGAATTCATTAAACAGTGATTGTGTGTTGAATGCCTCAAGTTCAATTTTGTCCGTTTATTTATCAATGTTACGATGTGCAGCTTGTAGCTCATGCTTGAGCGCCGCGATGTGGTCGAGCGTTGCTATGTGGTGGTCGTTACAATCCTGGAAGGACTGCAGCATGAGTTGAAGTTCGTCGCGCTGCCCTCGCATGTCCTCGATCTGAATCTCTAGTTCAGCGAGTTGATCTTTTAATTCATTATTTCTCTTATTTACTGTCAAAATCTCTGCCTCAAACTACTGTCAAAATTTCAAGTCGGAAAGTGTCTCTTTTAGCTGGTCTTTCATCTTTATGATGTACATTCCGCGTGTTGTAGTCATTCATTAACTTGTATAGTATCGAAGATGTCGAAATTATAAATTGGTATAAAAATTATAATAAATAAAAAAATAGATGTCAAAAAATAAAAATGTAATTGTCATAAGCATGGTTCGGACTCTCGACCTTCAGGCTCCTTCGTAAGTTTTAACAACGATTTCCCACTGCGTAGGTCGATTATTTTACTTTTATTTGTAATATGTGATACAATTTCACAGTCACAGCACCTTTTACGTATTTCTTTATATTTACGAAAGTCACTTGTTCTTAACAAAGACACGGTCGCTTATTTTGCATAAATCGTAATTAATATTGAATTTTAACACACGACAACATTTACACTCACGTATCACTATATGTTAACAGTTACATTGACCTGTTTTTATGTTAATATTATTGTTTTAATGATGGATTTAATGTATTCGTAAGGGTGGCGCCCTCTGTTTTCTGCCCTCACAATACGTTTGCACCTACTCTAGTTACAGTTCTACTAGCTACAGCTAGGAGACGCTTCTCTTGAAGTTGTTATTTTGTAGGACAAATTGTCTAGTAAGGTAGCCCCAACTTCATGGAAGAGGTCAATCGACGAATCTAACTCGGTTGGCAGCTTTCGTGCAGTGTCGATCACTAAAAGGTATTTTTATGCCAATTATCCAGTTCATAACCTAGAGAGCGGCGGTGGCCGGGCCGTTGAGTATCCGAATCGTAAGCGAGAGGAACGAGGTTCGAATCCCGCTGCGGCCATGTACCATTGACTCTTTTCTGAATTATGTTTTCGAATTACTCATCTTCAGGTAATAAAGTGGAACTGATTTAATTCATAAAATGGATTACGTTACAAATATAACATCCTACAGATATAATTGGGTGTTCATTGTATCTTTAATATACCGGCACTATGATTAATGAAATGATACACTGTATCAATTAACTAATGAAGGAAACTTTGTTACAAAATCAATAATACCCGGAACGGAACGTTAGTTCATGTATTGCAAAGAGATTACATACTGTCTATATTTCATAATTTAACAATTATTTAATGATATTTTCAAAATCTAATAAAATTTAAGAATAGCTTATCATCATACTTTTCATTGTGATAACACATAAGCTTTAACTGAACTAAAACATTTTTGAAAATGAAATATCTATATTACGTCGGTTGTAGCGAATATTTACTTGACAACTTTATCGAGGAAGACTTCAATAAACTGCTTGGGCCTCTACATTTATTTCAAAAGGATTCTGCATTTTAAATATACAATTGACGACCTGAGTGGTTCAGTGGTCAACATGCCGGTCTGCCACGCGAGAGGTTTTTAGAATTTAAATTTCTGTTACAGGTCTGGGTGTTCTATGTATAATAAGTATGTATTTAAAAAAATAATTTAATAGTTTATCAGTTATTTAGCACCCATCGCACAAGCTTTGCTTAGTTTGGGGCTAGATGGCGTTGTGTGAATTTGTACACGAATATTATTATTATATTATTTGTTTTATTTTATTTTATTCAAGATGGATTCATTACGCCTAATAACTTTACCTACAATGTTCTCAATTTATTCTGCATCGGTGTTTTCATTTTCATTCAGATTTCATCGTGTATTTTGGCAGTTGTTTCAATAATTTGTCATGGTGCCGCAGTTCCAAGGAACATCCCTCTCCATCTCAAAAAGTATCGGGATCCTTGGTGTCGACATATCAGACGACGTACGGTTCCGAAGTCACCTGGAGTGTAAGGCTAAACTAGCCTCGAAAAAACTTGGTGTGCTTAACCGGTCTAAGCGATACTTCACCCCAGAACAGCGCCTGTTGCTGTATAAGGCACAGGTGCGGCCACATATGGAGTATTGTTCCCATCTTTGGGCCGGGGAAACCGCCGACCTGCTTAATCACTTGGATTCTATACAGAGGCGCGCCGTACGAATTGTCGACGATACCGTACTGACAGGCAAGTTGGAACCACTGGCTGATCGAAGGGACTTTGGCTCCCTGTGTGTGTTCTACCGGCTGTACAATGGGGAGTGTTCTGAGGAATTATTTGATCTGGTGCCCACAGCACAATTCCGCAATCGCACCACCCGCCGTGGGCTGGGTACTCATCCCCATTACGTGGACCCTCTAGTGGTGTCCACGCGAAGATTCGAAAGAACGTTTCTCGCTCGTACGATTCGGATGTGGAATGAGCTCCCAGCAACGGTGTTTCCTTTGGTCTATGACATGGGATCGTTCAAGAGGTATATTAGAGGTCTCCTTAGAGGCGGGCAACGTATTGGTAGCACCCCTGGTGATGCTGATGTCCATAGGCGGCGGTGACCACTTTCCATCAGGTGGCCCGCATGCCTGTTTGTCTGCCGGATAACAATAAAAAAAAAAAAAAAAAAAAAAAAAAATTGATATGCCACTCATAAGGGCTTCAGTTACCTTTTACTTTTCCATTTATTTCATAGACTACGTTATCTAATATTGTAAATATATTCAATGTACAGACACCATTTTTATGTTTAGATATAGATCATAACAATGTTTTGTCAGTTTATAAAACATGAGCCGCGCGGTACTTTATTTCTTGACATTGACTCCCCTCCGTACTCCGTACTGCCTAGATAGCCGAGCGGACTGAGCGGCGAACACGTGACTTTTTTCTAATATTCACATTTTTAAACTCGTGATATCTTTCGAATGGAATGTCTGAATTGATTAATTCAAAAAGTTATATAAAGGTATTGAAGTAGTCGTGAATATAAAGTAATTTATTTTGATAAGAGTTAATACCAAGGTACAAATAAAGAGCGTTTTTTAGCGGCTTCATTTCAACTAAATTTTGAAAATAAAAGAACACTTATTGTGTTATAACTATAATAGTTAGACATATACTGTCGCGACACTTTTTGTAGATAATGATATGTTCTGCAAAGTCGTAGTACATTATTTTGTTCTATCATCAATAGTTTCCGCAGCACACGCGATGTAAGGAATTTTTTAGGTATTTTTTTTCACATTGGGTTACATTATTGGTGTTTTATTAATTATCTGTAATTTTTTTGAAAATATAATAAAGCTTATGTCACCCGGGGATAGTGTAGCTTCCCAACGGTGAAAGAATTTTTGAAATCGGTCTAGTAGTTTCGAAGCCTATTCAATACAAACAAACAAAAAAAAAATTAAACATTTCCTCTTTATAATATTAGTATAGATAAGAATGTTAACAGAATTAGATCTAAGACTGTATTGGGCAACAAACCTCAACTCATCTGTATTTGATGACGAATTATTCGACAACCGCTATAATGTTTTCCGAAGCGATAGATTTACTTCGAGTATATCTGAAAGATATGGAGGGGGTGTGCTTATTGCTATTAAGAAAAAATTCAATGTAATAAGACAGAACACTTAGAAGAGTGACGTCGAAGATTTATGGTTGACTATATTATCTGATTCTTCTAAAAACAAAGCAATTTACATATGCCTCTGTTACTTACCTCCAGATCTTCCCAAGGAACTGCTTGAACATTTCTATAGCTCGCTGTGTAAAGTGGTATTGAATTGCAGTTCCCAGAATTTTATATGTATAGGTGATTTTAATACCCCTAATCTTTGTTGGAAACAGAATGTAGAGCGTCTATAGAGCGTCGGTGGCCGAGCGGTTACAGTATCTGACTCGTAAGCCAGAGGTCCCGGGTTCGAATCCCGCTCCGGCCATGTATCAATGACTATTTTCTGAGTTATGTACATTAGTTGAATACTAACCGATGCTCTTACGGTGAGGGAAAACATCATGATGAAACCTGCACATTCAGGCGACTGGATGTGTAACCATGATCCAATCCGGTCAGGTTCCCCTGGTAGCAGGGTCATGGAGGTCAGATGGCAGTCGCTCCACTGTAATTACCTGACCTGCCAAATCCTGGATCATGGTCAAGGCGGACCCCGGGCCCTCGTTCTCGAGAGCACAACCGGGACATTAACGCCAAGATGATTATTTTTATTTTTTTTTGTTGGAAACAGAATCCTAGCTCTAACGCAATCATTCCGTTTAACCCTCAAGATGTTAAAGCTGATAATCTTTTGAAAACTGCCGCTCTTTGCAATTTTACTCAATTTAACTTTATCTCAAATGCTAAGAAACGAACATCTTGACTTAGTGTTTCTGCTAAAAAAACCACGGCGTCCTAATTTTTATAAATGTGATTTTACAGCCGTAAAAACTGACCTCGATCAAGTAAACTCGTCAGCTATTTTATGCGCGGAAAATGTAAACGACGACGTTGATATATTTTATTCAATATTGAATGACGTAATTTTAAACATACTCCGCTCACTGCCCCGCAAAGGGATAATTTTCCTGTTTGGTACTCACCTGCGCATAAACGATGTATTGTACAAAAAGTATAAAACCCTCGCGATTACGACGCTTTTGCTCTGTTAAGGAGTCGTAGTAAAACTCTTATAAAATTATGTTATACCAAATTTCTTTCTTCGGTGGAGGACTCATTGCACGATGACGTTAAGGGCTTTTGGAGATATGTTCACAGCAAGAAGTGTTCATCTAACTCAATTCCTCAGACTATGACCTATGGTGGCCTAACTTCATCCGACAAAAAGGGGATGTGTGAATTGTTTTCAAAATACTTCAGCTCCGTTTTTAACCCCGTCACCACTGACTCGATGAATGCTCCTCGTTTGATGACCCTGTTGTAGATTCAGGTAATGGCAATAACCTTAGTGAACATAAAATAACAGACGTTATAATCCTTGCTAAAATTAAGAAAATGGATGTCAATAAGGGCTATGGACCAGATGGGATTCCTACCTTACTTATCAAACGATGCGGAGAAGAGCTGTGTGTTCCTTTCACAATTATCTTCATTAAATCCGTTGCGTCTGGTATCTTCCCAAGCATATGGAAAACTGCACATGTGGTTCTAATACACAAAGCGGGTAAGAAGTCGTGCTGCGAAAACTATCGACCAATCAGTATTCTCTCAAGGTTCGCGAAACTTTTTGAATCAGTTGTTTACGATGCTTTTTATTTTCACTTAAAGCCCTTGAGCTCATCTTCTCAGCATGGATTTTTCAGATGAAGGTCAACCACTAGTAATCTTTCATACTACAGCACATATATTTGGGATGCATTTGCTAAGCGTGTTCAAGTTGACGCAACCTATACCGATTTTTCCAAGACATTCGACAAAGTTGAATGCTCTGGGTTTGTTACAAAAATGTCACATAAAGCAATAAAGGGTTAAACGACTGTTTTCGAATATTTAATTAGGTAATTACGCTACGAGTGTAGATAAACATCATAATTCAATTAATTTTACAAAAACAGGAAAAAGATTATTAGTACCTACTAGTTAAAAATGTATTACCGGGAAACTTTTAGGAGTTAAAAATAATTGCTTATTTTATAAAAGTAATTGGAACACTATGGACGTACGCCCATTTACAAATAGTTTTGTTTTATTATTGTGCGAAGTACTCTATTCAATAGCAGGTATGTTTGTTGTATAGGTATATATGTATCAATGTAAGTAGCATTAGATTTCTTTATTAATAGGTCTTTCCCTATGAAATTGGGGTTATGTATGGCAAAAACTATGGAAACTGAAATTTTCATATAAGCAAATTACTTATTTTCTTGGAAATGGCAAGATTATCTACACCAACTATCTACAATGAAACTTTGTAGGTATAATCAGACAACATTAAGGTAACTGGTGCATATCATTTCATTTTAATATATACTCTCTTCATAAAATTACTTCTGGTTAAAGTGGAACGATTGTCTTACAAAAAGCAATCGATTTTCCTGTAGTCAATAAATAGTATTAATACATAAATTTATACTATCTATTTACTTTTGGGTATTTGTTTGCGCAAAATGAACAAAAACCATTGTTTAATTCAGAAATTAAAACTTACGTGTGTGTGTAAAAAATGTCAGGTACAAATACGCTAATTAGCCAAAATTTTCATCTCTCAAATTCTCAAACTTCATTAGGTATAATATTTTAGGTATATTGCTTAAAAATAAATTAAACAGCATTAAAACGTCAGTTATTATGTGCTAAAGTGCATTCTAATCTAAAGTAGAGGCGCAAGGAGCACTAACATTAAAAAAGTCGTTGAAATATTAGATGTAAAATAAATTGCATCGAAATGAAGATACATAGCTAAAAGAATAAACTAAATAGTAATGTTATATTCCTTCGATCGCACGCGCCACCTATGCCAATTGTTATAAAGGCTGGATAGCCTAGTTAGATATTCTTGGAAATGGAAATGCTACACACACGCACGACATGCACGACGACGTGCGAAGTTGCCACTATTACCTACGTTGACATCTTTTAGTAGAGGGTAAGAAGTTTGGTATCTGTTTCTGACCAAGTGAGTCGGAGGTTTTTCCGTATTCCTTGTTTTAGAAAATTCAACCGTATTTGAACATGATTAGATGGTGGAGGGTTATTATGGTAGGCTTCTAAGTGTAATGGTCGAGTTCGAATCCGCTCCACATACTTTATTTTTGTTTGTATGTACAACTAGACAGAGATAGATAATGTTCCTTGACACGCTTTTTAAAAGTCTGTAGTGACGGACTGTCCCGCACCTCATGTGGAAGAGAGTTCCAAAGTCTCGCAGTATGAACAGTAAAGTAGTAGGAAAAGAAATCGGAGCGATGGATAGTTGCTATGTGAGTTTCTAAAACTATTACGTTGTTCTAAACCCAGTACATGAAACTCATTCAACAGTCTCTGAGCCGCTTCTTGCGTACGAGTGTACCGTATGTGCAGTAAAGCAGGCTCCGAGCTTGACTGTAGCCAGTCTATACAAGATAAATTAAAGTCACCTACAATCGCGACGTAGTCCTCGTCATTTTCCGTACATACTTTTGTGACAGAGTCTATTACATTGTATATGTATATGTATGTCCTGAACTGATTTGCCTCCCACGATATATGTCACACATACATGCAAATTAGCTCTTATAGAGCCCGCTCTGACGTTAGGTACCGGTTATCCACATATACTCCCTCGACGAAACTGACCATTCCGGACAAGATATCGTGTTTAAGTGTTTCTGTAAACAGATCATAACACCGCCGCTCGTAGTTTTATTTATTTATTTAACAGTTTATTGTGCACAAAAACAAGTATACAATATTGATAAAAAGAAAAACAACACAACAGGTACAGCTTACTTCATAAGAAATATCTTACAGCAGACCTACGGAAGAGACCTAGTGAACCCATCGTTACGAAAAATTTCATACTCCGAAGGGTATAATTCCGCATCATATATGCCACTATGCAACCAGGTTTCCGTTATAATAACAATGTCTAAGTCTGATGTAACTATGTTACGGGGAAATTCAAGGGTCTTTGTACGGAGCCCTCTAGTATTCTGATAATATAGTTTTAAATTATCGACAGCCATTAGCCTAACGTAATAGAAAAATTCTTAAAAAACTAGTTAAATATATTTTTGTAGCTACTGTTTTTACTGACAACAGCAGCGACTTTATTCGAACTTGTGTTAACGCTCGCCGATATCGCATTGCCTAAATATAATATACCCAATTTAACTACATTGGTGGCGGTGGCGCATTTAATCTCCGTTGTTTTGGTGTAAAATATATTTCAGGGACCATTATCACCATAGAATCGTCCTTACCGCTGCCGCGCGCACTATTTACCTTCATACATGATGGGCACTTCAGACCAGTTAGTTGTTCGGGAGCTATATGCAGCAGATGCGTCCGACGAGATATTTAGGCACGTTAGGCAGTAGCATGATTCACACGCATTGCACTTCACGAAGTTGTTTTCTTCTAGTATGACATTACAACTGGCACACTTCATTGTTTGATAAATAAATATTCGTGGACAAATATTCGTGGGCAAATTCACACAGCGCCATCTAGCTCCAAACTAAGCAAAGCTTGTGCTATGGGTGCTAGATAACTGATAAACTACTTAAATACTTTTGAATGCATACTTATTATACATACAACACCCAGACCCGTAACAGAAATTAAACTACATCATTTTAATTTCTGTCCGGCCGGGAATCGAACCCGGGGCCTCTTGCGTGGCTAACTGGCATGTTGACCACTGAACCACTCAGGTCGTCAATCGGTTGTCGTCAAATCGGTTTGATAAGTAGTTAACTACTTCTTTACCACCCAACTATGATAGATGGTGCTATTCAAGCTTACTATTAGATTCAGGAATCATGAAGCTGTACTTAAGTTGTGGCAACAGTTACAATATAGCTTCAACAGATGTCGCTGTTGCACAGTATTGCTCCGTACCAAGTGCAGATGTCGCTAGTGTTCCCGACGATGGTGTTGACGTAATTTGATCGCTCGGTAGCGCAGCAGGTAAGAGGCCAACTTGCACGCCGGAGCACCCGGTTCGAGAATCAGCAGTGCACCGGCAGAATTTACAAGGTAAGTAGTTACGAAGCAGGTGACTCACGTTTCGTAGATCTCGATGGCGTTACCAAAGCGTGGTGGGGCACCTCGGCAGACGGCCCGTCTCGAGCGCAAGCAGGAAGACCGACAATTTTCAAAATGGCTGCTGGTTCTTACGGCGTGGTCCGTTAGTTGAAACAGGAGGCCCCGATGTATGCAGAGTAACAGGTATCAGAGCAAGACTTCCGACTAATTTGAATATGGCCGGCGCTGTAAATGGCAAAATGCGCAAGATAGAACAGGAGGAGAAACGTAATTTTTATTAAACAATACACTTTCGATTATTGCCTCTGCCGCTCGCTAAAGCTCCTTTCGGCCTGTCTAAGGTTAGCTGGGAGAGATCCAGTTGTGGGATAAGTTCGCCTTTGCTTTGTAACTGTTTCCTATTTAATTGTACTATGTTGTTGCAATAAAGAGTTTACATACATACATACATACATACACTTTTGTTATTCAATAACGAATGTTTTAAGTCATTATTTGTTGTTACCTAGGTACAATAGGTTATAAAAATAATATTAGATTAGGTCAGAGTATCCAAACATATTTATTTCGTATTTCTATTACAATTAATCCAACGTAAATAAGTCAATAATTAAATAATAAATTCAAAAATAACAAACAAAATAAATAATCAATTTATAAATGTCAATCATAAAAATATGCACGTAATTATTCAATCATATAAATTAAAACATTGGTCGATCATTAATGTCAAATAAATATACAAATAACTATTGTAAAAAAATAATAAAAATAAATTTCCAAAATCTATTTATGAATAGTTAATTTTATTTCTAGAAATTCATTAAGCGATCAGAACGCTTGTGCAAAGAGCCACTGGTGAAGTTTCCGCTTAAAGATTAAGAAGCTTGGAGCTTCTACCACTGATTGTGGTAGCCTATTGTACACAGGTGGTCCCATCACCCGGATAGTGTTCGAGGTTTTAGCCAATGAATGCGGTATAGGTAAAAGCCGACTTGCATACGAGTGACAGTCGTCAACACGTGAATAATCGCTCAGGTGTTCCCTCGCATATTTAGCTATTTGGAAGATCAGTAGACACGGCAAAGTCATAATGTTATGTTTCACAAAAAGTGGCCTCGCTGGTTCATTAGGCGGTACCCGCGCTATCACTCGGACGACGCGCTTTTGCGTCCTAAATACACGCTCCCACTCCGTCGCGCGATACAAGTTTTTTGACGGTTGACGAATCACTTTCATTTCATACATTTTAGGGCACCTATTATCCCAGCGGGTCGTTAGCGACCCACTCAAAAAAACTACTATTTTCAAGTATTACTTTTTTAATACAAATTTTGGTTCTTTTATTTATGCCTATTTTGAACAATATTACGACTTAAATTGTTACGGGCATAACTTTATACGGGTTAATAACTATTGCGCGTTTCCGAAACAAGCATGGGAAAGTCAAAAGCATATCGCCAAGATGAATTACTGATGGTTTCTATATATAAGACAAAAGTTTCTATAAATAGGATACTGTGCAATAACCAGATAGGATGATTTTGCATTGATGACAGGCCAATAAAATTCCAGGGTATGCTTTGACTTGCAATTATCTTATCCTTACGCAGTTTAAAAAAAGTCGGTTTCGGATGCGCAGATAGGTCGACCTTGGTCGGACGCTCGACCACGCTCCCCTATTAGAAAAATTACTTTATTTTATATTACAATTAAGGATTAGTGTCAACCGTCTAGCCGCCTCCTAGATAGGCCCCGGCGCATGGTTATACAGGCACCTGAACACTACTCTACAGACACGTTGCTGTGTCGGAAAGGCGCTGTAGCGGCCGTTGATCCATCAATCAAAAACCTTTGGTTGCAGCGCGGCGTGTTCATCGTGGCACGATGAAACCACTTTTCTTGCTCCACATTAATGATTTGCTAAGTCCGGTATCCTTGGGTGCGCTGATGATAGCACTGTTGTGGAAAGGTACCTAACGAACGCTCGAGCTACTGGAGCTCAGGTTCAGATCAGTAGAGAGGCACTACTCAAGCGCATAAATAAAACCTTGAAAGCTGGTGAGTCGTTGCCTTTGGCCGACAAGTTAGAGCTGCTTGGTGTTACCCTATCATCGGACCTTAACTTTGGACCATATGTTGAGTCAAGAGCCCAATTGACTGCTAAAAAACTTGCTAGTCCTTGCCAAGGTGACGAAGTACTTCACACCTGGACAGCTTCTCAATTTATACCAAGCACAAGTCTGGTCATGTATGGAGTACTGTGGGCAACTCTGTGATGGGTTCGCCAAGTATCGGCTGGAAGCTCTTGACTCTATCGACTAGAACACCATCGTAGAGTAGACAGCTTGTTGGTCTTCTATCGAATTCACTTAGGCGAGTACTCCCAGGAGCTCCACAACCTTGTTCCATCGTGACCTTTATATTATCGAACAACGAGGGAGACAAAAAATCGTAATCCATATATGGTAGACGTCCCACCATCACATACTAAGCGTTTTGCACGCACGCTACATCTTCGACCTCATCGTCGCTTTTCATCTGTTGAGTTGAAATCAAAAGCAAGGTTATCGACAATAACAAAAAAATGATCGATAAATCGACATAAAATATAGTGTGGTACAACACACTCCGCCATTTTAGTTTCTGGTAGGTATGCCCTTTTTTCGTAGGTATGGCAGTTGCATGTGTTTTCTTGTTCTTCTATGATATTATTATAATAATATAATAGAACGCATAATCATAGCAATAAAGCAATATGTCATAATTTATAGGGGGTTATGGAAATGAAATGAAAATACATTTATTGTTGCCTTTAGATACCATATCACAAGCTACACATATACCTACTTATAGACAGTAAACCAAACACAATAACAAAATAATTCACCAATCATCTAAAATTACCTACATATTCTCATGCTTCGCAGCATTGGAACTGCTGTAGTGTGGTACCCCCCGACAACAATAGGACCTCGCTCAGCGTATGCCATGGCCTGAGCAGGGGCGCTGGTCTTCCGCGAGTTCCGCGTGAAATAGAAAGCTTGTTTTAAAAATTTTTAGCTAGCCACCCGGCCCTAAAGTTATGGTGTAGAACCGGCCTGTGAAGCCCTTTCAATGGATACCAAACACTAAAGGTATTAAAAAAAAAAAAATTAAATCCCATACAATAAATTGATGACAACATTGCTGCTCCCCCCATGGGAATTCAATTCAATTCAATTAAAAAACATTTATTCAAATTAGGTTTTTACAAACACTTATGAACCTCATACCTACATAGGTAACATTAAGTAAAAATCTATTAACATCTTAAAATGATAGGCGCCGCGGCATCATCGAGCGCATTTCCTTGGCCATGCTGAGACCGACCGACTAGTCAAAACAGCCGGAAGGCACGGCCACAGAAAAAAATAAAAATAAAAATGAACCGCAAGTCCAGCGCCGCCACCAGCCACCTGTCACTATGACACTGTCAACGCACGGTGCACATCAACAATGCCGTTCGCAAATGCAAACGATTAAACTACCGCACCTCAATACTTTCACATTTATCTATTTATAAGACAAATCTTCAAACAAAAAAACACATTCACAGACAATTACAACAGTTAGAAAAAGTATTACGTTAACTATACATACACAATCACAAATATAAACAGAAAGTTTAAAATTTGAATTTGTAATGACATATTTTGGTATTCAGCCTACGTTTCATATTGATTAAAAAGTTACTTTATCTACACTCATAGCGTAATGTTCCAATTACATATTCGAAAACAGTTGTTTAAGGATAAATTTTATCACGCCAGTCTATATTTTAAAAAATTACTTTTCGATACAGCATTTCCCATATTATTTTCATTATAGTTGTAATGAAATAGTAGTTTATGCAACTGTCATATAAAAGGGGGTATTAAAACATGATTGTCTGTTTATCATACAAGGCGTAGCCGAGTATGATAATAGTTTGACACGAGTGTTTTAATACCTAACTATGTGCAGTTGCATACACTACTTTATCTACACTCATATTTTCATGTTAAAATTTCGTACCTATAATTTTTTCAACTTTGCTGGAAGTAACTGCAAGTCAGTTCTGTTGTATCTAGGCGTCGAGGAAATCAAGCGAAATTCACTTCACTACTTTCACATTTATCTATTTATTTGCTTCAAACAAGAAAAAACATTTACAAACACAAATTACAACAATTAGAAAAATATTCTGTTTAGCGGGAAAATAACCACAGACTACTGTGACAGTTAACTGATCATAAATATAAACAGGAATTTTGAATTCGTTGAAGACATTTAGGTATTCAGCCTACATTTAGCCGTGACTCGGCGCCCGAAAAAATTAAAAAAAAAAAAGTGTTGCATAATTATTATAAAGTTATTTAAATTATGGCCGTGTGGTGTCCGGCAGAGTAGAATAGCACCAACCCCTTACATTCATGGGTGTCGTACAAGGCGACTAATGTTTTCAAGGCAAAAGATCAAAGTCTCCGTAGTCTGGAAAATGGGCAGCAGCATTTTCCATTATTATATTTAAACACTGCGATTTCCAACC
The DNA here is from genome assembly GCA_907269095.1 of Blastobasis adustella. NCBI lineage: Eukaryota > Metazoa > Arthropoda > Insecta > Lepidoptera > Blastobasidae > Blastobasis > Blastobasis adustella. The sequence continues at coordinate 3,053,228 of OU026132.1, forward strand.
CGCCTGCCAAGCGTGGAGATTATGGCAATAACCTCGTCTTTCGTGGGAGAGGCCCTAAGTCCTGCAGTGGACTGTTACGGGCTGTGATGATGATGATGATTTAAATTATGGGAAATGCTGTATCGAAAAGTAATTTTTTAAATTTTTATAGACTAGCGTGAAAAAAGTGTATCCTTAAACAACTGTTTTCGAATATGTAATTGGAACATTACGCTATGAGTGTAGATAAAATCGCTTTTTAGTCATTATGCAACACTTTTGTTTTTTAAATATGTTTCGGCCGCTGTGATACGGCGAAATGTAGGCTGAATACTTTAATGTCTTCAACAAATTTAAAATTCAAATTTTCCTGTTTATGGTGTGTAATTATTTTCTCGCTAAATGGTATATTTTTTCCAATTGTTGTAATTTGTGTATATTTTCTCTTATTTGAAGCAAATAAATAACGGGTCTTTCAACAAGGACGGGTCGATGTTAAAATTGAATAAAACAAGATGTGTGCAAGATATTAACGAAATTTATTTTTTATTTGAAAGGCCCATTTATGCCATTACGGATGGAATATGACATCGTTCAAATGTCCGCCGCGGCTTCGTATGGTAGCACGAATCCGAGAGGTCCAATTTTTAATGACTCTGCTGCATAGATCCGGCTGAATCTGAGCGATGGCCTGCGTTATGTTGGTTTTCAGGGCAACGGTCGATTGTGGCTTATTGGCATAGACCTGCGACTTCAGAAAACCCCACAAGAAAAAGTCCAGCGGAGTCAAATCACACGATCTTGGGGGCCAATTCACGTCACCTCTGCGAGAGATAACCCTACCCTCAAACCGTTCATGCAGAATCTCTATTGTGTCGTTCGCTGTGTGGCAAGTAGCGCCATCTTGCTGGAACCACATATCGTTCACGTCCATATTGTTCAATTCAAGCCAAAAGAAATTGTTTATCATTGATCTGTAGCGCTCGCCGTTGACGGTGATGGCCTCGCCAACGTCGTTTTCGAAGAAGTACGGACCAATGACGCCGCCAGACCAAAATCCGCACCAAACAGTAACTTTTTGTGGATGCATTGCTACCTGGTGAACCTCATGTGGGTTGTGGTCATCCCATATACGGCAATTTTGCTTATTAACAAAACCATTCATCCAAAAATGTTCCTCGTCGGTAAAGATTATTTTTCGGCTAAAATCGTGGTCCTCTTCCAAGCGTTCTGATGCCCATTCAGCGAACACACGGCGTTGTCTATGGTCATTAACTTTGAGCTCTTGGGTCAGTTGGATCTTGTACGGATGCAGGCCCAAGTCCCAACGCAAAATTCTCCAAGTTGAAGTCTGCGAAAGGCTGAGTTCTTGTGCACGGCGAGAAATCGACTGCCTCGGAGTCTCCTGAACACTCTCACGAACAGCGGCGATGTTCTCGGCCGATCTGGCGTTCCTTTGACGTAAAGGTGTTGGTTGGTTGTTCACCGAACCGGTCGTCTCAAATTTGGTCACCAATCGTTGGAGAGTAGACTTTGAAGGGCCACCGCGTCTGCCGTAAAATGAGCGCAATGCGCGCAACGTTTGCACTAACGAACACTCATTTTGATAATAAAGTTTTATCATTTGCACATGCTGCTCAACCGTGTAACTTGCCATGGTTATTTGGCATCAGTGAATGAATAAGAAAAAATAGATTTGACAGATGCCGCCATAACCAAATGGCCGCCACAGACTATTAACATCGACCCGCTCTATTTGAAAGACCCTTTAGATAAATGTGAAAGTAGTGAAGTGCAGTTCCCGTCGTTTGATATCCTCGACACGTAGATACGACAGAACTGACTCGCAGCTTACTTTCAGCAAAGTGGAGAAAATTATAGGTACAAAATTTTAACATGAAAATATGAGTGTAGATAAAGTATTGTATGCAACTGAATATAATTAGGTATTAAAATACTTGTGTCAAACTTTGACAAACAGATGTGAATGTTTTTTCTTGTTTGAAGCAAATAAATAGATAAATGTGAAAGTAGTGAAGTGAAGTTCCCGTCGCTTGATATCCTCGACACGTAGATACAACAGAACTGACTCGCAGCTTACTTCCAGCAAAGTGGAGAAAATTATAGGTACGAAATTTTAACATGAAAATATGAGTGTGGATAAAGTACTGTATGCAACTGAATATAATTAGGTATTAAAACACTTGTGTCAAACTTTGACAAACAGAATTCATGTTTCATATGCCAGTTGCACAAACTACTATTATGTTGCAGCTGTAATGAAAATAGTATGGGAAATGCTGTATCATCAGTATTTTTTTTAAACTTAATATTGAAAAAAGTTTATTCTTAAACGACTGTTTTCAAATACGTAATTGTATAATTACGCTAAGAGTCTAATTATAATATATTTTTTCAACGGATTACAACAGCAGGGTACATTTTTACATTATATGAAGCATCCTTTAGGCCGTGTGGTGTCCGGCAGAGTAGAATAGAACCAACCCCTTACACTCATGGGTGTCGTACAAGGCGACTAATGTTTTCGAGGCAAAAGATCAAGAGTCTCCGTAGTCTGGAAAATGGGTAGCAGCATTTTCCATTGTTATATTTAAATCCTGCGATCTCCAACCCGCCTGCCAAGCGTGGAGATTATGGCAATAACCTCCCCTTTCGTGGGAGAGGCCCTAAGTCCTGCAGTGGACTGTTACGGGCTGTGATGGTGGAAGCATCCTTTTAAGCCATATATAATTCTGTGTTAGAAAGTTTAGCTTTTCTTAATCATGCTAATCAATTAATCATCGTGGTGTTAATGTCCCGGTTGCGCTCTTGCGCACGAGGGCGCGGGGTCCGCCTTGACCATGATCCAGGATTTGGCAGATCAGGTTATTACAGTGCAGCGACGCCATCTGACCTCCGTGACCCTGCTACCAGGGGAACCTGACCAGATTGGATCGTGGTTACACACTCAGTCGCCTGAACGTACAAGTTTCATCACGTTATTTTCCCTTACCGTAAGAGACATCGGTTAGTTTTCAACTTATGTACATAACTCAGAAAAGAGTCATTGGTATATGGCCGTAGTGGGTCTCGAACCCGGTACCTCTCGCTTACGAGTTGGATACCCTAACCGTCCGGCCACCGACGCTCCTATCAAGCTTATCAATTAATAAATTCTATTGTAACACTGCTCTATCTCTAACTACGTTATTTTTTTTTCAGGAGAAATAGGGTCAACAGGTGACTCAATTTACCTGGAATGCACAAACGCAGGTAGTCTGCCTATGTTGGACTTTATACAGATACCCACCGAGATCAACTCGTATTTCTGCGATCCAAATGACACTTACAGCGCTATGTTTCATCGTTTTAACATAAACTTGTCAAAAGTAAAGTATTTCAATACACATCCTGAAGCCAAGTTCTCTCCTTCATATCTCATTGGATTGCCAAATGGTACATTTTTTGAAGTAGAGTTAGAAGATGAAGCAGCTCTAATTCATTATTCCGGTAAGTACTAATAGTAAGGGCGCTTAAGTACTGCATACGATCCAAATTTGTACGTGATCTGCGTCAACACTTTGGCTCAAGGGCAAACCAAAAGCATGTATGAAAAAGTTGATGAATGTATAAGAAATGAGAGAGATTTGACAGGGCCATAGGAAGTGTAACAATGTGGTATTATAAATTGGTCATTAGATCTTGACACTGTAAAGTTTGGGCTCTTCATGTTTAGTTATAGTGTCATATGGGTATCAAGCCCAAAGTTTGTCAAACTATATGGCTACCTGTCAAAACGAACAAGTAAGACGGACTGAAATGTTGTGATCCTTGCTCGTATTCTTTTCTGTATAATATAGGCACGTTTTGTTAGTTTTGTGTTATTTGTTTTAAGAAGTACATTGGCCGCAAATTACAATCTTTATCGTCAACGTACAATGTACAACGTACAACGTACAACGTACAAAAAAAAAAAAAAAAAAAAAAAAAAACGTCAAAAATGTTGACACGGTTTACTATCGCATATTTTAATTTAATTTTTAAAAATAGCCACGGGGCTTTTTCCTAACTCCTGGCGCTGTGCTTAGTCGCGCCCCGTGGCAGTACATATTATTTGTTGTTGGTACTGTTGTGCGTGCACGGATATTTAATGGTGTTGAGGCCGTTTTGTTTGTGTGATTTTGCTTCATACACCATAAGTATTGTTGTGACAGATCGGCACGCCGTTGCCTTAGCAGCGTCTGTTATTTGACTGTTGCCATAGGAGGTCGCCGAGCTGCGCATGTCAAAAGGCCTAAATCAAGCGTTTTCCTCTGCGCCTTTGGAGTTGGCGCATGACGTGCTTCAGACGGAAAGTCTTAAAAAGTCATCTAGGCAGCAGTTGTCAGTGTTTTGATATTTTTAAGTATTTTTTTGAGGTGTTTTTGTATATATATATTACCAGTTTACTTTTGTATGCATGTCTCAGGTTCCCAATAACGCACAGTCGAGTTCGCTGGCAAATTGGATCCGTTGCCCCAGGTGCCCCCAGCCTCATTTATGTAAGGGACAGAGGGGCTTGAACATCCATATAGGTAAGTCGCACAAAGACCGCTCCGTACTTACTGCCTCTGCCCCTTCGTCGGCCCCCGTTCCCACCGCCTCAGCCTCAGACTCCATAAAACTTTTCTGGGAACGGGTGTCCGACTTAAAATCAACAAAACGCGTTGTAAAACGAATCCCACGCGGAGCGAGGGTCGCTGTAGCTCAGACCCTCGCAAAAGACGTTCTTAGTGCCACCGCCAAAAACGACGAACAGAGCTGGGAGCACCTACTTACATTTCCGTTTAGAATTCTACATATTGAAGATACTGCATGCCCAAACAAAACAAATTCACTGACTTCATGCATTAAAAATAATTGTTCTAATCCTGCCTCCCTCATCACCATCAATGATCACCGCTTTTTTAATTATCCAAGTATCTCTCAATATGTAGAAAATAAAATAAGCGACGGTGATATTAAAGGGGCTGCCAGGATCCTTTTTTCCAGCGACACTTTCGCTCCCGACACGCCCGAGACGTTGGCCGGCCTACGTTCTAAACACCCTTTACCTTCGGCAGACCTTCGCTTACCAGACGCCCCTAGTGCTGCGGATCCTGCGCTGCAAGTTTCTGCCGATGCTGTCCGTCAAGCCGTTTTTTCATTCCCTAACGGCTCGGCGGGTGGCATAGATGCCCTGACCCCGCAGCACCTGAAGGACCTCTTAAGCTGCGCTGGTGAGGCAGGAGATATTCTATTAAATGCTATTACGGGGCTCGTGAATCTTATGCTGTCAGGCTCAGTCGTTAGTTCGGTCGTAGAAACTCTGTATGGTGCCAACCTAATTGCCTTAAATAAAAAGGATGGAGGCATTCGGCCCATTGCTGCTGGCACCACCTACCGGCGCCTGACAGCAAAACTTTGCTGTAGATTCTCCGCCCCAAATCTTAAAGAATATTTTCAGCCCCTCCAGCTCGGTTTTGGCACGAACGGTGGTTGCGAATCCTCCGTTCATGCCCTTAGGACTTTCCTTCAGAATGAGGGCGGGGAAGTTCTTCTGAAGGTAGATGTTAAGAACGCGTTCAATTCGGTAGATAGGGGCGCCTTGTTGGATCAAATTCGTAAGAAGTTGCCTGCCGCGTATAAATTTTTGTGGCAGTGCTACAAGGAGCCCACCAACCTTCTACACAAGGGCCATCTCCTGCACTCGGCGGTCGGCTGCCAGCAAGGCGACCCTTTCGGGCCGGCCATTTTTAGTCTCGCGATCCACCCCATTATCGAAAAATTAAATTCCAAATTTAACGTGTGGTATCTTGACGATGGGACTTTGGGAGGCGAAGCGAGTACAGTACTACGGGATCTGCAGCTCCTCATTCGAGAGTTCAGTGCCATAGGCCTGGAGCTGAATTTCTCGAAATGTGAGCTGTTTATCTCTGAGTCTTGTCCGACGCCTGGCGCTATTTCTGCTGCTTTTAGTGCTTTAGCCCCTAATATTACAGTCGTCGGCAAGTCCTCGCTTCACCTTTTAGGCTCCTCAATTTTCGATGATTCCCTTCAAGATTTTGTTGACCAAAAATTCAAAATTTTAATGATGTTTCGGACCGCCTACTCCAAATTAACAGTCACATGGCTTATGTCATAATTAGATACTGTTTATTTGTTCCAAAATTTATGTACGTTTTGCGGTGTTGTCAGTTGTGGAAACATCCTGCTCTGTTAGAGCTCCTAGACAACACCGTGAAACATACCCTCTGTTCGGTTTTGAATATTAATCTGGCAAATTCTTCCTGGGACCAGGCATCATTGCCTATTCGATTTGGTGGTCTGGGCATTCGGAAAGTATCGAGTGTTTCCCTGCCAGCCTTTTTGTCCTCGGTGAATAGCTCGCAGTCCCTAGTAAATAAGAAACTGTTAAAACTAGGGACTTTTGAGTTAGCATTCTCCACCGATGCCAAAAATGCTTGGCAGTTGGCTTGCCCGGAGTCGGAGCCCCCGGCTAATCCTTGCTCGCAGAGCCTTTGGGACGAGCCGCTCTGCAGATTGGTGCGAAACAACCTTTTTAGCGCATCAACCAATTCTGCAGAGCGTGCTCGCCTCCTGGCTGCTGGCGAGTGGGAGTCGGGTCTCTGGCTACAGGCATTACCCTCTAAAAACATCGGCACTTTACTCGACAGTGCCACGTTTAGGCTTGCCACGGCCCTTCGTCTTGGCGCACCCTGTAGCGCTCCTCATCAATGCCGCTGTGGTCGTCCTGTAGACCAGCTCGGCCACCACGGCTTGTCTTGCGGCAGGAGCGCTGGTCGCCTTCCTCGTCATGCGGAACTCAACGATGTCATCCGCCGGGCCTTTACCACCGCTGGAGCACCCGCGGTGCTGGAACCGAGCGGGTTAGCCCGCGAGGATGGTAAGAGGCCCGACGGAATGACACTCACTCCCTGGAAACTGAGACGGCCTCTGGTATGGGATGCTACTTGCATCGATACCCTTGCGCCGTCCCATCTTCCAGTGACCGCGTGTCAGGTTGCGATGGGTGCTGCCTCAGCTGAGGACGCCAAGCGGCGCAAATATGCTAATCTCAGTGGCGATTACATATTTGCGCCATTTGGCGTTGAAACTCTTGGGCCGTGGGGACCAGGCGCACACTCCTTATACCGGGAGTTATCTAAGCGCCTGGTCGAAGTTACGAATCACCAGAAGGCTGGCCTCTTTTTTGGTCAACGCTTAAGCCTCGCTGTCCAGCGGGGCAACGCGGCCAGCCTTCTGGGGACTTTTCCAAATTCGGGGGACCTGGGCCAAATTTTTTATCTTTAGTTAGGTTTAGAGTAAGGTTCTTTGTAATTATAATAATTGTTAACTTTTTTATTTAAATAAACTCCCACTGACGTACAATTAGTATATTATGAATTAAGCCATTAAAGGAATTTGCCCAAAGTTAGAGTGAGCTATATCACATGAGGAGGAAGGATTCGAGCTTGTGAGGAAGAAATATTAATTTGGTTAATTTTGTACCAGTTCATAATATTTTGATAGCTTAAAATCTAACGTATTTGACTACGATTTAAGGTTAGATGTTCTAGAGCTAAGCAAAAAATTATGAAGCAAAAAATGATACCACATGTATGTCAGAACGCAACTGCATCGACTGGAGTGCTGTTTCTGGGGTTACTTTTATGGATGTCAAGATGAAGTTTTCAATTCCATGCTGCTATGCGTTGAAGTCTTGTCAAATACTCGAGTCCTGGAAGATTTAATTAGAACCCGGACATTTAAAAAGAAAATTATAAAAATGAAGAAGAAAACACTTACTTTTTGACGAATGTCCTCATACTCTGGTTTCCAACTACTGGCTCGCCCTTCAATGAGGTCAGTCTATACAGGGGTGCCAATATTCTAGAAAAATCTCGCATGAATTGACGAAAGTACGAAGCTAATCCTATGAATTGCCTTAACTGAGTCACGGTCTCTGGAGGTGGTAGAGATGTCAGAGCGTCTATCTTTCTACGATTGGGTCTAATTTGGCCAGACTCTACTTCAAACCCTAGAAACTCTACCTTCGTCTTAAGGAAGGAGCATTTTTTCAGGTTCAAAGAGAAATCGGCTTTCTTCAGAGCGTCCAATACAATGTTAAGTCGCTCTAGGCCTGATTCTACATCGGGAGAGACTATTAAAACGTCATCCACGTAGACTATCACGTAACTATGAGCAAGGTCACCAAGCGCGTTCATAATAGCACGTTGAAAAACTGAGATGGCGTTCTTGAGACCAAATGGCATAGTTAAGAACTCGTATTGACCTTCGTTTGTTATGAAGGCAGTGCTCTCTATGGATTCTACATTTACTGGATTTAAGTGAAATCCACTTGCGCAATCTAATTGTGTGAAGTATTTACCCCCGTGAAGCCGTGAAATTTGGTCAGAGATCAAAGGAAGTGGGTAACGGTCTGCTACCGTATTACTGTTGAGTTCGCGATAATCAATACACATGCGGTCTGAACCATCATGTTTCTTGACTAATACAGCTGGACTTGCGAATGGAGAGCAGCTGGGTCTAATGATATTCGCGTCTAAAAGTTCTTTTACGCGTTCGCGAATGACTCTACGTTCCTCAGCTGACATTCTATACGGTCGCCGCTGCACCGTGCGATTCGGATCTATCAACCTGATCTTAAGCTCACCTGTATTTACACGCGTTCTAGGTAGACCTGTGATGAAATAATCAGAGAACCGATCTAATATTTGCAAAAGCTTTAACTTATCGCTACCAACTATATCTGTCACAATAGCAGTCAAATCCAATCTACACGCGGTATTATTATTCATTGAATTTACAGAAAGTACCCTAGTTATGATAAGCTCGGTTGCCGTCATGTTTATAGCAAAACCCTGTTTCAAAATCTCACGTCCTATCATGACGTCACTCTGTAAATAATTATCGGGCAAAATATGCAATAAAACTTCCAGATGGTGATCATTAATCGTAACACAGGATAAAATTTGTTCGATGCTAAATACTCGTGCCTGACCAATACCTGTCATAGCAATAACATTATTAAATCGCCTGCCACTAAATTTGGCTGCAAAACTCTCTTTAACTAACGAGCATTCAGCGCCGGAATCGTAAATAAACTGAATCAATTCACCTTTATGCTGTAATGTGCCTGATGGTGGATGCACAACGCACACGTCAACACGTCGCTCGCCTCGTGCTGCGCCGGAGCCGTCGCCGGACAGCGATGTGGCCCGGTTTGCCGCATTTAAATTCAATTCAATTCATTTATTTGCATATAAATATGGTATACATGGTCTTAATTCTATGAAGTCTCACATATTTAGTCATTTTACATGGCATGCAAAAACTTATATTATATATTTATTCGTCAAATTTTTAACGTTAAAGTCTAAAAATTCCTTTACTGTGTAAAATACATACTGCATAAGCCAATCATGCAAAGCCCTTTTAAATTTATGTGGCAGTACCTCTTTTATTTCGTTTGGAATTTTATTAAATACCGTTATGCACATATTGTAGCAATTTTGTAGAAATAGCGTAGACTTTGGTTGCGTGTTTATACAAAGTCGATGTGCGTGTCTCGTACTTCTGGGAACGATATCTTTTTCCGTTTTAAATAGTCCTCTGTTACACTTAACGAAATAGCATGCCTCCACAATATACAAGCATGCCAATGGGAGGATGTTCGCTTTCTTAAATAACGGTCTACATGATACGTATGGTGCTACATTATAAATGGCTCGTATGCATTTCTTTTGCGCTAAAAATGCCTTTTGAACGTCTGTGCTATTTCCCCAGATAATCAATCCGTACCTCAATATTGATTCCACATAACCGTAGTATGCGGCTTTGCACGTCTCTATACTAGAAATTCGTTTTAATTTGAAAATTGGATAGGCAAATCTATGAATCCTCTTTTGCACATTCTCAACGTGATTTTTCCATTTCAAATCTTTATCAATAATTGTACCTAAAAATGTCACATTCTCCGCTTCCTTAAGGGATTGTCCATTATAATTTATTTTCCATTTGTCCTTTTTAAAACTAGTGTAATTTTTAAAATTAATATAGAATGTCTTATTGAGGTTAATTAATAATTTATTTTGATTTATCCAATTTATTATTAATGTCAATGTATTATTTATGTCAGTTTCATGGGCTTCTCTATTATTTACTTTTGTTGTAGTTACTGTTAAAGCAATGTCGTCCGCGTATAGAATGCATTTATGGTGCGTAACATTTGGAAGGTCATTAATGTATATTAAAAAGAGTAGGGGTCCTAGTATACTTCCTTGTGGAACACCGGCAATATTAGTCTTGAAATCAGACCTGTTAGTTCTACTTAATTTATCAGGACCTAGCCTGTCAATTTCTACGCATTGTTTTCTGTTCGTTAGATACGATTTCATCCATTTCCAGACTGCCCCTCTAATGCCATAATTTTCTAATTTATTTAAAAGAATGTCATGTTGCACCATATCAAATGCCTTTGTTAGGTCAAAAAATATTGTTGTAGTATAGTCCCCTTTATTTCTGCTCTGGAGTATATAATCCAATAACTCAAATGTGGCTTGTGTTGTTGATTTCCGTTTTCGAAATCCAAATTGCTCATCTTTAAGCACCTTATGTTTTTCAAAAAATCCCATTAATCTTGAATGCATCATTTTCTCAAAGATTTTTGAGAAAATAGGAATTAGAGTAACGGGCCTGTAATTTCCCATATCCATTCTATTCCCTTTTTTATGTAATGGTTTTATAACCGATATTTTTAGTTTCTCTGGAAAGCAGCCAGTTTCCAGTGAAAGGTTTAGAAGGTGAATTAAGATCCCACTAATTTCATTTAAACAAGCCTTAACTACTTTAGTACTTATACTGTCGTATCCCTCAGAATTGGTATTACTAAGCGACATTATCATGCTGCGCAGATCTGTGTTATCAATCGGCTTAGCAAATATGGTATCCCCAGTCTGAGGATGTATTACAGACGTTTTAATGTTTTGATTTAGTGTATCATTTTTCGTTTGACTTGAAACACTAACAAAGTAATTATTAAATCCGTTTGCTATTATAACTGGGTCTATAAGAATGTCCTTCCCGTCGTTTATTTTATCAATATATTGAACTGATTTTTTCTCATCTGTCTGGCTCTTTATGATATCCCAGGTAGTCCTACCGATATTTTTACTATTTTTAATTATTTTATTATTATTTATTTTCTGTGCCGTTATCACGCAACGTTTAAGTACTGTTGAATATCTTTTAAATAACTGTTTGTTGTACTGTGTTTTAGATCTGTAGTACTTAAACCTCATAATTCTCTTTGTTTTGCAACTTAACCGTAAACCTTTTGAAATCCAGTTTTGTTTTAGCTTGTTAACTCTTTTTATTTTTATTAGAGGGAAACATAAATTATGCAACATACAAAACTCATCATAGAATGCATTAAACGCCTTGTTTAAATCGGTATGCCGGAAAGCCTCAGAGAATGAGAGAGCCCCCAAATGTTGTTTAAATTTTTCTATATTTTCACCTGAATAACACCTCCTGTGTACGTAGTAAACATGTTGCATCGTTAACTTCGAGTCACTTTCAAATTGCAACATTTGAGCAGTATTATGATCCGACAGTCCTAACGGTACAGTAAAACCTTCTGCATTTCTTATATTACTGATAATGTGGTCTATACATGACGCACCTCTTGTCGGCGTTGTAATGTTTAAGGTTAAATTATAATTAAGTAGCATATTTTTAATTTTTTTAGTTGTGTTATTGTCCAGTAGTGTATTTATATTTAAGTCTCCTGCTATTATAATTTTGTGCTTCGGAAACCTCGTCATTAACCTGTGTAACGTAATGTCTAATTTATTGAAAAAACGCTGTAAAGGATCCTTTAAATTATTTGGAGTTCTATATATACACAATATTACAATTTTAGGTTCCAAAATTTCAGTGGAGCAACACTCAAATATGTTATTTTCTTTTAAGTCATTATTGATTTGTAGTTCTTTAAATGTAATACCCGATTTTACTAAGATACACGAACCTCCGCTCCTCTTATTTCTTGAGTAGGCGCTTGCCATTTGATAGCCAGTAATTAAAATATTATTTTCCTCACCTAACTTCACTTTAGATTCTGTAAAGCACAGGACATCAGGTGATTCCCGGTCTTCATTAAAGAGAGTTATTTCTACCATTTCCCTTTTTGAAAACAACCCATTGATGTTTTGATGCATAATTGAAAAGTTTGTCAATTTGTTAGGAACGAAAAAATGACTTTATTTTATCGTTTGACTGTGCTTCTCGCGGTTTGTGCTCCGTTGTTTTAGAAAAGTATTCAAGCATGGTAGTTTGTTTTAAATATGTGTTTTTATGTATAGTTTTAGGCTTTGCATAACTGGTACACCGTAGTTTATTGTAACCTAAATATCTAATTTGGTAGTCATTATTGTCAATAACATAATTAATTTTCACAGTCCAATCTAGTAGAGTAGTGTTAATATTACGTGCAGACATTTCCTTATATGTTATATTACCAGTATGATTTACAAAATAACAATTTGAAAAATTTTTGCTAATTAAATATAACATGTCATTCAATTTACCTTCATTTAAATATTTATTTTTATTTATACTCAACAAAATAATTGAACATTGTGAATATGCTTTTAACGTGGCTGATAGTTCTGATAATATTTTTATGGGGTTCTCGTCATGTTCGCCTACAGACAATATTAAAACATCGTCAGAAGAAATCTCGTATAAGCTGCAACTTTTCAATATTTCTTCCGATGAAGCCCCTGGTTTTACCATAGAAGTAATGTGGTACTTTTCATATCCAGTGTTTAACCTTGATGTTGAAAGAGCTCCAGAAAGGCTCCTACACTGCAGTCCTCCTACAATAAAGATATTCTTCTTTCTTTCTGTTGTAGATACCTCCTGTCCCAAACTGTCACATATTTCTGGATTATTTGTAGCTTTTGTCGAACGAATTAGTGTAGAGTTGCTAGTACTTGCTGATTTATTTATGTACTCCGTTAGGTCTAGTCTACGCATTTTTTCTTTTCTGTTAGATAGAAGCTGCTTCTTTTTCTTTGAACCCTTCGAACTACTGCACAGCATTTTTAAGGCATCTATTTCCAATTTTAGCTTATTAATTTGCCTGATATATTTGTTATTCTGTATAATTGTATTTTCAAGTTCATTTTGTGTAGTTTCTAACTGTGATTTCAGCTGTTCTATTTCATTTTGAAGATCGCGGATTTCATGAGATTTTATATTGGTAGATAGATCTAGACTTTTTGTGGAGAGAATTGATTCATCAACTGATTTCTCGTTTGTGCTTAGGTTCGGTAGACTACTGTTAAGTTTCTGGACCGGCGAATTGCAGTTCACACTGGTGCTAGAAATTTCTAACGGTGTTAGGTAGGTTTTCGTTCTTGTTGTGACAAATTTTGTCTCATTACTATTTAATAATATCTCTCGTGGGTTATTCTTTTGAATAGGGGTGGAATTATTGATATCTGAAGTTGGATGTAGTTGCTTTGCAATATCTTTCAAAGTATTAGCGCTATTATTATTTGGACATTTAGATTTAGTTTCTGGATTTTGTGGATATCCTAAACATGCTCGGCACCTCCATTTCACCTTATTTTCCTTAGTCATTAAGTTAAAACGCTTAATTGCTACAACCCCACAGACTAAATCATAAATATGTTTACATAAACAGCAAGTTACGTGCTTGTTTGTACTTATTTCTTTATTACATTTTACACATACTTTTGTTTTAGGGCTAGACATTATGCTATATATGTAATAACTCCCTCTATGACTACCAATGAGAAGAAAGTACTTCGTTTATTGATTTACTTCGTCCTCAATACAGGTTTGCAACAACATACATTTGTAGGTAGTGTTCAATTTCTTCAACAGATGGCGTTGTAATATTAGTTTGTTCGGCACGGGTAGATGGCAGTACTAACTCCGTAAAGTTAATCTATGCGCTAAACTCTGCGTGGAACGGACCGAATTTTTCAAAAATGACATTGACTTTTGCTATGTGTCTGTCATGCATGTGTCAGTCCAAGAATTTTGTTATTTTGATTGTAAAAGTGAAAGTATTTTTACAAATAGAAAGTGCTTTTTTATTTTCAACATGCCTTCAAATCATAATTTAGTGATTTTTAAAGTGTCTCACCAATACTTTAACAATGGAATATGTGTATTTTCCCTTAATTTCGGCGCTGAAAAGCACTACACATCGGCGACCGTAGGTTCGATGAGTTGAATCTAACCTATTTAGACACTGTAAGTCCACTTTTAGCACGATAATAGTATTTAAATTTTAAGAGCAAAACACAGAGTTTATTTACTATTTGGCAGTTTTGACAGCTGTCTTTGGTGTAAAGCACACCAAAGGCTTCGATGTTGGCTGCTGCACTGCTGGGCTCGGCGTTGTTGATGTTGTAGCTCATCCTTTCATGTCGCTCGTCTTGCTTCTGCAATCTGCTCGCTTATGTCCGGTTTTTCCACAGTTGAAGCATTTCACGTTGGTAAGCTTCGCACGTTTGAAATCGAGTGTATTCGACGATTCACCGGTGGTGTTTACATTTCGTTTCAACTGCGAGAAAGCGTTTAATTCTTGCTGCAATTTTTCTCGTGATGTCGCGATATGTGAGCCAGTACAGTAGCTACGGCGATTTCCTCTTTGTTTACATCCTTCCATCGATTAGTCAAAGAGGCTATTAACCGACTTGCATAAGCAGGTAGTGATTCTTTTTCGGTCGGTTTTTCGCCGTTTAATTTTATAAGTGTACCCGCCAAAGTTTCGGTAGAAATAAACCGTGTCGTAAAAAGTACCTTGAATTCACTCCACGTCATGTCTTCGTATGCTACTTGGGACAACCAGGTAGATGCTTCACCCTTAAGCGCCTTGCTGACGGCCAGCACGAGTTGACCTCCACGTGGCGGATTTTGGGAAAAACACAAATCGGCCGTTGCACACCACGATCTCGCATCAGTATCTTGCTTGTCAGGGTCGAACGTTGGCAGACTGTCACGGAAGACTGGTTTCGGTACTTGCAGGGCTTCAATCAGTGCTCGCATGTTCTGGTTTTGTTGTTCGAACATGACACGCCACATATTTGCTTCCGGATTCTCATTTCGCGGCAACGGTCCAAATCCCACTTCTGATGTCGGAGGCACCGGGTCTTGGTTATCAGCAGGGTTCATAATTCTGGACTTCTAACTATGGGCGTCGATGATTTGATGGAGTAACGAAACAACGTAGTTCTCACAATCAAGTATTGTATTTTATAATCACGACATACAGTACTCAGGTAATAGTATAGGTATGTACACAGAACGCGTGATGGTTTCAATAACGACTGCACGGCTCGGCCGTCGCTCGAGAAGTGTCGGGCGCGCCGCTCGACCGCTGCGTTATCGACTCCGTCAGCGCCGCCAGATGGCGCTGGCGTCCCGAATACGCGCCAATTGCGACATATAAATGACATCGTTAAATCTATTAATAATCTAATGAATTTATTTGACGATGACTGTCTGACTGTATTAGCACAGGCTAATAAATAATATAATTGAAATTAATCTAATATTATTGACTGGTTACATAGTAATAACCTACAAATTAATCTTGACAAAACGAAAATTATTAATTTTAAACAGAGATATGAGGGGACTACACATACAAATATAAAACATAACAGACATATAATACAAGAGACAAATGAAACAATATTCCTAGGATTGTACTTAGATAGGAATATGAACTGGCATACTCACAGCCAATCTTCATATGCACTTTATAGACTAAGCACACTAGCCAGTAGAAAAACTTTGCTTGTGGCGTATCACGAACTTGTAGTCTCCGCGCTCAGATGTGGGATTATCTTCTGGGGCAACGCAACAAGAATTGACTCAGTATTTAAAGCACAGAAACGATGTATAATGGCTATCTGTAACTTGCGACGTACTGATAGCTGTAAGTCTTTCTTTAGAGAGCTAAATTTTCTTACACGTTTACGAGGTTGCAGTGTTCGTACGTACGAACAGTCATCTATTCCCAAGTGTGAAAAGTGTCCGGCGCGGGCGCCGTGACCAGTAGCCCTACCATGAGTTACTACAGTAAAATCGGCTTACGTAACTACTCTCGTTCCGTAAAATCCGTTTCCACAATAGTAAATGTAAAATCGGTACCATGAGATTCACATACGTTTCCCGTTTACTGTTCCGTGAAATCACACCAACTACAGTAAATGCTAACTTCAGTGTAGTTCCGGAGTATAGGTCTTTGGCAAGTGTTGTTGATTATTAGTAGTCAGTGTCACAAAAAACTTGTTTATTTACATACAAAGGTTATATTTTAGCAACGCCTAGGCACTTATTCAAATCCTGTTAAATTGATAATAACATATACCTTATGTTCAAATAAAATTACAAACTCATAGACGATCCCCGAAATGAAGAATTCAGTGACTGGTTGAAACCGCGCTTATAGTTTGTCCACTGGGTTTTAAGTAGTTTTAACCCAGCGGAAATAGCAAAGATTAATACTGCATAATTATTGGTAAGTTTTATCTATATCTTGGAGTATATTATACCTAATTTCAACTAAGTGGACATGTTGTACTGAGTAAACTTATATTAGGTATTATTTGTCAACAGGATCAGACTCTGGAGTCATGGTGGTGCAGTAAATTCTTAAAAATGGACGCCTGTAACTTAAAAAGGAACTGCACTTACCCTAGATGAATAAGATCGAAGGCACAACCCCATGTGTAAAAAGGAAATCTTAACATCGGCAAACAAAAAAAATGTTTCAAGTTGAAGATGCAATCGGCAACTAATAAAGTGATGTGAATGTCGACTTTAGCATTAGTTAGTGCAATACTATATTAGAAATTGTTTGTAAAAGTGAAAGTGGTAGTTATGATTTTTTAGATTCTGAATAAAAATATATGTTCCTAATAAATAATTTGATTTTTAATTTCCTGCTATAATTACTAACTTTAGTATAGTATAGGTATAGTACCTACAGCTAAAATAAAAGCCATGCTATTTTCTATTATCAATACAATCTCATAGTTATTTCCCAATAATAATACCTAAGGTTAAAATTCTAAATGACCTATGTGTAAAACCCCAACCTCTTCAATCTCTTCAATGTATTAGTGGCAGACCAACTAAGACATTCATGGACCAGAAAATAGACAGCAGTTTTGTGTTCTCAAGACTGGAATCTGGACCGAGGCTGGAGATCCAACGGCATGTCAGGTGCAGAGATTATGGTAAAACCCTCCACTGATGTGGAGGAGGCCCAAGTCCAACTGTGAACCATTGAAGACTGTTGTGTGTGTGATAAAAATAAAATAAAATTTTAATTTTTCTTATCAATTTAATCTTTCATAGTATGGCACATAACATAAATTTGTTACGATATTGTTGTTGGAAGCAGTTTTGTGGCTTTATCTAGAGCATAATGAAAAACAAAAAATATTTGTTCATCTCATCAACTTTAAAATATTAGTTTTTATATGTAAAATATATAAAACGAGCCAGCGAGTAACTTATATTATAAATATCACTTTACACACATTTTATTATTATAATTAGGTGTTATAGCTTATTAGGCAAGTAGCATGTTGCTGCTGATATGTCTATACAACATTGCAGTGCTGATAATAGCTTTCACTTCCATAACACACACATACTACATTTTAGTTCACCGAATGATTTTATTAATTTTGCATCATTATCCAACTTGTTTTTAAAAAAGTTTACAGAACTGGCGGTCACCTATGAGAGCCTATTGTCCCATGTCTGAGAACTTATTACAACTATTCACAATTCACACCCTGTGGTGTAGCAAGTGATAAACAATAATAGTCTTAGATGGTGTGCAATTTATCCTTGTGCTGTGTCCGCGCGATGCTTTAAAACCTTTCATATTAAACATTCGGTGAAAGTAAAGCTTGTAAGTCTTAATGAGACCACACCGTATCCTTATTTCTTCCAGTGAGGTGAGTTAAATTCTACAAGAATTATTTCTTCATATGACTTCTGTTTCAGGGCTGCCGCTATCTTGGTGGCTCTTCGTTGCACACTCTCGAGAAGATCAATGTCTTGTAGGGAGTTTTAACTCGAAAATAAGTGAAAAACTTAAAAATACTTCTCGCTTTAGAAAATACAGTGAGAGACGTAACAACGTATTTTTATCAGCCGCTTGGGCTTCGGCAAACATCCTTCAAGCTAAATATCGCTTTCCAAACATTTTTGTCACGAAAATAGTAACTATCTCCGAACGAAAAATACTTCTGACATTATAAATTTCAGTGAGTGACGTAACCACATTAGTTACCGTAATTTACTATCGCATCTGTCAAATTTGTGAGTTATGGTACGGTTTTGTATGCAAAACGCTATGTAAACCACAGTCCCTACGTAAACTGTAACGTGAGTGGTAAAGTAAATTAACCAATAGCAACTCATGGTACAGATTTTAGTTCCGCTACTGCCCAATAGAGGCGCTGTACGAATTCTCATAGAAAGCGATTCACGTTTACTGTATAGTAAACGGAAAAAAAACTCATGGTAGAGGCACAGTTACATTTACACCCTTGCAAAATGGCAATGTTCCACAAAAGTGTTTTTGCAATGGCCCCAAAAATCTATAACGCTATACCAAAAATAATACGAGAAGCCGAAAGTCTGAACCGTTTTAAAACACAACTGCACAATTATCTCGTGCAAAGAGCGTTGTACACGGTAAAAGAACTTTTTATAAAAACAAGAATGTATATAAAAAAAAAACACTAACACTCTCGCGCCCATCTCTTATTATTTGACATGATATCTTTTTATTTTTTTAATTATTTTATACATACCTTGACATCTAGATTTGTGTTTGTTTTTAATATTGTTATTATTTTAATAATTATTTAATTTAGTCACAATTGTATTAAGAGGATGACATGAGGGTTTATATTATTATTTTAACTGTATTAGGCATTTCAGATTGTGTTTATACTATATTCAATTATTATTTACATAATTAATTACAGTTGAAATGAATAACAACACGAAACATATCGTATCCGTATATTACTATTTTAAAATTAGCTAAAGTGGTTATTTGTTTATAAAAATTAGTTATAGTGAATCCTAAATACACCGAAAAAAAGTGAAAGTGTTGCTTTTACAAATAGTTAAAGGAATTAACAACAATTACATGTATAAAATAATGAAAACAAATCATCTTATTACAATAGACTAAACACTATAATAACTGTACCAGTGAATAAAGTGATAAAAATACGACATTAGAAGAATTAAACAAAAAAATTACCACTAATTAATAAAATATTTTGTCGAACGTTTAGTGTTAACTGATAATAGTGGTTAATAAATAGTTATCTACCGCCAACAAGTAACAATCAGTTAGATACTTGTATAATAATACGGCACTATGGCTACAATATAGTCTGCTATTTGACATCGACGTTCGTATTACTCAGTGGCCGGGCGGAACAACGATTGTCTTACGCCTAATTGTACAGCGTTCAAATCCTCAACCTGAAATTCTTTGTTTTAATAATTTTTAGTAATTTGACTATTTATAACCAAAAATGAACACAGACCATGTAACATAAGAAAAAAGAAACTGTCCAATACATTTTTTAGTACATCGGATGATTCCAATATGTCAAGACTGCGAACAAACAGTCTTCCTGATATCTCAGATATCAATTGCAGTACCGGAATGAATAAACTTAAAGAAGAAGTAAATCATCTTAAAGTACAGCTGAAAAGTGCGGATCAAGAAATAGAACATTTGTTGCAGGAGAATTCTATCTTAGCAAATAAGAACATGGAACCGGCACGTCAAATAAAAGTTTTGCAAAGTATATGTACAAGATCAACTACTGTAATGGAGTCATCTACACCACGAAAGTATAATAATAATAGTAAAAAGCGAATGGAGTTACACAATGAAATTATTGACCCAGGTAATTTAAGCAATTTTAAGAAAGGACTCGAAATACAGCGAAATACTTACCAAAATACTAACTCAACGGTAATCGAAGCAAACTTAAATGACTGCTGTAGTTACACGCAAAAAACCAAAAACAACAAAAACAATCAAGAAGACACTTTAATTTCTAATGACAGTTTAGGAAATGTGTAGAAAGTGCATATTAAGCAATAGTAACAAAAGTAATATAAGAAAAACTGCAAAGAGTACAACATTGTGGGGCGACCAAGACGACTGTTGTCATTACTGTAAGCCGGGTGGAGATGTTCGAGAGCTTTTAAGGAACATAAATGGCAAGCTAAAACAATTCAACAGTGGAGACATCTGTTTGATACTAATTGGAGAAGAGGACTTTAAAGTATCCCAAGATTACAAAAACCTTGTTCATCATATTAGGCAAGAAATGCAGAAGATAACACATGTGAATATAATAATAGCAGCTCCGACCTATATATGTGGAGCAAGTATTTACAACTATCGTGTTGAAATTTTCAATAACCTACTGAAAAAAGACATTGATAAACCCGCTACTTTTTGGAAACACATAAAAGAAAAACGTTGTAACAGAAATCATCGCGATAGTTATATCTATGAGGGCTCGGAGGTATCTGGGCAAGAGGCAGCTGATGCTTTTGCGGTGCACTTTAGCTCGGTCTTTCAGAATGACGTTCCGCGGCTCGACGTGCGGGAGGCGGAGAGTGCTTCACATGCTGTGGCGAGCGCTGCACGCGTCGCCATTGAATCCGTGGATGAATATGATTTGGCCATTGCAGTCAAACGCCTCAAAGGTACTAGCTCTGTGGGCCCAGACGGGATACCAGCTTACATCCTTAAAGACTGTTTGCCAGTTATTCAAGAGCCTTTGTTGTATTTATACAACTGTTGCCTTAAGAACTCGACTTATCCTGCATTGTGGAAGCTCTCTAGAGTTACTCCTATTCCAAAGGCAGGCGCACAGTCGAATATTGATGATTTTAGACCAATAGCGAATCTGCCATTGCTGGGAAAAGTTTTTGAATCTATCGTAGATCGTCTCTTGCGGCTTCAGATATGTAACCAGCTGCATGATAGTCAGCATGGATTTCGTAAGGGTAGGTCAACTGTCACAAATCTTGTCAATCTTCTGGATTATGTCACGGCTGAGATGGATGCTGGAGGTCAGGTTGATGCTGCTTATTTTGACTTCAAAAAAGCATTTGATTTAGTTCACAACGACATCCTTCTAAAAAAGTTTGCGCTATTCGGATTTACGCCAAAGCTACTCAATTTCTTTGCTAGCTACCTTAGTAACCGCATGCAGTACGTTTGTGTAGATGGCTTTGAATCCAGCGAATATTTTACTCGCTCTGGGGTAAGCCAGGGTAGTACTTTGGGACCCACTCTGTTTCTTATCATGGTCAATGATCTTCCAAGGGTTCTAAGAATAGCAAAAAGCCTATTATTTGCCGATGACCTAAAATTATTTCTGCGAATTAGAGACCGAACTGACGTGGCAGCTTTGCAGTGCGATATAGATGCAGTGGCGGAGTGGAGTGAAGTAAATAGACTGCCGTTTAACACCTCCAAGTGTAAGGTGATAACGTTTTCATCGTCTCGCGATCCTATATGTGCTCTATATTATCTTCCTAATGCTCAGTTGGAGAGAGTTTGGGAAATTAAAGATCTCGGGCTAAATCTAGACGTAAGGCTGAATTTCCATACCCATATCACAAATATGTGCAAAAGAGCTAATAAAACTCTGGGTTTTATTATGCGTACGGCATCGCAGTTTGCTGACATCAGAGTGGCCCAAGTACTGTATAACGCATACGTACGTAGCATGATAGAGTATGGAGCTATCTTATGTGATCCATGTGAAGCCAAGTATACTATGATGATAGAACGTATACAACGTAAGTTTGCACGATGGTTATATAATAAGCGGTTTGGTTACTACCCGTACTTATATCCCTCTGCATTTGTATCGGGCATGGTGGGTTTGGAAACTCTGCAATCGAGACGAAAGGTAACGCTCCTAATGCACTATTACTTACTGCTCAATGGCAGGGTGGGCAATCCACGTGTGCTAGAGCGGATTGGCCTGGTGGTGGGGAACGTAGCGCCGCGGCGGCGGCCGCGCCTGATAGCGCTGCCGCGGTATGCAGACCCCTACAATGCGCGCTCGCGTCCTCCTCGGCGATTTGATATCAAAGCACGACGTCGATATCTTTGCTGATGGACTGCGTAAATTTTCTCGTGCTATAAATATTTTTATTAATAACGCCTAGATTATTATTAAATTGTCAATGTGTGTATATTTTAATGTATTTAATTTATTGTATTAGTTTAATTAATAATTTATATTATGAATACATTTATATAATTTATCTTTGTTATGCAATATGAATTATGTTTTCAAATTTTAAATGTAAACGCTTTGGATTATGTCTGTAAGTTTGCATTTATTTTAAATAAATAAATAAATAAATAAATAAATTGACACATATAAATATGCCCATTTTTTGGACTCTAATTTCGATTTAAAGCATGATATGTTCTCTCTTAATACTGGTAAATTGAACAACAGAGGTCTCAGAAATATCTTTGAGCACCTTAGCGCTCTGGCAAATAGTATAAAATTTCAAATATAGAACCTCATAAGCTTAGCATAAAAATGATACTATTGTAGTTAATGGTAAAACTGATTCAGAATGTGATGGTTTTTTTCGTGTATGATAAAATCTTTGTACTGCATCAAAATATTAATGGTCTAATTAATAAGTCCGATATGTTTTTATTGTCATTGGAGGAATTAGCTCTTAATGGTAAACTAGTTCACGTGTTATGTATAACAGTACATAACATGATCTCAAGTGTTTTATCGATACTAAATATAAACTAGCTGCCTCATATACTAGAACTAATAGAAATGGTGGATCCTGTATTTTAATTCGTAAAGACAAACATAATATAGGAAATGGAAGTGAAGTGCTATAGGAAAATGTAGTATTGCCAATATTATTGAATGCTGTGCCCTTGAATTAATTAATCACAAAATAATAATTATTTGTGTTTATAGAGTAAAATCAGAAAAATAACGTTTTAGATAAATATAATTTATTTTTTAGAATTCTCAATTATATATTATGTTTATACAGCTTTAATGCTAAAAAGAAAATCATATTATGTGGTGACTTTAATATAAATATTCTACAGGAAACAAAACATACTGTTGAATTCAAGAGACTTCTATCAGGGTTAAATTTAAAATGTGAAATCAATGAACTAACACGACTCGGCAGCGGTACATGTATAGATAACATTATACATAATATACATGGTTGTAAGAGCGAGGTAATTGAACTTGCCCTATCCGACCACACAGCTCAGCTTTTGAAATGCCCAGTGAAAAAAAACGTGTACGCTACGGTATTGGTTCACAAAACGTAGAGATTACTCTACAGAAAATATAAATAAATTCACACAGTGTCTTCAAAGTTTAAGTTTTTCTAAGATTTATGAAACCTCAGATCTAAACGAGGCTTTTAATGAATTTTTTGACACATTTAAAATGTTTTATGATCTGTGTTTTCCCGTTATTAAAGTAAAAGTATCAAATTTTTGCCGACCTAAATGGATAACCCGCGGTATAAGAATTTGTAGTAAAAGAAAACGAGAGATGTTTGGAACTATAGAAGAACACCGAGTTTAATCACAAAGGAAAAATTTAAAACATACAGTAGAAGATTAAGACAGATTGTAAAATTGACACAAAAATCTCGAAATAACTATTACATAAAAACAGCTCGAAACAAATCAAAAGCTATTTGGAAAATTATAAAAGCAAACAATCCGAAACTGCCTAGACATGAAATACCGTATATAAAACCATACAATAATATTATAACAAATCCTGAAAATATTGCACACTTTTAATGACCATTTTTTAAATCAAGTAGAACCATCAAATATAAACATGCATAGCAATACATGCAGGTATGATAGTCCTAAGTCAATGTTCATGAGTCCAACGGGACCCCTTGATGTTTTCAAAATAATAAAGGACCTAAAAGATACAAATAGTACAGGATACGACGACATATGTACTAAGGTAATCAAATCGGTAGCTATAATAATTGCACAAATTTTAAGTGACATTATCAATAAATGTATAGAACATGGAATATTTCCTGACAAGCTTAAGGTCTCAAAAATTAAACCATTATATAAGAAAGGAGATAAAGGAAATTTAGGTAAAGGTAGGAGATAAAGGTATTTAGACCAGTTGCTTTAATTCCAATTTTTTCCAAAATTATTGAAAGGGTTATGTACAATAATTTATATTCATATCTCGAGAAAAACAATATTATATATGAAGAACAAAAGGGATATAGAAAAAATAAATCTATTGACTCGGCATTGTATAGTTTCTTAGAGAAAATATATTCATGTATGGATGCGGGGAATCCAGTCCTGGCGCTATACATGGAGTTAGCTAAGGCATTCGACTGTGTCAGACATGATTTCCTGTTAGATAAACTCAGTGTCTATGGAGTTAGAGGGAAATGTTTGCAACTTATAAGTTCATACCTAAATGAAAGAAAGCAAATTACATATATTACTGGTCTTTGCCAGAAAACTAAAACAGAAAAAGTTTATTCGTCTACACCAGGGGCTGTGCGGTATGGAGTTCCCCAAGGCAGTGTATTAGGACCACTACTATTCCTAATATACATTAACGATTTTCCTAAATCAACACAACATTTCATGGCTCTCTTTGCGGACGATAGTACTGTCGTGTTTACTGGTAAAAATGTAGAGAACATTGTTGATAACATTAACAGTAATTTAAATTCTATGACTGATTGGCTAAAAGCGAATAACTTAATGATTAATATAAATAAAACATTAATAATGGATTTCCGTTTAAGGCAAAGAAATAATATTGAACTTGGTATTAAATATCAGAGCATAAAGGTTGAAGAAACGAAAGCAACAAAGTTTTTAGGTCTGTTTATAGAGAACAACATGAGATGGCAAACTCAGATTGACACGGTATGTAATAAAATGTCATATGCCTTATACAGGCTAAATAAAGTTGTGAATAAGAACGCTCTAGTAACGGCCTATCATGGCTATGTGGCATCCGTAATAAAATATGGTATAATTTTTTGGGGAAACGCTACCAATAAGGAAGCAGTGCTTAAAACGCAAAAACGGTGTATAAGAGCAATTTGTAACCTAAAACAATTGGATTCATGTCAACCACATTTTAAAGAATTAAAAATTCTTACAGTGCCTTCATTGTATATCTTGGAGGTTGCTACATTTGTAAAATTGAATTTACATATCTTTACGTTTGTTACAAGAAGCCGCCGATGTGACCAGTTATGTTTGATTCCGTCGAGAAAAGCCTTGTTACATAAAAGTTTATTTGCAATGGCGCCAAAAATTTATAATAAAGTACCTAAACGCATTCGAGATGCCGAAACCTTTAGTGAATTTAAGAGACAATTAAAGAATTTTTTGATGGAACGATGTTACTATTCAGTGAGTGATTTTTTATCTGACACAAAAATTTAATTTAAGTACCTAATTGAAATTGTTTAGTAGTAATTGACATTTGTTAATTTATTTGTTTGCACATTCAATAATTAGTTCGTAGATCATTGACATTTTATTTCCATATTTAATTATTTCGGTTTGATTTTGTATATTAATTGTTGGAATGAGACACATTTAATCTAATTAACATATAATTATGTAACTCGCTAAGCCTTAGAAAGGCAACTAATGTGATCAAATAATTGTATTAACACCAATGTAACCATTAGAGAGCGAATGAATAAATGAATTATGAATTGACATTGTTTTAAAATCATAATTAAATGTTTATATTAAATGTTGTGCGCCGAATGGCGGGTCACAGATGAGCACATATATATCTAATATAAAATCTTTTTTACCTGTGTTACCACAAATAAATTTGAATTTGAATTTGAATTACATTTGACTATGTTGACGTCACCCATCTACTAAGGGATTTGACCGAAATCAAAACAGAAATGACTAAAATGCAAATTAAAGTAAATGCAGAGCTAACTGATATACATAAAGCAGTTGGTTATAAAAATTGTAGTGACATATCAAAAATGACGAATATACATAAAAATGTAAGTACACCAATTAGGACGCCTCCTAAGAAGAAGTCGGTACCTGCGTAGCCGATGAACGAGGAGCGATTAGAAATTGTTCATACACCGACATACCGCGACATTGTGCAGGCCGGACCGTCAATCCGCCGGGTAAACATCGTATTTCTTTTGTAAATTTTTTCTGACCTGTGAGCTTTTCTTTTTTTAAGCCTCGTTGTATTTTTTTTTACTGTTTAGGTTGACATGTCTATTGACTAAATTATTATTTTATATTTTTGTAATTTTATAATAAGCTATTGCTTGTAATCATTTATATGGGTTCTAATAGCCTGAAATAAATATATTATTATTATTATTATATTATAACTTCTTCTTAAGACGCTCAAAACTCAGTCAAAACCTACAATATCATGTTGCATAATAACAAAGTGTCAGGTTGATGCAGCAGCACCACCAAGATGCTGACTATGTACCGTATTGCAACGTACTTATTTCATAGTAAAGTTTATTTCATTTTAAAGTTTTATTTATTTTAGATTTAAAGTGCACGACTATACGAGAGATACTTTTTAAGTACCTAACTGATAGCTTTATGTGGTTTATATAGACATATAGGTTGTACTTAGACGAAAAATTAAGTACACTGCGGATGTAATGTTCGTGGCAAATAGCCTGTATATGTGATCGTTTTTTCAGCTTTATTTAATGTCGAAGAGTGATTATGAAAAAAGTATATTTATTATTAAGCATTTGTTTATGGAAAAGTATTCTTCACTTGGTGTTTCATAAAAACCAAAATTAACAGAGCCAATAAAAAAGTTAAAGCTTTCTGACAAATTATAAACTACGAAACAGGCAAAGCAATGCAAGCCTATTAATAATAATAATAAAAAAAAGTTTATATTAATGATCGCAACTTTGAATTGCAAACACTTTTAATGAGAATTTTTCCAAGATTGCCATTAACACCACTCAAATTCCGAACTCACCTGTTGATTCAGCTGAACAAGCTCTCAAAGAAAGTCTCCCTGCGTATATGGTCAATTTCAAGTTTAGGCACATAAACGATATTGATGTACTAAAAGCATTCAACTATCTCAATTTAAAACGAACTGAGAATATATGGGGTATGTCAGTTTAGATTATTGAAAACTGATATTTTTAATAATAGTATAAACGATTCTTGATATTATGAAGATTACCAAAATAGTCCTTTTTTACAAGAATGGTAGAAGACAAGACCCTTCGAATTTTAGACCCATTTCAGTTTTAACAGTTCAGAGCAACATTTTTTTAAAAATATTTTATAACAATTGTTAGCGCTATTTACAGAACATGGACTGTTTCACAGAAATCAATTTGGCTTTACAAAGGGTAGATCCACAATTATCGATACTGACATTGAATTGGTTAAACATATTTACGACGCGTGGGATGTTTTCCAAAGCATTCGTTTAAGTCACAGTAAATATTAAAAAAGTTAACGCATTACGGTGTAACTGGTAATGCTTTATTACTCTCAACGTCGTACATAAACGACAGAACTCAAAAGGTGAAAATTAATTAATCCACCTCTGGTGGCTGTCCTGTTGCTATGGGCGTTCCGCAGGCTCAATTTTAGGACCTCGCCTGTTTCTAGTTTATATAAACGATTTATCATACTTTATCAGTAAGCACTGCGAGATAGTATTATTTGCGGATGACACTTCTCTACTAATAAAGGTTTATAGAAATAAAACAAAATATAATTTTATCAATCAATAAAATAAATGATACTCTCTCGCAACTGCACAAATGGTTTCAAATGAATAACTTGTTCTTAATTCCAAATAAAACAAAATGCGTACTATTCCAGATGCAAAACGTAAGAACTGGTAAAATATACCTTTTTCTACATAAAAATAAACTGTCATTTTCTGAATCCACTTTAATATAATAAATCTTTATTCCAGGCAATAGACCCATATTACATAAACATACAATAGTAAAAAAATTAAATAAAAGTTACATGATAATGATTGCAAAATTATAACATTTTGATGTCATTTTCGATTCTCGGTCAAATGCAAAGTCATCCATCTTCTAAAGATTGGACTATCAAGGTCATTACTTACTATTTTGAGTATGCTGTTATCAGAGCACCTCAATCTAGCCCAAAATGCAGCCACACGCGCTCTCATAACCGCAAAGAAGTCGGGCACCCTCGCCTCCGCGAACATTCCGGATGCGCTACAAAATCTTGGCAATCTCATGAGGATGCGAAATGCATCATTATATTGCACCCTCATGGCTCCATAGGTTTTCATCCGGAAGCTGGCCCAGAGTTGGCAAGTGTATAAACATTGACAAAAAGCGTTAAACAATGTCTTCTTGACTTCAATGTCACACTTGCCAAATCTGCGTGCAATCATATTGCAACGGACCGAGAGTGCCCGCCTTTCCCTTTCTATATCTAAGTCGTCCATGGAATTTTCAGTTAGAATATGACCTAAATACTTAAATTGCTTAACAATCCCAATCACACATCCATTCATTTTAATCTCAGGTATACGCTCCGGACCCCCACCCGCCCTGAATACCATCGCTTCCGTCTTGAGGGCATTATATTTTAAGCCGTGTCTCAGCGCATACCGCTCACAGATGGATAGCAGCCTTCTCATGCCTTTGACCGAGGGACAGAGGAGAACCATGTCATCAGCGTAACTCAAGCTGTTCACACATACACCACCAAAGTGACAACCAGTTCTCGACTCCCTCAATTCCTCGATCAGACCGTTGACATATGCGTTAAAGAGATCCGGAGACGTAAGCCCTCCTTGGCGTACACCGCATTCTAACCTATATGTGTTAGAGGTCGCGTCGCCCCATTTTACACAGTTTGTCTGGTTATCGTACCAGTAACTCAACAGATTAACTACACTATCGGCCACACCTGAGCCGCGCAATTTGCTCCAGAGAATTCCATAATTCACTAAGTCAAATGCACAGCTCAGGTCCAAAAAGCATGCGTAAACAGACGTTTTACGTTGCACATAGTAGTTTACTACGTGT
Organism: Blastobasis adustella; assembly: GCA_907269095.1. NCBI lineage: Eukaryota > Metazoa > Arthropoda > Insecta > Lepidoptera > Blastobasidae > Blastobasis > Blastobasis adustella. The sequence continues at coordinate 3,082,469 of OU026132.1, forward strand.
TTTAAACTAAGGATTGCAGAATCCGTTGAGAGACCGGCACGAAAACCAAACTGAGCATCATCTATATTGAGATTGTTAAGCAAATAAGGCTGCAGTAGTCGCTCTAAGATTTTTCCAATTATCGTGCCCAATGAAATTGGTCGATAATTGTTTGCAGCACCTATATCTCCTGTTTTATTTTTTACGAGAGGGACAACTTTAGTTGTCATGAGGTCAGACGGCAAGAATGTATGTCTTAGGCAGAGGTTGAAGAGGCTACACAGTTTGGCAACAAGTATATCTCCAGCACCAAGAATATGCTCCAAACTTAGTCCGTCATGGCCGGGCGATTTACCCCTTGTCATAGTCCTGATTGCACGTGCTACGTCGTCCATGCTGAATATTATACTTGTTACCAGTGCGCTGCAGTTTTCGCTCTTTTGTGAGTGACCTTTGCGAGTACAATCAAGTATGGGTAAGGGATCAATACGAAATTTATTCGCGAACATGTTCGCAATTTCGATGGGGCTTTGTAGGCCATCCACTGACAAAGGCATACTTTGCCTATAATTAAACTTTTTAACCCCTTTCCAGAACTTTACAAACGATTTTTCCTTTTTATGTGTAGCCAAAATATTGAGTTTAACTGTTTCTGCATTCCTTTGTACCCACTTAAGTTTATTTTTAAAACAGTTCTTACTAACTTTCATTTCATTGTATATATATCCAGTGAATGGCTTACCCGCCGCAACCCAGCTTTCAAAGCAGCGCCTGTGTACCTGGTGCAGCCTTCTGACCTCATGGTTCCAGCCAGGCACCTCTCTATGCTTTTCCTTTGCATTTGACCGAGACTCAACAGCAGACAAACTAGCGCCTGCCTGAAGAGTATTGACTATACAATCATATAAATTGGCAATAAATTCTCTATGATATTGTGAATTAGAACATACACTTAAATAACTATGATCACAGTCGTCACATTGCAATGAATCCTCTATTTTGGCTAACTCCTTACAACAATATACATAATATTTTTCTATTTGAGAGGCATTACGCACACCCCACATAACTTTATCAGGCTTACGTTCGCATATTGGATTTTTTTTCTCTTCCGTAACCACTGCTACGTCAAACGTAATCCAGAGAGGACAATGATCGGACCAACCAGGATCATAAGTGACCCCAGCCGATACCACAGTGCTTGCAGCCGCATCCGTGACCACACAGTGGTCAAGCCATCTGCACGTACCGTGTGCTTCGCTCACAAATGTGAAGGTGTCCGATTCATAGCCCAGTTTTTTAATATCTGTGCAAGTCCATCTCTGGTCATCACAGAACTTGAGAAGCTCATGACCGAATTCTGCCGTAGGGTGCGCATTGTAGTCACCTAGGATATACGCTGCCTGCACGCCACTGTCCTCAATTATGGCACTCGCTCTAGCCAATATGTCAGTAAATTCAGTAAGATTGTCTGGATGGTCCACTGGCATATACACATTAATCACCAGAAACGATCTTAGCCCCACGCATACGGAGACAGCAGCCATTCTATTTGAATTTGTCGACAACACAGACACCTTGTCAAACTTCGATTTCCTCCACATAATCGCGATCCCACCATACGGCCTTCCACGCAGAACTCCTGTGGAGGTATCAACCGATGAGTAGGCAATGCATCCGAACTGGGAGTCAATAGAATGGACAAAATTCAGATCGTGCGGCAACAACCATGTCTCTTGAAGCGCAACAATGTCAGCATGTTTACATAGATCTTTCACGTATGAGACCGACCTCTTTATCGACTTACAATTGTAGGTTACTAGGTTAATATTTGTGGACTTTATTTCTAGGAATATCATTGGACAGAAAATTACAATGGAAGACTCAGTTGACTGTATTGGGCAAAATATGAAGTTCCGCTATCTATGCAATAAAAAGAATAAGGAGCCTTACAAATATTCAAATAGCCAGAACTGTGAATTTTAGCTACTTCCATAGCATTGTAACCTAGGGTCTAATATTCTGGGGTACTGCGGTTGAGATTCAATATATGTTTGTGTTACAAAAACGGGCCATCAGGTCCATTTACAGTTTGGGTCCACTAGTCTCATTAAGAAAACTTTTTAAAGAACAAAAAATTAAATTAAAAATAATTTATTTCAGGCTCATGGTAGCCCATAAAATAAGTACACTAATATGTTCATTTACAAAATTAGGTACAATGTCAAATTAAATACAAATAACAATGTCAATGACAACACAAATTGCAACGTCAATACAATAATAATGTCAAATAAACGAATTAAATTGAATTAATATAATCAACATCTTAATAATATTCTGCTATTGAATGAACGGTTGTGAACTCGCATGCAACTGCATCCACCTCCGGATCATATGCGAGTCCCAGCGGTCGGACAGCGCGACCAGGATTCCGTTGGTGCTAGCCCGGAGACGAGCCGGCATTGAAGTCGTCAATGTGGGCATCCGCAAACATTGCGGAGGCGCTACAAAAACGCGGCATTCTCAACAGAACCCTGAGCGCGTCGTTGTACTGTACGCGCAGTGCACTGTACGTCCGCTGCGTGAAGTTGGTCTACAGGCTGCACGTATAAAAACTCTGACAGTATGCTCTAAAGAGCGTCAACTTGATATCTGTCGTGCAACGCGCGAACCTGCGAGCCAACATGTTGCAGAGGACAGACAGTACCCTGCGCTCCCTATCAATGTCCGCGCAATCACGCAAGTCGTCGGTGACCCAGTGGCCCAGATACTTAAATTTATGTACCCTGTTCAGAAGAATGGCGCAAAGAGTAATGGGTACGAAAGAGTAACATATGGTGCCAGCTTTAAAATTTAAAATAGGTATTCTAACTGTGGCACCCTATACCTTATTTACTTTCCCGTGAGACAAAGTGTAAACAAAGAAAATAATACTCAACTTTCTTCTACATGTTTGAAAATGTTAATGGGTCATTCTCGGGAGAGCAATTTTTGAACGTAAAAGACTCATATCTCCTATATAAACAAATAATGTATGGATAAATCTACTATTACATTATTTATACATTCCATATGTATCGTGTCATATAGATTTCATTATTTAAAAACCACGCACACCAGAGTAACGTACCCTCAACACCCTCAATCCAGTTAATTTTGGTGGTTGTGTCGCTGTTTCCCACGTTTTCGGCGCAAGAGTAGTTCTACAATTTTTAAATTTTTGGTTCTTATTTCTCAGGTATTTCCATGTCACATTTTTGCTATCTCATTGTGCTATTTTTGTTAAACGGGTTTAAAGGTGTAACTTCTAAATGTAGATAACTAGTAACAAACTAGCAGGTTAGATCTTTATAATGCCGAGGAATTTCCAAAAATATATGCGTTTTGGTGATTTGCATGGTGTAATTTCTATGTATAAAACACAATGGATATTACATAAAACCTATGGAAATTTCCTTGTTTCTGGTTGCATGGCACACATAAAATGTTTGTATTGAAATATGTGCAATAACCGAATCAAGTGATAAATATTGAATATCGGCTATTTAAAAAAAATTAAATCTGCTATATATCAGCCGAAAGACCACTGCAGTGCATAGCACATTTCTGTTCCGTAGGTCATCACTGGCAACACACATTGATCAAAGACCTTCGTCTTGAGATGAAAATATATGGCGTAGTTTTCTGAACGTTGACCAACCGAGTTCGATTCGTCGCTTGACCTCTTTTTTGAAATTTGACCTACCTAGCTGGACTTATTTGTCCTAGGTATGTATAATTGTCAACAACTTCAAGTACCTCCAACTGTCACTGGAGTAGGCACAACATGGACATTTGACATAATTTTCATCTTGTCCACGTTCATTTTAAGAACTACTTGTTGGGAGGCACTACAGAGGTCATTGAGCATTTTGCCCAAGTCTTCCAGGGTTTCAGCCATGACTACAATATTGTCAGCAAATCTGAGGTGAGTGAGGTACTCGCCGTTAATATTGATGCCAAGTCCGCTCCAGTCCAGAAGCCTAAATATATCCTCCAGTGCAGTGGTGAACAACTTGGGTGATATGGCTTCACCTTGTCTAACACCTCGCTGTAGCTGAATAGGCTCTGTGGTCTTGTCCTGGAGATAAACTGACATAGTGGCATTTTCGTACAAACCCTTACCCTTGATAGTAAATTTGGCACCGCTGTAGAGACTGGAGCAAGGCCCAAGTTTCGATCGAATCGAAGACTTTCTATATTGTTCGGTATATTCTTCGGTCTTCTATATAACCTGCCGCAGAATATGTATGTGGTCTATGGTACTAAAACCTTTTCGGAACCTGGTATGTCTAGTTTTCAAAATCAGTTATACCTATGTGTTGTCCAGCGATAATAGCTATATCTACAACAAAAAAAAGTTTTCAAGATAAAATTATTGCAACTTGTCATTCAAGATGAAATTATTGCAACTTTACTTCCGATCAGCAAGATAACATACCAACTAATCATGGCCGGTTAATAATTTAGCAATAAACACTGAAGTATTTATTGGAAATACTAAAAACGTATGTTTTACAAGTAATACATGATGTTTGTTATACTTTACGGAAAAAATATACTCCATCCTTGTTTTTGGTTGCTGTTTATCGGAATTAGTGCATGTGTTTCCTACACAACTCGGCATTCTTAGATTATAAAGTAACGACCATTCTTATACATGACCGAAAAGTCACTGAGACGACGTTGGAACTCCATTGCAGTTTAAGCTCCAATGAAGTGGTCCCATTGCCTTTGTACAATGAACCGGTCCATATATAGAAGTCTTTGCTTTTACCAAATATTTGTAATTTTTATTATCGTGTTTATACATAGTATGCATATTCTTTTTTTATTTTTTATTTTTTTTTTCTTCGGAAAACAAACAGTACTTAATAGCTAAATGAAATCAATACAAAGAATCTATCGACCATTTACACGTTTTCGCATATAAAAGAGTTTTGCCTATAGTTTGTGGAGCTTAGGGACACAGCTAATAACGGAGTTCGTCTTAGAGTCCTACTTGGTACTTGCAAATCTATCTTCGATAGAAGTTGAGGAGAGTCTACTTGACTCTGAGCTATGTTAACAAGGTAGACAACATCAGCAATGTTCCGCCTAACCTGTAGAGGTAAAATATGTTGCTTTTTACACCGCGTCTCATAGGTTGTTTCATTTTGCCCGCACTTATACTGAAGATATCTCATGAACCTTCTCTGTATAGACTCTAACCTGTTAATGTAAATTTTGTATAACGGATTCCAGATTTGAGAACAATACTCGACAGTACTACGCACATAAGAACAGTACAGCATTTTGATCAATTTGATGTTATTGTGAGAAATGTCTATTGAGGTCTGCTCCGTAGGTTAAATCAAAGACCGCTTTAGTATAAGTACGACGTTTATTATACGAAATGCATTGTATCCCGGTTAGTAGCCGACTGGCTCAATTACAATATAAAAATGCTTACTAGCGAAAGAACTTATCTACACACCTACAATGTAGCTAGGTATATACCTACGCTACACACACCCCCTTCCTAAAAAATTACATAATAAAAAACATGAAAAACATTACAAATAAAACATTAGGTTTACATTGATTTAAAATAACCTTTGAGCCTATGCCACAAAGTTTGGATTGCGCTGTCCTTGCGTTATCACGTTTACCCCGGGTTGTTGGTTTTGCCACGCACTGAGTTCTCTTCTTAACACTCGTTTTGTCCTGTTGGTGCACAGCTTATAAAGTCCGTAACACATTGCCACTACGAAAATTACAGTCATTACGGTCACCAAAGTCCCCAACACTTCCAGCTTATATTCGTAGTGAGCCGTGGACGCTTGATTTGCTCCGTTCTGCGCAATAACAACTTCCTCTTCCTTTTTTTCTATGGAGTATGTTTTACCCATTATTACAAAAAAATATAAAATAACTATTACAATTCAAGAGGACAGACGGCTATGTGTGCTGCCGTCTGAATTGAAATGTGCCCACAATAATATCTAAACATAACTTATATTATACTTATACTTATATTATCTATGAAATGACTGGCCTACTTGTTAATTACGAAATCATTACAGTAAACATTTGGCTTATTGTCTATTCATCTAAAAATCTTACTGGCATTTTAATAACTCTGCCACAGCGTGTTTTTTTTAAAGCAGTGTTTACATTGATTGTTTCTTGATTTTCACTAGATTTCGTATAACTACTGTTGTCTGATACATTAAGCTCCTCCAAAATATATGCCGGCTTGAGTCTATCTATTGACACTGTATTAATTTTTCCGTTAATTACAATTTTAAAAATTTTAAGACCTCTTTCGACAACTTTATATGGACCGCTGTAGGGTGGCGTTAATGGCTTCCGTACGGCGTCTATCCTAAGAAACACATGTGAACATCTGTTTAAATCGGCATGCACAAATATATTCTTGTTGCTGTTTACATTTCTGGATTTAGGCCTAATCTTACTTATATTATCTCTTAATCTAATAATATACGCCTGTGGATCATCTATTGTAGTTTCGTTTTCAGTACAAAAATCTCCCGGCAAGCGTAAACAATGCCCTAAAGTCATTTCCGCTGCGCTTATGAAATCGTTATCGCTTTGACACGCATACCAACCATGATTGTCGTTTAATCGTGTCATTAAAGCTGTTTTTAATTATCGGTGCCATCTTTCTACCTTCCCATTGCATTGAGGATGATATGCAGTTGTTCGTGTTTTATGGATGCCTAATAACTTCATTAACGTGGTAAAAAGTCTACTTTCAAAGACGGCCCCTCTGTCTACTGTAATTTTATGACAACATCCAAAACGACTTATCCAACAATCATATACTGCTTTAGCGACGGTCTCCGCTGTAACATCTGCGACAGGGCATATTTCAGGCCACCGTGTGCGTCTGTCTATCATTGTGACGCAGTATCGATAGCCTTGTTCTTTTACGGGTAGGGGTCCTATTATATCGATATGTAAATGTGTAAAACGGTCGCTTTCCTCAAAATTACTTAGCCTAGAAACTGTGTGCCGCGCTATCTTACTCTTTTGACAATTAATGCATGTTCTTACCCATAAACCTATATCTCTGTTCATTCCGGGCCAAAAAACTCTTTTACTGATACGCTCGCGTTGTTCTAATTCCGGGGTGACTTAACCCATGTAAACTATCGAAAATAGATTTCCTAAACTTGACTGGGATAAAAGGTCTTACGCGTTTTGTTGATACGTCACAGTAAATACTTTTATTTGTGTCGTTCAAATTCACGCGCTCAAGTTGTAAGCTGCTATCGTGTGCTCCACTCAATAAATTCGCTAGCTCAGCGTCTGTCGCCTGCTCTTGCGCAATTTCTTCGAATTGCAACGAGGTCATGCAAGTTATCGTTTCGACTCTCGACAACGCGTCAGCAACCGGGTTCTGATTACCGTGTATGTGTTGTATATCGTTCGTAAACTCACTAATGTACAACAATTGACGCGTCCTTCTGGGTAATTCTTTACTAGACCCTAACTTCGAAAACGCGTAGGTCAGTGGTTTATGATCTGTGTAGACCGTAAAAACTCTGCCCTCTATCATGTCCCTAAAATAAACAATGCTAGAATAAATTGCCAAAAGTTCCTTATCATAAGTGCAGTACTTCTTTTGCGGTTCCGTCAGTCTTTTAGAGAAATAACCGAGGGGTTTCCATGAATTATTTTCTTTTTGGTGTAAAACCCCCCCTATACACACACACACACACACACACACACTCTCTCACACATACACAAACACACACACATATACATATACATACAGAGTCAGTGGGAGAAGGACAAATATATGGGCGCATGAATCTATCTATGTATATGTAAGCTTTTTTTTTGTCATTAGGTTATAATACTGTTAGACGGTTTGATACTCAAAATTTTAAACCGCGGTTTTGTTATTGGCATTGCAACTTTGAATTGTACAAGTTATAATTAAATTTCATTGCTGTAAAACTGTATGGAAATAAATAAATAAATAAATAAATAAATAAATACTGTAATCTGAGGCATCTGTCATTAGTGCTAACTGTGCATTAGAGATTGGATGAGATAAAGTCGCTGCATTTTTTAAATTTTCCTTACAACTCTCGAAAGCTCTGTTTGCCTCTTCTGTCCACTCTATCTTACGCTTATCTTTTTTCTTTGACCCATGTAAATATTTGTCTAACACTCCTTGTACTTGTGCTGCGTTTGGTATGTGACTTCGGTAAAAATTTAACATACCTAAGAATCTACGGAGTTGTTCGATCGTCTCCGGTTTCGGGTATTCCTCAATAGCTTTAACTTTGTCGGGTACCGGGCTAATACCACTTTTTGAAACATTATAGCCTAAAAACTCAATTTTTGGTTGGCCGAAAACACATTTTCCTAGATTAATAGACATTTTATATTTTCGGAAACGCTCAAACAACCGCCGCAAGTGCTCCTTGTGCGCCTGCTCGTTCTCTGATCCTATAATGACGTCATCCAAATATCCGAACAAAAATGATTGACCTTCAAATTTTCTATTATTCTCATTATTAAAATTTATCTGTTCTATTCCGGCTAAAACTGTGTCATTAATGTACCTCTGAAACGTCTGCGCTGCATTTCGCAGGCCAAAAGTCATTCTTGGGAATTCGTACAGACCAAAAGGAGTAATTATAGCCGTTTTCTCTATGTCCTCTGGCCTGACCTTAATAAAATATATAACTTCTAAAAATATCGACTTTAGAAAATATTTTTTTATTATGTAATCCATAAGTAAAATCTTGCACTCTAGGAATCGGATAACGATCAGGTAAAGTAATCGAATTTAGCATGCGGTAATCGCCACAAGGTCGAATTTCGCCTCCTTTTTTAGGTACCACATGTAACGGACTCGCCCACGCACTCTTAGATGGCCTACATATGCCTAACTCTTGCATTAGCTGAAATTCTTTCTTAACTTTATCATACCTGTCTGGTGGCAACCTCCTTGCTCGCGCGTGTACAGGTGGTCCCGTAGTCTCTATATGATGATACACCGAGTGCTCGGGTATGTCCTTGAACGTCACGGGCCGGGTAATGTCCTGAAACGACTCTAGTAAGTCTGCGTACGGGTGGCAACTACTAATAGATTTAATAGTCCCTTCAAAATGAGTACTCTTTGATCCACAAACGTATAAGTTAGTTATTAAATCCTGTAACCTATTGTTATATAAATCTACCGTTAACCTATAGTTTCTCAAGAAGTCCGCGCCGATTATTGGCTGTTTAACATCGCAAACAATAAAAGGACATTTAAATGATCTTCTGAGTCCCAAACTAAGCTCTAAATTACATATGCCGTATGTTTTAATCACGCTATCATTGGCAGCATACAATTTAACATCACAGTGATTCAAAAAATTATTTTTTACACACCGTTTTGGAATTACGGAAATGTTAGCTCCCGTATCTATTAAAAAAGTACATTTAGTAGAACTATCCCAAATTAATAAACGATGATTTTTTTCTACCTGTTCTCGCGTACATTCGTTCACCGTATCCAAATGTACCGCAGTTAGTTTTCCGTCTCCTCCTTCCGCCAAGCGCACGGCTGTTCACAGTCTCTAGCGTTCCTCCGGTACCGGTAATGGAATCTGCACCACCAGTCAGGATCTCCTGGTGTCCTCCTCCTCCTCGAAGTAGACCTACTCCTGTAACTGCTTTCTCCTCTGCTCCTGGAACGCCCGCGTGTCTGCACTTCACTCCTCAGGGATGCCACTTCTAACCTCAGTGTGTTGACCTGGTTGACCAGCTCTGTGAGTGATCCTTGTGTGACCTGCACCGGTCCCTCTGTCACGGCGGCGACGTCGTAGTCCCTGCTGTTCTCCGCTACCTTGTCCGCGATTGTGGCGAGGTTGTCCAGAGACTGGTCGGGACACACCGCGATGACCGCCCGTACTGCTGCTGGCATCCTTGACAACCACAGGCTCTTCAAGGTCTGGTCCAACACCTGCGTGGTTCTTCCTAAATCCTTCATCTTACGCAGCAGCTGCGTCGGCTTCTGCGCGCCCAGTTCCATCTCTGAGACCAGCTTCTGAAATTGCCGCTCTGCACTTTCCTCGTACACCTGGAGTAGCCTGTCCTTCAGCACCTGGTATTTGTCGCTCACAGGCGGCGACATCAACAAGTCGCTGACCTGCTGAATCGAGTCACGTCCCAGCTTGGCAATCACCATGTTAAATTTCGCGTCGTCCCCTTGCTTTTGAGGCGCCATAACTGCCTCGAATTGGGCAAACCACAATCGTGGCATATCAACCCAAAATTCCGGTAGTTTTGAAGAAACACTGATGGTCGCTAGGCTAACTTCTGCAGTCTCGTCATCCTTCTTGATGTCTTGTGTCGCCCGGGCACTAATCTGCGGCGGCGGCCCCATAGTCGGGTGCGCGTACGCCATTTTTAACCTAGTGAGCAGTATCAAAGTCTCTCGAGAAAATGTTTAAAACTGTATAGTAACTGTTAATTCACTTCTCCACTAGTCTTTTCACTTCACTTTAGATCACGTCGGGGTCACCAATGTGAGAAATGTCTATTGAGGTCTGCTCCGTAGGTTAAATCAAAGACCGCTTTAGTATAAGTACGACGTTTATTATACGAAGTGCATTGTATCCCGGTTAGTAGCCGACTGGCTCCATTACAATATAAAAATGCTTACTAGCGAAAGAACTCATCTACACACCTACAATGTAGCTAGGTATATACCTACGCTACATTATTAAACTCTGAGCTGGACCTCATAACAAAGCCCATAGCTCTGTTAGCTTTGGTGGAAATATGTTCTATATGTTTATCGTATAGTAATTTAGAATCATGTATAACACCAAGGTCACGAATTTCATCCACTATCTTTAAAGGTAACCCATAAATCCGATAATTGTGGACAATTTTGACTCTCTTTCGTGTGAAAGTTATTGAATAACATTTAGAGACGTTTAATTGTAAATTATTCGCTGAACAATAATGCTCAAATCTGTTAAGATCCTGCTACAGGAGATCACAGTCGATAACAGTATTTATCCGCTTAAAAATTTTCATGTCGTCAGCATATAGCAAAAAATATGAATGAATGAAACATGAACTAACGTCATTAATAAAAATAATGATAAAAAGCGACCCCAGCAGTGATCCTTGTGGTACACCGGAAGGAACGTCCTTCCACACAGAAGAGAACCCATTGATTACCACAGCTTGCGATTTTCTATATAAGAGGTAAACCATCAGAACAGATTACCATGAATACCTGCTCTTAATAGTTTCTGTAGTAATATTTGATGGTCAATACGGTCGAATGCTTTCGTAAAATCCGTGAATATGGCATCCACCTGACCTCCTGCCTCCATAGATGCCGTTGCGTAATCATAAAAGGACAACAAGTTGGAAGTTGTTGAGCGCTTCTTTAAAAATCCGTGTTGTTCAGGGATGAAAAAGGACGAAAGAGAGGAATATACCTGCGAATAAACTAACTTTTCAAATACTTTAGCAAACAAACATAGTTTAGGTGTTGGCCTATAGTTTTTCACATTATTCTTGTTTCCATTTTTGAGAATTGGACTAATAAATGCTGACTTCCAGATTGAGACTATACCCTCCTTAATAGACCTTCTGAAAATTGCTGTTAGGGGTCTAGTTAAGCTATCTGCACATTTAACAATAAAAATAGGCACAATATCATCAGGTCCTGGTCCATTAGTTACATCAATAGAACTTAGCAGTTTGAAAACTGTGCTATGATCGATGTCAATATCCCCTATACAGTAATTGTGACACTGATTACCATAACTATCGCGGCTTGCTCCAGTCAAATTACTGTTGGGATGAGATGGCGATGATAGGAAGGAAGAATGAAAGTACGTTGCGAACAGAATACAGACTGCTTCGCCAGAGCTGGCCGAACACCCCTCGTAAACCACAGTGGAAGGGATAGAATTAGAGTTTTTATTTCTGGATTTAATATAAGACCAAAACATTTTAGAAGCTTTTATGATAGAATCTTCTATATTTTTCATATAACTGGTATAACACTCATGTTCTAATACCTTTGCTCTCTTTCTCAATAGTGAAAAAGTGGCATAGTCAGCCGAGTTTCCATATGTACGATATTTTCTTAGAAACTTGAGCTTTTCTTTAAGTAATTTTTTTAGTGAGCTACTATACCACGGGGGAAATTTATTGTTACTGATATACTTATGAGGAATGTATTTATCCCTAGTGTTATATAAAATTTGGTAAAAAGAGTTGAGAGTGTCACCGAGAGAAGAATTATATAAATACGTGTCCCAATTTATTGCGTTTAACTCTGAGTTAATGCTATCGTAATCACCTGATTCATAAAAATATTTGATTAGGGAGTTTGATTTGAGGGGTTCAATATTCGAAAGTGTTAGTAGGATCTGAAGAGACTTGTGGTGTAGATCCTCAGTCACTAAGGGATCATCACAGGGAGTCACTGTGACTTCCATATTACTTAGCACATAGTCAAGTAACCTATTGTTGTGATTCCGACATAAATTAAATTGATTGAAATTGCACTGCGACAATGTATCGAATAAATATATCTTATTATCCCCTGTGATTTCAACTGGTTAAAGAAAATCCTGACCCTGAGACCAATCTATGTTACTCAAATTGAAATCTCCCATAATAACAAATACATCACTAGGACACGAATCAACGGCCGCCGACAATTTATCAGTGAAATTATTTAGCTGGACATTAAATGAGTTGCCTAAACTTTCATTACAAAGGTAAATTGAACAGAAATGTATTTTAATTTTGTTATGATTATTATTAGTTTTTAAGGTGACCGTCACCCAGACATCTTCGGCTGACGAGTACCACTCGGGGCGCGCCACGGCCTCATATTCCCGACGCACAGCCAACAAAAACCCACCGCCAAATCTTTCCTTGGTTAACACATAATTTCTATCACGTCGCCAGACAACATACCTATCATCAAATAATTCGTTATCCATGATACCCGGTAACAGCCACGTCTCCGTTATTGCAACAACATCATAAGAGGATAGGCATAAGTTGCGTTTAAAAGTGTAAGTCTTAGTGCGAGCCCACGAGCATTTTGATAATACAAGTTCAGATTAGTCATTTTACACAATCAACACAAAGTCTCAAGCGAATCAATAAGCGATAATAAGCGGAATCCGTTAGTAGCAGGTCTAAATAAAGCAACACATTGTTAATTAAAACACTTCTAAGATAAAATTGATCTATATGGTTAGAATAACAATATATTAAAATAGTAAAAACTAGTAAATTGAGAATAAAATTGCGATAATATTCACACAGTACGGTAGTCTCAAATGTTTGTTCAAATAAAAATAGTAGTATCCTAGTATTGTAGCAAGCGCAGGCAATAATGAGCACAACTACAAGCGGGTAAGCGGGTGCGATTCGCTTACAATGAGTTATACTTACGTGCGTAAACAGCGTAAACCGGCTGACTGACCCATCACCATTCACACAAAATAGAAGCGTACAATAGAATCGTACGATGCATGCGGTTCCCAACCCAAACCATGCGAATCAAGATGAAAATACAAAGCAGCTGTAAGTGATAAATACAAGATAATAAAATATGAATGCAAGAAAATTATACTAATTAAATTAACTAAACGATTTTTGTAATTTCTTTTTCGTTTTTTATAAAAAATATTGGCGTTGAGTCTGATTTTCTAGCCATGATTTTCGAATGCTTTACCCATATGATTTGAAACCATTTTCTTTCGCTTGGGTCTTGGCTTTGCTTAATAAGTTTTTATTACGCATAGTCAAATGATCATTGACGTACAACTTTTCCTCTGAAGCAAATCCTATATTAGAGAGGGTTTTCTTCTTCGCTTCGCGCCATGAAGATATGTATTCCTCCTTCGTGTACCCATTAATAAACGAAATAATAATTGGTTTCTCGACATTAGGTACTCGAGTCGGAATCCGCGCTATGTAGTTTATGTCCTCCTTTTTAATGTTCATGTCGCCAATTTTACCAATCTTAAGCGCAAGATTTTCATTTTTATGCTGAGGGATGCCCCTTATATCCACATTGTTCGCACGGGCCCACTGGTCTCTGTCGTGGAGTTCTTCGTGGAGTCTTACAACCTGTGCCTGGATAGTGGGGACTTCCGAAGCTATCTGCTCTATCTTCACAACTCTAGTCTCAAGAGCATTAATTGAACCCGAGAAATTGCTAATCAGCTCATGTGCCATATCTAGAGACTTCGTTAGGCTGGTTATGTATGTTTAATAGCTTTCACATCCTCCACCAACGCGCTCAGGGGTGACAGCTAATCCACAATTTTGTTTAGCTGGTCTTGAAGTTTGTGAAATTGACCCGATAATAGTGGAGTCGGAGATGACAAGGGGCTGCTCTTACATTTGGGGCATCGCCAAGAGCTCTTCCTCTCACCCAGCTTCCTAAACCCAGTTTCTGTGATTCCCGAACACTGGAAGTCGTAGTGCTTTGTACACACACTGCAGAGTATACCATCGGTATGTTTGGCGTTGCAACTTGCACAAGTGAACATCGTATCGTTCTGCATATCCCACAACATTGAGAATCACTGGAAAACACGTTCTAAACAAGCATGCGGTTGTTCTCGACTAAGGCCCACGGGCAACTGATGGGAATAATTAATATTATATAACAAATTTGTTAATTATATTACTTTCATGTTCCTACTTTGAGTTCCTTTGTATGTTTCTTAAATATAGCTATTAGTTTTTGCTAAAAAAAGTTTTAAACTTTTAATGCATGTTTTTCTTAATACTATCCCAACTTACTTTTATTTAAGCTTAATTTTATATCTGATATGGTGTTTAGTTTATATGAATTTTATCTGCTGGGTGTTTTCCGTATGTCTTTATTGTAATTTCCATGGTCCGCAAATTCTACATATATTTTTTAGCAAAAGTATAGTACCGTTACGTGTCGAAATTTTATATGTTATTTAAATTGCATAAGCTTTCAAAATGTTTTTGTGATGTACTTTAATTTAGCAATTTTTCAAATACCATAGAAATTACGCGGAGAACACATTTCCTAAGAACCACCCTAATAACAGTCTCCTTATCTGTAGAACGCATTGAAGTATGCTTGGAACGGTTTTTCTTCGGCGAATAAATGCTCGGACCAGGCTTACTCATTTTGAACCAAATTAACGTGCCACATGGAATGATATTAACTCAACAAAGCTTCAATTACCGAAAGATAGTATAGAGCAGGTTACGGTAAATAACGAAAACATTAGGGATCCTTATCGTATTGCACAATGTTTCAACAAATACTATATTGATGAATTAAAAACACCGGTGAAACCAATAGCTCCTCGAAACTGCTGCTTAAATAATGGGCACGAAAAGTGATGAATATAATTAAAAATTAAAAAAATACAACAAGCACCGGCTTTAACGAAATATGTACGAAGGTAGTAAAATTTGTATCAGATATAATTTCTCCTGTGTTGTCCTATATTAGTAATTGGTGTATAGAGACTGGTGTTTTTCCAGATAAGCTCAACGTTACTGTAGTGAAACCAATGCACAAAAAAGAACAAAAAATCTTAATAAAAAACTATAGGTAGTTAGCGTTCATACCAATACTTTCATTAATTTAAGAAAAGATTATTCAATCAAATCTTTACACATATTTTGAGAAAACTGGTTTAATTTGTAAAGAACAAAATGGGTTCCGTAAAAGTAATGGCATTGATTTAGCTACCTACGACTTTCTTGACGTAGTTTATAATATACTGGATAATGGGCTTCCTGTAATGGCAATGTATATGGATATGACTAGGGCTTTTGATTATGTACATCATGACATTCTTCTCTACAAATTAGAGACCTATGGAATTAGAGGAAATGCTTATAACTTAATAAAATCGTATTTAAAGGACAGATGGCAAAAAACTTACATAACCAAGGTCTGCATAAAAACTAAAACTGAAATGATTTATCAATTTGAACTTAAACCAGTCAATTATGGAGTACCACATGGTAGTATACTGGGGCCTCTTCTTTCTTGGGTGTATATTAATGATATGCCGAACTGTATACGCACCCTTATGATATTATATGCAGATGATAGCACAGTAATATTCAATGATGAATATGAAATCAAGGATAGCCTCATAAAAATTACGGAATGGTTGGAAATTAATAACTTAATCATTAATTTAGATAAAACTAAAATAATGAAATTTGTGCAAGAAAGTATTAGTATATAACACATTAACAAAAAAATAATTAATGAATTAACTTAGACTCTGTGTTTGCCGTTTCTTTACCACGGAGGAAGCGGCATTAACTTTCCTTCCCTTCTCACACACGGTGTCTTTTGGTCGTAGCGGGGCTGGGGGGCTTCTGCTCTGCGCGGGCTGCGGTGGGGATGGCGTAGAATAAGAAAGGGGGAAAGAAGGGGTAGGGTAGGCATAGGATAGGGGTAGGCCGGGGTAGGTTAGGAGTGGGTAGAGTAAGATAGGGGTAGGCTACGGCCAGGGTAAGGGTAGGGTGGAAGCAGCTACCTATCACATGCAGCATCTGTGATGCATGCTTGCTTAAAGGTCTATCTGGCGGTGGCGTGGGTGCCGGGTCGACCTTATCCCTCAAATATGGTTGTAATGGACGATGGCTGCCCTTGCGTTATACTCGTGAACGGGTGCTGCCTTGGTGGACTGGCTTACTCTTGCTGTAGTTTTTGGTGGTTTTTCTTAAGTATAGTGTCCTATATATACTGTCGGGCAAGGACTAGCTCTGCTTGGTATTGTCGGGCGCTGACCGGATCTGTCTGATATTGTCGGACACGGTCCGGCCGTTGTCGGCGGGGTGTGGGTGTGCTGCGGCCATGGGGTGGCCAACATGTCACTGTGTGTTTCCTTCCTACTTTCCTATCCCTTCCTCTTTGACGATTGAAAGATATATGTAATGTCCTACTCAATAAATATATTTTGAATTTTAATACTTTTTTTTATCTTTTAAGTACACAGACTGATACAGAACAACTTTCTTGCCAGACTATAAATACCGTTTATTATGTACCTTTTCCTCTGTTGTCGCACAAATTCGTGCACTTAACAGCCTATTAGGG
Organism: Blastobasis adustella; assembly: GCA_907269095.1. Lineage (NCBI taxonomy): Eukaryota > Metazoa > Arthropoda > Insecta > Lepidoptera > Blastobasidae > Blastobasis > Blastobasis adustella. Next base: position 3,099,609 of record OU026132.1, read on the forward strand.
TGGTAGCAATACTCCATATGCAAAACATACTATATATACAGGTACACTTGTGCGAAAGACATTTGTACGAATGGACATTTTTGCGAATGTAGATTTGCGCGAAAGAGACTTGCGCGAAAAACATTAAGCAATTGCGTGTAACTTTGGAACAGTAACAGACAGATACCTGAAATATTATTAGAATGTGTGTTTCTGTAGCCGCTATAACAACAAATGATAAAATCTATTTTTTCGGCGATTGTAAGAGGTTTTTTTTATTTCTCTATACCATTAAAGATATAACATACAAGCACGAAACTTTGTGTGATTATATTGCTAATACTAAAAACAAACATCTTACGGCGCCTTGTACTTCCAGATAGGAGAAACGATTTTTTTTCTTTTCTGTATAGATACGTGATCGGCAAAGGCCCGGTCTAAAGTAATTCCTTTTTGCAGCATAGAACAGTGATACAGTGAATAAAAAAACTTGTATTCATTTACAGGAACGTTTAATGAAGAGGATCCAGAACTCTGTATTTACCTTTCCGGAAGAGGTAAAAACTCCCCACCACAACCGGATATGAAAACGTTGGCATCCAAACTGTCTAACCTAACATATAAACATTTAGTAGTAACGGGAATGAAATCTGAGGAAAATCACTATATAGCAGATTTAGTATTTTCTATTACCAGCAATATCAGTGAAATTAACAAAGTGACATTAACGGGTGATATGGATGATTATATTTGTTTACCAGAAATATTATTCACTAATATTTCTTTAACATCATTAGTTGTTGATCCTAAAGGTAAACGTGACACCACTATTATAAATAATATACTTGTGGAGAGCAGTGTATTTAATAGCGAAACATTGACTAATGTATACTTAAAATATGTGAAAATGCCAGTGCTCCCAAAATCAAACAATCTGGCGAATATTACCCTAGAACAGAGTGTGTCAGAAGGCAAATGGGGTGGATGCCGGAAGTTACAGAGACTGGTTTTAATTAGTCACAGTTTCGAGCAGGAATTTTTCGAAGAGACCGGGGGGTTGTTGGCTCACTGCGAACAATTGACGGAATTGGAATTGAGGAAATTTTACTTTTTGGAATGTGATTATGATGATAAACATTGTAACAAACTGTGCGTCATTATTTTTGGACTGAAATCATTGAAAAAACTCATAATAGTAGAAAGCATTCTACATAAGATCGCTGACATTTGTTTCGCTTCTTTAAGCAAAATAGAATATATTGACTTAACAGACAGTCAACTGTATGATCCAAATTTGTAAGTTTTACATCTATGTGGTAAAGTTAAGGCGTCTATTACCGCGGTACAAAAATTAGCACAGCTTTTCGGGTGTGATTTCTAAATTCGTAAGCTTACAACAAGTATATTTTTGAGAAGTTAAAACAAGTATAAGTTTATAAACGCGGACCGTCGCACTATCTATTGCGTTCTTTTTACGCCAAAACCAAAATTTTTTGCATGAAAGCACAAGACTTGATGACAAGACAGGACTGACCACCCCGCTAGGGGGGAGGAGGAGGGGATAACATTTTCTTACGCCGCGCACTATTGCAATATTGGGGCAAAACTTCCCTCGGGTAAGTGTGGTGTTATTTTCGGATACAAGCGTTGTTTAGTTTGGGGCTAGATGGCGCTGCGTGAAGTTGCCCACGAATATTTATTTATTTATTTAGATACCAAAAAGAATGGCAATCATTTTTTTGCATACAAAAATATTGTATTATCTCCAAATTCTAAAACATTACACTGAGCAAAGATCTTTCAGTGACAATACACTGAACTGGTATCGATATCGGTACTTATTTAAAAATATATGTTTATAAATCCAATTTAATAGAGATTTTGAAAATATAAGTTTTATTGTAACAATTTAATAAAAATACAAAAGTTTAAAGCATGGCATACAATTTCATAGAAAAATAAGGACATCAAAAGGACTAGGTTGCTAGCTAGGGCGTGATAGTAAGGATTGAGTTTGGTTTGATTAATATGTCGTAAATGATAAAGTTTTTAACATAAAAGACATTGTATGTATCCTTTGTAACTGTATAATTTATTCACATTTGAAGTTATTGGTGAGCTGGGCCTAGGTGACGATTTCAAGCGTCTCAAAGGTCTGCAATCAAAACTACAGTCTAGCACTTTCTTGAACATTTCCCAACACCGCTGACTTCCCACGTGCTCGGGAATGGGCGAGCCCGGGTGGAGTGCCCTCCAAGCCGTCAGTGCATCGTCGACATGAGGAATCCTCATCCTGCCACCATCTCGTCATCGTCATCATCTTGGTATTATTATGTCCCGGTTGCGCCTCCGCGCGGCACGCGAGGGCCCAGGGTCCGCATATCCTCCCCCTTCTACTGCAAGAATATTAGTCACTGCTCCACGCTGAGAAAAACATTCAAGATCCGCTTTACCGACTCTCTAAGCCATTTTTTATATTGCGACAGCTTTTAAAGTACTTCTTCTAAACCTATTATTATGATACTATGCATACATACTGAATTCATGTGATAGTAAAATATTATAATAGATTCATGAGGATCTGATAATGGAGTCATGAGGTGGATAGTAGAATTCTTCAACCGTTGCTGGTAACATAGTCGAGATTGGACTCATTTGTTGAGTTTCGATGAGTTCTATATATACAGCATGCTTGACATTGTCAAAAGATAGACAGTAGAACTCTTCTACAGTTGCTAGTTGCCGAGTTTGGACTCATTTGGTTAGATTTGCCGAGTTCTATTCAGTACAATTTCAGCAATAACCTCGGCCAAAATAGGTGAATCCAGAAGATGAAAAGATGACGAAAATAATTCCCTAAGACCTGGAAGCATGGAAGATAAAAGGGAAAAGGAAGAACGAGACTCTTAACTGCAGGAGATGAATTTACACTTACTGGTGTTTACCTCTAGCCCTGGCCTACGCAAGAGCGGTAGTAGGATCTGCAATCATGCTCCACTACTTCAGGCTTTCCTCCAGTTGTACCATAATTCAGGTACCATACATTTAAAGGGGATTTAAGTTCCAAAATAGCCTTGTACATAGCAAGACTGAAAGCTAGGGGTCCAAGTGGATCACTCTGCTGCGCCCCAACCTGGGACAGAAAAAGAGTCTCGTCATAGAAAATGTTAGAAGTGACAGAGTTGGTGGAGAAATGGTTACAGAGAAGGCAGCCTTTCCCTAACCTTGCTCAATAGAACATCCCTCTCGATACTATTAAAAGCGTTTTTAATATATAACTTAATTATGATGCTGTCCGTCTTATTCGGAACCGTTGCAAAACCCAAAAAACCGTTGCGCTCTGCGTGTATTGCCGCCTCGCACTCCAAACGCATCCCGACACTCAGTTGATGACGCCTAAGATAATCAGCCATCTCCTCCTTGACTGAACGACGTCCAAGCTTCGCCGCCAAACGACGGACAGTGTTTCCGATCGCTATTGGCCTTACATCCCCACCTTCCCAGACAAAGCGCACAACATTGCTCCATAGAGTTAGGGACAGACTTTTAAAATAATCAGGCCATTAAATAAAAAACTGAATAGCCTCGCTAAACTATCCAATAATCGATGTCCATTATTGCCAGTCGAAGGCAAAGCGAGCTGCTTCAAATGAGCTGGATGGATCCCATCCAAACCTGTCGCAGATCCACTATGAAAAGTCTTGAGCCCTTGTACAATGTCCTCTGTCTTAACTCTAAGTGCCAGTATAGATCGGTCAGGGGATGAAGGAAAATCGAACAAACGGAAAGGTGCTTGATGTATCTCAGTGGGGAGAAGGATATTTTCCCCACTGAGATAGGTGACTTATTGCCACCAATGTAAAAAAATTAAATAAATAAAGGTATTCGAAAAGCAATATCTGTCACTGTTTTGGATATACTCACTAACCTTTGTAGTGAGTGCACCCGGACCTGATACTTCGGGAGATTTCAAACTTAATTTGGCAAAAGTCAGAAGATTCTTTGATCTGTATCCCTCCATGAGAGTTCTCAGGGCAAATACGGGGACCATAGTCCCACAACCCGCCCCGGATTGTACACTCCTGCCGAATCCTCGAGTTAAAAATGGGTTCTAAAAGCTTCATCGTGTGAGACATCATCTTTATACCGCGGTAGTTAGTGCGCTCTCGCCTTTGCCCTTATTGACTGCCATTGCCACCCTCCGCCTGGCGATCACATGGGAAAGCTCACACGTCCGTCCGTTGAGCGTGCCAATGTTCCACGACGCGAAGCGGACCTTTCTGTGGCTAGCGTCTCCGGACCCGCCCTGGACTCGGTAGCCGTAATCGATTTAACACAGAAGTTTTGCAGCGACGTCCTATCTGTGTCCGGTTTCCTTGAACTACCTGCTCTTAATTTTGTGGGGTTTTGTCTTTCTACGTACGCCGACGACTCTCATCTGACGCGCACAACCCGTTAGGGAAAAACAGATTCGCCAGTGTCTCATCCGTCTGCCAGCACCTCACCTGCACGGGGACCACGTGCAGGTGAGGTTGGCTTTGGCCCCTGAGATGGTTGACAGGTCCCATATCCCCCATTGTCACTATAGTGCAGGTACCAAATGCGATATTAATACCATAAATAATTTCACTATATATCTATGACTCGGGAGTCCGGCGCTACACTTTACACTTTACCGCAGAATATCAGTCTCACCAAAAATCATACCAATTATGCTCTGTCAATGATTTCTTGTTGCTTCACTTTGAAACTATTAATTACTTCGCCACCAACAATTTCACAGTATATTTACATACCGTAAATACTTTAGAATAGTAGATTAGCGAGTTTTATTTACATTCTCGACATTAAAATTTACATACATACATAAAGCTCACGCCTGTGTCCCACAGGTGGGGTAGGCAAACTCTCTCTCTCTTCACTTTCTCTGTCCTGACACAACTCGCTAGCCTCGCATATATCCACAACTCTTTTAAAACATCTCCTTTTATTCTTACCACTTTGGACCCCAGCTTTTTTGAGAACATTACTGATCTGATCAGTGAAAGTTTTCCTGGATCGTCCTCTTAAGGGCCGGTTTTCCAGATTCGCGCTATATACCTCTTTCGTCAATCTTCTTTCATCCATTCGCTCTACATGCCCGAACCATCTCAACATCACTCTTTCTATTTTTGATACTACATCATCTTTCATGCCATACCTTTCACGGATCACTATATTTACTCGATTTAATATTAATACGTAGGATATATATTTGTAGTATTTACAATATTTGTTTACAAATAACTTGTAATCAGTTTCAATCTCACGAAAAGGATGCTTTTCGTAAAATTGTATTTCACTGAAGTGGTTTTACTCACGCTTGCAAGTAAATCAAGCTGTAAATTCACCGGCATACCTCGGTAAAAGATAAAATTCTTCTTGTCTAAAAATATTGTAATTAATATATGGCTAAGGCCTAAGCTGGTAGGATAGTGGTCAATGCTTACTTAATATCTCTGCTTTCTTATGTTGCGATTTTACTGCGGTAATAGACGACTTCACCCTGTATTTAACCTAACTTAAATACAAGATTTAACGTAAAAGTCTTTGAATTTATATTATACATGCTATGGCTCTTGCCGCGTGGACTGCACGTTATATCACGTAAGTAGGGGTTAGGGGGGAGGGGATGAAAGTAGCCTATCTCTTATTCCAGACACTAATCTAGCTAACCACTAACCAAGATTCATCCAAATCCGTTTAGCCGTTTAGGCGTTGCTCTCAAATGAAAATCCGTTCAGTACTTTTTGCGTGAAGGAGTAACAAACATCCGATCGTGCATGGTTGCAAAATTTCGAATTTATAATATTAAGTTTATGGATTAGTTGCATAAAATTAAAATTTTATCGATATAACACTTTTGAATTCATGTTTTTAAATTATAGAGTCATCATCACCACCACCTGCAGTCTTTATTTATTTATTTTATTTATTAGAAAAACCAACAGCTTTATAACACAATAGTTATTCATCTTTACCAATATTCTCTCTCTCAATGACCTGTGCGTACAGGATTTAGCCTTAATCTACAGTGTGGAAACAACATGATAATAAAAAATATATTGAGACTTTAATATTTTCTTCACAGTATTAGTGGAATAAGCGAGACATTACACACTTTTATCCTGGATAATATTCTTTACAAAGACGGTTGGTACTTTTTTCATTTTATGTTAATATCCGTTATGTGCGTAAACAATAGTCTGTAAAATAAACATAATCTGTAACAATGTATAGTCTATCAATGATTGAGACGATTTAAGGTCCGGCGAAATCAGGACATCATCGACGCGGCACTACGAAAATTATATTTTTGGGGTTTCGAAGTTATTTGATTCCTCTGCTCCCGTTTTTTTGACATCTACCTATACGGTATACTATTGTTTGTCACATCCGGTTCCTTCCATATTTCGTTTAATGCTATATTCTATAGGTACCTATTTGAATTTGGCTGAATATTCTAAAGAGTCACTAATATTATTAAAGCATAACATTAACTGAGGGTCCCTTACGGCTAGCCTACAATACTGCGTTGCGGCATCGCATCGCAAACTGACGTAACGACGAAACGTTCCTCTATTAAAGAAATGAAATAATTTGTGTCGTAATCAGTGATCTTGTTTTGAATTACTTGTCTGTCCGAAGTATAAAGTATACTGACGGTAGCGCGTCGTCGCTTTGCAGATTTTTACGGTACGACAGCGCATCGGATAATTCCGCGATGCGTTGTACGACATCGTTGATTTCTACGATGCGTCGTCGTGCCGCAGTGTTGTGACCTGGCCCTTTGTCTGTAAAACTACTAACTTAAATAATTATTTAAATATCGTTGTTAGTACGTTAATGGCAACTTTTATTCGTATTTTTATAGGTGTTGAAAAGTATCTTGGGAAATTAAAGCATTCGATCAAACACATATCTATGAAAGGAGTAGAGCCCGATCAAGCAATTAGTCAAAATTTTGGCGATTTCACGAATCTGACATATCTGGATCTTTCTAATAGTTTTCTGGTTGGAAATTTTAAGGTAAATGTTTAAACAGTGGAGAGATGGCTAATAAGTGAAGAGACTGGAAGAATGAAAAAGAGGCCTTTCCCTTATAGTGGTTCACTGGTGGCTACTATTGTGATAAATCTTCATTGTGTTGTTTCTTAAATTATGCATTATTTAAAGATTTATTTATCAAAAGTAACAATATATCTAGGCCCGTTACCACTAGGCCACCGACGCCTCGAGAAAGACCGTTCATCATTAGTGATGTAAACTATGAAATATTATAAACTGTAATTATGGTGCGCCCAGATCTCGCGAACAATTCGCGCGTAACAATTCACGAGTACTCTTAGAGGCCACATTAGAGGCGGGCAACGTACTGGTAATGCCCTTGGTGTTGCTGATGTCCTTAGGCAGCGGTGGCTACTTTCCTTAATGTGGCCATAAAAATATTTTTTTATTTGCAGGCTGACGATTTGCCATCAAATACAAAACTGCCCGTCTTAGTTGATTTACGGAATACCTCAATATATTCCTCATCCCGTGCAACGTGCAACGATTGGATAAATAGCTATCACCACCGAAGATTGTTACAGGTAAACTCAGTATATTAAAATTTTTTACTAAACACACAATCACAATCATAAAATCTGGACTCCTTCAAGGCCAGAGTGAATAGACTGTTTCTATTATAGACAAGCATATGCCATCTTTGGCCACATGGATGAGATGGCGGTCACATGGTTTAATAGTTTATAATACAAAAATATTAAATATTTCTGTAAATATTAAAATATTAGGTACTTAATAAAGACAAATGCAGGTTTTACTCATTATTAATATCTAGTTGCCCCCCCAACCCGCTCCGCCCTCCCCCCTGCGCGAAATCGTTCGCCTACCCTAACCTACCCTGCACTTACCCTGCACCTACCCTGCACCTTACCTACACCTACCGTACAACTACTATTCACCTACCCTGCGCTTATGCGCTTACTACATCTGCAGGCCTAGCACAAGTGTGCCCGCGACACAGATCGCGCCGCGACAGAAATTTGTCTGTCAAGCCATTTTTTCAATCGCTCTGTCAGTTGCATAGCACATGTGGTTACTTCGAGAAGTCATGCCCCCGCCTCGCAAAAGCCTCTGTCGCGGGCGATCAAACAGTGTTGCCAACTAGGCAATACGAAATATGCTAAACCGCTTTTTAAAAAATGCAAAAAATATGCTAATTTTTTAATAAAATGCCAAATTAATGTAAAATTTTAATCAGTTATTATAAAAGATACATACTAACTGTATGTGAGATTACAAGTTTTGAAAAAAAATGTCTATGTCTTGATCTTCATCAACAGTAGCTGTAGATGTGGAAGGCTGAGGGTCCGAATCATAAGTCTCTTTTGTACCTATACAGCGCAGTACGTCATCTGGCACTGTATAATAATAAAAGCACTTTCCTGCCCTTTTCAAGCTAAATCTTACATATAAAATGGCGTTCAAGGTCTTCACCGCAAAACGATTCTGAAGCTTAGTCTTTACTAAATTCATTTGGCTAAAAACACGTTCAATCTCCGCGTTCGAATGAGGAAACGTCAACAGAGATATTGCAAACAGCGATAAATCCGCAAAAGGGTTATTACCAGCTGCATCTTGATATTCAATGACTTCGTTCCAGAACTGTATGGTGGAAAATGTGCATTCCCATTTTATATGTTCTGATTTCCCATTGAGATACAAGCCTATTTATTGTGGATTCATTCACTCTGAACTCTTCAGCTATTTCGACAACGGAAGGCTTAACTCTTTTAATGTTTCCTGTACTGAAAACATAGATACTTTCTACAGAAAGCAATTTGTAACGATTTTTTTTAAATTTCATTTTAAGTTAATATGCTAAAAAATATGCTATATGCTAAACGACAAAATAATATGCTAAATAGAAAGAAAATCTGCCAAATTTAGCATATAAAATGCTAAATTGGCAAATCTGCGATCAAAGACGAACAATGCGCGACATAGCTGCTGTGTTGCCAGTTATCAAAAAATTCTTCATTTCGAGTACCGAACGGGTATCGGGAATTGGGTACAGACTATTAGAGGAACGGAACGTACCGTCTAATGGTAAACAAACCGCTGCAAGTCAATTAATAATTAAGTGGTTAAATACGTAACTTCTGAAGACGATTGTTGTTTGGATTGGTGCAGTTTATGGGAGAGATCACATTGTACGAAAAAACTCAACAAGAACAACACTTTTTTTACCATATTCTTCGAACACAAGTCAACTTTTTTCCTTTTAAAACATTATTTTGAATCATTCACATCAGAAAAACAGCAAATCACATACAAGCAAATTAAATAGAACAGCTGATTGGCCACCTGTCACAATCTACAATGACAGACACACAAGGAGGCCAACATGACGCAGTAAATTTTGGATGCGTTCACAAATATTTCTCACTTTATAACGAACAATAACCAGTTATAACGGTATAACGTTCCTGTTTAAGCCGAACAAAGTTTATGGAAATATTGTTCAATGTGTGTTACGTTCCTGACTACGTCAAATATAAATTAAGCAAATAAATTATTGTTATGACATATTTTTTTTACAAGAATTTAATCACTTGTTGCTATTGAAGATTATTTATTTTACATAATATTTATTGCAAGAATTGAATGCTAATTATTGACATTGAAGATTATTTATTGGATATTTATTGCGAGAATTCAATATTTATAAATTGACATTAAAGATTAATTTTGTTATTTATTTGATAATTGACATTTCTATCGAACACGAAGCTAAAATGGATATTTCTAAGATAACCATCAGAAAAAAACTAGTAAAATCTCTTGATGATTTCAATATGTCAAGTGTCATTACTTCACATGTAGTGAACAAGGTGGAGAGTTTACCAGATACTACATCCTTCTTTAATATAGACCAAAAATTAAGAATTAAAAACAAGGAATGCTGTTCAGGATAAATATATTGACAAATTAATTATTGAAAACACAGAATTTAAAAAACAGATATCTAGTTTGAAATTTGCAATAGAATGTTTAAAAAATTTGTGCTCTGCGAAACTGACACCCACAGGCACGCCAAAAGTCACACTAGCGTCACCACTCATACAACGGTTAGAAAGACATTTATCGAGTACACCAAAAAATTACTGCGACATGAATTTTAAGAAATTGCTAAAAGACCAGGCCATACAAACTGAGATTTACATGGAGACTGATGATGATGTCCTCCTTGCCGTTTTCGCCTACAGCGACTGCTTCAGTTCCCCTGCTCTTGGCGTTCATGTAATCGCACGTGGCTTACGTAGCCAATCTACTTTACACAGATCCTCGCACATTGCGGGCATGTGAGCACACCATTAATATAATTGTAATATATTGCCGCAGGTGGTCGGGCTTTTAATTCCTCGCGCTTTGTGTCGAGATCTTCAAGCCGCTGCTCTTCAAAGTCTCGAATTTTGGACTTAACCAAAGTCCTCCACTCCGGTCTCTCAGAGGCTAACTTCTCCCACTTAGAGGGTTCTATATTGCACTTCTTCATGTGACGCTTTAACACATTCTTGTATCTAAGAAGTTGTCCGCCATGCTTGCGCTTGCCTTCCTCTAGTTGCGAATAAAAGATGCGTTTCGCCACACGGTGCTCTGCTATCCTCGACACGTGTCCACACCACCGAATAAAGCACTTCGGTATTCCGCACGCGATCGGACCATTTGATCTTCATAATCTTCATAGATTCGTAAACATCTGAGGTGAAAACGATCTAGCATGCGGATGTGTCGGCGGTACACGATCCAGGTTTCGGCAAAGTATAGAATATTGGGCAGCACAATTGCCATATATACTGCAATTTTTGCCAGTTTTACGTCATGCGAGCAGAATACCTTAGAATACAGCTTGCCGAATGCTGCAGCTGCAGACCCAATCCTGCTGTTGACCTCTGCATCCAGGTCGCACTTAGATGTCAATGAGCTCCCAAGGTAATGGAACTTACTGACCTGCTTCAACTCGTTCTCGCCAAGTTTGATCGTCAGTGCCTCATGACCGTCGATATCCAAAGACATCACCTCTGTCTTATTGACACTGATTTTCAGGCCAAATTTGCGGCAAGACTTGTCGAAATCGGACATTAGCTGTTGCAGGTCTTCTTGGGATTCTGCTACAAAACATAGATCGTCCGCATAGATAATCTCTGTAATCAGAGCGTGTGACACTTTCGTGCGGGCTCTAAGCCTGGCCAAATTAAAAAGGTTGCCGTCGGTGCGGAAACGGATGCGGACTCCTTCCAAAGAATTTCGCAGAGCCTCCTAAACAACGACTGCAAAAAACAACGCGAAAAGGTGGGTGCGAGTACGCACCCTTGCTTGACCCCACAGGTTACGGGAAAATAAGCCGATTGTTCGCCGTTGACAGCGACACAGCACTCCATGTCATCATGCAGAAGTCTCAGGAGCCTTACAAACTTCTCCCTGCATCCTATCTTTTCAAGCACTACCCATAGGGCTTTTCGTGGTACACTATCAAATGCTTTCTCAAGATCAACAAAGCACAGGCATATATGCCTACTCTGCCCTCTGCTCTTTTCTTGTAGTTGACGCACTGAGAATACGGCTTCACATGTACCACGGTCAGGTCGGAACCCAAACTGGCTCTGACAGCAGTTTTTCTGATATTGGCATGAGGCGGTTAAGTAAAACTCTGCCATAAACCTTCCCAGGAACAGACAAAAGTGAAATCCCACGGTGGGAGTTGCAATCAGCGCGGTCGCCTTTATTCTTATATAGGGCCCTGATGCGTGAAACTTTAAAAGTTGATGGGACTTGTTCTGACTTCCACATAAAATCAAAAATTTCCTATAACGCCGAATGCAACTCCTTACCGCCGTACTTAAGCAACTCTCCGGGAATTTGGTCCGTGCCAACCGCGCGCTTATTGTGTTTGTTGCTTTATTGCAGAAACAACCTCGTCACACGATAACGGCTCGTCTAGCTCAGTGGCGATAGGAAGTTGAGGCAGCGAACGAACGTGGCCCAGGTCCACAGACCGGTCCACGTTCAGCAGGGTGCGCCTATCGTTGAAGCATTTCTTCTTTACTTTTAAGGAGTCCTTCGCCACTAGCAGGCTTAAGAGGTTCATTTACAAGTGAAGTCGTGCCTATTAACTTTCGGACTTCGCCATAGAATTCCCCTAGCTGGTTTGTACCCGAAAGCCACTGCATATAACGGGCCTTTTCCTGCCACCACTTGTTCTTCATTTCCCGCGTTAGTCTGCGTAGCTTTAGGTCACTTTCTTTGATCTCCGCTAGATCACTTTGGCTTTTCCTTTTATGTTGCCGAAGGAGACATCGGTGTTTGTCAATGGCCTCTCTAAGAACTCCATCACTCTCAACAAACCAGTCTTCGTTTTTACGAACTTTCGCACCCAGCGTGGCTGTGGCGTTGGCTAAAATGTGAGTAGATAGAGTTTCCCAGTCAGCGTCTACACCACCGATTGAGAAATTTGTAAGTGGCAGTGCGGTATTCAAAGTGTCGGCGTATTTCTCCCGTATCTCTAGATTTTGAAGCCTTTCTACGTTCAAACACGTAGGCTTCGTTCTACTGAATCTATGAGGGCGCCGGAAGCGGAGATGTAACTTAGTAACTACAAGCCTGTGCTCTGTCCAACAATGCGCACCTGGCAAACGTCTCTCTGGCGTACGATGGCGTAGTCTATTAAATGCCAGTGTTTGGATCTTGGGTGCATCCACGTGTTCTTTGCCTGGCGTGAAGTCTGAACATTGTGTTCGTGTTCGCAAGATTCAATTGAGCACAGAAGCTGAGCAGCATTTGCCCGTTGCTATTCATGCTGCCGACTCCGTGTCTGCCCAAGATATGAGGCCAAGCGTCGTAATCTTGCCCTACTCTGGCATTGAAATCGCCCAGCAGAAGAATCTTCTCGCTGGGACGTACGCTTCCGACGCATTGTATCAACTCCTCGTAAAATTTGTCTTTGATGCTGTCAGCCTTGTCCAAAGTGGGAGCATAAACACTGATGACATTCAAGTAATTACTTTTGTCTAAGTGAAGGCGCAGAGTGGTAACGCGGTCCGAGATGTGTATCGGATACTCTTGTTACTGCTTTATAAGCTGATTCTTAACCGCGAATCCCACGCCTGACCGTCGAGGTTCAGTGGAAGCGAGTCCCTTCCAAAAGAAGGTGTACTCGCCTCCATACTTCACAAGCTCGCCTTCATCAGCAAGGTGTGTTTCACTCAGTGCAGCCACATCCACATTATAGCGAAGGAGTTCCCGAGCTACAATGGCAGTTTTCCTTTCAGGACAGGCGCTGCCCTCGCGGTCAATGAGTGTTCGCACGTTCTACGCACCAAATGTCATTTTGGATGTTTTATTATTCTTGTTGCGTCGACCACGAATTAAAAGATGCGGAGGCAGTCGCGGTTACTACCATCCTTTAAGTTTTAGCATTTGTTTAGGGCACCTTTTCTAGCCCCCTCCAAGGCTGAGCAAGGAGAGCAGTGCCATCTCTAAATAGGGCTGCTCTGTCACCCCAGATGCTGCCGAGTCCTCTCCGTCCCCCCATTGCAGAGCGGAAACGACCACGATGTTCTAAGAACACCCCTGGAGCCGCCCGTGTGCAGGCCTCGGACAAAGCCCGGTCTACATCAAACCAAACCTCTCTACTTCAGCTCATCGCCATGGGACTTACGTCACTCGCAGACCATTATTCGGAAGCAGTCAATTACGCAGAAACATTTTTAGTGCATAAGCGGGTGCGTAACCACAGATGCCCTCTCTCGTTCTATCCCCCGTAACCCAGTGGAACGGAACCCGCTATGACTGGCGGAGGGGTCAAATGCAGTATCTGACCGACAGTCACTTCTGACCCCGACTGCCGCCCTTGGTCATCAACATTGCCTTGAAAGCTCGCCGGATCCGCCAGTATCCATTGCTTATCAGCGTGGACTGCCTTCACCGCCGAATTGGACTGTATGCACAGAGCGGGAGGTATTCACTTAAGAAACCTGTCTACCGAAGCATTGAGGCCCTCTCGCCGGGATTAGCCCACGAGCCGACGTGGTGTACCGGGATGTGGCCGTTGCATGCACAAACAACTACTTAGAGCCACCAGTAAGAGTTTGTGAAGTGCCTGCCAGTGTGGTCCACCACCTTATTCCTAAGGCCGGCTGGTAAACCCTGGAGCACCCCACTATACCCATGGAGACGTTTACTAAAAAATAAAGAAACAGAGACGAAAAACCACTAAATTAGTCAAAAACTTATTATTTTAAAAAGTTGAAAATGACAGGCTATTACTACAGATCAAAAAAAATAGAGAGCTAGCACAACATTTGCGGAGGGTGAAAGTGCCAAATTAATAGGAGACGATACAGTAGATATAGACGATAATAAGAAAAGAGTTAACACACCTAACAAAGACATAGTCCAAGGAAGAAGCTTAAGTAAAAATATTAAACAAATTACAAGGAACGAGATAAGTGGAAATGAAAATATGGATAATATAAAAACTACAATCAAAGACATGGTAAAAACACCGAAAAAAAAGGTTTATGTTCTAGCAGACCAACAGGGCAAAAATGTTCAAAGTTATTTGCAAAAATTAACAGGGCCTGATTTCCAGGTATTCGCTTTTGGAAATCGGGAGCAAAAATGGCGGACATACTTAAAGCCTATCAGGATGAGCTATTACATCTCAATTTAAATGATTATGTTATAATTATGGGTGGTATAAATGATAATGACCCTTTTGAGTGCTTGTCCAGTATGTTTTTATGGTTAAGCACCATTAAAACACCCAATATCATAATCTGTGAAGTACCTAAAAATCCACACCTCAAGGAATTTAAATTAAATTGTAAATTAAAATTATTATGTAGCAAATTTTCGAATTCAATGTTTTTATATCTAAACTACAGTAGACAAGTTATAGCACGCAATTTCTTTGCAACATATGTATCACGATGGTTACTGAGAGAAATATTACACGTAGACTACAAAACACGTTATAATGAGTATAGAACGACTTATGAGCAGAGGTCACTAAAAAACAAGGCACAGGCTCGTATGTCTATAAATCAGCATTTTCAAACGGAATTTCGACCTCTTTTGTCAGGAAATTGTAGCACTTCAGATCACGGTACATAAACTGACACTGAAACCTTAAATAGTGAAAAAGTCAATAGCCCAAAACAATCATCTACGTACATATCTGCGGAATCTGGACAAAACATAAAACAAAAATTTTTTTTCGTTCTTAATAGTATTAATGTAATCTATCAAAATGTGAACGGCCTACTAAGCAAAAAAGATTTTCTCGTACAAAGTTTGGATGAGCTTGAAAACAGTGGTAAACGCGTAGACGTGATCTGCGTAACAGAACACAATATGCTATATGATGACTGTAAGATGCTAAATTGTCCCAATTTAATTTTGGCAGATTGTTTTTTACGGGGCAGTCGTAGTGGCGGAGCCTGTATAATTATCAGAAATAATATAAAATATAAAGCCATTGACGTAATCTCCAAATATGCTGTACCAAAAATTGTAGAATGTTGTGCAAACAAATTAATGGACCATAATATAATAATAAATAAATAAAAATTAATATTCGTGTACAAATTCACACAGCGCCATCTAGCTCCAAACTAAGCAAAGCTTGTGCTATGGGTGCTAGATAACTGATAAACTACTTAAATACTTTTAAATGCATACTTATTATACATAGAACACCCAGACCCGTAACAGAAATTAAAATTAATCATTTCAATTTCTGCCCGGCCGGGAATCGAACCCAGGACCTCTTGCGTGGCAGACCGGCATGTTGACCATTGAACCACTCAGGTCGTCGTATAATAATTTGTTTATATAGGATACCAAAGAACAATAATAAAAATTTTGACATATTGTTTAATAAATTACATGATTTTTTGACATAATATGCAAACAATAATAAAGTTTTACTTTATGGTGACTTGAATATTAATATTTTAAAGCAGTCTAAACAATCGTCTGAATTTATGTAGGCTATCTCAGCCTATAACCTTAAATTTTTAATAAGAGAGCCAACGAGGTTAGATAGTGGAACGTGTCTCGATAATGTAGTTTACAATATTAAAGGAAGTAAAGGCGAAGTGATAGGATTAGGATTATCTGATCATACTGCCCAATTCGCGCAAAGAGACTCCGAGCATAGCTCTTTCCATTGCCCTTTGGGTAACAGTGAGCTTTCTTATAAGGCCCACAGTGAGCGGCCACGTTTCGGTTCCGTATGTCATCACTGGCAACACACATTGGTCAAAGACCTTCGTTTTGAGACACTGCGGTAATTGGGACGAAAATATATGGCGTAGCTTCCCGAATGCTGCCCAACCGAGTCGGATTCGTCGATTGACCTCTTTCTCGAAGTTGGACCTACCTAACTGAACTATTTGTCCTAGGTATGAATAGTCGTCAACAACTTCAAGTGGAATGCCTCCAACGGTCACTGGAGTAGGCACAACATGGACATTCGACATAATTTTCGTCTTGTCCATGTTCATTTTAAGACCTACTTGTTGAGAGGCACTACAGAGCTCATCGAGCATTTTGCCCAAGTCTTCCAGGGTTTCAGCCATGACTACGATATCGTCAGCAAATCTGAGGTGAGTAAGGTACTCGCCGTTAATATTGATGCCAAGTCCGTCCCAGTCCATAAGCCTAAAGATATCCTCCAGTGCAGCAGTGAACAACTTCGGTGATATGACATCACCTTGTCTAACACCCCGCTGCAGCTGGATAGGTTCTGTGGTCTTATCCTGGAGACGAACTGACATAGTGGCGTTTTCGTACAAACCCTTCAGTGCTTCGATATATCGATAGTCAATTTGGCACCGCTGTAGAGACTGGAGCACCGCCCAAGTTTCGATCGAATCGAAGGCTTTCTCATAGTCCACAAACGCCAAGCATAATGGCCGGTTATACTCTTCGGTCTTCTGTATAACCTGCCGCAGCGTATGAATGTGGTCTATGGTACTAAAACCTTTTCGGAATCCGGCTTGTTCGGGAGGCTGGAAGTCATCAAACCTGCGTGCGAGACGGTTCGTAATGACTCTCGAAAACAGCTTATACACATGGGTCAGCAGCGATATTGGTCTGAAGTTCTTCAAGAGAGCCTTATCACCTTTCTTGAAGAACAATATCACTATACTTCTGTGCCATGTTTCCGGCGTTTTTCCCTCGAGGATGACGGAATTGAACAGCTTCTGAAGGGTCTTAAGCACAGGTTTGCCACCAGCTTTCAGAAGCTCAGCCGTAATTCCATCATCACCCGGCGCCTTATTGTTCTTGAGCTGTTTGAGAGCCATACTAATCTCGTACAGGCTGATGTCCGGGATATCTTCGGTGTAGTGTCGGGTCAACTTGGCTCTGGGGTCTTTTGCCATACTGGTAACAGGTGCCCGTGTTGTCGTGTATAACTGTCCATAGAACCTCTCGACTTCCCTCAAAACCTCGGACTTGGTCGAAACAACTCTGCCGTCATCCGTTTTCAGTCTTGTCAACTGGCTCTGTCCAATCGACAGATCTCTCGCAAAGACTTTAGAGCCTTTATTCCGCTCGATCGCCGCCTCAATGTTGATAGTATTGAAGCGGCGTATATCGCGAGTCAGAGACTTGGAGATCTGTCGATTAAGTCGCCTAAATTGAGAGACATCATCAGGGGATTGCAGAGTCATTGCGCGTCTTTCTTCCATGAGTTTGAGGGTATTGTCAGAGATTTTGCTTGTTCTTTTTGTACGGCAGGTTTTGTAAAACTTTGACCCAACCGTATAGACAGTTTCCACGAACCTGTTATTGTAGTCGTCCACGTCGACGCAATCTCCTAGGCACTCGAAGCGATTTTGTAATTCGAGTTGAAAGCTCTCGGGGTTTTGGATGTGGGTGGGTACAGGCCGGAGCGTGGACCTCATCAATCTCGATCTTTCCAGCTGTGGATTAATATTCAATGTGCCTCTTACCAAGCGGTGATCACTGCCAATTTTTACGCTATTGATCACCGAGACATCATTGAATATATGCCGTTTCGTAGATAGGATGAAGTCGATCTCATTTTTTGTGACACCATCGGGACTAACCCACGTCCATCTGCGATGATCCGGCTTCCCGAAAAATGAGTTCATCATAAAGAGTCCCTCTTTCTCCAGAAAGCCGGCCAGCATCTGGCCACGGGCGTTCCGACTTCCAACTCCAAATTGCCCCACTCTCAACTCGTCTCCGCTTCGTTTGCCCAGTTTCGCGTTAAAATCCCCCATGACAACGGTGTAATGTGTCTTGGAGGTATGTATGGCTGTAGTTATATCCTCATACATAGCCTCCACTTCATCGTCGGAGTGAGTCGAAGTCGGTGCGTAGACCTGTATGACCTTCAACGAATACCGCTTGGTAATTCTGAGTATAAGGTACGCAACCCTAGACGACATACTCTCGATCTTGACGATGTTGTTCACAAGGGATTTGTGGACGAGAAACCCGACACCACCTAGGGACAGTTGGTCGCCCTCCCGGAAGTAAAGCAGATTTCCGGACTTCAGAGTTATCGAGTCCTCCCCCTTTCTTCGGACTTCAGATATCCCTATTATGTCCCAATGTAATCTGCTTACCACTTCCTCCAGCTCCACGAGCTTTTCGTCGGTCCGCAGTGTCTGGACATTGTATGTTGCCAGGGCCAGTGGTCGTTCTTTGCGGTAGCCTGATCGCGTCCGGTGATTTTTCGCACCCCCTGCCCCGCCGTTACCGTGACCGCTACCATGGTCCGGAATAGCGGGGCCGCCGGGTACTGGGGGCCGTGGCTTGTGTGTACTTGTCATCGGGGGGGGAATTGCCATAATCGCCACGCTTGGCAGGCGGGTTGGCGATCGCAGTACAGTATATGTTAATGTACCCAGAAAGATGCTGCTGCCCATCTTTCGGGTTTGTCCCTTAGTCGCCTTTTACGACACCCACGGGAAGAGATGGGGTGGTGTTATTCTTTGAGGTGGCGGCACCACACACCACAAATTCGAATCAGAAATGAGGAGATCCGCAAGCGAACCAAGGTCACCGACATAGCTCTAAAGATTGCCAGACTGAAGTGGCAGTGGGCAGGGCACATAGCTCGAAGAACAGATGGCCGATGGGGCAGTAAAGTTCTCGAGTGGCGGCCACGTGCCGGAAGACGCAGCGTGGGTAGGCCTTCCACAAGGTGGACTGACGACCTGGTAAGGATCGCAGGTACCAGCTGGATGCGAAAAGCACAGGACCGGCCTTTGTGGAGATCTCTGGGGGAGGCCTATGCCCAGCAGTGGGCGTCTTCTGGCTGATATGATGATGATGATGATGATGACTGCCCAATTTGTCCGTTGCCCAGTGAAGAAATACGGCACACTGTCTTCTTGGTACACTAATAAACGAAACTATTCTGAAAAAACCTAGTTAAATTTGCTGAATCTCTAGGAATATTGAACTTTTCAGAAATATATTCCAGTGGGAGCGCCAATGAAATATTTAATCAATTTTACGACCTATTTTTAACATTTTACAATCTATGTTTTTCCGTGGTAAGAGTCAAGCACACTGCCAAAAAAACGAATAATTTGGCTATCTAAAGGTATAAAGTTATGTGCTAGATGCAGACGTGAACTTCTGTGGAAATATAGACTAACAAAAAACAAATCTGCCAGAAATAAATTTACAACGTTCTCTAAAAGACTAAATAAAATAATGAAATTGACACAAAAATGACAAAACAACAATTACATTAGGACATAAAATAATAAATCAAAGGCTAGTTGGCATGTAATAAACAATACCAAACAGCAATTCCCTAAAGAAACTGTAACACAAATAAAATAAAAAGACTCTACTATTCATAACTCGGCTGATATAGCGCAAGCTTTTAATGATTATTTTACAAATATTAACTGCATCACTAATAAATCAAACTACAAAAAAACTAATTCCAATACTAAATTAAATTCTTTATTTATGACACCCACTACTCCATATGACATTTTTCGAATTATAAAAGATTTAAAAACACGAACAGCACGGGATATGATGATATAAACACTAAAGTCATCAAGTATGTATCCCATATTATTTCATCGCCCTTTAGCCATGTCATAAACCTGTGCATTACAGAAGGTGTTTTCCCAGATAAACTAAAAGTTACAATAATAAAGCCATTATTTAAAAAAGAAGATCCCGAGAATATGAAGAATTACAGGCCTATAGCCTTAATTCCCATATTTTCCGAAATCATTGAAAAAGTAATAAACAATTATTTATACCAATACTGTGAAGCAAATGAAGTACTAGCACCGCAGCAAAAAGGATTCAGAAAAACAAAAATATAAATATTGCTCTATATGACATGCTTTACAAAATTTATCTCAGATTAGATTTAATTAAGCGATTAGATTTAATCGCTTACCAATAATGGCATTGTTTTTAGATTTCGCAAAGGCTTTCGATTTTGTTGACCACGATATTCTAATAAAAAAATTTGAAGCCATTGGTGTAAGGGGAAACATACAAAAATTAATAAAATCTTATCTCAGTTACAGAATTCAAATGACCAAACTACTCGAATATGTCACAAAACAAAATTAGAAACCCAATATTTGTCAAAAGGTAATACTGTACGCTACGGTGTTCCGCAAGGGAGTGTATTGGGACCTCTATTATTTATTATTTACATTAATGACATTATAGAATCGATTATTAATCAAATTATCTTATTTGCTGATGACTGCACGGTGCATTTTAATAATTAAATTGACATAAATCCTACTCTGACTAATATAATTGAATGGTCAAAAAAGAATAACTTACAACTAAATCTAGATAAAACGAAAATTATAAAATTTAAACAACGGGACGAAAACACTATTCAAGCAAACGTTACACATAATGGACAAATAATTGAAAATACTAAGGTTACAAATTTTTTAGGTCTATATTTAGACAGCAATATGAGCTGGAGTACACATATCGAATATGTTGGAAACTGAATCAACCAATCCTCATATTCCCTGCACAAACTAAACAAAATAGTAAATCGTGAAACCGTACTAATGGCTTTTTGTAGTCTCGATACTGAGATATGGGATTATTTTCTGGGGCAATGAAACGGGGAAAGAGACTGTATTTAAGGCACAGAAGCGTTGCATTAGATCTATCGTCAATTTAAAACGCACAGACAGCTGTAGACCATTTTTTAAAGACCTAAAACTATTAACTTGGCCATCTCTTTACCTGTACGAAATTGCCGTATTTGTATACACAAATCTGCATCTCTTCCCCAGCGTCGAAAGCGCACGACGACGCCGTTTTTGCGATGGGCCCAAAATTATATAATGCTATCCCAAAAACGATTCGCGAAGCAGAGACTCTTGGTAGTTTTAACAGGCAGCTATACAGTTTTCTTGTCGAAAGAGCGTTATATACGGTTGATGAGTTCTTTTTGGCGTGTAAGGAACGTAAATAATTTATTATTTCAGTAAATGTAGGTACCTGATTAAATGACAATTTGTAATGCCATTGAATTAAAGTTGACATATTTTGTAATTGGATCTTCATTATTTTGACATTGTTGATTAATTGTAGATATTGTTAATAATTTATGGTTAAATTGAATTATTTATGATTTTAATCGATTTTTAAATATTAATTGTCATTTTTTTTATTGACATTTGAATTATTAATGACACTATCTACTGTTAACATCTTAAATTATTAATAACATTGAATGGGTAAAAGACAAATTTTTGATGATGTTTTTATAATGATTAAAATTAATAATTTAAAATATTTGCGAATGATTATCTATTTTGATTAATGACATTATATAAATTCGGAAATTCAATAATGTTTCTAAAATTTGTATGCCGATGGCTGGTCGCAGAGGTTCTTACTTAAACTGTATCTAACAACTGTATAACCTGTGTACCACAAATGATCAAATGATTATGATTATGATTACGAATTTTTAGTAGGAAGCTTTATATTTATTTACGTTGACGTTGCAACTGGCGGGTATTTTTGAAATTGTGTGTAAAATTTTTAATATCAAAATTTCAATGTTTTGGTTTGGTGATTTTGCTTGAAATATATAAAATAATCTTGCATAAATTTACTCTTTTCACCTAGGAACATAACATATCTCCCCAATTTTGTTTTATCTATGCTTTTCACATAACATTGGCTAACGGATAGCCATTAATTGAAGAATAGTAAGTAAAATAAGATACATTCATACTGTAAGTAATAATATCTCTTACATACTAGTGTTAGTAGTTATTGTATAAGTCGATTGTCTTGAATGAATAAATGAGTGAATGAATGATTTACTGCTGTAAAATGTGGTACATGGTAGATGTTATAATTTTTATACTCGTTTCTCACACTTTACCAGAATCTGGCATGCAATATATGAAGCATAATTAATCTAATTATTATGAAAATGTCCGCAACAAAATTCATTATTATAAATAAAGTAATAGTGTATAAAGCTATAAAATAATCATGTCACTTCAATTAATTAATATTAACAACAAGTCATAACACTTTCGCTAACACGTTAAAATGTCAGAATAAGAATCAACGTAACCAAACGCAAACTATTACTTTACACTGGCAACATTTCCATACGTCACAACCACTTCCGATGTCATATTTTTTATTTCATTTAGTTTGATAGCCAACGGCCATTTTTTCTCTTCGCAAAATGACTAGTGAAATAAATATAGTTTGGCGAGCTATTAAACCTAATCTGGTTTTTCTGTAATGATCGCGACGCAAGTGAGTCTACATAATATTTTTAATTTTGGTAATCTTATTGCTTTGATCAAATGACACTTTGTTTTGTGTACGACAACGTAATGAAAAAATCGTCCTAAACTTAACGTTGTATTAATTGCAGGTAGTATACAATTCAGCGACGGCGCTTAAATGACTCAAAGAATTCACTAATACTGTAAAAACAGCTTTGTATCAACCATTCTTTTAACTTGCATTTGAACATATTTAATGGCAATAATTTCATATAACTGTCAAGGCTATTTTATATTTTAATTGCCATTGTATAACTGTTTGTGCCATATAGTGTTGTTGAATGAGTAGGTACCACCAATCTATCTGGAAACCTTGTGTTGAAAGCAGTAGTTAGCAGTAGTGGACCCGCAGACATTGCGCTAGTCGTAGTAATATATTGTGCTCCGAATATTAAAAATAGTCAAAGTTTAAATAACAGAGAAAGTTTGATTCTATTAGATAACTTAACCAACGCCTAATAATATATGAAGTGGGCGTTTCATTTAGTGCAGTGGACGGGCTATGAAATATAAATAAAACCAAGTGCTATTTACAAGTGATTATAATATAAAACGAGGGTACCAACACATTCACATCTCAACTTATTGTAATATCAAAATAAATAAATCGCTATACTTAACAACTTTATATATATACTAAAACTATGGCACCAAAGTATAACGAGTGTGGCAAGTTCATGTCGTCGGCGGAAGGCACTAATATTGCGTGTAGCAAATGCGCAAGGGTGTCGCACCGAACCTGCATCGCGGTACCAGAAGAAGAGCCCGTAGAGTCGTGGGTATGCCTGGATTGCAAGACTAGGCTGCCGCTCGGAAGCGGGGCTGCATCAGCACAGGGCGTGGATGTCACGGAGGGTGCTAGTGTTGTGCACCCGAGTGTCGCTGTCGCCAATCACAACGAAATCGCTACAGTGGAATCGCAGCAACCGTCGCTAGCTATAGAGCTGCGTCGGATAAGCGACGAGTTGCGCGAGACAAGACGCGAGCTTAGAGCATGTCGTGACCAGTTCCGGGAGCTGCGAGCGCAGGTGCAATCCTGTGAGGAGTGGGTGGACAGCCTTGAAATGAAGGTAGACACATTTATCGCGCGGAATGGATCCAGTGAGGCTGTGGGAGCTCTGGAGACTGCTCAAACTATAGGTGGACCTCAACGACCGGGACCAGGAACTGCTGATGAATGGTGTCGAGGTGAGCGGCATACCGGAGGATGATGGCGAAAATGCGACGCATTTCGTGATGACGCTCGCGAACAAACTAGGTCTACAACTTGAGGCCCGAGAGATTGTGAGCTGTTCAAGAGTTGGCTCGAGCAGGGCAGAACCAGAAGGGAAGAAGCGGTCGCGGAACGTCGCGATAGGGCTTGCGCGTCGAGCCACGCGCGATCAGCTGTTACAGGCCGCGCGAGTTCGCCGCAATGTGGATACGGACGGTATAAGTACCGAATCACAGCCACAGAGCGTCTATATAAACGAGCGCCTCACCAAAATAAACAGGGAGCTATTTTACTGCACGAGAGAACCAGCATAAAAATTGAAATGGAGGTACGCGTGGACACGGGAGGGCAGAATATACGCTCGTAAGGAGCAAGGCCCGGGCACACCATGTGCGGGTGGAATCCGACCTTGTCCTGGTTTTTGGGTCTTGACTGTTTTCGCCCTAGTAAGCACAATGTTGATAAAACAGCATAACTTATATAAATTGGCCTCGTGTTCTATATCTATTTCTATATTTCTTAGTTTATTAGTACTAGGCCCCAGTGGCATTGTTTCAACTCCAGTGTACAGTAAGTACTACACACAAAATGCACACTCAGCTGGCAACACACATTTTTGTAATTATGCAATATATATAAAAAGTTGATTAACTTATTACTGTAATATCCTATACCCGCAAGTAATATTTTATACGAAACCACCGAAATACACAATGCCAGTTTGACTCGCAAACGTAATATAATTGTTTCACAACACATAATACATACTTTAAAGCGCGCACACGGCCCGTCGTTATGAGTTCTAAATGTTTAGTTCAACACTGCATAAAGCGTACTCCACATGTCCACCGAAAGTTTCGGCGAAACTTTTGCCGGGACTTTGGTTGACCTCTACATTCTCGCCTATTAGGGATGTGGTGCGTGTAAAAACGCGTCGACATTATATCGCCTCATCGGTGTAATATTGCTAATCTGCTGTAAACAGGGTCACAGAGGCAATGGCAGCTGCTCTACTGTAATTACTTGATCTACTAATATCATGGTCAAGTTTACCCCGAACCTTTTACGGGAAAAAGCGCTAGGAATATAAATATAAAATCCATCGAATCGAGACGACAACGAACTATCTCTACTTAGTCTATGAAATAGGCGAGACGTGCCAAACATGCACGGGACTACACGAATATAGGCGAATACTCCCTCTACACTCTCTTGTTCCCGCGGAACTGTCCACATGTGGAGTGCGCTTAAGTCTTCTAATTTCAGTTCTATCATGTAGTATCCACTATCATCGCGACCATAGTGACCTTACGCACAGGTTAAAATTGAAAAATATTAAAATTCCGTCCTAAACAAAAATTCAAGTTAGGCCTATGGAACGCTGGCTCTCTGGGTACGAGACACGACGAGTTTGTTGTTGCTATGCGGAGATACGATGTTGACATTATGGCTATCAACGAGATGTGGCTGCGGGAGGGGGAAGAGGGGCGAGCGCCATCGGTGGCTGGTTGTAGTCAAATGTCAATAGGTTGCGACACACCCCGCGCCCCGTGAGGCTTCCATGTGAGGCGAGGAGCTACCGTACGAGTGCTACAGCACCCCCAAATGCGGCTGTCGAACAAATGTGGCTTAGGGTCACTATGAACGGGAGGGCAATGGGGTGGGAACGGCACACAGACCGCCGTGGTTAAATGTTGGTACATGGCATCAATAAATATTGATGCCATGTCAGAAACGCTAGGATCATTTGCATGGAACAAGATAATATAGTATTGATGGGGGATTTTAACATAAATATTCCTAATATACAAGATGATAAGGTAAAGTAGCTCATCAGTCTACTTGAGTGCTATGACTTGTCTCAGTGTGTAGACGAACCTACTCACTTCACGAGTCAGAGAGCCACATTGATTGATCTTGTATGTACAGACTGCAAGGGTAGTACCGCAACAGTTTACCCCATAGCAGACCTAGGTTCTGAATGTAGCCAAGTATAAACCGCCACTGATTAGGAAACATTGTAGACCACTAAGTAGTATAAATCGGGAACAGTTAATGGAGAGGCTGGCGTCCATGGACTGGCGGCGCATAGGAACATTAATTTCATGACGTGGATTCCATGGTACATGTTTTTGTGCAAATGGTTAATTTTGCTTTCGACTTATACGCGCCAATGAGACTAATAACGATTAAAAATCAAAAACATCCCTGGATTACGTGTAATATTGAGCAAATAATGAAGGTGCGAGATCAAGCCTATATCAGAGCGCGGAAGACGGGCGTGGATTCACATAAATTATATTACAAAAAGCTGAAGGGTATGGTTGGTTCAGCAATGTACAGAGAGAAGAGGGCACACTTTGACCACTTCGTGAATAATAATACAAACAACTCAAAACTCCTATGGTCGCACATAAAAACAAACGTAAAAATAAAAAATCAGCCCGATGTACCCTCCCATCTCGTCTCCAATCCCGACTTAGTACATGCCCATTTTTAGGATGTCCCAGGCAACAGTAATGTTGCTAGAACTACCCATGATAACTTTCAGCGTGATGGAATTAAAAACGGTCGGAGAATCGGAAGTATTAAAGGCGATACGATCGATTAAAACGAATGCGACCGGTGTTGATAGTATCTCGTTGGACATGCTTCTATTAACGTTGCCTATAGAAACCAACGCGTACCCTAAACTTTGGCAGAAAGCTATCGTAAAACCTATCCCTAAGAAAGGGAATCCTAGGGAACTGAATGATTTGAGATCTATCAGTATTCTTCCATGTATGTCGAAGATACTAGAGCGCGTAGTGGCTGACCAGCTGAGGGCATTTGTGGAGAGTAATGACATACTACCAAAAATGCATATGACCGACGGCTATGATGCAGGTGACCGACGATATCTTAACAGCACAGGATATGTGAGAGGGAACAATGCTCACGCTACTAGACTTCTCTCGAGCATTTGATAGTTTAAGTGTTCCACTTTTTCTATCCAAGCTTCATTACTATGGATTCGGTATGTCTGCTATGAAATGGTTCGAAAGCTTCAGCGACAGATCTCAGATTGTGGAAATATGGAAGGGTGATAGGTCTATTGTTACATCCAGGCCGTGTGACGTGACACGGGGAATTCCACAGGGTTCGATCCTGGGACCTATATTGTTCTCAATTTACAGTGCTGATGTAACTAGAGAGATCCACCACTGCCGTTACCACATTTACGCAGACGATATCCAAGTGTACGTACACTGTAAACCAACGAATATACTGAGCTCTGCTAACAACCTAATGGAGGACCTTAATCAAATCGCACGGTGGTCGAAAGAGAATGCTCTGGTTCTGAATTGTGTGAAAACTAAGTATATGCTGCTGGTCAGATTAAAAAAATGCTACACTATAAAGTACAGGTTAAAATTGGAGATGATCAAATTGAACGTGTGACAGAAACCCGAAATCTGGGACTACAGATGGGTGAGGAGCTACGGTTTGAAAGCCATGTACTAAATACAGTTAAAAATTGCTTTTACAGGCTAAAAATCTTTTATAAAATAAGAAACTGTCTAAACATTGCAAATAGAATTGCACTCTGTGCGACTCTAGTGCTTTCAAAATTAAACTTCATGGATGCTGTTTATGGGCCACGGCTACTGATGCGAACTCAGAAAGTGGTACAAAGGGTACAAAACGCTTGCGCGCGTTACTGTTTCAATATTCCGCCTCGCACACACGTTACACCTTATATCAATAGTGCCAGAATACCTAAAATGGAATTGCGCAGACAATTACACTATGCCACACTTATATTCGGTATAGTCAAGTCCGGTACACCTTTCTATCGATATTTTTTTCTTACGCAAAAACCTTCCCCTTGAATCCTGATGTTTCACACAACCACAAAATCCGTTGCGTAGTTTATAAGCGTATATTCATACATGGATACCTGAAGAGGGATAGACGGCGGACAGCGAATTTATTTTACTCCTAACCCTATGAGAAAAAGGCATGACATTATGTACCTATATGTCATGGGATTACGTGATTACCTAATTTAAGGACTACCGTGCAATATGAATAGACAAGTCGGGCAACGTAATTAATACTTTATCAAACTTTGTTTTTTATTACATTGCCCATTCAGTATGAATAGGGTAAAAGCCGGATAGTTGCCCCTCTTTTCTAAAAAGCTTTATTATGAAGAAATATGTAGTAACTAAGAAATATGCAACATGTATATCCAAACATAGGTCTTTAATCTTCTATAATAGCCTATTTTCGTAAACGTAATTACTGTTGGTTTTGAGTAAATCCTATTTTACTTGACCTCTCAGAAGGGGGATAGTTGCCCAACGGTAAAATTGCTTCGGGGGATAGTTGCCTCGTGCGAGGATAGACGATTCGCTATGATTTTGTTGAATATAAACAATGTTTATAATTTACTGAGATCCTTTATTATGAATCAAATATACGTTTTAAATATTTAAATCATAAAGTCATCACCATTCCGACCTCTGTTAGGCCGGATCCGTTTTCCTGCTTTTTCTTTTCAATTTCATCCGGTCTCGGGTCTCATCTGGACCATGCCATGAGATCCACACCAACAACCGTGTTCAGAGGATAGCATACGGATACTTGGCCTTATTTTTGTGAAATAAATAAAACTTATTAAAAAATAAAACATACTATACAATGTAATTTACACCCTAATGCATGCATAGAAATAAAAAGTAGACTGGTGCCATCATCAGTAACAAAGATTTTCAATATTAATTACTTACCAAAATAAGTTTGACGCCCATTTAAGCTTCAGCGCGGAAGATTTTTGCTCTCAAGGACAAAACCTTTCCTGCGCTGATGGTAAAGTACTAACGCCGCCAACATCCCTGAGATAGTATATTCAAAACTGAGGCAACTGTCCCACTGAGGCAAGTATTCGGCTCTTACCCTACTGCTACGTAGCTGTTGGGCAAACTGCAGTGCTACTAGAAAATTTCTATACAGAAGGGATAATTAACACAACGTGAACTTCGAAAATCTATTTATTATTTTATCACAACTTCATCAGCACGAGAACATAGATTGATATTTTTAAACCCAATCAAGCTCCATCGCGACTCCACAACACGATACCCGAAATTTTAACAAAAAATAATCAAACATAATTCCCACATGACCCCTCCTCAATTAAATCAACACAAACTTTCTTTATTTAACATTTAATCTCGAGAGTAGAGAGTTAGATTCGATAGTAATTTCCATATGACAAATTAATGATCAATTTTATAGAACAGATCAGCTCAGCAATTAATTAATTCAGCACAGCATTTAAACAGTACAGCTCAGAATTTTTATCAGCTCAGCTCGGATCAGCTTGGCTCAGCTCAACGTAGCTCGGCTTCTCTGTCCCCTCAAGGTAGCTCAGCGAAACAGCTCAACTCTCTTTCTCATACAATACCTAAGGTAAAAACCGACTCTATAAAACCCTGACCCCATGTCCTAACAGATTACATTTTTCAGCTGACCAAATCGTAATTTATTTGCTCTAGATAATTCATATCCTTAATATTTTAACAGGCCAAAAATGTCACAGTGTTGATGTCATGGACGGTGCCTTGCGATTGCTCGATCGGATGTCTAGCGCTCCAGATGTCGTCCCTGCCTACGCTGAATATTACTGGAATAACATGCGAAGAAAATTCGCAGCCACTTGACCGCGGCATGCTTACAAACATTGATACGTTCCAATGCAAAAAAGTAAGTACCTAAATCAAAGGGATTATTTATTCCCAATCGGCAAATATATTTAGAGGATCCAAAAAGTGGTTCAGCAATATTATTGCGACAAATGATTTAAATTTCTAGGATGATTTGGTATTGTATGGGTATGCCAAATCTAAGTTTGCGATCTCAAAAGTAGGGACAACTTCTTATGACCGAGAAATCTCGAAAATCATTGATTCATTTCAGTTTTTACTTTTATCGTATCATAAAGACGCCCATTGCTGGGCATAGGCCTCCCTCAGAGATTGCCACAAAGGCTGGTCCTGAGCCTTCCACATCCAGCTGGTACCTACGATATTTACCAGGTTGTCGGTCCACATTATGGGAGGCCTACCCACGCTGCGTTTTTCGGTACGTGGTCGCCACTCAAGAACTTTACTGCCCCATCGGTCATTTGTTCTTCGAGCTATGTGCCCTGCCCACTGCCACTTTAGTCGGGAATTCTTGTGGGTGACCTCGGTTCGCTTGCGGATCTCCTCATTTCTGATTCCATCGCGCAAAGTGTCAATTGCCCTTTGGGTAACAGTGAGCTTTCTTATAAGGCCCATAGTGAGCGGCCAAGTTTCTGTTCCGTAGGTCATCACTGGCTACTGTATGGTCCTTATGTGCCATAAGTACATTCCAGTAGATTAGTTGTTACCTACATCACTATATGTAGGTATGTGATTTTGAAAAGTATTCGTATGTCGTGTTTAAATGCATATGTTCGGGTGACAAAATAATGGCCCACAACTTTAGTGGCGGGTTTTACATTGGGGTGCATTGTGATCGCTTTAGCAATTTGAAAATACAATAGAACAAATAAAACAAAGTATTCGTTTTCGAAATCCCTTTTTCGGAATTTTAACCGACGCGACGCCACTGCGCACATGTGGGCTATTGTCGGAAACAGATTTTATTAAGATGTTTTGGGCCGGCAATTAACTAAGAAACGGCGCTGACTTCCTTCCTTTATAGCAGGCATATTATTCACTAGTCTCTATTGTAATGTTTTAGCAAAAAATGGTACGGGCGTTTGTCTTTATGGCGGGCGAAAGATTTTCTTTACTTTTATGACCTGCAGTTACCATTAGCGTTGCGTTGATATATATTTTTTTTATTTACAAAGGCTATAGATAGTCCCGGAAAAAGGAACAAATAGTGCTGACAAACGGACCTTGTCATTAATGGAGAAATTGCATAACACTTGTTGGCCAAATGGTTGGTTTTCTCACGGTTTAGGAAGCGGGGTTGAGGGGCTAAGGGAAGAAAGACGGGAACGACAGTTGGTCTAAGGGCCCGGTACTGAGTGGTTCTTTGGCGAGGAATTTTCCTTGATACGAGGAGTGCGCGGGCACCGCGGAGTATTTTCGAGTGTGTTGTCGAGTGCGAGAGTTGATGATCTACGTTTTGTACGAGCATTAGGTATCTTTCGTGTGGTGGTTTCGTAGTGTTGTCTATCGTCCACTATTTTAGTTTATACTTGAGTATGTTGGTGACTTGCGTTTTGTACGAGCTTTTGCAGTAAGTCTGATATTGAATTACCTATATATTTTATGGTGGCTATAATTATATTTTGGTAGGGCCATAACGTAGTTATACTAAAGAGTGAAAGATGAAGATAGGCATAGTTTTCTGTTAGATACTGAAAGTTATTTAGTTAAATTAAACCGATCACTAGTTCCCTACTAATTCCCTTTAAAGACACTGTTTAGAATTATTAAATCCGATACATCCGTAAAATTAATTCTCAACTTCTAAATAAATAAAAATAAACGATCACTTAGAGTACACATATGGGCACAGTTCTGGTAATGTGTTCTGCACCTCTTGCCGAGCCTCTGGCACCTGTTGTAGCCGGGTGTCAATAAACGTGTCGGGGTTCTTTCTTTCTCGCGTAATTTACTCATTTTAACTCAATATGCATTTATTGGGAATAAAATGAAAAGTTGTTCATACACGTTTACGACCCGGCCCGCCCATAGAAAACATCACTACACCGGGAACCAGGTTCGGACCGGACGTAAACCACGCTCTTGATGAGTAGGATCAGGAAACTGATTTGTGCTCCATGTACTTTGACGGTAATTTATTACCGTGGGTTTACCACCGGATCTTGGTATGGCTTTGACCCGTGCGCGCTTAAGAATTTTGTGCTTTTAATACTTTAACGACCTTTTTACCAGCGGACATGGAAAATCGAGTTTGTTCGATAGGTGGGCTCAGTCATAAGCGTCCCCACACCAATAGGGACACATATCGCGTGCGCGTAAATAAAATTAAAATATTAGTCTCTCGATTGTTTGCAAACAAATTAGGCCGGTGCGGAAGTACGACCAGATGATCGGAATGCGTGTGATGGTTTGATCGGAGTGTACAATAGGTCACTGGTTCGTTCGATGTCGAGGTTTCGCTGGACGCATGAGCAGGACATGTGGTCCATATGTTCATGTGTTGGCTTGGTGTGTAGGTTGGAAGGGAGCCCAGGTTTTCCTATCGTTTAGGCTATTTTCGAGACCTAAAGGTAAATATTTCACAACTCATTAGGGTCAGGTCTATGTTAGGCAAATCTCACAGCCATAGGGATAGGGGTGGCCACGAAGAAAGAAGAGGTTAACGCTCGGAAGCCGCGACGTGCGTCGATCGCCCGCCATTCATCGCCCGACAACCAGATACGACGACGATCAGTTCTAGAGCTAAGTTGCATGGTCCTTAATTTATATTTTGCTTGTTTTATCTACTCATACAAATTTAAATTGTCACTTACTTTATGTGCGGAATTGATGATTCATTTGACTCGCGTATTTTACACGGGGCATTAATATGACGAACCTAATTTTTGTATTTATATAGTTGTGGTTTTATTTGTTTCACGGATAATTTAGACTTCATTCGTGCGCGGCTTATAATATGTTTATCTTGGTTGCGGACTTGATCTCCCGCTAGTTGTACGATTACTTTTCCGTTTGGTGAGATTTACCGCATCATATAACGCATTTCCTTTAAGTGAGTTTTCCTTTAATTTTGGAATCATTTATAAATTTAAGGATGTCATTTCGACATACGATTTTATCAAACACACAACGTAGAGGGTCCTTTTAATGTATCTAAAGCTAGACGATCACGATGTACGGCCAATGTATTTATGTGTAATCTACACGTCTTATAGCTAGAGACATCTCAGTCATGTAAGTAAGTAGGTTCAGAATATTAGGGGCAAGGGAATGGGTGTTACACTACACACATTGGTCGAAAACATTCGTCTTGAGACACTGCGGTAATTGTGTCGAAAATATATGGCGTAGCGTAACGAACGCTGCCCAACCAAGTTGGACGCGTCGACTGACCTCTTTTACTGGTCTAAAGTTCTTCGAAATAAGAGCGTCGGTGGCCGGGCGGTTGAGCATTGTACTCGTAAGCGAGAGGTACCGGGTTGGAATCCCGCTGCGCCATGTGCCAATGACTCTTTTCTGAGTTATGTACATTATTTTAATTCAAACCTGTGCCCTTACGGTGAGGGAAAACTTCGTGATGAAACGTGTAAATTCAGGCAGGTAACCATGATCCAATCTGGTCAGGTTTCCCTGGTAGCAGGGTCACGGAGGTCAGATGGTAGTCTCTCCACTGTTATTACCTGATCGCGAAATCCTGGATCATAGTCAAGGCGGATCCCGGGCCCTCATCCTCGAGTGCACAACCGGGACATTAACGCTAAGATGATTATAAACAACCAAAACTTTAAAATAATATAAAATATAATAATATTGTATTTAAATTTATTTATTTTTGTTTTATACAGACACATCAGCAACAATGCTGCTCGTGTATAACCTAAATAAATAAATAAACAACTCTGCCGTCATCCGTTTTTAGTCTCGTCAGCTGGCTCTGTCCAATCGACAGATATCTCGCAAAGACTTTAGAGCCTTTGTTCTGCTCAATCACCGCCTCAATATTGGTAGTATTGAAGCGGCGTATGTCGCGAGTCAGAGATTTAGAGATCTATTTAGGGCTAATGGTTCAATCCTCAGATAAACAGTCTATCAGCGTTTATTCGACGGATTCCACAGAATTTCATCGCCGCTTCAGACTAACAAAAGAATCGGTTCAACATTTGCTTTTTCTGATACAAGGTAAAAGCAAGCACCAAACACAAAGGGACCACTGTAACCCACCCATGTTAAAACTGTACTCTACGGTTCTTTGCCACTGGGACCATCTCACTGTCGATGATTATAGTGGTATTTAAAGCTCCACTTTATGTCCAATTATAAAAAGTAACAGGAGCAATAGCATCTTTAAGACCAAGATTTGTAAAGATGCCAAGAAGTCCAATAAGTGCCGCAATAACAGCGCCCTCTAGCGGAGTGTATGCAAAACAGATAAGGTATCAGCTTCAGCTATTCAGTAATAGATGGGGCTATTTGCTATGGGTCATATAACATCCTGCTCTTTTAGAGCTCCTAGACAACACCGTGAAACATACCCTCTGTTCGGTTTTGAATATTAATCTGGCAAATTCTTCCTGGGACCAGGCATCATTGCCTATTCGATTTGGTGGTCTGGGCATTCGGAAAGTGTCGAGTGTTTCCCTGCCAGCCTTTTTGTCCTCGGTGAATAGCTCGCAGTCCCTAGTAAATAAGATACTGTCAAAACTAGGGACTTTTGAGTTAGCATTCTCCACCGAGGCCAAAAATGCTTGGCAGTTGGCTTGCCCGGAGTCGGAGCCCCCGGCTAATCCTTGCTCGCAGAGGCTTTGGGACGAGCCGCTCTGCAGATTGGTGCGAAACCACCTTTTAAGCGCATCAACTAATTCTGCAGAGCGTGCTCGCCTCCTGGCTGATGGCGAGTGGGAGTCGGGTCTCTGGCTACAGGCATTACCCTCTAAAAACATCGGCACTTTACTCGACAGTGCCACGTTTAGGCTTGCCACGGCCCTTCGTCTTGGCGCACCCTGTAGCGCTCCTCATCAATGCCGCTGTGGTCGTCCTGTAGACCAGCTCGGCCACCACGGCTTGTCTTGCGGCTGGAGCGCTGGTCGCCTTCCTCGTCATGCGGAACTCAACGATGTCATCCGCCGGGCCTTTACCACCGCTGGAGCACCCGCGGTGCTGGAACCGAGCGGGTTAGCCCGCGAGGATGGTAAGAGGCCCGACGGAATGACACTCACTCCCTGGAAACTGGGACGGCCTCTGGTATGGGATGCTACTTGCATCGATACCCTTGCGCCGTCCCATCTTCCAGTGACCGCGTGTCAGGTTGCGATGGGTGCTGCCTCAGTTGAGGACGCCAAGCGGCGCAAATATGCTAATCTCAGTGGCGATTACATATTTGCGCCATTTGGCGTTGAAACTCTTGGGCCGTGGGGACCAGGCGCACACTCCTTATACCGGGAGTTATCTAAGCGCCTGGTCGAAGTTACGAATCACCAGAAGGCTGGCCTCTTTTTTGGTCAACGCTTAAGCCTCGATATCCAGCGGGGCAACGCGGCCAGCCTTCTGGGGACTTTTCCAAATTCGAGGGACCTGGGCCAAATTTTTTATCTTTAGTTAGGGTTAGAGTAAGGTTCTTTGTAATTATAATAATTGTTAACATTTTTATTTAAATAAAACTTTATATTATACTTATTATATTAGGTTAAGTTTAAAAGCAAATTTGGCACTTGTTCATATAAGGAATTTGCACTATGGGTTTGAGCCAAAATAAATGTACATGAGTAAAAAATATCGTGTCCACCGCCTTCAACCCATAATTGTGGCTATGTTTATTGCATTAAACATAGCCACAATTTTTTTTTAATTACACTGGACCATGTATATTAAAAATAAGATGTAATTTTTATACCAAAATTCATAGTTTATTTTACACAGTCATATTTAATTTTTAATTTTTTTTTGTCCATACAAATGAAACATGTCCATTTCACTACCTCGTTACGATAATAGCTCAAAATTTCCAAAATTTCTTAGGAAGCTTAGAATTAGAATTTTATAAAAGGTTTGTGTAGTACCTGGCCTACTCTTTTATTGATATTTTACCGCCTAGCTTGTCAAATAATAAAAATAAAAATTGTTTATGAGAGCATCCTAGATTTCGCCCTGTGAGAAACAATTTGTGAGAAACGCTATTTACACCCCTGTAGAATTATAGAAACTACCACTTCTCTACATTTTTTAAAGCTGGCAACATGTGACATCATTTATTAAAAAGAAAAAGTGTCAGAATCTCTCCTGTGTCTTGGTGTGTAGTTGATTTTATTTTGGTCGTCCATATTTTTTGTGAAAAAATCCTGTGAGGAACGCAGTAACATCAAGAAAAGTAAGTAATATTTATGATTATTATTAGTGCAAAGCATTTTGATAGTAAAGTGATACCGATACAACAGGGTTACGCTTTCGTAGTATCCGATTTTTAGGTTATAATCAAATAAAGTGATTTAAAAGTTGCATGTTGGTATGCCTGTGAGAAACGGTCGAACAAAAATGTAAAACTAAGGTACGTTTATACTGGTCATATTTCTCACATGACCGTTTCTCAAAGTATTTAATTATACTCGCATTTACGTACTTTTTTGTGTCTTACATAAAATTGACCGGAATGTAATATATTTTTAACGGACTTCAAAAAAAGGAGATTCTCAATTTGTATGTATGTTTGGCTGTGATTATCTCGCGTTTAGGCTGAACTGATTTTAATGTGTTTTTAAAAAAGTATTTGTTACAATCGAAGAAGGTTCAAAAAGTCAGTCAAAAGGTTGATTGTGTTTTTTGAAGGTGGTTTTATTTTTAACCGACTTCCAAAAAAGGAGGAGGTTCTCAATTCGTCGGTTTTTTTTAAAGTATGTTCCTCGATTACTCGAAGACGCCTGTACCGATTTGAAAAATTCTTTTTTTGTTTGAAAGGGTATACTTTACAGATGGTCCCGTTGTCACCAAGTCAGGATCTGATGATGGAAACCTAGAGATATAGAGGGCGACCCTCAAATTTTATAGGAACGCACCCCGTGTTTTCAAGTATTTAATTAAGTTGTTATGGTATTTAAGTCTAGCTACCATGTCATGGAGCTCAGCTGATGATGGAAGGTTCAATTCCTTAGAAGTTAGAAGTTAGGGTATATTTCTTTCGATATTATGGATCTTTACTTGAAAGGGTTACAGGGTACAGGGTAGCACCCCTGGTGAGCTTACTTACTTAGTTTCTTCATGAAATGTACGTACCTAAATAATAATAATTCAATAAAATATATTTTTACTCTCATTCAGATGCCAAAGTCAAACGCGGAACGTCTTAGAGATTACAGAAAACGACTAAAAGATAATCCAGAAAAGTATGAGGAAGTTAAAAAAAAACATCGTGAGTATATGCGTTCAGTTAGACCTTCTGCAATGGACCTACCAGAACAAGAAAGAAACAAACTAAGGGAACAATGGAAAAGGGCAAGCGAAAAAAAACGTCAAAGGCGGAAGGGTAAAAAGTGCCAAATATGTAAGGATTTACGGCAGAAAGTAAAATACTTGGAAGAACAAATAAATAATTTGACACGTGAAAATAAAAATGTGAAAAAACTGGCATATAGACGAAAACTTAAACTAAATAATATCGAAAAAAATATGAGATGTGTATTTACGACACCGGCTAAAGTAGGCCATCTATCGACAGTAGTAACTTCAGCTTTGGTTGATCCGCCCAATGGTTCACACGATGAGTTAACCCCAATGACCCAAACAAATACTTTTATCTTTAATAGCATTCCTCATGTATCAGAAACGGAAAAGGAACGTGTCAAGAAAAAAATTCTACAACTCAATGTACTAAACAAATCTTTGAGTGAAGAATATACCAATGCATCTGACAACAAAACCAGATGGGTTCTGAAAAATGTAGTATCTAATGAGATCACAAAAAAGTACAAACTTAAAAATGAACTTTCAAAAGGCCTTGGACTTAAAGGAAGAATCCGGATACTTACTAAAAAACAGGCAATTCATAAAGAAGCTAAGAAAATCCGCGATTTTTTTAATCGTGATGATAATACCCGTATGACAGCAGGCAAAAAGGAAACAAAGACTTACAAAAAAATAAAATACCAAAAAAGATTTTTGTTACAAAGTTTAAAAAGATTGTTTACCAAGTACATTGCAGAAGGTGGAAAATCATCATTTTCTACTTTCCGTCGGAATAAACCAATTTACGTAACACGTCCAAAACTAAGCGACCGGGATACCTGTGTTTGCATTAAACACAATAACTTATCACAAAAGGCAATCAAATTGCATAAATTAAAGAACATAGATACGCACAATTTAGATATGTTACTAAGGTCTGTTGTGTGTGATATAAATTCATATGAGTGTATGTACTCTAAATGTGCCTCTTGTGAAGCTAAAAAGCCATTGTTTAATGTGGAAATTACTGAGGAAACTGAATGTTCATGGCTGGAATGGCAATGTAAGCAACATGAATACGTCAAGCAAAATGGCGATGGTACTACAAGTTCTCAAACCACAAGAAAATATGTAAATGTATCAAGAACAGGCACAATCTCGGAATTGATTTCATTGTTTACAAAAGAACTACTTTTGTTCAAAATTCATTTTTTTAACATAAATCATCAGTACTCAAAATACCGCGAAGCTATAGATAACCTTAATGAATATGAATTATGCATGTTGGTTGATTTCTCAGAAAACTACTTATGTAAGCTATCCAGCGAGATTCAAGCAATGCATTTTGGTGCCTCCCGAGCACAAATCACACTTCACACTGGAGTGATTTATTCGAAAGATCACAAACCAAAGTCTTTCGTTTCGATATCACCGAACAATGATCACAATCCTGGTGCAATATGGGCGCATTTGCAGCCTGTTATCGATCACGTGAAAATAACGTTCCCCAAAGTCAATGTCCTACATTTTTTTTCTGATGGGCCCACCACTCAATATCGGCAGAAGAAGAATTTTTTTCAAGTAGGTCAACTACTACAACAAAACGGGTTCTTGTATGGCACATGGTCATTCTTTGAAGCAGCACACGGAAAAGGTGCTGCTGATGGTGTCGGTGGTGCTATCAAACGGCTGCTGGACCAGGAAGTCTCGCATGGAAATAGCGTTATTGATGCAACGAGTGCCATAAATATTTTGAAAGATATAACTAACGTTCAACTTTTTTATGTGTCAGATTCCGATATTAAAGAAAAACAAGGTCGAATCCCAGAAAATTTGGTACCGATACCAGGAACAATGCGGATTCACCAAATAATTTGTCAGAACAATAAATTGCAGTATCGTGACCTTAGTTGTTTTTGTGGAGTTAAAAGAGGGATCTGTCCCTGTATCGACGTTAAAACGCACAATTTGATCAAAAACTCTCAGGAATCCAATTTAAAACAAACTTCAACAAGAATAAAACAATCAAAACATCAAAAAATTGTACCAAAGACACGCAAACGTAAAGTAAGAATTGAATCAGAAACAGAAATAGACAGTGATATAACCTATGCCGAATCTGATGACAGTCTATATAAACCAGAAACTTGCAATGATGAAAGCAATGAGGGTTGGGTGATCCAACAAACGGATAATACTGAAATGAGTATTCCAGGACCTTCTTTAGGTAATGTCCTTATTTCACCTATAATATTCTCCAATCATGCTGTGTACTGTTTTGTTAAATCAGTTTTTACATTTCAGACAAATCAATCGACGACAAATTTCGTGAGTTCGATGAAGTGAACACTCCTGTTGGATTATTGGAAGAAAAATTTAGTAAGTATACATACATTGCGTGTAACATAGGCTTGAAAAAAGAGTTTAAAAACTTAAGTGAGTTGTGTCCAAAAGTTTGACTCGTGTTGATAGGGTTTCGTTTAAGACGAATAGCCCCGATTTTGGTGGATCGATTTAATTGAATTTATTTATACCATTAAAGTAAAACAATTTATACCATTGTTTCACTTTAATCGATCCAGCAAAATCGGGGCTATTTGTCTTTAACAAAACCCTCTCAAGCTATTCAAACATGCACGTGCAATATCCGCAAATTAATTTTAAATCTTTAAAAAATACTTGATTACCTACACCTGACAATGATTTATTTTCTTTTGAGGGTGCTAGTGGACGCGAGATGTCTTAAAAAGTTTGACAAAGTGTGCAGGTATGTATGTATTTATAATAAACAATTTAATTGTTCCAGACCAAATAAAAAGAAATATAGTTCCAGAAACAATCACAAGCAATGCTCGCTGTAAATCTGATGAAAAACGACTTGAAGTTACGGAAAATATTAATTTTGACATAAAAAAATATACAGGGAATATTACACTTAAGCCTGTTGATTTTAAAACTAAAATGAACATACCCAGAAAACAAGAATCTAAGAGTAACACAGATTTTGGCGATAAAGAAGAATAAATAAAAATAAATAAATATTCGTGGACAAATTCACACAGCGCCATCTAGCCCCAAACTAAGCAAAGCTTGTGCTATGGGTGCTAGATTACTGATATATTACTTTTTTTAAATACATACTTATTATACATAGAACACCCAGACCCGTAACAGAAATTAAAATTCATCATTTCAATTTCTGCCCGGCCGGGGATCGAACCCGGGACCTCTTGCGTGGCAGACCGGCATGTTGACCACTCAGCCACTCAGGTCGTCAAATCTATAATCAGAATACTATAATTTGAACAAATTCCACGAAGGGAGCTGGGTTGTAGTCAAGCTTGGAATTTATTATTGTATTGCTAAAATAGTTGCAATTCAATGGAACATGTACAAGGTATTGGGCTTAAAAAAAATAAAGAAGAGACTTTTTGACTGGCGCGACATTGCAGAAGAGGATACGATAACAGAAACGCATATAATGTGTGAATTAGAAGAGCCCAAAGTTCATGATACAGGCGCACTAATATTTAATAATTTACCTGATTTTAATTATATTTAAAGTGTTCATACCTACATGTTGTATTTCGCATTGGATGGACATCTTGTTTTCTTTTCAGTTTTTTAAGCAGTTGGGTTTTTGGTTTTTTGAAAACAATTACTTTTGTTTTTTTAATAATTATTAGTTATAGTATAATATAAATTGGTACGAAATTTTGTTATTTCTTTATCGTAGGGATCATTATGTACAGACGGCAGCACGTCAGGTTACCCATGTGAACTACGAAAACAGCTTTTATTGTGTAGGGAATAGAGGCAGCCTCAAGGTCAAAGTGGGGTAGTCTGACGTGTGGCTGTGTGTACCTTGCGAGCGCTTACTCAGCGACAAAGAGCGCTTCGCGACTTGCCCGCTTGGTCGTTTAAAAATGAAAAATGGTAGGTAAGTATAAGAAAACTAAAAAATATTTTAAACACTTACCTTTAAATGATACCCCACTTCATAGGTTAGGTTAAAAAAATAATTATGACATCAAATTTTGGCGAAAAAATCCACCATTTGATTTTCATAATTAATTTTAGCCTAATGACACTTCTACAATAAAAAAAATCTAGCGACACCTCATATGTTAAAATCCACCTAGCCGTATGGACTGTTGGGCGTGAAAAAGAAATAGACATACACAAATACATACGCTCGAAAAATATATGTTTATATTTTAACCCTAACTCTGACGCAACATACAAGATATCTATATGAGTATACGTATACACATTATATTGGCCTAAATATCTTCCTTAGACTAAACACAAAAATATCATGTACATATTTGAATCCTATGTTTATTCCTGTACATCTGAATCATGACATGTCATAGGTACCTATTTGTTCATCATTAAAAAGTTACCTATGTGAACGCATCTTTGTGAGAAATGTGAGAAACGTTTTTGATTTTTGTGAGAAACGTGAGAAATGTTTCTCACAAGAGTCATATGAGAAATGTACATTTATTTTGGCTCAAACCCCTATAATAAAATCAACATCTCTGACCTCTTATTGGAGCCCTTCTTACAATAATTTTGGCGATTTTTTCTATTTTCTTTCCAGTCCCAAAGAGTTGCCGCCTGATAACACTTCTTCGAACTATTTGATAGTTATAACGCATAAATATATACTTTAATTTAACTTATTTGCACAATTTCTATTTTTAATCAACACAGTATTGTGTACTGTGTTGATTAAAAACTCGATGTAAACTTGAGCGAAGTAGCGCCCTCTCCCACGTTTTCATGCTTGGTGACCATGACATTTTTGTTCAGTACTCGTGTGGAAAATGCACGTGCCGGCGACGATTGCGCGACAACGGAACCATCGCGTGGTGCGGCGCGCTCGGGCTGCGTGCGCTACCCACCGCGCTGTACGACGAGAGAAACCTTGTTGAAATACACGCGCCAGGCAACGCCATCAGCCGCCTACGAGCTGATGACATCCCACCGACCCTGCTGGTAGTATCCATAATCATCATCATCCTGGTTTCATATCCCCGTCGCACTCC
Organism: Blastobasis adustella; assembly: GCA_907269095.1. Classification (NCBI taxonomy): domain Eukaryota; kingdom Metazoa; phylum Arthropoda; class Insecta; order Lepidoptera; family Blastobasidae; genus Blastobasis; species Blastobasis adustella. Next base: position 3,141,922 of record OU026132.1, read on the forward strand.
CGCGCGGCAAGAGAGAGCCTGCTGTCCGCCTTCCTGCTCTACTAGTCCATTTTGCTTGCTGGTAGTATCCGTGTTGTCTTATGATCATCTTTCCTAAAAGCCCTCGATGGCGCTTGAACATCTTCCGAAGTACCTTGATCTTATTCCACAAATCCAAAATGGCAAAGAAAATTTATCTGCAAGTGCAAAGTATTAAACTATTTTGGTTCTAAGATTTGATGATGCAATCAGTATCGATAGCGAGATAGTGCGATGATAGAACGTGAAAAGCAATTCCTCGGAACACAGGGAGGAAAATTCTCTCCGCTGGATCAACGGTACCATACAAATTGTGAGCATGAGCGAGATGCTGCTACTCCTACTGACTTCAGAAGGATTTAATCTACATCTAAAAATCAGGAGTTGCCTTTAAGAAACAGGTACAATTGTATGCGGCTGTCACTATACATCTAATTTTGATTTGTTTTAAGGTTTTGGATTTACGCAATAATTCCATGATAAGAGCTGATGCAGGAGCAGCAACAATGCTCTTCTCTAATAAACGTCGCAAGATTTGGTTTGTCGGTAGCACAATAGACTGTGGGTGCGACGAGGAAAACTTACCATGGCTTACTGCGCTTCTTGAAAATATTAATCAGGTACGTAAGAATAAAGCAAGTAATGCACTAAAAGTAATATATCACAGAAATCAAAATATAAGATATGACAATAGAAGTCTTATGCGCGTTAAGGCGAGGCTTGCCGTCACTTTGAATACGCAATGGGCGGGTTCAAAGCGTGATTTGCGGGGCAGCGCGGGGCGCTCCCTGCCGCACCCCGCGCAGTCGTATTCCTGCACGGCACGATATAATATCTCGATTTCCAAATCATTTAGAATAACAATCTTGGTGTCTTGTGGTCAAAGAGTACAACTACACAGTTTATAAATATTGTAAATGTATCGGACTTAGAAATTCAAGACAAGCCGTCCCCCGCGGTTTTCACCGCGCGCAGTACGGATTTCTGTAAACATTTGACTATCCCACGCGACCCTGTTATATATCTGGAATCAAAATTGTTCATTGAATGAGACACAGAAAAAATATTCATTTTTCAAAATGGGTTTAGTCATTTCGAAGTTTAGGTACTGTGACTCCGCGGGGGATCGTTGATTAAAAGTTAAAAAGCACAAGTTACTTAGTTGAGAACATATTATCGAATGAAGATGTAAATTTTTTTATTTTATTTTTTATTTTTTTATTTTATTTTATTTACTTAAGGAAAGCCAACAGCAGTTATTACACTAAAAACAATAATAGCATTACATAGCCAATTATAGGCTTCCACTGATAAAACACACAATAAATAAAAATAAGTAATACAAATACAGCTTACTTCTAATTCAAATGGAACACATTTGAATTCCTAGCCAGTGCTATGTGTGCTCATAGAGGCAGCCTACAGATCTACATACTACTTACTGCAACCTGCTTAACACACTAAAGCCCAGGTCACACTATTGGAGCACCAACCCACCCAAAAGCCTATTTATCTTAGAGCACGTCCTAACCTAAGGTCTGCCAGTCCACACATGCTATAGTACCCCAACATCCAAACTTAAAAACTTTTCTTCTTTATTAATAAACATAATCTGCCAAACTATTTGGGGGAAAAGAAGCATTTCAGCCGCCAGTCGCCCTTTTTTTATAAGGATTTCCAAAATGCCATCAGCAAACAAACAATAGCTTTTTCGTCTCGGGATATAATGTCTTTGAACAAGTTCGGGCATAATTTCGTGTGCGTTCTTTTTCCGAGGAACGTCATCAAGTAACGTTACGCGGAAGAAAATGCTCACTGCCCCGCGCGCCGCACCCCCGCATTCATCATCGGAATCTTATTCTTATTCTAAATATCGTGATATACACGCATCAGTTTACAGTTGCTTGTGTATAATAAATAATCATAACCATAATCTCCCCCCCACAGCCCCCACCACTGATCTCCCGCGCGATAGGCACCGGCGGCGGCGCCCCGCTAAAGGAAAATCCCTTTAGGCTAGGCAGGTCGTTTTCTGAGTTAGTCATCTTCTCAGTAGGTCAATGATTCTTAGGTACATAACTATGCACACATACTAAGTACCTGTGGACAATGGAACTCTTTAACCGTTGCTAGTAACCAAGTCGAGTTTAGACTCATTTGGTTACTTTTAACGCGTTCTATACAGTATGCTTGAAGACGAGGGGCTGATAACAGTGTCAACGAATGTGGAACTCTTCAACCGTCGCTAGTAACGTAGTCGAGTTTGGAGTCATTTGGTTACTTTTGACGAGTTCTATGCAGTATGTTTGAAGACGAAGTGTTGATGAAATTGTCAAGAGTTAGGCTGTGGAACTCTTCAACCGTTGTTAGTAACCAAGTCGAGTTTGAACTCCCATTCTCGATTTTGTTTGAGGCTCCACAGGACCGTCAGCTGAGTCATGAAAACCACTAACAATGTAATTTTAGGCTTAAGTTTAAGTTAATAGTTGCGACTTTTTTCTAATATTGGCATCAGGTTTGTTGAGAGTCTTCATATTAAAGACAATCGGAAGTTTGGTATCCCATATGGCATTTCTATTTACTTTTTTAAATATTATACGGCAGACAAACAGGCAACCGGGCCACGTTATGGAAAGTGGTAACCGCCGCCTATAGACATCAGCAACACAGGTGCGTTACAAGTGGTAATGTCCCCTTGCGTTGCCTACCTCTCATATGACCTTAAAGGGCGCGTCCAAACTCCAGATCGAATTGTTCTCTGATCGTTGCATTTCTTCGTGCGAATTGTTTCGCACGAAGAAATGCAACAGCGCGAGCGTTGTATGCGTGGCGTGTCCGCGAGAGCTGGACGCACCCTAAATTATACCCCTTGAGGAATTCCATGTACAAACGAAACACTGTACCTAGGACTCCCAGCTATGGCTGGGAGCTCATTCCATATCCGAATATTACGAGCTTCCGTTCTTTCGACCCTTCGCGTGGTAACCAACAGATGGACTATATAGTGGGGATGAGTGCCCAGCCCGCGGCGGTTGGTGCGATGGCGGCATTGTGCTGTGGGCACAAAATTAAAAAGTTCTTGAGAACATTCCCCAATGTACGGCCTGTAGAACACACACAGGGAGCCAAAGTCTCTTGTTCAGCCTGTGATTTTAACTTGGTTTTAAGTGTAGATGTAACGTATCTTGTTTTGATTTCTGTGCCTGCAATATTCATATTGTCAAAACTTTTCACAGATAGAAGACTATCAAACTATGTCATGCTCTGAATATACCAAAGGACTACTAAAGAACCTGACCATAAACGAATTATGCGCTGAGCCATGGATAGGATGGCCGCTGGTATCCTCGTTGTTTCTGATATCCACTTGCGCGCTCGCGGCTGGATTCATTGTGAAGCGATATCAGAAACAGATCAGAGTATTTTTATTCATCCACGGCTTGTGCCTCTCTTGCGTGCAGGAGGAAAACCCAGACGCTGAAAAGCAATATGATATCTTCATCTCATTCTGCCACGAGGACGACGACTTTGTAACGGATGAAATCCTACCGAAACTATCAATGTACAATCTGTGCATACACTACCGGGACTGGATGGCTGGCGAATGGATTCCCGCCCAAATTGCGCGCTCCGTCCACGATTCTAAGAGGACTATAATCGTCATGTCCAGGAGCTTCTTGCGGTCTTCGTGGGGCCTCATGGAGTTCCGGATGGCCCACGCCGCGACGGCTGAGGCAGGCCGCGCGAGGGTCATCGTTGTTCTGCGGGAAGAAGTTTTCAACGTACCGGAGTTGGACGCCGAGCTGAAGAGCTACTTGTCGACCAACACGTACGTAAAGTGGGGCGACCCGTGGTTCTTCGATAAGCTGCGTTACGCCTTACCCCGGGAGCCGGTTGGACAGCGTGAGGAGCTGGCCGGTGACGGCGACGACTTTAGGATGGCGGTTAAAGTCTACAGGAGAGATGACGGTGAAACTACACTGAATGGGGTTGAATGATGAGCCAGCCGTTTTAATTAAACCATATCAAAACATTGTTGCATTCTCATTTTATTTTTACCTTCAAATTTCATTTTGATATTTCTTCATTTCTATTTTGGAGCAGTCTCTACGGAAAACCTCTCCCGGAGACTCATTCCACAAATGAATTGTAGAATTAAGAATTTAGCGCTTAGAATTGTTTATTATCAAAGAGGGCACAACGTCACTGATAGGAAGACTGGCTTATGGAGCTTAAGATAGAGATCCTTACTTTTAGGAGTGTAAATAACGTTAGCGTTGTGCACGTTGACCAAGATGTGCACAATAGCCTCGATTGGTATAAAGAGTGTTCGAGGCCGGGCTGGGGCGGTATATGGGCGGGAGGGCGACGCTGCGCGAGCGGGTAGGCGCGAACTCGACGCGATGCTCGTCGACTGCTCCGACAGGGCCTCGCCTCTGGTGCCTGTCAATAAGGCTGACGGTACGTTGCGGATCTGTGCGGATTACAAGGCGACCGTGAATCCTGTATTGATAGAAGATGTACTAGTACGGTTAAATGGGTTTAGGTAAAATAAGACGATTCAAAGAAGTATACAGTCATTATTACACATAGGGGATTATTTCGCTATAATGGAATAGTTCATGGCCTGTCATCCAGCGTAGGTATTTTCCAAGGCACAATGACAAATCTATTCCAAGGTATTCCAAACGTGCAAGTATTCCTCGATGACGTAATAATGAGAAAGTTTCCTAAGCTTTTAGCTTTAAGTCCGCCACTTTACTATTTTGTGCATGAATATTTAATAAATAAATAAATAATATCGATATTGCCGTATTTATTGACGTAGTGTTAAAATATAGATAAAAAATAACAAGCAAGTGAAAAAAATTTTGAAATCCTTCCATAAATGACTGAGTTATACAATATTTTTACATATTTTTTCGCGAAATTATTACTCCCGCGATCTTTATTTACTTAAATTATTACACGTCGGATGCATGTCGCGTGTGAGAAAAAAAATATATATTTAGTCTTCGCACATCGCACGCTAATAACATCGTAACGACATGCAACTTGACACTGACATGACACTCACTGCATACGGTCTCCTAGGGATGTTCCAGTTTTTGTATACCTGGTATACAAATGTAAGACCCTCATCGATTAAATATTATGTTCACACTACATAATACACACTAAATAAGGTACTTCTTATATGAAAATTGGTCCCGCATGCTTTTCAATTTTCATTAAGTAAACCTAAATATATATGTATAGGTACTATTATTACATTCATACAACACTCACGCCCATGTCCCATAGGGGTAGGCAGAGACTATCGAGTGCCCAAGCTACGATCCTAACACACCTCTTTTGCTTCTTCTACATTCATACATCTTTTCATGCATTTACGCCGGTTACTCCTGACCTGCCATTATTGAAGCTGGTCATTAAGTTGATCAATATAATGTCCTTCTTGGGCGCTCTTTCGACCCTTCCATTCACATTCATACGATAGATACTATTCGTATGCTGTTTTTCTGCCATCCTCTCCACGTGTCAAAACCATTTCAGCATACCTCTTTCAATCCTAGTCATCACATCATCCTTAAGAACTTTTATCGCATTACTCCTCATTTTATCAATGATGATGACCCCACACATACTCCTTATATTATACATTAAATATATTGTTATTTTTTATTACACTCCTTTAGACATGAATCATGGCACAGATCTATCATTACTCTTCAGGAACAAGAGTTCTGAGATCAATAGTTTCCAAGTTATTACACTTTTCACGTTGGACATCCGAAATGTAGATCTTGACGAGTACTATCATGTCCCTAGAGCAACTAGTGTTCTAGGACCTTTAGTTTCCGAGTTGTAACTGTTTTAAGTTTGACAGCTGTCATCCGTAATGTAGATCTCAACGAGTACTATCATTTCTCTTTAGAAACTAGTATTCTAGAACCTTCAGTTGCCGAGTTATAACTGTTTTAAGTTTGACAGCTGTCATCCGAAATGTAGGTTTCGACGAGTACTACCATTTCTCTTTAGAAATTAGTATTTTAGGACCACTAGTTTCCGAGTTACAACTATATTTATTTTGACAGCTGTCATCCGAAATGTAGATCTCGACGAGTACTATCATTTCCCTTTAGCAAGTAGTGTTCTAGGGCCACTAGTTTCCGAGTTATAACTATTTTAAGTTTGACAGCTGTCATCCGAAATGTAGATCTCGGGGTGTTCCCTTTAGGAACTAGTGTTCTAGGGCCACTAGTTTCCGAGTTATAACTATTTTAAGTTTGACAGCTGTCATCCGAAATGTAGATCTCGGGGTGTTCCCTTTAGCAACTAGTGTTCTAGGACCTTTAGTTTCCGAGTTACAACTATTTAAGGTTGACAGCTGTCATCCGAAATGTAAATCTTGACGATTACTATCATTTCTCTTCAGAAACTAGTTTTCTAAGACTAATAGTTTTCTAGTCATAACAGTTTGAAGCTAGCGGTACGCTCGATTAGAGTCGCTTTGGGGGGTTGGGGGATCTAATCATTGCTATTTTCTGAGTTCTCGGCTGATTTCTTTGATTTTAGTCTCGAACGATGGACCATATTAGGCGCACAATACCACCAGCGCAAAACACCAACTCGGGATTTTATTGCGTATTGCGATTTTTTACAATTAATTACGTAAAATATGAAACACGCACATTGCCACAAATGCAAAACACCGACCCGGGACTTGCGAAATTTTTGCAATCAAAATGGCGGACAGTTCAACAACAGGCCGACATTTCGTACCTTCACTATCCTGGGTACAAGTTCGAACCCAGGTTCTTTCTTCACGCTGGTGTGTGCCTATTCGTCAAATTACTACCCACACTAAGTGAATGGTGTTATAATATTTTGTAAGTGCTTCTCGTACAAACAATGATAGTGCTATAAGAGAGATTTAATTCTGAAAATCACAAGGCACTTTATATTTTCGCAAACTGACTTTCAGTTCCGAGATATTTAGGCTTTAACGAGGAAAATTATAAATTTACGCCCCAAATGACTGACGTAAATTAGGTATCAAAATTATTAGTACTTAATGTTGGTGGAAGGACGCCGAGTGACTCTATTACCTGACACCTGGTTTGCTGGGTTTGGTTGAACGGTTCGTGAGATAATGGTAAGCCGAAAGTACATTCGATTTCAAAAATAGTCGTGACAGGGTACTGAGACACATTATTATTATTATATAAATTATTCCTTCAATAACGCATACATTTTCTATTTAACTCCAATTTAGAGCCAAAACTGAAAGTTCGTCTCAACACTAGTTCATAATGTAGCATGACGGGGGGACTATTGTCTAACTCAGTTGCAAACTGAATTTGACATTCGATAATTCTACACTACGTCATCTACATTATTATCTACGGCCATAGCGTCTACAAAATTAGAGTAGTGTAAGATTTTTATATGACAAATTCATTTTTCCGTTAGCCCATAGCCCCTGCAATGACGAATAAAACCAGAGGACAGGGTAATTGGTTATGGTTTCTGTGGCGATGATTGGCCATGAGCGTGACGATCGACAGCCGTTTATCCATTATTATTATATACTACCTGTTGCCCGCGACTACATCCGCGCTCTGAACATAAACAAAATACCGATCCTTCAATGACAATTTAAAATGAACTATACCTCTTGGGTGGTCATCTTGACGATAATGTCCCGGTTGTGGTCTCGCGCGCAAGGGTCCGGGGTCCGTCTCGATCCATGATTTGGCAGATCAGGCGATTATAGTGGAGCGACTGCCATCTGACCACGGTGACTCTGTTAACAGGGGAACCTGACCAGATTGGATTATGGGGCTTGAACGTGCGGGTTTCATCACGATGTTTCCCTCACCGCAAGGACACTGGTTAGTGTTCAACTGATGTATATAACTTATCAAGAGCATTGGTACATAGCGGCACTGCTGTTCGAACCCGGTACCTCGGGGTACGTGTCTTACCCCTTAACCATTAGGCCACCAACGCTCTCATCATTATACATCTCAGATACTGAATATAAATGTAAAGCAGGTGAATTGATAATAGAGTGTGCTGTGAGCCCGGACGCACTTAAAGGTTTTAGATATGGTACCAACCTCGATTTACGGTGTCGCTGCCCTTGGCTATTATTAATAGATGTACAGGTAGGAGAGAAGCACAGGAAAGCTCTTTTATGGTACGACTTTTTCTAAACATGTGTTCAACAGATGTCCAACCCTTGTTTAACTTTTTTGTGGTAAGACTGAATAAATTTTTACCATCTCTGTCAAATATACGTTGACCTCTCTATTATTAAATGTACTGGGAATTAGATCATTCATGCGCCAATCAGTATGCAAGTATTCTCAAGCAAGTTTTGATTTGTTTTATAGCCTAAATATTGGCCGAGGATATCCTTATCGGGGGAATTTTGTATAGCAATAGTGTATATACACTATTGCTATACAAAATTTCAATTTAGTTCAAACAGACGAAAATCGCAGGTAAAATCCACACCGTGAAAGCCGCCTTAGCGTGCCTACTTAATTTGAATGAACCAATGAGCAAGTTGTATTCAGCCTCAGTACTTTATAGTTGAAAAAAAATAGAGTATAGTAAGCCATTTTTCGATACAACTTTAGCATACTCGTACCTGTGACCGTTCTTTGTGACGGGTACCTCTTAAAGTGCAAATAATATGGTGATAATTGGCCCCAAATTGGCTAAGAAGACCGCCTGACCAATTTGGGTAACAAATAAAAAAAATGTATTATAGTGGAACTTGTATAAAAAGTGTTTTAATTAAAAAAAATAAATAAACATTTGTCTTAGACACACATATAAAAAAACCTCACATACAAACTTACCTCTTGGATTAACGTTGAAAATGGTTCTGGCACCGATTGTTAGAAAAAGTGAGTCCAAGCACTAAGTAGATAAACTAAACAAGTTGTTTCAAATCTATACGCACGACTAAACATCTGATGCAATGGAATTTTATGTATAGTTCTTCTAGTTTGTGCACATCTGTTTCACGCATTATTTGACATTGTGCTCTCTCCTCTTAAAAGGAGCTTTTTCTTTCCTCATTGCATCACAGTTACAAGGATCATTTGGCATTTGGATGAGGGCGTGAGTGTCAAACATCAACTCCAGCTGTCTGTCAAAAATGACGCTTTACAAGATGGCAGCGTTAATTCTGATTTCGGCCACGTACCAAATTATCGTTGTAAACCGTCACTTGACAGTGCCGCGTCGTGTTCGGAGTGAATGCGTGCTGCATGCGTCCTGCATGCATCCTGCATGTGTCCGCCGCGTCGCTGTCGCGTGGCTGTCGCGTCATGTGCGGAGTGCCTAACTTATGTTGTTGACACAGGTACCGTCAATATGACAGCCCACATGAGTGCTGCTCAGTCGTTCGATAAGTTCGTTGATGTATAGGTTGAATAACAGAGGCGAGCTTAACCCCCCCTGCCGCATACCGCATTTTTGCCTGTACTCGTCCGACAGAGTACTGGCCCACCTCACTCGGTTTGTCTGGTTAGCATACCAGTATTTGAGGAGGGACGTATATTCTGCCGGCACACCCGCGTTTCTTCAACTTGTCCTACAGCAGCTCATAGGCAACGAGATCGAACGCTTTGGAAGTCAAGAAAACACGCGTACACCGGCGTCCTCCTCTTGGTATAGTACTTGACAGTGTGCTTTAGGGTGAGAATGGCACTCTCCGTGGACACGCCCTGTTTAAACTCGAACTGCGTGTCATGCACGGTAACCACCTTGGCCGCGGTGGTAGCGAGTGAGATGGGCCGGTAGTTGTTCGTGTCGGATGTGTCGCCCGTTTTGTTTTTCACAATAGGAACTACTGTAGTCCGCATTAGCGGCTCTGGCAAGTAAGAGTGACATATACACAGGGTGAAAAACAGCGACAACACTCGCGGAAGATGGGCCCCCGCATGCTTAAAATGTATGTACGTACGGCGACTGCACAGAGAAATGGTCACTGGCCGGGCGACCAGCCAGCGTCCACAGTTGGAATGTAAGCCGAGCCTCGCGGTGCGCGCCCTCAACATGTTTGTTCCACCCAGTGACACAGCCACCCTTCTATACCCTGTATAGCAGCAAGTGATAATGTATTTACTATTTTTAAATACATTTTATCAAGAACTGAGTGATGGTCTTTGCGATTACAGAATCCATCGCAGCATTCACTTAGTTCCTGTGGAAAATCTATAATACTCAGGGCAGAGTGACAGAGGTCAAGGTACTTAACAATTTGTTGTGGGTGTTGCAACATACAAAGATTGTTATGATATAAATTGCGGGTCATCCGCGAAATAAATCAGTCAGTCGCTAGCCTTGGTGTTTTACTAACGTTCCACTGACGCCGAGGACGGGATATTTTTTTTTCTTTTGACACCTACTATAACGCGTGCATTTTTGTTAAAATCTGTGTAAATTCATAATATAATAGTGTTACATCATGCCGATCGGTAAATTAGACCCCTATAATTTAACATCTAGCAATTGGCCGGCGTATATTCGTCGCGTAAAACAATATATTTTATTAAATGAAATAGGTGACACATTGAAATTGCCGATGTTAATTACGGTCGTGGGGGACGCAACATACGCGTTAATGTGCGATATGTGCTCACCGGATTTGCCCGAGGATAAATCATTCGATGATTTAGTGGAGCTTATGACGCGCCATCTTGAACCGCAACGATCGGAGATCGCGGAGCGCCACGTGTTCCGCCTGCGCCCGCAGCGCGCGGCGGAACCGCTCACCGACTACTTGCAAGCTCTAAAGCATCTCGCTAACACGTGCAACTTCGGCAAGTGCAGGACCTGCTCATCACTCGAGGAGAACTTACGAGACCAGTTCGTCTCGGGACTGGCGAGTGAAACGATGCGGTCCAGAATATTCGCAGAACGGGACATAAAATACAAGGAAGCAGTGGAGCTAGCGCTGGCTCTGGAGGCTGCAGATAAGCATGCGGAGGTGAGCGCGGCGACTGCGCCGCCGGCTCGGACTTCGAGCGTGGGCAGCAACGAGTGTGGGTGCACAGATAGAGAACATCGATCCTAAGGTCGATGAGGAAGCTGAGGAAACGTTCGAGGACGCGTCCGACGACGGCGCAGCGGAGGCTTACTCTGATACCGGCGACGGGGACCGCGCGACTAACGCGCCGTCCACGCCCGAGCTGGGGCCAGGGCCCGCCCTGGCCAGCCCGACGCCGCCGCCGCCGCCGGACGCCTCGGCTCGTGCACGGCGTGCGTATCAGCGTGCACAGAGGACACCGGATCCTAATAGATTTAAGTAGATACTCTACTATGGGTTATATCTTATATAAGTTATTTTAAATACCGATGTGTTAACTTAGTGAGGAGAGGTGCAACGAACAAAGATTGTTATGATATAAATTGCGGGTCATCCGCGAAATAAATCAGTCAGTCGCTAGCCTTGGTGTTTTACTAACGTTAGCGGCCTGCCGCTGAGCAGACCGGCCGCAGCGTCCACCGCCGACGTGCCCGTGCTTCTGAAGGCGGCGTCCACCGACCCGAGCAGCGGCAGGTCGTGCGGCAGCAGCCACGTCTCCTGCAGGGCCACCACGTCCGCCGACCGGCACAACGACCTCACCCCATCCATTGACCTTTTCAGGGACTTGCAGTTAAAACTTACAATTTTACTGTGACTATCCATTATTTTTGTCCGTAATTTCAGCGACTCCGTTTTGTAGTCTCACGTTATAATTGATAAAACGCCTGAACGATACGCCGGAAGGCCATAGTTTGTCACCCAGAAAGGTATTGATTTTGTGCTTCGTTACAAACAGCTTGTAGCAATTGTAGTCTTTTTGTAGCTTCATTTTAATTTTCACCCGTGTAATACGCTCTTGAGTTTTGTTAAACACGTAGTCAATAATATCCTGTTCAGACACCGCCTTATGCACATTCGATATAAACAGTGGGATTTTGGTGTCCGCCGCTTTGAACAATTGAATAGTCTCCTCAGATTCGGCAACCGCGCTACCCCTTTCACTGATGAACCGATTTCTGTACCTGCGTTTCTGAACTAGGGTCCATTCTTTGTTCGTATTTGAGTCTTTCCATACACCACCCCACGCACTACATCAGAAAACGAAGGACGTTTGGACCTCTCGGTTTGCTTACATTCGTCAGCTGACTCATTATGCGCAGGCGGCGGCGACGGAGATGTACAGTAGGTAGGAATTTGCGGTGGTGGCGACTTCGCATTATCGTCGGCTCTCACTCGCACCCGCGCCGCGGTCGCCCGTCGCTGGGGGCGACGGCACAGGCGCAATCGGCGACTGCAGCTTGGGAGAATGAGACGGAGATAGGTCACACTCAACAACAGATTATTAATTGCCGTACAATGTAGGTATTCTAACGCCATCGGTCCGCTGTCGTACAAATTAAATGTACCTCCTCTTTTTGTGATTACATTTCTCTCTTGAATTAAAAATGACGTCGTTTTATAGCGTTGATTAAGCCTATCATTTAATTCACTTTTGGATGCAAATTGATGTGGAATATCTTTTACATATTTTTCTAGTAAAACAATTCTTTTAAGCAGTGCCGTCTCATCAACATGATCAAATGTGACGGGTGGAAGTTTTTCTAGGTTTTTTGCCACAAAAATTGGAATCTGCTCGGGGTCCGTCTCCTTGAACAAACTTATTACGTCCTCAATATTCCGGAAATTTCTTCCTTGTCGTTTTCGTGACGTAGATCGCTTAGACAATGATTCGAAAAGCAACGACTTCGCTAGTTCAATGTCCGCCGTACTAAACGCACTTTCACAAATTAGGACCAGGCTCTGTTCGTCCATAACATCCAATTTATTTTGGATGAAAGCCAGCACTTCACTTATTACTATATTACAATTAGCACATTTCCACTTTTCGATGTTTTCGATACGTTATCCATTTTGCTTGCACACGCGCTCGTGGCCAGGGCCGGACTGTATAATAATAATAATAATAATAATAAAAAATCTAAAATAAGGGGGGGGTCTCCATACATGAAATGTGATGCATTTAATTTTTCTCTATCGCGTAGTGGTTAAACTTACATGCATCACACTTTTGGAGAGCAGCACTGGTCTAGTGGCAGCGTGCTTGCGAGACCGATAACCGAGCTTAAGCAATGCTCGTTATATTCGGGAACAGGATGGGTGACCATTTCGTACTATGAGCTTAGCCGAACTTCAGCAACGCAACGTGCTCGCCACTCGTTAGGTGCACCTCCTAATACCTGTGGCGAAGCGTGGTTGGCCAAGGTCAACCCTGGTCAACCCTGGGAACTCTGAGACTGGTTGTAACGTAGCGTAAAGCGTAAGCCTAGACTTGGCTCTAAGTCTAGTCTTAGGTCCCCAGCATTGACCAGGTTGGTTGACCAGGGTTGACCTTGGTCAACCTGGCTTCGCCACCTTCGGTTTTTTCACCGTTTTGTTTATTTGACTCAAATTTTTAAATTCAATTAAAATAAAATTTGGAAACTTCCTCATTGGGGGCAAAACGAAGCAAGAGGCACTGGAAGCTGTTTTTAGAAAATTAACTGAAAATGGGCTTGGATAAAAAAAAGCGTTTTTCTGTTTAATGAAGTTACTTGTCTAGGCGACATAGTGTCAAAAGAAGGCGTGAAGGCAGATCAATCTAAGATTAAGGCCATACTAAAAATTAAAAGAATAGTGAACGTCAGTGAATTGCGGTCGTTCTTGCTTATGGTGTACTTCTTTTCCAAATTTATTAAAAGTTTTATTCATTAGTACCCTTGATTAATTTGTTAAGCAAAGGTGTGGAATGGCGCTGGAGCAACTGCTACGATGAGGCATTTGCGGTTTTTTTTGTACCACTAAGGTGGCAAACAAGCTTACGGCCCGCCTGATAGTAAGCAGTCACCGCAGACGATGCACGTTTGCAATATCAGGGGCATCACCCACGCGTTTCCGACCCCGTAAAAGACTTTAACAAAATACAAATTTTGGGAATTTTGTAAATACAACGCGCTCTTACATTTTCCGAGTTTTTCGCATTATGATATTCTTAGCTCAGCGCTGGGCGGGCGGGTCAGCCCAGCCCGGGCAGCGCGGCGAGCGCCCCGTGGCGTACGCGTCGCTGTACTTACGCCAGCTGAAGCTAATTACTCGCAGATACATCGCGAGGCACTATTATTTATTTATTTATTTATTTAAAACTTTATTGCACAATAACACAATTGGCGGACTTAAAGCCATTAAGGCTTTATCTTCCAGGCAACCAGTAGACCATGCAGAAAGTGAGTAGTAGGTGCTTTATAAAGCGTGATGATAGATTGTAATTAACCTAAATACAATACTAACTACATCAAGATAGAATAAACATATATTATATTATATATTCATATTCATATTCATATTCATTTATTCTAGTAATGTACATACATCGTCATCATATAGGTAATTCATTGAGAATATAAATAAAAATTAACAAAAGTTAAATTTCAAATAATAAAATCAAGCATTCCAGTAAATAATTAAAATAATACAATGCATCATGTCAACAATATTAATATAAATAACAATATAAATGTCATAATTCAAATCAAATCCATCAAATCAAGGGTCAAATCCTACCTCAGTAATCGTAGTCAGGCTGTATCACTGAAGGGTTTTATGTCACAATTTTTGCCTATACCTTCCGGGGTGCCTCAGGGCTCTCATCTTGGACCATTTCTCTTTTTATTGTACATAGATGACGTTGGTGAATCTTTCCGCAATTCGTGCTACTTGATGTATGCGGATGACATAAAAATATTTAAAATTGTCAGTTCGATTGACGACTGCCTGCAGCTGCAATCTGATATATATAGTTTTGATCAATATTGCAAGGAAAATAAACTTGTTCTAAATGCATCTAAGTGTCATGTAATAAGCTTCTCTCGTAAACATAACCCAATCACATACAACTATAAAATTTCGGACGATGTATTGAATAGGGTGGATAAAGTTAGGGATTTAGGTGTTATCTTGGATCATAAGCTCCATTATAATTTCCATATTGATACAATTTTAGAGAAGGCTTTTAAACAACTAGGCCTTATCCTCCGCCTTTCTAAACCGTTCAGGCGGACTGACACGCTAAAAATTCTCTACTATTCTTTCGTACGAAGCCACTTGGAATTTGCCAGTGTGGTATGGAACCCTCAGTATGCTGTTCATATCGCCCGTCTGCAAAAAGTTCAGAACAAGTTTCTGAAATCGTTAGATTATCGTGGAGGTCACAGTTTTCAGTCGTACAGTGATTCGGCAAAGAGACATAACTTACCTACTTTGCAAAGTCACAGGTCATACCTAGAATCGATATTTTTATTCAAAATTGTTAACATTGACATAGATTCTTCTCCTCTTCTTGAACAAATTAACTTTAAGATACCACGCATCTCCTCACGTTCTAAAGATACATTTTATATTGAGCACTGTACCACAAACTATGCAAAAAATTCGTTTATTAGAAGAACAACACGGCGTTATAATGTTTTGCTGAACGATATCGACATCTTTGCAAACGATTTGTTACACTATAAAAACAAATTAAGGCACAAACTGTTAATGTAAGCATTGTAGCATTTATTAATAAATTTGTAATGGTTAATGTATGTACTTAACATTGTTATCAGTCGCAACAGTTAGCTTACTAAGTATCAAAGTTTGTAAATGATATAGGAAACTTTAGGTCTAATTAATTATCTAGTAAAATGTACTATTTGTGTAAACGACTGTTTGTTTCTAAATAAAGAAAAAAAAAAAAGAAAAAAAAAAAAAAAATTAAAAATTCATTAATTTGCGTCAATAAACATAAATTCATAATGTCCTTAAATAAAAAATGTATAAATAAATTGTACATGTCAAAATAATCGAAGTACCTATGCCATACTGAATTGAAACGTCAGGAACTAGTAATTAGGTTCAATTAATTGAATGTCAGCAGAAATCACAAAAAATTACAAAAAATTAAAACAAATCGTTTAATACCTACTAACTACAGAGGGGACAGAAGGGCATCACTCATCAAGAAATTCGTTCACAGTATAGTATGCCTTTTTCGTTAGCATTGCTTTCAATCGTTTTAAAAAGCTAAACTCGGTTTTGCATTCGCGGATATCTATTGATAGCCTATTATAGACTCGTGGACCCATTATGGCCAACGATCGAGTAGTTTTCTCTAGGCGGTGAGTAGGTATGGGCAGATCATGTCCCCTCTTAGAGGAACTTCGTAGTCCGATGGTTCGGAACTCCTTCATGTTCTGCCTTACATATTTAGCCACCTCATAAATGTACAGCGAAGGCAGTGTTAGTATATTTAAGTCAATAAACAATTGTTTCGCTGGCGCATCAAGCGCCGCACCCGACAGAACACGCACCACCCTCTTCTGCAACATAAATGGGCGATTTCGGTCCGCTGCCAGCCCCCACAGATCTATACCATAGGCCAGGTGGGAGTGGAAATAAGCGTAGTAGGCAGATACCAGATTTTTTCGTGACAGAGTATGTGATAAACGGACGATAGCAAAGAAAGCCGAATTTAATTTCAGACATAGTTTGTCGATGTGTTCTTGCCACTGGAGGAAACGATCGAATTCAAATCCGACAAAACGGGCGCAGTCCACGCTGGGAACGGGGATATTATCCACCCGCACCGATGCTGTTGGTGCATTACCCCGCTTCAACGCGAACTCCACCAGGTTTGTTTTGGCAATATTCAGTTGCATGCCGTTAGCTCGTGACCATTCCGCGATCATATGCGTTACAGTTTTAACATTCAGACCCAGCTCCTGCTCATCGGTCGCGTGTACTATTGCACAAATGTCATCCGCGTACATTATGAAATCTACAAAGTGAGAAAGAAATGGCAGATCGTTCATCATTAGCAAAAATATGCTATTCCCGACATTCGATCCTTGCGGGACTGATCTGTCACCGATTTGAGCGGACTCAGATCTACTACTGCCCACATCTGTCACCTGCACACGGTGGGATAAAAAAGTTTTTATGAGCTGGAGCGGAACACCACGAACGCCGTAATGCTCGAGTTTTGCAATGATTAGTTGGTGGTCTACTAAATCAAAAGCACGAGATAAGTCGAAAAATACGGCCGCGACACGTCTCCTGGCCTCCAGCTGACGCAGCACGGTGCGCTGAAGCAGCCGCGCCGCGCCTTCCGTGGAGCGGCCCGCCTGGTAGGCGTGCTGCTGCGGACACATCGAGTTATTGCTGAAGAGGAAATCCAAAAGACGTGAGCAGATGCCAATTTCAAAAATTTTTGAAAAGGCCGGCACCAGCGATATTGGTCGATAACTCTTTAATTCTGTCCTATTACCCTTGCCTTTGTACACAGGGATGACTTTCACAATTTTTAAATAATCAGGATATTTACCCTGGCAGATAGCTTCATTAAATAGTTCACACAGGGCAATCAAAAAGTCATGGGGTAATTTATGTAAAATGTACGTAGGAATGTCGTAAATGTCCTTAGTGCGCTTAGGTTTAATTTTCCTAATTATTTTCTTTAGTTCATCTACTGTAAATGGATTAAAGAACATGCATCGGTGAACTGGTGGTACATTGTCACGCAGTAGTTGCATAGCAACAGGGATGTCCGGCCGCAACGGCGTGTCCCGCACCACGGATACATAGTGCGCATTCAGAGCGCTCGCTAGGCGCTGCCGCCCCGCCTCGCCCGGACCGCCTACTGCGTGTTGCAATGGAACCATTCCGTTATTCGGGGGATTTTTATTCGTCTCAGATTTTATAATGTTCCATAAAGCCCGCCCCGGATTAGTACTAGCAGAGACACATTGATTTAGGAATTTCTTTCTAGTCTGAGCGAGTAAACTCATATGCCTACTTTTACAGCTAAAATAAAATTGCTTTAGTTCATAGTTAAACGGTAAGTGTTGTACGTACATCGCTATCACCTGCAATAATTCACCCGAATGTTTGGTGTCATTACAACACCATAACTGCTGTGTTGTACGACATTGAACCTTCTTAAGCCTACAGACGCTATTAAACATTTCAGTAAAAGTACCTAATGTATCGCTGATGCCAGACCAGTCACAATCTGTTATCAACATTAAGAATCGATTAATGTTATGATCCGATGTGAGTCTTTTAGTAACATGTCTCGTAGCAGTAACCCGTTTCGGCACTTCTACACTTATACAGACCGCGATGTGGTCACTAATTGCTAGGTGTAAGGGTGATGTCTTTATGACCTCAAGATCAGAGTAAACATGATCTAGACAAGTCCTAGATTCGCCTTGAATTCGCGTAGGAAAACGGACTAACGATTTTAATTTATATAAGTTTAACAGGTCATAAATTTGCTTTCTTTGTTTACATGATTGTAACAGGTCAATATTGATATCGCCCGTGATTAGTATTTGAGCATTTTCGTTCACAACACTGTGTAACGCGAGTTCTAATTGACTAGTGAATACCCCGAAGTCACCTTCCGTGTTAGATCTATACACACAAAATACTATTAGGTTCAATTCAATTACTTCTATTGCGGCTATTTCTATGTGCATTTCAACAGAAAAAGCGCAAAGGTC
Organism: Blastobasis adustella; assembly: GCA_907269095.1. Taxonomy (NCBI): domain Eukaryota; kingdom Metazoa; phylum Arthropoda; class Insecta; order Lepidoptera; family Blastobasidae; genus Blastobasis; species Blastobasis adustella. Next base: position 3,160,570 of record OU026132.1, read on the forward strand.
ACGTCTTTCTAGATAAGTCACATCATTATGTACAAATATGCAGGTACCCCCGTGTTGTCTAAAGGGCCTACAATAATGGGACGCTAAATTATAATTCATGATGCTGCACACATTAAGCTCATCCGCCGTCATCCAGTGCTCCGTGAGCAACAGTAGATCATAACGACAGTCACTTTGAGTTAATGATTCGATGCGATGAGTTTTGTTTCTTAAACACTGCACGTTCTGAAGTACGGCATGCATAGAACGACTACACGTAGTGTTCGCGCGGCTAGCATTTGGCGACTGCGCCGGCGTCGGCTTCAATCCCGCGGCGCTCGCGGGAGCGCGCGAGAAATACTATACATACATACATGGATTGTGTCCGGCAGAGCAGAATAGCACCAACCCCTTACACTCGTGGGCGTCGTACAAGGCGACTAATTTTTCGAGACAAAAGATCTAAGCGTCTCCGTAGACTGGAAAATGGGCTGTAGCGTTTTCCATTGTTATATTATAACACTGCGATCTCCAACCCGCATGCTCAGCGTGGAGATTATGGCAATAACCTCCCCTTTCATGGGAGAGGAACTTAGTACTGCAGTGGACTGATAGGGGCTGTGATGATGATACATACATGATCTATAAATAAAGATACTTTATACTATTTCTATTAAATTTTTGGCCTTCTACCAATGAAAAAAAAATTATAATTTGAGTCGATGCTTTACGCACATCTTCAGGAATCTCATTTCAAAGACGTGCTGCCTGAACTGTGAAAGAATGTCTGTAGAAGTTCGTATGATGGGGGGGAATATCTAGTCGCAAATTATTTGTAGATCGGAGTTCACGCTCATGTGTTGAATGCAAAAAGACTACATTGTCTCTAAGATAACCAGGCGAGGAAGGATTATCAAAAATGGAAAAAAGTGTGGAGAGAATAAGTGACTTCCTTCTCTCGCGGATGGTTAACTAGCCCAGCCGTTCTCTATATTCAGAGATGTGGTCATACTTCCTCAGGCCGAAGATAAATCGAATGCAGTTATTCAGCAGGCGCTCAAGCTTATTGAGGTAGGCTTCATTCAGGTCAAGGTAGCACACGTCTGCGTAGCCTAAAATAGGTAAAACTAAAGTCAGGAGAATGCATAAGGAGAATTTTAGTCTTAATTGGTAGGAAAAATTTAAAACGACGCAGAGTGCGCAGTTTGCCGTGACCTTCATGCCCACCTCAGCCACCTGAACGTTCCAGGTAAACGATTGGAGACCTAAGTTCTTGACGTCAGAAGCGTAAGGAATGGCAATACCATTATAGATTATGGGATTCAAGGTACCCATATCCACTTTCGCTAAAATACGCGAACTACCCAAAATAATGGCCTGACACTTGTTAGGGTTAACAGAAATGCCAAAGCTACAAGACCAGTCGTAAATTCTGGCCAAATCAGCATTCAAATTACTTATGGCATTTGCTAAATCATTCCTATCGCACTGTACGTAAAGTTGGGGGTCATCGGCGTAAAGATGGTACGAGCATGAAATATTACAGGTTATACAATTTATGAAGATAGCAAACATTATAAGAGAAAGCAAACCGCCCTGCGGAACACCAGCTGTGAGGTTGCACCAGTTAGAGCATGTCTGCCCTAGCCGGACACATTGCTGGCGACCGCGAAGATAATTCGAAAACCACTCCAAAGCCGAAGACGATATACGGGGTAGGATGGCCAGGAGGATATCATGGTCCACCGTGTTGAAAACGTTCGAGAAGTCAATGGGTACAAGGATAGTAACCATAGTGCCCTCCATCGCTCTTCTAACGTCATCAGTGACATTCAGCAAGGCAGTTGTGGTGCTATGATCAGGTCGAAATCCGGACTGGTATGGACTGAGGAGGTTATATTTATGAACATACGCCGAAAGCTGCTTGTGCGCACAAGCCTCTAGGATCTTGGAAAAGAAAAGAAGAACGAAGATCGAGCGAAAATGACTGGGAAGTAGAAGTGGGACCTTAGGAAGTGGACGAACAAAGGCTTTAAAGTAGGGAATTTACCGTTTATCAAACAGAAATTGACAATATGGGTGATGGCTGGTAAGATATCATCAATAATCAATAAAACCATTCTGCGACTTACTTCATCAAATCCCATAGCATTTGATTTGATGGATAAGATGCTCTTTTTAATCTCGCCTTCACTAACATAAATAAATGTGAAGGGTTCAGAATCAAGCGAAGGCAATGCAGAAATATTAATTGTCTTTTCTAAGCAGAATTGAAATCTAAATTAATAAATATGCTTGGACAAATTCACACAGCGCCACCTAGCCCCAAAGTAAGCAAAGCTTGTGTTATTGGTGTAAATTAACCTAGATAACCGATAAACACATACATATATACTTTTTTTAATACATACTTTTTATACATAACTATATCTAGACCCGTAAAAGTCTCCTAGGCCGGATGTCGAACCCGGAACCTCGGCCCGCATGTTAACAAACTGAACTACTTAGGTCGTCAAAATTCCACCAATATATTTATGGTAGTCACACAGGTATTCGGCAAGTAGGATATTACGTTGGACTGTAATCGTATCTGCTTATAATTAAGACAAAATACATCAAATCTATTGTATAATTGCGCTGATGGGTTGTCGCGCTTACCGGACACTATTGAAACGCAAACAGTCCATGAGTCGATTCCATAGCAAACCTACTTACATTTTACATACACAAAAAAAATGTGATGCCGTACTTTAATCGAAAAGCGGAACTAAATGAGGAGCTACATTACATAATGTAAGGCCATAAAGTCATTCCAGAACGCTGTCAAAGCAAAGTGTTGAAGATGATACCCAAACGCCACATGGGCGCCTTGAGGTCTAAATCGCGACGCCGCGCCCCTGGCCCTGGCCCGCGTGGCCCTGGACGCGCGTGCATTTCGACTTCATGGGACCGATATCAAGGAAATGGTACTTGTTTATTTATTTAACAGTTTATTGTACACAAGAAATACATAGCAAATAATAGGCAAAGTAAAAAATGGCACAACAGGCGCTACTTATTTCTAAAGAAATCTCTTCCAGCAGGCCTTTGGGAGTGTGATGTGATCATGAGACGCCGATAGGACGTGCACAATATTACCTATCTAAATAGGCATATATATATAAGTATATTTATTCTACCTACACATATAAGTATCTATAAATACATACATATATACACGCATACATACATACATATCGACTTATAATACAATAATAATATATACTACATAATGCATAATCTATAACTTAGGAACACTCTGTGATAGATAAAAAACTTGGTAGTGTTGGATGCCACTTCTAAGTAGCTGGAAGTATTCGAAGTCAACTGCAATATTGTGGAGTAGTTGTGGTGTAGGTGGGGCCTCCCAAAACAAATAGTGACTGATAACGGCCCGCCATTTACAAATAGCGAGTTTACCGCATTCATTAGGTACAACAGAGTTGATCACGTGTTTTCGGCTCCATACCACCCGTCATCGAACGGCGCAGCGGAAAACGCAGTAAAAACATGATAGTCGTCAAGAAAGCGATTCTTTAGAAAAGGACATCAATGAGGCCTTAAACACATTTTTAATGTACTATAGGAGGTTACGTACGCACGTTACGTAGACACGATCAATTCAGATAGAGATAAGAAGGTAGGTGAAAAACAGCAACAACTTCACCCAACAACAGTTGGAGGTTCGAGTAGAAGCTTCAGTACAGGTGATAAGATTTGGTATCGCCAGTACCTTAAGGGGAGAAGTAGGCTCCTGGGGAGGTCGTAAGTTAATGCGGAAATGACTATAGTGTTAGGATTAGCTCGGCTAGCCAAGTACATAAACATGTTGATCAGCTAAGCCGTAGGACACAAAGTTCACTTGTGATCCCCACAGGTTCTGTACCGCCGACGATGTGGTTGGCTGTGAAGAGAGCGAGGCCTCGGCCCAGTCGGAGTCAGCGACGAACACTTTGATACGCCGTGTGCCGCCCCAGTATCGCCCCACGCCTGACCACTCCGGCAGTGTCGAATAAGGAACATTGTAAATTACAAACAGTTCGCATAATGTAACACACAAGTGTTCACGTGATTGTCAAACCAATAAATAAAAATAATAATTAGTCAGCGTTAATATCCCGGTTGTGCTCTCGCGCACGAGGGCCCGGGGTCCGCCTTGACCATGATCCAGGATTTGGCAGATCAGGCAATTACAGTAGAGCGACTGCCATCTGACCTCCGTGACCCTGCTACTACGAGAGCCTGACCAGAGTGGATCATGGTTACACATTCAGTCGCCTGAATGTGCAGGTTTCATCACGATGCTTTCCCTCACCGTATGAGCATCGGTTAATGTTCAACTAATTAACATAACTCAGAAAAGAGTCATTGGTACATGGCCGCCGCGGGATTCGAACTCTAAGTGATATACCCTAACCGCTCGGCCACCGAGGCTCTTTTATTGTCCTAAATTCTGTGGTTTTAATAACATACATAGTTATATAAGAGTCGTTGTTATTGAATTATGTTCCTACGTAATACTACATAATTACCATTCTAATGATGTTCATTTTCCTCAAGTTTTGTATTACATAGTATAGATAAGTTTGGTCGCTATTATTGTATTTTGTACCTACTTAATATTAATTTAGTTGTTATTCGTGTATATCTACTTTTTATGGTTGCTGTAAAGGTAAAGTATTGGTATTCTGCGCTGTTAATTATCAGCCATGGTATGTTATTATGTTTAGATCGTTATAAATCCTAAGTAAAAGATAGGTTGGAGGGATGGAATGTAGGTACGTTACTATTAACAGCACTTCCAATTTGCAACCAAGACATCACCATGTCTGATCTTTAGGAAACCTAAAAAAACAAATAAATGTAAATATACGTAAATACGCGATTAATCCGTTGTTTCATAAAATGTCTGAACATTTAAAATGTCATTTAGGTATATTTTGTGTATGAAACCCTAATACATATAAAATTATGGCCGCTATTTACAAGATTTGAGTATTAAAATTCTATACAATAAATACTAAGTCCGACCCTGTTAGCATCAAAATATTTTCGTACCTATTTAGACACCGAAATATTGCTCTATTTGGCAATAATTTTAAATCTATCTTTAATGGCAGGTAAAGCATTTCAATTATTGCAAATTCACACTATTACGATGCTTATTTTTATCACAATTCCTAAAATTGATTCCCGATCGCCGCGACCACGAATGAAATTACTTACCGATGAAAAGATAATCTATTTGTATTTCCATACTTTGCGTTTTCTCATAAATGTGCACTAAATTACACCGTCTTTTAAATGGTTTGAGTTAAATTTTATTAGGAAATTATAAAATTTACACCGATGTTTCAAAAGAAACGTTAGGTCGTTAGGCCCTCGAGCAATATGTCGATCGTTCAAAACATTGTGCACGTCATTTTCCGTAAACTTATTCCAATGGATAAAAAAATTGGATAGCAAGAAACATAATCATTGTAGAGCGAGCGAACAGGGAATATTTGTGATTTGTGTTTAGTCTGTTATGTCTGTGGCCGGGAATCGAACCCGGGACCTTTTGCGTGGCAGCATGTTGACATATTGACCATTGAGCCACTCAGATCGTCAAATACAGAAGTATTGTGTTGATTTATTTGAGGGGACATGTGGGAAGACATTCCGTCTTATTACAAGACATGGTTTAGACCAAGTCTAAAGATAGAACAGGTTTAAACCATGGCCCAACATGTTTTCTTATTACAAAACATGGTTTAAGGCTTGTTCCTCAACTAACTGTGGCACTTAAGATAAACCCGCGACCGCTCTAGTTTGTGAGTGGTTTATCTCAGTTTTGAATTACAACTATGTTTTGAGGTTAGGTTTTTCTGTGTAACGGATTGATTGTGTATAGTAAGATTTCGTGATTTTATTTGTTAAATAAAGTGGATATCGACCAACTTGATTTATCCTGGATATGTTAGATATTGAAGAACTTGATCGACAACACACGCAACGGCGATCAAACATTCCATGCATTCGTTTCATTTCCTTCCAACATAAAGTATGTATCTCTACCGCTGGCATTACGTTTGTTTTTGTAGCTTCAATCATGTTATTTATTCAAATTAACGGTATTACAATTTCATGATGATATTCCGGAGGATATCTCGAGCTCGATTAAGAAATAATTTCATTAAATGCTGGTCATTTTATGGGAACAGGAAGAAACGATACACAAATTGAAACAAAATGCAATTTTTCCTACAGTAATTGGAGCACGTAGGTACTGAATTATATTTTTAATGCGACTTGAATAATGTAGTTGCCAACTTTTTGAAACGATATGTAAGTAGGCCTACATATTTGTGGGTCGTTGTATGTCCATTCCATTGCATTTCTTTATGGGTGTTGTACAGGGCGAATAATGATTTAGTTAGAGGCACAACAACTAAAACCTCCATAGAGCAGAAATCAGGCAGCAGTATTTTCAGTTGTATTGATCTCCAACCCTCCTGCTAAGTGTGGAGAGTGTGGCAAACCCCTCCACTAATGTGGAGGATACTCAAAAGCTGGCAGTGACTGTTATAGGCTTTAAGTGTGAATGAACAACTTGGCATTACATGTAAAACGGGTAATATTAATTTGCTATCAGAGACTACAAGTGTACTGTTTATGCAACTGTCATATAGAAGGGGGTTTTAAAACAGTGTGAGTGTCTGTTTATCATACGAGGCGTAGCCAAGTTTCAGTTGCATACACTACTTTATCTACACTCATATTTTTATTTATTTATTTATTTAAAAATAAAAGTAAAAGTAAATGGCCCCCGCCCAAATAAAAGTATTGCATAATGATTAAAAAGTTATTTATCGATACAGCTGTAATGAAAATAGTATGGTTTCCGTAGTAATTTTTTAAAACTTTATAGACTGGCGTAAAAAAAGTGTACCCTTAAATGACTGTTTTCGAATATGTAATTAGAACATTACGCTTTAAGTGTAGATAAAATAATTTTTTATAGGTCGTCTGCAATGCAGATTAAAAAATCATAGGACATTATCGTGGCATGGCTGTGTACACGACTAGAATATTTCGGGAAACCAGAATTAACTTAATGCATTTTGAAACAGGGGCCTGCATTTTATTAAAGGACAGTGGATATGGATCTTCATATTACCTGTTTACTACAATCCTCCGTCCAAGCACACCACAGGAAAAAAATTAAATAGGGCCCACATTAGAACGAGATACACAGTTGAAAGGTGTTTTGTAAGATTTGTTGAAGAATTTACAAAGCAAACTACATTATTGCAGCATGTGCAATATTTATTTATTTATTTAACCATTTATTAAGCACAAAGAAAGTTACAATAATATGAACATAAAGATAACAATCACAAAAGGTACAGCTTATTTCTAAAAAGAAATGTCTTACAGCAGACCTACCGAAGAGAGAGGGCTAGTATAGAGAGTAGATAATATAATTGAATAACTTGATTATATTATTATAATTAATGAATAACACAAATACTAAATAAATACCTATAAATATATGTCGTAGACGGTCATGAGCCTAGACAACATTTTGACTAAGAAACGCAACGTCAATCGAATGGCCACTTTGCGGATAGCTGGAAATACTGTGAAGACATCGTATTCGGCGCGCAGTCGTAATGTACAGTTGGCATCCGACCATTGACGAGTCAAGACGTGGAACTAGCTGCTCATGTTTTGAACACACATAGCCGTACTCCATAAAGGAGGGTGTGAGTACAGAAGGGACTACAAATAATTTGGACAAGGGCGCACGTGAAGAGATTACCTGGCGCACCTTGAGATTCGGCCTAGCAGGACCCAACAGAACAGAACAGAACAGTGACCCACGGGTTCGGTAGTCCCACATTATTATCTGTTATTGAAATTATCCTAAATTCATCCTATTATGTCATTGTTTGCTATTTTTATTGTAATAATGCTTTATTACCTCAATACACTGTTAAACAGTCTGTTCGGCTGATTTTTATTTTAATAACATTATCCTAAAAAAAAAACCTTCAGATGGATCTCTCCCCTGCTAGAGTCTGTCATAATCTACGACATATATAATACTATGGATTGCAAGTGGAAATTTAATTTTTTTTTAATCTTTAAAAAAAATACCGAGTGAGTTATTGTTACGAATAGTATGCGGCAGCGAGTTCTATAGCCGCATGTTAATGAGTTGGTATAGCATTCGAAATGACGAAGAGGAATGGAGAGGAGTGTCTTGACGCTTGAGCGACAATGTAAGTTTTGAGAACGGGAGAAACTAAACCGATCACGGAGATAGGAAGGAGCACGAGGATTCAAAAGGACATTGTAAAGAAGGCAAAGGATATGGATATTTCTGCAAAGGCGTATCGGAAGCCACTTGAGCTGAGACCGAAATTGGGAGATGTGGTCATACATGCGTAAGCCAAAAATAATGCGAATGCCGAGATTTTGAAGGCGTTCAATCTTACTCGACAGCCCTTCAGTAGCATGCAGATAGCAGGAGTCAGCATAATCCTGTATGGGGAGCATTAGAGTTTGGACAATGGATATTTTGGTTTTCAAAGGAAGAATTTTTTTATATAATTTTTTTTTGTTATACGGTAGGCAAACAGGCAAGCGGGCCACCTGATGAAAAGTGGTCACCACTGCCTATAGACATTAGCAACACCAAGAGTATCGCCAATGCGTTGCCCACCTCTAAAACACGTTGCTCTGGCAGCAGAAAGGCAAATGCCCCTCCACTGCCAAAGCCACGGTTTCCCAAATCCCCACCCTATGAAGCACTAGAGACCTTGCTCACCAGCAGAAACACAATACTATTTAAATGGGTATTGTTTAGCTGCGGTATTTTGTAAGGTGGAGGTACTTCCCCAGTCGGGCGGTTCCAATTCGAACGGGATACCCCGCTATGCCCTACCTCTCTTAAATATTGAATACGTTTGAGAGAGTGTATAGTGTGGTGAATTTTCTTGCTCACGTTGTTGACTTGGGCCGTCCACGATAGGTTAAATTAAAAGCTACCCCCAAATTCTTCGCAGTTTTAGTATATGGAATATCCATCATAAATAATCGAAGGTACTAAGCCATCACTGATACGCTTGTGCATGCAGGTGCTACCAATAATCTTCACCTTTGATTTATCGGGGTTAACTAGTAAACCGTAGTCTTTTGCCCATTTCGAGATATTGACCAACACTTAGTTGAAATACCTGATAGCATTTTCAGTATCATCGACACCGAAATGGTGGTAGAGTTGCAAATCATCGGCGTAGAGATAGTAACCACAAGGGATAACTGAAGTAATAGTATTTATGAATACAGAAAAAAGAAGAGGGTAAAGGACGCCACCTTAGGTTACGCCCGCACCGAGATCACACCAGTTTGAGTTAGCCTCATTTAAGCAGACCCGCTGCGTGTGACCCCCAAGATAGGATTGAAACCAAGATAGAACGGAAGAGGACAGATTAAGGGAACGAAGGACATCAAGGAGTAAATCGAAACCCACTGAATTGAAGGCGCTGCTGAAATCCAGTAGAGCGAGGACAGTGAGATTCTTATTTTCAACAGCCCAGCAAATGTCGTCAGTGACTTTTAAAAGGGGTGTAACAGTGCTGTCCCCTGAGCGGTAGCCAGACTAATAGGGATATAATAAATTATTGAATAGGACATGATGTGTAAACTGCTCGTAGACGATATGTTCAAGGACTTTGGAGAGGAAAGGTAACACTGATATAGGACGAAAATGGGCGGGAGAACTGGGGTTGGATGTTTTGAGAAGAGGAATGACATTAGCGGATTTCCACGCAGAAGGAAAGAAATTCTTACCTAAGGTAAAATTTAAAATGTGTGTGAAGGAGAACGATAATCATACGGGAAGATATGTTATCATATCCGACAGCAGTAGATTTGATGGATAGAATGTGCTTCTTAACATCCTCTTCAGACACTGTTGTACAGCAGAAGGAATGGCACGCTGGCAAAGGTTGGGAGGCTATGCAGGATATGGTTTGACTTTTGAGAACATTGTCAAGGACAACAAGAGGGAGAGAAAAGTGGTTGTTGAGGGAATTTAAATCCACTGACTCATCATGAGGGCCAGGGGACTTTCCAATACCAAGTGATCTCAGAAACCTCCACATCGCATACGTCGTATACGTCGCAAGGTATTTTCAAAACGATTCCAGAAGGCAGTCTGTCTGTGTCGGCGCAGCCGGACTGTGGGGCATAGGCTTTGATGAGGTTAGTTGTTATACCCTCAATTTGCGCCTTGATCACCATGAGTCGATCGCTCACCTTGTTCACCTCCAAAATGCCGTTCCGGAACTCGTCGCCCACCACAATACAGCTCCGGTTACTCCCTTTTGCGGATCCGGTGTACAAGAGCTTGTATCCCTTCCCGATTTCCCTAGGGAAATCTAGACTTGGAGAACCGCCACCTCGTCTCTTGCAGGAATGTCACCTACACGCGGCGCCTGTGCAACAAGTCGGCCAGCTCTCGAGACCGGCTGGTCAGAGAACCAACGTTCATGGTGGCTTTAACCCTGCCCGCGCGTGACAGGGTAGCCCTAGCCCACTTATCGCAGGGCGATATGCCCTCTAAACAGCTTTCTAATGTCCTGTGTTGACCAAGGCGCTGGAGTATGTTTAATTTTTACCTTCCTTAAGGGAGCATGTGAGTCAAATAAAGTAATTAGCTGAGTGTTCAATATGTCAACCTTCTCATCCATCAGAACAGTATCGGTAATTCGAGACCAGTCTATCAGAGATGCATCCTTCCTTAGAGCCTCCAAATCAATGTTACTAAAGTTGCGTAGTAAATGAAACTTTAGTTTAAGTCTAGAAGAACGGACTCTATATGACAGATAAATGAGGTCGTGATCGAGAAGTTAGCTGGAAATTGACCATGTATTGCGATATAATCAGGAGAAAAAGTGATCAATAAGTCTAATAGAGAAGGGACACAATTAGGGGAGTGATGCGTGGCAGAAAGGGGAAGGATGTGAAGATCAACTGAGGACAAAAGGTTCAGCAGTTTATGGGCACGAGAGTTATCTTTCAGTAAACATGTATTAAAGCCGCCCATCAAGATGATATGTTCATATTGGAGAGTGGATAGCATAGTACCATTAATATGATAGAAATAGTCGATGTGAAGGTTGGGGCTATAATAAACTCCAAGTAAAACATTTTTGTGGTGTAAGGTGACCTCAATAAAAAGATATTCCGTCGATTGGCCGTACTGGTTTGGAGACACCATAACGATTTTCTAAGCAATATCTGCACGAAGGTAGATTGCAACACCACCTCCCCCCTTGCCAGTACGTTCGTTACGTACGAGTTTGTATCCAGGTAGTGGATAATGACAAGATGGAAGGGACGGCTTTAAAAAGATTCTGAAACCAAAATAGCATCTACAGGTGTGTTGCTAAATGTCGCTAGAAGATCAGTGTGATGCGCTGGAACACTCTGCGCATTGATGTGCATGACATTAAAGTTTTTAGCGCACTTAGAGAATACATATTTAAGCTGATCATTAACTGATATAAAGCTGGTGTGGACGAGTATGAGAAAAAGCTGTCTTCTAATAGTTGTGTATCCATAACAATATAATACTAATAATAAATATGAATATTTATACATAATAAATGTTGTATATGTAGGTAGTTGTGGCTGCGCCCACTACTTAAGTATTGTCTCTCGGCGAATACAGGCAGTACGATACAAACTATTGTTTGTTTAACTTATGTGTTAACCGACATAACAGTGACAACGATAGTATCCACATTAGAAAAATGACGACTTCACAGTTTGGAATTTTATCTACATTCGATCACAATGTGCAATGTTGAAAGACGTATAAGTGTCGGTTATTACAGTGGTTTATAGCCAATGATATCGATAATATCAAAGATGCCACAGGAAGGAAGAAGAAAGCGATTACTCACGGACGACTCATACAAGCTCGCCTTCAGATTTTTAGGAATTCAGAAAGTGCCATATAAGGACATTATCCAGTTATTGGATGACCACTTAACTCCTAAGCGATATGGATTCAGTGAACGGCATAAATTTTACTCAGCGACGCAGCTACCGGACGAGTCTTACAAGCAATGGGCTGCGAGACTGCGGGGACTGTCGGCTTACTGTGAGTTTGCCAACATCGAAGAAGCGCTGAGGGATAAATTCGTCATGGGGATGCTGCCTGGACCAGAGACAAAGAAGCTCTTTACTCAGGATCTGAAGCAGTTAACCCTCGCGAAAGCAGTCGATCTGGCTACCAGCGTACACTGCGCCCGAACGAGCGCCGCCAGCGCCGCGTCCGCGGCACAATCGCTACCCGATCAGCTGTACAAGATAATGAAACATTATCACAGCAACGTGCCGTCCGTTAAGACGAACTGCAAAGTATGCGGTCGCAAGAATCACCAATCATAGCAAAAACTAAAAATATCAACAAAAACCCAAACTTATTTAATTAGTTACTTACGAAATTACAGCTAAAACTGCTCTAAAAAACATTTATACTTGCCGTGGTAGATACAAGTTAACAAAAATGAAATATTAACGACACGGAACAGCTCAAACAGAGAAAATAAGAAATACAATTATATAATCAAGACTAGGCTGAATTATCATATAGCCTTTGAAGTACTATAAAAAAAAAGAGTGATTAAATCTGTTGAAGAAAGTTGTTTTGACAATTGATTTTGACATTAAAAGTTAAAAAGTGATAAATGTAAACAAACACATACTAAATTAACCTTCATATAAATTAAAAATTAAAGAAAGGAAGTAAACATAAAATTTAGAAAGGTGGTATACGTAGAAAATAACCACAAAAGACCTACAAAGTCAATGCAACCGGACAAAATTAAAATGGTCACTTAGCCCTAGTACTGCGGACACGAAGAGCGGCTGACGCTGCACCTGTTTAAAAGGGCGCGGCCACCGGACCGGCCTTCGCCGAAGTAGCTAGAGGCTGCGGCGAGACTAGTTGCACTTCTTGTGTCGGAGTTTGTGCCTTCGGTGAGATTCGAGCGACTTTGGCAACTGCTTCCGGAAACGCCTTGATTAGCGCCTCCAATTCGCTACGCTGCTCTATTCTCCTTCGCGTCTTGTCGGGCAGTAAGATGGTAATCCTTCCGTCCGTGGTCCAACTGTATGTACTCCAAAATGTTGTCGCGCAGCCATAAAAACATCACGCCTGGATTTCGTCAAGTATTCAGACAGGGTTATGCCTGAATCCTTTAAGGCGTTCTTAGAAGTCCATACCAGTCGCCGCTTATCCATGTTATGGAAGCGCATCAGCACTGGTGGCGGTTTTTTTGTCGAGGTGCTAGTATCCAGTCTGTGACAGACATCAAAATTGTCATTGGTAAGTTCTGTCAATTTTAATTTGTCGGTTAATACTTCATTCATTTTTAGACTACCTTGTGTAACTTCTCGTCCTTGGTTTCAGCAACCCCATGCAGTAGTAAACCTTACGGCAGATAAATGTCTCTTGACGATCGAGACCTAATGCTAAAAGCTCAGTTTGGGTGTTGAGTTTCGAAAACCCGTGGCAGACAAATGTTTTTAACTGAGTAAAGTCTCTTACCAGCAAAGGATCGGTGCTCTCTACAATGGGTGCAGAAATCGCTTTTTGGTACCTCTCCTCGAAGTCGCCCATTTGCTCGAAGAGTTTTGATAAATCCTGCCAGTTAACAGAGAATTTCCCGGAAACATCCATAGTGCTTAGTGACAGTTGTTTGTGATGGTAGCGCAAGATTTCAAAAAGGTACACGAGGTGTGGAAATGTTTATTCACAGGCAAGTTTACACTGTTTACACTAGCTATCACTTATGTTTATCAAATTAATTAATAATAACAATTTTTAGTTTTAATAAAGTGAGGAGCAATAGTAAAACACGTTTATTTGCTACGCCTACCCGCAAAGAAAGCCCTTGCAGAGCTGATTGCAGCGGAATTGTTGCAATTTCAGAGAATCCTTTAACAAACCGTCTATAGTATGAGCACAGCGCTAGGAATGCCCGAACTTCCATTTTGTCCTTAGGAATAGAGCACTTCTGTAGTGCTTCAACTTTTTCTGGGTCTGTTTGGATACCCTCACTGGTGATCACATGGCCGAAGTAGTAACTTAGTTGAGTTAACTCCTAAATAGATCACATTTTTTCGGGTTTGTCGTCAGGTTGGCATCCTTTATTTTCCTTAAAACTTGTTCCAAATTTCGCAAATGATCGTCAAAATCGCGACCCATGATGATGACATCATCCAAATAGATCAGGCAGGTATCTCCCACTATTCCTGCCAGTACATATTCTATGAGTCTTTTGAAAGTGGCAGGTGCGTTACACAATCCGAACTGCCATAATCCTTTTCCTGTTGAAAACGCTATCTTATCCTTATCCTTTTAATGAGGATGCCAAGAGCCAGACTTTAGATCCAAGGTTAAAAACTAGTGTATGCCACTTAAAAAATCCAATTTGTTATCGATACGAGGCAAGGTATAGCTGTCCTTTAGTAAGGACGATTGGTGAACACCATGGTCTTGCAGACGGTTCATGACCTTATTTCTTCTCATGTCTACTATTATAGCTCCTGAACTTGATTTTATTTTGTGATCGGTATTTGCCTTGCTCGCTGGCGGGTGGGTGTTTCGCTTCCAGTGTCGATCCTGTGTTGAACTAGCGAAGTCCTTCCCAGACTTGCATCTTGGGAAGAGACGATATCCGCGAAGCGCACCAGATCTCTTGGCGATCATGCTTTGCGAATATCTTAGGTTTCCTTTGCATCCATCAAGAAGTTCGGTAATAGTAGAACTTGATTTTAAGAGAGGTAGGGCATGCTGCAATCGAATCGAAGCTGCCCGGCTGGGGAAGTACCTCCACCTTACAGAATACAGCAGTTAAACAACACTATTTTAATAGGTGAGTAAGGTTTCCAGTGTTCCATGGGAAACCGTGACTTTGGCAGTGGAGGGGCCATCCTTTCATATTCGCTGTTACGTGGCTGAGCGGGGGCGGTATGTTGGCGCGGCGGTCAGGGAGACCTAGTGAAACGGCTGTCCGCTGGCCGCCCGCAGGTTGAACGGGCTCCCGAACCCAGGGAATACTTAACCTCCGCCCTGGGAGGCTGAGCTGCCAGTCTCGCGAAAAGTCCCTGGCGTAATGTTCGTGCCGGAGGAGGAGACCGGACGGACTTGGATGTTACGTCAGGGGGGGACTAGGGGCCCTTCCGCCCGCCGCACTAGCAGACCGCATACTTGCCAGACTGCGTGGCAGTTATGACAGCCTATTTGTCTATTTGCTGCCAGATCAACGTTTCCCCTTTAATGTTTTAACTAACCCCCCAAACATGGCCAAGAAAAGAAGAAAAATTGTTTTAACAGCAGTAACCCCATCCACTCTGAAGGTGGACTTCTGCAATATTAGGGGTCTTCATAGCAATGTCATGAACACCTTGAGTCTGCGCAGCCAGCCCTTCTTTTCCTGACGGAGACACAGATATCCTGCCCGACTGATACATCATATCTGACTTACCCCGGGTACAAGCTCTAGCATAATTTTATGCGTCGTGCCGGGGTGTGTATGTTTATTCGGGAGGATATCTGTTGCCGCCGTTTACACGGCCTTGAAGACAGTGACCGGTCGATTATATGGGTTCGTGTGGATTACGGTGGCCACACCCGTATCTACGCAGCCCTATACAGGTCTCATGGCGGTGACTCGGACACGATGAGACTTTTTGAGCACCTGAAAGTGACGACTGATAAAGTCTTCGATCAGTATCCTTCCGCTGAGTTAGTGGTTTTAGGAGATTTTAATGCACACTATACGTAGTGGCTCGGTTATCGGTCTACGAACTATGCGGAAAGGTCTGCTCACGAATTTGCTCAGGTCTATGATCTCTCACAATTGATTCGCTCCCCAACTAGAATCCCAGATGTTGAGGACCATGCAAAGTGAATTTTACGCGTCGTACCCGTGGAGGCAGCTCTGCTTTGCATCGGATGATCCTGATACCTGTGCCACCGCAGTCGCCGAGACCATCTTAGCGGGTTTGGACTCTTCATTCCTAACCCGCTAGTTGCTGCTAGGGCACGGAGACGACCGTGGTTTAATCGGCCATGCAGAGAGGCTCGACGAGCGAAGCAATCTGCGTACGGAGCTTGGACCACTGCTCGTCTCAATCGGGACCCGAATATTGCTGATGTAAAGCGAAAGTTAAATGCTGCCTCGAGGAACAGCAAGTGAGCGATCGCTAGAGCAGAATTCGCCTTCTTTAGCAGAATTGGCAAGCGACTCACGAGCTACCCCTCTGGTAGCCGGGCTTTTTGGTCGCTCGCCAAAGCTGCCGAAGGAAACTTTAGTCAGTCGTCCTTTCCACCACTGCGTAAACCAGACGGTACCCTGGCCCAAAGTGCAATAGAGAAAGCCAACTTACCGGGTGGTCTCTTTGCCTTAAACTCGATACTGAATGATGGAGTCACCGACCCGCCTACTATTCCGTTGTGCGGCAAATCAATGCCTGAAATATCAATTTCTCAGCGAAAGGTAAGGCGGGCTCTACTCTCTCTATATGTTCGAAAGTCGAGTGGGCCTGATGGTATTCCGGCGGTGGTGCTTAAAGTGTGTGCTCCCGCATTGTGTCCGGTACCAGCGCGCCTCTTTGCACTCTCATACTCCACTAGGATAGTCCCGTCTTCATGGAAGACTGCCCACGTGCACCCTGTGCCCAAAAAGGGCGACAGATCAGACCCATTGAATTACAGGCCTATCGCTATCACCTCCCTTCTCTCTAAGGTGATGAAGCGAGTTATAAACGCACAGCTCCTTAGTTACCTAGAAGAACACGATCTCTTAAGCGACCGTCAACGGTGTGTACCTAACACACCGTTGGGCTTTAGCTGTTGAGAGTCAAGGTGAGGCACTGGCTGTTGGCCTAGATATAGCAAAGGCGTTCGATCGGGTCTGGCATAGGTGTCTTCTATTGATGTTACCATCATACGGGCTTCCCGAGGGATTGTGCAAGTGGGTAACTAGCGTTTTGTCCAGCAGATGCATCAAAGCCGTAGTTGACGGCTGTTGCTCCGATAGCTTGGACCTTAACGCTGGTGTCCCGCATTCATTGCTATGCGGATGACAGTACTGGAGACGCCTTTTATACGGGTCGTGCCAATATCCCTCGTGGCATAGTGGAGGAAAGTCGCAAAGTACTTGTGTCTAAAATAGAGAGTACTTTATCTAATATCTCCGATTGGGGACGACTAAATCTAGTCCAATTTAACCCCACTAAGACACAAGTATGCGCGTTCACCGCCAAGAAAACTCCAGCATATCAGCTTGGTTCTTGTGACTCGATCCAAATGCGCACTGTGAGAATTGTCTATGATACCATGCTCACAAGTGGTATTGAGCCGCTGAGTCAGCGGAGGGATTTTGCCTCCCTTTGTGTGCTCTACCGCTTGTACAACGGTGTTTGTTATGAAGAACTGTTTGACATGATGCCTACAGCTGCATTCTATCATCACACCGCTCGCCATCGACAGGGAGTTCATCCTCACACCTTAGAGCCAAATTGGTCGCGAACTGTGCAGTTCCAAAGGAACTTTCTCCCACGCACACTAAGGTTGTGGAATGAACTACATGGAGAGGTTTTCCCTATTTCTTCAAGAAAGGGGTTAACAGGTTTTTACGGGGTCGGCAACGCGTGGGTGATGCCCCTGGAATACCAATAGCAAACATCCATAGGCTGCGGGGACTGGTTACCATCAGGCAGGCCGCAAGCTTGTTTGCCACCTTAGTGGTATAAAAAAAAAAAAGACTTTTCCTAATGTTCGTCCCATCTAAGGTTGGTGTTGATTGGCGCTTTTTCATCCAAATACTTCCTCGCATTTCCAAACAACATCGCCTTCATCAAGCTAACGTCGTGTTCGTGCAGTTTTACAACCCGCTACAGTTTTGCTTCCACTGACGAGTGTTCTTGCTGTTAGTAGTTATCGAGCCGTTGTTTTGTGCGGCGCTTTACCAGTACACAGCTATTCGGCTCGCTCTTACTAGCTAATGGCAACTTCACCTTTACCTGAGCCTATGCTTGTGAAGTTACTATAATTTTATTCAGGCAAGTTACATTCCCAGTGGTTCCTCCAAGTCAGTTGTTCAGTTCATCAGTGACATGATTTTGCAGTTATATTTCTTCATAAACTCTTGGCCCTAGATGCAGTATTCCATCATTTCAGCCACGATTACCGTTTGAATGACAGGCCTACATACATCGTGACTGACATCTCCCCTAGAACGGGTATTGGCTGGCCGAAGGCAGAGAGAAGCCGACATGCAATGTTCCTGATGTGTCCTGTTACAGCGTTCACTAAGTCCCGCTTGACTATTGTCCTGACCTAGAGGCTCCTGTACTAATCGTCATTTTACAGTTTGCTTTTAGTTTTGCTTGCATCCAAGCATACTCTTGTGGGATGAAACCATGTCAAACAAGTCACGAATTCGCGTTAATTGAAGAATTTGTGGTTTACGAGTGACACAAAAGAGCGGAATTGCAAACCCACTGTCTGAATAAAGACCCCGAAGTACTGGATCCATGCAGTTGAGGGTGGCAAAATAATAACAACAGTTTTGGAAGACACTACACTGATGCTAGCGTCAATTGCAAAGAACTACTGACTTGCAAGTGCAAACAGGGCACAAAATGTCGGTGCGTGAAATATGAATCAAACTCAACACTTCTTTAACTGATTTGTTCTTAATCCGAACTATACTTAATGTAATATACAGGGTGTTACGTAATACATGTATAAAGCCGAAAGGGTGTTTAAGTATAGCTTGCAAAGAGTACACTGGCGACTGCATATTATCCGGGCATTGAATTTTAATTTTCATGAAAAAATCGTCGTTTTCAAAGAAAAATAACCATATCAACTACGTTGTAGCGCAGCTCTATTTCAAGTTGATGCTCCTACAAGCTCCTGATGCTCTATTTCAAGTGCTGTAGCCAACTGCCAATTTGGCCGATAGCACTTCGTTGGCGTACGTTGAGTGTGTACACACCATAAGGAGGAGTTTAATAACCTCATGCCATCCATATCAAAACAAACGAACCTCCTACATCTTAATACCAGGCGTCGAACTAAATGTTACCTACTTATCTACATAAATAAGCTCTACCAAATTAACTAGGAATTTACCTACACAAATTATTTTCAAGAGGTAGGTATGCTTAAATAGTCGGAGCGTCGGTGGCCTAAGGTTACGGTATCCGACACGTACGCGAGTGGTACCGGGTTCGTATTCCTATGCTTTTACGGTGACATAAAACATCGTGATGAAACCTGCACATTTAGGCGACTGAATGTCTAACCATGATCAAATCTGGTCAGGTAATCAAGTTCCTCTGGTAGCGGGGTCAGGCAGAACTCAGGACTGTCAGATGGCAGTCGCTCCTTTGTAAAGTACAGTGGAGCGACTGCCATCTGCCAGGATTTCGTATTTCAGTACTTACTGAAATACGAAATCCTGGATCATGGTCATGGCGGACCCCAGGTCCTCGTGCGCGAGAGCAAAACCAGGTCATTAACACCGAGATGATTTGTACAAGGTACCTAACAGGGCAAACCACCCCAGCACAACAAAGGTAAAATAAGAATTAAATTCATAATACTTAGATATTAACTAAAGGCCTAAAAACAGGTTAGGTAGGTAGGAACCTAAGTAAATAAAAAACAAAACAAAATGTTAATCAGTCTGGGAGACAGCCGGAGCCGCGGTGTGGATTGCCGCAGATAGGTACTTAGGTATTTAAACTAAATAAAAACAAACATAGTCAGCTACCTACCTTCCTACTTAAGTAGATATCTACTAAACTAAAACGGCTTTCGTTCAATTGACAAAATGGGTCTACACAGATAGGTACTAACAGACAGGTCCCTACTAACACGGGTCCCTCCTAGAACCTAGACCTTTAAAGCATGTAGGTACGTACCTTTTTAAAGTTATATAATGAAAACAAACAGCGTCAGGTGCCAGCGCGGTTAAACCATACTTTCTTACTTTCTTGTGGCTCAGATAACTGACTTAACTATCAAGTAAGCTTGCACTCGTATCGTAGCGTAGGTAGGTATGTACACTCCATACACACAGATACACAACACTACGCAAGCTCTGGTTACTATGCAATACGTAAGTAGGTAGGTAGCATGGTGTTTGGCCTACTGCTAGCTTGCACTCATGCATAGAACAATGATTATCACAATACTTAAACTGTTGAACATTGTACACAAACAAGACAACGTTAATGTTGGTACCTGAAGCAATAAATCATTCATTCATTTATATCGTTAACAGTCTTATCACAGTTATCTTCATAGTACTTAGGTATCATACACATACATCGCAACAAACAATCACACCGATCACGCGAAAAGCTAAAAACCGAATGAACGAACACGACACGAAAGTAGGTAAATTTCGTCAATGAAAGCCGCGCCGTAGGTCAAACGCACCGCCACAGCGCCGGCGCGCCTCGACCCGTGGCGGCGCGACGGCGGCGACGCGCAAAAGGATTCCTATTTAGGGATCCGTGTTTTAGGAGTCTTACTTATTTCGCCTTTTATGTTCTCCTGGTAGATGCACCGTAATGTTGATTTTATTTATTTTATAAAATGAGGCTCAAGCGAGTCCAACGGTGGGATAATAATAATTCTTATGATGACGCTGATAGATTACATTTGCTTACCACTATTTTATCGGGTAATTTGGAACAATGACAGTAACCTAGACAGTGATTTCTAAAATTGTGTTTGTGTCCGTGCTCCACCTAGGTAACCTAAATTCTCCAACTGGATAAAGCATGGGATATTTACAGGTATAGCTCCATCAACTAAGAATCATTTAGTTAATTTTAGTTGATGAGAAATATTCGTGAAATCTTACGCATTTTAATCATCATTAATAGCCGATAACAATCTACTGAGAGTTTGAGCCTTCCCCATATCAGTAGAGGGTTCTCTCTAAAGCTCCACTACCTACAGTCTTGGTTTTATTTATGTTACTTTCATTACGGCCGGCGGCGCTAGGGTATTTTATTTATTTTAGTTCATACTAAAATATGTGTGTGTAGGTATCGAAAAATCTCATGGCAGATAGGTACGATTACCTACGCGACACTGAAACATTACTGACTGGACTATCACTACGTAGCATAAAACAAGTAATTGTTCTGCCACTTGGCCACTAGGTACATGTTTGTTTCTTAAGTTTGACACTAAAAACTAGTAACAGACGTTCCCCTTTTTCTGGAGCCAACCAACCGTTAGTTGTAGTTGATACTTATCCTTACGCAGGATAAAATAGTTGCTTTTGAGTGCGGAATACGTGGTCGAAAGTCCGACCAAGGACGGCATGCCCGCGCATCCTTATTAACCCAAAACCTGCTTTATTTTATACTTCGTAAGGATTAGTATCGACTGCAACTGATGGTTGGTCGGCTCCAGGCAAATCGTAGCGTCTGTTAAATAAACAGTAAATTAATTAATTAGTAAACTGTAAATTGACTAAATGGTAAAACCGGGTCTCCTGACCGTACCTAGTACGTAAATAGTGTTGCTAGGTAGTATTTCAGCTTTTCAAAATGAATATTCACCTTCTTGTATTCATACAAGAGTAGAATTTAATTATTACTATTAAATAGGTAGGAACTGAAATGACGTCTTTCCTTATTTCAGAACTGGCGGAAAAGTTCTTCGAGGAGTGCATAAACTTGTACAAAGGCTGACCACATGCTTTCAACGGGATGTAGACTATGTGAAAAAATAGGTAAAAAATTGTAACAACAATATCCTGTACATTTGTTGTCAAAGACTTTCCAAAAATATTAAAATTTTTGGACACCCTATGATATCAGTATCCCGTACCTAGTCCACCTGCTTCA
Source organism: Blastobasis adustella (assembly GCA_907269095.1). Taxonomy (NCBI): domain Eukaryota; kingdom Metazoa; phylum Arthropoda; class Insecta; order Lepidoptera; family Blastobasidae; genus Blastobasis; species Blastobasis adustella. Next base: position 3,182,542 of record OU026132.1, read on the forward strand.
GTCATTATAGCCTAGTACAATAGAAGATATGGCGCAGACGCGAAATCAAGCTGTGACTTTTTTGCCTACTAATGTTTATTGTGTTTTCGCAATTAGTTTGTCGACTATGTGTATAAATTAAAGTAGAAACAAGCATTGAAATGTCTTGTTTTTGTGCCAGGCTACTCGCGGCTACTTATGATAATAATTTTATTAACCAGCCAATTCAGGTATTGATCGTAGTGATCTTTAGATTGAATTTTAAAAGTCATATGAAACCGTAGGCAGAAAAGACTTAAAGAGACAAAACCTATATCCTATCTGTAATTGGTAAATTTGTAGTCTTAGGTTGATTGACCTGATTATGAACTTGAGTAACCTATTACAACTGATTTCTAGAGATGCGGTCTTTCGTTTTCAAAATGTCATTATCGACATTGAAAAAGAAAAAGTTCGATAGTCATTTTCTCGCTAACTATTTCACGCAAAAAAAAAAAAAAAGTACCTACCGTTTTAATACGTTTAGCACTCCATCCAGTTCACGGCTTTATACATATATTATGAATCATCCTGTATAACATAATAATACGTTTATTTATATACGCTTTAGTTAAACTCGTTGGTTTTTTATTTAAACTCATTAATTAACGCAATTTACGCAAATTAAAATAATCATTTGGCGTTTCAAGTGGTGCCCGTTGCTAGGGAAAAATTACAATATTCCGCGTCCTTATTAACCGATTGGGATTATAAAAGTTGTTTTGTATTGCATAATAAACAAAAATAATATTCATCTTGGCGTTAATGTCCCGGTTGTGCTCTCGAGAACGAGGGCCCGGGGTCCGCCTTGACCATGATCCAGGATTTGGCAGGTCAGGTAATTACAGTGGAGCGACTGCCATCTGACCTCCATGACCCTGCTGCCAGGGGAACCTGACCAGATTGGATCATGGTTAAACATCCAGTCGCCTGAATGTGCAGGTTTCATCACGATGTTTTCCCTTACCGTAAGAGCATCGGTTAGTATTCAACTAATGTACATAACTCAGAAAACAGTCATTGGTACATGGCCGAAGCGGGATTCGAACCCAGGACCCCTGGCTCACGAGTCGGATACTGTAACCGCTGGGCCACCGACGCTATTGCTTAATAATGTGCCTTTATTTTCCTTGTTAGGTAGGTAGGGTAAAAATGGTGGTAGGCCTTGGTGATCTGTATTTGCTAGGATATAGGTTAATAAATACCACGATAGAGCCAGTAGCGTACGTTCATGTGTGCAAAGATGAACAATCGGCGCGCACCATAAAGTCCTATCATACACGTCCACGCCCTCATTAGCCTGCCGCCGCGGACTGGCGAGGGGCTCATAGCAATATGGGCCGTACCTCCTGGGCAATGTTGCATATCAAACAAGCTTTGCACACTACCTCCTACCTTATAAATGCAATTGCGGATGTAGGAAGGGCAAAGGCGAGTCGTCGGCGTCTCAAATTCGACTTACTAGCTAAGGGAGAAAACCCCGATAGAAAACCAGTGTGGGTCCCCCCAGACCGTAAGCGAGCCTTGTTTGCCCGGGGATCTGAGCTTCGCCACATGGATTGCGAGGTAGACAACCTCTATAAATAATGCCCTTTAATCCTATGGTAAGGTGCGTGCCTAAAGGATGCATGGCTGTTAGGTGGATCAGTCACGAGCGACCAAACTCAGCGTACCAGGCGACCCGCTGTTTTACTTAGCCTTCTCTTTGGGAATGGGTGTCACCCCAGGAGTGATTAATACTAGCGAAACTAATGAAACAAATAAACTAACCCAGGAGGGTACCACCGTACTGGAGAATCCCTCCCTGAGACTATCTTAGGCAGGTCCGCAATTTCTGGGAGGAGCAATACACCACAAGCGACGACAACTATAGCACCGCGATTAGTGCAACAAGTTTTCCACAAGGATCTATTCACCAATCGACAAAGAGCCCACTTTGATAACAGGTTTGAACGAACCAGTAGCAATGCTCTAGGAACACTGCCGAGTGATTTACCTACAGGAGAAACAATGATGGAAACAGAAAGCACACCTTGGCAGAAAGTCCAAGTACCGAGTTCAAGAAGGAGAAGACAAAAGTATAGCCCAGAAAAAAGCAACCAATGTAAGGAAAGAACGAATAATGTCTATTCAGTGCCCACACAGAATCAATATGAAACATTTAATGTTGATGAAGATAAGGAAGATCACATAGAGTCTTCCAACATAAAACCACCAAAACCAGAGCCCATATTTGTTACTGGTGTTATGAACATTGCCTCATTAAGAGAATATATGGCCAAAATAACCGAACAGCAAATGTATACTATCACAACAATGGAAAATGGACACATCGTGAAAATAATGCCAGCTGATGTAGAGACTTAAAAGAAAATCAGAGACTATTTTGTACTTTAAAATATCAGTCACTACACGTACAAACTCAAGTGCGAGAGAGCTTACAGGGTGGTACTCAGAGGACTACACGCAACTAAAGATACAAACTACATAATCGACGAACTTCGGGAAATGAGACTAGACAAATAGTGAATGCCAGACATAAAGCAACTAAGGAACCGCTACCTCTTTTCTATGTGGACTTGGAACCTAAACACAACAATAAGGAAATATTTCAAGTCAAGAGACTAAATTGCATGGTAGTTTCTTTCAAGGCGCCTTGTAAGAAAAAAGTAATCTTGCAAATCAAAAGATGTCAACGATTTGGTCATTCCAAAAATCAATGTGTTCGACCCTTCAGGTGTGTAAAGTGTGGCGAAGAGCATCCATCACAACAGTGCACAAAGCTACCAACTAGTGACGCTATATGTGCCAACTGTCATGAGAAGCATCCTGCATGCTACAAAGGATGTGCAACATACATACAATACAAAAATCTAATTTATAAACCCAAAGATCGCACATTGACTAGAGCAAAACATCAAGAAAAGGAGAACATTAAGGAAAAAACAGAAGAAAATAACAGTGTTAAACTGAGGAACCCGTCAAGCAATATTTAGGCAAAATACAAAACATATGCAGATTGCGGGTTTTGCCCCATCATGCAGTACGCCGCGCGGCGCACCTCTTCAATGTGTCTCAGCGCTAAGGATTATCACCTGGAATGCCAACGGAGTGACTGAACGCTTAAAAGAACTTGAAATATTCCTTACTACGGAAAAAATTGATGTCGCATTGATATGAGAGACAAGATTTACGCCAAAAACTCATATGAGCAAAAAAAATTACAAAATGTACAATACTAACCATCCATCAGGCAACGCCCACGGAGGGACCGCGGTTGTATTCAGGGACAATCATAAACACTATTCACTTGGCGAATACAGAACTGAAAAAATTCAAGCAACATCTATCCGAATAATAGACAACAAGACTGAGACGACGGTATCAGCGATATATTGCCCCCCCAGACATTCTGTACTGAGAGAAGATTTCTGAGATTATTTTGAATCTCTAGGAAGCGGATTTATTTGTGGAGAGGACTGGAATGCAAAGCATACCCACTAGGGCTCTAGATTAACGCTGCCAAGAGAGAGGCAACTACACCTGACTACAAGTGATCTAAAACTGCATTATGTATCACACGGACAGCCAACCTACTGGCCTACAGATCAAAATAAGGTACCAGACCTATAGGACTTTTTTGTGGTCAAAAACATAGCAAAGAATCATTTGTATTTTATGTAGGTATGCTTTGTTCATTACTTTTCTGTTGTTGTACCTCATTATCGTGTCGTGGTGTCTACTGCAATAAATGTTTTCTTTCTTCCTTTTATTCTTACTATGTGTATCGAGAATTGCACGGATTTTTCTTCGGATCACACACCCGTGATCTTGAATGTAGACTGCAGAGCTGTAATGATGGAGCCACCATTGAGACTAAATGAACATAACACAGACTGGAAACAATAAAGTAGAATAATTGACAGTAATGTTAATCTAAACATTCCTATGAGAACTAGTGCTGATGTGGAATCTGCGATAGAGTCAGTTAACAAGCCGATTCACGCAGCTGCAAGAGAATCGACTCCAGTTTCCGGAAAAAAGAAACCAGTTCCCAAAATATATCAAGATTAAAGTAAATGATAGGCAAAAATTAAGACAAGTATGGCAAAACACTCACTATCCTTGTGACAAATAGCATTTGATAAAGCGTCCAATGAGCTGAAAGGGATGATACACCAATTAACGAACAGCAATATACAAACCTATCTCTCAAACTTGGACCCTACAAGAGACACAAACTACTCGTTATGGATGGCAACCAAAAAACTTGAACGTCCCAAAAACCATATACCACAAATCCAGGCACAAGATGGATCCTGGGCTAGATCCGACCTCGAAATAGCAGAAGTTTACGCCGAACATCTGAAGACAGTCTTTCAACCCCATGATGATGCCGACACTGAGTGTACTGCGGAGGTTAACCGGTCGCTGGAAACGCTTCTGCAGTTGTGCCCGCCACTCAGAAGCGTTTCCCCTAAAGAATTAAAACGCGAAATAATGACTGTGAAAGATGGTAAATCGCCTGGATACGACTTAATTGATTCCACCCCAGAAAGGGTGTTCTACTGTTAACAGCAATATTTAATGCTCGTCTGAGGCTACAAATTTAACCCTCTTAGTGGAAAATAGCACAGGCGGTTATGATACCTAAACCCGGAAAGCCGCTCCACAAGGCTGATTCTTATAGGCCTATCAGCCTTTTGCCTGCTATGGGAAAGCTCATGGAGAAAATGTTACTGAACAGGATGCAATCACACTTGCCAGAAGTAATCCCATCCCACCAATTTGGGTTTCGTGCACAGCATGCCACAATAGAGCAAATCCATCGACTTGTGGACGTTATAGGTCGTACCTTACAACACAAACAATATTGTGCTGCAGTGTTCCTTGATATCAGTCAAGCCTTTGACAAGGTCTGGCATGAGGGACTACTCTGTAAAATAAAGAGGATGTTATCGCACTCTTTTTTTCACATTCTGAAGTCTTACTTAAGCGGGAGGAGTTTTGAGGTAAAACATAACACTGAAATATCACAACTGTTACAGTCTGAGATATTATCTAGAGTTCCTCAGGGGAGCATCCTGGGCCTGATCTTATATCGGATCTAAACAGCTGATCTACCAGTTAGCGATCTTGTCACAACTGTCATGTATGCGGACGACACAGCGGTTCTCTCAGTGCATGATGACCCAATAGTTGCTTCAGAAAACCTGCAAGTTCATCTATCTATTTTTTTTTTTTTTTTTTTTTTTTTTTTTATCTAATATAGAGACATAGCTACGCAAGTAGCGCATAAAAGCCAACCCGAACAAGTCGGTACAGGTGACATGATGATGCGAAATATCTGGGAATGTATCTGGACAGAAGGCTTACTTGGAGGATGCACATATGAAGCATACGCAAACAACTGGGACTGAGGGTCAGAAATATGGACTGGCTTATTGGAAGAACATCAGACCTGTCAAAGGAAAGAGAGATTAGCTGTATATAAATCAATCCTGAAGCCCATATGGACGTACGGGATACAGCTGTGGGGGACATCCAGTTAAACATCAACATTTGTATACTTTACTCGATACTGAGTTATTTAGTGGTATATTATAGTATTGCACACAGATTCAAATGAATTAAATAATTTAGTACGTATTTTAAAGGGATTTGGGTTTGTTACAGAAATGTCACATAAAGCAATGAAGGGTTAATCGAATGTTTTCGAATATATAATTGGGAATTTACGCTATGAGTGTAGATAAACATCATAATTCAATTAATTTTACAAAAACAGGAAAAGATTAATAACACCTATTAGTTAAAAATTAATTAATTAATTACAGGGAAACTTTTAGGACATAAAAATAATTGCTTATTTTATAAGAGTAATTGGAACACTATGGACGTACGCCCATTTACAAAAAGTTTTGTTTTATTATTGTGCGAAGTACTCTATTCAAAAGCAGGTATGTTTGTTGTATATTTATGTAATAATGTAAGTAGCATTAGATTTCTTTATTATTAGGTCTTTCCCTATGAAATTGGGGTTATGTATGGCGAAAACGTTGGAAACTGAAATTTTCATCAAAGCAAATTACTTATTTTCTTGGAAATGACAAGATTATCTACACCAACTATCTACAATGAAACTTTGTAGGTATAATCAGACAACATTAAGGTAACTGGTACATATCATTTCATTGTAATATCTACTCTCTTCATAAAATTACTTCTGTTTAAAGTGGAACGATTGTCTTACAAAAAGCAATAGATTTTCCTGTAGTCAATAAACAGTATTAATACATAAATTTATGCTATCTATGTCCTTTGGGGTATTCGTTTGCGCAAAATGAACAAAAACTATTGTTTTGTTCAGAAATTAAACGTTAATTGTTCATGAAACTTACGTATGTGCGTGTGAAAAATGTCATGCACAAATACGGTAATGAGCCAAAATTTTCATCTCTCATATTCTCTCAAACATCATTAGGTATAATATTTTAGGTATATTGCTTAAAAATAAATTAAACAGCATTAAAACGTCAGTTATTATGTGCTAAAGTGCATTCTAATCTAAAGTAGAGGCGCAGGTTTCCCTGCTATCTAAGGAGTTTACTTACCTAACTTTTGTCTTGTACAGCTAGATTATCGAAATTGTTATGTAACAACGTGGTCTTATCGAATCTACAGTTAACTTGACAAAAAAGAGTTGGCCGTAATGACAAATGGGACAAATGTTTTATTACAGTCCGCACTACGTGACTGTCAATTAATGTGTAGCGCCGCCCTTATTTCCGCTAATACTTTTAGCCAACTACTTCTTAGTAGGCTATCGCAGCAATGTATCTATATACTATCGCAGCAATCTAGCGCTAAGAAAGAAATGAAATAAATTATTTATAATATTAATATGATATGTTGAAAAACCTATGCAGAAAATCATTTTTATTACTTTGTGTGGTGATCACAAATCTTGCGAAAGACTTGTTATTTGTGCTTTCAGGTGAAAATATTTTAACGAAGTGTGTACCTAATCTACCTAAGTACTTATTTATTTGCGATCTTGTGACATCAATTTCAAGATACAAGAATCAGATATTCCGGGCTTAGAAAGTTCAGGAAAATGGTTCGCGCTCTAGCTAGTTGTTGTAACAGTTTGGTTTGTGGTTCAGTCTCAGCCAAAAATGGTTTTCATTGTTTGTCGTGAAGAAGTATGGCATGAAAGAATTTATAAGTACGACGTGTTTATTTCGGTAATAAAAAAATCGCATACTGTTCTAAAAATATATTCTGATGACTTCAAAACATCAGGCTACGGTCCATAGTTTGTTAAGGGTACCTGACAAAAAAAAGTGGTAAATGAAAGTTATACAAAAAATGCAAAAAATAAAACATATCGAAGGGGATTCGATCCCTCGATTCCCTCGATTTCGCCTAAACAACCCCATCATACACAGCGCTGCGCTATCTCATCATATTTAAGCGTGGTTAAGTTGTCTACCACCAGGAATACGGAAATACTGTAAGCATATGTGAGTAGGTAGTTCAAACGTTAGGAAGAAACATCGACATTCACGGATCATTTTCTTATAAATTGTATTGAATCCTTGACCGTTATTTGAAGCTTACTAGTTAGAGATAGGCTATCTGTTTTCCGTTTCCGCTCTGCCTTTCTCTTTTCATTTATATCTCTGTCCCGCTCATTACCCCTGCTCGGCGATTCCCATCAGGCAGCTGCGACCGGGCTGAGGAGCCGCGGTCCACGGTCGGCTTGCTTCATTGGCGTCTTGTTTTCTGCCGCGTACGGTTGTCTCCAAAACTTTCGAACAACCGGAAGAAAAAATAAAAATGATAGTATTTATATAAATATATTTATTCTACTTACAAACACAAGTATCTACAAATATATACAAACACACATACATACATATATTAGATTTATAATATAATATTAATAATATATACTACTAACAGACATTATCTATAACTTAGGAGCACTCTGTGATAGATAAAACTCTTTTACACGCTTTTTAAAAATATCAATAGACTGGCTGTCACGCACTTCGTGCGGCAGAGAATTCCAAAATCTTGCAGCATGGTCAGTGAAGGAGTAGGCATAGAAATCAGAATGGTGGATAGGAATTGTTAATGAGGATCTTACATTGGATTGACAGGGTTTGTCTTGTGGACGGGAGAAATGGAACTGTTTACGGAGATATGAAAGAGCAGAAGGGTTGTGAAGGATATTGTAGACGGTGGATACGATATGAGCATTCCTTCTTAAGCGGATAGGTAGCCACTTAAGTTGAGATCGATAGCTAGGTACATGGTCATATTTACGCAGATCATAGACGAAACGGATACATAGAGTTTAATTTACAAAGACGTAAGTTAAATCAGAATCGACTCGCCTCCATCTGGTAAATGCTATTGGATTTTTTCTTCTTTTACGAGTAAATAAAATAATATTATACTGTCGAGTATTCGTGCCTGATTTTATAATAATCGTTCAAAGACATTGCAATGTTTCTTTACATGTAAATTAAGCATATCAAATTTTTTGTGAACCTACTACAGTTTATAAACTTACCTACATATTTATGTTTTCTTTTTCGATACGAAAATAGTCAATCGTAATAGATTTTCAAATTTTAAACTTTTAACGGCGCTGCCGTTCGGTTTGTATTACTTGTGTATTCAATTTACAGTTGATTAATATAGTCCTTTCTTTTTTCATTGTGTGGCACCTACCTACAATATTTTTAGTTGGTAAAATGTTTTATTTGGGTATAGATGGATAAATCTAGCAATCCAATCGATGATGGTGTGGTTGTGGGGTGCTCCAAAAGCTAGGAAACGTAACGTTCCAAGACTGTGATTAACCAATTCCAGTACTAGTCGTAGTTCAGTATCATCGAGTAGTTCATCCACGAGCTCAAGCTCAAGCTCAAGCTCGTCGAGCAATAATAGACATAAAAAGAAAAAGCCCTACCGTCGGTAATAGAAAGGGAAGGGGGGGGGGGGGGGGGGGGCAGGCGTACGGAATTACGTCAACTGACGTAGTATAGGTGCAATTCATAAATACCTCGCTGTGAATCTTCATAAACACCCTCTGTGTCGAAAATATTATGGAGTTATTTTCTAAAGAAGTACCCCCTGATTACTTCAAGTAATTAGTGGGCACAGAGCGGAAACGGTACAGATGCGTCGCGATGGCATCATTAACAATGCTCGTGACCCTTTAATCAAGTCGGCCATTCCCAAGGTGCCACCATCTAACCAATGCCTATTTAATAGTGAACTGTTGACGTCAAGTCCACTAACACCGGTTCTGCTTCGCAAGCAAGAGCTCTCAAGTTACGCTAAGCTACGGATGCTGCGCTTCAGTTCATTATCCTAATTACAAGCATTACAATCAACCCTCACAGGGTTGTTGTAACAACCGACCCTCGCTGGGTTTTGGAAATCATGATTATACTGCTCACCGTCGCATAGTACAAGGGGATCATTTCGCCAACGTGGTGGTCGTCAAGGTCCCAGCAATGCTCATTACCGGTCGCCAGCAGAGACAAACTCGGGCAGCAAAAAAGCGAAAATATTGACTCGGAACTGTTCAGGGCGGGATGCTTGCAACAATTCCACAGGCAATGGAAAAACCGAATTTCTTGTCTAAAATAATAAAAGGATATCGCATACCCGTTCTCCAAAAGCCTCCTCTAATCATATCAATCACCTTTGGGTACGCAGACGACAGCACAGTAACGGACAGATATCTGTCAAAGGCAAAAGCCAGCAGGGACGATATTCAGTCTTGTCGAGAGGCTATGGTTAATCGTTTGGACAAAGCTCTCAAGGCAGTCTCTGATTGGGGTGAAGCCAATCTGGTGGCGTTCAACGCAACCAAAACACAGGCGTCTTTGTTTTCCGTCAAAAGGAGTCCATTCCATTTAACTCCAACTTTTCGGTATGTTCCTTTAAAAATTACCGACAACCTACAGCTTTTTGGCATTGAGCTATCTGCAAATCTCAACTTCGGTCAGTACATCGAATCCAAAGCTAAGACTGCAGCAAAAAAGCTTGGTGTCCTCTCGAAGGTTAGGCGGTACTTTACTTCAAAGCAGTTGCTTCAGTTATATCAAGCACAAGTCCGATCCTGCATAGAGTACTGCTGCCACGTCTGGGATGGATCCGCCAAACATCAACTAGCGGCTTTGGGTTCGGTTGAAAAACGCACAAAGAAGATAATTTGTGACCCGCAGTTAGTTGAGGCTAGGCTGCAGAGCCTCGAACATCGGCGTAGGGTTGCGCTTCTGTCGGTCTTCTACAGGTTACATTTCGGAGAGTGTGCGAAGCAGCTGCACGACCTCATTCCGCCGGCCCCTTTCCGCCATCGGGAGACGCGATCCAGGCGAGCGCTTCATCCTTATGTCGTGGATATTCCAGCTATCCGCACGAGCCGATTTGGCTCGACCTTTATAATGCGTACGGCTAAGGAGTGGAACGCGTTGCCGGCGAGTGTGTTTCCTGATCAATATAATCTGGATGCCTTCAAGGCTGGAGTGAATAGGCTGTTCATCGGTTCAAGACGGGCATGCTTCATCTTCGGCCGCATCGTCACTTACCAACAGGTGAGATGGCGGTCAAATGCCTGCCTTGTAAAATATAAAGAAAAAAAAAACAAATCTGAAGGAAGGCCCATATTACACAGCAGAATCCCAAGCAATATCGATTGTAGTAAATCTGTTGAATAATTAAGGAGTACTGGAGGCAGTTCAGCGCTCCCCAAGTTATATTTCAACATTGTTTTTGGTGCCGAAAAGCGAGGGTACTGAACCGCCCAATTTTAAATTCAAAAAGGTTAAATGATTATGTACTTACGAAGCCATTCATATATATCGAGTGTCCCGGGTCTCCTCCAACCAGGGGATTGCTTATGCAAGATTGACCTGTCTCAGGCCTATTTTCATTTACCAGTGGCCACGGCTTGCCGCCGGTTTCTACGCCTTGTCTACAAAGGGGAGCTGTTGCAGATGACATACCTCCCGTTCGGTCTCTGCACAGCTCCGAAAAATTTTGCTTTCATGACCAATTGGATAACAAGAGTTCTGCGAGATCAAGGCCTACGAATAATCGTTTACTTGGACGACTTCCTGGTCCGCCAAGACCAGCAGACGTTACAAGAGCATGTTCAGTTACTACTGCATCACCTGCAATATTTAGGATGGCAAATAAATTACGACAAGTCGATTGTCTTTCCACAAAAAGTTTAGCATTTTTAGGAATATGCTGGGACCCTTGGACAAATCAGAAAATTCTACCAAAAGACAAAATTTTGAACATCACCAACAAAGTGTCCACAATGATAAAGACTTGCAGAGTGTGATTGGCATGCTCAACCTTGTAAGTTTTATCCTCCCAAGAGGCAGATTGCGTTTCTGTGCTCTCCTACAATTACAAAATTCCATGCTGAAAACTATCGGCAAGAAAAGGCTCCATCGGAGTGTCAGGACGAGTTATTATGCTACTCATTATTCACCACCCAGGCACTTTCTCACGACACACGCGTTAGATTTGGCTTAGGGGGCACAATTGTCAATGTCCCCATATCAGCTCTGGCAGACGTGTCCACGATTTAACGCTATTGGCCGTTGATTTAGATCACCTCATTCAAGATAACACGGTAATGTTATGGTCAATAAACCGACAAAGCTAACTACAAACAGTCAGGCTGGAAATTGTTTACAAATCCTGTTAATAAAAATTTGGACCCTGTATTTTGCATAAACCTTGCAATAGACAGACGCAGGACCGCTAAATCTGCATGACTTTTTATAACTATCAGGGGTCACCCTAAAGGAGCTTCACAGCAATAATCGGGTGGATTAAAACCCTACTAACAGAAGTAGGGATTTCGTTTACCCCTAGGAGTCTTCGATCTGCAGTTGCCTCGAAAAATTGGTCGGATAATGACCCAGTTGACGAGATATTTTCTCGTGATAACTGAAGGTCGAGTTATGCTTTTGCCTATTTCTACCGACGGGAGATAATCCTGCCAATATTAATAAGGTTTCAAAGCTTACAAACTTGTTTAGCCCAGTTAAATAAGGGAATTAAGATGTAAATAACAAATTATTTTTATGTTTCATTGAATGTTTTACTTCATTATGGAATTATTAACTAACTAACATTAAATTATATGCCTGATACTGTTTGAAAATAATATGCTCATCACCCTTCTAAGTTAAGTCATTGATTCCATAAAAAGTTTATAACCCTATGTTTACTTACCTATGGAATTTAAAGTATTTTACATACCTATTCGTAATCTAGGTACCTCTATACTTACATACCTACAGTATACCTATATTTAATAAGGTACTAAACCTTCACCTTGGCGTCCCCATCACCAGGCGATAACAAACACGTCTCAAACTAGTAAGCTTCCAATAACGGTCAAGGATTTAATAACGGTGTTTTACCTGAAAATAAAACACATATACTTACCTTATTTGAAGCTTACAATTTAAATCCTGCCTGGTGTTTTCGACACAATGAAGCAAGCCGACCGCGGACCGAGGCTCCTCAGCCCGGTCGCGACGGCCTGATGGGGATCGCCGAGCGGGGGTCATGAGCTGGACAGAGATATAAATGGAAAGAGAAAGGCAAAGCGGAAACGGAAAACAGATAGGGCCTATCTCAAACTAGTAAGATTCAAATAAGTATTTAATATGTGTTTTATTTTCAGGTAAGACACCGTTATTTCAAGGTTTTGTTCAATTTTTGTTTTGATAGTTCAAATTTAATAAACAAATACAATATCACAAAACAACGAAAACTAGATATTTGCAAAAGTGGCGACATCTAGCGACTTTGGGGCGACAAATGAAAACGGTTTTTTTATATTCAGTTTTAGGGATCTATTTTCGAAATGAAGTTATATTTTTACATATATTATTTTATACAAATAAAAATATTTGTGCACCTTACTTTTTTCATACTTCCAATAAAAAAGACAACTTCAAAGGTAAAGACCCAATACATTATTTTTCATGTACCAGTCACAAACGATACAGCAAGCTTTGAAAAGTGGTAAATCTGTACAATGTTGAATTCTTCAAAAAGGGATTCTCTCGGGGTCAGCAATACGCTAGTATTGATACCATTGGTATATGGGCTTGTTTACATTGTTTAAAACCTTGTAATATTTTATAATGCCTGAAACAGACTTATTATTATTGCGAAAATTCATAGTTTATTATTACTGTTTATTATCTATCATCTGACGGGCCTTCAGATTATTTAGGAACTTATCGATTAAAAAATCCTTTGATATGTATTCCAGGTACAGTTGATTATGACTTAAACAATAACCACATTACAATACGATGCAATCTGAACGAGCAATTCGCTGTATTACCGAAACTGAATGCCTCCGTGACCCCGAACACCGTAGCAGTACAAGATTGCAAGCTTCCAGATTTTCCAGAAGACACGTACAAATCAGAATTTCAAAAACTCAATATTTCTATTGAAAATTTAAAAACAATATATTTACAAGGCAATGCAACATTCCTATGTGATGTACTGCAAGAATCTCTTTTAGAAACAGATACATGGTTTAGAGGATTACCTTCAAGTGTGAATATTATAGGGAAACTTTTTTATGTAACTAGCACATTATACTTTGAATATACATTGACCGATGAAGAGCTGCCACATAAACTAGGTAAATAATAATATTTTAGTAATAAATTATTTACTTCATTCATTGTAGGGATTGCAATTGGTGCATCTCGGATCCGCGGCGCGAAGCGGAGATTTTCGCTCCGATCTCAAATCCCGTATCTCAGCAGCGTAGACCAAAAAGTGCAAGTTGACGATATTCGCCACAAATTCCAGTCAACCTCAAGGGAATAAAACACAAGAGGTTTATCAGACATGGCCCAAGCTGGTGATGCACGTCTGCAAACTCCACACCAAAGAAACGTTGAGGTGAATGTGCGGCCCTGCGCATCTTGTCCGAATCCGTAACGAGTACATTGTATCTATGACAGCTTTGACGTAGTTTTGCGGATACGTATGAAGAAGCTCGCGTGCGCTTGTTACATATAAGCCCCCGGATTTCGGACCAGACAGTGGAAGGGTATATAGTGGTCGGGCTACGACAAAAATAACATTCGATTTACAGGATAGCCGTTTGGTACAATTAATTTCAAACAACTATTTTGAAAGGTAGTTCTTAAAAATATGCCCATGGGAGAACAGTGACGGAGGGAGTAATGACGTAATAAATATGTTATATGGGATATACATTTTTCTTTAGAAACTATCGTGTTTGGTATCAAATTAAAAGGCTTCATGTGCCAGTTCTAAAAATATGCTGCACCATTAATTATGGGCCACCTGTTTTCTAAAACTCAAAGAAACATTTTCAAGACATACCTACATAGTTTGGGCTTAGTAATTGTTTGTAAAACATACGCTAAATGTCTTTTATTGTACTCGTATCTAACGTCAAAAAGGCAATTTTATAAATATTTAAAATGACAAATCAGCAAAATATTACGTTCCATAGGTAATATTTAATTGTTGTTTAACCCTAAATTACAAACTTTCGTCGATTCGACAACGCGGACATTTAAATACGATCCTGCACATGCGATCGCATTTTTTCCATACTTTGTCTAATCTGGCTGTTGACCTAGATATAGAGAAAGCGTTCGATCGGGTCTTGCATAGGTGTCTTCTGTCGAAGTTAGCATCATACGGGCTTCCCGAGGGATTGTGTAAGTAGGTAATTAGCTTTTTGTCCAGCAGATGCATCAAAGCCGTAGTTTACGGCTGGCAAGGCTCGGTGCTATCTCTAACTCTGTTCCTCCTTTATATCAATGATATGCTGTCCATTGACGGCATTCATTGCTGTGCGTATGACAGTACTGGAGACGCCGTTTATATGGGTTGTAGTTGCGAAGTACTTGTGTCTAAAATCGAGAGTAGTCTAGCTAGAATCTCCGATTGGAGACGACTAAATCTAGTCCAATGCAACCCCACTAAAACACAAGTATGCGCGTTCACCACCAAGAAAACTCTATTCGTTGTAGCTCCTCAGTTCCAGAATACACCGCTTACCATCTCTAAGAGCATATATATCCTAGGTGTCGACATCTCCAGTGACGTCCAGTTTCGCAGTCATTTGGAAGAAAAGGTCAAGCTCGCATGTAAACAACTGGGTGTGCTTTACAGATCAAAGCGATTCTTCACGCCGGGGCAACGACTTCTCCTATATAAGGCTAAAGTCAGACCCCGCATATCAGCTTGGTTCTTGTGACTCGATCAAAATGCGCGCTGTGAGAATTGTCTATGATACCATGCTCACAAGTGGTATTGAGCCGCTGAGACAGCGGAGGGATTTCGCCTTCCTTTGTATGTTCTACCGTTTGTACAACGGTGTTTGTTCTGACAACTGTTTGACATTATGCCTACATCTACATTCTATCATCGCACCGCTCGCCACCAACAGGGAGTTCATCCTCACACCTTGGTGCCAAATTTGTCGCTAACTCATAGTAACACGCATAGTAAGGTTGTGGAATGAACTACCTGGACATGTTTTCCTTAGAGAGAACAATATGGAGTTTTTCATGAAAGAGGTGTAAAGATTTTTACGGGGTTGGCAACGCGTGGGTGATGCCCTTGGTATTGCAAACGTCCTTAGGCTGCTATGACTGCTTACCATCAGGCAGGCCGTAAGCTTGTTTGCCACCTTTGTGGTATAAAAAAAAATCTCACTCGACCAGTTGCGCTTGCACCTCATGAGAGTGTTTTAACTACGACAAGCTTAGTGCTGAGGCAACTCGCCTCAAACAGGATGCTTTTCGTGCCTGGACAGTGGCTCGGGCCCACAAGGACCATAACACACACAATTAGAGTAAAAATTATAAAGCGGTATCGAGTTTATAAAGAGGATAATGGCTAGAGCAAAATTCAAAATTCATCGGCGGAATTGGGGAGAAACTAATCAGCTACCCATCTGGCAGTCCTGCTTTTTGGTCTCTCTCCAAAGCTGTTGAGGGGAACTATTGTCGGACTTCCTTTCCACCTTTGCGCAAGCCGGATGACCTATTGGCCCACACGGCAAAAGAGAAAGCCGATTTCTTCGGTAATCTCTTTGCCATAAACTCTAATCTGGATGATAGAGAAGCTGCACTGCCTGCCAACTCGCGGTGTGAGGGCAGCATGCCTAAAATTCGTTTCACCCAAAAAATTATAAGATGTTTGCTTCTCTCCCTAGACATCCGAAAGTCTAGTGGGCCTGACGGCATTCCGGCTAGTTCTTAAAAAATGTGCTCCCGAGTTGTCTTCCGTGCTAATGCGCTTATTAGAGCTTTCCTACATCTCTGGAACGGTCTTCATGAAAGCTAGCCCTTGTGCAACCGACACCCAAGAAGGGTGATAATTCAGACCCATCAAATTACAGGTCTAAAGCGGTAACCTCCTTGATCTCTAAGGTGATGGAGCGGGTTATCAATATCCAGCTCCTCAGATACCTAGAGGTCCACCAGCTGATCAGTGACCGTCAATATGGCTATCGCCATGGTCGCTCAGCTGGTGACCTTCATGTGTACCTAACGCACCGGTGAGCTGAGGCCGTCGAGGCAAGGGGGAGGCTCTGGCCGTCAGTCTTGACATAACCAAGGCATTTGATCGGATCTGGCACAGGGCACTTCTATCAAAACTCCCGAAGTTACAGTACCCGCGAAGGGCTCTGCAATTGCGTGTCCAGCTTTCTGTCTGGACGGAGCATCAAAGTCGTTGTCGATAGATGCTGCTCCGATACCAAGACCATAAATGCTGGAGTACCCCAAGGTTCAGTGCTATCTCTCACGCTGTTTCTTCTGCATATCAATGATGTGCTGAATATCCCCAGTATTTATTGTTATGCGGATGACATTACTAGAGATGCTAGTTATAGTAGCCGAGCGAATGTCCCTCGTTCCGAGATGTCGGAAAGCCGACAAGTTGCTCAGTGGGGCAGACTAAGCCTGGTCCAATTCAACCAAGACACAAGTCCGATATAACAGGCCATACAGATAAAAGTATGTTGACAGAGATGTCATACAGATCCAATGTGTGCCTAGTTTTCCACATCTTCCTGTTGACCCGATCTAACATGTCACGTGACACTGTTGGCAGTATTTACTCTGGGATATGTAGTGTCGACACATATCTATTTAAACATTGAATAGCCTCTTCTCTATTACTGCTAATCGGAAGTGCTGATGTTATGTCTATGAAATGGTAATTGAAACGAGCCGGAATCTGTTCCACTGACAGAGTTATCCCATTTTCAGTTAGAGTTACTTCAGATTGTTTGCTGTTTCGAAACATAGCCTCATCATCGCCAAACTTGTTTTGAGTTATTTTTGGATTTTTTTAAACGTTTTCCGTGTAATGTTGCCTGTCTCGTAAGTTAGTCTCTTTTAGTAGGCAACGATAATGTTCTACACATTCATTCATTAAGGTGTTACTGGGATACCTACTTCTGATCTCACAAAAACCCTCAAAATCGCTCATGTACTGTAATAACTCATCACTAACCCAAGGTAATGCTCTTATTTTTAGTTTAAAGCTTTTTAATAGGAAAATGGATGACAATATAATAAGTAAATATGTTAAATAATTTTGAAAATTTTTAATTTATGTCCATGTTCATGTCAGATATAAAATTCCAATTATAATTTGTGATGTCAGTGTTAAATAATGAAATTAAATTAGTCGTAAATATTCGCCGTTCTATAAACTTCCGTAATGTAGAAGATTTTGTTCTGTTTCCTACACACACATGGAACAGTTGTGCATCATGATCGCTGATGGGCGTGTGCGCAGGCCGCGCGGTGACGCATTCGTCCCCGGCCGCGACTAACCCGCAATCAATAGATGTACAACTGCTCTTGTCTACTCGCTTGGGGAAATTTACACAATTTATAATATTGTAAGATTTTAACAAATCATCCAATTTTCTCCTTAGGGTGTTGTCAGAGAGGCAATCCACGTTTATGTCGCCTACTATCAGAAACCTTTTATTTTCGTCAATAAGTTTATATAATAATAATTCAAATGTCCGTAAAAATAACTGGAAATTGCATAGTCCAGACCTATAAACACCAATTAAAGTAAGTTTAGATTTTGTCAGCTTGATTGCACAAAACTCGCAGTGACATTCAACAGCGATAGCTTCAAGGTCATGTCGTCTTTTGTATTGAACACCGTCGGACGTAAACAACGCAACCCCACCATGTTCCCGGCGCGGCCGACAATAGGAGCTCGCTAGTTCGTACCCGGTCAGCGCCACGCGACCTATCTCGCTGCTTTTGCACCAAGTCTCAGTACAAACAAGTGCTTCGGGCTCGTGTGTTGATAAAATTACGTTCAGTAGACCCGTTTTATTTGTTATTGACCGTACATTTTGGTGTATAACTTTTGTGTAATTCTTGTGCGAACAGTTAATTTTAGAGGTTATGTTTTGTTTTGTTCTGTGCGCTGTGATGTCGGGTTTTTTGACTGAACAATATTAAACTTTCTAATTGACACACCCTCCGGCCATAGGTTAGAATCACGTACTTGGTTAAAATGTTTTTGTGCAATGTCTAATTTAAACGATGAATACTTCCCTCTGGTGGGCAAACTCGTACATACACCATCAACATCTAGGGTCGACTTCAGACGGAGCACGATATCCTCGGAGCTGGCGTCCTCACTGAAGTTGAAAGATGAAGGCTGACGAGTCTCGGTGAGGCCGCGCAAAAGACACCACAGTTCTTCACCAGCTGTGCGGCGGGTGGGGGAGACTTCGGCACAGGTTTCTTCGACACCATCGGCGCGACGGGCTTGGTCTCCCATCGACGAGTGCGTCGCGCCTTCGGGACCGCATTGATGACAGCAGGAGAAGAGGTTTTGCCTTCCGTCGCCGCAGCAGCCGGTAAGGCATGAGCCTCCGCCGCGTCGTCTGCCTCAACCATGGCGGTTGGAACACTATCCAAGAAAGCAATGCCTTGCGGTCCAGAGTCATCCAGAATGGTGGAGGAGTGGATGCGGAGTTTTTGCGGTAGTGTCGAGTGCAACTGAGGTCCTAAACTGAACGTAGGCCGCTTCATTGTTTCAGTAACGGTTTCTCCCATCGAACTGGTACGTACATTGCACTTCAATAACTCGTTTAATATTTGAGCATTTTCGGTTATTCTTAAACTCTGGTCGTTTATTATCGCTGATTGCTCGGCGATAACTCGTGTACAGTCTTCTAATTTGGCTTGCATCTCCTTCGAGCTTTGAGATAACCGACACCAATTTGTCGATTGTAGTACTCTTCGTCGGGGCCATTTTAGCACTATTAAATTTATATATTCAATTAGCACAGTCAAATTTTTTAATATAATATTATGATTTAAGACGTCAAATGAATGAAATTAATAATAATAATATAATATATACAGCAGGTAAATTTTTCCACCCTATCCGATTGAGGGTACCCGCGAATCACATGCCTCGCAGCATCGGAACTGCTGTAGTGTGGTACCCCCGACAAAAATATAACCTCGCTCAGCGTATGCCATGGCCTGAGCCGCGGTGCTGCTCTTCCGCGAGTTCCGTGTGGAATAGGATAGGAAAATATTTCTTGGATTTTTAGAAAGCGGGTGGGCCTAAGGTTATGGTGTAGTATATTTTTAGAACCGACTTATGAAGTCCCTTTCATTGGATACCAAACACGATAAGTACCTAAAAAAAATATTTCTAATCCCATACAAAAAATTAATGACAACATTACTGCTCCCCCCATGGGAATATTTTTAAGAACTACCGCTCAAAATTATTGTTATAACCTAACGTACCCGTGTACCAAACGGCTATCCTGCACATCGATTTGCGGTTTTCTATCAATATTTACTTTGTTAACCGGCCACTAATAGGAAATAATAATAGATTGACATCGCATAGTCGGATGCGAGACATACGACGTGACGATTCTAAAGACCCAACAAAGTGGAGAAATAAGACCAGGAAAGCGGACCCTGGTTTCTGCCCTACTGCCACTTTCTATCCTTTCGCTATGGACGCAAGACCAAACAAAAACATACTAATAGTGTTAATTATGATCATAATTTTCATTTTAAAATTCCTACTCAGAATTTTCTCAACTTCGCTGGAGTCGAGTCAGTTGTTGTACCTACGCGTTGAGGATATCAAGCGGCAGAAAATTCACCTCAATACGTTCACATTTATCTATTTAAAAGACAAATCTTCAAACAAAAAAACACATTCACAAACAATTACAACAGGTAGAAAAAATATTAGGTTAATATTTCCATACATACACAATAGCAAATATAAACAAAAAGTTTGAATTTTGAATTTGATAATGACATATTTAGGTATTTAGCCTACGTTTCGCGAGCCCGGGCACCCAACAAAAAATTAAAATATAAAAGTGTTGCATAATGACTAAACAGTTACTTTTTGTTACAGCTGTAATGAAATTAGTATGGGAAATGCTGTATCATTAGTATTTTTATTAAATTTTATCGTGAAAAAAGTTTATTCTTAAACAACTGTTTTCAACAATTGTAACATTACGCTATGAGTGTAGATATAATATTTTATTTCTTTAACAGATTACAAGAGCAGGGTACATTTTTACAGTATATGAAGCATCCTTTTAAGCCTAATATGTTGCTGTGTTAGGAAGTTTCGCTCTTCTTTATCATGCTTGTCAATTCATCATCGTGGTGTGAATGTCCCGGTTGTGCTCTCGCGTCCGAAGGCCCCGGGTCTGCCTTGACCATGATCCAAATTTTGGCAGATCAGGAACCTGATCACATTGGATCGTGGTTACACACTCAATCGCCTGATTGTGCAAGTTTTATCACGATGTTTTCCCTCTCCGTAAGAAACATCGGTTAATATTCAAGTAATGTACATAACTCAGAAAAAAGTCATTGGTAGATGGCTGTAGTGGGACTCGAACCGGGTACATCTCGCTTACGAGTTAGATACCCTAACCGCCCGGCCACCGACGCTCGTATCAAGCTTATCAATTATTAAATTCTATTGTAACACTGCTATCTCCAACTGCGTTATTTATCTTTTTTTCAGGAACAATCGAGTTGAAAGGAGAAATAATTAACCTGGAATGCATAAAAGCAGGTAGTCTGCCTACGTTGGACCATATACAGACACCAACCGCCATCTATTCGTATTTCTGCGATCCAAATGACTCATACAGCGCTATGTTTAATCGTGTCAACATAAACTTGTCAAAATTACAGTATTTCAAAATACTTCCTGATGCCAAGTTTTCTCCTTCATATCTCATTGGATTGCCAAATAGAATTCTTTTTGACGTAGAGTTAGAAGAAGAAGCAGCTGTAATTAATTATTACGGTAAGTACTAATAGTATAAATAAAATAATCATCTTGGCGTTAATGTCCCGGTTGTGCTCTCGAGAACGAGGGCCCGGGGTCCGCCTTGACCATGATCCAGGATTTGGCAGGTCAGGTAATTACAGTGGAGCGACTGCCATCTGACCTCCATGACCCTGCTACCAGGGGAACCTGACCAGATTGGACCATGGTTACACATCCAGTCGCCTGAATGTGCAGGTTTCATCACGATGTTTTCCCTCACCGTAAGAGCATTGGTTAGTATTCAACTAATGTACATAACTCAGAAAACAGTCATTGGTACATGGCCGGAGCGGGATTCGAACCCGGGACCTCTGGCTTACGAGTCGGATACTGTAACCGCTCGGCCACCGACGCTCTTAGTAAGTACTAATAGTAAGGGCGCTTAAGTATAATGCATACAATCCGAATTTGTACGTGATCTGAGTCTATACTTTGGATAAAAACTCTCCGGTTGACTGGTAGAGAAAGCTATGAAGCTTTAAGTCCGCCTTTGTACGTAACAGTGCATGAAGTTTTAAATAAATAAATAAAAAATGATACCACATGTATGTCAGAACTCAACTGCATTGACTGGAGTGCAGTTTCTGAGGTTACTTCTTTGGATGTCAAGCTGAGGTTTTCAATTCCATGCTGCTATGCGTACTAGTCTTGTAAAAAACTCGAGTCCTGGTGTCTTAAATTATAATCTCGACTCAATATATAATCTTGCACCTTATTGTAATTATTTTATTCCTATCGCCCATTGTATGGCGACTCAGCCAGTTCTGCCTCGCGGCATTGCTGTGTAGCGGATACAAAATTAAGAATGAAATCATTTTAAGAGTACGTGTACAAAAATAGTTTTGGGAGATTTAATTTGAACATGGACATTTAAAAAGGAAATTATACAAATGAAGAACAAAACAGGGACATACTCGTATTAACAGAATGCAGAAATTTATTTATTGTTGGAGTAAACAAAATTAAACGAAAGAAGAGTTAAGGAGAATAAGGATAGTATGTAGCTGCCGGGAAATGTAAGTCTGAGGGTTGGATTCCACAGCCTGAAGGTTGGTCATTGGAGAGTGAATTGTAGTTACTGGAGTTAGAGGAAACTTGATTATACCCTAATATAGTGGCAGAAAGTGTTGAGTGCAGTGAAAAAAAGTGTATTGTGTTAATATTTAAGAAAAAACGGCTAGTGCGCCACCAATACCTACTTGTAAATATTCTATGTTGACAAAATTGTCAAATGTTACTTACATTTCACCTATTACATAAAAGCGGTAAGTGACACACACTTTGAAGATAAAACAATTTCTCTCGGAGATTTCAACATTAGTTTTGTAAGAAATTATTATTATTCAAGTCCGTTGTCCGGACTACAGAGGACGGGATAAAACACTCCATTCCCTGCAGTATGACATCAGCTACAGCGGCAGCACAGATGTTGGTGTCATTTGAGGAAAAGCAAAGCCGTATCCACGGGTATGACGCAAAGAATTCTCGCAATCCATCCCAATCTGCTGAACCATAATGCCATACCTTGCGTGACCCACTGGGGCGAGCCCGTTCGGGTATAGCAAGAGGCGCCTCGGAACGGACCAGGCAGTGGTCTGATGTCCCAAGAGGAGCATCAACGGACACCTGATAACCGTCTGGGTGGGTGGTAAGCAGAAGGTCTAACAAAGAAGGATCACGGCCCACAACATCCGGTAAGTAGGTGGGTTCTGATACCAGTTGCGTGAGACCATGGGCCAGAGAAAATTCATGGGCGGACCTCCCGGCTGGGTTGGTAGGACGGCTTGACCCTAGCCACTCAGTGTGGTGACCGTTAAAATCTCCTAGGACCACCAACTCGGCGGAAGGATACCGCTCAAAGACTTTGTCGGTAGCGCATTGGATGTGCTCGAAAAACCGATTTGTCTCACCTACGCCGTGACGGTTGTTGTATAGGCATGCGTAGACACGGGATAGACCCCCCTGTTCTACGCACACCCACACCACAGATTCGTCACTTAGTTCTATGGCATTAAGACGTCGACAGCAGATATCACCTCTGACGAATAGGCACACACCAGCGCGAGGTAAAAACCTATGTTCCAGCTTGTATCCAGGATAGTGGAGATACGAAGTGTCAGCCGGAGGTGATATCTGCGTTTCCGTCAGGAAAAGTAGGGCGGGCTTCGCCGTCTCTAGGTGGTGATGTACGGCGTTCAGATTGGAGTGTAGACCCCTGATATTACAAAAGTCCACTCGAAGTGTGGAAAGGGGTGCCGCTGAGAGAACCTTACTTTTATTTTTCCTTGCCATTTGTGATAGTATTATAGGTGGGGATGTAAAGGAGTGCTGTAACATCGGTATCCAGTAGGGCAAGGACGTTTTGCTACTGAACGCTGTAGAGGGAAGGGTTGTGTGAAAAGCTGGCACGGGGGACGGAAGGGCCCCCGATCCCCCCCGAATATGCCTGCCGGGTCCACTCCGGTCTCCTACCCCGGCACGACAGACATCTTCGGGATTTTTCGCACAGTTGGCGGGACAGCCTCCCGGGCCGGAGATTAAAAGTGATGCCCGGGTTCGGGTCCCCTACTAACTGGCGGGCGGCCAGCGACGAGCCGTTTCATCGGGTCTCCCTGGCCCCCGCGCCAACCTGTCACGCCCAACCCTCTAACATGTCCAACACAAAACTGGGACCTACAGGATACCAATATTACTGCACTCGGACGAGGGGGGATGGCTCACGGAGTACTCTGACGGAACACAGCCCAGAGGGTGCTTAGCGCCATGCAGACTCATCTCCGTGGGTGGTCGCTAACCATTCGGGCCGAGGCCCTACCACCAAGCAATTTCGGCTGCACTCTTCGCACCACCCGGGAGTCACGTGTAGGGTCTCTAGGGTATTGCCTACGGACGTGGTGCAGCAAGACCCCCATAATGTATTTTTAATATTGTAATTAACTAGTTAAGTTAATTTTATTCTATTAATTAGTGAAATGAAATGACGATGTATATTTAATACTATGAATAAATGAATATGAATATACCGCAGAAAGCAAAACCTCTAGCCGTGGCACCGTAGCGTATTCCTATTCATCCAGCAGAGCGTGCAGATATTTGGACAACCATGTAGAAACCACGTATTCTTAAACCAGCTTATTAGGGTGAGATCAATACTCCATATGCAAAACACACTATATGTATACACAGGTACACTTGTGCGAAAGACATTTGTACGATTGGTTTATTTTAGTTATTTCCACAGTGTTATGACTTATAGCATACTGCTGTGGGGACACGCTGCCGACTGGCATAATGTATTTGTACTGCAGAAAAGGGCTATTCGCGCGATTTACCAATTGAGACCTAGAACTTCACTTAGAGATAAGTTCAAGAATATTGACATTATGACAATGCCGTCACAATACATACATTTGTTTATGAAGAACAGTGATGTTCATAATAGGAATACTAGAAATAGAGATAAACTTGCTACTAGTGCTTATCGTCTGACCAAAGTCTACTAATCATTTATGGGTCAATGTGTACGCTTTTATAATAAGGTTCTAACAGAAATACAAAATTTACCATTGAATAAATTTAAAGTCACTATAAAAAACAAAAATATGTCAAAAATGTTATTGTAGTATATCTGAATATGTAAATAACAAAATCCATGGGATTGAACTGCTGTCCTATACAGGTATTTACTGTTGAGATAGTATGTAGGACAAATAATGTATTAGTACATAGGATATGTTTAAAAAAAAAAAAAAGTATAAAGTAGGCTCTATGGGTTTCTTGACTTTTCTTTCCCTCACGGAGAACCAACTTGGAAGCGGCGTTAATTTTCCTCCCTTTCCCACAAATGGTGTCTTCTGTCTGCGGTTAGGTAGGGGGTAGGGTAGTAGTTAGAGTACGGGTAGGGTAGGGGTAAAATAGTGGTAAGGTAGGGATAAGATAGTGGTAGGGTAGGGGTAAGGTAGTGGTAGGGTAGGGTTAAGGCAGTGGTAGAATATGGTAGGGGTAAGGTAGGGGTAGGGTAGGGATACATGCAGCATGTGTAATGCACACTCACTTAAAAGTCTGTCTGGCGGGTGACGCGGGGGCCGGGTCGCTATTTTCCCTCAAATATGATTGAATTGGACGATGGCTGGGTTTGCTGCGGCCATGAGGAGGCCAGTGTGTCACTGTGTGCTTCCTTCCTACTTTCCAAACCCCTCCTTTTTGATGATTGAAAGAGATATTTAATGTCCTAATCAATAAAGAACTTTTGAATTTTGAATTTTACGAAAGACACTTGGGTAAAATGGATATTTTTGCGAATGCAGATTTGCGCGAAAGACATTAACAAATGGACGTTTGCGCGATTGGGTGTAACTTTGGAACAGTAACAGACATATACTTGAAATCTTTATGGAAAACTGTGTTTCTGTAACCGCAATAACAACAAATAATAAAATCATAAAAATATTGAAAATTAAGAGGGTCCCCTATTTTTTCGGCGATTGTAAGAGGTCTTTTTTTGTTTCTCTATCCTATTAAAAATAATACATACAAGCATGATACAAGCATAAAAACAAACATCTTACGGCGACTTGTAATTTTCCTCATGTAACTCATATAATAAATATAAAATAATCCTCATCTTGGCGTTAATGTCCCAGTCGTGCTCTCGCATACGAGAGCCCGGGGTTCACCTTGACCATGATCCAGGATTTGGCAGGTCAGGTAGTTACAGTGGAGCGACTGCCATCTGACCTCCATGACCCTGCTACCAGGGGAACCTGACCAGATTGGATCATGGTTACACATCCAGTCGCCTGAATGTGCAGGTTTCATCGCGATGTTTTCCCTCACCGTAAGAGCATCGGTTAGTATTCAACTAATGTATATAACTCAGAAAACAGTCATTGGTACATGGCCGGAGCGGGATTCGAACCCGGGACCTCTGGCTTACGATTCGGATACTGTAACCGCTCGGCCACCGACGCTCTTATAATTTTTTATGTAACTCATAATGCATAATCCTATTGAGAGCTACTGTCCCAGATAGGAGAAACGATTTTTTTTCTTTTCTGTACAGATACATGTTCGGCAAAGTCGCGTTCTAAAGTAATTCCTTTTGCAGCATAGAAGAGTAATACAGTGAATAAAAAAACTTGTATTCATTTACAGGAAAGTTTCATGAAGAAGATTCGGAACTCAGAATAGACCTTTTCAGAAGAGGTGAAAACCCCCTACCACCACCGGACATGAAAACGCTGGCATCCAAACTGTCCAACCTAACATATAAACATTTAGTAGTAATGAACACGGAATCAGAAGAAAATATCTATATAGCAGATTTAGTATATTCTATTACCAGCAATATCAGTGAAATAAACATAGTGACATTAATGGGTGATATGGATGAATTTACTTGTTTATCAGAAATATTATTCACCAATATTTCTTTAACATCATTAGTGGTTGACCCTGAAGGAATACGTGACACCACTACTATTATGAAAAATATACTTGTGGAGAGCAGTGTATTTAATAGCGAAACATTGACTAATGTAAACTTAAAATATGTGAAAATGCCAATGCTCCCAAAATTAAACAATCTGGCGGATATGACGCTAAAAAACAGTGTGTCAGAAGGCAAATGGGGTGGATGCCGGAATTTACAAAAGCTGGTTCTAATTAATCACAGTTTCGGGGGTAGTTTCGGGCCGAAAATTTTCGAAGAGACCAAGGGATGGCTGGCTCACTGCGAACAATTGACAGAATTGGAATTGAGGAATTTCGATTTTGCAGATTATTATTATGATGGTAAATTTTATAACAAACTGAGCATAATTCTTTCTGGATTGAAATCAGTGAAAAAACTCTCAATAGTAAACAGCTTTTTAAAAATGTTCGCTGCCAAGTGTTTCGATTCTTTAAGCGAAATAGAATATATTGAGTTAACAGGAAATGAACTGCAGTATCTAAATTTGTAAGTTTGTAATCTAAGTGGTAAAGTAAAGGCACCTATTACCGCGGTACTAAAAATTGGCACAGCTTTTCGGATTTAATTTCTAAATTCTACAGTAAGCTTACAACAATTATATTTTTGAGAAGTTAGAACAAGTATAAGTTATGGTCTATACAATTTTCCAATGTCCAACGGTCAGTAGACGTACCACAACACATCAAGTTACTTACATTTGTGCGTCGCCAGCGCGTTTTGCCCTACCTACATTACAAACGCGAACCGTCGCACTAGCTATTGCGTTCTTATACGCCAACACCAATATTTGTTGCATGAAAGCACAAGACTTGGTGACGAGACAGGATTGACCACCCCGCTAGGGGGCAGGGGGAGAAGGTTAAAAGTGTGGTGTCATTTTCAGATACCAAAAGAATGGCAATTATTTTCTGAAACAAAAGTAAATCTTCGCATACTAAAAGATTGAAAATTTCTAAAACATTACTCTGATAAAAGATCTTTCAGTGACAATACACTGAACTGGTATCGATATCGGTACCTATTTAAAAAAATTATTTAAAAATCCACTTTAATACAGATTTCGAAAAAATAAGTTTTATTGTAACAATTAAATAAAAATACATTTAAAAGTTTAAAACATGGCATACAATTTCATAGAAAACCACGAACCTCATTAGCGCCTATGCTCCCCAGTACGGCCGCGCCGACACCGAAAAGACTGCCTTCTGGAACAGTTTCGAAAATACCCTGCGACGTATAGGTACCATTATTTGAACAGATTGTGGTTGTTGCGAACTTTAACGGCCATGTGGAACCTCACTGGCCGCCGACTTGGCCGTGGTGAACACCTTCTTCCAGAAAAGACTCGAACAGCTCATCATCTACAAAAGTGGCCCACACCAATCACAGATCGATTATATGCTGATAAATCGGCCATGTATCCCAGTGCAAGGACATCCAGGGAGAATGACTTACTTCACAGCACCGATTCCTTCTTATAGACGTCCGGGTAAGTAGTAGACGGCTTACGGCATAATGCTGCGTTCGTCTATTAGGTAGTGAACTCTGAAAAGCAAGAGCCAGGAGTTCATGGAGGCAGCCGAAGGGCTCGATTGGAGCTCGAAGGGCTTAAGCTCAAATGAGCTCTGATGTCACTATGAGAAATCCATCCTCAAACTCGGACGAACAGTACTCGGTACATCAACAGGCGGCCGACGAATTGACAAGGATACTGGATGGTGGAGTAGTGAGGTGTAGGGAGCAATTAAGGACAATAAGGCATGTTTCAAGAAATGGCAACACAGTAACTCACAATTGGATAAGGAAATGTACTTTGGAACAAAGCAGTCATCGCATAACAGGTTCCCGCTAGGGTAATTTACACAGAGGCACGTCTAGATGTCCAGTGCTGCTTTAACTCTCGATCGTTCCAACTTCTAAATGAGTTTCTGCCACTTAGACGATTCCAACTTATCGTATATAGGACGTAAGTGGTCCCTTTTGGCTCCTGGTTCGTTGGCTGGCACGTTTGGCATCCCTGTACGTAGCGTGGTCTTCAGGCGATCTGGACGCTTACCACTTTTTAAAGAGGATTTTTTTATCCTTGTCTCACGGGTCTTAGACGGTTTTACAGTCTGTCGGAGTACTAAGGTCGCTAACAGTAGCGACGAACTCGTGGGACTGGTTCCTTTAAGCAGCCACCACCGGGTTTGGCGTCAGCACTTCTCCCGGTATTTGCCTCGGAGCTTCATGCTTAGGTCCATCCCAAGCACCCGGTGTTGGGCAGTGAGATTCTCTCCGGGTATAATTTTACAGGTAGCTACTTTGCTAATATTGTCTCTCCGAGTGAGAAAGTAATAATCTAATAAATAATCTGGATAGCGTTCCTTCCACCCTTTTAGGTGATCAGATGATCGGCTTTCTTTTGGAAAAACGTATTCACGACGGCCAGATCGGAAGCCACAACAATACCCTGTAACAGCGGAATGTTTAGTAGTACTTCCCCGAATTGCTGCAACCGACCTGTGGAGCGTAGGCGCTTATGAAATTGGTCACAACCCCTTCGATAATCACCCCCACAACCATAAGGCGGTCGCTCACACGCTTCACATCTAAGACTATGTCCCGAAACTCCTCAGAGAGCACTATGCCCACGCCGTAGTACCCACTAGGAGAGACTGTGTATATCAGCTTGTAGCCGTTTCCGATGTTGCGGTACCTCTTGCCTCTCTAAAGAGTCTCCTGGACGAACGCCACTGCCACCCTCCGCCTGGCGAGCACGTGGGAAAGCTCACGCCGATTTAAAACAGGAGTTTTGCGGCGACGCCCTATCTGTATCCGGTTTCCTTGAACTACCTGCTATTAATCTTGTGGGGTTTTGGCTTTCTACGTGCGCCGACTCCCATCCGACTAGCACAACCCGTTTGGGGAAAACCGATTCGTCGAAGTCTCATCAGTCTGCTAGCAGGGAGACCACGTGCAGGTGAGGTTGGCTTGGGCCCCTGAGATGGTCGTCGGGTCCCATATCCCCCCATTGTCACAATAGTGCAGGTAATAAATTTGATATTAATACCATAAATATTTTCACTATATACCTATGATTCGGGAATCCGGCGCTACACTTCACAACCGCAGAACATATCAGTCTCACCAAAAATCATACCAATTATGCTGTCGCACAGATTTCTTGTTGCTTCACTTTGAAACTATTGATTACTTCTCTACCAACAATTTCACTATATATTTACACACCGTATATTTAGAATTTAGAATAGTAGAATAGGAAGTTTTATCTACAATATCGATATTAAAACTTACTCGTCTTAATATTAATACGTAAGATATATATTTTTAGTATAAACAATGTTTACAAATAACTTATCTTCGGTTTCAATCTCATCGTCAAGTCGTGAGAAAAAATGAACCGCACGTAAATTAGAAGGTTATTCACCTATCCAGAATGAAAAGGACGCTTTTGGTCTATAAAATAATTAGCAAATTCGTATTTCACTAAAGCGGTTTTACTCACACTTACAAGTAAAAAGCTGAAAAATCTTTGGCATACCTCGGTAAAAGATGAAATTAACTTCTATAAACTAAGCCTAAGCTGCGTAGGATAGTAGTTAATGCTTGTTTTATATATCTACTTTCTTATGTTGCGATTTTACCGCGGTAATAGACGACTTTACCCTGTGTTCAACTTAAAAGTCTTTGAATTTATATTATACATGCTATAGCTCTGGCCGCGTGAACTGCACGTTACATCACGCAAATAAGAATAAGGGGTGAGGGGATGAAAGTAGCCTATCTCTTATTCTAGACACTAATCTAGCTACCTACTATGTTCCATCCAAATACGTTCATGCGTTGCGGCGTTGCTCCCAAATTTCATGAAAATCCGTTCAGTACTTTTTGCGTGAAGGAGTAATAAACATCCAATCGTGCATCGTTGCAAAATTTAGCATTTGTAATATTACATTTATGGATTACTTGCATAAAATTAAAATTTTATCAATGTGACACTTCAAAAATCATGTTTTTAAATTAAATAGTTATCATCACCACCATCTACAGTCTTTGCCAACCCTCTCTCTCTCAATGATTATGTACAGGATTTAGCCTTAATCTGCAGTGTTGAAATAACATAATAATGAAAAATACATTTAGACTTTAATACTTTCTTGACAGTATTAGTGGAATAAGCGAGACAATACACACATTGATTCTGGATAATAATTCACTCGTACCTGAATCCGGTTGGTATTTTTTTCATTTTATGTTAATATCCGTAATGTGCGTAAACAATAGAGACTCTGTAACAATTATAGTCTATCAATGATTGAGACGATTTAAGGTCCGGCGAAATCAGCACATCAGCGACGCGGCACGACCGCGACGCGAAACTTGAGCGCCTACAACGCGAAGCAGCGTGCACACCTACGCGACGGCGGCACGAACTGCAAAACTCATTTGTTCGTAAAATGTCACTGATTCCCACACTGTGGTCACGTAGGTGTGAAAGGCACCATTTGGTAACACGGGCAGCGTCCGCCGCGCGACTGACTCTCCCGCTTCCCGGTCGCTTTGGTCACGCGCGCCGGTTTGGCCGGAGCTTAAAGATAGTCGATTGCAATTAATCACAGCATCAGCATTACAAAAATTTTATTTTTAGGGCTTCGAATTTATTTGATTTCTCTGCTCCCGTACTTTCGACATCTACCTACACGGTATACTATTGTTTGTCACATCTGGTTTCTTCCATATTTTGTTTAATGCTGTATTCTATGGGTACCTATTTGAACTTAGCTGAATATTCTAAAGAGTCACTAATAATATTAAAGTATTACATTAACTGAGCGTCCCTTACGGCTAGCCTACAACACTGCGTTGCGGCATCGCATCGCCAAAACAGCGTCGCGACACAATACAAAAATGACGTAACGACGAAACGTTCCTCAATTAAAGAAATGAAATAATCGGTGTCGTAATCAGTAATCTTGTTTTGAATTACTCGTCTGTCCGAAGTATAAAGTATACTGACGGTAGCGCGTCGTCGCATTGCAGATTTTTACGGTACGACAGCGCATCGGATAATTCCGCGATGCGTTGTACGACAGCGTTGATTTCTACAATGCGTCGTCGTGCCGCAGTGTTGTGGCCTGGCCCTCTGTCTGTACTATCGCTAACTTACTAATTATTTAAATATCGTTGTTAGTATTAATGGCATCTAAGAACTTTTATTCGTTTTTTATAGAAGTTGAAAAGTATCTTGGGAAATTTAAGCATTCGATCAAACACATATCTATGAAAGGACTACGGTACGATGAACGAATGAGTCAAAGTTATGGCGATTTCACGAACCTAACGTATCTGGATCTGTCTAATGGTTATCTGTATCAAAAATTTGAGGTAAATCTTTAAACAGTGGAGAGATGGCTAAAAGGTGAAGTGAGTGGAAATGAGAAAGAGGCCTCCTTTTCCTTGTGGTGGTTCACTGGTGGCTATTAATGTAATAAATCTTCATTCTTTTGTTTCTTAAATTATATATTATTTAAAGGTTTCTTTATCAAAAGTAACAAAATATCTAGGAAATAGGATTAGTAATCCTTCTATCGCATTGCGAGTCGGATACCGTTACCACTAGGACACCGTCACGCCCCGAGAGAGACGCGACGACAGGCGTAATAATGATATTTAATGATATTCCCCATTCATCATCAGTGATGTAAACTGTAAAATATTATAAACTGTAATTAGGATGCGCCCAGGTCTCGCGAACACGCCGCAAATACAACGCTAGCGCGCTGTTGCATTTCGTCGCGCGTAACAGTTCACGAGTACGCACCCTTAAAGGCCACATTAGAGGCGGGCATCGCACTGGTAATGCCCTTGGTGTTGCTGATGTTTGTTTCCTTAATGTGGCCATAACAATATTTTTTATTTGCAGGTTGACTATTTGCCATCAAATACAAAACTGCCCGTCTTAGTTGATCTACGGAATAGCTCAATGCTTTTTTCATCTCGTGCCACGTGCAACGATTGGATAAATAGCTATCACCACCGAAGATTGTTACAGGTAAACTCAGTATATTAACATTTTTTACTAAACACACAATCACAATCATAAAATCTGGACCAATATCAATCATAAAATCCATCAAGGCCAAAGTGAATAGACTGCAACCTGCATGCTGCATTTGTATTTATTAAGTCTTAGGTACTGAATAAAGACAAATGCAGGTTTTGCTCATTATTAATATCTAGTCCCCCCCCCCTCCTGCGCGACATTCTTTCGCCTACCCTACCCTAATAATCTACCCTGCCCTTACCCTGTACCTACCCTACACCTAACCTACACCTACCGTACAACTACTCTACACCAGCTTATTACATCTGCAGGCCTAAATTATCCGTCTTGTATTTTTTGGTTCGAGTGTTCTGTACAAAAAAGTATTGTAATCAATTATGATTTTAATTCAAACGGTTAATTCATAGTTTTTACGAAAGTGCACCTAACTAAAAGCAAAGTAGTCTAATTCAAATTACTGTAGCATATTAATGTAGCAAACTATAATTAATATAACATATTTAACTTTACGAGTTTGCTTTCTGATGTCATGTCTGTCAGTAATGTTTCAGTATCGCATAGGTAATCGTACCTATCTGCCAAGATATTTTTCAATACCTACACACGCATACTGGTGTGGGGAAGGCTCAAACTTTCAGTGGATTGTTATCGGCTATTAACGATGATTAAAATGCGTAAGATTTCACGTCAACTAATATTAACTAAATGATTCTTAGTTGATGGAGCTATACCTGTAAATATCCTATGCTTCACCTCTCGCGTACGAGTCGGATACCGTAACCTTAGGCCACCAACGCTCCGACTATTTAAGCATACTTACCTATTGAAAATAATTTGTGTAGGTAAGTTCCTAGTTAATTTGGTAGAGCTTATTCATGTAGATAAGTAGGTAAGGTAGTAAAATGTAGTCGGTTTGTTTTGATGTAGATGGCATGAGGTTATTAAACTCCTCCTTATGGTGTGTACACACTCAACGTACGCCAAGGAAGTGCTGTCGGCCGAATTCGCCGTTGGCTACAGCACGTTCTTTGGACTTCTAAGGTCCAGTATTTGCATTTCGTGGTCAAGCAAGTAGCTTTGCAATCTTTGGGAGTTTTGACCGATTCGGGCTCGTATTCGCACGTTTGTTCGTTGGCCTTCGGTATCCGCCCAAACTGTGTTTAGTCGATTGCTTCTATCCGTTTGATGTTACCGCCACGCTGCGCTGCGGATCGCCGGCCGGCACACGCCAACAGACAATCGTTGGCCGAAACCGGTGCGTGTGTACGTAGCATTGGGCTTAAGGAGGTTGCTCTATTTTCATAGGGGTCGCACGAGGTTATTAAACTGCTCCTTTTAGGAGCATCAACTTGAAATAGAGCTGCGCTTCAACGTAGTCGATGTGGTGATTTTTATTTAAAAACGAAGATTTTTTTATGAAAATTAAAATTAAATGTCCGGATAATATGAAGTCGCCAGTGTACTCTTTGCAAGCTATACTTTAACACCTTTCGGCTTTATACATGTATTACGTAATATGTTGTACATTTGCTAGATATCCTGGTAGATGCACCGTAATGTTGATTTTATTTATTTGATAAAGTGAGGCTCAAGCGGGTCCAACAGTGCGCTAATTGTAATCTTTATGATGACGCTGATAGATTACATTTGCTTACCACTATTTTATCGGGTAATTTGGTACAATGACAGTAACCTATACACTAATTTCTAAAATGTGTTTGGGTCCGTGCTCCACCTAGGTGACCTAGGTTCTCCAACTGGGTGAAGCATGGGATATTTACAGGTATAGCTCCATCAACTAATACTCCTTTAGTTAATTTTAGTTGACGTGAAATCTTACGCATTGTAATCATCATTAATGACCGAAAATAGCAAGGCTCTGCAAGAGAGACAAGAAGCGATAATCCGACAGTATAGTAGCATGTTGAAGTCGTTGAACAAGTATAGTCTTCTGTACGATGAGACGATATGGGATATCAGCACGATCAAGACAGAGCTAAAGGAGGTGCAAAATGAGGTCACTGAGTTGCGGATTGCAGTCGACGACTTGCGGCAAATCGTTAATAGTTATGAGCAAAGGGATAGATTGCTCAATTTGGAAATTTTTGGCGTGCCAGAACGAAAATCGGAAAAAGTTGCTGATTTAATAGTCTCCATTGCGTCAGCGGTGGGCATATCCTTGGACGGCTACGACATACCTTCAGCGATCAGAATACCTACTCGCAACACTGGAGGCCTTCCTAAGCTAATTATTGCCAAGTTCTCTAACTTAAATAGGCGTGACGAACTGCTGACTGCAGTTCGAAAGCAAAAGGGCATCACGACCACAGACATGGGCATACCAGGAGACCCTCGCCAGATCCATGTTAATGAACCTAACACCCATAAATAAGGCATTACTAAAGGACACCAAAGGAAAATACAAGCAGCTGGGGTTTCAGCATTGCTGGACCCGCAACGGGAGGATATTTGTTCAGCAGGCGGACAATTTTCCCCCACAACGGATAGACCGAAAGTCGCAACTTTTAGGTTTAAAATAAACTGTAAATAAGGGTGCGGGTAGTGATGGTTTTCCGCCTATTTTCATCCGCAACTGCGCTCGTTGTTTGGCGTCACCTTTGGCTATGTTGTTCCAAAGATCGCTTGCGCAGGGCTTTTTTCCCACTGTATGGAAACAGGCTTTTATAGTACCGATACATAAAAGTGGATCTAATGTGCTCGCCGAACAATACCGCCCAGTTTCTATACTACTCGACCACCGTCGTGCGCGCAGCGGCTATGCCTTAGGTTCCCCAATCAATAGGACCACAAACCTGTACGATAAGCACGTCTCCGATTCTCTCGATATTTTCCATCTCAGTCGTGTGCAATTTTCAAATGGGTTCTCAAGTTTTTCCAGTCACAGTGAAGGATCATACACATATACACACACACACTCTCTCTTACACATACACATACACACACACATACATACAGAGTCAGTGAGAGGAGGACAAATATATGGGCGCATGTATCTATAAGCATGCATATGCATATGTAAGCTTTTTTTCTCATTAGGTTATCATACTGCTAGATGGTTTGATACTCAAAATTCTAAACCGCAGTTTTGTTATTGGCATTGCAACTTTGAATTGTACAAGTTATAACAAAATTTTATTGCTGTAAGACTGTATGGAAATAAATAAATAAATATACACCATTTACACACTTTTTTTATTTACCATTTAAACACGAGAGTAGAAAATTAGATTCGAGACTGATTTCCATGTGACAAATTAATGATCGATTTTATGGAACAGCTCAGCTCAGCAATTAATTAATTCAGCACAGCATTTAAACAGAAGAGCTGGAGGGGATTGGTTTTAAGGATCAGGTTCTCAAGGTAGCTCAGCGAAACAGCTCAACTCTCTTTCTCATATAATACCTAATGTAAAAACCGACTATGTAAAACTCTGACCCTATGTCCTGACAGAATATATTTTTCAGCTCTCTATAAATCATATCCTTAATATTTTAACAGGCCAAAAATGTCACCGTGTTGATGTCATGTACGGTGCCTTGCGACTGCTCGATCGGATGTCTAGCGCAACAGATGTCTTCCCTGCCTTCGCTGAATATAACTGGAATAACATGCGAAGAAAATTACCAGCTACTTGACCGCGGCATGCTTGCAAACATTGATACGTTCCAATGCAAAAAAGTAAGTACTGTGGCATGTGTGCTCGGGCAAGCCCTAGGTTAGGACGGATCCCAAGACAGGAAGGCGTTTGGAGGCCTCATGTCTGGAGGGGCTTTAGGTTAAGTAGGCGTCCAGGTGCGGTTGCTGCTCCCATAGGAAGGCGTTCGGAGGGTTCATGCCTGGAGGGGCTTTAGGTTAAGTAGGCTTCCGGGTAAGGTTGCTGCTCCCATAGGGCAGCCGGGGCTTTAATTAGTTAAGCAGGTTAGGTTAGGTTAGAACATGTAGGAAGGAGGTCGGTTAGCTTGGATGGTTCGGAGCAAGCAGAACTTGGGTCTTTGGCCTGTCTCTATGAGCACACATCGCACTGGCTAGGCAGGAATTCAAATAAGTTCCATTTGAATTAGACGTAAGATGTCTTATGTATTTTATACGATTCTTGAGTTGACTTTCACAAATATAACTATAATAACTTCTATCTCGAGCTACTAGTATTTATTTAAAAGCCCCCACGATCCCGAGTGTTACAGTACCTACGTCAAAGGGATTACTTATTCCCAATAAGCCACAGGAGGATACAAAAAATGGTTCTGCAATATTATTGCGACCAAATGATGTATATTTCTAGGATGATTTTATATTGTATGGGTATGTCAAATCTAAGTTTACAATCTCAAAAGTAAGGATAACTTTTGATGACCGAGAAATCTCGAAATTCTCTTACTCTTTTCAGTTTTTACCTTAATCGTATCAGCCGAAAGACGCCCATTGCTGGGCATAGGCTTCCCCCAAAGGCCGGTCCTGACCTTCTGCATCCAGCTGGTACCTGCGATCTTTACCAGGTTGTCGGTCCACCTTGTGGGAGGCCTACCAACGCTGCGTCTTCCGGTACGTGGTCGCCACTCAAGAACTCACTGCCCCATCGTTCTTCTGTTCTTCGTCTGTTCTTCGAGCTATGTACCCTGCCCATTGCCACTTTAGCCTTGAATCCTTAGGGCTATGTCGGTGACCTTGGTTCGCTTGCGGATCTTTCGAAAGCTCAGCCGTAATTCCATCATCAATCTCCGCCTTAATATTAGTTATATAGAAGCGACGTATGTCGCGAGTCAGATACTTGGAGATCTGATTATTCAATCCTCAGATAAACAGTCTGTTAGCGTTTATTCATTTCATTCTTCTCAACCAAACCACAAACCGAAAGAAAATAACAGTAATAGCTCAAAATATCACTAGATCTATGTCTTGGGTTCAAATTGAGGTCATCCATTATTATAATATCACTTTTTAGACTATATCGTCGCAGGAAAGGCAAATTTACTGAAGCTCCAAATGACCATTTCGAGAAAAAGTCGTTTTAATATTTTTTTTTTCGTTTTTAATTCATAACTTCTTTCCCAGCACACGAATTTCGATGACGTCAAGGTAAACTATTATTAATTTGTCATTTTCTATGTCCAGAAGTACAAACCATAATAATTGGACAGCTGGTTTGTGATATAGTGGCGCTTAAGTAAAAATGACTTCAATTTACAGTAAAGCAAAATTTCATAACCGCCATTTGATTCAAATATTTATAGCAATCAAAATTACTTATAACTCTTACGTATAAAAATTGGAAAATGACAAATTTTCTGGAACTATAACAATAATGTAATGTTCGTAATCTTAAATTACTGAAAGGACTTTTACAAGTCTGGTTTCATCATGTCAAAACAACTTAAAAAGTGATCGGCTCATTATGTTGAATCTATAAAAATCCTTAAAGGTAGGTTATTGTTTTAGTTTTTCCGAGTAAAAAGACGTAAGAGATAATTACTTTTGTGTAATCACACCTTTAAAACTACTTATAACTTCAGTTAATACACAGTAAGAGCTACTTAAATACTGTAGTGCCAAAATGAAAGTTAGTTGAACC
The DNA here is from genome assembly GCA_907269095.1 of Blastobasis adustella. NCBI lineage: Eukaryota > Metazoa > Arthropoda > Insecta > Lepidoptera > Blastobasidae > Blastobasis > Blastobasis adustella. The sequence goes on from OU026132.1 coordinate 3,221,144, forward strand.
ATAAATAATAACGTATACTCCATTACTAATGTGTAAGAGTAAAGTCTTAATTGCTTATGATTATGAAAATTCCTATCTTGTTTTAATAATCTTACGTAAATTAGTAGGGCATTGAGATGGGCTTGAGCTGGGCTGCCTCCTCTGATAAGAGCTCAGCTCTTAAATTGGATAGATAGCTGGGCAAAGGCCTCCTATTTGAGTTAAGAGGGAAATAGTTTCGAGAAATAAATTAAAATACAGCTGTTAATTCGTATTTTTATTTATTATGAATTGTTTGGTTTTTACCTTTATTCTTATTATTAAGTAATTATCTTTATAATTTTACTCCTTTAAAAGGAGTTACAAAAAGCCGTTTACCTCTTCGGCAAAAATAATAAACTTACATTGAGTAACAGAGCCTAACTTCTTTGGCAATAACAATTACTTAACAATATTTAGAATCTTAGAGATTGGTATCTAAGTACCTATCTATTACAAAAAAATTATCAACTACTAAAATAAAAAAATGAGAATCAACGTTTCTTTCAGTCTTTGACATTTAAAAATAAAATAAAATAAATTTCTAATCAAAACAATCTTCATTAACTAATAAACTTTTTCGACGGTATTTAAAAAAACGAGTATAAAATAGCAAAAGGTGAGTTGGATCCATTTCAATCTTGGGCCAATACTTCATCTTCCTCGTCTGTTTCAGCCAAGCAGTTTTGAACTTTGGGATCATTATTCATACTTCGATATTCCGTATGATACACTGTAGGTATCACATTATTCGAGCACAATTTGTTCAGATCCGTGTATTTCTTTTGGCAAATGGGCAGCATCGCTTTGTAGCATGGTTTAAGCTGTAGGTTATTTTTCTTTACTATCTCGATTTGTTCTGTTTGTGCATCCGGATTCATAGAGCATTTCACAAAAGCCATATTTGCCACCGATTTCTTAAATGTTACTGTCTTTAGTTTGCTAATTTTTCCGGTTAAATTACCTTTGAAATATTTTTCAGCAACTGTGTCCCATTTGTTAAAATCAGCATAATTAAGGACCTCTACTTCATATGGTCTTGGTGACTTCCTAGACATAGTAAAAATTGTGCTCCACTGTGACGGTGCCCACACTATAATGCCTCTTAAGCTTTTATCTATAATGGAGTGCATAGAGTCGACCGGCATATAGGTATGCCCCGGGAGCAAATAATTAATTTGAATTGATAGAAGAGTGTTACACTTCTTAAGTATTTCATTTAAACATGTTAATACTATCTTATTTTTATTTTGTCCCGGACATGAGTCACAATATAGTAATAAATGTTTCACTGTACCCCTTAGATCCACATTATTGATGTACTTCTCTAAAATTGATGATATCTCATTGGCACCCCTTTTTCCATTATTTTCTGACCATGTGTAGCAGAACCCGTTTCTAGTACCTGATTCATAGAATGTTAAATTATAGACAGCCACTTTGCGCGAATAATACAGCATCATGTTTTCACCGTGGGGCGTGTTCAACACCTTTTGAAGGTCAAATGATGCGCATAAAACACTGTTGTCTTTATTATGAATACTTTGATGTGCTTTAAACCTTTCAGCAGATTCTTCTTTGTCAATTAAGTGTTTCCGTTTTTCTTCTTCATCAAAACTCTCATTATTCTCATATTGTGTACATTTCAGACACTTATCTTTGCGGGGGAAATGGAATCCAATGTTAAATTCAGTGTTGAATATTTTTTTGAAAAGTTTTTCTCCAGCGTAGGCGTTGCTATTTTCAAGCTGAGTCTTTTTATAAATTCTATACAAATTTGAAATATTACGAAATTCTGTTGGCAAATATGTTCTTGTGCTATTTTTCCTGCAGTAGTGTGAAGGCAAAGCTGGTATTTCCTTTATGTGTGTTCGTACCTTTTCGGTAACTAAATTTGGGGTTTTATTTTGGGGTTCATGTTTTCCACGCATATCTTCTTTTGCACTACCAAATGATGCGTTGTTTACTGTATTGTACAATGTTTTTTGCTTGAGATCTAGTGTACAAGTCAAAAATTGTTGACACACTTGGGCTTGCCCTTCACCATCGTTAATAAAGTAATTAAAAGTTTTGGTACGCTTAGCCGTATCTGCTCGCTTTCTTTTTACACCCATCTTTTTAGAATGGCTTACCAACCAGTCTTTACGTCAGACGATAAACCCCAAAAATGTAAAAATATCGCTTTTCTCTTTTCATCAGTTATTTCGTAACATGCGTTAGAGCAATTTTGTGGATTACAGGGATTTTGTTTAATTTCTTTGGCTGGAATAACTTTTCCTTTAGAATTTACATACGCATGCCCGGAATCTTTTTTTGCTTTGTTTTCTTCTCTTTTGTTCTTCTGTTTCTTCTTTTCTCTACCCTCAACTTCAGAAACTTCATTCTCCTCTTCTTGAACCTTCGATTTCGTAGTCTTCTTAGATCTCTTATTTATCTTCATTGATGTCTTACTTTTCTTAGTTTTCTTCGTACCATCGGATACCGATTCAGATCCAGATGATGAATGTTCCCATGACGAAGAACTCCATACAAAATCTTCATTATCTGACAAAAAGTCTACGTACTTCTCTCTTGTTTGTTGTCTCAACCGCTTATTTTTTACGTATTCATCATGATCATTTTTTGTAACATTTTCATGCTTCTCTTGGTTACTATCTTTATAATTGTCAGTTTTTATCTCTTCTTTTTCATCTCCACTTATCTTATTATCCAAATTGGCGTTTTCGCTTATATGCGATCCATTTTGTACTGTTTCATTAATTTCAGGTATTTTCTTATTTTTACGAATCTCTCCTTCATAGCTTTTTTGGTCTTCCTGTATTTCAGCGGTTACTTTTCCATTTTCCTGTATATTAATATCTATTTCTTTGAAATCTTCCATGCATTTAAGATCTATGTTGTTGTTGTGCTCCACCTTGTTTCGAAGACATAACAATATGCCGTCTGGAGCATCATTTTCAGATTCTATATTTTCATTAGTAACTTTTACAATTTCTCCTTTGCTTTCTTCTGTCTCGAAAAACTGCTTACTATCACATCGCTTCAGTATGTTGTCTGGTACTATCTCAGGTGTTTCAGTGTTGTAATCTTCCATTATAATTTTACTGTCTGTCAGTTCAGGTTGTTTAGATTCAATTTGTACAAATTTTGATCCCGTGTTCATCTCTTCAATGTGTTCTCGTCGGATTTGTTCACAAGCCTCCTCAATTTCGTGTTGTCGTTCAATTTCTCTGAAAATGTCTAATTCTTTTTGTATTGCTTTTTCTGTAAGATTTTGTTCCTGGTATGGTTCTTTTGTGTCATCTGTCAAATCGCAAACTGTAAAATCAATGCATGGTGGTTCAGCTTCTGCATTTGCACTGCGCATAATAACTGGTTTTGGTATCGGTAGTTCCTTGTTCAAGTTATTTGATTTGTACTTCTGTCTTTTTTTTTTAGGTGTTTTAAATATCAGTCTTTTAACTACTGCTGGCTTTGAGACTGTTTCCATCAGTGGTGTCTTTGATGTTCCAGCTACAGGTTCCTGTTCATCCTTCAGTCTTGCTGCGTACCTTTTGTAAAAACTCTGTTGCTTACTTTCCATTATGAGCTGAAAAAATAGAAAGGAATAGTAAGTCTCATTTAAATTAAAAAAACGTTTAATATACCATCTAGTTTTTTATATAAAGAATGGGTAAAGTCTTGGACACCTTCCTTGAAGACTGGCTGGATTGTTCACTAGATCGTAAAGAGTGGATGAATTTAGGGGAGACCTTGGCCCAGCAGTGGGATATTATAGGTTAAAAAATAAGTCTTGACCGCAATTTTGCCCAAAGGAATCAACTGAGGTCGGCAACGACCACACGGTCAGTTTTGTAAATGGGGTGGTACTACTTCCCGGCCGACACCACAAGGTAACAAGCCATTCTCAACCGAAACCAACATTACACACTCTTCAAAAATAAACTTAACATTAGCCGGCTAATCTTAAGTTAACCTTCACACCTATCCGTAACATAATTATACAACAAAAACGTGGTTTGCATCCCCGCGAATTCATAATTATAAATTCGTAATGCATAATTATTTTATAATAAAATCGGCATCTTTTTTTTATGTATGTAGGTATCTAGAGATTTAATATGAGAGAGTGTAAGTTTCATAAAAATCGGTTAAGTAAATCTAATATATAAAATTCTCGTGTCACAGTTTTCGTTGCCATACTCCTCCTAAACGGCTTTACCGATTTTGATGAAATTTTTTGTGCTTATCCGGTATCTATGAGAATCGGCCAACATCTATTTTTGATCCCCCTAAATGTTAGGGGTAGTCCACCCCTAAATTTTTTTTATTTATATGGCAAAACAACGTTTGTCGGGTCAGCTATAATTTATACTATTTAACTCAAGCTAGATTGCTGGCTAAAATATCCGACACAAATTGGGAACTTATGGCTCGCGCCGAATATCTACCGTGCTGGTCTAGACCTGACAAACCTGTTAAAAACTATCTAGTATTCTAAATGCTTCTACCTTGCTCAATCTAAGCCAATAACGTACATACTCGTACCTATAGGTATACACAAAAACAGAACCAGCGTCAAATGACAATTCGGCATATTTCATAAACTATTAGGTATTTAGGTACTTACCGAAGGTGACTTTACTAATAACTATTACTTCTTATGTAAATTATTATAATTTTCATACTAATAAATAGCTAACTTACCGATTGAGGAGTCCGTTATTGCATTATTATCACCAACATTCCCTTGTTTTCTCGATCTATTTGAGCGACAACAAATACCGACACACGTGTACTTTCAGTGGCTCTGTCGAGCAGACTGACTGCTACGCGGCGTACGCGCGGGTTATAATCAGATTTTGCAGTACTGTAGCTCCATATTTTTTACTTTAGCGACGTAAATGACGTATTGACCAGCTTTCTATTTTTACTTCTATAACTTTTGCTAAAATATTACTTTACAGTAAAGATACTGAAAGTCAAAAACTTGCTCAATAACAGTAAGGCAAAATTACTTATACGCCACTTCCTGCATAAAAATGGAAAGACTAATATTCTAACAAGCCTAACCTATTATAAATACTTCAATTCAAAATTACTTATACCAACTTTTATGTTTGTTTCGAGTAGTCCAAAAATGCTTATAAAATATTAGCTTTTAAATTGCCGGATGCCAAATTTACTTTAAATTTATTTGTAATTTATTGCTGGAAAACAAAATTACTTAGGTGACAGGCACGAATAAAATGCCAAAAAAGTGTCGCTTAAGGACTCTGGCTGATGAAAAATCCCCTTTTTTTCCATTTACTCAAACGCCAAAATAGTGATCGTATCGCTATGGGACCCAGACTGATCGACGCAGAAAAAAACGCTGATTCCGAATATCTATATAACTCAATATGCCTATTATGGCGCTTCAGTAATTCTGCCTTTCTTGCGACGATATATTATTGACTCAACTTTCATGAAAAAATTCATATAATCGTCCACAGAAGCACGTGGGTTTATGTACACTACACAGATATAGCACCGTTGATTTCCAATAGTGCATAAAGCCCAAAGATCTTTACCGTCGACAGTCTCCAAATCTGTGCGGCGGCTATGTCCGACACCAGGGCGCACGGCCAACAGCACTCCTCCGCCACTACCGGTAGAACGATCACGACGCAGTATATTCCATCCGTCGCTCACTATCTCAGAGTTCTCAACTGATTCATTTCGAAACAGTCAAAACTCGAAGTCAACAACTCATGCTTAAAAAATCCCAGTTTAGTATTGAGGCCCCTAACATTTTGATATGCCAAGGCAATCTTCCTTCCATTATTTCCTGAGGTTCTGCTCAGCACGCGCTCCAACCGTGGACCCTTGGGCTCTTCGAAATAACCAAGCTTCAACTTTTGCATTATCGGGCCATTATTATGATATGTTTTATATCATGACTAGCTACCCGCCCTGGCTTTTGCACGGGTTTTCTCGTGGTTACTCTATAAAATTTACACATATTATACATACAAACCTTCCTGAAGAAATTCTCAAAATTATAGTTAAAACCGTATGAAAATATCTGTTCAGTACTCAAACAGACAAACGCGGCATGTATATTATAAATTCTATAACGACATATAAATTATTAGGCTGTGGGTTTTATACAAGGTGTCTCAAAAGAAAGTTTATATTTATTTAGTTTACTGCGTGAACGCAACGAATCCGAGGGGCGCGGGGGTTATGTCAATCGGTCGGCCTGGCTCTTGGGAATTCAGTCGCTATGGAGCGTTTCTCAGGAGCAGACCGCGCGTTGTGGGTGCGAGAGTTTTACAAAAACGGTGATTCGGCGACTGTAGCGCGTAGGAGATTCTGCAGTATTCGAGGTTTTCGCCACTTAAATGATGCGCCAAGCATTCCTCTTATTTGAAAATGGGTCAAAAAGTTTGAATTCTTTTGTTAGTCTGAAGCGGCGATGAAATTCAATGTGCCTCGGTCTGACAATTCGTTCTTTTCTTTGACGTGGTTTATAAGTAACAGGAGCATTAGCATCTTTAAGACCAAAATTTGTGAAGATGCCAAGAAGCGATGGTAAAATCAGGAAAACTCAGGAATTCTTTCTACAAAGTCGCTAGGTTTCCTAGAGTGATTTCAGCCATAGATGGCACCCACGTTAGGATACAGTCGCCTGGATTTGAGACTAAGGTTTTCTACGCGGGAGTGGATCATACTGGCAGTAGGGCGGCACAGGCGTTTTCGTCATTTTTCTCAAGTGTATTCTTGCCTGACACTCCTACTCTTGATAGTGATTCGGTAAACTCTAACACTAATACGTTAGCTGGTCACGTCAGTATAGAAGACATTACAGTAGCAGACATTAAGGACAGCATCAATGGGCTGAAATCAAAATGTGTTGGGCCTGATAAAGTGCCGGCATTTGTGTTAAAGGGATGTAAAGATTTTCTTAAGAACCCGTTATGCTTTATTCTAAACCTATCACTGACAACTGGTGTGTATCCGACTTGTTGGAAGACTAATCGTGTCACTCCGATCCTTTAGTCTGGTAATCCTTCTAGCGTCGGGAATTATCGACCTATAGCTAGTTCTTCGGCTCTTGCTAAAATGTATGAATCCATCCTATATAAGGAAATTTCATGGCAGATTAAACCGTACTTATCTGAATGTCAACACGGATTTTGTTCGAAACGCTTGGTCAACACCAATCTTGTTACTTTGGTAGATATTATATCTGATCACCTTGACCGCGGTATCCAGGTTGACGTTATATATTTTGATTTTAACCCGGCGTCTGTATGGAAAAATAATAGTACAAGGACTGTATGGTGGGTCAATATAACCCGGATTTTGAAAATGATTTAATTGTTAATATTCCAATTAATTTTGATGAAAAAGAATAAAGGATTATACAATATTAGGAACTTGTTATGTATTTACGAAAGCTATATAAAATCTATAACAAAATATTTAACTTCTCTAATCTTACTAACAAAATTATAACTTTTTAATGTATTTTTTTACTTTTTGGAATACGTAATGTGAGGTCTTCAAGAAACTGTATGCTAAATTTAACGGAAATTTTAAAACTAATCACAGTTAGCATTTACATTTGCATATCCACCGTAGTAAGAAATTATTTAGTCTAGACAGACAATCTTCTTACAATTTAGACAAGCAGGACATATTTGGCACCGTTTTTAAACTCCGTGATATCAGTAAGTGACCCCTCTGAAGGTTCTCCAGAAAAATTATCCTATTGTCTTGCGCATCTCTCTAGGCAAACGAAACACATCTTTGGAGGCGTTCAAGTGATCGTTTAAAATTCTCTTCGAAGCCGAGTAAACCAGTAAAAATACAGTCTTTTTGTTTAATATTTTTTCGAACAATACCCACATTTGTCAAATAATGATCCTTGAGAAGGTGTAGCATTAGCTAGTGACTAGTAAACCAATTATCAAATAAATAAATGCATAAGCGTTATTGGCACAAAAAGGTTACATCGAATGTATGGTTGGGTCATATTAACCCCGTTTGACTTTTGACCGCTTGTAACTCCCTGTGCAGGGGCACACCGACTGAGCTGATACTAGAACCGAAAGGTGAGGGTATTAACTGCAGCTACTGAAAATCACGGCAACTTCAAAATATTACTTTAAAAAATACGTGGGTTTAATAATGTGGCGGGTCATTATAAATCAACCTGACAGACGCCGGGTTAAAAAGCCTTCGACCAGGTCGATACCGACATACTATTGAGTAAGCTTTGTGCTATGGGATTTTCACCAAACCTCCTAAAACTATTCGCAAGCTATATGTGTGACAGGCAGCAGTATGTTCGCCATGAATGCTTCATTTCCGACATTGATCACACTCGGCCCGGTGTAAGTCAGGGGTCGATATTGGGACCATAACTTTTTGGAAATATGATAAACAACCTAGATGGAGTCCTTGTTTCGACCCTAAGTCTACTATACGCCGATGATCTAAAGGTCATCTGCCCTATTACCGATATGTGTGATTGTGCTGCATTGCAACGTGATATTGACTCCCTATTGCAATGGAGCATTGACAATAAGCTTAGCTTCAACCCAGCTAAATGCAGTGTCATGTCTTATAGCCGAGCAAAAATCCCTCTGGTTGCCCAGTATGTGCTGGGTAGCGACCCTATCGAGCGGGTTACTACAGTAAGGGATTAAGGAGTTACGTTTGACACTAGACTAAATTTTATTGACCATATGACTTCCATGGCTACTAGTTGCTATAAAAGGTTAGGCTTTGTGATTAGGAATGCCCGAGATCCTAGTGCATTGAAGTTGATAAATGCGGCTTTAGTGAGAGGTAAACTGGAGTTTGCGTCTATTGTGTAGAATCCACATGAGAGTACTTACGCCTTACTCTAGACAAAATTCAAAAGGCGTTCCTGCGCTTACTTTACAAGAAAATTTACGGATATTACCAATTTTTGTACCCTACTAAGTTCCTACTGAGGATCGTCATCATAATCACAGCCCTTAACAGTCCAGTGCAGGACTTAGGGCCTCTCCCACGAAAGGGAAGGTTATTGCCATAATTTCCACGCTTGGCAGGCGGGTTGGAGATGGCAGTGTTTAAATATAATAATGGAAAAAGGACTCAGACTGCGCGTTGTGAGACTTCCACATATCTCTAGGCTAATGCTGAGACCACGCCAACAGTTCACAGCGCCAGGTTCACAATAATAAAACAATAGAAAAGCTTGTGTCTTCAAATGCACACTGCCATGTTAACAAAAAATACAAAATATTATATAAAACAACAATAACAAATAAAATACTCAAAATTAGCGATACACTTAACATCTATTTTTATGAGATATTTTAGGAACTTTAACATTATTGAGTATTTACAATGGTTTACATTATAATATCCATCTAAACTTATAATTACTAAATTCAGTCGCATTTTTTTTATGTCACACGGTAGGCAAACAGGCAAGCAGGCCACCTGGTGGAAAGTGGTCACCACTGCCTATAGACATTAGCAACACCAAGAGTATCGTCAATGCGTTGCCCACCTCTATAACACGTTGCTCTGGCAGCAAAACGCAAATGCCCCTCCACTGCCAAAGCCACGGTTCCCTAAATCCCTACCCCATGGGGCACTGGAGACCTTACTCACCGGCAGAAACACAATACTATTTAAAAGAATATTGTTTAGCTGTGGTATTCTGTAAGGTAATAATAATATTCTAAGGTCTAATAATCATAAACAAATTAACAATTTTAATAAACTATTTGGCAGGCTAGATGGTGAAGCACGAACGAAAATCTTGAAACCCCATTTCTTAGGTTTATTGCGTACATATTGTTTTCGACTACCGGCTCTAGTGCCTTTGTAGGGCACCATCTCGTCGATGCTGAAACGTTTCCCTTCTGGAATATTTGACGCGCAGTTATGACGAATTTTTTCCACTAAGGGCCTTATTTTAAAGTATCTGCCACCGTCGTCTTTCATATTGTCATTAAAATGTATGTAGCGTCGAATAGTCTGAAAACGTTTTAGAGTCATCACATCAGAAATTTTACTGTACTTAAAGTCATTTGATCAGTAGTCAGTATACGCCGGCATATCCACGACACCCATTAGGACATTGATCGCTAGAAAATCTTTTATTTCATCTTTGGTCACAATAATTGAATAACCCTTTTTCTGCACTGAATAAAGGTTAGTATGATGTACTATTAACTCTAAAATATCATCTGAGAAAAATAATTTAAAATAATCAAGTGGTGACTTCTCAAGATCGGCTGATTCAAATAACGTGTCTTCTATCTCTGCTGTTCCCAAAAACTTCTGTCTTGTCTATTTAGGGCACAGTTTGGTCGCTTTCATAATAGTTTTCTTTACGATCACGCGGGTTTTGTTAGAACGACCTACACGACGCCGTAGAGCAGTTGGTGCGACAGATGCAGGGCTGCAATTTGAGTCTATAGACGGTGACGGTGGAATATAAACTTGTGGTTATGGCTAATTATGTCAGGATCATTTTGAAAAGTAGAAGGGGAGTCTGGTGTAGAATCCACAGAGATATGTTGTGATGTTGGTTCTTCATGGAGAGTAGCAATTGTAAAAAATTCTCGGTACTCACAGTCATCAGTACTATTGGAGATGTTTAAATTTTCAACAGAAGATGGAAGTGATGGAGGAGGGGAACTTTTATTGGATTCATAGGCACGATTCCTGAACAATTTAATTTCGTCTTCTGAGGACTCACAGGATTCGTCATCAGATTTAACTCCGATTTTAGGCACCAAAGCAAGGATTTTTCGATCTCTATTCATCTGAAACCAAAGCATGCAAGCTAGGGGAAGCGGGTTTTGGTGATATTATTTGCGTTGCGGTATTATGGGTTATGTACTCTTAACGATTTAATTATTTATGATGGTAACTAGTGCGCATTTGAATATAGGCACTATATTCCCAAATGGGACAAAAATATTACCCACGTGCTGTATATTATGTTTAAATAATGTAAATCCATAGACCAAGCAGTGTGCATTTAAATGCACATGACGAAAAACATGTTAATCACAGGGGAGCAGGCAGTGTGCATTTAAATACACATGAAAATAATCATGTCAATTATACAGAAGCAGGCGATGTGAATTTAAATGCACACGAAACAAAATTCGTAAATAATGAGACACTTAAAACATATCGTAGAAAAATATTACCATCAAAAACAAGTATAGGTATGCAGAAATATAGATTAAAACAGTTTTAGATAATAACCTTATTTTAAATCTAGATAAAATAGGATACTAACCTTGAGCTGCGCGGACGCTGACGGACGGTTCGCCATTTTGGTTACCACTGACAGAGCGTAAGTGAGATAGCAATCGCTTTTTTCCCTTGCGTTCAGAAACGTTCGAAAAGAAATTTGGCATTAAAATTTAAACGAGTCGTCAGTTAGATTTGGAAGAAATAAATTCAGAACGGAATGTGCATTTGAGTTCACACTGCAAAGTATAGGGTTAATATTGGCCTGGGTTTTGTCGTTTTCATCTTCCTCTGCAGTATGTGGAGAGTTTGTTTCTGATGGATCCACAACTGGATTTGATGCATCCGCAGGTATTGCTACTAAAAATATTCATAACGTGGTTTTATTATGGTAGGGGCAAACAAAATACAACTTTGGGATGTAGATTTCACTCATATTTAAATAATACCTACTTGAAACAGTGTCACTGTCGTGACGCGCCTCGGGGCTTATAACTTTGGCATAAATATTGAGTACTTTCACCTCAATTTCATTGAAATCTGAAGCATTTGAGGGCCCTCTCCAGTTCTATACATTTCTTGCCTCTGCAGGGAAGATTTTATCTTTGTTCCTTATTTTATTCCCTCATCTTTCAATTTTAATGCCTTCCAAGGGCGGAGACTTGTCGTCATCCCTCATGAATTAAATGATTGCTCTATTTTTCTCCATGTATTCTCTTTATCTTTATTTGTAACAGCATCGGTTTTTTATTTTCAATAATTACCTTGTATTTGCCGACTAACTTACAAGTAAATGAGTCTCGGTAGTTGTAAAATTTGCAGATCACTCTCTTTTTATATTTTCCATTGCCATAAATTCCAATAGAATGTAATCAATATGTTTTTAAATATAAACTTACAATCCAACCAAACAACAAATAAAATAACTTAAAAGTACAATTAATCAATAACCTTTCTTCTAATATTAGAGAACTCTACTCTAAATAATCTCAAAAATTACACCGGCTTGCCACTGACAGTTTCGTAAGTCTATGCTGCTCTAACAATTATGTAAGCGATATTTTTGTTTCACCTCTCTAAACGCGTTGGCTTGGTGTAGCCAGAATTAAAATATTTCGTCAGATACTTATCTATGAGATAAATTACCATTGAAAAATAGACAATTGGTTAACAGACCAATAAAGAGCCTAATAAGTTTATTCCCTAAGTAGTTAATAGACATTTTATCTGAGGATTGAACAATCGGCCCAAATTGAGAGACGTCATCAGGCGATTGCTGTAATTCCGCTTTGCCTTTCTTCCATAAATTTGAGGGAATCGTCAGAGATTTTGTTGATTCTTTTGTTCGGCAGGTTTTATAGAATTTTGACTCAACCGTATAGACAGTTTCCACGAATCTGTTATTGTAGTCGTCCACGTCGGTGCACTCTCCTAAGCACTCGAAGCGGTTTTGTAAAAAGCTCTCGGGGTTTTGGATTTGGATGGGTATAGGCCGGAGTGTAGATTTTATCAAACTCGATCTTTCTAACATTAAAGTAAACTAAAACACGTAAAGCTCGTTTTTGTAACTTAAATACTCGATCAGAATCTGTCGAGTCACCCCATAATATTATTCCAAATGATAACAGTGAGTGGAAATAGGCGTGATATGTTTGTAATAAGGCTTCTCTGGACATTACAGGTTTTAGTTTTCGTAAGGCGAACACGGCACTACTTAGCCTATCACAAAGCACATCGATGTGATTTTTCCAGGTAAGATTGCAATCTACCTTGAAGCCAAGGAATTTACAATCCTTACTTATGGGTATTGGGCTCCTCAATAATGACGTCTCAGTGTTTTTGCATGAGAATACAATTACACTGGACTTATTAACATTTAAAATGAGACCGTTCGCTGTGAACCACTTCTGTAAGTAGGTACAAACATCACATACTTTGCGTTCAAGCTGTTCATGTGTGCGCGCGCTTACGACTACGGTGGTATCATCGGCAAACAATACCATCAGTCCCTCAGTGATATACGATGGAAGATCGTTAATGAACAGCAGGAATAGAGTGTTCCCGAGGGCTGAACCTTGCGGTATACCAACTTCTATGTTACCTACTCCCGATTTCATCCTCTTGCCATTAATATCAACCTGTACCGTTTGTCTTCGGTTAGCCAAGAAAGAAGTGAATATTTGATGGGCCTTTCCCTTTACACCATAATACTGGAGTTTTGTCAGCAGCAATTCGTTGTCAATGACATCGAATGCTTTTGACAGGTCACAAAATATCCCTGCCACCTTGTACTTGTCGTCTAAAGCGGTAGATATACAATTATAAATTTTATAAGCAGCCGTTGTAGTGGACATATTTTTTCGATAGGCGAATTGATTTTCAGTCAGTAAGTAGTTTTTTTCTAAGTGGCGCATTAGGTGTTGGGATAAAATCGATTCAAAGATTTTAAATATAGTGGGTACTATTGTAATTGGTCTGTAGTTGTCCACGGAGTGCTTTTCACCTTTACCTTTGTATAGAGGACAAACTCTTGTGCTTTTTAGCACGTCAGGGTATATACCGTTGGATATTATGGCATTAAACAACTCAACAAGTATACCGGATATGACCGGCCAGATACATAATAGTAAATTTATACATATGTCGTATACGTCCATTGTGAAGGGTTTCTTTGATAAAGTTTTCAAAGTATCTGTCAAGTCTTTTAACGTGACCTTCGGTATGGAGAGCTCCGGTATTTTACTATCTATTAAAAACTTTTTCAGGTATTGAACAGCTTTTTCACTGTCCGCTTTCAATGTAAATTTAGATGCAATTCCTAGAAAGTGTTTGTACAGAAAATCAGGTATTTTGTTAGGTGGAACGTCATTTGAACCAATTTCCTTTAATGAAATATTTTGGGTATTTGGTTTTGCTGATACCTCCTCATTTACAATGCGCCACATCTCTTTAGATGGGTTGCTACTCTCATGAATTCGCGTTTCTACATACTTTTTACAAGCAGTTAACGACTCTGTCTTTATTAACTTGGAGTAATGATCGATGCAAGCCTAAATATGTTTCTCATCTGGATATTGGCGTCTAATTTCCGTAAAATCGTTATGAGTTTGTATATATTTAGCCAATTTCTCTGTTACCCATTTCTGATTTTGTTTACGCTTTTTTACAATATGTTTAATTGGAAAATGAATGTCAATGTAGTATGTCAAAATATTAAATAATTTATTAAATTTCATATTAATGTCGATTTCATTATCAAATATAAAATCCCATTTATAATTAGCAATGTCAAAATAGAATAACGATAGGCATTCATCTGTGAACATTCTTTTTTCAATTTTGTCAGTGGGTTGTCTATGGAGTGGCTGGTCTGTGGTTAGTGTAAATAACTGCGCGTCGTGGTCACTAATGACGGTGTGTATAGGCACCGCCGTGTAGTTGCCACCTTCGCGAGGCACTATGCCGCAATCAATAAAGGACGAACTATCCGTGGACACACAGGTAGGGAATTGAATACAATTTAAACACCCATAACAATGCAGAATCTCATCAACACGTTTTCTTAGTAAATTGTCGGACAAGTAATCCACATTTTGGTCGCCATCTAGAATAAACCTCTTTTTTTCGTCAACTAAATTGCTTAATAATAATTCTAATTTGTTTACATAAATTTCAAAATTACCATGACCTGTGCGATACATGACTATTACAACAAAATCCATGTTCAACATTTCGATAGCACAGAACTCAAAATGATATTCGACTGCCAAACTTTCCAGATCGGATCGTTGGCGGTACTGAATATCGGCCCGTGTGTATAGGGCAACACCACCATGAGCTATGCGCGTGCGACAGTAGTAGTTTGCTAGCTCGTACCCGCATAACCTAATTCGTCCAATTTCGTGTTTTTTACACCAAGTCTCACTGCATGCCAGTACATGTGGATTTTCGGTGCAAAGTAATAGTTCGAGGAGTCCGGTTTTCCCACACATTGATCTCACGTTTTGGTGAATGATTTTAATAGTGGATTTAGTGTTTAGTGCGGTATGAACTGTTTACTGTGGCTTTTCGAGGCTAACCCACGTCCATGATAAACTGAAAAATGAGTTCATCATGTGGAGTCCCTCTTTCTTCATGAAGCCGGCCAGCATTTGGCCACGGGCATTCCAACTTCCAATTCCAAATTGCCCCACTCTCAACTCGTCTCCGCTTCGTTTGCCTAGTTTCGCGTTGAAACGCCTCAGACAACAGAGTAATGTGTCTTGGAGGTATGTTTGGCTGTAGAAATATCCTCATACATAGCCTCTAACTCATCATCAGTGTGAGTGGAAATCGGTGCGTAAATCTGTATGACCTTCAACAAATGCCGCTTGGTAATTCTGAGTATAAGGTACGCTACCCTAGACGACACAGTCGATCTTGACGACGTTGTTCACGAGGGATTTGTGGACAAGGAACCCGACACCACCTAGGGACAGTTGGTCGCCCTCCCGGAAGTTAAGCTAATTTCTGGACTTTATGATTATCGAGTCCTCCCCCTTTCTTCGGACTTCAGATGACCCTATAATGTCCCAATGTAATCTGTTTAACACTCCCTCCAGTTCCACTAGCTTTTCGTCAGTTCGCGGTGTCTGAACATTGTACGTGGCCAGGGCCAGGGGTCGTAGTTTTTGGTAGCCTAGTCGCTTCCGGAGATGCTTTGCACCCCCTGCCCCGCCGTTACCGTGACTGATATCACAGCCCGGAATAGCGGGGCGGCCGAGTACTGGGGGCCGGGCCCTGTGTCTGCTGATCATATTGGGGGGGATTGCCATTATCGCCACACTTGACAGGCGGGTTAATGATCGCAGTGCAGTAAATGTTAAGCTGCCCAGAAGGATGCTGCTGCCCATCTTCCGGATTTGTTCCTTAGTCGCCCCTTACGACACCCATGGAAAGAGATGGGGTAATGCTATTCTTTGAAGTGGCGGCACCATGCACCACAAATTTCATAATTATTTTATATAGCTTATTATTCGAAAATGGTGCATCCTACGGGACTATGGTCTATAACTAAATTAAAGACTATAAAATTATCTACAACTGTATGTATACTTTTTCATTAGCCTACCGCGAATAATGTAAACTGTAACAGTGATTTTTTTTATGATAATGATCTGTCTAGATTCGTTATTAATACAAAAGAGTTAAGGAATAGCAGGTATTGGTACCCTCACTGCACCATATGCCCTTATTACAATAGATGGGTGAGAACTAATAACAGAGCTAGTTTACGGGACTCTCCTAGAATAATCGACTGATTACTTATGGAATACCAGGTTTTCGATTGTGTTAAACAGGACTGACGGTGTGTATTGACGCGTCCCAAAAGATCAACTACTGTATGATCAGTTTGGTGACCATGACATTTTTGTTCAGTACTCGTGTGGAGAATGCACGTGCCGGCGACGATTGCGTGACAACGGCACCGTCGCGTGGTGCGGCGCGCTCGGGCTGCGTGCACTGCCCGCCGCGCTATACGGCGAGAGAAACCTTGTTAAAATACACGCGCCAGGCAACGCCATCAAGCTACGAGCTGATGACATCCCATCAACACTGCTGGTAGTATCCATCATTATCATTATTATCATCCTGGTTTCATATCCTAGCCCTCTATGGCGCTTGACCATCTTCCAAAGTACCATGATCTCATTCCACTAATCCAAAAAGGCAAATCGTTTTTTTTTTGGAAGTGCTAAGTATTAAACTATATTGGTTCTAAGATTTGATGATGCAATCAGTATCGATGGCGAGATAGCGCGATGAGTCAGTCAGTCGGAATAGCATGCTGCTATTCCTAATTTATTTTTAATTTTGATTTGTTTTAAGGTTCTAGATCTACGCAATAATTACATGCTAAGAGCTGATGCAGCAGCAGCAACAATGCTCTTTTCTAACAAACGTAGAAAGATTTGGCTTGGCGGTAGCACAATAGACTGTGGGTGCGACAAGGAAAACTTACCATGGCTCACTGCACTTCTTGAAAATATTAAGCAGGTACGTAAGAATAAAGCAAGTAATGTCGAAACATATTCACTGAAAGCAATATATACTAGAAATCAAAATATAAGACAAGACAATAAAAGTCTTATGCGCGTGTCAAGGCGAGGCTTGTCGTCACTTTGAAAACGCAATAGGCGGGTTCAAAGCGAGATTTGCGGGGCCGCGCGGGGCGCTCCCCGCCGCACCCCGCGCAGCTGTATTCCTGCGCGGCTCGACATATCTTTATTTAAAAATCATTTAGAATATCAGACAGGACGTGGACGCGACTTTTTAAAACATACAGAAAAGACGGGGCAGGCAAGCGGCAGCGTCGCGCTTCTTTCTCTAGGACCAGTCAAGAACGCAGGCAGTACGTGGCGCTTACTGTATGTTTTGTAAAAGGGCGAAGACGTGTCTGCGTACATTTCTGCGGACGTTTCCATACATTTTGTATGAAAGTAAATTGAATGGGCGTGTCTGCGTCTTACGTCTTTTCTGTGTGGCCGGTCGCTACCGCAGGCGATATTCCAGTTAAGTTGTCGACCTATAGTATGTGATTAAAAAATATAACTGTAAATGAATTAGGGCAACAATCGAAAAACCACATGACAGAAATTTTGACGAACTACCTTTCTTATTGTTAAAACCTCCTAATGGTCTAGATTCTTAGGATTACTGTAAATAAAACCTGGTTCTAGGTGGTATCAATAAGTGTTATAAAAAATTTAACACAAACAACCCCATCAATAGCTGCACCACATTCGTTATCGCGATGTAGAAACATTGTACAGCGCCACCTAGTGGACTTTGTGAGAACTATATACTTTACGTATTGAACATAATCGCCTACTAAGGACAAATAAAGCCCTGAATATTTTGTCTTTAATTATAAACATCGCCCACCATGAATGCTCTATGCCCAAAATTAGGAAACAAATGATAGAGTTTGATTTGCATTATCTATTGTAGTTAATACAAATTGACAAATTCCAATACAATAAATTGATTTCGAACAAATTTACGGCTTAAATTTGTTAAAACAATCCTATTTCATTAAAACTTAAAAAAAAATGAATTAAAATTAAGTTTAACATGGCACAATATGCATATTAAATTGATTCATCCATTTAAAATACATGCGCTACACTGTAAAAGAATTCATTAAGAAATAATTTAGAGTTTAATTAACAAAATAAACAGTCACTCTGGAGGTGTGTAATTGGCCCATAAGCTGTGAAGCTTTAATACAAATGACACATCGTCGGAAATGTGTCTTAACTAATTGTTTAGCACTTAAAAACCAGTACTTAGCCTGTAAATAGCATAACATTAATTGGGGACCTCCATGCAACGTTTGCTTGTGTGCATCAATTATAATCAATTCAGTGAGGTGTGTTTTCTTTGGGATTCTAATTGAGTGTTTTCTACTAGATCTCAGCTTAGAATGCTTCAAGCGCTCACCTACTCTCAAAATATAATAATTGCCATGGGAAGATTTTATTTTTCTTTATTAAATATATTTCCTCAGGGAAAGGCTCCATTTGGCATTGTTTGATACACACATTCAATGCATCGAGCAGTTTTTTACTAGATAGATATCCTTTAGATCGATCTGCCATTTGGCGCCTGGTATTGCGTACAAATCGACGACAGTAACAACCACACGCGTCAATCTAGATAGAGTCAAGTATTTATCCCAAAATACTTCGTTCACAGTTACATGATGGACCTTGGCCACCTCTAGCTTCGTGGCAGCAATTTCCGTCTTATCATATTTGATTGTTGGTTCGTGCAGAAACTCCGAGCCACAAAACCACATATCACTTTTGACAAATTCAGACGGTTGTTGCCCACGCGAGGCGCTGTCAGCAGCATTCTGACCTGAGGAAATGTGACACCAGGGGTGGGGATCTAAACTAGTTAGGATTTCTGACATCGGATTGGCTACAAATACTTTCCACCGACTGGGGGTGACAGTTTAGCCTAGTGATAGTTTAGTTTAGTCGCACCATGCATTTAAGTTTGATTTTCCCACATTCAAAGTAGTAGCAATCTCCATCATTAGTCTTACCAACAACACAGCTCCACAAAGTTCCAATCGTGGGATCAACACTTGTTTTACTGAGGCTACCTTAGTTTTGGCAGAGATTAAAGCTTCATGTATCCTCGCCTCAGTGTCGATAGCACGAGTGTAAACCCGTGGAGTTCCACATGACGATCTGTCATTTTTGTAGACATCCATCGTGGGATCCTTACTTCGCATAGTCTTTTCAGCTCCTCTCGGAACTGCCTCGTCCCAACCAAGACCTGTCAGCCTTTGTAAAATTATTTAAGAAACAATTATAAATACATGGTGCTACCCATCCCAAAGGATCGTATAGTCTGCCAATATTGAATATTATAGTCCTTTTAGTAACTGGCCGTGGCAATTCAGGAATATTCATAATGTATCGGAAAGAATCATCGTTTCGGCTCCAAATAAGGCCTACTATTTTAACAATTTCGTCCGTTTCGTCGGTTTCTTGCACCTGACTATTTATTCCTTTGCTCTCGATATATTTTATTTCTTTTACCACCTCATCACAGCACAAACACAGCTTTCTTAAATAGTTCATTCATCTCTTCCTTTTTAGGCTGACACCCTGTTAATAAGTCATCCATATATAAGTCCTTAAAACTCTATCAGCAGCCAACGGAAAGCTATGACCTTCGTCCTGAGCTACTCTATGTAAGGATTTCACAGCTAGATAAGGAGCGCATGATGTTCCAAATGTGACAGTCAGCAATCTGTAATGTTTAATTACCGACCCAGTATCCTCTTTCCAAAGAATTCTTTGTAAGTCAACATATTTACGGCTAACTCGAAAATGCGGTAAGACAGATAGGATGGCTTCGCCAACAAATTATTAGATGTCGCAAATCAGATTGTTGAGTAGGTTGTCCATTGCTCCCTTTTCGCGAAGCATCACAGACTACACAAACCTTTGTCGTGTCATGATGTGGTAGGTAAATAGCCTTTATATTGGTTATCTCATTTTGAGGCACCAACTCCATGTGGTTTAGCTGTAAATATTTGTCTAAAACTTCCTTGTATTTTGTTTCTAAATCCTCATATTTTTCAGACTATTTTCTAGTGACTTCAGTCTTCTTTCAAAGATAGCATATTAATTATATACTTGTGGACTATCAGCTTTACATGGCAAACAAACCACATACCTCCCATCATTATCTCTACACGACGTTTTATTATAAAAATCCTCACAGTATTTTTCCTCGGCCGTATATAATTGTTCCCTTGGTAGTACAGATCTGATTCGATCACCTAAAATTTTTTTATTAGATCGTTATCATCAGTACGGCAATGCAGTACCCTTATACTTTTAGAGCCACTGGTTGTTCTATTAACCGCACCAGATAAAACCCAGCCTAAATTGGTAGACTGAGCAATCGGTGAACCAAATGGACTCTGTTTGACTCCGTCTCTAAGAATTGTTCCATACACCTCGAAACCTAACAGCAAGTCAATTCGACTTGGTGTATGGTAATCAGGATCAGCTAATTCTATATCCTTAAGCTCCGCCCAATCAAATAATTGCATTTTATTAGATGGCAATAGAGCAGTTATGGATCTTAAGATCTCTAGAATAACCCTTAATAAACACAATTGCTTTAGAATCAACCGTTTTGTCTCCGCCCAAACCTGAAATCTGACCAGTTACAGGTATTTTCTTCAAACCTAGAGACTGCACCGTATCTTCCGTTACAAATGACGACTGTGATCCCTGATCTAGCAAAGCACGCAGTGGATCCTAGATGTAGCGCTTACAACAGCCGTCGCTAACAAAACTTGACCAGACTTATATACTTCTCTAGACGAAAAACATAACACCACAGACGCGGACGAATCCAATTTATTATTATTAGTTTTAGTTCTATCTACTTTGTTCTTCCTTAGAATCTGACTTTACATCAGGATGCAAGAGCGAATGGTGTTTTCTTTTGCATTCTCTACATCTTAATTTAACAGTGCAAACTTTGGCAGAGTGATGGACTCATAGACAGTTAAAAACAATGTTGTTTGTCATTACGAATTCACGCCGAGACTCTATAGATCTTTTACTAAAGTCTTTGCAAGAACCAAGTGTGTGTTGCTCCGAGCAAAGCGTACATTAAACATTTGTTACATGACGGGTCTGTATCTTATTTACAGAAGAACTCTGACATTTTGGCCATTTCTGGTGTCCCTGGTTCTGTATATTGATTTATAAAATGCTATAATGGCGAGAACGGTATGAATATTTATATAAAGAGCACACCGAGCTCATGTTCGAGCTCCACACATTTCGTGCATACATTTTCTTATGGTATATTGGCCCTTAAAATCTGAATTATTTATACGGCACGGGTAATGTATATATAAAAAAAAAATTGCGAGCGCAGCGAGCTAAAAATTTTTACAATTTTGGCTCTATTAACTCGGGGTGAATATGATACCTAAATATAACATAAAGCAATGACTGAGTGTGCGCAGCGAACTCGACTCGGACTTCTTGGTATACCTATATATTGGCTCTTTAAATCCGAATTAAGCACCCGGCGCGATTAGTGTAAATATTTAATAAATGAGGGAGCGTAGAGAGCTCGAAAATATTCGAGTTTCGACTAACAAAGCTAGAGCGAACTTATTAAACAAACGTTGTATTTTGGCTGTAAAAATCGGGGGGGGGGGGGGGGGGGGGTTTAAACTGCGGTCCTCCCCCCCCCAAAACATTGGAGGTACGCATTTGCGTGTCCATTGATTGCTCCACCGACAGAAAATAACGTTATCTTAGTTTTTAATTCACATTTGTATTGTGCATATATTTCTTCTGCTTCATCATATACTCAGTAGCTAACATTACCTTAGTGTTTACATTACGCATTTTTTTCTATGTTAAACTCTTCAAGGTTAAGGTTGAAATTAACTTGAAATGTCACTCACGGTTTAACACCAACACTACGTCACCACTGCGTTTCTCGCTGCCGACATCACCGAAGACCAGACTCGTTCCTCCAGGCTCCGAAGTAGCGATGATGAGGACCAGCTCCTTCCTTGCGCCAACCTTGCTGGTGCACTTATGACGACGAAAACCTCCTCAGTTGCTGTCTGGAGTACAGCCCAGCTGCTAACTCCTGTTCCTGGCGGATCCCGTTTGCTCCAAGCACCGTCTGAAGTTCAGCCAGTTTGGCATAAACCCCTGATCCCCAAGCTTTCAATTCCATTTTTTTTCCTCTAGTACCGGCTTAATTCTTAAGATTACTAGAAATAAAACCTGGTTCTAGGTGGTATCAATAAGTGTAATGAAAAATTTAACACACACAACCTCATCATTAGTTGCCGCACATTCGTTACCGCGATGTAGTAATATTGTACAGCGCCATCTAGTGGTCGTTGTGAGAACTATATACCTTACGTGTACACTTATAAAAAAGAACCATGTTGATATTCCTAGTAGTTATTCTGATATTTCGATTGAAAAAACGAAGAAGCATAGTTTAGAATATATTTTTAACGCTAGATCACTAACCTTATTTTTCGGCGCTTAATACTAACCCTCGTCGTTTTGACTACGATATTTAATAAAGGGGGTTAAAGGGTTTTATTAAAATAAAATGTATTTATGTTATTTATTATATTAACATAACTAATATTATGTCAAATTATTAGTCAAACAGCTTATAGGCCAATAAGGGCTCTCATTTCATTATACATCCATTAGTCTCTGAGTGTTCTTTACATTTTTGTTGTTTTGAGGTTATTTTTCCAGTTCTGCATTGTTGTCTTCTTTCTCGCTTCCTGACAAATTTTCATACTTGTAATAATAACTGGCGAATTGTATCTAAAACAATGACTAATAAATAGCGTTGAAACTAAATAAAATACATCTACAACAGGCGTGGGGGCAACCGGTCGACAGAGATTAGACAAAGTATGGAAAAAGTGCGATTACGTGTGCTGGACAATGTTAACAATAAAGCGACGAGCAATCGTAATTTTCTTTAACAATAATTAAAGGAAAGACTGAATAGTAACATATAAAAATTTGCTTTGTAACGTAATCAGGAGCATTAGATTCTTCATGTCAAAAATCTATCATTTCCGAGTACTCTTGGGCAGTAGCGCCTTAATTTATATATTTTATAAATACAGATGACCTGATAGTATATTTTGCCAATAGCACCTGACATCTGACAGGTACAGTTATACGCAGTAGTGGCCGAAGTGGCGTTCTTGGTAGTTTGGTATCCCATATGGCTTTTCCATTAACTTTTTTTAATGTTATACGGCAGACAAACAGGCAAGCGGGCCACGTTATGGAAAGTGGTCACCGCCGCCTATAGACATTAGAAACACCAGGGGCGTTACCAATGGTAATGTCCCCTTGCGTTGCCTACCTCTGATATAACCTTAAAAGGCGCGTCCAGACTCCAGATCTCGCAAATTGTTTCGCACGACGAAATGCAACAGCGCGATGGCGTTGTATATGTGAAATAGTTGTAGATGGCGTTGTATAAATGATACCTCTTGGGGAATTCCATGTACAAAGGAAACACTGTATTTAGGACTCCCAGCTATGGGTGAGAGCTCATTCCATATCCGAATATTAAGAGGTTCTGTTCTTTCGAACCTTCGCGTGGTCGCCAACAGATGGACTACGTAGTAGAGCCCAGTCCGCGGCGGTTGGTCCGATGGCAGCATTGTGCTATGAGCAAAATATCAAAAAGTTCTTGAGAATATTCTTCAATGTACGGCCGGTAGAACACACACAGGGAGCCAAAGTCTTTTTGGTCAGCTAGTGATTTTAACTTGCTTTTTAGTGTAGAGGGTATCTTATTTTGATTTCTGTGCCTGCAATATTCACATTGTCATAACTTTTCACAGATAGAAGACTATCAAACTATGTCATGCTCTGAATATACCAAAGGACTACTAGAGAACCTGAACATAAACAAATTATGCGCTGAGCCATGGACAGTTTGGCCGCTGATATCATTGTTGGCTCTGATATCCATTTGCGCGATCGTGGCTGGATTAATTGTGAAGCAATATCAGAAACAGATCAGAGTGTTTTTATTCATCCACGGCTTGTGCCTCTCTTGCGTACGGGAGGAAGACCCGGACGCTGACAAGCAATATGATATCTTCATCTCATTCTGCCACGAGGACGACGACTTTGTAATGGATGAAATTCTACCGAAACTATCAATGTACAATCTGTGCATACACTACCGGAACTGGATGGCCGGCGAATGGATTCCCGCCCAAATTGCGCGGTCCGTCCACGATTCTAAGAGGACTATCATCGTCATGTCCAAGAGCTTCTTGCGGTCTTCGTGGGGTCTCATGGAGTTCCGGATGGCCCACGCGGCGACGGCTAAGGCAGGCCGCGCGAGGGTTATCGTTGTTCTGCGGGAAGAAGTTTTCAACGTACCGGAGTTGGATGCTGAGCTAAAAAGCTACTTGTCGACTAACACGTACGTGAAGTGGGGCGACCCGTGGTTCTTTGATAAGCTGCGTTACGCCTTACCCCGGGAGCCGATTGGACAGAGTGAGGAGCTGGCTGGTAACGGCAACGACTTTAGGATGGCGGTTAAAGTCTATAGGAGAGATGACGGTGAAACTACACTGAATGGGGATGAATGATGAGCCAGCCGTTTTAATTAAACCATATCTTATAAATAAGCCTATTATTTGCCGATGACCTAAAAGTATTCCTGCGAATTAGTGACTGAACTGACGTAGCAGCTTTGCAGTGCGATATAGATGTAGTGGCGGAATGGAGTGAAGCAAATAGACTGCCGTTTAACACCTCCAAGTGTAGGGTGATAACGTTTTCGTCATCTCGGAACCCCATATGTGCTCCATATTATATTTCTAATGCTCAGTTGGAGAGAGTTTGGGAAATAAAAGATCTCGGGCTAAATCTAGACGTAAAGCTGGATTTTCATACCCATATCACAAATATGTGCAAAAGAGCCAATAAAACTCTAGGTTTTATTATGCGTACGGCATCGCAGTTTACTGACATCAGAGTGGCACAAGTACTCTATAATGCATACTTACGCAGCATGATAGAGTATAGAGCTATCATATGGGATCCATGTGAAGCCAAGTATACTATGATGATTATTATAATTTATTTATTTCACAGTTTAACAGCAATCTAATTCTATTTAAACTAAATGCATAATCAAGTTGTAGTGCCAATAACTAAACTGCAATTTATAATTTAGGACTTAATGTAGCTCATACACCTAACTACGACAAACAAAATTAGTTTAGGTATAATAATACAATTATATATCTTACAAATAAAATAGAAATTTAAAAAGAGCAAGAGAAAAAAAAGAAAAAACAAGATATAGGTATTTATGTTTCCCTGTATGAACGCGAGGCTGTAGGTATGTGTGCGTGTGTGTTGGCGGAGAGCCTAAGGCATAGCCGCTGCGCGCGCGGCGGTGGTCAAGTAGCCGAGGCCAGCGGCCACCGCGGCTCGCGTGCGAATCTACCGCGCACAGCAACACCCGGTATAACAGCTGCGGACTATCAACCCCGCAGTGTATGACGTCATGCAGAAGCCTTATGTCAGCCGCAAAGTGTCTGTCTTCCAAAGACATGATCCTATGGGTGTTCAGATCAGCCGCATAGCCCGCCGGTACCGTGCAAGAGAAACAATTGAGCCTGTTGATGAACGATTTTTGTACCGACTCCAGCCTTGTGCGATGGATAGCGTAGATCGGGGACCATACAGGTAACGCATACTCTAAGACACTCCTGACATAGGCGTAATATATAATTTTGAAAGCCGCAATAGACTTCAGTGCTTAATCGATCTAAAAATAAAACCTAGCATCCTGATCGCCTTCGCAACAATAGCCTCATAGTGAGCACAGAAGGACAGTTTGGAATCTAGAATGACTCCCAGATCCCTCACTTTATCACTGTGTTCAATTGCTACGTTGCTCTTCCTGGTGAAAGTGACAGTCATGCACTTTTTCACGTTGAGATCCAGGCTGTTCTGTGCACAGTATGTCGATACTCTGTCAAGATCTTCATGTAGTTTTACGCAATCGGTTGAGCATTTAATGGGCATGAAAATCTTAGTATCGTCGGCACACATTAGGAATAACGCATTACGAAAACAGGAAGAATAATCATAAAGGCAGATGTTAAAAAGAAGCGGTCCCAAATGGGAACCCTGAAGAACCCCTGAGGGTTCCCCTACGGTTGCCCTCAACTCTGTTACCTCGTCCCTCGTCTTACGAACCTCTTTCAATTCAGCCTCGATGGAGTTGATGTCATGTACCGTCTCATCGAACAGTAAGCTATATTTATTTAGCGATTCCAACATGCTGTTGTACTGCTGGCTATAGTGCCCTATTATTTGCAGAATGTCTGCCGTCGATAACCGATGTAAGCGTTGCTATCAACCTATCATTGTTATCCGATATTGTCTTCAGCAGCGCGGCATTCACGAGCGATACCAATGTCGTTTCCGTGCTAACCATCACAGGTTCGGGTGCGGTAACGACCGGTAAGGAAGCAAGATCGGCTTGTTTATTAACCCCTTCGGAAGATCCAGCTCCCGTATTACGCATAAAGTGATGTGATAGTGCTGGTGATGGATTAGTTGGTAAAATAAAGCCACAAAAAGTTCACTCACCTTCAGTTTATTCAAACTGGATAGGCATACAGATGTAGTTACAGTACACAGAATGAAAGTTCGAACACGCACAGAAGGCGTAATTAATAGCGGCGGAAAACAGATTTAGGAATAGGAAGGCAGTACAGAAAATGGATTCGCACATAAAAGCAATCGCGCGTAGATACGTTGGTGGTGCACAAAGTAACATGCGTCTTGCGTCTAGAATGGCTGCGGACTAAGCGGACCGACCCGCGTTCGCGGCGCAGGAGCTGGTAGATGCGATTAGCGACTACCGCCACGCGTGTCGCTAAATCATCTACTAACAAAAGTAGTTGGTCTGTCCGGTGTAGCTTATCTTACATTGTACAATAGCAATACTATATATTACAATTATCATATTATATTATACTATACATATTATTATTATACCCATTGCAATATAAATATATATATTACACTTTTTACTCTGGATGCTAATTATAAATAAAACATAAATTTACAGTATAATTCCCTAACAAAATATAATAAATGTAAAATAAATAATAAGTAGTTACACTACACGACATCGGGTCCCGGTTGGGAGGACAAAGCGTCTCGTACAGGAGTGTTGTCCCCCTTCCGCTCTTTCGGTTGCGAGCACGGCTTGCACTTCCACGAAGTTTTTTGCTTCGGTGTAAGCTTGATAAACGCCGATCTAGGAACCCCAAAGCACTCGTAATGGTACTGATTAGTGCATTTGTCCTGAGAGCACCTTAGTACCATCTCCACAGCGATGATAGGCTGTTTGCACGAGGTGCATTTCATGGTGTTCGATGTTAATATGAATATACGCGATCGAGTAGTTAAAAGATGTCTCCCAGAGACAAGCGATGAAACGCCGCCGAATTTGTCCGGTCTGAGCTATCTACTCGCCTGTAAACAGCCGCGGCACGTCACCGTAACGAAGCGTCAAGCATTGTAGGGGTCTGCATTCCGCGGCGCGTGCGCGCGTACGGCAGCGCTATCAGGCGCTACGTTCCCCACCACCAGGCCAATCCGCCCTAGCACACGTGGATTGTGCACCCTGCCATTGAGCAACAAGTAATAGTGAATTAGGAGCGTTACTTTCCGTCTCGATTGCAGAGTAAGTACGGGTAGTAACCAAACCGCCTCTTATATAACCATCGTGCAAACTTACGTTGTATTCGTTCTATCATCATGGTATACTTGGCTTCACATGGATCCCATAAGATAGCTCCATACTCTATCATGCTACGTACGTATGCGTTATACAGTACTTGGGCCACTCTGATGTCAGCAAACTGCGATGCCGTACGCATAATAAAACCCAGAGTTTTATTGGCTCTTTTGCAGATATTTGTGATATGGGTATGGAAATTCAGCCTTACGTCTAGATTTAGCCCGAGATATTTAATTTCCCAAACTCTCTCCAACTGAGCATTAGGAAGATAATATAGAGCACATATGGGATTGCGAGACGACGAAAACGTTATCACCTTACACTTGGAGGTGTTAAACGGCAGTCTATTTACTTCACTCCACTCCGCCACTGTATCTATATCGCACTACAAAGCTGCTACGTCAGTTCGGTCTCTAATTCACAGAAATAATTTTAGGTCATCGGAAAATAATAGGCTTTTAGCTATTCTCAGAACCCTTGGAAGATCATTGACCATGATAAGAAACTGAGTGGGTCCCAAAGTACTACCCTGGCTTACCCCAGAGCGAGTAAAGTATTCGCTGGATTCAGTGCCATCTACACAAACGTACTGCATGCGGTTACTAAGGTAGCTAGCAAAGAAATTGAGTAGCTTTGGCGTAAATCCGAATAGCGCAAACTTTTTCAGAAGGATATCGTTGTGAAATAAATCAAATGCTTGTTTGAGATCGAAATATGCAGCATGAACCTGACCTCCAGCATCCATCTCAGCCGTGACATAATCCAGAAGATTGACAAGATTTGTGACAGTTGACCTACCCTTACGAAATCCATGCTGACTATCATGCAGCTGGTTACATATCTGAAGCCGCAAGAGACGATCCACGATAGATTCAAAAACTTTTCCCAGCAATGGCAGATTCGCTATTGACCTAAAATCATCAATATTCGACTGTGCGCCTGCCTTTGGAATAGGAGTAACTCTAGAGAGCTTCCACAATGCAGGATTAGTCGAGTTCTTTAGGCAACAGTTGTATAAATACAACAAAGGCTCTTGAATAACTGGCAAACAGTCTTTAAGGATGTAAGCTGGTATCCCGTCTGGGCCCACAGAGCTAGTACCTTTGAGGCGTTTGACTGCAATGGCCAAATCATATTCATCCACGGATTCAATGGCGACGCGTGCAGCGCTCGCCACAGCATGTGAAGCGCTCTCCGCCTCCCGCACGTCGAGCCGCGGAACGTCATTCTGAAAGACCGAGCTAAAGTGCACCGCAAAATCATCGGCTGCCTCTTGCCCAGATACCTCCGAACCCTTATAGATATAACTATCGCGATGATTTCTGTTACAACGTTTTTCTTTAATGTGTTTCCAAAAAGTAGCGGGTTTCTTGATTATGTTAGCCTGTGCCGACAGTGTATACTCTCTGTATGCGCTTTTAATGAATGATTTTACATATCTTCTGTAATATTTAAATAGTTCCATGTTAAACTCTTTACGCGGCCGGAGTCAGGTGCATGGTTGCACGCTTTGCCATCACCTCACCTGGGCACTCTTTTAGATAGCGACTCATTGCGGGTGGCTGTGTCTCTTCGCTTGGGCTGCGATGTTTGTGTACCCCATCAATGCATCTGCGGTTCAAGGGTGGAGGCCAATGGTCACCACGCTTTGAGTTGCTGTCGGTGCTCAGGGAGATTTCCTCGTCACCACGCTCTCAACGACATTGTCCGGAGGGCATTGGTTGCGGCCAACATCCCCTGCACCCTGGAGCCTCCTGGACTTTGTAGATCGGATGGCAAGAGGCCTTATGGGCTGACTTTGGTGCCGTGGCAGAGGGGCAAGTGCCTTCTGTGGGACGCGACATGCGTGAGTACCTTTGCGGCATCGCATCTGGCTCGCACCGTTAGAGCGGCTGGGGCAGCGGCGGAGTTGGCGGCCCTTAGGAAAAGGGACAAATACTCCGAGCTGGAAAACAAGTATTTGTTTGTCCCACTCGCTGCGGAAACGACCGGGTGTTGGTGTGAGGAGGCGAGGGGTTTCATTAAAGATGTGGGCCGTCGCATGAGGGAGAGGGGGGGCGACCCTCGCTCTGGGTCATTCCTGTTACAGAGGCTGTCCATCGCCATACAGCGTGGCAATGCCGCTAGTGTCACCTTTGGACCAGGAATGGCAAAGAGTGGGGCCTCTAGTTTAAGTTAAGACGATGTGATGCAATTACAGATACCCATTTAGTTTTAGTTTTAGTTTTAATTTTGACATGGATTTTATTAAATTGACGTTGTATTTTATGTAATCTTATATAATAAAAACATTTATTATATAATATAAGTTTTTGCATGTCATGTAAAATTACTAAATATGTGAGTTTTAATTTAATATTTTTTGCTATTAATGGTGTGAACCACGGAGGATAATTATAAGGCCTCGTACCAGTTGGACTCCGTTTTACAGGCACATGTTTGCCAATTGCATCGTACAAGTTTTCATAAAAAGTTTGAACCGATAGATTCACATCTTTTATTGTATACAACTCGGACCAATCTATATTAGCCAGTTCGGTATAAAGTGGACCGAAATCCGCTTTCTTAAAATTATAAACCGGCACAGAAGTAGATCGCATGGAACGGCATCTAGGCACGTTAGATACACGACGTGCCACGCGGAATCCGGAGCTCTACATCTAGCGGTGGATGATACGCATCCGCCGGCACCAGCTGTTCGACCGATTGGCTTACCGACACATCCTCAACCTGAAACTCGCTCAACACGAGGTCTAATATTCCACCGTGGACGTTACGTATTTCATTGTGCTTATTAAATTTTCAAAATTCACAGAAGGTATCGAACTGTAATTTTACACTAGAACTGCACGAATTTATATTAAAATCGCCTAATATTACCACTTTCATAGTATTTGAGTATTTACATACAGCATTCTCAATACAGCTTAATACACTTAGATATTGTTCATCTTTGTAACTCGGTGGTAAATATACAACGCAACATAGAAATTTTATAAAAGTAGAACTAATGACTGCAAACATTATCTCTTTATCAGGTGTTAAACCATCTATATCCGATACCAATCTCATATTATAGGTCGCATCGACTGCGAGATGCACTCCCCCCAGCCAGCGTCCGCAGCCCTGTCCTTACGCAGCACACTCCACCCGGCAGGAAACAATTCAGCATCATACACTGAGCTATTAAGGAAGGTTTCAGTCAATGCTACTATGTTACTATGAATGTTTAGAATGTTCTTATAGAACATTCCAGTTTTCAATCTTAGGCCTCTAACATTCTGGTATTATATCGATATTCTTTTATTGTTTTTCTTCAACTTTTTTGATACTCTCTCACGATCGAAATGACTGGCGCCATTGTCTGATACATATATCTTCGGCCCAACTTTTAGCAGCAATGACTTTATCCACCGCACTACTAGGTACGCCCAGTTTGAAGGATGCATAGTTACCTCGCGCCTTAAGGGCATCAACAGTACACACATCAGTCCCACTTATAGTACGCAAATGGTCACGTACCTCCTTAACAGTGGTACCTTGTCGCACGTAGTAAAGATGCAGAAAACGTATCCGCTCCGCAGCTCGCAAAAGGGTAACCCCCGGCGCGGCAGCTCCCCGCAGGACGACGGGCTGTCGGTCTCGGCGATGCCTACTCTTCACCTCGATCCATTCTCCGTTACCTTCCTCACAAACCGGTGTAACACTTCTCTCATCCGCAAATACCGAAGAAAGTATTGTTCTATTTTTATCTGTACTCGGCGCTTGGATATTTCTTGTCTGTGGCTTGTGGGGTTCCCTGACGGGAGACCGTATCGGCGGTGCAGGTGGTGCAGCATCACGCAATGGGGTGCGCGGTTTCGTGTTCACGGCAACCTTTCGACAATCTACGTTTCCGTTTGTCTGCGGCGATGTAGCTCTGGTCGTAGAGGTTGGAGTTGGTTTTACGTGTAAATTTACCTGTATGTATTTAAGGTACCTTTGCGGGTAAATTTACTAGCTGTATCTGGTTTAACTTGCTCTCCAAAACATCCATTCTAGAGTTAAGCTGCGTCGCAACATCTCTCACAGCAGACTCAACTCTTTCAGTCATCTCTAGCATAGACTCGCAGTTATTCAGCAGGGCTCGCGCCATTTCCTCGCGCACCAAGGTACGAATATTATCTAAAAATATCGTGTCATCCATGAACGGCGCATCAACTGCACTAGGTTTTCTTTTTGCGATGTTAACAAAATTTCGATGCATTGGTGTTTGTGTAGGGGTAGTGTCGAATACTATGTTCGAACATTCCAAAATGGTGTGAATCGTTCTGCTTGAGTCCGTGTCTTTGCATCTACATGTTTGACACTGCCAATTAGTTTTATTTACGATGGTCATTACAGCAAAACTATTCTCAGATATATTCACACAATCCAAGTCATAATAAGACTCACATAGACAACATTTTAAAAACATTCATTAATTTAATCAAAATAACAAATCAAAAAAATTCATCATTAATAACTCTTTGACATTCAGTACAGGTTAAATTCATTCTATTCATATCCACGAACAAAATATTCTTCTTTTCGCGCGCAGATATCAAGCAGCCGTACGCTTTAGTAGGTACCTACAATGCGTTCGCAGGTAAGAGCAGAGCGGCGGCGGCGTTCGCTATCCCGAGCAGGCGGCCGATCGCCGTAATTTTATGCAGCGCGTCTTGACTGCGTTTGCGTCATAACGTTTGATTTCGTATTGCCGTAATTATCTAACGACGCACACGTCACGGAAACCTAAGCGCCGCGTGTCACCGTATCGCCCTAATAGAACCTGAGTTACGCGTCTTTTGTATCGCACAAAATCGGTATCGCGCTAAATTTTGACGTTTCATAAATGTCAAATGAAATGTCACTGTGCAGTGTTTATTACTTGTTTCCCGCGTGTTGGTGACGCTTTGCACAAGTATATCTATAGTTGAGTTTGCAAAGTTTGTAAGTAACTTTTATGTTCTTTTCGTTTTATTTCCTACAGAAATATAGTTAAAATACCATCATACGCAAATAATTGATTAATAAGTACCTAAATTTTCAGCCACAATTGAAAAAAATGAACGATTTGCGTTGGCAAATATTAGATTTGGCGGATGAGGAAGATCGCCGCCGCCGACGTCGTATCGAAGCAAGGCGAGCCAGACTTAGGCAAGGGAATTTCACCTCGGTGATATGACGGACACCCAATTTGTTAAAACCTATCGGCTTAACAAGGTTGCGGTTCGAGAGCTGGTCACCTTATTAACACCCGTTATGCCCAGGCAAAGGAGGAACGACGCAATGAGTGTGACTACAAAGGTAAATATACTTGTGTAGGATGTAGTTGGTTGGGGCTGGGACTATATACATATTTTAACGGCGGAAATTTTACAACATCTTAACTTAAATAGGTTTATTTAAACAATAATAGAGGAAACAACTTTTCTTTCTTTTCAGCTACTGATTGCACTGGCATTTTATGTCTAATTCCTGTCCCACAACTTCCGTTACAAGAACTTAGGCGTGAGCCGCATAATCAGGTCTGCAGGGGGGCTGCTGAGGCAGAGTTCTAGCTCTAGCACCGCCGTATGTCGCTAGGCGTGACATGTCGCATAAAGTTAATAAAGGGGAGGGCAGCCCAACAGGCTCTTATTCAAAGGCTTTGGGATGAGAGAAACCTTTTGTAAAAAATAAAAATGAATAAATTGAATTTAAGCAAAAATTGTTTTATTTATTTAGTTTTAGTTCTGCTTAAATCATATTAAACATAATCAACGTCTTCAACATTAATCTCATCTTCAACATCAACAATAAGTCTCATCGGTATAATAAAGTTCGGCTTAAATCATATTAAACTATAATGACAGTCTTCAACATTAATCTCTTTTTCAACAACAACAATAAGTCTCATCGGTATATTAAAGTTCTGCTTAAATCATATTAAACTATAATGACAGTCTTTAACATTAATCTCTTCTACAACATAAACAATAAGTCTCATCTGTATATTAAGGGATGGCTTTATTCTGTTCATCTTCAGACCGCAAACAATGAGAACAGCAACGTTTATTCTAAAAGCAAAATATACATTTTTAAATAGCAGTCTAGTCACATCACAAAAGCTGAATTAAAATAATTATAGCTCACCATATCTAAACGCATGGATTGTGCAAGTTCCCTAGTGGCCGTATTTTGTACCATGGAAGATGCTAATTGCCTCACACTATCGGCTAATAATTTTGTTGTCTCGCATCTGAGACGCTCCAGTTTTATCAACATTTGCCTGCAGTGCGCTGGGATTTTCAGGATGAGGCACCTCTTCCTCCCTCAACCTCTTTGCAGGTCGCCTTGAACGTGTCGGTCTGAAATATATTTAAATGTGTAATCATTTTATAAATAATAAATTTTATTGAAACCTAAAATTATTTTCTTTGTCGGGAAAGAAGGCGACTCTTATGGTCTGTGTAACCAAAGATTCAACCAATAACAATGTAATTAACATGTACCTAAGCGACTAATTACAACATGTACCTTTTGCCATACTTTGGGGCTCCGACTTATCCCATCAGCCTCTGCGTTGAGTAAATTGGCGCATTCTGCCCAGTCTTTGGCTCAAAGCCCAAGCCTCCTTGTCCGAGTCCCGGTGGTTCTCAAGGAACTCCACCAAGACCTCAATTTGTCTCAAAGAAACTATTTTTTTTCTCGACGTCATAACCGTAAATCTGCAAAGTAAAAACTTTTTATTTACGTTATCTTTGTAGTTGCCGGCAAGGTATATAAACGGCAAGTTACTTTTAATTTTAATACATACCTTTGCAAGCGAAACAAAAACAAATAAAATACAATTTTAATCTTGTCGTAGTAAACAAACATAACCTTTAACCTCACCAATGTTTTCTTTTTTCTTCCATGTCAGGGCAAAAGGATACAGCTCAAACAGCCATTTACCAACGTTTTTGTATTAAATATCTCCGTTTTATACAATTTTTAGTACATTATAACAAAATCAAGTGTTTTGCATGTGTATAAACATATATACTAGGATATTTAGTATGACATAGCCATCTAATACCAAGTTTATGAGTAAACCTAATCGATTTCATAATGAATAATCGATAGGTAGATTGTCAAAACTGGCGCACGGCAACACACACTTGTCTTAAGCGTAGGTGAAGTAGACGTGCAGTGTACGCAACGCTTACGCGCAGTTTTATTTTACGGCAATACCGATGATTATTTGCGTTTAACGTGCACGTCGCTTAAGCGTCAACTGCACGTACACTCGACTAATGCGTCATAAAATTACGGCGATCGGCCCGCAGTGCAAGTGCACCGGGGCTGACGGCCGATTACGCGTAGGTGCCTACGGCACTGCACTGGACACGATGAGTCACTGCTGCGATTAGTGAATACAATACATTTATTTACACTCACTACCGGCAGATTGCACTTTTTAAACTATTTTGCTTAATATTTCTTCAACGATGTACAAATGCAGAAAAGTAATTTCACCAGTAAAATTGTCACAATTTCAGCAAGAGAACACTGCCACTCTATATGTTAGGCGTTAACTTTATACCACTATTTAAACACAAATAATGAAGAGCAAACGAATACAGATGTTGCCTTGAACGATGTCCGGCCGTACATTACACACACTAACACACATACACACGCACGCACGCACGCACGCACGCACGCACGCACGCACACACACACACACACACACACACACACACACACACACACACAGAGAGAGAGAGAGAGAGAGAAAGAGAGAGAGAGAGAGAGAGAGAGAGAGAGAGAGAGAGAGAGAGAGAGAGAGAGAGAGAGAGAGAGAGAGAGAGAGAGAGAGAGAGAGACATACACACACACAGACGCACGCAGACGCGCACACACACACACACACAGACGCACAGACGCGCAGATGATGATTAGAATTATTTTAAACTTTTTTTGTAATGGTAACTTTTTATTAATAATTGTTCCATAGAGTAAGAATCTGTTATTGGCTTTCTGGTATTTACGAATATCTGATGTAAAAGTTTTAAGAGCATCTATAACCAAAAAAAAAATGTATGTTCTCATTTTTATTTATACCATCAAATTTCATTTTCATATTTCTTCATTTCTTTTTTGGGGCAGTCTCTAAGGATAACCTCTGCCGGAGACTCATTCTACAAATGAATCGTAGAATTTAGAATTTCGCGTTTAAAATTGTTTATTATTAAATAGGGCACAACGTCACTGATAGGAAGACAGTGGCTTGCCGAGCTTAACCCTTTTCTTGGCGCAGTGTATTATTTGATACATTGCACTTTTCAAAAATCTACGAGGAATTTGAAACGTATTTTCAAACTATTTTTATAATATGCTCGATATATCAATACCAAAACATTAGTAGAACACAAAATGGCGAATCATTTGAAAGCATTTGCGCATGGCAATGTAAAAATAATGTGGTTTTATTATAATTGGTACGAATGTTGATCAAAACTGGTTTGCTTCGAATAGGCTACATAATTTTATTTTCAGAAAGAGTTTTTCCACGCACCGAAAAATATTATAAACACATTTTATCTACACTCATAGCTTAATGTTCCAATTACATATTCGAAAACAGTTGTTTAAGGATACACTTTTTTCACGCGAGTCCATAAAAAATTAAAAAATTACTTTTCAATACAGCATTTCCCATACTATTTTCATTACAGCTGTATCGAAAAATAACTTTTTAATCATTATGCAACACTTTTCTTTTTTTAAATTTTGTCGGGCGCCGGGACTCGGCTAAATGTAGGCTGAATACCTAAATGTCTTTAACAAATTCAAAATTCCTGTTTATATTTGTGATCAGTTCATAGTCTGTGGTTGTGTTGTGATTGTGTACATTTGGAATTATTTTCCCGCTAAACAGAATATTTTTTCTAATTGTTGTAATTTGTGTTTGTAAATGTTTTTTCTTGTTTGAAGCAAATAAATAGATAAATGTAAAAGTAGTGAAGTGAATTTCCCGCCGCTTGATATCCTCGACGCGTAGATACAACAGAACTGACTCGCATTTACTTCCAGCGAAGTTGAAAAAATTATAGGTACGAAATTTTAACATGAAAATATGAGTGTAGATAAAGTAGTGTATGCAACTGCATATAATTAGGTACTATATGACAGTTGCATAAACTACTATTATGAGTGTTTTGAATGTGAAATGTGTTGCCAGCGTTCTACATGTTTTTAGATATACAGGGTGTCCCGTAAGTCGACGTCAAGCCGGAATCGGGTGATAGTCCAAATCATAATAGTTACTAGAAAAATAAAAAATAAAATCTAAGTCTTGAATTTTTAAATTATAGGCATTTCCTTTTTTTTCGAGAAAATGTACACCCTGTGATGGTTTTTTAGCTCCTGTTACTACAAATTTTAACTTTTTTTCAATTTTATTTTTCTTATGTAATCCCGAATAGTGCTAATCTAACCTATTACTTAGAATTCCAAGTCAACTGCTCCAGCTTGGAAGAAAGTGTCACATTATGCCGTACAATGAATAGACAATTAATATTTCGTCCAACTTTAACGGACTGTACTGAAAAAAAAAAGTACTACGCCAGGTTGGCAAGTAGCACGAAAAGTTGACGCATTTAATAAGGATTCTAAAATGGTATAATACTTGCTACATTATTTCTTTTATTAAAAAATTCCTTCAAGAAACCCAGTTTTGAAAAATTTTACATTACCTACTAAAAATTATTCTAGTGCGTTCAAAGCTTGTCTAAGACTGAGTGAGACAGGTAGTGACGATTTCGAGTCAAATACAGAGAAAGTCATTTTATGAAGTGTGAGCGAGATAGATAGTGACGCCACTTTTTTAATATTGGCACACGCAATACAGATCAGTACGTTACGCTCCTTCGTTTACTACGCATCTTTCCGTATTCGTTCGTGTTATTTCGTACTTTCGACTTTTTGCTTCGTTTATTGGACTTGTTTGTTTGCTTGTGATTTGGACAGTTTCGATCTCTTTATAACGACCTTTGCTTTCTCCTGGACTATCGTGTGATTGTGTAGTGCCACCATGCCTGTGTACACCACTCAGGAATATGCCAACATGCACTTTATTTATGGCGAATGCAGAGGGAATGCTAGTGCTGCGGCTGGACTGTATCGCGAGAGGTACCCAAATGCTGATCGTTATCCAGATCACCGAGTTTTTACAAATGTGCACCGTCTACTCTCCACAGAAGGCATACTTCCAAACCGACTACATGGTGAAGGAAGAAGTTCCTTGCCTTACGAGGACGTAGTACTTCAAGCAGTTGAAGAAGATCCAAGTATTTAGGTACGTGCAATCCAGCAAAGCACAGGAGTGCCCAAAACTATAGCTCACCGAATTTTACAAAAACATGAGCTCCACCCATACCATGTACAGC
Source organism: Blastobasis adustella (assembly GCA_907269095.1). Classification (NCBI taxonomy): domain Eukaryota; kingdom Metazoa; phylum Arthropoda; class Insecta; order Lepidoptera; family Blastobasidae; genus Blastobasis; species Blastobasis adustella. Next base: position 3,259,747 of record OU026132.1, read on the forward strand.
GAGTACAAACCCTGCATCCTCAGGATTATCAACTTCGGGTTGCGTTTTGTCAAACGATGCTACAAAGACACCGGGAAGATCCGCGATTCTTAGAGAAAATTTTGTGGTCGGATGAATCGACATTTAAAAAAGACGGTTACATGAACCTACACAACTTACACGAGTGGCACGTAGAGAATCCGAATTTAATGAGACAAGATAGATCTCAGTATCGTTTTAAAATAAACATGTGGACCGGAATTTTAAATGGAAGAGTCATAGGACCTTTTTGAGTTGCCAGAGATCTTGACTGCTGAAGTTTATTTAGATTTTTTACAAAACAGTTTACCTAGTTTACTGGAAGACGTGCCACTCAGTCTTTACAGAGAGATGTGGTATCAACAAGATGGCTGCCCAGCGCACTATGCCCGCTCAGTTAGAGCAATTCTCAATGAAGAATATCCGGGCAGATGGATAGGTCGGTCTGGTACGATCTCGTGGCCAGCCCGTTCACCGGACTTAAATCCATTAGATTTTTTTTACTGGGGAGCAGTGAAAGAGAAAGTTTATTTTAAGCCAATCGAAAATGTAGCTGAGCTTCGGCAAAGAATTACGGAAACAGCTGAATTTGTCAACAACGGAAGATTTGCCTGTGTGATAGTCCGATCTTTTTTAAGAAGATGTCGAGCTTGTATTGCAGTTGAAGGAAGGCAGTTTGAACATATTTTGTAAATAATAAATCTTTGCATCTAATTGGTGTTTAATTTTAAACTTAAGGAAAATTTGTCCTAAATTTAACAAAAAGTTAGCATCTCTGACTTGAAAGCATCACTCACATTTCATGAATGACTCTCCGTCTCACTCGGTCTTAGGCAAGCTTTGAACGCACTAGAATAATTTTTAATAGGTAAAGAAAAAATTTTCGAAACTGGGTTTCTTGAAGGAATTTTTTTTTCCCCGTAATCAAAGAAATAATGTAGCAAGTATTATATCATTTTAGAATCCTTATTAAATGCGTCAACTTTTAGTGCTACTTGCCAACCTGGCGTAGTTCTTTTTTTTCAGTACGGTCCGTTAAAGTTGGACGAAATATTAATTGTCTATTCATTGTACGGCATAATGTGACACTTTCTTCCAAGCTGGAGCAGTTGACTTGGAATTCTAAGTAATAGGTTAGATTAGCACTATTCGGGATTACATAAGAAAAATAAAATTGAAAAAAAGTTAAGATTTGTAGCAACAGGAGTTAAAAAACCATCACAGGGTGTACATTTTCTCGAAAAAAAAAGAAATGCCTATATATTAAAAAATTCAAGACTTAGATTTTATTTTTTATTTTTCTAGTAACTATTATGATTTGGACTATCACCCGATTCCGGCTTGACGTTGACTTACGGGACACCCTGTATATCCAAATTGCGACATTGCTGGAATTTAAAAAAAAAATTTAGGTGTTAAGGTCCCGGTTGTGCTCTCGAGAACGAGGGCCCGGGGTCCGCCTTGACCACGATCCAGGATTTGGCGATCAAGTACCACCATCTTGACGCTGCTACCAAGGGAGCATGACCAGATTGGATCATGGTCACAGATTCAGTCGCCTGAATGTGCAGGTTTCATCATGTTTTCCCTCACCGTAAGAGCATCGGTTAGTGTTCAACTAATGTACATAACTCAGAAAAGAGTCATTGGTACGCGGGATTCAAACCCGGTACCTCTTGCAAACGATTCGGGTACCCTAACCATTCGACCACCGAGACTCTTTGATAGAGAATGTACTAGTAGGCTTAAATGGGTTACAGTTTTTTAGTAAAATCGACGTATCGCGAGCTGTAATCAGGTAGAATAAGTCGATTCAAAGAAGTATTCAGTCATTAATAAAATTGTTCCCAGTAGTCCCCTCTAGCCCTGTCCCCCGGGGAGACAGCTGGGAATTGTCTTCCCAGTTGTCACCGGGGTGACAGTTCGTGCCGATTGTTCCCTTTGAAAGCTGAATGGAGGGGACAAATGGGAAGTATATTTCTCAGTTGTCACGGGGGGAGGTGACAATTGCTACGATTACTTCCCAGAAAATAAAAGAACATGTAACTTTTTCCATTAGATTTCAGCATTTTTATTTGTTGTGTTATATAGAATCAAATAAAAAACCAATATTATGTTACGCTTACTTATACATACAATCATTAATCTTATTAATACTCATCGTTTTTTGATAATTACAGATAACCACTAATATTAATAAAAATAATAATGTTTTTAAGAATGTCTAAAAAAATACAAAAAATCAACATTATGTTCCACTTGCTTACTTAAAGGTACAGTCATCAAACAATCACAGATATAATACTTATTAATAATTTGTTAATTATCACAGATAATCACCAATATTTACAATCATTTATTAGGAAACTAAATACTTACTAAGGTCATAAACTTAATGTCTAAGTGCTTCCAAAAAATGACCAACAGACATATCCCCTTGCAGAAATTCCATTTGCATTTCTTGTATGAACTCGTCCTTGAGTACATATTTCTTCTGCCTTTCTTTAAATATTTTTAATTTGTTTTTAATCATTGTGTGTCGAACTGTGAAAAATGATGCATCTTTTTGTATGATGTTAAGAAAATGAATGATGTTGGGCTTCTTTCTTCCTACTTCGCGATTCAATTTGTTGTGCCAGCCCTCCAAACAGTTAGTTGTGCGATGCTGACTTCCGTATACATTCCAAATTTGTATAAATTCTTCTTTTAACCATTGTTTTGTCATATAGGCTCGAAACTTTATCATGTCCTCTTCTTCTGTTTGTTTCCGTGTGATGTATGACCAACCTTTAATAACTTCGGATGGCGGTAGTAAAGGGAGCACAGCGCTTAATGCCACTTCGCGAATTTTTGTAGGATTATTCGATTTCGTGATTTCAAGCTCGCGTCCTTTACGCCAAATAGCCTTGTTAAAATGATAGTAACATCCGCTCACTATTACAGAAGGAAAAACCTTAGCGATGGCGCTCATAGCTGCTGTTTCATAATCAGTTTTATATTTTATGGGATTCCATCCAGGTACTTGGGATTTAATTAAAGAAAATAAAGCCACATAGGACGATTGTTGTCTGTCACTCATTAGAGAGTACACAAGTGGCACAATGTTTGTATTGCTCACAGTACTTCCTATATCACCATGTATGGTGTATAGTTGATCAAACGGTTTTGGACAAATTTTAAAGGTTCCATCGCTGTAATAATCCTCAACTGTAAGTAATAACTCTTTTGCTCTTTGTGAACAAAAGATAATGATTCGTTTATTATCGTAGTAATAATCTGCCATTAAGAAATCTTCATATCCAGTGGGAATTTGAACCTCTTCTATTTTGTCGCATTGGATTTTATCAACTGCAGCTACTTTATTTCTATATCTATACATTGATGATTTGACAGATTTAAAACTTGGAATTTGAGCAATAAGTTGCAGTCCTTTGTTTTCGTATGAAGCGACCATATCATTGTAAGTTTGAGGAACTGCTTGGTAATTGTGTGTAGTCAAATCTTGTTTGCATCGATAGAGGTGCTCGTCGATGTCGTTTTTGGCAAAATTGGGCGTACACGTGTGAATAGTTTCTTCTAGAATATTTCCGTCCTGAAAAACAAAAATTCTTTCAATAGCATCTAAAATAAATAATTACCCACTAGTTATTCCAATAAACGTTACACCGTACCTATCAACCTAATAAATTAATAATATTATTTTATAATTATTAGCATTATGATAAATAACTACACAGTAAATTATAAAATGTATTGAAAAAAGGTACCTAGTTAAAAAAAAATTGTGGGTAAGTTAAGTACTTAATCATTTTAAATCCCAAACTTTGTTGACATGTCATATGTAGATTAAGTAATTAAAGAAATCTATACTTAAATGCTTACTTTTATCCTGATACGCCCTTTACACATTTTCCTTCTCTGGCTACACTCCCATACTGAAAGACCAGTATTGTACTGTTTCTTCTTATAAAATTGATGGCCTGCTCGTAACAGTACGCTTCCAGTTCCTCTTTGTATTATCACAAAAGTAGATTCACACGAACTGGAACATGCTCTATTACCCGAACTGGAACATGCTCTATTCCCGGACATATTTGCAGTATTTAACAGTAAGTGACACAGCGGGCGGAACTAACGAAGTTTATCGTAGGAAATGCATCATCCATTTGAAAAATATGTTTCTACCTACATGTTGAAAAAATATCTTACTCGGTGTTGCCGTAGAAAATAATAGTAGCATAGTTATAAAATTGAATTAGGAAAACGATAAGTAATTAATTGATTATAAGATGATAATAACCCTGTGATTGTTTGATGACTGTACCTTTAAGTAAGCAAGTGGAACATAATGTTGATTTTTTGTATTTTTTTAGACATTCTTAAAAACATTATTATTTTTATTAATATTAGTGGTTATCTGTAATTATCAAAAAACGATGAGTATTAATAAGATTAATGATTGTATGTATAAGTAAGCGTAACATAATATTGGTTTTTTATTTGATTCTATATAACACAACAAATAAAAATGCTGAAATCTAATGGAAAAAGTTACATGTTCTTTTATTTTCTGGGAAGTAATCGTAGCAATTGTCACCTCCCCCCGTGACAACTGAGAAATATACTTCCCATTTGTCCCCTCCATTCAGCTTTCAAAGGGAACAATCGGCACGAACTGTCACCCCGGTGACAACTGGGAAGACAATTCCCAGCTGTCTCCCCGGGGGACAGGGCTAGAGGGGACTACTGGGAACAATTGCACTCACGTACCTGTATATTATTTATCGTAACACTGATTCTAATTTCTTATCTAGGTAAAATTTATAATCCTCTACGATAACTAGGGCGTCTTGAACTTCACGTATAACACCGCTCGTAGTCTCGACTCAACCAGAAGTGTCCCTCTAACCTCCTCCCCAGTCCCTTTTATATCCATTCCTCACGAGGTCCTTGATTCCCATCAAACTGTCCACGCAAAAAACTGTTCTCATGAAACCAGCACAATTTCCCGCGATCGCAGTAGGTATTTTTCACAAGAAACTATTTCACAGGATCAACGTAGGTATGTTTCACAGGATCATCGTAGGTATGCTTCACGTGAAACCGTTTCACAGGATCCCAATAGGTATGTTTCACATGAAACTGTTTCCCAGGATCATGGTAGGTATGTTTCACGCGAAACTGTTTCACAGGATCATAGTAGGTATGTTTTACGTGAAACTGTTTCCTAGGAACACTGTAGGTATATTTCATGTGAAACTATAAACTTCCCGTGACGATCGAAAACAACCTATATTCCTCACCAATAAGGTCGATTCTTCATTGTCAGATACAATTTCATGCGATAATTGTAGGTATGTTTCACGCGAAACGCTAAACTCCACGTGACGATTGAAAGTATGCTTTACTAATAACTTAATAAGGTCGATATTTCACTAAAGGATTTCTGTTTCACGGGAAACGCATGAAATTTTCAAGGCACAATCTCTTGATGCCGATGGAACTTACGCTGTAATGATAATAAAATAAGGTTGATATTAGTTTTGTCTTCCGAATACCGACTTGACTCGACGCTTGCCTCCAGCGGAAAATGGGCCTTACGAGTAGGCATTAAGGGCGTGAATAGCATGTACTCAGATACCTGTATCCAAGTAGGTATCAAATTGCGGAGTATAGTAATTTCCTTTTATTTGGATAATATATTTTAAAATTTCCCCATCTATTTTGCTATAGGTAAGTATTGATGCCGACCTCCCGACAGTTGGTAGGTAACAGTTTTAGGTATTTTGTTAGTAGGGAATTGTTTTAGGTGTTGTAAGTCTTTCTAGGTACTTACCTATACCCAATGTCGACTCCTTAATGTTTTTACTACTTAAGTATTTAGTTAGACTACCTAAGTGTACCTATTTACCTGCGAATGGAATAATACCTAAATCTGATTATCGTACCTATTTAATTTTTGAGCTTAGGTGGGACCGTCACATCACCAACCCAATTATTGACAATTTAGAAAATATACGAGAACGAATTAAGTCTAATATAGAGAAAAATCAAAACAAACAGAAAAATAGGCATGACGCAGATCGCATCCCAGCTACAAAATATGAAATAGGTGATCTAGTTTAAATCGTCCGTAATAACTACAACAATGACGGCAAAAGTACAAAGCTTTTTTCGAAATTTATAGGTCCGTATAAAATTGCCGCGACTCTAGGTAATGATCGTTATAGAGTAACAAATGTGCCAGGTTTCGCGAAAAGAGGTAAACCATACAACTCCGCGATTGCTGCTGATAGGATTAGGACGTGGATTCATGTTAAGGCGTTAGAATTACACGACAGCGATAGTAGCAGCTCTAATTCGAGTACCGCACCGCATATTGAATGACCTGTCTGTTATATCTATCAGTATATTATATTAAGTTAGATTAAGTAAATATATTATAAGATTCAGAAGTGGAAACGATTTAAAAAAAATGAGATATACAGATTAACAACCTTCTTTATTTAATTTTATTACAATTTTGAATGCTAAACCGAAAATAAATCACAAGAATCAAAGCAGCAAATACTTACAACACAAATAGGCACAAAATCAGAAAATAAGCGAAAACCAAGTGGCTCACGTGACCGGGACAAAATTATGGAACAGCAAAACCGATGCGTAGCCGACGAGCGCCAGGAAGCAAAAAGAACGAATGCGCTCCTGCTGCGCCTTATATAGCAATAAGCGGGAGGGGTGCGTCGTCAATTCTTCGTCTCGCGCGTGCGCGGAGCGCACGTGCGGGGAGACCGTGTTTGGGCGGTTGCCCACGGACGGTAGTGTAGTTGCGCGGCCCGTTGAGACGGGCCGGTCGTTAGGGTGAGCGCCTTCTTCACCTCCCCCGAAGTCGCGCGCGCTGGGTTGGACGGCCCATCCAACGCGACCCACATGGAGGAGGCTTCCGGGTCGCTGACGGTGTTGGGGGCTGCCACTGGCGTGGCAGGGGCGTCGCCGGAGTCTCGCAGGAACGTCGACCTCGCAAGGGACTTTCCTGCGGCTGCCGGGGGTCTCGTTCGGAGGAGGGGGCCGCGGGACTAGGTCGCTCAACGGCCCCCGCGTTGCTGCCCAATTGCAAGCAGCGCTCGGGGCCCGGCGCAGTTAGATCCGTCGACCCGTAGGGACGGAAATGCAGCGCCGGGCAGTCAATCCGGTGGGTTGGCCGTCGGGGCGCGGTGCGCGCGTCGGCGGCCGGTGTCGAGTCAGGTGGGGCGCCGCGAGCGGTGCTCAGCGGCCGTAGAGTCCGGTAGGGGTGGGGTGTAGGGTCTCGACCCGAAGGGAGTCCGCCTACACCCGATGTCGCGTCAGGGTGGAGTCGTCGTGTCCGGTAGGGCGCCGTCGTTGACGGCGATGAGTCGACGACGGCGCGGCGTCTGCTTAGGGCCGCGCGGCGGCTACGCGGTTCGCGTGCGCGGCGCGGCGTCACGTTCGGTGGCGATCAGGTTTGTGCGCGCGCGGGAGGGGTGCGAGAATAGAAGCGGTTCTTATACGGCCTCTCCTGACGTTGGGTCGTCCTCGGCCCAAATTCTTCCTGAATTCTCTTCATGGATGAGTGTCTTCAGTTGAAGGCTCGGCCTCTTCGTCTACGTCCAACAGAGGCATGGACCGGCCTGCTGTAGGTACGGGCTCGGTTGAGACCGTCTCAATTTCATTGGTGTCTGAAACAATCATCACTTACATAGCATTTGTATTTACAACTTGGGTACATGCATCCACAAATAAACCCAACCGCGCAACAGTCAATTAATTTATTCGTCAGCAGTTTCTCTCACACACATGACTACTTTCATACGTCTTCAAAAACTGAACCTCAAATTATCTCACGTAGAGATAATTTATAGTTAATAATTACAGTTAAAACTAAATGTAAATGTCAATCGATTGGGTAAATTTTCTTTCCATCTTGACTGAGTTAAACTATGTTATAGAAATCTTTAGTAGTGAGGATATTAATGGAAATTGATGAAATTTATAAATGTAATTAATCTGTTCGATACAATATAGACCTAAACCATTTATATAAATATAATAGGTGTCAACTTAACTTTTGTCGCCGACAGCAAATATACACTGACTCTAATTTATAGTAAATTAAAATATAATTTAATTATACATTATTAAACTTTATGATCTGATTCTAATATTTGTTCTGCTGCTCGCCCAGCCGCCTCGCTCTGCTCCGAAATAAGAAGTGTCAACCTTCTACCCCTCGATTCATCTCGTTGACCATTATTAATTACTAATTACAGATTTAGTATCTACTCTAATTCACTTAAGGTTCTTCTTTGCTTGTGTTGCTGGGTGTCCTTTGGTTGTTACGGATGACAACCGACGTCTGCTCATCATCCCTTGTGGCGGGGAGTGCCATCTCCCAACCCCGTCGCTTCCCGCGTATGAGCCTTTCACCACCGACTGACTTTGTCTCGCTTGCTCGTCCCTGAAATTGTCCAAGGGTTTGCCGCGTAATATCATATTTGATAAGCATCCCTAAGTTGTAAGACCTAGGATACAGATTGATTTAAATGTATCTGAAACCTTTGTTTTTGTAATAGTTTTTTATTCTGAGGCTAGCTTGTTCGCTTTCTTGGTATTGTTTTTACATCGATATCCCAACGTGAATTTATTTGACATTTTGAAATACGAACTTTTATTTTTTTCACGCTTCACAAGTGTGACCCTTGTGATTAAGCTCGTTGCGTTTTGGGGAATTTATTGCTTTTGGTTTTCGGAATTTTAAGTAGGTGCCATATGTGGGTGTTTAGCCTCTTATGTTAGCAAATTGATACGTTCGAACGACGCCAATGTTTTAACCGACTGCGACTGAAAGAGGGTTATGTTTTATGAATTTGAATTATTAGCGTCCCATCACAGTGTGTCCGTAGTAGTGAGAACAGAGCGATTGCGAAATTTGTTGTGTGGTTATCGGCTTGTTTAGCTTCTTTTGCTCGTGGGGTGTTTGTAGGGGTACAACAGATAATTTCTCGCTTTCTAGTTGAAAGAAACTCGCTAATATCTCAAGCTCGGGGTGGCCTTCTAGTAGGTTATTATAAGCGAAATCTGTCCACTTTTCGATTAATGTGCTCGGCAATTTAGAAGTAACAGATGACGCGAGCTCTGGACTGCGTAAATAGTCTTTTTGATTTAGTGAACGGATTGAAGCCACACAGTTATTGATTTTCATTGAGAAGTTGATGATATCATATTGATAGTAAATAGGCAAAGTAGGTAACTTACGTAACTGCAAATACAAATACAAATACTTTATTGGTAACAGTGTTACAAGTCAATTGATAATGAATTATATAAGTCACGAAATTATATTATCTATTACATAAAACAGTCGTTACTTATTACAATTATAACAAGAAGTAAAAATAGACCGGTTTTACGGCAACAAAAATAAATTAAACTACACATTTTGGTGTGTACATTTTAAATTAACAAATTCGTCAAAGTCGTAAAAGCATTGATCCAGTAACCACTTCTTTAGTTTAAATTTAAAACTATTGATGGTAGTTGCATTCTTAACGTGTTCCGGGAGTTTATTGAAGACAGTTGGCCCCAAAACATACACCGACTGTTCGGATTTTGTAAGCTTATGGAGCATAGGAGAAGTTGGCTCTCGTCTTTGTTGCTTCTTAAGGCGCGCGACGATACATGCTTTCGATTGAACATACCTACATTCCGGTAGGTTAATATCGCAATCTGATATATATACTCACATGGTAGTGTGAGTATGCCTAATTTTTTAAATAAAGGTCTGCAGGATTCCTCCTGGTCAGTGATGCCGAAAACGGCACGTACCGCCCGCTTTTGGGCCACAAAAGCGCGGTGCCACCCGGAGGCGCGCCCATAATTCCGCCCCGTAAGACAGTACCGAGTGGACAGTGGCGAAATAACATGATCGCAGCACACCGCGCTCAGCGGTGCCTGCGAAGCGACGCAACGCGAAAGAGGCACGGCCAAGCTTCCCGCATACCTCGTCAATATGAGACTCCCAAGTGAGGGCATTGTCTACGTGAAAACCCAACAGTTTTCACTTGTTGTAGCGGTGCTCCGCCAATATTCACCTGCAATGGACGTGCACCTCTGCCATTTAGTGAAAATCTCATAAAGCAAGTCTTGTCTTTATTCAGTGCTAGCCTATTTGCACTGAACTATCCATCGAGCTGCCGAATTACGTCGTTCAGGCTCTCTTCAAGTTTCGCCTCCGTCGGCGCGGTGACCACCACCACGACGTCATCCGCGTACACATATATATCCACGCCTCCTATCGACCCCGGTAGGTCATTCAATAGAAGGCTGAACAACGAATAAGAGCGCCATCTAAAGCGATCCCGTGCATGGTAGTAATCGGCCGTATCCATAATATCTACGGAAGAAATGAATGCGCAGGCGGCGCTCGAGCGCTCAGGCACCGCGTGCTGCTCGAGTCGCCAGTGGTAAACTGATTCCCACGGCAAATGCACGCTGATTTGCGCTAGCCCTGTGCTCCGTATTAATTACGCATCTATCATCTTAAATCTATTACAGTGGAATACCTACCTGGTGTTAGTCGTGTTAAGGTTAACTTTCATAAAATTGTATTACGAAACTCTGTGCTCGTGAATAAACAGTTTAAAAATTATTTGTGTGGAAACGGTCATTTCATCCGAACACAAATGGAGGGTAAATTCATACTAGCTAATATAACTATTGATGCTACGAAATTCCACTACGTTCATGCACAACTGGAACATCAGTATGCAATGGACGTTAAGGACATAATTACGTCACCACCAGCTACAAATAAGTATGAAAAGTTGAAAACGGAGCTCATAAAACGCTTATCAGCATCAACAGAGAGGAAGGTAAAGCAATTATTAATGCACTAGGAACTGGGAGATCGCAAACCTACGCAGTTTGTTCGCCGCCTCCAGGATTTAGCTTTACCGACGGTACCTGATGGTTTTATTCCCACTTTGTGGGTAAATAGATTACCGGTCAGTCTTCAGACGGCCATTGTGTCGCAGCAGGATATAAAGCTGGAATAGGTCGCCGACCTCGCAGATAAGGTGCACGACGCCATTTTTATCTCTCAGCGCATCTCTTGTTGGTGAAACTACCTCTGAAACCAAAGTTTTATCAAAGCAAATCGCAGAACTCGTTCTAGAAGTTGCCGCTTTGAAGAATCAAGCCCGACCTAACCGTTTTCGCTCCAGATCTCGCCGTAGGAATGACAGTCCGCATCCTAGATCTCGCTCCAAGTCGCACAATAGTGAGTACTGTTGGTATCATTACAGATTTGGACCAAAAGCCACTATGTGTACCACACCGTGCAAATATACGTCGGAAAACGGCAACGGCAGTCGAAATTAGACGCTAACGTCTGCCACTCTGCACCAGGCCGCTTGTATGTTGTGGATCGCTGTACTAAAGTCCAGTTCCTTATAGATACTGGATCAGATCTATGTGTTTATTCACGCACTGCTTTAAAGGAAGCCCGTAAGAAAACGGATTACCAATTGTTTGCAGCAAATGGAACAGTGATACATACCTATGGCACGGTGCAACTAAATTTAGATTTTGGCCTACGACGTACTTACTTATGGAGATTTTTAGTAGCCGACGTATCCAAACCCATAATCGGCGTTGACTTTCTGTCATTCTACAATCTACTAGTTGACTGCCGGAATCACAAGCTCGTCGATGCATTAACTACGCTGAGCGTCAGCGTACCTTCTAAGAAGCCTTCGGAAGCTATATCATCCATCAAAGCCGTCTCGGGTGATACAGAATTTCACTCCATTCTACGAGAATATCCAGACATTACACGTCCAGCTGGAACGCCGCGGGAACCGAAACACAAAACCGTGCATCATATTCGCACCACTACTGCCGGCCCGCCAGTTTCAAGTCGTCTAAGCCGTTTACCAATGGATCGTTTGAAGATAGCTCAGAAAGAGTTTCATTATATGCTAGCAAGCAGTACAGCACGTGGTTAAGATAGCCCATGGTCTTCTACGCTTCATCTAGTACCCAAAAAAGACGACGGTTGGAGACCATGCGGCGACTACAGAGCACTGAATGCCCGAACGGTACCGGATAAGTACCCTGTTAAACATATACAAGATTTTTCTTACCAAATGTCTGGCTGCAAGGTGTTTTCCGTCATTGACTTAGTCAAAGCATCTAATCAGATACCTGTTTTTCATAAAGATATCCCGAAAACCGCCATCACGACACCCTTTGAAATGTTCAAGTTTCCCTACATGACGTTCGGCCTTCGCAACGCGGCTCAAACATTCCAACGGTTCGCCGACGAAGTTCTACGTGGATTTGAAAGTTTCTGCTATGGATACATCGATGACATCATTGTTTACATACCATCAGTAGACCAGCACAAAGAAGACCTGAGACAGCTGTTTAAACGGTTGGAAGAGTATGGTGTCTTGATTAATACAGGAAAATGCACCCTGGGAAAAGAAAAAGTAACTTTCCTCGGCTTCCGTGTTTCTGAAAATGGAATAAAACCATTAGACACGAAGATACAGACAATTCAAGAGTTTCCAGTGCCCAAGACAGTCAAAGAACTGCGACGTTACTTGGGAATGGTAAATTACTATAGGCGATTCGTTCCCAGTGCCGCTACAATTCAGGCACCATTGAATGAAGCACTGAAAGGGCCTGCAATGAAGGGCTCGAAACCTGTGCAAATGACAGATGAGATGTTGAAAGCATTTGAGTCCTGCAAGAATAGCCTTTTGCAAGCAACACTATTGGCTCATCCAGACCCAAGCGCTGAACTAGCCATATTTAGCGACGCAAAAATAATCACTGGGAACCACTGGCTTTTCATTCGTGGAAACTGAAACCCTCACAGAAGAAAAATAGCCCTTACGACAGAGAGTTGCTAGCCATCTACGATGCAATAAAACATTTTAGACATATGGTTGAAGCGAGAACATTTGTAATATACACAGATCACAAGCCGCTTACCTATGCTTTTGCAAGTCGTCGTGACAAATGCTCACCCAGGCAGTTCCGCTATCTTGACCTAAAATCTCAATTCACAACTGACATAAGATACTTACCTGGTAAGGAGAACGTCGTAGCTGATACGCTGTCCAGGATCGAAGAAGTCGCCACTGCAATAGACTACGAAGCTCTCGCAAGAGATCAGCTTACAAACCTGGAGCTACAAGAGTTGCTGAAACAAAGTTCATCCCTAAGACTACAGAAGGTCACAGTGCACGATGGAACAAGCCTCTACTGTGACGTCTCTACTGGATCACCCCGACCTTTTGTCACACCAAATTTTATAAAAGCAGCATTTGAGTCATTACATAGTTTGAGTCACCCAGGATGTACAGCTACAGTGCGACCGGTGACACAAAGATTCGTTTGGCCAGGGATACGCAAAAACTGTAGAGAATGGTCGAGACAGTGCCTGCGTTGTCAACGCAGTAAAGTAACCCGTCATACCTCTGCTCCCCTTTTCCCAATCCACACTCCATCGTCGAGATTCTCACACATCCATCTCGACATCGTAGGGCCTTTACCACCCTATTGTGATTTCAATTACTGTGAGGCAGTCCTCACGGTAATTGATGAGGCGTACCCACTAAAAAATATCACCGTTGAAGACTGCGCATCTGCATTAGTATCTGGCTGGATAGCTAGATTTGGCTGCCTGGAGAAGATGACGACGGACCGTGGTCGCCAGTTTGAGTCTAGCCTTTTCAAGTCCATCGCAACGCTGATTTGAGCTCAACATTACCGCACCACCGCGTATCACCCCGCAGCGAATGGTCTCAACGAGCGTCTTCATCGGCAACTCAAAGCCGCCATTATGTGCCAGGCATCAACACAATGGACAGAGATACTTCCGTTGGTTCTGCTTGGCATCCGCAGCGCGTGGAAGAAAGATGTAAAGGCATAAGCAGCGGAGCTAGTATATGGAGAACCCCTGCGCCTTCCAGGTGAATTTTTTGCTCGTTACAGACTTCGCAGCGAGGCTAATTTTTCTACGCACAGATGCACTCAGAAAGTCATTGAAACCTCCATATACGGGACCCTACAGAGTATTAGAAAAGGAGCAAACACATATAAAATTGACTTAAACGGGAAGCCTACAACAGTGACAATTGACAGACTGAAGCCAGCATACATGGCGCGAGAAGAATCGGAAAACGATACAAGTGATATGGGTGCATAAAATACATGCAACAATAATGCGCAAGCAAACCCTCGCGCGCCAACTAAAGCGATCCCGTGCATGATAGTATTCGGCCGTATCCATAATACGGACCAAATGAATGCGCAGGCGGCGCTTGGGCGCTCGGGCACCGCGTGCTGCTCGAGTCGCCAGTGATAAACTGATTCCCACGGCGAATGCACGCTCGATTTGCGCTAGCCCTGTGCTCCGTATTAATTACGTATATCTATCCCGTCATTTCGGATTCGCATTGCACAGACTCACCGGTACTGTTATCACAATTTATTAAGTGATGTATGTACCTACTCGCACCCGCACAGTTTTTGTTTAGCGCCGGCGATAAACCAATTGGGCCACTATCCAAAAAAATGCACCTCGTTTTCGAGTGTTAACGTTTGAATGGTTCACATTAGATGTTAATTTTAAGTTATCTATTTCACATTGCAGCTCGTTAAATTGTAGCTTAGTTGTAGCTGTTCTTAATATCGCAAATATATAGCTTAATTTTTGTAATATCCTTTAACAATGTGACAACATCGACATGATCAACTGACACAGGGGGTAATTTCAGCAGATCCCGTGCCACAAATATCGGGATACAATCCGGGTCCACCTCCTTAAATAAACATTATATCTTTAATATTTCTCTTCTTTTTACCATAATTACGACGAGATACTTTTTTCTGTTTAGACGGCACAGATTCAAACAAAAGCGATTTCGCTTGCACTATTTCTTAATCCGTAAACGCAGAATCACAAATTTTGACTAGTCTTTCATTGTCCATAACATCATTTTTGTATTGACTGTATGTATTGTATTGTAGTAAATGTACACTTCACAGATAACTATATTGCAATTATTACATTTTAACGTGTTTGACGCCATTTTGAGCTCGATAAACATCTGACTTTAGGGGACAAATTTTCAATTAAACACTTGACCGTTATTTGAAGCATATTATTTTGAGATAGGCGTTTCCGTTTCCGCTTTATTTTACCTCCTTGTCTACCCTATTGCGCCTTCTCTGTCACTCATCGCGCCATCACCAGGCAGCGAGTGGGGGGTTTTGCTTTGGGTCCCCCAGCTCGACTTTGGTCATTGGCGTCCTGTTTTCCGCACCGCACAGTCGTGCCCAGGAGTCTTACTAATACTTACAAGTAAAATTTTTACATACTTATTTTACGTAAGTTTTTTATAGTGATACTTCTTCTGGTTCACGTAAGTTTTTATTCTACCTCCGTATTATATGTATTTTTCTATACAATCTAACGGTTTTACCGTTCGGTTCATTAGAACTTATAAATTTTTGTTGTAACTATTTATTCTACCCTAGGTTCTGTGTTGGTATAAAGAAAATGAGCAGTGAAAGTGATGAAGTGCCAAATAGAACGGTTGCGTCGGAAATTATGCAGCCTAGTAATAAATTATCGGTGACACCTCCTGCAAATAGTGTAAAGAAAACCCGGGAAGTTGTTCGCAAGCGATCTAAAAAGCGTGCTAGGTCAAGTAGTAGTTCGTCCTCTTCGAGTTCGGAGAGCAGCTTATCCTCATCGTCCAGTTCTGCCTCGCGTGGCAAACGAAAATCTAAGCGCCGCCGCCGCCGCCACAAAAAAGGGGGGGACCAACGTAGTCGCCGCCGTGACTACCGCCTCGATAAATTAACACAAGAAATTTGCGAACTTCGCAATCAAGTTACCTTTTGTGACGGCGCGGGCAGTGACCAGATATTACAAAATAATGTAGTGAATTGTAGTATTGACGGCAATATTAGTGGTGATTTGTACGATGAGCAACCCGCGAGTAATTTACGCGAAACTGAACCGATATGTAACGATTCTACGAGTATTCAACCAAATGTTGTTTTTGATATCGAGACTAAACTCAAAGAGCCCGCGGTTCCGAAAACGCCCCAAGATCTTTTGAAAATCTTAAACGGCATCCAACATTTTAATAGTAACGAATGGTCAGAGGTTCGTTATGCAGAAGTTCAAAAGCTGTATAATCACAGCCCCGGGTTCGTGGATCTAGAAGTAAATGATGAACTCAAAGCCTATGACTCACTAAAACATTTATCTTATTCGGATAAATCATATGCAGCATTAACTTTTTGTGTACTTAGGCAGCGCGAAGTATTGCAATCTGCTCTTAAAAACCTATTGCAATGGGCACAGATTTCTGATGTAACTTTTGAGGGTATAAATGAAAAAGTTAACGAGTTGTTTCTTAAGGGTGATTTGTTTAAAGTATCGTCAGATCTTCTCCAACTAATTTGCGGCCACAGGGCCGAGGTGATCCAAATGAGACGCGACGGTATAATAAATAGTGTTAGAGACCCGATTCATAAAGCCGCCTTGCGAAAAATTCCCCCTTCGTGTGATTACATTTTTAAATCTGATTCGCTGACGTCAGTTCTAGAGAAAACAGGAGGTGTTAGAAAAATGTTTTTCCCTGTGAATAAGCAAGGTACTGCTGTTCCCGCTTCGCAAGCGAGTGCAAATAGCAACAGGCCTGCGCGCCTCCCCTCGCAGGGGCAGGCTGTTCGTAATGTACCCCCGCAGGGTACTTCTCATAAGTGTTGTGCCCCATCGCACACTAGCCACACTTATCAGCCCTCGCAGGGCTGTTCTCACACTCGTCCCTCGCAGGGACGGGGAGCTCAGGACAATGAGCCGCGTTCAGCATTCGCTGGCTATGCAAGAGGTTCCTTTCGTTCAAGAGGATCACGACCGAGTTATAGAGGAAGAGGTCAGGATAGAAATACCCGAAAACGTGCCGGATCTCCCTCGGACTACAATGCCTTTAATAAAAAACGTAAGTATTGACAATCAGAGTTTCAAGGCCGGCCGGCTACTTCTATATCGCAACCAATGGAAGCACCTAGGTGCTCCGAATTATATTTTAAAGATAATAAACGGGTACCGCATACCCTTTGCCGAAAAGCCTCCTCTTGTCATGCCAAATTTAAATCAAAACAAGTTCTGCACCATTGTATCGCAGGAGATGACTGCTCTTATTCAGCAAATGCGGCACCAATGCGTATTAGAAGTAGTAAGGCCGTCCCCAAGCTTCATTTCGTCAATGTTTTTGGTACCCAAGAGCGACGGATCTTACCGTCCTATCTTCAATCTGTCGGCTCTGAACGACTATGTGATAACTCAACGTTTCAGTCTAATAAACACTCAACGTATCCCGGACTTTCTGCAACCAGGGGATTGGATGTGCAAAATAGATCTATCTCAGGCGTATTTCCACCTGCCAATTGCACACTCTCACAGGCGGTTCCTAAGACTGATATATCAAGGCCAATTAATGCAAATGACGTGCCTACCATTCGGCCTCAGTACAGCGCCGAAAATCTTTGCCTCGTTAACGAACTGGGTAGCTCAAACTCTCAGGGAGCAGGGGTTACGTTTAATTGTTTACCTAGACGATTTTCTTCTAGTCCATCAGAGCCGACAGGTTTTAGAGTCGCATGTTCAAATCTTACTTCAAAGACTTTATTATCTGGGATTACAAATAAATCTAGAGAAATCAGTTTTGATCCCTCAACGGGACCTAGTGTTTCTCGGTGTTCGCTGGAAAATGTTGACAAACGAAAAAGTCCTTCCAGACGAGAAGAAAACCAATGTGCATTCCAAAATCTTACCGGTTCTAACAGGTGGCCTTGTAGACACAAAAACCTTACAAAGTATTGTTGGCCTTTTGAACTTCGCCAGCTTCATAGTCCCGAAAGGGAGACTACATTTCCGAGCCCTGCTATCTTTTCTTATCGATCTCGAGAAATCTCAAATAACCAAACGCGGTCCCCTTTCAAGGCCAGCTATAGAGGACCTACAGTGGTGGCTTCACAATCACCATCTTTCATCTCCAATTCATTGGGCCTCTCCCTCGCATTTTCTGGCGACAGACGCATCAGACCTGGCGTGGGGGGCTCAGCTAGACCATCTCTCTCTGACGGGAATGTGGACCGAGCAAGAAAGTCTGTTACACTGCAATCAGAAAGAGCTTCTTGCCCTGTTCAAAATATTACAAGTCCAGTATCAAATTCTATCACGCTCTACACTCCTTTGGCAGAGCGACAACCGGACAGCAATCGCCTACATCCGCAACGAGGGCGGAACAAGGTCTATGGCCCTGTTAGACATAACTGCCCAGATCTTTCATTTACTAGACAAATACCAAATTCATATTACTGCTCATCATATTCCGGGAAAATACAACGGGCACGCCGATCATCTGTCACGTTACCGCTCTCCCCCAGAGTGGCATCTGTTACCCATGGCCATGGAGAGGGTTTTCAAAAAATTCGGAGTGCCTGTAATAGATCTCTTCGCCTCGGCCAATGCTCATGTAGTTGCCAATTACGTATCCTTCGACCTAAACGACCGACAGGCAATGTACCACGATGCCTTTTCCCGTCCCTGGAACTACCACCTAGCATGGATATTCCCACCACCTTATCTGATACCCAAGGTCCTTGCTCACCTCAATCATGCTCAAGGAATATTTCTAATTGCAGTCCCACGTTGGGAACGCGTGTTTTGGAGAGCAGACCTGAAATCGAAGGCAGTAGCAGCACCGTTCACAATCCGACATCTGAACAAGCATTTAATAGACACTTCGACAGGCCTCCTACCTCCCAAAGTTCAACAAATGACCCTAGAGGTTTGGAAGTGTGGGGGTGGTCGCAAAACTTAACTGACTGGAATGAGGCCCAATTGAACCTATTATTATCGTCATGGCGTTCATCAACCCGTAAAACGTACAAAGTTGCCTGGAACAGATGGTTATCTTGGTGCAAATTACACAAACTTGACGCTTTTAGACCTACTGGTTCTAGTTTAGCTAAATTCCTTGCAGACCTATTTTTAAAAGACAACCTGTCTTATAATACTATTTTATTACATAAGTCTGTAGTGTCCACTTTATGTGATACTGAGGTCTCTGGAGGATTAAGTTCTCACGTATTAGTTAAGCATGTACTGAAATCTATTTCCTTGAAAAAACCCGTGCAACATAAAACAGTGATCTGGGACACAGATACTTTAACCACTTTTTTGTCAACATACACTGTTGACGAAAATAACACATTTTCAACTTCCCGACACACAGCTATATTACTTTTATTATGTTCGGGCAGACGGGTACATGATCTTACCTTGCTTGCAGTGGACGACCAGCATTGTATACAATTCGAAGATCATGTCCTAATGTGGCCTTTGTTCGGTTCTAAAACTGATAATTGTAATTTCAGGCAATCGGGCTGGAAGATACTAGCAAATTGTAGCAACAAGCAACTCGACGCAGTTTACTGGGTGAAACATTGTATCAGACTTCTTCACAACAGACGGAACGAAGCTAACAGCTCCAGTTTATTTGTGAGCGTGAGAGGACAACCCAAGGCTGCATCTAAAACTGTGATTAGTGGATGGATCAAAACTTTATTATCTGAGGCGAATATTTCTGCTCCCCCTGGCAGTGTACGGTCGGCCGTTGCTTCGAAGAGTTGGTCAGATAATATTTCAGTTGACGAGATACTTTCTCGTGGAAATTGGAAATCTGGCAATACGTTTCAAAAGTTCTATAGACGAGAATTGAGACCAACCCGTAGTAATCATTTAAGAGATTCTTTTGTTCCTGTTGATTAATGTAGCTCTAATCGCAGAGCCTTTTCAGTTACGTATTAAATTAGGGAAAACACGTTATTATGTTATGCATAATCCGCTTGTATCCCAGTTAAGTAATAGATTATTATGATTATTTTTATGTCTTCTCGAAAGAATATGTACTGATTATTATGTTAAGTACTATAGGTACAAGTATAATTGTTAATAAAACACTTGTGTTCTGTGCATATATTGGTTTAATTCATACTGTTATTTTCCTGATAAATATAACAATGTCATTAGGAATTCACCTTATTTCTTTCATACCATACGAATGGATAACAATATTAATCCTTTCGTATCCATCTTCATATCTATCTTGTCACATTGGCGCCCATCACCACCAGGCGATAACAAACACGTCTCAAAATAATATGCTTCAAATAACGGTCAAGTGTTTAATAGCAGCGTTTTACCTGAAATAAAACGCTTATTAAATACTTACCTTATTTGAAGCATAACTTTAATTCCTGCCTGGTGGTTTTTCGACTCAATGACCAAAGTCGAGCTGGGGGACCCAAAGCAAAACCCCCCACTCGCTGCCTGGTGATGGCGCGATGAGTGACAGAGAAGGCGCAATAGGGTAGACAAGGAGGTAAAATAAAGCGGAAACGGAAACGCCTATCTCAAAATAATATGCTTCAAATAAGGTAAGTATTTAATAAGCGTTTTATTTCAGGTAAAACGCTGCTATTATCTCTTATACCATACCTACGTCATGCAGTAAATCATCATGTAAAATGGAAACCTTGGCTCTGCGTTATCATTTAGCAGGCAGTTAGAAAGTTCACAATTTAAAACTTCTATTCCCATTTTCACCCCCCTAGGGGGCAAGTTTCCAAAAACGTTGAACCACATTTGTCATATATATTTTTCGTAGAATATTTGTATTAAAAAGTTGCATTCAAACTTCCAGCTAAGGGGTGGAATTTTCAAAAATCCCATCTTAGTACGCATTTACGTCATATGGTGCAAAATCTAGCTTCTGGACCTAACAGTTTCGGGTCTGTGTTGTCGCACTGATTCTCTCTACAGTTTCGTTATATTTAGATAGTAGGGAAGTAAGGAAGTAGGGATTTTGCTGTAATATACTTATATTGACGTAATAATATTTAGGTAACTTAACAGAATATTACAATTTTATCTTTTAGATGTATTTATTTGCTATAGAGATTTAGAATATTTGCAAGGTTTTAGGAATTTTAGGTCACACGTGTATCAATTCGTTACGTGTTACCGTAAATAATTTACATAATAATACATAGGTACACGAACGGCACATCGTCAACGGTATGTCGTTGGTGGCCGACGCCCGCCGTGCCGTCCGTCGATAGATGACTGCACGCGGACGGCAAGGCGACAACAGCCCTTACTATAGTAATAATAAGTACTATAGTAAAATAAAATAAATTAATTAATTTGCTTCGACAAATTCACACAGCGCCATCTAGTCCCATAGTAAGCAAAGCTTGTGTTGTGAATGTTAGATAACGGATAAACTATTTATATACTTTTTTAAACACAGATCAGAGACGAACAGAAATTAAAATTCATCATTTCAATTACTGCTCAGCCGGGAATCGAACCCGGGACCTCTGTGTGGCGACCAGGACGTTAACCAACTGAACCACTCAGGGCGTCATAGTAACGCTTGCAGATTTATTAACGTAAGCCTAATTCAATAGATAATTTTATTTCTTGTCGGGCACGGTTCGGATCTGTCTGACATTGTCGGGCTCAGTCCAGCTATGCCTGGCATTGTCGGGCTCTGTCCAGTGTCCGGCTGTGACGTCCATCGCCGTTGTCGTCGTGGGGTGGGTATGCTCCGGCTCTGCGGCTGGTATGGTACTGTGTTACCTTCCTACTATACTTTCCTACAGATATACCTATTTAATGTCCTTCTCAATGAATATTTGTTTTATTGATTTTGCAGTTGTAGCGTCTACGTCAGTCGCCGACGCGTCGACTGCACACGGTCGGCCGGCAACGGCAGTCGTCGACATGTCGACGGCACGCGGCCGGCCAGCGATGGTTGTCGTCGACATGTAAACGGCACGCGGCCGGCCGGCGACGGCAGTTGTCGACATGTCGTTGACAACAGCCGTCCGGGCAGAAGCACGCGTACCAATTTTTTCACCAGCTAATTTTCGTAGTAGTCAATAAAATAATGTTTATCAGAACCATCACTATGACTGACACATTACTTCTTACACAAATATTACTATTAACTGTTCAAATATTTATTTTCAAACAATTAAATGCCTATACTACAAATGGAAAATTAGTTTCGTCATGTGTCAGCGTAAAAGCTTATCAATATTATTAGAATTTTGTAAAGAGGAAAGATGTGATTGTTTGTCGGTTCGTATGTTTGTTTGTAATGGATGAACTCAAAAACTACTAATCCGATTTAAAAAATTCTTTTACTCATAGAATTTTAAATTTTTTTATTCTTCTGAAAACCAGCGCTGTGTTTGGCTGCTGCCATTCATAGCATTAAGCTGAGGCTGGTCCAATTTGGTCCGATGATGCATCGACCTGCTTCCTTATTATATACTTATTATGTTAGTTAAAAGTTTTTTTTTAATGTGTTATTGGACCAAATAAAGATACGTCTATGTCTATGTCTATGTCATAGAAAATTACGTTATTTATGAGTAACAATAACATAACCCAAGATATCAAAATTACACCTGCTGCACATTTATAACTAATAATTGTTTTAACAATTTGTATTTATCAGGACAAGGTTTTTACGTAAGAAAAGATAGCAAGATGGGATTCATGCATTCAGGTTGTAGGCAACAAAAATGCAGAACCGCAGGTGCATTGTCACTGTAACCACTAAGATGAAATGCCTAATGCCTGTAATTGCGCTGGCTCTACCTTATCGTTCAAACCGGAACATAACAATGGAAGCATTGTTGCTTGGTGGCAGAAATAAATAAGGCGGCGATACTCACCCAGGCGGACTCCTCAGGCTTGA
Source organism: Blastobasis adustella (assembly GCA_907269095.1). NCBI lineage: Eukaryota > Metazoa > Arthropoda > Insecta > Lepidoptera > Blastobasidae > Blastobasis > Blastobasis adustella. Next base: position 3,282,654 of record OU026132.1, read on the forward strand.
CGGAGTCCTACCACCTGATGTTTATTAATAGGAATGAAGTGATAGTGATGGGTGATAAATAACGTCAATAGTATCGGCGGCATGGTACGCGATATTCATTATTGTCCTAACATGCCGCCGATAGGGAAACTAATGATGAAAAGACACTGAAACCCCCTCACAGTCCTTATTATTGTGTGTCCTAATGTTATGACGTGATTTTGTAACATAGTTCCTTCGTGAAAAACTACATTAATACTCATTAGATCAGCCGCAAGATACCCACTGTTGGGCATAGGCCTCCTCCAGATATCTCCACAAAGGCCGGTCCTGTCTTTCCTGTATCCAGCTGGTACCTGCGATCTTTACCTGGTCGTCAGTCCATCTTTAGGGACGTGATATTATTTGGCACTCATAGTACATATTTCAAGCGAAGTTCGTCCTATTAGCAAAAAAACTGGCTAATAGTGGGCGGCAGGAAGTTCGTAGAAGGAGAAAAAAATTAACATTAGCTGTCCATCGAGATGGTAGGGATGGAGGCTTAATTTAATTTATTGGAACACGTGATTTATTATCTAGTAGAGGAAAGCGAACTGCAACAACACGATGATGTAGTCGGCGAGTAGAACGAGCATTCTCAATGGTAGTGCGGCATCCATAATGAAAATGCCACAACCGGACAACTTTGCGCCATTGACACCGTATGCGCGTCACGTTTCAGCGGCACTGGAATAAAAACAAAGCTTACCGTCAATATCTTAAATGTATAATCATAAACACAATATAACTGTGAACTTGTCCATAGGCTGCGGTGACTGCTTCTTATCAGGCCTTAAGCTTGTTTGCCACCTTAGTGGTATAAAAATAATGGATATAGTCATAGTAAGATTGAAAAATCGTTTGTTTCTAATCTAACGTAGTTAAATACGTTATATTATAAACAAGTGAACTACAACTTAAATATAGACAATATTGGCAAAGTAGCCACCAGTAAATTCATACCCGAAGAGAGTCTCCCAACACCGAGTCCTTGTGATGGACCTGCGCGTGAAGCCCCTAGGCAAATACCGTGAACAGTGCCGATGCCAAACCCGGTGGTGGTTGCTTAAAGGAACCAAGTACCATGAGTTCGTCGCTGCTGTCATCGACCTTAGTGTTGCGACAGACGGCGAATCCGTCTAACAACTCTGGGACAGAATTCAGGCAGTTATCGCACTGGCGGAAAGGTGCTGTGGGTGTCTAGGGTCGGTCGCAGGCTTGACAAGGAGACCTGGTGGTAGAAAGAAACAGTCCAGAGGAAGATCAGGTTAAAGAAAGCCTTATTAAAAAAGTAGCAAGCGTCTAGATCTTCTGAAGACCACGTTGCACACAGGAATGCCAAACGTGCCACCAAACGAGCCTGAGCCATACGAGACCACTTACGTTCTCTGTACGATAAGTTGGAATCGTCTGAGGGACAGAAACTCATTTAGAAGTTGGCACGATCGAGGGTTAAAGCGATACAGGACATCTGCAAGTGCCGCTGTTTTAATGACCCTTTTTGAACGCGCGGTAAAATACATATGGCGGTCGTATTTCCACGAGCTGCTCAACAAGCAGTACAAAGAGGTCCAGCCACCGGACTTCCCTCCGAATCAAGGGCTCGTGGCACCGATAACGCATGAGGACGTTAAAACGACTCTTCGCTGCATGAAAAACTGGAAAGCTCTCGGGCCCGATGGGAGTCCGTCCATCGGTTTTCCATTTGAGGTGTAGAAATCGATTGGCTCTCGTGGCGTGAACATCCTTACCGACCTTTATAACCGCATCCTCTTTACCGGGAATATACTCAACCACTAGAGGCTGAATATACTCTAATAATTACTCCAGTCTACAAGAGAAAGGGCTCGGTGCGGGTGTGCACTAACAACCGCGGTATACAGATGGTGTCTCACACCATGAAGCTCTTCGAAAGCATTGTCGGAACAGACGTTTTGGTTACAATTCAACTGTAAGTCTGGAAGCATTTGGATGATAATAAATAAATAAATTGTTGACTCGCAGATCCGACGGGCCTGCATAATCTCGGAGTGTCAGCTCAAGTATGCTGACGATATCGCGCTGATAGACTCGGACAAGGCGCAACTAGCCCAACGTGTAAAAAAAACGTGAATAGTTTAGCAGATGAACAAATAAAGACGAAATGTGTCATATTTGTTGGTTCAGTCGGAACCCTCAAGGGGAAACTCCTCTTATGGTCATAAAACTAACCTGGGCAGTCGCGCCTAGTTTTCAACGACATACACATTGCATTTGCTTTCTCTGCCATAAGATAAAACTTTTCACATTCTATTCCCAATAGTATAGAATAGAATAGAATAGAATAGAATAACTTTATTGTTGAACTGTGTAGGTACAATCAGGTATTACAAATGATATTTGTGAGTTTCAACAGTTTGCCCATTTCGGACATACAATATTTAAAGCAGCAATAATTAAATAATAAAATTCACATCCATTTAAAACAATAAAAAAGAACTTGGAAATAAATCAAAATATGCAATGTCAATAATAGCTAGATACGTAATAAATGAAAAATGTCAAATTCAAATTAAATTGTCAATTAAATAATAATATGAATGTCAACTTATAATTTACAATATCAAACTCTTATTTCGTCCAAAATTCCCCCAAATTATAAAAAGCCCTATCCAATAGCCATTCTTTTAATTTAGTTTTAAATTTATATCCACTTAACATTTTTAAATGTTCTGGTAAATTATTGAACATTTTAATTCCATTGACGTAGGAGCTTTTTGTTAGAATTGCACTGGAAGATTTCACAGTACATATATCGTGTTTATATTGGGAGCGGACGTTACTTTTTATGTCGGACATATTACTAAAATATTCACTATAGTTCTTAACAAATACACAAACTTCTAGTATATAAATACACGTCAACGTCAAGAACTTCCTTTCTTTAAAAAGGGTTCGCAACGTTTCATTTTTAAACATGTTGTAAATCGATCTTATACATTTCTTTTGCAGTATAAATGTGGATTCCACATTCACGGAATTTCCCCAAAATACTATGCCATACTTCAATAAAGGATATACATATCCATAATATGCATTTTTAGCAACACCTTCCGATGACACGTTTGTGAGGACAGAAAGAGCAAAACAATAACTAGAGATCTTTTTATTAATTTTTTCAATTTGTGATTTCCAATTTAGGTGGGCGTCAATGGAAAGACCTAAGAAATTTGTTTCTGCAACTTCTTCGATTAATCGACCATTATGTACTATGTTCAACGGGATATGAGCCAATTTGTAGTTTCTAAATTGAATATATTTAGTTTTCTCAGTATTAATATTTAAGTTGATAGAAGAAAGCCAATTTACTACTTTTTCTAGTATATCTGTTACATTATTTTGTAGGTCACTATCAAAATCCGTAACAAAAATTTATGCGTCATCAGCAAACATTATGCATATATGGTCTATAGTTAGTGGCAGTTCGTTTATATAAATAAGAAACAACAGGGGACCAAGTATACTTCCCTGTGGGACGCCTACTGATACCTTTTTAAACTCAGATTGACTTTGTTCTACCACCTTGGTTTGTTTATTAAATGTATCTAAAACTGTAGCTTGGACTCTGTTAGAGAGGTATGATTCAATCAAACTCAAGGCAATTCCACGAATTCCTATGTGATGAAGCTGTTTCAGAAGTATATTATGAGAAACACTGTCAAAAGCCTTACTCAGATCCAAAAAAAGTCCAATACACGGACGTCTACGATCTACTGCTTCCCAAACTTCCTTTAAAAATCTGAAGGTTGCTGACGTAGTATTTTTACCCTTTTGAATATGTAATGCGTCTTTTATGAGCCACACCACTAAAACATCCATCATATATGTTGCACTCTGAAACATATAGAATCACATTCATATAATACATCTTTTCATACATTTATGGCGGTAATATTATCCATAAAACAATTCATAACATTTTTAAAATTTGTTTGTTGCTACAAAAAACTTACTAATTGAAGCGTCTCGTTTTTCGAGAAAAATATAATTATTTGGAGAAACACCAAACATTGGTAAAACGTTTCGATAGTGTAGTATGTGATCTGAAATATAATTAAAGTTAATTAAAGTTACCTACGTAAAGAACAATAATTTCATCAGAACTGCTAACCTAATCATTCTTTAAAAATGTGGACAATGAACAGATGTCTTACTATCATTTACATGGTCCCTCGGATGACCCAAGAAGCGATGGATTGACATTGCCGAGTCGAATAAGAGAGCCAACGGCTACTTTAATACTTCCTTCACATATCCGAGCGTAGCAAAAAATTAACCCCGAAGTTACGTATGCTCCATCATTTAAATTAAAAATCTCTGTCAATTATCTTAGAACGGACTGACGACGAAGAAGTTTTCCGACTTCTACACCGCCAGATTTATGACTAACATTAGACCGATTCGATGTAATATCGATATTGAAGTATATGAAAATTAATTTGGGTTAATGGTCTTTTCATTATAGAAAAAGGAGATATTGGTATTGATAGGTCAAACGTATACTTATAAAATATAAACCTTGACCGTTATTGTGAAATGTAGCTTACGTAAGTCCATATGTAGCATAGCTCTTACAGTATATGAAAATTAGGTAATCTATCATCCGCACTCACAAACAATACTTGTTACTATGCATTCTCACAGTGCTCTTCGAAGTGCAAGCCAAGCCGAGTAAAAATAATTTACCATTACCATTACCTTTATTTACCTACCATTACATTACCATTTACCATTACGCTCATTTGGAGAAACAAAGACAAAACTGCATCTTTGCGATTTTACAGGAGAAGCAATCAAAGTTTTAGATGTAAGTGTAAGTTAAGAAAAAGTACTTTCAACAAATATTTGGATTTTTCCTTAACTTACACTTACATCTAAAACTTTGATTGCTTCTCCTGTAAAATCGCTAAACATGCAGTTTTGTCTTTGTTTCTCCAAATGAGCGATTACCTATTTTTTCTCGAAGCGTTTTGTCGAATTTTCAGACCCCAATATCTTCGGCCTAGATAATACCAGAAAGCTATTTCCAAAGTAAAATTATCGTAGCAAATTTATAAAAACACAAGGTTTCATTCATCTAGCGTTCTTATTTAGATTTTATTAGCATCTAAAATACGTCGATTTTGACACTGACCTGGCCATGTGGTGTCCGGCAGAGTAGAATAGCATCAACCCCTTACATTCGTGGATGTCGTACAAGGCGACTAATATTTTCGAGGCAAAAGATCTAGAGTCTCTGTAAAATGCGCAGCAGCGTTTTCTCTAGTTTGTCGTATTTAGAACACTGCGATCTCAAACCCGCCTGCCAAGCGTGGAGATTATGGCAATAACCACCCCTTTCGTGGGAGAGGTCCTAAGTCCTGCAGTAGACTGTTATGGGCTGTGATGATGATGATGATGACACTGACCAATTCACTGACTCGGTGCCTGGATGACTTCTCATCAAAATCTCTAGGGTAAACTAAGAAATCTTTAACTTATAGTCTCCAATACCCATTTAAAGTATAGCTTGGCCGTTTCATAGAAACGTAGCCCTATCATATATCAGAGACAATGATAATTTAACGCAGCTAGCACTATCTTGGTCCGACTGACTACATTAGCCCTAACCATCGCGTCGGTCGAGCACTGAATTTAACCTATATGTCAAGCATTTCGTGTTGTTCTATGAAACGTCTACGCCATACATTCTGACCAAAATGGCAGAGTTAGGAGCTTGGCTCTTCATGAGACCTGATAACTTTTTCTCAGTGTAACCGTTGAGAGCTTACGGAGCTTGGCCAACCAATTGAAATATTTTTGGTTAGATTGGTCTATTTGGTTAATTTTGACGGTATATAATGTACATAACTCAGAAAAGGGTCGTTGCAGTGAAATTCGAACCCGGTACCACTCGCTTACGAGTCGGATACCTTAACTAATGGTCCACCGACGCTCCTCCTGGCGTGTGCACTTTATATTATAGGCTTAATATAGATAGGCCTATTGTTAAAGTCAGACTACTTCAAAGAGTCAGATATTGCCAAATCCTATTCTTTTGATTCTAAACTTATTAGCCAACGGGACAGGAGTGAAGAAGGCGGGTAGGGACTCACGAAGAGTAAGACGCTTACTCTAAAACCTGGGACATCTCCACAATCAGTCTCTCTTTGTCTAAACTACCTGTTTTCACCCGACTGCAACATAGAGAGCTTGTTGTTTTTTGTTGCTTCAACATATTTTATTTTAACTTTCTACCTGACTTTTGATAAGTACAAACTGGGAGTTTTGTATAAGTACAAATGCAAAGTAAAAAGCTCCTTTTTTAATAAACAAAACACAGCGTTTCTTAATATTAGACATACCAAACATCATGTAGTCCACGCAATCAAACTCGCGGGCATAGCTAGTATTAACCCGGCGTCTGTCAGGTTGGGTCATAATGACCCGCCACATTTTTAAACGCGCGTATTTTTTTAAGTTTTAGTTTAAAGTTGCCGTGCTTTTCAGTACCTGCAGTTAATACCTCTCCCGTTTCGGTTCTAGTATCAGCTCAGTCGGTGTGCCCCTGCACATGGAGTTACAAGTGGTCATAGGTCAAGCGGGGTAAATATGACCCAACCATACATTCGATGTAACCTTTTTGTGCCAATTACGTTTATGCATTTATTTATTTGATGATTGGTTTACTAGTCATTAGCTAATGCTACGCCTTCCCAAGGATCATAATTTGACAAGTGTGAGTAGTGTTCGAAAAAATAAACGGCAAAAAGACTGTATTTTTACTGGTTTACTCTTTTTACTGGTTTACTCGGATTAGAAGAGAATTCTAAACGATCACTTGAACGCCTGCAAGGATATGTTTCGTTTGCCTAGAGAGATGCGCAAGACAACTCAGAGGGCTCACCTACTGAAATTCACGGGTTCAGAAACGGTGCCAGTATTGTAAGAAGATTGTCTGTCTAGACTACATAATTTCTTAGTACGGTGGATATGCAAATGTAGATGCCGACTGTGATTAGTTTTAAAATTTCCATTTAATTTAGCATAAAGTTTCTTAAAGACATCACATTAGTTATACCAAAAAGTAAAAAAAAATATTAAAAAGTTTTGTATATTTGTTAGTAAGATTACAGAAGATAAATATTTTGTTATAGATTTTATAGAGCGTTCGTAAATACATAACAAGTTCCTAATATTGTATGATTTTTTATTGACACTCATCAAAATATATTAATTTGAACATCACTTAAACTGATTTCATATATATTTCCCAAACATTAATTGAAATATTAAGAATTAACCCATTTTCAAAATCCAGGTCATATTGACCTACCATGCAGTCCTTGTACTGATTTTCTACCATACAGACTCCGGGTTAATAATACAAACGTGTTTCTATCTCAACCCTTTATCAGCAAAATCTTGTACGTCGTTTATGTTGGAATACTTGTTTGTAGGATTCTCCTGGTAGTTGAATTCTGACCGAAGCTCTCACAATGAGGGAAAACATCGTGATGAAACCTGCACATTCAGGCGACTGAATGTGAAACCATAATCCAATCTGATCAGGTTCCCCAAGTAGCAGGGTAACGGAGGTCAGATAGCAGTCGCTCCACTGTAATTATCTGATCTGCCAAATCCTGGATCATGGTCAAGGCGGACTCTAAGCCCTAGTGCGCGAGAGCACAACTGGAACATTAACGTCAAGACGATTATTTTTTTTATTTACTTGTTTGTAGATATATTCGCTAGCATGCTGAAGTCCACATCAATTTACTTAAAAGCGATGGTACACATCGTTAGTAGAGTTTGCTGTTGCAAACGATATTAGATTGATGAAGTTCTTCAATTGTCGCTGAGAACAAAGTTGTGGGTTTGTTGTTTTGAAGCAGTATTCGTTGTAATATACGTAAAAAATTACATTTAGACAAAACATTTACATTGAGAAATAAAAATATGAACTATTACATATTAAAAAATTCATTTACACCGTTGTCCAAATATATATTTATATAAATTATTAGTTTGTCTATCTGTACATATTTATATTATATATGATTGTTGTATTAAGCTCTGCATAAAATTCATTTAATAAATAATTTAAGCGATCTCTGTCAGTCAACTTTTGGATAGCTAAAATTACTATAATTATAATTAAAGTAGGTATAATTTTTGACGTGATAACGTCTTATAAATCGATGGAGCCGGCTGCAAGCACGAAAAAACATGACTCATGCGTCGTTACCGTCGTTACCTCGCTCTGAGGCTTGAATTGCAAGCGAGAGCGCGGAACGAGCGACAAAGAGGCACAATCGGCCTCCGCGTTCGGCAGCGTTCGGCAGCGTTCGACATCTGTCTCTCTCCTACTTGATTGAGCGATGCGTACGCGTGGATAGCTGCTATACAATAATACATTTACATGTTTTCGTCAATAATGAAGTTATGACGTTATCACGTTCAACTATCGTCAGTAAACCGACTTTACAGACAACCGCTTTTTTTTCCTAACTGTTGCTTTAATTTTAGCTATTGTGATATTTAACTTCTCCCCTCAAAGGTTGTCTTTTGAGTTCAAGGTCAAATATATTTATTCAATTTGCGTTTTTATAAAACACTTATGAGTGTTTTAGAATTTACAATGGTACGCGCTGCTTTAAGAGATCGCTTAAAGCGATATGATCACCTTTGGGCGGCTGGTAATCTGTTGGTTTTTGTTATTCATAAAGGGTGAATTAAAATGAATTCTTGATTGCCAAGTATTTTTTATTTCCTGTTGAATATGAATACCTACTGGGAACGTGTACGTACGAGATTCCAAGCAACTTTCCTAAAGTAGTATGTAACTTTTTTTAAAAAGCAATAACTATATAATAGTTATGTACAATTTATTAAAAAAACAAAGTAGATCTAGGTACCTATTATAAACAAAAAAACCTTACTTAACCTAGCTTACTAATAGTAAAGGTAAAAAAATTGCCACAAGTTCCTAGATTGCAGAAAAGTGCCCAGAAGGCTGGCCGCGTTGCCCCGATGGATAGCGAGGCTTACACGCTGACCCAAGATATACTTATCAAGACCTTTAATTTGATATCCCACGCAATTGGTTTTAGAGATAAAGAATATAAGATATTCGAAATCCACGATACGTCACATAAAATCAGCAATTTTGAATTTTTAAAATTTTAATTTACATGCATGCTTGCATTTAGAAAGACATTCAATAGTACTTATTGATGTGTCAAAAGTTGATGTTTTTCAATTATTTGTCATTCAAAAAGTTGTCTGATTTTATAATATTAGGAACGTTTTTCTGGAAGAAAACCATCTAGCATTAATAGCTTTGGCCAAACGTTAAGTGTGATTTAAAAATATTCCAATAGAATTTGAAAAAAAATTACAACTGAAAATCGGAATTAAAAGAAAGATATGGCAAATGTGTTTTTGGTGAAATGAAAATTATGGATAACAAAAAAGCATGAAATGTTTTCGGAAAATAGAAATTCGATGAAAGAAATTTTGGATTTATGATAGGTAACCGATTTTTAATAAACAATCTTAATTTCCTTAGCAAAATTCTTAGTTTTGACTTTTTGAACACCGCTGTTGATGGGAATTTATTTGGACAAAAAATAGAAGTAGATAATCCAAAAATACTGCATTATATTTACTATATTTAATTTTATTTTAACACACGTAAGTAGAGTAGATACGTAGGCTACAGTCGAAAAAAAAACTAAAATGTTTTAAACTACACATAATTAAATAAAAATTACAATGAAACTTAGTGTAGAAACTAGTTCGAAGTGTGAATCTAGAAGGATTTAAAAATAAATAAAATGATGTTCAGCGAGAGGATGGGGGAGCAATCCTCGATTGGCAGGAAATGGCGCAGAGGCAGAGATGGCGATCGCTGGTGTCGGAGGACAAGATCCACTTTGGGTCGCTGAGCCAGCGTAGTAAGTAAGTTATCATCATCATCACCACAACCCCTAACAGTCCACTGCATGACTAAGGGCCTCTCCCACGAAAGGGGAGGTTATTGCCATAATCTCTTTGTTGATAGAGATTCTAGATCTTTTGCCTCGATAACATTAGTCGCCTTGTACGACATCCACGAGTGTAAGGGGTTGGTGCTATTCTACTCTGCTGGACACCACACGGCCATACATACCTACATAGGTTGATAAACACATTACCCTCCTAAAAAGTAAGTAATTGTTAAGTGACAATGCGATGTTCGCATCACGTGGCCGTCCAAGGATCGGCAAAATGCATCGGCTTATATTTTCCGTTGATGAGATGAATGCTATGTCTGCGGTCTTCATAGAGTAGGTGTATGTAGTTCCTCAACCCAAAGATCAGTAACTATTTTAGTTGTTAAAATAATATTATATGAATAATTTGTAAGGTGTCGACGTTCAATGAGTGTATTGTTTGTACCTATATTGAATAAAATATTTGATTCTGATTCTGATTCTAAGAGAAAATGTCGATGGGATGTTTCCCAGTTGATCTCCCTTCTTATCAGGAAAATTGTAGATTGGTTTATGCACACAGACACAGACAAACACACCCGGGCTTTGCGTCAGTTAGTATTAGGAAACAGTGTACTAGCAATGAATTAAATAAATAAATTCAAATACAAATGCGGTGTAGTAGGGTCAGAAACTGTAGATTTATTGAGATTCTCTTAAAACAAAATTAGAAACCAATTTGGATACTGAAATTCACTTGTCTGTTCACGGCCTATCAAAATACTATTTGTAATATAGCCTAGTTTCATAGGAATAACTGTTTCCTAAAGCACAGGATATCCTGTTTGGGAAGCAGGGACTTCACTATAAACTACATACAACCAGTATATTGTATTAAAAAAATAATGTAATATTTCGATCATAACGTACGTTACGTGTTACTTCAATAGGTTATACCCTGATATGTAAATAGGCAAAGAGATTGGAAAGCTAGCTACCTTAATTTGCCAGTCTTAACCATGAAGGTATATAAATCTCTTTGTAAATAAGGATTATTTATTATTTTTATTATTAATGTAATATTCTCCTTTGATAGTAACGTAGACTGAAGAGCGATATAATTGCAGTTGCGATTAGCATCATGACGTAGAATAGGATGGTGGTGTGATACACGATGTCTTGAGCTGGATGTTCAAGTTGAATAGGAGTTTTTATCATCAGCTTGTCTTGAATATCATGAAGTCCTCTTAGGTCGATGGAGTTGACGCTGACATTGGTTAATGCTGTATCTTCAGCTGGGTATGGGATTTTCATCAAGGTAAAGGGGTGCTCTCGTATCTTGTCATTTTCATTGATGATGGTGAACTTAGGCGTAGATAATAATTTACAGGAATCGTCGCTAGATAGCTACCCTGCAGAGTGCTGAAATCTTCTCTCTCGCAGTTGACTTGTACTTCGTTGCACGTGGAAATGATACTTTATTTTCTTTTTTTTATGTTATACGGCAGACAAACAGGCAAGCGGGCCACTTGATGGAAAATGGTCACCGCCGCCTATAGACATCAGCAACACCTGAGAAGTTACTAATACGTTGCCCGCCTTTGAATCGACCGCCAATATAACTCGTGAACGATCCCACGTACGAAATCGATACTGCCTAGTGTTGATCGTCGAGCTTTTCCATTGCTTCTCTTGCAGAATAGATTTATCCTAATAAAGCATTTATTTTGCTCTGGTTTTCAACTAACTGAACTATAATATTAGCATGGCGAGACATCCACTCTTTACTAAGGCTTATGTGGGTATTCAATTAGGATACAGCTTTGTTCTGGTTCCTCTGTACATTTTTAATAGCCGTGTTATAATACAAAGCATATATTTGGTTTAAATTACCAGTTATGCCTTTTATTAAGGAACCTAGGCCTTTTACAAGACCTCATGTAGCGCGACTGGGTTCTAAAGACTTTAATTGGTTTATAACCTTGCCAAGTTTGCTTGTAAGATAGTCTATCTGTAATTCGTAAAGTGGATAGGTGTAATTTTTAAGTCGATTGGTATGGGTCAGTAATTGGTTACGTAATAAATGTACTGCGTCTTCTATGTCACTTAGGTCTATGTATTGTCTATCTATTGTATTGACATTAACGCTAAGGTGAAACACGTGAAACAGGGCGACCCACTCTCACCGAAGCTATTTACAAGTACTCTAGAAGATGTTTTCCAAAAGTTGGGATAGACTGACAAGACTACGTTTGGAATCGAACAGTTGCTCTTTAAGTTAAAAACAGCCTTGAGGTTAGACTTTGCATGAACATGTCTGTTCGCTTGCAGAACATAAGGTTTATTGAAAACACTGAATTCGTTTTAAGATATATTAGAAATAACAAAAATTCGACTATCTCATTACAAAGTGTGATACGAAGTGGTTCAAAACGAGGGTGTGGCTTTACTGCACAAAATCCTTGACACATATTTCGTACGTAAAGTTTGCTCTAACAAAACGTATAGGCGCTCTCGTGAGCTTTGCACGGCAACAATGTCAAAGACCAAACTCATGATAAATAGCACTGAGCGCAAGGTAGAAGTGGATGGAGAGAAAATTGCATAGGTCCAGCAATATTTGTATTTAGGCCAAATAGTGCCCTTCCAGGCTCGGCAAGATAAAGAGATCGAAAGACGAACTGAATCGTCTCTTGATTTTAACATCAAGAGACGAATGTCAATCTTACATAAAGTCTCACTTATCTCAAGTCAAAATTTTGCTAAAAACATTAATTTGTCGTTAAGATCTTTTGCCTTCCATAAGGAATTTTCCATATATCTCATCATTCCACATCGATCGTGACGAATTCTGCAATAAAATGAGACATTTTAGCATCAATACTTGTATACTTTACTCGATACTAAGTTATTCAGTGGTATATTATAGTATTGCTACACGCATTCAAATAAAGTAATAATTTAGTATTTTAGAGGGATTTGGGTTTGTTACAGAAATGTCACATAAAGCAATTAAGGGGTAATCGAATGTTTTCGAATATATAATTGGGAAATTACGCTATGAGTGTAGATTAACATCATAATTCAATTAATTTTACAAAAACAGGATAAAGCTTAATAGTACCTACTAATTAAAAATGTATTACCGGGAAACTTTTAGAAGATAAAAATAATTGCTTATTTTATAAGAGTAATTGGAACACTATGGACGTACGCCGATTAACACAAAGTTTAGTTTTATTATTGTGCGAAATACTCTATTCAATAGCAGGTATGTTTGTTGCATATATATGTTATAATGTAAGTAGCATTAGATTTCTTTATTATTAGGTATTTACCTATGAAATTGGGGTGATGTATGGCGAAATCGATGAAAACTGAAATTTTCATACAAGCAAATTACTTATTTTCTTAAAAATGGCAAGATTATCTACTATCTACAATGGAACTTTGTAAGTATAATCAGACAACATTAAGGTAACTGGTACATATCATGTCATTTTAATATATACACTGTTCATAAAATTACTTCTGGTTAAAGTGGAACGATTGTCTTACAAAAAGCAATCGATTTTCCTGTAGTCAATAAACAGTATTTATTCATAAATTTATGCTATCTATCTACTTTCGGATATTTGTTTGCGCAAAATGAACAAAAACCATTGTTTTATTCAGAAATTAAAACTTACGTGTGTGTGTGAAAAATGTCATGTACAAATACGCTAAATAGCCAAAATTTTCATCTCTCACATTCTCTCAAACTTCATTAGCTATAATATTTTAGGTATATTGCTTAAAAATAAATTAAACAGCATTAAAACGTCAGTTATTATGTGCTAAAGTGCATTCTAATCTAAAGTAGAGCAAGGAGCACTTACATTTAAAAACTCGTTGAAATATTAGATGTAAAATAAATTGCATCGAAATGAAGATACATAGCTAAAAGAATAAACTAAATCGCACTCGCACTTCTTCGATCGCACGCGCCACCTATGCCAATTGTTATAGAGGCTAGATAGCCTTGTTAGATATTCTTGGAAATGGAAATTCTACACACACGCACGACATGCACGACGACGTGCGAAGTTGCCACTATTACCTACGTTGACATCTTATAGTAGAGGGTATGAAGTTTGGTAGCTGTTTCTGACCAAGTGAATTGGAGCTTTTTCCGTATTCCTTGTTTTAGAAAATTTCACCGTATTTGATTAGATGGTGGAGGTGGAGGTTCAAATCCGCGTCACATATTTTATTTTTGTGTTTTTTTTTGTATTTGGTATTTTCATTTAACACTTTGTTATGAAAGTACCCAACTTGTCAGGTATGGTATAACTAACCAACTATGGACCTTAGTTGCGGTGGTGACGTTAGGTGTAAATCAACTGCTATATTATCGAAATTGTTATGTAACAACGTAATCACAACTTATCGAGTCTACAATTATCTTGACAAAAAGGAGTTGGCCGTAATGACAAATGGGACAAATGTTTTATTATAGTCCACACTACGTGACTGTCAATGAATGTGTGATAGTAGCGCCGCCCTTATTTCCGCAAATACTTTTAGCCAACTACTTCTTAGTAGGCTATCGCAGCAATGTATCTATATACTATTGCAGCAATATATCTAGCGCTAAGAAAGATATGACATAAATTATTTATTTTTTATTTATTTATTTAACAGTTTATTGTACACAAGAAATACATAGCAAATAACAGGCAAAGTAAAAAATGGCACAACAGGCGCTACTTATTTCTAAAGAAATCTCTTCCAGCAGGCCTTTGGGAGTGTGATGTGATCATGAGACGCATGAGATTATTTATAATATTAATGCAGAAAACCTATGCAGAAATACATTTTTATTACTTTGTGTGATGATCACAAATCTTGTGAAAGACTTGTTATTTGTGCTTTCGGGTGAAAATATTTTAACGAACAGTGTACCTAATCTACCTAAGTACTCACATATATGCGATCTTGTGACATTTATTTCAATATACAAGAAACACAAATATTCCGGGCTAAGAAAGTTCAGGAAAATGGTTCACGCTCTTGATAAGTGTTGTAATAGTTTGGTTTATGGTTTCATATGCTAACACATTCTCAGCCAAAAATGGTTTTCTTTGTTGGTCGTGAAGAAGTATGGCATGAAAGAATTTATAAGTACGACGTGTTTATTTCGGTGATAAAAAAAATGCATATTATTCTAAAAATATATTCTGATGACTTTAAAATATCAGGCTACGGTCCATAGTTTGTTAAGGGTACCTGGCTGGGATTCGATCCCTCGATTCCGTTGATTTCGCCTAAACAAGCCCATCATACATAGCGCTGCGCTATCTCATCATATTTAAACATGGTTAAGTTGTCTTCTACTAGGAATACGGAAATACTGTAAGCATATGTGAGTAAGTAGTTCAAAACATTAGGAAGAACCATTCCATCGACATTCACGGATCATTTTCGTATAAATTGCATTACAAGGTTTTGTTCAATTTTTGTTTCGTTGGTTTCAATTTAGTCTAAAGTGTGCGCAAAATATAATCCAAGATATATAAACACAAAGACAATATCACAAAACAATAAAAACTAGAGATTTGCAAAAGTGGCGCCATCTAGCGAGCTTTGGGCACCTTCTACCTTAATTAGGCAAAACTGGCGACAAATGAAAAGGGTTTTTTTATATTCAGTTTTAGGCATCTATTTTCGAATTTAAGTTATATTTTTACATGTATTATTTTATACAAATAAAAATATTTGTGCACCTTACTTTGTTTTCATACTTCCAATAAAAAAGACAACTTTATAGGTAAAGATCCAATACATTATTTTTCATGTACAAGTCACAAATGATACAGCTAGCTTCGAAAAGTGGTAAATTTGTACAATGTTTGATATCTTCAGAAAGGGGTTCTCTCGGGGTCAGCCATACGCTAGTATTGATACCATTGGCATATGGGCTTGTTTCATCTTGGCGTTAATGTCCCGGTTGTGCTCTCGAGAACGAGGGCCCGGGGTCCGCCTTGACCATGATCCAGGATTTGGCCGGTCAGGTAATTACAGTGGAGCGACTGCCATCTGACCTCCATGACCCTGCTACCAGGGGAACCTGACCAGATTGGATCATGGTTACACATCCAGTCGCCTGAATGTGCAGGTTTCATCACGATGTTTTCCCTCACCGTAAGAGCATCGGTTAGTATTCAACTAATGTACATAACTCAGAAAACAGTCATTGGTACATGGCCGGAGCGGGATTCGAACCCGGGACCTCTGGCTTACGAGTCGGATACTGTCACCGCTCGGCCACCGACGCTCTATATGGGCTTGTTGATATTGTTTAAAACCTTGTAATACTTTAAAATGCTTGAATAGACGTATTATTATTGCAAAAATTCATAGTTTTCAATAACTGTTTATTGTCAACAATCTGCCGGCCGTCAGATTATTTGCTACCTTAGCGATTAAAAAATCCTTGTATACATATTCCAGGTACAGTTGATTATGACTTAAACAGTAACCACATTACAATACGATGCGAACCCAACGAGAAATTCGCTGTGTTACCGAAACTGAATGATTCCGTGACCCCGAACACCGTAGCAGTATATGATTGCGAGCTTCCAGATTTTCCAGAATACACGTACAAATCAGAATTTCAAAGGCTCAATGTTTCTACTGAAAATTTAAAAACATTATATTTACAAGGCAATGTAACAACTATGTCTGATATACTGGCAGGTTATCGTTTAAAGACAGATACACAGTTCAGAGGATTACCTTCAAGTGCAAATGTTATAGCGAAATTTTTGGATGATTATGTCACAATATACTTTAAATATACATTGACCGATGAAGAGCCACAACTAGGTAAGTTATTATATTTTAGTAAAAAATTACTTACTTTATAGATTGTAGGGATTGTAATTGCTGTACCTCGGATCCGCGGTGCGAAGCGGAGATTTCCGCTCCGATCTCAAATCCCGTATCTCAGCAACGTAGACCAAAAAGCGCAAGTTGACGACATTCACCTTAAATCCCAGTCAAGCTTAAGGGGCTTAAACGCAAGAGATTTATCAGACATGGCCCAAGCTGGTGAACCACGTCTGCAAACTCCACACTAACGAAATGTTGAGGTGAAGTTCTAAGGTATTTGATGCAATAAAGAGTTTACATACATACATACATACAAGAGGCTCGCGTGCGCTTGTTATATATAAGCCCTCAGCGGATTTCGGACCAGACAGTATAAGGGTGCGCTAACTAGCTGCCAAAACCTCCCGGTATAAAGTGGTCAAGCTACGACAAAAAATCGCAATTCGCTGTTCAGGGTAGCCGTTTGGTACATGTGTACTTAAGATTTAAACTATTATTTTGAAAGGTAGTTCTTAAAAATCTTCCCGTGGGGAAGCAGCAGGGGGGGAGTAGTGACGGAGGGAGCAATGACGTCATACATTTTTGTATAAAGGGCTTCATATGTCGGTTCTAAAAATATGCTACACCATTCCCTAATTACCTATTGGCCACCCATTTTCTAAAAATTAAAAATACATTTTCAAAACATGCAAAGTTTAGGCTCCTGCAGGTAGGACACGCTGAACACTTGTAGCACTTTCACGAGGGATGCGGGGGAGCAGTTCACCAAAAAACACGCGATAAAAGTTTAAACCGTATATTAGATACACATTGATAGACTTGGTAGGTAGGTAGGTTGGTATAATTAAATTCTAAACACCTTATATACTTACAACGCGCAAACTTGACACCGCGATGTAGGAATCGGCGTGTTATATCAACAGCGCCATCTAGTGACTATCTTACGAACTTACTTTACTCAACATAACCGCCCGCCAAGGACGCCTTTTCAAAAAGTCGTCATTAATATAAATCGATAAATGTGAAGCAAATAAACAAAATTAAGATGCGTCATTAGCGGGATGGACACTAAAGGTAGATTTTACTCTTAAGCTAAAAAAAAACAATTAATAACATACAATTAATGTTGGGCTATTCGGTTACTGGTAAAACACATAACTTATTTACGGGTCTTTTGATTAGAGAATTCTTAACCTTTAATGTCACAACTCGAGTGATTTGATCAGGACCGGGATGTTTCTGTTCTACCTTGCCAAAAAGCCACCTGGCTGGTGGTAAATTGTCTTCCTTTACCAACACAATGTCGCCCACGCTTGGCTCAGGATTTTGTTGTGTCCATTTGTGACGATGAAGAAATTGAGTCAAATATTCTCTTGACCATCGACGCCCAAAGCTTATACCATCTTTTATCAGTCGCCAACGCCTAAGGGTGTTTATGTTGGATTCTTCGTAATGTTTTTTTTCAGGAATTAGAATTAATGGTTCTCCATGGTAACAACAAGTGACGCAAGTCCGGCTGTATAGTAGGTCCCACAATAGGCTCATCGTTCAAAGACACTCCGTTTTTTCCCTTGCAGGAACCGTCGTACACCACCCTAGTTTTTGTGGTATCTTTAATCTCTCTGCATACAGCGTGATGAGGTAAGTAAACTGACGCACTTTTCTTGTCATCATTTTCAGAAACCTTCTCCATGTGCCCAAGTTCCAGGTATTCATTTATGACTTTAGTGTAGTTTTCTTTAAATTGATTGTTTTTCTTAAATTTGTTTTCTAATGATTGGTATCTTTTTTCTCTAAACCCTCCATTTTTACAAGCTGGCTTTTCATTCTTAAAAGGCAGTCTGACAATATAACGTCCCTCGTCATCTCTAGTTGTAGTAGCGACAAATAGTTTTTCACATTTGTTTTCATCTTCTGTAAATAGTTTACTAAATATAATAGGCTCTGACTCTATTTCCCAAAATCGTTTCAGTGCATCATCTTCGTTTATTTGAGCATGCATTACTATAGAATGAGTCGAGCTATCACATGAGTTAACAATGCCAGACAGAACCCAACCTAAATTGGTATTCTGTGCTATCAACAATCCCTGAGGGGTTTTCCTGATACCTTCTTTTATAATTTTTCCATATACTTCAGCTCCTAGTAGAACATCAACTTTGTTTGGTGTATGATATTCTGGATCCGCTAGTAAGCTGCTGTCTAAATCAATAAATTCAGTTTCCATTACCTTTTCTACAGGAAGAAGTGAACTTATAGACTTCAAAACAAATGCCTTCACTTGAACCTTGAAGTTTTGATCCAACCTTGACATCAAATTTAAATGAACAAAGTAGTTTGATATTACGGATTTCTCACCACCTACACCTTTAATGGTGTGTCTAGATTTGTATTTCTTCAAACCCAAGTATTGGATTGCTGCCTCCGTAACAAAGGATGCCTGAGATCCCTGGTCAATCAAAGCTCTTAATATTCTATAGCTTTTGTTTTGGGTTTCAGCTTTTATGAGAGCAGTAGCCAAAAGAACGGTATGTTTGTTACTTCCTGTAGAAAAACAAGATACAATAGGTTGTCTGTCAGCATCTGCAGCATCAGTTTTTGACATCACCTCGGTTTTATCGGTTCGTTTTAACGATGGCACGATATTTGTGTGCAACAAAGAGTTATGTTGCCTTTTACAAGTACGACATGTGTTGGTAGATTTACAAAACTTTACTGAATGTTCAACTCCAAGACAGTTGAAGCATAAACCCTTATCTCGAACAACTTTACGTCGAGTGTTCACATCAGCAGCAATGAATTTCTTACATGAGTTAATTTTATGATCGGCCGCACAATATTGGCACTCTAAAGAATATTTATTTGTCTGTTACATGAAATGATTGCGAACCTTTTGAGTTATTTTGACCTTTATTGGATCTAAAGTCAAAAAACTCAAGGGCTCGGAATCTACTAGTCAAAAATTCTATGAATTGATTAAATGCTGGCAATTCATCAGAACAATCATTGGAAACTTTTAGTTCCCATTGTTTTCTGGTCTCCTGATCCAACTTAAGACATATAATATGAATTACAATCATATCCCAACTACTGACATCGATGCCCAAGTTCTTTAAACTATGCAAACATTCGGAAGTAGTATCAACTAAATCTTTTATTTGCTGAGATGATTCTACTAAAACATTTTTCTGACTTAACAACCGTTTTAAAATACAATTTGCCAAAAATCTTTTATTGTTGTATCTATTTTCAAGTTGTTTCCAACAAGTTTTGTAATTATCAGCAGTTATGGGAATATGACGCAATAATTGTTCTGCTTCGCCCGACAAGTGGCTCTTTAAGTAGTGAAGTTTTTGAACATCATCTAAAGAATTATTCTTATCTATCAATGACACAAACAAATCCTTAAAAGTACTCCAATCTGAATACTTTCCAGAAAATGTAGGTATAGTTATTGTAGGTAGTTTTACATTAGTTGAGTTAGTTACAACAGTTGAGGATGATTCCCCTAAATTTGACACTTTGCCTTCATTTAATTTACTTAAGCTATCTGATAACTCCGTTTTATAATCTAAATAAAGTTCCTCTGTAGCATCAAAAATATCATAAGTATTTAATAGATCATCATGTGCTTCAGCAATTATTTGTTTATGGTTTTCCCAAAATGTATTCCATTTTTCATTCAAAATACTCATACGAGCGTTGACATAATTTACAGTAATTCTCTCCTTCGGTGACTTTTTGAAATTCTGTCTGGACTTATATAATTGGGTATTAATATGAACTTGCAACTTTATCAAAGCATCCATTTCAATATCTTAAGTCCAAAAATTTCAAAGTGTAACATTTACCAAAAAAATATAAGTCCCAAAATAAGTAAAAACCAACAGAAGCGAATTTTTCTAAGTCCCAAATACTTTAAAATTAACCAAGTAACAAACTTAAATTTTCTAAGTTAAAATTGATTGAAATTATTCTAAGTCCAAAACAAATTTGGAAAATTTTACAAGTCCAAATTAAGCTTATTTATTTCTAAGTTAATTTCTTCAAATAGTTAAAGTTCAATATTGCTTGAAGATTGCACTTACGACGTTTGTTAAGCAAAGAGTACTCACGGTTTCACTTGTCACAATCACTTAACTTTGAGATGACAGCGCCCTCTGCCGTCAAACTGCAGCTTACTGGACCCTTCCAGGCTCGACTGCTGATGAAAGGTTTCTTGCGTGCTGGTCTTCTTGCTCCACCACAGTTGCTCCTCGTGTCACAAATCCAGGTTTCCACTCCTGGCTCCGTACGCAGGTCGTAGCTTCGAAGCCGTCCAACTTGGCTTCCTCAGCTCCTGGTAGGATGATCTGAACAGCGACCCACTGTCACTATCCGGCTCGAAGGACCATGAACACTTGTAGCACTTTCACGAGGGATGCGGGGGAGCAATTCACCAAAAAAACACGCGATAAAAGTTTAAACCGTATATTAGATACACATTGATAGACTTGGTAGGTAGGTAGGTTGGTATAATTAAATTCTAAACACCTTATATACTTACAACGCGCAAACTTGACACCGCGATGTAGGAATCGGCGTGTTATATCAACAGCGCCATCTAGTGACTATCTTACGAACTTACTTTACTCAACACACGCTAAATATCTCTCCCTCATATCTAACGTCAAAAAGGCAATTTTATAATATTTTAAATTGCAAATCAGCTAAATATTACGATACATAGGTAAGTAACCTTTAGTTGTCGTTCACAACACAAAATGTGTAAAATACTTGAAATTAACGTAAACAATCTGAATTATATTATGTTTACGTGTATTACTTGTGACTTTGACCCATTAATTCCGTATTTTATTTACATTTCCATTCTAGACTGTGAGGGTGCCGTGGGTTATCCTACGTCATCGAGTACAAAAGAAATCCACTTTGCGATAGTAGAGTTTAGGAAACCCACAACCGTTGGGCTGCCCGTATAACCTGGCACTTTCGGTACAGTTGAAGAGAAAAATTGATAATTCTTCGACCCAAACCACGTCATAGAGTACAAGAATAAGACCTCGTAGCATTAGTATTTACCTATATGAATATAATAAAAACGGCCTGCCTTACATCTTCTTAACAGTTTCGCTAATCAGCCACACGAAAGTCATCTAAAAATTATATCGAAACTACGTCATCGAGTACAAGAATAAAACCTTTTCGTAGCGATAGTACTCACTTAGAGAAGTAAAAAAACATCGGTCTGTCTTACATCCTCTTGGCAGATTCGCTAGTCAGACACATTATAGTATCCTTAAAATATACCGATACTACGTTATCGAGTACAAGAGTAGGCTTAACAGGATGTTGTATTTTTTCTTTAAGAAACCTAGCCCATGATATCTGCAAAAATGTAAGGATCCTAACGACACCTCATTTGTTTAAATCCGTCCCGGCGTTTAGATGTTATGGTGGAATAATGCCTGTCTATTTCATATAAACGACGGCGTGCGATAAAAATAAAGGCGTGACTCGTAAATTTTGTCGAATAAGAATAACATTTAAGATAATTTCCAAAAAAAAATTGCTTATTGTTGTTGCTTAGATCAAGCCACTCTACATTTCTGTACTGAAAACTTTGTTGTATCTACACTATAGGTAATTAAGTATAGTAATTAGGGAGTTGTTGTGCATGTACACTGCCTGTGTAACGCAGTAAGAGAATGTAACACAGTAAAATGCAATACAAAACATCAACCTTCATTTAACAAAATATAAAATATGTACTCGAGCTAAAATCCATTCCTTTAGTAGATTAATTAATTTTGTCAAGAAAGGATTTGTCTTTAACACGTATCACGGCACTGCTGTCATCTTTTCGTAGGAATACTTGACCGAATTTCACCCAAACGAACTTAAAATCTTTCTCCTTAGCTACCGTTCGGGTAGCTGCATGTAGTTGCTTTGTTTCCGGAGGCAAGTGCTCAGTAATATAGATGCGTACACTGTTGCCCTCCACGCCAGAGTGTTGAGAGTTTAATTTGTCGTTAATATGCTCTTTATTAAACGGAAGTATGACAAAAGTATTTCATCTCTCATGCGAGGCGACGAAAGTGTGACCAGGATGTTACGAGGTCTGCTGGAGCACTTATCCACTTTAGCGACCCGGCGACATGCATGAATATCACTGTTTGAAATCGAGCAGCCGATTTTTTCGCAGAGTTTATTAAAGATACTCATTGGGTTTTCGTTGTTACTCTCCGGGACCGCCTGGAGTTCCACGTTACGGTCACGTGATATTTTTTCGATAGAGTTAAGAGTATGTTTAAGCTTCGCATGGTCTACTTTAAGCGAGGTTTGTTCAGACTGCAGGGACCTTATGATATTATCCTTTTCAGATATTTGCTTTTTCAGGTCAACAACCTTCCGCTTGAATAAAATCCGTTGTTTTAGTAAATTCTTCAGTAAAACTTTTAATTGCTAGTCCGTTAGTTGAAGCAGGAGGCTCCGATGTATGCAGAGTAACAGGTATCAGAGCAAGACTTCCGACTAATTTGAATATGGCCGGCGCTCTAAATGGCAAAATGCGCAAGATAGAACAGGAGGAGGAACGTAATTTTTGTTGTTTACTACACTTTTGATATTCAATAACCAATGTTTTTAAGTCATTATTTGTTGTTACCTAGGTACAATAGGTTATATACATAATATTAGATTAGGTAATATTTATTACGTATTTCTATTACAATTAATCCAACATAAATAAGTAAATAATTTAATAACATACATACATACATACATAAAGCTCACGCCTGTGTCCCACAGGTGGGGTAGGCAGAGACTATGGACCGCCACTTTGCTCTGTCCCGACACAACTCTCTAGCCACGCATATTGTACAGAGTAACGCCGTACAGGCAATTTTACCTACAGCTGTAAGTAGGCCAATGCGCGCCGAAGGTATTGCAGCGTAGGTAAATTACTTAGTGTATAACTTTTTATAATAAATTAGTGTTTAAACATCATTCAACGCGTTCGGTCATTAACATCCCTCGCCTAACCCCCCTAAACACTCACAACAACTGTATAACAATACAGTTTATGGTCCTTCGAGCCTTAAGGAGGTCAAAAACATACAGTTTTGATCCTTCGAGCATTGAGAAGATCCAAAACCATACAGTTTTTGGGTCTTAAGTAATCAGTGACAAATTTAACAAACAGTTAATTAAACAGTGACATACAGTTACAATTTTTGGTGACATACAGTCCCATTGAACATTATACCTACGTGCGCGTTGTAGTGGACATTTTTATACTTTTCTACACATACAGTGAGAAATAAGTGTATAAACTGTGAGGTGCAGTGACTTTGAACTATTGAACTTGTTCCCTCTGGCGCTGGCAGATCACAGGTTGGAAGTCAGGGGTTCGAGTTGTAGCAGCATTCGTCAGTCCAAGTAAGATCTTTCCAATTTTCTCTATCAACATGGATCACTTGCTTCAACGCCAGGCTGATATTCTCGATTCCATTAAACAAACGAAGCGTAACTTTAAAAAAGACTCCGCAAGCCGTAAAACACGGGAATACATAGATTCTCGTCTCGAAAGCCTAGATAAATACTGGGCTGAATTCAATACCAATAACGTAAAGCTCGGCCGGTATGGCGATAAATCTGTTCCATACTTTGGAGAGAATCAGTATGCCCAAGCTCGTGCTTATTATAACGAAGTCCGCTATTTAATTTCAACTTTTAAACCTATCGAGATGAAAGAGATACCAGCCGGTCCAAGCGGTCTTATTACCAACCCAAAAACGTTACCTAGCACAGAAAACGTCACCTCCCCACTGCCAGCACGCAGCGCTCCGCCAGCAACAGACGCACAGCCAACACAGGCAACAGAACTTCTATCTCTCCAACGAACTAACTTTCGCGCATTATCTAGACTACTGAAAGGTCCTAATTTAACAGAATTAAGAGATAAATGGGAACTAGAAGATGAGTAACTAATCTACAGTCGAGATGGAATGTTATCGACTCCTTGCATCTGCAAATAGACAACATATTGCAGGGTACAGATTTACAATACGATGGCGAATTTAGCTACTATGAGACTTGCTATAAAGAGCAGAAACGTTTGTTAAACCAAAAATTAGCATCTACAGCTCATCTTCAACATTCAACCCCGCAGATAGAAATACCTATATTTACAGGCAGGTACACTAGCTGGCCTACATTTTATGATTTATTTACACAAAGCATTCATAATAATACCCTTCTCACTAAGAGCCAAAAAATGCAGCATTTGAAGGGAAAATTAAAGGGTGAAGCCGAGCGACTCATTCAACATTTGCACCTATCTGCCGACAATTACGACACCGCCTGGGAGCTTCTTACACATAGATATAACAATCCCCAGGTGCTCTTCACTAAACAAATTGAATTACTTTTAAATCAACATATTATTCAAAAACAGTCGGCATATGAGACACTACGATGGAGTGTTTACACGCCATACAGAATTTGGGTATTGACACCTCTACTTGGGACCCATTATTAGTTCACTTAATATCGAAAAAGCTTGATTCTGACACATACAGTGGTTATAAAGAGTCCCGCAAGTCACCTCGTGAATTACCATCTTTGAAAGAACTCATGTCCTTTTTAGAGAGCAAATTCAATGCCCTAGAACCTATTCATCAGAAAGATTCCGGTTTCATACCAAAGAAAACCTACCAACACACAAAGCCTCACACTAATAACAAGCCTAGCTACCAGCATCATCCCGCAAATCGCCAAGGAAATTATCAAACTTCTGCAACATACACGTGGAACTGTCCATTATGTGCACAAAAGCATACATTATTCAAATGCAAACAGTTCATTAACCTGCAACCGGACGCAAAATTGGGGACAGTGAAGAAATTAGATATTTGTCAGAATTGTCTGTACAAGCATAAATACAATAAGTGCACTTCGCCAAATAGGTGCAAATATTGCCAAGGCGAGTACAACTCGATTTTGCACGATGCCTGCGCTCGTGCGAGTCACGTGGCGCTGTACCCGCCGACCGCCGTGGCGCCGGCGGCCGGGCCGTCGCCCCCGTCCGGCAGCGTCAACAACAAAATGCTGGCTACGCAGTCCTACATGCCGCCGACAACTTCCTTGCCATAAGTTATGTCGAAACAGCATAGCGTTAATTGCATCGCTAATGAAAATGAAGAGATTCTTCTAACAACAATATCGATAAAAGTTAGAGCAATAGATGGGACTATCGCAACTCTACGAGCCCTACTAGATCAAGGCTCACAAATATCTCTCATTTCCGAAAATGAGGCGCAGATGTTAGGATTACCTAGGCACAGCTATCATGCATAGGCTATGGATCAAGGCGTAGTCGCGGAGTCGTGTCACTACAATGCAAATCTATCTACGACGACTTTGAGTTTGAAACACAAGCATTAGTCATCGATCGGGTAATAAACAACTTGCCAAATGAGACCTTTTACAAACAGTCTTGGGCTCATCTTCAACACATACAGCTAGCGGATCCCGAGTACAACATTTCAAAACCTATCGACATTTTACTATTGCGAGTTTCGATTACATACATTTCGATGCGAGTGTCTACTCTGACATAATTATGGATGGTCTGATAAAGAGCTCAGACAGAGCACCCATCGCGCAACAGACTAAGATGGGGTGGATTTTGTCAGGTCACGTGAAGACGTTTAATTGCAGCGTGGTTTTAAACAATTTAGAGGACATATCGCAGTTTTGGGAAATTGAAGAAATAAATGACACGGCTCCCAGTCTATCACAAGCCGAACAGTATTGTGAAGAATTTTATCAAAGCACAACGCAGCGTTTGAACGATGGCCCCTACGTCGTAGCAATACCAATGAAGCCTAATTATGAACAGAATTTAGGATTATCTAGAAACAAAGCTTTGACCCAATTTCATAACTTAGAACAAAAAATGAACCTAAATCCTGAGTTTGCGGAAAGCTAAGGAAAGTTTATGCAAGAATATCAAAACATGGGTCACATGATACTAGCACCAAAAAATCAAAAGAGAGCGTGTTATCTCCCACATCACGGTGTTTGGAAAAATGACTCCAGCACTACTAAACTACGAACAGTATTTAACGCGTCGTCACCGACATCATCAGGTTACAGCCTGAACGATTTAATGGAGCGTGGTCTGAATCTACAGAGCGATCTCCATAGTTTAACTATGATTTGGCGACAACACAGGTACGTGATCACTGCCGATATCGAGAAGATGTTTCGACAGATTTTCATCAGGGAGTCCCATCAGCATTTACAGTGCATAATGTGGAGAGACACTCCACAAAACCCCGTTGAAGAATATCAACTCACAACCATTACGTACGGAACCAAAGCAGCACCGTATCTTGCCATGCGAACCCTAAAACAGCTAGCAATCGATGACGGCTACAAATATCAGTTAGCAGCGGAGTCGCTACTACAATCATTCTATATGGATGACCTTTTGGAAGGATGCGACACATTAGAACATGCAAAGGAGTTACAGCAACAGCTGATTAACATTCTACAAGGAGCTGGCATGAATATTCGCAAATGGTCCAGCAACGATAGACATTTGATAGATCATTTAGCAGCTGATCAGTTGTACACCCCATTAGAGTTTAAATGCTCAGAAACAAGGAAGACATTGGGTGTACGATGGAACCCCAATTCGGATACTTATTTACCTTTCAAAACTTATTTGAAGATCAAAACAAAGATAGCCTAACAAAGCGACAGCTGTTATCAAACGTGTCCAAAATATTTGATCCTCTTGGATGGCTATCCCCTCTCACAATTAGAGCTAAACTGCTATTCCAAAATACCTGGTCAGATGAACAACTGACGTGGGGTCAACAATTATCGCCACAAATGCATGAACAATGGTCACAATTTCGACAGGATTTCCAAAATATTAATATGATAAAAATATCGCGATATCTGGGGGACAAAAATAATTACATTATACATGGATTCTGTGACGCCTCGGAAAAGGCCTATGCTTGTGCGATTTACGTCACCGCAGATAATGATAAGGGCGAGTGCACAACCAAGTTATTAACAGCGAAAACAAAATTGGCACCTATTAAGAAGAAATTAACTTTGCCTAAATTAGAACTCTGCGGAGCCCTCCTACTTTCACGACTCATGAAAAAGGTCATCTCAGCACTGTCAAACGAAGACATACAGATTTACGCATGGTCTGACTCTATGGTGGCTTTGGGTTGGATTCATGGAGACATCAACCGCTGGAAGCAGTTCGTATCTAACAGGGTTCAGAAAATAAGAAGCGTCATCCCATCCACTAACTGGCACCACGTCCGTTCAGAGCAAAACGCAGCGGATTGTGCAACACGGGGATTATCCGTTGAACAACTCTCAGAGCATACTTTATGGTGGGAAGGCCCACAGTGGTTGAATCATTTCGATGATAAAATACTTAAGAATAACATTTACCAACCCCCCAATGTGTGTGGTGCCGCCACCTCAAAGAATAGCACCACCCCATATCTTCCCGTGGGTGTCGTAAAAGGCGACTAAGGGACAAACCCGAAAGATGGGCAGCAGCATCTTTCTGGGTACATTAACATATACTGCACTGCGATCGCCAACCCGCCTGCCAAGCGTGGCGATTATGGCAATTCCCCCCCCGATGACAAGTACACACAAGCCACGGCCCCCAGTACCCGGCGGCCCCGCTATTCCGGACCATGGTAGCGGTCACGGTAACGGCGGGGCAGGGGGTGCGAAAAATCACCGGACGCGATCAGGCTACCGCAAAGCACGACCACTGGCCCTGGCAACATACAATGTCCAGACACTGCGGACCGACGAAAAGCTCGTGGAGCTGGAGGAAGTGGTAAGCAGATTACATTGGGACATAATAGGGATATCTGAAGTCCGAAGAAAGGGGGAGGACTCGATAACTCTGAAGTCCGGAAATCTGCTTTACTTCCGGGAGGGCGACCAACTGTCCCTAGGTGGTGTCGGGTTTCTCGTCCACAAATCCCTTGTGAACAACATCGTTAAGATCGAGAGTGTGTCGTCTAGGGTTGCGTACCTTATACTCAGAATTACCAAGCGTTATTCGTTGAAGGTCATACAGGTCTACGCACCGACTTCGACTCACTCCGACGATGAAGTGGAGGCTATGTATGAGGATATAACTACAGCCATACATACCTCCAAGACACATTACACCGTTGTCATGGGGGATTTTAACGCGAAACTGGGCAAACGAAGCGGAGAGAGTGGGGCAATTTGGAGTTGGAAGTCGGAACGCCCGTGGCCAGATGCTGGCCGGTTTTCTGGAGAAAGAGGGACTCTTTATGATGAACTCATTTTTCGGAAAGCCGGATCATCGCAGATGGACGTGGGTTAGTCCCGATGGTGTCACAAAAAATGAGATCGACTTCATCCTATCTACGAAACGGCATATATTCAATGATGTTTCGGTGATCAATAGCGTAAAAATTGGCAGTGATCACCGCTTGGTAAGAGGCACATTGAATATTAATCCACAGCTGAAAAGATCGAGATTGATGAGGTCCACGCTCCGGCCTGTACCCATCCAAATCCAAAACCCCGAGAGCTTTCAACTCGAATTACAAAATCGCTTCGAGTGCCTAGCAGAATGCATCGACGTGGACGACTACAATAACAGGTTCGTGGAAACTGTCTATAGGGTTGGGTCAAAGTTTTACAAAGCCTGCCGTACAAAAAGAACAAGCAAAATCTTTGACAATACCCTCAAACTCATGGAAGAAAGACGCGCAATGACTCTGCAATCCCCTGATGATGTCTCTCAATTTAGGCGACTTAATCGACAGATCTCCAAGTCTCTGACTCGCGATATACGCCGATTCAATACTATCAACATTGAGACGGCGATCGAGCGGAATAAAGGCTTTAAAGTATTTGCGAGAGATCTGTCGATTGGACAGAGCCAGTTGACAAGACTGAAAACGGATGACGGCAGAGTTGTTTCGACCAAGTCCGAGGTTTTGAGGGAAGTCGAGGGGTTCTATGGACAGTTATACACGACAACACGGGCACCTGTTACCAGTATGGCAAAAGACCCCAGAGCCAAGTTGACCCGACACTCCACCGAAGATATCCCGGACATCAGCCTGTACGAGATTAGTATGGCTCTCAAACAGCTCAAGAACAACAAGGCGCCGGGTGATGATGGAATTACGGCTGAGCTTCTGAAAGCTGGTGGCAAACCTGTGCTTAAGACCCTTCAGAAGCTGTTCAATTCCGTCATTCTCGAGGGAAAAACGCCGGAAACATGGCACAGACGTATAGTGATATTGTTCTTCAAGAAAGGTGATAAGGCTCTCTTGAAGAACTTCAGACCAATATCGCTGCTGACCCATGTGTATAAGCTGTTTTCGAGAGTCATTACGAATCGTCTCGCACGCAGGTTTGATGACTTCCAGCCTCCCGAACAAGCCGGATTCCGAAAAGGTTTTAGTACCATAGACCACATTAATACGCTGCGGCAGGTTATACAGAAGACCGAAGAGTATAACCGGCCAATATGTTTGGCGTTTGTGGACTATGAGAAAGCCTTCGATTCGATCGAAACTTGGGCGGTGCTCCAGTCTCTACAGCGGTGCCAAATTGACTATCGATATATCGAAGCACTGAAGGGTTTGTACAAAAACGCCACTATGTCAGTTCGTCTCCAGGATAAGACCACAGAACCTATCCAGCTGCAGCGGGGTGTTAGACAAGGTGATGTCATATCACCGAAGTTGTTCACTGCTGCACTGGAGGATATCTTTAGGCTTATGGACTGGGACGGACTTGGCATCAATATTAACGGCGAGTACCTTTTACTCACCTCAGATTTGCTGACGATATCGTAGTCATGGCTGAAACCCTGGAAGACTTGGGCAAAAGGCTCGATGACCTCTGTAGTGCGTCTCAACAAGTAGGTCTTAAAATGAACAAGACGAAAATTATGTCGAATGTCCATGTTGTGCCTACTCCAGTGATCGTTGGAGGCATTCCACTTGAAGTTGTTGACGACTATTCATACCTAGGACAAATAGTTCAGTTAGGTAGGTCCAACTTCGAGAAAAAGGTCAATCGACGAATCCGACTCGGTTGGGCAGCATTCGGGAAGCTACGCCATATATTTTCGTCCCAATTACCGCAGTGTCTCAAAACGAAGGTCTTTGACCAATGTGTGTTGCCAGTGATGACATACGGAACTGAAACGTGGCCGCTCACTGTGGGCCTTATAAGAAAGCTCACTGTTACCCAAAGGGCAATGGAAAGAGCTATGCTCGGAGTCTCTTTGCGCGATCGAATCAGAAATGAGGAGATCCGCAAGCGAACCAAGGTCACCGACATAGCTCTAAGGATTGCCAGACTGAAGTGGCAGTGGGCAGGGCACATAGCCCGAAGAACAGGTGGCCGATGGGGCAGTAAAGTTCTCGAGTGGCGGCCACGTGCCGGAAGACGCAGCGTGGGTAGGCCTTCCACAAGGTGGACTGACGACCTGGTAAGGATCGCAGGTACCAGCTGGATGCGAAAAGCACAGGACCGGCCTTTGTGGAGATCTCTGGGGGAGGCCTATGCCCAGCAGTGGGCGTCTTCTGGCTGATATGATGATGATGATGATGAACCCCCCAATATCGAAACAAAAAGGCACAAGGTGAACACGGCTTTACATAAAGGTAAAAATATTTCATTAATAAAAGACTTACTGCAAGCAAACAGCTGCATTAGGTCCGTAAAAACGTCAGTAGGTTGGCTACCACGTTACATTCAGTGGTTGCGAAATAAGCAGAATACACCGCGCCACGGCTACCTAACTGCAACGGAAATGCAACATTCTTTACAAATAATTATGAGAACTATACAATCCGATGAATTTCATGATGACCTAGATCGCTTAAGGAACAGCAAACATGTGAAGACCGGTAGCAAACTAGCATGTCTCAATCCCTTCATAGATGAAAAGGTCAGCTTGCTAAAAGTTGGTGGCCGCCTTAACAACTCATCTCTGAAGCCAGAAGCTAAAAATCCCATCATTTTATCTAGTCACAGCCGACTCACGGAGTTTATTATTCTACAAGCCCACGTACATACCCTCCACGGCGGACCGCGACTTACCTTATCCTACATAAGAGAAAAGTACTGGATTTTAAGTGGACTCCGTACTGTAAAAAGGGAAGTACGAAGGTGCGTGACATGCAAGCGATTTAGCGAAGAGAAGCGACACCAACTCATGGCAGATCTGCCAGACCCTAGGGTGAACCCTTCCCGTCCATTTACGCGCACTTGATATCAGGATCAACAAAGGACGCGGCGTGAAAACTTCAAAAGGATACGTGGCTGTCTTCGTCTGCCTAGCTACAAAAGCTGTACATCTGGAGCTCGTGTCCGACCTTAGAACGCCTGGATTCTTAGCAGCATTTCGGCGTTTCAGTGCTCGTCGTGGTACACCAAGTCACATGTACAGTGACAATGGTACCGATTTTGTAAGAGCTAACAGGCTTCTAAAAAAGGAATACCAGGAAATCAGACAAACTATCAATGAACATTTATTCCGCAAACTCAGCGATTTAAACATCCAGTGGACTTTTAACGCCCCTGCATTCCCATCAGCTGGAGGTCTATGGCAAGCAGCCGTCAAGAGGTTAAAATACCATTTAAAGCGAGAGTCGGTGAACAGAAACTTACATACGAAGTGTTTATCACCCTCTTAGACCAGATCGAAGCCTGCCTCAACTCTAGACCCTTGATTGCTTTGACTGAATGTCCCGAATATGAATATTTGACTCCAGGACATTTTCTTATCGGTGGAAGTCTATTGTCAAGACCACAAACAGACCCTGATCAAATAAATTTATCAACCAGATGGCGCTTGGTACAATCCATGAACAAACAGTTCTGGAAAAAATGGTCATCTGATTATTTACAAGAACTTCAAACCCGTTCCAAGTGGAGAACTTCTTCGAAAAACATCGAAGTTGATGACATGGTCATTATTAAAGAGGATAACATCCCCCCAGGAAAATGGGCTCTAGGAAAAGTGACCGCTGTACACCCCGGAAGGGACGGCTATGTTCGAATAGCGTCAATTAAAACAAAAAATGGCACGATCAAAAGGCCTATAATAAAATTAATTCTCCTCCCAGTAAAAGAGGAGCAGAACACTCCATCTCCGCCAGCAAATGCACAAAATGTCACACAACACGCGAGCGATGACGTCATAAGCGCTAGCAACAGCAGCGCGCATCGCCCGACTCGATCTACGAGAAATCGGCATCCTATATCAGCTCGAACATGAGTTGACAGAAATTTAACATTATGAGCAAATACTTACAATTCACAACGAAAGGCAAAGGAAGAAGCGAGGCTTGGTAAATGGTGTGGGCTATCTTGCTAACGAATTATTCGGAGTTCTGGATAACAGATTTTTAAGAAAATATGAAAAGGACATCGAAAAAATATCCCTAAATGAGAATCATCTGCAACAACTATTGAAAAATCAGACTAGTGTCATTGAGTCGCAATATAAGACATGAAAATATTATAAACAAACAGTTCGGCATTATTTAAAATTCATCATTACAGTACCGTGAACAACGTGCAAACCTCGGGTCAATAGGAATTATACATGTTATCATCGGCTCTCTCTGCCCAGATTATCATATCTAGTTTAAGAAACATCCAAAGAGAGTTGTTAAACACAGTTACCGATGTATGGCACGGGCACATGGATGCGCACTTATTGCCGCCTGATCAATTGGAAGACCAAATTAATGTTATATCGAGCCATATACAGGGCGATTTAACTCTGCCAGCAGATAAAACTAACTTGAAAGATTTTTATAAACTCATGAAAGTCAACGCGAAAGTGAGTCAAATATATTTGATCATTGAGGCAAAATTACCCTTAGTAAGCAAAGAGACGTTTGAAGTAGATCAGCTGGTGAGCTTACCATCAAATGGATAGACCATGGTAACCACTTTTCCATACATGGCATTTAATTTGCAAAGGGATTTGCTGATTCTTATGTCGGAAAAAGACTTGCAGTCCTGTACACACATCTTTCGAGAATATAATGTGTTCCAGTGATCACCCTATATATGAACAGCAAATCACGCAATACATGTGCAACATAAAGGTAAACAATCGAAGTATTTGCGTACTACAACCATCGATGTGCGAAGAGCGGTGGATTAAATTACATAACAGGAACGAGTGGATTTACACGTGCTGCGAAGAATGCGCACTGCGCATATTTTCCACGACCCTTTTCATACACCCCAGCTTTTTTGAGAACATTACTGATCTGATCAGTGAATGTTTTCCTGGGTCGCCCTCTTAAGGGCCGGTTTTCCAGATTCGCGCTATTTACCTCTTTCGTCAATCGTCTATCATCCATTCGCTCTACATGCCCGAACCATCTTAACATCCCTGTTTCTATTTTTGATACTACATCATCCTTCATGTCACACCTTTCACGGATCACTATATTTTTCACTCTATCACTCAATTTCACTCCACACACTTTCCTTAGGGACCTCATTTCCACCGCATTTATTTTACTTTCATTCCTCTTCTGCCATACCCAACATTCACTACCGTTAGTGTGGGAAGCAAAACTACGTTATGCAAAGCCTCTACCAAACACCCTGTATATTGTATGTTTATAGTTGATAGACTTAGAATTGAATAGGCATATCATACACAGAGCACTGTGTGGTTAAAATATAGTTTGCTTATCATGATTTCTTTTGACAAATGCTCTCAAATACTTAACCAAAACTTGGTTTTGTAATTAACTTACAAAATTCATTTGACGTTAAGAGAAATATTTTACTTCAAAAGCACGTAATAAATTTACGCTATTGATTCGTTGAAGGACAGGCAGAATATCAGGAATATTTTAAATGTTGGGCGACAGGTTATGGGACCCATGAAATTCGAATCCATTTGGTTGCGTATTTTTGTTTGCGTTGTTTAAATTTAATCGACTCGTTAAATAAATAAAACGTCGTATGTAATATATCCTTAGCTGTTGTAACATTTAACTATTTTCGGTTCATCAGGAACAGTTTGTAAAATTTATGGATATGCGAACGTTATAATAGCAGTCGCTTAGACCTCGTAAAATTAGAAATATTTTATTTTTTGTTGTTTTAAATATTGGACTGTGGGAACTTTGAAGATAAGGAATCCAAGCAAGGTGGCCAGGGTAGTAGAAACGTGAGAGTCAGTTTCGGGGGCGCGTCGCGTGAACATCATTTTATCCATTTCCGTAACTAAGAAACCCGAGGCTTATCCAAACTTCCACGGAAACATTCATTTCAACTCGCGTGTGATGTGTTTAATTAATTAGTGCTTCATTATTATGTGTTATTTACAGCTTTGTGACGTTTCTTTAGTTCTCTATATCTCTTTATCTCCGTAGTGTCAGTGATTTGGTTTGTTTTGAATTTATCTTTGTTTCTAAGTTTCGAAAGCGTAAGTTACATTCTCATTATTTTTTGGTAGTTATTAGGGATCTTAGAGATTTCAATGTAAGTTTGAAAGGTGATTAAAGACAAATTTAAAAGAAATAGATTTCCAAATTATATATCATCAGTATTCACCCTCACTAAATAAAAAACTGTATTAACTAACCTGGGACACAGTTTCGGATGTGACATCGAATACACTCTAAGATAATGAGTTAGCGCACGAACCCGACTTTGTGTTCGATGACCTAGGCGCTCTAACTAAGTCTACGTCTAGGTTTACCGCCGAATTCTGTTACAATTTAGACCCATGTTCCATTTAAGAACCTTTGTGCTTTTAAAGCTTTAATGATATTTGCCTACGGACATGAATCTCGAGTTTGGATCGAAACCTGGTCTAAGTCGTTAACGTCCCTCACACTAGGCACACAACTTACACGCGCGAAGTAAATAAAATTTTGATAATAGTCTCTCCATTACTCATGAGTCGATAGGTAGGACCATAGCAATGCTTGACGAGACGATCGGTATATACCGATCGTCTCGTCAAGTATGGTAAGTATGGTATGATGGTTTAAAAGGATTAAAAGCTAAATCATTGGGCTGATCGATGTCTAGGCTTTGCTGGTTGGACTGAGATAATAGGTGTTATGGGAGTCTCAGTTTCCTTATCGGTTAGGTAATCCATATTATTAGGTAACTTTTTTCGTACTTTAGGGTTTCGCAAAAATAGGGTTAGAATGGCCACATAAAAAAGAAGAAGAATACGATTGCCGTTTCGAGAGCTGTCAAAGCTAAGTCGCATGTTTACTTTATACTTTGTTTGATTTCTTGTGCGGATTTTATAAATTGTTTGACTATTTCGATTTCCGTGGATTACATTTTAATCATCTTACTTCCGCGGATTGTATGTTTCATTCGTTTCATTTTTGCGGATTTTGATATTTGATTTTACTTTTATCTAAGTGAACTAAATTTTATTCATTTGCGAATATTTTTCGAATATTCATACGGTTGATTTACAGATTATTATGAACTTACATATTCCTCGTGACGTTATTCAAAATGTATATGTCGCAGCCATCTGGTTAAATCAGTCATTTAATGAGAAGGCTAGTCTGTTAAATAAACGCCGGCATTCAATTGAATGCTTAGGCCGATCGTTGATTGAACTAGCAACACTCAACGTTTAACTAGTTGGCTTATAGTAAGCCAGCCCTTTGAAGACGGCTGACGTAAAATCAGGCAGATGATTTCAATTTAGTTGAAATTTTTTCCACTACGGCACTGGTAGTCACCAAACCAAATATGGCGTCAGACAGCTCGCACAGCAAGCAATGTTTTTGTATTATGCTCGTTTTTAACTATATTTAAAGTGCGGTACTGACATGTTTTAAAGTAAATATTAAGATATGTTTAAGCAAAAACTAAGATTACTTAATTTGTTCATTTTCTTTTTAAACTTATAATTAGAAACATAAATGTCTGCCAAAGTTTCGTGCAATTTTATATTTAATCACATAAAATAAGAATGTGCATAATCTCTTTTGTTCCTATACACCTATAGTTACAAGTAGTTAATTATAACTTTAAAGTTATTATTGTGTTAAATACAATTAATTGTATACTTACTGAAATTGTTGCCACAAATAAAATCATTATTAAATAAAAGTGATATTTATTAATTAGTTCTTTTTTATCTTAGCAAGGTTATCATTTAAGTTACGAACTCATGTTCACTCTAACCAAACATATATTTCCCTTTAACGAAACGGCTAGATAACGTTCAGCCAAGTAGCTGCACGTTACATTCAACTACTTGGCTAGTTGTCCTTTAGTCATTCAATTGAATGCCGGCGTTTAATTAACGGACTAGCTTTCAAATTAAGTGGCTGATTTAACCAGATGGCTGCGACATATACACAACGTAGTGGGTCAGAAAATTTCAACCGATAACTAGACGATCACTTGCTTACGGCCGAATCATCATATTTGAAATGATGTTAAATATGTTATGTCTACCTTTTATAGGTAGAAACTCGTATGTGTGTATTTATACAAATAAATAGGTATAAGGGGACTGAAAAGTTACAGCACGCATGCTACATCTTCCACCTCATCGTCGCTTTTCATCAGTTGAGTTGAAATCAAAAGCAAGGTTATCGACAATAAAAAAAAATTATCGATAAATCGACATAAAATATAGTGTGGTACAACACTCCGCCATTTTAGTTTCTAGTAGGTATGCCCTTTTTTCGTATGTATGGCAGTTGCATGTGTTTCCTTGTTCTGAGGTTCTATGATTTTATTATAATAATATCATAGGTTATGGTGTAGTATATTTTTAGAACCGGCCTATGAAGCCCTATCAATGGATACCAAACACGATAGGTATTTAAAAAAAATTTCAAATCCCATACAAAAAATTGATGATAACATTGCTGCTCCCCCCATGGGAATATTTTTAAGAACTACCGCTCAAAATGATTGTTTTAAGCACGTGTAGATACCAAACAGCTACCCTGCACATTTATTTGCGGTTTTCTATCAATATTTGCTTTGTAAACTGCCCACTAATAGGAAATAATGATAGATTGACATCGCATAGTCAGATGCGAGACATACAACGTGACGATCCCGAAGACCCAACAAAGTGGAGAAAAAAGAGCAGGAAAGCGGACCCTGGTTTTTGCCACACTGCCACTTTCTCTCCTTTTGCTATGTACGCAAGACCAAACAACAACATAGTAACAGTGTTAATTATGATCTTAGGATGTGTCTCTACTTTTTCTAAAGAAAATTAATTAAATCAAAATTAATAGTATCTAGTAAATAAATAAAACCCCTTTTATTTAAATTAAACCCATTTAAACATGAGTGCCTGTTTATCATACTAGGCGTAGCCGAGTTTGACACGAGTGCTTTAATGATTTATTATATGCACCTGTATACACTATTTTATCTACAATCATATTTGTATGTTAACGTATTAAGAATTTGCTCATCTTCGCTGGAGTCACGTCAGTTGTTGTACCTACGCGTCGAGAACATCAAGCGGCAGGAAATTCACCTCAATACTTTCACATTTATCTATTTATAAGACAAATCTTCAAACAAAAAAACACTTTCACAAACAATTACAACAGTTAGAAAAAGTATTATGTTAATAATTCCATACATACACAATCACAAATATGAACAGAAAGTTTAAATTTTGAATTTGATAATGCCATATTTTGATATTCAGCCTACGTTTCATAATGATTAAAAAGTTACTTTATCTACACTCATAGCGTAATGTTCCAATTACATATTCGAAAACAGTTGTTTAAGGATACATTTTTTCACGCCAGCCTATATTATTTTAAAAAATTACTTTTCGATACAGCATTTCCCATACTATTTTAATTACAGCTGAAATAAAAAATAACTTTTTAATCATTATGCAACACTTTTATTTTTTAAATTCTTGTCGGGCGCTGGGATACGACGAAATGTAGGCTGAATACTTTAATGTCTTCAATAAATTCAAAATTCAAATTTTCCTGTTTATAGTATGTAATTATATTCCCGCTAAATGGTATATTTTTTCCAATTGTTGTAATTTGTGTATGTGAATGTTTTTTCTTGTTTGAAGCAAATAAATAGATAAATGTGAAAGTAGTGAAGTGAAGTTCCTGTCGCTTGATATCCTCGACACGTAGATACAACAGAACTGACTCGCAGCTTACTTCCAGCAAAGTGGAGAAAATTATAGGTACGAAATTTTAACATGAAAATATGAGTGTAGATAAAGTACTGTATGCAACTGAATATAATAAGGTATTAAAACACTTGTGTCAAACTTTGACAAACAGACACTCATGTTTTAATACCCCCTTTTATATGCCAGTTGCATAAACTACTATTATGTTGCAGCTGTAATGAAAATAGTATGGGAAATGCTGTATCATCAGTATTTTTTTTAAACTTAATATTAAAAAAGTTTATTCTTAAACGACTGTTTTCAAATACGTAATTGTAACATTACGCTATGAGTGTAGATATAATATATTTTTTCAACAGATTACAACAGCAGGGTACATTTTTACATTGTATGAAGCATCCGCCGTGTGGTGTCCGGCAGAGTAGAATAGCACCAACCCCTTACACTCATGGGTGTCGTACAAGACGACTAATGTTTTCGAGGCAAACGATCAAGAGTCTCTGTAGTCTGGAAAATGGGTAGCAGCATTTTCCATTGTTATATTTAAACACTGCGATCTCCAACCCGCCTGCCAAGCGTGGAGATTATGGCAATAACCTCCCCTTTTGTGGGAGAGGCCCTAAGTCTTTCAGTGGACTGTTACGGGCTGTGATGGTGGAAGCATCCTTTTAAGCCTAATATATTGTTGTGTTAGGAAGTTTCGCTTTTCTTTATCATGCTAATCAATTCATCATCGTGGTGTTAATGTCCCGGTTGCGCTCTTGCGCACGCAGCGCGGGGTCCGCCTTGACCATGATCCAGGATTTCGCAGATCAGGTTATTATAGTGCAGCGACGCCATCTGACCTCCGTGACCCTGCTACCAGGAAACCTGACCAGATTGGATCGTGGTTACATACTCAGTCGCCTGAATGTACAAGTTTCATCACAATATTTTCCCTTACCTAAAGAGACATCGTTTAGTATTCAACTAATGTACATAACTCAGAAAAGAGTCATTGGTAGGTGGCCGTAGTGGGACTCGAACCTGGTACCTCTCGCTTACGAGTTGGATACCCTAACCGCCCGGCCACCGACGCTCCCATAAAGCTTATCAATGATTAAATTCTATTGTAACACT
Source organism: Blastobasis adustella (assembly GCA_907269095.1). NCBI lineage: Eukaryota > Metazoa > Arthropoda > Insecta > Lepidoptera > Blastobasidae > Blastobasis > Blastobasis adustella. The sequence goes on from OU026132.1 coordinate 3,322,884, forward strand.
GCGATCTCTAACAACGTTATTTTTTTTCAGGACAAATAATATCAGCACATGACTCAATTTTCATGCACTGTATAAACGCAGGTAGTCTGCCTACGTTGGACCATATACAGACACCAACCGAGATCAATTCGTACTTCTGCGATCCAAATGACTCTTACAGCGCTATGTTTAATCGTGTCAACATAAACTTGTCAAAAGTAACGTTTCTCCATATATGTCCTAAAGCCAAGTTCTCTCCTTCATATCTCATTGGATTGCCAAATGGTACATCTTTTAAAGTAGATATAGAAGATACAGCGGGTGCAATCTATTATTCCGGTAAGTACTAATAGTAAGGGCGCTTAAGTACTGCATACGATCCGAATTTGTATGTGATCTGCGTCTTCACTTTGGCTCAAGGGTATCGTAAACCAAAAGCATGTTTGAAAAAGTTGATAAATGTATAAAAAATGAGAGAGGTTTTACAGGGCCCTAGGAAGTGTAACAATGTGGTATTATAAATTGATCAGTAGATCTTGGCACTGTAAAGTTTGGGCTCTTCATGTTTAGTTATGGTATCATATGGGTACCAAGCCCAAAGTTTGTCAAACTATATGGCTACCTGACAAAACGAACAAGTAAGACGGACTGAAATGTTGTGATACTTGCTCGTATGCTTTTCTGTATAATATAGGCACGTTTTGTTAGTTTTGTGTTATTTGTTTTAAGAAGTGCTTTGGGCGCAAATTACAATATTTATCTTCAACGTACAATTAGTATATTATGAATTAAGCCATTAAAGGAATTTGCCCAAAGTTACAGTGAGCTATAGCATGAGGAAGAAGGATTCGAGCTTGTGAGGAAGAAATATTAATTTGGTTAATTTTGTACCAGTTCACAATATTTTGATAGCTTAAAATCTAACGTATTTGACTAAGATTTAAGGTTAGATTTTCTAGAGCTAAGCAAAAAATAATTATGCAAAAAATTATACCACATGTATGTCAGAACGCAACTGCATCGACTGGAGTGCTGTTTCTGGGATTACTTCTATGGATGTCAAGATGAAGTTTTCAATTCCATGCTGCTATGCGTTGAAGTCTTGTCAAAAACTCGAGTCCTGGAATATTTAATTAGAACACTTAATTAGGACATTTAAGAAGAAAACAGGGAGGATGTAAACAATATTAATAGGATGCAGAAATTAAATTTATTTTTTGAGAAATTAAATGGAATAAATTGAAGCAAACAAAATTAAACGGAAGAAGAGTTAAGGAAAATAAGTATAATATGTATGTAGCTGTCGGAAAATGTAGGAGTCTGAGGGTCGGAGTCCACAGCCTGAAGGATGGCGAATGCGGTTACTGGAGCTGGAGGAAACTTTATTATACCGGTAAAGTGGCGGAAAGTGTTGAGTGCAGTGAAAAAAAGTGTATTGTTTTAGTATTTTAGAAAAAAGTGTTTGTGCGTAACCATTACCCACTAGTAAATATTCCAATGTTGACAAAATAGTCAAATGGTACCTATGGGTACCTATTACATAAAAACGGTAAGTGTCACACACTTGGAAGAATAAAAAAAAATTCACTAAATGATGTTTACATATACAGCGCTGCTACAGCACTAGTTTTTCTAAAAAAAATTAATTATCAAGTCCGTTATCGTGTAAAATGAGACCATTCCATTTTATAAATCAATATTTTAGTTTATCTCAGACAATACATTTTACTTTTCGTTTATAAAGAATTACATTCAATATGTTTCATTATGTAGGTCTTCATAACTTCCCGTGATCGCAACGCGGTCGGCCGGTCGTGTGCGTACCGCTGTTTGTTCTTGTCATGCGATGAATGTTAGGCAGTGTTCACAGTGACGTTATGCAGGATATTATAATTACCGAATTTCTTACTTTTTTGCAAAATAAAATTGACCTATTCGATGAACTCAGCATTATCCAAATCGTTTCATCGAATTATTTTGCGACGGAAATTGAAGAAGGATAGAATATTCTTTTTAAATGGGACGACATGACATTTAACTCCTATAAGTAAGAATGCGGGGTTCATCAAGGAGGGCTCACGTCACCGGACTTTTTCAACTTGTACATCAACGGCCTTATAGAGGAACTGAGGGACACAAAAAAGGGATGTCATATTGGTGCCAGTTGTATTAATAGCATCAGCTATGCTGACGACATGGTGTTGCTCAGTCCCTCAACTAAAGGTTTATGTCAGTTGCTTTTAGTCTGTGAGCGTTATGTTAACGCTCATGGACTGAAATATAACGTTAATAAAACGGAACTGATGGTGTTCAGGGCAGGGAAGGGTCCGGACCGCGTGCCTGAAGTTAAGCAGAATGGTTTGCCAGTTCGGGTTGCACGGCAATTTAAATACTTAGGCCACATTATCACGTATGATATGCGAGATGATGAGGATATGGAGCGAGAGAGGCGAGCGTTGGCGATAAGAGGGAACATGGTAGCACGCAGATTTGGGAGTTGTAGCGATAAGGTAAAACTGTCCTTATTTAAGGCGTTTTGCCAAAGTTTCTACACCTGCCAACTCTGGGTGCAATATCGTAGAAAAACCATCAGTACCGTAAGAATTCAATATAATGATATATTCCGAATTCTTATGCGTCTGCACAGGTTTTGCAGTGCCTCAGGCATGTTCACCGACGCGAGGGTGGCCGTTTTCTATACCATTATCAGGTCTCGCATCGCTTCCTTCCGTTTGTGGCTAAAAAATTAAACAAGTTGCCACCCGTTATCCAAATTGAGGGCATTTTGAAGATAAACAGGCACTTTGTTTATCACTTTCACCACTATTTTTTTATTAAATATTTAGCGACAATCAAAATCCAAACAATGATTGTGACACTTGTATGACTGACAGTTAAACGTCATTCTCAAACTTATAAGCGTTTACGAAGAAATATTTATATTGCGTTTTGTTTACTTCAGAAGCAGGAAACAAATACAATATACCCAGTCTGTTCCGTAATACGCTGAATGAAATTTTATGAAATAACCCTAATTTTAAAATGATTTTACTATCGTATATTTGGACATATTTAAGCAAGAATTGACATGATTTTAAACTATGGCATATTAATGCAAGAATTGACATTATTTTACTATTTACTTTGACATAATATGCAAGAATTATAATTATAAATTAATATACAGTGATTATTTAAATTAAGTATAACAAAGTCAGATTTTAAATAGAATGGAACTCTATTTGAACAAAATAACAATTAGGAAAAAACTAGTCAGGTCACTTGATGACTTTAACATCTCAACGGGCAGTATGTTACATATTACAAAGAAAGAGGATAGCATGCCTGATATCACATCATTTATCAGCGTGGAACAATTGGAAAAGCAAAAAGAGGATACATTATTATTTGAAAATGCAGAGCTATAAAAGCTAACTTCAAATCAAAAATTCGCAATAGATTGTCTAAAAAAATCATATTCTGAGAAGCTGCAACCCCCAAGCACACCAAAATGCACACAAATTTCGCCGCTAATACCGCGCTTACAAAAACATATATTGTGCAGTACACCAAAAAATTATAGAAATATAATTTATAAACACAAAGATCAGGCCACACAAACGGTTGAACAAATCAATGGTGGTAGTGAGACATTTAAAACTAAAACTTAGTTACAAATCTATTATTCTTACAAAAAGAAAACAAGAAACTAACACTACAGCTTAAAAATATAATAATAAAAGAAAAGAGAAATGTCAGCGAAACATTTGGACAATCACTAGTTCACAATACAAAGGAGAATGAGAAAGTGTAACTCAAAGTAACAATACCGAAGAAATCAAAACAAATGGAAAAATTTAAAATTTTGCAAATACAAACACGGAAAGCTTAAATAATCTAAAGAAAAACACACAAATAAGAGAGAATAAAAAGATTTAAATATTGGCAGATCAGCAAGGCAAAAATATACAAAATTGTCTACAAAAACTAGTAGAATCCGCTTTCAAAGTATTTTGCTTCTAGAAACCATGAGCTAAAATGGTGGATGTGATGAAATATTTTAAGGATGATGTTTAAAGCACAGAAACGATGTATGCTATCTGTAACTTGCGACGTACTGATAGCTGTAAGTCTTTCTTTAAAGAGCTAAATTTTCTTACTATCTTACCGTCCTTGCACGTTTACGAGGTCGCAGTGTTCGTACGTACGAACAGTCATCTATTCCCAAGTGTGAAAAGTGCCCGGCGCCGTGACCAGTTACATTTACACCCTTGCAAAACAGCAATGTTCCACAAAAGTGTTTTTGAAATGGCCCCAAAAATCTATAACGCTACACCAAAAATAATACGAGAAGCCGAAAGTCTGAACCGTTTTAAAACACCACTTCACAATTATCTCGTGGAAAAAGCGTTGTACACGGTAAAATAACTTTTTATAAAAACAAGAAGGTAGATAAAAAAAAAACACTAACACTTTTGCGCCCATCTTTTATTATTTGACATGATAGCTTTTTATTTTTTAAATTATTTTATACATACCTTGACACCTAGGTTTATGTTTGTTTTTAATATCATTATTATTTTAATAATTATTTAATTTAGTCACAATTGTATTACTAGTATTAGTGTATGACATGAAGGTTTATATTATTATTTTAACTGTATTAGGCATTTGACATTGTGTTTATATTATATTCAATTATTATTTACATCATTAATTACAGTTTGACATTGTTTTAAAATCATAATAAAATGTTTATATTAAATTTTGTGCACCGAAAGGCAGGTCACAGATGAGCACATATATATCTAATGAAACATCTTTTTTACCTGTGTTACCACAAACAAATTTGAATTTGAATTACATTTGACTATATTGACGTCACCCGTCTACTAAGGGATTTGACCGAAATCAAAACAGAAATGACTAAAATGCAAATTAACGTAAATGCAGAGCTAACTGAGATACATAAAGTAGTTGGTTATAAAAATTGTAGTGACATATCAAAAATGACGAATATACATAAAAATGTAAGTACACCAATGAGGACGCCTCCTAAGAAGTAGTCGGTACCTGCGAGCGTCAGTGTCAACTCGAACTTTTAAGAGCCCCAGTTGTTTTTAAATTTTAAAATTAGATAATTAACATTTTTTGCCATAATTACTCTACTACATGTGTTAAAAGGCTAACCTGCAAGTGCTGACTCGTTATCTCCGCTCTCAACATCCTACAACACAATGGATCCAGCATCACAGAAACTGAACACTAAAATTGATGAGATTGTTGCGCTATTCTCCACAAGGATGGGTGAGTTTGAAAAGTCTCTCGACAAGCAAATGACAAATACTGCACCCACGGCACCGCAGACTATTAAAGCTCTGGCAGCAGAGTTTTACAGTTTTAAAAGCTTTGTCCTAAAGGCCATCTCACTTCTCAAAGACCAAAATGAGCACCTTTCCCAGAGAGTTGACTATCTGGAGAACCAGTCCCGACGGCAGGTCCTTCTCTTTCATGACTTGGCTGAGACGGGCAATGAGGATCTGATAGGAAAGATCTTGTCAGTGCTACACAACCAAATGAAATTGGATAGTGTTAGCGACTCTGCGTTGGATGTATGTCATCGGTTGGGCGAGAAGGGCACTAAGGACCGTCCCGTGTTGGTGCGTTTTACATCAATAAGGGCTCGTGCGGCAGTGTGGAACGATAAGACGAAGCTGAAGGGCTCCAAAATCTCAGTGAAGGAGTTCCTCACTAAGCCACGGCAGGAAGTGTTCGCCGCCGCTCGCAAACAGTTCGGCATAAAGAAATGTTGGATGAGCGACGGTACGATCGTGGTGCTCCTCCAGGATGGGAAACGCAAAAAGATTATATCCATGGCGGACCTACGTGATCTGCAGTCCCAGTTACCAGCGACGCAATCCACATAAAACATACACTGCTTACTTTTCGTTATTGTCACTCTTAATTTTGCCGGGTTATAACTTAGATAATGCATTTGTTTACTGATAAGGTAGCTCGAAAATACACTTTTTTAATTTTTTAATACCGCTTTTATAATTAACTCAAGATAACTCATGATTATTAACTTTGTTTACATCTCTTCTTTTTCGGCTATTGTCATACGGTTGTCAAGAGTTGTCTGTCAGTCATGACATTTAGCTGTCAATGTCACAATAGTTTTTTTTTTTTTTCTCTGCACTTGATAACCCAACTTCTGCACTTTTAAGCCAAATATTAAGAATGTTTCGTTTCATTGTTAATTTCCATTAATTTTTAATTTTCGTTTCCTTTTTTTTTATTTTGTGCTTCCTGGTTGTATATTCCATTGTATTGCTATATAATGTTTCTTCCTAGTCAGCATTGCCGGTGTGTAGTTGGTCTTACTATAACACATTTAATTTAATTTTTTACATTTATAGATATTTTTTATTTTTTTTGTTTTATTTTTTTATTGGTAGGTATATATTACAATACTTATATACAATATTTATTGTTATATTTTATGTCGTCTGATAATATTGAAGATGATTATTTTCATTCTTGTTCTTCCGATGAATATGAAAGCGCTCATGATATGTCATTTGATTCTGACTCTAGTAATGTTCCACTTAACGTCCAACTTCGGTCAGTGTTCAACAACAAATGTCTAAAGCTTGCTCACATCAATGCTCAAAGCCTCGTAAGTCATTACACAGATCTTCTCGCCGCCTTTAGTGATCAGTGTGTCGATGGACTACTAGTTTCTGAATCTTGGTTAAAACCATCTCTACCCTCGACACTCTGTTCACTTGCTGGTTATAAATTGTTACGTAATGATAGAGCGGGTGCTGGGGCTGGTGGCGTGTGCATCTGCCTCCGCGATGATATTCCACATAAGGTCATTGATAAGTCTCTCGATGTGTTGCCCTATATCGCTTCTCTCGAGTACTTGCTTGTGGAGATTATAATTAATCACACAAAAATTCTGCTAGGAGTCTTTTATTGTCCCAGTGACAAAATTAACTATTTTGGTCGTTTGGAGACCTTATTATCTGCTCACCCTGCGGATTACGACCATATAATATTAATGGGAGATCTAAATACGTGCCAATTGAAAAATGATCGCAGGGCTAGCAATCTTCAGGCGATCATTTCTGCTCTCGACCTAAAAATTTTATTATTTAAAGCGACCCATTATCCCCCACATTCGAAACCTTCTTTAATTGATTTAGCGATCGTATCAGACGATAATTTGGTGGTGTCACATGGCCAATTGACCGCTCCTTTTTCATATCACGATCTCATCCACGTTTCCTACAAAGTGCGCCTTCCCAAACGCCAACCCAAGGTAGTCCACCGTCGGAACTTCCATGACTTCAAGGACTGGTCGGCCTTGTACGCAGCGGACACTGTGGGTCAGAAGGTCTCTATCTTCAATCGAATGCTCCTGGACCTCTCTGACGTCCATGCACCTCTGCGTCCGGTTCGTGTTAGGCATCTCCCCGCACCCTGGCTAACTAGTGACATTAAAATTTTAATGGCAAAGCGAGATAGAGCCAAACTGAAATTTAAATAATGCTCAACGGAGGCCAACCATCTTGCATATAAAAATGCACGTAATACATTACAACTCCATGCATTTCTTCGCAAGAATGGCCTTCTCAGCGCTTTCCAATCCGGTTTCCGTCCCTTTCACAGTACTGTTAGTGCACTGCTGAATGTTACTGATGACATCCGTCTCGCTATGGAAAATAAACAGCTTGCAGCAGTCATTTTACTTGACTTCAGCAGTGCATTTAACTCTGTTGACTATGACATACTACTTGGTATCATGAAGTCAACGGGGGTCTCGGACCGAGTCCTCCCGTGGTTTGAGTCCTACCTTCGCGGCAGACGGCAGTGCGTGCGGACTGAGGAGTTGTCTTCGAACTGGTGCGGCCTTTCGGCTGGTGTTCCGCAGGCCGAGGTGCTCTCTCCATTGCTTTTCTCCATATTTATAAACCGCATTACGGCAGTTTTACGTTGCCCCTTTCACCTTTACGCTGATGACCTTCAGATCTATGCGCACTTCCCTGTCTCTCAGATCTCGGACGCCATTGACACAGTGAATAGAGATTTAGCGGCGGTGCAGAATTGCTATTGGTCAATCCGTCTAAATCACAAGCCATTATTATTGGCAGCAGCCGCTTGCGGCACTCCGCAAGCGGCTGCCTGGCGGGGTGCTTGCTCTTGGTTTACTTCAATGGTGTCGAGATTCCATATACGACCAAAACCCAAAACCTTGGTCTCATCATGGACTGTAACCTCTCATGGACATCTCATATAAACGACATTAGTAAGCGTATGCACTTCACCTACCACTCTCTTCGGCGTCTCCAGTTCTTTCTTCCGTATAAGACCAAGATTATGCTCGCTTAAACACTTCTCTTGCTGCTGCTGGATTACGCTGTCGTGTGTTTTCTGGATGCCACTGAGGAGCTTCTTCATAAGTTGGAGCGTCTCCAGAATCTCGCAATCAGGTTTGTGTTCGGGTTGCGTAGATTTGATCATGTCTCTAAATATCGTTCGCGGTTGAAGTGGCTTCCGATCCGGCAGCGCAGGAATATGCACATTCTCACTTTCCTCTATAAAGTTTTAAATAATCCATCCTTCCCTGAATGTATTCGGTCCCGTTTCAACCTTCTTCCCCTTCCATTCCGTTCTAGACGCCAATGTGTCATCAAACCGCTTAAAGTTCCCCAATGCAGCACCTTTTTCTTCAAGTCGTACACTGTCAAGACGGCGCGACTGTGGAACAGTCTACCAGCTGACATTCGTGACAGTCCATCCGTCAACACATTCAAAGCAAGATTGAAAGAGCATCTCATGTATTATCACTAGAAGTTTAATTTATTTATATATATATGTATATATGTATAACTATATATTTATAAGGTAGATATGCAATATGTATTTTTGTATTTTAGATAGGTACTATTATTTTATCAGTATGTATGTATGTATGGGTCCTTTTTTCTTTTTTCACACTACTGCCTTCCCGTATGTTTTTTTTGCTCTCGTAACACATGTCAGGGTTGACCAGAAGAGATCTCTTTTAGAGATAAGTCCACCTTCGTACTATTATTTCTACCGTAACAGTACTGTAATGTCTATTCTGTACAATAAAGAATATATATATATATGTAATTCCAGATAGGAGAAACGATTTTTTTTATTTTCTGTATAGATACGTGATCGGCAAAGGCACGGTCTAAAGTAATTCCTTTTTGCAGCATAGAATAGTGATACAGTGAATAAAAAAACTTGTATTCATTTACAGGAAAGTTTAATGAAGAGGATTCAGAACTCAGTATTTACCTTTCCGAAAGAGGTAAAAACTCCCCACCACAACCGGATATGAAAACGCTGGCATCCAAACTGTCCAACCTAACATATAAACATTTAGTAGTAATGGGAATGAAATCTGAGGAAAATCACTATATGGCAGATTTAGTATATTCTATTACCAGCAATATCAGTGAAATTAACAAAGTGACATTAACGGATGATATGGATGATTATATTTGTTTACCAGAAAGATTATTCACCAATATTTCTTTAACATCATTAGTGGTTGATCCTAAAGGAAAACGTAACACCACTATTATAAATAATATACTTGTGGAGAGCAGTGTATTTAATAGCGAAACATTAACTAATGTATACTTAAAATATGTGAAAATGCCAGTGCTCCCAAAATCAAACAATCTGGCGAATATTACCCTAGAACAGAGTGTGTCAGAAGACAAATGGGGTGGATGCCGGAAGTTACAAAGACTGGTTTTAATTAGTCACAGTTTCGAGCAGAATCTTTTCGAAGAGACCGGGGGATTGCTGGCTCACTGCGAACAATTGACAGAATTGGAATTGAAGAAATTTGACTTTTTAGAATGTGGTTATGATGATAAACTTTGTAACAAACTGTGCGTCATTATTTTTGGATTGAAATCATTGAAAAAACTCATGATAGTAGACAGCTCTCTATATAATATCGCTGACATTTGTTTCGCTTCTTTAAGCGAAATAGAATATATTGACTTAACAGACAGTCGATTGTTTCATCCAAATTTGTAAGTTTTACATCTATGTGGTAAAGTTAAGGCGTCTATTACCGCGGTACAAAAATTAGCACAGCTTTTCGAGTGTAATTTCTAAATTCGTAAGCTTCCAACAAGTATATTTTTGAGAAGTTAAAACAAGTATAAGTTTACAAACGCGGACCGTCGCACTAACTATTGCGTTCTTAATACGCCAAAACCAATATTATTTGCATGAAAGCACAAGACTTGATGACAAGACAGGACTGACCACCCCGCTAGGGGGGAGGAGGAGGGGATAACATTTTCTTACGCCGCGCACTGTTGGGGCAAAACTTCCCTCGGGTAAGTGTGGTGTCATTTTCAGATACCAAAAAGAATGGCAATCATTTTTTTGCATACAAAAAGATTGTATTATCTCCAAATTCAATTCAAAGATCTTTCAGTGACAATACACTGAACTGGTATCGATATCGGTACCTATTTAAAAATATATGTTTAAAAATCCACTTTAATACAGATTTTGAAAAAATAAGTTTTATTGTAAAAATTTAATAAAAAACAAAAGTTTAAAGCATGGCATACAATTTCATAGAAAAATAAGGACATCACAAGGACTACATATAAAGTTTTTAACATAAAAGACATTGTATGTATCCTTTGTAACAGTATAATTTATTCACATTTGGTATTCAGTATAACTTATTGGTGAGCTACGTGACGATTTCAAGCGTCTCAAAGGTCTGCAATTAAAACTATAGTCTAGCACTTTCTTGAACATTGTCCCAACACCGCTGACTTCCCACGTCCTCGGGAATGGACGAGCCCGGGTTAAGCACCCTCCAAGCCTGACGGCACTGACATGCATCGTCGACATGAGGAATGCTCATCCTGCCACCATCTCGTCATCATCATCATCTTGGTATTATGTCCCGGTTGCGCCTCCGCGCGGCACGCGAGGGCCCAGGGTCCGCTCATCCTCCCCCTTCTACTGCAAGAATATTAGTCCACGCTGAGAAAAACATTCAAGATCCGCTTCACTGACTCTCTACGTCAAAGGCAGCGGAGTACGGAGGAAATACTGACTCTGAAACCACAGCAAAATCAGAGCAACGTGTGCTGAAAGATTTTCAAGGCGTCCCCGGGCGACTAGAAGAAGCAGCCTTCTGGATTCGAAAGTTTCAGCTTTTTGCCGAGGCAGGTAATTTTCTGAGTAGGTAAATTTCGAGGGAGGTCATTTTTTTATATTGCGACAGCTTTTTCAAGTACTTCTTCTAAACCTATTATTATGATACTATGCATACATACTGAATTCATGTGATAGTATAGATAGTTCAACTCAGTTGTGCGCGCGGCGCTATGTGTGCGTGCGCTTGTAAATATACAGCTTTCATTTATGTGGCAGTGACGCGGCAGTCGTCGTCCGAGCAAGACGTGTTCTTATCGCTTTTTCTTACGGGTACAGTCGTCAACAAAAATGTCTAGTTCTTCACGAAGAAAATGTTTAAGGAGTCAGGTAAATATTTGTTAATTTTGAATTTAGATATAAAAGATATTTATAATAATTCTATATACGAAAAAATGTATCCTTGTTGACGTTAACGTATTATTGTTTTATACTAGAGAAACCATTGCTAAGGTATACGAATTTCTGAAAAAAGATACGAGTAGTATTGCAACTAGTAAGTGATCCAGTTTGCAGTGCAAGTCCAATTTTAATATCGAAATTAAGTAAACCTTTAAATAGCGTACGGAAAAGAACAGCAATGGCAGTGGGGGTATCAGAGAGAACAATAACTAATATATTAGCTGAAGGAAAAGAATCTGACTCTAAATTTAAATCTCCGCATAAAGACCGCAAAAAACGTTCAAAGAAGTTAGAATTAGACAACTTTAACGTTGATGTTATACGTTCAACCATTCAAAATTACCATTTATAACATCACGAGTTACCTACATTGCTAAAGTTGAAAAGAATATTTCAAGAGAAACTTAATTATGATGGAAGTATTTCGACTCTGCGTACAGCTTTGTTAAAGCTGAGATACAAATGGCGAAAAACTGTGGATAACAGACGTGTTATTATAGAGCGGCATGACATCCAAAAACTGAGATTTTCTTACCTGAAAAACTTACTCAGATACCGTCAAGAAAATCGGTGTATCGTATATACAGATGAGAGCTATATCTTAAATAATCATGTGCAAAACAAAGGATGGGGTAATAAAGATGGACCACCTCTAAAGAGAAACCTGTCGAAAGGACAAATAATTATTATTGTGCATGCTGGTTCAGAACAAGGTTTCGTACCTAACGCACTATTGACATACAAGGCAAATAGTGTTTCCGGTGATTTCCACTCTAACATGAATGCAGAAAACTATGAAAAGTGGCTAAAAGAACGTCTAATACCGAATCTTCCACCTAACTCTGTGGTTGTGCTTGATAATGCCTCATACCATAATGTTCAAAATGACAGAGCTCCAAATTCTAATTCCAAAAAAATTTAAATGCAGAGATGGCTGACTGAAAAAAATATAGCTTTTAATTTAGAAAAAAGAAAAAAATTGAACTGTATGATTTGATTAAAAAAAATAAAGAAAACCATATTTTTATAAGATTGATGACATACTTCAGCCATATGGCATAAAAGTTCTTCGACCGCCACCATATCATCCTGAACTAAACCCCATAGAAAATGTGTGGGGAATTTTAAAAAATTATATTGCTTCGCGTAATGTCGACAAAAATGTGACGGGAATAATGAAACTAATAAATGAACGTTTAAGTCAAATTGATGAAGGGATGTGGGGTAATACTTGTCGACATGTACAAAAGAAAGAAGAAGGATACTATCGACATTTTGACTTGGAGGCAGAATTCATAATTAACCTTGGTGACAGCAGCGAATCCGAAAATTTATCATTTGATTTTTCAAGTAGCGATTCAGAATAATATGTTCAATACATAAACATTAAATTACCAAATTATTGTTTTTTTTAAGACCTTAAAAACCGAGTTATTCCTTTTTGTTTCATATTTGTTTAAATAACTGTATTTGTATTTTGTACCCGACTGTACCACTTGTCACGCACACAAAGTCACTGTATATGTACAAGGTTTAACCACACATAGGGCCGCGCGCACAACTGAGTTGAAATATCTGTACAATATTATAATAGATTCATGAGGATCTGATAATGGAGTCATGAGGTGGATAGTAGACTTCTTCAACTGTTGCTAGTAACATAGTCAAGATTGGACTCATTTGGTGAGTTTCGACGAGTTCTATAATATACAGCATGCTTGACACTGTCAAAAGATGGACAGTAGAACTCTTCTACAGTTGCTAGTTGCCGAGTTTGGACTCATTGTCAGATTTGCCAAGTTCTATACAGTACAGTTTCAGCAATGGCCTCGGCAAAAATAGGTGAATCCAAAAGATGAAAAGATGACAAAAATAATTCCCCAAGACCTGGAAGCATGGAAGATAAAAGGGGAAAGGAAGAACGAGACTCTAAACTGCAGGAGATGAATTTGCACTTACTGGTGTTTACCTCTAGCCCTAGCCTACGCAAGAGCGGTAGGAGGATCTGCAATCATGCTCCACTACTTCAGGCTTTCCTCCAATTGTACCATTATCCAGGTACCATACATTTAAAGGGGATTTAAGTTCCAAAATAGCCTTGTGCATAGCAAGACTGAAAGATAGGGGCCAAGTGGATCATTCTGCTGCGCCCCGACCTGTGACAGAAAAAGAGTCTCGTCATAGGAAATGTTAGAAGTAACAGAGTTGATAGAGAAAAGGTTATAGAGAAGGCAGCCTTTCCCTAACCTTGCTCAATAGAACATCCCTCTCGACACTATTATCATAATTACAGCGGACAGCATCATAATTAAGTTAAATATAAAAGCGTTTTTAATATATAACTTAATTATGATGCTGTCCGTCTTATTCGGAACTGTTGCAAAACACAAAAAACCGTTGCGCTGTGCGTGTATTGCCGCCTCGCAGTCCAAACGCATCCCGACACTCAGTTGATGACGCCTAAGATAATCAGCCATCTCCTCCTTGACTGAACGACGTCCAAGCTTCGCCGCCAAACAACGGACAGTGTTTCCGATCGCTATTAAATCCCCACCTTCCCAGACAAAGCGCACAACGTTGCTCCATAGAGTTAGGAACAGACTTTTAAAACCATTAAATAAAAAACTGAATAGCCTTGCTAAACTATCCAATAATCGATGTCCATTATTGCCAGTCGAAGGCGAAGTGAGCTGCTTCAAATGAGCTGGATGGATCCCATCCAAACCTGTCGCAGATCCACTATGAAAAGTCTTGAGCGCTTGTAAAATGTCCTCTGTCTTAACTCTAAGTGCCAGTATAAATCGGTCAGGGGACAAAGAAAAATCGTACAGACGGAAAGGAGCTTGATGTATCTCAATGGAGAGAAGGATATTCTCTCCACTGAGATAGGTGACTTATTACCACCAATGCAAAAAAAAGTAAATAAATAAAGTTATTCGAAAAGCAATATCTGTCACTGTTTTGGATATTCTCATTAACCTTTGTAGTGAGTGTACCCGGACCTGATACCTCGGGAGATTTCAAATTTATTTAGGCAAAAGTCAGAAGGGCACTCCATTCTTTGATCTGTATCCCTCCATGAGAGTTCTCAGGGCAAATACGGGGTCCATAGTCCCACAACACGGCCCGGATTATACACTCCTGCCGAATCCGCAAGTCGCATATATCCACAACTCCTTTTATTCTTACCACTTCGGAACCCACCTTTTTGAGAACATTACTAGTCTGATCAGTGAATGTTTTCCTGGATAGTCCTCTTAAGGGCCGGTTTTCCAGATTCGCGCTATATACTTCTTTCGTCAATCTTCTTTTATCCATTCGCTCTACATGCCCGAACCGTCTCAACATCCCTCTTTCTATTTTTGATACTACATCATCTTTCATGCCATACCTTTCACGGATCACTATATTTACTCGATTTAATATGAATACGTAAGATATATATTTTTAGTATTAACAATATTTGTTTACAAATAATTTGTAATCAGTTTCAATCTCACGAAAAGGATGCTTTTCGTAAAATCGTATTTCACTGAAGTGGTTTTACTCACGCTTGCAAGTAAATCAAGCTGTAAATTCATCGACATACCTCGGTAAAAGATAAAATTGACTTCTTGTCTAAAAATATTGTAATTAATATATGGCTAATGCCTAAGCTGGTGAGATAGTAGTCAATGCTTACTTAATATCTCTGCTTTCTTATGTTGCGATTTTACGGCGGTAATAGACGACTTCACCCTGTATTTAACCTAGCTTAAATACAAAATTTAACTTAAAAGTCTTTGAATTTATATTATACATGCTATGGCTCTTGCCGCGTGGACTGCACGTTATATCACGTAAGTAGGGGTTAGGGGGGAGGGACGAAAGTAGCCTATATCTTATTCTAGACACTAATCTAGCTAACCACTAACCAAGATTCATCCAAATCCGTTCAGCCGTTTGGGCGTTGCTCCCAAATGAAAATCCGTTCAGTACTTTTTGCGTGAAGGAGTAACAAACATCCAATCGTGCATGGTTGCATAATTTCGAATTTCTAAAATTAAGTTTATGGATTAGTAGCATAAAATTAAATTTTTATGGATGTAACACTTTTGAATTCATGTTTTTAAATTATAGAGTCATCATCACCACCACCTGCAGTCTTTATTTATTTATTTCATTTATTAGAAAGACCAACAGCTTTATAATACAATAGTTATTCATCTATATCAATATTCTCTCTCTCAATGACTATGTACGTACAGGATTTAGCCTTAATCTACAGTGTGGAAATAATATGAAAATAAAAAACATATTGAGACTTTAATATTTTCTTCACAGTATTAGTGGAATAAGCGAGACATTACACACATTGATCCTGGATAATATTTTATGCGGAGACGGTTGGTACTTTTTTCATTTTATGTTAATATCCGTTATGTGCGTAAACAATAGTCTGTAACATAAACATAATCTGTAACAATTTATAGTCTATCAATGATTGAGACGATTCAAGGTCCGGCGAAATCAGGACATCAGCGACGCGGCACTACGAAAATTATATTTTTGGGGTTTCGAAGTTATTTGATTAATCTGCTCCCGTACTTTCGACATCTACCTATACGGTATACTATTGTTTATCACATCCGGTTCCTTACATATTTCGTTTAATGCTATATTCTATAGGTAACTATTTAAATTTGGCTGATTATTCTAAAGAGTCACTAATATTATTAAAGCATAACATTAACTGAGGGTCCCTTACGGCTAGCCTACAATACTGCGTTGCGGCATCGCGTCGCAAACTGACGTAACGACGAAACGTTCCTCTATTAAAGAAATGAAATAATTGATGTCGTAATCAGTGATCTTGTTTTGAATTACTTGCCTGTCCGGAGTATAATGTATACTGTCTGTAGCGCGTCGTCGCATCGCAGATTCTTACGGTACGACAGCGCATCCGATAATTCAGCGACGCGTTGTACGACATCGTTGATTTCTACGATGGTTCGTCGTGCCGCAGTGTTGTGGCCTGGTCCTTTGTCTGTACTACCGCTAACTTAAATAATTATTTAAATATCGTTGTTAGTATGTTAATGGCAACTAAGAACTTTTATTCGTATTTTTATAGACATTGAAAAGTATCTTGGGAAATTTAAGTATTCGATCAAACACATATCTATGAAAAGACGACAGCCCGATGAACCAATGAGTCAAAATTTTGGCGATTTTACGAACCTAACGTATCTGGATTTGTCTAATAGTGATCTGCCTGGAAATTTTAAGGTAAATGTTTAAACAGTGGAGAGATGGCTAAAAAGTGAAGTGACTGGAAGAATGAGAAAAAGGCCTTTTCCTTGTAGTGGTTCACTGGAGGCTACTATTATATGTTTTTTAAATTATGTATTATTTAAAGATTTATTTAGCAAAAGTAACAATATATCTAAGAAATAAGATAAATAATCCTTCTATCGTATTGCGAGTCGGTTACCGTTACCACTAGGCTACTGACGCCCCGAGAGAGACGCGACGAGAGGCGTAATAGTGACATTCCCCATTCATTATCAGTGATGTAAACTATGAAATATTATAAACTGTAATTAGGGTGTGCCCAGATCTCGCGAACAATTCACGCGTAACAATTACGAGTACGCACCCTTAGAGGCCACATTAGAGGCGGGCAACGCACTGGTAATGCCCTTGGTGTTGCTGATGTCCTTAGGCAGCGGTGGCTACTTTCCTTAATGTGGCCATAAAATATTTTTTTATTTGCAGGTTGACGATTTGCCATCAAATACAAAACTGACCGTCTTAATTGATCTACAGAATAGCTCAATATCTTCCTCATCTCGTGCAACGTGCAACGATTGGATAAATAGCTATCACCACCGAAGATTGTTACAGGTAAACTCAGTATATTAAATTTTTTTACTAAACACTAAATCAAAATCATAAAATCTGGACTCCTTCAAGGCCAGAGTGAATAGACTGTTTCTATAATAGACAAGCATGTGCCATCCTCAGTATTTAAATATTAGGTACTTAATAAAGACAAATGCAGGTTTTACTCATTATTAATATCTAGTTGCCCCCACCCAACCCGCTCCCCCCTCCCCCCTTCCCGAAATCGTTCGCCTACCCTACCCTAACCTACCCTACACTTACCCTGCACCTACCCTGCTCCTAACCTACACCTACCGTACAATTACTCTACACCTACCCTGCGCTTATGCGCTTATTACATCTGTAGGCCTATCACGAGCGTGCCCGCGACACAGATCGCGCCGCGACAGAAATTTGTCTGTCAATCCATTTTTTCAATCGCACTGTCAGTTGCATAGCCCATGTGGTCACTTCGAGAAGTCATGCCCCTGCTCCGCAAAAGCCTCTGTAGCGGGCAATCAAAGACCAACAATGCGCGACATAGCTGCTGTGTTGCCATTTATCAAAAATTACTTCATTTTGGGTACCGAACGGGTATCGGGAATCGGGTACAGACTATTAGAGGAACGGAACGTACCGTCTAATGGTTAACAAACCGCTGCAAGTCAATTATCTAATAATTAAGTGGTTAAATACGTAACCTCTGAAGACAATTGGTGTTTGGGTTGGTGCAGTTTATGGGTGAGATCAGATCGTACGAAAAAACTCAACAAGAACAACAATTTTTTTACCACATTCTTCGAACACAAGTCAACTCTTTTCCTTTTAAAACATGATTTTGAATCATCCACTTCAGGAAAACAGCAAATCACATACAAGCAAATTAAATAGAACAGCTGATTGGACACCTGTCACAATCCACAATGACAGACACACAAGGAGGCCATTATGACACAGTAAATTTTGGATGTGTTCACAAATATTTCTCACTTTATAACGAACAATAATAACGGTATAACGTACCTGTCTTCGCCGAACAAAGTTTATGGAAATATTGTTTAATGTGTGTTACGTTCCTGACTACGCCAAATATAAATTAAGCAAATTAATTATTGTTATGACATTTTTTTTCACAAGAATTTAATTACTTGTTGCTATTGAAGATTATTTATTTCACATAATATTTATTGCAAGAATTGAATGCTAATTATTGACATTGAAGATTATTTATTGGATATTTATTGCGAGAATTCAATATTTATAAAATGACATTAAAGATTAATTTTGTTATTTATTTGATTGACATTTCTATCGAACACGAAGCTAAAATGGATATTTCTAAGATTACCATCAGAAAAAAACTAGTAAAATCTCTTGATGATTTCAATATGTCAAGTGTCAGCAATATTACTTCACATGTAGTGAACAAGGAGGAGAGTTTACCAGATACTGCATCCTTCTTTAATATAGAGCAAAACGAAGAATTAAAAACAAGGAATGCCGTTCAGGATAAATATATTGGAAAATTAATTATTGAAAACACAGAATTTAAAAACAGATATCTAGTTTGCAATTTGCAATAGAATGTTTAATAAAATTTGTGCTCTGCGAAACTGACACCCACAGGCACGCCAAAAGTCACACCAGCGTCGCCACTCATACCACGGTTAGAAAGACATTTATCGAGTTCACCAAAAAATTACCGCGACATGAATTTTAAGAAATTGCAAAAAGACCAGGCCATACAAACTGAGATTTACATGAAGACTACCACAACATTTAAGACTATTAAAGCTAAGACGTTTACTAAAAAAATAAAGAAACAGAGACAAAAAATCACTAAATTGGTCAAAAACTTATTATTTTTAAAAGATAAAATTGACAGGCTATTACTACAGATTAAAAAAATATAAGAAGAAAAAAAACAGAGAGCTAACACAAAGCCTATCAGGATGAGCTATTACATCTCAATCCAAATGATTATGTTTTAATTATGGGTGATATAAATGATAATGACCCTTTTGAGTGCTTGTCCAGTATATTTTTATGGTTAAGCACCATTTAAACACCCAATATCATAATCTGTGAAGTACCTAAAAATCCACACCTCAAGGAATTTAAATTAAATTGTAAATTAAAATTATTATGTAGCAAATTTTCAAATTCAATGTTTTTTGATCTAAACTACAGTAGACAAGTTATAGCACGCAATTTCTTTGCAACATATGTATCACGATGATTACTGAGAGAAATATTACACGTAGACTACAAAACACGTTATAATGAGTATAGAACGACTTATGAGCAGATGTCACTAAAAAACAAGGCACAGGCTCGTATGTCTATAAATCAGCATTTTCAAATGGAATTTCGACCTCTTTTGTCAAAAAATTGTAGCACTTCAGATCACGGTACACAAACTGACACTGAAACCTTAAATAATGAAAAAGCCAATAGCCCAAAACAATCATCTACGTTAATATCTGCGGAATCTAGTTAAATTTGCTGAATCTCTAGGAAAATTGACCTTTTCAAAAATATATTCCAGTGGTAGCGCCAATGAAACATTTAATAAATTTTACGACCTATTTTTAACATTTTACAATTTATGTTTTCCCGTGGTAAGAGTCAAGCACACTGCCAAAAAACCAATAATCTGGCTATCTAAAGGTACAAAGTTATGTGCTAGACCCAGACGTGAACTTCTGTGGAAATATAGACTTACAAAAAACAAATCTGACAGAAATTAATTTAAAACGTACTCTAAAAGACTAAATAAAATAATGAAATTGACACAAAAATCACAAAACAACAATTACATTAGGACATAAAATAATAAATCAAAGGCTAGTTGGCATGTTATTCCCTAAAGAAACTGTAACACAAATAAAATTAAAAGACTGTACTATTCATGACCCGGCTGATATAGCGCAAGCTTTTAATGATTATTTTACAAATATTAACTACATCACTAATAAATCAAACTACAAAAAAACGAATTCCAATACTAAACTAAATTCTTTATTTATGACACCCACTACTCCATATGACATTTTTCGAATTATAAAAGATTTAAAAACCCGAACAGCACGGGATATGATGATGTAAACACTAAAGTCATCAAATATGTATCCCATATTATTTCATCGCCGCTTAGCCATGTCATAAACCTGTGCATTACAGAAGGTGTTTTCCCAGATAAACTAAAAGTTACAATAATAAAGCCATTATTCAAAAAAGAAGATCCCGAGAATATGAAGATTACAGGCCTATAGCCTTAATTCCCATATTTTCCAAAATAATTGAAAAAGTAATAAACAATTCTTTATACCAATACTGTAAAGCAAATGAAGTACTAGCACCGCAGCAAAAAGGATTCAGAAAAAACAAAAATATAAATATGGCCCTATATGACATGCTTTACAAAATGAATCTCAGATATATTTAATTAAGCGATTAGATTTAATCGCTTACCAATAATGGCATTGTTTTTAGATTTAACAAATGCTTTCGATTTTGTTGACCACGATATTCTAATTAAAAAATTATAAGCCATTGGTGTAAAGGGAAACATACAAAAATTAATAAAATCTTATCTCAGTGACAG
This sequence comes from Blastobasis adustella, assembly GCA_907269095.1. Lineage (NCBI taxonomy): Eukaryota > Metazoa > Arthropoda > Insecta > Lepidoptera > Blastobasidae > Blastobasis > Blastobasis adustella. Next base: position 3,343,978 of record OU026132.1, read on the forward strand.
AATTCAAATGACCCAAATTACTCGAATATATCACAAAACAAAATTAGAAACCCAATATTTGTCAAAAGGTAATTCTGTACGCTACGGTGTTCCGTAAGGGAGTGTATTGGGACCTCTATTATTTATTATTTACATTAATGACATTTTAGAATCGATTATTAATCAAATTATCTTATTTGCTGATGACTGCGCGGTGCTTTTTAATAATGAAATTGACATAAATCCTACTCTGACTAATATAATTGAATGGTTAAAAAATAAAAACTTACAACTAAATCTAGATAACACCAAAATTATAAAATTTAAACAACGAGACAAGAACACTATTCAAGCAAACGTTACACATAATGGACAAATAATTGAAAATACTAAGGTTACAAAATTTTTATGTCTATATTTAGACAGCAATATGAGCTGGAGTACACACAAAATGGAGTTAAACAAAATGGTAAATCGTGAAACCGTACTAAGGCTTATCAGGGTCTTGTAGTCTCGATACTGAGATATGGGATTATTTTCTGGGGCAATGCAACGGGGAAAGAGACTGTATTTAAGGCACAGAAGCGTTGTATTAGATCTATCTGAAATTTAAAACGCACAGACAGCTGTAGACCATTTTTTAAAGACCTAAAACTATTGACTTTGCCATCTCTTTACCTATACGGAATTGCCGTATTTGTACGCACAAACCTGCATCTCTTCCCCAGCGTCGAAAGCCCACGTCACCGAGATCAACTGCACGTCCATAAGAGCGTTTTTGCGATGGGCCCAAAATTATAAAATGCTATCCCAAAACGATTCGCGAAGCAGACTCTTGGTAGTATTAAGAGGCAGCTATACAGTTTTCTTGTCGAAAGAGCGTTATATACGGTTGAGAAGTTCTTTTTGGCGTGTAAGGAACGTAAATAATTTTTTCTCTCAGTAAATGTACCTGATTAAATGACAATTTGTAATGCCATTGAATTAATTTTGACATGTTTTGTAATTGGGTCTTCATTATTTTGACATTGTTGATTAATTGTATATATTGTTAATAATTAATAATTTATGGTTTAATTTAATTATTTATTTTAGTATGACTTTTAATCGATTTTTAAATATTAATTGACATTATATTTCTATTGACATTTGAATTATTAATGACACTATTTACTGTTGACATCTTAAATAATTAATAACATTGAATGGGTGAAAGACAAATTTTATGATGATGTTTTTATAATGCTTAAAATTAATAATTTAAAATATTTGTAAATGATAATTTATTTTGATTAATGACATTATTTAAATTCGGAAATTTAATAATGTTTCTAAAATTGTTATGCCGATGGCAGGATTATGATTATGATTATAATTAAGAATTTTTAGTAGGAAGCTTTGGTTTTATTTACGTTGACGTTGCGACTGGCGGGTATTTTTGAAATGATGTGAAATTTTAATAACAAAATTTTAATGTTTTGGATTGGATAAGATTATGCTTGAAATAATTTAATGAAATCTTGCATAAATTTACTCTTTTCACTTAGGAACATAACATATCTCCCCAATTTTGCTTTTATCTATGCTTTTCACATAACATTGGCTAACAGATAGTTATTAATTAAAGAAGTGTAAGTAAAATAAGATACATTCATAGTGTAAGTAGCAATATATCTTACATACTAGTGTTAGTAGTTATTGTATAAGACGATTGTCTTGAATGAATAAATGAATAAATGCATGAATGAATGAATGAATTAATGAATGAATGATTTATTTCTGTAAAATGTGATACATGGTAGATGTGTAACATCATTTTTATACTCGTTTCTCACACTTTACCAGAATCTGGCATGCAATATTTGAAGCATAATTAATCTGATTACTGTTAAAATGTCCGCAACAAAATTCATAATTATATATAAAGTAATAGTATATAAAGCTATAAAATAATCATGTCACTTTCGTTAACACGTTAAAATGTCAGAATGAGCATCAACGTAACCAAACGCAAACTATTACTTTACACTGGCAACATTTCCATACGTCATAAGCACTTCCGATGTCATATTTTTTATTTCATTTAGTTTGTCAGCCAACGGCCATTTGGTCTCTTCGCAAAACAACTAGTGAAATGAATATAGTTTGGCGAGCTATTAAACCTAATCTGGTGTTTCTGTAATGATCGCGACGCAAGTGAGTCTACATAATATTTTTAATTTTGGTAATCTTATTGCTGTGATCAAATGTCCCTTTGTTTTGTGTACGACAACTTAATAAAAAAATCATCCTAAACTATACGTTGTATTCATTGCAGGTAGTATACAATTCAGTGACGGCGCTTAAATGACTCAAATAATTCACTAATACTGTAAAAACAGCTTTGTATCAACCATTCTTTTAACTTGCATTTAAACATATTTAATGGCAATAATTTTATATTACTTTTAAGGCTATTACATATTTTAATTGCCATTGTATAACTGTTTGTGCCATATAGTGTTGTTAAATGAGTAGGTACCACCAATCTATCTGGAAACCTTGTGTTGAAAGCAGTAGTTTCCGAGAATTTAGTGAATAGGTGCATGTTACTTTTAAGAAACACATATCTCGTAAATGTACATGCTCGGGACAGTCAACATATTATGAAATCTAAATAGGGGTCTACAAGATGTCAATGAATCAACATCACAAATTTCTCTAATGCACTGTTTTTGGCAAAACAGTACTTGATTTACGTGGGATGAGTTACCCCTTATTATGATGGCAGATCTCAATATACAGAATACGTAACCGTGATATGCCTGCAAAGCGATTTTCTTACTGCAAACTTTTGAGAGCCGCCAAAGTGCATACACAAAGGAGTTTATTTTATTGCACAAGTTGGTGATATGCGTGGCCCATGTACACCTTTTCTCCAGCCAGATGCCCAGAAATGCAGTTTGACTAGACTCCGCAATAATTTAATTATTTGCTATTAGGGTTAAAGCTTTTTCATAACCATTTTTATTTACAAATTGTACATATGTTGTCTTATTTAAATTTACATTAAGATTATTGTTATCCAGTCACTTTATAATGTCATGTACTGTTTTATTCACTTCGTCATTGTAATTGTTAACATCTTTAGACTCTGTTACCACCGATATATCGTCAGCAAATATACTCACTTATAGTTAGTTACACTTGGCAGATCATTCATATTATTAAAATATAATAATGGCCCCAAATTACTACTCAGTGGCCTTATTTACTTTACCTTATTTAGTTCTATTGAGGATCTGTACGCTCTACGCTCTGCGTTACATACTTTTGCTATTTCAATATACTGTCTTCTGTCGATTAGATAGCTCTCAAGCCATTTATAAGCTAGCCCCCTTATTCCGTAACGTTCACATGACGAAACTGGTGTTCGAAAAAACAAGGTTCTCAGTTTATATATACATATTATGTATATTGTTGTGACTGTTTTCTGTTGTATTGATACGTATAGACTATAGTAGTTAATCCGGCGTCTGTATAGTAGAAAATCAGTACATGGACTGTATGGTGGATTGATATAACCCGGATTTTGACAATGGTTTAATTCTTAATATTTCTATTAATTTTTGGGAAATATATATAAAATCTGTTTAAATGATGTTCAAATTACTACATTTTGATAAAAAACAATAAAAAATCAGACAATATTAGAACCTTGTTAGGTATTTACGAAAGCTCTATGAAATCTATAACGAAATATTTAATTTCTCTAATCTTACTAATAAATAAACAAAATTCTATCTTTTTAATATTTTTTATTACTTTTTGGAATACCTAATGTGAGGTCCTTTAAAAACTTTATGCTAAACTCAAGGGAAACTAATTACAGTCAGCATCTATATTTGCATATCAAAAGACCAGAACACCTCATCACCTATAAAAGTGGCCCGTACTAATCACAAATCGACTATCTGCTGATCCAAAGACGTGACATCGGCCATGTAGCTTAGTGCATATCTTAGATCATTTAGAGGGAATGCCTCACTGCACAGCACCGAGTCCTTGCCATAGACGTCCAGGTAATTAGTAGATGGCCTACGGCAGAACGCTGCGTACCGTTTATTAAGTGGTGGACTCTGAGCAGCAAGAGCCAGGAGTTCATGAAGTCACTATCAGAAATCCATCCTCAAACTCGGACAAACAGTACTCGGCACGTCGAAAGGCAGCCGACGTATTGACAAGGATACGGGATGGTGGAATAGTGAGGTACAGAAAGCAGTTAGGGACAAAAAGGCATGTTTTAGGAAATGGCAGCACAGTAATCCACTATCGGATAAGGAAGTGCACTTGGGAGCAAAACAGCGATCTAAAATGGCGGTGGCAAAAGCGCGGTCGGCCAAGTTGGCTCCGCTCTACGATGCGTTGGATTCTGTGGAAGGGCTCAAGCTCGTCTACAGGCTGGCAAAGTCGCGGAGTCGAGCCAGTCTGGATGTGACTAAGTGTGTTGCCATAAAAGGTACGGACGGCGTTTTGCTCACAAGCGCAAAGCGGTAGTGCTGTCATTTCAAAGAACTGTCTAACGAGACCAACAACTACGTGCGACCACCACAGCTTCCTGCAAACCTTGGCATGATAAGCCTGATTACCCCTGATGAGGTGGAGAGGTCACTGGTACGTATGAAAAACTGAAAAGCTATTGATCATGATGGAATACCCATAGAAACCTGGAAAACAATGGGGACCCGGGTACTCTTACTCACTGAGCTATTCAACAAGATTGTAGCTACGGGGCTTATACCTGACGTGTGGCGTGTAAATATTATCACGCCAATCTATAAAGGAAAAGGCAGTGTGCAGGAGAGTATAGAGGTATCAAACTTATGAGCCACACAATGAAGCTATTCGAACGGATTATTGAGTCGGATGTGAGAGCCAACGGCTTACGACGCGAGGATGCCAAAGACCGGGCGAAGTGGAGAAGAATGGGCAGGAAAGCAGACCCTGGCAGAGGCCGGGATAAGCGTTAGGACGATGATGATGATCTATATTTGCATATCCACCGTAGTAAAAAATTATGTAGTCTAGACAGACAATCTTCTTACAATTTAGATAGGCAGGACATATTTGGCACCGTTTTTTGAACTCCGTGAATTTCAGTAGGTGACCCCTCTGAAGGTTCTCTAGTAAATTATCTTATTTCTTTCGTATCTCTCTAGACAAACGAAACAAAAAGATACCCCTAGGGACAACTATCAACAATAGTAAATGGGGCGACTATCCTTTTTGATACGGATACTTGGCCTTTTTATTGTGAAATAAATAAAACTTATTAAAAATGTATTTGTAAATGTAATTTAAACCCTAATGCATGCCTAGAAATAAAAAGTAGACTGGTGCCATAATGAGTAACAAAGATATTCAATATTAATTACTTACCAAAATAATTTTGACGCCCGTCAAAGCTTCAGCGCGGAAGATTTTTGCTCACAAGGACAAAACCTTTCCTGCGCTGATGGATTACATGGCACAGAGGCCACTTTCAATAATGGTAAAGTGCTTACGCCGCCAACATCCCCAACATAGTGTATTCGAAACTGGGGCAACTGTCCCACTGGGGACCCTACCCTACTGCTAAGTAGCTGTTGGGCAAACTGCAGTGCTATTAGAATATTTCTATCCAAAAAGGCTAATTAACACAACGTGAACTTCGAAAATCTATTTATATATCCGCGTCGCCGCAACACGATACCCGAAATTTTAACAAAAAATAATCAAACATAATTCCCATATGACCCCTCCTCAAATTAATCAACACAAACTTCTTTATTAAACATTTAGCGTGAGTGATTTCCATGTGACAAATTAATGACCGATTTTATGGAACTGATAAGCTCAGCAATTAATTAATTAAGCATAGCATTTAAACAGTACAGCTCAGCATTTCTGTCAGCTCAGCTCGGATCAGCTTGGCCTAAGCCAACTCTTGAGCTTGACTTGACTTGAGCTGACTCAACGTATCTCGGCTTCTTTGTCCCCTCAAGGTAGCTCAGCGAAACAGCTCAACTCTCTTTCTCGTATAATACCTAAGGTAAAACCGACTCTATAAAACCCTGACCCTATGTCCTAACATAATACAATTTTCAGCTGACCACATCGTGATTTATGTGCTCTAGATAAATCATATCCTTAATATTTTAACAGGCCAAAAATGTCACCGTGTTGATGTCATGGACGGTGTCTTGCGACTGCTCGCTCGGATGTCTAGCGCTTCAGATGTCTTCCCTGCCTACGCTGAACATTACTGGAATAACATGCGAAGAAAATTCCCAGCTACTTGACCGCGGCATGCTTGCAAACATTGATACGTTCCAATGCAAAAAAGTAAGTACCTAAATCAAAAGGGATTATTTAATCCCAATTGGCAAATATATTTAGAGGATCCAAAAAGTGGTTCAGCAATATTATTGCGACAAATCATTTATATTTCTAGGATTGGGTATTGAATGAGTATGCCAAATCTAAGTTTGCGATCTCAAAAGTAGGGACAACTTTTTATGACCGAGAAATCTCGAAATTCATGGACTCATTTCAGTTTTTACTTTTATCGTATCATAAAGACGCCCATTGCTGGGCATAGGCCTCCCTCAGAGATCCCCACAAAGGCCGGTCCTGAGCCTTTCGCATCCAGCTGGTACCTGCGATCTTTACCAGGTTGTCGGTCCACCTTGTGGGAGGCCTACCCACGCTGCGTCTTTCGGTACGTGGTCGCTACTCGAGAACTTTACTGCCCCATCGGTCATCTGTTCTTCGAGCTATATGCCCTGCCCAATGCCACTTTAGCCTGGAATTCTTGTCGGTGACCTCGGTTCGCTTGCGGATCTCCTCATTTCTGATTCAATCGCGCAAAGTGTCAATTGCCCTTTGGGAAACGGTGAGCTTTCTTATAAGGCCCATAGTGAGCGGCCAAGTTTCTGTTCCGTAGGTCATCACTGGCTTTACACATTGGTCGAAAACATTCGTCTTGAGACACTGCGGTAATTGTGACAAAAATATATGGCGTAGCGTAACGAACGCTGCCCAACCAAGTTGGACTCGTCGATTGACCTCTTTTACTGGTCTAAAGTTCTTCGAAATAAGAGCGTCGGTGGCCGGGCGGTTGAGTATTCTACTCTTAAGCGAGAGGTACCGGGTTGGAATCCCGCTGCGCCATGTACCAATGACTCTTTTCTGAGTTATGTACATTATTTGAATTCTAACCTGTGCCCTTAAGGTGAGGGAAATCATCGTAATGAAACCTGTAAATTCAGGCAGGTAACCATGATCCAATCTGGTCAGGTTTCCCTGGTAGCAGGGTCACGGAGGTCAGATGGTAGTCGCTCCACTATTATTACCTGATCGCCAAATCCTGGATCATGGTCAAGGCGGATCCCGGACCCTCATCCTCGAGAGCACAACCGGGACATTAACGCTAAGATGATTATAAACAACCAAAACATCAAAATAAAATAAAATATAATAATATTGTATTTAAATTTATTTATTTTTGTTTTATACAGACACATCAGCAACAATGCTGCTCGTCTATTACCTAAATAAATAAATAAACAACTCTGCCGTCATCCGTTCTTAGTCTCGTCAACTGGCTCTGTCCAATCGACAGATATCTCGCAAAGACTTTAGAGCCTTTGTTCTGCTCAATCACCGCCTCAATATTGGTAGTGAAGTTGAAGCAGCGTATGTCGCGAGTCAGAGACTTGGAGATCTGTCTATTTAAGGCTGATGGTTCAATCCTCAGATAAACAGTCTGTTAGCGTTTATTAACAAAAGAGTCGGTTCAACATTTGCTTTTTCTGATACAAGATAAAAGCAAGCACCAAACACAAAGGGACCAGTGTAACCCATCCATGTTACAACTGTACTCTACGGTTCTTTGCCACTGGGAGTTTTTATCTCACTGTCGGTGATTTTAGTGGTATTCACAGCTCCACTTTATGTCCAATTATAAAAAGTAACAGGAGCAATAGCATCTTTTAGACCAAGATTTGTAAAGATGCCAAGAAGCGATGGTGAAATCAGGAAAACTCATGAATTTTTTTACAAAATCGCTAGCTTTCCTAGAGTAATTTCAGTCATAGATAGCACCCCCGTTAGGATTCACTCAGTTCATTTAATGTGCAAGCAAATATTAGCACATTCTCACTCTCTCATTCACAGGTCCGACTTATTATTGCAGATTGAGCAGGTGAGCCAGCCAGAGTATTGTATTGACATTTTTGAAAAATAAAACTTGCACCAAGTCTGCGCTGACAACCAATAAGGCGCCCTCTATCTGCATGTAGTTAATATACGTGTAATCAAATCGATCGGATTTATTGGAATTAGCAGGTATCGCTATTTAGTGATAGATGGGAGTAGCCGTCCAATAAGTACCGCAATAACAGCGCCCTCTAGCGGAGTGTTTGCAAAACAGATAAGGTATCAGCTTCAGCTATTCAGTAATAGATGGGGCTATTTGCTATGGGTATGTGCGGGTGATTCACATAATTTTCAACAATTATTTTAGGTAACGTTTAAAAGCAAATTTGGCACTGTAGAGGTGGTGCAAAAATTAAAAACAATTTCAGCGATCTTTCCTATTTTCTTTCCAGTCCCAAAGAGTTGCCGCCTGATAACACTTCTTCGAACTATTTGATGGTTATAACACATAAATATATACTTTAATTTAACTTATTTGCACAATTTCTATTTTTAATCAATACAGTATTATGTACTGTGTGTTTCCACGTTTGGTGACCATGAAATTTTTGTTCAGTACTCGTGTGGAAAATGCACGTGCCGGCGACGATTGCGCGACAACGGCACCATCGCGTGGTGCGGCGCGCTTGGGCTGCGTGCGCTGCCCGCCGCGCTGTACGACGAGAGAAACCTTGTTGAAATACACGCGCCCGGCAACGACATCAGCCGCCTACGAGCTGATGACATCCCATCGACCCTGCTGGTAGTATCCATAATCATCATCATCCTGGTTTCATATCCCGGTCGCACTCCCGCGCGGCGGACTTGCTGTCCGCCTTCCTGCTCTACTAGTTCATTTTGCTTGCTGGTAGTATCCGTGTTGTCTTATGATCATCTTTCCTATAAGCCCTCGATGGCGCTTGAACATCTTCCGAAGTACCTTGATCTCATTCCACCAATCCAAAATTTCGAAAAAATTTTATCTGCAAGTGCAAAGTATTAAACTATTTTGGGTCTAAGATTTGATGATGCAATCAGTATCGATAGCGAGATAGTGCGATGATAGAACGTGAAAAGCAATTCCTCGGAACACAGGAAGGAAAATTCTCTCCGCTGGATCAACGGTACCATACAAATTGTGAGCATGAGCGAGATGCTGCTACTCCTACTGACTACAGACGGATTTAATCTACATTTAAAAATCAGGAGTTGCCTTTAAGAAACAGGTACAATTGTATGCGGCTGTCACTATACATCTAATTTTGAATTGTTTTAAGGTTTTGGATCTACGCAATAATTCCATGATAACAGCTGATGCAGCAGCAACAACAATGCTCTTCTCTAATAAACGTCGCAAGATTTGGTTTGTCGGTAGCACAATAGACTGTGGGTGCGACGAGGAAAACTTACCATGGCTCACTGCGCTTCTTGAAAATATTAATCAGGTACGTAAGAATAAAGCAAGTAATGCCTAAACATGTTCACTAAAAGCAATATATCACAGAAATCAAAATATAAGATATGACAATAGAAGTCGTATGCGCGTTAAGGCGAGGCTTGTCGTCACTTTGAATACGCAATGGGCGGGTTCAAAGCGTGATTTGCTGGGCAGCGCGGGGCGCTCCCTGCCGCACCCCGCGCAGTCGTATTCCTGCACGGCTCGATATAATATCTCGATTTCCAAATAATTTAGAATAACAATTTTGGTGTCTTGTGGTCAAAGAATACAACTACATAGTTGATAAATATTTATAAATGTATCGAACTTTGAAATTCAAGACAAGCCGTCCCCCGCGGTTTTCACCGTTGTATTTATGGAATAAAAAGTGTTTTTTGAATGAGACACCAATAAAATATTCATTTTTCAAAATCGTTTCAGTCATTTCGAAGTTTAGGTACCGTAACTCCGCGGGGGATCGTTGATTAAAAGTTAAAAAGCACAAGTTACTTAGTTGAGAACATATTATCGAATGAAGATGTAAAATACAGCGTACTTCTAATTCAAATGGAACACATTTGAATTCCTACCTAGCCAGTGCTATGTGTGCTCATAGAGGCAGCCTACAGATCTACATACTACTTACTGCAACCTGCTTAACACACTAAAGCCCAGGTCACACTATTGGAGCACCAACCCACCCAAAAGCCTATTTATCTTAGAGCATGTCCTAACCTAAGGTCTGCCAGTCCACACATGCTATAGCTATACCCCAACATCCAAACTTAAAAACTTTTATTCTTTATTAATAAACATAATCTGTCAAACTATTTGGGTGAAAAGAAGCATTTCAGCCGCCAGTCGCCATTTTCTTATAAGGATTTCCAAAATGCCATCAGCAAACAAACAATAGCTTTTTCGTCTCGGGATATAATGTCTTGGAACAAGTTCGGGCATAATTTCGTGTGCGTCCTTTTTCCGAGGAACGTCATCAAGTGACGTTTCGCGGAAGAAAATGCTCACTGCCCCGCGTGCCGCACCCCTGCATTCATCATCGGAATCTTATTCTTATTCTAAATATCGTGATATACACGCATCAGTTTACAGCTGCTAGTGTAATAATAAATTATCATAACCATAATCTCCCCCCCACAGCCCCCGTCACTGATCCCCCGCGCTAGGCACCGGCGGCGGCGCCCCGCTAAAGAAAAATCCCTTTAGGCTAGGCAGGTCGTTTTCTGAGTTAGTCATCTTCTCAGTAGGTCAATGATTCTTAGGTAACTATGCACACATACTAAGTTCCTGTGATAGTACAATACTATGATATATACATGAGGGTCTGAAGATGGAGTCAGGAGGTGGACAATGGAACTCTTCAACCGTTGCTAGTAACCAAGTCGAGTTTAGACTCATTTGGATACTTTTAACGAGTTCTATACAGTATGCTTGAAGATTAGGGGCTGATGACAATGTCAACGAATGTGGAACTCTTCAAACTTCGTAGTCGAGTTTGGAGTCATTTGGTTACTTTTGACGAGTTCTATGCAGTATGCTTGAAGACGAGGTGTTGATGACAGTATCAAGAGTTAGGCTGTGGAACTCTTTAACTGTTGGTAGTAAACAAGGCGAGTTGGAACTCCCATTCTCGATTTTGGTCGAGGCTCCACAGGACCGGCAGCTGAGTCATGAAAGCCAATTATAATGTTATTTTAGGCTTAAGTTTAAGTTAATGGTGGCGACTTTTTTCTAATATTGGCATCAGGTTTGTTGAGAGTCCCAAGTCACGCTATACGCATATTGAAGACAATCGTAAGTTTGGTATCCCATATGGCATTTCTATTTACTTTTTTAAATGTTATACGGCAGACAAATAGCCAAGCGGGCCACGTTATGGAAAGTGGTAACCATCGCCTAAAGACATCAGCAACACAGGTGCGTTACCAGTGGTAATGTCCCCTTGCGTTGCCTACCTCTCATATGACCTTAAAGGGCGCGTCCAAACTCCAGATCTCGCGAATTGTTTCGCACGTCGAAATGCAACAGCGCGCGATAGCACGAGCGTTGTATGCGTGGCGTGTCCGCAAGAGCTGGACGCACCCTAAATTATACCTCTTGAGGAATTCCATGTACAAACGAAACAATGTAGCTAGGACTCCCAGCTATGGCTGGGAGCTCATTCCATATCCGAATATTACGAGCTTCCGTTCTTTCGAACCTTAGCGTGTTCACCAACAGATGGACTACGTAGTGGAGATGAGTGCCCAGCTGTGGCATTGTGCTGTGGGCACAATATCAAAAAGTTCTTGAGAACACTTTGTGTAGAACACACACAGGGAGCCAAAGTCTCTTTGGTCAGCCAGTGATTTTAACTTGCTTTTAAGTGTAGAGGTAACGTATCTTATTTTGATTTCTGTACCTGCAATATTCATATTGTCATAACTTTTCACAGATAGAAGACTATCAAACTGTGTCATGCTCTGAACATACCAAAGGACTACTAAAGAACCTGAACATAAACGAATTATGCGCTGAGCCATGGACAGGATGGCCGCTGATATCCTCGTTGTTTCTGATATCCACTTGCGCGCTCGCGGCTGGATTCATTGTGAAGCGATATCAGAAACAGATCAGAGTGTTTTTATTCATCCACGGCTTGTGCCTCTCTTGCGTGCAGGAGGAAGACCCAGACGCTGAAAAGCAATATGATATCTTCATCTCATTCTGCCACGAGGACGACGACTTTGTAACAGATGAAATCCTACCGAAACTATCAATGTACAATCTGTGCATACACTACCGGGACTGGATGGCTGGCGAATGGATTCCCGCCCAAATTGCGCGCTCCGTCCACGATTCTAAGAGGACTATCATCGTCATGTCCAAGAGCTTCTTGCGGTCTTTGTGGGGCCTCATGGAGTTCCGGATGGCCCACGCCGCGACGGCTGAGGCAGGCCGCGCGAGGGTCATCGTTGTTCTGCGGGAAGAAGTTTTCAATGTACCGGAGTTGGACGCCGAGCTGCGGAGCTACTTGTCGACCAACACGTACGTGAAGTGGGGCGACCCGTGGTTCTTCGAAAAGCTGCGTTACGCCTTACCCCGGGAGCCGATTGGACAGCGTGAGGAGCTGGCTGGTGACGACGACGACTTTAGGATGGCGGTTAAAGTCTACAGGAGAGATGACGGTGAAACTACACTGAATGGGGTTGAATGATGAGCCAGCCGTTTTATTTAAACCATATCAAAACATTGTTGCATTTCCATGTTTATTTTTACCTTCAAATTTCATTTTGATATTTCTTCATTTCTATTTTAGAGCAGTCTCTACGGAAAATCTCTCCCGGAGACTCATATCACAAATTAATTGTAGAATTAAGAATTTACCGTTTAGAATTGTTTATTATTAAAGAGAGCACAACGTCACTGATAGGAAGATAAATCCTTACTTTTAGGAGTGTAAATAACGTTAGCGTTGTGCATGTTGACTAAGATGTGCACAATAGCCTCGATTGGTATAAAGAGTGTTCGAGGCCGGGCTGGGGCGGTACATGGGCGGGCGAGCGACGCTGCGCGAGCGGGTAGGCGCGAACTCGAAGCGATGCCCGGCGACTGCTCCGACTGGGCCTCGCCTCTGGCGCCTGTCAATAAGGCTGACGGTACGTTGCGGATCTGTGCGGATTACAAGGCGACCGTGAATCCTGTATTGATAGAAGATGTACTAGTACGGTTAAATGGGTTCAGGTAAAATAAGACGATTCAAAGAAGTATACAGTCATTGTAAGGAAAAATTTGTACATGAAAGTGTGGTTAGAAGCTACGAGTGCACTCCATAGGAAGTTGCTAGAGAGACTAAAAACTACCATCCAAATAACCATAACATCGAAACTTTTTTCCACACACCTTCATCTGTTAAATTATTATTTATTAGTTCCGAAATATGTCACAAGATGGCATAAGTTGTATATGGAATGTGAACAAAAATAGCTTTATGCAACTAAATTATACCTGAAAGGTTTGACAAACATGAAATAAATCAGAAGCAAATGCGCGTCGCTTACAATTCCACTCCCTAAGTGGTGATATCTACCCTAAGTAGCATCAGCACTGATATCCGCTGGAGCGAGTAGGACGACGCGAGTAACAGGACGCCGGAGAGTGCGTGCGAGCGGTGCGTGTGCGCACGTCTACGATTCGTACGCGACCGCCTTCGCTTTCTTGGGCTGTAGTGACGACACCGTGACGCCAGGAACCACGATCTAAGTTAGACTCGATTAGGATGACATAGTCACCGACTTTTAAGGGTTTAGTTTCAGCGGTCCACTTCTGTCTTGGTAGAGGTGTGGGTAAGTACTCTCGTGTCCATCGAGTCCAAAACAAATCGGTGAAATGTTGTGCAATTCGCCATTGCTTTCTGAGATTTAAATCGAAATTGTCAAATTTACTTAATAAACGTTAGACGAACGTCCAATTAAAAAATGGTTGGGCGTGAGAGCCTCTGGGTAGTTTGGATCGTTGGACACGTAAGTAATAGGACGCGAGTTTACTAAGGCTTCCACCTCGGCTATCAGAGTGATAAGAGTTTCGTGACGAGGCGCGCGCTCTTTTAATGCAACATGTAGAGCGGACTTTACCGTTCGTATCATGCGCTCCCACGAGCCGCCCATTTCTGATGCTGATGGTGGTATAAAACGCCAATCAAAACCTTTGATCGAGCCGTCGCGTCGAATTTGATCCATATCAAGTTCGCTTATGCTCTTCTTTAATTTCGCACTAATACCACGAAAGTTCGTGCCATTATCCGAGTATATGACACTGGGCATTCCTCGGCGAGCAGCCATTCTTTGCAGAGCCATAATGGTGGAATCAGTTGTGAGATTTTCACTTATATCTATATGAATAGCGCGAATAGTGAGGCAAGTAAAAAGGACACCGTATCTATTAACTTTACTGCGTCCCATAGTTATTTCAATAGGCCCAAAAAAGTCGACACCTGTAAAGGTAAATGGTGGCCGGTTGTGTTGCAATCGAGCAGCGGGTAGGTTACCCATGTGCTGCGGCAGCGGTAGTGCCCGACAGAACCTGCAAAACAGGCAACGGCTTGCTATGGAACGTACGGTAGATCTTAACTTCACTATCCAATATTATTGGCGTAATTCATTCAGGACAAACTTATTGGCTCCGTGCAACGCTCGTCGATGGTAATGTTCCACTATTAAAAGGGTGATCTTGTGCTTACCATCGAGTATTGCTGGTCGTGTGATAGAGTGATTTACATTTGTCACTTTATCTATGCGGCCTGCAACTCGCATGATGCGATTATCATCTAAGTAAGGCGTCAAACATCGTAATCGACTAGTGGATGAAACAGACTTGTTCTGTTGGAGGCAGTTTAACTCTGGACCAAATGAGTCAGATTGACATTTTCTAAGCAGCAATGATTCTGCTTCTTGCATCAGACTAACGCCCATGTTATCATTTTTGCTCTGACACCTCTTGACAAAATACAGTACTCTGGCTGTAGTTGAAGAAGTCGTATCCACGATGAAAATTTATTTTCATCTGGTAGAGAAAAATCGGTTGTTTGTGTAGTAGTTAACACATGTTCAGTTTTAGTGGCTTCATTTCCCAACAATTTAGCGCTTTTCAGGTCTCGTGGCCAGCTGGATTCGGGCTGACGTAAAAATTTTGGTCCTTGGAACCACACATCGGTGAAAGTTAGAGTGGTTGCACTCTCTTTCGTGGCGAGATCTGCTACATTCAACGCTGAAGGTACATAATGCCATTCATTAACGCTGGTCAATTCGTCGATTTCGCCAAGTCTGAGGGCCACGAATGGTTTATAATCGAGAATCGCTGCGGATCCACTGAAGAACGGTGCTGGCATCCGACCAAAGGTAACGTTTGTTGACTTTTATTGTCCTGTGTTCTTTTTCGACAGTTTGACTGAGTCGCGCGCCTATCACTACTGCTTGTAGTTCCAGCCTCGGTACGGAGACTGGGCGTAGTGGAGAGACACGACTTTTACTAGCCACGAAACACACATTAACGCTGCCATCATCTTTTGTGAAACGCCAATAACTAACAGCAGCACAAGCCTTGGTGGACGCATCACGGAAGGTGTGTAGCTGTGTATCTACAATTGTACATACAGGTGATGTACTAGGGGGTGCCAAGGCGTAGCATGACGTCCAATCTCCAGCTGCATCGTACCAGCGCGGTATGCGTAATGTTTCTATTTTTTTCAATTCATCCAACCAGGCGGTCCACCGAACGTACTTTTTGGTTGGGATGTGGCATTTCCAGTCACTCTTATGTTCATTTTGTAACAACAATATTTTACTTTTTATCATAAGTGGAGAAAAAAACCATGCATGTCATAAATAGACATTATAACGCTTAACATTTGAGATTTTGTGGAGCGCTGTTTACCGTGTAAAATATTTGACGGAATGCGCATTAATCAACTTTGAACGCAAATGAGTCATCCGCGGGGTGCCACACCAACCCGAGAGTACGCTCAGTGGTGTTGGTAGCGCCGTTTTTGAACTGCATAGCTGATTGTGCAAGCGCCTCAGTAGGTATATTTTCCAAAACTCTCTTTGAGTTACTGGACCACCCCCTAATTTCAAAACCTCCGATTTTATGCACTTCAGTAATTTCTGAAATTAATTTTATGGCACTTTCTTCACTGAAAGTTGAATGGACACAGTCGTCCATGTAATTCACTATATGACGCTTACGGCCTCGGGATACTTGTTTTCGTATATTTTCGCATTTTTATTTTTAATATATTGTGCAATAAAAGGCGAACAAGTAGCACCGAAAGTCAAACTTTGCATCGCACAGACTTTAACTGGCGCATCAGGTGCGTCTTGCCACAAAAACCTAAGGACGTGTTGATCAGCACGTCTTATCTTAACCCGCAGGAATATGTTCCGTATGTCCCCCATTATCACTATTTTATTTATACTCGCTCCTTGCAGACGCCATTCATAACGTGCGACAAATAATCACAAGATAAATTATTCAAGAATGACAGATTTTGAGTAGGTAAACATAGCTTATTCACTATACGTAATTTAATGTCATTGTCCACAAATTTTTGCTGACACTTTAGGTGCGTTTTGTTGGTAAACTTCTATACCGAACGCGTCTACGAATTTGATAGAATCCGATCGTTCACACTGCAATCCAAGGGTGCTAACTAACTCCGAGTCGATTATAGAAACGGACGCGCCGTCATCTAAGAGCGCTTAGGTATTTATTGTGGCGCTTGAAGGCAGTTGGGCGTCTAGCACTTGCGCTGTCTGCGGCGCTCGTTTAGTCCAATGGAGTAGTCAATGGTGTGCGCGGCCGCATCCATCTACGTCACACACAGGCGCAGGGCATGTCGTGTCTCGCGCGTGTCGCGTAATTAGACAACAATAACAACCTCTTGAGTTTTTAAGTAGTTCTGTAATGTGGGTAGTTCGCCACATACGTAATGTATGATTTTGTAAGCTGATGGTAGATGATTAAAAATTGTGTTACTAGATCGAGAACGTCGTTTTATTAAGCTAATTAGGATATATTCCATTGGCGACGAGTTTTTTTTGTTGATAATTGATCAATACAGTGTTACTCACGTGCCGAACATGTCGGTTTACGGAAGTGTGCCGGTTTTCGATTATAAAAGTGACGAGTGGGTGGTCCACGTCGCGCAGTTGAATAACTTCTTTGTGGCGAATAATATAAACGATATTACGGACGTCGAAGGTGGAAAAAGACGTGCAATACTGTTAAATTGCATGTCACAATATTCGTATCGCTTAATACGGGATTTACTTTTACCTACTCAACCTGAGTCATCGAGTTATGTAACCATTACTGACACTTTGAACACAAATTTTCTTCCTTAAATATTGTGTTTATGCCGAGCGACAGAAGTTTTACGGTGCTAAAAAGGATCCGCACGAATCACTATCTGAATATGCAGTGCGCTTACGAGGATTGGCGTCTGCATGCCTTTTCGGTGAATCCTTAGAAATGTGTATGACCGATCGTTTCGTGCTGGGAGTGGATTCTTCGACCGTCCGGGAGAGGCTGTTCCGCGAGAGCCCTTCGGAACTTAAATTGGCCCGTGCAATAGAACTAGCCTGTTCGGTGGAAAGCGCACAGCGGGTTGTCATCCCCATCTGTGATCCCCATCAAGTCGGAGCCTGTGTTGTACACGGAGAAGAGCGAGGGGCGGTCGCGCGGTGGTGGCGGCGGCGGCGGCGGCGCGGCGGCTGCGCGCGCCTGCACCGTGTGCGGCGCCCGCTCGCATTCCGCGGCAGATTGCGGCTATCGTCATTTATCGTGTGATGATTGTGGGCAAAAAGGCCACCTTAAGCAAATGTGTCGGTCAAAAAGTGGTAACAATGATGGGGCTGGCAAGTCTCGTAGATATAGGAAGGGACAAAACCGGCCTTAAACACATAAAAACCATTATATTTGCGATGATTCGGAAAGCGATGATTGTGTGGACTACGCGCCTATAAACAATATTAGGTATTCAGAGGAGTCCCCTCTGGTGGTGGAGGTACTGGTGGGCGGCGTCCCGCAGCGCATGGAGGTGGACTCGGGCAGCGCGGTGTCGGTGCTGCCGGCGGCCGCGTGGCGCCGGCACTTCGCGCGCGCGGCGCTCGCGCATCCGCACAGGACCTTGCGTACGCACGAAGGCTCCCTACTCTGTCCCAGAGGTATTTGTGAACTGCCTGTTACTTATAATGATGTCACACACAATATTTGTTTCTATGTCATTGATAACGGCCCGGTTTCCTTGTTAGGAAGAGATTTCTTGGCTAAATTTAAATTGTCGTTAGTGGCCCTAAACTTTTGCGCTGTTAATTGCGATGAGTCACTTTTAAACAAATACGAATCTTTATTTTCGGACACACTTGGCACGTTCACTAAATATAAATTGTCGTTATACGTAAAAGACGGTGCTACCCCGAAATTTTGCAAATCTAGACCTGTTCCGTTTGCATTGCGTGACAAGGTAAGCACGGAGTTAGATCGACTCGTGCGTGTAGGTATTTTAAAGCCGGTTTCTTATTCCAAATATGCCTCGCCCATCGTTGCAGTTCTCAAGAAAAATAGTGATGTTCGCATATGCGGCGACTATTCAGGCACTATTAATAAAATTTTAAAAGTAGATTCGTATCCACTCCCTAAAGTTAACGAACTTTGTGCGTCGTTACATGACTGTCGTTACTTTACTAAACTGGACTTATCGAACAGTTATAACCAGTTCGTGTTAGACGATGAGTCACAACAGTACACCTGCATTAACACCCACAAAGGGCTGTTTGTGTACACGCGGCTCGTGTTCGGGCTGGCCAACGCGCCGGCGCTGTTCCAGCGCGCCATGACGCAGCTGCTGCGCGGGCTGGACGGCGTCGTGTGCTTCCTCGACGACGTGCTGGTGGCCGCGCGCACCCCTCAGCAGCACTGGGAACGCGTCGATAGGGTTTTAGCCCGTCTACAGGAAGCTGGACTCGTTCTACAACGGGCGAAATGTCCTTTTTTCCAGAACAGCGTAGATTACCTCGGATTTATTATAGATCATAATGATCTACATAAAAATCCTTTGAAAGTAGCAGCAATTAGGGACGCTAATATTCCTGAAAATGTGAAACAGCTAAAATCGTTTCTGGGAATAGTTAATTTTTACAGGAATTTTGTTCCACGGGCTGCGGCCGTCTTAGAACCCTTGCATGGACTTTTACGCAAGGATGCCGAATGGAAATGGAGTCACGAGCATCAGCAATCATTTGACGCTATTAAGAAAGAACTAAGTTTGTCCCGTGCTCTGGCTAATTTCGACCCGCGGCAGCAGCTGGTGCTGACGGTTGATGCAGCGCCCGGAGGTCTCGGGGCTGTGCTGGCGGCGCGCTTCGCCAACGGGGCGGAACGGCCCATTAGCTACGCGTCACGCTCCCTCAGCGCGAGCGAGCGAGCTTACAGCCAGATACAAAAGGAAGCCACAGCCATTATCTTCGGCATCAAAAAGTTCCATCAGTATCTCTATGGCCGCCAACAGCCGTTTATTCTGAGGACCGACCACAAGCCCTTGCTATCCATATTTTCCCCCGATAAGGGTATTCCACAAATGACGGAAGCGAGACTTATGCGTTATGCGCTTTTCCTAGCTGCTTACAACTATAAAATTGAATATATTTCGAGCGAAAATAACGTCGCTGACTATTTGAGTAGATTCCCAGTAGGGTCGGCGCCAGCAAATAGTGCTGGTACCGAGGAAATAAGCTACGTGAACGCGCTGGTCGCGGCGGGCGGCGCGCCGCTGCCGGCGGCGCTGGCCGAGCTGCGCGCGGCGGCCGCAGCGGACGGCTGCCTCGCCGCTGTCATGCGGTACGTAACTCAGGGGTGGCCCAATAAGGTACGGGCAGAACTGCTGCCGTACAAACGTTATCAACATGAATTGCATGGTGATAGCGGATGCTTAATGCGTGGTCATCGTGTAGTGATTCCTAATGTGTACAAGCAGGCCGTACTTCAGGAGCTACATGCTGCGCATTTAGGGGTCGTGAAAATGAAATTGTCGGCTAGGGAACGCTTGTGGTATCCTGGTATTGACAGTGATATTGAGCGTGTAGCGGCGAACTGTGACCGTTGCGTTGCCTTCCGAACTTCTCCCCCAAAAGCTCAATTGGAGCCATGGAATTGGCATCCGTGTTCGACAGAATACATCTGGACTTTTTGGCCCCCCTTCATAATAAAATCTTCCTAGTATTGGTAGATGCACACAGCAAGTGGCTGGAGTGTATGGAAATGTCAAGTATGGCCACTTAACATTTAATATTACAATTGAAGTCCATTTTTTCTCGATTTGGGCTTCCTAAGTCGATTGTCACTGATAATGCCAAAACTTTCACTTCGTCAGAATTTAGTCATTTTTGTGACAGCAACGGCATAACACACGTGCTATCACCCGTTTATTCACCGCAGAGTAATGGACTCGCCGAGAATGCTTTTAAAACATGCAAACATTTTATATGTAATGCATTAAAGGATACCTCAGTTAAGGGATTAAAAGACCGCCTGTTCGATTACTTGTTTCATTACCGTAACACGCCGCATTGCTCGACAGGTGTATCACCGTCAACCCTCATGTTCGGTAGGAACCTGCGTTGCAAACTTGACGCGTTTACCGTAACCGCGCCCGCGCCCGCAGTACCTACACTACCAGATGTTGACAACCGAGTGCGTTTGAGTCAAGTACGACAAAAATATTATTTTGGAGGCAAACGTCGCACGTTTTGTGTAAAAGACAAGGCATGGATACGAGACTATAGGTTCGATCCGAAGAAACCCAAATGGGTCCTCGGGTCCATTGTACGCCGCGTAGGCCAGGTTTTATACGACGTAAGTGTTTGTGGGTCGGATATTGTATGGAGGCGCCACGTAAATCAGTTGTTAAGTTCAAAACATGAACAATCCAATGGTGGCAATGCAGCTTGGGTATACGTGGATCATGAGAATTTGACTTCCAGTGCCGGTAGGTCCCCAGCGGCTGGAGGCGGCAGCGGCGCGGGCCCTGGGCCGGCCCCGGCGCTCTCGCCTTCGCCCGCCTCGGGAGCGCGCGATGACGGTAACTACCTAAAGCCTCCAGATAATGCTGACGACAAAACGCAAGCTCCCCCGTTATCGGGTGATAACGTCAACGCACTCGATCAGGACGTGTTGTTGTTCCCCCGAAACGCCTGTTTTAATGAATTTCGCATTCAATTGTTTCTGTTTTAGTTTATTTATCTTTATTTCTCACTCGTTCCTTTCTCAACGAGATGCTATGTGTAACGGTTATAGGTACCTACGTAATATTTTTTTACTTACCTACTTACTATGAACTGTACCTAACAATGTTAATGGTTGCGTAGGTGCCTACTAAGCTAAGGTTTAATTGTGGAGGAGAAGTTGTTGTTATGTTCGAATGGTATACCTATCTAATTGTATTAAGTGTACGTAGGCTACTCCTACAGAATACCTAGTATATATAGTGTACCTAAGTGTACCTGCCGTTTGATAACACCTCATCTATTTATTGTGTCAATCAACTTAAATGTTACGAGTTACGGTAAAACTATCTTGAGCCTATTCATAATGCTAACCACAATGTACCTACAATGTAGCAATAGGGAGTTTGCCTGTATTAAATTATGTATTGCTAAATTGTTTTATAACAAATTTATAATGGTAATACAAAGTCCATATTCCCAGTGTTAAATGTAATTGTGGAGGAGATGTAATGTGGGTAGTTCGCCACATACGTAATGTATGATTTTGTAAGCTGATGGTAGATGATTAAAAATTGTGTTACTAGATCGAGAACGTCGTTTTATTAAGCTAATTAGGATATATTCCAAGTTCCATTTATCTTTTCGCGATGCTCGCTTGAATAGACGACAATAAGTTAATAAATGCTTGCGTTTTTGACAGAACTAGCATTAATTTACCATTTCATCTCCTGGAATGTCCGTAGTAGTGAGAACAGAGCGATTGTGTGTCCGTAGTAGTCAGAAGTTTAAACTTTAAAGTTTACTTTGTGGAGAAAGTGCACAGATGCTTACCAGCGTGCGTATCACCACCATAAATGCGTATTTTGAGTGAGTTACTGGATTACTGTATTGTCGAGTCATTGTCTATGAAATGACCTAGAAAGAAAAAATTTGGTTACTAAACTGAAATTGTGACTGCAATGTATAAATTTCTTTGCATTGTACTTATCTTGTATCATAATGGAGTATGCACTTACCATAGGGTACGTCATTGTTCGTTTTTGACTAAATTTAGTATCCATTTACATATTTAGTAATTAGTAAGAATTTAAATTGTATTGGTATTCACGCTACAGGCGAGCGGCATTGTTGATGCGCATGACATTACGTATCTGTCAATGTCACAGTGACAGGTGGACGGCGTGCGGCGCTTGGGTCGCGGACAAAGAACAAAAATTTTTTGGCCGTAGAGTCTATTTAAATTTTACTTTTTTTTATGGCCTTACATACTAGCTATAAACCGTTGTCCGCTCGATGATGCTGTGGTGCCTAGTGTTGTATATTGAATGACGTTCATAAGTGTTTGTGAAAACCTAAATTGAATAAACGTATTTGATTTGATTTGATTTGATTTGAACAGAGCGGTTGATTTGATTTGATTTGAACAGAGCGGTTGATTTGATTTGATTTGAACAGTGGCGGCTTGGCAATGGCTATTTCAACACCTCGCTCAAATATTCATTTTAACAATCACCCCAGCTTTTAAGAACCATAATGTTTAAAGAGCCGTGCGCACTCCGATTGGTCATTCAATAATTGAAATTACTTTTATTGTCTTGTATTAAGACACCTCATCACAGCACCTAAGCCAAAATGTCAAAAAATTTCTCGCTCATTCATTCATTGGTCACAACGGCTTTTAAGACCCAAAATATCAAAAATTTCAAACTCGCTTCGCTCGCTCATTCGCAGGTTTCAGTTACTTTTCTTACCTTTCACAAAGATCGTTGCGGTCGCTCATTTATTGATTTCTCTAAGTTACTTTTGCAAAGATGACACCAACTTTTACAAACCCAAATGTCAAAAATTTCGAGCTCGTTTCGCTCGCCTATGATGAAACCTATGATTCAGATACTATTCTTATCATTCACCTAGCTCGTTGCGGTCATTCATTCATTGATTTACTTTAATTAATATTGTGAGGATCTCCCATTGGTGTTAAGACCAAAAATGACCGAAACTGCGAGCTTGCTCCGCTCGTTCATTGATTCAATGATCACCTTAGGCTTTTATAACCAAAAATGTTACAAATTTCAAACTCGCACCCAGGCTTATCTGACCAAAAATTACAAAAATTTCGAGCTCGTTTCGCTTGCTCACACATACGTTGTTCTCCTCCAGGTTTTAAAACCCGGAATTTTCGAGCTCGTTTTGCTCGCTCATTCATTTATTTACCACACCACTGAAAAGGCCCAATTTTTTTTTAACTCAGGGTGCTCTTTTTTTATTGATAGAGGAAAGTAACCAAATATGGAATACCAATTTGTTTTTTGAATATAAAAAATAAACTATTCATAGTACGATGTCAATTTCTTTATTCGATGAGAAGTCATATTGTTTTGCGACACGTAGTGATAGTCTTATGATTTTCATAACTAATTACAGTATCAATAATCTAGTTTAATCAAAAAATGGAAAAGGTAGTCAAATATGAACCATGAGAAAAAGGCACAAATATTCTTAAATATATGGTTTAATAAAGTTTTATAATACTTAATAACAGTCTCATTATTTACTAAATTGGTAATTAGTTGTAAAAATCATTAGACTGGAGTAATTTGCAAGGAAAAACGTAAAATTAAACAAAAATAAAAATATTAATGAGGATCGCCATAGTGCGAGTGGTACCCGTATCTTGAGTGTTCCGTCCATAAAATAAACTAAAAGCAACTGATATATCGAGAAGTTATCTGTCGAATAACGGCTATCTGGCGCTCAAAAAGGCAAATAGATTTAATCCCCAGATAACGGGTCTTTTCGTAAAATAACTTTTAACTGACAGTTGAAAAATTCAAAAACTTCTTATCCGTCGAATAAACGCTAACAGACTGTTTATTTGAGGATTGCAATCAGCCCTTAATAGACAGATCTCCAAATCTCTGACTTCCGAAATACGCCGCTTCAATACTACCAATATTGTTTAGTTTACTTGTGTGCACTTCCTATGCCTAAATGCTGACTTACGGTTTCTTTGACTCCAAGGTTTGCTGGTAGAAAACTCAACTGTTGAGTTAAGCTCGCCTTTGTACTTAAGTTACCTTCTGTTAATTTATATTTATTATTTTGTGTACAATAAAGAATAAGAATAAGAATTGAGGCGGCAATTGAGCAGAACAAAGGCTCTAAAGTCTTTGCGAGAGATCTGTCGATTGGACATAACCAGCCTACGAGACTGAAAACGGATGTCGGCAGAGTTGATTATTTATTTATTTAGGTTATAGACGAGCAGCATTGTTGCTGATGTGTCTGTGTCACACAGTTGAAAGTCATTTTAAATCAAACAAAAATAAATCAAATGAAATATAATATTATTATATTTCATTATTATACTCAATGAATTAAAGGACCTAACTAACCTTATGCTATCTGGTTCGGTTGCGGATGGTATTGTGCTGGTCCCCCCTAATATGCACCATTACGCCCCCAGATGAGGTGGTCCTAGAGTCGATTTAGAAGCCTAGCGTTGGTCGATGGAGCCTCACTCGTAACATGAAGCGGTGTCACCGTTGTGTGTGAGTCCAATATAAAATGGGTGGTACATATGCCGTCAACGGCAGTCTATTTAACTTTATGAAATTCGTATTTGATGATTGGTATATAAATGCCTTAAACTGTGATGTTAATTCCTCTCTAATGTCTGTGTTAAATGAGATGGCAGAAACTTGCAATAAAACTCCGCTACGTCAATGGCATTGATTCGAGTGATGGAATAAAAGTATGATTTAAATTGAAAGATTGCAGCAAGTTGAGCCCCCTCGAAGTGATCCAAAAAACAATCAGAGTCTTTGTCCCCCTGATGGTGTGGAGTGATCCAGAGACAGTTAGGATTGCTTTGCTTGATATGGGCTTCAGGTGGTACCACGATGGAAGTTGTCGTTGCTTTATGATCCCCAGGTTCCCTAAGCTTGCCTGGCCGGGCAAGATAACTAGATATATTCTCAGATATACAGCTGTCAGTTATTATAAACCCGTAGGGTTATCATATATTTCTTGTTCCCTACGTTTCACGAGATGAAGGATCGCAACAACGGTGGTGTCTCAGTCTTACTGAATTTAAGAACCGTCTAGGGTTTGAGAATTATAAGTATTACTTTAATGTTAAAATCAAAACTCGAATGCCATGCGTTAAATTGCAGGTAGTTATGTTATTGAATTTCTCTAAAGTCAATGAGTTCATTTAAGACAGTTAAGTACCATTCGTCCAGAATGAAGTTACCTGGGCATCTCAATCATTTGATCTGATTGATCATAGTGCAGGGGTGATTACAGTTAACTTGGAATGTTATTTACTGAGAATTAGTCAAGTTATGAGGGAATATAAATCAAAGTCACAGGTAGAGTTTAACGTATAAATATACGTTTATTTAAATTTTAGTTGTGACTCTACGATTGAAACTGATTATGATTTTCACCAGGGATTTCCAGATTAGAAAATAATAATGAAATCCGTGATGTTCAGAATACGTTTCCTAGGGCCAATTCCTGATAGAGTGGACAAAAAACTGTTCTGACAACGTATAAAAACCACTCTGCCCAATTAGGACTAATTATGATAATTTAATTAATTTATATAATTTAAACAATTATTCGTTCAAATCAAATCATTACATTTACATGATTGAAAGTCAAGGAAGGCGTCATACTTGGTTTGCAAAGTTAAACCATATTATCAAATATGAGCTTAATTAAGAAAATTAATGTGAAACAATTAGTTAATATAAATGATACCTTATCAGTGAAGTGTTCGACTCATTAACGCTGCGCGTTACCAACAGGTAGTCAGTATTAGGCTAGTCATGTGGATATTGATTAACCCACACGCCTTTTGGCCTAATAATAATGTAGATTATAGGTACACTCGTTATTAAGACTAGTCATATAAGCTGGGACAGCCCACACGTCTTTTGGTCTAATAACATTATGAATAAACCGTTGGTTTAAGTCATTAGATGGTATTGACTAGTCCATTAAGCCATCTTAAAGAACTTTTCGTCAATAAATTGGGGTTTGAATATTTCGGTAGAACACACTCAAACTATATATATTTTGGGAGTATTCCTTATTGATGATGATTTCAATGTAAATACATTACAACCTCCCAAGCATCGCATTTTAGACATAGGTAGATTTGGTATCACTTTATTCAAATAATAAGTACCACATTACGAATATATCGCGCAGGAATGAGTTAACGTGATGATGAGCGTTAACGTGAATTACACAATACATACTTATACATAGCCTTTGGTTGAATTTAATCAAACAATAGCACTTAATGATCTTGTACAGAGATATATCAGACATATCAATTACTTGATTTGATGATGATAGATATAGGCTTCGGTATATTTTGTTCAAATAATACAATGCTCTAATTATCTCATGTAGAGATAATTCATAGTTAATTATTACGTTAAAATTAATGTAAATGTCCAACGATTGGGTAACTTTTACTTTCCATCTTGATTAAGTTATAGAAATCTCTAATAGTGAGAATTCTGATGGAAATTGATGAAATTTACAAATGTAATTAATCAGATCGATTCAATTAATACCTAAACCATTTACATAAATATAGAAGGTATTAACTTAACTTTTGTCACCGACTGCCAATATACACTGACTCTAATTTATTAGTAGATGTAGATATTATATAATTTTACATTATTGGACTTTAAGATCTGATCTTAATGAAAGCTCCACTGCTCGTCCAGCCGCCTCGCTCCGCTCCCAAATCAGAAGTGTCAACCCTCTACCCCTCGATTCATCTTGTTGACCATTATTAATTACTAATTACAATTTTAGTATCTACTGAAATTAACATAAGGTTCTTCTTTGCTTGTGTTGCTTGATGTCCTTTGGTTGTTACGGATGACAACCGACGCCCGCGCATCATCCCTTGTGGCGGGAAGTCCAATCTACCAATCCCGTACTTTCCCGCGTTCACGCCGTTTCACCACCGACTGATTTTGTCTCGCTTGCTCATCCCTGAAATTGTCCAACGGTTTGCCGCGTAATATCACATTTGATAAGTATCCCTAAGTCGTAAGACCTAGGATACAGATTGATTTAAATGTATCTGAAACCTTTGTTTTTTTGATAGTTTTTTATTCTGAGGCTAGCTTGTCCGCTTTCTTGGTATTGTTTTTACATCGATATCTCAGCGTGAATTTATTTGACATTTGAAATACGAACTTTTATTTTTTTCGCACTTCACAAGTGTGACCCTTGTAATTAAGCTCGTTGCGTTTTGGGGAATTTATTGCTTTTGGTTTTCGGAATTTTAAGTAGGTGCCACATGTGGGTGTTTAGCCTCTTATGTTAAAACGTTCGAACGACGCCAGTGTTTTTAACCGATTGCGACTGAAGGAGGGTTATGTTTTATGAATTTGAATTATTAGCGTCCCATCACAGTATCACCGACATCCTGTATGGGGCCAATCTCATAGCTTTGAATAAAAAAGGAGGTGGTGTCAGGCCAATTGCCGTCAGCACTACGTACCGTCGCTTAGCAGATAAACTTTGCTGTAAGAGCGCTACCGAACCATTGGCCGCTTATTTTCAGCCAATTCAACTGGGTTTTGGGTCAAAGGGTGGCTGTGAGGCGGCGGTACATGCTCTACGAACCTTTTTACTAAACCAGGATTGTGAAGTGCTGCTGAAAGTGGATGTTAAAAATGCGTTCAACTCAGTCGATTCAACTCGACTCACTCTTCGACACGACTTCAACTCAGTCGACTCGGCGTTCAACTCGGCGCTTTGCTGACCCAAGTGCAATCAAAGTTACCCTCTGTATATGGGTTTTTATGGCAATGTTATAAAGAATCATCAAAACTCATATACAGGGATCACTTATTGCATTCTAGCGTTGGGTGTCAGCAAGGTGACCCGCTCGGGCCGGCTATCTTTATTCTGGCGATCCACCCCATTTTAGAGAAACTGAAATCCAAATTTAACGTTTGGTACCTGGACGATGGGACCCTAGGTGGTGAAGCGACAACAGTGCTAGAGGATCTGCAACTCCTGATTCGCGAATTTGGCTCTATTGGCTTAGAGCTAAATTTAGCCAAGTGTGAGTTGTATATCCCAGACACATGCCCAGATAAAAATACTATCGCGTCATTATTCAATACCCTGGCGCCAAACATCTCCTTTGTCAACAAGAGCACGCTTCATCTCCTAGGTGCCCCAATTTTTGACGAATCTTTTTCCTCCTTTGTTGACAGTAAAATTCAAAATTTCACAGCAGTGTCGGATCGCCTTCAGCATATTAGTACCCAAATGGCCTATGTTATTCTACGATTTTGCCACTTTGTCCCCCAGTTTACGTATGTTTTACGGTGCTGTCAGTTATGGAAACACCTTGATTTACTTTTTCGACTCGACAGCACCATTAAACATTCCTTAACGACGTTCCTAAATTTAAATTTCGATGAAAATGCTTGGGCCCAGGCCCTACCCGCCAGGTTTGGTGGTCTGGGCATCAGAAAAATTTCTAGTATTACCTTACCTGCTTTCCTGTCCTCTGTACACAGCACATGCATGTTGGTAGATAAGATCTTGGGCACGTCTACCAACGCGTGTAAGGTGGCATACATGACAGAGGCCAGGAATTCATGGACTTTAGCCTGCCCGAGGACTGAATATCCGTCCACCCCTTCGTCACATAAACTTTGGGACGAGCCGCTCTGCAGCTTGGTGCGGGATAATCTGGTTAATACGTCAACCGATCCTGCAGTGCGTGCCCGCCTCCTGGCTGTCGGCGAATGGGAGTCAGGCCTATGGCTTCAGTCATTTCCATCCTCCACTATTGGCACCCTGCTGGATAGCCCTACATTTCGAGTTGCCACGGCCCTTCGCCTTGGTGTTCCCTTCGTGGCCCGTCATGAGTGCAGCTGTGGCCATGCAGTGTCGCAACTTGGGCATCACGGGTTGTCGTGTTGCAGGAGCGCCGGGCGCTTTTCGCGGCATGCAGAACTGAACGACATCATCCGTCGGGCCTTTACCACTGCTGGTTCTCCCGCCATCCTGGAGCCAAATAGACTGGCGAGAGACGACGGAAAAAGGCCTGACGGTATGACACTCGTCCCTTGGAATATGGGTCGGTCTTTGGTTTGGGACGCTACCTGTGTGAAGCGGGCTGTTTGTGGGGCAAGTAAACAACACAAAAGTCGATGTAGTACTCATTTATTTGAGCGAATGCATGACGTTTTATACTAAGTTTACAATGCTTACATACTACATAGACATTATATATCGTACCACCTTACACGTCCCCGGTACAAGAAAAAAAAAATTTTAATAAGAAAATTATTTTATAATTTTTTAAAATAAGCTTACAATAATAAACAAATGCTAAGAAGAATAGTATGGCTTAGTTCGATTCTTATGTACAAAAATATTTTTCCATTAATTTCTACTACGTTAGGAGACATGTCTCTTATCACCTTATATGGGCCCAAATATAAACTATCTATCTTATTGCCTACTTCATTTTTTATTAAAAATAAGTCATTTGCCTGGTAACATGTAGGATTAAGCCTAATGTCGTATCTTGATTTCCTTGTATTCTTACTTTTTAGAAGATTGTTTCTGGCTTCTTTTTGAGAAGTCTGGACGCGATATTTTAACTCGCATGGGTAGTTGTCATAGTTATGTAGTGGCTCAACATTGAAACCTAATAAATTACTTGGTAATACACACTTTCTACCATATACAAGTTCAAATGGAG
Source organism: Blastobasis adustella (assembly GCA_907269095.1). Classification (NCBI taxonomy): domain Eukaryota; kingdom Metazoa; phylum Arthropoda; class Insecta; order Lepidoptera; family Blastobasidae; genus Blastobasis; species Blastobasis adustella. Next base: position 3,374,156 of record OU026132.1, read on the forward strand.
TATATTTGGTTTCTGTATGCACAGACGTGTTAAAAGAAAAACTCCAGTACAGGAGCCAAGTACTCCACAATCCAGGATGATTGTCCGTTTGAATGCGTAGGAAAGCGGCTAAATGTTTGTGGGTATTTTCCAGCAAACCAATGGTTTGGTGGTGGTACGCTGTGGACGTGATTTGCTCTATATTTAACATTTACTTACCTCTTTGAAAGTGGTTGAGACGAACTCTGCGCCTCGATCTGTAGCAATTTGCCTGGGAACTCCACATCTAAGGATGTGATTATTTACTAATACTCTTGCTACCTCTTCACTTTTCTTGGAAACCAGAGGGTAAGCTTCTACATACTTACTTAATTCACACAGAATTGTTAAAATATAAGAGTAATTGTTATCATCTATGTCCAATGGACCTACTAGATCTAAGAATTTTTTTTCGAACGCGTATTTGGCAGTAGTTGTAATATTCATTGGTTGTTTAATTGGAAGAGAGTATTTCTGTTTTTGACATTTGTCACATTTTTTCACGAAATTTCTTATTTCAGTTTCCATTTTCGGCCAATAGTAATACTTCCGAATATTATTATACATTCGTCTCATGCCCGCGTGGCCACTAGTAGGCAAGAGATGAAAATCATTTATTATTACAGTCCTGTCATTTTTATCGTTTATTCTTTTTATATCTTTTAAAACGCATAATCGTAATCCATTATAAAATATTTGTTTACTCATTTCTTTACAGAGTTTATCAACAAAATCATGACTATTTTGATTTTTAATACAATATATTTCATCAACGCTTATTTCTTTGCAAAATTGCATTCGTTCTTTTACAAATTCGCTTGGCGACATTTGCGATGAAGAATCTAACTTCTTTATATAAATTATATAACTCTTTGACACATAACATAATACACTACTTTCTTTATCTATCAAGTTTTCGTTTCGGTACCTTTGTAACATATTTTTATCTATAAATTTTAATTCTACAGAATGTTTTGGTTTGCTATGGACTTCCACGTTTTTTGGTTTATCAGGCCGATTACTCAAAGAATCCACAGTTTTCGATGAAGGTGTTGAAGCCGTAGTATTTCTACATTGAGCTCTTGTCATCACACTCACCACACTTTTATTCATTTCCTGTAACTCATTACTCGTTATACTGATACGCGATAAAGCGTCAGCCGGTGCGTTATCTGTACCTTTAACGTACTCTACGGTATAGTCGTATTCCTCCAGCGCTAACCTAAACTTTAAAAGTCGACTTGATGGGTCTCGCATCCTAAACAAGTATATAAGAGGTTTATGGTCGGTCCTAATTATAAATGTACGACCGTACAAGTATGGACGAAAGTGTTTTACAGCCCACACTATCGCGAGTAACTCCTTTTCGATGATGGGGTAGTTTTGTTCGGCTTTGTTAAGGTTTCTACTAGCAAATGCTACCGGTTTATTATCACCGTTACTTAATACCGCACCTAAAGAATAGCACGAAGCGTCCCTTTGTAAAATAAATGTATTTTTCTCTTCAAAGTTTGGATATTGAAGTACTGGTGGGGAAGACATACGTTCTTTCAATAATTCGAACGAAGTTTGGCAGGTATTATCCCATACAAAATTTACATTTTTACGTGCTAAATAATTTAATGGATATGCAATTTGAGCAAAGTGTTAAATAAATTTCCTGTAATAGTTGGCAAATGCGACGAACCGCTTCACTTCGTCAGCATTTGTCGGCGTGGGATATTCTTTGATCGCACGTATCTTTTCCGGATCGGGTGACACACCGTCGCTTGTAACTACGTGACCTAGATAAAGTAACTCTTTTTTCAAGAAATTACATTTGTCGGGGTTTAATTTTAAGTTTATTTTTCGTAATCTGGTAAATACTTCCATCAAGTTTTTATTATGATGTTCGAGATTACGTCCAAAAACGATTAGATCATCGAGATAAATAAGGCATTTTTCGTAGTTTAAACCTGTCATTGCGATATTCATCATTCTAGAAAATGAACTAGGGCTAGTTTTTAGTCCCATAGGCATCCGTTTCATTCGATATTTGCCTGAACAAAACGCCGTATACTTCCTACTTTTAGGGTCAAGATCACATTGGTAGTATCCATTCTTGAGATCTAAATGAGAATAATAAACACTACCCGAGAGGGAATCAATAATTTCCGTTATATTTGGCAGGGGGAATTTATCATCATGAATGCAGTTGTTAAGTTTTCGGTAGTCAATCACTACGCGCCATTTTTTATCACATGATGCACTCTTTTTTGGCACTAGTAAAATTGGGATAGACCATTCGCTTGCACATGTTTCTATAATCCCCTCTTGTAACATTTGGTCGAGTTGTTTCTGAATTTCGTGTTTTTGTGAGTGTGGCAGTCGATACGGTTTTACATAAACGGGTTCCGTATTCGGTTTTAATGAAATATTGTGTTTATAGATATCGGTAGTTGATAGCTGATCCCCTGGGAGATAAAAAACGTCTGAAAATTTAGCACACAAATTTTCTATTGAGATTTGTTCCTCTTTGTTTAATTTTTGGAGCTGTAAGTGATTAAATAATTGATTCACTCTATTCGCATTCATAGGCTCATTTTTACTGAAATTACAAATACTATAATCACTAATTTCATGAATATCTAAGGTTAATGAATCTAATGTGATCTCGTTATCTGTGGTATTTAAGATTTGAACGGGTACTTTGACATTTAGTGGTCAGGCAAGGTGCAAGCAATAAATATTCCATCTCTAATTTCCGTTGCACACACTAAGCAATCTTCCATGATATTCGTGTGGATATAATGTAACGATTCCGATCGTGGGGGAATTACGAATGAGTTATTATTTATTATTAAAGGTAAAGTGACGTAGTTATCGATATTTTGCAAGATTAATTGTTTTTTAGCGTAATTTATGTGAGCGTTATATTTTAAAAGTGTCCTATAATTCCACTATAGCTACACGGTAGGTTATTAAAAACATAAAACTTATGCTTCAAAGTATGTTCATATTCTGTTAAAGTTAGGTAAACATATCCGATTGCATGCATTTTTCCACCGATTCCATTTATGACTAAGTTGCTTTTTGTTATGGGAACGCGCAATTCTAATGCGTTGCATAATTTTATCGCGGATATTGTTGCGCCAGTGTCAAGTAAAAATGATGTCGCAATATTGTTTGCATGTAAATGAATTGAACATGTATTATCACTCGCTAGAATAAGATGGTGGGGAACGAAAAACTGATTTTGATGATTTTCGTCTTCAGGTATTTGATCGTCATTGATAGCGGACTCATTTGCCGTATTTATTTGACCATAGGCCTGCTTCCTTTGGTTTCCACGAAAAGAGAAGGGCGTACCTCGGTCACTGCGGCCTCGGCTCCACCCCTGGCCGCGGTAATGGGCGCATCCTCTGCTCACAGCATTCATCTCGCGTCCTTCAAACTGGGGTGTTCTTGGGCCTTGGTGATAATGTTGCGACGCACCCCGATAAAATATACGGCCTCTGAAGTTCGAATTCCTGTAATTGTTACGGTTGTTCGCGTGATTAAAGGAATACATTTGATTAGAGGTAGATGATGACGATAAGTCCTCGTCCAAGGCTGCTTGTACAGCATCTTTAAGAGAGTCGAAATTTCTGGCAGCTACTATCGTACTGATGCGACGATTACGCAAACCGTCTGCAAACCTTTTAATGACTTGCTTTTCATTAATTTCCTTTAAAATGTTATACGAATTTGAGTTTCCGTCGGCTTGCGCAATGATAAGGTTAACAAACATTTCGGACAATTGTTTTCCATAATTTTCAATAGTTAACTAACCTTGAGTAATTTGGTGCATCTGGCTCTGGATCGCAGTAGCAGACCTCCTGGGCAATAATACCTTCCGCATGTCCGTCAGCAGATCAGCAACTGTAGTATAAGCTGCACATAATTTAAGCTTAGCCACCTGTGAAAGTCTACTTTTTAGGACAAAATTAATTAAATGTTGTTTTGCCTCCGCTTTCAAAAGAGTGACATAATATTCTATGGCGTCAATTAATTGAGTTGTAACCGCCTCCTTGTCGGTCATAATTGGCAATAAATTCAGAGCGATTTTTAAATCAAAGTCACCCATTTCGGATGATTGTTCACAGTCTGTGGTACCCTTTGAACTTGTATATGATTTTTTACAAAATTCCTCAATACGTCTATACAATTTTTTAACGTTATCGCAACACAACTGTATATCTAGCAAGGATTGACCTTGAATTTTGTTTAAACTTATCTGTTCGTCTATACTTGATTTTAACAACTTTTACATAATACACAAAAAATATATAATCACTAAAACTACCTATAAATAAAAACCTTAAAATTACTTAAATAGATAAAATATCTGCCCCAAGTCCCCTGAATGCGGAAATGTGCCCAGAAGGCTGGCCGCTTTGCCCCGCTGGATGGCGAGGCTTATACGCTGTCCCAAATAGAGGTCAGCCTTCTGGTCATTACTAATATCGACCAGGCGCTTGGCTAGTTCCCTATATAGACACATTCTTTGACGGCGCTTCGAACGTGTAACAGTGTTTTGTTGTAACTACTGGTTAAATACAGTTATTTAAATTGTTTGAACATTATCTCGCCGCTTAAAATTTATAGTACAGTATAGTGTTTTGTGTACTTGGTCGATGTATCGACAAATATTGCAGTTTGTCAGCGACTCTTTAAGTGAAAATACATTCAAACAAGATTCTATTGTTGTGATCACACGGCGTACGCCTGTTACCGGCCGGCGACTGTATCCAGGCAAGTCTCGCTCTTAACGCGTAGGCGGACGGCTTACTACGCGGCGCACGGGCAGCGAACGAATGAATGAGCAAGTCACGTAGGTGAGTGCGCCGGCGTGTCATAGATTAGCTGACGTTCGCTATCTGCTATTTGTGCCTAGTTGCATGTTGTTTTTGAGAGGGTGCTCATTGGCTGAGTTTTTTTTTATCTGCTTTTTTGCTGACTAGCTAATATCTTTGTATTTAGCAGATTTTTTAACAATGAGTTCATGCAAAAAATGTGGCCATGCCTTGAGCGCCACGGATCAACTAAACTGCTCGTCATGCAATGGAAGCTACCATTATAGCTGTGTTTCTTATACAAAGGAGAACTTCTCCAAAATGGCGCAGAAGGCCAAAGCTGTCTGGAAATGTCCGGTTTGTAAAGCACCAGCAAAAAAGAGTGATAATACTCCAGTAAAAGAGGGCGACTTGGTGGATCCTGGTTTATCACTAGAAAAACGACTGAGCCTGCTTGAATCGTCCATCGCGGAGAAGATAGAATCCGTTATAGAGAAGTCGCTTGTTGAGCACTTGAAATCCGAACTTCAGTCGATTCGTGAGGATCTTGACATCTTGCCTGAATTGCAAAAGTCTGTGGAGTTTATGAGCGCTGAATTTGACACTTTAAATAAAGAAGTGTCCTCTCTTCGATCTGAGGCGGCTGAACTTCGGGCACACAACAGGAAGTTACAGGACAATATTTCCGAACTCAATGTCAAAGTATGCCAATTTGAACAGCAGGCTAGGGAGTGCAACGTTGAGCTTCAATGCGTGCCGGAACATTCTAAAGAGAACCTGGTTCCTACCGTTCTTCAACTCTGTAGCGTGGTGGCCTGTCCCATGGAAGACTTGGTCATTCTTGCGTGCTCTAGAGTGGGTAAATCTGGACGCGATTCAGCAAGACCTAGAACAGTCATTATCAAACTGCGTTCTCCCAGGAAGCGGGACGAACTACTTGCAGCATGCCTAAAGTATAATAAAGACAACCCTAAGGCCAAGCTCAATTCAACTTTACTAGGCTTGGGTGATGAGAAACAGGACATTTATCTGGGAGAACATCTGTCTCCGAGCAATCGGAAACTTCACGCTGAGGCCCGACTGTTCAAGAAAAATAACAAATTTAAATACGTTTGGGTACGGAATGGCCGCATATACTTGAGAAAGGATGATAACATGCCGGCCATCTGGGTGAAGAGTGAAGAAACACTGTCATCTCTGAACAAAGATGATCTTAAGGACGATTAGGTCATTATAATTGTCTTAAGTATAGTCTTGTGTTTTGCATATAATCTTGTACTATTAATATGTTGTAATGGCTTTTCTTAGTATTTATTATCAGAATGTTCGAAGCATTAGAGGTAAATTATTTGATCTACATTTGGCAAGCCTAAACTGTCATTATGATATAATTGTTTTTACAGAAACTTGGCTTAATAACAGTGTATTGGACTCAGAAATTTTGAATAATAACTATCGAATATACAGACGAGATCGTAACAGTACTGGTAATTCTAAGCAGGATGGTGGAGGGGTCCTAGTTGCAGTTTCTTCCAAATTAAGTTCTACACGCATTCTTGACGTGGAAAGTAAATGTAATGAGGAGCTTTGGTTGTCTGTCTCTTTAAAAGACAAATGTATTGGCATTGGCGTGGTTTACTTTCCTCCACCGGTGTCTCTGGGCCGTTTGGACAGTTATCTAACTAGTCTCAGTGACAAATTATGTACAATGAATGATATTATTCTCTTTGGTGATTTCAATTTACCCAGTATAAACTGGATGTCTAATAACAGCAATAACACAAACTGTCTACCCGACACCGGTCAACCGCTCTTGGATAGTTCTGGAGTTGGCATATCTCAGAGAATATCCGATTTCACGGCTCTTCACGGATTGCGGCAGTATAATTGCGTGGTTAATAGGGATGATCGTATTCTTGACCTTGCATTTAGTAACATCCCGAATATACGATCTGAGCGCGCTGATATGCCATTGTCTAAAGTTGACGAATTTCATCCGCCGCTAGTTGTGTCGCTTGATTTGTTGAAAGACAAGTATTTGTCTAAATCAAGTGCAAACACTTTAAATTTTTACAAAGCAAACTACGATAAAATCAATGAAGAAATTGCTGAACTGGATTGGGATGTTCTGGAGTCGTGTCCAACTGTTGATGGGATGGTTAATAAGTTCTACGAACTCATTAATTCTATAATATTACGACATGTTCCCGTTTCTCCTTGCTCTTGTAAATATCCTGTTTGGTATGATACAAATTTAATCAAACTTATAAAGGAGAAGGAAAAGTATCGCCGTCGTTTTAAAAAACTCGGCAATAAAATGGATGAGTATGAGTTTAAAGAGGCCAGACATAGATGTCATACACAGATAAAGGTATGCTACACAAAGTATATCTCATCGATTGAGTCTTCACTGGAGAAGGGTAATGTAAAGGCGTTTTGGTCATTTATTCGTAATAAGCGGAACAATAGGGGTGCATTGCCTGCGCAAATGTACCTAAATGATATTCACTTAACATCTAAAGAGTTGATTTGTAATGCTTTTGCGGAAAACTTTTCTTCTGTCTATGTCGATGACTCTTCTACAGCTGATGAGAATCTTCCAACCAAGGCTTTGACGTCCAATTGCCTGTGGTCGTTTGATACTAGCCCAGAAGCAATAGTGAAAGCCATAGAAAACATCAATGATAAACAGGGTGCTGGTCCGGATGGCATCCCGGCTGTTTTTTTTACGAATTGTGCTGATACCATTTCCTATCCACTCTCTATTACTTATAGGTTCTCCCTCAGGTCTGGTGTTTTCCCATCCGAATGGAAAATTGCCAATATTATTCCAATATCTAAAAGGGGGTAATGCGAATGACATTAAAAATTACAGACCAATTTCGCTTTTGTCAATTGTTGCTAAGATCTTTGAGTCATTGTTTTGTCCTGTTCTCGTGCATCATCTAAAAAATTTAATTATACCAGAGCAACATGGTTTTCGGCCAAATATGTCCACACAATCCAACCTGGCTTGTTATAGCGCTGACCTGGCTGACGCTGTCGACGCTGGTGATCAAGTCGATGCCATCTATACAGACATCAGCAAAGCCTTTGATAGGGTTAGTCATTCACGGTTGCTTCATAAGCTTTATAATTTTGGATGCAGTGGAACGTTAATTAAATGGCTGGCATCGTACTTATCGGGAAGATTACAAAAAGTAGTAGTTTGTGGTCATGAGTCTGGAACATTTGGGGCATGTTCAGGCGTTCCTCAAGGCTCCCATTTGGGACCAGTTCTTTTCCTGATTTTTGTTAATGATATAGCCACTAAAATCTGTCATTCTAAGTTCTATTTTTTTGCGGATGACTTAAAAATATTTAGGGTTATTCGTTCACCAGTGGACTCTTTTCTTCTGCAGAGGGACCTAGATGCTATTTCCGATTGGTCACTTGAGAACGGGCTACCTCTCAACATTGATAAATGTAAGCATATTAAATTCACTAAAAAGAAGTCCCCGCTTAGAACTTTATATTCAATCAATGGTCATGTCCTGGAAGAGGTTAGTCAAATAAGGGATCTTGGTATAATAATTGATTCTAAATTATCGTTCAATCCTCATATCGATGCAATTATAACTAGATCGTTTCGAATGTTGGGATTTGTTTGGAGGAACTGCAAGGGTTTTAAAAGTATTTCTGCACTTAGATATGTCTATAACGCGCTGGTGCGTAGCATCTTGGAGTATTGTTCTTGTGTCTGGAATCCACAATATGAAAACCATATGTCTAGAATTGAGAGAGTACAGAAACGTTTCATGTTCTTCTTAACGGTCTACCAGGGGAAATTGTCAAAGCTTACCTCGTACAAAGAGCGATTGTCACACTATAATATGTTCACACTCCGGGATCGTCGATGGATGTCAGACCAAATATTTCTTTTTAAAATTTTGAGAGGGTTAATCGACTGTCCATATTTATTAAGCATGGTATCTTTCTCGGTGCCTAGACGCAATGCTAGAGTACTTAATTTTAGACCTTTCGTACTTAAAAAAATCAGAACTAATGTTGGTAGCAATGAAATTATTTATAGACTGTGCAGGGAACATAACAAATTGTGTAGCTCCGAAAATTGTGTTGACATTGTACATTGTTCTTTACTACAATATAAAAAATATTTGTATAGTGTACTAAGTACGTCGTCTTGCCGTTTACACTAACAATATCATTATTTAGTTGTTAAGTTTGAGTGGTTGTAGATTTAGATTTATTTTTTAATTTAGCGCGATCGATTCTATTGTGAACGTAAGTTTGCCTGTTATTGGATTTATATTTAAGTGTTTTGGATGTTTCATGTAATAATTTAGATGTAACAAAAAGTGTAAATCTGTTGGCAAATTCAATAAATAAATAAATAAATAAATATAGGGAATGTGCGCCTGGTCTCGAGTTTCTACGCCAAATGGCGCAAATATGTAGTCGCCACTGAGACATGCGTATTTGCGCCGTTTGACGTTTTCAGCAGAGGCGGCACCGGCCCCTGCTTGACACGTGGTGGCTGAAAGATGGGACGGCGCGAGGGTATCGATGCACGCAGCATCCCAGACCAAGGGCCGTCCCAGTTTCCAGGGCGTGAGTGTCATTCCATCGGGTCTCTTCCCATCATCGCGGGCTAAACCGTTGGGTTCCAGCACCGCGGGAGCACCAGCGGAGGCAAAGGCCCGACGGATGACATCATTGAGGTCCGCGTGACGTGGAATGCGTCCGGCGCTCCTACTACACGACAAACCATGGTGGCCGAGCTGATCAACAGGGCGGCCACAGTGGCAGTCGTGTGGAGCGCTGCAGGGAGCTCCAAGACGCAGGGCCGTGGCAATCCTGAAAGTGGCACGGTCGAGCAAAGTGCCGATGTTTTTTGAAGGCATTGCCTGGAGCCAGAGGCCCGACTCCCACTCGCCAGCAGCCAGAAGGCGAGCACGCTCTGCAGAATTGGTTGTTGCGTCTAAAAGTTTGTTTCGCGCCAACCTACAGAGCGGTTCGTCCCATAGCCGCTGTGAACAAAAATTAGAGGGCTCTGCCTCCGGGCAAGCCAACTGCCACGCGATTTTGGCCTCGGTAGAAAAAGCCGATGGAAAGGTCCCTAGTTTCGACAATAATTTATCCACTAGGGACTGTGAGCTGTGTACCGAGGATAAAAACGCTGGCAAGGACACACTAGACACTTTACGAACGCCCAGACCACCATAGCGAATAGGCAATGATGCCTGCTCCCAAGAAGAATTTTCCAAATTAATGTTTAAAACTGATGTGAGTGTTTGTTTCACGGTGTTGTCTAGGAGTTCTAGAAGAACGGGATGTTTCCAAAGCTGACAACACCGTAAAACAAACATGAATTTTGGAACAAAAAGGCAATACCGGATTATATCAAAAGCCATGTGACTGTTAATTTTGAGAAGGCGATCTGCAATTGAATTGAAATTTTGAATGTTGTGGTCCACAAAATATTTCAGCGATTCGTCAAAAATAGGTGACCCTAGAAGGTGCAGGTTAGTCTTGTCGACGACTGTGATATTTGGGGCTAGGGCGCGAAATGCTGCTAAAACAGCGCCAGCCGACGGACAAGACTCAGAGATATACAGCTCACACTTCGAGAAATTCAGGTCCAGACCTATGGCACTGAACTCCCGAATGAGGAGCTGTAGATCCTGTAAAACAGTTGTAGCATCACCTCCTAGGGTACCGTCGTCCAAGTACCAAACGTTTAATTTTGAATTTAGTTTTTCGACTATGGGGTGTATCGCGAGACTAAAAATGGCCGGCCCAAGAGGGTCCGACCTTGCTTGCAGCCGACCGCCGAGTACAAAAGGTGGCCTTTGTGTATAAGGTTTGTCGGTTGTTCATAACATTGCCAAAGAAAATTATAGGCTGCCGGCATGTTTGTCTTAACTTGGTTGAGCAAGGCGCCTCTATCCACAGAATTAAAGGCATTTTTCACGTCAACCTTCAGCAGAACCTCACCGCCATTATGATGAAGGAACGTCCTGAGCGCATGAACGGCGGCTTCGCAGCCTCCTTTTGAACCAAAACCCAGCTGGATCGGCTGGAAATATTCTTTCAGACTGGGCGCAGAGAACCTGCAACACAAATTAGCTGTCAGGCGACGGTAGGTGGTGCCAACCGCAATGGGACGAATGCCCCCGTCCTTCTTTTTTAAAGCGATAAGGTTGGCACCATACAGGGTATCTACAACCGATGAGTCTACCGCACCTAACAACATCATGTTCGTAAGCCCTGTAATAGAGTCCAAAAGAATATCACCAGCCTCACCAGCGTAGCTCAGGAGGTCCTTGAGGTGCTGCGGAGTCAGGCCATCAATGCCGCCCGCCGAGCCGGTTGGGAATGAAAAAACGGCTTGGCGAACGGCATCCGCAGAAACATGCAGCGCGGAATCCGCAGCAGCGTCTGGTAACTGAAGGTCTGCCGGGGGTTGAGGATGTTTACTGTGGAGGCCGGCCAAAGTCTCGGGCGTATCGGGAGCAAAAGTATCATTAGAAAAAAGGATACGAGCTGCCCCTTTGAAATCACCGTCATTAATTTTATTTTCTACATGTTGAAGTACATTCTGAGTTGGTGTAAACGTGTGTAAGTTGGAACTATTAAGAGTGAGGGGGTTTAAACAGTTTTTTTAATACTTGCTGTTAATGAATTTAAAAAAGTGTTAGGACCGGTATCTTCAACATGCAGAATACGGAATGGGAAGGTGAGAAGATGCTCCCAGCTCTCTTTGTCATTTTTGGCTGTAGCTTTTTGAAGATCTCGTGCAAGGGCTTGGGCTACAACGATCCTCGCCACCCGGGGGATCCTTTTTAAAATCCGTTTAGAAGTTTTCAGGTGGGCCACCCGTTCCCAGAATGGCTTTAAAGGGGCTAGAGGCACTGACACTGGGGCACTGGGAACAGGGGCCGACGAAGGGACAGCGGCAGTAAGTACGCCGCGATCTTTATGCGACTTACCAATGTGAATGTTGAGGCCTCTCTGTCCCTTGAAGAAGAGAGGCGGGGGGCATCTGGGGCATCGTATCAAATTTTCCAATGAACTCGACCGTGCGTCATTTGCATCCTGGGACATGGGGTATTGGGGATATTTACAGAAAATAACTTAAAAAAACTAAAACTAGGTACTATATGAAAACAAAGTATCAAAATAAAATCACACGTCATTCTTGTGACGTGCGCCATCTTGCGCCGAAGCCAGCCGAATAATACCGACAGCGTCTTGTAACCAGGCAACGCCTTACGTTGCCGAGGTAACAGCTTGTCCAAGATGTTACAGATGTCACAGCAAAACAGTCTGTCAACTCAGCACAGCCTCATAACAAAAATTATATTCACGGAAAATTGGGGACACGCACAACCACGCCCACACACCACAGTATTCTCCACTACAGGGCGTGACGCGCACCAACCCTTAGGCCATCCAGAAAGGGTTACATATATTTAATATGAATATTTAATCGGCAGACGGAGTTCGAGCCGTGACAGTTGCTTTTTTTTTTTTTTTTTCGTTCGTTCACTTTCTTTAAAATATCTTTATATTGTGCGTATAATAATACAGCATTATCTAATTTATTTTCTAAAAATTCTGGTGTTCCCCTAGGATAACTTAATTTAGCAAGATTAGTATCTATCAACTTTAATTTTTCATAAATATTTCTTAAGGCACTTAACATCGTTCTGTTATCCAAATAAACATTATACAGTAAGTAATTTTTTTTTTTTTGTTTTTATTTTTCATTAGAACCTTTAAAAATAACTAATTACCTTACGTACATAAAACCTAATGTCCATATTTTTGAAACCCGAATTTTTATTTTTGGCGCTCACTTCACTTTACGCACTATGGGTTTTTTCTTTTCGCACTGTACACGTTACTGGATTATTTTGTTAACTGGATCGCGCGGCTCGCATCTTTGGGCAGCAGCAGTGTCTGTTAAATCATTTGTTGCTCGAGGACCACCTCGATTAAAGGAGCGTCGCAGGGTGTATTGGACTATCAAGTCCCTGGTCCAATTCTTGTGGCACCTCCGATATAGTTTCTGAATGATGAATAATCCGCCGATTCCCAAAAATGTTGCTATTATGATGAGTACGATGCTCATTGAAGACAGATGAAATTTAAAAAGATCAATATTTGCCTCGTTTGCACCGCCATTCTGGTTCACGATTACATCTTCTTTTTCCACTTTCGATTGGCACATTGTAATATTGTATAATTTTGTGTGATTTGTATATTTTTATGTTTTCACTCCGCGCACTGCGTACTGGCGTACGGGTATCTTTTTAATAAGTCGCGCCGACAAAGTCGCGTCGGATACCCGACACCTCGTGTGGCAGGGTCGCCATGTGAGGCGGGCTGTTTGTGGGGCAAGTAAACAACACAAAAGTCGATGTAGTACTCACTTATTTGAGCGAATGCATGACGTTTTATACTAAGTTTACAATGCTTACATACTACATAGACATTATATATCGTACCACCTTACACCTGCGTCGATACCCTTGCACCGTCACATATTCCATCCACGAGTGTCAATGCCGGTTCCGCTGCCGCTTCGGCAGAAAATTTCAAACGGCGCAAATATGCTGGTCTCAGCGGAGATCATCTATTTGCGCCGTTTGGCGTAGAAACCCTTGGGCCGTGGGGACCAGGCGCTCATACTCTCTTCAAAGAGTTGTCTAAGCGCCTGGTTAACGCTTCGCACGACCAAAAGGCTGGTCAATACCTTGGCCAAAGGATCAGCAACGCGATACAGCGAGGCAATGCGGCCAGTCTTTTGGGGACTATTCCTTTAACAAGGGACTTGGGGCAAGTTTTTTATTTGTAAATATTATTTTATAATTTAGTATTAGCATTATTTAATTATTTTCTGTCATGCAAATATTTATTTTATAATTAAAAAAATATATTATTATATATAATATTATTATTAATTTTTTATTGTTTCGACCATGTCCGAGGTTTTAAGGGAAGTCGAGAGGTTCTATGGACAATTATACACGATAACACGGGCATCTGTTACCAGTATGCCAAAAGACCTTAGAGCCAAGTTAACCCGACACTACACCGAATATTAATATGGCTCTTTAACAGCTTAACAACAACAGCAAGGCTGAGCTTCCGAAAGTTGGTGGCAAACCTGTGCTTAAGACCCTTCAGAAGTTGTTCAATTCCGTCATCCTCCAGGGAAAAGCGCCGGAAGCATGGCACAGTAGTATTATTCTTCAAGAAAGGATATAAGACTCTCTTGAAGAACTTCAGACCAATAAAGGAGGTTAATCGACGAGTCCAACTCGGTTGGGCAGCGTTTGTGACGCGACGCCATATATTTTCGTCACAGTGTCTCAAGACGAAGGTTTTTGTCCAATGTGTGTTGCCAATGATACCTACGGAACAGAAACGTGGCCGCTCACTATGGGCCTTTTAAGAAAGCTCACTGTTCAAGGCTAAGGACCGGCCTCTATGCCCAGCAATGGGCGTCTTTCGGCTGATACGATACAGGTAAAAACTGAAAAGAGTCCGAGAATTTCGAGATTTTTCGGTCATCGAAAGTTGTCTCTACTTTTGAGATCTCAAACTACAATACAATAAAAATCATCCTAGAAATATAAAACATTTGTCGCAATAATATTGCTGAACCACTTTATAGATCCTCTAAATATATTGGCCTATTGGGAGTAAGTAATCCCTTTGATGTAGGTACTTACTTTTTTGCATTGGAATATATCAATGTTTGCAAGCATGCCGCAGTCAAGTAGCTGGAAATTTTCTTCGCACGTTATTCCTGTAATGTTCAGCGTAGGCAGGAAAGACATCTGGATCGCTGGACATCCGATCAAGCAGTCGCAAGGCACCGTCCATGACATTTTTGGCCAGCAAAAATATTAAGGATTTGATTTATCTAGAGCAAATAAATCACGATTTGGTCAACTGAAAAATGTATTCTGTCAGAACATAGGGTCAGAGTTTTATAGATTAGGAATTGTAAGATAAACCTTAGTTATTTTATTTTATTTTATTTTACTTTATTCAGAACACCAACAGCAAGTTACAAGTAGTACTTACAAACATATATAAAAGCGAGGCCATTAACAGGTGCTCGCAGATAGTTATTTAAATGATACGGGATACTAGAAGTAGGATAACAGTTTGTACAGAATTACAGAATTACATAAATTATTGTAAGAAGTGTAATTAATCTTAGTGTAAATTAGTTCATAATTTTATGTTGCGTCCTCGGAAGAATGAAATAATTTTTCTGCATATACTCGCTTTACTGACTCCAGCTTTGTGTTAAATAAATCTATCTCAGTGTGCAAATGATGTAGGATGTTAAAAGGTATCACGACCGGCGAGAAAAATGACCCTCGCCGATAATTCGTACCAGCTTGCCCATCAGCTAATGATTGGAGGTGTCTGATACTACGTCTGTTTGGTACGAAAATATTAATTTTGTAAAGCAAAGCTGAACAATTTACAGCTCTGTTCGCGATTTTTAATAGATAAGTAATATCAGCCACCTCCCTTCGGATTTCAAGAGGCAAGAAATGAAATTTCCTGCAGCGGTTCTCATATCCATGAATAATCTGTCGGCTTTTGAATTGTATGTACCTCAAGAACTTTTTCTGCACTGATTCAATACGATCAATATGTACTCTATAGTGCGAGTTCCATACCATAGAAGCGTACTCAAGAATACTTCGCACGTAGGTACAATATAATACTTTGATAGCTTTAATGTTACTAAAGTTAGAGGTAGATCTTTTAATGAAGAGACTTCGATGCTTTTTTAACCATGGTGTCAATATGAGAATTGTATAAAAGTTTTGAGTCCTGTATTATTCCAAGATCTCGAATGAACTCGACCTTGGATAGGGGTTTGCTGCTAATTGTATAGTTATATGTGATGAGATTCGGTTTCCGTGTGAATGTCATCGTAAAACACTTTTGTATGTTTAAGTCCAATTTGTTTCTGACACAATACTGTTCTAGATTATCTAAGTCGCTCTGTAGTCCAATGCAATCAAATAAATCTTTGACGACTGCAAACAATTTTGTATCGTCGTATAGTAAGAAATTGGAGAACTTAAAGCAATCACCCATGTCGTTGATAAAAATGACAAATAACAGCGGACCAAGCAATGATCCTTGAGGAACGCCGGATGGAATTGGCATCCATGTAGATGTATAGCCGCTCACCGTCACCGCTTGCGACCTATTTTCCACATAAGAGCAGAACCATCTAAATAGATTGCCATGGATACCGGCATTGCGTAGCTTCGTGAGAAGCAGAGTATGATCGATGCGGTCAAAAGCCTTCTAAGATAAAGAGAGTTAAGCTGTTTCGCTGAGCTACCTTGAAGGGACAGAGATGCCGAGGTGAAATAAACCGAGCTACGTTGAGCTGAGCCGAGCTCATCCGAGCTAAGCTGATAGAAATGCTGAGCTGTACTGTTTAAATGCTGTGCTGAATTTATTAATTGCTGAGCTGAGCTGTTCCATAAAATCGATCATTAATTTGTCACATGGAAATCACTCTCCAATCAAATTCTCTACTCTTGAGTTTCAATGTTAATTTTTTTTTTTTTAATCCTCGGCAAATTTGCACAGCACTATCTAGCCCCAAACTAAGCAAAGCTTGTGCTATGGATGCTAGCTTACTGATATACTATTTAAAAACTTTTTAAATACGTACTTATTATACATCGAACACCCACACCCAGACCCGTAACAGAAATTAAAATTCATCATTTCAATTTCTACTCGGCCGGGAATCGAACCCGGGACCTCTTGCGTGGCATATTGACCATTGAGGCACTCAGATCGTCAAATAAAGAAGTATTGTAAAGAATTATTTGAGGGGACATGTGGGAAGACATTCCGTCTTATTACAAGACATGGTTTAGACCAATTCTAAAGATAGAACAGTTTTAAACCATGGCCCAACATGTTTTCTTATTACAAAACATGGTTTAAGGCTTGGTCCTGAACTAACTGTGGCACTAAAGAAAAAACCCGCGACCGCTCTAGTTTATGAGTGGTTTATCTCAATTTTGAATTGACAACTATGTTTTGAGGTTAGATTTTTCTGTGTAACGGATTGATTGTGTTTGGTAAGATTTCGTGATTTTATTTATTAAATAAAGTGGATATCGACCAACTTGATTTATCCTGGATATGTGAGATATTGAAGAACTTGATCGACAACACACGCAACGGCGATCAAACATTCCATGCATTCGTTTCATTTCCTTCCAACATAAAGTATGTATCTCTACCGCTGGCATTACCTTTGTTGTTGTAGCTTCAATCATGTATAGGTATAGGCGGGGTACGATAGCGTGGACTCCTAATGTAAGTACCAGCCCGACACCTATTATATTAAAGTGTGTTGTGTGGAAAGTAGCAAATAACACGACTCACGGTTAGGTAGGTATATGTATAATATTCCAGACACACTAAACAGAAGGCACAGTAATGGTAGATAAGCACAAGCACGGCACAGCAATAGTTTTTGGAATGAAGAATAAAGTTCAAAGGAAGGAAAGTCTTAAGCATATAAGCACGATAGTAAGCACCAACAAGGGTAGGTAACACAAAATCTTAAGCAGCCACGCGTAGACACAGAGCCGTGAATGAGCCTCGACTGGTGCGCTGGCGCCGCGCGCGGGCGGCGGTGGATACACGTAACGTGTTGCGCGGAGTAGTGAAGTAGCGATGGTCGATATTACTGATATCGATAACATCGATAAACTGATACTCATCACAGGTGTGTTGACATAAATATTGTAATAAATAAAATGTAAATATAAATAATGTATTATATTAGTTATTGATAATGAATATTATATTTAGCTATATTAAGTGTCTAGGTGTAAGTGTAAATATGTAAATAGATATTTTATTATATATAGGTTAAGGTTTTAAGTGAAACAATTATTAGCGTTTTCACTGGGGTGTAACACCTAAGTGTAGGGAGGTTCCCTACACCACCAGAGACCGTCAAGGGCGATAAAAATCGGGAAATTTCACCCGACGTCCAGAACGTGTGACGTAGTCTTTTATAGGTCCTGGCGAGGGTTCTTCATTATTGGCGTCATGGACAGACAGAATGAAGGCCGGTTTAATTCGGTCTATCGATACCGTGACCTCTTTACCTTTCAGAAGAATTTTAAAAACTTTATCCCCCCTAGAAACGACTTTATGTGGACCAGAGTAAGCCGGTTGTAGTGAGCCACGTAATGCGTCTTCGCGAAGGAAAACGTGATCACAAGTAGCGAGATCCTTATAAATGAAGGTTTTAGGCTTACCATGCTGGGATGTAGGTGTAGGTTGTAGAATTTTGGCAAAATTCCGAATACGGGCGGTAAATTCAGACATATCTGTTGTACCGGTCGTAGATGGGTCAAAAAATTCGCCGGGTAACCTCAACGGCTTACCATACATAAGTTCAGCCGATGAGGTCTGCAAATCCTCCTTGAAGGAAGACCTGATACCCAATAATACCCACGGTAATGATTCAGTCCACCTGTCATTGCCATGGCATACGATCGCGGCTTTGAGCTGGCGATGAAATCGCTCCACTAAGCCGTTGCATGCCGGATGGTAGGCTGTTGTCCGCTTATGCTCGAATCCTGCTATTTGAGACAGACATTTAAACAGTGCCGATTCGAACTGACGACCACGGTCAGTTATTATGTGTATCGGGCAACCGAATCGAGCTATCCAGCTTGACAACAAGGCCTTGGCAACTGTTTCTGCCGTGATATCTTCTATCGGTATTGCTTCCGGCCATCGAGTAAATCGATCTACCGCCGTCAAACAATACCGATAACCACAAGACAGAGGAAGGGGTCCTACTAGGTCAATATGGATCTGTTTGAAGCTCGCCCTTGGTAAATTATACGTGCCCAGAGGAGCAGTGACATGACGAGTCACCTTTGCTCGTTGGCACGGCAAGCAAGCGCGCGCCCAGTCCCTGCAATCCTTGCGTATGCCGGGCCAGACCAACCGCTCGGCGACTAACTTGGCCGATGCGTTGGCGCCTGGGTGACTGCAAGAATGCAGGCTGCTAAAAATCTGCTTCCGAAAGAACTTCGGAACAAATGGCCTGGATGTCGGGGTACTGACACAAACCGCTGGAAGGTCTGACCAGCGTTCCTGAGCCCAAAAGTCATAAATGGGAACTCAAATAGTCCGAATGGCGTGGTGATGGCGGTCTTAGGAATGTCCGCTGCGCTGACAGGTATCTGATTGTAGGCTTTTACGAGATCTAGGGTACTAAAGATCTTGCAGCCGGCAATCGACTGGGCAAAGTCGTGGATATGCCTGATCGGATACCTGTCAGGTACAGTGCGGGCATTCAACATGCGGTAATCGCCGCACGGACGCCAGCCATTGAGGATTTTAGGAAATTGAGTGTCACCAGTTGAGACCTTCACCGAATACAGGCTACTAGTACAAACTACAGGTCTAGCTACAGCAGATACAAATGTGGTACCATCTATGAGGCGTTTGAGTCTACAATCTACAATTAGGTTGTAAAAGTTTAAAAAATCAACACCTATGATAGGTTTTGTTACATCTGCCACTACGAAACGCCATGGAAAGGTTCTACGTAAGCTAAAATCTAAATCTAGATGTACGTAATCATAGGTAGAAATGCTGGATCCGTTCGCAGCGCACAGTTGAAATCCCGTTGGAGCACGACGATCACGCAGCACCGCCCGTGGGAAGACACAGAGGTCGCTGCCAGTGTCGACCAGGAATTGCGTCTTCGAGGAACGGTCGGTGACGAATAGGCGACCAGCAGAGGATGGGCAATCGTCAGCCGCCATTACCGACTGCCCTTGGAGTTTTCCGCCTTGAAGTCGCAAGGGCGGATGCATTTGGTGGCCTTCTCCCCGAACTTGCCGTGGTACCAGCACCGAGGATTTTCCGGTAGCTGGACTGCGACCGCTGCCTGGAGGACGACTGACTGCGACGTCGGCTAGGCCTGGAACCTGATCTGTTGCGTTGTTGCTGTTGCTGGGATGCGAGGTTGTGGAACAACTTCCGTAGCTCAGCGACTTCGCGTGTCAGTTCACTCAGGGCGGAACTGGGACCAGCTTCGCCAACCGCAGCAACTCTGGGGGACGATGCGGCCAGATCATTCACTCGGTCCGCTAAATCAGCCAAATCTTCGAGTGAGGCAGATGTTGGTTGGCCTGCGAGTACCGTCTGGATGCCATGTGGTAGACGACTGATCCAGATTGTCCTCATGAAGTCCTCGGGAACGTCTTGACCGGCGAGGCTCTGCAGATGACGGAGGAAGCCAGAGGGCTTGCGGTCTCCGAGCTCCTCATGCATGAGCAACTGCTTCAGCTTCTTCTCATTGGACGCCGTAAGTCACTTAATAAGCTCTGCTTTGAGTTTTTCGTATTTGTTCTCCGCTGGTGGATTGATAATGACATCCTTTACTTCCCGTGAGTATTGGTTCTGCAGCTGGCCAATTACGTAATTAAATTTGGCTGAATCTCGCGTGATGTGATAGTTCGCGAACTGTCCTTCTACCTTCGCGAACCAAATTTCGGGCTCATCAGGCCAGAATGATGGAATACGAACGCCAATGTGGTGCACATCTCGATCTGTCGACTCTTCCCTCGGTGACGGTATATTTTTCGCCGACTGCTGCGTATCACTGTTGCCTTGTTTGTCGCCACGTGGATCAACCATCTTGGTTTATGTGTCCTTTTCGGGGTCACCAATATAGGTATAGGCGGGGTACGATAGCGTGGACTCCTAATGTAAGTACCAGCCCGACACCTATTATATTAAAGTGTGTTGTGTGGAAAGTAGCAAATAACACGACTCACGGTTAGGTAGGTATATGTATAATATTCCAGACACACTAAACAGAAGGCACAGTAATGGTAGATAAGCACAAGCACGGCACAGCAATAGTTTTTGGAAGGAAGAATAAAGTTCAAAGAAAGGAAAGTCTTAAGCATATAAGCACGATAGTAAGCACCAACAAGGGTAGGTAACACAAAATCTTAAGCAGCCACGCGAAGACACAGAGCCGTGAATGAGTCTCGACTGGTGCGCTGGCGCCGCGCGCGGGCGGCGGTGGATACACGTAACGTGTTGCGCTGAATAGTGAAGTAGCGATGGTCGATATTACTGATATCGATAACATCGATAAACTGATACTCATCACAGGTGTGTTGACATAAATATTGTAATAAATAAAATGTAAATATAAATAATGTATTATATTAGTTATTGATAATGAATATTATATTTAGCTATATTAGGTGTCTAGGTGTAAGTGTAAATATGTAAATAGATATTATATTATATATAGGTTAAGGTTTTAAGTGAAACAATTATTAGTGTTTTCACTGGGGTGTAACACCTAAGTGTAGGAAGGTTCCCTACACATGTTATTTATTCAAATCAACGGTATTACAATTTCATGATGATACTCCGGACCTGCATGGAGTATCTCGAGCTCGATTAAGAAATAATTTCATTAAATGCTGGTCATTTTATGGGAACAGGAAGAAACGATACACAAATTGAAACAAATTGCAAATTTTCCTACAGTAATTGGAGCACGTTGGTACTGAATTATATTTTTAATGCGACTTTAATAATGTAGTTGCCAACTTATTGAAAGGATATGTAAGTATGCCTACATATTTGTGTGTCGTTGTATGTACATTCCATTGCATTTCTTTATGCGTGTTGTACAGGGCGACTAATGATTTAGTTAGAGGCACAACAACTGAAACGTCCATAGAGCAGAAAACAGGCAGCAGTAATTTCAGTTGTATTGATCTCCAACCCTCCTGCTAAGCGTGGAGAGTGTAGCAAACCCCTCCACTAATATGGAGGATACTCAAAATCTGGCAGTGACTGTTACAGGCTTTAAGTGTGAATGGACAACTTGGCATTACATGTAAAACGGGTAATATTAATTTGCTATCAGAGACTACAAGTGTACTAAAGTATAATAGTAATTTATGCAACTGTCATATAAAAGGGGGTTTTAAAACATGAGTGTCTGTTTATCATACGAGGCGTAGCCGAGTTTTAGTTGCATACACTTTATCTACACTCATATTTTTATGTTAAAATATCGTACCTATAATTTTTTCAACTTTGCTGGAAGTAAGCTGCGAGTCAGTTCTGTTGTATCGACGCGTCGAGGATATCAAGCCGCGGGAATTTCGCTTCACTAATTTCACATTTATCTATTTATTTGCTTCAAATAGGAAAAAACATTTTTAAAACAAACAACAAAGTTATTTTTCGATACAGCTGTAATTAAAATAGTATGGAAAATGCTGTATCGATAATTAATTTTTTTAAATGTTATAGGCTGGCGTGAAAAAAGTGTATCCTTAAACAACTGTTTTCGAATATGTAATTGGAACATTACGCTATGAGTGTAGATAAAATAAGTTAAGTAGACGAAAGCGTTAAATTTAAAGATATTGTTTTTATTATTATTTTTTATTGACATGGGTCATTTTTCACTTAACACATTTAATTTAATCGTGAGTGAATACACTCGAAAAATAAAATCCTAATCTACTTAGGATCTATACACATTTCAGTTGCAAATGGTGCCACTTTTAGAAGACTTAGGGCTTCTTTCTCAAGATCTTTTACATTCTTTGCGTATGATTTTCTTAAACTTGTTATATACTGATCGGACGTGTACAATAGAGTTTTAAAAATATATTCATTTGTAGCTTTTCGGCTACATTTTCTGGCATGATGTAGTCGCATGTTTCGGCAGTCTTTGTCGCGCGACTCTTATGCGTCTTCCGATAGCTGTCCAATAGGAAGCACTGCGAAATGTTTGATAATACTTTCTCCATGTACAAGTTATTTGTGTATAGATGATGGCATGTAATACTAATTGTATTCTCACGTAGACTCTTGCAGTTTCCATTGCGTATTCGTCAAATTTTTCGGGATCGATCATCATTCCTGAAGATAAAACTTGTAAAATGATGTAGAGGCGTTTAATTAAGGTTTCATTTACACCTGTAATTTCGGCAGAGCATGTGCTGTTATAGAAAAATCTTCTTGCGGTATTCCCATCGTTAGTATTCCCACTACCTTGCCTAGGTTTATCTATTATCAATCTTAACACCTCCCTGAAACGATTTTGAACAAGTTATTTATTTTCCTTCTTCAATCTCTTTTTTCTTCACTTGTAGCAGACCAAGTTTCAAAATCAAGGTTATGGGAAATGTGTAATAACATTTCCATACTGCGAATCCAGGTGTGTAAAGTGGACAGTCCGTTCTGATAGGCACTTTCGTCTTCTGGCCTGGCACTAACTTTCGACAAATCATTCATTAGTTGCGGAGAAGCCCCCCCCACATATCGTGCACGTGGAACCAGAAGGAGTATCTGTTAGCACTTGAGCCACCTTTCCATCAATCATTGTTAGAAAGAGTTCATGTTTCACTTGAATACCAACATTATCTTCATTAATCAATGATAGTTGTAAAGCCTCAATTTGCCTTCTAATTTCATCTACAACAGCCTTGGTTTTCTCTGGAGTTTCCTTACAAAACTCCATTGAAATGGGTCTACAAAAACGTACAGATAAAGGTACCGGATTTTTCCAAATAATAAAACCTGACTGCTTATCAATTAATCTGATGGGGACCATGGAAGTGATGAACAAATTAGCATCTGAAATTGTTTCCGACTCCTCTGGAAGTATTTGCTTATATTGGCTTTGGCCATATGAACCATCACATCCCCACTTGCTGTAGAAGATAAACGTTTTATATTGTTTTTGGTAAACTGAATCGATTTTCAAAATTCTAGCAACAGTGTGGTTCAATAAATCTTGGACATTAATTACTTTAGCAGAAGTATTGGTGATCTCAATTGTAGAAAATGGTGGATAGCAAGATTTCTTTAGTTCTTGTATTTTGTAGTAAGGCGGGAATATACAACATTTTCGTTCATTTCTTAAGTTCCTTAAGTACATATATTGTGATTTAGTTAAATCCAAATCAATAGAAGCACTCAATGCTTTCGGGTCAGACAGCATTTTTAACTGGTCTGAGTCAATCCAGATACTTGAAATGTACAATTTCTTTTGATTGTCGGCGTTCCTTAATGATTCGACAAGATGTGCTTCTCTGTTTTCATCTATAGCCCGTAGTCCCTGCACGTAGGCTTTATTGAAGTGCTCAGAGCCATATTTTGCGAGTAGAGTATTTTTCCTCTTCTTGGTAGATTCTGAGGAGTCTAAATAAGCCACGCGTGGTCTTCCTCGTTGGCCAGAAGTTGATGGTGTAGAATATTGATTAGAGTCCGGTAAATTCACCGAATACCCTGTGTCCAACCAAGTATTATTCTTCTCTAAAAATGATTCTTTTTTCCGAGATGCCAGGGCCCAGCGCTTATTAAACATTGGAAGAATGTGCCTTTGTATGTCACTTATTATAAAACATATATCGTTTTCAGACACATTTAATTTTTCCAGTAAAACTTTGGACAATGATTCCACGGTTCTACCTTCCTCGATATAGGGAAGTATGATATCTCGTTTGGTACAGTTGAAGGAAGACATTGTATAACTATAATACACAATATGCGGTAATTACAGCCGTAAATGAACTTTACTTTACTTGAAGTTACACTGAACTGAATGGCTGGAATAATAATTACCTCCCTTTACATACTATTTTGCAATATTGAATCGGTACCTACAAAATTATTATCTCTTATTTTCTCACGCGAAACGGGTGCAAATTTGATAAGATCCCTTTGTTATTACGAAATAATTAGAAAAAAAAAACAAAAAAGCTGTTCGTGCGAACAGTCCCTGTAGTAAACCGCAAAAGATACCGACTTTTATTAATTTTTTTCTCATATCGTCTAAAACCGCAAATATCTGCAGCTGATTTTTTTGTATCTTGTTTATGAATAGTTAGACTATGAACTAATAAATAAATAATAAAAAGTAGCGGACGTGGGTAACAGTCATAATTTTCAATGAACATTTTTTTTGTGAATAATTTTAGTAATGTTCCTTTTTAAGTACTTTCCCAAATTTCTCAGAATAAAATAAAAATTAAAAAGCCGCTTCGTAAAATACATAATTAATTAAATATTATAACTTGACTATTTGAGTATCAATTTAAATCAAAATATCACCCAGATTATGATATTCGTAAAAACCATTTATGATATGCTCTTGTTCCCATAGTGCGACGCAGCGTTTTACTTTACCTCATTGCAACACATTTCCGCTCGCCCCGCATTGACATTTTTACTAATGTATAAAATCACTTTTTCTTTCGTCTGTGGCCTTCGTATTTGGTGCAGTCGGTAGGATTCTCGCGATCGGTAAGAGAAGATTTCCGTTTTCGTATATCTTGATCGCGCCGCCCGCCGGTGGCTCTCAAGCCACAAGCAGAGAATCCTGAACTTACGCAGCGCCGCAGCTCCGGAGGAGTATCCAGAAATCGATACACAGAGAAGATAGAAACCGGTATGTTTCTGTGAGTACCTTTAAATTATTTTCTTTTCCTTGTCCAGTGCTAAGATCTTCCATCCCAGGCGATCGAGTACTCCTAGGTTAGATAGAGAATTTAGAAATATATTATTAGATAGTAATAGATTTTTGAGCGATTCTGAGTCTGAAACTGATAGTGAAATTGCAATGGCGGGCTATGACATATTTAAAGCCCTCCGCTTAGTTCCCGATTTCGATGGGAATGCAAATGTCTTGCCGCGTTTTATTAAATTATGTGACCAATTCGTATCAGAATTTAGTGAACTCGAACAGCCGTCGCTTTTGGTAGCCTTATTAAACGGCATTTTAAATAGAATAGCAGAGCCCGCAGCTCGTTTAATTCATATTAGCGGTGTTCCCGGAGACTGGCAAGGAATATGTAGAGCACTTATTAAACTTTGCCGACCATAGAGATGAGGTAGCTCTATATAATGACCTCTCAATAATTACTCAAAGCTCAAGTACACCCCAAGAGTTTTATGAACAGTGCCTAAATCTTTTTAGCACAATGATGACCTATGTCTCGCTTCACGAGACGATTGAGAGCACTATCAATTCAAAACGCGACTTGTACAATAAAATTACCCTTCAGGCATTTTTACGGGGATTAAAAGAAACTTTGGGATTCCGGATTTGAACCGGTATGCGTATGCGACCGAAAACCATAGAAAAAGCACAAAAGTTTGTTTATGAGGAGTCCAACATCCTATATTTGCAAAAGCACAGTAACGAAAGTGCTCCCAACAGGAAGCCAAACTCACTAAATAATAACCATCCCTTTAAACCCTAATTTAGTAATTTTGCACCCTCTAGGCCATCAAATTTTTATATGATGCCAGGTCCCCCTCGCGCTAATTTTAATGCGCCCCAGCATTTTCCACAAATGAATAGACCTATTCATAATCAAGGGTTCCAGAAAAGAGGTCCCACTCGCACTCAGCAAATATTTGAAGCACCTCTTCCTGACCAGACCTCTCGTAGATTTAATGTACCACAGCGTAGCTTCATGCCTCCCTCTAACAACACTCCTCGTCCCATGAGCGGTGTTAGTAATTTTACCCCGAGGAACCTGCCCTCGACCGGCTTGCAAGGTCATAACTGGGCTACGCACGGCAACCCTTCGCCGGTAACTATTTCAAAAGCCGTCAAATGAACTACACTGAGTGTTACGACCCCGAGTTTTAATATCAAGCATATGACTACTATTACGACGGTCCCGATCCCTCATATTATTACGAAGCCGCGCCTGTTTATTCCCACGATAGCGACCAACAGCTGTCCTACCCGGCACTGTGCCCGAACTACCCTGGCACTCCCGACTTGCGCAGAGAGCAAGACGGCTCCGCTCCGTCCACATCTCAAAATTATAGGAAGACCCAACGTCAGTTACCTTTCATACAGATAGCTGACCCCCCTCTCAAATTTTTATTGGACACAGGAGCCAATCAATATTTTATTTCTCCCGAGGCATTGGAAAAATACTTTCTGGTTTTAGAGAACTAAATGAGAATGATAATATTAATTTATTCATTTACAAGTTCCACGAATACTTCGATGGGCTTATTGGACTAGACCTTTTAAACAAATGGGAGTCAAGTATTGACTTGAAACACAAAACCCTTAGAAGGCGTCGCGCGAATAATCCTATCATAATGTATATAATGTATGACTCACGCAACTGCAATGTTTATGAAGAAATAATTCCGACAAATACATCTAAAGTGCTTAAAATACCGATTAACATACATAACTGTGAGGCTTACACTCCTGAGCAAAGAATATCGGGTTGTATAATTGGGGAATGCCTAACTAACATAACTAAATGCCGTGGTTTAGTAGAAGTAATAAATGACACCGCGAACGATGTAATCTTTTCGCTCGATAGCCCGATCGGCGCTGAGGTTTATAATGTTGACTGCACTCGTACTAGTGCGCCCGCGACGTCACGCGCCGCGCAAGTTCTGTCTCGCTTGCGCACGGATCATCTCAACCTGGAGGAGCGCGCCAATTTAGAATCCTTGAGCGCTCAGTATTCCGACGTGTTTTATATTGATGGTGAAGCCTTAACTTTCACGAATAAAATAAAACATTCAATTAAAACTATTGATGAGATACCCATCTATACAAAGAGTTACCGTTATCCTTTTATACATCGCGGTTCAAAGTCAAATTAGTAAAATGTTGGAACAAGGTATTATCAGACCCTCAGATTCCGCGTGGAGCTCGCCCATTTGGGTCATGCCTAAAAAGATGGACGCGTCAGGGAAAGTTAAGTGGCGTCTTGTCGTCGATTTTAGAAAATTAAACGAGAAGGCGATCGACGATAAATACCTTATTCCAAACATTGCAGACGTTCTATATAAACTCGGTAACTGCCAGTATTTCACCACCTTAGATCTGGCAAGTGGGTCTTACCAGGTAGAAATGGATACCAAGATATACCCAAAACAGCCTTCAACGTAGAACACGGTCACTACGAATTTTTACATATGCCCATGGGACTAAAGAACTCCCCATCTACTTTCCAACGGGTTATGGACCATGTCCTCAGAGGTCTACAAAATCAGATCTGCTTGGTATATCTTGACGATAAAATTATTTTCAGTACCTCCTTACAGGAGCATATGAATAATTTACAGAAAGTGTTCGAGCGACTTAGAGAATCTAACTTCAAGATTCAAATGGTCAAATCTGAATTTTTGAAGTTAGAAACCGTCTACTTAGGGCACGTACCAAACGACCGTACGTAGGGCTTATTACCAAAGATGGCATTAAGCCGAACCCCGATAAGATCGTCGCGATTAAAAAATTCCCTTTGCCTAAAACATTTACGGAGATAAAGCGTTTCTTAGGGCGCCTAGGTTATTATAGGAAGTTTATCCCGAGTTTCGTTAAGGTGACGAAACCCATGACTCAATGCCTTAAAAAGGGATCTAAAATAGATATTCATAATCAGGAGCACGTTAAGCCCCGGAGCCCCATAGGCTCGGATTAACCGATAGCTTATGCATCTCGTACTCTTAACACCAGTGAGATAAACTATAGTACTATAGAGAAAGAACTTTTAGCTATAGTTTTCGCTTGCAAATACTTCCGCCCTTACTTATTTTGACAAAAGTTTACGGTAGTGACAGACCAGAAACCACTTAAATGAATGATGAGTTTAAAGAGCCTAAGGCATTCCGCACATGACGCGACATGCATCCTACATGAAGGACGCATGTAGGATGCATGCATCCTACACGTCAAATGCATGTCGCGTGTGAGAATAAAATTATATATTTAGTCTGCGCACATCGCACGCTAACGACATCGTAACGGCATGCAACTTGACACTGACATGACACTCACTGCATACGTGTCTCCTAGGGATGTTCCAGTTTTTGTTTAATTGAAGCTAAAAACTAGAAAGCTGTGACCCGGTATACAAATGTAAGACCCGCATCGATTAAATATTATGTAGTGTGAAATAAGGTACTTCTGATATGAAAATTGGTTCCACATGCTTTTCAATTTTCATTAAGTAAACCTAAAGTATATATGTATAGGTACTATTATTACATTCATACAACACTCACGCCCGTGTCCCATAGGGGTAGGCAGAGACTATCGAGTGCCCAAGCTACGTTCCTAACACACCTCTTTTGCTTATTCTACGTTCATACATATTTTCATGCATTTACGCCGATTGAGGGTAACCTGCCCTTATTGGAGCTGGTCATTTAGTTGATCAATATAATGTCCTTCTTGGGCGCTCTTTCGACCCTTCCATTCACATTCATACGATAGATACCATTTGTATGCTGTTTTTCTGCCATCCTCCCCACAAGCATACCTCTTTCAATCCTAGTCAGCTCATCATCCTAACGAACTTTTATCACATTACTCCTCATTTTATCAATGATGATGACCCCACACATACTCCTTATATTATACATTAAATATAATATTATTATTTATTTAATACTTTATGCACAAAATAGATTACTACACTCCTTTATTATTATATTACACTCCTTTAGACATGGAATCATGGACAGAATGGCACAGATCTATCATTACTCTTCAGGAACAAAAGTTTTGAGATCAATAGTTCCCAAGTTATTACACTTTTCACTTTAGACAGCTGTCATCCGAAGTGTAGATCTCGACGAGTACTATCATTTCCCTTTAGAAACTAGTGTTCTAGGACCTTTAGTTTCCGAGTTATAACTATTTTAAGTTTGACAGCTGTCATCCGAAATGTAGACCTCGACGAGTACTACCATTTCTCTTCAGCAAGTAGTGTTCTAGGGCCACTAGTTTCCGAGTTATAACTATTTTAAGTTTGACAGCTGTCATCCGAAACGTAGATCTCGGGGTGTGCTATCATTTCCCTTTAGCAACTAGTGTTCTAGGGCCACTAGTTTCCGAGTTATAACTAGTTTAAGTTTGACAGCTGTCATCCGAAATGTAAATCTCAACGATTCATTTCTCTTTAGAAACTAGTCTTCTACGATTAATAGTTTTCTAGTCATAACAGTTTAAAGCTAGCGGTACGCTACATTAGAGTCGCTTTGGGGGGTTGGGGGATCTTCTAATCATTGCTATTTTATGAGTTCTCGGCCGATTTCTTTGATTTTAGTCTCAAACGATGGACCGTATTAGGCACACAATACCACCAGCGCAAAACACCAACTCGGGATTTTATTGCGTGTTGCGACTTTTTACAATTAATTACGTAAAATATGAAACACGCACATTGCCACAAATGCAAAACACCAACCCGGGACTTGTGAAATTTTTGCAATCAAAATGGCGGACAGTACAACAACAGTTCGAACCCAGGTTCCTTCTGTGCGCTGGTGTGTGCCTATTCGTCAAATTATTACTCATCACACTAAGTGAATGGTATAATAATATTTTGTAAGTGCTTCTGGTACACACAATGATAGTGCTATAAGAGAGATTTAATTCTGAAAATCACAAGGCACTTTATATTTTTGCAAACTGACTTTCAGTTCCGAGATATTTAGGCTTTAACGAGGAAAATTACAAATTTTCTGGCCCAAATAACCGACGTAAGTTAGGTATCAAAATTATTAGTACTTACTGTTGGTGGAAGGGCGCCGAGTGACTATTACCTAACACCTGGTTTGCTGGGCTTGGTTGAGCGGTTCGTGAGATAATGGTATGCTGAAAGTACATTAGATTTCAAACATAGTCGTGACAGGGTACTGAGACACATTATTATTATTATTTAAATTATTCCTTCAATAATGCATACATTTTCTGTATAAACTCCAATTTAGAGCCAAAACTGAAAGTTCTTCTCAACACTAGTTCATAATGTAGCATGACGGGGGGACTATTGTCTAACTCAGTTGCTAACTGAATTTGACATTAGATAATTCTACACTACGTCATCTACATTATTATCTACGGCCATAGCGTCTACAAAATTAGAGTAGTGTAAGATTTTTATATGACAAATTCATTTTTCTAGTGAGTTAGTCCATAGCCCCTCAGCAATGACGAATGAAACCAGAGGACATTATAATTAGTTATGGTTTCCGTGGCGATGATGGGCCATGAGCGTGCCGATTGACAGCCGTTTATCCATATTATTATTATATATTACCTGTTGCCCGCGACTACATCCGCGTGGGCCTCTGAACATAAACAAAATACCGATCCTTCAATGACAATTTAAAATGAACAATACATCTTGGATGGTCATCTTGACGATAATGTCCCGGTTGTGGTCTCGAGCGCAAGAGCCCGGGGTCCGCGGGGTCCGTCTCGATCCCTGATTTGGCAGATCAGGCGATTATAGAGGAGCGACTGCCATCTGACGGACATCTGTTAACAGGGGAACCTGACTAGATTGGATCCTCACCGCAAGGACATTGGTCAGTGTTCAACTGATGTACATATCTATAAAAAGCATTGGTACATAGCGACACTGCTGTTCGAACCCGGTACCTTGGGGTACGTGTCTTACCCCTTAATCATTAGCCACCGACCACCAACGCTCTCATCATTATACATCTCAGATACTGAATATAAATGTAAAGCAGGTGAACAGATGCATGGACGCACTTAAAGATTTTAGTTATGGGACCAACCTCGATTTACGGTATCGCTGCCCTTGTCTATTGTTAATAGATGTACAGGTAGGGTTTTTTATTCACCATGCATCATTCGGACACTACTGACCGATTTTGATATTTTTTGGCATAGTGATAGATTATATCCCGGGGCAGCATTTAGGCTAAAAACATCTAAAAAATTGATAAAGAAATTATAAACCAGCAACTAAAATCTTTGGTGCGGTACAAATATCTAACAAAGCCAGTTTTTCCAGCAAACCAAGGTTGATCGAACTCCCAGTACATTTACAATAGCTAAAGAGCTCAGCGTATATTTCATAGTAAGTAGTATATTTTATAGTAAGTATCATCATCATCATCATATCAGCCAGAAGACGCCCACTGCTGGGCATAGGCCTCCCCCAGAGATCTCCACAAAGGCCGGTCCTGTGCTTTTCGCATCCAGCTGGTACCTGCGATCCTTACCAGGTCGTCAGTCCACCTTGTGGAAGGCCTACCCACGCTGCGTCTTCCGGCACGTGGTCGCCACTCGAGAACTTTACTGCCCCATCGGCCATCTGTTCTTCGAGCTATGTGCCCTGCCCACTGCCACTTCAGTCTGGCAATCCTTAGAGCTATGTCGGTGATCTTGGTTCCCTTGCGGATCTCCTCATTTCTGATTCGATCGCGCAAAAAGACTCCGAGCATAGCTCTTTCCATTGCCCTTTGGGTAACAGTGAGCTTTCTTATAAGGCCCACAGTGAGCGGCCACGTTTCAATTCGGTGCGTTGACCTGAATGACCTTCAACGAATACCGCTTGGTAATTCTGAGTATAAGGTACGCAACCCTAGACGACACACTCTCGATCTTGACGATGTTGTTCACAAGGGATTTGTGGACGAGAAACCCGACACCACCTAGGGACAGTTGGTCGCCCTCCCGGAAGTAAAGCAGATTTCCGGACTTCAGAGTTATCGAGTCCTCCCCCTTTGTTCGGACTTCAGATATCCCTATAATGTCCCAATGTAATCTGCTTATCACTTCCTCCAGCTCCACGAGCTTTTCGTCGGTCCGCAGTGTCTGGACATTGTATGTTGCCAGGGCCAGTGGTCGTGCTTTGTGGTAGCCTGATCGCGTCCGGTGATTCTTCGCACCCCCTGCCCCGCCGTTACCGTGACCGCTACCATGGTCCGGAATAGCGTGGCCGCCGGGTACTGGGGGCCGTGGCCTGTGTGTGCTTGTCATCGGGGGGGGAATTGCCATAATCGCCACGCTTGGCAGGCGGGTTGGCGATCGCAGTGCAGTATATATTAATGTACCCAGAAAGATGCTGCTGCCCATCTTTCGGATTTGTCCCTTAGTCGCCTCTTACGACACCCACGGGAAGAGATGGGGTGGTGCTATTCTTTGAGGTGGCGGCAACACACACCACAAGTAAGTATACCTAACAATATTATGGGAGGTTATTGGGCCTCACCACCATCTACCTTCAGGGGGCCCAAGCAACCTTCACCAGCAAGTGGTCTATCTCGGTCAATCTCCGTCGGAGTCTACCGCGTCTCCTTTTCACGTTTCGTGGGACCCGTTCTGTGGCAGCTTTAGCCTACAATTCGTCCAACGTCTTGTGTTGCATACACGAATAATGGCAGTTTTAAAACTGCTATCTACGGAATAATGTGGTAAATATGGCCCTGTTACAATCTTTTTCAAATATACATCAAATTTGGTACTAAAGCTACCAAAAATGTTAGATGCTCGATGGATACGCGCTAAACCAACATCTACTAAAAAAACTCTAGACAACCGTTAGACACTCTTTTACTATACAATACACAATACAATACAAAACTCTTTATTGCACCAGAGGACACAAGTACAGATACAAAAAAAATATGCTAGGTAGTACAAAGGGCGGTCTTATCACTAATTTGATCTCTTCCAGACAACCTTCGTATGGACAGAAGCACAGGAAAGCTCTTTTACGGTACGACTTTTTCTAAACATGTGTTCAACAGATGTCCAACTCTTGTTTAATTTTTTTGTGGTAAGAATGTGTAAATGTTTATCATCTCTGTCAAAAATACGTTGACCTCTCTAGCATTTGTAAATGTACTGGGAATTAGATCATTCATGCGCCAATCAGTGGACCTCTAGAAAATACTATCTTTTTACCGCACCAGAGGTTTTTATTGCTGGTTTATTATTTCTCAAGCAAGTTTTGATTTGTTTTATAGCCTAAATGTTGGCCGAGGATATACTATTGCTATACAAAATTTCATGGAACTCTTTCAGCGGTTTTTATGTGATGCGCGTTCAAATATACAAAGATAAAATAAGAAAAAAACATAAAATTTTAAAATTGACGTAACGTGTTCAGGTGGTTGTTTTAAGTCGCTCTGGATGGTTTTCTTTCGATTACCTTCAATGTACAGACTTTTTGTCTTTACGATTTTATTATATGTATAGATATTTTAGATTTATTTTTTGTAACATAGATTAAAATCGCAGGTTAGGTTAGGTTAGGTTAGTGGTAAATCCACACCGTGAAAGCCGCCTTAGCGTACCTACTTAATTTGAATGAACCAATGAGTACGTTGTATTCAGCCTCAATACTTTATAGTTGAAAAAAATAGAGTAAAGTAAGCCATTTTTCGATACAACTTTGGCGTTAAATACTCGTACCTGTAACCGTTCATTGTGACGGGTACCTCTTAAAGTGCAAATAATATGGTGATAATTGGCCCCAAATTGGCTAAGAAGACCGCCTGACCAATTTGGGTATCAGTAAGTGACAAATTAAAAATGGAACTTGTATAAAAAGTGTTTTAATTGTGACAAATAAATAAACATTTGTCTTAGACTTACATATAAAAAAAACCTCACATATAAACTTACATCTTGGATTAACGTTGAAAACAGTTCTGGTACCGATTGTTAGAAAAAGTGAGTCATAGCACTAAGTAGATAAACTAAACAAGTTGTTTCAAATCTATACGTACGACTTAACATCTCATGAATAACCCATAGTTTCTTTATAAATTTGCGACAAGCACTTGGACACGTTTTTGTGCTGCTGAGTGTAGGTATGTATAAGATAAGATAAACTATGATGCAATGGAATTTTATGTATAGTTCTTCTAGTTTGTGCACATATGTTTCAAGCATTATTTGCAATGTGCTCTCTTCTCTTAAAAGAAGCTTTTTCTTTCCTCATTGCATCACAGTTACAAGGATCATTTGGCATTTGGATGAGGGCGTGAGTGTCAAACATCAACTCCAGCTGTCTGTCAAAAATGACGCTTTTCAAGATGGCAGCGTTAATTCTGATTTCGGCCACGTGCCAAATGATATTTGTAAACCGTCTCAAGAGACGGTTTACAAATATCAAGACAGTGCCGCGTCGTGTTCGAAGTGAATGCGTGCTGCATGCGTCCTGCATGCATCCTGCGTGTGTCCGTCGCGCCGCTGTCGCGTGGCTGTCGCGTGGCTGTCGCGTGTCTGTCGCGTGTCTGTTGCGTGGCTGTCGCGTCATGTGCGGAGTGCCTAACTTGCGCTTAACGCGTTAGAGACTCAAGTTAAGTGAGTACAACTTCACTGTTCTTTATAAAGAGGGCAAGTACAATGTAAACGCGGACGCCCTCTCGCGAATAGAAATAAATAACGAGGAGACAACATTCACTATCGTATGTTAGTGTGGAAAGCAAAACTGCGTTATGTAAAGCAAGGCGTGCTTTTTGTGGCAAACTTTTACTTCCCATCACACGATTAATGGCTCCATTCACTGCGTTACCCTTGTGTACTCTTCTTTCAATATCCGTTTCATACTTTCCATCACTTGTGAACATACTTCTCAGATACCCGAACTCTTTCAATTGCTCAACACTCTTCCCTTTTATTTCAATCGAAGTGACTGTCATGCCCTCATTTCTTTCAAACACCATTACTTTTGACTTCTCCACATTTACTTTCATGCCTTTTCTTTCCAACGATTCACTAACAATATCCAACATCCTCTGCAGTTCGTTTTCTGACGATGCAAGTAATACTTGATCATCGGCGTACAAAAGGCATTTAATGTTGGACATTCCCATTCGCAGTCCACAATCACTCTCTCGCAACTGCACTTGGTGAACTCACCAAGACAACTATCCATAAACAAATTGAAGAGCCATGGTGATGCCACACATCCCTGTCTGACACCTTTAGAGATGCCAAACCAGTCCGAGCAACTACCATTGACCCTAACACATGCACTAGAACCCTCATATAGTGATTGTAGTGCACGTATAGGGCGGCCCTCCAATCCGAACTTGGACAGCACATTCCATAACATACCCCTCTCCACTCGATTGTAAGCCTTCTCTCATTCCCTCTTTGCCATGTATACTTATGAATATCTTTATGATCAAACATAGTGTTTGATATAAGGAGATTATTTCCCAGGCATAACTCAATCAAACTAGCACCATTATCATTCACTCTCCTATCACCAAATTTCCCTACCACCCTTTACATCCATTCCTCTTCACACCAACTAATGCATTAAAATCTCCCAAAAGAATTATTCTTTCAATCGCGTTGGACGCACTTACAACATCATCTAACAGGCTCCAAAACTCCTCTTTCTCAACCTGCGACTTTGACACATCCGGTGCATACACGCCTATTACGCGCACGCGGATTAGTCCTATTTTAAGCCGCACCCAGAGGAGTCGAGGGCTCACGCATTCGTGCTCCACCATACAGTTCATCATTCTTTCAGACATCAAGAGTCCAACTCCCTGGCATGCACGGTGGTTTTTGTCAACCCCTGACCACACCGCGGTTATCGAGCCATGTTGAGCAACTCCTTTCCCTTTCATCTTAGTCTCGTTCACGCACAAAATATCCAACTTCCTCCCATCCATCATCATACACACTTCGTCTAGTTTACTTTCCATCCCTCCGCAAACATTCAATGTTGCAAAGCGACACTCCACTGCCCCCCAATCCAATCCCAATCCAATTTTAGAGGTTCCGATAACAGATGAACCTTTAAACCGATTTAGCCGCCAGATCTGCTTCACAGTTGTCGGCAATATCAAAAAGAAACCAGTCGTTAAACCTTTTGAATCACACACTCGTACCACCTTAATCCACCATCCTTATGTCGTGAATATTCCAGCTATCCGCACGAGCCGCTTTGGCTCGACCTTTATAATGCGTACGGCTAAGGAGTGGAACGCGTTGCCTGCGAGTGTGTTTTCTGATCAATATAATCTGGATGCCTTCAAGGCTGGAGTGAATAGGCTGTTCCAAGACGGGCATGTTCCATCTTCGGCCGCATCGTCACTTACCAACAGGTGAGATGGCGGTCAAATGCCTGTCTTGTATAATATAAAAAAAAAAACCAATCAAATCTGGGAATCTAACCATGAAAATGACGTAATTAACTCAGTAAAAGAGTACGTCAATCCCAAAGTAAAGGCAGGAATAATTATTTATTCCCAATTAGCTATGTATCAAATCATTCCGGTAATTCAGAAACACTTCAAAAATTCCGCTATGCATCTCGTCTTAACTAAAGTAGAGATAGGGAACGTGAAGGATTATTTACGCCAGCAGGAGATAGTTAAAGTCTATCATGAGGGTAAAACGAACTACAGAAGCATGAACGACTGTCATCTTGCATTGTCAAAAAAATATTACTGGCCGAAAATGAAGGATCAAATCGCGAAGTATATAAACGAATGCAGTATTTGCAGCGAAAAGGCAGCGATTTTGCGTAGTTCCACCCCCTACCAAACCATTCGAGATAGTTCACCTTGATCTCCTCACCATCGAAAATGAAAAATATCTCACTTTTATCGACGCATTTACTAAATACGCGCAAGCCTACCATCTCCGCGATGCTACAGCCATAAGTGTTGTGCAGTCCCTGTTAAAGCTGTTTTCCCATTACGGTGTCCCTATAACGATTGTCACGGATCAGGGTCCTAAATTTACAAACCAAGTTTTTATGGAATTCGTCCGAGTTCATAAGATTCAACATCATAAAATACTCGCTCACTGCCCTAACGATAATGGTATGGTGGAGAGATTTCACGCTACCCTTTTAGAACATTTACGTATTCTAAAGTTAGAACGTCGCTTTGAACCTGCAGTTAACCTAGTACCCTACGCTGTTTTAGGTTATAATAGTTCGATCCACAGTTTCACGAAATGCCGTCCTATAGAGATAATCGTAGGTCACTTCGATCCGAGTGACCCCTTGACATTGACCTCTCAGAGCATTTACTTCAACAGTACGTACAGGACCATAGGAAACGCATGACTGAGGTTTATAATATGCTTAATGAGACCTCCCTTCATCAGAGAACTCAGTTAACTGAAAACCGAAATAAGAATCTAGAACCCGAAAGGGAATATGAGCCCAACCAGCAGGTGTTCATTCGTAACCCGAAGGCTAGTCGTCAAAAGCTCGCGCCTAGGTTTACCCAGGATATTGTATTAGGCGACCTGCCGATACATATCTATACTAAGAAAAAGCGGAACCCAGTAGCCAAATCTCGCCTTAAGCGAGGCCCTAAAAACTCAACCTTGTTACAGGACACTACAACTATTGACACTTCTACTTCACGGAACGTTGGCGGTGGACATATTACTTGACAAACTGGATGATGGACCTGTGTTGATTCCCTTCAAGTTAGGAGACTCCCGCGTAATTTCCCACTATCACTCATTTTTACAATATATTGACCTTAAATATATGCAAACTAAATTAGACTCATTAGATAAGCAACTTCGTGATGTAAGACCTAGATGAAATAATAAAAGACTTTCCCTTTTTGAGCCCCATATGACATATTAAAAAATTTAGAACAATTAAGTATCTTTAAACCGCAAAGAATAAAGAGGGGATTAATTTATGGTCTCGGTTCAGTTATTAAAAGTATTTCGGGTATTCGACGCGATTCGATATGATAACGCGATTAAAGTCCTAGAAGGAAACAAAAATAAGTTGCAATCTGAAATTAATTACCACATTAGTTTAACTAAAGACTGGATCGCCGGTCATAGCAAGTTATTAGATGATATAGTTTATAATCAGAACAAAATTGGAAGCATTTTGACTAGTTTAATCGCTAAAGATAACACTAGAGAAGCAGATATAATCTTAGTATATTAAGCGATAACATAGATAACTTAAGTGAAGAATTATTAACTATAGAAACCACCCTAGCTTTTATAAAAAGCTCTGGCTTCTCTCATACAATGCTTAATTCTTATTCTCTTAAATTAATGTTAAAGAAATTCAAATATTATACTCAGACTCGCAATTAATAAATATGAACTTAAGAGAGTACTATGAGATAATACTAATAAATAGGTTCATATTACATATATAGCAAGATAGCTATAGTGTATAAAGTACCGATAGCCTTTCCCGATATCTATAATGTTTATAAGTTATTTATTATCCCTAATAGACATAACCTTTTTCTGATTCCTGTCCTTCCTTATGTGGCAATTCGAAAGAATGGTTCCATGTACTTTAGGGCTGAATGTACAAAGATTAATAACTGGTACGTCTGTGAAAAGGGAGTTAGCTACAGCAATCAAGAACAACCGGACTGCGTGGAAAGTCTAATCACGCTTCAACAACGAAGTTCACCGTGCTTGCTAACCCGTATTATACTCACCAAGGAATCTATAGAACAATTAGATGACCAACATTATACAATGTCTTTCTCATGTGAAAATCGAGCCAACTCTCATGTGAAAAGGAAGAATATCGAATCCTGCAGGCAAGCTATCTCGTTACATTACCACAAGGTTGTATAATCAGGACGCCTGAAATCACTGTCACGAACACCTATGACGTTATCAAAGGACATGTAATAAAAATTATGGACCTTCTTCCAGACTTAGACGAGAAACTGCAGCCAGAACAACCTATGCTAACGCTGAAATCAATTCATCTTGAAAACCTCCATGCCAGCAGCGCCCGAGTCTTAGCACAGCAGCCTGCAACGATTAATCACATCACCGGGACAAGTATCTATCACACTACGATACCACTCTATACTAATTTTTCGGTACATTCGTTGCAGCCGCTAGTTTAACGTACATTCGAGTCATAAGAAAACGACGCTCGAAACTACAACCTGAAATAAAAATCTCACATCCCACTTACACGGAAGTTCCAGAGAAACCTAAGAGAAGTTTTAGACCAGATCAGATGAAGGACACGAATCTTAACTTCGTCTCAGCAGCATTTTCGCCATCGACTTCAAATAGTTGCTGAACTTCGGGGGCAGGTGTTACATCCGTACCTATCCTTAGAACCGCTGACCAATGAAACCTACTTGACAACATCGATCACGCCACCGATACGTGGAAGCGAAGTCCAACCGGCACGAGGCACCGACGCAGCGTTTTACTTTACCTCATTGCAACATATTTCCGTTCGCCCCGCATCGGCATTTTTACTAATGTACAAAATCACTTTTAGACCTAACATCGGCCAACAGACACGTACTTTTCATCTGTAATATTTAATTAATAAATTAAGAGAATTAATTTTCGTCTTTTTTTTAATCCTTCGGCTGTGGCCTTCGTATTTTACCTATTAATATATGTCGTAGACGGTCATGAGCCTAGATAACATTATGACTAAGGAACGCAACGTCATTGAAGCGCACCTTGCGGATAGCTAGAAATACTGTGAAGACGTCATATTCGGCGCGTGGCCGTAACGAACAGTTGGCATCCGACCATCGACGAGTCAAAACGTGGAACAAGCTGCTCATGTATTGAACAAAGAAGAAATCTTTATTTATTGCCTTACATCACATAGCCGTACTCCATAAAGGAGAGTGTGAGTACAGAAGGGACTACCAAATAATAATTTGGACAAGGGCGCACGTGAAAAAATTACCTGGCGCACCTTGAGATTCGGCCTAGCAGGCCATGGGTGGTGGCGGGTCTTCCAGCGACCCACGGGATCGGTAGTCCCACATTATTATCTGTTATTGAAATTATCCTAAATTCATCCTATTATTTCATTGTTTGCTATTTTTATTGTAATAATGCTTTATTACGTCAATACACTGTTCGTCTGATTCTTATTTAAATAACATTATCCCGAAAATACCTTCAGATGGATCACTCCCCTGCTAGAGTCTGCCCTAATCTACGACATATACAGGGTGTTTCATAATATATGTATAAAGCCGTGAACTGGGTGGAGTGCTACTCGTATTAAAACGATAGGTACAATCATTTTTTTCTTGCGTGGAATAGTTAGCGAGAAAATGACTATGGAACTTTTTCTTTTTCAATGTCGATAATGACATTTTAAAAACGAAAGACCGCATCTCTAGAAATCAGTTGTAATAGGTTACTCAAGTTCATAATCAGGTCAATCAACCGCCGACAAACGCCCCGCCGCCACGGGCCGAGGCGAGCCGGCCTGTGACGGTGCCTTTGATCTACGGCGCGGCTTCCATTGACGAAATTTACCTACTTTTGTGTCGTGTTCGTTCATTCGGTTTTAGCTTTTCGCGTGATCGAAGTGATTGCTTGTTGCGTTGTATGTGTAGGATAATTAAGTACCTACTGTGAAGATAACTGTGATAAGAGTGTTAACGATATGAATGAATAAATGATTTATTGCTTCAGGTACCAGCATTAACGAAGTCTTGTCTGTGTTCAGCGTTCAACAGTTTAAGTATTGTGATAATCATTATTCTATGCATGAGTGCAAACTAGCAGTAGGTCAAACACCATGCTACCTACCTACTTACGTATTGCAGAGCAACCAGTTAATGACCTGGTTTTGCTCTCGCGCACGAGAGCTTAAGGTCGACTGCCATCTGACACTCCTGAGTTCTGCCTGACCCTGCTACCAGAGGAACTTGATTGCCTGACCAGATTGGATCATGGTTAGACATTCAGTCGCCTAAATGTGCAGGTTTCATCACGATATTTTCCGTCATTATTAAAGCAACGGTTAGTATTTAACTAATGTAAGTACATAAGTCAGAAAAGAGTCACTGGTACTTGGCGGCAGTGGAATTCGAACCCGGTACCTCTCGCGTACGAGTCATACCTATTGAAATTAATTTGTGTAGTTAAGTTCCTAGTTAATTTAGTAGATCTTATGCGCTTATTACATTTGGCTAAATTTAGTCGTCTTAATTCAGAAGCAAAAAGCGTGAGAGCATATCAAAGTAAAATGTATTGCTCATAGAATAAGGCCCATTTTAGTATCACGCCTTTTGAAAAACAGAGCGACGCGTAACATAATACGAGTGATACAAAAATGAACCTTATTCTATGAGCAATACATTCCACTTCGATTTACTCTCACGCCTTTTGCTTCTGAATTTAGTCGACTGAATTTAGTCAGGTGTAATAAGCGCAGTAGGTAACATTTAGTTCGACGCCTGGTAGTAAGATGTAGGAGGTTCGTTTGTTTTGATATGGATGGCATGAGCTTATTAAACTCCACCTTATGGTGCGTACACACTCAACGTAACTGCGTTTGGTCGATTGCTTCTATCCGTTTGATGTTACCGCCACGCTGCGCTGCGGATCGCCGGCCGGCACGCGCCAACAAACAATCGTTGACCGAAACCGCTGCGTGTGTACCTAGCATTAGGCTCCTGGTAGTAGGCTTAAGAAGGTTGCTCTATTTTCATAGGGGTCGCACGAGGTTATTGAACTGCTCCTTGTAGAAGCATCAACTTGAAATAGAGCTGCGCTTCAACGTAGTCGACATCTTTATTTTTCTTTAAAAACGAAGATTTTTTAATGAAAATTAAAATTCAATGTCCGGGTAATTTGAAGTCGCTAGTGTACTCTTTGCAAGCTATACTTTAACACCCTTTCGACTTTATACATGTATTACGTAACACCCTGTATAATATTATGGATTGCAGGTGGAAAGATAATACTCTTTCAATCTTTTTAAAAAAATACCGTGTGAGGTATTGTTACGAACAGTATGTGACAGCGAGTTCCATAGCCTAGCCGCATGAACAGTAAATAAGTTGGTATAGCATTCGAAATGATGAGGTGGAATGGAGAGGAGTAATCCTGACGCTTGAGCGATAAGGTAAGTTTTGAGAACGGGAGAAACTAAACCGATCACGGAGATAGGAAGGAGCACGAGGATTCAAAAGGACATTGTAAAGAAGGGAAGGATATGGATATTTCTGCGAAGGCGTATCGGAAGCCACTTGAGCTGAGACCGAAATTGGCAGATGTGGTCATACTTGCGTTAGCCAAAAATAATGCGAATGCCGAGATTTTGAAGGCGTTCAAGCATGGAGATAGCAGGAGTCAGTATAATTCTGTATGGGGAGCATTAGAGTTTGGACAATGGATATTTTGGTTTTCAAAGAGAGTTTTTTTTTTTTGTCATACTGTAGGCAAACAGGCAAGCGGGCCACCTGATGAAAAGTGATCACCACTGCCTATAGACATTAGCAACACCAAGACTATCGACAATGCGTTGCCCACCTCTATAACACGTTGCTCTGGCAGCAGAAAGGCAAATGCCACTACCAAAGCCCCGGTTTCCCAAATCCCCACCCCATGCCATGAAACACTGGAGACCTTGCTCACCAGCAGAAACACAATACTATTTAAAAGAGTATTGTTTAGATGCGGTATTCTGTAAGGTGGAGGTACTTTCCCAGTCGGGCGGCTCCAATTCAAACGGGATACCCCGCTATGCCCTACTTCTCTTAAATATTGAATACGTTTGAGACAGTGTATAGTGTGGTGAATTTTCTTGCTCACGTTGTTGACTTGGGCCGTCCACGACAGGTTAGATTAAAACCCCCAAATTCTTCGCAGTTTTAGTATACCTGTCCATCATAAATAATCGAAGGTACTGTACTGAGCCATCACTGATACGCTTGTGTATGTAGGTGCTACCAATAATCATCACCTTTGATTTATCGGGGTTAACTAGTAAGCTGTAGTCTTTTGCCCATTTCGAGATATTGGCCAGCACTTAGTTGAAATACCTGATAGCATTTTCAGTATCATCGACACCGAAATGGTGGTAACAAGTACAGGTGGAAACCACAAGGGATAACTGAAGTAATAGTATGTATGTATGTATGTATGTAATCTCTTTATTGCATCAATTTATTACATTACAGGAAATAAAAATACAGTTTATAATGCAAAGGCGAGCTTATCCCACAACGGTACAATAGTATTTATGAAGACAGAAAAAAGAAGAGGGGAAAGGACGCCACCTTACGCCCGCAACGAGATCATACCAGTTTGAGTTAGCCTCAATCAAGCAGACCCGCTGTGTGCGACCCCCAAGATAGGACTGAAACCAAGATATAACGGAGGAGTACAGATTGAGGGAGCGAAGGGCAGCAAGGAGTAAATCGAAATCCACTGAGTTGAAGGCGCTGCTGAAATCCAGTAGAGCGAGGACAGTGAGATTCTTATTTTCAACAGCTCAGCGGATGTCGTCAGTGACTTTAAAAAGGAATGTAACAGTGCTGTCCCCAGAGCGGAAGCCAGACTGATAGGCAGATAATAAATTATTGGATAGGACATGATGTGTGAAAGGACTTTGGAGAGGAAAGGTAACACTGATATAGAGCGAAAATGGGCGGGAGAACTGGGGTTGGACGTCTTGGGAAGAGGAATGACATTAGCGGATTTCCACGCAGAAGAAAGAAACTCTTACCTAAGGAAAAATTTAAAATGTGTATTAGTATTGGTAAGAGGAGAGGTTCTCAGTAAGGAGGACGATAATCATACGGGAAGATATATTATCATATCCGACAGCAGTAGATTTGATGGATAGAATGTGTTGTAAAATAAAAGGAATGGCACGCTGGTAAAGGTTGAGAGGCTATGGAGGATATGGTTTGGCTTTTGAGAACATTGTCAAGGACTACAGGAGGGAGAGAAAAGTGGTTGTTGAGGGAATTTAAATCCACTGACTCATCATGAGGGCCAGAGGACTTTCCAATACCAAGTGTTCTCAGAAACCTCCACATCTGTGCAGAGTCAGAAGAGTCAATAGATTTGTAGATATAGCGTATTTTAGCATCTCTACACCGATGATTGCAAATATTACGGAGATAATTATAGACGATCAAGTTATAGTCCGTAGGACATATCTTGTAGCGGTTTTTTGCCCGATCACGCCTGCCCATCAGCTCTCTAATCATCACCGTGCTAGCGCTTATCCCGGCCTCTGCCAGGGTCCGCTTTGCTACAAATTCTTCTCCACTTCGCCCGGTCTTCGGCATCCTCGCGTCCTAGCTTCTTGGGTCACCCACGGGGCCTCTTCATGATACCGGCAGATTCAGGAACCTATTTCCCACGTATCCCTGAGGCTTACACAACACGTGACCAAACCAGCGCAGGCGAGCCTGCTCGATCTTGTCCACGATATCCCTCACGCCACGACTGCCGCGGATGTATTCATTACGCACTCGATCGAGCCGTGT
The DNA here is from genome assembly GCA_907269095.1 of Blastobasis adustella. Taxonomy (NCBI): domain Eukaryota; kingdom Metazoa; phylum Arthropoda; class Insecta; order Lepidoptera; family Blastobasidae; genus Blastobasis; species Blastobasis adustella. Next base: position 3,419,113 of record OU026132.1, read on the forward strand.
AACTCCGCACATCCAGCGCAGCATTTTCATTTCGTTGACGTGGAGTTCGCGAACGTGTTTCGTCAGCGCTGGCCATGTCTCGCAGCCATAGAGCATCACAGGTCTAAGTATATAAGTCCTTCGAGCTTGACAAGGATTTTAGGGTCACAGATGACTGCCGTGAGTTCCCGCCATTTGGGTCAAGCTGCAGAGATTCGGATTTGACATCGGGGCCGGTATCGATGGACTCGTGCATCACGGATCCGAGGTATTTTTATTTATCTGTTCTATTGACAGCTTCGTTACCTATATGGATGGTGTCGGGATTCACGCTGCAGCTGGCCATATACTCTGTTTTGGCGATATTTAGCTTCAAACCACTGTTTTCTAGCACATCCTTTCACGTATTTACCCTGGAATCAAGGCAGGAGCTTAAGCTTGCTCACCAGTACAATGTCGTCAGCGTAATTCATAATCCAGGGAGGCATTTCCTGAATTTCCGCTGAGAGGGCATCGAGCACAATGCAAAACAAGAAAAGGCTCAGCACAGAACCCCGGTGAACACCTATAGTAATCGGGAAGGGATTAGTATGACCTACGATAGTTTTGACGACAGTTCCAGTATTGGCATACATGTCCTGTATAATACAAATGTACGCCTCGGGCACAGACTTTGCTCTCAGAGCCCACCAAATTATCTCTCAAGGGACACTTTCGAAAGCCCACTGCAGGTCGAGAAATCCGTAATGCAACTGTTGATTCTTACTGCAACGGGACTCCTGGAGGACCCTGAGAGCAAAGATTAGATCCATGGTGCTGCAGCCCGGCCTGAAGCCGTATTGGCATTCCGACAAGGAGCATTTTTGGCGAAGTCTCCGAGTAATAATCCGTTCGAATAGCTTCATTGTGTGGCTCAAAAGTTTGAGACTTCGATAGTTGCCGCTGCTTGCACACTGCTTTTTCCTTTATAGATTGGCGTGATAATATTTACGCGCCACGCATCAGGTATAAGCCCCTTAGCTACAATCCTGTTGAAAATCTCAGTGAGCAAGAGTACGCCCCGGGTCCCTATTGTTTTCCAAGTTTCTATGGGTATTCCGTCATGGCCAATAGATTTTCCGTTCTTCATACGTACAAGAGACCTCTCCACCTCATTAGGGGTAATAGGGTTCATCATGCCAAGGTTTGCAGGAAGCTGTGGTGGTCGCACGTAGTTGATGGTCTCGTTCTACAGTTCCTTGAAATGACAGCACCACCGGTCTTTAATAAAGTGAGCAAAACGCCGTCCTTACCTTTTATGGTAACACACTTTGTCGCATCTAGACTGGCTCGACTCCACGATTTTGCTAGCTTGTAGATGAGCTTATGCCTCTCTACAGAATCCAACGCATTGTAGAGCGGAGCCAGCTGGGCCGACCGCGCTTTTGCCACCGTCATTTTAGAACGCCGCGTTGCTCCCAAGTACACTTCCTTATCCGATAGTGAATTACTGTGCTGCCATATCCTAAAACATGCCTTTTTGTCCCTAACTGCTTCCTGCACCTCACCATTCCACCATCTCGTATCCTTGTCAATTCGTCGACCGCTTTTCGACGTGCCGAGTACTGCTCGTCCGAGTTTGAGGATGGACTTCTGATAGCGACACCAGAGCACATTGGAGGTTTCGCCCTTTGCGCTCCAATCGAGGCCTTCGGCTGCCTTCATGAACTCCTGGCTCTTACTGCTCAGAGTCCACCACTTAATAGATAGTACTCAGCGTTCTGCCGTAGGCCGTTTACTAATTACCCGGACGTCCATTACAAGGACTCGGTGCTGTATAGTGAGGCATTTCCCCTGGATGATCTTGCACTGGGATACGTGACCGATATCACGTCTTCGGATCAGCAGATAATCAATCTGTAATGAGGTGTTCTGGTCTCTTCTGGAAGAACATGTTGACTACGGCCAAGTCAGCGGCCAGTGAGGTTCGGCGAATATCTTCTCCCTCACTGTTTTGCTGGCCGTAGCCAAAGCCACCGTGTACCCGACCAAACTACTCACTCCTTTGGCCCACATAACCGTTGAGGTTCGCACCAACCACAATCTGTTCGGAGGATGGTATACGTCGCAGGGTGTTTTCGAAAGTATTCCAGAAAGCAGTCTGTTCGGTGTATGCGCAGCCGGACTGAGGAGCATAGCCTTTGATAAGATTAGTTGTTATACCCTCAATTTGCGCCTAGATCACCATGAGTCGATCGCTTACCCTGTTCACCTCCAAAATGCCGTTCCGGAACTCGTCGCCCACCACAATACCGACCCCATTCCTCCCTTCTCGGATCCGGTGTACAAGAGCTTGTATCCCTGCCCGATTTCCCTAGACTTGGAGACACGCCACTTCGTCTCTTGCAGGAATGCCACCTGAACGTGGCGCCTGTGCAACAAGTCGGCCAGCTCTCGAGACCCGCCGGTCAGAGAACCAACGTTCAGGGTGGCGAAGCGGATCTTTCTACTCCTAGACGCTAATTTCTTTAACCCTGCCCTCGCATGACAGGGTAGCCCTAGCCCACTTATCGCAGGTGTAGGGCAATATGCCCTCTAAACAGCTCTCTAATGTCCTGTGTTGACCAAGGCGCTGGAGTATGTTTCATTTTTACTGCTCCCACATGTGAGTCAAATAAAGTAATTAGCTAAGTGTTCAATATGTCAAACTTCTCATCTATCAATACAGTATCGGTTTTTCGAGACCAGTCTATCAGAGATGCATCCCTCCTCAGAGCCTCCAAATCAATTTTAATAAAGTTGCGTAGGAAATGAAATTTTAGTTTGGGTATGGGTTCAAATTTACCATGTGTTGCGATATAATCAGGAGAAAAAGTTATAAATAAGTCTAATAGAGAAGGGACACAATTAGGCGAGTGATGCGTAGCGAAAAGGGGAAGGATGTGAAGATCATCTGAGCACAAAGGTTCAGCAGTTTATGGGCACGAGAGTTATCTTTCAGTAAACATATATTAAAGCCGCCTATCAAGATGACATGTTCATAATTAGTACGGAGAGTAGATAGCATAGTACTATCAATCTGATAGAAATAGTCAATGTGAAGATTGGGGCTATAATAAACTCAAAGTAAAACCTTATTGTGGTATAAGGTGACCTTAATTAAAATATATTCCGTCGATTGGCTGTACTGGTTTGGAGACACGATAACGATTTTGTAAGCAATATCTGTACGAAGGTAGATTGCAACACCATCTCCCCCTTTGCCAGTACGGTCGTTACGTACGAGTTTGTATCCAGGGAGAGGATAATGACAGGATGGAAGGGACGGTTTTAAAAAGATTCTGAAACTAAAATAGCATTTACAGGTGTGTTGCTTAATGTCGCCAGAAAATCAGAGAGATGCGCTGGAACACTCTGCGCATTGATGTGCATGACATTAAAGTTTATAGCGCACTTAGAGAATACATATTTAAGCTGATCATGAACTGATATAAAGTTGGTGTCACTGTCGCTGTCAGCACTCAAAATTGGTCACTAGTGGACAAGTACGAGAAAAACCTGTCTTCTAATAGTTGTGTATCCATAACAATATAATACAAATAATAAATATGAAAATTTATAAATAATAAATGTTGTATATGTACGTAGTTGTGGCTGCGCCCACTACTTAAGTATTGTCTCTCAACGGATACAGGCAGCACGTTACAAGCTATCCTTTGTTTAACTTATGCGTTAACCGACGAAACAGTGGCAACGATAGTACCCACATTAGAAAAATGACGACTTCACAGTTTGGAATTTTATCAACATTCGATCACAATGTGCAATGTTGGAAGAGGTATAAGTGTCGGTTATTGCAGTGGTTTATAGCCAATGATATCGACAATATCAAATATGCCACAGGAAGGAAAAAGAAAGCGATTGACGACTCATACAAGCTCGCCTTCAGATTTTCAGGAATTCAGAAAGTGCCGTATAAGGACATTATCCAGTTAATGGATGACCACTTAACTCCTAAGCGATATAGATTCAGTAAGCGGCATAAATTTTACTCAGCGTCGCAGCTACCGGACGAGTCTTAGTCTTAGCAATGGGCTGCGAGACTGTGAGGACTGTCGGCTTATTGTGAGTTTGTCAACATCAAAGAAGCACTGAGAGATAAATTCGTCATGGGTATGCTGTCTGGACCAGAGACAGGGAAGCTCTTCACTCAGGATATGAAGCAGTTAACCCTCGCGAAAGCAGTCGATCTGGCGACCAGTGTACACTGCGCCCGAACGAAGTTCGGAGAATTATGAAGCCTGCTGAGAGCTGCTGAACCACAGATATAATCATCATCATCTTGGCGTTAATGTCCCGGTTGTGCTCTCGAGAACGAGAGCCCGGGGTCCGCCTTGACCATGATCCAGGATTTGGCAGGTCAAGTAATTACAGTGGAGCGACTGCCATCTGACCGCCATGACCCTACTACCAGGGGAACCTGACCAGCTTGGATCATGGTTACACATTCAGTCGCCTGAATGTGCAGGTTTTATCACGATGTTTTCCCACACCGTAAGAGCATCGGTTAGTATTCAACTAATGTACATAACTCAGAAAACAGTCATTGGTACATGGTCGGAGCAGGATTCGAACCCGGGACCTCTGGCTTACGAGTCGGATACTGTAACCGCTCGGCCACCGACGCTCCACCACACTGACGCTGAACCACAGATATAATAACAAGAAATTAATATTAAGTACACATGTCAAGACGCTCTTAACTCTTCCTAATATGCAGCATCAATCATCAGATCAAGTGAAAAAAATGCACGATACAATCAACGAGTGTTTGAATGCAATCCGCAAACTATGAGTCAATATATCAACCTGCGCCAAAATATATACAACCCATTGGTTGTACATATTTTGGCGCAGAAGATGGATTCAGAAACGCACAATGAATACATAGCATCATTAAGCAATCCAAGGGAGTTACCAACCCTTCATGACCTCCTGGAATTCCTGTAAAATATGTTTACGACTCTGGAATCTACACGACAAAAACAGCGACCATTGGGTTGACTCAGCAAAAATTGATCACATTTCAACAAAAATCAGCGCCGAATTTCAAATACCAAAAACCAAATAATTTCATTCGAACATTCTTAAGCAATCAACAATCGCAAGTTTCACAAGCAGAAACTACAAACAACAAAATATATAATTCCCAATATGCAAAGAAAGAAGATGTCTCCGATTACAAAGTACAAAACGATCTCACAACTCCAATTATGTCAGAACTGCCTTTTTAATCATAATGGAAAAACATGTTATTCGACGAAACGATGCCGCGAATGCAACGGAGCATATAACACGATATTACATGAAACCTTTGAGAACTTGAGCGCGTAAACTTCCGTGCCGCCGCTTTGCCTACCACTCCACGAACAAGCGAGCAAAATCAGCACTCTCACGTGTCGCAGCAAGGCGACATTCCAGAAATCCTCTTAGCAACAACAATGATTCGTGTGCAGGCCAGCGACGGATCCTATATTACGATGCGTGCCCTCATCGATCAAGGGTCACAGCTATCACTTATAACAGAAAAAGCATCTTAACGCCTTTCATTGCCGAGACTAAGATGCAAGGGAGTTATATCTGGAGTCGGCATGAAAGAAAGCAACACTACAGGACGGATCAAGATCAACTGCCAGCCCATCGACGAAGCATACACATTTAATACAGATGCCGTAACCTAGCCGACCCTGACTTCAATATCAGTCACCCAGTCGATATTCTCTTGGGTGCCGACGTATACAGCAAAATTATTTTGGAAGGCATCTGTAGATCAAATCAATCTTCGCCAGTCGCTCAACAAACGCGCCTGGGTTGGATTTTATGCGGCAGCGTCAACATCCTACAAAGCAATGTAGTATTAAATAACATGGACAGCATCGAAAAATTCTGGGAAATAGAGGACATCTCTGAAGACACAACCTTATCATTGGAAGATCAAAGATGCATTCAATTCTATCAAGAAACAACAAAATGACTCGAAGATGACAAATACGAAGTACGATTACCTCTAAAACCTAACTTCGAGCAAGAGTTGGGATCTTCGAAGCAAAAAGCTATCGCACAATTCCTTCAACTAGAACGCAAATTAAGCAAGCAACACCGCGTGTCAACAGAATATAAAAAATTCATCAATGAATATAAGGCGCCAGGACACATGAACCTGTGTACCGAGAATTCGCAGCCCGACTACTATCTACTGCACCATTGCGTCATTCAAGACTCGTCGGAGACTACGTCACCCCGCGTCGTTTACAACTGATCGCAATGCACTACAAGCGGGAAAAGTTTGAACGATTTAATGTACACTGGCCTAAACCTGCAACAAGACCTTCAAAACTGAATATTAAAATGGAGACAGTATCCAGTGGTCTTCACAGCAGATATCGAGAAGATGTTCAGACAGATTTGGGTACATGAAGCAGATCAAAAATTCCAAAAAATCCAACAAGCGAAGCGCCGCGCGTGATAGAGGAGTCATTTTACATGGACGACTTATTACGTGGAAGTTACTCTATTGAAGAAGCGAAAATATTATAGCAAGAATTAATCACTATTTTAAAATCTGGCGGCTTCAATCTAAGAAAGTGGGCAAGCAACTCACAAGAAATATTAGAAGGAGTCCATACAACTGAAAATCATAAACATTTTGAGTTTCGATATGCAGGGTCTATGAAAACTTTAGGCCTGCATTGGAACCCACAACAAGATAAATTTACTTTTACCGCCAAACTAGAAGACACTTCCTTCGAAAACATAACGAAACGAGCATTATTGTCAAATATTTCGAAGATTTTTTATCCCCTGGGATGGTTGACTCCAGTTACAACGAAATTAAAATTGTTGTTCCAAGAAGTATGGGATGTATAAAATATGATAAAATTAGACTGGGATGACAATGTCTCGCAAGGAATTTATGAAGAGTGGATTAAACACACATTACCCAGGTTGAAACTCTGTGGGGCAGAATTACTTGCGAAAATTATGAACAAAATTCAGCATTGTTTATCAGACTATAACATAAAAATATTTGGATGGACCGACTCCACAGCAGTTTTGGGTTGGCTCCAGGGAAACCCAAACAAATGGAAACCGTTTGTTGCTCATCGTGTAACAAATAAAACAGCTATCATTGCTCCGGATTGCTGGCGCTATGTAAAATCAGACAATAACCCAGCAGACTGTGCCAGCCGGGGAATAACAGCGTCTCAACTACAAGATCATCCACTGTGGTGGCAAAGGCCGCAGTGGTTCACTACCAACCAACCTGAAAATGAAAAAGAACAGCCAAAATATCAAACAAATAAAAATGTTAGAAAAATACAGCAAGTCAATGTTGTTGAGAGAAGCTGAAGCATTATCCATCAACTACTCAAACAATAAATAAATAAAATAAATAAATAAATAAATAATCCATTTATTTCTCCACAACAACGTATACATAATTTGATATGAAACTAGGTACATTAACAAGTCATCAGAACATGTTGTATACATATACATATTTGTGGGGACTGGTGCCTGAACTAGGGAAACCTGTGCTACAAGTCACCAGGTCTCCACCCCAGAGCAAACTGTCTTACTATGTTTAATTATAGATAAGATTAAGCAATGTACAAAATAGATACAGGAAGTATATAAATTTGACAGAGGATATCTTGTAAATTGGAAACAATTAACAAGGTATTTACAAATTTGTACTTTAATAAATGAAGAGAAATAAAAATTGAAATAAAGAACATGCAGGGAACAAACTTATTAAGCACTGTAATTATTATTATTATTACCATAGTTATGTTAAGGTTTGTGCGTGCGTGTGTGTGTGCGTGCGTGTGGCATTAGCGCCTCGCTACCCTGCTCTATTCTCCTTCGCGTCTTGTCGGGCAGTAAGATGGTAATCCTGCCGTCCGTGGTCCAACTGTATGCACTCCAATGTTGTCGCGCAGATTTCGTCAAGTATTCAGACAGGGTTATGCCTGAATCCTTTAAGGCGGTCTTAGAAGTCCATACCAGTCGCCGGTTATCCAGGTCATGAAAGCGCATCAGCACTGGTGGCGGTTTTTTTGTCGAGGTGCTAGTACCCAGTGTAACTTTTCAGTCACCCTAATACGTATTTATCTGTACCACATACACCTACACCTATGAAGTGTAGACATAATAAACATCATTTCACATATTTTGATTTGGCCGTAAGCGAGTGATCGTCTAGTTATCGATTTAAATTTTCGGACCCATTACGTTGTGTATAAATTTTGAAAAAGTCACAAGGAATATGTAAGTTTATAGCAATACTCTTTAAATCAACCGCATGAATATTCGGAAACATTCACAATTGAATAAGATTCAGTTCACATAAATAAAAATAAAATAAAATATCAAAATCCGCATAAATGAAACATAAATCCGCGTAAATAAGTTGATTAAAATGTAATCCACGCAAATCGAAATAGTCATACAATTTATAAATTCCGCAAGAAATCAAACAAGGTATAAAGTTAACATGCGACTTAGCTTTGACAGCTCTCGAAACGGCAAACAGGATTCTTCTTTCTTCTGTGGCCACTCTAACCCTATTTTTGCGAAACCCTAAAGTTACCTAAATAATATGGAATTAGGACCTTTAGGTCTCGGAAACCTACCTAATCAATAGGATAAAACTGAGACTCCCATCCAACCTAACATCTCAGGCCTACAGCATCGTGGCTGGACTACATTTCCAGCCTACGTGCCGTTCCAGCGAAACCTTTGACATCGATCGACCCAATAACTTATTTTTAATCCAATCACAAACCATCACACATATTCCGATCGTCTCGTCAAGCCTTACTATGGTCCTACCTATCGACTCACAAGTCATGGAGAGACAATTTTTTTGATTTTATTTAATTCGCGCGCGTTTGTTGTGTGCCTACTGTGAGGGACGCTAACGACTCAGACCAGGTTTCGATCCAAACTCGAGATTCATGTCCGTAGGCAAATGTCACTAAAGCTTTAAAAGCACACAGGTACTTAAACGGAACATGGGTCTAAATCGTACCAGAATTCGGCGGCAAACCTAGACGTAGACTTAGTTAGAGCGCCTAGGCCATCGAAGACAAATTCTTCGTGTTTTTGTTAAGTGTATTCGAAGTCACATCCGAACCTGTGTCCCAGGTTAGTTTCTAAGTTTTTTGTTCAGTGAAGGTGAGTACTGATGATATATAATTTGGTAATCTTTTTCTTTTAAATTTGTGTTTTAATCACCTTTCACACTTACATTGAAATCTCTAAGAGCCCTACTCAATACTCTAATTTCCACAAAAGTAATGAGAATGTAACTTACTGTTAGCTTTCGAAACTTAAAAACAAATATAGAACCAAAACAAACCAAATCACTGACACTAAGGAGATAAAGACACAGATAGAGAACGAAATAAACGTCACAAGCTGAAAATAACACAAAGTAATAAAGCACAAATTAATTTAACAAATCACACGCGAGTTGTAATGAATTTTCCCGTGGAAATTTACAAAACATGGGGTTTCTTAGTTACGGAAATGGATAAAATGATGTTCACGCGACGCGCCCCATGGGTTGACTGTCGTTTCTACTACCCTGGCCACCTTGCGTGGATCCCTTCAAAATTCCCACAGTCCAATATTTTAAACAAACAAAAAATGAAATATTTCTAATTTTATGAGGTCTAAGCGACTGCTCTTATAACGTTCGCACATCCATAAATTTAACAAACTGTTCCTGATAAACCGAAAATAGCTAAATGTTACAACAACTAGGGATGTATTACACACGACGTTTTATTTATTCAACGAGTCGATTAAATTTAAAAAACGCAAAGATAAATACGCAAGCAAATGAATTCGATGTGGAATTCCTTTAGACAAAAGGTTATAGTGTAGGCAAGTATGAGTAACCAATATAATGACATTTTAGGTACTATAAACTCGACGTAATGTTAAATTAGACCAGGTATAGATAAATACCGAGGTTTAATTTCCATGAAGCAATTAAATTTGAGTCATCAAACAAGTAGATTAAAATTAAGTTCTAGACTCGTTTAATATTTAGGTGTATTTCAATTCCTTTATTATTTCGATATTTCGTTGAAACGTATTTGTATATTCACATCACTATCACTTGTGGGATTTTTTCATGGGTCCCATACTTAACGCCAAACATTTAAAATATTCTCGATATTTTGCCTGTCGTTCAACTAATCAATAGCGTAAAATTATTACGTGCTTTTGAAGTAAAATGTAATGCTTAACGTCAAATAAATTGTTTTAGTTTATTACAAAACCAAGTTTGGGTTAAGTATTTGAAAGCATTTGTTAAAAGAAATCATGATAAGCAAACGATATTTTTACTCCACACTGCTCTGTGTATGATATGCCTATGCATTTTTAAGCTTATCAACTATAAACATACGATATATAAATAAATTGTACGGTGACGAGCTCATGGTACATAGTGATCGATACACCAGTCTGTGACAGGCATCAAAATTGTCAGGGGTAAGTTCTGTCAATTTTAATTTGTCGGTTAATACTTCATTGACTACCTTGTGTACCTTCTCGTCCTTGGTTTCAGCAACCCCATGCAGTAGTAACACCTTACGGCAGCGAAATATCTCTTGACGATCGAGACCTAATGCTAAAAGCACAGTTTGGGTGTTGAGTTTCGAAAACCCGTGGCAGACAAATGTTTTAAACTGAGTAAAGTCTCTTACCAGCAAAGGATCGGTGCTCTTTACAATGGATGCAGAAGTCGCTTTTTGGAGCCTCTCCTCGAAGTCGCCCATTTGCTTGAGTTTTGATAAATCCTGCCAGTTAACAGAGAATGTCCCGGAAACATCCATAGTGCTTAGTGATAGTTGTTTGTGATGGTAGCGCAAGATTACAAAAAGATACACGAGGTGTGGAAATGTTTATTTACAGGCAAGTTTACACTGTTTACACTAGCTATCACATATGTATAGGCAAATTAACTAATAATAACTATTTTTAGTTTCAATAAAATGAGGAGCAATAGTAAAACACGTTTATTTGCTACGCCTACCCGCATAAAAGCCCTTGCAGAGCTCATTCCAGCAGAATGGTTGCTTATATTTAGTCAGATGATGTAGACAGTCAGACGAGGCTTTGCAATTTCAGAGAATCCTTTAACAAACCGTCTGTAGTATAAGCACAGCGCTAGGAATGCCCGAACTTCCGTTTTGTCCTTAGGAGTAGGCCACCTCTGTAGTGCTTTAACTTTTTCTGGGTCTGTTTGGATACCCTCACTGGTGATCACATGACCGAAATAGTAACTTAGTTGAGTTTTCTCCTAAATAGATCACATTTTGTCGGGTTTGTCGTCAGGTTGGCATCCTTTATTTTCGCTAAAACTTGTTCCAAATTGCGCAAATGTACGTCAAAATCGCGACACATGATGATGACATCATCCAAATAGATCAGGCAGGTATCTCCCACTAATCCTGCCAGTACATATTCTATGAGTCTTTTGGAAGTGGCAGGTGCGTTACACAGTCCGAACTGCAATAGCCCTTTCCTGTTGAAAACGCTATCTTCTCCTTATCCTTTTGGTGAGGATGCCAATAGCCAGACTTCAGATCCAAGGTTGAAAACTAGTGTATGCCACTTAGAGAATCCAATTTGTCATCGGTCCTTTAGTAAGGACGACTGGTGAACACCATGGTCTTGCAGACGGTTTATGACCTTATTTCTTCTTATGTCTACTATTATAGCTCCTGAACTTGAATTTCTTTTGTGATCGGTATTTGCCTTGCTCGCTGGCAGGTGGGTCTTTCGCTTCCAGTGTCGATCCTGTGTTGAACTAGCGAAGTCCTTCCCAGACTTGCATCTTGGAAAGAGACGATATCCGCGAAGCGCAGCAGATTTCTTGGCGATCATGCTTTGCGAATATCTTAAGTTTCCATTGCATCCATCAAGAAGTTCGATAATAGCAGAACTATTGTTGATGTTCGTCCCATCTGAGGTTAGTGTTGATTGGCACTTTTTTATCAAAACAACATCGCCTTTATCAAGCTAACGTCGTGTTCGTGCAGATTTACATAAAACCACCCGAACAAGTCGGTACAGGTGACATTCTCCCTTAGAATACAAACCGGCCCACCCGACAAATTGAATAACTTGGACATACTACAAGCAGATGATGCGAAATATCTGGGAATACATCTGGACAGAAGGCTTACTTGGAGGGAGCACATATGGAGCATACGCAAACAACTGGGACTGAAGGTCAGAAATATGGACTGGCTTATTGGAAGAAGATCATACCAAGGAAAAGTCAAAGTATCAAGTCAAAGGAAAGCAAGATAGCTGTATATAAATCAATCCTGAAGCCCATATGAACGTACGGGATACAGCTGTGGGGGACATCCAGTACCAGCAATATTGAAATACTGGTAAGGTTTTAAAGCTAAACCATAAAGGTCTATGCTTGAAATACCGTACTACATCAGCAACAAGTACATACATATGGATCTAGAGATAAAAACAGTGAAACAGGAAATAGCCACATATAGTAAGGAATACCAAGGTAGACTATCAAGACATGTCAACGAGTTGGCATATAATTTAAAAGGCATGGGAAGTGTCCACCATCAACGCCTGAGAAGACATAGAGACACATCTCTATCGGAGAGATTCTAAATAAACAAAGAAACTGAGGAAGGAAAAGGTCATTGGATTCTCTGACTGAAACAAAGAGGAAAAGAAAGAAGAAACAATTTTAAATCCAGAGAAGTGGCTTATTGTTGATACAACAGATTGCCATGTAACAATTATAGAAAAAAAAATTCTTGTACGTAATATTGCTCTAAAGTTATGGATAAAAGTGTTATAAATTAAAAACGGACTTATTTTTTGTAAAAGTTTAATGTAACCTTGAATATCTCTGAAACAATAATATTTACACGATTATGTGTATGACAATATTGTAGTACTTTTTATTCTGCGTCGCGTGATGCTCCACACATGTTTCCAAGTGCAATACACTTTGTTTTAAAAGCAAATATAAAAACGCGGCGGTTGCCATGTTTATGACGTCATAGCTGGAGAACCAAACAGTTTAGAGATTGTCTCTGTTTTTTATTCAGAATGACATACTTTACAACACTGAGCTGTTATGCTATATGCATTATTATAGTGCTGGTTTCCGGAAGAGAACCTTTTTTCAGTTAAGGGAAAGGACTATAACACATATCAATACTGATGTTTGAGAGGTTAACTAGCTTGGACCTCCGTTCCATAGATCAGAGAAGTAAATGACTCTGTTGAAATTTTACATAACTGCAATCTTCAAACCCGCCTGCCAAGCGTAGAGATTGTGGTAACATCCACTAATGTGGGGGAGGATCAAGTCAAGTAGTTATGATTGTTATATTGTAAAGGATATGAGAACATAACATTATTAATAAACCTACCACATACTTAAAACAAACGGACGTTTTAGGATTTGGACATTTTGGGAATTGGTCATTCTGAACTTAAACGGTTTTGCCGTTTTGCGTTTACAGTAAAATAAACTATGCCCCTTTTCTTTGTAATTATAGCATCCTGTTGATTGAGTAGATAGGTTTATCAGTCGACTCATGATTCGTGTGATGTAATGTTCCGGTTGTGCTCTCGAGCACGAAGGCCCGGGGTCCGCCTTGACCATGATCCAGGATTTGGCGATGAGGTAATTACAGTGGAGCGACTACCATCTGAACTCCGTGACCCTGCTACAAGTGGAACTTGATCAGATTGGACCATGGTTACAAATTCAGTTGCCTGAATTTGCAGGTTTCATCACGATATTTTCCCTCACCGTAAGAGCATCGGTTAGAATTCAACTAATGTACATAACTCAGAAAAGAGTCATTGATACATGGCCGCAGCGGGATTCGAACCCGGTAACTCTAGCTGATGAGTCGGATACTAAACTCCACTGTAATTATCTAATCGGTCAAATCCTGGATGGTCAAAGCGGAACCCGGGCCCTCGTGCGCGAGAGCACAGCCGAGACATTAACGCCAAGATGAAAGGCGTGAAACAGGGCGACCCACTCTCACCGAAGTTTTCCAAAAGTTGGGATGGACTGACAAGGGCGTTAACATTGGCGAAGCGAAGCTGAGCAATCTCCGCTTCTCCGATGATAATGTGCTATTCTCCAACTCTACTTTTGAGATCGAACAAGATCGAACAGTTGCTCTGTAAGTTAAGTACAGCGTTGAGGTTGGACTTTGCATGAACATGTATGTTTGCAGAACATATGGTTTATTGAAAACACTGAATTAGTTTTAAGATATATAAGAAATAGCTATATCTCATTACAAGGTGTGATACGAAGTGGTTTAAAACAAGGGTGTGCGTTTACTGCACAAAATCCTTGACACATATTTCGTTCGTAGAGTTTGCTCTAACAAAACGTAAAGGCGCTCTCGTGAGCTCTGCGCGGCAACAATGTCAAAGACCAAACTCATGACAAATAGCACTGAGCGCAAGGTAGAAGTGGATGGGGAAGACATTGCGTAGGTCCAGCAATATTCGTATTTAGGCCAAATAGTGTACTTCCAGGCTCGCCAAGATAAAGAGATCGAAAGACGAACTAAATCGTCTCTTGATATTAACATCAAGAGACGAATGTCAATCTTGCATAAAGTCTCACCTAACTCAAGTCAAAATTCTGCTGAAGACATTTATTTGTCGTTGAAATCTTTTGCCTTCCATAAGGAATTTTCTATATATCTCATCATTCCGCATCGTGACGAATTCTGCAATAAAATGAGACATTTTAGCATCAATACTTGTATACTTTACTCGATACTAAGTTATTCAGTGGTATATTATAGTATTGCTACACAGATTCAAATGAATTAAATAGTTTAGTACGTACCTATTTTAGAGGGATTTAGGTTTGTTACAGAAATGTCACATAAAGCAATAAAGGGTTAATCGAATGTTTTCGAATATATAATTGGGAAATTACGCTATGAGTGTAGATAAACATCATAATTCAATAAATTTTACAAAAACAGGAAAAAGCTTAATAGTACCTACTCATTAAAACTGTATTACAGGGAAACTTTTAGCAGATAAAAGTAATTGCTTATTTTATAAGAGTAATTGGAACACTATGGACGTACGCCGATTAACAAACAGTTTAATTTTATTATTGTGCGAAGTACTCTATTCAATAGCAGGTATGTTTGTTGTATATATGTAATAATGTAAGTAGCATTAGATTTCTTTATTATTAGGTCTTTACCTATGAAATTGGGGTTATGTATGGCGAAAACGATGGAAACTGAAATTTTAATACAAGCAAATTACTTATTTTCTTGGAAATGGCAAGATTATCTACACCAACTATCTACAATGAAACTTTGTAGGTATAATCAGACAATATTAAAGTAACTGGTACATATCATTTCATTTTGATATCTACTCTCTTCCTAAAATTACTTTTGGTTAAGGTGGAACGATTGTCTTACAAAAAGCAATTGAAATTACTGTAGTCAATAAACTGTATTAATACATAAATTTATGCTAATCTATCTACTTTCGGGTATTTGTTTGCGCAAAATTAACAAAAACTATTGTTTTATTCAGAAATTAAATCTAAATTATTCATGAAACTTACGTGTGTGTGTGTGTGAAAAATGTCATGTACAAATACGGTAATGAGCCAAAATTTTCATCTCTCATATTCTCTCAAACATCATTAGGTACAATATTTTAGGTACATTGCTTAAAAATAAATTAAACAGCATTAAAACGTCAGTTATTATGTGCTAAGGTGCATTCTAATCTAAAGTAGAGGCGCAAGGAGCACTAACATTAAACAACTCGTTGAAATATTAGATGTAAAATAAATTGCTCGAAATGAAGATACATAGCTAAAAGAATAAACTAAATAGTAATGTTATATGTATTCCTTCGATCGCACGCGCCACCTATGCCCATTGTTATAGAGGCTGGATAGCCTAGCTAGATATTCTTGGAAATGGAAATTCTTCACACACGCACGACATGCACGACGATGTGCGAAGTTGCCACTATTACCTACGATGACATCTTTTAGCAGAGGGTATGAAGTTTGGTATCTGTTTCTGACTAAGTGAGTCGGAGGTTTTTCCGTATTCCTTGTTTTAGATAATTTTACCGTATTTGAACATGATTAGATGGTGGAGGGTTATTATGGTAGGCTTCTAAGTGTAATGGTCGGTCAGAGTTCGATTCCGCTCCACCTATTTTATTTTTGTGTTTTTTTTGTATTTGGTATTTTCATTTAACACTTTGTTATGAAAGTACCCAACTTGTCAGGTATGGTATGACTAACCAACTATGGACCTTAGTCGCGGTGGTGACCTCAGGTGTAAATCAACTGCTAGGTTTTCCTGCTATCTAAGTAGTTTACTTACCTAACTTTTGTCTTGTACAGCTAGATTATCGAAATTGTTTTGTAACAACGTGGTCACAACTTATCGAATCTACAGTTAACTTGACAAAAAGGAGTTGGCCGTAATGACAAATGGGAGAAATGTTTTATTATAGTCCACACTACGTGACTTTCAATTAATGTGTGATAGTAGCTCCGCCCTTTTAGCCAACTACTTCTTAGTAGGCTATCGCAGCAATGTATCTATATACTATCGCAGCAATCTATCTAGCGCTAAGAAAGAAACGAAATAAAATATTTATAATATTAATGCAGAAAACCTATGCAGAAAAACATTTTTATTACTTTGTGTGATGATCACAAATCTTGTGAAAGACTTGTTATTTGTGCTTTCGGGTGAAAATATTTTGACGAACAGTATACATAATCTACCTAAGTACTTACATATATGCGATCTTGTGACATCCATTTCAAGATACAAGAAACACAGATAGTCCGGGCTAAGAAAGTTCAGGAAAATAGTTCGCGCCCTAGATAAGTGTTGTAATAGTTTGGTTTATTGTTTCATATACTAACATATTCTCAGCCAAAAATTGGTTTTCTTTTTTGGTCGTGAAGAAGTATGGCATGAAAGAATTTATAGGTACGACGTGTTTATTTCAGTTTAATATTTTATCAGTCCGTCAATTATTCATTCTGCATACCATAATGAAAAAACACTCCCTAGTGCCTTTAAATCCCGGAACCCAGACCAGCCATAGACGAACGGACATCGTGTGCAGCAATGAACTGTTCCGCGCACAACATTCACATCGATTTTTCTGTTTCCTTGGTACGTACCTGTATAATAAAATAAATCGTACCCTATGCATTCACCCCATGAATTGCTATGGTTGTAAGGTTACTCTTACAAACTGGTTAAAAGGTAAATCGTACGAGGAAACGGAAAAATTACTCGAAGTGGTCGCTTAGTTCATAATGTTACAAAAATAAATATATTTTATTGTAAATTATATTAATTATGAACTAATTCCGGTACAAAATGTAAACATTACTTTTATTGTTGTATTAATAAATACAGTCATAAGCACTAACCTACATTAAAATTGACCTACTACAATCGATACCTAAGACACAGGTAAACTACTTACTACAGGTAAATCTAGTTAATAAGAATTTAGCATGTACCTATATTAAATTATTTAATAACTAGGATAATAAATAAATTAAAATTGTTCTCCTAAAAAATTTTAACATAAGAAGGTACTTATTAACTTATATTTAACGGTGTAATTTTAGACTTAAGTTTTTCTTGAATAAATTATTATTATTATTATTTCGGTAATAAAAAAAAGGAATATTATTCTAAAAATATATTCTGATGACTTCAAAACTTGTTTCGATAGTTTCAATTTAGTCTAAAGTGTGCGCAAAACCAAGATATATAAACACAAAGACAATATCACAAAACAATAAAAACTAGATATTTGCAAAAGTGGTGCCATCTGGCGAGCTTTGGGGACCCTCCACCTTAATTAGGCAAAACTAACGGTTAACAGCTGTCATCAGCTTGTAAAGATTGCATCGTATTTGAAAGTGTAAATAAAAATATTCTAGTGCCGAATAGCAAACAAAAAATGTGCAAAATAACACTAATAGCATAAGTAGAATTAGTGTCAATGTTGGCAAAGGCTAAAGTGTAAAAATTGTAGAACTATTGTGATTTAAGTTGCGAACTAATATGCCCCAATAATAAAGGCTATTAAACTATAAATTATATATCAAATTCGTAGTTCGAAATTAAAGTGGTGGCTATAATACAAAACAGTTGACCAATGCTGTAATAATAACATTAAATATTTCGCAAATTGAATATTAAATTACTGATAGTGAATGTGTGAATTGTGCGGGTATGTCGAAGAATAGATACATAATTTATTTATTTATTTAAAACTTTATGCACATTACAGTACAAAGGCGGACTTAAAGCTACATAGCTTTAATACATAGCATATTCACTCTTGTGCCACAGTAACTTTTATGCTATGAACAGTAGCACGATTTGAACCCTATAGCGTAACAGAGCATTAACACAGTGGTAGAGTGTCCAGTGAAGCTCTGACTGGGTAACAAGGGTTCGAGTTCGATCCTTGCCTTGATTTTTTTTTGTTGTTTTGTGTACTCCTGTTGTCGTATATTATAAATAATCTACTAATTAGTTATATACAAAATGGTACTAACACGCCGTGCTGTTTTCCAAGAAATAGAAAGTAAGCTTGAGTTAGCAGTGGAAGAACTGCAGATTTCTAAAAGAATTTGTGAGCGTGTGTTGCAAGAGCAAGTGGAGGATCGAGCAGAATATGAAAAGGAAATACAAATCGTATTATAAAAAAACTTAGAATTGAAACATGTACTCAGAAAACTAGATTTACAGTTAAAAGAAGTGACCAAAGAGAGGGATGAGTTGTACGAGACGGCTACAAATGTAAGTACTTGCCTAAACACCTACGAGCAAGCAATGCACAGAATCACAGACCTTGAGATTGAGCTGGCTGACGCGCATAACTCTATTAGTCGGTCACAAAAGCAATGTAGATCGCGCACAAATGACGCACAGCCTCCGAGCTTACATGATGAATTATCAATTTGCCTAAACCAGCATCTTCAAACAAATAAAAAGTCTAGAAAACTAAGAAATAAACATAGAAAGATAAACAAAATTTCTAAAATATTATACATAAATCGACACCGGGACGCTGTACAACAGAAATGTACACAGAAAAAGCTCCTAGCAGAAATATATAACTGCAATAGACAATTGTCTTTAAATAAAAAATTGCATGAATGTTGTACACAGGAGTTAAACTCTAAGATAAAAACCCACGAATTAAACCTGCAGAATATGCACACAAAATATTTATGTTTGCACACTGACTGGGATATGTACATTAAAGAGGTTTAAAATATGATGAAATTATCAAAGCAGAATACCGAACTTATGGATTTCCTAATGAATGACCTTGAGGATACGACTCCTGCAACATCTTCTACCTTAGCCCTGGCAAACCTTGCGATCCTTGAGGCCTTCCCTGAGGTCACAGGTTCAGCACCGCCGCCTGCATGCGCTGGCCTTGAGGCGGTCCCTGCGGCATCTGCCGTCGCTACGGCTTCAGCACCGTCGCCTGCATGTGCTCGCCTTGAGGCGGTCCCTGCGGCCCTGGCGGACCCCACCGTCCCTGCGGCCTCTGCCGTCGCCACGGCTCCGGCGCCCTCGCCTACAACCCCGGCGCCCGCCGCGCCCCTCATACATTCTGCGTCCGTATCGGAAAATCATATTAAACAAAATTGTATAATTTTTTCGGATAGAATGGGTATTAATATGGGAATTTCGTTACATGAATATGTTCATAATCAAAATGTAATCAACTATTGTATGCCTGAACTAAGTTATTCAAAAATAATAGAAATTATAAAAACCATAAAAATAGACAATAATAGTAATATAATTATTTTAATCGGAAATAGCATGAATGTTACAAGAAGAGATATATTACGCTGTTTTGATAGTTTGCATTGTCTTAATGCTAAAAAAATAATGGTGTGTGCATTTCCATTCCGACGTAATGTTCAAAAATACGAAAATCATCGTATTCATAAATTAAATACACTTCTGTACAACCTGACTTCTTATAAAAATGAAACCTTTGAATTTTTTGACACTAACATATTTATATCACAAAGATTTTACTGACGAAGGACAAATTGTACCTGAATAAAAAGTTAAGGATAAAGTTAGCTTAGCTTTTAAGCTACATGTAACGGGAGAGACAAGTACAAATATTGTGCAAAGTTGTGTAGTAAGACGTATTAGTACATAAGGATTAACTTTAATCCATCAAAATATACAGGGATTTCCCGGCAAAGAGTTCGAAATAGATATGTACTTAGAAAATAACCCTATATAAGTTATATGTTCAACAGAACATTAGCTGAAGCAGCATGAGCTCTTATTTAATTTTAATAATCATCATTTACTAAGTGCTTATTGTAGAATTGATAAAAACCGTGGAGGATCAATGATAATTGCGAGAAAAAATTTAAAATATAGAGAGCGTAAAGATGTAATTGCCTTTTCGGTTGAACACAAAATCGAGATTTCGTGTGCAGAGTTGGAAAAATATATTATCGTTTGCGTGTACAGACCGCCCTATGATGACAATTTTAATATTTTTGAAAGTAATATGGAGGAAGTACTTAATATGGTACGCCTTAAACAAAAAGAAGTAATTGTTTGTGGCGATTTTAATGTGGATCTTCTTGTTGACAATTCTTTAAGTAGGAGGATTTAAAATTTATTTCAAAGCTTCAATCTTATTAACTTGTTTTTGGAACCAACAAGAATAACAGACTCTACTGCGTCTTGTTTGGATAATGTGTTTTGTGATTGCGATGTAATAAACATAAATATTATTAACACTTTTAGATCTGATCACAGTGGACAGCTGATCACTTTTAAGAAGCCGGAAAGAGTTCATTACTATAAGGTGAATAAAAGGTCCGTCACTCCAGCACAAATTACAATATTTGAAAATACTCTTGCAAATCACGTAAATAATCATATGAAATTTAATGATGACCCGAATAAAATGTTTCCGGACTTCTTCAATGTAGTACATAAATCATGCGAAGACAGTTTTCCTGTTAAAATTTTTAAAATAAATAACAAACTTAGATTTAATGACAAGGGTTTTGGGGCCCCACCACCATCTCAGGGGCCCAAGCCAACCTCACCTGCACGTGGTCCCCCTGCTGGCAGACGGACGAGGCTCTGGCGAATCGGCTTTTCCCTAACGGGTTGTGCGGGTCGGATGGGAGTCGACGCACGTAAAAATCCAAAACCCCGCAAAAATTTAATGGAAAGTTCAAAGAGGAAACCGGACACGGATAGGGCGTCGCCGCAAAACGACGCGCAGGGGGATCGCCCTACTCCTGTGTCAAGTCGGTTAGGGCTACCGGGTCCAGGGCGGGCCCGGTTAAAGACGCTAGCCCACAGAAAGGTCCGCTTCGCGTCGTGGAACCTTGGCCCGCTGACCGGACGGGCGCGTGAGCTGGCCGATGTGCTCGCCAGGCGGAGGGTGGCAGTGGCGTTCGTGCAGGAGACTCGTTGGAGAGGCAACAGGTCCCGCAACATCGGGAACGGCTACAAGCTTATATACACGGGCTCTCCGAGTGGGGACAACGGCGTGGGGGTAGTGCTCTCTGAGGAGTTTCGGGACAGCGTCTTGGATGTGAAGCGTATAAGCGACCGCCTGACGGTTGTAGGAGTGCTTGTCGAAGGGGTCGTGACCAACTTGATAAGCGCCTACGCTCCACAGGTCGGTTGCGGCGATGCGGATAAGGCGCTGTTCTGGGAGCAAGTCAATTCAATTCATTTCAATTCAATTCATTTATTTGCAAATAAATATGGTATACATGGTCTTAATTCTACGAAGTCTCACATATTTAGTCATTTTACATGGCATGCAAAAACTTATATTATATATTTATTCGTCAAATTTTTAACGTTAAAGTCTAAAAATTCCTTTACTGTGTAAAATACATACTGCATAAGCCAATCATGCAAAGCCCTTTTAAATTTATGTGGCAGTACCTCTTTTATTTCGTTTGGAATTTTATTAAATACCGTTATGCACATATTGTAGCAATTTTGTAGAAATAGCATAGACTTTGGTTGCGTGTTTATACAAAGTCGATGTGCGTGTCTCATACTTCTGGGAAAGATATCTTTTTCCGTTTTAAATAGTCCTCTGTTACACTTAACGAAATAGCATGCCTCCGCAATATACAAGCATGCCAATGGGAGGATGTTCGCTTTCTTAAATAACGGTCTACATGATACGTATGGTGCTACATTATAAATGGCTCGTATGCATTTCTTTTGCGCTAAAAATGCCTTTTGAACGTCTGTGCTATTTCCCCAGATAATTAATCCGTACCTCAATATTGATTCCACATAATCGTAGTATGCGGCTTTGCACGTCTCTATACTAGAAATTCGTTTTAATTTGAAAATTGGATAGGCAAATCTATGAATCCTCTTCTGCACATTCTCAACGTGATTTTTCCATTTCAAATCTTTATCAATATTTATACCTAAAAATGTCACATTCTTCGCTTCCTTAAGGGATTGTCCATTATAATTTATATTCCATTTGTCCTTTTTAAAACTAGTGTAATTATTAAAATTAATATATAGTGTCTTATTAAGGTTAATTAATAATTTATTTTGATTTATCCAATTTATTATTAATGTCAATGTATTATTTATGTCAGTTTCATGGGCTTCTCTATTATTTACTTTTGTTGTAGTTACTGTTAAAGCAATGTCGTCCGCGTATAGAATGCATTTATGGTGCGTAACATTTGGAAGGTCATTAATGTATATTAAAAAGAGTAGGGGTCCTAGTATACTTCCTTGTGGAACACCGGCAATATTAGCCTTGAAATCAGACCTGTTAGTTCTACTTAATTTATCAGGACCTAGCCTGTCAATTTCTACGCATTGTTTTCTGTTCGTTAGATACGATTTCATCCATTTCCAGACTGCCCCTCTAATGCCATAATTTTCTAATTTATTTAAAAGAATGTCATGTTGCACCATATCAAATGCCTTTGTTAGGTCAAAAAATATTGTTGTAGTATAGTCCCCTTTATTTCTGCTCTGGAGTATATAATCCAATAACTCAAATGGGGCTTGTGTTGTTGATTTCCGTTTTCGAAATCCAAATTGCTCATCTTTAAGCACCTTATGTTTTTCAAAAAATCCCATTAATCTTGAATGCATCATTTTCTCAAAGATTTTTGAGAAAATAGGAATTAAAGTAACGGGCCTGTAATTTCCCATATCCATTCTATTCCCTTTTTTATGTAATGGTTTTATAACCGATATTTTTAGTTTCTCTGGAAAGCAGCCAGTTTCCAGTGAAAGGTTTAGAAGATAAATTAAGATCCCACTAATTTCATTTAAACAAGCCTTAACTACTTTAGTACTTATACTGTCGTATCCCTCAGAATTGGTATTACTAAGCGACATTATCATGCTGCGCAGATCTGTGTTATCAATCGGCTTAGCAAATATGGTATCCCCAGTCTGAGGAGGTATTATAGACGTTTTAATGTTTTGATTTAGTGTATCATTTTTCGTTTGACTTGAAGCACTAACAAAGTAATTATTAAATCCGTTTGCTATTATAAATGGGTCTATAAGAATGTCCTCCCCGTCGTTTATTTTATCAATATATTGAACTGATTTTTTCTCATCTGTCTGGCTCTTTATGATATCCCAGGTAGTCCTACCGATATTTATACTATTTTTAATTATTTTATTATTACTTATTTTCTGTGCTGTGATCACGCAACGTTTAAGTACTGTTGAATATCTTTTAAATAACTGTTTGTTGTGCTGTGTTTTAGATCTGTAGTACTTAAACCTCATAATTCTCTTTGTTTTGCAACTTATCCGTAAACCTTTCGAAATCCAGTTTTGTTTTAGCTTGTTAACTCTTTTTATTTTTATTAGAGGGAAACATAAATTATACGCCTTGTTTAAATCGGTATGCCGGAAAGCCTCAGAGAATCAGAGAGCCCCTAAATGTTGTTTAATTTTTTCTATATTTTCACCTGAATAACACCTCCTGTGTACGTAGTAAACATGTTGCATCGTTAACTTCGAGTCACTTTCAAATTGCAACATTTGAGCAGTATTATGATCCGACAGTCCTAACGGTACAGTAAAACCTTCTGCATTTCTTATATTACTGATAATGTGGTCTATACATGACGCACCTCTTGTCGGCGTTGTAATGTTTAAGGTTAAATTATAATTAAGTAGCATATTTTTAATTTTTTTAGTTGTGTTATTGTCCAGTAGTGTATTTATATGTAGGTGTCCTGCTATTATAATTTTGTGCTTCGGAAACCTCGTCATTAACCTGTGTAACGTAATGTCTAATTTATTGAAAAAACGCTGTAAAGTATCCTTTAAATTATTTGGAGTTCTATATATACACAATATTACAATTTTAGGTTCCAAAATTTCAGTGGAGCAACACTCAAATATGTTATTTTCTTTTAAGTCATTATTGATTTGTAGTTCTTTAAATGTAATACCCGATTTTACTAAGATACACGAACCCTGCTCCTCTTATTTCTTGAGTAGGCGCTTGCCATTTGATAGCCAGTAATTAAAATATTATTTTCCTCACCTAACTTCACTTTAGATTCTGTAAAGCACAGGACATCAGGTGATTCCCGGTCTTCATTAAAGAGAGTTATTTCTACCATTTCCCTTTTTGAAAACAACCCATTGATGTTTTGATGCATAATTGAAAACTATGTCAATTTGTTAGGAACGAAAAAATGACTTTATTTTATCGTTTGACTGTGCTTCTCGCG
The DNA here is from genome assembly GCA_907269095.1 of Blastobasis adustella. Classification (NCBI taxonomy): domain Eukaryota; kingdom Metazoa; phylum Arthropoda; class Insecta; order Lepidoptera; family Blastobasidae; genus Blastobasis; species Blastobasis adustella. The sequence continues at coordinate 3,443,987 of OU026132.1, forward strand.
GTTTGTGCTCCGTTGTTTTAGAAAAGTATTCAAGCATGGTAGTTTGTTTTAAATATGTGTTTTTATGTATAGTTTTAGGCTTTGCATAACTGGTACACCGTAGTTTATTGTAACCTTAATATCTAATTTGGTAGTCATTATTGTCAATAACATAATTAATTTTCACAGTCCAATCAAGTAAAGTAGTGTTAATATTACGTGCAGACATTTCCTTATATTTTATATTACCATTATGATTTACAAAATAACAATTTGAAAAATTTTTGCTAATCAAATATAACATGTCATTCAATTTACCTTCATTTAAATATTTATTTTTATTTATACTCAACAAAATAATTGAACATTTTGAATATGCTTTTAACGTGGCTGATAGTTCTGATAATATTTTTATGGGGTTCTCGTCATGTTCGCGTACAGACAATATTAAAACATCGTCAGAAGAAATCTCGTATAAGCTGCAACTTTTCAATATTTCTTCCGATGAAGCCCCTGGTTTTACCATAGAAGTAATGTGGTACTTTTCATATCCAGTGTTTAACCTTGATGTTGAAAGAGCTCCAGAAAGGCTCCTACACTGCAGTCCTCCTACAATGAATATATTCTTCTTTCTTTCTGTTGTAGATACCTCCTGTCCCAAACTGTCACATATTTCTGGATTATTTGTAGCTTTAGTCGAACTAATTAGTGTAGAGTTGCTAGTAGTTGCTGATTTATTTATGTACTCCGATAGGTCTAGTCTACGCATTTTTTCTTTTCTGTTAGATAGAAGCTGCTTCTTTTTCTTTGAACCCTTCGAACTACTGCACAGCATTTTTAAGGCATCTATTTCCAATTTTAACTTATTAATTTGCCTGATAGATTTGTTATTCTGTATAATTGTAGTTTCAAGTTCATTTTGTGTAGTTTCTAACGGTGATTTCAGCTGTTCTATTTCATTATAATATAATATACAGTCAATTACACAAGAACGTACGGCCTATAACTTCAAAGTTAAGGGTCGGGGGTAGCGGGGGGTGGTATTTTTGAACTCAGGAGACACAGTTCTATCATGCAACGGTGTTAACTCCCAGCCCGTTACGCTCGACCCATCAGAGTGCAGTATCTGTTGCACAAGTTGCAGCGTGACGCCTATATCTCCACATCGGTCTGATGCACATTCTGTGTGCATGTAGCCTAGCAGACCAATGGTGACCTAAGCCTGCAGCCAGGTATATAATACAGTTGGGATACATACTGGACGCGGTGTCGCATCAGCTTATCTACGTCAATAATACCAGGAAATATTACATAATAACTTTAATTTATATTTATAAAAGTATAGTACAAGTAAGCGTAATGTTCCCCAATTAAAAGGCCCAGTATGTGTTGGGGTCTGGACCTTCACCAAATCCGATCCGGGTCCCCAACACCCCAGACTTCTTCACGACGTGCGAGTCTGCTGGTTCCACAGCACTCCGGCGGGACCTGGTGGGATCGGTCATCTGTAAATAGAAAAAATAACACCCCGACCCTCAGAATGTCTTGTAAGCATCAGCGAAATTAATGTTATTTTCACATACTGGGCCTTTTAATTGGGGAACAATACGCTTACTTGTACTATACTTTTATAAATATAAATTAAAGTTTTTATGTAATATTTCCTGGTATTATTGACGTAGATAAGCTGATGCGACACCGCGTCCAGTAGGTATCCCAACTGTTTTATATACCTGGCTGCAGGCTTAGGTCACCATCGGTCTGCTAGGCTACATGCACACAGAATGTGCATCAGACCGATGTGGAGATATAGGCGTCACGCTGCAACTTGTGCAACAGATACTGCACTCTGATGGGTCGAGCGTAACGGGCTGGGAGTTAACAACGTTGCATGATAGAACTGTGTCTCCTGAGTTCAAAAATACCACCCCCCGCTGCCCCCGACCCTTAACTTTGAAGTTATAGGCCGTACGTTCTTGTGTAATTGACTGTATATTATATTATAATGAAATAGAACAGCTGAAATCACCGTTAGAAACTACACAAAATGAACTTGAAACTACAATTATACAGAATAACAAATCTATCAGGCAAATTAATAAGTTAAAATTGGAAATAGATGCCTTAAAAATGCTGTGCAGTAGTTCGAAGGGTTCAAAGAAAAAGAAGCAGCTTCTATCTAACAGAAAAGAAAAAATGCGTAGACTAGACCTATCGGAGTACATAAATAAATCAGCAACTAATAGCAACTCTACACTAATTAGTTCGACTAAAGCTACAAATAATCCAGAAATATGTGACAGTTTGGGACAGGAGGTATCTACAACAGAAAGAAAGAAGAATATATTCATTGTAGGAGGACTGCAGTGTAGGAGCCTTTCTGGAGCTCTTTCAACATCAAGGTTAAACACTGGATATGAAAAGTACCACATTACTTCTATGGTAAAACCAGGGGCTTCATCGGAAGAAATATTGAAAAGTTGCAGCTTATACGAGATTTCTTCTGACGATGTTTTAATATTGTCTGTACGCGAACATGACGAGAACCCCATAAAAATATTATCAGAACTATCAGCCACGTTAAAAGCATATTCAAAATGTTCAATTATTTTGTTGAGTATAAATAAAAATAAATATTTAAATGAAGGTAAATTGAATGACATGTTATATTTGATTAGCAAAAATTTTTCAAATTGTTATTTTGTAAATCATAATGGTAATATAAAATATAAGGAAATGTCTGCACGTAATATTAACACTACTTTACTTGATTGGACTGTGAAAATTAATTATGTTATTGACAATAATGACTACCAAATTAGATATTAAGGTTACAATAAACTACGGTGTACCAGTTATGCAAAGCCTAAAACTATACATAAAAACACATATTTAAAACAAACTACCATGCTTGAATACTTTTCTAAAACAACGGAGCACAAACCGCGAGAAGCACAGTCAAACGATAAAATAAAGTCATTTTTTCGTTCCTAACAAATTGACATAGTTTTCAATTATGCATCAAAACATCAATGGGTTGTTTTCAAAAAGGGAAATGGTAGAAATAACTCTCTTTAATGAAGACCGGGAATCACCTGATGTCCTGTGCTTTACAGAATCTAAAGTGAAGTTAGGTGAGGAAAATAATATTTTAATTACTGGCTATCAAATGGCAAGCGCCTACTCAAGAAATAAGAGGAGCAGGGTTCGTGTATCTTAGTAAAATCGGGTATTACATTTAAAGAACTACAAATCAATAATGACTTAAAAGAAAATAACATATTTGAGTGTTGCTCCACTGAAATTTTGGAACCTAAAATTGTAATATTGTGTATATATAGAACTCCAAATAATTTAAAGGATACTTTACAGCGTTCTTTACCAGCGCAACTACCGAGACTTACAACGCCCGCTCGAAATTACGCTACGCTTGCCTACGAATCAATGTTTAAGCACCTACACAATAAAATTGGTCGCTTACCCACTAGTTGATTCGAAGAATTTTATAGAATATAAGGCAGCGTACATAATTGACAAAATACGTAAAACATATTGCCGATTCGAAAAACATTTTTTTTTATACTATAATACCACATAATACATGCCCTCTCCCTCAATAAAAAATATATGACCTTAGTACATATATTTTTACAGGATAACATTACGCTTAATCATTTGAAAAATACGGTTTTAAATCTTTTGCATGCCATGTTCCTATATCTTTTCCGTAGCAATTATTGAGTCGGTAAATATTTGTACCCTTAATTACCGTAATGATCGACTTTTGATATTTCGGTGCTAATTTGGCCATAAACTTATTCGCAGCGTTCGAAAGATATTTGGTTTTTCTCCACACTATATCCCCAATTGTAAATTTTGCCGGTCTACGTTTCAAATCATAAGGAATGCGACTAGTGTTATGACTTTCTCTCAATTTCTGGCAAACGCTGTCAAATATGAGGTCCCTGTTCGTTTGCCATTTAAAATATTCCTGCATATCATATGTAGAGCAATTATTATCGGTTATTATGTCTGCAGAGTAGTTCGCGTTACTAACTGTTATATAGCCTGTGGTTTCATGAATAGCCGTCCGTATAGCATAGCCAATTTTATGTAGATGCAAGTCCCACTCATTATGTTTCTTTGACTGGATATATGTCGAAATCATAGTTCCAATCACTCTATTAACGCGTTCTGTGGGGTTACTCTGTGGATGATAGTGTGGTGTAAACTACAAATTGATCCTATACTTTGATGCTAGGTCCCTAAATAAATGACCATCAAATTGTCTCCCATTGTCACAAATTATGGTTTTTGGAGCTCCAAATAGCGAGAACTGATTTTGAAGTATTTCACAAATCTTGTCCGCTTTGCCCGTTCTCAGCGGGAATAACAGTGAAAATTTACTAAAACAGCACGTAATAACTAACAGCATAGTGTTAAATTTTTTGCTTTTAGGAAAAGGACCCATTAGGTCAAGTGCAATTAATTGCCAAGGCCCCGTTACGTCCCTATGTTGTCCCATTTTCCCGAATGGTAGTTGTTGGGACGGTTTAAATTTATCACAAACCTCACAACTTACAACGTACTGTTTTACATCATCGACAAGTTTTGGTCAATAGTAAGATTGTTTAACCCTATAAAGGGTTTTCCGTATACCAAAATGTCCTGAATTAACGTTGTCATGACATTCACGCAAAACATCTTTCCTTAACGATTCCGGTACAAAGAGTTTCCAATCAAACGATTTATCGGGAAATTGCTTCATCGATATTTTTTATATAACAGGTTATTGCTAGTTGCCCATCTTGTATCTCTCTCCTTTCCCTGAAGTATATCATCTATTTTCTTTTTATACCATTCGTCTTTATGTTTATTAAAAATGTCAATTAAATTTACGTCCTGTATTTCATTGACACACCTCGACAAAGCATCCGGTACTATATTACTCTTCCCAGGTCTGTGTATTATGTTAAAGCTAAATTGTTGCAATTTCATTGCCCATCTTGCTAATCTACCGTGCGGATCCTTCATTTTATGTAGCCATTGCAAGGCACTATGATCCGTGACCACCGTGAAATGGACCCCATCAATATAAGGTCTAAATATTACAATTGCATAGACTACGCTTAATAGTTCTCGTTCCGAGGTTGAAAACTTTCTTTCCCTATACGATAATTTGCGACTTAGAAATGACACTGCCTGATCAACTCCATAATTTTGGCATAGCACCGCACCGATTTCTACACTAGAGGCATCACATTGAATGATGAATGGCTTTGAATAATCAGGACACAACATAACAGGTGTCGAAGTAAGCAAGGTCTTAAGTTTCGTAAATGCTCCTTCAGCTTCATCTGTCCAAACGAATTTCTTGTGTTTCTTTCCTTTTGTGAGGTTATGTAATGGAGCTGCTACAAGCGAAAAATCTCTAACAAATCTACGATACCAACTAGCAATACCCACCAATCGTTTGAGTTCTGTAATATTCTTAGGTCTCGGAAAATTTAGTATAGCCGACACCTTGTCAGGATGAGTTCTTAAACCGTCCTTGTCAATAATGTAGCCTAAAAACCTAAGATTTGATCTGGCAAACTTGCACTTATCAACATTTATAGTCAGACCCGCTTGTTTAAGAATCGACATTACCTTTCTCAATATATTTATGTGCTCTTCAAAGTCTACAGAACAAATTACAATGTCATCTAAATATGCCCATACTTTTCCATCAAGTTCGTGAAATAAAATGTCCATAAGTCTTTGCTGTGATTGCGATGCATTAACTAGACCGAATGGCATCACTTTGAAATGGTAAAGGCCACGACCTGATACTGCGAATGCCGTTTTCTCTTTACTACTCTCTACCAATTCAATTTGCCAAAATGCTGATTTCAAATCAATTGTGGATAAGTAATGAGCATTGCGGAGATTATCTATAATTGCAGAGACCCTAGGTAAAGGATAAGTGTCCCTCTTCGTTACTTTGTTTAATTGTCTACTATCAAGACACAAGCGATTATCCCCATTTGGTTTCTTTACGATTAAAACAGGTGAACACCATGAACTATATGAAATCTATTAAATTAAATTAATTAATTATTAAATTAATGATTATCTATGAAATGACTGGCCTACTTGTTAATTACGAAATCATTACAGTAAACATTTGGCTTATTGTCTATTCATCTAAAAATCTTACTGGCGTTTTAATAACTCTGCCACAGCGTGTTTTTTTTAAAGCAGTGTTTACATTGATTGTTTCTTGATTTTCACTAGATTTCGTATAACTACTGTTGTCTGATACATTAAGCTCCTCCAAAATATATGCCGGCTTGAGTCTATCTATTGACACTGTATTAATTTTTCCGTTAATTACAATTTAAAAATTTTAAGACCTCTTTCGACAACTTTATATGGACCGCTGTAGGGTGGCGTTAATGGCTTCCGTACGGCGTCTATCCTAAGAAACACATGTGAACATCTGTTTAAATCGGCATGCACAAATATATTCTTGTTGCTGTTTACATTTCTGGATTTAGGCCTAATCTTACTTATATTATCTCTTAATCTAATAATATACGCCTGTGAATCATCTATTGTAGTTTCGTTTTCAGTACAAAAATCTCCCGGCAAGCGTAAACAATGCCCTAAAGTCATTTCCGCTGCGCTTATGAAATCGTTATCGCTTTGACACGCGGCCCTCAATCCTAGCATCACCGTAGGTAACTCCGCATATCAACCATGATTGTCGTTTAATCGTGTCATTAAAGCTGTTTTTAATGATCGGTGCCATCTTTCTACCTTCCCATTGCATTGAGGATGATATGCAGTTGTTCGTGTTTTATGGATGCCTAATAACTTCATTAACGTGGTAAAAAGTCTACTTTCAAAGACGGCCCCTCTGTCTACTGTAATTTTATGACAACATCCAAAACGACTTATCCAACAATCATATACTGCTTTAGCGACGGTCTCCGCTGTAACATCTGCGACAGGGCATATTTCAGGCCACCGTGTGCGTCTGTCTATCATTGTGACGCAGTATCGATAGCCTTGTTCTGTTACGGGTAGGGGTCCTATTATATCGACATGTAAATGTGTAAAACGGTCGCTTTCCTCAAAATTACTTAGCCTAGAAACTGTGTGCCGCGCTATCTTACTCTTTTGACAATTAATGCATGTTCTTACCCATAAACCTATATCTCTGTTCATTCCGGGCCAAAAAACTCTTTTACTGATTAACGCTCGCGTTGTTCTAATTCCGGGGTGACTTAACCCATGTAAACTATCGAAAATAGATTTCCTAAACTTGACTGGGATAAAAGGTCTTACGCGTTTTGTTGATACGTCACAGTAAATACTTTTATTTGTGTCGTTCATATTCACGCGCTCAAGTTGTAAGCTGCTATCGTGTGCTCCACTCAATAAATTCGCTAGCTCAGCGTCTGTCGCCTGCTCATGCGCAATTACTTCGAATTGCAACGAGGTCATGCAAGTTATCGTTTCGACTCTCGACAACGCGTCAGCAACCGGGTTCTGATTACCGTGTATGTGTTGTATATCGTTCGTAAACTCACTAATGTACAACAATTGACGCGTCCTTCTGGGTAATTCTTTACTAGACCCTAACTTCGAAAACGCGTAGGTCAGTGGTTTATGATCTGTGTAGACCGTAAAAACTCTGCCCTCTATCATGTCCCTAAAATAAACAATGCTCGAATAAATTGCCAAAAGTTCCTTATCATAAGTGCAGTACTTCTTTTGCGGTTCCGTCAGTCTTTTAGAGAAATAACCGAGGGGTTTCCATGAATTATTTTCCTTTTGGTGTAAAACCCCCCCTATACTGTAATCTGAGGCATCTGTCATTAGTGCTAACTGTGCATTAGAGATTGGATGAGATAAAGTCGCTGCATTTTTTAAATTTTCCTTACAACTCTCGAAAGCTCTGTTTGCCTCTTCTGTCCACTCTATCTTACGCTTATCTTTTTTCTTTGACCCATGTAAATATTTGTCTAACACTCCTTGTACTTGTGCTGCGTTTGGTATGTGACTTCGGTAAAAATTTAACATACCTAAGAATCTACGGAGTTGTTCGATCGTCTCCGGTTTCGGGTATTCCTCAATAGCTTTAACTTTGTCGGGTACCGGGCTAATACCACTTTTTGAAACATTATAGCCTAAAAACTCAATTTTTGGTTGGCCGAAAACACATTTTCCTAGATTAATAGACATTTTATATTTTCGGAAACGCTCAAACAACCGCCGCAAGTGCTCCTTGTGCGCCTGCTCGTTCTCTGATCCTATAATGACGTCATCCAAATATCCGAACAAAAATGATTGACCTTCAAATTTTCTATTATTCTCATTATTAAAATTTATCTGTTCTATTCCGGCTAAAACTGTGTCATTAATGTACCTCTGAAACGTCTGCGCTGCATTTCGCAGGCCAAAAGTCATTCTTGGGAATTCGTACAGACCAAAAGGAGTAATTATAGCCGTTTTCTCTATGTCCTCTGGCCTGACCTTAATAAAATGATAACTTCTAAAAATATCGACTTTAGAAAATATTTTTTTATTATGTAATCCATAAGTAAAATCTTGCACTCTAGGAATCGGATAACGATCAGGTAAAGTAATCGAATTTAGCATGCGGTAATCGCCACAAGGTCGAATTTCGCCACCTTTTTTAGGTACCACATGTAACGGACTCGCCCACGCACTCTTAGATGGCCTACATATGCCTAACTCTTGCATTAGCTGAAATTCTTTCTTAACTTTATCATACCTGTCTGGTGGCAACCTCCTTGCTCGCGCGTGTACAGGTGGTCCCGTAGTCTCTATATGATGATACACCGAGTGCTCGGGTATGTCCTTGAACGTCACGGGCCGGGTAATGTCCTGAAACGACTCTAGTAAGTCTGCGTACGGGTGGCAACTACTAATAGATTTAATAGTCCCTTCAAAATGAGTACTCTTTGATCCACAAACGTATAAGTTAGTTATTAAATCCTGTAACCTATTGTTATATAAATCTACCGTTAACCTATAGTTTCTCAAGAAGTCCGCGCCGATTATTGGCTGTTTAACATCGCAAACAATAAAAGGCCATTTAAATGATCTTCTGAGTCCCAAACTAAGCTCTAAATTACATATGCCGTATGTTTTAATCACGCTATCATTGGCAGCATACAATTTAACATCACAGTGATTCAAAAAATTATTTTTTACACACCGTTTTGGAATTACGGAAATGTTAGCTCCCGTATCTATTAAAAAAGTACATTTAGTAGAACTATCCCAAACTAATAAACGATGATTTTTTTCTACCTGTTCTCGCGTACATTCGTTCACCGTATCCAAATGTACCGCAGTTAGTTTTCCGTCTCCTCCTTCCGCCAAGCGCACGGCTGTTCACAGTCTCTAGCGTTCCTCCGGTACCGGTAATGGAATCTGCACAACCAGTCAGGATCTCCTGGTGTCCTCCTCCTCCTCGAAGTAGACCTACTCCTGTAACTGCTTTCTCCTCTGCTCCTGGAACGCCCGCGTGTCTGCACTTCACTCCTCAGGGATGCCACTTCTAACCTCAGTGTGTTGACCTGGTTGACCAGCTCTGTGAGTGATCCTTGTGTGACCTGCACCGGTCCCTCTGTCACGGCGGCGACGTCGTAGTCCCTGCTGTTCTCCGCTACCTTGTCCGCGATTGTGGCGAGGTTGTCCAGAGACTGGTCGGGACACACCGCGATGACCGCCCGTACTGCTGCTGGCATCCTTGACAACCACAGGCTCTTCAAGGTCTGGTCCGACACCTGCGTGGTTCTTCCTAAATCCTTCATCTTACGCAGCAGCTGCGTCGGCTTCTGCGCGCCCAGTTCCATCTCTGAGACCAGCTTCTGAAATTGCCGCTCTGCACTTTCCTCGTACACCTGGAGTAGCCTGTCCTTCAGCACCTGGTATTTGTTGCTCACAGGCGGCGACATCAACAAGTCGCTGACCTGCTGAATCGAGTCACGTCCCAGCTTGGCAATCACCATGTTAAATTTCGCGTCGTCCCCTTGCTTTTGAGGCGCCATAACTGCCTCGAATTGGGCAAACCACAATCGTGGCATATCAACCAAAAATTCCGGTAGTTTTGAAGAAACACTGATGGTCGCTAGGCTAACTTCTGCAGTCTCGTCATCCTTCTTGATGTCTTGAGTCGCCCGGGCACTAATCTGCGGTTTCGGCCCCATAGTCGGGTGCGCGTACGCCATTTTTAACCTAGTGAGCAGTATCAAAGTCTCTCGAGAAAATGCTTAAAACTGTATAGTAACTGTTAATTCACTTCTCCACTAGTCTTTTTACTTCACTTTAGATCACGTCGGGGTCACCAATGTGGGAAATGTCTATTGAGGTCTGCTCCGTAGGTTAAATCAAAGACCGCTTTAGTATAAGTACGACGTTTATTATACGAAGTGCATTGTATCCCGGTTAGTGGCCGACTGCTGCATTACAATATAAAAATGCTTACTAGCGAAAGAACTTATCTACACACCTACAATGTAGCTAGGTATATACCTACGCTACAGTTCTACAACATCCTTCTCTAGCATGTCGTCAAGCTCCTTCTCTATTTCCTTCCTGACCGTGGGCGAAAAATTATACTGTTTTTGATTAAGCTTAAGGCTTTCACCCGTATCTATAATATGTTTAAGAACATGAGTTCTGCCCAGCCATAGGGCTTTTTCATTCATTTCTTCAATTAAATCCGATAGTATTTTACTTTGATTGTTATCAAGATCGTCTCTCGAAATAACCTTAGGTTTCCCATCAGAAATTGCCCCGATTTCACTTAAATCCTCCAAAACATCACCCTTAAAGTTAATGGTTATGCCAAAAATATCAAAAAAAACTTTCCCAAAATAAGATCCTGACTTAAATTAGGCATAATATACATTTTTTCAACTTGGAACTGGTTATCTAAAGTTATAGGCACATAAAAAAACGCAGATAAATCGTGGATCGACCCATCAGCTGTTTTAACTGTAAATATTTCCTTATTTTGTGTCTTTAATCCCATCGACCTTAACCTTTCTGCAAATGCTATATTCATGACGCTACGATTGGCACCTGAGTCGAGAAGTCCCATACACCAAATTTAATATAATGCCGGTTATCGTTAGCTTTACTTAACAAAATAGGACAAACCGAATCTCTAGACATATAACTACGAATAACCGATAGCCAATCCTGCCATTCTTTGTCGTCTCTATTTAGGGGAAAACCTTTTAGGCAGTATTTGGGCTTTCCCCGGCAGCGTTTCCCTTACAGGCACAGTCTTTGGACATAACCCTGAATCTGCCACACTTGTATTAAAACAGACGTTGTTTGGGTAACCTTCAAGTTCTAAAAATGTGGCCTACCTCACGACAATTCCAGCATCGTTTATTTTGTGAAGGACTTGTAGACTGTATATTCGACACCACATTAATCTCCCTGCTAGATTCTGCTGGAATCTTGTAAGCCAAATCAGGTTCTAATATCGTGTCACAAAATTTGGGTTCTTTAAATTTATCGCAATTAACTTAAGTTCTTTTTATAACGCGCAAAACATTCACCAATTTCGATACCGATTCAAAGACGTCTCTACAAACCATTTGTTGGTAATATGGTTGCAGATTTTTTAAGATAATCATTACCTTTTCACGCTCTAATACTTTGCAAGGGAGTCTATTAAACATATTTTGTATGCTCGAGATGAAAATGGCTATAGATTCATTTTTCCCTTGTGTTCTTGCATTTATTTCTGCTATGAGCTCCTCCTGGTAATAAGGTGACTGAAAATTGCGCTTTAAAAGTGCAACCAATTCATCCCAGGAATTAATACAAATACAAATACAAATAAGTTTATTGAAAAAATCAAGTTATACATATTATGCTGTTACACGTTTGCAGTACATCAGCTGGTGTTACAGATCAATGGAAAGATCATTATGGCCTCCACACTAGGACATGCCTGTATCGTGGGGGTTATCATGCCTGTAATAAATTCCCTATTCGCCCTGTACCATATAAGAGCATCTCCTTTAAAAAAATCAATGGCATAACGCCAAAGATCATCCTTAGTAGCATTACGTGCATCCTTTAATTCATTAACTCTCTCAAGGAAAGCATTCACACTTATGCTACTATTACCCGCAAACTGAATACCCCAACTACTAATCGGCACCAGTTTATGCTATGGAACGTTATCTACTGTAGAAGTACGGCATAATTTATTTTTCTTAATATTGTCCAGGTAATTCATGTTGTCAAACCCATCTTCTAAATCCTCTGATTTCCCACGTTCCCTTTCTATTTTCCCAATGATAGATTTGCCAAGATCACCTAATGTCTCCTGCAGCATAGTTTTAACCTACAATGGCATATCAAAATTAACTTCAAAGTCATCTTTTTGCTCCAATTCTGCTAGTTTATTAGTTTTAGCCATTAGCTCCGATCTAATATCGCGGTCAGTTTCCTCTATCGCGATATATCTATGATATAAACGCGAAATCAAACGCCTAAACAAGGCACTGTCCGGCTTTTCACCAATTTTTGTAATGTACATAGCTAAAGTATTGAGCTTTAACGAATACGTCTGTAGTTCCTTGTGTGGGTCCTCAAGACATTGTTTAGATATTTTAACTTCATACGGTCTGTCCTTACTCGTATTTTTATTCAGTAGCAGCTCTTTTAAAATATTTTTCATGACCGGGACTGACTCCTTAACGTAGACACCCCGACACGCTAGTTCGAATTCAATTTCGTCTTTAAGTAAAAAATTTGGATCCATATTGGCAAAAACAAATATTTCAAAGGTATCACAATACGACCAAACAAACAATAATGCCGATTAAGTACAATGTAAACGGGTTAACTAAAACTAACTAAACTAAAGCACTAACTTTTAGTCTACTACTAAGAGAACATAAATAAAGTAATATACATTAAAAGCCTAAGTTAAATCACAAGGAAGGTAATTACAACGATAGGTAAGTTTATATAATATAACCTTAAGAAAACAAAGCAAAAAAAACAGTGTTGCAATGCACAATGTGAACAGACCTCTATGAATCGCCGAGAACAAAGAAAATCTAGATACACATCATTTACCGTAAATTTTAACGTTGGGCGCCATTGTTACGGGTGGTTTGTGTATATAATATAAATTAAAGAAATTATTCTACGTGATAAAACCAATATAATAACTAGTAAACCATTCAGTACATCCTATGTACCAAAAAATTACATATCATGCAATAACTTACAAACTACAAAAAGGTTTACTTAAAACTAAAAAAGGGCGCCAGGAGAGTTTTTATTCTAGTTCGGAACTCTGCTAAACCACGGGTCTAGCTCAGCATAGCCGGGATGTAGATCATTACGTTTTTGAACAATTTATCTCCAAATATAAAAGGGCGTGTCGTTAGGCTTTAGCCTAATATTTTATGGTTTTACATCTTTGTTTTAACAAAGATGTAAAACCATAATTCAAAACCATATTCAAGCTAGCCAGACTGATTGATTTGGACGGACGCTAGATCTTAAATATCTAGGACTTACCCCTTTATTTTTATAATTTCACTGAATATGAGTCATTCATAACTTGCAAAGCACAATAATTTTGGATACGAACCAACAATTACAAATATCGACTTTTATGACAAAACCACAAATAATGTGCCAAATGTCTGCTCTTACGCAATATCCAATTCGCAATGTCTCGCATAAGTCGTTCGTCATACCTTTGAAATATTGGAAACAAAAAGGGTAAACTACGCAAATAATAAATAAAGTACAAAAAAAAACAAAATTAAAATGTCACTAGGGAGATTCGAACTCGGGTCATACGTTCATGAGTTCAACGCTTTACCAGCGCAACTACCGAGACTTACAACGCCCGTTCGAAATTACGCTACGCTTGCCTACGAATCAATGTTTAAGCACCTACACAATAAAATTGGTCGCTTACCCACTAGTTGATTCGAAGAATTTTATAGAATATAAGGCAGCGTACATATTTGACAAAACATATTGTCGATTCGAAAAACATTTTTTTTTATGTAATACCACATAATAGTACATAATATCATATTTATAATATTATGTTAGGGAATAATGTATTATATCTAATATTCAAACCATTCAATACAATATAAACTTTCAGAGTAACTACCTAAATGTTTTCTAATACATACATAAAGGATAAATAATATAGATAAATATTTTGTGTTAGTATTGTTAGTAATATTTTTATGTAACTAATAATCGTAAGTATCACGAAATAGAAAATTCAGTTTTGGTGTTACTAGTGGGATATGTGGCATGGTGGGTACTTAAAATTTGATCTAACTTACTGGTACAAGTAGAACCTCTGTTCTATCATAGCTGAGGTCTTTAAGGTAGCTGGTGACTCTCTTTTTGCATAGAAAATAGTTAAGCACATAGATGTTGAGTACCTTATTTACATTATTGTATATAAAACCTCCCAGGAAACAGAAAAATCTCTGGCCAAAACTCGTTACAATGGGGGGATCAGGATGTGGCACTGTATATGGTCTTCTACGGGATTTTGTGGTTGAGGATGGGGGGATGTAAGTGACCGTGCGATGTTGAGAAAGTATTGTTTGGAGAATAAATAATTGACGCACTGTCAGTACTGACGTCCTTTGATAGAGTTCAGACGTTGAGAATCTAAATGGGAGAAAAAACATGACTTTAAGTAATGAGCGTTGGGCTCTATCTAAAGTCAAGAGTGTGGTTTTAGGAGCACCTCCCCATGAAGTAATGCAGTAGATTAGGAGGGACTGACAGAGCGCAAAATAGACAGTTTTCAGTAGATTTATGTCGGAAATATGTCTCAGCGTTTTAAATATGTATATTAACTTACGAACTCTATTAGACAATGTTTCTATGTGGGATTTAAAATTCAAATAATTATCAATTATAATGCCCAGATATTTGATTTCACTGACACAACTAAGCGGGACACAAAGACACCTTTCTAAGTTGCGACATGTATGTGATATGATGGGAGGTAGTGGATCAAGATTAGGTTGTACGTTATAAATGGAGAACTTCATGTATTTTGTCTTGTCCGTATTCAAACTTAATTTGTTTTGTATGAGCCATTCAGTCACTCGGCTGAAACCCAACTGTGCAGCTGCGTGAGCTTCGTCCCAACTGTTTTCCCTAAAAAGCAAGACTGTATCGTCTGCGAATGTGATTATTTGCGAATGACCTATGGGATTGTGTTGTGGGGTCGAGCAGCAGATATAGACACTGTTTTCATTTTTCAGAAAAGAGCTGTGCGTGCCATTTATAAATTAAGACAAAGACAATCTCTAAGGGAAAAATTTAAAGAAGTAAATATACTAACCGTTGCCAGTCAGTACATATATGAAAACATAATGCACGTTCGTAGGAATCAATCTATGTTTGCCAAGAATTGTGATATTCACAAATTAAATTTAAGAAATAATAATAAACTGTTCGTACCAAATTATCGCCTAAGTAAAGTAAATTCCTCATGGATGGGTAACTGTATACGTTTCTACAACAAAATACCAGATACAATTGTAAATCTGTCAGAAACGAAATTTAAATGTAAGGGTAATGAAAGGGTATTATAAGATGGATGATTATATTAATGATAAAAGTGCATGGTGTGATGTCAACTGCAATCTATAATTTATTAAGTATATAACTTATATATTCACAATATTTTATTATTTAAAATTGTAATAATACACATCTTTATAATATTGTTAAATGAATTGTTTATTCGACGTTCGAAAGCGATTTTTTAAATCCTACTCGAATAAATGACCCTTTCATTTCATTTTACTGGCGACAAATGAAAAACGTTTTTTGTATTCAGTTTTAGGCATCTATTTTCGAAATGAAGTTTTATTTTTACATGTATATACAAATATAAATATTTGTGCACCTTACTTTGTTTTCATACTTCCAATAAAAAAGACAACTTCATAGGTAAAGACCCAATACATTATTTTTCATGTATAAGTCACAAACGATACAGCAAGCTTCGAAAAGTGGTAAATCTGTACAATGTTTGATCTCTTCAAAAAGGGGTTCTCTCGGGGTCAGCCATACGCTAGTATTGATACCATTTGGTATGTAAGCTTGTTTATATTGTTTAAAACCTTGTAATACTTTCAAATGCTTGAAATAGACTTATTTCAAATTGCAAAAATTCATAGTTTTCAATAACTGTTTATTGTCAACAATCTGGCGGGCCGTCAGATTATTTGCCACCTTAGCGATTAAATATCCTTGTATTCCAGGTACAGTTGATTATGACTTAAACAGTAACCACATTACAATACGATGCGAACCCAACGAGAAATTCGCTGTGTTACCGAAACTGAATGATTCCGTGACCCCGAACACCGTAGCAGTATATAATTGCGAGCTTCCAGATTTTCCAGAATACACGTACAAATCAGAATTTCAAAGACTCAATATTTCCACTGAAAATTTAAAAACATTGTATTTACAAGGCAATGTAACAACTATGTCTGATATACTAGCAGGTTATCAATTAAAAACAGATACACGGTTCAGAGGATTACCTTCAAGTGCAAATATTATAGCGAAATTTTTGGATGAATATGTCACAATGTACTTTAAATATACATTGACCGATGAAGAGCTGCCACAACTAGGTAAGTAATTATATTTTAGTCAAAAATTACTTACTTTATTCATTGTAGGGATTGTAATTGCTGTACCTCGGATTCGCGATGCGAACCGGAGATTTCCGCTGCGATCTCAAATCCCGTATCTCAGCAGCGTAGACCAAAAAACGCAAGTTGACGACATTCACCTTAAATCCCAGTCAAGCTTAAGGGGCTTAAACGCAAGAGATTTATCAGACATGGCCCAAGCTGGTGAAGCACGTCTGCAAACTCCACACTAACGAAATGCTGAGGTGAATGTGCGGCCCTACGCATCTAGTCCGAATCCGTAACGAGTACATTGTATCTATGGCAGCCTTGACATAAATTTGCGGATAAGTATGAAGAGGCTCGCGTGCGCATGTTATATATAAGCCCTCAGGGGTTTTGGACCAGACAGTATAAAGGTCTGCTAACTAGCTGCCAAAACCAGCCGGTATAAAGTGGTCAAGCTACGACAAAAAAAATCGCAATTCGATGTTCAGGGTAGCCGTTTGGTACATGTGTACTTAAGGTTAAAACTATTATTTTGAAAGGTAGTTCTTAAAAATATTCCCATGGGGAAGCAGCAGGGGGAGCAGTGACGGAGGGAGCAATGACGTCATACATTTTTTGTATGGGATTTTAATTGTTTTTTAGAAACTATCGTGTTTGGTATCAAATTAAAGGGCTTCATATGCCTATTCTAAAAATATGCTACACCATTACCTAATTACCTATTGGCCACCCGTTTTCTAAAAATAAAAAAATACACTTCAAAACATTTAAAGTTTAGGCTCCTGTAGGTAGGAGACGGCCTAGTAATTTTTTGTAATACATACGCTAAATATCTTTTCTTCATATCTAACTTCAAAAAGGCAATTTTATAAATATTTAAAATTGCAAATCAGCTAAACGTTACGTTACATAGGTAAGTAACCTTTAGTTGTTGTTAAACATCACAAAATGTGTAAAATACTTGAAATTAACGTAAACAATCTGAATTATATTATGTTTACGTGTATTACTTGTGACTTTGACCCATTAATTCCGTATTTTATTTACATTATCATTCTAGACTGTGAGGGTGCCGTGGGTTATCCTACGTCATCGAGTACAAAAAAATCCACTTTGCGATAGTAGAGTTTAGTAAACCCACAACCGTTGGGCTGCCTGTGTATAACCTGGCACTTTCGGTACAGTTGAAGAGAAAAATTGATATTTTTCGACCTAAACCACGGCAAAGAGTACAAGAATGAGACCTCCTCGTGGCGATAGTATTTACTTATAGGATTATAATAAAACCCGCCTGCCTTACATCTTCTTGGCCGTTTCGCTAATCCGCCACATTGAAGGCACCTAAAAATTATACCGAAACTATGTCATCGACTACAAGAATGAAACCTTTTCGTAGTGATATTACTCACTTAGAGAAGTGAAAAAACACCGGTCTGCCTTACATCCTCTTGGCAGATTCGTTAGTCAGCCACATTATAGTAGCCTTAAAATAGACCGATACGACGTCATCGAGTACAAGAGTAGGCTTAACAGGGTGTAGTATTTTTTTCTTTAAGAAACCTAGCCTATGATATCTGCAAAAATGTAAGGATCCTAACGACACCTCATTTGTTTAAAACCGTCCTGGCGTTTAGACGTTATGGTGGAATAATACCTGTCCATTTCATATAAACGACGGCGTGCGATAGAAATAAAGGCATGCCACGATAGGACACACTTTCGAATAAGAATAACAATTAAGTTAATTTCAAAAAAAATATTGCATGTTGTTGTTGCTTAGATCCAGCCACTTTACAATTTCTGTACTGAAAACTTTGTTGTATCTACACTATTGGTAAGTATAGTAATTAAGGAATTGTTGTGCATGTATATTGTAACTAGTATATATGCGTGTTCTGGGTGATTTAGTAGAAATGTATATCTTGAGTCCACATATGCGGTCCGCCCTAATCAAGGGCTCTTGGATCAGGGCGAAGGTGGTGTTATGGACCTCCAGTAATTTGCATAGTTGAGCCGTGGCGGTTTGACTATGATGGAGGTTGATTTCGATGATGTTGAATATTAGGTTTAGGCGAAGTCAGCGCCATCATCCATCAGCGCTCTCTCCTCCTCGTCTAGGCTCATATCGCCTATATTGCGGGAGCATTCGTCATCGATGCCGCTGGATACCGGTATGGCGGTATCCATCGGCAGCACTGACGGTGGCGGTAGCAGCGGCTCTGGCTGGAGTGTTAAGGAGCCAGGGGTGGCCCGGTGACCACCCCAGGTGGCTTACGGATACGGTTATGCGTTATAGTGATTGGGCTAGGTTCCACCGTCTGTGCCGGTGCTCCGAAAACTTCACTCTCGCGGCCAGGAACTTCACGTTGACAGACCCTAGACAGAAGCACAGCCTACGTTCTTTCTCCTGCATTGTGGGGATGATAGCTTCCGGGACGCTGACCACGACGAAGGTGTTCTCCGTCTGCACGTCGACCTTACGCACTCGCATGGTGTCCACCTGAGCCCAATCGTTCTGGTAGCGCAGCGTTTTGCCTATCAAGCATGTATCAGGCCGGGTACTACTATGCCGTAGCGAACGCGACGTTGGAGCTCGTGTTCCTCCTTCACACAGATGGTTTCTCCACTCTTCAGGATGACATTCCCAATGACCCAAAATTATTTTTATTTCTTTTATTTATTTATTATCAGAAATACATCAACAGTCTTATACAGAATAACATTTAAAAATCATACAATAAATGAAGACCTATAGTTTCCTAAATTGATACATAAATACAAACCAAACGATTATTTATACATAAAATAACATGAAAATAAAGTACAACAATTAGATGAGTAATATATTACATAACTCTTTAACGTTCCCTTTGAACCTCGGTAAAGTATCTAAAAACATATCCACGTCAAGAAGATGCTCATTGTAGTATTTACACGCACGACGAACAAAACTGTTTTCCACGTAACGCTTTCTGGTAGGGTTAACGTGAAAAAGTGGCTTTTTGCGACAGTCCCTTTCGCGTCTGAGTGGCACTCTTAGGGAAATATGCTTAAGTAAATTAGGCGAGTCTGTTAGGTTATTGACAATTTTATAAAGAAACACTGCATCTATATCCTCATATAGGCCTCAAAATTAAAAATATCATTTTGTAGCAATTCACAATCATGGACATTGCGAATTACCCTAAAAATCTTCGTGTCATCGGCATACAACAGCATATTGAGAGCCCTGAGGGATGCATGCATCCTACATGTAGGACGCATGTAGGATGCATGCATCCTACACGTCGGATGCATGTAGCGTGTGAGAAAAAAATTATATATTTAGTCTGCGCACATCGCACGCTAACGACATCGTAACGACATGCAACTTGACACTGACATGACACTCACTGCATACGTGTCTCCTAGGGATGTTCCAGTTTTTGTTTAATTGAAGCTAAAAACTAGAAAGCTGTGACCCGGTATACAAATGTAAGACCCTCATCGATTAAATATTATGTAGTGTGAAATAAGGTATTTCTGATATGAAAATTGGTCCCGCATGCTTTTCAATTTTCATTAAGTAAACCTAAATATATATGTATAGGTACTATTATTACAGTCATACAACACTCACTCCCATGTCCCATAGGGGTAGGCAGAGACTATCGAGTGCCCAAGCTACGATCCTAACACACCTCTTTTGCTTATTCTACGTTCATACATATTTTCATGCATTTACGCCGGTTGAGGGTAACCTGCCCTTACTGGAGCTGGTCATTTAGTTGATCAATATAATGTCCTTCTTGGGCGCTCTGTCGACCCTTCCATTCACATTCATACGATAGATACCATTTGTATGCTGTTTTTCTGCCATCCTCCCCACAATCATACCTCTTTCAATCCTAGTCATCACATCATCATAACGAACTTTTATCACATTACTCCTCATTTTATCAATGACGATGACCCCACACATACTCCTTATATTATACATTAAATATATTGTTATTTTATTACACTCCTTTAGACATGGAATCATGGACAGAATGGCACAGATCTATCATTACTCTTCAGGAACAAGAGTTCTGAGATCAATAGTTCCCAACTTATTACACTTTTCACGTTAGACAGCTGTCATCCGAAGTGTAGATCTCGACGAGTACTATCATTTCCCTAGAGCAACTAGTGTTCTAGGACCTTTAGTTTCCGAGTTATAACTATTTTAAGTTTGACAGCTGTTATCCGAAATGTAAATCTCGACGATTACTATCATTTCTTTTTAGAAACTAGTGTTCTAGGACTAATTGTTTTCTAGTCATAACAGTTTGAAGCTAGCGGTACACTACATTAGAGTCGCTTTGGGGGGTTGGGGGATCTTCTAATCATTGCTATTTTCTGAGGTCTCGGCCGATTTCTTTGATTTTAGTCTCAAACGATGGACCGTATTAGGCACACAATACCACCAGCGCAAAAAACCAACTCGGGATTTTATTGCGTGTTGCGACTTTTTACAATTAATTACGTAAAATATGAAACACGCACATTGCCACAAATGCAAAACACCAACCCGGGACTTGTGAAATTTTTGCAATCAAAATGGCGGACAGTACAAAAACAGGCCGGCATTTCGTACTTTCACTATCCTGGGTACAAGTTCGAACCCAGGTTCTTTCTGCGCGCTGGTGTGTGCCTATTCGTCAAATTATTACTCATCACACTAAGTGAATGGTGTTATAATATTTTGTAAGTGCTTCTGGTACACACAATGATAGTGCTATAAGAGAGATTTAATTCTGAAAATCACAAGGCACTTTATATTTTTGCAAACTGATTTATTGATTAGGACATAATTAACATTAGAACCTTATTATAATATGTACAATAAAAAGAAAAATAAATTAACTAACTTAAAATATGTAAAAAATTTGGGCCGTGTGGAAGCGTACCCAAGATGCTGGCAGCATTACCTCTCTGAATAGCAATGCTTATTCTTTGTGCGAGGTAACTGCCAGCTCTTCGGTCACCTGTGGTGTCGACCAAATTCTTTGCAATTTCTTTGTACAAAGCGAGCGCCCCGGGGCCCCACGGACCCAGGGTCTCGACACCAAATGCAACAAAATTGTATTGGGTGCCGATACCTCGGTATTTCACCAGTTTTTGCCTTTCGGCGGTCTCAGCCGCAGCAGCAACCTTTTTTGAAGTAAATGGAAGATGGGAGGGTGCCAGAGTGTCGACACACGTTGCATCCCACACTAAGGCCCGACCCATCTTCCAAGGGATGAGCGACATTCCGTCCGGTCTCTTGCCATCGTCACGTGCGATACCGTTTGGCTCTAGAATAGCCGGCACGTTGACGGTAGCGAGAGAGCGGCGCAAAATGTCGTTCAAGGCTGCATGGCGTGAAAAGCGGCCTGCGCTTTTTTGGCAGGATAGACCGTGGTGTCCCAGGTGGTCGACGTCCACTCCACACGGGCATTTATGTGGGGTGCAGACCTCAGCACCGAGGCAGAGAGCCACGGCCAAACGAAAGGTGGTGTTATCTAAAAAAGTGCCAGTATTGGCCGATGGGTAGGCCTGGAGCCACTGGCCAGACTCCCACCTGGACACAGCTTCCAACCTGGCGCGGGTAGAGTCGGTGCAGTTGCTAAATAGTGTTGAACGTATAAATTTGGATTGAATTTCATCCCAGCTCTTTTGACTGTTAGGGCATAATGGTAAATTTGGACTCGGGACAGCCGTAAGCCAAACGTTAGTAGCCTCGCCCAGACACGCCACCTCAAAGTTTGGGACGGAAGGATTTAGAATTTTTTCTATGAGGTTGGACGTGCTGTGGATTGAAGATAAAAAAGCTGGTAAAGATACGTTTGAAATTTTGCGGATACCCAAGCCCCCAAAACGGATAGGCAGAGAGGCTTGAGTCCAGGCCTGCTCGGAAAGGTTGACATTTAAAATTGATTCTAATTGACTTTTGACCAGATTGTCAATAGAATCAGTTAAATTTTTGAATTTCCAGAGAGGACAACACCGGACTAGATAAGTCAATTTGGGTACAAAGAGGCAAAATTTCAAAATAAAAATAGCCGAATGTGTGTTGATTTTAATTAGGCGGTCTGAATATGAGTTGAATTTAGAAATCGAATGCTGTACTAGGGGTGTTATGGAGTCATCGAAGATGGGTGACCCTAGGAGGCTAAGTGATGTCTTGGAAATAATTCTGATGTTGGGGGCCAGAATGTTGAAGTTAAGTAATGGTTATGACATCTCCGGAAGGGATGTTATCTGATATGAACAGTTCACATTTGTCTAAATTCAGTTCGAGACCTATTGCTTGAAATTTCTGAATTACATTGGCGAGGTCAGCTAAGACGGAATCTGCTGAGCCTCCCAGGGTCCCATCATCCAAGTGCCAAACGTTAAATTTAGATACTAGTGTTTGGATAACGGGGTTAATGGCGAGGCTGAAGATGGCTGGCCCGAGAGGGTCACCCTGTTGACAGCCGGTAGCGGAAGATATTTCATTATTTTTATGCATTAATTTTGAAGTGCTGGAGTAGCACTGGTGGAGATAATTATAAATTTCTGGCAGGTTTGTTTTAATTTCTTTCAACAGGGTGTCCCTGTTCACTGAATTGAATGCATTCTTAACATCGAGTTTAACGATAACATCACTGTGGTCAGGGCCATTCAGAAAGGTCCGCAGGGCGTGGACGGCAGCCCGCCCTTCGTCCCGAAACCTAACTGAATTTCGAAAATAGGTTTTAAAATTTTGTAAGAATGCCAAACGCAAACTTTTGACACCAAACGCCTGAAAGTTGAACCCACAGCGATGGGCCTGACTCCGCCGTTCTTCTTAGAAAGAGCTATGAGATTGGCACCGTACAGTATGGGAGTGATTAAAGAATTAACTATACCGGCGAGCATGAAATTTACAAGATGTGTGATAGATTGTGATAGACGATGGCCCGAGTCCCCTATAAAATTTGAGGTGAGATGTTTTAAATGTTGTGGTGATATCCCGTCTAAGCCTGCGGCTGACCCAGTTTTGAAAGAACCAATCGTAGACAGGATATCCTTTTCAGTGACACGGAGGCAGGCTTCTGGGGCAGTTGGGGGATCTATAGTCGGCAGTACATTAGGAGCTGGGGGATGCTTGCTACGCAACGCAGCGAGGGTGGCAGGTGTGTCCGGAGACAGAACGTCACTGGAGAATAAAAGTCGAGCGGCACCTTTAAGATCTCCGTCGCTTACTTTAGTCACCTTTCGATAGACATTGAAGGAGTTTGGGTTATTACGGTTACTGTTGAATGAAGAGGAACCTGTCACCGCTGTCGCTGTCACCCCGTCTGCGCTTAACATCGAAGCAAACCGCGGAGCTCTTTTCCGGATTCACTTCGATGCGCCACAGTTTGAACCAAGCTTCGAGCTTGTTCACCGCCTTTTGGAGCTTTGCCATCGGTGGCCTTCGCCCTTTGGCGTAGATTGCCGTGTCGTCGGCGAAAAGGGACAGTTGTACCCCGTTGTCGGGGACGGGGATATCGTTGGTGTACGATATATAGAGCAGGGGAGAGAGTACAGAGCCTTGCGGGACGCCGGCCTTCAGTGAACGTGGGGAAGACAATGTACCTTCGTGTCTGAACCGAAAGGTACGGTGTTTTAGGTAGGACGCTACTAATCGGACTAGTCGATCGGAGAGACCAAGCTTGTATAGCTTGTATACAAGGCCTTCGTGCCAGACTTTGTCGAAGGCCTTGGCGACGTCGTAGAAGACTGCGACCGTCTTTTCTCTCTTTGGGTAGAATCCATTGAGGATGAATTCTACTATACGATGGACTTGCCGGGGGCAATAGTGTTTGGGACGAAAGCCGAATTGATGGGGAATAAGAACATCGTCTTTGAAGAGATGTTCTTTCATTCGAGAGAGTACAACTCTCTCGAATACTTTCCCTAGTGCCTTGAGGAGGCTTATCGGGCGGTGGGATGACGCTACATTTAGTGGCTTTCCCGGCTTGGGAATGCCTATGACTATGGCTTCTTTCCACGCGGTCGGAAAGTGGCAATGGTCAAAACAAGCATTAAAAATGACCGCTAACAAAGTAAGCACCTGTTCGGGGAGGTACTTAAGCGCTCGGTTGGAAATTCCATCCGCGCCCGGCGCTTTGTTAGATTTGAGACCCTTGATGAAGGAATGGATCTCGTCGGGGGACACTGTGACTGGGTCCGAGGTGGGGGGGAGGGAGGTCTTTTGACGGACCTCCTCTTCCACCGCACGCACGTGACCGGGCTCGCACTCTTTGGTGCTAGGGGAGCATTGTGAAGCAATGCTGTCTGCTAAGCATTCGGCTTTCTCGTTGTCCGCAAACGCAATTGTGCCATCTGGGCGGACAAGAGGAGGGATGGTGGTGGTGGCGTCTGTACGAAGGGCTTTCGCCACTTTGTAGTACGCTTGATGGGACGGGGAAATCGTCTCCATGAGGTCTCCCCAGCGGGAGTTCCTCATTTCGTCGAGACGTGCTCTCACTGCCCGCTGAAGTCGGTTGGCAGTGCGTCTGTACTCTGGGGTCGGGTAGAGTGCGGCCCTCCAGAGGGCCGCATTTTTGGCTTTAATCAGGTTTCTGACTTCGAGCGGCAGAGCGACAACGAGCAAGGGGCCACTTGCTCGTTGTCTTTCAACGCTGATTGAATGTGGGACGTTAAAGAGGCAACCGCAGCGTCGATTTTATCCGTACTATCGAAATAGTCGGATGAAAAAGCGAGCGGCGAGTCGGGCGCGTCCATGATGGCCGCCATGGACTCCTTGAAGCCTTCCCACTTCGTGAAAGTCCGCGGAAGTGGGGGAGAGATGGGGGTGGGTGAGCCTAGCACGAGGGAGACTGGACGGTGGTCGGAGCCTAGGTCGTCGAGTGTGTCGATCGACCGGAGAATGAGCGACACGCCCTTCACTAGCGCAAAGTCTAGTACGTCGGGACGGTGATCCACTCTGTCGGGGTAGTGGGTGGGGGAGAGGGGACAATACACGTCTAGGTCGAGGGACCTAGTGATGTCCATTAAGTGGACATCATTCGTGTTTGTGGATTCGCAAGTCCAGTCGGTATGTTTGGAGTTGAAGTCTCCGAACATAACGACCGACTCGCCTAAAGATAGAAGCGCTTCGAAGTCGCTTTTGAGAGGCAGGGAGCCTGCGCGGATGTAGACAGAGGCTATGATCAGGGACGGATGTCCCGTCATGCCTAACTGTACTACAGAAGCCTCCATGCTCGAGAGAGCAGGAGTGGGGATAGGGGAGCAATGGAGCGATCTCTTGTAGTAAATGGCTGTCCCCCCGACCCAATGACAGTGGGTCTGTCAATCCTAACAAGGGAGAATCCAGGGATCGACATACCCCTTTGGATCGATGGCTTAAGCCACGTCTCCTGGAGGAGAAGTAAGTCGAGTTCCCTGCTACTAACGAACTTCCTGAGTTCGGGGATATTGGTGCGTAGGCTGCGCACATTGAACGAAACAAGCGAAACCCCGGCCGGCTTCACGCGACCGGTGTCGACGGGAATGACGGGAATGGCGGGTGTGGCGTGAGGCGCCTGGGTCATTACTTCAGGGCTTGAAGTAGAGAGAAGTGCTCGGCAGGAGCGTCTAGCCGCTCGAACGGAGTCGAAGCGGTGCGCAGTTTGTGCGCCAGGATAGGGATCTCGTCAATGTTGACGGACGCTAGGATGGAGGATATGTAACGCATATCCTCCGCCCAAGAAGAGGGCCGCGACTGGCTGATGGCCTTAGGGGGGGTGGTGGGGGGAGCCTTCGGCCCCGGGGCCTTGGGTGGACCCCAGGCTGCAGCTGGAGCTGCGCCAGGGGGGGTGCCTTTGGCCTTGAGGGGGGGGAAGTGGGCCGCTGACGCTGAAGGCGGCGGCGGCGGCTTTGCACCTTTGCCCTTAGCGGGCTTCGGTAATTGAGATTTCGCACCTTTGCCCTTAGCGGGCTTCGGCGCGGAAGAGCGGGGGCGAGGGGCGCGCGGGCAACCCCTGTAGTTGGCTGTGTGGCCAGATTGGCCACAATTACAGCAGAAGGGAGGGGTGGTGGAGTCGCGCGTACGCGCGCACTCCTTAGTGGCGTGGCCTTCGCCACACTTGACGCAACGATGGGGGGCTGTGCAGTTGACCGACGCATGGCCATACAGCTGGCAGCGATGGCAC
Source organism: Blastobasis adustella (assembly GCA_907269095.1). Lineage (NCBI taxonomy): Eukaryota > Metazoa > Arthropoda > Insecta > Lepidoptera > Blastobasidae > Blastobasis > Blastobasis adustella. Next base: position 3,470,850 of record OU026132.1, read on the forward strand.
TGTCCGGGGGAACCGCGTTTGTGCGGGGGCTCTACTTTAATTCCTGAGAGTCCACAGACCGTGAACCCTCCTCGGAATATGGCCCTGGCGTCGGTGGTGTTGGAGAGCACCACCAGAGCCAGGGGGAACACCTTGCCGGAGTGGCTGTACATCTTATGTACAGCCTCGGCGGGGAAGTTTTGCGACTTGAGGTCATCGAGGATGGCCTCATTTGAAAGTTCGTGCGGCACTCCGCGGAGTACCGCACGCACTTTACGCTCCTCAGGGAGGGCGTAGGTGTGATAACCTATCTTATTGAGCGCTAAGAGCCTGGTAAGGCTCCTGAAATCTTCGACCGACGCTACGTCGATCTTGACGGCTACACCCGTGTTTGACGCACGGGTGTAGCGGATGCGCTGTTCCGCGCAGAGACGGGAGACTAGCTCCCACTTGGACTTTTCCCTAAGGAAAATGGGCGGGGGGGGCTTGGCCTTAGGCGGGGCGGGCGGGGAGAAACGCGCGACTGGTTTGACGCCAGTCGGCGCGTCCGTGCGAGCGGCAGCAGTGCTCGGGGCAGGGGTCGGGGGGCGGGAGATAGCCGCATCCGGGGCGGGCGCGGCTACCGAGGACGAGGCCTCGGACTCCAAGCGGGCAACGCGCTTGCGATGCCGCTTTGATTTCGGGGCGAGCTCGAACCCGTCGGGCTCGCCCACTAGGGATGGGAGGGGCGTGAGGGAACAGGGTCCCGCCACGGTGCCCGAGCACGAAGAGGCGCGCTCGGACGCGGACGCCGCCCTCTTGCGAGAGATCGGCGCCGAGAACTGCGACACGGAGTCTTCGAACTCCATGTCCGCATCTGAGGGGTCGCAGGGGGCCTGAGGGGCACTCCCCATTGCTGCCAAGTAACTACGAACGACGTAGTCATCTTGACCTAGGTTCGCTCGGAGAAGCAGTTGGGCCGCCTGTGCGGCAAACTGCTCTACCGAGATCGGCATTGCAATTTGGCAAGAGGGACGGGGAATATAATGAATTGAACTCGTTGAAGACGAGAGAAGTCCTCCCTGCGCGAGGCAGGGGGGAGGGGGGACGGGGATCGGTGGAGCGGTTATCCCTATTGGATATAACCGCTATCCGTCACCCTTGGGCAGGCCCAAGTGCAATGGGATCGGGACGTCCGGTTTCGTTAAGACCTGAGGGGCCTTAACAGCGCACCGGGGCAACGCTAGCTGGCTTAGTTGCCACCGTTAAGTATCCACCAGCTCAAACGCGATAGAGACGTAGCTTTGTGCTACCAACGAATCGATAACAAGAAACTACGTCTCTGAACGAACGTAACTAGAACTCGTTACGTTCGGCGGGACGCGGGCTCGCAACGCTGAGAGGATTCGCGCGCGAAAAACTTTACGTAACGTAAAAATCTGCGAGGGCGAGCGGCAACTTGCGACACGGGGGTGCGCACCGAAGCCAAAGCGGAAACTGTGCGTGTCCTCCACAACCTTGTTCCATCGCGACCTTTATATTATCGAACAACGAGGGAGACAAAAATTCATCATCCCTATATGGTAGACGTCCCACCATCTCATACTAAGCGTTTTGCATCCACTTTTCTTATGCGCACTGCAAAGGACTGGAACTCTCTGCCTGAGTCACTGTTCCTTGATAAGTATAACCTTGGGGTCTTCAAATCAAGTGTGAATAGGTATCTTCTAGGCACTGTAACGATCACTATGTACCATGAGCTCGTCACCGTACAATTTCTTTATATGACGGATCCGGTCAACAGCATGGAATCATGTGGTCAACAGCATGGAATCATGTGGTCAATAGTACGGACTCATGTGGTCAATAGTACCGACTCATGACGCAGAAAACGGAAGTGGGAGTGCGCCGCCTGGTTGGGCGTGCTGACAGAGTCTCGACGGCACGACTCGGGCGGAGGGGCGGGCTTCTTGGCTCGACCGTCGAGGAGTGAAACTGTCTCCCCATTTCGTTTATAGAAAGTGTTGTTTACGTTTGAAAATAAAGCAATTTTAAAATCACCCTAGAAATATTAATGTAAATTACCTCAACCGTCTACATTGTAATACCGCTCTATTTTCAAGTAAAATTAGAAGTGATGTGCTAAAATTAAATCTTCGTAAATTAAATTCTCGTAGGTAAATCGAACCGTTGTACACCATTGTTATGCAATAGAAGAAAGTATTTGTATTAGTAAAACAAAAATAAAAAATAATACATACTGTTTTTAATTGTTTGATTTAATTATACCTGCAGAAATCTAAGCAATTAATTTAATTGTGGTGTCAAACCACACTGCTAAATGAATCTAAATCTAAACATCTCCTTCAAAGGCGTTGAATAAACTTTAACTGGCTAATTTCGTAACTAAGCAAATTATTTAACTAACATAATTATCTGATGATAAAAAAAAAAGATACGAAAATATTTTACATGAGTAATCCAAATTAAGATACGCAAAAACAAAGAAAACATACTAAATTGCCGTCCATTAGTAAGTTTCACTCGATTTTTATTAATGGTGTCAATATCCCAATGGTGCTTTTGAGGGCCTGCCTTGACCATGACCCATGATTTGGTACAGATGATTTGTTGTTTACTTTATAAATCCCCCAATTTGTCTAAACTGAAGTCTTTGTCTTATATCTCGGGGTGTTTGGACTCCTGGCTGCGCTCTGAACGTGTTCAATCATTTTACATTTTAATGCAGGCAACTCAGCTGGATCGAGTAATCACTTTCCTTTTTTATTACGGTTTAACGTAGCATAGCTGCATTTTTTTTGTCACTTTTCATTATTACCATATCTTGGGCGTTGCGTTCGTTATCACCGCTTCTGATGTCGTTGCGTCAAGGAAAGTGCTGTATCAGGATCATTGTCATCAGGGTGGTGATATCAGCATTAGATCGTATTCGTACAGATAAATTAAAGAAAGGGTTCACATTTACTCCACTGTATTTATTCCACTTCATTTTTTGCATATCACTTATAATTTGCCTTGAAATCAGAGAGGTATTACAATGTAGGCAGTTGAGGTAATTCACATTATTATTTCAAAGGTTATTTTAAAACACTTTATTTGCAAACGTAAACAACACTTTCTATAAACGAAATGTGGAGACAGTTTCAAGACGTGTTCACTCCTTGGCGGTTGGGCCAAGACTGCCCGCCACTCCGCCCGAGTCGTGCCGTCGAGACTCTGTCAGCACCCCCACCAGGCGGCGCACTCCCACTTCCGTTTTCTGCGTCATGAGTCGGTACTATTGACCACATGAGTCCGTACTATTGACCACATGATTCCATGCTATTGACCGGATCCGTCATATATATCTTTATCTCCGTAGTGTCAGTGATTTGGTTTGTTTTGGATTTATCTTTGTTTCTAAGTTTCGAAAGCGTAAGTTACATTCTCATTATTTTTGGGGTAGTTATTAGGGGTAGTTATTGGGGTAGTCTTAGAAATTTCAATGTAAGTGTGAAAGGTGATTAAAACACAAACTTAAAAGAAAAAGAGTTCCAAATTATATATCATCAGTACTCACCCTCACTGAATAAAAAACTGTATTAACTAACCTGGGACACAGTTTCGGATGTGACATCGAATATACTCTAAGAGAATGAGTTAGCGCACGAACCCAACTTTGTGTTGGATGACCTAGGTGCTCTAACTAAGTCCACGTCTAGGTTTGCCATCGAATTCTGGTACGATTTAGACCCATGTTTCATTTAAGAACCTTTGTGCTTTTAAAGCTTTAATGACATTTGCCTACGGACATGAATCTCGAGTTTGGATCGAAATCTGGTCTAAGTCGTTAGCGTCCCTCACACTAGGCACACATCTTACACGCGCGATGTAAATAAAATTTAAATAATAGTCTCTCCATGACTCATGAGTCGATAGGTAGGACCATAGTAATGCTCGACGAGACGATCGGTATATGGTGTGATGGTTTAAAAGGATTAAAAGCTAAACTATTGGGCTGATCGATGTCTAGGCTTTGCTGGTTGGACTGAGATAACAGGTGTGATTGGAGTTTCAGTTTCCTTATCGATTAGGTAGGTTTCCGAGAGCTAAAGGTCCTAATTCCATATTTTTTGGGTAATTTTAGGGTTTCGCAAAACTAGGGTTAGAATGACCACATAAGAAAGAAAAATCCGATTGCCGTTTCAAGAGCTGTCAAATCTAAGTCGCATGTTTACTTTGTACCTTGTTTGATTTCTTGTGCGGATTTTATAAATTGTTTGACTATTTCGATTTCCGTGGATTACATTTTAATCATCTTACTTCCGCGGATTGTATGTTTCATTCGTTTCATTTTTGCGGATTTTGATATTTGATTTTACTTTTATCTAAGTGAACTAAATTTTATTCATTTGCGAATATTTTTCGAATATTTATACGGTTGATTTACAGATTATTATGAACTTACATATTCCTTGTGACGTTATTCAAAATGTATATGACGCAGCCATCTGGTTAAATCAGCCATTTAATGAGAAGGCTAGTCTATTAAATAAACGCCCGCATTCAATTGAATGCCTAGGCCGATCGTTGATAGAACTAGCAACACTCAACGTTTAACTTATAGTAAGCCAGCCCTTTAAAGACGGCTGACGTTAAATCAGGCAGATGATTTTAATTTAGTTCAAATTTTTTCCACTACGACACTGGTAGTCACCAAACCAAATATGGCGTCAGACAGCTCGCACAGCAAGCAATGTTTTCGTATTTTGCTCGTTTTTAACTATATTTAAAGTGCGGTACTGACATGTTTTAAAGTAAATATTAAGATAAGTTTAAGCAAAAACTAAGATTACATTAAATTTGTTCATTTTATTTTTAAACTTATAATTAGAAACATAAATGTCTGCAAAAGTTTCGTGCCATTTTACATTTTGTCATATAAAATAAGAATGTGCATAATCCCTTTTGTTCCTATACAACCATAGTTACAAGTAGTTAATTATAACTTTAAACTTATCTTTGTGTTAAATACTATCAATATTATAGGTAGGTACCTACACGCAATACAATTAAATGTATACTTACTGAAATTGTTGCCACAAATAATATCATTATTAAATAAAAGTGATATTTATTAATTAGTTCTTTTTTATCTTAGCAAGGTTATCATTTAAGTTGCAAACTCATGTTCAGTCTAACCAAACATATATTTCCCTTTAACGAAAGTTTCACGTTACATTCAACTACTTGGCTACTTGTCCTTTAGTCATTCAATTGAATGCCGGCGTTTAATTAACGGACTAGCTTTCTAATTAAATAGCTGATTTAACCAGATGGCTGCGACATATACACAACGTAGTGGGTCAGAAAATTTCAATCGATAACTAGACGATCACTTGCTTACGGCCGAATCATCATATTTCAAATGATGTTAAATATGTTATGTCTACCTTTTATAGGTAGAAACTCGTATGTGTGTATTTATACAAATAAATAGGTATAAGGGGACTGAAAAGTTACAGCACGCATGGTAAAAAGCAAAAAAAAATTCAAATCCCATACAAAAAATTGATGACAACATTGCTGCCCATGCTTGCTTTTGCATTGCTTGCCCCCCATGGAAAATTTTTTAAGAACTACCGCTCAAAATGATTGTTTTAACCTAACGTACCCGTGTACCAAACGGCTATCCTGCACATCGATTTGCGGTTTTCTATCAATATTTGCTTTGTAAACTACCCACTAATAGGAAATAATGATAGATTGACATCGCATAGTCAGATGCGAGACATACAACGTGACGATCCGGAAAACTCAACAATGTGGAGAAAAATGACCAGGAAAGCGGACCCTGGTTTCTGCCCTACTGCCACTTTCTATCCTTTTGCTATGTACGCAAGACCAAACAACAACATAGTAATAGTGTTAATTATGATCATACAATGTGTCTCTACTTTTTCTAAAGTAAATTAATTAATTTAAAATTAATAGTAGTAATTAAATAAAACCCGTTTTATTTAAGTTAAACCCATTACAACATGAGTGCCTGTTTATCATACTAGGCGTAGCCGAGTTTGACACGAGTGCTTTAATGATTTATTATATGCACCTGTATACACTATTTTATCTACAATCATATTTTTATATTAACGTATTAAAAATTTGCTCAACTTCGCTGGAGTCACGTCAGTTGCTGTACCTACGCGTCGAGAATATCAAGCGGCAGGAAATTCATCTCAATACTTTCACATTTATCTATTTATAAGACAAATCTTCAAACAAAAAAACACATTCACAAATAATTACAACCGTTAGAAAAAGTATTATGTTAATAATTCCATACATACACAATCACAAATATAAACAGAAAGTTTAAATTTTGAATTTGATAATGACATATTTAGGTATTCAGCCTACGTTTTATAATGATTAAAAAGTTACTTTATCTATACTCATAGCGTAATGTTCCAATTACATATTCGAAAACAGTTGTTTAAGGATAAATTTTTTCACGCCAGTCTATAAAATTTTAAAAAATTACTTTGCGATACAGCATTTCCCATACTATTTTAATTACAGCTGTAATGAAAAATAACTTTTTAATCATTATGCAACACTTTTCTTTTTTAAATTATTGTCGGGCGCTGGGATACGGCGAAATGTAGGCTGAATACTTTAATGTCTTCAACAAATTCAAAATTCAAATTTTCCTGTTTATAGTGTGTAATTATTTTCCCTTTAAATTGTATATTTTTTCCAATTGTTGTAATTTGTGTATGTAAATGTTTTTTCTTTTTTGAAGCAAATAAATAGATAAATGTGAAAGTAGTGAAGTGAAGTTCCCGTCGATTGATATCCTCGACACGTAGATACAACAGAACTGACTCGCAGCTTACTTCCAGCAAAGTGGAGAAAATTATAGGTACGAAATTTTAACATGAAAATATGAGTGTAGATAAAGTACTGTATGCAACTGAATATAATTAGGTATTAAAACACTTGTGTCAAACTTGGAAACAGACACTCATGTCTTAATACCCCCTTTTATATGCCAGTTGCACAAACTACTATTATGTTGCAGCTGTAATGAAAATAGTATGGGAAATGCTGTATCATTAGTATTTTTTTTAAACTTAATATTGAAAAAAAGTTTATTCTTAAACGACTGTTTTCAAATACGTAATTGTAACATTACGCTATGAGTAGATATAATATATTTTTCAACAGATTACAACAGCAGGGTACATCTTTACATTATATGAAGCATCATTTAGGCCGTGTGGTATCCGGCAGAGTAGAATAGCACTGTAGTAGGCAGAGTAGAACGGTATTCTACTCTGCCGGACACCACACGGCCAACAGTATACATATTTAGTAAATAGTCTGAATTTAAATTATATTGGTATTCACGTTACAGGTGAGCGGCATTGTCGATGCGCATGACATTACGTATCTGTCAATGTCACAGTGACAGGTGGCCCGCGTGCGGCGCTTGCGTCGCGGACAAAGAAAAAAATTTTTGGCTGTAGACTCTATTTAAATTTTACTTTTTTTATGGCCCTACATACTGGCCATGAAATCGTTGTCCGCTAGATGATGCCTAGTGTTCATTGTTGTTACACGTATACTGAATGACGTTCATAAGTGTTTGTGAAATCCTAAATTGAATAAACGTATTTGATTTTGATTTTGATTTTGATGAACTCAGAAAACAGTCATTGGTAGATGGCCGTAGTGAGACTCGAACCCGGTATCTCTTGCTTACGAGTTGGATACCCTAACCGCCCGGCCACCGACGCTCCTATCAAGCTTATAAATTATTAAATTCTATTGTAACACTGCGATCTCCAACTGCGTAATTTTATTTTCAGGCGAAATAATATCAATAGGAGACTCAATTTACCTGGAATGCACAAACGCAGGTAGTCTGCCTACGTTGGACCATATTCAAACACCAGCCAAGATCTACTCGGATTTCTGCGATCCAAATGACACTTACAGCGCTATGTTAAATGGTGTCAATATTAACTTGTCAAAAGTAGAGGTTTTATATATACGTCCTAAAGCCAAGTTCTCTTCCATGTATCTCATTGGATTGCCAAATGGTACAGGTTTTGACATAGTGTTAAAAGATACAGCAATTGAAATCCATTATTCTGGTAAGTACTTACACTTAAGTATAATGCATACGATCCGAATTTGTACATGATCTGAGTCGATAATAATGATGAACTGCAACATTCAAATTTGTAAGTGTGACATCAAAATTGTAAGGTAAATACACCTATTATCGCAATACTTAAAATCGGTGGAATCCCTTTCATACATTATTGGACTCATTCCCTGTTATTGTATTTACTTCATAAACGAGCTAAAATACATGTCGTAGAGGGTCATGAGCATAGACATCACTTTGACTAAGAAACACAACGTCAATCGAAGCGCCACCTTGCGGATAGCTGGAAATACTATGAAGACGTCATATTCGGCGCGCGGCCGCAACGAACAGTTGGCATCCGACCATCGACGAGTCAAGACGTGGACCTAGCTGCTCATTCATTGAAGAGAGAAGAAGTCTTGATTTATTGCCTCACGTCATATAGCCGTACTCCATAAAGGAGAGTGTGAGTACAGAAGGGACTACTAAGTAATAAGTTGTACAAGGGCACACATGAAAAGATTACCTGGCGCACCTTGGGTTTCGACTAGCAGGAGGCCATGGGTGGTGGCGGGTCTTCCAGTGACCCACGAGTTCGGTAGTCCCACATTTTTATGTGCTACTAAAATTATACTAAATTCATCCTATTCTTTCATTGTTTGCTATTTTTATTATAATAATGCTTTATAAAATAAAATAAATGAAATAAATAATCATGGACAGATTCACACAGCGCCATCTAGCCCCAAACTAAGCAAAGCTTGTACTATGGGTGCTAGATTACTGATATAATACTAAAATAGATACTTTTTTTTTAATTACATACTTATTATTCATAGAACACCCAGACCCGTAACAGAAATTTAAATTCATCATTTAAATTTTTGCCCGGTCGGGAATCGAACCCGGGACCTCTTGCGTGGCAGACCACTGAACCACTCAGGACCTCAATACACTGTTAAACTGTTCGGCTGGTTCGTATTTCAATTACACTATCCCGAAAATACCTTCTGATGGATCTCTCCCCTGCTAGAGTCTGCCCTAATCTACGACATATATAATATGAAGTGTTCATTAAAATAAAATTTTACATTGTTACATATTTACAAGTATGCACTATTTACCTACTAGCAAATACGCAATGGTTGTGATTTAACGATTAATTATCACAGTTATCACCTTTGATAAATTTTTTTTCGTGTTCGTATATTATTTGTTTTGTTTATGTAAGAAAGGAAAGCACGCGGCGCGGCACAGTGCTCTGTGATCCGGGCGGTAAGTCAAACTGTCAAAGTGACAATGACAGTCAGTCAGTCAGTCCGATGCTAGGACCAATAATATCTGGAAAGCACCTTGCCGCAAATGTATTTTGTACCATGATTTTGTATTTAATGACGTTCAAAAGAGTTTCGTAAACCCAAATTGAATAAAAATTATTTGACTTTGCAATTAAATTTACAACAGAACTGTAGTTAAAATACCTACTTATAAATGTATATATCATCTATTATGTACATTTTCCCCTGTTGTCGTACAAATACGTGCATTTAAGTTACCGCAGAAAGCAAAACCAAATTGTTTACCATCAGCCTCAATACACGCCCTACATCTTCTTGGTGGATTGGACGTTCAGGCAATTGTATTGCCTTGCCTTGGCAAGTGCCATTGGCGCAAACTTTTAATGGTACTTACCAAGGCACTTTAGCAATTTTTTTTTAAAGGAGGGCCTTTAAAATTCGACAAATTTAAAAAAAATTAAATTCGTAATTTAACAAATAGTCTTAATTCTAGAAAACTTGGGGCAATTGTGTCATTATTTTTACTGTGGTTCTAGAAATGTTATTTAGGGTTACGGTTCCAAAGTTTAAACGAATAAAAATAATAAAAATTAACCACAATAACCGAAAAATTGTTACAGTTGAATACAGACGTTGAGTTCTGGGACACCTGTATACACAGGTACACTTTTGCGAAAGACACGTGCGCGAATCCACTAGCGCGAATAAACATTTTTGCCAATGTAGATTTGCGCGAAAGCCACTTGCGCGAAAGACATTAACAAATGGTCGTTTGCGAGATTGGGTGGAACTTTGGAACAGTGACAGACAGACACTTGAAATATTTATGGAATGTGTGTTTCTGTGGCCGCAATAACAACAAATAGTAAAATCATAAAAATGTTGAAAATTAGGAGATTTTGTCGGCGATTGTAAGAATTGTTTTGTTATTTCTCTATCCCATTAAAGATAATACATCGATACAAGCACGAAACTTTGTGTGATTATAGTGCTAATACTACAAACAAACATATTACGGCGCTTTGAAATTTTCCTCATGTAACTCATATAATGCTACTGTCCCAGATAGGAGAAACCACAGGAATAACGTTTCTTTTTCTTTTTTGTTTAGATACAAAGCCGCTTTCTAAAGTAATTCCTTTTGCAGCACTGAACAGTGATACAGTGAATAAAAAAACTTGTATTCATTTACAGGAACGTTTCATGAAGAGGATTCAGTACTCCGTATAGACCTTTTAGGAAAAGGTAAAAACTCCCCGCCACCACCGGACATGAAAACGCTGGCATCCAAACTGTCCAACCTAACATATAAACATTTAGCAGTAACGGGAATGAAATCAGAGAAAAATCTCTATATAGCAGATTTAGTATATTCTATTACCAGCAATATCAGTGAAATTAACAAAATGACATTAATTACGGATTATATGGGTGATTTTATTTGTTTACCAGAAGGATTATTCACCAATATTTCTTTAACATCATTAGTGGTTAAACCTGAAGGAATACATCAAACCATTATGAATGTGGAGAGCAGTGTATTTAATAGCGAAACATTGACTACTGTATACTTACAATTTGTGAAAATGCCATTTCTCCCAAAATCAAACAATCTGGCGAATATGACGCTAGAAGACAGTGTGTCAGACGGCAAATGGGGTGGATGCCGAAAGTTACAAAGACTGGTTCTAATTAATCACACATTTTGGCGTAGTTTCGTGCCGAATCAGAGATGGCTGGCTCACTGCGAAAAATTGACGGAATTGGAATTGACGGATATGAATTTTTCAAATACATTTTTTGATATACTGAGCATCATTATTACTGGATTGAAATCAGTGAAAAAACTCATAATATTTAACAGCTCTGTGAAAATGCTTGCTGACAACTGTTTTGCTTCTTTAAGCAAAATAGAATATATTGACTTATCCGGCAATGAACTGCGTAATACAAATTTGTAAGTTTGACATTCAAGTTATAAAGTAAAGGCATCTATTACCGCGGTACTAAAAATTAGCACCGCTTTTCCTGTTTAATTTCTAAATTCGTAGGCTTACAACAAGTATATTTTTAAGAAGTTAGAACAAGTATAAATTATGGTTCTATACAATTTTACAATGTCCAACGGAAGTCAGTCAGACGTACCACAACACATCAAGTTACATCCATTTGTGCGTCGCCAGCGCGTTTTACCATAGCTACATTACAAACGCGGACCGTCGCACTAGCTATTGCGTTCGTTATACGTTAACACCAATATTTTTTGCATGAAAGCACAAGATTTGGTGACTAGACAGGACTGACCGCCCCGCTAAGGGGGAGAGGGAGGGGATAAACTTTTCTTACGCTGCGCACTGTCGGGTGGCAATCATTTTCAGATAAGGTAGGTACATTTTTGCATACAAAAAGATTGTATTATTTTCAAATTCTAAAATATTATTCTGAGAAAAGATCTTTCAGTAGCAATACACTGAACTGGTATATATTTAAAAAATATATTTCAAACCCCACTTTAATACCAATTTCGAAAAAATAAATTTAATAGTATAAAATTTATGAAAATACATTTGAAAGTTTGAAGCTTCGCATACAATTCCATACAAAAATAAGGACACCAAACGGACTAGGTTGCTAGCTAGGGTGTGATAGTAACGATTGTGTTTTGTTTTGATTAATTAGATCGTGAATCGTTAAGTCTAACAAAAAAATGGAACGTACGTAAATTAGAAGGTTATTCACCTATCCAAAAGGAAAAGGACGCTTTTGGTCTATAAAATAGCAAAATCGTATTTCACTGAAGTGGTTTTACTCACGCTTGCAAGTAAATCAAGCTGAAAAATCTTTGGCATACCTCGGTAAAAGATGAAATTAACTTCTGGTCTAAAAATATTGTAAAAAAGCTAAGCTGCGTAGGATAGTGGTTAATGCTTGTTTTATATATTTACTTTCTTATGTTGCGATTTTACCGCGGTAATAGACGGCTTCATCCTGTATTTAACTTAAAAGTCTTTAAATTTATATTATACATGCTATGACTCTGGCCGCGTGGACTGCACGTTATATCACGCAAATAAGGATTAAGGGTGAGGGGATTGAAGTAGACTATCTCATACTCTAGACACTAATCTAGCTACCTACTAAGTTCCATTAAAATACGTTTATCTGTTTAGGCGTTGCTCCCAAATTTCATGAAAATCTGTTCAGTACTTTTCGCGTGAAGGAGTAATAAATATCCAATCGTGCATCGTTGCAAGATTTGCATTTATAATATTAAATTTATGGATTAGTTGCAAAAAATTTAAATTTTATCAATGTGACACTTCTGAAATCATGTTTTTAAATTAAAGAGTCATCATCACCACCATCTACATTCTTTACCAACCTTCTCTCTCTCAATGATTAGGTACAGGATTTAGCCTTAATCTACAGTGTTGAAATAACATGAAAATGAAAAATACATTAAGACTTTAATACTTTATTGACAGTATTAGTGGAATAAGCGCGACAATACACACATTGATTCTGGATTATAATATTTTCCTAGATAAACCAGGTTGGTATTTTTTTCATTTTTAGGTTAATATTCGTTATGTGCGTAAACAATAGAGACTCTGTAACAATTGTAGTCTATCAATGATTGAGACAATTTAAGGTCCGGCGAAATCAACACATATGCATCAATTCGCAGAACTGCGAAACTCATTTGTTCGTAAAATGTCAGTGATTCCCACGCCGTAGTCACGTAGGTGTGTAAGACGCCATAAGATAACAAGGCAGCGCCCGCCGCGCCACTGACTCTCTCGATTCCCGGTCGCTTTAGTTACGTACGCCGGTTTTGCCGGAGCTTAAAGCTGGCTATCGATTGCTATAAATCACAACATCAGCATTACGAAAATTTTATTTTTGGGGTTTCGATATTATTTGATTCCTCTGTTCCCTACTTTTGACCTCTATCTATACGATATACTATTGTTTGTCACATTCGGTTCCTTCCATATTTCGTTTAATGCTGTATTCTATGGGTACCTATTTGAACTTAGTTGAATATTCTAAAGAGTCACTAATAATATTAAAGTATTACATTAACTGAGCGTCCCTTACGACTAGCCTACAACACTGCGTTGCGGCATCGCATCGCCAAAACAGCGTCGCGACACAATACGAAAATGACGTAACGACAAAACGTTCCTCAATTAAAGAAATGAAATAATCGGTGTCGTAATCGGTGATCTTGTTTAGCATTACTTGTCTGTCCGAAGTATAAAGTATACTGACGGTAGCGTGTCGTCGTATTGCAGATTTTTACGGTACGACAGCGCATCGGATAATTCCGCGATGCGTTGTACGGCGGCGTTGATTACTACGATGCGTCGTCGTGCCGCAGTGTTGTGGCCTGGCCCTTTGTCTGTGCTACCGCTAACTTAAATAATTATTTAAATATCTTTGTTAGTATTAATGGCAACTAAGAACTTTTATTCGTTTTTTATAGAAGTTGAAAAATATCTTGGGAAATTTAAGCATTCGATCAAACACATATCTATGAAAGGACAACAGCCCGATCAACCAATGAGTCAAGATTTTGGCGATTTCACGAACCTAACGTATCTGGATTTGTCTAATAGTGATCTGCCTGGAAATTTTAAGGTAAATGTTTAAACAGTGGAGGGATGGCTAAAAAGTGAAGTGACTGGAAGAATGAGAATGAGGCCTTTCCCTTGTAGTGGTTCACTGGTGGCTACTAATGTGATAAATCTTCATTGTGTTGTTTCTTAAATTATGCATTATTTACAGATTTCTTTATCAAAAGTTACAATATATCTAGGAAATAAGATAAATAATCCTTCTATCGCATTGCGAGTCGGTTACCGTTACCACTAGGCCACCGACGCGGATGCCCCGAGAGAGACTCGACGAGAGGCGTAATAATGACATTCCCCATTCATTATCAGTGATGTAAACTATGAAATATTATAAACTGTAATTAGGGTGTGCCCAGATCTCGCGAACAATTCGCGCGTAACAATTCACGAGTACGCACCCTTAGAGGCCACATTAGAGGCGGGCAACGCACTGGTAATGCCCTTGGTGTTGCTGATGTCCTTAGGCAGCGGTGGCTACTTTCCTTAATGTGGCCATAAAAAAATTTTTTTATTTGCAGGTTGACTATTTGCCAGCAAATACAAAACTGCCCGTCTTAGTTGATCTACGGAATAACTCAATACATTCCTCATCTCGTGCAACGTGCGACGATTGGATAAGTAGCTATCACCACCGAAGATTGTTACAGGTAAACTCAGAATATTAAAATTTTTTACTTAACACACAATCACAATCATAAAATCTGGACTCCTTCAAGGCCAGACTGAATAGACTGTTTCTATAACAAGCATATGCCATGAGATGGCAGTCACATGGTTTAATAGTTTATAATACAAAAATATTAAATATATGTGTAAATATTAAAATATTAGGTACTTAATAAAGACAAATGCTGGTTTTACTCATTATTAATATCTAGTTGCCCCCCCAAACCCCTCCCCGCTCCCCCTCTGTGCGACATCGTTCGCCTATCCCACCCTAGCCTACCCTGCACTTACCCTGCACCTACCCTGCACCTAACCAACACCTACCGTACAACTACTCTACACCTACCCTGTGCTTATTACTTCTGCAGGCCTAGCACGAGTGTGCCCGCGACACAGCTCGCGCCGCGACAGAAATTTGTCTGTCGAACCATTTTTTCAATCGCACTGTCAGTTGCATAGCACATGTGGTAATGAGTCGAGAAGTCATACCCCCGCGAAAGCCTCTGTCGCGGGCAATCAAAGACCAACAATGCACGACATAGCTGTGTTGAGCTGTGTTGCCATTTATTAAAGATTTCTTTATTTTGGGTACCGAATCTTTAGTAGGAAGCTTTATTTTTATTTACGTTGACGTTGCGACTGGCGGGTATTTTTGAAATAATGTGTAAAATTTTCAATATCAAAATTTAAATGTTTTTAATTGGATAAGATTATGCTTGAAATTTAGTGAAATATTGCATAAATTTACTCTTTTCACCTAGGAACGTAACATATCTCCCCAATTTTGCTTTTATTTATGCTTTTCATCTAACATGTGCTAACGGAGAGCCATTAATTAAAGTGTAAGTAAAATAAGATACATTCATAGTGTTAGTAACAATATCTCTTACATACTAGTGTTAGTAGTTATTGTATAAGACAATTATCTTGAATGAATGAATGAATAAATGAATTAATGATTTATTGCTGGAAAATGTGGTAGATGCTGGTAGATGTTACAATTTTTATACTCGTTTCTCACACTTTACTAGAATCTGGCATGCAATATTTGAAGCATAATTAATCTAATTATTATTAAAATGTCCGCAACAAATTACACAAATATGTCCAGCTGTACAATGGGGAGTGTTCTGAGGAATTATTTGATCTGGTGCCCACAGCACAATTCCGCCATCGCACCACCCGCCGTGGGCTGGGTACTCATCCCCATTACGTGGACCCTCTAGTGGTGTCCACGCGAAGATTCGAAATAAAGTTTCTCGCTCGTACGATTCGGATGTGGAATGAGCTCCCAGCCACAGTGTTTCCTTTGGTCTATGACATGGGATCGTTCAAGAGGTATATTAGAGGTTTCCTTAGAGGCGGGCAACGCATTGGTAGCACCCCTGGTGATGCTGATGTCCATAGGCGGCGGTGACCACTTTCCATCAGTTGGCCCGCATGCCTGTTTGTCTGCCGGATAACAATAAAAAAAAAAACAATTATAAATAAAGTAATAGTATATAAAGCTATAAAATAATCATGTCACTTCAATTAATTAATATTAATAACAAGTCATAAATAACACTTTCGCTAACACGTTAAAATATCAGAATAAGAATCAACGTAACCAAACGCAAACGATTACTTTACACGGGCAACATTTCCATACGTCACAACCACTTCCGATGTTATATTTTTTATTTCATTTAGTTTGACAGCCAACGGACTATCTCTTCGCAAAATGACTAGTGAAATATAACTGTTTTGCATTACAACAAAACATATATTATGTGTATGAGAAACACACAGCGTTGAGTGAAAAGGCTATCTAAGATTTTACCTTAATAAATGATGCAAACATACCAATCAATCCGCATATTACCTCCTTGTGTCACCCATTCCAGCAGCAGTGCGGCTTTACTACTTCCATGTAAGCGCGCTGAAACTTGTCAGAACATGTTTACCTCATAGTAGTCTTCATGATCCACCAGCAAGAACCTTGCTGCAACGCTGTGTGTTTCTCATACACGTAATATCTGTTTTGTTGTAATGCAAAACAGTTATATTATGTTTCTTCGAAACACACAGCGTTGAGTGAAGACTTGTTTGATTACTGCTGGTGAAAGAGGATTGCAGACGCTATGTGATCAAATAACTAAAATAATATGTAATTTTAATGTTTAGTTTAGGTACTCCGAAACGTGCAACATTTTAGTATGTCTCAAATACCACGATTCCTTTTTAAATTTTATAAATTTCTATAAAAAGTTATTCCAAAAATCAACAAATTATATTGGTAATGACATCAGCAACAATTGTAAACTTAACAATAACCATAAGAATGTAAAGTTGACTCTAAAAGAGTCTTATCATGGAAGTCCTTACAAACAATAGTAACTTTAACAGTAATTACACACAATAGTTAATCACTCCACAACAGTCTCTGGTTTTAAATCAGGTAATGAACACCTTACCAAAAGTAAAAATCAATATGAAATCTGAGCTGAGTCTGTTTTTCTGCCAACCTGATGACAGTAAAATTTTTGTACATTATATAACTCTTCCAGTTTTCCCTACTTGTCTAAGGGTTATTCTCTAGCAAACTCCTTGTTGTTCTCCATAAATCAAGATTTAGAGGGACTGGTATTTAGAAATTATTTCCCTATTTTTAATGTTTCTTTTAATTTACATTACATTACCCTAAACCTTCTGAAGGTCAGGAGCTAGCTATATTTCTAGCTACCTTATTTATAAAAGACTCTCTACTGTACAGTAGGTATCTCTCATACGAGTTAGTTATTTCCGCCATTGTGCCCCATTAAATGAGAATATATGAAAAACCTTTATGTGCAGCAGATTTTAAAAGCTATTTCTCTGAGTAAACCACAACAAGAGAGTGCCTGTGTGAAAACTATTATACAGGGTGTCCAGTGGCAGATTTCAAAGTTCGAAAAGTTGTAAAAAAAAAACTACACCTCTAATACAAAGTATGTTTATTGTAATTTAAAAACAACAAATGCGGATTTCATTTTTTGAAAACCACGTTCTCCAAATGGCGGCCATCGAGCCTGACACACTCTTCGAGTCTAGCACGCATGTTTTCAAAAACGCGTTTACAGAGAGGCTGGGGGATCCTGCTGATTTCGGCTCGAATATTGTCTTTAAGTTGTGTCGCAGTGCTCGGATTTGTTTTGTAAACAACGGATTTTAAGTATCCCCATAAGAAAAAGTTACATGGGCTTAAATCTGGTGACCTAGGTGGCCACGGTATGGTGCCGTTTCGGGATATGTTTTTTTCTTGAAATAACTGCCGCACTGCATTCATAGACACATTAGCAGTATGAGCTGTGGCCCCGTCCTGCTGGAACCACGTGTTTCGGTTGAAGTATGGACTATTCTGTAGTTCCAGTCTAAAAAAGTCATTTATCATTTTGGTATATCTCTCCGAATTCACAGTTACAGTTTGGCCACGTTGGTTTTCAAAGAAATAAGGTCCTATGATGGCAGATGCAGACATTGCACACCAGACTGTAACTTTAGGTTTATGTAAAGGTTCTTGATGCATTTGTCTTGGGTTGCGGACATCCCAGTAACGGAAATTTTGCTTATTCACATATCCTCCGATGTGAAAGTGGGCTTCGTCACTAAAGATTATGTTAGCCATCCGAGTAGCAGTACGAAATCTCAACAACATCTCCTCCGCGTAAGTTTTTCTTAATGCAAAGTCAGAAGTCACTATAACCTGTAAACTTGATTTCGTAATTCCCAATATCGATGAACGTGCACGAAGTGATAAACGGGGATTTTCAGTGACAGAAACCATAACACGTTCAACATTTTCGTCCGTGGCTACCGTTGGTATAAATCCTGGTCTGGGTCTATTTAATGTTGATCCTGTAGCTCTGAACTTTGCTACCCATGACTGAATGAGGTTGATCGATGGTCCATCACGCAATCGACGAATACCGTAATGATAATTAAATCGACGGCGTGCTTCAGACAGCGAAAAACCACTCGAAATGTACGCCTCGACAGCAAAAGCGCGGTGCTCTCCACTCCACTGTTCCATGGCTACTAAAAAATCCGCAGCGCTTGCGCTTTTAACGACGCCCCCCGCGCCCCTCTCACATGTTGCGTTCAGAAACTACGTTTGTTCAAACTTTGAAATCTGCCACTGGACACCCTGTATTACTGGTTAATTGTCCACCATCTCCTTATGCACACTGCATGACATGTCAAGAAGAACGGCTTTGACTCTTCTTTTGGTCTCAGGAAGACATCTGCCTAAACATACACTTGGATATTTCTGCAGACAATATTACTCAGGAGTAGAAAAGGATAACACAGTGGCACAAGTTTAGGTCATTGCATTATGCATATTCTAGTTATTAGACATATTACCCATGTAATGCAATTTATGGGTCAATCGGCCTGAAATAATTTATCTTTTATTTATTATTTATTTATTTATTAGTTTACAAGATGCCTGAATTAACAGTTTGTTTCATCTAAGTAACCAGTACCTATAGGTACTTATGAGAGCATAACTCTCTCTCTCTTTCTTCTAAACTACACTGAGTAGCTTCACCCCCTCCCCCTCTTCTTTTCCAAGCCAAGATTTGCAGTTTGTCCACTTGTGGGTGGGGAAGGGGCTCCCAATTGCGAAGTTTTCGCTCTGATTCTCTACTGATACCAGCTCCTCCAGAGCTCGGGCCCACAGGTAGGGTATCCAGACGCACTGAATCCTGTACTAATTAAGGCGCAATTAATATGTAAGGTTTCTCTGCCGTGTTCAAGTGATTGAGAACTCGCGTTATCAGATTGAAGGAGGCCACGCAAGCCGAAACTTCCGTCTTACTGCATGCATCGCAATATTTTATCAAGTCATCGTTTGAGTCCCAAGTGACGTATTCTCGCCCAACGGCCGAGTCAACAGTCTGGGACGCCCACAAGGCCTCCGCGGCCTGGTGCAACATATGCCATTTTGGCACGGGGTTGTTTCCTTAAAGGCAGTATGGCACGGCTATGCTGTTGTACCTCCTCACAGGTCCACCACTGTGAGGGTGATATTGAGCCAACATGACAACACCAACAAATGTATGAACACCCCATTTACGCATCAAGGCCTCCGAGGCCTGGGGTAACAGATGCCCTTCCGGTGCCCGCCTGTTTCTTGAAAGGCGGTCGGCCATGCCACTATACCTCCCCGAGAGGACTACCAGTGTGAGGGTGATGTCAAACGATATGTTCACAACATGGACGCCCCAGTTACGAATCAAGGCCTCCGAGGCCCGTTGCAACAAATACCATTCCGGCAAGAGTATTTTTTGAAAGGCGGTCGGCTGTGCCGCTGTACCTTCCCGAAAGGTACACCGCTATCAGTGAGGTGTGCAGTCAGATTCAGGAGAGCACGGGAATGAGTACCTCCGTCTGTTGTAAAAGGCTTCATTCCTAAGTGGCTACTAAATTATGAAACACTATTAAAGAACTTACATTCAATATTCAATACTCAAATATTTATTGAGTTTTACATTAAAACTCGCCCAGCGTATGAGAAAAAGTAAATCCCATTATTTATGGTTTAAGCCACATAAAACGTTAAAGAAGTACCCATTTGACAATGAGCTCACAAGTCTGTATTGCATAGAAATTCTGTATTTTGTCAGGTGTTTAAGACTGCTGATTTGACCTGCAGATTTGACATACAATAATGTTCTGTTATATGGACTGAACTAGAATGTTTGCACACTGAAGGCCTGCTTCATGTACGCTTACAGCTCCATATACGGCAAACACCACCTTCAGATTGTAACACCATCATCTCTGATATGGTGTCCAGATGTCTAACAGACTAAGGTTGTCTAGGTGAGCTCCCCACCGTGCATCCGCTGCATCGGTGGTAAGTGTGTTACTGGGTTCTTGTTGGGAGACTTGCTGTTCTGTAATGTATAGCACGTTCAAAAAATCTCAAATAACGCTTTAAAATGGCATCGACCTCCTCTCTTTGGGTCTGCCCTGTCCAAAGACTTCAGAAAGACCTGAGTCCCACGACAATGTAAGCACCCTTGGAATAGTTAGGTAAGCTAAATATTAAATATGTATCCCTAGATAGTACTCACTGACTTATCAGTTTAAAATGTTTTTACTCTAAGATGAAAAAAAAATTTTTCTTTGTTATTATTATCTTTTATCAAAAAAGATTTGTTATTTCTACAGTACCCAAACTCACTTTGGGTCACTGTACCATCATAGTAAGTGAATAGTAAGTATTCCAAAAATCGGAATTTGCAATGGTTTGATTTATAGGGAAAATTACATAGATTACCCGTTATTATTTTCCATATAAATGGATTGCTTCTAAATGGATTTGTATTTGCCTGCACAACATGTGCATTATTATTTTTTATTGAGTTTTAATCAGTACTTAACTATAATTATTATTATTTTATATTTTCTAAAGTAATTGTGAGCATCTAACAAGGTCTGCATACTACCCAGGAATTGAATAAGAGGTGAAAGAGCATCCCAGCTACATAGATCCTCTGAACTTAGAGGTATACTTATGAAGAAACTCTTAACCTTAACTTTGGGCCAAGAGATATGTAACAGAGAACCGAGATTCAGATCTTGCGGGTTGGCCGCTGCCCAATTTACTAGGTCCTGTTTTAATAACTCGTTACTGGTAGATCTATGTTTGAGAGACCGGGCAAAACTCCCTCTTTGATGGCTAAATAGTCTATAGTCTTATAAATGTGGGAGAGTTCTTTTCATATACTTTAATTTATTTTTATACTACTAAAATGGCAAACATGCTCACGGCCTGATGGTAGCGGGTACAGCAACCCATGGACATTTACAATACCAGGGGCATCACATTGCACGAATCCTGGTGTCGCTTTAGGTATTCAACCTTATGGTAGATTTATAATGAACACTGCTACAAGCATACCCTGGCATAAGCCGGAAAAGATTATGCCTCATCCAAGCCGGTGAGTCAAATTGTTGTAAGAGAGTAAGATCTACAAACCTTCTTATTAGTCTTCAATTCAACTACTTCTTTATCAAATTCTGTACTGATTAGTATACAGGGTGTAAAAAGACCGCTAGCATTAATTGAAACCTCATATTCTACCCATGAAACTGAACAACTTTCCCCAAGAAACACACCCGCGGAAACTCTTAGTTTCGGCAGAAATCGAGATTAAAAATAAAATAAAAAGTTGTATTTTTGTACTAAAAAATATCAAGTATCACTACCTACCCACTCGCTGCCGCGCGCCCGGAGGTAGGTACTACCTACAGTGGCCGCGCCCGCGCCAACCGCTACCCGTGGGCCCATGCTAATGGGACAGAAACACTGCCATGCTCCCACTCGGTAAAGTTCAACACGACAGGGGTACGCATACCTTAATGCATTACCTAGACGTTTGCTTACGGTCATTCACATTATATGAAAATCGTACCCAGCACCTACCTATCGTCGATGTCAGCAGTAAAGTTCACGATCGAAAGTTCTACCTACCTAGGTAAATGATTGTATGACGACCATTCACATTACATGAGAATTTAACATAGTAGGTATTTACCGCGGCGCGCATTTGCATGATCAGGCACAGGATCAGCTGACTACCTACCTAACTTACGTACACGTTTGCTTACGGACATTCACATCATACGAGAATCGAGCCCAGTACCTACTACCTACCTACTGTCGATATGTGCAGTAAAGATCACGATCGATAGTCCAATACCTACTAGGAACATGAGAATTGAACGTAGTTCCTGTGGTAGTAACTACCTACCGCCGCGCGAACCATACTTACCGCCGCGCGAACCATTTGTCATCAGCTGACAGGATGAACGGATGAACCAAACCAACATGTTTGTATTACGAATATTCCCAATTCCTATCACACGATCGAACCGTGGAGACTAAAGCAAAAAAAGAAGATAGGTAGGTACTTAATAGTCAAGCTTGGGTATCCCTACTAGTTATGTAGAATACACGAAAGCGGCCGCCGCGCGGGGTCAATGGCCACTGGTCACGTGGGCGAGCGAGAGCCGTGCGCTGGGCGATGTACATTGCGCGTCGCAATTAATTATTTTTTTGAGGTAGCGAAATTATGAAATCATTTCCGCGGGTATGTTTCTTGGGGAAAGTTGTTCCGTTTCATGGGTAGAATATGGGATTTCAATTAATGCTAGCGGTCTTTTTACACCCTGTATATTGTTGTAATATAATTTCTCAGAAGATCTCATGGGATTTACCAAGTTGTTTGTCATTCTCTCTCATGTTATGTAAACTACTAGCTCCAGGAAGGTTTACTTAATTTTTTTACACTGACTAAGAGTCAAAAGTCCTCTTCTGTGTAACATTTTGTACATATAACTAACTAAGCTGTCTAATTAGTTATTTAGATTTAGTTATTCAGTTCGTTCTTGGCGATCGTGTCGAGTGCTCGCTTGTTATCTCCACTTACCCGATTTGAGTTACATAGTGATGTGCGATTGCGTTGTCGATAAAATTTTCTATGGGGAGAGTTGCTATGGGGAGATACGATGTTGACATTATGGCTATCAACGAGACGTGGCTGCGGCAGGGGGAAGAGGGGCGAGCGCCATCGGTGGCTGGCAATAGGTTGCGACGCACCCCGCGCCCCGTGACGATCCGCGCGCGTGGCGGTGGTGTCGGCTTCTATGTGAGGCGAGGATCTACCGTACGAGTGCTACAGCACCCCCCAAATGCGGCTGTCGAACAAATGTGGCTTAGGGTCACTGTGAACGGGAAGGCAATGGGGTGGGAACGGCATACAGACCGCCGTGGTTAAATGTTGGTACATTTATGGATGCCATGTCAGAAACGCTAGGGTCATTTGCATGGAGCAAGATAATATAATATTTATGGGGGATTTTAACATAAATATTCTCAATATACAAGATGACAAGGTAAAGTGGCTCATCAGTCTACTTGAGTGCTATGACTTGTCTCAGTGTGTAGACGAACCTACTCACTTCACGAGTCAGAGCGCCACATTGATTGATCTTGTATGTACAGACTGCAGGGTAGTACCGCAACAGTTTACCCCATAGCAGACCTAGGTTCGCATGCATTTATAGTGTGTGAACTGAATGTAGCCAAGTATAAACCGCCACTGATTAGGAAACATTGTAGACCTCTAAGTAGTATAAATCGGGAACAGTTTATGGATGGGCTGGCGTCCATGGACTGGTGGCGCATAGGAACATTAATTTAATGACGTGGATTCCATGGTAGATGTTTTTGTCCAAATGGTTAATTTTGCTTTCGACTTATACGCGCCAATGAGACTAATAACGATTAAAAATCAAAAAC
Source organism: Blastobasis adustella (assembly GCA_907269095.1). Lineage (NCBI taxonomy): Eukaryota > Metazoa > Arthropoda > Insecta > Lepidoptera > Blastobasidae > Blastobasis > Blastobasis adustella. The sequence goes on from OU026132.1 coordinate 3,494,907, forward strand.
ATCCCTGGATTACGTGTAATATCCATAATTTTTTTTTCTCTATGGTAATATCGAGCAAATGATGAATGTGCGAGATCAAGCCTAAATCAGAGCGCGGAAGACGGGCGTGGATTCACATAATTATATTACAAAGAGCTGAAGGGTATGGTTGGTTCAGCAATGTACAGAGAGAAGAGGGCATACTTTGACCACTTCGTGAACAATAATACAAACAACTCAAAACTCCTATGGTCGCACATAAAAACAAACGTAAAAATAAAACATCAGCCCGATGTACCCTCCCATCTCGTCTCCAATCCCGACAATGCCCATTTTTAGGATGTCCCAGGCGACAGTAATGTTGCTAGAACTACCCATGATTACTTTAAAAGTCACTGTGCCGTGTCCAGCGTGATGGAATTAAGAACGGTCGGAGAATCGGAAGTATTAAAGGCGATACGAACGTTTAAAATGAATGCGACCGATATTGATGGTATCTCGTTGGACATGCTTCTATCAACGCTGCCTATAACCTTGCTTGTGATAACAGCCATTATTAACAAATCTATAGAAACCAACGCGTACCCTAAACTTTGGCAGAAAGCTATCGTAAAGAAAGGGAATCCTAGGGAACTGAAGGATTTGAGACCCATTATTCTTCCATGTATGTCGAAGATACTAGAGCGCGTTGTGGCTGACCAGCTGACGGCATTTGTGGAGAGTAATGATATACTACCGAAAATGCAGTCCGGTTTTCGAAAAAATCACAGCACGGTGATGGCTATGATGCAGGTGACCGACGTTATCTTAACAGCACAGGATATGGGAGAGGGAACAATGCTCACGCTATTAGACTTCTCTCGCGCATTTGATAGTTTAAGTGTTCCACGTTTACTATCCAAGCTTCATTACTATGGATTCGGTATGTCTGCTATGAAATGGTTTGAAAGCTACTTCAGCGACAGATTTCAGATTGTGGAAATACGGAACGATGATGGGTCTATTGTTACATCCAGGCCGTGTGACGTGACACGGGGAATTCCACACACACAGGGTTCGATCCTGGGACCTATTTTGGTCTCAATTTACAGTGCTGATGTAACTAGAGAGAGCCACCACCGCCGTTACCACATTTACGCAGACGATATCCAAGTGTACGTACACTGTAAACCAACGAATATGCTGAGCTCTGTTAACAACCTAATCGAGGACCTTAATCGAATCGCGCGGTGGTCGGAAGAGAATGCTCTGGTTCTGAATAGTGCGAAAACTAAGTATATGCTGCTGGGTTCGTCTGGTCAGATTAAAAAAATGTTACACTATAAAGTACAGGTTAAAATTGGAGATGATACATTTATAAATATATTTATCACCAAGTACATAAAAAGCAGATGTATTGCGGACTGTGCGGTGTTTCCGGGTGGTAGGTGTGGGCCCACTGAAAATCAGCGTTGTGGTACGCGCCAAGCGGCCACAACATTATGCTGGAAGCTGCGACACAGAGTTTGAACAATGCCACTGGGAATAGTTACCTGTAGGTAGGTACATTTATTATTATTATTATCTTATTTTTTATTATCTAACTTTTTTTTTTATGTTCGCTTATTTCCTTATATATTTTTTTTACCGTTATTGTTGTACTTAGTTATCGTGTCGTGGTGTCTACGTGTAATAAATGTCTTATTTTTTCTTTATTTCTTTCTAGTTTCCGAGAGTTTAGTGAATAGGTGCATGTTATTTTTAACAAATACACATATCTTGTAAACGTACATGCTCGGGACAGTCAACATATTATGAGATCTAAATAGGGGTCTACAAGATGTTAATGAATTAACATCACAAATTGCCCTAATGCACTGTTTTTGACAAATCAGTACTTGATTTACGTGGGATGAGTTACCCCATATTATGATGGCATATATCATAATATATACGTAACCGTAATATGCCTGCAAAGCAAACTTTTGAGAGCCGCCAAAATGAATACGCAAAGGAGTTTATTTTATTGCACAAGTTGGTGATATGCGTGGCCCATGTACACCTATCCTTCAACAAGATGCCCAGAAATGCAGTTTGACTAGACTCCGAAATAATTGATTATTTGCTATTACGGTTAAAGCTTTTTTATGACCATTTTTATTTACAAATTGTACATATGTTGTCTTATTTAAATTCACATTAAGATTATTGTTATCCAGCCATTTTACTATGTCATGTACTGTTTTATTCACTTTGTCATTGTAATTGTTAACATCTTTACACTCTTTTATCACCGATATACCGTCAGCAAATATACTCACTCATAGTTAGATACACTTAGCAGATCATTATACATATAAAAATATAATAATGGCCCCAAATTACTACTCTGTGGCACCCCTACCTTATTTAGTTCTATTGAGGATCTGTACGCTCTACGCTCTGCGTTACATACTTTTGCTATTTCAATATACTGTCTTCTGTCGATTATATAGCTCTCAAGCCATTTATAACCTAGCCCCCTTATTCCGTAACGTTCTCATCACGAAACTGGTGTTCGAAAAAACAAGGTTCTCAGTTTATACATACATATTATGTATAATATTGTTGTGACTGTTTTCTGTTGTATTGATACGTATAGACTATAGTAGTTAACCCAGTCTGTATGTTAGAAAATCAGTACATGGACTGTATGATGGATCGATATAACCCGGATTTTGACAATGGTTTAATTCTTAACATTTCTATTAATTTTTGGGAAATATATATAAAATCAGTTTAAGTGATGTTCAAATTACTATATTTTGATGGAAAACAATAAAAAATCATACAATATTAGAACCTTATTAGGTATTTACGAAAGCTCTATGAAATCTTTAATGAAATATTTAATTCCTCTAATCTTACTAATAAATAAACAAAATTATATCTTTTTAATATTTTTTATTACTTTTTGGAATACCTAATGTGAGGTCTTTAAGAAACTTTATGCTAAACTCAAGGGAAACTAATCACAGTCAGCATCTATATTTGCATATCAAAAGACCAGAACACCTCAACACCTATAAAAGTGGCCCGCACTAATCATAAATCGACTATCTGCTGATCCAAAGACGTGACATCGGCCATGTATCCCAGTGCAAGATAAATTAGGGGAAATGCCTCACTGCACAGCACCGAGTCCTTGTCATGGCCGTCCGGGTAATTAGTAGACGGCCTACGGCAGAACGCTGCGTACCGTCTATTAAGTGGTGGACTCTGAGCAGCAAGAGCCAGGAGTTCATAGAGGCAGCCGATGGCCTCGATTGGAGCGCAAAAGGCGAAACCTCCAATGAGCTCTAGTGCCACTATCAGAAATCCATCCTCAAACTCGGACAAACAGTACTCGGCACGTCGAAAGGCGGCCGACGAATTGACAAGGATACGGGATGGTGGAATAGTGAGGTACAGGAAGCAGTTAGGGACAAAAAGGCATGTTTAAGGAAATGACAGCACAGTAATTCACTATCGGATAAGGAAGTGTACTTGGGAGCAAAGCGGCGATCTAAAATGGCGGTGGCAAAAGCGCGGTCGGCCCAGCTGGCTCCGCTCTACGATGCGTTGGATTCTGTGAAGGGGCTCAAGCTCGTCTACAGGCTGGCAAAGTCGCGGAGTCGAGCCAGTCTGGATGTGACAAAGTGTGTTGCCATAAAAGGTACGGACGGCGTTTTGCTCACAAGCGCAAATTCTATTAAAGACCGGTGGTGCTGTCATTTCAAAGAACTGTCTAACGAGACCAACAACTACGTGCGACCACCACAGCTTCCTGCAAACCTTGGCATGATAAGCCTGATTACCCCTGATGAGGTGGAGAGGTCTCTGGTACGTATGAAAAACTGAAAAGCTGGTCATGATGGAATACCCATAGAAACCTGGAAAACAATGGGGATCCGGGTACTCTTGCTCACTGAGCTATTCAACAAGATTTTAGCTACGGGGCTTATACCTGACGCGTGGCGTGTAAATATTATCACGCCAATCTATAAAGGAAAAGGCAGTGTGCAGGAGAGTATAGAGGTATCAAACTTATAAGCCACACAATGAAGCTATTCGAACGGATTATTGAGTCGGATGTGAGAGGCAACGGCTTACCACGCGAGGATGCCAAAGACCGGGCGAAGTGGAGAAGAATGGGCAGGAAAGCAGACCCTGGCAGAGGCCGGGATAAGCGTTAGGACGATGATGATGATCTATATTTGCATATCCACCGTAGTAAAAAATTATGTAGTCTAGACAGACAATCTTCTTACAATTTAGATAGGCAGGACATATTTGACACAGTTTTTTAAACTCCTTGAATTTCAGTAGGTTTCTGAAGGTTCTCTAGTAAATTATCTTATTTCTTTTGTATATCTCTAGCAAACGAAACAAAAAGTTACCCCTAGGGACAACTATCAACAATAGTAAATGGGGCGACTATCCTTTTTGATACGGATACTTGGCCTTTTTATTGTGAAATAAATAAAACTTATTAAAAATGTATTTGTAAATGTATTTTAAACCCTAATGCATGCCTAGAAATAAAAAGTAGACTGGTGCCATAATCAGTAACAAAGATATTCAATATTAATTACTTACCAAAATAATTTTGACGCCCGTCAAAGCTTCAGCGCGGAAGATTTTTGCTCACAAGGACAAAACCTTTCCTGCGCTGATGGATTACATGGCACAGAGGCCACTTTCAATTATGATAAAGTGCTTAAGCCGCCAACATCCCCATCATAGTGTATTCGAAACTGGGGCAACTGTCCCACTGGGGACCCTATCCTACTGCTAGTGCTATTAGAATATTTCTATACAAAAAGGCTAATTAACACAACGTGAACTTCGAAAATCTATTTATATATCCGCGTCGCCGCAACACGATACCCGAAATTTTAACGAAAAATAATCAAACATAATTCCCACATGACCCCTCCTCAAATTAATCAACACAAACTTTTTTATTTAACATTTAGTGTGAGTGATTTCCATGTGACAAATTAATGATCAATTTTATGGAACTGATAAGCTCAGCAATTAATTAATTAAGCACAGCATTTAAACAGTACAGCTCAGCATTTCTGTCAGCTCAGCTCGGATCAGCTTGGCCTAAGCCAACTCTTGAGCTTGACTTGACTTGGGCTGACTCAACGTATCTCGGCTTCTTTGTCCCCTCAAGGTAGCTCAGCGAAACAGCTCAACTCTCTTTCTCATATAATACCTAAGGTAAAACCGACTCTATAAAACCCTGACCCTATGTCCTAACATATTACAATTTTCAGCTGACCACATCGTGATTTATGTGCTCTAGATAAATCATATCCTTAATATTTTAACAGGCCAAAAATGTCACCGTGTTGATGTCATGGACGGTGTCTTGCGACTGCTCGCTCGGATGTCTAGCGCTTCAGATGTCTTCCCTGCCTATGCTGAACATTACTGGAATAACATGCGAAGAAAATTCCCAGCTACTTGACCGCGGCATGCTTGCAAACATTGATACGTTCCAATGCAAAAAAGTAAGTACCTAAATCAAAGGGATTATTTAGTCCCAATTGGCAAATATATTTAGAGGATCCAAAAAGTGGTTCAGCAACATTATTGCGACAAATCATTTATATTTCTAGGATGATTGCGATCTCAAAAGTAGAGACAACTTTTTATGTCCGAGAAATCTCGAAATTCATGGACTCATTTCAGTTTTTACTTTTATCGTATCATAAAGACGCCCATTGCTGGGTATAGGCCTTCCCCAGAGATCCCCACAAAGGCCGGTCCTGAGCCTTCCGCATCCAGCTGGTACCTGCGATATTTACCAGGTTGGCGGTCCACCTTGTGGGTGGCCTACCCACGCTGCGTCTTTCGGTACGTGGTCGCCACTCGAGAACTTTACTGCCCCATTGGTCAACTGTTATTCGAGCTATGTGCCCTGCCCACTGCCACTTTAGCCTGGAATTCTTGTCGGTGACCTCGGTTCGCTTGCGGATCTCCTCATTTCTGATTCAATCGCGCAAAGTGTCAATTGCCCTTTGGGTAACAGTGAGCTTTCTTATAGGGCCCATAGTGAGCGGCCAAGTTTCTGTTCCGTAGGTCATCACTGGCTTCACACATTGGTCGAAAACATTCGTTTTGAGACACTGCGGTAATTGTGATGAAAATATATGGCGTAGCGTAACGAACGCTGCCCAACCAAGTCGATTGACCTCTTTTACTGGTCTAAAGGTCGAGTATTCTACTCGTAAGCGAGAGGTACGGGGGTTAGAATCCCGCTGCGCCATGTACCAATGACTCTTTTCTGAGTTATGTACATTATTTGAATTCTATCCTGTGCCCTTATGGTGAGGGAAAATATCGTAATGAAACCTGTAAATTCAGGCAGGTAACCATAATCCAATCTGGTCAGGTTTCCCTGGTAGCAGGGTCACGGAGGTCAGATGGTAGTCGCTCCGCTGTTATTACCTGATCGCCAAATCCTGGATCATGGTCAAGGCGGATCCCGGGCCCTCATCCTCGAGAGCACAACCGGGACATTAACGCTAAGATGATTATAAACAACCAAAACTTCAAAATAAAATAAAATATAATAGTATTGTATTTAAATTTATTTATTTTTGTTTTATATAACACATCAGCAACAATACTGCTCATCTATTACCTAAATAAATAAATAAATAACTTTGCCGTCATCCGTTTTTAGTCTCGTCAGCTGGCTCTGTCCAATCGACAGATATCTCGCAAAGACTTTAGAGCCTTTGTTCTGCTCAATCACCGCCTCAATATTGGTAGTGAAGTTGAAGCAGCGTATGTCGCGAGTCAGAGACTTGGAGATCTGTCTATTTAGGGCTGATGGTTCAATCCTCAGATAAACAGTCTGTTAGCGTTTATTCGACGGATTCCACAGAATTTCATCGCCGCTTCAGACTAACAAAAGAATCGGTTCAACATTTGCTTTTTCTGATACAAGATAAAAGCAAGCACCAAACACAAAGGAACCAGTGTAACCGACCCATGTTACAACTGTACTCTACGGTTCTTTGCCACTGGGAGTTTTTATCTCACTGTCGGTGATTTTAGTGTTATTTACAGCTCCACTTTATGTCCAATTTTAAAAAGTAACAGGAGCAATAGCATCTTTAAGACCAAGATTTGTAAAGATGCCATGAAGCGATGGTAAAATCAGGAAAACTCATGAATTTTTTTACAAAATCGCTAGCTTTCCTAGAGTGATTTCAGTCATAGATGGCACCCCCGTTAGGATTCAGTCGCCTTGGGAATTGAGAAACAGATAAAGGTTATTTTCATTTAATGTGCAAGCAAATATTAGCACATTCTCACTGTCTCATTCACAGGTCAAACTTATTATTGCAGATTGAGCAGGTGAGATATTCTTTCCCAGGGAGCGGCTTACGACAGCTAGAGTATTGTCTGCGCTGACAACCAATAAGGCGCCCTCTATCTCCAAGTAGTTAATTTACGTGTAATGAAATCCATCGGATTTATTGGAATTAGCAGGTATCGCTATTTAGCGATACATGGGAGTAGCCGTCCAATAAGTAACGCAATAACAGCGCCCTCTAACAGAGTGTTTGCAAAACAAATAAGGTATCAGCTTTAGCTATTCAGTAATAGATGGGGCTATTTGCTATGGCTTTGTGCGGGTGATTTACATAATTTTAAACAATTAATTTAGGTTACGTTTAAAAGCAAATTTGGCACTGTAGAGGTAATGCTAAAATTAAAAACAATGTCGGCGATTTTTCCTATTTTCTTTCCAGTCCCAAAGAGTTGCCGCCTGATAACTTCTTCGAACTATTTGATGGTTATAACACATAAATATATACCTTAATTTAACACTATTTGCACAATTTCTATTTTTAATCAACACAGTATTGTGTACTGTGTTGATTAAAAACTCGATGTAAACATGAGCACAGTAGCGCCCTCTCCTACGTTTCCACGTTTGGTGACAATGACATTTTTGTTCAGTACTCGTGTGGAAAATGCACGTGCCGGCGACGATTGCGCGACAACGGCACCATCGCGTGGTGCGGCGCGCTCGGGCTGCGTGCGCTGCCCGCTGCGCTGTACGACGAGAGAAACGTTGTTGAAATACACGCGCCAGGCAACACCATCAACCGCCTACGAGCTGATGACATCCCATCGACCCTGCTGGTAGTATCCTTAATCATAATCATCCTGGTTTCATATTCCGGTCGCACTCCCGCGCGGCAAAAGAGGACCTGCTGTCCGCCTTCCTGCTCTACTAGTTCATTTTGCTTGCTGGTAGTATCCGTGTTGTCTTATGATCATCTTTCCTAAAAGCCCTCGATGGCGCTTGAACATCTTCCGAAGTACCTTGATCTCATTCCACAAATCCAAAATGGCAAAGAAAGTTTATCTGCAAGTGCAAAGTATTAAACTATTTTGGTTCTAAGTTTTGATGATGCAATTAGTATCGATAGCGAGATAGTGCGATGATAGAACGTGAAAAGCAATTCCTCGGAACACAGGGAGGAAAATTCTCTCCGTTGGATCAACGGTACCATACAAATTGTGAGCATGAGCGAGATGCTGCTACTCCTCCTGACTACAGACGGATTTAATCTACATTTAAAAATCAGGAGTTGCCTTTAAGAAACAGGTACAATTGTATGCGGCTGTCACTGTACATCTAATTTTGATTTCTTTTAAGGTTTTGGATCTACGCAATAATTCCATGATAACAGCTGATGCAGCAGCAGCAACAATGCTCTTCTCTAATAAACGTCGCAAGATTTGGTTTGTCGGTAGCACAATAGACTGTGGGTGCGACGAGGAAAACTTACCATGGCTCACTGCGCTTCTTGAAAATATTAATCAGGTACGTAAGAATAAAGCAAGTAATGCCTAAACATGTTCACTAAAAGCAATACATCACAGGAATCAAAATATAAGATATGACTATAGAAGTCTTATGTGCGCGTTAAGGAGAGGCTTGCCGTCACTTTGAATACGCAATGGGCGGGTTCAAAGCGTGATTTGCGGGGCAGCGCGGGGCGCTCCCTGTCGCACCCCGCGCAGTCGTATTCCTGCACGGCTCGAAATAATATCTCGATTTCCAAATCATTTAGAATAACAATCTTGGTGTCTTGTGGTCAAAGAGTACAACTACAGTTGATAAATATTTATAAATGTATCGGACTTTGAAATTCAAGACAAGCCGTCCCCCGCGGTTTTCACCGTTGTATTTATGGAATTAAAAGTGTTTATTGAATGAGACACCGATAAAATATTCACTTTTCAAAATCGTTTCAGTCATTTCGAAGTTTAGGTACTGTAACTCCGCGGGTGATCGTTGATTAAAAGTTAAAAAGCACAAGTTACTTAGTTGAGAACATATTATCGAATGAAGATGTAAAATATAGCGTACTTCTAATTCAAATGGAACACATTTGTGTGCTATGTGTGCTCATAGAGGCAGCCTACAGATCTACATACTACTTACTGCAACCTGCTTAACACACTAAAGCCCAGGTCACACTATTGGAGCACCATCCCACCCAAAAGCCTATTTATCTTAGAGCATGTCCTAACCTAAGGTCTGCCAGTCCACACATGGTACTATATACCCCAACATCCAAACTTAAAAACTTTTATTCTTTATTAATAAACATAATCTGTTAAACTATTTGGGTGAAAAGAAGCATTTCAGCTGCCAGTCGCCATTTTCTTATAAGGATTTTCAAAATGCCATCAGCAAACAAACAATAGCTTTTTCGTCTCGGGATATAATGTCTTGGAACAAGTTCGGGCATAATTTCGTGTGCGTCCTTTTTCCGAGGAACGTCATCAAGTGACGTGAAAATGCTCACTGCCCCGCGTGCCGCACCCCGCATTCATCATCGGAATCTTATTCTTATTCTAAATATCGTGATAAACACGCATCAGTTTACAGCTGCTAGTGTATAATAAATTATCATAACCATAATCTCCCCCCCACAGCCCCCACCACTGATCCCCCGCGCGCTAGGCACCGGCGGCGGCGCTCCGCTAAAGAAAAATCCCTTTAGGCTAGGCAGGTCGTTTTCTGAGTTAGTCATCTTCTCAGTAGGTCAATGATTCTTAGGTAACTATGCACACATACTAAGTTCCTGTGATTTTTTTTTATTTTATTTATTTATTTATCCATGAAAATTACATGATATTGTTATACATTTCATAACATAAGTAACTCACAAGGATATCGTCTTAAATTTTAATACAACAATGTCATGGTAAATATACAAATATTATATGCATGTCGAATTATTAATCGTTATATAATCATATAAAAAATAAAAAGTCCACACAATATTATAAGTTAGTAGGTATACAATCAATATACCTATGGATTAAAAATAATGTCAAATAATATAAACAATCAAAATAATTTAAATTGTCAAACTTAAAAATAAAGAATAGAAATTAAAAGTAGGTAAACTAACAATATACCTAATAGTACAATATAGTAGATAGTACAATACTATAATATATACATGAGGATCTGAAGATGGAGTCAGGAGGACAATGGAACTCTTCAACCGTTGCTAGTAACCAAGTCGAGTTTAGACTCATTTGGATACTTTTAACGAGTTCTATACAGTATGCTTGAAGACGAGGGGCTGATGACAATGTCAACGAATGTGGAACTCTTCAACCGTTGCTAGTAACGTAGTCGAGTTTGGAGTCATTTGGTTACTTTTGACGAGTTCTATGCAGTATGCTTGAAGACGAGGTGTTGATGACAGTATCAAGAGTTAGGCTGTGGAACTCTTCAACTGTTGTTAGTAAACAAGGCGAGTTGGAACTCCCATTCTCGATTGTGGTCGAGGCTCCACAGGACCGTCAGCTGAGTCATGAAAGCCACTTATAATGTAATTTTAGGCTTAAGTTTAAATTAATGGTGGCAACTTTTTTCTAATATTGGCATCAGGTTTGTTGAGAGTCCCAAGTCACGCTATACGCATATTAAAGATAATCGGAAGTTTGGTATCCCATATGGCATTTCTATTTACTTTTTTAAATGTTATAAGGCAGACAAATAGCCAAGCGGGCCACGTTATGGAAAGTGGTAACCGCCGCCTATAGACATCAGCAACACAGGTGCGTTACCAGTGGTAATGTCCCCTTGCGTTGCCTACCTCTCATATGACCTTAAAGGGCGCGTCCAAACTCCAGATCTCGCGAATTGTTTCGCACGTCGAAATGCAACAGCACGCGATAGCGTGGTATGCGTGGTGTGTCCGCAAGAGCTGAACGCGCCCTAAATTATACCCCTTGAGGAATTCCATGTACAAACGAAACACAGTAGCTAGGACTTCCAGCTATGGCTGGGAGCTCATTCCATATCCGAATATTACGAGCTTCCGTTCTTTCGACCCTTCCCGTGGTCACCAACAGATGGACTACGTAGTAGGGATGAGTGCCCAGCCCGCGGCGGTTGGTGCGATGGCGGCATTGTGCTGTGGGCACAAAATCAAAAAGTTCTTGAGAACATTCCCCAATGTACGGCCTGTAGAACACACACAGGGAGCCAAAGTCTCTTTGGTCAGCCAGTGATTTTAACTTGCTTTTAAGTGTAGAGGGAACGTATCTTATTTTGATTTCTGTACCTGCAATATTCATATTGTCATAATTTTTCACAGATAGAAGACTATCAAACTGTGTCATGCTCTGAACATACCAAAGGACTACTAAAGGACCTGAACATAAAGGAATTATGCGCTGAGCCATGGACAGGATGGCCGCTGATATCCTTGTTGTTTCTGATATCCACTTGCGCGCTCGCGGCTGGATTCATTGTGAAGCGATATCAGAAACAGATCAGAGTGTTTTTATTCATCCACGGCTTGTGCCTCTCTTGCGTGCAGGAGGAAGACCCAGACGCCGAAAAGCAATATGATATCTTCATCTCATTCTGCCACGAGGACGACGACTTTGTAACGGATGAAATCCTACCGAAACTATCAATGTACAATCTGTGCATACACTACCGGGACTGGATGGCTGGCGAATGGATTCCCGCCCAAATTGCGCGTTCCGTCCACGATTCTAAGAGGACTATCATCGTCATGTCCAAGAGCTTCTTGCGGTCTTCGTGGGGCCTCATGGAGTTCCGGATGGCCCACGCCGCGACGGCTGAGGCAGGCCGCGCGAGGGTCATCGTTGTTCTACGGGAAGAAGTTTTCAACGTACCGGAGTTGGACGCCGAGCTAAGGAGCTACTTGTCGACCAACACGTACGTGAAGTGGGGCGACCCGTGGTTCTTCGATAAGCTGCGTTACGCCTTACCCCGGGAGCCGATTGAACAGCGTGCGGAGCTGACTGGTGACGGCGACGACTTTAGGATGGCGATTAAAGTATACAGGAGAGATGACGGTGAAACTACACTGAATGGGGTTGAATGATGAGCCAGCCGTTTTATTTAAACCATATCAAAACATTGTTGCATTCTCATTTTTATTTTTACCTTCAAATTTTATTTTGATATTTCTTCATTTCTATTTTGGAGCAGTCTCTACGGAAAACCTCTCCCGGACACTCATTCCACAAATGAATTGTAGAATTAAGAATTTAGCGTTTAGAATTGTTTATTATTAAAGAGAGCACAACGTCACTGATAAGAAGACAGTGGCTTGTGGAGCTTAAAATAGAGATCCTTACTTTTAAGAGTGTAAATAACGTTAGCGTTGTGCATGTTGACCAAGATGTGCACAATAGCCTCGATTGGTATAAAAAGTGTTCGAGGCCGGGCTGGGGCGGTACATGGGCGGGCGACCGACGCTGCGCGAGCGGGTAGGCGCGAACTCGACGCGATGCCCGTCGACTGCTCCGACTGGGCCTCGCCTCTGGTGCCTGTCAATAAGGCTGACGGTACGTTGCGAATCTGTGTGGATTACAAGGCGACCGTGAATCCTGTATTGATAGAAGATGCACTAGTACGGTTAAATGGGTTCAGGTAAAATAAGACGATTCAAAGAAGTATACAGTCATTGTAAGGAAAAATTTGTACATGAAAGTGCGGTTAGAAGCTACAAGTGCACTCCATAGGAAGTTGCTAGAGAGGCTAAAAACTACCATCCAAATAAGCATAAAATCAAAACTTTTTTCCACACACCTTCATCTGTCAATTTATTATTTATTAGTTCCGAAATATGTCACAAGATGGCATAAGTTGTATATAGAATGTCTTTAAATATAAAACAGTAGTGTTTTCAATGTGAATAAAAATAGCTTTATGATACTAAATTATACCTGAAAGGTTTGACATACATAAAATAAATCAGAAGCAAATGCGCGTCGCTTACAATTCCACCCCCTAAGTGGTAATATCTACCCTAAGTAGTATCAGCACTGATATCCGCTGGAGCGAGTAGGGCGACGCGAGTAACAGGACGCCGGAGAGTGTGCGCACGTCTACGATTCGTACGCGACCGTCTTCGCTTTCTTGGGCTGTAGTGACGAAACCGTGACGCCAGGAACCACGATCTACGACTTTTAAGTATTTAGTTTCAGCGGTCCACTTCTGTCTTGGTAGAGGTGTGGGTAAGTGCTCTCGTGTCCATCGAGTCCAAAACAAATCGGTGAAATGTTGTGCAATTCGCCATTGCTTTTTGAGATTTAAATCGAAACTGTCAAATTTACCTAATAAAGGACCGTTAGACGAACGTCCAATTAAAAAATGGTTAGGCGTGAGAGCCTCTGAAAAGTTTGCATCGTTGGACACGTTAGTAATGGGACGCGAGTTTACTAAGGCTGCCACCTCGGCTATCAGAGTGATAAGAGTTTCGTGACGAGGCGAGGCGCGCGCTCTTTTAGTACACCATGTATAGCTGACTTTACCGTTCGTATCATGTGAGCCGCCAGTTTCTGGTGCCCCTGGTGGTATAAAACGCCAATCAAAACCTTTGATCGAGCCGTCGTCGCGTCGAATTTGATCCCTATCAAGTTCGCTTATGCTCTACTTTAATTCCGCACAGCACCACGAAAGTTCGTGCCATTATCCGAGTATATGACACTGGACATTCCTCGGCGAGCAGCCATTCTTTGCAGAGCCATATTGGTGGAATCAGTTGTGAGATTTTCACTTATCTCTATATGAATAGCGCGAATAGTGAGGCAAGTAAAAAGGACACCGTATCTTTTAACTTTACTGTGTCCCATTGTTATTTCAATAGGCCCAAAAAAGTCGACACCAGTAAAGGTAAATGGTGGCCGGTTGTGTTGCAATCGAGCAGCGGGTAGGTTACCCATGCGCTGCGGCTGCGATAGTGCATCAGACTTGCCTTGGTGGACGCATCACAGAAGGTGTGTATCTACAATTGTACCTACAGGTGATGTACTAGGGGGTGCCACGGCGTAGCATTACGTCCAATCCCCAGCTGCAAAGTACCAGCGCGGTATGCGTAATGTTTCTATTTTCTTCAATTCATCCAACCAGGCGGTCCACTGAACGTACTATTTGGTTCGGATGTGGCATTTCCAGTCACTCCTATGTACATTTTGGAACAACAACATTTTACTTTTTATCATAAGTGGAGAAAAAAACCATGCATGTCATAAATAGACATTATAACGCTTAACATTTGAGATTTTGTGGGGCGCTGTTTACCATGTAAAATATTTGACGGAATGCGCGTTAAGTCAACTTTGAACGCAAATGAGTCATCCGCGGGGTGCCACACCAACCCGAGAGTGCGCTCAGTGGTGTTAGTAGCGCCGTCTTTGAACTGCACAGCTGATTGTGCAAGCGCCTCAGTAGGTATACTTTCCAAAACTCTCTTTGAGTTACTGGACCACCCCCTAATTTCAAAACCTCCGTTTTTACACTTGCACTTTACAAATTGCTGTCTGAAATTACTGTCTTTCATGCAAATTCCTGTCTAGAAATTAATTTTATGGCACTTTCTTCACTGAAAGTTGAATGGACACAGTCGTCCACACAAGACAACTCAATGCAGTGTTCAACCGATAATCTTACAACATCCTTACGTTCTTTAGCTTTTATATCTTTTCGTACCAATATCATTGAACCACCATGATTAGCGGATCTTCTACAGAAGTTACTAATTAAATGATAATTCTTATATGAAATACATTTGATTTCGAAATTTTTTAGCCAATGTTCAGTCAAACAAATTATATTATATTTAAATTTTTCTAAAAATAATTCATTTTCCAAGTTTTTTGAAGAAAAACCTTGAACATTCTGATGGAAGATGTGCATAATATTTCTGTTTTTAGGATTTATAACAATATTAGAGCAGTGCTTAGACCTTGTCAAATTTATTTATTTAAAGTCAAAGATGTAGAAGAAGTTCTACTTAAAGTAGAATTCACAATGTCAACAGATTTAGATACAATGTCAGTTTTAAAGAGAGGCTTACTTAAAGTAGAATTCACAATGTCAACGTATTTAGAAACAATGTCAGATTTAAATATATTATAAGCTAATAATCTAGCAAACATTTTCCTTTCCTTATAAGTCAAATAAAAACGATGTCCATAATATACAAAATGTCGAAGAAATTTATTTACGTCAATAAATGAGATTTTGTCGCTATGACAGGTCAAGTTAAAAATTAAATTATTAAGATCATTAATGTTGTTATTTTGCACAGTACCGTAGTTTTCAGAATACGGGAACGCACACAGTAATATTTTGCCAATACTTCTAATGTTATTCAACATATCATATAAACGACATAAATCTCGTTTTGAACAATGCAATGTATCACATAAAGATATTATTAAAGTGTCATTTTGGTTAAATTGCATTTCTTTTATTTTTAATGTCAAACATCTTAATGTTATATTCGGATAACAGTAATTTATTACATCGTTACAAGCATACAATGATAATTCATGTCCTAGATTTCGTCCAAAAATATCTGTTATCAAAACAGTTTTACTACACGTACTAACAAACGTATTTCCATGTGGCGGTGGTGACACCACGGAGATTGGTATTAATGGTTCCGCCACGGGTAGAGAAAACTCTGGTTGCGGGAACATAGGCGGCGCCACTGTCGCGTCTAACGGACTGTGTACCAGGCGTCGCCTCACTTGTAACTTATCTTCTAACGTAATGTGAGTACATTCACAAATGCAAGTTTGGTTTTCTATTAGAGAGTTAAATTTGCTCTCGTTATCTTTTAAATCAATAAGTAATTGGCTCATTGATTCCGAATATTCAGCTATTAACTCTTGTAAGTTTTCATATTGTAACATAGTATTTTTCAATTCGTTTTCCATATCATAAAACTTCTGTTGAAAATTTTGTGATTCTTGAAGGTAAGTAGACTGATTTTTTTTTATTGTGTCGGTGCAACGGTGTAGCTCCATTCTAATAGAAAATAAACTTTTCTGTATTTTTAAATTTTTGTTAATAATTTTCTTCATGTTTGCACTTTTCTTATGTTTACATTTCTGTTTTCGTTTTTTTCCATAAACTTTGACATTATTGGAGTTAGATTTTCCTAATAACTCTTTATACATGTTTTGTGTATAAGATAATTTTAACTCCCTTATTTCTATTTGAAGCTGCTCGATGACCCGGTGTGCGGCTTGTAATTCCCGCTCGAGGTTAGTATTGCAGTCCAGTAAGCCAGTGTCTTGTTCGCTATACTCCTGGACGGAGTCGACTATGGCCCTCAGTTCGTCGCGCTGCGCTCTAAAATCCTCTAACTGAATGTCAAGCTCTGCCAATTGTTCTTTTAAATTTTGGTTCCTTGAGTTCACCACTTGGATTTCCGCTTCGCTATCGTCTCTCTCCCGTAGTAATTGCTGAATTTTTTGTTTCGAAAATTTTAAATCTGTTAGTGCTTCTTTTAGTTGATCTTCCAGCTTTAACACATGCATTCTGCGCGTTGTCATATTTATTTAGAATAATATTAATTCAAAATGTCAATTCAAATAATCATAAGAATAAAAACAATAAAAAAATTAAATAGAACAAAAAAAATAAAATAAAAAAAACAAGGTCTTTAGCTCTCCTGAGGCAGGGATAGAACCCGGAACGTACGATTCAAGTTGCGAGTTTTTACTACGAGCTATTGAGACTATGCTCATAGGCGATGAAATACCGCGTTTAGTCCATCTGCTGATATTGAAGCAAGCGTAATTTTATGATACTGATAATAGTTGGCGGTAGTGTGCACTTCACTCAATTCACTGTCTTTGTTTGATATTTTGTAATTTTATGAATGAAAATAATTCTTCATTGAAATAACATTACTCGTTCCGTATATATATTTAGAGTCTGCACATTTTTTTACACTGTTCGAGTCTATTATTGTGTTTGTAAATATTAAAATTTTCCATTTATGAGTAACTAATTATAACAGTTTATACTTGTTATTAAGTTTTGATAACACTCTCACATATTATTTGCACCACATTAACACAAGTTACAACAATATCTTAATTAAATAAGTACTAAAAACATTTTAAAACAATAAGTAACACAGACGAGTATGTTTACCGGAGGGTGGCGCCCTCTGTCCGAGAACCCAGTGGCTATATTTCATACGCTGTGTAACGAATTGGGCTGTTCGGTGTCCGGACATTCATGCCTATAGACAAAGATAGAAAAAGGCTCCAAGAGACCTCGGAATATTGTCGATACTCTCTCATCGCCTCGTAAACGTAATGACATTCTCTCATCGTTTCATCGCTATAACAAGACTCACAAGCTAGACAAGCTTAGCTCAAAACATGTAGGAATAGTGGAAGGCAATCGGCGTATATATGAAACAGAGCATTTACCCCCCGAAATGAAGATTAGTGTTTTTCCAAAAGCTTTTGAAGTTTTTGGCAGTGTGGCTAGAAGCGAGGACGTCCATTCTAAGTTGCTCCTGCTCATCTTTACACTATTTTCGTCCACAGTTGGAATGTAAGCCCGCGGTGCGCGCCCGCAACATGTTTGTTCCACCCAGTGACATAGCCACCCTTCCGCCTACACCCCGCCCTATGAGTCTGTATAGCAGCAAGTGATAATGTATTTATTATTTTTAAATATATTTCAAAAGAACTGAGTTATGGTCTCTGCGATTACAGAATCCATCGCAGCATTCACTCAGTTCCTGTGGAAAATCTATAGGACTCAGGGCAGAGTGACAGAGGTCAAGGTATAGCTTGACCAGCCACAGAGGTGACCTGTCAATGCCGGAAGTTGTATAATCTGTCATCAAATTCATATGGCGCTATAAGAATGTCAGATGGACAGTGATGTGATCGTACATTTTCACATATCGATATATTTTTTATTGAATAAAACGTTTAATAAATAATAAATAGTAGGTATTTATGTTTCCGTATACATACATCCTATCCTACTAATATTATATGGATGGATGGATGTACTTATGTCGCCTGACAGCTACGCTCTGTTTCAGGTTCTCTGCGCCCAATCTAAAAGAATATTTCCAACCGATCCAGCTGAGTTTTGGTTCGAAAGGAGGCTGCGAGGCCGCCATTCATGCCCTCAGGACGTTCCTTTAGCATAAGGGCGATGAGGTTCTGCTGAAGGTTGACGTAAAAAATGCCTTTAATTCTGTGGATAGAGGCGCCTTGCTCAAATAGTGTAGGTACATAGACTATAGACTTGTGCTATAGACTTTGGGGTACCAGCCATCGAGCACATGACTTTCGAAATGAAGCAGTAAACCCTTCTTTTTCTGGTTATCGATATAAATATTAAAATAACATTGAACCGATCGATATCGATACTTTTTTTACTCTTTGAATCTCTATAAACTTATTTTGACGCTTTCGTAGTGACATTGTCACAATAGTTATTCCTTCCGTTTCTTGTTTAAACCAACAAACTTTTTTTTCGGCTATTATTGCCAGTAAAATAACTTTAATATACTAATTTTTCCGCAACCTGTCAAAGTAACCTAAGTCCCTGGTCCCCCTATACTTAACAATTTGTTGTGGTTGTCTTTCACCCCACAAAATACGGTTAACATTTTCGTAATCTATCATCTTACATTCTACTTTAAGCTTAAGTTTGTACAGGTTACACTCAATCAAGAGTGGATAGTGGTCCGACCAATACACGTCGTACTGTACTGACACACAAACGACTGATTGCCGTGCCGACTCAGTGACGATGCAGTGGTCCAACCACCTATTGCAGCCGCGATGAGATTCACTTGTAAAAGTGTAGGTATTTCTGTCACAGATAGCTAAATCGAGACAATGCCAGCTTTGATCTACACAAAAGTTAATCATTTCAAAATAAAACAACTCATTCGGATGCGCATTGAAGTCTCATATAATGTCAAAGGCCTCAACTCCTTTGTTCTCCTCTATCTTTATTACCGAACGAATCGTGCTAAGGCAGGCGCTGAACTCGGGTAGATTGTCATTTGAGTTCATAGGCATAAGACCAAAGAGAACTTTACTAAAATGTCATCTAAAATAAAAACCAGTTGGAAATGTTCGGAATGTAAAGTTCCTTCAAAAAAGGATGATGGTACTCCAGCTAAGGATACTGACGTGATACCCTGTGTACCAGCTTCAGTGGATGCCATAGGTGACCTGAATAGCCGTTTTGCTTCTGGAATCATCGATTATATCCAAACTAAACGATTCAATACGAAATACCATAAATGAAAGACTAAAATGTGAATTTAATTCTATTCGAGATAATGTAGAGCTCATTCCAGATTTGATAAAATCGGTCGAATTTATGTCTTCGAATTTTGATGATATGAAAAAAGAGATCCAATCATTGCGAGCTGAAACGGCGGATTTACGCTCAGAAAATGAAAGATTGGCAATCAATGTTAAAGAATTAAATTTTAAAATGTCACAAATTGAGCAGCAGGCTAGAGAATGCAATTCAGAGCTGCAAAGAATTCCGGAGCATTCGAAAGAAAATATATCGAATACCGTAATGCAGTTATGCAAGGTCGTCGCTTACCCACTGATTGATAACGATATCAAATCGTGCCCCAGAGTGACTCAAAAGGTCCCGAACAAAGATAGGCCTAGATCAGTGGTGGTTAAAGTGTCTTCTTCGAGGATGCGCGACAGTCTTTTGAAAGCCTCTATCCAATTTAACAAAAGTAACTATACCGATAAGCTTAACTCTTCTCATTTGGGCATTGGAGGCGATAAACAGCCATCCGAGCACTTGTCGCCGGCTAATCGAATTCTTCACGCTGAGGCTCGCGCCTTTAGAAGGCAACACAAGTACCTGGGTATGAAATGGACGGGTAATGCAATATGTCTGGGTGAGAAATGGACGGGTAATGCCGCGTAAAGCTGATGGCAGTCCGCCCATTTGGGTGAAGAACGGTGATATGCTTAAGAATTTATCCATGGAGTATTGCTCCCATCTGTGGGCAGGAGCACCGGCATATCAGCTTGGTCCTTGTGACTCCATCCAAAAGCGCGCTGTGAGAATTGTCGATGATACCATGCTCACAAGTGGTATTGAGCCTCTGAGTCAGCGGAGGGATTTCGCCTCCATTTGTGTGTTCTACCGCTTATACAACGGTGTTTGTTCTTAGGAACTGTTTAACCCCAAAGCCAAATTGGTCGCGATCTGTGCGGTTCCAAAGGAAATTTCTCCCACGCACACTAAGGTTGTGGAATGAACTACCTGGAGAGGTTTTTCCTGGAGAGTACAACATGGAGTTCTTCAAAAAAGGGGTTAAAAGGTTTAACGGGATCAGCAACTCGTGGGTGATGCCCCTGGTATTGCAAACGTCCATAGGTTGCGGTGACTGCTTACCATCAGGCCGCAAGCTTGTTTGCCAGCATAGTAATATAAAAAAAATAAAAATTCAATGAACTCCACAGTTTGAAACTACTTTTTACATAGAAAAAGATTTGTAAAGTACAGTCAGTGACACAAGAGCGTACGGGGTGAAAATAAAAAATGGTGGACCAGGGGAAGGGGAGGGTGCTACTAATGTATTCAGCGGAGAAACGTCTCTGATACACAGTGGTCTCGGGAAAAGTATGATTGTTGAAAGAGTAAAAGTAGAGAAGTAAGAGTAGAAGTGGAGTAGTGTGAAGGTTTTGCTATGTAAGCTGAGACCTAGTCTCAAGCCCCTAACCTTAGGTCTCTGTGAATACGTGGGCAAAAACTCTTTACTGCTAACCTGTAAGTGCACCTTGGTTGTAGGTAGTAACATCGATAACAGTAAATTATTACAGCGACCACACGCGCCGGCGATAACGCTCTTATCGCTGAACTTAAATGGTAATTATATTAATTTCCTCTTATTCAATTAAATATGTTATCGTGCTTAATTAATTGATCTCATTCGGTCCGCGAAGTTTATTAAAATATTAATAGTTCGGAGAAATGAAACAATACACCATTGTTCACGATAAGGTTTGATGTCATACCTACGGTAACACACAGGTACACCTGAGGAGTTAATTAAGTGTTCATCACCTAACGATGGTGTGCATGGATGTTTCAACATAAAACCCAAGTCTCTCGGGTTCGCTTGGTAAATTTCTTTGCGGACATGAGTGCACGCTGCAACGCTGTAGTGGGATAGCTTGTCGGAGCCGAACATCCACAGCACATAACATAGTCGAGTAAGACTGCAGGTCACGTAGCAAGACTGCGTGCATACTCAGCATGTCGGGATGCTTGCAGTTAGAGTTGAAACAATCGTTGGTTGCATTTGTACCGTCAGGAGCACCAAAGCTTACCTATATTTTTTTCAATACGGAGCATGATTGTGCTAGCTAACAGGCAAGTTAACACAGTCTATGGTATCACTTCCATAATAAAATATAAAACTGTATGCATTATCCTTATTGATTTTTTCCTTTTCAGCTGAAAATAACTTGGTAATGACGATATGTATTACCCGTTGACATCATCGATATTGTCCCATTTTACCACAAAATTCTTTCCTCTACCTAATTTCGTTATCAATTTTGACGTTACTGCGGTACACGATGAGGTTACGACATTTAAATTATCCCACATTAGCGAGCTGATGTAACTAGGGAAAAATTCCCGATAATCATGCCATTACAACCAGTCCTTGTTAGGTAGGTTTCGAATTAGTATGAATGGAGCAAAGTATATATACAATTAATCATTAGCATATATCCACTCGCCATAATCACAAGGTTGTGTACAATCAGTCAGCACCTATACCCTCGACAAAATCACCATGTGGGGAAAGAATAGTGGAAACTGTGGAGAAGCCGCTTGTCGAGCTGCCGAGGAAAGATGCCGGAAGGAGCGAGACCGCGCGGAAGACAAAGAAGAAAAACGCAGACAAGACTTGGAGCGTGAGGAGAGAAAGCGTTAGAAGGAAGAGCAGCGGCGACTGGACAGGCACCTGATGCAGTATGCACTAGCTTTGCGCGAGCAAGCATCGTGGCGTGGAACACTCAACCGGCCCAAGTGATGCATCCTAGAGTCGCGTATATGATAATTTGTTTACATAATAAGTGTAAGGTATTTGTGTACATCAGTATTAAGTATATTGTGTATATAAGTGTTTGTTTTAAAAAATAAAAATAAACTTGTTCCTAATACATATCTATTTCATTTCAAACTGCATGCCCACTTACAAATGTCACGACATACCAGTTTCCTTTATGATACTAGATATTTAGGTAGTTAGCTTAATAATGATAATAATTTATTGTACTCGTTCTATCCACTGAGATGTTGTACAGTCTAGATCCTATGCATAGGTAACCGTGGTCACTACACTTTGTAACACGATTATAGGGGCACCGCGACATGCTATATGCAGCAATAGGTAGGTACGGTGCACGTTATACACGCACATTGTATCAGACATGGATACAGATCATAAAATGAATATAGCACGGGTTTCCCCTAAACATTTGAAGACAGTGCCAACTAAGCGTGTGGGTCGTCGTTACACGCTGAGAGCTACTTACATTCGGACGGTAGCCTGTAATAATATTTTGATAACTGTCCGTCGTGTTATCATATTTACCTATCTTCTGAGTAATGACACATAGTTTGTTCTATATTTAAACGAAATAAGCGTGCCATGTGGTGATGCGTATTATCGGACAATCTATGTCTGTAAGGAGTTACAGGTATAACGCCAATTGCTGCCAGTCTTTGTCGTAATACTGTTTGCGGCTTATCTGCAGTTACTTATGGATATAAAGTTAAGAAAATAAACCTTATTTAGACGTCTCATATTCCTGTATGGTCTGCTCCGTACCTAAACGTTGCAGACACACGTACTCGGAGGCGAATGCACACTCAGGCCTTGCTCAAGACATATGATAAGCATATGCCTAAGCATAGTTTGTGATAACGGAGCTTTGCATCCCATGTGCACATAATGCTAATCATCACGCCTTGCAACTCAACTGTTAGTGATGTGACGTGCTCTGCAGCGGCTAGTAGCACGTTACCTAGCCATTACCTCTGGCGCAGTCCAAGCTTGACTTTATTGTATCTAACATAGAGTGGTCATGAGAGCAACTGCATTTCAACTTGAAGCAACGTCAGAGGTAATGATCTCAGTACCTTACCTGCACAACACTCCATCATCCTACACTCATAGGGGTACAAGAAAAGAAAAGTAAACATATTAAATACAAACGTTTATTTTAGATTAAGGAAACTTTACATGCTGCTGCACTATTTAGCACTATTGTCACTGTTTAACTGCACCAGAGTTGGAACCACTGATGTTGCGAGCCGACTCAAGCAACATTTCGGTGTCCGTGCGTTCGCCTGTGGAATAATATTCCAAGATTTTAGCATCACCTTGATGCACTTCCTCGATGACCTCTCTGAACATCTCTGCAGATTCTTTGAGTAGAATCGCCAGGACCATGTACTTTGTCAACCAGGCAGAGACGTGCGCCGTGCAGAAATGATGCCAGTGCTGTGGGGTCTTGCACTCACGTCCAGATGGTACTACTTCATTCGGCTTCTTGCCGCAGGAGCAGGTGTCCCCGGCGACCGCCTTGCACTTCCGGAACCGAATCTTCTTCTCCACGAACTCCAGAATCGTGGGCAGTCTCACGAGATCTCTTTCACGTGGCGGCGGCCCCCAGAATAAGGGCATGAGCCAGTTCCAATTGACCAGCAAACGATCTTCTTTCGGCCTCGTTGCATCGAAGTTGTAGCGTTTGGGGCATGCCTTCCCGTTATGGAAAGTCAGGTCGTCCATGTTTTGCTCCGCCTCAATAAACCGTCGATATAAAAAAAAAAACCGTCGATATGCAGTGTCGAATTGCATAATTTCAATACCGTTGAAAGGGGCTGCTTCAGGTATACAAGGCCCGCGCTTCATGAAGGTGTCCACTGGGAAAGTGAGTGTTCTGGCTTGATCTTGGGACTGCATGTTGAGGTCTGGATGTCACGGGGCTTCTACGTCTATATGATGTTCCTTCGTGGATGTTGACCGTGTAGTGTCTAGCCAGTGACTGCGCGCCCATAGCAATTTATACCACTCCAGCCATCGATCGTACCGAATAAATAAAACGATATAGGGATAACAGCAATTTGGAATTCCCACGGCCTCACCCACGGGATATCGTTTGGCGCGGTAATCGAATCATTCTTAAAATAAACAAGTGAATATTAAAATATTCTTGGACCACGTCAGTCAATTTTCCATCCTTATGGAAATAGACAATTTACAATTCATCCTGCGCTCCCATACTCGGGAGTCACCCACGTGTTCACATAGTCACTATAGATCGTATCATACCTACGATAAAATTTACGCTACCAATTTGGGACATCGATAACAACGTTTAATTGCTGTACTCAATGCATTGTCTTACTTTTAGTATACAGGTAAAACATACCTATTAAGCACATACGGCATTGTGTGCGTGATAAGCGCGATAATAGTAGTGGCTGTCGACAATGCCCGCTGGACATACTGCACTGTACTTTAGCGGTTATGCTTACATTATGCAAAAGTGGCAACGTGATGTATGCTCCAGCAAACGCGGCTGACCACTGCAAGTCAGCGAAGCTGTGCATTCCTAGTTCTTACCATGTTACATTCGTAACCCATGAAAACGGAAAAAAAGGATGACGGCTGCAGTGTGATACCTATGCTCGGTGTGCTCTGTGGCAAAATGGAAATGCAACTTGCATCGACATTGCAGAAAATGGTGCTTATACATTTCCTCAACTACTTCCAGTCATCCTGTACTTTAAAGAAATACACAAAAAAGTATACATACTTGATAACTTAATTTAATTAAATACTTATTAATCACTATATTCATAAACTTATCACTCGATTTATTGTGCAAAAGCTGGAATAACCAAAGGAGCGTGCCGAATCAAGTAAAATCGCTGTATCCTTGCGGTTTCTCGTTGAATAATACTTCAAGACATCTGGATTGCTCGAGTGTATCCGCCAGACGGTCTCATAGAACAGCTGTTCCGATTCTTGGAATAAAATCTTCGGATCTAGATACACATACAACCACGAGCGTACGTGCATTGAACAGAAATGATGGAAGTGTCGATCACTGCACGAGTCCCAAAAATTTTCCAGGTCATCTCTCGGCATTCTTTCACAGAAACAGGAGTTGTGTAAGCCGACTTCGCACTGGTCGAGATGGATGCGCCTTCCGACGAACGTCGCTATTTTCGAGAGTCTGACGAAACTTCTGAACCCCGCTGGGGTTACTCCTCCGAATAGAGGTGTCAGGGTATCCCAGTTGATGAGCAGGCGATCTTCCTCCGTTCTTGTGGCATCGAATTTGTAGAGCACTTGGAAGGATTTGCCGTTGAAGAAAGCTACTTTAATTTTGTTCATGGACAGAAGAAACCGGCGACACTCATGATCAACATTCAAATATTGGTTGACGTTAAAGGGGGCCCCACACGGTCGACGGAACCCACGTTTCGTGAAGTCATCGTTTCGTGAAACTTTTCTTTCCTCCCTGTGATTTATTTTTCTTCTGTAACGCCATTGCGACCGGATAAAGTTCTGCGGCTCTGGGGCCTTTTGTTTATGTTTTTTACTTAAGTGTTGCACGTTAAGTGATAAGCAGTTACTGTCCACTGTTTTTTTTATAGCGGTCTTGTGGCTGGCCGAAAATCAACACTGATAATGTTATCTACTACTGTGTAGTAGTTATTTAAAGAATTGGCTTTTCAAAGTAACTTATCGATAATGGGGCGGATTCATCGTAAACAACCAAGTTAGGTACGTGAAATATCCTAGGTATAAATAACAATGCTGCCACAAAATTAATTAGGTTTTCCCGTTATAAATAATCGAGCTTGGGCAATTGAATTTATGCGACCACATCAGCCAATATTTAGGTACACGTTGCGCTTATAGGCATCATCCTACTTTAGTACTCCTGTTGAATAAACAACTTCAATTATAGCACCAGTGGCTCTTGTGAGTGCCCGCTATGAATGCTGCGCTGCAGGGCAACGTCATGCTCGCATTATGCAAAAGTTGCAAAGCGGTGTATGGCCTATGAGCTGATGCAGGTGACCGCTGCATGTCAACAAAGCAGATAATGCAACAAGAAGTATGCTTGTTCTAGGCGTTCTAGGTGTCGTTCTGTGAGAACGTGAGCTGTAGGTCTCTGGGCATTCGACCCCAGCTTGGATGCTGATGCTGCGGCCCCAGCAATTCATGTTACCTGCTGCTTTGACGCATATTAATATCACTTTGAAGGCGGCGCATACAAAACAGGTGGAATCTGCTCGGGTGCTTGAATAAACCTATTACATCCTCAAAATTCCTTCCTGGAGATTTCGTCCTTGTCGTTTTCGTGTCGTAGATCGCTTACACAATGATTCGAAAAGCAAGGACTTCGCTAATTCAATGTCCGCCGTACTAAACGCACTTTCACAAATTTGGACCAGGCTCTGTTCGTCCATAACATCCTATTTATTTTGGATGAAAGCCAGCACTTCACTTATTACTATATTACAATTAGCACATTTCACTCTTTTCGATGTTTTCGATACGTTATCCATTTTTCGCGACAGAGGTGCGTGACCTTGCTTGCACTCGCGCTCGCGGCCAGGGCCGGACTGATTTCCAAATGTGAAATACTTGCACATTTGGAATACCTTGGAATAGATTTGTCATTATACGTTGGAAAATACCTACGCTGGATGACATGCCATGAAATATTTCATTATTGCAAAATAATCCCCTATGTGTTATTCATTACTGAATACTTCTTTGAATCGACTTATTCTACCTGATGACAGCTTGCAATACGTCGATTTTACTAAAAAACTGTAACCCATTTAAGCCTACTCGTACATTCTCTATCAAAGAGTCTTGGTGGCCGAGCGGTTAGGGTACCCGAATCGTATGCGAGTGGTACCGGGTTTGAATCCCGCGGAGCGGCCTTGTACCAATGACTCTTTTCTGAGTTATGTACATTAGTTGAACACTAACCGACGCTCTTACGGTGAGGGAAAACATCGCGATGAAACCTGCACATTCAGGCGACTGAATCTGTAACCATGATCCAATCTGGTCATGCTCCCTTGGTAGCAGCGTCAAGGACGTCAGATGGCAGTCGCTCCACTGTAATTACCTGATCTGCCAAACCCTGGATCATGATCAAGGCGGACCTCGGGCCCTCGTGCGCGAGAGCACAACCGGGTCATTAACACTAAGCTGATGATGAGTACATCCTCTATCAAGACAGGATTCACGGTCGCTTTGTAATGCGCACAATATTTTATTTTCTAGAAAAAACAAAACTAAATATCACATTCTTACGTGAAAAAATATCAAAATTATCAAAACATTAAACCTACTCATAATCATTTTATTTACATAGCATATCATATATACATAGCATAAAACAAAGTCGCTTACCACCGTCTGTTTTAATGCGGTTTTTAACAATAGATAGAATTATTTAAGAGAAAAGTTTATAAGCAAGAAAAAAAGAATAGGAGTAAAGTAAGTGTACGCGAACGAAGTCGCGCCGGGACCACTAGTACCTTATAAATCTAACATATCACTTTTTTTAAGGTAATCTACCTAATAGGTGGTACCTACGGCTCCGCCTGATTTCATTTTACCACAATTTTATTATTTTTTTGTATGATAATCCAGAAAGCAATTACGCTCCGGCAATAAGCATAACCTTATTTTTCATTTCCGGCAAATAAAATGGTTTGCCCCTTTGTACTTTACATGAACCTTCCTCTAATGGATGCTATAGTTGGATAATAATGAGCAACATCATCATAATTAACCTTTCAAACTTCAGCAGACTTTCATAAATTTCAAATTAGTTATATATAGTACAAGTCCGACCCTGCATGGACCACTGCTGCCATCTCTGGGATGAATCAGCCAAATACCAACTGGCCGTTTTCTATTCGTTGAAAAATTGTTTCAAGAGAGTGACCCGCAATTGATCGAATTTAAATTGAGTCCCGAGCATCAGTGTAGGTCTGTCGGTCTTCTATAGGTTGCATTTCGGAGAGCATTCGAATCAGATGCACGACCTCATTCCGCTGGCCCCTTTCCTCCATCGGGGAACGCGATCCGGACGAGCTCTTCATCCTTATGTGGCGGATTTTCGAACTGTTTGCATAAGTCTCTTTGGTTCTACCTTTATACGGCTAAGGAATGGAACGCGTTGCCTGCGAGTGCATTCCTGTTATCATTATAATCTGGACGCCTTCAAGGCTAGAGTGAATAAGCTGTTCCTAGACAGGCACCCCCATCTTGGGCCGCATTATCACTTATCACCAGGTGAGATGGCGATCAAATGCCTAGCTAATCCAATTATGAAAAATCTAAACGTTTTTAATAACTTAGGCGATGATAATTCATATGATACCAAAGATTTGTGAGCTTCAACTTCATTAAACTAGTTTTCGTCATCAGATAAAAATAAAGAACATTTTCTAGTGCTGAAGCTACTATCTAAGTACGTCGGGCGAAAGCAGTGTTGAAGTTCATCTTCAGATAAACTACTTTCATCCACTTCCGACTTTGCACCCGGTCTGGGAATAAGATCTACGAGTTGACGCGTCTGTTTTTCTGCTGCTGACAAAGATGATTATGAACCCATGATAAAAAAAATTAAAAAGAATTGTATCCGTACAATTCCAGCAATTATGAGAACGTCGGTTTAGTATCCAACTCGTAAGCGAGAGGTATCGGGTTCGAATCCCGCTGCGGCCATGTACCAATGACTCTTTTCTGAGTTATGTACGTTAGTTGAATACTAACCGATGCTCGTACGTTGAGGGAAAACATCGTGATGAAACCTGCAAATTCAGGCAACTGAATTTGTAACCATGACCCAATCTGGTCAGGTTCCCCTGGTAGCAGGGTCACGGAGGTCAGATGGTAGTCGCTCCACTGTAATTACCTGATCGCCAAATCCTGGATCGTGGTCAAGGCGGACCCCGGGCCCTCGTTTTCGAGAGCACAACCAGGACCTTAACGCCAAGATTTTTTTTTTAATTTCAGCAATGTCGCAAATTGGATACATATCTAAAAACATGTAGAACGCTGGCAACACATTTGACACATTCAAAAATTCATAAAATGTGTTTATAATTCTTTTCGGGGCGTGGAAAAACTCTTTCTGAAAATAAAATTATGTAGCCTATTCGAAGCAAACCAGTTTTGATCAACATTTGTACCAATTATAATAAAACAACATTATTTTTACATTGCCATGCGCAAATGCTTTCAACCGATTCGCCATTTTGTGTTCTACTAATATTTTGGTATTGATATATCGAGCATATTATAAAAAAGTTTTCAAAATACGTTTCAAATTCCTCGTACATTTTTGAAAAGTGCAATGTATCAAATAATACACTGCGCCAAGAAAAGGGTTAAGCTCGGCAAGCCACTGTCTTCCTAATAATAAACAATTTTAAATGCGAAATTCTAAATTCTACGATTCATTTGTAGAATGAGTCTCCGGCACAGGTTATCCTTAGAGACTGCTCCAAAAAGAAATAAAGAAATATGAAAATGAAATTTGATGATATAAATAAAAATGAGAATATAATTTTTTTTAAGCTATTGCTTTTATCGCGGGCTTTAAGCGCGGCGACCGAATCGAGAAATTCCGTAACGAAAAAAACCTAACACCCGCCACTCCGACCGGCACAGCAGCGGTGCGGCGTTGAAAGACGTGCATCGTCTAACGTCGTTTCAGTTCGGCAGACTTCGGCACGGTGTTTGTGTGCGTGCGACTAGACGTATGCGTGTAGACTAGCTGCTAACTGCTCATAACTGATTCTATCTCTTTTAGACACAATGTAAGGTGAGACAGCGTGCTTTTTGGCCGCGTCCACGAGTGAGTTCGAAACCGCGACTAGTTGAACCTTAACGTGTATGTATATGGTTTATATCAAAGAAAAAACTTGAATTAATATCAAACAAAAAAAAATATTGCATAAATAAAATAAATAAATAATTATAATTGCATAAGTTGATAAAAAATGCTATGCAATAGCTTTACCGCGGCAGTCCCCGAGTTTCACATGTATTTTTTTTTTTGGTCATAGATACTCTTAAAACTTTTACATCAGATATTCGTAAATACCAGAAAGCCAATAACAGAGTGTGTGTGTTAGTGTGTGTATATCTAAGTGTGTTTTTTGTGTGTAAGAGAGAGAGAAGGAAGTGACACATTACTCAGCATTTTATCTTCTTTTGGCACGATACTTTACTGTGACAAAATAAATCGACTGAAGAGAAATCATTATTGTAAGTTTCGAGAGTACGATTTACAACGGAATTTTGAGCATAATTTGAGTGACCAGGACGAACGTGAAAGAGAGATTTTAAATTGAAGGAAAAGTGCTGTTAGTTCCGGTGAGTCAATTTTTCCACTGCAAATATCATGCAAAAACATAATCTGTAGTAAGGAACGCCGGTCTTTCAGCTCCATCAGGTCGTGTTTCCTACATGCAAGTGCATAGCTAATACCTCTGTGTTGAGTACCCTGTTAAGGGCCCTGAAGAATTTCTTTTGAATCCGCTCAATATCCTAAATGTATTCAAACAATGTTTTTATATATATTTTTTAAATAAATGCGAACTTACAGACAGAATCCAAAGCTACATTTAAAAACATCATTAATATTTCATAACAAAAAAAAATTATACAAATGAATTTATAATATAAATTATCAATTTAATTAATACTTAATTAAATACATTAAAATAAACAGACACATTTACGATTTAATAATAATCTAGGCGATATTAATAAAAATATTTATGGCACGAGAAATATTACGCAGTCTTCAGCAAAGATATCGATATAAACGAAGCGTCAAACGCGACGCTCGCTTGACGTTTCGTTTCGGTGACGTGCCGCGGCTGTTGACAGGCGAGTAGATAGCGCAGACCGGACAAATTCGGCGGCGTTTCATCGCTTGTCTCTGGAAGACATCTTTTGACTACTCGATCGCGTATATTCATATTAACATCGAACATCATGAAATCAGCGCTGTGGAGATGGTACTAAGGTGCTCTCAGGACAAATGCACTAATCAGTACCATTAAGCGTGTCTTGGGGTTCCTAGATCGGCGTTTATCAAGCTTACACCGAAGCAAAAGACTTCATGGAAGTGCAAGCCGTGCTCGCAACCGAAAGAGCGGAAGGGGGACAACACTCCTGTACGAGACGCTTTGTCCTCCCAACCGGGACCCGATGTCGTGTAGTGTAACTACTAATTATTTATTTTACATTTATTAAATTTGGTTAGGGAATTATACTGTAAATTAATGTTTTATTTATAATTAGCATCCAGAGTAAAAAGTGCAATGTACATATTTATATTACAATGGATATAATAATAATATGTATAGTATAATATAATATGATAATTGTAATATATAGTATTGTCATTGTACAATGTAAGATAACGTACACCGGACAGACCAACTACTTTTGTTGGTCTGTCCGGTCTGTACGTCTGCAGGCTATTATTGACGAACATAACACGCCAATGGCATTTATTTTGGGCGATTTTAATACTCATTGAATTAAACATTTTTTGTTACGAAAATGAACTAGTATGTGCGGATATTGATTTCCTAGGGTTGAGTTCGGACTCCCACACTTTCGTGAGTGAGGCGCATGGCTCCCGCAGGTGGTTGGACCACTGTGTGACGACCGCGGCTGCGCGAGACACTATTGTGTCGGTCAGTGTTATGTACGGTGTGTATAGCTCAGATCACCTGCCACTGCGCGTGGAGTGTGACCTGAGACACTGTGCGCGTTTGACCGATGGGCATGATCCGTCCTGCCGTGATAAGATAGTATGGCGAGATAAAAATGCTAGTCAAATAGATATGTATTATGAATATTGTCAAAGAAATCTATTGAATGTTAAATATAATATGTGTAATGTGAATTGTAATACTCGATCTTGTAAAGATGACAACTTTAATTGTAAATTTAAATGTATTGATAATGATTATAATGATATTGTGCATGTCTTGCAAATGGGGGCTATGGAGAGTGACTGTTCACGTTCTGTTGTGCATAACAGGCGAAAACCAGTGACAGGATGGAACACTCACGTTGAACTAAGTCATCGTGCTGCTAGACTTCCTTACGAGTGTTGGCTCTTGGCCGGCAGACCATCCACGGGAGACATTTATAATGATATGCTTTCCTCAAGGAAAGACTTTAAAAACAAATTGAAATGGTGTATCCGTAACGAGGAAACCATTAAATTGGATATTTTAGCGACGCACAGGAGTAATAAAAATTTCCCCAAGTTTTGGAATGCTACGAAAAAATTTCAGCCTAAGTTAAATTTACCCGTGTCTGTGGATGGTCTACAAGAACCTAAGGAGATAGCAAATTTGTTCGCGTCTAAATTTAAGATAAGTCCCCTTTCTGTAAGGTCGCAATCGAATCAGTCCGCTTGCTCTGTGGATGAGCAGGCAGTGATTCAGTTCACTCTAGAAGATGTGGCCAAAGCAGTGCGAGCTATCAAACGGGGAAAGTCGCCTGGCCACGACAATCTGTCGATAGAGCATGTGTTACATGCAGGAGAGGAACTATGGTCCAAACTATGTGTGTTTTACAATTTATGTGTGAAGCACACATACTTACCCGACTCTCTTCTAAGGTTTTATTGGGTGTGGTCTATAGCCCTGACTCGCATGTGAACTATTTTGACAGCCTGGAATGCTTGCTAGCAGATCTGCGTCCTCAGTTTGACCACACGATCATTATGGGGGACTTTAACACCTGTTTGGTAAGGAGTGATGCTCGCTCGAAAAATCTCCTCTCTCTTTTGGATTCACTCGATCTACATTCTTTGCCCCTCGGGCCTACACATTTTCCCCATAATGGTCCACCATCACTCCTCGACTTAATCATTACATCCTCTCCACGGGTAGTGGACTCACATGGTCAGTTTGGAGCGGCTGCCTTTTCGGCCCAAAACTTAATTTATGCTTCATTTAAAATTCGTCCACCAAAGAAAAGGCATAAAGTTATTTTCCTTCGGAAGTTCTCGGATATCGACCATGAGGCCCTTCTTGAGGATGTGCGGAGGGCGGACTGGGACTCGGTCTTCTCTACAAATGATGTGAACGCAAAGGTTGAGGCGTTCAACTTAATAATTTCTTCAGTGTATGACAAACATGCACCTGTCCTGCCTGTGAGGGTGAAGCACTTCCCCGCACCCTGGCTTTCACCAGAGATTAAAGCTTTAATGGCTAAGAGGGATAAAGCCAAGTTACGGTTTCGGCATGATCCGTCCCCTCGTAACGAGGAGATCTACATTACATTACGTAATTCATGTAATCGCCTGTGTCGTACGGCCAAACGGAACCATATACATGACGGATCCGGTCAATAGCATGGAATCATGTGGTCAATAGTACGGACTCATGTGGTCAATAGTACGAACTCATGACGCAGAAAACGGAAGTGGGAGTGCGCCACCTGGTGGGGCG
This sequence comes from Blastobasis adustella, assembly GCA_907269095.1. Classification (NCBI taxonomy): domain Eukaryota; kingdom Metazoa; phylum Arthropoda; class Insecta; order Lepidoptera; family Blastobasidae; genus Blastobasis; species Blastobasis adustella. Next base: position 3,528,817 of record OU026132.1, read on the forward strand.
TGCTGACAGAGTCTCGACGGCACGACTCGGGCGGAGTGGTGGGCAGTCTTGGCCCAACCGCCGAGGAGTGAACACGTCTTGAAACTGTCTCCACATTTCGTTTATAGAAAGTGTTGTTTACGTTCGAAAATAAAGTGATTTTAAAATAACCTTTGAAATAATAATGTGAATTACCTCAACTGCCTACATTGTAATACATAAATTTCAAGAAAAATTATAAGTGATGTGCAAAAATGAAGTGGAATAAATACAGTGGAGTAAATGTGAACCCTTTCTTTAATTTATCTGAACGAATACGATCTAATGCTGATATCACCACCCTGATGACAATGATCCTGATACAGCACTTTCCTTGACGCAACGACATCAGAAGCGGTGATAACGAACGCAACGCCCGAGATATGGCTATGAAGATGGCTTCAGGATATGAAGAGATAATGAAAAGTGACAAAAAATAAATGCAGCTATGCTACGTTAAACCGTAATAAAAAAGGAAAGTGATTACTCGATCCAGCTGAGTTGCCTGCATTAAAATGTAAAATGATTGAACACGTTCAGAGCGCAGCCAAGAGTCCAAACACCCCGAGATATAAGACAAAGACTTCAGTTTAGAGAGATTTGGGGTTTATAAAGTAAACAACAAATCATCTGTACCAAATCATGGGTCATGGTCAAGGCAGGCCCTCGAGAGCACCATTGGGATATTGACACCATTAATAAAAATCGAGTGAAACTTACTTATGGATGGCAATTTGGTATGTTTACTTTGTTTTTGCGTAACTTAATTTGGATTACTCATGTAAAATATTTTCGTATCTTTTTTTTTAATATCAGATAATTATGTTAGTTAAATAATTTGCTTAAGTACGAAATTAGCCAGTTAAAGTTTATTCAACGCCTTTGAAGATGTTCAGATTTAGATTCATTTAGCAGTGTGGTTTGACACAACAATTAAATTAATTGCTTAGATTTCTGCAGGTATAATTAAATCAAACAATTAAAAACAGTATGTATTATTTTTTATTTTTGTTTTACTAATACAATTATTTTCTTCTCTTGCATAACAATGGTGTACAACGGTTCGATTTACCTACGAGAATAACATTGCAATGCAACGCTGGACTGGTATCCTCAACGTGATTGTTTCAACGTGGGGCGATGGAAGGCAATCTGCGAGTCTTGCTTACATCACTGAGAAATTATGTGATATTAACAGTTCCTCTCTATCTGGTAAGTCCTATACATAATTATTATTTGGTAAAAACCTGAGGTGATTAGAGGTTCCCCATGCGGATTTTAGGAGTTATTTACTTTGATAATTCAGAAAAGTATTCTGACAGAAACAACATTGATACCCTTAGTAGAGAGAACGGCAGGTTTATTTGGGTATTTAACGAAACTACAAATAGAAAGAATGTAAACAAAACATAAACAACGTCAGTTACCGTCAGTGTTCCAATTTGTTGGTATAGATGTCAAAAACTACCGCCAAGTTGAATAAATGTTTGCTTTTGCGGGTCACAGCCCACATTAACCTGTCAGTTAATGTGGGCTGTCTGATCGTTTGTTACGGAGAAAAGAAAATCTCTCCAGAACAATAGTAAGAATTATGTTAAATCCTTCTAAATGTTACAATACACAGTGTTTAAAGTAAAAAGTGACATTTAATCTAAGATTATTTTATCATCTTGAAACATGATACGCTACGATTTTACGTATTACCAACGTCACGTCAGTTATCGGAAAACAAGAATAAGAAATACATGAAAGCATAGTCCTATTATTTTTATAAATTGAGTATTTAAGCATAGTTATGGTGGTGGTGCTGCTGATTGACTCCTCCTTCTCAATCGGTCCTTCAATGCTGAGGATCGTGACTCTGTCGACGTAGCAAGGACGTTCTCGTTCTCCATGAGCTGCGGTCGGTGGCCACCTGCAGGGCCACGCTCACAGGCATTTCCAGACATTCCGACACTTGGTTGAGCCATCGCTTGGGGCTTCGGCCTCTTGGCCTTCCACGGTACCGGTTACAATTAGTCTCTCCAAGTTGTTGGTATCTCGGCGAGCAAATTGCCGCTGCGGCTGTTTGACTAAATATTTGATAATAACAGTGTGGCAGGGATGGCGTAGCAGTGAGTTTGTGGATCAATTAGCTGGTGTACTTTAGGATGTTGTGTCTTAGAGTACGCTTCACATAGGCTTTCGAATCTCCGCGATTTCAATGCGAGCGGGAACCCTCCCGGGTGGCAACATGCATCGAGAAAAAAAAAGAAAAAAAAAAAAAAAATTCTGCGTGTTTGTTTACATTTAACCGGAGAAATTGGAACGAAATTTGCCCCATTTCATTATAATGTTTATTATTATAGTCGTAGTTTCCCAATGTTATAGAAGATATCCGCGGTAAAACTGGGATCACGATATACGTCGCTTTTAATACAAAGACGTAGTTAGGTTAGAAACTTAATTTTATGTTGGTACCAAGCTATCAAAAAAAAAAAAAAAAATTTAATACGAGTATGTGAACTGGTTGACGGTGGATAGTTTCAAATTATGTTTTGAGTGACTAAAGATAAACCTGTGACTTGGTTTGACCGAGAACCATTTGTACTATGTTGGTGTGTCTTGGTTTGGCCTGGATGGGGACTTTGTTGGACGGATCTGTCTGGGAAGCTGGCTCAATGCGTGGCGACTGTCGAGCAAGGGTTTTTATGAGATTTGTGTGATAGTTTTGTTTTCTCAAAATTCACCGGATGGAGGTGATTGTGTTTTGTCGGTGATGGTGGGCTGGTGGAGCCTATGGGAGAGTTTTATGGTTGCTTACCGGCCTAATAGAGGCTATGGGAGCGTGGCTAACGGATGGTAGTTGTTTCAAGCTTTGTGAGAAAATGGTGAACGATAATTATGATGAGAAACTCCAGATATTTTGGTGAAAGCTCAATGGTCGGTTACATATTGTTGACTTTGGCTTCGAGTACTGAAATTTACTTGATTACCGATACCAAGTAACTATTTCGAGTTCTGTTGTTGTACCAGTAAGATAAGGCAGTGTAGGCAATGGTGGGATTTCGTATCCTTCTGCCAGTGCAGGTTTGGTAGTGCCTGAAGTGTTGTTAATGTCAAACATCCTGATTTATTTGGCTGACTTGGAGTGGCACGTGAGTCGTGTGTGTGGCTCGTTGGGCTTGGAGCCCCGAAGGTCTCGATGTTGTGGCTGTGGATAGCAGGTTTGATGTTGTGATTTTTTGGAAGGCGGCTGGATTGTTAAATCGTTTCAAAATAGAAACTTGAACGTCACGTAAAGTCTAGATAGACTATACTCGATCGAACAGTTACAATCGATGACGATGATGATTACTTGTTTAGTTTTGGTGTGGTAACAGATGGGCTGTTGTTACCTATGACTGGCGTATCAGATGAACGTTAGAGCTTTTCATTATTAAGGTCCTGATTTGGTTTTGATGTTGGGCAGTGGAGATAGTGTTGATTTTGTGGGGATGACGCCGTGAACGGTAGTTCAGGTCTATGACGAATACTTGTTGTGTGGCTCGTGGACTATTATTACGTGTTACGATGGCAGATAGACTGTATTACCTATGATTGACTTAGTTCAGATTTGGTCAAAGGATTGACTTCGAGTTGAGAGGTTATAGACAGCTATTACTGAAGTAAAGCGTGTTAAAGTTATTACTTTGTGATTTTGGCAGTTTCATATTGAAAAGAATACTGTATAGTCTAACAGTAAGTGGCTACACACTATATATCCTGTTATATAGCTATTACAGTCTATATTATAGATAGAGGTACTACTAGAGTCTATAAGTACCTACCTCTACAATATTTTGGTGATATTCATGGACGCGAACCCTTTATATGCTATACGTATGTTGAAATTAATAAATTTTGAATTCGAACGCTGGTTAAAAGAAAGTGAATACGTATTAGCGAACAAAAACAATAGCATGTCGTCGAAGAAATTAATGCACCTCTTCGAAAACATTTTGGAAGCATTTGATATTTGGAAGAAATTATTTCAATTTGCCGTAAGTACCTATGTCCCACATTTTAAAGGTATGTTCCAGGTTTCGAGTAGCCTGTAGACTAGTAGTAAAGAGTAATAAGGAGAGCGCCACTGTACTTATGAATGTCGATGAGTACGACAATAAAATGAAGGTATTGGTATTTTGGTATTAGGTCATTGATACTAACACATACAAACCGGTAAAATATAATTCCACCGCTAGAGTGACCAAATGGACCATTAGTCCTTTATCTGTTTAATATCTTCCCTGGTAAACCGATTGTGTTTTAGGTACTGCAATTTAGATTTAAGGATAGTCAAATCTTTTAACAATCATATTACATCTACGTGGTCAAAGGTCACCGGAGGTAGGCGGTTGAGATCCTTTGCTACGAAAGTCGGATGAGTTTCAGAGTCAGATTCCTTAAGCAGTTTTAGCATAACAGACAAGTCCTTCTTCTTTTGGTCATCTCCCTTCCAGTTCACATATCTCGTTCCACTAGGAATTGCGTCAAATAATAAAATTTCCTCGTCCGTGTAATTAGAAGCACAGATTTGCACTATAGAAACTTCGTCAAGTGTGTATATTTTAATCGTATGAAAGTCAACAGTTCATTCACTATCATGACTGAATTACTGAAATCACTCCTCATTTTGAATATTTTAGTTAACACTCCTTGCACACGGGGAGCACTTGCCAACTCTTGGCAAAGTTCTGGATGAAAACTTATAGTGCATGAGGGTGCAATATAATTATGCATTTCGCATCCTCATCAGATTGCCAAGGTTTTGTAGTGCATCCGGAATGTTCACGGAGGCGAGGGTGCCCGACTTCTTCGCAGTTATGAGAGCGCGTGTGGCTGCATTTTGGAACAGACTGAGGTGTTCAGAGAACAGCTTTCTCAAAATGGTATGCAATGACCTTGACAGTCCTATCTTTAGATGATGGTTGACTTTGCATTTGACCGAGAACCTAAAGTGATGATTATTAATTTAATCTTATACTGTTGTATATTTTATGACTGAATATTTATAGTTAATTGTGTATTTTATTTTATAATGGATTATTGCCTGAAATAAAGATTTATTATTGTTATTATTGCCTCTGACAGGAAAAATTTCGTCGTACGTCAAGCTGGATTTTCGTCACTTTGTCAGTGTTTTACAAAGCACTGTGCATAAGAGAAAATAATGGTGTAGCTTTTGTTGTTGAGTACCTTTTGATCAACATTCATGTCGCAGATTTCTTGAAAGTGCTGAAAAATAAGCTCCGGGAATATGACACGCCCATGGAGTCATCATCGTCGTCCTAACGCTTATCCCGGCCTCTGCCAGGGTCCGCTTCCCTACTCAATCTTCTCCACTTCGCCCGGTCTTCGGCATCCTCCGGTCGTAAGCGGTGGCGGTGGATTCTCGGATCCGACTCTGTGATGTCAATCCATCGCTTCTTTTGTCTTTCCTAATACCGGCAGGTTCAGATACCTATTTCCCAGGTATCCCTGGGACTTACGCAACACGTGACCAAACCAGCGCAGACGAGCCTCCTAAATCTTATCGACCTTGGCGATATCCCCCACGCCAAGGCTGCCACGGATGTACTCGTTACGTACTCGATCGAGTCGCGTAACTCCGCACATCCACCGCAGCATTTTAATTTCGTTAGCGTGGAGTTCGCGAACGTGTTTCGTCAGTGCTGGCCAAGTCTCGCAGCCATAGAGCATCACCGGTCTAATTATACACTTGTATATAAGCCCTTTGAGCTTTAAAGGGATTTTACGGTCACAGGTGACTGCCGTGAGTTCCCGCCATTTGGCCCAAGCTGCAGAGATTCGGGACTTGACATCGGGGCCGATATCGCCGGACTCGTGCATCACGGATTCGAGGTATTTGGATTTATCTGTTCTATTGACGGGATGGTTTCGGGATCTCCGCTGCAGCTGGCCATATACTCCGTTTTGGCGATATTCAACTTCAAACCACCGTTTTCTAGCACTTCCTTCCACGTGTTTACTCTGGTCTCAAGATCCTGCCTAAGCTTGTACAATTTCGTCAGCATACTTCATAAGCCAAGGGGGCATGTCCTGAATTTCCGCTAAGAGGGTATCGAGCACAATGCAAAACAAGTAAGGGCTCAGCACAGAAACCTGGTGAACACCTACAGTAATCGGGAAGGGATTAGTATGGCCTACGATGGTTTTGACGACGTCTCCAGTATTAGCATACATATCCTGTATAATACAAATGTACGCTTCGGGCACAGACTTTGATCTCAGAGCCCACCAGATTATCTCCCGAGGGACATTGTCGAAAGCCCTCTGCAGGTCCAGAAATGCGTAATGCAAAGGTTGATACCTACTGCAATGGGACTCCTGGAGGCCCTCTTTCCCTTCTTCCCGATTCCCGCTTCCAGGTTTCAATTTTCAGGACAGAACGGGCGGGAGGGAGGCGGTGGTGTTGCTATTTATCTCCGGGAAGATATTGCTCACAAAATTGTTGATGTATCTCCTAGCACGTACTCTTGTTCTGCTAAACATTACTCTCAAATTACTCTCCGCTATAAAAAAAAGTGCTGCTAGCTGTTTTCTATTCTCCTTCCCTGCACATCGACTATTTTAATTCTCTTGAGAATTTGTTGTGTAATATCCGCCCTAATTATGAGCACATTCTGCTTCTTGGAGACTTTGACACCTGTTTACCTAGAAATGACGCTCGAACTATAAAACTACAGTCTTGTCCGCGGTCAATCTGCCTTTACTCCCGCTCGCAGCAACTCATCACGCTCCAAATTGTAATCCATCACTTCTGGATCTTTTGATTACCTCTTCCTTAGACAAGATTGCTACCCACGGCCATTTTCCAGCTCCCTTTGTTTACTGTGATTTAGTATTCCTTTCCTTTAAAATCCGATCTCCAAAACCTAAACCTTAATTTTAACTCTTGCGCAATTTTAGAGATGTCGATTTGAAGGCATTGAAGTCGGGCACAGTCAGTACTGACTGAAATTCTGTTTTCAAAGCTGATCACATTGATATAAAGGTTCAAACGTATCAATCTATAATATTTCAGCTTAATGATACTCGTGCCCCTAGTAAGAGGGTCAAAGTTAAGCATGCCCCAGCACCCTGGATCACGCACGATATCAGGATACCACTGCCTATAGACATTAGCAACACCAAGAGCATCGCCAATGCGTTGCCCACCTCTATAATACGTTGCTCTGGCAGCAAAAATTCTCACTCGGAAAGAGTCTCACTGCCCAACACCGGATCCTTGTGATGGACCAGCGCGTTGAGCCCCGAGTCAAATACCGGGAGCAGTGCCGACGTCAAATCCGGTGGTAGCTGCTTGAAGGAACCAATTCCCACGAGTTTGCCGCTGCTGTCAGCGACGCTAGGGCCGGGACACATAAACACGATACGACGTCGTGTCGTACTACGATAGGATGTAGCATAATTAACATTTCGGCAAATATAATTAACTCTATTAAAGGCTAATTCAATATTTGCTGTATAATATATAGTTAAAAATAATCCTGTTAATCCTGTTAATGTGTAATCCTGCATAGTGGTACGACACGACGTCGTATCGTGTTTATGTGTCCCGGCCCTTAGTGTTACGACAGACAGTGAACCCGTCGAACAACTCTGCTACAGAACTCAAGCAGCTATCGCACGGGCAGCGCGGACGGAGCTAAAGGTGTCTAGGGGTGGTCGCAGGCTTGACAAGGAGACCTGGTGGTGGTATGATACAGTCCAGAGGGAGACCAGGCTGAAGAAAGCCCTCTTTAAAAAGTAGCAAGCGTCCAGATCTACTGAAGTCCACGCTAGGAATCCCGGAATATACCTTTAAAATATGTGGTAATAACCGCGGTAGTTTATAACATAATGTCCCTTTTTGCAGTAACAAATCAAACTGCGTGCTGGTGAAAACCGCTGGGAAAGGATTTCTTTTTATTCAAATTAAGTTTGTTGTGTTTTATTTTTAGACAATGATGGTGGCTGTAGAAACTTTCATACAATGGCTGATAAACGTACAGTTTTTGTTGGAAATAGACGAAAATGGCGATAGCTTCGTAAGTTTTTTACATACCTACTCTTTTATACATTATGATGTTAAGGATAACTTCCATATTACCATTAGTAGATTTAAGACCAACAAAATAGATAATTGCAGGTCGCAAAATCCAAGCATGTGAAGATTATGACAAACCTTTGTGTATAAGTAATAATGTATCAGTTAAATCGGGCATGGCATTCTGTATGTATGTATATCATTTATCTAGCACCCACAGAACAATCTTCGCTTAGTCTGACCATGATTGTTCATTGATTTTATTTTATATATGTGGTATGTGGTGGTGGGGGAGACCCAAGTCCAGCAGCGTACTATTGTGGCGTAGCAATGATGATGACGATTTTAGTTCAGTAAGAGGAATCAAATTAATTTTACCCTTCGTCCTTCACGGCCTCTTCATTAGCCATCATTGATTACTTATTACTTTATCAAAATCTTTGTAGGCCAAAACTAGTGTCAAATAAAGTATTTGGCATGAAAATATTCTGTAAGGGTGCTATAAAGGCCCAACCTAGACAAATAAAATAAAATAATCTTATCATAATTATTACATAAAGACGAAACTATATTTTTTACAGCCAAACATGTGGTACAGACAAACTTCTGTCTGCATATATCTGGGAAAGAAGTTCATGTTCTTATGTTTGGTTGCATATCAATGCCAGAGATTTTATTCAACAATTGCACTATCATGCGATGTTGTAACTAAGGAGTTGGGTAAGTGCATATGAAAATAATTCGCACTACTCATAATGCATTTTGTTTGACCTCAACAAAAATACGAACGAGCTAATCGGGTGGAATGTGGTAATTCTTCCATATAACAATAGTAACAAAAATGTAGAAAACTTACCAAGTGCCTCCTAATGCAGTTGTCGAAGCGTGGGTCACCAAGACCTTCCGCTGGGTACCTTGAGACAGGTTGAACGGTCTCGGGAGACGATTAGCTGCCCCACACTCCCAAGCATTAATCTCAAATTACAAGGAGAAACTGTGGATATTATGATGTTTCCAAATATTTATTTTGTTATTAATATTTTCCATTTTACAGACCCAGCCAGTGTTGAACGTAAAAATATCAGGAGAATGGTGAAAAATTTCCAATACATGAGAGTTTACGGTCTCTTCGACGTAGATATGAAACTACCAATAAAGGTGTTCGGACTTGTAGTGGAATATACTGTAGTGTTGCTGCAGTTTGCTTTAGCAAAGAACTAAATAAATATTAATAATCACTGTTTTGTATTCACGTTAGTATCAAGCCACAAACGTACATATAACTTGTTCATGGCATTGTTTCGACGAATGACTGGGATGCCGTAGGGAAGGATATTGGTCAAAAGGCGTAGTGGCACGGCGTTTTCTTGGACGAACTCGGGTCTCCGGGGCTAGCGAAGCGTCAACCTACGGGTTTTCTGAGTGCTGCAATTGACCTATGTTTGTTTACATATATTAGTTTATTATTAATTTTATATCACGTTTGTGACTTGTATGTATGAAGTATGTCTACGTGTCTTTGTTACCTAAGAGTAAATTATTAAATAAATAAAGAAAATAACCTCTACCATCTTCTTAATAAAATGGACGTTCAGTGCCAAATTGTTTGCATATTGTATGTATCTTTACTTACAATATTGAAACAATTTAATTGTAATATTATAGGTCCCCATTTTCATATAAGTAGCTGGACACGGATACTTAATATTTATAGAAATTTATTCAAATGGATCCCCGTCTGAATTCAAGTTTAAATTAAAGTACCGTTTGCACTTTTAACACCTGTTTACTTTAACCATTCGGCTTGTTTCAAACTTATCAGTTTTAGCAGTCGGGGTTTTAGGTTCCTATACCACTTTTTTCTTTTCCGCTTTTTATGTTAATGGTCGGTACCATGAAAGCGTAAGTGATGGAAAGAAAGTGAGAATGGTTGCTAATTAACTTTAAATTAGTTGACACTTTGTGTTGTGTATTCATAATGAAACTCCATTATATTATAGATTAAAATACCTTTATACACTATACTTTGTCATATTTAGGATGACAATTTTGACAGTTCACAGTAGAGATGGGGTAATGTAAAATCGTTTATGAATATATTCTCATAGAACTTGGAATCGATAGTTGCATGGTTATTCTGTACATGTCATACAAACTAAACTAATTTTTTCTTTTGAATTAATAGTTTATTAATACGACATTAAAACCCTTCCACAACAACGATTTCGACACGTGCGTATTTTTATTTGGTCAGTCAGCCTATTCCGTAGAATACGCGCGAGTCGAAATCGTGTTGTGAAAGGTTTCTTTGGGTGAAATCCAAACAAGGAATAAGAGTTTAGTTACAAACAATAGTTGCACAATTTTTATTGACTACTGTCTCAAATACCACTTTAGCCTAAATTTTAAATAGTGCTGGAAATAGTGATTCTAGTTTTTATAATAGTGACGAGTGTCCCATCAGTCTATAGCAAGTGTTAAAGTGAAACAAAAACAATAACAACTGCACTGCCTAAGCGCACTATAAGGGTAACGCACATATTAGATAAGCAGAGCGATAAGCGGAGCGGATACCCCTGTTCTAATATGAGTGTGCGACGTTCACCTGTAAGTAAATCTAGCGAGAGTGTTAACGATATTGGAGAAGGTACGAGTAGCACTTCCCAACCCGACCTCTCTTCCCTCGCATTATATGACACGCAAAATATATTAACTCGGAAAAAGAAAGTGCCAGAGAATGACTTTACGTACCAATTCGATGAATTTAAAAACGAAATCAGGAAATTGCTCAATGATTTTGGAAATTCTCAAAGTGAAAATATAAGCAATATTAAAATATTAAAAAGACATCTCATCTATAAACAACCAACTAATTGAAATGAAATGCAAAACTGATCAAATTATTACAGAACATAGTAACTTAAATTTAGATATTCAAAACCTTACAAGCTCGATTAGCAACACCCAAGAAAAACTGAAATGTCTAGAAAATAACATGCAGACACTCCAAAGTAGCCTACCTGCAACATCGTCCTCTGAATATCCTAACTTAATCACTGATGAGAAGATAATGGCCGAACTGCAACAACGTATGGAACGAAGCAAGAATATAATAATTGCAGGCATACCTGAACCACAACCGGATGGAGACCTGGAGAAAAAACGAGCTACTGATCTAAATGAGGTGAAGAAAATAACGCAAGCCATATATCCACTCTGTCAAAATCCAGAAAAAGTAATACGTCTAGGAATATACGATGGGGGAAAAACACGTCCTGTAAAGGTATGTTATTCATCCCAGGATACAGCTAAAAACATACTGAGGAAGAAAATGAACTGTAAAGATAACAATATTAAAATCTATTCCGACCAGACGCCTAAGCAGCAAAAAGCCATGATCAAACTTCGAGAAGAACTACGCTTACGTACAGAGAACGGAGAAAGCAAATTAATTATAAAATACATAAAAGGCACCCCTAAAATAATACAAAAAGAGCCAAAAAACTACTAACGAGAGAAGACACAATTAATAAAAACGTCAACAATAAGTTTGTAACGCACGAAGTCTATAGTAACTATGCAGATGTAAAAGTAAAAAATAAAACATTAAAATTCGTGTACGCAAAAGTCCGCAGTATCGTTAAGCCGGGCAAATTAGATGAATTAAGATGTATACTACAAGCTTTCCCCACTATTGTACATGTGATAATACTGACGGAGACTTGGATAAAGAACGATGAAGAAGCTCAAAGATTAAAACTGCCTGACTATTTACACTACTATAGCTACAGGAAAAGTTCAAGAGGAGGTGGAGTTTCCATCTACGTTCACAATAATCTGAAACATGAACTTGTAGAAGAACAATGCGACGATGGAAATCATTTTCTATGGGTACATCTCCATGCACTTAACTTGGACGTGGGGGCTATATATAGACAACCAGCAGCCAACCTAAACAAGTTCCTGAAAAATTATAATGACCACCTAATGATTTGAACCTTAACCTACTTACTCCGAAAGAAAAATCTGTACATGAATACAAGGAATTACTGAAGGACAATAAAATTAGAATATTGAATAAAATTAGTGCGGAACACTGTACCCGTGCAACGGCAACAACAAAAACAATTATAGATCATGTGTGTACAAGTTTGCGAGATAATACATTTCAAATGTCCTTAATTGAATCTTCTATGGCTGATCACAAACAAATTTACCTTGAAATAAATAGACCACTCGAATTTCAGCAAATAGAAAACGACAAAGTATGAGGCAATAGATTACTCAAACCTACAGAAAAATGTTAAAGATATTTTTACAACCAATATGTCTCACGAGTATGATGAACTAGAATCCAAATTGCTACAGGCAATTACTAAAAACAAAATTATTAAAACCAAAATACTTAATCCACCAAACAAGGAATGGATAAGTAAAGACATAATTGACGAAATCAATACAAGGAACCAACTATGGCACGCACTGAAACAAACACCTGAAGATCAACAGTTGAAGAACAAATTCATACAGCAAAGAAACAAAACCCACTCAAAAATTCAATCATCTAAGAATAGTTATTATCACAAATCATTTACAAACTGTAAGAAGAATCCTTTAAAAATGTGGCAACTTATCAATAAACTAACAAACTATAAAACCGATACTACAAACTCTACACCATTAAAAATCAATACACCTAATGGACCAATTTCGGACCCAAAAGAAATCTGTGAGTGTTTTAACACTTTTTTTGCAACAATCGGTACTGAACTTGCAAACAAAATACCCCAAAAATACCATAACAACTTAACATTAACGCTAAATAAATCTACAACTAATAACAAAAAACTATTAGAACTAAAATTAACAACTCCACAAGAGGTACTAAAAATAATCAATAACCTTGATACAAATACCAGCTCCGGCTTAGACGGGATTAGTGCGAAATGTCTAAAATGTCTCACAGATGACATAGCAGAACCTTTAGCAAATTGCATTAACAAATGTATAACTGATGGACATTTCCCTAACTGCCTAAAGCTTGCAAAGGTTAGCCCTATTTCTAAATCAGCAAATAAAGCAAACCCAAATAACTACCGCCCCATATCAGTCCTACCAATTATGTCCAAAATCTTTGAAAAAATAATGCATGACCGGCTCTACCAGTATTTAACTTCTTATAATATGGCTTTCGACCTAAATCTAACACGGTCTCTGCAACTGTCGACCTAGTAACAAATATAAGACATAATATTGACAACAAAAATATTGCTTTGGGAGTTTTCATTGATTTAAAGAAGGCATTTGATACTGTCAGTCACGATATACTTCTGATGAAATTGGAAAGTATGGGTATAGTAGGAAAGGCTTATGACATTTGTAAATCGTATCTAACAAACAGGCGACAAGTAGTGAAAATTAATAACCATCAAAGCGATCCCCAGCCTGTCACCTGCGGCATTCCCCAAGGTTCGATCCTAGGCCCGCTATTGTTTCTCATCTACATTAACAACATACATGAGATTGGACTAAAAGGTGATATCACTCTTTATGCCGATGATACTAGCCTTTTCTACTTTGGGAACTCTTTAGATCTGGTAATAGAACAAGCTCAACATTATCTAGATAAACTACATGTCTGGCTGCAGTCAAACCTACTGACCATTAACACATCAAAAACTAATTATATAATATTCTCAGCAAAAAATAAAAAATTCGGAAATCACAGTCCTCTTATTATCAATGGCGAAAAAATAAACAAAGTGAATAACGAAAAATACTTGGGACTAGTCTTAGACAGCCAGCTTACTTAAGAGCCATTGAAAAAATACGCAACAAAATTTCTTCTCTAACGGGAGCATTACGTGGTTGTGTGCGATGTCTCCCACGGCATATTCGTTATACCATATACAATTCGTTGGTTAAATCTCATCTAGACTATTTAATTGAAATTTGGGGAGCAGCTGCAAAAAATAATCTAAAATAATTACAAATAACCCAAAATAAAATTATCAAAACCCTATTCCAATATGATTACCTAACACCCTCTATCAAAATTTACACGGAAACAAATCTAATGAACTTAACGCAATCACACATATTTAACACCTGTATTCTTATAAGGAAAATCATTAACAAGGACATTCACTCGCAAATCACTTTTACAAAAAACTTCGATTTTCATAAGCGCAACACAAGGCAAGCTAATAATCTCAGCTTAACAAGTCCAAGAACAAATTTTGGAAAAAACAGTATTCTATATAAAGGAGCACAAAACTATAATGAACTACCTAAACACATTAAAGAAGCAAAATCTATGTGTACCTTTAAAAACCTATTGAAAGCCCACATCTTAAAGAACTCTTCGTTAATAGATTAAGATGATCGCCCTGACTCACCATTGTGTTTTTCACTTGTAACAGGTCTTGATTGTCAGTATACTATACCAAAGTGTGTGGTATATTGGTAATTAAGATTTGCCTTAAAATACATATACTGCATTAAAATAAAAACAATACAAAACTACACCTACACAGTCGCAAAAAACCATATTAACTTAATTAAACAAAAAATAAATAAATGTTCACTAACCACTCACTATGTGATAGGCCTTAATAAACATGTATTTGTTCCGTGCACTTGCTACAATTTGGCGCATCTATCAACTTAAAGAGAGTGTTAGCATCACATTTTTGTTAAGTCTACTCTGTATTTTTTGTTTTTCTATGATAGACTAAGTCCATAATGCCAATCGGCGGATATTACTTTGTTTAATTAGTGTTTTCTCTGTAAGTAATTTTATAAGTTTTTGGAGAAAATAAAGTTTCTTAAACCGTAACAATAATAGAAATTGCCGAAATGTTAATTTTAAATGTTCAATTATTTTATTTGAATACCGATTTCCGATTGTCTTTTGTTATTCGTTATTCGTGGCCTTATTAAAGGGGCGGTACCTGTCTATGAAGTACGACATTATTAGTAGTACATTTTATCGAGAAAAAAACACGAAACTTCATAGGCGTGCGTCAAGGACTAAGAATTAGTTAGCTGTCAAAATTATAATCCTATATTAGACAAAGCATAGTTTCTTTACTGTCCCTTAGGTGTCACTAACATACCTACATGTTTCAATTACGGTAATACGTTCCGTTGGTATTTGTTTTGATAAATAGATTAGTAAGGTCCCAGTGACATCTTTTTCCATCACCGATTACTCAGCTATATTGATTTATAATTAGGAGGTGTGTTATGGCTTGCAATGGAAGTTAATAATGTTTTAATATGTATTTCTTTTGGTTGGTTTTATTCCATTCCTCTTATTGAATATCGTAGTAAGAGAAATACCGAACCGACTTAAAATGAAAAGTAAAAATAAATAAAAAAATTAAATAAGTAAAATGTTGCCAGAATACCTTGTAAATAATACAGTTAGTTAAGACATTCAAAATGTTATTCTTTCGCTAAATATATTGGCGTCTATAATTTTTTTGAAGAAATACTTCATTCATGGCCAATTCATCAAACCTACATCTAATACTCGTAGATACTACGTCATTTCCTTTATTGGATCAAGTGTCTTTCTACTTTTCCTATTTATCGAAATTGGTCTGTTTTGTATTTCTTTCTCAGAAACTCAAACATTGATCTTTATTCCAAGCTTCTGTATTTCCTCGTTTTATCTCATTTCTGTTGTGTTCTATTACATACTCAACATCGCATATAGTTTAGACCATATTGCGCTTGTATTAAAGTTGGACTTCATTTACAATTCGCTAACTGCTCCGAGTAATTTGAAAACATTGCGATTTTGGAATTGGATCGGTGTTCTATCCTTAGTTTCATTCCACTTAATTCTCCTCTCTGAAAATAGCATGTTGGCAAAGTTTTTTAATATATCTGACTACATTTACAATATCATGACGATATTCATTGACTCGAACCCTTTATATGCTTTACATAAGTTGAAATTCATAAATTTTGAATTGGAACGCTGGTTGAAACAAAGTGAATACATATTAGCGAATAAAAACAATAGCATATCCTCGAAGAAATTACGTCACCTCTACGAAAACATTTTGGAAGCATTTGATATTTGGAAGAAATTATTTCAATTTGCAGTAAGTATATCCCTTTTTACAGTAACAAATCGACCAAGTTCAACTTACACACGAAGAGTCCTGTACAGTTGAAGAATTTAAATTTTATTACGATTGATATAAGGGCCTACCGTTTCCTGTAAATCCTTTTGAGTTTATAACGTAGCTTCCTATTCTTCTCTTATGAATAGACGACCTGAGTGATTCAGTGGTTAACATGACGTTCTACCAGGCAGAGGGGGTTCGATTCTCGGCCTAGCAGAAAATTAAATTATGAACTTTAATTTCTGACATAGGTCTGGGTGTTTTACTATAAATCAATAAATCATTAATTAATTTGTGGTACACAGGTTACATGCAGTTGCTAACAATTTATGAAAAATGAATAATAAGTATGTATTTTTTTTAAATATATAAGTAGTTTGTTTGCTATTGTCTAGCACCCAAATTTTTTCTCGATTACCCATCTAGATTTTACTTTTATAAAATTAGTAATGAATCCCACTGCAGGCCTTTGCCCTGCAGGTAAGTGGGACTCCGATTGCTTTTAATAATAATAAAAATACATAATTTTAAGCAAAAAAAAATTGTATTTTTCTTTGTAATAATTGAACTTAAAAACGAATAGACCGATTTTCAAAAAATTCTCTAATAGCTAGTTACGCTGTTTCCGAGTGACAAAGGCTACTTTTTATCCCAGGAAAATATTTTTTAGAAAGTTTAATGTTTGCAGAAATCTGAATTGCGAGCAGGTGAAAGCCGCTGAGAAAGACTATTTTTATCTAAAACAGATTGAGTCTGTTGTATTTTATTTTTAGATTATGATGGTGGCTTTAGACACTTTCATAGTATGGCTGATAAACGCGATCGTTTCGTTAGTATTTTTATATACAATATGATTTAAAGAATAACTTTCATAAAACCATTAGATAGGAGACTGTAGACTAGAAAATAGGCTGGTGCAGTGTCGCATAATATTTATCGAAACTGCAACATATGACCCAAAAGCCAAGCATGTAGTGATTATGACAAAACTTTGTATATAAGTATTATAAGTTAAATGGGCATAATGTTCTGTATGTATGTATATTAGTTATCTAGCACTCATTGAACAAGCTTCGCCTAGTGTAGGGCTAGATGGCGATGTGTGAATCTGTCCAGGACTATTAATTTTTTTTATTTTGTTTATGTGTTTTAGTTTAGTTAGAGGATTTAAGATAATCATTTTGCCCTTTTTCTTCGCCGTCTCTTCATTTGATATCAAAATCTTTATAGGCCAACACCAGTGTCGAATTAAGTGCGGGGCATGAAAATATTCTGTAAGGGTGCTATAATGGCACGTATGGCATGGATAAGTAAAATATAATAATATGGGCATAATTATCGTATGAAGAAGAAACAATATTTTTACAGCCAAACATGTTGGCCATACAAATATCCATCTGCATATATCTGGGAAAAAAGTTCATGTTTTTATGTTTGATTGCCAGAGATTTTACTCAACAATTTTACTATTATGCGATATTGTAACTAAGGAATTGGGTAAGGGCATATGAAAACAATTCGTACTACTCATAAAGCATTTTGTTTGACATCAACAAAAATACGAACGAGAAGCTAATCGGGTGGAATGTGGTAACTCTTTCATATAACAATAGTAACAAAAGTGTAAAAACCTTACCAAGTGGCTCCTAATACAACATTTCATTTAATCAACAAATAACGAACTTCAACAATAGGCTTCTACAAATATCTTCTAACAATCCTGACGACCAAATACTAGTGATGGGCGATTTTAACATGAGTGATATCGATTGGAATTTTACAGGCGAATTCTATACCCCTAGTATTAATGCGACCGAACGCCATCTAGATTTTATAAGCAATATGAATTTAAGCAATTTGCGTCAATACAACGGTGTTCTGAATAACTATGGACGGATGTTAGATCTTGTATTTTCAAACGTCAGTGTCCCTGTGGAAAGGTGTAGTGACCCACTGTTGAATGAGGACCCGTATCATCCCTCGCTCTGCGTCAGTCTAGATACCCGGCCCGCGGAATTCCTCCGCCCACTAAAGCGATACAAGTACATGTACGATCGTGGTGATTATGACGCAATAAATTCTAAACTAACTGAAATTGACTGGTCTGAAATTCTATCTCAGAGCACAGTATCCCAAGCCACAAACACATTTAATAACGTATTAAACGATCTGAGGGACAAGTACATCCCCGGGAAGTATACTACCGCAAAGACTTTCCCAGCCTGGTACACAGCACCTCTAGGAAACTCTTAAAAGAGAAGGCAAAATTTTTTAGGAAGTTGAAAACGTATGGCAATATTAGTGACTTTAACACCTATAGACTGCTTCGTGACCGAGGTAAGCTATTGGAAGTGACCTGTTATAATAACTACCTAGAGCAGGTACAGTCGGCTTTATCAGCTAACCCGAAAATGTTTTGGACCTATGTCAAAGACCGCAAGCTTTCTAATAATTACCCAGTGACCTTGACTTATAATAAACAGGTATTTCACACAGGTGAGGGGATATGTGGGGCTTTCTCGGATTTCTTCCAGTCAACGTTTAGGTCGACAGTTTCGCTTAATGGGGATGATTCACCTACTGTCTCCGAATCTAATACAGTGGCAGACATCAATACGATTAATGTGACTAGTTCGGAGGTTTTAAGACACTTAAAAACAATCGACACAAATAAATCCGAAGGTCCTGACAACATTCATCCTAAATTTATAGCTAGGTGCGCGGAGCATATAGAGTCACCATTAACATTATTATTTAACCGCTCGTTATCAGAAGGCCAAGTGCCTCTAGTTTGGAAATCTGCGTTGGTCACACCAATCCATAAAAAAGGTTCAAAGCGTAAAATTGAAAATTATCGTCCGATATCCAAACTATGCGTATTCGCTAAAATACTAGAAAAAATTATTCATTATCAATTGATTTTTGCTCTCAAACACACGTTCTATCAGCATGGTTTCCTTCCGTCCAGATCCACAGTAACAAATCTTACGATATTTACTGAGGATTTAACCCTTGGTATGGAGGAGAAAGGCCAAGTGGATGCCATCTACACTGACTATAGTAAGGCCTTCGACCGTATCGATCACCAAATACTGTTGCAAAAGATCCTAGCTTCTGGAATTCGAGGCAATCTGTTTAGATGGTTTAAATCATATGTAGAGAATCGAACTCAGTCAGTGGCATTGAATGGGTATAACTCACCTTCATTAGTAATATCGTCTGGAGTACCACAGGGGTCTATCTTGGGACCTCTGCTGTTCGTTATATTTGTGGCTGACATTGACAAATGTTTTCATCACTCAAAAATTTTATCATTCGCCGATGATATGAAAATCTACAGAACTATTCAGAGTCAAGAAGATGCCGTTCTATTGCAGGACGATGTCAATCGCTTATCAATATATTGTCATCAAAATAAGCTAGAATTAAATGTTGAGAAATGTTAATGTATCAGTTTCACACGCAAATCCTCACCACTCCGGTACGATTATGCTATTGGCGGTGTACCCTTATTACGTGCAACGACTGTAAAAGATCTTGGAGTGACGTTAGATTCAAAACTGATGTTTGATCAGCATGTCACCAATGTAATTGCAAAGGCTTCTAAGATGCTGGGCTTCATATTTAGATTATGTAAGCATTTTAATCATGTCAAGGCACTCAAAATACTGTATTGTACTCTGGTCCGAAGTGTCTTAGAATATGCATCCCCGATCTGGAACCCTACCTACCGGGTCTACGTGGAGAGCTTGGAAAAGGTTCAACGTGCTTTTTTAAGATATTTAAATATCAGATTTCGTACTGAATTATCAGACTATAACGAGAGATGTAAACACCACCATATTTTGCCGCTGTCTCTTCGCAGGGAACTGGCCGACTTGAAATTGCTAAACAATATTGTTATAGGCAAGATAAACTGTCCCGACTTACTTTCCGCAGTGGGTCTGAGCGGTGGAAATGCACGCAGACCGGGTTTGCGTCTTCACTTACCATTTATGCGAACCAACTATAGACAACACTCGTATTTGTGGCGTGGGTGTAGAAACTTCAATGCAGTTTACTCTCATGACGCAGACATTTTAGTAAACAATCCAATCTGGTTTAGTAAAAGGCTATGCGCGGACTACTTTGGGTGAAGAGGTGCAATTTTAACTTGCTTGATATTTTATTTTTGATTATTGTTTGTTCTTGGTTGGAATTATTTTATAATTTCTTAGGGATATAATGTAATGTTTTCAGGGTTTTGCTGTGTTCTATGTTAATTTATTTGTTATACATTGTGTGTGAACCAGGTGGTTGTAGCTGTACTGATAGATGCACATACGAGTTCAGTATGTAGTTTAAGTGACTACACTCAAATGTATGAGCTGATACAGCCACCTGCTATTACTGAGTGTACTTGTGTTTTTTGTTTTTATTGTAACAACTACCCTCATGTAATGGGCTGCCTACGCGGCGCAATAATGTTCAAATTTAGCCTACCTACCTACTGAATTGTTTACGGATAGAAATTGTATTTATGTTTTGTTACAATATCACTGTATTTTTATACCTACTGGTGAAAGCTTGTAAATGGCTGTGTATTACCCATTTATCCAACAATTTAATGTAACCTATTTTAGCTGTAAGTTTTCCTAATAAAATAAAATAAAATACAGTTGTCGAAGCGAGGTTGACCAAGACCTTCCGCTGGGTACCTTGAGACAGGTTGAACGGTCTCGGGAGACGATTGGCTGCCCCACACTCCCAAGCATTAATCTCAAATTACAAGGAGGAACTGTGGATATTATGATGTTTTCAAATTTTTAGTTTGTTCTTAAAATTCCCTATTTTACAGACTCAGCAAGTGTTGAACGTAAAAATATTAGGAGAATAGTGAAAAATTTTCAAACATGAGAGTTTACGGTCTCTTCGACGTATGAAAATACCAGTAAAGGTATTCGGACTTGTAGTGGAATATACTGTAGTGTTCCTGCTGTTTGCTTTAGCGAGAACTAAGTAAATATAAATCATCACTACTTTGTATACACGTTGCTATCGAGTAGCGAACGTAAATATAACTCGTTCATCACGTGATTCCAACGAAGGATTGGAATGCTTTAAGACAGGTTCAGTTTTGGCCGAAAGACGTAGTAGTTCGACGTTTCCTTGGACGACCTCGGGTCTCCGGGGCTACCGAAGCGCTACCCTACGGGTGTCCAGAGTGCTGAAATTGACCTCCGTTTATTTCTATGTGTTAATTTATTTGTAATAACCATATCACATATTTATTTCTCTCTTTTTTATCTAAGAGTAAATGATTAAACAAATAAATAAAACAACTTCTACTACTAAACCTTACTTCTTCTTAATAATGTATGGAATAAAGGTGAGTAAGGTCTCCAGTGCTCCATAGGGTGAGGATTTGGGGGACCGTGACTTTGGCAGTGGAGGGGCATTTGCCTCTTTTCTGCCAGAGCAACGTGTTATAGAGGTCGGCAACGCATTGGTGATACGCTTGGTGTTACCAATGTCTATAGGCAGTGGTGACCACTTTCCATCAGGGGGCCCGCTTGCCTGTTTGCCTAACTTATGATATAAAAAAAAACAATGGACGTTTAGTTCCAAATTGTTCGCATATTGTATGTATTTTTACTACAATATTGATAAACTTTATTGTTAGTCTGACCGATTTTTTGGAACAGAATCTCAAATGAATACTTAAACGCCATATGACATCTATCAGAGTAGATATAATACCAACCCGGTTCATTGACGTGTGTGACGAGAGACCCCTATGGCTTTGATAGTGAAGGGGCTAACAATTTGTCTATTGGGTGGTAGAGCATCATCCTGGGATTGTGAAGGTGAAAAATGCATTGGTGTTTAATGTTTATAGGTAGCGATGATCTCTTTCCATCAGGTACGTAGGCTTTGCTTGTCTGTGCCGTTTAACGTAAAAATGTTAAGCTTATTATCATCGTTCATTATGCTTGCCATCGTGCTCGAGAGCAAAACCGGGACATTAACGGCAAGATGATTATTATATGTTTTTTTATTTTTATCGTTGTAGAGGTCATCACATCTTCATCTTGGCCTTAATGTCTCGGTTATGTACTCGTATGTTATGTACGCGAGGGCCTGGGATCCGCCTTGACCATTATCCAAGATTTGGTGGATCAGATAAATATAGTGGAGCGACTGCCATCTGACCGCCGTGACCCTGTTAATACTTGGCCTGACCAGATCGGATCATCGCAGTCAATCGCAGCTTATACCAAGGTTCGCTTAAATCGCAGAAGATTGTTTCGTCAACAATACCTCAGCGTCCGTGTTACTAGTGAATTAGGGCATTAAGAGAAACAATATCTTACTAGACCTTAGAGCCAAGGGCCTTGTACTTTGTGTTTTTAGGGGATAATATTTTAAAATAAGTTGTTGTTAAATTTAGTTATCAGCGGAAATATTATAATTTAGAAATCGGTACGCTTGCGAAATTGTTCGATAAAACATATTGGCACTCCATTACTTTTTATTGCTAAATCGTATTTTGTCAAAAATTGGTTTATAATAAAACATTCCTTTTGTGATTTTTTTTTATTCAAGTCTGGTTTAAACGTTTATACATAATAAGTACAAAAATGAATAATCTGGCTATTCTTCTATTTCTTGCAGTGACTGCGATGGCGAATTATCAAGGGGGCCGCTCGTCTAGCCCTCCAGTAGGTGACAACATTTTTCTTTCAATAAACACTTTCCTTCAAGACGCTGCCAAAAAAATATTTACATATTTGAACAAGGACAAATTCTTCAATCAGACTGAAAGATTAAAACTCCTTTTTAAAATGCACGAGAATCTCAAAACAGTAGCTGAGAATAACTTTAAATTCTACCAAGATATTGAAAATGCTATGAAAATCGGAGCCGATAATAAAACCATAAATCCGTTATTTAATATAACGGCAATTGTTGACAAAGAAATTGAAAGCAGATATTATGTGTTCGATCTTAATAAAACTGTACTTAACAATGAGAATTACACTAAGAAAGAAAATCTAGAAAAAGCAATTTCGTCTAAATATAGTACCCCGAACACGACATTTGACAATTTCATTAAAAAATTTCTAAAAAAGATAGATACATCACTACAAATAAATAAAAACAAATTAGAGGGTAAAAATTTCAGCAATCGAAGGCTAAATAGAAGAACATTGAACGACCTTGAAGTGTGGGGTAATTAAAATTACATTATTAATTAATATTTACTTTGGAAACTATTTTACGTACTATTTTTATGTAATTTAATAAATGTTGGTAACGTTTCGTAGAATTTCATTACATATTGTACCTCCTCGCCGCATCCGGCTACAGCAACTACTTCAACTCCACTGTTCTTAGCGTTCGAGTGCTCGCTTTGGCAACTCCATTGGATAACTTACAGTTAACAGAAACTCCGAGGAAGTTATCTTTGAAAAGAATGGGCGCCGAGTCTTCAACGGCAAACCGGCGAGCATCACCAGATATCCTTTTGTGGTGAGCCTTCACATTCTGGGTGACTTCATGTGTGCTGGCTCCATCATCAGCAAGACTGCGGTCATCACAGCCGCCTCTTGCATGCTCTTGTGAGTATTTACGAGGGTGGACACCTATGCTGCACCCCTGGCCCACTTCCAATGTCCACCACTGGTTACAGGCTTTTTCCAAAATTAAAGGAACTTTTACTGGGCAACGTTTTTCGGACTATCTTTTGATTCTTCCTTGGGATATAACCACTGTGCAAGTGTGGCTGCTTCTGTGGTCGGACCAAATTTATTTCTGGAGGCTATTGAAATGCTGCATCTCTGATAGAATAATTGTATTAGTGTTACAAGGGTGTATGTTGAAAAATAAGACAAAAAAATATATCGCTTTATTGGAAGTGGGTCAGGGATGGAGAATAGGGATCCACTGTCGTATAATAATAATAAAAATAATCATTTTGGCGTTAATGTCCCGGTTGTGCTCTCGAGAACGAGGGCCCGGGGTCCGCCTTGACCATGATCCAGGATTTGGCAGGTCAGGTAATTACAGTGGAGCGACTGCCATATGACCTCCATGACCCAGCTACCAGGGGAACCTGACCAGATTGGACCATGGTTACACATCCAGCCGCCTGAATGTGCAGGTTTCATCACGATGTTTTCCCTCACCGTAAGAGCAGGGATCCACTGTCGTAAATCTCTACTATATTATTTTATGGTTGATAAGACAGAGGCTACATACAATGACATATGCTATAGGTACTTTCAATGGGAACAAACTTCGCCTTATGACGAGATGTACTTAATATTTATTAAACTTGAATACTCAATACAATGTTAAACATTAGAAGCAAGAAGCCGAAGAAGCCGAAGTACATTATTCACCGTCGAGTTTTGTTGTATTTTATAGGTTATAGACTTATATTAGGCAATATGTCAAACAAAAACAATAGCCCAAACCAACCAATTAACTAATTAAAAAATAAGGTTAACTTTACCAATAATTCAAATATACTTTCGCTGTCACTGGTTATAATTTTATAGAGCAAACGTATTTTTACAGTCGAAGAATTTAAAATTCTAAATTGCTGACATGGCGTCAAAACCTGCGCAAGCGTCTATACTTTACCAGCTGACTTTCGCAAATAGTCACTCCACCTGGCCAGAGGGTACAATGCTTGCACGGTATTTTCTCAAGTACTCGTTTACCCCAACGGTATTCCGACATGCAGAACCGTCAATACTTAACTATTACGATTAAATATTTGTTGGCACGGCATTTTCCAGAGCTTTTCCTGATAAGGAATTTCAAACTGAAATAGTCGAGCTACGCGTCGGCAGCAACTACACCAAGAAACATGGCGAGTTGATACCGATCGTTGACATTTTCTTCCACCCGAACTACGACACTGTGTACATGAAACATAACCTAGCTATTGTAAGAATAGAGACCCAATACAAATTCAATAGAAACAAGAAACTAAAGCGCATTCTGTACGATCGTGTGCCTGTGAAATTGCCCAAGAATCGTGATATAGAAATGCTTGGATGGGGTGAGAAGGTAAGTTTACCTAACTTTCTACTTCTCTTATTCATTAACTTTCTTCCACCCTATGCTGAGTACAGACCAGCACAGTAAACGATCTTGGGCTTTCTTTGTGCAGTCCTTGCCAGTCGGGACAGATCGTCGGTCAATCTTTCCCGTGCATCCGGATCGTCGAGACCACGACCAATCTCCTACTCCGCCTACCTTCTGATCTACAGCACTTATGGCCCCACTTCTACTTTCATTTGGCTATGGTCCCATCACCTTTACCTGGTCATCAGCAACGCGTCATCAACTCTCACATGGGCAGATTTAGGCACATAATATTTCCAATTTCCAGAGAACACCAGTGGCTATCGCGCGCCACCTACCCCACTCGAAAACTTGCGCAAATTAAAATAAAATACAAATCATTTAAATACAACTTCTATAAAGTATTTATGTCATCTTTGACACTAATTAGTAAAGAAATATTTAATATTCAAGAACTCTGGTACTAGATACGTGGAAAATAGGTGCCTTAATCTGCCAGTATCATGGAAGAGGTCCCGGGGACGGACCTAACAAGCGATGGATATACACCGCGGAGTAGGATGAGAGAGTGAACGGCTTACGGCGACCCTGTCAGAAACTGGGACAGCCGCTGAGATAAGGACGAAAATGATAATTCTGTATCTCTGATGTTACAGGACAACAATACCATGCACAACGGGCCAATATTAATGGGTCGCCTTGAAGTCTATAAGTTGGGAACTTGCAAAGAAATCTACTCACAGTAAGTACTGCAGACTTTAATTGTTAAAACTTGAACCACATTAATTTCATCTTTGCAGGATTTACGTTAGGGCTTGCCCATGTCATTATCTACATCATTCAAGTAGTCCATTCAATTTTTCTTTATTTAGACTAGCCAGGCATTTGTGTGCCAGGCATGTCCTAACCTTAATACTACGCTTGAGTACCTACACTTCTCATTTTGCAGAAATTACGTTAATGACGACAACTTCTGCGCTGGATTCGTCTGGGTTGGTAGCGGTGCTTGCAGTGTAAGTAATATTACATCATCAACTACACTCGTATCTAGAAACGTTTACTATGAGGTCTCATACAGAGTAATCCAGTATTTCGGACGCATTGCTTGCCAATATACCAATAATTTGGTGAGACTCATTGGAACCGTTACCGTGGAAGGCAGAAGATCAAGAGGCCGAAGCTCCAAGTGATGGCTTAGCTAGGTATCGGAATGTCTGGAAATTCCGGTGAGCGCTGCCCCTCTGGATCGCAGCTCATAGAAAACGAGAACGTGCTTGCTACGTGGGCATAGTCACGATCGTCAGCATTGAAGGTCCGATAGAAGAGGAAGAGGACTATGTGGTCTCACAGTGCGTGCGAATACACAAGAGACTTGAGTTCGCCTTGACCATGATCCTATGATCCAGGATTCGACAGATCAGTTATTTATCAATTTGGACATTATAAATTTATCTGCCGTAGGTTTATACTCGGCTAACTTTGTCGATAACGGGTGGTAATATACTGCTAACTTGTTTTTTTTTGCCCCATCAAACAGAGGGATATTGGAGGCCCTGGAATCCAAGGCAGCAAGTTGGTGGGCGTAGTCAGTTTTGGCCCCCCGACGTGTGGTACACCCGACGCACCCACTGTGTTCACAAAACTTGGTCATTACACAGACTGGATTGACATCGTTCTTAAAAATGTAGGTGTAGCTTTCTACCTGATAGATTATCATAATGAGCCACTACGATTGGCATTCATATGGAGGATGTAGTAGCTGGCGAATAGCAAATGTGATGGCGCTGGACCTATGGATCCATCGTAGTGGGTGTAGTGGGTCATCCTGGTGGTCTATCGTATTGTAGAGGATAAGACCTCTTAGGTGCTATATCAGTGCAAGACCATAAGTGCATGACCACTGTAAGAATCATATTCCTTTGCTACAAGTGGTAGTTGTTTCAAGGTTTTATAATATTTATGAATTTTTTATTAATTTATGAAATAAAAAACGCCCATGGGGATTTAGGGCGAGTTCCTTAGGCCTAAGGCACGCTACACCCTTATTTTAAAACTTACTTTGCAAACTTACTTTGGCTATGGATGCACTAAATAAGTTACAGTTTGGAACATAATGGTAACTAGCGTAATCACAAGCATGGGGCATACCAATTTATATATAATGGAATGCGGTTCTACATTTTTTCTACATAAAATCTAACAGTTGTTACCGGCGACAGCTACCACTTTCTATCAGGTAGCATGTACACTTGTTTTACTGATTTCATTATCACTGATTTTTCACTTTTAGATTACGGCAGCAACACGGAAGCGTCCAATCAATCCAAGTCCATTGAGACAATTGCCACAACCGACAATGGCAAAGGAGCGTCATCAAAAAGTGACTACAACGAAATACAAGCAAGAGAGTTCCAAGACAACAAAGCAATTCTTCCACAAATATCCGGAAGAGGTAAAGATATTGACCAAGCTTTTCAAAGACCTACTTGTGTCAGGTAACATAAACGTGGATAAATTGTTGGACAAAAAAGAGGCCCTTAAAGAAGAAGCGCTCAAAGAAGAGGCACTAAAAGAAGAACTCGAAAATCCCGTATCCCACAGCAGTAAGAAAACACTTAGAACAAGAGACAAATCACGTGTACCTTACACACCGACGTTGCCAAGGACAACGACGAAGTCCAAAACGAAGAAAACCACGAAAACTGAAGAAGTTCCTGTTCCTGAATATGACGCTCTTGAAAATCAACTCAACGAATCACTCAATGAAGATATACCACTCATCGAAGAAACACCACTTAATGAAGATGTACCACTGAATGAAGGTGTACGCGATCCTCTTGGGGATTCTAGCTCTGAAACTCTCAAAGAAGAAAATGAAATCAATGAGGATGAAGAAGTGACAAATCAGCGTCAGGCTTTGCGGATGGAAAAGACAACTAAGATGAGACCAAAACCGAGAACTACTACCAGCCGCACAAAGAGAAAACCAACTACAGAAAAGAAACAGACGAAAAGGAAAAAAGTTGTCCTTATAGGCGACGGTGAGATGAAATTCGATAATACAATTAGTAAAGTCCCGGCGGCTATCACAGACGTTGATATGGATTTTTCGCAATATGACTATCCATCGTTAGATAAAGGAGTACACGACGTATCATCAGGCTTTCACGAGGAGTACGATGACGCCTTCAATGAGGTTATGCGCAACTCTCAAAGGAGGAGCATTTTTGAATACATAAACATATAAAACGAATCTGTGTTTCCTTTAAAAGTTTACTATACAAAGTAAAATGACTTTTAAATTTGAAAAATATTGTTGTTTTTAAGTTACTAGATTTCAACGCAGTGTTTTAAAATACTGCGAGTTTGTTACCGCGTACTTGCTTTGGTTTATGAATATCCCGATATGTGAAAACACTTGTATTGCCACCTCTTCTGGGCGTCAATATCCCGGTTGTCTCTTGTACGCGAGGGCCCGGGATCCGCCTTGACCATGTTTCAGGACTTGGCAGATTAGTATAGTAGAGTGACTGCCATCTGACTTCCGTGGTACGTTAACAGTTACGATTCCAATGTAGAATGAGCTCTCAGCCACAGTCTTTCCTTTGGACTATGACATGGGATCGTTCAAGAGGTATATAAGAGATGGCGATGACAACTTTCCATCAGGTGGCCTGCATGCCTGTTTGTCTGCCGGATAACATAAATAGAACAAAAAAACTTCACTAGATTGGATAACGGTTACACAGTTAATTGACAATGGCACTCTCTTGTTCTTCTCGAATAATAAAAAAATTGTCATCAATGTCCCGCCTTGACCATGATCGAATTTGGTAGATCAGATTATTACAGTGGAACAACTTACATCTGACCTCCGTGACCCTTCTACCAGGGAAAACTCACCAGATTGGATGATGGTTACACATTCAGTCGCCTGATTGTGAAGCTTTCATGTTATTTTCCCTCCCCGTAAGAGCATCGGTTAGCGGTCGGTTCTAATGTACATAACTCAGAAAAAAGTCGTTTGTACATGGCCGCAAAGGGCTTCGAACCTGGTACCTCTCGCTTACAAGTCGGATACCGTAACCACTGGGCCACCGACATTAGTTATCACGATTATCATAAAATTAAGATAACTGAACTCATGATCTGCGATAGATTAACTTATAAGCTTTTATAATAACATTATTATCATGTCATAATATTATGCAACACTAAACATAACTATCACATTATCAGGTCTTTGCCGCATGAAGTGTTGTGTCAATATATTATTCGGCAAAATAGAAAACATTAAAAAAAATTACGGTTAATAATGGAAGCTACTTAAAGGCGTGGTTTGTGTAGAGTTTCTCCTCATTTCAAGCAATAACAGATCAACGGATCACTGTTTTTTCGCGTAGAAAAAAGAAGAAGTAAACGTAGAAAAATAGCTCGAAAGTAAATCCTTTGAAATGGCTGAAGAATCCGTGAAAGTGTCTGCGTTAATTATACAGAGTCTCGCAG
Organism: Blastobasis adustella; assembly: GCA_907269095.1. Classification (NCBI taxonomy): domain Eukaryota; kingdom Metazoa; phylum Arthropoda; class Insecta; order Lepidoptera; family Blastobasidae; genus Blastobasis; species Blastobasis adustella. The sequence goes on from OU026132.1 coordinate 3,558,631, forward strand.
CATTGTCAAGTAAGTTTGAGTGAATGTATAATAAATAATAACACTTTATTAGCGCAATAGTTACTTTCAATTAAAGCAAAAAAAAGTAGGACTAGGTAACTAATATATTGCAAAATATTATTTGTGTGCGTACCCATTTTTTGCCTTGGGAGGCACTCGGATTGACGGTCCACCTGATGGAAAACGGCCACCGTCGTGCAGGATATCTAAAACCAAAGGGGTGCGGATGTGGTGCCGGCCTTTGAGGTACCTGTAGATATGCGGTTTGAAGAACCTCATGTTATAGTGCAAAAGATAGACTTTGAGAGCTCATTCCACTCCACAAACGACACGACCATACCTACTCCAAAAGCGCAAGGCGCACTATGCAGCAGCGAAACTACACACCGCGGCAAAAAATTTAATATTAAGAACATTCGCTTGAGAATATTACTCAACACTATGAACGTCAAGTATGACTAACACTGCGCATGGCATTGGTACCATTTAATCCTACATAAATTTGAAGAAGGGACCAACTTCGCTACAAAAGGCGTGAGCTTGCCGCGTTCAAACGAACACTCGGGTTGCAAACTTTTATTTTAAAAAACTTTTTCCGAACCATGCAATAGGAATTGGAAACATGTCTGCTAACAAAGTATTCTTTAAAAACTTGTGTAAGTATGTAAACAGACCGGTGTCGCTCGAAAACGTCGACGTAATTCTGCGGCCGGAGACGCTCGTGTAGCACACAAACTTCGAATGATTTAATCTACTCTCTTTAAATAATTCAAAAATTCTTAATCAGTAACGCAATATGATTAGAGATAGATAGATTAGACGTTTCTTTCTTATTGTCTAGTATGAATTTAAAGTTAGGTATGTATTATAACGAAGAGAATTCTTTATTAATAACATTTTTATTCATTCAATTTATTTTTTGGTCGATGATTACCTGTCCTTATCAGTCCACTGCTGGACTTGAGTCTTCTCCACATTAAGAATGGCAGGGGAGGGTTAAGGTGTTGTAACTTTTCAGTCACCCTTATACCTATATATCTGTATAAATACACACATACGAATATCTACCTATAATGAGTAGACATAATAAACATCATTTCACATATTGTGATTTGGCCGTAAGCGAGTGGTCGTCTAGTTATCGATTTAAATTTTCGGACCCATTACGTTGTATATAAATTTTGAAAAACGTTACAAAGAATATGTAAGTTTATAGCAATACTCTGTAAATGAACCGCATGAATATTCGGCGGAAATATTCACAAATGAATAAGATTCAGTTCACATAAATAAGTAAAATCAAATATCAAAATCCGCACAAAAGAAACATAAATCCGTGTAAATAAGTTGTTTAAAATGTTTTAAATTGTTTAAAATGTGTAAATTGTTGATTAAAATGTAATCCACGCAAATCGAAATAGTCATACAATTTATAAATTCCGCACAAGAAATCAAACAAGGTATAAAGTAATCATGCGACTTAGCTTTGATAGCTCTCAAAATGGCAAACGGATTCTTCTTTCTTCTTGTTTTTGCGAAACCCTAAAACTACTTAAATAATATGGAATTATGACCTTTAGGTCTCGGAAACCTTCCTAATCGATAGGATATACTGAGACTCCCATCCAACCTAACATCTCAGGCCTACAGCATCGTGGCTGGACTACATTTCCAGCCTACGTGCCGTTCCAGCGAAACCTTTGACATCAATCTGCCCAATAACTTATTTTTAATCCATCACAAACCATCACACCATATACCGATCGTCTCGTCAAGCCTTACTATGGTCCTACCTATCGACTCACAAGTCATGGAGAGACAATTTAATTTAATTGACGCGTGTTTGTTGTGTGCCTCCTGGGAGGGACGCTAACGACTCAGACCAGGTTTCGATCCAAACTCGAGATTCATGTCCGTAGGCAAATGTCATTAAAGCTTTGAAAGCACAAAAGTACTTAAACGGAACATGGGTCTAAATCGTACCACAATTCGGCGGCAAACCTAGACGTAGAATTAGTTAGAGCGCCTAGACCATCTAAGAGAAAGTCGGGTTCGTGCGCCAACTCATTCTCTTAGAGTGTATTCGATGTCACATCCGAACCTGTGTCCCAGGTTAGTTTCTAAGTTTTTTGTTCAGTGAGGGTGAGTACTGATGATATGTAATTTGGTAATCTTTTTCTTTTAAATTTGTGTTTTAATCACCTTTCACACTTACATTGAAATCTCTAAGAGCCCTACTAAATACTCTAACTACCACAAAAGTAATGAGAATGTAACTTACTGTTAGCTTTCGAAACTTAGAAACAAATATAAAACCAAAACAAACCAAATCACTGACACTACGGAGATAAAGACATAGATAGAGAACGAAATAAACGTCACAAGTTGAAAATAACACAAAGTAATAAAGCTCAAATTAATTTAACAAATCTCACGCGAGTTGTAATGAATTTTCCCGTGGAAATTTGCAAAACCTGGGGTTTCTTAGTTAAGGAAAAGGATAAAATGATGTTCACGCGGCGCGCCCCAGGGGTTGACTGTCCCGTTTCTACTACCCTGGCCACCTTGCTTCGAATCCTTATCTTCGAAATTCCCACAGTTCAATATTTCAAACAAACAAAAAATCAAATATTTCAAATTTTATGAGGTCTAAGCGACTGCTCTTATAACGTTCGCACATCCATAAATTTTACAAACTGTTCCTGATAAACCGAAAATAGTTAAATGTTACAACAGCTAGGGATGTATTACACACGATGTTTTATTTATTCAACGAGTCGATTAAATTTAAATAACGCAAAGAGAAATACGCAAGCAAATGAGTTCGATGTGGAATTCCTTTACACCAAAAGTAAGGAAAAAAGGAAGTATGAGTAACCAATATAATGACATTTTAGGAACTATAAACTCGACGTAATGTTAAATTAGACCGAGTATAGATTAATACCGTGTTTTAATTTCCATGAAGAAATTAAATTTGAGTCATCAAACAAGTAGATTAAAATTAAGTTCTAGACTCGATTTGGTTATACTTTAATTCAATTATTAATTTCGATATTTCGTTGAAACGCATCTATATATTCACATCACTATCACTTGTGGGTATTTTTTCATGGGTAACTTGTCGCCCAACATTTAATATATTCGCCCATTAATATATTTCAATAGATTCGCCTGTCGTTCAGCTAATCAATAGCGTAAATTTATTACGTGCGTTTGAAGTAAAATATTTATCTTAACGTCAAATAAATTGTTTGAGTTTATTACAAAACTAAGTTTTGGTTAAGTATTTGAGAGCATTTGTTAAAAGAAATCACGATAAGCAAACATATTTTGACACACACTGCTCTGTGTATGATATGCCTATTCATTTCTAAGTCTATCAACTATAAAAATACGATATATAAATAAATTGTACGGTGACGAGCTCATGGTACATAGTGATCGTTACATTGTCCGACTCGTAAGGGAGAGGTCCCGGGTTATAATCCCAGGGCCGCCATATACCAAAGACTTTTCACTAAACACTAACCGATGCTGTGTGGTGAGGGAAAACGTCGTGATGAAACCTGCACATTCAGGCGACTGACCGTAACCATGATCCAATCTGGTCAGGTTCCCCTGTTAACAGGGTCAGTCAGTCATCACCTTTGCGGTGGGTGGGTGGTGATACACTTGGATGTGGGGGTGCATCATCACAGCCCATAACAGTCCACTACAGGACTTGGGGCCTCTACCATAAGAGGGGGGAAAACGCTGCTGCCCATTTTCTAGCCTTCAGAGACTTACCTACTACCAGAACTTTTACCTCGAAAACATAAGTCGCCTTGTACGACACCCACGTGTGTAAGGGGTGTGGGGTTGTGGGGATGACCTACTCGAATTATGTAAGAAAATCGTTACAATCGTGCTATTAATAGCATTTTTCTGGAGCAAGGAATACCTACGTAAAGTTGGGCATGGTGTCTAATTATTCATGTACACTGGATATAGATAGCACTACCAATAGGTCCTATATAGTCGCCCTTTGGAATTTCCAGAGATGGATAAATTCTTCTCTAAGGACTATGGTCATCATTTCTGTGATTATCTTATTCTTTTTATTAAATAAAAAGTGACTGGTCTATTAATAATTATAATAAAATACGCATAAACTGAGAGTTACTTTTATCAGTTATAGATACACTGTTTAATGCACACAAAATAACAAAAAAATTGAAAATTTAACAGGTCTTTTTAAACATTGTGGGCAATGGCAGCCTTATCGCTAAGGCTCGTAACTAAATCTACCAGTTTAATCAGTATGTTTCAAAGAAAAGAAACCTTTCATCTATGTTCGCAACTGTTTTTCGTAACTATTTAAGAAACAACACTTCGAAGTAACGGATCAAGCAAGAATATTCAATCCACGTTAGTATTTAACTGCTTTTCGTGACGAGTTACGAAACTAGACTTTTTTCTTATTTTCGTAACTAGTTTAATTCGTCATTGCTATTAACATTATCTTTATCTTTTACACGGTCGGAATCGCAAATGCACAAACGGATAATATTGCTAAGCAGAAATTCAAAGGCGCCGAGAGATTTATCTATAAAATTGTTTCATAAATAAATATCGGAAACTACGATGCTACACATACACAGAGCAATAAATAATTCATTTATTCATTATAGATACACAGCTACATACGTTAAACTTAACTAATAACACCCTTATTTTTCATCGACAGTCACAGTCAGAAACACATGGTTCCAATTTATAACTATAATTTACAGTCGCCTACTTAACAAGTTTGACCGCATTCGTATATGCATGGCCATCCTACACTCTAGAGAACTTGATGTCCAACGGGACGGTTCTTTCCCGGCCAATGACTACAGGGGAATTATCCATATTGGGAAGCATCCCCAACATAGGGGCTTTGGTGGTGACCCCGTTCTGTGGATACGCTGTTGATACCTTAGGCAGGAAACTTTCGGCCCTGATATTCGGATTGCCTTTTATGGTAAGTCGAACTCATATGAATTCACCCAGCGCCATCTAGCCCTCAAACTATAATAAGTTTGCTATGTGGGTGTTTTCGATATCTGATGTACTGTTTAGATACCTTTTTGTATAGGTATCATAATCATTACTTACTTCTAAAGTACGTCGCTATAGAATAAGGCAACACAATTGACCACGACAAAAATATTTAAATTACAATTTTTTGTAATTCTTTATATCATACAAAGAGTTGCAGAACCATTGATACAAACATCGAAACCTTAATTTTTCGCTAAATGACGCTGTGTTAATCTGCTGTGAATAAAAATAGAAAAATTAAAATCAATCTCGTAGTTATATTAACATGTATTCAGAAACGTTACTATGAGGTCTGACAGTGCGCGCGAAAGCACAGGGTTCCAACTGACAAAACTTGAGTGGCGATCGGCACTAAGCGACGTCAAAATGAACGAAATTGATCAAGCAGTGCGTTCGCTTAGCAGAACTCTCTATAGAGAGCGCTATGAGAACGCATAGTAATGCTACTTGGGTGTACAGTAACACTACTCCTCGGTGGATATAAATATTATGTCTTTAACATCAATTGACGACCTGAGTGGCTCAGTGGTCAACATGCCGGTCTGCCACGCAAGAGGTCCCGGGTTCGATTCCCGGCCGGGCAGGAATTGAAATGATGAATTTTAATTTCTGTTACGGGTCTGGGTGTTCTATGTATAATAAGTATGTATTTAAAAAGTATTTAAGTAATATATCAGTAATCTAGTACCCATAGCACAAGCTTTGCTTAGTTTGGGGCTAAATGGCGCTGTGTGAATTTGCCAACGATTATTTATTTGTTATTATTTATTATAATTAATATTTTCCAGATGGCATGGCTCATTGTCTCTTTCACGACTTCTGTGTCGCTGGTGATAGCCGCCATGGGCATTGCTGGCGTTGAAGGCGCTGGATTGGTCGTCTCCTCTGTCTACATCTGCGAGATAGTCCAAGACTCCATAAGGGGTGCCCTGTCCTCCACTCTCGTCTCGGGATACTTCGCTGGCTTTCTCTTCTCATATTTCATCGGTGGACAATTGAGCTAGCACGGCGTCGCGTACACGCATTTGGGATTGTCGGTGCTTTATTTGATCCTGATCGGGTTGCTGAAAGAATCTCCTGTTTATTTGGTGCAGAAGGGAAAAATTACAGTAAGTTGTCTCTTATTAGTTTGTCGTTTGACGGCAGATTAAAATGTTTCACCAACACCAACTGGTCTGGTGGATTCTAATTGGATGGAGTTACTCCATCATCTCGTGACAGTGTCGTAGTCAGGTCAGTCGCTCTACTGTAATTGCCTGATCCGTAAAATCCTGGAACATGGTCGAGGCGGACCAAGGGCGCACGAAAACACAACCGGGACATTGACGCCAAGATGATTTATATTATGTGTTAGTACAGAAGACAGCATTATTTACCTATTCAAAACCAGTAAAAAAAGAACTAACATTGCTATACGTGTCTATAGAAACGCTAACTCATTTTATACTAGTTTTGGGTAGGTAAATATGCTGTTTAATATACCAATGTAAACCAGAAAACAGAAAGCAGCATCGACAATGTTATTAAAACCGAGTAATAATTATAAAAATCATTCATTCGTCTTGTTCGCAGGAAGCCTCAAAGTCAATAGCATTCTATAGACGAGTGAAAGTCACCTCAAAAGTATTGAAATTGAGATAAACAAAATAAAATTACAACTGGATCCAAGAATTGATAAGCTTGTTGAAGGAGAAACCGGTATTAAATTTTATTTTTTCTGTTTTTTAAGCAACAGAAGCACGTGCAACTGGTCTTGTATACCAGAAACCTCATGGTTATCCTGCAAATATTGTTATCTTCAGAGGCGTTTCATTACCAACGTCATAGTAACCGAATCCGTAGTTACTTTCCACAATGATAAGTTCTAATTACCGAAACAATGAACTGCAAACAGCAAAACTTTATCAGCGCCTGATAAAGTATTTATAATTTGTTCAGCAAACGTTCTGAACAAACTGTTGCTGGATTTATTTTTAGAGTCGTCTACCGTTAGACATAAGGTAATAATAAGTTACACCATCTAAGTATTTATGGGTGTGGGTGAATTTTATGGTGGCCTAGGAAAGGTCATTAATGTAGGCGCTACGTGGAAGGTTTGGAAGAGGATTTTGTTTAGTAGTGGATGTCCTAGTCAGAGATGATGATGATCAAGATTTTGATTTAGAAAGGACACATTCAAATTCAAGATCTTGTTGATGACCACAGCATTAGTGTTTTCTTAAGAAAACAAGAATGTAATGAATATCGATGGGACATCATTTTAGAGATATTCGAGTTGATTTCATAGCGTTAACATTTGATAGTAAGCGTGTGTGAATTTTTTTCAGAATTGGCAGTAACTAAGGAATTGATTATCAATAATCGTGAAGAAAATATTAGTAAAGAGTCACCATGGAAATTTCTTAGTAAGTTTAAAGTGTTTTATTCTCCATGATATTATCGCACCAAACCCTTTTGTTCATAGACTTAAGACGCAGACCAGCTAAGTTGAAAAAGTAGGATTTATACAATAATATTTCACACAATCAACCAAATGAACACACAATCTTATAGCCTAACGACCTGAGTGGTTTAGTTGGTTAATATGCCGGTCGCCACGCAGAGGCCCCGGGTTCGATTCCCGGCCGAGCAGGAATTGAAAAGATGAATTTAAATTTTTGTTTCGGGAATGGGTGTAGTATGTATAATAAGTATTTAAAAAAATGCATCAGTTATCTAACACCCATAACACAAGCTTTGCTTACTTTGGGGCTAGATGGCGCTGTGTGAGTCTGAACAGTGATCATGATACGACATTCAATAAGAGACATGAAAAAAATAGTAATATGAGCCTAAAACTTATCCTAATAAGAATTATTTCAGAAAATTCAATATCTTCAAGACGTGCCTTAGCCTGTGTGCTGATACTGATGCCAGCAAACGTGTTTATGGGCAATATTATATTCCAAGTGTATGCTGAACCACTGTTCAAGGAAGTTGTGCCTTCAATGCCATCAAATTTGTGCTCAATTTTGTTGGCGATTAACATTTTACTAGCTAGCACAGTTTGTGGAGGACTGGTCGACAGGTTCGGAAGAAGGGTAAGTTGGTTTAGTAGTGGTCCATTAAACATACGTATAAAACAACGTATTCAAGTGAAATAATTGTTTCATCTGGTATGTCTGAATGTCGAGAAGAAAATAATTGGCTTAAACATATCCAATGTGTTTGTAAACTTGTGCTCTCGTAAATTTATAATTCAAATTAAATTCAAACTTCTTTATTGAGTACGACATTAAATATCTCCTTCAATCGTCAATAGTGATAGAAGAGCCTCAAGCTGACAACGGCGGCAGGTGGTACATTCGGACCGTGTCCCGACTATGCCAGGCACAGCCGGGCAGCGCCCGACACAACCAGGCAGAGCTCTACCGCACCCGACAAAGACAGGCAGAGACGTACCGACAATGCCATGTTCCTGTTTCAGTCTGTGCATGTTCCGAGCTCAAAACGTCGAATTAAGATTGGTTGGACTGGTTGATAAACCAATTTTCGCATTTCCTTTCCCTTTCCCCTTCCTTGGCCTTTCAGCTGTTTGAAAATGCGCTTGACTTTACCACCGATAGTCCACCTGATGAAAAGTCGTCCAGAATACCACATCTGGAAAGAGAATTCAAATGTCTATACGTAGGTACTATTACTATAAAAGGAAAATTTAAATTGATTTGGGAGTTTTTCTCCGATTTACGCATCTTATTTTTTCAACAATGGAAACTGGGATAACATCGGTTATTTTTTAAATTTATACTTATGGTGTGCGATGAAACTGAGCTGAGAAGAGTGAATGGAAAACGTTCGGAAAATAGCTGTAGCTCACCTACGCCTACAAATCAATGCATTTTTTAATACTTTTTTTCAGGGTCTGATGATATCGACATCGGTATTGTCTGGAGTGTTCACGATTGCTATCGGTACTCAGCTCTCTTTGCACTTTGGTCCAGAATGGTTCACGGCCATACTAATCTACAGTTACAGCTTTGTTATCAACCTTGGAGTCACTACTGTACCATACATCCTCACTGCGGAGGTGTTCTTGCCAGAGGTAATTATTATGAGACACACACTGGGCACAATCGGGTAATGGGGTAAAAATTAGGTCAATAAATGTCCATTATCGTTATCAGTTTGATTTCGATAGGTGTCAGTTGGTAATAGCAATGATATCTTCGTGGTAGCTATTACGTTGATATAGTGATAGCTTATTATAATCTTTTGATCTAATAATAAATATATTATGTCTGAAATAGTTGACAGTCGTTATTTACCTTATTTTTACCTCGACTTTACATTTATCTTATCAGTTACATAAATTGAGTTGTAAGCTATATTATCTAATTCATGGATCCTTTTTTTTTTACAGTGTTTTCCTACTATGAATTTTATTATCAATTTTGTACATACACACCTACATATTTAACGTGACGCCTTTACCATATTTTTTTTATAACAGAGTCAGACAATCGAGAAACATGGTTCTAAATGCTACGATTCTGACAAATCTCTGTCGCTTCTTTAATATTATTTTATTCCTATATTGACAAGCCAGGCACCTGACCGCCATCTTACCTGATGGTAAGTGACGATGTGGCCGAAGATGGAGTATGCCTGTCTAGGAACAGCCTTTTCACTCTAGCCTTGAAGCCGTTCAAATGTCATGATCCAAATAAAACACTTTTAACAGACTAATCGCGTAGTGTTTTTACGTATCGCTTATCTTGACATTTCATAATTATCGCCTCTGGTCAGATTACTTTTGACCTGAACTTTCTTTAAATTAAATCATAAATTTCATCGTGATCATTTACGTCTCGGTCTTCCCCTTCCAACTAATACTTCCGCCGAATGTATCTTTTTTGATAATCCTTTCATTTCTATTCCAGGTCCGAGGTATTTGCAGCAGTATGTCCATAGCGAGTATTTGGCTTAGCAACTTCTTGACCCTCATCGTCTTTCAACCGCTGCTGGACTTGTTTGGCCTTAGCAATTTGTTTTACGGATTCTTCGTTGTATGTGTCGCTACTACTTTATATAGCCACTTCTACCTTCCTGAAACTAAAGGTTTATCCGCCGATGCTATTCAACCTCTATTCTTACGAGGCAGAGTTACCAGAAATTCTAGGACTAAAGCATGATACAATCCAAATAGGGACAACACAACGCAACGCATCTCAACACAATTTTATTATTTACGAATATTTATTTATTATTATTATTTTACACAAATCTGCGTTTCAGGGACTAATGCATCACTCTACGCACTTATTGCGGATTGCATTTAAGTGATAATGTTGTATAAAAGTTTTCAAATATAAACGATGATGTGTATGTATTACATTGTAACAATTAAGTAGCATAATTAAAATGTAATTAATGTTGGTATCTTGTTTTAATACTTTTTTTCACATTAGACTAGGTATTATTCTAGTAATTTAACCGCCTTCTCACCTGATGATAAGTGACGATGCGGCCGAAGATGGAACACTTTCAGAAACAGCGTACTTACTCTGGCCTTGATTGAGTCTAGATTGTACTGTTCAGGGAATACATTGGCAGGGAAAACGTTCCATTCAGCTGTACGCCAACAGTTTTAGCGGATAGCTGATAGAGCACGACACATCTCCTTTCTCGCACATCCTCGCCACGCTTATGAAAAAAGGAGGTGCATATGCTCGCGTATTGTGCACACTGCCTACCTGCCTCATACTTTTATCCGGTCAACGATAACGAACATATTCAGCGCAACCGTCCAGCCCCAGTTTGTTTGTATATTCGTCCATCTATTCCACAAAAGGTAGAATTATGGTGCTACCTAGACCATAGTTATTATTTACTTTATAATATTTAATCAATATAAATAATAATTCAAGCTTTATGTAAATATTTAACTAGGAAATGATACACAAAAAGTGATCGAACAAGGTAAGCGGCGCGGAAGAACATTACAAGACAGAAGGGAGGCAACATAATTATTTACAAAACATATACATAAATAAACTTCGATAACAAATATAAACAAGAGAGCGATATTAAGAAAAGGAGTAAATAACGGTGGGAGTAACGAATCCACCTAGAGAGCATACAGATAATAATAATAAAATATATAATGTAGTGAATAAATGTGTTTTGACAATTCACACAGCGCCATCCAGCCCCAAAGTAAGCAAAGCTTGTGTTATGTGTACCAGAAAACTTATATACTACTTATATGTAAATATTTTAAATTTATACATAAAACACCCAAACCCGTAACATAAATCTAACAAACCCGTAAATTCATCATTTTAATTTCTGCCTGCCTGGGAATCAAATCGGACCGTGGCATTGCGTGGCAGACCGGCATGTTATCCAACTAAACCACTCAGGTCATAGATAAAAATTATGATATTATTATCTCTTGATATTATCTATTGAATGATAATATTATCTCCATCATCATGATATAGTGTTAGAAAGTTACATCAGTCTACATTGGTAGGAAAAAATTCTTGTGTGCTTTAGCTAACTCCTCAGTAAATAGTCGATTATGTAAAATTTTCCTTGTTCCTCAAAATGAACGTGGAAAGCAACTTAAACAGTTTATAATTGACATCCTAAAATGATTCTAAAACTGAAGCTACAAACGTGTGATGGAAAAATGGACACACAAAATAATAGACAAGTATATAGAACATAAACTGCATAATTTAGAACATAAACCTAATAAACAAGAACAAAAATGTATGGATTTCCTAAGTAACTGAGTGGACGAATTGAGTCTAGATAAGCCGCGTACCGAAAACCTACGGGATACGGGAGGGGCTATAGACGGGTAAAACGTATTATGTCAAATACATTTTATTATTGATTGATTTAGAAAGATGCATAACAGAAAATTATTTAGTCAGGATTCTCTTATGGAGTCCAAATCAGTTGTATTAACACAGAACCTGCACCATAGGTATATAAAATGAGAATAAGAAGGAAAGTAGTGATGAAGCACGCACACAATACCTGCAATAAATTTATCTAAAATGAGGATAAGAAGGAAAGTAGGAATGAAACACACAGTGACGTATTGGCTGCGCCAATTTTGGGGCACACCCACGTCACGTCTACAACGGTCACGACTGTTACGATAAGAACGTGTCCGACAATGCAAGATCTGTATTAGCCCAGGCAATGCACATGAACTGCAGTTGATGAGACAGAGTAGATGCTCTCAGCTCGCCGAAACTACCAAAAGTTATGTGTGTGGGTAGGGAAAGGGAAGAGACACAGGATTCACTAAGCACACGATCTTTGGAGGACAGGATGGCAGGTAGTCACAAAGGGGTGCCTGGTATGAATGTGTACTTGCATCTAGGTGCAAATCTGGAAAGTTAGATCTCCCGCACAGCCTTCGCTGCAATAAAGGGACTTATTTCATAATAATGAGTAAATTATTCAATAGATTTCACTTAATGATAAAGTATCAAAAGCCAACATGAACAGTTTGCTTTTACTTTATTTATCTTGATGAAATATTTGTACTAGCTCGAGATGGAATAAAATGTTTGATTATCAAGTTTGTCAGTAGTAATATCATACAAGTGACGTGTTACTAAAACTAAATGGTTTGTGAAATATATTCAGTAGCCAAGGAAATATCCGCATAGCAAGATTGTTGCAAATTGTGGAGAAGTTTTACTTATTTTTTAATTCATACTAAAATAAAACATGGGAAAGGTGAACCAGTTTTACACGGCCTTTGCCTGTAAGTAACATCTCAATTACAATTAAAAATACTTTACTAATTTAAGTTGACACAGACGAAGCGTCGTTAAATATTTGAGGGAGCTGTCAAAAGCGTTCAAATGTAAACACTTCGCGACGATTGTCCGAACATAAATAATTAAAAAGTGTGAAAATTCTACGAGAAGGAAAATATATTGTGTATAATAGTGTAAAACTAACCTCAAAGCAGGACGGGACTGGAAAAACAACGGGTAAGTATTGTTATTTTGGCCGTAAACAGTGAGGCAAACAATATAGTGGTTATACACCAAAATATACAAGGCTTTCAGTCCAAAAAAGAACAAATAAAAATAACTATAGCTGACTTAAAACCTAATGTCGATTTTGATGTTATATGCCTTACTGAAACCTTTATTAAAACAGGACAAGAAAAAAATATAAATATCCGGAATAATTTACATACTTGCTTCCTATTATACTAGATAAAACAAAAGAGGTGGAACATGCATATTGGTAAAAAAGACTTGTCTTTTAGTGAATTAGATTGTAATGACTTAGCTCTAGAAAAAACTTTTGAATGTTGTTCCATCAACTTGATAAAAAATAACACAATGATTGTCTGTGTTTAATGAAAATGAAAATGAAAAAAATTTATTAAATTAGGATTACGTTAATTAATTTCTTTTCAAACGTCAAAAATCTAACGGAAATCAAAGGGAAAGTTAAGCGAGCTCATCCAGGTCGGGGGCGACGTATGCAGACTGATCAGTGCGCCCACCCAGGCAAGACACCGGGCACCGATACACGCCACGCACATAACCGCCTAGGCGAATCATGTGCGGCGCGTGCCCGGCCCCAGCCAGCCTGCCGGCGCAAACAGAAGCAACCAGAGAGCGAACATTTAAACAATAAAAAAATAATTGAATTTTAGCCGGAGACATAAATATAAACATCCTAGTAAATGACACAGAACACAAAAGCTAAAGGAAATTGCTCATGAATATGGAATAACTTTGCATATAACTGAGGCAACAAGAGGCAAATGGTGTCTTGATCACATTATAAGCAATGTTAAAGGAGCCTCGGGATTTATTTTACCACTTCATTTATCGGATCATGAGACTGATCAGGCATTACGCGTACCATTAGAAACCAAGGTATTAAAAAGATCAGTGAAATATGCATATCGTAGATCCTACTCGTAAGAAAACGTAGACAAATTTAAAAGTTAGCTACAGAGCCTCACCTCGAGAATTTTTTTTCAATAACAAATCTTAATGAGGCATTTGATGAGTTCAACGAGGTTTATTGCCTTTTATACAAACTATATTTTCCCATTATAAAAATAAAAATTCACTCTACTAATAAAATTAAATGGATTACTAAAGGACTAAAGACTAGTTGTAAAACAAAAAATATCTTAAGGTATAATTACTACTCTAAAAACTAAAATTGTGCTCGAGGAGAATATCGGAACTATAATAGCATACTAAAGAGCTGTATATCACGTGCACAAAAGCTGAGTAATACTAAATTCCTACTAAATAGTGAAAACAAATGTATTGCTACTTGGAAATTAATAAAAATTGAAACAGGACAAACAAATCAAATACGTGACATAAATCAAATTCAAATTGATAATAAAAAAGTTATATATTAACCAACAGACATTGCCGAGCATTTTAATGATTACTTTAAAAATAATAATAAAAGCACTGACGCTAACTGTGCAACATCAAATACAAAACATAGATTACAGAATAAATAAATAAATAATTCATTTATTTCTCCACCACAACGTATACATAATTTGATATGAAACTAGGTACATTAACAAGTCATCAGAACATGTTGTATACATATACATATTTGTGGGGACTGGTGCCTGAACTAGGGAAACCTGTGCTACAGGTCACCAGGTCTCCACCCCAGAGCAAACTGTCTTACTATCTTTAATTATAGATAAGATTAAGCAATGTACAAAATAGATACAGGAAGTATAGCAATTTGACTAAGGATATCTTGTAAATTGGAAACAATGAACAAGGTATTTACAAATTTGTACTTTAACAAATGAAGAGAAATAAAAATTGAAATAAAGAACATGCAGGGAACAAACTTATTTAGCACTGTAATTATTATTATTACTATAGTTATGTTTAGGTTTGTGCGTGCGTGCGTGCGTGCGTGCGTGCGTGCGTGCGTGCGTGTGTGCGTGTGTGTGTGTGTGTGTGTGTGTGTGTGTGTGTGTGGGTGTGTGTGTGTGTGTGTGTGTGTCTGTGTGTGCGCGCGTGCGCGTGTGTGTGTGTGTGTATTTACTTAGATCTTATGTAATAGTATTTACTTAGATCCAATTGACTTTTGAATTTTGAGTTATACAAATTGCGCAAAACAGTATAAAAAAAACTGCTATGGTTGCATACTACTCATATGTCGAATCGGTGCTCAGATATGGACTGTTGCTGTGGGGTAATTGCACTGAAATAAAGCTAAAGAAATGTTTCCAAGGAGCACTAGAAACACAAATAGGCTAGTTGAGAAACATTTACCTAAAAGCACACGTTTCCAAAAAACTCTATGTGATACTATAAAATACTATAAAATACTCAATGTGTGTAAAAATATATAATAAAGTTCCTGACGAAATAAAAAACCAGCCCTATAATATTTTTCTAAGCAAAGTGAAAAAAAAATCTTTAAAAGGAATGTTTCTATTCTGTAGTTGAGTTTATATCTCTCAATAACTGCTTCTAAAAGAGTAACATAGGTAGTAATAATAATGATGTGACATGTAATATTATGTAAGTCAATCCCTGAATTAATCTAATGATTTTCTGATTATTTTTATTTGTAGTTATTTATTGGTATTGTGTATTGACATTTATTATTTATTTAAGCTTTATATTGTGTTGAGCCTAATAATTAACATACACATTTGACATTTTGAATTGACATTATGTGAAATAATTGAAATTTTGACTGACATGTATAAGAATTCTCATAATTATAATTTAAATTTAAAATTTCTCTAATTGGTATTAGATATTTGCATGTCAGTGCCTAAACTGACTGAATGTGAGAACTGCATCTCTGATTATTGTACCACCTACATTGTTATGGTACCTACCGCATTAACAGCATATAAATGATTCTAATTCTAATTCTATTCAAAATGCAACTGCAAGATCTATACATTTGATAATACTCTCTCAACAGGTTCCTTCGGCTGCCTAGTAATGGGTATACTAAACGTATGGCCTTCCTACACAATCGGCCTGTACCAAAGTCAGAACACAACGTTGCTGACTACACCGATGACAGATTTAGAGAGCTCACTGCTAGGCAGTCTACCGTCTCTTGGGGCAATGATTGGCACGGCCGTCGCTGCATATATTATAGACAGTGTCGGGAGAAAAAAGGGTGGATTGATAATGGCACTGCCGTATGTGGTAAGTATTGATGGAATAACACTTTTAATCTATTAGAAGATGTTTGAATGTGAAAGATTCAACATATTGTCACTGAGTGTTTCTTTCCAACTTTTCTTTCTCTCCTTTTTGACAATTGAAAGATATATTAATGTCCTACTCAATAAAAAAAAGTAGCTAGTGGCAGTGCTTATTTTGAGTGTGATCGCTGGCTTGTTGATTAGATGCAATGCAAGAAGAAATGGCCTCCCTTTTCTCTATACTCCACGATCCAGTCGTCCCTGAATATTTGAAATGCAAATTTAAATTTCTTTGCGACACCCACGACCGTAGCCTCCGTTCTTCAAACACTCTCTCCTTAAACCTTCCCCTTCACCGGACTGGATTTCTGTCCAATTCTTTCTCCTTAATCGCTGCTAGACTTTGGAATGATCATCCTTTGGAGATCAAGCGTAGTCCCAGTCAATTTTCTTTCAAAAAAGCAGTTCATAATCATTTCCTTAAGTCTCTGTAACTCCTTATACTTATTTTCCTTAGTCTTTCTCGTTTTAAATGTTTGGGCAGTAGTGTTGTAGAGTGTGCCAGTAGCTTGTTATGCTTAGTTTCTTGTTCTCCCTCTCTCTCTCTCCTGTTATATTATCTGTAAATCTCGGTCTGTGAATGTTTGGTATTCTAATTTTAAATTTTGAATGAAGTTTTAAATAAATAAATAAATAAAATAAGCTTTTTCATTTTAATTTTCATTTATTTATTGCAATTTTAAGCGAATTAAGAGTACAACGTTTGTATTATTTTTGTTTCAGTTATCATGGGTTATCATTAGTTACAGTTCATCATCAATAGTAATTCTGATAGCCAGGTTCATACTAGGCATATCAGCGGGGGCTTACTTAGTATATGCTCCAATTTTCATATCAGAAATATCAGAAGATTCCATAAGAGGCGCATTAGCTTCAGGTAATTTATAGTTAATGGTACATAGCTTGACAATTTTATTTATATGTGATTATGTTTTACATAACATAATAGTAATTACAGGCACGAGGCATATCATCTTAGTACTCACAGTGACAACGCTCCTGCGGTTCTACAGTTTTGTTACCTGCAACCTAAATGTATGAATTGTATATATTATGATCGACAGTTACCACTTACCATCAGGTGGGCTGTCTGCTCTCTTGTCACTGAGTAGCATAAAAAAGTAACTATAATTTAAAAAAATATTTCGAGACATTGAACTGAACTTTAGGTCTCCGAAATATTTACAGTACTGTTGAACATTTGGCTTCTTAATCGACATGTCAATGACAAACGAATTATTGTAAAGAACTGACTGCTATGATGATCAAATTTGATCAATATTGAATGGTTAAAAGAAAGTGATCATTATCAACATAATCTGGGATTAATGTCGCGGTTGTGCTCTCGCACACGAGGGCCCGAGATCCACCTTCACCATAATCAAGGATTTGATAGATCGGGTGATTACAGTGGGGCGACTGCCATCAGATTGGATTATGGTTACATATTCAGTCGCCTAATGTGCAGGTTTAATTTCAGGTTATCTAAGAAAGCGATATCTACTTTTTACGTTAAGCACACAAAATGATTATCCTTTTCTCCCATCAGGTCCTATAACAGGCTACTGCCTCGGAGCGTTGCTGTCCTATCTAATGGGCTGGTTCTGTTCCTACTCTTTCATCATCAACCTAAACATCGCTGCCAGCGTTCTATGCGCAATCCTGCCCATGACAGTTGCCGAGAGTCCTGTGTACTTGATCCGACAGAAGAGGGAAAACGTGAGTTTTAATGGATTTTCTTTTGCGACTACATCAGTAGTGGGGTTATGTTTTCCGAGCGTATTTATGTATGTGTAAATGTCTATTTTTGTTACGGACTACAGCCCTAACGGCTTAAAGGATTTATACATATGCGGTTATGTTATATTCGTCTTGGTCGCGCGAGTAATACTGGGTACATACAAATGAAAAAAAATCAAGTTGGCGGACCTTAGCTGTCATTTTGTGACAATCGATAACTTTTTTGTCTCTAAAACCAATCAAGTGGGGTAACAAAAAAAAATTAAAAAGGCGATTTTAAAAATATATCCACATAGATACCCTTAAAATATTTTATTGCTTTTTAGTGTTAATAGCAGTTGAAGTTTTAGATCCTTTATTTACTTTTCTATTCGCTTTTATAAATTTCTAATACAAAGCGTTTTCATCACACATTTTGTCGGGTTTAATACCACAGTACGTGTTGTTTTTACTTCGAATCGAATCGAAAGCGTCACTAACAAGACTTGAAATCTAATTGATATTCTCATAAGTTTGTTAAGACGCATTTTACAAGAAATTGGGATTATAATGTCAGGAGAACGTTAAAAAGATTGCTAGAAATTAATTTTGTACTAGTTTCTCATATTATTAAGGTAACGGAAAATAATGATGCAGATGTATACTTTGATGGTATTTTTAAAGTAAATAATAATTATTTAACTGGTTGCTTCATTACACAGGAAGCCCGTGAAGCCATCTCCATATACAGAGGTGCATCGGTGGGCTCGAAGGTGGTTCTGGACGTACTGTCAAAGTTAAAGCAACAGATCAACCCCGCTGTTGAACTGTTGTCCATCACAGATGGTAAGAAATAAATAAATAAATAAATAAATAATCGTGGACAAATTTACACAGCGCCATCTAGCCCCAAACTAAGCAAAGCTTGTGCTTTGGGTGCAAGATTACTGATATACTTCTTAAATACTTTTTGAATACATACTTATTATACATAAATTAAAATTTATCATTTCAATTTCTGCTCGGCCGGGAATCGAACCCGGGACCTCTTGCGTGGCAGCATGTTGACCACTGAGTCACTCAGGCCGTCAATCTTATGGGTTTCCAAATTAGAAAAAAAATCATATTGATGATAGTCAGATCATTTAGACGTTAATGTCCCAGTTGTGCTCTCGCGCACAAGAGCCTGGGGTCCGCCTTGACCATGATCTAGGATTTGGCTGATCAGGTAATTACCGTCCAGCGACTGCCATCTGACCTGCTTGACCCTGTTACCAGGGGAACCTGATTGGGTCATGGTTACACATTTAGTCGCCTGAATGTGCAGGTTTCAATACAATGTTTTTCCTCACCGTTAGAGCATCGGTTAGTATTAAACAAATATACATAACTCAGAAAAGGGTCATTGGTATGTACCAATGTTGCCATGTGTGGGAATTTATAATAGTCAGACATTTGACAACATTTTATGAATATATTAGAATGAATAATATTGATAGACAGTTTCACGGTGTAAACAGAATGTTCTGTACTATAATAGGACCACGATAAGTCCGTATTGACTGACAGTAGTAAAAATTATAAAGTGTGGATATGGCAATAATGTGAGGATAATCTGTCCTTGTTATAAACATTCAGTTATTCGGTCGCTATTAGCTTGAACATGTACTTTTAGTTTGTCTACATTATTAATCATGCTGAAAATTATCTCCCGCACTTCCTTTTCAATTGTTTGGCCCATTATTTAATAATATTTTTCATAACTCACGAAAATAAACAATTTTACAGAAATCAAATTATTGGTTATGACTTTTATGAATAACGTTCTATGAGTTTAATAACTTGCCATACAGAGATTTTTATTTTATTTTCTTTCATAAGCGATTCGGACTTAGCGTACCTAAACTGATATTTCGATGAAGTTTTTATAAACTTAAATATCAACTAATATGTTTTAGATTCAGACGCGAAAGAAGAAAAACGCGAGGAATCAGAAAAGGAGAAACTGAACAATGACAACTTGGAGCCAATTGAAGAAGAAAAGATGTCGCCGTTTAAGATTTTGCGTGAGTGAAATGATATTCCTTTCATATTCCTTTAAGCTGGCCTCCTTTTTACAAGATTTTATTTAGTTGAACATGTCCCCATGTCTGTTCGTAATAAAATCTTGCAAGTTTTTGAACCATTTCCTGGTTTACGATTGAAATGAAATTTTGCACACTTGTGTAAGTTCGGTGACAATGCAATGTTATGATACCACCGAGCTGATATGGTGATGGAGATAGAAGGCGGCCAGGGGAACTCCTTAACTAACCCTTCGAGTTTAGGCTCATTTGATTAGTCTTCTTCTTAGATCATAGAGAAAGTGCAATAAAAGTTTGCTATGAAAACATATTTATCATTTGAATTTGTTTGTAGCCGGTCAAATTATCGTTATTAAAATGTTTTATAATAGTTATTGTTTTAATTACAGTCAACTCGGCTGCTTCGAATCGCGCCTTCAAAGTTGTCTTCACTGTTCTAACATTCCAGGTAAGTGTTTATAACCAACCTATGGATGACTATGGACTCTATGTTTCTAAACATAGAGTTCATTGTCCGACAATCGGTACTGATACCAATCTGTCGTGACCGATGGACGCGTCTTATTCCTATACTAGTAAAGCCGGCGCGACTTCGTTCGCGTACACTTATTTTACATCACACACTTTTCTTGCTTTTAAACCTTCTTCTTAAATCGCTATATATTGTTGAAAACCGCATTAAAATTCATTTCGTAGTTTGAAAGATCACACAGATATAGGTATATCTATCATACATAGGTACATATCGTACAAAGATTCAGATAAAAAATCGCATAACCAAACAAGACATTTTATGAGGTTTCACCAGTAAAGCTTACCGCGTGTACACGGTAATGTGTACGCACATTTCATTGTGTACGAGTATACTTATGTATTAGTACGTGCAAGAATAACAGATATTTGAAGAGAGATATGAAAAGGGGGCGTGGCAGGAGACACAGCAAACAATTCAATTATTTAAACAATAACCCAACCGACAGATCTCGGAAACACTACGACATAGTTTTTTTATGCCACTAAGGTGACAAACTTACGACCTGTGTTAGAGCCCATACAGACCTACGCGATTTCTATGCTATTTGTTCCAAATGTTATGTAATTTAGATTTCCATACTATTGGTACTAATGACAGAAAACTTATTTTATTGTTTGTCAACAATCACGTCATGCCCGCTTATCTCCGCGTAGTCGTTCCGTCACGTCCGCCTAGTCTGCGCTTTAGGCGTGATTTCTACACGTGGACTAGGTGGACGCGACGCGTACGCGATTTGTAAGCGACAACGTATAAACTTATTTACAACTGGTACGAAGACATTTTATTAACTAGAACAAACATACTTTATTACCTAATAATAGATATCAGTGGGACAGATAATAATAATGTATATCTTAGCCGCAAAGTGATCGTGCGTGCGAGCGCTGTACGGCGAGTCGCCGGACACGCCTGTTTGAACCCTTCTATATATTGCAAACACAACTGATCACCACCGCGGCCGCAAGCTGAACGTGTTTGACTGAAACTTTATAGTCTTTGATTGCACACTGCAGTACTTCTGTCAAAAGTAAAAGAGGTGAACATTTTTTAACATCTTTTCTAGGTGGCAATAATGTATTTGCATTAATTTTGGTTTCAGGTATTGATGGGGTTGGTCCCTGTCCAAGTTTACGCGAAGGACCTCTTCGCTCAGGCCGCTCCCAACCTCTCTTCACACTTCTGCTCCGTAATATTTGCTCTGATCCTCGTGTTTGCCTGTCTCTGTAGTGCCGTCTTCGCTGATATGGCTGGTCGACGGGTAAGTAGCAGTCTAGTGAGATTTACTACTTACTAGCGACTCGCCCCGGCTTCGCACGGGTAGTAACCTTCACAAAGTATATACTAAACCTTCCTCATGAATCACTCTGTCTATTGGTGAAAACTGCATGAAAATCCGTTCAGTGGTTTTTGAGTTTATCGCGAACAGACAGACAGACAGACGTGGCGTGTGACTTTGTTTTATATTATATAGTGACTAAATAAGAGCACTTATCAATTTATCCGATCTGTGTTCTTAGAAATACATATCGTAGTAAATCTTGTTTACTACTACTGGCTGAAACTAGTGGCCCGCCGCGACTTCGTTCGCATGTTATCCTGGAAGCGGCTTAGTCTTATACTATGTAAATATACAGTGCTGTCAAAATTAGATAGCTTTCTTGTCACGCTATAACGTACCTATATCTACTTGACGCATTATGAAAATAATTAGAGAAATCTGTATGCCGTTTTACTAATGCAAAAGTACTGATAAACAAGCGTTGAACGCCTGTATACTTAGTTACACGGCGTGTGTACAAACTTATCTGGCCCAATAATGGCATCGCTGGTTTTTAAATTGGCGACACTTAGTTCCAGTTATGGTCACCTGCAAAACGTGTCTAGTTACACGTCCTGTGTAATGCTACAAACCCAATGACGGCGTCATTTAATTCCAGTATTACAGTTTTTAGTTTTAATTTTTTAGTTTTTTAGACTTAAGTCTGGCCTTGACAGAATACCAGCGGGTGTGGGTTCTACCTTCACCCAAACGCTGAGTCATGGACCTTTTTGTCTATTAGAAGCTTTTATTTTAAAAACATTGATACAAATCTGTTAATTTATAGACAAATAAATACTTATATTTCTATTCCTATTCCTATTCCTATTCCTATTTCTATTCCTATTCCTATTTCTATTTCTATTACTTAGTCAAACAAGTTTGTAGTAACGTGTGTGTCACTTGACAGAAACCCTGTATAACTCTACAAACTATCTGAGCCGGTGGCCAATGCTGAAACTAAGTGTCGCTATTTTGTAACTGTGACGTTGTCACCGGGTCAGATATGTCAAAACTATTTTGACATAGGTCTTGTATACTCGTTAAACGAGCATTCATCGCTTGATAAACGTATAAACAATTTTTATTAGTTAGACGGGAGTGTGTAAGCTCTATAATAAATAGTACTGCATTTGTTCATAAGCGTCTAAGTGACAAATGTTTAAGTAAAACCTACCTACCTAGAATAATTCTAGTACGGAATGGAAAAGAGGCCCCGTGGGCGACCGACATCGCTGAGTCGAATGCGAAAGCCAACGGCTTACGACGAGAGGATGCCAAAGACCGGGCGAAGTGGAGAAGATTGAGTAGGAAAGCGGACACTGGCAGAGGCCGGGATAAGCGCTAGGACGACGACGACGAGTACAGGATATGGTACTTCTACCACTAATATTCACACACACATATTACATTATTTCAGATCCTCATCATAAGCTCATCTGTAGCTGTAGCCATCTGCCTGGTGACTCTGGGGCTGCTCTTGCAAACAGAGATCGGGCCGGCCTGGGTGGCAGCTGTTGTCATTTTGGTGTATTGCTACGCCTTCAATTTCGGCGCTGGAACGGTGCCCTACCTGCTTTTAGCTGAGGTTTTCGCTCCTGAGGTTGGTGGGAATTCTATAGCCTACACTCTCAATAAAGACATAATATTAGCGTCCGATTGGACAATTTCTTGCCGAAGCCGATTTAATCAGCTATCGCCACAACATTTGGCCGAATTCTGTTCAATATTTACTACAAGCTATGTAATTCATAATATATATGCAAAATAATTCTGGCCAAAAGTTCATGCGATAGCCGATTAATCGGCTTCGGCTTCGGCCAGAAATTGGACACTAGGATTATCATAGATCCATATCTATAATCTTCTTATTTCATATCTTCTTACGACAACAACTCTAGGCACCATCTCATCTCCTCTCAGGTCCAAAGCCTCGCGTCCATGCTCCTCGTCGAGTGGGTTTGGTTCACGAACTTCGTCATCATCGGTGTCTTCCCCTTCGTGAAGAAGTTGCTTGGGATCCACGGCATCTTCTACGCCTTCGCTGGAGCCGCCATAACCAATGCTGTGGTCAGCTTCTTCATAGTTCCTGAAACAAAAGGCTTGTCAAACCTCCAAATCCAAGAGGTCTTCATTAAGAGGAGAAGAGGTGGTAGCAACTGCTGAGTTGTGATATGTTGTGTAGTTTTAAGTATTAAATATGTTTTAAGGTATTCCGATTTTTTTTCTTAATATCCTATATGCTTACGTGATAGTGGTACAGAAAGCTGCAGAGAGAAATAACTACCCTAGCATACCTACATTACATATTTGTTTGTCCCGGGGGTCCGTTCACTGTGCAGATGACTACTACTATTTTGGCCGTGTGATGGCCGGCAGAGTAGAATATACTTAATATTAAAATGGTCGCTCGGGAATAAGACAAACTGCCCTAAAAACTATTTCCACGCGGACAAAGTCCCTCGTATATAAATATACTTGGACAAATTCACACAGCGGCATCTAGCTCCAAACTAAGCAAAGTTTGTACTGTAGGTGCTAGATAACTGAAAAACTACTTATATACATACTCATTATACATAGAACACCCAGACCCGTAACAGAAATGAAAATTCAACATGTACATATATGTACTTGCAAAGAATTGTGTATTACAAACACGTTGCCAGAGAAGAGCATTTCTAATCTGTATTGGTGGCCGAAGCACAACTTTCGCGTTTATCCTGATACTTAGGTACATACTAACTCGAGCATGGCATAAATATACATCAAAGTATAGTGATTCGTTTGAAGCTTTTTGTGATTTAATAGCCGAACCTACATACATACATCATCTTGGCGTTAATGTCCCGGTTGTGCTCTCGCGCATGAGGGCCCGGGGTCCGTTATGACCATGTTCCAGGATTTAACATATCAGATAATTACTGTAGAGTGACTGCCATGTGACTTCCGTGACCCTGTCAACATTGGAACCTGACCAGATTGGATCATGGTTACACAGTCAGTCGTCTAAATGTGAAGGTTTCATGACGATGATTTCCCCCACCGTGAAAGCATCGGTTAGTTACCCCGCAGGATAGCGAGGCTTATAGTCATTTGTAATTTCGAGCAGGCGTTTAGATAATTCCTTATATATCTTATTCCTATAATATTTACTGAGGTACACATAAAATCTTTACAGTTATAATAAAAATATAAATTAATATAGTACAGACAAAGTATATACCAAAAATTTAAAAAGTCGTCGACACCGCTGCCCCCCGGAATGGTGCCCCGAGAGCTGGCTGCGTTGAATCGTTGAATAGCGATGCTAATCCGTTATCCGAGGGACGAGCCATCTCTCCGGTCACCAGTGGTGTCATTTAGATGATAGACTTTCGTATTTCCTCCGGTCTAAATTAATATAGACATCAAGCATCAGTTTTAGCCGCAGGCCCCCGCTACTGTCAAGAATTTAAAATGTATTGTTATAATAAAATTTTAAATACGGTACGAATAACGATATGTATGTGATTAAAAATTCTTTCACTTGTGCCTTAATTGGACATAAGTGATTCAAATAAATACATACTTGCATATATATTAGCAGTGCAGTTTGAAACTCTACAGATATTTGGCGACCTGAGTAGTCCAGTTGGTTATCAAGTCGGTCTGCCACGCAGAGGTCCCGAGTTCGATTCCGGCCAAGCAAAAATTAAAATGATGAATTTTAATTTCTTGTCCGAGTCTGGGTATGTATGTATATATTTAAAAGCATATGAGTAGTTTATCAGTTATTTAACACCCATAACACAAGCTTTGCTTACTTTGGGGCTAGATGGCCCTGCATGAATTGTCCAAGCATATTATTTATTCAGCTTTCACGAGGGGTTTTATACGGCTGATGTATTTAAGTCACTGACGATTTACGACGGAGGATGTCGAAGATCGGGCAAAGTAGAGAAAGCAAAGTAAGAAAGCGGACCCTGGCAGAAGCCGGGAGTGACCGTTCGGGTGATGATGATGATTTAAAACGCTGAGTCAGCGTAGTATGTACTGGTCAGTATAATTCATTCACCAGCTACTTTTCCAAACCTTAAAACAACAAAGATTTACAGCAAATTAAGATAAGGCCCCATTTCAGGCAAGTAACTTACCATCCACTTAAATATTATTTAACTAAACGCCTTAGCACAGTGCCCCTAGATTTCTATTTCTGCATAGGGCGACCGTACTAGCGGCCGAAATTGGAACTAAGTTATTATTTATACACAAGTGGTGAGCGAAAGTGAGTGCAGCGCCTCTATCGATCACAATGGAGGCATACCGTGGGTAACGATTCGAACAATAGTCTGTTGCCTAGTATCCTCATTTGGCATAATGTTGGCGAGAAAGTGTCCGACTCTGTGGGAAAAGCTTACCTGGGACGCCTGTTCGGGGCTGCATGTGAACTCGCTAGCTATACAGCAGTTTGCCAATTTGCATTTGATTAGGTAAGGGTAATATCTATCCCGGAATGTGTCTCCAGTGTTTCTTACTGTTGAGGTGATATATACCAACCAGTTTGAATAGTTGATCTCTTGTTTACTTTATATGTGCGTCTCATGTCATACCTTATTTAGCATCCTAATGCTAGAATAGTTTAGACAGCTAATTGTATAGCGTTGTCTCTCTCTCTCGCTAGCTATGGTTTTCGAACAACAATTAACAAGTGTCGTGTTCTTATAAAATAAAAATCAATCGTTATTCCGTGAATCCTGTGCTTTTATTGCTAAAAACCCTTCACTTACTCCTACTATTGGGAGTTGTCCACAAAACTCAATATTCACCTGTACCAGGTGAATAATATCATCCAAATCAGTCCATCTGTACGGGACCTATGACGCCACAGATAGAATAAGACCACGCTAAGTCCGAATCAATTAAAAAAAAAAACGATGTGTGGCAACTTATGACAAGTTTTTAAAAAGTAATAGAACGTCATTAATAAAAGTCATAACAAACAATTTGATTTCTGTAGGATAGTTTATTTTCGTGAGTTATAAAAAATATTATTAAATAATGGGCAAAACAATTAAAAAGAGAGATAATTTTCGGCATGATTAATAATTTAGTCAAACTAAAAGTACGAGTTCAAGGCAAATAACTGAAGTTTAAAGAAAGACTGACAAGGACAGATTATCCCCAGATTATTGCCATATCCACATTTTAAAATTTTTACTACTGTCAGTCAATACGGACCTATTGTGGTACTTTTATAGACACACACATAGAGCCACAGATACACACGTCAAACACCTCTCTTTTTTCAACAGGTGTTAAAAACATTCTAGATTCATTCATTGTGGTGTGAGGCATAACCGAATAAAAAATTATCATCTTGGCGTTAATGTTACGGTTGTGCTCTCGCGTTCGGGGGCCCGAGATCTGCTTTGACCATGATCAAGGATTTAGCAGATCAGCTAATAATTATAGTGGAGCGACTGCCAGCTGAGACTGCGTGGGCCGGAAAATGGGCAGCAGCGTTTTCCGTGTCTATATTTACAATATTGCGATCTCCAACCCGCCTGCCAAGCGTAGAGATAATGGGAATTACCTCCTCTTTCGTGAGAGACTCACCTTAATAACATAGTACGCCAATCGAACTCTAGGTTAGCCTGAAAATCAGCGCTGTGATTGGCTGCTGCCAAATATACATTTTTCTATGTATATGTTTAAATGCCTTTATTGAACTAAAATGTGGTACAAACAACGAACAAGACGTTACATTTCAATATCATCATGATATAACAAACACATCAGTAGGTAGATATATAAACTTTTACACCTCTGAAAACCTTCCCTTTCTGTCTGCAACGGATGTCCGTGTACGCTATGGTGGATCGCTTTGGCGACTTTAAAATGTGCTTTCTGCGTGTGATTTTTTAAAACGGCGTGCTAAAGTATGCACAGGCAGAAATACACACATTTTCGAATCATCGCCTATATGTATAAGGATGATAAATAGAAAGAAAAGAGGAAGCGTTAAGACTTTGAAATATTCTGTTACGTTTTAAGTGCTAGATATATTGAAACAAATTTTTTATACGTTATTCGGTGAATATTATTTGAATAGGACGTTAACTATCAAAGGCGAAGTTATCGTTGAGACAAACCTCAAAAACTTTACTTATGTGTTCGATTATAAATGTTGTTAGTGTGAATAAATAAATCTATAAATAAAATAAATAAACTGACTTTAAAGGGCGTCTAAGTGAGCGGCGGAATGAAATTAGTATTATAGGTCAGAAAGTACTCAGACAACTTTTTACAGTAGCTGAAGCTCTTTGTCCGATTTTTCTACAAATATGCTTGACACTAATGTCATTTACCATCATTATATCATCTACAGACAAAGTTAATAACAATATCACTAACTTTACGCCATAAATACCAGGATCTCATAACCATTAGGAGCTTAAATTCCGTCAAAACTCGCAACGAACTGTCGGGCGATAATCCGAGAGGCAGTGTACACCAAAATCCGATACGAGTGCCGCGCCGCAGCCAAATCGGCTAAACTATTCGGGTTAATCCCAGAAAGTTGTTCGCAGTCTTGTTCGGTTGGAGTGAATTCAATTAAACTTGGTCAAACAAACTGTATCGCTTACCAGGCGGCCAGAAAAGCCGAAGAGCTTTAATGAAACAACATTCTTGTCCGCCACCGGGTTGCGGTGCGATATACTCAGGCTAGATTAGTTTGGGATTATGATGGCGTCATATGGAAGGGTAGCTAGAGATACATACAATACCAGAGCAAGAACTTCTTCTGATTTGTGAAGTGAATTGTAAGTAATTGTCTAATTCCGGCAACGTGCTACGATTTCCACAATATCACCGTAGTAATGTATCATTCCGTCGACCGAGTCCGGGGTAACCCGTAGTGTTCCGCGAAGCTTATTACCATCTGTTGTTAAAAATATTTACGTTTACCCGCATCTCGGTTATTATTGTTTAGTGCACAGAGTAGTCTGCATGTCAGAGGCAAATAAAAAAGTTGCTACCGTACACTTTTATTTATTATTTATCAAGTTTATTTAACTATCAAGATGGATGGTCAAGATAATATGTGTATGAGTATTGGCGATGAAAGCGGAATATCAAAAAATCTTGACGATACTTCGCACATGGATCTGCAATCTTCTCCTATGTATGTAACGTTCAGGAATCAGCTTTCCGAACCTGTAAATGAAATTGCAGCTGAACCGTTTGCTGCATTGCAAAACAAAATGTTGGATTCCATGAACAAATGGTTTGAAAAGCAGGATGCAAAGATGGAGCAATTATTGAAGGAGTTCAGTGGTATAAAGGAATCGATGTGTTTCCTCAATGACCGATACGATGACTTAAATAAAAAAACAGACGGCATCAATATGAAATTAGACGAAGTTGAAAAGAAAGTAGCCAAGTCGGATGAACAAGATCTTTAGATAGCCCACCTGGAGGGTCAAAATTGACAACATGGAACAGCAAGCCAGAAGTTGCAACATCGAAATATGTAATTTACCGGAGAAACGAAATGAAAATCTTGCAGAAATTTTGATTAATTTGGCAACTGTAGCTAAACTGCAATTGACGGCTAAGGATATAATATCTGCCCATAGGGTTCCACATGCACATCAACAAAATACAAAGCCGAAGAATGTCATTGTAAAATTGAATAATCGGTTTGTACGTGACAACATAATAACTGCTGTCCGCCTTAAAAAAGGTATTACCAGCGAAGATCTTAATATACCTGGGCAATCTCAGAAAGTTTATGTAAACGAGCATATAACCTTAAAAACTAAACAACTACTTCGAGACACCAAAGAAGCAGCAAAAGAAAAAAAATTTCGCTATGTATGGATCAAGAATGGCACTATACTTGTACGTGAAAGAGATGAATCCCATATATTTTCTGTGCGCTCACAAAACGACATCATCACAAAAATCAAGTAAACCATCGATGCATGGTGGCATGTACTGCAAGACTATGTTTTTTATTGTAGTTATTATTTATTATTATGTTTTTCCTAAGCAAACTTCTAACAGAGATTGCCTCTGTTCTGGAGACTATACTGTGTTTTTGTTATTTGTTGCGCAAATGGTTTCGTATTTCAGATATGTGTTCGAAATATTGATAAGAAATATTGGTAAAAATTGTGTTAATTTATATTTAACTATTTGGAACCGCGTTATTGGTGGTGATGGTGTTGCATTAATGTGTGTAAAGCAATTGGTACTGCGAGGCGATGGAGCATTACTAAGGTACATCTTAAACATTTTGATTATCTTTTTTTCTATTACATTGGTGGATGAATAGACACTGATTAGTTACTATTCGGCTTGGCAGCTTAAATGGTATTTTTTACTGGGAAGTGTAAATTTAGGATATTTAGATAGAGATAAATTAAACTTTAGGTGCAGTGCCTACCCGTTATTCTTTTACTTACATAATACAAGATTGTATGAATTGATTGCTAAACTTTCTCAATGGTAGATAAGGTTACAGTGTATTATCAGAACTGTAGGGGGCTCAGAACCAAACTTAATACTTTATATTTTAATATTTTATCGGAGTGTTATGACATTATCGCCCTTTCGGAGACATGGCTTACGCCCAACATAAATGATAATGAAATAGCCGATGATCGCTACACAATCCATCGCTGTGACCGCGACCGCTGTGGCAGCGGGCAGCGCGACGGCGGCGGGCTGCTCGTGGCCACGCGGGCCGGCGCCGCCGCTGCGCGCCGCACGCTGCCGCCGCTGCCAGCAGGGCTCGGCGACAACGACTGTGAGCTCTCAGTTACGCCTTTCGTTGATTACATGTTGCTGGAAATGCCTTCGCGTGGGTCACCTAGTAAAGTCGACGTTTTTTGTGCAATGTACATCCCGCCAAATCAGTTATCAACAGTGTACAGCGGGTTTTTGAATGTACTTGAAAATTACTTAACACACCTTAATTTGGATAATTTTTATTTGGTGGGTGACGTGAATGTGCCTTCTATTAACTGGACGTACAGTGGTGATAATCATGTGATACCAATTTCTATTAATAGTTATGCTATAGACAGATGTTTAATTAATTTTTTAGCCTCGACAAATTTACACCAAATAAATTCCGTAAGAAATAATATTTACGTTTACCCGCATCTCGGTTATTATTGTTTAGTGCACAGAGTAGTCTGCATGTCAGAGCAAATGAAAAAGTTGCTACCGTACACTTTTATTTATTATTTATCAAGTTTATTTAACTATCAAGATGGATGGTCAAGATAATATGTGACAACGACTGTGAGCTCTCAGTTTCGCCTTTCGTTGATTACGTGTTGCTGGAAATGCCTTCGCGTGGGTCACCTAGTAAAGTCGACGTTTTTTGTGCAGTGTACATCCCGCCAAATCAGTTATCAACAGTGTACAGCGGGTTTTTGAATGTACTTGAAAATTACTTAACACACCTTAATTTGGATAATTTTTATTTGGTGGGTGACTTGAATGTGCCTTCTATTAACTGGACGTACAGTGGTGATAATCATGTGATACCAATTTCTATTAATAGTAATGCTATAGACAGATGTTTAATTAATTTTTTAGCCTCGACAAATTTACACCAAATAAATTCCGTAAGAAATAATATGGACCGTATACTGGATTTATTCCTCACCAACTCGTGGGACTGTTCATGCGATTTGGCTCTGCAGCCACTAGTACCTGTCGATCCGTACCATCCTCCTCTATGTATAAATATTGTAACATTTAGCCAATACAAGTCAATGGCGCAAAATAAAGTTGAAAAACTTCGTTATTCAGAGGCGGATTACAGTTCCATTAATAGCGAACTTAGTAGCATTGACTGGGAGAAGGTCTTTTCGGACCTAGATGCCGAAGAATCGGTAAATACATTTTACGAAAAATTATGTAGGGTGATTAGGGATAATACTCCATCTAGATCCTCCAGATCTAGAGAATTTCCAATTTGGTTTAGTAGGCCGCTTATACACATTTTTAAAAACAATGAGAAGGCGTGGGTTAAGTGAAAAAAGTTTAATAACATATCAGATTATGAGACTTTTTTCATTTATCGCCGCAGGTTTAAAGATAAATGTAAGGAGTGCTTTAATACCTACATTATGTCAGTTGAACGAGGCCTTCGCAATGACATCAAGATGTTTTGGTCTTATGTCAATAGTAAAAGGAACAAATCTGGTATTCCAGAAACGGTAAAATTTGGTAATTCGCAATCAAAGGATCCTGTGGATACCTGCAACAAGTTCTCGGAATTCTTTAGCTCTGTATATGAGAAATCAGACACATACAGTGGATCCTTGGACTCACTTATGACTGGTGACGAGGCTGTGAATATTCTTAGTGATATCCAAATATCTAAAGATGGCATTGCGAAGGCTTTGAAGTCATTAGACATATCTAAAGGAGCGGGTCCAGATGGCATCCCTCCTCTCTTTTTTAAACACGCAGTGGATGGTGTTCTGGAGCCTTTGTATATTTTGTACAATAAATGTCTTAGGGAAGGCATTATCCCGCAGCGGTGGAAAGCTGCCAACATTACACCGGTCCATAAGAACGGATCTAAGGCTAATGTTGAAAACTACCGTCCCATATCACTACTGTCTACCTTGGCGAAGGTCTTCGAAAGACTAGTTCATGACGCTGTTTATCCAATTCTTCACGGATTAATTATTCCACAACAACACGGTTGACAAAATGAGGTCAACGGAGAGTAATTTGTTAGTATACACTAATTTTCTGTTTGAATGCATGGATAAAGGTATGCAAATTGACTCTGTATATACTGACTTTCAGAAGGCCTTCGACAAGGTGGATCATATCCTTCTCCTTAAGAAATTGGCATACAATGGCATTAAGGGTAATCTGTTGAGATGGTTTCGTTCATATGTCACAAATCGAACTCAAATGGTAGTGATTAATGGCTACTCTTCTAAGATCATAGAGGTTACTTCTGGAGTGCCCCAAGGCTCTATTTTGGGACCTTTGCTGTTTGTGCTTTTCACAAATGACATTGCCAAATGTTTCAGCTACAGTAAATTTCTACTGTACGCTGACGACCTAAAAGTATTCCGTACTATTGACACGCTGAATGATTGCTATGCAATGCAGCAAGATCTCGATGCTCTAGCTGATTACTGTCTTACTAATAAGCTCCATTTAAGTATTCCTAAATGTAAAAGTATAACCTTTACTAAAAAGGTAAATATTGTAGAATATCAATACACGCTAGGTAACTCTAATTTGGAAAAAGTGAAATATATTAAGGACTTAGGCATAATTATAGATAACAGGCTACACTTTGATAAGCACATAGACCACATAACGCAGAAGGCTTACCAACTATACGGTTTTGTGATGCGAACTTGCATTAATTTCAAGCAATCTGCCTCTTATATGCTGTTGTATAAATCTTTAATAAGAAGTCAACTTGAGTATGCCAGTGTTGTGTGGAATCCCTATTATGACAAGTACGATAGTCTTATTGAGATGGTTCAGAAAAAATATCTAAAATCGGTAGCGTATAGATGCCACGGCATTCGTGCAACCCTATCATACTCATCATACACCAATTTGCTCTTGAAATATAATTTATGCACATTGAAAGACAGGAGATTGCTTCGCGGTACCATGGTGCTATATAAAATATGTCACAATAAAGTCGATTGCAATGACTTAGTTAATTAGTATGTCATATCTTTTACCAAGTAACTCAATTAGAATACGTGATAAATATTCACAACATCTCTTTGCAACTAAAACGTGTAGAACTAACGCTGGAGAGCGTGTACCTTTGAGACGTATGATGCATGACTACAATGTTAATTTTAATCATTTTGATATATTTCAGCTTACACAGTCTAAATTCGAAAATTTAATTAAAAAATCAATTAGTCGAGGGCCCTAGTGTAGTTGAAATGAACCTTTTCGCTACACAGGGCTGCTAAAATTCCTGGAATCAAATGCATGTGGTGATTCAGATGGGTGTCTAGGTGGATACATGTACGAATTAATGATGTAAGACTGTTAATTTAATCTTTTTTTTTTGTTTTTTTGTTTGTTACCCAAAATTATTATTTTAATATGTGGATAACGTGGCTGGT
Organism: Blastobasis adustella; assembly: GCA_907269095.1. Classification (NCBI taxonomy): domain Eukaryota; kingdom Metazoa; phylum Arthropoda; class Insecta; order Lepidoptera; family Blastobasidae; genus Blastobasis; species Blastobasis adustella. Next base: position 3,592,763 of record OU026132.1, read on the forward strand.
TCTACAATAACTAAAATAAGTCTTTGAAATGTATTTTGATCTACATACATTGTAAAACTGTTTGTTGTTCCTAATAAAGCAAAATAAAAATAAATAAATAAAATCATCATCATCATCATATCAGCCAGAAGACGCCCACTGCTGGGCATAGGCCTCTCCCAGAGATTTCCACAAAGGCCGGTCCTGTGCTTTTCGCATCCACCTGGTACCTGCGATCCTTACCAGGTCGTCAGTCCACCTTGTGGAAGGCCTACCCACGCTGCGTCTTCCGGCACGTGGTCGCCACTCGAGAACTTTACTGCCCCATCGGCCATCTGTTCTTTGAGCTATGTGCCCTGCCCACTGCCACTTCAGTCTGGCAATCCTTAGAGCTATGTCGGTGACCTTGGTTCGCTTGCGGATCTCCTCATTTCTGATTCGATCGCGCAAAGAGACTCCGAGCATAGCTCTTTCCATTGCCCTTTGGGTAACAGTAAGCTTTCTTATAAGGCCCACAGTGAGCGGCCACGTTTCAGTTCCGTAAGTCATCACTGGCAACACACATTGGTCAAAGACCTTCGTTTTGAGACACTGCGGTAATTGGGACGAAAATATATGGCGCAGCTTTCCGAACGCTGCCCAACCGAGTTGGATTCGTCGATTGACCTCTTTCTCGAAGTTGGACCTACCTAACTGGACTATTTGTCCTAGGTATGACTTCAAGTGGACATTCGACATAATTTTTTTTTGACTAGTCGTCAACAACTTCAAGTGGACATTCGACATAATTTTCGTCTTGTCCATGTTCATTTTAAAACCTACTTGTTGAGAGGCACTACAGAGGTCATCAAGCATTTTGCCCAAGTCTTCCAGGGTTTCAGCCATGACTACGATATTGTCAGCAAATCTGAGGTGAGTGAGGTACTCGCCGTTAATATTGATGCCAAGTCCGTCCCAGTCCAGAAGCCTAAAGATATCCTCCAGTGCAGCGGTGAACAACTTCGGTGATATGACATCACCTTGTCTAACACCCCGCTGCAGCTGAATAGGTTCTGTGGTCTTATCCTGGAGATGAACTGACATAGTGGCATTTTCGTACAAACCCTTCAGTGCTTCGATATATCGATAGTCAATTTGGCACCGCTGTAGAGACTGAAGCACCGCCCAAGTTTCGATCGAATCGAAGGCTTTCTCATAGTCCACAAACGCCAAGCATAATGGCCGGTTATACTCTTCGGTCTTTTGTATAAACTGCCGCAGCGTATGTATGTGGTCTATGGTACTAAAACCTTTTGGGAATCCGGCTTGTTCGGGAGGCTGGAAGTCATCAAACCTGCGTGCGAAACGATTCGTAATGACTCTCGAAAACAGCTTGTACACATGGGTCAGCAGCGATATTGGTCTGAAGTTCTTCAAGAGAGCCTTATCACCTTTCTTGAATAACAATATCACTATACTTCTGTGCCATGTTTCCGGCGTTTTTCCCTCGAGGATGACGGAATTTAACAGCTTCTGAAGGGTCTTAAGCACAGGTTTGCCACCAGCTTTCAGAAGCTCAGCCGTAATCCCATCATCACCCGGCGCCTTGTTGTTCTTGAGCTGTTTGAGAGCCATACTAATCTCGTACAGGCTGATGTCCGGGATATCTTCGGTGTAGTGTCGGGTCAACTTGGCTCTGGGGTCTTTTGCCAAACTGGTAACAGGTGCCCGTGTTGTCGTGTATAACTGTCCATAGAACCTCTCGACTTCCCTCAAAACTTCGGACTTGGTCGAAACAACTCTGCCGTCATCCGTTTTCAGTTTCGTCAACTGGCTCTGTCCAATCGACAGATCTCTCGCAAAGACTTTAGAGCCTTTATTTCGCTCGATCGCCGCCTCAAGCTATGATGAGCTAGGTACTAGCTGTTAATTACAATATAGAATGCGTTGTTCCATTCTAGCTCTGAAGCCCGCCACAAGACATTTGCCACAAGTGGTGAGCATAAACAAAGTATTCCAGCGTTAATAGACTTCGCCTTGTAACTAATCAATTTAACTAGATTTTTTAACCAGTCTTGGGAGCCTGCACCATGTGGCCGGCATCATACTACTAGATTAATTACTATTATTGTGTTGAAAGTGCAAACTGTATCAGTACAATAACAAAGTCCGTCAGTTCTGAGAACAGTCTCAGCGGCAGCGCAGCGTCCACCGCGAACATGCCGCAGCCGCGCAGCGCGCCGCCGCGGGCGCGGGACGCGCGGAGCACGTTCTTGCACAGCCGACGCAACGGGACTGAAAAATATTTTTTTTAATCAACATTTTCTTGTAGTGTTATTCAAAGTGGATAATGGATAATAATATGATTTGAGAAGAGTTTATATATGGAGAAATAGTCACTGATAAGTAAGGGGACATCTCCTGTAATTCAGTTTGAAGTGCCCCAGCCAATACGGGAGAAAAAGGAAGAGCAGGGACTGCCCACCTTTTCGTCGAGGCTCTTTGTCATATTTATAAAATATTATAGCTCCGTCATGACAATAACGTCTATGTATATGTCTAAAATCCTTCAAAAATGTTTTAGAATAAGATTTAATGAACAGCTTTATAAATCACACATGTAGGAGCGTTATTATGTTCTGAATTATATTTCGAAACTTACTCATCAAACAAAAACCTCCTGGGCTCTACCCCAAGTCGTAGAAAGTCTTTCTTTGTTGTATTAACACATTATAGATATGTGCTGGTGTTTCTTATTCTATCTCCTATGCGTCACTTAATGCTCTAAACGGCTGATGGACTACATTTGAACTGAACGATGATCGGCAAATCTGATCACCTGATATATTTCCAATACTAACAAAATCTTCAAAACTGTCCACTCTGATCGCGATATCAGTTTCACCTAAAAAATAAAGTGAACAGATACCACCAAAACAATCTATTGAACCCTAAACAAACCTGGGTAGTTGCTTCTAGTTTTCAACGATGCACACAGCGAGTCAGCTTTTCCAAACGTCTTGTACAACTTGTCACATTGAATGCTCAACATTGACACATGAAACATGTTTTTAAAAATCCACGGTCCCAAATTGAGGTACAAATCATCCGTAAGCTGAAATTATCATTAAATTAACATACATAGTTCAAATTGTTAAGTTCGCTTCGCTTCGAATCTGCTACCTTGTGTTGAATATTTACCGTTCTTAAAACGTTGTCTTGAGACAATACTAACATAATTTGGAAGCCAGCCAAAAATTGGTAGCACATTTCTATTATGTAATAAGTAACCTGAAACATTTAAAAAAAAGGAAAGACAGTAAAGTATTGTAAGCTAAAAAAAAATCTTTCTGTCCTAACTGGACTGTAAAGGTTCGCTAAAAGAAATCCCATTGTGGGATAAGCCCGCCTTTGCTTTGTAAAATTTTATTTTTCTCATTTTGTATTTAGTTATTATGCAATAAAGAGTTTACATATATACGTACATACTGTTTCGAAATTTATCATACATATAATAATCATTTTGACATTAATGTCCCGGTTGTGCTCTCCAAAACGAGAGCCCGTGGTCCGCCTTGACCATGTTCCAGGATTTGGCAGGTCAGGTAATTACTAAATCATAGATATTTTTTTCAAACTTTGGGTCACTGTGCTATCACAAAGTCGTATCATCATAATCACAACCATATGGCGTACACTGCTTACAATATCTAATCATAGCCCCTTCCTTCTAAACCTTTCACATAATGACATTTTGTCGCGCTTGCGCAGTGTTGACTATTTCAGTATAAAAACAAATAATACTATAGTCTTACTTGATCTGTTTGACAAATAGAAGTGTCCATTATTCACTTACCATGACTGAAAATACTTTTTTGATTTTCCCATAAACATATAATACATTTACATATTGTTGGAACAATTGTTTTATTTCGATTTCATCGCAATCTTCCCTTTCGCAAGTTACTTTCAGTATTTCAATCCAAGCTGCAAGTTCTTCTTTTATCAATTTTATTAACATTAGGCAACGTATGATATTGATGTCAAAACTATATTGGAATAGATATGAAATTAGAAAATGCAAGTTCGCTCCTGCTGTCAACAGTATCTGCGGTATGAAGTAGAGCCAAACTCCTATTGTACATCTCCAGCTTCTTTTAATATATTTAGGATAATTATTTGTTGTATTCTTCGTGAATTTGTATAGTTCTTGTAATCGTAATGTCAGGTCCACTTCGGTATTGCTATGAATGCAATTTAAAGCGAAATTCATGAAAAATGCAAATGGATAGTCTAACAGAAAGACGAAGAAGAATAACCTGAATTGTATAGGAAATGCCTTTTCGCTTCCACATTTGATTGCACATTCAAACAAATGGCAGCACGTCATGGCAGAAGCGCTTAAGAAGTTCAACACATTGTGCTTGAAATCATTAGAAGTTATAAAGCCATCTTGTATTCTGTACTTGAATTGAAGTATAAGTGACTGTAAAACGTTGATGGGTGTCAAGAATTTCTTGAAATCATCGTCTATGTAATTATGTAGCAAAAGTTCACCGTTAAAAGTACCGTAAAAGGGTTTAATTTTCTTCATAATTGAAAAGCACTCTCAGTTTTATGTGACCTAATAAGTTAGAAGAACTAAATATTAAGAATTTTAATATAAATTTACAAACTTCCAAAAACAAAAGTGTATTACAAATAACTTATTTGGTACATACTAATATTTAATAACACAGGGAAGGAATCGAACGACGTATTTAATGCGTAAGACATATTAAATGTGATAAAGTTAGTGTGATAAATCCAATTACTTAAAAGGCTTGAAGCTTTCAATATAATTATCTGTTACCTTGTATACTTTATCATGACTGAAATAATTGTGTACCAGTCTGTAATACATTAAGTGAATACTTCCTGTTAACAAAATGCGTAGCTAAATTTTCATTAAACCTTCATCGTGACTTAGTGATAAAAGTTTATTTATTTATTTATTTGTATGACATTAATAGCCGAGTCGCTAATTACAACCTAGGTATTAATAATGAATACTAAAACTACAAGTAAATATCTAAATTCTTCACCCATTGGGCTGCGTTTTCATCAGGAGATTAATAAAATGCTTTACGCTTTACACTTTACTTTACCTTTTTTTACACTTTGCTAAATTCATACATTAGAATTCAGAAGCAAAAACCGTGAAAGCAAGATCAAAGAGATCTATTGCTGATAGAATAAGGTCCGTTTGTTCTCACCATTGTTCTAGAGACTTCTATGTTAGGATCAAAAGAATTAAAGATGTTTGTGTGTGTTTTGAACATTGCTTTCCTTTACAATGAAGAGTAGTTGAATATAATGGTGAGTGAAACATCGTGATGAAACCTGGTTCAGGTGACTGAAGGTGTAATCATGATCCAATCTGGTCAGTGGTTCTCCTGTCAACAGGGTCAAGGATATCTGATAAACGAGTTTAAAACCAAATTTAATTTAAAATTAATTTTTTTATTTTATTTACTTAAAATTTTACTGAAAATATTTATTGAAATTTCCTAATTACATCAAATTCCGGCCTTGAAGCCATTAAAAAAACAACTCAAATAAGTAGGCGCAATTGAACAATAAGAACAGTAACTTAAATTATATTAAATTAATATTCAAAGTCAAAGTCAAAATAAAAATATATACATTTTTTAAATACAATAATATATGTTATTCCATAAAACTATTAACGCCATCGATTTGATACATTCAATACCATTCCAATGAAAATGCAAACTGTAGTTACACTATAACAAAGTTAGTAAGCTCCTGAAGCAGTCTCAGCGGCAACGCGGCGTCCACCGCGAACGCGCCGCAGCCGCGCAGCGCGCCGCCGCGGGCGCGGGACGCGCGGACCACGTTCTTGCATAGCCGACGCAGCGGCACTGCGAAGTAAGTTTTTAGGTTAACGGCCAGATAACCCGGGGTTAAGAAAGGAGAAACTTTAGGTCTAAAATGGGCACATTACTGTAATATACTTCTTATTTACTGTGCTGGGTCAGCGACCCAGCGTGGCCTCTGACACCAGAGATCGACACCTCGTCCTATCCTCCACGATCTCAATAATATGATTCATATGTATTTGTGACAAACTTATCTGCAGCGTCGCTGTTGTTGAAATTGACATGACAATAATTCAAAATGTCATCACTTAGTTCCAGTATTGGTCATCGGATCAGATTAGTTTGTGGCACTCTAATGTGAATTATTATATAAAATGTTAATGTAGCCTTTTTAAAAACCCTGCTTTCTACGTAACAACATTATGGAGACTCAACTAGCCCACATATTGGCCAAAACTTTAGGCAAAACAATTGCCGAGGCTGAGCAAGACTCATGATCGAATCTTTACAAACTTGCCTAGGGATGGGGATGGAATAAAAAAGTATCGATATGATATCGATGTACATATATCAATATTTTCTGTATATCTATTGCGTAGAACAGTTATCTATTTACCAATGCACAATTAGGAACAATTGGACCTAAGATCAATAGATTTGTATTATTATTCGATATTGTACAAGATTTCTGGGGTTGGTAGCTAGTGATGACCTCTTGTCCTCTCGAAAAGACTAGACATGACCAACATTCCCGAGACATTACGACTACTCTCTTTACACTCATGGTCGTCAATTTTTGGCCAACAAGGCGTGAACTCTTTCTTTTTGTAATGCATTAGAAATGACATTTAGATTCTTGAAAATAATAATAATAATAATTCATATGCTTGAACAATTCACGCAGCGCCATCTAGACATGCGCTGTGTGAATTGTCTAAGCATATTTTTATGTTATTTATTTATTTAACCTACTAATCCTACTTAATATTATGAGTGCGAAAGTTTGTAAAGATGTTTGAATGTTTGTTACTCCTTCACGCAGCGGACTTTGATGAAAGTTGGCTTCAAAATAGCACTTAGCACATAATATGCTGTAATGTATCCCGAAATTTAGTGTGGTATATCGACGGGATGGGTCTGGAACTTTATGAACAAATTTCGGGCAAATTTCGGACGAAGTCACGGGCAAAATCATAGGTATGTTAAGACAAAACCGTTATTAATCAGTTACCTATGTAATTGATAATACTAATGCACAGTTGGTATATTTTTAAATTAAGATGTCATAATTATAGAGGAAAAGCTTTTATATCTGGGAGGTCATAATGCTTTACATACGTCGCAGACGGGCTAAGTTTATCAGATTATGTCGCGCGTGAACTATCGCGGTTATTATCACAAATGTTAAAGATATGTTCCTTTTAAAAAGCTTTAACGTCTTTAAGTTGAAACAACAATATCAACAAGGATGGGTAGGTACTTCAATAAAGATCAAATACAACAATTAAATATTCATGTGTTATATCTGTTCTACCAGCAAGGGATGAACAGATAGATTGACTTGTTTTCAAACTGATATAAAAACTCTCGCATTTATGACTCAGAATAGTAATGAACAGTACATTTTTAGCTATCCATAATAAACTAATACACAGGATTTGATACTGAAAAAAAACAACTGATTAACACTTATAATTAAATTCCGAACCATCATCATTGTCAACAACAACAGTAAAAAGTATCAAAAAGACAAAACTAAGCGGGAGAAAAAGAAAGATGATGTAACATTTATTTCCAATAAGCAATAATTTTTTTATTTATTTAAATTTATTGCACTGTTATCAACGGCCGTCTTAAAGCTTGATAGTTATATTTACCAGTCAACCGGAGAACTGATGGTATGACAATTTCAGGCCGGTGCAAGATCATAGAAGCAAATGCATTTATAAACACTAATATATAAATAAATTGAACAAATATACACAAACCAAGATTGATAGTACTTACCTAACTGAAAAGAAAAATTGAGAAAAAGAAAAAGGGAGAAAAGAGAAAGCAGACAAGATAACAAATCGTGCAGAAATAGCCATTTCAACCACACAGAAGATAATGATTAAAAGAAACAAGAGCTGTTTTTGAGTATTACAAATTCATCATTGAATTGACTTTAATACATACTTACACCATCAGTGTAACTGCCCATTTTCAAAAGGGATTCGATCGAGCAAATACCACATATAAAAGTATCTATCGTGTAGTATGTAAACTAAAAAAAATAAATTAGATACTTAAATAACATGCTTAATGTATTTATCATTCAAAAACATAGGCGATGATTCTCTTACGATATAGTTATTTAAGAATTTATACATATTGTAAGCATCGAGAAGGTCGATGTAAGCATTAAAAACAACTTCCACACTGCGATCCGCTAATACACGTCCATTCCACTTCTCAATTTCATTCGTTGCCGTATTCCAAGATTCCAGTTGATAATTCATCAGAGTCATTAAAAGAATACACCTAATTATTTGGATATCAAAGTAATAATGTTTTATAAAGACTGACTCAAAATATTGAAATGAAAAGGAAAAAAATGTGGTTGATATTATGAAAACGAACATGTAAGCAAAGAAATATATCCAACATGTAGCTCTAAACACGGTAGAATAATTACTCAATTTTACACCAGAAAGATATACTGATTGCAATTTCACTACCATATTTACGTTCAAATCACTATTGTGCAAATTATAAACAAAACCTATAAATAGGGCAACAAAATATTCGACTGTGTAATATCCTAAATAAATAGGAATAAAAAATAGTCTATCCAAACTAATGGTAGTCCAGTGAACCCACGTTTCAAATATATGGAAACTACCGAACAGCAAAGTACCGCACAAATAAATTAAATTAGTCGACAATGTATTGGATGTTATAAGATTATTGCAAATTTTATATTTAAATTGCAAGACAAGCATTTCCATAACGGTAATAGGACGAAGCATGGCCTCAAAATCGTCACCAATGGCATATTTTAAAGGAACTTTCATCGTTTTTGGTATCTAGAGACAAATATTCACGATTTCTTTTTAGAATATATTCAAATCTAATAAAAACTTTTTAATATTTTCTTGTAAACTAACTGTTCAAACAATACAAGTAAGTCATAATGTTCGTGTGTTGCAGCGTACAGTACGAAAAAATTTAATTACAATAAGTAATATTAGTACTTAACAGTAATGAAATGAGGAAGATACCTTTAATATTTATAGTTGATGATATGATGCGTGGCGATATTCTAGGTATTGATAGACTAAAATTCCGAGCGTAGGTGGTATGTGTCCTTCAAGTATGTAAGTAGTACATCATAAACATAGAGCACACTGAAAGTTATCAGAAATCTCGATAAATTGGTTCTGTGTTTTTAAGTTTATTTTATAAAACGAATGTGTTGAATAGTAAAATATTGGAAATAGACAAAATGCAACAGTAAGAAAGAAGTGTATTTGGTAGCTACATATCTAAAACAGGGTCTTACGTAAACGTATCGTAGTAGGTAAGTAACAGCGTAGTAACAGCGAATTTCAGCTCGAGAGTCCTTCTACTTTACTTATTTAAAAGACAGGGGTCACCACTTATTGCAACTGTGTGTATAATTACCAATATTGCTTTTTGTCATTGTTAAAATTTTATGAGCTTTATTATTATTTAACTTTACAGCCTTTCGTTTAATTCAATTTTCTGTTATTTTTTTGCTTGTCTCATTCCTTATTCAAGGACTTATTGTAAAAACTAATTTTTTGATAAAACTTATCAAAAGGATTATTAAGATTTAGTTATCAATCATTAAGATAATTTTTATGAGTCAACTGTTCCATTACATTGACCTTACGAAAAATACCGATAATTGAATCGAACTGACTCTCGATAAAACCACACCGCTAAGTATGTAGAAGTAATATGAAGGCATTTCATCTGGTTGCCTGAAATCAGGCAATGCCTAGTTTGGGAGCCGGTCTCACCATCACGACTAGTAATTAAATAGAAATAATTTAGTAAGCTGTAATGGTGAAAGAAAAAAAATTATATATTTATTTATTATTTAATTCTTTTTATTTAACAAAATACTTGTAGGTACGTTGCTATTAAGGGACCTATCATAGCAAACAATATCATAATTGTGGTAGTCATGTCATATATAAAACAAAAGGTGGTTTATTTATTCATTTATTGATAGGTACATAAGACAGTCGTACGTCACCGACAAGCACTTATAAACGAATATAGGCAAGTGTAGTTATTTGAAATTAAAAGAAAACTGTAGCAGAACAATTGTGTAATCGGCAAGTGAAGCGAGCAGTCTCAGGGGCAGCGCGGCGTCCACCGCGAACGCGCTGTGGCCGCGCAGCGCGCCGCTGCGGGCGTGGGACACGCGGACCACGTTCTTGCACAGCCGACGCAGTGGCACTGGGATGTATATATAAATCGAGTTAATTCTTTATAATTATCATTATCATCATATCAGCCGGAAGGCGCCCCTGCTGGGCATAGGCCTCCTCCAGAAATCTCCACAAAGACCGGTGTACCTTCCGCATCCAGCTAGTACCTGCGAAAGTTACCAGATCGTCAGTCCACCAAGTGGGAGGCCTACCCACGCTACTAATTCTTCGCTTCCTTTAAAGTACGCAATGGATTTAGTAAAAAAATAAGAACATAAAACAAACTTTATTGTTAAAAACAAGTTAGAAAGTAGGAACACATGTCTTGACGGTTCTATGGTATGAACCAAACCGAACAATGGAAAGGCTACTGATGACGAATTCGAAAGTAAAGAGGATTGTCATATATTGTCATATAGAAAAGGAATTAGTGAGAGAAAAAACCGGCGACAGTCTTACTGTGGATTTCAGTTTAATTCTAGAAATCCATTCCATAAATTTTGCATTAATAGTATTTCCATTTGGTTTAAAAAAGAGGTTACTTGGAAAGTTTTCCAGGAATTTCGAAAATTTGTAATGTTATGTGCTATATTTCGATGAGGTCTTTTATAATTTCAACTTTGCAACCTCGAATCAATTCAATTTATTTACTTAATTTTATAGAGTCTATATATATTTACTCATTTTACATGACATGCTAAACTTATATTAGATTTTGATTCACAATAAAAATTATTTAACATTAAGTTCTAAAAACTCCTTTATTGTTTAAAATCCATACTGCATCAGCGGCAATCATCAGCGGCAAAGATATTGCCGCTCGCGCCGCCATATTAGAAAAATGGCGCCTAATAGCAGTTTTTTGACAATATCTTCTTTCCGACTCATTTTCAAAAACATGTTATGCGATGTTAAACTAGAGCAAATTTCCTACAGTTTCTGTATTTTTTTTGTATGTTGTGAATTTTTTAGGCATATGATCGCCGCAAACTATTATTTAGACCCAGATTATATCAGATTTAGTGGTAGGTATAAAAATATTATATACCTGATTCATATCGATCAGCTAAAATTGTTGCACACAATGACTTCGATTTCTCTATATGATTATGTAATGTTCCATACTGAATACTCATAACAGTTATGTGAATCAAATTTTTTATTATCCATGTCCCTAGATGATTTACTGTTACACGCTAAAACACACAAAATAAATTACTGGCTTATGTCACCTGTCTGCTTCATTGACTCACTAAAAGATTTTTAAATTCAAATTAATTTACACAAAAATAATCTCCTAAACACACTTACATAGTGAAAACCACTTCCCTTAAACAGCTCTATTATAGTCTGGACTGACATTAAACAATGTATAAACGTGACCAGTAAATAGTAAATAATCTGCAAAAAAGACCACAATAACTATTCCAGAGTTCAATATCTAAATGATATTCCAGATTGTAACAATGAATTATTTCGTCTTTGCGTTAGACTTAAACTGTAAATAAAGGAATAAACACAACTTAATTTATAATAGTTACGGATTCGATACTACTGACATACGTGCCAACAGACTCACCACAAAGGATGCCGAAGACCGAGCAAAGTGGTCTAAGAAAAGCAGGAAGGCGGACCCTGGGCCCCCGCGTGTTGCGCGGGAGTACAACAGGGATTTAACGCCGAGATGATGATGATGATGATTATGATGACGGATTCGATACTACTCATACAAGAAATCCCAGGATGATGCCATACAAGTACCCAGTACTCCTCCGATGATAACCCACGGCCATTATCTGTTATCATCCTCTACGCAAAGCCGGACTGAAAAAACGGCTTACACCATGTTCCGGTGCGAAGTCTGATGAAACCATTCATTTCACAGATTTGTCATGTGACTACTGATCTTGCATTCTCAAATGTTCACTCACCATTGTTCTAGACACTTTTATATTAAGACCAAATGCATCCAAGATGTTTGTGTATGTTGTGAACATCGCATTCACTTTTGAAGTATCCAAATTTGATATATTATGGTGACTTTCAATTTCCTTATTCCACGCCTCGAGCTGATAACTCAAAAATCGAATCAGCAAGATGTATCGGATGATGTATATATCAAAGCAATATTGACAAATATGGCTGTAATTAACACGTTTAGTAGATACTCCGGTATACACGATTCCAATCAAAGTGTATGCTAGTACAATTGAGCTGTACAACCAAAAGCTAATGACTATTTCCTTAAAAAAACCTTTGCAAATTTTTGTCGATCTGTGAACTAACTGCAGCTTTAAAATCATGTCAACATTCGCTTCGCTGTACCACAAGACCAAAATGAAGCTAATGATGAACCCAATGAAGAAATCAGTGAAGTAGATTGTTAAGTAGAACCACATAAAGGTGCCACCATAGAGGCGCGCAATAATAGAAATTTTCCAACAAAACAACAAATGCAAAGAGATCAGGAGAGCTGTACCACATAACACTAAGAAGTTTGTAGTGAAATTGTTGCAAGTAATGAAATTGTTTCTGATGCGGTATTTAAATTGAAATATTATTGTTTCACAAATATGAATAGGTTTCAGCAGTAATTGAAATTCTTAGTCCATCAAATTGTTTGATAGACTTTCACTGGGACTAGTAAAGTATTTCCGATTTAACATTTTCATGGCCGGTGCTCAACAGCAGTAGCTGAAATAATTGTGCTTTTATAACAAATAATACTTTTGTAGCAGATATAACTAGGTCAACCGATGAGCTCTAGGTCTGCAATAACAAAAATTTGAAATAAGTGTGACAAATACAACAAAATTATCAAAGTGTTCCATCATCAAAAAATAAATACTTAAATTGTTTGTTCTATCGTTTTAGTAATTGTGTTAGCTGTCCTCGAGTGAATTTTTATTTCAATGTCTTGAAACATTCATGTCCTTGAGAACTTTTATCAATATTAATGATAAACTGAAATTAGAAAGCCTCGGCTATAATACATTAGTCTCGTATGTGTATGATATACGAATATGTCATATTCGAATCACACTAATAAATAATAATTATCTTGGCGTTAATGAGTTAAGAGCATCACCGGGACATTAACGCCAATATGATGGATCTTGGCGTTGATGTCCCGTTTGTCATCTCGTGCGTAAACGCCCGGGTACCGCCTTGATCATGATCCAGGATTTGGCAGATCAGGTAATTACAGTCGAGCAACTGGCACTTGACCTCCGTGACCCAGTTAACAAGGAAACCTGATCAGATTGAATTATGGATACAAATGCAGTCACCTAAATGTGCAGGATTCATCACAAAATTTTTCCTTACCGTAAGAGCATCGGTTAGTGTTCAACTAATGTACTTAACTTAGAAGAGAATCATCGGTATTGGCGGCACTTAGGACTCGAACACGATATCTCTCGCTTACAAGTCGGACTCAAGTCGATAGGCCACCGACGCTCTCGAATGCCACTTATGTATGTAGAAATATGCCTTTTAATATTTGAATGAAGCGAATTTACAAAGCTTATCATTCGCCTATCAGCCTCACCGCCAATCACGGCTTATGCAAAGGTCAGCGTTCCTTCTTTGACTCCTCATGCATCCTCGCTAACAGTTTACTAAATTCACATTCTATTAACTATGTAGGTCATTGTTATTATAATATGTCTATTAAATATGATGAATCATATACATGTGTATCTTAAGGTTATCCTATTAACTTACGGCTATATTCAATATTTAAATAGGAATTAATAAACTTTCGTAAAATGTAGTAGTTACGTAGGTATGTAGGTATCTATTACAGAGCGGTAACCAATTCATTTATTTATGATAATATAAGATGTAACATAATCAAATTAAAAGCTTCAAGACCATTATTAAATTGGAATCATTACACTCATTCCATATCACTTTCAATGTATCTTACGCGTTATTACTTACTACGCGTCCATTACTTATTAAGTAATTAGTTCTTCTTACTTAAGTACTTATTACGTTAAACTAAATGTGCAATTCAATTCTGAATAAAGTTAAACCCCTTTATGCAATGGCAAAAGCCAATGATCTGGCAGATCCTGGATAATAGCGAAGGTAGACCTCGGGCTTTCGTGCGCGACGGCACAAGTAAAACATTAACGCCAATATGATTTTTATTTTATTGCAATGCTAAAAGCGAACTTTTGCTAAATAATGATTTCAATAAATTCTTGACACCCCTCAATGTTTTACAGTCCATTGTAGGTACTACAGTACAGGTACAGAGTACACATTGGTTTTATAAATTCTAACAACTTCACGCATAATGTGTTGAACTTCATCAATGTTTTTACCATGACGTGCTGCCATTAGATTCTGCCCATTGAAACTGACAGACTGTAGCTCAGCAGTGTGCGGCAGTCACACCATCCTGTGAGAGGTCCTATTAGCCATTACTGGATGACTGTTATCATGCTCGTCGAATAGGTTATACTTTCTGCACTAAATTTCATTTTTTTTAAATTAGTTTCTTAAAGACTGGGGTGGTTGTAATAATGAAAATAATGAGTGGCGAACGAGCGGCGCAGCTAGCTCAGAATTTTTAGGCCTGACCAAACAGAACTGGCCCTTAGATAAAGTGATTGTAATAAAATCAATCAATAAATGATCGAGCGCAATTGGCTTGAAAATTTAACTATTAAAGCTAGGGCGTCGTAATGAAAATATTTCAATTAATGAACCACGACCTTAACGATCCCCTGTATACGCTTATGTCTGGTAGGCAGGCATGCTACATTTACATGCTACAATCGTCGGTTTTTAGCAGGTGAATTGAGGTCAATTCCAAGCCAAACACATGAAACAGTCCAACGCCGCGTCTGTCTGTTTGATAAACTCAAAACTACTTAACGGAATTTCAATAGACAGTGATTCATAAGGAAGGTTTATAGGTAGGACAATATAAGAACGAAGTCACGGCGGGCCAGCTAGTTATAAACAAATGGCTTATCTATCTACCTATCTATTATGCCAGGAGCGTTGTTATTAATTTTTGCCAAAAGGCCGGCACCGCATTCGCTCCGCTTAGGTTGTAAATGTCCTGGTCGACGGAGGCCGCTTTTCATCAGTTGGACCGTCTGGCATCCCTAGGCAATAAAAAAATAAAAGACAGATTCGCAATTATATGTCATCATCAAGTGGATAAGCGATCCTTATATCTTCACTGGGCGAGAGTTCCGGTCCATAGTATTCATCGTCATCATTTTCTAAGCTGAATGAATTGGCTAAATTAGTCGTTCTTGGTGTCAACTTGTATTTCTCCTTGCCAGTTGTTGCCTTATTTTTTACACTATTTAGCAGCATTATCTTTACGAATTTCTCGAATCTCTTTATTTCTTTCACCAAAACGGATGGTTTGGTAAAAGCTTTTATATCATAGTCTTCATTCCTTCTCTCGTTACTGTGTAATAGATCATCAATATTGATGTTACCGGATTCGAGTAGTTCCCTGAATAGCTTAGATAATAGCTTGACGTCTCGTGGAGATTTTGTATAGGTATGCTTGGAATGTTGATGGTGATGTTTTGATGTCATTATTAGGTCATCGTAGAACTGAGTGTTAGCAGCTTGATACGGTTTCTCGGGCGAGGAATTTTCTGACGTTTGACTTAACTTGGGTTGACGAGGGGGTTCCGTGTTTGTTGTTACCTAAAAATGCATTAATTTTGTTTATTTGTTAAAGGTTGCCTGGGAGAGATTGCTTGCAGCGGTAAGGCCGCCTTTGCCAACAACTAGTAAGGCTTTTCTCTACATATTTATATAATTTGTCTTTTGTGAGTAATAAAGAATTTAGGGGTTCCGATTCATAAGCAGGAGGTACTGGGTTCGAGCCCTAGTGCCGCCATGTACCAATTCTCTTTTCAGAGTTATGTACGTTATTTGAACACTATCGTACATAACTTAGAAGCGAACAACCGGGACAATAACGCCAATATCACAGTAGGTAAGCATTTTGCCATATGCTCGATTTACATTGGTCAAGGTCAGTGGCGAGTGGTGAGGACCCTGACATAACTGTTCACACCACAGTAAGTCCAGTGCAGGTAGTAATACTACTCTCTAGTTGCAAGGCAGCTTGCAAGCCAAGTTGACTCGCTACTGTCCGATCGGTTTACACCACTGTACTTACTTACTCGATGTAATTGTTAAATTCGCTAAACACTTGACCAATGCAAATCGGGGTATATTCAATTCAATTCAATTTAATTTCTTTATTTCTATATTCCAACGCGTGCGGCAAAATTTCATTGAGCTAATGTCATTTCAGTCTATTAAATTAATAAAAACGAAGTTTAGGAACCTAGACGTATACCGACCAATAAGGTCTCTCTAAAAATCTGCGCTTTTTGACATCGCATTATTCCATATTCGAATCGCTTTATTTACGTAAGTTTTAACCCGGCGTCTGTCAGGTTGGGTCATAATGACCCGCCACATTTTTAAACGCGCGTATTTTTTAAAGTAATAGTTTAAAGTTGCCGTGCTTTTTAGTAGCTGCAGCTAATACCCCTCCCCTTTCGGCTCTAGTATCAGTCGGTGTGCCCCTGCACAGGGAGTTACAAGCGGTCAAAGGTCAAGCGGGGTACATATGACCCAACCATACATTCGATGTAACCTTTTTGTGCCAATTATTTTATGCCTTTATATATTTGATGATTGGTTAACTAGTCACTAGCCAATGCTACGCCTTCCCAAGAATCATAATTTGACAAGTGTGAGTACTGTTCGAAAAAATAAAAAGCAAAAAGACTGTATTTTTACTGGTTTACTCTTTTTACTGGTTTACTCGGCTTAGAAGAGAATTCTAAACGATCACTTGAACGCCTGCAAAGATGTATTTTGTTGGCCTAGAGAGATGCGAAAGATAATAAGATAATTTACTGAAGAACCTTCAGAGGGCTCACCTACTGAAATTCGCGGGTTCAAAAACGGTGCCAAATATGTCCTGCCTGTCTAAATTGTAAGAAGATTGTCTGTCTAGACTACATAATTTCTTAGTACGGTGGATATGCAAATGTAGATGCCGACTGTGATTAGTTTTAAAATTTCCGTTAAATTTAGCATAAAGTTTCTTAAAGACATCACATTAGGTATTAAAAAAGTAAAAAAAAATATTAATAAGTTATAATTTTGTATATTTGTTAATAAGATTACAGAAGTTCAATATTTTGTTGTAGATTTTATAGAGCGTTCGTAAATACATAACAAGTTCTAATATTGTATGATTTTTTATTGATATAGTAATTTGAACATCACTTAAACTGATTTAATATATCATTCCCTAAAATTGATTTCAATATTAAGAATTAAACCATTTTTAAAATACAGTCCTTGTACTGATTTTCTACCATACAGACCGGGTTAAGTAGTTATAAGTAGAATTTAAATTTAGAATTGTAGCTTAGTCAATGTATATATTACGAGTATTTATTTATTTATTTATTTATTTAATTATTTCCATACAGTTTTACAGCAATGAAATTTAATTATAACTTGTACAATTCAAAGTTGCAATGCCAATAACAAAACCGCGGTTTAAAATTTTGAGTATCAAACCGTCTAGCAGTATTATAACCTAATGAGAAAAAAAAAAAGCTTACATATACATAGATAGATTCATGCGCCCATATATTTGTCCTTCTCCCACTGACTCTGTATGTATATGTGTGTGTGTGTGTGTGTATATGTGGATCCTTCACTGTGACTGGAAAAACTTGAGAACCCCATTTGAAAATTGCACACGATTGAGATGGAAAATATCGAGAGAACCGGAGACGTGCTTCTCATACAGGTCTATGGCCCTATTGATTGGGGAACCTAAGGCATAGCCGCTGCGCGCACGACGGTGGTCGAGTAGCCGCGGCCACCGGCCCCCGCGGCGCGCGCGCGGGTCTCCAGCGCACAGCAAAACCCGTGACAATAGTTGTGGACTATCAACTCCGCAATGAACTATATCATATAGGAGTTTCAAGTCTGCCACTAGGCGCCTGTCCTTCAATGAACAGATTTTGTGTGAACTTAGACCAGCTGTATTATGATGTCATAATACAGTATTGTGATGTCATAATCAAGAATGTATATGTCTCATCATCATCGTCCTAGCGCTTATCCCGGTGTCTGCCAGGATCCGCTTTCCTACTCTTCAGCATCTTATCGTCTTCGGCACCTTCGTATCGTACGTCGTTGGCTCTCGTATCCGACTCGGCAATGTCAAACCATCGCTTCTTGGGTCGCCCACGGGGCCGCTTTCCTGGTACAGCAGGTTCAGGCACCAGGTATCGCTGAGGCTTACGCTTACTTAGGCTTCATAATCATATCAGCCAGAAGACGCCCACTGCTGGCCATAGGCCTCCCCCAGAGATTTTCACAAAGGCAAGTCCTGTGCTTTCCGCATCCAGCTGGTACCTGCGATCCTTACCAGATCGTCGTCCTTGTGGGAGACCTCGGTGAATGACATGAGTGAGGAACATTACTTAGGATTACGTTAGTTGAATACCTACCACTGTATTGATGTTAAGAACTGTATATCAACTACTGTATTCTTGCAAATAAACTATTTGATTTGATTAGATTTGATAATGTACGATATAGATTATCTACCTCGTCTGAATAGCGATTATAATCATCTACAGGATCCATTGTGCTAGCAGCTCCAGTAGGCGTTGTTGCGGGTACAGGCAGTATATGTCTCGCTAATTTTTTTCGAGCGGCGTTTGCTCTCAATGTTAGCTGCAATACAAATGCATTTAGCAGAAGTGTTAGGGCGGGCATCACATCAATTTCATCGGAACGAATGATTTTGAAACATATTATTATATTAGACTGGACGGGACCTTTTGCCCACCGTGGTCACGAGAAGACTCGCAAAAAAAGAAAAGGTACGACGCGTGTAAGTCCCGTCTAATATAATAATATATGTAAAGAACACAAGTTTAGTTTGACAATGAAACGTCCATATTGGCGAGGTAGGCTATAATTTGAATAAAAAAATTACAGAAAATAGCTGAAGAACTAAACTAAAAGTATCGCTATTGACCCCGTGATAGTGAGAGACTCGCGAGAGACCCGAAGCAATATATTCCACTTTTATTTGCTTTCATACTTTTTGCTTCTGAATTTATACGACTGAATTTAATGTGAGCATCATCATCTTTACGTTAATGTCCCGGTTGTGCTCTCGAAAACGAGGGCCCGGGGTCCGCCTTGACCATGATCCAGGATTTGGCTATCACCATCAGTGGAGCGACTACCATCTGACCTCCGCGACCCTGCCACCAGGGGAACCTAACAAGATTGGATCATGGTTGCAAATTCACTTGCCTGAATTTGCAAGTTTCATCACGATGTTCTCCCTCACCGTAAGAGCATCGATTAGAATTCAACTAATGTACATAAGAGCATTGCAGAGAAAATCTGAATTGCAAAAAAAATATTGAAGATAAAAACCATACATACGTTAGTGAGTATTCCATCAATCCAGTCTGAGTAGTATCCTATTCTAGTAAAGACTGTGGGAGCGTCGGGGGTGCCGCAGACTGGAGGGCCGAAGCTGATAACCCCCACTAGCTTGCTACCCATGACACCAGGACCTCCAATGTCCCTCTATGGAATAAAAAGCAGCGTGGAAAATCAAACAAAAACGATAGAGAAATAAAAAGAAAATAATCATCTTGGCTTTAATGTCCCGGTTGTGCTCTCGCGCACGAGAGCCAGGGGTCCGCCTTGATCATGTTTCAGGATTTGGCAGATCAGGTAATTACAGTGGAGTAACTGCATGTAATGAATAAGGGATGTAAACCGACCTTTGTAACCCTTGTAAGACAAGAGGTGTTGGACATTACCATTGCAACAAATGATCTGGCTAGGCACATTAGTGACTGGCACGTTAGTGGTGAACCGTCAATGTCTGACCATAATCATATTTGTTTTGTCTTAGTAGGATCATTATCAAGTCAGGAAGTTATCTTTAGGAACCCTAGATTCACTGATTGGGCGGCCTAAAGGGACAACCTTAAACAAAGCCTAGAAGATGTACCTAAAACAATAAAGACAGTAGAAAGTCTGGATATTACAGTGACTATAGTGTCAATCGGCATAATTAAGGCTTATGAGGATAGCTGTCCTGTAAAAACAATGTCAACTAAAAGGGCAGTACCGTGGTGGAGCTCTAAACTAGAAAAACTCAGAAGTAAAACTCGGAAATTATTCAATAAGGCCAAAAGGACCCAAAAGTGGCAATCGTATCGGGAAGCCTTAACAACTTACAATAAAGAAATTAGGAAGGCTAAGCGGGGAACTTGGAGAAAATTCTGCGAAGAAGTCAATAGCACGTCTCAGTGCGCAAGAGTTCACAAATTCCTAGCAAAAGAAAAACCTAACCAAATTGGCTTGCTTAAATACCCTAATAGGACTTACACAGCCAACGAAAAACAAACTCTAAATTGATTGGTATCGAAAATAATTTCGCCTAGGTAATGAAGAATTGAGGGCCTCGCTTATAATAAGGCTATCTCAAATAAAATGGGCCGTTAAATCCTTTATACCATACAAATCATTCCCTACTACAGCAAGGAATAGAAGTAATAATCCCTTACATGATAAAAATCTTCAAAGCAAGCTACGCCTGGGGACATATTCCAAAACAATGGACTGAAGTCAAGGTTCTATTCATTCCAAAGGCCGGAAAAAGAGACTACTCTCAACCGAGATCGCTCAGGCCTATGAGTCTAAGCTCCTTTATGCTAAAGACTATGGAAAAAGTTCTAGATATTAACAGTAGGGAGATGATTAACATCGACTATCCTATTCATTATTCTCAACATGCCTACAGCAAAGAAAGATCTACTGAAACCGCCCTTCTGAATATGGTAGACAAGGTAGATAAGGCATTAGAGGATAAACAAATTGCATTTTGTGCATTTTTAGATATTGAGGGCGCATTTGACAACACCCCTATAAGGACACTAGTTCGAGGTCTCACAGAGAAAAGTATTGACCGTGCGACGGTGAAGTGGGTCGAAGCGAAACGTCACTTGAATTATTTACTACCAGGGGTTGCCCCCAGGGAGGGGTCTTATCTCCGCTACTTTGGACCCTGGCAGTGGATCAGCTCTTGCATAAAATGGCGGAGCTCAGGATAAATACGCAGGAATTTGCTGATGACCTGGTGATAATCGTCCGAGGCTTCTGTCAAAGTATGCTTTCATACATTATGCAACGAGCATTGAATGTTGTAGATGAGTGGTGCAAGGACAATGAGCTGTCCAGCAACGCGGGGAAAACAGTTGTACCATTTACCAACAAAAGGTAAATTGACAGTTTAGTCAAACCACGATTGAATGGCCAAACTATTGAGTTCTCCAAGGAGGTCAAACACCTAGGTGTAATACTAGACCAAAAACTTACTTTGAACAGCCATATAATCGGAATCTTGAACAAGGCTAAAACAGCCTTGGGAATGTGTAGCAGACTGGCAGGACAATAGTGGGGTTTATCTCCAAAAAACGCCCTCTGGCTTTATAAAACGGTCGTAAGGCCCATAATAACATATGCCTCCGTAGTGTGGCACAGGAAAGCCAACCAGGAAACTGCTATAATAATAAGCTAAGCGGCATGCAAAGAATTGCGTTTCTCTTGGTCACAGGAGCTATGTCAACCTCACCTGGTGAGGACTTGAATGCAATGCTGGATATCCCGCCCCTACACCTGCATGTACAGCGAACAGTATACACAGGCTGGTTAGCCTGGTTGGGTGGTTACCCAGGGAGAAGGAAACTGGCTCTCAAAGTTACTGAGATCATTCCAGGACACTGTTATGGGCAGCAACATACTGAGTATGTACACTAACTCAATGACAATACAGAGTAGTTTCCAGAAACGATACTCTGTGGAACTTTGATCCAGAGATGACTGGCTTAAAACCAAAGTATACTGGCAAAATGGAAGCCTGATATGGTACACCGATGGGTCCAAATCAGGAGCTCATGTAGGGTGTTGAATATACGACGAGCGGCTCAAGGTCAAAAAATTAATAAACCTGGGCAAATACACCTCCATATTCCAGGTAGAGGTGTACGCAATCTTAAAATGTGCGGCCTTAAACCTCAAAAACAAATACATGAACCATTGTACAAGGTGTCTCAAAAGAAAGTTTATATTTAGTGGATCGATTAAAAAAAAAGTAAGCCGTGTATCGAAAAAATGTTTATTGATTATTAAAATACACAATTTCGGAAGTTATTTCTTAAAAATAATATCGTCCAAATGTAGACCCTCGCGTTCGCGGCAATCATTTAATCGAACAGTAAAATTACTTATGACGGCTCAGCAGGTGGGCTCAGTGATGGCTGCCATTTCGTGACGGATATTTTCTTTCAAATGCGCCAGGGAAGTCGGTTTATTGGCGTAAACTTTAGATTTAATATAACTTAGGTTAAATCAGGACTGCGTGGAGGCCAATTTATGTAACCTCTCCTGGAGATCAATTTGCCCGAGAAAATTTCACGAACTCGTGGCAGAGATGTATTGGACGTGTGTGACGTTGCTCCGTCCTGCTGGAACCATGTTCTTTGGTTATAGCTAGGAAAGTTTTGCAGTTCGGGCACCAAGAAGTCGTCTAACTGTCCACATAACGCTCTGAATTCACTGTAATTGCACGCCCCCTTTCGTCTTCAAAAAAGTAAGGGCCGATAAATCCTTGCGCCGACATCGCTGCCCATACGGTCACTTTAGGCAAATGAAGGGGTTTCTGATGCTTGCGTTTCGGATTTGTTGCACTCCAGTAGCGGCAATTCTGTTTATTTACGTGTCCATTAAGATGAAAATGAGCTTCATTCGAAAACAAAATGTTGGTAAGCGTTGAAAAACGCTCAATTGCCTAATTTACGAAGTCAAGCCTCTGACTGGCATCTTGGAGCTTTAATTCTTGCACCAATTGAATTTTGTAGGGGTGCAGCTTTAGATCTTTGTGCAAAATGCGGTGTAATGTTGATCTATGCACATATAAAGCACTTGCGCCCTTCCGAATTAAAAGGTTCGGGTCATCACGAACAGACTGATTAACACTCTCCACGTTTTCTACCGTTCTTGATGACCTTGGTCGCCCGGATTTTGGTTTTTCCAGCGTTGCATCGGTCTCTTCAAACTTTTTGACCCATTTTCGAATAAGAGGAATGCTTGGTACATCATTTGAGTGGCGAAAACCTCGAATACTGCAGAATCTCCTACGCGCTACAGTCGCCGAATCACCGTTTTTGTAAAATTCTCGCACGCACAACGTGCGGTCTGCTCTTGAGAAACGCTCCATAGCAACTGAATTCCCAAGAGCCAGGCTACCGATTGACATAACCACCGCGCCCCTCGGATTCGTTGCGTTCACGCAGTAAACTTAATAAATATAAACTTTATTTTGAGACACCTTGCATTTATATACACTCAGATAGTCAAGCAGCTCTATTGGCCCTCTCATCCGACTCTGTGAGTTCAAGATTGGTGCTAAACTGCGTGAATGTCCTCAATTCCTTGGGTGAGAAAAACCAAGTGATCTTGCGCTGGGTCCCAGGGCATGAAGGTATCGAAGGCAATGAAATTGCGGACGAACTCGCGAAGGCTGGTAGCACAACTATGACATATAGCCCAGAATCATTCTGTGGCATACCAAAAAGCCTTGTAAAATTGACCCTTCATATAAACTTCAAAGAGCAAACATTAGAGCACTGGAATAATCAGCCAGGCCTAACACATTGTAAGGCATCAGGCAAAGCCTATAATAGGCGGCATGCAAAAGAACTGTTACTACTTAGTAGGAATAAGTTGCGTATCCTGACAAGGGCACTGACTGGTCACCGTGGGCTGAACAAGCACATGTATAACTTGAAGATCAGCAGAACAAAGGACTGTAGATTCTGCAAGGAGGAGAATTAAACGCCTCTCCACCTGATCTGCAAATGTGAGGCCCTGGTGCGCAAACGTAGCATCCATCTGAGTAAACACCAACTACTACCCGATGAGGTGCACGAAATCAGTACTAAGAACCTATTACAGTTCATAGAAGCTATAGGAATTAGTACCGAATTGTAAAAAGAGGCGATCACAATAGATCAGGAATGGTCGCAGTGATACTAGGACTGAGAAAGCCTTGGAGAGCCCACTTTTCAAATAAACAAAAAAACTGCCATCTGACCTCCGTGACCCTGCTATCAGGGGTACCTGACCCGGATCATGGCTCGCCTGAATGTGCACGTTTCATAACGATGTTTTCCCTCGCCGAAAGAGCATCGGTTAGTATTTAACTAATGTATATAAGTAACTCCGAAATATTCAATAGTACATGGCCGCGGCGGTATTCGAACCCGGTACATCTCGCTTACGAGTCTGATTCCCTAATCGCTTGGTCGCCGACGCTCCATTTATCTATATAAGCGAAATAAAATAATAATTAAATCTTATAAACTACACTTATTGCAATTTCTTGTAAAAAATCTATGGCGTCGTTGGCAAAGATCGCAATGGAAGTTGGAAATCATAGTAGTTAAAACATGTACCCGATGGTTGTAATATGGGCAAGACAAATAAGAGAACAATTCATAATATTTGGGTCAATTACTTACGCTACAAGCAAGATAGTCAATGGCGGTGTGGTTAAGCGAAAGGTACCGGTTTCAGCCATATACCAATGACTCTTTTCTGAGATTTTTACCTTATTAGTTGAATGCTAACCGATGGGTGAGGGAAATCATCGTGATGATACCATGTGTAACCATGATCAAATTTGATCAGGTTTCTCTTGTAGCAGGGTCACGGAGGTCAAATGGCAGTCGCTCTACTGTAATTATCTGATCTGCCAAATTCTGGATCATAGTAAAGGCCAACTCCGGATCCTCGTGCCCGAGGGCACAACAATTTTTTTTACTTACGCTACAAGCACCGCTTCCAATGCTGACGAATCCAGCGCAAAAATTGTCATCATTTACATAGTTTCTGCAAGATACCGTAACAATAAAGATTGCGAAGATTAAAGATAAAATAAAATTTCACAAAATGACACCCACTGAGTATAGATTTCTTTGCAAGCCTCAAGTCCATAAATTTGAAGTCGACCCAAGGATATTGGCCCATTGTATTTGCTATAGTTGTCCTGAAATATAATTGTCGTAAGTTAATTAAAGCGTATATTTTTCTAAGTATAAATATAAGGCAGAGGATGATGATGATGATGATTTTTGAACCGCGACCGAAAAAACGGGTGCTATAAATTTTACGTATGTATCTATGTGTCTGTCTGTGGCATCGTAGCTCCCGAACGGATGTACCGACCTAGATGCGGTTTTTGTTTGAAAGTTAGTTTAATCGAGATAGTTCTTGGCTTTGTTTCATTAAAATCGGTTCAGTAGTTTAGAAAATATTTGAATTTAAGTAAACTTGGTCGGGGGTTATCCGACTTTTTCTGCCGGTTCGTTTATTTATTATTGTAAGGGCTACAAAGGTAACGTTTAAAATATAATAATTATTTACCCAATCCAGTTTTATACCCAACACTTTATAATGGTGCACATAAAACAATATTTGACTCTGGAAAAGGTGTTAGACATACCTACAACTGTAAGAAATTAAAATAAACCGGGAGAGATCTAAGAAATTTTATCAAATTCTCTGTCTATGACCTGGTACCGCTCTTTCTTATTCTTTTAATTAAAATTTATTTTCATAAACGACCAAGTCTGGTATGTCCATGTACGTGATGGTACTACAGGCCAATAAAGTAGAGATAATGTTGATACTCCATTTGTGTGCACAATGTTATTTTTTTATTCGGGGAGTATGTAGAAATAGACATGAGTCTCTTTAATAATTTATTTTTCCAAGTGCTTCTGTGTTGTTTATTTTTCTTTCTTTCTCTTTTCGTCGGGGGTTAAAAATGAATACCTAAAACTGTACCTAAACTCAAGATGAAAAAGTCGTCCAGCTTACCTTGTCACCCCATCCAAGCATTACGATTCCACCTGCAATATTTTCGTTCTCACGTTCGTACTCAATGCGTCGTATTTTATAATTATTCGTTTTTATTTTTAAACGCGTTCCAATTTTGATAATAGCTAGATTATGGTTCATGTACACCGCATCGTAATCAGGATGGAAGTAAATGTCACCAACGGGAATGACTTCGCCATATTTCGTCGTATAATCGCTCCCGACACGCAGCGTGACGATTCCAGGATGAAATTTTTTGTCGGGATAGGCTCTGAAAGATGTGAAAAGTTTAGATCGGATTTATCAGCAACAATGCTTGCATTGTTCCGGTTTGAAGGGTAAGGTAGCCAGTAACAATTGCAGTCATAAGCCATTTCATCTTAGTCCTCAGAGTGATAACGCACCTGCGGTTTTAGCGCATACGCATTACGTATGTTTCTGCATGCTATAGACGACATAAATCGATTTTTCAACAAACACTTATCCACTACTCCAAAAATAAGAAAGAATTTGATGTACTTACAAATGCATACAGGTAGCTGCTGTGATGACAGCTTTCTTGCTGATAAAAGCGCCTGCGCACATAAAGTCTCCCAGCATGTGCAAGCTCACGACGAATGGATAGAGTTTTATGTTGACTTGTTCCCCCTTATAGACTCGACGGCCGTTATTGTTTAACTCGTACGGGTATTCGCTGGAGTTCCCCGGAACTATGGTAGTAAAAAATAATATAATTTAAATAAAAACTGAAAAAAAATCATCTTTGTGTTTATATCCTGCTTGTGTTATCGTGCACGAGGCCCGAGGGCCCGGGGCCCGCCTTGATCATGATTCAGCACTTAGCAGATCAGGTAATTACAGTGGAGCGACTGGCATATGACTTCCACGACCCTGGTACCAGGGGAACCTGACCAAATTGGATCATGGTTATACATTCAGTCGCCTGTGCAAGTTTCATCACGATGTTTTCCCTCACCGTAAGAGCATCAGTTAGTATTCAACTAATGTAGATAACTCGGAAAAGAGTCAATGGTACCTGGCCGCAGCGGAATTCGAGCCCGGTACCTCTCGCATACGAGTCGGATTCCCTGACCGCTCAGCCACCGACGCTCTGATTTGAATATTGAGCACTTTTTATGAACGACCTAAGGGAATAACCTAAGAACGGCTCCAAATCGTACGTGTAAAGTGCCACAAACTTAAAGTACCCGGTGGCCAACGCTGGAACTAAGTGTCACCATTATGAAATGTCATGTCAATTCGACAACAGCGACGCGGTCAGTTATGTTGTTGTTCTATACGAAGGTTCTATCTGGTCTACCTCTTAGACATTTTATTAGTCGCCTTGCAGAAGGGTTTTGTGCTACCTCTATTCCCCTATTCCACATACCTGACCTAGCAAAGATTATAATATCAATTGAATTACCCCATGCCTTAAGATCGTATGTCCTTCTGTTGCTCCTCCTGTTGTTTGTAAATTTTCCCATTGAATGTTTCGCCATTATTTTTTTAGCTTGCAGCGATTTATCAATATTTTTAAGAAAATATTGAATGAATATATCAAATATTCCCGAGTTTATGCCGTCTTCAGAAGTTGTGTCATTGTTTGTATCTTCTTTTCGTGGGCTATTGTCAATTTCACTTGTATTTCTATTGGGATAAGTCCCACTTTTAGCCTCTTTGTCAGTATGTGCTGTTAAATTTAATAGCGTATTTATTATTTTGTTATCGGTTTCCATTCTCGTTATACTTCCAATTTGTTGAGATTTCAAAATATTCTTGGCTGCTGTATTGAAGTCGTCGCTCGCGTTATGAAGCAAGCTCTCCATCTGCTTAAAGAATATGTTTATTAAATATGTGTATCATTCGATGGCACAGACTCCATAGAGTGCGGAAGCAATATTATTTAAAAAATGGAAAACCTTGTCTCCTACAGGTGGTTTAGTGGTGTGGTTCCATAGATGATTTCCCATTGAAGTCGTAGTGATGAAAAGAAAAATAGTAGTGTTATTCATGTTTGTTCTTTTTATTTATAACAGTTTAAACTAGACTCCAATAAAGTAATATTCACTAACAAATATATATTTTTATTTATATCGCCTTTATAAGGAAATGCAACGACTTAGTAATAAAAAAAACAATATGGAAACAATTTGTTTTATCAAATAATAACGCAAGTGTTTCGTAATTTTGTTTCTATACGATTTACGGTTGCTTCATATTAGCAATTGTCGTGTCAAATAAAACAAGATTTATAGAAGATAATATTATGCATATGACACAAGATTCATACTTTATGATTTAATAAGGTGGGCAATCCCATGTGTGCTATCAAACATATCGTCTTCTATTGGACCTTCTCATACATTTTCAATCTAGTATTGAACCTTGAGGAACTCCCTCCAGGCAAAGATAACGATATAATAAAAACAGAAGCCGCGATTAGGTCCATCACTAACAAGCTCTTTGCGGATATGATGCTCAATGTAGTAAAAAACCAAGGCAAACTAAAAGAGTACTCCCTCATCCATAACTTTTTCGTTTCGCTGACTTTACGAGACTACCAATGCCTAAAGGAAATATCTCGATTTTCAAGAGTCGATAAAAACGTTATCAATATTGAAAGCGAAACTTATGTGGTTTTGTTGAACGAAGTATTAAACGCTCAAGACGATAGTTTAGAGGGTAGGGACAATGAAATAATCAGTAAAGTTTTTGCGGATAATATTATAAAATATGCGAACAATTATCTGCATGAACATAGCAACGAGCATTTGGATAATATAGGCCTCATTGATAAGCGCGCTAGTATCAATAAGGATATAATTACGATTTTAGACGAAACAACTCAAGAAGACAATGTTACAGAAACAGGTCAATATGAGCTTCTGCCTGCAAACGAATTTTGGGGTAAGTACTATATGTATATAAATATTTTTTTCCTATGTGTGTATATACAAATGAATGGAGACCATAAATAAATCAAAACTAATACTAAATATTACATAAAAATCATCCACATCGCTGCCCTTGAAATGGTGTCCAGAAAGCTGACTGCATTGCTTTGTTGAATAGCAAAACTTCTCTGTCCGGGGAACGAGCCAGCTCTCAGGTCACCTGTCTTCTATACTATTTAGTAATACAACAAATAATTGCAGAACCTCTTACGCTAGCTCGACGGATCTACAATGGACTCCACACAAAGGTGAAACACTACCCTTTCATAGCTGCAGTGCTGGTATTTCAACAGTTCCAATGTGGAGGCTCCATCATCAAAGATGATCTCATCATAACGGCGGCGTCATGTATTCAACTGTAAGGGTATTTTGTTTTTCTTACCTAAATAGTACCTAACTAAATTCTGTAGTGCAAAAAAAAAAAATTCTAAAATGCTACGTTTTAAGGCTTTTAAAAACATTTTTGTAAATAAGTAAATTTGTAATGCTTGTTTTAGAGTAACAGATTTTGAATCATTTATTAACAACATTAAATAATATTTATAAAATACTAGCTTTTGCCCATAACTTCGTCCGCGTGAAATTCAGTTATAACTAAAATAATAGGCTATTTCTGCTCCATTCAGTAGTTTTGCTTGAAGAAGTAACAAACACCTAAATATCCTTCCTTACAAACTTTCGCATTTATAGTATTATTATTTACAGTATAGTATTAGCAAGACGTAGAACAATGCACAACCAAATACGTCTCCAAGGTTCCTTAACCACAGCATTTGTTAACGGTTTTTGAGAAAAACTGCAGTAGAAATATAGGCGGAATTTCTTGAATTAAAATTTTCTTTTTAAGTAGAATAAAAATGGAAATAGATGGACTAGGACTAAGATGTTGGAAAAAGCTAACTTATTTAAAGAGTTTACAATTCCCAGGGCCTGGAACAATCGCTTGTACCGCGAGAATCCAAGTTTCTTGTCTGTTCGTATCGGAAGCACATATTATAACGGCGGTGGAGAAGAAATTGCCATCCTGGAGGTCTACTTCCATCCAAATTACAACCCTAGGAATTTAAATTACAACTTGGGTTTAATGCGACTCGTAAGAAGGATAAAGTTCGGAAAGAAAACAGATTCCGTCAAAAAGATTTCATTAGATACGTCAGCTTCAGATCTACCATTCAATACTCCTAGTGTCGTTATTGTTGGATGGGGTTCCAAGACGGTGAGTTGTGTGATTATGATTTGACAAGATATATCATAAAGTTGGCCGTGTGGTGTCTGGCGGAGTAGAATAACACCAACCTCACACTCCTGGGTGTCGTACAAGGCGACTAATGTTTTTGAAACAAAAGATCAAAAGTCTCCATAGGCTGGAAAATGGACAGCAGCTTTTTCCATTGTTATATTTATAGCACTGCTATCTCCAACCCGCCTGCTATGTGTGAAGATTATGGCAATAACCTCTCCTTTCGTGGGAGAGGCCCAAGATCCTGCAGTGGACTATTATAGCTGTGATGATGAAATCATAAAGAATAATTCTACATTCTCTATAGTATAATAATGACGACAAAATGACTGAACTACAATTTTTCTTTTTGCAGCAAAGTAACATAGTCAAAGATAGCAGGCTTTCATTTGACGTTCTTGATGTATACCCGCTTCAGGACTGTCAAGATGTCTATTCAAGGCAAGTGTTTTCTCGAGTGCAGAGCACGATTGGGCAACCGTATTGTGGTACGACGTTCTGCGTAAAACCGATGCTGCTACCTTCTCTAGTCATTGTCATCAAAATAATTCTGTTTTATCAGAATTTGCTTGAGTGCTCCAGTTCAGCTGAGGACGATGAGGACATAGAAATGCGTGAATAGACGCTAACTACAGATTTATAATAACTAAATACAATTAACATTCAGTAATAAATTAAGGATTAAGGAGCGTCGGTGGCCAACTGGTAAAGGGGTCCGACTCGTACCCGAGGTACCGGGTTAAAACCCTAGTGGCGCCATATAGCAATGACTCTTTTCTGACTTATGTACATTAGTTAAATGCTATGCGATGCTTTTACGGTGAGGTAAAACATCAATTCAAAAAAAAGGGGAAAAATGGAATGACCGAGTTTTCATTGTTATAGCGAGTACGTAACAAGACGGAACTTCTGCGCTGGTTACATATCGAAAGGCAGCGGCGCTTGTAATGTGAGTTTCAAAATATTCAACTTCATTAATGCATAGAGATATTTATGAGCTACACATAGCCTGCCGCGAAAATGTGCCATCAGTGGTGGCAAATATAATTTTGCCCATTGTTTATCGGTTAAAGTGCCGTTTCATGTGGAAACCATTTTATAATGGCTAATATTAAAATCACATATATGCCGTGTATTGACTATTAAATGGATGTTTTACTTAAAAAACCAATAATTCGATTTTAATTGAATTTTAACATGTACTTAAACTTCTAATCTTTATAATTGTATTTTAAATTTGAATTATTTCTTTTTATATGTAATGTACACTTATGGGTCTTTTGCCTAAAATAAAGAGATTTAATATTATTATTAAACCATTTCAACCATAATTTCATATCGTAACAAAGGCGGCCACCTTGCCGTTTGACAAGTGACATAACAAAATAGGCTACGTCAAGTGCTAATGCTATTTATCAAGATTGCAATAATATAGATTTTGGATGCATTCAGCGCGACGTAGGCGGCCCAGGGGTGGTGGGAGGCTACCTGGTGGGCGTGGTCAGCTTCGGCTCTCCCGGCTGCGGCACCCCCGATGCCCCGACAGTCTTTACTAAAGTCGGATACTACTACGACTGGATCGATCAAATAATGGAACAGGTACGTACATCCGAGGGCCTCCGAGTATAGTAAGTTTCAAGCGTAGGTCATCCTCCGGCTAGCTGGAGTGACTATTTGCGAAAGGCTACGGCAAGCCGGGGGCAAGATGTATTGACGAACATTGGGCGAGGCTTATGTCCAGCTGTGAATTAGTACAATTTCCTCACCAGTGTGAGGAAATTTAAATGTAGCGCTGCAAGGGCTTCTATGCGTCGAGTTTCTCTATATCATAGAATAAAATGCAAGCATGAGTGATTATTTTTCTGATGAAATGGATTATTATTACGTTATTTTCATCATGTTTAACTGCTACTAGTAAAAACCGTCTACTAGTGGATATGTCCTCTTCGTAAGCATTTAAATGCTCTCGTTGATCTCTGTTTCAGCATGTACCTCATAAGTTGAGTAAAACAACAACACCCGCAAGTTTCATGGAATATAATTTACCATCGAAAACAACGAATTTCTGGTTTGAACCACTACGGGATACTTCAAAGGCATATGTGATAGAAACGACTACAGATTTAGCACTGAAGGCAGGCTGGCATTTGAATTTCGATGTAGATATATTTCAAGATTTCCTTCGTACTATATTTTATAGTTGGGACGTTACTAAAAATATAGAATTGTTTACAAATAAAAACACACCCAAACATACAACATTGGAACAACAATATTTGCCCTTAATGCAAAAAAGTCATGTTACAAAACATCCAAAGACACGTATTCAAAAAGTTAAGAAAAGTTATTTCTCACATATGAAAAAACATAATGCAAAAAGACATCCAAAAACTGAATTCATTAAACAGAAACAGAATGAAAATATTGAAAAGATTCTCACAATGGAGACTGCTGAAAAGGCCTTGACAGAAATAAACAATATAGAACCGAAAATCGGTAACGAGTACTATGAATTACAGAAATCTACTTTGAATTATGATATGGAATTAAATACCAATCCTACCAAGATAACTGAAGTACCATTTGGTGATCTAACTAGCATTGAGGCTACAGAAGATTTCGAGAAAAGTTTAAGAAAACTTCCAGATAAAGCTAATTTTATAAGTATTGAAAAGGACAAACATCCGGTTAATTCTGAAAAACCTGCTATTTTATCACCACCAAAGCATAAAGATAATGAGTTTGAAAATGGCGATTTAAAGACATATTTCGATGAAAAACGCAACCAGGTACTTGGTGATTTTGATATAGTGAGCTCAGAAGGCGACATTGGCGAAGAAAATGTTCCATACGTTACTCAAACAACTTACAGAAATGAAGAAGTCATCGAGGACCGTAATATTTACTTTAAAAACTCTAATTTACTAAATGCTACAGACAAAATAGATGACATAACAAATACAATATACAGAAATCAACAAGAAAGCAGCAGTGAAGATATTCATGCGTTTACAAACACGTCAATATACCGTCTTAATATTTCGGATTACATGTTCTGGATGTCCTCAAGACGGCAGAATAATTTTTTGAGAAGATTCTTAGACTAATTTTAGTTATACCAGAGAAATAAAAACAGCAAACATCCCTACAACAAACATTTAGAGGATGTTGTAATTTTTTTATTGGTCAGTAACAAAATGTTTAACAAAAAATAATTACCCGAAAAACTTTGAAAAGTTGGCGTCATTTTGTATCTTCAATTTACTTATATTAAAAAAAAAATCTATCCAATCTTTTCTGTTTATCATACAGGATATGCCCTTACGAATAAGATGGTTGCCACATACTTCGTGTCTAAAACAACAACGTATACATACAATCATTATCATAATCGTAATCATATGACACACCATCCATTAATGCATCTAGTTTAATGCTCATACAGGCACTATAATTATGATGTAAATGATGAACTGTACCAACTAAGTAATGAAGGAAGCTTTAATACTGAATCAATATTACCCTGTTACCCATAAAGTAACAGAACGTTAGCTCATGTATTGACTCATGTAACATGTGAATGTTTCGTAATTTCATTAATCTAAAACATAGCAAGAAAGCGGCTGAAATTTTTTTCAAAATGAAAAATAAAATCCACATCGGTCGTAGCGAATATTTGCTTGACAACTATATCGAGGAAGACTTCAATAAATTGCTTTGGCCTCTTAATTTTTTTCAAACAATTATTCTGCACTTTAAATACAAAATCCAAGATGGATTCATTACACCTAATAATTTTACCTTTAATGTTCTCAATTTGTTTTGCATCGGTGTTTTAATTTCAATCCATATTTCAACGTGTGTTATGGTAATATGGGCAGTAACAGAGTTCCTTCTGATAAGGGCATCAATAAGCTTTTACTATTCTTTTTATTTGGTAGACTTCCTGATCGGTTTCATAGTGAACCTAATTACAAATTACGTTCACAGTCACACAGAAGTTACTTTGACCCTCAAACTTCAGAGAGTCTTCAAATTTATGAAATCCTATGCTATTAACTATACATATTATGTGACATTCAATTGGTTGTACAATATTTTTAGCATATCGTTTATAGTGTTAAATATTATAATGTTGGTACTTCTAGGTGGTAATCCTTCCGTATTTATATTTCAATATACTTTTGATTTAAATATTATAAGATGTGCCTTATTGATAAAACTAATAAACAAAGAGTTATATGCTTGTATTCAGAAACTTAAAGACGATAGTGCATTAGAAATCGACAAAGCAACTCAAAAAATTCTTTTACCAGTATTTGAACTTGCTGGGTGCGTTCAAAGATCTTGAAAAAATTTACCAAGTCGGGTTAAGTGAGTGATATTTTAATCACTATTTTATTTAATGAATAAAATACATTTTATGCTTTAAAAATGAAAGTCTGTGTTTTTCTTGTTTTGCAGATAACATATCACACGGTCGAAATCTTCTTCCAATGTTTGGCTTGATTGCAACTGGTTTTATTTTTTGCAAAGGACAACGTTTTACAAATGGTATGTTGTAGGGCCTGTTTATATACCTGCGTTTCCAAACCACTTACGCGCAACGACCGAACGGACAATCTAGTATCGCACGCATATCAAGGTCAAAAGGCCCGAGGTCCACCTTAACCATGATCCACGATTTTGGCAGATCATGTAATAACATTGGTGCGACTGCTATCTGACCTCCATGACCCTGCTACCAGGAGAACCTGATCAGATTGGATCATGGTTACACATTAAGTTTCATCACGATGATATTCCTCACTGTATGAGCATCGGTTATTGTTCAACCAGTGGCAGTGGGATCAGGACCCGGTACCTCTTGCTTGTGAGTCCGACACCTTTAGCACTAAGCCACAGACGCTCCGACGACCTCCGAAGACCGACGCATATCAACGTCAATGGCGTATCTTAAAATTAACATTGACAATAGGAAGCTTACGCCGAACTTTTACTGTTACTTACAGTATGGTTGAAGGGTATTCTCGAAGTTGTTGATAAAAATGTTTCCTTGCAACAAACTGCCCAGTTACGTAGGCCAACTTCGAGAAAGAGATCAATCGATGGTTACAACTCTGTTGGATCCGGCAGTTTTTAGGAAATTGAGGAAGTTCTTATCGCCCCTTCCTCATTGCCGTTTTCACTAAACTTAGGAATCAGCTAAGTTCCAATTTGGACGTTTCTGATTGGCTAAATACTAGTTAAGACGGAACTTAGGCGATTCCTAGGTTTAATGAAAATGGCCATCAGTGTCGCCATCGAAGGTCTTCGTCCAGCGACTGTTGCCAGTGATGACATACGGAACGGAGATGTGGTGCCTCATTATTAATCTTCGAGTAACTCAGCTATAATAAATGGATGGGGAGGAAAGGTGGCGGGTGAAACTGGCGGGTGTTGTTCGGGTGGCGATCACGTACAGGAAATCAAGAAAATAAAAACAAACAAGTCAAACAACCTGCAAAAGTTCGTGGGGAACTGGCGTATGAAATACGAAGCCAAATATATATGTCTAGCAGTGGCCGTCTTGGCTGAGATGATAATGATGATTAGACTCTTGTTACTACCAGATTTATTATAGACTTATCAGCGATACCCAAGTTGTCATTAATTTCTATACTATTTCAGTATGCAGGAATAATTTTCATAGGTGTCACATTGTGGTTCATGAAGAATACTTTTCACGTAGCTATGTTGAGTATGGAATGTGAGAAATTCTACATGGCAGTAGAAAGAGCTGAATATTGGTGCATGGTTTTAAAAACTAGAAGTAAAACGCCAGGTTAGTAGATAAATAGCAAAAACGAAAGGTTGCAAATGTAGGCTGGATGCGGCAACTCGAGGATAGGGTGCGTTGGCGCTCATTTGGGGAGGCCTATTTCCAGCGGTGGACTAGTAGATGATATCTGGTGGTCTTTACCTAGGGAGCCTAGAGATTAATCTGTAAATTATGATATTAATAGATATTGCAACTTCAGCAGGTTATTTTCCTGTGAATTTAAATTACACACCACAGTGTCGCTATGTCATCGGTAGATGTAAATCATTATCATCCTAGCGGTTCTAGCTCATCAGACTAGCAGATTATACAATTGTACTACTGCAGTTCGCATTTCCTGCTAAGGTTACTACGTGAATTCAACTCAACTCATAACGACCAATGACCATATCATTGCCGTGCCGTAAGCCTCTTTGATGATGTAGCAGCCTAGGGATAACGTTTTCTTTGTTTATGTGTGTCGAAGCAAAATAAAATTCTTTTAACAAATATGTATTTTAGTATTTTTTTAAATAGAGGATGGCAATCGAGTAATCTAGTGGTAAGTGATCACCGCAGCATCAGGGGTATGGTAAATGTGTTGTGTAGACTCGATTCTAGTAGGCTCCAATGTCGTAAGGCCCGGGAACACCACTGTTGCAAGATCATCGCATAGATTGGTCGTACGCGGCAAGAACTTTCTTGTGCCTTAAACCTCAGGTACAAATAATAATAATAATAATCGTTTATTTACAATCTTATAAAAAAATATATATATGTATATAAAATAAATGTAACAGCAGTAATGTATAATGTTGTGCCCCTGAGTTGTCTCCTGTACTTACGCGCCTGTATCGCCTCTCACTTGAGACTGGTATTCTACCCAAGTCGTGGAAGCTTGCCAATGTGCAGCCCGTGCACAAAAAAGGCAGCCGCGCCGACCCTGCCAACTACCGCCCTATTTTGGTCACTTCCATACTCTGTAAGATTATGGAACGTGCACTGAATAACAAACTCCTCGCGCATCTTGAAGGTAACGATCTCCTCAGCGATTACCAGTACGGATTTCGCCGTGGTCGATCTACTGGGGACCTTCTGGTGTATGCCACACAATTATGGAGTGAGGCCATTGAGAGACATGGCGAGGCCCTTGCTGTGTCTCTTGATATCTCCAAGGCCTTTGACAGAGTTTGGCATGCGGGCCTTTTAAGCAGGCTTCCTTCATTTGGTATTCCTGCTGGCTTTTGCACCTGGATATCGGATTTTCTGAGTGGACGTTCTATCCGTGTAGTTATCGATGGCTACTCGTCTAATCTTCAGGCTATCGACGCGGGAGTTCCTCAGGGATCGGT
The DNA here is from genome assembly GCA_907269095.1 of Blastobasis adustella. NCBI lineage: Eukaryota > Metazoa > Arthropoda > Insecta > Lepidoptera > Blastobasidae > Blastobasis > Blastobasis adustella. The sequence goes on from OU026132.1 coordinate 3,630,405, forward strand.
ACTGTCCGCGACTTTATTCTTGCTGCATATTAACAATCTGCTTGTACCAGGTACCTTTGGGTACGCAGACGACAGCACAGTAACGGATAGATATCTGTCAGAGGCAAAAGCCAGCAGGGACGATATTCAGTCTTGTCGAGAGGCTATGGTTGATCGTTTGGACAAAGCTCTCAAGGCAGTCTCTGATTGGGGTGAAGCCAATCTGGTGGTGTTCAACGCAACCAAAACACAGGCGTGTTTGTTTTCCGCCAAAAGGAGTCCATTCCACTTAACTCCAACTTTTCGGGATGTTCCTGTGGAAATTACCGACAACCTACCTACCTTCTTGGCGTTGAGCTATCTGCAAATCTCAACTTCGGTCCGTACATCGAATCCAAAGCAAAGACTGCAGCCAAGAAACTTGATATCCTCTCGAAGGTCAGGCGGTACCTCACTTTAAAGCAGTTGCTTCAGTTATATCAAGCACAAGTCCGATCCTGCATGGAGTACTGCTGCCTACCTGCAACCTCTGGGATGGATCAGCCAAATATTAACTAGCGGCTTTGGATTCGGTGATGTTGGAAGGTGATGATGACATTGGAGCTTCGTAGTTTACACTGGAGGATTTCATAATCTACTACAAAGTATAGGCAGATATATTGAGGTGATATGTTTCACATAATAGCTTGCTATGTGTTTTAAGCTCATTAAAGCTGAGTTAAATGAGACGGACGGACGAGAGTCCAGGCCGAAGATGATTTAGTAGTTTTAGCTGCAACAGCCGCTCCAGCACCTTTCATATTATAGTACACTACGAGATAGGGTGATATTTGCTTGCTTTACTCTAATTATCGGTCTTGTTTAATGAATTCAAGAAAGAACGCATATGTACTAGTATATTAGTAGTACCTTTTAAGACTGCAAACTGAAATGTAATGTTTATTTACTTGAATGCTGTCGGTAATTATATTATTTACATTATTACTGTAATAACATTGTGGAAACAAATAAATATAAATAAATAAATAATAATTTAATTACATGGGAAGGTATAATTCATAAGCAGAATTGCAAACATTATTAATTTGATAAACAATTGCAATTGTTAAACGTACTATGAGTATTGTAATGAAGCAGTGAAAACAAAACATGGAGTATAACATTTTCTTTCCTTGAAAGACTTTACTCGAACGTCATTCGATTTACTTGATCAAGTATGGTTAATTATTTTGTATATATAGTGTGTGGGCATGGTGTTAACTCACCACTAAATATCGCAGTGTTCTCAAATCTAAATAATTTCACAGACACAATCTGTAATAAATAAAGTTTATTGTGTTCATAATTTGTGTGGCAATATATTTAAAATAATTAATATTTCGGAGATAAATTTCGAAGTAAACAAATATTTATTTATTTATTTATTTATTGAATTTGTCAATAGATTTACACTTTTTGTTACATCTAAATTATTACATGAAACATCCAAAACACTATACGTTACTTAATCCAATATACGTTATTTAACAACGTCATCATGTGATGTGGTGTCTTAAGGCCACAATAAATGTATTCATTCATATCATCATTCACTCGTCGACCGAATGGACAACATGAAGGTGACCACAGCAGTCGCTCCACTATCATAGTCAATATTCAATCATAGCCAATCAGTTTTCTGAGTGGACGATCAATCCGTGTACTTCTCGATGGTTACTCGTCTGTTCTTCAGGCCATCGACGTCCTCAGGGGTCGGTTCTGTCCGCGACTCTTTTCGTGCTGCATATTAATGATTTGCTTATACTCGGTACCCTTGGATACGCAGATGACATCACAGTAACTGTTCAGGCAAACAGACAGATTATCTGTAAGAGGCAAAACCCAAACAGGGTCGACATTTAGTCTGGTCGAGAGGCCAAAGTTAGGCGTTTGAACGAAGGTCTCTTATTCAGTCTCCGACTGGGGCGAAGTCAATCTAGTGGCGTTCAATGCTACCAAATTACATGCCTGTTTGTTTTCCGCCAAACGGAGTCCATTCTATCTAGCTCCGACATTCCGGAATGTACATGTGTAAATGGCCGACAACCTACAGCTCCTTAGTGTTGAGCTATCAACCAATCTCAACTTTGGACAGTACATCGAATCCAAAGCAAAGACTGCAGCCAAGAAACTTGATATCCTCTCGAAGGTCAGGCAGTACCTCACTTTAAAGCAGTTGCTTCAGTTATATCAAGCACAAGTCCAATCCTGCATGGAGTACTGCTGCCTACCTGCAACCTCTGGGATGGATCAGCCAAATATCAACTGACCGCTTTGGATTCGGTGGTAAAACGTCCAAAAAATATTATTTGTAACCCGCAACTGATTGACGCTAAGCTGTAGAGCCTTGAGCATCAGCGTAGGGTTACGCGCCTGTCGCTCTTCTTCAGGTTGCATTACTGAAAGTATGCAAAGCGTTTGCACGATCTTATTCCTCTTTCCGCTCCGGCTCTTTCCGCCGTCGGGAAACGCGATCCCGGCGAACGCTTCATCCTTATGTCGTTGATCTTCCAGCTATCCGCAGTAGCAGCTTTTGTTCAACGTATATAATCCGTACGGCTAAGGAATGAAACACGTTGCTGATCATTATTATCTGGACGCTTTCAAGGCTAGAGTGAAAAGGCTGTTACTAGACAGGCATGCTCCAACTTCGGCCGCATTGCCACTTACCACCAGGGGAGATGGCAGGCAAACGCATGGGTAGTCTAATTTACAAAAGTCAAGGCTGACCCCAGCCCCTCGCGTGCGAGAGAATAACCGAGACATTATAGCCCAGATGACGACGACGACGATGACAATTATGATGATGATGACCGCCAAGACGATGATGGTAATAATTTCTTTTGCAATTAGCCGAATAGAGCCAATGTGTTACGAGACGTGATGCAAATTCGTAGAACAGGCTTTTTCTCGAAATTTTACTTATTTTTAATGTTTGTTAAACGCTACAGTTAGGTAAGTAGCCTATGCACCTGATGAAAAGAGATCACCGCTGCACATAGACATTAGCAACACCATCAATGCATTTTTCATATCCAAAACTTCGGAATACGTTGTACCCAATAACCCAATAGACAAATTGTAGGCCCCTTCACTATCAAACCCTTGAGGTTTCCATGGGGTTCCCTAGTCACCCACGTCATTGAACGGGCTTGGTGTTATACCTACTCTGATAGATATCAAACAGCATTTAAGCATTCATGTGAGAATCTGTTCCAAAAACCTTTTACATTTAAATAAATTAAAAGTTTATCGATAGGTATTGTAAGTAAAGATACGTACAATATGTGAACAATTTAGAACTCAACGTCCATTTTATTGAGACGAAGTAAAGTTTAATGGTAGAAGATATATAATTGTTTTATTTAATCATTTACTCTTAGATAACAATGACACCTAGATATACTACATACTAACAAGTCATAAACATGTAATATAAAATTAATAATAAACTAACACATAGAAATAAGCATAGGGTGGCGCTTCGCTAGCCTCGGAGATACGAAGTCGTCCAAGGAAACGCCTTTCCACCAAAACTATTCATTCCCCATGGCATCCCAGTCCTTCGTCGGAACCAACGCCATGAACAAGTTACATGTACGTTCGCCCAACCAACAACCAACGTGCATATAAAACAGTGATGATACATGTTTACTTAGATCTTGCTAAAGCAAACTGCAGCAACACTACAGTATATTCCACTACAAGTCCGAACACCTTTATTGGTAGTTTCATATCTACGTCGAAGAGACCGTAAACTCTCATGTAATGGAAATTTTTCACCATTCTCCTGATATTTTTACTTTCAACACTTGCTGAGTCTGTAAAATTTGACACTTTTATAACAAACTAAAAATTGTAATACATTTTAATATCCATAGTTTCTCGTTATATATGGGGATTATTGCTTGGGAGTGTGGGGGCAGCCAATCGTCTCCCGAGACCGTTCAACCTGTCTCAGGGTACCCAGCGGAAGGTCTTGGTCAACCTCATTTCGAAATCTGTATTAGGAGGCACTTGGAATGGTTTCTACACTTTTGTTACTATTGTTATATGGGATGAGTTGTCATATTCCACCCTATTAGCTTCCCGTTCGTATTTTGTTGAAATTAAACAAAATGCATTATGAGTAGAGCGATTTATTTTTATATATACTTACCCAACTCCTTAGTTGCAATATCGCATGATAGTACAATTGTTGAATAAAACTTCTGGCATTGGTATGCAACCAAACATAAGAACATGAACTTCTGTCCCAGCCATATGCAGATGGATATTTGTATGGACAACATGTTTGCCTGTAAAGAATATTGTTTCGTCTTCATACTATAATTATGCCAAGATTATTATATTTTATTCATCTAGGTTGTGCCAATAGATAAATTTTATACTTCATTATAAATTTTATACACACTAGTTTTGGCCTATAGAAATTTTTATAAGTAGTTAATGTTATCAAATGAAGGGACGGCGAAGGAATAGGGCAAAATTATTACCCTAAATTCTCTAACTAAATTTAAAACACATGCCACATGAATAAAACAAATAGCCACATCTAGCCCCATACTAAACGAAGCTTGTTCTATGGGTGCTAACTAACTCTTACACATGCATATAGAACATCATGTCCGATTTAACTGATATATTTATAATTAAAAACGCAGTTTTGTCATAATCTCTACATACTTGGCTTTTAGGTTATATGTTTTAGTTTACATCAATATTATGCGACACTGCAGCACTTGTGCTGGTCCCCCCTAATATGCACCATTACGCCCCCGATGAGGTGGTCCTAGAGTCGATCTAGAAGTCTAGCGTTGGTCGGTGGAGTCTCACTCGTAACATGAAGCGGTCTCACCGTTTCATGTGAGTCCAATATAAAATGGATGGTACATAGGCCGTCAAAGACAGTCTATTTAACTTTATGAAATTCGGATTTGATGATTGGTATATAAATGCCTTAAACTGTGATGTTAATTCCTCTCTAATGTCTGTGTTAAATGTGATGACAGAAACTTGCAATAAAACTCCGCTACGTCAATGGCATTGATTCGAGTGATGGAATAAAAGTATAATTTAAATTGAAGGATTGCAGCAAGTTGAGCCCCCTCGAAGTGATCCAAAAAACAATCAGAGTCTTTGTCCCCCTGATGGTGTGGAGTGATCCAGAGACAGTTAGGATTGCTTTGCTTGATATGGGCTTCAGGTGGTACCACGATGGAAGTTGTCGTTGCTTTATGATCCCCAGGTTCCCTAAGCTTGCCTGGCCGGGCAAGATAACTAGATATATTCTCAGATATACAGCTGTCAGTTATTATAAACCCGTAGGGTTGTCATATATTTCTTGTTCCCTACGTTTCACGAGATGAAGGATCGCAACAACGGTGGTGTCTCAGTATTACTGAATTTAAGAACCGACTAGGGTTTGAGAATGATAAGTATTACTTTAATGTTAAAATCAAAACTCGAATGCCATGCGTTAAATTGCAGGTAGTTATGTTATTGAATTTCTCTAAAGTCAATGAGTTTATTTAAGACATTTAAGTACCATTCGTCCAGAATGAAGTTACCTGGGCATCTCAATCATTTGATTTGATTGATCATAGTGCAGGGGCGATTACAGTAAACTTGGAATGTTATATACTAAGAATTAGTCAAGTTATGCGGGAATATAAATCAAAGTCACAGGTAGAGTTTAACGTATAAATTATACGTTTATTTAAATTTTAGTTGTGACTCTACGATTGAAACTGATTATGATTTTTACCAGGGATTTCTAGATTAGAAAATAATAATGAAATCCGTGATGTTCAGAACACGTTTCCTAGGGCCAATTCCTGATAGAGTGGACAAAAAACTGTTCTGACAACGTATAAAAACCACTCTGTCCAATTAGGACTAATTATGATAATTTAATTAATTAATATCATTTAAACAATTATTCGTTCAGATCAAACCATTACATTGACATAATTGAAAGTCAAGGAAGACCTCATACTTGGTTTGCAAAGTTAAACCATATAATCAAACATAAGCTTAATTGAGCCAATTAATGTAAAACAATTAGTTAATATAAATGATAACTTATCAGTGAAGTATCCGATTCAATAACGCTGCGCGTTACCAACAGGCAGCCAGTATTAGGCTAGTCATGTGGGGATTTATTAACCCACACGCCTTTTGGCCTAATAATAAAATAGATTATAGATATATTCGTTATTAGACTAGTTGTATAAGCTGGGACGACCCATACGCCTTTTGGCCTAATAATAATGTAGATTATAGGTACACTCGTTATTTAGACTAGTCATATAGGCTGGGACAGCCCATACGCCTTTTGGTCTAATAACATTATGAATAAACCGTTGGTTTAAGTCATTAGATGGTATTGACTAGTCCATTAAGCCAACTTAAAGAACTTTTCGTCAATAAATTGGGGTCTGAATACTTCGGTAGAACATACTCAAACTATATATAGTTTGGGAGTATTCGTTATTGATGATGATTTCAATGTAAATGCATTACAACCTCCCAAGCATCGCATTTTAGACATAGGTAGGTTTGGTATCATTTTATTTGAATAATACCACATTATGGATATATCACGCAGGGATGAGTTAACGTGATGATGAGCGTTAACGTGAATTACACAATACATACTTATACATAGGCTTTGGTTGAATTTAATCAAACAATAGCACATAATGATCTCGTACAGAGATATATCAGACATATTAATTACTTGATTTGATGATGGTAGACATAGGCTTCGGTATATTTTGTTCAAATAATACCATGCTCTAATTATCTCATGCAGAGATAATTCATAGTTAATAATTACGTTAAGATTAATGTAAATGTCAATCGATTGGGTAACCTTTACTTTCCATCTTGATTAAGTTATAGAAATCTCTAATAGTGAGAATTCTAATGGAAATTGATGAAATTTACAAATGTAATTAATCAGATCGATTCAATTAATACCTAAACCATTTACATAAATATAGAAGGTATCAACTTAACTTTTGTCACCGACTGCCAATATACACTGACTCTAATTTATTAGTAAATTTAGATATTATATAATTTTACATTATTGGACTTTAAGACCTGATCTTAATGAAAGCTCCACTGCTCGTCCAGCCGCCTCGCTCCGCTCCCAAATCAGAAGTGTCAACCCTCTACCCCTCGATTCATCTTGTTGACCATTATTAATTACTAATTACAATTTTAGTATCTACTAAAATTAACATAAGGTTCTTCTTTGCTTGTGTTGCTTGATGTCCTTTGGTTGTTACGGATGACAACCGACGCCCGCGCATCATCCCTTGTGGCGGGAAGTCCAATCTACCAATCCCGTAGTTTCACGCGTTCACGCCGTTTCACCACCGACTGATTTTGTCTCGCTTGCTCATCCCTGAAATTGTCCAACGGTTTGCCGCGTAATATCACATTTGATAAGCATCCCTAAGTCGTAAGACCTAGGATACAGATTGATTTAAATGTATCTGAAATCTTTGTTTTTATGATAGTTTTTTATTCTGAGGCTAGCCTGTCCGCTTTCTTGGTATTGTTTTTACATCGATATCTCAGCGTGAATTTATTTGACATTTGAAATACGAACTTTTATTTTTTTCGCACTTCACAAGTGTGACCCTTGTAATTAAGCTCGTTGCGTTTTGGGGAATTTATTGCTTTTGGTTTTCGGAATTTTAAGTAGGTGCCACATGTGGGTGTTTAGCCTCTTATGTTAGCAAATTGAAACGTTCGAACGACGCCAGTGTTTTTAACCGATTGCGACAGAAGGAGGGTTATGTTTTATGAATTTGAATTATTAGCGTCCCATCACACACTGCATTTTATGGTCTACAGTTTTCTAACTTATTTATTCATGATAATATGAAAGTTATCCTTAACATCATATCGTATAAAAGAGTTTGTAAAAAACTTACGAAACGATCGCCATTTTCGCCGACTTCCAACATGAACTGTACGTTTATCAGCCATACTATGAAAGTGTCTAAAGCTATCATCAATATCTAAAAATAAAACAAAACACTCAACCTGTTTTACAAAATATAGCAATTTCTAGCGGCTTTCAGCTGCTCGCAGTTCGGATCTCTGCAAATATTCAACTTTCCCGACGGACCCTATTATTTACCTAGAATAAAAGTAGCCTACGTCACTCGAGAACGTAGCTAGTTATTAGTGAACGAATTTTGAAAATCGGTCCAGTAGTATTTTATATTATTTATTACTAACAAAAATACTAATAATTTCTTTGTCTATAACTATTAGTCTTCTGTTAAAAAATTATAAAGAAAAAATCTAGGTGGATAAGAAAGGTCACTGTGTTTAAAGTTGAAATTAAAACTAAAAAAAAACTATGTCTATACTTCTCTTCTCTTCTTTTTTATTATTAGTATAGATATATCTCTGCAAACATTGAACTTTCACGCGGGACCCTATTACTTTCCTAGGATAAAAATGTCACTCGGGAATGTAGCTAGTTTATATATCTTTAAATACAAATTTATTATACATTTTTCATAAATTGTTAGCAACTGTATTTAACCTGTGACCCACAAATAAATAAATGATTTATTGATTTATGGTATAACTCAGAAACTACAAATCATAGTATCGCCCCCATTTCCCCCATTTCGAACCCCCTCTGTGTCGCAGATCGCTGAACCACTCAGGTCGTCTATTCTTAACGACGGAATAGGAAGCTACGTTATTCCCGAATGGCATAGGCTAGTTTTTTCCCGGAAAAATGATGGGGTCTATAGAGATTGAAACTGGGCGCAGGTGAAGTAAGTTGTTCTTGTTTAAGTTGAACTTGGTGGATTTGTTACTGTAAAAAGGGATATACTTACTGCAAATTGAAATAATTTCTTCCAAATATCAAATGCTTCCAAAATGATTTCGTAGAGGTGACGTAATTTCTTCGACGACATGCTATTGTGTTTGTTCAATTCACTTTCTTTCAACCAGCGTTCGAATTCAAAATTTATGAATTTCAACATACATAAAGCATATAAAGGGTTCGAGTCGATGAATATAGTCAAGATATTGTAAATGTAGTCAGATATATTGAAAATGTTTGTCAAAATACTATATACAGAGGGAAGAATTAAGTGTACTGAAACTAAGGATAGAACACTGATCCAATTCCAAATTCGTAATGTTTTTACATTACCCGGAGCAGTCAACGAATTGTGAATGAAGTCCAACTTTAATACAAGCGCAATATGGTCTAAACTATAAGCGATGTTGATAATGAAATAGAATACAACAGAAATGAGATAAAACAAGGAACTACAAACGCTTAGAATAAAGAGAAAAGTTTGAGATGAGAAAGAAATATGAGCCAGATAAATTTCATAAAATATTAAAAGTAGTAGAACACTTGATCCAATAAAGGAAATGACGTAGTATCTGTTAGAAGTGGGTGTGATGAATTGACCGTGGATGAAGTATTTCTTCAAAAAAATTGTAGTCGCCAATACATTTAGCGGAAGAATAACATTTTGAATGTCTTCACTAACTGTATTATTTATAATGTATTCTGGCAATATTTTACTTATTTTGTAATTTAATTCATTTTTCGGTTTCATTTTAAGTCAGTTCGGTATTCTCTTGCAACACAATAAGAGGAATGGAATAAAACCAACTCCCTGTTAATATCAAATCAACCAAAAGGTATAAATATTAAAACATTACACATCTCCTAATTACTAAATCAATATAGCTGAGTAATCGGACCTAGACAACGATGTCACTAGGACCTTACTAATTCATTTATCAAACAAATACCTACAAAACGTATTACCGTAAAATAGTAAGGCTTCGGAGCGTCGGTGGCTGGGCTGTTGAGTATCCGACTCGTAAGCGAGAGGTACCGGGTTCGAATCCCTCTGCGGCCATGTACCAATGACTATTTTCTGAGTTATTAATTGAATTGTAACCGATGCTCTTGAAATACATACATCTGTCTAATGTTATGAAAAGAATTTTTTTCTGGTGTTACGGTGCAACATGTGTTACAGACACACACAATGACCTTATCCATAACACCACTCATTTAAACAAATTAACAAATATTTATTAGTTATTTGGAACTAGTAACGAAAATTCACTAAATAATTTAAATCGTTATTAAAGTTTCAAAGTGAACTGCAGCAGAACCACAGTGTAGTTCGCAACGAGTCCAGCCGTCTTGAATGGGAGATTACGTCGATCCAGAACAGATTTAGGGCTGCCATATTTCTGAAGTGCCTTCTCATCCGAATAACGTTTTTTGTCATTCGGTTTGATTCTGGTAACAAATAAAGCTAAAGGAGGACCGGCAGAAATGTATGGACTTCAGCCTATTTGATGAATAACGTTAGGCGATATGTCATTAGGAAGGATTTTTTCATTTTCTACAACTTTTACTATGGCGACAACTCTAGAATCGCTGTGGGAAAAAAGTTATGATCAATTAAAGTGAACTTCGATTTGTACTGGAAAATTCGGTCTATTTGACCAATAACGTTAAGCGATATGTCATTCGAAAGGATTTTTCATTTTCTACAACTTTTACTATGGCGACAATTCTCAAATAGTTGTGCGAAAAAAAGTTATGATCAATACAATTGATCATAATAGTACAAAATGATGTTTACTTTAATTGCCCATAACTTTTTTCTCAAAGCGAATCTATAGTTGTCGCTATAGTAAAAGTTGTAGAAAATGAAAAATCCTTTGTAATGACATATAGTTCAACGTTATTGGTCATATACGCTGAATTGCCCGGACCTCCTTTAGATAATATCTACGTTTCACATAGCCGTATAGTAACCAGTAGAGCAGAATATATTAGTGTCAGCTGCACACTGTACTTACATTTAACATTTATGAAGTCGTGCGTATGCGTAACATTTATGAAATAGGTAAAGTATTGTAACGATGAATCACAGTTGTTGGATATAGTGGAGATCCCGTGCCAATACCCGCGGGAGAGGAAAGATCAGTACTAAAAAGCCGGTACTAACTCGAGCGATAGATCGGTACGGTATTCCTGCTGGTTTTTGCACCTGGATTTTCTGAGTGAACGATCAATCCGTATAGTTCTAGACGGTTACACGTATGATCTTAAGGCTGTCGACGCAGGAGTTCCTCAGGGGTCGGTTCTGTCCGCGACTCTTTTCCTGCTGCATATTAACAATCTGCTTGTACCCGGTACCTTTGGGTAAGCAGAGGACAACACAGTAACGGATCGATATCTGTCATAGGCAAAACCCAACAGGGACGATATTCAGTCTTGTCAAGAGGCCATGGTTGATCGCTTGAACGAAGCTCCCAAGGCAGTGTTCGATTGGGGCGAAGCCAACACAGGCATGTTTGTTTTCCGCTAAACGACGTCCATTCCATCTAGCTCCGCCTTTCCGGAATGTATCTGTAGAAATTACCGAAAACCAGTTGCTTTAGTTACATCAAGCACATGTCCGGTCTGACATGGAGTACTGCTGCCGCCTCTGGGACGGATCAGCAAAATACCAATTGGCCTCTTTGGATTCGATGGAAAAACGTGCAAAGAAGTTAATTTGTGATCCACAGTTGATTGAAGCTAAGCTGCAGGGCCTCGAGCATCGGCGTAAAATTGCAGTTTGTCGGTATTCTGCTGGTTGCATTTCGGAGAGTGTGCGAAGAAGTTGCACGATCTCATTCCGCCGGCCCCTTTCCGCTATCGGGAGACGCGATCCGGGCGAGCGCTTCATACTTATGTTGTGGATCTTACAGCTATCCGCAGCAGCCACTTTAATTCAACCTTTATAATGCGTACGGCCAAGGAATTTAACGCATTGCCTACGACACACATGTACTCGCACTTCCCTAATCATTGTAATCTTGACGCCTCCAAGGCAAGAGTGAATAGGCTGTTCCTAGACAGGCATGCTCCATCATAAGCCGCATCATCACTTACCACTAGGTAAGGTGGCGGTCAAATGCCTGGCTAGTCCAATTATTAAAAAAAAACCACTGAGACATTGATCGCTAAGAAGATGATAATGATAATATTTTTTGCAATAAAGCGAATGTAGCCAATGGGTTGCGAAATGCGAGGCCGTACCCATGTAGATATCCGCCTACCAATGCATTTTTCACCTAAAATCCCCGGGATATGTTGCTCTTACCCAATAAACAAATTGTAGGCCCCTTCACTATCAAAGCCATGGGTTTCCATGGGCTTCCCTCGTCACCCACGTTAATGAACGGGGTTGGTGTTATATCTACTCTGATAGATATCAGACGGCATTTAAGTATTCATGTAAGATTTTGTTCCAAAAAAACGAAAAAAAATATACGTACAATTTGCGAACAATTTGCAACTGTACGTTCGTTTAATTAAGATGATTATTTTTGTTTATTTGTTTAATCATTTACTCTTAGATAACTAACACATATGGATATAGTTCATACATATACAAGTCATAAACATGTTTATATTATATAGAAATAAACGTAAGTCAATGGCAGCACTCAGGACACCCGGTGGGTGGCGCTTCGCTAGCCCCGGTGTCGCGAGGTCGTCCAAGATAACGCCGAGCGATTAAGCCTTTCCACCTAAACTGATCCTTCCCTAAGGCATCTCAGTCCTTTGTCGGAACCAGTTATATATAAGTTCGTGGCTTGGTTCCAGCGTGTATACAAATAGTGATGATACATATTTAGTTAGTTCTTGCTACAGCAAACTGCAGCAAAACTACAGTATATTCAACTACAAGTCCGAACACCTTTATTGGTAGTTTCATATCTACGTCGAAGAGACCGTACACTCTCATGTATTGGAAATTTTTAATCATTCTCTTGATTTTTTTACTTTCAACACTTGCTGAGTCTGTAAAATGGGCAACTATTATAATAAAATAAAAAATTTAAAACATTAGTATATATATCCATAGTTTCTCCTTGTAATTAGATTAAGGGTTGGGGGTGTGGGGTGCCACCCTTCTCAGGGTACCCAGCAGAAGGTTTTGGTCAATCTCGTTTCGACAACTGTATTATTAGGCACTTGGTAAGGTTTTTACACTTTTATTACTATTGTGATATAGATGAGTCACAACATTCCACCCGATTAGCGTCTTCTTTGTATTTTTTTGAGATCAATCAAATTGCATTATGAGTAGTGTGATTTATTTTCATATACACTTACCCAACTCCTTAGTTACAATATCGCATGATAGTACAATTGTTGAGTAAAACCTCTGGCATTGATATGCAACCAAACATAATAACGTGAACTTTTTTCCCAGCCATATGCAGATGGATATTTTTAAGGACAACATGTTTGGCTGTAAAAAATAATGTTTCTTCTTTATACAATAATTATGTCAAGATTTCCTATTACTATTTATTTGTCTAGGTTGTGCCATTATGGCACCCTAACAGAATCTTTTCATGCTTAGCACTTCAAAACACACTAGTTTTGGCCTAATGCGATTTTAATAAAGTCATCATCATTGACAGGCCACAACAATCCGCTTCTGGACTTGGGTTTCCCCCACCATCACATACCACATAAACTAAATTAACAATCGTGTCCGGATTCACACCGCGCCATCTAGCCCCAAACTAAACCAAGCTTGTTCTATGAGTGCTAGATTACTGATATGTATATGCATACAGAATGTTATGCCCGATTTAACTGATTTAATATTTATATATAATAATACAGTTTTGTCATAATCTCCACATGCTTGGCTTTTACAACATTACAGCTGAACATTTTCTGTTCTACAGCTTAGTAACGGTAATATTATGCAAGTTATCCTGGACATCATAATATTATGAGTAAAAAAGTATGTAGGTAAATAACTTACGATACGATCACTATTTTCGCCAATTTCTAATATAAACTGTACGGTTATCAGCCATACTATGAAAGTGTCTAAAGCCATCATCATTATCTAAAATAAAACAGAACAGACTCAACCCGTTTTATAAAAAGTAGACTATTCCAGCGGCTTTCACCTGCTTACAGTTCGGATGTCTGCATTCATTCAACATTCCCGCGGGACCCTATTTTTTCCTGGAATAAAAAGTAGCCTATGCCACGCGGAAATAATGTAGCTTCCTATTCCTTCCATGTCAGTGGTCTGCCACGCAGAGGGGGTTCCATTCCCGGCCGTATTACGGGTCTGGGTGTTATATCATAAATTAATAAATAATTTATTTATTTGTGCATAGGCTACTTTTATCACGGGAAAATAATTGGGTCTACAGAAATCCGAACTGGAAAGAATAGTTTTACTCTTCAAAGCACACTTCAAACTCTTCATGTGTAAGTTGAATTTGGTCGATTAGTTACTGTACTTACTACAAATTGAAATAATTTCTTCCAAATATCAAATGCTTCCAAAATGTTTTCGTAGAGATGATGTAATTTACTCGACGTCATGCTATTGTTTTTGTTCTCTAATACGTATTCACTTTCTTTCAGCCATCGTTCGAATTCAAAATTTATGAGTTTCAACATACGTAAAGCATATAATGGGTTCGAGTCGATGAAAATCGACAAGACATTGTTAAAGTAGTCATAAATATTAAAAAAATTTGCCAACAGACAAACAGCGGGGAGAATCAAGTAGAATAAAACTAAGCATAGAACACTGATCCAATTCCAAAATCGCAATGTTTTCAAATTACTCGGAACTGTTAACGAATTGTGAATGAAGTCCAACTTTAATACAAGCGCAATATGGTCTAAACTATAAGCGATGTTGAGTGTGTAATAAAATACAATAGAAATTAGATAAAACGAGGAACTACAGAAGATTAGAATAAAGATAAAAGTTTGAGATTCCGAGAACGAAATATAAATCAGACTAATTTTGAAAAATAGGAAAAGTAGTAAGACACTTGATCCAATAAAGGAAATAACGTAATATCTATTAGAAGTAGGTGTGATGAATCGGCCATCGATAAAGTATTTCTTCAAAAAAACTGAAGTCGCCAATATATTTAGCGGAAGAATAACATTTTGAATGTTTTCACTAACTGTATTATTTACAAGGTATTCTGGTAACATTTTTTCCTATTTAGTGATTAAATTAATTTTTGATTTAATTTTAAGTCGGTTCGTATTCTCTTACTACACAATAACAGGAATGAAATAATACAAGCAACCTACTAATATCAAATCAACCAAGAGGTAAATATTAACTTACATTGAAAGCCATAACACTTCTCCTAATTACTAAATCAATATAGCTGAGTAATCGGTGACAGAAAGCGATGTTAAAAGCGAGGTGGATCTGGCTAATTCATTTATCAAAACAAATACCAACGGAACGTATTACCGTAATTGAAACATGTATGTTAGTTGACCTAAAAAATAAGTCATAGAAATAGTAAAAATTGGCTATGAAGCATCTCATTAAAATACATATATATGTATCTGTCTAATGTAATTAAATTCTAATTGTTATGGAGTTACGGTGCCACGTGTGTTACAAACACAAACAAAATGACCTCAACGATAACACAACTCATTTAAACAAATTACAAAACAAATTTATATTGGAACTTGTAATGAAAAGTTACTAAATAATTTAAATCGACATTAAAGTTTCAGAGTGAACTGCAGTAGAACCACAGTGTTGTTCGCAACAAGTCCAGCCGTCTTGAATGGGAGACTAGCGTCGATCCAGAACAGATTTAGGGCTGCCATCTTTCTGAAGTTCCTTGTCATCCGATGAATGTTTTTTGTCATTTTATTTGATTCTGGTAACAAATAAAGTTATTATTTTTATTATTCGTATTTAGCTTCAGACTGTATTTACCTCTTAACTTTATGGATATCGTACTTATGACGTAGGAGCGATTGAGAGAGGTTGGAAGGGGAGAGGTAGCATTGCCAGAGTGGATTACAGTCCATGCATGTAGTGGAGAAGGATCGGTACTAAAATCCGGTACTAATGCGAGCGATGATAGATGTAAAGCGGCACGAGTCTAATGTCAGCGTGCTAGCGAGACCGATTCAAAGTTGGTTGGATGCAAGCAGCCAGAAACAGACGTGAGATAAAAGTTGAAAGCTATGTTGGAAGACGATCAAAGACAAGATCTGAACGAAAATGGATGGACGGGTGTAATACAAGTTATTTGTTATGTAAATCTATCATCGAACACAGGAAAATAAACAACTGCGATTTCTCTTATGTAGTTTCAGCGCTGCGAATACAAATCGTGCTCCGTAAATATTATTGTTACGAAACATAGATTCATAACAATATATAGAGTTTGAATACATTATAAGGTTCTTACCAACTCCAACAAGCATTATGTTGTTCCAGATATCACCCGCAGCATCAACCGAGGAATAGAATATCTCAAACTGATAACACATTGCCGATAATAAGACCAGCTTCTTAACTAGCAAAGCAATAATGAATATTTGCATCGTTATGCCTATCAACCGTAAAAATTGAAAAATGTCATGCACCATATTATTCCACTTACTATGGTCCTGACAAACCCTTCTTCATTCACATTCATCTGGAATCATTGAGAAAGGAATCATTGACAATGCCAATAGCCGGGCTGGTTGGTTGGTTGGCCATCAAATGGTTTTTTTTCGCCGTAAACGAACAAACTTGTCTTGTCTTCGTAGGGTTGAACTGGACGAGGTTTCTTCTGCCCCGTTCGGAAACCTGCTCCAGGGAGGTCTTGATTTCAGACAAAAGAAATAAAAACTTACGTCATGTCGTGAAATGGAGCCAGCGGCAAACAATTGAATAAGCAATTCCACATTAAGTATCCATTGTATGAATGTATCAACTGTCAAAATAAAAACCTGAAATGATTACACGATGATTATTAGCATGCCACAACTGAGGTTTGTACATATATTTTTATTTTCATTGATTATTTTTTTAGGAAGATTGTCCAATGGCATTTTAAGAATTAAATTATTTACCGGAAACTACAAAGTACGCTTCAGTATATCAAAGGCGTTCATAATATTCTCATGAGAGCGGTATATGTGCTTCCAGTTCTCGTTGAAGTCTACAGAAAGTTCACTTTGCATATTTTTGAACTTCTCATTATGTAACTTCACTGCCAGAAACCAATGCTTGAATTCAAAATTAACTATCGCCATCATTCGAGTTGCATACATTATTCTAGAATCAAAATACACCAATGATACCACATATATTACATTGTATACATGAAACGATCCGTATACATGCATGTAGTAGTATGCGCTGATACATGTAAGTAATATGAACAATGGGAAGAGCACTCCACACAAAACCCAATTCAAAAATTTCACTCTCTTATAACTGTTGGTATTAATATTGAAAGTATTATGAGCGTTTTGAATACGCAGTACGCAAGAAACGTGATCTAAGCTGTGACATACATTCAAAATGAATGTTATAAAGAAAGCGGAGATGTTGAGTGTGAAACAATAAAGGGTATAGAAATTAACACATCGCTCCAATGTACTGAAACTTTGTTTTAGATTCAATGGAATAATACGATTGAAATAGACGTATATGTAAATACACGTGCCAAGGAAAGAAATCACGTGGTCCCCAAGGACAGTGGGAGTAACGAAATGGTTGATAATGTTACATTTTTTTAAGAAAAACAAGGCCGACAATATATGGAGCGGTCTCATCAAAGATTGTGAATCTCTTGAAAGTATATTGTTGGGCAAAAATTCACCCAAAGAACGCATATTTAATCCACTTGTATAGCTACTCTTTCAGACTGATGCAAACTGGAATGTAATGCAATTTATTCGCTTGAATATTGAGATCGGTAATAATTTTGTTGAAAGGGTAGGTATAATTCATTAGCAGAATTGCAAACGTTGTACGTTTACTTTCCTTGAAAGGCTCTATCCGAAGGTCATTAAATACTTTTGATTAGATTTACTTAATTACACTTAAATATTTTGTGTAGTATATGGGCATGGCCACTAAATGTTGCAGTATTTCACAAACACAATGAATGTTATCTAAAGTTTATTGATTTCCAAATTTCTGCGGCAAACATCATGAAAGTAGGTACACATAGGCGAATTCTATTAACATTGAATGCATTTCGCGAGTTATAAATCTAACTATGGAAAACGCTGCTGACCACCTACGAGTGTAACCATCCGTATGCTTAAGAATTATTTGTATAAAAGCTTTTCGTTGATTTTTATTATGTAAACTGTTGTGAATATGGATGAATGGGTTTATGCAAATTATAGGTGTCACAGACTCAAAGGAAACCAAAGATTAATTTCTAATATGAATTTAATTTGAGTTCGATATTAGAACACAAGACTGTGCCGACGGTGGCCGAGCGGTTACAGTATCCGACTCGTAAGCCAGAGGTCCCGGGTTCGAATCCCGCTCCGGCCATGTACAAATGACTGTTTTCTGAGTTATGTACATTAGTTGAATACTAACCGATGCTCTTACGGTGAGGAAAAATATCGTGATGAAAAATGCACATTCAGGCAACTTGATGTGTACCCATGATCCAATCTGGTCGGGTTCCCTGGTAGCAGGGTCATGGAGGTCAGATGGCAGTCATCATCATCATCTTGGCGTTAAATCCCGCTTGCGCTCCTGCGCAACACCCGGGAGCCCGGCCTTCCTGCTTTTCCTAGTCAACTTTGTTCGGTCTTTGGCATCCTCATTGGTGAGTACGTTGGCACGCATGTCACCCTTAACGACGTCCAGCAATCGCTTCTTGGGCCGGCCTCTCCTTCGCGTTCCTGACGGGGGCGGCTTGGCCAGATATCTGTTCCCCACATAGTTTGCCGGTCTGCGCAAGACGTGGCCGTACCATCGAAGGTGTCACTCTTGTAGCTTATCTGCGATGTCACGTACTTAAAGACTACCTAGAAGATGTGGGCGTTCCGCACGCGATCTTTGCGGGAAACCCTACACATCCACCGCAGCATCTTCATTTCCGTGACTCGCCACTCCTGCTTGTGTCGCTCTAGTAGAGGCCAAGTCTCGCTGCCGTACTCGTATAAGAGAACAGGTCCAATAATAGTCTTGTAGACCTGTCCCTTCAGCTTCATCGGCATCTTGGGGTCACAAATGACAGCTGTCACCTCCTGCCATTTGGCCCAAGCTGCGGATATTCGAGCTTAGACGTCGTTGTCGATGTCACCAGTTGCGCTTAGTACCGACCCCAGGTATCTGACCTGATCCGTTCGTTTGACCTCCTCTTTACCTATGCGTACAGGTAGAGGGTCTGTACTGTTGCAGGCCATGTACTCTGTCTTCGCCACATTGATCTTCAGACCGCCGTTCTCAAGCGACTATTTCTACTTTTCCACCCGATGGACAAGTCGCCCCTTGTCAGAGTCTGTCAACGCGATATCGTCAGCATACATGAGTAGCCACGATAGTACCTCATGATAGTCCGTCTAATATCACGTTGAACAGAAGTGGGCTGAGCACGGAGCCCTGGTGTACCGCAACGGAAATCGGTAACGGGTCGGCTTCACCAACAGCAGTCCTAACTATGGAACCGAAATCGCGGTACATGTCTCGGATAATGTCAATAAAGGCTTCAGGTACTGACTTGGACCGCAACGCCCACCAGACCATCTTACGAGGGACACAGTCAAAGGCTTTCTGCATGTCTAGAAACAGGAAATACAAAGGTGTTCTTTGATCTGTATCTCTCCATGAGAGTTCTCAGGGCAAATACGGGGTCCATGGTCCCACGACCCGGCCGAAACCCATACTGACACTCCGAGATCGTACATTCCCGTCGAGGTCAGATGGCAGTCGCTCTACTATAATTTCCTGACTTGCCAAATCCTGGATCATGGTCAAGGCAGAACCCGGGCTCTCGTGCGCGAGAGCACAACCGGGACATTAACGCCAAGATGATGATGATTGGAACACGAGACTATTTTAAGAATTAAACTAATTAAGCCTACGACTCGGATCGAGGTGAGATCAGATGTCATGCGATGGTGCCGTCGCGTAGAGCCGCTGCTTTCCAGGTCGCGAGGCGCACGAGGCACGGCGTCGGCGCTTTACTTGAGCGCGTGCGACAACGCCTCGTGCCTCGGATGTCATATCAACCGTTGCTTGGGGCCAATGTGCAATTCAGGTGGCCTGGTCCAGTCAGCAATATGCATCTACAGCATTAATGTATAAATCAATATTATAATAATGTTAGTAAAAATAGGTACATTATGCAATATTAACGTGTGGAGCGGCCAAAAAGTATTCTTTATGGAACTCCATTATTATAAATCAAATACCGTTTGTGTTTTGTGTACTGCGACAGGGTTTGGACTTGTGTCACGCTACCCTGAGCCATAAGCCCATTTATCATCGTGTACATTTTCAATTCGTATTTCTCTTTTGTTATGTATTTGTTTTTTTTTTCTTTTTAATTCTGTAACATTTATTTTATATACATTTTGAATTTCCTATATTTATATTATCGTCCAAATACTGGATAATTTATTTTACAACTTGTACATAATACACAAAAAATATATAATTACTAAAACTACCTATAAATAAAAACCTTAAAATTACTTAAATAGATAAAATATTTGCCCCAAGTCCCCTGAATGCGGAAATGTGCCCAGACAATGTGGCCGCGTTGCCCCGCTGGATGGTGAGGCTTATACGCTGTCCCAAATAGAGGCTAGCCTTCTGGTCATTACTAATATCGACCAGGCGCTTGGCTAGTTCCCTATATAGGGAATGTGCGCCTGGTCCCCACGGCCCAAGAGTTTCCACGCCAAATGGCGCAAATATGTAGTCGCCACTGAGACATGCGTATTTGCGCCGTTTGACGTTTTCAGCAGAGGCAGCACCGGCCCCTGCTTGACACGCGGTGGTTGGAAGATGGGACGGCGCAAGGGTATCGATGCACGTAGCATCCCAGACCAAGGGCCGTCCCAGTTTCCAGGGCGTGAGTGTCATTCCATCGGGTCTTTTCCCATCATCGCGGGCTAAACCGTTGGGTTCCAGCACCGCGGGAGCACCAGCGGAGGCAAAGGCCCGACGGATGACATCATTGAGGTCAGCAACGTGGAATGCGTCCGGCGCTCCTACTACACGACAAACCATGGTGGCCGAGCTGGTCAACAGGGCGGCCACAGTGGCAGTCGTGTGGAGCGCTGCATGGAGCTCCAAGACGCAGGGCCGTGGCAATCCTGAAAGTGGCACGGTCGAGCAAAGTGCTGATGTTTTTTAAGGCATTGCCTGGAGCCAGAGGCCCGACTCCCACACGCCAGCAGCCAGAAGGCGAGCACGCTCTGCAGAATTGGTTGTTGCGTCTAAAAGTTTGTTTCGCGCCAACCTACAGAGCGGTTCGTCCCATAGCCGCTGTGAGCAAGAATTAGTGGGCTCTGCCTCCGGGCAAGCCAACTGCCACGCGATTTTGGCCTCGGTAGAAAGCCGATGGAAATGTCCCTAGTTTAGGGAGGACAAAAACGCTGGCAAGGACACACTAGACACTTTACGAACGCCCAGACCACCATAGCGAATAGGCAATGATGCCTGCTCCCAAGAAGAATTTTCCAAATTAATGTTTAAAACTGATGTAAGTGTTTGTTCCACGGTGTTGTCTTGGAGTTCTAGAAGAACGGGATGTTTCCAAAGCTGACAACACCGTAAAACATACATGAATTTTGGAACAAAAAGGCAATATCGGATTATAGCAAAACCCATGTGACTGTTAATTTTGAGAAGGCGATCTGCAATTGAATTGAAATTTTGAATTTTGTGGTCCACAAAATATTTCAGCGATTCGTCAAAAATAGGTGACCCTAGAAGGTGCAGGTTAGTCTTGTCGACGACTGTGATATTTAGGGCTAGGGCGCGAAATACTGCTACAACAGCGCCAGCCGACGGACAAGACTCAGAGATATACAGCTCACACTTCGAGAAATTCAGGTCCAGGCCTATGGCACTGAACTCCCGAATGAGGAGTTGTAGATCCTGTAAAATAGTTGTAGCATCACCTCCTAGGGTACCGTCGTCCAATTACCAAACGTTTAATGTTGAATTTAGTTTTTCGACTATGGGGTGTATCGCGAGACTAAAAATGGCCGGCCCAGGAGGGTCACCTTGCTGGCAGCCGACCGCCGAGTACAAAAAGTGGCCTTTGTGTATAAGGTTTGTCGGTTGTTCATAACATTGCCAAAGAAAATTATAGGCGGCCGGCATGTTTGTCTTAACTTGGTTGAGCAAGGCGCCTCTATCCACAGAATTAAAGGCATTTTTTACGTCAACCTTCAGCAGAACCTCACCGCCATTATGATAAAGGAACGTCCTGAGGGCATGAACGGCGGCTTCGCAGCCTCCTTTCGAACCAAAACCCAGCTGGATCGGCTGGAAATATTCTTTCAGACTGGGCGCAGAAAACCTGCAACACAGCTTAGCTGTCAGGCGACGGTAGGTGGTACCAACCGCAATGGGACGAATGCCCTCGTCCTTCTTTTTTAAAGCGATAAGGTTGGCACTATACAGGGTATCTACAACCGATGAGTCTACCGCACCTAACAATATCATGTTCGTAAGCCCTGTAATAGAGTCCAAAAGAATATCATCAGCCTCACCAGCGCAGCTCAGGAGGTCCTTGAGGTGCTGCGGAGTCAGGCCATCAATGTCGCCCGCCGAGCCGGTTGGGAATGAAAAAACGGCTTGGCGAACGGCATCCGCTGAAACATGCAGCGCGGAATCCGCAGCACTGGGGGCGTCTGGTAACTGAAGGTCTGCCGGAGGTTGAGGATATTTACTGTGGAGGCCGGCCAAAGTCTCGGGCGTATCGGGAGCAAAAGTATCATTAGAAAAAAGGATACGAGCTGCCCCTTTGATATCACCGTCATTAATTTTATTTTCTACATGTTGAAGTACATTCCGAGTTGGTGTAAATGTGCGTAAGTTGGAACTATTAAGAGTAAGGGGGTTTAAACAGTTTTTTATAATACTTGCTGTTAATGAATTTAAAAAAGTGTTAGGACCGGTATCTTCAACATGTAGAATACTCAGCTCTCTTTGTCATTTTTGGCTGTAGCTCTTTGAAGATCTCGTGCAAGGGCTTGGGCTACAACGATCCTCGCCCCCGGGGGATCCGTTTTGAAGTTTTTAGGTGGGCCACCCGTTCCCAGAATGGCTTTAAAGGGACTAGAGGCACTGACACTGGGGCACTGGGAACAGGGGCCGACGAAGGGACAGAGGCGCTAAGTACGCCGCGATCTTTATGCGACTTACCAATGTGAATGTTGAGGCCTCTCTGTCCCTTGAAGAAGAGAGGCTGGGGGCATCTGGGGCATCGTATCAAATTTTCCAATGACCTCGACCGTGCGTCATTTGCATCCTGGGACATGGGGTATTGGGGATATTTACAGAAAATATCTCAAAAAACTAAAACTAGGTACTATATGAAAACAAAGTATCAAAATAAAATCACACTTCATCATGAAATCCAATTCTGACAAATCTGACGCAGTCTCATTCTTGTGACGTGCGCCATCTTGCGCCGAAGCCAGCCGAGTAATACCGGCAGCGTCTTGTAACCAGGCAACGCCTTACGTTGCCGAGGTAACAGCTTGTCCAAGATGTTGCAGATGTCACAGCAAAACAGTCTGTCATTTCAGCACAGCCTCATAACATAAATTATATACACGGAAAATTGGGGACACGCACAACCACGCCCACACACCACAGTATTCTCCACTACTGGGCGCGACGCGCACCAACCCTTAGGCCATCCAGAAAGAGTTACATATATTTAATATGAATATTTAATCGGCAGACAGCAGACTCGAGCCGTGACAGTAGTTTTTTTTTTTTTTTTTTTTATACATATTTCTTTGTAGATGGTAAATAAACGATTATTTATTTATTTATTTTTATCCATCCCTACCAAACTATCCAGTTGTCTCGTGCGTCCATTACTAATTTCACATCTAGCCCACTAAGAGACACAATAATAAGGTACAAAACAAAAAAAACTAGATAAACTAGTCTCGAAGTTTAATTCACTGGCGCCAAATATCAAAATCCAAAACAAGGAATCTCTTTCCCTTTTAGGAGCCCCCATAGTTACTGAATCGATTTCTCCTTTAGTTGTTTTCCTAACAAAGAAGTTCAACAGGTTTCAAGACCGGCTATTAAAGATTCATCCACATATCGCCATCACCATAATCTGTTTTTGTTTGTTATTCGTCTCGAACGCTATATACATTCTACGCTGTAGTCCCTTGTGGAAATATCCCCGTCTTCTTTCATCACTCGACACCACCATACAAACCACGCTGTCATCAGACAAATAAAATAAGAGAGATAACATGGTAGAAAAACCATACCATGTTACATAGATATACTTAAAACAGAAAAATAAAAAAGAAATAAAGGGAACGTTCACAAAAATGCAACGTTACAGTAACGATGCCAGCATTCTGGAAACGCTTCCGCTTGGCAGCGAGCTAGAATCAGCTTTTTGTATGTAATTAATTTTTTATGTAAAATGTGTATTTAGTTTCCTAAATTGTAGTTTTTAATTTGTACATATTGTAATGTAACTATATACATAAAAAATTGTATAATAAAGTTGAACAGGGGTACAAAAAAATAAGGAACCTTTGGAGTAATTTGTATGACACTTAATTCATATTTGTACCCACGCGTACTCGATAAAGTGTGATTCCAACAGTTTACAGTTTACATGAATGAAGTACCTAGTTGTTTTTAGTTCCCAGTATAATTGTTAGATTTTTTTAAATCCAGATTTGTAGTTTATTCCCTCTGTGGCAGTGACGGGAGGGTGTCATGCAGCGGGCTGGTGATCCTGAAACGGAAGGCTATTTTCTATATTACGTAGTGATGGACGTGCAAACAGCTCACCTGATTGTAAGCGGTCACTGTCGCCAATAACATCTACGATTCAAGTTTTTAGGTTGCACGCAACAAAAAGTTGCTACCTTATCCTTCAAACCGGAACACAACAATGAAAGCATTGTTGCTTGACGGCAGAAATAGATAAGGCGATGGTACTCACCCAGGCGGACTAGTCAAGCTTGACAGAGTCCTACCACCTGATAGGTAGGCTGGTGAAAGGCGCGAGCGCATTACCAAAACCATTGGCTCTAAAGTCTTATTTGGTTACCTTATATTCGCTAGTAATTAAAATGGTTGCTACACGACACATTTCAAGTAATGTATAGGTATTTTATTATATTAAATTTAATTCTCATACAGACAATATGATTAATTAAATTCATAACCAAGCAATATAAGTAATGAAGGAAACTTCCCAATCAATTTTGGTCGTACGTAATCAGTAAGTCGATGTATTGTGAAGAACAAACTATATTGTATATTACATTTGCAAAAATTTTACGTGAAAGATTGGTTGTCATAATATTACTGAAAGTGATAAAACCTAAGTATTAACTTACCTGATCCTTCGTTTATAATGAAAAATAAATACTGCATCGGTCATAGTGAATATTTGCTTGACAACTTTATCGAGAAAGACTTCAATAAATTGCTTGGGCCTCTAAATTTTTTTCAAACAATCATCCTGCACTTTAAATACAAAATTCAAGATGGATTCATTACACCTAATAACTTTACCCATAATGTTCTCAATATGCTCTGCATCGGTGTTTTCATTTCTATCCATATTACAACGTGTATTTTAACAATTCGGTCAGTCCTTTTTTTCCCAGTGATAAGGGAATCAATAACCTTTTACTATTCTATTTATTTAGTAGACTTCCTAATCGGTTTCATTATCAACTTAGTTACAAATTACGTACACAGTCACTCAGAAGTTAGTTTGACCCTCAAACTTCAAAGAGTATTCAAATTTACCAAGAGCTATACCCGTAACTATGAATCTTATGTGAGATTGAACTGGTTGTACAGTATTTTAAGTATATCGTATATAGTGGCACATATTTTAGTGTTACTATTTCTCAATGAAAACAGTCCTTTCGGATATTTATTTCAATATAGTTTTGATATAAATATTGTAAGATGTACTATGTTGGTAAAGCTGATGACTACAGAGTTGTATACTTGGATTCAGAAACTTAAAGACGACAGTGAATCTGTAATAGAAACAGCAACTCAAGAAGAATTCTTTTATCAGTATTTGATCTTGCTGAGCGCGTTTAAAGACTTTGAAAAAATTTACAATGTCGTGGTAAGCAATATTTTATTCCTCATATAATAACAAAAAAAGGAATAAGGTTCAATAATGCAAATAAATAAATATGATTCTACAAATTCACACAGCGCCATCGCCCCAAAGTAAGCAAAGCTTGTGTTATGAAAGATAACTGATAAACTACTTATAGACTTTTATTAAATACATACCTATTATACATACTACACCCAGACTGATAGAATTTAAAATTCATCAATTCAATTTCTGCTCGACGGGGATGCGAACCTGGGACCTCTGCTTGGCACACCGGCATGTTAACCAACTGAACCACTCAGTTTGTCAAGTCTGTCTTATTGTTCTTGATTTTCAGATAACATATTACACAGTCGAAATCTTCTTCGAATGTTTGGCTTGCTTGCAACTGGTTATATTTTTTTCAAAGGACAACGTATTGTATATGGTATGTAATCTTCTTGTAAGTCGTTACACTCTTAGCATAGTGGTCATAGTGATCAGTTGAGGATTGGTATCACGTTTTACCTACCGACATCCACTCTTCACAAACTACACTACGCTACACTCGTCATAGCAACAACATCAACAGTAGTGACCTTCCGCGTGGTCTTGTGCCTTCTCCCTTTCCCTGCCTTAAGGGCCCACATAGACATTTCTTTGTAGTATGTCCTGGCCAAATACGTCCAGAACACTACAAGCATTTTTTCTAGCACCACATCTCCAAGGCATCTGTCCTATTTTTCGTAACTTTAGTATTTGTTTTATTATATAGTAGAAAAAGTAGGATAAGATTTTCTGTAGTATTTTATTTCAATCATGATAAACGATACTGTAGTTTTTATTTATTTCTATACTTTTTCAGTACGCCGGAAAGATTCTCATCATTGTCGTACTGTGGTTCATGAAAAATATTTTTCATATATCAATGTTGAGCATGGAATGTGAAAAATTCTACGTGGCAGTAGAAAGAGCTGAATATTGTTGCATGATGTTAAAAACCAGAAATAAAATGCCAGGTTAGTAGATAATTATCAGAAACGAAATCTTGCAAGTGGAGGCTAGATGCAGTAAGACTGCGTTGGCGCTTATTGGGTGAAGTTGGTTTCCAGCTGAGTAATGGACTAGTGTAGGCTGATGATGAATATAAGTTCATCTAAAAAAAATGGAGCCTGGAGTTGACTCCGTAAGATTCGAGGAAGATCACGGAGATTTCTTAGTCTTATTATTTTTCTTATTCCTATTCCTATTCTAATTCCTATTATTATTCTTATTGTTTCCTGATACCGGCAGGTTCTGGCAGCTATTTCTTATCCCTGGGCTTACGTAGCAGGTGACCAAACTAAATGTAATTATAATGTTATTGTGTAGTCTCGCTGCGTCGGCTTTGCAAGAACGTGGTCCGCGTGTCCCGCGCCCGGGGCGGTGCGCTACGTGGCTGTGGCGTATTCGCGGTGGACGCCGCGCTGCCACTGAGACTGCTTGTCACGCTAGCAGACTATACCATTGTGCTGCTACAATTCGCATTTCCTGCTAACGTAACAAAAAATTAAATGATGTATAATTTTAAATTTATTGAACGTCCGTTATAGACAAGCTGTTGGAACTATTAATGTAATAACATCTGCAACCCTGTATACTTTAACAATAAAGACAATTCTGATTCTGATTCCATTGGATTCACGCCGCCGGAAGAAATGCATTCATCCGTTTAGGCGGGAAGAGGTAACAAACATGTACACACTTACATACACACGCAAACCTTCACATTTCCGATATTAGTGGGAGTCTTCCGACATGACGTATTTATTTTTGTATAAATAAATAGCTACATACATTTAAAAGTATTTATGATATCGACCGATCTATTTCATTAGCTAAGGAGCTAATAACCGAAATTGACAAATAAAATTAATCTATACATATAGTAAATTAGCAATAAATTGTATGTATTTACAAATAAAAAATACGTGTGGCACTTGGGGACTGCTGCGGTAAAGCTATTGCATAGCATTTTTTATGAACTTATGCAATTATAATTATTTATTTATTTTATTTATGCAGTATTTTTTTTCGTCTTCATCCAAAAAGCACGCTGTCTCACCTAGCATTGTGTCTAAAAGAAACAGAATCAGTTTTGAGCAGTTAGCAGTTAGTCTACACGCATACGTCTAGTCGCACGCACACAAACACCGTGCCGAAGTCTGCTGAACTGAAACGACGTTAGACGATGCACGGCTTTCAACGCCGCACCACTGTGCCGGTCGGAGTGGGGGGTGTTAGGTTTATTTTCGTTACGGAATTTCTTGATTCGGTCGCCGCGCTCAAAGCCCGCGATAAAAACTATGCAATAGCTTAAAAATTTATGGCGATTATGAAATCTTCTTCTTATCCGAGTCGATGGACTTAACTCCCTCTTATACTTTGTTCTCCCAGTATTTGGCGACGCATACAGCATTTGGACTGGCCTCGTACAAGTTATCCAAGCGCTGGTTTGGAGAGCAGATTTCTTCTCTGAGAAAGTTTCTGAGTTTAAGCCCATCGTGGTTATACAATACAATACAAAAACATCCCAACTCCCAACCTCCTGCATCCCTTACAAATAAATATTTTAGATTATGTACTTAAAGCAATATTTTAGCAAATAATCTTATTATCATGTGTGTGTGTGTGTGTGTGTGTGTGTGTGTGTGTGTGCGTGTGTGCGTGAGTGTGCATGTGTGTGCTTGTGTGTGCATGTGTGGCTGTGTGTGTGCGCACCCGTGAGTGTTATGTGTGTGGTGTTTGTTTGTGTGTCTGTATATGTTTATCATAGGATAAAATTGCGATTATTTTTTCTGTAGAATCATAATCAAAATTCTTCAACCACGATGTCACAATTCTCCTACACTCCAATTTACACTTTGAATGTATGTTTAGGATTTTATTTATTTTGTTGTAGATGTAGCTCCCGAGGAATTAAAATGTACGTTGAGCCAAGCTGGAATTGGTCGATACCGAGGAACAGACGGTGCAAAACCGCCGCGAGGTGGGCGGATTGGATAGGTCATAGAGGATATGGCAATGAGTACGCAGAGTAAGCTGAAGTATAAAAAGTTGACGCACTGCGAGAACGCTGCATTTTCTGTAAAGTTCAAATGTAGGGAACCGGTTTGGCAGTTTCCAGCCCACCTTCAAAAGCGCCCTCCAAGCTTTAGTAAATAGGTTTTGTCACATCCAGCCCATGAGTCAACGCAATAGGAGATTAAAGATTTTGCGAGGGCGAGGTACACCGTTCTTAGTACCTTGAAATTAACGATATCACGAAGTGTTTTAAATATAAATATTAATTTACGTACTCAGGCTGCGAGCCTGTCCATATGTGGGTGGAAGAAAAGAAGGTTATCGAGGTTGACCCCTAGATACTTAATTGACCTAACACTTGAGAGCTCAGGACACCCGCACAGCCTGTTTATTGATAGTTCTGAACAGGAGTGAGAAAATAGGGAGAATTTGGGAGATGCAGACAAACTCCTACTCGACACAAAAAAAACATAAATTTCGTCTTGTCTACGTTCAATGTCAGCAAATTCTCGTCTAACCAGTTCCGTACAGAGTTGAACCCAGTCTGGGCACAGTTGAATGCCAACTCCCACGTCTCATCGTAGAATATCAGCGCAGTAGCGTCGGCGTAGGTAAAAATAGAACCACCCCTAAGCTTAAATTGACATAGGTCGTTAATGTAGATTAAAAACAACGTAGGACCGAGTATACTACAATGAGGCACCAAGAGATTCCCAGCTCATTACTTAACCTATCACCAAGCCTGACACGTTGCCGTCTATTCGAGAGATAACTCCTAAAAAGTTCAAGCTGAAAGCTTCTGATACCAATTGACTCCAGCTTGGTAATAAGTGTGGGTACAGAGACAGTGTCAAATGCCTTCGCCAAGTCTAGGAAGATACCTACCACTTTCTGTTTATTATCCAGGTGAGTAACAATGTTGGTAGTAAGTTTCAGTACCGCATCACTAGCAGAAATGCCAGAACGAAAGCCATATTGTGAAGGTGACAAAATTTTATTTTTTTCTAAATATTTTACTAGTTTGTTGTTTATTAGTCTTTCCAAGATCTTTGAGAGAGCGGGTAGGATCGAAATTGTTCTATAATTAGTGACACTGTCTCTGTCACCACTTTTAAATATTGGCGTGACAACTGCTACTTTGAAAACGTCAGGAAAAGATCCCGACGAGAAAGCACGATTGCAGAGAAAGGTAATGGGACGGGTCAGAACTTCCATGTATCTTTTTAGGAATGTGGTTGACAATCTATCCACTCCAGTCGCGCAGTTGTCTCTGGGATTTGCAATTAAACTCCCAACTTTAGCCTCATTAGTGTCCAGGAGTGCAAAAGAATATGGACAAGACTGAATGACACCGACCGACGTCGCAAGTTGCCGGTTGGTTTGATATTTTCAGCCAGTATTCTTCCTATGTTTGCAAAAAAGTTATTTACCCCATCGATACTACGCTCTGGATCCCGAGATGAAATAAGGGAATCTGCACTAGATTTATGTTTAGCGGTAGAAGTAATATTTTTATAGCACTCCAAAGACGTTTATTATTGCCTTGAGCATTCTGGATCAACGCTCTATCATAATCCATTTTTGTTCTCCTGAGTAGGGCGTTGCAGAAATTTCTATACCTGGTAAATGTAGTCCTAAGTATTATATCAACAGGCGATTTTTTAAGTTTAATATGAAGTTTCGCAAATATTTCAAAAGTCCCGTAGTCATCCAAGGTTTTCTTAATGAACATCGGTTTGACGCTGCTTTTAAAGAGGTATTGGCAGTAACAATTCTGTTAAGAGTATTAGTAAACAATTTTGTGGCTTCATTTATATCAGACATACTGTACAAAGGATTAAAATTAGTTCTTTGTAGTTCTCGTTCCACAGAGTCTTAGTCGATTATTCTAAGAGTTTTGAGTTTGGACATTACATTCGTTTTTCTATAGTTAGAAGTTTATCGTGATCTGTTACAAACATTTTGTTTTTAAAATGATATAGTCCAGGCAAGATTGATTGTTACGTGTGGCCAATGTGTACGCAGGAAGCATGCCGTGACAGGAAATGAAAGTTAGGTATTCTGTAGACTGAGAGTCGCAACCGTTTTCAGAGATATCAATGTTCATATCGCCCACCAATACTATATTTTTATATGAAGAATATAGGTTTAAATGTTCATTTAATGTGACCAGAAAATCATTAATATTACGATTACTAGGTAGGCGATAGATTGACACTAAGACTGTGTCAGTACCTAAAATCATAGTGATACAGTTAGCGTCCTTTATTTTTGATTCTACAACGGTAACACAGTGATGACTGCGATAGTACACCACTACACCTTCATTTTGCGTCGAATGCTGTGATGTAGCAGTAAAGCTGTATCCATCGAGTGGCGGAAGGGGGGGGAGAAGTCGCCAACCAACACTCGGTAAGTACTATTACGTCCCAATCCGTGTGTCACTCCTGTCCAGAAGCGTAACTTAATACTTCTTATTTTTTTACATATAATTTTTAAAGATGAACGATGCGTCACTGATATACTTTTACAATCCTCGATCGTACAGGTAGCGGACCTAGCCACTCCAAGATCATTAAGTTCCATGTTTATATCGTCGAGATTATAGAATTGTAATGTGTAGGTAGGATATCGACAGATAACAAAGTTTATTTACATTTAAGTGTGGGGTAGTTTGCACTAAAAATACTTGTACTAAAGTTACAATATGGCTGCGTGTAAGTATCAATATTCTGTGACTGGTTCAAAATTAAAACTTTAGTGTTATGTTGTAGGTAGAATAATAATATTAAATAATACATTTTATTGATTACTGGATGCATGGTTTTTAGGCTAAAAATTATGTTACTGCTGGCCAATATTGCGTAATGATTAGCTGAGTGGCCGTCCGATGAATTGCTATAAATACATTGTGTGCTTGTGTGTGGGGTGTGTTGTGTTGGATATGGGTTACCTTTCAACCTGTAAATATAAACGTGTTATACGACATTAATAATAATAGGATAATAATATAAATCTAGTCATTGTGTTTTCATAACCTTTTTAAGATCCAGTTCAGTTTTTATCCACGTTGGTTCCGATTCTGCAGTTTTCTTAATGAAAACCTTGCCACGGTACGTCCAACAGCTGTTGCACTTATCTTGTTTTTGCAAATTACGACCAAGGTAATAAAGGTGTTTTCCTTGGACGGACAATGATTCCGCGATGTAGATCGGTGTGGGCAATCTGACCAATTTGTGGTGTGAAGTGAGTTTGGATCTAAGGATCTCCCAGTTTTCGGGTACGGAAGGAGGCAAGTTATTTATTTCAATCATAGCAGATCGCGACGACATTCCAAATTGTCCATCCTACTTTCCAGCTGGTTAATGCGAGATTGGAATTTTCTCTTTCCGATGCATCCAGGCGCTCAACTAGCTCGTCGTTTTTCTGTGACAAGAACGTAATGGACTCTTGGATTTTAGAGTTTTGACCCAGTAAGTTATTCATTGTAAGAGCCTCGAATTTTAAGTTTTGAGTGCGCTCGAAATTCGCAAATAATTCAGTCATTTCAGACATAAGTGAAGCAATGTCTGTGTTGATATTATCCTTGAAGTCTGCCTCTAAATGTCGTCGTGCCCTACGTGTCTTTACACCAGGGTCCCTTTTATCCGATTCACTAGGTAGTGAGCTCAATGCGGGGTCCGAATTAGCGTGTTGTAAGTTAGTGGGTACATCCAAATTTAAAGTTATGCCAATAGCTTTTTCCCTAAATACCTATTAAGTTAATTAACTTTAGCATTGTATTGCTTTCTTTGTTATGCATTCTATGGTTAGCCTCTCTCACCGATTTGCGTTAAGTTGTAAACTTTTATAAGGCTTTTTTCTGTGTAACTTGCAGAATATATTAGTGTCCTAATTGGCTAATCGATGTTTTGCTTTTATATATCTTCTTTGTTGCACGCTGTGAGACATCCAAATAAAATAAACTATATGAAACATAGAATTGGCGCCGAATAGATTTTGATTAGGTTTTCAGAGTTTAGTAGTTTGGGGTCCAACTTAAAATCTAGGCCATGTTTCATCTAATTCGGTAGGGTAGAATCAGAGATATAGCTTGATATCTCCGTGGTACCAGCTTACATACATTTGGAAGGTCATTTAAAACGGTCGATCGGGAAAAAGATAAACTGCCCTGAAAACGATTTCTACGCGGACAAAACAAAGTAATTGACTAGTAAATATAATGAAAAAATAAAAACTTCTATCTAATATTCATTATTAATCAACACCTATTTATTTTATGGATAGTTTAAACACTTCAGTAGCAGTAGTGTCTCTGAAGACTACAAAAAGTAAGATAGCTAAACAATTATATAATTAAGTTAAAGTGTCCGACAGGTGACTGTTTCAACGTCATGTCTGCTATAAACATTTACTGATGTTGTGATTTGTTTGAAACATGAGTTGTTCATCTGTACCTATAATTGTATATCGACATAAATAAACACTACATAACGGACATGATCAATTCTCTCTGGAGTGTCATAATCCGAATAATAAACTCTACACTCTAACGATTAAGTTACAGTCTAGTATTGATTAGTTAGGCAGTTCAATATTTCTCTCTCAATTTTCCAGCTAATATTTTTACCGTTTGGTGAATTTTATCATGGATACGAAGCACCTACCTCGTTATTCCACCGGCTACAGTGAATACTTGCTGGACAACGCTATTGACCGCGATTTCAACGAACTAATCAAATCGTAGAACCTTTTATAAACATTGATCCTGCAATTTAAATACAGAATCCATGACGGTTTTATTACTTATAACAGTTTGACGTTTAATATTCTCAATTTGGGTAGCACAATTGCATTAATTGCCTTTCATTCATTTTATATTATTTTTATTTTATTTTATTTTATTAGGAAAACTTACAGCTAAAATAGGTTACATTAAATTGTTGGATAAATGGGTAATACACAGTCATTTACAAGCTTTCACCAGTAGGTATAAAAATACAGTGATATTGTAACAAAACATAAATACAATTTCTATCCGTAAACAATTCAGTAGGTAGGTAGGCTAAATTTGAACATTATTGCGCCGCGTAGGCAGCCCATTACATGAGGGTAGTTGTTACAATAAAAACAAAAAACACAAGTACACTCAGTAATAGCAGGTGGCTGTATCAGCTCATACATTTGAGTGTAGTCACTTAAACTACATACTGAACTCGTATGTGCATCTATCAGTACAGCTACAACCACCTGGTTCTCACACAATGTATAACAAATAAATTAACATAGAACACAGCAAAACCCTGAAAACACTACATTATATCCCTAAGAAATTATAAAATATTTCCAACCAAGAACAAACAATAATCAAAAATAAAATATCAAGCAAGTTAAAATTGCACCTCTTCACCCAAAGTAGTCCGCGCATAGCCTTTTACTAAACCAGATTGGATTGTTTACTAAAATGTCTGCGTCATGAGAGTAAACTGCATTGAAGTTTCTACACACACGCCACAAATACGAGTGTTGTCTATAGTTGGTTCGCACAAATGGTAAGTGAAGACGCAAACCCGGTCTGCGTGCATTTCTACCGCTCAGACCCACTGCGGAAAGTAAGTCGGGACAGTTTATCTTGCCTATAACAATATTGTTTAGCAATTTCAAGTCGGCCAGTTCCCTGCGAAGAGACAGCGGCAAAATATGGTGGTGTTTACATCTCTCGTTATAGTCTGATAATTCAGTACGAAATCTGAAATTTAAATATCTTAAAAAAGCACGTTGAACCTTTTCCAAGTTCTCCACATAGACCCGGTAGGTAGGGTTCCAGATCGGGGATGCATATTCTAAGACACTTCGGACCAGAGTTCAATACAGTATTTTGAGTGCCTTGACATTATTAAAATGCTTACATAATCTAAATATGAAGCCCAGCATCTTAGAAGCCTTTGCAATTACATTGGTGACATGCTGATCAAACATCAGTTTTGAATCTAACGTCACTCCAAGATCTTTTACAGTCGTTGCACGTAATAAGGGTACACCGCCAATAGCATAATCGTACCGGAGTGGTGAGGATTTGCGTGTGAAACTGATACATTGACATTTCTTAACATTTAATTCTAGCTTATTTTGATGACAATATATTGATAAGCGATTGACATCGTCCTGCAATAGAACGGCATCTTCTTGACTCTGAATAGTTCTGTAGATTTTCATATCATCGGCGAATGTTAAAATTTTTGAGTGATGAAAACATTTGTCAATGTCAGCCACAAATATAACGAACAGCAGAGGTCCCAAGATAGACCCCTGTGGTACTCCAGACGATATTACTAATGAAGGTGAGGTATACCCATTCAATGCCACTGACTGAGTTAGATTCTCTACATATGATTTAAACCATCTAAACAGATTGCCTCGAATTCCAGAAGCTAGGATCTTTTGCAACAGTATTTGGTGATCGATACGGTCGAAGGCCTTACTATAGTCAGTGTAGATGGCATCCACTTGGCCTTTCTCCTCCATACCAAGGGTTAAATCCTCAGTAAATATCGTAAGATTTGTTACTGTGGATCTGGACGGAAGGAAACCATGCTGATAGGGGCTAAACGTGTGTTTGAGAGCAAAAATCAATTGATTATGAATAATTTTTTCTAGTATTTTAGCGAATACGCATAGTTTGGATATCGGACGATAATTTTCAATTTTACGCTTTGAACCTTTTTTATGGATTGGTGTGACCAACGCAGATTTCCAAACTAGAGGCACTTGGCCTTCTGATAACGAGCGGTTAAATAATAATGTTAATGGTGGCTCTATATGCTCCGCGCACCTAGCTATAAATTTAGGATGAATGTTGTCAGGACCTTCGGATTTATTTGTGTCGATTGTTTTTAAGTGTCTTAAAACCTCCGAACTAGTCACATTAATCGTATTGATGTCTGCCACTGTATTAGATTCGGAGACAGTAGGTGAATCATCCCCATTAAGCGAAACTGTCGACCTAAACGTTGACTGGAAGAAATCCGAGAAAGCCCCACATATCCCCTCACCTCTGTGAAATTCCTGTTTATTATAAGTCAAGGTCACTGGGTAATTATTAGAAAGCTTGCGGTCTTTGACATAGGTCCAAAACATTTTCGGGTTAGCTGATATAGCCGACTGTACCTGCTCTAGGTAGTTATTATAACAGGTCACTTCCAATCGCTTACCTCGGTCACGAAGCAGTCTATAGGTGTTAAAGTCACTGATATTGCCATACGTTTTAAGCTTCCTAAAAAGTTTTGCCTTCTCTTTTAAGAGTTTCCTTAGAGGTGCTGAGTACCAGGCTGGGAAAGTCTTTGCGGTAGTATACTTCCCGGGGAAGTACTTGTCCCTCAGATCGTTTAATACGTTATTAAATGTGTTTGTGGCTTGGGATACTGTGCCTTGAGATAGATTTTCAGACCAGTCAATTTCAGTTAGTTTAGAATTTATTGCGTCATAATCACCACGATCGTACATGTACTTGTATCGCTTTAGTGGGCGGAGGAATTCCGCGGGCCGGGTATCTAGACTGACGCAGAGCGAGGGATGATACGGGTCCTCATTCAACAGTGGGTCACTACATCTTTCCACAGGGACACTGACGCTTGAAAATACTAGATCTAACATCCGTCCATAGTTATTCAGAACACCGTTGTATTGACGCAAATTGCTTAAATTCATATTGCTTATAAAATCTAGATGGCGTTCGGTCGCATTAATACTAGGGGTATAGAATTCGCCTGTAAAATTCCAATCGATATCACTCATGTTAAAATCGCCTATCACTAGTATTTGGTCATCAGGATTGTTAGAAGATATTTGGAGAAGCCTATTGTTGAAGTTCGTCATTTGTTGATTAAATGAAATTCCTACCTCGCCTGCGTTCCCTTCCCTACACAGGTACAAACATCCTATGTGTAATTTAAGTTGCTGGCCGTTTGTACGGGCGAATAGATTGACGGACACCCATAAATCTTCCGTATCGGAACACCAGTCGCAGCGCTCTGCGGAAATAAGGTGATTGGCAACGGCTATCAAAACGCCACCACCACGAGTCTGCCCCGTGCGAGTGTAGTCTCCACACCATGTACCCTCCACAAAAAATTTCATCACTAGATATCCCGTCTTTCAACCATGTCTCAGTTAAAATAATTATGTCATACCTATTTAGTTGAGTATTCCTTCTTAAGGTCTCAGTTTTTGTACGTAAGCCCCGTACATTTTGATAATAAACGTTAAGTACCATTTATAAGTATTAGTAATATCTGCATAGAAATGTGCATAGGTAGGTATTCTAAATGGGTAATATTGTTCCAAGTAAATGAGATAATGGTATGATACAAGTGTAGACATGTAAACAGTAATCTACCGATACCTTTAAAAATTGTGGGGAAAAATAACGAAATATGCGGGTGTGATTGATTTTTATTTTTAAAATAAAAAATTACATCCACCTGCAATCTGCTTAGCAGTACACGCAGAAAGTAGGAATAATTATAAGTTAAAAATGGAGAGGTAATGGCTATGGCGTTAAAGCAGTAGGTATAAATTATAATTCTTATGTATGTAGGTAATATACATTCCAGTAGGTAGTAATCGTTGGAAACATGAAGTGTTATCCATAGTATGAGCGATAATACAGTTCTAGGATATCGAAGTGATGCAGTTTGTGTTACACAAACAAGAATAAAGTTGTAATGCAAATACGCGAACAGGTTGGCTTTAGAGGTTGCAATATAGATCATTATTAGTAGCAAACATAGGTTATGTGAATAATTAATCATGCTTGTTCCTAGTTTGTTGGCAATCAAAATTATAAACAAGTATTGGTTAAATTGGAATTGACATAAGATGCAGAGTAGTTTTAGTTCTAGGTATGTTAAAGAAAGAAATGTATGCAATATAACTAAAATTAGTAACATTATTAACAGTAAATAGAGTCAATGCATTCTTTTTAGATCATCCTCACTTTGCACCAATATGATAGGGTCGGAGTCACCTTTTCTTACATGGATCTTGCAGTTTTTTACCCATACGTATCCATAGCCGAGATCCTTGGCGAGCGACTTAGCTTTCGTTAAGAGCTGCTTGTTCTCAGTAGTTAGGTGGTCGTTCACATACACTTTGTTAGTCGATGAGCTAAAGCCCACTTCGCTCGCTGTAAGGTTTTTATGGTTTCTTGCTGAAGCGACGAAATTTTCCTTTATGTACTTGTTTGTAAAACACAGAATAATAGGCTTTTCATTAGACTTCTGGGATTTCGTACGGTTGGCAAAATTTATTTGACTTTCGGTTATGGGAAAACCTATTCTTTGTCCAATCTGCCTCACAATTTCAATCAGATTCTCTCGGTTTTTAAGTGGAATGCCTTTGATTTCAACATTATTTGATCGGGCCCACTGCTCCTTACTCGTGAGGTCTTGTTGCATTAAGCTGACTTTTTTCTCTAGTGCTTGAAAATTCGACTTGACACTTTCTAAGGATGATACTCTGTTGTCGATGTGATCAACCTGGACCGAAATTGCTTCGACCTTTCCATCTAGCCGAGACAAGGTGTCCTTGAACAGACCAATTTCACCCCTGAGCTCCTTAATCTCATTGACTAGGCCAGGCAGTGCAGACAATTCCTTGTCGATACGTTGGTGTCCACTACGCAGCTCGAACAGGATTTGCACCAGGCTCGGTTCCGAGTCACTGCGGGCCGTGGTCGACGCCGCCGGCGACTGTACTGATGGGACCGGTACTGCCGGGGACAGTGCCGCCGGGGACGGTGGCGCCGGGGTCGGTGCCGCCAGGGACGGCGCCAGCGGGGATGGTGAGGAAGACGTGCAGTTGGCGCAACGCAGCTTTGCCAACCTTGACGAACTCATTTTGCGAAAGTTAGCTTCAGTTATGTTTGCACATTGGAAACAGAAAGTTTTCAAACATGCTGTACACCTCACTCCGTTGGATACCTCGTTATTACAACTTGGACAGGAATGCATTTTTATAATGAACTTTTATATTTAGATAGGAAAAATTTTGAACGAGATTAAAAATTAGACTATGTAGGTAGTACGAAATTTACGCAGCACAAATCACAATATCACGACTGTCTTACTCGACGCTTGACAGCTGACGATTCAATTCAGGCACTTCAAATAATTCTGCTGAACTTACAAATAGCTAGTCATCCACTAGGCATATTACTTTTACATTTAGATCCGAGAGTCCACAATGCGTTCGAAGAGCTTCATGGTGTGAGACATCACCGTCATACCGCGCACCGAGCCCTTGCCTTTATAGACTGGAGTAATAATACTCACCCTCCATTGGTTTGGTATCTTCCCGATGCGGAGAATGCGGTTATAAAGGTCGGTAAGGATGCTTACACCACGAGAACCCATAGATTTCCACGCCACGACTCCATCAGGCCCAACAGCTTTCCGATTCTTCATGCGGCGAAGAGCCGTCTCGACTTCCTTAGCCGTTATCGGTGGCACAAGTCATTGGTTCCGAGGGAGGTCCGGGTCTTTGTGCTGCTTGTTGAACAGCTCATGGAAGTACGTGGAGTTCTGTCCCAGAGTTGTTGACAGCAGCGGCGACGTCGTGGTACTTGGTTCCTTCAAGCAGCCACCACCGGGATTGGCGTCAGCACTGCTCCCGGTATTTGCCTCGGGGCTTAACGCGCAGGTCCATCACAAGGACCCGGTGCTGGGCAGTGAGACTCTCTCCGGGTATAGCTTTACAGGTGGCTACTTTGCCAATATTGTCTCTCTGAGTGAGAAAGTAATCGATCTGGATGGCGCTCCTCCCACTCTTGTAGGTGGTATGTTCGAATTTCTTTTGAAAAAACGTGTTTACGATGGCCAAATCGGCAGCCGCACACGTCCGAAGAAATTCTTCCCCTTCAGCGTTACGGCTCCTAAAACCAAAACCACCATGTACACGGCCAAACTTCTCACACTTCTCACCCACATGACCGTTCAGATCGCCACCCACAACAATACCCTGTGACAACGGAATGTTTCGTAGAACTTCCCCGACTTGCTCCCAGAACAGCGCCTTATCCGCGTCGCTGCAACCGACCTGTGGAGCGTAGGCTGTACCTCCCCCCCTTATTAAAACCTCTATAAATAAATATAAATAACTCTACTCTCTCACGCTCATTCAGAAACTAATTCACCCGCTACTTCCACTTGAGGGTTCAAGTGCTACTTCTATTTATTACCTAACGCGTATTTCCTGACATTACTATGGCCTCGTGATCGTCTAGTTATTCCTACGTTGTGTTTGTGGTAACCCAAGACTTTTAGAGTTGGAAGACAAACAGGTTATTATGATTTGATAGGATAAATGATTACCAGGTAGCAGATAAATATAAGATTTGGTGTATTTATAAAGTAGTTGTCGTATGCTCAAGGGGAATGTTGATACTAAGGGGATTTCAGGGACTCTCTATATTATAAAAAAAATAGGGGATTGGGAGAGTGAATCTTGCCCCAGCCATTACACTGGCTCATCATATCCTCTATAAGTCAGCTGAGGATATGATATCTCTCCGCAAGATTCCGTTTGGAGCAGCCAAAGACGTCTTTTAAAAACTCCAATCCGCCCAGCAATGCCTTTTTCTTTATATTGAAAGAGAGGTTACAAAGAGGTAAGTCATAATCGTCAGAGTCAGGTTGTTTTTGAGTTATGAAGTGACTTGAGAGGACAATATGAACAATCCAGTGTCTCCAAGACCATATCCAGGTGATAAATGTATAAAGTAGATCCAAAAGCTTGTAGCTCTTTCCACAAACTCTCCACATCGTCTCGTTGTAGGTAGGTAGAACTTGTGCAAGAACGTACTCCTGGGCATAATAAAACTCACTTGGAAAACATCAGCTTACTCAAACGCAATGCAGGGTGCAGGTATATGTATAGACTCGTCGATGTAGATGTGGCAACCCAAACATTTAAGGCGAATACTTGGGCTGTGTTTCCTTTTGGCGACGATGAAGGGCCCGAATTCCGCGGCACAGATATAGGTAGCATAATGTAGTATCAGCAGGTAGTCCATGGAGAGAGTGCTCCAAACACATGCAAATATGGCCAATTACTGGCGGTGATGTCGTCAAGAGTAGTAATATTTGGATATGTTCCATAAATCAATGGCGTTGTTTCAATTCCAATGGCCTTGCCATGATATGTGAATATTGGGGAAAATATCAACCCTGTTATAATTTATTGTAATCCGGATCGCAGAGATAGGTAGCAACCATGTTGCACTCGTAGCATTAATGGCTTAGCCATCATTGGTAGATTATTCGTGTAGAAATTCCTTGGTGGTTGTGAATCCAATAGTAGCAATCATGAAGCAAGTAATATTGATGTCAGGACAGGAAGCTCCTGTAGAGTCCGCCTTCCAAGGTCTGACCAGTGATTTATGATAAGTTAAAACTGTTTGATCCTCCGTGGGTATGTATACAATTTGCGACTAACATCCAATGCACAGGCCAAACTGCCGGGGTCTGCTCTTTCGCATATAGGTGGACATTCACGAAGTAAGGAAGCGATTTGTGGAGGGTCAAGCCAGGTGCAACTGCTACACCAACGGCTCCCCGAGGGCCCTCAATCTAATGATTTTAAAACGGTTTCGCATGAGTTACGTGATTCAGACAGTCTTGCAGCTTCCCATTGTATAAGGCCGAAGCCTTTTAACATCACAAAACAACAACTCGTCCGAATAGCTATCAGCTGCGCTCCCCCTTCTAAAATCTTCGATATCGGTCAACCAGAGAGTCCCAGATGCAGCTTTATTCTACCTTTTGATTACCTCCAAACACCACTAACACTCAGTGAATCGCCACAGATGCGGACGGCGTCGAACGCGATTCCAGCCTGAGTACACTTTTACATACTCGCAAACCATACACATATGAAAAGTCAAACAACACAAAATAGAGTACTATAATCGAGTCTCAAGTATAATATTTGCTGTCCACCATATCATAGTATTAAACCGGTCTATCTTTGCTATCCGAATACAATCTCATTTTTTTAGTTCCGTAGTAGGAACCTAAGCGCATCCATTAATTCGTAATTTTATAATCAAATCCTAAATACAAGTTATTCAAGGAATTCAAATTGTAGAACCAATAGCAACCACTTAATCAAATGCTGCACCCGAAATTATAAAATTTGCTTTCACCAACGCCCTCTCGACCAATGTTCGGCACTTGCGCGCGAAAGGGTTAATACCAATTATTATTGGTCCTAAACAATTATCGTGATATTTTGAGACGAATCTTACTACTAATGTGGTTTTGTATGCCAGCTGTTTCAGTTGCCTTCTGTCAGTACATTTTACCAAAAAGGGAATCGATTTATTTATTGCCGTGGTTTAGTCCCATCTCTAGACGTCTTCGAAAGGTCATCTACCTAATAGCGCAAAAGGATAACATGCGTTCTCCATTTATTTGGCTACGTATAAACAGTATGTATTACCCTTGCTGAAATAATGGTAAAGAACACAATATCTGGGTGTGTGTAGTTTTCCCGTAAGTATTGTCAATTCAAATGCTATACCAAAACTATTTAGATTTCCTTTCTTGTTAGCTCGTTATAAATACCGGTGGCTTATGTATTTTATATTTTACGTGGATTTGTAAAATCCCGTGTTTATTTATGTCCTTTACTTAGTAGGTACCTATTTCAAGCAATCTTTAGTTTCCAAAGTTCTCGAAACGCCACCTAGAGAGAGTTAGGAAAAGCTTTTAGATACCCAATGGAAAACTGTTCATGTCGTAGTCATCGATTAGATCGTATCTAACGGGTTCCCAGGAAAATTTACAGATGGCGCAGCCAATCGATAGGGTGAAATAATACATTCAGGTCAAATTTACAATTCTAGTGATTTCGGTTTCGATCTAGGGTCAGTTAGTGTTTTGTAACAGATCATACAATTGTTTTAGAGTACTCCTTAATTTAGTTATAGACTAAACAACGAGCTGTACTGCTAGCGCCAACTAGTAGCCGCTGGTTGAACCACATTAGCCTGCTTTCTTTTAAATTCGATCCTAAGTTTAGATATAGATATTTTGTTTCATTATTAAAATTACATAAATACAGCCTACATTTACAATCAATTCAATCTATAGTGGAGTCCCTAGGTTAATCTTCACATTAAATGAGTAATTACTCGATAAGTGTCAGCCAATCACAGTTCTCATTGGAATCGGAAGTCGGGTAAGTACCTATAATGAAACAAAGACTCCTGCGCGCCATATCTAACCCGATTAAAGTTCTCCTCCCAGATACGGTGTTATGGCTACAAAATGAATTGTGAAACGTTTCCCAATGCTATTTAGTGGAATTATTTTTGTGCTTGTTGTGGACTTGGTGTATAATTGAGAGTAGTCACTGTCGGCTCAATATCACCCATAAAACCAACAAAATGAGTACCGCGCCGCCATATTTATCTCAGTAGGTACAATCTCACGATTTATTTAGGCGCGCACGTTATGTTCAGATTTCGCTGTACAATTACTAATTGACTACTTTCTGTTTTTTCAGGTTATGACCAAGTCGGTGGCAATTCAACCACTGTTTTTTCGAATGGCGAAATTATTGTAAAAGTGATCTGAAGAAATTGTAAGATGCGCGGACCAACACCCTTTGTGCTTATTTTATATTTTAGTAAATAAAGTATGGTGCAACAGAATATAATCAAACAGTAGTATAATGGTGTTGAGGCGATATCCTAGTCTTCCGGGGTAAGTTATAACTTAATACCTATTTTGGCAATAATGCCTAGGAGTATAGTGCGAACAATGGGGCCAAACCCGGGTACGGTCGCGGGCCTCATCATGTACGAGCTAGTTCTTTGAGAATACCTAATGTGAATACCCGGCCAGTAAATGGGAGCCTACTTTATTTTTGTTTAATGTAATATTGTTGCCCTCCATGATTCTAACCTAATACTAGACCTATTACTATTATGGTTATGACGTATTGTTTTATTAACTGTAATTCTCGTTTATTTCAGGCAATTGGTATGAGATCTGTCAGTCTGCGGCAGTAACTAGTTTCGAGCTAGCGTGGATCTCTAAAGTATGGCATCTGGTGATTCGATATTGATTATGATATCAGTTTGGAGTTTCGCGAGTAGACAATCAATGGTAGGTAAATGAACTGTTTAATTTTATGCTACATAACCTTACTCTAACTGTACATAAGTTGTATAGTCGCCCCTTCACATTCCTACCATAAGCAGGCCCTGGTTAGTCTAGTTTATGCCCTATCCTATTTTTATTACATTGGACAGTATCTTATCTCCACCAAGATGAGCCTACCATTCAGTAGTAGTGTTTGGTAAACTGATTTAAATTCGAATAGATCATATTGTCTTACAGATTGCTTCGAGCTAGGAGTGCAACGGGCTGCTGAATTCCTACTGGTGGTGTAATCATAGCTGAAATAAGCTCTACTTAAGCTGTCTTTATTATGATACTAATATTTT
The DNA here is from genome assembly GCA_907269095.1 of Blastobasis adustella. Lineage (NCBI taxonomy): Eukaryota > Metazoa > Arthropoda > Insecta > Lepidoptera > Blastobasidae > Blastobasis > Blastobasis adustella. The sequence continues at coordinate 3,675,166 of OU026132.1, forward strand.
ACCGATGAAGACTTTACATTTTGTTAAGTATTTCCTAGTATAGTCAAATATTTTGTGGAATAGACATCAGAAATCCTTCGTTATGAATTTACTGATTGAATACTGAGTTGAACTATATACCTAATGTTAACTCAGCATTGTATTGCTAGAGGCTCGCCCCTCACTGGTTTAATTCTTGAATTCTCTAGTATAATAGATATTGTCTCTGCGAGGGTTTAACTCAATTTGGAAATTTAATAATATTTGAGAATTAAAAGTCAGTATATTTTATTTGTAGCGTGTTTATATTGGATTATTATTAATGTTACTAAATATTGAAGTTTTATGCTGTATTTTGTACTACTTTGTTTTTCTTTCTTATCTCTGTTATTGTTATTATAATCTTTACTGTTTATCCATTTTAACAATTGTTACAACCACACTTTGGTACCTAAGGATAATCCTAACATACCTAGTCTAGCTAGCTTGTCCCAAATATGAAGCTTGAATCTATTCCTTGTAATTGCAAATGCATCAAAATAAAATTTATAATTTTAATTGATGTGTATGTATGTGTCCCTGCCTAAGTGACGGAGAAAAGACCGAATTTCTGTTGTCTTCTCTCCCCTAAGCATGTGTCTAATACCTTTACTATCCTACATTCCCTAACCAGTTTGGAGTGGAAAAGCACCAGTGGTCACATCAAGGCATAGTGAGATTCCGTAGTCCAAAAAGTGTATGCCTAACCTTCCAACAGAACTCCTCCGGAGCGTGCTGATGGAATGTGTACCTGGCAAGTCCGAGGGTCCAATCTAGCTGGGGAGGATCCTCGAAAGATGTGTAAAAGATCATGAGTCATCAGTATTCGAGCAGGGTACTGTTTAGCGAGAAGCGGTCAGACCCGCCCAAGCGGCGTACCATGTTTCCATGGCCAGCTCTTACTCGAAACCTTAGACCCACTTTAGGTACAAGCGACCGCTAGTCCCATAGTAAGTAGCTAATATCTTAAAACAAATAATGGGATCGTAGGAGTCACTTGCCCGAATGGTAGTCGGAAATCCATTCAGATCCGCCCTTTAAAACAAAGGCGGCACCAGGAACCTAAGGAAAAGCATCAACTACTCCACCTGAAATAAACAAACTAATTAGAATCTTATCACTGTTCCAGTTACACTCACGTTCCTGTATATTATTTATCGTAGCACTGATTCTAATTCCTTATCTAGGTAAAATCTTTTACAATCCTCGATAACTTGGGCGTCTTGAACTTCACGTATAACAGCTCGTCGTCTCGACTCAACCAGAAGTGTCCCCCTGAAAGAATTTCGCGACCCCAAGAAAAGCCAGCAGCATTTCAGCAACTCCAACAACCTGATTCAAAAGTGCGCCCCGAGTAACCACGAGTTCCCGTCTCCAGGCCCTTTTATAACCTCTCAATTGTTTCTAATGAAACTGTTCACGCGAAACCCTGTTCTCATGAAACAAGCACAATTTCCTGCGATCGCAGTAGGTATGTTTTCACAAGAAACTATTTCACAGGATTACCGTAGGTATGTTTCCCAGGATCATTGTAGGTATGTTTCACGCGAAACTGTTTCACAGGATCATAGAAGGTATCTTTTACGTGAAACTGTTTCCTAGGAACACTGTAGGTATGTTTCATGTGAAACTATCAACTTCCCGTGACGATCGAAAACAACCTATATTCCTCACCAATAAGGTCGATTCTTCATTGTCAGATACAATTTCATGCGATCATTGTAGGTATGTTGAAAGTAGGACGATTGAAAGTATGCTCTATTCCGAACGCAATAAGGTCGATATTTCACTATAGGATTTCTGTTTCACGGGAAACACGTGAGATTTTCAAGGCACATTCTCTCGATGCCGATGGAACTTACGCTTTAATGATAATAAAATAAGGTTGATATTAGTTTTGCCATCCGAACACCGACTTAACTCGACGCTTGCCTCCAGCGGAAAATGGGCCTTACAAGTAGGCATTAAGGGCGTGAATAGCTTGTACTCAGATATCTGTATTCAAGTAGGTATCAAATTGCGGAGTATAGTAATTTTCTTTTATTTTTATTTGGATAATATATTTTAAAATGTCCCCATCTATTTTACTATAGATAAGTATTGATGCTGACCTCCCGACAGTTGGTAGGTAACAGTTTTAGGTATATTGTTGGTAGGAAATTGTTTTAGGTGTTGTATGTCTTTCTAGGTACTTACCTATACCCAATGTCGACGCTTTAATGTTTTTACTACTTAGGTATTTAGTTAGACTACATGAGTGTACCTATTTACCTGTGAATGGAATAATACCTAAATCTGATTATCGTACCTATTTATTATTGGAGCTTAGGTGGGACCGTCACATCGTTAAAACAAATGAATGAAATTACAGGTATGAATGTCTAGGTATAAAAAGAAAAAAAGAAAAAATTATGTACGTATGTACATACCGAAACTGGCCTGGCATACAGGCCTGCGAAAATATCGTGTGACTCATTTAGTCACAAGTGGTGTGATGATTTTTACTTTTGCGGAACATAGGTTATGGTCTTGTGGTGCGTTCTGATTGTGTTCAGATCGCTGTCCTAGATATGCACTTTATTTATAGGTACAGTAATTATTTAGTTTACACTGCACTGAGACTACGTGGATATTTATTTATTTTATTTCGTTGCGTATGCTAACCGGCACGCCGGCGCCGGTAGAACACAGACTAGTGGCAGGTCAAAACTAAGGGCCGGGTGGCTGTAACCTAGGTGCTTGCGCCCCGCGCCCCGCCGCCCAGGCGCATCACGGAGAACTATAACATGTCTATTTTATAAAATATTTATGTAACAACAATGTCTTTGGCTGTATAGGTATAATATATATGTAGTTTATTCGGAACTTAGGACGGTTCTGAATTTAAACTTTTAGACCGCAGCGTTCTAGACCTCACTCCGCGGGTTTCGCGGAAGATCAGCGCCGCGGCTTCGGCCGTGGGTCATGCTGAGTGAGGTCCTTTTGTTGACAAGGTGTGCCACAGCACAGCAATTCCGAATCAATTTATAAATTTTGTAATTTGTTATATGTTTTTTATTTGTATGATTATTGTTTATTTAAATTATGTGATTATTGTAATGTGGTGTCCTTGTTAATGAATAAATTTCATTCATTTATTCATTCATTCATTAAAGCCACTGTCTTCCTATCAGTGACGTTGTGCCCTCTTTGATAATAAACAATTCTAAACGCTAAATTCTAAATTCTACAATTCATTTGTGGAATGAGTCTCCGGGAGAGGTTTTACGTAGAGACTGCTCCAAAATAGAAATGAAGAAATATCAAAATGAAATTTGAAGGTAAAAATAAAAATGAAAATGTAACAATGTTTTGATATGGTTTAATTAAAACGGCTAACTCATCATTCAACCCCATTCAGTGTAGTTTCACCGTCATCTCTCCTGTAGACTTTAACCGCCATCCTAAAGTCGTCGCCGTCACCAGCCAGCTCCGCACGCTGTTCAATCGGCTCCCGGGGTAAGGCGTAACGCAGCTTATCGAAGAACCACGGGTCGCCCCACTTCACGTACGTGTTGGTCGACAAGTAGCTCCTCAGCTCGGCGTCCAACTCCGGTACGTTGAAAACTTCTTCCCGCAGAACAACGATGACCCTCGCGCGGCCTGCCTCAGCCGTCGCGGCGTGGGCCATCCGGAACTCCATGAGGCCCCACGAAGACCGCAAGAAGCTCTTGGACATGACGATGATAGTCCTCTTAGAATCGTGGACGGAACGCGCAATTTGGGCGGGAATCCATTCGCCGGCCATCCAGTCCCGGTAGTGTACGCACAGATTGTACATTGATAGTTTCGGTAGAATTTCATCCGTTACAAAGTCGTCGTCCTCGTGGCAGAATGAGATGAAGATATCATATTGCTTGGCAGCGTCCGGTACTTCCTCCTGCACGCAGGAGAGGCACAAGCCGTGGATGAATAAAAACACTCTGATCTGTTTCTGATATCGCTTCACAATGAATCCAACCACGAGCGCGCAAATGGATATCAGAGACAACGATGATATCAGCGGCCATCCTCTCCATGGCTCAGCGCATAATTCGTTTATGTTCAGATTCTTTAGTAGTCCTTTGGTATATTCAGAGCATGCCACAGTTTGATAGTCTTCTATCTGTGAATAGTTATAATAATATGAATATTGTAGGCACAGAATTCAAAATAAGATACGTTACCTTAAACGCAAGTTAAAATCACTGGCTGACCAAAGAGACTTTAGCTCCCTGTGTGTTCTACAGGTCGTACATTGGGGAATGTTCTCAAGAACTTTTTGATATTTTGATATGCCAACCGCCGCGGGCTGGGCACTCATCCCCACTACGTAGTCCATCTGTTGGTGACCACGCGAAGATTCGAAAGAACGAAAGCTCGTAATATTCGGATATGGAATGAGCTCTCAGCCATAGCTGGGAGTCCTAGCTACAGTGTTTCGTTTGTACATGGAATTCCTCAAGAGGTATAATTTATTGTGCGTCCAGCTCTCGCGGACACGCCACGCATACAACGCTCGCACTGTTGCATTTCTTCGTGCGAAACAATTCGCGAGATCTGGAGTTTGGACGCGCCCTTTAAGGTCATATGAGAGGTAGGCAACGCAAGGGGACATTACCACTGGTAACGCACCTGTGTTGCTGATGTCTATAGGCGGTGGTTACCACTTTCCATAATGTGGCCCGGTTGCCTGTTTGTCTGCCGTATAATATTTAAAAAAGTAAATAGAAATGCCATATGGAATACCAAACTTCCGATTGTCTTTAATATGAAGACTCTCAACAAACCTGATGCCAATATTAGAAAAAAGTCGCAACCATTAACTTAAACTTAAGCCTAAAATTACATTGTAAGTGGTTTTCATGACTCAGCTGACGGTCCTGTGGAGCCTCGACCAAAATCGAGAATGGGAGTTCAAACTCGACTTGGTTACTAACAACGTTTGAAGAGTTCCACAGCCTAACTCTTGACAATGTCATCAACACTTCGTCTTCAAACATACTGCATAGATCTCGTCAAAAGTAACCAAATGACTCCAAACTCGACTACGTTACTAGCGACGGTTGAAGAGTTCCACATTCGTTGACACTGTCATCAGCCCCTCGTCTTCAAGCATACTGTATAGAACGCGTTAAAAGTAACCAAATGAGTCTAAACTCGACTTGGTTACTAGCAACGGTTAAAGAGTTCCATTGTCCACAAGTACTTAGTATGTGTGCATAGTTATGTACCTAAGAATCATTGACCTACTGAGAAGATGACTAACTCAGAAAACGACCTGCCTAGCCTAAAGGGATTTTCCTTTAGCGGGGCGCCGCCGCCGGTGCCTATCGCGCGGGGGATCAGTGGTGGGGGCTGTGGGGGGGAGATTATGGTTATGATTATTTATTATACACTAGCAACTGTAAACTGATGCGTGTATATCACGATATTTAGAATAAGAATAAGATTCCGATGATGAATGCGGGGGTGCGGCGCGCGGGGCAGTGAGCATTTTCTTCCGCGTAACGTTACTTGATGACGTTCCTCGGAAAAAGAACGCACACGAAATTATGCCCGAACTTGTTCAAAGACATTATATCCCGAGACGAAAAAGCTATTGTTTGTTTGCTGATGGCATTTTGGAAATCCTTATAAAAAAAGGGCGACTGGCGGCTGAAATGCTTCTTTTCCTTCAAATAGTTTGGCAGATTATGTTTATTAATAAAGAAGAAAAGTTTTTAAGTTTGGATGTTGGGGTACTATAGCATGTGTGGACTGGCAAAGCTTAGGTTAGGACGTGCTCTAAGATAAATAGGCTTTTGGGTGGGTTGGTGCTCCAATAGTGTGACCTGGGCTTTAGTGTGTTAAGCAGGTTGCAGTAAGTAGTATGTAGATCTGTAGGCTGCCTTTATGAGCACACATAGCACTGGCTAGGTAGGAATTCAAATGTGTTCCATTTGAATTAGAAGTAAGCTGTATTTTACATCTTCATTCGATAATATGTTCTCAAATAAGTAACTTGTGCTTTTTAACTTTTAATCAACGATCCCCCGCGGAGTTACAGTACCTAAACTTCGAAATGACTGAACCCATTTTGAAAAATGAATATTTTTTCTGTGTCTCATTCAATGAACAATTTTGATTCCAGATATTTAACAGGGTCGCGTGGAATAGTCAAATGTTTACAGAAATCCGTACTGCGCGCGGTGAAAACCGCGGGGGACGGCTTGTCTTGAATTTCTAAGTCCGATACATTTACAATATTTATAAACTGTGTAGTTGTACTCTTTGACCACAAGACACCAAGATTGTTATTCTAAATGATTTGGAAATCGAGATATTATATCGTGCCGTGCAGGAATACGACTGCGCGGGGTGCGGTAGGGAGCGCCCCGCGCTGCCCCGCAAATCACGCTTTGAACCCGCCCATTGCGTATTCAAAGTGACGGCAAGCCTCGCCTTAACGCACATTAGACTTCTATTGTCATATCTTATATTTTGAATGCTGTGATATATTACTTTTAGTGCATTACTTGCTTTATTCTTACGTACCTGATTAATATTTTCAAGAAGCGCAGTGAGCCATGGTAAGTTTTCCTCGTCGCACCCACAGTCTATTGTGCTACCGACAAACCAAATCTTGCGACGTTTATTAGAGAAGAGCATTGTTGCTGCTGCTGCATCAGCTCTTATTATGGAATTATTGCGTAAATCCAAAACCTTAAAACAAATCAAAATTATATGTATAGTGACAGCCGCATACAATTGTACCTGTTTCTTAAAGGCAACTCCTGATTTTTAGATGTAGATTAAATCCATCTGAAGTCAGTAGGAGTAGCAGCATCTCGCTCATGCTCACAATTTGTATGGTACCGTTGATCCTGCGGGATCTTTCTTTGAGAGAATTTTCCTCCCTGTGTTCCGAGGAATTGCTTTTCACGTTCTATCATCGCACTATCTCGCTATCGATACTGATTGCATCATCAAATCTTAGAACCAAGATAGTTTAATAGTTTGCACTTGCAGATAAATTTTCTTTGCCATTTTGGATTTGTGGAATGAGATCAAGGTACTTCGGAAGATGTTCAAGCGCCATCGAGGGCTTTTAGGAAAGATGATCATAAGATAACACGGATACTACCAGCAAGCAAAATGGACTAGTAGAGCAGGAAGGCGGACAGCAGGCTCTCTCTTGCCGCGCGGGAGTGCGACCGGGATATGAAACCAGGATGATGATGATTATGGATACTACCAGCAGGGTCGGTGGGATGTCATCAGCTTGTAGGCGGCTGATGGCGTTGCCTGGCGCGTGTATTTCAACAAGGTTTCTCTCGTCGTACAGCGCGGTGGGTAGCGCACGCAGCCCGAGCGCGCCGCACCACGCGATGGTTCCGTTGTCGCGCAATCGTCGCCGGCACGTGCATTTTCCACACGAGTACTGAACAAAAATGTCATGGTCACCAAGCATGAAAACGTGGGAGAGGGCGCTACTGTGCTCAAGTTTACATCGAGTTTTTTAATAACACAGTACACAATACTGTGTTGATTAAAAATAGAAATTGTGCAAATAAGTTAAATTAAAGTATATATTTATGCGTTATAACTATCAAATCGTTCGAAGAAGTGTTATCAGGCGGCAACTCTTTGGGACTGGAAAGAAAATAGAAAAATTCGCCAAAATTATTTTTAATTTTAGCACCACCTCTACAGTGTTAAATTGCTCACATTATTGTAGGAAGGGCTCCAATAAGAGGTCAGAGATGTTGATTTTATTATAGTGCAAAGTCCTTATATGAACAAGTGCCAAATTTGCTTTTTACTTAACCTAATATAATAAGTATAATATAAAGTTTTATTTAAATAAAAATGTTAACAATTATTATAATTACAAAGAACCTTACTCTAACCCTAACTAAAGATAATAAATTTGGCCCAGGTCCCTCGAATTTGGAAAAGTCCCCAGAAGGCTGGCCGCGTTGCCCCGCTGGATAGCGAGGCTTAAGCGTTGACCAAAAAAGAGGCCAGCCTTCTGGTGATTCGTAACTTCGACCAGGCGCTTAGATAACTCCCGGTATAAGGAGTGTGCGCCTGGTCCCCACGGCCCAAGAGTTTCAACGCCAAATGGCGCAAATATGTAATCGCCACTGAGATTAGCATATTTGCGCCGCTTGGCGTCCTCAGCTGAGGCAGCACCCATCGCAACCTGAGACGCGGTCACTGGAAGATGGGACGGCGCAAGGGTATCGATGCAAGTAGCATCCTATACCAGAGGCCGTCCCAGTTTCCAGGGAGTGAGTGTCATTCCGTCGGGCCTCTTACCATCCTCGCGGGCTAACCCGCTCGGTTCCAGCACCGCGGGTGCTCCAGCGGTGGTAAAGGCCCGGCGGATGACATCGTTGAGTTCCGCATGACGAGGAAGGCGACCAGCGCTCCTGCCGCAAGACAAGCCGTGGTGGCCGAGCTGGTCTACAGGACGACCACAGCGGCATTGATGAGGAGCGCTACAGGGTGCGCCAAGACGAAGGGCCGTGGCAAGCCTAAACGTGGCACTGTCGAGTAAAGTGCCGATGTTTTTAGAGGGTAATGCCTGTAGCCAGAGACCCGACTCCCACTCGCCAGTAGCCAGGAGGCGAGCACGCTCTGCAGAATTGGTTGATGCGCTTAAAAGGTTGTTTCGCACCAATCTGCAGAGCGGCTCGTCCCAAAGCCTCTGCGAGCAAGGATTAGCCGGGGGCTCCGACTCCGGGCAAGCCAACTGCCAAGCATTTTTGGCCTCGGTGGAGAATGCTAACTCAAAAGTCCCTAGTTTTGACAGTATCTTATTTACTAGGGACTGCGAGCTATTCACCGAAGACAAAAAGGCTGGCAGGGAAACACTCGACACTTTCCGAATGCCCAGACCACCAAATCGAATAGGCAATGATGCCTGGTCCCAGGAAGAATTTGCCAAATTAATATTCAAAACCGAACAGAGGGTATGTTTCACGGTGTTGTCTAGGAGCTCTAAAAGAGCAGGATGATTCCACAACTGACAACACCACAAAACATACATAAATTTTGGAACAAATAAACAGTATCTAATTATGACATAAGCCATGTGACTGTTAATTTGGAGTAGGCGGTCCGAAACATCATTAAAATTTTGAATTTTTTGGTTAACAAAATCTTGAAGGGAATCATCGAAAATTGGGGAGCCTAAAAGGTGAAGCGAGGACTTGCCGACGACTGTGATATTAGGGGCTAAAGCACTAAAAGCATCAAAAAAACCGCCAGGCGTCGGACAAGACTCAGAGATAAACAGCTCACACTTCGAGAAATTCAGCTCCAGGTCTATGGCACTGAACTTTCGAATCAGGAGCTGCAGATCCCGTAGTACTGTGCTCGCTTCGCCTCCCAGAGTCCCATCGTCAAGATACCACACGTTAAATTTGGAATTTAATTTTTCGATAATGGGGTGGATCGCGAGACTAAAAATGGCCGGCCCGAGAGGGTCGCCTTGCTGGCAGCCGACCGCCGAGTGCAGGAGATGGCCCTTGTGTAGAAGGTTGGTGGGCTCCTTGTAGCACTGCCACAAAAATTTATACGCGGCAGGCAACTTCTTACGAATTTGATCCAACAAGGCGCCCCTATCTACCGAATTGAACGCGTTCTTAACATCTACCATCAGCAGAACTTCCCCGCCCTCATTCTGAAGGAAAGTCCTAAGGGCATGAACGGAGGATTCGCAACCACCGTTCGTGCCAAAACCGAGCTGGAGGGGCTGAAAATATACTTTAAGATTTGGGGCGGAGAATCTACAGCAATTGTTTAAAATTATATGAATCACCCGCACATACCCATAGCAAATAGCCCCATCTATTACTGAATAGCTGAAGCTGATACCTTATCTGTTTTGCATACACTCCGCTAGAGGGCGCTGTTATTGCGGAACTTATTGGACTTCTTGGCATCTTTACAAATCTTGGTCTTAAAGATGCTATTACTCCTGTTACTTTTTATAATTGGACATAAAGTGGAGCTTTGAATACCACTAAAATCATCGACAGTGAGATGGTCCCAGTGGCAAAGAACCGTAGAGTACAGTTTTAACATGGGTGGATTACAGTGGTCCCTTTGTGTTTGGTGCTTGCTTTTACCTTGTATCAGAAAAAGCAAATGTTGAACCGATTCTTTTGTTAGTCTGAAGCGGCGATGAAATTCTGTGGAATCCGTCGAATAAACGCTATAAGACTGTTTATCTGAGGATTGAACCATCAGTCCTAAATAGACAGATCTCCAAGTCTTTGTCTGCCTGGTTGTCGGGCGATGAATGGCGGGCGATCGACGCACGTCGCGGCTTCCGAGCGTTAACCTCTTCTTTCTTCGTGGCCACCCCTATCCCTATGGCTGTGAGATTTGCCTAACATAGACCTGACCCTAATGAGTTGTGAAATATTTACCTTTAGGTCTCGAAAATAGCCTAAACGATAGGAAAACCTGGGCTCCCTTCCAACCTACACACCAAGCCAACACATGAACATATGGACCACATGTCCTGCTCATGCGTCCAGCGAAACCTCGACATCGAACGAACCAGTGACCTATTGTACACTCCGATCAAACCATCACACGCATTCCGATCATCTGGTCGTACTTCCGCACCGGCCTAATTTGTTTGCAAACAATCGAGAGACTAATATTTTAATTTTATTTACGCGCACGCGATATGTGTCCCTATTGGTGTGGGGACGCTTATGACTGAGCCCACCTATCGAACAAACTCGATTTTCCATGTCCATTACCATGCTGGTAAAAAGGTCGTTAAAGTATTAAAAGCACAAAATTCTTAAGCGCGCACGGGTCAAAGCCATACCAAGATCCGGTGGTAAACCCACGTTAATAAATTACCGTCAAAGTACATGGAGCACAAATCAGTTTCCTGATCCTACTCATCAAGAGCGTGGTTCACGTCCGGTCCGAACCTGGTTCCCGGTGTAGTGATGTTTTCTATGGGCGGGCCGGGTCGTAAACGTGTATGAACAACTTTTCATTTTATTCCTAATAAATGCATATTGAGTTAAAATGAGTAAATTACGCGAGAAAGAAAGAACCCCGACACGTTTATTGACACCCGGCTACAACAGGTGCCAGAGGCTCGGCAAGAGGTGCAGAACACATTACCAGAACTGTGCCCATATGTGTACTCTAAGTGATCGTTTATTTTTATTTATTTAGAAGTTGAGAATTAATTTTACGGATGTATCGGATTTAATCATTCTAAACAGTGTCTTTAAAGGAAATTAGTAGGGAACTAGTGATCGGTTTAATTTAACTAAATAACTTTCAGTATCTAACAGAAAACTATGCCTATCTTCATCTTTCACTCTTTAGTATAACTACGTTATGGCCCTACCAAAATATAATTATAGCCACCATAAAATATATAGGTAATTCAATATCAGACTTACTGCAGAAGCTCGTACAAAACGCAATTCACCAACATACCCAAGTATAAACTAAAATAGTGGACGATAGACAACACTACGAAACCATCACACAAAAGATACCTAATGCTCGTACAAAACGTAGATCATCAAATCTAGCACTCGACAACACTCTCGAAAAACCTACACGGTGCCTGCGCGCGCGCACTTCTCGTATCAACGAGATCGCTCTCCGAAGAACCATCCAGTCCCGCGACCTTAGACCCACTGCCCTTTCCGTCTTTCTTCCCTTCGCCTCTCAACCCCGCATCCTAAAGCGTGAGAAAACCAACAATTTGACCAACACGTGTTACGCAATTTTTTTCATGAATGACAAGGTCCGTTTGTCGGCACTCTTTGTATTTTTTTTTCGGGACTATCTATAGCCTTTGTAAATAAAAAAATTATATATCGACGCAACGCTAATGGTAACTGCAGGTCATAAAAGTAAAGAATTGCTCTCGCCCGCCATAAAGACAAACGCCCGTATTTTTTTTTTTTTTTCTAAAATCATTACAATAGAGACTAGTGAACAATATGCCTGCTATTAAAGTTGTGTGCTATTATTTTGTCATCCAAGCATGCGCATTTAAACGCGACATACGAATACTTTCCAAAATCCCATACCTATAGTAATGTATATAATAACTAATCTACTGGAACGTACTTATGGCACATAAGGACCGTTACAGTACATGGCTGAAGCGGGATTCGAACCCGGTACCTCGCTTACGAGTTGGATACTCAACCTCCCGGCTACCGACGCCTAAAGGGAAATGCTGTATTGAAAAGTATTTTTTTTTAATTTTATAGATCAGCGTAAAAAAAGTGTTGCCTTAAACAATTGTTTTCGAATATGTAATTAGAACATTACGCTATGAGTGTAGATAATAGTAGTTTATGCAACTGTCATATAAAAGGGAGTATTTTCATACCTAATTATATGCAGTTGCATACACTACTTTATCTACACTCATATTTTCATGTTAAAATTTCGTACCTATAATTTTTTTAACTTTGCTGGAAGTAACTGCTAGTCACTTCTGTTGTATCTACGCGTCGAGGATATCAAGCGGCGGGAATTTCACTTCACTACTTTCACATTTATCTATTTATTTGCTTCAAACAAGAAAAAACATTCACAAACACAAATTACAACAATTAGAAAAAATATTCTGTTTAGCGGGAAAATAATTCCAAATGTACACAATCACAACCACAGACTATGAACTGATCACAAATATAAACAGGAATTTTGAATTTGTTGAAGACATTTAGGTATTCAACCTACATTTACACAGCCCGACAAAAATTTAAAAAAGAAAAGAAAAATGATTAAAAAGTTATTTTTCGATACAGCTGTAATGAAAATAGTATGGGAAATGCTGTATCTTTCGATAATTTTTTTTAATTTTATAGACTGGCGTGAAAAAAGTGTATCCTTAAACAACTGTTTTCGAATAAGTAATTGGAACATTACGCTATGAGTGTAGATAAAAGTAATTATGATATCGACCGATCTATTTTATTAGCTAAGGAGCTAATAACCTAAATTGACAAGTTAAATTAATCTACACCTACATGTAGTAAAACAGTAACAAAATGTGTATGTACATTGAATGTATTTATCAAAAAAAACGTATGGCGATTATGAAATCTTCTTCTTTTTAATCGAGTCGATGGACTTAACTTCCCCTTACACTTTGTTCGCCCAGTATTCGGCGACGCATACAGCATTTGGACTGGCCTCCATTGTGAAAGTTTTAGGACAAGCGCGGACCGCGGTCCGCGCGTTCGGCGCCGCGGCGGCGCCAAAATAACGCATATTTAATCTACTTGTATAACTACTCTTTCAGACTGATGTAAACTGGAATGTCATGTAATTTATTCGCTTGAATGCTGAGGTCGGTAATAATTTTCTTAAAAGGGAAGGTGTAATTCATTACCAGAATTGCAAACTTTGTATGTTTACTTTCCTTGAAAGGTTCTATCCAATAGTTATTACATACTGCAGACAAGATTTACTTAATCATATCAGCCAGAAGATGCCCACTGCTAGGCATCGGCCTCCCCAAGGATTCTCCACAAGAGCCAGTCCTGTGCTTTCCGCGGTACCTGCGATATTTACCAGGTCGTTGGTCCACCTTGTGGAAGGCCTACCCACGCTGCGTCTTCAGGTACGTGGTCGCCACTCAAGAACTTTACTGCCTCATCGGCCATCTGTTCTTCGAGATATGTGCCCTGCCCACTGCCACTTCAGTCTGACAATCCATAGAGCTATGTCGGTGACCTTGGTGCGCTTGCGAATCTCCTCATTTCAGATACGATCGAGACTCCGAGCATAGCCCTTTCCGTTGCCCTTTGGATATCAGTGAGCTTTTTTATAAGGCACACATTTAAATAAGATTTACTTAATTACACTTAAATACGTTGTATAGTGAGTGTGGGAATGACCACAAAATGTTGAACTATTCTCAACGGGAATGATCCAAATTATTTAACAAACACAATCAATTTTAACTAAAGTTTATTTGTTTCCCAATTTCTGTGGCAAACATCGTGTGCGTGTTTTACCTGACTATCATCATCATCATCATCATCATCGCAACCCATAACAGTCCACTGTAGGACTTCTGGCCTCCCCCACGAAAGGGTAGGTTATTGCCATGATCTCCACGCTTGGCAGGCGCTTTGGAGATCGCAGTGTTTTAAATTTAACTATGGAAAACGCTGCTGCCCATTTTCCACACTGAGACTAGAACTTTTACGATACCCACGTGTGTAAGCATACGACTATACTTGAGAATTATTTGTAAAATAGCTTTTGAGTGATTTTAATTATGTAAACTATTGTGAATATGGATGTATGTGTTTGTGCAGGGCGAATGTGTAAAGAAATATTATGTTAGTAAATACCTGTATTTCGTTGTAATTTTTAAATATGAAAAATAGGTAGGTACATTATGCAATATTAATGCGTAGAGCGGCCACACGTGTATTCTTTTTGGGACTCCATTATTATAAATCAAACAACTTTAGTGTACACTACTTTAATGTATTGGTTTGTACTGGACAGGGTTTGGACTAACTCATCATCTGTCAGGTAATTTTTTTCAAATTCAACTTTATGTATGGTTCGAAAAGCATTGCAATGAAAAGAGTTGCTGTTGTCTCTATCCAAACTACATAACTTATCTAATGTTTACTGTTCTTCCTAACTCGAAACTGTGTAGAATCTAATTTGCTTGTAATCACACGTCTATTATATGTAAATGACTCGACAATACAGTAATCCAGCCAAAATAGCAGAAAAATACTAAGGAACATATAACTCACTCAAAATACGCATTTATGGTGGTGATACGCACGCTGGTAAGCATCTGTGCACTTTCTCCACAAAGTAAATATCAACCAGAATACAAGAAGTACAAAGTAAAGGCCAAAAAACATGACCACAAGGCAGTCCCTGTACACTTGTAACAGGCAACAAAATCATGAATACACCATGAGTATGGTAAACACCTACCATTATCACAATACTAAATTCACCATCACATAAAACAATATTGGAGATTCCATTTAATAAGGATGATATTGAATACTATGATGTCATGGAGATTACACTATTATTTTGAGCATAATATCATGATTTTACATAAGTAAATATTAACATTATTACAAAATAAAATAGCATTAAATTATTATTTTAAAATATGTCAAGTTATGTTCTGTACTATTCAATTATCATTACAATAAATAATAATAAAATAGAAAACTATTAGTATAGGTATTTTATCCAATTTCAGGTCGCAACAAGTTCCTGATTGGTTTACAAATCAATGTCAGTAGAATAAATAAAAAAAATTGATATTAACAGCACAAATCAACAAAATGTCATAGATTGATAAAATAAAAAATAATAGATTTAAATGTCAAATTGTAAAATGTAGATGTACTGAGTTATTTTTATGTCCAAGGGTTTTTGTCGTCCAAGTAATCACTAATTTTATAGTAGGCTTTACTAATTAATTTAGATTTAATGGTATTTTTAAATTGATTTAGGGGTAAATTTTGTATGTCGTTTGGAATTTTATTAAAGAATGCTACACAATGTCCCACAATAGAAGACTTTACTTTTGTTTATCTAAAACGTTCATTTACAAGCCTGTCTTTATTTCTAGTATTGTAGTTGTGGTTGTCTGACAGTTATAAATAAGACGTCCTATGCTTATAGATGTGTATCAGATTGGAGTATATGTATTGTGAAGCTACAGTTAATATTTTAATATGTTTAAAATGTTCTCTCAGGGACACCCGTGAACCCCAACTGTAAACCGCACGCACTGCTCTCTTCTGAACAACAAATATGTCCTGGATGTCTGCCGCAGAACCCCACAGCATTAAGCCATAAGACATAATGCTATGGAAGTAGCTAAAATAAACGATACGAGCAGTCTCGATGTTTGTAAGACCACGAATTTTCCGAATAGCATAAACTGCAGAACTCAACCGCCCTGACAGGGTCTCTAAGTGCTTTTTCCACTGCAGTTTGTTATCTAGTGTCAGCCCCAAGAAAACAGTTGAGTCAGCAAATTCTAGTATTTCATTATTCAGATAAAGAGCCATACCCTGCAATCTCACGTTTGGCATGTGAAATAAAACACATTTAGTTTTAGAAGTATTCAAAAGCCAGTTATTAGCAGTAAACCATGAGTGTAGCAGTGACAGTGTCCTATTTATTTCATCAAAATTTTCTTCATTCCTATCAACTTTAAATATTAATGAGGTGTCATCAGCAAACAGTACGGTTTCGCAGCGTTCACCGAGGACGAAAGGCATATCATTTACGTATACAAGAAACATGAAAGGACCCAAAATTGAGCCCTGGGGGACTCCCAACTCAACAGGAATTTCACCAGACGTCTCACTATTTATTTTTACTTTCTGAAACCTGTTTTGAAGGTAGGATTTCAATAGTGAAAGTCAATTACCTTTGATGCCATAGTGTTCCAATTTGCTTAGCAGCGTATCGTAATTAACACAGTCAAAAGCCTTGGAAAGATCACAGAAAACGCCTATAGCATTCTGTGATCTCTCCCAAGCATCATAAATGTGCTCCATTAATTGTACACCCGCGTCTATGGTAGATCGATCTTTGGTAAAGCCAAACTGATTACTGTGGAATAAGTTATTGGCAGTAAAGTGGGCTAGCAGTTGGTCCAGTATTATTCTCTCAAAAATTTAACTTAGCACTGGCAAAACAGATATTGGTCTGAAGTTGGACGGCTCGTGCTTTTCCCCGCTTTTGTAAAGTGGCACAATTTTGCTTATTTTTAAAAAGTCAGGAAACACACCTTCCTCGATACATCTATTGAATACATGCACGAGGTGCGGTGCCAACGACTTTATTACAGCTTTTATAACAGAGACTGACATACCCCATATGTCCTCTGTTTTCTTCATTTTTAAAGATTTGAAAGCCTTTAATATATCCCTTTCATTAATAGGACTAAATTCAAAATTAATCTTACAGGGATCAGTGCTATTTTGTAAAAATGAAAGTGCGGCAGAAGGGGATGACTGCAAGTTTTTAGTGGTGTCTACTGCAATCTTAGAAAAATAGTTATTAAAGCTATTTGCCACGGCAATGTCGGTCTTAATTATTTCAGAATTTATTATTAATTTATGTTGATAGTCCCTACTCTGTGTTCTACCTGTATCATTGTTGATTATATTCCATACTGCCTTACTTTTATTAGGAGCAGCATTAATTTTTTTCCTTATAAAATTAGCTTTCTTATAATTATAATTATACCTAGTTACTAATGGTCCGAGATGGCGACCAATCCTATCGGAAAATAATACTAGCCTACATGGCATAGCGGAAATATTTTGTGAAGGCGGGCACAAATCAAATTGCGAGGCCACCGTCGCACTTGTAATACTTGCGCATTCACTCGCTTCATTTGTACCCTCCTGAGTCAAGGGATAGTTAATTCGTGAAAACCCGCAGTTACATGTTTGATTTTCAAGTAACGAATTAAATTAATTTTCCGTATCCTTTAAGTCCAAGAGTAATTGGCTCATGGACTCTGAGTACTCTGCGATTAGATTTTGCGATTTTTCATATTGAGACATAGCATTGTTTAATTCTGCCTCCATTTCACAAAGTTTTGTCTGTAAATCGTAAGTATTTTTTTCATACTGGGACTGTTGTTTTTGCATGACATCGGTACATTTTTGAAGTTTTGATCTTGTGGTGGAGAGATTTCTTGAAATTTAAATTGTTACGAATAATTTTTTTTAAGTTTGTGCTATTCTTATTTTTGTGACGTTTACGCTTGTTACTTTTTGTACATATTTCTACATTTACATTGTTAGACATAAGCTTTTCATACAAAATTTGCGTATGACAGGATTGTGTTTAAATTTTTTCCAGTTCATACTGGGTGATGTTTCGGTCTGCAGCCCGAAGTTGGCGCTCCAGATCTGTGATGCGGTCGAGTAATGCTATGTGGTGCTCACTGCACTCGTGAAAAGAGTCTACTTCTGTTTGAAGTTCATCTCGCTGAGCTCTTACATCCTCGAATTGGATATCGAGCTCCGCAAGCTGGTCCTTCAAGTCTTGGTTTCTCTCATTGACCACCTGAATTTCGGCCTCACAATCTTCCCTTTCGTCCAGTAATTTCTTAATTTCCCCCCTCGAAAATTTCAAGTCCGTGACTGTGAACTCCTTCAGTTGGTCTTCCAGCTTAATAGCGTGCATTCTGCGTGTCGACATAGTTTCCTTGTCACTTAAAGAAGAGAAGAAAAGAAAAGAAAAAAAAATTTTTTCCTTTCCTGCTGTGCCGGGATTTGAACCGGCGACCTCGGTTTGCCCGTTGAACACGCTTTTCTACACGCTATCTTGACTCATACACTTGATGTCGAAATAGCGAGATAGGTTGAAAACAGTGCGTATTATGACGCATTTAATAATTTGTCTTTTTCCTTTGTCGGTAGGTTGCACTTCACTAATTCTTTGTTCCGATTTTTTCACAATTATGTATTAAAATTGTTTAAATGCCACTAAATATTGTTTAATATTGCGTTTTTTTTGGGTTTCACACAGTTTACAAATCGATTTACACTCGTTTCCGTAGTATTAAAGAAATAAAAAACATCGATAGATGTCGTCTCTTCGTCGTACAACTTGCCAAATTTAAGCGTTTCTAATTGATTCTAATTGTAGATAAGACCATCACTTATTATTTGCACTATATTACACTAAAATATCACACTTATTTTACTGTAAAGTGTAAAAAATATTAAAAAAAATTAAATTAACTTTAAACTTGTGTTTACGTGAAGGTGGCGCCCTCTACCTGTTCTAAGTAAAGAGTGTCGTGGATCATTCTAAAGTACGCCTTGAGCACAGACTTTTATCTCAGAGCCCACTAGATTACCTCCCGAGGTACATTCTCGAAAAACTTCTGCAGATCGAAGAAAAACAGAAAAAAAAGTGGAGAGGCTGATTCCTGAGTGAAGAGCCTATTAATGCAACAGGCCTCCTGGAGGACTCTATAGGCTTATCGGATCACACTAAGCAATTAATAAAAATAGCGTGCAGATCTGAATTTCGCGAGAAACATTGGTATATTTACAAGAGGGACACAAATTTAGACATATTTCTTAAATATATTTCCCAGTTAACATTTTCCAATGAATTTGCTGAGGTTAATGTAAATAGCGCGTATGAAAGATTTATGGAAATATTTGGCCTCATATATGAACTTTGTGTACCTACTAAAAGAATTAAAGTCACATTTAATAAACACAAAAACTGGCTAACAAAAGACTTAATCGTGACAAGTAAAAATAAAAGAAAACTGTATTTAAAAACAATAAGCAGTAAAAACACAAGTACTGCAAATAAATATAAAAAATACTGTAAAATTATGAAAGCGGTATCGAGGCAGTCTAAAAGAATGTCGAATATAAAATACATAAATGAAAGCTGAAATAAAACAAATGCCACCTGGAATATTATAAAACAAAGCACAACACAAACAAATAACTTATACGAAACCGTAGATTCCATTAAGGTTAACAATAAAAATATTACAGATCCCATTGAAATGTCAAGTGCTTTCAATAACCACTTTATAAATAGTTGTAAGCCAGACCGGACTGGTACATCTTTTAAACATATAAGCCAATCAAATTGTCATTCTATATTCTTGTCTCCGGTTACTACTGAAGAATTAAAGAAAGTTGTTAAAGGGTTAAAGAACAAAAATAGCGTGGGATACGATAATATACCCATGAAGGCAATTAAGTCGGCAATTGATTATATAGCGGAGCCATTAACATATATCGCAAATCTTATCCTTGAGCCAGGTATCTTCCCAGACATGCTGAAGAAGTTTCATATTAAACCCTTATACAAAAAAGGAAGTCGATACGAAATTAATAATTTTAGGCCGATTGCTCTTTTAACAAACTTCTCAAAAATATTTGAAAAAAATCATTTTTAATAGGTTAATATCTTTTACAAATAAGCACAACATAATAAATATAAACCAATTTGGTTTTCAAAAGGGTAAAAATACTACGTCAGCAACCTTCAGATTTTTAAAGGAAGTTTGGGAAGCAGTAGATCGTAGACGTCCGTGTATTGGACTTCTTTTGGATCTGAGTAAGGCTTTTGACAGTGTATCTCATAATATACTTCTGAAACAGCTTCATCACATAGGAATTCGTGGAATTGCTATGAGTTTGATTGAATCATACCTAACAGAGTCTCTAACTCTAACAGAGTCCAAGCTACAGCTTTAGATAAATTTAATGAACAAACCAAGGTGGTAGAAAAAAGTCAATCTGAGTTTAAAAAGGTAACAGTAGGCGTCCCACAGGGAAGTATACCTGGTCCTGTTGTTTCTTGTTTATATATTCGAACTGCCACTAACTATAGACCATAAATGCATAATGTTTGCTGATGACGCATCAATTTATGTTACGAATTTTGATAGTGACCTACAAAATAATGTAACAGATACACTAGAAAAAGTAGTAAATTGGATTTCTTCTCTAAACTTAAATATTAATACTGAGAAAACTAAATATATTCAATTTAGAAACTACATAATGGCTCATATCCCGTTAAACATAGTACATAATGGTCGACTAATCGAAGAAGTCGCAGAAACAAATTTCTTAAGTCTTTCCATTGACGCCTACCTAAACTGGAAATCACAAATTGAACAAATTAATAAAAGATCTCTAGCTATTGTTTTGCTCTTTCTGTCCTCACAAACGTGTCATCGGAAGATGTTGCTAAAAATGCATATTATGGATATGTATATCCTTTATTGAAGTATGGCATAGTATTTTGGGGAAATTCCGTGAATGTGGAATCCACATTTATACTGCAAAAGAAATGTATAAGATCGATTTACAACATGTTTAAAAATGAAACGTTGCGAACCCTTTTTAAGAAAGGAAGTTCTTGACGTTGACGTGTATTTATATACTAGAAGTTTGTGTATTTGTTAAGAACAATAGTGAATATTTTAGTAATATGTCTGACATAAAAAGTAACGTCCGCTCCCAATATAAACACGATATATGTGAAAATCTAGAAACCTGCTTTCAGCACGTCACCGCGTCTGTCAACAGAAAAGACTGCTGTCTTAGTGTTGTTTTATTTAATTTTTCGTATTTTATGTTTTATGTGTAAATATGGAACTTAGTATAATTTTATGAAATATGAGTGCTTCTGCCGCGCCTACCATTTGTCCCCACTGCCCAGGGTCTACCCGTACTTTCTGTGTACGTGGTTTATCAATCCACATAGGGAAAGTTCACCGAAATCATCGACACCAAGCAGCTGCTACACAAGCCGCCCCCGCCGCTGACTCCAGTCAGGTGCCCCTACAGTCGTCAAACCGGTGCCTACTGGAGAGATTAGCCGCTCTCAAGGAAGGGACACCCGTTCTACGTCACATCCCTAAGGGTGCGCGGAACCAGGCTGCAGGTCGGTTGTGTGACGTACTTAATAGCTGTATTGGGTCTAATAGTGTAGACGACTGGGGTTTGCTCCTCGCCTTCGCTTTCATTGCCCTGAAAGTGCCCTCTAAAGATTGACCTGGTAATATGACGGCGAAGGTGAGGGCAAACATTGAATCTTCGGTGATTCACGATGATTTCGTGTCAGAACTAAAGCACCGGTCTAGTACAGTACAAAAAAAAATTGAAAATAAGGTGTTTGAAGGGGACCTCAGGGGAGCCGTCCGTTTACTGATATCTGAGGACTCCTTCGCACAACATGGACCGGATACCTTAGCAGTACTTAAGCGTAAGCATCCGGAGCCTTCGCGGCCACTGGACTTTCCTTCTCCTCCAGACATTTCAATAGAACTGGTTACGGTCTCGGTGGAGGAGGTATCTCGAGCACTGGGGTCTTTCTATAATGGTTCAGCGGCGGGTCTCGATGGACTTCGCCCCAATCACCTCAAAGAGCTCACGTCCGTGTCGGCAGGGGAAAACGGTCCCCGTCTATTGGAATGTTTAACTAAACTGTGCAATTTTTTACTCAGTGGTCGGGTTAACCCGGAGGTGTGCCCGTACCTATATGGAGCGTCACTTTGCGCTTTGACTAAAAAGGACGGTGGAGTGAGACCTATCGCCATCGGTAGTGTCTTCAGACGTTTAGCGGCCAAGCTGGCCTGCCAATTCGTTAAGGAAGAGATTGCAGGGTACTTGCAGCCACACCAGTTAGGGTTTGGCTCCCGGATGGGGTGCGAGGCAGCGATCCACGCAACCCGTGCGTACGTGACTGACCCAGCCAACTCAGATAGCGTTGTTATAAAACTGGATATTTGCAACGCCTTTAATGCGTTAGAGCGGGATGTTCTGCTAAACGAGACCAAGGAGAAGCTGCCTTCACTCTTTCATTTTCTCCACCAGGTGTATCGTTTCCCATCTAACCTCTTCTTCAATAACGAACTAATTTTTTCCCAAGTAGGAGCGCAGCAGGGCGATCCGTTGGGGCCCCTCATTTTCAGCCTAGCAATCCATACTGCCGTTAAGGAAATTAAATCCACCCTGAACATTTGGTACCTAGATGACGGCGTCATAGGAGGAAATCCTGAGGACGTACTTCAGGACCTGGATGTACTGGTTCCTCGTCTTAAAGAGCTCGGCCTAGAGGCAAATACCTCCAAATGCGAGTTTTACCCCTGCAGTAGTGCGGCACGCATTCACTTTTCAAGATTTAATTCCCTTCTTCCTGGAATCAGAGAACTATCATCCTGCACATTCTACCTTTTAGGGTCCCCTCTTTTTCCAGACGCTATTCCTGAGGCCATTGATATTCGTAAAAAGCTTCTCCTGGTCGCTCAAGAACGTTTAAGCAAGCTTTCCGCCCACGTTGCTTTAACCCTGTTACGTGTGTGCTTCGCTCTGCCTAAGATTACGTTCTTGTTGAGAACTACCCCTACCTGGTTGTGTCCCGATAATGTCTCTTCCTTCGACACAACGCTGAAGTCTACCGTTGAGTCGATTCTTAACGTGTTCCTCGACGACTCGCAGTGGAGCCTGGAGTCTCAACCAATCTGGTATAGAGGCCTCGGTTTGCGGTGCATGCAGGACGTAGGCTTGGCGGCTTTTTTGGCGTCGGCGCATGGAGTTGCAAACCTTGTCGCTAGCATTCTTTGTTGCGACGATGATAAGGCAAGCATACCCTATGCGTCAGATGCTTTGATAGCGTGGTCAGCTCGCAATCCTGCCGCGTTGCCCCCATCAGCCCCTCATATCCAACGCCATTGGGATGACCTCAGTGCAAAGCGGGTCAACAAGCAGCTTCTTGACAATGCCACAGGGACAAACTTGGCAAGGCTCAGAGCCGTGTCGCAGTCGGAATCCGGAGCGTGGTTGCATGCGCCCTTCCGTCACCTCACCTGGGTACTTTTCTTGACGACAACTCCCTTCGGGTGGCAGTGGCCCTCCACCTGGGCTGCAAGGTGTGTGAATCCCACGAATGCACCTGCGGCTCTGTGGTGGAGGCCGATGGCCATCATGGGTTGAGTTGTCGTCGCTGCGCAGGTAGGTTTCCGCGTCACCACGCCCTAAATGACATACTCCGCAGAGCCTTTGTGTCAGCCAATGTCCCTTGTGTGCTGGAGCCGCCGGGTCTGTGCAGGTCAGACGGGAAGAGACCAGATGAGCTGACTCTGGTGCCCTGGAAAAACGGAAAATGCCTAGTGTGGGATGCCACATGCGTTTGCACTGTCACCGCCAGTCACCTGAGTCGCTCGATCATTTCACCAGCTGCCGCTGCGGAGGATGCAGCTGCCAAGAAACGGCAGAAGTACGCAGCGATGCAGGCCACCTACCTTTTTGTGCCCTTCGCTGTTGAGACATTGGGCAGTTGGTGTTCAGAGGCGAAAAGCTTAGTACGCGATTTAGGCAACCGAATCAGGAATAGTAGCGGTGACCCCCGCTCTGGTTGGTTCCTAGCGCAAAGGATAGCCATTGCCATACAGCGCGGTAATGCTGCTGGTGTAATGGGTACCTTTGCGCCTGGGACAATCAGGGGCGGGTTATTTGATTTAGTGTAATTATTTATGTTTATTATTAGGTTTCTTTACTTTTTGTATTTAGTAATTACTTACGAAAATAAGCAATCCTACAGAAATCTTAAATGTTAAACTACATAAATAAATTACTTGTCATCTAGCTATTATTGACATTGCATATTTTGATTTATTTTCAAGTTCTTTTTTATTGTTTTAAATGCATGTGAATTTTACTATTTAATTATTGCTGCTTTAAATATTGTATGTCCGAAATGGGCAAACTGTTGAAACTCACAAATATCATTCATAATCCCTGATTGTACCTACACAGTTCAACAATAAAGTTATTCTATTCTATTCTATTCTACTTTTTTTATTTTTTTTTATTGTAGGATATCCAACAGCACAATTTACATTTCATGTACAACAACAGTTCATGTCTATCTTAAATAAGCCAATAATAGGATATCACAACGAGTTTAAACAAATGTAACAACTAACAAAACAGACATATGCCATCTTAAACTGAAAGCAAAAATAAGAAAAATTAAAAACAAAATGGTGCCAATGTGAAGGTTTAATAGTTAATATAGGTATTAAGTATACCGCATATAATACATAATATTAATACACAAATAATTGGATAATTGAATAGATAAAAAATACATAATAACATAGGTACATACTTACATGTATGAGAGTAGGCATATTCAGGCAAGTACTTTCCGAGTGTGAACTTTATCCCTGTAGCGGATCTAACCTATATTTTTGTATCTCCATGATATTCTTCCTAAACGTGGGCTTTCTTAAAAATATCTTTCTCGGAGAACATTTCGTTGTACGTCCTTGCTACTTGTGAGAAAAATTCATTTTGACCATAATTGGTTCGGCTAGTGGACACATTCAGCAGTCTGTAAGATGATTGTCATAAGCGACGATATGTGGTGTATTTATGCAAATGAGAGAAGTTATACAGGGGCAATTTAAAGTTCAGTTAATCATGCAGGAACAAATTATCAAGAAGAATACGTCTATCTTCCAATGTTAATACTTTGTAAATATAGTTTGTATTCGTTCGATTTTCTGTATGTAAATATTGTATTTCGGGTTCCAAATTATGCTTGCGAATTCTAATATGCTACGAACGTATGCATAAAAAATTACTTTAATGCACAAAATATTAGTGAATGGTTTGCATATCGTCATTATGAATCCTAGATTTCTATAGTCACGATTAATAATTCCGTTTATGTGCCTATCATAAATCAATTTACTGTCCAGCGTTAACCCCAGATCACGCACTTCAGAGACCCTTTGGATTTCGTGATTGTTGATAAAGTAGGCATGAGTTTTGAGTTTGGTGGTGTTTTGATTTACGTGTGAACGTAAGAACCACACATTTGCTGGTGTTGATGCTTATTCTGTTACGACTATAATACTCTGCTAGCCTGTTTAAGTCCTCTTGCAAACACAAACAGTCCACTGCTGTTTAACCTTCATAAATACCTTTTTGTCACCTGCATATAAAAACTAGTTTGAATATTTAAAACATGTATCAATGTCGTAGAGATAAGCGTTGTAGAGCAGAGGACCTAAATGGGAGCCCTGAGGAACGCCAGAAGATAAAGTAACAAAATTGGACTTATGACTACCCACAACGACAGCCTGCCGCCTATGGAAGACATATGATGTGAACCATCTGTGAAGATCTCCATGGATTCTTAGACCTTTTAGTTTCATTAACAGAATGACGTGATCCACACGGTCGAAAGCTTTTTCGAAATCCGTGTATATTACGTCAATCTGCGACTGTTGATCCATGTTTCTTAAATTGTAATGTAGAAATTCACTCAGATTGGTATTTACCGACCTCTTTTTTAAAAACCCGTGTTGCTTCTCGGTAATGTTCTACGATATCGTAAGGTAAACTGCATCATAAACAATTTTTCAAATAGTATTTAGTTTAGATATGGGGCGATAATTGGGTGTAACGCACTACGAACCTTTCTTATGGATTGGGATGATATGTGCCTCCTTCCATATGGTAGGAAAATCTCCCTCCTGCATTGAGTGATAAAAAGAAACGATATTGGTTCAGATATCGTGTCGGCGCATCTCACCAAAAAGATTGGGGGTGTATTATCACTGCCTCGTCCCTTATTTCGGTCTTATTTCAAAATGTATTTACTAACTATATCTTTAGTAAAAGAAACTTCGTGCACATAGCCACTGTCCCCAGAGGGTCAACACCGCCACCCGTAGTTTTATTTATTTATTTAACAGTTTATTGTTCACAAAAACAAGTATACAATATTGATAAAAAGAAAAACAACACAACAGGTACAGCTTATTTCATAAGAAACATCTTACAGCAGACCTACGGAAGAGACCTAGTGACCCTATCGTTACGAAAAATGTCATACTCCGAAGGGCATAATTCCGCATTATATTTGCCACTGTGCAACCAGGTTTCCGTTATAATAACAATGTCTAAGTCTGATGTAACTATGTTACGGGAAAATTCAAGGGTCTTTGTACGGAGCCCTCTAGTATTCTGCTAATATAGTTTTAAATTATCGACAGCCATTAGCCTAACGTAATAGGAAAATTCTTAAAAAAACATTTTTGTTGCTACTGTTTGTACTGACAACTGGAGCGACTTTATTCGAACTTGTGTTAACACTCGCTGATATCGCATTGCCTAAATATGATATACCCAATTTTACATTTGTTATAACATTTACAATGTAATATGTACTCTATTGTGATTCGGAAAGTATGATAAAATAAAAGTTCATCACTATGTTTAAACATATCATTGCAGGATAGGAAAGTAGAGTTTCAATTAGATAGAATTAATGATGCCTTATCCCACGTTAGTGATAGTTCGGTATTAGTTTTGGGTGATTTTAACATAGGTCAGCTATGTTGGCAACTCTACTGTGCCTGCAGGTTTCCCTGTAATGGGCTCTCAGAATTTTGGCCTTGTTCGGCTGATCTCAGACTTCATGTCACTAAATGACTTCAAACACCACAACTTTACAGTCAATAAAGATGATAGGGTTTTAGATTTAGTATTTTATAACCAATCTAATCTTTTGGTAGAAGCGGCACAGGAGATATTGTCCAGGGTTGATCCATTCCACCCACCTTTTATGCACAGTGGTTTTTATCTAAAAAAAGCTAATATGGATCGGTTTAATTTCTTTCTTGCTGACCATTCCTTGAAGATTACCACTGACATAAACAATTTAAACTGGAATGACACATTGGGATCGGAATCGGGATATAAACAGTGGGACTTTGGTGTCCGCCGCTTTGAACAATTGAATAGTCTCCTCAGATTCGGCAACCGCGCTGCCCCTTTGACTGATGAACCGATTTCTGTACCTGCGTTTCTGAACTGGGGTCCATTCTTTGTTCGTATTTGTGTCCTTCCATACACCACTTCCACGCACTATATCAGAAAACGAAGGGCGTTTGGACCTCTCGGTTTGCTTACATTCGTCAGCTGACTCGTTATGTACAGGCGGCGGCGACGGAAATGTACAGTAGGTAGGAATTTGCGGTGGTGGCGACTTCGCATTATCGTCGGCTCGGTGCGCCACTATCTCACTTACACTCGCGTCGCGGTCGCCCGCCACTGGGAGCGACGGCACAGGCGCAACCGGCGACTGCAGCTTGGGAGAATGAGACGAAGATAGGTCACACTCGACAACAGATGATTAATTGCCGTACAATGTAGGTAACGCCATCGGTCTGCTGTCGTACAAATTAAATGTACCTCCTCTTTTTGTGTTTACATTTGTCTCTAGAATTAAAAATGACGTCGTTTTATAGCGTTCGATAAGCCGATCATTTAATTCACTTTTGGAGGTAAATCGATGTGGAATATCTTTTACATATTTTTCTAGTAAAACAATTCTTTCTCTATCCATTCTTTTAAGCAGTACCGTCACATCAACATGATCAAAAGTGACGGGGGGTAGTTTTTGTAGGTCTTTTGCCTCAAAAATTGGAATCTGCTCGGGTCCTTGAATAAACCAATTACATCCTCAATATTACGGAGATTTCGTCCTTGTCGTTTTCGTGTCATAGATCGCTTAGACAATGATTCGGAAAGCAACGACTTCACTAGTTCAATGTCCGCCGTACTAAACGCACTTTTACAAATTTGCACCAAGCTCTGTTCGTCCATAACATCTTATTTATTTTGGATGAAAGCCAGCACTTCACTAATTACTATATTACAATTAGCACATTTCACTCTGTTCGATGTTTTCGATACGTTATCCATTTTTCGCGACAGAGGTGCGTGACCTTGCTTGCACTCGCGCTCGCGGCCTGCGGGCCGATCGCCGTAATTTTATGACGCATTAGTCGAGTGTACGTGCAGTTGACGCTTAAGCGACGTGCACGTTAAACGCAAATAATCATCGGTATTGCCGTAAAATAAAACTGCGCGTAAGCGTTGCGTACACTGCACGTCTACTTCACCTACGCTTAAGACAAGTGTGTGTTGCCGTGCGCCAGTTTTGACAATCTACCTATCGATTATTCATTATGAAATCGATTAGGTTTACTCATAAACTTGGTATTAGATGGCTATATCATACTAAATATCCTATTATATATGTTTATACACATGCAAAACACTTGATTTTGTTATAATGTACTAAAAATTGTATAAAACGGAGATATTTAATACAAAAAAGTTGGTAAATGGCTGTTTGAGCTGTATCCTTTTGCCCTGACATGGAAGAAAAAAGAAAACATTGGTGATGTCAAAGGTTATGTTTGTTTACTACGACAAGATTAAAATTGTATTTTATTTGTTTTTGTTTCGCTTGCAAAGGTATGTATTAAAAGTAAAAGTAACTTGCCGTTTATTTAACTTGCCGGCAACTACAAAGATAACGTCAATAAAAAGTTTTTACTTTGCAGATTTACGGTTATGACGTCGAGAAAAAAAATAGTTTCTTTGAGACAAATTGAGGTCTTGGTTGAGTTCCTTGAGAACCACCGGGACTCGGACAAGGAGGCTCGGGCTTTGAGCCAAAGACTCTGGGCAGAATGCGCCAATTTACTCAACGCAGAGGCTGATGGAATAAGTCGGAGCCCCAAAGTATGGCAAAAGGTACATGTTGTAATTAGTCGCTTAGGTACATGTTAATTACATTGTTATTGGTTATAACTAAAGGTGAATCTTTGGTTACACAGACTATAAGAGTCGCCTTCTTTCCCGACAAAGAAAATAATTTTAGGTTTCAATAAAATTTATCTACACTAATATTATAAAGAGGAAAGATTTGTACCTATTTTTGTATGTTTGTATGTTTGTAATGAATAGGCTCAAAAAGTACTGGACCGATTTAAAAAATTCTTTCACCAATAGAATGCTACATTCTTCCAATTTGACATAGGCTACATTTCATTTTGAAAAAAATTAGGGATCCTTGGTAAAATTTGAACAATGTAACCGAAGGTGTAGAAAAATGAGTCTTAAAATGTCTTTCGTCGAATGCGCTGCCGAAACTATTAGCGATAGAACAAAATAATGTACAACAATATTGAAGAACATCATAATGTCTACAAAAAACTCCGCAGTAGCATATGTCCAACTATTGTAGTTATGTCACTACAACAACTTTTTTCATTTTAAACATTAATGAAAATGCTAACCAAATTCAAACCATGCTATTTATGTGTTTATATTAATCCTTATCCAAATAAATTATTTTATGGTCAAGACCATTTCACTACCTATAAAATAGTTTTTAAATTATTTAAATTGGACTTTCCATTCAAAAGATATTACGAATTAAAAAATTCAAACAGTAAACAAACCCGCCATAGCGCCGTGGCCGTTGTTTGCGATGCAGTCTGAAAAGCGCGCCGGGCATCGCGGCGGGCGGGGTGGAGGGGACACTGAAATACAGGAGTGGGGCGTGCACGTCTGTAAGATAGAACCGCGCGGCCCTATCGCGCGGTCGGCTCCTTACGCAGCGGACGCTACCGATATTGAACATTTAGATTTTTCCATAGAACACATTTCAGATAGAGCACATTTTCTTTCTATCGATTAGGAGTTATTTTCAAAACTGCGCATAAATTACTTGATTAAACCTTGACAGTTTATTTTTATAGCAGTGTCACACTCTTTTTAAAGCACCTATTTAAGTATTGTATGTATTTTTATATGAAAACTTCTATTCAATAAACTGTTCATATTAAAATCAAATTAATTCTTATTTATTTTACTTGAAAACCAAAACTTTCAAACAATTATGCCTAAAAAAAAAAGGTCCCAATTATCTCAACATAGCTCCCAAGCGAGATTAGCAAAGATTCGGCGTGTTGGAGAATCATCTTCAGAATATTCTGATCGACTCGAAAGTCAAAGAGAATATGCATCACAATCACGGGCCAGAGAATCTAGCGCCGAACGCTCGCAGCGACTTGCTGAGAATAGAGATCGAACCTCGCAAGCTCGCGCAAGGGAAAGTAGCGCCGATCGTTCGATTCGTCTTGCAAATCATGTTTTATGAACTGACAAAATATTGTTATGATCTATATCTAAACATAAAAATGGTGTCTGTACATGGAATATATTTACAAAGATGTAGTTTAGGGCGATGAAGGAATAGTAATAAAAATTTTGTCTGTCTCTTTGTACACGTTAATCTCCGAAACTAGACAGATTTAAATACTTTTTTATTGTATAGCTATTAGATAAGCCTGGGAAACATATAGGGTATAATTGATTTTGGAAACAACAGTTGTAGAACCATAATAGCCAGCTAACCTATATATAAGAAATATGGAAATGGCCTGCAATGAATTTTGATTTTTGTACAGTACATTACGTACAGGCACAGTTTCGTAGTTTGGGGTCTAACTTAAAATCTGGGCCAATTTGGGTAGAACGAGATGAAACAGCTTGGCCTCTCCGTATTACTCCGTAGCTTTTATACATTAGGGAGGTCATTTGAAGTAGTCGCTGGGGAAAAATATAAACTGCCCTAAAAACGATTTCCACGCGGACGAAGTCGCGGGCAACAGCTAGTTATTTATAAAATGATTAAACATTTAAATATATTTCAGACCGATACGTTCAAGGCGACCTGCAAAGAGGTTGAGGGAGGAAGAGGTGCCTCATCCTGAAAATCCCAGCGCACTGCAGGCAAATGTTGATAAAACTGGAGAGTCTCAGATGCGAGACACCAAAATTATTAGCCGATAGTGTGAGGCAATTAGCATCTTCCATGGTACAAAATACAGAGGCCACTAGGGAACTTGCACAATCCATGCGTTTAGATATGGTGAGCTATAATTATTTCAATTCAGCTTTTGTGATGTGATTGTACTGCTATTTAAAAATGTATATTTTGCTTTCAGAATAAACGTTGCTGTTCTCATTGTTTGCGGTCTGAAGATGAACAGAACAAAGCCATCCCTTAATATACCGATGAGACTTATTGCTTATGTTGTAGAAGAGATTAATGTTAAAGACTGTCATTATAGTTTAATATGATTTAAGCAGAACTTTAATATACCGATGAGACTTATTGTTGATGTTGAAGAAGAGATTAATGTTGAAGACTGTGATTATGTTTAATATGATTTAAGCAGAACTAAAACTAAATAAATAAAACAATTTTTGCTTAATTACAATTTATTCGTTTTTATTTTTTACAAAAGGTTTCTCTCATCCCAAAGCCTTTCAATAAGAGCCTGTTAGGCTGCCCTCCCCTGTATTAACTCTATGCGACACGCCACGCCTAGTGACATTCGGCGGTGCTAGAGCTAGAACTCTGCCTCAGCAGCCCCCCTGCAGACCTGATTATGCGGCTCACGCCTGCGTTCTTGTAACGGAAGTTGTGGGACAGGAATTAGACATAAAATGCCAGTGCCATCAGTAGCTGAAAAGAAAGAAAAGTTATTTCCTCTATTATTGTTTAAATAAACCTATTTAAGTTAGGGACTGTAAAATTGTAAAATTTCCGCCGTTAAAATATGTACATAGTCCCAGCCCCAACCAACTACATCCTACACAAGTATATTTACCTTTGTAGTCACACTCATTGCGTCGTTCCTCCTTTGCCTGGGCATAACGGGTGTTAATAAGGTGACCAGCTCTCGAACCGCAACCTTGTTAAGCCGATAGGTTTTAACAAATTGGGTGTCCGTCATATCACCGAGGTGAAATTCCCTTGCCTAAGTCTGGCTCGCCTTGCTTCGATACGACGTCGGCGGCGGCGATCTTCCTCATCCGCCAAATCTAATATTTGCCAACGCAAATCGTTCATTTTTTTCAACTGTGGCTGAAAATTTAGGTACTTATTAATCAATTATTTGCGTATGATGGTATTTTAACTATATTTCTGTAGGAAATAAAACGAAAAGAACATAAAAGTTACTTACAAACTTTGCAAACTCAACTAAAGATATACTTGTGCAAAGCGTCACCAACACGCGGGAAACAAGTAATAAACACTGCACAGTGACATTTCATTTGACATTTATGAAACGTCAAAATTTAGCGCGATACCGATTTTGTGCGATACAAAAGACGCGTAACTCAGGTTCTATTAGGGCGATACGGCGACACGCGGCGCTTAGGTTTGCGTGACGTGTGCGTCGTTAGATAATTACGGCAATACGAAATCAAACGTTATGACGCAAACGCAGTCAAGACGCGCTGCATAAAATTACGGCGATCGGCCGCCTGCTCGGGACAGCGAACGCCGCCGCCGCTCTGCACTTACCTGCGAGCGCATTGTAGGTACCTACTAAAGCGTACGGCTGCTTGATATCTGCGCGCGAAAAGAAGAATATTTTGTTCGTGGCAATGAATAGAATGAATTTAACCTGTACTGAATGTCGAAGAGTTATTAATGATGATTTTTTTTAATTTGTTATTTTGATTAAATTAATGAATGTTTTTAAAATGTTGTCTATGTGAGTCTTATTATGACTTGGATTGTGTGAATATATCTGAGAATATTATCCATTATTATATTTAAACACTGCGATCTCCAACCCGCCTGCCGAGCGTGGAGATTATGGCAATAACCTCCCCTTTCGTGGGAGAGGCCCTAAGTCCTGCAGTGGACTGTTACGGGCTGAGATGATGATGAGGATCTGAGAATAATTTTGTTGTAATGACCATCGCAAATAAAACTAATTGGCAGTGTCAAACATGTAGATGCAAAGACACGGACTCAAGCAGAACGATTCACACCATTTTGGAATGTTCGAACATAGTATTCGACACTACCCCTACACAAACACCAATGCATCGAAATTTTGTTAACATCGCAAAAAGAAAACCTAGTGCAGTTGATGCGCCGTTCATGGATGACACGAAATTTTTAGATAATATTCGTACCTTGGTGCGCGAGGAAATGGCGCGAGCCCTGCTGAATAACTGCGAGTCTATGCTAGAGATGACTGAAAGAGTTGAGTCTGCTGTGAGAGATGTTGCGACGCAGCTTAACTCTAGAATGGATGTTTTGGAGAGCAAGTTAAACCAGATACAGCTAGTAAATTTACCCGCAAAGGTACCTTAAATACATACAGGTAAATTTACACGTAAAACCAACTCCAACCTCTACGACCAGAGCTACATCGCCGCAGACAAACGGAAACGTAGATTGTCGAAAGGTTGCCGTGAACACGAAACCGCGCACCCCATTGCGTGATGCTGCACCACCTGCACCGCCGATACGGTCTCCCGTCAGGGAACCCCACAAGCCACAGACAAGAAATATCCAAGCGCCGAGTACAGATAAAAATAGAACAATACTTTCTTCGGTATTTGCGGATGAGGGAAGTGTTGCACCGGTTTGTGAGGAAGGTAACGGAGAATGGATCGAGGTGAAGAGTAGGCATCGCCGAGACCGACAGCCCGTCGTCCTGCGGGGAGCTGCCGCGCCGGGGGTTACCCTTTCGCGAGCTGCGGAGCGGATACGTTTTCTGCATCTTTACTACGTGCGACAAGGTACCACTGTTGAGGAGGTACGTGACCATTTGCGTACTATAAGTGGGACTGATGTGTGTACTGTTGATGCCCTTAAGGCGCGAGGTAACTATGCATCCTTCAAACTGGGCGTACCTAGTAGTGCGGTGGATAAAGTCCTTGCTGCTAAAAGTTGGGCCGAAGATATATGTATCAGACAATGGCGCCAGTCATTTCGATCGTGAGAGAGTATCAAAAAAGTTGAAGAAAAACAATAAAAGAATATCGATATAATACCAGAATGTTAGAGGCCTAAGATTGAAAACTGGAATGTTCTATAAGAATATTCTAAACATTCATAGTAATGTAGTAGCATTGACTGAAACCTTCCTTAATAGCTCAGTGTATGATGCTGAATTGTTTCCTGCCGGGTGGAGTGTGCTGCGTAAGGACAGGGCTGCGGACGCTGGCTGGGGGGGAGTGCTTCTCGCAGTCGATGCGACCTATAATATGAGATTGGTATCGGATATAGATGGTTTAACACCTGATAAAGAGATAATGTTTGCAGTCATTAGTTCTACTTTTATAAAATTTCTATGTTGCGTTGTATATTTACCACCGAGTTACAAAGATGCCCAATATCTAAGTGTATTAAGCTGTATTGAGAATGCTGTATGTAAATACTCAAATACTATGAAAGTGGTAATATTAGGCGATTTTAATATAAATTCAAGCAGTTCTAGTGTAAAATTACAGTTCGATACCTTCTGTGAATTTTGTAAATTTAATCAGCACAATGAAATACGTAACGTCCACGGTGGAATATTAGACCTCGTGTTGAGCGAGTTTCAGGTTGAGGATGTGTCGGTAAGCCAATAGGTCGAACAGCTGGTGCCGGCGGATGCGTATCATCCACCGCTAGATGTAGAGCTCCGGATTCCGCGTGGAAGCGGGCCGTCACGTCGTGTATCTAACGTGCCTAGATGCCGTTCCATGCGATCTACTTCTGTGCCGGTTTATAATTTTAAGAAAGCGGATTTCGGTCCTCTTTATACCGAACTGGCTAATATAGATTGGTCCGAGTTGTATACAATAAAAGATGTGAATCTATCGGTTCAAACTTTTTATGAAAACTTGTACGGTGCAATTGGCAAACATGTGCCTGTAAAACGGAGTCCAACGGTACGAGGCCTTATAATTATCCTCCGTGGTTCACACCATTAATAGCAAAAAATATTAAATTAAAACACTACAACTTTAAAAAATATAAATCTGACGGTAAAGAGTTTAACATGGAACTATTTAAATATTACAGAAGATATGTAAAATCATTAATTAAAAGCGCATACAGAGAGTATACACTGTCGGCACAGGCTAACATAATCAATAAACCCGCTACTTTTTGGAAACACATTAAAGAAAAACGTTGTAACAGAAATCATCGCGATAGTTATATCTATGAGGGTTCGGAGGTATCTGGGCAAGAGGCTTACATCCTTAAAGACAGTTTGCCAGTTATTCAAGAGCCTTTGTTGTATTTATACAACTGTTGCCTTAAGAACTCGACTAATCCTGCATTGTGAAAGCTCTCTAGAGTTACTCCTATTCCAAAGGCAGGCGCACAGTCGAATATTGATGATTTTAGACCAATAGCGAATCTGCCATTGCTGGGAAAAGTTTTTGAATCTATCGTGGATCGTCTCTTGCGGCTTCAGATATGTAACCAGCTGCATGATAGTCAGCATGGATTTCGTAAGGGTAGGTCAACTGTCACAAATCTTGTCAATCTTCTGGATTATGTCACGGCTGAGATGGATGCTAGAGGTCAGATTCATGCTGCTTATTTCGATCTCAAAAAAGCATTTGATTTAGTTCACAACGATATCCTTCTGAAAAAGTTTGCGCTATTCGGATTTATGCCAAAGCTACTCAATTTCTTTGCTAGCTACCTTAGTAACCGCATGCAGTACGTTTGTGTAGATGGCACTGAATCCAGCGAATACTTTACTCGCTCTGGGGTAAGCCAGGGTAGTACTTTGGGACCCACTCAGTTTCTTATCATAGTCAATGATCTTCCAAGGGTTCTGAGAATAGCAAAAAGCCTATTATTTTCCGATGATCTAAAGTTATTTCTGTGAATTAGAGACCGAACTGACGTAGCAGCTTTGTAGTGCGATATAGATGCAGTGGCGGAGTGGAGTGAAGTAAATAGACTGCCGTTTAACACCTCCAAGTGTAAGGTGATAACGTTTTCGTCGTCTCGCAATCCCATATGTGCTCTATATTATCTTCCTAATGCTCAGTTGTAGAGAGTTTGGGAAATTAAAGATCTCGGGCTAAATCTAGACGTAAGGCTGAATTTCCATACCCATATCACAAATATCTGCAAAAGAGCCAATAAAACTCTGGGTTTTATTATGCGTACGGCATCGCAGTTTGCTGCCATCAGAGTGGCCCAAGTACTGTATAACGCATACGTACGTAGCATTATAGAGTATGGAGCTATCTTATGGGATCCATGTGAAGCCAAGTATACCATGATGATAGAACGAATACAACGTAAGTTTGCACGATGGTTATATAAGAAGCGGTTTGGTTACTACCCGTACTTACTCTGCAATCGAGACGGAAAGTAACGCTCCTAATTCACTATTACTTGTTGCTCAATGGCAGGGTGGACAATCCACGTGTGCTAGAGCGGATTGGCCTGGTGGTGGGGAACGTAGCGCCGCGGCGGCGGCCGCGCCTGATAGCGCTGCCGTACGCGCGCACGCGCCGCGGAATGCAGACCGCGAGTAGATAGCTCAGACCGGACAAATTCGG
Source organism: Blastobasis adustella (assembly GCA_907269095.1). NCBI lineage: Eukaryota > Metazoa > Arthropoda > Insecta > Lepidoptera > Blastobasidae > Blastobasis > Blastobasis adustella. Next base: position 3,711,990 of record OU026132.1, read on the forward strand.
CGGCGTTTCATCGCTTGTCTGTGAGAGACATCTTTTAACTACTCGATCGCGTACATTCATATTAACATCGAACACCATGAAATGCACCTCGTGCAAACAGCCTATCAGCGCTGTGGAGATGGTACTAAAGTGCTCTCAGGACAAATGCACTAATCAGTACCATTACGAGTGCTTTGGGGTTCCTAGATCGGCGTTTATCAAGCTTACACCGAAGCAAAGAACTTCGTGGAAGTGCAAGCCGTGCTCGCAACCGAAAGAGCGGAAGGGGGACAACACTCCTGTACGAGACGCTTTGTCCTCCCAACCGGGACCCGATGTCGTGTAGTGTAACTACTTATTATTTATTTTACATTTATTATATTTTGTTAGGGAATTATACTGTAAATTAATGTTTTATTTATAATTAGCATCCAGAGTAAAAAGTGTAATGTATATAATAATAATATGTATAGTATAATATAATATGATAATTGTAATATATAGTATTGCTATTGTACAATGTAAGATAACCTACACCGGACAGACCAACTACTTTTGTTAGTAGATGATTTAGCGACACGCGTGGCGGTAGTCGCTAATCGCATCTACCAGCTCCTGCACCGCGAACGCGGGTCGGTCCGGTTAGTCCGCAGCCATTCTAGACGCAAGACGCATGTAACTTTGTGCACCACCAACATATCTACGCGCGATTGCTTTTATGTGCGAATTCATTTTCTGTACTGCCTTCCTATTCCTAAATCTGTTTTCCGCCACTATTAATTTCTCCTTCTGTGCGTGTTCAAACTTTCATTCTGTGTACTGTAACTATATCTGTATGCCTATCCAGTTTGAATGAACTTGAAAGTGAGTGATCTTTTTTGTGGCTTCATTTTACCAACTAATCCATCACCAGCACCATCACATCACTTTATGCGTAATACGGGAATTGGATCTTCCGAAGGGGTTAATAAACAAGCCGATCCTGCTGCCTTACCGGTCGTTACCGCACCCGAACCTGTGATGGTTAGCACGGAAACAACATTGGCACCGCTCGTGAATGCCGCGCTGCTGAAGACAATATCGGATAACAATGATAGGTTGATAGCAACGCTTACATCGGTTTTCGACGGCAGACTTTCTGCGAATAATAGGGCACTACTGGAGAGACAGGAAGCTATAAGCCTGTTGTACTACTGTACAACAGCATGTTGGAATGGCTAAATAAATATAGCTTACTGTTCGATGAGACGGTACAGGACATCAACTCCATCAAGGCTGAATTGAAAGAGGTTCGTAAGACGAGGGACGAGGTAACAGAGTTGAGGGCAACCGTAGGGGAACCCTCAGTGGTTCTCCAGGGTTCCCATTTGGGACAGCTTCTTTTTAACATCTGCCTTTATGATTATTCGTCCTGTTTTCGTAATGCGTTATTCCTAATATATGCCGACGATACTGAGATTTTCATGCCCATTAAATGCTCAACCGATTGCGTAAAACTACAGGAAGATCTTGACAGAGTATCGACATACTGTGCACAGAACAGCCTGGATCTCAACGTGAAAAAGTGCATGACTGTCACACTCACCAGGAAGAGCAACGCAGCAATTGAACACAGTGATAAAGTGAGGGATCTGGGAGTCATTCTAGATTCCAAACTGACCTTCTGTACTCACTATGAGGCTATTGTTGCGAAGGCAATCAGGATGCTAGGTTTTATTTTTAGATCTATTAAGCACTGAAGTCTATTGCGGCTTTTAAAATTCTATATTACGCCTATGTTAGGAATGTCTTAGAGTGTGCGTTACCTGTATGGTCCCCGATCTACGCTATTTATCGCACAAGGCTGGAGTCGGTACAAAAATCGTTCATCAACAGGCTCAATTATTTCTCTTGCACGGTACCGGCGGGCTATGCGGCTGATCTGAACACCCATAGGATCATGTCTTTGGAGGACAGACGCTTTGCGGCGGACATAAGGCTTCTGCATGACGTCATACACTGCGGGGTTGATAGTCCGCAGCTGTTGTCCCGGGTGTTGCTGTGCGCGGTAGACCCGCGCGCGAGCCGCAGTGGCCGCTGGCCTCGGCTACTTGATCACCGCCGCGCGCGCAGCGGCTCTGCTAGGCTCTTCGCTAACACACACACACACACACACACACACACCTACAGCCTCGCGTTCGTACAGGGAAACAAATACCTATATCTTGTTTTTTTTTTTTTTTCTCTTGCTCTTTTTAAATTTCTATTTTATTTGTAAGATATATAATTGTATTATTATACCTAGACTAATTTTGTTTGTAGTAGTTAGATGTACGAGCTACATTAAGTCCTAAATTATAAATTGCAGTTTAGTTATTGGCACTACAACTTGATTATGCATTTAGTTTAAATAGAATTAGATTGCTGTTAAACTGTGAAATAAATAAATAAATAAATTATAATAATCATCATGGTATACTTGGCTTCACATGGATCCCATATGATAGCTCTATACTCTATCATGCTGCGTAAGTATGCATTATAGAGTACTTGGGCCACTCTGATGTCAGTAAACTGCGATGCCGTACGCATAATAAAACCTAGAGTTTTATTGGCTCTTTTGCACATATTTGTGATATGGGTATGAAAATTCAGCTTTACGTCTAGACTTAGCCCGAGATCTTTAATTTCCCAAACTCTCTCCAACTGAGCATTAGAAAGATAATATGGAGCACAAATGGGGTTCCGAGATGACGAAAACGTTATCACCCTACACTTGGAGGTGTTAAACGGCAGTCTATTTACTTCACTCCATTCCGCCACTGCAACTATATCGCACTGCAAAGCTGCTACGTAAGTTTGGTCACTAATTCGCAGAAATGCTTTTAGGTCATCGGCAAATAATAGGCTTATTTATAAGATATGGTTTAATTAAAACGGCTGGCTCATCATTCATCCCCATTCAGTGTAGTTTCACCGTCATCTCTCTTATAGACTTTAACCGCCATCCTAAAGTCGTCGCCGTTACCAGCCAGCTCCTCACTCTGTCCAATCGGCTCCCGGGGTAAGGCGTAACGCAGCTTATCAAAGAACCACGGGTCGCCCCACTTCACGTACGTGTTGGTCGACAAGTAGCTTTTCAGCTCGGCGTCCAACTCCGGTGCGTTGAAAACTTCTTCCCGCAGAACAACGATAACCCTCGCGCGGCCTGCCTTAGAAGTCGCGGCGTGGGCCATCCGGAACTCCATGAGACCCCACGAAGACCGCAAGAAGCTCTTGGACATGACGATGATAGTCCTCTTAGAATCGTGGACGGAACGCGCAATTTGGGCGGGAATCCATTCGCCGGCCATCCAGTTCCGGTAGTGTATGCACAGATTGTATATTGATAGTTTCGGTAGAATTTCATCCGTTACAAAGTCGTCGTCCTCGTGGCAGAATGAGATGAAGATATCATATTGCTTGTCAGCGTCCGGGTCTTCCTCCTGCACGCAAGAGAGGCACAAGCCGTGGATGAATAAAAACACTCTGATCTGTTTCTGATATTGCTTCACAATTAATCCAGCCACGATCGCGCAAATGGATATCAGAGCCAACAATGATATCAGCGGCCAAACTGTCCATGACTCAGCGCATAATTTGTTTATGTTCAGGTTCTTTAGTAGTCCTTTGGTATATTCAGAGCATGACATAGTTTGATAGTCTTCTATCTGTGAAAAGTTATGACAATGTGAATATTGCAGGCACAGAAATCAAAATAAGATACCCTTTACACTAAAAAGCAAGTTAAAATCACTAGCTGATCAAAGAGACTGGCTCCCTGTGTGTGTTCTACCAGCCGTACATTGAAGAATATTCTCAAGAACTTTTTGATATTTTGCAAAAAGCACAATGCCGCCATCGTACCAACCGCCGCGGACTGGGCTCTACTACGTAGGTAGTCTATCTGTTAGTGACCACGCGAAGGTTCGAAAGAACGGAACCTCTTAATATTCGGATATGGAATGAGCTCTCAGCCATAGCTGGGAGTCCTAAATACAGTGTTTCCTTTGTACATGGAATTCCCCAAGAGGTATCATTTATACAACGCCATCTTTTTTTTTTTTTTTATGTTATCCAGCAGACAAACAGGCATGCGGGCCACCTGATGGAAAGTGGTCTCCGCCGCCTATGGACATCAGCATCACCAGGGGTGCTACCAATGCGTTGCCCGCCTCTAAGGAGACCTCTAATATACCTCTTGAACGATCCCATGTCATAGACCAAAGGAAACACTGTGGCGAATCTTCGCGTGGACACCACTAGAGGGTCCACGTAATGGGAACTACAACTACAACTACATCTACAACTATTTCACATATACAACGCCATCGCGCTGTTGCATTTCGTCGTGCGAAACAATTTGCGAGTCTGGACGCGCCTTTTAAGGTTATATCAGAGGTAGGCAACGCAAGGTGACATTACCATTGGTAACGTCCCTGGTGTTTCTGATGTCTATAGGCGGCGGTGACCACTTTCCATAACGTGGCCCGCTTGCCTGTTTGTCTTCCGAATAACATTAAAAAAAGTTAACGGAAATGCCATATGGGATACCAAACTACCAAGAACGCCACTTCGGACACTACTGCGTATAACTGTACCTGTCAATTGTCAGGTACTATTGGCAAAATATACTATCAGGTCATCTGTATTTATAAAATATATAAATTAAGGCGCTACTGCCCAAGAGTACTCGGAAATGATAGATTTTTGACATGAAGAATCTAATGCTCCTGATTACGTTACAAAGCAAATTTTTATATGTTACTATTCAGTCTTTTCTTTAATTATTGTTAAAGAAAATTACGATTGCTCGTCGTTTTATTGCAAACCCGCGACGCGGACTTTAAAAAATCGCGTAAAGTCCAGCACACGCAATCGCACTTTTTCCATACTTTGTCTAATCTCTGTCGACCGGTTGCCCTCACGCCTGTTGTAGATGTATTTTATTTAGTTTCAACGCTATTTATTAGTCATTGTTTTAGATACAATTCGCCAGTTATTATTACAAGTATGAAAATTTGTCAGGAAGCGAGAAAGAAGACCACAATGCAGAACTGGAAAAATAACCTCAAAACAACAAAAATGTAAAGAACACTCAGAGACTAATGGATGTATAATGAAATGAGAGCCCTTATTGGCCTATAAGCTGTTTGACTAATAATTTGACATAATATTAGTTATGTTAATACAATAAATAACATAAATACATTTTATTTTAATAAAACCCTTTAACCCCCTTTATTAAATATCGTAGTCAAAACGACGAGGGTTAGTATTAAGCGCCGAAAAATAAGGTTAGTGATCTAGCGTTAAAAATATATTCTAAACTATGCTTCTTCGTTTTTTCCAATCAAAATATTAGAATAACTACTAGGAATATCAACATGGTTCTTTTTTATAAGTGTACACGTAAGGTATATAGTTCTCACAACGACCACTAGATGGCGCTGTACAATATTACTACATCGCGGTAACGAATGTGCGGCAACTAATGATGAGGTTGTGTGTGTTAAATTTTTTATTACACTTATTGATACCACCTAGAACCAGGTTTTATTTCTAGTAATCTTAAGAATTAAGCCGGTACTAGAGGAAAAAAAAATCGAATTGAAAGCTTGGGGATCAGGGGTTTATGCCAAACTGGCTGAACTTCAGACGGTGCTTGGAGCAAACGGGATCCGTCAGGAACAGGAGTTAGCAGCTGGGCTGTACTCCAGACAGCAACTGAGGAGGTTTCCGTCGTCATAAGTGCACCAGCAAGGTTGGCGCAAGGAAGGAGCTGGTCCTCATCATCGCTACTTCGGAGCCTGGAGGAACGAGTCTGGTCTTCGGTGATGTCGGCAGCGAGAAACGCAGTGGTGACGTAGTGTTGGTGTTAAACCGTGAGTGACATTTCAAGTTAATTTCAACCTTAACCTTGAAGAGTTTAACATAGAAAAAAATGCGTAATGTAAACACTAAGGTAATGTTAGCTACTGAATATATAATGAAGCAGAAGAAATATATGCACAATACAAATGTGAATTAAAAACTAAGATAACGTTATTTTCTATCGGTGGAGCAATCAATGGACACGCAAATGCGTACCTCCAATGTTTTGGGGGGGGAGGACCGCAGTTTAACCCCCCCCCCCCCCCCCCCCCCCGATTTTTACAGCCAAAATACAACTTTTGTGTAATAAGTTCGCTCTAGCTTTGTTAGTCGAAACTCGAATATTTTCGAGCTCTCTACGCTCCCTCATTTATTAAATATTTACACTAATCGCGCCGGGTGCTTCATTCGGATTTAAAGAGCCAATATATAGGTATACCAAGAAGTCCGAGTCGAGTTCGCTGCGCACACTCAGTCATTGCTTTATGTTATATTTAGGTATCATATTCACCCCGAGTTAATAGAGCCAAAATTGTAAAAATTTTTAGCTCGCTGCGCTCGCAATTTTTTTTTATATATACATTACCCGTGCCGTATAAATAATTCAGATTTTAAGGGCCAATATACCATAAGAAAATGTATGCACGAAATGTGTGGAGCTCGAACATGAGCTCGGTGTGCTCTTTATATAAATATTCATACCGTTCTCGCCATTATAGCATTTTATAAATCAATATACAGAACCAGGGACACCAGAAATGGCCAAAATGTCAGAGTTCTTCTGTAAATAAGATACAGACCCGTCATGTAACAAATGTTTAATGTACGCTTTGCTCGGAGCAACACACACTTGGTTCTTGCAAAGACTTTAGTAAAAGATCTATAGAGTCTCGGCGTGAATTCGTAATGACAAACAACATTGTTTTCAACTGTCTATGAGTCCATCACTCTGCCAAAGTTTGCACTGTTAAATTAAGATGTAGAGTATGCAAAAGAAAACACCATTCGCTCTTGCATCCTGATGTAAAGTCAGATTCTAAGGAAGAACAAAGTAGATAGAACTAAAACTAATAATAATAAATTGGATTCGTCCGCGTCTGTGGTGTCATGTTTTTCGTCTAGAGAAGTATATAAGTCTGGTCAAGTTTTGTTAGCGACGGCTGTTGTAAGCGCTACATCTAGGATCCACTGCGTGCTTTGCTAGATCAGGGATCACAGTCGACATTTGTAACGGAAGATACGGTGCAGTCTCTAGGTTTGAAGAAAATACCTGTAACTGGTCAGATTTCAGGTTTGGGCGGAGACAAAACGGTTAATTCTAAAGCAATTGTGTTTATTAAGGGTTATTCTAGAGATCTTAAGATCCATAACTGCTCTATTGCCATCTAATAAAATGCAATTATTTGATTGGGCGGAGCTTAAGGATATAGAATTAGCTGATCCTGATTACCATACACCAAGTCGAATTGACTTGCTGTTAGGTTTCGAGGTGTATGGAACAATTCTTAGAGACGGAGTCAAACAGAGTCCATTTGGTTCCCCGATTGCTCAGTCTACCAAATTAGGCTGGGTTTTATCTGGTGCGGTTAATACAACAACCAGTGGCTCTAAAAGTATAAGGGTACTGCATTGCCGTACTGATGATAACGATCTAATAAAAAAATTTTAGGTGATCGAATCAGATCTGTACTACCAAGGGAACAATTATATACGGCCGAGGAAAAACACTGTGAGGATTTTTATAATAAAACGTCGTGTAGAGATAATGATGGGAGGTATGTGGTTTGTTTGCCATGTAAAGCTGATAGTCCACAAGTATATAATTAATATGCTTTCTTTGAAAGAAGACTGAAGTCACTAGAAAATAGTCTGAAAAATATGAGGATTTAGAAACAAAATACAAGGAAGTTTTAGACAAATATTTACAGCTAAACCACATGGAGTTGGTGCCTCAAAATGAGATAACCAATATAAAGGCTATTTACCTACCACATCATGACACGACAAAGGTTTGTGTAGTCTGTGATGCTTCGCGAAAAGGGAGCAATGGACAACCTACTCAACAATCTGATTTGCGACATCTAATAATTTGTTGGCGAAGCCATCCTATCTGTCTTACCGCATTTTCGAGTTAGCCGTAAATATGTTGACTTACAAAGAATTCTTTGGAAAGAGGATACTGGGTCGGTAATTAAACATTACAGATTGCTGACTGTCACATTTGGAACATCATGCGCTCCTTATCTAGCTGTGAAATCCTTACATAGAGTAGCTCAGGACGAAGGTCATAGCTTTCCGTTGGCTGCTGATAGAGTTTTAAGGACTTATATATGGATGACTTATTAACAGGGTGTCAGTCTAAAAAGGAAGAGATGAATGAACTATTTAAGAAAGCTGTGTTTGAAACACAGAAATGGCAATAGTGATGAGGTGGTAAAAGAAATAAAATATATCGAGAGCAAAGGAATAAATAGTCAGGTGCAAGAAACCGAAAATCAGAAAATAAAACGGACGAAATTGTTAAAATAGTAGGCCTTATTTGGAGCCGAAACGATGATTCTTTCCGATACATTATGAATATTCCTGAATTGCCACGGCCAGTTACTAAAAGGACTATAATATTCAATATTTGCAGACTATACGATCCTTTGGGATGGGTAGCACCATGTATTTATAATTGTTTCTTAAATAATTTTACAAAGGCTGACAGGTCTAGGTTGGGATGAGGCAGTTCCGAACAATGTATTGAAAGAGTGGATTAGTTACCGAGAGGAGCTGAAAAGACTATGCGAAGTAAGGATCCCACGATGGATGTCTACAAAAATGACAGATCGTCATGTGGAACTCCACGGGTTCAGCGACGCGTCAAAAGCGGCGTATGCAGTAGTAGTTTACACTCGTGTTATCGACACTGAGGCGAGGATACATGAAGCTTTAATGTCTGCCAAAACTAAGGTAGCCTCAGTAAAACAAGTGTTGATCCCACGATTGGAACTTTGTGGAGCTGTGTTGTTGGTAAGACTAATGATGGAGATTGCTACTACTTTGAATGTGGGAAAATCAAACTTAAATGCATGGTGCGACTAAACTAAACTATCACTAGGCTAAACTGTCACCCCCAGTCGGTGGAAAGTATTTGTAGCCAATCCGATGTCAGAAATCCTAACTAGTTTAGATCCCCACTCCTGGTTTCACATTTCCTCAGGTCAGAATGCTGCCGACAGCGCCTCGCGTGGGCAACAACCGTCTGAATTTGTCAAAAGTGATATGTGGTTTTGTGGCTCGGAGTTTCTGCACGAACCAACAATCAAATATGATAAGACGGAAATTGCTGCCATGAAGCTAGAGGTGGCCAAGGTCCATCATGTAACTGTGAACGAAGTATTTTGGGATAAATACTTGTCTCTATCTAGATTGACGCGTGTGGTTGTTACTGTCGTCGATTTGTACGCAATACCAGGCGCCAAATGGCAGATCGGTCTAAAGGATATCTATCTAGTAAAAAACTGCTCGATGCATTGAATGTGTGTATCAAACAATGCCAAATGGAGCCTTTCCCTGAGGAAATATATTTAATAAAGAAAAATAAAATCTTCCCATGGCAATTATTATATTTTGAGAGTAGGTGAGCGCTTGAAGCATTCTAAGCTGAGATCTAGTAGAAAACACTCAATTAGAATCCCAAAGAAAACACACCTCACTGAATTGATTATAATTGATGCACACAAGCAAACGTTGCATGGAGGTCCCCAATTAATGTTATGCTATTTACAGGCTAAGTACTGGTTTTTAAGTGCTAAACAATTAGTTAAGACACATTTCCGACGATGTGTCATTTGTATTAAAAATTCACCGCCTAAAGCTTCACAGCTTATGGGCCAATTACACACCTCCAGAGTGACTGTTTATTTTGTTAATTAAACTCTAAATTATTTCTTAATGAATTATTTTACAGTGTAGCGCATGTATTTTAAATGGATGAATCAATTTAATATGCATATTGTGCCATGTTAAACTTAATTTTAATTCATTTTTTTTTAAGTTTTAATGAAATAGGATTGTTTTAACAAATTTAAGCCGTAAATTTGTTCGAAATCAATTTATTGTATTGGAATTTGTCAATTTGTATTAACTACAATAGATAATGCAAATCAAACTCTATCATTTGTTTCCTAACTTTGGGCATAGAGCATTCATGGTGGGCGATGTTTATAATTAAAGACAAAATATTCAGGGCTTTATTTGTCCTTAGTAGGCGATTATGTTCAATACGTAAGGTATATAGTTCTCACAAAGTCCACTAGGTGGCGCTGTACAATGTTTCTACATCGCGATAACGAATGTGGTGCAACTATTGATGGGGTTGTTTGTGTTAAATTTTTTATAACACTTATTGATACCACCAAGAACCAGGTTTTATTTACAGTAATCCTAAGAATCTAGACCATTAGGAGGTTTTAACAATAAGAAAGGTAGTTCGTCAAAATTTCTGTCATGTGGTTTTTCGATTGTTGCCCTAATTCATTTACAGTTATTTATTATGTAATGTAAACGTACCGTGGCGCAACCGTGTACGGTGAGTGGCTTTTGGCGCTAAGTCTGCCCGTAGCCACTGCCAAGGACGGGCGTATGTCGGTTTACCAGCGCGAGCATTTAATATGAAATTATTATTTGTTTCATCCAAATCAAACCTACTATAGGTCGACAACTTAACTGGAATATCGCCTGCGGTAGCGACCGGCCACACAGAAAAGACGTAAGACGCAGACACGCCCATTCAATTTACTTTCATACAAAATGTATGGAAACGTCCGCAGAAATGTACGCAGACACGTCTTCGCCCTTTTGCAAAACATACAGTAAGCGCCACGTACTGCCTGCGTTCTTGACTGGTCCTAGAGAAAGAAGTGCGACGCTGCCGCTTGCCTGCCCCGTCTTTTCTGTATGTTTTAAAAAGTCGCGTCCACGTCCTGTCTGATATTCTAAATGATTTTTAAATCGAAATATGTCGAGCCGCGCAGGAATACAGCTGCGCGGGGTGCGGCGGGGAGCGCCCCGCGCGGCCCCGCAAATCTCGCTTTGAACCCGCCTATTGCGTTTTCAAAGTGACGACAAGCCTCGCCTTGACACGCGCATAAGACTTTTATTGTCTTATCTTATATTTTGATTTCTATGATATATTGCTTTCAGTGAATATGTTTCGACATTACTTGCTTTATTCTTACGTACCTGCTTAATATTTTCAAGAAGCGCAGTAAGCCATGGTAAGTTTTCCTTGTCGCACCCACAGTCTATTGTGCTACCGCCAAGCCAAATCTTTCTACGTTTGTTAGAAAAGAGCATTGTTGCTGCTGCTGCATCAGCTCTTAGCATGTAATTATTGCGTAGATCCAGAACCTTAAAATAAATCAAAATTAGAAATATAGTGACAGCCGCATACAACTGTACATGTTTCTTAAAGGCAACTCCTGATTTTAAAATGTAAATGAAATCTGTCTGCAGTCAGTCGGAGTAGCAGCATGCTACTCCGACTGACTGACTCATCGCGCTATCTCGCCATCGATACTGATTGCATCATCAAATCTTAGAACCAATAAAGTTTAATATTTGACACTTCCAAAAAAAAAATATTTTGCCTTTTTGGATTCGTGGAATGAGATCAGGGTACTTTGGAAGATGGTCAAGCGCCGTAGAGGGCTAGGATATGAAACCAGGATGATAATAATGATAACGATGGATACTACCAGCAGTGTTGATGGGATGTCATCAGCTCGTAGCTTGATGGCGTTGCCTGGCGCGTGTATTTTAACAAGGTTTCTCTCGCCGTATAGCGCGGCGGGCAGCGCATGCAGCCCGAGCGCGCCGCACCACGCGACGGTGCCGTTGTCACGCAATCGTCGCCGGCACGTGCATTCTCCACACGAGTACTGAACAAAAATGTCATGGTCACCAAACTGATCATACAGTAGTTGATCTTTTGGGACGCGTCAATACACACCGTCAGTCCTGTTTAACACAATCGAAAACCTGGTATTCCATAAGTAATCAGTCGATTATTCTAGGAGAGTCCCGTAAACTAGCTCTGTTATTAGATCTCACCCATCTATTGTAATAAGGGCATATGGTGCAGTGAGGGTACCAATACCTGCTATTCCTTAACTCTTTTGTATTGATAACGAATCTAGACAGATCATTATCATAAAAAAAATCACTGTTACAGTTTACATTATTCGCGGTAGGCTAATGAAAAAGTATACATACAGTTGTAGATAATTTTAAAGTCTTTAATTTAGTTATAGACCATAGTCCCGTAGGATGCACCATTTTCGAATAATAAGCTATATAAAATAATTATGAAATTTGTGGTGCATGGTGCCGCCACTTCAAAGAATAGCATTACCCCATCTCTTTCCATGGGTGTCGTAAGAGGCGACTAAGGAACAAATCCGGAAGATGGGCAGCAGCATCCTTCTGGGCAGCTTAACATTTACTGCACTGCGATCATTAACCCGCCTGTCAAGTGTGGCGATAATGGCAATCCCCTCCAATATGATCAGCAGACACAGGGCCCGGCCCCCAGTACTCGGCTGCCCCGCTATTCCGGGCTGTGATATCAGTCACGGTAACGGCGGGGCAGGGGGTGCAAAGCATCTCCGGAAGCGACTAGGCTACCAAAAACTACGACCCCTGGCCCTGGCCACGTACAATGTTCAGACACCGCGAACTGACGAAAAGCTAGTGGAACTGGAGGGAGTGTTAAACAGATTACATTGGGACATTATAGGGTCATCTGAAGTCCGAAGAAAGGGGGAGGACTCGATAATCATAAAGTCCAGAAATTAGCTTAACTTCCGGGAGGGCGACCAACTGTCCCTAGGTGGTGTCGGGTTCCTTGTCCACAAATCCCTCGTGAACAACGTCGTCAAGATCGACTGTGTCGTCTAGGGTAGCGTACCTTATACTCAGAATTACCAAGCGGCATTTGTTGAAGGTCATACAGATTTACGCACCGATTTCCACTCACACTGATGATGAGTTAGAGGCTATGTATGAGGATATTTCTACAGCCAAACATACCTCCAAGACACATTACTCTGTTGTCTGAGGCGTTTCAACCCGAAACTAGGCAAACGAAGCGGAGACGAGTTGAGAGTGGGGCAATTTGGAATTGGAAGTTGGAATGCCCGTGGCCAAATGCTGGCCGGCTTCATGAAGAAAGAGGGACTCCACATGATGAACTCATTTTTCAGTTTATCATGGACGTGGGTTAGCCTCGAAAAGCCACAGTAAACAGTTCATACCGCACTAAACACTAAATCCACTATTAAAATCATTCACCAAAACGTGAGATCAATGTGTGGGAAAACCGGACTCCTCGAACTATTACTTTGCACCGAAAATCCACATGTACTGGCATGCAGTGAGACTTGGTGTAAAAAACACGAAATTGGACGAATTAGGTTATGCGGGTACGAGCTAGCAAACTACTACTGTCGCACGCGCATAGCTCATGGTGGTGTTGCCCTATACACACGGGCCGATATTCAGTACCGCCAACGATCCGATCTGGAAAGTTTGGCAGTCGAATATCATTTTGAGTTCTGTGCTATCGAAATGTTGAACATGGATTTTGTTGTAATAGTCATGTATCGCACAGGTCATGGTAATTTTGAAATTTATGTAAACAAATTAGAATTATTATTAAGCAAATTAGTTGACGAAAAAAAGAGGTTTATTCTAGATGGCGACCAAAATGTGGATTACTTGTCCGACAATTTACTAAGAAAACGTGTTGATGAGATTCTGCATTGTTATGGGTGTTTAAATTGTGTTCAATTCCCTACCTGTGTGTCCACGGATAGTTCGTCCTTTATTGATTGCGGCATAGTGCCTCGCGAAGGTGGCAACTACACGGCGGTGCCTATACACACCGTCATTAGTGACCACGACGCGCAGTTATTTACACTAACCACAGACCAGCCACTCCATAGACAACCCACTGACAAAATTGAAAAAAGAATGTTCACAGATGAATGCCTATCGTTATTCTATTTTGACATTGCTAATTATAAATGGGATTTTATATTTGATAATGAAATCGACATTAATATGAAATTTAATAAATTATTTAATATTTTGACATACTACATTGACATTCATTTTCCAATTAAACATATTGTAAAATAGCGTAAACAAAATCAGAAATGGGTAACAGAGAAATTGGCTAAATATATACAAACTCATAACGATTTTACGGAAATTAGACGCCAATATCCAGATGAGAAACATATTTAGGCTTGCATCGATCATTACTCCAAGTTAATAAAGACAGAGTCGTTAACTGCTTGTAAAAAGTATGTAGAAACGCGAATTCATGAGAGTAGCAACCCATCTAAAGAGATGTGGCGCATTGTAAATGAGGAGGTATCAGCGAAACCAAATACCCAAAATATTTCATTAAAGGAAATTGGTTCAAATGACGTTCCACCTAACAAAATACCTGATTTTCTGTACAAACACTTTCTAGGAATTGCATCTAAATTTACATTGAAAGCGGACAGTGAAAAAGCTGTTCAATACCTGAAAAAGTTTTTAATAGATAGTAAAATACCGGAGCTCTCCATACCGAAGGTCACGTTAAAAGACTTGACAGATACTTTGAAAACTTTATCAAAGAAACCCTTCACAATGGACGTATACGACATATGTATAAATTTACTATTATGTATCTGGCCGGTCATATCCGGTATACTTGTTGAGTTGTTTAATGCCATAATATCCAACGGTATATACCCTGACGTGCTAAAAAGCACAAGAGTTTGTCCTCTATACAAAGGTAAAGGTGAAAAGCACTCCGTGGACAACTACAGACCAATTACAATAGTACCCACTATATTTAAAATCTTTGAATCGATTTTATCCCAACACCTAATGCGCCACTTAGAAAAAAACTACTTACTGACTGAAAATCAATTCGCCTATCGAAAAAATATGTCCACTACAACGGCTGCTTATAAAATTTATAATTGTATATCTACCGCTTTAGACGACAAGTACAAGGTGGCAGGGATATTTTGTGACCTGTCAAAAGCATTCGATGTCATTGACAACGAATTGCTGCTGACAAAACTCCAGTATTATGGTGTAAAGGGAAAGGCCCATCAAATATTCACTTCTTTCTTGGCTAACCGAAGACAAACGGTACAGGTTGATATTAATGGCAAGAGGATGAAATCGGGAGTAGGTAACATAGAAGTTGGTATACCGCAAGGTTCAGCCCTCGGGAACACTCTATTCCTGCTGTTCATTAACGATCTTCCATCGTATATCACTGAGGGACTGATGGTATTGTTTGCCGATGATACCACCGTAGTCGTAAGCGCGCGCACACATGAACAGCTTGAACGCAAAGTATGTGATGTTTGTACCTACTTACAGAAGTGGTTCACAGCGAACGGTCTCATTTTAAATGTTAATAAGTCCAGTGTAATTGTATTCTCATGCAAAAACACTGAGACGTCATTATTGAGGAGCCCAATACCCATAAGTAAGGATTGTAAATTCCTTGGCTTCAAGGTAGATTGCAATCTTACCTGGAAAAATCACATCGATGTGCTTTGTGATAGGCTAAGTAGTGCCGTGTTCGCCTTACGAAAACTAAAACCTGTAATGTCCAGAGAAGCCTTATTACAAACATATCACGCCTATTTCCACTCACTGTTATCATATGGAATAATATTATGGGGTGATTCGACAGATTCTGATCGAGTATTTAAGTTACAAAAACGAGCTTTACGTGTTTTAGTTTACTTTAATGTTAGAAAGATCGAGTTTGATAAAATCTACACTCCGGCCTATACCCATCCAAATCCGAAACCCCGAGAGCTTTTTACAAAACCGCTTCGAGTGCTTAGGAGAGTGCACCGACGTGGACGACTACAATAACAGATTCGTGGAAACTGTCTATACGGTTGAGTCAAAATTCTATAAAACCTGCCGAACAAAAGAATCAACAAAATCTCTGACGATTCCCTCAAATTTATGGAAGAAAGGCAAAGCGGAATTACAGCAATCGCCTGATGACGTCTCTCAATTTGGGCCGATTGTTCAATCCTCAGATAAAATGTCTATTAACTACTTAGGGAATAAACTTATTAGGCTCTTTATTGGTCTGTTAACCAATTGTCTATTATTCAATGGTAATTTATCTCATAGATAAGTATCTGACGAAATATTTTAATTCTGGCTACACCAAGCCAACGCGTTTAGAGAGGTGAAACAAAAATATCGCTTACATAATTGTTAGAGCAGCATAGACTTACGAAACTGTCAGTGGCAAGCCGGTGTAATTTTTGAGATTATTTAGAGTAGAGTTCTCTAATATTAGAAGAAAGGTTATTGATTAATTGTACTTTTAAGTTATTTTATTTGTTGTTTGGTTGGATTGTAAGTTTATATTTGAAAACATATTGATTACATTCTATTGGAATTTATGGCAATGGAAAATATAAAAAGAGAGTGATCTGCAAATTTTACAACTACCGAGACTCATTTACTTGTAAGTTAGTCGGCAAATACAAGGTAATTATTGAAAATAAAAAACCGATGCTGTTACAAATAAAGATAAAGAGAATACATGGAGAAAAATAGAGCAATCATTTAATTCATGAGGGATGACGACAAGTCTCCGCCCTTGGAAGGCATTAAAATTGAAAGATGAGGGAATAAAATAAGGAACAAAGATAAAATCTTCCCTGCAGAGGCAAGAAATGTATAGAACTGGAGAGGGCCCTCAAATGCTTCAGATTTCAATGAAATTGAGGTGAAAGTACTCAATATTTATGCCAAAGTTATAAGCCCCGAGGCGCGTCACGACAGTGACACTGTTTCAAGTAGGTATTATTTAAATATGAGTGAAATCTACATCCCAAAGTTGTATTTTGTTTGCCCCTACCATAATAAAACCACGTTATGAATATTTTTAGTAGCAATACCTGCGGATGCATCAAATCCAGTTGTGGATCCATCAGAAACAAACTCTCCACATACTGCAGAGGAAGATGAAAACGACAAAACCCAGGCCAATATTAACCCTATACTTTGCAGTGTGAACTCAAATGCACATTCCGTTCTGAATTTATTTCTTCCAAATCTAACTGACGACTCTTTAAATTTTAATGCCAAATTTCTTTTCGAACGTTTCTGAACGCAAGGGAAAAAAGCGATTGCTATCTCACTTACGCTCTGTCAGTGGTAACCAAAATGGCGAACCGTCCGTCAGCGTCCGCGCAGCTCAAGGTTAGTATCCTATTTTATCTAGATTTAAAATAAGGTTATTATCTAAAACTGTTTTAATCTATATTTCTGCATACCTATACTTGTTTTTGATGGTAATATTTTTCTATGATATGTTTTAAGTGTCTCATTATTTACGAATTTTGTTTCGTGTGCATTTAAATTCACATCGCCTGCTTCTGTATAATTGACATGATTATTTTCATGTGTATTTAAATGCACACTGCCTGCTCCCCTGTGATTAACATGTTTTTCGTCATGTGCATTTAAATGCACACTGCTTGGTCTATGGATTTACATTATTTAAACATAATATACAGCACGTGGGTAATATTTTTGTCCCATTTGGGAATATAGTGCCTATATTCAAATGCGCACTAGTTACCATCATAAATAATTAAATCGTTAAGAGTACATAACCCATAATACCGCAACGCAAATAATATCACCAAAACCCGCTTCCCCTAGCTTGCTTTGGTTTCAGATGAATAGAGATCGAAAAATCCTTGCTTTGGTGCCTAAAATCGGAGTTAAATCTGATGACGAATCCTGTGAGTCCTCAGAAGACGAAATTAAATTGTTCAGGAATCGTGCCTATGAATCCAATAAAAGTTCCCCTCCTCCATCACTTCCATCTTCTGTTGAAAATTTAAACATCTCCAATAGTACTGATGACTGTGAGTACCGAGAATTTTTTACAATTGCTACTCTCCATGAAGAACCAACATCACAACATATCTCTGTGGATTCTACACCAGACTCCCCTTCTACTTTTCAAAATGATCCTGACATAATTAGCCATAACCACAAGTTTATATTCCACCGTCACCGTCTATAGACTCAAATTGCAGCCCTGCATCTGTCGCACCAACTGCTCTACGGCGTCGTGTAGGTCGTTCTAACAAAACCCGCGTGATCGTAAAGAAAACTATTATGAAAGCGACCAAACTGTGCCCTAAATAGACAAGACAGAAGTTTTTGGGAACAGCAGAGATAGAAGACACGTTATTTGAATCAGCCGATCTTGAGAAGTCACCACTTGATTATTTTAAATTATTTTTCTCAGATGATATTTTAGAGTTAATAGTACATCATACTAACCTTTATTCAGTGCAGAAAAAGGGTTATTCAATTATTGTGACCAAAGATGAAATAAAAGATTTTCTAGCGATCAATGTCCTAATGGGTGTCGTGGATATGCCGGCGTATACTGACTACTGATCAAATGACTTTAAGTACAGTAAAATTTCTGATGTGATGACTCTAAAACGTTTTCAGACTATTCGACGCTACATACATTTTAATGACAATATGAAAGACGACGGTGGCAGATACTTTAAAATAAGGCCCTTAGTGGAAAAAATTCGTCATAACTGCGCGTCAAATATTCCAGAAGGGAAACGTTTCAGCATCGACGAGATGGTGCCCTACAAAGGCACTAGAGCCGGTAGTCGAAAACAATATGTACGCAATAAACCTAAGAAATGGGGTTTCAAGATTTTCGTTCTTGCTTCACCATCTAGCCTGCCAAATAGTTTATTAAAATTGTTAATTTGTTTATGATTATTAGACCTTAGAATATTATTATTACCTTACAGAATACCACAGCTAAACAATATTCTTTTAAATAGTATTGTGTTTCTGCCGGTGAGTAAGGTCTCCAGTGCCCCATGGGGTAGGGATTTAGGGAACCGTGGCTTTGGCAGTAGAGGGGCATTTGCGTTTTGCTGCCAGAGCAACGTGTTATAGAGGTGGGCAACGCATTGACGATACTCTTGGTGTTGCTAATGTCTATAGGCAGTGGTGACCACTTTCCACCAGGTGGCCTGCTTGCCTGTTTGCCTACCGTGTGACATAAAAAAAATGCGACTGAATTTAGTAATTATAAGTTTAGATGGATATTATAATGTAAACCATTGTAAATACTCAATAATGTTAAAGTTCCTAAAATATCTCATAAAAATAGATGTTAAGTGTATCGCTAATTTTGAGTATTTTATTTGTTATTGTTGTTTTATATAATATTTTGTATTTTTTGTTAACATGGCAGTGTGCATTTGAAGACACAAGCTTTTCTATTGTTTTATTATTGTGAACCTGGCGCTGTGAACTGTTGGCGTGGTCTCAGCATTAGCCTAGAGATATGTGGAAGTCTCACAACGCGCAGTCTGAGTCCTTTTTCCATTATTATATTTAAACACTGCCATCTCCAACCCGCCTGCCAAGCGTGGAAATTATGGCAATAACCTTCCCTTTCGTGGGAGAGGCCCTAAGTCCTGCACTGGACTGTTAAGGGCTGTGATTATGATGACGATCCTCAGTAGGAACTTAGTAGGGTACAAAAATTGGTAATATCCGTAAATTTTCTTGTAAAGTAAGCGCAGGAACGCCTTTTGAATTTTGTCTAGAGTAAGGCGTAAGTACTCTCATGTGGATTCTACACAATAGACGCAAACTCCAGTTTACCTCTCACTAAAGCCGCATATATCAACTTCAATGCACTAGGATCTCGGGCATTCCTAATCACAAAGCCTAACCTTTTATAGCAACTAGTAGCCATGGAAGTCATATGGTCAATAAAATTTAGTCTAGTGTCAAACGTAACTCCTTAATCCCTTACTGTAGTAACCCGCTCGATAGGGTCGCTACCCAGCACATACTGGGCAACCAGAGGGATTTTTGCTCGGCTATAAGACATGACACTGCATTTAGCTGGGTTGAAGCTAAGCTTATTGTCAATGCTCCATTGCAATAGGGAGTCAATATCACGTTGCAATGCAGCACAATCACACATATCGCTAATAGGGCAGATGACCTTTAGATCATCGGCGTATAGTAGACTTAGGGACGAAACAAGGACTCCATCTAGGTTGTTTATCATATTTCCAAAAAGTTATGGTCCCAATATCGACCCCTGACTTACACCGGGCCGAGTGTGATCAATGTCGGAAATGAAGCATTCATGGCGAACATACTGCTGCCTGTCACACATATAGCTTGCGAATAGTTTTAGGAGGTTTGGTGAAAATCCCATAGCACAAAGCTTACTCAATAGTATGTCGGTATCGACCTGGTCGAAGGCTTTTTAACCCGGCGTCTGTCAGGTTGATTTATAATGACCCGCCACATTATTAAACCCACGTATTTTTTAAAGTAATATTTTGAAGTTGCCGTGATTTTCAGTAGCTGCAGTTAATACCCTCACCTTTCGGTTCTAGTATCAGCTCAGTCGGTGTGCCCCTGCACAGGGAGTTACAAGCGGTCAAAAGTCAAACGGGGTTAATATGACCCAACCATACATTCGATGTAACCTTTTTGTGCCAATAACGCTTATGCATTTATTTATTTGATAATTGGTTTACTAGTCACTAGCTAATGCTACACCTTCTCAAGGATCATTCTTTGACAAATGTGGGTATTGTTCGAAAAAATATTAAACAAAAAGACTGTATTTTTACTGGTTTACTCTTTTTACTGGTTTACTCGGCTTCGAAGAGAATTCTAAACGATCACTTGAACGCCTCCAAAGATGTTTCGTTTGCCTAGAGAGATGCGCAAGACAATAGGATAATTTTTCTGGAGAACCTTCAGAGGGGTCACTTACTGATATCACGGAGTTTAAAAACGGTGCCAAATATGTCCTGCTTGTCTAAATTGTAAGAAGATTGTCTGTCTAGACTAAATAATTTCTTACTACGGTGGATATGCAAATGTAAATGCTAACTGTGATTAGTTTTAAAATTTCCGTTAAATTTAGCATACAGTTTCTTGAAGACCTCACATTACGTATTCCAAAAAGTAAAAAAATACATTAAAAAGTTATAATTTTGTTAGTAAGATTAGAGAAGTTAAATATTTTGTTATAGATTTTATATAGCTTTCGTAAATACATAACAAGTTCCTAATATTGTATAATCCTTTATTCTTTTTCATCAAAATTAATTGGAATATTAACAATTAAATCATTTTCAAAATCCGGGTTATATTGACCCACCATACAGTCCTTGTACTATTATTTTTCCATACAGACGCCGGGTTAAAATCAAATCTCTACCAAAGTAACAAGATTGGTGTTGACCAAGCGTTTCGAACAAAATCCGTGTTGACATTCAGATAAGTACGGTTTAATCTGCCATGAAATTTCCTTATATAGGATGGATTCATACATTTTAGCAAGAGCCGAAGAACTAGCTATAGGTCGATAATTCCCGACGCTAGAAGGATTACCAGACTAAAGGATCGGAGTGACACGATTAGTCTTCCAACAAGTCGGATACACACCAGTTGTCAGTGATAGGTTTAGAATAAAGCATAACGGGTTCTTAAGAAAATCTTTACATCCCTTTAACACAAATGCCGGCACTTTATCAGGCCCAACACATTTTGATTTCAGCCCATTGATGCTGTCCTTAATGTCTGCTACTGTAATTTCTTCTATACTGACGTGACCAGCTAACGTATTAGTGTTAGAGTTTACCGAATCACTATCAAGAGTAGGAGTGTCAGGCAAGAATACACTTGAGAAAAATGACGAAAACGCCTGTGCCGCCCTACTGCCAGTATGATCCACTCCCGCGTAGAAAACCTTAGTCTCAAATCCAGGCGACTGTATCCTAACGTGGGTGCCATCTATGGCTGAAATCACTCTAGGAAACCTAGCGACTTTGTAGAAAGAATTCCCGAGTTTTCCTGATTTTACCATCGCTTCTTGGCATCTTCACAAATTTTGGTCTTAAAGATGCTAATGCTCCTGTTACTTATAAACCACGTCAAAGAAAAGAACGAATTGTCAGACCGAGGCACATTGAATTTCATCGCCGCTTCAGACTAACAAAAGAATTCAAACTTTTTGACCCATTTTCAAATAAGAGGAATGCTTGGCGCATCATTTAAGTGGCGAAAACCTCGAATACTGCAGAATCTCCTACGCGCTACAGTCGCCGAATCACCGTTTTTGTAAAACTCTCGCACCCACAACGCGCGGTCTGCTCCTGAGAAACGCTCCATAGCGACTGAATTCCCAAGAGCCAGGCCGACCGATTGACATAACCCCCGCGCCCCTCGGATTCGTTGCGTTCACGCAGTAAACTAAATAAATATAAACTTTCTTTTGAGACACCTTGTATAAAACCCACAGCCTAATAATTTATATGTCGTTATAGAATTTATAATATACATGCCGCGTTTGTCTGTTTGAGTACTGAACAGATATTTTCATACGGTTTTAACTATAATTTTGAGAATTTCTTCAGGAAGGTTTGTATGTATAATATGTGTAAATTTTATAGAGTAACCACGAGAAAACCCGTGCAAAAGCCAGGGCGGGTAGCTAGTCATGATATAAAACATATCATAATAATGGCCCGATAATGCAAAAGTTGAAGCTTGGTTATTTCGAAGAGCCCAAGGGTCCACGGTTGGAGCGCGTGCTGAGCAGAACCTCAAGAAATAATGGAAGGAAGATTGCCTTGGCATATCAAAATGTTAGGGGCCTCAATACTAAACTGGGATTTTTTAAGCATGAGTTGTTGACTTCGAGTTTTGACTGTTTCGAAATGAATCAGTTGAGAACTCTGAGATAGTGAGCGACGGATGGAATATACTGCGTCGTGATCGTTCTACCGGTAGTGGCGGAGGAGTGCTGTTGGCCGTGCGCCCTGGTGTCGGACATAGCCGCCGCACAGATTTGGAGACTGTCGACGGTAAAGATCTTTGGGCTTTATGCACTATTGGAAATCAACGGTGCTATATCTGTGTAGTGTACATAAACCCACGTGCTTCTGTGGACGATTATATGAATTTTTTCATGAAAGTTGAGTCAATAATATATAGTCTAAAAAGTGATATTATAATAATGGATGACCTCAATTTGAACCCAAGACATAGATCTAGTGATATTTTGAGCTATTACTGTTATTTTCTTTCGGTTTGTGGTTTGGTTGAGAAGAATGAAATGAATAAACGCTAACAGACTGTTTATCTGAGGATTGAATAATCAGATCTCCAAGTATCTGACTCGCGACATACGTCGCTTCTATATCACTAATATTAAGGCGGAGATTGATGATGGAATTACGGCTGAGCTTTCGAAAGATCCGCAAGCGAACCAAGGTCACCGACATAGCCCTAAGGATTCAAGGCTAAAGTGGCAATGGGCAGGGTACATAGCTCGAAGAACAGACGAAGAACAGAAGAACGATGGGGCAGTGAGTTCTTGAGTGGCGACCACGTACCGGAAGACGCAGCGTTGGTAGGCCTCCCACAAGGTGGACCGACAACCTGGTAAAGATCGCAGGTACCAGCTGGATGCAGAAGGTCAGGACCGGCCTTTGGGGGAAGCCTATGCCCAGCAATGGGCGTCTTTCGGCTGATACGATTAAGGTAAAAACTGAAAAGAGTAAGAGAATTTCGAGATTTCTCGGTCATCAAAAGTTATCCTTACTTTTGAGATTGTAAACTTAGATTTGACATACCCATACAATATAAAATCATCCTAGAAATATACATCATTTGGTCGCAATAATATTGCAGAACCATTTTTTGTATCCTCCTGTGGCTTATTGGGAATAAGTAATCCCTTTGACGTAGGTACTGTAACACTCGGGATCGTGGGGGCTTTTAAATAAATACTAGTAGCTCGAGATAGAAGTTATTATAGTTATATTTGTGAAAGTCAACTCAAGAATCGTATAAAATACATAAGACATCTTACGTCTAATTCAAATGGAACTTATTTGAATTCCTGCCTAGCCAGTGCGATGTGTGCTCATAGAGACAGGCCAAAGACCCAAGTTCTGCTTGCTCCGAACCATCCAAGCTAACCGACCTCCTTCCTACATGTTCTAACCTAACCTAACCTGCTTAACTAATTAAAGCCCCGGCTGCCCTATGGGAGCAGCAACCTTACCCGGAAGCCTACTTAACCTAAAGCCCCTCCAGGCATGAACCCTCCGAACGCCTTCCTATGGGAGCAGCAACCGCACCTGGACGCCTACTTAACCTAAAGCCCCTCCAGACATGAGGCCTCCAAACGCCTTCCTGTCTTGGGATCCGTCCTAACCTAGGGCTTGCCCGAGCACACATGCCACAGTACTTACTTTTTTGCATTGGAACGTATCAATGTTTGCAAGCATGCCGCGGTCAAGTAGCTGGTAATTTTCTTTGCATGTTATTCCAGTTATATTCAGCGAAGGCAGGGAAGACATCTGTTGCGCTAGACATCCGATCGAGCAGTCGCAAGGCACCGTACATGACATCAACACGGTGACATTTTTGGCCTGTTAAAATATTAAGGATATGTTTTATAGAGAGCTGAAAAATATATTCTGTCAGGACATAGGGTCAGAGTTTTACATAGTCGGTTTTTACATTAGGTATTATATGAGAAAGAGAGTTGAGCTGTTTCGCTGAGCTACCTTGAGAACCTGATCCTTAAAACCAATCCCCTCCAGCTCTTCTGTTTAAATGCTGTGCTGAATTAATTAATTGCTGAGCTGAGCTGTTCCATAAAATCGATCATTAATTTGTCACATGGAAATCAGTCTCGAATCTAATTTTCTACTCTCGTGTTTAAATGGTAAATAAAAAAAGTGTGTAAATGGTGTATATTTATTTATTTATTTCCATACAGTCTTACAGCAATAAAATTTTGTTATAACTTGTACAATTCAAAGTTGCAATGCCAATAACAAAACTGCGGTTTAGAATTTTGAGTATCAAACCATCTAGCAGTATGATAACCTAATGAGAAAAAAAGCTTACATATGCATATGCATGCTTATAGATACATGCGCCCATATATTTGTCCTCCTCTCACTGACTCTGTATGTATGTGTGTGTGTATGTGTATGTGTAAGAGAGAGTGTGTGTGTGTATATGTGTATGATCCTTCACTGTGACTGGAAAAACTTGAGAACCCATTTGAAAATTGCACACGACTGAGATGGAAAATATCGAGAGAATCGGAGACGTGCTTATCGTACAGGTTTGTGGTCCTATTGATTGGGGAACCTAAGGCATAGCCGCTGCGCGCACGACGGTGGTCGAGTAGTATAGAAACTGGGCGGTATTGTTCGGCGAGCACATTAGATCCACTTTTATGTATCGGTACTATAAAAGCCTGTTTCCATACAGTGGGAAAAAAGCCCTGCGCAAGCGATCTTTGGAACAACATAGCCAAAGGTGACGCCAAACAACGAGCGCAGTTGCGGATGAAAATAGGCGGAAAACCATCACTACCCGCACCCTTACTTACAGTTTATTTTAAACCTAAAAGTTGCGACTTTCGGTCTATCCGTTGTGGGGGAAAATTGTCCGCCTGCTGAACAAATATCCTCCCGTTGCGGGTCCAGCAATGCTGAAACCCCAGCTGCTTGTATTTTCCTTTGGTGTCCTTTAGTAATGCCTTATTTATGGGTGTTAGGTTCATTAACATGGATCTGGCGAGGGTCTCCTGGTATGCCCATGTCTGTGGTCGTGATGCCCTTTTGCTTTCGAACTGCAGTCAGCAGTTCGTCACGCCTATTTAAGTTAGAGAACTTGGCAATAATTAGCTTAGGAAGGCCTCCAGTGTTGCGAGTAGGTATTCTGATCGCTGAAGGTATGTCGTAGCCGTCCAAGGATATGCCCACCGCTGACGCAATGGAGACTATTAAATCAGCAACTTTTTCCGATTTTCGTTCTGGCACGCCAAAAATGTCCAAATTGAGCAATCTATCCCTTTGCTCATAACTATTAACGATTTGCCGCAAGTCGTCGACTGCAATCCGCAACTCAGTGACCTCATTTTGCACCTCCTTTAGCTCTGTCTTGATCGTGCTGATATCCCATATCGTCTCATCGTACAGAAGACTATACTTGTTCAACGACTTCAACATGCTACTATACTGTCGGATTATCGCTTCTTGTCTCTCTTGCAGAGCCTTGCTATTTTCGGTCATTAATGATGATTACAATGCGTAAGATTTCACGTCAACTAAAATTAACTAAAGGAGTATTAGTTGATGGAGCTATACCTGTAAATATCCCATGCTTCACCCAGTTGGAGAACCTAGGTCACCTAGGTGGAGCACGGACCCAAACACATTTTAGAAATTAGTGTATAGGTTACTGTCATTGTACCAAATTACCCGATAAAATAGTGGTAAGCAAATGTAATCTATCAGCGTCATCATAAAGATTACAATTAGCGCACTGTTGGACCCGCTTGAGCCTCACTTTATCAAATAAATAAAATCAACATTACGGTGCATCTACCAGGATATCTAGCAAATGTACAACATATTACGTAATACATGTATAAAGCCGAAAGGTGTTAAAGTATAGCTTGCAAAGAGTACACTGGCGACTTCATATTATCCGGACATTTAATTTTAATTTTCATAAAAAAATCTTCGTTTTTAAATAAAAATCACCACATCGACTACGTTGAAGCGCAGCTCTATTTCAAGTTGATGCTCCTAAAAGGAGCAGTTTAATAACCTCGTGCGACCCCTATGAAAATAGAGCAACCTCCTTAAGCCCAATGCTACGTACACACGCACCGGTTTCGGCCAACGATTGTCTGTTGGCGTGTGCCGGCCGGCGATCCGCAGCGCAGCGTGGCGGTAACATCAAACGGATAGAAGCAATCGACTAAACACAGTTTGGGCGGATACCGAAGGCCAACGAACAAACGTGCGAATACGAGCCCGAATCGGTCAAAACTCCCAAAGATTGCAAAGCTACTTGCTTGACCACGAAATGCAAATACTGGACCTTAGAAGTCCAAAGAACGTGCTGTAGCCAACGGCGAATTCGGCTGACAGCACTTCCTTGGCGTACGTTGAGTGTGTACACACCATAAGGAGGAGTTTAATAACCTCATGCCATCTACATCAAAACAAACCGACTACATTTTACTACCTTACCTACTTATCTACATGAATAAGCTCTACCAAATTAACTAGGAACTTACCTACACAAATTATTTTCAATAGGTAAGTATGCTTAAATAGTCGGAGCGTTGGTGGCCTAAGGTTACGGTATCCGACTCGTACGCGAGAGGTACCGGGTTCGAATCCCACTGCCGCCATGTACCAGTGACTCTTTTCTGACTTATGTTCTTACATTAGTTGAATACTAGCTGATGCTTTTACGGTGACGGAAAACATCGTGATGAAACCTGCACATTTAGGCGACACTCAGATGGCAGTCGCTCCACTGTAAGTACCTGAAATGCGAAATCCTGGATCATGGTCAAGGCGGACCCCAGGCCCTCGTGCGCGAGAGCCTGGGAAGCCTTAAACTAAATAAAAATAAACATAGTCAGCTACCTACCTACCAACTTAAGTAGATATCTACTAAACTGAAACGGCTTTCGTTCAATTGACAAAATGGCTCTACACAGATAGGTAAGTACTAGGTCTCTACTAACACGGGTCCCTCATCTATGTACCTACGTAGCGTTGGTAACCACTTACGAGTCGAGTCTAGTTTTGGTGAAACACATTACAGACAGGTTCCTTTAAAGCATGTAGGTACGTACCTTTTTAAAGTTATTTTATGAAAACAAACAGCGTCAGGTGCCAGCGCGGTTAAATCATACTTTCTTGCTTTCTTGTGGCTCGGATGACTGATAGGTATTAGCTATCAAGTAAGCTTGCACTCGTATCGTAGCGTAGGTAGGTAGGTACACTCCATACACACAGATACACAACACTACGCAGGCTCTGGTTGCTATGCAATACGTAAGTAGGTAGGTAGCATGGTGTTTGGCCTACTGCTAGTTTGCACTCATGAATAGAATATGATTATAACAATACTTAAACTGTTGAACGCTGAACACAGACAAGACTACGTTAATGCTGGTACCTGAAGCAATAAATCATTCATTCATTAATATCGGTAACACTCTTATCACAGTTATCTTCACAGTAGGTACTTAGGTATCCTACACATACAACGCAACAAGCAATCACTTCGATCACGCGAAAAGCTAAAAACCGAATGAACGAACACGACACGAAAGTAGGCAAATT
Organism: Blastobasis adustella; assembly: GCA_907269095.1. Lineage (NCBI taxonomy): Eukaryota > Metazoa > Arthropoda > Insecta > Lepidoptera > Blastobasidae > Blastobasis > Blastobasis adustella. The sequence continues at coordinate 3,740,174 of OU026132.1, forward strand.
TCGTCAATGGAAGCCGCGCCGTAGGTCAAACGCACCGCCACAGCGCCGGCGCGCCTCGACCCGTGGCGGCGCGACGGCGACGCGCAAAAGGATTCCTATTTAGGGATCCGTGTTTTGGGAGTCTTACTTATTTCGCCTTTTATGTTGTCCTGGTAGATGCACCTTAATGTTGATTTTATTTATTTGATAAAATGAGGCTCAAGCGAGTCCAACAGTGGGCTAATAGTAATATTTATGATGATGCTGACAGATTACATTTGCTTACCACTATTTTATCGGGTAATTTATTACAATTACAGTAACCTATACACTAATTTCTAAAATTGTGTTTGGGTCCGTGCTCCACCTAGGTGACCTAGGTTCTCCAACTGGGTGAAGCATAGGATATTTACAGGTATAGCTCCATCAACTAAGAATCATTTAGTTAATATTAGTTGACGTGAAATCTTACGCATTTTAATCATCGTTAATAGCCGATAACAATCCACTGAAAGTTTGAGCCTTCCCCACACCAGTATGCGTGTGTAGGTATTGAAAAATATCTTGGCAGATAGGTACGATTACCTATGCGATACTGAAACATTACTGACAGACATGACATCAGAAAGCAAACTCGTAAAGTTAAATATGTTATATTAATTATAGTTTGCTACATTAATATGCTACAGTAATTTGAATTAGACTACTTTGCTTTTAGTTAGGTGCACTTTCGTAAAAACTATGAATTAACCGTTTGAATTAAAATCATAATTGATTACAATACTTTTTTGTACAGAACACTCGAACCAAAAAATACAAGACGGATAATTTAGGCCTGCAGATGTAATAAGCTGGTGTAGAGTAGTTGTACGGTAGGTGTAGGTTAGGTGTAGGGTAGGTACAGGGTAAGGGCAGGGTAGATTATTAGGGTAGGGTAGGCGAAAGAATGTCGCTAAGGAGGGGGGGGGGGACTAGATATTAATAATGAGCAAAACCTGCATTTGTCTTTATTGAGTACCTAAGACTTAATAAATACAAATGCAGCATGCAGGTTGCAGTCTATTCACTTTGGCCTTGATGGATTTTATGATTGATATTGGTCCAGATTTTATGATTGTGATTGTGTGTTTAGTAAAAAATGTTAATATACTGAGTTTACCTGTAACAATCTTCGGTGGTGATAGCTATTTATCCAATCGTTGCACGTGGCACGAGATGAAAAAAGCATTGAGCTATTCCGTAGATCAACTAAGACGGGCAGTTTTGTATTTGATGGCAAATAGTCAACCTGCAAATAAAAAATATTGTTATGGCCACATTAAGGAAACAAACATCAGCAACACCAAGGGCATTACCAGTGCGATGCCCGCCTCTAATGTGGCCTTTAAGGGTGCGTACTCGTGAACTGTTACGCGCGACGAAATGCAACAGCGCGCTAGCGTTGTATTTGCGGCGTGTTCGCGAGACCTGGGCGCATCCTAATTACAGTTTATAATATTTTACAGTTTACATCACTGATGATGAATGGGGAATATCATTAAATATCATTATTACGCCTGTCGTCGCGTCTCTCTCGGGGCGTGACGGTGTCCTAGTGGTAACGGTATCCGACTCGCAATGCGATAGAAGGATTACTAATCCTATTTCCTAGATATTTTGTTACTTTTGATAAAGAAACCTTTAAATAATATATAATTTAAGAAACAAAAGAATGAAGATTTATTACATTAATAGCCACCAGTGAACCACCACAAGGAAAAGGAGGCCTCTTTCTCATTTCCACTCACTTCACCTTTTAGCCATCTCTCCACTGTTTAAAGATTTACCTCAAATTTTTGATACAGATAACCATTAGACAGATCCAGATACGTTAGGTTCGTGAAATCGCCATAACTTTGACTCATTCGTTCATCGTACCGTAGTCCTTTCATAGATATGTGTTTGATCGAATGCTTAAATTTCCCAATATACTTTTCAACTTCTATAAAAAACGAATAAAAGTTCTTAGATGCCATTAATACTAACAACGATATTTAAATAATTAGTAAGTTAGCGGTAGTACAGACAGAGGGCCAGGCCACAACACTGCGGCACGACGACGCATTGTAGAAATCAACGCTGTCGTACAACGCATCGCGGAATTATCCGATGCGCTGTCGTACCGTAAAAATCTGCAATGCGACGACGCGCTACCGTCAGTATACTTTATACTTCGGACAGACGAGTAATTCAAAACAAGATTACTGATTACGACACCGATTATTTCATTTCTTTAATTGAGGAACGTTTCGTCGTTACGTCATTTTTGTATTGTGTCGCGACGCTGTTTTGGCGATGCGATGCCGCAACGCAGTGTTGTAGGCTAGCCGTAAGGGACGCTCAGTTAATGTAATACTTTAATATTATTAGTGACTCTTTAGAATATTCAGCTAAGTTCAAATAGGTACCCATAGAATACAGCATTAAACAAAATATGGAAGAAACCAGATGTGACAAACAATAGTATACCGTGTAGGTAGATGTCGAAAGTACGGGAGCAGAGAAATCAAATAAATTCGAAGCCCTAAAAATAAAATTTTTGTAATGCTGATGCTGTGATTAATTGCAATCGACTATCTTTAAGCTCCGGCCAAACCGGCGCGCGTGACCAAAGCGACCGGGAAGCGGGAGAGTCAGTCGCGCGGCGGACGCTGCCCGTGTTACCAAATGGTGCCTTTCACACCTACGTGACCACAGTGTGGGAATCAGTGACATTTTACGAACAAATGAGTTTTGCAGTTCGTGCCGCCGTCGCGTAGGTGTGCACGCTGCTTCGCGTTGTAGGCGCTCAAGTTTCGCGTCGCGGTCGTGCCGCGTCGCTGATGTGCTGATTTCGCCGGACCTTAAATCGTCTCAATCATTGATAGACTATAATTGTTACAGAGTCTCTATTGTTTACGCACATTACGGATATTAACATAAAATGAAAAAAATACCAACCGGATTCAGGTACGAGTGAATTATTATCCAGAATCAATGTGTGTATTGTCTCGCTTATTCCACTAATACTGTCAAGAAAGTATTAAAGTCTAAATGTATTTTTCATTATTATGTTATTTCAACACTGCAGATTAAGGCTAAATCCTGTACATAATCATTGAGAGAGAGAGGGTTGGCAAAGACTGTAGATGGTGGTGATGATAACTATTTAATTTAAAAACATGATTTTTGAAGTGTCACATTGATAAAATTTTAATTTTATGCAAGTAATCCATAAATGTAATATTACAAATGCTAAATTTTGCAACGATGCACGATTGGATGTTTATTACTCTTTCACGCAAAAAGTACTGAACGGATTTTCATGAAATTTGGGAGCAACGCCGCAACGCATGAACGTATTTGGATGGAACATAGTAGGTAGCTAGATTAGTGTCTAGAATAAGAGATAGGCTACTTTCATCCCCTCACCCCTTATTCTTATTTGCGTGATGTAACGTGCAGTTCACGCGGCCAGAGCTATAGCATGTATAATATAAATTCAAAGACTTTTAAGTTGAACACAGGGTAAAGTCGTCTATTACCGCGGTAAAATCGCAACATAAGAAAGTAGATATATAAAACAAGCATTAACTACTATCCTACGCAGCTTAGGCCTAGTTTATAGAAGTTAATTTCATCTTTTACCGAGGTATGCCAAAGATTTTTCAGCTTTTTACTTGTAAGTGTGAGTAAAACCGCTTTAGTGAAATACGAATTTGCTAATTATTTTATAGACCAAAAGCGTCCTTTTCATTCTGGATAGGTGAATAACCTTCTAATTTACGTGCGGTTCATTTTTTCTCACGACTTGACGATGAGATTGAAACCGAAGATAAGTTATTTGTAAACATTGTTTATACTAAAAATATATATCTTACGTATTAATATTAAGACGAGTTAGTTTTAATATCGATATTGTAGATAAAACTTCCTATTCTACTATTCTAAATTCTAAATATACGGTGTGTAAATATATAGTGAAATTGTTGGTAGAGAAGTAATCAATAGTTTCAAAGTGAAGCAACAAGAAATCTGTGCGACAGCATAATTGGTATGATTTTTGGTGAGACTGATATGTTCTGCGGTTGTGAAGTGTAGCGCCGGATTCCCGAATCATAGGTATATAGTGAAAATATTTATGGTATTAATATCAAATTTATTACCTGCACTATTGTGACAATGGGGGGATATGGGACCCGACGACCATCTCAGGGGCCCAAGCCAACCTCACCTGCACGTGGTCTCCCTGCTAGCAGACTGATGAGACTTCGACGAATCGGTTTTCCCCAAACGGGTTGTGCTAGTCGGATGGGAGTCGGCGCACGTAGAAAGCCAAAACCCCACAAGATTAATAGCAGGTAGTTCAAGGAAACCGGATACAGATAGGGCGTCGCCGCAAAACTCCTGTTTTAAATCGGCGTGAGCTTTCCCACGTGCTCGCCAGGCGGAGGGTGGCAGTGGCGTTCGTCCAGGAGACTCTTTAGAGAGGCAAGAGGTACCGCAACATCGGAAACGGCTACAAGCTGATATACACAGTCTCTCCTAGTGGGTACTACGGCGTGGGCATAGTGCTCTCTGAGGAGTTTCGGGACATGGTCTTAGATGTGAAGCGTGTGAGCGACCGCCTTATGGTTGTGGGGGTGATTATCGAAGGGGTTGTGACCAATTTCATAAGCGCCTACGCTCCACAGGTCGGTTGCAGCAATTCGGGGAAGTACTACTAAACATTCCGCTGTTACAGGGTATTGTTGTGGCTTCCGATCTGGCCGTCGTGAATACGTTTTTCCAAAAGAAAGCCGATCATCTGATCACCTAAAAGGGTGGAAGGAACGCTATCCAGATTATTTATTAGATTATTACTTTCTCACTCGGAGAGACAATATTAGCAAAGTAGCTACCTGTAAAGTTATACCCGGAGAGAATCTCACTGCCCAACACCGGGTGCTTGGGATGGACCTAAGCATGAAGCTCCGAGGCAAATACCGGGAGAAGTGCTGACGCCAAACCCGGTGGTGGCTGCTTAAAGGAACCAGTCCCACGAGTTCGTCGCTACTGTTAGCGACCTTAGTACTCCGACAGACTGTAAACCCGTCTAAGACCCGTGAGACAAGGATAAAAAAATCCTCTTTAAAAAGTGGTAAGCGTCCAGATCGCCTGAAGACCACGCTACGTACAGGGATGCCAAACGTGCCAGCCAACGAACCAGGAGCCAAAAGGGACCACTTACGTCCTATATACGATAAGTTGGAATCGTCTAAGTGGCAGAAACTCATTTAGAAGTTGGAACGATCGAGAGTTAAAGCAGCACTGGACATCTAGACGTGCCTCTGTGTAAATTACCCTAGCGGGAACCTGTTATGCGATGACTGCTTTGTTCCAAAGTACATTTCCTTATCCAATTGTGAGTTACTGTGTTGCCATTTCTTGAAACATGCCTTATTGTCCTTAATTGCTCCCTACACCTCACTACTCCACCATCCAGTATCCTTGTCAATTCGTCGGCCGCCTGTTGATGTACCGAGTACTGTTCGTCCGAGTTTGAGGATGGATTTCTCATAGTGACATCAGAGCTCATTTGAGCTTAAGCCCTTCGAGCTCCAATCGAGCCCTTCGGCTGCCTCCATGAACTCCTGGCTCTTGCTTTTCAGAGTTCACTACCTAATAGACGAACGCAGCATTATGCCGTAAGCCGTCTACTACTTACCCGGACGTCTATAAGAAGGAATCGGTGCTGTGAAGTAAGTCATTCTCCCTGGATGTCCTTGCACTGGGATACATGGCCGATTTATCAGCATATAATCGATCTGTGATTGGTGTGGGCCACTTTTGTAGATGATGAGCTGTTCGAGTCTTTTCTGGAAGAAGGTGTTCACCACGGCCAAGTCGGCGGCCAGTGAGGTTCCACATGGCCGTTAAAGTTCGCAACAACCACAATCTGTTCAAATAATGGTACCTATACGTCGCAGGGTATTTTCGAAACTGTTCCAGAAGGCAGTCTTTTCGGTGTCGGCGCGGCCGTACTGGGGAGCATAGGCGCTAATGAGGTTCGTGGTTTTCTATGAAATTGTATGCCATGTTTTAAACTTTTAAATGTATTTTTATTTAATTGTTACAATAAAACTTATTTTTTCGAAATCTGTATTAAAGTGGATTTTTAAATAAATTTTTTAAATAGGTACCGATATCGATACCAGTTCAGTGTATTGTCACTGAAAGATCTTTTATCAGAGTAATGTTTTAGAAATTTTCAATCTTTTAGTATGCGAAGATTTACTTTTGTTTCAGAAAATAATTGCCATTCTTTTGGTATCTGAAAATGACACCACACTTTTAACCTTCTCCCCCTGCCCCCTAGCGGGGTGGTCAATCCTGTCTCGTCACCAAGTCTTGTGCTTTCATGCAACAAATATTGGTGTTGGCGTATAAGAACGCAATAGCTAGTGCGACGGTTCGCGTTTGTAATGTAGGTAGGGCAAAACGCGCTGGCGACGCACAAATGTAAGTAACTTGATGTGTTGTGGTACGTCTACTGACCGTTGGACATTGGAAAATTGTATAGACCATAACTTATACTTGTTCTAACTTCTCAAAAATATAATTGTTGTAAGCTTACTGTAGAATTTAGAAATTAAATCCGAAAAGCTGTGCCAATTTTTAGTACCGCGGTAATAGGTGCCTTTACTTTACCACTTAGATTACAAACTTACAAATTTAGATACTGCAGTTCATTTCCAGTTAACTCAATATATTCTATTTCGCTTAAAGAATCGAAACACTTGGCAGCGAACATTTTTAAAAAGCTGTTTACTATTGAGAGTTTTTTCACTGATTTCAATCCAGAAAGAATTATGCTCAGTTTGTTATAAAATTTACCATCATAATAATAATCTGCAAAATCAGAATTCCTCAATTCCAATTCTGTCAATTGTTCGCAGTGAGCCAGCCATCCCTTGGTCTCTTCGAAAATTTTCGGCCCGAAACTACCCCCGAAACTGTGATTAATTAGAACCAGCTTTTGTAAATTCCGGCATCCACCCCATTTGCCTTCTGACACACTGTTTTTTAGCGTCATATCCGCCAGATTGTTTAATTTTGGGAGCATTGGCATTTTCACATATTTTAAGTTTACATTAGTCAATGTTTCGCTATTAAATACACTGCTCTCCACAAGTATATTTTTCATAATAGTAGTGGTGTCACGTATTCCTTCAGGGTCAACCACTAATGATGTTAAAGAAATATTGGTGAATAATATTTCTGATAAACAAGTAAATTCATCCATATCACCCATTAATGTCACTATGTTTATTTCACTGATATTGCTGGTAATAGAATATACTAAATCTGCTATATAGATATTTTCCTCTGATTCCGTGTTCATTACTACTAAATGTTTATATGTTAGGTTGGACAGTTTGGATGCCAGCGTTTTCATGTCCGGTGGTGGTAGGGGGTTTTCACCTCTTCTGAAAAGGTCTATTCTGAGTTCCGAATCTTCTTCATGAAACTTTCCTGTAAATGAATACAAGTTTTTTTATTCACTGTATTACTCTTCTATGCTGCAAAAGGAATTACTTTAGAACGCGACTTTGCCGAACATGTATCTGTACAGAAAAGAAAAAAAATCGTTTCTCCTATCTGGGACAGTAGCTCTCAATAGGATTGTGCATTATGAGTTACATAAAAAATTATAAGAGCGTCGGTGGCCGAGCGGTTACAGTATCCGAATCGTAAGCCAGAGGTCCCGGGTTCGAATCCCGCTCCGGCCATGTACCAATGACTGTTTTCTGAGTTATATACATTAGTTGAATACTAACCGATGCTCTTACGGTGAGGGAAAACATCGCGATGAAACCTGTACATTCAGGCGACTGGATGTGTAACCATGATCCAATCTGGTCAGGTTCCCCTGGTAGCAGGGTCATGGAGGTCAGATGGCAGTCGCTCCACTGTAACTACCTGACCTGCCAAATCCTGGATCATGGTCAAGGTGAACCCCGGGCTCTCGTATGCGAGAGCACGACTGGGACATTAACGCCAAGATGAGGATTATTTTATATTTATTATATGAGTTACATGAGGAAAATTACAAGTCGCCGTAAGATGTTTGTTTTTATGCTTGTATCATGCTTGTATGTATTATTTTTAATAGGATAGAGAAACAAAAAAAGACCTCTTACAATCGCCGAAAAAATAGGGGACCCTCTTAATTTTCAATATTTTTATGATTTTATTATTTGTTGTTATTGCGGTTACAGAAACACAGTTTTCCATAAAGATTTCAAGTATATGTCTGTTACTGTTCCAAAGTTACACCCAATCGCGCAAACGTCCATTTGTTAATGTCTTTCGCGCAAATCTGCATTCGCAAAAATATCCATTTTACCCAAGTGTCTTTCGTAAAATTCAAAATTCAAAAGTTCTTTATTGATTAGGACATTAAATATCTCTTTCAATCATCAAAAAGGAGGGGTTTGGAAAGTAGGAAGGAAGCACACAGTGACACACTGGCCTCCTCATGGCCGCAGCAAACCCAGCCATCGTCCAATTCAATCATATTTGAGGGAAAATAGCGACCCGGCCCCCGCGTCACCCGCCAGACAGACTTTTAAGTGAGTGTGCATTACACATGCTGCATGTATCCCTACCCTACTCCTACCTTACCCCTACCATATTCTACCACTGCCTTAACCCTACCCTACCACTACCTTACCCCTACCCTACCACTATCTTATCCCTACCTTACCACTATTTTACCCCTACCCTACCCGTACTCTAACTACTACCCTACCCCCTACCTAACCGCAGACAGAAGACACCATTTGTGGGAAAGGGAGGAAAATTAACGCCGCTTCCAAGTTGGTTCTCCATGAGGGAAAGAAAAGTCAAGAAACCCATAGAGCCTACTTTATACTTTTTTTTTTTTTTAAACATATCCTATGTACTAATACATTATTTGTCCTACATACTATCTCAACAGTAAATACCTGTATAGGACAGCAGTTCAATCCCATGGATTTTGTTATTTACATATTCAGATATACTACAATAACATTTTTGACATATTTTTGTTTTTTATAGTGACTTTAAATTTATTCAATGGTAAATTTTGTATTTCTGTTAGAACCTTATTATAAAAGCGTACACATTGACCCATAAATGATTAGTAGACTTTGGTCAGACGATAAGCACTAGTAGCAAGTTTATCTCTATTTCTAGTATTCCTATTATGAACATCACTGTTCTTCATAAACAAATGTATGTATTGTGACGGCATTGTCATAATGTCAATATTCTTGAACTTATCTCTAAGTGAAGTTCTAGGTCTCAATTGGTAAATCGCGCGAATAGCCCTTTTCTGCAGTACAAATACATTATGCCAGTCGGCAGCGTGTCCCCACAGCAGTATGCTATAAGTCATAACACTGTGGAAATAACTAAAATAAACCAATCGTACAAATGTCTTTCGCACAAGTGTACCTGTGTATACATATAGTGTGTTTTGCATATGGAGTATTGATCTCACCCTAATAAGCTGGTTTAAGAATACGTGGTTTCTACATGGTTGTCCAAATATCTGCACGCTCTGCTGGATGAATAGGAATACGCTACGGTGCCACGGCTAGAGGTTTTGCTTTCTGCGGTATATTCATATTCATTTATTCATAGTATTAAATATACATCGTCATTTCATTTCACTAATTAATAGAATAAAATTAACTTAACTAGTTAATTACAATATTAAAAATACATTATGGGGGTCTTGCTGCACCACGTCCGTAGGCAATACCCTAGAGACCCTACACGTGACTCCCGGGTGGTGCGAAAAGTGCAGCCGAAATTGCTTGGTGGTAGGGCCTCGGCCCGAATGGTTAGCGACCACCCACGGAGATGAGTCTGCATGGCGCTAAGCACCCTCTGGGCTGTGTTCCGTCAGAGTACTCCGTGAGCCATCCCCCCTCGTCCGAGTGCAGTAATATTGGTATCCTGTAGGTCCCAGTTTTGTGTTGGACATGTTAGAGGGTTGGGCGTGACAGGTTGGCGCGGGGGCCAGGGAGACCCGATGAAACGGCTCGTCGCTGGCCGCCCGCCAGTTAGTAGGGGACCCGAACCCGGGCATCACTTTTAATCTCCGGCCCGGGAGGCTGTCCCGCCAACTGTGCGAAAAATCCCGAAGATGTCTGTCGTGCCGGGGTAGGAGACCGGAGTGGACCCGGCAGGCATATTCGGGGGGGATCGGGGGCCCTTCCGTCCCCCGTGCCAGCTTTTCACACAACCCTTCCCTCTGCAGCGTTCAGTAGCAAAACGTCCTTGCCCTACTGGATACCGATGTTACAGCACTCCTTTACATCCCCACCTATAATACTATCACAAATGGCAAGGAAAAATAAAAGTAAGGTTCTCTCAGCGGCACCCCTTTCCACACTTCGAGTGGACTTTTGTAATATCAGGGGTCTACACTCCAATCTGAACGCCGTACATCACCACCTAGAGACGGCGAAGCCCGCCCTACTTTTCCTGACGGAAACGCAGATATCACCTCCGGCTGACACTTCGTATCTCCACTATCCTGGATACAAGCTGGAACATAGGTTTTTACCTCGCGCTGGTGTGTGCCTATTCGTCAGAGGTGATATCTGCTGTCGACGTCTTAATGCCATAGAACTAAGTGGCGAATCTGTGGTGTGGGTGTGCGTAGAACAGGGGGGTCTATCCCGTGTCTACGCATGCCTATACAACAACCGTCACGGCGTAGGTGAGACAAATCGGTTTTTCGAGCACATACAATGCGCTACCGACAAAGTCTTTGAGCGGTATCCTTCCGCCGAGTTGGTGGTCCTAGGAGATTTTAACGGTCACCACACTGAGTGGCTAGGGTCAAGCCGTCCTACCAACCCAGCCGGGAGGTCCGCCCATGAATTTTCTCTGGCCCATGGTCTCACGCAACTGGTATCAGAACCCACCTACTTACCGGATGTTGTGGGCCGTGATCCTTCTTTGTTAGACCTTCTGCTTACCACCCACCCAGACGGTTATCAGGTGTCCGTTGATGCTCCTCTTGGGACATCAGACCACTGCCTGGTCCGTTCCGAGGCGCCTCTTGCTATACCCGAACGGGCTCGCCCCAGTGGGTCACGCAAGGTATGGCATTATGGTTCAGCAGATTGGGATGGATTGCGAGAATTCTTTGCGTCATACCCGTGGATACGGCTTTGCTTTTCCTCAAATGACACCAACATCTGTGCTGCCGCTGTAGCTGATGTCATACTGCAGGGAATGGAGTGTTTTATCCCGTCCTCTGTAGTCCGGACAACGGACTTGAATAATAATAATTTCTTACAAAACTAATGTTGAAATCTCCGAGAGAAATTGTTTTATCTTCAAAGTGTGTGTCACTTACCGCTTTTATGTAATAGGTGAAATGTAAGTAACATTTGACAATTTTGTCAACATAGGAATATTTACAAGTAGGTATTGGTGGCGCACTAGCAGTTTTTTCTTAAATATTAACACAATACACTTTTTTTCACTGCACTCAACACTTTCTGCCACTATATTAGGGTATAATCAAGTTTCCTCTAACTCCAGTAACTACAATTCACTCTCCAATGACCAACCTTCAGGCTGTGGAATCCAACCCTCAGACTTACATTTCCCGGCAGCTACATACTATCCTTATTCTCCTTAACTCTTCTTTCGTTTAATTTTGTTTACTCCAACAATAAATAAATTTCTGCATTCTGTTAATACGAGTATGTCCCTGTTTTGTTCTTCATTTGTATTATTTCCTTTTTAAATGTCCATGTTCAAATTAAATCTCCCAAAACTATTTTTGTACACGTACTCTTAAAATGATTTCATTCTTAATTTTGTATCCGCTACACAGCAATGCCGCGAGGCAGAACTGGCTGAGTCGCCATACAATGGGCGATAGGAATAAAATAATTACAATAAGGTGCAAGATTATATATTGAGTCGAGATTATAATTTAAGACACCAGGACTCGAGTTTTTTACAAGACTAGTACGCATAGCAGCATGGAATTGAAAACCTCAGCTTGACATCCAAAGAAGTAACCTCAGAAACTGCACTCCAGTCAATGCAGTTGAGTTCTGACATACATGTGGTATCATTTTTTATTTATTTATTTAAAACTTCATGCACTGTTACGTACAAAGGCGGACTTAAAGCTTCATAGCTTTCTCTACCAGTCAACCGGAGAGTTTTTATCCAAAGTATAGACTCAGATCACGTACAAATTCGGATTGTATGCATTATACTTAAGCGCCCTTACTATTAGTACTTACTAAGAGCGTCGGTGGCCGAGCGGTTACAGTATCCGACTCGTAAGCCAGAGGTCCCGGGTTCGAATCCCGCTCCGGCCATGTACCAATGACTGTTTTCTGAGTTATGTACATTAGTTGAATACTAACCAATGCTCTTACGGTGAGGGAAAACATCGTGATGAAACCTGCACATTCAGGCGACTGGATGTGTAACCATGGTCCAATCTGGTCAGGTTCCCCTGGTAGCAGGGTCATGGAGGTCAGATGGCAGTCGCTCCACTGTAATTACCTGACCTGCCAAATCCTGGATCATGGTCAAGGCGGACCCCGGGCCCTCGTTCTCGAGAGCACAACCGGGACATTAACGCCAAGATGATTATTTTATTTATACTATTAGTACTTACCGTAATAATTAATTACAGCTGCTTCTTCTTCTAACTCGTCAAAAAGAATTCTATTTGGCAATCCAATGAGATATGAAGGAGAAAACTTGGCATCAGGAAGTATTTTGAAATACTGTAATTTTGACAAGTTTATGTTGACACGATTAAACATAGCGCTGTATGAGTCATTTGGATCGCAGAAATACGAAAAGATGGCGGTTGGTGTCTGTATATGGTCCAACGTAGGCAGACTACCTGCTTTTATGCATTCCAGGTTAATTATTTCTCCTTTCAACTCGATTGTTCCTGAAAAAAAGATAAATAACGCAGTTGGAGATAGCAGTGTTACAATAGAATTTAATAATTGATAAGCTTGATACGAGCGTCGGTGGCCGGGCGGTTAGGGTATCCAACTCGTAAGCGAGATGTACCCGGTTCGAGTCCCACTACAGCCATCTACCAATGACTTTTTTCTGAGTTATGTACATTACTTGAATATTAACCGATGTTTCTTACGGAGAGGGAAAACATCGTGATAAAACTTGCACAATCAGGCGATTGAGTGTGTAACCACGATCCAATGTGATCAGGTTCCTGATCTGCCAAAATTTGGATCATGGTCAAGGCAGACCCGGGGCCTTCGGACGCGAGAGCACAACCGGGACATTCACACCACGATGATGAATTGACAAGCATGATAAAGAAGAGCGAAACTTCCTAACACAGCAACATATTAGGCTTAAAAGGATGCTTCATATACTGTAAAAATGTACCCTGCTCTTGTAATCTGTTAAAGAAATAAAATATTATATCTACACTCATAGCGTAATGTTACAATTGTTGAAAACAGTTGTTTAAGAATAAACTTTTTTCACGATAAAATTTAATAAAAATACTAATGATACAGCATTTCCCATACTAATTTCATTACAGCTGTAACAAAAAGTAACTGTTTAGTCATTATGCAACACTTTTATATTTTAATTTTTTGTTGGGTGCCCGGGCTCGCGAAACGTAGGCTAAATACCTAAATATGTCATTATCAAATTCAAAATTCAAACTTTTTGTTTATATTTGCTATTGTGTATGTATGGAAATATTAACCTAATATTTTTTCTACCTGTTGTAATTGTTTGTGAATGTGTTTTTTTGTTTGAAGATTTGTCTTTTAAATAGATAAATGTGAACGTATTGAGGTGAATTTTCTGCCGCTTGATATCCTCAACGCGTAGGTACAACAACTGACTCGACTCCAGCGAAGTTGAGAAAATTCTGAGTAGGAATTTTAAAATGAAAATTATGATCATAATTAACACTATTAGTATGTTTTTGTTTGGTCTTGCGTCCATAGCGAAAGGATAGAAAGTGGCAGTAGGGCAGAAACCAGGGTCCGCTTTCCTGGTCTTATTTCTCCACTTTGTTGGGTCTTTAGAATCGTCACGTCGTATTATTATTTCCTATTAGTGGCCGGTTAACAAAGTAAATATTGATAGAAAACCGCAAATCGATGTGCAGGATAGCCGTTTGGTACACGGGTACGTTAGGTTATAACAATAATTTTGAGCGGTAGTTCTTAAAAATATTCCCATGGGGGGAGCAGTAATGTTGTCATTAATTTTTTGTATGGGATTAGAAATATTTTTTTTAGGTACTTATCCTGTTTGGTATCCAATGAAAGGGACTTCATAAGTCGGTTCTAAAAATATACTACACCATAACCTTAGGCCCACCCGCTTTCTAAAAATCCAAGAAATATTTTCCTATCCTATTCCACACGGAACTCGCGGAAGAGCAGCACCGCGGCTCAGGCCATGGCATACGCTGAGCGAGGTTATATTTTTGTCGGGGGTACCACACTACAGCAGTTCCGATGCTGCGAGGCATGTGATTCGCGGGTACCCTCAATCGGATAGGGTGGAAAAATTTACCTGCTGTATATATTATATTATTATTATTAATTTCATTCATTTGACGTCTCAAATCATAATATTATATTAAAAAATTTGACTGTGCTAATTGAATATATAAATTTAATAGTGCTAAAATGGCCCCGACGAAGAGTACTACAATCGACAAATTGGTGTCGGTTATCTCAAAGCTCGAAGGAGATGCAAGCCAAATTAGAAGACTGTACACGAGTTATCGCCGAGCAATCAGCGATAATAAACGACCAGAGTTTAAGAATAACCGAAAATGCTCAAATATTAAACGAGTTATTGAAGTGCAATGTACGTACCAGTTCGATGGGAGAAACCGTTACTGAAACAATGAAGCGGCCTACGTTCAGTTTAGGACCTCAGTTGCACTCGACACTACCGCAAAAACTCCGCATCCACTCCTCCACCATTCTGGATGACTCTGGACCGCAAGGCATTGCTTTCTTGGATAGTGTTCCAACCGCCATGGTTGAGGCAGACGACGCGGCGGAGGCTCATGCCTTACCGGCTGCTGCGGCGACGGAAGGCAAAACCTCTTCTCCTGCTGTCATCAATGCGGTCCCGAAGGCGCGACGCACTCGTCGATGGGAGACCAAGCCCGTCGCGCCGATGGTGTCGAAGAAACCTGTGCCGAAGTCTCCCCCACTCGCCGCACAGCTGGTGAAGAACTGTGGTGTCTTTTGCGCGGCCCCACCGAGACTCGTCAGCCTTCATCTTTCAACTTCAGTGAGGACGCCAGCTCCGAGGATATCGTGCTCCGTCTGAAGTCGACCCTAGATGTTGATGGTGTATGTACGAGTTTGCCCACCAGAGGGAAGTATTCATCGTTTAAATTAGACATTGCACAAAAACATTTTAACCAAGTACGTGATTCTAACCTATGGCCGGAGGGTGTGTCAATTAGAAAGTTTAATATTGTTCAGTCAAAAAACCCGACATCACAGCGCACAGAACAAAACAAAACATAACCTCTAAAATTAACTGTTCGCACAAGAATTACACAAAAGTTATACACCAAAATGTACGGTCAATAACAAATAAAACGGGTCTACTGAACGTAATTTTATCAACACACGAGCCCGAAGCACTTGTTTGTACTGAGACTTGGTGCAAAAGCAGCGAGATAGATCGCGTGGCGCTGACCGGGTACGAACTAGCGAGCTCCTATTGTCGGCCGCGCCGGGAACATGGTGGGGTTGCGTTGTTTACGTCCGACGGTGTTCAATACAAAAGACGACATGACCTTGAAGCTATCGCTGTTGAATGTGCAATCAAGCTGACAAAATCTAAACTTACTTTAATTGGTGTTTATAGGTCTGGACTATGCAATTTCCAGTTATTTTTACGGACATTTGAATTATTATTATATAAACTTATTGACGAAAATAAAAGGTTTCTGATAGTAGGCGACATAAACGTGGATTGCCTCTCTGACAACACCCTAAGAAGAAAATTGGATGATTTGTTAAAATCTTACAATATTATAAATTGTGTAAATTTCCCCAAGCGAGTAGACAAGAGCAGTTGTACATCTATTGATTGCGGGTTAGTCGCGGCCGGGGACGAATGCGTCACCGCGCGGCCTGCGCACACGCCCATCAGCGGTCAT
This sequence comes from Blastobasis adustella, assembly GCA_907269095.1. NCBI lineage: Eukaryota > Metazoa > Arthropoda > Insecta > Lepidoptera > Blastobasidae > Blastobasis > Blastobasis adustella. Next base: position 3,756,390 of record OU026132.1, read on the forward strand.
GATGCACAACTGTTCCATGTGTGTGTAGGAAACAGAACAAAATCTTCTACATTACGGAAGTTTATAGAACGGCGAATATTTACGACTAATTCAATTTCATTATTTAACACTGACATCACAAATTATAATTGGAATTTTATATCTGACATGAACATGGACATAAATTAAAAATTTTCAAAATTATTTAACATATTTACTTATTATATTGTCATCCATTTTCCTATTAAAAAGCTTCAAACTAAAAATAAGAGCATTACCTTGGGTTAGTGATGAGTTATTACAGTACATGAGCGATTTTGAGGGTTTTTGTGAGATCAGAAGTAGGTATCCCAGTAACACCTTAATGAATGAATGTGTAGAACATTATCGTTGCCTACTAAAAGAGACTAACTTACGAGACAGGCAACATTACACGGAAAACGTTTAAAAAAATCCAAAAATAACTCAAAACAAGTTTGGCGATGATGAGGCTATGTTTCGAAACAGCAAACAATCTGAAGTAACTCTAACTGAAAATGGGATAACTCTGTCAGCGGAACAGATTCCGGCTCGTTTCAATTACCATTTCATAGACATAACATCAGCACTTCCGATTAGCAGTAATAGAGAAGAGGCTATTCAATGTTTAAATAGATATGTGTCGACACTACATATCCCAGAGTTAATACTGCCAACAGTGTCACGTGACATGTTAGATCGGGTCAACAGGAAGATGTGGAAAACTAGGCACACATTGGATCTGTATGACATCTCTGTCAACATACTTTTATCTGTATGACCTGTTATATCGGACTTGTGTCTTGGTTGAATTGGACCAGGCTTAGTCTGCCCCACTGAGCAACTTGTCGGCTTTCCGACATCTCGGAACGAGGGACATTCGCTCGGCTACTATAACTAGCATCTCTAGTAATGTCATCCGCATAACAATAAATACTGGGGATATTCAGCACATCATTGATATGCAGAAGAAACAGCGTGAGAGATAGCACTGAACCTTGGGGTACTCCAGCATTTATGGTCTTGGTATCGGAGCAGCATCTATCGACAACGACTTTGATGCTCCGTCCAGACAGAAAGCTGGACACGCAATTGCAGAGCCCTTCGCGGGTACTGTAACTTCGGGAGTTTTGATAGAAGTGCCCTGTGCCAGATCCGATCAAATGCCTTGGTTATGTCAAGACTGACGGCCAGAGCCTCCCCCTTGCCTCGACGGCCTCAGCTCACCGGTGCGTTAGGTACACATGAAGGTCACCAGCTGAGCGACCATGGCGATAGCCATATTGACGGTCACTGATCAGCTGGTGGACCTCTAGGTATCTGAGGAGCTGGATATTGATAACCCGCTCCATCACCTTAGAGATCAAGGAGGTTACCGCTTTAGTCCTGTAATTTGATGGGTCTGAATTATCACCCTTCTTGGGTGTCGGTTGCACAAGGGCTAGCTTTCATGAAGACCGTTCCAGAGATGTAGGAAAGCTCTAGTAAGCGCATTAGCACGGAAGACAACTCGGGAGCACATTTTTTAAGAACTAGCCGGAATGCCGTCAGGCCCACTAGACTTTCGGATGTCTAGGGAGAGAAGCAAACATCTTATAATTTTTTGGGTGAAACGAATTTTAGGCATGCTGCCCTCACACCGCGAGTTGGCAGGCAGTGCAGCTTCTCTATCATCCAGATTAGAGTTTATGGCAAAGAGATTACCGAAGAAATCGGCTTTCTCTTTTGCCGTGTGGGCCAATAGGTCATCCGGCTTGCGCAAAGGTGGAAAGGAAGTCCGACAATAGTTCCCCTCAACAGCTTTGGAGAGAGACCAAAAAGCAGGACTGCCAGATGGGTAGCTGATTAGTTTCTCCCCAATTCCGCCGATGAATTTTGAATTTTGCTCTAGCCATTATCCTCTTTATAAACTCGATACCGCTTTATAATTTTTACTCTAATTGTGTGTGTTATGGTCCTTGTGGGCCCGAGCCACTGTCCAGGCACGAAAAGCATCCTGTTTGAGGCGAGTTGCCTCAGCACTAAGCTTGTCGTAGTTAAAACACTCTCATGAGGTGCAAGCGCAACTGGTCAAGTGAGATTTTTTTTTATACCACAAAGGTGGCAAACAAGCTTACGGCCTGCCTGATGGTAAGCAGTCATAGCAGCCTAAGGACGTTTGCAATACCAAGGGCATCACCCACGCGTTGCCAACCCCGTAAAAATCTTTACACCTCTTTCATGAAAAACTCCATATTGTTCTCTCTAAGGAAAACATGTCCAGGTAGTTCATTCCACAACCTTACTATGCGTGTTACTATGAGTTAGCGACAAATTTGGCACCAAGTTGTGAGGATGAACTGCCTGTTGGTGGCGAGCGGTGCGATGATAGAATGTAGATGTAGGCATAATGTCAAACAGTTGTCAGAACAAACACCGTTGTACAAACGGTAGAACATACAAAGGAAGGCGAAATCCCTCCGCTGTCTCAGCGGCTCAATACCACTTGTGAGCATGGTATCATAGACAATTCTCACAGCGCGCATTTTGATCGAGTCACAAGAACCAAGCTGATATGCGGGGTCTGACTTTAGCCTTATATAGGAGAAGTCGTTGCCCCGGCGTGAAGAATCGCTTTGATCTGTAAAGCACACCCAGTTGTTTACATGCGAGCTTGACCTTTTCTTCCAAATGACTGCGAAACTGGACGTCACTGGAGATGTCGACACCTAGGATATGTATGCTCTTAGAGATGGTAAGCGGTGTATTCTGGAACTGAGGAGCTACAACGAATAGAGTTTTCTTGGTGGTGAACGCGCATACTTGTGTTTTAGTGGGGTTGCATTGGACTAGATTTAGTCGTCTCCAATCGGAGATTCTAGCTAGACTACTCTCGATTTTAGACACAAGTACTTCGCAACTACAACCCATATAAACGGCGTCTCCAGTACTGTCATACGCACAGCAATGAATGCCGTCAATGGACAGCATATCATTGATATAAAGGAGGAACAGAGTTAGAGATAGCACCGAGCCTTGCCAGCCGTAAACTACGGCTTTGATGCATCTGCTGGACAAAAAGCTAATTACCTACTTACACAATCCCTCGGGAAGCCCGTATGATGCTAACTTCGACAGAAGACACCTATGCAAGACCCGATCGAACGCTTTCTCTATATCTAGGCCAACAGCCAGATTAGACAAAGTATGGAAAAAATGCGATCGCATGTGCAGGATCGTATTTAAATGTCCGCGTTGTCGAATCGACGAAAGTTTGTAATTTAGGGTTAAACAACAATTAAATATTACCTATGGAACGTAATATTTTGCTGATTTGTCATTTTAAATATTTATAAAATTGCCTTTTTGACGTTAGATACGAGTACAATAAAAGACATTTAGCGTATGTTTTACAAACAATTACTAAGCCCAAACTATGTAGGTATGTCTTGAAAATGTTTCTTTGAGTTTTAGAAAACAGGTGGCCCATAATTAATGGTGCAGCATATTTTTAGAACTGGCACATGAAGCCTTTTAATTTGATACCAAACACGATAGTTTCTAAAGAAAAATGTATATCCCATATAACATATTTATTACGTCATTACTCCCTCCGTCACTGTTCTCCCATGGGCATATTTTTAAGAACTACCTTTCAAAATAGTTGTTTGAAATTAATTGTACCAAACGGCTATCCTGTAAATCGAATGTTATTTTTGTCGTAGCCCGACCACTATATACCCTTCCACTGTCTGGTCCGAAATCCGGGGGCTTATATGTAACAAGCGCACGCGAGCTTCTTCATACGTATCCGCAAAACTACGTCAAAGCTGTCATAGATACAATGTACTCGTTACGGATTCGGACAAGATGCGCAGGGCCGCACATTCACCTCAACGTTTCTTTGGTGTGGAGTTTGCAGACGTGCATCACCAGCTTGGGCCATGTCTGATAAACCTCTTGTGTTTTATTCCCTTGAGGTTGACTGGAATTTGAGGCGAATATCGTCAACTTGCACTTTTTGGTCTACGCTGCTGAGATACGGGATTTGAGATCGGAGCGAAAATCTCCGCTCCGAATGAAGTAAATAATTTATTACTAAAATATTATTATTTACCTAGTTTATGTGGCAGCTCTTCATCGGTCAATGTATATTCAAAGTATAATGTGCTAGTTACATAAAAAAGTTTCCCTATAATATTCACACTTGAAGGTAATCCTCTAAACCATGTATCTGTTTCTAAAAGAGATTCTTGCAGTACATCACATAGGAATGTTGCATTGCCTTGTAAATATATTGTTTTTAAATTTTCAATAGAAATATTGAGTTTTTGAAATTCTGATTTGTACGTGTCTTCTGGAAAATCTGGAAGCTTGCAATCTTGTACTGCTACGGTGTTCGGGGTCACGGAGGCATTCAGTTTCGGTAATACAGCGAATTGCTCGTTCAGATTGCATCGTATTGTAATGTGGTTATTGTTTAAGTCATAATCAACTGTACCTGGAATACATATCAAAGGATTTTTTAATCGATAAGTTCCTAAATAATCTGAAGGCCCGTCAGATGATAGATAATAAACAGTAATAATAAACTATGAATTTTCGCAATAATAATAAGTCTGTTTCAGGCATTATAAAATATTACAAGGTTTTAAACAATGTAAACAAGCCCATATACCAATGGTATCAATACTAGCGTATTGCTGACCCCGAGAGAATCCCTTTTTGAAGAATTCAACATTGTACAGATTTACCACTTTTCAAAGCTTGCTGTATCGTTTGTGACTGGTACATGAAAAATAATGTATTGGGTCTTTACCTTTGAAGTTGTCTTTTTTATTGGAAGTATGAAAAAAGTAAGGTGCACAAATATTTTTATTTGTATAAAATAATATATGTAAAAATATAACTTCATTTCGAAAATAGATCCCTAAAACTGAATATAAAAAAACCGTTTTCATTTGTCGCCCCAAAGTCGCTAGATGTCGCCACTTTTGCAAATATCTAGTTTTCGTTGTTTTGTGATATTGTATTTGTTTATTAAATTTGAACTATCAAAACAAAAATTGAACAAAACCTTGAAATAACGGTGTTTTACCTGAAAATAAAACACATATTAAATACTTATTTGAATCTTACTAGTTTGAGATAGGCCCTATCTGTTTTCCGTTTCCGCTTTGCCTTTCTCTTTCCATTTATATCTCTGTCCAGCTCATGACCCCCGCTCGGCGATCCCCATCAGGCCGTCGCGACCGGGCTGAGGAGCCTCGGTCCGCGGTCGGCTTGCTTCATTGTGTCGAAAACACCAGGCAGGATTTAAATTGTAAGCTTCAAATAAGGTAAGTATATGTGTTTTATTTTCAGGTAAAACACCGTTATTAAATCCTTGACCGTTATTGGAAGCTTACTAGTTTGAGACGTGTTTGTTATCGCCTGGTGATGGGAACGCCAAGGTGAAGGTTTAGTACCTTATTAAATATAGGTAAACTGTAGGTATGTAAGTATAGAGGTACCTAGATTACGAATAGGTATGTAAAATACTTTAAATTCCATAGGTAAGTAAATATAGGGTTATAAACTTTTTATGGAATCAATGACTTAACTTTGAAGGGTGATGAGCATATTATTTTCAAACAGTATCAGGCATATAATTTAATGTTAGTTAGTTAATAATTCCATAATGAAGTAAAACATTCAATGGAACATAAAAATAATTTGTTATTTACATCTTAATTCCCTTATTTAACTGGGCTAAACAAGTTTGTAAGCTTTGAAACCTTATTAATATTGGCAGGATTATCTCCCGTCGGTAGAAATAGGCAAAAGCATAACTCGACCTTCAGTTATCACGAGAAAATATTTCGTCAACTGGGTCATTATCCGACCAATTTTTCGAGGCAACTGCAGATCGAAGACTCCTAGGGGTAAACGAAATCCCTACTTCTGTTAGTAGGGTTTTAATCCACCCGATTATTGCTGTGAAGCTCCTTTAGGGTGACCCCTGATAGTTATAAAAAGTCATGCAGATTTAGCGGTCCTGCGTCTGTCTATTGCAAGGTTTATGCAAAATACAGGGTCCAAATTTTTATTAACAGGATTTGTAAACAATTTCCAGCCTGACTGTTTGTAGTTAGCTTTGTCGGTTTTCGAACCAAATATTGACCATAACATTACCGTGTTATCTTGAATGAGGTGATCTAAATCAACGGCCAATAGCGTTAAATCGTGGACACGTCTGCCAGAGCATAAAGGAAAAAAGTAGCCGTATGTCTAGACAGAGAATAGACTGTTTTCATCAGGTGCTTTTTCGCTTAAGTATATACACAGGATGTCAATGTCCCAAATTGATTGCTTTCGAAGTATAAGTTTCTTTAAGGCAATTGATTTCAATATGTGTTTGACGAGAGTGCGGGAACTCAAGGACTCCTTACTTTCTACATTACGCAAAGTAGCCACTACAGACTTATGCAAAAGTATTGTGTTATAAGACAATCCGTGATGAAGGCGTAAGTCAGCAAAAAAAGAACTAGGATAGGGCCGGTTGCAATTAGCGGATCAACTGAAGATTTCGTAGCCCGCTCAGCCATATTTTCCATGATACATGGTAGGTCTTGCCTGTAGATGCACGCCAAGATGCCTTCAACAACTTTTTCTGATTTTCGCTACATCCTGTCAAACTCCTTGATCACCCTCACATTTCCAGACCTCTAGAGTGAGCATTAGCTGAACTCTGGATAGAGGAAGGTTGGTCGCTGTGTCTTTGAAGCTGTGTATACTCCTCGCACCGAGTTCAGATTTCATAGCGCCTTGGGGATCAGATAAGGCGGCGGAAAGACCAATGCTAGATTGTACGCCCACAGACGGGAGAATGCATCGCTGAACATAGCTTGTGTCCGACGCAAACCAGTCTATCACTGGTGACCCGAACTTCAGAAATATATTCTGGGTTGCTTGTGGAAGGATATGCTAATCGGGTGGCGAACGGTGCCGGGACAGGTGATCGGCATGAACATTGTATATTCCGGGTATGTAACCCTATTTGATGCAAGTTCAGTCATTGAAATAGCCTGACAGTTATGTCCATTAAGGGTGGGGACTTTGTCCAGCCTTCGTCGCGAATATACGAAACACCCTTCGCACAAGCATTGTCGTCTGACTCAACATCGGACCGTAATTATCTAATAGTTTCACTACCGCAAGCATCTCCTACACATTGCAATGCAATAGCTTTTCCTGTTCCATCCGCAGCCCTGATATGGGGACATTGACAATTGTGCCCCCTAAGCCAAATCTAACGCGTGTGTCGTGAGAAAGTGCCTGGGTGGTGAATAATGAGTAGCATAATAACTCGTCCTGACACTCCGATGGAGCCTTTTCTTGCCGATAGTTTTCAGCATGGAATTTTGTAATTGTAGGAGAGCACAGAAACGCAATCTGCCTCTTGGGAGGATAAAACTTACAAGGTTGAGCATGCCAATCACACTCTGCAAGTCTTTATCATTGTGGACACTTTGTTGGTGATGTTCAAAATTTTGTCTTTTGGTAGAATTTTCTGATTTGTCCAAGGGTCCCAGCATATTCCTAAAAATGCTAAACTTTTTGTGGAAAGACAATCGACTTGTCGTAATTTATTTGCCATCCTAAATATTGCAGGTGATGCAGTAGTAACTGAACATGCTCTTGTAACGTCTGCTGGTCTTGGCGGACCAGGAAGTCGTCCAAGTAAACGATTATTTGTAGGCCTTGATCTCGCAGAACTCTTGTTATCCAATTGGTCATGAAAGCAAAATTTTTCGGAGCTGTGCAGAGACCGAACGGGAGGTATGTCATCTGCAACAGCTCCCCTTTGTAGACAAGGCGTAGAAACCGGCGGCAAGCCGTGGCCACTGGTAAATGAAAATAGGCCTGAGACAGGTCAATCTTGCATAAGCAATCCCCTGGTTGGAGGAGACCCGGGACACTCGATATATATGAATGGCTTCGTAAGTACATAATCATTTAACCTTTTTGAATTTAAAATTGGGCGGTTCAGTACCCTCGCTTTTCGGCACCAAAAACAATGTTGAAATATAACTTGGGGAGCGCTGAACTGCCTCCAGTACTCCTTGATTATTCAACAGATTTACTACAATCGATATTGCTTGGGATTCTGCTGTGTAATATGGGCCTTCCTTCAGATTTGTTTTTTTTTCTTTATATTTTACAAGGCAGGCATTTGACCGCCATCTCACCTGTTGGTAAGTGACGATGCGGCCGAAGATGAAGCATGCCCGTCTTGAACCGATGAACAGCCTATTCACTCCAGCCTTGAAGGCATCCAGATTATATTGATCAGGAAACACACTCGCCGGCAACGCGTTCCACTCCTTAGCCGTACGCATTATAAAGGTCGAGCCAAATCGGCTCGTGCGGATAGCTGGAATATCCACGACATAAGGATGAAGCGCTCGCCTGGATCGCGTCTCCCGATGGCGGAAAGGGGCCGGCGGAATGAGGTCGTGCAGCTGCTTCGCACACTCTCCGAAATGTAACCTGTAGAAGACCGACAGAAGCGCAACCCTACGCCGATGTTCGAGGCTCTGCAGCCTAGCCTCAACTAACTGCGGGTCACAAATTATCTTCTTTGTGCGTTTTTCAACCGAATCCAAAGCCGCTAGTTGATGTTTGGCGGATCCATCCCAGACGTGGCAGCAGTACTCTATGCAGGATCGGACTTGTGCTTGATATAACTGAAGCAACTGCTTTGAAGTAAAGTACCGCCTAACCTTCGAGAGGACACCAAGCTTTTTTGCTGCAGTCTTAGCTTTGGATTCGATGTACTGACCGAAGTTGAGATTTGCAGATAGCTCAATGCCAAAAAGCTGTAGGTTGTCGGTAATTTTTAAAGGGACATACCGAAAAGTTGGAGTTAAATGGAATGGACTCCTTTTGACGGAAAACAAAGAAGCCTGTGTTTTGGTTGCGTTGAACGCCACCAGATTGGCTTCACCCCAATCAGAGACTGCCTTGAGAGCTTTGTCCAAACGATTAACCATAGCCTCTCGACAAGACTGAATATCGTCCCTGCTGGCTTTTGCCTTTGACAGATATCTGTCCGTTACTGTGCTGTCGTCTGCGTACCCAAAGGTGATTGATATGATTAGAGGAGGCTTTTATATTTTATATTTTATTATGTGATTGATATGATTAGAACAGTTCCGAGTCAATATTTTCGCTTTTTTGCTGCCCGAGTTTGTCTCTGCTGGTGACCGGTAATGAGCATTGCTGGGACCTTGACGACCACCACGTTGGCGAAATGATCCCCTTGTACTATGCGACGGTGAGCAGTATAATCATGATTTCCAAAACCCAGCGAGGGTCGGTTGTTACAACAACCCTGTGAGGGTTGATTGTAATGCTTGTAATTAGGATAATGAACTGAAGCGCAGCATCCGTAGCTTAGCGTAACTTGAGAGCTCTTGCTTGCGAAGCAGAACCGGTGTTAGTGGACTTGACGTCAACAGTTCACTATTAAATAGGCATTGGTTAGATGGTGGCACCTTGGGAATGGCCGACTTGATTAAAGGGTCACGAGCATTGTTAATGATGCCATCGCGACGCATCTGGACCGTTTCCGCTCTGTGCCCACTAATTACTTGAAGTAATCAGGGGGTACTTCTTTAGAAAATAACTCCATAATATTTTCGACACAGAGGGTGTTTATGAAGATTCACAGCGAGGTATTTATGAATTGCACCTATACTACGTCAGTTGACGTAATTCCGTACGCCTGCCCCCCCCCCCCCCCCCCTTCCCTTTCTATTACCGACGGTAGGGCTTTTTCTTTTTATGTCTATTATTGCTCGACGAGCTTGAGCTTGAGCTTGAGCTCGTGGATGAACTACTCGATGATACTGAACTACGACTAGTACTGGAATTGGTTAATCACAGTCTTGGAACGTTACGTTTCCTAGCTTTTGGAGCACCCCACAACCACACCATCATCGATTGGATTGCTAGATTTATCCATCTATACCCAAATAAAACATTTTATCAACTAAAAATATTGTAGGTAGGTGCCACACAATGAAAAAAGAAAGGACTATATTAATCAACTGTAAATTGAATACACAAGTAATACAAACCGAACGGCAGCGCCGTTAAAAGTTTAAAATTTGAAAATCTATTACGATTGACTATTTTCGTATCGAAAAAGAAAACATCAATATGTAGGTAAGTTTATAAACTGTAGTAGGTTCACAAAAAATTTGATATGCTTAATTTACATGTAAAGAAACATTGCAATGTCTTTGAACGATTATTATAAAATCAGGCACGAATACTCGACAGTATAATATTATTTTATTTACTCGTAAAAGAAGAAAAAATCCAATAGCATTTACCAGATGGAGGCGAGTCGATTCTGATTTAACTTACGTCTTTGTAAATTAAACTCTATGTATCCGTTTCGTCTATGATCTGCGTAAATATGACCATGTACCTAGCTATCGATCTCAACTTAAGTGGCTACCTATCCGCTTAAGAAGGAATGCTCATATCGTATCCACCGTCTACAATATCCTTCACAACCCTTCTGCTCTTTCATATCTCCGTAAACAGTTCCATTTCTCCCGTCCACAAGACAAACCCTGTCAATCCAGTGTAAGATCCTCATTAACAATTCCTATACACCATTCTGATTTCTATGCCTACTCCTTCACTGACCATGCTGCAAGATTTTGGAATTCTCTGCCGCACGAAGTGCGTGACAGCCAGTCTATTGATATTTTTAAAAAGCGTGTAAAAGAGTTTTATCTATCACAGAGTGCTCCTAAGTTATAGATAATGTCTGTTAGTAGTATATATTATTAATATTATATTATAAATCTAATATATGTATGTATGTGTGTTTGTATATATTTGTAGATACTTGTGTTTGTAAGTAGAATAAATATATTTATATAAATACTATCATTTTTATTTTTTCTTCCGGTTGTTCGAAAGTTTTGGAGACAACCGTACGCGGCAGAAAACAAGACGCCAATGAAGCAAGCCGACCGTGGACCGCGGCTCCTCAGCCCGGTCGCAGCTGCCTGATGGGAATCGCCGAGCAGGGGTAATGAGCGGGACAGAGATATAAATGAAAAGAGAAAGGCAGAGCGGAAACGGAAAACAGATAGCCTATCTCTAACTAGTAAGCTTCAAATAACGGTCAAGGATTCAATACAATTTATAAGAAAATGATCCGTGAATGTCGATGTTTCTTCTTAACGTTTGAACTACCTACTCACATATGCTTACAGTATTTCCGTATTCCTGGTGGTAGACAACTTAACCACGCTTAAATATGATGAGATAGCGCAGCGCTGTGTATGATGGGGTTGTTTAGGCGAAATCGAGGGAATCGAGGGATGGAATCCCCTTCGATATGTTTTATTTTTTGCATTTTTTGTATAACTTTCATTTACCACTTTTTTTTGTCAGGTACCCTTAACAAACTATGGACCGTAGCCTGATGTTTTGAAGTCATCAGAATATATTTTTAGAACAGTATGCGATTTTTTTATTACCGAAATAAACACGTCGTACTTATAAATTCTTTCATGCCATACTTCTTCACGACAAACAATGAAAACCATTTTTGGCTGAGACTGAACCACAAACCAAACTGTTACAACAACTAGCTAGAGCGCGAACCATTTTCCTGAACTTTCTAAGCCCGGAATATCTGATTCTTGTATCTTGAAATTGATGTCACAAGATCGCAAATAAATAAGTACTTAGGTAGATTAGGTACACACTTCGTTAAAATATTTTCACCTGAAAGCACAAATAACAAGTCTTTCGCAAGATTTGTGATCACCACACAAAGTAATAAAAATGATTTTCTGCATAGGTTTTTCAACATATCATATTAATATTATAAATAATTTATTTCATTTCTTTCTTAGCGCTAGATTGCTGCGATAGTATATAGATACATTGCTGCGATAGCCTACTAAGAAGTAGTTGGCTAAAAGTATTAGCGGAAATAAGGGCGGCGCTACACATTAATTGACAGTCACGTAGTGCGGACTGTAATAAAACATTTGTCCCATTTGTCATTACGGCCAACTCTTTTTTGTCAAGTTAACTGTAGATTCGATAAGACCACGTTGTTACATAACAATTTCGATAATCTAGCTGTACAAGACAAAAGTTAGGTAAGTAAACTCCTTAGATAGCAGGGAAACCTGCGCCTCTACTTTAGATTAGAATGCACTTTAGCACATAATAACTGACGTTTTAATGCTGTTTAATTTATTTTTAAGCAATATACCTAAAATATTATACCTAATGATGTTTGAGAGAATATGAGAGATGAAAATTTTGGCTCATTACCGTATTTGTGCATGACATTTTTCACACGCACATACGTAAGTTTCATGAACAATTAACGTTTAATTTCTGAACAAAACAATAGTTTTTGTTCATTTTGCGCAAACGAATACCCCAAAGGACATAGATAGCATAAATTTATGTATTAATATTGTTTATTGACTACAGGAAAATCTATTGCTTTTTGTAAGACAATCGTTCCACTTTAAACAGAAGTAATTTTATGAAGAGAGTAGATATTACAATGAAATGATATGTACCAGTTACCTTAATGTTGTCTGATTATACCTACAAAGTTTCATTGTAGATAGTTGGTGTAGATAATCTTGTCATTTCCAAGAAAATAAGTAATTTGCTTTGATGAAAATTTCAGTTTCCAACGTTTTCGCCATACATAACCCCAATTTCATAGGGAAAGACCTAATAATAAAGAAATCTAATGCTACTTACATTATTACATAAATATACAACAAACATACCTGCTTTTGAATAGAGTACTTCGCACAATAATAAAACAAAACTTTTTGTAAATGGGCGTACGTCCATAGTGTTCCAATTACTCTTATAAAATAAGCAATTATTTTTATGTCCTAAAAGTTTCCCTGTAATTAATTAATTAATTTTTAACTAATAGGTGTTATTAATCTTTTCCTGTTTTTGTAAAATTAATTGAATTATGATGTTTATCTACACTCATAGCGTAAATTCCCAATTATATATTCGAAAACATTCGATTAACCCTTCATTGCTTTATGTGACATTTCTGTAACAAACCCAAATCCCTTTAAAATACGTACTAAATTATTTAATTCATTTGAATCTGTGTGCAATACTATAATATACCACTAAATAACTCAGTATCGAGTAAAGTATACAAATGTTGATGTTTAACTGGATGTCCCCCACAGCTGTATCCCGTACGTCCATATGGGCTTCAGGATTGATTTATATACAGCTATCTCTCTTTCCTTTGACAGGTCTGATGTTCTTCCAATAAGCCAGTCCATATTTCTGACCCTCAGTCCCAGTTGTTTGCGTATGCTTCATATGTGCATCCTCCAAGTAAGCCTTCTGTCCAGATACATTCCCAGATATTTCGCATCATCATGTCACCTGTACCGACTTGTTCGGGTTGGCTTTTATGCGCTACTTGCGTAGCTATGTCTCTATATTAGATAGATGAACTTGCAGGTTTTCTGAAGCAACTATTGGGTCATCATGCACTGAGAGAACCGCTGTGTCGTCCGCATACATGACAGTTGTGACAAGATCGCTAACTGGTAGATCAGCTGTTTAGATCCGATATAAGATCAGGCCCAGGATGCTCCCCTGAGGAACTCTAGATAATATCTCAGACTGTAACAGTTGTGATATTTCAGTGTTATGTTTTACCTCAAAACTCCTCCCGCTTAAGTAAGACTTCAGAATGTGAAAAAAAGAGTGCGATAACATCCTCTTTATTTTACAGAGTAGTCCCTCATGCCAGACCTTGTCAAAGGCTTGACTGATATCAAGGAACACTGCAGCACAATATTGTTTGTGTTGTAAGGTACGACCTATAACGTCCACAAGTCGATGGATTTGCTCTATTGTGGCATGCTGTGCACGAAACCCAAATTGGTGGGATGGGATTACTTCTGGCAAGTGTGATTGCATCCTGTTCAGTAACATTTTCTCCATGAGCTTTCCCATAGCAGGCAAAAGGCTGATAGGCCTATAAGAATCAGCCTTGTGGAGCGGCTTTCCGGGTTTAGGTATCATAACCACCTGTGCTATTTTCCACTGAGAGGAATAAATTTGTAGCCTCAGACGACCAATAAATATTGCTGTTAACAGTAGAACACCCTTTCTGGATAAGTGCTTCAGTAGAGTAGAATCAATTAAGTCGTATCCAGGCGATTTACCCTCTTTCACAGTCATTATTTCGCGTTTTAATTCTTTAGGGGAAACGCTTCTGAGTGGCGGACACAACTGCAGAGGCGTTCCGATCGAGCGTTTAACCTCCGCAGTACACTCAGTGTCGGCATCATCATGGGGTTGAAAGACTGTCTTTAGATGTTCGGCGTAAACTTCTGCGTTTTCGAGGTCGGATCTAGCCCATCCATTCTGTGCCTGGATTTGTGGTATATGGTTTTTGCGACGTTTAAGTTTTTTGGTTGCCTTCCATAACGAGTAGTTTGTGTCTCTTGTAGGGTCCAAGTTTGAGAGATAGGTTTGTAGATTGCTGTTCGTTAATTGGTGTATCATCCCTTTCAGCTCATTGGACGCTTTATCAAATGATATTTTGTCACAAGGATAGTGAGTGTTTTGCCATAATTGTCTTAATTTTTGCCTATCATTTACTTTGTCCTTGATATATTTAGAGAACTGTGGTTTTTAGAGCGTCGGTGGCCGAGCGGTTACAGTATCCGACTCGTGAGCCAGAGGTCCCGGGTTCGAATCCTGCTCCGGCCATGTACCAATGACTGTTTTCTGAGTTATGTACATTAGTTGAATACTAACCGATGCTCTTACGGTGAGGGAAAACATCGTGATGAAACCTGCACATTCAGGCGACTGGAAGTGTAACCATGATCCAATCTGGTCAGGTTCCCCTGGTAGCAGGGTCATGGAGGTCAGATGGCAGTCGCTCCACTGTAATTACCTGACCTGCTAAATCCTGGATCATGGTCAAGGCGGACCCCGGGCCCTCGTTCTCGAGAGCACAACCGGGACATTAACGCCAAGATGATTATTATTTTATTTTTTTTACTTTGTCCTTGATATATTTAGAGAACTGTGGTTTCTTTTTTCCGGAAACTGGAGTCGATTCTCTTGCAGCCGCGTGAATCGGCTTATTAACTGACTCTATCGCAGATTCCACATCAGCACAAGTTCTCATAGGAATGTTTAGATTATTATTACAGTCAATTATTCTACTGTATTGTTTCCAGTCTGTGTTATGTTCATATAGTCTCAATGGTGGCTCCATCATTACAGCTCTGCAGTCTACATTCAAGATTACGGGTGTGTGATCCGAAGAAAAATCCGAGCAATTCTCGATACACATAGAAATAATAAAAGAAAGAAAGAAAACATTTATTGCAGTAGACACCACGACACGATAATGAGGTACAACAACAGAAAAATAATGAACTAAAGCATACCTACATAAAATACAAATTAATCTTTGCTATGTTTTTGACCACAAAAAAGTCCAATAGGTCCGGTACCTTATTTTGGTCTGTAGGCCAGTAGGTTGGCTGTCCGTGTGATACACAATGCAGATTTAGATCACTTGTAGTCAGGTGTAGTTGCCTCCCTCTTGGCAGCGTTAATCTAGAGCCCCAGTGGGTATGCTTTGCATTCCAGTCCCCTCCACAAATAAATCTGCTTCCTATAGATTCAAAATAATCTCAGTCTTGTTGTCTATTATTCGGATAGATATTGCCTGAATTTTTTCAGTTCTGTATTCGCCAAGTGAATAGTGTTTAAGATTATCCCTGAATACAACCGCGGTCCCTCCGTGGGCGTTGCCTGATGGATGGTTAGTATTGTACATCTTGTAATTTTTTATGCTTATATGAGTTTTTGGCGTAAATCTTGTCTCTCATATCAATGCGACATCAATTTTTTCCGTAGTAAGAAATATTTCAAGTTCTTTTAAGCGTTCAGTCACTCCGTTGGCATTCCAGGTGATAATCCTTAGCGCTGAGACACATTGAAGAGGTGCGCCGCACGGCGTACTGCACAATGTGGTAAAACTTGTTGCACGCCGAGCAGTTTGTATGCAAGTACGTTGACAGTTTAACGTAGTTGTTTCGTGATCCTTTCGTCATTTTTTTCTCAGTTCCTCCCGAATAATAAATAAGGCATGTTTTGTTCTAGAACACAAGTTTCTAAAAAGAAAGGCTGGTACTCGTCGAGATCAACATTTCGGATGGCAGCTGTCAAACTTAAGACTAATAACTCTGTAACTTTTGGTCCTAGAACTCTAGTTCCTGAAGAGAAATGATAGTGCTCGACGAGATCTACATTTCGGATGACACCTGTCAAATTAAAACTGTAATAACTCTGAAACGATCGCTCCTGGAACATTAGTTACTAAAGAGAAGTGATAGTGCTCATCAAGATCTACATTTCGAATGACAGCTGTCAAACTGAATACTGTGATAACTTTGAAGCGATCGCTCCTAGAACACTAGTTCCTGATGAGAAATGATAGTGCTCGTCAAGATCTACATTTTGGATGACAGCTGTCAAATTTAAAACGGTAATAACTCTAAAACTATTGGTCCTACAACACTAGTTCCTAAATAGAATTGATAGTGCTTGTCTAGATCAACATTCATTGATACAACGAAGAATGACACACATTCATTCGGTCACGCCTTTCTCCCGTAGGGATAGGCAGATACCACATTGTTCTACTTGTTACGGTCCTGACAAATCTCTGTGGCTTCTTTATACTTACATAGACTCTTAACTTAACTACTAATCGTCGCTTTCCATCAGGTGAGTTGAGGTCAAATGCAAGCCAATTGATAATAAAAAAAAAGCTACCCTTCCTTGGCTTCCTCGTAGTCGGGTAAAAAGGAACAGTTATCATAGTATTCGAATAAGACCAATCGAGGTGGTCCAATTTCTTTACATATTTATGATGTTATAGGCATTTTTTATTTAAAAAAGCAACATTCGCGTTTAATACATTTTTAGATCAAAAATCTAAGTGTAGGCCAGAACAAAATGATTCGTTTCCAATAAAGAAAACAGTTCTTACTATTATTTACTACGACGTCATAACAGTTCTTACTATTATTTACTAACATTGTTTACTATGACGTCAAATCTGCACGTCCGACGGTTCGATTGTTATAGGCTTTTAGAATAGCGATACTTAGTACCTACTGTACGCCCAGTGGTACATAGTGGTGGTGGTGGTGGGCGTACAGGTTTGACACCATAGTAAAAAATTATAGAAACTGTATGCTGTATCTGAAAGTTGCATAATATTTTTCGGGCCGGCACTGAAAGTGTTTTAATCCACTCTCAGATATCCTTTTCGTACGTTTCTCTTGGTTGCATTTGAGTCGGCAGATTTAAAAAATCTCCAATTACTTTTTACGCCTGCGTGTGAACACACAGTCGAGAAGACATCATCATCATCACAGCCCGTAACAGTCCACTGCAGGACTTTGGGCCTTTCCCACGAAAGGGGAGGTTATTGCCATAATCTCCACGCTTGGCAGGCGGGTTGGAGATCGCAGTGTTTAAATATAACAATGGAAAATGCTGCTGCCCAATTTCCAGACTACAGAGACTCTTGATTTTTGGCCTCGAAAACATTAGTCGCCTTGTACGACACCCATGAGTGTAAAGGGTTGGTGCTATTCTACTCTGCCGGACACCACACGGCGAGAAGACATATGGTCAATAATTATGCGAGTCATTTCAAATAACGCGCGCATCGAAAAAGCTCTCGTACAAACGTTTCCTAACTTAAAATCCCTCGTGCGAACGTTGCCTAATTTGAAAAACCAGAATAACACCACCATTTCTTTGGTTGTCACCGTGACGTGGCGCCGCGCAGTGAACTGCACCGCACGAGTGGACATCAAGCCTTAAATTTATGGGCATTTTGTTACTAGCTGCGATATAAGTTGGATCACGCGATACATCATGCTGCCCATCATGTTAATTATGACATTTTGAAATTTTTCAAACATAGTCTCTATCAGTTCTGCTATGCTGTTAGAGCCCTTGTTGGTTGTGTTCGGCTTAAAAAAACAACTCTATCAATAAGATAGAGTTGTTTTTTTTAGCTGCATCTGCATATGTTTTGTATTTTGCCTGAATATTGCTTGACGGGTTCCTCAATTTAACACTGTTATTTTCTCCTGTTTTTTCATTAATGTTCTCCTTTCTTGATGTTTTGCTTTAGTCAATGTGCGATCTTTGGGTTTATAAATTAGATTTTTGTATTGTATGTATGTTGCACATCCTTTGTAGCATGCAGGATGCTTCTCTTGACAGTTGGCACATATAGAGTCACTAGTTGGTAGCTTTGTGCACTGTTGTGATGGTTGCACTTCGCCACACTTTACACACCTGAAGGGTCGAAGACATTGATTTTTGGAATGACCAAATCTTGACATCTTTTGCATTGCAATATTACTTTTTTCTTATAAGGCGCCTCGAAAGAAACTACCATGCAATTTAGTCTCTTGACTTGAAAGATATCCTTGTTGTTGTGTTTAGGTTCCAAGTCCACATAGAAAAGAGGTAGCGGTTAGTTGCTTTATGTCTGGCATTCACTATTTGTCTAGTCTCATTTCCCGAAGTTCGTCAATGATGTAGTTTGTATCTTTAGTTGCGTGTAGTCCTCTGAGTACCACCCTGTAAGCTCTCTCGTACTTGAGTTTGTACGTGTTAGTAGTAGTGACTGATATTGTTAAGTACAAAATAGTCTCTGATTTTCTGGTATGTCTCTACATCAACTGGCATTTTCACGATGTGTCCATTTTTCATTGTTGTGATGGTATACATTTGCTGTTCGGTTATTTTGGCCATATATTCTCTCAATGAGGCAATGTTCATAACACAAGTAACAAATATGGGCTCTGGTTTTGGTGGTTTTATGTTGGAAGACTCTATGTGATCTTCCTTGTCTTCATAAACATTTAATGTTTCATATCGATTCTGTGTGGGCACTGAATAGACATTATTCGTTCTTTCCTTACATTGGTTGCTTTTGTCTGGGCTATACTCTTGTCTTCTCCTTCTTGAACTCGGTACTTGGTCTTTCTGCCAAGGTGTGTTTTCTGTTTCCATCATTGTTTCTCTTGTGGGTAAATCACTCGGCAGTGTTCCTAGAGAATTGCTACTGGTACGTTCAAACCTGTTATCAAAGTAGGCTCTTTGTCGATTGGTGAATAGACCCTTGTGGAAAACTTGTTGCACTAATCGCGGTGCTATAGTTGTCGTCGCTTGTGGTGTATTGCTCCTCCCAGAAATTGCGGAGCTGCCTGAGATAGTCTCAGGGAGGGATTCTCCAGTATGGCTGGTACCCTCCTGGGTTAGTTTATAATGAGGGGTGTAATTTCAAAAACCTCTATAGTACCTTAAGGTAATTTTGCACAAAACGATATTTTTGAATCTAAGGCATTTAATTACCACAAAAAAAAAATCATAATAAATAGGATGCCGCGACATTAATATCCTTAAAAATGTAGAAATTTTATAATATATTACCTCTTTTTACATGATATTTAAGAATTAAAACCGATTATAGAGGAATTTCCAGGCAACCAGACATTTTAGTGGATTTTGAAAATTAACTGTCATCTTATAGGGGGTTTTGCAACTAACCTTATATTCCTGGATGGATGGTGTTATGCCTTCAAGCCAAGTTGCCAATTTTACTACACTGTAGGAGCTATGTTTGATAATAAAGAAAAAAGAAGGTAAACGGAATAGTTTTATTTAATAAAAAAATTAATGTGTGCAGTCACGTCCTCGAAACCAACCTCACATAAGTCATCACAATTTGTTTCGACGCCTCGTGTGCGAGGTTTCTTTTCTATATCCACATAGTATTTCAGTTGAGGCAAATCCCTCCATTCTTGGCCAAAATGTTTTTTAAGCAACTCGGCTACATCCTTGACTTTGGCTTCTTTAGGTAGAATATTTGGTTGGATCATTAGTGGTATAATCATTGTAATTTTTTTTTTTTCTTTGTAATAATCTTTTTATTGTTAACTTCATTACGGTAAGTTTCTTCTCCTTGTACCAGTATATTTTCCGTTTTAGAACGGGCAAGGAAAAATCGTTTGCTCTTCATGAATGGAAAGTGCCAGGATGATGTAGGTTTTATCACAGGCTCATAAGCAGCCTTCCAATCATAAACTGGTATCGTTGTCAAGTCGACACACGTTCCATTTTCTTGCAATACTTCATTGTAACCCGAAGGAGAAACAATCACTTCTTTGGCTTTTAATGTCCTCTAAATTTTTGCGAAAACGCGATCGGGGGGAATAAAGGAGTGGCCTACCACTGGAAAAATGATTTCAACTTTTTTCACATTCCGAGGCCCATCACTATACAGCCATTTTCCTAGCATACTAATCATTCCCGTATTTTTATTTTGGCCAGAGTATCCATCACAAACTACTCTTAGTACCTTCACGTGCGGTTCTATGACGGTTCCTTGCAAGAAGTGATATACTGCACTAATAATTTGATTACTGCCCTTGGCATGATCCAACTCAGTCCAATAATAGGAACGTACATTTTCCGTAGTCAGTTTTGCTTTTGAATTACCTTGTACTATGGCAAAGTGATAGCAGTTAAATTGTCTGCTAAAATAAGCCGACTGATCGGGCAGTTTCGGGAGCGGTTGGTTCTTTTGGCAATCAAATGTTATCGTTAAAATAATTTCATTTTCTTCTTTTATTATATCGTAAAAAGCTTTGTACTTTAGCCTGTGTATTCTATTTTCTATTATTAGTTCATTTCTCGTTATAGGGTTTTTTTCAGTTTTCAGGCGTTCTTGTAACGAAATGCATGTGGAACATACGTCTGTTCTGGAAGACCCAAAACCAAAATTGTACGAAGTATTAACAATTTTTCTAAAAAACTCTGCGTCACTTTTAAATTTTCATCCCTTTCTTGGTTGTAAATTCGCCACATCTTTCGAATATTTAATCCTGATGGCAAGTAAATTCTGTTTGTTTGGGATCGGCAATAGTGACTTTCGATACCTTTAAATCTTTCCAAAAACCATTCAACTGACAACCTTTTCGCTTCATATTGTTCAGTTCTCCGATCACCTCCTCTATTTTCTTTTAAGGGAGAACCATCGCTCAAGTAAAAACGGTTCATCACACCCTGAACCCGATCTTTCTTTATTTGAAGCGAGTCCAAAAATGTTTCTTGACACACGGGTTTTCGGCCACCTCCATTAACAGGTATATTGTACTTAATAGTTAATTTCCTTTTACTGTTTTGAATGTTTATAGTGGGTTTATTGACTCGACAATATCTTAACAAAAAATTATCTTGATCGAGTTTGGTTTTACATTTTAAAAACTTCTATGAAATTTACTTATGTCTTGACAAGAAACAAGGTTGCAATGAAAGGCATTTTAATTATGATCACAAGAAGGAAATTTTGGGAGTGACTTTGCTAGTAAGTCGAATTTGAGGCGCCGACGGCTCGCCTTTGCCCTTCATACTCCGCAATTGCATTTATAAGGTAGGAGGTAGTGTGCAAAGCTTGTTTGACATGCAACATTGCCCAGGAGGTACGGCCCATATTGCTATGAGCCCCTCGCCAGTCCGCGGCGGCAGGCTAATGAGGGCGTGGACGTGTATGATAGGATTTTATATTTATAGTTCATCTTTGCACACATGAACGTACGCTACTGGCTCTATCCTGGTATTTATTAACCTATATCCTAGCAAATACAGATCACCAAGGCCTACCACCATTTTTACCCTACCTACCTGACAAGGAAAATAAAGGCACATTATTAAGCAATACAAAACAACTTTTATAATCCCAATCGGTTAATAAGGACGCGGGATATTGTAATTTTTCCCTAGCAACGGGCACCACTTGAAACGCCAAATGATTATTTTAATTTGCGTAAATTGCGTTAATTAATGAGTTTAAATAAAAACCCAACGAGTTTAACTAAAGTGTATATAAATAAACGTATTATTATGTTATAGAGGATGTTTCATAATATATGTATAAAGCCGTGAACTGGATGGAGTGCTAAACGTATTAAAACGATAGGTATAATTATTTTTTTTTTTCAATGTCGATAATGACATTTTGAAAACGAAAGACCTCATCTCTAGAAATCAGTTGTAATAGGTTACTCAAGTTCATAATCAGGTCAATCAACCGAAGACTACAAATTTACCAATTACAGATAGGATATAGGTTTTGTCTCTTTAAGTCTTTTCTGCCTACGGTTTCATATGAGTTTTAAAATTCAATCCAAAGATCACTACGATCAATAAATAATTATTAAAAAAATTTTTAAAACATTTTAATTTTAGATAATTAAATAAAAATGAAGAATAAATAATTCGAGTATAAAAGAATTGTATAATTAAACTTATCATAATGAAAATAAAAGTTAAAAGATTAATTTTATTAATAATTAAAAAATTAATAATAATTCATTTACCTGAAGTGGCTGGTTAATAAAATTATTATCATAAGCAGCTCGCGAGTAGCCTGGCACAAAAACAAGACATTTCAATGCTTGTTTCTACTTTAATTTATACACATAGTCGACAAACTAATTGCGAAAACACAATAAACATTAGTAGGCAAAAAAGTCACAGCTTGATTTCGCGTCTGCGCCATATCTTCTATTGTACTAGGCTATCATGACTGAAGCAGGTGGACTAGGTACGGGATACTGATATCATAGGGTGTCCAAAAATTTTAATATTTTTGGTAAGTCTTTGACAACAAATGTACAGGATATTGTTGTTACAATTTTTTACCTATTTTTTCACATAGTCTACATCCCGTTAAATGCATGTGGTAAGCCTTGGCACAAGTTTATGCACTACTCGAAAAAAATTTCCGCCAGCTCCTAAATAAGGAAAGACGTCATTTCAGTACCTACTTATTTAATAGTAATAATTAAATTCTACTCATGTATGAATTCAAGAAGGTGAATATTCAATTTGAAAAGCTGAAAAACTACCTAGCAACACTATTTACGTACTAGGTACGGTCAGGAGACCCGGTTTTACCATTTAGTCAATTTACAGTTTACTAATTAATTAATTTACTGTTTATTTAACAGACGCTACGATTTGCCTGGAGCCGACCAACCATCAGTTGCAGTCGATACTAATCCTTACGAAGTATAAAATAAAGCCGGTTTTGGGTTAATAAGGATGCGCGGGCATGCCGTCCTTGGTCGGACTTCCGACCACGTATTACAACTAATGGTTGGTTGGCTCCAGAAAAAGGGGAACGTCTGTTACTAGTTTTTAGTGTCAACAACGCTTAAGAAACAAATATGAACCTATTGGCCTAGTGGCAGTACAATTACTTGTTTTATGCTACGTAGTGATAGTCCAGTCAGTAATGTTTCAGTGTCGCGTAGGTAATCGTACCTATCTGTCATGAGATTTTTCGATACCTACACACACATATTTTAGTAGCAACTAAAATAAATAAAATGCCCTAGCGCCGCCGGCCGTAATGAATGTAACATAAATAAAACAAAGTCTGTAGGTAGTGGAGCTTTAGACAGAACCCTCTACTGATGTGGGAAAGGCTCAAACTCTCAGTAGATTGTTATCGGCTATTAATGATGATTAAAATGCGTAAGCTTTCACGAACATTTCTCATCAACTAAAATTAACTAAATGATTCTTAGTTGATGGAGCTATACCTGTAAATATCCCATGCTTTATCCAGTTGGAGAACTTAGGTTACCTAGGTGGAGCACGGACACAAACACAATTTTAGAAATTACTGTCTAGGTTACTGTCCTTACTTGTTCCAAATTACCCGATAAAATAGTGGTAAGCAAATGTAATCTATCAGCGTCATCATAAGAATTATTATTATCCCACCGATGGACTCGCTTGAGCCTCATTTTATAAAATAAATAAAATCAACATTACGGTGCATCTACCAGGAGAACATAAAAGGCGAAATAAGTAAGACTCCTAAAACACGGATCCCTAAATAGGAATCCTTTTGCGCGTCGCCGTCGCGCCGCGCGCCGCCACGGGTCGAGGCGCGCCGGCGCTGTGGCGGTGCGTTTTACCTACGGCGCGGCTTTCATTGACGAAATTTACCTACTTTCGTGTCGTGTTCGTTCATTCGGTTTTTAGCTTTTCGCGTGATCGGTGTGATTGTTTGTTGCGATGTATGTGTATGATACCTAAGTACTATGAAGATAACTGTGATAAGACTCTTAACGATATGAATGAATGAATGATTTATTGCTTCAGGTACCAACATTAACGTAGTCTTGTTTGTGTACAATGTTCAACAGTTTAAGTATTGTGATAATCATTGTTCTATGGATGAGTGCAAGCTAGCAGTAGGCCAAACACCATGCTACCTACCTACTTACGTATTGCATAGCAACCAGAGCTTGCGTAGTGTTGTGTATCTGTGTGTATGGAGTGTACATATCTACCTACGCTACGATTTGTGTGTTTGGCGGGTGAAGGGATATAAGGTAGCCGCCAATGTTGGCAAGCGAAGATGGTGAGAAGGTGGAAAAGGGTAATTACCCACCTGGCCGGGTGTTGTGACCAGGGGACCAAGGGTCCGACGGTTGATCGTCGGAAGTTGTATATATGCCGCGGAATTGGCATATTCCGTTAGCGCGATGCAGGAAAGTTAGCGCCATCTATGTGCGTATTGTTTGCCAACCTTGTGTTCGTGTACTCGTAATGTGAGTACCGTTGAGTTTCCCTATTGGAGCGATAGATGTCGCTACAGTACTCCCCCCGAAGACTGGAGGTCGATACCGAAACGAGAAACGCTGAAGCTGACGTATTAGGCGTAGTCAGTCTGGCGATGCGGTGAGCAATGGCGAAGCTCTGGCGTGAGGTTGCGCTGTGAGCTGTGCCGAAGCGATGCTGTTCCCAAGTCTACAGTGAGTCGAGACTGGGTGGGGACAGTGAGATGCCGCGGGTGAACGACCAGGAAGCACGCGTTGTGCCGACTATGGTCGAGAAGCTGTGACTGCTGCTTGCGGGGTCAGGTAGGGAGACGTAAGGATCACGTCGGGGTTACCACTTTGGCGGTGAAGGATATGGTAGCCGCCAATGTTGGCAAGCGAAGATGGAGAAGGTGGAAAAGGGTAATTACCCACCTGGCCGGGTGTTGTGACCAGGGGACCAAGGGTCCAACGGTTGATCGTCGGAAGTTGTATATATGCCGCGGAATTGGCATATTCCGTTAGCGCGATGCAGGAAAGTTAGCGCCATCTATGTGCGTATTGCTTGCCAACCTTGTGTTCGTGTACTCGTAATGTGAGTACCGTTGAGTTTCCCTATTGGAGCGATAGATGTCGCTACAAGTGCAAGCTTACTTGATAGTTAATCAGTCAGTCATCTGAGCCACAAGAAAGCAAGAAAGTATGGTTTAACCGCGCTGGCACCTGACGCTGTTTGTTTTCATTATATAACTTTAAAAAGGTACGTACCTACATGCTTTAAAGGTCTAGGTTCTAGGAGGGACCCGTGTTAGTAGGGACCTAGTACTTACCTATCTGTGTAGAGCCATTTTATCAACTGAACGAAAGCCGTTTTAGTTTAGTAGATATCTACTTAAGTAGGAAGGTAGGTAGCTGACTATGTTTATTTTTATTTAGTTTAAATACCTAAATACCTATCTGCGGCAATCCACACCGCGGCTCCGGCTGTCTCCCAGACTGATTAACATTTTCTTTTGTTTTTTATTTACTTAGGTTCCTACCTACCTAACCTGTTTTTAGGCCTTTAGTTAATATCTAAGTATTATGAATTTAATTCTTATTTTACCTTTGTTGTGCTGGGGTGGTTTGCCCTGTTAGGTACCTTGTACAAATCATCTCGGTGTTAATGACCTGGTTTTGCTCTCGCGCACGAGGACCTGGGGTCCGCCATGACCATGATCCAGGATTTCGTATTTCAGTAAGTACTGAAATACAAAATCCTGGCAGTGGCAGTGGTACAGTGGCAGTGGCGACTGCCACTGTACTTACAGTGGCAGTCGCTCCACTGTAAGTACAGTGGAGCGACTGCCATCTGATAGTCCTGAGTTCTGCCTGACCCCGCTACCAGAGGAACTTGATTACCTGATCAGATTGGATCATTGTTAGACATTCAGTCGCCTAAATGTGCAGGTTTCATCACGATGTTTTATGTCACCGTAAAAGCATTGGAATACGAACCCGGTACCTCTCGCGTACGTGTCGGATACCGTAACCTTAGGCCACCGACGCTTCGACTATTTAAGCATACCTACCTATTGAAAATAATTTGTGTAGGTAAATTCCTAGTTAATTTGGTAGATCTTATTCATGTAGATAAGTAGGTAACATTTAGTTCGACGCCTGGTATTAAGATGTAGGAGGTTCGTTTGTTTTGATATGGATGGCATGAGGTTATTAAACTCCTCCTTATGGTGTGTACACACTCAACGTACGCCAACGAAGTGCTATCGGCCGAATTGGCAGTTGGCTACAGCATGTTCTTTGGACTTCCAAGGTCCAATACTTACATTTCGTGGTCAAGCAAGTAGCTTTGCAAGCTTTGGAAGTTTTTACCGATTCGCGCTCGTACTCGCACGTTTGTTTGTTGGCCTTCGGTATCTGCCGAAACTGCCTTTGGTCGATTGCTTCTACCCGTTTAATGTTACCGCCACGCTGCGCTGCGGATCGCCGGCCGGCACACGCTAACAGACAATCTTCGGCCGAAACCGGAGCGTGTGTACGTAGCATTAGGCTCTTGGTAGTAGGCTTAAGGAGGTTGCTTTACTTTCATAGGGGTCGCACGAGATTATTAAACTGCTCCTTGTAGGAGCATCAACTTGAAACAGAGCTGTGCTTCAACATAGTCAATATGGTTATTTTTCTTTGAAAACTACTATTTTTTCATGAAAATTAAAATTCAATGTCCGGATAATATGCAGTCGCCAGTGTACTCTTTGCAAGCTATACTTAAACACCCTTTCGGCTTTATACATGTATTACGTAACACCCTGTATATTACATTAAGTATAGTTCGTATTAAGAACAAATCAGTTAAAGAAGTGTTGAGTTTGATTCATATTTCACGCACCGACATTTTGTGCCCTGTTTGCACTTGCAAGTCAGTAGTTCTTTGCAATTGACGCTAGCATCAGGTAGTGTCTTCCAAAACTGTTGTTATTATTTTGCCACCCCCAACTGCATGGATCCAGTACTTCGGGGTCTTTATTCAGACAGTGGGTTTGCAATGCCGCTCTTTTGTGTCACTTGTAAACCACAAATTCTTCAATTAACGCGAATTCGTGACTAGTTTGACATGGTTTCATCCCACAAGAGTATGCTTGGATGCAAGCAAAACTAAAAGAAAACTGTAAAATGACGATTAGTACAGGAGCCTCTAGGTCAGGACAATAGTCAAGCGGGACTTAAAGAACGCTGTAACAGGACACATCATTAACATTGCATGACGGTTTCTCTCTGCCTCCGGCCAGCCAATACCCGTTCTAGGGGAGATGTCACATCACATACATATTCGAAAACAGTCGTTTAACCCTTCATTGCTTTATGTGACATTTCTGTAACAAACCCAAATCATCATCATCATATATTTAAGAGTATGAATATTTTCGGTGGAGCGCTACTCTTCTCTCCTGTCTGCCAACCTCGTCATGTCTTTATAATCCCCAGAGCTCACTTCTTCCTTCACGTCCTTCTAGGACATTCAATAAGACATGACAACTTTTTGAGAGTTATAATAAATAGAAGGCAAAGTTGCAGGAAAGAGAGGAAGAGGAAGGCCAAGATTTGAACAAATCCAAAAAATCCCTCTAAAATACGTATTAAATTATTTAATTCATTTGAATCTGTGTAGCAATACTATAACATACCACCAAATAACTTAGTAAAAATCATAGATCATCATAAACCTATCGACTTGTATGAGTTTGAATTTTGCGTGATGAATACAGTGATAGAATCGTACTCGTGCAGGTTATGAATTTCAAAAAATATAAAGAAAGTGCGAGCATCGGAGACCGAGCGGTTAGAGTATCCGACTCGTAAGCCAGACGTCCCGGGTTCGAATCCCGCTCAGGCCATGTGCCAATGACTGATTTCTGATTTGTGTACATATTAGTTGAATACTAACCGATGCTCTTGTAATGAGTGAAAACATCGTGATGAAACTTGCACATTCAGGCGACTGGATGTGTAACCATGATACAATCTGGTCAGGTTTCATGGAGGTCAGATGGCAGTCGCTCCACTGTAATCCAAGATTTGGCAGGTCATACCTGACCCCGGGCTCTCGTGCGCGAGAGCACAACCGGGACATTAACTCCAAGATGATGATATAGAAAGTGTATACAATTGTGCTGTTTCCATAAAATCTGTAGGTAAGTAATAAGATGCTAAAATGTCTAATTTTATTTCAGAATTCATCACGATTGATGCGGAATGATGAGATATATGGCAAATTTAATTTAAATTTAATTTGGTTAAGTCCTGAGTCCTAACGACAAATAAATGTCTTCAGCAGAATTTTGACTTGAGATATTTGAGACATAAAAGATTCAGACAAAATTGAAAGACATTCGTCTCTTTTATTTATTTATTGCATACACATAACAGATAAGAGCCACTTAAGAATTTTATGGTTATAACAATGACAAGTTCACACTGAAAATGTGTACTATTTAGAATATAAAGAAAATACAAGCTCCTATTCTACATAAGTTTACAATTTTGACATACAAAAAGAAAAAGTGTAACACAAAAATTCCAAACCAAATCCAAAAACCAAAATACAGTTAAATCAACAATGATGACCACCATTAACTTAAAAATATAGTTAGCAATTTATTTCGAAAACGATTTATATTATAGTCGAAGATCAACGTCAACGTCAGTATTATTATCTAATATCTCATTGTATTGACGACACATTCGAGTTAAAGGATTGTAAAAAGAAGTGTTGTTTAAATAAACCTGTATCATAAATAGTTCAGGGTTCCTAGTGCGTTGGTAGGTATTAAATTTAATGTTAGAGAGGAGAGGGGGAGAATCAATATGTCTGTGAATAATTTTATGCAACATAAGCAGCCCGTGGAAATTTCGGCGATCCTCAAGCGAGCTTATTTTGAATTTGTTCAAAAGTTTTGGATAAGTCCTATGTTTAGTTCAAAACGGTACGATATTAACCTAAGACATCGTTTCTGTACGATCTCTATCCTATTTATATGGACAGCATAATAAGGTGACCATATAACCGAGTTATATTCCAGAACACTGCGTATTAGGGAGCAAAATAAATAAATGAAACTGGTAGGTCTTTTAAATTGTTTATTGATACGGACAACAAAACCCAATGTACGAGAGCACTTCTCGGTCATTGCATCATAATGTGATTTAAAAGTCATCTCGTCGTAAAAAAATATGCGTAGGTCTTTAACAACATATTTTCGTTTCAAGTGGATAGCCGTTAATAGTGTAAGAATTTGGTATATTATTAGTTTTTTTTGTAAATGATATAACACTACATTTATTGAGATGAAGCAACATTTTATTGATAATACACTTCTGAGCTGGTATACATAGTTCATAGCTTCAGCCAAAGAAATTATAGTTGAGAATATTTTGAGGTTGTCTGCATAAAGTAGTGTAGGACATGACAGATTATTGACTATGTCATTAATAAAAGCAATAAAGAATAAAGGTCCGAGATGTGATCCTTGGGAAACTAATAAAAATTGGCGAGGAATAGTCCCCCTTAAGAGCGACGAACGGACTTCTTTTGGACAAATATAAAATTAAAGCAAC
This sequence comes from Blastobasis adustella, assembly GCA_907269095.1. Taxonomy (NCBI): domain Eukaryota; kingdom Metazoa; phylum Arthropoda; class Insecta; order Lepidoptera; family Blastobasidae; genus Blastobasis; species Blastobasis adustella. The sequence goes on from OU026132.1 coordinate 3,786,251, forward strand.
AAGTTCCCATGAAATCCCAAAGCATTCAACTTCTTGCAGAGTATTCGATGGTCAACTTTGTCGAATGTCTTGGAAAAATCGGTATAGATTCCGTGAACTTGAACACGCTTAGCAAATGCATTCCAAATATATATGCCGTAGTATGAAAGATTACTAGTGGTTAACCTTGATCTGAAAAATCCATGCTGAGAAGATGAGATCAAGAGCTTCAAGTGAAATTAAAAAGCATCAAGTGAAAATAAAAAGCAAGCAAACAACTGATTCTAAAAAGTTTCGCGAAACTTGAGAGAATACTGATTGGTCGATAGTTTTCGCAGCACGACTTCTTACCCGCTTTGTGTATTGGAACCACATGTGCAGTTTTCCACATGCTTGGGAAGATACCAGACGCAACGGATTTATTGAAGATAAATGTGAAAGGAACACACAGCTCTTCTCCGCATCGTTTGATAAGTAAGGGAGGAATCCCATCTGGTCCAGAGCCCTTATTGACATCCATTTTCTTAATTTTAGCAAGGATTATAACGTCTGTTATTTTATGTTCACTAAGGTTATTGCCATTACCTAAATCTACAACAGGGTCATCAAACGAGGAGCATTCATCGAGTCAGTGGTGACGGGGTTAAAAACGGAGCTGAAGTATTTTGAAAAGAATTCACACATCCCCTTTTTGTCGGATGAAGTTAGGTCACCATAGGTCATAGTCTGAGGAATTGAGTTAGATGAACACTTTTTGCTGTGAACATATCTCCAAAAGCCCTTAACGTCATCGTGCAATGAGTCCTCCACCGAAGAAATAAATTTGGCATAACATAATTTTATAAGAGTTTTACTACGACTCCTTAACAGAGCAAAAGCGTCGTAATCGCGAAGGTTTTATACTTTTTGTATAACTATATGGTACTTTAATTTTTCAGCAATACATAGTTTATGCGCAGGTGAGTACCAAACAGGAAAATTGTCCCTTTGCAGGGCAGTGAGCGGAGTATGTTTTAAAATTACGTCATTCAATATTGAATAAAATATATCAACGTCGTCGTTTAGATTTTCCGCGTATAAAATAGCTGACGAGTTTACTTGATCGAGGTCAGTTTTTACGGCTGTAAAATCACAACACATTTATAAAAATTAGGACGCCGTGGTTTTTAGCAGAAAAACTAAGTCAAGATGTTCGTTTATTAGCATTTGAGATAAAGTTAAATTGAGTAAAATTGCAAAGAGCGGCAGTTTTCAAAAGAATATCAGCTTTAACATCTTGAGGGTTAAACGGAATGATTGCGTTAGAGCTAGGATTCTGTTTCCAACAAAAAAAATAAAAATAATCAACTTGGCGTGAATGTCCCGGTTGTGCTCTCGAGAACGAGGGCTCGGGGTCCACCTTGACCATGATCCAGGATTTGGCAGGTCAGATAATTACAGTGGAGCGACTGCCATCTGACCTCTATGACCCTGCTACCATGGGAATCTGACCAGATTGGATCATGGTTACACATCCAGTCGCCTGAATGTGCAGGTTTCATCACGATGTTTTCCCGTAAGAGCATCGGTTAGTATTCAACTAATGTACATAACTCAGAAAATAGTCATGGCCGGAGCGGGATTCGATTCCGGGACCTCTGGCTTACGAGTCAGATACTGTAACCGCTCTACATTCTGGTTCCAACAAAGATTAGGGGTATTAAATTCACCTATACATATAAAGTTCTGGGAACTGCAATTCAATACCACTTTACACAGCGAGCTATAGAAATGTTCAAGCTGTTCCTTGGGAAGATATGGAGGTAAGTAACAGAGGCATATGTAAATTGCTTTTTTTTAGAAGAATCAGATAATATAGTCAACCATAAATCTTCGACGTCACTCTCCTAAGTGTTCTGTCTTATTACATTGAATTTTTTCTTAATAGCAATAAGCACACCCCCTCCATATCTTTCAGATATACTCGAAGTAAATCTATCTCTTCGGAAAACATTATAGCGGTTGTCGAATAATTCGTCATCAAATACAGATGAGTTGAGGTTTGTTGCCCAATACAGTCTTGGATCTAATTCTGTTAAAATTCTTATAAAATATTTTCATAAAACAAAATTATAGCTACTGTCAAGACGTTACGAATAAATCTTAATAATGTATGAATAACTATAATAAAGGAAAAAGTTGATGTAAGTTTTTACTTATTTTAGTTTAGACAGGTCATCTGCATTTTTTATAAGCATTGCGCTTGAAGAGTCCTCTTGGCGTACATAATCTTTGATTTGGCAATGTAACTTTTCAGTCACCCTAATACCTATTTATCTGAATAAATACACACATACGACTATCTATCTACAAAAGGTAGACATAACATAATAAACACCATTTCAAATATTTTGATTTGGCAGTAAACGAGTGATCGTCTAGTTACGTTATGTACATTTTGAATAAGTCACAAGGAATATGTAAGTTTATATGAATATTCTGTAAATCAACCGCATGAATATTCGGAAAATATTCGCAAATGAATAAAATTTAGTTCTCGTAAATAAAGGTGAAATCAAATATAAAAATGCCCATAAATGAAACGAATGAAGCATAAAATCCGCGTAAGTAAAATGATTTAAGTAGACAGTCAAGTTTTTTAAATGCGCTTAGCAAATTTAAATACTGATCAAAGAATTCTTCTTGAGATGCTTTTTCCATTCGTGATTTACTGTCGTCTTTAAGTTTCTAAATCCAAGTGCACAACTCTGTAGTTATTAGCTTTACCAATACGGTACACCTTATGATATTTATATTAAAAGTATATTGAAATGCATATCAGAAATATTTTTCGTTTCGGAGTGATCCAAACGAAAAATATTGATACTAAAATATGTAGCGCTATAAACGATATCCCAAAAACACTGTAGAACCAGTTAAATCTGACACAAGATTTATAGTTATCGGCATAGCTCTTGGTAAACTTGAGCACTCTCTGAAGTTTGAGGGTTAAAGTAACTTCTGTGTGACTGTGAAAGTAATTTGTCCACAGGTTGAGTGTGAAACCGATAACGTAGTCTATGAAATAAATGGAAAAGTAAAAGGTAACTGAAGCCCTTATTAGTGGCATATCAATTATTGAAACAACTGCCAAAATACTCTATGAAATCTGAATGAAAATGAAAACACCGATGCAGAATAAATTAAGAACACTGTAGGTAAAGTTATTAGGCGTAATGAATCCATCTTGAATAAAATAAAATAAAACAAATAATATAATAATAATATTCGTGTACAAATTCACACAACGCCATCTAGCCCCAAACTAAGCAAAGCTTGTGCGAAGGGTGCTAAATAACTGATAAACTATTAAATTATTTTTTTAAATATTTGGGAGTTTATTTAAATAAAAATGTTAACAATTATTATAAATACATACTTATCATACATAGAACACCCAGACCTGTAACAGAAATTTAAATTCTAAAAACCTCTCGCGTGGCAGACCGGCATGTTGACCACTGAACCACTCAGGTCGTCAATTGTATATTTAAAATGCAGAATCCTTTTGAAATAAATGTAGAGGCCCAAGCAGTTTATTGAAGTCTTCCTCGATAAAGTTGTCAAGTAAATATTCGCTACAACCGACGCAATATAGATATTTCATTTTCAAAAATGTTTTAGTTCAGTTAAAGCTTATGTGTTATCACAATGAAAAGTATGATGATAAGCTATTCTTAAATTTTATTAGATTTTGAAAATATCATTAAATAATAGTTAAATTATGAAATATCGACAGTATGTAATCTCTTTACAATACATGAACTAACGTTCCGTTCCGGGTATTATTGATTTTGTAACAAAGTTTCCTTCATTAGTTAATTGATACAGGATATCATTTCATTAATCATAGTGCCGGTATATTAAAGATACAGTGAAATACACACCCAATTATATCTGTAGGATGTTATATTTGTAACGTAATCTATTTTATGAATTAAATAACTTTTTTACACTAGTTCCAAATTATTATACATTTTATTATTAAATTGCTACCGGTTTCCAATTACTCATCTTCAGGTTATAAAGTGGAACTAGTGTAAAAAAGTTATTTAATTCATAATAATGGAGTTCCATCATGAAGTAACAACACAAAGTGTTAAATATGTAATCTATTTTGTCGCAGCATTTGGTAAAGAGTTTTTGAAGTGAATATCACGGTCTACGGCGACCTCTACATTTCTGTAAGTTATCTGAGTAATGTCTTTAATGTCGTTTTCTTGACAAATCTGAGGTCACTATATCAAAATCAATTATCAGGTTGCGTATTTCATTGATATGTCTTTACATCGCCATCAGTATTTGGTTGTGTTAGAATAGCGTGTGTTCTTCTGCATTAAACGAATGTATGTCTTTTTTATGGGACATTCAAAAACATTCTATAATAATAATTAAAAATGATGAGGATGATGACGGAAAAATGATGTTGGCAGTGATAGCAATAAAAATTACAAATCTTGTTTCACCAAAAGTCACAAAAACACTTCTGGCACAGAAAACAGTAAAAAGCACAATGTCTCTGTTAAAGTAATTGAAGTAGAAAATACATACATATAATCATTTTAAATACAAGACATATATAATATTCATATTATTCATATTATTAATTACAGTGGAGCAACTACCATATGACCTCCGTGAACCTGCTACCAGGGGAACCTGACCAGATTGAATCATGGTTACAAATTCAGTTGCCTGAATTCGCAGGTTTCATCACGATGTTTTTCCCTCACCGTAAGAGCATCGGTTAGAATTCAACTAATGTACATAACCCAGAAAAGAGTCAATGGTACATGGCCGCAGCGGGATTCGAACCCCGTTCCTCTCGCTTACGATTCGGATACTCAACCGCCCGACCACCGCCACTCTCTAGGTTATGAACTGGATAATTGGCATAAAAATACCTTTTAGTGATCGACACTGCACGAAAGCTGCCAACCGAGTTAGATTCCTTCCTTGAAGTTGGGGCTACCTTACTAGACAATTTGTCCTACAAAATAACAACTTCAACAGAAGCGTCTCCTAGCTGTAGCTAGTAGAACTGTAACTAGAGTAGGTGCAAACTTTTTTACATTGTTCTTGTTTATTTTACAGCCTACGTATTGTGAGGGCAGAAAACAGAGGGCGCCACCCTCACGAATACATTAAATCCATCATTAAAACAATAATATTAACATAAAAACAAGTCAATGTAACTGTTAACATATAGTGATACGTGAGTGTAATTGTCGTGTGTTAAAATTCAATATTAATTACGATTTATGCAAAATAAGCGACCGTGTCTTTGTTAAGAACAAGTGACTTTCGTAAATATAAAGATATACGTAAAAGGTGCTGTGACTGTAAAATTGTATCACATATTACAAATAAAAGTAAAATAATCGACCTACGCAGTGGGAAAGCGTTGTTAAAACTTACGAAGGAGCCTGAAGGTCGAGAGTCCGAACCTTGCTTATGACAATTACATTTTTATTTTTTGACATCTATTTTTTTATTTATTATAATTTTTATACCAATTTATAATTTCGACATCTTCGTTACTATACAAGTTGATGAATGACTACAACACGCGGAATGTACCTCATAAAGATGGAAGACCAGCTAAAAGAGACACTTTCCGACTTGAAATTTTGACAGTAGTTTGAGGCAGAGATTTTGACAGTAAAAACAGAGAAATAATGAATTAAAAGATCAACTCGCTGAACTAGAGATTCAGCTTTTTTTTTTTTTTTTATATTTTACAAGGCAAGCATTTGACCGCCATCTCACCTGTTGGTAAGTGACGATGCGGTCGAAGATGGAGCATGCCCGTCTTGGAACAGCCTATTCACTCCAGCCTTGAAGGCATCCAGATTATATTGATCAGGAAACACACTTGCAGGCAACGCGTTCCACTCCTTAGCCGTACGCATTATAAAGGTCGAGCCAAAGCGGCTCGTGCGGATAGCTGGAACATCCACGACATAAGGATGAAGCGCTCGCCCGGATCGCGTCTCCGGATGGCGGAAAGGGGCCGGCGGAATGAGGTCGTGCAGCTGCTTCGCACACTCTCCGAAATGTAACCTGTAGAAGACCGACAGACGCGCAACCCTACGCCGATGTTCGAGGCTCTGCAGCCTAGCCTCAACCAACTGCGGGTCACAAATTATCTTCTTAGCACGTTTTTCAACCGAATCCAAAGCCGCTAGTTGATATTTGGCTGATCCATCCCAGAGGTGGCAGCAGTACTCCATGCAGGATCGGACTTGTGCTTGTTATAACTGAAGCAACTGCTTTGATGTAAAGTACCGCCTAACCTTCGAGAGGACACCAAGCTTTTTTGCTGCAGTCTTAGCTTTGGATTCGATGTACAGACCGAAGTTGAGATTTGCAGATAGCTCAACGCCAAGAAGCTGTAGGTTGTCGGTAATTTCCACAGGAACATCCCGAAAAGTTGGAGTTAAATGGAATGGACTCCTTTTGGCGGAAAACAAACACGCCTGTGTTTTGGTTGCGTTGAACGCCACCAGATTGGCATCACCCCAATCAGAGACTGCCTTGAGAGCTTTGTCCAAACGATCAACCATAGCCTCTCGACAAGACTGAATATCGTCCCTGCTGGCTTTTGCCTCTGACAGATATCTATCCGTTACTGTGCTGTCGTCTGCGTACCCAAAGGTACCTGGTACAAGCAGATTGTTAATATGCAGCAAGAATAAAGTCGCGGACAGTACTGATCCCTGAGGAACTCCCTCGTCGATAGCCTGAAGATTAGACGAGTAGCCATCGATAACTACACGGATAGAACGTCCACTCAGAAAATCCGATATCCAGGTGCAAAAGCCAGTAGGAATACCAAATGAAGGAAGCCTGCTTATAAGGCCCGCATGCCAAACTCTGTCAAAGGCCTTGGAGATATCAAGAGACACAGCAAGGGCCTCGCCGTGTCTCTCAATGGCCTCACTCCATAATTGTGTGGCATACACCAGAAGGTCCCCAGTAGACCGACCACGGCGGAATCCGTATTGGTAATCACTGAGGAGATCGTTACCTTCAAGATGCGCAAGAAGTTTGTTATTCAGTGCACGTTCCATAATCTTACAGAGTATGGAAGTGACCGAAATAGGGCGGTAGTTGGCAGGGTCGGCGCGGCTGCCTTTTTTGGGCACGGGCTGCACATTGGCAAGCTTCCACGACTTGGGTAGAATACCAGTCTCAAGTGAGAGGCGATACAGGCGCGTAAGTACAGGAGACAACTCAGGGGCACAACTACGCAGGACTATTGCCGGTATACCATCAGGTCCACTAGCCTTGTTCACGTCCAGACACCGCAAGATTTTTAAAATTTCTCTCTGATGTATTCGTACCTCTGCCATAACGCAGTCAGCACGGGGTGAGGTAGGTGGTGTTTTTCCTGCAGTATCCAAACGCGAATTCGCCGCGAAAAGAGAAGCAAGCAAATTCGCTTTCTCTTCAGCAGCATGGGCCAATGTTCCGTCTGGCTTCAGCAACGGTGGCAACGAAGATTGGCTGAAATTAGATTCGACCGCTTTTGCCAAAGACCAAAACGCCTTACTCCCAGGAGGGTAAGAGGCCAGTTTGGCGCCAATCCGGCTTATGTGGTCGAATCGAGCCCTGCGTAGTGTCGTTTTGCAAGACTTGGCGGCGAGGTTAAAGGCTCTCTTCAGTTTGCGAGTATCCGGAGACATATGCGCTCGAGCCTCAGCCCAGGCAGAGCATGCTGCCCGCTTCAACACTTCAGCGCGACTGCACTCAGCACTAAACCATGGACGAGAGCTGCCGTTCATCGCTACGTCAGAATACGGAATAAAGTACTCCATACCCTGACGCATAACCGCGGTAACGGCTTCAGCACAATTCGACGGATCGCCCGAAGAGAAGCATGCCTCCCGCCAAGGATAGGACGAAAAGAAGTGACGCATCTCATCCCAATCTGCAGACTTGTATCGCCACACCCGTCGGGGGTTGCATGGGGTTTGCTCGGGTGGGGAATAAACGGATACAGATTTCACCAGACAGTGATCGGATGTACCCAGCGGTGCAGAAACCGATACTGAGTGCCTGTCCGGATCTGTTGTCTGCAGAAGGTCTAAGCAATTGGCGGTATGGGAGTCAACATCAGGTACCCTCGTGGCACAGTTTACCAGCTGGGTGAGATCTAGCGACAGAGCTAGTTTACGCGCCTCTCTCCCAGCATGATTAGTCACCTGGTATGGGAATAGCCACTCTTGGTGGTGGGCATTAAAATCCCCCAGAATGACTAACTGCGCCGCGGGGTAACGCTCCCTCGCTTCATCCGCCACTTCTATGAGATGGTCACAAAATCGAGTTTGGTCACAAAAGGAGAGAGCTCGAGGACATGCGAGGGCAGCGCGATGAACTTCAACTCATGCTGCAGTCCTTCCAGGATTGTAACGACCACCACATAGCAACGCTCGACCACATCGCGGCGCTCAAGCATGAGCTACAAGCTGCACATCGTAACATTGATCAGCAAGAAACGAAGCAAGAAAATTGAACTTCAGGCATCCAACACACAATCACTGTTTAATGAATTAGTTTTAAGTAATTATATTAAAAACATCACACATTATTATGTGTGCAGTACAAAAAAAGCTCGAAAGAAGCGCAGAACTCATAAAAATAAAAGAACTAACTTCAAAAAAAAAGGTTTAAAAAAAGTGAGCTGCAAAATTGCACTGAAATTATGTGTGCGAGTCGAAAGAAGTATGAGCAGGATATATCACATTTGTAATCAAAACTTTGTAATTTGGAAAACGAATTTTAAAATACTTTACGCGAGTATAATATGTCACAAAAATTAATAAGTGAGTATCAATTGTTGAAAGATATTAAATACAAAACACTGTGTTCGGGGCAATTTTGTAATGTTTGTGATTGCACCGGACAAAATAGTTCCGCAAGTACCCAAAATTAACTATCGATCGGGGGTGCGCACGCGATGGTGGCGCCGGCGGCAAATATGCGCAGCTACGCACAGTGCACAGTTAGTAATAATATGCCTAATGCTATCGGTAAAACGATTTTATTTTCCGACATAATTGGCTGTAATCTTGAGCCTATGTTATCGAAACACACAAATAATGAAGTCATTAACTATTGTTATCCGGGCATATCGTTAACTACTTTGGGAATGAATCACAAATACAATCGTGCTGACACTATAATTGTGGCCTTAGGTAATAGCATAGAGTATAAAAACATGACATTATACATTTTTATGATATTTAACCCTGTTCAATTGTAAATGTTTATGTCGTTATTTCTATTATTTGATTCGATGGAAATTGTGTTGACATATACATTTTATATTAATAAATGCTATTTCAATATTTTTTCGACATTTGTTATATGAATAGAATTTGATTTGCTTGACATAATATCATCATCATCATCATCATATCAGCCAGAAGACGCCCACTGCTGGGCATAGGCTTCTCCCAGAGATTTCCACAAAGGCCGGTCCTGTGCTTTTCGCATCCACCTGGTACCTGCGATCCTTACCAGGTCGTCGCGTCGGTCTACCTTGTGGGGGGCCTACCCTCTGATACCTAGGTAGGTATTTACCTAAATTATTGTAATGTTCATTGTAATTGCCTTTTGGACATAATTAAACATTAAATATTTGTAATGATGTACTTGTTTTTTTTTAAATGTTTTTTGTGACATGTAATACTAAATTCAATTATAATAGTTCTAATGTAACACAGTAATAATTGTTTATACTGTACTTAATATTTAATATTTTTATTATTCATTGTATTTCATGATAATTAAATTACCTATGTATCTTTACGTTCAATAAGAGTTTAATTTATACTTACATTGAATAAATGATTTTGAATTTGAATTTGAATTTGAGGCACTTACCAGGCCGACGGCGGACCCCGGGCCCCCGCGTGTTGCGCGGGAGTGCAACCGGGATTTAACGCCAAGATGATGACGATACTCAGGCCGATAGCCGTGACTACGATATCGTCAATGAGCTAGGTACTAGCTGTTAATTATAATATAGAATGCGTTGTTCCATTCTAGCTCTGAAGCCCGCCACAAGACATTTGCCACAAGTAGTGAGCATAAACAAAGTATTCCAGCGTGAATAGACTTCGCCTTGTAACTAGATTTTTTAACCAGTCTTGGGAGCCTGCACCATGTGGCAGGCATCATACTACTAGATTAACTACTATTATTGTGTTGAAAGTGCAAACTGTATCAGTACAATAACAAAGTCCGTCAGTTCTGAGAACAGTCTCAGCGGCAGCGCGGCGTCCACCGCGAACATGCCACAGCCGCGCAGCGCGCCGCCGCGGGCGCGGGACGCGCGGAGCACGTTCTTGCACAGCCGACGCAACGGGACTGAAAAATATTTTTTTTAATCAACATTTTCTTGTAGTGTTATTCAAAGTGGAAAATGGATAATAATATGATTTGAGAAGAGTTTATATATGGAGAAATAGTCACTGAAAAGTAAGGGGACATCTCCTGTAATTCAGTTTGAAGTGCCCCAGCCAATACGGGAGAAAAAGGAAGAGCAGGGACTGCCCACCTTTTCGTCGAGGCTCTTTGTCATATTTATAAAATATTATAGCTCCGTCATGACAATAATGTCTATGTATATGTCTAAAATCCTTCAAAAATGTTATAGAATAAGATTTAATGAGCAGCTTTATAAATCACACATGTAGGAAGCGTTATTATGTTCTGAATTATATTTCGATACTGACTCATCAAACAAAAACCTCCTGGGCTCTACCCGAAGTCGTAGAAAGTATTTCTTTGTTGTATTAACACATTGTAGATATGTGCTGGTGTTTCTTATTCTATCTCCTATGCGTCATTTAATGCTCTAAACGGCTGATGGACTACATTTGAACTGAACGATGATCGGCAAATGTGATCACATGATACTAACAAAATCTTCAAAACTGTCCACTCTGATCGCGATATCAGTTTCACCTAAAAAATAAAGTTAACAGATACCACCAAAACAATCTATTGAACCCTAAACAAACCTGGGTAGTTGCTTCTAGTTTTCAACGATGCACACAGCGAGTCAGCTTTTTCAAACGTCTTGTACAACTTGTCACATTGAACGCTCAACATTGACACATGAAACATGTTTTTAAAAATCCACGGTCCCAAATTGAGGTACAAATCATCCGTAAGCTGAAATTATCATTAAATTAACATACATAGTTCAAATTGTTAAGTTCGCTTCGCTTCGAATCTGCTACCTTGTGTTGAATATTTACCGTTCTTAAAACGTTGTCTTGAGACAATACTAACATAATTTGGAAGCCAGCCAAAAATTGAAAGCACATTTTTATTATGTAATAAGTAACCTGAAACATTTAAAAAAAAGGAAAGACAGTATGGTATTGTAAGCTAAAAGAAAACTTTCTGTCCTAACTGGACTGTAAGGGTTCGCTAAAAGAAATCCCATTGTGGGATAAGCCCGCCTTTGCTTTGTAAAATTTAATTTTTCTCATTTTGTATTTAGTTATTATGCAATAAAGAGTTTACATATATACGTACATACTGTTTCGAAATTTATCATACATATAATAATCATCTTGACGTTAATGTCCCGGTTGTGCTCTCCAAAACGAGAGCCCGGGGTCCGCCTTGACCATGATCCAGGATTTGGCAGGTCAGGTAATTACTAAATCATAGATATTTTTTTCAAACTTTGGGTCACTCTGCCATCACAAAGTCGTATCATCATAATCACAACCATATGGCGTACACTGCTTACAATATCTAATCATAGCCCCTTCCTTCTAAACCTTTCACATAATGACATTTAGTCGCGATTGCGCAGTGTTGACTATCACTACATAGTATAAAACAAAGTCGCTTTCTCTGTCCCTATGTCCCTTTGTATGCTTAAATCTTTGAAACTACGCAACGGATTTTGATGCGGTTTTTTTTAATAGATAGAGCGATTCAAGAGGAAAGTTTATATGTATAATAACATTCATTAAATAGTGGAGAAGTACTGTTATTTTTGAGATTTCTAATGTGATGTCGTAAATAATTACATTTTTTCCGCTTACATTGCAAACGCAGGCTGAACCCTACGAGTTTTATCAAAATAATGTACTAAGTATTGTACACATTGAAAAGGTCTACAGAAAAGTCTGTGCTGGTATATGTCTATCTCTTATGGATAACCCACAATAACTTTTTTTTGTCATTTACTTTTTACGACAAATAATGGCTAATTTTCGAAGCGATTTTAACCAATACAGCATTAGTCCTTAACCAATTAAATACCTTGAATACATTGTTCATTTAATATAGATCTATATGGCCCTTTACACCGTATGATTTAAGTGAATATTTTCGAAGATATTACAGATTTAAAAATTGCAGGACGTAGCGTTTGCGGCGGTACCGGCCGGCCGCCCGGTGCGGCAAGAGCGTGCCTATAAATAGCGCGTCTGAGGCCGCGGTTTTCCCTATAGCACTTTGAATTTAGCAGCGATCGGACGCGTTATAAAAACGTGCTTTTCAGCGCGACAACGTATCAGTAATTAGTAATAAGTAAGTTACGATAAATAATTGTATGATAGTAGTTTTAAAATATAAATTATATTCTATTCTAAGGTTAATTTTTAAATCGCACTTATAGTAATTATAAGTACCTACATAAGGTGAGATAAGATTAGATTAAATAAAACCATAATTTATGGATTGCAACGTTCACAGTTTTTCTGTAGTGTATTTAGTATCAGCATTGCACCCGTGCGAAGCCGGGGCGGGTCGCTAGTTTCAGTATAAAAACAAATAATACTATAGTCTTACTTGATCTGTTTGACAAATAGAAGTGTCCATTATTCACTTACCATGACTGAAAAGACTTTTTTGATTTTCCCATAAACATATAATACATTTACATATTGTTGGAACAATTGTTTTATTTCGATTTCATCGCAATCTTCCCTTTCGCAAGTTACTTTCAGTATTTCAATCCAAGCTGCAAGTTCTTCTTTTATCAATTTTATTAACATTAGGCAACGTATGATATTGATGTCAAAACTATATTGGAATAGATATGAAATTAGAAAGTGCAAGTTCGCTCCTGCTGTCAACAGTATCTGCGGTATGAAGTAGAGCAAAACTCCTATTGTATATCTCCAGCTTCTTTTAATATATTTAGGATAATTATTCGTTGTATTCTTCGTGAATTTGTATAGTTCTTGTAATCGTAATGTCAGGTCCACTTCGGTATTGCTATGAATGCAATTTAAAGCGAAATTCATGAAAAATGCAAATGGATAGTCTAACAGAAAGACGAAGAAGAATAACCTGAATTGTATAGGAAATGCCTTTTCGCTTCCACATTTGATTGCACATTCAAACAAATGGCAGCACGTCATGGCAGAAGCGCTTAAGAAGTTCAACACATTGTGCTTGAAATCATTAGAAGTTATAAAGCCATCTTGTATTCTGTACTTGAATTGAAGTATAAGTGACTGTAAAACGTTGATGGGTGTCAAGAATTTCTTGAAATCATCGTCTATGTAATTATGTAGCAAAAGTTCACCGTTAAAAGTACCGTAAAAGGGTTTAATTTTCTTCATAATTGAAAAGCACTCTCAGTTTTATGTGACCTAATAAGTTATAAGAACTAAATATTAAGAATTTTAATATAAATTTACAAACTTCCAAAAATGAAAGTGTATTACAAATAACTTATTTGGTACATTCTATTATTTAATAACACAGGGAAGGAATCGAACGACGTATTTAATGCGTAAGACATATTAAATGTGATAAAGTTAGTGTGATAAATCCAATTACTTAAAAGGCTTGAAGCTTTCAATATAATTATCTGTTACCTTGTATACTTTATCATGACTGAAATAATTGTGTACCAGTCTGTAATACATTAAGTGAATACTTCCTGTTAACAAAATGCGTAGCTAAATTTTCATTAAGCCCTCATCGTGACTTAGTGATAAAATTTATTTATATATTTATTTATTCGTATGACATTAATAGCTGAGTCGCTAATTACAACCTAGGTATTAATAATGAATACTAAAACTACAAGTAAATATCTAAATTCTTCACCCATTGGGCTGCGTTTTCATCAGGAGATTAATAAAATGCTTTACACTTTACACTTTACTTTACTTTTTTTTACACTTTGCTAAATTCATACATCAGAATTCAGAAGCAAAAACCGTGAAGCAAGATCAAAGAGATTCAAGATATCAAAGAGATCTATTGCTGATAGAATAAGGTCCGTTTGTTCTCACCATTGTTCTAGAGACTTCTATGTTAGGATCAAAAGAATTAAAGATGTTTGTGTGTGTTTTGAACATTGCTTTCCTTTACAATGAAGAGTAGTTGAAAATAATGGTGAGGGAAAACATCGTGATGAAACCTGGTTCAGGTGACTGAAGGTGTAATCATGATCCAATCTGGTCAGTGGTTCCCCTGTCAACAGGATCAAGGATTTCTGATAAACGAGTTTAAAACCAAATTTAATTTAATATTTATTTTATTATTTTATTTACTTAAAATTTTACTGAAAATATTTATTGAAATTTCTTAATTACATCAAATTCCGGCTTTAAAGCCATTAAAAAAACAACTCAAATAAGTAGGCGCAATTGAACAATAAGAACAGTAACTTTAATTATATTAAATTAATATTCAAAGTCAAAGTCAAAACAAAAATATATTTATTTTTTAAATACTAAAATATATTATTTCATAAAACTATTAACGCCATCGATTTGATACATTCAATACCATTCCAATGGAAATGCAAACTGTAGTAACACTATAACAAAGTTAGTAAGCTCCTGAAGCAGTCTCAGCGGCAACGCGGCGTCCACCGCGAACGCGCCGCAGCCGCGCAGCGCGCCGCCGCGGGCGCGGGACGCGCGGACCACGTTCTTGCATAGCCGACGCAGCGGCACTGGGAAGTAAGTTTTTAGGTTAACGGCCAGATAACCCGGGGTTAAGAAAGGAGAAACTTTAGGTCTAAAATGGGCACATTACTGTAATATACTTCTTATTTACTGCGCTGGGTCAGCGACCCAACGTGGCACTTGGCCTCCGACACCAGAGATCGACACCTCGTCCTATCCTCCACGATCTCAATAATATGATTCATATGTATTTGTGACAAACTCATCTGCAGCGTCGCTGTTGTTGAAATTGACATGACAATAATTCATTTGTCTAAGCATATTTTTATGTTATTTATTTATTTAACCTACTAATCCTACTTAATATTATGAGTGCGAAAGTTTGTAAAGATGTTTGAATGTTTGTTACTCCTTCACGCAGCGGACTTTGATGAAAGTTGGCTTCAAAATAGCACTTAGCACATAATATGCTGTAATGTATCCCGAAATTTAGTGTGGTATATCGACGGGATGGGTCTGGAACTTTATGAACAAATTTCGGGCAAATTTCGGACGAAGTCACGGGCAAAATCAAAGGTATGTTAAGACAAAACCGTTATTAATCAGTTACCTATGTAATTGATAATACTAATGCACAGTTGGTATATTTTTAAATTAAGATGTCATAATTATAGAGGAAAAGCTTTTATATCTGGGAGGTCATAATGCTTTACATACGTCGCAGACGGGCTAAGTTTATCAGATTATGTCGCGCGTGAACTATCGCGGTTATTATCACAAATGTTAAAGATATGTTCCTTTTAAAAAGCTTTAACGTCTTTAAGTTGAAACAACAATATCAACAAGGATGGGTAGGTACTTCAATAAAGATCAAATACAACAATTAAATATTCATGTGTTATATCTGTTCTACCAGCAAGGGATGAACAGATAGATTGACTTGTTTTCAAACTGATATAAAAACTCTCGCATTTATGACTCAGAATAGTAATGAACAGCACATTTTTAGCTATCCATAATAAACTAATGCACAGGATTTGATACTGAAAAAAAACAACTGATTAACACTTATAATTAAATTCCGAACCATCATCATTGTCAACAACAACAGTAAAAAGTATAAAAAAGACAAAACTAAGCGGGAGAAAAAGAAAGATGATGTAAC
Source organism: Blastobasis adustella (assembly GCA_907269095.1). NCBI lineage: Eukaryota > Metazoa > Arthropoda > Insecta > Lepidoptera > Blastobasidae > Blastobasis > Blastobasis adustella. The sequence goes on from OU026132.1 coordinate 3,802,343, forward strand.
ATTTATTTCCAATAAGCAATAATTTTTTTATTTATTTAAATTTATTGCACTGTTATCAACGGCCGTCTTAAAGCTTGATAGCTATATTTACCAGTCAACCGGAGAACTGATGGTATGACAATTTCAGGCCGGTGCAAGATCATAGAAGCAAATGCATTTATAAACACTAACTGAACTATATATAAACAAATTGAACAAATATACACAAACCAAGATTGATAGTACTTACCTAACTGAAAAGAAAAAGAGAGAAAAGAGAAAGCAGACAAGATAACAAATCGTGCAGAAATAGCCATATCAACCACACAGAAGATAATGATTAAAAGAAACAAGAGCTGTTTTTGAGTATTACAAATTCATCATTGAATTGACTTTAATACATACTTACACCATCAGTGTAACTGCCCATTTTCAAAAGGGATTCGATCGAGCAAATACCACATATAAAAGTATCTATCGTGTAGTATGTAAACTAAAAAAAAAATTAGATACTTAAATAACATGCTTAATGTATTTATCATTCAAAAACATAGGCGATGATTCTCTTACGATATAGTTATTTAAGGATTTATACATATTGTAAGCATCGAGAAGGTCGATGTAAGCATTAAAAACAATTTCCACACTGCGATCCGCTAATACACGTCCATTCCACTTCTTAATTTCATTCGTTGCCGTATTCCAAGATTCCAGTTGATAATTCATCAGAGTCATTAAAAGAATACACCTAATTATTTGTATATCAAAGTAATAATGTTTTATAAAGACTGACTCAAAATATTGAAATGAAAAGGAAAAAAATGTGGTTGATATTATGAGAACGAACATGTAAGCAAAGAAATATATCAAACATGTAGCTCTAAACACGGTAGAATAATTACTCAATTCTACACCAGAAAGATATACTGATTGCAATTTCACTACCATATTTACGTTCAAATCACTATTGTGCAAATTATAAACAAAACCTATAAATAGGGCAACAAAATATTCGACTGTGTAATATCCTAAATAAATAGGAATAAAAAATTGTCTATCCAAACTAATGGTAGTCCAGTGAACCCACGTTTCAAATATATGGAAACTACCGAACAGCAAAGTACCGCACAAATAAATTAAATTAGTCGACAATGTATTGGATGTTATAAGATTATTGCAAATTTTATATTTAAATTGCAAGACAAGCATTTCCATAACGGTAATAGGACGAAGCATGGCCTCAAAATCGTCACCAATGGCATATTTTAAAGGAACTTTCATCGTTTTTGGTATCTAGAGACAAATATTCACGATTTCTTTTTAGAATATATTCAAATCTAAAGAAAACTTTTTAATATTTTCTTGTAAACTAACTGTTCAAACAATACAAGTAAGTCATAATGTTCGTGTGTGGCAGCGTACAGTACGAACAAATTTAATTACAATAAGTAATATTAGTACTTAACAGTAATGAAATGAGGAAGATACCTTTAATATTTATAGTTGATGATATGATGCGTGGCGATATTCTAGGTATTGATAGACTAAAATTCCGAGCGTAGGTGGTATGTGTCCTTCAAGTTTGTAGGTAGTACATCATAAACATAGAGCACACTGAAAGTTATCAGAAATCTCGATAAATTGGTCCTGTGTTTTTAAGTTTATTTTATAAAACGAATGTGTTGAATAGTAAAATATTGGAAATAGACAAAATGCAACAGTAAGAAAGAAGTGTATTTGGTAGCTACATATCTAAAACAGGGTCTTACGTAAACGTATCGTAGTAGGTAAGTAACAGCGTAGTAACAGCGAATTTCAGCTCGAGAGTCCTTCTACTTTACTTATTTAAAAGACAGGGGTCACCACTTATTGCAACTGTGTGTATAATTACCAATATTGCTTTTTGTCATTGTTAAAATTTTATGAGCTTTATTATTATTTAACTTTACAGCCTTTCGTTTAATTCAATTTTCTGTTATTTTTTTGCTTGTCTCATTCCTGAATAAGGAATGAGACAAGCAGAGGACTTATTGTAAAAACTAATTTTTTGATAAAACTTATCAAAAAGATTATTAAGATTTAGTTATCAATCATTAAGATAATTTTTATGAGTCAACTGTTCCATTACATTGACCTTACGAAAAATACCGATAATTGAATCGAACTGACTTTCGATAAAACCACACCGCTAAGTATGTAGAAGTAATATGAAGGCATTTCATCTGGTTGCCTGAAATCAGGCAATGCCTAGTTTGGGAGCCGGTCTCACCATCACGACTAGTAATTAAATAGAAATAATTAAGTAAGCTGTAATGGTGAAAGAAAAAAAATTATATATTTATTTATTATTTATTTCTTTTTATTTAACAAAATACTTGTAGGTACGTTGCTATTAAGGGACCTATCATAGCAAACAATATCATAATTGTGGTAGTCATGTCATATATAAAACAAAAGGTGGTTTATTTATTCATTTATTGATAGGTACATAAGACAGTCGTACGTCACCGACAAGCACTTATAAACGAATATAGGCAAGTGTAGTTATTTGAAATTAAAAGAAAACTGTAGCAGAACAATTGCGTAATCGGCAAGTGAAGCGAGCAGTCTCAGGGGCAGCGCGGCGTCCACCGCGAACGCGCTGTGGCCGCGCAGCGCGCCGCTGCGGGCGTGGGACACGCGGACCACGTTCTTGCACAGCCGACGCAGTGGCACTGGGATGTATATATAAATCGAGTTAATTCTTTATAATTATCATTATCATCATATCAGCCGGAAGGCACCCCTGCTGGGCATAAGCCTCCTCCAGAAATCTCCACAAAGACCGGTGTACCGTCCGCATCCAGCTAGTACCTGCGAAAGTTACCAGATCGTCAGTCCACCAAGTGGGAGGCCTACCCACGCTACTAATTCTTCGCTTCCTTTAAAGTACGCAATGGATTTAGTAAAAAAATAAGAACATAAAACAAACTTTATTGTTAAAAACAAGTTAGAAAGTAAGAACACATGTCTTGACGGTTCTATGGTATGAACCAAACCGAACAATGGAAAGGCTACTGATGACGAATTCGAAAGTAAAGAGGATTGTCATATATTGTCATATAGAAAAGGAATTAGTGAGAGAAAAAACCGGCGACAGTCTTACTGTGGATTTCAGTTTAATTCTAGAAATCCATTCCATAAATTTTGCATTAATAGTACTTCCATTTGGTTTAAAAAAGAGGTTACTTGGAAAGTTTTCCAGGAATTTCGAAAATTTGTAATGTTATCTGCTATATTTCGATCAGGTCTTTCCTAATTTCAACTTTGCAACCTCGAATCAATTCAATTTATTTACTTAATTTTATAGAGTCTATATATATTTACTCATTTTACATGACATGCTAAACTTATATTAGATTTTGATTCACAATAAAAATTATTTAACATTAAGTTCTAAAAACTCCTTTATTGTTTAAAATCCATACTGCATCAGCGGCAATCATCAGCGGCAAAGATATTGCCGCTCGCGCCGCCATATTAGAAAAATGGCGCCTAATAGCAGTTTTTTGACAATATCTTCTTTCCGACTCATTTTCAAAAACATGTTATGCAATGTTAAACTAGAGCAAATTTCCTACAGTTTCTGTATTTTTTTTGTATGTTGTGAATTTTTTAGGCATACGATCGCCGCAAACTATTATTTAGACCCAGATTATATCAGATTTAGTGGTAGGTATAAAAATATTATATACCTGATTCATATCGATCAGCTAAAATTGTTGCACACAATGACTTCGATTTCTCTATATGATTATATAATGTTCCATACTGAATACTCATAACAGTTATGTGAATCAAATTTTTGATTATCCATGTCCCTAGATGATTTACTGTTACACGCTAAAACACACAAAATAAATTACTGGCTTATGTCACCTGTCTGCTTCATTGACTCACTAAAAGATTTTTAAATTCAAATTAATTTATACAAAAATAATCTCCTAAACACACATAGTGAAGACCACTTCCCTTAAACAGCTCTATTATAGTCTGGACTGACATTTAAACAATGTATAAACGTGACCAGTAAATAGTAAATAATCTGCAAAAAAGACCACAATAACTATTCCAAAGTTCAATATCTAAATGATATTCCAGATTTGAACAATGAATAATTTCGTCTTTGCGTTAGACTTCAACTGTAAATAAAGGAATAAACACAACTTAATTGATAATAGTTACGGATTCGATACTACTGACATACGTGCCAACAGACTCACCACAAAGGATGCCGAAGACCGAGCAAAGTGGTCTAAGAAAAGCAGGAAGGCGGACCCTGGGCCCCCGCGTGTTGCGCGGGAGTACAACAGGGATTTAACGTCGAGATGATGATGATGATGATGATGATGATGACGGATTCGATACTACTCATACAAGAAATCCCAGGATGATGCCATACAAGTACCCAGTACTCCTCCGATGGTAACCCACGGCCATTACCTGTTATCATCCTCTACGCAAAGCCGGACTGAAAAAACGGCTTACACCATGTTCCGGTGCGAAGTCTGATGAAACCATTCATTTCACAGATTTGTCATGTGACTACTGATCTTGCATTCTCAAATGTTCACTCACCATTGTTCTAGACACTTTTATATTAAGACCAAATGCATCCAAGATGTTTGTGTATGTTGTGAACATTGCATTCACTTTTGAAGTATCCAAATTTGATATATTATGGTGACTTTCAATTTCCTTATTCCACGCCTCGAGCTGATAACTCAAAAATCGAATCAGCAAGATGTATCGGATGATGTATATATCAAAGCAATATTGACAAATATGGCTGTAATTAAAACGTTTAGTAGATACTCCGGTATACACGATTCCAATCAAAGTGTATGCTAGTACAATTGAGCTGTACAACCAAAAGCTAATGACTATTTCCTTAAAAAAACCTTTGCAAATTTTTGTCGATCTGTGAACTAACTGCAGCTTCAAAATCATGTCAACATTCGCTTCGCTGTACCACAAGACCAAAATGAAGCTAATGATGAACCCAATGAAGAAATCAGTGAAGTAGATTGTTAAGTAGAACCACATAAAGGTGCCACCATAGAGGCGCGCAATAATAGAAATTTTCCAACAAAACAACAAATGCAAAGAGATCAGGAGAGCTGTACCACATAACACTAAGAAGTTTGTAGTGAAATTGTTGCAAGTAATGAAATTGTTTCTGATGCGGTATTTAAATTGAAATATTATTGTTTCACAAATATGAATAGGTTTCAGCAGTAATTGAAATTCTTTGTCCATCAAATTGTTTGATAGACTTTCACTGGGACTATTAAAGTATTTCCGATTTAACATTTTCATGGCCGGTGCTCAACAGCAGTAGCTGAAATAATTGTGCTTTTATAACAAATAATACTTTTGTAGCAGATATAACTAGGTCAACCGATGAGCTAGAGCTCATCGGTTGACCTAGAGGTCTGCAATAACAAAAATTTGAAATAAGTGTGACAAATACAACAAAATTATCAAAGTGTTCCATCATCAAATAATAAATACTTAAATTGTTTGTTCTATCGTTTTAGTAATTGTGTTAGCTGTCCTCGAGTGAATTTTTATTTCAATGTCTTGAAACATTCATGTCCTTGAGAACTTTTATCAATATTAATGATAAACTGAAATTAGAAAGCCTCGGCTATAATACATTAGTCTCGTATGTGTATGATATACGAATATGTCATATTCGAATCACACTAATAAATAATAATTATCTTGGCGTTAATGAGTTAAGAGCATCACCGGGACATTAACGCCAATATGATGGATCTTGGCGTTGATGTCCCGTTTGTCATCTCGTGCGTAAACGCCCGGGTACCGCCTTGATCATGATCCAGGATTTGGCAGATCAGGTAATTACAGTCGAGCAACTGGCACTTGACCTCCGTGACCCAGTTAACAAGGAAACCTGATCAGATTGAATTATGGATACAAATGCAGTCACCTAAATGTGCAGGATTCATCACAACATTTTTCCTTACCGTAAGAGCATCGGTTAGTGTTCAACTAATGTACTTAACTTAGAAGAGAATCATCGGTATTGGCGGCACTTAGGACTCGAACACGATATCTCTCGCTTACAAGTCGGACTCAAGTCGATAGGCCACCGACGCTCTCGAATGCCACTTATGTATGTAGAAATATGCCTTTTAATATTTGAATGAAGCGAATTTACAAAGCTTATCATTCGCCTATCAGCCTCACCGCCAATCACGGCTTATGCAAAGGTCAGCGTTCCTTCTTTGACTCCTCATGCATCCTCGCTAACAGTTTACTAAATTCACATTCTATTAACTATGTAGGTCATAGTTATTATAATATGTCTATTAAATATGATGAATCATATACATGTGTATCTTAAGGTTATCCTATTAACTTACGGCTATATTCAATATTTAAATAGGAATTAATAAACTTTCGTAAAATGTAGTAGTTACGTAGGTATGTAGGTATCTATTACAGAGCGGTAACCAATTCATTTATTTATGATAATATAACATAATCAAATTAAAAGCTTCAAGACCATTATTAAATTGGAATCATTACACTCATTCCATATCACTTTCAATGTATCTTACGCGTTATTACTTACTACGCGTCCATTACTTATTAAGTACTTAGTTCTTCTTACTTAAGTACTAATTACGTTAAACTAAATGTGCAATTCAATTATGAATAAAGTTAAACCCCTTTATGCAATGGCAAAAGCCAATGATCTGGCAAATCCTGGATAATAGCGAAGGTAGACCTCGGGCTTTCGTGCGCGACGGCACAAGCAAAACATTAACGCCAATATGATTTTTATTTTATTGCAATGCTAAAAGCGAACTTTTGCTAAATAATGATTTCAATAAATTCTTGACACCCCTCAATGTTTCACAGTCAATTGTAGGTACTACAGTACAGGTACGGAGTACACATTGGTTTTATAAATTCTAACAACTTCACGCATAATGTGTTGAACTTCATCAATGTTTTTACCATGACGTGCTGCCATTAGATTCTGCCCATTGAAACTGATAGACTGTAGCTCAGCAGTGTGCGGCAGTCACACCATCCTGTGAGAGGTCCTATTAGCCATTACTGGATGACTGTTATCATGCTCGTCGAATAGGTTATACTTTCTGCACTAAATTTCATTTTTTTTAAATTAGTTTCTTAAAGACTGGGGTGGTTGTAATAATGAAAATAATGAGTGGCGAACGAGCGGCGCAGCTAGCTCAGAATTTTTAGGCCTGACCAAACAGAACTGGCCCTTAGATAAAGTGATTGTAATAAAATCAATCAATAAATGATCGAGCGCAATTGGCTTGAAAATTTAACTATTAAAGCTAGGGCGTCGTAATGAAAATATTTCAATTAATGAACCACGACCTTAACGATCCCCTGTATACGCTTATGTCTGGTAGGCAAGCATGCTACATTTACATGCTACAATCGTCGGTTTTGTGAATTGAGGTCAATTCCAAGCCAAACACATGAACCAGTCCAACGCCGCGTCTGTCTGTTTGATATACTCAAAACTACTTAACGGAATTTCAATAGACAGTGATTCATGAGGAAGGTTTATAGGTAGGACAATATAAGAACGAAGTCACGGCGGGCCAGCTAGTTATAAACAAATGGCTTATCTATCTACCTATCTATTATGCCAGGAGCGTTGTTATTAATTTTTGCCAAAAGGCCGGCACCGCATTCGCTCCGCTTAGGTTGTAAATGTCCTTGTCGACGGAGGCCGCTTTTCATCAGTTGGACCGTCTGGCATCCCTAGGCAATAAAAAAATAAAAGACAGATTTGCAATTATATGTCATCATCAAGTGGATAAGCGATCCTTATATCTTCACTGGGCGAGAGTTCCGGTCCATAGTATTCATCGTCATCATTTTCTAAGCTGAATGAATTGGCTAAATTAGTCGTTCGTGGTGTCAACTTGTATTTCTCCTTGCCAGTTGTTGCCTTATTTTTTACACTATTTAGCAGCATTATCTTTACGAATTTCTCGAATCTCTTTATTTCTTTCACCAAAACGGATGGTTTGGTAAAAGCTTTTATATCATAGTCTTCATTCCTTCTCTCGTTACTGTGTAATAGATCATCAATATTGATGTTACCGGATTCGAGTAGTTCCCTGAATAGCTTAGATAATAGCTTGACGTCTCGTGGAGATTTTGTATAGGTATGCTTGGAATGTTGATGGTGATGTTTTGATGTCATTATTAGGTCATCGTAGAACTGAGTGTTAGCAGCTTGATTCGGTTTCTCGGGCGAGGAATTTTCCGACGTTTGACTTAACTTGGGTTGACGAGGGCGTTCCGTGTTTGTTGTTACCTAAAAATGCATTAATTTTGTTTATTTGTTAAAGGTTGCCTGTGAACGATTGCTTGCAGCGGTAAGGCCGCCTTTGCCCACAACTGGTAAGGCTTTTCTCTGCATATTTATATAATTTGTCTTTTGTGAGTAATAAAGAATTTAGGGGTTCCGATTCATAAGTAGGAGGTACTGGGTTCGAGCTCTAGTGCCGCCATGTACCTTTTCAGAGTTATGTACGTTATTTGAACACTATCGTACATAACTTGGAAGCGAACAACCGGGACAATAACGCTAATATCACAGTTAGCTTTTTGCCATATGCTCGATTTACATTGGTCAAGGTCAGTGGCGAGTGGCAAGGACCCTGACATAACTATTCACACCACAGTATACTACTCTCTAGTTGCAAGGCAGCTTGCAAACCAAGTTGACTCACTACTGTCGGATCGGTTTACACCACTGTAATTACCTACTCGAAGGAATTGTTAACTTCGCTAAACACCAGTGACCAATGCAAATCGGGGTATATTCCAACGCGTGCGGCAAAATTTCATTGAGCTAATGTCATTTCAGTCTATTAAATTAAAAAAGCGAAATTTAGGAACAGACGTACCGATAAAGTCCCGCTGAAAATCTGCGCTTTTTGACATCGCATTATTCCATTTTCGAATGGCTATATTTACGTAGGTTTTAAGTAAATTTAAATTAAGAATTGTAACTTAGTCAATGTATATATTACGAGTATTGTGATGTCATAATAAATAATGTATATATCTCATCGTCCTAGTGCTTATCCCGGTGTCTGCTAGGGTCCGCTTTCCTACTCTTCGGCATCTTATCGTCTTCGGCATCTTCGTATCGTACGTCATTGGCTCCCGTATCCGACACGGCGATGTCAATCCATCGCTTCTTGGGTCGCCAACGGGTCCTTTTTCCTTATACAGCAGGTTCAGGCACCAGGTATCGCTGAGGCTTACGCTTACTTAGGCTTTATAATCATATTAGCCAGAAGACGCCCACTGCTGGCCATAGGCCTCCCCCAGAGATCTCCACAAAGGCAAGTCCTGTGCTTTCCGCATCCAGCTGGTACCTGCGATCCTTACTAGATCGTCGTCCTTGTGGGAGACCTCGGTGAATGACATGAGTGGGGAACATTACTTAGGATTACGTTAGTTGAATACCTACCACTGTATTAATGTTAAGAACTGTTATCAACTACTGTATTCCTGCAAACAAACTATTTGATTTGATTAGATTTGATAATGTACGATATAGATATATCTACCTCATCTGAATAGCGATTATAATCATCTACAGGATCCATTGTGCTAGCAGCTCCAGTAGGCGTTGTCGCGGGTACAGGCAGTATATGTCTCGCTAATTTTTTTCGAGCGGCGTTTGCTCTCAATGTTAGCTGCAATACAAATGCATTTAGCAGAAGTGTTAGGGCGGGCATCACATCAATTTCATCGGAACGAATGATTTTGAAACATATTATTATATTAGACGGGACGGGACCTTTTGCCCACCGTGGTCACGAGAAGACTCGCAAAAAAAGAAAAGGTACGTCGCGTGTAAGTCCCGTCTAATATAATAATATGAGTAAAGAACACGAGTTTAGTTTGACAATGAAACGTCCATATTGGCGAGGTAGGCTATAATTTATTCAAATTACATAAAATAGCTGAAGAACTAAACTAAAAGTATCGATATTGACCCCGTGATAGTGAGAGACCCGCGAGAGACCCGAAGCAATATATTCCACTTTTATTTGCTTTCATACATTTTGCTTCTGAATTTATACTACTGAATTTAGCCAAATGGTAATATGAGCATCATCATCTTTACGTTAATCCGCCTTAGGGGTCCGCCTTGACCATGATCCAGGATTTGGCTATCACCATCAGTGGAGCGACTACCATCTGACCTCCGCGACCCTACCACCAGGTGAACCTAACAAGATTGGATCATGGTTACAAATTCACTTGCCTGAATTTGCAAGTTTCATCACAATGTTCTCCCTCACCGTAAGAGCATCGATTAGAATTCAATTAATGTACATAAGAGCATTGCAGAGAAAATCTGAATTGCAAAAAATATATTGAAGATAAAAACCATACATACGTTAGTGAGTATTCCATCAATCCAGTCTGAGTAGTATCCTATTCTAGTGAAGACTGTGGGAGCGTCGGGGGTGCCGCAGACTGGAGGGCCGAAGCTGATAACCCCCACTAGCTTGCTACCCATGATACCAGGACCTCCAATGTCCCTCTATGAAATAGAAAGCAGCGTGGAAAATCAAACAAAAACGATAGAGAAATAAAAAGAAAATAATCATCTTGGCTTTAATGACCCGGTTGTGCTCTCGCGCACGAGAGCCCGGGGTCCGCCTTGATCATGCTTCAGGATTTGGCAGATCAGGTAATTACAGTGGAGTAACTGCATGTGGTGAATAAGGGATGTAAACCGACCTTTGTAACCCTTGTAAGACAAGAGGTGTTGGACATCACCATTGCAACAAATGATCTGGCTAGGCACATTAGTGACTGGCACGTTAGTGATGAACCGTCAATGTCTGACCATAACCATATTTGTTTTGACTTAGTAGGATAATTATCAAGTCAGGAAGTTAGCTTTAGGAACCCTAGAGTCACTGATTGGGCGGCCCACAGGGACAACTTTAAACAAAGCCTAGAAGATGTACCTAAAACAATAAAGACAGTAGAAAGTCTGGATATTGCAGTGACTATAGTCTCAATCGGCATAATTAAAGCTAATGAGGATAGCTGTCCTGTAAAAACAATGTCAACTGAAAGGGCAGTACCGTGGTGGAGCTCTAAACTAGAAAAACTCAGAAGTAAAACTCGGAAATTATTCAATAAGGCCAAAAGGACCCAAAAGTGGTAATCCTATCGGGAAGCCTTAACAACTTACAATAAAGAAATTAGGAAGGCTAAGCGGGAAATTTAGAGAAAATTCTGTCAAGAAGTCAACAGCACGTCTCAGTGCGCAAGAGTTCACAAATTCCTAGCAAAAGACAAACCTAACCAAATTGGCTTGCTTAAATACCCTAATGGGACTTACACAGCCAACGAGAAACAAACTCAAAACTTATTGGTATCGACCCATTTTCCTGGTGCTTGCGCAGAAAGTCCATCCCCTACGCAATCATTTTGCCCAGGTAATGAAGAATGGAGGAGGGCCTCGCTTATAATAAGGCTATCTCAAATAAAATGGGCCGTTAAATCCTTTAAACCATACAAATCATTCCCTACTACAGCAAGGAATAGAAGTAATAATCCCTTACATGATAAAAATCTTCAAAGCAAGCTACGCCTGGGGACATATTCCAAAACAATGGACCGAAGTCAAGGTTCTATTCATTCCAAAGGCCGGAAAAAGAGACTACTGTCAACCGAGATCGCTCAGGCCTATTAGTCTAAGCTCCTTTATGCTAAAGACTATGGAAAAAGTTCTGGATATTAACATTAGGGAGATGATTAAAATCGACTATCCTATTCATTATTCTCAACATGCCTACAGCAAAGAAAAATCTACTGAAACCGCCGAAAAATCTTCTGAATCTGGTAGACAAGGTAGATAAGGCATTAGAGGATAAACAAATTGCAATTTGTGCATTTTTAGATACTGAGGGCGCATTTGACAACACCCCTATAAGGACACTAGCTCGAGGTCTCACAGAGAAAAGTATTGACCGTGCGACGGTGAAGTGGGTCGAAGCGAAATGTCACTTGAATTATCTACTACCAGGGGTTGCCCCCAGGGAGGGGTCTTATCTCCACTACTTTGGACCCTGGCATTGTATAAAATGGGTCTTGTATAAATTGGCAGAGCTCAGGATAAATACGCAGGAATTTGCTGATGACCTAGTGATAATCGTCCGAGGCTTCTGTCAAAGTATGCTTTCATACGTTATGCAACAAACATTGAATGTTGTAGATAAGTGGTGCAAGGACAATGAGCTGTCCAGCAACGCGGGGAAAACAGTTGTACCATTTACCAACAAAAGGCAACTTGACAGTTTAGTCAAACCACGATTGAATGGCCAAACTATTGAGTTCTCCAAGGAGGTCAAACACCTAGGTGTAATACTGGACCAAAAACTTACTTGGAACAGCCATATAATCGGAATATTGAACAAGGCTAAAATAGCCTTGGGAATGTGTAGCAGACTGGCAGGACAATAGTGGGGTTTATCTCCAAAAAACGCCCTCTGGCTTTATAAAACGGTCGTAAGGCCCATAATAACATATGCCTCCGTAGTGTGGCACAGGAAAGCCAACCAGGAAACTGCTATAATAATAAGCTAAGCGGCATGCAAAGAATTGCGTGTCTCTATGTCACAGGAGCTATGTCAACCTCACCTGGTGAGGCCTTGAATGCAATGCTGGATATCCCGCCCCTACACCTGCATGTACAGATGGTGGCAGCGAACAGTATACACAGGCTGGTTAGCCTGGTTGAATGGTTACCCAGGGAGAAGGAAACGGGGTTAAATCAGGACTGCGTGGAATTTATGTCACCTCTCTTGGAGATCAATTTGCCCGAGAAAATTTCACGAACTCGTGGCAGAGATGTATTGGACATGTGTGACGTTGCTCCGTCCTGCTGGAACCATGTTCTTTGGTTATAGTTAGGAAAGTTTTGCAGTTCAGGCACCAAGAAGTCGTCTAACTCTCCACATAACGCTCTGAATTCACTGTAATTGCACGCCCCCTTTCGTCTTCAAAAAAGTAAGGGCCGATAATTACTTGCGCCGACATCGCTGCCCATACGGTCACTTTAGGCAAATGAAGGGGTTTCTGATGCTTGCGTTTCGGATTCGTTGCACTCCAGTAGCGGCAATTCTGTTTATTTACGTGTCCATTAAGATGAAAATGAGCTCCATCCGAAAACAAAATGTTGGTAAACGTTGAAAAACCCTCAGTTGCCTAATTTACGAAGTCAAGCCTCTGACTGGCATCTTGGGGCTTTAATTCTTGCACCAATTGAATTTTGTAGGGGTGCAACCTTAGATCTTTGTGCAAAATGCGGTGTAATGATGATCTATGCACATTTAAAGCACTTGCGCCCTTCCGAATTAAACGGTTTGGGTCATCACGAACAGACTGATTAACACTCTCCACGTTTTCTACCGTTCTTGATGACCTTGGTTGCCCGGATTTTGGTTTTTCCAGCGTTGAATCGGTCTCTTCAAACTTTATGAACCATTTTCGAATAAGAGGAATGCTTGGCACATCATTTGAGTGGCGAAACCTCGAATACTGCAGAATCTCCTACGCGCTACAATCGCCGAATCACCGTTTTTGTAAAATTCTCGCACGCACAACGTGCGGTCTGATCTTGAGAAACGCTCCATAGCAACTGAATTTCCAAGAGCCAGGCTACCGATTGACATAACCACCGCGCCCCTCGGATTCGTTGCGTTCACGCAGTAAACTTAATAAATATAAACTTTCTTTTGAGACACCTTGTATTTATATACACTCAGATAGTCAAGCAGCTCTACTGGCCCTCTCATCCGACTCTGTGAGTTCAAGATTGGTGCTAAACTGCGTGAATGTCCTCAATTCCTTGGGTGAGAAAAACCAAGTGATCTTGCGCTGGGTCCCAGGGCATGAAGGTATCGAAGGCAATGAAATTGCGGACGAACTCGCGAAGGCTGGTAGCACAACTACGACATATGGCCCAGAATCATTCTGTGGCATACCAAAAAGCCTTGTAAAATTGACCCTTCATATAAACTTCAAAGAGCAATCATTAGAGCACAGGAATAATCAGCCAGGCCTAACACATTCTAAGGCATTAGGCAAAGCCTATAATAGGCGGCATGCAAAAGAACTGTTACTACTTAGTAGGAATAAGTTACGTATCTTGACAAGGGCTCTGACTGGTCACCGTGGGCTGAACAAGCACATGTATAACTTGAAGATCAGCAGAACAAAGGACTGTACATTCTGCAAGGAGGAGAATTAAACGCCTCTCCACCTGATCTGCAAATGTGAGGCCCTGGTGCGCAAACGTAGCATCCATCTGGGTAAACACCAACTACTACCCGATGAGGTGCACGAAATCAGTACTAAGAACCTATTACAGTTCATAGAAGCTATAGGAATTAGTACCGAATTGTAAAAAGAGGCGATCACAATAGATCAGGAATGGTCGCAGTGATACTAGGACTGAGAAAGCCTTGGAGAGCCCACTTTTCAAATAAACAAAAAAACTGCTATCTGACCTCCGTGACCCTGCTATCAGGGGTACCTGACCCGGATCATGGCTCGCCTGAATGTGCACGTTTCATAACGATGTTTTCCCTCACCGAAAGAGCATCGGTTCGAACCCGGTACATCTCGCTTACGAGTCTGATTCCCTAATCGCTCAGTCGCCAACGCTCCATTTATCTATATAAGCGAAATAAAATAATATAAAAAAAAAATATCTTATAAACTACACTTATTGCAATTTCTTTTAAAAAATCTATGGCGTCGTTGGCAAAGATCGCAATGGAAGTTGGAAATCATAGTAGTTAAAACATGTACCCGATGGTTGTAATATGGGCAAGACAAATAAGAGAACAATTAATTATATTTGGGTCAATTACTTACGCTACAAGCAAGATAGTCAATGGCGGCGTGGTTAAGCGAAAGGTACCGGTTTCAGCCATGTACCAATGACTCTTTTCTGAGATTTTTACCTTATTAGTTGAATGCTAACCGATGGGTGAGGGAAATCATCGTGATGATACCATGTGTAACCATGATCCAATTTGATCAGGTTTCTCTTGTAGCAGGGTCACGGAGGTCAAATGGCAGTCGCTCTACTGTAATTATCTGATCTGCCAAATTCTGGATCATAATAAAGGCCAACTCCGGATCCTCGTGCCCGAGAGCACAACCATGACTTTAACGTTAAGATAATAATTTTTTTACTTACGCTACAAGCACCGCTTCCAATGCTGACGAATCCAGCGCAAAAATTGTCATCATTTACATAGTTTCTGCAAGATACCGTAACAATAAAGATTGCGAAGATTAAAAACAGAATAAAATTTCACAAAAATTTGACACCCACTGAGTATAGATTTCTTTGCAAGCCTCAAGTCCATAAATTTGAAGTCGACCCAAGGATATTGGCCCATTGTATTTGCTATAGTTGTCCTGAAATATAATTGTCGTAAGTTAATTAAAGCGTATATTTTTCTAAGTATAAATGTAAGGCAGAGGGTGATGATGATGATGATGATTTTTGAACCGCGACCGAAAAAACCGGTGCTATAACATTTACGTGTGTATCTATGTGTCTGTCTGGGGCATCGTAGCTCCCGAACGGATGGACCGACCTAGATGCGGTTTTTGTTTAAAAGTCAGTTTAATCGAGATAGTTTTTGACTTTGTTTCATTAAAATCGGGTCAGTAGTTTAGAAAATATTTGAGTTTAAGTAAACTTGGTCGGGGGTTATCCGACTTTTTCTGCCGGTTCGTTTATTTATTATTGTAAGGGCTACAAAAGTAACGTTTAAAATATAATAATTATTTACCCAATCCAGTTTTATACCCAACACTTTATAATGGTGCACATTAAACAATATTAGACTCTGGAAAAGGTGTTAGAGATACATACAACTGTAAGAAATTAAAATAAACCGGGAGAGATCTAAGAAATTTTATCAAATTCTCTGTCTATGACCTGGTACCGCTCTTTCTTATTCTTTTAATTAAAATTTATTTTCATAAACGACCAAGTCTGGTATGTCCATGTACGTGATGGTACTACAGGCCAATAAAGTAGAGATAATGTTGATACTCCATTTGTGTGCACAATGTTATTTTTTTATTCGGGGAGTATGTAGAAATAGACATGAGTCTCTTTAATAATTTATTTTTCCAAGTGCTTCTGTGTTGTTTATTTTTCTTTCTTTCTCTTTTCGTCGGGGGTTAAAAATGAATAGCTAAAACTGTACCTAAACTCAAGATGAAAAAGTCGTCCAGCTTACCTTGTCACCCCATCCAAGCATTACGATTCCACCTGCAATATTTTCGTTCTCACGTTCGTACTCAATGCGTCGTATTTTATAATTATTCGTTTTTATTTTTAAACGCGTTCCAATTTTGATAATAGCTAGATTATGGTTCATGTACACCGCATCGTAATCAGGATGGAAGTAAATGTCACCAACGGGAATGACTTCGCCATATTTCGTCGTATAATCGCTCCCGACACGCAGCGTGACGATTCCAGGATGAAATTTTTTGTCGGGATAGGCTCTGAAAGATGTGAAAAGTTTAGATCGGATTTATCAGCAACAATGCTTGCATTGTTCCGGTTTGAAGGGTAAGGTAGCCAGTAACAATTACAGTCATAAGCCATTTCATCTTAGTCCTCAGAGTGATAACGCACCTGCGGTTTTAGCGCATACGCATTACGTATGTTTCTGCATACGTAATGCGTAGTGTTGCTGATGTTCATTGACGACGGTGACCACTCACCATCAGGTGTCTTGCTTGCCGGTTTGCCGTTTTACATAATAATTCATTATCGTTTACATTATAAGCTGATTTTAGAACACGTCAATGCTGAACTAAATCAAAGTATTTAGTTGTAAATATAATTGACAACTAAATACTTTGTATTATATGATTAACAACTAAATACTTCATATTATGTTCAGAAATGGACATCGTGCTATAGACGACATAAATCGATTTTTTTAACAAACACTTATCCACTACTCCAAAAATAAGAAAGAATTTGATGTACTTACAAATGCATACAGGTAGCTGCTGTGATGACAGCTTTCTTGCTGATAAAAGCGCCTGCGCACATAAAGTCTCCCAGCATGTGCAAGCTCACGACGAATGGATAGAGTTTTATGTTGACTTGTTCACCCTTATAGACTCGACGGCCGTTATTGTTTAACTCGTACGGGTATTCGCTGGAGTTCCCCGGAACTATGTTAGTAAAAAATAATATTATTTAAATAAAAACTGAAAAAAAATCATCTTTGTGTTTATATCCTGCTTGTGTTATCGTGCACGAGGCCCGAGGGCCCGGGGCCCGCCTTGATCATGATTCAGCACTTAGCAGATCAGGTAATTACAGTGGAGCGACTGGCATATGACTTCCACGACCCTGGTACCAGGGGAACCTGACCAAATTGGATCATGGTTATACATTCAGTCGCCTGTGCAAGTTTCATCACGATGTTTTCCCTCACCGTAAGAGCATCAGTTAGTATTCAACTAATGTAGGTAACTCGGAAAAGAGTCAATGGTACCTGGCCGCAGCGGAATTCGAGCCCGGTACCTCTCGCATACGAGTCGGATTCCCTGACCGCTCAGCCACCGACGCTCTGATTTGAATATTGAGCACTTTTTATGAACGACCTAAGGGAATAACCTAAGAACGGCTCCAAATCGTACGTGTAAAGTGCCACAAACTTAAAGTACCCGGTGGCCAACGCTGGAACTAAGTGTCACCATTATGAAATGTCATGTCAATTCGACAACAGCGACGCGGTCAGTTATGTTGTTGTTCTATACGAAGGTTCTATCTGGTCTACCTCTTAGACATTTTATTAGTCGCCTTGCAGAAGGGTTTTGTGCTACCTCTATTCCCCTATTCCACATACCTGACCTAGCAAAGATTATAATATCAATTGAATTACCCCATGCCTTAAGATCGTATGTCCTTCTGTTGCTCCTCCTGTTGTTTGTAAATTTTCCCATTGAATGTTTCGCCATTATTTTTTTAGCTTGCAGCGATTTATCAATATTTTTAAGAAAATATTGAATGAATACATCAAATATTCCCGAGTTTATGCCGTCTTCAGAAGTTGTGTCATTGTTTGTATCTTCTTTTCGTGGGCTATTGTCAATTTCACTTGTATTTCTATTGGGATAAGTCCCACTTTTAGCCTCTTTGTCAATATGTGCTGTTAAATTTAATAGCGTATTTATTATTTTGTTATCGGTTTCCATTCTCGTTATACTTCCAATTTGTTGAGATTTCAAAATATTCTTGGCTGCTGTATTGAAGTCGTCGCTCGCGTTATGAAGCAAGCTCTCCATCTGCTTAAAGAATATGTTTATTAAATATGTGTATCATTCGATGGCACAGACTCCATAGAGTGCGGAAGCAATATTATTTAAAAAATGGAAAACCTTGTCTCCTACAGGTGGTTTAGTGGTGTGGTTCCATAGATGATTTCCCATTGAAGTCGTAGTGATGAAAAGAAAAATAGTAGTGTTATTCATGTTTGTTCTTTTTATTTATAACAGTTTAAACTAGACTCCAATAAAGTAATATTCACTAACAAATATATATTTTTATTTATATCGCCTTTATAAGGAAATGCAACGACTTAGTAATAAAAAAAACAATATGGAAACAATTTGTTTTATCAAATAATAACGCAAGTGTTTCGTAATTTTGTTTCTATACAATTTACGGTTGCTTCATATTAGCAATTGTCGTGTCAAATAAAACAAGATTTATAGAAGATAATATTATGCATATGACACAAGATTCATACTTTATGATTTAATAAGGTGGGCAATCCCATGTGTGCTATCAAACATATCGTCTTCTATTGGACCTTCTCATACATTTTCAATCTAGTATTGAACCTTGAGGAACTCCCTCCAGGCAAAGATAACGATATAATAAAAACAGAAGCCGCGATTAGGTCCATCACTAACAAGCTCTTTGCGGATATGATGCTCAATGTAGTAAAAAACCAAGGCAAACTAAAAGAGTACTCCCTCATCCATAATTTTTTCGTTTCACTGACTTTACGAGACTACCAATGCCTAAAGGAAATATCTCGATTTTCAAGAGTCGATAAAAACGTTATCAATATTGAAAGCGAAACTTATGTGGTTTTGTTGAACGAAGTATTAAACGCTCAAGACGATAGTTTAGAGGGTAGGAACAATGAAATAATCAGTAAAGTTTTTGCGGATAATATTATAAAATATGCGAACAATTATCTGCATGAACATAGCAACGAGCATTTGGATAATATAGGCCTCTTTGATAAGCGCGCTAGTATCAATAAGGATATAATTACGATTTTAGACGAAACAACTCAAGAAGACAATGTTACAGAAACAGGTCAATATGAGCTTCTGCCTGCAAACGAATTTTGGGGTAAGTACTATATGTATATTAATATTTTTTTCCTATGTGTGTATATACAAATGAATGGAGACCATAAATAAATCAAAACTAATACTAAATATTACATAAAAATCATCCACATCGCTGCCCTTGAAATGGTGTCCAGAAAGCTGACTGCATTGCTTTGTTGAATAGCAAAACTTCTCTGTCCGGGGAACGAGCCAGCTCTCAGGTCACCTGTCTTCTATACTATTTAGTAATACAACAAATAATTGCAGAACCTCTTACGCTAGCTCGACGGATCTACAATGGACGCCACACAAAGGTGAAACACTACCCTTTCATAGCTGCAGTGCTGGTATTTCAACAGTTCCAATGTGGAGGCTCCATCATCAAAGATGATCTCATCATTACGGCGGCGTCATGTATTCAACTGTAAGGGTATTTTGTTTTTCTTACCTAAATAGTACCTAACTAAATTCTGTAGTGCAAAGAAAAAAAAATCTAAAATGCTACGTTTTAAGGCTTTTAAAAACATTTTTGTAAATAAATAAATTTGTAATGCTTGTTTTAGAGTAACAGATTTTGAATCATTTATTAACAACATTAAATAATATTTATAAAATACTAGCTTTTGCCCATAACTTCGTCCGCGTAAAATTCAGTTATAACTAAAATAATAGGCTATTTCTGCTCCATTCAGTAGTTTTGCTTGAAGAAGTAACAAACACCTAAATATCCTTCCTTACAAACTTTCGCATTTATAGTATTATTATTTACAGTATAGTATTAGCAAGACGTAGAACAATGCACAACCAAATACGTCTCCAAGGTTCCTTAACCACAGCATTTGTTAACGGTTTTTGAGAAAAACTGCAGTAGAAATATAGGCGGAATTTCTTGAATTAAAATTTTCTTTTTTAGTAGAATAAAAATGGAAATAGGTGGACTAGGACTAAGATGTTGGAAAAAGCTAACTTATTTAAAGAGTTTACAATTCCCAGGGCCTGGAACAATCGCTTGTACCGCGAGAATCCAAGTTTCTTGTCTGTTCGTATCGGAAGCACATATTATAACGGCGGTGGAGAAGAAATTGCCATCCTGGAGGTCTACTTCCATCCAAATTACAACCCTAGGAATTTAAATCACAACTTGGGTTTAATGCGACTCGTAAGAAGGATAAAGTTCGGAAAGAAAACAGATTCCGTCAAAAAGATTTCATTAGATACGTCAGCTTCAGATCTACCATTCAATACTCCTGGTGTCGTTATTGTTGGATGGGGTTCCAAGACGGTGAGTTGTGTGATTATGATTTGACAAGATATATCATAAAGTTGGCCGTGTGGTGTCTGGCGGAGTAGAATAACACCAACCTCACACTCCTGGGTGTCGTACAAGGCGACTAATGTTTTTGAAACAAAAGATCAAAAGTCTCCATAGGCTGGAAAATGGGCAGCAGCTTTTTCCATTGTTATATTTATAGCACTGCTATCTCCAACCCGCCTGCTATGTGTGAAGATTATGGCAATAACCTCTCCTTTCGTGGGAGAGGCCCAAGATCCTGCAGTGGACTATTATAGCTGTGATGATGAAATCATAAAGAATAATTCTACATTCTCTATAGTATAATAATGACGACAAAATGACTGAACTACAATTTTTCTTTTTGCAGCAAAGTAACATAGTCAAAGATAGCAGGCTTTCATTTGACGTTCTTGATGTATACCCGCTTCAGGACTGTCAAGATGTCTATTCAAGGCAAGTGTTTTCTCGAGTGCAGAGCACGATTGGGCAACCGTATTGTGGTACGACGTTCTGCGTAAAACCGATGCTGCTACCTTCTCTAGTCATTGTCATCAAAATAATTCTGTTTTATCAGAATTTGCTTGAGTGCTCCAGTTCAGCTGAGGACGATGAGGACATAGAAATGCGTGAATAGACGCTAACTACAGATTTATAATAACTAAATACAATTAACATTCAGTAATAAATTAAGGATTAAGGAGCGTCGGTGGCCAACTGGTAAAGGGGTCCGACTCGTACCCGAGGTACCGGGTTAAAACCCTAGTGGCACCATATACCAATGACTCTTTTCTACATTAGTTAAACGCTATGCGATGCTTTTACGGTGAGGTAAAACATCAATACAGAAAAAAAAAGAAAAAATGGAATGACCGAGTTTTCATTGTTATAGCGAGTACGTAACAAGACGGAACTTCTGCGCTGGTTACATATCGAAAGGCAGCGGCGCTTGTAATGTGAGTTTCAAAATATTCAACTTCATTTATGCATAGAGATATTTATGAGCTACACATAGCCTGCCGCGAAAATGTGCCATCAGTGGTGGCAAATATAATTTTGCCCATTGTTTATCGGTTAAAGTGCCGTTTCATGTGGAAACCATTTTATAATGGCTAATATTAAAATCACATATATGCCGTGTATTGACTATTGAATGGATGTTTTACTTAAAAAAACAATAATTCGATTTTAATCGAATTTTAACATGTACTTAAACTTCTAATCTTTATTATTGTATTCTAAATTTGAATTATTTATTTTTATATGTACACTTATGGGTCTTTTGCCTAAAATAAAGAGATTTAATATTATTATTAAACCATTTCAACCATAATTTCATATCGTAACAAAGGCGGCCACTTACTTTGCCGTTTGACAAGTGACATAACAAAATAGGCTACGTCAAGTGCTAATGCCATTTATCAAGATTGCAATAATATAGATTTTGGATGCATTCAGCGCGACGTAGGCGGCCCAGGGGTGGTGGGAGGCTACCTGGTTGGCGTGGTCAGTTTCGGCTCTCCCGCCTGCGGCACCCCCGATGCCCCCACAGTCTTCACTAAAGTCGGATACTACTACGACTGGATCGATCAAATAATGGAACAGGTACGTACATCCGAGGGCCTCCGAGTATAGTAAATTCCAAGCCTAGGTCATCCTCCGGCTAGCTGGAGTGACTATTTGCGAAAGGCTGCGGCAAGCCGGGGGCAAGATGTATTGACGAACATTGGGGGAGACTTATGTCCAGCTGTGAATTAGTACAATTTCCTCACCAGTGTGAGGAAATTTAAATGTAGCGCTGCAAGGGCTTCTATGCGTCGAGTTTCTCTATATCATAGAATAAAATGCAAGCATGAATGATTATTTTTCTGATGAAATGGATTATTATTACGTTTTTTTCATCATGTTTAACTACTACCAGTAAAATCCGTCTACTAGTGGATATGTCCTCTTCGTAAGCATTTAAATGCTCTCGTTGATCTCTGTTTCAGCATGTACCTCATAAGTTGAGTAAAACAACAACACCCGCAAGTTTCATGGAATATAATTTACCATCGAAAACAACTAATTTCTGGTTTGAACCACTACGGGATACTTCAAAGGCTCCATATGTGATAGAAACGACTACAGATTTAGCACTGAAGGCAGGCTGGCATTTGAATTTCGATGTAGATATATTTCAAGATTTCCTTCGTACTATATTTTATAGTTGGGACGTCACTAAAAATATAGAATTGTTTACAAATAAAAACACACTCAAACATACAACATTGGAACAACAATATTTGCCCTTAATGCAAAAAAGTCATGTTACAAAACATCCAAAGACACGTATTCAAAAAGTTAAGAAAAGTTATTTCTCACATATGAAAAAGCATAAGGCAAAAAGACATCCAAAAACTGACTTCATTAAACAGAAACAGAATGAAAATATTGAAAAGATTCTCACAATGGAGACTGCTGAAAAGGCCTTGACAGAAATAAACAATATAGAACCGAAAATCGGTAACGAGTACTATGAATTACAGAAATCTACTTTGAATTATGATATGGAATTAAATACCAATCCTACCAAGATAACTGAAGTACCATTTGGTGATCTAACTAGCATTGAGGCTACAGAAGATTTCGAGAAAAGTTTAAGAAAACTTCCAGATAAAGCTAATTTTATAAGTATTGAAAAGGACAAACATCCGGTTAATTCTGAAAAACCTGCTATTTTATCACCACCAAAGCATAAAGATAATGAGTTTGAAAATGGCGATTTAAAGACATATTTCGATGAAATACGCAACCAGGTACTTGGTGATTTTGATATAGTGAGCTCAGAAGGCGACATTGGCGAAGAAAATGTTCCATACGTTACTCAAACAACTTACAGAAATGAAGAAGTCATTGAGGACCGTAATATTTACTTTAAAAACTCTAATTTACTAAATGCTACAGACAAAATAGATGACATAACAAATACAATATACAGAAATCAACAAGAAAGCAGCAGTGAAGATATTCATGCGTTTACAAACACGTCAATATACCGTCTTAATATTTCGGATTACATGTTCTGGATGTCCTCAAGACGGCAGAATAATTTTTTGAGAAGATTCTTAGACTAATTTTAGTTATACCAGAGAAATAAAAACAGCAAACATCCCTACAACAAACATTTAGAGGATGTTGTAATTTTTTTATTGGTCAGTAACAAAATGTTTAACAAAAAATAATTACCCGAAAAACTTTGAAAAGTTGGCGTCATTTTGTATCTTCAATTTACTTATATTAAAAAAAAAATCTATCCAATCTTTTCTGTTTATCATACAGGATATGCCCTTACGAATAAGATGGTTACCACATACTTCGTGTCTAAAACAACAACGTATACATACAATCATTATCATAATCGTAATCATATGACACACCATCCATTAATGCATCTAGTTTAATGCTCATACAGGCACTATAATTATGATGTAAATGATGAACTGTACCAACTAAGTAATGAAGGAAGCTTTAATACTGAATCAATATTACCCTGTTACCCATAAAGTAACAGAACGTTAGCTCATGTATTGACTCATGTAACATGTGAATGTTTCGTAATTTCATTAATCTAAAACATAGCAAGAAAGCGGCTGAAATTTTTTTCAAAATGAAAAATAAAATCCACATCGGTCGTAGCGAATATTTGCTTGACAACTATATCGAGGAAGACTTCAATAAATTGCTTTGGCCTCTTAATTTTTTTCAAACAATTATTCTGCACTTTAAATACAAAATCCAAGATGGATTCATTACACCTAATAATTTTACCTTTAATGTTCTCAATTTGTTTTGCATCGGTGTTTTAATTTAAATCCATATTTCAACGTGTGTTATGGTAATATGGGCAGTAACAGAGTTCCTTCTGATAAGGGCATCAATAAGCTTTTACTATTCTTTTTATTTGGTAGACTTCCTGATCGGTTTCATAGTGAACCTAATTACAAATTACGTTCACAGTCACACAGAAGTTACTTTGACCCTCAAACTTCAGAGAGTCTTCAAATTTATGAAGTCCTATGCTATTAACTATACATATTATGTGACATTCAACTGGTTGTACAATATTTTTAGCATATCGTTTATAGTGTTAAATATTATAATGTTGGTACTTCTAGGTGGTAATCCTTCCGTATTTATATTTCAATATACTTTTGATTTAAATATTATAAGATGTGCCTTATTGATAAAACTAATAAACAAAGAGTTATATGCTTGGATTCAGAAACTTAAAGACGATAGTGCATTAGAAATCGACAAAGCAACTCAAAAAATTCTTTTACCAGTATTTGAACTTGCTGGGTGCGTTCAAAGATCTTGAAAAAATTTACCAAGTCGGGTTAAGTGAGTGATATTTTAATCACTATTTTATTTAATGAATAAAATACATTTTATGCTTTAAAAATGAAAGTCTGTGTTGTTCTTGTTTTACAGATAACATATTACACGGTCGAAATCTTCTTCCAATGTTTGGCTTGATTGCAACTGGTTTTATTTTTTGCAAAGGACAACGTTTTACAAATGGTATGTTGTAGGGCCTGTTTATATACCTGCGTTTCCAAACCACTTACGCGCAACGACCGAACGGACAATCTAGTATCGCACGCATATCAAGGTCAAAAGGCCCGAGGTCCACCTTAACCATGATCCACGATTTTGGCAGATCATGTAATAACATTGGTGCGTCTGCTATCTGACCTCCATGACCCTGCTACCAGGAGAACCTGACCAGATTGGATCATGGTTACACATTAAGTTTCATCACGATGATATTCCTCACTGTATGAGCATCGGTTATTGTTCAACCAGTGGCAGTGGGATCAGGACCCGGTACCTCTTGCTTGTGAGTCCGACACCTTTAGCACTAAGCCACAGACGCTCCGACGACCTCCGAAGACCGACGCATATCAACGTCAATGGCGTATCTTAAAATTAACATTGACAATAGGAAGCTTACGCCGAACTTTTACTGTTACTTACAGTATGGTTGAAGGGTATTCTCGAAGTTGTTGATAAAAATGTTTCCTTGCAACAAACTGCCCAGTTACGTAGGCCAACTTCGAGAAAGAGATCAATCGATGGTTACAACTCTGTTGGATCCGGCAGTTTTTAGGAAATTGAGGAAGTTCTTATCGCCCCTTCCTCATTGCCGTTTTCACTAAACTTAGGAATCAGCTAAGTTCCAATTTGGACGTTTCTGATTGGCTAAATACTAGTTAAGACGGAACTTAGGCGATTCCTAGGTTTAATGAAAATGGCCATCAGTGTCGCCATCGAAGGTCTTCGTCCAGCGACTGTTGCCAGTGATGACATACGGAACGGAGATGTGGTGCCTCATTATTAATCTTCGAGTAACTCAGCTATAATAAATGGATGGGGAGGAAAGGTGGCGGGTGAAACTGGCGGGTGTTGTTCGGGTGGCGATCACGTACAGGAAATCAAGAAAATAAAAACAAACAAGTCAAACAACCTGCAAAAGTTCGTGGGGAACTGGCGTATGAAATACGAAGCCAAATATATATGTCTAGCAGTGGCCGTCTTGGCTGAGATGATGATGATGATTAGACTCTTGTTACTACCAGATTTATTATAGACTTATCAGCGATACCAAAGTTGTCATTAATTTCTATACTATTTCAGTATGCTGGAATAATTTTCATAGATGTCACATTGTGGTTCATGAAGAATACTTTTCACGTAGCTATGTTGAGTATGGAATGTGAGAAATTCTACATGGCAGTAGAAAGAGCGGTGCATGGTTTTAAAAACTAGAAGTAAAACGCCAGGTTAGTAGATAAATAGCAAAAACGAAAGGTTGCAAATGTAGGCTGGATGCGGCAACTCGAGGATAGGGTGCGTTGGCGCTCATTTGGGGAGGCTTATTTCCAGCGGTGGACTAGTAGATGATATCTGGTGGTCTTTACCTAGGGAGCCTAGAGATTAATCTGTAAATTATGATATTAATAGATATTGCAACTTCAGCAGGTTATTTTCCTGTGAATTTAAATTACACACCACAGTGTCGCTATGTCATCGGTAGATGTAAATTATTATCATCCTAGCGGTTCTAGCTCATCAGACTAGCAGATTATACAATTGTACTACTGCAGTTCGCATTTCCTGCTAAGGTTACTACGTGAATTCAACTCAACTCATAACGACCAATGACCATATCATTGCCGTGCCGTAAGCCTCTTTGATGATGTAGCAGCCTAGGGATAACGTTTTCTTTGTTTTTGTGTGTCGAAGCAAAATAAAATTCTTTTAACAAATATGTATTTTAGTATTTTTTTAAATAGAGGATGGCAATCGAGTAATCTAGTGGTAAGTGATCACCGCAGCATCAGGGGTATGGTAAATGTGTTGTGTAGACTCGATTCTAGTAGGCTCCAATGTCGTAAGGCCCGGGAACACCACTGTTGCAAGATCATCGCATAGATTGGTCGTACGCGGCAAGAACTTTCTTGTGCCTTAAACCTCAGGTACAAATAATAATAATAATAATCGTTTATTTACAATCTTATAAAAAAATATATATATGTATATAAAATAAATGTAACAGCAGTAATGTATAATGTTGTGCCCCTGAGTTGTCTCCTGTACTTACGCGCCTGTATCGCCTCTCACTTGAGACTGGTATTCTACCCAAGTCGTGGAAGCTTGCCAATGTGCAGCCCGTGCCCAAAAAAGGCAGCCGCGCCGACCCTGCCAACTACCGCCCTATTTTGGTCACTTCCATACTCTGTAAGATTATGGAACGTGCACTGAATAACAAACTCCTCGCGCATCTTGAAGGTAACGATCTCCTCAGCGATTACCAGTACGGATTCCGCCGTGGTCGATCTACTGGGGACCTTCTGGTGTATGCCACACAATTATGGAGTGAGGCCATTGAGAGACATGGCGAGGCCCTTGCTGTGTCTCTTGATATCTCCAAGGCCTTTGACAGAGTTTGGCATGCGGGCCTTTTACGCAGGCTTCCTTCATTTGGTATTCCTGCTGGCTTTTGCACCTGGATATCGGATTTTCTGAGTGGACGTTCTATCCGTGTAGTTATCGATGGCTACTCGTCTAATCTTCAGGCTATCGACGCGGGAGTTCCTCAGGGATCGGTACTGTCCGCGACTTTATTCTTGCTGCATATTAACAATCTGCTTGTACCAGGTACCTTTGGGTACGCAGACGACAGCACAGTAACGGATAGATATCTGTCAGAGGCAAAAGCCAGCAGGGACGATATTCAGTCTTGTCGAGAGGCTATGGTTGATCGTTTGGACAAAGCTCTCAAGGCAGTCTCTGATTGGGGTGAAGCCAATCTGGTGGTGTTCAACGCAACCAAAACACAGGCGTGTTTGTTTTCCGCCAAAAGGAGTCCATTCCACTTAACTCCAACTTTTCGGGATGTTCCTGTGGAAATTACCGACAACCTACAGCTTCTTGGCGTTGAGCTATCTGCAAATCTCAACTTCGGTCCGTACATCGAATCCAAAGCAAAGACTGCAGCCAAGAAACTTGATATCCTCTCGAAGGTCAGGCGGTACCTCACTTTAAAGCAGTTGCTTCAGTTATATCAAGCACAAGTCCGATCCTGCATGGAGTACTGCTGCCTACCTGCTACCTCTGGGATGGATCAGCCAAATATTAACTAGCGGCTTTGGATTCGGTGATGTTGGAAGGTGATGATGACATTGGAGCTTCGTAGTTTACACTGGAGGATTTCATAATCTACTACAAAGTATAGGCAGATATATTGAGGTGATATGTTTCACATAATAGCTTGCTATGTGTTTTAAGCTCATTAAAGCTGAGTTAAATGAGACGGACGGACGAGAGTCCAGGCCGAAGATGATTTAGTAGTTTTAGCTGCAACAGCCGCTCCAGCACCTTTCATATTATAGTACACTACGAGATAGGGTGATATTTGCTTGCTTTACTCTAATTATCGGTCTTGTTTAATGAATTCAAGAAAGAACGCATATGTACTAGTATATTAGTAGTACCTTTTAAGACTGCAAACTGAAATGTAATGTTTATTTACTTGAATGCTGTCGGTAATTATATTATTTACATTATTACTGTAATAACATTGTGGAAACAAATAAATATAAATAAATAAATAATAATTTTATTACATGGGAAGGTATAATTCATAAGCAGAATTGCAAACATTATTAATTTGATAAACAATTGCAATTGTTAAACGTACTATGAGTATTGTAATGAAGCAGTGAAAACAAAACATGGAGTATAACATTTTCTTTCCTTGAAAGACTTTACTCGAACGTCATTCGATTTACTTGATCAAGTATGGTTAATTATTTTGTATATATAGTGTGTGGGCATGGTGTTAACTCACCACTAAATATCGCAGTGTTCTCAAATCTAAATAATTTCACAGACACAATCTGTAATAAATAAAGTTTATTGTGTTCATAATTTGTGTGGCAATATATTTAAAATAATTAATATTTCGGAGATAAATTTCGAAGTAAACAAATATTTATTTATTTATTTATTTATTGAATTTGTCAATAGATTTACACTTTTTGTTACATCTAAATTATTACATGAAACATCCAAAACACTATACGTTACTTAATCCAATATACGTTATTTAACAACGTCATCATGTGATGTGGTGTCTTAAGGCCACAATAAATGTATTCATTCATATCATCATTCACTCGTCGACCGAATGGACAACATGAAGGTGACACCACAGCAGTCGCTCCACTATCATAGTCAATATTCAATCATAGCCAATCAGTTTTCTGAGTGGACGATCAATCCGTGTACTTCTCGATGGTTACTCGTCTGTTCTTCAGGCCATCGACGTCCTCAGGGGTCGGTTCTGTCCGCGACTCTTTTCGTGCTGCATATTAATGATTTGCTTATACTCGGTACCCTTGGATACGCAGATGACATCACAGTAACTGTTCAGGCAAACAGACAGATTATCTGTAAGAGGCAAAACCCAAACAGGGTCGACATTTAGTCTGGTCGAGAGGCCAAAGTTAGGCGTTTGAACGAAGGTCTCTTATTCAGTCTCCGACTGGGGCGAAGTCAATCTAGTGGCGTTCAATGCTACCAAATTACATGCCTGTTTGTTTTCCGCCAAACGGAGTCCATTCTATCTTGCTCCGACATTCCGGAATGTACATGTGTAAATGGCCGACAACCTACAGCTCCTTAGTGTTGAGCTATCAACCAATCTCAACTTTGGACAGTACATCGAATCCAAAGCAAAGACTGCAGCCAAGAAACTTGATATCCTCTCGAAGGTCAGGCAGTACCTCACTTTAAAGCAGTTGCTTCAGTTATATCAAGCACAAGTCCAATCCTGCATGGAGTACTGCTGCCTACCTGCAACCTCTGGGATGGATCAGCCAAATATCAACTGACCGCTTTGGATTCGGTGGTAAAACGTCCAAAAAATATTATTTGTAACCCGCAACTGATTGACGCTAAGCTGTAGAGCCTTGAGCATCAGCGTAGGGTTACGCGCCTGTCGCTCTTCTTCAGGTTGCATTACTGAAAGTATGCAAAGCGTTTGCACGATCTTATTCCTCTTTCCGCTCCGGCTCTTTCCGCCGTCGGGAAACGCGATCCCGGCGAACGCTTCATCCTTATGTCGTTGATCTTCCAGCTATCCGCAGTAGCAGCTTTTGTTCAACGTATATAATCCGCACGGCTAAGGAATGAAACACGTTGCTGATCATTATTATCTGGACGCTTTCAAGGCTAGAGTGAAAAGGCTGTTACTAGACAGGCATGCTCCAACTTCGGCCGCATTGCCACTTACCACCAGGGGAGATGGCAGGCAAACGCATGGGTAGTCTAATTTACAAAAGTCAAGGCTGACCCCAGCCCCTCGCGTGCGAGAGAATAACCGAGACATTATAGCCCAGATGACGACGACGACGATGACAATTATGATGATGATGACCGCCAAGACGATGATGGTAATAATTTCTTTTGCAATTAGCCGAATAGAGCCAATGTGTTACGAGACGTGATGCAAATTCGTAGAACAGGCTTTTTCTCGAAATTTTACTTATTTTTAATGTTTGTTAAACGCTACAGTTAGGCAAGTAGCCTATGCACCTGATGAAAAGAGATCACCGCTGCACATAGACATTAGCAACACCATCAATGCATTTTTCATATCCAAAACTTCGGAATACGTTGTACCCAATAACCCAATAGACAAATTGTAGGCCCCTTCACTATCAAACCCTTGAGGTTTCCATGGGGTTCCCTAGTCACCCACGTCATTGAACGGGCTTGGTGTTATACCTACTCTGATAGATATCAAACAGCATTTAAGCATTCATGTGAGAATCTGTTCCAAAAACCTTTTACATTTAAATAAATTAAAAGTTTATCGATAGGTATTGTAAGTAAAGATACGTACAATATGTGAACAATTTAGAACTCAACGTCCATTTTATTAAGACGAAGTAAAGTTTAATGGTAGAAGTTATATAATTGTTTTATTTAATCATTTACTCTTAGATAACAATGACACCTAGATATACTACATACTAACAAGTCATAAACATGTAATATAAAATTAATAATAAACTAACACATAGAAATAAGCATAGGGTGGCGCTTCGCTAGCCTCGGAGATACGAAGTCGTCCAAGGAAACGCCTTTCCACCAAAACTATTCATTCCCCATGGCATCCCAGTCCTTCGTCGGAACCAACGCCATGAACAAGTTACATGTACGTTCGCCCAACCAACAACCAACGTGCATATAAAACAGTGATGATACATGTTTACTTAGATCTTGCTAAAGCAAACTGCAGCAACACTACAGTATATTCCACTACAAGTCCGAACACCTTTATTGGTAGTTTCATATCTACGTCGAAGAGACCGTAAACTCTCATGTAATGGAAATTTTTCACCATTCTCCTGATATTTTTACTTTCAACACTTGCTGAGTCTGTAAAATTGGACACTTTTATAACAAACTAAAAATTGTAATACATTTTAATATCCATAGTTTCTCGTTATATATGGGGATTATTGCTTGGGAGTGTGGGGGCAGCCAATCGTCTCCCGAGACCGTTCAACCTGTCTCAGGGTACCCAGCGGAAGGTCTTGGTCAACCTCATTTCGAAATCTGTATGAGAAGGCACTTGGAATGGTTTCTACACTTTTGTTACTATTGTTATATGGGATGAGTTGTCATATTCCACCCTATTAGCTTCCCGTTCGTATTTTGTTGAAATTAAACAAAATGCATTATGAGTAGAGCGATTTATTTTTATATATACTTACCCAACTCCTTAGTTACAATATCGCATGATAGTACAATTGTTGAATGAAACTTCTGGCATTGGTATGCAACCAAACATAAGAACATGAACTTCTGTCCCAGCCATAGGCAGATGGATATTTGTATGGACAACATGTTTGCCTGTAAAAAATATTGTTTCGTCTTCATACTATAATTATGCCAAGATTATTATATTTTATTCACCTAGGTTGTGCCAATAGATAAATTTTATACTTCATTTGACACTCGTTTTGGCCTATAGAAATTTTTATAAGTAGTTAATGTTATCAAATGAAGGGACGGCAAAGGAATAGGGCAAAATTATTACCCTAAATTCTCTAACTAAACTTAAAACACATGCCACATGAATAAAACAAATAGCCACATCTAGCCCCATACTAAACGAAGCTTGTTCTATGGGTGCTAACTAACTCTTATACATGCATATAGAACATCATGTCCGATTTAACTGATATATTTATAATTAAAAACACAGTTTTGTCATAATCTCTACATACTTCGCTTTTAGGTTATATGTTTTAGTTTTCATCAATATTATGCGACACTGCAGCACTGCATTTTATGGTCTACAGTTTTCTAACTTATTTATTCATGATAATATGAAAGTTATCCTTAACATCATATCGTATAAAAGAGTTTGTAAAAAACTTACGAAACGATCGCCATTTTCGCCGACTTCCAACATGAACTGTACGTTTATCAGCCATACTATGAAAGTGTCTAAAGCTATCATCAAAATCTAAAAATAAAACAAGACACTCAACCTGTTTTACAAAAAATAGCAATTTCTAGCGGCTTTCGCCTGCTCGCAGTTCGGATCTCTGCAAATATTCAACTTTCCCGACGGACACTATTATTTACCTAGAATAAAAGTAGCCTACGTCACTCGGGAACGTAGCTAGTTATTAGTGAACGAATTTTGAAAATCGGTCCAGTAGTATTTTATATTATTTATTACTAACAAAAATACAAATAATTTCTTTGTCTATAATTATTAGTCTTTTGTTAAAAAATTATAAAGGAAAAATCTTGGTGGATAAGAAAGGTCACTGTGTTTAAAGTTGAAATTAAAACTAAAAAAAAACTATGTCTATACTTCTCTTCTCTTCTTTTTTATTATTAGTATAGATATATATCTGCAAACATTGAACTTTCACGCGGGACCCTATTACTTTCCTGGGATAAAAATGTCACTCGGGAATGTAGCTAGTTTATATATCTTTAAATACAAATTTATTATACATTTTTCATAAATTGTTAGCAACTGCATTTAACCTGTGACCTACAAATAAATAAATGATTTATTGATTTATGGTATAACTCAGTAACTACGAATCATAGTACCGCCCCCATTTCCTCCATTTCGAACCCCCTCTGCGTCGCAGATCACTGAACCACTCAGGTCGTCTATTCATAACGACGGAATAGGAAGCTACGTTATTCCCGAATGGCATAGGCTACTTTTTTCCCGGAAAAATGATGGGGTCTATAGAGATTGAAACTGGGCGCAGGTGAAGTAAGTTGTTCTTGTTTAAGTTGAACTTGGTGGATTTGTTACTGTAAAAAGGGATATACTTACTGCAAATTTAAATAATTTCTTCCAAATATCAAATGCTTCCAAAATGATTTCGTAGAGGTGACGTAATTTCTTCGACGACATGCTATTGTGTTTGTTCAATTCACTTTCTTTCAACCAGCGTTCGAATTCAAAATTTATGAATTTCAACATACATAAAGCATATAAAGGGTTCGAGTCGATGAATATAGTCAAGATATTGTAAATGTAGTCAGATATATTGAAAATGTTTGTCAAAATACTATATACAGAGGGAAGAATTAAGTGTACTGAAACTAAGGATAGAACACTGATCCAATTCCAAATTCGTAATGTTTTTACATTACCCGGAGCAGTCAACGAATTGTGAATGAAGTCCAACTTTAATACAAGCGCAATATGGTCTAAACTATAAGCGATGTTGATAATGAAATAGAATACAACAGAAATGAAATAAAACAAGGAACTACAAACGCTTAGAATAAAGAGAAAAGTTTGAGATGAGAAAGAAATATGAGCCAGATAAATTTCATAAAATATTAAAAGTAGTAGAACACTTAATCCAATAAAGGAAATGACGTAGTATCTGTTAGAAGTGGGTGTGATGAATTGACCGTGGATGAAGTATTTCTTCAAAAAAATTGTAGTCGCCAATACATTTAGCGGAAGAATAACATTTTGAATGTCTTCACTAACTGTATTATTTATAATGTATTCTGGCAATATTTTACTTATTTTGTAATTTAATTCATTTTTCGGTTTCATTTTAAGTCAGTTCGGTATTCTCTTGCAACACAATAAGAGGAATGGAATAAAACCAACTCCCTGTTAATATCAAATCAACCAAAAGGTATAAATATTAAAACATTACACATCTCCTAATTACTAAATCAATATAGCTGAGTAATCGGACCTAGACAACGATGTCACTAGGACCTTACTAATTCATTTATCAAACAAATACCTACAAAACGTATTACCGTAAAATAGTAAGGCTTCGGAGCGTCGGTGGCTGGGCTGTTGAGTATCCGACTCGTAAGCGAGAGGTACCGGGTTCGAATCCCTCTGCGGCCATGTACCAATGACTATTTTCTGAGTTATTAATTGAATTGTAACCGATGCTCTTGAAATACATACATCCGTCTAATGTTATGAAAAGAATTTTTTTCTGGTGTTACGGTGCAACATGTGTTACAGACACACACAATGACCTCATCCATAACACCACTCATTTAAACAAATTAACAAATATTTATTAGTTATTTGGAACTAGTAACGAAAATTCACTAAATAATTTAAATCGTTATTAAAGTTTCAAAGTGAACTGCAGCAGAACCACAGTGTAGTTCGCAACGAGTCCAGCCGTCTTGAATGGGAGACTAGCGTCGATCCAGAACAGATTTAGGGCTGCCATATTTCTGAAGTGCCTTCTCATCCGAAGAACGTTTTTTGTCATTCGGTTTGATTCTGGTAACAAATAAAGCTAAAGGAGGACCGGCAGAAATGTATGGACTTCAGCCTATTTGATGAATAACGTTAGGCGATATGTCATTAGGAAGGATTTTTTCATTTTCTACAACTTTTACTATGGCGACAACTCTAGAATCGCTGTGGGAAAAAAGTTATGATCAATTAAAGTGAACTTCGATTTGTACTGGAAAATTCGGTCTATTTGACCAATAACGTTAAGCGATATGTCATTCGAAAGGATTTTTCATTTTCTACAACTTTAACTATGGAGACAATTCTCAAATAGTTGTGCGAAAAAAGTTATGATCAATACAATTGATCATAATAGTACAAAATGATGTTTACTTTAATTGCCCATAACTTTTTTCTCAAAGCGAATCTATAGTTGTCGCTATAGTAAAAGTTGTAGAAAATGAAAAATCCTTTGTAATGACATATAGTTCAACGTTATTGGTCATATACGCTGAATTGCCCGGACCTCCTTTAGATAATATCTACGTTTCACATAGCCGTATAGTAACCAGTAGAGCAGAATATATTAGTGTCAGCTGCACACTGTACTTACATTTAACATTTATGAAGTCGTGCGTATGACGTAAAGGAGATGGAGAGAGTGTGGGAGGGGAAATAGGTAAAGTATTGTAACGATGAATCACAGTTGTTGGATATAGTGGAGATCCCGTGCCAATACCCGCGGGAGAGGAAAGATCAGTACTAAAAAGCCGGTACTAACTCGAGCGATAGATCGGTACGGTATTCCTGCTGGCTTTTGCACCTTGATATCGGATTTTCTGAGTGAACGATCAATCCGTATAGTTCTAGACGGTTACACGTATGATCTTAAGGCTGTCGACGCAGGAGTTCCTCAGGGGTCGGTTCTGTCCGCGACTCTTTTCCTGCTGCATATTAACAATCTGCTTGTACCCGGTACCTTTGGGTAAGCAGAGGACAACACAGTAACGGATCGATATCTGTCATAGGCAAAACCCAACAGGGACGATATTCAGTCTTGTCAAGAGGCCATGGTTGATCGCTTGAACGAAGCTCCCAAGGCAGTGTTCGATTGGGGCGAAGCCAACACAGGCATGTTTGTTTTCCGCTAAACGACGTCCATTCCATCTAGCTCCGCCTTTCCCTAATGTATCTGTAGAAATTACCGAAAACCAGTTGCTTTAGTTACATCAAGCACATGTCCGGTCTAACATGGAGTACTGCTGCCGCCTCTGGGACGGATCAGCAAAATACCAATTGGCCTCTTTGGATTCGATGGAAAAACGTGCAAAGAAGTTAATGTGTGATCCACAGTTGATTGAAGCTAAGCTGCAGGGCCTCGAGCATCGGCGTAAAATTGCAGTTTGTCGGTATTCTGCTGGTTGCATTTCGGAGAGTGTGCGAAGAAGTTGCACGATCTCATTCCGCCGGCCCCTTTCCGCTATCGGGAGACGCGATCCGGGCGAGCGCTTCATACTTATGTTGTGGATCTTACAGCTATCCGCAGCAGCCACTTTAATTCAACCTTTATAATGCGTACGGCCAAGGAATTTAACGCGTTGCCTACGACACACATGTACTCGCACTTCCCTAATCATTGTAATCTTGACGCCTTCAAGGCAAGAGTGAATAGGCTGTTCCTAGACAGGCATGCTCCATCATAAGCCGCATCATCACTTACCACTAGGTAAGGTGGCGGTCAAATGCCGGGCTAGTCCAATTATTAAAAAAACCACTGAGACATTGATCGCTAAGAAGATGATAATGATAATATTTTTTGCAATAAAGCGAATGTAGCCAATGGGTTGCGAAATGCGAGGCCGTACCCATGTAGATATCCGCCTACCAATGCATTTTTCACCTAAAAACCCCGGGATATGTTGCTCTTACCCAATAAACAAATTGTAGGCCCCTTCACTATCAAAGCCATGGGTTTCCATGGGCTTCCCTCGTCACCCACGTTAATGAACGGAGTTGGTGTTATATCTACTCTGATAGATATCAGACGGCATTTAAGTATTCATGTAAGATTTTGTTCCAAAAAAAAACGAAAAAAAATATACGTACAATTTGCGAACAATTTGCAACTGTACGTTCGTTTAATTAAGATGATTATTTTTGTTTATTTGTTTAATCATTTACTCTTAGATAACTAACACATATGGATATAGTTCATACATATACAAGTCATAAACATGTTTATAATATATAGAAATAAACGTAAGTCAATGGCAGCACTCAGGACACCCGGTGGGTGGCGCTTCGCTAGCCCCGGTGTCGCGAGGTCGTCCAAGATAACGCCGAGCGACTAAGCCTTTCCACCTAAACTGATCCTTCCCTAAGGCATCTCAGTCCTTTGTCGGAACCAGTTATATGTAAGGTCGTGGCTTGGTTCCAGCGTGTATACAAATAGCGATGATACATATTTACTTAGTTCTTGCTACAGCAAACTGCAGCAAAACTACAGTATATTCAACTACAAGTCCGAACACCTTTATTGGTAGTTTCATATCTACGTCGAAGAGACCGTACACGCTCATGTATTGGAAATTTTTAATCATTCTCTTGATTTTTTTACTTTCAACACTTGCTGAGTCTGTAAAATGGGGAACTATTATAATAAAATAAAAAATTTAAAACATTAGTATATATATCCATAGTTTCTCCTTGTAATTTGATTTAGGGTTGGGGGTGTGGCGTGCCACCCTTCTCAGGGTACCCAGCAGAAGGTTTTGGTCAATCTCGTTTCGACAACTGTATTATTAGCCACTTGATAAGGTTTTTACACATTTATTACTATTGTTATATAGATGAGTCACAACATTCCACCCGATTAGCGTCTTCTTTGTATTTTTTTGAGATCAATTAAATTGCATTATGAGTAGTGTGATTTATTTTCATATACACTTACCCAACTCCTTAGTTACAATATCGCATGATAGTACAATTGTTGAGTAAAACCTCTGGCATTGATATGCAACCAAACATAAAAATGTGAACTTTTTTCCCAGCCATATGCAGATGGATATTTGTAAGGACAACATGTTTGGCTAAAAATAATGCTTCTTCTTCATACAATAATTATGTCAAGATTACCTATTACTATTTATTTGTCTAGGTTGTGCCATTATGGCACCCTAACAGAATCTTTTCATGCTTAGCACTTCAAAACACACTAGTTTCGGCCTAATGCGATTTTAATAAAGTCATCATCATTGACAGGCCACAACAATCCGCTCTTGGACTTGGGTTTCCCCCACCATCACATACCACATAAACTAAATTAACAATCGTGTCCGGATTCACACAGCGCCATCTAGCCCCAAACTAAACCAAGCTTGTTCTATGAGTGCTAGATTACTGATATGTATATGCATACAGAACGTTATGCCCGATTTAACTGATTTAATATTTATATATAATAATACAGTTTTGTCATAATCTCCACATGCTTGGCTTTTACAACATTACAGCTGAACATTTTCTGTTCTACAGCTTAGTAACGGTAATATTATGCAAGTTATCCTGGACATCATAATATTATGAGTAAAAAAGTATGTAGGTAAATAACTTACGATACGATCACTATTTTCGCCAATTTCCAATATAAACTGTACGGTTATCAGCCATACTATGAAAGTGTCTAAAACCATCATAATTATCTAAAAATAAAACAGAACAGACTCAACCCGTTTTTTAAAAAGTAGACTATTCCAGCGGCTTTCACCTGCTTACAGTTCGGATGTCTGCATTCATTCAACATTCCCGCGGGACCCTATTTTTTCCTGGAATAAAAAGTAGCCTATGCCACGCGGAAATAATGTAGCTTCCAATTCCTTCCATGTCAGTGGTCTGCCACGCAAAGGGGGTTCCCGGCCGTATTACGGGTCTGGGTGTTATATCATAAATTAATAAATAATTTATTTATTTGTGCATAGGCTACTTTTATCACGGGAAAATAATTGGGTCTACAGAAATCCGAACTGGAAAGAATAGTTTTACTCTTCAAAGCACACTTCAAACTCTTCATGTGTAAGTTGAATTTGGTCGATTAGTTACTGTACTTACTACAAATTGAAATAATTTCTTCCAAATATCAAATGCTTCCAAAATGTTTTCGTAGAGATGATGTAATTTATTCGACGTCATGCTATTGTTTTTGTTCTCTAATACGTATTCACTTTCTTTCAGCCAGCGTTCGAATTCAAAATTTATGAGTTTCAACATACGTAAAGCATATAATGGGTTCGAGTCGATGAAAATCGACAAGACATTGTTAAAGTAGTCATAAATATTAAAAAAATTTGCCAACAGACAAACAGCGGGAAGAATCAAGTAGAATGAAACTAAGCATAGAACACTGATCCAATTCCAAAATCGCAATGTTTTCAAATTACTCGGAACTGTTAACGAATTGTGAATGAAGTCCAACTTTAATACAAGCGCAATATGGTCTAAATTATAAGCGATGTTGAGTGTGTAATAAAATACAATAGAAATGAGATAAAACGAGGAACTACAGAAGATTAGAATAAAGGTAAAAGTTTGAGATTCCGAGAACGAAATATAAATCAGACTAATTTTAAAAAATAGGAAATTAGTAAGACACTTGATCCAATAAAGGAAATAACGTAATATCTATTAGAAGTAGGTGTGATGAATCGGCCATCGATAAAGTATTTCTTCAAAAAAACTGAAGTCGCCAATATATTTAGCGGAAGAATAACATTTTGAATGTCTTCACTAACTGTATTATTTACAAGGTATTCTGGTAACATTTTTTCCTATTTAGTGATTAAATTAATTTTTTGTTTTTATTTTAAGTCGGTTCGTATTCTCTTACTACACAATAACAGGAATGAAATAATACAAGCAACCTACTAATATCAAATCAACCAAGAGGTAAATATTAACTTACATTGAAAGCCATAACACTTCTCCTAATTACTAAATCAATATAGCTGAGTAATCGGTGACAGAAAGCGATGTTAAAAGCGAGGTGGATCTGACTAATTCATTTATCAAAACAAATACCAACGGAACGTATTACCGTAATTGAAACATGTATGTTAGTTGAACCTAAAAAATAAGTCATAGAAATAGTAAAAATTGGCTATGAAGCATCTCATTAAAATACATATATACATATCTGTCTAATGTAATTAAATTCTAATTGTTATGGAGTTACGTTGCCACTTGTGTTACAAACACAAACAAAATGACCTCAACGATAACACAACTCATTTAAACAAATTACAAAACAAATTTATATTGGAACTTGTAATGAAAAGTTACTAAATAATTTAAATCGACATTAAAGTTTCAGAGTGAACTGCAGTAGAACCACAGTGTTGTTCGCAACAAGTCCAGCCGTCTTGAATGGGAGACTAGCGTCGATCCAGAACAGATTTAGGGCTGCTATCTTTCTGAAGTTCCTTGTCATCCGATGAATGTTTTTTGTCATTTTATTTGATTCTGGTAACAAATAAAGTTATTATTTTTATTATTCGTATTAAGCTTCAGACTGTATTCACCTCTTAACTTTATGGATATCGTACTTATGACGTATGAGCGATTGAGAGAGGGTGGAAGGGGAGAGGTAGCATTGCCAGAGTGGATTACAGTCCATGCATGTAGTGGAGAAGGATCGGTACTAAAATCCGGTACTAATGCGAGCGATGATAGGTGTAAAGCGGCACTAGACTAATGTCAGCGTACTAGCGAGACCGATTCAAAGTTGGTTGGATGCAAGCAGCCAGAAACAGACGTGAGATAAAAGTTGAAAGCTGTTGATAAATGTTGGAAGACGATCAAAGACAAGATCTGAACGAAAATGGATGGACGGGTGTAATACAAGTTATTAGTTATGTAAAACTATCATCGAACACAGGAAAATAAACAACTGCGATTTCTCTTATGTAGTTTCAGCGCTGCGAATACAAATCGTGCTCCGTAAATATTATTGTTACGAAACATAGATTCATAACAATATATAGAGTTTGAATACATTATAAGGTTCTTACCAACTCCAACAAGCATTATGTTGTTCCAGATATCACCTGCAGCATCAACCGAGGAATAGAATATCTCAAACTGATAACACATTGCCGATAATAAGACCAGCTTCTTACCTAGCCAAGCAATAATGAATATTATGCCTTTCAACTGTAAAAATGGAAAAATGTCATGCACCATATTATTCCACTTACTATGGTCCTGACAAACCCTTCTTCATTTACATTCATCTGGAATCATTGAGAAAGGAATCATTGACAATGCCAATAGCCAGGCTGGTTGGTTGGTTGGCCATCAAATGGTTTTCTTTCGCCGTAAACGAACAAACTTGTCTTGTCTTCGTAGGGTTGAACTGGACGAGGTTTCTTCTGCCCCATTCGGAAACCTGCTCCAGGGAGGTCTTGATTTCAAACAAAAGAAATTAAAACTTACATCATGTCGAGAAATGGAGCCAGCGGCAAACAATTGAATAAGCAATTCCACATTAAGTATCCATTGTATGAATGTATCAACTGTCAAAATAAAAACCTGAAATGATTACACGATGATTATTAGCATGCCACAACTGAGGTTTGTACATATATTTTTATTTTCATTGATTATTTTTTTAGGAACATTGTCCAATGCATTTTAAGAATTAAATTATTTACCGGAAACTGCAAAGTACGCTTTAGTATATCAAAGGCGTTCATAATATTCTCATAAGAGCGGTATATGTGCTTCCAGTTCTCGTTGAAGTCTACAGAAAGTTCACTTTGCATATTTTTGAACTTCTCATTATGTAACTTCACTGCCAGAAACCAATGCTTGAATTCAAAATTAACTATCGCCATCATTCGAGTTGCATACATTATTCCAGAATCAAAATACACCAATGATACCACATATATTACATTGTATACATGAAACGATCCGTATACATGCATGTAGTAGTATGCGCTGATACATGTAAGTAATATGAACAATGGGAAGAGCACTCCACACAAAACCCAATTCCAAAATTTCACTCTCTTATAACTGTTGGTATCAATATTGAAAGTATTATGAGCGTTTTGAATACGCAGTATGCAAGAAACGTGATCTAAGCTGTGACATACATTCAAAATGAATGTTATAAAGAAAGCGGAGATGTTAAGTGTAAAACAATAAAGGGTATAGAAATTAACACATCGCTCCAATGTACTGAAACTTTGTTTTAGATTCAATGTAATAATACGATTGAAATAGACGTATATGTAAATACACGTGCCAAGGACAGAAATCACGTGGTTCCCAAGGACAGTGGGAGTAACAAAATAGTTGATAATGTTACATTTTTTTAAGAAAAACAAGGCCACAATACAGGGTGTCCCGTAAGCCGACGTCAAGCCGGAATCGGGTGATAGTCCAAATCATAATAGTTACTAGAAAAATAAAAAATAAAATCTATGTCTTGATTTTTTTAAATTAGAGGCATTTCTTTTTTTTTCGAGAAAAAGTACACCCTGTGATGGTTTTTTAACTCCTGTTGCTACAAATCTTAATTTTTTTTCAATTTTATTTTTCTTATGTAATCCCGAATAGTGCTAATCTAACCTATTACTTAGAATTCCAAGTCAACTGCTCCAGCTTGGAAGAAAGTGTCACATTATGCCGTACAATGAATAGACAATTAATATTTTGTCCAACTTTAACGGACCGTACTGAAAAAAAAAGAACTACGCCAGGTTGGCAAGTAGCACTAAAAGTTGACGCATTTAATAAGGATTCTAAAATGGTATAATACTTGCTACATTATTTCTTTGATTACGGAGCGGTCTCATCAAAGATTGTGAATCTCTTGAAAGTATATTGTTGGGCAAAAATTCACCCAAAGAACATATTTAATCCACTAGTATAGCTACTCTTTCAGAGTGATGCAAACTGGAATGTAATGCAATTTATTCGCTTGAATATTGAGATCGGTAATAACTTTGTTGAAAGGGTAGGTGTAATTGATTAGCAGAATTGCAAACGTTGTACGTTTACTTTCCTTGAAAGGCTCTATCCGAAGGTCATTAAATACTTTTGATTAGATTTACTTAATTACACTTAAATATTTTGTGTAGTATATGGGCATGGCCACTAAATGTTGCAGTATTTCACAAACACAATGAATGTTATCTAAAAATTATTGGTTTCCCAATGTCTGCGTCAAACATCATGAAAGTTGGTACACATAGGCTAATTCTATTAACATTTAATGCATTTCGCGAGTTATAAATCTAACTATGGAAAACGCTGCTGACCACCTACGAGTGTAACCATCCGTATGCTTAAGAATTATTTGAAAAAAGGCTTTTCGTTGATTTTTATTATGTAAACTGTTGTGAATATGGATAAATGGGTTTATGCAAATTATAGGTGTCATAGACTCAAAGGAAACCAAAGATTAATTTCTTTTTATGAATTTAATTTGAGTTCGATATTAGAACACAAGACTGTGCCGACGGTGGCCGAGCGGTTACAGTATCCGACTCGTAAGCCAGAGGTCCCGGGTTCGAATCCCGCTCCGGCCATGTGCAAATGACTGTTTTTCTGAGTTATGTACATTAGTTGAATACTAACCGATGCTCTTACGGTGAGGAAAAATATCGTGATGAAAAATGCACATTCAGGCAACTTGATGTGTACCCATGATCCAATCTGGTCGGGTTCCCTGGTAGCAGGGTCATGGAGGTCAGATGGCAGTCATCATCATCATCTTGGCGTTAAATCCCGCTTGCGCTCCTGCGCAACACCCGGGAGCCCGGCCTTCCTGCTTTTCCTAGTCCACTTTGCTCGGCCTTTGGCATCCTCATTGGTGAGTAAGTTGGCACGCATGTCACTCTTAACGAGCGACGTCCAGCCATCGCTTCTTTGGCCGGCCTCTCCTTCGCGTTCCTGACGGGGGCGGCTTGGCCAGATATCTGTTCCCCACATAGTTTGCTGGTCTGCGCTAGACGTGGCCGTACCATCGAAGGTGTCACTCTTGTAGCTTATCTGCGATGTCACGTACTTAAAGACTACCGCGGATGTGGGCGTTCCGCACGCGATCTTTGCGGGAAACCCCACACATCCTCCGCAGCATCTTCATTTCCGTGACTCGCAACTCCTGCTAGTGTCGCTCTAGTAGAGGCCAAGTCTCGCTGCCGTACTTGTATAAGAGAACAGGTCCAATAATAGTCTTGTAGACCTGTCCCTTCAGCTTCATCGGCGTCTTGGGGTCACAAATGACAGCTGTCACCTCCTGCCATTTGGCCCAAGCTGCGGATATTCGAGCTTAGACGTCGTTGTCGATGTCACCAGTTGCGCTTAGTACCGACCCCAGGTATCTGACCTGATCCGTTCGTTTGACCTCCTCTTTACCTATGCGGACAGGTAGAGGGTCTGTACTGTTGTAGGCCATGTACTCTGTCTTCGCCACATTGATCTTCAGACCGCCGTTCTCAAGCGACTATTTCTACTTTTCCACCCGATGGACAAGTCGCCCCTTGTCAGAGTCTGTCAACGCGATATCGTCAGCATACATGAGTAGCCACGATAGTACCTCATGATAGTCCGTCTAATATCACGTTGAACAGAAGTGGGCTGAGCACGGAGCCCTGGTGTACCGCAACGGAAATCGGTAACGGGTCGGCTTCACCAACAGCAGTCCTAACTATGGAATCGAAATCGCGGTACATGTCTCGGATAATGTCAATAAAGGCTTCAGGTACTGAC
Source organism: Blastobasis adustella (assembly GCA_907269095.1). Classification (NCBI taxonomy): domain Eukaryota; kingdom Metazoa; phylum Arthropoda; class Insecta; order Lepidoptera; family Blastobasidae; genus Blastobasis; species Blastobasis adustella. The sequence continues at coordinate 3,847,225 of OU026132.1, forward strand.
TTGGACCGCAACGCCCACCAGACCATCTTACGAGGGACACAGTCAAAGGCTTTCTGCATGTCTAGAAACAGGAAATACAAAGGTGTTCTTTGATCTGTATCTCTCCATGAGAGTTCTCAGGGCAAATACGGGGTCCATGGTCCCACGACCCGGCCGAAACCCATACTGACACTCCGAGATTGTACATTCCCGTCGAGTTCAGATGGCAGTCGCTCTACTATAATTACCTGACCTGCCAAATCCTGGATCATGGTCAAAGCAGAACCCGGGCTCTCGTGCGCGAGAGCACAACCGGGACATTAACGCCAAGATGATGATGATTGGAACACGAGACTATTTTAAGAATTAAACTAATTAAGCCTACGACTCGGATCGAGGTGAGATCAGATGTCATGCGATGGTGCCGTCGCGTAGAGCCGCTGCTTTCCAGGTCGCGAGGCGCACGGGGCACGGCGTCGGCGCTTTACTTGAGCGCGTGCGACAACGCCTCGTGCCTCGGATGTCATATCAACCGTTGCTTGAGCCCAATGTGCAATTCAGGTGGCCTGGTCCAGTCAGCAATATGCATCTACAGCATTAATGTATAAATCAATATTATAATAATGTTAGTAAAAATAGGTACATTTATGGAACTCCATTATTATAAATCAAATACCTTTTGTGTTTTGTGTACTGCGACAGGGTTTGGACTTGTGTCACGCTACCCTGAGCCATAAGCCCATTTATCATCGTGTACATTTTCAATTCGTATTTCTCTTTTGTTATGCATTTGTTTTTTTTTCTTTTTAATTCTGTAACATTTATTTTATATACATTTTGAATTTCCTATATATTATCGTCCAAATACTGGATAATTTATTTTACAACTTGTACATAATACACAAAAAATATATAATCACTAAAACTACCTATAAATAAAAACCTTAAAATTACTTAAATAGATAAAACATTTGCCCCAAGTCCCCTGAATGCGGAAATGTGCCCAGAAAATGTGGCCGCGTTGCCCCGCTGGATGGTGAGGCTTATACGCTGTCCCAAATAGAGGCTAGCCTTCTGGTCATTACTAATATCGACCAGGCGCATGGCTAGTTCCCTATATAGGGAATGTGCGCCTGGTCCCCACGGCCCAAGAGTTTCCACGCCAAATGGCGCAAATATGTAGTCGCCACTGAGACATGCGTATTTGCGCCGTTTGACGTTTTCAGCAGAGGCAGCACCGGCCCCTGCTTGACACGCGGTGGCTGGAAGATGGGACGGCGCAAGGGTATCGATGCACGTAGCATCCCAGACCAAGGGCCGTCCCAGTTTCCAGGGCGTGAGTGTCATTAAATCGGGTCTTTTCCCATCATCGCGGGCTAAACCGTTGGGTTCCAGCACCGCGTGAGCACCAGCGGAGGCAAAGGCCCGACGGATGACATCATTGAGGTCCGCGTGACGTGGAATGCGTCCGGCGCTCCTACTACACGACAAACCATGGTGGCCGAGCTGGTCAACAGGGCGGCCACAGTGGCAGTCGTGTGGAGCGCTGCATGGAGCTCCAAGACGCAGGGCCGTGGCAATCCTAAAAGTGACACGGTCGAGCAAAGTGCCGATGTTTTTTAAGGCATTGCCTGGAGCCAGAGGCCCGACTCCCACACGCCAGCAGCCAGAAGGCGAGCACGCTCTGCAGAATTGGTTGTTGCGTCTAAAAGTTTGTTTCGCGCCAACCTACAGAGCGGTTCGTCCCATAGCCGCTGTGAGCAAGAATTAGTGGGCTCTGCCTCCGGGCAAGCCAACTGCCACGCGATTTTGGCCTCGGTAGAAAGCCGATGGAAATGTCCCTAGTTTAGGGAGGACAAAAACGCTGGCAAGGACACACTAGACACTTTACGAACGCCCAGACCACCATAGCGAATAGGCAATTATGCCTGCTCCCAAGAAGAATTTTCCAAATTAATGTTTAAAACTGATGTGAGTGTTTGTTTCACGGTGTTGTCTTGGAGTTCTAGAAGAACGGGATGTTTCCAAAGCTGACAACACCGTAAAACATACATGAATTTTGGAACAAAAAGGCAATATCAGATTATAGCAAAAGCCATGTAACTGTTAATTTTGAGAAGGCGATCTGCAATTGAATTGAAATTTTGAATTTTGTGGTCCACAAAATATTTCAGCGATTCGTCAAAAATAGGTGACCCTAGAAGGTGCAGGTTAGTCTTGTCGACGACTGTGATATTTGGGGCTAGGGCGCGAAATGCTGCTAAAACAGCGCCAGCCGACGGACAAGACTCAGAGATATACAGCTCACACTTCGAGAAATTCAGGTCCAGGCCTATGGCACTGAACTCCCGAATGAGGAGCTGTAGATCCTGTAAAATAGTAGTAGCATCACCTCCTAGGGTACCGTTGTCCAATTACCAAACGTTTAATGTTGAATTTAGTTTTTCGACTATGGGGTGTATCGCGAGACTTAAAATGGCCGGCCCAGGAGGGTCACCTTGCTGGCAGCCGACCGCCGAGTACAAAAAGTGGCCTTTGTGTATAAGGTTTGTCGGTTGTTCATAACATTGCCAAAGAAAATTATAGGCGGCCGGCATGTTTGTCTTAACTTGGTTGAGCAAGGCGCCTCTATCCACAGAATTAAAGGCATTTTTTACGTAAACCTTCAGCAGAACCTCACCGCCCTTATGATAAAGGAACGTCCTGAGGGCATGAACGGCGGCTTCGCAGCCTCCTTTCGAACCAAAACCCAGCTGGATCGGATGGAAATATTCTTTCAGACTGGGCGCAGAGAACCTGCAACACAGCTTAGCTGTCAGGCGACGGTAGGTGGTGCCAACCGCAATTGGACGAATGCCCAGGTCCTTCTTTTTTAAAGCGATAAGGTTGGCACCATACAGGGTATCTACAACCGATGAGTCTACCACACCTAACAACATCATGTTCGTAAGCCCTGTAATAGAGTCCAAAAGAATATCATCAGCCTCACCAGCGCAGCTCAGGAGGTCCTTGAGGTGCTGCGGAGTCAGGCCATCAATGTCGCCCGCCGAGCCGGTTGGGAATGAAAAAACGGTTTGGCAAACGGCATCCGCTGAAACATGCAGCGTGGAATCAGCAGCACTGGGGGCGTCTGGTAACTGAAGGTCTGCCGGAGGTTGAGGATGTTTACTGTGGAGGCCGGCCAAAGTCTCGGGCGTATCGGGAGCAAAAGTATCATTAGAAAAAAGGATACGAGCTGCCCCTTTGATATCACCGTCATTAATTTTATTTTCTACATGTTGAAGTACATTCCGAGTTGGTGTAAATGTGTGTAAGTTGGAACTATTAAGAGTAAGGGGGTTTAAACAGTTTTTTATAATACTTGCTGTTAATGAATTTAAAAAAGTGTTAGGACCGGTATCTTCAACATGTAGAATACGGAATAGAAATGTGAGAAGATGCTCCCAGCTCTCTTTGTCATTTTTGGCTGTAGCTCTTTGAAGATCTCGTGCAAGGGCTTGGGCTACAACGATCCTCGCCCCCGGGGGATCCTTTTTAAAATCCGTTTTGAAGTTTTTAGGTGGGCCACCCGTTCCCAGAATGGCTTTAAAGGGACTAGAGGCACTGACACTGGGACACTGGGAACAGGGGCCGACGAAGGGACAGAGGCGCTAAGTACGCCGCGATCTTTATGCGACTTACCAATGTGAATGTTGAGGCCTCTCTGTCCCTTGAAGAAGAGAGGCTGGGGGCATCTGGGGCATCGTATCAAATTTTCCAATGACCTCGACCGTGCGTCATTTGCATCCTGGGACATGGGGTATTGGGGATATTTACAGAAAATATCTCAAAAAACTAAAACTAGGTACTATATGAAAACAAAGTATCAAAATAAAATCACACTTCATCATGAAATCCAATTCTGACAAATCTGACGCAGTCTCATTCTTGTGACGTGCGCCATCTTGCGCCGAAGCCAGCCGAATAATACCGACAGCGTCTTGTAACCAGGCAACGCCTTACGTTGCCGAGGTAACAGCTTGTCCAAGATGTTGCAGATGTCACAGCAAAACAGTTTGTCATTTCAGCACAGCCTCATAACATAAATTATATACACGGAAAATTGGGGACACGCACAACCACGCCCACACACCACAGTATTCTCCACCACTGGGCGCGACGCGCACCAACCCTTAGGCCATCCAGAAAGGGTTACATATATTTAATATGAATATTTAATCGGCAGACAGCAGACTCGAGCCGTGACAGTTTTTTTTTATTATACATTTTTTTTTTGTAAGATGGTAAATAAACGATTATTTATTTATTTATTTTTATCCATCCCTACCAATCTATCCCGTTATCTCGTGCGTCCTTTACTAATTTCACATCTTGCACACTAAAAGACACAATAATAAGGTACAAAACAAAAAAAACTAGATAAACTAGTCTCGAAGTTTAATTCACTGGCGCTAAATATCAAAATCCAAAACAAGGAATCTCTTTCCCTTTTAGGTGCCCCCATAGTTACTGAATCGATTTCTCCTTTAGTTGTTTCCCTAACAAAGAAGTTCAACAGGTTTCAAGACCGGCTATTAAAGATTCATCCACATATCGCCATCACCATAATCTGTTTTTGTTTATTATTCGTCTCGAACGCTATATACATTCTACGCTGTAGTCCCTTGTGGAAATATCCCCGTCTTCTTTCATCACTCGACACCACCATACAAACCACGCTGTCATACATTTTCGTTCATAGACCCAGTCCTCACTGCCCATCCGGTTTGGAGGCCTGGGAATCCGCAAAATTTCAGATTTATCTCTACCTGCCTTCCTGTCCTCCGTACATAGCATCTTGACAATGAAAATAATCACTCCGTCCTTGTGCGGCGTCGAGGTGTCGTGCCTGTCGGAGGCCAGGAATGCATGGTCTATCATCTGTCCTAACGCCGATTTTCCCGCCAACACCAACTCCCAAAGGCTTTGGGATGAGCCGCTATGCAGATTGACTTCTTCTATCCTTTTAGAAAGCTCGGTTAATTCTGCAGATCGTGCTTCTTCTTGCGGGTTCGGAAAAGGAAGCGGGATTTTGGTTACATGCCATTCCTTCAACCAATACAGGTACTCTTCTCACCGGAGCTACATTTTGTCTTTCCGTGTACCTGCGCCTTGGTATGAAAATTAACGAACTACATCGCTGCCATTGCGGAAGCATTGCAGATACCCTTGGGCACCATGGCCTGTCGTGCCAGCGTAGTGCCGGTCGCTTGTCGCGCCATGCGAACCTCAATGACGTCATCCGCCGTACCCTTGCCACCATCAACGTGCCAGCTGTATTAGAACCCAATGGGCTGACTCGGGATGATTGCAAAAGGCCTGCCGGCATGACGCTCGTTGCTTGGTCACAAGGGCGGCTCCTGGTGTGGGGTGCGACCTGTAAAGACACCTTGGCCCCATCCCACACAAGGGCTACCTCGCCCAACCCTGGCGCAGCTGCATCAACGGTGGAAGACCTTAAGCGGCGCAAATATGGTTCCCTAGGTCAGGGATATTTATTTGCGCCGTTTGGGGTTGAAAGTCTAGGACCAAAGGGCCCTAGTGCTAAAAAAATTTTTCAAGAGGTATCTACCCGGTTAAGAGGCAACCGGAGACCGTCGTGCTGGCGCGTACCTCGGACAACGTATACCTTTGACCATTTAACAAGGTAATGTCTGACTGGATTCTGATCAGAACTACTTTACTGAGGGTTTTAAAAATAAAACTAAGGTTGAGGGGGTATAAAATATTTTAAATATATTTGTAAAAGGTAAAATTAAAGAAAACAAAACAAAAGAAAATAAAATACAAAACACAAAACCTTGTCATAAAAATGGGTCCCTCTTTATTTTTTTATATAGAAAAAAAGAAACCTTCTCGCGCCCAAAGCGCCTTCAAAAATAGGGTACCTAGCACGTCATAATCATTTCCCCAAAACGGTTTACCAAAATGTAAGAGAATATAATTATGAAAACAAATAAACTAATAAAATAAGAGAGATAACATTGTAGAAAAACCATACCATGTTACATAGATATACTTAAAAAAGAAAAATAAAAAAGAAATAAAGGGAACGTTCACAAAAATGCAACGTTACAGTAACGCCGCCAGCATTCTGGAAACGCTTCCGCTTGGCAGCGACCTAGAATCAGCTTTTTGTATGTAATTAATTTTTTATGTAAAATGTGTATTTAGTTTCCTAAATTGTAGTTTTTAATTTGTACATATTGTAATGCTATATACATAAAAAATTGTATAATAAAGTGGAACAGGGGTGCAAAAAAATAAGGAACCTTTGGAGTAATTTGTATGACACTTAATTCATATTTGTACCCACGCGTACTCGATAAAGTGTGATTCCAACAGTTTACAGTTTACATGAATGAAGTACCTAGTTGTTTTTAGTTCCCAGTATAATTGTTAGATTTTTTTAAATTCAGATTTGTAGTTTATTCCCTCTGTGGCAGTGACGGGAGGGTGTCATGCAGCGGGCTGGTGATCCTGAAACGGAAGGCTATTTTTTATATTACGTAGTGACGGACGTGCAAACAGCTCACCTGATTGTAAGCGGTCACTGTCGCCAATAACATCTACGATTCAAGTATTTAGGTTGCACGCAACAAAAAGTTGCTACCTTATCCTTCAAACCGGAACACAACATTGAAAGCATTGTTGCTTGACGGCAGAAATAGATAAGGCGATGGTACTCACCCAGGCGGACTCGTCAAGCTTGACAGAGTCCTACCACCTGATAGGTAGGCTGGTGAAAGGCGCGAGCGCATTACCAAAACCATTGGCTCTAAAGTCTTATTTGGTTACCTTATATTCGCTAGTAATTAAAATGGTTGCTACACGACACATTTCAAGTAATGTATAGGTATTTTATTATATTAAATTTAATTCTCATACAGACAATATGATTAATTAAATTAATAACTAAGCAATATAAGTAATGAAGGAAACTTCCCAATCAATTTTGGTCGTACGTAATCAGTAAGTCGATGTATTGTGAAGAACAAACTATATTGTATATTACATTTGCAAAAATTTTACGTGAAAGATTGGTTGTCATAATATTACTGAAAGTGATAAAACTTAAGTATTAACTTACCTGATCCTTCGTTTATAATGAAAAATAAATACTGCATCGGTCATAGTGAATATTTGCTTGACAACTTTATCGAGAAAGACTTCAATAAATTGCTTGGGCCTCTAAATTTTTTTCAAACAATCATCCTGCACTTTAAATACAAAATTCAAGATGGATTCATTACACCTAATAACTTTACCCATAATGTTCTCAATATGCTCTGCATCGGTGTTTTCATTTCTATCCATATTACAACGTGTATTTTAACAATTCGGTCAGTCCTTTTTTTTCCAGTGATAAGGGAATCATTAACCTTTTACTATTCTATTTATTTAGTAGACTTCCTAATCGGTTTCATTATCAACTTAGTTACAAATTACGTACACAGTCACACAGAAGTTAGTTTGACCCTCAAACTTCAAAGAGTATTCAAATTTACCAAGAGCTATACCCGTAACTATGAATCTTATGTGAGATTGAACTGGTTGTACAGTATTTTAAGTATATCGTATATAGTGGCACATATTTTAGTGTTACTATTTCTCAATGAAAACAGTCCTTTCGGATATTTATTTCAATATAGTTTTGATATAAATATTGTAAGATGTACTATGTTGGTAAAGCTGATGACTACAGAGTTGTATACTTGGATTCAGAAACTTAAAGACGATAGTGAATCTGTAATAGAAACAGCAACTCAAGAAGAATTCTTTAATCAGTATTTGAATTTGCTGAGCGCGTTTAAAGACTTTGAAAAAATTTACAATGTCGTGGTAAGCAATATTTTATTCCTCATACAATAACAAAAAAAGGAATAAGGTTCAATAATGCAAATAAATAAATATGATTCTACAAATTCACACAGCGCCATCGCCCCAAAGTAAGCAAAGCTTGTGTTATGAAAGATAACTGATAAACTACTTATAGACTTTTATTAAATACATACCTATTATACATACTACACCCAGACTGATAGAATTTAAAATTCATCAATTCAATTTCTGCTCGACGGGGATGCGAACCTGGGACCTCTGCTGGCACACCGGCATGTTAACCAACTGAACCACTCAGTTTGTCAAGTCTGTCTTATTGTTCTTGATTTTCAGATAACATATTACACAGTCGAAATCTTCTTCGAATGTTTGGCTTGCTTGCAACTGGTTATATTTTTTTCAAAGGACAACGTATTGTATCTGGTATGTAATCTTCTTGTAAGTCGTTACACTCTTAGCATAGTGGTCATAGTGATCAGTTGAGGATTGGTATCACGTTTTACCTACCGACATCCACTCTTCACAAACTACACTACGCTACACTCGTCATAGCAACAACATCAACAGTAGTGACCTTCCGCGTGGTCTTGTGCCTTCTCCCTTTCCCTGCCTTAAGGGCCCACATAGACATTTCTTTGTAGTATGTCCTGGCCAAATACGTCCAGAACACTACAAGCATTTTTTCTAGCACCACATCTCCAAGGCATCTGTCCTATGTTTCGTAACTTTAGTATTTGTTTTATTATATAGTAGAAAAAATAGGATAAGATTTTCTGTAGTATTTTATTTCAATCATGATAAACGATACTGTAGTTTTTATTTATTTCTATACTTTTTCAGTACGCCGGAAAGATTCTCATCATTGTCGTACTGTGGTTCATGAAAAATATTTTTCATATATCAATGTTGAGCATGGAATGTGAAAAATTCTACGTGGCAGTAGAAAGAGCTGAATATTGTTGCATGATGTTAAAAACCAGAAATAAAATGCCAGGTTAGTAGATAATTATCAGAAACGAAATCTTGCAAGTGGAGGCTAGATGCAGTAAGACTGCGTTGGCGCTTATTGGGTGAAGTTGGTTTCCAGCTGAGTAATGGACTAGTGTAGGCTGATGATGAATATAAGTTCATCTAAAAAAAATGGAGCCTGGAGTTGACTCCGTAAGATTCGAGGAAGATCACGGAGATTTCTTAGTCTTATTCTTTTTCTTATTACTATTCCTATTCTAATTCCTATTATTATTCTTATTGTTTCCTGATACCGGCGGGTTCTGGCAGCTATTTCTTATCCCTGGGCTTACGTAGCAGGTGACCAAACAAAATGTAATTATAATGTTATTGTATAGTCTCGCTGCGTCGGCTTTGCAAGAACGTGGTCCGCGTGTCCCGCGCCCGGGGCGGTGCGCTACGTGGCTGTTGCGTATTCGCGGTGGACGCCGCGCTGCCGCTGAGACTGCTTGTCACGCTAGCAGACTATACCATTGTGCTGCTACAATTCGCATTTCCTGCTAACGTAACCAAAAATTAAATTATGTATAATTTTAAATTTATTGAACGTCCGTTATAGACAAGCTGTTGGAACTATTAATGTAATAACATCTGCATCCCTGTATACTTTAACAATAAAGACAATTCTGATTCTGATTCCATTGGATTCACGCCGCCGGAAGAAATGCATTCATCCGTTTAGGCGGGAAGAGGTAACAAACATGTACACACTCACATACACACACAAACCTTCACATTTCTGATATTAGTGGGAGTCTTCCGACATGACGTATTTATTTTTGTATAAATAAATAGCTACATACATTTAAAAGTATTTATGATATCGACCGATCTATTTCATTAGCTAAGGAGCTAATAACCGAAATTGACAAATAAAATTAATCTATACATATAGTAAATTAGCAATAAATTGTATGTATTTACAAATAAAAAATACGTGTGGCACTTGGGGACTGCTGCGGTAAAGCTATTGCATAGCATTTTTTAACAACTTATGCAATTATAATTATTTATTTATTTTATTTATGCAGTATTTTTTTTCGTCTTCATCCAAAAAGCACGCTGTCTCACCTAGCATTGTGTCTAAAAGAAACAGAATCAGTTTTGAGCAGTTAGCAGTTAGTCTACACGCATACGTCTAGTCGCACGCACACAAACACCGTGCCGAAGTCTGCTGAACTGAAACGACGTTAGACGATGCACGGCTTTCAACGCCGCACCACTGTGCCGGTCGGAGTGGGGGGTGTTAGGTTTATTTTCGTTACGGAATTTCTTGATTCGGTCGCCGCGCTCAAAGCCCGCGATAAAAACTATGCAATAGCTTAAAAATTTATGGCGATTATGAAATCTTCTTCTTATCCGAGTCGATGGACTTAACTCCCTCTTATACTTTGTTCTCCCAGTATTTGGCGACGCATACAGCATTTGGACTGGCCTCGTACAAGTTATCCAAGCGCTGGTTTGGAGAGCAGATTTCTTGATTGACGCGTTAGATTTGACCGTCGAGATGCTGAGTTCGGAGAGGAACTGAGTTTAAGCCCATCGTGGTTATACAATACAATACAAAAACATCCCAACTCCCAACCTCCTGCATCCCTTACAAATAAATATTTTAGATTATGTACTTAAAGCAATATTTTAGCAAATAATCTTATTATCATGTGTGTGTGTGTGTGTGTGTGTGTGTGTGTGTGTGTGTGTGTGTGTGTGTGTGCGCGTGTGTGTGCATGTGTGGCTGTGTGTGTGCGCACCCGTGAGTGTTATGTGTGTGGTGTTTGTTTGTGTGTCTGTATATGTTTATCATAGGATAAAATTGCGATTATTTTTTCTGTAGAATCATAATCAAAATTCTTCAACCACGATGTCACAATTCTCCTACACTCCAATTTACACTTTGAATGTATGTTTAGGATTTTATTTATTTTGTTGTAGATGTAGCTCCCGAGGAAATAAAATGTACGTTGAGCCAAGCTGGAATTGGTCGATACCGAGGAACAGACGGTGTAAAACCGCCGCGAGGTGGGCGGATTGGATAGGTCATAGAGGACATGGCAATGAGTCCGCAGAGTAAGCTGAAGTATAAAAAGTTGACGCACTGCGAGAACGCTGCATTTTCTGTAAAGTTCAAATGTAGGGAACCGGTTTGGCAGTTTCCAGCCCACCTTCAAAAGCGCCCTCTGAGCTCGTTCAAGCTTTAGTAAATAGGTTTTGTCACATCCAGCCCATGAGTCAACGCAATAGGAGATTAAAGATTTTGCGAGGGCGAGGTACACCGTTCTTAGTACCTTGAAATTAACGATATCACGAAGTGTTTTAAATATAAATATTAATTTACGTACTCAGGCTGCGAGCCTGTCCATATGTGGGTGGAAGAAAAGAAGGTTATCGAGGTTGACCCCTAGATACTTAATTGACCTAACACTTGAGAGCTCAGGACACCCGCACAGCCTGTTTATTGATAGTTCTGAACAGGAGTGAGAAAATAGGGAGAATTTGGGAGATGCAGACAAACTCCTACTCGACACAAAAAAAACATAAATTTCGTCTTGTCTACGTTCAATGTCAGCAAATTCTCGTCTAACCAGTTCCGTACAGAGTTGGACCCAGTCTGGGCACAGTTGAATGCCAACTCCCACGTCTCATCGTAGAATATCAGCGCAGTAGCGTCGGCGTAGGTAAAAATAGAACCACCCCTAAGCTTAAATTGACATAGGTCGTTAATGTAGATTAAAAACAACGTAGGACCGAGTATACTACAATGAGGCACCAAGAGATTCCCAGCTCATTACTTAACCTATCACCAAGCCTGACACGTTGCCGTCTATTCGAGAGATAACTCCTAAAAAGTTCAAGCTGAAAGCTTCTGATACCAATTGACTCCAGCTTGGTAATAAGTGTGGGTACAGAGACAGTGTCAAATGCCTTCGCCAAGTCTAGGAAGATACCTACCACTTCCTGTTTATTATCCAGGTGAGTAACAATGTTGGTAGTAAGTTTCAGTACCGCATCACTAGCAGAAATGCCAGAACGAAAGCCATATTGTGAAGGTGACAAAATTTTATTTTTTTCTAAATATTTTACTAGTTTGTTGTTTATTAGTCTTTCCAAGATCTTTGAGAGAGCGGGTAGGATCGAAATTGTTCTATAATTAGTGACACTGTCTCTGTCACCACTTTTAAATATTGGCGTGACAACTGCTACTTTGAAAACGTCAGGAAAAGATCCCGACGAGAAAGCACGATTGCAGAGAAAGGTAATGGGACGGGTCAGAACTTCCATGTATCTTTTTAGGATTGTGGTTGACAATCTATCCACTCCAGTCGCGCAGTTGTCTCTGGGATTTGCAATTAAACTCCCAACTTCAGCCTCATTAGTGTCCAGGAGTGCAAAAGAATATGGACAAGACTGAATGACACCGACCGACGTCGCAAGTTGCCGGTTGGTTTGATATTTTCAGCCAGTATTCTTCCTATGTTTGCAAAAAAGTTTTTTTCCCCAATCGATACTACGCTCTGGATCCCGAGATGAAATAAGGGAATCTGCACTAGATTTATGTTTAGCGGTAGAAGTAATATTTTTATAGCACTCCAAAGACGTTTATTATTGCCTTGAGCATTCTGGATCAACGCTCTATCATAATCCATTTTTGTTTTCCTGAGTAGGGCGTTGCAGAAATTTCTATACCTGGTAAATGTAGTCCTAAGTATTATATCAACAGGCGATTTTTTAAGTTTAATATGAAGTTTCGCAAATATTTCAAAAGTCCCGTAGTCATCCAAGGTTTTCTTAATGAACATCGGTTTGACGCTGCTTTTAAAGAGGTATTGGCAGTAACAATTCCGTTAAGAGTATTAGTAAACCATTTTGTGGCTTCATTTATATCAGACATACTGTACAAAGGATTAAAATTAGTTCTTTGTAGTTCTCGTTCCACAGAGTCTTAGTCGATTATTCTAAGAGTTTTAAGTTTGGACATTACATTCGTTTTTCTATAGTTAGAAGTTTATCGTGATCTGTTACAAACATTTTGTTTTTAAAATGATATAGTCCAGGCAAGATTGATTGTTACGTGTGGCCAATGTGTACGCAGGAAGCATGCCGTGACAGGAAATGAAAGTTAGGTATTCTGTAGACTGAGAGTCGCAACCGTTTTCAGAGATATCAATGTTCATATCGCCCACCAATACTATATTTTTATATGAAGAATATAGGTTTAAATGTTCATTTAATGTGACCAGAAAATCATTAATATTACGATTACTAGGTAGGCGATAGATTGACACTAAGACTGTGTCAGTACCTAAAATCATAGTGATACAGTTAGCGTCCTTTATTTTTGATTCTACAACGGTAACACAGTGATGACTGCGATAGTACACCACTACACCTTCATTTTGCGTCGAATGCTGTGATGTAGCAGTAAAGCTGTATCCATCGAGTGGCGGAAGGGGGGGGAGAAGTCGCCAACCAACACTCGGTAAGTACCATTACGTCCCAATCCGTGTCACTCCTGTCCAGAAGCGTAACTTAATACTTCTTATTTTTTTACATATAATTTTTAAAGATGAACGATGCGTCACTGATATACTTTTACAATCCTCGATCGTACAGGTAGCGGACCTAGCCACTCCAAGATCATTAAGTTCCATGTTTATATCGTCGAGATTATAGAATTGTAATGTGTAGGTAGGATATCGACAGATAACAAAGTTTATTTACATTTAAGTGTGGGGTAGTTTGCACTAAAAATACTTGTACTAAAGTTACAATATGGCTGCGTGTAAGTATCAATATTCTGTGACTGGTTCAAAATTAAAACTTTAGTGTTATGTTGTAGGTAGAATAATAATATTAAATAATACATTTTATTGATTACTGGATGCATGGTTTTTAGGCCAAAAATTATGTTACTGCTGGCCAATATTGCGTAATGATTAGCTGAGTGGCCGTCCGATGAATTGCTATAAATACATTGTGTGCTTGTGTGTGTGTAAGATTTGACGTAACATGTGTATGGGGTGTGTTGTGTTGGATATGGGTTATCTTTCAACCTGTAAATATAAACGTGTAATACGACATTAATAATAATAGGATAATAATATAAATCTACTCATTGTGTTTTCATAACCTTTTTAAGATCCAGTTCAGTTTTTATCCACGTTGGTTCCGATTCTGCAGTTTTCTTAATGAAAACCTTGCCACGGTACGTCCAACAGCTGTTGCACTTATCTTGTTTTTGCAAATTACGACCAAGGTAATAAAGGACAATGATTCCGCGATGTAGATCGGTGTGGGCAATCTGACCAATTTGTGGTGTGAAGAAGATAGTGTGCCACCTTGTTCAGTTTATTGAAAGACTTTCCTTAAGTACAACCGAGGTAAATTCCACTACTACCGTGCCGACAGAGCAGCGATCTTTGCAAGGCTTTTTTTCTATAAATATTCTTGATTTCCGTGGGTCGAATAGGTTGTTTTATAATATCTCCAATCGAGGTGAGTTTGGATCTAAGGATCTCCCAGTTTTCGGGTACGGAAGGAGGCAAGTTATTTATTTCAATCATAGCAGATCGCGACGACATTCCAAATTGTCCATCCTACTTTCCAGCTGGTTAATGCGAGATTGGAATTTTCTCTTTCCGATGCATCCAGGCGCTCAACTAGCTCGTCGTTTTTCTGTGACAAGAACGTAATGGACTCTTGGATTTTAGAGTTTTGACCCAGTAAGTTATTCATTGTAAGAGCCTCGAATTTTATGTTTTGAGTGCGCTCGAAATTCGCAAATAATTTAGTCATTTCAGACATAAGTGAAGCAATGTCTGTGTTGATATTATCCTTGAAGTCTGCCTCTAATTGTCGTCGTGCCCTACGTGTCTTTACACCAGGGTCCCTTTTATCCGATTCACTAGGTAGTGAGCTCAATGCGGGGTCCGAATTAGCGTGTTGTAAGTTAATGGGTACATCCAAATTTAAAGTTATGCCAATAGCTTTTTCCCTAAATACCTATTAAGGTAATTAACTTTAGCATTGTATTGTTTTCTTTCATTCGTTTTACTTTATACTTTGTTATGCATTCTATGGTTAGCCTCTCTCACCGATTTGCGTTAAGTTGTAAACTTTTATAAGGCTTTTTTCTGTGTAACTTGCAGAATATATTAGTGTCCTAATTGGCTAATCGATGTTTTGCTTTTATATATCGTCTTTGTTGCACGCTGTGAGACATCCAAATAAAATAAACTATATGAAACATAGATTTGGCGCCGAATAGATTTTGATTAGGTTTTCAGAGTTTGGTAGTTTGGGGTCCAATTTAAAATCTAGGCCATGTTTCATCTAATTCGGTTGGGTAGAATCAGAGATATAGCTTGATATCTCCGTGGTACCAGCTTACATACATTTGGAAGGTCATTGAAAACGGTCGATCGGGAAAAAGATAAACTGCCCTGAAAACGATTTCCACGCAGACAAAACATAGTAATTGACTAGTAAATATAATGAAAATATAAAAACTTCTATCTAATATTCATTATTAATCAACACCTATTTATTTGATGGATAGTTTAAACACTTCAGTAGCAGTAGTGTCTCTAAAGACTACAAAAAGTAAGATAGCTAAACAATGATATAATTAAGTTAAAGTGTCCGACAGGTGACTGTTTCAACATCATGTCTGCTATAAACATTTACTGATGTTGTGCTTTGTTTGAAACATGAGTTGTTCATCTGTATCTATAATTGTATATCGACATAAATAAGCACTACAAAACGGACATGATCAATTCTTTCTGGAGTGTCACAATCCGAATAATAAACTCTACACACTAACGATTAAGTTACAGTCTAGTATTGATTAGTTAGGCAGTTCAATATTTCTCTTTCAATTTTCCAGCTAATACTTTTGCCGTTTGGTGAATTTTATCATGGATACGAAGCACCTACCTCGTTATTCCACCGGCCACAGTGAATACTTGCTGGACTACGCTATTGACCGCGATTTCAACAAACTAATCAAATCGTCCAACCTTTTACAAACATTGATCCTGCAATTTAAATACAGAATCCAGGACGGTTTTATTACTTCTAACATTTTGACGTTTAATATTCTCAATTTGGGTAGCACAATTGCATTAATTGCCTGTCATTCAATTCAGGCACTTCAAATAATTCTGCTGAACTTACAAATAGCTAGTCATCCACTAGGCATATTACTTTTACATTTAGATCCGAGAGTCCACAATGCGTTCGAAGAGCTTCATGGTGTGAGACATCACCGTCATACCGCGCACCGAGCCCTTGCCTTTATAGACTGGAGTAATAATACTCAGCCTCCATTGGTTTGGTATCTTCCCGATGCGGAGAATGCGGTTATAAAGGTCGGTAAGGATGCTTACACCACGAGAACCCATAGATTTCCATGCCTCGATAGGGACTCCATCAGGCCCGACAGCTTTCCGATTCTTCATGCGGCGAAGAGCCGTCTCGATTTCCTTAGCCGTTATCGGTGGCACAAGTCCTTGGTTCCGAGGGAGGTCCGGGTCTTTGTGCTGCTTGTTGAACAGCTCGTGGAAGTACGTGGAGTTCTGTCCCAGAGTTGTTGACAGCAGCGGCGACGTCGTGGGACTTGGTTCCTTCAAGCAGCCACCACCGGGATTGGCGTCGGCACTGCTCCCGGTATTTGCCTCGGGGCTTAACGCGCAGGTCCATCACAAGGACCCGGTGCTGGGCAGTGAGACTCTCTCCGGGTATAGCTTTACAGGTGGCTACTTTGCCAATATTGTCTCTCTGAGTGGGAAAGTAATCGATCTTGATGGCGCTCCTCCCACTCTTGTAGGTGGTATGTTCGAATTTCTTTTGAAAAAACGTGTTTACGATGGCCAAATCGGCAGCCGCACACGTCCGAAGAATTTCTTCCCCTTCAGCGTTACGGCTCCTAAAACCAAAATCACCATGTACACGGCTAAACTTCTCACACTTATCACCCACATGACCGTTCAGATCGCCACCCACAACAATACCCTGTGACAACGGAATGTTTCGTAGAACTTCCCCGACTTGCTCCCAGAACAGCGCCTTATCCGCATCGCTGCAACCGACCTGTGGAGCGTAGGCTGTACCTCCCCCCCTTATTAAAACCTCTATAAATAAATATAAATAACTCTACTCTCTCACTCACTCATTCTCTCTCACGCTCATTCAGAAACTAATTCACCCGCTACTTCCACTTGAGGGTTCAAGTGCTACTTCTATTTATTACCTAACGCGTATTTCCTGACATTACTATGGCCTCGTGATCGTCTAGTTATTCCTACGTTGTGTTTGTGGTAACCCAAGACTTTTAGAGTTGGAAGACAAACAGGTTATTATGATTTGATAGGATAAATGATTACCAGGTAGCAGATAAATATAAGATTTGGTGTATTTATAAAGTAGTTGTCGTATGCTCAAGGGGAATGTTGAAACTAAGGGGATTTCAGGGACTCTCCATATTATAAAAAAAATAGGGGATTGGGAGAGTGAATCTTGCCCCAGCCATTACACTGGCTCATCATATCCTCTATAAGTCAGCTGAGGATATGATATCTCTCCGCAAGATTCCGTTTGGAGCAGCCAAAGACGTCTTTTAAAAACTCCAATCCGCCCAGCAATGCCTTTTTCTTTATATTGAAAGAGAGGTTACAAAGAGGTAAGTCATAATCGTCAGAGTCAGGTTGTTTTTGAGTTATGAAGTGACTTGAGAGGACAATATGAACAATCCAGTGTCTCCAAGACCATATCCAGGTGATAAATGTATAAAGTAGATCCAAAAGCTTGTAGCTCTTTCCACGAACTCTCCACATCGTCTCGTTGTAGATGTGGCAACCCAAACATTTAAGGCGAATACTTGGGCTGTGTTTCCTTTTGGCGACGATGAAGGGCCCGAATTCCGCGGCACAGATATAGGTAGCATAATGTAGTATCAGCAGGTAGTCCATGGAGAGAGTGCTCCAAACACATGCAAATATGGCCAATTACCGGCGGTGATTTCGTCAAGAGTAGTAATATTTGGATATGTTCCATAAATCAATGGCGTTGTTTCAATTCCAATGGCCTTGCCATGATATGTGAATATTGGGGAAAATATCAACCCTGTTATAATTTATTGTAATCCGGATCGCAGAGATAGGTAGCAACCATGTTGCACTCGTAGCATTAATGGCTTAGCCATCATTGGTAGATTATTCGTGTAGAAATTCCTTGGTGGTTGTGAATCCAATAGTAGCAATCATGAAGCAAGTAATATTGATGTCAGGACAGGAAGCTCCTGTAGAGTCCGCCTTCCAAGGTCTGACCAGTGATTTATGATTAGTTAAAACTGTTTGATCCTCCGTGGGTATGTATACAATTTGCGACTAACATCCAATGCACAGGCCAAAGTGCCGGGGTCTGCTCTTTCGCATATAGGTGGACATTCACGAAGTAAGGAAGCGATTTGTGGAGGGTCAAGCCAGGTGCAACTGCTACACCAACGGCTCCCCGAGGGCCCTCAATCTAATGATTTTAAAACGGTTTCGCATGAGTTACGTGATTCAGACAGTCTTGCAGCTTCCCATTGTATAAGGCCGAAGCCTTTTAACATCACAAAACAACAACTCGTCCGAATAGCTATCAGCTGCGCTCCCCCTTCTAAAATCTTCGATATCGGTCAACCAGAGAGTCCCAGATGCAGCTTTATTCTACCTTTTGATTACCTCCAAACACCACTAACACTCAGTGAATCGCCACAGATGCGGACGGCGTCGAACGCGATTCCAGCCTGAGTACACTTTTACATACTCGCAAACCATACACATATGAAAAGTCAAACAACACAAAATAGAGTATTATAATCGAGTCTCAAGTATAATATTTGCTGTCCACCATATCATAGTATTAAACCGGTCTATCTTTGCTATCCGAATACAATCTCATTTTTTTAGTTCCGTAGTAGGAACCTAAGCGCATCCATTAATTCGTAATTTTATAATCAAATCCTAAATACAAGTTATTCAAGGAATTCAAATTGTAGAACCAATAGCAACAACTCAATCAAATGCTGCACCCGAAATTATAAAATTTGCTTTCACCAACGCCCTCTCGACCAATGCTCGGCACTTGCGCGCGAAAGGGTTAATACCAATTATTATTGGTCCTAAACAATTATCGTGATATTTTGAGACGAATCTTACTACTAATGTGGTTTTGTATGCCAGCTGTTTCAGTTGCCTTCTGTCAGTACATTTTACCAAAAAGGGAATCGATTTATTTATTGCCGCGGTTTAGTCCCATCTCTAGACGTCTTCGAAAGGTCATCTACCTAATAGCGCAAAAGGATAACATGCGTTCTCCATTTATTTGGCTACGTATAAACAGTATGTATTACTCTTTCTGAAATAATGGTAAAGAACTCAATATCTGGGTGTGTGTAGTTTTCCCGTAAGTATTGTCAATTCAAATGCTATACCAAAACTATTTAGATTTCCTTTCTTGTTAGCTCGTTATAAATACCGGTGGCTTATGTATTTTATATTTTACGTGGATTTGTAAAATCCCGTGTTTATTTATGTCCTTTACTTAGTAGGTACCTATTTCAAGCGATCTTTAGTTTCCAAAGTTCTCGAAACGCCACCTAGAGAGAGTTAGGAAAAGCTTTTAGATACCCAATGGAAAACTGTTCATGTCGTAGTCATCGATTAGATCGTATCTAACGGGTTCCCAGGAAAATTTACAGATGGCGCAGCCAATCGATAGGGTGAAATAATACATTCAGGTCAAATTTACAATTCTAGTGATTTCGGTTTCGATCTAGGGTCAGTTAGTGTTTTGTAACAGGTCATACAATTGTTTTAGAGTACTCCTTAATTTAGTTATAGACTAAACAACGAGCTGTACTGCTAGCGCCAACTAGTAGCCGCTGGTTGAATCACATTAGCCTGCTTTCTTTTAAATTCGATCCTAAGTTTAGATATAGATATTTTGTTTCATTATTAAAATTACATAAATACAGCCTACATTTACAATCAATTCAATCTATAGTGGAGTCCCTAGGTTAATCTTCACATTAAATGAGTAATTACTCGATAAGTGTCAGCCAATCACAGTTCTCATTGGAATCGGAAGTCGGGTAAGTACCTATAATGAAACAAAGACTCCTGCGCGCCATATCTAACCCGATTAAAGTTCTCCTCCCAGATACGGTGTTATGGCTACAAAATGAATTGTGAAACGTTTCCCAATGCTATTTAGTGGAATTATTTTTGTGCTTGTTGTGGACTTGGTGTATAATTGAGAGTAGTCAATATCACCCATAAAACCAACAAAATGAGTACCGCGCCGCCATATTTATCTCAGTAGGTACAATCTCACGATTTATTTAGGCGCGCACGTTATGTTCAGATTTCGCTGTACAATTACTAATTGACTACTTTCTGTTTTTTCAGGTTATCACCAAGTCGGTGGCAATTCAATCACTGTTTTTTCGAATGGCGAAATTATTGTAAAAGTGATCTGAAGAAATTGTAAGATGCGCGGACCAACACCCTTTGTGCTTATTTTATATTTTAGTAAATAAAGTATGGTGCAACAGAATATATTCAAACAGTAGTATAATGGTGTTGAGGCGATATCCTAGTCTTCCGGGGTAAGTTATAACTTAATACCTATTTTGGCAATAATGCCTAGGAGTATAGTGCGAACAATGGGGCCAAACCCGGGTACGGTCGCGGGCCTCATCATGTACGAGCTAGTTCTTTGAGAATACCTAATGTGAATACCCGGCCAGTAAATGGGAGCCTACTTTATTTTTGTTTAATGTTGTTAAGGCGTATGTAAGTTTAATACCTGCAGTGACCGGTAGGTGGCGCTGTCAGCGATATTGTTACATTTCTACATCGCGGTATCGAATTGTGTTTTACGAATGGTTACTCGAATGAGAAATTTTTATTGATTACACTTCCTACCACTGTGAATTTGAGTATTTTATTCCTGGTTCACCCTTGGGGTTCCCGAAAACTCCCGATTCAATATCTGGGTTGTTCATGGTCCTTCGAGGAGCTGGTTAACTAGCTGTGCACCCGGGTGGTGGTGCTTTTTGTGTAAAACATTCGGCGGGGTGTTGCCGAAAGACAGTGGATCGCTGTCAGGAACGGGGGATAGCAACTGAAAAGTTGCCGTCAAGAAAAGAGCAGGAGCCGGCCGTAGTACGCTGGGCTTCAGACAGCGAGACCTGTCAGGTGAATTGGAGTGCAGGCGGTGGTGCCGGGCGAGTGGAGTCCGAGGAGCTGGTCATCGGAGTTATCTACCGTGGGCGGCGCTGATGACGTCACAAATGACGTAGAAGGCCTACGACAGCAAGATCGTGTGACGTATCAGTGGTGACGTAAATAGTGACATAAAACTGTGAGTACTGAACATTTATTCTCATCGTCAAGCAAAATTCAACCTTGTGCCTACGAACAATTTCACTTTGGCGATTTATTCCGAGTTAGAAGATTTAGTGCAATTTTAAACTTTATTTGTATAGTAGTTTTAACTTTGAAATATTTCGAACAATATTGTATTAAAACCGAACATTTAGCCATTTTGGACTTTATTTCTTTACCGGTCTAAACTTCGAAATATTTCAATGGAAATTGTGTTAGAATAGGACTTAGAATAATTATCATAAAAACGAAGGTACGGGAGATCTATGCCCGATTTTGGTTTCACAAAAGGGTGTCAAACACTTAGAAAATATTTGGTAAATTTTATTTTATTTGTATAATTACATTTTATCTTGTTATACTCGTATTTGTACCTGAAATATTTTACAGCTTGGAAATTTATTTTATATTGTTGAATTTTGAATATTTACATTGTTTATTTGAATTTGAATATTATTTTTTAATTAAAAAATTTTGTTATATTGTAACAATTTTTAGACTTGTAAATTAATTAATTAATTATTTTACCATGGCGACTGAATTAACGAATGCATTACAATGTCTAATTGATTTTCAATTTGAACTACATAAACGGATTGTGAAACATCAAACTAATTATACAAAAAGTCCAAAGAGTCGCATAACTAAACAATATTTGGAGGGAAGACTGGAAAGCTTAGAGCAACTATGGTTTGAATTTTTATCCGGTCATAAAGAGGTGATGCGTAGTGCGATGTCGAAAGTTATGTCATCGACAGCCTATATAAAGGAAGGATTGTACGACAAAACCGAGGAGATCTATTCGGAATATAAATGTCAGTTAAAAATAGCTGTCGATGAGATTACTCGTGATAACTCTGCTCAACCTTTGGCGCAAGGCGCAGATCGTGTAAACTGCGGCGGGAGGGTGTCTCAGGTAAGATTGCCTCAAATTAATATACCTAGTTTTTCGGGAAAGTATTCCGAGTGGTGTACTTTCAGGGATTTATTTAAATCGTTAGTCCACACTAATGTGTCATTGGACAATGTCGAAAAGCTACACTACTTGAAGGGGTACTTAGCGGGCGAGGCAGAGCAGTGCCTTAGACACATTCCAATTACAGACAGTAATTATACCAAATGTTGGTTATTGCTGGAAGAGCGCTATAATAACAAAAAGTATATATGTCACCAAGTACTTAAGCGTTTATTAAGTCAAAAAAATATCACAAATGAGTCAGCTAGCGGTTTAAAGGATTTGATAGACACTACAAACGATTGCTTGTCAGCGTTATCTAGTGTAGGAGTAGATGTTGGGAGCTGGGATGTAATAATTATACATATATTGACCCTGAAATTGGACCCAGAAACAAAAAGGGAATGGGAATTTACAGTCACTAAAGATACTTCTTTAGAGTTACCTACCTACGAGCAATTTAAAAAGTTTATTACCAGCAGATATCGTGGATTGGAATTTTTGGATTCTCGGTCCAGTTCAGGGAATAAGCCTCAACATCAGGTAAATGTTAATAAGGTTAAATCGTTGCATGCAAGTCAACTGAAATGTACTTTTTGTTCAGAGGGACACAAGCTAGGATATTGTAAAAAGTTTGCAAAGGAAACGGTAGATTGGCGGCGAGACCACGTAGCGAAAAATAATCTATGCTACAATTGTTTAGGAACTAATCACTCTGTTAAGTATTGTCAGGTTAAGGTCGGTTGTCAGATATGTAAAAGAAAACATCACTCTCTTTTGCACCCCAAGGGTAATGTGGCCACAGGAAGTGTCAAAAATAGTGACGGGGTCGCAGTTACTTTAATGAGTGCGAATCCACATGATGAAGATAGCGATTCTCAGGATAGCGACTTTCAGGAAGATGCGATGGTGTCATGTTTTTCTTCAGGAAACAGTTGTAGCCAGGTGCTGCTAGCGACGGCGTTAGTAAGCACAACGTCGAAAAACGGACAAGGTTTGTGGATTCGGGCGTTACTGGACCAGGGGTCACAAGCTTCATTCGTGACGGAAGCGACCGTTCAGATGCTTGGTTTACAAAAAACTAAGATTAAAGGGCAAGTTTCAGGTTTGGGTGGTAACAAAAGTGTCATATGCAAAGCAAAGGTTAATATACAAATAAAGTCACGAGTTAATCCAAAATTTGTGACTGTGGTACAAGCTTATGTTTTGCATTCAATTACATCACTTTTACCTTCGTCAAAAATTGATACACTCAACTGGCCGGAACTTGAGTGTTTAGAACTGGCTGACCCCCAGTACCATACACCAAATCGCATCGATTTGCTTCTGGGGGCGGAGGTGTACAGCCAGATACTCAATGACGGTTTGAAGAGAGGTCCACTTGGTTCACCAGTGGCTCAGTCCACAAAACTAGGTTGGATAATTTCAGGTGCGATTAACAACAGTACCAACGCTACAACAAACATCAAAGTTATGCACTGTTGTTCGGGGGACAATGACTTGCTAAAACGTTTCTGGGAACTCGAATCGGATATGGAGTTGTCTAAAACAGAAATGTTCAAGGATGACGAGAAACGCTGTGAGGAGATTTTCAAGAAAACAACAACACGGGATCTAGATGGCAGATACATTGTTAGTCTTCCTTTTAAAACAGCAAACCCGGAAGTCGGCGACTCGATGAGGATTTCTGAAAAAAGATTGAAATCATTAGAATATAAATTAAACAAAAATAAAGATTTAAAAAGAAGATATACTGAAGTAATAAACGAGTATTTGAGTCTGGGGCACATGGAGTTGGTACCTGAAAGAGAAATAAATTGTAAACAGGCCGTATACTTACCCCACCATGCAGTTGTACGGGAGGAAAAAGAAACCTCGAAAGTTAGAGTCGTTTACGATGCCTCTATGAAAGGAACTAATGGGAAGTCTTTGAATGACAACTTACTAGTAGGACCAACATTACAATCTGATCTGAGGCATATTATCATTCGTTGGAGACTTCATCCAGTATGCCTAACAGCGGACATCGAGAAGATGTATAGGCAGGTAAGGGTGAACGATCAGGATGTCGATTATCAAAGAATCCTATGGAGAGATGATCCGAAGGACGAAATTAGACATTACCGATTACTAACGGTTACTTTTGGCACGGCGCCAGCCCCTTACCTAGCCGTAAAGGCATTGCAGCAAGTAGCTTCAGATGAAGGCGATGAATATCCGCAGGCAGCTGGAAGAATCCATACAGACTTCTATATGGATGATCTCTTAACAGGTTGCCAGACTGAAGAAGAAGGAATTACTGTATATCAGGAAATAAATGACCTGTTACAGAAGGCAGGTTTCAAGCTGCAAAAGTGGACAAGTAATAGCACCAAAGTTCTAGAAGGAATGAAAAAGCTGAAAAAGAAAGAAACGGAAAATGAGAGAAAGGGAGAAAAGGAAAACTTAAAAATAAAAACGGATGAATTAATAAAAATAGTCGGACTTACCTGGAACCGAAGCGATGACTCCTTTCACTACGCCGTGGTACTACCAGAACTTCGAAACCCTATTACAAAGCGATCTATAATATCGGATATCTCAAGGTTTTATGATCCTCTTGGTTGGGTGGGGCCCTGCATCATAATTTCAAAGATTATGATACAGAAACTGTGGCTAGCTGGCTTGGGCTGGGATGAAACTGTACCAGAACATCTGTTGAACGAGTGGCTTGTGTATCGTGAAGAACTGAAAACATTGTCAGAGGTCAGAATCCCTAGATGGATACAAACGAAACACAATGCGGGATTGGTAGAGCTGCATGGGTTTTGTGATGCCTCGAAGGTTGCATTCGCGGCAGTCACCTATATTCGCGTGATCGATTCCAATGGAAATGTTCATGTTTCATTGGTAGCTTCCAAGACTCGAGTTGCACCTGTAAAACAGGTCTCTATTCCAAGGTTAGAGTTGTGTGGGGCTCTCCTGTTGACCAAACTTATAGTGGAGGTTGCCAAAGTCATGAAACTGGATCAGAGAGTCATACATACATGGTGTGACTCGACCATTGTTTTAGCTTGGCTCAATAGTCATCCGAGTAGATGGAAGGTGTTTGTGGCAAATAGGGTATCCGAAATTTTAACTACCTTGGATTCACATAGCTGGTCGCACGTAGCATCCAAAGAGAATCCAGCAGATCTAGCATCACGGGGTACTCATCCATCAGACCTAATTAATAATAAACTTTGGTTTCATGGGCCCGATTTTCTGCATGCGCCTGAGATAAAATATGGAAAGCCCAAGGATATTACCACTGACATGGAAGAAGTGCGATCACACTGTACTATGGAGGAAATCCGAGTACACTGTGCAGCTGTGAAGGAAGCTGTATGGGACAGATTTTCATCACTCACTAGAATGACAAGAGTCTTGGCATATTGTCGACGATTTATTGACAACGTCAGAGCGAAACCAGAAGAAAGGCGGTATGGCTACCTCACGACGTTAGAGTTGATGAGTGTATTGAACTTTTGCATTCAACAATGCCAAGAACAAGCTTTTGGCAATGAGATAGCTATTATTAAAAGGAAAGGCTGTCTCTCTGGAAAAAATCGTCTCCGTTCTTTGAATCTCTATTTGGATCACGATAATATGTTGAGGATTGGAGGAAGATTGGAACATTCAGGTCTAAGTCGGAATAGAAAACATCCAGTCCTATTACCACGCAACTGTTATGTAACCGACCTTATAGTTGCTGATGCTCATAAACAGACATTGCATGGGGGACCGCAATTAATGTTGTGTTATTTGCAAGCAAAATTTTGGATTCTTGGCTGTAAACAATTGATAAAGTCCTATTATAAAAGATGTGTCACCTGTGCGAAGAATAACACAACAACACAAGCGCAATTGATGGGACAATTGCCGACCGTGCGAGTAACGCCTGGTCGACCCTTCAAATCCAGTGGAGTGGATTTTGCTGGGCCCATTCAAATCAGAACTGGTAAAGGCAGAGGCTATAAGGCCCACAAGGGGTATATTTGCCTCTTCGTCTGTATGGTGACTAGAGCCGTACATCTAGATGTGGTTACGGACCTGACGTCTGAAGGCTTTTTACAGGCCTTTAAGAGGTTTGTTGCCAGACGCGGATACTGTAAGGACATCTGGAGCGACAACGGCACCAATTTCGTGGGGGCATCAGCAGAGCTAAAACAGCTTTTCCAATCTGAAAAGCACTCTATACTTAAGGAAGTAGCAGAGGAATTGGCAACTAATGGATGTAACTGGCATTTTATTCCACCCCGAGCCCCTAACTTTGGCGGTCTATGGGAGGCTGGAGTTAAGTCAGTAAAGTACCATTTAAAACGTGTCATCGGTACTTCAACATTGACGTTTGAAGAAATGTCTACGGTCTTGGCTCAAATTGAGGCATGTTTAAATTCGCGACCCAATTCCGTACTTAACAACGATTCGGAGGCGATAACGGTCCTGACTCCCGGACATTTTCTTGTCGGCGAACCATTGGTTACTCCACCAGACAGTAATTTTGAAACTGCCAACGTCAGTTCATTGCGAAGATGGCAGTACACGCAAAAAATAATGCAGGATTTTTGGAGGCAGTGGTCAAAAGAATATCTGGCAAAGTTTTATCAGCGGTATCGTTGGGCATCTCCAAACCCACAGCCCAAAATAGGCGATGTTGTTGTAGTTAGGGAAGACAACTTACCTGCCTGTCGATGGCTCTATGGCAGAGTGATTGCAATCCATCCGGGAACCGATAATATTGTCCGTGTCGTTACGTTAAAAACTAAAAATGGCACTATTAAAAGACCTACGTCCAAGCTTTGTCTCCTCCCTATCACAGAATGAACTATTTTATTTTTAAATTTTTATATTTTATTATGTTTTTCCAAATTTATATTGGAATTAATTTGAAATGCATGCAAATTTTATATTCTACATATTAGGTTACTATGTCAATATTGTTAAATACATGAAATTTTATTAGTCTATTAATTAATTTGTCAATTTCGATTATGTGAAATTGATTTAATTTAACTTAATACTGGATTTATTAATTAATTGTTAACGAATTTTATATGAAATTTATATTTTTAGGGGCGTTCTTTGTATATTTTAAAACTATGCATGTAATTTTATATAGTTGATGATTTATTATTGTCAAGGTAGGTTAAGGACAAATCTCATATTTGTCCTTGGTGGGCGAATATGTTAAGGCGTATGTAAGTTTAATACCTGCAGTGACCGGTAGGTGGCGCTGTCAGCGATATTGTTACATTTCTACATCGCGGTATCGAATTGTGTTTTACGAATGGTTACTCGAATGAGAAATTTTTATTGATTACACTTCCTACCACTGTGAATTTGAGTATTTTATTCCTGGTTCACCCTTGGGGTTCCCGAAAACTCCCGATTCAATATCTGGGTTGTTCAAATGTAATATTGTTGCCCTCCATGATTCTAACCTAATACTAGACCTATTACTATGATGGTTATGACGTATTGTTTTATTAACTGTAATTCTCGTTTATTTCAGGCAATTGGTATGAGATCTGTCAGTCTGCGGCAGTAACTAGTTTCGAGCTAGCGTGGATCTCTAAAGTATGGCATCAGTTTGGAGTTTCGCGAGTAGACAATCAATGGTAGGTAAATGAACTGTTTAATTTTATGCTACATAACCTTACTCTAACTGTACATAAGTTGTATAGTCGCCCCTTCACATTCCTACCATAAGCAGGCCCTGGTTAGTCTAGTTTATGCCCTATCCTATTTTTATTACATTGGACAGTATCTTATCTCCACCAAGATGAGCCTACCATTCAGTAGTAGTGTTTGGTAAACTGATTTAAATTCGAATAGATCATATTGTCTTACAGATTGCTTCGAGCTAGGAGTGCAACGGGCTGCTGAATTCCTACTGGTGGTGTAATCATAGCTGAAATAAGCTCTACTTAAGCTGTCTTTATTATGATACTAATATTTTACCGATGAAGACTTTACATTTTGTTAAGTATTTCCTAGTATAGTCAAATATTTTGTGGAATAGACATCAGAAATCCTTCGTTATAAATTTACTGATTGAATACTGAGTTGAACTATATACCTAATGTTAACTCAGCATTGTATTGCTAGAGGCTCGCCCCTCACTGGTTTAATTCTTGAATTCTCTAGTATATTAGATATTGTCTCTGCGAGGGTTTAACTCAATTTGGAAATTTAATAATATTTGAGAATTAAAAGTCAGTATATTTTATTTGTAGCGTGTTTATATTGGATTATTATTAATGTTACTAAATATTGAAGTTTTATGCTGTATTTTGTACTACTTTGTTTTTCTTTCTTATCTCTGTTATTGTTATTATAATCTTTACTGTTTATCCATTTTAACAATTGTTACAACCACACTTTGGTACCTAAGGATAATCCTAACATACCTAGTCTAGCTAGCTTGTCCCAAATATGAAGCTTGAATCTATTCCTTGTAATTGCAAATGCATCAAAATAAAATTTATAATTTTAATTGATGTGTATGTATGTGTCCCTGCCTAAGTGACGGAGAAAAGACCGAATTTCTGTTGTCTTCTCTCCCCTAAGCATGTGTCTAATACCTTTACTATCCTACATTCCCTAACCAGTTTGGAGTGGAAAAGCACCAGTGGTCACATCAAGGCATAGTGAGATTCCGTAGTCCAAAAAGTGTATGCCTAACCTTCCAACAGAACTCCTCCGGAGCGTGCTGATGGAATGTGTACCTGTCAAGTCCGAGGGTCCAATCTAGCTGGGGAGGATCCTCGAAAGATGTGTAAAAGATCATGAGTCATCAGTATTCGAGCAGGGTACTGTTTAGCGAGAAGCGGTCAGACCCGCCCAAGCGGCGTACCATGTTTCCATGGCCAGCTCTTACTCGAAACCTTAGACCCACTTTAGGTACAAGCGACCGCTAGTCCCATAGTAAGTAGCTAATATCTTAAAACAAATAATGGGATCGTAGGAGTCACTTGCCCGAATGGTAGTCGGAAATCCATTCAGATCCGCCCTTTAAAATAAAGGCGGCACCAGGAACCTAAGGAAAAGCATCAACTACTCCACCTGAAATAAACAAACTAATTAGAATCTTATCACTGTTCCAGTTACACTCACGTTCCTGTATATTATTTATCGTAGCACTGATTCTAATTCCTTATCTAGGTAAAATCTTTTACAATCCTCGATAACTTGGGCGTCTTGAACTTCACGTATAACAGCTCGTCGTCTCGACTCAACCAGAAGTGTCCCCCTGAAAGAATTTCGCGACCCCAAGAAAAGCCAGCAGCGTTTCAGCAACTCCAACAACCTGATTCAAAAGTGCGCCCCGAGTAACCACGAGTTCCCGTCTCCAGGCCCTTTTATAACCTCTCAATTGTTTCTAATGAAACTGTTCACGCGAAACCCTGTTCTCATGAAACAAGCACAATTTCCTGCGATCGCAGTAGGTATGTTTTCACAAGAAACTATTTCACAGGATTACCGTAGGTATGTTTCCCAGGATCATTGTAGGTATGTTTCACGCGAAACTGTTTCATAGGATCATAGAAGGTATCTTTTACGTGAAACTGTTTCCTAGGAACACTGTAGGTATGTTTCATGTGAAACTATCAACTTCCCGTGACGATCGAAAACAACCTATATTCCTCACCAATAAGGTCGATTCTTCATTGTCAGATACAATTTCATGCGATCATTGTAGGTATGTTGAAAGTAGGACGATTGAAAGTATGCTCTATTCCGAACGCAATAAGGTCGATATTTCACTATAGGATTTCTGTTTCACGGGAAACACGTGAGATTTTCAAGGCACATTCTCTCGATGCCGATGGAACTTACGCTTTAATGATAATAAAATAAGGTTGATATTAGTTTTGCCATCCGAACACCGACTTAACTCGACGCTTGCCTCCAGCGGAAAATGGGCCTTACAAGTAGGCATTAAGGGCGTGAATAGCTTGTACTCAGATATCTGTATTCAAGTAGGTATCAAATTGCGGAGTATAGTAATTTTCTTTTATTTTTATTTGGATAATATATTTTAAAATGTCCCCATCTATTTTACTATAGATAAGTATTGATGCTGACCTCCCGACAGTTGATAGGTAACAGTTTTAGGTATATTGTTGGTAGGAAATTGTTTTAGGTGTTGTATGTCTTTCTAGGTACTTACCTATACCCAATGTCGACGCTTTAATGTTTTTACTACTTAGGTATTTAGTTAGACTACATGAGTGTACCTATTTACCTGTGAATGGAATAATACCTAAATCTGATTATCGTACCTATTTATTATTGGAGCTTAGGTGGGACCGTCACATCGTTAAAACAAATGAATGAAATTACAGGTATGAATGTCTAGGTATAAAAAGAAAAAAAGAAAAAATTATGTACGTATGTACATACCGAAACTGGCCTGGCATACAGGCCTGCGAAAATATTGTGTGACTCATTTAGTCACAAGTGGTGTGATGATTTTTACTTTTGCGGAACATAGGTTATGGTCTTGTGGTGCGTTCTGATTGTGTTCAGATCGCTGTCCTAGATATGCACTTTATTTATAGGTACAGTAATTATTTAGTTTACACGGCACTGAGACTACGTGGATATTTATTTATTTTATTTCGTTGCGTATGCTAACCGGCACGCCGGCGCCGGTAGAACACAGACTAGTGGCAGGTCAAAACTAAGGGCCGGGTGGCTGTAACCTAGGTGCTTGCACCCCGCGCCCCGCCGCCCAGGCGCATCACGGAGAACTATAACATGTCTATTTTATAAAATATTTATGTAACAACAATGTCTTTGGCTGTATAGGTATAATATATATGTAGTTTATTCGGAACTTAGGACGGTTCTGAATTTAAACTTTTAGACCGCAGCGTTCTAGACCTCACTCCGCGGGTTTCGCGGAAGATCAGCGCCGCGGCTTCGGCCGTGGGTCATGCTGAGTGAGGTCCTTTTGTTGACAAGGTGTGCCACAGCACAGCAATTCCGAATCAATTTATAAATTTTGTAATTTGTTATATGTTTTTTATTTGTATGATTATTGTTTATTTAAATTATGTGATTATTGTAATGTGGTGTCCTTGTTAATGAATAAATTTCATTCATTTATTCATTCATTCATTAAAGCCACTGTCTTCCTATCAGTGACGTTGTGCCCTCTTTGATAATAAACAATTCTAAACGCTAAATTCTAAATTCTACAATTCATTTGTGGAATGAGTCTCCGGGAGAGGTTTTACGTAGAGACTGCTCCAAAATAGAAATGAAGAAATATCAAAATGAAATTTGAAGGTAAAAATAAAAATGAAAATGTAACAATGTTTTGATATGGTTTAATTAAAACGGCTAACTCATCATTCAACCCCATTCAGTGTAGTTTCACCGTCATCTCTCCTGTAGACTTTAACCGCCATCCTAAAGTCGTCGCCGTCACCAGCCAGCTCCGCACGCTGTTCAATCGGCTCCCGGGGTAAGGCGTAACGCAGCTTATCGAAGAACCACGGGTCGCCCCACTTCACGTACGTGTTGGTCGACAAGTAGCTCCTCAGCTCGGCGTCCAACTCCGGTACGTTGAAAACTTCTTCCCGCAGAACGACGATGACCCTCGCGCGGCCTGCCTCAGCCGTCGCGGCGTGGGCCATCCGGAACTCCATGAGGCCCCACGAAGACCGCAAGAAGCTCTTGGACATGACGATGATAGTCCTCTTAGAATCGTGGACGGAACGCGCAATTTGGGCGGGAATCCATTCGCCGGCCATCCAGTCCCGGTAGTGTACGCACAGATTGTACATTGATAGTTTCGGTAGAATTTCATCCGTTACAAAGTCGTCGTCCTCGTGGCAGAATGAGATGAAGATATCATATTGCTTGGCAGCGTCCGGTACTTCCTCCTGCACGCAGGAGAGGCACAAGCCGTGGATGAATAAAAACACTCTGATCTGTTTCTGATATCGCTTCACAATGAATCCAACCACGAGCGCGCAAATGGATATCAGAGACAACGATGATATCAGCGGCCATCCTCTCCATGGCTCAGCGCATAATTCGTTTATGTTCAGATTCTTTAGTAGTCCTTTGGTATATTCAGAGCATGCCACAGTTTGATAGTCTTCTATCTGTGAATAGTTATAATAATATGAATATTGTAGGCACAGAATTCAAAATAAGATACGTTACCTTAAACGCAAGTTAAAATCACTGGCTGACCAAAGAGACTTTAGCTCCCTGTGTGTTCTACAGGTCGTACATTGGGGAATGTTCTCAAGAACTTTTTGATATTTTGATATGCCAACCGCCGCGGGCTGGGCACTCATCCCCACTACGTAGTCCATCTGTTGGTGACCACGCGAAGATTCGAAAGAACGAAAGCTCGTAATATTCGGATATGGAATGAGCTCTCAGCCATAGCTGGGAGTCCTAGCTACAGTGTTTCGTTTGTACATGGAATTCCTCAAGAGGTATAATTTAATGTGCGTCCAGCTCTCGCGGACACGCCACGCATACAACGCTCGTGCTATCGCGCGCTGTTGCATTTCGTCGTGCGAAACAATTCGCGAGATCTGGAGTTTGGACGCACCCTTTAAGGTCATATGAGAGGTAGGCAATGCAAGGGGACATTACCACTGGTAACGCACCTGTGTTGCTGATGTCTATAGGCGGCGGTTACCACTTTCCATAACGTGGCCCGCTTGCCTGTTTGTCGGCCGTATAACCTTTAAAAAAGTAAATAGAAACGCCATATGGGATACCAAACTTCCGATTGTCTTCAATATGGATATCTGAGCGTGACTTGGGACTCTCAACAAACCTGATGCCAATATTGGAAAAAGTCGCCACCATTAACTTAAACTTAAGCCTAAAATTACATTGTAAGTGGTTTTCATGACTCTGCTGACGGTCCTGTGGAGCCTCGACCAAAATCGAGAATGGGAGTTCAAACTCGACTTGGTTACTAACAACGGTTGAAGAGTTCCACAGCCTAACTCTTGACACTGTCATCAATACCTCGTCTTCAAGCATACTGTATAGAAATCGTTAAAAGCAACCAAATGAGTCTAAACTCGACTTGGTTACTAGCAACGGTTAAATTGTTCCATTGTCCACCTCCTGACTCCATCAGATCCTCATGTATATATCATAGAATTGTACTCTCACAGAAACTTAGCATGGGTGCATAGTTACCTAATAATCGGTTAAGAGGAAGTACTTGAAAGTCGCAGTATAAAAAGATGACCAAACCAGAACATGACGTCCTTAGAAATTGACCTACTGAGAAGATGTCTAACTCAGAAAACGACCTGCCTAGCCTAAAGGGATTTTCCTTTAGCGGGGCGCCGCCGCCGGTGCCTAGCGCGCGGGGGATCAGTGGTGGGGGCTATGGGGGGAGATTATGGTTATGATTATTTATTATACACTAGCAGCTGTAAACTGAAACAACTGTGTATATCACGATATTTAGTATAAGAATAAGATTCCGATGATGAATGCGGGGGTGCGGCGCGCGGGGCAGTGAGCTTTTTCTTCCGCGAAACGTCACTTGATGACGTTCCTCGGAAAAATAACGCACACGAAATTATGCCCGAACTTGTTCCAAGACATTATATCCCGAGACGAAAAAGCTATTGTTTGTTTGTTTGCTGAAGGCATTTTGGAAATCCTTATAAGAAAATGGCGACTGGCGGCTGAAATGCTTCTTTTCACCCAAATAGTTTGGCAGATTATGTTTATTAATAAAGAAGAAAAGTTTTTAAGTTTGGATGCTGGGGTACTATAGCATGTGTGGACTGGCAGACCTTAGGTTAGGACGTGCTCTAAGATAAATAGGCTTTTGGGAGGGTTGGTGCTCCAATAGTGTGACCTGGGCTTTAGTGTGTTTAGCATGTTGCAGTAAGTAGTATGTAGATCTGTACATATAGCACTGGCTAGGTAGGAATTCAAATGTGTTCCATTTGAATTAGAAGTAAGCTGTATTTTACATCTTCATTCGATAGTAAATTCTCAACTAAGTAACTTGTGCTTTTTAACTTTTAATCAACGATCCCCCGCGGAGTTACAGTACCTAAACTTCGAAATGACTGAACCGATTTCGCAAAATGAATATTTTTTCTGTCTCATTCAATGAACCCTTTTGATTCCAGAAATATAACAGGGTCTCGCGAGATAGTCAAATGTTTACAGAAATCTGTACTGCGCGCGGTGAAAACCGCGGGGGACGGCTTGTCTTGAATTTCTAAGTCTGATACATTTATAAATATTTATAAACTGTGTAGTTGTACTCTTTGACCACAAGACACCAAGATTGTTATTCTAGATGATTTGGGAATTGAGATATTATATCGAGCCGTGCAGGAATACGACTGCGCGGGGTGCGGCAGGGAGCGCCTCGCGCTGCCCCGCAAATCACGCTTTGAACCCGCCCATTGCGTATTTAAAGTGACGGCAAGCCTCTCCTTAATGCGCGCATAAGACTTCTATTGTCATATCTTATATTTTGATTCCTGTGATATATTGCTTTTAGTGAACATGTTTAGGCATTACTTGCTTTATTCTTACGTACCTGATTAATATTTTCAAGAAGCGCAGTGAGCCATGGTAAGTTTTCCTCGTCGCACCCACAGTCTATTGTGCTACCGACAAACCAAATCTTGCGACGTTTATTAGAGAAGAGCATTGTTGCTGCTGCTGCATCAGCTCTTATCATGGAATTATTGCTTAGATCCAAAACCTTAAAACAAATCAAAATTAGATGTATAGTGACAGCCGCATACAATTGTACCTGTTTCTTAAAGGCAACTTCTGATTTTTAAATGTAGATTAAATCTGTCTGTAGTCAGTAGCAGTAGCAGCATCTCGCTCATGCTCACAATTTGTATGGTACCGTTGATCCAGCGAAGAGAATTTTCCTCCCTGTGTTCCGAGGAATTGCTTTTCACGTTCTATCATCGCACTATCTCGCTATCGATACTGATTGCATCATCAAATCTTAGAACCAAAATAGTTTAATACTTTGCACTTGCAGATAAATTTTCTTTGCCATTTTGGATTTGTGGAATAAGATCAAGGTACTTCGGAAGATGTTCAAGCGCCATCGAGGGCTTTTAGGAAAGATGATCATAAGACAACACGGATACTACCAGCAAGCAAAATTGACTAGTAGAGCAGGAAGTCGGACAGCAGGTCCTCTCTTGCCGCGCGGGAGTGCGACCGGGATATGAAACCAGGATGATGATGATTGTGGATACTACCAGCAGGGTCGATGGGATGTCATCAGCTCGTAGGCGGCTGATGGCGTTGCTTGGCGCGTGTATTTCAACAAGGTTTCTCTCGTAGTACAGCGCGGCGGGCAGCGCATGCAGCCCGAGCGCGCCGCACCGCGCGATGATGCCGTTGTCGCGCAATCGTCGCCGGCACGTGCATTTTCCACACGAGTACTGAACAAAAATGTCATGGTCACCAAACGTGGAAACGTGGGAGAGGGCGCTAAAGTGCTTATGTTTACATCGAGTTTTTAATCAACACAGTACACAATACTGTGTTGATTAAAAATAGAAATTGTGTAAATAAGTTAAATTAAAGTATATATTTATGTGTTATAACCATCAAATAGTTCGAAGAAGTGTTATCAGGCGGCAACTCTTTGGGACTGGAAAGAAAATAGGAAACATCGCCGAAATTGTTTTTAATTTTAGCACCACCTCTACAGTGTTAAATTGCTCACATTAATGCAAGAAGGACTCCAATAAGAGGTCAGAGAAATTTATTTTATTATATTGCAAAGTCCTTATATGTATGAACAAGTGCCAAATTTGCTTTTAAACTTAACCTAAAATAATTGTTTAAAATTATGTGAATCACCCGCACATACCCATAGCAAATAGCCCCATCTATTGCTGAATAGCTGAAGCTGATTCCTTATCTGTTTTGCAAACACTCCGCTAGAGGGCGCTGTTATTGCGGTACTTATTGGACGGCTAGCTGCTAATTCCAATGAAGGCAGCGCTCGCCGACCACGCAACTGAGCACTGGGAGGACCACATCATGGAGGTAAGCGACTACGTGCCCTCCGTGCATCGTCTATGCCGCCAGCTGTCCTACAAACCCCAGCTCGTCCGGCCACTGCTGGACTCCGACTGCCGACCCAGGTACAAGGCTGACGACAGGGCGGAGATCTTCGCCGAGCACCTGGAGAAGCAGTTCACACCCAACGATATCAGAGACCACGACCACCGCGAGGCAGTCGAGCGACGCCTGCGAGAGCGACTGACAGCACCACCCCCGGCAGACGAACAACCCCTGTACGTCTCCCCAGGCACCGTGCAGCGCGCACTCAACCGCACCAAACCCAGTAAGGCCCCGGGCGCGGACCGCATCACAAACGCGGCGCTACGCCACCTGCTGCCGCGCACCGTGGCGGCATTCACCCGCTTTTGTAACGGGATACTACGCACGGGTCACTTCCCAACAGCCTGGAAGCTGGGGCGCGTCATAATGCTGCCCAAGCCCGGGAAAAATCACATGAAGCCAGAGGGAAACCGGCCCATAACGCTGCTGTCGATGCTGTCATAGGTATTCGAAACGCTCCTGCTTCGCTTCCTGACCCCGCACATAGAGCCCAGGCCGGAGCAATTCGGCTTCAGGCCGGGCCACTCCACCACACTCCAGCTCACCCGGGTACTACATTGCCTGGCCACCTGCCGGAACAAGCGAGAGTGCTCGGTCGTGGTGATGCTAGACATGGAGAAGGCCTTCGACAGGGTATGGCACGAGGGCCTGCTGTACAAACTGTCGGAGAGTGCCACTCCACACAGGATCCTACAGGTCGTGGCCAGCTTCCTGCAAAACAGGGAGTTTCACGTGGCAGTGGAGGACAAGACCTCATCGGTGCGCCGAGTCCTCGCCGGCGTGCCACAGGGTAGCTGCCTCTCGCCTGCCCTCTACGCCATATTCACTGACGACATCCCCGTGAGCATCGGCGTGCTGTTGGCGCTCTTCGCCGACGACACGTCGTACCAGAGCTCGTCGGTCAACGTCACCCACGCCATCAAGCGAATGCAAGCCCAACTTGACACCCTACCCGCCTGGCTCGACAAGTGGGGAATGTCGGTAAACGTCGCGAAGACGCAAGCCATGATCGTCGGGCGAAGGAATAACATCGGCGAGCTGCCCCCTCCACTGAAACTCCAAGGACAAGACATCCCGTGGTCGCGCAGGGTGAATTACCTGGGCCTCACCATCGACCAGGGCCTCACTATGCGCGACCACGTCCAAAAGACGGTCGTCGCCGCAAAGGTGGCGCGAAGTAAACTGCGTCCGATCCTCGCTAGCTCGCTACCACTGCGGGCCAAGCTGGGGATCTAGAAGACCTACATCAGGTCCCGCCTCACGTACGCCGCGCCAGCGTGGTACGCCCTAGCCGCCAACAGGCAGCGGCAACGCCTCCGCGCGCAGGAGAACCTCTGCCTGCGCACCATCGTCGGCGCCGGTAAGTACGTGAGGAACGCCACCATCAGCCGCGACCTCCAGCACGAGGGCCTGGACGACTTCGTCGTGCGTCTGGCGCGGCGGATGTACGAGTCCGCCGACAACTCGGTGCACCCGCACATCCGCGGCATCGCGCCATAGAAAATATATGGGTAGCTCTGAAGAACTCAGTGTGAAAAGAATCAACATGAATTAACATTACAAAATTTGAGTGAAATAATATCTTTACGAGATGAGATTGAGATGAACTCATTTTGCAGGAAGCCGGATCATCGCAGATGGACGTGGGTTAGTCCCGATGGTGTCACAAAAAATAACATTGACTTAATCCTATCTACGAAACGGCATACAGTT
This sequence comes from Blastobasis adustella, assembly GCA_907269095.1. Taxonomy (NCBI): domain Eukaryota; kingdom Metazoa; phylum Arthropoda; class Insecta; order Lepidoptera; family Blastobasidae; genus Blastobasis; species Blastobasis adustella. The sequence goes on from OU026132.1 coordinate 3,885,343, forward strand.
AAGGATGTCTCAGTGAGCAACAGCGTTAAAATTGGCAGTGATCACCGCTTGTCAAGAGGTACATTGAATATTAATATACAGCTAGAAACACAGCTTTCTACATTTACAAAACCGCTTCGAGTGCCTAAGAGAGTGCACCGACGTGGTCGACTACAATAACAGGTTCGTGGAAACTGTCTTTGCGGTTGGGTCAAAATTCTATAAAACCTGCTGTACAAAAGAATCAACAAAATTGTTGCAATTCCCTGACGACGTCTCTCAATTTAAGCGACTTAGGGCGGATTGTTCAATCCTCAGATAAAATGTCTATTAAATATCAAATATCAAATCACTTATTAGTCATCATAGGTAACATAAAGGTGGTCTCATATAATAGTGGTTCCATGATGTGCCTCTTGGCATTCTAAATATTAGGTCCACATTTAATTAAACAAATTAAAAATTCAATAAATTAATGTCATTTAAAATCAAAACAATTAAACGTCAGCCAACATGAAATTAAAAATTCAATCAATCAATGTCAATAAAATTAAAATAATTAAATGTCAGAAAATACAACTTAACTACTTAGCGAATAAACTTATTAGGCTTTTTATCGGTCTGTCAACCAGTTGTCTATTTTCAATGGTAATTTATCTCATGGATAAGTATCTGACGGAATATTTTAATTCTGGCCACACCAAGTCAACACGAAATTCAGAGAGGTGAAACAAAAATTTCGCTTACTTAATTGTTAGAGCAGGATAGACTAACGAAATTGTCAGTGGCAAACAAGTGTCATTTGTGAGCTTATTCAGAGTAGAGTTACCTAATATTAGAAGAAACGCTATTGATTAATTATTGTTTTAAGTTATTTTATTTGTTGTGTGGTTGGATTGTGGGTTTATATTTTAAACATGGTGATTACCTTCTATTGGAATTTATCGCAATGGAAAATAAAAAAAAAGAGAGTGATTTGCAAATTTTACAACTGCCGAGACTTGTAAGTTAGTCGGCAAATTCGATGCTGTTACAAATAAAGATAAAGATAATGCATGAATAAACTAGAGCAATTATCTATTTCAAGCGGGATGACGACAAGTGCCCGCCCTTGGAAGTGTTTACCATTAAAATTGAAATATGAGGGAATAAAAAAAGGAACAAAGAAAAATCAAGAAGTTAAGTTGAGTCAGTTTCAGAGGCAAGAAATGTATATAACTGGAGGTCCTCAAATGCTTCAGATTTCATTGAAATTGAGGAGAAGGTGCTCAGTAATTGTGCCAATATTAAAAGCCCCGAGGCACGTCACGACAGTGACAATGTTTCAAGTAGGTAATAGTTAAATTTGAGCGAAATCTTCATCCCAAAGATGTATTTTGTTTCATAATACCAGCCAAACGACGCCCACTTCTGGGCATAGGCCTCCCCCAGAGATCTCTACAAAGGCCGGTCCTGTGCCTTCCCCATCCAGCTACTTACGATATTTACCAGGTCGGGGGGCATTTATTTGCCCCTAACAAAATAAAACCTCATTTGTTATGAATATTTTTAGTAACAATACCTGCGGATGCATCCATATGATTGCGGAGGTGCTTATCGAAGGGGTCGTGACCAATTTGGTAAGCGCCTACGCTCCACAGGTCGGTTGCAGCGACGCGAACAAGGTGTTGTTTTGGGAGCAAATAATACGTTTCGGGAAAATACTACGTAACGTTCCGTTGTCGCAGGCTATGTTGTGGGTGGCGATCTGAACGGTCATGTGGGTGATAAGAGTGAGGAGTTTGGCCATGTTCATGGCGGTTTTGGTTTTGGGAGCCATAACACTGAAGGGGAAGAAATTCTCCGGCCGTGTATGGTTGTCGATCTGGCCGTTGTAAACTCTTTTTTTCAAAAGAAATCCGAGCATCTGATCACCTACAAGGTGGGAGGAGCTACCCAGATTGATTACATTCTCACTTGGAGAGACAATATTAGCAAAGTGGCCACCAGTAAAGTCATACGCGGAGAGAGTCTCACTGCCCAACACCGGGTCCTTGTGATGGACCTGCGCGTGAAGCCCCGAGGCAAACATCCCATGGTGGCTGCTTGAAGGAACCAAGTCCCATGAGTTCGCCGCTGCTGTCAATGGTCTTAGTATTGCAACAGACGGTAAATCCACCCAACAACTCAGGGACAGAACTCTAGCAGCTATCGTACGGGCGGCAAGGACGGTGTTGGGGTGTCAAGGGACGGACGCAGGCTTGGCAAGGAGTCCTGGTGGTGGAACGACACAGTCCAGAGGGAGAGTAGGGTAAAGAAGCCCTCTTTAAAAAGTGGCAAGCGTCCAGATATTCTGAAGAACACGCTGCATACAAGGATGCCAAACGTGCCACAAAACGAGAAGTAGCCAGAGCCAGACAAGACCACTTACGTCCTTTGTACGTAAAGTTGGAATCGTCTGAGAGGCAGAAACTCATCTACAAGTTGGCATGAACGAGGGTCAAAGCGGCACAAGATATTTCCATTTATCGCTGTGTAAATGACCCTCAAGGCAACCTGTTATGCGACAACCGCGCGGTAAACGAGAGCTGGCGCTCGTATTTGCGCGAGCTACTGAATAAGCAGCATAAAGAGGTGCATCCACCGAACCTCCCTCCGAATCAAGGACTTGTGCCACCGATAACGCTTGAGGAAGTTAAGGCGGCTCTTCGCCGCATGAAAAATCAGAAAGCCGTCGGATCCGGTGGAGTTCCTATCGAGGCGTGGAAATCGATGGGCTCCTGTGGTGTGAGCATCCTACCGACCTTTATAATCGCATCCTCCTCACCAGGAAGATACCAAACCAATGGAGGCTGAGTATAATTACCCCAGTCTTTAAAGGTAAGGGTTCAGTGCGGGAGTGCAGTAACTACCGCGGTATAAAGGTTTGGCTCACACAATGAAGCTGTTCGAACGCATTGTGGACTCTCGGATCCGACGGGAGTGTACAGTTTCGGAGTGTCAGTATGGGTTTTGGCCGGGTTACGGGACTACGGACCCCGTATTTGCCCTAAGAACTCTCATAGAGGGATACAGATCAAGGAACACGCCTCTGTATTTCCTGTTTCTGGACATGCAGAAGGCCTTTGACTGCGTCCCTCGCGAGATGATCTGGTGGGCGTTGCGGTCCAAATCAGCACCTAATATAGGCCTATATTGACATTATCCGAGACATGTACCGTGATTTCGATTCCATAGTTAGGACTGCTGTTGGCGACACCGACCCTTTCCCGATTACCATTGGGGTACACCAGGGCTCTGTGCTCAGCCCACTTCTGTTTAACGTTATATTAGATATACTGTCAGACAGCATCCGAGGCATGCATCCAGCAGACAAATGGCATCTAAAATCTTTGAAACCAGAGTGTCAAATACTCTTAAGGCCCAGATTCTAAAGAAACTTTCATGTCCAATCTGGATCAGCTGAGAACAGCTCGGCTGGAGTTGGTACAGATGCAGATCGAGACGGCAAATAAACAACTTTCATACCAGGAACAAGAGCACAATTTATAAATGATGCATCTTGTAAATGAAGATAGAAGGAAACAAGAATACCACGAGCTAATGTTAAAAAAACTGAGTGCCAAGTGAGGTTGTTGTGTAGTGTTTGATCGATTTTGATTACAGTAAATTAAAACTACGTTTAAATTTTAACAAATTCACGCTTTTATTTAAAAAACACTTCTAATTGTATCTACTAAATTAAATTAAAACAATGTTTTAGAATATTTTTATTCTTCACTTAGATTCCAATATTGCGTTATCAATAGGCCAAGATTTGAATACTGGAATGACGTGAAGTAAAAAGTTAGCGCCGGGGATTAGAGAGAGATGAAGAGGTTGGCAGACAGGAGAGAAGAGTGGCGATTGCACCACCGATAAGAGTCATACTCTTAAATATACGATGATGAATAGGCACCAACTAAAGGTAGGGCAGAGTAGCTGAGGTCTCTGGTAGGGTAAGCTATCACATGCACGAAATCGTGCCGGACAGCCAGTATATTATAAATTTAATGAGTGGAAATATTATCACAACATATTTCTGACAGATGCCTTTCTTCACGAGTAGGATTGGCCACAAGTAGGTCAAGTATTGGTTGTGGCGGTACATGTAGTACATGTGGATCGTCTGGAAGTACCGGTTCGTTTTTTAATCTAGCTAAAATTGTGTAATACAGCACAAGCCACAATTACATATTGTGCCAGTGGTAGCTTACATCTTACACCTATACTCAAAACTGGGAAGCGCCTTTTCCACACCCCAAAGCATCTTTCAATAACATTCCGAATGTTCAAATTTGTGACTCATTGTACAAACTTGAGCTGATGTGTTTGGTTCTTGAAAATAAGTTAGTAAATAATTTGCTTGTTCATAACCGCTATCACCAAATAAAATTCCATTACCAAATGCGAAATTCTCACAATAAAATTTTACCGATGTTGCTCCTGTTACTTTTTTATAATTGGACATAAAGAGGAGCTGTGAATACAACTAAAATTACCGACAGTGAGATAAAAACTCCCAGTGGCAAAGAACCGTAGAGTACAGTTGTAACATGGGTGGGTTACACTGGTCCCTTTGTGTTAGGTGCTTGCTTTTATCTTGTATCAGGGAAAGCAAATGTTGAACCGATTCTTTTGTTAGTCTGAAGCGGCGATGAAATTCTGTATAATCTGTCGAATAAACGCTAACAGACTGTTTATCTGAGGATTGAACCATCAGCCCTAAATAGACAGATCTCCAAGTCTCTGAATCGCGACATACGCCGCTTCAATACTACCAATATTGGTGGTTTGGTTGTTTGTAATCATCTTAGCGTTAATGTCCCGGTTGTGCTCTCGAGGATGAGGGCCCGGGATCCGCCTTGACCATGATCCAGGATTCGGCCATCAGGTAATAACAGTGGAGCGACTACCATCTGACTTCCGTGACCCTGCAACCAGGGAAACCTGACCAGATTGGATCATGGTTACCTGCTTGAATTTACAGGTTTCATCACGGTGTTTTCCCTCACCGTAAGGGTATAGGTTAGAATTCAAATAATGTATATAACTCAGAAAAGAGTCATTGGTACATGGCGCAGCGGGATTACAACCCGGTACATCTCGCTTACGAGTATAATACTCAACCGCTCGGCCACCGACGCTCTTATTTCGAAGAACTTTAGACCAGTAATAGAGGTCAATCGACGAGTTCAACTTGGTTGGGCAGCGTTCGTAACGCTACGCCATATATTTTTGTCACAATTACCGCAGTGTCTCAAGACGAATGTTTTCGACCAATGTGTGTAACCAGTGATGACCTACGGAACAGAAACTTGGCCGCTCACTATGGGCCTTATAAGACTTTTACCCAAAGGGCAATTGACACTTTGCGCGATTGTATCAGAAATGAGGAGATCCGCAAGCGAACCGAGGTCACCCACAAGAATTCCAGGCTAAAGTGGCAGTGGGCAGGGCACATAGCTCAAAGAACAGATGACTGATGGGGCAGTAAAGTTTTCGAGTGGCGACCACGTACCGAAAGACGCAGCGTGGGTAGGCCTCCCACAAGGTGGACCGGCAACCAGGTAAATATCGCAGGCACCAGCTGAATGCTGAAGGCTCAGGACCGGCCTTTGTGGGGATCTCTGGGGGAGGCCTATGCCCAGCAATGTGCGTCTTTATGATACGATAAAAGTAAAAACTGAAATGAGTCGATGAATTTCGAGATTTCTCGGTCATAAAAAGTTGTCCCTACTTTTGAGATCACAAACTTAGATTTGGCATACTCATACAATACCCAATCATCCTAGAAATATAAATGATTTGTCGCAATAATATTGCTGAACCACTTTTTGGATCCTCTAAATATATTTGCCAATTGGGACTAAATAATTCCTTTTGATTTAAGTACTTACTTTTTTGCATTGGAACGTATCAATATTTGCAAGCATGCCGCGGTCAAGTAGCTGGGATTTTTCTTTGCATGTTATTCCAGTAATCTTCAGCGTAGGCAGGGAAGACATCTGGAGCGCTAGACATCCGAGCGAGCAGTCGCAAGACACCGTCCATGACATCAACACGGTGACATTTTTGGCCTGTTAAAATATTAAGGATATGATTTATCAAGAGCATATAAGTCACGATGTAGTCAGCTGAATATTGTATTCTGTTAGGACATAGGGTCAGGGTTTTATAGAGTCGGTTTTCACCTTAGGTATTATATGAGAAAGAGAGTTGAGCTGTTTCCCTAAACTACCTTGAGAGGAAAGAGAAGCCGAGATACGTTGAGCTGAGTCAAGCTGATCCGAACTGAGCTGATAGAAATGCTGACCTGTACTGTTTAAATGCTGTGCTGAATTAATTAATTGCTGAGCTGATCTGTTCCATAAAATCGATCATTAATTTGTCACATGGAAATCACTCTCGAATCTTACTCTCTACTCTCGAGATTAAATGGTTAATAAAGAAGTTTGTGTTGATTAATTTGAGGAGGGGTCATGTGGGAATTATGTTTGATTATTTTTCGTTAAAATTCGGGTATCGTGTTGCGGCGACGCGGATATATAAATAGATTTTCGAGGTTCTCGTTGTGTTAATTATCCTTTTAGTATAGAAATATTCTAATAGCACTGCAGTTTGCCCAACAGCTACGTAGCAGTAGGGTAAGTGCCGAATACTTGCCCCAGTGGGACAGTTGCCCCAGTTTTGAATACACTATGTTAGGGATGTTGGCGGCATTAGCACTTTACCATAATTGAAAGTGCCCCTCCCGAAGGCCTCTGTGCCATGTAATCCAACAGCGCAGGAAAGGTTTTGTCCTTGTCAGCAAAAATCTTCCGCGCTGAAGCTTTGATGGGCGTCAAAATTATTTTGGTAAGTAATTAATATTGAATATCTTTGGTACTGATTATGGCACCAGTCTACTTTTTATTTCTAGGCATGCATTAGGGTTAAAATTACATTGTATAGTATGTTTTATTTTTTAATAAGTTTTATTTATTTCACAATAAAAAGGCCAAGTATCCGTATCAAAAAGGATAGTCGCCCCATTTACTATTGTTGATAGTTGCCCCTAGGGCAACGCGAACGTGTTTCGTCAGCGCTGGCCATGTCTCGCAGCCATAGAGCATTACAGGTCTAATTATACTCTTGTAAATAAGCCCTTTGAGCTTTACAGGGATTTTAGGGTCACAGGTGACTGCCGTGAGTTCCCGCCATTTGGCCCAAGCTGCAGAGATTCGGGACTTGACATCGGGGCCAATATCGCCGGACTCATGCATCATGGATCCGAGGTATTTACAGCTTCGTTACCTACAAGGATAGATTCGGGATCTGAGCTGCAGCTGGCCATATACTCTGTTTTGGCGATATTCAGCTTCGAATCACCGTTTTCTAGCACATCCTTCCACGTGTTTACTCTGGTCTCAAGGTCCTGCCTAAGCTTGCTTACCCGTACAATGTCGTCAGCGTACTTCATTAGCCAAGGAGGCACGTCCTTAATTTCCGCTGAGAGGGCATCGAGTACAATGCAAAACAAATAAGGGCTCAGCACAGAACCCTGGTGAAAACCTATAGTAATCGGGAAAGGATTAGTATGGCCTACGATGGTTTTGACGACGGCTCCAGTATGGGCATACATGTCCTGTATAATACAAATGTACGCCTCGGGCACAGAATTTGCTCTCACAGCCCACCAGATTATCTCCCGAGGGACACTGTCGAAAGCCCTCTGCAGGTCGAGAAATGCGTAATGCCACGGTTGATTCCTACTGCAATGGGCCTCCTGGAGGACCTTGAAAGCAAAGATTAGATCCATGGTGCTGCAGCCCGGCCTGAAGCCGCATTGGTATTCCGGCAAGGAACATTCCTTGCGAAGTCTCTGCTCAATCGCCCGTTCGAATAGCTTCATTGTGTAGCTCATAAGTTTGATACCTCGATACGTTCCTGCACACTGCCTTTTCCTTATTTATTTATTTATTTATTTATTTAATCGTTCATTGTACACAAAAATGGAAACAAATATAAAGCAAATGTAAACATGACACAAAAGGCACCACTTATTTCCATGAAGAAATTTCTTCCAGCAGGCCTACAGCAAAGAAAACGTGATGATTAGAAGCAGCTAGGACGTGCACAATAAGAAAATAAGATACAGATAATTACGTAAATATGACTAACTAATATAAAATAAATAAAAAAAAAAAAAAAAAAAATTGGCGTAATTTCCTTATAGATTGGCGTGATAATATTTACACGCCACGCGTCAGGTATAAGCCCCGTAGCTTCAATCTTGTTGAATAGCTCAGTGAGCAAGAGTACGCTCCGGGTCCCCATTGTTTTCCAGGTTTCTATGGGTATTCCATCATGGCCAATAGCTTTTCAGATTTTCATACGTACCAGAGACCTCTCCACCTCATCAGGGGTAATCAGGCTTATCATGCCAAGGTTTGCAGGAAGTTGTGGTGGTCGCACGTAGTTGTTGGTCTCGTTAGACAGTTCTTTGAAATGACAGCACCACCGGTCTTTGATAGAATTTGCGCTTGGGAGCAAAACGCCGTCCGTACCTTTTATGGCAACACACTTTGTCACATCCAGACTGGCTCGACTCCGCGACTTTGCCAGCCTGTAGACGAGCTTGAGCCCCTCCACAGAATCCAACGCATCGTAGAGCGGAGCCAGCTGGGCCGACCGCGCTTTTGCCACCGCCATTTTAGATCGCCGCTTTGCTCCCAAGTACACTTCCTTATCCGATAGTGAATTACTGTGCTGTCATTTCCTAAAACATGCCTTTTTGTCCCTTACTGCTTTCTGTACCTCACTATTCCACCATCCCGTATCCTTGTCAATTCGTCGGCCGCCTTTCGACGTGCCGAGTACTGTTTGTCCGAGTTTGAGGATGGATTTCTGATAGTGGCACCAGAGCTCATTGGAGGTTTCGCCTTTTGCACTCCAATCGAGGCCATCGGCTGCCTCCATGAACTCCTGGCTCTTGCTGCTCAGAGTCCACCACTTAATAGACGGTACGCAGCGTTCTGCCGTAGGCCGTCTACTAATTACCTGGACGTCCATGACAAGGACTCGGTGCTGTGCATTGAGGCATTTCCCCTAAATTATCTTGCACTGGGATACATGGCCGATGTCACGTCTTTGGATCAGCAGATAGTCGATTTGTGATTGGTGCGAGCCACTTTTATATGTAGGTGATGAGGTGTTCTGGTCTTTTGATATGCAAATATCAAAATAGATGCTGACTGTAATTAGTTTCAAAATTTCCGTTGAGTTTAGCATAAAGTTTATCAAAGTCCTCACATTAGGTATTCCAAAAAGTAATAAAAATATTAAAAAGATATAATTTTGTTTAAAGTTTATTAGTAAGATTAGAGAAATTAAATATTTCGTTATAGATTTCATAGAGCTTTCGTAAATACCTAACAAGGTTCTAATATTGTCTGATTTTTTTATTGTTTTGTATCAAAATATAGTAATTTGAACATCACTTAAACTGATTTAATATATATTTCCCAAAAATTAATTGAAATATTAAGAATTCAACCATTTTCAAAATCCGGGTTATATTGACCCACCATACAGTCCATGTACTGATTTTCTACCATACAGACGCCGGGTTAACTACTATAGTCTATACGTATCAATACAACAGAAAACAGTTACAACAATATACATAATATGTATATACAGGGTGTCTCAAAACTCGACGTCAACCCGTATCGATTGAAAAGGCAAGTCATGCTGGTTGGCAGAAAAATATTTAGAAAAATCTAAGTTGCATGATTTCATAATTATAGGCATTTAAAAAAAAACGCAATATTGCACACCTTGCGACAGACTTTTCAGTCCTGTTGCCACAAAACTTTACTTTTTCCCATTTTTTTTTGCTGTGTAACCCTGAATAATGCTTCTCTAAAATGTAATCAAAATTTTGTAACCAGCTGCTTAAGCTTGCATAATAACTTGGACTCACCTCATAGAAAAAAATTCAATATAAAAAATTGCCTAGGCTTAACTGACTGTATTGAAAAAAAAAAGTACTACGCGAGTTTCGCAAGTTATGTCAAAAGCTGGCACATTTAGTAAGGATTCCAGAATGGTATAATACTTGGTAAATTGTAGCTGCTATCGTTGACAAAAATTTTTATTTCCTTTAAAACCCAGTTTTTAACAAATTTTTGTTACTTGGTTAAAAATGTAAATTGTAAAAGTAAATTGTTGCTTGAGATGAATGAGTCATTCTAAGAAGTGTGAGCGAGATAGATATTGACGCTTAAGTGACTGAGACGGAGAGAGTCATCTTACCAAGTGCGAGCGAGACAGAGAGTGACTCCAGGTATTCGCTATTGTACTTACATATCACAACACAATCACAAATTAGTACGTTACGCTCCTTCGTTTACTGCGCTTATTTACGTATTCGTTTGTGTTGATTTCGTACTGACTACTTTTGGCTTCGTTTATGGACTTGTGATTGCTTGTGATTTGGATTCGGACTGTTTACTTTCCCTTAACGACGACTTTAGCTTGCTCTGGACTTTCGTGTGACTAGTGCTAAGATGTCTGCGTATACCACTCGTGAATACGCTAATATGCACCTTATTTATGGAGAATGCAGGTGTAATGCCAGTGCTGCCGCCAGACTTTACCGTGAAAGGTACCCAAACGCTGTTCGTTACCCCGATCATCGAGTGTTTACGAATGTGCATCGTTTACTCTTCTCAGAGGGCCACTTCCCAAATTAAGAGCACCGTACAGGAAGACCTGCCAACCTGATGGAAGACGAGGTGCTAGAAGCTGTCGAAGAAGACCCAAGCACTTCAGTAAGTGCCCAAAAGTACAGCCCATCATATATAAAAAAACATGAATTACACCCATACCACGTACAGCGAGTACAGACGTTACTACCCGGGGACTACCCAAACCGGGTAAATTTTTCCCGGACGATATTGGAGAGTTACAGGGATGACCCACTTTTCTTAACGAAAATTTTATGGTCTGATGAATCAACATTCAAAAAGGACGGCTACATGAGCATGCATAACTTGCATGAATGGCATGTAGAGAACGCTCATTTAACGAGGCAGGACCGGTCTCAATACCGATTCAAAGTAAACATGTGGACCGGAATTTTGAATGGTCAAATAATTTGTCCTTTTGAGCTGCCTGAAGCGTTGAATGGCGAGGTCTACTTGGACTTTCTACAGAACCATCTACCAAGTTTACTAGAGGACGTGCCATTAAACATTTACAGAGAAATGTGGTTCCAGCAAGATGGGTGCCCAGCGCACTATGCTCGCTCCGTTCGACAATATCTCGATGAAGAGTTTCCCGGGAGATGGATCGGTCGGTCTGGTCCAATCTCGTAGCCGGCCCGTTCACCAGACTTGAATCCACTAGACTTTTTTCGAACACCAGTTTCGTGATGTGAACGTTATGGAATAAGGGGGCTAGCTTATAAATGGATTGAGAGCTATCTTATCGACAGAAGACAGTATGTAGAAATAGCAAAAGTATGTAATGCAGAGCGTAGAGCGTACAGATCCTCAATAGAACTAAATAAGGTAGGGGTGCGTGCCACAGAGTAGTAATTTGGGGCCATTATTATATTTAAATATATATGTATAAATGATATGCCAAGTGTAACTAACTATGAGTGAGTATATTTGCTGACAATATATCGGTGGCAATAGAGTGTAAAGATGTTAACAATTACAATGACGAATTGAATAAAACAGTACATGACATTATAAAATGACTGGATAACAATAATCTTAATGTAAATTTAAATAAGACAACACACATATGTACAATTTGTAAACAAAAATGGTCATAAAAAAGCTTTAACCGTAATAGCAAATAATTAAATTATTGCGGAGTCTAGTCAAACTGCATTTCTGGGCATCTGGCTGGAGAAAAGGTGTACATGGGCCACGCATATCACCAACTTGTGCAATTAAATAAACTCCTTTGCGTATGCACTTTGGCGGCTTCCAAAAGTTTGCAGTACGAAAATCGCTTTGCAGGCATATCACGGTTACGTATGCTCTATTATGAGATATGCCATCATAATATGGGGTAAATCATCCCACGTAAATCAAGTACTGTTTTGCCAAAAACAGTGCATTAGACCAATTTGTCATGTTGATTCGTTGACATCTTGTAGACTCCTATTTAGATCTCATAATATGTTGACTGTCCCGAGCATGTATACTTACGAGATATGTGTTTGTTAAAAGTAACATGCACCTATTCACTAAACTTTCGGAAACTACTGCTTTCAACACAAGGTTTCCAAATAGATTGGTGGTACCTACTCATTTAACAACACTATATGGCACAAACAGTTATACAATGGCAATTAAAATATAGTGCCTTGACAGTAATACAAAATTATTGCCATTAAATATGTTCAAATGCAAGTTAAAAGAATGGTTGATACAAAGCTGTTTTTACAGTATTAGTGAATTCTTTGAGTCATTTAAGCGCCGTCGCTGAATTGTATACTACCTGCAATGAATACAACGTATAGTTTAGGATGAATTTTAAAAAAAACGTTGTCGTACACAAAACAAAGTGACATTTGATCACAGCAATAAGATTACCAAAATTGAAAATATTATGTAGACTTACTTGCGTCCCGATCATTACAGAAACACCAGATTAGGTTTAATAGCTCGCCAAACTATATTTATTTTACTAGTCGTTTTGCGAAGAGACAAAATAGCCGTTGGCTGACAAACTAAATGAAATAAAAAATATGACATCGGAAGTGGTTGTGACGTATGGAAATGTTGGCAGTATAAAGTAATAGTTTGCGTTTGGTTACATTGATGCTCATTCTGACATTTTAACGTGTTAACGAAAGTGACATGATTATATACTATTACTTTATATACTATTACTTTATTTATAATTATGAATTTTGTTGCGGACATTTTAATAATAATTAGATTAATTATGCTTCAAATATTGCATGTCACATTCTGATAAAGTGTGAGAAACGAGGATAAAAATTGTAACATCTACCATGTACCACATTTTACAGCAATAAATCATTCATTCAAGACAATCGTCTTATACAATAACTACTAACACTAGTATGTAAGAGATACCGTAACTTACGCTATGAATGTATCTTTTTTAACTAACACTTCTTCAATTAATGACTATCCGTTAGCCAATGTTATGTGAAAAGCATAGAAAAAAGCAAAATTGGGGAGATATGTTATGTTCCTAGGTGAAAAGAGTAAATTTATGCGAGATTTCACGAAATTACTTCAAGCATAATTTTATCCAATCCAAAACATTTAAATTTTGATATTAAAAATTTTGCAATTTGCAATTTTAAAAATACCTGCCAGTTGCAACGTCAACGTAAATAAAAATAAAGCTTCCTACTAAAAATTCGTAATCAAAATCATAATCATAATTATAATCCTGCCATCGGCATAAAAATTTTAGAAACATGTTAAATTTCCTAATTTAAATAATGTCATTAATCAAAATAGATAATCATTTACAAATATTTTTATTTATTAATTTTAAGCATTATAAAAACATAATCATAAAATTTGTATTTCACCCATTCAATGTTATTAATAATTTAAGATGTCAACAGTAGATAGTGTCATAAATAATTCAAATGACAATTAAAATATAATGTTAATTAATATTTAAAAATCGATTAAAAGTCATACTAAAATAAATAATTAAATTTAACCATAAATTATTAACAATATCTACAATTAATCAACAATGTCAAAATAATGAAGATCCAATTACAAAATATGTCAAAATTATTTCAATGGCATTACAAATTGTCATTTAATCAGGTATATTTACTGAGAGAAAATATTATTTACGTTCCTTACACGCCAAAAAGAACTCTCCTCAACCGTATATAACGCTCTTTCGACAAGAAATCTGTATAGCTGCCTTTTAAAACTACCAAGAGTCTCTGCTTTGCGAATCGTTTTTGGGATAGCATTATTTAATTTTGGGCCCATCGCAAAAACGCTCTTATGAAATAAGGCGGTCTTGCATGGGTGGAGTGCAGTTGATCTCGGCATCATGTGCTTTCAACGCTGGGGCAGCAATGCAGATTTGTGCGTACAAATACGGCAATTTCGTACAGGTAAAGAGATGGCAAAGTTAATAGTTTTAGGTCTTTAGAAAATGGTCTACAGCTGTCTGAGCGTTTTAAATTGCAGATAGATCTAATACAACACTTCTGTACCTTAAATACAGTCTCTTTTCCCGTTGCATTGCCCCAGAAAAAAAACCATATCTCAGTAACGAGACTACAAGACGTACTAGAGACAAGAGACTAGTTTATACCTTTAGATAGCCAGATTATTCGTTTTTTGGCAGTGTGCTTGACTCTTACTACGGGAAAACATAGATTGTAAAATGTTAAAAATAGGTCGTAAAATTTATTAAATGTATCATTGGCGCTACCACTGGAATATATTTCTAAAAAGGTCAATTTTCCTAGAGATTCAGCAAATTTAACTAGATTCCGCAGATATGTACGTAGATGATTGTTTTGGGCTATTGGCTTTTTTATTATTTAAGGTTTCAGTGTCAGTTTGTGTACCGTGATCTGCAGTGCTAGAATTTCCTGACAAAAGAGGTCGAAATTCCGTTTGAAAATGCTGATTTATAGACATACAAGCCTGTGCCTTGTTTTTTAGTGACCTCTGCTCATAAGTCGTATATACTCATTAAAACGTGTTTTGTAGTCTACGTGTAATATTTCTCTCAGTTACCATCGTGATATATATGTTGCAAAGAAATTGCGCGCTATAACTTGTCTACTGTAGTTTAGAACTAAAAACATTGAATTTGAAAATTTGCTACATAATAATTTTAAGTTACAATTTAATTTAAATTCCTTGAGGTGTGGATTTTTAGGTTCTTCACAGATTATGATATTGGGTGTTTTAATGGTGCTTAACCATAAAAATATACTGGACAAGCAATCAAAAGGGTCATTATCATTTATACCACCCATAATTATAACAATCATTTGGATTGAGATGTAATAGCTCATCCTGATAGGCTTTAATTATGTCCGCCATTTTTGTTCCCGATTTCCAAAAACAGAATACCTGGAAATCAAGCCCTGTTAATTTTTGCAAATAACTTTGAAAATTTTTGCCCTGTTGATCTGCTAGAACATAAACCTTTTTTTTCGGTGTTTTTACCATGTCTTTAATTGTAGTTACATTTTCTATGTTATCCATATTTACATTTCCACTTATCTCGTTTCTTGTAATTTGTTTAATATTTCTATTTAAGCTGCTTCCTTGGACTATGTCTTTGTTAGGTGTGTTAACTCTTTCCTTATTATCGTCTATATCTACTGTATCGTCTTCTATTAATTTGGCACTTTTACCCTCCTCAAATGTTGTGCTAGCTCTCTGTTCTTTTTCTTCTTCTATTTTTTTAATCTGTAGTAGTCATAACAATAATTTATTTGCTTAATTGATATTTGGCGTAGTCAGGAACGTAACACACATTGAACAATATTTCCTTAAACTTTGTTCGGCGTAGACAGGAACGTTATACCGTTAGAACTGGTTATTGTTCGTTATAAAGTGAGAAGTATTTGTGAACGCATCCAAAATTTACTGTGTCATGTTGGCCTCCTTGTGTGTCTGTAATTGTGGATTGTCAGGTGTCCAATCAGCTGTTCTATTTAATTTGCTTGTATGTGATTTGCTGTTTTCCTGATGTGGATAATTTAAAATTATGGTTTAAAAGGAAAAGAATTGACTTGTGTTCGAAGAATGTGGTTAAAAAAGTGTTGTTCTTGTTGTGTTATTTCGTAGAATGTGATCTCACCCATAAACTGCACCAATCCAAACAACAATGGTCTTCAGAGGTTACGTATTTAACCATTAAATTATTAATTGACTTGCAGCGGTTTGTTTACCATTAGACGGTACGTTCCGTTCCTCTAATAGTCTGTACCCGATTCCCGATACCCGTTCGGGACCCGAAATGAAGAAATTTTTGATAAATGGCAACACAGCAGCTTTGTCGCGCATTGTTGGTCACAATGCAATATGCAACTGACAGTGCGATTGAAAAAATGGCTCGACAGACAAATTTCTGTCGCGGCGCGATCTGTGTCGCGGGCAGATGTAATAAGCGCATATGGCAGTCGCTCCACTGTAATTACCTGACCTGCCAAATCCTGGATCATGGTCAAGGCGGACCCCGGGCCCTCGTTCTCGAGAGCACAACCGGGACATTAACGCCAAGATGATTATTTTATTTTAATATTTACACAAATATTTAATATTTTTGTATTAAAAACTATTAAACCATTTGACCGCCATCTCATCCATGCGGCCGAGGATGGCATATGCTTGTCAATCATAGAAACAGTCTATTCACTTTTAACTTGAAGGAGTCTAGATTTTATGATTGTGATTGTGTGTTTGGTAAAAAAAAATAATATACTGAGTTTACCTGTAACAATCTTCGGTGGTGATAGCTATTTATCCAATAGTTGCACGTTGCACGAGATGAGGAATGTATTGAGTTATTCCGTAGATCAACTAAGACGGGCAGTTTTGTATTTGATGGCAAATAGTCAACCTGCAAATAAAACAATATTTTATGGCAACATTAAGGAATGTAGCCACCGCTGCCTAAGGACATCAGCAACACCAACGGCATTACCAGTGCGTTGCCCGCCTCTAATGTGGCCTCTACTCGTGAATTGTTACGCGCGAATTGTTCGCGAGATCTGGGCGCACCCTAATTACAGTTTATAATATTTCTCGTCGCGTCACTCTCGGGGCGTCGGTGGCCTAGTGGTAACGGTAACCGACTCGCAATGCGATAGAAGGATTATTTATCTTATTTTCTAGACTTTTGATAAAGAAATCTTTAAATAATGCATAATTTAAGAAACAACACAATGAAGATTTATCACAATAGTAGCCACCAGTGAACCACTACCAGGGAAAGGCCTCTTTCTCATTCTTCCAGTTACTTCACTTTTTAGCCATCTCTCCACTGTTGAAACATTTACCTTAAAATTTCCAGGCAGATCACTATTAGACAAATCCAGATACGTTAGGTTCGTGTAATTGCCAAATTTTTGACTCATTGGTTCATCGGGCTGTTGTCCTTTCATAGATATGTGTTTGATCGAATACTTAAATTTCCCAAGATACTTTTCAAGGTCTATAAAAATACGAATAAAAGTTCTTAGTTGCCATTGACATACTAATAACGACATTTAAATAATTATTTAAGTTAGCGGTAATACAGACAAAGGGCCAGGCCACAACACTACGGCACGACGACGCATCGTAGAAATCAACGATGTCGTACAACGCATCGCTGAATTATCCGATGCGCTGTCGTATTGTAAGAATCTGCGATGCGACGACACGCTACAGACAGTATACATTATACTCCGGACAGGCAAGTTATTCAAAACAAGATCACTGATTACGACACCAATTATTTCATTTCTCCAGGAACGTTTCGTCGTTACGTCAGTTGCGATGCGATGCCGCAACGCAGTATTGTAGGCTAGCCGTAAGGGCCGTCAGCTAATGTTATGCTTCAATAATATAAGTGACTCTTTAGAATATTCAGCCAAGTTTAAATAGGTACCTACCCATAGAATATAGCATTAAACAAAATATGAAAGGAACCGGATGTGACAAATAATAGTATACCGTATAGGTAGATGTCGAAAGTACGGGAGCAGAGGAATCAAATAACTTCGAAACCCCAAAAATATAATTTACGTAGTGCCGCGTCGTTGATGTCCTGATTTCGCCGGACCTTGAATCGTCTCAATCATTGATAGACTATAAATTGTTACAGATTATGTTTATGTTACAGACTATTGTTCACGCACATAACGGATATAAACATAAAATGAAAAAAGTACCAACCTTCTTCGTATACAATATTATCCAGGATCAATGTGTGTAATGTCTCGCTTATTTCACTAATACTGTCAAAAAAATATTAAAGTCTCAATATATTTTTTATTTTCATGTTATTTCCACGCTGTAGATTAAGGCTAAATCCTGTACGTACATAGTCATTGAGAGAGAGAATATTGGTAAAAATGAATGACTATTGTATTATAAAGCTGTTTGTCTTTCTAATAAATAAAATAAATAAATAAGGACTGCAGGTAGTGGTGATGATGACTCTGTAATTTAAAAACATGAATTCAAAAGTGTTACATCGATAAAATATTAATTTTATGCAACTAATTTTGCAACCATGCACGATTGGATGTTTGTTACTACTTCACGCAAAAAGTACTGAACGGGTTTTCATTTGGGAGCAACGCCTAAACGGCTTAACGGATTTGCATGAATCTTGGTTAGTGGTTAGCTAGATTAGTGTCTAGAATAAGAGAAAGGCTACTTTCTTCCCCTCCCCCCTAAC
Organism: Blastobasis adustella; assembly: GCA_907269095.1. Classification (NCBI taxonomy): domain Eukaryota; kingdom Metazoa; phylum Arthropoda; class Insecta; order Lepidoptera; family Blastobasidae; genus Blastobasis; species Blastobasis adustella. The sequence continues at coordinate 3,903,772 of OU026132.1, forward strand.
CCCTTCTTACGTGATATAACGTGCAGTCCACGCGGCAAGAGCCATAGCATGTATAATATAAATTCAAAGACTTTTAAGTTAAATCTTGTATTTAAGTTAGGTTAAATACAGGGTGCAGTCGTCTATTACCGCGATAAAATCGCAACATAAGAAAGCAGAGATATTAAGTAAGCATTGACCACTATCCTGCCAGCATAGGCCTTAGCCATATATTAATTATAATATTTTTAGACAAGAAGTCAATTTTATCTTTTACCGAGGTATGCTGATGAATTTACAGCTTGGTTTACTTGCAAGCGTGAGTAAAACCACTTCAGTGAAATACGATTTTACGAAAAGCATCCTTTTCGTGTGATTGAAACTGATTACAAGTTATTTGTAAATAAATATTATTAATACTAAAAATATAACTCTTACGTATTAATATTAAATCGAGTAAATATAGTGATCCGTAAAAGGCGAAGTAATTAATAGTTTCAAAGTAAAGCAACAAGAAATCATTGAGAGAGCATAATTGGTATGATTTTTGGTGAGACTGATGTTCTGTGGCTGTAAAGTGTAGCGCCAGATTCCCGAATCATATGTATATGGTGAAAATAATTTTGGTATTATTATCGAATTTGGTAACTGCACTATTGTGACAATGGGGGATATGGGACCCGATAACCATCTCAGGGGCCCAAGCCAACCTCACCTGCACGTGCTTCCCCTCCTGGCAGATGGATGAGTCTCTGGCAAATCAGTTTTTACCTTATGAATTGTTCAAGTCGGACGAGAGTCGGCGCACGTAGAAAGACAAAACCCCACAAAATTAATGGCAGGTCGTTTAAGGAAACCGGAAACCGTTTAGGGCTACCAGGTCCGGGGCGGGTCCGGTTAAAGACCAAGAAAGGTCGGCTTCGCGTCATGGAACATTGGCACGCTGACCGGACGGGTTTTTTGAGTTTTGCAACGGTTCCGAATAAGACGGACAGCATCATAATTAAGTTATATATTAGAAACGCTTTTAATAGTGTCGAGAGGGATGTTCTATTAAGCAAGGTTAGGGAAAGGCTGCTTTCTCTGTAACCTTTTCTCCACCAACTCTGTTACTTCTAACATTTTCTATGACGAGACTCTTTTTCTGTCCCAGGTCGGGGCGCAGCAGAGTGATCCACTTGGACCCCTAGCTTTCAGTCTTGCTATGCACAAGGCTATTTTGGAACTTAAATCCCCTTTAAATGCATGGTACCTGGATTATGGTACAATTGGAGGAAAGCCTGCAGTAGTGGAGCATGATTGCAGATCCTACTACCGCTCTTGCGTAGGCTAGGGCTAGTGGTAAACACCAGTAAGTGTAAATACATCTCCTGCAGTTTACAGTCTCCTTCTTCCTTTCCCCTTTTATCTTCCATGCTTCCAGGTCTTGGGGAATTCTTTTCGTCATCTTTTCATCTTCTGGATTCAGCAATTTTTGCCGAGGCCATTGCTGAAACTGTACTATATAGAACTCGGCAAATCTGACCAAATGAGTCCAAACGCGGCAACTAGCAACTGTAGAAGAGTTCTACTGTCCATCTTTTGACAATGTCAAGCATGCTGTATATATCGAACTCGTCGAAACTCAGCAAATTAGTCCACCCTCGACTATGTTACTAGCAACGGTTGAAGACTACTATCCACCTCATGACTCCATTATCAGATCCTCATGTATTATAATATTGTTCTTTCACATGTATTCAGTATGTATGCATAGTATCATAATAATAAATTGGACTACTCAGAAAATGACCTGCCTCGCCAAAAAGCTAAAACTTTCGTATCCAGAAGGCTGCTTCTTCTAGTCGCCCGGGGACGCCTCGAAAATCTTTCCCGACACGTTGCTCTGATTTTGCTGTAATTGTGCTTTGCTGTCCCTAAAGTTCATTATTTTCTCCGTACGTGTCCTACTTGGTAGTACCCGTACAGTGTAGCTGCCTTTGACGAAGAAAAGAGAGTCGGTGAAGCGGATCTTGAATGTTTTTCTCAGCGTGGAGCAGTGACTAATATTCTTGCAGTAGAAGGGGGAGGATGAACGGACCCTGGGCCCTCGCGTTCCGCGCGAAGGCTCAACCGGGACATAATACCAAGATAATGATGATGACAAGATGGTGGCAGGATGAGCATTCCTCATGTCGACCATGCACTGACGGCTTGGAGGGCGCTCAACCCGGGCTCGCCCATTCCCGAGGACGTGGGAAGTCAGCGAAGTTGGGACAATGTTCAAGAAAGTGCTAGACTGTAGTTTTAATTGCAGACCTTTGAGACGCTTGAAATCGTCACGCAGGCCCAGCTCAAAAATAAGTTCAAATGTGAATAAATTATACTGTTACAAAGGACACATATAATGTCTTTTATGTTAAAAACTTTATCATTTACGAGATATTAATCAAACCAAACTCAATCCTTACTATAACGCCCTAGCTAGCAACCTAGTCCTTTTGATGTCCTTTGTTTTCTATGAAATTGTATGCCATGCTTTAAACTTTTGTATTTTTATTAAATTGTTACAATAAAACTTATTTTTTCAAAATCTGTATTAAAGTGGATTTTTAAACATATATTTTTAAATAGGTACCGATATCGATACCAGTTCAGTGTATTGTCTTTGATAGATCTTTGCTCAGTGTAATGTTTTAGAATTTGGAGATAATACAACCTTTTGCAATGCAAAAAAATTATTGCCATTCATTTTGGTATCTGAAAATGACACCACACTGACCCGAGGGAAGTTTTGCCCCAACAGTGCGCGGTGTAAGAAAATATTGTCCCCTCCTCCTCCCCCCTAGCGGGGTGGTCAGTCTTGTCTTGTCATCAAGTCTTGTGCTTTCATGCAAAAAATATTGGTTTTGGCGTATAAAGAACGCCATAGTTAGTGCGACGGTCCGCGTTTGTAAACTTATACTTGTTTTAACTTCTCAAAAATATACTTGTTGTAAGCTTACGAATTTAGAAATTACACCCAAGAAGCTGTGCTAATTTTTGTACCGCGGTATTAGACTCCTTAACTTTACCACATAGATGTAAAACTTACAAATTTGGATCATACACTCGACTGTCCGTTAAGTCAATATATTCTATATTGCTTAAAGAAACGAAACAGTTGTCAGCGATCTTATGTAGAATGCTTTCTACTATTATGAGTTTTTTCAATGATTTCAGTCCAAAAATAATGACGCACAGGTTGTTACAAAGTTTATCATCATAATCACATTCTGAAAACTTAAATTTCCTCAATTCCAATGCCGTCAATTGTTCGCAGTGAGCCAGCAACCCCACGGTCTCTTCAAAAATTTTTTGCTCGAAATTGTGACTAATTAAAACCAGTCTTTGTAACTTCCGGCATCCACCCCATTTGCCTTCTGACACACTGTTTTCTAGCGTCATATCCGCAAGATTGTTTAATTTTGGGAGCACTGGCATTTTCACATATTTTAAGTATACATTAGTCAATGTTTTGCTATTAAATACACTGCTCTCCACAAGTATATTATTTAGAATAGTAGTGGTGTCACGTATTCCTTTAGGATCAACCACTAATGATGTTAAAGAAATATTGGTGAATAGTCTTTCTGGTAGACAAATATAATCATCCATATCACCCGTTAATGACACTTTGTTAATTTCACTGATATTGCTGGTAATAGAATATACTAAATCTGCTATATAGTCATTTTCATCAGATTTCATTCCCATTACTACTAAATGTTTATATGTTAGGTTGGACGGTTTGGATGCCAGCGTTTTTATATCCGGTGGTGGGGAGTTTTTACCTCTTCCGGAAAGGTAAATACTGAGTGCTGAATCCTCTTCATTAAACCTTCCTGAAAATGAATACAAGTTTTTTTATTCACTGTATCACTGTTCTATGCTGCAAAAAGGAATTACTTTAGACCGTGCCTTTGCCGATCACGTATCTATACAGAAATGAAAAAAAAACATTTCTCCTAACTGGAATTACAAGGCGCCGTAAGATGTTTGTTTTTAGTATTAGCACTATAATCACACAAAGTTTCGTGCTTGTATGTATTATCTTTAATGGTATATAGAAATAATAAAAACCTCTTACAATCGCCGAAAAAATATATTTTATCATTTGTTGTTATTGCGGCTACAGAAACACACATTCTAATAATATTTCAAGTATCTGTCTGTTACTGTTCCAAAGTTACACGCAATTGCGCAAACGTCCATTAGTCAATGTTTTTTGCGCAAGTCTCTTTCGCGCAAATCTACATTCGCAAAAATGTCCATTCGCGCAAGTGTCTTTCGTACAAATGTCTTTCGCACAAGTGTACCTGTGTATATAGTGTGTTTTGCAAATGGAGTATTGCTACCACCCTAATAGGCTGTTAAGTGCACGAATTTGTGCGACAACAGAGGAAAAGGTACATAATAGATGGTATTTATAGTCTGGCAAGAAAGTCGTGAACAAAATTGAGGGCGCCACCATGGTTGACATGGTATCATTGTTCTGTATCAGTCTGCGAACATAAAATATAAAAAAATAGTATCTTTACGTCTGTGCTTTGCCTCTATGTCTAATTTCTTTGTGTCTGTGTCTCGTATATTTCGACTAGAAAATTTGATACTTGTTAAAACTTAAATCATATCGCACGACTACAACGCGTCTACCTACTTACGACAGTCCAATGCTGGGCTTAAACCACATCAGCCGAAACTGCTAGTTTAGTATAGTTAGTATAGACAAAGGGATTCTTAATATCATCTTGGCGTTATAATACCACATTGTTACACTTCCTAGAGCCTTGTCAAATGTCTCTCATTTCTTATACATTTATCAACTTTTTCATACATGCTTTTGGTTTACGATACCCTTGAGCCAAAGTGTAGACGCAGATCACGTACAAATTCGGATCGTATGCAGTACTTAAGCGCCCTTACTATAAGTACTTACCGGAATAATGGATTGCACGCGCTGTATCTGTTACCTCTACGAAAAAATGTGTACCATTTGGCAATCCAATGAGATATGAAGGAGAGAACTTGGCATCAGGACGTATCCATATAAACGTTGCTTTTGACAAGTTTATGTTGACACGATTAAACATAGCGCTGTAAGAGTCATTTGGATCGCAGAAATCCGAGTAGATCTTGGTTGGTGTCGGTATATGGTCCAACGGAGGCAGACTACCTGCGTTTATACACCCAAGGTAAATTGAGTCTCGTACTAACTTTATTTTTCCTAAAAAAAAATAACGTAGTTAGAGATCGCAGTGTTACAATAGAATTTAATAATTGATAAGCTTGATAGGAGCGTCGGTTGCCGGGCGGTTAGAGTATCCAACTCGTAAGCAAGAGGAACCGGGTTCGCGTTCCACTACGGCCATCTACCAATGACTCTTTTCTGAGTTATGTACATTAGTTGAATACTAACCGATGTCTCTTACGGCAAGGGAAAATATCGTGATGAAACTTGTACATTCAGGCGACTGAGTGTGTAACCACGATCCAATCTGGTCAGGTTCCCCTGGTAGCACTGGTAGCTTCACTGTAATAACCTGATATGCCAGATCCTGGATCATGGTCAAGGCGGACCCCGCGCTCTCGTGCGCAAGAGCGCAACCGGGACATTAACACCACGATAATGAATTGATTAGCATCATAAAGAACGAAAGGGGAGGTTATTGCCGTAATCTTCACACTTGGCAGGCGGGTTGTAAATCGCAGTGTTTAAATATAACAATGAAAAATGCTGCTACCCATTTTCCAGACTACGGAGACTCTTGATCTTTTGCCTCGAAAACATTAGTCGCCTTGTACGACACCCATGAGTGTAAGGAGTTGGAGCTATTCTACTCAGCCGGACACCACACGGCCTAAAGGATGCTTCATATAATGTAAAAATGTACCCTGCTGTTGTTATCTGTTGAAAAAATATATTATATCTACACTCATAGCGTAATGTTACAATTACGTATTTGAAAACTGTCGTTTAAGAATAAACGTTTTTCACTATTAAGTTTAAAAAAAATACTAATGATACAGCATTTCCCATACTATTTTCATTACAGCTAAAACATAATAGTAGTTTATACAACAGGCATATAAAAGGGGGTATTAAAACATGAGTGTCTGTTTGTCAAAGTTTGACACAAGTGTTTTAATACCTAATTATATGCAGTTGCATACAGTACTTTATCTACACTCATATTTTGATGTTAAAATTTCGTACCTATAATTTTCTCCACTTTGCTGGAAGTAAGCTGCGAGTCAGTTCTGTTGTATCTACGTGTCGAGGATATCAAGCGGCGTGCACTTCACTTCACTAGTTTCACATTTATCTATTTATTTGCTTCAAACAAGAAAAACCATTCACATACACAAATTACAACAATTGGAAAAATATACCATTTAGCGGGAAAATAATTACACACTATAAACAGGAAAATTTGAATTTTGAATTTGTTGAAGACATTAAGGTATTCAGCCTACATTTCGCCGTATCCCAGCGCCCGACAAAAATTTAAAAAAGAAAAGTGTTGCATAATGATTAAAAAGTTATTTTTCATTACAGCTGTAATGAAAATAGTATGGGAAATGCTGTATCGAAAAGTATATTTTTTTAGTGTTATAGACTGGCGTGAAAAAAATTTTCCTTAAACAACAGTTTTTGAATATGTAATTGGAACATTTTCGAGGCAAAATATCTAAGAGTCTCCGTAGGCTAGGAAATGGGCAGCAGCGTTTTCCATTATTATATTGGTCGGCAGCTACTTCTGGTAGACGTATATGCCGACAGATAACGAAAAAAATCTTCCGGAAATCACAAACTGTTTAGCCAACATCATGGCTTTGATAGATGGTGCCGACGTTAAAACTGCTTTTATCGTGGGAGACTTCAACGCACATCCGGGGTCTGGTTTCGGTGAAGAACTGTCGTCGTTCTGTGCAGAGAATACTCTGGTGTGCGCTGACCTCAAGCTGCTGGGAGCGGACTCCGGGACGTACACATACGTTAGCGATGCTAATGGGGCACACCGGTGGTTGGATCACTGCGTAGCGACCAGTGCGGCGGCGTATGACACGATCGCCTCTGTTTGGGTTGACCATGATGTTGGATGGTCAGACCATTATCCATTATTTATACGGTCTAACATAGAGAAGATTAGATTTAAGGCGCATTATAATGGGGGTTGTATTGTACAGCATAAAATAAAGTGGGGTCAAAGGGACAAGGACCAGATCAAATCATATGGCCAATACTGTTATGAAAAGTTAACAAACTTAGCTATTGCTAGTCAATGTTCAAACTGTGATACTTATATAGTATGTAAAAATCATATATTTTTAATTGACCAATTTTATAATAATATTATTAGTATTTTACAAGAGGCAGCCATACGTACCGTCGATTCCCACTGCTGTGTACAGAGAAAACAAAAAAGGGTGACGGGTTGGAACTATCACGTCAAAGAAAGTCATCAAGTAGCTAGATTACAGTATCAATGCTGGTTGTTTGCAGGGAAACCTAAGTCGGGTGACACTTATGAAAGGATGATATGTAGCCGTAGAAACTTTAAAACTCGACTAAAGTGGTGTCAAAATAATGAAGAGAAAATTAAAATGGACATTTTAGCTTTACATAGACAAAACAAGAACTTTGTAAAATTTTGGAATTCGACAGAAAAACTATCGTACAAACCTACTCTGCCAATAAGTGTTGGGAAGGCCCAAACGTCCTCTGACATTGCAAATATGTTTGCACAACATTTTAAAATTGACCCACTGCCTGTAGAAGGCGATGCGGTTGGTGACAGCCCGCTGCTTGTCCTGGATGGCGACCCGATAGAGTTCTCGCCAGAAGACGTTGCGAAGATAATACGGCAGATGAAACGAGGAAAGTCCCCGGGACACGACGGGCTGAGCATCGAGCATTTATTGTATGCGAGTGATAGTGTTTATACTACATTAACCAAACTTTACAACTTGTGCATTAAGTATAGTTACTTACCTAAAAACCTAATGAAGACCGTGGTGGTTCCAATACCGAAATATAAAACGGAGGATTTGTCAAACCCTAAAAATTACAGGCCTATATCATTAGGTACTATCATATGCAACATTTTTGAAAGACTTTTACATCCTATGTTAATGAAAAATGTTTGTATTAGTGATGCCCAGTTTGGTTTTCGTCCCGGTGTTTCGACAGATTAAGCTATCTTCAGTTTGAAAAATACCGTTAGATATTACACGAGCAGGGATACAAGTGTATACGCTTGTTTCCTGGACCTCAGTCGCGCTTTCGACCTGGTAAATTATAATTTGCTATGGTCAAAACTCGTAAAGGCTGGGGTACCAGGTAAAATAGATGGCCTGCTGGGGCACTGGTACGACAACCAGATGAGCACTGTGAGTTGGGGCGACGCACAGTCTAACGATTATAGGCTAGACTGTGTTTGTTTAGAGCATTTTGTCAAAATCTCTACACATGTCAACTGTAGGTTAGTTACACTCGACGTCCTTACTCGACTATAAGGGTGCAGTATAATGATGCATATCGCACCCTTATGAAACTCCCGAGATACTGCAGCGCGTCGGACATGTTCGCCTCGGCCGGTATCCCAGACTTCTTCGCGATACTACGCACATAATCGCCTCATTTTGGGAGCGTATTCATTGCTCGGACAACGAGATTGGTGAGTACATGGCACGATGGGTGAGTACATGGACACCGCTATCTACCGTAGCTGGCTCTCTGCACACAGCAGTGCGAATCGAAAGTGACCAGTGATTGACGACTAATATAATGGCTATTAGTGAAGTTTTAATTATGTTTTAGCTGTAGTATTGACAATTTATACTATTTCATTTTATTTTAATTTTTTATTAGATTCTGAATATTAATTATTTGTAATGTAAACTTATGGGTATATTGTCTGAAATAAATATTTATTATTATTATTATATTTATAACACTGCGATCTCAAACCCGCCTGCCAAGCGTGGAGATTATGGCAATAACCTCCCCTTTCGTGGGAGAGGCCTTTAGTCCTGCAGTGGACTGTAATGGACTGTGATGATGAATTGGAATATTACGCTATGAGTGCAGATAAAGTAACTTTTTAATCATTATGCAACACTTTTATATTTTAATTTTTAGCCGAGTGCCCGGGCACGCGAAACGTAGGCTGAATACCTAAATATGTCATTATCAAATTCAAAATTTAAACTATCTGTTTATATTTGTGATTGTGTATATATGAAATTATTAACATAATACTTTTTCTAATTGTTGTAGTCGTTTGAAAATGTGTTTTTTTGTTTGAAGATTTGTCTTATAAATAGATAAATGTGAAAGTATTGAGGTGAATTTCCTGCCGCTTGATATTCTCGACGCGTAGTTACAACAACTGACTCGACTCCAGTGAAGTTGAGCTAATTCTAAATACGTAGACATCAAAATATGATTGTAGATAAAATAGTGTATACAGGTGCATATAATTAGTCATTAAAACACTCGTGTCAAACTCAGCTAAGCCTAGTATGATATACAGGCACTCATGTTTTATGAGGTTTCAATAAAATAAAAGGGGTTTTATTTAATTACTAGATACTATTAATTTTGATTTAATTAATTTACTTTAGAAAAAGTAGACACACATTGTAAGATCATAATTAACACTATTACTATGTTGTTATTTGGTCTTGCGTACATAGCAATAGGATAGAAAGTGGCAGTAGGGCAGAAACCAGGATCCGCTTTCCTGATCTTTTTTCTCCACTTTGTTGAGTCTTCCGGATCGTCACGTCGTATGTCTCGCATCTGACTATGCGATGTCAATCTATCATTGTTTCCTATTAGTGGGCAGTTTACAAAGAAAATATTGATAGAAAACCGCAAATCGATGTGCAGGATAGCCGTTTGGTACACGGGTACTTTAGGTTAAAACAATCATTTTTAGCGGTAGTTCTTAAAAATATTCTCATGGAGGGAGCAGCAATGTTGTCATAAATTTTTTATATAAAATTTGAATTTTTTTTAAATACCTATCGTGTTTGGTATCCATTGAAAGGGCTTCATAGGCCGGTTCTAAAAATATACTACACCATAAACTTAGGGCCGGGTGGCTTTCTATAAATCAAATAAATGTTTAAAAAACAAGCTTTCTATTCCCCGCGGAACTCGCAAAAGACCAGCGCCCCTGCTCAGGCCATGGCATACGCCGAGCGAGGTCCTATTGTTGTCGGGAGGTAACACACTACAGCAGTTCCAATGGTAGGTAGTTTTAGGTGATTGGTGAATTATTTTGTTATTGTGTTTGGTTTACTGTCTATAAGTAGGTATATGTGTAGCTTGTGATATGGTATCTAAAGGTAACAATAAATGTATTTTCATTTTATTTCCATAACCCCCTATAAATTATGACATAGATAGATTATGCGTTCTATGATATTATTATAATAATATCATAGAACCTCAGAACAAGGAAACACATGCAACTGCCATACCTACGAAAAAAGGGCATACCTACCAGAAACTGAAATGGCAGAGTGTTGTACCACACTATATTTTATGTCGATTTATCGATCATTTTTTTTTATTGTCGATAACCTTGCTTTTGATTTCAACTCAACTGATGAAAAGCGACGATGAGGTCGAAGATGTAACTTTTCAGTCTCCTTATACCTATGTGTTTGTATAAATACATACAAAGGAGTTTCTACCTATAAAAGCTAGACATAACATATTTAATATAATTTCAAATCAAAAAAATTCGGCCGTAAGCAAGTGATCGTCTAGTTAACGATTGACATTTTCTGACCCACTACGTTGTGTATATGTCGCAGCCATCTGGTTAAATCAGCCATTTAATTAGAAAGCTACTCCGTTAATTAAACGCCAGCATTCAATTGAATGCCTAGGCCGATCGTTGATTGAACTAGCAACACTCAACGTTAAACTAGTTGGCTTATAGTCAGCCAGCCCTTTGAAGACGGCTGACGTAAAATCAGGCAGATGATTTCAATTTAATTCTGTAAATCAACCGTATGAATATTCGAAAATATTCGCAAAATTTAGTTCACTTAGATAAAAGTAAAATCAAATATCGAAATCCGCACAAATGAAACGAATTAAACATAAAATCCGCGGAAGTAAGATGATTAAAATGTAATCCACGGAAATCGTCAAACAATTTATAAAATCCGCACAAGAATTAACACATCCTTGTTTGATACAAGGTATAAAGTAAACATGCGATTTAGCTTTGACAGCTCTCGAAACGGAAATCGGATTTTTCTTTACCTTTTTCTAACCTAACCTAACCCTATTTTTGCGATACCCTAAAGTTACCTAAATAAATGAAATTAGGACCTTTAGGTCTCGGAAACCTACATAATCGATAAGCAAACTGAGACTCCCATCACACCTATTATCTCAGTCCAACCAGCAAAGCCTAGACATCGATCAGCCCAATTATTTAGCTTTTAATCCTTTTAAACCATCACACTATACACCGATCGTCTCGTCAAGCATTACTATGGTCCTACCTATCGACTCATGAGTCATGGAGAGACTATTATTTAAATTTTATTTACTTCGCGCGTGTAAGATGTGTGTCTAGTGTGAGGGACGCTAACGACTTAGACCAGGTTTCGATCCAAACTCAAGATTCATGTCCGTAGGCAAATGTCATTAAAGTTTTAAAAGCACAATGGTTCTTAAATGGAACATGGGTCTAAATCGTATCAGAATTTGGCGGCAAACCTAGACTTAAACGTAGACTTAGTTAGAGCGCCTAGGTCATCGAACACAAAGTCGGGTTCGTGCGCCAACTCATTCTCTTAGAGTGTATTCGATGTCACATCCGAAACGGTGTCCCAGGTTAGTTAATACAGTTTTTTATTCAGTGTGGGTGAGTTACTGATGAAATATAAATTAAAAATATTTTTCTTTTAAATTTGTGTTATATCACCTTTCACACTTGCATTGAAATCTCTTAGATCACTAATAACTACCCCAAAAATAATAAGAATGTAACTTACGCTTTCGAAACTTAGAAACAAGGATAAATCTAAAACAAACCAAATCACTAACACTACGGAGATAAAGATATAATAGAGAACGAAAGAAACGTCACAAAGCTGTAAATAACACAAAATAATAAAGCACTGATTATTTAAACACATGACACGCGAGTTGAAATGAATGTTTCCGTGGAAGTTTGGTAAAGCCTCGGGTTTCTTAGTTACGGAAATGGATAAAATGATGTTCACGCGACGCGCCCCCGGAACTGACTGTCACGTTTCTACTACCCTGGCCACCTTGCTTGGATTCCTTATCTTCAAAATTCCTACAGTCCAATATTTTAAACAAACATAAAATAAAATATTTCTAACTTTATGAGTTCTAAGCGACTGCTCTTATAACGTTCGCACATCCATAAATTTTACAAACTGTTCCTGATAAACCAAAAATAGTTAAATGTTACAACAGCTAAGGATGTATTACATACGACGATTTATTTATTCAACGAGTCGGTTAAATTTAAACAACGCAAACAAAAATACGCAAGCAAATGTATTCGAATTTCATGGGTCCCATAACTTGTCGCCCAGTATTTAAAATATTGCTGATATTCTGCCTGTCGTTCAAGTAATCAATAGCATACATTTATCAAGTACGTGCTTTTGAAGTAAAATATTTCTCTTAACGTCAAATAAATTGTGTAAGTTTATTACAAAACCAAGTTTTGGTTAAGTATTTGAGAGCATTTGTCAAAAGAAATCATGATAAACAAACTATATTTTAACTACACAGTGCTCTATGTATGATATGCCTATTCATTTCTAAGTCTATCAACTATAAACTTACTACACTATAAACTTACACAACATACTTACTTACCGTGCTGTTAACATCGTTGTTAAAGTGTTCCTACAAATTTAATCTAAATTCACGTAAAAAGTATTGATTTGCGTCTAATATCCCGCAAATTTTATAGTTCATAGTGAAAGTGACTTAATAGTGAACTATTATCTTCAATAACTTTGTATATTGAAGCAAATTAACGTAAAAACTTAAATCAATAACAATCAGCTGAGTGCTGCGCGTGATCAACTGGTGAAACGCGTAACCGACGCAATCTGCGCGGACGTTACGACGTTCTTCTCGCAGCCACGCCGTGTGATCAGTGAGCGCTAACTTGAATCTACCTTACCGTTTAACTTATTACTTGCGAAACGTAAACATGACTTCGAACTGCGCTGGTTGCAATCACATTATTGAGGATTTATACTACATGAAATGCATCAAATGCGGTAATACATATGACTTAGTTTGTATTAAGATCACCAAAGAGGTGTTCGATCAATTAAGTACAGAAAAGAGGAATGACTGGTGGTGCCCGGATTGTATATGCTTGCGAGGACTGACAACAGTGATAACACACCGGTGCGTTCCTTGGGTGAATTGAAAAATACTTATACCTACAGTAAGACCGGTAGCAGCAACGTAAATTTATTGCGCGGGAGCGGATCGCACGGCGCGGATTTGTCACTGTCTGTCGCGTCGCCTCTGCCGGTTCCGCAGTTTCAGAACGATATTTCCAAACAACTCCTTGACCTTAGGGCTTATTTCGACTCTAAATTGGACGCCATTAAAACGGAAATATTAGCGGATTTGGCTTGTAAAGTTAGTCACTTCAAGGAAACAGTTAAGCAAGTGAATCAGCGGTACGAACTGCTGGATAAGAAAATTATTGCTCTGGATTGTGTGGTCAACAGTCTTGGGTCACAGAACGATCAGTTAATAATCGACTCTACGAAGGTAAAGGAGAAGATGTCTAGTCTTGAACAAGAAAATAACCTGCTTAAGTCTAAATTAACCGACCTCGAAGTCTTACAACATAACTTGAATGATGTGGAGCAGCGCGCGCGTCTGAGCAATTTACAAATTTTCGGAATACCTGAAAATAAAGCGGAAACCCTGGTACCTATGATATGTAGGATTGCAACAGTGCTTGGGGTGTCATTATCCAGTGGGGACATCGAGTATGCTACACGGCTTCCTTCACGCACCAAGAACCTAGGATTGCCGAAAACTATAATCGTCAGATTTAGGTCTCTTCAGATTAGAGATAGCCTACTCAGTGCGGCGCGCAGGAGACGCGGTTTGTCTACAAATGATATCGACGTCTCCGGTGAGCCAGCACCAATTTATATAAATGAACATCTTACATCCTATAATAAGTCTCTATTAAAGGCAACTAGGGATAAGTGTAAAGACTTGGGGTTTCAAAATACATGGACACGAAATGCAAAAATATACGTACGACTACACAGCAAGGCCCCCGCTGTTCGCATTTTCAATTTAGAACAGCTGAACAAATTAGAGTAGGCCAATGGCCTGATGTTTTGTTTTTATTATTGCAGTTTTTATTGTTTTTTCATTCAACTTTTATCTTATTTTTTAATACATGGTATGCACACTCACGACGCACAGAACACACACATTCACTTCACATCATTCATTCCGCTTTAGTAGGATTTTCATATAATTTAGAAATGGCAGTCTGCCGCGAATGTTGCTTGAGATACTACAGTAATATTATTTTCAATTATGATGTATTTTAATTTTTATCTTCAGAACTCGCGCAGCATTCGTGGCAAACTAGCCGAATTTTCTAAAGGGCTTTTACTTCACGATTACCATATCGTAGCTATATGCGAAACTTGGCTATTGGATGGGATATGTAATTCTGAATTGACCGACGGGCGATACGATGTCCATCGTTGCGACAGGGTGACGGAGCGGGGGCTGGTGCGGCGCGGCGGCGGCGCGCGCGCGGTCGGCGGCGGCGTCATGCTGCTGACGCGCCGCGAGCTAAGGGCTCGCGCTCTAGCGCTGTCGCCGGGCACCCCTTATGAGTTGGTCCACGTAGTGCTGCCAGCAAGCGCTATTTGTGCGTTGCGGGACTTGCATGTCGTCTGCGTCTACTTGCCCGGCTCGGGGCCATCTCATGATACACAAGTTGAGCACCTTGCCTTTTACTTGACAGAATTTATTAATTGCAGCCCGGGGGCAGATTATCTCATTGTCGGGGACTTTAATTTTCCTGATATTGACTGGAAATGTAATAGTGATGGGTTGTCAATGCTACCTTTTAGCGTAACTAATGGATCTCAGCGCAATTTTCTGGACGTAATTTCAAGTTTTGGCCTAGAACAGTATAACAGCGTTTCTAACGACAATAATCGTTACCTAGACCTAGTTTTTTGCACTTTGGAGGTGACATCAACGAGATGTTCCTTACCAATTACTCGAGAGGATATGCCTCACCACCCGGCTATTGATTTGGAAATACCTAATTTAATTATGAAAAACATGCTAAATAATCCTAAACGCAAGATTTACAACTTCAAAAAAGGTGATTATGAGGTGATTAGATCTCGTTTAAACTCCATTGATTGGCCAGCTAAGTTTAAAAAGGCAGACGTTGACGACATGTTGTCGTGTTTTTATTCCGAGTTGCAAAATATTGTTGATGATGAAGTTCCCTCGTTTCTGAGTGATGGTAGTAGTTATCCTATATGGTATTCAAGACCTCTCATTAGAATTATAAAAGAAAAATCAAAATTCCATAGGTTATGGAAACGGTTTGGTAATCCATTGGATTATGACTCTTTTGCCTTGCTAAGACAACGGCAAAAAAAGATACAAGATGAGTGCTGGAGGAACTATATGGACAGTTGTGAAAACGCCATAGCAACAAATCCAAAACATTTCTGGTCATACACTAACTCGTTGCGTAAGGATCGTGGAGTCCCGGCCCAAGTATCGTATGGCAGCCATCTGGCCACCAGTGGTCCCGAAATTTGCAATGCATTTATGGATTATTTCCAATCGGTGTACTCGCAGTCCCAGCCGTGTCAACAGGGCGACTTTGAATCTAACTCTTCCAACCATATTCATGTATTGAGTACGATTAATATTACTGAGGCATTGGTGGCCAAACATTTGAAAAACTTAGATTGTAATAAAGGGGCTGGAAGTGACGGGATTCCTTCTATTTTTGCGAAATTATGTGCCGAGGAGCTAGCAATTCCTTTATCAATAATTTTTACACATTCTATGCGGAATAAAATGTTTCCCAAAGAATGGAAGGTAGCTTATATCACACCTGTTCACAAGAATGGATGTAAACAGAATGTTGAAAACTACAGGCCGGTCTCCATTTTATCTGTTTTTGGTAAGGTTTTCGAGTCAATTGTTTATGACCAATTGTATCCTGTTGCTGCGGCTTATATTCCAGACTCGCAGCATGGATTTATGCGCAGAAGATCGACTGTTACTAACTTGGCCGTGTTCACCGATTGCGTTGTTCGCCATATGGATGCGGGGTGCCAGGTTGACGTCGTGTACACCGACTACTCAAAATGTTTTGATCGGATTGATCACGGCATTTTAATATCAAAATTGATTAGTATCGGTGTGCACGGCGACCTCCTACGGTGGCTCACTTCTTACATCGAGAATCGGTCACAGGCTGTAAGAGTAGGGGTATATAAGTCTAACTTTAAACTAATACCGTCGGGAGTACCACAGGGTTCCCATTTGGGACCCTTGCTATTTAACATTTACCTGCATGACATAGTTGCATGTTTCCTACACTCGAACTGTTTATTGTATGCGGATGATAAGAAAATTTTCTTGCCCGTTCGTAATGTGGCTGACTGTGACAAACTCCAGGGAGACCTTGATAGGCTCTCTGTATATTGTGTTAAAAATCGGCTAGAGTTAAATATAAAGAAATGCGAAACTATCACATTTACTAGGCAACGTAACTTTATATCTAATGAATATGTACTTAATGAGATTGTTATCCCCAGAGTTAACCTAGTCCGTGATTTGGGAGTAATGTTGGACTGCAAATTATTGTACACGTCTCATTTTGACTATATTACTAATAGAGCTTTCAAAATGCTGGGGTTCCTGCATAGAAGTGGAAGTGCATTCCGGAAGGCGCATTCTTTAAAAACTCTGTATTTTGCTTATGTTCGAAGCTTAATGGAGTATGCTTCCCCGATCTGGTCTCCCACTTACGTGACCCACGTCGCTCAACTGGAATCGGTGCAGCGTTGTTTTACACGCCGCTTGAATTACCGTTTTGGAAAACAAGGAAGCTATGCAGAAAGACTTTCTAACTTTAATATGCTTTCCCTCGAGAATAGACGTTTAATTGGCGACATGAAGCTACTATTTGATATAATAAACGCCATGGTGGACTGTCCTGGGCTAATAGAGCGTGTCGGTTTATGTGCTTTTTCTACTCGCACTAGGCACATGCGCTGCCTTTACGCTGGTTCCGCTCGCTCCAACTATGCGAGACATTCCGTGTTGCATCGAATTATTCAAACATATGAGGATCGGTTCGAGAAAGCTGATATATTCTTCATGTCACGTAACAGATTCATCAGTTTTGTCATTGACAACTTGCCCTTGTTTGATACTAAAGCTTAATAGAGCGGATTAACATACACCACACACGTCACTATTACGCACATACACACACACACATATATATATACACATATATACACACACAATACCCTAATTTCCTCATATATACATTTATAGTGCATGCATACCAATAGATTCATGAAATAATATTTTTAATCATTTCTACTTGTTATAATCACGGTATAATTTGAAATGTAATATGTCAAACTTGGTAATTGGCTGTATAAGTTTGTATTTGTAATAATATACATCTTGATGTAATAGCTGTTAAGTTTGCAATAAATAAATAAATAAATAAAATAAATAAATAAACATACGATATATATGTCGTTGCGCCAAGGAAAGTGGTGTATCATGATCATTGTCTTCAGGCTGGTGATATTAGTATAAGATCGTTTTCGTACAGATAAATTAAAGAAAGTGTTCACATTTACTCCACTGTATTTATTCCACTTAATTTTTGCACATCACTTATATTTTTACTTGAAATCAGAGCGGTATTACAATGTAGACAGCTGAGGTAATTTACATTAGTATTTCTATAATGATTTTAAAATTGCTTTATTTTTAAACGTAAACAACACTTTCTATAAACGAAATGTTGGGACAGTTTCACTCCTCGGCGGTCGAACCAAGAATGCCCGCCACTCTGCCCGAGTCGTGCCGTCGAGACTCTGTCAGCACGCCCCACCAGGCGGCGCACTCCCACTTCTGTTTTCTGCGTCATGAGTCCGTACTATTGACCACATGAGTCCGTACTATTGACCACATGATTCCATGCTGTTGACCGGACCCGTCATATAAATCAATTGTACGGTGACGAGCTCATGGTACATAGTGATCGATACAGTGCCTAGAAGATACCTATTCACAATTGATTTGCAGACCCCAAGGTTATACTTATCGAGGAACAGTGACTCAGGCAGAGAGTTCCAGTCCTTTGCAGTGCGCATAAGAAAAGTGGATGCAAAACGCTTAGTATGAGATGGTGGGACGTCTACCATACAGGGTGTCCCGTAAGTCGATGTCAAGCCGGAATCGGGTGATAGTCCAAATCATAATAGTTACTAGAAAAATAAAAAATAAAATGTAAGTCTTGAATTTTTTAAATTATAATCATTTCTTTTTTTTTCGAGAAAATGTACACCCTGTGATGGTTTTATAACTCCTGTTGCTACAAATCTTAACTTTTTTTCAATTTTATTTTTCTTATGTAATCCCGAATAGTGCTAATCTAACCAATTACTTAGAATTCCAAGTCAACTGCTCCAGCTTGGAAGAAAGTGTCATATAATGCCGTACAATGAATTGACAATTAATATTTCGTCCAACTTTAACGGACCGTACTGAAAAAAAAAGAACTACGCCAGGTTGGCAAGTAGCACTAAAAGTTGACGCATTTAATAAGGATTCTAAAATGGTATAATACTTGCTATATTTTTGATTACAGGAAAAAAAAAATTCCTTCAAGAAACCGTTTCGAAAATTTTTTCTATACATACTAAAAATTATTCTAGTGCGTTCAAAGCTTGCCTAAGACCGAGTGAGACGGAGAGTCATTCATGAAATGTGAGTGAGA
The DNA here is from genome assembly GCA_907269095.1 of Blastobasis adustella. Taxonomy (NCBI): domain Eukaryota; kingdom Metazoa; phylum Arthropoda; class Insecta; order Lepidoptera; family Blastobasidae; genus Blastobasis; species Blastobasis adustella. The sequence continues at coordinate 3,922,854 of OU026132.1, forward strand.
CAGGTAGTGATGCTTTCAAGTCAGAGATGCTAACTTTTTGTTAAATTGAGGACAAATTTTCCTTAAGTTTAAAATTAAACATCAATTAGATGCAAAGATTTATTATTTACAAAAGATGTTCAAACTGCCTTCCTTCAACTGCAATACAAGCTCGACATCTTCTTAAAAAAGATCGGATTATCACACGGGCAAATCTTCCGTTGTTGACAAATTCAGCTGCTTCCGTAATTCTTTGCCGAAGCTCAGCTACATTTTCGATTGGCTTAAAATAAACTTTCTCTTTCACTGCTCTCCAGTAAAAAAAATCTAATGGATTTAAGTCCGGTGAACGGGCTGGCCACGAGATCGTACCAGACCGACCTATCCATCTGCCCGGATATTCTTCATTAAGAAATGCTCTAACTGAGCGGGCATAGTGCGCTGGGCAGCCATCTTGTTGATACCACATCTCTCTGTAAATACTGAGTGGCACGTCTTCCAGAAAATTAGGTAAACTGTTTTGTAAAAAATCTAGATAAACTTCAGCAGTCAAGATCTCTGGCAACTGAAAAGGTCCTATGACTCTTCCATTAAAAATTCCGGTCCACATGTTTATTTTAAAACGATACTGAGATCTATCTTGTCTCATTAAATTCGGTTCATGTAACCGTCTTTTTCAAATGTCGATTTATCCGAACACAAAATTTTCTCTAAGAATCTTATCTTTGTAGCATCGTTTGACAAAACGCAACCCGAAGTTGATAATCCTGAGGATGCAGGGTTTGTACTCGCTGTACATGGTATGGGTGGAGCTCATGTTTTTGTAAAATTCGGTGAGCTATAGTTTTGGGCACTCCTGTGCTTTGCTGGATTGCACGTACCGAAATACTTGGATCTTCTTCAACTGCTTGAAGTACTACGTCCTCGTAAGGCAAGGAACTTCTTCCTTCACCATGTGGTCGGTTTGGAAGTATGCCTTCTGTGGAGAGTAGACGGTGCACATTTGTAAAAACTCGGTGATCTGGATAACGATCAGCATTTGGGTACCTCTCGCGATACAGTCTAGCCGCGGCACTAGCATTCCCTCTGCATTCGCCATAAATAAAGTGCATGTTGGCATATTCCTGAGTGGTGTACACAGACATGGTGGCACTACACAATCACACGATAGTCCAGGAAAGCAGTCTAGAAAGCAAAGGTCGTTGTAAAGAGATCGAAACTGTCCAAATCACAAGCAAACAAACAAGTCCAATAAACGAAGCAAAAAGTCGAAAGTACGAAATAACACGAATGAATACGGAAAGATGCATAGTAAACGAAGGAGCGTATCGTACTGATCTGTATTGCGTGTGCCAATATTAAAAAAGTGGCGTCACTATCTATCTCGCTCACACTTCATAAAATGACTTTCTCTGTATCTGACTCATTAGCGTCACTATCTGTCTCACTCACCCATTAGAATATTTGACTCGAAAGCGTCACTACCTGTCTCACTCACACTTCATGAATGACTCTCCGTCTCACTCGGTCTTAGGCAAGCTTTGAACGCACTAGAATAATTTTTAGAAGGTAATGAAAAATTTTTCGAAACTGGGTTTCTTGAAGGAATTTTTTACCCCCGTAATCAAAGAAATAATGTAGCAAGTATGTACCATTTTAGAATCCTTATTAAATGCGTAAACTTTTCGTGCTACTTGCCAACCTGGCGTAGTACTTTTTTTTTTCAGTACAGTCCGTTAAAGTTGGACGAAATATTAATTGTCTATTCATTGTACGGCATAATGTGACACTTTCTTCCAAGCTGGAGCAGTTGACTTAGAATTCTAAGTAATAGGTTAGATAAGCACTATTCGGGATTACATAAGAAAAATAAAATTTAAAAAAAGTTAAGATTTGTAGCAAGAGGAGCTTAAAAACCATCACAGGCTGTACATTTTCTCGAAAAAAAAAGAAATGCCTATAATTTAAATAATTCAAGACATAGATTTTATTTTTTATTTTTCTAGTAACTTATATGATTTTCTAGTAACTATTGGACTATCACCCGATTCCGGCTTGACGTCGACTTACGGGACACCCTGTATATGGATGACGATTTTTTGTCTCCCTTGTTGTTCGATAATATAAAGGTCACGATGGAACAAAGTTGTGGAGCTCCTGGGAGTACTCGCCTAACTGAATTCGATAGAAGACCAACAAGCTGTCTACTCTAAGATGGTGTCCCAGACCCAATAGGCGGGAGTCGATAATGTCTGTCGATAGAGTCAAGAGCTTTCAGCCGATACTAGGCGGACCCATCCCAGAGGTGACCACAGTACTCCATACATGACCAGACTTGTGCATGGTATAAATTGAGAAGCTGTGGTCTCTTAACACATGGTCCAAAGTTTAGGTCTGATGATAGGGTAACACCAAGCAGCTCTAAATTGTCGGCCAAAGGCAACGACTCACCTCGGAACGACTTCGCCCCAGTCAGCCACAGCTTTCAAGGTTTCATTTATGCGCTTGAGTAGTGCCTCTCTACTGACCTGAACCTGAGCTCCAGTAGCTCGCGCGTTTAATAGGTACCTTTCCACAACAGTGCTATCATCAGCCCACCGAAGGATACCGGACTTAGCAAATCGTTAATGTGGAGCAAGAACGTGATAAATGTAATCACATGATTCAAGAGACCTACTTCGGTGACGTGTTGTGGTCAGAAATGACCGAGCGAATATGGTACTGTTCTATGGTTTTCATGTTTCAGATAACACACGAGGACGTGTGTATAGCAGGACGGCCGTGACGGATACGGTCAATAGCATGGAATCATGTTGTCAATAGTACGGACTCATGTGGTCAATAGTACGGACTCATGACGCAGAAAACGGAAGTGGGAGTGCACCGCCTGGTGGGGCGTGCTGACAGAGTCTCGACGGCATGACTCGGGCGGAGTGGCGGGCAGTCTTGGCCCAACCGCCGAGGAGTGAACACGTCTTGAAACTGTCTCCACATTTCGTTTATAGAAAGTGTTGTTTACGTTTGAAAAAAAAATAATTTTAAAGTAACATTTGAAATAATAACGTGAATTAAATCAACTCCCTACATTGCAATACCTCTCTGATTTCACGTAAAATTATAAGTGATGTGCAAAAATGAAGTGGAATAAATACAGTGGAGTAAATGTGAACCCTTTCTTTAATTTATCTGTACGAATACGATCTAATGCTGATATCACCACCCTGATGACAATGATCCTGATACAGCACTTTCCTTGACGCAACGACATGTACGTATAGGTACTATTGTATACCCGTGTCCCATAGGGGTAGGCAGAGACTATCGAGTGCCCAAGCTACGATCCTAACACACCTCTTTTGCTTCTTCCACATTCATACATCTTTTCATGCATTTACGCCGGTTGAGGGTACTCCTGACCTGCCCTTATTGGAGCTGGTCATTTAGTTGATCAATATAATGTCCTTCTTGGGCGCACTTTCGAGCCTTCCATTCACATTCATACAATAGATACCATTCGTATGCTGTTTTTCTGCCATCCTCTCCAAGTGTCAAAACCATCTCAGCATACCTCTTTCAATCCTAGTCATCACATCATCCTTACGAACTTTTATCATATTACTCCTCATTTTATCAATGATGATGACCCCACACATACTTTTTATATTAAATATATTGTTATTTTTAATACACTTCTTTAGACATGGAATCATGGACAGAGTGGCACAGATCTATCATTACTCTTCAGGCACAAGAGTTCTGAGATCAATAGTTTCCAAGTTATTACACTTTTCACGTTGGACAGCTGTCATCTGAAATGTAGATCTCGACAAGTACTATAATTTCCCTTTAGCAAGTAGTGTTCTAGGGCCACTAATTTCCGAGTTATAACTATTTTAAGTTTGACAGCTGTCATCCGAAATGACTCACTGAGATGACACCGTTCAAATCGGACGTGTCTAGTAATTAATTATATTATTAATTATTTGCGGAATAGCAACCTAGTTTTTGGCAGTAAGCAATATCTGTGTCAACTGTGTCGATTTCTGTATGAATCATATTATATAATGACTAACTGCTAGTTTTAAAGTGGAAAATGGAAAGTTTAACAAGGCGCAGCCCCCCGGCTACGCCTACGCAAGTGACCTGTACCCCAATCCCGACTACCACGGTGGAAGCTTTAGAAATGGTGTCGACGCCCGAAATTCAACGTTGGATGACGTCCATCGATCAATGACTCAACGATATTTGTACTATATCAGCCGAAGGTAAGCTGAATTCGGACCAGAAGCTGAAAATTAACAACTTGTGCCGGAAAATTGGTAATGGGACCTCGCAGATGGCTGTGCTGTACCAAGCCCTAAAAAAAAATGTCGCTCAAACCCATAGTATGCTTCAACCCCTAAAAGACAAGCACGACCTATCACAGCAGTTACAAGACCTAAAACGAAGCATTAACAAGTCCTCAAACCCTACGTCAGGTACCATTTCCTTCGCCGATATGGTTTAGAAAAAAGATAATGATTTCATAAAGCCCACTAACTTGAGTACCATTGCCATATATCCGGACGATAAACAGAAGTCGAGTGAGGAAACTAAATCTCTCGTCCAAAAACTTATCCGCCCGGAAGAAATGCAGCTGCACGCGAGAGGCCTTCGTAAGACGAAGAATGGCGGAGTTATAATAAGCACTGCAAACAAAGCGACGTAGGGAAGCTAAAGCAGTCTGCCCAGCTGACATCCTCTGGCCTAACTGTAGATGAGCCCCATAAACGCAGACCTAGAATTATAATTATCGGAGTACCCGCGTCGATGCAGCAGTCCGAGGTCTTCAATTGCGTTTTTAATCAAAACCTGACAGAAAAACTAGAAGATATGACACTTGAGACCTTTTTGACGTCTATAAAGTTGAGTCGGGGAAGGAAGATGCCGAGACCTGTAATAACATTTTAGAAGTATCTACTCTCATACGTAAGGCGCTTATAACGCAAGATAGAGTCCTCGTGAACTGGTCATCATGCCCTGTCAGAGACTTCACTCTGGTCACTCGCTGCTTTAAGTGTCAGCAGTATGGGGCAAAATCTTGTCGTCAGGTTGATATCACGTGCAGCCATTGTGGTGATATAGGTCACTCATTAAACCACTGCGCAAAAAAGACTGAGCCAGCAAAATGTGCGACGTGCTCGCGCTTCAAAAAGCCGCGCTTCCATAAAACAGGTGCTCCTGAGTGTCCCGCCAGAACCAAACTGCCAAACTAATGGCCGAACAAAGGTATATAAACACTATAGATTATGGGGGCGCCTGAGAGCGCCAAAAATAGTTATTAGTTTTAGAACTTCCTTTGTGTGAATTACGGATTATCTCTTTAAGGTTTTAGATAATTTATCTGTATCTGAGTCAAGGTTTTGTGATGTAGAGAACTGCATTCAATATGTTTCCCCTTACGGTAACCCATTAACCATACTAACACAAAACATACGTAGTGTCTTCAAAAATTTCGACAACTTTACCGCATTCCTACAACGACTAAATATTGCCTGTGACATCATTGTTCTAACCAAATGCTGGCTAAATAACCAATACTAATAGTAGTAAAATAAATTACAATCAGAATGACAAGGTAGTAGTTTACGTTAAAGATACTTTGGATGTGATCGTAGAAGAACCCAATATGAGAGATTGTAATCGAATTGTTATCAAAATTGGCACAGATATTGCTATACTGGCCCTATACAGGCCACCTTCTTTTAGGCCAACAGATATATTTATAGTCACTAAACGAGACACTACAAAGCTTATCATTTTTCAAAAATAGTGGGAGATATAAACTTGAATATACGTCCAGAGTGTTCAGATGCAGCTGGTCACGAATATCTTAATCTGTGTTATTTTCATGGCCTACTTTCAGCGCACACTTTACCTACATCAGAGCGGCTCTTGTTTGGACCATATCATGCTTATGTCGAACACAAACATTCCCCAAGTTAAATGAAAATAAGCTTTAAACGATTTATGTAATATTGACTTTAGCCCAGTTTACGTTTCTGCTGACGCGAATAGTAGTATGTCTTACTTAATAAAAAACGTACAGCAAGCTATTCAGAATAGTACAAGCTATGTAAAATCGAGCAACAAAAATTACAATATAAAACCTTGGATCACGCCAGGTCTCATCCGCTGTATGAAACACAGAGATAAATTGCACATAAAGGCAAACTAAATCCGCATAACTTAACTTTACAATTGTCATACAAAAGGTATCGGAATTTTCGTAATGTTATTTTGAAAAAAGTTAAAAATAGTTACGATAAAAATGAATTAGACAAAGCCGGAACAAATAGTAAAATTATTTGGAAGTACATTAAAAAAGTTACATATACGTCAAAACAACATGAGTTATCTTCAGGTTTACTGCAGGCGCTGTCGCCCCACTTGGCTTCTACTAACAAGCACTGTTAATAATTATTTTGTGAACGTGGGAAAGTCCTTAGCAGAACAAATGCAGAAGAGAACATTTCATACGTCGATTAATACCCCGCCTACTTGTAACACCTCTCCAAACTCATTTGTGTTGCTGGATACTGACATGAAGGATGACTGTGCGGTACATAACATACTAATTCCACCACTAACCCATATTTATCAACAATGCTTGGCTAAGGGCATTTTTCCTAAATGTCTGAAAAAAGCTCTAGTTGTCCCTATACACAAAGCTGGAACGAAAGATGAAGTTTCAAACTATAGGCCAATTTCTCTATTGCCCGCCAATTTAAAAATATTAGAGAAAATGATAAATAGCAGGCTAGTGCAATACCTAGAAAACACATCAATCTTATCGAAAAGGCAATTTGGTTTTAGATCCAAATTGTCAACTGCCGATGCTGTGCACCATTTAACAGACTACTTAGCTTTAGAACTTGATAAAGGTCATCATCCTGTGGGGGTATTTATTGACCTCGCCAAAGCATTTGACACAGTCTACGTCCCTATTCTTTTACATAACCTTGAATCTTTGGGAATCAGAGGTACTCAGCTCAAACTTTTTGCTAACTACCTATATCAGCGCACGCAATGTGTTAAAATAGGCAAGGTGGTCAGTGCTGATCAGAAAAATACCAGTTACGGAGTTTCCCAAGGAAGTATCTTGGGTCCTACTCTATTTTTAATTTATATAAACGACCTCTGCAACCTTCAATTAGACAAGGGCACAATCATATCTTACGCTGATGATACCGGTCTCCTTTTCTCGCCAAGTTCGAAAGAGGAAGCCTACGAATATGCACAGAGGAGTTTTAATGTTGTAAATAACTGGCTACACCAACATCTACTAACATTAAATGTAGAAAAGACCAAATATATTAAGTTTTCCATGCGTAAATCCAATCCTGATCAAACAGTTCCAAAACTGTATGCCCATCACTGCGACCTTATGACCAACGAGTGTACATGCACTGAAATAGCAATAACAATTAAAATTAAATACTTGGGTATAATAATTGATGAAAATCTGACATTTAAATGGCATATTGAAGCAGTCTGTAGTAGAATCCGTAAATTAATATATGTTTTAAAAAAACTGTGATCTATTTCTAACTTTAAAGTTATTAAAACAGGTTTATTTCTCACTTTGCCAATCAATATTAACCTACTGCATTACGTGGTGGGGTGGCGTTAGTAAAACGTTATTAATAAATATTGAAAGAGCCCAGAGAGCCGTTCTAAAGGTTTCTACTTTTCGTCCCTTCCTCTATCCAACGGTGTTGCTGTATAAAGATTGTAATGTATTAACAAGACACTTGTGAGACAATTATTTATATTAAACACGGTACTAAAACAACACTCATCCCTTCCATATAGCACGGAAATTATTCAAAAAAGACGGAATGATATTGTTTGCCCTCAAAACGCAACAAAACATGAGTTTTCATCAAGGTTTTACATGTTCCTTGGACCGCTTCTCTACAACAGATTAAATAGAAAATAACGTCTTTATTGTAACTGTTACAGTAGTTGTAAGAAAATGGTTCAAGAAACTCTCCAAAATATGTCATACGAAGATACAGAAAAAATACTGTTAGTTCTAGGTTAATTTAGTATAAAATATCTAATATATTACAATTATATACCTTTATAAATATATTTTAGTTTATGATTACTTCTGAATAATTAGTAATTATTCCATGTTAAATTTGCCTTTTGTACTTTTTGCCTTTAACTTTTCGCCTGAATCACAGGGTAACCTAGTTCAGGCAACTTAGTTATTATTAATAATATGTTTTACTCTAGACGTTAAATTTTAATGTAAATGTATCCCATAAGATTTAATGAATAAACTTTTATTTATTTTATTTTATTTTATTTAGATCTCGGGATGCTATCATTTCCTACCATGGATATGTAGCTACGCGACTCAGATACGGTATAATTTTTTGGGGAAATGCCACCAATCATGAGCGTGTTTTCATTTTTCAGAAGAAATGCATACGTGCGATAGTTGGGATAAGACAAACAGAGAGTTGTCGACCTTACTTTAAAAAACTAAAGATCTTAACGCTAACTTCGCTCTACTCGTATATCTATGAATGTGCAATGTTCGTAAGGCCGTACATCAACAGATTTACTTTCAGCACGCGAGCGCGTCGCTGTGATCAATTAATTGCACCAGCCCATAAAACAACTCTATGTGGTAATAGTGTTATAATCTAAACTACCGTCACACATCATAGGGTGCATTGACTGGGTAGTATTTAAAAAAAGAATACTTGATTATTTAGTTGACAAAGCATATTACTCTATTAACGAATTTTTAACGACTCAACTTAAATTGAATGATTAACTATACTTTGCAAATATTGGAAATAAATAATGTAACTTAATGACTTATAAAGGTATTATTAGCTTAGTAGTAAAATAAATTTGACATAATAATTATTTAATAACAATATGACTTGTGCGTAGATATATTTAATTTGATTTGAATGACCTAAAACTCGGAATTATTGTATGTCCGTGAGCAGACCACAGAGCTCTCTGTATTTACTTAAGATCTGTATATTATTTATAATGATGTATACTAACCTGTGTGTCACAATAAAAGTATTAGAATTGAATTGAATTGAATTTCACTTTAGCAACAAGTGTTCTAGGACCTTTAGTTTCCGAGTTACAACTATTTTAAGTTTGACAGCTGTCATCCGAAATGTAAATCTCGACGGTTACTATCATTTCTCTTTAGAAACTAGTCTTCTAGGACTAAAAGTTTTCTAGTCATAACAGTTTGAAGCTAGCGGTACGCTCGATTAGAGTCGCTTTGGGGGGTTGGGGGATCTTCATTCATTGCTATTTTCTGAGTTCTCGGCCGATTTCTTTGATTTTAGTCTCAAACGATGGACCGAATTAGTCGCACAATACCACCAGCGCAAAACACCAACTCGGGATTTTATTGCGTATTGCGACTTTTTACAATTACGTAAAATATGAAACACGCACATTGCCACAAATGCAAAACACCGACCCGGGACTTGTGAAATTTTTGCAATCAAAATGGCGGACAGAACAACAACAGGCCGACATTTCGTACCATCACTATCCTGGGTACAAGTTCGAACCCAGGTTCTTTCTTCACGCTGGTGTATGCCTATTCGTTAAATTATTACTCACCACACTAAGTGAATGGTGTTATAATATTTTGTAAGTGCTTCTGGTACACACAATGATAGTGCTATAAGAGAGATTTAATTCTGAAAATCGCAAGGCACTTTATATTTTCGCAAACTGACTTTCAGTTCCGAGATATTTAGGCTTTAACGAGGAAAATTAGAAATTTTCGGCCCAAATGACTGACGTAAGTGCGGAAGGGCGCCGAGTGACTCTATTACCTGACACCTGGTTTGCTGGGCTTGGTTGAACGGTTCGTGAGATAATGGTATGCTGAAAGTACATTAGATTTCAAAAATAGTCGTGACAGGATACTGAGACACATTATTATTATTATATAAATTATTCCTTCAATAATGCATACATTTTCTATATAAACTCCAATTTAGAGCCAAAACTGAAAGTTCGTCTCAACACTAGTTCATAATGTAGCATGACGGGGGGACTATTGTCTAACTCAGTTGCAAACTGAATTTGACATTTAGATAGTTCTACACTACGTCATCTACATTACTATCTACGGCCATAGCGTCTACAAAATTAGAGTAGTGTAAGATTTTTATATGACAAATTCATTTTTCCAGTGAGTTAGCCCATAGGGGGGCTATGGGCTTACTCACTGGAAAAATGCAATGACGAATAAAATCAGAGGACAGGATAATTGGTTATGGTTTCTGTGGCGATGATAGGCCATGAGCGTGCCGATTGACAGCCGTTTATCCATGTTATTATTATATACTACCTGTTGCCCGCGACTACATCCGCGTGGGCCTCTGAACATAAACAAAATACCGATCCTTCAATGACAATTTAAAATGAACCATACATCTCGGGTGGTCATCTTGACGATAGTGTCCCGGTTGTGGTAAGCACAGCAAGGGCCCGGGGTCCGACTCAATCTATGATTTGGTAGATCAGGCGATTATAGTGGAGTGGCTGCTATCTGACCACGGTGACTCTGTTAACAGGGGAACCTGACCAGATTGGATTATGGGGCTTGAACGTGAGAATTTCATCACGATTTTTCCCTCACCGCAAGGACACTGGTCAGTGTTCAACTGATGTATATAACTTATCAAGAGCATTGGTATATAGCGGCACTGCTGTTCAAACCCGGTACCTCGGGGTACGTGTCTTACCCCTTAACCATTAGGCCACCAACGCTCTCATCATTATACATCTCAGATAATGAATATAAATGTAAAGCACGTGAACTGATAATAGAGTGTGCTGTGAGCCCGGACGCACTTAAAGGTTTTAGATATGGTACTAACCTCGATTTACGGTGTCGCTGCCCTTGGCTATTATTAATAGATGTACAGATAAGAGAGAAGCACAGGAAAGCTCTTTTATGGTACGACTTTATCTAAACATGTGTTTAACAGATGTCCAACCCTTGTTTAACTTTTTTGTGGTAAGACTGTATAAATGTTTACCATCTCTGTCAAAAATACGTTGACCACTTTAGCTATTAAATGTACAGGGAATTAGATCATTCATGCGCCAATCAGTGGACCTCTAGAAAATACTATACATATGTGTAACGCACAAGAGGTTTTTGTTGCTGGTTTATTATTTCTCAAGCAAGTTTTGTTTTGTTTTATAGCCTAAATATTGGCCGAGGATATACACTATTGCTATACAAATTTTCAAATTTTTCGATACAACTTTAGCGTTAACTACTCTTACCTATGACCGTTCATTGTGACGGGTACCTCTTAAAGTGCAAATAATATGGTGATAATTGGCCCCAAATTGGCTAAGAAGACCGCCTGACCAATTTGGGTTACAGTAAGTGACAAATAAAAAATAATAATTATTGGATGAGGGCGTGAGTGTCAAACATCAACTCCAGCTGTCTGTCAAAAATGACGCCTTACAAGATGGCAGCGTTAATTCTGATTTCGGCCACGTGCCAAATGATCTTTGTAAACCGTCACTTGACAGTGTCGCGTCGTGTTCGGAGTGAATGCGTGCTGCATGCGTCCTGCATGCATCCTGCATGTGTCCGTCGCGTCGCTGTCGCGTGTCTGTCGCGTGGCTGTCGCATCATGTGCGGAGTGCCTTAAACAGGCTAGCAGAGTATTAGAGTCGCAACAGAATAAGCATCAACACCAGCAAATGTGTGGTTCTTACGTTCACACGTAAATCAAAACCTATTACTCATGCCTACTTTATCAACAATCACGAAATCCAAAGGGTCTTTGAAGTGGGGTTAACGCTGGACAGTAAAATGATTTTCGATAGGCACATAAATGGAATTATTAATCGTGACTATAGAAATCTAGGATTCGTAATGAGGATATGCAAACCATTCACTAATATTTTGTGCATTAATGTAATTTATTATGCATACGTTCGTACCATATTAGAATTTGCAAGCATAATTTGGAACCCGAAAACAATATTTACACACAGAAAATTAAACGAATACACTTTCTAAGCCCACGTTTAGGAAGAATATCATGAAGATACTAAAATATTGGTTAGATCCACTACAGGGATAAAGTTCACACTCGGAAAGTACGTGCCTGAATATGCCTACTCTCATACATGTAAGTGTGTACCTATGTTATTATGTACTTTGTCTCTATTCAATTGTCCAATTATTTGTGTATTAATATTATGTATTATATGCGGTATACTTAATACCTTTTATTTTTATTTTCTTCGCAAGGAAATGCATTACGCATTCCCACCCTTTGGGGACGGAGTGGAATATGTGGGACTCCTGCCGGCAACAAGGTTCCCAGCAGTTTACCCACTAAAACCCTGCGGTTGTCCCTCATCGCCTGAGTGGAGGGGATCTTGGGATCAGTATAGCCCGGCACCAAGACCCCTCTGGCGAGTGCTCACCTACGTGGCGGGCATGTCAGGCTCCTCCCTTGGCGGGGGAGCGGCGGGAATAACCAGGAGGACCGGGCTATTCCGATCCCTCAGAGGCAGAAGCCGGTGCAATGCCACCGCGGGTGTCCCCACACCCGTCGCCGGCCGGTCTTCACCGGGGACGGTATGGCGGTTATATGTATAACCGTCTTCTTCACCCACTTTTCCGTCTGCGGAGCAAATCTGCCTCACGGTCTTCCTCCCTCTCCCGCTCCGCGGCCTCTTTCTGGGACATTACGTCCTCGCAGAAGGAGGCCATGACACTCCAGGTCTCTTCACTTCCGAGCATAGCGTATACTACACTCGGAAGTGAGAGGTCAGTTCCGACCTCTATAATGAGGGCGCGACGTTGCATCGCCCAACTAGGGCACACTGCGAGAGTGTGCCCTGGTGTGTCTTCCGCTAAGCCACAACTGTGCCCCCCCCCCCCCCCTGTGACCCCTCTCGTTCAATTCGGTGCAAGAATGTCCCGAAACAGCCATGTCCCGATAACATCTGCACCAATCGGAACGAGAGGAAACCGTGTCGCCTCTCAAGCCATCTCTCCAGGACTGGCCCGACCGCGTCAATAGTGCGCCGGCCAAACAGGGCATTGGCCAAGTCCGAGACCCAGTGCTGCACCAGGTTCTTCCTAAGCTCACTTCTAATCGCGTCTCTTTCTTCAGGGGTCGGGTGCTCATTTCGCGTCTTTTGCTCCGCCATCCAGTTATAGACGGCGGGTAGCACCCCTGCCTCCAACTTCCATGGGGAGTGCCTCCCAAGGCGCAAGCCGCCATGAAGCTGACGGTGCGGTAGGCTCTCACAGCCCTTTGTGCGATAGCCCGTTGGCGCCTACGAAGGAGCGTCACGTTCTTCCCTTTCTGAAGGGAGTCTTTCCAAATGGGGGCGCCGTATAAAGCCATACTCTTTAATATGCCGGCGTAGAGTTGCCGGCGTAGAGTTGCCGGCATTGCGCACTTGGTCCTCCTAAGTTCGGGAGGAGCCAACTAAAGGCGTCTGCGACTTTAAAGAGCCTGGAAGCCAGCCCACTAAAAAGAGGACCGAAGTTCCACCTGTGATCTAGTGTAAGGCCTAAATGTTTAATTTGGGCTTTAACCTCGATCGTCACTTGATCGACGACAATGTGTGCATCTTCAGATGCACGTCGCCGAGGTCCATTTAAAAGTATGGCCTAGGTTTTCTCCAGTGCCACAGACAGTCCTAGGCGACGGATCCTGCCCACCACCAAAGATCCTCCAGCCTCAGCTAATTGGGCCGCCTCTCTGTAGTTCTTCCCCCTGGCAGATACTAAAGTGTCATCGGCGTAACACACAACGTCCATTTCTTGGAGGAGAACACCACGCAAGACCCAATTGTACCCTAGATTTCACAGAAGAGGCCCCAACACCGACCCCTGTGGATCTCCAGTCTCGACCCTGTGCCGCTTTAACACACCATTCCTGTTGACGTAGAGGATAACCCGGTTCTCCAGATAATCCCGCAACAAGTCCTGCAAATATATGGGCACTCCGTGGTATCGGAGTGCCTCTAATATAGTTGAGTGGGGGATGGAGTTAAAGGCATTGGCTATATCGAGCGATACAGCCAACACCCCCTCACCTCTCTCCGAAGCCTCCAACGACAGCCTTTTCAACCGTGCGAGGGCCTCTGTAGACCGTCCGGCCCGAAATCCGTATTGGTGGTCGGAAAGATCCGGCCCTGTATCCGATAGGTGGCTGTTGAGACGGGAGGCGATTATGCGCTCAAACAGTTTACCTGTTTCGTCCAGCAGGACGAGGGTCGGTACCCAGACGGTGAGTCTACAGGGCGGCCCTCTTTTCTAAGGAGGCAAAGTTGCCCTGCCTGTCCTTCCAAGCATCTGGGAACCTGCCGGTCGAAAAGCACAGGTCGAACAGGGCCCGAAACTGATCCTCGAGATGTGAAAGGGCAATCGACAACACCCGTGGAGAGATCCCATCAAGACCCGGTGATGTTTTCTTGGCGCGGAAGCAAAGCGCGGCCGCACCGATCTCGCCTGACGTGACTGGTGGGAAGCTTTCACTCGTAAAAGATGACCTAACGGGGGGATCCATGCGAGGAGGAGAAAACTGTGATCTACACGGGAACAAGGACTGGACCACCTCCTCCAGCAGATCAAGCTCGAGGGTTTCTGTCAGTGGGGGACTGATGGGGCGCAGCTTATTTCGTACCGCATTATATGGTCTTCCTCACGGGTCGTTATCGAGACACTCAAGCATCTCTTGTCAGGCTTGGTCCTTAGCGGCTCCAATAGCCACCCTCATAGCCCTTTTGGCGACTCGGTACGCAGCGTATAAACTATCCTCGTTAGAGAGGTCTCTCATACGCCGACGCCGACTCCGGGTGTATGCCCGTCTGGCTGACATACAGGCGGTTCTAAGACTGGCGATTTCTTCGCTCCACCAGTACACGGCGCGTTTAGGCGGTGGACGGATGGACCAGGGCATACTTGAGTTGCATACCTCGGTCAAGGAATGCCGCAATGCGACGGCAGTTGCGTCAACGTCGTGACTGTCATCAGGTGGGGCGAACCATGCCTGCACGAAAGCCGACTCATTCGCCATTTCCCAGTTTAAATGAGAAAGAGCCCACCTCGGAAAGTGGGACTGTCCCGATGTGGACGCTCTTTGAAAACTGGAGGAGCTCTGAGAGGAAACCTCAAATACCACATAGCGGTGGTCAGATAGGCTCTCTGCTAACTCGACTCTCCAGTTCATAACGCGGGCGGCAAGTTCATGGGTGGCGATCGTTAGGTCCACCACTGATCCTCCCTGCTGACGCACACACGTCTGAACAGTTTCCCTGTTCAAGAGGGACAAACCGAAAGTAGCCGCCCAAAAATGTCCGGTCCGGTGAGGTCATCAACCTCTACTGTGTTTAAGTGTGCTAGTTGCAACATTGTAATAAATGAAGTACTAGCTTTCATACAGAATAAGTGTGATGTAATGGACGAGGAAGGCATGATTTGCCTCTGCTCTACGGCATTTAAGTCCGAGGATATTACTACAGCGAAGAATTTACTGTTTAACTCACTCAAGACATCGAAGAGAAATGTTCCTCGTAAAAGAGAGGGCAAGACCCAACGGGAGCTGGAGGACATAATTACTACAATTAAAGAAGTAGACCCGGAAGATTTGCCGATTTTTGTGGCACGAGAGCTGCACAAACTACCTCCTGTCACATTTGACCATATCGATGTAACTCGGGTGCTTAAAGACCTGATAGTACTGCAACATGGGGTTGAGAACATACAAAGGGAATACGTAACGATAGATCAGTTCGTACAACTGCAAAATGAAGTTACGAACCTTAAACATGCTTCCATAGTAAATAACTTCGAGCATAATACGTTTATCAACAAAACGCGGGGATCTGCAAATGTGATGGAAAGTTATTATTGTGACAGTGGGCCTATAGGAATAATACATCTAACGGAAGAGTCAACGACCTCTAATTGTACAAAGGGATTGACCTTGACAGATAAGAATGACTCAATAACTGCCTATCAATGCTCGCCATCCCTCTCGCGCGCATCGGCGAATACGTCACCTGTCGCCGCCGCAGCGGAGCACGTGGAGGCCGCCACGCCGGTTTCTAACCGCTCGGAAACCGTGGTGCGTGTACGGGCCTCACCGAACAAAGCGCAATGCACTGTTGCGCGTGTTAATAAAGGGAATGCAACGAAGGTAGAAAAACAAAATATTGTTGATACATTATCGAAGACGAAAAGAAATGCGCAAGTTAGTATGGCGGAGATGATTCGTTCCAATAACAAAAATTGAAAGGATAAGGAAAATGATGAGGGTTGGAAAGTTGTGGAAAGAAAAAGGTATAGAAACCGTTTTATAGGTGAAAAGGGTACATGTATGGATCAAGAACAAAAATTTCATGCCGCAGATATCAGAATCCCTTTGTTTATAAACAATGTACACGTGGATACGTCGGAGAGTGACATTATAAATTATGTTAAAAATAAAGTTAATGTTGTTGTGACCTTACAGAAGATAAATACAAAGCAACAAAGAGAGTATAGTTCCTATAAGGTTTTTGTACCTAAACGTAAATTAAGCCTATTTATGGACTGTGATCTGTGGCCCGACGGAATATCGTTTCGCCGTTTTATTGACTTTCGCGTGAGGGTACTCCCTAACTCCGTACAATAATGTTAGATCAAAATAATAAAAATAATAATCATCTTGGCGTTAATGTCCCGGTTGTGCTCTCGAGAACGAGGGCCCGGGGTCCGCCTTGACCATGATCCAGGATTTGGCAGGTCAGGTAATTACAGTGGAGCGACTGCCATCTGACCTCCATGACCCTGCTACCAGGGGAACCTGACCAGATTGGATCATGGTTACACATCCAGTCGCCTGAATGTGCAGGTTTCATCACGATGTTTTCCCTCACCGTAAGAGCATCGGTTAGTATTCAACTAATGTACATAACTCAGAAAACAGTCATTGGTACATGGCCGGAGCGGGATTCGATCCCGGGACCTCTGGCTTACGAGTCGGATACTGTCACCGCTCGGCCACCGACGCTCTTGTTGACGCGCTAATGTTAGATCAAAATAATGGATGACAAAAAGGAACTCATGTTATTTTCATACAATTGCAAATCAGTGCGGCGGGCGGCTGATGAAATACTATCAATGTGTCAAACAGGTGATATTATAGCACTCCAAGAAGGCTTTTGCCGCATGACATCAATTTTATTGGAGAAATTCATCGTGATTTTTGCTCGTCGTTCGCTTCCTTAGAGAGCAGACGTGTTATCAAGTTTATTAAAGTTTATTAAATTATTCTAATAACAAACTACACAAAAACGAGTCCTAATACATGTAAATTGAACTCATAATCAACAAACGGCAAATCGTACGGAAGTTTACTTCAGTGACGGCAAGAGGGAGCCACACGTCTCTACGCTAGAAAAGTAAAGTTGCATTTTTCGTCCTGCATTCACCCAGCGCGGGAGCAAATCGTAAGCGATCTACTTCTATATTTGGCGCGTTTAGACTGGTCGAGTAACTTGCATGAGAATGAGTGAACCAGATTTATCACGACTTCGAAAAGATTCGAGGATAAAGAGAAAACAACCCGATGATCGAGACTGTAGCTGTAGCAACCAATTAAGCACCCTACGAGAAGAGATCTCAAATATTAGTACCCTATTGCATAAACTAATTAGCACTAATGAGGACACTACGAAAAAAATGTTTGATAGTATTTCAGACCTAAAGCATGAGATCTCGAATATGAAATCCTCCCATGAGAAAGCCATGATCACTATACAGAAAGACGTAAGCGATGTAAAGTCCCAAGTCAACGATATTAGCTCAGCTATTGTTACACTATCGTCTGAACAAAATGTAACGAACTCAAACGTTTCACATCTTGAGAGCAAGGTTACTTTAGGCGAGCAGAAACTAAAGACTATGGAGTACAAATTAAGTAACCTCCAAGATACAATGGGGGATACCGGATCGCAGAAGGAGCCTCAACTTCTTACAAACGAGAAAATACTGCAAGAGCTACAAGAGCGAAATAACAGATTAAAGAATATCATACTCGCTGGGGTTCCAGAACAAAAGGCACCAAGCTCCGCAGAGCAGATTCAAAAAGACAAAGAGGCAGTGTTAAATATCATTGAATCCTCTTTTAAAGAAATACCACCACCGATCAATATATTCCGAATTGGAAAACGTAGCCTTACTAAAAATCGCCGAGTAAAAATCTGCTTCGAAAGCCAGGACTCAGTTAAACAGCTACTGCGCAACAAACATTCATTACCGGAAGGATTTAAATTCTACTCGGATGAAACCCCTTCTCAGCGAAAATTGTTGCAAGATCTGAAGGATGAATTAATGAAACGACAAAACGAAGGAGAAGAGAGCCTCACCATCAAATACGTGAAGGGGGTACCACAGATTGTCCAGAACGGAGAAAAAAACTAGAAACGACCCCCAGCCCTACCAGCGATCCTATTACTTACCAAATTATAAGCACCTACTCTGCTCTACAAGAAAATAAATCCTGCCTTAACTTTCTGTATCTAAATGCTAGAAGTATATGCAACAAATTTGATGAACTCAAATGTATACTGAGATCCATTCCTACCAAAACACATGTAATATTATTGTCTGAAACCTGGATTAAGACCGAAGCGCAAGCACTCCATTTCCGCATACCGAACTATACGCACTACTACAACTTACGTACTGATAGAATTGGAGGAGGTGTCTCTGCCTATGTTCATGACGACCTTAAACACAATTTATCTGAAACAACATATTGCGGTGGAAACAACTATCTATGGCTGACATTAGAAAAATATGCACTAGAAATTGGTCTGGTTTATAATCCGGGTGACACGAACTTTGATGAATTTCTGAGTACATTGGAGTCACAACTCAAACAAAAAAAGCGTGCGTTACTGGTGGGGGACTTCAATATTAATCTTTTGGAGAAAGATAAAAAGAAACAAAAGTACGTAAATTGTTTAAATGCTGCCGGCTTTAAACTAATAAACAAAATTAATAAAACGCACCATACCAGAAGTAACAGTAACACTAATAAGGAATCGATTCTTGACCACATTAGCACAAACCTTTTAAATGATAGCTTTCACCTTGCACTGATTGAGTCCTCACTTTCTGATCACAGACAAATCCATCTGACTTTAAAAAGGCATAAACCTCCAACAAAGCAAAGAATTAACTACAAGGCGATAGATTATAGCAAGCTGTATCAATTAGCGGAGTGTGAAGATTGGGCAACAATTGAAGATTTTGAAATATTGGAAAATAAATTTAAAAGTCTAATGGAACGAAGTATGATCACCAAAACTAAAATACTAAACTTACCCCAAGAAGATTGGATACGGAAAGAAATAATTGATAGCATAAATCACAGAAACGGACTCTGGGCTGAACTGAAAAAGGAACCAGAAAATACTGTATTGGAGAATAACTTTAAGTTGGAAAGAAGCAAAACTGCCAAGCTGATCAAGACTACAAAAAATTCTTATTACTATAATCGATTCATTGCTTGTAACCGTAAACCAAAAAAGATGTGGAGTCTTATCAACGACCTCTCAAGCAACAAACTCAAATCCAGTTCTGCTCCTCCAAAACTTATAAGTAAGTCGCAAACAATTACTAACCCCATAGAGATTTGTAATACTTTTAACGAATACTTCGTATCAATAGGATCAGTATTAGCATCTAAAATTCCCTCTCACTCCCACGCTACTAAAAGTAGCTCCAATGCACTCCCTACTAATACAAACACGACCAAACTGTTAGACCTAGCACCAACGAATGCTACTGAAATATCTCGTATAATAGATAATCTCGACGCCAACTCTAGTACCGGCATAGATGGCATAAATACCAAAACTATAAAATGCGTAAAACACTTATTCTCCCAAAGTTTGGCAAACTGCATTAACAAGTTGTTATCAACTGGTAATTTTCCCGATTCACTGAAAACAGCAAAAGTTACCCCAATTTACAAATGTGGAATAAAATTTGACCCGGGAAATTACAGGCCAATATCTGTTCTCCCAGTTTTTTCTAAAATATTAGAAAAAGTACTGCATCAACGGTTGGAATCTTTTTTGTCCTCAACAAACTTTTTATCAGATCACCAATTTGGGTTCAGACCTAAAAGTAACACTCTCTCTGCAACAGCTGACCTAGTCACTAAAATAAGGCAAAATGTGGATGATAAGAAAATTGTTCTAGGTGTCTTCATAGACCTAAAAAAGGCTTTCGATACCGTGAGTCACAGCCTTCTTGTGGAAAAGCTTGGGGAAGCAGGTGTCGAAGGCACAGCACTGAACATGTTTGAATCTTATTTAAAAAATAGGCAACAAGTGGTGAAATTGAATGAATGTCAAAGTAAATCACAACCGATATCTTTTGGTGTCCCTCAAGGTTCAATTTTGGGACCTCTTTTATTCTTAATTTACATTAACGACATCACTAACCTAGGACTTCAAGGACATGTAACGTTGTACGCCGACGACACCTGTTTGTTTTATTTTGGGGCATCTATAAACGGCATCATCGATGCTGCTCAAAGGGATCTACGTATTTTAAACAACTGACTTCAAACAAATCTTTTGACCATTAACGTTTCTAAAACCTCCTATATTATTTTCAAAGCCAAAAACAAACATATCTCAGCATATCAACCTCTAACTATCAATGGCATACCAATCCAGGAAAAACATTTGGAAAAATATCTAGGACTACGTCTTGACAGCCAGTTAGGGTGGGACGTGCACATAAATCATCTTAATAAAAAACTGTCGTCTCTTATCGGATCGTTGCGTGGTATGGTACACTGCATACCTAAGAAGATACGTATGTCCATATATAACTCGTTTGTAAAATCACACATTATGTATCTAATTGAGGTCTGGGGAAGTGCGTATAAGTCTAAGTTGTCCGACCTACAAATCACACAAAACAAACTAATTAAAATGCTCTTTCATTATCCATACCTAACACCAACTAATAAAATATACAGAGATACCAAAATTATGAATATAAAACAACTATACTCCTGCAATACTTGCATCCTCATACGCTAAATTCTTAATGGAACGATACATACACCAATTTTACTCAGACAAATAAATAACACCTCTAAACGCTCCTCAAGACGGGCGAGTTACATCGTATTACCGAACGCGAAGGTGCGAACTAACTACGGCAAGCAAATGCTTACCTACGAAGGAGCACAACTTTATAATAGCCTACCTTCAAATATAAAAAGTATAGTTGCGCATTATAAAAGTATAGTCATTGGGCATATTTAAGAAAAAACTAGCAAATTATTTACTAAATACTTAAACGAGTCTGTTGTCGGGAGGTCTAGATGTTTCTTTTTATTGTGTAATGAATGTGTGGTCAACCAAAGTGCTATACCTGTGTATCACGAATGTTACCTACCTACTTTGTGATGTGAACGACGATTGGAAATTGGTTATAATAAGTTGTCTTCTCATGTAAGTGACTATTGTAATATTGTCTTAATGAGAATAAATGTCTTTGAACCTATTTTGATTTTACGAGTAAGTCAGCTGTTGACACTTCCAGCGGCCTGTTACTGGGCAGACCATTCGGCGGAGTTGCGATTATGTGGCGCAAGTCTGTGTTTACGTCGGGGTCAGTAGTTGAATGCAGTTCACCGCGCCTCGCGGCAATAGTAGTGCAGGTAGCCGGCAGGTCTGTTTTGGTTTTCTCTATTTACATGCCTACGAATGACCCAGACAATCTGTGAAGTGAACGCTATTATTGAGACTAATATTGTGGAATAGGTGTTTATTTTAGGGGATTTTAATGCACACTCGAATACGTTATTTTTTAGTAAATTAAGTAGTTATTGTCAAAATCGAAGTTGGAAAATAGCGGATGTAGAAATGTTAGGATTGAACTCGGATGTTTTTAGTTTTATAAGTGACAGTGGCGGCTCATTGCGATGGTTAGACCATTGTGTTGTAACTGAAGCTGCCTGGAAATCAAAGGCTAATTTGAAATTCCACAATGATGTATTTTGGTCGGACCATTTTCCGTTGGAAATTCGATTGGACATAGGTTCAATCGTGGTAAAGGAGCAGTTTACTTTAGGCATTATTCGAGTAGTCTGGGGAGAAAGGCAACCTCACCAAATACAAAAATATTCAGAACTTTGTCACGAAAAACTAAGCCTAATCGACTTTCCGACGGAAATGAGGTCATGCTGTGATAAAAAGTGTGATATTATAGAGCATAAGGCAATTATAAAGAACATGTATATTAGGCTGGTACATGCTCTTAGAGCTCTTAGGCTACTGCTATCGCGAAGGTGCTGGACGGTTTGCTTGACAGACATATTAAAAAACAAGTTCAATTACATGATAACTAGTTCGGATTCAGAGATGAGTTGTCAACCGAGTCTGTTATACTATGTCTCAAGCATACCGTCCGGTACTATACCGATCGTAAGACACCAGTGTTTGCATGTTTTTTGGACTTGTCCAAAGCATTCGACCTGGTGGATTACAATAAGATGTGGTATAAGCTGGTGAGTAGTACAAATGTGCCTACGGACATAATTGGGTTGCTTGGGTACTGGTACGACAACCAAACAAATTATGTTAGATGGGCAGGTTCGTAGTCGGACATGTATAGGTTGGGGAGTGGCGTGAGACAGGGGGGCTCAGCTCTCCGACACTCTTCAACATTTACATGGACGACCTGATTGGGGAGCTCAGTGGCACCGGAGTCGGCTGTCATGTAGGGGGGGTGTGCTACAATAACATCAGTTACGCTGACGATATGGTGCTACTGAGCCCCTCGATCAGTGCTCTCAGGAAGTTGATAGCAATATGAAGCCTATGCGGTGGCCCATGGTCTCAAATACAACCCCAAAAAATGTAATGTATTACTTTTTAAATCAGGTACAAAAAAGTTTATTAACTTACCGCAAGTGACCATGGGTGGCTCTGTATTAACAACTGTGCACAGATTTAAGTATTTGGGGCACTGGGTCATCGAGAGGCTAGTGGATGATGAGGACATCGAGAGAGAGAGGAGGGCGCTCGCTGCACGGGCCTACATGCTAGCCCGCAGATTTGCACGCTGTACGCCGGAAGTTAAGGTAACCCTATTTAAAGCATTTTGCTAGACATTCTACACGTGCGGTCTGTGGGTTAAGTACACGAAAAAGTGTTACAACGCATTGAGAGTGCAATACAACAATGCACTGAAGATGCTGTTG
This sequence comes from Blastobasis adustella, assembly GCA_907269095.1. NCBI lineage: Eukaryota > Metazoa > Arthropoda > Insecta > Lepidoptera > Blastobasidae > Blastobasis > Blastobasis adustella. The sequence continues at coordinate 3,946,160 of OU026132.1, forward strand.
GGGCTCCCCCGCTACTGTAGCGCCTCGACAATGATAGCGGATGCACGAATCGACTGCTTCCAAGCAATCATTCGTAAAAGGTCCGCGTCGTTGTTGGGCCGAGTGCGGGGGAGCGCCAACTCTATCCTCCAACCGATAGCGGAGCGGTTTCAGTGTCCTATAATGAGACACTGGAACGATGTCCATACTGGGGCAGACCCCTTATTTTTAATATAAAATAGAATTAGTAAACTGTGTGCACTTGTTACTAAAATTAGATATAAGTATTTTTTTGTTCACAAGATACTAACAAAATATGGACCATCGTCTGAAATAAATCTTTATTATTATTATTATTATTATTAAAGTTCGACGGCTCTCCCTCTAATATCGGTGGCTCGGTTGCCTCAGACCACTGATTTGGCATTAAAATCATCGCAAACGACGACCTGCCTAGCCATCGATAGGCGCCGCGTCACCTCTGTGAAAACCCTGAGGAAATCCTCAAAGTCCTGGAGAGGACGATTGGGAGAGAAATATACTCCCAGAAGTGCTATCTCCCCCCAGGCGGCAGCTACATATCCGGACCCCCTCTCTAAGAGCGAGAGGGGAGGGGAGTCTGCGAACAACAGCACACCCGCACCACTTGGCCATTACCTGGGCCATGAGGTCCTGGGCAGCTCGGCAGTGGTTGAGGTTCACATGCATTTCGGTGCGATGTCTGACTTGCGGCATTATTCCGACATCAGACTACTCTACCGCGTCTGGATGAACCTGTGTAACGGCAATAGCAGGTTGGATTAAAGCCTGCACTTTTCCCTTCTTTGGAGCGGGATTACAACTCCCCCCCCCCATAATGTGGCCCGCAGGCCTTGCGCTGTCGGTACACACGGCACAGCTTGCAGCTACTAGATTTATGTCCTGGTGTGCTGCAGCGACGGCACAGGTCGGACCTAACCTTTTCAGAGTGCACGGGTGTGCCCGATGCCGTAACACCTAAAGCAGCGCAGAGGCTGTTCTTCTAGTGCCCGAACAACACCCAAGCTAAAATATACGAGGATTCGACCCCTTTGTAAAACAGCTTTGGCCGCAGTAGTGGGACATTGCAGGCGGATAGTGCCTACACCTCTGCGACCAGTGCGTACCTCGCCAGCCTTGACGGCCTCTTCAAGGCAGCCACCGATTTCGGCTATAACTGACACCATATCAGTCCTGGTGACCGAGTCGTCAAGCTCAGAAATAACCAAGGCCGAATTCTTGACCGGTGTAGCCACAAAAGCTACATCCGCTATGGCTTCCTTAATTTTTCCCGCAAAATGGTTTGCATGGGCCTCTCTGTTTGCTCCCGAGAATTCAAAAATTCGAACCCCGGTCTGCGATTGACGGCATTTCACTTGGTTTATGCCAAGTTCAGCAGGTTTTACAGATTCCCTTGCTTTCATGAGGATAGTCTCATAAGTCTCCCTTTGGCAGCGGCCTCTGTGGTGATGGTGACCACTACAGCCGCTGTTTTTGGAGGAAACACCTTCTTTTTGCATTCTTGCTAGCGGAGGTTTTATGGCCAGCAGCAGGAGTGGCAGAATAGGACCTGGAATTGACCGATGGCTTGGAGGCAGGGGTCGGCGCAGATTCCGTCTTTTTCTTCTTCTTACCCTTACCTATATCCTTACGCCAACCTTGGTTAATAGGGGTGGTAAACGGCAGGTGCAGGTTTTCCTCCGGGGCCTGCGGAGCCGCTGTAGCAGCGGTCGTAGCTCGCTTAGATGGACCGACTTTCATTGGCATAGGTGTGTCAGTTTTTGCGGACAAAGATAAGCTCACTTTGTGAGCAGGTATCTTTGAAGCTTTTCTTGCGTCAGGAGTCTTTTTTGCCTTCTTTGATTTGGCTTTAGAGGCATAGGTTGCCTTCGGCACAGCCGCATCTTTCTCGCGGTCCGCAACAAGCGGCGGCCGCATTTTCTTCTTTGGCAGGAGTCGATCTTCGATCCCTGCCAGACAAGCCCTAGTAAAATTTCTTTCCTCCATTAAAGCCTCGTGAATTAACTTCTTGAGGTCGGAAGCTAGATTATTCATTGGACGTTGCGGAGCAGTCTCCACCTCCATGGTGTTTGGCTCAAGCACAGAGACTGAACCTGCTATGATAGCCGAGTTTGCATTGAACTCAGTAAACTCCTTACTCACTCTTTCGAGTTCAGACTGCAGGCGATCGATGGTGGCCTGCAGACGAAGGGTCTCTTCTGAGACAGACCTCTTAAGAAGTTTCCCTAAAATGCTCCGCATACTGTAAGCCCGACATTTGAGACCCTTTTGGAGAGTCCCTTTGAGATGCAATGACTTCCTATTATTGGCTTATTTAAGATAGACATGAACTGTTGTTATGCATGAAATGTAAATGGTGCTGTTGGATATCATACAATAAAAAAAAAATGGAGTTCTCCAGGAGGAGGCCTATTGCAGTAATAGGCTCTGTACTCAGGAATCAGCCTCTCCACTTCGCATTCTTTGATCTGCAGAAGTTTTTCGAGATTGTACCTCGGGAGGTAATCTAATGGGCTCTGAGATAAAAGTCTGTGGTCAAGGCGTATTTTAGAATTATCCACGGCATGTTCACCAACACTGAGAACGTCGTCAAAACAATAGCAGGCTATGGGCTTTATACCAGTATCCTGTCCACAGGACCTACTTGCTTGTGTTGTACTCGACGTCCTTTCTGTTCAAATTGTGGACACGTCAGGAAATAGTGGGAGTTCACGGCAGTAACCTGTGACCTCAAAATCCCTGTCGAGGTGAGACTAGGGACTTATTTAATGCTGTAGGCAGCGAGACCTGGCCGGCGCTGACGAAAAACGTCCGCGAACTCCATGCCAACGAGCTGATAATGCTGCGATGGATATGCGGCATTACACGACTCGACCGAGTCCGTAACGATTACATCTACGTATACTACATATTGGTATGATAGACTAGATAGTCTCAACACCATGAGACTATTAAAATTTTTCATGAACGTAACTGACCATAATAATATTTACTTTTATCGTAACTCAGGACACAAACATTTTTTTTCAATCGCTCACGAAATCTTTTCAGATAAATGTGATTTATACTAAGAGTGACTAAACAAAATACTTATTACGTGCTTCACACTTCCAACTATCAGACAAACTGGACTCAGAGTAAATTAATATGATAGGTAAAAGAATAATAATTGTGGATAGTACCGACTAATTTTGGGTCATTGGGAATTACATCCTGAAGAGTGGAGAAACCATTTGTGTGAAGAAGGAACACGAGCTCCAACGACGCGTTCGCTGCAGCATAGTAGTACCAGGTCTGATACATGCTTGATAGGCAAAACGCTGCGCTACCAAAACGATTGGGCTCAGGTTAGGTGCGGGTGCGTAAGGTCGACGTGCAGACGGGGAACACCTTCGTCGTGGTCAGCGTCCCGGAAGCTATCATCCCCACAATGCAGGTGAAAGAACGTAGGCTGTGCTTCTGTCTAGGGTCAGTCAACGTGAAGTTCCAGGTCGCGAGGGTGAAGTTTTCGGAGCACCGGCTCAGACGGTGGAACCTAGCCCAATCACTGTAACGGATAACCGTATCCGTAAGCCACCTGGGGTGGCCACCGGGCCACCCCTGGCTCCTTAACACTCCAGCCAGAGCCGCTACTACCGCCACCGCATATGTGGACTCAAGATATACAATTCGACTAAATCACCCAGAACATGCATATATACTGATAACAATATACATGCACAACAACTCCTTAATTAATATACTCAATTACCCATAGTGTAGATACAACAAAGTTTTCAGTACAGAAATTGTAGAGTGGCTGGATCTAAGCAACAACAATATGCAATTTATTTTGGAAATTAACTTAAATGTTATTCTTATTCGACAAAATTCACGAGTCGCGCCTCGTGTATCCTATCGTGGCATGCCTTTGTTTCTATCGCACGCCGTCGTTTATATGAAATAGACAGGTATTATTCCACCATAACGTCTAAACGCTTGGACGGATTTAAAGAAATGAGGTGTCGTTAGACTCCTTATAATTTTGCAGATATCATAGGCTAGGTTTCTTAAAGAAAAAAATTCAACATCCTGTTAAGCCTACTCTTGTACTCGATGACGTAGTATCGGTATATTTTAAGGCTACTATGATGTGGCTGACTAGTGAATCTGCCAAGAGGATGTAAGACAGACCGATATTTTCACTTCTCTAAGTGACTATCGCTACGAAAAAGTTTCATTCTTGTACTCGATGACGTAGTTTCGGTATAATTTTTAGATGGCTTTCATGTAGTTAATTAGCGTAACTGCCAAGAAGATGTAAGGCAGGCCGGTTTTATTATATTCCTATAAGTAAATACTAATGCTACGAGGAGGTCTCATTCTTGTACTCTATGACGTGGTTTGGGTCGAAAAAATATCAATTTTGCTCTTCAACTGTACCGAAATTATTATCATCCTGGCGTCACGTCCCGGTTTCGCCCCCGCGCAGCACGCGAGGGCCCAGGGTCTGCCTACCGAAACTGTACCGAAAGTGCCACGTTATACGGGCAGCCCAACGGTTGTGGGTTTCCTAAACTCTACTATCGCAAAGTGGTTTTTTTTTGTACTCGATGACGTAGGACAACCCACGGCACCCTCACAGTCTAGAATGGTATTGTAAATAAAATACGGAATTAATGGGTCAAAGTCACAAGTAATACACGTAAACGTAATATAATTCAGATTGTTTTAGCTAACTTTTTAAGTTAGTTAATTTATTTTTCTTTTTATTGTACATGTTATAATAAAGTTCCATTTATAAATAAACTACATATTTGATATTCAGATTGTTTACGTTAATTTCAAGTATTTTACACATTTTGTGATGTTTAACAACAACTAAAGATTACTTACCTATGTAACGTAATATTTAGCTGATTTGCAATTTTAAATATTTATAAAATTGCCTTTTTGACGTTAGATATGGGGAAGATATATTTGACGTATGTATTACAAAAAATTACTAGGCCGTCTCCTATATGCCTAAACTTGGTATGTTTTTAAAATGTATTTTTAATTTTTACAAAACGGGTGGCCGATAGGTAATTAGGTAATGGTGTAGCATATTTTTAGAACCGGCATATGAAGCCCTTTAATTTGATATCAAACACGATAGTTTCTAAAAAAAAATTAAAATCCCATACAAAAAATGTATGACGTCATTGCTCCCTCCGTAACTGCTCCCTCTGCTGCTTTCCCATTAGAATATTTTTAAGAACTACCTTTCAAAATGATAGTGTTAACCTTAAGTACACATGTACCAAACGGCTACCCTGAACATCGAATTGCGATTTTTTTGTCGTAGCTTGACCACTTTATGCCGGGAGGTTTTGGCAACTAGTTAGCGCACCCTTATACTGTCTGGTCCAAAATCCCCCGAGGGCTTATATATAACAACGCGAGCCTCTTCATACTTATCCGCAAAACTATGTCAAGGCTGCCATAGATACAATGTACTCGTTACGGATTCGGACAAGATGCGTAGGGCCGCACATTCACCTCAACATTTCGTTAGTGTGGAATTTGCAGACGTGCTTCACCAGCTTAGGCCATGTCTGATAAATCTCTTGCATTTAAGCCCCTTGAGCTTGACTGGGATTTAAGGTGAATGTCGTCAACTTGCCCTTTTTGGTCTACGCTGCTGAGATACGAGATTTGAGATCGGAGCGGAAATAAGCGCTTCGCATCACGGATCCGAGATACAGCAATTACAATCCCTACAATGAATAAAGTAAATAATTTTTTACTAAAATATAATTACTTACCTAGTTGTGGCAGCTTTCCATCGGTTAATGTATATTTAAAGTATGTTATGGCATATCCATCTACAAATTTCGCTATAATAATTGCACTTGAAGGTAATCCTCTGAACCGGGTATCTGTCTTTAAACGATCACTTGACAGTATATCAGACATAGTTGTTACACTGCCTTGTAAATATAATGTTTTTAAATTTTCAATAGAAATATTGAGTCTTTGAAATTCTGATTTGTATGTGTATTCTGGAAAATCTGGAAGCTCGCAATCATATACTGTTACGGTGTTCGGGGTCACGGAATCATTCAGTTTCGGTAACACAGCGAATTTCTCGTTGGGTTCACATCGTATTGTAATGTGGTTACTGTTTAAGTCATAATGAATTGTACCTGGAATATGTAAACAAGGATTTTTTAATCGCTAAGGTGGCAAATAATCTGACGGCCCGCCGGATTGTTGACAATAAACAGTTATTGAAAAATATGAATTTTTGTAATAATAATAAGTCTATCTCAAGCATTTTAAAGTATTACAAGGTTTTAAACAATATAAAAAAGCCCATATGCTAATGGTATCAATACTAGCGTATGGCTGACCCCGAGAGAACCCCTTTCTGAAGATATCAAACATTGTACAGATTTACCACTTTTCGAAGCTTGCTATATCGTTTGTGACTTGTACATGAAAAATAATGTATTGGGACCTATGAAGTTGTCTTTTTTATTAGAAGTATGAAAACAAAGTAAGGTGCACAAATATTTTATTTGTATGAAATAATACATGTAAAAATAAAACTGAATATAAAAAAGCCTTTTTCATTTGTCGCTAGTTTTGCCAAATTAAGGTGGAGGGTCCCCAAAGCTCGCTAGATGGCGCCAAATTTGAAAATATCTAGTTTTTATTGTTTTGTGATATTGTCTTTCTGTTTATATATATTGGATTATGTTTTGCGCACGCTTGAGACTAAATTAAAACTATCAAAACAAAAATTGAACAAAACCTTGTCATGCAATTTATACGAAAATGATCCGTGAATGCCGATGGAATGTTTCTTCCTAACGTTTTGAACTACTTACTTACATATGCTTATAGTATTTCCGTATTCCTCGTAGTAGACAACTTAACCATGCTTAAATATGATGAGATAGCGCAGCGCTATGTATGATGGGCTTGTTTGGGCGAAATCATAGTAATCGAGGGATCGAATCCCAGCAGGTACCCTTATCAACTATGGACCGTAGCCTGATGTTTTGAAGTCATCAGAATATATTTTTAGAATAATATGCATTTTTTTTATCACCGAAATAAACACGTCGTACTTATAAATTCTTTCATGACACACTTCTTCACGACCAACAAAGAAAACCATTTTTGGCTGAGAATGTGTTAGCATATGAAACCATAAACCCAACTATTAAAACACTTATCTAGAGCGCGAACCATTTTCCTGAACTTTCTCAGCCCGGAATATCTGTGTTTCTTGTATCTTGAAATAAATGTCACAAGATCGCATATATGTAAGTACTTAGGTAGTTTAGGTACTCTGTTCGTTAAAATATTTTCACCCGAAAACACAAATAACAAGTCTTTCACAAGATTTGTGATCATCACACAAAGTAATAAAAATGATTTTCTTCATAGGTTTTTCAACATATCATATTAATATTATAAATAATTTATTTCATTTCTTTTTTAGCGCTAGATATATTGCTGCGATAGTATATAGATACATTGCTGCGATAGCCTACTAAGAAGTAGTTGGCTAAAAGTATTTGCGGAAATAAGGGCGGCGCTACTATCACACATTCATTGACAGTCACGTAGTGTGGACTAAAGTAAAACATTTGTCCCATTTGTTATTACGGCCAACTCCTTTTTGTCAAGTTAACTGTAGACTCGATAAGTTGTGATTACGTTGTGACAAAACAATTTCGATGATCTAGCTGTACGAGACAAAAGTTAGATAAGTAAACTACTTAGATAGCAGGAAAACCAAGCAGTTGATTTAAACCTGAGGTCACCACCGCCACTAAGGTCCATAGTTGGTTAGTCATAACATACCTGACAAGTTGGGTACTTTCATAAAAAAGTGTTAAATAAAAATACCAAATACAAAAAAAAAACACAAAAATAAAATATGTGACGCGGATTCGAACCTCCACCTCCACCTTCTAATCAAATACGGTGAAATTTTCTAAAACAAGGAATACGGAAAAACCTCCAATTCAATTCAATTCCTCCTTGGTCAGAAACAGATACCAAACTTCATACCCTCTACTAAAAGATGTCAACGTAGGTAATAGTGGCAACTTCGCACGTCGTCGTGCATGTCGTGCGTGTGTGTAGAATTTCCATTTCCAAGAATATCTAACAAGGCTATCTAGCCTCTATAACAATTGGCATAGGTGGCACGTGCGATCGAAGGAATATAACATTACTATTTAGTTTATTCTTTTAGCTATGTATCTTCATTTCGATGCAATTTATTTTACATCTAATATTTCAACGAGTTTTTTAATGTCAGTGCTCCTTGCGCCTCTACTTTAGATTAGAATGCACTTTAGCACATAATAACTGACGTTTTAATGCTGTTTAATTTATTTTTAAGCAATATACCTAAAATATTATACCTAATGAAGTTTGAGAGAATGTGAGAGATGAATATTTTGGCTATTTAGCGTATTTGTACATGACATTTTTCACACACACACGTAAGTTTTAATTTCTGAATAAAACAATGGTTTTTGTTCATTTTGCGCAAACAAATATCCGAAAGTAGATAGATAGCAAAAATTTATGTATAAATACTGTTTATTGACTACAGGAAAATCGATTGCTTTTTGTAAGACAATCGTTCCACTTTAACCAGAAGTAATTTTATGAAGAGTGTAGATATTAAAATGTCATGATATGTACCAGTTACCTTAATGTTGTCTGATTATACCTACAAAGTTCCATTGTAGATAGTAGATAATCTTGCCATTTCCAAGAAAATAAGTAATTTGCTTGTATGAAAATTTCAGTTTCCATCGTTTTCGCCATACATCACCCCAATTTCATAGGTAAAGACCTAATAATAAAGAAATCTAATGCTACTTACATTATAACATATATATATATATATAAGCAACAAACATACCTGCTATTGAATAGAGTATTTCGCACAATAATAAAACTAAACTTTGTGTTAAGCGGCGTACGTCCATAGTGTTCCAATTACTCTTATAAAATAAGCAATTATTTTTATCTTCTAAAAGTTTCCCGGTAATACATTTTTAATTAGTAGATACTATTAAGCTTTATCCTGTTTTTGTAAAATTAATTGAATTATGATGTTAATCTACACTCATAGCGTAATTTCCCAATTATATATTCGAAAACATTCGATTACCCCTTAATTGCTTTATGTGACATTTCTGTAACAAACCCAAATTCCTCTAAAATACCTACTAAATTATTACTTTATTTGAATGCGTGTAGCAATACTATAATATACCACTGAATAACTTAGTATCGAGTAAAGTATACAAGTATTGATGCTAAAATGTCCCATTTTATTGCAGAATTCGTCACGATCGATGTGTAATGATGAGATATATGGAAAATTCCTTATGGAAGGCAAAAGATCTTAACGACAAATTAATGTTTTCAGCAGAATTTTGACTTGAGATAAGTGAGACTTTATGCAAGATTGACATTCGTCTCTTGATGTTAAAATCAAGAGACGATTCAGTTCGTCTTTCGATCTCTTTATCTTGCCGAGCCTGGAAGGGCACTATTTGGCCTAAATACAAATATTGCTGGACCTATGAAATTTTCTCTCCATCCACTTCTACCTTGCGCTCAGTGCTATTTATCATGAGTTTGGTCTTTGACATTGTTGCCGCGCAGAGCTCACGAGAGCGCCTATACGTTTTGTTAGAGCAAACTTTACGTACGAAATATGTGTCAAGGATTTTGTGCAGTAAAGCCACACCCTCGTTTTGAACCACTTCGTATCACACCTTGTTATGAGATAGTCGAATTTTTGTTATTTCTAATATATCTTAAAACGAATTCAGTGTTTTCAATCAACCTTATGTTCTGCAAGCGAACTGACATGTTCATGCAAAGTCTAACCTCAAGGCTGTTTTTAACTTAAAGAGCAACTGTTCGATTCCAAAAGTAGTCTTGTCAGTCTATCCCAACTTTTGGAAAACATCTACTAGAGTACTTGTAAATAGCTTCGGTGAGAGTGGGTCGCCCTGTTTCACGTCTTTCACCTTAGCGTTAATGTCTCGGCTGTGCTCTCGCGCACGAGGGTCCGCCTTGACCATGATCCAGGATTTGGCAGATTAGATAATTACAGTGGAGTTGAGCGTCGGTGGCCGGGCGGTTTAGTATCCGACTATACCGAGAGGTACCGGGTTCGAATCCCGCTGCGGCCATGTACTAATGACTCTTTTTTCGAGTTATGTACATTAGTTGAATTCTAACCGATGCTCTTACGGTGAGGGAAAGTATCGTGATGAAACCTGCAAATTCAGGCAACTGAATTTGTAACCATGATCCAATCTTAACAGGTTCCCCTGGTAGCAGGGTCACGGAGGTCAGATGGTAGTCACTCCACTGTAATTACCTGATCGCCAAACCCTGGAACATGGTCAAGGCGGACCCCGGGCCCTCGTGCTCGAGAGCACAACCGGGACATTAACGCCAAGATAATGATGATGAGGAGATAATTACAGTGGAGCGACTGCCATCTGACCTCCATGACTCTGCTACTAGGGGAACCGTCGGACCGGGGACCGTCGAGATTAACCACTCATTACCACACATTCTTACAATACATAGACCTAAGTGACATAGAAGACGCAGTACATTTATTACGTAACCAATTACTGCCCCATACCAATCGACTTAAAAATTACACCTATCCACTTTACGAATTACAGATAGACTATCTTACAAGCAAACTTGGCAAGGTTATAAACCAATTAAAGTCTTTAGAACCCAGTCGCGCTACAAGAGGTCTTGTAAAAGGCCTAGGTTCCTTAATAAAAGGCATAACTGGTAATTTAAACCAAATAGATCCTTTGTATTATAACACAGCTATTAAAAATGTACAGAGGTACCAGAACAAAGCTATATTCTAATTGAATAGCTACATAAGCCTTAGTAAAGAGTGGATGTCTCGCCATGCTAATATTATAGTTCAGTTAGTTGAAAACCAGAGCAAAATTAATGCTTTATTAGGATAAATCTATACTGCAAGAGAAGCAATGGAAAAGCTCGACGATCAACACTACGCAGTATTGATTTCGTACGTGGGATCGTTCACGAGTTATATTGGCGGTCGATTCAAAGGCGGGCAACGTATTAGTAACTTCCCAGGTGTTGCTGATGTCTATAGGCGGCGGTGACCATTTTCCATCAAGTGGCCCGCTTGCCTGTGTGTCTGCCGTATAACATAAAAAAAAGAAAATAAAGTATCATTTCCACGTGCAACGAAGTACAAGTCAACTGCGAGAGAGAAGATTTCAGCACTCTGCAGGGTAGCTATCTAGCGACGATTCCTGTAAACTATTATCTACGCCTAAGTTCACCATCATCAATGAAAATGACAAGATACGAGAGCACCCCTTTACCTTGATGAAAATCCCATACCCAGCTGAAGATACAGCATTAACCAATGTCAGCGTCAACTCCATCGACCTAAGAGGACTTCATGATATTCAAGACAAGCTGATGATAAAAACTCCTATTCAACTTGAACATCCAGCTCAAGACATCGTGTATCACACCACCATCCTATTCTACGTCATGATGCTAATCGCAACTGCAATTATATCGCTCTTCAGTCTACGTTACTATCAAAGGAGAATATTACATTAATAATAAAAATAATAAATAATCCTTATTTACAAAGAGATTTATATACCTTCATGGTTAAGACTGGCAAATTAAGGTAGCTAGCTTTCCAATCTCTTTGCCTATTTACATATCAGGGTACAACCTATTGAAGTAACACGTAACGTACGTTATGATCGAAATATTACATTATTTTTTTAATACAATATACTGGTTGTATGTAGTTTATAGTGAAGTCCCTGCTTCCCAAACAGGATATCCTGTGCTTTAGGAAACAGTTATTCCTATAAAACTAGGCTATATGACAAATAATATTTTGATAATCCGTGAACAGACAAGTGAATTGCAGTATCCAAATTGGTTTCTAATTTTGTTTTAAGAGAATCTCAATAAATCTACAGTTTCTGACCGTAGGGTACACCGCATTTGTATTTGTATTTATTTATTTAATTCATTGCTAGTACACTGTTTCCTAATACTATAAAAATAAAAAATAATCATCTTGGCGTTAATGTCCCGGTTGTGCTCTCGAGAACGAGTGGCCCGGGGTCCGCCTTGACTATGATCCAGGATTTGGCAGGCCAGGTAATTACAGTGGAGCGACTGCCATCTGACCTCCACGACCCTGCTACCAGGGGAACCTGACCAGATTGGATCACGGTTACACATCCAGTCGCCTGAATGTGCAGGTTGCATCACGATGTTTTCCCTCACCGTAAGAGCATCGGTTAGTATTCAACTAATGTACATAACTCAGAAAACAGTCATTGGTACATGGCCAGAGCGGGATTCGAACCCGGGACCTCTGGCTTATGAGTCGGATACTGTAACCGCTCGGCCACCGACGCTCACCTAATACTAACTGTCGCAAAACCCGGGTGGGTTTGTCTGTGTCTGTGTGCATAAACCAATCTACAATTTTCCTGATAAGAAGGGAGATCAACTGGGAAACATCCCATCGACATTTTCTCTTAGAATCAGAATCAGAATCAGAATCAAATATTTTATTCAATATAGGTACAAACAATACACTTATTGAACGTCGACACCTTTATTCATATAATATTATTTTACCATCCTAAAATAGTTACTGATCTTTGGGTGGAGGAACTACATACACCTACTCTATGCAGACCGCAGACATAGCATTCATCTCATCAACGGAAAATATAAGCCGATGCATTTTGCCGATCCTTGGACGGCCACGTGATGCTAAAATCGCATTGTCACTTAACAATTACTTACTTTTTAGGAGGGTAATGTGTTGATCAACCTATGTAGGTATGTATGGCCGTGTGGTGTCCAGCAGAGTAGAATAGCACCAACCCCTTACACTCGTGGATGTCGTACAAGGCGACTAATGTTATCGAGGCAAAAGATCTAGAATCTCTATCAACAAAGAGATTATGGCAATAACCTGCCCTTTCGTGGGAGAGGCCCTTAGTCATGCAGTGGACTGTTATGGGCTGTGATGATGATGATGACTTACTTACTACGCTGGCTCAATGACCCAAAGTGGATCTTGTCCTCCGACACCAGAGATCGCCACCTCTGCCTCTGCGCCATTTCCTGCCAATCGAGGATTGCTCCCCCACCCTCTCGCTGAACATCATTTAATTTATTTTTAAATCCTACTAGATCACACTTCGAACTAGTTTCTACACTAAGTTTCATTGTAATTTTTATTTAATTTTGTGTAGTTTAAAACATTTTTCTTTTTTTTTTCGATTGTAGCCTACGTATCTACTCTACTTACGTGTGTTAAAACAAAATTAAATATAGTAAATACAATGCAGTATTTTTGGATTATCTACTTCTATTTTATGTCCAAATAAATTCGCATCAACAGCGGTGTTCAAAAAGTCAAAACTAAGAATTTTGCTTAAGAAATTAAGATTGTTTATTAAAAATCGGTTACCTATCATAAATTCAAAATTTCCTTTATCGAATTTCAATTTTCCGAAAACGTTTCATGCCTTTTTGTTATCTATAATTTTCATTTCACCAAAAACACATTTGCCATGTCTTTCTTTTAATTCCGATTTTCAGTTGTAATTTTTTTTCAAATTCTATTGGAATATTTTTAAATCACATTAACACACACAATTAACGTTTGGCTAAAGCTATTAATGCTAGATGATTTTCTTCCAGAAAAACGTTTCTAATATTATAAAATCAGACAACTTTTTGAATGACAAATAAATGAAAAACATCAACTTTTGACACATCAATAAGTACTATTGAATGTCTTACTAAATGCAAGCAGGCATGTAAATAAAAATTTTAAACATTCAAAATTGCTGATTTTATGTGACGTATCGTGGATTTCGAAAATCTTTTATCTCTAAAACCAATTGTGTGGGATATCAAATTAAAGGTCTTCAAAAGTATATCTTGGGTCAGCGTGTAAGCCTCGCTATCCAGCGGGGCAACGCGGCCAGCCTTCTGGGCACTTTTCTGCAATCTAGGGACCTGGGGCATATTTTTTACCTTTACTATTAGTTAGTTAGGTTCAGTAAGGTTTTTTGTTTATAATAGGTACCTAGATGTACTTTGTTTTTTGCATAAATTGTATATTACTATTATATAGTAAGTTGCTTTTTTTTAAAAAGTTACATACTACTTTGGGAAAGTTGCTTGGAATCTCGTACGTATACGTTCCCAGTAGGTATTCATATTCAACCGGATATAAAAAATAATCAATATATCAATCAAGAATTCATTTAAATTCACCCTTTATGAATAACAAAAACCAATGGATTTACAGCCGCCCAAAGGCAATCATATCGCTTAGAGCGATCTCTTAATTGCGTGATTGTAAATTCTAAAACACTCATAAGTGTTTTATAAAAACGCAAAATGAATAAATATATTTGACCTTGAACTCGAAAGACAACCTTTGAGGGGGAGAAGTAAAATATCACAATAGCAAAAATTAGTGCAACAGTTAGGACGAAAATTATACCGAAGAAAATAATGATCCTGTAACACTTATAAATATTGAAACAAGTAAGTAAATAGAATACTTTAATTATAATTATACAAATTTTAGCCATCCAAAAGTTTACTGACAGAGATCGCTTAAATTATTTATAAAATGGATTTTATGCATAGCTTAATACAACAATCCTATATAATATAAAAATGTACAGATAGACAAACTAATAATTTATATACCTAAATAAAATTTGGACAACGATGTAAATGAATTTTTTAATATGTAATATTTCAGTATTTCAGTTTATTTTTATTTCTCAATGTAAATGTTTTGTTTGAATACTGCTTCAAAACAACAAACCCACAACTTTGTTCTCAGCGACTATTGAAAAACTTCATCAATCTAATATCGTTTGCAACAGCAAACTCTACTAACGATGTGTACCATCGCTTTTAAGTAAATTGATGTGGACTTCAGCATGCTAGCGAATATATCTACAAACAAGTGAATAAAAAAAATAATCGTCTTGGCGTTAATGTTCCACTTGTGCTCTTGCGCACTAGGGCTTGGAGTCTGCCTTGACCATGATCCAGGATTTGGCAGATCAGATAATTACAGTGGAGCGACTGCTATCTGACCTCCGTTACCCTGCTACTTGGGGAACCTGATCAGATTGGATTATGGTTTCACATTCAGTCGCCTGAATGTGCAGGTTTCATCACGATGTTTTCCCTCATTGTGAGAGCTTCGGTCAGAATTCAACTACTTGGGGAATCCTACAAACAAGTATTCCAACATAAACGACGTACAAGATTTTGCTGATAAAGGGTTGAGATAGAAACACGTTTATATTATTAACCCGGAGTCTGTATGGTAGAAAATCAGTACAAGGACTGCATGGTAGGTCAATATGACCTGGATTTTGAAAATGGGTTAATTCTTAATATTTCAATTAATGTTTGGGAAATATATATTAAATCAGTTTAAGTGATGTTCAAATTAATATATTTTGATGAGTGTCAATAAAAAATCATACAATATTAGGAACTTGTTATGTATTTACGAAAGCTCTATAAAATCTATAACAAAATATTTAACTTTTGTAATCTTACTAACAAACATACAAAATTATAACTTATTAATATTTTTTTTTACTTTTTGGTATAACTAATGTCTTTAAGAAACTTTATGCAAAATTTAATGGAAATTGCTAACTAATCACAATCGGCATCTACATTTGCATATCCACCGTAGTAAGAAATTATGTAGTCTAGACAGACAATCTTCTTACAATTTAGACAAGCAGGACATATTTGGCACCGTTTTTGAACTCGTGAATTTCAGTAGGTGCGCCCTCTGAAAGTTCTTCAGTAAATTATCTTATTGTCTTGCGCATCTCTCTAGGCAAACGAAACACATATTTGCAGGCGTTCAAGTGATCGTTTAGAATTCTCTTCTAATCCGAGTAAACCAGTAAAAAGAGTCATCTTGGCGTTAATGTCCCGGTTGTGCTCTCGAGAACGAGGGCCCGGGGTACGCCTTGACCATGATCCAGGATTTGGCAGGTCAGGTAATTACAGTGGAGCGACTGCCATCTGACCTCCATGACCCTGCTACCAGGGGAACCTGACCAGATTGGATCATGGTTACACATCCAGTCGCCTGAATGTGCAGGTTTCATCACGATGTTTTCCCTCACCGTAAGACCAGTAAAAAGAGTAAACCAGTTAAAAAAAATACAGTCTTATGCCTTTTATTTTTTCGAACACTACTCACACTTGACAAATTATGATCCTTGGGAAGGCGTAGCATAAGCTAGTGACTAGTAAACCAATCATCGAATAAATAAATGCATAAACGTAATTGGTACAAAAGGTTACATCGAATGTATAGTTGGGTCATATGTGGGGTAACTTGACCTAAGACCGCTTGTAACTCCATGTGCAGGGGCACACCGACTGAGCTGATACTAGAACCGAAACGGCAGAGGTATTAACTGCAGCTACTGAAAAGCACGGCAACTTTACACTATTACTTTAAAAAATACGCGCGTTTAAAAATGTGGCGGGTCATTATGACCCAACCTGACAGACGCCGGGTTAATACTAGCTATGCCCGCGAGTTTGATTGCGTGAACTACATGATGTTTGGTATGTCTAATATTAAGAAACGCTGTGTTTTGTTTATTAAAAAAGGAGCTTTTTACTTTGCATTTGTACTTATACAAAACTCCCAGTTTGTACTTATCAAAAGTCAGGTAGAAAGTTAAAATAAAATATGTTGAAGCAACAAAAAACAACAAGCTCTCTATGTTGCAGTCGGGTGAAAACAGGTAGTTTAGACAAAGAGAGACTGATTGTGGAGATGTCCCAGGTTTTAGAGTAAGCGTCTTACTCCTCGTAAATCCCTACCCGCCTTCTTCACTCCTGTCCCGTTGGCTAATAAGTTTAGAATCGAAAGAATAGGATTTGGCAATATCTGACTCTTTGAAGTAGTCTGACTTTAACAACAGGACTATCTCTTTTAAGCCTATAAACGGTTACACTGAGAAAAAGTTATCAGGTCTCATGGAGAGCCAAGCTAACTAACCTAACTCTGCCGTTTTGGTCAGAATGTATGGCGTAGACGTTTCATAGAACAACACCAAATGCTTGACATATAGGTTAAATTCAGTGCTCGACCGACGCGATGGTTAGGGCTAATGTAGTCAGTCGGACCAAGATAGTGCTAGTTAGCGTTAAATTATAATTGTCTCTGATAGAGCTATGTTTCTATGAAACGGCCAAGCTATACTTTAAATGGGTATTGGAGACTATAAGTTAAAGATTTCTTAGTTTACCCTAGAGATTTTGATGAGAAGTCATTCAGGCACCGAGTCAGTGAATTGGTCAGTGTCATCATCATCATAATCACAGCCCATAACAGTCTACTGCAGGACTTAGGACCTCTCCCACGAAAGGGGAGGTTCTTGCCATAATCTCCACGCTTGGCAGGCGGGTTGGAGATCTAAACTAGAGAAGCTGCCCATTTTCCAGCCTACGGAGACTCCAGATCTTTTGCCTCGAAAATATTAGTCGCCTTGTACGACATCCACGAATGTAAGGGGTTGATGCTATTCTACTCTGCCGGACACCACACGGCCAGGTCAGTGTCAAAATCGACGCATTTTAGATGCTAATAAAATCCAAATAAAAAAGCTAGATGAATGAAACTTTGTGTTTTTATAAATCTGCTACGATCATTTTACTCTGGAAATAGCTTTCTGGTATTATCTAGTCCGAAGATATTGGGGTCTGAAAATTCGACGAAACGCTTTGAGAAAAGATAGGTAATGGTAAATGGTAATGTAATGGTAGGTAAATAAAGGTAATGGTAATGGTAAATTTTTTTTATTCGGCTTGGCGGGGCACTTCGAAGAGCACTGTGAGAATGCATAGTAACAAGTATTGTTTGTGAGTGCGGATGATAGATTACCTAATTTTCATATACTGTAAGAGCTATGCTACAAATGGACTTACGTAAGCTACATTTCACAATAACGGTCAAGGTTCATATTTTATCAGTATACGTTTGACCTATCAATACCAATATCTCCTTTTTCTATAATGAAAAGACCATTAACCCAAATTAATTTTCATATACTTCAATATCGATATTACATCGAATCGGTCTAATGTTAGTCATAAATCTGGCGGTGTAGAAGTCGGAAAACTTCTTCGTCGTCAGTCCGTTCTAAGATAATTGACAGAGATTTTTAATTTAAATGATGAAGCATACGTAACTTCGGGGTTAAATTTTTGCTACGCTCGGATATGTGAAGGAAGTATGTATAATTTTCTTACTTGTAATTTTTTATGAAACTGCAACTTCTGGTCCTGAACTAAATATAGCATTTTTATTTCCATGTTGCAGCTATCTACTCTAGTATTGGTATTATGGATATTATCATGGAGCCGAAATTCCAACCTCGTTATTTCATTGGACACAGTGAATACTTGCTGGACAATGCTATTGACAGCGATTTCAACGAACTCATCAAACCATCCAACCTGTTTCAAACACTGATCCTTCAATTCAAATATAGAATCCAAGACGGTTTCATTACTTCTAATAACATAGAATACAACATTCTCAATTTTTGTAGCCTCATTGCTTTATTAACCGCTCATTCTGTTCAAACTTTTGAGGCTATTCAAGACATACGATTAATTATCGAAAGAATAGTTTTCTTGTACGTGTTACTAGGAATTGATTACATAATTGGTTTTTTATTAAGCTTTGCAGTCAATTATACTTACAGCAACAGCGAAGTTAATTTGACTTTAAAGCTGCAACATCTATTCAGATTTGCCAAAAATCATAAATGCAATTTTAAGAATTACATCAGAAAAAGTTGGTCATACAATATTGGGATTTGTTTGTTTACATTGTTGCAGTTAATACCCACAATTATTACAAAGGGATACTATTCTTTAATATTTATATCACAATACAGCTTTGACATCAACATAGTACGATGCACCTTATTGTTAAAGCTTACAAACGAACAGTTTTCAACTTGGATCAAGGTGTTGGACAAATTGGCAGTCTCGGACGTTTTGGACTTTTCAAAACCGAAACAAATGCACGAAGCGTTTAAAGAAATATTAATCGTCTTTCAACAAATTGGAAAAATTTACAAAGGAATTGTAAGTTTATTTCACGTTGACAGCGACTTTATCGATAAAAGGCACCTACCCACCTGATTTCCGCTGCCTTTCGGCCTGCCTCTGCTTAATAGAGATAAGAATAAGAATAAGAACAACAATACATTTATTTACCTTTATGGGTTACATAACCACATGTAGTTCCGCATCAGCGGGAAGATCATCATATTATGCTTTCTTTCTTTGAAAAAGCGTAAAAACACGGTGGGGCAGGCATATTATGGGTGATCCACAGCCATTATCATTATCATCATCATCATCCGAGCAGTCAGTTTGCCTGATCTTCGTCATCTTCACGACGTTAGCCGTTGACTCTCGTATTCGACTCGGCGATGTCAATCCATCGCTTCTTGGGTCATCCGAGTGACCATGTAGATGATAGTAGGACATCTGTTCAATGTCCACATTTTTAAAGAATGATTAGGTTAGCAGATCTGATGAAATTATTGTTCTTTACATAGGTAACTTTAACTAACTTTAATGATATTTCAGATCACATACTACACTATCGAAACGTTTTACCAATGTTTGGTGTTTCTCCAAATAATTATATTTTTCTCGAAAAACGAGACGCTTCAATTAGTAAGTTTTTTGTAGCAACAGACAAATTTTAAAGATGTTATGAATTGTTTTATGTATAATATTACCGCCATAAGTGTATGAAAAGATGTATAATATGAATGTAATTATATATGTTTCAGAGTGCAACATATATGATGGATGTTTTAGTGGTGTGGCTCATAAAAGACGCATTACATATATCATTATTGGGAATAGAATGTGAAAAGTTTTATATGATGGCAGAAAAAGCAAATGCAATGTGTATGTCGTTGAAAACTAGGCGCGACTGCCCAGGTTAGTTTTATGACCATAAGAGGAGTTTCCCCTTGAGGGTTCCTACTGAACCAACAAATATGACACATTTGTTCATCTGCTCAACTATTCACATTAATCTTCAGACCGCCGTTCTCAAGTGACTCTTTCCACTTTTTTACACGTTGGGCTAGTTGCGCCTTGTCCGAGTCTATCAGCGCGATATCGTCAGCATTCTTGATCTGACACTCCGAGATTATGCAGGCCCGTCGGATCTGCGAGTCAACAATGCTTTCGAAGAGCTTAATGGTGTGAGACACCACCTGTATACCGCGGTTGTTAGTGCACACCCGCACCGAGCCTGGAGTAATTATTAGAATATATTCAGCCTCCAGTGGTTGAGTATATTCCCGGTAAGGAGGATGCGGTTATAAAGGTCGGTAAGGATGTTCACGCCACGAGAGCCAATCGATTTCTACACCTCAAATGGAAAACCGATGGACGGACTCCCATTGGGCCCGAGAGCTTTCCGGTTTTTTATGCAGCGAAGAGTCGTTTCAACGTCCTCATGCGTTATCGGTGCCACAAGTCCTTGATTCAAAGGGAAGTCCGGTGGCTGGACCTCTTTGTCGTGGAAATACGACCGCCATATGTCTTTTACCGCGCGTTCAATAAGGGTCATCAAAACAGCGGCACTTGCAGATGTCCTGTATCGCTTTAATACTCGATCGTGCCAACTTCTAAATGAATTCCAACTTATCGTTCACTTGCTTATAATATAACGTATTTGACTACGTTAGATTAGGAACGAACTATTTTTCAATCTTACTATGACTATATCCATTATTTTTATACCACAAAGGTGGCAAAGAAGCTTATAGCTGGCTTGATGGTAAGAAGCAGTCACCGCAGCCTATGGACAAGTTCACAGTTATATTGTGTTAATGATTATACATTTTAGATATTGACGGCAAGCTTTGTTTTTATTTCAGTGCCGCTGAAACGGCTGTGCAAGAACGTATGCCGCGCATACGGTGTCAATGGCGGAAAGTTGTCCGGTTGCGGCATTTTCATTGTGGATGCCGCACTACCATTGAGAATGCTCGTTCTACTCGCCGACTACATCATCGTGTTGTTGCAGTTCGCTTTCCTCTAATAGATAATAAATCACGTGTTCCAATAAATTAAATTAAGCCTCCATCCGTACCATCTCGATGGATTGTGGTCAGCTAATGTTAATTTTTTTCTCCTTCTACGAACTTCCTGCCGCCCACTATTAGCCAGTTTTTTTGCTAATAGGACGAACTTCGCTTGAAATATGTACTATAAGTGCCAAATAATATCACGTCCCTGAAGATGGACCGACGACCAGGTAAAGATCGCAGGTACCAGCTGGATGCAGGAAAGACAGGACCGGCCTTTGTGGAGATCTCTGGAGGAGGCCTATGCCCAACAGTGGGTGTCTTGCGGCTGATCTAATGAGTATTAATGTAATTTTTCACGAAGGAACTATGTTACAAAATCACGTCATAACATTAGGACACACAATAATAAGGACTGTGAGGGGGTTTCAGTGTCTTTTTATCAGTAGTTTCCCTATCGGCGGCATGTTAGGACAATAATGAAAATCGCGTAACATGCCGCCGATACTATTGACGTTATTTATCACCCATCACTATCACTTCATTTCTATTAATAAACATCAGGTGGTAGGACTCCGTCAAGCCTGAGGAGTCCGCCTGGGTGAGTATCGCCGCCTTATTTATTTCTGCCACCAAGCAACAATGCTTCCATTGTTATGTTCCGGTTTGAACGATAAGGTAGAGCCAGCGCAATTACAGGCATTAGGCATATCATCTTAGTGGTCACAGTGACAATGCACCTGCGGTTCTGCATTTTTGTTGCCTACAATCTGAATGCATGAATCCCATATTTCTATCTTTTCTTACGTAAAAACCTTGTCCTGATAAATACAAATTGTTAAAACAATTATTAGTTATAAATTTGCAGCAGGTGTAATTTTGATATCTTGGGTTATGTTATTTTTACTCACAAATAATGTAATTTTCTATGACATAGACGTAGACGTATCTTTATTTGGTCCAATAACACATTTAAAAAAAAACTTTTAACTAACATAATAAGTGCATAATAAGGAAGCAGGGCGATGCATCATCGTACCAAATTGGACCAGCCTCAGCTTAATGCTATGAATGGCAGCAGCCAAACACAGCGCTGGCTTTCAGAAGAAAAAATAAATTTTAAAATTTTATGAGTAAAAGAATTTTTTAAATCGGATTAGTAGTTTTTGAGTTCATCCATTACAAACAAACATACGAACCGACAAACAATCACATCTTTCCTCTTTACAAAATTATAATAATACAGATAAGCTTTTATGCTGACACATGACGAAAGTAAATTTCCATTTGTAGTATAGGTATTTTATTGTTCGAGAATAAATATTTGAACAGTTAATAGTAATATTTGTGTAAGAAGTAATGTGTCACAGTCATAGTGATGATTCTGATAAACATTATTTTATTGATTACTACGAAAATTAACTGGTGAAAAAATTGGTACGCGTGCTTCTGCCGTCGACATGTCGACGACTGCCGTTGCCGGCCGACCGTGTGCAGTCGACGCGTTGGCGACTGACGTAGACGCTACAACTGCGAAATCAATAAAACAAATATTTATTGAGTAGGAAATGTGTGTGTTTAATGAAATAGGTATATCTTTAGGAAAGTATAGTAGGAAGGTAATACAGTACCATACCAGCCGCAGAGTCGGATGATACCCACCCCACGACGACAACGGCGATGGACGTCACAGCCGGACACTGGACAGAGCCCGACAATGCCAGGCAGAGCTGGACTGAGCCCGACAATGTCAGACAGATCCGGAACGTGCCCGACAAGAAATAAAATAATCTATTGAATTAGGCTTACGTTAATAAATCTGCAAGCGTTACTATGAAGCCCTGAGTGGTTCAGTTGGTTGACGTGCTAGTCGCCACACAGAGGTCCCGGGTTCGATTCCCGGCTGAGCAGAAATTGAAATGATGAATTTTAATTTCTGTTCGTCTCTGGTCTGTGTTTCGGGTCTGGGTGTAGTATCTATAGTAAGTATGTAAGTATGCAACTAGTTATGGTTTCTTGTGTGAGCAATAAAGAATTTATCTATCTATTAATTAAAAAAAGTATATAAAAAGTTTATAAGTTATCTAACATTCACAACACAAGCTTTGCTTACTGTGGGACTAGATGGCGCTGTGTGAATTTGTCCAAGCATATTAATTTATTTATTTTATTTTACTATAGTACTTATTATTACAGTCATCTATCGATGGACGACACGGCGGGCGTCGGCCACCAACGACATGCCGTTGACGATGTGCCGTTCGTGTACCTATGTATTATTATGTAAATTATTTACGATAACACGTAACGAATTGATACACGTGTGACCTAAAATTCCTAAAACCTTGCAAATATTCTAAATCTCTATAGCAAATAAATACATCTAAAAGATAAAATTGTAATATTCTGTTAAGTTACCTAAATATTATTACGTCAATATAAGTATATTACAGCAAAATCCCTACTTCCTTACTTCCCTACTATCTAAATATAACGAAACTGTAGAGATAATCTGTGCGACAACACAAACCCGAAACTGTTGGGTCCAGAAGCTAGATTTTGCACCATATGAGGTAAATGCGTACTAAAATGGGATTTTTGAAAATTCTACCCCTTAGCTGGAAGTTTGAATGCAATTTTTTATTACAAATATTCTACGAAAAATATATATGACAAATGTGGTTCAACGTTTTTGGAAAATTGCCCCCTAGGGGGGTGAAACTGGGAATAGAAGTTTAAAATTGTGATCTTTCTAACTGCCTGCTAAATGATAACGCAAAGCCAAAACCAATGGGTCTACAAGGTTTCCATTTTGCATGATTATTTACTGCATGACGTAGGTATGGTATAAGAGATCATTGAAAATTTGCCCCTTAAAGTCAGATGTTTATCGAGCTCAAAATGGCGTCAAATACGTTAAAATGTAACAATTGCAATATAGTTATCTGTAAAGTGTACATTTACTACAATACAATACATACATTCAATACAAAAATGATGTTATGGACAATGAAAGTCGAGTCAAAATTTGTGATTCTGCGTTTACGGATCAAGAAATAGTGCAAGCGAAATCGCTTTTGTTTGAATCTGTGACGTCTAAACAGAAAAAAGTATCTCGTCGTAATGATTGTAAAAAGAAGAAAAATATTGAAGATATAATGTTTCTTTAAGGAGGTGGACCCGGATTGTATCCCGATATTTGTGGCACGGGATTTGCTAAAATTACCCCATGTGTCAGTTGATCATGTCGATGTTATTACATTGTTAAAGGATATTACAAAAATTTAGCTAGATATTTGCGATATTAAGAACAGCTGCGCAACTAAGCTATAATTGAACGAGCTGCAATGTGAAATAGATAACTTAAAATTAACATCTAATGTGAACCATTCAAACGTTAACACTCGAAAACGAGGTGCATTTTTGTTGGATAGTGGCCCAATTGGTTTGTCGTCGGCACTAAACAAAAACTGTGCGGTTGGGAGTACAAATCACTTAATAATTTGTTATAACAGTGCCGGTGAGTGGAATGCGAATCCGAAATGGCGAGTAGGGCGTCTTTTTCCTACTCAAGTGAAAATGTAATGTTACCCCTCGGTTGCGTGAATCCTAAACGAAATGAGTTACCAATTCATGTTACTCCGAAAATAACTAGTATGGCGGAAATCGTAAAAAAGAAGGGAGAATGGAAACAAACCAAAGCGGGTGAAGAATGCTTCAATGAAAACGCCTGTGGGGAAGTTCGAATGAAATGACCGTTTCCACCCAAATAATTTTTAAACTGTTTATTCACGAGCACAGAGTTTCGTAATACAATTTTATGAAAGTAAACATTAACACGACTAACACCAGGTAGGTATTCCAATGTAATAGATTTAAGATGATAGATATACGTAATTAATACGGAGCACAGGGCTAGCGCAAATCGGGCGTGCATTCGCCGTGGGAATCAGTTTATCACTGGCGACTCGAGCAGCACGCGGTGCCCGAGCACCCGAGCGCCGCCTGCGCATTCATTTCGTCCGTATTATGGATACGGCCGATTACTAGGTACCATGCACGGGATCGCTTAAGTTGGCGCGCGCGGGTTTGCTCGCGCATTTATTGTTGCATGTATTTTGTGCACCCATACGCCTAAGCGCTGAGACACATTGAAGAGGTGTGCCGCGTGGCGTACTGCACAATGTGGCAAACCTTGTTGCAAGCCGAGCAGTTTGTATGCAAGTACATTGACAGGTGGCAAAATGTCCCACTGTGCAGCGCGCCGCGCGGCGCACTGCATGATGGGGCAAAACGCGAAATCCAAGCCCGAAAGGTCAGTTTGTATGAATTTTGTCCACATTTTTCCAATTTGACCCCATCGTGCAGTGTGCGGCGCGATATCAGCAGAAATCACACTTGACTGTTTCTTTTTACCAACAGTTCGAATCTCTCCTCTTATATCTGTCTTCTTTTTTTAGTACAGATTCAACGCGTATGAATGAAATAGGAATTCATTTATTTCTTTTATGAAATGGCAACGGGTCGTTCAACAGCTTGACAACCATTATTGCCAGTGTCAAAGTGTAAGTAAATCACACTGAAAAAGTTTGACCAGTTTAAGACAGGAAAAAAAAACATTGCATTACCCATCTGTGGCATTGCCTGAAGCCAAGAAATATACATAATTTGGATAACATACAAAATATACTGTGGTGTAGAGACATCACAGGACGTCACAAAACATAAATATTAACATTTATGTTTTGCGTATTTATTAAAGTTTAATATTATAAGAACAAATATATTTACAGATTAATCGAATTAATGGAGCATTTGTATGAATAAGTAACGATTTAATATTAGTTGGCCTTGGTAATTTAGAAGGAAGCAGGTCATAATGGGAAACTGGTTGTAATGTGCAGTTAAAAAGGATGTGATCATCGGTTCCAATATCCGTACCACAATCACAGACAGGGGAAGGACGAATGTGAAATTGATGCAGACGCACAGGGGGAAATAGGAATTCGACCTTGTCAAAGAAATTTTGACCGCTCATGCGTAAGCCCCGCCCCTTTTTGTGATTCTGCAACATTATCGTTATTGTTTCGCTTTCGTGATCCTTTCGTCATTTTGTTCTCAGTTCCTCCCGAATAATAAATAAGGCAATAACTACTTGACATACCTGGTACGTTCCAGTCTCCGCTAGAAGTATTTTTTTTGGTTTTTTTTTCCCGCATGGTACCAGTCAAGTGACTAGCTCGAGTCGACGATGCCCTTGTATTTATATTATAATTGTATATTGACATTCATAAGTGTTGTAAAACCCAAACTGAATGGAAATTATTTGATTTGATTTGGCATGTTTCTAAAAATAAAAGCTGGTACTCATCGAGTTCTACATTTCGGATGGCAGCTGGCAGATGGCGGATGTCAACTTAAGACTAATAACTCTGTAACTTTTGGTCCTAGAACTAACTTAGAACGAACTTAGTTCCTATAGTGCTAGTGATAGTGCTTGACGAGATCTACATTTCGGATGACACCTGTCAAACTTAAAACTGTAATAACTTTGAAACGATCGCTCCTGGAACATTAGTTACTGAAGAGAAATGATAGTGCTCGTCAAGATCTACATTTCGGATGACAGTTGTTTAATTTAAAACTGTAATAACTATAAAACTATTGTTTCTTCAACACTAGTTCCTAAATAGAAATGATAGTGCTTGTCGAGATCAACATTCATTGATACAACAAACAATGACACACATTCATTCGGTTACGCTTTTCTCCCGTAGGGATAGGCAGATACCACATTGTTCCACTTGCTACGGTCCTGACAAATCTCTGTGGCTTCTTCATACATACATAGACTGTTAACTCCACTACCCATCGTCGCTTTCCATCAGGTGAGTTGAAGTCAAATGCAAACCTATTGATAATAAAAAAAAGCTACCCTTCCTTGGCTTCCTCGTAGTCGGGTAAAAAGGAAAAGTTATCATAGTATTTGAGGAAGACCAATCGAGGTGGTCCAATATCTTTACATATTTATGATGGTATACTTTTTAGTTTAAAATAAGCAACATTCGCGTTTAATACATTTTTAGATTAAAAATCTAAGTGTAGGCCAGAACAAAATTATTCGTTTCCAATAGAAAAAACAGTTCTTACTATTATTTACTATGACGTCACAACAGTTCTTATTATTATTTACTAACATTGTTTACTATGACGTCAAATCTGCATGTCCGATTGTTATAGGCTTTTAGGATAGCGATACTTAGTAACTATTGTACGCCCAGTGGTACATGTACAATGGTACATGGTACTAACCTAACCTGTACCAGGTTTGACACCATAGTAAAAAAATATAGAAACTGTATGCTGTATCTGAAAATTGCATAATATTTTTCGGGCCGGGCGGCACTGAAAGCGTTTTAATCCACGTTCAGTGTTTTAAGGAATCCTTAAAGGATATCCTTTTCGTACGTTTCTCTTTGTTGCATTTGAGTCAGCAGATTTAAAATATCTCCATTTACTTTTTACGCCTGCGTGTGAACACACAGTCGAGAAGACATATGATCAATAATTATATGAGTCATTTCAAATAACGCGCGTAAAAGCATCGAAAAAGCTCTCGTGCAAACGTTGCCTAACTTAAAATCCGTCGTGCGAACGTTGCCTAATTTGAAAAACTAGAATAACACCACCGTTTCTTTGGTTGTCACCGTGACGTGGCACCGCGCGGCGCGCCGCGCAGTGCACTGCACCGCGCGAGTGGACATCAAGCTTAAGAAATAGTTTCCTAGGTAAAACGGGTAAAGCATTAACTGTCCCTGAAACGAAGTTTAGAACGGCGGAATATAAGATACCATTGTTTATATCAAATGTAAACAAGGAAACTTCCGAGAAGGATATAAGTACGTGAATATTAGGGTGTCCCTTAAAATTCAACTTCAATATATTTTTACGCATACCTTCTAAAAAGTTTCGTATGGACCTAATATAGTCTAGAAATAAATATTAGCCCGATTTATTAACGATAACCCGTGCCGACTTGAGTTTTTAACTTGTCCATACAAGTTGCGCGGGAGCAGCGCGGCGACTTGTTACTGCGAGTTTCAATTGTCATTTCATAAGTGATTTCTAACATTTTTAGTGCGTTGTTGTTTATTTTGTGAAAATGTCTGTGGAATTACGAAGTGATAAACAAAATATTTTCCTTATCGGACTGTCAAGCCACCAGATAAATGGTGCAAAATTACCATCTAATCGACAAGTTCTCACCGTTTTATTTTACAATATTCGTGAAGTCAAGCTGACTGTTAGTGAAAGTGCGAATCTTGTTATAAGAGAGTGCATTATATTTTGGAAAAAAGCCAGAATTCCTACGAAGGCAATCCCTAACTGCGTGAAGAAACTTGTTGATTTATATCATGTTTGGAGGGAGCTGCAAAAAAACTGTAAGAAAACTCAGTTGACTTTCAAGAATCGTGAAAATAATTTTGTAAAAGACCTTGATAACTTATTTGATATTGCACATGCAGATGCCTTTGACAGAATGAAGATAGAGGAAGACAAAGATTTCTTAAGGGAACAGAGAGAGCCAGGTCGACCGGGATGCTTAGGTGGAATCGACAAAAAATTGGCGGAGAAAGAAGAACGAGTTAGGCAAAGACGATTGGAAGAAGAGGAAAGAAAGGTAAAACAAAGAGAGTTATTGGCTGATGCATCTACTTCTTCGATAGATAACTTGGAATGTCTTGAGAATTCGGATGAGGAACAGATTTCGAACTCTGAACTTAGTACTCAGATTCCTTGCCCTGAAAAAAGTTTTAAAAGAGGCACGAAAAGTTTAATAACTCCTAAACTGGTAGCAGCTTTAGATCGATGCCAATTAAGCATAAGGGACTCAGTTTACATTCTCCATGCGGTTGTAGAAGCGCTTGGTCTGAACAGCGATGATTTCCCTATAAACAAATCCTCGATTCAGCGAGTTCGTACTCAAGCGAGAAAATCCAGGGCAGAAGCAATAAAAACTGACTTCCAGAATAATTTGCCTGACGTAGTCACAGTTCATTGGGATGGGAAACTATTACCTGGATTGGATGTACGAAGTTCAAAAGAAGAACGCTTGCCAATTATTTAGTTTTTGTCTTGGCACTTGATTTAGTTTTATATTCAAGTAAGTACGTTGTGCTATCTTGTTGTTGTTGGTTTTTAGTATTAAATAGTTAATTAAATAAAATATCATTTTTGAGTTTCGGTATGTGAATACTAGTGGGTAGAATTGTGTTTGTTATTAGGTACGTAAGTGTAATGTTGTAAATCTCTGTGCACCGCCTTAATTTTTTTTTTTGTGTACCAGTTTTCGAGGTAGACTGGTAGATAAAGCTACGAAGCTTTAAGTCCACCTTTGTACTATTTTGTGCATAAAGTATTAAATAAATAAAATAAATAAAATAAATTATTGCTTCATTTGACGATAGAGAACAGCTTCTTGCAGTACCGAAATTAGAGAGTTCTTCTGGAAAACATCAAGCTAAAGCCATTTCAACTGCTCTCTTTGACTGGACCCTCCATGACAAAGTACAGATAATGTGCTGCGATACAACAGCTTCCAATACTGGCCGTTTCAATGGAGCTTGTGCTATTTTGGAGCAGACTTTAGAAAGGGAATTGCTGCTTTTTGCTTGTCGTCATCATGTTTATGAGTTGGTCCTTAAAGCTGTTTTTGAAACCAAGGTAAAACATATTACAAGTAGCCCAGATATTCCAATTTTCAAAAAGTTAAGAGATAATTGGAAAAATATTAACACTGATAACATTGAGTCACCTCTAAATTTCGTTAAAGCACATATTGCTAAGACAAACATTACATCTTTGTTAACTTTTTATAAGACTGAACTGGAAAAATCTTTTGTTAGAGACGATTACCGCGAATTGGTTGAACTATGCGTTGTGTTCTTAGGAGGAGACACAGAGAATAAACTAAAACTCAGGCCCCCCGGAGCTTTGCATCAAGCGCGATGGATGGCGAGAGCAATCTATTCTATAAAAATATGTTTGCTTCAATCACAACTTAAAATTACTGCAAAGGACAAAAATGCTCTACAATATGTTTGTTTATTTATCGTCACCTTGTATACCAAACCTTGGCTCGAATGTACAATGGCAGTTAAAGCACCTAACCAAGACTTGTCCTTTTTGAAAGCTCTAAAAGAATATGAAAAAGTAGACGCGACAAGTTCCAAGGCATCCATAAGCAAGTTTATTCATCATTTATGGTATTTGTGTGAAGAAACAGTCATGTTATCACTCTTTGATGGAGAAGTTGATACCAAAACCAAGACAAAAATGATTAATAATTTAAACAGAGACGAAAGTTCAGATTCCTCTAAACGCTATGTCCCATCGAAGGAAGAAATTACGCAAAATTTGTTTGGTAAGTACTTAATATTTTCTTGTTTCTTTTTCAAAGTTTTGTGGTTTAGTTTTTGCTTATTTTAATGGTTTTTTCTTTATTTCAGATATGACGCTGGATGATTTTGTGACTCAAAGAAGCAAACGATTTCTATCTCGACTACAGATCGACGACAGTTTTCTTCGGGAAGACGTATCTTCGTGGGGTGACAATCCTGCTTTTTTGGAAGCTAGAAGACGATTAAGTCGTTTGAAGGTCGTAAATGACACTGCTGAAAGAGCTGTTAAATTAATGCAAGATTTTAATGGTCTTATCACGGCTGAAGAAGAGCAAAAACAGTTTTTGTTGCGTTGTGTTCAGGAACATAGAAATCTGTATCCAGACTGTAAAAAAACTACACTAAAGAGAAGTTACCCTAATTCATTATTATTATAATTTGTATTTAAATAAAAGTTTGTATTGATATTTTTTTAGTTTTACTCATATTTACTTTATTTGTTGCATTTTAATTAGTTTTGGATCAAACCAAAATGTCAGACCAAAACACCATTTTTTATTAAACTTTAGAGCTCGGTCGGCACGGGTTGCAATCATGCTACAGATATGAAATTTCATATTTAAGTACATTTTAGCATTTATAAAAAAATTGGAGGGTATGCGTTTCGAAATTATAAAAAAAAATTTTTTTTTGCCATATAAGTGACACCCTAGTGAATATATTCAGGAGAAAACAAAAGATGTTGTAACTTTATAGAAAATAAGTATAAAATGGAACCGACCCTACATCATCATCAGCATCATCATCACAGCCCGTAACAGTCCACTGCAGGACTTTGGGCCTCTCCCACGAAAGGGGAGGTCCCTCCCACCGACCCTACAATGCCTTTAAATTGTTAGTTTCCAAAAGAAAGCTCGATTTATTTCTTAACGACGTAATGTGGCCAAATGGGATAACTTTTAGGCGTTTTGTTCATTTCAAAAAGAAAAACGGAACGACGCCGACGACGGAAGAACAGTCTACAGAAAAGAATAAAAGTTAAAATTGCAAATATTTAATGGATCAGAATAAAACATTGATTAGTTTAAATTGTAAAAACGTCAAAAGAAGCATAGACTGTATTAGATTATTGTGTAGTCGTGCGGATGTGGTAGCACTCCAGGAAACTTGGCTGTTGCCCCATGATTTGACCTTTCTGGCTGACATCGATAAGGATTTTTCGTACACAGGCAATACAGCTGTTGATGTGACAGACGGTATTTTGCGTGGTAGGCCACACGGTGGAGTGGCGATTATGTGAAGAAATAATGCGGTTCTTAGTATATCGGTGGTGACATGTACCAGCGAGCGTATCACGGCAATTAAGATTATAACACATCAACATAAAGAAGTTATGTTTCTTTGTGTGTATATGCCGACAGATCAGTCAGATAACTTGCCACTCTTTACACATTGTTTGAGTAAATTAAATGCTATTATAGTTGAATGTGAGGTAGAAACAGTGTTCATGTTGGGCGATTACAATGCGCATCCATCTGCCCCTTTTTGCGAGGAATTATTAAGCTTTTGTGCAGAGAGAAATTGGGAATGTGCGGATAATCAAATGAAAGGTATATCGTCGGACACGTATACTTATATAAGTAAAGCACATGGATGTAAAATATGGCTTAATCACTGCGTGGTGAGTGAGTCTGCTTTACGTACTATATCTGATATACAGGTGTTGTACAACGTGTATTGGTCTGATCACTACCCGTTGCAAGTTTCATGTAAGTTAGGTGAGGTTAGAAACAAGGTTATTGTAAACAATGTAAATAATAAGAATTGCCAAGTCCTTTGGGGTATGAGAAGTGCTGAGGAAATTCACAAGTACACTGAGTTATGTAATACTAAGTTGAAATCAATATATTTTCTAAATGATTTCAGGGGATGTGCTGACCAGATGTGTAATAATATAAATCACAGGCAATGGAAAGATTTATAATACAATAAAATTGTAATTTCACTGCGTCAGGCATCCACAGAGAGTAGAACATGTTGTGTTAACAAAATCAGTAAAAATAAATGTGTACTTGAGTGGAACAAGCTTATATCAGTAGCACATAAACAAGCTAGGAGGGATTTTGAAATGTATGTTTTATATGGTAGACCCATTTCCGGCCCAATATATGGCAACATGTGCCAAAGTCGTGAATTATTTAAATCCAGGTTAAAATTTTGTCAGAATCATCAAGAACAAATTAAAATGAATATAATAGCGGTACAGCATTTTTCAAAACAATTCAATAAATTCTGGAATAGTACTAAAAAACTCAATGGCAAGAGTACTCTACCTGCTAGTGTGGATGGCATAAGTTATCCTAAAATTATTGCTAATACTTTAGGCAACATTTCAAAGTACAGTCCCCTTTAAACTCATTGTATGATGATTCTGGTAGACTGTGTGCCTGTACAGATCAACCGTTACGTGTGACTAGTGTAAATGTAACTAGGGCTATTGCTGATATGAAGCGAGGCAAGTCTCCTAGCCATGACGGGCTCTGTGTGGAGCATTTAAGATATGCTGGCTCGCATATAAGTAGGGTACTTTCAATGTTGTTTACACTTTGTATTAGGCACTCTTACTTGCCTCCAGACCTAATGAAAACAGTTGTTATTCCTTTTGTTAAAAATTCTACTGGGGACATATCAGATAAATGTAATTACAGGCCAATTTCACTGGATACTGTTATAGCCAAAATACTAGATAAATTAATAGATGGGCAACTGATCAGTTACACAAGGTTGAACGATGGTCAGTTTGGATTTCGTCGGGGGTTGTCCACAGAGAGTGCAATACTAACACTGAAACATACTGTTAACTGTTATTTAAAAAGGAAAATATCAATATATGCATGTTTCTTGGACCTCTCGAAGGCGTTCGATCTTGTGTCATACAATGTACTGTGGTCGAAGTTGATGGGTGCAGGTGCAGCACCAGAAGTAGTATACTTCCATATTGGTACAATAACCAAAGGAACATGGTGAAATGGGGGAATAAATTTTCTGAAGAGTATACTCTAAGTTGTGGTGTAAGACAGGGTGGTCTCACCTCACCGAGGTTATTTAACTTGTATGTTGATCAGCTGATTGGTAGGCCCAGCAACATGCATGTCGGATGTCGTATAGGTGATGTGAGTGTAAATAAGATTAGTTAAGGAGATGATATGGTGTTGCTGAGTCCATCAATTAATGGTCTAAGAAAGCTTTTATAAGTTTGTGAGGCATATTGCAACAGGGGTTAAAGTGTCATAAAAAGAAAAGCGTTTTTATGATTTTATTAGGAAATAATAAGCTTGGAGAGGCTCAATAAACAGGCTTTGACACGTGTGGCACAGTTTAAATACCTTGGGCATATTGTGACGGAGGACCTGAGAGACGACCGGGATAAATAAAAAAAAAAAAAAAATTGAAAATTTTTGTGCACCGCCTGAAATTTTTTTTTGTACCAGTTTTCGGGGTAGACTGGTAGATAAAGCTACGAAGCTTTAAGTCCACCTTTGTACTATTTTGTGCATAAAGTATTAAATAAATAAATAAATAAATATCGAGCGGGAACGCAGAGCATTGTCGGTTCGTAGTAATATGTTAGCACAAAGATTTACTCGTTGTACTATGGATGTTAAGATAACCTTATTTAAAGCATATTGTCAGAGTTTTTACACGGGTGATCTTTGAACTAGCTTTACACAAAAACCTTATAATGCTCTTCGGGTTCAATATAACAACATTTTCAGGGCATTTCGTAGTGCATCAGGCGGCATGTTTGCAGGCACATGTAGATGATTTTTATGCTATAATGCGTAGAAATACTGCGTCGGTCATAAAGAGATTTAGGGGCAGCTCTAACGGCATCCTGGTGATGATAGCAGACAGAATGGACTTTAGTATACTGGGTCGTTTCATGGGTCTGCATGTTAAATAATACCTAGTTTAATTATATTAAATTTTTATTTTATTTTATAAATTTTTTACATGACATTAATCTTGACATTTAAAAAGTTGCAATTTAATTTGTTTGATTGGACATTATATTGTATACATTGACATTTTAATTAGAAGTTTTGACTTTGTGACCTGGAAATTTAATTATTTGACATTGCAGTAATAATTTTTTTTTTTGTTCTCATTTTGTTCAAATCTATGTATAATGTCAAATATGGACAACTATGTCTGAAATAAATGAATTTTATTTTTTAAGTATTATTTAAAGGGGTGAAATAGGAGGTGAAACTTTGAATGGCTGACAACTGTTTCTAACTGACAGCGAATAGCCGAAACCGCTGGATCTAACAGGTTTGCAATGCTGACTGATAAAACCTCTGGGTCTGGAAGCTTGAACTTTTTAATGGAAATTTGAGCACCTTTTTGTAAATTCTACGCCTGGCAGGGGGTGAAAATTTGTATAAAACTTTATATAACAATAGTCGATTTACTTTTCTTTAGAAAGTTTGGTCATATTTTAAATATTACGCTATCAAACAAAGCCAATGAAATTTTGTAGATGCGATCCAGTAAACAATATCCATGCTTGTAGTTTGTCAGATTTTCGTTAAAATATATCGTTTAAAGGTGGAAGTTTTGTAACAAGCATTTCAACCATAACGTACTTATATTTTATATGTACTTAACTGCTGTAAAACAGTGAAATGAACAAATAAATTTGTATAAAAATCTTGGGGCCGGCACAACTTGCTCTCGGGCGCGCTCGTTCATGGTCAAGGTGGACCCAGCCGGAGCAGAACCGGGACATTAACGCCATGATGATGACGTACATAACTAAGAAAAGAGTCATTGATAGCTACATGGCGGCACTGAGGTTCGAATCCTCTTAACCATTAGTTCTTAGCTCCAGCCAGTCGAGCAGCTCCGATTCGAACGAGCTATCCACCCGAGTGAATTCGAATAATTCGAGTTGGTAAAGCCTCGATATGACGCAGGTCTGTTTCAGCAAGCATTCAGTAGATCAATTAGAATACAAGCGCTTGCCATTAAAGCGCAGTTACGTGGTGTGTTTCTAACGTTGAACACGTGTTCTACACATATACTGTAAATACTTGCTACTAGTGAGGATATTTAATTGGATTGTTTGTTCTAATATAATAAATTAAAACAAACAATCCAATAAAATAATAACAATAAAAAATACATGGTAGAAAAGCACATGGAATTGTATAGAACTATAAATTCCTGTGAAAATCCGTACCTAATTGCTATTAAAATAACGAAAGGCGCAAAAAAATAAAGAATCTGTGATTATAATTATTTTAGAAAGTTTAAAAATGATGAAACAGCGGAAGCATTATCTATTTTTTAACGAAGGCAGCAAGATCAATCAAGTAATATGCGCGATTCTGAGTAAGTCCTAATTTAGTTTAGTTATTACTCAATATTTACTCTAGTCATTTAGTTGCTTGAATTGCTTATTACTTATAAGGCACAGTTTATTGGATCCACATTATCATACCTACACAAATATATACTTACGTACCAACATGAACGTACAAGCGGAATATATACAGCGTGTTTGTTACATCAGCCCCCCAAACCAAAACCTTATACATCGATTTTAAGCCCCGGACATACCTTTAAAATGTGTGATAATAACCACGATAGTTTAAAACATTTTATTTCTGGTAATAAATAAAAAAATACTCCTAACATTTTAACATTTTATTTATTTATTTTATTTAACAGTTTATTGTGCACGGGAAATACATAATATGTTGTGCCGATTCATATACAGACAACTGCAGAATGAATGTAACCATAGCATTTAAGCCCCAGTTACACAAGCAATTCTCGGCATGCCAATTAGTAGATATGCTGAAAACTATCACACTTTTTTCACTATGAAGTTTTAATAAGCATGCTTGTAGGTATATACATATTCCACAAAAAAGCACTTGCTCAAAAATAGCATGTATTCATGCTTGAAATTGGCATGTGTAACTGGAGGTTCAATGTAGCTGGCGAGGTCGGTTTTCTCTGCAGCTTACTGTACCTACACAAACACATACACACTTACATAAACGTCACGCTCTTTCCCAATGGTAGGCAGAAAATTATGACAATTTCCATTAAAAAAAATCGTGTATTGGTGATGGTAATCTTGACGTTAATGTCCCGGTTGTGCTCTCGTGCGCGAGGGTCCGCCTTTGATTCAAGGTTTTGGCAGATTAAGTAATTAAAGTGGAGCGACTGCCATCTAACCTCAGTGACCCTGCTACCAAGAGAACCTGACCATATTGGATCGTGGGTACACATTCAGTCGCCTGGTGGGTTTGAAAACGCTGCTCCCCATTTTCCAGCCTACGGAGACTCTAGATCTTTTGCCTCGATAACATCAGTCGTCTTGTACGACACCCACGAGTGTAAGGGGTTGGTGCTATTCTACTCTGCCTGACACAACACGGCATCTCCATCAGTTTCAGCATACCTCTACCGGAAAAGTCATTGAGTCCTTACCTATGAAATTCGCGTTTCTTTTGCAAGCATATATTTGCTTAAATTTATGTAATTGTACCTACATAATATATCAAAAGTAATACTTGATATCAGTAATACAGTATGTTTAGATGCCAATAAGTCCTTAACATAAAAAAAAATTCCTACGTTTTTTTAAGGGTTTAAAATGCCACTTTTCAGTTGTTGTCAATTTACATGATACACCTGGTATTGCAAACGTCCATAGGCTGCTGTGACTGCTTACCATCAGGCAGGCCGTAAGCTTGTTTGCCACATTGGTGGTATAAAAAAAAAACTTTCGTTAACCAGGTGTAATTAGCTTTAATGGTAGCAGCAGGTTATTAGCTTAATGTTATCTGATTATACCTATAAAGTTTCATTGTAATCGGATTTGGCATTTCCAAAAAACTGAAAAACTTGTAAGAAAATCACAGTTTCCGTCATTTTCGCCATACCAAACGCCAATTTTATAGGTAAGGACCTAATAATATATATGTGTGTGATTGTGATGTATCGAATCTGATAGGGTATATTACAGCCTGTATTTACTTAACAAAGTAAATAGCCAAAGTTGTTCCGTGAAATATGAGTAGGTACAGCTACTAATACATTTCCTTCTACGAGTATTTTTATTAGACACATTGCGTTAAACAAATCTTCCGAATCTAAGTACCTATTTATCATTTATCACCTTCTAAATGTTGCTCGCGGGCTGCCTTGGCAGCATCTTGACAATTTTTGTTCTGGTACCTTGTTATTTCATGATAATTCTTGTAATGACCCTCAATAATACGATATGAATCATTATTATCAGTAGAAGAATCGGTTCGAACCCTAGTGTCATACCAGTGACTGTTTTCTGAGTTATGAAAATTAGTTGAACACTAACCGATGCTCCTACAGTGAGGGAAAACATCGTGATAAAACCTACACATTCAGGACTGAATTTGTAACCGTGATACAATCAAGGGCCCTATTTTTGAACCGCTCGCATCAACTCGAGCGCTCGCCTTACTTATTCTAATGCTTGTCTTTTCTATCTCTAGCAATTTACCACGAATGTGAAAGAGATAGATATCGCACGCTTGCGCTCGCGTGCGCATGCGAGCGGTCCTGGATCATGGTCAAGGCAGACCCCGGGCCCTCATGCGCGAGAACACAACCAGCACATTAACGCTATTTTTATTATTTTTTAGTAAACCTGCCGGTATTTGCATACGGCATGACGATTGGGTGGATGTCGCCGATGGTGTTGCTGCTACAGTCGAAGAAATCTCCTACAGGCATACCACTTAGCGATACAGAAGTAAGTATCAACCTGTATAAACTACATTTTTTCATTTTATTGACTAGGGAGGCACACACACTGGCGGTCCACCTGATTGAAGTGGTCGTCCAAGACACCTGCAAACTAAGGGGAGCGGATGCGGTGCTGGCCTTTGAGGTACCTGTAAACATGCCTTTTGAAGAACCCCATGTTCTACTGACTTTGGGGATTATTCCACCTCTTGCACGTGCGTGGTAAAAAGGCTCGTGATGCCCGTACGTAAGTTGGTTGCCAGGCATGTATGGTGTGTATGAAATCTATTTGATCGTCGGAGGATGCGGTGGCGGAAAAGTGACAGTAACACCAAGCAGTTCTCCGGAAAATTCCCCGTTGTAAATCACAGCGTATTTTAATAGAAGCGTGTTTTGAGTGCCACAACGATAATAACATCCGTATGCAGAAACATTACTATGAAGTCTTACAGTGCGATCGAACGCACAGGGTTCCTACGTTAATACGTCTGAACGGTCCGTCAAAACGGCTGATTCTTTTTAATGTTTTGCATTGTCTCGTAATGAAATGTACGCTCCGCTACAGAATAAACTTTCGCAGAATTTTTATCTTAGTTTCCTTCTGGTCCGTTAAAAGTCTACAAAAAATTACATAATTATAGCTGTAGTTGATATTTCTGTCTTATTAATTACCAAAAGTTTCATTTTTCCTTCAGGTGTCATGGATGGCCGCAGTGGCGTACATTGTATGTGTTCCAGCTAATTATATCATCTCCTACATCGGAGACAAGTTTGGGAGAAAGAAAGCTGTTATGATACTTTCCTTCGCCACAGCGGTAAGCGAGAATAAATAGTTAAGAAATGTTGACAATTGGCAGTACATGGATTTTGTAACATGGACCTTCAAGAGCATTGCCCTTTGGATCTAATTTCGACCATCGCTCTAAAGATGCTTCTGAACAGGCAATACTTTTACTCAAATGTAAGGCTGCAATACATTTGCCGGGCAATATGGTCGAGATACTAGCAAAACTATGCATTCTTTACTCATAAGTGAGACTGCAGCAGATGTGCATTATTTACCGCTAACATCTGTACACAGAAAAGGTTTCCAAGATCCAAGCGAAAATTCTAATAAATATTATTGACTAGCTGGCCCGTTGCGACTTCGTTCACGTGGTATCCTATGTCTATGCTATTCTACCCCTATCCTACATTTTTTTTTTATACTACGCAGTAACCAAAGAGCAGACAGCCCATCTGATAGTAAGCGATAAGCGGTAACTGTGGCCCATAACGTCTACGATTAATGCATGCAGTCTGCAGGCAACAAAAATGCAGAACCGCAGATATTTTGTCACTGTGAGGACTAAGATACTAATCTTCAAACCGGAACACAACAATGCAAGCATTGTTGCTTGGCGGCAGGAATAGATAACGCGATGGTTCTCCCCCGCCGAACTTCTCAGTCTTGACAGAGTCCTACCCCCTGATTACTCTACCCCTATCCTACACCTACCATTACCTGATGAAATAAAATATCCATTTAACATTTTCTCAGTGTGTGTGGATCACTAAGCTATCGTCACTACAGCCATGGGCGTTCATTGTAGCAAGAGTATTGGTCGGTATACCAGCTGCTGGATGCTACGTCGCATGTCCAATGTATACCAAAGAAATAAGCGAAGACAGTATACGCGGGGTGCTTGGAACGTTGGTAAGTTTAAAGTTTTGGGAAGAATTACAGTGCCAAAAACTTTACTGACCCGGTGACGGACGCCGCTGTTTTTGGTATTGACATGTCAGTCCAAATCAAAAACCGAGGTCCACATATT
The DNA here is from genome assembly GCA_907269095.1 of Blastobasis adustella. Classification (NCBI taxonomy): domain Eukaryota; kingdom Metazoa; phylum Arthropoda; class Insecta; order Lepidoptera; family Blastobasidae; genus Blastobasis; species Blastobasis adustella. The sequence continues at coordinate 3,986,426 of OU026132.1, forward strand.
TCAAAATGAATTAACGCCATTTTTCTACAATTCCATTGTGCAATACCACAAACTTATCTGTAAAATAAAAAGACGTATTTAAGCAATTCCTAAGTATTTGGGCATAGGATTTAGGCAACTCCTATGTTTAGTAAAAACGCAGTCACCAATCGATGTTTTCACTTAAGGTTGGTGTCGGTGCCATGCCTTTTCTTGGTCGATTAACATTTGGTTCAATCAGGCATTTTTTTTATTGCCAATGGAGACACATGGATGGATGGTCCACCTGATGGAAAGCGGCTAAAGTCGTCCAGGACATCTGCAACCTACGGACAGTGGATGAGGTGCTGGCCTTTGAGGTACCTGTAGGTATGCCTTTTGTGAGGAAAGACTTCGGGAGTGAGCTTATCCCACATCTTACAAGTGCGTTGTAAAAAGATTCGTGATGCCCGTAAGTTAGTTAAATGCCAGGTATCTAGATGGTGTGCATGAAATCTATCTTATCGTATTACTATTGCATGACCCACACTATTTCTTCTTTCAGGTAATCCTATTCCATACAACTGGAAACTTATTTCTATATGTGATAGGTGATTTTTTGAATTACTACACGGTCCTGTGGATTTGTTTATCAGTCCCAGTGTTTCATATGCTTGTATTCTGGGTGGTGCCAGAGTCACCTTCTTTCTTGGTGAAGACAGGACAGCAAGAGGTATGTAATGTACACTTATATTATTATTGAACTCCCTTACAATTCACGACCGACCGAGATCTTGGTATCACTTCTGGGGCCCTATTTTTGAATCGCCCGTCTCGATTGAAACGGTTTTGATTTTCTGCATGAAAACTTCAATAATTTTTTAATCACATTGGCAACACTGAAACTTTAAGGTTAAAAAATAGGGAAAATCAGCATCATGCATCAAAATTTCGAATTTTTCATGCCGAAAATCTAAATTCAAAACCGTTTGAATCGAGGCGATCGATTCAAAAATGCCCTATTTTTGCCCAGAAGTGATACCAAGATCTGCATAAACTGGGCAACACTGGGCTAAAATCGGCCGAAATTCCTGCCGACACCGAGACTGTCTGATAGTATGGAACCGGACCTCACAACCCTCGAAATGTGAATATCGATCATACTTAGATGTGAAAATAAACAGCAAATAACGCCAAGATGATTTTTAATTTAAAATAAAAATAAGCTCTTTTGAAAATGAAAACTCATGTTTACATACAAAGAAAATACTTCTAATACAGAGAGCTACTAAAGTCCTGGCGTGGTTGCGGTGTCGAAGCCCCGACGATGCCTCGGTGAAGAAAGAGCTGGACCTCATAAAGAAGGAACAAGAACAAGATGAAGGGGGCAGCAAATTCGTTCTTAAAGCTGTGTGTAAGTTTTTCATATTGTAAGAAACGAGCCCATCCAATAAGCAATAAGTATCGCCCATAACATCTACGATTTACGCATTTAGATTGCAGGCAACAAAAATGCAGAACTGCAGGTGCGTTGTCGCTGTAAGGACTAAGATGAAATGCCTGTAATTGCGCTGGCTTTCTTATCATTCAAACCGGAACACAATAATTTAAGTGTTGTTGTTTGGCGGCAGAAACAGATAAGGCGGATTACAATCAGAGCGCTGTATCTGTGTACAGAAATATAAAATAACATTTCGTCAGGCTATAAACTGTTCAACCAATCTCTGGGTCCCCAGCTGAAGGCCTTGATCAACCTCGCTTAGGCAACGGTGACAAGAGTGGCGAGAACGTTGCAGTGCTAAGTTCGACTAGCCTCAAAGTATGAAACGGTCACACATCATGGACATGACGAGCATTGCTAACCTTGGTTATCGGTCTCGCAAGCACGCTACCACTAGATCAGAGTCGCTATATAAATATTACACGCACATATTATGCTAATGTAAAATTTAAGTCTTATAATCCAGTACAAATTCACCCTTAATAAAATTTATCATTCTGCAAACACTTGGTAACAGCTACTACTACTAATTAACAAAAATTATAGTAAGGAATATTTGGTATTGACATTGTCGCTCTCACATCTTTATTAACTTAGAATTGGAGCTGGAAAAATTAAATAAATACAGAAGCGGTTAATTTATCACAAAGTAATACTGAATCTTAATACAACATTAAACATAGATACATAAAACATAGCGAGAATAACATAAGCGGGAATAAACAATTATTTGTTAAAAGCAGTAAAATAATTATGACTTAGGAGAATATGACACGAGTTACGCCTCCTCTTATTCCGCCTGAAAGATAAACGCTATTACCCATTACAGGGTAATACATCTGAAGTGGTCTTGTCGCCAATAACATCAAGATTCGTGCTTTTCGGTTGCAGGCAACAAAAATGCAAAACCGCAGGTGCTTTGTCACTGTGAGGACTAAGATGAAATGTCTCATGCTTGTAGTTGCACTGGATATCTTATCCTACAAACCGACACAACAATACTAGCATTATTGTTTTACAAGCCACATTACAACAAAAAAACACACATATAACCTAAACAACAGGAAAAGTTGAACAACCTCCGACCAAGTTCACATATACTCAAATATTTACTAAACTACTGAACCGATAATGATGAAAAACAATCTCGATTAAACTGGCTTTCAAATAAAGAAAACTGCATCCTAATAGGTCCATCCGTTTGGGAGCTACGATGCCACAGACAGACACACGGATACACAGATCGACATATACATATGTCAAACTTACAACACCCTCTTTTTTCGTCAGGCCTTAAAAATAAAGAAAAGCACACCACACAAATGCCTTTTTTCTATATAGATAACTACATTTCATAACCGGTTATCTTGGCGGAAAAAACTCCAGCTAACCAGTTAATGAAAGCAAGAAACAAACAGAAATGATCAGCATTGTTATGCAGAATTACTGACAGGCGCAAAGGTTAGATTGTAAATAAGTTTTTGCAGCTGGCAGGACTTTATTTCGAAGAATGGAAGGAGATAGATATGGATTATGAAGAATTCGAGGTTCTAGGAGGCCTAAATCATGCATCGGGTGTCAACATTTCTTAAAATTAAATCTAAGACTCCTTTTTTTTTCTTTCAAAGACGCTAGTATTTTTTATAAAATGCGCAATGTGTTGCTGATGTCCTTCTGCGACGGTGATCACTTTCCATCAGGAAGCCTGTTTGCCTGCTGAGCCACATAAAAAATAATATCAAACGTCTCTACGTTTTAGTGTCCGATAAAATCCTGTCAAGAGCCTTCAGGATAGCAATGGTGGCTGCTTTAGCCCGCGAAGTCTGTGGAGCTATTGCAGTCGTGAACTTCGCTGGTGATATTTTCTCCAACGCATCTAAAGGCACTGGGTTGATGTTCACACCGAATCAACAAGCTATGATGTTGGGAGCAGTGCAAGTTGCAGGATCAGCTTTGGCGTCGAGTATAGTTGAAAAAGCTGGACGAAAGGTGAGCTGCGTCATACTTTTGTATATAATTCATGATCACAAGAGGTTGCAAAAACATATACCTCTTACAATACGAAATAGTCTCAAGTGACAATGTCTAATGCTTGAAGTTTTCGAACTTGATGATATGCACAATTCTACTTCCTATCCTATCCTAAATTATAAATGCGAAATCCTACTAATGAAGCTTTTGACTTTTGTTATCACATGGCCGAAATCATATTCAAACACATGTGGCATTTTGTTATCTTTCCAATAAAGCTAGTTTCACCAATATTAATTTATTAGCTATTTATAATTATTATATATAATTATTAGCTATTTTTCTTTGTTTAATTTCTATTTCAAAGGTTTTAAAAATCATTCTTTACATACATGAGGCTCACGCCTTTATGTAAAGGAAGGATGGGCAGATACAATAAATTGTTACTTTGCTCAATCCTTATATAAATCTATAGCCTCGGATATATCTTCACACCTACATCTCATTTTATTCTTGTCTCAATCTCTCTGAATCAATCTCTTTTCTCATCATTATCATCAACACATTGAAACATTTGTAGGACATCTTCGAGTTCTCGACATTCTCTGGTTATTTTATTGCTTTTTTTTATTACCAAGAAAGGCATACGGATGGACGGTCCACCTGATTGAAAGCGACCACCGTCGCCCAGGACATCTGCAACCTAGGGGAGCTGTAGACATGTTTTCTGAGAAACATGTTATAGTAAAAAGGAAAGACTTGGGGATTTTACATCCTGCACGTGCGCGGTAAAAAGGCTTGCGATGCTCATACGTTACTTGGATGCCAGACATCTAGATGATGTGAATGAAATCTATCCCATCGTCGGAGGGTGCGGTGGCGGAAAAGTGACGGCGGCACCAAGTTAAACAGTTCTTCAGAACATTCCCCATCATTCATCCTCTGTAATTGTTTAAAAAATAACTACAATAATTCTTTCAGCCCCTCCTCTTCATTACATCGCTGGTTTCTGGCACCAGTATGTGCGTTCTGGCCACCTGGTTCATGCTGCGTTCTTTCGGACATGTCCTACCTACCTGGCTGCCCATCGTGACTCTCTGCCTCTGCATATTCTGCGACTCCGCTGGCTTGGCACCGATCTCGGTCGTCGTTGGAAGCGAGATGTTCTCCTTTAAGGTATGTGGAATTATTTATATTACACTTTGCGATTTATTTTGAGTTTGTTCTATGGTTTAACTACTCAACTTTTTCGGTTACTTTACTTAGAACAATAAATAATCATCCATAGCTAAACCATCTTCTAACTTTTATATATGTATGAACTATGTTGGTATATTAAATAAATAAATCATCCCGAGGTGGGGCCCAGGGTCCGTCTTGACCATGATCCTGGATTTAGCAAATCAGGTCATTACAGTAGTCGAATGTCATCTGATCTCCGTGACCTTGTTATTTCTCAGGTTGAGGTTCAGGGTCAGGTTACTTAACCAGATTAGATCATTCAGGCGCCTTAATGTTTCCTCACGACATTTTCCCATACCGTAAGAGTATCTTAATAGTGTTCAACTAATTACCTACATATCTCAGAAGAAGTCATGGCTACATGGCTGCACTAGGGAGTACTGGGGATTGAACTAGTTACCTTTCGCTTTCGAGACCGACCCGATACTCGTTAAGCCGCCAACGCTCCTAAAACCACAATTTTCCATAATAACAATACCAACTCTAAATGTCCCTCACCAATTTTTTTAAACCTCGTCCTTTGTCAAAACACTTCAAGATTCCTCAGATCCAGCCTATGTGAGCCAATACGCTCATTTCAATAGTCATGTTCTTGTATCCCTTTCCTTTCCAGTACCGAGGAACGGTTATGGCAACTACTATGTCAACAGCATCTTTCACCGACTTCATTCAAATGCTATTCTTCAAGAAATTGACGACAGCTATCGGACCTCACGTGGCCTTCTACTTCTTTGGCATCGTTTGTCTCATTGCCGCAATTTATTTCATCTTAGTTATGCCTGAGACCAAGCAGAGAAGTCTTGAAGAAATATACAGCGATTTGATGACGAAGAAGGAGAAGAAAGAAGTTGAAAATATCACAACTGTAGAGACTTACAAACAAATGGCCTAAAGTTATATTTTTACCTACGTCGATTTGTTTTAAAAATTGTTTTGATAACACGTCGTAAATACGAACTGTGACACGGATTTTATTCAGTAGCTGTAGTGTGTATATAGAGCGAGAATTTTTTTTATTCTACGCATTGTCAAACAAGCAGACAGCCCATCTGATGTTAAGCTGATGCATATGATGGCTCATAATATCTACGATTAATTAATACATTAAGGTTGCAAGTAACAAACAGCGTTGTCACTGTGAGGACTAAGATGAAATGCCTCATGCCTGTAATTGTGCTGGCTACCTTACCTTTGTAATAAGACGGTGGTACTCACGCAGGCGAACACCGCAGGCTTGACACAGTCCTACCACCCGATATAACCTATGAAAAAGTGCCGTTGTGGCTGTGGAATGCAAACGAGTACTTCATGTGCAATTCAAGAAGTAAATAATTGCTATTTGTTTTAATTTTATTACATGAATTAATTAGAACTTCTGTATTCTATTCGCTATGGCGGTCTGGACATTCACAAAGTCTCGAGTGTCGTCCTGCCAAAGTTTTTGTCCCCAGTACACGGCTCGCTGTCCTTAGTGGATAAATTATTGTTTAAACAAGGGACTTTTCCATCACCATTTTCTACCGAGGGCAAAAACGCGTAGCAGTTGGCTTGCCCAGAGGTAGAGCGCACTAATTCTTGATCGCAACGGCATCCGACCGTACCACGTTCAGAATTACCACAGCATTGCGTCTTGGCGCTTCTTGCAGGCGTTCCGCACGACTGCCTCTGTGGCCGTCCTGTTGACCAGCTCGGCCACCATGGTTTGTCGTGCAGCAGGAGTGCCGGACGCATTACACGTCACGCAGACTTTAACGATGTCATCCGTCGGCGCACTCGCGGTGCTGGAGCCCAACGGTTTAGCCCGCGATGATGGAAAAACCGGAATGACACTCACACCTTGGAACTGGGACGGCCCCTGGTCTGGGAGGCTACGTGCATCGACACCCTCGCTCCATCCAGTCTTCAAGCCACGGCATGTTAAGCAGAGCCGGTGCCGCCTCTACTGAAAACGTCCAACGGCGTAGACATTGATGTCTAGGTGATGATATTTGGCATGGAAACCCATGCTCCGTGAGGACCAGGCGCACATTTCTTATATTATTAACTAGCCAAGCGCCGGTCGACATTAGTAATGACCAGAGACCTGGACTGTACTTGGATCAGCATATAAGGCGCTGTCCTAATTAGCAACTGTCGCGCGACTATGGTCGTGCGGTTTTGAGGTCTCCTAATTGGTCGGGCGACGTCCGTCGTACGACGGTTGCCAATTAGGACAGCGCCTAAACCTCGATATACAGCGGGGCAATGCGGCCTGCCTTTTAGGGTTTTTCCGCAATCAGCCGGGCATTTTTTACCTGTAATATTAGGTAAAGTAAGATTTTTTGTTGTTGCTCCGGTAGGTAGATTTATTTATTTTGTTTTAATTGTAAATAATTAATTTAATTTAACGTTAATTACTGTTGTTATAATGTAAGAAAGTTAAAGTAAAGCATTTTTTTAAATAAAAGCAAAGATCAAGTTAAGATTTAGTGTAAGTTCTGTAGTATAAGTCCATGTTGTTGACTTGCACGTGTATTAAGTGGTTCCTTCGACAAAGGTTGCCTGGTAGAGATCAATTGCAGCGATAAGGCCGCCTTTGCCCACAACTAGTTATGGTTTTTGTCGGAACTTTTTAATGTAAATATTCTTGTGTGAGCAATAAAGAATTTATACATCACAATCGATTTATTCAATTTATCTGACGATGCTAGCTACAAAAAATATTCCTAAAGTCGCATTCACGTGGCAATGCACTTGTATTTTACTTTCATGTCAAAAGTGACATTTGAAATATAACTCGTGATTACAAAATTAAATGTGTTTCTATAAAATGTGTCGTCCTCTTACTACTAGGTAATCCTCCTCTGGTTACACAAATAGAGCGGAAGCTTAGCTATTAGAGTAATATAAACAAAGAGAGCTCAGGGTAGTGGTATTTAATCAATGAGATCAGGATAACAGAAATAAGAATAAATACAGAAAGAACAAAATATTAGAACATTAAAATTGTTAGTTCCTTTCAAAAAACACATAGCAAAGATTCAGAAAAGTTTGTTTTAACTCGTCACTTTTCATTGCTATTTTCCTGCGTAATGAGAAGTACATATAATTGAGTGAGTAAAAGAAAGCTCATGGTAAAAGACAATGTACAATATCTTTTAACTATAACAGCACTTTATATCGACAACCTACACAGAAAAAACGCCATCGCAGTAATGTCAAGTGCGAATTAAAGTTGTTCAGTGATATCGTCTAATGTCTTTTGCAATAACTATGGACCACGTCTTCGATGTCCTATCTAATAATAGAATATAGTCGATAGTCATAATCCATCATCATCATCTTGGCGTTAATCTCGCGCACGAGGGCCCGGGGTCCGTCTTGACCATGATTCAGGATTTGGCAGGTCAGGTTAGGTTAGTTAATTACACTGGAGCGACTGCCATCTGACCTCCATGCCCCTGCTACCCGGGGAACCTGACCAGATTGGATCATGGTTACACATCCAGTCGCCTGAATGTGCAGGTTTCATCACGATGTTTTCCCTCATCGTAAGAGCATCGGTTTGTACTTATGTACATAACTCAGAAAACAGTCATTGGTACATGGCCGGAGCGGGATTCGACCCCGGGATCTCTGGTTTACGAGTCGGATACTGTAACCGCTCGGCCACCGACACTCCAGTCGATAGTCATAAATCTTATAGAAAAGTTGTGAACCATTCCAAAAATAATCACCGTGTTATATCCAAATGCACTATGACGGGAATTAGGTGTGGTAAGCAAAGAAGTTAATTTTAGAAATACATTTTTTCTCTATTCCCTTTCTAAATGATATAAAATGATCACTTTGAGTTGCGTTACTACTACTTGGAAAGATGGATCAGGAACCTGGAGGTTTTGAAATCAAACCTGTAAATCTTTTGTGATAGGACTGTCGAGCCGGAGGTGTCCGCCTGGGTAAGCAAAAAAAATAACAATATTTATATTGTTGTTTTCCAGTTTGAAGGATAGCCAGCGTAAATTCAGACATCAGACATTTCATCTTAGTCCTCACAGTGACAACCTGAGGCTGTGGCTCTTTTGTAAGCCATGAGCAACCTCGTCGGACTGTATTTTAGTGTTCTTGCCACGCTTGTTTTCAGCCTTACATGAAAAGTCACCATACACAGTAAATTACCAAAAACTCCTGTTAGTGAAAGAGGTTGGTGAATGGTTAGACTCTGTAGGATCTTTAGTTCAAGCAAATTACTAGCTTATTTAGTCTGATGTTGCCTGTGAGTGTGTTCCCTGAGCATTATAATCTGGACGCCTTCAAGGCTAAAGTGAATAGGCTGTTCCTAAACAGGTGAGATGGAGCTCGATCTGGCTAGTCTAATTACAAATAAATTATATGTGGAAACCTATAATTGGATCACTGTAATTATATTATATCCTGTTAGTTTTCTAAATAAATAATAAATAAATCATAATAGGGAGAGATTTAAATGAAAAAATATAATAAATGGGACCAGTAAAGCGCGGGACCACCATGCGTCACCCAGGTGTCGAACCGGGGTAGAACAAGGACCAGACACCAAATGTGCATTTCAAACTAGTGACTCCGAATGATACGCGTTGCTACCTAATAAAGCACGACATGACGTTATGTATGTATGGTTGTGTGTATTTATTTCAGCGTACGTTCGTTGAGCTCATTTCAAATAAGCATTAAGAAATGGTCTTGTAATAAAAACTCAGTGTAGCGATGTATGCCGTACGTTGAATACGGCTTCAGGCTGGAATAACTATAGTTTTAGTGTACAATTTAACATTAGTAATGAATAAGTTTGAGTAAATTATTGACTGAAAACTAAAATAGCTATTAAATTTTCGTGAAAATGCGAGTAGTTGTATAAGAAAAAAAAACAAAAAAAAATATTTGTGACTGACAAAAAACATCGGAAAATTTTCAATATATTTTAAGAAAAGAAAGAAGCAATGAAGAAGTATTATTTTTTATTTAGTGAAGGGAGCAAGATAACTCAAGTGTTATGCGCAATTCTGAGTAAGTCTTATAAAAGTGTATTTGTCGCTATAATTATAGAGATTGACAACGACTTCCGATAGAGTTTCATTAAAGGGCAGTTGAAACATTTTTTTATGAAGCCTGGGATACATAGATTGCTTTTGTAAGATTTTAGTCAATCTTGAAACTTTTCATATTGGCAGAGAACATCATTCATCTTCACAGCCCATAGCAGCCCCCGGCAGGGCTTAGGGCCTCTCCCACGAGAGGGGAGGTCATTGCCGTAATCTCCACGCTTGGGAGCGGGTTAGAGATCGGAGTGTTATACGACGTACATATAACAATGGAAAACGCTGTCGCCCATCTCCATGCATACGAAGACTCTAGATCTTTTGTCTTGAAAACATTAGTCGCCTTGTACGACACCCACAGGTGTATGAAGTTGGTGTTATTCTACTCTGCCGGACACCTATCTTATAATAGAATATAGTCGATAGTCATAATCCATCATCATCATCTTGGCGTTAATGTCTGGGTCGTGATCCAGGATTTGGCAGGTCAGGTAATTACACTGAAGCAACTGCCATATGACCTCCATGGCCCTGCTACCAGGGGAACCTGACCAGATTGGATCATGGTTACACATCCAGTCGCCTGAATGTGCAGGTTTCATCACGATGTTTTCCCTCACCGTAAGAGCATCGGTTAGTACTTATGTACATAACTCAGAGAACATACATTGGTACATGGCCGGAGCGGGATTCGAACCCGGGATCTCTGGCTTACGAGTCGGATACTGTAACCGCTCGGCCACCGACACTCCAGTCGATAGTCATAATTCTTATAGAAAAGTTGTGAACCATTCCAAAAATAATCAGCGTGTTATATCCAAATGCACTATGACGGGAATTACGTGAGGTAAGCAAAGAAGTTAATTTTAGAAATAAAATTTTTCTCTATTCCCTTTCTAGATAATATAAATGCATGCGAAGACTCTAGATCTTTTGTCTTGAAAACATTAGTCGCCTTGTACGACACCCACGAGTGTATGAAGTTGGTGTTATTCTACTCTGCCGGACACCACACGGTTAACCTAGGATAATAATACACAGGAGGACATAATTACAAACAAATAATTACCATGGCAATACCTCCTGGCGTGCTGTATCATTGTGTAACATTACATGTGTTACATCTCAAAGAGCAGCTTCGCATCCGCTCCCATAGTCCCATAAGTTGCAAATATTCTGGACAACGGTGATGACTATTTTAAATCAGGTATACCGTTTGTGTAGACGTTGTTAGGCCGTGTGGTGTCCGGCAGAGTAGAATAGCCCGAACCCCATACCTCGTGGGTGTCATACAAGGCGACTAATGTTGTCGAAACAAAACTTCTAGAGTCTCCGTAGGCTGGAAAATGGACTGCAGCTTTTTCCATTGGTATATTCAATTTATAACACTACGATCTCTAACCCGCCTGCCTAGCGTGGAGATTATGGCAATAGCCTCCACTTTCGTGGGAGAGGCTCTAAGTCCTGCAGTGGACTGTTATGGGCTATGTTGATGGATGGTGGTGCCCATTGTGTACCACATTAGATATTAAAGAATTACGTGTCATAGTCAACTTCATATTTTTCTATCCTTCATTTTTTCTATTCAGAAACAAACTGTCGTTTACACATATAGTACATTGCACTAGAAAATTAAATAGACATAAAGTTTTGATAATCAATAAGCTAAATGTTACGACTGACAACAATGTTAAGTACAATACATAGTCTGCTACAATTTTGCTAATAAATGTTATACTACAGTGTGTATTAACAACTTGTGTCTTAATTTTTAGTAAACTTACCGGTGTTCGCATACGGCATGACGATTGGATGGATGTCCCCAATGGTATTGCTGTTACAGTCAGAAAATTCTCCTAGAGGCACACCACTTACTGACACAGAGGTAAATTTCTGTAAAGCTGGTGGCGTTATTCGTAAAAAAATTATGTAACATAATGTTTTAAACTATTGCGAATATTATCACACATTTTAAGTTTATGTTCCGGGTTTCCTACCGCGTACCTTTGCGGGTTACGTCCCGTGACTGCAACTGTGTCGAAATAGCGGGCATTCTTTCAAGTGTTGGACGACCAGTTTGAATCATGGTTACACATTCAGTCGCCCGAATGTGCAGGATTCATCACGATGTTTTCCCTCACCATAAGAGCATCCGTTAGCTACTACTATTAGCTTACAACTAATAATGCGTACAACCAACAACATGACGGCAGTGGGGATCGAACTCATTACCTCTCGCTTAAGAGTCTGGCCCCTTTCCACGGACGCCCTTAACGGGACTCAGAAGCTTCTGTAGCTTCTTTCAAGCTTTATTTTCTCTAAACCGCCTACTCAATGTGTGTAATATCTTCGTATTATCAAGAGGCGAGGCCGATTGATGGGTTTATTTTACAATAATCACTATAAATCTTGTCGTCAATGTCCAGGTTGTGCTCTCTCGCGCAAGGCCCCACGTCCGCCTTGACCATGATCCAGGATTTGGCAGATCAGGTAATTACAGTAAAGCGACTGCCATCTGACCTCCATGACCATGAACAGGGGAACCTGACCAGATTGGATTATTAGGTTACATATACAGACGCCTGTAAGTGCAGGGTTCGACACGATGTTTCCCTTACTATTGGACCATCAGGTGGACCGCTTGCCTGTTTGCCTACCATATGACATAAAAAAAAACAATTTTACAAAATCACGATGACCTGTAGGTATCATGGATGGCGGCGGTGGCGTACATGTCATGTATTCCTGCCGATTACTTTATGGCGTATTTGGGAGACAAGATCGGTAGGAAGAAAGCAGTGATGTTCCTATCCATCGCCACAGGGGTAAGCAGATACATGTCTAATTTTGGAAACGAATATCAAAATGTGTTTCAACAGAAATATTAAACAGAATATAAAGAGCAGTATGATTTGACATTCTACACCTGTTTAACTTATTATAGTCACAGTCCATAGACATAGTACACAGTAGTCTATTCGCATTAAGAAAATAGCAAGCAAAGGTGTTTTCACAGTGAAGTAAAAGTTCAAACAATATATCTTTTTAAAAACATTAATCTGATTAATGGATAAAAACCAACTAAATCGTCTCAAAGTCAAGGATTTCCCTTTGCTTAACAACCAGTCTAGTATTTGCTGTTTATTCCAACCGGTCGGCATTCATTGTAATATTTGCTGCTCTGTACTGGTTACTGTGAACTTAGCTTTCTCATAAATCGAGACCCGCTTGGCCGAGGGGCGGGGCCAGGCCGGCGGACAACGATGACGCACTATTTTCTTATCACGAATGAACTATCGTTATACGAATTCAAAACAATGTCAAAGCATGGTATTCAATTATCTAAAATGTCTCATATTTTATTAGTGTGCATGGATCATGAAACTGTCATCACTGCAGCCATGGGCGTTCATAGTGGCCAGGATATTAGTGGGTATACCCATGGCAGGGTGTTACGTCACATGTCCGCTGTATACCAAAGAGATAAGTGAGGACAGTGTTCGAGGTGTGCTTGGGACTTTGGTAAGTTCGACCTTGATTACTAGTTTTGCGAGTTAGTTCATCCGCATAAATTTCAATTTTTAGGGTTTCGTAGTCCGTACGTCCGAAAACAGGACTCTCATAGGACTGTTTTGTTTAGTTTGAATGTCTTACAGCGTGCAGCAAAAAAAATATTAAATATCATAACACTGATGATCCAATTAGGATACATCACTATTAAATTTCACAAGACGGGCGACGACATGTCTGCGGGCGGAGATAATTCGTGCAGAGTCAGTATGTTCGTCAGTCGCAACCAATTTTCTCTGAATCTACTGGGCCGATTAAGTTGAAGGGTACACAACAATGTCCCTGACCCACACTTGGAAGCGAAACCCTCCTGGTGCTGGTAATATTCTTAGGCGGCGGTGACCACTGTCCATCAAATTGCTCGCTTGCCTGTTTTCCTAACGTGTTACTTAGAAAATAAAGAAAATGATATTCATAAGTAACAAAAAATATTCTCACATTCACCTTCTTTCAGGTCATCCTCTTCCACACAACAGGAAACTTATTCCTATACGTGATAGGTGATTTGTTGGGCTACTACACGATCCTGTGGATATGTCTGGCTGTCCCTGTACTCCACATGATTGTATTCTTTGTGGTGCCGGAGTCACCTTCCTACTTGGTGAAGACTGGACAGATTGAGGTGAGTTTGTAATGTCTTACCGAAGTTAACTTCTGGCCTAGGCCGAAGCCGATTAATCGGCTATCGTCACAAAAAAGCTCTAAGAAAAGTTTTAAAAAGCTCTAAGAAATTTTGTTAGGCATTTTTATGCTACTCAGTGACAAACGAGCAGACAGCCCACCTGATGGTAAATGGTAACTGTCGCCCATTACATCTACAATTCATACATTTAGGTTGTAGAACAAATATTCAGGATCGCAGGTGCGTTGTCACTGTGAAGACTAAGACTCATGCCTGTAATTTTGCTAGCTACCTTATCCTTCAAACCGGAACCTAACAATGCAAGCATTGTTGCTTGGCGCCAAAAATAGATAATGCACGCGAGCAAAATAAGCAAAATAAAGTACGCGGACTCCTCAGGCTTGACAGAGTTCTACCACCTGATACTCCTGACCTGCCCTTTTTGTAGCAGATCACACATAGATGGATTATAGTAATTGACAAAATCGTTTTACCAGAAAGCAACTGAGGTCCTGGCGTGGTTGCGCTGCCGAAGCCCAGACGATGCGTCCGTCAAAAAAGAATTGGACCTGATAAGGAGGGAACAAGAAAACGATGAAGAAACCAGCAAATTCGTTCTCAAAGCAGTGTGTAAGTATCATCATCTTGGGTCAATATCCTGGTTATGCTTCCGTGCACGAGAGTTCGAGGTCCGCCCTGAACATGGGCCAGGATTTGGCAGATCAGGTAGGTAATTACAGTGGAGCGACTGCCATCTGATCTCTGTGACCCTGTTAACAGGGGGGTTCAACTAATGTACATAAGTCAGAAAAAGGTTATTGGTACATGGTGGACCTGGGAATCACACTTAGTACCTCTCGATTATGAGTCAGACCCGTTTATTCCACCGACGCTCTTAACGGAAAGCAGAGGAATTTTTGGTGGTCGGCCATTATTAGGGTTACCTTTATTTTAAAGACCGCGGCCCGGAATAAGGATCTAGAACTCATCCCAAATAAATATCTCAGATTTCTCAGCCGTGAGGTCCGCAACTTGTATTTTAACTTGCAAAAGGTTTACGTTTCGTATTATGTGCCCTAGATTGCCTATTTCTTATTTACACGGTCTCCATCCTCCAAATCCAACCAAATTGTTGCGGGTAGCTACATAATTCATTATTACATTGTAACCTACTGTTAAGAGCCAGTGCATTAAATGCTGATTTACCGTGCGTATGTGTCTCATTTACCACAGTTGGGGCGATCGAGTTTTCACGCGAATGTTTGCTTTTATTATTCTTTATAATGTATAACGCACTCTGTAATTACCCCAACACAAGTATATTTATTACTTATTACCCCAACACAAGTATATTTATTACTTACTGGGGATGACTTACCTCATACATTGTAAAGATTTGAGAAATAAAGTTTTTTTTTTATTTTTCTTTAAAAATCGGTAACGATTGGTGCATTTTTAAGGACAGATTGAAATTTTGGTTAGACGTAAGTCTCCGTGACAAGAAAGGTGACTCCAAGGACGATCAACGGCGTACGTTACTACTTAGTGCACTGAGCGAGTTAATTGCTCCAAAAATATTGGAAAGTACCTATGAAATAGTGGAAGAAATAGATAAGCATTTAATGCCTAAGAAGTCACACACAATTTCATCGATGTAAACGAATCAAGTCACCTTCTACCAGCCCCCAGTCAACTTTTGCCACAAACAAATTCATAGACGTAAACAAACCAAGTCAATCCGTCAAAAGAAAATAAGAGATGTGAATTCACACCATGAGTCCACTGATTTTGAATCACCAATAATTATAAATAATTTTTTTCCATTTGTTTAATTACATCGATAAAATGGGTTCCAGATATACTATAGAGTAATTTAGAAGAGGGAGCAGTACAAGTTTGTTGTCCAAGATTATTGGTATTATAACTAACGAGTTTGTGCTATAAATGTTTACGTTTATGCCCTGGGTGACGTTTGATGCGACAATTATGGCATGAATGGTACGTGTCGCTAGACGTTTCCGGTATCGAGTCAGTCGCTTTACTATCGGAAATTTTTAATAGTTGAGGTACTAAAATTGTACGAAGTACCTCGGGGTATAGGGACTTACATACAAGGAATGAAACATCCGTGTTTACACCATTTCAAATAATGAAAGCTGAAGGAATGAATACAGAACAAAAGAAGTTCTATTAGAGCAACAGAATCGACACTTCTGAAATAGAATAGTATTATATCTGTAGCCTATTTTTCTTAAGATTTTGTGACACTATATTTGCACGGCTGCATGCAGACTGAATGTTTACATAAGACCTAACATGTTACTGTATTCATGCATATCTGGACGCCTTCAAGGCTAAAGTGAATAGGCTGTTCTTACACAGACATACCCCATTTTCAGCCGCATCGTCACTTACCAACAGGTGCGATGGTGACGGTCAAATGCCTGCCTAGTCTAATATTATCTAAATAAACAAATATATTATTATTATAGATTTTCACTTTTAAAAATGCCTGCGATGGTAAGAAGGAAGAATAGGAAAACTGATTCTGGCAGAATCCAAGATTGTTCGTTTGAATGATGATTTATTTATTTATTTGTTCATTTATGATGATCATGATATCCGGGCCGATTAGCATGGACCTGGATGATAGTTTTCAAGTCTGGCTATGAGTTGACAGCTCCACAAGCAACCCCAATACAATCTTCATAAACTTAAATATTTGACAAACTACTGAAACGATTCCAATTAAACAAAGGCACTTCCAATAAGACAAATGACCCCGCATTCAGTTTTGGGCTAGACTTATTGCCAAGTTATAAAAAACCGAATCCGAATCTACGGATCATACGGATTAAACTATCTTTAAAAAAACGCATCGAAATATTTAATACGCGGAACAAACATAATAATATACTGCGATAAACAATGAACATGAAGGTCAAGTATCAATTGAACTGCACAATTGATTTCCAAGTGTGTGTATTCAAGTCCAATGGGACAGCTTGCACTGAGGCAGCAAATCCGTGGTGGATACGTCATCCACAGTAATTAATAATCTTGGCGTTACTGTAAATTGTCATTGGTACATGGCGGTAGTGGGATTCGAAGCCAGTATATCTCTCTTGCGAGTCGGATATCTTTACCACAAGGCTTGGATTCATAGAGAGCACCCAGCCCTTTAACAAAGGCGACTAATGTTGTAGATGGTGATTAGCTCCTAGAGCTCCTTAGACCATCGTATATCGGTAAATAGGCATCACCGTTATCTATTTTATGTTTTACTTTGTCTATGTATTCTTCAGAGCTTTTCCCGTTATTCGTGTCAACTCATCTTATCGGCATTTCAATTTGAATTTAATTATTTTATCTGTGTCATAAATTATTTCATGAGTTAGTACTTACTTTTATTGCCATAGGTGTGTTTACTCTTAATTATTGCCTATTTGCAGAATTAACACTCGTTTATCATATTGCAATCTAGTAGTCGAGAAAATTTATATTTAGTACTAATTACATTGGTTTAGAACTTTACAATGAATAAGTATGATAAGTACGATAACGTAATATCATTTAATTCTATGTACTTAAAGACGGTATCGGGCAATGCAACTTAATACAAATTAATTTTTTTTTTTTTTTTATATTATGCAAGGCAAGCATTTGTGGCGATTTTAACTTAAATAAATATATTACTTAAGTAATATAAGTAGTAGTAAGTATAGTAGTAATATATTACTTAAGTAGTATATTACTTAAGTAGTATATAGTAGTATATATATAGTATGTGTAGTTATTAATAACTACATAGATATACATTTTAAGGAATCATCATCATCATCGTCCTAGCGCTTATCCTGGCCTCTGCCAGGGTCCGCTTTCCTACTCAATCTTCTCCACTTCGCCCGGTATTCGGCATCCTCCCGTCATAAGCCGTTGGCTCTCGTATTCGACTTCGCGATGTTAATCCATCGCTTCTTGGGCCGCCTACGGGGCCTCTTTCCTGATACCGACAGATTCAGGCACCTATTTCCCACGTATACCTACGTAGGCTTACGCAACATGTGACCAAACCAGCGCAGACGAGCCTCCTCGATCTTATTTGCGATATCCCTCACGCCAAGACTGCCACGGATGTACTCGTTACGTACTCGATCGAGTCGCGTAACTCCGCACATCCACCGCAGCATTTTCATTTCGTTGGTGTGGAGTTCGCGAACTTGTTTCGTCAGCGCTGGCCATGTCTCGCAGCCATAAAGCATCACCGATCTAATTATTACTTTTATATATAAGCCCTCTGAGCTTTACAGGGATTTAAGGGTCACAGGTCATCATACATTTTGGGGAATACCTTACTCATAAATTATAGTAAAAACTTGAACCAAAAGGTTTTTCCTTAAAACCTACGAAAGAAAAGTTTTGGGGGACTATTTATTTCAACTATATCTCTGTACGTTTCAGTGTCTGACAAAATCCTATCAAGAGCCTTCAGGATAGCTATGGTGGCAGCCTTAGCTCGAGAAGTCTGTGGTGCCATTCCTGTCTTGAACTTTGCTGGTGACATATTCGCGAATGCATCAAAAGGTACCGGACTGGTGCTGACGCCAAACCAACAAGCCATGATGTTGGGAGCAGTTCAAGTGGCAGGGTCTGCGTTGGCTTCGAGCGTCGTGGAGAAAGCTGGAAGGAAGGTGAGATATTTGGCTTTTGAGGGCCTAATGAATGGTTCTGGTACTGAAACATATACAAATTGCCATTCACAAGCGAGATTCACATATCAAAAATTGTGGATAGGGTATAATTTTTAAAGCACTAGGGAATTAACGGGTGTCCATATTTATTTGAGATGAAAATTAGAATAATTTATTATACAACTTAAACATAATACACAAACAATATATAATCACTAAAACTACCTATAAATAAAAACCGTAAAATTACTTAAATTGATAAAATATTTGCCCCAAGTCCCCTGAATGCGGAAATGTGCCCAGAAGGCTGGCCGCGTTGCCCCGCTGGATGGCGAGGCTTATACGCTGTCCCAAATAGAGGCCAGCCTTCTGGTCATTACTAATATCGACCAGGCGCTTGGCTAGTTCCCTATATAGGGAATGTGCGCCTGGTCCCCACGGCCCAAGAGTTTCCACGAAAAATGGCGAAAATATGTAGTCGCCACTGAGACATGCGTATTTACGCCGTTTGACGTTTTCAGCAGAGGCGGCACCGGCCCCTGCTTGACACGCGGTGGCTGGAAGATGGGACGGCGCGAGGGTATCGATGCACGTAGCATCAAGGGCCAAGGGCCGTCCCAGTTTTCAGGGCATGAGTGTCATTCCATCGGGTCTTTTCCCATCATCGCGGGCTAAACCGTTGGGTTCCAGCACCGCGGGAGCACTAGCGGAGGCAAAGGCCCGACGGATGACATCATTGAAATCCGCGTGACGTGGAATGCATCCGGCGCTCCTACTACACGACAAACCATGGTGGACGAGCTGGTCAACAGGGCGGCCACAGTGGCAGTCGTGTGGAGCGCTGCAGGGAGCTCCAAGACGCAGGGCCGTGGCAATCCTAAAAGTGGCACGGTTGAGCAAAGTGCCGATGTTTTGTGAAGACATTGCCTGGAGCCAGAGGCCCGACTCCCACTCGCCAGCAGCCAGAAGGCGAGCACGCTCTGCAGACTTGGTTGTTGCGTTTAAAAGTTTGTTTCGCGCCAACCTACAGAGCGGTTCGTCCCATAGCCGCTGTGAACAAGAATTTGTGAGCTCTGCCTCCGGGCAAGCCAACTGCCACGCGGTTTTGGCCTCGGTAGAAAAAGCTGATGGAAAGGTCCCTAGTTTAGACAATAATTTATCCACTAGGGACTGTGAGCTGTGAACCGAGGACAAAAACGCTGGCAAGGACACACTAGACACTTTACGAACGCCCAGACCACCACAGCGAATAGGCAATGATGCCTACTCCCAAGAAGAATTTTCCAAATTAATGTTTAAAACTGATGTAAGTGTTTGTTTCACTTTGTTGTCTAGGAGTTCTAGAAGAACATTCCATATGTGTCCAAAGCTGACAACACCGTAAAATATACATGAATTTTGAAACAAAAAGGCAATACCGGATTATAGCAAAAGCCATGTGACTGTTAATTTTGAGAAGGCGAAATATTTCAGCGATTCGTCAAAAATAGGTGACCCTAGAAGGTGCAGGTTAGTCTTGTCGACGACTGTGATATTTGGAGGCTAGAGCGCGAAATGCTGCTAAAACAGCGCCAGCCGACAGACAAGACTCAGAGACAAGGCTCACACTTCGAGAAATTCAGGTCCAGACCTATGGCACTGAACTCCCGAATGAGGAGCTGTAGATACTGTAAGACAATTGTAGCATCACCTCCTAGGGTACCGTCGTCCAAGTACCAAACGTTTAATTTTAAATTTAGTTTTTCGGCTATGTTGTGCACCTGGTACCTCAAAGTCATATTATCTTTGCATACAAAGCTTCAATGTAATAGGATTTGTCATACATAACGGCAACTTCATAGGTTCAACCTTTTATTAATTTTCAACGGCATGATATCTTGCATCTAATATTATAATTGCAAAAACCACATTCTAATATTTACTTTGTTTACGTAATTTATATTTATGATTGTATAACAGAGAAGTCACTATCTGTTTAGCAAGTTAATCGTTCAACAAAAGGAATGATAATTGACAACCTTCAAGTAGGTAACTACGCCGTAATTTAGTTGCTAGGTATACCTGAATACTCTTTAGCTGTAATATGGGTAGATATCTGTTAGTCTTCCTCGTAAAAAAAGTATGTATATATTGATAGAACTACAGAATAAGAAAAAAATATTAGACAGAGATTATCGAGTGCCACAAGCTGCAATCCTGACATACCTCTTCCACGTTCATACATACTCTTCTCATACGTGCTATAGGCGCAGCTACAGCAACACATAGGGTAATTAGTGCATATTATGCCAAAATGAGTTTGCTAAAAAAAGGGGGCATTAGCTGAATAACTTTTCCTTGACATTGACGAAGTAATATAATATCACAAAATAAAGAACGGCCCGCCCCTAGCAGAAGGTCCACTGGAAATAATGCGCCATTTCCGTCACGCACACATTGAAGTTACGTTTACAGGCATTCTCACGCAGTTTCAAGCATGCTCAGTCGCGATTGTTAACGCGAGAATTCGTTGTATTCTCGACTTAAATTGAATATTATTTAAATATACGATATTATTATTAATAAAATAAGAGTACTTGTACGTAACTAAGATTACTTAATAACATATTAGCAACGTACGCAGAGGCCAAGAACTGATGGGACCTAACCATTTCAGACTTTGAGGCTAGTCGAACTAACAGCACCGCTACGATGTCTAATGCCGATGGTGAAGCGAGGTTGACCACGGTCTACCGCTAGAGACCCTAGGACCAATTGAACAGTTTCAGGCACCACGTGACAGTTTTAACAGATAAAGAAACCGTAATGGCCACCTTAATGGTTTCTAGTCGGAAATGCCTATCTAGTCTAATATAAAAAAAACCTTCTCCATCATCAGATCAACTGACTAATACCATAATATTGCATTTCAATAAATTTACATGTGTATTAAATTTTTTAATTCAATTGATTACCGGGAAGTGGGTCAAATCCCAGGTCAGGGAAAGGTTATTCTTAGGGTCTGATGATATAATCAGGTGGCGATGAATTTAAAAGAGTGAATAAACAGTGGATTATTATTACGCCTACTAAAGGCATAATGTCTGAAGCTGGTATGGAAATTCTAATACACTTGAACACATCTGAACAGCTTGGTAAGCAATTATGATCACATTATGGCAAGGTTTAGATATTGGTCCTTTGCAAGGAATATGTTATTGTGAACGATCTTTTAAATATAATTTTCAAAATTCAGAATAAATACATTAGCAACCCTAGTGAGTCGGCAAGTTTAGGTAATAATTTTCGAAGACGACGGGAGTGGACCTTCCGTTAGTTTTCTATTTTGTGATATTATTCAAACATAAATGCCAAAAAATTTTCTTTCCAATACAGCTTACTTTCACTAAATACCTTTTCTTTGTTTATTTTAATTTAAAGTTCTCCGCCTCTAAACCTTTAAATATCAAATAAATAAAATAAAAAGTAATTTCACGAACGCCGTAAAAACATTAGAAAATGCACTGATGCACTAATTCTCTTGTATTGTACAAAGTATACGAACTAAACTGTGGTTCCCCTTTCAGCCCCTTCTCTTCGTGACGTCGCTGGTTTCTGGCTGCAGCATGTGCACTCTGGCCACCTGGTTCCTGCTGCGGTCTCAAGGATACGAGATGCCGGGCTGGCTGCCCATCGTCACTCTGTGTCTTTGCATATTCTGCGACTCCGCTGGGTTAGCACCGGTATCCGTCATTGTAGGAAGCGAGATATTCTCCTATAAGGTATGATTATTTAGCTAACATATACCAACCGCACTTTTGAATAGATTAGTAAAGTCCAGAAGAAAATGAGTGTGTTAGAGGCTTTAATTCTTGCAGTAGACTGCTGTGTGTGTATCATAATTATCTTCCTCCGTGACCCATCGACCACCGTGACCCTGTTAACGGGGGAACCTGACCAGATTGGATCATTTAGTCGCTTGAATGTGCAGATTTCTTACGATGTTTTCCCTAACTGTAACAGCATTGGCTAATGTTCAACTAATGTACATAACTCAAAAAAGGTCATTTGGAATCGAACTCGGTACCTCTCGCTTATGAGTCGAATCGCTAGCCATTAGGCTACTGACGCTCTAAGTCACAAAATGCAAATGAAGGAGGACACTTGTAATTTTAACAGATGTTGTTGCTCTGATGTGATAGTATTTATTTCCCACTCTTATCTTTACTTCTAAATTACCTACCTACTTGTCTGGTAAAACCTTTCATTTTTAACCAATGATCCTGGTTATACAGAAGATACTGTCACTGAAATGACTAGTAGAGCTTTGCCCATTTTCAGAAAGAAATTCAGTGTATAATTGCCACGAGCAGGCTAACCTACTACGTTATAAATGCGAAAGTTTGTAAGGATTAATGTTTGGATGTTTGTTACTCCTTCACACACAAATACTGAATGGACTTAAATGAAATTTAGCAATAATGTAGCTTATAGTCCAGAATAGCATATAGGTAATAAATTATCTCGATATTCAATGTGGTTCCTGTCGTAAAAACCGAATTTTAAGCAGACGAAGTTGCGGCAGAATAGCTAGTCTTCTCATAAACTCTTTCTGAAAATAAGTCCTGTTAATGGAGCAGTTATTAAAACAGACTCTCTTATACTTACATTTTCCTTCCCCAGTTCCGAGGTACAGTGATGGCCACAACAATGGCATCAGCATCGTTTACGGATTTCATCCAAATGCTGTTCTTCAAGCCTTTGGCCACAGCCCTAGGGCCCCATGTGGCATTCTACTTCTTTGGAGTCGTCTGCATAACTGCTGCCGTATATTTCATCCTGGTGGTCCCTGAGACCAAACAGAGGAGCCTGGAAGAAATCTACGATGATCTATTGACGAAAAAGGAGAAGAAAGAGCTTGAAACTAAAAGGGCCATGGAATCTACGAAAGAAATCGCCTAAATTATTGTGTACGGACCAACAGAATACTTACGTGCCATCAACGTCCTTGTTGTTTTTATTTTGAACAAACCTATGCTTGTTAATTTTGTTTCTTTTTTTATTATTATCCCTATCTACAGTATTACAATATATATATTTAGGTAGTACAACGCCCGTGCAGTACCTAAAAAATTGTCCCACAGAATACCAGAGCTGTGAGTCGCTTCTTGCGCCTCACAGCACATGCTGAATTGGTTACATTTACGTTGGCCGCCGCGACTCCGACAGTGGCATGGGAGGCTACGTATTGTTTTAGATGTTTTATTATTAATGTTTCCTTCGTCTGTATCCGTTATTATGTCGTGGTGTGTAATAAATGTCTTTTCTCTCTTTCTTTCTAAAAGCCCTAGTATAACCATTAGTATACAATTCAGTTTTTCTACCTATACAATTAAGTGTCCCTAGCAACGACACTTTATTACTTAACTTAAAATGGTGTGCCGTCTATAATAATCATTTATTATTCATACCAAATCAATATTACTCATTACTTTAATGGAGGGTAAGGTACAATGTCAGCACTTCATTGCTGTTTCTTGTACCGGTAGCCACACACAAAATACTGATATTACAGACATGGTCAACATCCTAAATAAAAATATCATTGACAAACATTTCCGTAGCATTTTGAAACCATTAGTATTTTTGCAAACATGTTTCTGTTTCAGAAAGCTAAAGTTAAGTGGTCACTGTGTATTTCCTATTACAGGAAAAGATGTAGCTGTGACATTGGCAGTAATTGTAGTTTACTTTTTGTTATGCATTTTTACAGTACGTGAACTTATTGCAAAGTACTCAATGGAAGTAGTTGCATTGTACACAGTTATATATAGTATTTTCTTTAAATTCATCCTCATAATAGCTGTTTTCAATATCAAAGAACGCAACAACAATGTGAAACTTATAGTTGTTCTCCAAGAAATAAATAGGAACCTATACTGTATTCATGACTTTAAAAAGTTCAAGATATACACATTTTGTCTTTGTATTATATCTGTTTGCTGTTATGTAGGTGTGGTTGGTATGAAATTTGTTTGGGACCCCAGCTGGCCAGCAACGCGATGTATAGTATTGTTGCTAACAATTATATGTGACTTAGAAGTTGTATACTACGCAATAATTGTAGCGTTTCTTGGAACAAAGATCAAAAAGTGGATCCGAATTGTGAAGTATGCGGAAGTTGGCGAGACGTTGGCAAAAACGCTTTTGTCATCCTTCAGAGCGATATTATCAACATTGGATTTAATAAAACAGCTATTTCAAATTTCGGTAATTACCTATTTTATACTTACTTCGCTGGATCAGCGACCCAAAGTGGATCGCAGCCTCCGATACCATAGATTGTCACCTCTTACTATCCTGTGCCATCTCCTGCCAATAGAGGATGCCCAGCATGCCTTTTAGGACTTCATCCATCCAGCGATATCTGGGTCGCCAGACCGGTCGATTTCGCTCGGCCGACCCACATAGTCAAAGTCAAAGTCAAATAATTTTTATTCAGTTTAGGTTTACAAAACTCTTATGAACGTCATAAAATACAAAATTATGTTTTAAAAATACATTTAGAAAAATGGGGCTGCGGGCCATGGCAACATTGAGACGGTGTGCGTTCCAGACGTTATTGGTCCTTGGCTTGGACTGACTGACTGTATGTCACTGTCACATTGACAGTGACTTACCGCCCGAATCAACAGTGCACGGTGCCGCGCCGCGTGCTTCCCTTTCGTACACATATATATGTTCTCCTTACGACGCGATCCTCCCAGAATATTAAGTTCGGAAATAAGCTGTTCCACCTCTTCGTTCTTCCTCCTCTTCCACATGTCATTCTCTACCTTTGTTGGCCCCAGAATCTTGTGGAACATCTTATGGTAAAGAATATCATAAGTAGGTACATGCAAATGAACAATTCCTTGTTGCAGATTCTAATGCATGTCACAACATTATTTATGGAATCTTTAATGTATGTTCAAATTCTTATAAAATGGACAAGTAGCAACAACGTCGTAAGTATAATCTATACTACTATGAAATTGAAGATTTTTTTTTTGTTTGTTTCAACGTCGTATAAGCTTCTATTTGCTCCCTTTCATTGTTTTTTCATTCCAATAACCTTACTGTTCCAATATTTTTTGACCAAATGGTAGGACTCTGTCAAGCTTGAGGAGTCCGTCTGCGTGAATATTATCGCCTTATCTATTCCTAGAGCCAAGCAAAGCAAGATTTCGGTTTGAAGGGTAAGGTAGCTAGCGCAATTACAGGCATGAGGCATTTCATCTTAGTCCTCACAGTGACAACGCACCTGCGGTTCTGCATTATTGTTGCCTGCAACCCAAATGCATGAATCGAAAATGTTATGGGCAACAGTTACCGCTTACCACCAGGTGGGCAGTCTCGTTTATCACTGTGTAGCAAAAGTTTCGAAACTACTGAACCAACTTCGGTGATTCCCGAGTATCATAGTATACCTGGAAAAATAATAGGACTCTTGGGACTGTAGAGTATCAGGCTAACCTATTACCAGAAGGTATTTTGTGACCACATCGATTTCAGTCAACTGAAGAAATTAATTTATGGAAAGTGACAAAAGAGACTATTCATCGGCCCATACAAAAGTACTAAAATATGAAAGCGCTAGCCAACAATATTATGGTTGAAATTTCGAAATTCATGAATTATGTGTGAATGTCGAAGAGGCGAAAGAGGAGTGTCAGAATCGTAGCTTGTTGCACTCGATACTTACTTATAAGTTGTTTTCGGCACTTTGTTCATTTTTATACTTTTAGGGTAATTTTTCGACGACATTATTTGGTTGAAATCGACATGGTAGCGACAATAGGTCTGTGTATAGCAAAATATGTATTGTGGACGTCTTTCTGAGATTCAAAACTATCTCTAATTCTCACAATGCATTCTTGGTCTTTCCTCTTGACTTCTCGAATCTTCCAGAATCCCGTCAGCAAAATTGAGTTAGTGAGTCACACGACCGGCATCATCATTTGGATGACCAAAGCTTTTGCAGTTCAAGTGATAGTCTGTTGGTGCTTCGTATATCTCTACAAGAATATTGATGAGGCTAACTACGTTGTCATCGCCAAGTCTTATCCCGATAGACCAGGTAAGATGAACATATTGTAGAAGTAGTTCTAAAAGTTAAAACCATAATCCCTGAGACAAGCTTGACAAGTAAGTGACAGATAATAAAATAGTCACGAAATTAAAAAGTGATGTGGCCGATATCGATAATCAGTATCCACATGAATGTACAGGGTGCCAAGTCACGATTTTTGTACAAATAAATTTTGAATGATATTATATATGACGGATCCGGTCAATAGCATAGAATCATGTGGTCAATACTACGGACTCATGACGCAGAAAACGGAAGTGGGAGTGCGCCGCCTGGTGGGGCGTGCTGACAGAGTCTCGACGGCACGACTCGGGCGGAGTGGCAGGCAGTCTTGGCTCGACCGCCAAGGAGTCTTGAAACTGTCTCCACATTTCGATTATAGAAAGTATTGTTTACGTTTGAAAATAAAGTAATTTTAAAATCACCTTTGAAATAATGATGTAAATTACCTCAACTGTCTACATTGTAATACTGATCTGATTTCAAGTAAAATTATAAGTGATATGCAAAAGTGAAGTGGAATAAATTCAGTAGAGTAAATGTGAACCCTTTCTTTAATTTATCTGTACGAATGCGATCTAATACTGATATCACCACCCTGATCACAATGATCCTGATACACCACTTTACTTGATGCAACGACATTTACATTATTACAAATATAATCGATTTGGTGTTAGAAATGACGTATTGACATCGCCAAGTCGGATGCGAGAGTCAACGGCATACGACGTAACGGTACCGAAGATGGAGAAGAAAGAGCAGGAAGGGATTATCAGAGGCCGGGATTGAACGCTCAGATGATGATGAAACTTACTATGATATACATTGTTTGTCGGCAGCAAACATCAGGCAGCTAGCCAAGAACGTTACCCGGCTGAGCAACGCCGCGTTCTGCAAGCTGACGGCATGCGGTGCCGTCGTTGTGGACGCGACACTGCCGCTGAGAGTGGTCGGCCTTGTCGCTACCTACACCATAGTTCTACTGCAGTTTGCTTTTCTGTAGAACACCGCCTTGAAATAGCGCTGGGATGTTTATTTTCTTTCGCGTCTGTAAAAAAGATTTTAGGGCAGTAGTTTTTCTAGTGGATGCAGAAAGCAACCAATAGTTATTCCAAAAATTTGTTGTTATTTACTTACGTAATTTTGCCACAAAATGTAATTGATGTCAAAAGCCTGAAGCATAATAAATAATTTCCTTACCCGTCTTTACTTTTATTGATCACGTGGATGTTAGGTAAAGAAATTAAACATACAACTTATACTTGATTAGAATTTTATTTAATGAACCAGTTTTTTATTCTTACTAATGCGACAAAAGATTATTATCTTTAGATTAATACTGTCATGATGAAATGTAACTGTCGTCCATAGCATCTAGCGTGCCACAAACTTATCCGACCCGGTGGCCAAAACTTGAACTAAGTATCGCCTTGAAATGTTGCTTTGTTGTCGACAACAGCGACGCCGTCACCGGTTTAGCTAAGTTTGTGACACTCATCACAAATTCAGATGTCAACGACTGTTTCTCTATCGATTGACATAAATAATATGCTTATATATATGCCTATTTAGATAGGTAATATTGTGCACGTCCTATCGGCGTCTCATGATCACATCACACTCCCGAAGGCTTGCTGGAAGAGATTTCTTTAGAAATAAGTAGCGCCTGTTGTGCCATTTTTTACTTTGCGTGTTATTTGCTATGTATTTCTTGTGTACAATAAACTGTTAAATAAATAAATAAAATATTTTTTTAATTTTAATTTTAATATTCAGAACTCTTATGTTTATTAGTCAATAGTCAAATAATTTTATTCAATTTGGGTTTACAAAACTCTTATGAACGTCATAAAAATACAAAATTCAAAATTCACCTGTGAAAAATTGTTCCGTGGTCCGTTTTATCATCGAGCCGGTAATTTTTGTTTTGGAACGGACCTAATTCTTGGTCCTTATCACCATCACGACTAGTTCGTCTTATGCCAGCCACTAACTTTCACGCCGCCGCTTGCCAAGTAGCATGATAAAAATAAGCAGATGCCATGCCAGTTGACGGTATGTTGGGTAAAATGGCTTATTTTTGTCGTACCATTTAACATGCCGCATGATGGTGAGTGGCAGGTATTACATGCGTTACTGGGTAGGGTAGTGAAGTGAACGAGTTAGGAATTTTAAGTTGACGTGGACTATTTAGGAAGTGGACATGGACAAAGTCGTTCTGGTTGTTTACTGCCGTCTGCAGAATTAATGGACCTCCTTAGCATACCTACACTAGATGTATGGTACGGGAGTCAGGTCTCTCTGCAGATGACTGTATCTGTGTCTGTCACATACAACACGTTTCTCTGACAGATGACATAGCAAACTATAAAGTGAGAAGCCTACCTCATGGCCATAATTACCAATTTTTTTTTTTATTACTACTAAATACTAGCATGCCTTAGACCGCCATTTCACCTTATGGTAAGTGACAATGCGGCCTGTCTAAGAACAACCTATTCACTTTAGCCTTGAAAGCGTTATCCTTGAAATACTATAAACACGCTACCTAATCCTCCAAATGGGAAAACAACAACCCAACCCCACCTTTGTAAATAACCTTTTGTAATAATTGATTTTATCTTGATTAATGTACAGTAATAAATAAATAATAATCATCTTAGTGGTAATGTCCCGGTTGTGCTCTCGTGGACGAGGGCCCGGGGTCCGCCTTGACCATGATCCAGGATTTGGCGATCATGTAATTACAGTGGAACGACTACCACCTAACCTCCGTGACCCTGCTACCAGGAGAATCTGACCAGATTGGATCATGGTTACAAATTCAGTTGCCTGAATTTGCAGGTTTATGATTAATGTACGATAAAGTATATAATAGCATTGTTGACGGCAGAGTTAGATTAGATTTAGATTTTTTTTTATTACCTGACAAGGCATACGGACGGACAGCCCACCTGATGAAAAGTGGCCACCGTCGTCCAGGACATCTGCAGCCTTTGAGGTACCTGTAGACATCCTAATTCAGGCAGGCTCCTCAGGCACGACAAACGCCTACCACCTGACACTGAGTTCTTCATTCAAGGAAGTGGAATTGCATCAGCACGAATGTATAGGTAGCCACAAGCCCGACTAACCGCAGAGGGAGGGCTGCGTCCACTACGACAGCACCGCACGCAGTCAGCTTGCAGAACGCTGACTTTGACAGCCGCGGCACGTTCTTCGATAGCTTTCTGATGCATCCTGCCGAAAAGCTCCGTAATTCAACATGAGTACAACATGGGGTTCTTCAAGAAAGGGATGAAAAGGTTTTTACGAGGTCGGCAACGCGTGGGTGATGCCCCTGGTATTGCAAACGTCCATAGGCTGCGGTGAATGCTTACCATCAGGCGGGCCGTAAGCTTGTTTGCCACCTTAGTGGTATAAAAAAAAAGAAAAACCAAATCCCTTAGGCGCTGCCTAATTGATAACGGTCGTGTGACCTTAGTCGTACGACGGGTGGTTTTGGTTCCTATTGGTCTTGTGACGTTCGTCGTACGAATGTGACACGACAAAAAATATCCAAAGTTAAAAATATTCATACAAAAACGTATAAGAAAACAAAAAAAAATACATTGTCCTACGTAGATAAGTAATGTCGCGGCGGCCATTAATTAAGACAGCGCCTTATAGGATCACTTTGTTGTCCGTCCGTTTGTCAAGACCCTTTTTCTCAGGAATGCGAAGAGGTATTAAGCTGAAATTAGTATTAAATACTCAGCAGGAGCAGTAAAAAAATCAAACTACTAAGTCAACGCAATCCAAAGATGCGGCCTTTTATGTTCCGTTTATGCCACATACATTGTCTCTTAAAGGAATAAAAACTTATACGAAATTCCTGTTGAACCAGAATCATGAAATTTGGCAAAAGCAATGCCATGTACCACAAGTAAACGAAAGAATCGGAAAACCGTCAATTTGTAGTTACGTCACAAAAAATTTAGAAACAATCTAATAAAATCTTTGCCGGTTTTTATCATAACAGTACGGGTACGATCGGGAGAGGCCCTAAGTCCTGCAGTAGACTATTGTGGGCTATAATGACGAAAGTGGATAACGCTGTCCAGCAGTGGACTCAACTGTTCTCGTATGGAAACAATAATAGACAACACAAATCTAAGATGCTGCACGAAGGTTCTTTTGCAAAACATTTCGAAGAGGCAACGGGTGTTTGAGTAAATATCACAACAAATCCTACGAATCTTACCAGAATTCTTGGAGCATAATTTATAAATAGCCACACAGTTTAGTTCCTCGATGCGTTTATAAAGGGTCTCGTAACACCAGCTCACGATGATTTCGACGACCAAAGCTTTTGTTATCCATATTGCCACTCCACTTGTGTGGCTTATTATGTCCAGTGAAGATTTATACTGAAATCATTTTGCGACAATGAGTTGGTCCATCTATAAATGTAGGTCTGGGGCTCTATTTTTTAATTGCTCGCATCCAAGCGAGCGCTGGCCTTCACTAGAAGCCTGCATTAGCATGTTCTTTTGCTGATGCAGATATAAGCGCACGCGAGCGCTCGCGTAGATACCTGTAAAAATAGGACCCCTGAACCTGAATGTCTGAACTGCAAATATGCACCTAAATTCATGAAAACGGTCGAGCTCATTACCTAGATTTTTAAAGAAACAATAATGAGAAGTATAATGAAGTAAATTAAATGATAAAAATAAAACAGAATGTCCAAATAATTAATGTAGAGAATACTACGTACCACTGCATTCCGACTACAATACAAAATAAGGATTTCAACATAGAGCAACGATTCGGTAAATGTTGTTATTAAATGCACTAAGATCTGCAACAAACGTAGATAATTAATTTTTTGCTGGTTTAATTCTGAAAAAATTTTGAAACAGTAAATAATTTATTAGCTTTACCGTCAACTGAAACAGCTTTCTAGTCAAATGCAGTGTCTCAATTATCTTCTTGAATAGATTCAGCATTACATGAGTCATTTGCAGGTTCATTTGAGATTCTGAGTTTTGCACTATTTCTATCCATTTCGATGCTTTTCTCGTCAAAAATGCTATGATTATAGCAACATACATCACTTCTAGATCGCATACTATAGTCGCTCCTACGGCTAGAATTCTTACAATACCCCAATTAGGGTCAACTATAACTTTTGATACCAATAAAGCAGTATATGCTACAATATAAAAGCAACATGAAACAAGTGTAACCATTTTAAAATGTCTATAATCATCTGCGTTATAAAGACTCCTGTCGATTTCTTGCAGCTGTATGAGTAGTGTGACATTGTCATCACGTTCTATGATATTTAAGATTGTTAGTATCATGAAAAATACTGCAAAATGTGCGTAAATGATCCCGTAAATGGCTTTTACTGCGACTTGTATATTAAGTCGTACCGTGAACTCAATAATAGTCATACAACACAGTCCTAATATTGCAAGATTGAATACCAGACAGACACAAATCTCCAATATTCTGTTAGGCGACAAATTGTTGTTGACAATCCTGAACTTCCTAAAACCAAAGAGGGTTTGCAAGAAAAACAGCAGCTTGAAAATGCTGAGAAATTCCGTTTCAAACATATTTCTGTTCTGCACAGTGATCATTTTTTATTTCAGTTCTTTACCGACGTTTACAATCCAATGGAAAACTAGACAAAATTTTGTTACGATAGTAGTTTTATTAAGCTAAGTGTTCAACGATCAATACTTATGTTTATAAATATTGTACCTACTCGATGATTGAATTGTGTGTGTGAATAAGTTTATTATTTAAGCTTTTTCTTAATTAATTAAGCTTAATGCAAAGAATTTGTCAATAGTCAATATACCAAATCAATATACGTGTATTGACTATTGCCTACCTAATACAAACTAAGTCAAATTAACAATGTTTCAATTGATTTTTGCCAAATAGATCATAAAAGTAAATATTAATCATCTTGGCGTTAATGTCCCGGTTGTGCTCTCGAGAACGGGGGCCTGGGGTCCGCCTTGACCATGATCCAGGATTTGGCGATCAGGTAATTACAATCCAGCGACTACCATC
Organism: Blastobasis adustella; assembly: GCA_907269095.1. Lineage (NCBI taxonomy): Eukaryota > Metazoa > Arthropoda > Insecta > Lepidoptera > Blastobasidae > Blastobasis > Blastobasis adustella. Next base: position 4,019,223 of record OU026132.1, read on the forward strand.
AGATCTCCGGAACCCTGGCCCGATTGGATCATGGTTACAAATTCAGTTGCCTGAATTTGCAGGTTTCATAACGATGTTTTCCCTCACCGTAAAAGCATCGGTGAGTATCCAACTAATTGGTACATGGCCTCAGCGGGAACCGAACCCGGTACCTCCCGCTTACGAGTTGGATATTCAACCGCCCGCGGTTGAGTCCTGGTATTATCAGATCCGTCTGATTATGGTTTTTTTATACCACTTAGGTGGCAAACAAACTTACGGCCTGCCTTATGGTAAGCAGTCACCACAGCCTATGGACGTTTGCAACACCAGGGGCATCACTCACGCGTTGCCGACCCCACAAAAACCTTTTTACCCTTTTGTTGAAGAACTCCATGTTGTACTCTCCAGGGAAAACCTCTCCAGGTAGTTCATTCCACAACCTTAGTGTGCGTAGGAGAAAGTTCCTTTGGAACCACACAGTTCGCGACCAATTTGGCACTAAGGTGTGAGAATGAACGCCCTTCCGGTGGCGAGCGGTGAGATGATAGAATGTAGCTGTGTAAACTATAAAACTACAAACTGTAAAGATGGAACTATAAAACATTCATAAACATGTTGCACAATCATTAGAAGTCCAAGACTAATTCAGATGCCTTTCGACTCTAACATACATGAAAGTAAAGATCAAATTATTTCACTTTTCTCTAAAATGTACAGGAACCCAAACTTTCAAATCGTTGCGATAATTAAATATTGGTAAAAATCAATGTTCATAAATGTTTGTTAAGAGAATGTATGCAGAGAATGCGGGTTCCTCGTGAAATTTTCGCCGCAAGAGCACCTGTTAGTGTTAAACTAAGATGCATAACTCAGAAACAGCATTTTAGCGAGGCAGGTCATTTTCTGGAAAAGTCTCTTTTTACTTATTTACTCATCTTCTCAGTAGGTCAATTTCAATAGACGTCATTTTCTGGTGCCGTAGGTACACGGCGATACTGCGAAGTGGTACAAATCTGAACAACTTTTTGGGTAAATATATTGTTTATCTTACAGACAAACTGGTGGTGGAACGACACATTCCAGAGGGAGACCAGGTTGAAGAAAGCACTCTATAAAAAGTGGCAAGCGTCCAGATCTTTTGAAGACCACGTTGCGTACAGGGATGCCAAACGTGCCACCAAACGAGCGGTAGCCAGAGCCAGACGAGACCACTTACGTCCTTTGTACGATAAGTTGGAATTAGAATTAGAATTAGAATCATTTATTTGCTGTAAATGCGGTAGGTACATTAACAATGTAGGTGGTACAATTATCAGAGATGCAGTTCTCACATTCAGTTAGTTTAGGCACTGACATGCAAATATCAATACATAAAAACCATTAATTACATTTTATCAATTAGAGAAATCTTAAATTTAAATTATAATTATGAGAATTCTTATAATCATATAATATTCTTAGGTCAGTCAATATTTCAATAATTTCATATAATGTCAATTCAAAATGTTAAATGTGTATGTTAATTATTAGGCTCAACACAAATATAAATCTCAAAAAATTAAAAATGTCAATACACATTACTAATAAACAACTACAAATAAAAATAATCAGAAAATAATTAGATTAGTTCAGGAACTGACTTACATAATATTACATGTCACATCATTTTTATTACTACCTATGTTACTCTTTTAGAAGCAGGTATTGAAAAATATAAGCAGAGCTACAGAATAGAAACATTCCTTTTGAAGAAATTGTTTCAATTTGCAGATAAAAATATTATAGGGCTGGTTTTTTATTTCGTCAGAAACTTTATTTTAAATTTTTTACACATTGAGTATGCATTTTTTTGGAAACGTGTGCTTTTAGGTAAATGTTCCTCAACTAGCCTATTTGTGTTTCTCGTGATCCTTGAAAACATTTCTTTAGCCGTCTTAAAGCTTACAAACTTGCATACCTCATATATATAAATACAAGGCAGTGGCAAGACTCCTAATTCAGCAAACAAATTTTTACATAGATCTTTAGGACCCACACCACATACTGCGCGTATGCACTTTTTTGTGAGATAAATGCTTTGTTTATTTCAATGCAATTACCCCACAATAACAGTCCATATCTGAGCACCGATTCGACATATGAGTAGTATGCAACCATAAAAGTTATTTTTATACTGTTTTGCGCAATTTGTATAACGTAAAAGAAAAACGCCTTAATTTATTGCATATTTTATTTACATGCTCTTTCCAATCAATTTTTCCGTCTAACATTATACCTAGGAATAACATGCTATTAGTCTTTTTTAAAATTTGTCCAGGAAAATTAATATTTCAAATGTTGCAATTATTAAAATTTATAAATTTTGATTTGTCAATGTTTAATTGAAGATTGTTTTTGTTGAGCCATTCCATTATTATGTCTATAACTCTATTTATCTCAGTTTCATGGTGTTTAATTGATAATTGTTTATCACTGCATACAACTATTGACAAATCATCCGCAAACATAAGACTTCTATGTCCTGTAATTTCTATTAGGTCATTTACATAGGCAATAAATAGCAAAGGCCCATTAGGCCCATTTCCTTGAGGAACACCGAAGTTATTATGTCTGTAACTTTATGTGTACTTGTATAGTCAGGTTGGAATCAACTTTTGAAATTTCAACTTTTTGTTGTCTATTATTTAAGTATGTTTGTATCCAGTTTAAAGCTTTACCTCTAATGCCGTTATGTTCGAGCTTTGATAAAAGCAGTCCATGAGATACTGCATCAAACGCCTTAGACATGTCGAAAAATAATAATGGAATCGTCTGAGGGGCAAAAGCGGCACAGGACATCTCCACGTTCCGCTGTGTTAATGACCCTCGCGGTAACCTGTTATGCGATGACTGTGCGGTAAAGGAGAGATGGCGCTCGTATTTCCACGAGCTGCTCAACAAGCATCATAAAGAGGTGCAGCCACCGGACCTCCCTCCGATCAAGTACTTGTGCCACCGATAACGCCGAAACTGAAGAAGTCGAAACTGTTTTTCGCCGCATGAAAATCGATGGGCTCTCGTGGTATGAGCATCCTTACCGACCTTTATAACCGCATCCTCCTTACCGGAAAGATACCCAACCAATGGAGGCTGAGTATAATTACTCCAGTCTACAAGGGCAAGGGCTCGGTGCGGGAGTGCACTAACTACCGCGGTATAAAGGTGATGTCTCCCACCATAAAGCTCATCGTACGCATTGTGGACTCTCGGATCCGACCGGAGTGTAGTGTCTCGGAGTGTCAGTATAGGTTTCGGCCGGGTTGTAGGACCATGGACCCCGTATTTGCCCTGAGAACACACATGGAGGGATATAGATAAAACAACACGCCCCTGTATTTCCTGTTTCTGGACATGCAGAAGGCCTTTGACTGTATCCCTCGGGAGATGGTATGGTGGGCGTTGCGGTACAAATCGGTCCCCGAGATCTATATTGACATTATCCGAGACATGTACCGCGATTCCGATTCAATAGTGAGGACTGCTGTTGGTGACACTAACCCTTTCCCTATTACCGTTGGGGTACATCAGGGCTCTGTGCTCAGCCCACTTCTATTCAACGTGATATTAGACATACTGTCAGACAGCATCCGAGACTACCATGAGGTGCCTCCGTGGCTTCTCATGTATGCTGACGATATCGCGCTTATAGACTCGGTCAAGGGGCGACTAGTCCAACGTGTAAATAAGCGGAAGGAGTCACTTGAGAACGGCGGTCTGAAGATTAATGTGGCGAAGACAGAGTACATGGCCTGCAACAGTGCAGATCCCCTACCCGTGCGCATAGGCGAAGATGAAGTCAAGCGCACGGATCAGGTCAGATACCTGGGGTCTGTACTAAGCGCAACCGGGGACGTCGACAGCGACGTCAAAGCCCGAATATCGGCAGCTTGGGCCAAATGGCGGGAGGTGACAGGTGTCATTTGTGACCCTAAAATGCCGATAAAGCTGAAGGGACAGGTCTATAAGACCATCATTTGACCTGCTCTCCTATACGGCAGCGAGACTTAGCCCTTGACTTACTAGAGCGACACAAGCAGGAGCTGCGCGTCACGGAAATGAAGATGCTGCGGTGGATGTGTGTAGTTTCACGAAAGGATCGCGTTCGAAACGCCCACATTCGGGGTAGCCTTAGCGTCCGTGACTTCGCAGATAAGCTGCAAGAGTGTCGCCTTCGATGGTATGGCCACGCCTTGCGAAGACCGGCAAAATACGTGGGGAACAAATGTCTGGCCATGTCACCCTGCCAGGCACGAGAAGGACAGGTCGGCCCAAGAAGCGTTGGCTTGACGTCATCAAGAATGACATGCGTGTCAACAAGCTCACCACTAAGGATGCCGAAGACCGAGCGAAGTGGGCCAGGAAAAGTAGGAAGGCGGACCCCGGGCCCCCGCGTGCCGCGCGGGAGCGCAACCGGGACATGACGCCGAGATGATGATGATGATGACAAACCATGAACATGGTTTTGTAATAATATGTTGAAAGGATGTATTTGAAAATTGCTGTACCAATAAATAAATTAAACCTTGTTACTTATTATACCTTTCTTATGTTTTGGGACAGTTAGGTATTCCAGAGTTAGAAACGTTGAATTGGGTATTCAAAACTACAATTTTAAAAGGTTGGAAGTAGTCATTTTATTTTATGTAAAGTTTGTGTTATTTCCATTGTAAATTGGAATTTCATTTTAATCTACCTACGCTTTTTACAAAACTTATTACCTAATTCTTATTTATGTTTATGGTTACTTGTTTACAATAGATATGATAAACTTACTCATAGTGCTACAAACTCATCTTACCCGGTGACCAAAGAAAGTAACCAAGTTATTGTCGCCAAATGATATTGGCGACAATACAAAATTTCAACAACAGCGACGCCGCCATAGAGTCAGATAAGTATGTAGCAGTATATACAATTGTTTTAGAGTTAAGTATATCACGTAGGCTAACATAAAAAATTAAGAATACCCATGGAGAATACGTCTAATATATATTATGTCAGCATCAATCAAGAGTTTTCATACAAGCATAGACTCCATACAAATCATCATACAGTTTTGGGTTTAACGTATTTGTCTCATCTATCTTTTGAGTCTGCTGTGATTTGAAATTCGAGAAATATTTTTATTATTAATTACGAATACACTAACAGCTAATACTGACGCGTGTATATCACTGCACTTGTAAGTCATTATCAACAAAACTTGTCCAGTCCGTTTTAAAGAGTTCACTGATGGAGCACTTATAACGTCGTCGGGTAATTTATTCCACACCAAAGCCACGCGTTTGTACATGAAGTGTTTTCTGGGAATTTGTATCTTGATATCTTCATAGTATATTCAAGATCGATCCATTTCTTGCAGCCTCTGTACAGAGCTGAATATCCTAAAGTCTCTTACGAACAATTCTCCATATGAAGTGCTTTCTTGGAAGTTGTATCTTGTTATCTTCATAGTATTGTAGCATGTTTGCTCGGGCAGGCCTTAAGTTAGGACGGGCTCTAAGTTAGGTAGGCTTTTGGGTTAGGTTGGTGCTCCCGTAGGGCAGCCGGGGCTTTAATCGGTTAAGTAGGTTGAAGTAAGTAGGACGCAGGTCGGTAGGCTTAGATAGGTCGGAGCAAGTAGGACGTAGGTCTTTAGCCTGTCTCTATGAGCACACATAGCACTGGCTAGGTAGGAATTCTAATGTGTTCCATTTGAAATGGATGTAAGGTGTCCTATGTATTTTGTAGCATTCTTCAGTATACTTTCACAAATACAACTTGAATTAAGCAGTTACCAGTTTTTATTTAAAGTCCTTGAATCCCCCAGTCTTACAGTATGTTCAAGATCGATCCATTTCTTGTGGCCTCTGTACACAGCTAAGGATCTTGAAGTCTCTTCCGAACAATTCTCCATCGCCCAGGGTCTGTGGCAGCGGCTGATTTAAAGTCTCAGGCAGAAACAGCGACGTCACGCCTCCCATCACGCTCAAGATTCCCAATAATGTGAGTGGCAATGCCTTTGAGTACACCGACTGCAACAATATTGATTGAGTTGATGTATGTACGTATTTAGGTAAAGGTCTTGACAAGACCATGATATTTAATGACTTCTCACATGTACATATAGGGAGCGTCGGTTAAGGTACCCGACTCGTAAGCGAGAGGTACCGGGATCGATTCCTGTTGCGGCCATATACCAATGATTATTTGCTAATCTATGTATATTAGTTAAATTTTAACCGATGTTCTTATGGTGAGGGAAAACGTGATGAAATGTAACCATGATTCAATCTGGTCAGGTTACCCTCGTAGCAAGGTCACGGAGGTCAGATGGCTGTCGCTCCACTGTAATTACCTGAACATCGACGTAGGGTTGCACGTTTGTCGGGATTCAAATGCGGCATTTCGGGGAGTGTTGAAGGAACTGTTCGATCAAATCACGCCGACCCCTTTTCGCCTTTCTAATGGATACGTGAACAGCTAACGAGTGAAACGCTCTGCCTGTTAGTGTGTTTCCCGAAAATAGACTCCTGCAAGACCTGAGTGCACAGGCTGTTTCCAGACAAGCATGCTCCATCTTTGGCTCCGTCGTTCGTTCAAGTGGAGGAAGGTAAGCATGCGGACACTGTCATAAGCCGAATGACCGATTGGATGATTGTGATAAACTGTTACTTCACACCCATAGCTTTGATTTGCTTGGCGTTTTTTTATTCTATGCAATGATTAACGAGCAGATAACCCACCCGATGGTAAGCGGTAACTGTCGCCCATAACATCTACGATTAATGCATTTAGGTTGCAGGCAACAAAAATGCACAACCACAGGGGCGTTGTCACTGAGAGGGCTAAGATGATGTGTCTCATGCATATCTAATCAGAATTATAAAACTCATCGGTAAAATTAAAAAATCTATTCCCAGGACCGCTACTTAATATGAACATTCGCACTTATCATATTAATGTAGTTCAACTAACCAAATACACGATGTACGGGCAAGCCAGCAGGGCTAACCCAGCTATGAAGGACGCAGCACCCATGGCTTGCGACCGCAATACTGTCGGGAGCAACTCCCCAATCAAGACATAGAAGACAGCGAACGACGCCGCCGTACACAGCCTCCCAAGCATAGCGAGGGAGACTGTTGCCCAGGGGTATTCTGGAAGGGGTAAAAATAGGAAGATTAGTGAAGTAAAGGGCGTCAGTGCCCGAGTGGCTTTGGTATTCGACTCGTAAGCGAGAGGTACCGTGTTAGAATACCACTGCGGCCATGTACCAATGACACTTTTCTGAGTTACGTACTATTAGTTGAATTCTAACTGATGCTCTTATGGAGAGAGAAAACATCGGTATGAGACCTGCACATTCAGGCGACTGTATGTGTAACCATGATCCAATCTGGTCAGGTTCCCCTGTTAAAAGAATCATGGCAGACAGATGGCAGTCACTCCACTGTAACTACCTGATCTGCCAAATTATCATCATGGTCAAGGCAGACCCCGGAGCGAAACCGGGATATTAACGCCAAGTTGATAATTTTTTAATTACGTTTCTATAAATGAATATTAAATCAATAAGGCTTGAGCACCTATTTTATAAAGGAAATCTATGTACATATTTGCATGCCATTGCTGGCTGAACTTATTGTACGTTAATGTAAAAACCACCTTATTGTGTAACTATATTCTTGCAAATAAATGATTATATCTATGATTTTAGAAAAATTCGGATAGCTACAGTGTTTACTATTGACTATTAAATGGATCGTTCAAGAGGTATATTAGAGGTCTCCTTAGAGGCGGGCAACGCATTGGTAGCGCCCCTAGTATTGTTGATGTCAATAGGCGGCGCGGTGACCATGCACCATCAGGTGGCCTGCTTGCCAGTTTGTCTGGCGTTGTACATAAAAAAAGGTTACCTTCAGACACCAACAGGCAGCTGAGGCAAGCGGCGCCGCCGACGCACATCAGGATGCAGAGGACCCAGCGCCGCCCGTAGCGCTCCATGTAGTGGCAAGCAATGAAGTAGGAAGGCAACTCCACCGCACCACCTGTTCAATTGATTTAATATATTATTCAATTCTAGTAAACCAAAATTTATTACGAATTAAAACACTTTTTTACACAAGTTCCACTATAATGTACTCGTAAGTACAGTTGAGAACGTAATGATAATTCATTCGAAACCGGTCGCAATATATATGTTTATTTTAATTATAATGGAAGTTGCTTAAAAAGTGTTTTAGTTCTATCCTAATATACAACCTATTAACTACTCAAAATATGTAGGACCAGTTCACTGCAGGACTTAGGGCTTCTCCTATGAAAGGGCATTTTATTGCTATAATCTCCACGCTTTGTAGGCGGGTTGGAGATCGCAGTGTTGTAAATATAACATTGGATAACGCTGCTGCCCATTTTTCAGCCTACGGAGACTCATATTTTGCTCCGAAACATTAGTCGCATTGTACGACACCCACGAGTGTAAAGGGATGGTGCTGTTCTACTCTGCCTAACACCACACGACCAAGGATTGTTATTATTATTTGTTAATCTGGGATATAACCCACACTACAACACTGCAAAGTATCCTCAAGTTGACTCTAGCAGTTTTTATGTTTAGGTTTGTCGGTTATGAACAGAAAAATATTTAAATTATTATTAAAATCCCACTTACCAATAAAGAACGCCAAATAATCGTTCACTCCTAAATTAGGTGTTATAAAGCTAAGACTATTATATACAACTCCTAATGCTATCCATTCAAATGTTAAAATGAAGAACTTTCTTCTTATATTGGGATATCTAAATACATCTAACGGCGACGCTTTGCAGTCTCCTTCTGAATTTTGATCATCCATTCTCTTATTCTCTATCATATCTTCTTCACCATCTTCTTTTATGAATATCCTAGTCACTAGCTGTATAGATTTCTTTCTTATACTATTTGTAGGCGTCTTATAAGATTCAGTTTGTGTAGATTTTTGATTTAAATCAGAGTCGATTTGAGATTCTTCTTCGAAATGTTCTTCGTCATTTGGTAATGTAGAATCGTTAGACAACAATGATTTGTTCTTTAATCTTGACTTCTTATTAACAATTTCAGCGACTTCTAGGGCTATAATTCTTTCTAGTCCATCTGATTTATTATCTTCTGTTATTTTAGTAAGATCAGGTTTGAAAGTTAACATGTTGCTTATACGTCTATCCAAATTTTCGGGTCTGTCGATATTGTCTGAGAAACTTTTGACATGTCCATTTGCATTTGGTAGCATTCTTATTTCTACGTCAGCTTCTTCTTCTTTTATTTTCTTCTGAAATTGTAAAGTGCAAAATAGTTTAATTTAATAAATTGTAAATGTTTAAGTGTTTACATAGGAATTATTCCAGAAATCCCTACCGACAAATCTCCACCAGTGGGAATTGTTCGTTTTTATCCAAAAATCTCCACTGGACAAGTCAATTCATCAGAGTGAGGATTTTTGAAAAAAAAAAAAAAAATTTTAATACCTAAGTAATCGGGTGCCTGTAGCTTTTGTTATTGTTAAGTTTTGTAATTTGTATTCAATAAATCGGAATAAACTTTTTATCTATCTATCTTGTTTTCTTTTCCATTTCTCCTAATTAGTCCTATATCAATATACAGAAATACCTTCAACCAAATACGTGTGTCAGAACCGTAGCTCAAAAACATTGTGTCAGTTAAATATGTCTACCTATAGTTCGTACCAAATGGATTGGCAATAGCGGACAGTGATATTTCGGCCAGAACTAATTCGCAAGCGGTCAGTGATACCTATAAAGCTATAATAGATATAGTACTTTATTTTTTAAATTATACTTAAACAATAATAATTGTAACTTTTATGAATTGGATTATTAGAATATCTTATTGTTTTTAATTTGGCATTTATTGTAGACGATATTTTAATTCATTTTTATTCAATTTTCTATTTATTATTATTATTTTATTATTGGACTGGTTTAACTGTTATTTGAATAAAAATCTTTAATTTTTAATTATTCGTACCTGTAACATTCATGTGCCAATTGGCGCAACATATAAGAATTAGGATATTTATATCATAACAACTGTATATTACCTATGTTGATGAATAAATGAAATAGAAAAATGAAATTGAAATGTCATGAAATGAAAAAGTTTTGGACAATATTCATGTTATAGTGGCATTAGTTGGCAGAGAGATCAAGGCACGCAGTATACCTCTATGAGAGACAGTTATCGAGTGATTGTGTATGTATGCTATTAATATTAATATTTATTTTGAAGTTCAAAGTCGATACTATAATGTAAATAACTTAACAAATCACATTTAAAGAAACCGATTAAGACATAATAACAGCGTTAAAGCTAATTTTATCAATAAATATAACGTTCAACATAGAAAAACAAAATTGGTATCTTCGCACGTCTAACTAATTAGGCTGAGAAAAATATGTTTTTGTTTTTGAACTTTACTGTCAACATATCTCACAACATGCAACTAATTACTACTCATTTTTATAAACATAAAGGTTAAAGTCTTTACAGAAAAGGCTTAGGTAAATCAACCATATGGTAGCGATATCATCGCTTTTTTTAATACTACGCAGTGAGAAACGAGCAGACAGCCCTCCTGATGGTAAGTGGTATCTGTTGCCTATAACATCTATGATTTATGCATTGCGGGCGACAAAAATGCGGAACCGCAGGTGCGTTGTCACTGAGTGGACTAAGATGAAATGCCTCATGTCTGTAAATTAGCTGGCTACCTTATCCATCAAACCGGAACACAACATTGCAAGCATAAAATGCAGAACCGCATGTGCGTGGCCACTGAGAGAACCAAGACCAAATTCTTCATGCCTGTAATTGTACAGGCATGAAGAATTTGGCCTACCTTATCCTTCAAACCGGAACACAACAATGCAAACAGTGTTGCTAGGTGGCAGGAATAGATAAGGCGGTAGTACTCACCCAGGCGGACTCCTCTGACAGACAGATAAAACAATAATAATATTACGACAATTTGTAAACTATTTTTTTTAACTTGACTGAGTATTAACGCACAAGCATTCCCGACATTTCGTCTCCTATTATATTTTCTTCGAGGTAACCATGTTATCAGTGTAATTTTTAGGTTTATTACGTAATTTTGGGCCATAATATAAGCTACAACACCAAAAACTTCTTTGAACCCCGATTAATAAGTTTAACTTGACGGAGTAACAAACATCCATCTAACAAAAAATAATATATTGCCTAAGGCACACGGACGGACGGTCCACCAGATGGAAAGCGGCCACCGTCCTCCAGGACATCTGCAATATCATGTTTTTTACGCACATAGCGTCCGGTGGCACAATATCATCATCGTCATCATCTTGGCGTTATGTCCCTGTTGCTTGGCAACGCGAGGACCTGGGGTCTACCTTCCTACTCCTCTTGGCACAATACAAGCAAGTAAACTTACGTGCAGCTCCAAAAGAAAACCCCGAGGCAGTTGGATGCCGTTTTTCTTCGCTAGATTCCTGAGGACCTTTTCAGCATCAGCTATGCGACCTCTTCCAACGAGCCATCGTGGAGACTCCGGTAGGACCCAGTAAAATCTGGAAATAAGCGCACATTTTAAACTATAGATATTCTATCATAATCCTAGTGCTACATCCCGGCTTTAGCCAGGATCAGTTTCTTACTGTTTTGGGTTTTTGACGACGACTAGCATCTGACACGCGCAAAAAACTAGGGAAAAGCCTGGTCTGATCTGAACTCGCTATATCAGTAGGGGAGCACGATCCGATGAGGTTTGAGTAGGCTAGATAACTATACTACTTCTTTTATACTCGTTTTAAATATTTACTTATTATACCAGACCCGCAACAGGAATTAAAGTCCATCATTTCTATAACCCGGGAATCGAACCTGGGGCCGCTTGCGTGGCTGCCCACCGCTTTTCCCGCACTTTGACCACTGAACCACTCAGGTCATCTGGTAAAAGTAATTTATATTTTATTGCATTATAATTACTTGAACTTAGTAACAAAGTAGTAAACATACTTAATCTTATCTACGTTTATTAATAGCGAGGTTAAAGTTCTCTTTCCTAAATGTGGAAATAAGTACAATAACAAACAGTCTATCGCTGATTATAAACGGCATTTATTGTATGCTTGTTATTCATTATGCAGCTGACTGTACGAGGTAACTAATGTCACAGAGGCAGATTAACTTTCTAGTTGTTCTCTTAGTTACTGCAATCTCCATTGATGCTCTTACGGTGACAGAAAACATCGTGAGAAAACCTGCATATTCAGGCGATACAATGTGTAACCATGATCCAACCTGGTCAGATTTGCCTTACCAGGGTTACAGAGATCAGATGACAGTCGCTCCACTGTACCTGATCTGCCAAATCCTGGGTAATGGTCAAGGTGGACGAAGGTGGACCCCGGGCTTCATGCGCAAGAGCACAACCCAACTGCAAAGGTAAACATCTCAACTGCAACTTGCCTGCTAAGCGTGGAGATTATGGCAAAACCTTCCTTTAAATGTGGAGGTGAAGTCCAGCAGTGCACTATATAAACGCCTGTCGATGATGTGAGCATTATTTTATAAAGAAATTAAGCATACATACCCATAAAGTAAAATAAACGGTAGACTCGTAGCCAAAGAGAGGTGGAACCAGTCGCGTATAGCATAGGCGAGCAGAGCCAGCAGACACATCCCAGATGCGAACAGCATACCCACGACGATCCCTGAAAATTGTGTTCGTCTGATAAAACGTATATCACTCGTACTATTCCGATGCGGAAAGAGCTCCCAGCCACAGAAATTCAAGAGATATATTTTAAAATAGATCTCTGAGAGGATCTCTTTAGGGATGAGCAATGTATACTTAGCACCACTGGTGTTGTTGATAGCCGAGGCGGGGGTGACCACTTTCTATCATGTGGCTAGATTGCTTGTTTGTCTGCTATATAACATAAAAAGTAACAAGCAAAAGTGATGGACGGGAAGCATCATTCAGTAATGTAATCGAAATGAACACGAATTTCGAACTCTGGGTCAGAATGAATAAGAGCGCTGTGATTGGCTGCTGCCCTTCATAGCATTACGCTAAGGGTGGTCTAGTTTGCTTTGACTCATACTTTATACCGCATAATACTTTTCTTTTCCGTAAACTTAATTTTAAAGTCATTTGGATGTCTTTGGGCCAAATAAAGATTTAACCGAAATAGATGTTATGGGCTACCGTTACCGCTTACCACCAGGTGAGCTGTCTGCTCGTTTATCACTGCGTAGATGTACGGTTCACATATACTGTTACTCAACAAAGCAAGTCCAAAAAAATACAGATATATATGTTACCAGCATAAGGCCTCCTAGCGGGCGGCATGAGCTCCAAAGCCAGGATGAACGGCAGCTGGTAAAGCGCCGGGAAGAAAAGGCCACAGGCTATCCTGATACCAGCGTAACTCCAGTAAGTACTAGGGAAAGAAGAGGCGATTGCAAGTGGCACCTCCAAGAATATCATCAGAAGAATCGTAGGACGACGACCGTATCTGAAAGGGTAAAATACCAAATTATGTAATTATCCTGCAGTAATTTTCAAAGTTTAATTATTTTAAGACATCATTCGCACAATTTCTCTAAAATAATAGCTCGCAGAACAGACGTGGTAAAGGTGGCAGGTACTAGTAGGATGCGTAAGACACAGGACCGGCCTTTATGGAGATCTTTGTGGAAGGCCTATGCGCCAGCTGTGGGCGTCTTACGTCTGATATAAGATGATCATGGGCGTAGATGACTTATTTGGTAGGAAAAGAACACTTCTTCGTATACTTTATTTTCTTTATTAATGACCTTGTTAGCATACCTGTCCGACATCCATCCAAAGAACAAGTTTCCAAAAATGGACCCCACCCAAAACAGCGTATTCGCTGTCCGAGGCAACCAGTCCTGATCACATACCAGGTTGAACTAAAAATTAAGAAAATCTTTGATCAATTTCTAGATAAATTATTTAATTAATGTTATTAGCTATGTATTTCCTGTGCACAATAAACTGTTAAATAAATAAATAAATAAACCATCCCACCTACACACCCGTATCCCACAGGTATGGGCAGACCAGAGACTATCCAGTGTCACAAGCTACGACCCTGAAACACTAATGACTCTCCTATAGCCTCGGCTTACCAGTTAAGAGTTAAGAGTCGGCTTAAGAGTGTTTTATATAAGGGTACAATAAAACAAGAGGCTCATCGACAATTAGCATAATTCGAGAAAATGGTCCATGAAAGATGGCTTTGCGTTGTAATTTACTCCTGTTATTCGCGTTAGGTCTTTTTAAAAACCGTATGTTATTAATAAAAAAAATTGATTCAATAAAAACATAGATGAGCCCCCTTTTCTGCTGTGGCCTTCGTATATTTATTACCCCATCTAGAGGTACACTCTCTCTTACATTATCTACAGAGCTTCTTCGACTAAGTCAAGGTGTAGTTTAAGCTCTTTTTTGTAGTTTAAGTGCCCATAGTGAGCTTAGAAAGGGAAAATCTCAATTCAGAATTCAAAATAATATGGGTAGGTTAATCTTTACAATTTATCCCCTGCTAATAGGTATTTAAAATAAGTACACTAACCTCAGTTACTAAGGTGCGTTTGTACAAATTTGTGTCGTAACTCCAGCCATTAGGGCAGGAACTCGGCTGATCATTCCTCAAACTTAGGAAGACTTCTGTCACCTTCTCCAACTGAAACGTGAGTGAAACGTATAAGAAAAAACAATTGAAATTTTTAAGAGAACATCGAGCATCCAATAAGCATGTTTGAGCCAATCATCAACAACATCAAGACAGTCTTCCTTGAAAACGCTGTTGCAATGTAAAAAGATGACTAAACCAGAATATGACTTTATAAGAAGATAACTAACCCAGAAAATTACTTGGAACGAACATGACGTTCATCTAAATTGACTTTTTCGTCTAAATTCTTTCATTCCAATGTCTGATAAGCGCGGGTAGTATTGCAGTACCGCTTATTAGACCTGCTCTCCTATACGGCAGCGAGACTTGGCCCCTACTAGAGCGACACAAGCAGGAGCCGCGCGTCACGGAAATGAAGATTCTGCGGTGGATGTGTGGAGTTCCACAAAAGGATCGCGTTCGAAACGCCCACATTCGGTAGCCTTGGCGTCCGTGACATCGCAGATAAGCTGCAAGAGTGCCGCCTTCGATGGTATGGCCACGTCTTGCGCAGACCGGCAAAATACGTCGGGAACAAATGTCTGGCCATGCCACCCCCGCCAGGCAAGGGTAGGAGAGGTCGGCCCAAGAAGCGATGGTTTGACGTCCTCAAGAATGACATGAGTGCCAACAAGCTCACCACTAAGGATGCTGAAGACCGAGCGAAGTGGGCCAGGAAGAGTAGGAAAGCGGGCCCCGGGCTCTCGCGTGCCGCGCGAGAGCGCAACCGGGACATAGCGCCGAGATGATGATGATGATGAGTATTGCAAAACCGTTCAGTCGCTTAGGACGCTCAATGCGTGGTTTTCAAGATTTGCTTCTTAACAATTACCATAGATGGTGCGCAATATCAGTCGTGCGCACCGTTATTATATTCTCTTGGCTGTATGGTATTGAAATTTATCTTTATTTCAATGCAATTTACTTTAGATCTGCTAATTCAACGGTTTTACAAGTTAATGCTCCTCGGGGCTCGACAACGGGTCTAACTTTAGATTTGTATGGTAGCACTTTAGCAACTAAACTAGCGTTTTTAATGTCGTTTCATTTATTCTGAGGCAATGAATGATGACAGTCACACAGTTTGCCATACAGCAACGTCAATAGCCCCATATAGTCAAGAGATTACAATCATGTTTTGGTAGTTAGAGCGCGCCATCTACAAGAATTGTTAGGAAGCTAGTTTTAAAAACGACTCATTGGTATGTATGACACACTAATATTGGAGTAGCTGATGAGCAGAAGATAAGATAAACTCACCTGTTCTCTGCGTGACTCCTCTTCAGTCTCTGGTACGAGCTGGCGAATATTAACCACCCGCAGTGAACCGCCCTCGCGTATCATCTCTGACCTTCAAACAAATGTATCATCATTATTATCCAAGTAAACTAGTCCATTGCTGGACTCCAAAGGCCTCCCGATTAAGCGCCAATGCACTTCATTCTTGACTAATTCGTGAGGTCAAAAAATGGGCTATTCTTGATTATTCAGATGTTCACAGATGACATCAATATCATCAATATCCATCTATTGTAGACGGAAACGAACCCCCATAGTCTTTGCAGATCAGAATCTGTCTGACCGCAACCGTAGTTAAATATGTTCATATTGTACTCAACAACCTTAACCACAAAAGAAGAAAATGCACAATGCAACTGATTTGTATTTTTGCGAATTCCGATCAGATGCATTGCGTGTTGTCCTACCCTACATGGTAGGCTAGTAATAAATAAAAAATACTTCTAACCTACCTTTCATCAACGTAGTCGTGTAACGCCGCGTATAATGCCTTTGGCTCCACGGAGTAGGCAAGGCAACCTTCATAGACTCCATGATGTCCTGGTATTTCAGGTAAAGTAAGGTTTTTTAACAGATCTTCTGGAAGCCTCAGGATCTTCAGCTCTGGAGGCGGGGCGCACCAATGTTCGGGTGTTGCGTTCGTGAAGACCTGGAATTTGAGGGCAGGGATGACATGATGGCCACATATACAGTCACGCAAGAAAGTCTTGAATAAAACCTATTGCTCTTGCAACAATGATATTGTTAAACTGAGTACTTCTGCTGTCATGTGGCGCCCTCTTTGTCATGTATTTCTTGCTAGACCTTTTCCATTCAAAGATTCATATCATTTTAATCCTCACAGAGACAACGCACTTGATTATGCATTTTCGTTACACGAGGCCTAACTGTATGAATCACAGATAATATTTAAACTATCACGATTATTATCACACATTTTATAGATATGTTCCGAGTACAAAGATCCCTGTCAAGCTCAAGGGGCTTATTTACAAGATTATAATTAGACCTGTGATGCCCTATGGCTGCGAGATATGGCCAGCGCTGAGAAAACACGTTCGCGAACTCCACGCCAACGAAATGAAAATGCTGCGGAGGATGTGCGGAGATACGTGACTCGACTGAGTACGTAATGAGTACATCCATGGCAGCCTTGGCGTGAGGGATATCGCAGAAAAGATCGAAAAGGCTCGCCTGCGCTGGTTTGGTCACGTGTTGCGTAAGCCCAGGGATACGTAGATAAGTAAATAAATATGTGGGAAATAGGTGTCTGACCCGGCTGGAATCAGGAAAAAGGCCCCGTGGGTGACCCAAGAAGCGAAGAATTGACATCGCAGAGTCGGATACGAGAGCCAACCGCTTATGATGCCGAAGACCGCACGAAGTGGAGAAGATTGAGTAGAAAATCGGACCCTGGCAGAGGCCAGGATAAGCGCTAGGACGACGATGACGACAACGTTCCGGGTAACAAGGTACGCGGTAGGAAACCCGGTACCATACCTTTAAAATGTGTGAATCAGAGATGTTACAGTCGACAGGTAGCGCTTTCCATCATGTCTGAAAATTTATCACTGACAATCAACCAAAAAAACTCAAATACTACGATGATGTTTATGCTCTTGCGCACGAGGGCCCGGGGTCCGCCTTGACCACGATCGAGGATTTGGCAGATCAGGTAATTACGTGGAGCGACTGCCATCTGACGTCCTTGGCCCTGCTACAAGAGGTATCTGACCAGATTAGTTCATGGTTACACAGTCAGTTGCCTGAACGTGCAGGTTACATCACAATGGTTACCTCACCGTAAGAGCATCGGTTATCAACTAATGTACATCAATCAGAAAAGAATAATTGGTAGTGGGATTCGGAACCGTTACCTTACGCTTACGGGTCGGATACCTTAACGTAACACTACAGTGCCGCAAACTTACCTGACCCGGTGAAATATTATAATTTGTACACAAAATATCAAAATTAATACTCGATTTCGAAAGTAGAGTATATTTAGATGGCGATAAGTCTCTAAAATAAAAAAAATCTTAGTTTTTATAAGAGCTTTTCAATTGTTGACAATTTTGTCTATTCTACCTGGTGTAATTTTATGAAGAGGGTAGTTATCACGAGAAAATGGTAAGCACCAGTTAGCTTAATGTTGTCTGATTATAACTACAAAGTTTGATTGTCACCGGATTTGCAGTGAAATGTATGAAAATTTGTTTCCGTCATTTTCGCCATACAAAACGGCAATTTCATAGGTTTTCAATATTGAAATGCCGCCAGTTTTCCAATTTGTCAACATTTCCATTTTTGGCCTTTCCGTGAGATGGTCCGCTCGCTCGTTGTCACTGTCCATTAGTTTGGTCTTTCTATCTAAACCGCAATTTATGTACAAACATTCCAAAACTAATCCCACCAAGGCCGTGTACGCTTGTTACGCAACAATTACAGTAATAGCCTTAACGAACTGGGAGATCAACAATTTTTTCCAAACAATAATTAATTAATGAAAGAGGCGGCTCCAATTCGCTATATGTCAGCGCTAATGGCTTTAGAAAAGTACGTCTCAATGTAAATAGACAAAAGTGAACTGGAGCATGAT
Organism: Blastobasis adustella; assembly: GCA_907269095.1. Lineage (NCBI taxonomy): Eukaryota > Metazoa > Arthropoda > Insecta > Lepidoptera > Blastobasidae > Blastobasis > Blastobasis adustella. Next base: position 4,037,869 of record OU026132.1, read on the forward strand.
AATAGTAAGTCTTATCTATTGAAATCTAAAATCCTAAAAGAAAACCAACCGTAAGAGCGTCGATTAGTAATAAATAAATAAAATATTTATTTTCTCTTCACATAGGTGGGTAGATCAAATTTCCAACAGAAACAATTTAACGTAACTACAGTAAATACCTGCGTGAGAGACAGGTGTCCACACTAGGTAACTAATACCTGTCTTACAGATCACCAGGCCCCCAGACCATTGGAGTGTAACCTAGTGCAAAAGTTGTTTGCTCTACGTTAGACGAAAATATAACATATGAGAAGCAATCATCATCATATATTTAAGAGTATGATTCTTGTCTGCGGTGCAATCGTCACTCTTCTCGCCTATCTGGATACCTCTTCATCTCTCTATAATCCCCGGCGCTCACTTTTTCCTTCACGTCCTCCCAGTATGCAGGCCTTCCTCTACCTCTCTTTCCCTCAACTTTGCCTTCCATTATCACTCTCAAAAAGTAGTCATGTCTTATTAAATGTTCCAGCATTTTCCCCCTTCTATTTTCAATAACTTTCAGTAAATTTCGCTTCTCCTTCACTAATTTCAGCACTTCCTCGTTAGAAAAAAAGAGAAGCAATCATTTAGATAAAAATCAATATCGACATTGAAAATAATAATGAAAATAAATTAGTTTATACATTCAAAAATATAAAAAAGCAATAGCAAAATGAAAAATAATAATAATAATAAATCAATTTATACAATTATAAGATATAAATACATGTGAATTATTTGTTGAATAAGTGTTCAAATAATGTACATAACTCAGAAAAAGGTCAAAGGTCAAAGCAGTAGTAGAAAACATCGTGATGAAATCAGCACATTCAGGCGACTGAATGTGTAATATTACAATCTCGTCAGGTTCCCCTGGTAGCAGGGTCACGGAGGTCAGATGGCAGTCCCTCCAGTGTAATTACCTGATCTGCCAAATTCCATCATTTAGCCATTAGGCATAGGCATTAGATCATGGTCAAAGCGGACCCCGGGTCCTCACGGACGGGAGCATACCGGGACATTAACGCAAAAAGTTTTATTTTTTTACTATTATTTGTGTATTTTCCTTTCTGGATCTCAGGTCACAAAGTTTGATGATTGCTACGGGCCAAAGCCAAGTAAAATTATAAGTCTAGGTTTATATTAGCCATCAGGTTGTAAAAACTTTCTGACTATTCGCCAAGTGTTTAATATCACCGCCTTTCGTAATTGTAAAAACGTGTATCGTGGGAGATCGAGCATTAGCAAAGATTTGTGTAAATTTGTTGGTATGATGCCGGACTATTGGTACTATTGTTCATTGTGTAGGTTCCATAATCGACTAATTTCGTCTTTCAAATCGGCGTATTTATTTAATTTCTCAGCTATTGTTGATTGGACGTTATGAATGATTGATTGGGCGATATTATGACGTTATGTTGGGAATAGCTATGTCGATCAAATGAGCGGGTTTGTTGTTTTATTATTATTATTATTAAAGGCTCCTACGTAAAAACAATACAATTCAACCTCAGATTATGATAGAAATCTAATTGATCATGCGATATTCGATATTTAAATTCGATAGCAAGTAATCCGTTACGATTTGTCCCCTTATCGATAAATGAATCACTTCGAACGTGGGGGCATGTTATCTTGGAATATTTTAAATCCGTTTGTTTGCATCATTTTTCTAAATTAAATGACGACTTTTAATATAGTTTTAATCAGTAGATATTTATGGAGTAATACAGTATGACCAACAGGGTTTCGATAAAAGGTTTTTACGGGGTCGACAACGCGTGGGTGATGCCCCTGGTATTGCAAACGTCCATAGGCTGCGGTGACAGCTTGTCATCAGGCAGGTCGTAAGCTTGTTTGGCATCTTAATGATAAGGTAGGCCGATACACACCGTTTGGAGAGTCCACAACCTGCCCCGCGATTAGCCTTCGGGCGCGGTGTTCGAAGGGTTCCGGTTGCGTTCTTTGGAAATCCCGGAGCCCTTCGAATTGCACCGAGGTCCACCGTGGACTTTTTAATGGGTAGAACCCCCCACATAAGCCAGCTCTTCCCCCGATGGGTTGGGTAACTGGATCACAGGTATTCTCCACACAACAAACCCACTGGGCCCACTAGTTACATAATTATAATTTCGAATTCGGCATGTCGCAGTGCGAGATCAGAGGGGCGATTCTCGTGCTGTGACATCTCAAATTCGACATTTTGTCTAGCCAAAAAACTGTATTAAAACGTCACTGAAATTGATCTTCGACAATACACGACTGTCGAGAATGGTTGACAAAATATCTTTTGGCTGCATAGACATTTTAATGTCATTATTAATGGAGATTGCGGCTAGAAAAAATGTCAAATTCGATATATCACAGTGCGAGAATTAGGCCCCAGAGCAAAGTCGTTGGCAAAGTAAATATTCCGTTATGCAAAAACATAATAACGGATAATATTTTACTAATTGATATTTTATCTTAATACCCATTAATATCAGGAAATAAGATCAATGTGCCCACTATTTAGTTTTTAAACCGGATTTCCAATATAAATATTGTGTCATTTCGTTATATTTATAGTCTGAAAAACATTATTAGTCACTGCATTCTTTATTCTTTATCATTTGCTAAACCTTTTTTTAATATCAGATTGTCTATAGAAATAGCTTCTTAATTATTTGAATAAAGGCTTTATCGTGATTAAACATTTTGCGCAATGTTATCGTTATCTATAGAAGTAGTAGCCACGTGTTAAATCTGTAGGAATTGGTCTTCCTGTCTAGAATAGAGCTACATTTGAATCTAGAGGTAGGCTTTGTAGAATTACGGGCTTGACTCTTCATAAGATTTATTTTTTATTGGCCAGATGGAAAGCAGCCACCGTCGTCCAGGGGCCTAATTCTCGCGCTTTGACATCTCGAATTCGACATTTTTTCTAGCCACATATTTCCATCGAAAATTAATTTCAGTGAAGTTTTAATTTAAAAATGTTTGCTACAGAAAATGTCGAATTTGAGATGACACAGCGCGAGAGTCGGTCTCCAGTACATCTGCAAGAGTGGATGTGGTGCCGCCTTTAGGTATATGTACATAGACATGCCTTTTGAAGAACCCCATGTTATAGAGCAAAGGAAAGACCTCGGGAGAGCTCATTCCACAACAACACATGCGTGGTAAAAAGGCTCGCGATACCCGTACAGGTTGATGTCAGGCATCTAGATGGTGTGATTGAAATAATAAATAAATAAATAAATTTTCGTGGACAAATTCACACAGCGCCATCTAGTCCCAAACTAAGCAAAGCTTGTGCTATGGGTGCTAGATAACTGATAAACTACTTAAATACTTTTAAATACAGTCTTATTTATTAAATATCGTAGTTTGTGGTACTCGATAGTCTCTGCCGACCCTTATGGAATACGGGCGTGAGTGTGTATGAAATGTATGTGCATGCATGATATTGAAATACCATTCAATTTATGGTGCCCATGACACATTAACTTCTAGTAGAAGCAAATAACACTTTTTCAAATGCAAATAGAGCCTAACACATACGTAAAGGTTACATTTATCTATTGGGACTAGGTCACGTTTCTGTATTGAAACCTTTATCATTTAAATATCTTTGGAATTTATTCTGCTTATGTGTTTGTGTGTAAGTTATGAATGGGTGCCGTCGGTATGACTGGTCTACCCATTCATTTTTGTTGTAAGTTAAATGTTTTGAAATTGAGGAATGCATCTCACCGATTCAAAGAATTTATGTTTATCAGATGGTGTCGAGCCCGAGGAGTCCGCCTGGGTGGGTACTATTGCCTTTATTTCTGCTGCCACCAAGCAACAATAGTTGCATTGTTGTATTTCGATTTGAAGGATACGAGATACTGAATATGTAAACATGATCCACTCTGGTCAGGTTCCTTTGGTAACATGGTATGGAGGTCAGACGGCAGTCGCTCGACTACAATTACCTGATCTATCAAATCCTGGATTATGGTCAAGGCGGACCCCGGGCTCTCGTGTATTAGAGCACAATCGGAAAATTGACGCCAAGATGATTATTTTGAAACTCCGATGACAAAAAAGGGGTGTTATAAGTTAGACGTGTCTCTGGAGATGAATGTCTGTCTGTGGCGTCATAGCTCCCGAAAGAATAGACTGATTTCGATGCAGTCTTCTTTATTTGAAAGGCAGTTTCATAAAGATGGTTCGTTTCATTAAAATCTGCAGTAGTTTAGAAAACATTTGAATATAATTAAAATTGGTCGGGGTTCGACGTTTTTCGGTCGAAAAGGTTGTCTATGCATTTGATTGCAATAGAGGCGTTCCGATGCTAAAGTTCGTTTAGCCACAATATAAAAAACGAGCGGCCATTGCTGTTACCGCATTGCTTAACTTTGGTATCCCTGGCAAAACCAAGTGACCATGCTCCCTGAGACTTGTTGTACTATCTCGGGCGAGAGCTGATTGGCATCCCGTAACTGTATATTTACTCACCGATGCTCTTACGGTGAGGGAAAATATCGTGATGAAACCTGCAAACTCAGGCAACTGAATTTGTAACCATGATCTATTCTGATCGGGTTTCCCTGGAAGAGGGTTGCATAGGTCAGATGGCAGTCACTCCACTGTAATTACCTGATCTGCCAAATACTAGATTAACAACCGCACAACCGGGGCATTAACGTCAATTTGATTTTTAGAGATACATGCAGTCCCTGCGGTTTTCATCAGCGCGCAGTTTGGTGCTCTATAAACTATTCCACTATCCCGTGGGATCGTATTACATTTCCGGGATGAAAAGTACCCTATGTCTCTTGGGAATAACATAGCTTCCTGTTAGTGAAAGAATTTTTGAAAATCAATTCAGTAGTTTAGGACAGTACACCAACTTTCCCTGTTTTAAATATCTTTACATACCTAGTATAAAACAAAGTCGCTTCCCGCCGTCTGTTCCTATGTATGTATGTATGTATGTGTGGTTAGATCTTTTAAGCTACGGATTTTAATGCGGTTTTAAGCAATAGATAGAGTGATTCAACAGAAAGGACTACATGTCAAGTCGCGGTAGGCCAGCTAGTTAATAATAATCTCAATAATAATAAGCTACTTAATAGTAAACACTAATCTTCATGAAAACCGCTCAGCAGTTTTCACGTAAAGGTAACTTAGATCCAACTTCTTACTTTGCGCGTTCGTGTATGTTTGTATACTTGCTTAGCAAAACCATCCATCTTTACATACCACATAATAAACTAACAAAAACATACCTGAGAGAATACTAGGAAAGACGTAGGTATCGCCGCCAGTCCACACAGCAAATAGAACAACACGACGTGCCAATAACCAGTCCTGGTTGCCAACACGGACGCCTCATCCAGTTCCTTGGTCCAAGAAGTCATGGCTACAACTCACTGTACTGTACACTCACTGTACACTTCTGGCAGCCATTTCTTCACTGCTCACTTTACGCTCCGCAGTTCACTTGTTTCGCGGGCAGTCATTTGTTTTTTCGCGGCGCTGCGCAGGAGTCATTTGTTTCGATTTGAGGTGGTCGCGATCGTATATTGTTTCTCGTGTGTAACTTTAGACACTTTTGGAGTGAGCTATAGCTGTGTTTAATATTGGATGCATTGTGATTTTACTATGAAAAGTTTTTTCAATAGGGAAGTATGAAAACTTTTTTATTATAATTTTTAACAGTTACTTGGCTCCTTTAGCAAACTTTCAAATCTGTCTAACCACACAATTTTTTTATTCTATTTCGTGGACACGATATAAAAATGTAGAGCCACCTCAAGCAGTTTGATAGTCGAAAATTAACAGATCAAAATCACTATATCACGATCGCCACCGTGTCGATTATACTTTTTGCTTTTACGATTATTAAATATTATTATTTATATCACAAGCCCACGTCCATTCACACCAAAGGCCGATGGCATACTGAACTGGAGAGCGAATGTCTATCTGTTACGACGCGTATCCTTAGAGAGTTGAGTACGCTAGCACTCGCATTAGGGTATAGTTTTATATATATTTAAGCTATAAATAAGCAGACTGTCTGCAGGTGGGCATATCGGACAGAGTATGGTACAGAGTCTTGTACATACGATCAGGAAATTATTACCTGCTGATAGCAGGGGAATCTGTGCAGACTGACTCACTGTTCATACTACAGTTGCCTGAATGTGCAGGTTTGCTCATGATGTTTTACCTCACCGTAAGTGCGTAAGTATATCCATTAAAACAAAATACAGGATATTTGGCGCTATCCCACTGCGGCCATGTACCAATGAGTTATGTACATTAACTCTTTTCTGATCAATGTAGTACATTAGTTGAATGCTAACCGATGCTCTTGGTGAGACAAAACATCGTGATGAAACATTTAACTTTGATTTTATCTGGCCAGGTTCCCCTGGAAGCAGTGTCCCGGAGGTCAGATGGCAGTCGCTCCACTGTAATTATCTGATCTGCCAAATCCTGGATCATGGTCATCCCCCGGAACCCCGTCATGGAACCCCGGACCCTCATGCGCGAGAGTACAACCGGTATATTAACACCAAAATGATTTTTATTAAGTTACGAGATATATGGCGCGTAGTTAGCAAATTTTGTTTTGCTGCAAAAGAGCAATCAGTTCTTCCTTAGGCCTCAATCTCTACCTTGACCCACTAAGATTTTTATTATTTATTAAATCAAGAATTTATTTAATGTATGCCTTAAAACCTTTTAACAACTGCACAGGAACCTCTTCCTAACATCCTCGTCCTCATCCTCTTAACCTTTGCCTAAAGTCTCAGTTCTATCAGGATATAGAGAAGTTGTTTGTTGTTGTTAGATAACAGACACTTTTCCATATCACCAATGAGTTAGATCATCTGTGAGTTTATAAATCCCTGTCTGTTTTATTATTTAATTCTAAGAATAGTTAAATTTTCTTGTATACATAATAAAACAACTAGTACATGTGTCTATCTGTACTTATTTTGTATCAGCATCCAAGTTACAGGCTCGGCCTAGTCTGGAGGCTGGTTACACACTGTGTTGTAACATTCTTTTGGAGACTATAAATTATTTATTTATTTATTTTTATTCAGTCGTAAAGTGGTAATTAATTGTATTGTACAGAACTATGGCGGCACTGGGAATCGAAGTCGGTGCCTCTCTCTTGATGGCCGGCCTGCAAGATATACCGCCACCGACGAATATTTGCATGTTAGTGCCTAAACTGACTGAATGTGAGAACTGCATCTCTGATTATTATACCGCCTACATTGACAATGTACCTACCGCATTTATAGCGAATAAATCATTCTAATTCTGACGCTCCTTATTTAGAAATTGAAATCTGAAGCGCGATTTAGGATTGTCTCGAAATGTACATTATACCATCTAATATACATCTTTGCGTTAATGTCCCGGTTGTGCTCTCGAGAACGAGGGCCCATGGTCCACCTTGACCATGATCCAGCATCTGACCTGCGTGACCCTGGTACCAGGGGAACCTGACCAGATTGGATCATGGTTACAAATTCAGTCGCCTGAATTTTCAAGTTTCATCACGATGTTTTCCCTCACCGTAAGAGCATCGTTTAGTGTTCAACTAATGTACATAACTAAGATAATAGTCATTGGTACATGGCCGGAGCGGGATTCGAACCCGGTACCTTTCGCTTACGAGTTGGATACTTAACCGCCCGGCTACCGACGCTCTTGTTCATTATTACATTAAGTATACCATCTACCTGACAAAAACTGAAACACGGCTGGTATGCACACGGGTGGGGCTCGGCCCCCTTTCCCAGCCGCACTTAGATAAATCTGTGTGCGCAATAAACTCAAGTAGTCTATTTTTCTGCTATACTGATTTAAAGATAGCGTCTATTATTCAGAATGTCAAGATAATGTCAACAGTAAGTTATTTGTAGGACCGGATATTACTAGTATTTAAGGAATTTTCAACACAATCTCAGAGCCCACCAGTACAAATTCCACCAAGATCCGTCTTCTGGGGACCGTCTGGTGTATGTCACATGACTTTTTTTTTATTCTACACAGTGACAAACGAGCAGACCTGATGGTAAGCGGTAACTGTCGCCCATAACGATTCATGCAGGTTGCAGGCAACAAAAATGCAGAACCGCCGGTGCATTGTCACTATGAGGACTAAGATGAAATGCCTCATGCCTGTAATTACGCTGGCTACCTTATCCTTCTAACCGGAACACAACAATGCAAGCACCTGAGTGGTACAGTTGGTTAACATGCCGGTCGCCACGCAGTGGTCTCGGGTTCGATTCCCGGCCGGGCAGAAATTAAAATGATGAATTTTAATTTCTGTTACGGGTCTGGGTGTAGTATGTATAATGAGTATGTATTTTTAAAAAGTATATAAGTAGTTTATCAGTTGTCTAACACTCATGACACAAGCTTTGCTTACTTTGGGGCTAGATGGTGCCATGTGAATTTGTCCAAGCATATTTATTTTATTTATTTATTGAGATCCATTTCATAATGAGCACACACATAATGATCACTCAAGTTCGATCTCAACCCAAATAAACAAATCATCTGTACGTGGATTGAGTACTTAACATTATTTGATAACATTGAGAGGTTCATGTTTTCGATAAGTTTATTATTATAATCGCACGTGCCCTGTTGGGAAATTACTAATTCTTTGTGTGTGGTCCTCTGCTCCATAATGTCAATAAATCTACAATAAATATCTATATGCATCGACAGATTCACACAGCGCCATCTAGCCCCAAAGCAAGCATCGCTGTGTTATGGGTGTTAGATAACTGATATACTACTTATATTCCTTTTTATTTACATACTTATAATCCATACTACACCCAGATCCGTAACAGAAATTATAATCATCATTTTAATTCCGGCTTAGCCGGGAATCGAACCCGGGACCACTGTGTGGCGACCGGCATGTTAACCAACTGAACCACTCGGGCGCTGTTATTGAAGCCTTTTCAGGCATTCCAGGGCAGGGCGCTACGTACAGACGACAGTCGATCGACCTACCCAAAGCAGTATAAAAAAGTTGTAATCTTGGCGGTAATATCCCAGTTATGCTCTCGCTCACGAAGGCCCGAGGTCCGTCTTCACCATGCTCCAGGATTTGGCAGATAAGGTGATTACAGTGCAGCAACCGCCATGAGACCTCCGTAACGCTACCAGGACAACCTGACCAAATTGGATGTTGGTTACACATTCAGTCGCCTTAATGTGCGGGTTTCATCACGATGTTTTCTCTCACCGTAAGAGCACCGGTTAGTGTTTAACTAATGTACATAACTCAGAAAAGAGTCATTGGTACATGGCTGAAGTGGAATTACCCACTCAGCCACCGACGCTCTAATGCCACGTGTCAATAAATCTACAATGCAAATTAATAATTTTAAATATAGTCAAATTCTCAGTTTGCTAACGATTTCTTTCGCATATAAATCAGTTACTGCTTTGGATATAGTCGCCTATATACTTCTTTAGAATATAATCATCGATGCCCTTGCCTTTTATCGGTGAGGGAATGGTCAATTGTGTAGGCCTGTTAATGTAACAGATAGACAGAAAGTATTACTTTTGCATTATGTAACTACATATATAGCTGGCCCGAACTTATACCCTACTCTACCCTACTAACTACTTCTACCCTACACTACACTAGCCTAGCCTACCCCTACCCACCTTTTTTTTCTTACACACAAACCTTCACCAGCTAATTACGAGACCAACAAAAAAAAATGACAAATAGGTGCAGCCGTTCTAAAGGTTTATGCAAACATACTTATTGATTCAATATATATAGCTTCGTACTTATTGATTCAATATATCCAATATTAGTTTGGATCAACATTGACTATAAGTAGATATAAACAGTCGCATAAATCATAAGTAAGTTTTTACAAACATATTATGAACTAGTTTGGCGAGTTAAATTTAAATAAGTCACAAAAAAACATGTCACAGGAATTCTTGCAAGCGTACGTAGTTATTTTTTGTCAGGCTCAGGGCAGCCATAACTTTGCCCAGTTGGTTTGTCTAGAACCGTCTTGCTAATAATTACTTGAAAAATAGCCTAGGCGGTGGTGACCACTTTCCATCAGGTAACGCTTGCCTGTTCAGTGTTCAGGCGTTTCGGTCCGGCCTGGTTTAGGCCCACGGGCCGCGATTGATTAAAATTATTACTTTTCCCAGGCTTTATCTGCTGTATAATATAAAAAAACCATCTCTCAATAAGCAATATCTCATAGTATATATCTCATAAAATAAAATAAAATAAATAAAAATAATAAGGTTGTCTAGCAGATATCACTTTAATGATAAAAGCAAGCTGAAGACCAGGGCCCTAAGTCCGCTAATTTACTAAGGCCTCGATCGAATTGTATTCGCTACAATTAAAACGCGTTTTTGGTATTCTGCTACCATTAAAACTGCCGTTGAGTTGCTATTGCGATTCAATTACAATTTAGTAGGACAATCATACGTATTCATAGTATTTAAAATATTAATAAATATTAATGACTCACACAGAGCGTCGGTACCCGGGCGGTTAAGTATCCAACTCGTAAGCGAGAGGTACCGGGTTCGAATCCCGCTGCGGCCATACCAATGACTCTTTTCTGAGTTATGTACATTAGATGAAACCTGCAAATTAAGGCAACTGAATTTGTAACCATGATCCAATCTGGTCAGGTTCCCCTGGTAGCAGGGTCACGGAGGCCAGATGGCAGTCGCTCCACTGTAATTACCTGACCTGCCAAATCCTGGATCATGGTCATGGCGAACCCCGGGCTCTCGTGCGCGGGAACACAACCGGGACATTAACGCCCACATCATTATTTAGAAGAATAATTGAATTGACAAACACACGTATTCACAATATTTGTATGGTATAAATACATACACATCCATCCAAGCGTATGTCTTCAATCCTGATAATGGCCTTCATTCAGATAATGGATTATAATAATTTAAGACTGTCCGACGATCGTCATTTATTATAGACCTGGTTATAATCTACCTAGGAGTATAATTTACGAATAGGTTGCGTAATCTACTCCTCGATTAGTATTGTCATCGAAGTTTGCAATGGATAAATAGGTATTGTTTGAGCGACAAAATAAATACTATGAATAGTTCATTCAATTTGCCAAAGAGTTGTTTGGTGTTCATATTTGTCAAGTTACTGCTTGAGGTTTCTTAACCTATATTTTAGTGACTTGCCTTTTTAGTTTGTTCGGTGTGTTTCAATAATTTACGTGGTTCGGATTTTAATCATACATACACACATAAAGCTCACGCCTCTGTCACACAGGTGGGGTAGGCAGAGACTATGGACCACCACTTTGCTCCCGACACAACTCCCTAGCCTCGCATAACTCCATCCAAAACTTTTTCAATCAACTAGTTCTATTATAAAGAACTTTTGTAAAATTATCATATTATTCACGGAACGGCCGTGTGGTGTTCGGCAGAGTAGAATAGCACCAACCCCTTACATTCATGGGTCTCGTACAAGGCGACTAATGTTTTCGAGGCAAAAGATCAAGAGTCTCTGGAAAATGGGCAGCAGCATTTTCCATTATTATATTTAAACACTGCGATCTCCAACCTGCCTGCCAAGCGTGGAGATTATGGCATAACCTCCCCATTCGTGGGAGAGGCCCTAAGTCCTGCAGTGGACTGTTACGGGCTGTGATGATGATGATTCATGGAACCTTCATCCGTATTATTATCCATTGCAGCACGGCTAGCATAAGTATGCTCGCGATATAGCTTACGACGCGAGAGAGCCTTTTTTTCCTACCCCCAATCATCATCATCATCTTGGCGTTAAATCCCGGTTGCACTCCTGCGCATCACGCGGGGGCCCGAGCTCCGTCTTTCCTTCAACCAATACTAAGATCAAAGCGATAGCAGTATCTATGTTCGCGTGGGTGATGCCCCTGGTATTGCAAACGTCCATAGTTTGCGGTGACTGGTGAAATTCACACAGCTCCATCTAGCCCCAAACTAAGCAAAGCTTGTGCTTAAAATGATGAATTTTAATTTCTGTTACGGGTCTGGGTGTAGTATGTATAATGAGTATGTATTTTTAAAAAGTATATAAGTAGTTTATCAGTTGTCTAACACTCATGACACAAGCTTTGCTTACTTTGGGGCTAGATGGTGCCATGTGAATTTGTCCAAGCATATTTATTTTATTTATTTATTGAGATCCATTTCATAATGAGCACACACATAATGATCACTCAAGTTCGATCTCAACCCAAATAAACAAATCATCTGTACGTGGATTGAGTACTTAACATTATTTGATAACATTGAGAGGTTCATGTTTTCGATAAGTTTATTATTATAATCGCACGTGCCCTGTTGGGAAATTACTAATTCTTTGTGTGTGGTCCTCTGCTCCATAATGTCAATAAATCTACAATAAATATCTATATGCATCGACAGATTCACACAGCGCCATCTAGCCCCAAAGCAAGCATCGCTGTGCTATGGGTGCTAGATAACTGATAAACAACTTAAATACTTTTAAATGCATACTTATTATATATAGAACACCCAGACCCGTAACAGAAATTAAAATTCATCATTTCAATTTCTGCCCGGCCGGGAATCGAACCCGGGACCTCTTGCGTGGCAGACGGCATGTTGACCACTGAACCACTCAGATCGTCAAATCCAATCCAAAAGCTCAGGTAAATTAAGTACAAAGTTTAAAAAATCGTTCGTTTCAGTCTCTTCGCTCTAACGAGCTTATGGTGTGTGGAATTAAATGGATTAATTCGATTTACGCATTATTAACCGCCGCCATCTTACTTATTGTCCGTTGGCATTGACCTAGGCCTAGAAGAGGCATCACACTGACTATTAGTGTCTGACCGAAGGTTAATTTCTGGCTGAAGCCGAAGCCGAAGCCGATTAATTTGCTATCGCCACAATAAAGCCGAAGCCGAAAGCGAAGGCTTAAAAGCTCGAAGGAACTTTGTTTAAGATTGGCTACAAGATACAATTTTAAATTATTTTATAGCTTTAAAATTTAAGTTTTACACTCAGACTCTATAATAGGTAAAGAAATACAACTTAAACCATCTCGAAAAGTTGATGGTTGAGATGATAAAAAAATTTACGTGCAATATTTTTTTTTTAAATTACAATAATTATTTTCGGCGAAACCTTCGATTTTGGCCAGGTTTCGGATAATTGTCTCATTCTCTAAATTCCACACACCATAAGCTCAGTCATAAAAAATGTAACAAAAATTTTTTTTATTTTGTGCCTACGTTACCTGTTTTTTTTGTTTGAATTCACGCATTTTGTGTAACTATGTGTGTTCTTAATTAAAACCAGAGGTTTTTCGAAATTCCAGAATCCACAACATGGCGTTACTGCTGTCGAAATAAAGCACTGTCTCGCCGGTTTCGCCGAAGGTGGCCGAAGCCGAAGCTTCAGTCGGACACTACCGACTATAGACGATGATGATCATGATATATAGCTCGTACCGTGGCCGTTGGTCTAATGACAATATTATTGGACATAAGTGAGCTGGGGCCAATATTAGGTTAGTGGTACCTCGGATACGTACGTATCTGTCTAATGAATTTACGACAGCGTATCAATGGTGCTACAAGAGGGTCCTGCAGTGATAGTAAGACCGTTTAAGTTGGTACAATAATGTCTCCTGAATTAGAGGTCACCCTAGTGTAAAAGTCAGGAAATCCGCCCTAATATGAACACAACTATATTATATTTGAATATATGTATAACTTGAGATCTGTCTGATCTTAAAGACTGTTATAATTATACCATTATACTCTGTAATTAAAATGTGATTATTTCTTTATTTTAATAATAATATATCGCCACGGGATGCCAACCAAGGGGGCCCACTGAAAACCAGCGTCACGGCGACTGTCGTGGCATATGCTGAGTGTGGCCCCATTGCACTCTGCACATGGCACAGGTAACTAGATTAGAGTATCTTTTTCCCTAGATTTACGTCTATGTTTTAGATTTTTTTTCTGTGAATATTTTTGAATAGTTTGCGTGTGTCTGAGTGGAATAAACGTGTTTTACTTTACTATACTACTTACTTGACTTGACTTTAAATCAGCCGCTGCCACAGACCCTGGGCGATGGAGAATTGTTCGGAAGAGACTTCAAGATCCTTAGCTGTGTACAGAGGCCACAAGAAATGGATCGATCTTGAACATACTGCAACACTGGGGGATTCAAGGACTTTAAATAAAAACCGTTTGACCGTGTGGTGTCCGGCAGAGTAGAATAGCACCAACCCCTTACATTCATGGGTCTCGTACAAGGCGACTAATGTTTTCGAGGCAAAAGATCAAGAGTCTCTGTAGTCTGGAAAATGGGCAGCAGCATTTCCCATTATTATATTTAAACACTGCGATCTCCAACCCGCCTGCCAAGCATGGAGATTATGGCAATAACTTCCCCTTTTGTGGGAGAGGCCCTAAGTCCTGCAGTGGACTGTTACGGGCTGAGATGATGACTACTTACTTTACAATCAGCTCCCGAAACTCTTCAACCAGTCTCGGGATCACCAGCGAAGACCTTGGTCAACCACGCTTCGCCGATGGCATTAGGAGGCACACCTCACGAGTGGCGAGCTCGTTGCGTTGCTGAATTTCGACTAGCTTCAAAGCATAAAACGGTCACCCATCCTGTTCCGGACTCTGCGAATTATGCTTAACCTGCTTAAGGACTGATCCTCAGCCGGACCCGCTTTTTTTTTTATTTACATTAGGCTTGCATTTGACCTCATCTCACCTGATGGAAAGCGACGATGAGGTCGAAGATGTAGCATGCGTGCCTAGAAGATGCCTATTCACTCTAGATTTGAAGACCCCGAGGTTATACTTATCGGGGAACAATGACTCAGGCAGAGAGTTCCAGTCCTTTGCAGTGCGCATAAGAAAAGTGGATGCAAAACGCTTAGTACGAGATGGTGGGATGTCTACCATAAATGCCATAGTTATGCTAATGTTACAGTCATAAACTGCTTAGTTGAACAGTAGCTTCTCTCCCTGGCATGCAAGTAGTCAATTATGAGTGACAGCTCCACTATGATTACTGTCAAACATCCGCATCTCACTGTTTGCTCAAGTCGTTTAGCTCGGGAATTAGACGCGGACGCCCCTTTGCGTTAGCAACAGCATGTCGACAAATACCAATAAAAGATGACCTAGCATCACTATAGATGTCCATAGCAAGGTTAGCTCCTTTTATACTGGTTTTATAGGTCGATTGTCTTTTAGACTATGACTAATAAACCAGTATAAGATGAGATAGCGTCTCTATGGATGTCCATAGCAAGGTAAGCTACTTTTATACTGGACTATGTTAAGTCGATAGTCTTCTGGACAATGAAGTCACTTTGTATGGATGGTCTTTTAGCGTACGTTTTGTGTGCGCTGGGAATGTCGATAGAATAATAGCAAGCGAGAGGTGACAGGTTCGAACCCCAGTGCCTCTATGTACCAATGACTCTTTTCTGAATGATGTACATTTGTTGAACACTAACCGATGCTGTTACGGTGAGGAAACCTGCAAATTCAGGCATTTGACGAAGTCACGGAGGTCAGGTGTCAGTTACTTGCTTACTATGACCCAAAATAAGTTTAGTTAGTTAACAAGTTACCTGGAGGTCATCCCTACCACTCATAACAATATCCCATCAATATACGATTACAACGCAAAAATTACAATTACAAGGAAAAATTATTCCCCTTTCGTCTTTATTACATCTTAGAGAATGTCTTTAGTATCAAGTAAAATTATTAGTAGGACGAAAATACTGGTTAGGGAAAACCATTTCCCATTTTACATCACAGAAAATTACATTCCATTTAGGAACTGGATATTAATAAGACTATGATGGTCCTAAGTCATCACTATTTCTTTTTTATGTTATACGGCAGACGAACAAGTTATCGGGACACCTGATGGAAAATGGTCACCGACGCCTTTGGACATCAGCAGCACCTGAGCAGTTGCCCGCCTCTGAAGAGACCTCTAACATACCTCTTGAACGATTCCATGTAAGTGTAAGCAAACATTGGGAGCCGGGAGCTCATTCCACATCCGAATCGTACGAGCGAGAAACGTTCTTTCAAACCTTCGCATGGTGACCAACAGAGGGTCAACCTAGTGGGGAATAAGTACCCAGTACAAGTACATTTCACTGAGAACAAAAGTATTGTTCTCAGTGAAATGACGTCCCTAGAAGTTGACTTTTCAAGAAAATGACCTGCCTCGCCAAAAGGCTATGTTTTCCTGTCTGCTTGTAGTACTCAAATCTAGGTTTAATCCTTCACATGTCTGGCAACGAGTACATAGTCCAATCCAGACGTTAAGTGCGAGTCCCCTTGGACCCTTGCAAACGTCACAGCGAATTGTTTCGTATGCACAATGCACTTCGATTGATTAATGGGCCCGCAAATGGTCCATAATTGGCGGTCATTAGCGACCAGCAGTGGGCAATATGTACCTTGGCGGAGTTTAAAGGCCTTTGTCGGCTACTGGTGTTTTCAATGAGTTAAAACCTGACCGATGGAAAAAGTTGGATATCTACAAGACAGTTTTATATTTATTCTAATATTACCTAAACTACTGTACTGATTTTAATGAAAAATTAATACTTTAGCCACCATCCCAGCCCATTACAGTCTATTGCAGGACTTAGGGCTTCTGCCACGAAAGGGGAGATTATTGCCATAATCCCCACGCTTGACAGGCGGGTTGGAGATCGCAGTGTTATAAACATAACAATGGAAAACGCTGCTGCCCATTTTCCAGCCTACGGAGACTCTAGATCTTTTGCCTTGAAAACATTAGTCGCCTTGTACGACTCCCTCTAGTGTGAGGGTTGTGTAGGGGTTGGTGCTATTCTACTCAGCCGGACACCACACGGCCAGACTAAAATATATATACAGACAATGCACCTACATAGACTACATAAAAATTACAATAAAGGACATCAATGTATTTTAAGTAGTTTTCTAATACCCAAACACGTAGTCAAACGATAGAAATCGATTATCGTCTTTGGAATACTGATTGAGGAGGCTTCGTGGGCTAGGCTTACGGATCTGTATTTGAATACAATACATTTATTTTGTTTTGTTACAATGCATTGTTGTTGGTAAGTTTAATGCTTACATATAGCGACATCCTTCTTCACAAATGATTCTTATCGTTGGGAGACCACGGATACCGAACGAAGACACATAAATTAAAAAGATCTGCTGTTTAAGAATGAGTTATTGGTGCCTAAGGGACAGTAAATAGGCCCTTCTTTTAGCCAATTCCATATGTTTAGCAATGCATGTGGCAGTAGCTGCAAAATATTTTTTTGTAAGTGGTACCTCCTTCTAATTCATTTGTAACCTAGTACCATTGTTAGTCGTGATGACACCTACACATTCTCATAGCATTGTCATTTTCTAATTGTTTCTTGTATGTTGTATTATGTCATGTATGGTGATCAAATGTACTGTGCCATGTGTGAGATAGATGTAATCAACGATTTTTAATTATTTATTTATTTATACATTTTGGCAACCGAATGTATAACCATGATCCAATATGGTCATGTCAGGGTCACGGAGGTCAGATGTCAGTTGCTCAACTGTAATTATCTGATGTGCAAAATCCTGGATCATGGTCAAGGCAAACCGTAAGCCCACTCGCGCGAAAGCAAAACCAGAATATAGACACCAACATGACTGTTTTTATTCTTTTAAGACCTTTAGTCTAGAGAATTGTACAGCACTAGTCGTTAAGGTATCCGACTTGTAAGCGAGAGGTACCGGGTTTGAATCCCACTGCAGCCATGTAACATGTAAAATTGACACCAAAATGACCGTTGTAGTACAAAGTAGGTAGGCCGATTTTGGCGAACCCACAGAACACCATGAAAGTAGTGGTGAACCGATCCGATGAGCTATGTATACATACCTAATGAATGAATAAATAAATGAATTTATTAAAAAGAGGTGTGTCCAGATTATAGTTTGTGGCATACCTATAGCCTCTTATGTATGAATGAATATGCACGACAGAATGACAAACAAGACTTTATTTCTCTTCATGCATGATCACCTTCTGGAAGGCCTTACACGGCCTGATGCGTTTGCGTCGACAGACTCGTTTTGTGGGCTAATAATAATGTTTACCTGACGTCTAATAATAATCTTTATGTAGATATTATAATAAAGCACATGTTCTCGGATAAGTGCAGACTCAATTTCAAAAAATTTAGACCTATTTATCGAGGAAGCTTTGGAATAGAACGCGTTGCCAGCGTGTGTGTTCCCTGATCATTATAATCTAGACGCCTTCTAGGCTAGAGTTGATAGGCTGTTCCTAGACAGGCATGTTCCATTATCGGCCGCATCGTCACTTACCACCAGGTGAGATGGCGGGCAAATGACAGGCTAAAAAATAACAAAAACCAGTACCAGAATGATATCCAGTTCTTATATGACGAAATCCTCTATTCATCCCTAATGATGACAAATAGTTATGAAATGGTACCAAATGTAATGTAATAGTTATGCATTGCAATTACAAGGTAGGTCTGGGGACCCCGAGTGTTTCCCAAGCGCGCTCCATACAATATAATTTCAAAGTCGCACTTGAGTAAATCCCGTATACTTTGAAACTATTTCTTTTTACGAAAATTGACAAACCACAAGCATAAATATTGGTTTCTGGTTCACGTCTACAAAATTTCATTGATAATATTCAAAATATGATCAAACTACGTTACGAAATGTGGTCCGACTCGTAAGCGTGAGGTATCGGGTTCGAACCCCAGTGTTGCCATGTACCAATGACTTTTCTGAGTTATGTTATGTACGTTTACAGTTGAACACTAACCGATGCGATCCTGGATCACGGTCAAGTCGGACCCCGTTCCCTCGCGCGCAATCGTGACATTAACGCCAAAGTGACCAACGAGCTCTCCACTCAATAATACAGGAAAGACCTAAGACGAAGATACTTTTAATTTAACCCATTTATTTACTTTTCAATACAAAATGTTTAGAAGCGTTGCCATGCAAAACACCGCAAAAATTAAAGATTAATTCGGATGCGCGGACGACCTTGGTCTTACGTCCGACCACGTCCCTGCACCCAAAAACGACTCTTTTTAAACTTCGTAAGAATTGTAGTACATTATTCTGCTCTAGCGGAGACCACACCAGACACATGCAGATATTTACATTTATCAGACCATATTAAACCCTAACACAACTTACAAGGTGTAACATTTGCGTCATACCCCTATGACGTAAATCGCAACGGATTGACGCATCTCAAGCCAACCGTCTCAATTCAGAAAAACGCCTACAAGTTTAGATGCTGCAATGGTTTTTGTAGAAAGATAATCTTTCTAACAAAAACCATTGCAGCATTTAAACTTGTAGGCGTTTTTCTGAATAATCATTATTGATTAGGTGATGTTCGACGTATTGTGTTTACTTTATGGTGGGTGGCGTTGAATCCATGCTCTTCACCATTACTTGAATGTATATTTGCGGCCGCTTTTCCTAACTTTCCCAATTTGCGGAAATTTTACTAGTTTTCATTCTTTTGGCGCCCCGATAATGGAATCATTAGCCAAATTGGTAAACTGAATAATTTTGGGTGTGAACAGAAGATCTATGCAACTGAAAAGGAAAATTCTTAGTTACAAAATCAAAAATTAATATAGAGGTGATACAAATTTTCGATCCACTTCGCATCGGTTTCCGTGGTGTAGCGGTTATCACGTCTGCCTAACACGCAGAAGGTCCCCGGTTCGATCCCGGGCGGAAACATAGTTTTGCGTTTTTTTAACAAAAGAGTAATAATCTATTTTTTCTTTGTAATGTTTTAATTTTAATCAGTATAAAAATACTTTATATTTTTGTATAAGCGTTTTTTTACTGTAAGCATAATAATGTAATTAACAAAATAATGTTTTTTTATTATTTATATTGTAACTAAATAAATCCTTCATTATTGATTTTGTAACCTGCAAAGTTGTTATCTAATGTATAGGTATTGTTTGATTTTTGTTTAATAATCGTAATGTATTAATCTTTTACTGATTCTGTATTTATGGTTAAGAATAAAAGATAATTTCAATTTTGCTGCTCTATGTTTTTTTTTAAGATAAACGTTTCCAACAGATAAACATTGAAGATTGCTGAGTGTCAGAGGGCTAGCTTAATTATAATAAAATGCAAAGGTACAGTTTGACCTCTTCGTAGTACTAGCGTCCATACAATAAAAAGTCATTCTAAATGGTGGGTAAAATCTAAACTGCCATAATATAAACGATTTCCACGCTGGCGAAGTCGCGGGCAAAAGCTAGTTAAAACAAAAAGTTACGGTACGGTAGTGACATCTGTATAATACTCACAGCACTCTTTTTAAGCAGTATTCAGTACATCTACTCGCTCATAAATGGCACTTAAAAACACATTTCTACAATTAGTTGTTATTACAACGTATAGATGTCGCTGACAATTTCAAAACTTCGACTACTTGAAGACAGGTGTCGCTTTTTAGAAATTTTAATTTTATCCTATTCACTGTAAGATGGCGGTAAGTGAAGCATATTGCGAGTCTGCTGACTGTTATGATCCTAGTGACCAAGATGTTTGGAAACGAAACCTAAGACACGGACATGGTATTAGCTGGGCCATTGCAGACACAATTCATTTCGATCGAAGCCTCCTGAAAGTCTCTGACCATGTTCTCCTTGCTCCTGCCGGTCTGAGACCGAAGCTTATCTTTCCATACAAACCTGCCATAGTATTTAAGTTCATATCCCACAAGAAGACTCTCAGAAGGGACGAAGGGAGGCGGTAATAAGGTGATACTACACATAAGGCACCTGCTTGGGTTCGGCGGATTATCCACACATAACTAATAAAAGTTTTACGGCTCTTTACCTTTGTTGCACTAGGATTGTAAAGGAGCGTCGGTATCCTAGTGGTAAAGGTATAAAAGAAAAGAAAGAAGAGAAATTTATTTATTTATTTATTGCTTCATAAGTTACATAAACATTATTTTATTCACATAGCACACTAAGACACAATAACAGTTACATAATTGACAAAGATGATATTACCCATGAAAAAACATTTAAAACAATGAGTAGTCTCTCATGCCACCTTCGGAGCCTAACTAAGTAAATACCTACATATTATTTCAATGGATTATATAAATTGAAATGGACAGAATTCTAGAATTTAGGTTCAGAATTCGTTGGAATTCTATTTGTGTTTTGTGTAATATAGAGCAAAATCCACGCAGTCAGAATAGCATTATTTTGACAAGGTTTCAATCCATTCTGATTCATCATCTTGGTGTCTATATGCCGGATGTGCTCTCGCACGCGAGGGCCCGGGGTCCGTCTTGACCATGATCCAGTATTTAGCAGATCAGGAATTACATTGGAGCGACTGCCGACTGACCTCCGTGACCCTGTTAACAGGTGAACTTGACCGGTTGGAACATGGTTCCACATTCAGTCGCCTAAATGTGCAAGTTTCCTCGCTAAGTTTTCCCTCACCGTAAAGCATCGGTTAGTGTTTAACTAACGTACCTCCACATAACTCAGAAAAGAGACATTCTCCCTGTGACTGTGGCGTATCTCCGCAAACCATGGACCACCTCGTCTCATGCTCGGCGTGTCCTAAAACTTGCACAATGGAGGACTTGTTCGAGGTCAGTCCAAATGCTGTATGCGTCGCCGAATATTTATCTAACAAAGTGTAAGGGGGAGTTAACTCCATCGACTCGATAAGAATAAGAAAAGAGTCATTGCTACATGGCGGCACTGGGCATCGAACTCTTTACCTGTCGCTTACAAGTCCAACGCTAGCCTTTAGGCCACCGACTCTTCTTCCTGGCGTTTCTGATTACGTGCATAACAAATTATTATTATTGGTTGAGTAAGTAAATCAACTGCAGCAGTTTCCTATGACAAATACGACAGTCTACTCACTGTCATTATTTACTTAGCTTATCACGCAATAATTTATATCTAACAACGTTTGAATAAATACGAGTGCACATGGATGCTTATCTATGCAATTTCAGGAAAGAAAAACTGCAGAAGATCAGCGACCGATAGTGATGTGGGTAAGGGTGATTCGGTGTTAGTGGGTGTGGTTCTGTAGACATTCTGTGCTAGTACGACACTACAAAGTGCGTAATTCTTTTGCTATTGAACGATATTTGATAAGTAAATTCTATTATCAAATAATGCCCGTGTGGTGTCCGGCAGAATAGAATAGCACCAATCCCTTACAATGGTGGGTGTCGTACTAAGCGACTTATGTTTACGAGGCAAAAGTACTGCAGTCTCCGTTAGCTGGAAAATGGGCAGTAGCGTTTTCCATTGTTATTTTTATTACACTGCGATCTCCAACCCGCCAGCCAAGCGTGGAGATCTTGGCAATAACCTCTCCTTTCGTGGGCGAGGTCCTAAGTCCTGCTGTGGGCTGTGATGATGAAATATTAGTGTTCTACTAATGTTCACCTTGGCGTGAATGACGCCCGCAAGAGGCTGGGGTCCACCTTGGCCATGATCTAGTGTCAGCTGATCTTACACGGCCCAGGATGTCAATCGCTTCTTAGGATTCCCGCGGGACCTCTTTCCTGATACCGGAAAGTACTATTTCCCACGTATATTGAGGCTGACGCAGCACAATATGATCAAACCGACGAAGGCGTGCTTCTTTAAGTTTATCCACGACTTCCCTCAGTTTATATATTTTTATAGCGGTCTGCAGTCACCCGCGCGCAGTTTGGATTTCTGTGCACTTCCAACTCCCCAGGGCCCTATTATTTTTCCAGGATAAAAATAGCCTAATAAACAAAAGGAAAACATCGTTATGAAACCTGCACATTCAGGCGACTGTATGTGTCACTATTATCTGATCACCCAAATTCTGGATCATGGTCAAGGCGGACCCCGGGCTCTCGTTCTCGAGAGCACAACCGGGACATTAACGCCAAGATGATAATTTTTTTTTTTTTTTTAATTAAAAATACAAATATTTTCTCTTTATAATATTGTGGTATAGATATGTATTATCCTGCACGCGACGCAATTATTACCGATGACAGCCATACCTAGGCAGTGTTTTTGTAAAGAACGTATACCTATTATCAGAATTTAAACAAACCATTTTACCCCTGGATCCCTGAACCGCTGCAAAAGATAAAAGTGCTATGACAGATAAAAATTGCATCGCAGTTTTTTACTAGGTACGTATAGTACCTACATTTTTACATTATGTAGGCTGATAAATGCATACTGATGGACTGTTATGTAGTCATAGACTTCCAGGTGAATACCCTACCCTCCCTAATCGGTTAGTTTAGGTCAGAGAACTCTCCTGTAGCACATTCTGAACGGCTAGTATTGGAGAACTTCTTCGTAACAGGGAACAAAAACTGGTAATGCGTTTACTACATTTAGCTTTTTTTATGCTACTCAGTGACAAACATGCAGACAGCCACCCTGATGGTAAATGGTAACTGTCGTCTACAATTCATACATTTATGTTGCAGATAGATTCAATCGACTAAATTCAGAAACCAAAAAGCATGACAACAAATCAAAGTAGCATGTATTTTTTATAAAATAAGGTCCATGTATGTATCGCGCCTATTTTGAAAAGCGGAGCGACGCGTAACTTAATATAAGTGATACAAAAATAGACCTTATTCTATTAGCAATACATTCTTCTATTATTTGCTCTCACGTGTTTTGCTTCTGAATTTAGATGACTGAAATTAGTCAAATGTAAAAAGCGCATAAGTACGGCAAGCACATAAGTAAGCACAGCATCCGCTCTCCTTAGGTTGCTGAGAACTTATTTGTGAATTCGATTCGTCCATAAGAATTACATTCGAACATTATTCAAGTGGGCTGGATGATGTGGATATAGTAGAAATGGTAGAAATGGAATAAAAGTTTAGCTTTTCAGTCACATCAATGACTAGGAAAGCAGCAGTTCTAAAGGAGTGGCGCCGGATAGTGAAGCGTGCTGCCAATCCTTAATCGATGACAATGACCACTCTGTCTAGAATGTAGCGACTTAGAAGAAGATAGTCAGCAAAAAGCCACTTTTTCACGTTAACCCTACCAGAAAGCGTTACGTGGAAAGCGGTTTTGTTCGTCGTGCGTGTAAATATTACAATGAGCATCTTCTTGACGTGGATATGTTTTTGGATTCTTTACCGAGGTTCAAAGGGAACGTTAAAGAATTATGTATTATATTTCTCATCTAATTGTTGTACTTTATTTTTATGTTATTTTATGTATAAGTAATCGTTTGGTTTGTATTTATGTATCAATTTAGGAAACTATAGGTCTTCATTTATTGTATGATTTTTAAATGTTATTCTGTATAAGACTGTTTGTTTCTGATAATAATAATAATAAAAAAAAAAAAAAAAAAAAGTGACAGACCGACGTTTTGTGAGTCTCAAAGTGGAATTTTTCTTGTACTCGATTACGTAGGATAAATTTAGATGATGATGATGATGATGTCACCTTCACTGTCTATAAATTAAAGAGGTACTATTCTACCCTGCCGTTCACTGACAGAGGTATCTGTCTGATAACCGCACATAGAACGGGTATTTCCAAGTCTGATAATCTTCTATCAGTCATAATCCTATATCTAATACCTCGTACGAAATCCTATTATAATACAATTACCTATTCGTACCTACTATGCTGACTTTTATTACGATTTCTTTATGTTATACGGCAGACAAACAGGCAAGCGGGCCACCTGATGGGAAGTGGTCACCGGCGCCCATGGACAGACATCAGCAACACCAGGTTCACTAATTAAACTTCAAACTTGCAAGACCTCTCTTTCCGCAAAGGGGGTTCAAAATTATGAAGTAACTTCTTTTTTTTTTTTTTTTTTTTTTTTTTTTTGAGAAACAGCGTTACAATTTGCTTATGTCTAACACAGGTAAATACTTATAGTAAAGAAAATAACCGATTTCTCTTTAACTTTATAGTAAGTACATTGTGAAAGAACGTGGAATCTAAATAACAAGTATTCATCTAACAAATATTTAAGTTAGGTTTTTTGTTACAAAAATGAGATTTAAAGTAAATAATATAATAGAATGTTAAAATACATAAAATATTTATTGTAGATACTTAGGTATGACTTATTTAAACGGAGATATTGTTTTATTCTACGCAGTAATGTAGCACCAATGATTATACCACGGAATAATATGATACCTACATTCATAACGTCTCGCCCCTCCCCCGCAGGGGCAGGCAAAGACTACACTGCTATATTATGTGAGTAATAAATTCAATTAAATAAAATTATATATTTTATTTACAACAATATTTGTAATTATAACAATTATTAAAATAAAAAAGGACTTTACTCTTACCCTAACTAAAGATAAAAAATTTGGCCCAGGTCCCCCGAATTTGGAAAAGTCCCCAGAAGGCTGGCCGCGTTGCCCCGCTGGATAGCGAGGCTTAAGCGTTGACCAAAAAAGAGGCCAGCCTTCTGGTGATTCGTAACTTCGACCAGGCGCTTAGATAACTCCCTGTATAAGGAATGTGCGCCTGGTCCCCACGGCCCAAGAGTTTCAACGCCAAATGGTGCAAATATGTAATGCCACTGAGATTAGCATATTTGCGCCGCTTGGCGTCCTCAGCTGAGGCAGCACCAGCAGCAATTAAATAAAATAACAATTTATTTCAGAATTAAAGCAATTCCATATTCTTTGTAGATGAGGTAGGTACATTAATTCAATTTACCATAAACATGTCAGTTCAATATTTATATCAATTACAATAATGTCAAATAATTTCCTAAAGTCATTCTAACCATGACTATACACAATCCAATAAAATAACTTTAAAAACAATGTCAAAATGTATTCAAATACAATGTCAAACAAACACCTATTCAATCATCATCATCACAGCCCACAACAGACAACTGCAGAACTTGGGGCCTCTCCCACGAAAAGGGAGGTTATTGCCATAATCTCCACGCTCGGCAGGCGGGTTGGAGATCGCAGTGTTATAATATAACAATGGAAAACGCTGCTGCCCATTTTCCAGCCTACGGAGGCGCTTAGATCTTTTGTCTCGAAAATATTAGTAACCTTTTACGACATCCATGAGTGTAAGGGGTTGGTGCTATTCTACTCTGCCGGACACCACACGGCCTATTCAATGTAGGTAATCTATTAAAGGCTATTCGACAAGTACAGTCGTCCAGTGGTGGCTAATAGGGCATTCGCACTTACCTGCCACAGCTCTCAGGATGGTGTTGCGACCGCCGCAAACTCTGTTCATCAGGGAGTACACTTTTTTGCGTATGATCGCATAAAAATCATTTGTTCGCGCCTCGGCAATCGCAACAACGTTATAGGCCGTAATAAATAAATAAAAAACTTTTTTTTTTATTACTTACATACATACATACATTATAGAATTTTTTTTTTTTTTTTATTGTGTGAGTGAGTGCGCGTGTGACAGTATGAATGGGATGAGTGGATGTACAAATGACTTATTCACGACAAGATGATTTCAGCTGTATCCGCACGTGAATTAGCCACCCGTCCCCCTCACACTCGCCGCTACTTACCGCGAGTGCAAGAGACAGGCAGACAACCCCACGGACCCAACCCGTACGGCTCTAAGATACCGCACCAGAAACCTATATCATCATCATCACCCGACCGGTCAATCCCAGCTGCTGCCAGGGTTCGCTTTCCTGCTTTGTTTTCTCCACTTTGCCCCGATCTCCGGCATCCTCACGTCGCAAGCCGTTGGCTCTCGCGTCCGACTCGGCGATGTCAATCCATCGCTTCTTGGATTACATTTCTGATTAATTTCCTAAATAGATATAACTATCATAAATTACAACAAAAACCCAAAACGTTTTATGTAAGTACCGTCACGGGGTGCCAATCAATTTCCGAGACTCTTCAATCAGTTCCGAACAAGAAAACGACCATAAACAAAAAACCATATCACACAGCAGCAAATAAAAAGCAATATGTAAAAAAAACTACTCCCATCCATTTAGTATGTAAATCCAGTCAGCAATTAGGTGAAAGTTGTTCAAGGATGATGTATCGGTCGGGTATCACTTTCGAAGAACCGGTAGTGGGTTCAGTCCTGGATAAAAAAAGGCAGTGAAGGTTGCGGTTCCGACTTCTTAGTTTCTATGGTCCCTTTTCGTAGTGTGTGGGGTCCGGCAGAGTAGAATAGCACCAACCCCTTACACCCTGGGTGTCGTACAAGGCGAATAATGTTTTCGAGGCAAAAGATCTAGTCTCCATAGGCTGGAAAATTAACAGCAGCTTTTTCCATTGTTACATTATAACACTGCGATCTCCAACCCGCCTGCCAAGCGTGAAGATGATAGCAATAACCTCCCCTTTCGTGGGAGAGGCCCTAAGTCCTGCAGTGGACTGTTATGGGCTGTGATGTAATGTGAAGTCTTGAAAAGTCAATTTAGAGGAATGTTCATTTCCATACATTAATTTCGAAGGACATTGTCATTTACGCTTGTTATCTTCACCCCCCGGGGCAGGTTTCTAGTCCGTACCCTAATATTTCCTAAACTGCAATGAATTTAATGAAAACTAAGAACGAACTCAAAAATCGATTCATTCGTTCAGGAGCTCCGATGTCATTGACATTAGGTTTTATCGAACCCGGGATCTTTTCTTACCTTATATTTGAAATTGTATTAAATATTTTAGGAAATAAATGTAATTGAATGTATTGGTATTATCCACACATCCATATGTAGCTATATATAATATAAACAAACATACAAATCGATCACACACAACAAACCGAACAACGCAAACAAAAAAAAAACAAATACCACAAAAAAACACAGTCGGACGAAAATTGACACAGGGCATCTAAACTTTTTATGGTACAAAGTTGACCGAAGCTTTTTCGGTCGTAAAAGAGAAAAGCTCCGGGCCCAAAGCGGGAAGGCAGGGGGAGGGGGGAGGCGCCGGGCATTCCACTGTCGCTTTCCGAGCTTTCTTCCGACTGCAGCCTTCGAAATTTGGGACTAAGGATGCATGGAGTCGACTCTTACAAGTTTATGGACTAAAGTTAATATAAGTGTAGGTGCTATCCTAAAACTAATAAAAGTAAGCAATACAGCACCAAAAAAATAATTATAATAAAATAGCTTTTGCCCGCGTTACCGTTAAATTACCTCCATATTGTGTGAATACTAATACTACGGAGAGGTCAAGCTGTATCTCTGAACATGGCTTAGATTGTACCCTGGACTTCAAACTACGAAACTATCAAAACCGAATCAAAATCCGTTCAGTAGTTTTTGCGTGTTGCGCGAATAGACACAGAAAAAATTGAGAAAATCATTTTTTTTTACGTCTCAGGTTCCTATCCCGACTATTTTTTATGAAATATCTTCCGTACATGGCTTTTTTATAGTTTTACAATAGTACTACCTTTTGCTCGCCACTTCGTCCGCGTCTAAATAATTATTATGACATAGACATAGACATAGACGTATCTTTCTTTGGTCCAATAACACATTAAAAAAATAACTTAAAACTAACATAATAAGGAAGCAGGGCGATGCATCGTCGGACCAAATTGGACCAGCCTCAGTTTAATGCTATGACTGGCAGCCAAACACAGCGCTACAGTCAGTATGTCAGTTTTGGCTTTTGCCCGCATTTCCATTTTATGTGGAGTGTTTCTCGAGTGCGCTCCATACAAACGTAGTTTTATCATTATTTCAATATTACTGTATCAAAGGCAATGAAATTTTGTAGACGTGATCCAGAAACCAATATGCTTGTGGTTTGTCAGATTTTCGTTAAAATATATCGTTTAAAAGGGGAATCGTTTGGAAATGTAGGGTAGGTGTAGGGTATGTTAATGGTAGGTGTAGGTAGGTTGTAGGTTAGGAGTAGGGTCGGCGTAGAGTAGGGTAGGATAGGAGTTGGAGTAGGAGTAGGGTAGGGTAGAAGCAAAGTAGGTTAGGAGCAAGACAACACGTGAACGGAGTCTCCAACTAGTTTCGTAATAATATTTAAGATAGTTGTTGATTTTCAAAAAAAGAAAAAAAAATGAAACCAATTAGCTTAAATTTTAAAAACACACTCCGACTCCACCGCCCCCTTACTCCGTTCCTGTGTGAATGAACTAAATAAACGGAACGAGATGCACCTCTGTAGTACTTTCACCGCGGGGTGAAGGCCCTGCCAGAAGCCAGCCCTCCCGGTCATCGAACCTCCGCACTCCTGGGACCCTGGTATGGGACCCATGAGATTGGATTGGAGGAAGGAAGTGAGACTATGGGGCTTCAAAGAGGAGGCTAAGACCCGTATTCTACCCGTATAATGAAAACCAGCGTTAGGTAATTACAGTGGAGCGACTACCATCTGACCTCCGTGACCCTGCTACCAGGAGAACCTGACAAGATTGGATCATGGTTACAAATTCAGTTGCCTGAATTTGCAGATTTCATCACGATGCCAAATCCTGGATCATGGTCAAGGCGGACCCCGGGCCCTCGTGCTCGAGATCACAACCGGGACATTAATTCCAAAAGATGATTATTACTAGAGTATATTTGTTTTGTCTTTTTTCCGTTTATGTCTGTGTTTTACTTAGTAATTTTTTTTTCTCGTGAATATTTCAGAATTTTGTGCTGTGTCTGAGTAGAATAAAACGTTTTTTTTTTACTTTTTTTTTCTTTGTTTTATTTACTTTACTTACCTATTTACTATTCAGAAACGGTAATGAGGTCTTACAGTGCACGCGAACGCACAGAGCTCCAACTGACAATACTTAAGTGGCGATCAGCAATTGGCCGTATGGGGTCCGGCAGAGTAGAATAGCACCAACCTTTTACACTCGCGGGTAAACAAGGCGACTAATGTTTTCGAGGCAAAAGATCTAGAGTACCTACCCTAGCCCTACCCTACCTACCCTTTCTTGCTATAAACCTTCCGAATCACGCTATCTATTGTTGAAAACCGCATTAAAATCCGTTTCGTATTTAAAAAGATCTAAGCGTACATAGATACATAGGAACAGACCGCGGGAAACGACTGTGTTTTATCCTATGTATAGATTATAAGCGCACGATGTTGCTAATATCTGGCGACCAATTTGCGAAATACCTCAAAAAATTAACATTTTAAACCTCATAAAAGTCACAGAATAAAAAAAAAAATTATCTTAGCGTTAACGTCCCGGTTGTGCTCTCGAGGGCCCGGGGTCCGCCTTGACCATGATCCAGGATTTGGCGATCAGGTAATTACAGTGGAGCGACTACCATCTGACCTTCGTGACCCTTGTACCAGGGGAACCTGACCAGATTGGATCATGTTTACAAATTCAGTTGCCTGAATTTGCAGGTTTCATCACGATGTTTTTCCCTCACCGTAAGAGCATCGGTTAGTATTTAACTAATGTATATAACTCAGAAAAGCGGGATTCGAACCCGGTACCTCTCGCTTACGAGTTGAATACTTAACCGCCCGGCTACCGAGGCTCTCATAAAAGTCACAAAATGAATAACATTTATTGAATCTAGAATTAATCGTCGGCTTTACAAAGCCTATGACATACGACCTACTAATACGACACCACAATTAGGAGCTCTCTCTTTGATGTACGAAATACATCAACATCATTCGTTACCTCCAAGAAGCGATCTTATCAGAAGCCGTGGGCGAAACGCCATAAGTTAACGTCAGTTGCAATTATACATACTGGAAAGTTAATCCTGCGAAATTAATTTGTCAGTAGAAGGGCTGGCTTTCCCGATGGTTGGGATGTGCCAAGTCATGCCAACCCCGCCACGTATGGCACGGAGAGGTTGGCCCAAGAAGCGTTGGCTTGACGTCGTAACGAATGACATACGTGCCAACAAACTCGCCAACACCAAGTAAAGTGGCCAACGAGAAGGTAAGGCAGACCCCAGGTCCTCAAGAGAATAAAAAAGGTTGTTGCAAAGATGATGATGGATGATGATGAGGTTTCTGTCAAGCCCGAGAAGTCTGCCTGGATGAGTGGCCTTCTCTATTCCTGCCTCTATACAGCAATGCTGGCGTTATTTCGTTCCGTTTTGAAGAATAAGACTCCACAAATTCTGCATTTTAACCCTTCACGCAAAAAAGGGGGTAATATAAGTTTGACGCGTGTATCTGTGTGTCTGTCTGCGGCATCGTAGCTCCCGAACGGAGGATCCGTTATCGATTTTTTTTTTCAATTAAAAAAAGAAGTCGAGCGTTTCCTACAGTTAAGTTTTGATACAAAATTTCAAGTTCAGAATCATAGCTGTCATGGGCGACAGTTGTCCCTTTTGTCAGTTAACCCCCTACCAGGTTTACCTAATATACTCAAATATTTTCTTAACTACTAAAATCATATTATTATATAAAATTGTTTGCATTAGAATTAGTATCTGTTTATGTAAATATTGCTTTTGAATAAATGATTTTTAAATATCTAGTTTGTTATAAAGTACAGTAAAGTTTATGTATAAGTAAACTACTAAACCGATTTTAATTAAACAAAGCTAAGAACCATCTTGATTAAACTGGCTTTCAAACAAACCGCATCAAAATCGGTCCACCTGTTCGGTTCTACGCTTCCACAGACAGACACACAGATACACACGTACAACTTATAACATCGTACTTTTTCGTCGGGGATTAAAAACAGGGTCACAGAGGTCAGACGGTCTATTGTAATTACCTGATCTGCCAAATCCGGGATCATGGTCCAGACGAACCCCGGGGTCCAAAACCGCCTCAAGTCCAGTCCCAAACGGAAGCTACGGTGCCACAGACAGACACACAGATACGCCGAGCCACAGATACCCCTGTATTTTCACCGTAGGCTAAAACCATCTCTAGTGTACTATAAAGAGCCTATTTTCCCATGTTTCCCGGCCTTTTCGGCAGGTACCCGGCGGTGGGCGACGCGGGAGCGGTCGCCGACCCGGCCTTGCACGTGCGCGTGCGCACACTCGCAAGGCATTGTTGCGGAGATATAATTAATAATATAAAATATAATATAATGCTTGCGTTGTTGTGTTCTGGTTTGAAGGATAAGGTAGCCAGCGCAATTACAGGCATAAGGCATTTCATCTTAGTCCTCACAGTGACATGTCACCTGCGGTTTTACTTTTTTGTTTAATTGTAGATATTATGGGCGACAGTTACCACTTACCATCAGGTGGACTGTCTGCTTTTTTGCGGATTTACATACTGTTATGCCTTTTTCGCATAGGGGTAGGCAGAGACCACTTGCTACGGTCCTGGTAAATTTCTCGCAAACCGTAGCGGAGATGTCTCAAAATAAATAATGGTAGCTTAAATGCCAACACCGGTGGCCGCGCACCACCTTATTATGATTATCTATCAGATTGCCCATTGAATTGGCTACAATCTGATTGTGCGTCCTTGGTGCGTCCATACGAGACAATTTGATTGCCAATCTAGTCAGATTGTACGTAAAATTGTGTCGTAAGGAAGAGCCTTTAAAAGCAACCGAAGTGACTGGTCATGAATACATTCTGACGAATGGACTATGTATGTATGTATGTATGTATGTATGTATGTTTGTTCCTTTGTGGCACTTTAGAGACCAAACGCGTGTACCAATTTTGATGGTTAATACGTCTATCGAGTCAACTTAATCTTGTAAGTATCACTGAGGACATGATATTGATCAAAATTAAATATGGCGACTATCTGCCGCCATGGTTGCTACCTAACTCATTTTACATTATGACATGTTGACAGTTTATACCCGGATCGGCGACCGTCGTATCCACTAGAGCTTGCGGGTGTACGCTGCATGCGTCTACGGTGCGTTGACACTGCAGTTTCGGTAATCAGTTACATCTCCGGAGGTGAGATAAAGCCCTACTTTACTAGGATAACAAAGTACTGTAAGGATACTTTAACTCTTTGTACAGTTTTTTTTTTTTTTTTTTTTGTGATTTACTTCCGAAAACACGCGTAGTCGTTTCTCATGACAGCGAGATCTAGTTTTTTCTACTTTTTTCTAAATCCTACTAATATTATAAATGCGAGAGATTGTAAGGTTTGCGAAAACTACTGAACGGATTTTGATGAAATTGGTAGCAATATAGCTTACAGACCAGAATTCTTGCAGATAGCAAATTTCCTGTCAAGTTACTTTTATAGCGATAACACCCAAAATGACAAAATTTATAACTCGCTCCTCTCGCTCATACATTAAAGTTGTTATATTAATCAACTAATTCTGATTGTGCTCACAATAATTTAAATTAATGTTGAATTATCATCGTAATATTCGTAATTTGTTTTTAACTAGTGAACCCGGCGCGACTTCGTTCGCGTACACCTTTTCACCCTACCAACCATTTTTTTCTTGCTTATAAATCCGCATTAAAATCCATTGCGTAGTTTAAAAGATCTAAGCGTACATAGATACATACATAGGGACAGACGGCGGATCTTTGTTATATACTATGTATATATATATAAGTAGGACTAACCTTACCTAATTCATTTGAAATACGAGCGGAAGGTGTTATGTATAAAATGTAGCCGAAGCTATATCAAGTCCATACAACGAATTATACTTAGTATTTATATACTTCAAAAACAAGACCCTACATAATAATGAAATAGTAACCATCTTGGCGTCAATATCCCGGCTGTGTTCTCGCACGCGAGGGCCCGGGGTCCGCCTTGACCATGATCCAGGATATGATAGACTAGGAAATTACCTGTTAACAGGGGAACCTAATCAGATTGGATCATGGTTACAAATTCAGTTGCCAGAATTTGCAGGTTTCATCACGATATTTTCCCTCACCGTAAGAGCATCGGGTAGTGTTCATCTAATGAACATAACTAACCAGCGAAGTCAGCGAATCTATAGGCATAAGGCATTTCATCTTAGTCCTCACAGTGACAACGCACCTGCGGTTCTGTATTTTTGTTGCCTGCAATCTAAATATAGAAATTGTAGATGTTATGGCCAACAGTTACCATCAAGAATAACAAGAAAGTAATTGGTACATGTCGACACTGGGGTCGAACTCGTTTCTCTCGCTTACGAGTTGGACTCGCTAGCTATTAGGCCACCGAAGCTATGGCAAAGTATTTTTTTATGCTATACGACAAACTGGCAAGCGGACCACCTGATGGAAAGTGGTAACCGCTGCCTATGGACATCAGTATAACATCAGGTGATGAATTTCGAATTCCTACAACGGCCAAAAGGCATTGTTTACTCTGAACATGTAATGTCTCACTGACGAATCGGTCGGTGTCTGCGCCTTGTGTTTCTTAGTAAAATTAATCATTGTAATCGACCACCTTGGTGGTTAACTGGAAATAAGTTTTAGCTAAGTGTGTAAGATTACCTGTGAAAAAACTGCAGGTAGTCTTTGATGTTTTGCCGTGCCAGCCATCCTGTAGGGAAACAGTATTTATAGGTTACTCAAATGTTCGTACAGCAGCCTCACTTCACTATACGATTTTGTTTGTTTGGCCAAGCCAGCTCCTCCGAGCACAGGGAGGAGAGGCCGACGAGGAAGGTGGAGGAAGAGAATAGCTATAAAAATATAAATTAAGATAATGTTAGTTTTCTCTTGAAAATGTTTATTTTTGAGCTGCCTTGTGTTACTTTTGAATATCGGCCACTGGCAACACTGCCAACATGTAGAGCCTCCTTCATCTAGTTGCCTGAATTAGGGTGTGTGTAATCGCAACTTACGTACTTACTTACTCCTACGACGTATTAGTGTTCAGCTAAAGTACATAACCCATAAATGAGTCATTGGTAAATGGCCGCAGTGGGTTTCGAACCCGGTGCCTCTCGCTTACGAGTCGGATACCTTAACCACAAGGCCACCGACGCTCCTCTGTCAGTTAAGTTATATCAGTACCTCATTCCTGAATTACTGCATTTAAATTTAAAAATAAGTAATAAGTAATAACTCCGCTGCCAAATATATGAATCGATTTTTATTAGAAGGTCAAACAATTGAATTAATTTGAACTACAATAACCTAAAGCAGCCACCTACTATGAGTTTTCCACGAACTTCGTACGTATAATTGCTAATTGTTGATTATGCTGACATAACATTCTGATTCACAATGACACCGAGGTATTTGTGAATGGAGCGGGCGCTCAATGAAATGTCGTGTGTAGGTAATAAGTAAGTATATTTATTTCATTCTTTGTCTCTGTTCTTAGCGTTCATTGTAACGAACTTACTTTTACTGTAGAGCCGAATGGTACTGTAGCATGTGTGCTCGGGGAGGCCCTAGGTTAGGACGGGTCCTAAGACAGGTAGGCGTTCGGAGGCCTCATGTCTGGATGGGCTTTAGGTTAAGTAGGCTTCCGGGTGAGGTTGCTGCTCCGATAGGTCAGCCGGGGCTTTAATCAGTTAAGTAGGTTGAAACATGTAGGAAGAAGGTCGGTAGGTTTAGATAGTTCGGAGCCTGTCTCTATGAGCACACATAGCACTTGCTAGGTAGAAATTCAAATGGGTTCCATTTGAATTAGATGTAAGGTATCTTTTGTATTTTATAGCATTCTTCAGTATGCTTTCACGAATATAACTTCAATTAAGCAGTTACCAGTTTATTTAAAGCCCTAGATCCCGAGGCATTTCGTTCATAGGCGTTCGCAGGCCTACCTGTTTTGGGATCCGTCCTAACCTAGGGCCTTCCCGAGCACACATGCTACAGTACCGTACGTGACGATAGCAAGAAGCTTGACGGCATGACGCTCATTGCTTGGAACCGTGGGAGGGCGCTGGTGTGGGACGCTACCTGCGTGGACACTCTGGCGCCGTCCCATGTAACCGCTACCGACCGCAGCGCTGGAGCTGCGGCCTCTGCTGCTGAGGGCCTCAAACGGAGGAAATATGAAAGCCTAGCCCAGGACTTCATATTTCAACCGTTTGAGGTTGAGACGTTGGGACTGTGGGGCCCTGAGGCCTTGAATTTTTTTAAAGATTTAGCAAAAAAAGCTAATAGACGCTACAGATGGATAAGTTTTGCTATCCAACGAGGCAACGTAGCCAGCTTTCTGGGCACCATTCCGGGGGGCAGTGATGTGGATGACTATTTTTTTTAAGGTTTCAGTTTTAGTTTATTTGTTATGGTTTTGTTAATATTTGGTTTGTACCCATGTTAATAAATATATTCACAATAAATAATTATTTACTGTAAGCTTAAGTAAAAAATTACACTTTAGGCGTCGCCTAAGTCGATTTAAAATAGTCCTAACTAGTGGGCCCGGCGCGACTTCGGCGTGGTGAGGAGTTGAAACCCCTCCACTACCATAACCTATCCTACCACTACCCTACGCCTACCCTACACCTACCCACCCTT
The DNA here is from genome assembly GCA_907269095.1 of Blastobasis adustella. Taxonomy (NCBI): domain Eukaryota; kingdom Metazoa; phylum Arthropoda; class Insecta; order Lepidoptera; family Blastobasidae; genus Blastobasis; species Blastobasis adustella. The sequence continues at coordinate 4,074,378 of OU026132.1, forward strand.
TTTTCCTTACATAGAAACCTTGTCCTGACAATTACAAACCCAAAAAAAAAGAATTAGCTAAATAGGTGCAGCCGTTCGGAAATTACGCGCGACTATGCAACATTTTGATATCTTGGGCTATATTATTGCAATTTTCAGGGGATCTATAATTTCTTTGAAGATAAAATATAGCCTATGTTCCTCGCTGATAATGTGGTTTCCTATTTGAGAAAGAATTTTTAAAATCGGTTATGGAGTTTGAGATTATCCATTACAAGCAATCAAAGCGACAAACAATCAAATATTTGATCGTTATAATATCATCACAGCCCATAACAGTCCACTGCAGGACTTAGAGCCTCTCCCACGAAAGGGGAGGTTATTGCCATAATCTCCACACTTGGCAGGCGTGTTGGAGATCGCAGTGTTGTAAGTATAACAATGGACAACGCTGCTGCCCATTTTCCAGCCTTAGGAGATTCTAGATATTTTAAGAATAAAGACATTTATTGCCTCAAAAACATTAGTCGCCTCGTACGACACCCACGAGTGTAAATGTTGGTGCTATTCTTCTCTGCCGGACACCACACGGCGTTATTGTATTATGAATCCGTTACTATTTCTTCGTCGGCCTAAATTATTTTTTTGTATATATTCAATGTCCAGACACACCTTTTTACTGTTTTATTATATGTATAGATTTATTTAAAGTAGCGTAACTACTTATGCGTTCTCAAAGTGCTCGTCTGCTGCGCTCCTAAAAGCGACTAATATCGTAGAGTCTAACCAGCTAGGACTGCGCAAGCCCCATTTATACCGAAGTCTATCAATTTTAACATAGCTATATAACTAGATCCAACCGAAAACACATTTTTGCGAAAAATCGATTAGAGTTTTTACAGCAATTAGCTATGAAAGAAACTGTGTCGCGGTGACATAACGGCGACCAGGGAAACGCCACAATAGCTGCGATCCGATTCTTCTCATTTTGCACGCTTGCGTAAAACGGGTTGCACTTCTGAGATAGATACTCGTCTACAGGCTGTTGGTTTTAACCGGCGACGAATTTTTATTAACCTCCGACGAAAAATAAGGGATATTATCAGTCTGACGTGTGTGGAGATATGTGCCTGGCATCGTAGCACCCGAACGGATGGACCGATTACGATGCGGTTTCTATATTTGATAGGCAATTTAATTAAAATGGTTCTTAGCTTTGTTTCATTAAAATCGGTTAAGTAGTTTAGAAAATATTTGAGGAATTAGCTTTGGAAGGCAAACTGTGTCGCGGTGACATAACGGCGACCAGGGAAACGCCACAATGGCTGCGATCCGATTCTTCTCATTTTGCACGCTTGCGTAAAATGGGTTGCACTTCTGAGATAGATATTCGTCTACAGGCTGATGGTTTTAACCGGCGACGAATTTTTATTAACACACACACAATACTACGCCATACTGTGTGTACGTACACGGTCACAAACGCACACTTTGACAAAGAAACTATTGGTTGCTACTGACAACCAAACTATGCCATAGCACACATGTCTACGAAACCGGCCTCATGACACTTTTGACAGCGCGCCGTCTTTATTTCTTATTTGATCTGACGTGCAGGCTAAATATCTACTAGGCCTAGTGATTTATGGCAAACATATACAGACTTACAAAACCTTTTTTTTCAAAAATTTTGTTTATTAAACTACAACATACAAATGAGGATTGTCATCGCTGTGTCGGATGCGAGAGCCAAAGGCTTACGACGAGAGGATGCCGAAGACCGGGCGAAGTGGAGAAGAATGGGTAGGAAAGCGGACCCTGGCAGAGGCCGGGATAAGCGCTAGGACGATAATGATGATATACAGACTAACTAACATATTTGTCTTCAATAATGATTTTTATTAAATACAAAAATTATACACTAAATAAATATGAAAACTAAAATTAAATAACCAAAAACCCTAATCTAATAATCTATACGCACAAACCACCTAGATCGCTGCCACTGTTGGGAAACGTACTCTGAGAAAAAAAAATTGTTACTTAGTTTAACTCATCTGACCTTTAGCACTCCTAAGGCTTCCACCCGAAAACAAGGTTTCGTGGAATACTTAAGCCTCGAATCCAGGGTTTTAAGGGCGCTAATTTCCTAAGGGCAATACTAGTTCGACACGTTTTTGGTATTTTTTTTATACCACTAAGGTTGCAAACAAGCTTACGACCCGCCTGATGGTATTCTGCTACAGTTACTAAAGATTCGATTGAATTGTAATTGGACCCCGTCGCAGTTCAATGGTGTTTGACACGTTTTTGGTATTCTGCTATTGTTACTAAAGGCTCGATTGAATTGTAATTGGATCCCAATCGCAGCTAAATGGCAGTTTTCGTAGTTTTCGTCGTTTTTTTGTCGTTTTCAAAATAATCTAGTTTAGTCGATATGGTTGTTAGCTTCGTTTCATTCAAATCGGTTTAGTAGTTTAGAAAATATATGAGTATATGTGGACTTGGTCGGCGGTTATCCGACTTTTTCTCTCGGTTAGGTTATTGTTAATTTTATTCAAGGCTAGAGCGAATAGGCTGTTCCAAGACGAGCATGCTCCATCTTCGGCCGCATCGTCACTTACCAACAGGTTAGATGGCGGTCAAATGCCTGTCTTATATAATATATTAAAAAAAAAAAAAAAAAAAAATGAAAAATTTTTGGATTTGTCTATGTCATCATCGCGTTAATGTCCCGGTTATACTCCCGCGATCCAGGATTTGGCAGATCAGATAATAACAGTGGAGCGACGGCCCAGATTGGATCATATGGATCAGTCAAATAGATCATATTGATAATGTGGGTGTGTATCCATTAAACTTGGTAATAGCGATCTTGTAGTGAACGAGTGTGTTTTGTAACTATGTATCTGGCATAGGTAAGTCTGTATTATTTGTATGTTTTAAACCTGTACGTCTGACAAATAGCCAGGTCGACACAGATAAACCGTTTTTTTGTCAATTAGGATTAATAAACTATATGAACCTACAATGAATTAAATAAAAAAATTAAAAAAAAACACCTGAATGTGCAGGTTTCAAGTTTTAATTATTACAAGTTTTCGCTCCAAAACCAAGCAACCAGCGATATTTAAAGGTGCTCAGAAAAACAACCGCCTGTATAATGTTCCGGTCTACTAATCGTGCTGGCCACTTATGTAACAGCCTGTAGGTATAGCACCGTTGCCGTCGTGTCTCTCTTGAACCTAATTACTATGATAATAAAGGTTTTTTATACAATACCAGTGACAGAATGGATACGACACCGGGAGGCCTACTGTACCACCCAAAGATTTTGACATATAATAATGTAATAATGATAATAATACTTTTATTGTCAGACATAAGAGCCATGAGTAGGTCAAACAGATTAAAAAAACAACATCTAACGTAACATCTAACCTTCACCTTATCAATACCAATTACACATACCTAGTGTTATAAAAAAATACATAGGTACAAATAGAATAACACATAAACTAACCAGAACATATGCATAGAGGACAATCATCATCACAGCCCATAACAGTTCACTGCAGGACTTACGGCCTCTCCCACGAAAAGCGAGGTTATTGCCATAATCTCCATTCTTTGCAGGCGGGTTGGAGATCGCAGTGCTATAAACATAACAATGGAAAACGCTGCTGCCCATTTTCCGGCCTACGCAGACTCTTGATCTTTAGCCTCGAAAACATTAGTCACCTCGTACGACACGCACGAGTGCAAGGGGTTGGTGTTATTCTACTCTGCCGGACACCACACGGCTGGATCACCAGTGATGTTAACTGTGAAATAGTATAAACTGTAATTAGGATGCGCCCTGATCTCGCGAACACGCCGCAAATACGAAGCTAGCGCGTTGTTGCATTTCGTCGCGCGTAACAATTCGCGAATACGCACCCTTAGAAGCCACATTAGAGGCGGGCAACTCACTGGTTCCGAGATCAAGCTTGGGCATAGCCTCCTTCATCTTACAAGCCATGCGCAGAAGTTTGACAACGTCGCATTTTTTTTTTTATTGAACGTGAAAATGACTGCAAAACTATCGTCGCGGTCGTCGTCGTTTAATGTTATTACTTATTTAAGTGATTAAGTATATGAAAAAGTATATGCATTAGTTCCATAATATGAAATTGGATAGGTGCCTGTAATTTTTACGTATCTACAAACTTATAATTATATTATTCTAATATTATAAATTCGAAATATAATGGATGTTTGGTTTTGTACGTAACGGATGTTTGTTACTCCTTCACGCAATAATTACTTAACGGATTTTAATGAAATTTAGCAGTAATATAGTATATGGTCCCGAACAGCATATAGGTTATAATTTATCCCGGAATTCAATGTGGTTCCCGCCGGAACGGCTCTGGAACGTTATAACCGAATTTTACGCGGACGCAGTCGCGGCTTAAAGATATTATGAAATAAAATAGTCTATGTCAGCCAAAAGATTGCCCAATTTATTTATTATAAAGTATAATACATTTTATACATTCTTATTTAAGTACCTAAGTATGTAAAACGGTGAAACTTCAGCATGCTTGGGGAATAGCAAAAGTCCATTTGTTTAATAGAATTACATCTTTTGGAAAGAAAAACGTCGGCACATCTTCATCCCCATTTTTAAGTTTTAATCATAATTTTACTTGTATTTTTCAATTGTAACAACGCCAATGCATCTGTTAAAGAAAATTTACGATTATAAAACAGAATTTGATATATGAAATAAGTAAAAAACCAACAACAAAAATGGTCAACTATTGTTTTTTAAAAATCGTATTTAGCCTATTTTAGCTCAATTATAAATATATTTACTTTTATTTACCTTCGTAGGTGGTCCATACAAACACGTTAATTTACATTTTTATTAATATACTTTATTTATCATCAATAAATTCATAATTTTCCCGCACATTGATATGTAAACAATGAGTAAATCGATTTATAGCGACGTTGCCGTTCCGTGCTACAGCATGGCTTGTCAGATAAAGGAGGCTATGGCTTGAGTGATTATTATGTGTGCTTATTATGAAATGGAATCTAAATAAATAAACAAAATAAATATGCTTGGACAAATTCACACGGCACCTAGCCCCAAAGTAAGCTAAGCTTGTGTTATGGGTTATCACCCAAAGCTTGTGTTATGCGTGATAAACTACTTAAATACTTCTTTTAATACATACTTATTATACACACTACACCCAGACCCGTAACAGAAATTAAAATAATCATTTTTATTTCTGCTCGGCCGGGAATCGAACCCGGGACCTCTGCGTGGCAACCGGCATCTTAACCAACTGACCCACTCAGATCGTCAAAACGACTAGTAAACACTATGGACCGCCATTTTGCTCTGTCCTGGGGCCTTACCGCTTAACTCATTTGAACGTCGCCATATTGATGGATGGGGACTATCGCTATAAGACAAACAAAGATGGCGACGACCAATTCGATATAGCGCTAAGGCTATTGCATAGCTGACACAACTCCCTAGCCTAACATACATCTACAATCCTATTCATTCATCATCATCATTGTCCTAGCGCTTATCCCGGCCTCTGCCAGGGTCCGCTTTCCTACTCATTCTTCTTCACTTCGCCCGGTTTTCGGCATCCTCTCGTCGCAGGCCGTTGGCTCTCGCATTCGACTCAGCGATGTCAATCTATCGGGGCCTCTTTGATGATACCGGCAGGTTCAGGCACCTATTTCCCACGTATCCCTGAGGCTTACGCAACACGTGACCAAACCAGGGCAGACAAGCCTCCTACAATCCTTTTTATTCATCTCCTTTATTCTTGCCACTTCCCCTGCAGCCCCTGGTGGCAGCACTTTGCCATAAAAGCCGTAATTAGTATGTCATCATCATAATATATTGAAGAGTATGACTCCTGTCGGTGGAGCAATCGCCACTCTTCTCTCCTGTCTGCCAACCTCTTCATCTCTCTATAATCCACGGCGCTCACTTAAACCTTCACGTCCTTCCAATATTCAAATATTGGCCTTCCTCTGCGTCTCTTTCCCTCAACTTTGCCTTCCATTATGACTCTCAAAAAGTGGTCATGTCTTATTAAATGTCCCAGCATTTTCCCCCTTCTGAGGGCTTAGTGTGTTTCGCTTCGATTTTACTTTACTATCGCGTTTGCGTTCATGTGAAAATTAGTATGAAAAAATGTATAAGCAGCACCTTCTAGTGGTATGTAAATGAAGTTTTTTCTTTGTACTAAATTAGTACAAAGAAAAAACGCAAACGCGATAGTAAAGTAAAATCAAAGCAAACTTATACTAAGCCGTCTGTTCTCAATTACTTTGAGAACAATTTTCATATGTAGGTTAGTCAGTTTAAGGTTTTTTTAAATAGGAAAGATTGTATTTTAACAAATTGTTGTATTATGTTGTTGTTACTTTAAGACGACTGGCGGTGTGGACGACTTTTTTATGTGTTAATGAATAGGTATATGTAGTCGTAGGTATATGTTTATAGATATATTTGTATTGTAACTGTAAATATTTTACGTCCTTTAAGATGTTGTTCAATAAAATCCCTCTGTATTATTCAAACTTCAAACTTCTCTTCCACACGGGCCAGGATGTCCCGGCACACAGTTTGGGAAGCACTGCCCTACCTACAAATTTCCACGTGGCCCCATGTTTCTGTTTCTTACGAAACTTGGAATAACTCCTTAAAAGGTTTCCATTACAACCTGTTAACTTTGCGGAAATGTTTTTGTAGGAATAAATATTTGTTTATTTCTTTCTCCTAATTATAAAATGGTAAACGTGAATTTTTGTGTTTTGTTTTGGTTAAGGGTGCTTATACAAATATACGGACGGCACGTTGTGAGCGGCATGTCGCCGGCCGCTGGTATAGTAATGCTGCAGTTAATAATATATCTATATTAGTTAATAATATAATAAATAATAATCAATATATCGATAATGAATAATAATAATAAGAATCTCGAAGAACAGATGGCCGATGGGGCAGTAAAGTTCTCGAGTGGCGACCACGTACCGGAAGACGCAGCGTGGGTATGGGTAGGCCTCCCACAAAGTGGACTGACGACCTGGTAAAGATCGCAGGTACCAGCTGGATGCGGAAAGCACAGGACAGGCCTTTGTGGAGATCTCTGGGGGAGGCCTATGCCTAGCAGTGGACGTCTTCTTGCTGATATGATGATGATGATGATGATGGGCGTTAAGTCCCGGTTGTGCTCTCGCGCAGAAGGGCCCGGGGTACGCTTTGACCATGATGCAGGATTTGGCAGATCAGATAATTGCAGTGGAGCGACTGTCATCTGACTTCGTAACCCTGCTACCCGGGGAACCAGACCAGATTGAATCATGGTAACACATTCAGTCGCCTGAATGTGCAAATTTCATCACGATGTTCCCCTCACCGTAAGGGCATCGGGTTAGCATTCAACTAATGTACATAACTCCGAAAAGAGGCATTGGCACATAGCCGCAGTGGGATTCGAACTCAGTAGCTCTTGCTCACGACTCGGATACCCCACCGACGCTCCATATAGGTACCTACATGGTGTATGTAGGTACATTATTTCCAAGAAAAACTAAATCCATTGACACCCATTCCCGAACAAAAACATTCCTTCCCAATTTCCAAAGCTGTATCGCGTTTAAATTCTATCAGCACTTACTAGTAAATTAATTACTGTGTCCCCTTCTACACTCTACCATTCCAAACTAGATTCTATTCGAAGGGGAGAAGGGTCACCATGTACGCAAAACGGGTTTGTTGTGTGGCTCAGTGCGAGCTGCATCGTGGGATCGTTCCCAGCCCAATGCAACTATAAGAACTCCTGTTCGGTTCTGAGAGCCTGGTACTTTGGATTCAAGCGAACGCCCACGCCTTAAGGCGGATAAGTAAGTGACCAAGTTCTAAATGAGGTAATTGGTCTTTTGGAAAGTGATCTATGTTGAAAAGGGATAGTAATTCCGTCAGGGAATATGGATGCCCTTGTCCGGTCAGTTTTGATGTGAATTCTTTGAAGTTTAGTTTTGTGTGAACTGCATAAAAAAATAATTGACAAAAAAAAATGTTGAATTTCATTCCAGGTGATTAATTACAGGAGAACCAGATCAGCGGCCCTATTTTTGAATCACTCACCTCGATTCGAACGGTTTTCAATTTTGATTTTCGTCATGAAAAATTCGATATTTTGATGTGTGATGCTGATTTTCCCTATTTTTGAACCGTGGAGTTTCGGTGTTGCCAAAGTGAATTAAAAATTATTGAATTTATCATGCCGAAAATCAAAACCGAGACGAATCATTTCAGACGAGCGATTTCAAAAATAGAGTCCCAGATCGGATCATGGTTACACATTCTTACACATGGTTACAAAGTTAGGCGACTCTTAAGTTGGCGCCTTAAGATATTCCTAAGCATTTAAGAGTCACAAAATCGGTGTCATAAACATAACTTATTTCACATCGTTTCGACACTTAGCGATTTTGGTTTAAAGTTTGTGTTGGTGCAATGCGTTTTCTTGTAAGGAACATCTTAAAAGATAACTTAAGCGTGGAGCGTAGTGGAATCGGGCATAAAAATTATAATAATCATCTTAGCGTTAAGGTCCCGATTATGCTCTCGCGCAAGAGGGCCCGGGGACCCGCCTTGACCATGATCCAGGTTTTGGCAGATCAGGTAATTACAGTGGAGTAACTGCCATCTAACCTCTGTGACCCTGTTAACAGGAGAACCAAACCAGATTGGATCATGGTTAGACATTTAGGCACCTGAATGAGCAGGTTTTATCACGATGTTTTACCTCACCGTAAAAGCATAATTAATGTTCAACCTACTGTACAAACAAAGTGTCATAGATACACATGTGGGGATTGAACTCGGCACCTCTCTCTTACGAGTCGGACCCACTAGCCAACGACATATCCCGTCTAATCAACATCCGATGCTCCAGGGAAATAAGTTAAAGCGTCCGTCCGTTAGGTCATTAAAATAAGTCCAGCCGATTTTACTTTCAAATGACCGCCTTCGGTAAGACAATTCGCATTTCTGGTTACTTCCGAAGGCTGGTTTGGATCTAGACAGATTTGTTACAGGATGGTTACAGCCATGGACTTATCTAACAGGTTGATTAGTTGAATGCTAACCAAAGCTCCTACAGTAAGGGAAAACATCGTGATGAAACCTGCCCATTCAGGCGACTGAATTTGTAACCTGATTCAATCTGGTCAAGTTCCCCTGGTAGCAGCTTGTGGGGATATATTGGGGCTCTTGCTGGTACTTGGTCACGGCTCAACGACTCCTCGGCCATAAGTCACCTCATAGCAACTCGTTCATGTCAAGATAATTGTCATGGTACTCTCGCAATCTTAATCAGGTGGAAGGACTCTGCCAAGCCTGAAAAGTCCGTCTATTATGTATTTCTGCCGCCAAGTAACAATGCTTGTACTGTAGTGTTCTGGTTTGAAGGATAAAGGTAGCCAGCGTAATTACAGGCATTTCATCATAGTCCTCACAGTGACAACGCACCTGCGGTTCTGCATTTTTGTAACTTGTAACCTAAATGCACGAATCGTAGATGTTATGGGCGACAGTTACCACTTACCATCAGGTGGGCTGTCCGCTCGTTTGTCACTTTCTAGCATTTATAAAAAAAATTAAGAATTTTACGCAAAACTCAACTCAAGCATTTCTAGTTCAAATAAGTGAAGTAGGTAGGTATCATTAGAGATAACACCCACATACCTACTATACTATATGAGGTTAAACACTTTCATTTTCTATTGAACCTATTACCTACAATCTGTATAAAAATGACAATTTCCTATACTCCTATATCCTTAGCGTCATCATCATCATCACAGCCCATAACAGTCCACTGCAGGACTTAGAGCCTATACCATGACAGGGAAGGTTATTTCCATAATCTGCACGCCCGGCAGGCGGGTTGGAGATCTCAGTGTTGTAAATATAAAAATAGAAGACGCTGCTGCCCATTTTTGCCTCGAAAACATTATTCGCCTTGTACGGCACCCTCGAGTGTAAGGGGTTGGTGTTATTCTACTCTGCCGGACACCACACGGCCATTGAAGCGTTATTTTCACCAATTCGATAGCAATCAAATTGGAAACCATGTCAAGCCGAACCATCAGCAATAATAACTCATATTTCATATCAGACAAAGATGCATCAACAAAAGGCTTTCTATTCAAAATCAATTCGGATATCCGAAATTGTCTCCCAATAATTGTATGTCCATAGTCATCTAAGCCCAACACAAAGGTGTATGTCAAATTTATTTCGTAACCCTTAGTTACATCGCAAGACTCCGAATCTCTCTTGACTATACCGACCACCAAAACCATTAAGACAGCCACGTCATAACTCATGCAATCCAAAAACAACGATATATACTCTAGCTGTCATACGAAAACAGTCGAAAATCCTTTAAAATTCGAGGCATCACTTTCGACTTTTATCAATCGAAAACGTCAATACGACAAAGTTCCAATACGAACCCAACTCCTAATCAAAAACCATCCTTTCCTCCTACACAATACGACAGAAACTACTCCCTCGCTGGCGTATCATCTAACCGCGTCGAAGTAAGCCGCATGCCCTATAACGGAAAGTGAAAGTGCGCCTGCGCAGCGGGTGGGGTGCGGGGTAGGGCGAGGGGGAGGGGAGCCCCGTAGTGTATGAATAATGCGGATTTGGGCGTTTGATGAAACACGTCACGTGTGCGGACCGATCGTTTGTCATATTGTCTGATAAGAGAGGAAAGTTGATGGGAATCGTCGGGCTATTGTCTTGCTATGGTCAGAAAACGCAAGTGACCGCTCCAGGATGTTGAACCTGCGTTGTACTCGTGAACGGGTGCTGCTTTGGTGGACTTTGTTACTTTTGCTGTAGTTTTAGCTGTTATGTCGGGCGCGGTCCAGCTCTGCTTGCCATTGTCGGGCGCTGACCGGCTGTCTGGTATTGTCGGACGCGCTCCGGCAGTTATCGGCGTGGGGTGGATGTGTTCCGGTCCTAGGGCGGCCAGCATGTGTTTCCTTCCTACTTTTCTATCCCCTAATCTTGACGATTGAAAGAGATATTCAATGTCCGACTCAGAAATTTTTTAAACAGCGGCTTTTTGTAGTCTTTCGGACAATCATCGACCCAGCCCTTAACAGCCCATTGGACTTGTGCCAATTCCACGTGGATTTTGCCAAGATCAACCGGATATACCTAGGGTCTAACATCTTAAACATTTTCGATGGAGTAGGGGAAGATGAGCGCAGTCACATTTGATTACATTTATGTAAAGTCGTCACGAGGGTTGTTCAAGAATAATCAGTCAATGAGGAAGAAGCGGCATTGGTCTAGTGTTAGAGTTCCAATAACCAAGGTTAAGCAACGCTCGCAGAGTCCGGGAACTGGATGGGTGACCCTTTCATACTTAGATGCCAGTCTGACGTTCTACGCGTATTTATTTATGTTTAAGCAGTATTAATCCTCATATTTCCACCAATAGAATAACACAGATAGACGAGTAGGACACAGAGTTTGCACTGGCTATCTGATCCTTCAAGCCGGAACTCAGAGTCTGCATTGAGTGAGCATTGTTGGGCGTGGATAACGCATGCTTTGTACCCATTTAAATAGGTGTAATGTAATCTTCAGCTGTAGCCTTAGTATCAATATTCTTTGCCTTAGTAGGTATCAATATTTTGTGGCTGTATATGGTACGGGTTGAAGATGAGACTGTACTGTGTGGGCTGGGTACTCATCCCCATTATGTGGACCCTCTAGTGGTGTCTATGCGAAGATTCGAAAGAACGTTTCTCGCTCGTACGATTCGGATGTGGAATGAGCTCCCAGCCACAGTGTTTTCTTTGGACTATGACATGGGATCCTTCAAGAGGTATAATAGAGGTCTCCTTAGAGGCGGGCAACGCATTGGTAGCACCCCTGGTGTTGCTGATGTCCATAAGCGGCGGTGACCACTTTCCATCAGGTGGCCCGCATGCCTGTTTGTTTGTCGTAGTACATTAAAAAAAAATTTTACTGCCAGCCGATGGTCTTACGATGAGGGAAAACATCGTTATGAAACCTGCACATTCAGGCGACAGTATGTGTAACTATTATCTGATCAGCCAAATCCTGGATCATGGTCAAGGCGGACCCTGGGCCCTCGCACGAGATCACTACTGGGACATTAACGTCTCGATGATTATTTATTATTTATTCCTACTGTTAGTGGACATCCGTCACACCGTCATCGACGTATAATCGTGCGCACGCTGCCGTAAATTTTACGTAATCATCTTAAAATCGGCGTACGATGTATTTCGGCCGAATTCGGACAGAAAGCGGCGGCCCACATGTGCGAGAGTCGAGGGTGAGTCAGAAAAAACCCGTTATAAGAAGGCCGCTTTTACACCAGGCCGAGCAATTGAGCTGTGTTGTATCCGGGAGGAAATATTGCTTCAATCCGCTGCCTCTTGTGCCTAATTTTAAGAAAGATGCCCTTGTCTTATAAGTTATGTCCTCCGTAGATAACTCCATTAATAATAACATTGAAATGTCTATTGCAGCCGAAAAGTATTTTCTTAAATATCTTCGACAGTCGTTTATTGTCGAAAAAAAAATTCAGTGATTTTTATACAGTTTTTTAGCTAGATAAAATGTCGAATTTGAGATGTCACAGCTCGAGAATCGCTCCATTGAACGTAGGCAGCAGGGTTTTCTGATTTTCATTTTAAACACTGCATCTTTAATACGCCTGCCAAGCATGGACATTTTTTTTTTTTAGAAGATTAGCGCAATACGGTATTACTAATAACTAATATTGTACATATATTTCTATATAAATGACAAATTAAGTTAAATAATTATGCTCGGAAAAATTAACACAGCGCCATCTAACCCCAAATTAAGCAAATCTTTTATCATGCGAATTACCTGAAAGTACAAACCGCCAAATTCGTTGCTAAAACGCATTTCCTTACGCCACGGTGTGACACACAGCCTACCGGATCCAGGATGTGTCTTCCCTCGAGATGAAAGCGATCTGAGTACAGTTTTCATTACTTACTTTGCGGACACACGAAATGTTATGACCCTGACATTGTTTTCGCTTTCGGGTATTTTGATGCTGCAGTTCGTGATTTCGTGGTTTCGTACGAAACTTGAGTCAGTTGGTATCTAAAAGTGTATAATACACGCGAACACAACAATTAGCGAGGATTTGAGAAAATAGTCCTGGCCGTGCAAGAAAAGATGAATGGCGCGAAGGATGTAAATGAGTAAATGTCGAGATGGTGAGTGATAGGGTTATAGCGTTTTTATTTGCTTAGGGAGGCACACGGAGGGATGGTCCGCCTGATGGTGCACGGCTACTGTCGTCCAGGACATCTGCAACTTAAGCGTGCAAGGAGCTTATGGGGTACCTTTGAGGTACCCCATTAAGAACCCCATGTTATAGTGGAAAGGAAAGATTCTTCGAGAGGGCTCTAAAAATGTGTCGGATGCAATTTGTTTATTGCCTAGGGAGGCACATGGACGGATTGTGCACCTGATGGAAAGTGGCCACGGTCGTCCAGGACATCTGCAAGCTAAGGGGAGCCCGGCCTTTGAGGTACAGGTAGACATGGTCTCCATTCAGGCAGGCTCCTCAGGCACAACCGACGCCTACCACCGACTGAGTACTTCATTAAAGGGAGCGAATGCGGTGCCGACCTTTGAGGCCCCGTGTTGTAGAAGGAAAGATTCTTCAGGAGCTCATTCCACATCCTGCACGTGCGCGGTAAGTGCTCGCGATGCCTGTACATTAGTTGGATGCCAGGCATCTAGATAGTGTGGATGGTGTGGCAGTGGACTGGCTATATCCTCAGAAGGACCGTACTTAGGGTGATTCAATATTTAGAAAGATAACTAATAACGATAATTTATTTGTCTTTATTAAACACATTTTAGATAAACGAGTTCTTGAGCGGAGACCGCAACTCGACAAGCGTAGTGCAAGCAGGCTTTCGGCTAGGTGGAGTGACGATTTGCGAAAGGCTGCGAGTGGATGCTGGATGCAGCAAGCCGAGGACGGCATTGGCGCTTATTGGGGGAGGCTTATGACCAGCAGTGGACTACTGTAACGGCAATGTCCCAGATGGCTCATAGGGTAGGAAGGATGAGATGGACAGCGACCTTGTAAAGGTCATAAAGCTGATGTAAGATCTGGACCAGATAGAATAGAGCCGCTGTAACAATGTGACAATTTTAACTTTAACTTTTAATTTTAAAGTGACGTTTCGCAAAAAAACCTGGAGCTCCCTGCCCTGCTTTCAGCCCCAGACACAACCCCGCAACGTCCCCCTCCCGCCACCCTCACCGCGGGCGGTATTACTACCAATTATGTGGTCGATCTATATCTAACTTTCCAATCACCTCGGTCACCCCCATCACAGTTAGCACCCCGCCATAAGCGGCATGTGGGTCGTCTACAATGCCGGGGGTTACATAACGCCGAATGTCGGCCGCCGGTTGTGCAACAGAGAAAGGTTGCGCAAGCGCAGCGGCCGGCTTAGAGCGGGGCGAGATGTGCTCTTGCGACACGGCGGGCAAAGAGTAGCTAGGGGACAGAGTGGAGAGGCGATGCTGGGGACACTAGTATTACTTGTAAGTGTGGAAACTGTTCCAGTCCACAGCAGCGGGACCCCCTTCAGGGGTCACGCTATAAGTTATCCAGTGTACGCTTCGTAAGGAGTGACGCTGAGCGCACCCCGTCCCTACGGGGTGTAGCATCCGATGAAACCTGAAAGGCCGAGTTTGCGAGTCGTGCATAACCAGCTGGCCGGCCGGCTGGTACTCATGAGAGTTCACCTCCTCCCTCCCATCCGCTATACCGGAGGGTGCCCATTTCCCATTGCGTTGGGCGCAAAAAAAAAAAAAAAAAAAGTGGTAACTGCATTAACAAAATTTAGTTTTCGAAGTTAATATCTTTATAGTCGCTCGTATTCTAAGATGGTAAAGTAACTACGCTATCCTTTAGTTAAAATCATTATCTTGGCGTTAATGACCCGGTTTGGGCTCTCGTCCTGTCTCGAATCCTGGATTTGACAGATCAGGTGATGCAACTGCAAAAGACAGAGATAGTGGAGCAACTGCCGTCAGACCTCCGTGCCGTGAACCCTAACAGATACTCTTAAGGTGAGGGAAAAATTGTGAGGAAACCTACATATTCAGGCGACTGAATGTGTAACCATGATCCAATCTGGTCAGGTGTTAATAGGAGTGTTAACAGGATAACGGAGATCAGACGGCAGTCGCTCCAATGTAATTACCTGATCTGCCAAATCCTGGATCATGGTGAAAGCCGACCCCGGGCTGAGTTTAATTTTAGAATAACGGTAGTTGCACCTTTTCAATATCTTAACTATAAGTGCGGACACTGCATAAACAAATAGAAGCTTATTATATGCTGCATGTTTTGCAATATTTATTTGGTTATGATAGGGGAAATACTACTTTTTGATTAGCTGGAAATATAATACCTGCACAGCCACAATACAATTCAGCAAAACTTGACGTAACCTTATCTATTGTTGATTAATCATTTCAGTACAGGTATTTTGATTCTATAACCTAATTTATTATTCTTCATTTGATGTCTGTGCAGTCAGTCATAAATGAGTTAAATAAATTTTTCATCTATCAATGCCTTAGCTGTGGGTGTCGTACAAGGCGACTAATGTTTTCGAGACAAACGATCTAAAGCCTCCATAGGCAGGAAATGGGCAGCAGCATTTTCCATTGTTATATTTAAACACTGCGATCTCCAACCCGCCTGCCAAGCGTGGAGATTATGGCAATAACCTCTCTTTCGTGGGAGAGGCCCTAAGTCCTACAGTGGACTGTTACGGGCTGTGATGATGATGATAGAATGCCTGTTCTGATAGCTCCTTTAACAACAATAAGTGCCACAAGGATCATTTGGTACTTCGTTGAGGTCGTGGGTGTGAAAAATCACCTCCAGCTATATGTTAAAAGTGATGCTTTACAAGCGACAAGGTGGCGGCAGCGTTACTTCTGGTTTCAGACACGTGCCAAATTATCCATAAATGTCATCAAATGTCATTCCTTTCTGGCGAACTTAACGAGTCAATTGAGACTGAGACTCAAGTTGGTGTCAATATCCCGGTTGTCCTCTTGGGTCAGGGGCCCAAGGTCACGATTTGGTAGATCAGATAATTACTTTATAGCAGCTGCCATCGGACCTCCGTGACCCTAAGCAGGATATCCTAACCAGATTGGATCATGGTTACTCATTCAGTCCCCTGAATTTGCAGATTTTCTCATCGTACGAGCTACGCTTACTTTTCCACTAATGTCCATTACACAGTAATTCGTATATAGTTATAACTTATTTAAAGTAAAAGAGCATTACAATGGCCTCTAACAAAAAATATGATAAGCAAAACAATTTGTGCCTTATCTGTTACATCAGTTACATGTAATATTTTATATAATCTTATGAAATGTAAAAAAATTACGATAAAACATGAAGTAGATATAATTGTGAAAGCTAAATAGACGTGACTAAAATAATCTAGAAACAAAAACGGTTAAAAGTAAAGTGTGGGTACTAACAATATACCTAGGTATGTATTTAAGTAAGATTTGGCTTTTTGTATCTAGAATAATTACCTAACAAACAGATTTTGGGGAAATACCCGACAAAACCTTTTCTTTTATCTAACTAATCAAGCATAAGACCTCCATCTCACAATGTGGTAAGTAATGATGCGGCCGAAGATGTAGAATGCCCGTCGAGGAACAGCCTCTCTCTAGCCTTGAAGGCGTCCAGATTATTATTATCAGGAAACTCACTCTCAGGCAACGTGTTTCATTCGCCGGGCGCATAATTAAGAGAGTCACCTATTCTGCCTAACATCGCATCTACGCTCATCTGCTCTTTGCGCGCAAAGGGGGGAGGAATGTAGGCTGCGCCCGCGGCGGAACCTTTGTCCCCTCCCCCTTTCCCCTTACCCCCCTCGCAGACATTTCCCGCGCGAAACCGGCGCGCACCGGTTCACGGAATTGGATTGGTACTAGCGAATTTCGCGGGTTGTTTCACGGACGCTGTAGACTAGTTTGGACGAATCACGAGTAGGAAGATCTTCGGTTTGTTATTTATTGTTGTAGGTAGCATTGTAAACGTTTATAGGCTGCAGTGACTGCTTACCATCAGGCAGGCCGTAAGCTTGTTTGCCACCTTTGTGGTATAAAAAAGGAACATATTTTCTGAATAAAACCTTTACTAATTATGGATTTCGGATTTTAATTTTTGGTCGTAGTCGATGTACCTAATTATTTGTCGACCTGAGTGGCTCAGTGGTCAACATGCCGGTCTGCCACGCAAGAGGTCCCGGGTTCGATTCCCGGCCGGGCAGAAATTAAAATGATGAATTTTAATTTCTGTTACGGGTCTGGGTGTTCTCTATGTATAATAAGTATGTATTTAAAAAAGTATTTAAGTAATATATCAGTAATCTAGTACCCATATTACAAGCTTTGCTTAGTTTGGGGCTAGATGGCGCTGTGTGAATTTGTCCACGAATATTTATTTATTATTTGACGTTGAAGATATTACAGCTCCGGGGCTATTAGCTATCTCAGTAGACAACAGAATTTGACATACAATAATATTACACTACTCTAATTTTGTAGACGCTATAGCCAGTGGCCAACCTATATGACGTAGTGTAGTATTATCTAATGTCAAATTCAGTTCCCCACTGAATAAGTTAGACAATAGCCCCGATGTCATTTTATTTTTGTTTTTACAAGTAGTAAATTCACTTATAGGTCCTAGAATCTTACAAGCCTAATTTGACCCACTTTCCGGCGTTCTATTGAGCTGAAATTTGGTATACCTAAGTAACTTGGACGCAATGCCTTAATATGATATCATGGAGCTGGTCTGATGATGAAGTCGGAAGGTGGTCATAGGAACTAATGGACGCAATAAGATAACCCAATCGTGTTCGGGCTGTTTGTTATGGTATTTATGATAAGGACTACGCGATAAAAGCTTGTTAAAAAAAAATATTTTTCATTTGAGAACTTACACCTACACTTTTCGCAGCAATTACGGCCGTATTTCGCTAATAACTCACCGAATGTTGTGTTCGATCGTCTGGTTTATCGGTGTAGAAAAGTGACTTAAAATATCAGACAATATCGGCAGCCAACGTGAAATTATTCGCTTATGTTCATTTCTTTCCCCATACCAAATTTGTTCGGCGATGTGGCTCGCTTTTGGTTGCATTATTAACTTAATGAACACACTACGGCCACATGACCGAAATCATATACAAAATAAATGCCATAAAACGATATTTAAAAAAATATTTCATTGGGTACCGCGTACTATCTGGGGTTTGGCTGAAAATCAGTGTGTTGCCCTTCAAGGTAATACTGTGCTGAGCCACAACCCTTTTGTGTTGCTGCAGCGCACACATACAGCTTATATATTAAGTGGTATTTCTTTTCCTTTTTTTTGTTTTCTTTGTTAAATTAAGATGTATTTATTTATATTTATTGTTTATGCATGGAGTACCTAATAAATGTCTTTCTATTCTATTCTATTCTATTCTATCTTTCCAATAAATCTAGTTTCATTGAAATGAAATATTTTTTCTTTGTTTTATTATAGGTAATTTAAAGTTCACCGCCTCTAAAAAAACACCCTATATTATTAATAACTATTAATATGAATTTAAAAATAGACTCATGGAACGCGTTGCAGGTCTCTGATTTTTGATAAGGTACAGCCTGTTTCTTTTAAAATTAAAAAAAGTGCAGCCATACTCGTTCAGTTTCACTTTCAACAACCGCTTTTGGATATTGGGACCGCGGCAGTGATCGGGATATGCAAATTTTGGTCAGTCATTAAAGTGAGATCGTAGACCAAACAAGTCAGCCACGTCGCATTATAATTTCCAAATTTATATTTTTCGTCATACATACATACACACTCACGCCAGTATCCTAGACTATGGAGTGCTACAAGCTACGATCCTGGCTCCAATCCGCAAGAGACGTCCCGCTAGTCCCCCTCTCTATTGACTAAGGTTGTGGAATGAGCTCCCTCGAAAGGATTTCCTTAGTTCTCCAATATAGAATAATCGAATAATCGTTATTGAAATAAATTACGTTCGAGAAATTTCCAACAAAACCTTTTTTTTTAATCGAACTAGCCAGACATAAGACAGATCACACCTTGTGGTAAGTGACGATGCGGCCGAAGATGGAGCATCCTCGTTTAGGAACAGCCTATTCACTCTAGCCTTGAAGGCGTCCAGATTATAATTATCAGACAACATGTAGTTCTTCAGGAAAGAGGTAAAAAGGTTTTCACGGGATTGATATTGCAAAACATCCATAGGCTGCGGTGACTGCTTACCATCAGACGAGTGTTTTGGCCCGCGAGTCGAAACGCCAGATTAGTTAAAATTATTATATTTCCTCAGGGGTTAGACCCACAGTTAAAAGTTTGATTACAAAAATGTTACTCCCCGACTGTTCTAAAACCATTTTAAGGACATTTTTAACGGCAGGCCCAAACGCCTGAGGAAAAATATTAATTTTAATGTATCAGTCTTTTCGGGCTGCGAGCCAAAACCAAGCTGGCTTAAAAGCCTGAACACTACATCAGGCAGTAAGCCGTAAGCTTGTCTGCTTTCCTAAATATATAAAAAACTACCCATGCGCCGTCTACGCAAGCAGCGATGGCCGGTCCGCGTGGCACATGCGCAGGCGCCTACTTCCGAGGCCGGGGCGAAGAATTGATAACGTGAGAACTTTTACATAACAATCTGTGTTAAGAGATTTAGGGGTTCGACGGTAAATGGTGTTAATTGGTTAAAAACATACTATATAATTTGACCCATATATACATATGGGTCAAACACATAACCCTTTCTTTTGGGTTTCGCCGTCGGGTAAAAAGGGCATTAATTGATTAATAAGTTATACATTTTTAAATCAATTAATCAATTCAATCAAGCGAATTAGAGGCTGTTCTTTATTTGTATATTTAATTTTTTATTTGTGTATCAATGCTTATGCTTGGACGATTGACATAGCGCCATCTAGCCCCAAAGTAAGCAAAGCTTGTGTTATGGGTGCTAGATAACTGATAAACTACTTATACACTTTTAAATACATAGATACTTATTATACATATTACACCCAAACCCGTAACACAAATTAAAATTCATCATTTCAATTTCTGCTCGGCCGGGAATCGAACCCGGGACCTCTGTGTGGCCGACAGGCATGTAAACCAAGAGAACCACTCAGGTTATTATATGACAATTCTATAATTATGAAATAAATATCTACACTTGTTATAAACACTTAATTCAATCAATCAAATATTGTTTATTCTAGTTGGGTTATCTACATTGTTAACGTAAAAATATCCCTATTATTATTAATTTACTATAGAATCCGACAGACATACTCACCATGAATGAATATGAGAAGGTACGTAGGTAGATACAGTAAATAAATAAATATAATTTATTTCACGTTTCACAGACTCATATTTCATTAAAACCAAGATGCCATTTCATTAAAACAACGTTACGATTAAAGTTACGCCAAGATTATTTTGTTCATAGATTTTATCCTACAAAATTTAGCTTCAAACATTTTCAGAGCCTACGGAACACCAACGCCACAATCCGCGCCTATCTTGCCACAACTTTTTCCGGGCTTACGTAATATTCGCACTTATTTTTAAGGTCGTATGACATAGAATTGTGGAAGTGATACTATGTCAGTGGGTGAGAGTGGTTGCGTCACACCAATTAACCACTAGACGGCTTTTGATACGGTTTTGTGTAACGGTTACGTAAGCTCTGGGATCGGTGTTAATGTTATGGTCAGATATGATTGTTTTACAGAAAAACAATACGTTTGTTTTTATGTCTTTGTAATTGAAATTAAACAGGTGATCTGCTTAATCGTCTGCATCTATGTAAAATTAAATATCATGTTAAAAAAGAAGATATTTGGGTTAAGTTTTGCAATTATACAAGCTTTGATTTAGTTTAGTTTGTGCGTAGTAAAATCTTGCAATTTTTGACTTGAAGCAATTTGGCGCATTTCCCGGTTTACGATTTATCTGAATGCACAATGTAAGTTCCGTGACAATACAATGTTATGATACCATCGAGCTGATGATGGTGACGTAAGATGACCATACGAATCCCATCTAGTTTGGGCTCGGTTTATTTCTACTGATAAGTACGCCTCTGTCCCTCCTGTGGGACACAGTTCATACAGAATACGCGATAAAACCTTGCTATGAAAATAATATTTTTCATTTGAGATCTTATTTGTGTGCTCGTCGTTGAACGTTTCTGCTTTAATAAATATGATGTCTCGCAGACAGGCAGGTTGAAGATCGCATTGTTGTAAATATAACATTGGAAAACGCTGCTGCCCATTTTCCAGCCTACTGAGACCCCAGATCTTTTGCCTCGAAAAAGTTAATCTGCACAAACACTACATAATAAAAAACAAAGTCCTACACCAAGTCTGCCTGTCTGTCTCTTCGTAAAAACTCAAAAACTGAACAGATTTTCATGCGGTTTTCACCAATGGACAGAGTGATTCATGAGGAAGGTTATTTGTTAAGATCTACCTGTACAAAGCCGGGGCTGGTCGCTAGTATTTACTAATACCGATATCTCTCCATACCATTAACAAAGCTTCATAATTTCATACGAATCTAATGGTCTTATCATGGTCATCATAACAAACCAAACCTCTACCAATAACACCTTTACTTGAAAAAACATTCCAATTTTTTTTTTCGCTTTCCAAATCCTTCCGAGCCACCAGGCGCCCAGAAACGAAAGGCGGTCTCGCTTGTTTCTTGAGACCCGCCGAATTTCACCGAAGTATAAAGCACCAATAACCAGTATAAGATGAGCTAGCGCCACTATGGAGGCACCTATAAACCGGCCCGCCGAATTTTACCGAAGTACTCAGGCAGCATGTACCAGTAACCAGTGTAAAATGAGCTACCAACACTATGGATGCGCATACAAACCGGAGCCGATCACAGTTTTTGAGCGGGGACAACAACCTCTTGCTGTGGTCTGGTCGCCTGGTACTATGGCGTGCTTTATTGGTGTTGGGGGAATGATAGTGATGGACATGGCCGTGTCTGTCTGTCTGTCGGTCCGTTACAAACACCGCAAGGCGGACTTTTTGGTCGCAATCGTGGAATAAACAAAATGCTTTGAAATTGAAATATTCTCCCCGTGCAGTGGTTTAGTGTTAGGCAATGTGAGTACCATAGTTCTTTAAGAAGTGTGTGAAAGGGTTTTTTACCCTATATGTTCAATTTATTTGGTTTTTCAGGGTTGGCCACGCGTTAGTTATAGGTATTTTTAACACATTAGTGGTTTGTAACTGCGGGCCCAAACGCTTGAGGAAAAATTATAATATTAATTATTAAACACCAGGTCTGGCCGAAAAGTCTAAACACTCCAAGGTTATCCCCTGCCATATCTTTACCCAAAGAAAAGATAATAAAAAGATTAAAGGTCGATGGAGGCCCTTGGTGGAGGTGGATTATCCTTCTAAAGAACGTTTCTCGCTCATACTATTCCAATGTAGAATGAACTCCCAGCCACAGGGATTCCTTCGGACTATGACATGAGATCGTTTATGAGGTACATTAGATGTCTCTTTAGAGGCGAATACGCACTGTCAATACCCCTGGTGTTGTTAATGTCCATCAGGTGGCCCGCTTGCCTGTTAGTCTGTCGAATAACATAAAAAATTGGTGGAAAAAACCGCGGAATCCATTCGCGAAAGAAGACCTTACGGCTAAAAGCGTCCGGTTCTAATACTGAAAACCCGGCGCCGGGTGAACGCTCTCCGGAGGATGATACTGTGCGCGTGCGACGGGGCTTTGTTGCCGTGCTGTGGGCCCGGTAGTGTAACTTTTTTTTCTTTTGCTTCTGGATTTTGGTTTAGTATTGAAAGATGGGATCGCTTACCGTCAGTCAGGTGACTCGCTGGCTCTTTTGGCTTTGGTTTGTAATATTTTATACCCCCGACAAAAAAAGAGGGATGTTGTAAGTTTGACGTGTGTATGTGTCTGTCTGTGGCGTCGTAGCTCCCGAACGAATGGACCGATTTGGATGCGGTTTCCTCTATTTGAAAGCTAGATTAATCGAGATGGTTCTTAGCTTTGTTTCATTTAAATCGGTTTGGTAGTTTAGAAAATATTTGCGTTTAAGTAAACTTGGTCGGGGGTTATCCGACTTTTTCTATTGGTTAGGTTATTATGTTGATATCCGGCAGTGGACAGCGGTGGGTTGATAATGCATATATGAATGTGTTGATAATGCAAAAATTAAAAAGAAAAGTAAAAGTGTTTTTGCGCTCCCAAGGCACAAAAATAGAAAATATACAGGACAAAATAAAAAAAGAGAACAACAATACAAATTACACGAAGTATGTCGACAGCTTAAACTCTGCGGTTCAAAAGCAGGGAATCCAGTTAGAAATAAACTTACAGACAAATGTAATAAGACCAAAGAGTTTTATATTCCCTGTTCCATCATCATCATCACATATATAAAACTCTTTGGATAAGACTTAAGCACAGATAATATATTATTATTCTGATAACATAAGACTGATAAGATAATGTCTTCCAATTTGTATTGTCAATTATTTACTCCATATTACTGCATCCATTTAATCCTTTGGACCCAAATATCCAGCGTGCACGCTAATAAAGGGCTAGCCCTTCGACACGTGTCGTCCCTATCTCAGTGACCTACTTACACACACACTCACAATTGTGTGAGTGAATGTGTGTGTGGATTTGAGTGGATGTGTGTGTGGACACGCTGCATCCGTATGCATTTATTTAGGTTTAGTGTTACAGAGTTGTGTGTGTAAATTTTGGTGTAAATTCTTCGTATGTGTGCGTGCTTATCTTCTAGTAAAGTTTAGTTGTTTTTAAATGTGTGCGTCCTTTTGATAGGCTGTTATTGTGTGTATGTCGCTTAGGGTTGCCAACCCTACTATACATCCGACCTGAGTGGTTCAGTTGGTTAACAAGCCGGTCGCCACGCAGAGGTCCCGGGTTCGATTAACGGCCGAGCAGAAATTGATGAATTTTAATTTCTGTTATGGGTCTGGGTGTAGTATGTATAATAATATCTAACATATATAAAACAAGCTCTGTTTTCCTTGGCGTTAGATGACGCAGTGTGAATTTGTCAAAGCACATTTATATTTTTTTTATTTTTACATAGGTATAATCCTAATGTGTTTAGTGTCCGCCTACTATTATTTTAAAACTTTAATCTAGTTGGCGAACCTACTATATTTTATCAGCAAAGTCGCTTTGTGTCACTTACCGTAAAACGAAATGCGTCCTGAATTTTAATGTAAAAAATTCAGAAATAACACCATCCTGGACCAATTACTTACTAAAGATCAATGTTATACTAAATCTTGCTGCTGATAAATGGCAACAAGTGTACATCTACAGCACTGACTACAGTGAGTCCGATTGTAATACCAGTGGAACAAGATTTTCAATATATTTAAAGTTTTTATAAGTTTTACAGGTAGCTTATTTAAAGGTAGGTTTTATTAAAAATATTATAGATTATTAAATGAATTCCCTATTTTTATGGTTATTGAATCCGAAAATACAATTTTTTTTCTTTAAAAAGTTGGCAACCCTATTCGCTTCTTATTATGGCACTGCGCAGTGGGTGTGACAGTTTTTAAAACACGTCAGATTTTGTTTGGGCCCCGATTTTTGTAAACAACTGGGTTCCTTTCTGTGTTATCTAACAGTGCTGTGAGATACGACTTCGAGGGCTTTCCACTTTTGTGCGTAGGATGTAATTTTTTTTTCGTTGAACTCGATTGTGTGTGTGTGTTTGTTCGATTGTTGAATGGGTGTCGTTGTATGTGTGGCAGGTTTGGTATTGTGCGGTTTAGCCGATTTTGTTTGCTGGCTTAATGTTCAGCCAAAAAAGTGAAATAACATGTAGGATTATCACTAGATAGCAAGGTCCGTCGGGAGACCCAACAAAAGGATTGACATTGCGGTGTCTGATTCGACAGCCGCGGCGTACGATGTGAGGATACCGAAGATCGGTAAAATGGACAAAATGAATCGGAAACCGTACGATGAGGATTAGGCAGAGGCAGAGGATGATGATGATTATAAAACAAAGTCCCACGCTGCGTCTGTCTGTCTGTCTAATAAACTCTGATAAACTCAAAAACTACTGATCAGATTTTCATGCGGTTTTCACGGAAAGTATAGTACCTATAAGTTGTTGAGGTTACTACGTTGCTAGTAGGTAGATAATTTATGTAGATATACAAGAGATTTCGTAGGTTATATGCACTTCAAAATCTGTAGGTAAACCTCAACATCTGCCTGCCTTTATCTCATTCATGTGGGATCGGCACTGTATGTTTTCTTTCTCCATTCAACCCGTACGTTCTAATATGCAGTTAAAAATCTGTAAACATTCACCAGTCCAGCCGTATCTAATTATTTTTCCAGGACCAAAAGTTATTTTTGAATAATTGTGTAGCTTCCTATAAGTGAAAGAATTATCGAAATCAGGTTCGTGGGTAGGTAGGTAGGTACCGGTAAGGTGGTAGGACTCAAGCCAGGAGCCAAGCCTGGAGGAGTCCGCTTGGGTGAGTACCTACATCCGTCTTATCTATTTCTGCGGCCAAGCAATAATGCTTGTATTGTTGTGTCCCGCTTTGAAGGATAAGGTAGCCAATGCCTGTAGTTTTACTGCCAGAAACAGCCTTCATTCTGGCCTAGGAGTCTAGTTTGGTAGGCAAAGAGTTCCATTCCTTAGCCCTACGATGTTATTTCTTAGCCCTGCGGACTATGTAATTCGTTGCTTGGTCAAACGTTCAGATTTTAGGACGATTAGAAATAGATTTTCCGGTATTCGTATCCTTTGACAGTTTAATGCCCTAAATCACTAAATGTAGTAAAACTTGGCGACCATAGCTTCAAATATTGTACATAACGGGTTAAAAATCATCTTAGCGTCTCTCGCGGACGAGGGCCCGAGGTCCGCCTTGTTAATGATCCAGAATTTGGCAATTACAGGGAAGCGACTGCAACCTGACCTTCGTCACCCTACTACCAGAAGCACCTGACCAGATCGGATTATGGTTACACATTCAGTTGCCTGAATGTGCAGGTTTCATCGCAATGTTTTCCCTCACCGTAAGAGCATCGGTTAGTATTCAACTAATGTACATAACTCAGAAAAGAGTCAACACTTGGCGATCCCAGCTTCAAATAAACAGCGGATGATATCAATAAATGTAAACATAAAACCTACGCTACAGAAAATAATTCGGACCCATATCGTCTATCGGTTAGCGAGTCAATAAAACACATAATTTTATTGCGAAATTTTATTGTCGGTTGATTCAAAACTCATTACATTCGTCGACAAATCGGTTTTAGGTAAACTATACGTAAGGATTTCTTGTTATAAATAATAAATATTCTGCTCCAAACTAAGCCAAGGTTGCAATGGGTGATGTGCGCACCCCGTCCCCACGTCCCGTGTCGCTTTCGATGAAACCTGAAAAGCCTTCCCGGCTACAGGTGCTCCCAAGGGGTGTTTAGCACGTAGGCGCCTAGGTTCATTTTGGCGAGTCGTGCATAACCAGTCCGGCCGGCCGGCTGGTACTCATGAGAGTTCACCTCCTCCCTCCCAACCGCTACCGGAGGGTACACAATTCCTATGCGTTGGGCGCAAAAAACAAACATTGGGTGATAGATAACAAGTATAGGTTCTGTCACGGGGTGCTAATCGGCTTCCAAGACTGTTACCAGACTCAGGGTTCAAGACCTTGGCCAACCTTGTTTCGCCGGTATTAGGAAGCACACCAAACACGTGGCGAGCATATTGGCGAGTGGAGAGTAACTAGCCTCAAAGTACGAAACGGTCACCCATCCAGTCTCTGGAGTCTGCGAGCGTTGCTTAACCTTGGTTATCGGTCTTTCAACTAGACCAACACAGACCAGGGCAGCTTGTTTCAGTTTCATATTATCGCGCGTACATACTTAAAATAAACATTAAAATATAATAACGTTTTTAGTTACTAAGTTGTCGTTTGTAAATTAATAATCCTATCAAAACATTTTAATGTGAAAATTTGCTAAGTCTCGTGGCTCTCCCGTAAAAATATATGAGATATAAGCTGGAACCAAGTCTGACAGTACATTTTCAGTGTCTCTTTCTAGAGAAGGGTTGCCTGGAAGAGGTCGCTTATAGTGATAAGGCTGCCTTTGCCCACAATGTTTGAAAAGATCTGTAAATTTTTTATTTTTTGTAATTTTGTTTGCAATAAAGAGTGTATCTATCTATCTACATTTTTTTAAATATATATTCTGCAAATTGCACCGTAGTTCTAACAATACTTAAACTTATGATCAATATATTTTATGCATCTCTGTTGTCTAGTATTCATGTTTATTATTGTTTTTCATATCAAACGTCTTGTCAGATAAATTCCTTTTATCAAAGGATTTTGATTCTTAATCCTAGTACCAATAAAGTTTTGACACCTATCTACGGATATCATCAAGAAATGGTCCAACCTTCACAACACAAGCATCCTCGATCACTTTCTATTCGTCGAGGCGTGAACTCAATTAGCACCTTCTTGTGTTATCTTCTCGAATTCTCGTCTCGGAAAGTGAGGAATCGATTTATTTTTATTACTAAGGTTGAGAATAACAACTCTAAATTCCTTTAAACAGACTAAAGGGTAAAAAAAGTTGTACAAAACTAAAAACTCCCGACTGCTCTTAAGGAACTGAAAAGTTTATGATAAGCAGATTGATGTACGTACATGTGTAGGTAGACATCATCATCATCATCACAGCCCGTAACAGTCCGCTGCAGGACTTAGGGCCTCTCCCACGAAAGGGGAGGTTATTGCCATAATCTCCACGCTTGGCAGGCGGGTTGGAGATCGCAGTGTTTAAATACAATGTAGAATAGGTAGACATAATATAGTGTAAACTGTACTTTAGTTATACGCAGGACCCGTAAAGTTTTTTTTATTACCTAGGGAGGCACACGGTCGGTACACCTGATGGAAAGTGGCCACCGTCGTCCACGACATCTGCAAACTAATGGGAACGGATGAGGTCTAAATATTCGTATAGGTGCCTGCCTACTAACTGTGTGATATTTTATAGAATTGTAATTTATACAAATCCTAATTACGTATTTAAAAAGATCGACGAAATCGACGAATAGAAAAGGAATCTAGATAGCAGTCTTGCCAAAGAGGTCTCGTCAGGGGTGAAAGGGAGAGTTGATCTGGATTCGTATGTTGTATAATTGAAGTCAATACATTGCAGAATACTCAGAGAAATACACATTGTATTTGCTTGCTTTCTAAGGCTCATATCGATGATATGGGGGATCGGAAAGGACTAAACCTAGTAAGGACTAAAGAAAATTAAGCGTTATTCCCTGGAATTACCTCGGATTACGATAATCTGTTTTGAATTCAGATATCTTAATTTCTGCAACGGATATTCTGAAATGTATCTTAATCGGCCATATTTGAATGAAAGTTGTATGGATAGGATTGTGTGTTTTGTTAGTGAACACACTAACCGATACTTATGGTGAGGCAAAACATAGTGATGAAACCTGCACATTTAGGTGACTGTTATGAATCTGCCAGCCCCTTTCTGCCATCGGGAAACGCGATCTGGGCGAGCGCTTCATCCTTATGTTGTGGATCTTCCACCTATCCAAACGAGCCGCTGTAGTTCAAATTTTATAATGCATGTGGCTAAGGAATGGAACGCGTTACCTTTTTTTTTTTTTTTTTTTTTATCCGGCAGACAAACAGGCATGCGGGCCACCCGATGGAAAGTGGTCACCGCAGCTTATGGACATCAGCATCACCAGAGGTGCTACCAATGCGTTGCCCGCCTCTAAGGAGACCTCTAATATACCTCTTGAACGATCCCATGTCATAGACCAAAGGAAACACCGTGGCTGGGAGCTCATTCCTCATCCGAATCGTACGAGCGAGAAACGTTCTTTCGAATCTTCGCGTGGACACCACTAGAGGGTCCACGTAATGGGTGGGTCCACCTGCGAGTGTGTTCCCCGATCATTATAATCTAGACGCCTTCAAAGCTATAGTGAACAGGCTGTTACGAGACAGGCATGCTCCATCACCGGCCGCACCGTCACTTGCCACCAGGTGAGATTGAGGTCAAATGCCCGGCAAGGCCCATTATTAAAAAAAAAAAGATTACTACATCGGTCTCGCAAGCTTGTTGCTACTACCTAGACCAGTGCCGCATTCAATCCTCTAAATTAATATCTACCCTGATACATAATGCAGTAGGTATATACATTTGTCCGTCACGAAGCCCTACCCGCCCAGGGTTACCATTTTAGCACCGGCGGCGTCTGGCAAGAATGCTGTCGGTTATTTTTAACGGCTTGGTTAAATGGGGCGTCGTGTGGTTAGCGGGAAACATTAGTTTATTTATTTACTGCAGAAACTTTGGACTGTCTTCCGAACCTGCTATTGACGTATGGTTGGGTTGTATGCGTGATCTCTCTAAAAGCGAGGTATTTAAGAGAAGTATGACATAAAAGTGGGATACCCCGCTCGAGTTAGATGAGCGCACCCCGTCCCTACGGGGTGTCGCATCCGATGAAACCTGAAAGGCCTTCCCGGCTACAGGTGCTCCCAGGGGGTGTTTAGTACTTATGCGCCTGTATAGTCCTGCCTCTCTTATACCCCCGGAAGTGGTAAAATAAAATGGAATGAATACAATCATCTTGGCGTTAATGTCCCAGTCGTGCTCCCGCGCACGAGGGTCCCAGGTCCGCCTTGAGCATGATCCAGGATTTGGCTGATCAGATAATTACCTACCCAGATTGGATCATAGTTACACATTCAAGTCGCCTGAATGTGCAGGTTTCATCACGATGTTTTTCCTAACGGTAAGAGCATCGGTTAGCATTCAACTAATTTACATAACTCGGAAAATAGTCATTGGTACATGACCGCAGTGGGATTCGAACTCGATACCTCTCGCTTACGATTCGGATACCTTAACCACTTGGGCACCGATGCTTCTCTCCACGTTACAAAATACCTGCTGCAGCCAGAAAGCGAACCCTTCCCATCACCTTCATCAGCATCTCCAGCCCAGTAGACCACTGCTGGACATGATGATTGACCTGAGTCTTCTCCACCATCACGGGCATTAGTCACAAACCAATTATGTCAGACATAATTTACATCAAACTTTTCCAGTATAAATAATTTGCAATGACGATAGTCACGTAATAAAAACAATTGTAACCTTAAGTAGGTATCGACTGAGTTCCCACAATCATTGCGTAGTACAATTACGTTTAACCTAAGCGGCTATAAGTTAACGGAATTTTTCATATCAAGCCTGATTCAATACACAACATCATTGGTAAGTATTCAAGTAAGTATTGTGTTTATTGCCATGCGGTGTTGTAGAACACCAAGATTTCTATCACTTCCGCGGGTATACGAGAGGCAGGGCTTAGCGGGACCGTCTTAGAATAAGAATAAGAACATTTATTGCCACAAGACAGTTCAACACGACACAAATAAACAAAGTTAAAAATAATACAAAAAGAAGAAAAAGCATTTTTTTTTTGTAGGTAAGTAACACCCACCGTCTGAATTGGTGCTATCGACAGGGGAAAGACCTCCACCACATCATACTGCAGTTAAACAATAATTGTAAACAATGAAGTACTTGCTTTTGTCCGCGACTTCGTCCGCTTTTTCGGTTATTACATTACATTTCAGTATATCTTTAATCCATCAGTGTACTTACTTATTTTAGCCATACGAAGCTTTAACTTATTGGAAGCTAAGTCTTTCGGAAACCTCGGCTACATGCTACAAGTGATAACCCAAGTATCTCTCACATCCCTTGTATCCTCAATTCCGATGCAAACTCCCGATACCGATCAGGTGGTAGGACTCTGTCAAGCCTGTGGAGTCCGCCTGGGTATGTACCACCGCCTTATCTATTTTTG
Organism: Blastobasis adustella; assembly: GCA_907269095.1. Taxonomy (NCBI): domain Eukaryota; kingdom Metazoa; phylum Arthropoda; class Insecta; order Lepidoptera; family Blastobasidae; genus Blastobasis; species Blastobasis adustella. Next base: position 4,105,557 of record OU026132.1, read on the forward strand.
CCGCCAAGCAACAATGCTTCCATTGTTGTGTTCCGGTTTGAAGGTGCCAGCCATCGCAATTACAGGCATGAGGCATTTAATCTTAGTCCTCACAGTGACAAAGACTGCGGTTCTGCATTTTTGCTACCTGCAACCTAAATGCATAGTTGGTAGATGTTATGGGCAACAGTTACCGCTTACCATCAAGTGAGCTATCTGCTCGTTCGTCACACCATAGCATAAACAATCACCAAACGAGCGTCCACAGGAACAGAAGCTGACATGACCTTTTTAGCTCATAGATTTCCTTATAGGCATACATAGGCCACCAATACGCTGACCAAACTAGTGCGAACTAGTTGTGCTTGTAAGTAATATCAGTGTATACTGCCCCGGTTAACAGGCGGCCGACCGTTGCATGGCAGGGTTGGCGATCTGGGAAATTTTCGTTCGTTAGAATCCTTTGGGACGCAGACGACCATGTGTTATTGGCATCGTTGGCAAAGGAGTTGCAGATGTGCAAATACGTTACATGGATCTTTGAAAAGAAAAGGTAGGAGTGAATGTTGATAACACGAAGGTAATTTTTGAGAAAGGTGGAGATACGACTGACTGTGCAATCGTGTTTACGGGTGAAAAATTGTAAAAGGGGAAATTCGGAAAGGGAGTCGTATTTTAAGATCAATGTTTATAAGGGATGCAAAGAGTGAAAGTGATGTTGAATGGAGAGTGAATGTGGGAATAGCATAACAATAGAAATTACCAAAAATTTGTCTTACCTTGCATGCTTCACGTCTTTTTAGTATGAAAAGGCGTCGGTATATTTTTCAGGTCCGTGGGTGTGGGTTTGTTACTTGAAGGTTTCAATGTAGTAACGGTTTAGAAGGACCGTTTATCATCATCCAGCGCTTATCCCGGCCTCTACCAGGGTCCGCTTTCCTACTCATTCTTCTCTACTTCGCCTGTTCTTCGACATCCTCTCGTTGAAGACCGTTGGCTCTCGCATCCAACTCAGCAATGTCAATCCATCGTTTCTGGGCCTTCTTTCCTGATACCGGCAGGTTAAGGCACCTATTTCCCATATATCCCTACAGCTTACGCAGCGCATTACCATACCACGGCGTTGGAAGCACCGTTACCAACTGAAACCTAACATTCAATTCCAACCAACAACACCAGAGGATCAGAAACCATTCAGCGACAGCCCTGTTCTCGGGTGCAAGTGCAGTGTGTATTTATATCGGCCCAAATTCTAAAGCGGGATGCGTTTGTGGGCCAGCCACGCTTCCCCCGCGCTCGTTTCAGTGGGTTCTTTACAAGCTCCGTAAACGTATACCATCCTAGTACTTGGTGCCTGGTGGGAGTGGGGCTTTTCGTGTTTATGACGGCCTGCATACGTGATTTTTTCTGTTCGAATTAAAATAAATATATAATTAATGTTTATTCCAAATAATACAACTCAACTGTTGAATTAAGCTCGCCTTTGCACTTAAGTTACCTTCTGTTAAATTGTACTTATTATTTTTGCGTTCAATAAACAAATAAAGAATAAAGATTGGAAAGTTAGCTAGCTACCTTCATAGACTGCCAATTTTGTTTTGCTCTGTGCCTTATTCCAATAAAATAACGAAGTCACAACAAAAAATCCTCTAACAAGAGTTTTACAAAACATCCCCCTGATCCATAAACTAAGTAAACTTGTATCTTAGGGATCAGTGATCCACCGAATGGAGACTAGCATCTCTACACTTAGTCAAAAAGTATAAAATTTGCACATTTTAGCAATATATCGGATAGGTAGGTATACAAAAATAATGTATACAATATGTGCATAATCTTGTATAATAATTTACCAAATGAAATTAAAATATTAGAGGAGAGGCAGTTTAAAGTAAAGTTAACTGAATGGCTTCTACGATATTGTTTTTATGACACTAAAGAATTTTTTAATTATAAAAATATGGTTCCAATTACACATACTTTGTAGAAAAAAGTGCTAAAATTATGTATAAGTGCTATTAATTTTTAATTTTGTGAAATGTGTTAAATATGCTTATATACCTACTAATTTAATATTTGTATGCCCAAAATAGGGCTAGACATAGAGAGACATTCAACTTTATAACAACTAATAAGTTATGTATATGTATACACCTATGTTACAAATAAATGACTTTGAACTTTGAACTTTGAACATAAAGGATAAGAGAGAAAAGGTGTGTGTGGAGTACATGTCATATAAACTCAAACACAAATTGTAATTGGAGCCGCTCGACTAGGAAGTATCTCCACCTTACAGAATACCGTAGCCAAACAATATTATTTTAATCTGGTGACAGCCCGGCTTCGCACCTTAACAAATAATACACCGAAACCTTCCTCATAAATCACTGTCTATTGGTGAAACCTGCTCAAAAATCCGTTCAGTTGTTTTTGAGTTTATCGCGAACAGACAGACAGACGCTGCGGGGGACTTTGTTTTTATAATATGCAGTGATAGTGATAGTATTGAGTTCCTGCCGGTGAGTAAGGTCTCCACTGCTCCAAGGGGTGAAGATTTGGAGAACCCGTGGCTTTGGCAGTGGAGGGGCATTTGCCTTTTTGCTGCCAGAGCAACGTGTTATAGAGGTGGGCAACGCAACGATACTTCTGGTGTTGCTAATGTCTATAGGTGCAAATATTTTTACGGGGTCGGCAACGTGTGGATGATGCCTCTGGTATTGCAAACTTCCATAGGCTGCGGTGACTGCTCACCATCAGGCAGGCCGTAAGCTTGTTTGCCATCTGGTATTAACAAAAGGTTACCCAACACCAGGTACACAGAATCACGTCAATCCCGCTAAATTATCTCGTTATCTATTGCCCTGATCTTGACCAGGGTCTTATGACGGCGGATAATTATAAATCTAGTAGCAACAATCGAATACCAAACGATCCGGTGTCACGCAAAGTGTTTTACATTGCCTCATCAATGCAGGAAGTCAGCGCTTCTGGTGTAAGTGTCAGTATCATCATCATTATCATCTTAGCGCTATGTCCCTGTACGCGAGGGCCTGGAATCCGCCTTCCTACTCTTCCTGGCCCACTTCGCTCGGTCTTCGGCATCCTTGGTGGTGAGCTTGTTGGAACGCATATCATTCTTCAACAACGTCAAGCCTTCGCTTCTTGGGCCGGTCTTTGCTTCCCGTGCTGGGGGGTGGCATGGTCAGGCATTTGTTCCCTATGTAATTTGCCGCTATGCGCAAGACGTGGCCATACCATCGGCGGCATAAGGCGGCAATCTTGCAGCTTATCTGCGATGTCACATACGCCAAAGCTACCTCGAATGTGGGCGTTCCGATCGCGATCCTTCCGTGTAACTCCACACATCCACCGCAGCGTCTTCATTTCCGTGACGCGCAGCTCCTGTTTGTGTCGCTCTGTTGGGGCTAAACCTCGCTACTGTATAGGAGAGCAGGTATAATTATGATCATATAGACCTGTCCTGACAGCTTTATCGGCATTTTAGAGTCACAAATGACATCTGCCGTCTCCTGCCGTTTGGCCCAAGTCGCGGATATTCGGGCTTTGACGTCGCTATCGATGTTCCCGGTTGCGCTATAAGTGTAAGTATTACAAATTTATTTAAAATCTTCTTTACTATGGCGGACTTAAAGCTACGTAACGTAGTACGTACTCTTTAAGAGAGGTAAAGGAGAGGTAGGGCATAGCGGGGTATCCCGTTGGAATTGGAGCCGCTTGACTAGGGAAGTACCTCCACCTTACAGAATACCGCAGCTAAACAATACTCTTTTTAATAGTTTTATGTTTCTGTCGGTGTATAGGGTCTCCAGTTCTCCATGGGGTGGGGATTTGGGGAACCGTGGCTATGGCAGTGGAGGGGCATTTGCCTTTTTGCTGCCAGAGCAACGTGTTATAGAGGTGGGCAACGCATTGGCGATACTCTTGGTGTTTCTAATGTTTATAGGCAGCGGTGACCACTTCCCATCAAGTGGACCGCTTGCCTGTTTGCCTACCGTATGTCATTAAAAAAAATCGTAGCTTTTTCTACCAGTCAACTAGAGAGCAATAAATAAAAATTTCATGGCGGTGCAACAAAAAGAAGAGAAAAGAACAGAAAATTAACTATAAGCAACATTAAATTTATTTTAACAATATCAAACATTAACAGTATATATATACGTTTAGTTCCTCTCAAATAATAATTACAGTATATAGTACTTGCAAGACAGGTCCTGTAAACATTGTGATAGATGACTCGACTAAGGAAACTGCCTTCCGGAAGATGGTCACAGTGACCTTCCACCGATGTTAGTATCATCTAAGACAATGGTATAACGATGAAGGACCGACACGCGATCCTGATTGCGTTGTCTCTAATGAACTAATCCATAGTATTGTTTACGGAAAAATATGGTAACTTAGTATTATAATTATAGATTTATTTGATTACAGTTGGCTGGGTGTAGATAGTTGGTGTATTTTCCTCTTTATAAGTGCGAGGACAATCGAAAAGGGAGTACATTAGATATCCGTGTAATAATCATCATCTTGGCGTTAATGTCCCGGTTGTGCTCTCGCGCTCGAGGGCCCGGGGGTCAGCCTAGACGATGATTCAGGATTTGGCAAATTAGATAATTACAGTGGAGCGACTGCCATCTGACCTCCGTGACCCTGCTACCAGGGGAACCTGACCGGATTGGATCAGTCGCCTGAATGTGCAGGTTTCATCACGATCTTTTCCGTCACCATAAGAGCATCGGTTAGCATTCCACTAATGTACATAACTCAGAAATGAGTTATTGGTACATGGCTAAAGTGGGATTCGAATCCGGTACCTCTCGCTTACATGTCGGATTTGACCATTCGGCTACCGAAGTTCCCAGTACATCTAACATTCGTATTTACAAAAAATACGTAGAGTTACTATGCGTTCTTACAGTGCTCGTCTGCTAAGTGACCGCACTTGCGTTCAACACGGGTCTATAATAGGTCAATTTCGTCCATTTTATAAAACATTAGTTACCCTGGCCGTGTGGTGTCCGGCAGAGTAGAATAGCACCAACCCCTTACATTCATGGGTGTCGTACAAGGCGACTAATGTTTTCGAGGCAAAAGATCAAGAGTCTCCGTAGTCTGGAAAACGGGCAGCAGCATTTTCCATTATTATATTTAAACACTGCGATGTCCAACCCGCCTGCCAAGCGTGGAGATTATGGCAATAACCTCCCCTTCCGTGGGAGAGGCCCTAAGTCCTGCAGTGGACTGTTACGGGCTGTGATGATGAGATACCTTGTACGACACCCATGAGCGTAAGGGATATAGCTTGTGTATTTGGCAAATAGCTTTTTAGCTACAGGGCACCACGGCCCCAAAGTTTCCACAGCAAACGCCGCAAATACGCAATTCTTCTACAACAATATATCTATCATATTTTTATATTATTAACTTCAGAAGTATGAAGCCTTCAAAAGTACCTACACATCTTTCGTGACACAATTTTTCTGGAATGCTCCTTGGGACGAAGAGGAAGACGTTCATTGAATTCACGTCAAAACAATCTCCAACAATGCACGTGACTTTTCAGCAGTGACTTTACATACAGATGTAAAGTCACTCCTGAGCTGGCTCTACTCCGGTGGTGTGGTGGCGGTGGCGTGGGGGCCGGGTCGGTTTTTTCCCTCAAATATGGTTGAATTGGTCGATGGCTGGGCCCTGCGTTATACTCATGAACGGGAGCTGCCTTGGTGGACTGCTCACTCTTGCTGTAGTTTAGGTAGTTTTCATAAGTATAATAGACATACCTGTATAATATATCGGGCGCCGTCCGGCTCTGCCTGGCATTGTCGGGCGTTGCCCGGCTCTGTCTAGTTTTGTCGGGTGCAGTCCGGCCGTGGTCGGCGTATAGTTGGTGTGCTCCTGTCCTGGGGCGGCCATCGTGTGTTTCCTTCCTTCTTTCCTACCTTCCTTTGTGACGATTGAAAGAGATATTTAATGTCCTAATCAATAAAGAAATTTTGAGTTTGAGTTTGATGTGCCTGGGAAAACCTTTCTCAACGCCCTCGAAACGAAAAGACGACTTCGTCTTAAACTTTTAAGTAACTAAAAAAATTTTTTTTTTGTTCCAGTCTGTGCACGGATACCAACGTTTTGTGGGTCTCCGAAACTTCTACTATAATTACAAAGTGAAATTTTTATTGTACTCGATGACATACGATAACCGACGGCGCCCTCACAGTCTATAAATGAATACTAGTTAATACTATTATTTTCCATTCCATTACAAGATTGACGTAAATGCGTCATTTCGTCGGCGTTGCATTTTTTCGATACAAATCTGTGTGAGTAGTTTTTTATTGTTATGCTGGCGACAGTATATTTTTGCTTATTGTTTCGCACTTTATAATTTGAATTGATTGAATGGTGGGTGGTACAAAGTTAGGTTGTTCTTATAATATTAGCGACGCTATGAAACACAATTCTGTAAGTATGTTGGTGCCGTTGCTTATTGGACTAGTGGACCCGGCGCGACCTCATTCGCGTACACCTACTTTACTACTTTACCCCTACATACCCATTTTTTCTTGCTTATAAACCTTCCTCTTTAATCACTCTATCTATTGTAGAAAACCGCATTAAAATGCGTAGTTCAAAAGATATGAGCGTTGACATAGACAGAGGGCGGGAAGCGACTTTGTTTTATGCCATGCTATGAAATGCATTGGTTGCAGCTAAGTGGTTTAATATTACAAGCTTCATCCTGCGCTTTGCCTGCGTAAAATATACAAAGTCGTAGATAACATAACATCACACATACACTTTGTTATTAACCTCCGACGAAAAAGAGGGGTGTTAAAAGTTTGACGTGTGTAGATACACAGACACCACACATATTTGGTTTGCTGGTAGAAAACTCAACTGTTGAGTTAGGCTCGCCTTTGTACTTAAGTTACGTTGTATTAAATTGTGTTTAATATTTTTGTTTACAATAAAGAATAAATGTGTCTGTGACTCGGTGTATCTGTGTCATCGTAGCACCCGAACGAATTGAATGATTTCCATGCGTTTTACTTATTTTGAATGCTAGTTCAATCGAAATGGTGACCACTTTCCATCAGGTGGCCCGCTTGCCTGTTTCCCTACCGTATGACATAAAAAAAATGGTTTCATTAAAATCTGTTCAATAGTTTAGGAAATATTTGAATATATGTATACTTGATCGGGTCGACGTTTTCCTCTAACTACCTGATTTGCCAAATCCTGAATAATGGTCAAGGCAGATGCCGGGCCTTCGTGAGCGAGAGCACAACTTGGACAATAACGCCAAGATGATTATTTAAAATGCTCATTCTGGTGAAGAATATTTTGAATAATTTAGGCGACAACTTAAGCTTCACCTAAGTGCGATCGGGTAGACTTTCTAATCAAGGACGTAACCCAGTATTTGCTCAGACATTGTCACCTGGCTCGCGCCGTTGGCAGCGCCCAGGCGCCCGAAATACTCCACATCGTGTCCCTGATCACCTTGACTGACATTTTATTTATACTGTCTATCTATCCACTACACTTGACTACACTTGTAGTGTCCGGGTGTAGAATATTGGAACCCCTTCGACTGATCATCATGGGGTGTCTTGTATTACTACTATCCTAACAGCACAGTTTAAATTTAAAGTAAAACAATTCGTGTCTATCATATAATAAGCTTATAATAGGATATCACAGCCAGTTAAGTATTATTAAATTCTTTCATTCTTAGCGAGAAAATACATCGATACCTATTCTGTCAACCCTGTGTAAATACCTAATTCACTGGTAGAAAAAAGAGAGGAAGACTCCTGTGATGCACAACAAACTCTCCTCTCGGCCTAGGTTCTTGAAACTATCTCCTTCTTCACCTGCCCTTATCCCAAGATCGTATCGGTGGTTCTTGATGTTGTCTTGTGGTCAACGTTTACTTCAGGGTATTTCGTGAAGGAGCGAAACATGTGTCGAGATTGGGACAAAGCTTAAATTTCATAATAGATAATAGATTATTAATGTAGAAGATTGTAATATAATCATATATTTATTTTCAGATTTAACTTTCATAGAGTTTTAGTAAAGGTGTGTTGGCACCTTGCTCAATTTCCCCTTCGGAAGATATCACTTCACCCAGGGGAGTGATGTAGGGTGATCAGAAAAGATGCTACTAAAACCCCACCTTGTATCCACAGCCGCTTTTTATCGAAACGCCAACCTCATAGATAGTTTGCACTGTTGTGTTCCGACGGATACCCAAACTATGTTGGGTCTATCAGTATTTACGGGAAATACCTTGAGGCACTAGAATGTCACCCAGTAACAATTCAGCTTAAATAATATTAGTAGATATTGTTACTAAATTTGTTTTATAGCTCCGATGGCTTTTTGTTTTGGATCTGACAGTCCAATCTCCGCAATGGTCTTCAGGATGCTGTTGCGTCTCCGCAGGGACTGCGGCTTTCTTGCGCATGGTTGCATGGAGCCGTGCGTGCGTGCTTTGCAAATCTCGATCTTATCTAAGCTAGAGCTCTTACCTCCTCTCCTCTTCGTGCCTTTTTTATATCTTACAAGCGAGCAAGCAACCAGGATGGATAGTGGTCAACGCTGCCTATACAGTAGCACCACCAGCAGTTGTAGTCTTCCTGCACCGCATACTTTTTTCGATTATTATCTCTGCTGGTAACTGGTAGATAATGCTATTTTGGCTTTAAGTCCGCCATTGTACTTTTGGTAAAAAAAAGTATAAATAAATAAGAAAACACCAGGGAAATGCCAAGGCCACGGTTTCCACCATATGGAACACCAGAGACCTTACTCACCGTCAAAAATAGTACACATTGTTTGGCATGATTCTGTAATGTGGAGGTACTTCCCCAGTTATCATCGTCTTGACGTTAATGTCGCGGTTATGCATGATCCAGGATTTGGCAGATCAGGTAATTACAGAGCGACTGCCACCTGACCTCCGTGACCCTGTTAACAGCGGAACCTCACTACACTTGATCATGGTTACAAATTCAGTCGCCTGAGTGTGTAGGTTTCATAACGATGTTCTCCCTCACCGTAAGAGCATCGGCTATCCCGCTATGCCCTCCCTACATCTTCTAAAATCATCACCTTAATGTCATCAGGTTAATTATCAAACATACATTGTCTCAACCCCAGATGCGATATTGGCAAACGCAGCGTCTGCATCACCGATAGTTGACTCACCGGCGTCCTATGCGATACTAAAAGGAGATCTAGATGCTATTATTAGAGCTAATACTGCACATTTTATTTATAAAGTTGGGTCTGTGTGATTTGGCCGTGTGGTGTCCGGCAGAGTAGAATAGCACCAACCCCTTACACTCGTGGGTGTCGTACAAGGCGACTAATGTTTTCAGGCAAAAGATCTAGAGTTATATTTACAACACTGCGATAAAGCACGTATTAAATTATCCACGTATACATTGAACAATCTGGGCGAGCTTAGGCCCCCCTGTCTCACCCCGCACTGCAATCCATTTGGTTCAGATAGTTTATGATAAAAATAAAAATATACCATAATTGGCGTGAATATCGCAGTGCTCCTGCGCGCGACTGCCGGAGGTTCACCTTGATCGTGATCCACGATTTGGTAAATCAGCTAATAACACTAGAGCGACTGTCATCTAACCTCCGTGACCTGAGCAGGGGAACTTGACCAGATGTAATCATGATCACACATTTAGTCGCCTGAATGTACAGGTTTCCTCACGATTTGCCGTAAGAACATCGTAAGAGCAATCATACCACCTGATGGAAAATGGCTACTGTCGGAACGGATGCGGACCGTTATTATGAACACATACCTTAGAATCCCAAGAATCCCAATCACTTCTTTGATCGCAACCTAGTTTCGTACAAGGATTATGAACTACTATCAACGCAGTTACGATACCGAAGTTCCGAATGCATCCGACGGAATTAAATTTATTTTATAAGTTTTCCGTCCGTAGTTTTGCAATACGGACTTAAAAAGTAGCCCTTGAGTCTACCGAATCCTATACAGAACTGATTTCAAATCACATATCATCACAGCCCATAACAGTCCACTGCAGGACTTAGGCCCTCTCCCACGAAAGGGGAGGCACGATAACAATGGAAGATGCTGCTGCCCATTTTACATATATCAGCCTACGGAGACTCTAGACATTTTGTCTCGAAAACATTAATCGCCTTATACGACACTTACGAATGTAAGGGGTTGGTGCTATTCTACTCTGCCGGACACCACACGGCCAAATAAAATCTTTGTAAACAAAGTGTGTTGTTTATGTTTAATTGCTTAAGTACCTACTTTGAGAAGACATTGCGAGAACATTCCAGAAGTTACGATGTTTTGAGTTTTTCGAGCTTCAGGATTGCGAAGTCACGATGAAGTTTTTCGTTAAAATAGCTACATTTGAAAGTTTACAAACCTCGTTAGGTAATTTGGTGACCTTTCCCCCAAAATATAGGCGGTGTGTCGCTAATATTGTTAGCTTATATAACTGGTTGTTAATGAATTGAAATTGTTCTATTTATAATTTGTCATGGATTGGGACTTTTAAATTTAGCTACAGTACGGTGTAATTTTAGACTTATGTTTCTTGAGTAATTTTTTTTTGTATTTATTTTTGTAAAATTTTTCTTTTTAAACTTCGACGAAAAAACACTTTTTGTTCCAGAATATAACCCGGGTGTAATAAGCGCACCAGGCGCTTTATTCTTGGCCTTGTGCGTTTTGGCAAGCCAAATTTATGTTTTTTTTTGCGGGATTGAATATTTTACGTAATTTAAATAGGTATAATACAAGAATAAGTCCATTGTTACTTTAGGAAATTTTTCTTTGCAATCAACATACAGGGTATTTGATGTATCATTAGCCAATTGCAATGGTTGAAACAAGTGGTTTTTAGGGTCATTAGCTTATAGTGGGTCCCCAAGTCATCTTGACTCCCAGGACTGTTTTATATAAATTGTTGTTCTTGAAGGCATTCAAAACCGTTTTAGTAACGGAATGTAGGTAATTCTTAAGCTGGTAGTGAAAGTACTTGTATTGTAAAATAATTAAAGCGGGGTGTAGACAGACTTAGTAACCTGAGTTAGGTAAGTATTGTCTATATAATGAAAAGGACCGTGTGGTGTCCGGCAGAGTAAAATAGCACCAACCCCTTACACTCGCGGGTGTCGCACAAGGCGACTAAAGTTTTCAAAAATGAGCAGCAGATTTAGGGCCTCTACTCTATCGGAGGAGAGGCCCTAAGTCTTGAAGTGGACTGTAATGGACTGAGACGAATGGAGAAGAGAGAAATGGAGAGGAGTAAAGAAAACATGTAACTTTATATTAAATAGGTATATATTAATTTTAATTGCACCTATAACATCGAAATTACTCGGTTCTCTTAATCACTTAACGTTATCATTATTGTCAGAAGTATACTCAAGGCCTCATACAAATTAATATAGGTATTGAAGCAAGATATATATAATAATATATAATCAGTGTTTTCCATATAACATTTCCCAAGAAGTTCGTATATAATCATCATATATATGCAAGTAAGTCTTTGGCTCAGAAAATATTATATATATTTAAAAAAAAAAGATTTGATCTTGTAGCACCATCTGGACGACGTATAGAAAACAAAACAAATAATTTATATTATATAAACAATAACAACAATAAAACAAAATGCCAAGGAGCTGTGTAGAACTAGAAGCCACTTGTCACTTATAAGAACGGCCAAACTATCCAAGTGATTATATATTATTTATATGAAACGAACACAATATGTCATATATTACTAGAACACAGGTAAAATAGGGACGGAGAGTTATACAATATTTGTGTATATTATTTCTGATATGCACACACCAAGATACAATGATTATCATCTAGTAAAACATATTTTCCAAAATTGTACATCATTATAAACACTCTTGTAAAATTTAATTGATATTACCATTGATATAAATAATTATATTATGTTATATATAAATTATATGGTGTGTGGATATCAATTCTTACATTATAATTATTGTAGGATACAGTATGGTAACTTTATCGTTTCAAAACCCGTTTAGCATTGCCAGCCCTTAAATAGATTTATATTATTTTACACCAAATATTAGTGTTGACAAATACTTTTAAATTGTATAGTATTGATCAAAAATATACTGTCAAAACATTTATTTGATAGTGTTCTTTTAATAACGGTTATTCTGACGAAAATATAATATTGTACAATATATTGTTTCTTAAATTTTCTGTCTCAAACAGTTCTAAATATTAAACGGTAAACTCATGGTTGGCACTCGAGAGTTTGTTAAAATATTTTATTTTTATAATCAAGTAATATTTATTGTGTATTTCGCTCGTTTTAAACCCGTGCGTGTTACTTAAAAAAATCAAATTAAGTAACGTAAATTACATCTGTACGTATATTATTTTTAATATAAATAAAAACTCCTTGTACTTACCACCCAACCGGCAGTGCCGTTAAAAATGATTTAATCATATAATTTTAATAAAAATTTTAAACTCCTTCATAAACTTAATCTTAAAACGTAGATAAGACAATATCTCTAACAAAAAAAAAAGGTACTTTTTAGGAATAAAATTTTTACAGCTCAACAAAAAAAGGCAAAACACCTTAGCTTTTATCCTTTTCGCTTAGCGTAAAAGTTAAAAATACGTTTTATGTACATTTGTTTAAAATTAAAATAATGACAAAATAATTAGGCGCTTTTTCAACAAATAAGATAAAGAACTATGTAACTAAAGAAAACAGTACGTAAATTATTCAAAATAATTAATGTTTGCATGAATGTTTGGGCGTGAACAGGTACCTCTATCTATATTGAAATAAGTAAAAAGAAGTCAACTTTCAAAAATATGATTAAAAACAAAACTCATGGAGCAAGGAAAAAATAACAAGAAAGTAAATTATTAACTCTAAAACATTCGATTAATAACTGATCCAAAATTATATACAACCAATTTACACTATAATTACAATAAAACTAGTTAGTTTAACATTATCTAATATTTTACAATACATTAACTAAACTCTTAGCGAGACAACTGAATGAAAGATGACAAAAATAAAATTATATGAAAAAATATATCAGTCGTTATGCATCGATTTCTGATTATTATGATACTGACATCCCTGCCACAATGTTTCAATGGAGTTTTGAAATTTAATGAAATTCTAGCGACGTCTATACGAGGATTATGGAGCTAATGTTTGACGCTTGTAAACCTTTTTAGGATAAGTGTTTTTGTAATTTTTTACTCACTTAGGAATATTAAATTTAAATTACAAAATTTCAGTTGTAAATTGATTTTTTTAAAATGTGTGTAAATTGTGTAATACAGTCAGTATTCAAGTTTTTTATATAAAATAGTATATTTTATATGTACGTATGTTTCCCAAGATTTGTCAAAATTTACGTCACAAGCGAATGATTGATCAATGAAACGAATTTTATATACATACAGCAGCCTTTGTGTTGTTTAAATTACGACCTTAAAGGGCTAATTTTAATGAACATTTTTGAGACAACATTGGCAGTGATTATAAGAGGATTTCTGGGTGCTGTCCACTTAATTTGAGATCACTACTTCGTGGCCAGTGCCCATGAACTTCAGGAGTAGGTCTAATATTCCCAAATTGCAGAAATGAGGGTAGATCGAATTAAAATACAGAAAATTGTGAAAATGAGCGTCAAGGACTACCCTCGACTGACAGTATACTGAAAGCGCTATTTGCTGAGACATAAGTTACTATATGAAAACCCTCACAAAGTAGAAGAACCAAAAGATATTTAGGTACCAGAAAACTATAAAAAAATACGTAGCCCCATTTCTACAATCTGAGATATTAGACTTAAAATCTAAACTATCCGTGTATATTTATATAAAAGTAAAACATAAAAATCACAAAGTAATTTTGCTAACTAAACTTACTTATAGAGGCGTCACTTAAGCTTAGTTTAAGCTTACTTTAAGCTTAGTTAATGCACATTTATCACACGGATTGTAACCGACGCTCTGCATTGATCTGCATTAGTGTACGCATCTGAAACAAAGAGAAAGGAAAACATATAAAAAGCATATTTGTTTTACACAATAGGTTCTGTTGAAATTTAAAAATTAAAAAATGAATTTTATTTTTATTTTTTAACAAGCTTTTATTGCGCGGTATAGTATCTACTCATCAACACCATTCCAAAGAGCCGAAATACGATGGGGTTATCTTATTGCGTTCATTAGTTCCTATGACCACCTCCCGATCATCAGACTAGCTCAATGTGGTCCGATTGAGCTGAAATTTGGTACACATTCATCATCACAGCCCGTAACAGTCCACTGCAGGACTTAGAGTCTCTCCCACGAAAGGGGAGGTTATTGCCATAATCTCCACGCTTGGCAGGCGGGTTGGAGATCGCAGTGTTTAAATACAATAATGGAAAATGCTGCTGCCCATTTTCCAGACTACGGAGACTCTTGATCTTTTGCCTCGAAAACATAAGTCGCCTTGTACGACACCCATGAATGTAAAGGGTTGGTGCTATTCTACTCTGCCGGACACCACACGGCTCACACACTCACGGCTTGGTACACATTAATGGATGACAATGCCATTGATGTGTACCAAATTTCAGCTCAATCGGATACTAACGAATGATCGAAATATGATTTGCAAATTTTGACGGACAACTTACATACATACGAAAAGTGCAAGTATAAAAGCTTGTAATAAGGAGACGAACTTAAAAAAAAAAAAAAAAATTTAATGCATACGTAACAGTGCATTAAGTTTAAATAAATAAATGCATGAAACGTATATGATGTGGGCGACAGTGCCCGATTTGACTGTGGGCTGCTGAGACAGTCGGACAAACGAGCAGATCGTTTGTCACTGACTAATATAAAAGAAGGGTTGTATATCTAATTGTAGCTCCGTAAAAGTAGTTGACCGTATATCTAGCAGAGTAGAATAGCACCAACCCCTTACACTTGTGGGTGTCGTAGAAGGCGTCAAATGTTTTCGAGGCAAAAGATCTAGCCTCGAAAAATGAGCAGCAGCGTTTTTCTATCACTCATCATCTCGATACTCACTCCTTTCCTCCAACTTTTTCGCTCTGTTGGCGAATACTTTCTGAGAACCTTTTATGAATAGGGCAAAATTTTGCAACACACATAGAGCCTCTTAAAAATACAACATACAAAATATAATTAAACAAACTAAAATGTACTTTCATCAATCATTCTCTTTCAACGAAATAAGTATCTATTAACAAAATGTCAAAAGCAAACCTTACGACACAATATGGATGAAAAAAAAAAATTGAATTTGACAGTAACAATATTCATACACACAATAAACATAATGGTAAAAATGTTAACCGTAAAGCAATTAACATTGACCACGTAACAGCAGCCCAGAAACCCAGCGCAGCCTATCGAATTTGACGTAACCGAATCAAAGAGGAAAAAACCGACCATAACAACCGACAGACACCTCAAAAAGCGAGATTTTGCAATCTAAACCAATGTGAGTCGCGAACTAAAAAAATTCATGGTCCAACACAGAACTGTGTCAGCTCACTTTGAGAAGCATTGCACAACCACGGAAGCTTGCCGACCGACTTTCGTTTCTTATGTAACCCAAAATGCTGTAGTGGTTGTATAATAGTCCCAGAGACCCAATTTCCCACAAAACTTACGTCACAGCTGCATTATGAGAATTTTTGACGGTTGAAGTTGAATGTTAGCTCGATTGGGGACGTGTGAAATGTCAACTTGGTGGATCTTTAATTGTATCTTACGATCTTGTGACCGCGGCGGTCAGGGTGCCTTCCGCCTTTCGTAATAGCAATAGTTTATGGATATCGTCTTTAAAGAACTAGCCAAGTGAGATGGCGGTCAAATGCCTGGATAGCCTTAAAAACAATTGCCAGGTATTTGACCGCCACTTCAACTCGTGAGTGAAGATAGAACATGCCTGTCTAGGAACATCCTATTCGCTGTAGCCTTGAGCCTTGAAGGTGTCCAGATTTTATTGATCAGGAGACACGGAGTTCCATTCCGTTGCCGTACGCATTATAAAGGCTGACCCAAAGCGGTTTGTGCGGATAGCTGGAAGATCTATGATATAAGGATGAAACGTAAGCCCGGATCGCGTTTCCCGATGGCGGAAAGGGCCCGGAGCAATGAGTTCGTACAACTGCTTCGCACACGCTCCGAAATGCAACCTGCATTTTCGACATATGCGTCTAGTCTCTCCAGCTTCTACTTGTCTATGACCGCTGATGTGAGGTTTAGCTATAGCGATCACTGAATGGCATATAGCTATTATAAAAGCAAATGAATGACGATGTAGCCCCAGATCGACTGAGAATTGAGACGAAGAGATATAAACGCAGTGTTTAATTATGAAGAATTGAGGTGCAAGCTTCCTTTATAAATGACAGCAAACGAAAGTAAGATAGATTCTATGAATAAATAATAAATATAGTAAAAAAACTAAGACAGATGGAAATAAACTTTAGCTATATTGACATATAAAAGCTTAGTGAGAAAATGATAAGACATCATTCTTTTAAAAACAATATAAATTATCAATTTGTACCAATGACTCTTTTCTGAGTTATGTACATTAGTTGAATGATAACCGATTCTCTTGCAGTGAGAGAAAACATCGTGAAACCTGCACGTTCAAGCGACTGAACGTATAACTATGATCTAATCTCGTCAGGTTCCCCTGGCAGCAGGGTCGCGGAGGTCAGATGGCAGTCGCTCCACTGTAATTATCTGATCTATCAAATCCTAGATCATAGTCAAGCCGGACCCCGGGCCCTCGTGCGCCACGCCAAGATGATGGTTGTTATAAATTCTCAATTTTACAGAAGGGCTAGGATTATAGCAGATTGTTGATTGTTTTTTCTAGTTTCTGTTGTTACATCATAGTTTTGTTCATGTTATTCATTTACAGTGACGTCATAAAAACATTTTTTTTTGTAAATAACCACTTGTATTGTTAAAGAATTTGCTATTTTTAAGTATTGTAAAAGTATCTATCTAATCAAATTAATGCACCTGCGTTCTGCGAGCTCGAAATTTTTGGCATTTTGAGTCTGATAAACAAGGCTGGTCAAATTAGCACGCAATTACAAATGACAAAATTAGTTCAAGTGCAGATAACCTGACCGACAGAAAAAATAGGATAAACCCCAACCAATTTTAAATTTACTCAAATATTTTCTAAACTGCTTAACCGATTTTATTGAAACAAAGCTAAGAACGATCGCGATTAAACTGGCTTTGCCTTTTTTGCTCTTTACGATGCCACAGAAAGACACACACAGCCACATAGCAACAGATACACATGTAAAACTTTTTCGTCGGGGGTTAAAAAAGGTAACCTAAACCTACCCAAACTAATACCCAACCGCAGAGGTGCCCAGTATTTTGAACCCAAACTCGCTAGAGAGCGCTTATCGGCGGCTTTCCGTTCCGCCGCGCACGCGCAGCTTCGAGTGCAACGGCCACGTTTCGGGCGGGGTCGTTGACCCCGCTGCAGTGTGATTTTTTTATGACTCCTCTAAAGTGCCGTCGCGTACAGAGCGCGCTACCTGCGTCGGGCGGTGTCAGCATCTATTTTATATTATAGCTCTATGAATTATCTTCAAATAACTATTGTCTTTCTTTTTACATTCTTCTAATTAATTTTTTTTTCTAAATAAGTAGTCTTTAAAAATTTTTGGGGTTCTTCTGTTTCTCTATTTTACTTTTTTATGTTATACGGCAGACAAACATGCAAGCGGGTCACCTGATAGAAAGTGGTCACTGCCGCCTATGGACATCAGCAACACCAGGGGCGCAACTGAAGAGACCTATAATATAGCTCTTGAAATATCCCATGTCACAGTCCAAAGGAAACTGTGGCTGGGAGCTCATTCCACATCCGAATCGTGCGAGCGAGGAATGTTCTTTCGAACCATCGCGTGGACACCAACACAGGGTCTATGTAGTGGCTTATTTTGTTATTTCGATTCGGAGCTAATTGCCGTAGTGTCGCAACGAAACATTATACTCATCTGCTAAGAGCACGCCTTGCAATACGGCTATATAATTGGTCAATTTCGTTCATTTTGACGGACGCATGTACCGATCGCCACTCAGGTATTTTCAATTGGAACACTGTGCGTTTGCGCGCACTGTGAGTGCTCGTAGTAGCGTTTGTGAATGCTTGTGTAAAGGGTCGTCACCTCTATCGTAATTTTGTCACGGACAATGGCACACCATCTTCCATTGCTTCTAGCGCAGTGCAGTGACCCGTGGAAAGTGGTCTACAATGTTGTGTGGATCTGAACGGACCAATTCCTCTTTAGTTCGTCATTTCGGGGTTGTTTCAGGGCTGAACGCAGGAGGCAGGGCAGGGAGCTCAAGGCCAAAAAACAGGTTCAGCCAACGTTTCGGTTTCGACCAGAAGAAACCATCGCGCATTTTATAAAATTTAAAATCCGATTAAATTAATTAAATCCAAACCAATATTGTACTTAATAAATACGATATCGACAATGCAAATAATAATAAAATCCACGTGTTTCAATGTAGTTATTATCTATTCAGCGAAATACCAACGAAGCGAAGGTAAATTTTCGTCGTAACAAGCAATTTGCATGTGGGGTTTTTGTATAACATACACGTTTACTTAGCCGCGTAATACATTCATGGATTTATTTGAACCACTTCTTCCCGTATGGGTAGGCTTTAGGCAGAGATCACATCAAAGTTTGAATTTTTTTTTTCATTTTGGCTTTACAAAACACTGGACGTCACAGAATTATTACAAAATCATGATCATCGTCCTAGCGTCATCCCGGCCTCTGACAGGATTATTACAAAATACATCCAGGCAATTTAACCACGATATAATCTGGTATGGCTCCTACACAATCAACAGGGTCTAAGTACAAAGTCCTAACAGTCTTACAAAGTTCCTACAAAGTCAATCTGTCATCAGGGTCACGGAGGTTAGATGGCATAGGATGACGAAGGGGTCAATGTTGTTGGTATTAGAATATGATTTGTTTATAACCGATGCACTTACGGTGAGGGAAATCATCGTGATGAAACACGACTTCACTCAGGGTGAAAAATAGGGCCTAAGCGTTAATCGTGAAAAGCCAACGTTAGCATGTAACATAGGATTTTTTTTTTAATTAGTGAACCCTCGGATCAATGCAATAATGTAATCCAAGCTATCAAAATGTTGCATATTCGATAAGGTAGGGGTAGGGTAGATGAAGGGTAGGTTTAGGTTATGCGTAGGATAGAAAACCCTAGGATCAATGCAATAATGTTATTCAAGCTGTTAATGTTATTTAACTGTGTGTCACAATAAAAGTATTTGAATTTGAAGCTATCAAAATGTTGCGTATTCGATAGGGTAGGTGTAGGTTATGCGTAGGATAGAAAACCCTAGGATCAATGCAATAATGTAATCCAAGCTATCAAAATGTTGCATATTCGGTAAGGTAGATATAGTGTAGGTGTACGGTAGCTGTAGGGTGGGTGTAGGATAGGGTGCCACGCGAACGAAGTCGCGCCGGGCCCACTAGTTTCCTATAATTTTATTAACTTTACTGTAAACTTGTGCGTAACTACATTTGTTATAAATAATTATGTAGTTCAAGTTATAGTAAGTTGTACAATACTGTACAATCACGTCCATGATGTCAATGCATTCAGCTATAACATCACACCGATGTACGAGACGGTCTATATTGGATGCGGTAGACGGTTGTATAAACAGAAAGGTGTATTGGATATTAAAAAAAAAAAACTTGGTGTCTATTGTCTGTCTAGCAGGGTTGTGTTGTCATGCGCGAGGACCCGGGTCCACCTTGACCATGATCTAGGATTTGGCAGATCAGGTAATACAGTAGAGCGGCTAGTGCTATCTGGCTTTCGTGACCCTGTTAAAAGGGGAACATGTTGCGGATTGGATTCAGTCGCCTGAATGAGCAGTTTCATCACAATGTTTTCCCTTCCCGTAAGAGTGTATCGGTTAGCGTTCAACTAATGTACTGTGTCATTGGTACATAGCGCCGCTGGGATTCTTTTTATAATATTTAAAATAAATTCTTCTAAAACGTTAGTACCTAAATAAGAAATACCTACCTATAACAAAAAGCAATTTCATTTTTTAGACATCAATAGCAAATATGTAAGTAAGTAATTACGATTTGCATAATTTCTAACTATGATAGTATTACAAATATTATTTTAATATTTATTATTACAAATAATAATTTACTCCACAGAATTGACACTGACACTATAATTTTACACAAAATAGCTATTTAACACACATAATTAATTTTGACTAGCAACGAATATTATGACTAAATGATAATTATCATTTTGACTACTATAATTACGGTGACCGCATTACCGCATCTGCAGCATTGCCGCTCGGCGCGCAAGTGCATCGCTCGCGTGACGTAACAGAATCCCGAATGTGGGCCAAATTAATAAAAAAAACGCCGGCACGCCCACAGCAGTAGGGCTGTCACTGGTGCTTTTTTTTCTTGGTTTGAGTTTGGTCAGTTGTGTGGGCCCATAATGAGTTCGAGATACTTAGATAGAATTGTTAGATAACTGAGATACTTAGAAGTTAAACTTCACTAAGGTAGGTTCGTTTAATTATCGATTGTTCTGTTCCTGGTCAGAATTTTGGCCATTTGTCGCTGAGACGGATGCGAGAGCCAACGGCTTACGACGCGAGGATGCCGAAGACCGGGCGAAGTGGAGGAGAATTAGTGGGAAAGCGGACCCTGGCAGAGGCCGGGAAGAGCGCTAGGACGATGGTGAGGAGAGTTTGCCCATTTATGTGGGCGCATAATGAGTTCGAGATACTAAAATGTTAGATAGTTCGCATAATGAGATACTTAGAACTTTGGAAGTCAAACTTAATTAAGGCAAGTTCGTTTGATGCTCAATCATTATATTATTTGGCCAATTGAATTTTGACAACGACATTAGGTATAACAATGTATGTAGTTAAGTACTTAAATTATTTTTTCAAATAAAAAATAAAAAGTGAATGTCCCGGTTGTGCTTTCGCGCACGAGGGCCAGGGGTCCGCCTTGACCATGATCCAGGATTTGGCCGATCAGATAATTACAGAGGTGCGACTGCCATCTGACCTCCGTGACTCTGCTACCAGGGAAACGAAACCGGGACATCAAAATTTAAATTTAAAATGTATTCATTTTAGACGAAGTCGATATTACATTAGAAAGTCCACCTTATGAGTGCAATGTCAAATAATTACAGCTCATAATTAATAATTATAATCAAAGCAAAGATGATAATTTTTTACTATAACTGTGTCAGCCCTACAATCCGGTAGCACACGCACACTCGCGCGTAGTGAAAGTGCGCTGCGCCTGCGCCGGTAGACCACACCGACGGCGTAGCGAAGCTGCCTCTCCGAATATTGGTATTGACTTGTCGTGGTGTAATTGCAGTCATTACATGTAATAAGTCCAAAAAGGTTTTCTTTAGGAAATTATGTAGGGTTAATGAGATATTTTTTTATAAAAGTCTTTTTTACAAGGCAAAGACAAACTTCCTTACGATATAAAATAATGTTTTAAACTATCGCGGTTATTATCAAACATTTTAGGAGTCATCATCACAGCCCGTAACAGTCCACTGCAGGACTAAGGGCCTCTCCCACGAAAGGGGAGGTTATTGCCATAATCTCCACGCTTGGCAGGCGGGTTGGAGATCGCAGTGTTTAAATATAATAATGGAAAATGCTGCTGCCCATTTTCCAGACTACGGAGACTCTTGATCTTTTGCCTCGAAAACATTAGTCGCCTTGTACGACACCCATGAATGTAAGGGGTTGGTGCTATTCTACTCTGCCGGACACCACACGGCCAAAGGAGTATTACGCTGTTATAGATGCGAAAGTTTCTAAGGATGTGTGTTTGGATGTTTGTTACTCATTCACGCAATAACTACTGAACGGATTTTGATGAAATTAAATGTGCTATTCTGGGCTATATAGCTTAAAACCCAGAATAGCTCATAGACTATAATTTATCCCGAAATTAAATGTAGTTCCCCCGGGATCGGGTCTGGAACCTCATAACTGAATTTTACGCGGACGAAAACGCTATTCAGCTATTCAGTAATACATATTTTTGGTACAAGGCAGTACAATGCAACTCCAGATCTTTTAATTCCTAATATTTGTTGCTGTATTTAAAAAATATGACTTTATGTTCCTCTTTAAAAAATAAAACCAAAACATCCATAGATACATACAAATATACAAACTGACCTTATAATGCTAAGACTAGATTGCAACACCTGTTTTGTTTACTACTTAACGTAAAATACATAAAGATAGCAGATAGACTACTTGCTGGAAATCTACTAGATACTACGATTCATTCATATTTGTTCATTACATACATAATTGCGTGAGTGTACATGTACACTCACGCCCAAAGAATTTGGACAATAATGGTCCAAAGTCACCGCAAACAAAACATGAACAAAACATTAACTGGTCAGATCAGTAATGTTCTCAAAAAAGCTGGGGTCGAAGTTGCAAGAATAAAAGGAGATGGTTAAAAAGAGTTGAGGATATATGCGAGGCTAGGGAGTTGTCAGGACAGAGCAAAGTGGCGGTCCATAGTCTCTGCCTACCCCACCTTTGGGACAGAAGCGTGAGCTTTATGTATGTATGTATGTATGTATGTATGTATGTATGTATGTATGTGTGGTCCAAATTCTTTGATCACACGCCCGGGCCCACTGAAAACTAGCGTTGTGGAACGCATCAAGCGGCGGCTGTAGTTTTAAAATACCTTTAACGAATTTTTAATATTGGATATCTCTTAAACTCGTGACATCGGAGAATTATATTTATCTAATTCATACTGTGACACTTGAATTTATTTATACAACTTAGTAGATTGTTAGTTTATAATTTTTTACAATAATTAGCATTATAGGTCTGTTGTTAATTGAGTATATAATTAATTTACTATTAACATTTGAAATTTAAATCGATTAAAATCTTACACTAGGTATGTAAAAATTACTGGACTTGTAACGAATGAAACAAATGATTATTATGATTATGGGATTCATTCAACAACACCATAATGTTACAATTATTAAAAAAAAGACAATGAGGATGGTGCGACATTATTGTTATTTGTCGCCAATACACGGCCAGGTAGATTATCTAGGTTTACACTTTTCAGACTTCAGATCTTCACAAAGGCTGTTTATGGTAGTATCTTTGTAATTAAACAATTTCGAAATCATGTTTCGTTAATTTTAAATTCTTAAAATGGCTTAATCTCAAAGGAAGACTTCGAAAATAATTTGTGTCTGTATTCGAGGGCCGTGGACCTGAAACATGAATTTGTTATCACTTTCCTTTCTAGACTCTTCCGCCACTGGCAGTGCATAAAAACAACTGAACGACGCATTAGAGAAAGAAATAACTAAACGAATGAAATAGAACTAAGCCAAGATAAACAGCATAAAAACGTGGGAAATAATCGTAAACAAGCTCACAATTCATACGATAAAATCCAATGAATCAATAGCCCTTGTGATGACTGATATCGGTGAATCAACCGATGGTAGCAAGCTAACAGACTAGTACAGAAAAATAGAACACAACACTGATAATGATTTCCATGAATAAAATAGTAGATATTATAAATACGTGTTAGAATCAGGGACTTTCCAACTGTATTACACTTGTTTATTTAGGCATTGAATGATGATGTAACTTTTGACTTTTTCAATTAGTTTTTGACGTTTGATAAAAAGAAGGTGGTTTTTATTGGATTAAGAAAAATCACAATAAGAAATGAAATTTACGAAAACTTAAGATAAAAAAATATTGTGCAATGTTGGAAAATTTGAGCGCGTAGTAAAGTTTATGATACCAGTACAACTTACAGGATCACTTTCAATTTTAATACGTAGATATTATTTACATGATTATGCTGTAATGCGTAGTAGCCATTTAAAAGCTGATATAGGTACACTGCGTGATATACAGCGATCCATTAAATTGATGGATGTAGGTTTTTACATAGGTACATATTTATCTTTATTATACTATTCTATAGTACATTGTAAAACAAAGTCGTTTCCCGCCGTCTGTCCTTATGTACGCTTTGACCTTTAAAACTCTGCAACGGATTTTAATAATTATACGAAAAAGTAGTACAACCATATCATTGCAATGATTGGAATAAGGGAATGCAATCCCGCAAGTAATTAAAATCCAGGTATTTGCGGGAGTGAACCATCTTAGTCCTGCTGGATCCAGGTATTCGCGGGATCCAGACCAGGGAGACTTAGACCTTAGAAATCAATCGTAATAAAGACCATATAGATCTCGTTTTAATGGTTTTAATTTTAACGAAAGACAGTGATTCAAGAGGAAGGTTTATAAATAGGAAAAAATTGTAGGTAGGGGAAAAGTAGGTGTAGGGTAGGGTAGGGTAGGGGTAGTGTAAGACGCTACGCGAACGAAGTCGCTACAGGTCCAATATTACATACTCGGACGTAAAGCTCACGCCTCCATCCCACAGGTGGGTTTAGTGACACACATTCAGTTGCGTGGAAATCCAACCTAAACTTCTTTGTCCACAATTACTTATCTATTGGCAAGCAGTTAAAAGAAACCATTCGGTTCAAACTAAGTAACCATAACTCTTCAAAAGTAGGACGTGAAGATAATAGTGAAACATGCACTTTCCCTTCAAGTTATTCTTCCAAAGTTTACTCTGCACTTGAAGATAAAAAGAATGTAGCAGATAAGATTTGCAGATGGACAGTGACTAAGATAGAATACCTTTTAATCAAATTGATAGAATTCCTTTGTGATAAGCTGTATTAAGGAGGAATTTGATGATTTTTAAAGTCACGCCGGCAAAGTCATGTCAAAAATGTTAGAAAAAATGTATACTTGCGAAAAGACGGCCAATATGTTTTTATATTAAACGGTAGACAAACAGGCATGCGGGCCACCTGATGGAAAGTGGAAAATACCTCTTGAACGATCCCATGTCATAGTCCAAAGGAAAAACGGTGGCTGGGAGCTCATTCCACACGACGACATAAATAGAATAATTACCTAATTACCGTTTATAAAAGTACAAAATAATATCAGGGAAGTAGATTCTATTGAGATTATTCACCACCAGAATATGAAGACAGACAATAATTATACGAAAAAGTAGTACAACCATATCATTGCAGTGATTAGAATTAGGGAATGCAATCCCGAAAGATAATTTCAGTCCAGGTATTTGCGGGAGTGAACCATCTTAGTCCTGCTGGATCCAGGTATTCGCGTGATCCAGCAGGGTGGACTTAGAGCTTAGAAATCAATCGTTATAAAGACCATATAGATCTCGTTTTCATGGTTTTAATTTTAACGAAAGACAGCGTGATTCAAGAGGAAGGTTTGTAAGCAAGAAAAAAAGGGTAGGTAGGGGTAAAGTTGGTGTACGCGAACGAAGTCGCGTCGGGTTCACATGTCTACAATATAATGGAGTTCCATCAAGTATGCACTACACAAGTGTCAACTATTTATCGTCATCACAGCCCATAACAGTCCACTGCATAACTTAGGACATCTCCGACGAAAGGGGAGGTTATTGCCATAATCTACACGCTTGGCAGGCGGGTTGGAGATCGCAGTGTAATAAATATAACAATGGAAAACGCTGCTGCCCATTTTCCAGCCTACGGGGACTAGATATGTTGCCTCGAAACCATTAGTCGCCTTGTACGACACCCACGAGTGTAAGGGGTTGGTGCTTGGTGCTATTCTCCTCTGCCGGACACCACACGGCCAAACATATTATAGTAATAATATATTATAGTATTTACTATTTGTCTGAATCAACTTATCGACTGCAGATACATCAGATATGGTGTTTGTTTGTTTGTCTATCGTCGCTGATAACGCATATTTGTGTCAGTGTTATCGAGCTGCTGCCCTAAATACGGGCAGTGTATACCGCACCAGTTTCTGTAAATTCAATGGTGTTTATGTATCCGCCTCGTACATTTCTTGGACTTGTTATTCTTTTACTTTGAGAAGCGTTAGTGTCATGGGCATTCTAATTGTTGTAAATTGCATGTAAACGGCCAAGGCATACTTACTGACCAAAATGTAGGGTTTATGCGATCTGATAACTTTTTCACAGTTAAGACCTTACGACTCTTACTTCAACCAATTTTACCTTGTAAATGTTGTTAGTGGGAATTTTTTTACGTTAGGCTGAGTACAACGAGCGGACAGCCCACCGGATGGTAAACGGTAACTGTCGTCCATACATCTACGATTCATGAGTTTAACACAATCTGAAGCTTTTTTACGAACCACTAGTATTTATAGTTGAACTTGGCATGGGACGTCTTGCGGAAACACGAGGCCAAGCTTTTTCACCAGTTTTCCGTCTTCAAGGAATTTTGAAACATCTGGCGACTGGCCTTTAAGCTTGTAATGAAAATTAAGCCTTTAGAGTGCGTATACCATGTACAATACAAGAGCAAAGCGCATGACCACCTTAAGAATCATATTCCTGTGTAATAGTTATATGGTTCTTATAGCATTCATAAAATAATGTATTATTTCTTAAATACAAAATACCCTGGGGTCATGGATGAGTACTTTGAGCCTAAGGGTCAATTAATGTACTTCTTTTAGCAAACTCATATTGGCTAAAGATGTACCAAATACCCATTAATCCTATTATGTTGTACCGGACCTATCTATATATCCAAGTAACAACTGTTACGCTATGGAGTATCGGTTCCAATGGTTGCCAAGATTTCTAGGATTGAGGTACTTTTAGCCTTAGTGCTACAAGAAAATTGACTTCTGTGTTCTAAACTAAATCCTAATCAAAAAGAAAAAAAACGACCGCCATTGACTAAGAAAACAATTGTCAATTTTTCTATCATAGGACTAGAAACCAAACTCACGTCCTCCGTTACGATGGCTGTATTACTCAGCTATTACTTGTGTACGAGTTACGTAGTATTAGTAGTCCTTGCATCAGCAACTCATAATTTCGGGTAAAACAACAAACTTTCATGAAAACACAACGTGATCACCCCCCATGTGACAGGCCACGCTCCACGACGGTGCCAACGTGACGGCAACGTGGTCGGAAATGGGCAGTTCCAAACAGGAAACAAGTCGTGAAAAACTTTTTCGCATCTTCAATGGGTGTTTATTGAAAAAGCTTCCAGAAAAACCTTGCTTCCCTGTAAGGAAATTGAAGGGGGCAAGTTTTTGTTGGGGTCGAGAAATGGCCGAAGTTCTGTTGGCAACGTGACGATTAAGCATGGACCACACAGGCGCTCAAAATACGTTGTGCCACCGTGACCGCCATAACGTAACGTTTACGTCACGTTGTTGGAGCGTACCGCCCACAATAATAAATAAAAAAGTTAATATAAATATGCTTGGACAAATATACACAGCGCCTTCTAGCCCCAAAGTAAGCAAAGCTTGTCTTATGGGTGTTAAATAACTGATAAACTACTTACGTACTTTTTCTTTTCTAATACTTATTAAATATACTACACCCAGAACCGTAACAGAAATTAAAATTCATCATTTCAATTTTTGCCCGGTCGGGAATCGAACCCCGTGGCGACCGGCATGTTAACCAACTGACCCACTTAGGTCGTCACAATGGAGCATAAAGTCACAACAAATTTAGTCGGCAGTAAATAATGCGCATCGGCTAGTTTCCGCTCCGTATTTACTCACACGCCTGCGCAAAGACGACGCTCTCAGCAAAGCCCATAACAGTCCACTGCAGAACAGGCCCACGAAAGGCGACTTTATTGCCACAATCTTCACGCTTGGCAGGCGGGTTGGAGATCGCAGTATAATAAATATAACAATGGAAAACGCTTCGGCCATTTTCCAGTCTATGGAGACTCTAGATTTTTGACTCGGAAACATTAATCGCCTCGTACGACACCCGCGAGTGTAAGGGGTTGGTGCTATTCTACTCTGCCAGGCACCACACCGCCAGAGACGCTCTACGAAAATGAAATCAAATGAAACATAAACATGCCGGTATGTAGAAAGATGCCTAAGAGACATAAGAAGCGATTAAGATCGCTATTTTCCCCCATTCCTCACTTGTAATGAAATGGGAATTATTCATAATTCTTTAATAGGGCACAATGAATTACGATTCGTCACTATATGCAAAGATTTGCGATTATCTGCAAAGATTGTAAACGATCTGAGATTATCTGCAAAGATTGAAAACATTGAAGACTAGCAGGTACTCCATAACTTCTGCCAAAAATAAAAGATTCCGACGAATTGAGAACCTCCTCCTTTTTTTAAGTTAGTTAAAAATACCCATAAATATACAAACGTAAACAAATTGTAAATTCTATTTATGATTCTAAAAATACACCGGTTGTGTCGCCATGCGGGGTCACTGACTAACTGACATTACTTAGATTTGCCAAGGTCACTGGCTCATTGAACACTGCATTCGAACTAGTTTACTACGAATTGTTTGTGGTAGTAGATATTACCTAACTTAGACACCTACTACTTATGTTAGACTACGTATTTCAACCGTTTGGGGGGGAAACGTTGGGACCGAGGGCCCTGGTGCGAGAAAGTTATCCCGGCCTCTGCCAGGATCCACTTTCCTACTCATTCTCCTCCACTTCGCCCGGTCTTCGGCATTCTCGTGTCGGAGGCAACTCTATGAATTATTCCGTCTAATTAATTAATTAAATTCCAAATAAAATATTACAATCGAAAAGAGAAGTATGATATTTGCCGCGATATCAGTGCTTCCTGTCTCCCTTTATCAAACGCGAATGCCGTTTCATTTATAGCATTGAATGGGACCATCTGTTATTGGAACAGTGTTATATAACTTGGGACAGAGTATTCTAAATATATAATCTAAAAAAACCATTCCGGGGGACAACGGTGTGGATGATTTTTTTTATCTAGGTATAATATTTTATCAAATTTCTCAGTCTAAGTAGAATATTTTGTATTGTATAGTAGGAAAAAATTAGCAAGTTCACATAAGTCTGAAATTGGTCTATTTTCCGACGTGTTGTTTGTCATTATGCGATGTTCTTCATAATAATACGAACAAATTAAGAAGGCGTTTGAATAGCACCAACCCCTTACACACGTAGGTGTCCTACAAGGCGACTAATGTTTTCAAATCAAAAGATCTAAGAGTCTCCATAGGCTGGAAAATGAGTAGCAGGGTTTTCCATTGTTATATCTAAAACACTGACATCTTCAACCCGCCCGCCAAGCGTGGATATTATGGCAAAAGCCTCTCCCTTTTGTGGGAGAGGCCCTAAGTCCTGCAGTAGACTGTTATGGGCTATCAACATGAAGTTGACGATATTTCCTTGGCTGTGTGTACATAATCTACGAGTATCATGCATCATACATTTTTATCAAACACATTAAATTCAATGTTTTCATTTTTTTTATTCAATCTACATCCATTTTTTCAAACCCACGCAACTTTCGGTCACCAAAAGTACTAGGCTACCATAAAAGGTGACAAGTGCACCGTCGCTCGCGCACAGATTTCCCCGGACACCGCCGAAACTTTCCAACGGCCCTGCGCCCGCGCCGACTCCTTGGCCGGCGTTATGCGTTATTGAGTCATTCATCACATTGTGATGTTATTGTATTATTATTATTAGAAGTCGCCACTTGTTAGTCTGTTTGATACCTAATCTAGGTCAGTTTTAAAGGTAACGGATTAGTATGTAAATCTAACCGACAAAGCCTAAACGGATTTTAATTAAACAACGCGAAAAACAATCTCGAATAAACTGGTTTTCAAATACAGAAAAAGGCATCGAAATCGGTACCGGAATCTATCTTGTCGAAAAGTGTATGTATAAAATGAGTTGGTCATTGATCACAGGAGTCTAAATAATTGTTTGGATTTCCGCTTTGACCTAATGACAAGCATATCTTACGTGAATTAGGCAGTCTTACTTGAAAACCTGACGAAATTCCAGAAAAAAAGTAAAACGAAAACTTTTCCTTCGCAGGAGTTTTAGGTATTATAGGCGACAGTAACTGAGATACTTATTAGAGGACAGTAAGCTACTTTCCCACAATTATGACAGGAAAAGGTCCTGCATAATTGTTTAATACATTTCATGCACATAATTTTAGAACTGTTTTTTTATTGCATTATAGGATAATGCGATAATAAAATAATGTATGTTCATGTGGCATACTGCAGATTTAGCTGTGCGGCTATTTTTCAGGTCAGAGATATAGTGTTATTTGAGACGAATTTCCTACACTCACAATCTTATATATTTACCGGTGAGGCTCCTCTAACATAGGACAAACAATAAGTATCTTTAAAATGATATAATTTTCTTACAACGCGCCTATCGTTACTGCGTATACAGTAAAAGTGACAGTGAATCTTCCACTGCGCAGTCCTGGTGCGCAACCGGCCGCCTGACACACATTCTGGTTGCGACACTGCGCGCGCTGCCTGCCGCGGCCACCCCTCCACCACTGCGCACTTGGTAGTTATAGCTAGATATCTTGTGCTTGGATTTAATACTTCGATAGTGTATAGTTTAGATTATCCTACTAATATTTTAAATGTGAAAGTTTGTAAGGATCGATGGGTGGATGCTTGGATGTTTAGCTACTATGAAAACTATGAAATTTTGTGATAATATGCGAGTCACAAATGAGTGTTTTCGCCACGGATGTGTTTCCTGAATAATATAAACTAAACTCTTTCAAGGTCAAACTGTTTTTGGTATGGCTTCTCCAATAATCATCATCATAATATATACTGTTATTGTGCACAATAAACTGTTAAATAATTAAAATAAATAATTATCAGACTATCGAATTTGAGACTATTACTATTAAGTCGATTTGGAGTTTGTTTATTGGGTTTCTTGACATACTTAGACTAGACTTACACTTGACAGGGTGCTTATTATGAATAGGATGGTCCAATTACTTTGGCTTATTATTTCTCTTCAAATTTCAATAACAATATTCTTGTTTTTGTAGATACTCATCATCGTCATCATCTTGGCGTCAGTCCCTATACTAGATACTACTACTGTTACATGTAGTATAATCAAAGATCCAAACAACCGCGAACTCGTTTTCAATGATAAAATTAACAGGAAAGTAAACTCCGTTCATCCCACATAACACCGTCCAAAAACACAAAAGGCATATTAACGAAAAAGTGAAAGTTTGTAACACCGCGTACGCACACGCACACAATAAGTAAAATATCGATGTACAGTCGCGTACAGAAGTGGAATAAGTAGGTACATCATTTTATTGAGACTCGTACTAGAAGGACGTGAAGGAAAAAGTGAGCGCCGGGGTTTGTATAGAGATGAAGAGGTTGGCAGACAGGAGAGAAGAGTGGCGATTGCTCCACCGACAAGCATCATACTCTTAAATATATGATGACTCATTACTGATAATAGACAATGTACCTACTTAATTTTGTTTACTAAATTTAATAGTACGGTTTAGGTGTGAAACGTAAAAGACAAAATTTCTTAAGCATTTATAGTAGTTTTGGTCCCAGTCACGTAGTAGACAGAACGTAGTATATGTTACACATAATTTTTTGCGTATGTGCTATTTTGAGCTACAATCATCATCATCATCTTGGCGTTAATGTCCCGGTTGTGCTCTCGCGCTCGAGGGCCCGGGGTCCGCCTTGACCATGATCCAGGATTTGGCAGGTCAGGTAATTACAGTAGAGCGACTGCCATCTGACCTTCATGACGCTGCTACCAGGCGAACCTGACCAGATTGGATCATGGTTACACATCCAGTCGCCTGAATATGCAGGTTTCATCACGATGTTTTCCCTCACCGTAAGAGCATCGGTTAGTATTATACTAATGTACATAACTCAGAAAACAGTCATTGGTACATGGCCGGAGCGGGATTTTGAGCTACAATACTGCGTTACATTTCATCAAAATCATTTTAGTAGTATTGATAGGAGTAACAAAAATCTATCCTTACAAACTTTTGCATTTATCTATAATGTAAAATATTGTCTAATTCTATTATTGGTTATTGGTCACTGTTTTTGTATCGTTGGTCCGTGGTTAGACGAAAGAAAATAAAGATTCTTTGGCTAGATCGCAGTACGTTGATTATGAATACCTACTTATAATTAAAACCCTTTGTGTTATTGGACGCGAGAGGTCTAACTAAGGAGAAAGCGAATAAAAATAAATACTAGTCGATTAATTTTGATCAGCGAAGCCGGGGGTGGGTCCCCCGGCTTCGCTTAAAAACCTTAACAAATAACCTTCTCATGAATCACTCTGTCTGTTGGTAAAAACCGCATGAAAATCCGTTCAGAATTTTTACTTTATTTCGCGAACAGACAGACAGACGCGGCGTAGGACTTGTGTTATATAATATGTAGTGATTTAACGTACGCTACGTTGCGCACGCGACTGTACCAACAGCACAGCCTGATTCATCACTAGTGGGCGTGTTATTTATATTGTCCTTGCTAAGACTCGCTATGTAAATAACATTCGCTTATTCGAGCATCACAGTCGTTGAACCGAACTGTTGGGGAAAATTGTGCAGTGCGGTGGCGCCACTGTCTATATGACATACGTATATATGTGTACATAAAGTATCGGTAAGCGAGAAGTACCGATTTCGAATACCATTGCCGCTATGTACCGACGACTCTTTTCTGAGTTATGTACGTTAGTTAAATGCTAACCAATGCTCGGGTGAGGGAAAACATCGTGATGATACCTGCGCATTTAGGTGACTGAATCTGTAACCATGATCCAATCTGCTGAGGTTCCCCTGGTAGCAGGATCACGGTCAGTTGGCAGTCGCTATACTGTAATAACTACTACAAGTGAAAACTGCATCAAAATCCGTTGCGTGGTTTAGGAGTTACCAAAAACACAGATAGACAGCAAACCGACAGATAGAAGCCAGATAGACAGAAGACAGCCAGCTAGACTTTATACTATGTAAGGATGAGGATGGTGAAGCAATACTCGGACTAGCACTTATTTATAGTTAACGATACTTATTGAGCTTACCAATGTACAGGTACACTATTAATTCCAAAGATGGTATTGGAACTAAATAATTTGACAAAATCAAAAGAAGAATTTAAAATTAAATTAGTCTTATTGCATACGTAATGTGTACGTGACCATAAGCACAACTGCCAAAGTTTGGCACCAAGAGACCGGATTTCAATTGTTTTTCGTACTAACAGGTACTTGTTTTTAGAATTTATAGCATTCGTGACATTAAAAAATAAGTACATAGGTAAATCTTATCTATGTATTATAGCTGCATTGCATTATAAAATTAGCTGAAACTACAATGTTACTGACCAAATATCAACTCGAATGTGTTCCACAATTGATTTATTTATTTATTTACAAATATAAAATTTAGATGTCAAATATTGAGACAATTACGTAGTAGAATTGAAATTAAATTAATATTAAAATATTGGTACCTAGAAGTTTTTTTTATCGTTAGACCATAATCTGTAGAAAATTCTTGTCCCGTGGCACAAGGCCCTGATATTAGTCTACTAGATGAGATAGTAAACTACAGCGATAAAGGTAAACCTGATAATGAGTCATTTAATGATAGAAGTACAGAGTAAAATAGTCAGTGTGGAATCCCCCAAGGCGATACACTGCGTGATTGAGAAACCATTGCCACGAAGTCGACTCGTAATAAGGTTAGACAATATTCGATATTGTATCGTTTACTTGACAATTCTTTTGAATAATATACATTTTTAATGTTAAAAAACTTCACCAGAAATCGAACCAATGATAATAATAAACTCTTTCGTAGTATGGTCTTTAGGAAGTCTCTCTATAAACTGTATAAGCGAGAAATCATCTCAAAATCGTAGCGGAGCCAAATCTCTTCACTACAATCATCATTCTATGTCTAGTCTATCCCGGCTTTTGCCAGGGTCCAAATTCCTGCCCTTTCTTTTTCACTTCGCCCGGTCTTCGGCATCCTCGGGTCGTAAGCCGCCAGCTCACGCAACCGACTCAGCGATGTGAAACTATCGCTTCTTGGGTGTCGAGACGTCTTTCCTGATACTAGCTGGGTTACGCATATATTACGTATCCGTGGCTCTTCTCTACGATATCCTTATTCTTACATGGTACATTAAAGTCTGTTTCCACGTCCGTTTGTATGTATTTCCGATAACTCCTGCTAAACTACGCAACGGATATGAATCGAGGTTTTCACTGTTTTGACGTACTATGTCA
The DNA here is from genome assembly GCA_907269095.1 of Blastobasis adustella. Taxonomy (NCBI): domain Eukaryota; kingdom Metazoa; phylum Arthropoda; class Insecta; order Lepidoptera; family Blastobasidae; genus Blastobasis; species Blastobasis adustella. Next base: position 4,139,989 of record OU026132.1, read on the forward strand.
GATTATCAGAATGGAAGGTTTATATGTATAATACATCTATATTATGCATGCGAAACCGGGGGTAGTCACTAGTTTTTCAAATATAAAATTTATAATAATATTTCCATCGATCACCGACGTGAAAAATTGAAAGACGGATGGACAGTAACGAAATGGAAAGCAGATCTGAAAGGGCTGGTGTGAGACTTAAAGTAGACAGAGTCATTACGTTTTAACATTTAAAAACATTCATTAACCATTGTTCCAAACATAACGCGAGCAAACGCGAAATAGTTAAAACCAACAGCGCTGAAGCGTCGGAAGTGACAAAGTAGGGCACGAGCGGCGAAAATATCAATTGGAACTGTCGAATTTGTGACCAATCACCACGTACTAGAGTCTAATGTTGAACGGTTCACTTATGCAGTGAAAACGAAAGTTGCGACCGAACAATGTTTTGCACAAACGAATTTGAATGCCTGTAGTCTCGATCCAGTATTTAAAGTATCCTTTTGGAAGTGCCTAAGTCATGAGCAAAATGGATTTAAGTAAAATCTTTCAATAAGTTATGGTACCAAATTCAAAGATACGAATCATGAAAATTTTGAACATAAACTAGGCAATGGAAATGTATTTGATCGATCGATAGTTCGAAACCTAGTTTATATCTAAGATAAAATGTTTATCGTCACTGTTTTGCAAATGAACCAACATTGACACGCATAAGTTAAAAATAGACAGCACGAGTCCGTGTTCAGTTTCACTGTTGTAAGTGACCTTTATGACATAATCAATGCTGACTGCAGTATTGGTACTGTGACTGATTCCAATTTTCTTTTGACATTGACAATTTCTGTTTTTACGAGATATAATAAATGCTGCGATTCAAGAGCTTCTGCATTGCATGCATTCTGAGACTTCTCCAAGTCCGATGTCATAATATGTATTACCTACCCAGCCTTTATTTATATACCCATAAGCCACAAAATCATATAAACGAAACTATATAGGTACATCTCGAGAGCTCAGAAAGAGCCGAAAAGTTTTATCGCGTTTTCTTTACTTCACTATTTCTGCTAGGTACTTTAAAACTTGTTTACTATATAGACTGTAGGTATCTATAAATAAAAATACTTCATTGATTACTATTGTTGTGCCTTTTTACTTAATAGATAAATAATAATAATCACTTTTAAGATAAACACCAAGTACCAGGAGTATAGCCAGGGAACTTTCCTTAGCCGGAGGCAATCATATAACTTTGTCCGGAGTTTTCACTTTTATTATGATCATGCAAGCAAGTCACATTGGCTTGTCCATCGCTTATTGTCGTGTTGATAGTGACAGCACAACAATTTGATTGCTTGTCGCGTACACGACCAACTTCTCTGTTCAACTGATGGCGTCGCTAGTGGTGACGACTTGGCTTTACAAATTGTGTAATAATTTCTTAGTTACGATTTTGTCCACTGAATATGAAGTTAGTGGTAATGTACCACTGCCTTGTGTAACGTAAGAATGTTGGTAAGAATACATCTACTGCATCATTTTGTCTTGAATGTTTTATTAGAAATATTACGTGTCTTTTCGGATGAGGTCTTCTGCTGTTTTATTTTTTTTGATTTTTTTCCTATTAATACAGCTCAGTAACAGCTGCGGGAGACCTGCTCAGGAGCAGGTAGATCAAAGATTGGAAAGACTTGTTAGATGTTGATGGAAGTTCCAATTGAAGCAAAGATAAGCTATCCTTCCGTAAGCCGCAGTGGATACATTTTCTAAAGTACTGACGATCATATTATGTCCTAAACATAAACATATCTGCTAAAAATATATCGCACAGAACTTTGAGCTAATTAAACAAAAATACCAAACCAAAAAAGACTTCATGCAAATCTCACAATACCGGTTAGATTATGCAATACTGGCTGACACCGATCCAAAGAATAAATTACCTTTGATATGGTTCAAAGAATTCACTTATAGTTCGTTTGAGAAAGCATAGTTTTGTACCTAAACCAAGCTTATAAGGATAAAAAAGAAACATAGAAATAGAAAGATAGCTAAATTGTTGATATTGAAGCTGATTCATTGACATACTCAGCACATGACGTTATATTAATCGGATAAAACTAGCGTACCTACTATTTATATAGTTGTTATCATTAACTGGTAAATGAAATCCGGGGTCAAGGAATCAGAAAGGCGGGATCGCTCCCAAAACTGTACTAGAAGAAATCCGGGGTCAAGGATTCAGAAACGCTTGGGATCGCTCCCTTTACTGTACAAGAAACACCTTATTCAGGCAAAAGTGTTACATAATTAGTTACACTGGCTAATGCGTGTAACTATTGCATTGATATTGAAAAACGTGACCCTGTTATTAAAGCTCACGTGATTTCTGATTCATTCACAAGTCCAATAGTTATAACAATTATGAACTTTACCATAATATTTATTACTGATTCTACGTAATATGAAATTACTATTATAATAACCGTAGGCTTTATGGTTTGTTTGGCACGTTATTCAGTAGCGTCTAGAGTATTTCTTTATAACTATTTTATGATTATTAGCAAATGGTTATTCTGTTTATGCACTGTGATTAGCGACAATGATTTTCGAGACGCAATTACAAAATGATATGATTTAAAGACAGACTTTCTAAAAAATGATGTCATCAAGAATTGTGATTCAGTTGTTGGAAAATTTGGTTAATTTGAACGATTTATCGAGGCCAATCAATTCAAATTTATTACACCTAAGTCGTTGACAGGGCAAATGTACAATTTTAACTAATGACAATCAAAGGTCAAGCGAAACTGAAATGATAGATGTACATTATACAATCGACGGCGAATTAAATATGGCATTTGGTGTGATTGAAATCGAATATGCCTAGATAGAGGACTCGAAACGGAGTGCTTATTGGACTGATAATTTCAAAATAATGCAACTTAAAGATTAGTCGACGCCTCAAAGTGTGTCACGATCGTTTGGAAACGTAAACACAGCACTGGAAGCCTGAAGCGAGCCCGAGTCCAATACAATCGGCGCATTCATCAAATTCACGCGCAGCGAATGCAATGAAACAAATTGCGTAATCCACAATAAAAAAAAAACCTTTTCTGTACCACGTGATTTACGACTTTCCACGCTCACATTCACATGTCCTAGCACACAGCGATCTGATTCAGAGTACCGTACTCACACAGGGGCCCAGCCCAATGAAGTTAATAGTTGACACACACACACTTACCTATGGTCAAAGTGTGTGGTCGGGCGCATGCGGCGCGCCTAGCTGCAGCATCGACCGGCAAAGCTCCGTGATCTCCGGATGGTTCAGGTTTATCAGATGCACGTACATTTGCTTGTGAAGGCTCAGTTCCCCGGAGACCGCCTCTAGCCTCTTAAGTAACGAATCCTTCTCCCTGAGCAGGGACTTCACTTTCTCCTCGACTTCCCGTGAACGCACTTTGGCCTTCTCTCTGGACTTGCGCACGGCTATGTTGTTGCGTTCCCGCCTCCTCCTGTACTCGTCTGTGCCTTTGTCTATCGCTTTGCCAGAGGACCGTCTCGATGGAGGTGGTTTGTGTTTGAGCAACGGCGGGAGAAGAGGCGCCCCGAGCGGCGGCAGCGGCGTGAAGCCTCCTCCGTAAGGGCCGCCTACTCCCACTGGGGGCTGGACATTGTACTGTCCAGGATACTGGGCGCAAGACACCGACCTCCGAAAATCGTGCGGCTCAGGCGGCTCCTCCTTGATCGGTGCAGGTGGCTGTTCGTGCCCCTGATTCGGCTGTACGGGCGCCGCGAACGACGCGCCCGAATGCACGGGCTGAGGCATATACGCCAGCGTGGTCCTCGGCGCGTACGACCGCTGCTGCGGCGACCGCCCTCCAGGCAGTATCTCCTGGAACAGCGCCATGGTCTCCTCCCCCCGGAACTGATCCTCGATCAGATGCTGCAAATCCAAGCTGATCTCCTGTCCATTGAGCTCGTCCAGGTCCGGCGGCGGGAACGGGGCTCGCTTGTCCTCGCCTGCTTTCTTAAGGTCCGGTTGCGGCGGCGGCGGCGGCGCGCCGGCCGCGTCGTACATCTGCGGGGACTCCATCCCGACGCCCGGGCCGTGTCCGGGCGCTGTGCCCGCGGCCCGAGCCTCCACTTGGTGACACTGGGTCGCCGTCACTACACTGCGCGCGCGCGGCGGCACTCTCAAGTCTCGGGATCCACGTGGGCGCGGCGATGGCGGGAGAGGCGACGCGTGCGTACGCGGCGGAGGTCCGACGCGGACTGCGGCTGCGGCGGCGCGGGCGCGGGGCGCCGCGTCAAGGTTGCCGGAAGGAAGCGCTGAAAGTTCGCTAGGCGTACACTTGGTAAAAGTTTCGGCCGGTTTGCTTTGCTCGCAAGAGTTGCGGATTTTTTGCGCGACGGTTTTGGTTCGTTTTTGATCTTTGATTTGCGGCTAGTTTGATTGAAATCGTTAGCTTAGTGGATCACGGTCTTCGGGTGTTCGACTTTTTGTGTTTATGGAATTTTTTGTGTCACTTAAGTGGTGAATCGATTTTTTGTTTTGATTTAGATCTTGTGGTAATAAAATATCGTTGTAAATATTGAAATGACATGAAAGTAGGTACTTAATTATCCAAAACTTAATTTGCACTTCCAATTTAGAGATTTTAACATTTCGCAACACTTCGTAGCACTGGCATAACTTCTCAACATTAATCACTCAGATAACTTTAGACAAAAAGTGACACCAACTTGCGCAATCAAAATCCAAATCACGACAGCCTACCCTAACAATTTCCCAACACTGTTAGGTACCCATTATCACTACCGCTTATCTGTCAAAATCCAAAACACACATCACGGTCCGAAACACGTGACTTTGCATATCGGTAAGGCTATCATCACGAACTATGCGCAAGAACATCACGTCTAGATCGATTAGTGGGAAAATAATCTGCGATGGTTGTACGTGGACAATCGGAATCGATAGTGACATGTGACGGAAGGTGTCGCGTGACTGCCCGTTGCAAAATCGTGATTCTTTTTTAACCCCCGACGGAAAAAGAGGGGGTTATGAAATGGGGCGCACTGAAAACCGCTACTGCGTCAGCCGTGCGTGGCATTACGCTGAGTGCGGCCCATTGCACTTCTCCATGGCACGGTAAGGCATTTTCAGTTTTTTTTTATTTTGTTTTCTCATTTTGTAATTGTCTTGTATGTTATTACTTTGTACGTTGGAAGTTAATGCAATAATAGTAGTTTATGCAACTGTCATATAAAAGGGGGTATTATATGCAGTTGTATACACTACTTTATCTAAACTCATATTTACATGTTAAAATTTCGTACCTATAATTTTCTCAACTTTGCTGGAAGTAAGCTGCGAGTCAGTTCTGTTGTATCTACGCGTCGAGGATGTCAAGAGGCGGGAAATTCACTTCACTACTTTCACATTTATCTATTTATTTGCTTCAAAAAAGATAAATAATTCACATACACAAATTACAACAATGGGAAAAAATATACCGTTTAGCGGGAAAATAATTACACACAAATACATATAAACAGGAAAATTTGAATTTTCAATTTAAGAACATTAAGCCTATTCAGCCTACATTTCGCCATATCCCGGCGCCCGACAAAAATTTAAAAAAGAAAAGTGTTGCATAATGATTAAAATAGTAGTTTATGCAACTGTCATATAAAAGGGGGTATTCAAACATGAGTGTCTGTTTATCATACGAGGCGTAGTCGAGTATGATAATAGTTTGACACGAGTGGTTTAATACCTAATTATATGCGTTGCATACACTACTTTATCTACACTCATATTTTCATGTTAAATATACCTAAAATTTTTTCAACTTGCAACTGCAAGTCAGTTCTGTAGTATCTACGCGTCGAGGATATCAAGCGAAATTCACTTCACTTCTTTCACATTTATCTATTTACTTGCTGCAAACAAGAAAAAACATTCACAAACACAAATTACAAAAATTAGAAAAAATATTCTGTTTAGCGGGAAAATAATTCCAAATGTACACAATCACAACCACTGACTATGAACTGATCACAAATATAAACAGGAATTTTGAATTTGTTGAAGACATTTAGGTATTCAGCCTACATTTAGCCGTGTCCCGGCGCCCGACAAAAGTTTAAAAAATGAAAGTGTTGCATAATGATTAAAAAGTTATTTTTCGATACAGCTGTAATGAAAATAGTATGGGAAATGCTGTATCGAAAAGTAATTTTTTAAATTTTTATAGACTGGCGTGAGAAAAGTGTATCCTTAAACAACTGTTTTCGGATATGTAATTGGAACATTACGCTATGAGTATAGATAAATATATTTTACATACTTTACTTTACTTTATAAGTTTGGCGAGTGATATCTATCTGTATGTCTCTGATATGTCTCTGTGGCATCGTACGTAGCTCCCGAACGGATGGGATGATTTCGAATCGGTTTTCTTTATTTGATAGACAGTTTAATCGAGATGGGTTTAGTTTTGTTTCGTTAGAATCGGTTTAGTGGTTTACGAAATATTTCGGTATAAGTACGAGTATACTTGGTCTGGGTATTCCGAAATTTTTCTGTCGGTTAGGGTTTTTTTTATGTTCCTGACTAGGAAGGAAGTTCAGATGGTCCAACTAAGGGGACGGCCATTGTCGCCATGGGCCCCGTCTGTTAATTTACAAATGGCAAACGTGAATAAAATAAGAATAGGACGGGCTGTTTACTAACTTCACTCGAATAAGGAGTAGAGATGGGTGATAAATCGTTATTTATCACCAATCTCTAGTCTTTATTCGATCATACGGTATTATCACTGTGACATCGATATCACGGTATAATCACTGTGACTTTTCAGAACGATGTTACAAAATCACGCCATAACATAAAGGACACATGATAATAAGGGCCGTGAGGAGGCGTAAGTGTCTTTTCATCAGTAACTTCCCTATCGGCGGCATGTTACGACAATAATCATCTTGGCGTTAATGTCCCGGTTTGTGCAATCGCGCACAAGAGCCCGGGGTCCCCCTTAACCATGATCCAAGATTTAGCAGACCAGATGTACAAGTTTTGTTTATGTATGTATGTATGTATGTAATCTCTTTATTGCATCAATTTATAATATTACAGGAGATAAAAATACAGTTTATAATGCAAAGGCGAGCTGAGTTTATCATTTTGAATCGAAATCGTCAACCCTTTTTTCGAATTTATTCATAACTTTTTTTCGAATTTATGCACATTAATTTTAATAGTACCACAGTTAAACGAAATTGCTCTTAGTACTATCGTGGTCAGATTGATAGAGCGACAGGCATAAAAAATATTGCCCATCGATCGACCAATAGAACTCGGCGATAGGACCACGGGCAATAAATTTAATGCAACTTTTGTTTAGCCAATGTCGGTGTGAGTCGGACTCAATATTGTTTCCATTACTTCTACTTTAAGACAGCTTATTAGCTGACTGTCCAAACGGATTCGTCAATTCATTCTTAAAATAAAATCTTGATGCAAAATGTCATTATTTCTCAAATCCACAGTGCATAGACTGAGGGCCAAGAGACTTTGCGCCCGGCTTAAGGTCGAACTAAATTAGACTGACAATGCCAAGTTCAGCCACAGTACCAACCGACCACAGCGAATATCGACAGGCGCGCCATCACCTGTCAGCAAAGTTTCGTGGCCCTCAGTCTACATACATACATAAAGTCCAAGCCTGTGTCTCACAGGTGGGGTAGGCAGAGACTATGGACCGCCACTTTTCTCTGTCCTGACACAACTCCCTAGTCTCGCGTATATCCACAACACTTTTCATATATCTCCTTTTATTCTTGCCACTTAAGAGCCCAGCTTTTTTGAGAACATTTCTGATCTGATCGGTGAATGTTTTTCTAGGTCATCCTCCACAGTGTTTATGCGCAAAGTGCCACACTAGAAAAACATTTAAAAAATATAAAGATGAAGCATGACTGTCTATGAACAGCTTATTCACTCTAGCCTTGAAGGCGTCCAGATTATAATGATCAGGGAACACATTCGCAGGCAACGTGTTCCATTCCTTAGTGTTCCACGCATTATAAAGGTTGAACCAAAGCGGCTCGTGCGGACAGCTGGAAGATCCACGACATAAAGATCACGTTTCCTGATCAGCATCATCATCCTGGCGTCAATCCCGGTTGTCTCCTTATCCACTTCGCTGGGTCTTCGGCTTCCTTGGTGGTAAGTTTGATGGCACCCATGTCATCCTTCGACGTCAAATCATCGCTTATTGAGCCGACCTCTATTTCCGTGCCTAGCAGAGGTGGACGTTTTGTTCCCAACATAATTTGCCGAGCAAGATGGCGTTATTCACGGAGACAAAAAATACAATCTTTTGCGATATTACGTTTCAAGGTTTTGCCGTTTTGAGAATATAAAAGTTCACATTGTCTAAGGTGGCAATTGGTTCGAAAGTGGCATTCAGTCAGACAGTCGTCGTGACGCTGGTTTTCGGTCGGTTTCGGTTGCGTTCATTTTAACAAATCATTACATAAGTCAATCTGTGCGTTCGCGCACACTATGAAACTTCATAGTAACGTTTCTGAAAACCTGATGGATCTCTTTAAGAGCAGTTCAGTACTCTGCGGTACAGTATCGATAAGTTACAGTGCTCAGCGCACACCATGCAATGCAGAACGTTTCCTAGAGGCGGCGCGGCGGCGAGCGGCCGGTGACGCAACCGGGCTTACGGTGCCGCCGCTGCGCCGTGGCGCGTTTGATGGGTCGCCATTTTATTATTTGTCAGTGTAAACTCCCGACCCAGGGTTCCAAAAAGGGGTGTTAGACTCTGTCTAAAAAGTGAAGCGACTTGGAAAATTGCAAGATAGATCGAAATCAACAAGTCAGCAAATCTGATACTGAAAGTAGCTAAAAGATGGACGTCTTCATTATTCAAAATCTATCACAAGGTTGCTTATTGTCGACAGAATCGATAAATTTGACCTCCGTGGCTCTGTTACCAGGGGAACCTGCCGAGAAAGGATCATGGTTACACGTTCAGTCGCCTGAATGTGCAGATTTCATCACGATGTTTTGAGCATCGGTTAGTGTACAACTAATAACGACTGAAAAACTTCGGATAACCCCGGACCACGTTTACATATACTCAAATATTTTCTGAACTACTAAACCTATTTTAATCAATCAAAGCTAAGAACCTGCCTTTTAAATACCTATAGAAAGCATCGAAATCGGTCCATCCGCTTGGGAACTGCTACGCCACAGACTCACACCCTACACATAGACAGAGCCACCGATACAGAGCCTCAAATACACACGTCAAACTTAAACCTCATTTTTCGTCTGCGATTAAAAACATTTCTATGTATTTCTTGTGTACAATAAACTGTTAAATAAAATAAAATAAATAAACATTATCCACCAACTCCACATATAACATATTCGTCAGCAGCCACTTCCTAACGGCGCACGGTCTCAGTGAGTGGGTAAGTAGGCGAGCGTCGGCAGAAAGTGGTTGGTGAGGTGACGCAACCGCGCCGGTAACCCAGTCACCGGTGCCAGACGCGGTGACCGTCCGAAGTGGGGTGGGTTACCATTTGCCGTCAGGTTGGATTTTTTAATGTCGCACGGTAGATAAATAGACCAGCGGAGCGCCTGATGGGAAGTGGTCACCACCTCTAGACTGCAACACTATAACCCCGGGTCGCGTTAAAAATACGATATAAAAAAAAAAAAAAATCATATGGTAGGCAATCAGGCAAGCTAGACACCTGATAGAAAGTAGTCACCGATGGCCAATGGGGTGCCCACCTCTGTATCACGTAGATTTGGTAGCAAAAGGCAAATACCCCTCCACTGCCGAAGCCATGCTTCCCCAAATCCCCACCCCATGGAAAGCGTTCTCCAGTGGGACTCCTCACTCACCGGCAGGAACGCAATACTATTTAAAATATTGCTTGGCTACGATATTCTATCGATCCCTGTCTACGATGGCTGGCAAATAAGGCTTGTAAGTCTTGTAGGCTTGTTGTTACGGGTCTGGGTGTTATGTATAATAAGTATGTATTTAAGTATATAAGTAGTTTATCAGTTAACGTCCATAACACCAGATTTACTTATTTTGGGGCTAGATGGCGCTGTGTGAATTTCTCCAAGCTTATTTATTTATTTTAAGTTTAACGTAAGGTGCTTTAACGTAACGTAAACTGGTCGGTACTGTAACGATTGTTATTAACCTGTAGACTCCTTTTCCAAAACTATAAGGATCCATTATAATCATATAGTTCACTTCATCATCATCATCACAGCCCATAACAGCCTGCAGGACTTAGGGCGCCTCATACGAAAAGGGAGGTAATTACTATAATCCATAATGCACTCTTTGGGTAATTTTTTTATAGTGACAATTTGTTTACACTTCTGATCTTGAATTTCGTACCCGAGTATATGTATATGACATACCTACAGCAACATTTTTCCTGTTCCTCCTATTGAACTTCCTAACATTAAGCAAGGCGTAAAATAAATTTTCTAAGCTTTTTTCTAATTTCACTAAGGTGGCAAACAAGCTTACGGTCCGCCTGATGGTAAGCAGTCACCGCAGTCTATGGACGTTTGCAATGCCAGGGGCATCACCCACGCGTTGTCGACCCCGTAAAAACATTTTCACCCCTTTCTAGAAGAACTCCATGTTGTACTCTCCAGGGACAACCTCTCCAGGTAGTTCATTCCACAATCTCAGTGTGTTTGTAAGTCTTTATTAGGGAGGTAAATGAGTAAGCAGGTCACCTGTTTATTAACAGTAATAGCACATTATGTAATGACTCGTTAGTATTAGTTATAAACTAGTAAAATGGTGATTAAATAGAACCTGCTAGCTAATGCAGTGCTGACCTTGAATTTTGGCTACTGCATGATGCATATTCACATACTTTTAACTGAATTTTATAACTAAATAGACGAATTTTTCCACCCCTCAAGGGGTGAAAAGTTTTAAACTCAAAGGAAAAAGGGCGTAATTGCCATTGAAGCTCGTGTTTTGCTTCAATGAGTAACGTATCCGTTGCAGCGTCACAAACTTTCGAATTTGTAGGATCTATGACACCACGCTTGCACAACTGGTGCAACGATCTGAACCTACCGATACGTGGATCATCAAACATCTTTGATTGAGACGGTAACTTGGTTTAAGACGGCACCAAAGATATTGAACGTACATCTACGTGGACCCTCTAGTGGTGTCCACGCGAGAGATTCGAAAGAACGTTTCTCGCTCGTACAATTCGGATGTGGAATGAGCTCCCAGCCAGTGTTTCCTTTGGACTATGACATGGGATCGTTCAAGAGGTCTATTAGAGGTTTCATAAGAGGCGGGCAACGCATTGGTAGCACCCCTGGTGATGCTGATGTCCATAGGCGGCGGTGACCACTTTCCATCAGGTGGCCCGATGCCTGTTTGTCTGCCGAATAACATAAAAAAAAGAAAAAAAATCTTAAGCTTAACACCTTTTTATGCCTATACATTTTTTTTTAGGTACACGGACGGACGGTCCACCTGACAATGTGCGGTCACCATCGACCAAGACATCTGCAACCTAAGGGGAACGGATGCGGTGTCGGCCTTTGAGGTACCTGTAAACACCTTTACCTGGTACCAGAGGTACCTGTAAGTACCTTTTCGAGAAGCCCATGTTGTAGAAGGAAAGACTTCGGGAAGGAGCTCATTCCACATCCTGGCAGCAGCGTTTTCCTTTTTTATATTTATAACACTGCGATCTCCAACCCGCCTGCCAAGCGTAGAGATTATGGCAATAACGTATCCTTTCTTAGTAGAGGCCCTGAGTCCTGCAGTAGACTGTTATGGGCTGTGATTCTGTAAAAATTTACCACTTTATATTTCGTAAAGACACATTAGTAAAATCTGTACAAAAATTTGTTTGTGCAGTATAATTAGAGTTAAACCATGCTAGAAACAAATATTGTATTTGCTAGATTCGTTTCCCAAAACATTTATTTTCTTGTTATCTACTATTTACTTATAACATTTATTTCGGATGGCCTACATTTTATTTAGTTGTTTATTTTTTTCTGACACTTATTATTATCTAGTACTTATTCTTTTCTTGTTTAATAAATATTTTTGGGATTACAATTTCGCTACATGGGATAACGAACGAATTAATTCCAGGCGAGAAATAAAGTACAAAAGAAAACAATGAGAATAAATAAGTTTTAGTAGTTCCATCCAAAATCCACTGGAACTGATGACAAAAAAACAGTTTCTGTACTACTGTCGGGACAAATGCGTCTGAAACTAGTAGGACGATTAACTTCACAGAATAGGTACTACCTAACACTAAATGGAAAGAAAAAGAAGAATAAGTCAACATCATAAAAATAAACCATAAGGATACTAAACCAGCCAAACAACGCCAAGGAAGCCTCGCCTTGCTCGAATGTAGGCAACGCGGCGTACCAGGGCGGCAGATTACGCAAGCCACTCTCACTTTTGCTGAGGCCGCCGGCACTCGCTCGCCCGTCTAATCATCCGGCGGTTACTTGCTCGGAAAGCTGGCATCCTGGTGGGGTCGGGTGGTGTCGGGATTTCGGGAAGTGTGGTCCGTTTCAAAAACCTAATCGACGGAAAATCGTCGGAAAACCCCAATTAACTTTACATATGCTCAAATATTTTCTAAAATACTGGACCGATTTTAATAAAACAAAGCTAGGCTAGCTATCGAACGAAAAAACCGATTTTAACAGAGATATGAGCTATCTCAAATAACCTTCCTTTCAAATAAAGAAAACCACACCGAAATCGGTCCGTCCATTCCGGAGCAACGTCAGGGGTTAAAAAGACACACGACAAAAAAGCTGACATGCCGTCAATGTCAATAGGGAAACTTATTCAAAAGGTAAGCCTATGGCATTTCAAGACAAGTTTTGTTTGTTTTAATTGCCAAGGGTGACACACGGACGGTTCACCTGATGGAAAGCGGCTACCGTCATCCAGGACATCTGCAGTCTAAGGGGAAAAGAAACTTATGTTGATAGCGCTGAACTGTATTTCAGTCTCTCATACCTTAGGATCAATTATTCATAAATTAGCTTTTTCGCCCGCGGCTTTGTCCGCGTGAAATTCTGTTAGGTATTACATTCCGAAGTCCGGACCTGTTCCTGCAGGAAACACATAAAATTCGGGAAAAACTATAGTCTATGTTACTCGCTGATAATGCAGCTTTCTACAGGTGACAGAATTTATAAAATCGGCCGTCTTTTTTTAAGTTCATCCATCACAAACAAATAATCGAAACTTTTCTCTCCATAATAATAGTATAGATTGAATGGCAGACAGTCGAGCGACAGCTTCCTGATAGTAAGCGGTAATCGTCGCCTATACAATATCGTTTATTATATAATATATAAGAAACGCGGATGCATGTTAACATAAAGTCAAAGCATAAACTGATAAAATTATCTTAAAAATAATCATGCCCGGGACATTAACGCCAAGATTGTGCTCTCCCGCACGAGGGCCAGGGGTCGCCCCTTGACCGTGATCCAGGATTTGGCAGATCAGATAATTACAGTAAAACGACTGTCATCTGAGCTCCGTGACTGTGCTACCACACCCTGCAGATTCAGTCGCCTGAATGTGCAAAATCATTACGAGCACAGAGTAGCATTCAACTAATGTACTTAACTCAGAAAAGAGTCATTAGTACAAAGCCGCATTAGGATTCGAACTCGGTACCCTCTCGCTTACGAGTCGGATGCCTTAACCACTCGGCCACCGAGGCTCCTACACTGATGCTTTACTACTGATACTTTTCTAAGCTGATAATTATACGATAATCAATGCCTCATGTCTCCCTTCTAATTAAATCCTCTTATATACATACATAACGCTCACGCCTGTGTCCCACAGGTGGGGTAGGCAGAGACGATGGACCTACACTTTACTCTGTCCTCTTTTCTAAATCCTCTTTTCCTGGAATATTCAATTTTTCTCCCCTTAAGGGGTTTGAAGAAAAATCGTCCACAATGTGAATAAATCATTTAAACCTTACTAACTTTAGGGATTCTTATTAAGCAACGATGAGTCAGTCTATAGGGTCAGTGCCTTTTGGAATCGGAACATACTCTTTCACAATTTACTGGATTCTCTTAACGAGTGACGCTTCCATACGTCATGTTGCATGACTAACAGTTATTGTAATTGTGCGTTTCTTCTGATTTCTGGCATTGACTTGGCCTGTTTTGTTTTATAGCCAATTGATCGAATTAGAAATGAAGAGATCCGCAAGCGAACCAAGGCCACAGACATAGCCCTAAGGATTGCCAGACTAAAGTGTCAGTGGGCAGGGCACATAGCTCGAAGAACAGATGGCCGATAGGGCAGTAAAGTTCTCGAGTGGCGACCACTTACTGGAAGACGCAGCGTGGTTAGACCTCCCACAAGGGACCGATGACCTGGTAAAGATCGCAGGTACCAGCTGGATGCGGAAGGCATAGGACCGGCCTTCGGAGATCTCTGGAGGAGGCCTATGCCCAGCATTGAGCGTCTTTCGGCTGATATGATTATGATGATGATGAAGATTTTGTTTTACGCTGTCTCCGCTTTTTGAGGGAGGAAGTCGGAAACACTATATTTCCTACTCCTATCTGTTACTTCTTAATTCAATTTGTTGCGGGTTCCAAGACAGTATTAGCTTGTCCTCGGGCGCGCCTGAGTGTCAAAACTCGAGACCTGTGTGGTCGCCGCTGTAGATCCTGGCTACACAGGAGTTGCAGCGGTGGGAATGAGTGGTGGGGCAAAGGCCATAATAGTTATTGTAATTCGTCCTTATAGCCTCTGCTTCCCATCCTGTGCCATCATCATCATCATCCCAGTTCACTTTCCTACTCTTTCTTCTCCACTTTGTACGCTCTCTCTATATACCTATGTTCCTAATAATTCCAACCTTTAAAAGAAGGTCAGAAATTCTGCCTAAAATAATTGGCAATCAACACATGAGTCAAAATGTTGTATCATTATAATTAAGCACTATAATTAAATTAATTAAAATGATTATTCAATTATATCGTAGTAATCAGAAACAATTATTTATTTACCTAAACATATTGTAAGCTAACAGTCGGTTTTTCCTGAATTTTCGGGTCGTAAAAAAAAAAACGTTATAATTCATTATCATCACAGCCCATAACAGTCCACTGCAGGACTTAGGGCCTCTCCCACGAAAGGGGAGGTTATTGCCATAATTTTCACGCTGGGCAGGCGCTAGAGATCGCAGTGTTTTAAATATGACAATGGAAAAAGCTGCTGCTCATTTTCCAGCCAACGGAGACAAGATATTTTGCCTCGAAAACATTAGTCGCCTTGTACGACACCCACGAGTGTAAAGGGTGTTATTTTACTCTGCCGGATACCACACGGCCAAGGCAATAATTATTCAAAATTTAACCTTACAAAGCATATTTTTTACAAAATAAGTAGCACTTATGGCCATTATGTCACGTAATATGAGCAACAGCTATTGAATTCCGGTATGAAGTAGTAAAATAATAATACTGTAATACAGTCACTAGTATAATCAGAGGAAGACCCTACGGTCACCCATCTAGTTTCCGGACAGCGTGCGTTGCTTAACTTTGGTTATCGCGCAAGCACGAGCGAATGAAATAACAAAAATAACCGCAGTCGAACACAAAAGTACCAGGGCACCAGAACGGGCAGGCATTGAAATGCGTCGAGTCTCGTCCGCAAGCGAAAGTGTGTCAGGCAGGCCCACGCGAAGGCTTGGTAGGGATGGCATTTCTCAGTAAAACTACGTAGTGCAAGCGCTGACTGCAGGTTTACGTGCGGCATAAGATACGAAATGATGTAGGTAATAGAGATGTTACTCATGACTTTGTTATGTGTGAACAGTATAAATATAAAACAAATCTAAAGTTGTTTTAGATTTTTTTATTTCTCTTGTCTGCTTGTGTGTTTTGATCAAATAAGCTTTTACAGACATTTATGTTCGGGAAGATGACTAAAATAAAAATATACACGGAATTTGCCACTACTTTGGTCGCAATGTCCGATGACATAGGACTGGGGTTCAGATGGACAGCTACTAGAGTATTTGCCAAGTAGTTTCAACCAACTAGGAACTGGCAGAGAAGATAATTAATTGACTACCAAAATTGAATTACGTACTATTGTGTGCATGCAGTTTTAATAAGTAAATAATTTTATTAACTGACGCTGTAACTCACGATTAGGTATCCGATGACGTGAAATCCGACATATTTTATCGACTGGATATAGCACATATTTTAACAATTTTCAGATACCAGTGGCAACCACTGACAGGCGGAGTTAGCGCCAAAAAATATATAACAATAGAAAAACCTGGATACAACCTGACCAGCACCTGGCGTTCAACGTGTTATCAAACTCAGCTGGAACACATACTATCTTACTAAGATTATAAATGCGAATGTCCGTGCGTTAAAAACTACTGTACGAATTTTTATGAGATTTGGCAGCAACATAGCTTATAGCCCATTGCTGAAGTTCAATGTGATTTCCGCAGAAACGGGTCTAGGACGTGAATTTTACGTGAGCGTCGCGGGAAAGAGCTAGTATCACCTTTTTTAACCCTCGATAAAAAAGACAGTTAAGAAAGGGAGTTACAAGTTTGACGTGTGTCTGTATATCTGTGGCTTTGTGTGTCTGTCTGTGACATCGTAACTTCCGAAATGAGTGCGTCCTCATTTGGATGTGGTTTTCTCCATTTGTAAGCCACTTTAATCGAGATAGTTCTTAACTTTGTTTAATTAAAGTCGGTTTTGTAGTTTAGATAATATTTGAGTTTAAGTAAAGTTGGTCAGGAGTTATCCGAGTTTGTCGGTTAGGTTATATATCGGTATCTTATCACGTAGCCAAATCTACACTCGGCTCTTCATCTAACAGTACAGCTTGTATGCGCATACAGCCAAGCCTCGGCCGAAGCTGTCGGCTGAGCCTTTCAAGTTTTATAGTTGGACGGGCTATTTACCGGCAAGATTTGAAACTTTGATGGGCGTACTAATAGTTGGAACAATAACGCCGGTTCAGTGATTGAATGACGAAGGTTTGGTCCTACGCGTAAGGTAAAAGACAATTTGACACGTTTTTGGAATTCCTACTGCTGTCTGTGTCTGAAGGAAGTACCTACGTCTTATGGAAGTTTTTGGCGTCTAGTGCGTGTCAAGAAGTTGCAATAATTCTTCCATTCATGGAAGTTTTAACATATTACCTGAGTGGTCCCGGATTCGATTCCCGGCCGGCCAGAAATTGAAATGATGAATTTTATTTTCCGTTACGGGTCTGGGTGTTGTATGTGTAATAAGTATGTATTTAAAAATATATACATGGCTAACATATCACTGTGTGTCTCCTTCGTACTTTCCTATCCTTCCTCTTTGACGATTCAAAGAGATATGGAATGTCCTACTCAATAAATAAATTTGGACTTTTGACTTTATATAAATAGTTTATCAATTTTCTGGCACCCATAACACAAGCTTTGCATACTATGGAGCAAGATGGCGCTGTGTGAATTATTAAAAAATATATATAATATCAGCAATATTATATATTTTTTCGTAGTTAACTACGATTTAAGAAAGAATTCGGCGATTCCTTTTAGGAGGTTGCAATAATAATTTCATGCAACGAAGTTTTCAGAGAATATCAAAAACTACCACTCATTCCCACCGCTGCAACTCCTGTGTAGCCAGGATCTACAGCGGCGACCACACACAGCTCCTGAGTTTCGACACTCAGGCGCGCCCGAGGACAAGCTAATACTGTCTTGGAACCCGCAACAAATTAAATTAAGAAGTAACACATCGGAGTAGGAAATATAGTGTTCCCGACCTCTTCAGACATTCAGAGGTTGTTGAAAAGAGGTGTTATAAGTTTCACGTGTGTATCTGTGGCTTTGTGTGTCTGTCTGTTGCGTCGTAGCTCCCGATGGGATGGACTTACTTCGATGAGGTTTTCTCAGTGTAATTGTTTGAAATCGGTTAATTAGTTTAGGAAATATACTTGGTCGGGGGTATTCCAACGTTTTCCTTCGGTTAGGTTAGGAATCGAACCCGGGACCTCTGCGTGCTCAGAACTAAAGCACTCAGGTCGACAATAGACTGTTTCTAGACAGGCGTTCTCCATCTGCGGCCACATCATCGCTAACCTTATGATAAGATTTTTGTTATATAAAAACACCACACTGTCTTGTTAGAGGTGTAAGCCATACTTATCAACCAATAATCATAGGAGCGTCTGTGACCGAGTGGTTAAGGTATCCGACTCGTAAGCGAGAGGTACCTAGATACCGGGTTCTAATGCCACTGCGGCAGTACTAATGAATCTTTTCTGAGTTGAGTTCATACTGCGGCAGTACTAATGAAGTACTGCCGCAGTATGGTATGGACATTGATCACCGCACAAGCATCAGTTAGAGTTCAACTAATGTTCTACATAACTCAGAAAAGTCAGTCAGTCAGTGGCGGTACTGGGGATCGAACTCGGAATCTCCCGCTTACCACCCATTAGGCCATCGACGCTCTCCGACCTTCACTAAACTCACAAATGCAGTGAGTATAACATGGAGTTCTTCAAGAAAGGGGTGAAAAGGTTTTTACGGGGCCGGCAACGCGTGGGTGATGCCCCTGGCATTGCAAACGTCCATAGGCTGCGGTGACTGCTTACCATCAGGCCGTAAGCTTGTTTGCCACCTTGGTGGTATAAAAAAAACTCAATAACATCTCAATCCTCCAACTCACATGCTTCTATACCTCAGTTCGCGCGTTCCTTGCCACGTACCAATGTTTTTACATTCTTACCTTCCAAGGCCATCCACAATACAGGCCGAGGGTCAACCCGATATCACTATTGACCAAGTGGACTATATGACGATGATTGTATGCTAATCCGGCGTCTGGTCAAATTGGTTCAAAGCAACACTTATTACGCGCCCTTTTCTGATCGATTTTATATTTAGAATCTTTGCGTGAATCATTTGGGGAGTGTTAGATAATGATGGATATTATTGTGGTCATCTTGTAGTGGCTTAATGGTTGAGGGGTAGACTCGAAGCGTCAGGTACTGGGTTCGTACCAAGGTGTAGCGGACCCTTTTTTGAGTTACGTACATTAGTCGAACACACCGATGCTCTAGTGACGGAAAATATGACGATGAAACCTGCGCATTTAGACGACTGAATGAGTCCATGATCCAATCTGGTCAGGTTCTCCTGGCAGCAGGGTCACGGAGGTCAAATGGCAGTCGCTCCACCATAATGATCGGATCTGCCAAATCCTGAATCATGGCCAAAGCGGACCCCGGGCCCTCATGCGCGAGAGCACAACCAGGACATGAATTTTTGATTGAAGATGAATTATTGTAGTCATCATTAGGAGAGTCGGTTAAAGGGTCGGACTCGTACCGTTAGGTACTGGGCTTGTACTCCAGTGTCGCCGTGTACCAATGACTATTTTCTGAGTTATGTACATTAGTTAGAAACTAACCGATGCTCTTACGGCGAGGAAAAATATCATAATGAAATCTGCACATTCAGTAGGTGACTGAATGTGTAACCATTATCCAATTTAGTCAGGTTCCTGTTAACATAGTCACGGAAGCCAGATGGCAGTAGCGCCACTGTAATTACCTCTGCCAAATCCTGGATCATGGTCCCTGGCGCGCAAAAGCACAACCGGAATATGGACGCTAGATGATGAATGTGAGAAAAGAGTCATTAAAATAATAATAATAATAATAATAATCGTTTATTTACCATCTTATAAAAAAAAATGTATATATACATATGTATATAAAATAAATGTAACAGAATTAAAAAGAAAAAAAAAAAAAAAAAACAAATATACTATAAATAAATTACAAAAAAGAAAAACGAATTAAAAATTTACACGATGATAAATGGGCTTATGGCTCAGGGTAGCGTTCATTAGTACCTGGCGTCATGGGTTTCGCACAGCGACGCTCTTGTTGTTTATTACTTCCCCAGTTAGTTACTTCATCATCATCAAAATATCAGCCGGAAGACGCCCACTGTTGGGCACAGGCCTCCCCCAGAGATCGCCACAAAGGCCGGTCCTGTCTTTCCCGCATCCAGCTGGTACCTGCGATATTTACCAGGTCGTCGGTCCATCTTGAGGGACGTGATGTTATTCGGCACTCATAGTACATATTTCGAGGGAAGTTCGTCATATTACCAAAAAAATTGGCTAATAGTGCGCCGCAGGAAGTTCGTTCGCAGAAGGAGAAAAAAGTTAACAGTAGCTGACCACAATCCATCGACACAGGCCGGTCTTGTGCCTTCCGCTTTCATCTGGTACCTGCGATGTTTACCAGTCAGTATTAAACACAAAAATACTTCTTATACAACACAATACTTCTTATACTTCTTCGACATAACAGTCGAAAGTAGCTATATCAATACGTAAACGAGTTCATGAAAAATATGGGTACTACAACTATACTATATCATAATATGAATAGTCTGCATAATACTACACAGATAGGGCGGCGGGTCTGTCCATGTGTGTGTCTGTGTTGCAATCCCTTAAATAGGTCGACTCAAGCTACTAATAGAAAGACACAGGGCCGGCGCCAGGCGCGATGACTATCATAGATAAGATTTTTTTTCTCTCTTTTTTTATTTACATTTACATAATAACTTTCGGGATGAAAGGTTAGGTTATCGCATAGGTGTGGCTTGTTGGAATGACAATGAGTGGGAAAGTTTATTACTTCCTTGTGTGTTTCGCTGTTTCGCTGGCTTTTGTGTTGCTCTTGGGATGTTTCTGCTTTTTAGATAGGTACTATGTATTAGAGGTATAGTAATTTTGGAAAGACTAAGTTTTTGTCACCATTGCTGAAGTTAGACTAGTACAGTCAGCTGCAGAGTGAATAGATCCCCCCTAACATACGCAAAATGTGTGGTAGGGGAGGTCAATTCTCTCTGCAGCTGACTGCACACTTCCTGCTGTGAATTTTGTTTATCTAGTGGAAAAAGTTCGGAAGAGTGTCGGTGGCCTAATGCTTGAGGGGTACGACTCCCCGAGGGAACGGGTTCGAACCCCCGTGCCGATATGTACGAATCACTCTTTTTTGAGTTATGTACATTAGCTGAACACTAACCGATGATCTTACGGTGAGGAAAAATATCGTGATGAAACCTGGCAATCGCTTTACTGTAATTACCTGATCAGCCAAATCCCGGATCAATGGTCAATGATCAAAGGTCACAACCGGGTCACTAATGCCAAGGTAAGAGAGATGTAGTGGGAAAAGTTAGTACGCTATGCGTCACAGTGCGAAGCTAGACTTTGAGCTTTGTCAATTAAAAAATGAGCTAGGGAAGCCTAAGGGATACCTATATGGGTAATATGTGTCTAAGAACTAGTTTCTGAATTTAGAAATCTAGCAATAATCAGCTGAGAAATGCTCACATACCTGATTAGTATTAAGTTTTTTGCGTTTCTGTTCAAAACATCAATTTCAAACCGATTTTAGCTAAGCATTGCTCAAACTGTATCTTAGTTTGATTATTACGTTCTAAAATAATTTAGTCTATTTCACCAAAACCTCTAGGCGAGATTTGTCCATGAATTCGCGTGCGTGATATAGGTAAACTGTCAATTGAGTTGATTTTCTGACAGCTGTGGGAAATAGACTGTTATTTTAGTCGATGCCTAGGGACTTAAGCACCGTCCAATCCAGTTCCTAACTTTATGCGTTACAACGACGTTCGTTGTTTTCTAACAGTAGGTGAAACGTATTTTCGTCTCAAGCAATTCCTAAGTACTTAGGTGATTTCTATATTTAGTTAAAACTTGCATTGTGTTGTAGGGCTAGGCGGAGGCCACATCATTCCACTTGCAACGGTCCTGACAATTCGCTTCTGAAAAAGCCTCACAAAATCACTAAATCTGTACCTGGTATCAAAATTTAAAAGATTGTTTGCATCTTTTAGTTACAATTTTTAGGTCACATGCCCTTTCGCGCCAATGTGTGCGGGCGCTTCCTTCGCGCCGATATCTCAATCACATACACACACACTCTCGTACACACTCATACAACCTCATACATACGAAGATACTTTGCGTGTGAGAGTAACATGGCATGTGTGCTGTGAAAAACATGCGCGTACGCAGAGTGTGTTGCGACTAAGGAATCTATACAATGCATTGGGTGATGTTAATTACATCAGCTTAACGGTCAGTTAAAAGCTTTCAACGGATAGTCGTCGGTGAAAAATAACTAGCCGTCGTTCATTTACTAACAATACAACCAGATAATAGAATATTTAATATGTACCTACAGCCAATCACTAAAGATAGATAAACATTTGAAAATAGAACAACAATAACTTTTTATTCTACGCAGTGCCAAACGAGCAGACAGCCCACCTGATGGTAAGCGGTAACTGTCGCCCATTACATCTACGATTCAAGCATTTAGGTTGCAGGTCTCAAAAATGCAGAACCGCAGGTGCGTTGTCACTGGCGGACTACGATGAAATGCCTCATGCCTGTAATTGCGCTGGCTACCTTATCCTTCAACCCGGAACACAACAATGCAAACATTGTTGCTTGGCGGCAGAAATAGAAAAGGTGGTGGTTGGTATTCACCCAGGCGAACTCCTCAGGCATGACAAAGCGTTACCTCCAACTTAAACTGTTAACAGGGAAACCTGACCAGATGCGATCATGGTAACTCGCCTGAATGTGCAGGTTTCATCACGATGTTTTCCCTCACCGTAAGAGCACCAATTAGCATTCAACTAATGTACATAACTTCAGAAAAGAGGACTCATTGGTACATGGCCGCACTGGGAATCGAACCCGGTACTTCGGGGTACGAGTCGGACCCCTCACAAACGCTCTCGTTAGTATAAGTAAGTATTTGTTACTATTCCCACTCCTTCTGCCAGAACAGTACCATCATCATTTGCCGGCCCTTATTCCTTTCATTTGAGGTCGGCACGGTATGTTTATCTTTTTCTCTATTCATCTCTATCCGCTGTCATATCCACGCTCACCTGTCGCTCACTGATATCCCTCATCACACTATCCATCCATCTTTTCTTTGGTCTTATCCTTCCTGCGTATTCATCCACATTCATATTCAATACCCTTTTGGCCGTGTGATGTCCGGCAGAGTAGAATAGCATCAACCCCTTACACTCGTAGGTGTCGTACAAGGCGACTTGGAGTTTTCAAGGCAAAATATCAAGAGTCTCCGTAGGCTGGAAAATGGGCAGCAGCGTTTTCCATTATTATATTTATACCACTGCGATCTCTAATGCCAAGCGTCGAGATTATGGCAATAACCTCCCCTCTCGTGGGAGAGGCCCTAAGTCCTGCAGTGGACAGTTATGGGCTGTGATGATGACCCTTTTGGTGACATGATTTTCTCTACGCATAATATGACCAAACCATGACAAGCGGCTACTTTGAAGCTTGTCACCAATTGAGGCTACTTTCAGACTTGATCTTCTGACACAAAAAATCTAAATTCTTCATTGAGTAGGACATTACATATCTCTTTCATTCGTCAAAGAGGAGGGGGTAGAAAAGTAGGAAGAAAACACACAGTGACACGTTGACCACCCCAGCACATCTACTCCACCCCACACCTCCTCACACCACACGTCCATCCAGCCTGAACAGTACAACCACATAGAAATAGTACCACATACAATGCACAAATTATGTAAGTGTTAAATAACTACAGTCAAGATTGTGGGAGGTCCATTATTATGATAATAATAAAAAACTAGTTGCGTAACTTG
The DNA here is from genome assembly GCA_907269095.1 of Blastobasis adustella. Taxonomy (NCBI): domain Eukaryota; kingdom Metazoa; phylum Arthropoda; class Insecta; order Lepidoptera; family Blastobasidae; genus Blastobasis; species Blastobasis adustella. The sequence continues at coordinate 4,163,851 of OU026132.1, forward strand.
ATTAATCATATATTAATATATAATATGGGTGTTAATGTGTTATGGTGTTGACTGTGTTAGTAGGTTAGTTATGTAACTTAAGTTTTGTCCGTCTGTCTGTGAATGAGAACGGAGTGAAGTGGATATAAACCTAATTGTATCTACTAATAAATTGAAGAGGCACAGTTTGTGTTTGAATGTTGGGGTCTCCGAAACTAGTGAACCGATTTTGAAAATTCTTTCACTAATAGGTAGCTACTTTATTTCTGAATAACATAGGCAATTTTTTATCTTAAAAAATTATAGGGTCCCGCGGGATAGTTCAATGATTGCATTGGCCGTGTGGTGTCCGGTAGAGTAGAATAGCACCAACCCACTCGTGGATGCTGTACAACCCTACTAATGTTTTAGAGACAAAAGATAAAGAGTCTCCTTAGGCTGGTAAATGGGTGGTAGCTTTTTCCATTGTTATATTTAGAATGCTGAGTCTCGTTGCGCGATAGAGTGAGAAATAAGGAGACCCTCAAGCGAATCTAGGTCACCGACATAGTCCGAAGGATTGCCAGACTCAAGTGGCAGTAGGCAGGGCACATAGCTCGAAGAACAGATGGCCGATGGGGCAGGAAAGTTCTCGAGTGGCGACCACGTACCGGAAGACACAGCACGGGTAGATCTCCCCACAAGGTGGACAGACGAACTGGTAAAGATCGCAGGTACCCGCTGGATGCGGAAGGCACAGGACCGGCCGCCGTGGAGATCTCTGGGGGAGGCCTATGCGCAGCAATTGGCGTCCTTCGACTGATATGATGATGACAATGATATTTATCATATTACGATATCCAGCCGCCTGCCAAGCGTGGAGATTATGGCAATAACCTCCCTTCTCTTTCATGGAAAAGGCCCTAAGTCCTGCAGTGGACTGTAATGCTCATCTTTTCGACTAGTTTCGGCATTACTCACGAGCGCGTTGGTGGTATAGCGGGTCGGACTCGAAAGCGGGAGGTACCGAGTTCGAACCCCTGTGCCGCCATGTACAGTTAGCTGCAGAGTGAATGGACCCCCGTAGCATATACTAAATGTATAGAAGGTCATTTCTATCTGCAGCCGACTGTACATTAGTTGAATACTAACCTCTGGGAGAATACCACCGCCTTATCTATTTCTGCCACCAAGCAACAAGTTTTGCTGTCTGCAACCTCATTGCATGAATCGTAGATATTATGGGCGACAGTTACCGCTTACCATAAGGTGGGCTGTTTTGTCACAGAGTAGATTTTTTTTTTTTAATTATTCTGTTCCTATTGAAGGAGCCAGCGCAATTAGGTTCAGGCATTGTGTATTTCACCTTAGTCCTCACAATAATAGACAAAACGCCTGCGTTTCTTCATTTTTTGTTACGTAAGTATATTTAATAAGTAATTAGCCTGTTGTGGCACTCGATAGTCTTTGCCTACGTCTATGGGATACAGGCGTACGTGTGTATGTACATATGTATGTAGTTAGTATAATTCTACTCTGCCTATATAAAACCTCAGTGCATGAATCGTAAATGTTTTAAGTATAAATCTATATACATTGTATAAAACAGAGTCGCTTCCCGCCTTATGTACCTATGTATCTATGTACGGGGACTAAGATGACATGCCTTCAGACAGGAGCACAACAATGAAAGCATTTATATGTGCAATTTTGAGAAATAAATACTTTACTAATGGACCAGGCGCGAATTCGTTCACGTACACCTACTTACTTTACCTCTACTCACCGTTTTTTCTTGCTTATAAACCATTCTGTTGTTAAAATAAAATCTGTTGCTTAGTTTAAAAGGTCTAACAAACACGTACACAGATACACATACATTTCACTTTTAAGCTTTAAAACCTAACTTATGTCGAAGCTTAGATATTATAGGTACCAGGGCTTCAGAGCCACCGACAGGTATTTCTTTAGCAAAAATTCCTCAACAAGAGTTAAATAGGTACCTGGTGGTTCCAACGTCATACTATAATGCACTATTAGTATGATAAATATCATAATAAATACCACATCAACATTGTTTATCTTGTACATATTCACATAGCAACCGATCACCTACATTCTTGTTACATAAACGCATTGTACGCATGATGGAAATAGTTCCCATACATTTGTATGACAGGCAGACATACATACTCACACAAACTACACACTTAATTGCAAGGCAAGGTCAACAATAATGGCTGTTACGCACTGCATCCGATTTGATTCTGAGGAAACGCTCTCTGAGTTAGCCACAGAGCATCGGTGGCCCAATGGTTAAGGCGTCCGACTCGTACCCCGAGGCACCAGGTTCAAACCCCACTGCTGCCATGTAGGTACCAATGACTCTTTTTCGGTTATGTACATTACTGACCACTAACCCATGCTCTTACGTGAGGGAAAAAGTGATGAAACCTACGCTCAGGCGACTGAAACTAAAGTTAAGATACAATCTGGTCAGGTTCCTCTTACAACAGAGTTACGGAGGTCAGATGACAGTTGCTCCACTGTAATTACCTGATCTGCCAAATCCTGGACCTGCAAAGTCGTTGGTACAGTGCAAGAGCATAACTGCATTACCACTTCAAGAAAATTTTCCTTTGCCACAACAGCGACATTCACGGTATTTGGTGAATCTTTATCAGTTTACTAAAAGAAGGGAGCTTTAGCTGTCCCTTTAGCCCAAAGGACTCGTTTTTTACACATATGGTATTTTCTATTTAATAAATTAAAATTTAATTCATGAATATTATTATTTTTTTAATTTATTACAGACTATCCAGGCATTTGACCGCCATCTCACCTGGTGGTAAGTGACGATGCGTGGATGCTATAAAATAGTTTTACGACTTCACAGTAGTGCAAAGGAATATGATTCTTAATGTGGTCATGGCAATTATGCTCTTGCATTGTACATAGTGCCAGTGGGATTTGAACCCGGTACCTCTGACTTGCTCTTTACCGGCCACCGACGCACCTGTGAAAATACTAACACGTAATGCATTTGTAAGTAACTGGGCTAATACAATACAAATGTCCACGAATATGCATTTAGAATGTATCTACTTATTTTGTTAACATACTAACCACAAATGAAGTAAACATTCTCGTTAGCGGAAAATTTTGCGGATCATCATCATCGTCACAACCCATAAGAAAGAAAGAAAGAAAGAAAACATTTATTACAAAGCTCGTCACGACATGATAATTTACATTTAACACAAAAAAAACGGTACATAAAACACGGGAACAATTATAGAGTTCCCAGCGGCATAACAGTCCACTGCAGGACTGAGGGCCTCTCCCGAGAAGGGGAGGTTGTTGTCATAATCTCCACGCTTGGCAGGCGGGTTGGAGATCGCAGTGTTATAAAATAACAATGGAAAACGCTGCCGCCCATTTTCCAGCCTACGGAGAATCTAGATGTTATGCCTCGAAAACATTAGTCGCCTTGTACGACACCCACGAGTGTAAGGGGTTGGTGCTATTCTACTCTGCCAGACATCACACGGCATAATCATCATCGGATCATCATAAGCATCTTATTTATTTATTGCCTGAGTCACACGGAAGGACAGTCCACCTGATGGAAAGTGCCGCAACCTAACAGGAGCTGATGCGGTTCCAGGATTTGAGGCCACGAACCTTTTAACCACGAGCAAGATGTAGAATGAGGTCCCGAAGTATTTCTGCACTACGACATGGGGTTCTTCAAGGCAGGTCTACAGATACCTCCGCAGGCCGCCACTGCATGCGCTCCCCGTACGTTGCAGATGTCCTGGACGACGGTGGCCACTTTTCTTCAGGGCCGTCCATCCGTGTGCCCCCCTAGGCAATTTAATAAAATTAAGGTGCCTGTAGACATGCCTTTTGAGGTACTCAATTTGGAATGTTATAGCGAGAACAAACAGCTACGAGCTACGAGCATCTTGCACGTGCGCGGTATAAAGGCTCGTGAAGCCCGTATAGTACAAAAGCGTACGTGCATTACCACTTCAAGAGAATTTTTATTTTCCGCTTCAGCACTATTCACGATATTTGGTGCATCTTTAGTCAAAATCAGTTTACAAGTAGGATCCCATGACTCATAGCTCACTGTTACCCAAAGGGCAATGGAAAGGGCTATGCTCGGAGTCCCGTTGGGCGATCGAATCTGAAATGAAATCCGCAAGCGAACCAAGGTCACCGATATAGCCCTAAGGATTGCCAGGCTAAAGTGGCAGTGGGCAGGGCACATAGCTCGAAGAACAGATTCCCGATGGGGCAGTAAAGGAACAAGGTGGACCGACAACCTCGTAAAGATCCCAGGTACCAGCTGGATGCAGAAGGCACAGGACCGGCCTTTGTGGAGATCTCTGGGGGAAGCCTATGCCCAGCATTGACCGTCTTTTGGCTGATATGATGATGATGATGATGATCCCATACCCGACACTCGAATGGCGACTAAAGTACCCACCTACCTTCGCTAAAATCTTGTAGGAAGTTAAAAAGTAAAAAAATTTAAAGGCTGTTTTTTGTTGCGTCGATAGCTTCGGAAAATTTTAAGCGACGTATTTCAGGTGCATGTTCCAATTAATGACCCTGTTCAAGTACTAACAAGGGCCTCACCTTAGTGACCGACCTCTGACAGTCTTGACATTTATTGAATTCTACCTGTATTTGCTTTGCTTACGTACCTGATTTGTATTTTATACAGGGTATTATATATTGTAAATATATTTAAGTTACAATGAAATTCAATGTATCCTATTTCCTGCCTATTCGAACGGAATATCTCTTAAAGCTTCGAATATCTCCGTTTCATTTACCTACTTAGAATTCCTAGAAAATGTATTCCATTGCGTACAATGCGTAGGAAATATACATATCTAGATTCAATTCCTAGGAAATGTGAGCCTTCGACAAATCATTTTATTTACACATTTCCTAAAGTGGTTCGCCATAGAAATTATATACATTTCCTAGGGAATTTATACAATTTCTAGATTTCCCACATTTCCGGTAACATAATAATATACTTACATACAATATTTCGCGCTTTATATTTTTATACCACACCATGTAATCCATGTAATTTTTATTTATTTTTGGTCCAGTTTTGATGTCGCTCTTTGTAGGCCAGCCAGCATTGACGTAATGTACATTCTCTTTTTTCGGTACTTATGCAGTTTTTGCACTGTACCACCGTACCTACTAACCACTTCCGTGCATTTCCGGCATTCATTTTGTAGGTACCTGTTTTTTAACCTTATTTCTTTGAAATGTAGGCGTGACTCAAATACGTAATTTGGAATACATTGTTTTGCATGATCTTGGCGTTAATGTCCCGATTGTGCTCTTGCGCACGACGGCCCGGGGTTCGCTTTGACCACGATCCAGGATTTGGCAGATCAGGTAATTAAACAACTAATTACAGTGGAGCAACTGCCATCTGATTTCCATGACCCTGCTACCAGAGGAACCTGACCAGATTGGATAATAGTTATACATTCAGTCGATGTTTTTTTTCCTTTACCGTAAGAGCATCGGTTAGTATTCAACTAATGTACTTATCTCAGAAAAGAGTTATTGGTACATGGCCGCAGCGGAATTCGAACCCGGTACCTCTCGCTTACGAGTCGGATACCCTAAGCGGCCACCGACCCTCCAATGTTTGTAGCATGACGCATGCATTGTTTTGCATGATTTTGTTATTTTGATCAGAATTTACAGAATTATTACTTCAGGGTTCGATTTGGAAGCAAGAGGTGTCGACTTCGATTCTCAGTGCCACCATGTACAAACTTAACTGACGGTTACATTTAGAATCCCGAAACTCCAAATACTACCAACGCTTTAAATCCCTATGTTCAAAATTTCTAAAATTAAAATACCTAATGGTTGTTTAACCTAAATTTGTTGCCTTGGTGCCTTCTATCACTGAAATATCCGAAGAAAGGGCTGTAACTAGGGTTTGCAATCTCGCAAAACGGGAATCTGCCCACTTTCGCCAACGTCAGCCTCAGGATATATTTTCAGTTCACTAAGAAGCAGGCTGGGAGGTGAACTATGATCATCACAGCACATAACAGTCTACGCCGTGACTTAGGACCTCTCCGGCGAGAGGGGAGGTTATTGCCACAATCTCCACGCTTGGCAGCGGGTTAGAGATTGCAGTGTTGTAGATATAAAAATGGAAAACGCTGCTGCCCATTTTCTAACCTATGAACACTCTAAATATTTTCCTCGAAAACATTAGTCGCCATGTACGACACCCGCGAGTCTAAATGGTTGGTGTTATTCTACTCTGCCGGACACCACACTGCCAACTATGAACTATGATGATACTATAAACGCCATACGATTCATAAGAGTGTATTTTCAAAAGTTATCACCATAAGTTGCTCACAGTAAGTTTCCATAAAACTGTTACAAGTAAGCAAATTATTCTTTTATGCCAAAGGAAGCATTTAAAAATTTGTCATACTCTAATCATTCATTAGGTATGAATCGTACTTTCTTTACTTAGCTAAGCGTTTCCGATTGACGGGTGATTTACCTAATTGATTGATCTGGTAAATTCTTTAAACATAAATTTATAGTTTCAAATGTTTCATTTAGATTTTATAACATTATTTCAGAGGTGCGGGATACTTCGGGATCTCCCGGAACTTATCAATTCCGCGGGATTGAAGGAGCTGCGGGATTGCAATACCTCGCTCTAAAAAAAAAAAAAAAGTGTTTAAGTATAAGTGTTTTTTATTTATTCATTGAAAACTACATTTAACAAATACCAATTTTGTAAAACCTAATTTGAATAAATGTTTTTGAATTTGAATAACGTCGACGCATAAACGCCTCTCCACCGGATCTGCAAATGTGAGGCCATGGTGCGCAAACGTAGCATCCATCTGGGTAAACACCAACTACTACCCGATGAGGTGCACGACATCAGTGCTATGAACCTATTACAGTTTATAGAAGCTGTATGGATTCACAAGTGATCACAATAGATAAGTAATAGTCACAGTGATACTACTAACTACCTGGAGAGGTTTTCCCTGGAGAGTACAATAAGGAGTTCTTTAAGAAAGGGGTTATTGGTATTGTATATGTCCAGAGGCTGCGATGACTGCTTACCATCAGGCAGGCCGTAAGCTTGTTTGCCACCTTGGTGGTATAAAAAAAAAAAAAAAAAATTACATCGATAAGCGTTCGATACCACACAACAATAGTATTTTTTACCTTTTAATGCAGCTTGATTCAGAAGGCTTAGAAGTAACAAGAATTAAAAAGTGTTTGAACTTTTTAGTGACGCTGTTAAGTATGTCATTAGCGTCGCAGGTGACGTATTGTTTTCGAGATTCGAAAACCCAAAAAATATGAGACCTTTAAGCTCTCTCCTCTCCGGTTCCTCTAACGCCACTCACATTCATGCTGGCATAATAAAGCTTGAACAAGCCAAGCTGACCGTGTGTGGGGAGAGATTTTCGATCGATCGATCGGTTAGTGGCCACCATTATATAACTTTGTGACCTCCCTCTATAAAAAAAATTAAAATTGGTTCCTACCGCTGGTCTAGTGTCTAGTCTTCGTTTTTGGGTCTTTTCAAAAGACCCAACCTTTGAAAGAGCTTTCAAGATCTTGCTAACAGAAATCGCAATAGAAAAGCCCTAGAAAAATAAAACTCAAGGGTTTGTTGTTAAACTAATGCAGGTGATGCCATCTAGTACCGCTACATAAAACTATTCGCAGTTTCTAAAAACATTAATCAGAAATTCACATTGTGATCAAAATTTATTGTTCATTATTCTGAGTTGATTAATTCGATTTACATTTTCAAATAATGCATGCAGCTGTAGTATTTAAAAAAACGTGTAAAATTATTGTTTTCGTAAAATGTTAGCAGGTACAGCGCCATCTACGATGGAGTAGCTATAACATTTACCGCCAGGGTAACACCGCACCATCATCAGTGTTAGTTTACTCACTGTGGAATAGATGGTGCTGTCATGCATATTTCAAATTAGTAGTGTTTTGTATTCTTATTTAACTATCTATCTACAGTTCTTATCCGAATTATTTCCAGTAATCTTAAGTTGAAAATTGTTAGAGTGCATAGGTAACTTGAATTTTGTTTGCAACACACTGAAAAACTGCGATACCATCAGCGCCCCTAGCGGAAGACTTGGGTAGCTTTTTGTTATTTATTTTTCATAATTATTGCGAAAACAATCGCACTAGTGCGGCAATGATAATTTACTACATCCAAATTCGCGTTTATTAAATCATTTTATTATTATTTAGGACAACAATAATTATGGAACCATTTGGGCAAGATGCACAATATTCTAAACATTTTACAAGAAACTACAATAACTATGGCTAGAATATTAATTATATTTATTTCCACATAGTATTAATTAGCAAATACTGACATAATAAATAATTTAATGGGTACATTTGTTCCCATATAATATGGGCGTTTACCTAATAATAAAACGCTTATTAACAGCTTACGTATTTTTAAAGTTTATATTTATGAGAGGGGCAACTTATTTTTCCATTATGTGGCGGAAACAACATACCTATTACCTACTGGTAACAACAACAAGTGTGAGTTGCTCAATTACAACACTCATCATCATCATCTTGGGGTTAATGTCCCGGTTGTGCTCTCGTGAATGAGGGCCCGGAGTCCGCCTTGACCATGATCCAGGATTAGGCGATCAGGTAAAACAATAGAACGACTGCCTTCTGATCTCCGTGACCCTGCTACCAGGGAATCTGACCAGATTGGATCATGGTTACAAATTCAGTTGCCTGAATATGCAGGTTTCATCACGATGTTTTACCTCACCGTAAGAGCATCTGTTAGAATTCAACTAATGTATATAACTCAGAAAAGAGTCATTGGTACATGGCCGCAGCGGGATTCGAATCCGGTACCTCTCGCTTACGAGTCGGATACTCAACCGCCCGGCCACCGATGCTCTTTGCACAATTACAACACCATTCAATCAAATTAGTGAACTCAAAATTGCAATACTTCAACTACAATTTATAAAACTTAGGTACCTATGTAGAATATATTAAAAAATACTTCCGTTGGTAGGTGCAACTGATTAATCCTATGAAAATAAACATTTAAATCAAACAGGTCATGAATTTATTGAAATAAAATTATAGGCACTTTAGTTAAGAATTATAAATAAATAATAAACAAATAAATATGCTTGGATAAATTCACACAGCGCCATCTAGCCCCAAAGTAAGCAAAGCTTGTGTTTTGGGTGTTAGATAACTGATTATATGTATAAAACTAGTTATATACTTTTTTTAAATACATACTTTTTGTTTTTAGACATACTACACCCAGACCCGTAACAGAAATTAAAATGTATCATTTCAATTTCTGCTCGGCGGGGAATTGAACCCGGGACCTCTGCGTGGTGACCGGCATGTTAACCAATTGAACCACTCAGGCCGTCAAAACAAATTAAATCAAATTTTAGTCAAATCGATGATATTTGATCAAAAGATTCTAATCTATACACAGTTTGCTATGAGCGAGAACATAGCAGTTACCACATTTATAGGTTATAAGACTTTCGTGGTTATTCACTACACGTTCATCGTACATGTTATCTGGTTTATTACCACGGTTAGCATTGTTTTTACCTCGATATTTCGACGCAGTTGCATGCGTACCACTCGTGACCATGACGCATGCAACTGCGTCGAACACGTGCGATTAAAGTGTTACCACATGATTACAGTTTGGTTTAACTTCGCGGCAGTAAAACTGCCTATGTATTTTCAGAACACTAACTCCTAGAACTAGAATTTCGTCTATTGGATAATTTGAAATCCAATTTCTTGAAGCAACTGCTGGCCTTATACATGACTTGACAATACATGACACTCAGCTCACAAAAATACATGCCTACATAGAGACATAGGAATAGACGGCGGGAAGCGACTTTGTTTTATGCTATGAATATTGTATAGTTGTGAACACCCACCCGCGTAAAATGTACTTACGTCAAAAATATTGACGTAACTAAGTGTCCACATTGTAACCTAAACTGAATAAAGAGATATTGTATCGTATCGTATCTAGCAAAGTATTGTTCTCAAATATATTTCTACTAGTTGTTCTTGAAACATGAAAATCTATCTTTTAGGTATTTACATGTATACAACACCTTTAGGTTAAAGGTACAATACCTTTAGGTATTTACATAAATATCATTTCCCAAAATGCCTCATCCTCTCATCAACACAGCCCTTAACAGTCCACTGCAGGACTTTAGGGTCTCTCCCACGAAAGGGAAGGCTATTGTAATCTCCACGCTTGGCAGGCAGGTTGGAGATCGCAGTGTAGTAAATATAACAATGGAAAACGCTGCTGCCTATCTTCTAGTCTAAGGAGACTCTAGATATTTTGTATGGAAAACATTGGTCTCCTTGTATGACACCCTCGAGTGTGAGGGTTTGGTGCTATTCTACTCTGCCGGAGTCCACCACACGGCCGAAAATGTCCAAGATGTCTGTTTGATTGCAATCGAATTCTAGATTTTCAAGATTAAAAGCAACTCTAGTAACAGTACTTACCTATAACGTGGCTGAGGTAATAAAAATGGTCAGAATTAAGCGTTCCATCGAAGTAATTGCTTTTTAGTTTTTGGCCGGCACTTTCCTTAATTTTTTGGTACTTTTAGCATGATGTCCTTTTGCTTTATTCTAGTCTATTCTAGGAAGGAGGAGCGTCGGTGGCCGAGTGATTAAGGTACCCAACTCGTAAGCGAGAGGTACCGAGTTCGGATCCCACTGCAGCCATGTACCAATTACTCTTTTTGAGTTATGTACATTAGTTGAATGCTAACCGATGCTCTTACGGTGAGGAAAAGCACCATGACGAAACCCGCACATTCCCGACTGAATGTGTAACCCTGATCCAATCTGGTCAAGTTCTTTTGTTAACAGGATCACGGAGGTCCAGATGGCAGTCGCTTTACTGTAATTATCTGATTTGCCAATTCCTGGATTCCGGGCGGACCCCGGGCCCTCGTCGCGAAAGCGTAACCTGGACATCAAAAGCAGTAAAGCTAAGTAAAGCTTAATACTGGATATAAATAACATGACGGTACAAAACTTTATTGCAATACAACAATAAAAAACACACTCAACATCATAAGAGATCGATCCAAACTACCAGGCTACCAGAATACAGGAGGAGGTCACTTGGCCGTGACGACAGCGCAGGCGCCCAAAAGAATAACGAAGCTCAGAACATTCAAAATGGTTTCAGCCACGATGCCCGCGCAGTTGCTCTTTCCATAGCAGAAATGGCAGATCAGCCAGTCCATGCGGTTACTCTCAACGGTACGGGCCAGGATCTCATCAGCGTGGTGTAGTATGAATTGTTGTACGCTGCGCCATATGTACTTTACCGAACTCTCCATAATGTACATGGACATTGGTATCTGTAGGTTTATCTTTTTGCAATTAATTTCTCCCATCATCTCCCAAATAATCTTAATCCATAAATTTCAGTAGCTAGGTATACATAGACATAGACAGCACTTTATACTACTTTTTATTTGTATACTAACTTTATGTACCAATCCTTACAGTAACAACGCAACGGTTTTCCAAACTTGCACTTAAGAGATATCTATGAAGGCTATGAAGTCTGTTTGTTTGTCTGTTACTGCATACATTATCACGCCTTCTTCTCATAGGGGTAAGCAGAGACCACATTATTACACTTGCTACAGTCCTGGCAACTATCTCGCTTCATCCTTTAACTCTATTCTATCATTTCCTATCCTATCCTATTCCTTCCTATTCTATCATATCCTATCGTATGCTATCCTATTCTATCCTATTCTATTCATCCACATTCATCAACCATTTCTTTCATATCATGCTTCTTAGTTTAAGGTTCCTTGACCTGACCTACGTCTCGATTTTCCCCATCCAACGCTTATTATTATTATTATGAGTATAAAAATGACTTCACTTTGGAAAACGATAATTACATACCTCCAACAGCGAGCATATTATGGACAAATTTCTATTCAAAACTTGTGGAAAGATTGGGAACTCTCGAAGCAGTAGCGACGTACTCAATAAGTATACCAAATTCGAGGCCAGGCATTTTGATTCTAACAGCTTCTCTGAAAAGTAAAAACAATTGGTTGGTGTCGTCGATATGTGTGGGGTCCGACGGGCAAGAAAGAATATGCAACTATATTGTTAACGGTTATAGTTCTCTACGTGTTTTTAAGTCAAGTGCCTTTCCCCCCAATGCCCTACCCTACATTTTGTCCCCAAAATGTAGGACAATCCAGCAGTTGGCCGCCCTGTATATTTGTGCAGTGCCCAAGATGCCAGGCACGTTTTTCAAAGGGCGCTTCTGGCCTCAGCGGAGATCATCTATTTGCGCCGTTTGGCGTAGAAACGCTTCGGCCGTGGGGTACAGGTGCTCATACTTTCTTTAGAGAGTTGGTCAAAGGATCAGTCTTGCGATACAGCGAGGCAATGCCGCCAGCCTTTTGGGACCAATTCTATCTATTAATGAGAGACTTGGGGAAAGCTTTTTATTTGTAATCAGATATTGTGTATGTATGTATATAAACTCTTTATTGAATAATAAATAAGTACATTAATCAGAAAAATATAATTATTATTAACTTCTAAGGATTCTGCTATTTTAGAATAGCAGAATTCTTAGAAGAATAGAATTGAATAGAATAGAAAACATTAATTTTCAGACAATAACACCACAAACACATTAATATTTGAAATTAAAATGAAGAAGAGATTTTAAACAAACTTGAGCGTCTCTAAAATGTGTGCATACGGTTCATTTTCGGTTTACGCAAGTATGACCACATTTCCTCTGTCCGAACACAGCTCAAATGGCTACCAATACGCTACCGCAGGAATGCTCACATCCTTTCAACCCTCTTTAATGTCCTGCACAATCCTTCTGCTCCTTCATATCTCCGTAACCTCTTTCACTTCTCCCGAGACCAAGACAAACCCTGTCGCTCTAATGTTAAATCGTTGTTGGCCATCCTTATCCATCGCTCCGATTTCTTTTCCTACTCCTTTACTGTTCATGGTGCGAGACTTTGGAACTCTCTTCCACATGAGGTGCGGGACAGTCCGTCACTACAGACTTTTAAAAAGCGTGTCAAGGAACATTATCTATCTCTGTCTAGTTGTACATAGATATGTATGCATAGTATTGTATTATAATATATATTATATTATTATTATATGTTTATATTATATTAATTATATATTATTTGAGAAGTTAATTATGTTTAAGTATTTTAGTATGTATTCTATATCGCGCACGTCGATCTGCTTTACTTATCACATCTCTCTTCTGTAGGCCTGCTGGAAGAAATTTCTTTTAGAAATAAGTAGTGCCTGTTGTGTCGTCTATATGTATGATGTTTCTCTATGTATTTTACTGTGTGCAATAAACTGTTAAATAAATAAATAAATAAATAAAATGTTATAATTTAATTAAATGTTTTTATTTTTTTCACATGTAATAACATCCATACTTTTATAAAACTGTAAAAAAGCCGTGTCTGTACATTGAAGATATTTCAGAAAAAATTGTCTATGGTAGTAATATGGTAGGATTCTGGGACGTAACTATGCCCAAAAAAATGGTTTGTCTGTCTGGATATTCGCGTCACGCAAAAACAGCCAAACTGATTTTGATGGAATTTTCACAATGTGTGAGGTGGTAAAACTAGAGATAAAGCTTGACCTCTAAGTTGTACCAGCTTTCGTACATTAGGGAGGTCATTTAAAATGGACGTATAAACGAAGTCGCGGGGCAAAAGCTATTTATGTTATATTATAATCAATGTACTACACTGCCGAAACTGCTGAAAAAGAACATCAAACAACGAAAACAAGATAGCAGCTTACCATTGAAAAGCAAAGTAACGTTGTTTATGATAAGAGCTACAGCTATGACTGTAGCAACTGCACTAGTCATCTCATCTTCAAATTTAATTAAATTATGCCTAGTCCACCAAATTAGATATCAAAATTAAATGGTTTAATTATAAAGATAATGTTTTATCGAGTGTTATATTGACGAAATCAATGACACGTCAAATATATCTGTCATGTGTCTGGTCTAATGATTTTGGACATAGAGCCAAAGAAGTTGGACCATAAAGCTGTCTAATTTCTTTGCATAGAGCGTTTGGAGTACCATTTGTACCTGCTCGCTTCATTCCGAGCGCTGGCATTGTAACGCCTGTCTCTTCAGCCTCTAGCAATTTACCACGAGTGTAAAAGAGATAGGTAGGGTACGCGAGCAATTAAAAAATAGAGCCCCTGGTGACTGTGTCAAATTAAAAACTCAATAACTGAGCCTAGTCTGTGCCCTAAAGAAATTGGACTGCAGTGCCATAAACTTACATGGGTGGCGGCGTCGCTGTTGATGGCATTCATGAAGTGGAAGTACGCTGTCAAGCCTGATGAGTCCGCGTGGGTGAGCGCCACCGCCTTATCTATTTCTGCCGCCAAGCATGAGGTAGCCAGCGCAATTAGAGGCATGAGGCATTTCATCTTGGTCCTCACAGTAACAACGCACTTGCGGTTCTGCATGTTTGTTGCCTGTTGCGACAGTTACCGCTTACCATTAGGCGGGTTGACTGGTCGTTTGTCACTGCGTAGAATAATAAAAGATATAAAAAACTAGGTAACACAAGAATTCTGCACCTATTGGTAGATCCAGCAGCTATAAGTGCCCAAGAAGCACAAAGATCAGGGTTATGTAACATTCAGGCAACTGAATATTACATAACCCTGATCTAATCTGGTTCGGTTCCCCTATTGACAGCATCACGGCAGGTCAGATGGCAATCTTTTCAATTAAATTTTTACCTGAAGCCAACTCCTGGCTCATGGTCAAAGCGAACCCCGGGCTCTACAACCTACTGGCAGTAGGTATAATCGGGATATTGACGAGAAGATGATCATTATAGGCTGGCCCCATTGCCATAGATTTCGATTTTATTTGTTACTCTTACACAAGACAATACATTCAAGGAATATTTTTTATTGAAAAGAGATCGTCAAATATAATGGAATATAAAAAATATTAGAAAGTAAAAGAAAATACGTAATTAATCAAATGTTTACATAATGAAAAACATGTCAAATCAAAATTAAATGTCAATACAAGATTAAACTTGTAAAAAAAGAAATATTATTTATGAATTAAATACCTCGTATCCCCAAGAGCCTATTTATTTTACAGTTTATTGTGCAATTGGTGGTCGTAATTCAGGCTATTTAATATACCTACGTATGTTTGCAGTACTTGTCGTTGTTTTGTTTAATTATATTTACCCCTGATATTGCAAACGCCCATAGACCAGCCACCAGGCAGGCCGCAAGCTTTATTGACACCAAAATAATAATATTTAAAATAAATACATTATTAAGAAAAATAACATTTATTGCCACGAGATACCACGACACGACACAAATAAACAAAGTAAAAAATATAACAAAAAAAAACGAAAAAACATTGTCTTTCGTAGGCAAGTACAATGAATGAATGAATGAATTATTTATTGCTTCAAAATGTGGTATAAAATTACAGTTACAATAAGATAAATACCCGCTTCATAAGTGAACACTTTACCAGAATCTGGCATGCAATATTGACATACACCATCTGCAGCAATGCGCCTATCACACCTGATCAAATCCAGAAGCACAAGGCGCGCGAGCAACCCTAAGCGAAATGCACCCCCCACAGAACAAGGCTCACCCTTGCCCTTCGGAAAGCGGAGCGACACTTAACAATTATGTATATATATGGTACAAAAATGTACCCTACTTTATGAGTATATTACACTCCACTCCAATTATCAAATGCACGAGCCATTATGTGTCTGCATTGACTTTTAAATCAAAAGATATAAAGACACAGATAACATAAACAAAGCTTCAAACAAGAAACCTTATATATCAAAAATAATATAGACAAAACGAATACTTAACGAAGAAACAAGTGTAGAATGTGAACGGGCGGCTTTTGGGGAAAGAACTAAATATTTCACCAAGAGATGAATGGACAATCTTGCAAATGTCGTAGGCAGACGATATATTTTATCTTAGTTATAGATTCCAGATTAGATCTAGACGACACAAAGATAAACGATTTGATAACTTGGTGTACCTAGGTCTCTAATAGTGGACGTAGCGACTTCTGGAATTATAATAATGGCTAACAGAATACATTGGTATGCAGAATAATAGACACGTATAATTTTATCCTAAAAACTATGTTTCTATGGCTTTTGAAATATAATGGATGAAAAATCTAAATACTCGGCCATAAATGTAGTAAAAGCTGGCGATTTCTTTTAAATCGGTCCTTAAGTTCCAGAGAGAGAGCGTTCATGAACACAAAAAGTCTCTAAAGTTTCATTAAAATTTCTCAGAGTTTCATTAAGTTTTCTCAGAGTGCAGATTTTTTGCGTCAAGTCCCACTAACGACCTGTTAACAGAGGGAGTCCACGCCGTAATGAAGGAAGAGGCAACGCAAGCCAATTAGAGTCGGAGCCAAACTTAATTGAAACAATCTTGTAGACATTTTTCCCCATTTCTCCGTCGATGATTAAAAAATTGATTGGCAAAATTTTCCTCGCAAGTTATCTAACGCGAGGGGGAAACAATCCAATCAGTTTTAATGAGATAAAGCGAATTATTGGGCAATATTTCATGGTAATGCAGCCGAGCGAAGGATATTTAGTGAGTTAACTTACAATTAACTTGTTTCAATTTGTATTTTGAACCGATGAGGTCCGCTGAATAATATTACATTGGCGCGTGAAGCTACAAGCATTTCCCGAAACCTCATCGCAACCTTTACGACGCCAGTGCTATAAAACTCACCAATAAAACAACATGTTATCGGAACGTCATCAGAATAAAGTTTAATATCCCCTGGCCAGCGTAAAATAGAAACACAAGGGCGTAAAATGAAAACCAATAAATTAAGATAAACTAAACAATGTATAAAAATATACATAAAGATGCGATCATATACATAGTTGTAGTGAAACTGTGTTTCATCAATGTGCTGTGTTTGGAGGTTGCTAAGGACAGAAGTGAGGCAGTGGCTCAAAGGCGTTTCGAATTGGATTCGCTAGATGCTATACTGCCAAGAGTGAATTACCAAGACGTTTCCAATGTACGCTTGCCGTTGGTGGGCGAAAAGTCAGTGCTTCGGCAGGGTAACATACCTCGTGATAGTGGAGAAGACATCAAGTTGCTATTAGAGGAGAAATACAAGTTTATAAACGACGAGACGTCAACAAGATACAGAATAAGCACTCATGAGGAGAGAGAGTATCCAGGTCAGTATAAATACTTGTTAGTAGTAAAGCGTGAGTAGTAAGTATGATATTACTTACATCACATTCAATATCATGGTTATAATATGTTTCACTGTTACTTTAGATTTGGTCTTGAGACTCAGACAAAAAAGTTAGGTTTCTTGAAGTTTGTTGTTGTCGCAGAAAGAGGGATGTTATTTATATTTGAAGTGTGTGTATGTCTGTATATATTTGTGTCTATCTGTGATATCGTAATACCGACTTAGATGAGGCTTTCTCTGAAAGAATAGAAGTAACAAGTTTGGTGGAGGTACAACTTTGTCAGAGATATTCTGTAGTGAGAAATATGTCTTGCAGGATAAACGAAGATTGAATTGAGTTGATAATATTAGATACAACTGCTCTAATAAAACATAAGTAATTTGCTACGAAATAAAATTAAAATTTCGCATAATAAATAGTAACACTAACCGATGATCTAACGTCAAAGATAATAGCCTACGGTGTAGGAAAATATCATGAGGAAACTGAACGTGTAACCATGATCCAGTTAGGTTAGGTTCACCTGATAACAGGGTAACGGAGATCAGACAGCAGTCGTTCTACTGTATTACTTGCTCTGCCAAATCCTTGGTCACGGTCAAGGCGGATTCCGAGCTCTCACACGCGAAACCACAACCGGGATATTGACGCCACGCCTGATGAAATTAGATCCTGGTTACACATTGAATGTGCAGATATCCTCACAATGTCGTCCCTTATCGTTTAAGTTACAGAGAAGGATGTTGGTGACGACTCCGAAACTGACTTTGAACCAGAAATAGATGTAACCCCTTACTGGTTTACTGTTATCTTCAAACCCGGCCTCAACGTAAGCATTGTTGGTGATGGCACCAACACAGATAAACCGCCTGTAGACAGTATTATATAAAATTCTTATGAATGAATATTCGCTGCAGCACACACTGCAGAAATCACACGTGTATAGCTTACGAACAATTCTAATACGCAAAAAAAAAATCTGAAACATCAACGTACCCTAATGCTAATTATGTCTTAATCAGTGATAGACAAATAAATTTGGTCAAGCGATAAATCGATTCAGTATACTTTGTACTTGGTTTTTGATTATGCTTTCAACAAGTGAGGATCCTTTCCACGTTTCAAATTAGCATGAGAAATCTTAGTTGATACATCTGTATGAAATGTACAGCAAAAACCTTATTCACTTCTCTTCGGCTTTGGCTTCGGCTATCTTCGGCCACCGAAGGTTTCGCTGAAGGTGCTTTTATTATCTTTGACAAATAAATTGCAAGGTAATTTTTTATCATCTCTAGATAAACTTCTAGAGATGATATACATTACCTTTCTATGTATATTATACTTCAAATCAAAAGTTTTAAAATCATTTATATTATTATTGTAGTTTGTAGCCAATCTTGAACAATATTTCTTAGAGCTTTTAAGCCTGCAGCTGCGAAGGTTGTGGCGATAGCCGATTAATCGGCTTCGGTTTCGGCCAGAAATTGACCTTCGGTCGGACACTACTCGCGACACGTGTCGGAGGTAGTCAGGCGACATTTTTTTATGTTTACTCGGTAGATAAGCTCATGAAAAGTGGTCGTCGCTTTCTATAGATATAAGCAACAGCAGGGGTAGGTAACATCCATGCAACTTTAGTAGAGGCCAACCTAATAAATTATGGATGTCGAGAGAATGACATGCTGGGAAGGAGTCGGTCGAGATGATGAGTGAAAGGTCAAAATGGAAGAAAAGTCGCGCATGTACAAGATGTGGAATGAGCAACTCTCGAAGTCTTTCCTTTGTATTTTAACTTGGGCTGTTCAAAAGGCATGTCTACAGGTACCTCAAAGACCGGCACCGTATCCGGTCCTCTTAGGTTGAAGATGTCCTCGACGACGGTGGCCGCGCAAAATCAGGTGGACCGTATGTCCGTGTGCCTCCGGCAATAAAAAAAAACGGACGATGATGATGATGATACGCCAAATTATTCGCAAAAGAAAAGTTATCTTCATTTGTGGTTAGTATGTTAACAAAATAAGTAGGTAGGTACATTCTAAATGCATAATCGTGTCTGCATTAGCATTATATATTAAATGCATAAGCGTTTGTATTGTATTAGCCCAAAAAGATTGCCATAAAGTAGTAGAGGCCTCGATTACAGGCTGGAATACTTTTTAACACTTTGTATTGTGACTTCGTGATAGAGCTCTATTATTATGAATTAAATTACCTTTTGCACACTAGTTTCACTTTATTATACAAATTTTATTAAATTGCAACCCGTTTAGAATTTTCACTCATCTTCTTGCCTGAATTAATAAAAAAAATTGTCTTTTAATAATAAAAAAATTGCTTTGCGTTAAGCTAAAATCCTTCAATTGCGTAAAAAGATTTTTACAGATAACTTTTAATTTTTATGTAACTGCTTACCATCCGGCTGGCAGTACCTAAGCTTATTTGCCAAGTGGTATAAAAAAATTTAAGATTTTTTTTCAGTGTCCTTAGTTCCCTAGTGAATGGGTAAATCTTTCGATTCGGCGTATTTAGTTGATTCTCTTAGTAAAATTTATTTTAATATTATGATATTACAGAAATAATAATTTAACTTATTGTAATTAATTATAAACATTTTTATCGAATAGGCATCACTTTTGGCCGACTGGGAGCGAAGTTTATATCATCAGTAGCAGTTTATATTTTTATGGCCAAAGAAAACAAGAAAAGACGGCAAGGGAATCATTATAAAATAATCGATATGCTTTATTATCTTTATTCGCTTTATAAATTTGTGTTAATTTATTTCATAGCATAAATTAATACATTTATAATAAATATGGTTACTGAAAAATATATTACATAATAAATTTTAAAATTCTCATTTACACATTATTTATGCGAATTAAGAAAATTATGATTATTATTTAAACTATACCACGGTCGACCGGTCGACCGGGATGGCGATATAGGTGGCCCACGAGAGTTAAACAGAATTAATTGTGAAAATAAGCCCTTTGCTGCGGGTTGTACATCCAAGCATTCAATCTTGGCTTCTCTTCTCTTACTTTTTCTCTTCTTCTATACTTCGCACGGTCTTCCATGTAGATACCTATTTCTCACGTATCCCGGGAACTCTCTGGACTCGTCTCTTTTATTCGCCATTAAAAATACTGACAAACCTATCACAAAAATGTTTAATATCTTTCTTGTAAACTGCAGTCGACCGCGACCGTATGAAATATTTTTGACAACTAGTAGACCTCCCAGATCAAAAGTTTGGCCACCCCTAATCATCATCATCCTGGCGTCATGTCCCGGTTTTGTCCCCGCGCAGCACGCGAGGGCCCAGGATCCGCATTCCTGCTATTCCTGGCCCACCTCGCTCGGTCTTCGGCATCTCTCGTGGTGAGCTTATTGGCACGCATATCGTTCTTGACAACGTCAAGCCATCGCTTCTTGGGCCGGCCTCTCCTTCCCGTGCCCGGCGGGGGCGGCATAGCCAGACACTTGTTCCCCACATCACTTGCCGGTCTGCGCAAGACGTGGCCATACCATCGAAGGCGGCACTCTTGCAGCTTATCTGCGATGTCACGGACGCCAAGGCTACCCCGAATGTGGGCGTTTCGAACCCGATCCTTCCGTGAAACTCCACACATCCACCGCAGCATCTTCATTTCCGTGAAACAAAAGTTTGGCCACCCCTGATCTATACTAATATTATAAATATAAAAGATTTGTATTTTTGTATGTAAACTTGCTCTTTTTCGCCGTTCATTAGCGTTATTTTTTATTTTTCCCTAACGTAAAGACGGTACGTAATACATATGTTTCTTTTTAATAGTTATAAGTGTTATAGTTACATATTTATTTATTATTTATTATTGTTTATTATTTCCAGTAGTACCCAGTGGGTATGACTGGGAATAAAAGGTTTTATGAGTTCCTGACAAACCTATCTCGCTTCTTCCAAAATGTGTTTCAATAGAAAAAGACAATAAATGAGACCGACAACGTTAATAATAAAAAATGAATTAACAAATGGAATAATAGTAACCAAATATTGGACATAGAGCACAGATGGAGTCTCGACCTACAGAGAGTGTCCACTGTCACTCTGTCAAACTCTATATTTCTACAAATGACTCAATGTTATACAAAAAGCTAGAAAATTAGGTGACCAAAACCACAAAATTTGACAATAGCAGTTGTTATGGCAGGGTATTTATAAAACTTATGTTATAGATTTAGGTGTTTTTTCTTAAGTATAGTATAGGGTCCTATATATTATGTCGGGCGAGGACCGGCTCTGCTTGGCATTGTCGGGCGCTGACCAGATCTGTCTAGTATTGTCGGGCATGGTCCGGCCGTTGTCGGCGGGGGGTGGGTGTGGTGCAGCCATGGGGCGGCCAACATGTCACTGTGTGTTTCCTTCCTACTTTCCTACCCCCTCCTTTTTGACGATTGAAAGAGATATGTAATAACCTAATCAATAAAGTAATTTTGAATTTTATAGCCGTCCTTTTTGGTCACCATTAAAAACTAGGCACCTTCTATGCCTCCATGTCAAATTTCCTTGATAATAACAATACTATTTATATACTAGCTGTCACGGGGTACCAATCAGCTCCCGAGACATCAATAGGCCTTTGTACATCTCTGTTACTGTACTGTATAATTATGTCATATTTGTGTACAATAAAGAATTAAGAAGAATAAAGAAGGCTATTATTACCCCACAAGGTTATTATTACTATTGTCTTTTTCTATTGTAGTATAATTTTACAATCGTACCTTTTCGTACGTACGTGCTCGTTGATTTTGGGTACTCTTGACCTGATCTTTCTTTCGTAGTGAGTGCAAGAATGTGGTCTAAGTCCGTGTATGTAAATTATAAGAACACTAAAGTGCAAATGTAACGTTCGTGTAAATTTTTAAGACCGTTTTCAAGTTTTGTGAATACATGTTGTGGCATATAACAAGAGCAATAAATTAAATATGTGGTGTCGTACATTCTCCATGAAAGTAGTCCAAAAAATTAAACACAAAGCATTTCAAAATTTGGTACGATTAATTTCGTCTATACGTCTATTCATACAGTCTATGGTTTATTTCGTTGGGGTATTGCCTCTGGACCCGGTTATTTTATTGTTTCCCATCGCGAAACGCTAAAAGTTTTCCATACTTTTTAACTCTACCGGTGCATATAGATGATATGCAGTTAGTACAGCCTATGGACGTTTGCAATACCTGGGGCCCTATTTTTGAACCGTTCGCATCCATGCGAGTGTACGCTTTCTAATGCCTTTCTTTTCTACCTTTAGCAACTCACCACCAATGTGAAAGAGAAGGTAGCACCGCGATCAGGTGGCGACCGTTCGCGTTGACATAAAATAATTGTAATTTTGCGACCCGGTCCTTTATATTCGTGGCCCGGAGCCAGGTCGTGGCCCACCATATGAGAAAATAGTGCCTGTTAGTTCGCTTTAAGGCACTGGACCTCCTCAAAAGGCATCCTATTTAGTTTGAATACTGTTCAATCTTTGCTCTTTGCTGTTCTGACATTCCGGGGTAGAGTGTGGAGTAAAGGTTCTAAATTCAAAATTTCTGCTCTTGTTACAGGCCACGACCTGTACCACGACCAGGACGATGTATTATCACATTTGATACGTACTTATCAGATATATTATTTAACATAAATAGGTTTAGGCTTACGGCTATCATTTCTGATGATTAGATCCCCACTATAAGTCCCCTAGAATACATACAAAATCAAGGCTTTAAAATCAATGAGACAGTCTCAACATCATTACACCACAAAAACTAGGTTTTGGCGAAAATGATAAAAATTTCATAAAACTGGGCATATTTTATTTATATGGAATGGATATTATATATTATATAAGAGGCAAAAGATTGCGTTACTCTCGGTATCAGGCTTGTATATGTATGGAGGGATGGTCAGATGATCGGATGATCGGATGATCGGGTGGTCGGATGTTCGGCTGGTTAGATGGTTGAATGATCGGATGATTAAATGATCGGATGTTCGGCTGGTCGAATGGTCGGATAGTCGAATGGACGTATGGTGGTTTTTGCGACTTCCATCGAATCCTCACGGATTCTTAGTATTCCCTGATGCTCGACGAGAGGCAGATCGCCTGGGCGTTCCGGTCGTACGCGGTGCGCCGTATCGTTGGCGGCATGGAGATCAGCATCAGCACGTATTACAACGTGGCCATCTCGAGGACCAGACATAACTTGTATGGAGGATGTATGACTGTGGAAGAGGCAAAAGATGCCTTAATCTTGTAGATGTATAATCTTGCGTTACTCTCGGTATCAGGCTTGTATATGTATGGAGGGATGGTCAGATTGTCCGGTGATCGGGTGGTCGAATGATCGGATAATCGGATGGTCGGATGATCGGATGGTCCGTTGGTCAGATGGTCGGGTGGTCGGATGTTCGGCTAGTCGAATGGTCGGATGATCGGATAGTCGCATAGTCGAATGGACGAATGGTTGTTGCGTCTTCCATCAAACCCTCACGCTTTCTTAGTATTCCCTGAAGCTCACGACGAGAGGCAGATCGCCTGGGCGTTCCGGTCGTACGCGGTGCGTCGCATCGTTGGCGGCATGGAGACCAGCATCAGCATGTACCCTTACAACGTGGCTATCTCGAGGAATGGGAAGCATTGGTGTGGCGGCTCCATCATCGACGAACAGTGGGTCCTGACGGCTGGACATTGTCTTGAGTCGTAAGTGTCAATAGCAGTCACAATATTTTTTAACGTGACATGTATTTAAATTGCTTAATGATTTTTTTTTATATCCATCGGTAGACCAACAGTCAAGCGGGCCACTTGACGGAAAGTGGTCACCGCTGCCTATAGACAAAGCTTACGGTGTTGATTGTAATTTAGAAGAATATTAAGTTTTTATATTGAAAATCCAAATTGAAAATCATTCAACTCTAAGAGAGCGGTTCTAAAAATAGACCCCCTGGTCTCAAGCATATTTTTGGTTGATTATAAAAATAAATGAGAACGTTAAATACATATTTCACAGAAATCAAATATAATTAGCGTAATTTTCCAAGTTTTTTTTTCTCTATAGTGACAGTGGTTAGCGTAACTTGTACGTAGTATTTTTACTACGAAACTAACAATCTTGACTCAAAATCTAGTAATAAATTCATATTTTTGTAATAAACAAAGAATCGCTTAATATGTTATCTATAAAAAGTCAAACGCTAAAAAATAAGAAAAGTATTACGCAGTATTATCAAACATAAGCCACCAGAAAATAATTTTTAATATTTCATTCATACACTGTTCCATGTATGTTCCAGTGCCGTGGATGGGGATTCCAAGAAACTGATGCCGTTCATAGTGCGGGCCGGCAGCTCATTCCACAACCGAGGGGGATACCAGGCTCGCGTCAATAAGGTGCCCGTTTCTCATCATAAACATAATTTGAATATCTTATAACAGAAGCCTAAACGAACGCATTAAAAAGTTTGGCTAAGGAATGGAACACGTTGCCGGAGCATGGATAGCTGCAAGATCCATGACATAAGGACATCCTTAACGCTTCAGCGTTCGCCCTGATCTCATTTTCCGATGGTGGAAAGGGGTCGGCGGAAAGAGATCGTGCAAGTGCTTCGCACATTCTCCGAAATGCAACCTGTAGAAGACTGACTGACGAACAACCTTACGCCGATGCTCGAGGCTCTGCAGCTTCAACATCATCATCATAATCATTATTATGTCAGCCAAAAGACACCCACTGCTGGGCATAGGCCTCCCATAGAGATCTCCAAAAAGGCCGGTCCTGTGCTGTCCGCATTCAGCTGGTACCTGCGATCCTTACCAGGTCGTCGGTCCACCTTGTCGGAGGCCTACCCACGCTGCGTCTTCCGGTACGTGGTCGCCACTCGAGAACTTTACTGCCCCATCGACCCTCTGTTCTTCGAGCTATGTGCCCTGCCCACTGCCACTTCAGTCTGGCAATCCTTAGAGCTATGTCGGTGACCTTAGTTCGCTTGCGGATCTCCTCATTTCTGATTCGATCGCGCAAATAGACTCCAAGCATAGCTCTTTCTATTGCCCTTTGGGCAACAGTGAGCTTTTTTATAAGGCCTACAGTGAACGGCCACGTTTCAGTTCCGTAAGTCATCACTGGCAACACACATTTGTCAAAGACCTTCGTCTTGAGATACTGCGGTAATTGGGACGAAAATATATGGCGTAGCTTCCCAAACGCTGACCAACCGAGTTGGATTCGTCGATTGACCTCTTTCTCGACATTGGACCTACCTAGCTGGACTATTTGTCCGAGGTATGTATAGTCGTCATCAACTTAAAGTGGATTGCCTCCAACTGTCACTGGAGTAGACACAATATTGACATTCGACGTAATTTTCGTCTTGTCCATGTTCATTTTAAGATCTACTTATTGAGGTCATCGAGCATTTTGCCCAAGTCTTCCAGTGTTTCAGCCATGACTACGATATCGTCAGTAAACCTGAGGTGAGTGAGGTACTGGCCGTTAATATTGATGCCAAGTCCGTCCCAGTCCAGAAACCTAAAGATATCCTCCAGTGCAGCGGTGAACAACTTCGGTGATATAACATAGCCTTGTCTAACACCTCGTTGCAGCTGAATAGGCTCTGTGGTCTTGTCCTGGAAACGAACTGACATAGTAGCGTTTTTGTACAAACACTTCAGTGCATCGATATATTGATAGTCAATTTGGCACCGCTGTAGAGACTGGAGCACCGCCCAAGTTTCGATCAAATCGAAGGCTTTTCATAATCCACAAACGCCAAGCATAATGGCCGGTTATACTCTTCGGTCTTCTGTATAACCTGCCGCAGCGTATGTATGTGGTCTATGGTACTAAAACCTTTTCGGAAACCGGCTTGTTCGGGAGGCTGGAAGTCATCAAACCTGCGTGAGAGACGATTCGTAATAACTCTCGAAAACAGCTTATACACATGGGTCAGCAGCGATATTAGTCTGAAGTTCTTCAAGAGAGCCTGATCACCTTTCTTGAAGAGCAATATGCTTCTGTGCCATGCTTCCGGCGATTTTCCCTCGAGGATGACGTAATTGAACAGCTTTTGAAGCGTCTTAAGCACAGGTTTGCCACCAGCTTTCAGAAGCTCAGCCGTAATTCCATCATCACCCGGCGCCTTGTTGTTCTTAAGCTGTTTGAGAGCCATACTAATCTCGTACTGGCTGATGTCCGGGATATCTTCGGTGTAGTGTCGGGTTAACTTGCCTCTGGGGTCTTTTGCCATACTGGTAAAAGGTGCCCGTGTTGTCGTGTATAACTGTCCATAGAATCTCTCGACTTCCCTCAAAACCTTGGACTTGGTAGAAACAACTCTGCCGTCATCCGTTTTCAGTCTCGTCAACTGGCTCTGTCCAATCGACAGATCTCTCGCAAAGACTTTAGAGCCTTTGTTCCGCTTAATCACCGCCTCAATATTGCAGCTTAGCTTCAATCAATTGCGGGTCACAAATTGTCATATTTGAACGTTGTTCTACCAAATCACAGGCGACCAGTTGGTATTTGGCTGATCCATCCCAGAGGTGGTAGCGGTACACCATGCATGATCGGACTTGTGCTTGATGTAACTGTATTTATTAAATTTTTATTTTATCAAACGTCAAAATCAACAATATTCTTTTCAAACGTCATAAATCTTTATCGGAAGCAAAGGGAAAGCTCATCCAGTTAGAGGCGACGCAGATCGACCAGCGCATACGACTTCGTTTTAAAGTCTAATAACTAAGATACGAAGATATAGGATTTGTATATGTAGTTAGGCCTTGTAGAGTTAGAGGCTTGACCATTAATGAAATCTGATCACTTTTCTGTAAAAGCTTTCTGTTAAGAGCTTCAGTCTTGGCATACTTATTTTACAAGAAATGTTTTCGGTGGGATAATATTTTCATGATGCTCTTTAAAAACACCCTTCGGGAGGTAAACTGATTCATATAAAGACGCGGACGCTTTAAAAGCTGGTGTAACGAATACAATGTTTTGTATAATTTATTCCAGAATTACCCTAAACCGACGAGAATGTGTGAAAAGGTTGATGAATGTGCAAGAAATGAGAGAGGTTTGTCAGTACCGTAGCAAGTAGAACCATAATAATATGATCTCTGCCTACCCCTAAGGGAAAAAGGCGTAACATTATGTATGTATCTAGGATATACGAGGGCGGATCCTTAAGCTAACCCACTTCCAACGAAGTTTCGTCTATATTTTTTTAACATAGTCCCTTGTAACACTAATACACTTTTTTCTGCATTTTAATTGAATCCAGGATATAATGTTATGCACCCTGTAAAATACTTGCGCTCTTGGATATCACCCCTTTATTGTCAGAAAAATGTTTTCCACGTAAATGCCATCTGGGCAACCACTGATTACAGACTTTTTCGGAAATTAATAGAACTTTTTTCTGGGATACATTTTTCGGACTATCCACTTCTTGGTGGTATTACAACAATATGTCATGTATTCTTACTTCATAGAAAGTGGGTCAGGTGTGTAGCGCAGGGATCCACCGACGTATTATTCATATATTTGAATGAGAAATCTAATTTCTCATACCTTCTTCTTCAGGTCTTCTTCCCCAATAACTACGTGCCAGGCAGTGCAGACTACGACTTCTCCCTGCTTCGGCTGGACCGGCCCATGCCTATAGGCAGGAACATAGCCGTCCTGAATCTACCTTCGAAAGATTACCTCGTGAAGGAAGAGGACATACTGATTGTGACTGGCTGGGGCAGCACCGATGTGAGTTCATTCTTTGCTTCGCCATATAAACAAGCCAAACAACACCAAACACTAGTGGGCCTATGAGAGCAACGTCTTTTCTTCAATTTGTTTTGTAAAAAGATTTTATATATCTCTCGGCAAAAATAGGGAATATTTAAAAGTATTTTTCTATAAAATCTGTCAGATCGGCAGTGATGATTTAATATACCGCGCTTGGCGTAACTCCGCACCATCGTAGCGACGCGACTCTTCGATACAATCGAAAAAATCTAAATACGCGCATTAAACTCTGGGTCAGCCTGAAAATTGGCGTTGTGATTGGCTGTTGCCCGTCATAGCATTAAGCTGAGGCTGGTCCAGTTTGGCCCAACGTCACATCGCCCTATTTCCCTTTTTTTGTAAATTCAATTTTTTATTCTTTGGGGCCAAATAATGATTTGCCTATGTCTATGTATAAAATCTATTAGCAATCTAGACAGGGCACAGTACGCGGCAGAGAATTTCGTGGCACGTCGGGGGGCCCCGCACCCGTACCAACATCACCGTCGTAAGGGGACCTGCTGACAAATGGAAGAGGGTTTATTCTTTTTCTTTGCCTCTTCGTATCGTCTTTTCCCTGACGAGTTGTGATCAGATAGGTGGTAGTCGCCATACGTAAAAAGCCAAAGGACGCGGTCAGAAAATGTGAAAGATCTTTCCTAGAAGAGCGGTCCCTGGCAGGAGCCGGTCTTGATCGATAGGATGATGACGAAGATGAAATATTTTTACCAGCTTTTATTTAACTTGCACCGTTCGTATGTATGTTGGTAAGTTGTCCGTCAAAGTTTGCAAACAATTTTTCGACTATTTGTTAGTGTCCGATGGAGTCGGAAGGTGTCGTGTTTGGGCTTTTAGGAATGGTCTTGATGGGTAGGTACTAGGTATACCGCGCAATAAAGGCTTGTTTTAAATTTTTTTTTCATTTGAGAAGTTATTTTAAACTATAGACGTTTGCTATTGCCAGGGGTCCATGTTCTACTCTCCAGGGAAAGCCTATCCAAAGCCTCCTCCTCCTTCTGTTGTAGAATGCTACAACATTTACATACGTGGGAGAAAGTCCCTTTGGAACCGCACAGTTCGCCACCAATTTGGTTTGAAGGTGTAAGGACGAACTTCCTGTCAATAATGAGCGGTGCGATGATAGAACGTGGCTGTAGCGTTGCTTCGCTCCGCTGCCGCGCTGTTACGCCCACGATGTTCTGTCAATTTCTTTGCTCTGCTATATATGTTTTAACGACCTGAGTGGTTCAGTTGGTTAACATGCCGGTCTGCCACGCAGCGGTCCTGGGTTCGTTCCCGGCCGGGCAGAAATTTAAATGATGAGTTGTAATTTATAATAAGTATGTTATAAAAATATATAAGTAGTTTACCAGTTTTCTAGCACCCATAATACAAGCTTCGCTTACTTTGGGGCTAGATGGTGCTGTGTGAATTGTCCAAGCATATTTATTGATGTCCCACCTAGGAATCAGGCTATGGTCACATCCCCGACCGGCTGCGCTTCGTCCCCGTGCCCGTGATGCGGCTGGATAGCTGTCAGAAGTCCTACCGGTTCTACATCACGCCACGGATGCTGTGCGCTGGCTACGCTACCGGTGGGAAGGATGCTTGTAACGTGAGTTGTTTATTTGGAAATGATTTGATATCATACGTGATGAGGTGGTGAACATAACAGCATAACACACACACACACATACGCACATACACACAAACCAGTGTACATGTATTTCTTTGTTTTATTATTCTTTTTGTTTGTCAATATTTTATCTATCTGCAAAGCTGATTAGTGGCTACATATCAAAATTTTAAAATGCAGTTTTGTCTTTGGCATTTCAACCGTTATGTGCTTGTGTTTTAAATGAATTTAACTGCTGTTAAACTGTGTAATGAACTAATAAATAAAATAAAATAATAACACAGAATTAAATATTACAGGAGCGGTAAAAAAACTGATATGATTTCGATAAAAAATTGTAGACTTACATAGTAATTATGCCTAGGTATGATAGAAATCACGAACTTTGCATGTAATTTCAACTCAGTTTTAGGCCATTATGATTGGAAATGACTTGAGGTTCGTCGAATTCAGCAGTCGTAAAGCCTCTGGATTAAAAAAAATTATTGTTTTGTTCGCCAGTTCCTCAAATAATATAGGTACATGATAAACGGCTCGCATATTTTTTACCCGACTGTCAAGGAAGGGTTATTTTATATGTGGTCTTGTGTATATGTGTCCCACAAAAGCGGCATAGCGGTTCTATATTTGAACCGCCCGCTTTGAGCCTGACAATTTTCCATTTTCATTTTCCGCATGTAAAATTCAATAGATTTTTATGTTAAGCCGGCAGCTTACGGTGTACCAATATAATTTAAAAAATATTAAATTTTAAAGCTGAAAAATAAATTAAAACCTTTCGACTTGAGGCGAGCGGTTCAAAAATAAAACCTCTACTCTATTGGCAAAAAGATTCACTGGTCCAGTGGTAGTGTGCTTGCGAGACCGATAACCAAGACTCCTAAATACCGTTGGTAAAGCGAGGTTGACCAAGGACTTGCACTGGGGACCCTGAGACTTTTTGAAGTCTCGGGAGCCGATTGGCATCCGTTACGGTATATTATTCAATATTATGCTACTTTCCCACATTCAGTCAACGGAATGTGCAACCATGATCCCTGGTAGCAGGTTCAAGGAGTTTAGATGGTAGTCGCTCCACTGTAATTATCTGATTTGCCAAGTCCTGGATCATGGTCAAGGCCATGGTCAAGGCGGAACCCTTGCCTTTGTGCGCGAGAGCACAATTAGGTTTTTTTATACCACTGGTGGCAAATAAGCTCACAGCCTGACGTTTGTAATACCAGGGGCATTACCCACGCATTGCCGAATCCGTAAAAACATTTCACCCCTTTCTTGAAAAATCCATGTTGTACTCTCCAGGGAAAACCTCTCCAATTAGTTCATTCCACAACCTAAGTGTGCAAAAGAAAGTTCCTTACGCCAAGATTTTATTTTTTAATATTCCTCTTTCCCACAGCACGACTCAGGCGGTCCAGCTGTGCGCGACGGCGTACTACTAGGCATAGTCTCGTTCGGGGGCAAGCAGTGCGGGGACCCCAGGTCCCCAGGTGTCTACAGCAGAGTCAGTGAGATCACGGACTGGGTGGAAAGAACCATCAACCAGAATGAGGCCAGCGCTGTTCCAGAGCTGCAGGAGAAGATACACAAGGCACGGATGAGGGAGAGGGAATTGCAGAAGTAAGTTTTTAATCACCTCAAAAGATGGGAGTCTCTGTGTAGGCAGCCTTGGCGTGAGAGGCTTCACGGATAAGATCGAAGGCGTCTTCGATCTTATCCGCGATTTCGTTCACGCCACGTCCTCGTGCCAAAGTGACCGCTGTTTTGGGGACTAATCATCAACATCATCATCACAGCCCATAACAATCCCCTGTTGGACTTATGGTCTCTCCGACGAAAGGGGACGTTATTGCCATAATCTCCACAATAGATAGAATGATTTAAGAGAAAGGTTTATAAGTAAGAAAAAATGGGAAGTCCACTAGTTAGAAAGAAAGAAAACATTTATTGCAGCAGACACCACGACACGATAATTAGGTACAACAACATAAACATAAAAACATAAAAACGACTAACCAAACATACCAACACAAAATACAAATAACATTTGAAAATAAAAATGAAAAGGAATAACAATAATACCAATAGTACCTACCTACCTACAGTTTACGAGTATCTATTCCCAGTGGCATTGTTTAATCTCCGTGTCGCGGCTTCCAGTGCAACTGGACCCCCTCAGCATAATGTTGTGGCCGCTTGACGCGAACCACAACGCTGGTTTTCAGTGGGCCCATTTCCTACCCGGAAACACCGCACAGTCAGCAATATACTAATAATTTATAAATACATACAATAAATATATTAATAATTTATAGATACATATTATATCGTGAAATATATAAATATAAGCGTTTAAAAAACTAGTTATCCATATAACTAGTTTTTTAAACTCGTCCCCGTAAAATTCGATTACTACGTTTCGTACCCGTTCCCCGGGAAACCACATTGAATTTCGGGAAAAACTGTAGCCTATGTTACCCCCTGATAATACTTGTATATTTCTATAGATGAGAGTGGATAAGTGGCTCTTTAGTTTATCCGTTACAAAAAAACAAACATATAGCTGGATCGCATACACGGGGGGGACCTGTCAATGGTGGCGCTAGTTTGCGTTTTATGTAGCAACACCGGAAGGATGTAGTACTCTGTGACAGAATGCGAATGACGCCAACAATGGAACATGGATAAGAAGGAACGTGGCGGAAAAAGAAACTAACGTGTCCCGATTGTGAAATTAGAATAATGACGTTTCGGAAAAAGACCAAGTGCCCTCCTTCATGGAATTATGATTCTTGTCAAAAAAGTCAACATTTGACGTAGTGGACATTGTCACCAAACTTTGACAGTATAAACAACGGTATAAACTTTAAATTGTGTACAATAACGAAGGCGGCTTATTGACTACTCAAAAGCGTCAAGTTATATTTCCTCTGTATAGTTTATCATTGCCAGTAAAATAAATGTAGTATGCTCATTTTTCCGCAATCTAGTACCCTGAAGTCGTGGTACCCCTAAACACTCAAATCTTTTATCTTTATAATATGGCATTTACTAAAGTTACCACGCAAATTGAATTCAAAAGGCAGTACAAATTGATCTACAAAAATATGGGTAGTTTGTACATCGCCAACAATATAATCATCATCATCATTACAACCCATAACAAACCACCGCAGGACTTACGGTCTCTCCTACAAGAGGGGAGGTTATTGCATTAATCTCCATGCCTGGCAGGCGGGTTGGAGATCGCAGTGTTATAAAATAGAAAACGCTGCTGCCCATTTCCCAACCTACGGAGATTACTGTCATAATCTATTTGCTTAGACGGCGGGTTGGAGATCGCAATGTTATAAATATAACAATGAAAAACGCTGCTGCCCATTTTCCAGCCCACGGGGATCTTTTGTCTCGAAAACATTAGTCGCCTTGTACGACACCCGCGAGTGTAAGGGGTTGGTGCTATTCTACTCTGCCGGACACCACACGGCCAATATAGAATAACTCATTTATTAATTTTTGTTTTACTATTCTTTAGATTCAAAGCCCGCGTCGAAGACAAGAAGAATAAAATCAAAAACTGGCTGAGGGAAACGTTGAAATCGCCTACATTTATCAAGTTAGCAAAGAAAAAGTTAAGGGAAGCCGGTTTTAATACTCGCAGAAGTTTCCGAAGACTCGAGGCGGCAGTAAATGCCAGTTCATTGGACGACCAAACCATAGACGAGATAAATCTGTCCAATCAGATTCACGAAAGGATTATAGAGTGTGATGAAGAGAGCAATGAATCGGAGAAGCTGCTGCGGACGCTGGCGCTCCAAGAAGTGATGCTGCAGCAGAAAAGCAGCATGGAATCTCAAGATCTAAGATCCGAATTGGGCGATGAGCGAAGCATCGAATCAATCATAAGCTACGTTACCGGCAAATAGTTGGAATAAAGTGTTGTTTTTCGTTTGTTGTAGTCGTGTTGTTGGAAAAGCAATCTTAAATCAGTAGGGTTTATATCACTTCGGTTAAAGGTTTTTACGGGGTCGGCAACGCGTGGGTGATGCCCCTGGTATTGCAAACGTCCGTAGGCTGCGGTAACTGCTTACTATCAGGCGGCCCGTAAGCTTGTTTGCCACTTTATTGGTGGAAAAAAAAACTTCGACAGTATCCGATTTCTATCGTTTTGGCGTCAATATCCCGCCTTGACGATGATTCAGAATTTGGCATATCAGGTAATTACGGTAGAGCGACTGCCGTCGGACCTCCGTGTTCTTGATAACAGGGGATCCTGACCAGATTTGATCATAGTTACACATTCAGTCGCCTAAATGTGCGGGTTTCCTCAAAATGTCTTCCCGCACCGTACGAGCATCGGTTAGTGTTCAATGTACTGAAATTACGTCGTCTGCACAGAAAATAAAAGCGTGTGATACCCTAGGCCAACGGTCACCAATTAGTTTTATTTGGGGTCAGTTTTTAAAAAGAGTATGACCGTCGCTTTCCGTTTCTACTTTTTAAGGCAGAATTTTATAAAAAAAATTTCAACAGTAATTAGTTTTGGGTCATATAAGCTAGGCCAATCGTAATAAAAGCAACTTAAATCATCAAGTGAGCGAGCAGATCACACTTGAAATGTTAGACATTTTGGGTTATGAAAGATGGCATGATTAATGAATGTATGAGCCAGCGGAGCGAGCTCTAAGTTTATGACATTTTGGGTCTTATACGCTGGGCCAACTTAAATCCATGATAAAGCGAGCGGATCGGTTATTTACAGCTTGTCTCTTAGATGCCGATAAGCATGTCAATGAATGAGTGAGCAAGAAATTTTTGACATTTTGGCTCGATGATGATGCTCGTATTGAGCGATCATTTTGGTGATGACATTTAGCTTCTTAACAGCAAAGGTTTAATCCCATAATAGTAACTCAGGGAAATCAATTAAGAATGAGCAATTGCAATGTTCTTCCGCTCCGTTGTCCCACCTAGGTGTGGTCAGGTGTCCTTGTCATTATCCGCCAGAGTGGATTCTGAGTTGTCTCTGCAGTGATGTTCTTAAGGTCGTTGTTGATGTTGGACCAACATGGATTTCTACCTCTTCTTCTAGAGTGTTGCAGTGGCTAGAGCTTCTACAATGTTACACAACGTTTACACAATGTTTTATTGCATTTGACCGCCAGGCCCTGTTTTTGAATCGCTCACCTCGATTCGAACGGTTTTCAATTCAATGAGAACTTCGACATTTTGATGTATGATGCTGTTTTTCCCTAAAAACAGAGCCCATGGTGATAAGTGACGAAGCGGCCGAAGATGGAGCATGCCTGTCTACGAACAGCCGATTCACTGTAGCCTTTAAGGCTTGTAGATGATACTAATCAGGGAACACACTCGCAGGCAACGCGTTCCATTCCTTAGCCGTACTGTTATACGGGATTCAAGATTTGCCTTTTTAAAAAAAAGGATTATAGATTTAAACACTTTAATAAGAAAAGAATAACATTTAAATAACACGGATATCTTTTGGCAACCGCTCTGTATGGTGGAACTGAACAGACTGACTGCTCTCCGATATACTCCATAGTACTTCGTATGATAACTGCTGAGTAAGCTCAGCAGTGGCCAGGGTGGCACTAAAACTAGCATGAGCCGGCTATAACACCTCCCCCTTTAAGAGGAGACTTTGGGGGATGATTTTCCAAAGTCTCTATTAGATTCTAGTTCGGAGAGGAGCAGAGAGTGTGGCTATTTCTATATCTGAATCTCGTCTATCTATTGGGTTATTATGAACTGGTTGAGGTCGAGATACTGAGTGAAATTTAAATAAGGAAAATCGGTTGCTGCCAGATTTACAAAATTGTATCTTTTTACAAATGACAAACAATAGCAATGAAAATATAACAATAGAAATTAGAATTGTTAGAACAGAATAATGTGTCCCATATTTCACTATATGTGGTTTTTCAGGAAATTCGATTGGTTTGAGATCATCTAAAATGGATTTTAATAGAAATTTATTTTCTGTATTAAAATCATCCAAATCTATATCGCGTAGGTGTGTAGGAGACACATAATCTAGAACCTTGTTTAATTTACGTAAATTGCAACAGGTGTCATTGATT
The DNA here is from genome assembly GCA_907269095.1 of Blastobasis adustella. Taxonomy (NCBI): domain Eukaryota; kingdom Metazoa; phylum Arthropoda; class Insecta; order Lepidoptera; family Blastobasidae; genus Blastobasis; species Blastobasis adustella. The sequence goes on from OU026132.1 coordinate 4,199,820, forward strand.
AAATTAAAATCAGGCAAGTGGTTAATGGGCGAGGTAATATTAACAATATTATGTTTTGCAATGAAAGTGGTGCTTTTACAATAGCCAATACAATTATCAGGTATATTAAGTATACCTGTACCTATGATGTTAGTTTCATACAAATTGGAATTTAAACAATCAACAGATATTTTATTTGGTTCGGATTGCACGTAAATCCACTTATTATTAGTTAATGGTTTCCAAATGTCTAATTTTCCTGTTAGTATTTTAGTTTCGCACTGTTGTGGTTTTTTCACTTAGCACTTTTACCAATAATTCACTTTCACAGGTAGGTTTTGCGTCGGTGGAGTATACACTTTCGATGTCACACATGAAAATACCGGAACTTATAGTTTTACATATTTTCAGATCATTGAAAACACAATAGTATGATTTGTCTTTGGTCATTGCTATATATCTATTTCCTGGAGTAATGAGGCTGAATGCACGCGGTTCTTTAACATTATAAGGTATTGGAAGGGCGATGCTATGAAATAGTGCGTATTCTCTAGTGGATACCATTGGTACTTGTAGAACAAATGTAATCTTATTATTTCTGTAATAACATACTAACTTAGAAATACTTAAAATAACATGTATATGATTAATATCTAACGTTACAGGCAATTCTAGGTCGCTAGGCAAATATCTGTAGTTATCGGCAAGCTCTCGGTATAACTGAGTTGGTGTCATAATTGCAGGATGCAGGATATTTTGGTTACTGAACAAAATGGCGTTAATTATGTTTTCTAATTGGAATGACAAAGTAAGTATTGACGTTTCTAATATGTTTAAAATCTCGTTAATGTTTTCCAGTATTTGGAAATCGTTAGTGATTTCAGTAATATTGTTTACACTTTGCGAGAGGTTGTCGATAGCTTTACTTAAATAACCTTCATTGTCTTTTATCTTACGGAGAGTATTATTATAAGAGGTCATTGTAGAACTAGTAACTAAAATATTTTCTTTCATTAGTGAGGCCAACTGTTTCTCGTTACCTTGTAAGGTTTTAATTGCTTCGTCATACTTCAGAGCATCGTTTTCATCTAATGTACCAAAGATTTGTTTTGCAATAGTACCTATTCCTCCTATCCAGGCACTACGCTTGGTTCGGTTATCTATTAGATGTGAGATAGACGAAAAGTCTCGAGTTAAATCTTGAAAACGTGCTGTTAAAGGCTGAACCATGTTATAGCATTCTGCGTCAACTATCGTTATACGAGTCTGATTACATAAGTGTTTCGTGGTATCTAGGATAGATTCGATGTTTTGTATGTGGGGGCCAAAATGTGAAATATTTACTGGTATTACGATTTTCAGTTGTACATTATTTATTTTTAGTTTCCCTAGGTAATCATAGTAGAGGCCTGAACTCGAAGTTATCTCTTGGATAAAATCTTGCTGGGAGTGAGCCCGAACTGCACTGCAAATAATTGATAATATTAATATTTTATTTTTCAGGGTTAGGAGCACTACGTCAAAGTAAGTATTACTACACTATTTCTAAATCTTAATCCTAATACATTTTATGTTACAGGTTAGAATCGACATCAGCGGCTGGCTTCACTTGGTCAAAGTGATGATTGACGTGACGACGGTTTATAAGTAAAGTAAGGGTATTATTACCATTTATTTTTATAATTTTATAAGGTCCCTTCCAGAGGGGTGAGAGTGCTTTACGCAGTCTCAAATGGTTTTTTAGATATACATATTCGCCAACTTTGTATTTGGCTGGGCGAGTGTGAGAGTCGTAATAGGTTTTTGAGGTTTCTTTAGATTTCCTTATGAAATCCAAAGCTTTCTCCCTTGAATACTTTAATCGATTTTGGAGCATACGGACATAATCGGGGTATGTCGCTCCTGGTGTTGCGTCGAATACAGAATTAGGAATGAATGGTTTGTTTCCGAACATTAGTTCGTATGGTGAATAATGTGTGGTAGAATGAATGGACGTATTATACGCGAGCATTGCTGTATAAGTATAACGAGGCCAATTTGTTTGGTCTTCATTGATATAGGATTTAAGGTACTCCTTGAGGGTCGCATGACTTCGTTCCAGAGCACCTTGGGTCTGTGGATGGTATGGAGAGGACCAGAGATTTTTTATTTTAAGGAATTCACAGGTTTTCTTAAATAGTTCTGAAGTGAAGTTGGTTCCTTGGTCCGTAAGGATCATCTTGGGAATACCAAAGATAGATATGTAATGAAGTAGGCATTCGCATGTTTCTTCCGCTGTAGTACTGCGAATTGGATATGCTGAGGAAAATTTGGTAAGATCATCTTGTATGGTTAATATGTATTTTAGTTTCGCTGGTCCGGCCTCTGGGAGTGGACCAACAATATCAAGGGAAATTCGTTGAGAGGGTTCTGTGGATGTACTAGTGATTTGCATAGGAGCACGGTGGATTTTCCTAAGCGCTTTATTCTCTTGGCAGGATTTACATTGTTTTACGTAGGATTCTATATCACTGCGCATTCCTTTCCAGTAATATTTTTGTTTTATTTTGTTATACATTCGTAAGGAGCCTAAATGGCCTGCAATTGGAATATCGTGATTATCGAATAGAATTTTCTTTATATCAGTCGGAGCTGGATATATAATACTGTCGTGATATATGTGGACCTTAATATGCGTGTCATGGAAAAGATAAAGTAACATATTATAGATTTTTATAAACGAATGTTTTTCGAATGGGTTTTTCATATCAGATATGCCTATCTCGTTGGCATTTTCAAAAACTATTAATTCATCTCGGATCGTTTTTAGGGTCTTGAAAATTTCAGGATATGATGCTTCATCAAAATGGTGTACTTTTAAGAACAATAGGTAAACGATTTTATCGTTGAACTCAATTTTCTTGAAGGAGAAAAGTTCTTTCTCAGAGTTAGTTACAACAGTGCTTACTTCAGGGTCGCTAAGAATTTCTTGGATGTATTGATTGGATTCATCCAAGTCGATAGACGTAGGAACTAGGATAAATTTCGACGGACATTTCATGAGGTTTTCATTATGTTCTATGATTTCTGTATTAAATGATTTATCTTTATCTGCCATTATTTTCAGGAAAGTGGGATAGTCATCGACAGGTAAGTCTGGACATGCACTCGTGGATGGCGATGGGATAACATCGTTCTGGATTTCGGGAGCTTGTGGCTGTTCAGGTAAGTTAGCCATTTCGTTTTCGAGTTCTTCACTCGGATCATCAGGAATATTGGAAGGTAAGTCAATTTCGGGTAGCGGCAGGAGATTTTCACCAGGATCAAGGAGGTTTGGAGAAGGTAGGATAACTTCGTCAGCGTTAAATGATGCTGGGGATGTTAACAGGTCCATTAGATCTTCGTCTAACTCTTGAACATTATTAGGTTGGATTGGGTTGACTGGAAATCGCGATAGAGCATCAGCATTGGCATTTATTTTCCCTTTTTTATATTGGATTTCGTATTCGAACTCTTCTAGTTTTAGACGCCAACGGATAAGTCGTGATCCGGGGTCTTTGCAATTAAATAACCATTGTAATGGTTTGTGATCCGTTAGGATCTTGAAACGGTGACCATATAAGTAAGGCCTGAAAACCTTAGTGCCAAATATTATAGCGAGACACTCTTTTTCGGTGACGCTGTAGTTGCACTCGGCCTTATTTAGAGTACGGGACGCATATGCAATAGGACGATCTTGTCCTATAGGACCTTGAGATAAAATTGCTGATATGGCATAATTTGAAGCGTCACAGGTTAAAAGGAAGGGTTGCAAGAAATCTGGATAAGCTAAGATCGGGGCGGAGACGAGTTTAGATTTTAGAGACTCGAAGGCAAGTTGCTGTTCGTTTTGCCATTTAAAGGGGGTATCTTTCTTTAATAAGGAAGTTAGAGGTTTGGCGAATTTGGCGAAATCAGGTATGAATCTTCTATAGTACGATACTAATCCTAAAAATGATTTAATATCCTTTGGAGATTGAGGAATTGGATATTCGGTAACGGCTTTTGTTTTATCGGGGTTTGGTTTAACACCATCTTCACCGATAATATGGCCTAAGTAGGCGACTTCTTTACGTAAAAATTCACATTTCTCGGGTTGTAGTTTTAAATTGAAGTTACGGAGTCTGTCGAAGACAGCTTTCAGATTGTTTATTTGGGAGATAAGATCAGCTGAATAGATGACGATGTCGTCTAAATAGACAAAGCATCGTGTACCTTGAAGACCAGAAAGACAGTTATTCATAAGCTTTTGAAATGTAGAAGGTGCATTTTTTAATCCAAACGGCATTCTGTTAAATTGGTAATGACCTTGTGGCACAGAGAAGGCTGTTTTGGATTTATCCTCGGGAGAAATGAGGATCTGATGAAAACCGGAAGTGAGATCTAGAGTTGAGAAGTATTTACTATTTCCTAATTGATCCAGAATTTCAGAAATCTGCGGAATAGGATATGTTTCTCCGATAGTAATATCATTCAATTTTCGGTAGTCGATGACTATACGCCATTTACGACGACCTTGCGAATCTGGTTTCTTGGGTACTACCCAAATTGGCGAACTCCAGGGTGAGGATGATGGTTCTATAATACCCTGGTCGAGCATATTATTAATTTGAGTCTCTACTTCCTTTTTATGAAATTCTGGGAATCTGTAAGATTTGGTATGAATAGGAGTATCACTGTTGGTTTTGATTTGATGATTGAGAGCAGAAGTGTGGGTTAGTTGATCATCAGGTAAATGGAAGATGTCTGAATACTGGGAACACAGCTCAATAAGGGCATCAGATTCTTCTTGGTTTAAATGATCGATTCTTAGGGAGTTGATTACGTCATTTGTTCTAATGGATGTACTTGGGATATTGGTGTCAATTTGAAATGCGGTAGAATGCAGAGGTTGTATATTGAGATTTAAATTAGACTTGATGTTAATAGGGGATTCAGAAATGTTGGCAACTGTCAAGTTGACACGGTTGTTTTCTTTAATTTTGACGATGCAGTTAGAAATTAGTAAGTTATCAGAGATATGCTGATCTGTAATGATGCCTTCTTTAAGGTCATTATTACGAACTGAACATTCAATGACAACTTCGGAACGAGGAGGAATGATGTAGAATGGGTCGGAAAAGAGTAATTTGATGTTTGAATTCCCTATTTTCAGGGTGTCGTTTATATAATCGATTCTGCAACCAAATGATGTCAGGAAATCTGTCCCTATGATTCCATCGTAAGGCAGGTTGATGTCTCTTATGACATGAAATTTGAAGGACGCGGACTTCGTTTCACCTAATTTCAGTTTAAGTTCGAAGTGACCCAAAGTCGAAGTCGGTTCATCACCAGGGTCTATGCCTTTGAGTTTTATTGGTTCTCGGACAAGTCTTTGTTTTTTATGAACACAGGATTCTTTTAGTAGACATATGGCAGAGCCTGAGTCAACTAATAGAGATAGCGGGATATCTGAGACTTGTGAATATAGTAGGACATGAGGTAAGAGTCGTTTGGTTGTGTCTAGATTTATCTCATATACTTCTTTTTCGGTCCCATTTGCAGCGACACAGACCGTTGGATTGGAAATGGAAATTGCATTGGATTTAGTACTTTTCTGACCATCTATTTGGGGCTGGTTACCCTGTCGGTAGGCCGATTTAGAATTTAAGGTGGTAGACATATGACCTTCTGTTTGGGGCTGGTTACCCTGTCGGTAGGCCGATTTAGAATTTAAGGTGGTAGACATATGACCTTCTGTTTGGGGCTGGTTACCCTGTTGGTAGGTCGATTTAGAATTTAAGGATTTGGGAGATTGGAGATTGGTGTCGACTTCAGTGGACAGTCTCGAGTGACACCGTGGCGAGACTGTTAACCGTTTAAATTTCCGAGTGAACAGTCTACTTCGTCTTGGCCAGCCTCTTCATCAGGCTGATCAAGGTAGTTAACGCGCGGAGGTGGTCTGTGAGAGCTCTGGCCAGGGAATGTATTCTGTTGGTTTCTATAACGGTTATTGTTATATTCCCGTTTTTTACAAGCGGAGATATCATGACCGGGTGTTTTACAGTATCGGCAGAAAATGTTGGATGAGCCCTGTGGATGAGGGTTTGATGATCTTTGCGGGTTTGACACATCTGGCTTGGATACGTTAGTTCTAAATCTGTTGTTGTTATTATTCATGCTTGCAGACTTATGGTCAGTCTGCGGGCGCCTATATAACGTTTGTTGGATGCGCTCTTCAGAGACAGCTAGGTTAATTGCTTCATTTAAGGTTTTAGGAGACCTACACCTGACAATATTTGAAATACGAGGATGGAGACCCATGAGGAAATAATGGAGAGCGAGATCCTCCATAGCCGCGGTACGACCAGGTAGCTCTTTCGTTTTCGTGGTGGATAGCGCTGTTTCCGTGAGCAGTTGCGACAGGTAGGTCTCTACGCGTAGCGCGTATTGACTGGCATTCTCCTGCGGACCCTGTTTGCTCTCTTGAAGGTCAGTAAGGAGGTGGGAATAGTGTTTACGTTCACTAAATTGTGTTTTTAGAAAATCTTTGAGTTGGTCCCACGTAGAAAATTCTTTAATGGAGCAGGCAATTTCTGCTTTTCCATTTAGTTGGCTCAATATAAATTTGAACAAAATTGGTTTTTGGTAATCAGATGCGAGGTCGAATGCATTGTCACAATTTAGAATGAATGAGCTCAGGGTTTCCCGGTTACCATCATATGATTTTATGAACTTGAATAAAATGTTTAATTCTAATTCGTGCATTGCTGAAACTGCGGCCGTTTTTCTAGTAACGCGAGGAGAAACAAGTGGTGACCTCACTGACGTATCACTTGCGACCTGTTCTAATGTTGGGATATCGATAGTTAATTTACTTTCTTCTACTTTGGGCACTTTTGGCATACTTAATCTTACAGGAAAATTAGATAGAACAAGTAGCAAGGGTAAAATATATATTACAATCACTGAGATAATTATTACGATACTTTCAATTAATTAAATAAATTACGCAACCCTAATGTTCGTCAGTCGTAGACAAAACAATGACCAAAGACTTACAGTGTCAGCAGCAGTACGTGGGCGACGGATGCAAGCGCGACGGCCGGGAACATTCCGATGCGATAAGGCTCGGCGGGGCTTACGACTTCCCAGTCGGCGAATATTTTAATGAATCTTAAATTATCAATTTCTCGATTTGATCTTGGGATACAGGATATCGAAGTAGAATGGATGTTCGGTAAGTACTTCTGAAGGTTTCTCTCTCAGTTTGGAGCACACACAGCTCGGTCGAAGATAAGTAATCGCTGTTCGGGATGCGATACTGTCTTCGCTGGACGATCAGGCCCTTTCCAGGATCTGACCGTATGGTCGTGACGAGTACGTTGAAGATGAAGAAGAGCACCTTGAGCACTGAACTTTATTTACTATAGCACAATAACTTTTCACTATAGCGCAGGATTTTAAATTATGGATATACTTATAGTTCTGCAGGATACGGAGCGAGTCTGCGTAACGGTTGCCGGGCACTGGGGATTTCCGTATCCCACCGCTGCCACCAAAATGTTATACGGGATTCAAGATTTGCCTTTTTAAAAAAAAGGATTATAGATTTAAACACTTTAATAAGAAAAGAATAACATTTAAATAACACGGATATCTTTTGGCAACCGCTCTGTATGGTGGAACTGAACAGACTGACTGCTCTCCGATATACTCCATAGTACTTCGTATGATAACTGCTGAGTAAGCTCAGCAGTGGCCAGGGTGGCACTAAAACTAGCATGAGCCGGCTATAACAGTACGCATTATAAAGGTTGAACCGAAGCGGCTCGTGCGGATAGCTGGAAGATCCACAACATTAGGATGAAGCGATCGCTACACTTTTTTGTTTTTGTTTTTTTGTTTGCTCACGCTTGGATGTTATACTTTATCTCTACTTTGCATGGCTTGAAAGATTCGGTACACGCTCAAGTGTACCTTTTAGGCAGATCTACGTTTTGTGGGTCTCCTAAACGTCTACTATTGCTACAAAGTGAATTTTTTCTTGTATTCGATGAAGTAGGATAACCTACGTCACCCTCACAGTCTATATGTATGTCATCTTGGCGTTAATGTCCCGGTTGTTAATGGGCCCGGGGTCCGCCTTGACCATGATCCAGGATTTGGCAGGTCATGTAATTACAGTGGAGCGACTGCCATCTGACCTCCGTGACCCTGCAACCAGGGGAACCAGACCAGATTGGATCATGGTTACACATCCAGTCGCCTGAATGTGTAGGTTTCATCACGATGTTTTCCCTCACCGTAAGAGCATCGGTTAGTATTCAACTAATGTACATAACTCAGAAAACGGTCATTGGTACATGGCCGGAGCGGGATTCGAACCCGGGACCTCTGGCTTACGAGTCGCATACTGTAACCGCTCGGCCACCGAGAGTCTATATGTATGTAATAGTATTTAATGTAAAATTTGCATCGGTGTTTTTCGACGTCAGTCGGCGTCATTCGTTTTTGATGTGTAATAAAAAAAAACTACGTAGTGATAAAGAGGCACTTTTATAATTGTTTTTCGACGTTAGTCGTCGTCATTCGTTTTTGATGTGTAATCAAACAAAACCTTCACTCAAGAGGCATTTCAATCAGTGTCTTTCAACGTCAGTCGGCGTCATTTACTAATGTTGTGTAATCAAATGAAACCCTCACTACGTAGTGATTAAGACGCATTTTAATTAGATTTTTTCAATGTCACTCGGCGTCATTCGTTTTTGTTCTGTAATTATTCGGTTTTGTTAAGCAATCAAATAAAAACTTTACTACGTAAGTGACAAAGAGGCACTTTAATCACCAAAGTGCCTGCGTCAATCTAAACGTGCGTAATACGAATCTAGTTTACCAGGAGTTCATAACACTAATTGGTTATATCGGAGGGTTGGCCCTCCCTTGGGGCGGTTATTAGGTGTATATTGACTCTGCTATGGGACACCTTTTGGCAAATTGAAGGGTAGGCACAAACACCTACAGTTGTGAGGCTGTGTTACTGCATGGAAAGTTATATCTTTTTTTTTATCAGCTTGTCCTTTTTATTTATTTATACTTCTTGCACAAACAGTACAATGGCGGGCGGGCTTAAAGCTAAAATAGCATTATCTACCAGCCTACCAGGAGAGATAACAATCGAAAAAGGTATGCGGTGCAGGAAGACTACAAGCACAGATTACACATAAGCTTATTCAACTACAATCAAAGAACAGACATTTACAAAATAAATACATTAATAGTTAAAAGTAGCAAATTTTTATATAAAATAGTTTTTAAACTAGTACATTAATAAACTACATGATTTTTATAAAATTATTGAGGTACTTGAGGCTTTATGAAGAAAAGGGATGGAAAAGGCGCACGAGGAAAAAAGTAGGAGGTAAGGAGCATTCAGAAAATGATTATGTACTGCTCTCTTAAAATGTTTATATAGAAAATAGTCAGGTAGTTTACTGTCATCTTACCTGATGTCAAGTGCAGATGCAGTCTACGATGGCGCATACCTGTCTATTAAATATCTATTAACTCTTGTCTTAAAGAGACCCGAGTTGTAGCGCTCAGGGAAAATGTGCAGGCAGCGAGATCCAGTCCTTTGGCGTTCGCAACAGAAAAGAGTTAGAAAACGCTGAGTGCGCATAGGTGGAATGTTGACAATATAGGGACCTTTTCCGGTAGATCGATTGTTGATTTTTTCCGTTTTCTCTAATATGAAGTAAAGCCTAGGTATAATACTAGACAGGTCATCTCATCTTAGTGTTAATGTCCCAGTTGTGCACTCGCGCGCGAGGTGCCGGGGACCGCCTTGACCATGATCCAGGATTTGGCAGATCAGCTAATTACGACTGAGAGTAGAGCGACTGGCGTCTGACCTATGTAAACCTGTTAACAGACAAACCTGACCAGATTGGATCATGGTTACACGTTCGCCTAAATGTGCAAGTCCCTTCACGATATTCTCCCTCGCCGTAAGAGCATCGATTACCATCCAACTAATGTAAAATACATAATTCAGAAAAAGTCAAGTAAAAGTTGGGGATCGAACTCGGAACCTCTCGCTCACGGACCTCCGACGCTTATACTTATTTGCACAGCAACGCAAATATACCTCGCTATGCTACCGAAACATCAATTTGTGCGATTACCAGACATTCCAAATAAAAAACATAAGTACTACATAATTTACTATCTATAGTTTGCTCTATCGGTAACAATGTAAGCAACCCTCCTAACTATTTGAATAGAATATTAAATTAAAGGAAAGATAAATTAAATAAACGTACCAAGTTATATTTACAGTGCCGCCCACATACAGGGCTTCTCCCACGAAAGGGGAGATCACTGTCATAATCTATTCGCTTAGCCGGAGGGTTGAGGATCGCAGTGTTATAAATATAACAATGAAAAACGCTGCTGCCCATTTTCCAGCCCACGGGGATCTTTTGCCTCGAAAACATTAGTCGCCTTGTACTACACCCACGAGTGTAAGGGGTTGGTGCTATTCTACTCAGCCGGACACCACACGGCCTTTATATAAAAAAAAAAAAAAAATCATCTTGGCGTTAATGTCCCGGTTGTGCTCTTGAGAACGAGAGCCCGGGGTCCGCCTTGACCATGATCCAGGATTTGGCAGGTCAAGTAATTACAGTGGAGCGACTGCCATCTGACCTCCATGACCCTGCTACCAGGGGAACCTGACCAGATTGGATCATGGTTACACATTCGTCGCCTGAATGTGCAGGTTTCATCACGATGTTTTCCCTCACCGTAAGAGCATCGGTTAGTACTCAACTAATGTACATAACTCAGAAAACAGTCATTGGTACATGGCCGGAGCGGGATTCGAACCCGGGACCTCTGGCTTACGAGTCGGATACTGTAACCGCTCGGTCACCGACGCGGCCTTTATATAGGTTGACCTTAATATAATTATTGATATAAAGGGGTATGTATGTGGTGGTAACAAACAATTTTTTTTTTAGAAATATGTAGTGCCTGTTGTGTCGTCTAAATATATGATGTTTCTCTATGTATTTTACTGTGTGCAATAAACTGTTAAATAAATACATTTTTACTATGACACCAACTGTGAAATAGTGATAAAATATCAACTGTTATACATTTTGGCAGAACTTGTTTTCGATTTTGTAATGAAACAGCCACAGAGGCTCTGTGTACATACAAAATCGAAAACGAATTCTGTCAAAATGTAGGAACAGCTGATTTTTTTCGCGATTTCAGAGTTGGTGCCAAAGTAAAAGTTGTTTGATACCACGAGTACATGCATATCCCTTGGTATCAAGTATCAAGAATTTATTTAAAGTCACCCTAGATAGCTATCAATATAAATTTCCGAACAAGGAAAAACAATAGTCACCCTATATGTATACCTATCGATTTAAATTTCCGAGCCCGGAAACCCATTAAAATTAAAATCGACAAGGAAATAAATCCATTTTAATTAATCCCAACAAAGTATTCAAATGAAATCCATTTTCCGTTTCACACGAGACGAGTTCTAAATTAATTCTCTCCCAAAACAAACATAGAACACGTATGTGACGAAATCCTGTACTAATCCTTTCCTGAACAGAACTGTAGACAGGTAGTAATAAGGCAGCGATGGTGGCGCCACTGGTAAGTGTGGGCGGGATTTTTGGGCAGTCCCAAGAAAGTTTGCTCGTAAAAAACGTAGGCGATTTCAGAGCTGGCAACTCAGCCAAGGCAACTGTTGCTGGGCCAATCGCCGTGCCGCTAACTCTTCCCTCAGATTTAGCTGGAGCTGTTCACACCGCTTTTAGAATTTTTTAATTTAAGAATAAGAATAAGAAATATTTATGTACACAAACAGAAACACCACAACACGAGAATTCCAATTCAAATCAAATCAATTCAAATTCTTAATTTAGTTTTTTTATTGTTTTTTAAGCTGAGGCAAGACTCATTTTGGGTCGATGCGTCAACATAGTAAGTAAGTAAGTAAGTAAGGTGGGGTCCGAAGTGGCAAGAATAAAAGGAGATGTATGAAAAGAGTTGTGGATATATTGCGAGACTAGGGAGTGTCAGGACAGAGCAAAGTGGTGGTCCATAGTCTCGCTCTACCCCTCTGTGGGCCGTTGAAATATTTATATGGATATATGTTAAGCGTGTACATTGTATTCTCTAACGAAGTTATTCAAAATCAAGACACCATTACCTACAATAATAAACATGAAAGAAAAATCAGTCTCAGCCTAACAAAAAACCTTCACATAATTTTTTACTTATAAGGTGAGATAGCGGTCCAAACCCTGACTAGTAAAAAAAAATAATAATTTTTATTGGTTATTAATCTTTTCATATTTGATTGATTGCCTAAACTTGGAGATTACGGCAAAGCCCTTCTCCATTGAGAATAAGGCTGCAATTCAATAAGTATTGGATCCAAATCGATTATTTCCTCGGACACTCTCATTATGACCCTTCCGTTCATATTTACACAATACATTGATCTGATAACATATTAACATATTGATCTAATGTATGATCTGTTCCTAAAGAGACATGCTATAATATAAGAACACTTATGTGGAGTGGATAAAGCAAAGTAAGTGTATCTACTGGTAGCGCTTAATAGTTTCTACCTATCCTTGGGGCACAGCCCTACCCACACCAAAAGGCTTAGGCGACATTCATTGTTTTTTATCTTTTTATTATCCGCTCAAAAATGATATAGCAAAGACACACTAAGACCTTTCCTAGTTATGTAATACATATACAGCCATTTTTTAACAACAAGCCACCCAGAAAATCCCCATCCCAATCCTAACGAGCTTATACTCACTTAAAACGCCATCACACCGGCCATAACATCCCCTGATCCATTAAAACCAACATCGGCAATTACGTCCAAAGAGCCGTAAAAGTAGCTATCAACAGAACCTGTTCAGGAATTGAGACGTGCGAGCAGCTCGTTGTATTTCCCAACCACCCCCGACCAACAGGCGTTTCTCAGTACACCCCTGTGTTTCCTAGTGGACAGACGCGTTGTTCGAACGCGCAGGCGCGGCGCCATGCACAGGTATGTTGCTTTTCCATAAAAATATTCCAAAAGAAACACAGAAATGAATGGTGAAATGAGAAATGAGTGAAAATTTTCGGGATTAAGGTGTGGAGGTACCAGGCGCTCATAAATTGTAGGAGGTTTTAAAGGACGCTGCACAGGAGATGTCGTCTGGGATCTCTGGGATAGTAATAGGATTTGAAGCGTTTAAACGACCTCTGCGTTTCGCGAGGATCCCAGCGATCGTGTGCGTTTGCTTTCTTATTTTTCTCGTGGATTTATTGAGTTGCCTCTGTTGTAAGAGAGAGATTATCTATAGACATTTTAAGTTTACAATTTTAACATTACAAGAAAATAATTAACGGATTTATCGAGGTTAGGGATTTGATAAGAGTTTATAATTTATTTTCATGAGGATTTGGTAATATTAAAAAAGAATTTATTAGGTAATATAAACAATTATTTGAGGAAGATTTTCCAGATGAATATTATTTTTTTCTCCTTTTATAATTTATTTACCGATTATTAGAAATAATAATTGAATATTTAATTAGTAATATGAATATTGATTCTATAAATTATATTTTTTTAATTTATAACTTAATTTTTTTTTTAAATATGATTTTTACCAAATTTATCTACTTATGGAATGAGACATAGATTTTTAATATTTGGTCAAAAAAGATTGATATGGGAGGAGGTTTGATAGGATCCATCAGATGTACCGTCCGTCCGTGTGCCTCACTAGGGAATTAAAAAAAATATAACGTGGTTTTTCTCGCCCATTATCGCTCACATTTCTTTTAATTTTTTTTTGACATACGGTCGGCAAACAGACAAGCGGGCCACCTGATGGGAGGTGGTCACCACTGCCTATAGACATTAGCAACACCAAAAGTATCTGCACTGGAGACCTTACTCACCGGCAGAAATACAATTCTATTTAAAAGAGTATTATTTAGCTGCGGTATTCTGTAAGGTGGAGGTACTTCCCCAGTCGGGCGGCTCCAATTCGAGCGGGATACCCCGCTATGCCCTACCTCTCTTAAAATGAGAGATGCGCTGCGCTGTCTCATGATAGCCATAAAACCGTCTGAAACCGTCTGTAGATTCATGACGTACCGCAACGCCACGGCAATCCCAAATCAAATCAAATCAAATACGTTTATTCAATTTAGGTTTTCACAAACACTTATGAACGTCATTCAATATACGTGTAACAACAATGAACACTAGGCACCACAGCACCATCGAGCGGACAACGGTTTCATAGCCAGTATGTAGGGCCATAAAAAAAGTAAAATTTAAATAGACTACGACCAAAAATTTTTGTTCTTTGTCCGCGAGGCAAGCGCCGCACGCCGGCCACCTGTCACTGTGACATTGACAGATACGTATTGTCATGCGCATCCACAATGCCGCTTACCTGTAACGTGAATACCAATACAATTTAAATTCTGACTATTTACTAAATATGTAAATGGATACTAAATTTAGTCAGTCAAAAACAAACAATGACGTACCCTATGGTAAGTATGGATATAAGATAAGTACAATGCAAAGAAATTTATACATTGCAGTCACAATTTCAGTTTAGTAACCTAACTATTTCTTTCTAGGTCATTTCCCATAATTCTGAATGCGTTATTATACTGCACTCGCAGATCGCTTCACTGTACTTCACTCTCTTCACTTCTCTTATCTTGTATGCCCACTATAAAAGAACAGATAGACAGATCCTTTTAAGCCTACAAAGACAGACTGGAATGTCATAAGAACCAATTGGCTTCAGCGCTCTTGGATACTGACAATAGTGTATTCCGATTAAAGAGAACAAGACTAGCTTCAATCTGAAATTAGCTAATATTGAGTAGGATTCACATTATAGGATGTGCTAAATCTTCAATATCAATTATGATGTCAACAAATTTAATTATAGCTTACTGGCTGATTGTAAATGGACGAAAGATAAGAAAAAAAAAACGAATCTTCTCTTTTTTTCTCTTCGCTTCACTTCACCTTACTAACTCTCCAGAGAAATTATCTCCAAGGAGTCCATTCCACAACCTTAGTGTGTATCCTTACCAAATAAAGAGACAAATACCAAGGTATTACGTTCCCCACAATGCAATTATACTGATTAATACCTCACGACGCAAACTCCTGAGTATACGTCGTTAGTGCTGAGTTTGCATAAATTATAACTTAATACTGTTCGTGAGTACTTCGGTTCGTTTGTGCGCGGTTATAGAGTTGCTTGGGGTTGCTTTTGAACTGGTTTAGTATTGTTTCTTTCTTCATAAGGATTGCCACCTTACCTTTTTTATTTACTTTTTTATATCCATATAGTTTTTAAAATTCAAAATTTAAGTTTTCAATGCCAATAACAAAACTACGGTTTAAATTTTGGTTCAATATCCGACTATCTAACAGTATGACAACCTTAATGACGAAAAAAAAGAAACATGCGCCCACATAGTTGTCTATCTCCCACTCACTCTGTCTGTGTGTATTTGGGCATCTGTGTATGCGTGTAAGATCCTTCACTGTGGCTGGAGAAATTGGAGAACACTATCCTGATAGACGTAGGTTATCCTTTGTCATAGAGTGCAAGATAAATTTCACTTTGTAGTGATAGTAGACGTTTATAAGATTTCGCTTCGCTTCGTTTTTCAGACACATTAAAGTCACAATTTTTTTGTGAAAATAAAAATATTGTTGTGCCAGCTTATGCACTAGTAGACCAACGTTTTGTGGATGTCCTAAACACCTACTATCGCTACAATGTGGAATTTTACTAATACTTGATAGCGTAGGATAACCGACGGTGCCCTCACAGTCTATACGACGACATAATTCGTTCCAGGACCTCTACATATATTTCTTACTACGGAGATATATTTAGGCCTTTCAATCACAACAAATATAACTCCAGCCCTCCAGCTGTCATGCTTCCCTTGATACGTAGCACTCTGATTACAGCCTTGCCAGCTGGATACAAATGTGATTGTACCCTAATTTGTCGTCGAATGCTGATTGCATGCAATTTATTTCACTTTAGTTGGTAGTGCTCTTATGTTGGGTCGTTAGGTTTTATCGTGATTCAGTCTAATGAGGTTCTGTTTGGTTTGCGTCATGACACTTATGCTTAGTTATTTAGGTTTATTTTTATTACCAGCGACTCTTTTCTGAGTTGAATACTAACCGATGCTCTTGGAAAACATTGTGAAGAAGTGTGCGATCGGCACCAAGCGTTCGTCTAAATGGACGAAATTGAGGAATCGTATAGCCGTATTGAACGCAGTGCGTTCACTTAGCAGACGAGCATTGTGAGAACGCATAGTAAAGCTACTTACTTAAACAAGTATTGTAGTGGTTTCGCAGTGAAGGTCTTTCGCGGTGACGTGCAACGAAATGTGGTCGCTTCGCAGTAAAGATCTTTCGCCGGAATGTGCATTTTACCTTGTAACATCGTTGTACTATTCATCGGTGCTTTGTTTGTCTAGCTAGATTACGTATTACACTCGTTTGTGAATACAGGTCACATATATGATACATGCTACTTTACAAATACAAGTATTGTTTGTGTCCCTTTCGGGACAAATTAACAAATTTTTATTGCTGTTTTTTCACATCATCACACGCATCATGTGGTGTCTGTTTTTTCTTTGAGACAAAAATTTGTGAACATAAATTATCGACTCAAAGGTTCAAGAACGTTCAGTAGTAGTATTTGCGTGAAAGTATTGTTACTACAAAATATCTAAATTGCCCACTTCTTATGCCCCGAAGGCGGAAACGCTAGGCAGACGAGTTGATTTAGATTTTAGATTTAGATTTATTTATTTTCAAAATGTGTACAATGTTTTGTTATAATATCATATTACAAATGTGTCTTCATTATGGGTTGTCATCATTGTGTAATTTTTTTAACCCTCGCCGAAATAAGAGGGATGTTATAAATTTGACGTGAGTATCTGTGACTTTGTGTATCTGTCTGTATGAAAGACCGATTTGGAAACTGTTTTCTCTATTTGAAAGTCAGTTTAATGAAGATGGTTCTTTGCTTAGATGTTTCATAAAAATCGGTAGTTTTCAAAAAGTATTTGAGTTTAAGTAGCCTTGGTCGACAGTTATACGATTTTTTCTGTCGCTTTCGTTATAATATTACGATTACATAACAAACAAAAGACGAAAACACCATATTTCCAAACGGAAGTAATTTCAAAGACCCATCAGAATAATAGTAACAAATGAAAGGCGAGCTTTCAGCCGTTAAAATGGCATCAAATGACCGGCGAGCGTCATTTGTTTGGAAAGGCGGCAAATTAAAAGCATTCACTCGAAATTAACACTCGACTCTTTGTGAGGGCGTGGACACCAATTTACTTCGCATTTACTAACACTCTCGTTGTATATAGAGCACACTGAAAGTTCTGCGCTCCTGGTAGTTCAGGCTCATTAATGTTTGAATTTCGAAGGTTCTATGTTTTTTAAACATAAGAAACTAAAAAAAAATTGTCATCTTGGCGTTAATGTCCTGGTTGTGCTCTCGCGAACCCGGGGTCCGCCTTGACCATGATCCAGAATTTGGCAGGTCAAGTAATTACAGTGGAGCGACTGCCATCTGACCTTAATGACCCTGCTACCAGGGGAACCTGACCAGATTGGATCATGGTTACAGACCCAGTCGCCTGAATGTGCAGGTTTCATCACGATGTTTTCCCTCACCGTTTAAGCATCGGTTAGTATACTAAACATAAGAAACTCAATTATTTAGACTCCGTGAAGACTGTTCTTAATATCAGCACACAGTCAAGAGCTAGAGGCAGGCCACCAACCACATGGTGGTCAACTATCGCAAAGGACCTAATAAACGAAAACCTGGCACCACTGACAACCCTGGATAGACGTTCCTGGCGCAAGTGCACAAGGAGGCCTAACCTCTGCTAATCTAGGATAACGGCAGGAGGAAGAAGATATGAAGAGAAGAACTCAATTATGGGTTTAAAAAAATTGGCGGAAAATCGCGTGACAATTGTTTTTTATCACAAGTTGAATTTCGTCGTTCGTAGCAAAAATGGAACTTACGCAAAAAGATTTTGGGGTGATGATTTTTATTATTTTAAATTTCATTGTCACCGCAAGACTCCAGTGCTCGTCTTCACAACGCTTTTGTTAGGGAAGCACCTCATTTGAGCACCGTAAGGCGTTGGTACGCAGAATTTTATCATGATCGAGTTTCTCTCCGTGACGAAATTCGTGAATGGTAACCATCTCGAGGGTCCAAAACTTTCTGCTTGCGGTCCCCTGAGATGGACGAAGCTATGGTAAATCGGATTCTCTCTAACACAGTAACCAGCGCACATAAAATGCCCAAAATTTGTAATGTTGAACGTAGTAATCAAGATGTAATGTTTAAAGTTGTCCGTAGTCCAAAATTTTATTTCATGATATGACATAGACATAGATTTTAAATGACAATGCTTCCTCAGTAGACAACAATAAAAGATGAATAAAATACAATATAAAAATAACAATATTAACACAAAAACATTCGATAGAACACATTGGATTGTTCCGGATTTATGGAGATCAGGCACAAAAATCGAATTAGTTTTGTCGCAGGGAAGTGTTCTAGACCAGCTTAGGAAACAAGTGAAAATTATTTTAATTATTTTACTATAGGCTAAGATTTGAATATTGGAAGGACATGAAGGAAAAAGTGAGCGCTGGGGATTATAGAGGGATGAAGAGGTCGGCAGACAGGAAAGAAGAGTGGCGATTGCTCCACCGACAAGAGTCATACTCTTAAATATATGATGATGATCAGTTCTGGCATACGAACTAAAATAACGCAATACGCAAATACGAAACTAAAATAACAAAGAATAAATAATATATTTATTATGCATACACACAGTAGTAAATAATTAAAAATAATTTTAAAACGTTGAACGTAAATAAACTCTTGTAATGAGTAAAAGTATTTACTTCCGTTTATGTTCCAATTTTCAGCCAAAGAGGGTTGTTATAATTTAACGTATTAGTGTGTCTGTCTGTGGCATCGCAGCTCTCGAACGGATGAACCGATTTCGATGCGCTATACCAATTTTCAGCTCAATTGAACGCCAGGTAGTGGGTGGCTTGAAAAATTTGACCTTTGAAATTTTAATCAGATAAATTAAAGCTTGTAAAGAAATTACCAAACAGATATATACGTCGGATAACCAACGACCAATACAAAATGTTCTTCAATATTTTGAAATTGGTTCATCCGTTCGAAAGCTGCGATGCCACACACATACAAACTTCCACACATACAGAGCCACAGATACACAGAACCACAGACACACACGTCATAACAACTCTTTTGCGTCGGCGGTTAAAAACAGCCTCACACAAAAAAAGTACCAGGCAAGCATAACAGCGTAGGAATCCGCCGAGTAATATTTCCCAACATTTTCGCGGCGTCAAAGCATCTCATTTTCCTTTCACAAACTTTCGCAGCTAATACAAAAGAATGTGTCGCAGCCTCGTTCCCTACAAGGCTTGGATGGGAACTACTTTTGCAATGAAGGAGCTCGTTTCCGAGGGTTTCGATCTTTACGTACCCAATGAGTTCGTGTGACTCGAAATTCTGTAGTTTATCTATGCTTTCATTCAATTTCAATGAATTCAATGACATAAAGACGACACATATTACCTACCGGATTGAATCGAATAAGAAGGATAGTAATAATACAATTTAATTTCAGTGATAATCGTAAGTCTACTATCCATGCTGGAAATCTTAAAAATATCTATCAAAGGGTTGACCTGCAGATTCAAGGCGAAACTTGAAGTGTCCAATGGCGAAGTACCACTCAATCCACTCGAATAATGTTCTGAGACCCTTCACCAATAGATAGGTACTTCCACACTGTTTCATAATGCCCTGAGCCTGAGTGGCATTTGAAACTTTTATTATAATGGTTTGAAGTGGGACAAAGGCGAAGAAGATATGTTTATCTTCTCTGTTGAAACTGTTGAGAACTCTGTTGAGTTTTCTTGATAGGTATTGTCTTTAATAGTTATATACGTAGATACACTATTGGGTCATAACCTTTGAAGTTGGCGTTTTTTGTCGAATTGTACATAATATTTAAAAAATTAATACGTGATTTCGAAAATAGGGTATGTTTAGATGCCGATAAGTCCTTAAAATTAAATAAACTATTTTCTTAAGTTTTTATAAGGGTTTAAAACACCCCTTTTCAGTTGTTGTTAATGGCAGTTCTCAGTGCGACTGTGGCATATCTCCGAAAACCATGGAACACCTCGTTTCATGCTCGGCGTGCCCTAAAACTTGTACAATGGAGGACTTGTTCAAGGCCAGTTCAAACGCTGTATGCGTCGCTGAATACTGGGCGAATAAAGTATAAGTCAGGGTTTAGTCCATCGACTCGATAAGAAGAAGAAGCTGTTGTCAATTTTGCCTCTTTAACCAGATGTAAAGATGCTATGAAGAGAGTGGTTATCACAATAAAATGACATGCACCAGTTAGATTAATGTTGTTTGTCTGTCTACAAAGTTTCATGTAATCATTTTGCCATTTCAAAGAAATTAAAAAATGCTAGTCTGAAAATTACAGTATCCGTTTACGCTAATTTCATAATAATGGGTTTTGCATGCAACTTCGTCCAGTTAAAATGGAAAAAAAGTGTATTTTTAAATTATTTTTATTTTTTGGAGACAATGTTAAAAATCTATAACCTGCCTACGGGAAAAAGTCGGCTTCCGAAAAGTTCGAAGAGTTTTCGGATATTAAGCCCGACTTGCACCAAATTCTTTAACACATTTAACAATGACGTTAATGTCCTTTAGCATGAAATTTTGTCTTTTTTTATGCCAAAAGGTGGCAAACAAGCTTACGGCCTTCCTGAATCTTAAGGTAAAATGCGATTAAGAATTTGGTGCACCCTCCCTTAGAGGATGCCATTTTGCACCTTCATAACTTCTTAACAAACATAAATTCCATTACAAATATTTATATGACGACAATGGACGTGTAGCATGCCAGGCTCCGGTAATTTGCCACTAGGTACTAGTGGACCCGACGCGACTTCG
The DNA here is from genome assembly GCA_907269095.1 of Blastobasis adustella. Classification (NCBI taxonomy): domain Eukaryota; kingdom Metazoa; phylum Arthropoda; class Insecta; order Lepidoptera; family Blastobasidae; genus Blastobasis; species Blastobasis adustella. Next base: position 4,220,987 of record OU026132.1, read on the forward strand.
TTCGCTTACACCTACTTTACCCCTTATTTATTTATTTATTTCCCCTGAATCATCCCCCTGCTGGGCAAAGGCCTCCCCCCTATTCTTCCATACGTCGCGATCGTTTGCTATGATTTGCCAGTCCCTGTCGAACGCCAACAATTGATCTCTCCGTCGTTTTTTGGGTCTGCTGCGACGTCGTGTCGGGTACGCAATCTGTAGCGGTTTGGCCCATACTCCTAACTTTATCCCTATCTACCCTTTCCTTTTCTTGCTCATAAACCTTCCTCTTGAATCACTCTATCTATTGTTGAAACTCGCATGAAAATCCATTGCGTAGTTTAAAAGATCTATGCGAACATAGATACATAGGGACAGACGGCGGGAAGCGACTGTGTTACAATACAATGTATAGATGTAATGACTTGGGCGTCGGAAGATACAATCTCCTCCCTCATCTGTCGCTGTAGTAGGCACTAAAACTGAAGCTACTAAGGTACTAAGTTGCAAGGAGAAAGGGAAATTGTGTGAAACTATCGCATAGTAAACATCGAGGAGTCTGTGAAACTCCACGTCCATCGTCACCCATACTAAATTTCTAGGACCATTCTTTTATTCATTTGAGTGTTTAGTAAATGTATCTTTCTTCATATACTCTAAGCCCCGCTTGCATCAAATTTTTTAAACACGTTTAACGTTTTTTTTTAGTTTATGAAGTTTTTTGTTTAAGTATCAGCTTAAATGCGTTTATGAATTTGGTGCAAGCTGCCCTTTGTAAATGTAGGTATTCAATGGTGTGCCAAATGGGTATCGTTAATCATACAAATAGGTAAAGCAGTTACATCGAAAAAAAATCAACAATTCGCCGCTAGATGGCGTTGTCATGTGATTTTATTATTATTGTTTTTCATTGCTTTGGCTTATTACTAGAAATCCATTTCACGCTCAATTGAAAAGATACATTTATTAATGGGTAATTGCACAAACTTACATTAAAACACCAAACCCTTAAAATAATGTCCATTAAAGTTTCATAAAATCTGTATGAAAATCGTACCAATTAAAGGTTTGGCCGTCGAAGTTAGGTAAAAGTGTTTAAGGACTAAACAACTTAAATGTTTGAAGAATTAAATACTTACAAAGAACAATAAGAAACCTTTTTTCTTTCTACACAGCCTTTTTCTGCGTTCCAACAAAAGGGTTTTTATTAATTCCACTTGTCTCAGTAGAATGAATGAGTCCAAAGAAAAAGCGGAGTACAATGAAAAGTTTTTCGCATAGAAACCAATATTAAAGGTACCTACGCAGTTTGCTGCTTTCCTGGTTGTCATTATCATCAACGTTTCTAAAAAGATATTTTATCGTGATGATCTTGCGCATTCTGGAGACAAAATGTGCAACCATCTTCCAAACTGGTTAGGTTCCCTTGGTAGCAGGGTCACGGAGGTCAGATGGCAGTCTCTCCATTGTAATCGTCTGATCTCCAAATCCTGGATCATGGTCAAGATGGACCCCGGGCCCTCGTGTGCAGAGCACAACCAGGACATTGACGCCAAGAAGATTATTTAATTTAAATAAACATATGTTGCAATATTAGGACTTTGTAATACCTTTTTTAAAGAGAAAACCGAAATCTTCAAAAGACATCACGTCACCCGCAAGATTGACCTACAAACCCTCTGTGTATCTACAGTCGCTTTTTAATGGATAACCACAGGACCTCATAGATAGTTTGCGCTGTTGTGAGGACTTTGTCATCCCGAGGGACAGGGATGGCGGTTGCCAAACTGCGGAGAGGTACGACAAAGCCGGATATCCTGTTAGACCTTTAGCCCCCTGACTGGGGAAGTACCTCCATCTTATACTGCAGCCATACATAAAAATATATTACTTATAGTATTCCTGCCGGGGAGTAAGATCTCCTGTGTTCCATGGGAAACCGTTGCCTATGTAAATTCGAAATTTCATTTATTTATTTATTAATTATTTATTATCAATTTATCGCACACAATATATAGTAAACAGAAATTACAAAAATGAAAGACAACACAACAGGCACTACTTATTTCTAAGAAGAAATCTCTTCCAGCAGGCCTATAGAAGAGAGACATGGTAGAGTATAGGGGATGAGACGTGCGCAATTGTACTAAAAAAATATATACTACATAAATTATAAATAAGATACTAAATACACACAATAGTATAAATATATATAAATATACACATACACATATACATACTAAAATATATTCAGGTATTGTAGAACATTCAGGCACATAAGGAAAGATAATGATCATTGACACGTTTTTTAAAGATTGCTATCACGCACTTCGCCTTATTTATTTATGCCGCCAAGCAACAATGCTTGCATTGTTGTGTTCCGGTTTGAAATACAAGGCAGCTATTGCAATCACAGGTATGAGGCATTTCATCTTATTCCTCACAGTGACGCATGAGCCATTTCATATTAGTCCTTACAGTGACAACGCACCTGCGGTTCTGCATTTTTGTTGCATGCAACCTAAATACAATAATGTAATTTAATAATTATGGACAAAACACACAGCGCCATCTAGCCCCAAACTAAGCAAAGCTTGTTCTATGGGTGCTGGAAACCTGATTATACTACTTATTTACTTTTAAATACATACTTTATTATGCATAAAACATCCAGACCCGTAGCAGAAATTTGAAATTCGTCATTTAAATTTCTGCCCGGCCGGAAATCGAACCCGAGACCTCAAAATTCAAAATTACTTTATTGAGTAGGATATTACATATCTCTTTCAATCGTCAAAGAGGAGGGGGTAGGAAATTAGGAAGGAAACACACAGTGACATGTTGGCCGCCCCATGGCCGCAGCACACCCACCCCCCGCCGACAACGGCCGGACCATGTCCGACAATACCAGTGTTAGGTAGCTGCTCCCACCCTACCCTTACCCTGCCCGTAGCCTACCCCTATCCTACCCTACCCGCCCCTACCCCGGCCTACCCCTTAACCTAACCTAACCCTACCCCTACTTTTCCCCTATCTTATCCTACGCCATCCCTACCGCAGTCCGCGCAGAGTAGACGTCCCCCAGCCCCGCTACGACCAAAAGACACCGAGTGTGGGAAGGGAAGGAATGTTAACGCCGCTTCCTAGGTGGTCCTTCGTGCTAAAGAAACGGCAACAAACCCACAGAGCCTAAGTTAATTCATTTTTTTATTTTTTATTTTTTAATGTCTTATATACTAATACATTATATTTACATACTAATTTTAACTAAATTAATACCTGTTTAAAACTGCAGTTCAGTTCCATGGACTTTTGTCATTCACATATTCAGGTATACTATAATAACTTTTCACATAATTTATTTTTTATAGTGGCTTTAAATTTATTCAATGGTAAATTCTGTATATCTGTTGGGACTTTATTATAAAAGCGTACACATTGACCCATAAATGATTTGTGGACTTTGGCCAGACGACAAGAACTAGTAACAAGTCTATCTTTATTTCTAGTATTCCTACTATGCACATCACTGTTCTTCATAAACAAGTGTATATTTTTTTGAACATCGATCAAGTTCTCATAAATGTATTGTGAAGGCATTGTCATAATGTCAATATTCTTGAATCTATCTCTAAGTGAAGTTAAGAGCGTCGGTGGCCGAGCGGTTACAGTATCCGACTCGTGAGCCAGGGGTCCCGGGTTCGAATCCCGCTCCGGCCATGTACCAATGACTGTTTTCTGAGTTATGTACATTAGTTGAATACTAACCGATGCTTTTACGGTGAGGGAAAACATCGTGATGAAACCTGCACATTCAGGCGACTGGATGTGTAACCATGATCCAATCTGGTCAGGTTCCCCTGGCAGCAGGGTCATGGAGGTCAGATGGCAGTCGCTCCACTGTAATTACCTGACCTGCCAAATCCTGGATCATGGTCAAGGCGGACCCCGGGCCCTCGTTCTCGAGAGCACAACCGGGACATTAATTTATCTCTAAGTGAAGTTCTAGGTCCCAATTGGTAAATCGCGCGAATAGCCCTTTTCTGCAGAACAAATACATTACGCCAGTCGGCAGCGTGTCCCCATAGCAGTATACCATAAGTCATAATACTGTGGAAATAACTAAAGTAAACCAATCTTGCTGTAGCCTCATCAGAATAACGCAAGAGTTTGCAGCATATGCTGCAAACTCTTGCGTGGCACACTGCATGTTGACCACTGAACCACTCAGGTCGTCAAATAGTTAAATCGTCGTCAAAAAAAGTTTTTTTTTTTTTTTAATTATTTATTATTTTCACATTTTTCAAAAAAACTTATACTACTAAAATTACGTGAAAAACCAAAGAGGTTTGTGCCCGTAACATAGCAATGAGTCTTATCTAAATAACATATAAATGTGTTGTGGCAACATTACTTATTAGTTAAATGCATGCATCGTAGATGTTATGGGCGACAGTTACCGCTTACCAGGTGAGGTGTCTGCTCGTCACTACGTAGCATAAACAAACATTCCCACCCTTCACATCCCTGCTTAGAATATAACAGTTAGAACATCAAAGCTACTAGGTATTCCTAAGGCAATAATTACCCAGCGAGGCATGCAATGTACTCTGTATGAGGCAGTAAAAGCGTTCGTGACAAGCACAAATAATAAATCTCTGAAGGAAATTCCGCGTTCTAATACGAAAATTCTTGGAGCGCTTAGAATAACACATAAATGTAAGAGGATACGTCTATCTACTTGATTACTTAAATAATCTTGTTAGTGCCTTGTTGTTGTTTTCGCGCAAGAGGGCCCGGGGTCCGCCTTGACCATGATCCAGGATTTGGCACTGACTTCCGTGACTCTGCTACTAGGAGTACCTGACCAGATTGGATCATGGTTACACATTCGGTCACCTGAATCTGCTTTGCTACTCTGGGTACATAAGAACGTAAAAATATTTTTTCAACCCCACTTATCCTCGCGATTTTCACCCGCACGCAGTTCGGATTAACATTTAACCTTCTCGCGGGATCATATTATTTTTCCGGGATCAAATGGATTGACAGCAAAGTGATCCCATAAGGTTTCCCTTTTTTTCTATTGAGGTACAGAACCCTAAAAACATCTAAACGGGCTTCTAATGCTCTTACTCGGTAAGCTAAGTAATAATAATTATTAAAAGTAATAAATAATTATAATTGTGCTTGGAACAATTCACACAGCGCCATCTCGGCCCAAAGTAAGCAAATCTTGTGTTATGGGTGTTAGAGAACTGATAAACTACATATACACTTTTTTTAATACATACTACACCCAGACTAGTAACAGAAATCAAAATTCCCGGGACTTCTGTTTTAACCAACTGAACCACTCAGGTCGTCATACTAGGCTGGTCCGAAAGTTTTTGGCCAGCGGTTTGTTATAGACCCTATTTAAAAAAACAAAATTGTATCGTTTAAAGGCAAATTTTATTACAAACTCCTTGACTAAAAATCACTAGCCGGCAACTTTTAGTTATTTTTTTATCGATTATTAGAAATAACATGTCTGCTATATATCAACCCCTACGACGGAAGCGGGAAGCATTTTGTTGTAAGATGTATTATGATTATAAATATGGGTTAACGTTTATAGAATCACATGAAAATTTTATCAGCCCCTTGCGTGAATTGTCCCTTGCCTATGCTATTGTCGTTTGTTGATTTTATGACTTTAAACGAGGTCAGAGCGACTTGAAACATGAACCTAGACTATGGCAGCCGCCAAAGTCAATCACTCCAGAAAATGTCACCAGGGTATAGTCGCTGATAAAATAATGTCATAATATTACTAGCTGTGAGATTCAGTATGAAATATAGTTTCAAACCCATGTAGTTCCTATCATTTTTACGGACCATAGAAATTATGTATCATGAATTAGCACAAGTAACTTTCTACTCTTGTCTGAGAAAGTGGGCTAGTATTCGAGATACAACCTTCCTAACCTTAAGGAATTCATGTAAAGTGGTGGAAACTACCTGGGATCTAATCCTCATTTCATCCTTAGTATAGGGCCATGTTTAAGGTCGCCCTGACCACGTTTAAACTTAAAAAATCAATAAATGACAATAGCATGTGGTAAGGGCAATTCACTAAATGCGCTGATTAAATTTTCAAGTGATTTTTTATACGTTAACCCAAATAATATTATCTGCCACGAAATGCTTCACATATTACCCAAATTGTATGGATTTGTATGGACAGACATGTTTTTTTTAAATTAGATAAAAAAATAACTAATGGTCGCCGGCTATTGATTTTTATCCAGGAGTTTGTAATAAAATTTTATATTTAAATGATACAAAATTTAAAACAATACGATGTATAACAAGCCGTTGGCTAAAAACGTTTGGACCAGCCAACGTATGAAAGCTAAGATAGAACAAGGAGGTCTACCAGTCCCCTGATGTGCAAAGGTCCCCTAGCTGTCAACCTCGCTCCACTATGCACTATGATTCTTGTCTTCAATATCTCGTAGGCGTTCTGACTTCTGTTTACATTATGTCGAGTATTGTTTGTGATACCCTTGGGATAGGACGCGTGGATGGTTCGGAATCTAGAATGTCGCTTGTTTGGGAATTATATAATCTTTAGATAGATAGATCGATAGACAGAAAAACACTTTATTGCTCATACAAAAACATAAAACAGTACAGTTAAAAACAGTAAGAGATAGTTGAGCAAATGCGGCCTTATCGCTACAAGCGATCTCTTCCAGGCAACCTTCACAGAAGTAAAGAAGAGAGATAGAACAGCAGAATTGAGCAATAACAACTTTGTAGATGTTCTAGGATGATTTGTTTCTGTTTCTACAATTTTTTTTATTAATGAATGTAAGAAAGAAAGAAAGAAATAAATAAAACATTTATTGCAGTAGACACCACGACACGACAATTAGGTACAACAACATAAAAACAACGAACTAAGCATATCAACATAAAAATGTGTATCGGAAAAAAGAAATTGGTAACTTCGCAATACGATGCCCAAAATCAGTTTTTTTCTAAAACACCTATCTATTGACACTTGGGGTTTTTGAGACAAATCTAAAGATATCTTAACTTTCGAAATCCATCTCGCCGTTTGAAAGATACGAGGTAATAAATAAATTTACGAACATACACACATACAAGATACGCGCTATTAGCCGTGTGGTGTCCGGCAGAGTAGAATAGCACCAACCCCTTACACTCGTGGGTGTCGTATAAGGCGACTACTGTTTTCAAGGCAAAAGATCTAGAATCTCAATAGACTGGAAAATGAGCAGCAGCGTTTTCCGTTGTTATATTTATAACACTGCAATCTCCAACCCTGCCGAGCGTGGAGATTATGGCAATAACCTCTCCTTTCGTGAGAGAGGCCCTAAGTTCTGCAGTGGACTGATATGGGCTGTGATGATGACGCGCGAAAAACATAACCCTTCCTTGGCAGTTGGGTAGTAAAGAAAAGGAAAAGCACTCAAAAACTTTCTGGATCCTTCCCGGAGTTTGGGAAATTGTGTAGGTAATTAATACAGACTAGAGCCGTAACGAACTTTGGGGTTTGAAATGGAGCTGCCCGAATGACGAGGCTGGTAGATCGACTCAATTAATAATTCGTTACTTACGGAGACAGGAAACTTCGACCAATCTTTAGGACTGTTGAACCTGAATAGATAGATAGATAGATAGATAAACACTTTATTGCTCACAAAACATAACAGTATCAATTAGTTACAGTAACAGGAACACATATGAGCAAAGGCGGCCTTATCGCTACAAGCGATCTCTTCCAGGCAACCTTTAATAACCTTTAAATAACCTGAAATTGTCTTTTCATTTGTATGATTTTCACGACAGCATTTGATTTATGTCACCTAGGACAAACTAGGTCCACTGCTGGCTATATTGGCCACATGACAACCTGAGTGGTTCAGTTGGTTTACATGCCGGCCGACCAAGCAGAAATTGAAATGATGAATTTTAATTTTTGTTACGGGTCTGCGTGCACTATGTATCATGTATATGTAATAAGTACGTATTTTAAAAAGTATATAAGTAGTCTTGTCAATTATCTAACACCCATAACACAAGCTTGGCTTACTTTGGGGCTACATGGCGCTATGTGAATTTCTCAAAGTATATAAATGTATAATGTAACCTAACCTGTACATATCAAATCGTTCAATTCAATAGTTTTAGTTCTAACGCGTCTTCCTGTAGACGGATAAGTAAGCATCCTTTATATTTATCCATTCTAATTCTAGGTCAAGAACAAAGGAAGACAGAACATACGTAGTATACCTAGGAAACGCCTAGCTAAATATCTAAATAGGAGTTACTCGTAATCAGTTATATCGAATATTCAAGGGAGCTGTGAAAACTTGCCACTTACAGGGAATCTTATGACACGGGAAGGTCTATTCCCAAATACACCTTTAGTTCTAGACCTCATGTCCGGTAGTTTACTTGGCTCCATTAAATGATAATTGAATCGCAATTGCAGTTTTAATTGCAGCAGTATACCAAAAACGTAGCACCAACCCCTGACACTCGTGGGTGTCGTACGAGGCGAATATTGTTTTCGAGTCAAATGTCAAGAGTCTCCATAGGCTGGAAAATGGACAACAGCTTTTTCCATTGTTATATTTATAACACTGCAATCTCTAACCGGCCTGCCAAGCGTGGAGATTATGGCATCCATTTTCGTGGGAGAGGCCCTAAGTCCTGCAGGGGACTGTTATGGGCTGTGATGATGACCAAAAACGTGTCACACTGCCGTTGAGCAGCGATTAGAATTCAATCGAGCCATTAGTAAATTGGCGGACTTGAGGCACTGGAGTCACCATTGCTTAAAATTTCATCACTCTATACTAAATAAACGAGCATAGCGACTATGCTCGCGTGGTTTTCCCTAATTACTTAACTTGCTAACAGAGCCCGTACATTAGCTGATCACTAACCGATGCTCTTACGGTGAGGGAAGACATCGTGACCAAAGACATTCAGGCGACCGAATGTGTAACCATGATCTAATTTGGTCGGGTTCCCCTGGTAGCAGGGTCACGGAGGTCAGGCGGCAGTCGCTCCACTGTAATTACCTGGTCTGCCATATCCTGGATCATGGTCAAGGTGGACCTCGAACTTACGTCACAGGAAATTAGAGCCAAAATGATTGCTATAACTCCATTTGTTCCATGAGGTAAACCCATCGGGGTGGAAGACAGCAACTCTTGAATTGTAATGTATGTAGGCTGTTCCTAGACAGGCATTCCTAAATCTTCGACCGAATCGTCATTTACCACCCGGTGAAATGAGCTAGTAATAATAAACAAAATAATTAAAAAAAGTTATGTGAATGTTTCAAGATTTTTGAAACTGTTCCAAACTGCAACCCTGAAAAGACACAGTTGTGAAGAACGAGGGGACAAAAATTACTTAATAATAAAAAATACATAACAAAAATTACAATGTTAGGTTAAGTACTAACAGGAATGCACCGTCCCCGAGTAACAGGAAAATTAATGTTTATTTGCGATCTGCGAGTAATAGCAATAAAATATTTGTTTTTAAAAACAAACTTTTATTTAAGTAAAAACAAAACCTAAAGAAAGAAAAAAAACGCGTACTAAAAAAAAGTCACATTTTCAACAATTTTTAAGGTGTGTTCCGGTTTTCCTACCGCGTACCTTTGTTGACGAAGAGTGATATTTCGACGCAGTTGCGTGCGTCATGGTCACGGGTCGACTCGTAAGACGAAAGTACGAATGGTACGTTTTAGGAAACCCTTTAAAATGTGTTAAAATAACCGCGATAGTTTAAAACGTTACATTTTCATCCATTTCCATTTAAACCCTGGACTGTGTTTGTTCGACGAGTTTTCCAATAAACAATAAATTTTCTACTTCCCATACAGAATGACCAAACGGCTGAGCGAGTTCTGCATGTAAAGTAAAAAAATGTAATGTTCAAGTAAAAGCTTGTATAATTAATGTGTATGGATGGGGCCTGCAAACCCTTTGATGAACTACGTACCTTAAACTTCCACAAAGTTTACGGGCAGGTGGCCCGTTTTTGGAGTTTTGTTTATTTACACTGACAGACCAAACTGGAACGTGTTGCTCATAGAATAAGGGTCTTTGTCGTATCACGACAAGTTTAAGTCCGCCAATGTACCTTTAGTGCATAAAGTTTTAATAAATAAATAAATTAATAAAATGTTCTGTTAGTGAGTTTCGGAACTCTGATGCTGACAGAATATCAGTGTTGTTAGTTTCACCGACTAGCAACAGTATGCTAAGTCGGCTCCGATTCCTTGCGCAGTGCAGGATACTTTCCATGTTGAATGTAAATCTATGAATTTGTTTCTCTCTATATACTGCATCTGGGAATAAACATAATCTATTCTATTCTTGTTTTAAAAACTTCTTCTTCTTATCGAGTCGATTAACTAAACTATGAAGTAAATTTTATTCGCGCAGTATTCGGCGACGCATACAGCGTTCGGACTGGCCTTGAACAAGTCCTCCATTGTTCAAGTTTTAGGACACGCCGAGCATGAACCATAGTTTGCGGAAATATGCCACAGTCGCACTGAGAACTATCATTCTGTTTTAAAAACTGAAATTCTGGTATACCTGGCCTTAAGCTGCAAGTTCCATTGATCAGAGTACCTACACTCTATCTATACTAAATAAATGTACACACCGACTGAAGCTCGCGTGGTTTTCCTTAATTACTTGGTTGGCTAGAGCCCGTTGCAGGTTGCAGGAACATTTTTCACCGTGTTACCTACAATTGGCGTTGTTTGTGAAGATTGGAAATACTACCTCGTGGTGTCTGGTTGCCTGGTAGTTTCAATTACAGTTGAAATATAGATTGCTTTAGAGTTGTACTTTTTTTATTAGACATTTACCGCCATCTCACTTGGGGCTTACTTAATAAACGCGACAATGACAGGGGGGCAATTCTCGGGCTTTCGACTTTAGAATTCGACATTTTCTCTAGCCACAAATATTTATTATAAAGTCATTGTATCTCTGTTACAAGCAAAAACCTTATTTTCAACGATTTATGCCAATTTTTTATTGTCGATTATCGTTTTAAATTACATTTTTATTAGAGGTATTAAGTAAGAAAAAAAATGTCGAATTCAAGATATCACAGCGCGAGAATTCGGCCCCAGCCAGGCGACAGGTGACAATCTGACAATTTGTCAAGGGCCAGCGCAATGAGGTTCTCTCTCCCTCTCTCTCTCCTTCTCTCTGTTTTCTTGCATATTCTACTCTTAAACTGACCTTTCTCTAAAATATCATCGATTTGACCGGGATTATCACGTCGCCTCCTTCCCCTTCCAACGCTTCCATTACCTGTCACGTAAACAATATCAGACTATTAGCCTTGTAAATTCGGAATTGTGGTTGCAACGGGCGAAATTGAATTTACGAGTACACCGTGTTTAACTAAACGTCAAGCTCGCTCGGACGTACAAATGTAACCAGTGATTTGTGGCCCCGAACTGGACACTGCACGAAACATTTCCAGTACTATGTTGGCTTGAATGTATTTTCACGTTTATTTATGCTAATCGGTAGACAAACAGGCGTGGGAGGCCTAGTGGTTAGGGGGAAACGAGAGTTCGTCCGGTCCGTATGGAGGTGGTAAGATTCTGTCAAGCCTGAGGAGTCCACCTGAGTGAGTACCACCGCCTTATCTATTTCTGCCGCCAAGCAACATGCTTGCATTGTTGAGATCCGGTTTGAAGGATAAGGTAGCGAGCGAAACTACAGAGAGGCATTTCTTTTAGTCCTCACAGTGACAACGAAACGAAAAGCGTCATTGGTACATGTCGGCACTGGGGATCAAACTTATACCTCTCGTTTACGAAGCCGACCCGTAGCCATTCCACATTTTCACAGTTACAGATTAAAGCCCTCGGTGCTAAAAGTAGGAGAAAACTAACAGAGCAATTGCGTTGAACATAAAAAGCGCACAATTACTAGTTTTAGTGCCGCAAACATTTGGAATCGGTTTGCTTTGTTTTGCTCGGGACACAACTAAAATTAAATTGTATTTTGTTGTTCTCGTTTTCATGAGTGCAGACTACTGCAAATTAGGTTTCGAATAAAAGTATTTTATTAGTAACTATAAGGTTTCTACACCGATGAGTGTTAATTTATATTTCTCTTTTGTTTTTCTTTTTCTTTACGAACGTTTTGAAGATCATTTCACCAAAATGATATTGAATATAAATGTGGATGGATACGAAGGAAGGGAAAAACCAAAGAAAATATGGATGGATTGTGTGAAAAGGGATATCAGTGAGCGAGCGGTGAGCGTAGATATGACAGTAGATGGGGATGAAAGAAAACATACTGTGCCGACCCCAAATGAATGGGATAAGAGCAGGAAAATTATAAAGATGAGAATGAATGTACCTTTAGTGCATAAAGTTTTAATAAATAAATAAATAAATAAATGAATGGTGAGGATATAGCTCGAAACTCTTGACTCTATCGACAGACGTCCTAAAAGGCTGATTGGTGATGATTCGCTGGCCAAGTCCGTCGTCTGGGTGTGGGGCACCGACGTAGGGTAGCTGGCCTGTAGGTCTTCTATCGAATTCATTTCGGTGAGTGCTCCCAGGAGCTCCACGACCTCGTTCAATCTTGCCCTTTTTATCATCCAACAACGAGGGGGACAAAAGATCGTCATTCTTATATGATAGGTCATCTGGTATTCAGCGTTTTGCATCCACTTTTCTTATGCGCGCTGCAAAGGACGCTCAAAACTGAATAGCTTTTTTAGGTATGCATGCGACGTCTTCGACCTTGTGAGTTGATGTCAAATGCAAGTTTATTCAAGTCTATTGATAAAAAAAAACTAGTAAAGTCTGATTTACATCGGTCAAGGACAGTGGCAAGTGGCCAGTATAAGTAGTGGCGAGTGACAGTTATACTACAGCGAGTCCAACTTGCAAGGCAGCTTGGCAAGCCAAGTACTTGCTACTATCCGATCGGTTTACACCACTGTACTTACTGTAAAACAACTTTGACAGGCACTTGACACTTCCTTTTACATAACGAGCCATTAAAATACAAGTTTGAGAGGAAAACATAACGTACCCATTTGTTCTTATTTCTATCACTGTAGCTACAAGGGAATGCTTTCAGAGTGGAAGTTAAATGCTTTGGTTGAACTAAAAACAAGGACACAACAGACAGAAATGCATTCGAGACCCCGGGTTTTACGGGTGTGCATGGGTGGGTTATCAAGTGAAGTGACCAACAAAGTTTTATTCACATCTTTCTAAAAGCAGAACTTAGATCTCCAAAATAGTAGTGGACGGTGTACAAAGCAAATATTGATAGAAAACCGCAAATCAATGTGCAGGATAGCCGTTTGGTACACGGGTACTTTAGATTAAAACAATAATTTTGAGCGGTAGTTCTTAAAAATTATCCCATGGGGGAGCAGTAATGACGTCATCAACTTTTTGTAAGGGATATGCATTTTTTTTATTGTTTGGTATCAAATGAAAGAGCTTCCTGAGCCGTTAGTACAGTACAGTTCGATCAGTTTAAAAAAAATCTGAAACTCAAACTTAAAAAAAAAAAATGTAAATGACAATGTCAAGTTTTTTGAAATAGCATTTTTGACATTAGATATGAGTTTATTAAGAGACATTTGGCGTATGTTTTACAAAAACTTTGTAAGCCGTCTCCTACCCGGAACAGCAAAAATTTGGCATGTTTTGAAAATATTTCTTGGATCAATGAATTCATTTCATGAACCACATTTCATTCATTCATTCATTGAGATTAGCCTCAGACAGACGGACTTTGCGAAATAAAAGGATTCCTTGTATTACTACGGAATCCTAAAAAGGTTATGCCATACAACCTCCACCACTCTGCCACCAGCTTTATAAAAACCTTTAACAACTTTCCGCTTACGCATTACCAAATAATTTCAAAGCAAATGGCTCGTGATTTATAAGCCAGACTTCGCGTCGAAAGCAATTTCCTCGGACCTTTGTAGGGCCAGCGTAATGACGACTCGGAAGTCATAAAATGAATCCTTGATACGTAAGGACGGGTTTCACTGCGCGCTCCCGCTTCTCGTGTTTCCAGCAAAATAAATAGTCTTGGCGTCAATATCCCGGTTGTGCTGTCGCACGCGAGGGTCTGGGGTCCGCCTTGATCATGAGCCAGGATTTGGCAGTTCAGGTAATTACAGTGAACGACGGCCATCTGATCTCCGTGACCCCGTGACTCCGTGATTTTTGAAAAACCAAAATCGTTTCGCGACTTTGGAGAAACCAATATACTATATTGGACTTTGTTCGCGACTTCGTCCACGAAAAAACCGGTTATTACGTTCCGGGCGCGTTCTCGTGAGCACCACATGGAATAAATCCGGACCCGCCCCGGCTTCGCACGGGTAGCAATCTTTACAAATTATACCTACACCTAAAGCTTTCTCATGAATCACTCTATCTATTTGTGAAAATCTCATGAAAATCGGTTTAGTAGTTATTGAGATTATCGCTAACAGACAGACAGACGCACAGTGGGACTTTATTTTATAATACATTTAGTGATAGTGATAAAACAAATAGGATAACTATGTAATATATTTTACAGTAAAAAGGTAAGATAGGAGAGAACTTTTGGGATTAGTCTACTCTATTTTAAACGTCTAATTCCCATATAATACATTAGTAAGTGAACACTGTATGTATATATACTTTAAATAATAACTTAACCGGCAGAAAAAGTCGGTTAACCCTTGACCAAGTTTAATTAAACTCAAATATTTTCTAAACTACAGAATCGATTTTACCGACCCGACGAAACAAAGCTAAGAACCAAATCGATTAAACCCTCACATCAAGAAAATCGCATCGAAATCTGTTAATCCATTCGGGTGCTACGATGCCACAGACAGACACACAGCCTCACACGTACACAGAGTCACAGATATACACGCCAAACTTATAACATCTCTCTTTTTTCTTTGGGGCAGAAAACCCTATCCAAATCGGTGTATTCGTTCTGGAGCAAAGATGCCTCAGACATACATATACACAAAGCTCTTTTTAAAAATAACTCAAAATCACTGGAGCATCAAATCTGGTTTTTACCGGCATCACAACATCCTGCGTAAATTAGTGTATATTATTGTGCCCTTTGTGTAATAAAGAGTTACGGCTTGCCTGTTGTATATTACACGCATTACACGAATCCCCTCAGTGAGCACCAGGCTTTATCAGCCGTACTGAAGCGAGGATGATAGGGCTTTGCGTCTAAGTAAAATAAAGCGCAATTCAAATTGATGCGGACTATGGATGCGGATCTTCCCTTCGAGAGTTCCACGTATTGTCTCCGACTATGGATACGGATTGCGTAATATTGTTGTTTATTGTTTTATGTTTGTTTTAGCTTAGAGTTCGCGTCAAAGGATTAAGCTTAAATAGTTTGCGCTATTTAAGCTCGCAAACAGGATTTAAACTGAGTTATTGCTTAGCTACGAGAGAGGGAGCTTCGGTAGCCGACTCGTAAGCGAGAGTTAAAGGGTTCGAATACCACTGCGACCTTGTAACAATAACTCTTTTCTGAGTTATGTACATTAGTTGAATACTAACCGATGCTCTTACGGTGAGGGAAAACATCGCGATGAAACTTGCACATTCGGGCGACTGAATGTGTAAACCATTATCCAATCTGGTCCGGTTCACGGTAGCAGGGTCACGGAGGTCAGATGGCAGTCGCTCCACTGTAATTACCTGATCTGCCAAATCCTGGATCATGGGCAAGGTGGACCTCAGGCCCTCGCGCGCGAGAGCATATCCGGGTCATAAACGCCAAGATGTTTTTTTTTATTGCTTAGCTAGGAGAGATAGAAATAAATACTGTGAAACCTGTCGAATCTCGTTTGAACCTACTCCTAATACGATATCTTTATGGAGATTGTAGGTATTCCATCGTTTGAGAAGTGTTCTTGAAAATCCCGTTCCAAGAAGAGTAATTGACTAAATCAAAACCATTTACGAATATTAATTTTTTCGTCTACTTATAATATCTGTGCTCAAACCCGTAATAAACGCCGTTGCGTAGTTAAAATTGATTTTATAATTAAGCACTCAACATCAAAAAGATTTTGTCATATGAAATTATATTTTACGTTCTTTTTCACCACGTAGGGACCTTTGTTAACGAGTAGCTAATTTTTAGACATTTTTACAAGCTTATATTTGCAATGTTTGTATGTAACTATGAGTGTTCGTGTCAAATCTTGCAAGCCTAATTGAGATGAAATTTGGTATATCTATGTAACTTAGATGAAAAGGCATTAATATGATACCATGGAGCTGGTCTGATGATGGAGTCAGAAGGTCCTTGTAGTATAGTTCCCTTCTGTAGGCCTGCTGGAAGAAATTTCTTTTAGAAATAAGTAGTGCCTGTTGTGTCAGTTATATCTATGTTTTATCTCTGTATTTCTTTATTGTGTGCAATTAATTGTTAAATAAAATAAATATAAAAAATAATAATCTTGACGTTAATGTCCCGATTGTGCTCTCAAGAACGAGGGGCCGGGGTCTGCCTTGATCCTGGATTTGGCAGGTCAGGTAATTACAGTGAAGCGACTGCCATCTGACCTCCATGATCCTACCACGGGAACCTGACCAGATTGGATCATGGTTACACATCCAGTCGCCTGAATGTGCAGGTTTCATCACGATGTTTTCCCTCACCGTAAGAGCATCGGTTAGTAATCAACTAATGTACATAACTCAGAAAAGAGTAATTGGAAGATGACCTCAGTGGGTGTTATACATATTAATTATCTGTGCCCTCTTATGTCTAGAGTCTATGATTAGACTCTACCTGGTCGTTGAATGTCATCCGTTTTTTCAATAAACGTGTTCCTACCAATTAATTATTGTTAAATAAAATAAATAGTAACTATAGAACACCGTCGTGTTTGGGCTCTTTGAAATGGTCCTAATTAGTACAATATGCCTACGTGATATTCAAGGTCTGATAGTGATGACGGAAGGTGGCCTTAGGAACTACAGAATGGAATAAGATGGCACCACCGTGTTTGGTGTCTTTGGAATGGTCTTAATGTGTATTATACCCCTAGGTGAAATTCAAGGTCTGAAGATGATGACGGGCCTTAGGAACTTATAAACGTAACAAGACGACCTGAGTGGCTCAATGGTCAACATGCCGTGCTGCCACGCAAGAGGCCCCGGGTTCGATTCCCGGCCGCGCAGAAATTGAAATGTTGAATTTTAATTTCTGTTACGGGTCTGGCTGTTCTATGTATAATAAGTATGTATTTATAAAGTATTTAAGTAGTATATCAGTAATTTAGCACCCATAGCACAAGCTTTGCTTAGTTTGGGGCTAGATGGCGCTGTTTGAATTTGTCCACGATTATTTATTATTATTATTATTATTGTTATTTAAGATAACCCCGTGTAAATAAATGTGTAGATAAATAGTGTTTGGGTTCTTTGGAATGGTCTTGATGAGTTATATACCGCGCGATAAAAGCTTGTTATAAAAATATATTTATATGAGAACTTATTCATATGTAGTACCTATAAAACAAAGATACCTACTTGCAGAAATGAATGTAAGTAATTTAATTCATAAATGCTCATTATTCCCTCCACCACTCTTTAGATTTCCTTACAGAACGTCTAAGGTTGACTGGAAGAAATTCCATTGTGGGATAAGCCCGTTTTGCTATTGTAAAAGTAGACTTATTTTTGTCAGTCCTGTATTTGTTAAAGAAAGAAAAGAAAGAAACAAAGAAAATATTTATTACAAAGGACGTCACGACATGATAATTTGCAAAACAGTTATATTTAACACAAAAAAAAGGTACATAAAAAACGGGGACAATTACAGGGTTCCCAGAAGCATTTCTCGTGGGCATCCAGCTTAAATGGACCCTCCTCACAAAAAAAAAACAATAAAGCAATAAAGAGTTTACATACATACATATAAGAGTAATGCAGGGTAATTCTTCTTCAACGGTTAGGCAAGAGTCGACAGGCCACAACAAATGACCTGTCATTACGTGGCCAGTGTAATAAAATGAGGCCTTACCCTGTAAGCAGTAATGGCGGGCCTTGTAGAAGTTGTACAGTGAAATATATGCGTCGTGCTCTCGGTCTTTCAGATGTAGGGATGTAGATGTAGCATAACGTTTAACTTTGAACACAATACTATTTAAATAAATAAATAAATAAATAATCGTGGACAAATTCACACAGCGCCATCTAGCCCCAAACTAAGCAAAGCTTGTGCTATGGGTACTAGATTACTGATATATTACTTAAATACTTTTTTTAAATACATACTTATTATACATAGAACACCCAGACCCGCAACAGAAATTAAAATTGATCATTTCAATTACTGCCCGGCCGGGAATCGAACCCGGGACCTCTTGCGTGGCAGACTGTTGAATGTTGACCACTGAGCCACTCAGGTCGTCAATTTAAAATGGTATTAATAGTAGTAGTAAGCTACGGTATTCTGTAAGATGGAGGACACCCCAGTCAGGAAGCCTGAATTGTAACGGAATAAACCATAAATTTAAAAAATGTATATTTACATTTAAAAAAGTAAGTAAGTTTATAATGTATGTAGTTTATAATTTTTTTTTTTTACAATTGCTCACGTCTCATCTCCTATGCTCTACCATGTCTCTCTTCTATAGGCCTGCTGGAAGAGATTTCTTCTTAGAAATAAGTAGTGCCTGTCTTTCATTTTTGTAATTTCTGTTTACTATACATATATTGTGTGCAATAAATTGTTAAATAAATAAATAAATAAAGTAGTGAAAGTAGTATTTTTTAATATAAATATTCTTCATGAGATATTTAGGTTTCTTTTTTAACATACTTTTATTTACACATTAATTTAAATATAATTGTATTTCTTTAAATAAAATTTAACGAATGTCTTATACGAAAAAAATTAATATACTTATATAATTTGAAATGCAACAAACAAAATGCAAATTACGACCTCAATTACACAGATAGTTAATACAAATTCGTTTCTTGCACAAAATATTATAAGGACTTAGGAATTTCGAAAAGTGAAATAAATTCAATGAGAGACAGGCGGAAAAGTAGCCTATAAATTTCAGAAAAAATAATGTAAAAACAGTCTGTAAAAGCGCCGGCCCTATCTTAAAAGGAGCTTAAAGGTGTCCAAGTTACGTGACTATCATGATAACATTTTAATGGCCTCTATAATAACCATTATACGAGTATCAAGTTATACGAAAATATCGACGTTATTAGTTTAAAAAAAATCTGGGTGTCGCTTTTTTCTTTATTCCGACTAATCCTGTTAAACCAAATACCTATCCACTCAAGCGTCCGGGACGCAAGCGTACTTAGTCTCACACGTCCGCGCGCTAAATAGTTAAGCCCGGCCGCGCATTTTCTAGAAAAACTAATATTACCGAGAAAGAAAAAGATAGAGAAGAAGAGAAAAATTTCTTATAGAGCCATATACTATCGTGGATTAGTAATTTAATACAGAACCATCTATTGACATTTTGTAAAACAAATGACAGCTGTCACACTGTCAACAGGTAACAAACTGACTTTGGAACTGTAGTTCCCTTGGACGGTTGTGACATTTTTTTCCGGTACTACGCTTCCCGTGGACGTGTGAGTGGATATAAAGGCAAATTAAGCTTTAAGTCCGCCACTGTACTTTTTTGTGCATACATACATACATAAAGCTCACGCCTGTTTACCACAAGTTGAGTAGGCGGAGACTATGGACCGCCACTTTGCTCTGTCCTGACAGTCATAACTGTACTGAGTCTGAACTGCGAACATTACTGATCTGATCAGTGAATGTTTTTCTGGGTCGATTCTCTTAAGGACCGGTTTTTCAAATTCACGCTATATACCTCTTCCGTTAATCTTCTTTCCTCCATTCGCTGTACATGGCCGAATAATTTCAACATCACTCTTTCTATTTTCTTTCTTTTATGCCTCGACCTACATATAATATACACTGTTAATTTGTCACAACTCTATAGAGAGTAGGCCACGAAACTTTGCAGCCGGCTGAAAGTGGAACTAAATTTTACTGACAATGTCAAGTTCAGCCAAAGATCTGGAGGTCATTTTCTTCTTTATTCCCACTAGTTAAACCAAAGATATAGGCTATTTTAGCTTTTAGTCTGTACTTTTTGTACATAAAGTTTTAATAAATAAATTTTGGATATAGAACATGGATGGAGTCTTGGCCTATAGAGAATGTACACTGTCAATCTGTCAACTCTACACAAATGACTCAATGTCATACAAAAAGCTAGAACATTAAGATGACCAAGGCCACCAAATTTGACAATAGCAATGGTTATGGAGAGGTTATTTGGCAACTTATAGACGTCCCTTTTGCACACGTTATAATATGCACTATTAAAAAAATACAAAATATAGATTTGACTTCAGCTAGGCTAGGCTGAAGGTAGGTTGCTTCAATGCCCATTTTCGTTGTGTCAACAAGACTAACTGGAATTTTTTTTTACTAGTTTGGTTGACTACTACTACTATAGCTTTCTTTTCTTTACTTTATTTCTGAAAAGGATTACTTAAATATATATACAAAGTGTTTTTAATTAAATTAAAAAGGATTTTAAAATACAGTTTTTTAATTTTTGTACAGTTTTTCCTTTGGACTGTGACATATTGGGATCGTTCAAGAGGTACTAGAGGTTTCTTCAGAGGCGGTCACCACAATGGTAGTTACCATGGTGTTACTGATGTCCATAGGTGACCGGTGACCACTTTCCATCGATTGGCACGTTTGCCTGTTTCTCTGCTGTATTACATAAAAGAGACTTACATGAACGACGATATTTTCTAAACACCTCATAATATCTCTATGAAATCAATTTTTTATTTTTATTTAATCAAGTAAAAACATTGTTTTTATGAACTTTTTGTCCCATTAAGCTATCTATACCACTTCATAAGATATCGTCGTTTATGTAAGTGACCTAGTTAATTTTGTTCGTCGGTGTAGTAGATTCTGACACTGATATGACCCATATAAAGCAATACCAAGCTGCACCTGCTACCTTTTTTGTTGAGACTGTATACGAGTACAGACTGTATATACAATGTGTACTTGTGTAGAACACGGGTAAAGGTATTCGCAAAGTACTCACGTAGGCAATATTTTCTTACTGAACGCTCAGGCGTTTTTCAGGGACCCGCAGTCGGTCGAAAAAACTGAATGGAGGTCGGTCTGCTACCGCTAGCTCTGTTTTCTTGAGTTCAAAACCGAAGCTAATAATTTTGGAAAATCCACGACGACTAAAGTTGTTGTAATTGCAACCTTTCATTGCAGGAAACAGCATCGAAATCGGTTAGTGGTTACTGAGAAGTCTACAAATAAAAATAAAAAATAAATATGCTTGGATAACAAACTGCGCCATCTAGTCCCAAAGTAAGCAAGGCTTGTATTTTGGGTGCCAGAAAACTGATAAACTACTTTTATCTTTTTTAAATACTTATACATATGACACCCAGACCCGTAACAGAAATTAAAAGTCATAATTTCAAGTTTTGGTCGACCGAGAATCGTACCTGGGACCTCTGCGTGGCAGACCGGCGTGTTAACCACCTGAACCACTCAGGTCGTCAATGCTGTCCTATCCGGCTGCTGCAACGCCCCCTGGTGGTCTACTGACATAAAAATCTCTAGAAACCTGCTCTGAAATGATACGGTTATAATGCAAACAACCGCAATGTAATTGGCCCGGTAGTTTATGAAAAATATGGTAACACACATATATACAAACACACAAACAAACTCTAACCCCAAACGCATATACCGCCTCCGTTCCGTTTCAACCGCCGTGGGTAAAAATAATGCCTACATGTTTTTTTATTATACTCTTGGTGTTAATGTCCCGGCTGTGGCCCGGGGTCTGCCTTGACCACGATACAGGATTCACAGATCAGGTAATTACAGTGGAGCAACTGCCATCTGACCTCCGTGACCCTGTTACCAGGGGAATCTGACCAGATTGGATCATTGTTACACATTCAGTCACCTGAAAGTACAGGTTTCATCACGATGTTTTCCCTCACCGTAAGAGTATCGGTTAGTGTTTAACTATGTACATACTATACTGACCTCAAATCTATATCCTATACTGACCTCTGTAACCAGTGTGGGGAACTGACGATCGAAGTTAGCCTTACCGAAGACAACTTAAATATAACTTATACTTAACTTAAATTGCCACGATACAACTTAGCTCTTTGAGAGCACGGTTCGTGATTAACTTCACAGCTGGCCAACGTTAAGGGTAAACGGTTTTCATACATAATTTTTTTCTTTTAAGAAAAACGTTACGCATTCGTTTCTAATACGCACACACACACAAATATACAGACACAGAGAGAGAATCTTAAGTATTAATTTTATTTTTCTTGTTTTTCTTTTTGTATTTTATATGGTGTATTGGCTATATTAATTACCAGTTTATTGTGCACAATATATAGTATACAAAATTTATATGCTGTAGAACTGTGAAACAAATATATAATGTATGTTTGTGCAATTAACCGTTAGTAAATGTATCCAAATGAGCGTAAAATGCATTTTTACATGTTAATAATATAAAACAAAGCAATGAAAAAGAAAAATAATGAAATCATAAATCAACGCGATTGGCGATTGTGGTTTTTTCGATTTAACAGCTTTATTCATCATATCAGCCGAAAGGCGCCCACTGCTGGGCATAGGCCTCAGCCAGAGATCTCCACAAAGGCCGGTCCTGTGCCTTCCGCATCCAGCTGGTACCTGCGATCTTTACCAGGTCGTCGGTCCACCTTGTGGGAGGCCTACCCACGCTGCGTCTTCCGGTTATAAATTTATTTTTTATTAACAGCTTTATTATAAATCATTAACATATAGAAAACCATTTACTAAGATTAACAATTATTCAATTTGGTAGATACTAAACATGAAAACGAATGAAAGAATGGAAAAATAAATTTAAGATGAAAATCGATCCCCCTTAAGTTTAAATGGGGTAATATGGACGGTATCAAGTATCGAAGTGAGGTGTAGATACATAAGTGGAAGCGGATAATATTGTGGTATTGCCATAATCTCCACGCTTGGCAGGCGGGTTGGAAATCGCAGTGTTGTAAAAACAACAATGGAAAACGCTGCTGCTCATTTTCCAGCCTACGGAGACTCCAGATACTTTGCCTCGAAAACATTAGTCGCCTTGTACGACACCCACGAGTGTTAGGGGTTGGTGATATTCTACTTTACCGGACACCACACACCAAGATGGCACCCGCTCCACTATCATTACCTGATCTGCCAAATCCTGGATCATGGCCAAAGCGGACCCCAGGCCCTCGTGTGCGCATAACCGGGACATTAACGCCAAGATGAATATTTTATTAAGGACAAAACGCAGCCAAAGGTCTCTCGCTGATGACCGTTTATTACCCACAGACGGTATGCCAATAATTATAGGTATATAGTTTACCTTTTAAGGGATACATTCCTCACGTTTTATGCGCGCCGGGAGGACTATTAACCCTTGGCACGGTTGGGTCTATCAGACCCAGTAGTTCAAAGAAAGAGGTTCTTTGAAGTGCAGGGTCTATATATTTGTTGAAATTCCAAACGAAAGTCGTGCCCGGTTTAGAAGGTTCTTCAAATGAATAAGCTGGAATTATGGCCGTACTCTGTGCCGAGTACCACTTGCGTTTGTCATGGTTAATTCTCATGCATAATTTCCAAGCATGGGAAAATTTACATACCTATGCTATGTTACATATTTCCATTGCGGACTTGAGCCTCCTTCACGTTAGCCGATTAAAAAAAATATGCTTTGACAAATTTGCACATCCCCATCTAGCCCCAAAGTAAGCATAGCTTGTGTTATGGTTATGGGTGTTAGATAAACTGATATACTTTTTTAAATTAAAATTTATTACACGTACTACACCCAGACCCGTATCGGCCGGAAATCGAACCCGGGACCTCTGCGTGGTCAGACCGGCATGTTAACCAAATGAACCACTCAGGTCGTCAACTACTAAACCTAAACTGTTGAGAATACTCAACGACGACAACTTCTCGTCCTAACGCGTTCATCTTATAAAATAAAATTAAAAAATATATTTTTTGTTCGGGTCTCACAGACCCACCAGGCAGACGAAGTGTTCACCCCGCTTACGTGAGCTTACTTGCCGATGTAAAGTTCCCCAGTACCCCGACGTGGGTAGGGTTTTTATTTGCGCTCCCTCCTTAACTGCCACGAAGGAAAGAGCTTGGACCTCATAAATAACGTTATTATAAAAACGTTGTTTCGGAACTGAGTTATAAGGTATTTGTCACTAATATAGGTTTTTTATAATGTGTATATTTTATATTTATATTAAAAAACAAAATTAAATTAAGAAAGTAAATAAATAAAGAGAATAATACTAATACTACACGACGAAACCCAAAACGACGACGAAAAACATACAATATACAAAATCTTATAAATAAAATTATCAATATTTTGCTAGGGTCTAACAGACCCACCAAGTACACCAAGTGTTAACCCCGCTTACGTGAGCTTAGTTGCCGATGTAAAGTTCCCTAGTACTCAGACGTGGGTAGGGTTTTTATTTGCGCTCCCTCCTTAACTGCCACGAAGGAAAGAGCTTGGACCTCATAAAATACGGTATTATGAAAAGGTTGTTCCAGAACTGACTTGTGAAGTATTTGACACTAATATAGGTTTTTTTATAATGTGTATATTTTATATCTACAATATATATTGTATATTATAAAAAAAAATTGAAATTAAGAAAGAAAATAAATAAGGAGAATAATACTAATACTGCACGATGACACCCGTAACGAGGACGACAAACGTACATTATACAACTTCTCGTCCTAACGCATACTCTTATACATAAAAATACCAATATTTTGTTCGGGTCTCACAGACCCACCATGCGCAAAAATTAAATAAAAATATAAATATTTTGCTAGGGTCTCACAGACCCGCCAGCCATACGAAGTGTTAACTCAGCTTACGTGAGCTTAGTAGCCGATGTAAAGTTCCCCAGTACCCCGACGTGGGCAGGGTTTTTATTTGCGCTCCTTCCTTAACTGCCACGAAGAAAAGAGCTTTATCCTTTTAAAATAGGCTATTATAGAAAGGTTGTTTCGGAACTGGCTTGTGAAGTATTTGTCACTAATATAGGTTTTTTATAATGTGTAAAAAAATTTTTATTAAGAAAGAAAATAAATAAGGAGAATAATACTAATACTACACGATGACACTCGTAACGAGGACGACAAACATACATAATACAACTTCTCGTCTTAACGCGTTATTATTATAAAACTAAAAAAAAATAAAAATATTTTGCTAGGGTCTCACAGACCCGCCAGCCATACGAAGTGTTAACTCAGCTTACGTGAGCTTAGTAGCCGATGTAAAGTTCCCCAGTACCCTGACGTGGGCTGGGTTTTTCTTTGCAGTCCCTCCTTAACATCCACGAAGGAAGGAGCTTCGACCTCATAAAATACGCTATTATAAAAAGGTTGTTTCAAGACTCGCTTGTAAAGTATTTGACAATTACTGTTTATTATTTTTAAATATGTAATAATTATGGGATTAGAAAGGCTAGTTTTATTATGAAAAATAATCGTCTTGGCGTTAGTGTTCTGCTGTCGCGCATGAAGGCCCGGGGTTCGCCTTGACCATGATCCGGATCAGGATTTGGCAGATAATTACAGTGGAGCGACTGCCATCTGACTACTAATCACTTGAAAATACTAATCATCAATGTAATATAGTAAAATTCAACATATTGGCGTCAATATTGTGTGCTTGGTTATGCTGTCTCGTGTAGCAACTGAAACCATGAAATCAATGATACGTAATCGCAATAGAAACAATTTCAATCATTGAAATCAAAGAGCGACTGCCATCTGACCACTGTCAACAGGGGAGTCTAACATGGTTACATATTTACATGTTTAACTAATGATATACCTAACTGAGAAATAGTCATGATATGGGTCGGGTTAGTCAAACTGTCAAATGTCGGCACTGTAGTTCGAACTCGGTACCTCAGCTTACGAGTCCGACTCGCTAGCCACTAAGCCACCGACGCTCTTCACACTTAACCGATCGATACCCAATTACCATTATTTACGCAATCGATCTAAATCCGATGTTCAATCAATTTTGCTTAGATCGTGTTTGCTTTAAATTGAATTTGTTTTCCTTGACGAGGTTCAAGTAAATATGGGCTTTATTTACACAGATATATGAAATAAATTGCTTTGGATAATATAACGAATGTATTTTAAATTTTGGGAATGTTACAACGACGGGTTGTATGGAGTGTCGTCCAACGATCGGAGGTTTAAGTAAATATGCGCTTTATTTACACAGTGACACAAATCAAATTGCTTTGGATAATCGAACGGATGTATTTTAAAATTTTGGGATGCTACATTGACGGTTGTGTGGAGTAATTACATGTGTTGAATATGTTTCAATATCACGTCCATGGGATTCGACTCGTAAGCGAAAGGTATCGGGTTCGAATCCCGCTGCGGCCATGTACCAATGACTCTTTTCTGAGTCATATACATTAGTTGAATTCAAACTGATGCTCTTACGGCGAGGGCAAACATCGCGATGAAACCTGCATATTCAGGCGACTGAATATGTAACCATGATCCAATCTGGTCGGGTTTCCCTGGTAGCAGAGTCATGAAGGGCAGACGGCAATCGCTCCACCTTAATTACCTGATCTACCAAAATCATGGATCATGGTCAAGGCGGACCCCGGGCCCTCGTACGCGAGAGCACAACCGGGACATTAACGCCAAGATGATTATTTGTTATTTATTATTTCAATGGGAGTAACCTTGAATGTAAAAAGTAACGATATAGTCTACCAACACAGTTTTTGTTCTAAGAGCCCAATGTTTTTTACTAATCACTAAGCACGATCACTGTTAACTAAAAGAATATTACGTTGGCATTTTCACAAGCTTTTATTGTACTTTCAAACTTTGTAACTAAAGTATACATATGTATCATAAAATGTTTATTTCGGAGCAAATCTTTCAAGCCTAATTTGACTGACTACTCGGTGTTCTATTGTGTTCAAAGTAACTTGGATGACAATGCATTAATATGGTACCATGGAGCTGGTAATATGATGGTGTCGGCAGGTGGTCATAGAAGCTATTGAACACAATATAATATCCTCATCGTGTTTGGGCTCTTTAGAATGGTCTGGATGAGTACTATACCGCGCGTTACAAGCTTGTTTTGAAAAAATGTTTTTCGTTTGAAAACTTATAAATAAATAAATGACGTAACTCATGACAGGATAGGTACATTCAAATATAAAAAAAATTATAAAGTGACATTATATCCATAATGCATAGCTACCCGTGCCATGGGAAGACGAGCAAAGGGGTCACACTCAGCGTATGCCATGGCTGGAGCTACGGCGCTGGTTTTCAGTGCGCCCTACAGTGAAGCACGGACGAAAGTGATTCTTTACAACATGCCAATTTTGATAAATATGTACTACATAAACTGTTCAAAATTCATGATTAATACATATATGTAACTGTTCTCACACTTTATAATATTACCCTCCCTATTGCTTTGCCATGCGAGCAATACCAGTAATGGGATATTTACTACTCACCTAACTGCATGCAACATTGTTGGCTTGAGGGCACTTTTTCTAATTCTTAGGCAATTTGTGTTATTGGAAGGTCCCCTTTCGTGTTGCATATTACTATGACGTAAATGCATTCGTTGTATAATTTTCTTGGAAAAGTTTTAATTATGAAGGTCACAGGAAGGGTTAAACGATTATTGCATTTGGCTAAAGCGAATCAAAGTGGAATGTATTGCTCATAAAATAAGGTCCATTTTTGTGTCACGTCTTTTGAAAACGAAACGTAAAATTGTTTATGTGATACAAAAATTGACCTTATTCTATGAGCAATACATTCCACTTTGATCTTGCTCTCACGATTTTTGCTTCGGAATTTAGTTACTGAATTTAGTCAAATGTAATAGCCAGACTATGGACCGCCCCTTGGGTCTGTCTGTTGATGGAGGGTTGTTCCGTAATATCCACGCTTGGCAGGCTAGTTAGAGATAAGTGTTGAAAATACAGCTAAAAATTTTCTGAGATTCGGGCCTAAGGAGGCCCTAAAGTATATGCCAAATAGATAGTCAATAGCGTGTCTTGATCTCTCGGTCAACTACTGGTATGATTTCATGAAAAATACACGAAAACTGTTCAAATCTTTTCTACTTCGTAAAATTGAAACGAATGAAACTATTTTAGGCGTTACAGCTATCGTTTTGACTGCCTACAAATTAGTTCTGACCGAGAGGTCAATGCCCGCTATTGCTAATCCATTTGGAAAAACTATAGCTGGCCTGTCTCTTAGACTTTTTATGAATTGTATCGTGGCAATAAAACGAATTAATTTTCTTTACACTGTATTTCATTTAAGGACCAAACGTTTAGTATGCAAGCTGCGCCGCTATGAGGACGCCACGTGACAGATAGTGTGATTTATTGCTTAAGAAGACGTTATCAAAAGATACAATACAATGAAAAGGCTACCTCTTATCCTGATTCGCTTTGAGGAGACACATTGAACTTTCTAGCTTGAATGTAACCTTTTTCGGGACCTGGGATGTAAAGGAGGCTTTATGTTGCACCCTATGGATATATTGTAGCACGTGCCAATAATAATAACCTGTTGCTTAAGTAGGACGTACCTGCGTCACGTTTATTCATACTAGTCAACCCTGCGCGACTTTGTTCGCGTGGCGTCCTACCCCTATACTGCCCAACCCTACCTCTGCTTCTACCCTACCCTACCTTACTCCTATCCTAGAACTACCCTACACCTTCCCTGCACCTACTTTACTCCTATCTACCTTTTTTCCCTTGATTATGAACCTTTCGCTTGAATCACTTTATCTATTTGCGTTGCCTAATATCTCTACCGTGGCGTAGTTTTAAGCGTACATAGATACAAAGGAACAGACGGCGGGAAGCGACTTTGTTTTTATACTATGTCTAGTTAATTAAATGTCAAAATTCAAATATGCTTATACAAAGAATTAACATTATAACTAAATATTTACAAAGAAATATAAAAATAAATTAAGTAACTTAAAAAATGTAAAAAATTTGGGCCGTGTGGAAGCGTACCCAAGATGCTGGCAGCATTACCTCTCTGAATAACAATGCTTATATTTAAAGATCTAATATTATGAAGATGTAGTATAGTTACATACCAACCACATGTACCATTAGCAGCGTATTCAGACAAAACCTCTCGAGTCCTATCTGCATCGCCGTTTGACAGTTCCACAATAACATTGGAACAAACTTCGTCCGTGCTCCGTACCGACACGGAAGTCTATTTATAGGCGTAATATGGGCGTAATAACCACCATAGAGACTATCGATCTTAGCACCCAACCAGTCGATGTTGCATCTGTGTTTGCAGAACACATTATACAGGATGTTTTAGTACTAGTCTCTTAATAAAGGGAGTTTTTTCGAGGCGGAGAATTTTAAATTGAAATTAAACAAAGTATATAATTAGAATTAACCATAACAAAATTGGGAAAAAGCAAAAAGAAAAAAATGCCAAAAAATTATCTTCTCAATAAAGTTAGTTTCAGTAATCCTAAATACTTTTTTCTTTGTTTTATTTCAATTTAAAGTTCTCCGCATCTAAATAACTCCCTTTATTATGGAACTAGTATTAAAATTACGTCCTGTAAGATATTAAGTCTTAGTGTAATGAGGATGTACAGAAGTGTAAGCAGGTGTGAAGGTTGTGATTATGGTCATCTTGGCATTAATGTCCTGTTTATGCTCGTTCTTGTCCATGATCAAGGATTTGGCAGATCAGGTAATTACAGTGGAGCGACTGCCATCTAGCCTCCGTGACCCTGCTACTGTTAACCTGACCAGATTGGATCACAGTTACACATTCAGACACCTGAATGTGCAGACTCGCCCTAGAACATCGATTAGTGTTCAACTAACGTAGATACGTAACTCAGAAGTAAGTAAACATGGCGGCGCAGGAAGCGCCGTACCAGGATTCTGGTACGGAAATCGTCTCAGTGGCAGTAACATTACAACTGCATCGCATGTCAATTGTGTCAAATGTATATTGACAGAGCTGCAATTTTATTAAGGTCGAACTTTTCCACAACTCTTATTCTGGTAATTTCTGATACTTTAGCGAATAGCATCTTTTTTCTGTCAGATTAATTGGCAAACTGCCTTCAATTCTGTCAACGAAAACTTGTCAAATGCTTGATCAAACAATGATTTAAAGAATTGTAAAATAAATTGACGCATGACTATTGACATTGGACTATGACATGGGATAGTTCAAGAGGTATATTAGAGGTTTCCTTAGAGGCGGGCAACGCATTGGTAGCACCCCTGGTGATGCTGATGTCCATAGGCGGCGGTGACCACTTTCCATCAGGTGGCCCGCATGCCTGTTTGTCTGCCGGATAACAAAAAAAAAAAATATTTTTTCAGTAACTCTACATACCCTTACTCTATTACGTTGAATATTTAGTAGAGCACTCTAGCTGGAGCTAATTTAATTCCAATACGCCAGCGGCGGATATGTAGAGCAGAAACTGTGTGCAAGTATGCAATATTGCAGACAATATTTTTCGCATAAAATATTGTTTAGTAGATAACAAATTCAGTTACAGCTGTAGCCTGGAACGCAGCCTCATATTGAAGTAATTTTAAGTTAAAACTAATTTATTGCTAACTAGATTTTTCCGTCTATTCGCGTGAAGCAATTTGTTGCGAGATTCGCTCGTATTTATTATGAATTTTTATTTTTATTTCTATTATTTTTCTCTGTACGTATGCATTTAACCTAACCGAGAAGAAAGTCGGAAAACCCTGGACCAAATTCACATATTCTAAAAATTTTCTTAACTACTTTTTGTTGCCTGCAACCTAAATGTATGAATTGTAATTATTATAGGCAGCAGTTACCACTTACTATCAGGTGGGCTGTCTGCTCGTTTGTCACTGAATAATTTATATTGATTTATTTAATTTGTTTATTTAATGCAATGACTTTGTTGACATGGGATTTATTATATTACAATTCTGTAATTTTTTTAATTTAGTATTCTATTGACTGAGAAATTAATCTAATAATAATTATTATGAATGCATACATTGAAATATAGTCTTGATTAGTAAGATACCTAAACTACTGCCTAACCTGTACTATTCGTTGGTTTGTATTTAATTTTGCCGTTCTCAAGTCTTTCTTGTAAACTTTAAATTGAATAAATATGTTTGAGTTTGAGTTTGACTGAGTAGTATAAAAAAAAACATAAATTTTTTTCCGTCATGGGTAAAAATTACCCCAAACTCGCAAGTTATATCCACATCAACTAACGACCGGGTGTTCGTTGCTTTCTCTTTGAATTATAAATGTGCCCTTAAGTGAGCGATCGATGTTCCGGTGTGTATAAATAGGTCGTGGTGGCTATCATATGAACATTCCATATTTATTATTAGAAATGGGAAATATTTTCCTATTTTATTAGATCTTGCTTCGGGCTTTTTTCATTTAGAGCGTCGGTGGCCTAATGGTTGGGGGTCCGACTCGTCCACCGAGGTACCGGTTACAAACCCTTGTCCCGCCATGTATCAATGACTCTTTCTGATACATTAGTTGAACACTAACCGATGCTCTTGAGGGCAGACATCGTGATGACATCTGCATATTTAAGCGATTGAATGTGTAACAATGATCCAATCTGGTCACGTTCCCCTGTTAAAAGGGTCACGGAGGTCAGATGGCCGTCGCTCTGTAATTACCGCTCATCAAAGGTCTTCTCGGCTTATCAAAGGTTAGCTGGAAGAAATCCCGTTGTGGGATAAGCTCGCCTTTGCATTATAAGCTGTATTTTTATTTCCTGTAATGTTATAAATTGATGCAATAAAGAGATTACATACATACATACATACCTGATCTGCAAAATCCTGGACACTGATCAAGGCGGACCCGGGTCATCGCACGCGAGAGCACAACCGGGACATAACGCCAAGATGACTTCTTTTCGTGTAAAAAGGAAGGACGAAGATTTCAATATTAGTACAAGATGTCAATATCAAAATATCAGTCCGTTTTGACATGAAGATAAAACAATAGATAGAGTTATCGCTATCGCTATGACCGCTTGCAAATTAGTTCTAATCGAGAGATAAATGACCTATATGAAATAAATAAAGTTTAAAGTTTAATGACCGCTATTGCCACTTCATTTGACACCAACTAAATCCTGGCTGGATAGGTGAACGAGTCGCACTTTGAAGCTAGTCGAACTTCAGCACCACGAACATTTGAGTGTATTGTTCTATGATTATACGTGAAATCTCCTCAAATCCCAGCGGATGAAAGCTCGTGATAAATATCGTATATTTATAAGTATTTGTACGCAAATTTAAGCAATTGTACCACTAAGCCAAAATAACTATTAAGATGGATGTAAAAACAATGAACGCATAATGATGAAAATATAAAATAAAAAAAAATAAAAAAAACAAGGCGTTAATGTCCAGGTTGTACTCTCGCGCTCGAGGGCCTGGGGTTCGCCTTGACCATGATCCAGGATTTAGCAGATCAGATTACAATTACAGTGGAGCGACTGTTATCTGACTTCCGTGACCCTGTCAACGGGCTGACCAGATTTTCAAAGTTACATATTCAGTCGCCTGTATGTGCAGGCTTCATCACGATGTTTTAGCTCAACGTAAGAGCATCGGCTAGCATTCAACTAATGTATATTATAATAATCGTGGACAGATTCACACAGCGCCATCTAGCCCCAAACTAAGCAAAGCTTGTTATATTACTCAGAAAAGAGTTATTGGTACATCGCTGCAGTGGGATTCGAACCCGGTACCTCTTGCTTACGAATCCGATACCTTAACCAGTCAGCCACCGACACTCCTATGGTGTATTTAAAGTATTTGCTTTATTGCGCAAAAAGCAAATGTACCACTGGCTTGTATCCGCAAAAATAATTAAGAGTTTCATTAAGATGGCAATAAAACAATGGACGCATAATTCTGTGCTTATATTATAAACATATAAATATACTTGGACAAATCTAGCCCCAAAGTAAGCAAAGCTTGTGTTATGGTTGCCAGAAAACAGATAAACTATTTATATACTTTTCTTTTTTAAATACATACTTATTAAACTATAAAATTATGATTGAACCCCAATAAACATATAGTTCCCTAACCAACGCTATTTTCAAGGAAAGAAAGCCTTAAACTGTAGCTTATGAATAAATTAGTAGCGTAATTATGCAGTTTACAATATTAGTGCGCTACTGCATTACTTCGAGGTCGTTGCGATCTCGTGGGAAAGCGTGCAGTGTGTGTTTAAACCTCGCTGCAAACAGAGGGGTGTTCAAGGGGTTCATGCGTGGGGTACTTCTACGTGGATGGACCGATTTATTAGATGTAGAGCGTCGGTGGCCTAGTGGTTAAGGTGTCCGAATTGCAAGCGAGAAGTACCGGGTTCAAACTCCAGTGCGGAAATGACTCTTTTCCGAGATTTGTAAATTAGTTGAACACTAACCCATCCTCTTATAGTGAAGAATCACAATGGACAACATCATGATCCATTGTGATCAGGTTCCCTTGGTAGTAAGGTCACAGTAGTCAGAGTCTTTCCACTGTATTTACCAGATCTGCCAAATCCTGGATCATGGTCAAGGCGGCCGCAGGCCCTCGAGCGCGAGAGCACAACCGGAAAAGTAACGCCCAAATCATTTTTTTTATCCTTTTTTTAAACCAGTATAATCGAGTGTTCTTGCTGTCTTTTATTAAAATCGGTTAAAGGGAAATATATTTGTGTACGCACACTATTATCCGATATTATATGACATCAGTCGGTGTCAGACTAATCTATACATAGCATAAAACAAAAAAACGTCCCGCCGCCTGTCCCTGTGTAGGTACACAGGTATGTACGTATCTATGTTCGCTTAGATCTTAAACTAAGCAACGGATTTCAATGCGGTTTTCAACAATAGATAGAGTGATTCAAGAGGAAGGTTTATAAGCAAGATAAAAGACGGTAGGTAGGGGTAAAGTACGTGTACGCGAACGAAATCGCGCCGGGTCCACTAGTTAATACTGAGCACTATTGTTGCTTGTCGCCAGAAACACCACACTCCCGACAAAATACAAGTCAATGATGTTTTTTTTAAAGTCAACGTATGCTCAAATATTTCCCAAACTAATGAAACAAATACAAACAAGTTTTAATGAAACAAAGCTAGGAACCTCAATTAACCTGCCTTTCAAATAAAAAAAATCTGCATCGAAATCAGTTCATCCTTTCGGAATACACAGATACACACGTCAAACTTCCAACCCTCCTCGTTTGCGCCGGGTGTTAAAACATTCTTCACCCACTCAGTAGCAGTCCAATCAGCTACCAGGTTCGCATAACTTAGAGGCAACTTCGCTATTACTCACACGGGAATTCCCCTCGAAGATACCTCCATCCTCCGTAGGTAGTTACATCGGGAGGTAGTTTGTAATATATGAGTTCCAACAGGGCTATGTTGGCCAGCTTAGCACTCAAAATTTTATATTTACAACAAGTATTTTCAAAAAATCAACTAAAGGATTTCGATGCGGTTTTTTTATTTGTTACATTAAAATTGGTTTTGAAGTTTGGAAAATAGGGAATATAGGGAAAATAGGGCAGGGAATAGGGCATGCATTTTTGTATAGCCAAAGGTAACACAAATCCTGATATTTGCTTCGTCACAGTACCTCACTGTTCATCAGGTTGTTGTAATACGTTACAAATGTATTTTATTTTTGAGTCATAAATCATTATTACTAATTACAAAAATGTCCGTTTACTCTTAAATACGTAGGGGCTTATTATTTTACATGTCAAAGTTCGCAAGAAAGCAGGGCTGTATTCAGAAATGTTTAGGGGCCGCATATTGGATCCTGAGTGTAGCGAAGGACTCTATAGTTCACTAAAACTTTACTCTTGTAAACGTTAAGTTAAACCTGAGCTTCGCTCAGGAGTCCTGAGTGTAGCGAAGGGATCAAGCCGCCAAAGACTAAGATAGCTTTATCCCAGAGGTGAATAGCCATGAAGGTAGCTTACTTTTCAAGCTCTTTGGATACAACGAAGAATGCTATGGCAAATTGTACGTTATAACATGTGGACACGCAAATTGGCTAGATGTACTGCGGAAGTTAATGTTTAGCAGTTTGTGATGCAAATGCGTGCAGTCGACTCCCTGCGAGTCGAATTTAAACCTTTGAATACCTTTTGTCACCATCTGTAAGACAATAAATATGGCAATCACAGCGTCTGATTTAGCAAACTCCAGAGTGCAAATCAGTATCTCTTCGGAAAATTTTCGTGTGAATGTAAAAATATAATTTGGAGCTGAAAATTAACACAATTTGTTTAATTTGAGCAGTCCAAGGTCCTGCAACCATACTGCCAAGTCTTTTAAGATTTTGCAATCGTGCCTTTTTTAATTTTTCTTTGAAGAAGTAAAAATCAAAATGGTACGAATTTCGAAAAAAAATCTTCAGTTCCGTATGTTCAGTTTTCACTATGTCCCTGTAGGCGCAAGGCGCAAGGCCGTACAGTTACATTTCAGGACGAAGGTGTAATTTTTTTTTATAAAATTATACTTATCGGCATCTAAATAGACTACATTTACGAAATCAATTATTTTTCATAATTGGTTATGTATAATTATGACCTACTTGCGAAAAAACGCCATAGGTAAGGACCCAATCATTAGCTCCTTTTCTATGAAATTTCGGATTTGTAAAAGAAATTACCTAACTTAAGATAGAGACAGTGAATAGAATTAGCATAGACTAAACCTGAAACACCATTTTGTAATTTCTAACCAGTATTTAGCGCTGGCACGGAAGGTTTTTAGCCACAAAAGAAGCATTTACGTGGTAGATAACGACATGTGAAACTGCAGCCGTTGGGCAGCCTAAATGTAGGATTGCACGGACCATGTAACTTACAACTGCGAATCAAAGAATTTCTGCGAAAACTGCGTTTTTTTTAATATAACTTAATTTAATTAAATTCTTGATTAAATTCTTCAATTTCAGAGTTACACGTCAGAGTACTTGTTGTACTTGTAAAACTTGTTTCTCTGATACTAAATACGTTTTTATTTGTTTGAATTAAAATTAAAGTTGTCCGCCTCTAAAAATAATCTCATCTTTTTAAATGCGAAACTTTATAGAAAGAATTTCATGGCAATCACACAACGGCAACCATTGCCGAAATTATATTCAAACACAAATGCCATAAAAATATCTTTCCAGTAAAGGTAGCTTTATTTTATTTATTTATTTAACCATTTATTGTACACAAGATTTTTACAAAACTATATGACAGAATATATCAGACACAACAGGCCAACTTATTTCTATAAAGAAATTTCTTCCAGCAGGCCTACAGCAGAGAGATCGTGACAATTAAATGCAGTTAAGACGTGCACATTAGTAACAAAAAAATATATATGTATAATGCTCAATTAATAAAAGCCTATACTATACACACATAAAAACATACATATATACCTGCTTTACTGATTCTAAATAAATTATTTTTTGATTTACTTTAATTTTAAGTTCTTTGCCTCTAAAAAAACACGCTTTATTATAAATGCGAAAGTTTGTAAGGATATATATTTGCATGTTTGTTACACCTTCACGCAAGAACTACTAAACCGATTTTGATGAAATTGTGTAGTAATATAGCTTAAAGCCCAGAATAACACATAGGCTATATTTTATCCCAAAACTCAATATGGTTCCCGCGAGAAAGGGTCTAAAACCTTACAACCGAATTTAACGGCGATAAAAAGTCATCTATAAATTATAAATTTTTTATACATTTTTTACGACTCCGAAAAGTACAGTTGACAATAAAATGTGACGTCATAATACACGCCTTTTAACAACATACTAAATCCCGCAACTTAGTAATGTCCTTTTCGTCCTTCACCTTAGAACGAAAAACAAACACATAAATAAGACTGTGACCTCCAAGCTATATCCATCTAGGTATTCTAGGTCTTGCCTGTAGCCTAGTTTCCTGAAGCTAGACTTGATACTAAATCCGGCAGTTTGCTATCTGCTAGGATTTGGACAGCGATACGAGTATTTATTGTACAGTCAGCTGCACAACGGACCCCTACTATCCATGTTGTGTATGCTCGTAGGTAGTATACTCTATAGCTAAGTTTATATATAGACCAGTCACCTGAGTAATTTTACAGTTTTGTCCAGTCAAGATTTTTCGTCGTTAACTAACAAAATAATAGTTACTTTTGAATGGACATTGAATGGAAGGCTGACAAAAAGGGAGGTGTTATAAATATTACATGTGTAAAACTTAGTTTAAGAAATATATTAATTGTATACTTTGATACAACCTGAGTGGTTCAGTTAATTAACAGCCGGTCAATTATCTAACACCCATAACACAAGCTTTGCTTACCTTAGTTAATACCGGATTATGGAACGTTTATGAATAACAAATATTAAAATACGTTTTAAAGGCCAAATAAGCTTTTTAGGTAATTAACTTTATATACTGTGTAACCATTATCCAATCTGGTCAGGTTCCCCTGGTAGCAGGGTCATAGAGGTCAGATCGCAGTGCTCCACTGTAATTAGCTGATTTGCGAAATCCTGGATCATGGTCAAGGCGGACCCCGTGCCCTCGTGCGCGAGAGCACAACCGGGACATTAACGCCAAGATGATAATTTTTATTTTATAAACTTTATAAACTGCTAGTAACGTTGGTACGGTACTATAAGATATTTTTATAAATAAGACCGTACGTCTCACACAAGACACGACGAAAATATGTCTCTACACAGGGGACAGCATCAACAGCGTCCTATATTATTGAGGTTCAAAGTGATATATTATTTTTGTCGATACTTTTTCGATATTCGGGGCATCCTCTGAGACCAAACTTCGTCTTTCGATAAGAGTTACATCAGTAATGCAAAAGCTCT
This sequence comes from Blastobasis adustella, assembly GCA_907269095.1. Classification (NCBI taxonomy): domain Eukaryota; kingdom Metazoa; phylum Arthropoda; class Insecta; order Lepidoptera; family Blastobasidae; genus Blastobasis; species Blastobasis adustella. Next base: position 4,259,196 of record OU026132.1, read on the forward strand.
TTCCTTTTTTAGGTACTACTTGCGCATAATATTATATGCTGTTGAGAGCGACAACGTTAGATACGTTTTTTCATCATCACAGCCCACAGTCCACTGCAGGACTTAGGGCCTCTCCTACGAAAGGGGAGGTTATAGCCGTAATCTCTACGCTTGGCAAGGGAGTTGGAGATCGCAGTGCTCTAAATATAACGGCTGCTGCCGTTCCAGTCTACGCAGACTGTTAGATTTTTTGCCTCGAAAGCATAAATCACCTTATACCCACGAGTGTAAGGGGTTGGTGCTATTCTTCTATATAATAATGAAAACCGCATCAGAATCTGTTGCGCAGTTTAGGGGGCGTTAGCGGAAATACTTACAGACGGACGTGGAAAGCGACGTATTTTATACTAAATACCTATATAGTAAGGGGTCCACATCGTACCACATCGAGCCGCCATGTATCAATGACTCTTTTCTGAGTTATGTAGGTACATGAGTATCAAGATGATCACCTATGTAATAATATAACATAGCAGGTGCGTTAATGTCCCGCTTGTATAATAAAGATAAACCTGTAGAGTCCATCACTGTGAAAGCTACTGTCTCGTGGAATCAGTCACCCAAAGAGATTCGACACTCCATTTCACTCAACACCTTTAACGCAAAGCTGCGCACACAGCTCCTCTCGGCTGGCAAATGAATATTGATGTTCTTTATTGGCTATGTTTATGTAGTTTATGTAGATAGTGGCTATGTTTATGTAGTTTATGTGTATGTAGGTCTTGTTATATGTGTATATTCGCATGTAGGTATATATTTCTACTTTGTATTAGGTTTAAGTGCGCTAGTATGAGTCCATGTGACTTGCCTGTGTATTAAGCGGTTCTTTAGACAAAGGTTGCCTGGTAGAGCTCGCTTGGAGCGATAAGGCCGCTCTTTGCCAACAACTAGTTATGGTTTTTATCGGAACCTTTTTATGTAATTATTCTAGTGCATTAAAGAATTTATCTATAGATCTGACGATAATGATACCTTCAGTGTAGTTGGAACTTGGAACTGTTGCTATAAATGTCGAAACGGACTACAACAACCCCATTTCAAACAGAACTACGAAACTTTACTTATTTGGACCTCATATCAAAGTTTGGTCAGAAAATGTCTGCCTGGCATGCCCCAGTTTTGTTGCTGTTGTGTTGTCTCGCTCGCTCTAGGCTCTTGACTAGTTTACTGTAATGCCTAGACATTCCAAGCTTCCTTTATACTTATTTTATCATTTTGTCTCGACGACATTTCGATAATTTTAAGTATCTATATTCTGTGCTTTACTAAAAAATCGATTCAAAGTTTGTTGACTGACTTTTAAATTAATTGTATTGCTAATATTGTATGTCTCGTATTTTACGAGTTTCCTTAATGTTGGCTACTTTTATTACGAAGGCTACCCCAGCTCCCATATTGCGCTTGCTATCTTGTACGATGTCGAGTAATAGTCCAAATGTATTGGGTCTAGGTCAAACTGGCCCAAAATGTATAAAAATAAATAGACAACTCTGCTAGGCTAGACACCGTCTGCTGCAATTGATTTACTTCTGTAAATCAATCATTCATCAAATATTAATGTAAGTTTCGAAATCACATCGATTGTTATCCCTACTATGCAAATAGATGGCCGATCAAAAGTCCTATTCAGTATAGGTATATGGATTTTCCCTAATGCTCTAAGGTACGCTTATTACAGAGATATCTCATATACCTGCCTGTAATTTGCCGTAGGTGCATACGTAGCTCCATCACGTAGGCCAATCCAGTGTTCTTGTTGTGGCAAAACGGTAAAACCTAATAAAGAAACCTAATAAAACTATGGTATATGTTTTACGTAGTATCGAATCTGGCACGTAACTGGCAGAACGCCAGAATTGATACAGATTGCTTACCAAGGGTTTATGTGGAGGCCCTAGCAAGCCTACTAATCTAGTAAATATCACAGACGTGAAAGTTTTAACCTCCGACGTAACTAAAAAGAACAAAAAAGGACTTTACTAAAGGACTTCAAATATAAGTTATGTCAGTTGGAACCCTGTGAGACCTCATAGTTACTTTTTTGAATACGGGTATAAGATTAGAAACGTCTTTAGATTCGCTTAAAACAGATTTCTCGTCTTTGTCCAACCCTGAATTGCTCCACGTAGCAAGCTAGCATGATAACCACTGGAACAGCTGATTCAAAAAGTAGATGAGTGTTTACCAATTCAAATGAAATTCAATGAATTATTAATGATATATAATGAGAAAATGAGTCTGTGAAACTTGAAACTATCTTTTCATTTATTCAATTCTGTATATATTATGTAAGTACGAGTATATCCTATTTCAACCAAACGTAAACCTATTGTAACCATGTTTTTCGCAAATAAACTAATCTGTTCTAATCTAATAAATTACTTACTCTTTTAAATGTATACATCAATCTTGACAGGATCCGGTGATTAGAAAATAGCTTGATAATAATTAGTTACCTTCCTTATTATGTTAAAGCGATAAAAACATTTGACCAAATTCGATATATATATAGGGCTTGCTTAACACCACGATGAAGCACACCATCGTGAAATCTTTGTCGTTACTACCAGCTTACTTATCCCTCTGGATGTGACATATAACTCATAAACTATGATTGACCTTGTCCATGAATTTGTGCTTTTGTATGCAAAGGGTCTTTTGAAGGTTATTTTCTAAATAAGTACTAGGAATAACAGAAAACAAATCTTAACTAATAAAAATGAAACTAAACTAAATTACACAAAACCCTTTGTATAATAAACAGGAGACTTTTGAATATACATATATTGGTCTATTGCTTGCGAGTATATTTCCAGATCATTATAATCTAGACGCCTTTAAGGCTAGAGTGAATAGGCTGTTCCTAGACAGGCATGCTCTATCATCGGCCGCATCGTCACTTACGGTAAGATGGTGGTCAAATGCCTCATCATCATCATCATCACAGCCCGTAACAGTCCACTGCAGGACTTTGGGCCTCTCCCACGAAAGGGGAGGTTATTGCCATAATCTCCACGCTTGGCAGGCGGGCTGGAGATCGCAGTGTTTAAATATAATAATGGAAAATGCTGCTGCCCAATTTCCAGACTACGGAGACTCTTGATTTTTGGCCTCGAAAACATTAGTCGCCTTGTACGACACCCATGAGTGTAAAGGGTTGGTGCTATTCTACTCTGCCGGACACCACACGGCTTAACACGGTCAAATGCCTGTATTGTCTAAATAAAATAAAATTTTTCGACAGCAGCTGAGCGCAAAAACCTCACTCAAAGAGTTTACGAAAGTATTTGAATTTACCACCTTGACCTTTAATTTGACGACCTGAGTGGCTCAATGGTCAACATGCTGCCACGCAAGAGGTCCGGGTTCGATTCCCGGCCGGTAAGAAATTGAAATGATAAATTTTAATTTCTGTTACGGGTCTGGATGTTCTATGTATAATAAGTATGTATTTAAAAAGTATTTAAGTAGTATATCAGTAATCTAGCACCCATAGTACAAGCTTTGCTTAGTTTGGGGCTAGATGGCGCTGTGTGAATTTGTCCACGATTATTTATTTATTTATTATTTATTATTTACCACACTCTTTTAACGTATTTGTAAAGTACATTCACCGATGACGTCATGCTCCATATTGTCTTTTTCTATTGAAACGTTAGTTGTTCTATTACTGGAATCCAACACCGCTACCAGAAAGATACGTTCAGTATTTCCCCATATATTTTTTCATATTAATTTCCCATGTTTTGCTTGTTTCAGGTCCCGCATCGAGCGAACCGCGTCGAAGCGGTGGCGGGGTTCCGTGCGCAGAGTTATTTCCGCTACTATATGTAAGTTTCTTGGCGAATTGAAAACAACTTCGATAACTTCATTGATTTTGTAAATCATCATGAAGGTACTCAATGTACACAACGCGTGGTAGGAATCTGTCAAGCCTGAGGAATCCGCCTGGGTAAATACCGCCGCCTTATCTATTTCTGTCGCCAAGCGACAATGTTTACATTGTTGTGTTTCGGTTTGAAGGATAAGGCAGCCAGCGTAATTGCAGGCATGAGGCATTTCATGTTAGTCCGCACAGTGACAACATATCTGCAGTTCTACAAGTTTATTACCTACTTGTAATCTAACTGAATCGTAGATGTTATGGGCGACAGTTACCCTAGTTCCCTGTTCATAACCTAGTTACATTACCATCACTGGTAAGGGAAAATATACCCTCAAATGGGTTGTCTGCTCGTCTGTCACTGAGTCGTATAAAAAATACCAATCCTTATTAATTTTACCTTGCGAACAAATGAAGGTTCGCGCCTTAGGGCCTATTCTCGCTCTGTGACATCTTGAATTCGACGTTTTCTAGGTACAAATCTCTATTAAAAATGTCACAGAAATCTCCGAAAAGCTAAAAATCAAATATATCCGAAAAAAAATCCAAAAGAAAATAAAAGCCAAAGATCTCCGAAAATCAACGATCTTCTACAATTATTTAATGTTGAAGATTGTTTTTAAATTGTAATTACTGATTTCTAAAGCTAACTCTATTTCTACAGGCTAAAGAAAAATGTCTAATTCGAAATCTCACAGCGCGACAATAGTCTGTCGGGTTACTTGTATGATCGCCTCCCGCTCCCATGTCGCTAACTTAGTGTTCAGATGACTCCTGAATATGACCACCTCACGCATCTGTTTCCAGACAACCTGTCCTGCTTTACACACGGCTGCAGCACAGGATGGGTGTCCGGCGTGCTGGGCGCCGAAGCACTGGCCGGAGGCGCCTGGCTGGCCGCGCTTCCGTGCCTTGTCGCTTTACCAGCCGCTCCCTTCTTCGCGGTGTTAGCTGACGCTAAGGGCAGGAAGGCGGGCGCTTTCTGCATCAGTGCTAGTTTCCTGGTGTGATTTATTTTAATTTTTTAATTTTATTTATTTAGGTATCAAACAGTTACAGAATTTTATTATGACACAAGTAATTCACAAAGTTTAGATCTATAGTAGGTACCTTAGTTTATTCACAATGCAATGAGGTGGTACAAACAAATAAAATAATAAAAAACCACCAATTGTCTGACTTAAGAAGACAATTTCTCTAAAATAGTGCTTTTAAATTTATTAAATTTCGTATTGAAAATATCCACATCATTAATATTATCAGTGTACCATCCACATGCACATCTAATGAAACTGTTGCCAACATAACAACTTGAAGTCTTCTAAACATCGAATACAGAATCAGAATTGGCTTCATTGGTACACAATATACACAATACAATACATACAATACACAATACAGTATAATAGAGGTTTCCTTGGGACCGTTGCCGTTCACGTGAAAGAACAATACAGACCTACAGATACATCCATACACAACGTCGCGCTTTTTTCCGTAGGGGTGGGCAACTGGGTACAGACAACATCGTTCCACTTGCTACGGTCCTGGCAGAGCTCTCTGCTTCTTCCACATTCATTAACCATTTCATATATGAACGTCCGTTTAGGATACTCTTGCTTCGATCTTTCTCTAAACGTACAGGAGTCGTCGGTAATGCGTTGATTACATTTGACTAAATTCAGTAACTAAATTCAGAAGTAAAAAGAGTGAGAGCAAATCAAAGTGAAATGTATTGCTCATTGAATAAGGTCAATTTATCTACACTCATAGCGTAATGTTCCAATTACATATTCGAAAACAGTTGTTTAAGGATACACTTTTTTCACGCCAGTCTATAAAAATTTTAAAAATTACTTTTCGATACAGCATTTCCCATACTATTTTCATTACAGCTGTATCGAAAAATAACTTTTTAATCATTATGCAACACTTTTCTTTTTTAAATTTTTGTCGGGCGCCGGGACACGGCTAAATGTAGGCTGAATACCTAAATGTCTTCAACAAATTCAAAATTCCTGTTTATATTTGTGATCAGTTCATAGTCTGTGGTTGTGATTGTGTACATTTGGAATTATTTTCCCGCTAAACAGAATATTTTTTCTAATTGTTGTAATTTGTGTTTGTGAATGTTTTTTCTTGTTTGAAGCAAATAAATAGATAAATGTGAAAGTAGTGAAGTGAATTTCCCGCCGCTTGATATCCTCGACGCGTAGATACAACAGAACTGACTCGCAGTTACTTCCAGCAAAGTTGAAAAAATTATAGGTACGAAATTTTAACATGAAAATATGAGTGTAGATAAAGTAGTGTATGCAACTGCATATAATTAGGTATTAAAACACTCGTGTCAAACTATTATCATAAATAGTTTGACACGATAAACAGACACTCATGTTTTAATACCCCCTTTTATATGACAGTTGCACAAACTACTATTATGTATCACTTATACGAGTATTATGTTACATGTGCCGCTTTTCAAAAGCCGTGATACAACAATGGACCTTATGTAATGAATTATACATTCCACTTTGATTTGCTCTCACGCTTTTTGCTTCTGAATTTAGTCAAATTTAATCAACGCATAAGTAACTACGGAAGACAAATATCGACCTACACAAACCTGTATAAGATGAGCTAATACTGCTATGCGCGTCTATAGAGACGCTAGCTCATCTTTTACTGGTTTTTAGTCGATAATTATATGCTCTTTAATGTACTTCGACTATTTCAGCTCAATGGAGCGTCGTCTCTGTCACACGCTCGTGAAACGAATTGTTTAATTAAGTTTTTGCATGGTTTCCAGGTGAGCTGGTCCATGCTGTGGTGGGGCGGTCCACGCACGGTATGGGCAGCACGTGCAGCGGCGGGCGCGGGCGGCGCGGGCGCGCTGTCCCTCGCGCCGCTCTACTGCGCAGAGATCGCGCCCAGAAATAGGGGGCTGGCGTCCATGCCAGCTTTGGCTTGCAGGTGAGTCTCTTTGTAGGGCCCGAAATGTAACAAAATTTGTGTAACCCGAAAATTTCGCCCACTTTATACGAGCTATTTGGTTCTGTTATAAACAGGGGACTGAATGTGTCCAATCTGGTCATGTTCGCTTATTAACACTATAATTATCTGATCTGCCAAATCCTGGATCATGGTTAAGGCGGATCCCGGCCTTCTTGCGCGCTAGCACAACCTTGATACTGACCCCAAGATGATAAATATTATCCTGTCAGCAGCTGCGAATTATGATTACTAATTACCTCTCTCATACGATTGATTACGGGTGGTCAATAATGAGCGTCGCTGAGGCCTAGTTGTTAAGGGTCCGACCCCTAAGCGAGAGGTACCGGATTCGAGCTCCAACACTAACCGATGCTCTTACGGTGTGGAAAACATCGTGATGAAACCTGCACTGACTGAATGTGTAACCATGATCTAATCTGGTTAGGTTTCCCTGTCAACAGGGTCAAGGAGGTCAGATGGCAGTCGCACCAGTCGCACAGTGTATTTACGTGTCGCCTGAACGGTATCCCGCAATCTTACCTCTCCAGAATCCGTCACAGGCAGCAAAGCTAGTATTTTACAATTCTGCTCCTCCATCCTCCTTAGCTGCGGCGTCCTCTTCGCCTTCCTGGCTGGCAGCGCGCTGTCTGCGCATGCGCTGGCGCTGTGGCTCGCCGCGCCGTCCGCCGTGCTGCTCGCAGCGCTCTTCTGGCTGCCAGAGACGCCGGGGTACCTCATCAGCGTGGGCAGGATGCAGGTCAGTCAAGGCGATGTATAACAAACCATCACGGGGTGCTAATCGGCTCCGATACTGTTCAACCAGTCCCCAGCGGAAGATAGCCTTTTAAAGTTTTGTAAATAGACACGGTGACGTCACGCCAGGGTACCCCATCATCGATACGCAAATGCATTTGAGTTAGGAGTATACGCAGCCCACCCCATGGCACAGGCCTCATAACCAGCTTACTATTACGGCGTAAGTCCCAATCTCAACAAGGAAGGGTCACCACACACAATGTCACCTCGTACCTAAGTAGTGATAGAATGTAGGAGAGGCGGGTTCTAAACCTCTATCTCCTCTCGGGGCCGATTGATCTTCCTGGCCGACGAGGCGCTGTCCTCACACGCGCTGGCACTAATTATAGACTAATGGTGATTCTGGTGGAGGACCTACTCCACCAAACTATCTAATAATAACCCTTTCCCTGATCGGAAAACCTTTCACCCGTTTCCCATAAATTTCCAGGACGCAGCGAAGGTGATGTGCTGGTTCGACGGCTCAGACTTCAGACAAGATCTGACTGATGTCATAGAGCAGCAGGAGGTCAGGATTAGGACTTCGGATGGCTACGGTCGCCGAGACTTGCGGAGGCAGGACTCCGATGCCTTCCAGCCTATGCTGAAGAGGAGTAGTGGCCTGGACTCCAACTCTGATAGGAGGGCCGAGCCGTCTGCTTGCCGGGAGCTATGTAAGTTTAAACCTGTTTGGTTTTTAAGTTTACTTTGTACTAACCTCAAAGGCCGGCACCGCATCCGCTCCCCTTAAGGCTGCAGATGTCTTTGACGACGGTGGTCGTTTTCCATCAGGTGAACCGTTCTTCCGTGTTCCTCCCTAGGCAATAATAAAAAACAGATAGACATACAGACTCTACCGATAGACATACTAAACACTGTAAATATAGAGAATTTCTTGGTATTGTTGTTGTTTGTTCAATAGAGGTGTCACAGGATCGTAGGTTTTAATGCCAGATAGTTTTTACCTACATGGAACGGGCCTTTCGAAACCACCGTACTACTAGTGGAACCGTGGGTAATTCTATCTCGCCGTGGTATCACCATAGTGCTGAGAGTCTGAGACCTAACAATGTAGCCATGTTAATGACTGACCTACAACCTCTTACTTTAGGAGTCTGTGCCACGTGTATGTATGATATAGGTACATGTCTTATTCCGCAGTCCGCCACCGCCGCTCGCGGCGCGCTCTGCTGTCATGCTGCGTGCTGCTCGGCGCTGCGGCCGGCAGCGGCGCTGGCGCAGTGAACAGCTTCGCAGCGGCGGTTTTGCAGCATTCAGCGCACGCGATACCAAGACTGAACGCCACTGTATATAACTTCACTGTTTATAATGGGTGCGTCTGAAATTACTTAACATCTTCGAGGTCAGCTGTTGCTGTCATATTTAACTTTTTTTGCGATTTAGTTTATTACGAAGACCGAGCAAATGAATCGCCAAATAAAAAATGATAAGATTTTTTTATAAATGGAAAAGACCAATGTGGTGGAGGCTTATATAATACGCGCTGCCGAAAATAATCAGGGGTTTGTGGGGCCTCTTGAGAGCTCTTGGTTTCCTTGTTAACAGACTTACGAAACTCTTTGGAAACTGCTTTTTCCTGACGAATTCCTGCGGGTCGGATGGTGGTCGATAAGCGTAAAATGCCACAACATCACAATATAAGAATGATAATGTGTCTTTTGAACAAATACTTTTCCCCTGGTATCTTACACCTAACAAATAATAATAATCATCTTGGTGTCAATATCCCTATTGTGTTCTCACGATTCAGGATTTGGCAGATCAGGAAATTACAGTAGAGTATTTGCCATCTGATCTCCGTGACGTTGCTATCAAGGGAACCTGACCATGTTACACTACTGCACCTATGAAGTATTCATAAGTACTGTATTGTATTATATAATTTTGTCATATCAAGGACGGTCTCCCGTGGAACGTTCTTCGCGCCATCCGAGTTGGGTGCCGTGGCGTGCGGAGTTGCACTGGTGCTGGGTGCTGCGGTCGCCCTCTGCACTGTGGATAAGCTGGGCAGGAAGGTGATTGTTGCTGTTATTTTTTGTATTGCTGAACATAGCTCCTTCCTCCACGTCTTCCACACCGATCGAGTCTATGCCTCTTGCATCCATCGGCATCCTACTACTGGTTTCATAATGTATGTCACAAAAATGCAGAACAACAGGTGCTTTGTTACTGTGAGGACTCAGATGGAATACGGTTTTATATTGACTACTACGAAGTTTCATATTGTAGGTATGTTACAAAAATGCAGAATAGGTGCGTTGTCACTGTGAGGACTGATGGAATACCTTTTACCTGTATTGCCCTATTAGTTCTCTTTTACATTTAAATTAAAATTCTTATTACCCGACTGTCAAAGAAGGGTTATATTTTATGTATGACGTTCATAAGTGTTTGTGAAAACTTAACCTGTAGAATATATAATGTTTTTTATTTAACAACTGATTACGTGATGAAGTCTTCATTGGCAACTGGATGTGAAACAGGAATAGATTTTCTTTTCTGGCAACTAGTAGCGTAGCAAGATAATTAATTATTTTTTGACAACTGGTTCGATGGTTGCCAAAGCGGCCGAGGAGCGCTAGCTACCTTATCTTTCAAAACGGAACACAACAATGTATTTCAAAAATTTACAGGCGATCAAAATACAATGTATAATGATAGCACTGAGATTTATACATAGTACTGAGATCAAATACATTGAAACTTCTGAAACGAAAGTAGGTCAGAGACCTGTGTCTTGGATATCACAATGTAAACTTGTTGCATAAATAGATCCACCCAGGTGGACTAACCTATCAGGTACTACAGGTCTCTTGATATATCACAATATGTTAACCTAAAAGACGTTCACACCCGTTCCATATAACACATGTTAACCTTATTAAGAGACATTCACACCCATTCCAGATGCTACTTCTGTGGTCGTGTTCGGGCATAGCCTGCTGCCTCGCGATCCTCGGCGTCTACTGCGACCCTCGCCTCCGCATGCACTCCTGGTACAACCACCGCCTGTGGCCTTACAAGAGACCGATCACTTTCAAGGAGAAGTTAACAGAAAACCTTATCAGCAACGTCAGCTTCGATGACAACTTTAGAAACTACAGTGATGAAGTGAGCTTGAAGAGTTATGCAGATGATGATCTCAAAGTTTGGCAAGCGGTTGGTGATGTCAATGTTACGGATGATGGTCTGTGGAAGAAAGAGCCTGTTAAGAATGTAACGGATAATGAAGTGTCGATATTGCTGCCTATAGTTGTGCTGTCTATGGTGCAGTTCCTGTACAATACAGGCTTGGGTTCGGTGCCCTTTGTTCTGATTTCGGAGTTGTTTACTGTTAATGTAAGTATATTGCTACTCTTACTAATAATCATCATCACAGCCCGTAACAGTCTACTGCAGGACTTAGGGCCTCTCCCACGAAAGGGGAGGTTATTGCCATAATCTCCACGCTTAGCAGGCGGATTGGAGATCGCAGCGTTTAAATATAATAATGGAAAATGCTGCTGCCCATTTTCCAGACTACGGAGACTCTTGATCTTTTGCCTCGAAAACATTAGTCGCCTTGTACAACACCCATGAATGTAAGGGGTTGGTGCTATTCTACTCTGCCGGACACCACACGGCCTAATAATACCTACTCTATACTAATAAAAGGTATCATCACAGCCCATAACAGTCCACTTCAGGACTAGGGCCTCTACCACGAAAGGGGAGGTTATTGCCATAATAGGCTTATTGGTTGGAAAATGGGCAGCAGCGTTTTCCATTGTTATATTTATATCACTGTGATCTCCAATTCGCCGGCCATGCATAAAAGGTATACATAAAGATAATTTTGTAAGTTTGTAAGATTAGTAGGTATTCTCCGATATTACAAAAACGATTTTGTTTCTTTTACTAATATGATGCTACATTATTCCCGAATGACATACTTTCCACCCCGGAAAAATAATTGGGTTCCGTGGGATAGTTGAATGTATACAGAGATCCGAAAACCGCGGGGTACTGCTAGTAAGAAATACAATAATTGATAATTTCTTGTTTACCTAATAAAAAAAATAATGCCAATCGGCTCCCGAATCTATTCAAGCAGTTTCAAGGTCTCCTTAGGATTTCCTTAGTCAACCTCGCTTCAGCAAAGATATGAATCACACACCTTACGAGTGGCGAGCTCGTTTCAATGCTGAAGTTAGATTATAGACAAAACGATCACACACAATATCCAGTTACAGATTAGATAGTCGCTTAACTTTCATTACCACTTTAGACTGGGGCCACTTCAACTCGATCTAGCATAGTAACTGCAAAACTTCATCATCATCATCTTAGCGTCTATCCTGACTTATGCCAGGGTCCACTTACTAACTTTTCTTCCTCCACTTCGTCCGGTCGTACGCCATTGGCTCTCGCATCAGACTCAGCGATGTCACATGTAATTTTCCTTATTCTGTTTCCAGGTCCGCAGCCTAGCTTCGAGCCTTATCATATCTTGGATGTGGCTGAGCAACTTTCTTCTTCTCCGGTACTACGGGACATTTGCTGCCTCGCTCGGTCTACACAGCATGTACTATATAGGGGCCTCGTTCACGCTTGTAGGGTCCTTGTATACATATTTCTTTCTACCGGAGACGAAAGGAAAGAGTCAGCCGCAGATCGACGAGTCTTTGGAGCAGTTCTCCTTTCGAAGAAGGAGAAAGCATGAGGGCAATCGATGACATTTATCTTTGTTGAAGTATTGAAATAAATTTTAATACAGGATGACTGTTAAGATGTAATGGTTCAAATAAGTTGGACGTTTAATGTAAAATGTGTTTGACAGTTCCTTCAGAAATTGTAGAATCATTTTATGGAGCCCCTAAAGCTTATTCTGCTAGAAAAGAAGAAAAATGTAGTGTCTGAAAAATAAATTCTATTTTATCTAATGCTTCAGAACTAATCATTGTTACTTGGAAAAGTACAGTGTCACAAATCCGACGCGGCGGCTACAACTGGAACTTAGTGTCGCCATTTTGAAATGTAATGTCGTTGGCAATAACAGCGACACCGTTACCGGGTCATTTGTGACAATGTATCAAATCAAAATCAAATCAAATATTCAACTTAGGTTTTCACAAACACTTATGAACGTCATTCAATATACGTGTAACAACAATGAACACTAGGCACCACAGCATCATCGAGCGGACAACGGTTTCATAGCCAGTATGTAGGGCCATTAAAAAATAAAATTTAAATAGACTCTACGGCCAAAAATGTTTGTTCTTTGTCCGCGACGCAAGCGCCGCACGCCGGTCACCTGTCACTGTGACATTGATAGATACGTAATGTCATGCGCATCGACAAGTGTAAGCGCATGAATTGTAAATGTTATGGGCAGCAACTAGTCCAACAGATGGGCTTTCTGCTCGTTTGTCACTGAGAAGATTAGAAAAAAATTGTGTCAAAAAATCAAAATAAAAAGCGAAGGTACAGTCGACAGCATATCGGACTACCCAGAACCAATATAAAAAGAGCTAACATTGCTATGCGCGTTTATAGAGACGCTAGCTTATCTTATACTCGTTTTAATTAGGTCGATATGCTATCTTCTGGACCTATAATAGAACTCTTGACTGGTGGAATATTACCTATTAAGGTCATAGGTTTATCGCTAAATGACAATATGGTTTTATGGAGGAAGTTCTGGTGAAAAAAATGTTTGTATCATGGTGTATATATAGGCACCAAATTATATAAATAGATATTTTGAAAATAGCTACTCATAATATGTGTAAATTTTTATTTAGTATGTATCAATGGGGTCATTGTGGGTGTCAAGAATTGAGTACCTAAGTATTCATTACTGTACTTTGAAGGACGTTATATATGCGTTTAAGAATAGCCTTGTACCCTGAAAAAGGTCCGTGATGATATAAAATGATCGATTTAGTTACCGAATGATACATCTCTTGTTTTGGGGGCCCAAGGGGGCCCAGTGAAAACCAGCGTCACGGCGACTGTCGTGGCATATGCTGAGTGGGGCCTCGTTGCACTATCCACGTGGCACAGGTAACGAGATTAGAGTATCTTTATGGCACTGTTCTTTTTCTCTATCAAAATTGTTTAATGTTGTGCCGTGTGTCTGAGTGGAATAAAAGTGTTTTACTTTACATTAGTTTTATGGGTGTTTCGTTCTGATTATGTGCGGAGAACGATAGGAGGTACCTTGAAACCCCTTTTTGGTTTCATAAGGTTCATGGGTACAGTCTGCGATCTAATTTTCTTCAAGACAGATACATGTTCCTGGGTATTTAGTCCATCATTATTTGCATTAGCTAAATAAAATATCTAAACGGACGTTAAGAGACTTGCGGCATATTTCAGGTGTCATGCGTTCTGCTTTCGACCTGATTCTTTGACATCAGTATAAAGCCTATACCTACTCTTAATGAAGCATTTCCGAGACTCCGTACTTCATTAGTTGTTAATAAATTAGTATTTAATGTTGTCTCACCTGCCAATGGTTCACTACACTACACCACCACCACTTCACTATCACTGGTGAACCTCGGGTAGTGGTGTAGACAAATATATATTATATTTTAACGGTTTGTTTCGGGTTTCCTACCACGTACCTTTGTTTACGAGTAGCCTAATATTTCGACGCAGTTGCATGCATCATGGTCACGAGACGTCTTGAGAGCTGCTTGAAAACATACCGTTAAAATGTGTTATAATAACCGCGATAGTTTAAAACATTATGATATGATTATATTCATTTATTAACAACTTATTCCTGCTCGTTACATTCTGATAATCTAACATGCTAAGATTACATTTTATGAATATATACTTATCAGTGGTAAAAGTATAATTGAAAATGTCATGATAATAATATAATGCCATGGTACCTAAGTAGTTAAATCATAATTTATGAAAATTGGAAATTTCAGAAAACACCAATATGTCTTAGTTAGAAAATAAATTATACCAAATTAAACTAGGCGACCTGCTCAAGGATAAACAAAAATAGTTTTAGATTTAGATTAGGAAACGGATAAGTATAGAGGTGAATGCCCCAAAATAAGTCAGATGTAAAATTTATCTGACGGCAGATTTGTTATGATAAAACCGAATGCAAATACTCAACATGTAGGTAATTTCAATAAAGATTATATAGATATGATAGATAGTGATAATAATGTATTCATTTCTGAAACAAATATCAGCCGCAGAGTCGATATCGGTCACAGAGTCGACCGGCCGGTGTGGAAGGTGAGGGTTAAGGCCAGTAGTGGATGTCCTTTGCATCAATGGCTGATAGTAATGATGATAAAGAATATCAGACAAATGTATTCTACGAGTTCTATAGTGTTCCACACTTTATGCGAAACGAAACTTTATTTTTGCGAAGCGCTCAGTCGTGGAGGAAGGTTTTTCTGGAACCGTACAGTACTGGACCATTTTGGTTCTAAGAATGAACTTCAGAAGAAACCGCGATCTAAGGAAAGATGGACGAGAATTCAGGCGTTTGGGCCCGCAGTTAAAAATTATATTGAAAAAACATTTTTCCGCGACTGTCCTAAAACAATTCCTAAGAACATTTTTGTCTGCGGATAACGCCTAAGAAAAAAAAAATGTTAATGCATCAGTCGTTTCGGAACTCGTAAGGACATGTTACAAATGGTAGTCACGAAACATGGTAGAAAGGTATGGTAGAAAGAAGTGAGTACCGAGATTTCGAGTGATTAGTATAAATGGAAGAAAGTGACATACTATGCCGACCCCACCTAGTGGGAAAAAGACGGGCACATGCATGGTGTGAGGATGAACTATTAAACGTTGGATTATTAGTAATAAACGATATCCAAACCAAATAGCTGAAGTACCGGCCAGATAAATATATTGTAATTGGCAGATAGAAGTATTCAACTCCTATCATTTTTTACTATTGTGCCAAATCCGTACGCCCACTGTCACCACTATGTACCTACTACTGGGCATAGGTACTAACCTAACCATTGGGTATACAGACTTGAAGTTATAGTAAAAACTTAGGAATTGTGGCTCTTTCGGAAGAATTTATTTTTTTGGCCGCTGCTTTAGATTCTTGGTCCAAAACTGAATGAAACGTGAATTATGAATAAATAAATTATCAAACTATGTAAGAATCTACTTAATAAATATTGTGTTCCATGTATTAGTTATTTTATAGGTAAGGTAAAATTAATATCAATGAATATATTTTGAGATTGTAATATAAAATTTAAAAGTGTTTCAAAATGACATAAACCTAATTCTAATGTTGATAATTGATTAATAGTTTATTAACAGTACAGCATATATTTTATGAATGGATATAAACGAATTATTTTATTGACCATATAACTTCATATCTGAAATAGTTGTCAATACAATGTCTGTAAATGTATCAAATATTATATACTCCTTTGCAAAACTGTCGAGAACATGGATAATTACCAAACAATCCAAACAATTTGGAGACCTTGGATCTTCCCCTGGGAACTTTCTGGGTGCAATATTATTAGGCACATTTTGAGCATGTATGGAGTAGAAATTTCGATTCCATGCATCCGGTCTATGATTTCGAAATTCCGAACTAGGCACCTTAGTAACTCTGGACTTTCTCCATCCATGCTCTAGATGCATAATCAGAAGGCACCCAGAAAGTTCCCAGGGGGAGTCCAAGTTCTCAAAAGGTTGGCTGTCTGGGCATCGAGTCTGCTAATTTACTTCGCTCGTTTGAGTTGGAAGTAGATCGCAATAGCAGCTCATCAGCAGTTTTAATGTTGCAGAATACTCAAAAAAACTGCTATTAAGCTGCGTTTACGATCCAATTACAATTTAATCGATGCATATGTACTGTAGCTGAATACAAAAAACGTGTCAAACTGCCATTGAGCTGCGATAAGGATCCAAATACAATTCAATCAATTTATACATATATTAGCGGACTTGCGGTCCTGCCCGTTTGTCACTGAATAGCGTCCGTTACCGGTACCGTGGAAACCTATGAGTTAAATGCGTTATAACGCAGGAGTTTAACAAGTTAACTTTATTGTTAAACTGTAAATAGTAGATACCTACTTACATTCATATTAAGTATTATATAATAATACATATTATAAGTATAATGTCATAAAACCAATTCGCACAATATACTTTAAGTTATTTATGTAGGTATAAAAAATATTGAGTGTTATCTATCATAATTCATAAAGGAATATTATAGCCAAATTATCGGTACCTATAAAAATTTATGAAAAATAAATGTGTTATGTTTTATATGACAAATTAAAAAGCTTTAAATGTGTATTCTTAATTTATTTAGTTTTATTTTGCTGCGTTGCATCCTAGAATTTAAGCCGAACCTCAATAAATAATCCTTCTGCAAGTAGATGTAGACATCAAGTAAGCAGATCTACGTACCTACTCAAAAAAAAAATTTTTGTTTTCTTTATTCAACAAGAATCTACAGCACATTACATTATAAGTAAACAAAGAACAAGTTACTTGCAAATAGGCCAGTTACCGATCCAAGCCTGATGTGTGCATGGAGTACTAAATAAATGCTTTTCTGTTATATTCTATTCTGTTCAAGCCGTTCGGAGGTATTCATTAACATACCTACACCCGTAAATGAACGATTTCAGAGGACATGTCCAGTTGTGAATTTAAATCATCTAGGGATACTAGGTACTCGAATACATTTGAAATATTTAATCGAAATCTGTCTAGACGTTTCGGGATAATTCAGTGACACGTACAGACGATATAAGAGCATAATAATAAATAATAAGATAAAAAGTATGTAGTCACGTTGCTTACGTAAGTACCCACTCACCTCACAAACATAAACATTGAATTTGCAGAACCTACATTTCAAATCTGAAAGGTAGGTGAAGCGGAATTTCCGAAAACAACTTTTTTCTGTAATCACTATAAATAATTGGTTCAGTCTGTGTAGCATAATAAAACACAAATAATTTTCATCAAATTATATATAATTCCATTTACATTAGATACCTATTACTTTTCTCTTTGTTTAATACATATCACATTCTCGTATAAAAATGGTCTAGGCAAACTTCGGAACTAAACATCTATAAATCTAAAAACGATTTTAAACTAACATTTTTGGTATGGTTCAGATGTAAAAGAGGACAGGCAGAGCTAAGAATTCTACGTAAGGTCTATCAGTGCTAAACTACTATAACTTTTCCCCACAGCTGTATGAGATTAGTTCCCACAGTAAAGGGAGAAATGACCATCTTGAAAACTAGGAACGCGGCCCATACATTTCTGCCTGTCCTCCTTTAAATAAAATAACTTTACTAATCATTATAAACCACCACTAAAACAAACCAACGCTCTCCTAAAAATTTGCCATGTTCAATATCACTCTTCAAAATAATAAATTGGCACATCCTTTTGTACCCTGTATTAAAACATTTTTTTTGTTTTATCGTCATCTTATTACAATTACATAAACATGAAGCGATTGGTTATGTAATTGGTACAACTTGAGGTGAAAGATATACTATACCTAACGCTTCCTTTAATCATCGTATGTCTATGGCAATTAAAATGTTCTATTTGTCCTATATTTCAACGCCACCTACCGGGCAAAATCAAACTATATGAAATTCCCTTGTTGAAAGCTAAATTCATCTATCACAGCCTAATGTTACCTTGCAAAATATCGTCATACAATTTCTGCGTTAACACTACATATTCCCCTGTTTTGGGATCCAAAAAGTACATCGGATCCTTATGTAGGCTTAAATCAAGACCTTGCTCTAGCAATTCCTTCTTTTTTAACTTAAAGGTGGATGTTAATGGAGGCTCTGGCAAAATCCTGATGAAGAGTGGCCTAGAGAATGCTGGCAGAGATGATTTCAGGCCCTTAGACAATTGTTTTAGGTCTAATTTGTTGTTTGGATCAGCTATTGCCGCCATCCCAGCCTTCCCTTCGATATGGGGAATCTGTAAAGAAAGACAGCCTCGTGAACAAATACAATATCTTAGAAGACATTTGAGAGTGTTATTGAAATCGAAGCGGGAGAAAATAAAAAATAAATCCTTCTGACCAACGAAGTTATTTGTCGTTTGTGTAAGGGAGTCCTACAAGGAACTAATTTAGATTCATTTGTCAGACGCCTGATGGAAATACGTCTTTTGTTTAAGGGAGTAATACAAGGAACTGATTTAGGCCCATTGGTAAGGGACTAATATAGATTCATTGGTCAGATTCCTGATGGACAAATATCGTTAGTGTAAGGGAGTCCTACAAGGAACTAATTTAGGCCCATTGGTAAGGGAGTCCTACAATGAACTAATTTAGGTCCATTGGTCAGAGGCCTGACGAAGATACGTCGTTAGTGTAAGGGCGTTGTACAAGGAACTAATTTAGATCCATTGGTCAAAGGCCTGACAAAATTAACAACTCCACAGACGTCGGTTCAAAATTGTACTTACCGGTACTCCGTACACTATAGTGTCTTTAAGGCCGACCAAAGTGCTGAGGACGCCTTCTACTTCGGCTGTAGATACGTTCTCACCCCGCCACCTGGAATTTTCGATTAAACATTTTGTAAGTTTTTCTACAAATTTAGGGAAATAGGGAAATAAAAAAATAACAGAAACTACTGTCCATAATATAATTAATGTATCATTGTCGCTTGCTGGATGGCGGATACATATAAGCAGTGGTCCGATCTAAGTGCTATTTTGGGCTATACTGCCAAATTTTGTCAAAATTCTTTCAGTAGTTTTTGCGTGAAGAAGTAACAAACATCCACCCTAACACCCAGCGCCCATCCATCCTTATTATAGCCCATTCTTACAAACTTTCGCATTCATAATATTAGTAGAAAGTAGGATCAGTAAGAAGGAGAGTATGATAACTTACTCACTCACTCATATCAGCGGAAAGATGCCCACTGCTGGACATAGGCCTCCCCCAGAGATCTCCACAAAGGCCGGTCCTATGCCTTTCGCATCCAGCTGGTACCTGCGATATTTACCAGATCGTCGGTCCACCTAGTGGGAAGCCTACCCACGCTGCGTAGTATGATGACTAACCTGAAGGTATCACCAGTTCGATCCTTGAAGTAGAAGTACCCAAAGTGGTCCATAACCAGGATATCGCCAGTATTGAAGTAACAGTCTCCCTCGACTCTCACATTGCGCACCATCTTTTTCTCAGAAGCGGTTTTATCTGCATACCCTGAGAAGGTCAGGATTGCTTTTCTTGGATCTATTTTCCCTAACAGCAGACCTGGAAATAAATTATCCATGTTAATCGGACATTCGCCAAATGGTCGCGAATTAGTCAAAGGAAAGGAACTTTCTCCTGCGCACACTAAGGTTGTGGAATGAACTACCTAAATAAGTTTTCCCTTGAGATAAAAACATGGAGTTCTTCAAGAAAGGGTTGAAAAGGATTTTACGGGGACGGCAACGCGTGAGTGATGCCCATGGTATTACTTGTATATATGATATAAGCTTGTTTGCCACTTTAGTAGTATAAAATAAATCTGAATGTCAGATCAAGAGTGCGCCATACAAGCATGTATGAAAAAGTTAATGTGGAATGTGCTAGAAATAAAAGAAGTTTGTCAAGATGACATGGGATTGTTCAAGAGGTATATTAGAGGTCTCTTCAAAGGCGGGCAACGCATTGGTGACTCCCTTGGTGTTGCTGATGTATATAGGCGGCGGTGACCACTTTCCATCAGGTGGCCGCTTGCCTGTTTGTCTGCCATATAACATACAAAAAAATATATATCATGTGAAATAATGGCGGTCTCATATTGATCAGATTCATCTAATAATTTATGACAAGATGATGGATATATATGGTTATCATGGTTATCATTATTGTTACCTGGTTCGTGAGGACCACAAGCTATGCATTTCCCATTAGCATCTCTCAAAATTTCACCAGTAATCTCATCGCATCTGAAATAGTAAATTAAATATACTATACACATATTATTCTATGATTTGTTCTTTAGAGACCTCTTTAAACAATTCGAATTTTTAGTCTTTATTTTCAGGCAATAGACCCATAAGTTTCTCATGACATAAGTTGTCATAAGTTATGACAAGGTAACAAATGGTATTTTTTTATATTATTTTACTTTTTTACTACGAAAACGATCAGCTTATAATTACAATAAGTAGGTACAAATATTATGGAAAAACATTACCCAAAACAGTTTTCACTTACAGAAAACAATATTTTTTAAATTGGAAGATCAGGTAAGAAATTAAACCTACTTACTTAAATTTTAATTTGTCCAGTTAATAGAAACAAAAAGTAAACACAAATTCAATTGAACAAAGATCATAGGAAAAGAAGGCTATAAATTAAATCACTTACTTGATTAGAGTAAGAGGGTATACTGATGACACTAGTCTACTTAAGAAACCAATGGCACCAACTTTGGAGTCCAAGTTTACTGAAACATAAACAAAACAATATTAATCAGAAATCTTTCAGGTAGATAGATACCATCCATTTCTGTGGCTCAATCACTGTGGATAAGTAGAAATATAGCTTATAAGACAGTTTTTTGTCACCCATAGCTTTCTTCTATAATAATAAAGATCAAAATAACGCCCACCTAAATAGTTATAATACATTTCACACACATAGATGTTTAAGTACGTTCTACACAAATTGGAATGGTTTTAAATGGTCTGATCAATAAAGATTTATATTATTATTATAAGCCAATGGAAAGGGATGTGCTTGGAGTCTCATTGCGCGATCGAATCGTATGCGAAAAAAGGTCACCGACAAAGCCCGATAGATTGCCAGGCTTAAGTGGCAGTGGGCAGAGCATATAGCTCGCAAAACAGATGGCTGATGGGACAGAAAAGTAGTCGTGAAAGTACTTTAGAATATTGTCACTTACTGAGATTACTGTTCCCCTCGGTGGCTCCGTAGAACTCGACCACTTTCTTAATCCCGAATCTACTGACGAACTCCTCCCAGATCTGAGGTCTTAGTCCGTTGCCGAGTATCGTCGTAACCTTATGGGCCTTATCGTTGGGACCAGGAGGCACTGAGAGAAGATACCGGCATATCTCGCCTATGTATTGCGCTGTCTGAAAGGACAAAAACCAAAGACTTAGACACATTTCAAACTCATAAGTTAAGACTTGGCAGAAGCATTTACTATTGTACATTTTCCACAATGAGATCTCCAGTCTATTTGTCAATTTTTTATTAGTGTCTTATGATTATGAAAACCTTCAACTAATGTAGAAGAGGTTCTAGTCCAACCATAGAGTTTGGAAAGTAAGCTACCTTCATTTGCCATCTTAACCATGAAGGAACTTTCCAATCTCTTTGAGTCCAACAGTGGACGTTACTGTTAAGATTATGACCAGGTGTCTTTTCATCGACAGGGAGTTTATCCTCACACTGAGATTATTCTTCCACGTAGTTGTAAAATTAACTTCTTTTAGGGTACAACATGGAGTCTTTCAAAAGAGGGGTGAAAAGATTATAACGTTATCGGCAATATGGGAGATATGTCCATGATCTAAGAAAAAACGTACGTCGACAGTATATGGTTACTAGCAAGCAGTCCGTAAGCATGTTTGCCAACTTAGCCAAAAAAAAGTTAAGAATATGACATTCGAATTAATCTATGTACAGATCTACAAGGATATTTTAACTCGTGGCCGAAATCAGAACCAACCCTGCCATCTTGTAAAGCATCACATTTGACAGACAGCTGGAGTTTATGGTTAACAACCACGCCCTCATCCAAGTGCCAAAATATCCTTGTAGGTCTGTATACTAACTTTGGGTTTACTATGAGCTCTTATTGCAGGACAAGCTTATGTGACACGTAGTTATAGCTCTATCTCGTCCTGCTCTAACAGCTCATGGTAAACCCCCTGCTACTGTTAACCTACCGTGCACCCATGCTTGATAGTGTCGCTCCAGTAGTTGGAAGCGGAGAACTTTTTCCTCAAGGCCACAGTGCAGCCCATGACCAGAGCCTGGCCAGCGCCCAGCACCCCGCCAGCTGTGTGATGCAGTGGTAACGGATCGTAGACCACGTCAGACGACGTTAGGCGCGCCGATATGTGCGCCGCTAGCGGGATCAGCAAGAACCTGACGATTTTTAAAAAATTAGACTAGTGAGGTATTTGACCGTCATCTCGCCTGGGGGCAAGTGACAATGCGGCCGAAGATGGATAATTATCACAACCCATTACAGCCCACTGCAAGACTTAGGGCCTCTCTCACGAAAGAGGAGATTGTCGCCATGATCTACACGCTTGGTAGGCGGGTTGGAGATCGCAGTGTTATAAATACAACAATGGAAAACGCTGCTGTGCATTTTCCAGCCCACGGAGACTCGCATTATCGTCAAAGTTCAAAGTTCAAATCAATTTTATTCAGTATAAATATTCTCAGAATACACTTATTGAAAGTCCTAGGTATAAACAATATAATAAATTATTAAGAATACTTAATTTAAATTAAATACACATCACAACATTTCAAATTTCATGTATGGTATGGCTACCTTGTGTATAGTCATTAGTACGCGACGTACTTAATATAAAATTTAAAATTGATGTGAAAGTGATTGTTTTATATATCCTTCAAATGTATTGTCTGTCATATTTAAAACGTCTTGCGGTATTCTATTTTTCCCGGTTTCGAGTATCGTTCGCCTTTGTCAATGATGCAATGTGTTTACGAACATACATTAAATTATCATAAATGTATTGCCCAGGAAGAGTCAAAATACCTATCTCTTTAAAGATTTCTCTTAAAGATGTCATAGGACCTAATCTATATGTAGATCGAACTGCTCGCTTTTGAAAAACAAATATTTTGTTTATATCAGCTGCTCTACCCAACAACACAATGCCGTCCTAGCGTTTATCCCAGCCTTTGCCATGGTCCGCTTTCCTGCTCATTCTCCTCCACTTCACCCGGTTTTCTTCGGCATCCTCGCGTCGTAAGCCGTTGTCTCTCGAATCCGACTCAGCAATGTCAATCCAGCGCTTCTTGGGTCGCCCACGGGGCCTCTTTCCTGATACCGGCAGGTTCAGGTACCTATTTCCCACGTATCCCTGAGGCTTTCGTATCACGCCTACGGACCAAACCAGCCTACAGAGACTCTAAATCTTTTATCTCGAAAACATTAGTTGCCTTGTACGACACCCACGAGTGTGAGGGGTTGGTGCTATTCTACTCTGCCGGACACCACACGATCAAGATGTGATAAATAATATTATAAATGCGAAAGTTTGTAAGGATGTATGTTTGGATGTTTGTTACTCCTTCACGCAAAAACTACTGCACGGCGTTTAGTGAAAATAGCACATAGACAACTTATCCCGAAATTTAATGTGGTTCCCGCGGGAACGAGGCTGGATCGTTATAGCCAAATGTTACGCTGACAAAGTGGTGGACAAAAGCTAGTTTCGATTTAGTTACACTTAACTGATGCCTGCATCCCACAAGGGTGCTATTATTTAATTGTTCAATATAATTGTAACGATATTATGCATATAACTAAGTGAATTCAATAATAATAATTACAGGTCTGAAATTTAGCAAGGAATCGATAATTCTCAATTTCAAAACTGAATAAGCTAGACAGATAAATACAAACTTGATGATTCTACATATAGAAATAGCAAACTAACGGAGGATGATGTGGATGACTGTTTTATTTTTTAAGGTTTTAGTGTTAGTTTTAGTTTATTTGTTATGGTTTTGTAAATATATTGTTTGTACTAATAAATAAATAAATGTTTAATTTAGCAAATTATATTTAGAGTATTTAAACTCTCACCCACCTGACGTTGGTAATTATAGCTGCTTTAGGAAAGCCCGTGGTTCCACTAGTATAAATGTACAGTAAAGTATCCCTTGGCTTTGAGGGCACTGTATCGAACGGCTGGTCTGTCATATCCGCCAGCTCTGATGCAAGAGGCGCTGCATCTTGGAGTAAAGAGGTCGAGGAATTCGCTTCTGAGTTGTACTGGAAGAGAGGTATATCCCGGATTTCGTGCTGGATCTCCTTTATAGCTGGAACAGAATATGTTTGTCACGACACTGTTCTAAATAAAACTGCTATTTATTATCATCGTCATCATCAGACTAGCCCTGCACTACAGTTATTCACTGCAAGCCATTAATCGGCAAATGAAGCCTTAAGATATCTTCAGGAAAGTTATCATTGTCGCCGTACAATTACTACATGATTGTTAATGCCTGTCTTGGATAACATAAAAATCTTTACCAAGGATTTGGCTAGTATCTGCGAATTAGTTTGCGTAATGCAGGATGCATTACCTACAGCGGTAGGCAGAGACTATGGAATGCTACAAGGATCATCAATCAATCAATCCTGACGTCTCAATATCTTTACACCCATTCCTCCTCATTCTTGTGGTAAATCCCGGCTCAGCGGCTAACGGTGTCTGGTAGCCAGGATCCTCTCTTCTATTCTGACAAGCAGATTTTCTGAAAGCGGTTTCCTAACAGAAACTTTAATTCACAGGGGTGTGTTGGCTTTTTGCACGGCGACTTGATCCGCACAACCCGATAGGGAAAAGCCGAATCGCCAAAGCCTTGTCCGTCTGTCAGCCGCGTCTCGCGACGAACCAGATGGTGGTGGGGCCCAGTTACTCCCATTATCTTCAGACATATGAACCCTCTTAAATCGACAATCATATGGTGATATTCACACATAATAACTCTTCAATTCAAAGAAAAGCACATCCTACCTGCCCCCAACTCGTCCCCAAATATCACCGCTTTACACCCGACGATCTTGAGACAGTACGTCAACTGAGCGCCCCTCAATTGGGTGTTGACCAGCGCAGTAACCACCCTCAGCTTGGCTAAACCCAGCCATATGAAGACGTACTCCGGCTGGGTGTCCATGAAGAGGGCTATAACTTCGCCGCTCTTGAAGCCTTGCCTTTTGAAGTACCAGGCTATGCGATCGGCTAGCTCGTTGCCCTGTGAACATGTTTGGGAATGGTCAAGGTATTTGTCAAGTGGGAACTGTAGACTATTGCTGGATATTAAGGCGACTACGTAACTATCTGATCTCACCAGCAATTTTGGCGGCTTTGGCCACGGCTCATGCTGAGTGAGGTCCTTTTATCGACCGGGAGGGCCACCGCACGGCAATGCCAAATTGGTTACTTGTAATAATTACGCAATTTTGTTGGATCTTTTTTATTTGATTTTATATCAATAATTGTGTGTTGAAATATGTACCTAAGTAATTTTTTATTTAAATGTTGTGTTGAGGCGTCTTGTTGATAATAATGATTTGTTTATTTATTTATTTATTCAAATATACTAAAAACTGTCAAGACTGACTTGTCTATTTAATTTTGGTAAACAAAGAACCTCGTAACAAAAGCACGACATGCCGTATCAATCACGCTACGCTGTGTATATTTGTCTTGAAATATATATGAAACACAGAATGTGAATACTGCTACAAATCATCCATTTAAATGCATAATTTCACAAAAAAAAAATCACCGTGTCTGATTTAAAATACCATTGATAATTCATTTTGTAGTTTAAGATTTTTTAAACAACTCCTAACCCCATATTCCGTCTTTGGTCGCTAGTACGCCATATTTGTTTACCAAATAAGACAAGTCAGTCCGGACAGAATATAAATGCTTTTTTTATTGCTTATGCACACAGTAAGTCGACCGTTGACGTAATGGTAGGGGGTCATCGGTATATAGGACATCACCAATCTAAGGAGTGCGGATGCGGTACCGGCCTTTGAGAGACCGGAGGTAGCCATGTATTTTAAAGAACTCCATGTTTCAATGTAAAGGAAGGACTTCAGGAAGGAGATCAATCCACATATTGCATGTGTGCAGTGGAAAGGCCAACGATATTACGTTGAGAATCCCATGGACCGCACGTCGAACCAACGTGTCCATTCTCAAGGACCTCAGAATAACCATAAGGACACGTTGCTTGCAGAAACCCGGATAGTTTGGAAAAGCTGATGGTATTTGGTCTGGTCCACGGAAAAAGACCGCGCGGTCGATTGCCTACACGCTGGTCAGACCAAATAAAGTCACATACTGTCCTGCCAATACCTAAACCTATTAAAGCCGCCGAGGACAGAAACACATAGAAGAGTATGGTACATCAAGTGACGAACATTTCAGACTAGACACGACCTTCAGCAATGAAAATACCGCCTACGAAGACAGAACTCAGGTGGTAGGATGCTGTCAAGCCTGAGGAGTACGCCTGGGTGAGTTCCACCACCTTATCTATTTCTGCCGCCAAGCAACAATGCTTGCATTGTTGTATTCCGATTTGAAGGATAAGGTAGCCAGCGATATCACAGGCATGACGCATTTCATCTTAGTCCTCACAGTAAGAACGCACCTGCAGTTCTATATTTTTGCTTTCTGCAACCTAAATGTAGGAATTGTAGATGTTGTGGGCGACAGTTACCACTTACCATCAGGTGGGCTTACTGCTTGTTTGTCACTGAGCAGCATAAAAAAAAGAAACCCACCTGCCCAAACGTGATGAAACGGTCGTCCATCACAAACGCTTTCTTGTCTGGGTGACTCCTCGCAATCTCCTCGAACCTGGCCACTGCGCTGACGCCGGCTCGCTCCCACCTCCGTAGCTGGTATATGGTGCGAAAGAGTACGCGGAGGCCTCTGGAAATTGAACGCAAGGTAAGTTTAAGAGAACTTCTTTGGACTATGACATGTGACCGTTCAAGAGGTATTGGTAGCAGCTCCACTAGTGTTGCTGATGTCCATAGGCGGCGGTGATCACTTTCCATCAGGTGGCCCACATGCCTGTTTGTCTGTCGTATTACATAAAAAGAACATGATCATCTTCATCTCGCCGTCAATATCCCGGCTGTGCTTTCGCGCACGAGGGCTCGGGGTCCAGCTTGACCATAACATAATTACAATAGAGCGACTGCCTTTTGGCCCCCATGACCCTGTTGATAGGGGAAACTGACCAATAGAAACATGGTTGCGCATTCAGTCGCCTGAACGTGTAGGTTTCATCGCGAAGTTTTCCCTGCCAGTAAACTGCTCTGCGCGAGTGGTAGCGGCAGACTAAGTAAATTTCTTTCCGGGTTCGAACCGGAGCGCGTGTCGTGGAGTCGACTAAACAGTGTTTTTCCGTTCCTTTCCGTCCCGTCCCGGATACCTGGTGTTACCTATTATGCACATCTACTAGTTTCAGGTTCGTATTAACTCACACGCGTGTGGCAAAGATCAAGCCCTACGATGCTTTACGCATGGGCATTATATACCGACGACGATAAATTGTAAAATGGAATCGATTGTCTGTCTTCTGTACTCAAGGTCCGTTTTTTCAGGAACGGGTAGGGTGCAATAATAATAAATATGCTTTGACAAATTCACACAGCGCCATCTAGCCCCAAAGTAAGCAAAGCTTGTGTTATGAGTGTTAGATGACTGATTATCTACTTACACTACTAATACTACTACTACTTATACTTTCTAAAATGCATACTTATTATAAATACTACACCCAGACCCGTAACAGAAATTAAAATTCATAATTCCAATTTCTGCTCGGCCGGGAATCGAAAACGGGACCTCTGCATGGCAGATGGTCATGTTAACCAACTGAACCACTCAGGTCATCAATAAATAAAATATACGTAAGCAAAAACCTATATTGCGCATGGTATTCAGGACGCCCTAATTAATGTAATTGACGTTTTAAGATCTTGACGTTAATTTTTAGAACTTAACATTTTACGACTAACAGAACACTTCGGCCACTGGATCAGGCTCAGTTATAGGTCGTTCATCATATTCGTAGTAATAATCATACATCGTCATTTAAAATTGTTTCATGAATATAATATTACTGTCATCATCATCATCATCATCACAGCCCGTAACAGTCCACTGCAGGACTAAGGGCCTCTCCCACGAAAGGGGAGGTTATTGCCATAATCTCCACGCTTGGCAGGCGGGTTGGAGATCGCAGTGTTTAAATATAACAATGGGAAATGCTGCTGCCCATTTTCCAGTCTACGGAGACTCTTGATCTTTTGCCTCGAAAACATTAGTCGCCTTGTACGACACCCGCGAGTGTAAGGGGTTGGCGCTATTCTACTCTGCCGGACACCACACGTCAATATTACTGTCAATCAATCGATAATATATGTTGTCCCTCAAATAATCAGGCAGTCCCCTCGGTATTGAAAATACTCTGTGGCAAACACAGCATGCGTGAACGCAGAAGGTACCCATTTAATAGTGCGAAACTGCGTAACAGCGAGGCCAAGGTCCACTATCACACCCACGGCGCAGGACCCACAATGGCATAATGCCCCACTTCCTGCGCTCAAGGAATCGCGGAGATCGTTCGCGGAAATCTAGTTACATACATACATACGCACTCACGCTCGTATCAGGGCTAACCCTGTGGGATATGAGTGTGAGGGTGTATCTACCTAAGTCTGCCTAAGCAGAGACTATAAAGTGTCACAAGCTACGACCCTACACCTCTTCCATTTACATGGGTGTAATTCTGAATCTCGAAGTTCGTAATAGCGATTTACTAATATTGAGAACGTTCATCATCACGATGCACGGGACTTCGAAAAATTATGTATTGATAATTTCGAAGTTCAATACATAACATATTTTCATATATTTACGCCGGTTGGGGAACATCTGACATACCCTTTTCGAAAAAGGAAGAAGGAAATAATATGGTTCAACGCAATTAAGAGGGAGACATTGGGCCCTGTAATCGGATGCGAGGCCTTGTATGAGATATTTCAGAAATTATTTTACTTTAGACTTTATTCATATAAATGTATCGGGAGTCGATATTGCAGCGTCTGCAGTAACGCAATGCGCGCGCCCAATGCCGCCGCCATCGCCACCCGGCACCGAATTACATAAGTCAGCAAATCGTACTATGGCTGATAATATTATCGATCGTACTAAAATTCATCATCATTATCATTGCAGCCCATAACAGTCTACTGCAGGACTTAGGGCCCCTCCCACGAAAGGGGAGGTTATTGCCATAATTTTTACGCTTGGCAGGTGGGTTGTAGATTGCAGTGTTGTAAATATAACAATGGAAAATGCTGCTGTCCATTTTCCAGCCTACGGAGACTAGATCTTTTACCTGGAAAACATTTGGACACCACACGGCATGTACTAAGATAACGACACTCATATTCTATTTGCTTTGTCACAACACTAACGTAACCTAAATTAAAGTTTTAGATTATTTTATTATTGCAATAATGATTCACAATCGGTTCGGGATAGGCCAAACTACTTTGGCTTGAAATGGGGTTTAGCTGATAACATATTTTATGTAAGTCCTTGCCACCCACTTGCCTAACTCGTCTACTTCCCCGGTCCATATTCCTAGCTTGTTGACTTTCGAACTCACCCATATTCCTAACGTGTCCACTAGTGTCCAATTCCTAAATCGTCTTATAAAAATTATAATAATTAAAAAAACTTGGACAAGTTAGGAATTGCAAATCCATTTTCTTACTTGTTCACATTCCATAACTTTTACTTCCACGCGTCCATTGCCAGGCCGAAATTTCATTTTGTATCATATAGAAGTTTCTAAATGAACAATAACGTAATTTCGTGGCCCCAGCTACTAGCGACATAGACCGTATCACACGATATCGTTAAATTATTACAATAATATAACCGATAGAAAACCATCGCAAAACCCTCGACCAAGTGCACATACACTCAAATATTTCTTAAAGTTCAGATCCCATTTTAATGAAACAAAGCTAAGATACAGCTCGAATAAACTAGCTTTCAAATACAGAAAACCGCATCGAAATCGGTCCACCCGAACGTCACACGATACACCCGTCAAACTTATAACACATTCCTTATTTCTTCGGGGCTTAAAAATCTTCTCATAACCTCCGACCAAGTATATATTAGACTGTGAGGGCGCTGTAGGTTATTCTACGTCATCGAGTACAAGAAAAATTCCACGTTGTAGCGATAATAGCCGCCCTCTTGTTTCTTTGGGCCTTAAAATATATGGGCCCACAGAATACCAGCGCTGTAAGTCGTTTCTTGCGACTCACAGCACATGCTGAGTGGGTACCATTTACGCTGGCCGCCGCGGCACCGACGACGGTGGCATGGGAGACTACGTATTGTTTTTATATTTTAAGTATTCATGTTTCCGTTATCTGTAATTGTAACTGTTATTGTGTCGTGGTGCGCTATGTGTAATAAATGTATTTTCTTCTTTCTTTCTTCTTCTTAAAAAACATCCACCTCAGAACTTGGCCCCTTTCTATATTTACGCTGCCTCGTGATACAACTGGACAGGATACTGTCCATTACTGGAGATCGCAAGAGATACCGCGCCTTCTGATTGGATGATTGGCACCCGCATGGGGTGATGCGCGTCATTGTGTTCCAAACGACGGATTCAAATTTGCAGGTGTCGGGTCGGGTACGAGATGATTTATAGCAGTGTTGACAATGTGACCGAGAATTCGACCGAGCAGAGTTACAGTGCGCGGCACTGAGGGGCAATGAGCGGATGTGAAGCATGGTTGTCGGGCATGGGGATTAAGGCAATCATCTTGGATCTAAAACGATTATGTAAGAGTAAAAAAATCATCTCGACGTCGCGCGTGAGGGTCCGGCCGGGGTTCTCCTTGACCATGATACAGGATTTGGCTGATTAAGTAATTACAGTGGAGCGACTGCCATCTGACCTTCGTCATCAACGTTCGTCAACAGGCAAACCAGATTGGATCATAGTTACACTTCAGACCACAAATAAATAAAGAAATAAAGATATTCTTCGCAGTATCGAACGTACTGCGAAGAATGCACGCACGCACACGCAACACGCACACATTGACAACCAAAACTCTAAATACTATACTTTTTGTTGTTTATAGGAATGTTTCGCGAGCAAGTTATTATTTATTTGATTGATGTTCTGCAGGGAACTGGCTTGCTACTAAAAAAATGCAAGTTCAAGTTGTTTTATATAGAAGTTGACAGTATGGGTCATAGGGAAAATATTTGCTATGGAATCTTGTTTAAATAATAGATAGAAATCCCATGGGTTGAATCATTTGCAAATGTTATTGTGGATCCGTCGAATGCTTTTCCTATAAATATAATCAAGGATCATAATTACTTATCTTCATACGGCTAGATCTCAAGCTACCAAGCTATCAGTGAATCTTACTTCCTTTACGAAAATACTGGAAAATCAAATCTACAACCCAATTGAGTAAAATCGGTCAATAGATCTATCTAACTTCACTCGCTCACAGATAAAAGAGTTGAACTTTGACCTGTTTATAAAACCAACCATGTTGAGTGCTCCTCGTGCTGTGTTGTGTTGGTAAAGGATGATACACGACACTAACGATCTGTTTGTGTACCTAAGGCAAGTACATGCAAGCGTGGATACAGGATTTGGTTCAGAGAGAGGGCAAAGTAAAAATTATACGTGGTATTAATAAATGCTCTGTATTAATAAGTGCTCTGGGCTGAAAACATTTTAGCCTTTTTAGTGGGGTGATCAATCAATGAATGAGCTAGCGGAGTGTGTTCGATAATTTTTGGTCTTAAAAGCGGGGGTGATCAATGAATGTGTGAGCGACACGAGCGAATGCGAAATTTTTGAGCTTTTGAGTTATAAAAACGTGAGGTGGTCATCGAAGGAATAAGCGAGCGGAGCGAGTGCG
This sequence comes from Blastobasis adustella, assembly GCA_907269095.1. Taxonomy (NCBI): domain Eukaryota; kingdom Metazoa; phylum Arthropoda; class Insecta; order Lepidoptera; family Blastobasidae; genus Blastobasis; species Blastobasis adustella. The sequence goes on from OU026132.1 coordinate 4,291,704, forward strand.
AAATTTTGGACATTTAGAGTCCTAACAGCAAGGGGTGATTATCTCAAAAGTAACTTAGGCAAATCAATGAATGAGCGACAGAAACGAGCTTAGTGAACAGTAAGAAAGTAAGCTCGAATTTGTTGACATTTTGGCTTAGATGCTGTAATGATGTGCGATGCAGATCGCAATAAAAGTATCTTAAATTAATGAATGAGCTATCAAAGCGCGCACGAACTTTTTGACATTTCGGTTCTTAAAAGCTGGAGTGATTGTTTAAATGAATAATTAGAGCGCAGCAAGCTTGGAATATTTAGCCTTTTGGCTCGGGCATTTGACCGCCATTTGGCCGTGTGGTGTCCAGCAGAGTAGAATAGCAGCCACCCCTTACACTCGTGGGTGTCGTACAAGCCGACTAATGTTATCGAGGCAAAAGATCTAAAGTCTCCGTAGGTTGGAAAATGGGCAGCAGCGGAAAACGCTTTATATTTTTATATCACTGCGATCTACAACCCACCATCCAAGCGTGGAGATTATGGCAACTACCTCCCCTCTCGTGGGAGACGCCCTTAGCCCTGCAGTGTACTGTTATGGGCTGTGATGATGATGATGATTTGACCGCCATCTCACCTGGTGGTAAGGGACGATGCGGTCGAAGATGGAGCATGCCTGTCTAGCAACAGCCTATTCACTCTAGCCTTGAAGGCGTCCTAATTATAAAGATCAAAGAACACACTCGCAGGCAACGTGTTCCATTCCTTAGCCGTACGCATTATAACTATTAAAAAAATTTAACCAAAGCGACTCGTGGTTGCTGGAAGATCTATGACATAAGGATGAAGCGTTCGCCCTACATACCAACGTAAGGATATAAGGACATAAGGATTGCCTGATGTAACCCGAATTTACAAATATTACACGCTATAAATCTAGTCTTGAAATAGTTACTGTATTAGTAGACATTCTAGCGATAGTAGACGTTTAGTAGACCTACAAAATGTTGGTATATGGCATATACCATTTCTAAAGCGGCACAAATCGTCAATCAACAACGAAATAGACTGAAAGGCAAACATTTAAAAAACTATTGTTTTTGCAAAGTCTCTCAAAAGAACACTGGAGATAGAACACAGATATTAAAGACTTTTCTCATTACTGGCTTTTACTTTTTATTATTAAACAATGTTTGAATTAGCGATGGTTTGCATGAAAAGTTGTGCAGAAGTAATATATCTGATGTGTCCTGTGAAAAGTAATATGTAGGTACATCTCAAAACAGATCATCTTTTCAAAGTGAATGTTTTCGTATGTACTTGCAGATTATGAAAGGAGTTAGATCTATTATTTTATGAAAGATTAAAATCCAAAATAAAATAATGGATTTAGCTCCTTTCATAACCGTCATTTACAAAAATTTTCACTCTGAAAGTGTTTGAGATGTATCACTTTTGACATGACTACAGCTTTGTAATATAATGTTAGAAAAAGTACTCGATGTTTACAAAACATCGATGTTTTCATCCGATACATCGAAAGACATCGATGTACAGTTCCGATATATCGAATCTAAAAAAGCATCTATGTTTTTTCAAAGTGGACACCCCTAGTCAATATATATGCACACCCAGGAACAAAAACATATTTATGAATGACCCAACCTTTGACATTTTGTAGCGATAGTAAGTACATGACCTCTTGTGTGATTTCTATTTTGATTTATAGTTTCGCTTTTCAGACACAGTAAAGCCTCTTTTAGGTTTTGTGGGTCTCCTAAACGTCTACTATCGCTACATAGTGGAATTTATCTCGTACTCGATGACGTATGATAACCTACGGTGCCCTTACAGTCTATTCATTACATAAGCGCCATGCAAGCTGGCCATGTGATTCTTTGGGCCACTGATTGTTTGTGTTAGGCCATGTATAGGCCAAAAGGTTATCGACATCATTTGATATTAGAGTAAAGCAATGCCAGGAATATTTAGAGCAATTTAGTCAAATGATTTATTATGTAAGTATTATGTTTTATTTTATTTGTAAAATTTATTAGGAACTTAGTAAATTAGTGACTTAGCCGCTGGATAAAGCTCCTGTCGGCTAATCTAAGGTTTTTTGGAAGAAATCTATTTGTGGGATAACCTCGGCCGCACTTACCAACAGGTGAAATGGTGGTCAAATGCCTGTCTCGTATATTTAAAAAAAAAAAAAAAAACTTCGATCTATGCATTGTAAAACCGTGTTTTCTTCTGTATTGTATTTAAATATTGCAATTTTGAGTTTACATACATATACATAGATGAGATTGATTCTAATTCAGACCTTTATAAAACTGAAAATAGGCAGCCGTGTTTTTTTGTTGTTTATTTTCCACACTGCGATTTTATTTCCTGTATTAATTATTATAATATGACTATAAAAGCTATTGTTGATGTAAAATGATATCTTGCGAACAATTATTTTAATGACAAATCTGACAGCTTTAGTACTATAGTTGTTCAATAATATAATGATACTGATGTTGTATCTCGACATAGTATAAAACAAAGTTTTCCACCGTCTGTCCCTATGTATCTATGTACGCTTAGATCTTTTAAACAACGCAACGGATTTTAATGCGGTTTTCAACAATACATGGAGTGATTCAAGAGAAAGGTTTATAAGCGCGAAAAAAGGGTAGGTAGGGGTGAAGTAGGTGTACGCGAACGAAGTCGCGCCGGGTCCACTAGTTAAGGATACTTAAATGCCTACGATGTTATATACACTTACGTGCAAAAAAACAGGTTCTTGTCCACTTTTCGACTTGAGTCTGAGTGAGAAAAAGTAGCCCCTCGCGTTCTATACGATCTCGGAGATTTTGTTTTGTGTGTACAATCACTTTACTTACTTTATCACACTAGTACTTTAGCATTGTCAATCATATGTAATTTACGGTCAGTTTTCCGTAGGTTAATCTGTTGTTAATTATCAATTAAAATTCGCCATCTTTACATATGGTGATTTGTAGACAGAGATGGAAAGATATTTTTTCGATGATTAACATTGACTTCCTTTTCGAAACTGGACGTAATTCGACATCGCAGTAAAGAGTTTGTGTTCTTTCTACCGCTGTGAACTTTGAGGATATTTAATTTTAGTTCCATTTTGGATACTGGTTCACTCTTAGGGTAAATCATTATTAAGAAACACTAAAGAACTATTGTGAAATTATCAACAGGGAATTAGGAATCTTGAAGTGGGAGAAGGAAAAGGAAAGTAAGAAGAAGACTATAATTTATCAATAAAGTAAAATTATGAAAGCAAATAGAAAAAAAAGAAAAAAAGATGTATGATTGTTTTTTATACCTAGAAGGTGGCAAACAAGCTTACGGCCCGCCTGATGGTAAGCAGTCACCGCAGTCTATGGACGTTTGCAATACCAGGGGCATCACCCACGCGTTGCCGACCCCAAATCTGGTCAACGGTGTCTGCCTACTCTAGAACACCTTAATTCGGGAAATAGGCGTAGTGTTATGTTTATGTGTGTATGTGTGTGTGTGTGTGTGTGTAAAATTATAAAATTTAACATTTTTCCTTTGAAAAATAAATTCTTTCATTTAAAAATTAACAGATTTGCGAAACAAAATATGGCGGCGGCGAACAGTTAACTCACGCATTGTGTAAATGATATTTATTTGTAATTTGTTTACCAATATAATTAACAAATAGATGCCAGCTTTTACGATAATGATGTGTGTTTATTTCATTAGATACTGTATTGAATATGTCAATGAAAACATGATAATGAATATCCGATATTGTGACTTGTTTTTTTTTGCACGCAACTGTATTATTGTCATGGTCTGCTAACTCCATTTACGAAACACCTTGCGTATTTCCGTGCAATTGTTAAAAAATGGTTTTGTTTGATTGCTACTTTTCAATTAAGTTATATGCACTCTATATACCGAAGTATCTATCTATTTTTAACCGTGTATATAATATTTTCAGGTTGACCTTAGCCCCTGGACAAATAAACAAAATAAAATTTAAAAAATTCTTGGACATATTCACACAGCGCCATTTAGCCCTAAAGTAAGCAAAGCTTATCCTATGGGTGTTAGATAACTGATAAACGAATTATATTCTTTTTTTAAATACATACTTATTATACACACTACACCCAGACCGTAACAGAAATTAAAATTCATCATATCGATTTCTGCACGGTCGGGAATCGAACCCGGGACCTCTGCTTGGCGAATCTAAACCACGCAGGCCATCAATTTATGTTATATAGGTATGTTTTCATAAAACCCTGCATACAAAGATTTTGACATATTTGTATAGCAGTGCTACTCAGCAATATGGTAAAATAACTTCCTCTTTAATTAGACAATTTTCTTAACTGTAACTTAATCGGCCACAAATAGAACATACTCATAAACTGTATCACGACAACACGTATTGATTGATTTATATAATTAAATAGTGACATTGACGTGACACTTGAGATGCGAGTGACTTATGTCAAGCTGCAAATTATAAGAGACAATAATTATGAACTGTATTTATAATAATGAATAATGAAGGAAGAGAAATAAATGAAAGGAATTAAATAATTACAGTAGTTAAAACATATTTTCATAATTAAAAACGAAATGAATAATAATTAATTAATGATGTAGAGTTCTAATTAAATTCAAAAAACTAGCAATGGGTAGGTACTTCCTAGACCGTGCAACTACATAGTGATAAATTTAAAATAGTTGTATTTTCGGTAAACATTTTAACGCAGTTTTGTTCTAAATATACTACTATACTAGTATTATTCGTCTTTGTCCAGAGCGTAAGGACATCCTGACATACATACAACAATTTATGAGTTGATATGCCTACAAGCGTGTCAATGTAATTTAAGCGACTGATCATGTCACTGTGATATGGTCTGGTCAGGTTCCTCTGTTAACAGGGTCACAGAGAATAATAATCTAGTCTGCCCAAATTCTAGACTATGGTCAAGACGGTACCTGGGCCCTCGCGCGTCAGAGCACAACCGAGATATTAAAATAAATAAATATACATGGACAAATTTAAAAGTTAGCAACGCTTGTATTATTGGTATTAGATAACTGAAAAACTACTTATATACTTTTAAATACATACTTATTAAACTACAGACCCGTAACAGACATTAAAAAATTCGTAATTTCTTCTAGGCCGGGCGGACTCTGGGCCGTCGCGTGCCACGCGGGGGCGCAACCTGGACATAACGCCAAGATGTTGATGATGATGATGATTTCTTCTCGGCCGGGAACCGAAACCGGTACCTCTGCGTGGCATACCGGGTTATTACCAACTGAACCACTCAGTTCGTCATGTTGACGCCAAGGTGATTGTTATGGATACTTATAAAGCTGAGGATAGTAAACAAATAACTCACAACATATCCCGTCTGAAGGTCTTCTTCCATATGTAGACCCACTGGTATCGATCACCGGTCATGAGGTAGGCCCCCAGGAGAGCCACAGCTCCCAGGATCGTCGGAGAGCCCCTCGTGAGCCATCCCAGGGCTGCACATGTGGCCCCAATAGACACCAGTACAATGCCCTTCTTTCGCTCGGCCTCCTCGAAGCGTGCTTCTGCCTTTTCTGACATCCTGGTACTTTTAGCGCTGACTCATAGTTTTTGGACTGCAAATAACAAAGAAACAAATCATCATCGTGTCTATAATGTAGTATGCGTGGATCATTTTGGCTGTATGGTACCTGGCACAGTAGGTATAATACCATCAATTCCATCCAATTTTTTCTATATGACTCACAATAATTTCCGTGTGCGCTACGTAAAAGGCGAATATAATGGTAGACCATATGAACCTAAAGGCTTTGCGTCTCGCACGGATAGAAGCCAATCATACTTACAAACAATACTTACGTCCAGTTTCTGAAACGCTTGTCAATGTTATTCATTCATTAAAAGTCTTTCCGTCTCTGTCTATAGCTCACCGTAGATAAGGATGGCGAATTTTTATTGATGATTAACAATAGATTAACGTACAAGAAACGGGCCGTAAGTAAATAAACGAGGATTTTCACGATTCCAGATGGCGCTAGTGAGGCGTAAGGTCTGTATCTATCTAGTCAAAATACTGTCGTGATATTGGATAGAAACAACTGCTGAAAAATTACGAATCTATTCCAGACAGTAAAAATTGAAATTAATCATCTTGGCGATAATGTCCCGGTTGTGCTCTCGCGCCCGAGTGCCCGGGGTCCGCCTTGCTCATGATCCAGGATTTGACAGATCAGATATTTACAGTGGAGCGACTGTCATCAGACCCTGCCCAGATTGGATCATATACACATCCAGGCGCCTGAATGTGCAGGTTTTATCACGATGTTTTCCCTCACCGTAAGAGCATCGGTTAATATTGAACTAATGTACATAACTCAGAATTGAGTCATTGGCACATGGCCGGAGCGGGATTCTAACCCTGTACCTCTCGCTTCGAGTCGGATACCCTGACCGCTCGGCCACCGACGCTCCTTTTATTCCAGACAATGACGACAATGACAGGGTTTTTTTGACAGCATACCTTACGTCGCAGTAATGCCATCTCGTGGATTTTGGAATCCCTGATAGCGGATCTTTGTTAAGTGAACACACTGCGTTCAATGCAGCTCTATGATGGTCAAATGCGTCTATTTTGACGGACAGACGGTATAGTCCCAATCGCCACTCAAGTATTGCCAACTATCGCGCGCACTGTGAGACCTCATAGTCACGTTTCTGAATACAGGTTTTCGTTTATTTGTACCAACAATCGCCTTTTTTTTTTTAAATTAATAAGTATAGGTAATTTTTCCAAATGTTTACCGAAATAACCAGTCCTCAAATAGTTCTACTAAGTACCAATGTTTACATAAAATTTATGAATACCGATCGAATAAAAAATCGATAAAAACAAGAAAAAAACATACGTAGACACCTAACTCCTTAATATTTGCTATAGTCAAGGTTTGCTTATGTATTTCTTTTTTGTAAAAGCATATTAATTAATGCACCAACAATTCAATACCAATTGCACGAAATTACATCGACAATAGCAGCAACATGCAACCGTAACATAAACATACACTACACAAGACCAATTTCCTGTCACCGAGTCCATTTCATTCATTAATAACAAGTCACGGAAGCCGCCACTGTTTAAACATGACTTGTAACTTAAACTAAACAAAATGCTCACTCAACTTACACTCAGCTAGCCTTTGACCACATTCGATATACAAATTACAAAACACTCAAATATCAATATGGTTCACTTGATATGGAACTGTGTAACCTCGTACCAACGCACAGCAGGGTCAAAACTCGAGCATGAACTGTGTCTGAGCGTCTGACTACAACTGAGAGCTACACCGCTACAAGGTCATATGACATGACTGCCGGCTACAAGCGGCTAGTGTGGGGAAACCGGTTTGTTGTAGGTATCGATGGGTTCGAATAATAGGGACGTTGAATAAAAAATAAAATTGCTTCAATTGAATGATTTTAGCTTAACAAATCTTTAGAAGTTTCGACTCCTTTCATTTTAAAAATAGTATTAAAAAAACGAAAATTAAATTAAATTGAAAATAAAAAATATTTTTTTAGACAAAAAAAATAAACAATGTTAGTAACAGTTTAAAGGTGTACTTTAGTAGGTGCATGTATAATTATATAGTATTGTGGTTATTTTTAAACTTTGATAATACTATAATTGAACTATGAATTCAGCGTCAGAAGCCAATGAGGTCTTCTCCACTATTTATAGTTGTGTTAAATAAGGTTATCAGAGCTCGGATAACGAAGCTAACGAAGAGGTTTGAGGATCCTCTGACTGACTTAATATGTGATCATATATCTGTAAACATTCAACTATCAGGTGATGGTGGCAGAGATCAAGCCTGAGGACTCGGCCTATGTGAGCACCACCGCCACTACCTTATCTATTTCTGACGCCAAGCAACAATGCTTGCATTGTCGTGTTCCGGTTTGAAGGATATTAGAGGAAATACATCGTAAAATAAGGACAAATTATACAATGTTATTTACACTACACAGTCGCAAAAACAATGACTGTAGCAATTTCCAAACGTGAACGTTGAAATTTAATACGTTTATGTAATTCATCCCGCTTTAGTATCACCTTGCGGTTTGTGATCAACTGCGATCTAAAATCAGGTCAAACCACAATACTGTTGCTTCAGTACCCATATAAATGGATACACTTACATACGTCATTAGTAAATCATGCACATATTTACTCGAGACGAAGCTGTAAGAAGCGGAACTTGCCCATGTGCTTTTTTAAACCACTTATGTGGCAAACAAGCTTACAGCCTGCCTGATGGTAAGCGTCACCGCAGCCTATGATAGTTTGCAATACCAGGGGCATCACCCACGCGTTGCCGGCCCCGCAAAAACCTTTTTACCCATTTCTTGAAGAAATCCATGTTGTACTCTGCAGGGAAAACCTCTCCTAAGCTGAAATTTTAAAATTTACCTGTAAATTATTTCTCTCTTTACCTTTCTTTAAATTGGTTAACGGCGTTACAGTTTGGTGAAATCTCTAAATAGTAATCTAATTGCTAATAGGCAAGGTATGCGTCCTGCAGCTAATTAATAATGATGATGAGTTTGTAACAAAGTCGAGATAGTTTTTGCATGGAGTGGTTTCTAAATTATGTATGCAAACCTTTGTTGATTTTCCGTAATGGTTGGTGTTATTTTGCAAGTGGTTATTTTTACCTGTGCGCTATTATCGGCCTAGTTGAACAAATAAGTTACAACTTACTAACAAATATGTTCAGCGCAGCTGAATACATTTCGTCAATTTCACATCGTCAGTAATCATCACTACACAGCACACAAGTTATAACAACCAAGTTACAATAAAACGTAATCACTCCGCATTTATAACATATTATAGATACAAATAATTACACTACCCATCCTTTTCAGGTCTTCGAATTTCTTACGTCAGTAGATAAACAGGCGAGCGGGCCACCTGATTGAAAGTGGTCAAAGCTACATATGGACGTTAGCAACCAATGCATTGTCCACTTCTAAAAACTCCAGGACACGTTGCTCCCCTAGGCCCCTCCACTGCCAAAGCTAGTTACACGGTGCAACTTCACATGGGGCACTGGAGACCTTACTCCATGGCTGGAACACCATACCACTTAGAATAATTTGAATACAATATTACTAATATTATTTTTATGTATTACTACGTATTAGTACTATTTACGATATTGTGTTATGTTATGATGCTGTATTGTATTGTTCAACAATAAATAAATAATCATTTATTTCAGAATTTAAGCAATTCCATATTCTTTGATGAGGTAGGTACTAATGTACCTACCAAATTCAATAAAATAAAATATGTTGTATTAAATTTGCCGATAGTTTTGTCGATACGTGCCCATCATTAGAACTCGTAATCAAAAGGAATCCCTCCCACCATCAGTTATCGTTAGGACAACGGCACCGGACCGTATGCGTATGCGTATGCGCATATCAAAGAAATAAGCTTAATTCCTTATACGATAAGGTCCTTTTTCGTTTGAACGGTGGATTGTTTTGTTTATACTTATTACTTTTACTAATCACTGATAAAAGTGACTATATTTATAAGTTATCATAATAAATACATGGCTCTACTTTCCTATCATGAATAACAGTTACTTAGAGCAGATTGTAAATTTGATCAAGCATGATAACAATTACACAATCGGTAAATAATAATGAATTATCGATATGTTAAATTTATGCACAAACAATATGAATTTACAATAAAAAAATAAAAAATAATTAGCTTGGCTTAAAAGTCCCGGTTGTGCTCTCGCGCACGAGGGCCCGTGGTCCGCCTTGACCATAATCCAGGATTTGGCTATCAGGTAATTACAGTGGAGCGACTACCCATTTGACCTCCGTGGCTCTGCTACCAGGGGAACCTGACCAGATTGGATCATGGTTACAAATTCAGTTGCCTGAATTTGCAGGTTTCATCACGATGTTTTCCCTCACCGTAAGAGCATTGGTTAGAATTCAACTAATGTACTCGTACATAACTCAGAAAAGAGTCATTGGTACTTACATGGCCGCAGCGGGACTCGAACCCTCTCGCTTACGAGCCGGATACTCAACCGTTCGGCTTACGAAATAATTGAGTTAAATAAAAAATCCTATTATTCTATAGATAAGGACAAAACTAGAGCACTAAGATAGTGATATTATTAAGTTATTTTTAGAATGAGAAGATACTTTTTGTTTTTGTGTGGGTGATGTGTGTGTAGTTAGGTGAAGTCTCCGAGCTTGGCAGACGGTTTAGAGATCACAGTGTTGCAGACACACCAGAAAACGTTTCCCGTGATCTGAATATCTAGTCCGCAGTCCTAGATCTGCCAGTGAAATCATTACACACGTGCAGTACAAGAGCAAAAGTGCATTGCCACTTAAATTGGTATTTGATGCATCTTTGGCTAAAATGGTGTTGCTGGCATCGACAAGTAGGGCACTAAGGGTTCTCCTCGTGAGGGCTCTACAGAGGATCACTGCCTCATTTACAATGTAAAAGAAAGTGCGTCCTACGTTCTCTCTCTATGTCCAACTGGTCTTTAAGACCGCTGGAAAGCGTACTGACCCAGTACTCCCCATTACACTATATGGCACCTCGATTCAAAGGGTAAATCAATATAAGTATTTGGGTCACATTGTCACCAGCGATCTTAAGGACCACATGGACATAGAGACAGAACGTAGGGCGATGGCGGTGATGGGTAATATGATTGTCCGTAAAAATCAACAAATTTAAAAGTTATAATACACAAAAGGGAGTAAAAAAATACATTGTCCTACGTAGATATGTAATGTCGCGGCGGCGAGTGCAAAAGGGTCCCACTTAGCTTATGCTGTGAACCGCAAGGCGTCTTACAGCGCTGGTTTTCTGTGGACCTTATTTTAAAAGCATGTTAGTAAAGCTTCATAATATATAATAAATTATACCTAAATATTGATTTGGGATTGTTATTGTTTTTGTTTATTAGAAAATAAAAGTTTTTTATTACTCTGTTATTTGGTTATATTTAGTTACATGTGCCTATCTTTTATATTAACTTTGTTGGTAACTTACCTTAGCGTTAACTGAATAGTAAATACCTATACCTACTTGCTACATACACAGAGACAGAACTCAAACGCAATCAGCGACGTGTAGACCAACTGACATTTAATTTTATCTTAATGAAATAGTTAGCCCTAGCACTGGCCTTGGCCTATTTGGGCTGCCATGTTCATATACTATTTAGCTTATATAGTTCTTGGACACATGCTTAGACTCAAGGTATTTGTCAATGTTACTACGCATTGAAAATAAAAAAATAATTAAAAGAAATTCACTTTGCTTAAAGAAGGGGTATTATTAATTTAGGAAAAAAAAAATATTTCGTGAATACTATAAAAACCGCCTAACAATTGCACTTGTCTTATTGTACCATTCCTCGATAGTCCAAATCCGAACTTTGGTGTTTTTTCGTTTCGTCGTGATAACATCAGCATAGAGTCTGAGAGGCTGTACAAGGCAGCGTGGAAGGCACTCGGGCTCGCAGCAGACCTCCAGCTGGACGGACCAAGTTAGAAAGGCTTTTGATGGGCCCCTTCACGAGTGCTCAAGACAAGCAGCCCTGAGGAAAGAATGAAGGTGACTGGTGAAGCTCGCCACCAACACATATCAACCACGACTACTCTGCCAAGAGTGCTACGACTGAGAAAAAGATTTTACATCAGAACACATAGTAACACATTCAGTCGCCTGAATGTGCAGGTTTCATCACGATGTTTTCCCTTAGAACATCGGTTAAGTATTTAACTCATCTCATCATCTTGGCATTATGTCCCGGTTGGGCCCCACGCAGGGTCTGCTTTCCTGCTATTTTTGGCCCACCTCGCTTGGTCTTCGGCATTCTTAATTAAGTATTCAACTAATGTACCTATATAACTCAAAAAAGAGTCATTGGCACATGGCCACAGTGGGATTCGAACCCGATACCTCCACTTACGAATATGATACCGTTAGGCGCTGTCCTTATTGGCATTTGGGCCTATGCCCAGCAGTAGGCGTCTTCCGGCTGATATGATGCTATAGATAAATAATCTTTTTGTTTGTTAGATAGACGGAACCCTTCAGCATGGAATAAAGCTTTCACTCGGCAGTTGACTCATCATCATCATCTTGGCGGTAATGTCCCGGTTGTACTCTTGCGCACGTGGGCCCGGGGTCTGCCTTGACCATGATCCAGGATTTGGCTGATCAGGTAATTACAGCGGGGCGACTGCCATTTGATATCCGTGACTCTGCTACCAGGGGAACCTGACCAGATTGGATCATGGTTATAAATTCAGGCTGAATTTGCAGGTTTCATCACGATGTTTTATACAGCTGACTGTACTAAAAAACTTGAGGTTTACTAATCGTTTTTACTGTGCCTGAGGGACGGACAAGGACATGCAGAGAACAAAGTGATGCTATAACGGTTTCAGTAATTTTTTTCCCTTTTATATACGGAGCTCTAAACTATGTAAATAATAGTAAATAAATCTATTTTATACTTAACCTATTTTTCATTGACACGATAAGAAGAAGACGGAACCCTAACAAACAAAAGACAGCTGATTATTTTCTTTTGTCTTTACTTCGTTTGTATTGTTTTGGTATTGTGTTGAAGGTCACTATGTCGTTGTGCTTAAGATAAAAATAAAAATGTTGTTTATTTTCAACATTCTCGTCATAATACTTGCATCAGGCTTTTGTAAAGATCGGCTCTTCTGGGAAAGCGGTTTCAGATTGATTGAAAGTGCTTTCTTACCATAAAATTGCTAATTCTTAGAAAGGCATGTCTACCAAGCGCCTGGTTATGCGATCCGGTGTAATCGATTACAGTTCAATCGAGCTATTACTAACAGTAGCAGAATACCAAAAACATGTCAAACTGCCCTTGAGCTGCAATAGCGATCCAATTACAATTCGATCCACCCATCAGTAAATTATCGGACTCGAGGTCCTGAATTCAGCGTGTATTTACACCTTCTCAGCGGAAGTGACCATTGCGACATGGTGACTAAAAGGTGTACAATACAATACAATCGTTAAAAATAATAAGGATAAATTTTATTTAGTTACTTATAATAAAAAATACACTAATACCTATATCTAAAATACCAAATATATACACTAATACATATAAAATTTACTAAACTAAAACCTTATAGTTATAAATATTTTAACTTTATAACTAAATTAAAAAATATTTAAATTACCAGGGCCCCGCGGTAAGGTGCCCATCATGGCGGCGGCATTCCCGCGCTGGATGGCGATACTTATCCGTTGCGCGAGAAAGCCGCCGGCACGTGGGTCACCCGTCGCCTCCCTGAGCCGCTTACTAAGCTCCCTGAAGAGCGAGTGTGCGCCCGGGCCCCACGGACCCAGTGTCTCGACACCAAATGCGACAAAGTCGTATTGGGCGCCGAGACAACTGTACTTGCCCACCTTCGAGCGCTCACGCATCTAAGCCGCCGCGCCAGCCCGTTTGGCGGTTGCCGGAAGATAGGTCGCAGCTAGTGTGTCGACGCACGTTGCGTCCCACAACAGCGGGCGACCCATCCTCCACGGTATCATAGACATCCCGTCAGGTCTCTTGCCATCGTCCCGTGCAATGTGTTGAGGTTCTAGGATTGCGGGGACGTTGGCGCTGACGAGAGACCGTCGCAGAATGTCATTGATCGCGGCGTGACGGGAGAGGCGGCCAGCGCTCGAAGAACAGGCAAGCCCATGGTGACCGAGGTGGTCAACACTCGCTCCACACGAAGCACAGCTATGGTCGATACAAACCTCGGCTCCCAGCCGGAGACCGATGGCGAGACGGAGAGTGGTCGGGTCGATGAAAGTGCCGGTGTTGGGGGATGGGTAGGCGTTGAGCCAGTGCCCGGATTCTTGTCTGGCAACTGCTTCCAGCCTGGCGCGGTCTTTTAAAGATGGTGAGTTATTGATGAGAGTATCGTATATGACTTGAGATGAAATGTTATCCCAGGCCTTTTTAATTTTGGGTGTGGGAGGAAAATTTGGGCTCGGTCCAGCTAGCCAGGCAGTTTCAGCCTCCGCCAAGCACGCGACCTCACAGTTTGTAGCCACGGGGGCTTTAAGAATATTTCTTGAGGTCAGATGAGCTATAGATAGAGGACAGAAACGCCGGCAGTGCTACACTAGAGATTTTACGGGTTCCCAGGCCACCATATCTAATTGGCAGGGAGGCCTGGGTCCATGCCTGCTCGCTGAGTCTGATGTTTGTGATTGATTCAATTTGGAATTTTATTACATTATCTAGGTCATGGATTAGATCAGGGATTTTCCACACTGGGCAGCAGCGGAGCAGGTAAGTAAATTTTGGAACGAAAAGACAAAACAGTATGAAAAGGGCAGAATGGCTGCTAATTTTAAGGAGGCGGTCCGAAAATTCATTAAATTTAGAAACCGAACTTGTTAGGAGCGGTGGAATGGCCTCGTCAAAAATAGGGGAGCTAAGGAGGCTCAGACTGTCTTTTGTTAGTATTCTAATATTTGGGGCTACGCTATTAAAATTTTGGACTATGGATTGTGCCAAGATTGTGTCTATTTTCTCAGAAATGTAGAGTTCACATTTGTTAAAATTTAGTTCCAAACCAATGAGTTCAAAATTGTGTATTATCATTTCTAAATCAGTTAGAACAGTCTGAGCGTCCCCAGCTATGGTACCGTCGTCCAGGTACCATACGTTTATTTTGAAATGACACTGTGGATTATCGAGTTTATGGCCAAACTGAAGATCGCTGGACCGAGGGGATCACCCTGCTGACACCCCACAGCCGAAAGAATTTCATTATTTTTGTGCAATAGTATCGTTTGTTGGTAAATAGATTTACATGTAAATTTTAATGCTACTTTACCTTTGTAAAGCAAGTATCGTTACATTAAGAAATCGCAATATTATCACTGAATAATAATCAAATTTCGAATTAAAACAATATAAATTCGTCCATAAAATTAAATTGTTTAAATGTCTCATTACTATAATGTCGTGGGGTGGGGGTGGCTTTTAATCAAAATTCTGACCTACCACTATAAGCACCTACACCATTAAATAATAACTCGTTTTTAAAAACATTACTCGCTAGGGGGGCGATTTTTCAATCCTCAGATAAGACATATCGTATCAGTCTGATAAGTTATCTTGTTACTAAAATGAAATCGTTACATGATACGAAGAATTATAGTTTGCTTTAATTTGGTGGTATATTAAAGCTCATTGTGATTGATGCTCATCAGCAGATCCTCGAGCATCGGCGAAGGGTTGCGCGTCTGTCGGTATTCTACAGGTTACATTTCGGAGAGTATGCGAAGCATCTGCACGACCTCATTCGAGCGAGAGGGAAGCTCGATCCGGGTGAACGCTTCATCCTTATGTCGTGGATCTTCCAGCTATCGCACGAGCCGCTTTTGTTCAATCTTTATAATGCGTACGGCTAAGTATTGGAACACGTTGCCTGCGAGTGTGTTACCTGATCTAATTTGGACGCCTTCAAACTAGAGTGAATAGGCTGTTCTTAGACAGGCATGCTCCATCTTCGGCCGCACCGTTACTTACCACCAGGTGCGATGGCGACCAAATGCCTGGCTAGACAAATATAAAAAAGGTACCGGGTTCCAACACCAGTGGCAGTAACAGTAACTATTTTTAGGTTAGGACACTTATTTCTTTAATTGAAGAACTATCCATTGACGTGATTTTCATGGCAGTACTTTTTTATATTTAAAAACATATGGTTTTGTTGTTAATTGATGTATTTAATACGGTTTAACAGATATACATAATAATTATACCTAATTTCTACAATACATTACAACTTAACTCATAATTATTTACATCGGCATTAACTATCGTATACTGGGCAATAATGACAAAGACCCTTGCATTTTTGTAAATCCATACGTACTCACGCACGTTTCCCATAGAGGTAGGCATGTGACCTACTGGGAATTCTTATTCCATTAGGTAACAGTGTGACAGAAGTGTGACACAATAGCGATTTTTATTCCCCTTGGGTAAGAGTGTAACAGATGTGTGACACAATACCGATTTTTATTCCCCTTGGGTAACAGTGTGACAGAAGTGTGACACAATAGCGATTTTTATTCCCCTTGGGTAAGAGTGTGACATATGTGTGACACAATAGCGATTTTTATTCCCCTTGGGTAACAGTGTGACAGAAGTGTGACACAATAGCGATTTTTATTCCCCTTGGGTAAGAGTGTGACAGAAGTGTGACACAATAGCGATTTTTATTCCCCTTGGGTAAGAGTGTGACAGAAGTGTGACACAATAGCGATTTTTATTCCCCTTGGGTAAGAGTGTGACAGAAGTGTGACACAATAGCGATTTTTATTCCCCTTGGGTAAGAGTGACAGATGTGTGACACAATAGCGATTTTTATTCCCCTTGGGTAAGAGTGTGACAGAAGTGTGACACAATAGCGATTTTTATTCCCCTTGGGTAAGAGTGTGACAGAAGTGTGACACAATAGCGATTTTTATTCCCCTTGGGTAAGAGTGTGACAGAAGTGTGACACAATAGCGATTTTTATTCCCCTTGGGTAAGAGTGTGACAGAAGTGTGACACAATAGCGATTTTTATTCCCCTTGGGTAAGAGTGTGACAGAAGTGTGACACAATAGCGATTTTTATTCCCCTTGGGTAAGAGTGTGACAGATGTGTGACACATCGGGATTTTTTTTATCAACAGCTCTTAAAACTTTTACATCAGATATTCGTAAATAACAGAAAGCCAATAACAGAAGATTCTTGCATTTTTATATCTACACATATACTTACTCACGTACGTTTCCCATAGGGGTAGAGGTAGGCATGTGACCTACCCGGAATTTTTATTTCATTAGGTAACAGTGTGACAGAAGTGTGACACGTTGGGATTTTCTTTCCTGTTGGGTAACAGTGTTACAGTAAGGGAACAAAGGAGACAATGAGTGGGAACTCATCTGACTATGAGGGTAACGTTGGTTGTCGTACGTTATTGAGTACAAAAAAAATTCCACCTCATAGCGATAGTAGACATTTAAGTGACCCACAAAACGTTGGTCAGCTGGCACAAACTGGCAAAAAAGAAATTAATTAAGTGACCCAATCTTCAACTTTTCGTGGCGATATTACTAACATATTCTCTTGTGTGTGTTCTATAAGTAAAAATATCGGTTTTCAGTCACGTTAAAATCATTTTCCTTTTTGGTGAATATACTGTGGCCGAAAAGCGAAACTGCCAAAACGCTACAGAGTTGTTTTTTCTTGTACTCGATTATGTAGTAAACCTGCACCCTCAGTCTATTACGAAATAAGAAATTTCTTTCACAATATCTTACACATTAGTCAACACAATCTCATTCTTCTGCAGAACGTCTCTGGCATTCGCTTTCCCCAAAAACGTCTGCTGGATCGCGTCTACCGTCAAGCCTTTGGTCTCTGGCTGGTAATTGTAAGCGAATACGGCAGTGAGGAAGCAGCACACAGCAAAGATGTAGAAGACGGGCCCAAGGCCCATGGCGTCGACCAAAGGGTTGAAGATGAACAGGATGACGAAGTTGCAGAGCCAGGCCCACTCGAAGACCAGCATCGACATGAAGCTTTTCACCTGAAATTTGAAGCAATTTATTTATGTAAGGACATTGATCGTTATAGGTAGGCACTATGTGATCAATGGGGCAGTAAAGTTCTCGAGTGGCTACCACATACCGGAAGATGTAGCGTAAATAGGCCTCCTACAAGGTAGACCGACGACCTGGTAAAGATCGCAGGTACCGGCATGATGCAAAAAATTGTCCTAAAAAGTATTCCATTTATTAGCCACATTGTTTTGTTATGGTTTGAAGCATAAGGTAGCCAGCGCAATAACAGGCATGAAGCATTTCATATTAGTCCTCAGTGTGACAACGTACATACAGTTCTGCTTTTTTGCTAAATGCATGAATCGTAGACGTAATGATCGACAGTTACCGCTTACCATCAGGTGGGCTGTCTGCTCGTTTGTTACTGCGTAGTATAAAAAAAACTAAGTTGTCCGTCCGTTCATCTGTCTGTCCTTCTGTCAAGACCCTTTTTATTTTATTTGATGCCCAAGATTATGGGCATAATCTCTACGCTTGGCAGGCGGGTTGGAGATAGCAGTGTTATAAATATAACAATGGAAAATTCTGCTGCCTATTTTCTAGATCTTTTGTCTCGAAAACATTAGTCGCCTCGTAAGATACGATACAACCCTACACTGCCCGTAGCCCGACATGTCTTGGCCGATGTTTTGCCATTGACACTGTTGACACAGCAAAATGGTGAAGTCAAGGAAGGGTAGATCAAATCGAAGACGGATTTCAACTTTCAGATTTTTTGTATGCGGCTGGAGAGTTTCAGGCAAAATTCTGACGAAATATTTACCTTCGGCTGTGTCACAAATAATAAATAATAACTTCACAAAAATAAACGTATTATTATATTATAAATACAGGTTTTAAACCAATCTACAAAGGATCGCATTAATCTCCAATCTTCTAGATCTCAAGACACCACCATTGTGATCTTCATGCAACAGAACGCCTGATTCAACCTTTATAGCTAGTGCTATAAATAGCTACTAAATCGAATACCCATCTGGGGCGTCGGTGGCCGAGTGGTTAAGGTATCCAGGTCGAAAGCTAGAGGTACGGGGTTCGAATTCCATTGCGGCCATATACCAATGTCTCTTTTCTGAGTTATGTACATTAGTTAAGTACTAACTGATGCTCTTACAGTGAGAGAAAACATCGTGATGAAACCAGCACATTCAGACGAGTAAAAATGTAAACCATAATCCAATCTGTTAACAGATCACGGATATCAAATGGCAGTAACTCCACTGTAATTACCTTGGGTCATGGTTTAGGCGGACCCCAGGCCCTCGTGCGCGATGGCTCAACCGGATATGAACGCCAAGATGATCAAGTACCTACCTCAGGCAAAAACACCTCTGCAAGCAAAACGAACGGCACAGTTCCCGCGCCAAAGGTGTATGCCGTAGAGAACATGTATATGAACACCGCAGTCATCCAGTGAGGCGCCCAACTGATATGCAACTGGGTTCCGAGGGCCACGCAGCAGACTCCACAGGCGACTGATGAGTAAATCATCAGGGGCTGGAAGAAAGAAAGATGATATGAGACTTTTGTAAAGCAAAGTTCTAGTCATTTGTAAATAAAACCGTGTGGTATACGGCACAGTCGGTGTCCGGCAGATTAGAATAGCACCAGCCCCTTACACTCGTGAGTGTCGTACAAAGCGACTAATGTTTTCGAGGCAAAAGATCTAGAGTCTCTATAGACTGAAAAATGGGCAGCAGCGTTTTTCATTGTTATATTTATAACACTGTGATACGCAACCCGCCTGCCGAGCGTGGAGGTTATAGCAATAACCTCCCCTTTCGTGGGAGAGGCCTTAAGTTCTGCAGTACAGCACTGATATGGTGATGGTGATGATGATGTTGCCAACCATGAGAATCTGGGGCCCCAAGACTGGTTGAACAGTATCAGAAGCCGGCACCCCGTGACGGTATAACCATCTTATTAATAAAAACGGATTGTAGACGGTAACTGTTTACCCAACCAATATGGTAAGAGAGTCACTGCTGAGAAATGTCAAAATAATTTTGTAAAACTCATGCAGTTAATTACTTGTTTTAAAATATCTATTGCTACTTTTAAATTAGTGTATTTTGTAACTGACTGTTTTGATTGTAGTTAAATAAGTTTATGTGTAATCTTTGCTTGTAGTCTTCCTGCACCACATACCTCTTTCAATTGCTATATCGCCTGGTAGACTGGTAGATATTGCTTTTTAGCTTTAAGTCCGCCATTGTGCTTTTAGTGCATGATGTTTAAATAAACAAACAAACTGGAATTTTCTGGAGAAGATGAATCTACTCATAGATTAGTCCTCATTTTAATCATCACAAGTCTCAAAAACGTTACTAATATAATTAAAAAGTTATTCTAATTATGATATATTTTTAAAATGGTGTAGGTAACTCAACATTTATCCTAATACAGGTGTTAGGATAGTTGTCAACCTTACCCTTCGTCCAGCAATATCTGTCAAGTACGCCGCAGCTAAGCCAGCCAGCACCGTCACGAGGGCCAGAAGTACGCAGCAGACGGTTGTGGATACGTTCGGGACAGCCTCGGAGAACAAGGGCTCGGCAAACACCTGTACCACGATCAGGCCTTGAAAGATGGCAGCTGTGGCCAGCGTGATTGTCACTAAAGTTGCTCGCTGCGTGGAACGCGACTTCTCTGGAATTGAGGGAAAATGTGACAATGAAAAATGTGAATATAAATAACAATATGTAAATAGAAAGTATGTGAAATAAAATTGACACACTGATTGATTTCAATTAAGATTAAAATACAGTGATGCGTGAAAGAACATGTAGTGACTAAAATATAAAGAGGAAGGTTGAGATGATTCGGATATATAGAGCGGATGGGCGAAAGAGATAAATACCGCGAAATTGGAAATCTGGATTTTTAGAAAGCGACCCAGATAAATATTAACTGATTAGATTCACTGATCAGATCGGTAATGTTCTCAATAATCTGGGGTCTGAAGTGGCAAGAATAAAAGGAGAAGAAGAAGTAAGGGTATTTTATTTTTATTTTATTCGGGAAAATTGACAATATTACAATATATTACCCTATGATTAGGTTACAAAGTATTTAGTAACTGTAATACCAACTACATTTTCCACAAATTATTTATATGTATAAGTAGGTACTTAAACAAGAGCTGTAGGGACACTACATAACAAAAGAAACAGAAGATAAGAAAGAGTAGATCCTACACGGTTTCACATTATTTGATTTCGTAAGTACCTACATCAATTACAGATTTTTTAAATCTGCCTGAGGACAATGAAAATATATCAATGATGTTGAAGTGAATGTTAAATATGTTCGCAATTTAGGGTCGGTAGAGTGTAAGCAGTCCATAGTCTCTGTGTACTCCACCTGTAGTACAGAGGTGTTAGCTTTAGAAAACATGTCAAAGATCAAACATAAACAATTCAAACAGGCGTTGCAGTGGCAGCGATAAAATAATAAAATAAATCCCTGATGGCGTTAACATAACAATCGTCATCCTATAAAATTCCGTTGTTGAAACAGAATTAATCGCATCTCCTTTTCACGAATCATGGTGAGACGGATGTAGGGCTTGATCCATTTATTGGTTTTGCAAATCTTTGAACAAGCAAGTAATCATGGCCGGTAATCATTTCAATTGACGTTATAACTCTTTAATATTACAATTAACTTTTTATTGCCTTTTTGCTGCCATTAGAGCATGTGTCCCGGGATTTTAGAGGCGGGCAACGCATTGACGCACCTGGGCTTCGATTCTGGTACGGAAATCGTCTCAGTTGCGGTAACATTGCAATTGCATCGCATGTCAAACGTGAGATTGTTATTGAAATGACAGATTTTGAGTTGCTACTTGAGTTAGAACTTTTCCACAATACGTTTTCTGGTACTTTAGTTGCATTATAGTTGCATTCTTAAGTTGCATCTTTCTTAGTTGTCAAACGCCTTCAATTCTGTCAACGAAAATGTGTCAAAGGTGTGATCGAACAATGATTTAACTGCAATGTTTCTCTGATGTAACCCTGATGTTACTGTGATCGGGCTCCTGGGGTAGGTGTTGCTAATGTCATGCTTAGTAACATGAGGTGGCTCGATTGCGTGTTTTTCTACTGTATTTCATAAAAAAAACTCGTGTTGGAGACCGCAGAGACTGAAATACTTACTTAGCAGAAAATGTTCCTGGTCTATCACTTTATCACTACACTATATTTATTTAATTTATTGATGATGCTGAATAAATGATATAAATGATGCTGCGATATTTTGGGCGCTGTAAGAATGTAGTAGCCTAATGGTTATACGATGCAAATGAAATTCAAGATCAAAAGTGTAAACAAATTGTCACTCTAAAAAAATAAACCCAAGGGGTGGATTATTTAAAATCTTTGAAATATTGATAATAATGATCACATAGAAAATGAAATGCAATCCATTAAAATATGAATATTTTAAATCATTAACCCCTTGGGTTAATTTTTTATAGTGGCAATTTGGCTACACTTTTAATTTTTAATTTCATCGTAGATTTTTTATTTATTTCCTTTCTCATAATATATTGCTAAAAATCATCATCATCATATCAGCCGAAAGACGCCCAATGCTGGGCATAGGTCTCCTCCAGAGATCTCTACAAAGGCTAGTCCTGTGCCTTCCGCATCTTGCTGATACCTGCGATCTTTACCAGGTCGTCGCCTTGTGGGAGGCCTACACACGCTGCGTCTTCCGGTACGTGGTCGCCACTCGAGGACTTTACTGCCCCATCGACCATCTGTTCTGCGAGCTTAATGCCCTGCTTATTGCCACGCCTTGCAATCCTTATGGCTAAAAACACTTACTGACAAATTGCCATAACGACGGCTTCTGAAACTGCTTGTTATCTGGCTGCAACTTTTCTTCTTCCGGCGACATCTTATCTGAAATCGTACAAAATTATGAATAATTATCATCGACTTAATTTTTATCATCGGATCTATTCCTTATACAAATACTGAGATTATTTTATTTTTAAATATAACGAAAAGGATTTAGGATTAAGAAGTATGGAAGAAGAGAACATTTCTTATTTTTTTTTGTATTTAGAAGAAGAATCCAGTAGATTCACGCATTATCTCAGCAGAGAGATGATCGTCATATCTTATTCAAATCCTCATTATCACACAACCATAAGAGGCTGTAAATAGATTGTGCATAATCATCTTATTTCCTTTTATTACTTATATGTCTTTTATCTCATACGTGTAATAGATGAAATAAAAAGTCGGTCAAATGTGAGTCGAATTCGAATTCCTTAATGGTGTTCCGTAACATAACCACTAGTAATACTTAGATTTTTTTTATACCACTGAGATGGCTAGCAAGCTTTCGGCCTGCCTGATGGTAAGCAGCCACCGCGGCCTATGGACGTTTGCAATACCAGGGGCTTCACCCACGCGTTGCCGACCTCGTAAAAACCTGTTAACCCCTTTCTTGAAAAACTTCATGTTGTACTCTCCAGGGAAAACCTTCAGGTAGTAGTAGAAACATTTCACAACCTTAGTGCAGAGATGCATAGGTTCGTAAAAATATATTAATATGAAAACAAAAAGTACCTAATTCGAATAATTCTTTAATTTCAAAAGCTTCTCTCAGCTCGAGACTCGCATCTGGTTCTTAATATTTGTTGTTGTTTCAATATTATCATCATCATTGTTTTACTTTATCAATATTATATTCACACAAAGATGTAAGTATGGATTATCGTTATTAAGATTTTGAAATAATAAAAATAACTCTCTAAAAGTACCCACGTTTCTTGCATGGGGATCCCATTTAATTTTCGCCATTTTTTAATAATGGCCATAGTAACAAATTGTCATCTATCTATATCGGTTCAAAAGACACTGCGACAGATAGGCGAATGGACGGACTTATAATAGGATTCCCTTTTTACTCTTCGGGTACGGAACCCTAAAAGCGGATTATCATGCCACTAAGTCACAGATACACACGTCAAACTTAGAACACCCCTCTTTTCTCGTCGGAGGTTAAAAAATACAAACCTGTGTCTTGGAAGTCAGGATTGAACGCTCGCCTCAGAATGCTCATTTCCTCAACCACTACTTTAGAGTCCACTTTGACCCTCCTGTAGAAGGCCAGTGACTTCGCCGCTTCCTGAAAAACCGCATCAATAATTATTATTGTCATGATGATCGTCTTCTTTTTATTAATATTTCATTTGATGTGAAAGCAGAGAAGGTGCTACAAAATCGTGACGTAAGGTTTTGTAGCGCCATTTAAAATTCACCGCTAATAAAATAGACACTTGTTTCATATGATACCTATATGGAGAGATTCATAATGGTTTTCGCCCCAATAACATTACTTACGGCAACAACACCCCAGCGACAGCCCGAAGGATTGCCAAACTTAAGTGGCAGGGGGCACAACACATAGCTCGCAGAACGTATAATATGGCTGATGGGGCAGTTCAGTTCTCGAGTGGCGACCACGTAACGGACCAGTTGGGCCGATTGAATTGTTATTGGATCGCAATAGCAGCTCAACGACAATTAAACCGAGCCATTAGAAACAGTAGCAAAATACTAAAAACGTATAAAACTGCCATTGAGCTGCTATCGCGAACTAATTATAATGCGATCAAAGTAAAGCGAGTAAAGTAGCGGACTCGGAACCCTGTTAAAGATTTCAGGTACCAGCTGGATGCGGATGGCACTGGACCGGCATTTGTGGAGGCCTACACACAGCAACGGGTGTCTTCTGGCTGATATGATGATGATGATGATGAAGAACATCACTTACCTCAATCAATCCCTTCTTCATCAGCAGCATCGGAGATTCTTTCAAAAAAGTCACAAGCGCCGTGCCCACAGCGGATTCTGTCAGACAGATGTACACCATAGCTTTGTAGCTGACGCATCCACCCAGTAGGTACGACAACAAGAGTCCAAAGCCGTACAAAATTGCAGCTCCAGCACATAAAGCTCCTCTTATGGACTCCTGGCATATCTCGCCGACGTACACTGGCACTATCAGGAACACAGAACAGCTGATGCCAGAGAGGAACATGGCCGCCAGTATGACTTCCACCTTGTTGAAAGCCGCTATTAGGGTCCAGGCGATCTGTGGATTTGAGTGTGGAGTTACTCTGTGCTTGAGAATTAAAAGATTATGGCGCTGTCCTAATTGGCAAAGGTCGTACGACCATGGTCGTGCGACAAGTGGTTTTGAGGTCTTTTATTGGTCGGGCGAAGTTCTTCGTACGACCACTGTCGCATGAGGCGCTACTATAATTGACAAAGGACGTGCGACGGGCGGTTTTGAGGTTTCTTACTGGTCGGGTGACGTTGCCAATTAGGACTGCGCATATGAGCATGGATCTGTTCAACAAGCGGAGGGAGTTAGATAGTGGGAGCGTATGCCACGTTGTAGAGGACATGTTCTGTAGAACTATTAACATTTTGTGACGCCTA
Organism: Blastobasis adustella; assembly: GCA_907269095.1. Classification (NCBI taxonomy): domain Eukaryota; kingdom Metazoa; phylum Arthropoda; class Insecta; order Lepidoptera; family Blastobasidae; genus Blastobasis; species Blastobasis adustella. The sequence continues at coordinate 4,316,939 of OU026132.1, forward strand.
ATCGCGTAGGAATTTCTTAAGACGCCAACTTAAGCATGAAGTTTAGAGTTATCGGACATAAGTTTTGTTGGACAGTCTCGAGAGCCGATTGGCATATGGGTACAGGTATACAGAAAAATGGCACTTACCACCAAAATCACAGAGGTGAGTATCGCGCAGTATTTCCTGCCGATTCTGTCGAGGCCAAAGCCCACTAGGGGCACACTGACGAGGGCACCAATAGAGGAAAGGCTTCCAAAGAGCGAGACCTCAGTCTTGGTCATTGGCCGGTCCAGAGTTGTGTTTGTAGACTGGAAGAGCTTGATGGTACTGGACGGCCATCCGAACATGAAACCCATTCCCATGCAGAGGTTGCATACTAAAAAATTAAATGGTATTTACAATTATAGCTTCTTTCTTTCACCCTTCTAACCTTGGTGATTAGGTGAATGTTATCCGTGATGGACATCGGTTTTTTTCCTTACCTATTCAATATTATATTTATTACTAATGGACCAGACTCGACTTCGTTCGCATAGCGTCCTACCCCAACATACATCTAATTCACTCCTTCCTACTCGTTTTTTCTTGCTATCAATCTTCCTCTTGATACTGTAGAAAACCCCCTTAAAATCCGTTGTGTAGTTCAAAAGATTTAAGCATACATGGATACATACATAGATACATAGGGACAGTCAGTGGGAAGCGACTTTGTTTTATACTATGATTTATATTTTGGTCATCGATGTGACCTAATGGTTAAGGTGTCCAACTCGTAAGCGAGAGGTTCTGGGTTCGAACCCCAGTGCGGCCATGTACCAATCACTTTTTTCCCGAATTAACGTACACTAGTTGAACACTAACCGATGCTCTTACGGTGAGGGAAAACGTCGTGGTCGACCTGCACATAAAGGCGACTAAATATGTATCTCAACCTAACCCTTGTTAACAGGGTCACGGAGGTCAGATGGCAGTCGCTCCACTGTTATATGATCTGCGAAATCCTGGATCATGATAAAGGCAGACCTGAGGCTCGCTCGCGGGAGCACAACCGGGATATTGACGCCTAAGATGATAATTGATGATGTCAAATTCAATACTTTTAAAATATTGCTAAAAAAACGATTAATTATCAAAAACGTTTATTAAGAAACAATAGACTTACTTATTCCAGCGCAAACGACTTGGAAAAACACACCCATTTTCAATCAGTTTAAACCAACAATTTCTTCTTTAATTTAGAACTATTTTTGGCCGTCCAGTGTCGCAGCCTTCAAATTGGAACTGTTGTAAGTCCCCATCATTGTAGTTCTGTAGAGATATATTTATCAAATAGAGATATATCTCTGTAAACACGGAAAAGTCGTTAACGTTTATAAGACCTGGATAGCTTATCAGAATTACATTCGTTGTTTAATCAAATACGTATTTGATGTATCTTCTTCTGTCCATATACCATTTCCGTCGAGAACTGGGATGAATTGATTGTCATATATTTAAGGAATTATTCTTCTATTTGGTTAAATCAATGATTATCACGATAAATTCATGATCAAGGCACGAATAGTGTCAAAAAACTGGTATTGTACAAAATAGTTAAAAGATATATGTAATTTAAGATTAAGTGGAGCAAAATAAAAATCAAGATAAAATAATATGATATGTACTAAGTTTTGTGACGTAAAAATATAAATAAGTATGCCTAACAAATTAGGTTTAAATAGTTCGAGCTCTAATGTTAATTAATGATGATGAAAAAGAAATCCATAGTTCCAGTGAAAATCGAGCAGACAATATTCCCATTAAAATAGCTGCTCATCATTCCAACATTTAGTGAGGTTTTTTGTTTTTATGAGCGGCGACTACCATCTGCCCCGCACAACTCGTTAGGGAAAAGCCGAATCGCCAGAGCCTCGTCCGTCAGTCAGCACGACCACAAGCAGGTGAGGTTGACTTGGGTCCCTGAGATGGTGGTGGGACCCCATACCACTCGGTACCAAAACTGCTGAGCTATTCACTTTATATAAAACAAGCAGCGCCTGCGTAAGTTTTTCATGTATAATATTTTATATGCGCTGTAATATTTTTGCGCATGCTTTTACATTAGGCGCACAGATTCATCCGTTGTCAGAATTAGTTACAGCTATTTATTCAATTCTAAGTCACATCTGCAATTCTTCATTAGTCAAACAACTTGTCTGTTTCAAGTACGACCAAAGAGGCTAAACACGAGTGAATAACCATGAACGGCAGTGGAAATATTGCACGTAATAAACGTAAATACTGATCCACGCCACAAAATCGCAAGTAAATCATAGATAAATCGCTTACCTTGCGTTAACTATTCCACTAGGAAGATGCACTGTCCGTCCACAAGAAATGCACGTGCTTGGGTTAATACACTACTCGCAACTCACGTGTTCGTCACATGTTTCATTCAGAAACTGGGTATCATCAGGACCGTTGACACAGTGACAAGGGTATCTAAATGAATATGGCGACGGATGTAACCGATTATTCCCAGTAGTCCTCTCTAGCACTGTCCTCCGCCGTGTCAATTGGGAATTTTCTGGAGATTTATTGTTGCCATCTCGTGAGACGTCTTTTTCCATAGTTTGTCAAGTATAACTTGCGGTATAGTGGCGGTGTCTCCGACGAAACATTTCACCCAGTTCGTTTTTGTACAACGCGGTAGCTTCATTTTGACAGACAATAGCAGCAACCCATACCAGAGCCAGCGCCCTTGCTCATTTAAGATATTTGTCTCTCTATGTACTCAAACAAATTTCGACTGAGCCACTTACAAAAAAGTGATGAAATGTGTATACGACCAAGGGCTCTATTCTTGAATCGTTCGATCTTGATTTTCGGAATAAAATTTTTAATTTTTTTTAATCACATTGACAACACCGAAAGAGTACGGTTCAAAAATAGGGAAAATCAGCATAATGCATCAAAATAATGTAGATGTAATTCTGTATTCCCAATGTCTTTATGTTATATTGTATTAGTTATTATGGTATATGTTTATTTTATTTATATAGTAAGTATAGAATTTTATATATGTATTTAGTTATAGTATAATTATAGACATCGTGCACGTCTTATCTTCGTTTAATTATCACATATCTCTTTTGTAGGCCTACTGGAAGATATTACTTATCTTGTGTACAATAAACTGTTAAATAAATAAAATATTGAAATTTTCATGCCGAACATCAACATTGAAAACCGCTCGTATCCACGCGGTTACCTATCTCTTTCACACTTGTGGTAAATTGCGAGAGATAGAAAAGATAAGCATCAGAAGGCGAGCGCTCGCGTAAATGTTAGCGGTCTCAAAAAGAGGGCCCCAGAGCCATATGTTTCTCAGTAGCCTTTATTGGCGATTTCCCTTCCTAACGTATAAAGCACTCAATCATCTTAAATAAACTTAATACTTACTTCCTATTTAAAGTGCCATTACTGATTAGAAGATAAAGATCCTGTTTTGTTTGTTTTTGTGTTTGTGTGGACCTTTCATTGATGTGGTCAGTAGAATGGAGCAACTGATACAGCTTCTGTACTGTGTGTGTGTGTATGTGTTTGTACTGTACTGTGGTGACGGTGTGCTGTGTTACTGTTACCAGCTGAAAGTCGCCTGGCCAGCCCGATCAGCTGTTTCGTTGCTAGGGATATTGATGTGACTGTGGATCCAGGAAATGTTACTGGACTCCTATGGATCCTAAATGATAGCATTTTGGATCCCTAGGAGTTCGGTAACATACCCTGGATAGTATTGACGGGAGGGATTTAAATAGTTTATTTTATTAAAGGTAGTGTTGGAAAAAGGCGCTGTACTAATTGACAACGGTCGTGCGACCATGGTGTTGTGACGGGTGGTTTTGAGGTCTCCCATTGGTCGCGTGACGTTCGTAGTACGACCATGGCCGCACGACCATTGCCATGTAGGACAGCGCCGAAGACTTGATCTACTTTTAACGATCAAATTGAGAATATCGTAAAGAAAGGTCGGTGTCCTACTCAAAAACAAATAAGTACTCATTACTTAAATAATTTATATTAAAGTTCACAAATTATCAACAATAATTAGATCTAAAAGTCACTGGACGTAGGTACCGATCGTGCATAAAGTGATCTCTAACCAGGGGCTCCATTTTTGAAGCGCTCGCCTCGATTCGAAAGGTTTTCAAATTTGATTTTCGGCATGAAAAATTCAATATTTTTTAAATCACATTGATAACACCGAAAGAGTCCGCTTCAAAAATAGAAAAATCAGCATCATACATCAAAATATCGAATTTTTCATGCTGAAAATCAAAATTGAAAACCATGCGAGTTCAAAAATATTAAAACAATATTGTGTCGCTGGATAGAAATACAATATTGCACAGGCAGTTCCAGAGGGAATGGACCCCCCTGCATACAATAAAAGTATGGAAGGGTGGGGGGGTCAGTTCTTTCTGCAGCTGACTGTGCTACTACGAGTACTATCCTGCAGTCACACATCATGCATTTCACGTTTTGCTTTGTTAGAACTTACGTGGTAAAATACAATTATTTCTATTAGACACCTTTTGATGTGTAAAATCTTTCCTCTCGCTTTCCTGCAACCTGTGGGAGTGATTTCGTGAAAAGGAACATCAAAATCTATATTGCACTTCCCGTAGAACTAGAATCTCGAAATTTGGTTTGAAACTAGGTTTTATAGCATAAGTAAAGGGAAAAATGAGTAAACCGAGATTCAATTGAAATCATATTTAGATTCTCCCAAACAATGTTATTACCAGCGCAGACCAGTACATTTTTTAAATGAACACCCCCAATGAGATGTCAGATGTTACATATCATATTGCGCGACTAAGATTCGCTCGTATTTTTATAATTTGCGCATTTGACCTGCATCTCACCTGGTGGTAAGTGACGATGAGGCCATGCCTGTCTAGCCTTGAAGGAATCTAGATTGTTTTATTCGGGAAACACATCGACAGGCAAAACCTTAGCTATACGCATTTTGTGGGAATGCGAGAGGTACGAACAGAAGCGCAGCATCATGCTTGCTGGGTTAGAGCGGAAGGAAGCGGGTCCGGTCTACTTCTTGGACCTTGTGTCCTCAGAGGCGAACTTCGCAAGGTTAAGAGAGTTTGCGTACGCATGGCACCGCGTGAGGAGAATGGAGGAGGAATAGGAGCAGAAGAAGAGATAGAGGAGGGAGCGGAGGAGTATGGCAGCTGGCCGACAGAGCAGGAGTGTGTGTTGTGACGAAAGCCTAAGAAAGAGTGCATATGGAACAACTGGATTTCTGGGCGTCAAGAAGTGCGCACACCCAAAGTGCCACCGGCAAGTTAGCCTGCGCATCACCCGAAATAACCGACCAAGAGGTCAATAGGACCAAGGGTGGAGATAAGTGTAGCTATACGCATTACAAATAGTCGAACATTTTAACATCGCTTTCTACCCATGAACAAATTCTGTATAACATCCACTGGCAGTTTGCTCGTTTCTGGCTGATAGACGTAGCTGAAGATGCAGGTCAGGAAACAGACAGCGGAGAAGAGATAGAAGACTGGTCCTAGCCCCATTGCAGTCACTAAAGGGCTGAAGATGAAGAGGATGATGAAGTTGCAAAGCCACGCCCACTCGACCACCATCATAGACATGAAGCTCTTTACCTGAAAGAGAGAGAAAGATCGAGTCAGTTCTCGTTTGCTGTTTTGCTTACATGGAAGGACTGTGCCAAGCTTGCGCAGTCCATCTGGATCGATTCCACATCCTTATCTATTTCTGCCGCCAAGCAACAATATTTGCATTGTTGTGTTCCAGTTTGTAGAATAAGGTAGCCATCGCAATTACAGGCAAGAGGCATAACATCTAGGCGCAAGACATATAGGGTTTGACAAGTGGTTTGGTTTTGTGGGCGCTGACAGTGCTATAGGCTATGATTCTTGCCGCTCCCCTGTTGCAAATGTCGGTCGATAGTGACCACTGTCCACCAGGTTGACCGTCTGACTATGTGCCTCTCTTTTCCATAAAAAACCTTTAAACGTTCCCCCAGGTAAACACCTGCAGATTAAACTCACCTCAGGCAAGAACACCTCAGGCACCAGCACGTACGGCACTGTGCCGGCTCCCAGGGTGTAGGTCGTGCAGTATAGGTAAATGCAGACGGCGGTCAGCCAGTGCGGGCCCCAGTGCAGATGCAGCTGAGTGCCGAGGACTACGCAGAAGAGGCCGGCGGCGGCCGAGGCGTATATCATCAGTGGCTGTGAGACAATCCAAAAATGTTCGTATTATATTCCTAATAAAGGCTATTTTTTAATGGTATGGTTTTCAAAGTATGATTTCGGCTATGTAGCCACCACGAACGCATTTGAGCGTTAGATGGTCCAATCTGGATGTCCATTTTCACACACATTTTGCAGCAACGGGCCGTATTTCGCTAATAACTCTCAAAATATTGTGTTCCGTCGTCTCTGGTTTATCGGAGTAGACATATCCCCAAAGAAAATAATCTCATGAAGTTACATTACACGCTCTCGGTAGGAAAAGTGAAATTATTCGTCGATGTTCATGTTTACCTCCATAACAAAATGTGTACAGCGATGAAGCCCTCTTTTAGCACCCCATTATTTTTCCAATCATCATCATCATCGTCATCCTAGCGTTTATCCCGGCTTATTCCAGGGTCCGCTTTCCAACTTTGACCTTTGACGTAAGCCATTGGCTCTCGCATCCGACTCGTCTCGTACATTGCTTCCTGGGCCACCCACGGAATCTCTTAACATAAAAATAGATACATTATGATTATAAAGCATAATCTTACCCTTCTCCCGGCAACATCAGTGAGATAGGCGGACAGACCTCCTACTACCACCATGATGACGGCCAGCAGTACGCTGCTGATTGTAGCAGACATGTTGGGCACGGCTTCTTCGAACAGTGGTTCGGCGTAGACCTGTACCACTACTAGGCCTTGGAAGATGGACGCGGTCATCAGGGTGATGGTGACCAGCATAGCTCGGCGTGTCGAGCGGGATTTCTCTGGGGAGGTATTGAAATTGTTTACTAGATGGCGGTGCTGGTACTTTGAAACGCGCTATCGACACTGTCCGTGAATTTTTCTAAGTACGATGACGAGACTGCGAATCGCATCCCTGTGGGGTATCGCATCCGATTAAGCCTTAAAAGCTTTTCTGGCTATTGGCAACCTTTATTCGCTTAGGTTTTCATAGCGTTTCCAGCATCAATAGCCCGGCCGACCGCTCTTAGAGTTGGTGCACATGAGTGTTCACCACTTCCGTCCCCCGCTAACTCTGAGGGAGACGGTGTCGATTTCCACCATCAGTTAGAGAATTTCTTCCTAAAAGTTTATATGTAAGTATAATACATGCATGTTGCAGTATAGAAAAGCCAAGACCACTCGTGCGTCGCCGGGACGTTTTGCTTTAAAAACTATATGATTTTAATGTTACAAAGCTAAAAACCATCTTGATTAAAACGCCTTCCAAAAAAGGCTTTACTATGAGTACCAACCAGGGGATAATCTCTGTAGCTGACCGTACTTACATGCAAAAGACGGCGTTTATTTGTCGTTCAGCTACGTTAAACTATTCTAACTCAGCAGTGTTAAAGATATAAGTCTACACTGTCGATACGTATTGACGTATATGATCTATACATAGTATATAACAAGTCGCTTTCCGTCGTCTACACTCTAAAATAGAGTAGGTAGGGTTAAAGTAGGTATTGGGTAGGAGTAGGACGCCACGCGAACGAAGTCGCGCTGGATACACTAGTTTACAATAAAATAAATGATACTTACTGAAGAATTCCCATAAGGAGAGCTTCTCTTTTGGCTTCTCAATTGGTTTTAGCTTCTGCTCCTCGTCCACTATCGCATCTGTAAGCCATAAAAAGTCTGCCTTAATACAAAAGGTATCCTTATTTTTAGGGATAAGCGCAAGACGTGGCCATACTGGCCATACCATCGAAACGTTGCTCTGGCGGCAAATACAAGGATTATAAACTACTCTTTCCAACGCATTGGTGATATCCTTGGTGTTGCTGATGCAGGAAGACACCTTGCCACAGATTATTTTACCCAAAACTAAACTAAAACAATGTTTTAGACTACTTTTTCTACTTTTTTATATTGTTCGGTAGACAAACTCGGGGGCCACCTGATGGAAAGTGATCACTGCTGCCTATGAACATTGACAATGTACTTGGTGTGGCACCAGAGGTATCGTTGCACCAGAGGCAGGTATAATCAATGCGTTGCCTACCAGTAAACTCCTGGGACACGCGTTGCTAAGGCAGTAAAAGGGCAAATAACCTCTAGGCCCCTCCATTGCCAAAGTCACAATAAATAAATAAATAAAACGCAATCTAAATAAACATGCAACTTTTTAAATATATGCGTTATACACACACTACGTCTTTCAGTTCGAATGTATGTTCAGCAATAAACCCTAATCTCCGAGATTTGATACGCAATGCTGACGTCACGAGAACTAATAAAAGACAATTGCTTTACAGCTCGACGGTAATAGTGCTAATTATAGTAAATAATGATTAATTAAATTGCACCTAAATATAAACTTTGATCGTAAAGTCGCAAGTAAAGCAACGTTAAGGTGAGGTCTACGACTTATCTAAATGCATTATAAGTGTTTTTTTATGCTATTCAGTGACAAGCGAACAGAGAGCCCATCTGACGGTGGGCCTATAACATCTAAGATTTTTACATTTAACAGACAATAATGCAAAACCACAAGTGCGTAGTAACAATAGTAACAAAAATGCAAAACCACAAGTGCGTTGCCACTCTACTCTACTCCACTCGTGAGGACTAATATGAAATGCCTCATGCCTGTAATTTCGCTGGCTACCTTATCCTTCAAACCGGAACACAACAATGTTAGCATTGTTGTTTGACGGCACAAATAGATAAGCCTATGGTACTCACACAAGCTCCTCACTCCTCAGGCTTGACAGAGTCCTACAACCTGATAAGGTAGGGAAAGGTCTCGAATGCTCCATGGGGACCGTGGCTTTGGAAGTGGAGGGGCCTAGGGGTCATTTGACACTTTGCTGCCAGAGCAACGCGTGTAGAATAGAATACAATAGAACAGAACGGACCAGATCACAACAGAACAGAACAGAATATAATGTAGAATGGAATATTTATTTATTTGTTCCGTGAGTTAGAGGTAAGCAACGCATTGGTGATACCTCTGATGCGATGATGCCTGTGGTGCCACATCAGGTATATTGTCATGTTCATAGGCAGTGGTGACCACTTTCCATCAGGTTGCCCCTAGCCTGTTTGTCTACCGATAAACATAAAGAATGGGGGATGGGGAATTACTGTGTCTTTGGCAGTGGGAGGGCTACTCATTTTATCGTGTCCGGCCAGTGTGTCACTGCGTACTTCCTACCTACTTTCCGACCCCCCTCCTCCACGAATAAAAGAGATATTTAATGTCCTAATCAATAAATACGTTTTGAGTTTGAGTTTTAGTTTTGAGTTTGAGGTGGGCAACGATGATACTAATGTCCATAGATAGCGATGCCATTTTGCATTAGGTGCCCCGCTTGCCTGTTTGCTATCGATTACCATAAGGAGAAAAGATTAACAAACCTATGTCATCGTCCAAATTCGGATTGAACGCCCGTCGCAGTGTGTCCATCTCGTGCAACACGACTTTAGAGTCCGGCTTCACGCGCCGGTAGAACGCGATCGACTCCATCGCTTCCTGTAATAGCGGGATTGGAAAATTACTTTCCTTTTATGATGACATGTATAATACCATTTACGACATTTTGAAACTGTGCGGTTTCAAAGGAACTTTCCCCCACTCACACTCGAACACAGGTTGTCGAATTAACTACCTGGAGAGTTTTTCCCTGCATGAAGTCCTGCAAGAAAGGGGTGATAAGTTTTTTACGGGGTCCGCAACGCGCTGGTGATGCCCCTGGTTTTGCAAACGTGCGTTGCGGTGTCTGCTTACCATCAAGCAGGCCCTTAGCTTGTTTGCCACCTTAGTAGTCTAAAAATACGTAGTAGTGGGTATATATTTAAAAACAAAGGTTACACACGAGCAGAACTTATATAATATATCGAAGAACATCGGTGGTCTAATAGCTAGCTGGTTAGACTCGCAAGGCAGAGATACCGGTTTCGATCCCTAGTTCCGCCATGTACCCAATGACTTCTTCTGAGTTATGGGCATCAATTATAAATAAACGCCGTCAGGAAACTACACATTCAGGCAACTACTTCGAAACACATTGGTTTACTTGATTCGATGTTGACACAACTCCTAGCTTCTTCTACAATCATCATCTTTTCCATATATACACATCGGCTTAGGACACTCTTATTTATTTAGTTATTTGAAAATGCTAACGGCTAAGTACAGAGTTGACTGAGTTATCTAAAAAATTGTCTATTTTATCATTTTATTTTGATGCCTCTAAGTCCGCTGGTCCTGATGATTTGCCTGCTATTTTTCTTATTAAATGTGCCGACACCATTGCCGTACCAATATCAATGTTATTTATGAAGTCGTTAAATACGGGTGCCATGCCAAGCATTTGGAAGCGGGCATATATCACACCAGTTCACAAAAAGGGGCCTAAAACTGACATTAGTAACTACAGACCTATTTCTAAATTGTGTATTATATCTAAAGTTTTGGAAAGAATTATCTATAAGGAAGTTTATGCCTCTCTGAGCGGTTCTCTCAGTTGTTCTCAGCACGGATTTATGAAGGGTCGTTCTACGGTGTCGAACCTTACACTTTTTAACAATGCCCTCACTGTGGCTATGGAGAGGGGCTCGCAGTTCGATGAAATCTATACTGATTACAGCAAGGCCTTCGATCGAATCAACCACAAACTACTGATAAGTAAGTTGGCCGGTATAGGGATCAGCGGCGATCTGCTTAGGTGGTTCACCTCCTATATAAACAACAGATCTCAGGCGGTTGTCATCAGCAATTACGTATGTAGCTGGGTTACTATACCTAGCGGGGTACCCCAGGGCCCTTTGCTGGGACCTCTATTGTTCATTATTTTCATAAACGACATTAATTTATGTTTCTCAATAGCTAGTCTGTTGTGTTTTGCTGATGACATAAAAATATACGCCACCATAACCTCCATTGCTGATGCAGAGGCCTTGCAAACCGATCTCGTACGCCTTGAAGAGTACTGTAGTATAAATCAGTTGGACCTCAACCCCGCAAAATGTTCGGCTGTAACATATGGTCGTAAGCATGAGTTTATAATTTTTAACTATCGCCTAAAAGGTAAAATCTTGCAGAGAGAATCGGTGGTGCGTGATCTGGGCGTTCTTCATGATTCCAAGCTTATTTTTGATCATCACATTAATACAATAACAGCTAAAGCGTATGGGGCACTAAGGTTCATAATAAGATGCTCTAAGGAATTTATTTCTGTAAAGACCATCAAAATTATTTATTGTACCTTTGTCAGGAGTATCTTGAATATGCTTCTCAAGTTTGGAGTCCGTGTTACGCAGTCTACATTTCACGTATTAAGGCTATTAAAAAAAAGTTACTGCGTTACGTGTGTTACCGGGTGGGCCAACGCTATAGTTCGGAACATTACCTTTCTCTGTGCAAGAAACACCACCTTCCTCCTCTTTTCATGCGTAGGGAAATAGCTGATCTGACAATGCTTCTCAAAATTGCGTCTGGGGTTGTCGACTGCCCTGAACTTCTTTCTTGTCTATATTTTAAGACACTTGTGAGATGCTTCAGACGCAATGACCCGTTGCATGTTCCAGAAGCTTCTACCAACTACAGAAAGAACACCTTTTTATTGCGAACAACTAATAATTTTAATGTTTTATCAAAGAGAATTGACCTTGATTTATTTAACACAAGCCTCAATGGCTTTAAGTCCGCCAATTGCTGTAATTTGTGCAATAAAGCTTTTAAATAAATAAATAAATAAGTTGTGAGTCAGCGAGAAACCGCATACTCAAGTATTACTTCGACACGTTGTAACATTTTCTTAAAGCATATTATTTATTAACTATTGTTGCATTACTTTCGGGTATTTTAGGTGTATCTTAGTAAAAGTTTGAAATTGTAGTCTTATAGACTGTTCGGTTTGCTTAACTTTTAGTTAAGTATGTATTAGTTTATACAATGTCTATTGGTGGAAACCTGTAATTGGCTCTGTGTTTCCAGTGTTATTTTATATTGTTATCATTGCTGTTGGTTTTCCTTAAGTAAATAAAATAAAATAAAATGAGTATTCGTGAGTTATCATCATATTTTCCTTTGCTCTGCTTTAGACGCTATCCTAGTTGGCAACGGTCGTACGACCGTGGTCGTCTGACGGGCGGTTTTGAGACCTCCTATTGGTCGTATGACGCCCGTTGTGCAACCATGGTCGCACGACCGTTGCCAATTATAACAGCGCCTTAATCAACCCTACATAATAATTGAGTCTAACCTTCTCCCTTCCAATCTTCATTAGGTACACCGGCGACTCCTTCAGTAGTCCCAGCGTCACCACGAAGATCACAGACAAGGTCAGACAGACGTATATCATCAACTTGTATTCCAGTAGACCTCCCATCAAGTAAGAAGTCAGGAGGCCGAGGCAGTAGAATATCATCGCGCCAGCCGTAGCTGTCCCTCTGATGGACTCCTGACAGATCTCGCTGACGAAGACAGGGACAGTCAGGAATACGGCACCACCGAAGCCTGATATGCAGATGGCAGCGAGAATCACTTCGACTCTACTGCAGACTGCTATCAGGCCCCATGCTATCTGTGGAGAGAGTTGTAGGGGATTAGCAGAGGGTCAAAGGTCAAACTGACATCTGATTAACTGGATTAAAGGCCTTAGGATGCTGATGCCTCATAATTATATTCTTGGCTTTACTTTAATTCAAATCACTCACATCAGTTAGTTTCGGGTGCCGCCATATTAGACTGATGTGATGTTATATGACGTTACATTACAGCCACACTAGACTTACGCCACGTGATGCCATGTGACGCGAGCGACGCGACACACGTGTATACGAACCTGGGCCAGTTTGTCTCACCAGCGACGTCACGCAAGACCTAATTTTGCGACCTTTCATACATTTATAATGAGAGCTGATGTACCATGCATCATGTACGTCACATCGCAATCGTCGTCGTCCTAGCACTTTTCCCGGCCTCTGCCAGGGTCCGCTTTCCTACTTAATATTCTCTCTCGTCATAAGCCATTGGCTCTCGCATTGAATGAATGTACCTACGTCATGTTTAGTACATTTGGTTTTTTTTTATGTCATAGGCAAACAGGCAAGGGGGCCACCTGGTGGAAAGTGGTCACCATTACCTTTAGACACTCATCTAGGACGATGCTCTAAGAAGCTATAACTACAGTCTTCACAATCATACTCACAACATTGGCCAAAGAGACCGTGACCGCGCAGTACTTTCGCCCAATCTTGTCCAGCAAATACCCCGCTATTGGAGTACTTATAAGTGCTCCTATAGACGACAGGCTCCCAAACAGAGCCAGCTCTGTCTCCCCCATAGGCCGGTGGAGAATAGTGTCTGCAGACTCGAAGATCTTCAGCGTGCAAGACGGCCATGCGAACATCACTCCCATGATGAGACATTGGTTGCATACTGGGGATGGAGGAGAGTGAGATTTCAGTGATATAACTCAACTAAACGCAACTCAAAATTTCTTTATTGATTAGGACATTAAATATCTCTTTTAATCGTCAAAAGGCAGGGGGGTAGGAAATTAGGAAGGAAACACACAGTGACGTTGGCCGCCCCATGGCCGCAGCACACTTACCCCACGCCGACCACGGCCGGACCGTGCTCGACAATACCGGACAGAGCCGAACCGCGCTTGATATATTTTTTAATACCTTTAAAGTGGCAAACAAGCTTACGGCCTGTGTGATGGTTAGCAGTCACCACAGCCTATGGACGTTTCCAATACCAGGAGCATCACCCACGCGTTACCGACCGAGTAAAAACCTTTTCAACACTTTCTTGAAGAGCTCCATGTTGTACTCTCCAGGGAAAACCACTTCATTCCACAACCTTAGTGTGCGTAAGAGAAAGTTCCTTTGGAACCTCACAGTTTGCCATCACCATTGTTTTCGCCTCCACACCCTCCGACGATGGGATATTTCATCCACATAATCTAGATGCAGGCATCCAACTGATGTACGGCATCACGAGCCATTTTACCGCGTACGTGGCATTCAAGTAATGTACATAACTCAGCACAGACGCAGCATGGGTAGGCCTCCCACAAGGTGGACCAACGACGTGGTAAGGATCGCAGGTACTAGCTGGATGCGGAAAGCGCAAGACCGGCCTTTGTGGAGATCTCTGGGGGAGGCATATGCCCAGCAGTGAGCGTCTTCTGGCTGATATGATGATGATGATGATGATGATGATGATGCATAACTCAGAAAAGAGTCATTGGTACATGGTCGCAGTAGGATTCCAACCCGGTACCTGTCGCTTACAAGTCGGATATTTTACCCGCTCGGTCCCCGACGTTAATCGACCTATAGTGGAGAAATTTTAAAAATCAGTAGTTACTGTTGTTTCGGATTACACACTCATAAAATAAACTTACAAATTTACAAACATTTTCTCTTTATAATATTAGTATAGTTTAGTATAAATAGTATACAAAATTTATTTCATGATTTATCATCATAAAATAAACAACACACAATGTTGTTGTTTATTTTATTATGACAAAACAAAAACAAAAAAAATCAACACCAAAAAAATTTAACTACATAATAATAGGTTAATCTAAAACTAAATTAATCTAAAACTAAATTAAACTGAAAAACTAATCAAATAAACCGCTGCCATTAGACAACGTGCCCAAAATGCTGCCGTTCCCACGGACCCAGTGTTTCTACCCGAAGAGGTTCAAATGAATAACCACTGTCGAGATTACTATATTTAAGCCTTTTGGGGGTTTCAATGAATTCCGCTGCTGCTCCCGCCCTACCCTGAATTTTAGAAAGATATGATGGCGCAAGGGTGTCGACGCAAGTAGTGTCCCACACCAAAGGCCTTCCCAACTTCCACGGAACTTTCTTTTTTATACGGCAGACAAACAGGCAAGCGGGCCACCTGATGGAAAGTGGTCACCGCCGCCTATGGACATCAGTAACACCAGGAGATTTACCAATGCGTTGCCCGCCTCTAAAGCTGAAGCTAAGGCTGGAGTGGCAAGAAATCCGCCCAACAAAGCCGTGGTGACCGAGCCGATCAACAGCAACGCCACACTGGCAGCGCCGTGGAGCCCATAGCATAGTATAGAATGTATTTCTGATCCGTGTATTTTGGCTGTCCAGCAGGTGGGTAAGCAAAAGTCCGCAACGTTTTTTGCGTAAGACGCGTTATACCAGATTTAAGCCTTATGTTTGCTTTCTTATAAGTTGAGTATCGTTTATAATTGAAAAAGCGATTACGAGCTGTTCTATTTATTTTATTGAATTGCATTAAATCTAAATATCATACACAAAGTTCCTCTCGTATAAGTTAGCACATGTTAAGTTAGGTACTGTATGTTCGTATTAATGTTATAATTAGCAATTTGGGAGAAAAACGTAACAATCTCTCAAAATCATAGGTTTAAAAAATATTAAAGAAATTTTTTATGATCTGATTTAGTCTAGGACGTAGACTCTAGGTAGCTCATTTAATTAAAATCTTATAAATGTTAATTATTCAATAAGACACTAAGATTTATTCAAACATTACGAATTCACAATTACCTACGCACTTCCTACATCTAAATACGCAAAACAGAATAAAAAACAAAAAGACTTACAGATAATTGTTGCAAAAACTTGATAGAGCATCCCCATGATTCCAAATTTCTTTCACTAGGTACTTTAAAAACTTAAATATAAAGTAGATACTTATAAAACTGTATGTTTTTGCGACTTGTTGAAAGGTAGTGAGCTAACCGTAAGCACATAGATTAACTGAGCAACAGAATATGCGTCTGTGTTTCCTATCTATTTATTGTGTGATAAAACATAGTAACAGCAAACACTGTTAGGCGTTATGTTTAAGGATTAACGGGTGGGTTTTCCTTTTTGGCATCTGATATTTTGTACGCTAAGTGTTTGAGAAAAATCTAGTCAAGAATTTAGGCACTCTTGAGCTCTATTTTTGATTCGCTTGCAACGATGCAGACGGCATTCAATTATGATTTTTATTTATTTATTTAATACTTTATGCACAAAATAGTACAAAAGTGGACTTAAAGCTTTGTAGCTTTATCTACCAGTCTACTGATTTTCGACATGAAAGTTCAATATTTTTTTAAACACATTGGCAACACGAAAAGAGTACAGTTCAAAAATAGGGAAAACTAGCGTCATGCATCAAAATATCGAATTTTTCATCCCGAAAATCAAAGTTGAAAACCGCTCAAATCGAGGCGAGCGGTTCAAAAATAGGGCCAGATGTTTTGCATATTTTGGTGAGTTTTGGAAAATTTTGTGTTGAGGTTCAAAGTGACTTTGTTGTTTTACGTAAAGTTCATTAACTTTCATAGTTTTTCAGTGGAACTAACGAAATGTGTTCTGATATATCATCAAGTTTTGTTAGCAATGTGGATGACAAGTGTACATTATGATTAAATGGAAACTTTATTCGCTTGTGTAGGTGTTTATAGTAGAGATAAGCAATAACCATAATGTACTTAGTTATGTATCTGAAAACCTAAACAATCTAATGAAACCTGTAAATTCAGGCGACTGAACGTGTAACCATGATCCAATTTGGTCAGGTTTCCCCTGGTAAAAGAGTCATCGAGGTCAGATGGCAGTCGCTCCACTGTAATTATTTGATCTGCCAAATTCAGGATCATGGTCAAGGCGAACCCCGGGCTCTGAGAGAGAGCGGGCGTGACAGCACAATTACTATTTTTATTACTTATTAGTATCTTGCCTTCATAATTATTTCATTAAATAAAAATGAATCTGACAATCTGATTGCTTAATCACTGATACGGTTTTCTTTCAAAATCTCAGCTGTATGTAAGGAAATTTCTGTCGGAGATAAATATATAATATATTCTGGATTGTTGGAAAACTTTTGCACCCTACAAACCTGTTCAAATAAATAAAAAAAACATAATCATCTTAGTTAATGTCTAATGTTAATGTCCCGTTTGTGCTCTCGAGGGCCCGGTTTCCGCCTTGAACATGATCCAGGATTTGGCAGATCCGATAATTACAGTGGAGCGACTATCATCTAACGTCCGTGACCCTGCTACCAGGGGACCCTGACTAAATTAGAACCTAGATCTGTAATTTACGGACTCATGCTATCTATATTAATAATACATCTCATCTTGGCGTTAATATCCCGGTTGTGCCCTCGCACAAGAGGGCCCGGGAAAGCATTGCACCAATATTAACCTTAAGTTAAAACTAAATTCGGTAAGTCACTCTTAACTTTATGACACCGATTTTGTTACTCATAAATAAAAATAAAAATAATCAATTTGGCGTTAATGTCTCGGCTGTGGTCTCGCGCACGAGGGCCCGGGGTCCGCCTTGACTATGATCCAGAAACAGGTAATTACAGTGGAGAGACTGCCCTCTGACCTCCACCAAACTGCCACCAGGGGAACCTTATTAGATTGGATCATGGTTACACATTCAGTTGCCTGAATGTGCAGGTTTCATCACGATGTTTTTCCTCACCATAAGAGCATCGGTTAGCATTCAACTAATGTACATAACTGAGAAAAGAGTCATTGGTGCATGGCCGCAGTCGAATTCGAAGCCAGTACCTCTCGCTTACGATGCTCCTTAAACCTGCATCTTTATTCATTTTAAACCCACGTGCTTGTTATCGATAAAATTGTTTACTACAATGATTGTCTTGTTTATCACGTGGAGATAATTATGGCACTTTTGAATGAGCGTTGTCTGCATTCGCTAGCTCATTATCAAGAGGAAGTATCACGTATTGATAAATACGTCTGAACTGGAATATTATCAGCATCTTTCTTTTAATATAGGTCGACAACTTAACTGATATCGCCTGCGGTAGGTAAGGTAGGTGGGCAGGTGAATTTTCGTAGATGAACATGGGGCAGTGAGCATTTTCTTCCGCGAAACGTCACTGGATAACGTTCTTCGCAAAAAGAATGTACACAATGGGTTTATCTTATTGTGTTCATTAGTTCCTATGACCCACTTCCTACTGCATCATCAGACCAGCACTTGGTACCATATCAATGCATTGTTATCCAAGTTACATAGGTATACCAAAATTCAGTTCAATTGGATACGAACAAATAGTCAAAAAATGGTTCGCAATTATGATGAACAACTTACATACGAACAGTGCAAGTTAAATAAAAGCTTGTCAATATAATGGGCTGTCTGTCTGTCTGTGTTCCTAGGTAACAAAAAACTCAAACTCTTCTGTCCAAGTAAAACAATCGCGTAATATCTACGCCATAATTTAATTATGATTGCCGCAAATATAACTCTCATGTCGTAAAGATAAGTTGTGATATTTGTGCTTGTAATGAGTGTAGAATACAGGTATTTCCCGCGTAGCATTGTTGATATGCCTATAGAATGTGTAGGTTGGTAGATATTTATACTATTATATAATATTGAACAGAGGAATGATTTTATGGTTTGTCAATTTCTTTGTTTGTAATATATAAATTCTAAAACGAATAAACCGATTTAAAATATTATTTTACTTATAGAAAGCTTTATCAGCAAGCAGTTTTAGCTATATTTTATCTTCAAAAACTTTGAGATTCCTAGGAAAATTGCAATAATATAAACCAAAGTATCAAAATGTTGCATGTTCGCGCATAATTGCGGAACGTCTGTACGTAGATATAGGGTAGGTGCAGGATAGCTGCAGGGTAGGGGTAGGATAGAACAGGGTAGAGTAGGGTAGAGTAGGGTAGAGTAGGGTAGTGATAGAGTACGGGTAGACTAGAGCAGGGGTAGGGTAGGAGTAGGATACCAGGCGAGCGAAGTCGCATCGGGCTAGCTAGTGTCATGTATGTATGTATGTGTGTAAACTCTTTATTGCATTATAAATAAATACAAAATGAGAAAAATGAAATTTCTTAAAGCAAAGGCGGGCTTATCCCACAATGGGATTTCTTCCAGCCAACCCCAGATCCTTTGAAAGGAGATCTAAAGAGCGGTGGAGGCAATACAGAGCACTTATAATTAAATTACATTTATTTCTACAGTATTACTTAACCTAAACAGAAACTCAATTATGTTTAATTTTAAACATGGTGGTCTTCTAAATAAATATATAAATATAAATAGATACTAATATAATATATAATATATAGTACAGCTATAGTGTCATGTATGTTGGTATTCTATCTGGTGGTAGACGCATGAGAGTACAACCGGGACACGTCAAAATTATTATTATTTTGTTACTCCATTTAGATCACATGGGCATTCACACACTGCATTTAATCTTTATTCGACAAAATATTGTTTGAGGTGGTGTGGTGTGTGACAGAGTAGAATAGCACCAACCCCTTACACTCGTGGGTGTCGTACAAGGCGACTAATGTTTTCGAGGCAAAAGATCTACCGTCTCCGTAGACTGGAAAACAGGCAGCAGCGTTTTCTGTTGTTATATTTGAAACACTGCCATCTCCAACCCGCCTGCCAAGTATGGAGATTGTGGCAAGAACGTCCCCTCTCGTGGGAGAGGCCCTAAATCCTGTGGACTGTTATAGGCTGTGATGATGATTGTTTGAGGTAGAGCTTAGCACTAGATATCCGAGTTCGTCGAGCTTACCCGTATTTAGAAACGTTACTATGAGGCGTCACGTCAGCAGCAGCAGCACGGCCGATTGATTACGGTATCCAATTCGTAAGCGAGAGGAACCGGGTTCGAATCCCACTCCGGTCATGTACCATTGACTCTTTTCGAGTTATGTATCTTGAATGCTATCCGATGCTCTTATGATGAGGAAAAACATCGTGATGAAAGCTGCACATTCAGGCGACTGAATGTGTAAACATGGTCAAATGGCAGTCTCTCCACTGTAATTACCTGATCCTGGATCATAGTCAAGGCGGACCCCGAGCCCTCGTGCGCGAGACCACAGCCGAGACATTAGCGCCAAATTGATTATTTTTATTTTTATTTATGAGTAACAAAATCGGTGTCATAAAGTTAAGAGTGACTTACCGAATTTAGTTTTAACTTAAGGTTAATATTGGTGCAATGCTTTTTCCCGGGCCCTCTCGTGCGAGGGCTCAACCGGGATATTAACGCCAAGATGAGATGTATTATTAATATAGAAAGCATGAGTCCGTAAATTTCAGATCTAGGTTCTAGATTCGTCATGTTTAAATTGGACTTC
Organism: Blastobasis adustella; assembly: GCA_907269095.1. NCBI lineage: Eukaryota > Metazoa > Arthropoda > Insecta > Lepidoptera > Blastobasidae > Blastobasis > Blastobasis adustella. The sequence goes on from OU026132.1 coordinate 4,337,345, forward strand.
CAATGGCGGCGCCTCCTACAACATTTCGTCTGAATACGAAGTATATTACCCATAAAAGTATCGATGTACTGTTATGCCGTACCGGAACAACAAATAAATAGATATATTTATAAGCATGTAGAGATGTAAAAAGAATAAAAAAACGAACTACTTAGCTTACTTCTAATTTGAATGGAACACATTTGAATTCCTACCCAGCCAGTGCTAAGTGTGTTCAACAAGGCAGCCTACAGACGTTCCGATCCCTAGTACGATCAAATCTAACCGAAGCGCACTCACACCAGACGAGTGCAAGCACCCTAGCCAGCGAACCCAGGAGTCGATACTGCCATTCGTGACCACCAGGGGAACCTGACCTGATTGGATCATGGTTACACATTCAGTCGCCTGAATCGTGATGTTTCCCTCACTCATGAAATAGGTCATAGGTCAGAAAAAGTCATTGGTATTTTATTTATTCATTTATTTATTAAAACTTTATGCACTAAAGCTACATTGGCGGACTTAAAGCTAAAGTATCTAGTACTTATCTACCAGTCAAGCGTGAAAAAAAAATGAACGGTAGACGGTGCGGGAGAAACAATAAGATAAGGTGAAGGAAGGGATACTTTACATCAATAAATGCTAAATTTATAAAATTTTACAAAGATATAAGAAATAGTTAAACAACAAACCCTTATTCTTCCCATAATAGATTATGCTCATACTTGTTACCTTGACGCTACGACGAACAGCTATTGAACAAGCTTGAGCGGCTCCAAAATGTTGGTATACGTTTCATATTTGGATTACGTAGATATGACCATGTTTCTCATTTTCGGGCTCAACTCAAGCGGCTTCCAATTCGCCTTCGTTGGAATGTTCATACTCTTTGTGTCCTCTATAATCCTCTATAGTCCTATATAATCCTCGAGCCCCTTCCTATCTCCGTGACCGTTTCAGTTTTTCCCGGCCCCAGGACATGCCTTGTCGCTCTAGCGTCAAGGCACTCCTCTCCATTCCCCCTCATCAATCTGAGTGTTATTTTAATTCCTTCTCTGTTCATGTGGCTAGATTGTGGAATTCGTTGCCATTTACTGTACGTATCAGTCCTTCACTTGATACCTTTAAGAAGCTAGTTAATGAGTATTTTATCTTTCAATTTGTTATCCATAATATATACGAGTATATGTATGTAGCTATGTATTTAATTATGTAAAATAAATATTTTTTTTAGTATTAGGTAGTTAGTTTTTTAAGATGCACGCCGTCTGCCTTTCAGATTTTGCTCTGTCTCTTCCGTAGGTCTGCTGTAAGATATTTCTTATGAAATAAGCTGTACCTGTTGTGTTGCTTTCTTTATGTCTATATTGTATACTTGTTTTTGTGCTCAATAAACTGTTAAATAAATAAAATAAATAAACAAATACATACTAAAGATAGGTACATAGGAGTAAATAATAGGGGGAATCATGTAATGTAATAATACCTGGCGCGTTTTACATGGCGTCATTCACATTCAGTCAGAAGTTATCAGCACTGGGTATCAAACTCGGTACCTCTCAGACCAGCTAGCCTTTAGGCACAGTCCTAATAGGGATCGGTCGTGCAACGGGCAGTTTTGAGTTCTCCGATTAGTCGAACGACGTCCGTCATACGACCATGGTCGCTTGGCCGTGGTCAATTAGGACAGCGCCTTAAGCCACCGATAATAGTACCACACTAAAAATATACCCGTATGACAACTATTAGTAAGATTGGTAGTAACAAGGAAGTTGGTAGGTGTGCCTCATGCCTGTAATTGTGCAGGGTACCTCATACAATGTAAACTTTGTTGCTTGACGGCTGAAAATATCCTAAGATAAAAAAAAAGTAATCATCTTGGCGTTAATGTCCTGGTTGTGCTCTCGAGAACGAGAGCCCGGGGTCCGCCTTGACCATGATCCAGGATTTGGCAGGTTAAGTAATTACAGTGGAGCGACTGCCATCTGACCCCCATGACCCTGCTACCAGGGGAACCTGACCAGATTGGATCATGGTTACACATTCAGTCGCCTGAATGTGCAGGTCTCATACCGATGTATTCCATCACCATAAGAGCATCGGTTAGTATTCAAGTAATGTACATAACTCTGAAAACAGTCATAGGTACATGGCCGGAGCGGGATTCGAACCCTGTACCTCTGGCTTACGAGTCGGATACTGTAACCGCTCGGCCACCGACGCTCCATGAAAATATCCTTAGATACCTATGTCTTAATGCCAAGGTTACAGTATCATTGCTTAGTTCTTAATCTGCAGTAGGTACACAAATATTCTTTGCCTAACTATATGTACTATATGGCCGTGTGGTGTCCGGCAGAGCAGAATAGCACCAACCCCTTTACACGCGTGGATGTCGTACGAGGCGACTAATGTTTTCGAGGCAAAAGATCTAGAGACCTGGAAAATGGGCAGCAGCGTTTCCCATTGTCACATTTATAATACTGCGATCTCCAACCCGCCTGCCAAGCGTGGAAGTTATGGCCATAGCCTCTCCTTTCATCTGAGAGACCCTAAGTCCTGCAGTGGACTGTTATGGGCTGTGTTTATGATGATGATGAATTTGTACTATAAAAGTTGCAGGTTTGCAATTGGTGATACGCTGGTGGTGCTAATGTCCAGCTGCACAGCAGTGACCACTTTCCATCATGTATTCCCCTTGTCTGTTCGTCTATCGATTGTCGTAGGTAACAGAAAACAAAACACGAAGACTCTTTCCTAATTTTATATTTAGTAAACCACTTTGGGCTGTCTTCGTTTCCCTAAGAAGAGGCCCTGTATTTCGTCAACGGGCAACCCTTTGGTCTCCGGTTGGAAGAAGATGCTGAATACAGAAGTGAGGAAACATATCGCGGCGAATACATAGAACACAGCCCCCAGGCCGATGGCATTCACCAGCGGGTTGAAGATGAATAATATTGCGAAGTAGCAGAGGAAGATCCATTCTGTTAGTAACATCGAGAGGATTGTTTTGACCTGGAATTGGAGATATAGGTTTGTTAGTATCATTGCCCGTGTGGTCTGACTACCAGTATCTTGCCTATATTAGGGTCGTATATGGTGGCTGGAGCTTCGTATCCATCAGACAAGTGTGAGGGAGCGGAGCTGTGTGACGTAGAGTAAGGATACGTAGTGAAGATGTGAAACGGTGTGACTCTCCAGAGATTGTCGAGGAATCGCGGTGCGAGGATGCGCAGCAAAACTGTAGGTAACGAGTACAATGTGCGACGGTGCATTCGCACATTGATCCTTGCGTTCCTCGCACACATTTCTTGAATCGGATTGAAATCGCCGAGTCGGACGCGAGAGTCAACTGCTTATGACGTGAGGATGCCAAAGATCGGCCAAGGTGGAGAAAACAAAGTAGGAAAGCCGGGATTGATCATCCGCTCGGATGATGATTATGATTGGAGATAGCTAAAGGCTACAGCAACTGCTTACCATCAGACTAACCGTAAGTTTATTTGCCACCTTAGTATTATTAAAAAAGAAATCGTTCTCACCTCAGGCAAGAACACCTCTGGACCCAAAACGAAGGGTACAGTGCCGGGGCCAAGTATGTACATGATGCAGAACAGGTATATCAGCACTGCAGTCATCCAGTGCGGCGCCCAGTGTACTTGCAGCTGGGATCCTAGTACTACGCAGGTGATCCCAGCAGCGAATGACGCGTAGATCATTAGTGGCTAGGAAAGAAAGGTTTCTAGTTAAACTTGAATACAAAAATAGGAGTGTCGGTGGCCGAGTGGCGAAGGTATCCAACTCGTAAGCAAGAGGTACCGGGCTCGAATCCTACTTGGGCCATGTACCAATAACTCTTTTCTAAGTTATGTATGTATATTAGCTGAACTAACAGATGTTCTTACGATGTGGGACAACATCGTGATAAAACCTGCACATTCAGGCGACTGAATGTGTAACCATGACTCAATAATCCCCTGTTAATAGGGTCGTAGATCAGATGGGAGTCGCTCTACTGTAATTACCTGATCCGCCATTTCCTGGATCATTGTCAAGGCGGACACCGGGAAAACACGCGTGAGAGCACAATAATGATAATGGTAATTATCATAATAATGATGATGAATAATGATAATGATGATGAATAAGATACAAATGGAGCTTACCCGCCGGCCAGCGCGCTCGAGCAGATACGAAGACAGGAACCCAGCGATGATGCTGATGATTGAGAATATGATGCTGCTAATCGTCGCAGACATGTTCGGGACAGCATCCGCGAAGAGAGGCTCAGCGTAGACCTGCACCACGCTCAACCCTTGAAAGATGGAGGCGGTCATCAGGGTCATAGTGACGAAGGTCGCCTGGCGCGTTGATCTGGATTTCTCTGAAAGGATTACAGTTTTTTAAGGCACGGCGTGATTTTGTTCGCGTGGTTTCTAACCTACACCTACTCTGCACCTACTCTACACAACCTACTATATACGTGTTCCCGACACCAATTGGAAACCTACACATTCAGACAACTGAATATGTAATTATGAACCAATCAGGTCAGGTTCCCCTGTTAGCAGGTCCACGGAGGTCAGATGGCAGCCACTCCACTGTAATTATCTTATCTGCTAAATCCTGGATCATGGCCAAGGCGGACCCCGTGTCCTCGTGCGCGAGAGCACAACAGGGACGCTAACGCAATGATGATGTTTTTAAAGTAGCGTTACATGCTCGTCTGGTATAATATTTATTTAATTTTTTTTTTTTTATGAAACCGCTGTGGTTTAAAACTTTCATAAAATGCGTACGAATAAGGTGTGTGTTCCCTTATCATTTTAATCTGGACGCCTTTAGAGCTAAAGTGAATAGGTTGTTCCTAAAACTTGTCGCTGGGCTTGTTGGCCGCATCGTCACTTACCACCAGGACGGCTAGCACAAGTATGCTCGCGACACAGCTAGTTCTCTAATATCGAAGTACTTACTGAAAAATTGCCAGAAGGATAGTTTTTCCTTTTGTTCCTGTACTTTGGGCGGTTTCAACGTCGCCTCTTCGGGAGAGGTTGGCACTGAAAAAGATAAAAATAATGAGTACCATTATTTTACACTAGGATTGATAGCGGTGGGTACAGTCAGCTGCAGAGTGAAAGGACACCTTATATAAAACAAATACAAATAGTAGCTTTTGCGCGCGACTTCATCCGTGCGGAAATAGTTTTTATGACGTTTAGCTTTCGCCCGTATTACCATTTTAAATGACCTCCATATGAATGCTAGTACTACGTGGAGGTCAAGCTGTATCTCAGGTTCTACCTACTTGAATTAGGTGAAACATAGCTTAAATTGTACCCTAGACTTCACGCTACTATACTATAAAATCAAAATTAGTATTTTTTTTTAAAATGACTTGCTGAAGCAGCGGCAAACCTCAAACAGGCTAAATACGCTGGGTTGAAGGCAATTTGTGCGGTTCGCTGTAGAAACAGCGGGTCCTTGGTGCGCAGCGGCCAAAAACTTGTGCCGAGAGCTGGGGCGCCGGATGAGACGTAAGGGTCTGGACCCAAGGTCTGGGCATTTTTGGGCAAGCATATATCTCTGGCTGTGCAACGAGGTAACGCGGCTGGAATATTGGGCACATTTGGCAGGGAGGCTGTTCGTGGGGGCCTTTTTAATTGACGTAGTAGGTATATACCTAAGTTAAAAACTGTTATATATAGTCAAGTGTATTAGTTGAATTATCTTCAATGCCACAGATGGGTGCAATGATTTTTTTTTTTTTTTTTTTCTCTTATATCGGTCAAACTTTTTCAGTGTGTTTTCCTTGCACTTTGACACTGGCAATAATGGTTGTCAAGCTGTTGAACGACCCGTTGCCATTTCATTAAAAAAAAAATGAATTGAATTATCTTGTTTTATAAATAAATAATTTTTATTATTAAAAAACTTCAACTGTCAAAAGTCAACTGTTATATATAGTTGAAGTATCTTGTTTTATAAATATATAATTTTTATTATTCAAAAAACTTTTTCAGTTAAAATACACTTGATATCTACAGGTTAAATTAAGGATTTTATACTTTTTACCGTCGGTTATAACACCGATAACCAAGGTTAAGCAACGCTCGTAGTCTGGGAACTGATTGGGTGAATGTTTTGTATTTTGAAGCTAAAGCTCCCAGCCAGTGCATCCTTTGGTTGGTCTATGACATGGGATCGTTCAAGATGTATATTAGAGGTCGCTTTAGAGGCGGGCAACGCATTGGGAGCGCCCCTGGTGTTGCTGATGTCCATAGGTGGCGGTGACCACTTTCCGTCAGGTGGCCCGCTTGCTGACCGCTTAAATAATACGAGTAACAATTATTGAATGCTCTATACATCGCCATCATACTCGGTTGCCGTTTGAGCAAATGAGATGGCGATGTATAATCCGTTCGAGTTAGGCAGTCTGACCCGGTGAACATGAACTTTGTAAGGTTACTTACAAGACTCGCCCTCCAAGTCAGGGTTGAGTGCTCTCCTCATGGCATCCATCTCTTGCATCACCTCCTTGTCGTTTGGACTGCAGCTCCTGTAGAACGCGAGAATTTTCGCTGTTTCCTGTATTTAACAGATTTCAAAAGATTTTAAAATTAATTTTTTTTTATTTAATGTATGGTACGTACAAGATACACTTCATCACAACCCATAATAGTCCACTGAAGGACTCAGAGCCTCTCTCACGAAAGGGGAGGTTATTGCCGCAATCTCCACGCTTGGCAGGCGGATTGGAGATCGCAGTGCTATAAATATAACAATGTAAAACGCTGCTGCCCATTTTCCAGCCTACGAAGACTAGATCTTTTGCCTCGAAAACATTAGTCGCCTGGTACGACACCCACGAGTGTAAAGGGTTGGTGCTATTCTACTCTACCGGACACCACATGGCCGAAAAGATGCTTTTATTAAAACGTCATTTATAGATAAGTATTTCATAAAAATTATTAACATGGCGCTAATATCTAGGTTGTGCTCACACGCACGAGGGCCCGGGGGCCGCCTTGACCACGATTCTGGATTTGGCATATCAGATAATGAGGTTGTTGAAGTTGAGGTTGATGAAGTTTCCAAAATTTTTTTTCAACTGGATATATGTATAAATAAAAGTAAAATGAAACAAAACGGTGAAATTTTTTTTAATATCTCGAGAAGCAAAATGTTATAAGGCTTTAAAGTTGCGATTTCAAAAATAATTTTGTTAGGACCGCGAATTCGTTCGTGACGTCACCAGACCGGCATCCCGCTCGCCACTTTGGCGCTACCCATACACGCGTACTCTTTATGACTATATCTTTGGAACCACAATTGCTAGACATTTAAACTTTTGACAGAGTATGTGTTACTATGTCTGCTAAAAGAACACATAATAATAAAAATAATAACATTTAAAATAAGGGAGGTCTCCATACAAGAAACGTGATTTGAAGGCGTTTTCAGAGGTATTTAGTTGTTCTCTGTCGCATAAATGGCACAACTTACAAGCATCTATCTTTGGGAGAGCGGTACTGGTCTAGTGGAAGCGTACTTGTCAGACCGATAACCAACGTTAAGCAATGCTTCCAATGTCCGGGAACTGGATGGGTTTCGTACTTTGAGGCTAGTCGAACTTGAGTACTGCAACGAGTTCAGTGTGCCTTTTAATACCGTTAGCGAAGCGAGGTTGACCAAGGTCAACCCTGGTCAACCATCCTCGTTGACGCGTCTAAATATACGCTTAGGCTACAACGAGTCTCAAGAACCCGAAGTGAAGTTGACTAAGGTCAACCCTGGTCAACCAACCCGGTCAATGTTGAGGACCTAAGCCTTGATTAAGGGCCAAGTCTAGGCCTACGCTTAGGTTACAACCAGTCTCAAAGTTGTCAGCGTTGACCAGGATGGTTAAATTTACCCGGGACATTAACGCAAAGTTGAGAAACTGACGGAGCTAGGAGCTAAACGTGTAGTAGATTGAAGGGTTGACCTTGGTCAACCTCAGTTTGCCAACGGTACTGGGAGGTGCACCTAACGAATGGCGAGCTCTGCTGCTGCGGTGCGGTGCTGAATTTCGATTAACATCTAAGTACGAAACGGTGACCCATCCAGTTCCCGGACACTGCGAGCATCGCTTAACATTGCTTATTGGTCTGGCAAGCACGCTGCCATTTGACCAGTGCCGCTCCCCCAAAGTTTGATTCTTTAAAGTTTTTCCATTTATGCGATAGAGAAAAAACTAAATACCTCTGAAAACGCCTTTAAATCGTGTTGTTGTATGGAGACCACCCCGTTATTTTTAATTATTATTATTATTATCTGTTGTTACAACGGCCATTGCAACACATGTTCTGTAAAAAGTTCAAGTGTCTAGCTAATTCGGTTCCAAAGATACAGTCACAAAGAGTACGAGTGTATGAGGAATGAGAGAGCGGTGGTTTCATTACGATGTTTTCCCTCACTTTAAGAGCTTCGGTAAGCTTTCAAAGTACATAACTCAGAAAAGAGTCATTGCTACATGGCCGCAGTGGAGTTCGATCTCGGTACCTCTCGCTTACGAGTCGGATACCTTAACCACTCCTTTCTTTAAGTAATTAAAATCAATTAAGATTAAGTTAAATTGACAAAATGTTTATTGCGATAAATAAGTTGTTTATCTGTCTGCATAAACAAATTGACTCACTTTTAATTATGAGAGTAACATTGTTTACCTGTCTGTATGTATAACAAAGGTAATAAAATGCTAGAAAATGTACAAAATTATCCTAACTCAACCGCCAAACAGCCTGATGAGGATTTTATTTGGACAGCAGATGAGTTACACAATGAGAGGGCGAATAAAATGTATAAATATAAATATGCTTGGAAACACGCAGCGCCATCTAGCCCCAAAATAAGCAAAGCTTATGTTATGGGTGTTAGACAACTGATGAACTTCTTATATACTTTTAAATAAATACATAGGTACTTATTATACATATTAGAACATCCAGACATGTAACAGAAATTAAAATTCATCATTTCAATGTCTGCTCGGCCGGGAATCGAACCCGGGACCTCTTGCCTGGCAGTATGTTAACCACTGAACCACTCAGATGATAACAAGATAATTTTTTTTATACCACTAAGGTGACAAACAAGCTTACGACCTGTCCGATTGTAAGCATGCAGTCACCGCAGCCTATGGACGTTTGTAATACCAGGGGCAAAACCTTATGACCCCTTTTTTTGGTTTCAAATTAAAACTAAAACAAAAAAAATATCTACAAACCTCTTCCAACCCCTTCTTCATCAGGAACATGGGGCTCTCTTTCAGGAAGAACAATCCGCATACCCCAAGGACCGCCATGGACATACTGATGTACACCATCACATTGTACTCAGTATATCCACCGAGAACGTAGGAAATCAGCATCCCCACACCATAGAAGATCATTGAGAAACACATCATCATGCCTCGAATGGACTCTTGGCAGATCTCGCTGACGTAAACTGGTGCTATGAGAAACACGGCTCCTCCAAAACCTGATACGAAGATGGCCGACAGGAGAACCTCCACTCTGTTGCAGGAGGCTATCATGGCCCAGGCTATCTGTGGATTAAAGGTGGCGTTGAGTAAAGCTGATATACCCAAGTGGTTTCCAGATCAGATGGTAAGACTCTGTCAAGCCTGAGGAGTCAGTTGGGTGAGTAAAACTGCCTTATCTATTTCTGCCGCTAAGCAACAATTCGTACATTATCGTGTTACCAACCAGAACGAGGGCTCAGGGCCGCTTTGACCATGATCCAGTATTTGGCAGATCAGGTAATTACAGTGGAGCAACTGCCATCTGACCTCCGTGACCCTACTATCAGGGCAACCTGACCAGATTGGATCATGGTTATACATTCAGTCGCCTGAATGTGTAGGTTTCACCACGATGTTTTCCCTCGTTCAAAAGATTTGTATTTTTGTTTAATGAATAAACTCCAAAACAACTGAACCAATTTAAAAAATTGTTTTATTAACAGAATGCTACATCAACACTGACTAACATAGGATACTTTTATCCCGGGGAAATACTAGGTTCCCGCGGGAAAGTTGATTGTTTACGGAGATTCGAAATGCGCACGGGTTAAAGCTGTTGAGAACGACTAGTTTCGCTTACCACAGTAGTCAAAGCACAGACAACGGACGAATACTTCCGGCCGGTGATGTCCAAGAAGTAAGCAGCAACAGGGGTCCCAATGAAGGCCCCTATGGACGAGAGACTCCCAAACAGAGCCAGCTCAACTTCCGTCATAGGTCGGTGTAGCGTTGTGTTTTGGGAGGCGAATAATCTGAGAGTACAAGACGGCCATGCGAACAGTATGCCCATACTGATGCTGAGGTAGCATGCTGTGAAGAAATAAGGTTGAAAAAGATTATTGATTGATTATTTAAAAACTCTGTAATACACATCTCTTACAACTAAATACAAATACAGTCAATTACACTGGACATTCTGATAAAATTGACATTCTGCTATAGTGGTTATTCTGATACAGTGGGCATTCTGATAAAGTGGACGTTCTGTTACAGTGGACATTCTGATACTGTGGATCGTAACAATAAAATGGACGTTCTGTTATAGTCGACATTCTGATGCTACGGCCTAGTTGAACTTAGGTTCATATAGTCCACTATGGCACATCTCCCAGGTATGGCCCTTTCGAATCTGACAGGATTTTCTAACACATTTTACCTAACAATGTAACTATCACATAATGTCAAGAAAGCCTAATTACAGACAATAATCATTTGCAAACAAAGATTTTGACATATTCATACAGGCTGTGTTTGCATATAGATGCTACGCAAGGTCAAGTTACACCACGACATTTAAGTAAATCACTGTTATAAATTCCAATCTTGTCTACCTAATCCCTATAAGTTTACAACTCTATTTCTTGAGAATTTCTATAAATAAGTGTACGTTACTGTTTGAAAATGCATGAGTAAATTAATGTAATAAGAGCTTATGGCGAAGGACCTACGTTTCAAGAAATAGACAGTATTACAATACAATTAAGTATATACAGGGCCAGAAAGTTGGATGGAATTGAAAAATTCTTTTAAAAAAAATGGAGAAAATAGTACACAAACGAATCTTTATTAAAATAAAAATAGATAAATGGGTTTTTTTTTTTTTTAAATTACATCTAGATGTGCACCATCGTGCTGCAAACAGTCCTCAAATCTTGACCTCAGACTTTTTAAAAACTCGCTGGCACATTGCGCGTGGAATAGCCGCCATTTCTTCTTGGATGTTGATCTTCAACTGGGCAATCGAGGTTGGATTATTGCAGTAACTCGACTCTTCATGTATCCCGACAGAAAAAAGTCTGATGGTGTCAAATTTTGACTTCTGGGCGGCCACGCAATCTCACCTCGGCGCGATATGAGTTTTCTTGCAAACATCTCGTTTACGACTATTGAGGCATCAGATGTATGGCATGTCGCGCCATCTTGTTGAAACCATGTTGCAGGATTATAGCCTTCAAATTCTTGCAATTGTGGAAAGAAAAAATCTCGTAATATGGCTGTGTATCGGTTAGAATTTACAGTCACAGATTGCCCTCGCTGATTCTCAAAGAAATAGGGTCCGATGATTCCGTGTGCACAAATGGCCGCCTCCAATATTGTTTCGATAAAAACACGGCGTAAATTGAGGTCGTTTGGCTTTAAAGCTTGCACTAATTGAATTTTGTATGGGTGAAACTTAAGATCTTTCGTTAAAATTCGACGCAAAGATGTTCTGGATACAGCAAGTTCAGCTGACCGCTTGCGAGTTGATAGACCAGGATTACGTTGTAAGGAAGCTCTAACTTCGTTAATTGTTTCTTCTGTTCTTGTTGACCTTGGGCGTCCCGGAGGTTGCTGGTTGAGAGTCGAACCAGTAGATTCGAATTTTCCAAGACCTAATCACACTCTCGCTGGGACACCGATTTAAGTCGTATAATCTGAACACGGAACGAAATAAATGACGAACTACACTGCACGAAATCGGGGGGTTGTAGCCAATAAAACGGCGTTATTTTGACAAGACCTTATTTACTTATTTACTCGCCGGTAGCAAAACACGTCAAAATCAAGCCTTCCTTATTATTTTGCGGGCAGGAAGGCAAAGTGACCACCCCCCTCAGCTACATTTTGCATTTTGTATAAACGTACTAAATAGTACGATGTGGAGCAAAGTACGCCAAAGGTACGACAGTCGGCCAAATAGTACGTAAATCGTACCAAAAGGTACGATCTGGCAATGCTGCGCCGGAGCTGCCGCTCGTCCTCACCACGGACGCCAGCGCGGTGAGGGTGGGCGCGCTCTTCTCGCACATCACGCCGGAGGGGGAGAGGCCAATAGCGTATTCGTCGCGTGTAATTAACTCGGCGGAAAAGGTTTATTCGCTAATTGAACGGGAGGCGCTGTCTATTGTATTCGGGGTAAAAAAATTCCACCACTACTTATATGGACGGAAATTTCTTTTGCGGGCGGACCACAAACCCCTTGTAACAATCTTCGGGGATAAAGTAGGCATACCCATAATGGCAGCGGGAAGGTTACAGCGGTGGGCAGTCATGTTATCTGGATACGGTTTCGATATTGAATACGTTAGGAGCAATAGGAATGTGGCAGATGCGTTGTCGCGGCTACCGATGGGTGTGGAAAAACGTTTGTCATCCCAAGCCACTTATACATATTAATTTCGTACACAATTTCTTACCAATCACCCATGAGACAGTACGAAAATAATTAGGTAAAAATGAATTACTTAGGAAGGTATTCTTGCTTATACAATCTGGCTGGCCATATTTTTCACGAAGCCATGAGTTATTATAGATATGGGTTGTATTATGTGGGGTTATAGGTTAGTTATTCCCGATTCGTTGAGAGAAAGCTTATTACGAGAGTTGCATGTCGGGCACATGGGTATTGTAAAAATGAAAAGTATCGCTCGTAGTGTCATGTGGTGGCCGGGTATCGACTCCGACGTCGAGCAGGCGTGCAAGCAGCGCCCCCGCGCGCGCCTCCCCGGCCGTGGCAGTATCATTCCCAACTATGGACACGGTTACACATCGATTTCCTAGGCCCGCTACAAGGGAAAACATTTTCTGTAGTAATTGATTCCACTTCAAAATGGATAGAAGTTTTTCAAATTCATACAACAACCGCTAACTCGGTAATCAAAATCCTACGCGATCTATATGCGACATTTGGCTTACCTAAGGATGTGGTGTCGGATAATGGACCACCATTTCCCAGTACTTGGAATTTATGGTAAACAGCGGTATTAAAACGACGTTTGCAGCGGTGTATCATCCGTCTTCTAATGGAGCGGCAGAGGGGGCCGTTAAGATATGAAAGCGAGCTATTAAAAAATCAATACGTGACAAATGTGATTTAGACGTAGCATTGCAAAGCTACCTAATGGCATATCGTAACGTGGAGCACAGTACGACAGGCGTAGCTCCAGCTTAGTTGCTGTTGCGCAGGAAGCTCCGATCCAGGTTAGATTTGTTACGAAGCGAAGGCCAGATTCAGGACAAGGTGCGAGATGCTCGGTCAAAACAATCGCAGCAAGCCGGAGGCGTGGATAGAGAATTTAACGTTGGGGATCCTGTGTGGGCGCGTGATTTTACCGGAGGAAAGAGATTGATAGGCGATCACGTAAAACACAGGGTAGGTAGCAGAAACTATGTGTTAAGTAGAGAGGATAACGGTCCACCCCTTCAACGACACGTTGAGCTAAAAGGTCGATGATTACGGTCAAGTAACTTAACTCCATCATTGCCTCACAGTGCGGTCACCGGCTCGGGCGAAAATTCGGTTAATCCAGTGGTTACTGGTGGGGTAGAGACGCCAGTGTCAATGAACCGATTACCGACAGGAGTCAGCTGAGTGTTCCGCCAGTAAGCGTCCCAAGGCCTAGAGAGTTGTTAAGACCAGTACGGAGATATTGTTTAGACATTAACTAAATAGTAATTAAAGGTTGTTGTTTGTTGCTACACATGTATGATCAAATTATTAGATACTAGCTGTTGCCCGCGACTTCGTCCGCGTGGAAATCGTTTTTAGGGCAGTTTATATTTTTCCCGAGCGACTACTTCAAATGACCTCCCTAATGTATAAAAGCTACGGAGTAATACGGAGAGGCCAAGCTGTTTCATCTCGTTCTACCCAAATTAATTATATAAAACATGGCCCAGATTTTAAGTTAGACCCCAAACTACGAAACTGTGCCATCTCATCGAAAAATCAAAATTCATTGCAGGCCATTTCCATATTTGTTATATGTAGATAGTTTAGCTGGCTATTATGCTTATCTAATAGCTATACAATAAAAAAGTATTTAAATCTGTCTAGTTTCGGAGATTAACGTGTACAAAGAGACAGACCAAATTTTTATTACTATTCCTTCATCGCCCTAAACTACATTTTTGTAAATATATTCAATGTACAGACACATTTTTTATGTTTAGACATAGATCATAACAATGTTTTGTCAGTTTATAAAACATGAGCCGCGCGGCACTTTATTTCTTGACATTGACTCCCCTCCCGTACCCCGTGCTGCCTAGATAGCCGAGCGAACTGAGCGGCGAACACGCGACTTTATTCTCTCTCTCTTCTTTCACATTTTTAAACTCGTGATATCTTTCGAATGGAACGTCTGAATTGAATAATTCAATAAGTTATATAAAGGTATTGAAGCAGTCGTGAATATGAAGTAATTGATTTTGATAAGGATTTATACCAAGGTACAAATAAAGAGCGTTTTTTAGCGGCGGCATTTCAATTAAATTTTGAAAATAAAAGATCACTTATTGTGACATAACTATAATAGTTAGACATATACTGTTGCGACACTTTTTGTAGATAATGATGTGTTCTGCAAAGTCGTAGTACATTATTTTGTTCTATCATCAATAGTTTTCGCAGCACACGCGATGTAAGGAATTTTTTGGGTATTTTTTTACACCTTGGGTTACATTATTGGAGTTTTATTAATGATCTGTAATTTTTTAGAAAATATAATATAGCCTATGTCACCCGGGGATAGTGTAGCTTCCCAACGGTGAAAGAATTTTTGAAATCGCTCCAGTAGTTTCGATTCCTATTCAATACAAACAAACAAACAAAAAATCAAACATTTCCTCTTTATAATATTAGTATAGATTAGTATAGATTATTGTATGTACCTACTAAGTTACCTGTTTGTTGACTTAAATAAAACGAACTGTTATTTGTCTACTTAGTTAACATAAGGTGTAATATTCATAAAACTTAAATTGAATTACTGTAATTGTGTGTATACCTAAAGTTGTCATTAGATATAAGTAGGTAATTACTTTATTCCATATTAACTGGGTTCATAGCTAAGGGTGAGGGTGTGATATACGAAGGCATATATTTTTCTATATCATTGGACCCAAATGCAGGTTATTTCAAAACTAACTCGTTTTGCGATAAACGTCGTACTAGATGGACGTGGTTTCATTTAGCTCCCTATTTAACATAAACAAATTTCCCCTATAACAAATTAACCGAAGGGCTTGATTGGTATCAATATTTAAACATAATTTATTAGTCAATTGTAACATAATACTAATATTGTATACTTGTTTTTGTGCACAATAAACTGTTAAATAAATAAATAGTACAATTATTAACAGGGGTTGATAGGGGTTGTAGGGGTGGATCATTTAGATATTTTGCCTTATCCTTCGAGTTAAGATATTTTGCCTCGGAAACAAATTAGTCGCCTTGTACGACACCTACGAGTGTAAAGGGGTTGGTGCTATTGTACTCTGTCGGACACCACACGGCCTACCACCACACACCTCCCCAAGGAGTAGAAATCTTACAAGTTTACAAAAAATCTACTTACTTATTCCAGTAGCTATCACTTGCTGTATTATGGCCATTATTTAAACTAAATTAAAACAGTTTTCGCACTTATCAGACGAATTAAAATATTCGTTCCAACACATCGAGTACAAAACTCGAATTAAACTGTCCCCTTTGTTCGTGGTTCAAATAATTTTTCATTTTCGCCTGTTATCTTGTTGTAAAACAACTTTGAATTACCCAGCAAACAAACAGGCACAGTTATTAAATAATCTCAGAAGATTATCTGTGTAAACTTTAGTTCATATTGTCTGTAATGTTTATCAGGTGGTTGAAGAAAATATTACGTAGCTCTCTTACGCCTAAATAGCTTAGTTTAATAACTAAATTTATTTATTGCAACATATTTTAATTTCACAATGTCTGAAATGGTTGAAAATCTTGGTTTTTAAGTATCTAATGTTTGGATATATTCACACAGCGCCATCTAGCCCCAAAGTAAGCAAAGCTTATGTTATGGGTGTTAGATAACTGATTAACACTTGCATACATTTTTTTTAAATACATCCTTATAATACATACTACACGCAGACCCATAACAGCAATTAAAATTCATCATTTCAATTCCTGCTCGGCCGGGAATCGAACCCGGGACCTCTGTGTGGCGACCGGCATGTTAACCAACTGAACTACTCAGGTCGTCAAATCAAGTACCTACAACCTTGGCACCTACTAGAGCTCCACAAGCAGGAGCTGCGTGTCACGGAAATGAAGATGCTGCGATGGATGTGTGTTGTTTCACGGTATTGCGTACGAAACGGCCACATTCGGGGTAGCCTTGGCGTCCGTGACATCGCAGATAAGCAAGAGTACTGCCTTCGATGGTATGGGGATGTCTTGCGCAGACCGGCAAATTATGTGAGGAACAAGTCTCTGAAAATGCAGACCCCGTGCACGTGCATGCCGACCTCGGACACGGCAAGGACAGGTCGGTGCGATGGCTTGACGACGTCATGAATGATATGCGTGCCAATAAGCTCACCACCAAGGATGCCGAAGACCGAGCGAGGAGTAGCAGGAAGGTGGACCCTGGGCCCTCGTGTGCCACGCGGGGGCGCAACGGAGACCAGTATTTTTACTTATAGAACCCACACAAGACGATATGTAAACAATATCCTTTTTCTTAAATGGCGGTGAATGTAAGGCGTTGACTCGACCGAGAGCATAACGAGTAGGACGGATGTAGCCTTAGCGTGAGACATCGTAGATAAGAACGAAGAGGCTCGCCTGGATTCTCTGGTTCTCTCAGCAGCTGGCTGATCTACTGGACCAGGAGCTACTTCGTTCGCGTACATCTACTTTACCCCCCATCATCATCTTGGCGTTACTGTCCCGAGTGTGTTCTCGCGTACGAGGGCCCGGGGGTCCGCCTTGACCATGATCCAGGATTTGGCAGGTCAGGTAATTACAGAATGCCATCAGACTGGATCATGGTTACACATTCAGTTGCCTGAGTGCAGGTTTCTTCACGATGTATTCCCTCACCGTAAGATCATCGGTTAGTATTCAACTAATGTACATAACTCAGAAAACAGTCATTGGTACATGGCCGGAGCGAGATTCGAACCCGGCACCTCTGGCTTACGAGTCGGATACTGTAACCGCTTGGCCACCGACGCTCTGCATCTACTTTACCCCTATCTATCCTTTTTTCTTGCTTATGCTTATTAACCTTCCTCTTGAATAACTCTATATATTGTTGAAAACCGAATTTAAATCCGTTACGTAGTTCAAAAGATCTAAGCGTACATAGACACATACATAGATACATCGGGGCAGACGGCGGAAAGCGACTTTGTTTTATACTTTGTTTTAGACTTTGCCTTAAGTAAGTACTCGACATAAAAATAAAACAATATCTTTATAATTTTATTTTATGATAGTATAGGCGGGATTTTTCTGCAAATCATGGTTACATGCCAATTATCATGGATGACATTATTATTAGCACGTTATTCCTGAAGTATTTACCCAATGTTTAGATGTGTAAGATAACATAGCAATGTATTTATAGTCTTATGTGATGTTTCTTGAATAGCTGACGTTCTTTTGTTACTGTTCAACTTTGGAACCACGTGTTAAGTTTTACTTAGATCAACTTTAGTGGTTGCCTAAACAATCATCTTGGTGTTTATCCCGGTTTCGCTCTCGCGCACGAGGTCCCAGGGTCCGCCTTTACCATGGTCCAGGATTTGGCAGATCAGGTAATTACAGTGGAGCGACTGCCATCTGACCTCCGTGACCCTGCTAAAAGAACTTGACCATATTGGATCATGATTACACATTCAGTCGCCTGAATGTGCAGGTTTCGTCACGATTTCCTCACCGTAAGAGCATCGGTTAGTGTTCAACTAACGTGCATAATTCAGAAAAGAGTCATTGGTACATGGCGGCAGTGGGAGTCGAACCAGGTACCTCTCGTTAACAAGTAGTTACCTAGTAAGGTATCAGTTATATCACTTCGCAGTGTCATACTGTACGATATGGCTCAGTAAATTAATAAACGAATTAGAACAGAAATAAACGAATTAGAATATACTATATATAAGGAAGGACTTTAAAGTAATTCTTGATCCAAGAGGTAGATATCTATGCCAGTGCTCGTGATAACACACAACTTTTACTATACCTTCTACCTATTACTACCCCTATTATTTTTTTCATACAAACATTGTCCTGACAATTACTTCCAACAAAAAAAAATGGCTGTTTCGGTAGGTAACCCGGCTCGAAGGACCAAGTTCTGTTTAGAACATTCCTGAACAAATAGATAGCTCGGCCTATTCTGGGAATTGAGTCTCGTACTTTTTCATTTTTAGTATATCAAATGAAATCTGTTACATTTATTTATGACATCTAAATTATAAAGCGTGAAAATTATGTTAGTGGAACGAAACATAATAAACGTCATTGTTGGTTGTTAGTGGACGTTCTTTCCTCTATGTAGTCTATGGCCGACTTAGTGGTCGTTCAAAATCGTACATTTCAGTCCATTTCAAAGGATAGGCCCTATAGTAGGGCCCATTATCATAGGGCCTATCCGAAATGCATGTTGTGACGTAATTCCAGAGGATGGAATAAAATAGCGGCATGCTATCGGAGATCGGCGGTGCCGCTTCTGAAGTATCACTATATTATCTATGACTGAAGTCAAGTTTAAAACGAATTCTACTAAAATGTGAAGTCGGAAGTCAGGCTCCCACTTGACCAGATTAACAGGTCACGTGTGTGAGAAATAAAACAAGTAAACATAGTTAAATTAAAAAACATACTTTTATTTTTGTTCAAGTCTTTGGGAATGACACGAAAGCATACCATAATAAATACATCAAATGACAAGTTATTTTTAACACATTTAAAGAAAACTAACAATACTAAATGGACCACAAAATAAAAAAATTCCTACAAATTAATCTTGATTAAAGATAATAATCATAATAATAATGGCCATGGTCCGTGGGTATCATTAGGTAACCAGTACAATGTACCCAAAAAAAACATAAAATAATAATTAATTGTAAATTTGGAATTGTTCTGCACTCAAAGTCGGTACAATTCGGCAGACTAGCGACTTACCTTATAAAAGACTTAATTAGGGCTAGACTTAATCTCTTGATAACGTAAAGACCAGACTAAAGTGGCGGCGCGCAGGGCACATAGCTCGAAGAACAGATGGCCAATGGGGCAGTAAGTTCTCGAGTGGCGACCACGTACCGGAAGGCGCAGCGAGGGAAGACCTCCCACAAGGTGGACTGACCACCTGGTAACGATCGAAAGTGCCAGCTGGATGCGGAAAGCACAGGACCGGGCTTTGTGGAGATCTCTGAGGGAGGCCTATGGTCACCTGTCGGGTGGGCGTCTTTCGGCTGATATGATGAACGTTACAGAAACAGACTTCTAAACGGTCAATGTTTTAGTGATGCAACATTAATAAGAACGGCTATGATATATACAAAAACATATGAATATAATATACTGTCATGGGTTGAAAATAGGCTCCCAAAACAGTTAACCAGTCTCAGGGTCCCCAGCGGAAGACCTTGGCAACCTCGCTTCGCAAACGGCATTAGGAGCGTTCGATTGGCCTCAAAGTAAAACGGTCACACATCCTTTTTCCGGACTGTGCGCGTTGCTTAACTTTAGTAATCCGTACAAGCACGCTGACATAGTCCAGACCTGTGGTTCTATATTTCACAACGATCACCTCTTGATTTTGAATTTTGATTTTAGGCCTGAAAACTTCAATATTTTTTAAATCACATTAAACACTGAAAACGTACGTACAAAAACAGGTAAAATCAGCGTAATGTATTAATTCATCCCTAAAATAAAAATGGACCTCGTACCGATTACCAAAGTTACGCACAGCACATAGAGACCGGGACAAGATGTACACAAGGAGTTCGCCAGTCGTTGGTGTCCCTCCTAAGACCGTTGGCGAAGCGAGGTCGACAAAGGTCTTCTACTTGGGACCCGGAGACTGGTTGAACAGTCTCGGAAGCGATTCACACCGAGTGACGGTATATTATATTTATATATCATTGCTAGATATATTGCCAGCCACTGTATTGCAGTCACATATATTGCGGTAAAGTATAACATTTACAGTGGCACTAGCGTACAAAAGGTGGTTTAATTCATAACTAGACGTTACATTTTCTAAAGAACTTAAGCCTGTCACAACCGCTCTTCGTCTAAGTACTGTCTCTCAATTGAACTCTATTGCAGAGTATTTGCCAGAAAATTATCCAAATGGGCAGAATGAGGCAGCAAGAGACGTTAAACAGCCAATTTCCATATATCTGAAACAGAAAGAGAATAAGTAAATAATGAATATTCAATAAATAAATATGCTTGGACAATTCACACAGCGCCATCTAGTCCCAAAGTAAGCAAAGCTTGTTTTATGGGTGCTAGATAAAATACTTATTAATGGATGGATTTCGACATGTATTTCGAAGTAAAATACGTATGTATGTGCATTGAGGGTAAGCCAAACTCGAATCATCATCATCTTGGCGTCAATATCCCGGTTCATACCTCGCGCGCGAGGCCCCGGGATACGCCTTGACCATGATCCATGATTTGCTAGATCACGTTATTACAGTGGGGCGACTGGCGTCTACCCTGTTAACAGGGGAACCTAACCAGGACAGATCATGGTTAGACTGTCTAGAAAGTAAAGCGACTTGAAGATTGATTGAAATCAACAAGCAAGCAAACTGACAGAGTCTACCATACATATTACACATGCATAACTCAGAAAAAGTCATTGGTACATAACGGCATGAGGATCGAACACGGTACCTCTCGCTTAAGAGGCGACCTATTTACGCCATTACGCCACCGACGCTCTCCTAATATAAAACATATTGCACCAATATACTTTTGCTGCGTATTGCAGGTTTAACTCTTCAAATATGGCCCAATTTAATGTCTAAAAGTCGTGAAAACCCAGAACAATATTTTAAACAGATTCTTACTGACTGGCGTAAACTAGATACCCATTGTGACAGGCTCAAGCTGTTAATCATGTGTGCAAAGATTGTTATCTTCTATCTCTACGACAATCAGGAAGCTGACTGAGATATTTGAAAGTAGAAAGAGATGAAACAAAAAAATATTTCGCACCTATTTTACACAATTCTGAAATAACGTATTTCGTTTTGGCGGATAAGGTAGCCAATGTTGGCAAGCAAAGATGTGTAGTATTGACAGTTTTAGTTAACAGACAGTTATTGACTGGTCGCTGACCTAATATAAGATGTATGGCATGTTAGTGGAGTAGAATTAACCGAAAATGGGATTTGAGGTGGAACTAATTGCAACAGAAATTATTATTACAGCAAACAGTAGGTAGTACGCTTCTAATCAACATACTAAAAATATAGACCATTAGATGTGAGGGGCCCCGAAAGGTCCCACTTTTTTTTCGTAAGCATCTCGAAAACAGTGCGTCCTACAGAAAAGGGGTCCATCACTAAATTAAAGCCTATACAATTTTCTACAAATTTAACATTACAAGCTTTTTCGAATTCCCAACCGTTTACGAACAACACAGTCTCGGTTGTAAGACTCTCGTGGTTATTCACTACACTTTCACAACACATATTATCCAGTTATATACCAGTCAACTCGTGACCATGACGCATGCAACTGCGTCGAAATATCGAGGTAAAAACAATACTAACTGTGGTAACAAACCCGATAATATGTATAGTCAAAGCGTATCACAGTCTCGGTTGTGGCGCCGGCCAAAAATTTCTTTTCTTAGGGAATTGTATGAAAAATATAGCAATTGCCGCAATAATAATTTCTGTTTCATGAACTAATGTTCCACCTCCAAAACTATTTCTACCCCATTTTTTATTAGACAGTCCTCCATTTTGGACTGGATTGGACTCCATTTAGGAAACATTCGTAGACTTTTAGTTTTATTTATAACAGTAATGTGACATTTATAAAACACATTTTAGCTAAAACATGATTAGTCACTTTCTTTTAAATTGAGTCATTTCAGTGTCAGATAAAAACGAAACATATGGTTGCTAATATAGATTCAACAAACGTCAAGAGCGTTGGTGGAAGTTTTGCTAGCAGAGATGTTTCTGCCAGAGGTGGGTAATCGAATTAGTCGGTGGCCAAGTGGTTCAGGTATCTAACTCATAAGCGAGAAGTACCGGGTTCGAATTCCATCGCGACTATATACCAATTACTGTTTTCTGACTGATGCTCTTACGGTGAGGGAAAACATCGTGATGAAACCTGCACATTCAGACGACTGAATGTGCAACCATGATTCAAACTATTCAGGTTCCCCTGGTAGCAGGGTCACGGAGGTCAGATGGCAGTCGCTCTACTGTAATTACCTGACCTGCTCTATCCGGTTAGTAAGGTCTCCAGTGCTCCATGGGTAGGGATTTGGGGAACCGTGGCTTTGGCAGTGGTGGAGGGGCATTTGCCTTTTTCTGCCAGAGCAACGTGTTATATAGGTGGGCAACGCATTGGCGATATTCGTGGTGTTGCTAATGTCTATAGGCAGTGGTGACCACTTTCCATCAGGTGGCCCGCTTGCCTGTTTGCCTGCCGTATGACATAAAAAAAATCCTATCGCTCATTCACTGAAAGGTATTTAAAAATCCAAAATCCTCACCATCGAATCCACAATACTAAACATGATAGCTTGCATGGCCGCGTCGCTGCCACGGCCTATGGTTGTCAGCAACTTGTCTTCCGGGAACAGCGTGCGACTGTACAATATCATGCCCACTGTGACAGCGCAGAGAGGATGCAATAGCAGACAGAACAGCCGCTTCAATAGGAGCTTGGTGCTGGAACAAAGGTCAAAATCAATTTTTTTTTGCAGTATTCAGTGAGACTCTAATGCCAGGCTAAAGTTGGATATGAAATTAAAGATTAAAAAAGTAAACACACAACTGTAAATGTCAAAGAGATTAGCTTTAGAATACCCGATTTCTCATTTATTTTTTAAAGTTACTGCAGTCAAGTAATCTGTGGATAACTGTTATTGCCCAGTTCATATTTGTACATCAGATACACACACGCAGCCCATAACAGTCCACTGCAGGACTTAGAACCTCTCCCGCGAAAGGGGGAGGTTATTGCCATAATCTCCACGCTTGACAGGCGGGTTGGAGATCGCAGTGTATAAATATAACAATGGAAAACGCTGCTGCCCATTTTCCAGCCTACGGAGACTCGAGATCTTTTGCCTCGAAAACATTAGTCGCCTTGTACGACACCCGCGAGTGTAAGGGGTTGGTGCTATTCTACTCTGCCGGACACCACACGGCCAACATGACATGAGATACATATCCCATTTAATAAATTAAAAAAAAAAACTTACCCGCTCGTCCCATTGCCGGCAACACCAGCCACCAAAGCCAGCGGCGTATACAGTACAGCTATCGACAATCCCAGCGGGAAATTATGCATGCCAACAGCCAAACAGACCGTTGCCAACTCTACCGACAACAATATGTTCACCAGAGACAATTCCTCATGGGTTATCTTGCCCTTCCGCAGTATTCTGGGTAGGAATGGTGTGATCAGAGTGAGCAATATCGATACCAGTATCAGGCCGTAGTATACTGACACTTCTGATTGCTGGTTGAAGCGGGTGACACCTGGAAATATGACATGATAGTATAATTTTAGTAGTAGGAATTTAATTTAAGATCTCAATATTGCCTCCACCGCTTCTTGAATGTCCTTTCAGACTGTTTAAGGTTGGCTGGAAGAAATCCCATTTTGGGATAAGCCCCCCTTTGCTTTGTAAAATTATTTTTGTAACTCCTGTATTTATTAAGCAATAAAGAGTTTACATACATACATACATACATCAGATATCACGTGAGTGTGAGAGAGCATCGGTGGCCGAATAGACTATGAAGGCAACGTAGGTTATCCTACGTCAAGTACAAGAAATATGCTACTTTGTAGCGATAGTAGAAGTTTAGTAGACCTTGGATTGCCTATGCAGATGTTGGCACGTTCGGTACAAACGAAAAAAAAATTATCGACCCGGGTCACGGAGGCAAGATCAGTTGGCAGGCAAGGCAGATCAATTAATGGACGTTGAAGAAATTAATTAAATACAGAGCTAATCATTGTCTTATCGGCTATCAAACAGCGAAGACCCAATTAAAATCGATTCAATATTTTTGAAGTTAAAGACAAATCTTTAACGCCACAAAAGTATGGTATGGCGTGATCATTATTGTCTAGACGCGTGCTGGCTGAAATGAATAGGCTGTTCCTAAACGGGCATGCTCCATCAACGGCCGCATCGGCACTTTACACCAGGTGAGATGGCAGTCAAATGCTAGAAAAGTCCAACTAAAAAACAAATTATGTCAGTAAGTGTATAAGAAAATGACAACTTACCAATCTGACTGAAGAATATGGGCGTATTCATCACACCGTAGCCAATTAAATGCACTAGCAAATAATTCGTCCCAATATTCACCACACTCATAGTAGACGCATCTCTTTTTTTCCTATTATTCTTTCCTTTCTTAGCCTTCTTAGGCACCTCTTCGAGCTCCTTATCGCCTGGTACTTTTTCTTCGGTTTTCGCAACTTTTCGCCTTCTTAAAGTAGTTTCTTCACCTTTTACAACCTCTGCTTCACTGTCATCCTCATCATCTTCAGCGTCTGAGGTTTTGGCCTTATCATCCTTGAGTTTTTTTTCTTCATCTTTTTGTTTTTCAGCCTCTTGTTCTTCAGTCTTTTCTTCAATAGCCGTGTCGGTTTCTTCATCGTCGTCTTGGTGGATCGTCACCCACAAAGAGAGTGCTCTGATTAGCATAGCAACGCACATAAGGCATAAAGAAGGCATGTACTGGCCTGGAATTGGAAACATCTTGTTAGAAGGACATTGATAGTTCAAATACACTTGTACCTATTATGTTTTATTTATTTATTTAAAACTTCATGCACATTACAGTACAAAGGCGGACTTAAAGCTACATAGCTTTTCCTACCAGTCAACCAGAGAGCAATAAACAAAAATTACAAGGCGGTGCAACAAAAAGGAAGATAAAAGAACATAAAATAATTTTTATCAGGTGGTTGGACTCTGTCAAGCCTGAGGAGTCTGCCTGGGTGAGTACAACCACCTTATCTATTTCTGCCGCCTAGGAACAATGCTTGCGTTGTTGTGTTCTGGTTTGAAGGATAAGGTAGCCAGCATGAGGCTTTTCATCTTAGTCCACAGTGACAACGCACCTGCGGTTCTGTATTTTTGTTCCCTGCAACCTAAATGCATGAATCGTAGATGTTATGGGCGACAGAGACCGCTTACCATCTGGTGGGCTGTCTGCTTGTTTGTTACAACGTAGAATTAAAAAAAGTTGCTCGTCAGAGTAGAATATTGCATTGGTTGGTTTGGTGCCACAAATCGGTGAGGGAAAACATCGTGATGAAACCTGCACAGGCGAGTGAATGTGTAACCATGATCCAATCTGGTCAAGTTTCCCTCGTAGCAGTGTCTCGGAGATGGCAGTCGCTCCACTGTAATTACCTTTCTGCCAAATCCTGGATCATGGCCAAAGCTGACCCCGGACCCTCGTGCGCGAGAGCACAACCAAGACATTAACGCCAAGATGACTTGTTTATGTGTTATTAAAGTGTACTCAGTACTTACCAATAGAAATAAATCGATTAGTAGCAGCCAGTAAGTAGAAGAAGTAGCTCTGGTGGAATCTCTCCAGCAGGTTGTTCAGACTCCTCAATATGCTCTCCAAAGCTACGCCAAGCCGATAGAAGTTGGCCGAAGTGAGGAGATTGACCCTGGGCGGTACGCCGGCTGGGTCATTTGCGTCCCGGCCTTCTAACGTGACAGCTTCTATGCCAAAACGGTGGAAAAGACCGTGGTTTCCGTTGGGGACCTGTAAAGTATGGATACCCGATGCTGTTACGGTTCTGTGTATGGTGTATGGCCGTGTGGTGTCCGACAGAGTAGAATAACACCGACCTCTTACACTCGTCGGTGTCGTACAAGACGGCTAAAGTTTTCGAGACAAAAGATCTAGAGTCTCCGTAGGCTGGAATATGGGCAGCAACGTTTTCTGCGATCTTCACCACACCAGCTAAGCGTGGAGATTATAGCAATAACCTCCCTTTTCGTAGGAAAGGTCCTGAGTCGACTGTTATAAGCAGTGATGATGATGATGATTATGGTGAGGCAAAACGAATTATGAAAAATATCTCGTTTATTATTAGATCCCCAGCGCTGCCGTGTACCAATGACTCCTTTCGTACGTCTATAAGTCGAACACTAACCGATGATCTTACGGTGAGCAAAACAACCTGAAACCTGTACATTCAGGCGACTGAATGTGTAACTATGATCCAATCTAGCCAGATTCCTCTGTAAACAGGGTCGCGGAGGTCAGATGGCAGTCGCTCCACTGTGATTACCTGATCTGCCAAATCATGGATCATGGTCAAAGCAGACCCCGGACCCTAATGCGTGAGAGCACAACTGGGATATTGACGCCAACATGATTATTATCATTTTTTACCATTAATTACATCGTTATTGTGGTCTATAACTAAGAAAACACATAAATTATTGTGGGACTACATACACCAGCTATTTGTGTAGTCACCATTCCAAGCATTGTCCAAATACCGCTAACCCACTCCTCCATTTTGTTCTTGTTACGTATCCAGGAATAGCTGGAAAAGGCATTTTGAAAATATTAGTTCAGATAGATAAGTTCCCGATATCTTCTATATCTGTGATGCCGTATCTTTTGTTTGATACTAACAAGGAGGTGACGGCAACTCAGATATCTGTCAAATTTTATCAGGTGCTAGGACCTGTCAAAAATGAGGAGTCCGCCTGAGTGAGTACCACCGCCTTAGCTTTTTTTGCCGACGAGCAACAATGCTTGCATTGTTGTGTTCCGGTTTAAAGGATACGGTAGGTAGCGCAATTGCAGGCATGAGGCATCTCATCTTAGTCCTCACAGTGATAACGCACATGCGGTTCTGTATGTTTGTTACTGCAATCTAAATGTAGGAACTGTAGATGTTATGGGCGACAGTTACCACTTGCCATCAGGTGGGCTGTCTGCTAGTTTGTCACTGAGTAGCATAAATAACAAGATATCTGGTACATATAAGTAGGTTGTGAAACAGGTTCGACTTTTAAGTAAATTTCTAAGAATTTAGGCGATTCCCGTGTATAGTAAAAACGGGTGTTACAGTAATGTGGATACAACGACACTTTACCTATTTTTATAGGAATGATGAATACCAGACTTGACACACAGCTTGTGGACCAGGTTCACCAAATCCAGGTTAGGCAGTTGTCCGTTTAGACCTTCCACTTTCACTTCGATGTATTCTAAAAAATACAATCAATTAGATGATACCCTTCCTACTCATAAATGCTAAGGCAGGGTGAAGTATATACACACTACATCTTCCAAATAGTATATAACAAAGTCGCTTTCCGCCGTCTGTCCCTATGTATCTATGTATGCTTAGATCTTTTAAACTGCTCAACGGCTTTTTATAAGGTTTATAGCAATAGATAGAGTGATTGTGAGGAGAAAGGTGTAAAAGCAAGAAAAAAAACAGATTTTCTTTACACAGGCCTCTATATTTCGATCCCTGGTTATTGTGGCAGTGTGAGTTTGAGAATAATAATAAAAGATAAGCAACACACGCTGATGTATAGAGAGGCCTTTGCCCTGCATTGGGACAGAAGACGCTAAAATAAATAAATAAATAAACACACGCGGATTCCGCGAACTGATGGATGGCTGACCATTTGGTACTTTGAGGCTAACCGAACTTACGAACATTTTAAGAGAGGTAGAGCATAGCGGCGTATCCCGTTCGAATTGGAGCCGCCCGACTGGGAAAGTACCTCTACCTTACAGAATACCGCATCTACACAATACTCTTTTAAATAGTATTGTGTTTCTGCCGGTGAGTAAGGTTTCCAGTACTCCATGGGGTGGGGGATTTGGGGAACCGTCGCTTTGGCAGTAGCAGCTTTTTGCTGCCAGAGCAACGTGTTATAGAGGTGGGCAACGCATTGGCGTTACTCTTGGTGGTTAATAGGCAGTGGTGACCACTCAGCCAAGGTCGACGCTGGGAACCCTGAGACGGTTGAATACTATACATGTACTTAGCATCGCGACGATATATCCCTACTAATATTTGGTCCTTACCTATGATATTGCAATTTTTTTATCAATTACATATTTGCTCAAATTTTTTTTTGTGTATACAACATTTGATATGCCAGAAAGTCCCAAACCTTTTTTAAGGTTTGAATATACCTCTTCATTTGTGTAGGGTACAGTAGGGTAGGAGTAGGGGTAGGGTACGGCAGGGTAGGTATAGGGTAGGAGTAGGACGCCATGCGAACAAAGTCGCGCCCGGCGCACTAATTATCTATATTTTCATAACTATTAAATACTTACTAATTTTAGGGTCGTGAATCTCCAAATTGATTGCCGCCTGTATTGATCCAGACCTTCCCTTCAATTTGCCTGGATCCAAGCACCTTACATGGTCACTCTTACTGATATTACCAAGAAACTTGCTCAAGTCCAAGCTAGGAGTACCAGGCTTCCAGAAACTGCCAAGACCAGTGTAGAAGGTCTTTGTCTCACTCTGTAGACCGTGGTAAGCTTCTAACCACGCCTGCATCCCCAGTTGTTCGTGTTCCGTGATTAGGAATATGATGTCTTTTGCCCAATATTTCTGAGCTAGAAAAGATTAAAAAAGAATATTAGTAGTTTATGATTTTTCTAAACAATAAACATTGACAAAGATCAAGCTCATCAAAGTTCGGGAGTAGGGGGCTCGTGACGTCACTTCTCAGTAAAAACTGACCCTAGGTGTGATACATACATACACACTAGGCGCGATACGCCCGTAACCCACAGGGGTAGACCGTGACTATTGAGAAGTGATGGTAGTAAAAATTTTAACTTATAAATATATCATCATTTTTGTAAAACAAAAAAATTTCATCATCTTCTTGAGGAGCTAGGTTTGTAGGAATATTTGTCAAACTAAATATTACGTTTCAATATGTATTAAAACAACTATTATCATTGTAAGTCGTATATTTCGCTAGGGAGCGAGATTAGAAGTGTGTCTTACATCGAAACCTGTCTCTACCCGCATTTTAGTACATTATTATTATAATAGCGTAAAATGACGGTACCTACCTACAGCATAACCAAAAAAACGCTAACTCTTGTATATCACACAAAATATCCAAATGAAAAAATTTATTACTTACGCCTAGCAAACTGAGCAAAAGCCAGCATCAAGGCTATACCAGCAGCAGTCCCTTTCTGATGACTTTGAATGGTTCGATATGGTGCTGAAATTACTAGAGCTTCCAACGAGGCAGTCCTTGGTGCTCGAAGGATGCCATACACATTTGTACCCTTGAAAACCTGAAAATGTAAATTTTGTATTACTAGCTGTGTTCTCAGGGTTGCTCCAATATAATATGCATGTATTATACATATATACCCTAAAGAAGAAATTATCTAAAGGATAGGGAACACCAAATCAAAATCTGTTGCATGGTGTAAGAAATACAGACAAACAAACACAGGAATCATCTTTATTTTATACTTTACTAGTGGACCTGGTTGGACTTCATTCCTATCCCTACCCTGCCATACAGTACGCACCTACAGCCTACCCTTTTTTTCTTACTTATAAATCTCCTTCTTGATTCACTTCATCTATTATTGAAAACTGCATTTAAATCAATTGCGTAGTTTAATCAATCACAGATGGCAGGAAACAACTTTATTTTACACTATGCATAAATATGGATTAAAGGTGTAACACATTTATGTTGTCAATTGGCAATGTGAAGATATATTTTCAATTAGTTGCCTTTGTTCCCGTCAAGTACAAACCCTTGTTGGATACCCCATTGTATTCAATCATCATCATCATCATCATCACAGCCAGTAACAGTCCACTGCAGGACTTAGGGCCTCTCCCACGAAAGGGGAGGTTATTGCCATAATCTCCACGCTTGGCAGGCGGGTTGGAGATCGCAGTGTTGAAATATAATAATGGAAAGGCTCTTGATCTTTTGCCTCGAAAACATTAGTCGCCTTGTACGACACCCATGAATGTAAGGGGTTGGTGCTATTCTACTCTGCCGGACACCACATGTATTCAATAAACGATTATATTGACATGAAGGTTTGACATTAGGTTTATTTATTTATTAGATACCTGCGTCGGTACTGATTAATTATTTTTAAATTAACATTTTATTTTATTTTATTTTTTAAATTGACAATTATTTTTATTTTTTAGTTAGTAGGTTGGTATACCATTACGTACACCCATAGTATTTATTAACAATTATACAATGTATTACAGATATTTCAACTCAGTTGTGCGCGCGGCCCTATGTGCTATGTGTGGGTAAACCTTGTACATATACAGACACGTCACAATGACGCCACGCCATTGGCACGCCAAGTGGTCGCGTCACTGCCACATAAATGAAAGCTGTATATTTACAAGCGCACGCACACATAGCGCCACGCGCACAACCGAGTTGAACTATCTATACAATTCTCTGTAAACTGTGACATTATTCATTTAATTTGTATTCATTTGACATTTTACTATTTACTTTTGTTGTGATTGTGTATATTGTAAAAATTTTTGTATGACATTATTTTAATTCTACTTTACTATATCTTTGTGACTTGACTATATTATGACATGCGCTTAATATGATGTAAATTTCATTGATAAATAAATAATCTAATCTAATCTAATCTTGTGTAGCACTGCATGGTGTTTTCAGATGCGTGATTTCAATTATGGTTTTTATATAGGTTGTCGGGATTCTCACCTCGCCTTCACCCAAAGGATAGTTAAGTGTGAAGTTGTGAGTGTACACTTCAAGGTGCAACTGTGACATCTTGCCAACAAGCCACGGCACAGGAATCTCATCGGTCTCATCATATTTATCCTGGAAAATCATAAGAATTACTTTTTGAAACTACTTAACTCTGTATTGTGTAGAAATTGACTAGAAATTATAAATGCTTCTTTTTTCCATTTAACATTTGGTTGGAATTTTTTAATATGGAAGTCAACTATATAGAATAGAAATAATAATAATGTTTTAAACACAATTATTTTCACACATTTTAAAGGTATGCTCAAGGTTTCGTACTGTGTACCTTTGTTGATGAGTAGCCTGATATGAAGCATGAAACTGGTGAAATGAAAAAGGTATGCGGTAGGCAACTTGGAACATACCTTTAAAATGAGTAATAATGTTTACTGTATTATCATAATAATAAATAGAAGAAAAAACTTTTTTCATTTATAACCTCAAAATTTTATTTTAAGCCCTACAGATTGGTCAATCTTACTGTGTTAAGACTAACACAATGAAACAAATATATTTACCTCGAGTTCTTTCACAAATTCATTATAAAATCTCTTGGCGTTTTGTTCACCATTAAACTCATTTGTGACCAAGCCAGGGAGTAATGCATTCTCAGAGAAATATGTCTCGTTATTGAATTCCCTATTTGCAAGCATCAGGAACCAGACCAAAGCCGCAATGTAGCACAAAAAACAAAGAGGTCCATTGATTTTCTTAAGAACCTTCACCCATTTCGCCGAATATTCTGGGTCTGATAAGATTCCCATTTTTGTGACTGGCTAACACAAATTTACACTAAAATCAATTAAAAATCACAGTATTGCAGTCGCTCATTATTTTCCTATTCATTTCAGAAAAGTATTATTGTAAATAAATGCAATACAAGCCGCACACAAAACCACACCAAATCTCTTGTTTTGCTTGACGGCTTTCTCAAAACGTCAAAGTCGGACAAAGTCAACAAAACGTCAAATTGAAAATGACAACTCTGCAGCGTTCGGTTCAGCCACAGAGGAGAAAAAAAAATTGGCAGTCGTGAAGGTAGCTATTACTAGCTATCTATCTTTCCAATCTTTTTAAGTTCGGCTCTTAGCCTGTTCGAATGCATCTGCATTCGTTTCAGACGCTAGTCTCAGACTGCAAATTATTCTCCAAGTATTAGTTACCTGAGGTCCATAAGCGTTTACGTAGTACATACCATTAAGTTTTGTTATTCGCACTTACAGCCAGTATTTAATTTATTCTATTTTGGTTAATTTCTCACTACGCTACGGTAATAGGTAATACCTACCTAAAACTATAAATAAACAAGTGTGATTGCATTTGTTTGACGTACTAATAGCATATCTAATAGGTAGTAATTTTTTTTTTAAATGTCTTATCAATTAAATATTAACAGTTTAATCCACAATAAACAAATAAGTTAATAAATACAAAAAGTAAAGAAACCTAATAATAAACTTAAATATTTACACTAAATCAAATAACCCGCCCCTGATTGTCCCAGGCGCAAAGGTACCCATTACACCAGCAGCATTACCGCGCTGTATGGCAATGGCTATCCTTTGTGCCAGGAACCAACCAGAGCGGGGATCACCGCTACTATTCCTGATTCAGCTGCCTAAATCGCGTACTAAGCTTTTCGCCTCTGAACACCAACTGCCCAATGTCTCTACAGCGAAGGGCACAAAAAGGTAGGTGGCCTGCAACGCTGCGTACTTCTGCCGTTTCTTGGCAGCTGCATCCTCCGCAGCGGCAGCTGGTGAAATGACCGAGCGACTCAGGTGACATCGGCCTCCACCACAGAGCCGCAGGTGCATTCGTGGGATTCACACACCTTGCAGCCCAGGCGGAGGGCCACTGCCACCCGAAGGGAGTTGTCGTCAAGAAAAGTACCCAGGTGAGGTGACGGAAGGGCATGCAACCACGCTCCGGATTCCGACTGCGACACGGCTCTGAGCCTTGCCAAGTTTGTCCCTGTGGCATTGTCAAGAAGTTGCTTGTTGACCCGCTTTGCACTGAGGTCATCCCAATGGCGTTGGATATGAGGGGCTGATGGGGGCAGCGCGGTAGGATTGCGAGCTGACCACGCTATCAAAGCATCTGACGCATAGGGTATGCTTGCCTTATCATCGTCGCAACAAAGAATGCTAGCGACAAGGTTTGCAACTCCATGCGCCGACGCCAAGAAAGCCGCCAAGCCTACGTCCTGCATGCACCGCACACCGAGGCCTCCATACCGGATTGGTTGAGACGCCAGGCTCCACTGCGAGTCGTCGAGAAACACGTTAAGAAACGACTCAACGGTAGACTTCAGCGTTGTGTCGAAGGAAGAGACATTATCGGCACTTAACCAGGTAGGGGTAGTTCTCAACAAGTACGTAACCTTAGGCAGAGCGAAGCACATACGCAACAAGGTTAAAGCGACGTGGGCGGAAAGCTTGCTTAAACGTTCTTGAGCGACCAGGAGAAGCTTTTTACG
Source organism: Blastobasis adustella (assembly GCA_907269095.1). Lineage (NCBI taxonomy): Eukaryota > Metazoa > Arthropoda > Insecta > Lepidoptera > Blastobasidae > Blastobasis > Blastobasis adustella. The sequence goes on from OU026132.1 coordinate 4,371,174, forward strand.
AATATCAATGGCCTCAGGAATAGCGTCTGGAAAAAGAGGGGACCCTAAAAGGTAGAATGTGCAAAGGTAGAAGGTAGTAATTAAAGTATGTGGTAACGAATTTAATATTTATTTATTTATTTTGGTTAACCAACAGTTTGTACACAAGATACATAGGTATAATCTATATAAAATACATTTTGCAGTCTAGTTTTAATTGTAAAGCAAATTATAGGTAAACACATCATGTTTCATTAATCATTGATAACTAACTAGACGTCCTAACGACAGCAGTCAGAACTTTTATATTAAGGTAAGTTACAACAGAAATAACTAATTAATTTAAGGTAAGGTAAGGTTAATAGTATAGATTAATAATATAAAACAAAAATAACGTAAGATTCAAATATGGGTAGGTATGTAAACTGGAACTTTACTATGTCCATTTCAGCGAAAAACATTTAGGCAAATATTATTTTTAGCCCTTATTTTAAGTACGTATTATTTTTTCGCAGGCGCGCAAGCAGAGGCATTATCAGAGGCCAAGCAGCCTTAAGCGCACTCCACATGTGGATAGTTCCTCGGGAACACGAGAGTGTAGAGGGAGTATTCGCCTATATTCGAGTAGTCCCGTGCATGTTTGGCATGTCTCGCCTATTTCATAGACTAAGTAGAGATAGTTTGTTGTCGTCTCGATTCGATCGATTTTATATTTATATTCCTAGCGCTTTTTCCCGTAACAGGTTTGGGGTACACTTGACGATGATCCAGGATATTAGTAGATCAAGTAATTACAGTGGAGCAGCTGCTATCACCTCTGTGACCCTGTTTACAGCAGATTAGCGATATTACATCAATTTATCGATATAATGTTGACGCGTTTTGTCACCCGCCACATCCCCAATGTCCCGGCAAAAGTTTCGCCGGACATGTGGAGTACGCTTAATATTAAAACTGGGACGAGTGTTGTGACGGTCCCACCTAAGATCAAATATTAAATAGGTACGATAATCAGATTTAGGTATTATTTCATTCGCAGGTTAGGTTAGACTTAGGCAGTACACTTAGGTAGTCTTACTAAATACTTAAGTAGTAAAAACATTAAAGCGTCGACATTGGGTATAGGTAAGTACCTAGAAAGACATACAACACCTAAAACAATTCCCTACTAACATATACCTAAAACTGTTACCTACCAACTGCCGGGAGGTCGGCATCAATACTTACCTTTAGTAAAATAGATGGGGAAATTTTAAAATATATTATCCTAATATAAATAAAAGGAAATTACTATACTCCGCAATTTGATACCTACTTGGATACAGGTATCTGAGTACATGCTATTCACAACCCTTAATACCTACTTGTAAGGCTCATTTTCCGCTGGAGGCAAGTATCGAGTAAAGTCGGTATTCAGAAGGCAAAACTAATATCAACCTTATTGTATTTTAATTAGAGCGTAAGTTCTATCGGCATCGAGAGATTGTGCCTTGAAAATCTCATGTTTCCCGTAAAACAGAAATCCTTTAGTGAAATATCGACCTTATCAAGTTACAAATAGAGCATACTTTCAATCGTCGCGTAGAATTTATTGTTTCGCGTGAAACGTACCTACAGTGATCGCATGAAATTGTATCTGACAGTGAAGAATCGACCTTATTGGTGAGGAATATAGGGTGTTTTCGATCGTCACGGGAAGATTATAGTTTCACGTGAAACATACCTACTGTGATCCTGTGAAACATACCTACGGTGATCCTGTGCGAAAGATATCTACTGCGATCGAAGGAAATTATGCTTGTTTCATGAGAACAGTGTTTCGCGTGAATAGTTTGATAAGAAACAATTGAGAGGTTATAAAAGGGCCTGGAGACGGAGACTCGAGGTTACTCGGGGCGCACTTTTGAATTAGGTTGTTAGAGTTGCTGAAACGCTGCTGGATTATCTTGGGGTCGCGAATTTCTTTCAGGAGGGGACTTCTGGTTGAGTCGAGACTACGAGCTGTGTTATACGTGAAGTTTAAGACGCCCAAGTTATCATGGAGGATTATTTATTTTATTTTATTTTATTTTATTTATTTGGAAGATTAACAGCTTACAATTTACATAAGAGTAGTAATATAAAACAATCAAAAGCCAATTATAAATCTTCACCAATATGTAAAAATAAGCTTACGTTACAAGTAATATAACTACTCTCTCGATAATAACGAGTGAGTGAAAATAATCATGCATCTTCACAAGGATTGGAAAAACAAAAAAGAAACAAATAATAATTTGAGAGTAAACTAGAAAAAAAAAGAAAGAATGTAAAACAAATATTGAACTAATATGTGAATGTACATAGTTCGCACACTGACAGCAGTGATAGGAGTGTCAAGGTGTTCAATCGTTAAAAAATTCATTGCTTAGAATGCGTTTAACTGTAGTGGCACTCGTATTGAAGAGGTCAATGTCTTGAAGAACAGTTAGGTTATTAAATTGTGTACTGACCCTAATGATTATAAAAGATTTTACCTAGAAAAGGAATTAGAATCAATGCTATACCATAAATAATATTCAGGTACGTGAGTGTAACTGGAACAGTGATAAGATTCCAATTTGTTTGTTTGTTTCAGGTGGAGTAGTTTATGCTTTTCCTTAGGTTCTTGGTGCCGCCCTTGTTTTGAAGGGCGCATCTGAATGGATTTCAGACAACCATTCGGGCAAGTGACTCCTACGATCCCATTATTTGTTTTAAGATATAAGCTACTTACGATGGGACTAGCGGTCGCTTGTACCTAAAGTCTGGCATGGGTCTAGGGTTTCGAGTAAGAGCTGGCCATGGAAATATAGTACGCCGCTTGGGCGGGTCTAACCGCTACTCGCTAAACAGTACCCTGCTTGAATACTGATGACTCATGATCTAATACACATCTTCTGAGGATCCTCCCCAGCCAGATTGGACCCTCGGACTTGCTAGGTACACATTTCAACAGCACGCTCCGGAGGAGTTCTTTTGGAAGGTTAGGCATACACTTTTTGGACTACAGAATCTCACTATGCCTTGATGTGACCACTGGTGCTTTTCCACTCCAAACTGGATAGGGAACGTAGGATAGTATAGGTATTAGACACGTGTCTAATACCTATACTATCCTACGTTAGCACGTGCTTAGGGGAGAGAAGACAACAGAAATTCGGTCTTTTCTCCGTCACTTAGGCAGGGACACATACATACCCATCAATGAATTAAATTTTATTTTGATACATTTGCAATTACAAGGAATAGAATCAAGCTTCATACTTGGGGACAAGCTAGATAGAGTAGGTATGTTAGGATCATCCTTCTTAGGAATCAACGTGTGGTTGTAACAATATGAATAAACAATAAAGATTATAATAACAATAACAGAGAAAAGAAAAGAAAGTAAAGGAGAACAAAATACAGCATAAAACCTTTTATATTCAGTAACATTAATAATAATACAATATAAACATCCTACAAATAAAGTATACTGACTTTTAATTCTCAAATATGATTAATTTCCACATAGAGTTAAACCCTCGCGAGACAGTATCTATTATACTAGAGAATTCTAGAATTAAAACAGTGAGGGGCGTGCCTCTAGCAATACAATTCGGAGTTAACATTAGGTATATAGTAAATTCATAACATATTAAATTGGAAAACAATTTTTTCTAATACTACAGTCATTTCAGTATATATATATGTTAAATTTGGATATACAAATGTAACTTACTCAATGAGTTTTGTATTATGAGTATTGTGATGTCAAAATAAATAATGTCTATGTCTATGTCTATGTCTATTTCAGATGTACATTCCACTAAATAATTGGCTATACTAGGAAATACTTAACCAAGTGTAAAGTCTTCATCGGTAAAATATTAGTATCATATTATAGACAGCTATGATTACACCACCAGTAGGAATTGAGCAGCCCGTTGCACTCCTAGCTCGAAGCAATCTGTAAGACAATATGATCTATTAGAATTCAAATCATTTTACCAAACACTACTACTGAATGGTAGGCTCATCTTGGTGGAGATAAAAGATGAGATACTGTCCAATGTTATTAAAATAGGATAGGGCATAAACTAGACTAACCAGGGCCTGCTTAGGGTAGGAATGTGAAGGGGCGACAATACAACTTGTGTACAGTTAGAGTAAGGTTATGTAGCATAAAATTAAACAGTTCATTTACCTACCCTTGATTGTCCATTCGCAAAAACCCAAACTGATGTCATAATCAATATCGAATCACCAGATGCCATAATTAAGGAGATCCACGCTAGCTCGAAACTAGTTACTGCCTCAGACTGACAGATCTCATACCAATTGCCTGAAATAAACGAGAATTACAGTTAATAAAACAATACGTCATAACCATAATAGCTATTGGTTTAGTATTCGGTTAGAATTATGGAGGGCAACAATATTACATTAAACAGAAATAAAGTAGGCTCCCATTTACTGGTCGGGTATTCACATTAGGTATCCTCAAATTAAGAACTAGCTCGTACATGATGAGGCCCGCGACCGTACCCGGGTTTGGCCCCATTGTTTGCATTATAGGCTCCTAGGCATTATTACCAAAATAGGTATTAAGTTTTAACTTACCCCGGAAGACTAGGATATCGCCTCAACACCATTATACTACTGTTTGATTATATTCTGTTGCACCATACTTATTCACCAAAATATCAAATGGGTGTTGGTCCGCGCATCTTACAATTAGATCACTTTTACAATAATTTCGCCATTCGAAAAACAGTGATCGAATGGCCATCGACTTCGTCATAACCTGAAAATACAGAAAGTAGTCAATAAGTAATTGTACAGCAAAATCTGAACATAACGTGCGCGCCTAAATAAATCGTGAGATTGTAACTGAAATAAATATGGTGGCGTGTTACTCATTTTGTTGGTTTTATGGGTGGTATTGAGCCGAAAGTGACCACTCTTAATGATACACCAAGTCCACATCAAGCACAAAACTAATTTCACAAAATAGCATTGGGAAACGTATCCCAATTCGTTTTGTAGCCATAACACCGTGTCAGGGAGAACTTTAATCGGGTCAGATATGGCGCGCAGGAGTCCTTGTTTAGTTATAGGTACTTACCCGACTTCCGATTCCATTGAGAACTGTGTTTGGCTTGGCTGACACTTATCGTGTAATTAGGTACTCATTTAATGTGAAAATTAACCTAGGGATTCCACTATAGGTTGAATTGATTGTAAATGTAGGCTGTATTTATGTAATTAAACAAAATATCTATATCCAAATTTAGGATTTATTTCTTAAAATGGAGGAGCCTTTGACTGGCATCTTGGGGCTTTAATTCTTGCACCAATTGATATTTGTGCAAAATGCGGTGTAATGATGATCTATGCATATTTAAAGCATTTGCGCGCTTCCGAATTGAAAGGTTCGGGTCATCACGAACAGACAGATTAACACTCTCCACGTTTTCTACCGTTCTTGATGACCTTGGTCGCCCGGATTTTGGTTTTTCCAGCGTTGTACCGGTCTCTTCAAACTTTTTGACCCATTTTCGAATAAGAGGAATGCTTGGCGCATCATTTGAGTGGCGAAAACCTCGAATACTGCAGAATCTCCTACGCGCTACAGTCGCCGAATCACCGTTTTTGTAAAACTCTCGCACGCACAACGCGCGGTCTGCTCCTGAGAAACGCTCCATAGCACAAACTATGAACTACATATTATTATACTCCATAGCGACTGACTGAATCACAGATTGATTACTATACATATATTACCTACGGCAGATAAAAAACGTCCATAGAGACACAAACATATATAGTTCATAGTTTGTGACACAAACGTCGTACAGAAAACCGCCAGCATCGGTTTCAAGTTTCAACGTATAGTTTGACATAAATGGTTAAATAAATAAATAAACAAATAACAATTTTGACAAGTGTTAGTGCTGCGCTCATAACGCCATTACCAATCTATCGATTGCGATTTGGCTAGGGATGTGACATCGATTGCATATTCTCGATTTTCATATTGTACTTTATTATTACTGATTTCCAATTCTTATATTAAAGAAAACACAAATGGCGCACAATTAACATACATATAATTTGTCCAGAAATTAATTACAAAGTAATAGTAAAGCAGCTCTCAATTTAAAATAATCACCGCAGGATCACAGAATGTTCTCGAGTTGTGTTCAACACCGTCTACCTGAAAGTAAAAGTCAATAATGGAGCTTTAATGTCATTTTAGTACCAATGTACCAGTGCAAACCATACACCTGTAGATGACCATTATCAGGGCGGTGTGTGCTATCAAATGAAAAATAATTTGTGGACTCGAACAAATAATAGTTCACTTCAAATAATAGTTTGGCCATATAGAAGTCTTGTTTGCCCTTTGCCTAATAAAAATTAATGTTTTGGTACAGGTAAAATATGTAGGTAAGTACTTATATCCAAATAAGTCTAGCTTATTACAAGGGGCAATTATGTTTTCTGTGAGAAATAATTTAAAAAGTAAGTAGTATATTGTAGTTTAAGTTTTTAACAAGGTTATAATGTTGATTTTTTTTTTTTTTTATATTAGACAAGACAAGCATTTGAGCGCCATCTCACCTGTTGGTAAGTGACGATGCGGCCGAAGATGGAGCATGCTCGTCTTGGAACAGCCTATTCACTCTAGCCTTGAAGGCATCCAGATTATATTGATCAGGGAACACACTCACAGGCAACGCGTTCCACTCCTTAGCCGTACGCATTATAAAAGTCCAGCCAAAGCGGCTCGTGCGGATAGTTGGAAGGTCCACGACATAAGGATGAAGCGCTCGCCCGGATCGTGTCTCCCGATGGCGGAAAGGGGACGGCGGAATGAGGTCGTGCAACTGCTTCGCACACTGACCGAAATGTAACCTGTAGAAGACCGACAGACGCGCAACCCTACGCCGATGCTCGAGGTTCTGCAGCCTAGCTTCAATCAACTGTGGGTCACCAATCATCTTCTTTGCACGTTTTTCCACCGAATCCAAATCCGCCAGTTGATATTTGGCTGATCCATCCCAGAGGTGGCAGCAGTACTCCATGCAGGATCGGACTTGTGCTTGATATAACTGAATGAACTGCCTTAAAGTGAAGTACCGCTTAACCTTCGAGAGGACACCAAGTTTTTTTGCTGCAATTTTTGCCTTGGATTCGATGTATTGACCGAAGTTTGATTGGTAGAAAGCTCAACACCTAGAAGCTGTAGGTTGCCGGTAATTTCCACAGGAACATCCCGAAAAGTTGGAGTAAGATGGAATGAACTCCTTTTGGCGGAAAACAAACACGCCTGAGTTTTGGTTGCGTTGAACGTCACCAGATTGGCTTCACCCCAATCAGAGACTGCCTTGATATTTAACTTTGTGCCATGTTATCCATTTCCTTTCACCTTTACTTTACATGGATTAGCAATAGGACTTCTACATTAGTAGAGGACTTCTACATCACCCCTATTTTTTCGTTGATGGTTCAAAAGTGAGAATATCAGTAAATTGCCGTTTTACATAAATTATACCTAGTGCTTCATTGTGAGCTTTCATAGAATATAATTATTAGACAACACCTTTCCTCACCGCTCCCTTTGACTGTGACCATTATATTAAAATACTTAACATTCCTATTCGCATTTTCCAGGTATTTTGAGGAATGATCAATCAAGATTATGACCAAGAATACCCTGAGGCACTACTAAGGTAATTGTTTTTAATTGAAAAGTTATTACTTACTTCATAACTGCAACTATTAGATTCACAACCACCCAGGAATTTCTACACGAATAATCTACCAATGATGGCTAAGCCATTAATGCTACGAGTGCAACATGGTTGCTACCTATCTCTGCGATCCGGATTTCAATAAATTATAACAGGGTTGATATTTTCCCCAATATTCACATATCATGGCAAGGCCATTGGAATTGAAACAACACCATTGATCTATGGAACATATCCAAATATTACTACTCCTGATGACATCACCGCCAGTAATTGGCCATATTTGCATGCCACATCTACATCGACGAGTCTATACATATACATGCACTCTGCATTGCGTTTGAGTAAGCTGATGTTTTCCAAGTGAGTTTGATTTTGCCCAGGAGTACGATCTTGCACAAGATCTACCTACCTACAACGAGACGATGCGGAGAGTTCGTGGAGAGAGCTACAAGTTTTTTGGATCTACTTTATACATTCATCACCTGGATATGGTCTTGGAGACACTGGATTGTTCATATTGTCCTCTCAAGTCACTTCATAACTCGAAAACAACCCGACTCTGACGATTATGACTTACCTCATTGTACCCTCTCTTTCAATATAAAGAAAAAAGCATTGCTGGGCGGATTGGAGTTTTTAAAAGATGTCTTTGGCTGCTCCAAACGGAACCTTGCGGAGAGATATTATATCCTCACTTAGGTTGACTTAAAGAGGATATGATGAGCCAGTGTAATGGCTGGGGCAATATTCACTCTCCTAATTCCTTATTTTTTTATAGTATGGAGAGTCCCTAAATCCCCTTATTATCAACATTCCCCTTGAACATACAACAGCTATTTTGTAATTAGACTAAATCTGTTATTCATCTACTCCTGGTAGTCAATTATCCTAACAAAATCATAATAACCTGTTTGTCTTCCAACTCTAAAAGTCTTGGGTTACCACAAATACAACGTAGGAATAACTAGACGAACACGAGGCCTTAGTAATGTCAGGAATGTACGAATACGCGTTAGGTAATAAATAGAATTAGCACTTTAGGGTTAGCGTGTGAATGAGTTTCTGAATGAGCGTGTGAGTGAATGAGTGAGTGAGAGAGTAGGTTTATTTATATTTATAGATTATATAAAACGGGGGGAGGTACAGTGTGAAAGTAATAATAGCATAGGAATCAATTCCAACCGCTCAAAAATATATAAGACGTCGTCGGTGGGGTAATGACTAGCCCAAAGAGTATAGAAACACTGCGTGGCTAGCGTAGGTTGACCGCGTAAATAAGTGATCCAATCAGGCAGCTTATTTTCTTATTTCACCCGTTGTCCCGAATTTACCCCGAGAGCTCTTTTTCGCAAGGTGAGTTCACCGTAAAGTTTCAATCATGAGTCTATGAGTCATGTATGTATAATGGATTCGATTCACTCATTTGTGTGTGTGTGAGTTATAAAAGTAGAAGTGTTTTGTCAACCCTAGCCTAGTACACATACGTAGGTAGGTTTTTATCCTAAGTAGGCACTTAGGTAGATTATAAAAATAAAAATATAGCACATTTTCAATAACAGGGTTTATTAATTCATAAATAAGTATTTCTAGACATCAAGTAGCTCCAAGCCTTTTTTCCACCTACTTACATGTGGAGTACCTATGTATTATAGGTATAGGATCCTCTTTAGGGGTTTTTTTATTAGACTAGCCAGACATTTGACCGCCATCTCAACTAGAGGTGTGTGACGATGCGTCCGAAGATGGACCATGTCTGTCTAGGCCTACACAACAGCCTATTCACTCTAGCCTTAAAGGCGTCCAGATTACAATAATCAGGGAACACTCTCACAGGCAACGTGTTGTATTCCTTAGCCGTACGCATTATAAAGGTTGAACCAAACCGCGGCTCGTGGTAGCTGGAAGATCCACGACATACGGGTAAAGCTCTTGCCCTGACCACGTCTCCCTATGGTGGAGAGGGGCCGACGGTATGATGTCGTGCAACTGCTTGGCACACTCTCCGAAATGAAACCTATAGAAGTTCGACAGATGCGCAACCCTTCGCTGATGCTCGAGGATCTGCAGCTTAGGCCTTAGCATCAATCAATTGCGGGTCACAAATTATTTTCTTTGCACGTTTTTCCACCGAATCCAAAGCGGCCAGTTGGTAGTTGGCTGATCCATCTCAGAGGTATTATAAGACCACGCTAAGTCCGAATCAATTATTAAAAAAAAAAAATTGTATGGCAACTTATGACAGGTTTTTTAAAAGTAATAGAACGTCATTTATATTAGTCATAACAAACAATTTGATTTCTGTAGAATTGTTTATTGTCGTGAGTTATGAAAAATATTATTATATTATTGGCAAAACAATTAAAAAGGAAGTGATAGTGATAATAATTTAGTCAAACTAATAGTATAATTTCAAGCAAATACCTGAATGCTTACAAGAAGGACTGACAAGGACAGATTATCCCCAGATTATTGCCATATCCACATCCTCATCCACATTTTATAATTTTTACTACTGTCAGTCGATTCGGACTTATGCGCTTATTAGATTTGACTAAATTCAGTACCCTAAATTCAGAAGCTAAAAGTATGAGAGCAAATCAATTTGGAATGAACTGCTCATAAAATAAGTTCCATTTTTGTATCACGGCTTTTAAAAAGCGGAGCGCCGCGTGACGTAATATAAGTGAAACAAAAATGGACTTTATTCCATAGGCAATACATTCCACTTTGGTTTGTTTTGGTTTTAATTTAGGCTACTGAATTTAGCCAAATGTAATAGGCGCATTAGCGTGGTCCTATTATAGCAGAAATACTCCACTCCATCGGACTTGTGTTTGATATAACTGAAGCGACTACTTTGAAGTGAATGACCGCCTAACCTTCGAAAGGATACCAAGTTTTGCTTTAACTGAAGTCTTTGTTTTAATAAACCATGAAACAAAATTTTAAAACGTGTAATTTAATAACCGCTATAGTTTAAAACAGCACACAGTTATACAGATCATATTAAGAAATAACTAACCTAATTATAGTAAGAATTATACAATAGCAAAGTTTCACATCATTGACTACTAAGTAGGACTCTTCTAAATTTTGGCAAATCGCCAACAGTTTTAAACACACCGATCCTTTTATAAAACGGGAATTGAAACAGCAAAGTCTGGAATCAGTAATCCATCTTCCGTCTGTAAAGGAATCCTTTCGCGAACATTTTCTCAATCTCCGCAAAGGGAACGTCCTTGGTTTCCCTCATGAGGAAGAAGGCAGAGACGGTGGTGAGGCCGCAGATGAAGGAGAATGTGAGAAAAGTGCCGTCCAAACCAAACGCGTCAACCATCGGTCTGAAGAAGGCCAATACGACGAAGTTCCCGATACACATGAAGGATGACGCTATCATGGTCGTTACGCTCTTCAGCTGGAATGTAAAAAGCAGTATTAGATAGATAGCCAGATATAAGATGTTTATTATGCACGACACGGCACAATACAGTATCTAAATAAACAATTCTTTTTGTAGATAAAACTGTAGGTATAAGCAACAAACAAAAATGTAGTAAAAAGGCCCAAGAAGCGATGGGGTTTAAAATATTCCTACGTTGTTTGAAGCCCATCCAACTCTGCGTGATCGAACACGTGCACTCTGGAATCGCCGGCGAAAAATCGCCGTTAAATCCTTTATAATAGAGACAACTTACCCTTGACGGGAACACTACAGAGAGCTGTATGAACGGGATATTCGCGACTCCACATTGGAAGCTGCAGCAATAGAGCAGGACGGCCAACGGTGCTGCCCACTGTGGTGCCCACTGCCATCGCAACAGGGACCAGAGCACGGCTAAGCAGAGACTGGAGACAGCGCCTGATGCCAGCATAAGGGTCTGTAAAGAAGACATGGGTTTGAGTTCAGGCTGAGAGTTTACAGCTTGCAGCGACTTGGTAAGGAAAGTAGATGCCAATTTCGAGTCCAATTTCGTCTCTACTGAAGTAGCTATCTGGTGTAGTTAATGGAACACTAGCTGCAACCCTAGATCCTCAATCGTCATATTGTTGGTTGACTATGATGAGTGTTCTTTATTATTACAGTATTTAATGGTCTTTTTTTAATATGTTTATGCTTGTTTATAATGTGTTTATAATGATGCTTAATTTACATCATTTTAATTGTATATTATTTTATTATTATTCTACGGTGTCTGTATCGAGTCATTGTCCAGTGTCTAGGGCCACTTTCTATAGTTTCTATCATCGCACCATTAGCCTAAATAATTCATCCTCACAACACAAATTACGGTAAGATATTATGTTTTCCTTATACGAGTACGCAAGATTAAAGATGCTCGCCTACCCTAGGGATACGTGGGAAATAGATAGGACATTGGCAGAAGCCCGGATTGAGCACTAAAATGACGATGAACACTCCATAAAATATTCTTCCACACTCTCCACCACTTATTCCCACCATTGCAACTCCTGTTTAGTCAGGATTTTTTGAGGAATAAATGAGCACAACATTATTTTCTTCATGTGTGTGTGGCTATGATATGACGACTAGGCACGTCCGAGTCCAACCTAATACTGTCTTAAGATTCCAACAAATGTAATTAAGAAGTTTAAGGTATGAATCAACTTTGTTTTCAGACTTTTCTATTCTTGTTATCTTACCCGTCTCTTTAATCTATCGGACAGCCAGGTCGCAAGGACGGCTCCCACAGCAAATGCTATTGCCAACACCATAGAGCAGACGTTGGAGGAGAGGCCTGGTGCTGCAGCAATGAAGAGCTGGTCAGCGTACGCCGTCACGGCAATGGTGCCGCAGAATACCAATAGAACAATGTGCAGCGTGGATATGATGAGGGCTCGACGAGCGGACGGGGATTTGACTGTGAAAGCGATAAAAGATTCTGTTTAAAGTAAACAATTAATATAATTAAGATTCCTGGAGCGTCGATGGCCTATTGTTAAGGGGTCCAACTCGTACCCCGAGGTAGCGGGTTCGAGCCCCTGTGCTGCGCCAGGCATGTACCAATAACTCTTTTATGAGTTACGTACATTAGTTAAACACTAACCGATGCTCCTACGGTGAGGGAAAACAACGTGATGAAACTTGTACAGTCGGTTGACGGGATTCAATTTGGACAGGTTCTGTTCAATCCTGTATACAGGATACCGGTATATGTGTAACCATGATCTAATCTGGTCAAGTTCCCTTTTATTATTAGAGGTGGGGATGTAATACTGTTAAGAAAATAAACTTACATAGCACTTTAATAGGCATTTCTTCTTTCGTATTTTCTATTATATCTTCTTGGCGAAGCTTCTCCTTTTCCGGTTCATGGCTTCCTTTCTCTGTATCTAAAAAATTATTGCTTACGATAATTTATAGAATTAAAATTATTAACATTAACAGTCTGTAATAGGTACACATACAGCTTTAGGCGCTGTCCTAATTAGCAACGGTCCATGCGACCATGGTCGTACGACCGTTGCCAATTAGGACAGCGCCTTAATCTATGGTTACTTTTGTGACAAGTTTTTCACCATCCTGGTGAAATAAACTTTTTAACTAGTTTTTTCTTATAGCCAGAGACTCCACAAAGCAAGAAATGTAGGAAAATCACACTGTTTATTGAAGACAAAGTGACAGTGTACCAACCAGTAGAGCCTTTAGTCGTTACAGATTGACTACGAACGTAGTTCAACTCGTTGACAATATCTTGTGTCGATTTTTTCACTCCTCGATAAAATTTCAAAGATTCCTTTGCCTCCTGCAAAGCAAGAATGGAGATGATGTCTCAGCTACAGAGATCTGAGGTCGACAAGTTAACTTATGTATCGCCTGCGCGGTTCAGGAGGTAGAATAGTTGACGTCATGTGACGTTTCGGGGCTGACCGCGGGGGCACGGGACAGGGAGGTCAAGTGACGTTCGTCAGTTCGCCCGCGGACTCCGTACAGCGCGGTTGGTTATTTTCTTACGGTCACTCGGAACAATGCACACGAAGTTAATTAGCCCAAGGTAAATCCTGAAGATGGCGGCTCGAAAATGTTTTCTAAAACAATTAATAGACAAGCACAGGGGCTCCCAAAGTGAGCACCGCGGTGCCATGGAGAGGAATTAGGGTCGCCGTGATGTGCTCCCATCTTTTCGTCTCCATACTAAACTTACATGTTCATTTGGACAAAATGAATATGAAGTCTAAAAATTTTGCTAGATACAAGATCCCTTTCGTGCTCAAGCACACCATCACATCGCAATTGGGCTGTCCGCCCACCCGATATATGTAGGTTTCCTAAAGGCTTCTATGGGCACGCCTTTCTCTAGCAAGATAGACCTGGTCGCCGGTACCTAGACGAAAGGTCGTGGGTACCAACTAGATGCGGACAGCACAGGACCGGCCTTTGGGGCGATCACTGGGGGAGACCTATGCCCAGCAGTGATATGATAATGATGGCGATGACGATGAGTCTCAGATTACATAGTTGTTCGTTTTGTGCATGCCTGGACAATATTTCGTCTAAAGCGCACTCCACATGTGGACAGTTCCGCGGGAACACGAGAGTGTAGAGGGAGTATTCGCCTATATTCGTGTAGTCCCGTGCGTGTTTGGCATGTCTCGCCTATTTCATAGACTAAGTAGAGATAGTTCGTTGTCGTCTCGATTCGATCGATTTTATATTTATAATCCTAGCGCTTTTTCCCATAACAGGTTCGGTGTACACTTGACCATGATCAAGGATATTAGTATATCAAGGAAATATAGTAGAGCAGCTGCCGTCACCTCTGTGACCCTGTTTACAGTAGATTAGCGATATTACACCGATGAATCGATATAATGTCGACGCGTTTTGACACCCACCACATCCCTGATAGGCGAGAATGTAGAGGGTCGACCAAAGTCCCGGCCAGAGTTTCGCCGAAAGTTTCGGCGGACATGTGGAGTACGCTTAAGCAGGGCGCCACGACAAACTGCTGACTTGATTGTAGGTAATCAAGAAATGACAATCTTTGAGAAAGCTGTTTACTGAGTAACCTAACATTTGTTCTTGGCGATGGAAATATCTACATTCAATAAAAACACACAGACATATAACACAACAGGTAACTGCCTATTTCTGGAAATAAATCATTACTTTATTGCACCGAACTAAAAATCTAAGTTTAGTTTTTACAATTTGCCATTGGCAAACACAGTTTCTCGTCTCGGGATATAATACATATCTTGGAACAAGTTCGGGCATAATCTCGTGTGCATTCTTTTTCCGAGGAACGTCATCAAGTGACGTTTCGCGGAAGAAAATGCTCACTGTCCCGCGCCCCGCACCCTCGCGTTAATCCACGAAAAATCACCCTCCCACCGCAGGCGATATACCGATTAAGTTGTCGACCATAGATATAGATATATAGACCAAAATATTTAAATCTTTGGCTCTGTCGAAAAATTAAGCCGACTTGGGAAATTATAAATTATACATAATTATATTTACTTAATATAACTTTTGATCTTATAAATTCCCAAGTCGCTTAACTTTTTGGAGTCTAGGTAGGTATGTCTTTACTTCTGGACGTATGTCGTTATGTGCCCATAAATTAAAATAATTAATTAAATATTTAGATTTACGTGGTTAAACCTACATCATTAATCGATAAATACATTATTAATTTACAAATAAGTTTTACAGATTCTTCATCCAGCCTATCCAAAGATAAATGACATACCAGCCAAACTGAATGGGATCATCGTTCTGGATTCAAAAGAAAAAATCATCATCATTACACCAACTGGAAGACACCCACTGCTGGGCATAGTCCTCCCCCAGAGATCTCCACAAAGGCCAGTCTTGTGCCTTCCGCATCAAGCTTGTACCTGCGATCTTTACCAGATCGTCGTGCATGTATGTATTTGTATATGTATGTAGCTATGTATTTAATTATGTAAAATAAATATTTTTTTCAGTATTAGGTAGTTAGTTTTTAAGATGCACGCCGTCTGCCTTTCTGATTTTGTTCTGTCTCTTCCGTAGGTCTGCTGTAAGATATTTCTTATGAAATAAGCTGTACCTGTTGTGTTGTTTTCTTTATGTCTATATTGTATACTTGTTTTGTGCACAATAAACTGTTAAATAAATAAATAAATAAATAAATCGTCGGTCTACCTAGTGAGAGTTCTACCCACAAAAAAATCATAAGTGAACTTGTAACTTACCAACTCCTTCCCTTTGGTCAGTAAATAGGCCGGCGTCTCCTTAAGCCAAAACATCGTAATCACGTAAAGGACCGAGTGCGTCAGGTTGATGTAGTTCACCATCTGATAGCTGCACAGACATCCTAGAGCATACGCCACTAGTATTCCGAGACAGTACGCCAGGGACATGAAAGACATAGCCGTCCCTATGTAAGAGTTGTGTACGCATTCGCTGACGAATGCCATCGCAACAATATAGTGCAATCCAGACGCCAAGCCTAGGATAAATCTTCCTATCAGGAGTTGTAATATCGATGTTCCAGCTGTTACTAATGACCAGGATAGCTGAAATAGAGAAAGGTTTCATCATCATCGTTGGCCTTAAACATCTATTGTAGATGATTTAAACAGTGTCATCGTTAGGGGTTTGTGTGATGTGTGACTTTCTCTGATGGCTGTAGAGCCCAACATGGGACAGACAGACAGAAAGGTTTAAAGGTAGATAAAAGCCTTGTTGTGCCAAGCCGGTTCAGGGTAGGCTCTTAATCAGACAACGGTCAAATGCCTTACCTAATCAGATTTTTGTTTGTAGTGCTTTTTATGTACCTCGTAGATACCTGCGTGAGTACAGAGAACAGTACATCAACCTACTCACTACCAGTATAAAATGAAGTCATCATCATAGCCCATAGCAGTCCACTGCCATAATCTCCATGCTTGACCGGCGGGTTGGAGATCGCAGTGTTATAAATTTAACAATGGAAAACGCTCCTGACCACTTTCCAGCTTACGAGGACTATATCTTTTGCCTCGAAAACATTTGTCGCCTTGTACAACATCCACGAGTGAAGGGGTTGGTGCTATTCTACTCTGCCGGACACGACACGGCAAATGAAGTCATCGTTTAGGGCCATAATTCCTAATTATGTTGATAGATACGCGTGCAAACCGGAGACGGTTCAAGTCTAAACAGGGTGGTTATCAATAGGCTTGCATTTGCTTCTTTCTTCTGTATTTTTCAAATTATTGTGGTGTTTTTGTCCCGTGAATAAATGCTTTTTGTTCTATTATATTCTAATCTGACGTAGTCCGAATCTGATATAATAAGAAACTGACTACTTCAGTATCTGTCCTACACTACAACTCAGAGTGAAATTGATCATCACTAGCAACAACTAAGCGAAGTAAAGGTTTTGGAATAAAATTCTAACTTTTGCGGTCATGTTTGTTTAAGGTCGCAATATAAACACACAACTGTAAAAAGTTAATCTGTTTATTTTATGTCTTCTTTGTAGTCTGAGGTTTTATCTAGATACAGATACTCAGTAGAGCCTGTACACTAACTTGAAAGTCATCAACAAATAAAATTAATACCACCGATAACGAGGATGGTATGCGAACTTGCCAGATCGTCTAGCCAGTTCTGCAAAGAGCCAGTTCAAGGGAAACTTACCATAAACATAAGAGCTGTCAATATCAGAGTCCTTTTCCTACCCAAGTAGTCGAGGATCCACCAGAAGATGCTTGCGAGGAACATTCCAGCCATAGGCAAGGCGCCAAGCAAATTCGTCTCCATCTTCGTTATCCTGATGCCCAGAGGCGAGTGGTCACTGTCCAAAGCCTCTAGGGCATACGTAACCCATGCTATGTTGTATCCGACGAAGTAGTTGCCAGTGCAAACTGAAAAGGAATATAATTTAATTAAAGATACTAGAAAGCGGGAGTAGTATGGAGAGTCTGTGCCCGTGTGGATAAGGCATTCGACTCATAAGCGAAAGGTACCGGGTTCGAGTCCCACTACAACCATGTGCCAATGACTATTTTCTGGGTTATGTACATTAGTTAAATGCTAATCAATGCTCTTACGGTGAGAGAAAATATCGTGATGAAACCTGCACATTCAGGCGGTTGAATGTGCAATCATGATCCAATCTGGTCAGGTTCCCCCGGTAGCAGGGTCACGGAGGTCAGATGGCAGTCGCTGTCATGATCTGATCTACCAAATCCTGGATCATGGTCAAGGCGGCCCGGGGCTCTCGTACGCGAGAGCACAAGCAAACAAGAGCACAATCGAGACATTAACACCATGATGATACGTAGAAAACAGGAATCCTTGCTCCACTTACCACTTAAAACTTACAGCTTACCACTGCGCTCAGTTAGGCCATGAATGTGGTATAGGCTCAATGTCTGGGAAGAGAGATACCCCACAGCGTCACCCGGCGCGCTGTCTGAGCCCCTATACAGTCTGGACTTAACCTGGCTCGGCTGAAAGGGTAATCTCTAAACAGACTCCGGACCCAAGTCGGCCGAAGCAAGGAAAACATGTATCGTGGCTACGGCTCGGATATGGCTTGCCTGTATGGTGTCTCTCTCCAGCCAATGCCACATCTACCGGCTAGTTCTTGGTGTCCTTCCACGTGTACGCAATGTATCTGTAGCGGAGTAGGTATTCGCAAAAACCCGCCAGAAGTCAAAACGCCAAGAAGAAGAGTTTATCAGTTTTGACCAAATTTCCCCAGATAACAAAAATGACACTAAGGTTCAGCTCTGCAACTATATTAACGAATATTATTTAGGTATTTACAATGAAAAATCACATTTTCTTGTATTATAAAGTGCAACTGACCTTGTTCTTGGCCGACCGTACATTTAAAAACTCTTTGCCTACCACCGTTGGCCAAAATTGACCGACAATACCCAATACCCGGATTACAAGGCTAGTAGTTTATTTCCCAATTGTAGATCAGTTAGAAAGTACTTTTGATGATATATAGACAGCAGCATTTTCTTGATGTATTAACAATTGTGCCTTCAAAGCATTGCTCAAGCAATGCCGCAATTACCAATGTTATCAATGGAGACTTTAGTTGGCACGAAGGTGGGGTCATGGGGTCACGGCTTCAGTATTTGATTGTTTTTCTTACACGGCAGACAAACAGACAAGCAGGCCACGTGATGGAAAGTGGTCACCGCCGCCTTTGTACATCAGGAACATCAGACGAGTTACCGTTAATGCGTTTCCCGCCTCTGAAGCAACCTCTAATATACCTCTTGAACGATCCCATGTCATAGTCCAAACTAAATACTGTGGCTGGGAGTCACATTTCCACAGCCATTCCATAACGAGAAACGTTCTTTCGAACCTTCGGTTGGTGACCAACAGAGGGACTAATTAGGGACTAAACCTTTATCCGTCTTTAAGAAAATTGATCTTGGCTAGATCCTTCTGGCGATCAGAACTAAATGATGCATGAATGGTATTGGATTGACAGGCTGATTGTCTAAATGCTGATAAGTGGTAAAGGTGTAGTAGTAGGCAAGATTGTTGTGGCTTCTTCTTATTATGTGTTGTAGGGATGACCGAGTAATGAAGGACTGGTGCAAAGCTGTTATTCTCCTATTCTACAGGAGCAAAGAGTCATAGAGAATGCAAGAACTACCGGGGAAGTCTTCTCAGGCAGAACTGCAAGGCTTTCAAGCCTTTAACTTCAACGGTCTTGCAACTGTGGAGCGTCTTACCGTGAGGCCTCTCTCCATCGACCCGAACTAGCTCATTGGGATCCATTACAGCCAGTACTTACCTGTTAAAGTATTCATCTTCATTATCATCATATCAGCCAAAAGACGCCCACTGCTGGGCATAGGCCTCCCCCAGAGATCTCCACAAAGGCCGGTCCTGTGCCTTCCGCATCCAGCTGGTACCTGCGATATTTACCAGGTGGTCAGTCCACGTTGTGGGGGCCTACCTACGCTGCGTCTGCAGTGTCTGCTGCGCCGCTGCGTATTAAAGTATTAAGTCTTACCTATTAAACATGAAAGTATTTGAATCACAACGCCCTTGTCCATTGCGAGAATGTAGCGTATCACTTGATAAAAAAGGAATTGCCTAATAACTCTAACTTAAAACTACATGTAACTACTGTTATAGCGCAGAAAAAATGTGAAGTAAGTTGCAGGACAGTAGTACAGTAGTACTAGTTAACAAAATGATGTCAAAATGTGTTGTAATAGACAGGTTTTCTAATAAGATGAGCAATAAAAGTATTAAAACGAGATGTCTTAATGTGTGCACTGGTATTACGCTGATAGGAGCACTGCACGTTTATGTTAAATATGATAGTAGGCACATAACAGTAAAGGAACTCAGTTTCTATTAAATCTGGATTATTAAGGCTAGATTTTGTACTCAACCGATACTCAGCGCTAAAATCCGCAAGTCTACTAGCTATTTGCAGATACTACCAGCATTAGCGGTAACGTTAGTTCGCTTCATCATCATACTCATAATATTAGCTGAAAGATGCCTAATACTGGGCATAGGCCTCTCCCAAAAATCTACATAAAGGCCGGTCCTTTGCCTTCAGCATCCAGCTGGTACCTGCTATCTTTACCAGGTCGTTAGAGCGCTTAGGGTGTACCTATATCCTACACATACGGTCGTCCGATTTCGAATCTACCATGTAATTTTGTTCAACTATGAAGAGGCTTGGGCTCCGACTCACCTGATGGAAAGCGATCATGAGGTCGAAGATGATTAAAAATTTTTTACAAGAAAATTTTGTTGCTAAAATCGAAAAATAACCTAACCACCTGGAAGACAATTAAGAGAATAACTTATACCGAACGTCCTCGTAACCTTCCACACGAACTCTTAAAACTGTCGGTTGACAACAATACCTCTCAAAACTTGGTGAACGAATTCTTTGCTGGGATTGGTAAAATTGGTAAAAGATAATGCTATTTTAGCTTTAAGTCCGCCAATGTACTGTTTGTGAATGAAGTATAAACAAATAAATATCTCGCGACATTTCAAACATAAGTTCATACCAAACTCGATGGTCATTACTGAAACAGATGAAAAAGAAATAGAGTCTATCATCCTGAACCTCCGATCTGATTCATCAACGGGCTATGACGGTATATCTCTCGTAATATTAAAATTCAATCCCGAATATCTAATACCTGTAATCAAGCCCATCTGTATTTTATCCATCCGCAGCGGAGTGTTACCCAATGCTTTCAAAAGGCCTTGGCCCACCCGTTCCATAAAAAACGTTGCTTGTCCAAATGCCACTGGACTCGCTCTAGTGTAAACAGCCACTGTCTGGGCGCTGGCTACTTGCCACTGCACTTGTACTCGCCACTAGCCTCTGTCCTTGACCATTTCAGATACGCAAAATACGAAGTATGGAGTGCCAATACTGAATGCTTATACCAGAAACAATTAACTGTCACGTCACAATAATAACTAAATAACTTTTTTCTGACAATTTTACTTAATCCCTTAATGGTTTTAATTTAGTTTAGGTACCGCAAGATGATAAAGTAAATGCTGAAGGAATCATGATGACAATGAACTAGTCATCTGCATCTACAATCTGTCCTTTTTTAGGTTAAGGACAGATTTAGGGTTATGGCAGATTATTTACGGCAGATTCGTGTTAGGACAGAAGTACGAACATCAAGAAAAGTTGGAACGTCACCACCAACGTAGCGTAAGCCGTTTGCTATGAAAACTCACAGGTGGTACAAGTACAACCTATACCTGTATCTTACCTATAAGAAGGTATATATCTTTATCTGTTCATAGTATAAAACAAAGTCGCTTTCCCCCTGTATTCCTCTGTATGTATGTACTTTAAACTACGCAACGGATTTTAATGCGGTTTTCATCAATCGCAGTGATTCAAGAGTAAAGTTAGATTTTCTGTATTGATTATTTTGTGAAGGACACCATGCAAATGAACTAACCGCGTCTGGCAAGCTAGGCCAGCCAACATAATATTTCTAAACCTATCTCAGAGGGACCATTGAACTTCTTGGCCTTATACATATATTGGCCCAGTCTAGGTGGGGCTCTCGCGCGCGATGACCCGGCGTCCACCTTCCTACTTCTTTTGTCCACTTCGCTCGGTCTTCGGCATCCTTGGTAGTGACTTTGTTGGCTTCTTGGGCCAGCCTCAGCTCCTCATGAGACCTCTCTGTTCCTGGCGGGAAATCTGTTCTTCCTACTGCCTAGTAATTTATAAGTTTTGAAGGATGGATGTTTTGATGAATATTTCGTTCCTCATCTTTCGCAACAGTTTTGAGTTTGAGTCTAGTGGAGGCCTAAGCTGGTCTACCTCAAAGATTTTTTATTCTACGCAGTGATAAGCGAGCAGACACCCAACCTGATGGTAAGCGGTAACTGTCGCGGTAACATCTACGACGCATTAACTAGCATATTTTCCCTGAAGCAGGTCGTCAAACACTATGTAACCCGGAAACCAAGTGTATACGCATGTTTTCTGGACCTTAGTCACGCCTTCGACACCTAAGACCATGATCTGCTGTGGGAGAAAATGGAAAAGGAAAACGTTCCGAGTGGAGTTGTTGGACTGATGCGATATTGGTATCGTAATCAGACCAACACTGACAGGTAGGGTGGTGCTGTGTCCCATGAGTTCAGACTGACATGTGGTGTTAGGCAGGGTGGACTTACCGCTCCCGACCTGTTTAATTGGTACGTCAATGACTTGATAGTGGAGCTGAGCAGGACCCCTGTAGGCTTTAAGTTGGGCAATCGTTACGTGAACAACCTTAGTTATGCTGATGATATGGTACTGCTCAGCCCCTCTATCAAGGGCATTAGAAGGTTGCTAAAAATATGTGAAGGGTAAGCTGAGGCTCATAACCTAATGTATAACGCTAAAAAAACAGAACTTCTAGTATTCAGGTCGGGAAAAGGACCCCAGGATATTCCGTCAGTCACTGTCTGTGGTCAACCTGTTAATGTTGTGAACAAATTTAGGTAACTTTTTTCATATTCTTACGTCAGACTTAAAGGACGATGCCGATATCGAGCGCCAACGTAGGTCGCTTTCGGTGATAGACAATATGATTGCCAGGAATTTTTTTAAAGCTGGTAAGAATGTCAAAATTAATATTTTAAGAAGTTACTGTCAGAGTTTTTATACGTGTCAACTATGGACGGAATGTACGGTGGCCTTGCTGAACAGCATTCGTGTCCAATATAATAACATTTACAGGCACTTGATGGGGTTAAAATATAATTGCAGTGCGTCTGGAATGTTCGCGGAAGCGAGATTGGACACATTCAATGCAATTCAGAGGAGGCGTATTGCTTCATTCCTGTCCAGGGTTGGCACGTGTAGAAACTTAATTATAAAAGAACTGGCAGACAGACTGCATACCACTTGTATGTTCAAACGTTGGCTGTCGATAGCAACCTAAGCGTAGATAGTAAGTGGACATTGTTATAATATATAACTATATTATTATTATTTTAGTTTATTATCATGTTTTTTACATTTATTATAAATAAGTACTATTGTACACATTATGGATCATGAGTCTGAAATAAATAAATTTAATATTATTATTACCACAAATACAACGTAGGAATAAAGCGTACACCACATGTCCGCCGAAAATTTCGACAAAACTTTGGCCGGGACTTTGGTCGACCCTCTACATTCTCGCCTATTAGGGATGTGGTGGGTGTCAAAACGCGTCGACATTATATCGATTCATCTGTGTAATATCGCTAATCTGCTGTAAACAGGGTCACAAAGGTGATGGCAGCTGCTCTACTGTAATTACTTGATTTACTAATATCCTGGATCATGGTCAAGTGTACCCCGAACCTGTTACGAGAAAAAGCACTAGGATTATAAATATAAAATCGATCGAATCGAGACGACAACGAACTATCTCTACTTAGTCTATGAAATAGGCGAGACATGCCAAACACGCACGGGACAACACGAATATAGGCGAATACTCCCTCTACACTCTCGTGTTCCCGCGGAACTGTCCACATGTGGAGTACGCTTAACTAGACGATCACGAGGCCTTAGTAATGTCAGGAATGTACGAATACGCGTTAGGTAATAAATAGAATTAGCACTTTACGGTTAGCGTGTGAATGAGTTTCTGAATGAGCGTGTGAGTGAATGAGTGAGTGAGAGAGTAGGTTTATTTATATTTGTAGATTATATAAAACGGGGGGAGGGACAGTGTGAAAGTAATAATAGCATAGGAATCAATTCCAACCGCTCAAAAATATATAAGACGTCGTCGGTGGGGTAATGACTAGCCCAAAGAGTATAGAAACACTGCGTGGCTAGCGTAGGTTGACCGCGTAAATAAGTGATCCAATCAGGCAGCTTATTTTCTTATTTCACCCGTTGTCCCGAATTTACCCCGAGAGCTCTTTTCCGCAAGGTGAGTTCACCGTAAAGTTTCAATCATGAGTCTATGAGTCATGTATGTATAATGGATTCGGTTCACTCATTTGTGTGTGTGTGAGTTATAAAAGTAGAAGTGTTTTGGCAACCCTAGCCTAGTACACACACGTAGGTAGGGTTTTATCCGAAGTAGGCACTTAGGTAGATTATAAAAATGAAACGATAGCACATTTTCAAAAACAGGGTTTATTATTAATTCATAAATAAGTATTTCCAGACATCAAGTAGCTCCAAGCCTTTTTTATCCACATACTTACAGGTGGAGTCCCTATGTATTATAGGCATAGGATCCTCTTTAGGGTTTTTTTTATTAGACTAGCCAGACATTTGACCGCCATCTCAGTCCAGATTATAATAATCAGGGAACACTCTCACAGGCAACGTGTTGTATTCCTTAGCCGTACGCATTAGAAAGGTTGAACCAAACCGCGGCTCGTGGTAGCTGGAAGATCCACGACATACGGGTAAAGCTCTTGCCCTGACCACGTCTCCCTATGGTGGAGAGGGGCCGACGGTATGATGTCGTGCAACTGCTTGGCACACTCTCCGAAATGAAACCTATAGAAGACCGACAGATGCGCAACCCTTCGCTGATGCTCGAGGCTCTGCAGCTTAGGCCTTAGCATCAATCAATTGCGGGTCACAAATTATTTTCTTTGCACGTTTTTCCACCGAATCCAAAGCGGCCAGTTGGTATTTGGCTGATCCATCTCAGAGGTATTATAAGACCACGCTAAGTCCGAACCAATTATTAAAAAAAAAAAAACTCTGTGTGGCAACTTATGACAGGTTTTTTAAAAGTAATAGAACGTCATTTATATAAGTCATAACAAACAATTTGATTTATGTAGAATTGTTTATTTTCGTGAGTTATGAAAAATATTATTGAATTATGGGCAAAACAATTAAAAAGGAAGTGATAGTGATAATAATTTAGTCAAACTAATAGTACAATTTCAAGCCAAATATCTGAATGCTTACAAGAAGGACTGACAAGGACTGACAAGGACAGATTATCCCCAGATTATTGCCATATCCACATCCACATTTTATAATTTTTACTACTGTCACTCGATTCGGACTTATGCGCTTATTACATTTGACTAAATTCAGTACCCTAAATTCAGAAGCTAAAAGTATGAGAGCAAATCAATTTGCAATGAACTGCTCATAAAATAAGTTCCATTTTTGTATCACGGCTTTTAAAAAGCGGAGCGCCGCGTGACGTAATATAAGTGAAACAAAAATGGACTTTATTCCATGGGCAATACATTCCACTTTGGTTTGTTTTGGTTTTAATTTAGGCTACTGAATTTAGCCAAATGTAATAAATAAAAAATAATCATCTTGGCGTTAATGTCCCGGTTGTGCTCTCGAGAACGAGAGCTCGGGGTCCGCCTTGACCATGATCCAGGATTTGGCAGGTTAGGTAATTACAGTGGAGCGACTGCCGTCTGACCTCCATGACCCTGCTACCAGGGGAACCTGACCAGATTGGACCATGGTTACACATCCAGTCGCCTGAATGTGCAGGTTTCATCACGGTGTTTTCCCTCACCGTAAGAGCATCGGTTAGTATTCAACTAATGTACATAACTCAGAAAACAGTCATTGGTACATGGCCGGAGCGGGATTCGAACCCGGGACCTCTGGCTTACGAGTCGGATACTGTAACCGCTCGGCCACCGACGCTCTTGAATTTAGCCAAATGTAATAGGCGCATTAGCGTGGTCCTATTATAGCAGAAATACTCCACTCCATCGGACTTGTGTTTGATATAACTGAAGCGACTACTTTGAAGTGAATGACCGCCTAACCTTCGAAAGGATACCAAGTTTTGCTTTAACTGCAGTCTTTGTTTTAATAAACCATTAAACAAAATTTTAAAACGTGTAATTTAATAACCGCCATAGTTTAAAACAGCACACAGTTATACAGATCATATTAAAAAATAACTAACCTATTTATAGTAAGAATTATACAATAGCAAAGTTTTACATCATATTGACTACTGAGTAGGACTCATTTAAATTTTGGCAAATCGCCAACAGTTTTTAACACACCGATCCTTTAATTAAATGGGAATTGAAACAGCAAAGTCCGGAATCAGTAATCCATCTTCCGTCTGTAAAGGAATCCTTTCGCGAACATTTTCTCAATCACCGCAAAGGGAACGTCCTTGGTTTCCCTCATGAGGAAGAAGGCAGAGACGGTGGTGAGGCCGCAGATGAAGGAGAATGTGAGAAAAGTGCCGTCCAAACCAAACGCGTCAACCATCGGTCTGAAGGAGGCCAATACGACGAAGTTCCCGACACACATGAAGGAAAACGCTATCATGGTCGTTATGCTCTTCAGCTGGAATGTAAAAAGCAGTATTAGATAGATAGCCAGAGATAAGATGTTTATTATACACGACACGGCACAATACAGTATCTAAATAAACAATTCTATTTGTAGATAAAACTGTAGGTATAAGCAACAAACAAAAATGTAGTAAAAAGACCCAAGAAGCGATGGGGTTTAAAATATTCCTACGTTGTTTGAAGCCCATCCAACTCTGCGTGATCTAACACGTGCACTCTGGAATCGCCGGCGAAAACTCGCCGTTAAATCCTTTAAAATAGAGACAACTTACCCTTGACGAGAACACTTCAGAGAGCTGTATGAACGGGATATTCGCGACTCCACATTGGAAGCTGCAGCAATAGAGCAGGACGGCCAACGGCGCTGCCCACTGTGGTGCCCACTGCCATCGCAACAGGGACCAGAGCACGGCTAAGCAGAGACTGGAGACAGCGCCTGATGCCAGCATAAGGGTCTGTAAAGAAGACATGGGTTTGAGTTCAGGCTGAGAGTTTACAGCTTGCAGCGACTTGGTAAGGAAAGTAGATGCCAATTTCGAGTCCAATTTCGTCTCTACTGAAGTAGCTATCTGGTGTAGTTAATGGAACACTAGCTGCAACCCTAGATCCTCAATCGTCATATTGTTGGTTGACTATGATGAGTGTTCTTTATTATGACAGTATTTAATGGTCTTTTTTTAATATGTTTATGCTTGTTTATAATGTGTTTATAATGATGCTTAATTTACATCATTTTAATTGTATATTATTTTATTATTATTCTACGGTGTCTGTATCGAGTCATTGTCCAGTGTCTAGGGCCACTTTCTATAGTTTCTATCATCGCACCACTAGCCTAAATAATTCATCCTCACAACACAATTACGGTAAGATATTATGTTTTCCTTATACGAGTACGCAAGATTAAAGATGCTCGCCTACTCTAGGGATACGTGGGAAATAGATAGGACATTTGCAGAAGCCCGGATTCAGCACTAAAATGACGATGAACACTCCATAAAATATTCTTCCACACTCTCCACCACTCATTCCCACCATTGCAACTCCTGTTTAGTCAGGATTTTTTGAGGAATAAATGAGCACAACGTTATTTTCTTCATGTGTGTGTGGCTATGATATGACGACTAGGCACGTCCGAGTCCAACCTAATACTGTCTTAAGATTCCAACAAATGTAATTAAGAAGTTTAAGGTATGAAACAACTTTGTTTTCAGACTTTTCTAGGCTTGTTATCTTACCCGTCTCTTTAATCTATCGGACAGCCAGGTCGCAAGGACGGCTCCCACAGCAAATGCTATTGCCAACACCATAGAGCAGACGTTGGAGGAGAGGCCTGGTGCTGCAGCAATGAAGAGCTGGTCAGCGTACGCCGTCACGGCAATGGTGCCGCAGAATACCAATAGAACAATGTGCAGCGTGGATATGATGAGGGCTCGACGAGCGGACGGGGATTTGACTGTGAAAGCGATAAAAGATTCTGTTTAAAGTAAACAATTAATATAATTAAGATACCTGGAGCGTCGATGGCCTATTGTTAAGGGGTCCAACTCGTACCCCGAGGTAGCGGGTTCGAGCCCCTGTGCTGCGCCAGGCATGTACCAATAACTCTTTTATGAGTAACGTACATTAGTTAAAAACTAACCGATGCTCCTACGGTGAGGGAAAACAACGTGATGAAACTTGTACAGTCGGTTAACGGAATTCAATTTGGACAGGTTCTGTTCAATCCTATATACAGGATACCGGTATATGTGTAACCATGATCTAATCTGGTCAGGTTCCCTTTTATTATTAGAGGTGGGGATGTAATACTGTTAAGAAAATAAACTTACATAGCACTTTAATAGGCATTTCTTCTTTCGTATTTTCTATTATATCTTCTTGGCGAAGCTTCTCCTTTTCCGGTTCATGGCTTCCTTTCTCTGTATCTAAAAAATTATTGCATACGATAATTTATAGAATTAAAATTATTAACATTAACAGTCTGTAATAGGTACACATACAGCTTTAGGCGCTGTCCTAATTAGCAACGGTCCATGCGACCATGGTCGTACGACCGTTGCCAATTAGGACAGCGCCTTAATCTATGGTTACTTTTGTGACAAGTTTTTCACCATCCCGGTGAAATAAACTTTTTAACTAGTTTTTTCTTATAACCAGAAACTGGAGTTTATAGCAACGCACAAAGCAAGAAATGTAGGAAAATCACACTGTTTATTGAAGACAAAGTGACAGTATACCAACCAGCAGAGCCTTTAGTCGTTACAGATTGACTACGCACGTAGTTCAACTCGTTGACAATATCTTGTGTCGATTTTTTCACTCCTCGATAAAATTTCAGAGATTCCTTTGCCTCCTGCAAATCAAGAATGGAGATGATGTCTCAGCTACAGAGATCTGAGGTCGACAAGTTAACCTATGTATCGCCTGCGCGGTTCGGGAGGTAGAATAGATGACGTCATGTGACGTTTCGGGGCTAACCGCGGGGGCGCGGGGCAGGGTGGTCAAGTGACGTTCCTCAGTTTGCCCGTGGTTGGTTATTTTGTTACGGTCACTCGGAACAATGCACACGAGGTTAATTAGCGAAAGATAAATCCTGAAGATGGCGGATCGAAAATGTTTTCTAAAACAATTAATAGACAAGCACAGGGGCTCCCAAAGTGAGCACCGCGGTGCTATGGAGAGGAATTAGGGTCGCCGTGATGTGCTCCCATCTTTTCGTCTCCATACTAAACTTACATGTTCATTTGGACAAAATGAATATGAAGTCTAAAAATTTTGCTAGATACAAGAGCCCTTTCATGCTCAAGCACACCATCACATAGCAATTGGGCTGTCCGCCCACCCGATATATGTAGGTTTCCTAAAGGCTTCTATGGGCACGCCTTTCTCTAGCAAGATAGAACTGGTCGCCGGTACCTAGACGAAAGGTCGTGGGTACCAACTAAATGCGCACAGCACAGGACTGGCCTTTATGGCGATCTCTGGGGGAGGCCTATGCCCAGCAGTAATATGATAATGATGACGATGACGGTGAGTCTTAGATTACATAGTTGTTCGTTTTGTGCATGCCTGGACAATATTTCGTCCAAGCAGAGCGCAACGACAAACTGCTGACTTGATTACAGGTAATCAAGAATATTAGCTAAATTTATTACACAAACTTCCCTTTAAATGACAATCTATGAGAAATTCTTCATCCAGCCTATCCAAAGATAAATGACATACCAGCCAAACTGAATGGGATTATCGTTCTGGATTTAAAAGAAAAAATCATCATCATTACACCCACTGGAAGACACCCACAGCTGGGCATAGTCCTCCCCCAGAGATCTCCACAAAGGCCAGTCTTGTGCCTTCCGCATCAAGCTTGTACCTGCGATCTTTATTAGATCGTCGGTCTACCTAGTGAGAGTTCTACTTACAAAAAAATCATAAGTGAACTTGTAACTTACCAACTCCTTCCCTTTGGTCAGTAAATAGGCCGGCGTCTCCTTAAGCCAAAACATCGTAATCACGTAAAGGACCGAGTGCGTCAGGTTGATGTAGTTCACCATCTGATAGCTGCACAGACATCCTAGAGCATACGCCACTAGTATTCCGAGACAGTACGCCAGGGACATGAAAGACATAGCCGTCCCTATGTAAGAGTTGTGTACGCATTCGCTGACGAATGCCATCACAACAATACTGTGCAATCCAGACGCCAAGCCTAGGATAAATCTTCCTATCAGGAGTTGTAATATCGATGTTCCAGCTGTTACTAATGACCAGGATAGCTGAAATAGAGAAAGGTTCATCATCGTTGGCCTTAAACATCTATTGTAGATGATTTAAACAGTGTCATCGTTAGGGGTTTGTGTGATGTGTGACTTTCTCTGATGGCTGTAGAGCCCAACATGGGACAGACAGACAGAAAGGTTTCAAGGTAGATAAAAGCCTTGTTGTGCCAAGCCGGTTCAGGGTAGGCTCTTAATCAGACAACGGTCAAATGCCTGACCTAATCAGATTTTTGTTTGTAGTGCTTTTTATGTACCTTGTAGATACCTGCGTGAGTACAGAGAGCAGTACATCAACCTACTCACTACCAGTATAAAATGAAGTCATCATCATCATCATAGCCCATAACAGTCCATTGCCATAATCTCCATGCTTGACCGGCGGGTTGGAGATCGCAGTGTTATAAATTTAACAATGGAAAACGCTCCTACCACTTTCCAGCTTACGAGGACTATATCTTTTGCCTCGAAAACATTTGTCGCCTTGTACAACATCCACGAGTGAAGGAGTTGGTGCTATTCTACTCTGTCGGACACCACACGGCAAATGAAGTCATCGTATAGGGCCATAATTCCTAACTATGTAGAAAGATACGCGTGCAAACCGGAGACGGTTCAAGTCTAAACAGGGTGGTTATCAATAGGCTTGCATTTGCTTCTTTCTTCTGTATTTTTCAAATTATTGTGGTGTTTTTGTCCCGTGAATAAATGCTTTTTGTTCTATTATATTCTAATCTGACGTAGTCCGAATCTGATATAATAAGAAACTGACTACTTCAGTATCTGTCCTACACTACAACTCAGAGTGAAATTGATCATCACTAGCAACAACTAAGCGAAGTAAAGGTTTTGGAATAAAATTCAAACTTTTGCAGTCATGTTTGTTTAAGGTCGCAATATAAACACACTACTGTAAATAGTTAATCTGTTTATATTATGTCTTCTTTGTAGTCTGAGGTTTTATCTAGATACAGATACTCAGTAGAGCCTGTACACTAACTTAAAAGTCATCAACAAATAAAATTAATACCACCGATAACGAGGATGGTATGCGAACTTGCCAGATCGTCTAGCCAGTTCTGCAAACAGCCATTTCAAGGGAAACTTACCATAAACATAAGAGCTGTCAATATCAGAGTCCTTTTCCTACCCAAGTAGTCGAGGATCCACCAGAAGCTGCTTGCGAGGAACATTCCAGCCATAGGCAAGGCGCCAAGCAAATTCGTCTCCATCTTCGTTATCCTGATGCCCAGAGGCGAGTGGTCACTGTCCAAAGCCTCTAGGGCATACGTAACCCATGCTATGCTGTATCCGACGAAGTAGTTGCCAGTGCAAACTGAAAACGAATATAATTTAATTAAAGATACTAGAAAGCGGGAGTAGTATGGAGAGTCGGTGCCCGTGTCCACACGAATGTCTTATCCATAAGACATTCGACTCATAAGCGAAAGGTATCGGGTTCGAGTCCCACTACAACCATGTGCCAATGACTATTTTCTGGGTTATGTACATTAGTTAAATGCTAATCAATGCTCTTACGGTGAAAGAAAATATCGTGATGAAACCTGCACATTCAGGCGGTTGAATGTGCAATCATGATCCAATCTGGTCAGGTTCCCCCGGTAGCAGGATCACGGAGGTCAGATGGCAGTCGCTGTAATGATCTGATCTACCAAATCCTGGATCATGGTCAAGGCGGCCCGGGGCTCTCGTACGCGAGAGCACAAGCAAACAAGAGCACAATCGAGACATTAACACCATGATGATACGTAGAAAACAGGAATCCTGCGCCACTTACCACTTAAAACTTACAGCTTACCACTGCGCTCAGTTAGGCCATGAATGTGGTATAGGCTCAATGTCTGGGAAAAGAGATACCCCACAGCGTCACCCGGCGCGCTGTCTGAGCCCCTATACAGTCTGGACTTAACCTGGCTCGGCTGAAAGGGTAATCTCTAAACAGACTCCGGACCCAAGTCGGCCGAAGCAAGGAAAACATGTATCGTGGCTACGGCTCGGATATGGCTTGCCTGTATGGTGTCTCTCTCCAGCCAATGCCACATCTACCGGCTAGTTCTTGGTGTCCTTCCACGTGTACGCAATGTATCTGTAGCGGAGTAGGTACTCGCAAAAACCCGCCAGAAGTCAAAACGAAGAGTTTATCAGTTTTGACAAAATTTCCCCACATAACAAAAATGACACCAAGGTTCAGCTGTGTAACTATATTAACGAATATTATTTAGGTATTTACAATGAAAAATCACATTTTCATGTATTATAAAGTGCGACTGACCTTGTTCTTGGCCGACCATACATTTAAAAACTCTTTGCCTACCACCGTCGGCCAAAATTGACCGACAATACCCAATACCCGGATTACAAGGCTAGTAGTTTATTTCCCAATTGTAGATCAGTTAGAAAGTACTTTTGATGATATATAGACAGCAGCATTTTCTTGATGTATTAATAATTGTGCCTTCAAAGCATTGCTCAAGCAATGCAGCAATTACCAATGTTGTCAATGGAGACTTTAGTTGGCACGAAGGTGGGGTCATGGGGTCACGGCTTCAGTATTTGATTGTTTCTTTTACACGGCAGACAAACAGACAAGCAGGCCACGTGATGTAAAGTGGTCACCGCCGCCTATGTACATCAGGAACATCAGACGAGTTACCGTTAATGCGTTTCCCGCCTCTGAAGCGACCTCTAATATACCTCTTGAACGATCCCATGTCATAGTCCAAACTAAATACTGTGGCTGGGAGTCATATTTCCACATCAATTCCACAACGAGAAACGTTCTTTCGAACCTTCGGTTGGTGACCAACAGAGGGACTAATTAGGGCCTAAACCTTTATCCGTCTTTGAGAAAATTGATCTTGAAAAAAGCATGGCTAGATCCTTCTGGCGATCAGAACTAAATGATGCATGAATGGTATTGGATTGACAGGCTTATTGTCGAAATGCTGATAAGTGGTAAAGGTGTAGTGGTGGGCAAGATTGTTGTGGCTTCTTCTTATTATGTGTTGTAGGGATGACCGAGTAATGAAGGACTGGTGCAAAGCTGTTATTCTCCTATTCTACAGGAGCAAAGAGTCATAGAGAATGCAAGAACTACCGGGGAAGTCTTCTCAGGCAGAACTGCAAGGCTTTCAAGCCTTGAACTTCAACGGTCTTGCAACTGTGGAGCGTCTTACCGTGAGGCCTCTCTCCATCGACCCGAACTAGCTCATTGGGATCCATTACAGCCAGTACTTACCTGTTAAAGTATTCATCTTCATTATCATCATATCAGCCAAAAGACGCCTACTGCTGGGCATAGGCCTCCCCCAGAGATCTCCACAAAGGCCGGTCCTGTGCCTTCCGCATCCAGCTGGTACCTGCGATCTTTACCAGGTGGTCAGTCCACCTTGTGGGGGCCTACCTACGCTGCGTCTGCAGTGTCTGCTGCGCCGCTGCGTATTAAAGTATTAAGTCTTACCTATTAAACATGAAAGTATTTGAATCACAACGCCCTTGTCCATTGCGAGAATGTAGCGTATCACTTGATAAAAAAGGAATTGCCTAATACCTCGAACTTAAAACTACATGTAACTACTGTTATAGCGCAGAAAAAATGTGAAGTAAGTTGCAGGACAGTAGTACAGTAGTACTAGTTAACAAAATGATGTCAAAATGTGTTGTAATAGACAGGTTTTCTAATAAGATGAGCAATAAAAGTATTAAAACGAGATGTCTTAATGTGTGCACTGGTATTACGCTGATAGGAGCACTGCACGTTTATGTTAAATATGATAGTAGGCACATAACAGTAAAGGAACTCAGTTTCTATTAAATCTGGATTATGAAGGCTAGATTTTGTACTCAATCGATACTCAGCGCTAAAATCCGCAAGTCTACTAGCTATTTGCAGATACTACTAGCATTAGCGGTAACGTTAGTTCGCTTCATCATCATACTCATAATATCAGCTGAAAGATGCCTAATACTGGGCATAGGCCTCTCCCAGAGATCTACATAAAGGCCGGTCCTTTGCCTTCAGCATCCAGCTGGTACCTGCTATCTTTACCAGATCGTTAGAGCACTTAGGGTGTACCTATATCCTACACATACGGTCGTTCGATTTCGAATCTACCATGTAATTTTGTTCAACTATGAAGAGGCTTGGGCTTAACCTCCGACTCACCTGATAGAAAGCGATCATGAGATCGAAGATGATTAAAATTCTTTACGAGAAAATTTTGTTGCTAAAATCGAAAAATAACCTAACCACCTGGAAGACAATTAAGAAAATAACTTATACCGAACGTCCTCGTAACCTTCCACACGAACTCTTAAAACTGTTGGTTGACAACAATACCTCTCTAAACTTGGTGAACGAATTCTATGCTGGGATTGGTAAAATTGGTAAAAGATAATGCTATTTTAGCTTTAAGTCCGCCAATGTACTGTTTGTGAATGAAGTATAAACAAATAAATATCTCGCAACATTTCAAACATAAGTTCATACCAAACTCAATGGTCATTACTGAAACAGATGAAAAAGAAATAGAGTCTATCATCCTGAACCTCCGATCTGATTCATCAACGGGCTATGACGGTATATCTCTCGTAATATTAAAATTCAATCCCGAATATCTAATACCTGTAATCACGCCCATCTGTAATTTATCCATCCGTAGCGGAGTGTTACCCAATGCTTTCAAAAGGCCTTGGCCCACCCGTTCCATAAAAAACGTTGCTTGTCCAAATGCCACTGGACTCGGTCTAGTGTAAACAGCCACTGTCTGGGCGCTCGCTACTTGCCACTGCTCTTGTACTCGCCACTAGCCTCTGTCCTTGACCATTTCAGATACGCAAAATACGAAGTATGGAGTGCCAATACTGAATGCTTATACCAGAAACTATTAACTGTCACGTCACAATAATAACTAAATAACTTTTTTCTGTCAATTTTACTTTATCCCTTAATGGTTTTAATTTAGTTTAGGTACCGCAAGATGATAAAGTAAATGCTGAAGGAATCATGATGACAATGAACTAGTCATCTGCATCTACAATCTGTCCTTTTTTAGGTTAAGGACAGATTTAGGGTTATGGCAGATTATTTACGGCAGATTCGTGTTAGGACAAAAGTACGAACATCAAGAAAAGTTGGAACGTCATCACCAACGTAGCGTAAGCCGTTTGCTGTGAAAACTCACAGGTGGTACAAGTACAACCTATACGTGCGTGCGTGCGTGCGTGCGTGCGTGCGTGCGTGATGCGTGCGTGCGTGCGTGCGTGCGTGCGTTCGTGCGTGCGTGTGTGTGTGTGTTGTCCAAAATAAAATAAAAATAAAACCCCATCATTTCCAATCGAAGATATCCCAGAACGCCCTTTGTAAATTGCACACGGCTCAAATGAAAAACGTCGAGAGTGTTGGAGACGCATCCTTCGTACAGGTCTATGGCCCTGTTATTCGGAGAAGCTAAAGCGTAACCGCTGCGCGCGCGGCGGTGGTCGAGCAGGCGCAGCCTGCGGCCACCGCGGCGCGCGCGCGGCGAACCCGCGCTCAGGAACACCCGTGACAACAATCGTGGACTATCCACTCCGCCATTAATTAGGTGGTGTAGGAGTCTAAAGTCAGCCACAAGGCGCCTGTCCTCCAATGAACTCAACTGTTGTTTCGTGTTGTTGAAAGGCTTCGGCCTTAAACAACGGGAAGCTGCAAGACTGTCTGAATCACGTAACTCATGCGAAACCGTTTTAAAATCATTAAATTGAGGGCCCTCGGGGAGCCGTTGGTGTAGCAATTGTACCTGGCTTGACCCGCCACAAATCGCTACCTTACTTCGTGAATGTCCATCTATATGCGATAGAGCTGACTCCGGCATTTTGGTCTGTGCATTGGATGTAGTCGCAAATTGTATATATACCCATGGAGAATCAATTAGTTTTAACTTATTATCAATCACTGGTCAGACCTTGGAAGGCGGTCCTGACTTCAACATTACTTACTTCATAACTGCAACTATTGGATTCACAACCACCAAGGAATTTCTACACGAATAATCTACCAATGATGGCTAAGCCATTAATGCTACGAGTGCAACATGGTTGCTACCTATCTCTGCGATCTGGATTTCAATAATATTTTCCCCAATATTCACATATCATGACAAGGCCATTGAAATTGAAACAACACCATTGATCTATGGAACATATCCAAATATTACTACTCCTGATGACATCACCGCCAGTAATTGGCCATATTTGCATGTGTTTGGAGCACTCTCTCCATGGACTACCTGCTGATACTACATTATGCTACCTATATCTGTGCCGCGGAATTCGGGCCCTGTATCGTCGCCACGAGGAAACACAGCCCAACTATTCGCCTTAAATGTTTGGGTTGCCACATCTACATCGACGAGTCTATACATATACCTGCACCCTGCATTGCGTTTGAGTAAGCTGATGTTTCAAGTGAGTTTTATTATGCCCAGGGGTACGTTCTTGCACAAGATCTACCTACCTACGACGAGACGATGTGGAGAGTTCGTAGAGAGAGCTACAAGTTTTTTAGATCTACTTTATACATTTATCACCTGGATGTGGTCTGTGAGACACTGGATTGTTCATATTGTCCTCTCAAGTCACTTCATAACTCGAAAATAACCTGAAACCTCTGACGATTATGACTTACCTCTTTGTACCCTCTCTTTCAATATAAAGAAAAAAAGCATTGCTGGGCGGATTGGAGTCTTTAAAATATGTCTTTGGCTGCTCCAAACGGAACCTTGCGGAGAGATATTATATCCTCACTTAGGTTGACTTATAGAGGATATGATGAGCCAGTGTAATGGCTGGGGCAGAATTCACTCTTCCAATTCCCAATTTTTTTATAGTATGGAGAGTCCCTAAATCCCCTTAGTATCAACATTCCCCTTGAACATACAACAGCTATTTTATAATTAGACTAAACCTGTTATTCATCTACTCCTGGTAGTCATTTATCCTAACAAACCATAATAACCTGTTTGTCTTCCAACTCAAAAAGTCTTGGGTTACCACAAATACAACATAGGAATAACTAGACGATCACGAGGCCTTAAGCGCGCTCCACATATGGACAGTTCCGCGGGAACACGAGAATGTGGAGGCAGTATTCGCCTACATTCGTGTAGTCCCGTGCATGTTTGGCATGTCTCGCCTATTTCATAGACTAAGTAGAGATAGTTCGTTGTCGTCTCGATTCGATCGATTTTATATTTATATTCCTAGCGCTTTTTCGAGTAACAGGTTCGGGGTACCCTTGACCATGATCCAGGATATTAGTAGATCAAGTAATTACAGTATAGCAGCTGCTATCACCTCTGTGACCCTGTTTAAAGCGGATTAGCGATATTACACCAATGAATCGATATAATATCGACTCGTTTTGACACCCACCACATCCCTAATAGGCGAGAATGTAGAGGGTCGACCAAAGTCCCGGCCAAAGTTTCGCCGAAAGTTTCGGCGGACATGTGGAGTACGCTTTAGTAATGTCAGGAATGTACGAATACGCGTTAGGTAATAAATAGAATTAGCACTTTAGGGTTAGCGTGTAAATGAGTTTCTGAATGAGCGTGTGAGTGAATGAGTGAGTGAGAGAGTAGGTTTATTTATATTTATAGAGGATATAAAGGGGGGGGGGGGGGGGGTACAGTGTGAAGGTAATAATAGCATAGGAATCAATTCCAACCGCTCAAAAATATATAAGACGTCGTCGGTGGGGTAATGACTAGCCCAAAGAGTATAGAAACACTGCGTGGCTAGCGTAGATTGGCCGCGTAGATAAGTGATCCAATCAGGCAGCTTATTTTCTTATTTCACCCGTTGTCCCGAATTTACCCCGAGAGCTCTTTTCCGCAAGGTGAGTTAATCGTATCACCGTAAAGTTTCAATCATGAGTTAGACTATGAGTCATGTATGTATAAAGGATTCGGTTCACTCATTTGTGTGTGTGTGAGTTATAAAAGTAGAATTGTTTTGGCAACCCTAGCCTAGTACACACACGTAGGTAGGGTTTTATCCGAAGTAGGCACTTAGGTAGATTATAAAAATGAAACAACAGCACATTTTCAATAACAGGGTTTATTAATTCATAAATAAGTATTTCTAGACATCAAGTAGCTCCAAGCCTTTTTATTCCACCTACTTACATGTGGAGTGCCTATGTATTATAGGTATAGGATCCTCTTTAGGGTTTTTTTATTAGACTAGCCAGACATTTGACCGCTATCTCAACTAGAGGTGAATGACGATGCGTCCGAAGATGGAGCATGTCTGTCTAGGAACAGCCTATTCATCATCACAGCCCGTAACAGTCCACTGCAGGACTTAGGGCCTCTCCCAGGAAAGGGGAGGTTATTGCCATAATCTCCACGCTTGGCAGGCGGGTTGGAAATCGCAGTGTTTAAATATAACAATGGAAAATGCTGCTGCCCATTTTCCAGACTATGGAGACTCTTGATTTTTTGCCTCGAAAACATTAGTCGCCTTGTACGACACCCACGAGTGTAAGGGGTTGATGCTATTCTACTCTGCCGGACACCACACACTCTATTCACACTAGCCTTAAAGGCGTCCAGATTACAATAATCAGGGAACACTCTCACAGGCAACGTGTTCTATTCCTTAGCCGTACGCATTATAAAGGGTGAACCAAAGCGCGGCTCGTGGTAGCTGGAAGATCACGACATACGGGTGACGCGCTTGCCCTGACCACGTCTCCCTATGGTGGAGAGGGGCCGACGGTATGATGTCGTGCAACTGCTTGGCACACTCTCCGAAATGAAACCTATAGAAGACCGACAGATGCGCAACCCTTCGCTGATGCTCGAGGCTCTGCAGCTTAGGCCTTAGCATCAATCAATTGCGGGTCACAAATTATTTTCTTTGCACGTTTTTCCACCGAATCCAAAGCGGCCAGTTGGTAGTTGGCTGATCCATCTCAGATATATTATAAGACCACGCTAAGTCCGAACCAATTATAAAAAAAAAAACTCTGTATGGCAACTTATGACAGGTTTTTTAAAAGTAATAGAACGTCATTTATATAAGTCATAACAAACAATTTGATTTCTGTAAAATTGTTTATTTTCGTGAGTTATGAAAAATATTATTAAATTATGGACAAAACAATTAAAAAGGATGTGATAGTGATAATAATTTAGTCAAACTAATAGTACAATTTCAAGCCAAATATCTGAATGCTTACAAGAAGGACTGACAAGGACAGATTATCCCCAGATTATTGCCATATCCACATCCACATTTCATAATTTTTACTACTGTCAGTCGATTCGGACTTATGCGCTTATTACATTTGACTAAATTCAGTACCCTAAATTTAGAAGCTAAAAGTTGAGAGCAAATCAATTTGGAATGAATTGCTCGTAAAATAATTCCATTTTTGTATCACGGCTTTTAGAAAGCGGAGCGCCGCGTGACATAATATAAGTGAAACAAAAATGGACTTTATTCCATGGGCAATACATTCCACTTTGGTTTGTTTTGGTTTTAATTTAAGCTACTGAATTTAGCCAAATGTAATAGGCGCATTAGCGTGGTCCTATTATAGCAGAAATACTCCACTCTATCGGACTTGTGTTTGATATAACTGAAGCGACTACTTTGAAGTGAATGACCGCCTAACCTTCGAAAGGATACCAAGTTTTGCTATAACTGCAGTCTTTGTTTTGATAAACCATTAAACAAAATTTTTAAAAGTGTAATTTAATAACCGCCATAGTTTAAAACAGCACACAGTTATACAGATCATATTAAGAAATAACTAACCTAATTATAGTAAGAATTATACAATAGCAAAGTTTTACATCATATTGACTACTGAGTAGGACTCATCTAAATTTTGGCAAATCGCCAACAGTTTTTAACACACCGATCCTTTTATAAAATGGGAAATTGAAACAGCAAAGTCTGGAATCAGTAATCCATCTTCCGTCTGTAAAGGAATCCTTTCGCGAACATTTTCTCAATCTCCGCAAAGGGAACGTCCTTGGTTTCCCTCATGAGGAAGAAGGCAGAGACGGTGGTGAGGCCGCAGATGAAGGAGAATGTGAGAAAAGTGCCGTCCAAACCAAACGCGTCAACCATCGGTCTGAAGAAGGCCAATACGACGAAGTTCCCGATACACATGAAGGATGACGCTATCATGGTCGTTACGCTCTTCAGCTGGAATGTAAAAAGCAGCATTAGATAGATAGCCAGAGATAAGATGTTTATTATACATGACACGGCACAATACAGTATCTAAATAAACAATTCTATTTGTAGATAAAACTGTAGGTATAAGCAACAAACAAAAATGTAGTAAAAAGGCCCAAGAAGCGATGGGGTTTAAAATATTCCTACGTTGTTTGAAGCCCATCCAACTCTGCGTGATCGAACACGTGCACTCTGGAATCGCCAGCGAAAAATCGCCGTTAAATCCTTTATAATAGAGACAACTTACCCTCGACGGGAACACTTCAGAGAGCTGTATGAACGGGATATTCGCGACTCCACATTGGAAGCTGCAGCAATAGAGCAGGACGGCCAACGGTGCTGCCCACTGTGGTGCCCACTGCCATCGCAACAGGGACCAGAGCACGGCTAAGCAGAGACTGGAGACAGCGCCTGATGCCAGCATAAGGGTCTGTAAAGAAGACATGGGTTTGAGTTCAGGCTGAGAGTTTACAGCTTGCAGCGACTTGGCAAGGAAAGTAGATGCCAATTTCGAGTCCAATTTCGTCTCTACTGAAGTAGCTGTCTGGTGTAGTTAATGGAACACTAGCTGCAACCCTAGATCCTCAATCGTCATATTGTTGGTTGACTATGATGAGTGTTCTTTATTATGACAGCATTTAATGGTCTTTTTTTAATATGTTTATGCTTGTTTATAATGTGTTTATAATGATGCTTAATTTACATCATTTTAATTGTATATTATTTTATTATTATTCTACGGAGTCTGTATCGAGTCATCGTCCAGTGTCTAGGGCCACTTTCTATAGTTTCTATCATCGCACCACGAGCCTAAATAATTCATCCTCACAACGCAAATTACGGTAAGATATTATGTTTTCCTTATACGAGTACGCAAGATTAAAGATGCTGACCTACCCTAGGGATACGTGGGAAATAGATAGGACATTGGCAGGAGCTCGTATTGAGCACTAAAATGACAATAAACACTCCATAAAATATTCTTCCACACTCTCCACCACTCATTCCCACCATTGCAACTCCTGTTTAGTCAGGATTTTTTGAGGAATAAATGAGCACAACATTATTTTCTTCATGTGTGTGGCTATGATATGACGACTACGCACGTCCGAGTCCTACCTAATACTGTCTTAAGATTCCAACAAATGTAATTAAGAAGTTTAAGGTATGAAAAAACTTTGTTTTCAGACTTTTCTAGGCTTGTTATCTTACCCGTCTCTTTAATCTATCAGACAGCCAGGTCGCAAGGACGGCTCCCACAGCAAATGCTATTGCCAACACCATAGAGCAGACGTTGGAGGAGAGGCCTGGTGCTGCAGCAATGAAGAGCTGGTCAGCGTACGCCGTCACGGCAATGGTGCCGCAGAATACCAATAGAACAATGTGCAGCGTGGATATGATGAGGGCTCGACGAGCGGACGGGGATTTGACTGTGAAAGCGATAAAAGATTATGTCTAAAGTAAACAAGTAATATAATTAAGATACCTGGAGCGTCGATGGCCTATTGTTAAGGGGTCCAACTCGTACCCCGAGGCAGCGGGTTCGAGCCCCTGTGCTGCGCCAGGCATGTACCAATAACTCTTTTATGAGTTACGTACATTAGTTAAACACTAACCGATGCTCCTACTGTGAGGGAAAACAACGTGATAAAACTTGTACAGTCGGTTGACGGGATTCAATTTGAACAGGTTCTGTTCAATCCTATATACAGGATACCGGTATATGTGTAACCATGATCTAATCTGGTCAGGTTCCCTTTTATTATTAGAGGTGGGGATGTAATACTGTTAAGAAAATAAACTTACATAGCACTTTAATAGGCATTTCTTCTTTCGTATTTTCTATTATATCTTCTTGGCGAAGCTTCTCCTTTTCCGGTTCATGGCTTCCTTTCTCTGTATCTAAAAAATTATTGCTTACGATAATTTATAGAATTAAAATTATTAACATTAACAGTCTGTAATAGGTACACATACAGCTTTAGGCGCTGTCCTAATTAGCAACGGTCCATGCGACCATAGTCGTACTACCGTTGCCAATTAGGACAGCGCCTTAATCTATGGTTACTTTTGTGACAAGTTTTTCACCATCCCGGTGAAATAAACTTTTTAACTGGTTTTTTCTTATAACCAGAAACTCCACAAAGCAAGAAATGTAGGAAAATCACACTGTTTATTGAAGACAAAGTGACAGTATACCAACCAGCAGAGCCTTTAGTCGTTACAGATTGACTACGCACGTAGTTCAACTCGTTGACAATATCTTGTGTCGATTTTTTCACTCCTCGATAAAATTTCAGAGATTCCTTTGCCTCCTGCAAAGCAAGAATGGAGATGATGTCTCAGCTACAGAGATCTGAGGTCGACAAGTTAACTTATGTATCGCCTGCGCGGTTTGGGAGGTAGAATAGTTGACATCAAGGTCAAGTGACGTTCTTCAGTTCGCCCGTGGTTGGGTATTTTGTTACGGTCACTCGGAACAATGCACACGAGGTTAATTAGCCAAAGATAAATCCTGAATATGGCGGCTCGAAAATGTTTTCTAAAACAATTAATAGACAAGCACAGAGGCTCCCAAAGTAAGCACCGTGGTGCCATGGAGAGGAAGGAGGGTCGCCGTGATGTGCTCCCATCT
Source organism: Blastobasis adustella (assembly GCA_907269095.1). NCBI lineage: Eukaryota > Metazoa > Arthropoda > Insecta > Lepidoptera > Blastobasidae > Blastobasis > Blastobasis adustella. The sequence continues at coordinate 4,414,383 of OU026132.1, forward strand.
TTTCGTCTCCATACTAAACTTAGATGTTCATTTGCACAAAATGAATATGAAGTCTAAAAATTTTGCTGGATACAAGATTCCTTTCATGCTCAAGCACACCATCACATCGCAATTGGGCTGTCCGCCCACCCGATAAATGTAGGTTTCCTAAAGGCTTCTATGGGCACGCCTTTCTCTAGCAAGATAGACCGACGACCTGGTCGCCGGTACTTGGACGAAAGGTCGTGGGTACCAACTAAATGCGGACAGCACAGGACTGGCCTTTGTGGCGATCTCTGGGTGAGGCCTATGCCCAGCAGTGATATGATAATGATGGCGATGACAATGATCTCAGATTACATAGTTGTTCGTTTTGTGCATGCCTGGACAATATTTCGTCTAAGCAGGGACAAACTGCTGACTTGATTGTAGGTAATCAAGAAATGACAATCTATGAGAAAGCTGCTCACTGAGCAACCTAACATTTGTTCTTGCCGATGGAAGTAACTACATTCAATAAAACACACACAGACATATAACACAACAGGTAACTGCCTATTTCTGGAAATAAATCTTTACTTTAATGCACCGAATTAAAAATCGAAGTTTAGTTAATACAATTTGCCATTGGCAAACACAGTTTCTCGTCTCGGGATATAATACATATCTTGGAACAAGTTCGGGCATAATCTCGTGTGCATTCTTTTTCCGAGGAACGTCATCAAGTGACGTTTCGCGGAAGAAAATGCTCACTGTCCCGCACCCCGCACCCCCGCGTTAATCCACGAAAAATCACCCTCCCACCGCAGGCGATATACCAATTAATTTGTCGACCATAGATATAGATATATAGACCAAAATATTTAAATCTTTGGCTTTGTCGAAAAATTAAGCCGACTTGGGAAATTATAAATTCTACATAATTATATTTACTTAATATAACTTTTGATCTTATAAATTCCCAAGTCGCTTAACTTTTTGGAGTCTAGGTAGGTATGTCTTTACTTCTGGACGTATGTCGTTATGTGCCCATAAATTAAAATAATAAAGTAAATATTTAGATTTATGTGGTTAAACCTACATCATTAATCGATAAATACATTATTAATTTACAAATAAATTTTACAGATTCTTCATCCAGCCTACCCAAAGATAAATGACATACCAGCCAAACTGAACGGGATCATCGTTCTGGATGTAAAAGAAAAAATCATCATCATCACACCAACTGGAAGACGCCCACTGCTGGGCATAGTCCTGCCCCAGAGATCTTCACAAAGGCCAGTCTTGTGCCTTCCGCATCAAGCTTGTACCTGCGATCTTTACCAGATCGTCGGTCTACCTAGTGAGAGTTCTACCCACAAAAAAATCATAAGTGAACTTGTAACTTACCAACTCCTTCCCTTTGGTCAGTAAATAGGCCGGCGTCTCCTTAAGCCAAAACATCGTAATCACGAAAAGGACCGAGTGCGTCAGATTGATGTAGTTCACCATCTGATAACTGCACAGACATCCTAGAGCATACGCCACTAGTATTCCGAGACAGTACGCCAAGGACATGAAAGACATAGCCGTCCCTATGTAAGAGTTGTGTACGCATTCGCTGACGAATGCCATCACAACAATACAGTGCAATCCAGACGCCAAGCCTAGGATAAATCTTCCTATCAGGAGTTGTAATATCGATGTTCCAGCTGTTACTAATGACCAGGATAGCTGAAATAGAGAAAGGTTTCATCATCATCGTTGGCCTTAGACATCTATTGTAGATGATTTAAACAGTGTCATCGTTAGGGGTTTGTGTGATGTGTGACTTTCTCTGATGGCTGTAGAGCCCAACATGGGACAGACAGACAGAAAGGTTTAAAGGTAGATAAAAGCCTTGTTGTGCCAAGCCGGTTCAGGGTAGGCTCTTTATGTACCTCGTAGATACCTGCGTGAGTACAGAGAGCAGTACATCAACCTACTCACTACCAGTATAAAATGAAGTCATCATCATAGCCCATAGCAGTCCACTGCCATAATCTCCATGCTTGACCGGCGGGTTGGAGATCGCAGTGTTATAAATTTAACAATGGAAAACGCTCCTGACCACTTTCCAGCTTACGAGGACTATATCTTTTGCCTCGAAAACATTTGTCGCCTTGTACAACATCCACGAGTGAAGGGGTTGGTGCTATTCTACTCTGCCGGACACGACACGGCAAATGAAGTCATCGTTTAGGGCCATAATTCCTAATTATGTTGATAGATACGCGTGCAAACCGGAGACGGTTCAAGTCTAAACAGGGTGGTTATCAATAGGCTTGCATTTGCTTCTTTCTTCTGTATTTTTCAAATTATTGTGGTGTTTTTGTCCCGTGAATAAATGCTTTTTGTTCTATTATATTCTAATCTGACGTAGTCCGAATCTGATATAATAAGAAACTGACTACTTCAGTATCTGTCCTACACTACAACTCAGAGTGAAATTTATCATCACTAGCAACAACTAAGCGAAGTAAAGGTTTTGGAATAAAATTCTAACTTTTGCGGTCATGTTCGTTTAAGGTCGCAATATAAACACACAACTGTAAAAAGTTAATCTGTTTATATTATGTCTTCTTTGTAGTCTGAGGTTTTATCTAGATACAGATACTCAGTAGAGCCTGTACACTAACTTAAAAGTCATCAACAAATAAAATTAATACCACCGATAACGAGGATGGTATGCGAACTTGCCAGATCGTCTAGCCAGTTCTGCAAAGAGCCATAGATACTTATATGTGTAGGTAGAATAAATATACTTATATATATGCCTATTTAGATAGGTAATATTGTGCACGTCATATCGGCGTCTCATGATCACATCACACTCCCAAAGGCCTGCTGGAAGAGATTTCTTTAGAAATAAGTAGCGCCTGTTGTGCCATTTTTTACTTTGCCTGTTATTTGCTATGTATTTCTTGTGTACAATAAACTGTTAAATAAATAAATAAGCCATTTCAAGGGAAACTTACCATAAACATAAGGGCTGTCAATATCAGAGTCCTTTTCCTACCCAAGTAGTCGAGGATCCACCAGAAGATGCTTGCGAGGAACATTCCAGCCATAGGCAAGGCGCCAAGCAAATTCGTCTCCATCTTCGTTATCCTGATGCCCAGAGGCGAGTGGTCACTGTCCAAAGCCTCTAGGGCATACGTAACCCATGCTATGCTGTATCCGACGAAGTAGTTGCCAGTGCAAACTGAAAAGGAATATAATTTAATTAAAGATACTAGAAAGCGGGAGTAGTATGGAGAGTCGGTGCCCGTGTGGATAAGGCATTCGACTCATAAGCGAAAGGTACCGGGTTCGAGTCCCACTACAACCATGTGCCAATGACTATTTTCTGGGTTATGTACATTAGTTAAATGCTAATCAATGCTCTTACGGTGAGAGAAAATATCGTGATGAAACCTGCACATTCAGGCGGTTGAATGTGCAATCATGATCCAATCTGGTCAGGTTCCCCCGGTAGCAGGGTCACGGAGGTCAGATGGCAGTCGCTGTAATGATCTGATCTACCAAATTCTGGATCATGGTCAAGGCGGCCCGGGGCAGACATTAACATGGTGTTAATGTTAATGATACGTAGAAAACAGGAATCCTGGCTCCACTTACCACTGCGCTCAGTTAGGCCATGAATGTGGTATAGGCTCAATGTCTGGGAAGAGAGATACCCCACAGCGTCACCCGGCGCGCTGTCTAACCTAACCTAACCTAACCTAACCTAACCTAACCTGGCTCGGCTGAAAGGGTAATATCTAAACAGACTCCGGACCCAAGTCGGCCGAAGCAAGGAAAACATGTATCGTGGCTACGGCTCGGATATGGCTTGCCTGTATGGTGTCTCTCTCCAGCCAATGCCACATCTACTGGCTAGGTCTTGGTGCCCTACCACGTGTACGCGATGTATCTGTAGCGGAGTAGATACTCGCAAAAATGCGACAGGAGTCAAAACGCCAAGAAGAAGAGTTTATCAGTTTTGACCAAATTTCCCCAGATAACAAAAATTACACTAAGGTTCAGGTCTGTAACTATAGTAACGAATATTATTTAGGTATTTACAATAGAAAATCACATTTTGTTGTGTTATAAAGTGGAAATGACCTTGTTCTTGGCCGACCGTACATTTAAAAACTCTTTGCCTACCACCGTCGGAAAAAATTGACCCACAATACCCAATACCCGGATTACAAAGCTAGTAGCTAATTTCACAATAGTAGATTAGTTAGAAAGTATTTATGTTGATAACTCATATAGACAGCAGCATTTTCTTTGTGTAAACAATACTGCCTTGAAAGCATTGCCACAGGTCTTTTGACAATACAGATGGAAGAGAAGTCCAGCTACCAATGATGACAATGGAGACTTCAGTATTTGTTTAAACTGGATACCTTTATCCGTTTCTGAGAAAATGGATCTTGAAAAAGCTACTAGATCCTTCTAGCGATCAAAACTAAAGGATGCATGAATGATATTAATATATATTAGTAATATAATATAAATATTAATATATATTACTAATTAATAGAAACGTTAAAACTTAACAATTAATACGACGGCACCAAACGACATTTATCGAATAATTTACATTATTTTAAACTACAATATTTCTAGTGAAGACAGTGTTAAACAGTAATAAATCCCAAATAAATAAGGCTACAAACAATATAAAGTGCTACCATTTATCTTTTAATTCATAAAACTGGATCAACTTGAACAAAGGATTGCAGTGAAGTGAACCGACCTCTGAGTACCGTCATCTGTGATAAGATAACAATAAGAAATCGAAACTACATATCACTTATACCATCTTTACCAACCAAACCACTATTTCGACTCCTTTGATAAAAGATAAGATAGCGCAAAGATAAGTGCGTTCGACGTGCTCAAGAGGGCATAGGTTCGAATCTACTACGGTGGATTTTATTTATCTTTTTTTTTTCTTTTTCTTTTTTTCTTATATACTGCGAGACTTCTTTGACCTTTGAGGGATCTTTGGCCGATCGTTCAACGCGGACCGGACACATTTGGTGGAGTTTCATCGTTTGTCTCTGGGAGACGTCTTTCAACTTCTCTGTCCCGTAAGCAATCTCTAACACCCAACATCATGAAGTGCATCGCATGCAACCAGCCCATCAGTGCCGTAGAGATGATACTGAAATGCTCTCAGGACAAGTGTACTAATATGTACCATTACGAGTGCCTAGGGGTTCCAAGATCGACTTTCATTAAGCTAACACCTAAGCAGAAGTCTTCGTGGAACTGCAAGTCGTGTTCACAGCCAAAGGAGCGGAAAGGAGACAACACTCCTATACGACCCGTTTCATCTTTTCAACAAGGGCCTGAGGTACATAAGGCGGGAGCTAGTTCTTGTACCGAAGGGCCTGATACTAAAGAAGCCGACCCTGCCACCCTACCGGTTGTTGCCGCACCCGCACCCATCATGGTTAGCACGGAATCGACGCTGGTACAACCTGTGAATGCCGAGCTGCTGAGGACAATGTCAGACAATAACGAGAGGCTGATAGCAAAGCTGACATCACTTATCGACGGCAAACTCTCCGAAAACAACAAGGCGCTGCTGGAGAAACAGGAGGCTATAACCCAGCAGTTCAACAGCATGCTGGATTCTCTGAACAAGTACAGTCTGTTGTTTGACGAAACTGTCCAGGATATTAACGCCATCAAGACTGAGCTGAAGGAGGTGCGTAAAACAAGGGACGAAGTAATTGAGTTGAAGGCCACTGTCGAAAGTTTACAGCAAACAGTGAATAATTTCGAGCAGCGGGACAGGATGCTGAACTTGGAGATCTTCGGCGTTCCCGAGCGGAAGTCGGAGCAAGTATCTGAGCTGGTGGTGTCAATTGCGAGAGCGGTCGGCGTATCCATAGAACGTGCAGACATCGCTTCTGCGTTTAGGATACCTACTCGAAACACCGATGGCCTTCCTAAGCCAATAGTTGCAAAGTTTATAAATCTCAATAAGCGGGACGAATTGCTAACTGCAGTTCGGAAGAAGAGGGGTGTAAACACAACCGACATGGGTATACCAGGAGACCAACGCCAAATTCATGTCAATGAACATCTGACACCCGCAAACAAAGCATTGCTCAGAGACACAAGACTGAAATGCAAGGAGCTGGGGTTTCAGCATTGCTGGACTCGGAACGGGAAGATCTTCGTTCGCCAGGCAAACAATTTTCCTCAACTGTGCATAGCCAGGAAATCGCAACTGTTGCGTCTAAAAAAGACGGCCTAAGTTTAGATAACGATTTAACTCCTGAACTCTTTACTGATTTGCTGCTCTTTTGGTTTGGTTTCTGTCGATGGGCGAATGTTATTGTAGACGTCCCTTCTCTGGTATTGTTTTTGTTATGTTTATTATTTAACTATTTCTCTGAATACTACACACTAAAATACATCACATATCATATACACTATTTCCCTACACTATACAAATATACATATACAAATACACACCTAACAGTATACATATACCTCCACCTGAAATCGGCAAGTTCGGCACTGCCTAATAGCTATGCTTATGTTCTTTTGTTTACGCAAATTTCTAACGTAATTATATATATCTGTCACAAATGGCACCGTTAACAGTTTATTTACAGAATGCTCGCAGTATAAGGGGCAAAACTAATCAATTTAGGCAGGGATTGTTGAACCATAACTATGACGTCGTGGCCGTGTGTGAAACTTGGCTGGTGGACGGTGTTTTCGACTCCGAAGTAAGTGACTCGCGGTACGACGTGCATCGCCGGGACCGGCCGTGCGCGGGGCGCAGCGCAGGCGGCGTGCGTGCAGCGGCGCGGGCGGTAGGCGGCGGTCTGTTACTTTTGACTCGCCAAGCGCTGGCCGCGCGCCGCGATTCGACCGAGACAATGGGCCTAGAATTAGTACACATTATAATAGGCGCTCGCGCGATGAATTCAGATTTGGATTTGCACATTATATGTGTTTACTTGCCGGGTTCTGGATCCGACCACGACGATCAACTACGCCGACTCACTGTTTATTTACAGGACCAGTGCACAGCGAAGGCTTATTATTTATTATTAGGCGATTTTAATTTGCCACATGTTAAGTGGATTCCACGATCTGGTGGATATTTTTTTCCTAGTGGATTATCAGGTGAATGTCAGGAGGGTTTCTTTGAGTGTATTCTTTCGGGTGGATTGTGTCAGTATTGCGGGGTGCCCAATGGCAACGGACGTTGTTTAGATATTGTTTTTTCTAATACTGAGGTGGAGGTCCGACGCGTAGCCGACCCAATCACCCGCGAAGATTGGCCTCATCACCCGGCACTTGAGTTGGAACTTGTCAATATTAGTCACGAATTTATTAAAGTACCTCCTAAGAAAATTTTTAATTATAAAAAGGCTAATTACGACAATATTTTCCGTGATTTATGTGCTATTGACTGGAATATTGCTTTAAATCATATACCACTGGACGAGGCAGTCCTTTTTTTGAATACGACACTAAATTCTATTATAGAGGAACATGTACCCTCTTTCTACAGCACTCCTGATGGGTATCCAGTCTGGTACTCCAGGGCGTTAGTACACGTAATTAAAGAAAAACATAAGTATCACTCACGTTGGAAACAAACTGGTAATAGTTGCGACCGTGAAACTTTCTCTTTGCTACGTTCTAGACACAAAAAATTACAACGTCAGTGTTGGAACAAATATAAACATCATTGTAGTCAATCTATAACTCGCGATCCGAAAAAGTTCTGGAACTACGCAAAAAGTCTTCGGCGCGATCGTGGGTTACCCGCACAGATAAACTACGGCACTCGTATAGGCTCGGACGGTCCCGAAATATGTGACATTTTTCTAGAGTACTTTCAATCTGTTTACGCGAGCACTTCTGATACTTCGTATACCTCGGGAAATACGCATGGTAACTCCTTATGCAGTGTAGGGTCAGTGATGATTACCGCAGACTTAGTTGAGAAATACCTTCTAAAGTTAAATATTAACAAGGGCGCGGGTTGCGATGCTATCCCCCCTATCTTTATCCGTTACTGCGCTCGCTGTTTGGCATTGCCATTAAGTAATCTGTATAGGAGATCGATTGCGGAGGCCACTTTTCCCACAATTTGGAAACAAGCTTTCGTCGTGCCCATACATAAAAGTGGCTCAAAGGTCCTCGCGGAACAGTATCGTCCAGTGTCGATTCTCACTACTTTTAGCAAGGTTTTCGAACAGATAGTTTACGATCAGGTTTATCCGCTACTTGCTCGTAGTATACCGCCAGCTCAGCATGGATTCATGCGCAAACGTTCCACGATGACGAACTTGGCTGAATTCGTGAACTCGGTTACCGGTTATATGGATAAGGGCTACCAGGTGGATGCCGTGTACACCGACTACTCTAAGTGTTTTGATAGACTGAATCATGATGTTATTTTGTGCAAACTCGAGGAAGTCGGTGTGCACGGTGACCTCCTTCGGTGGTTCGAGTCATATCTCCGGAATAGGAGTCAGTCTGTTAGGGTTGGGTGCTATCAATCACGTTTCGCGCCCATCCCTTCAGGGGTTCCCCAGGGGTCCCATTTGGGGCCTCTATTGTTTAATATCTGCCTGTACGATTATGCTTCCTGTTTTCACAATGCATTTTACTTATCATATGCGGACGACACGAAGATTTTTATGCCCATAAAATGCTCAACCGATTATCTAAAATTGCAGAAGGATCTCGATAGAGTATCGGCATATTGTGCACGGAACAGCCTAGATCTCAATGTAAAGAAGTGCGCAACCATCACTTTTACAAGGAAGAGAAACCCAGTATGCGCAACGTATAGGCTTAACGACGCAACAATCGTACGCACTGATCAAGTTAGGGACCTGGGAGTCATCTTAGATTCCAAACTGACATTCTGTGCTCACTACGAATTTATCGTTGCGAAAGCGATCAAGATGCTGGGATTCGTTTTCAGAACGGTAAAGCCCCTGAGGTCAACTGCAGCTTTTAAAGCCTTATATTATGCCTATGTACGTAGTGTTTTAGAGTACGCGTCCCCTTCATGGTCCCCGGTCTACGCTGTCCATCGCGCTAGACTGGAATCGGTGCAAAAACTTTTTATAAAAAAAACTAAATTATTTTTCCGGCACGGTACCTGCTGGTTATGCGACTGGTCTGCATACCCACAAAATAATGTCATTGGAGGACAGACGCATTATAGCCGATATGAAGCTTCTGTATGACATCATACATAGCGGAGTAGATACTCCGCAGTTATTATCCCGAGTGTTACTATGCGCGGGAGACCCGCGCGCGCGCCGCGGTGGCCGCTGGCCTCGGCTACTTGACCACCGCCGCGCGCGCAGCGGCTACGCCCTGGGCTCTCCGCTCAATAGGGCTATTGACGGGTATGAGAAGTGCCTCTCCGACAGTGCTGACGTTTTCCATCTTAGCCGAGCACAATTTACAAAAAGGGTTATCCAGTACCTCCAGTCGCGTGAAGGATAAGACGCTCATACATTAACAAACACACGAACACACGCACACACACACAAACACACGCACACACACACACACATACACACACACACAAACAGAGATAGAATCTTATATTATATATTAGAGAGAGAAGTTTATATTTTAATTTTGATAGTAGTTTTTTTTTTATCTATTAGTATTTTATATGGTGTTTACAGGCTATATTAATTACCAAAATTATAAATTGCAGTTTTGTAATTGGCATTACAACTTAATAATGTAACATTTTTTAATTATATTTTATATGCTGTAAAACTGTGAAATAAATAAATAAATAAATAAAATATTGGGAAAGCGATTATCGGAATGTTAAGTGGTAAACGTGTAGTGGTAGGCAAGATTGTTGTGGCTTCTTCTTATTAAGTGTTTTAGGGATGACCGAGTAATAGAGGACTGGTGCAAAGCTGTTATTCTCCTATTCTACAAGAGCAAAGGGTCATAGAGAATGCAAGAACTACCGGGTAAGTCTTCTCAGGCAGAACTGCAAGGCTCTCAAGCCTTGAACTTCAACGGTCCTGCAACTGGTGAGCGTTTTACCGTGAGGCCTCTCTCCATGGACCCGAAATAGCTCATTGGGATCCATTACAGCCAGTACTTACCTGTTGAAGTATTCATCATCATTATCATCATATCAGCCAAACGACGCCCACTGCTGGGCATAGGCCTCCCCAGAGATCTCCACAAAGGCCGGTCTTGTGCCTTCCGCATCCAGCTTGTACCTGCGATCTTTACCAGGTGGTCGGTCCACCTTGTGGGGGCCTACCCACGCTGCGTCTGCAGTGTCTGCTGCGCCGCTGCGTATTAAAGTATTAAGTCTTACCTATTAAACATGAAAGTATTTGAATCACAACGCCCTTGTCCATTGCGAGAATGTAGCGTATCACTTGATAAAAAAGGAATTGTCTAATAACTCTAACTTAAAACTACATGTAACTACTGTTATAGCGCAGAAAAAATGTGAAGTAAGTTGCAGGACAGTAGTACAGTAGTACTAGTTAACAAAATGATGTCAAGATGTGTTGTAATAGACAGGTTTTCTAATAAGATGAGCAATAAAAGTATTAAAACGAGATGTCTTAATGTGTGCACTGGTATTACGCTGATAGGAGCACTGCACGTTTATGTTAAATATGATAGTAGGTACCTAACAGTAAAGGAACTCAGTTTCTATTAAAACTGGATTATGAAGGCTAGATTTTGTATTCAATCGATACTCAGCGCTAAAATCCGCAAGTCTACTAGCTATTTGCAGATACTACCAGCATTAGCGGTAACGTTAGTTCGCTTCATCATCATACTCATAATATCAGCTGAAAGATGCCTAATACTGGGCATAGGCCTCTCCCAGAGATCTACATAAAGGCCGGTCCTTTGCCTTCAGCATCCAGCTGGTACCTGCTATCTTTACCAGGTCGTTAGAGCACTTAGGGTGTACCTATATCCTACACATACGGTCGTTTCGAATCGAATTCGAATCTACCATGTAATTTTGTTCAACTATGAAGAGGCTTGGGCTTAACCTCCGACTCACCTGATAGAAAGCGATCATGAGATCGAAGATGATTAAAATTCTTTACGAGAAAATTTTGTTGCTAAAATCGAAAAATAACCTAACCATCTGGAAGACAATTAAGAAAATAACTTATACCGAACGTCCTTGTAACCTTCCACACTAACTCATAAAACTGTCAGTCGACAACAATACCTGTCTAAACTTGGTAAACGAATTCTTTGCCGGGATTGGTAAAAGATAATGCTATTTTAGCTTTAAGTCCGCCAATGTACTGTTTGTGAGTGAAGTATAAAGAAATAAATATCTCGCAACATTTCAAACATAAGTCTATACCAAACTCGATGGTCATTACTGAAACAGATGAAAAGAAATAGAGTCTATCATCCTGAACTTCCGATCTGATTCATCAACCGGCTATGACGGTATATCTCTCGTAATATTAAAATTCAATCGCGAATATCTAATACCTGTAATCACGCCCATCTGTAATTTATCCATCCGTTGCGGAGTTTTACCCAATGCTTTCAAAAGGCCTTGGTCCATCCGTTCCATAAAAAGCGTTGCTTGTCCAAATGCCACTGGACTCGCTGTAGTGTAAACAGCTACTGTCTGGGCGCTCGCCACTTGCCACTGCACTTGTACTCGCCACTAGCCTCTGTCCTTGACCAGATCGGGCAAAATACGAAGTAAGGAGTGCCAATACTGAATGCTTATACCAAAAACTATTAACTGTCACGTCACAATAATAACTAAATAACTTTTTTCTGACAATTTTACTTAATCCCTTAATGGTTTTAATTTAGTTTAGGTACCGCAAGATGATAAAGAAAATGCTGAAGGAATCATGATGACAATGTCCTTTTTTAGGTTAAGGACAGATTTAGGGTTATGGCAGATTATTTACGGCAGATTCGTGACGACAGAAGTACGAACATCAAGAAAAGTTGGAACGTCATCACCAACGTAGCGTAAGCTGTCTGCTGTGAAAACTCACAGGAGATACAAGTACAACCTATACCTGTATCTTACCTATAAGAAAGTATATATCTTTATCTGTTCATAGTATAAAACAAAGTCGCTTTCCCCCTGTATTCCTCTGTATGTATGTACTTTAAACTACGCAACGGATTTTAATGCGATTTTCATCAATCTCAGTGATTCAAGAGTAAAGTTAGATTTTCTGTATTGATTATTTTGTGAAGGACACCATGCAAATGAACTTACCGCGTCTGGCAAGCTAAGCCAGCCAACATAATATTTGTAAACCTATCTCAGAGGGACCATTGAACTTCTTGGCCTTATACATATATTGGCCCAGTCTAGGTGGGGCTCTCGCGCGTGTCAGATATAAGGTATTTTAGTATATTTTAATTGTTATTTAAAGTTACATATACATATATATTGAAAACTATCGTGATTATTAATAATTAACATTTCAAAATACTTTCATAAAACATTTTACTAACTTCAGAACGAAATGTCTGGATTTCTGAACGATTGTGACTTTTGATCAGATTAAATACTGTTTATGAGAAACTTCCTTAATTAATTATGTAATAAATTTATTATAATGTTAAAATATGTTGAAAGTATTGTAATACAATTAATTAACATGTAAGCTATCTATCATTAAATTAAGGAGACCGGAAATGAGAATAAGAATGACATTTCCAGCTAGATAGCTAGTATAAAGGTTCAGTCGTGACAGTGAGAGGGACTTTTGCTCCAGAGCCGGCACAGAGTTAAGTACACTTGCATTGTATTATTGTTGCTTTATATTTTGTATTAGTTTTATTTATTTATATAATCGGTTATTTATTGAATCGTATGTAATACCACTGTCCCATTTTTAAAGGATAAATATTTGGTTATGTGATCGATAATTGTGTCATTACATGTGGTTAGAATGTTGCATAAATGTTGTTTAAATAAATACCTCATTTTATAATGGCTTACATTGCTTATTAAAATATACCTAATATACTTAAAATATGCTTTTGTTTGATTAAATAATGTGCACAAGAATAATACTTTATCCTAGATAACATATTCAAGTTATCAAGTCTTACTCCTCCACTTCGCCCAGTCTCTCTTAAATACTTTATAACCTATGTCCTAAACAAATAGCACTACCTCCATGAACTAAATTTTACATGACATATATATCCATTTATTAATATGCTCCTGTTTACCTAATTTAGCGTTTTCCATATATTTCACTAGAGTTTTGGATAAATACTCACACTCTGTTATTATTCTGTAGATTAATTACTAAAATAAAGGTTTATACTAATAAAAGTAACTATAATTATAAGTAGGACATATATTAAATCTAACATCAGAAGTGGGATTCGTTAACTCTTGATATCGATATAAAAATCACTATTTTTCAGATTCTGCGTCATGGGCGAGAGACCATTCTCCGAGGCATCCTGCAAATCGCCGACGGCGGTGTCTGGAACGACCAATCGACGTCGGAGGGATCGGAAGACCGAAGCACCAAAGTAATTGTGCTGTGCTGTCAAGAGCCTCGCAGAGCCGGAACAGCGTCACCAAGGCTGCCATGGCAGGTAACACCCCGAACGGATCTGTATCTGAACATCTCAACGCCAGGACGTCCACTGCTGGACACAGGCCCCTCCCCCTGGCCTCCCGCAATGATCGGCTTGGTGCCCTTACATCCACCAGCTCCGTCTATCTCCTGGGACTGTCCTACACTATAATTTCTTGTACGTGATCGCCATTCGAAAACCTTTGTGCCTCATCGGCCATCGGTCCTATGAAATTTTGTGGCCTGCCCACTGCCACTTTAGTTTTGAAACTCGTGGAAACTATGCCGGTGACTTCTGCACCCACTATGGCACAAATCCTGGACACTATGGAATCACGAATTGTTTCTTTCACGTCGAGCGTCGCTACACGAGATATATAACGCCGCTTTTATTATAATATTTTTAGAATTACAAAACATTTATGTGAGAATGGCATCCTTAATTAGTTAAGAAAAACCACATCGTAATTGTTTAGCCCTCTTTTCTATGCTAAAAAGTACGTAAACGAAAGTAAAATGTTTTAAGCAATTTTTCTTGTCGGTAGTTAGACGAAAAAAAAATATATTTTGTGCGGTTGACCGATAAAAACTTGCAAAGTTTTCCAAATATAAGTTAAAGATAATCAGAAACTTTATAGTCCCGTAAATTTTGATACGTATCTTTATATGATAGCCAACTTAAGTACCTACTTGTAATAGTCGGACCTAGTGTTTTTGGAAATGAAAACACACATATTATATTTATTTTCCATTATTGTAGGTAGTCTTCGCATTTCTACACAGTCAATGCAAAAATAAGTCTTGTATAAGAAGAAATAACCGATTATAATTATGAATGACCGATGAAATAACCTTTAACATAAGATGTAAACGTAACATGCCGGTTACTCATATTTTAAAATATTAAAATCTTACGACTGGATGAAAATGCTGTAGAACCCCCCTTTCAACATTGAACTATGAGTATGTTTGGGTTGATATTTGAGACAATTTTTCGAAGCTCCTGCTCCACAGTGCCCAATGAAAGTGTTGTTTTAACACTTGTCCCTAATTTACGAGAACTTTTATTTTTCCTGTCAAAAATACTATAATACGTATTTTGTTGCAGAATGTTTCCAACATGTTGCATATCTTTAGAAATCACTAAAATTTAAGAATAGGTTTGCATTATTATTAATATTGGATTATCAATTCCCTAAATGCTTATTTGTCTAAATCTTATTTCAGTACGTACCTTTGGACCTACAAAGGATACATAAGTTAAATATTACGAATCTTTTCATTGAATGCCCTTTGCACACAATTTGTTGTACATTTTCTTTTTACGTTATATCCCGTAAATACTTAAATTTCTGTTTAAAATTCCCGATCCCTATTTTACAAGGTGGCTCAAACCAGCCAAAAAAAATTGTGATGCAAAAAATAAAAATCATAGGGTCGGCACAGTAGATATAATCAAGGTTGTACCGTTATAACACTTTACGTTTAGCAATTTTCAGTCCCAGATCAACTAGCTACTTAAATCATGACATTCATGATAGGGAATTGAGAAGAATGAAAAATAAATAATCCATTAGATTTCTTGAATAAGCATTTAGACTTTGCATAAAGGCGCTTCTCCGCCGAAAGGTGGCAACATTTTGTCATCAACACGTGTTGACAACACAAAGTTTTGTTCGGTGGATACGCAGCTTAACGCAAAATATTTATTTTGTTTACTTCATTTTAATTTCAACAAACTTTCACGATACAATAAATATTCAATTCAAGCTATTTATTAAAGTACCTAAGACACGATTCGTGTAAAAAAAAAAAAAAAAATGTTTGCCTACCTTTGTTTGCATAAACTATATTTCGTTTGTCTACCGCTAGTGGTCTCGAAATAAAACGTCAGTATTGGCCGAGCGAATTGAAAAAGTAGGTACTATTTTCTATTTTCTTGTTGATTGATCGTATCGTTAGTAATATGCGATTTCAGTAGCAGCGGATTCGATTACCGCCCGAGTAGAAATTGAAGTAATTACTAATTAGGTACCATAAAAATCTGCTCCATTATAATAATCTGCTCCGTATCTGTGTGATGTTTCGCATTCCATTAACCACAGGATATTGTTATTTAAATTGATATTTTGGTGATAGATAAACATTATAGGTATCAATTGCGATGTGGGTCTATAAGAACAACGCTATTGAAGATGCTATTCAGTTTGAATTATTTCATAATTCGTAATTATTCAAAGAAAGTTTGTGTACAATATTTTATAGAAAATCATGCTAATGATGTACAACTTTTGAAATGCCACCAGTTATTCAGTCACATGTAATAAGTAAATTATTCGATAAATAGAAGTAAAAGTGTAATAACTTGAAAAATGCCAATTATGACATGATTATATAGATTGTTTGAATCCAGCTGTGGGAAACCGTGTTACAATATGGCTGCTAGGTAGTAAGCTTGGTGTGGCTTTGGCTTCACGGGCAGCGGTGATTGCAGCCAGCACCTGGATGCTTATACTGAATGTTGCTGCTAGGTAGTGAGCTTGGTTAAGTCCACTTCTCGGGCAGCAGTGATGGGACCATACCTGGAAGGCTACTACTGAATATTGCTGCTAGGTATTTGGCTTGGTGTGGCTTTGGCTTCACGGGCAGCGGTGATTGCAGCCAGCACCTGGAAAGGCCTATACTGAACTTTGCTGTCTAGGTAGTTAGCTTGATGTTGGCATGACCTTCACCGGGCAGCAGTGACGCTGCCAACATCTCTATGCGACTACCGAAACTTAGCTGTGCTAGGTAGTAATCCTGATGTTTGGCCATTGTATCACGGGCGGCGGTGATGGGGCCAACATTACAGGTCACTACTCAAACCAAATAATAATATTGTAATGCGATTCTTCATGACTATATTTAAACTTGGCTATGATTCTGAAACCTCGAGAATAATTTTTTATAATTTAGCATAAAGTATTACTGATAAAAAAAGTTTGCTAGACCCATAGACGATGCTAATCTGGTTTTCATCGGCACGGGTGAGGAGATTAGCATGACGGGACAAATGACTTTGAAAGTACAGACTAGTATTTGGTTATTTACAAATGTGCACAATAAGAATAACTGCAATATATTTTAATTGTTATAGAAGCTGAATGAACCGATATGATTTTTTTACCGAACCGAACTTTACAAGTTGTGATTGAATTATTTGTGGCATTGCAAGAAGTTATTTTCTGAAATTCTGATACCTGTGATTTTACGTTGCTGGAATTTCGTGGTTAATTTACCTATTTGTGGTATAATATTTTGTTGAGTCGTTTTAAATAAGTAAATGACACAAAATAAAACATTAATATATTTTGAAGTAGATATTTGTAACATACATCTAAAATTTGATTCACAAATGGAAATTTGTCCTAAGTTTTATATAAATAGGTACTTCAGGGACGAAGTACTTGTCAGTATGGCCGTGTCAGATATAAGGTATTTTAGTATATTTTAATTGTTATTTAAAGTTACATATACATATATATTGAAAACTATCGTGATTATTAATAATTAACATTTCAAAATACTTTCATAAAACATTTTACTAACTTCAGAACGAAATGTCTGGATTTCTGAACGATTGTGACTTTTGATCAGATTAAATACTGTTTATGAGAAACTTCCTTAATTAATTATGTAATAAATTTATTATAATGTTAAAATATGTTGAAAGTATTGTAATACAATTAATTAACATGTAAGCTATCTATCATTAAATTAAGGAGACCGGAAATGAGAATAAGAATGACATTTCCAGCTAGATAGCTAGTATAAAGGTTCAGTCGTGACAGTGAGAGGGACTTTTGCTCCAGAGCCGGCACAGAGTTAAGTACACTTGCATTGTATTATTGTTGCTTTATATTTTGTATTAGTTTTATTTATTTATATAATCGGTTATTTATTGAATCGTATGTAATACCACTGTCCCATTTTTAAAGGATAAATATTTGGTTATGTGATCGATAATTGTGTCATTACATATGGTTAGAATGTTGCATAAATGTTGTTTAAATAAATACCTCATTTTATAATGGCTTACATTGCTTAAGAAGAAAAGACACTGTGGTGAAGTAAAGAAGAAGGAAAGACACTGTGGTGCCTGTGCCGGAAGTAAACACCACTTTTGCTTGTAGACAACATCCTAGACGCTCTGCCAAACTATATAACGAACTAAATAAACATTTAGACATCTACTCTAAAACTTACCACGAATGTAAGAAAGTCGTACAAACCTGGATTACATTAAAAACATATAACGAAATTGAGCTTTTACTTGAAAACTAACTCACACACACAGACATACATACACCGCACACTCACATAACACACACAATCACAACACACACACACACACACACACACACACACACACACACACACACACACACACACACACACACACACACACACACACACACACACACGCACACGCACACGCACACGCACACGCACACGCACACGCACACGCACACGCACACGCACGCACGCACTCACACCCAGGCACATTCAACCCTTTACGTTTTGTTTTGTTATTATTTATTTTCTTTGTATTAATATCTATCTTAATATCTAATATGAGTATAAGTAGAGATAGAGCAATAATATTGTTATCATAGAAGAGCGGTGTCTTCTAACACAGGCCTAGCCTAAAAGAAGACACCTGCCACTAGTTTATAAGGAATTTGTGAAAATGAAATAAAATATTTATTATTATTATTATTATTATTATTATTAAAATATACCTAATATACTTAAAATATGCTTTTGTTTGATTAAATAATGTGCACAAGAATAATACTTTATCCTAGATAACATATTCAAGTTATCAAGTCTTACTCCTCCACTTCGCCCAGTCTCTCTTAAATACTTTATAACCTATGTCCTAAACAAATAGCACTACCTCCATGAACTAAATTTTACATGACATATATATCCATTTATTAATATGCTCCTGTTTACCTAATTTAGCGTTTTCCATATATTTCACTAGAGTTTTGGATAAATACTCACACTCTGTTATTATTCTGTAGATTAATTACTAAAATAAAGGTTTATACTAATAAAAGTAACTATAATTATAAGTAGGACATATATTAAATCTAACACGCGCGATGACCCGGCGTCCACCTTCCTACTTCTTTTGTCCACTTCGCTCGGTCTTCGGCATCCTTGGTAGTGACTTTGTTGGCTTCTTGGGCCAGAATCAGCTCCTCATGAGACCTCCCTGTTCCTGGCGGGAAATCTGTACTTCCTACTGCCTAGTAATTTATAAGTTTTGAAGGATGGATGTTTGGATGAATATTTTGTTCCTCATCTTTCGCAACAGTTTTGAGTTTGAGTCTAGTGGAGGCCTAAGCTGGTCTACCTCAAAGATTTTTTATTCTACGCAGTAACAAGCGAGCAGACACCCAACCTGATGGTAAGCGGTAACTGTCGCGGTAACATCTACGACGCATTACCTAGCATATTTTCCCTGAAGCAGGTCGTCAAACACTATGTAACCCGGAAACCAAGTGTATACGCATGTTTTCTGGACCTTAGTCACTGGCCTTCGACACCTAAGACCATGATCTGCTGTGGGAGAAAATGGAAAAGGAAAACGTTCCGAGTGGAGTTGTTGGACTGATGCGATATTGGTATCGTAATCAGACCAACACTGACAGGTAGGGTGGTGCTGTGTCCCATGAGTTCAGACTGACATGTGGTGTTAGGCAGGGTGAACTTACCGCTCCCGACCTGTTTAATTGGTACGTCAATGACTTGATAGTGGAGCTGAGCAGGACCCCTGTAGGCTTTAAGTTGGGCAATCGTTACGTGAACAACCTTAGTTATGCTGATGACATGGTACTGCTCAGCCCCTCTATCAAGGGCATTAGAAGGTTGCTAAAAATATGTGAAGGGTATGCTGAGGCTCATAACCTAATGTATAACGCTAAAAAAACAGAACTTCTAGTATTCAGGTCGGGAAAAGGACCCCAGGATATTCCGTCAGTCACTGTCTGTGGTCAACCTGTTAATGTTGTGAACAAATTTAGGTACCATTTCCATATTCTTACGTCAGACTTAAAGGACGATGCCGATATCGAGCGTCAACGTAGGTCGCTTTCGGTGATAGGCAATATGATTGCCAGGAATTTTTTTAAAGCTGGTAAGAATGTCAAAATTAATATTTTAATAAGTTATTGTCAGAGTTTTTATACGTGTCAACTATGGACGAAATGTACGGCAGCCTCGCTGAACAGCATTCGTGTCCAATATAATAACATTTACAGGCACTTGATGGGGTTAAAATATCATTGCAGTGCGTCTGGAATGTTCGCGGATGCGAGATTGGACACATTCAATGTAATTCAGAGGAGGCGTATTGCTTCATTCCTGTCCAGGGTTGGCACGTGTAGAAACTTAATTATAAAAGAACTGGCAGACAGACTGCATACCACTTGTATGTTCAAACGTTGGCTGTCGATAGCAACCTAAGCGTAGATAGTAAGTGGACATTGTCATAATATAACTATATTATTATTATTTTAGTTTATTATCATGTTTTTTACATTTATTATAAATGAGTACTATTGTACACATTATGGATCATGAGTCTGAAATAAATAAATTTATTATTATTATTACCGAAACTTAAAATATGCACAATACTCGATATTGCTACCACCGCTTATTAAATAGCTATTCGGACTATCCAAAGTAAGGTTAGCTGGAAGAAATCCCATTGTGGGATAAGCCCGCCTTTGCAATGTATATTTATTTTCTTTTGTTAATGTTCTTTATGTAGTTATACGCAATAAAGAGTTTACAAACATACATACTCATGCATATGTATAATTTATTATGTAAAGTTAATTAGGAAAAGCGGAGTCTCCTAATACGGGCATTAAATGCTTAAAAGGCGGTTCCAGCCGCTTATTATTAGGCACTCGTTATAAACAAATAAATATTTATTTATTGTAGGCTGCAGAACCGCAGGTGCGATGTTACTAAATTCACCTAGGTGCCATATGGTTTGGCGATAGCGGTCATTGACCTCAACCTACAGGGCATCTAATCATCATTACAGCTCATAACAGTCCACTGCAAGACTTAGGGCCTGTACCACATAAAGGGAGGCTATTGCCATAGTCTCCACGCTTGGGAGATGGGTTGGAGATCCCAGTGTCATAAATACGAGTATAACAATTGAAAACGCTGCTGCCCATTTTCCAGCCAAAGGGCTAGGGGGTTTGCCTCAAAAACATTAGTCGCCTTATACGACACCCTCGAGTGTAAGGGGTTGGTGCTATTCTACTCGGCCAGACACCACAAGGCCAGCTATTATATAATCAAAAAGTTTAGATAGGCCGGTAGGGTAGGCCAAGAAATTTATAATGATAGAAAATATTTTATTTATTGTGGCACTTGGCTTCAACATGTTGTGGCACACGGACACACCACAATAATTAAAAATTTATATTACTCAATCATTTTATCTAAATGCTGGGGATCTATGACCGCTATCCCCAATCCATATGGCATCTATTATAGTCACCATAAACGATATCCTTTCGTTGAAGGGGTTGGTACAGAAATTGATCCAGTTTAGATTTTGGGCTGTCAATCATAGGTATTTCATTTTATACTGGCTGTAGGTAGGTTGATGCGCTGCTTTCTGTACTTTAAGCTACTCTGCCGGACTTGGACATGTTATAAAGGTGAGCACACTTATCTGAGCCGAACGCGTTGAACGAATCGAAATCAACGCGGCCTCGCCAACCTTTATGAAAGAAAAGGAAGAACTCTCGTGCGCAACTATCAGTGTCAAAATGTGATCGCATCGCCCGCGCCGAATCTGATGACATCACCCGAATTCAGCTAGAATTTCTGGGGTTTCCCAGAATCGGACGATTCGAAGCGGACAAGCGGACATGTGTGCGAGGTTTCATAGAAATTCATGTAAAGAAATCTAAAATTCGTTTCGCTCTATTCGTTCATCTCTAATGAATATTCGTTCACCATAAGTAGTTAACTTACCTGCCAGCAACAACGGGTACTTCATAACTTGGTAGAGGCTTCCACCATAGAAATGTCCGGAGGGTGGGAGGTCCGTGTCTTCGCAGTAAGGCAGTATTGGTGATGCTGTGTTAAATTCACCATTCATTGAGATGTGACGACCCATTATAGATGGGATAAACGTCGATCCTTTATACATAGTAGATATAAAAGTATGTATAATTTAAATTGAAATATATATTTACAATGTGCATCGATCATTAAAACATATTCGCGACCCTCACCAGGAAGTCGTTTCAAGTTGTAATAGGTTTGTCCACTGCATCTTCCGGTGCCTGATCGCCACTCAAGCTGCCTTGGACACGAGCTATGAGTGTTTGGCCTTGCCCATTTAGGTTATCCGTTAGATAATAAATAATCTTCAATTTATAAAATGAAACTTGCTCATTTGTCTTGCCATAAATGTACTCTTTAATGTCCGTTTCTGTGACCTCCTTGGCAACGTTGTAAACAAACAAATACAATATCTCCACAGCTTTATAATTACCTGTTCTACTTAATGAACTGACGATTTTTCCTATAAAACGGTTCCGTAATCTTTTTCGTTACACCTGGAACCAACCTTCATCCTCTTTTTAAGGTTTTTACAATGTCCCGTCACCGACTACATTGGCTAAGGACTTTTTACTCAACACTGAATATTTGTTTATGTTAAAATATAGCGATCTACTCTGCTACTTTGATTTCTCACTAACAATTGCTGAGACCAATGATGAGCGATCGAGTTCGAGCTATCCTTTATTTTATCTTGTTTGTAAGTGCTTGTCAATTTACAGTGCCACTAACATGTCTGATCTTGTCATGGTGTCGCTGTTTTTAGCATTGACAGTCATTTCAAATACATTTCAAAATGAAGTGCAGCCATTTTTTCATAGTTCCAGTTTTAGTCGCCGGATCAGATATGTTTGTGGCACTGTAATCGTTATTTGCTGGACAAGTTGATTGCTGATACCCGATAAGAACATTGCTACCTCTAGCTTCGCCAAGTAGACAGTTGTAGACACACCTATCGAGTAGCCAGCTCGTTGCGGTGCTGAATTTCGATTAGCCTCGAAGTACGAAACATCCACCCATCAAGTTGGCATGGCATCGGCGCGTGCGTCGCTTAAATTTAGGTATCGGTCTCATAAGCACTGTGCCACTAGACTAATTCGTTTTGCTCGAGAGCCATGGATAATGATTTGTAAAGTGTACGGTTATTAGTGTTAATATTCCGGTTGTGATATCGCACGCGAGGACCCGGGGTCCTTGACCATGATCCAGGATTTGGCAAATTAGGTAAATAAAATGAAACGACTGCCAACTGACCTCCGTGACCCTGTTAACAGGGGAGCCTGACAAGATTGGATCATAGTTACACATTCAGTCGCCTGGAATATGCAAGTTTCCTCACCGTAAGAGCTACGGTTAGTGTTCAACTAATGTACATAACTCAGAAAAGGGTCATTGGTTCATGGCGGCACTTGCATTAGGGTAGTCGGACCCCTAACCGTTTGGCCACCGACGCTCTTTGCAATCTGTATGGTAGGTCAGCCGTGTGGTGTCCGGCAGAGTAGAATAGACCACCCCCTTACACTCATGGGTGTCGTACAAGGCGACTAATGTTTTCGAAGCAAAAGATCAATAGTCTCCGTAGTCTGGAAAGTGGGCAGCAGCATTTTCCATTATTATATTTAAACACTGCGATCTCCAAACCGCCTGCCAAGCGTGGAGATTATGGCAATAACGTCCCCTTTCGTGGGAGAGGCCCTAAGTCCTGCAGTGGACTGTTAAGGGATGTGATGGTGGTGGTGGTGGTGGTGATGGTAGGTACACCAATATACTATTCAACCCATCCTCAGAATTTTTTTTTACAGTCAGTCAAACTGATCGACTGATTGACTGGCTTTCTTTTTTATACCACTAAGGTGGCAAACTAGCTTGCGGCCTGTCAGATGGCAAGCAGTCAACGCAGCTTATGGACGTTTAATACCAGGGGCATAACCCCCGCGTTGCCGACCCCTTATAAACCTTTTCATCCCTTTCTTGAAAAACTACATGTTGTACTGGTACAGGGAAAATCTCTCCAGGTAGTTAATTCCACAACCTTAGTGTGCGTCGGAGTAAGTTCCTTTGGAACCGCACAGTTCGCGATCAATTTTGGCTCCAAGGTGTGTTGATGAATAAGGTGTGTGGCGAGCGGTGCGATCATAGAATTTAGCTGTAGGCATCATATTGCTATAGACTTAACTGAAGGTGAAAATTGTTTGTCTGGTTACAAACACCACCACCTGCAGGGTACAAACATTGTTGAGTTGTTGATAGTAGATAGTCCGGCAGATATGTGAAAGAATTGCGCATTTAATGATAGAAGCATACACTTTGGACCACATATACTACATATACAAAAGGTTTAAATTTGGATATGAGGCCATCTGAAATTTTGCCTTTTACAGTAATGGCGGACATTTAAAATGGGGGCTTCAGAGAGTTTAATAAATTCTGCCTTTAAATGTTCTTAGATGATGTTAAATGATAAATAGTATACTCGTAGTAGTAGCAAGTAATTGGTGTGCGTAATGAATCTTAGTATAAAAACAATATAGACACATTTTGTTCATAATGTATTACTAGTGAACCCGGCGCGACTTCGTTCGCGTACACCTAATTTACCCCTACCTACCCTTTTTTACATACTTATAAACTTTCCTCATTAATCACTTTATCTATTGTTGAAAACCGCATTCTAATTCGTTGCGTAGTTTTTAAAATATAAGCGTACATAAATACCGACGGTGGGAAGGCGCTTTGTTTTATACTATATACTCGTACCTATATATAGACATAGATACTTAAATTATAACATAATTTGCTTAAATAAAATGTTTAACGGAAAAAGTAAAAGTACGGTACGGTGAAAAAAGTGAGAATGTCTACTAACTAACTTTAAATCGTTATAGATCCTATACGGTCATCATAAATGAAAAATGGCGCGAAAAACTTTATTATGTTTTTTCAGTACCTATTCAACGATACACCACATGATATAGTTTGTGGATATTCATTTTTTTATTTTTCACAAAATGGCGGCTGGTAGTCGCCATATTAAGTTTTGATCAATTTCAAGTCTTCAGTAACACTCGCAAGATTAAGACAAATCGATAGACGTAAGAACCACCAAAATCGGCCAACGCGTTTAGTCTCTACAGTGCCACAAAGGAACAAATACATACATACGTAGACTGATAAACACATAACCCTTTTTTGTGTCGCGCAGTCGGGTAAAAACAAAGGTGCAGACTACCTGCCATTGAATAAATGTATAATGATGTCATGCAGTCATAGTTAAAACAAATAATAATCGTCAAATAACAATTAAACATTGGTGTATAACAGTATTCAGAGGCCGCCATTTTGAATGTCCACCATTACTGCTATAGGCGAAATCAAAGATGGCCTCATATCCAAAATCAACCCTCTACATATGTAGTATACGTGTAGCAAGTTGTATGCTTCTATCATTAAATGCGCAATTCTTACAAAAATTTACACGAATCTAAGACTAAGACTTGGTTTTTATCTAAGTCGTAAACAATGTTACGTTTTATTATTAATGTAGGCAATTGGTATCGTAAATTCAGACACACCTATACAAAGTTGGTACATATTGCGAAGCAGATGTGATGATTTGAAGAGGTAAATAACAGATACTTCCTTGTTTATTATCCTACACTTACTTTTGTGGCTGCACTTCTGCGTATTCTCTGGACCTCATATCGTCATCAAGGTAATATTAAAATTTAAGGGTTGGCCAAGTTTTCCATGAAATATTTTGGGTGGGATTCAAATTTTCTTTCATTTTTTTTTATGCCTCTATGGTGGCAACAACCCCTTACACTCGTGGCTGTCGTACAAGTCGACTAAAGTTTTCGAGGCATAAGATCTAGAGTCTCTACAGACTGGAAAATTTATTGTTATATTTATAACACTGCGATTTCCATTCCATTCCTTTCGAGGGAGAGACCCTAAGTTCTGCAGATGACTGATATGGGCTGTGATGTGAAGGTGGCAAACAAGCTTACGGCCTGCCCGATGATAACTCTGCTACTCAAGATAATATTAAAAATTATTGTAACTAAAATATAACTACCTATATGCCCGAAACACCCTGTCGGTATATTTCTTCAATATTCATTTTCTAATTGACGTCGTACCTTTACACACGTATACAAAATATTGCGAAGCAGATGTGACGTGTTACGGGTTTGTAGAAGTAAATAACTGATACTACAATGTTTATTGCCTACCTGTAGATAGTAGCGCAGCTACTACCAAGGTCACCGACATAGCCCTACGGATAGCCAGGCTAAAGTAGCAGTGGGAAGAACAAATGGCCGCATGAAGACGCAGCGTGGGTAGGCCTTCCACAAGGGGACCGGCGATCTGGTAAAGATCGTAGGTACCAGCTGGATGCGGAAGGCACAGGATCGGCCTTTGTGGAGATCTCTGGAGGAGGCTTATGCCCAGCAGTGGGCGTTTTTCGGCTGATATGATGATGATACTAGCGCAGGATTTGATGTGTTAAATATTTAGATGGTATTAATTATAATCATCTTGGCGTTGGTCCCGGTAATGCTCTCGCGAACGAGGGCGGGGTCCACCTTGACCATGATCCAGGATTTGGCAGGTCAGATAATAACAGTGGAGCGATTGCCATCTGACCTCCGCGACCCTGCTACCAGGGGAACCTGACCAGATTGGATCATGGTTACACTTTCGGTCGTCTGAATAGGCAGGTTCCATCACGATGTCTATCTTAACCGTAAGAGCATCGGTTAGTTTTCAACTAATGTAACATAACTCAAGAAAGTGGCCGCAGGGGATTCGAACCTCGGAACTCGGTACCTCTCGCTTACGAGTCGGATGCTTTAACCACTCGGCCTCCGACGCTCCAATAGTATACATAAAGTTCACGCCTGTGTCCCCCAGGTGGGGACGCTTCCAAGGTATTAGTTAGGATGGCCTACTATATTTCTATAATATTAATTTAGTTGTACACTAGGTGGCGCTGCAACGAGAAGGCGGTGATCCTGACGTTAGATGTTACTGCAATCGCTGCCCTCCCTCGACATTGGCAACTTCGTAAAGTTCGTAGTTAGCCGATGGATGGAAGAAACACTGAGTCGATCAGTGTGGAAGGCATAAGGGAAGACCTATGAATTTTGAAGCATACGTTTTAACTTCTGTATGTTCCTATTAATGTTGATAAATAAATAAATATGATTGGACAATTCACACAGCGCCAAATAGCCCCAAAATAAGAAAAGCTTGTGTTATGAGTGCTACATATACTTATTATACATATAACACCCAGACTCGTAACAGAAATTAGAATTCATCACTTCAATTACTCCTGAAAAATTGTGGATCTTGGTGAAGGCGGACCCCGCGCCCTCGTGTGCGAGATCACAACCAGGACATTGTTGCAAAGATGAGTAGACGTTCTATGGCTGAGATAATGATAAAATGTATAACGTATATGTATGAATTAAGTCCATTAATTTGACGTCAGTTTCGTGACGTCACGCAACATTTCAACGCTCTATATCGGCGTTATTTTCTGTTTAAGGAACAAAAGAAAAAATACGTGTCCAATATTTTTTGATAATCTACCTGACTAAAAACATATTTCCAGTCATCATCCCATTATCTAAATCGAAAAAAAAACACAAACCATCTTAAACATTATTTATTTGATCTAATATTTAACCCTAAGTTATAATTTATTGTCAACAAAGATTTTTTTTGTACTCCTATTTTCCTAATTCCGCTTCAATTTGCTCTATAGTTTTTTCTTTGGTCTCTGTAACTACCAGGGTGGCATCAATCCAACAGAGGTTAACCGCTGAAGCGCTGCTGCTGCATGGGCGCTGAAGGCATCAGCCTTCGCATATGCATAAGCATCAGCTTATGGCGCGAATATGATCAGCTGAACGAATCCGATGAACCAGCCGAAGGAAAAACACAAATAATCTTAAACACTATTTATTTGATCTAACATTTAACCCTAAGTTATAATTTATTGTCTACTAAGATTTTGTACTCCTATTTCCCTAATTCAGCTTCAATTTGCTCTATAGTCTTTTCTTTGGTCTCTGGAACTACCAGGGTGGCAGCGATCTCGCAGAAGTTCACCGCTGCGTAGAAGAAGTACGCTGACGCTAAAGGCGTGAATATGATCAGTTGAACGAATGCGATGAACCCGCCGAAGGAAAAACACAGATCATCTTAAACACTGTTTATTTGATTTGATCTGACATATAGACATACAGATAGACATAGACATTATTTATTTTGACATCACAATACTCATAATACAAAACTCATTGAGCAAGTTACATTTATATATCTAAATTTAACATATTTAAAACCTACTTAAATAAACCCATTTAACCCTAACTTATTAATTATTTGTAACTCCTATTTTCCTAATTCCGCTTCAATTTGCTAGTCTTTTCTTTGGTCTCTGGAACTACCAGGATGGCAGCGATCAAGCAGAGATTTACCGCTGCGTAGAAGAAGTACGCTGCATGGGCGCCGAAGGCTGACGCTAATGTCGCGAAAATGATCAGCTGGACGAATGCCATGAACCAGCCGAAGGCAAAACAAAAATAATCTTAAACACTATTTATTTGATCTAACATAACCCTATATTATTGTCTAGAAATATTTTGTACTCCTATTTCCTTAATTCTGCTTCTTTTTGCTCTATAGTCTTCTCTTTGGTCTCTGGAACTACCAGGGTGGCAGCAATCCTACAGAGGTTAACCGCTGAAGTACGCTGCATATGCGCCGAAGCCTGATGCTTATGGCGCGAATATGATCAGCTGTACGAATCCGATGAACCAGCCGAAGGAAAAACACAAATAATCTTAAACACTATTTATTTGATCTAACATTTAACCCTAACTTATAATTTATTGTCTACTAAGATTTTGTACTCCTATTTCCCTAATTCAGCTTCAATTTGCTCTATAGTCTTTTCTTTGGTCTCTGGAACTACCAGGGTGGCAGCAATACCGCAGAGGTTCACCGCTGCGTAGAAGAAGTACGCTGCGTGGGCGCCGAAGGCTGACTCTAATGGCGCGAATATGATCAGCTGGACGAATGCGATGAACCAGCCGAAGGTCACTATGCAACCAAGGACTTTGGCACGAATCTGGAATAGAATGGTTTAGAGATCCAAATTTCGAAGTTAAAAAGTATTAAGTAGAAAAATTGAGGCCATATTCATGGCAATGGCACCATTCTGGGAGGCACCGTTATGAATAACTTTTAAAAATTTTATTGTGTTTCATTTTTATTGTCTCTGTAAATATTATGTGTGTAACTATGTATCCACTCAGTTAAACCCGGTTCATAATGAGTATATTGTTCTTTCATAGGAACCACAATACTCAATTTAGGAATATATCCTCAAATAATTTTTTTTCTACAAGCTTTTATCGTGTGGTATACCTAGTACTCATCAAGACCATTCCAAAGAGCCCATACACAATGGGGTAATCTTGTTGCGTTCAGTAGTTCCTTCCGACTTCATCATCACACCAACTCCATTGTACCATATTAATGCATAGCATTGTCATCCAAGTTACGTAAGTATACCAAATTTCCGTCGGCAAGTGGGTCTAATTAGGCTTGCAAGATTTGTCCCGAATACACACACAAACATTGCAAGTTACATAAAAGCTTGTTCCAAAGAAAATTGCACATTCAACGACCCATTCGTAAATTAATAGCCTTGAAACCCTGCTCAGTCCTCACAACAACAGTAAATACGCACCTGGAAGTTAAACATCTCAGCCAACATAACATAAGGCACAGGCGACACCCCGAACGCGTACGCGGCCACCGACCCCGCCAGCCCGGCCACCGTCAGCCAGCCCGGCGGGGAGCCCCCGGAGAGCCGGGAGGCCTCCGCCCCGCCTACTGCTAGGAGGGATGCAGAGGCTAGGATGTAGGCTGTTGTGAGTATTGGCTGGAATCAGAGAAAACAAAATAACTCAATTTCGACCGGTTTGGACTCGCTTATGATCCGGAGGTGGATGCAGCTGCATGCTAGTTCATCCCCGTTTATTCAATAGTAAAATACTAGATTTTATTATATAAAAAAGAAATACTTGACATTTATAATTATTTTGACATTGTAATTTGTATTGTAGTTAGTATTTTAATTGACATTTAATTTTGTATTTAATTTAACATTGTACCTAATTTCAATAATTTCAATGGGGTATTTATTTTATGGGCTACCATGAGCCTGAAATAAATGATTTTTAATTTAATTTAAATATAATCACATAAAATTTGTATAATATAGTGGAACTAGTGAACAAAAGGTGACACAAATTCATAATAATGGAGCTCAAACACGAAGTCCCAACACAAAGTGTAAAATAGTTACAATAAGTCAATAAAATACAAGAGTAAAGGAGAGCCGGTAGGGCTGCGCCCCGCCTACTACGAAAAGGAATGCCGCAGTAAGGATGTAGGCTATTATGAGGATTGGCTGGAATTATAGAGAGCGAAATATGTCAGTTCATTAGTATTTGGCAAAATCGCTACATAGCGGAAGCCACACCCACACACAGCCTACAAAACGAAGAAGAAGAAGTCAAGTACATATTTTAATATCATTCCGACCACCTCGTCTCATGCTCGGCTTGTCCTGAAACTTGCACAATGGGGGACTTGTTTGAGGTCAGTTCGAATACTAGGCGAACAAATCGATAAGAAGAAGAATTTAAATTATTGAACAATATAACAAAGACTTATTTTTGTTAGTAAGACTTATACCTAGGTTAGTAAATCATGTAAAACAATGCAAAGATAAATAATAAATAATATAAAAAAAATGAATAATAAAGAAATGTCATGTGGGGCGTTTAACTAATAAGAACGTTTATCGCCTCCTCGGCTGCTACTGCGCATAACTGTACTACTGCGCAAAAACTGTCAGGTGTCAGATACTAGAGTAAAGATGTCTATAGGCACGACATCTGCATGGTGACAAAGTCACGCGCGCATAGGACTTCTACTGTTTTTTTTTTTGTTAAAATAAAGGATACTTATTGCTTAAGTTTTCTCGGCGTTGAGTCAGTCGGCTAGCGTCGTTGGCCTAATGGCTAGCGGGTCCGACTCGTAAACTAGAAATACAGAGTTCTAAAACCAGTACCACCATGTACTATTGACTATTCTGAGTTATTTACATTAATTGAACCTACGGTGTGAAAAAACATTCAGGCGACTGAATTTGTAACTAGGTTCCAATCTGGTCAGGTTCCTCTATTAACAGGGTCGCGGAAGTCAGACGTCAGTCGCTCCACTGCAGTTATCTGATCTGTCAATGCCTGGATCATGGTCAAGGCGGCCCCGGGGCCACGCGCTCGAGAGCAAAACTGTAATATTGAAATCAAGGCGATATATATTTTTGTTTTCTCATCTTTCACTGCGCCCTTGGCATGAGAGACATCGCATAAGTTTAAGAGGCTCGCCTGCGCTGGTTTCTTTGCAGCGTTCATGAATTTATCAATTTAAAATGTAAACACGAAAAAATTAAAATGAATTTCGACTATTTTATGTATGTATTATGTGTATTATTAATGTTATGTATGTATTATTAATTTTGTGACATTTTAAAAATTTAATTATTGTATTATTAAATTAATAATGTAAGTATTTATACATAATAAATTGGTACTTCCCATTACAAATTGACATGTAACACCGTTATCAATAATGTATTGTATTGTATTGTTTGGTCATGTGCTGCGTGAGCCCCGGGAAAATAAATAAAATAAATGAAACCTGCCGGTATCAAAACTTCAACTTCAACTTTTGTCATTTCAGCCGCAGAACATCCACTGATATAAATAAGCTTTTCTCTGTCACTTGTAAGAAACAAGTGCATTTATTAAAAGCTGTTTCTTAGCTACCCCTACTTATTATTACTTAACTAAAGTTGTGGCTTCCAAGTTACTTAGTATTCGCTTGCTCTCGAACGTGCCTGAATGTCAATAAAACTCAGAAACCCTTTGGATCACCGTTGTAGTATTAATCTGGCAAACTGGAGTTAGGCGCAGCGAGCTCTAATTCCCATTTGGCGGCAAGCGGAAGCGTCCGATGAAATTCGCCGCCCCTAATGCCCGATTTACATTGGTCAAGAACAGTGGCGAGTGGCGAGCGCCCAGACAGTAACTATTTACAACACATGGCCGGCCATTGTACGCTGTACTAAATTTGACTGTGTATACTAGATGCAAGTACCGTGCGAGGTTTGAGCGGACGCGCGAGTGTACACTTGCCACTTGCAAGATAGCTTGCAAACCAATTCGACTCTGTCCAATAGGTTTACACCACTGCACTTAGTCATTGTACTTGTCAACTTTTCTAATCACTTGACTAATGTAAATGAATATTTTAGTTTAGGTGCATACCTATAGTTATAGTAACGTCATTGGTGTAAACGTAAACTCTTGGACATTGTAATAGTTTATTTAACTAATTAATTAACTGTATATATGTTGTTCTAGTTACCATTATCCAACTATTGTATATCCGAAAAGGATAAACTGGCCTATAGGCTATGTTATTGCAATAAATAACTTACTTACTTACTTAAATCGGGCTTCAACTTCTGCCGTCAATATTTTATATTTCTTAATTCTACATGAGCGTATTGACAGATCCGGCACTGGTATGACTACGAACCCAATGTAGGCACGCAAAAAATATTTGTTTTGATAACTCATTGACAATCGTATATCAACGTTATCACCTACGCCATTGACTTCATAGTCACTTAGTGCGTTCACTTTTATCAGTACTCATTGGCGCAACAACATCAATTTGCGTTCAATAATACTACTTCATTTTCCGTCAAGCCAAATAAAGTGGGTCACTGTCATGACCTGTAGCGTCATCAGTTTCATCATTTAATTGATTACAATAAGCTTCTTCCTAGAGAAAACAGCTAGAGAAGAATTCTTCAAGAAACGTAAGTATGAAAAGGTTTAGTCATATTTGTTTAATGTCCCGGTTGTGCTCTCGTACGCGAGGGCACATGGTCCGCCTTGACCATGATCCAGGATTAGGTAGATCAGGTAATTACAGTATAGCGATTGCCATCTGGCCTCCGTGACCCTGTTAACAGGGGAACCTGACCAGTCGCCTGAATGTGCAGGTTTCATCACGATGTTTTCTCTCACCGTAAGAGCATCGGTCAGTGTTCAAAGTATGAAAAGATTACCAGCTGCTTTTACCACAGTTGACGCCAAGATGACGATGATCAATATTTTCCGCGGTTTCGTCGGTAAAACTCGGATACCTACTACGTTCTGGACCCGCATATCCATCTTAAATATCCATACATTCAAACATCCATCTTTACAAACTTACGCATTTATATTATTAGTAGGATATGATTATTTCCAAATTATACTAACCTTTCTACCAAACTTGTCGATCACCGACATGGATATCAATGATGCCGGAATCATCACCGCTGGGATGCTGAGCGCTTGCAGCTCTGGACTCAAGGTGATCCCAGATGACGTCAGCAGACTGGCCGCGTATGACGTCACTACTAAGGCGCCGGAGAGACCTCGTATGGTCATCATGATCAGCATAATTAGGAAACCTCGACGCCAGGCCTTTACTTTGACTGGAAGAAGGGATTTTTACGTTGAGATGAGATGAATGTATGAATAAAGTAACATTAATTAGTTATTATTATTTATGGGATCAATGCGGACGACTTAAATACCTACAGTAGAAAATCATAAAACAATGTATTTAAAAAATGGAATATAATATGAGGACTTTTAGGAGTAGAAGCTAAAACTGCTTCCAATGCTTGTGCTGTGATGTAAAAGGGTGTCTCGATTGTCACATTTGTTTTCCATTGAACGTCCATACAAACTCAGTTATTAATCTTAAATTATAATTGTTGTAGGAATATTTAACATGTTATGTAAAAATAATAAAATTAAAGATGATGACAGTAGGTACCTAATGCAAAACTCTGTCACATCGATCTTATTGCAGGTTTTAAGTGTAAAGATAAACCGAACATCGCCACCGGGAGCACAATTAGAAAAACAAACAATAAAATATATATTTTTAAACTAAAAGTACACTCACAAATAGCTACCATTGAAGTGCTAGGTATGGACTTGTAAAACTCGTCCTGCTTTTTTATGTTCTCGATTTCCTTCTGTACTATAGCATGGTCTGATTTGACCCCTCGCAACATTGCCAATACTGAGGCTGCTCTCTGGAATTTTGCAAAGAAAGAAATTGTTTACCAAAACCGATTCATGCCTTTATGTTGTCGGTAACAAAAATGCAGAGTCGCTGTGTGTTGTCACTGTGAGGACTGAGATGAAATGCCTCATGCCTGTAATTGCGCTGGCTACGGACGAAGTTCCGCGGAAAATTCAGTCTCACAAAATGCATGTCCCTTGAATCCCTTGATGTTGGACGCAACTGAAACAGATAATAAGTGGTGTGCCACAGGGCTGGGTCTTACTTGGGACCGGTACTATTCACATTCGAATCCAATTTGATCCGAGGACGCATCGCCCTGCTTTCTTATTATGCTTACTTATTGTATTATTATCTGTTAGTTTAAAGTTTTTTGAATGTGTTATTGGACCAAATAAAGATACGTCTATGTCTATGTCTATGAATCGACCACACTCCTTGAAGCAGGAACTCTGTCGAATTGTTTTTGTAGAATCTGGAATTTTTTATTCCCGTTGTCTCCTATTTTTTTAAGAACATTAAAAAAAAGAACTAAACTGGGGGGACTGCATTTGGGGGACAATGAAAATTATCTGAAATTTTCTGGAATTTTTTATTACCCTTGTCCTTTTTTTTTAGGAACAACAAAACAAAAAGAAACTGAAATTGGGGGCAACATTTGGGGGACAAAGAGAATGATCTGAAAATTCACAATACTTACATCATCTTTTCCAATTTTGATCAAATACGCAGGAGATTCGGGAACTAGTAACAGCAAAAACAGCATTATGATCGGTAGACCTCCCACTACGTACAGCACCGTGTAGTATGGGAGATACGACCCCAAGGCGTAGATTATGAGCGTACCGATGTTTTGAAACAGCACAATTATTGAGCCTAGTATACCTGGAATTGAAACAAAGTTCATAAGCATCACAAGAGACACCGATTTTGACACTCATAAATGCTTAGGAATATCTTAAGGCGGCAACTTAAGAGTCGCCTAAGTTTAGTAAAATCGGGCATATGGTGGTAAACAAGCGTGCGGCTCGCATTATGGTAAGTAAAGCAGTTATCGTAGCCTATGAACGTTATCAATAATAATAGAGTTGTTGAAGTTGTTGATCCGGGGTGAAGGAGAGCAGATTTCTGCCATACAAGTTGTTTAGAACCACACCAGTTCACTTTTCGAAATTACAGGCACTTTAATCTTAGTAATCACAGTGACAATGCACCTGCGGTTCTGCATTTTTGTTACCTGCAACCTAAATGTATGAATTGTAGATGTTATGGGCGACAGTCACCACTTACTGATGTGGGCTATCTGCTCGTGGAACTGGGACACTTCACAAACAAGCCGTCCAAAGTTACGCAAGGCCGTTTTACCACTAGAGATCTGAGAGGTTGCTAAGCTTGGGGGGTTGTGGGATTGGTTATATGCTCATCATCATCATCACAACAGTGCACTCTGGACTTGGGCCTCCTCCACATCGGAAAGCGGATGGTTGGAGATCGCACTGTGTATAGGTAATCTGACTGACAGAAAAAGTCGGATATCCTCGAGCAATTTTACATTTACTCAAATATTTTCTAAACTACTAAACCAATTTTAATGAAACAAACTGGCTTTCAAATAGAGAAAACCGCATCCAAATCGGTTCATTTGTTCGGGAGCTACGATGCCACAGAAACACACCGCCACAGATACAGAAATTTAACAAGAAACCTCTGCTGACCAATTTCTGGTCCACGACGTCCTACCTACTGGTCTGTCTTCTAATGCGGTGTCCTAATTGGCAACGGTCGTGCGACGGGCGGTTTTGAGGTCTCCTATTGGTCGGACGACGTCTATCGTACGACCATGGTCGCACGACCATTGCCAATTAGGACAGCGCCTAAGACATTTGTTTCCTCCGAGAAGCTTGATGCAATTCTACTCTGCCAGACACAACACGGTCCCATATTCTGTTTTGGTTCTATACAAAATATATATTTTCATCTCTGTACGAAGGTTGCATCTTCTTAAATCTCTTAATCTTCTTAAGTCTCATAATTTTACGTAAACATCTCTGTTTAAAGATTAGATTGCAAAGTTGACTGTGGTTGCCAAATGCATAAATGTGACAGTTTTATTTAATGTTAACTATTTTTAACACAATTACGACAGAAAAAACATATTAAAATGGAGTGAGAACATAAAAATAAAAATAATCATCTTGGCGTTAATGTCCCGGTTGCGCTCTCGAGAACGAGGGCCCGGGGTCCGCCTTGACCATTATCCAGGATTTGGCAGGTCAGGTAATTACAGTGAAGCGACTGCCATCTGACCTCCATGACCCTGCTACCATAGGAACCTGACCAGATTGGATCATGGTTACACATCCGGTCGCCTGAATGTGCAGGTTTCATCACAATGTTTTCCCTCACCGTAAGAGAATCAGTTAGCACTCAACTTATGTCCATAACTCAGAGAGTAATTAGTACATGGCCGCAGCGAGAATTGAATCCGATACCTCTCGTTTACGAGTCAGATACCGTACCACGGCCACTGACGCGATGACGCAACAAAGATATTTTCATTTTATTATTTAATGCCTGCTAAAAGCCATAAGTAAAGTAGAGTAGAATAGCATCAACCCCCTACGTTATATTTATAACACTGCGATCTCAAACCCGCCTGCCGAGCGTGGAGACTCTGGCAATAACCTCCTCTTTTGTTGGAGAGGCCCTAAGTCCTGCAGTGGTCTGTTATGCACTGTGCTGATGATAATTTATATTGTGCTGAAAGTGAGTGAGTACTAAGCATATGTGTTTCCTGCCTGACAGGCAGGCTGTCTACCTCAGCCTTCGAACACTGCAAGCATTGATGCTTGGATGCCACTATTGGATTGGTAGTGGATTATACCAATTGGCCCCTTGTAAAAGCGGTGGCACCCAAACAGGCGAAATGCTCAGAAATAAATAATCATCTTGGCGTTCCAGTTGTGCTCTCGCGCACGACGGCCCGGGGTCCGCCTTAACCATCCAGGATTTGGCAGATCAGGTAATTACAGTGGAGCGACTGCCTGTATGTATGTATGTAATCACTTTATTGCCGTCTGACCTCCGCGACCCTGCTACCAGAGGAACCTGACCAGATTGGATCAGATTGGATCATTCTTCAAAGCGCTACCACCGCTAAATAGCGGGTACTTTCATAAATCCATGTCTAACTACCTCGTATGTTGTCTTGACTGATTTCCTTTACATACATAGGGATGACGTTGAAGACGCCGCCTGCTGCGAAGCCGCCAAGCGCGCGCGCAGCTATCAGCATACCCGCGTTTGACGCAAAATACGTGATGATCCAGCATAGCTGTAATAGAAAATAAGAACGTAAGGTCAAGGTCAAGCATCGTGGCCTCTTACAAGATGGACCGACGATCTGGTAAGAATCGCAGGTACCAGCTGGATGCAGAAGACACAAGACCGGCCTTTGTGGAGATATCTGGGGGAAGCCTATGCCAAGCAGTGGGTGCATTCCGAAACGAAGAAACCATTAAAGAGCGTAAGTGGCCTAATGACTAGCGAGTCCAACTCGTAAGCGCGAGGTACCGAGTTCAATCTCCGATGCACATTAGTTGAACACGAACCGAAGCTCTTACGGTGAGAAGACCTGCATAGTTAAGCCGCTGAGAACCGTGATCCAGATCTCTATTAACAAAATCACGGGGGTTAGACGGCGGTGGCTCTATTGTAATAACCAGATCTGATAAATCCTGGATCATGGTCAAGGCGGATCCGGGATCTCGCGTGTGAGAGCGCAACTGGAGAGATAGATGTAGATGATTTTGATAAAAACCGACATGACTTTTCCATGGTCTCTGTCTAAAACTAAACATACCTTATATTTTTATTTCTAAATTTTTTTTTGTACCACTAAGGTGGCAAACAAACTGCCTGCCTGATGGTAAGCAGTTATAGCAGCCTATGGACCAGGGCACCTATAATATATGGGGGACCTATATTAGTACTTACCGCCTGTGGCACAACGATGGATAAGATCCCCTTTTTCCTTCCAAACATGTCAACTAGCAGCGAATAGAGGGGGCTGCTGATCACAGGTGACAGGAATAGGATGGAGGTCATCCAAGCGATCTCGCTATCAGTCATTGGACTTCCTAGAGGCGAATCTTCAGATCGCAAAAGTTTCATCACGGGGGACACCCATCCTACTTGGAGTCCATACGTTATAGATGAGGAGTTCACTGCAAAATAAACCTCTTCTTCATTTCTGAACGCCTGGTAGCGTTGCGTTATAGTATTAGTTCTTTTTTATTTGACTTTTTCTTTTTTACCTAAAATGGCAATGAGACACTGTAGATAAATATGTCCTTTTTCACTTGGTGTTGCCACTGCGTTTTCTTCTTTTTTTACACTCATGTTGATTTTATTACTATTGTCCTTTTATCTAAGTTTATTTATTTGTTGTTTTTATTACTTAAGTATAGTCTAAGTTTATTTATTAAAGAAATATTTACAAGTTTCGATGGAAGTTTCAAAGTATTAAACCGCCATTGTAACACACACCGCGTTTCGTTTTGGACTAAATAGTAAAACAACAACAAACTCTTTAAATAAATAACAAATAGTCGGCAAGTTATCAGCGTGCCAGATATGAATTTAGTTCGCGAATACCTACATAATATGTTTAGGTATTTATGTAATACCTATTTATAGATAATATTAATGTTTGTAAGGATTCTTTCTATATATTTGTATGAAACAAAATTATATTATCACTGGAAGGCAGTCGGCACCCGAATTTGTTCAGTTCGATCAGTCTCGGGTCCTTAGCGGAAGACTTCGATCTTTATTTTTACTCTTACTCTAGTTATGATAGGTTATATTAAATAATACAAACAAAACGTATGATTTCATCACAATAATATTCTCAGAAGTTCACTCCACTTGTCTAAAAAGTCTATATATCTATATTTTTCATTCCTCTGTCATGTATTACAGTTTATTTCGCAATGTCGCGATAACACAAGGTCACAAAAAAATATAAAAATGGCCGCGTTATTTTAGGCGCGAAACGGAGAAAAATACATTTTGCGAGGGAATGCCAAGGCGCATGCGTCCAGGCGCCTGCTCGCCGCCATTTTGCGCTGCTAGTTGAGGAAAATTCAGCGGTATTTCAATGAACTACGCGTATTGATACAGCAGCTGTCTTCAGTATGTACCTGCAAGTCAGCTGCGCTGTGATTTGTACGTGACCTTGTGACCTTCAGAGGCCTGGTGTTTAGGTTCGTACTCGGAAAGCGATGATTAGGTAAATAATATCGATATTTTGACTGTTTCTAACACAAATGAATATTTGTTACCGAATAAATTAAATTGAATTTACAACGAAAGGTCGATCGTACGCTGTTAATTTTTTTTTATTTATATGGAATATAGAGCGCGATATCACCATCTTAGCGTCTATCGTGGCATGGTAGGGTGCGTTTTCCTCTTTTGAAGTAAATAACAAAAGCAATATTTACCCAACCATTGAATCTGGAATCTTTCCGTGGACCATTGTTATTATCATCGCCCATCATATCAGCAATGTCTCTCACGCTAAAACTACCACAAATGTACTCGCTGTAATGCCGTACATCCATCACAGCATTATCATTTCATTAACGTGATGTGCGTAGACGTGCTTTGTCAGCCTTTCTTTGAAACCTTAAATAATATAGAGCGCGATGAAAAGGCGGAGTTTGCCCTTAATTTTCATTACCAGCAGGAAATGTGGAATAGACTACCTGCTTACAAACTAAAAACGCTCTTTTCTATATCCTCATCTACAGATATCCTTACGGTCTACCACAGGAGTGATTATAAAGAGGGGGACTAGAGCTGAATTCTTCACGGGCCAGAGGGCAATGCAGATACTGCTGCCGTTTGGCGGAATATCTGATCGTAGCCCGTCCTGCACACCATCATCCTCTGGGTACGTGATCTCCGAGAGTTGCCATGCTTGTCAGACGAACGAGGCTCTGGCGAACTAACGGGTTATAAGGGTTAGACACCGATAGCCGGACGTAAAGCTAAAACAGCATTTTTTTAAATCAAGGATTTTTTTGTGTCATATAGCGACTCGCCCCGACTCCGCACGGGTAGTAACCTTAACAAATTATACACCTAAACCTTCCTCAAGAATCCTCTGTCTATTGGTGAAAATCGCATGAAAATCCACTTAGTAGTTTTTAATTTTATCGCAAACAGACAGACAGCCGTGGCGTGGAACTTAGTTTAATAATATATAGTGACAGTAGGCAAACAGGCCACCTGGTGGAAAGTGGTTACCGCTGCGGTGGAGCACTCGCGGCGCTAATGGATGGGGTATTGTAGTTTGTTGTTTAGTCTAGGCTGGACTTTAGAATATATTAGTCTAGGTAGGCCTTTAGGATGGGGTCTTGTTCTGTAATAAAATTATGTTAGGTGGGTCGGGTCATTAAGTATAGGCATTATTTGGACTAGGGAGCTAGCGAACTCATATGATTAGGTAGGGTGTGTGTATTGGCTTCTGGGTGTTCTATGTATAATAAGCATGCATTTAAAAGTATTTAAGTAGTTTATCAGTTATCTAACACCTATAGCACAAGCTTTGCTTAGTTTGGGGCTAGATGGCGATGTGTGAATTTGTCCACGAATACTACAACAGATAGGTAGGATTTGGTCATATGGGATGTCGACAAGTGTAGAGTCTGGCTTTTCAACACACATAGCGCTGGCTTGTTTTAATAAAACGTAGTTTTAAATGTGTTCGTTTTGCGAACTATCGCAGTGCCTATGTATATTCAGGTCAGGTTAGATTAGGTTAGGTTAGAGGGAACAGATCCCTTTACCACATTAAGCGTTTGCTATAGGAGTTCACCTTTACTTTGAACTTCAAAAAAAATTCTACAGTACCACGCTTTAAACTAATGCTAGTTTTTTTATCTAGATCCTAGTTGATATCTAGATCTCGTAAGAGTTAGATAAGTACGGCCCAATTTAAAAATACAACAGGAAAATGTTTGAAAGACATAAGTACATTAGGAATCTCTTGGTATCTACTCACAATATTTACGATTGCTTCGTCTCCAGATTTAGATATGCGTATATTACACAATATTATCTACTTTATCGCAATGAATATGCTAATACGTGATAAGTGTCGAGCACATTTTACAGGTGGGTACACTGCCGCAGTGGCCGTGTGGTGTCCGGAAGAATCAGAATCAGAATCAGAATCAGAAAATGTTATTGTTAAGACTGTGCTTACAAATAAATGTTTACATAAGAGTAGAATAACACTAACCCATTACACTCGCGGGTGTCGTACGAGGCGACTAATGTTTTCGAGGCTAAAGATTAAAAATCTCCGAAGGCTGGAAAATAGGCAGCAGCGTTTTCCATTGTTATATTTATAACACTGAGATCTCCAACCCGCCTGCTAAGCGCGGAGATTGTGGCAATAACCTCCCCATTCGTGGGAGAGGCAGTAAGTAGGCTGTGATGATGTGATGATAATAGGGGTTCGTACACTCTGCAGCTGACATTACCTAGCTAGGTACACCTACTTTCAGTAATATTACAGTCATTGCCTATTAAATATGTTTGGACAAATTCACACAGCGCCATCTAGCCCCAAAGTAAGCAAAGCTTGTGTTATGGGTGTTAGATAACTTATTATACATACTACACCCAGACCCGTAACAGAAATTAAAATTAATTACTTCAATTTTCACTCGCCCGGGAATCGAACCCAGGGCCTCTGCGTGGCGACCAGCATGTTAATCAACTGATCCACTCAGGTCGTCAACTTTACTTCGAAGTTCAAAATAATTTCTACGGAACCACGCTTTAAAAAATATCTAGATCTCGAAAGAATTAGATAAGTACGGCCCAATTTAAAAATACAACAGGAAAATGTTTTAAAAACATAAGTACCTAACATATCTCGCGGTATCTACTCACAATATTTACGATTGCATCGTCTCCAGATTTAGATATGTAACCATATTACACAATATTATCTACTTTATCGCAATGAATATGCTAATGATAAGTGTCGAGCACGTGTACAGGTAGGTACCTACAATGCCGGTGGCCAAGTGGTTAAGGTATCCGACTCGTAAGCGAGAGGTACCGGGTTCGAATCCACTGCGGCCATTGTACCAATGACTCTTTTCTGAGTTATGTATATTAGTTAATTGCTAACCGATGCTCTTACGGTGTGGGAAAACATCGTGTTCATTTAGGCGACTGAATGTGGGTATATACTACATTATCCAATCTGGTCAGGTACCCCTGGTAGCAGGGTCACGAAGGTCAGATGGCAGTCGCAATCGTGATGAAACTTGCACATTCAGGCGACTAAATGTGTAACCAAGATTCTATCTGGTCAGGTTCCCCTGGTAGCAGGGTTACGCAGATCAGATGGCAGTCGCTCCACTATAATTACCTGATCTCCCAAGTCCTGGATCAGTCAAGGCGGACACCTTGCCCTCGTGCGCAAGAGCACAGCCGGGACATTAACACTAACTTGATTAATGTCGTTGAGTGTTGATTTATTGTCTTCTACAGACCGGGAAATCTGTAATTTTTCCGCCCAGAAACTTTTATCTCTACTACTTACGATGAAGTAGTTTAGTATTTTATCATGGATATAAAAAAGGACCTTATCTCTATTTGAATAAAGCCCAAGACACCTTGCTTATCTCCCTATGATTGCGTAGTCTGACCTGCAGGCTCTTGACACGTGGGACTGAAGTCGTTAGAGATTACAACTACTTAAGATTCATTTATTTACGGTTTGTTGTTTCCTCAAAGAACCGGACACAAATAAAACTATAAACAATTGATATCCTAAACGCGCAAGGCGCAGTCTTAGTTGGCAACGGTCGTGCGACGGGCTGTTTGTCGCACAACCGTTGGCAATTAGGAAACCGGGCGACCTTGTTAAGGTCGTAGGGAGTCGTTGAGTTGGACAAAGTGGTAAAAAGTCGAAGAGTACGGATGAGGGGAGACTTATTTCCATCAATAGTAGATCATTATATCAGTCAAAAGACACCTACTGCTTAGCATACCTATTTCTCCAAAATAAATCTGCACAAATACCGGTGCTATGCCATCCGCATCCAGCCGGCACCTACCAACATTGGGGGAAATATTAATGATAACGATGAAACCTTCATTATAAAATCAAGAGGAACGTAATGTCAAAATATTTGAATTAGATCATGGCAAAACCCTCCATTTCAAAACTGTTCCAATCTCCAACTTATAATTATGTCCTTCTGTTAGGCACTGTCCTAATTGGCAACGGTCGTGCGATCATGGTCGTATGGCGGTCGTATACCTTAAATGGCATATTACTGTAGAGGAGCTTTAAAACTATCGATCTTTTTTATTGTTTTTTATCTAGTACGGTAGACAAACAGGAAAACCTGGCCACCTGATTGAAAGTGGTCACCGCCGCCTTGGACATCAGCAACACCAGGACACCACCACCATTGCATTGCCTGCGTCTAAAGAGACCTCTAATAAACCTCTTACTTAGTTAGTGCACTCGCTTAGCGACCCAAAGTGGCCTCCGAAACAAGAGATTGCCAACTCTTCCTATCCTGCGCCTGCGCCATCTATCGCCAGTCGAGGATGGGGCTATTGCGTAAAATGTCTTTCCCAACTTCATCCAACCAGCGATACCTTGGTAGTCCGACAGATTGACATCCGATCCCACATATGCTCTCCGTTCGGCGCGATCCTCCCCCATCCTTTCATCACACATATTATCAGGTTTGTTACTACAGTTTGTATTGTTTTTACCTCGATATTTCAAAGCGGTTGTATGTT
Organism: Blastobasis adustella; assembly: GCA_907269095.1. NCBI lineage: Eukaryota > Metazoa > Arthropoda > Insecta > Lepidoptera > Blastobasidae > Blastobasis > Blastobasis adustella. Next base: position 4,458,227 of record OU026132.1, read on the forward strand.
GTACCTAGGCTCCTCATCATCCCCTATCTTTTCTACATGGGCAAGCCAACACGTCTTGCGGACTTGATTTCGCCCAAAATATTGGGGTCGCCCAAAATATTGGTATCACCTCTAATCTATCCATCTATATAACAGGATATCAGGCACTATTACATTGAATAAGTGTTTAGCGAAGTTGGCTAGTACAGTGGTGTAGGTAGACCGGGCAGTAGCGCGTCAAATTGGCTAACAAGCTGCCTTGCAAGTGGCAAGTGCACCCCCCGCGCGCCCGGTCAAATCTATCGCGGCACATTACTCGCCACTGGCGTAGTATAAACAGACAACTTTAGTACAGTGTATAGTGGCCGGCCGCATGAAGAGACTTTAGGCTAAATTGCAGGCATTTGATGACGATGCTGGTCCTAAAGAGCAAACAGCTCTGTCTGGGCGCTCGCCATTCGCCACTGTCATTGTCAATCGGGCATAATAGACAGCGATGTAGGACATTACAAACCTTTACAAAACAACAAGAAATATTCTGCAAGTTAGTTTATTGATTAGATTGTTGTCTTAGTTTAGTCTAGTTCTAAGGGTATCGCGTTTTCGCCGCTATCTGCGCTCTCGGCCAGGTCCAATGGCTCTCCAAGCACCTTGTCGATCCAGAGCCGGCTGTATGAGACCTGGAAGAAAAGGATGTATGATGTTAATCAAGTAAAATGGAATAGGACATCAATTATGTTGGCTATGTTTACATGCTTAACGGCTGGAATGATGGTGGCAATGATAGCATATTGCCAATAACTACGTACGTACAACTAAGAGAAATTAAATGAATCAGTATCAAATTGCCTAGTTAGCAGAACGTCCAAACTGCAGATTCTCTAATTCTCAAAATGTCCTGTATCAATACGTATCCAATAATTCGTAATAAATCTTCGTACGTCTAAAACCCAATCCATGTCCAACTATTGAAAATGACAAATTCATAAAAAATGCTACTGCTACACTTTAAATACTTACTCAATTAGGTTCTTAAGACTTTGAGACCACATAATTTTGGTGTACAGTGAAATCGACTCCACTATATGTATAAAGCAAGTATTTATTGAATTAGGATTACGTTAATTAATTTCTTTTCAAACGTCAAAAATGTAATGGACAGCAAAGGGAACGTTAAGCGAGCTCATCCAGGTAGGGGGCGACGTATCAGCGCGTACGAATGCTTGCTCCGGCGAGACACCGGGCACCGATACACGCCACGCACATCATCATCATTAGCCTATACTAATCCACTGCTGGACATAGGCCTCCCCCAATGAGCGCCAATACACCCTGTCCTCAGCTTGCCGCAGCCGTGTGGTGTCCGGTAGAGTAGAATAGCGCAAACCCTAACCACTCAAGGGTGTCGTAATGAGATAAAGGCAAATCACCTGAGAACCTCGTATCGCCGGAAAATGGGCAGTAGCATTTTCTGTTGCATATTCATAACACTGCGATCTCAAACCCGCCTGTCAAGCGTGGAGATTATGGCAAATCCCCCCAATATGACAAAGTCCCACGCACACAACCGCCGGCAAATTATGTGCACAGCGTGCCCGGCCCCAGCCAGCCCGCCTGCGAACACCAGTCGGCCTACCTGCGGCTTACCGGCCTACCTATGGCCTACCGGCCTACCTATATCATACATACCTTCGCAAACACTCCAGGCTTAGATTTGTATGCGCATTCCTCGGTGCCCGAGAACAGGGCGATCCCGAAGAGGGTTCCTGCGCGGTTCACGCCGCTGAAGTGCACCGCTGGGTCGCCTATGTCGCCCTGTTAACAGTGGAAGATGTGGTATATTCACTTAAGTATAGCATAATTATGATCTATCCAGACTGACTCGTCTTATTTGGTGAACAAACAATACCCAAAATCACACCGTGCCCTATCAATCAAACTGCGTACACTGTAAATAGATGTCTCAAATTACTTATATAAGAAACACATAGTATGTGAATTTCAACAAATTTGCAGGAAATTATCTATTTAAAAACATAATTTCCATAACCATATAAGACAAATCAGTCTGGACAGATTTTAGAAAATACTTGCACAACCTACAGGGCAAATAATTTCGATGAATATAGTACCAAATTAATTAATAAAAATATGCTTGGGCAATTCACACAGTGCCATCTATTTAGGCCAAAGTAAGCAAAGCTTGTATTGTCTGTGCTAGACAGCTGATAAAGTTTTGATTGAAACTTACTTTGAAATACATACATATACATATAATACCAAGACAACAGAAATTAAAATTCATCATTTCTTATGCCGAGAGTTCGGTAGATCAATTGGTGAAAGGTTCAGAATCTATTAGGATCAATTTAACCAAAGAAAGATGCCTGGGAATCACACTCAGCGAACATTTATGCTAGGTATTTTTAACTTTTTTTCACAATCGAAGTCATCCTATGCAGCTTAGACTTCTAAGCCAACAGCGTGTTGGCCAAAGATTCAAAAATGTTTTTGTAAAATATCTGTATTACACAGGTTCTCAATAATCTTCAATGGCCACTGTCTTTGAGAGACACGCATGTCGGCCAATGGGAGATTTTACAAGAGCCGATCAAAAAAGTCCTCCATTACATTGCGACGATTTCCTATTACTTGGTCAAGTGCCACAAGCTTATTTGACCCTCAGAAAACATTGCAGCTGTTGGCATTGACATGCCATTTTAAAATAGCAACACTCACTTCCACTTTTCTCCACCTGGTCAGATCTATGTGTCTCTGCCCTTACCTGGCAAGATCCAAGCTATCAGAAATAACTTACAGCGCACAAAGCGATCCCCTTGACAGAGCTCTTGAGACACATGTGGTCGTGCTGCAGGTGGTAGTCGTTGCCGTACACCAGCCGGCACTCCGCCCTCGGAACCTCGCGCACGATCATGCGACGCAGCTCCTGGTTCTCACCCTCGCGGATTTGGCCCGATATCTAGAAGAGAAAGGACGTTAGGAGCGTCGGTGGCCGAGTGGTTAACGTATCCGACTCGTAAGCGAGAGGTACCGGGTTCGAATCCCACTGCGGTCATGTACCAATTACTCTTTTTTGAGTTATATATCATCATCAATCAATCAATCAATGTCGGAAGCCCCAGTGATATGTGGGTGCCTAAGGCGTTGTCCTAATTGGCAATGGTCGTGCTACCATGGTCAATAGAAGAGCTCAAAACCGCCCGTTGCACGACCATGGTGACACGACAGTTGCCAATTAGGACAGCGCCTACATCTGCCAGTATCAGAAAAGAGTTCGAGAGAGGCCTAAGAAAAGAAGCAATAGATTGATATAGTTGAGTCGAACGCTGGATCCAATGGTTTACGACGCGAAGACTACGAAGACAGGGGCGAAATGGATAACGCAGAGTTGGAAAGCGGACCATGGTAAAAAGCGGAGATTAACCCATAATTATGGTCTAGGAGAAAGGATATAAAGTTAATAAGAAAGGTGGATAGAGAGAGATCATTTATTATTTCACTGCGATAAAATGTACCAGGGACATAACGCACGATCAGGCATCGCAACTCCTGGTTCTCACCCTCTCGAATTTGGTCCAGATAAGATATAGGTACGTCTACTGCCCCAAGGGGTGGGGATTTCGGGAACTGTGGTCTTAACAGTGGGTGGAGCATTTGCCTCTTTGCTGCCAGAGCAACGTGTTATCGAGGTAGGCAACGAATTGGCGATTTCCCTCATCATCATCATCCTCATCAGCGGTGAATCCCGGCTACTGTTATGGATGCGCAATCCTCTGGTGTTGCTACTGTCGGTACGCATCTGTGGCCATTTTCCATTAGGCCCGCTTAGTTGTTTGTCCACCGATTGACCAAAAGATTACCCTAACCGACAGAAAAAATCGGATAACACCCGACAAATTTTACATTTATTTAAATATTTTCTAAACTACTAAACCGATTTTAATCAAACAAAATTACGAACCATCTCGATCAAACTTGCTTTCAGATACAGAAAACTGCATCGTAATCCGTCAATCCGTTTAGGGGCCACGATGCCACACATCGGCACAGAGCCACAAATCCCCACGTCAAACTCATAACACCCCTCTTTTTTCGTTGGTGGTTAAAAATTTTACCCGTCACTCACCACAGATCCGAACCCAGTGACGACGGTCTCGCCGAACAGCGGCGAGAGGTCCGCGTCGGTCGGCGCCAGCGCCACCGCCTGCATACGCGGCGACGAGGTAATTGGCAGGTTTAGCTGTGGATAAAATGAAAAACATATCACTAATTATCCCCTCCCCCTACTCCCCTTTCTACGTCGCCGCTTACAAAACGGACAATAAACGCGTAGTCACCGGTAAGTAACCGGACAGCAAAACGTGAAGCTACGCGGGCGCGGCGCGGCGACTGTGCGGGTGCGACACGATAACTGTGCGATGATTAAGCGAATGCTGCATGTAACTGAAAACTGGCGCTATAGCTATAGCTTAGGCTGAGTGAGGCCCCGTTGCACGTCTCCTTATGGCACAGGCATCGAAGTAACGATGGCATTGTCCCTTTCCCTTTTGATTGTTGTTGTCTACTGTATTAAGCCAGTGTTGTGCCCAAATATACTGTGCTATGTGTGAGATAGGTGTAATAAACGGTTTTTGTTTCATTTATTTGTATAGAAACAATGATTGCATTAACATTTGAGACAAATCGTGTTAAAATCGTTAGGGGATTTTTAACGAAATCCCATAATTTCGTAAACAAAATATTTAATTAAATAAATATTTATATAAATAATTTAAAAAATATTTAGGAGCTAACCAAACTACTTTAAAGTATATCTTATTTTTTTTAAATAAGCTTTTTATGCCCTTCATTTTGATAACTCACTCAATAAATTCGAAAAAAAAATTATTTATAATCCGCAAATTGGCAGTAAAGTAGCATATAGCCTAGAACAGCACATAAGCACTGAAACGTAGAAAAAGGTCTAGACCATATTTATCGAATTTTCCGCGAACGAAATCGCGAACAAAACCTAGTAGTATTAAAGTAGAACTCCGAAGAACCTACCTTCACCATAGCCAGGTTATGCTCCGGGTAATACTGGTCCATCCGGTAATCCGGATGCCTCTTCAGGTCCACCACGGACAGGATCCGGCCGCCGAAGTCCCGGAAGACAGAGCCCATGCGGACCGTCACCTCCTCTTTCGTGACACTGGAAGGCAGAATGCTTGTTTTTCTATTCTCATCATCATCATCTTGTCCCGGTGTGCTCTCGCGCACGAGGGCCCGGGGTCCGCCTTGACCATGATCCAGGATTTGGCAGGTCAGGTAATTACAGTGGAACACCTCCATGACCCTGCTACCAGGGGAACCTTACCAGATTGTATCATGGTTACATATCCAGTCGCCTGAATGTGCAGGTTTTATCACGATGTTTTACCTCACCGTAAGAGCATCGGTTAGTATTCAACTAATGTACGTAACTCAGAAAACAGTCATTGGTACATGGCCGGAGCGGGATTCGAACCCGGGACCTCTGGCTTACGAATCGGATACTGTAACTGCTCGGCCACCGACGCTCACTGACGACGTGACACGGGAAAGTAGAATGCTGGTTTTTCTATTCTACGCAGCGACAAACCAGCAGACAGACGGTAATGCTAAGCGGTAACTGCACATATCATCTGCGATTCATGCATTTAGGTTGAAGGCAACAAAAGAGCAGATCCGCAGGTGCGTTGTCACTGTGATGATCTAAGATCTAAGATGAGGTGTTCGCTTGCAGAACATAAGGTTTATTAAAAACACAGAATTAGTTTTAAGATGTATTAGAAATAATAAAAATGCGACTATCTCATTACAAGGTGTGATGCGAAGTGGTTCAAAGCGAGGGTGCTTAAAATATATTTAATACGTAGAGTTTACTCTATTGAAACGTATAGGCGCTTTCGTGACCTGTGAGCGGCAACATGAGGTTTAAGATGACATGCTTTATGACAGGGACACTGTTAACAGGGAAACCGGTCCAGATTGGATCATGGCCATACATTGCGTCGCGTGAAAGTGCAGATTTCATCACGATGTTTTACCTCACCGTAATAGCATCGGGTAGTGTTTAACTAATGTACATAACTCAGAAAAGAGTCATTGATACATAGCGGCACTGGGGTTCTAACCTAGCGTACCTCTAGCGTACCTGTAGCGTAGCCTAGGTACCTCTAGCGTACAAATCGGACCCCTTAACCACTAGGCCACCGACGCTCAATGGTACTTACAATAGATTATGTGAAATACTTACTAGTCGAAGCACTGTGCGGCAGACAGCACCCATTGGGGGCCGACTATAGCTCCTCCGCACCAATGCTTACCGTGCAGCCTGGGAAAGTAACCATAATTATTACAAGCTTTACCCCTACCTACCCCTTTTTTCTCCCTCGCTATCCCGGAATGCGTTGCAGTGGACGAAAAACAAAAAAGAACTAAAATGATTCTAATAAAACTCAATAAATAAATAAGTACCTAATAATAATTTAGATTACGTATGAAAGATTTAATAGTTTCTGTTTATTGCAATGGTACTTTGTTAGCAACTGAACCCATGAAATCGATGGTAAGTAATCGCAAAAGTAACAATTTCAACCATTGGAATCAGATAATTATTAGCAACAGAGTTACGTAATTAGCCTATTACTGGTTTTGCTAATGTCCAGCCGCCTAAGGGGAAGTATCTCCACCTTACAGAATATCGCAGCAAAACAATACTATTGTTCCTGTCAGTACTGCATGTTTTTTTTTTTTTCATACGGTAGGCAAACAGGCAAGCGGGCCAACTGATGGAAAGTGGCCACCACTGCCTATAGACGCTGCCCACCTCTATAACACGTTGCTCTGGCAGCAATAGGCAAATGCCCCATCCACTGCCAAAGCCACGGTTCCCCAAATCCCCTGGAGTATGGAGACCTTACTCACCGGCAGAAACACAATATACTATTTAAAAGAGTATTGTTTAGCTGCGGTATTCTTTAAGGTGGAGGTACTTCCCCAGTCGGGCGGCTCCAATTCAAACGAGATACCAAGCTATGCCCGGATACGCGACACAGGATATTTCCATTTGTCGCTGTGTAAATGACCCTCAAGATAACCTGTTATGCTACGGCCGCGCGGTAAAGGAGAGATGGCGCTCGTATTTCCACGAGCTACTGAATAAGCAGCATAAAGAGGTGCATCCACCGGACCTCCCTCCGAATCAAGAACTCGTGCCACCGATAACGCCTGAGGAAGACGAGGCGGCTCTTTGATGCATGAAGAATCGGAAAGCCGTCAGACCTGATGGAGTCCCTATTGAGGCGTAGAAATCGATGGCCTCTTGTAGTGTGAGCATCCTTACCGACCTTTATAACCGCATTCTCCTCACCTAACCAATGGAGGCTGAGTATAATTACCCCAGTCTTTAAAGGTAAGGGTTCAGTGAGGGAGTGCACAAACTATCGGTATAAAGGTGATGTCTTACACCATAAAGCTCTTCGAACGCATTGTAGACTCTCGGATTCGACGGAAGTGTACAATTAAGGAGTGTGGGTTTAGCCCGAGTTGTGGGACCATGAACCCCGTATTTGCCCTAAGACCATGGAGGGATACAGATCAAGGAATACTCCCCTGTATTTCCTGTTTTGGGACATTCAAAAGGCTTTTGACTGTGACCCTCGTGAGATGATCTGGTGGGCGTTGCGGTCCAAGTCAGTACCTGAGGTCTATATTGACATTATCGGAGACATGTACCGCGATTCTGATTCTATAGTTAGGACTGCTGTTGGCGACACCAACCCGTTCCCAATTACCGTTGGGGTACACCAGGGCCCTGTGCTCAGCCCACTTCTGATCAACGTGATATTGATGTACTGTCAAATAACATCTGAGACTATCATGAGGAACCTCCGTGGCTACTCATGTATGCTGACGATATCGCGTTGACAGACTCTGACAAGGGGCGACTTGTCCAACGGGTGGAAAAGTGGAAGGAGTCGCTTGAGAACTGCGGTTTGAAGATAAATGTGGCGAAGACAGAGTACATGGCCTGTAACAGTACTACCATACCTGTTCGCATAGGTGAAGAGGAGGTAAAACGAACAGATCAGGTTAGATACCTGGGTTTGGTACTAAGCGCAACTGGTGATATCGACAGCGACATCAAAGCCCGAATATCCGCGGCTTGAGCCAAATGGAGGGAAGTAGCGGCTGTCATTTGTGACCCCAAGATGCCGATGAAGCTGAAGGGACAGGTCTACAAGACCATTATTAGACCTGTTATCTTATACGGCAGCGAGACTTAGCCTCTACTAGAGCGACACAAGCAGAAGTTGCAAGTGACGGAAATGAAGATGCTGCGGTGGATGTGTGAGGTTACCCGCAACGCCCACATCCGCGGTAGCCTTCATATCAATGACATCGCAGATAAGCTACAAGAGTACCGCCTTCGATGGTACGGCCACGTCTTGCGAAAACCGGCAAATTATGTGGGGAACAGGTGTCTGGCCATGCCACCTCCGCAAGGTACGGGAAAGAAAAGCCGGCTCAAGAAGCGATGGCTGGCCGTCGTTAAGAGTGACATGCATGCCAACAGACTCACCACTAAGAATGCCGAAGACCGAGCAAAGTGGACTAAGAAAAGCAGGAAGGCGGACCCCGGGCCCCCGCGTGTTGTGCGAGAGTGCAACCGGGATTAGACGCCAAGATGATGATGATGTAAACTTGATCGGTGGTTATTGCACCAATAGATTTCGGTGTTGCCCATGTATCGTTGTTGCCTTCTGTAATAGTTTAGGCAAATATTTTTTCCAATTTATTAACTCCAATTATACTAACAGGCACACGTATAGCAGATTGTATTGTAAGATATCGAAGTCCTGGATTTGGCATTATAATCAGAAACCTACCCGGGTTCTCGTCCCTCCCGGTCGTAAAATAGTGTTCTTATGACGATAGCGTCTGCCACTAACGATTCCTATACCTTAAGATCCTCGCTTACAATATTCTGATCACCTGATAAAAAATATATATCACCGCCACCCTTGTACACCGGAAGAGTTGCGATTATGTTTTTATACAAACTAGCAGGCATTTGACCGCCATCTCACTGGTGGTGACGTAGATAGAGCATGCCTGTCTATGAACAGCTTATTCTTTCTAGCTAGCTTTAAAGGTGTCGAGTAGGCTAATTACGTAACTCTGTTGCTAACAATTATCTGATTTCAATGATTGAAATTCTTACTTTTGCGATTGCGTATCGATTTAATAGTTTCAGTTTATTGCAATAGAAATTTATTAGCAATTGAACCCCTGAAATCAATGATACGTTATCGCAAAAGTAACAATTTCAATAATTGAAATCAGATAATTGTTAGCAACAGAGTCACGTAATTAGCATACAAATGATCAGAGAACACACTCTCAGCCAACGCGTTTCATTTATTAGCCGTACACATTATAAATGTTAAACCAAAGCGGCCGGTTTTGAATTACTCATCTTCAGGTAATGGATCTTCAGGATGAGTAATTCGAAACCGGTAGCAATTTAATAAAAAATTGTATAATTAAGTGGGACTAGTGTAAAAAAGTTATTTAATTCAGTTAGTTTTAGGAGAAAAAGTATTTAAAATACATATTTTTTTAATAAAATTTAAAATTAAAATTCCCGTGCTCGATTGCGCCTAAGTTTTCTCGGGACATCGTTTCGAGCACGCTTAGGTCTAACCGATACATCGAGCCAAGAACGCTGGCTGCAGATGCTATTGATGTTCAATTGTAACTCAATTTCGACTACAAAACGATTGAGACAAATTGGGTATTCTGCAATAACGTTTAGCTATCGATGAAGTTATAATTGAATAATTGTTTACTCCCATTTGAATTTTTATTGATGTTGCCTTCTAAAATCTACAAATAGATTGCCGTTATAGTCCATAATCGAGTTACAATCAGATTAGGAAATAGTCCAATGGCAGTTCAATGGGATGTCAACGAGAAACTATTGGTCTATACCAAAAAAAATATGAAACGCCAATATTTCACTTGCCAAAGTCAAACTCTCTCCAGGAGTATTTTTATTTATTTATTCATTGTTTGAAAAACAAAAATTACAGAAAGCGAATACCCAAATGCGAAAATAGATCTCTATTCGGATAATTTGTTATCGAATCGGTATTAGTAGCAGAATACCAAAAAATGTGTCAAACTTCCTATTTTGATATCCAATGGGCGATTTACCGAGAGCTTGTTTAAAAAGAAAAATATAGTTCAAACAATTGTAATAGATGGCGTTGACATGATTCTCAAAAATAAATGAAAACGAGTCCGTTAGATGTATAAAAATGTGGACATTTTGCGCTTTCTTCTTAGGAAAGGTCACGGGCGTAGCCCGGTTTTGGTTTTGGGGGGGGTTCAAGATTAATGTGTATAAATTTCGATTCGTACCCCACCCCCTTCTCAAAATATTAAACAAATTGATTTTAAGAGACTTAGGATGTTTTTAATAAAAATAACCCAAAGTGAAAAATGAGCGAGCGTAACGAGCTCGAAATTTTTCGAATGTTGGATCAAAAGACAATTTTTAGATCAGAAGTCAAGTGCTTGGAATTTTGGGTATATTGAAATACAAAAGAAGAGCAATTAACATGATAAATGTGACATAAAACAATGACTGAGGGAGCGCAGCGAGCTAAGCTCCGAATATTAGGTATATTGATACCTAAAATCAGAATTGACTACATGGTGCGTGTGGTGCGATATTTATAAAAAGAGCGAGCGGAGCGAGCTCAAAAATTTAAGGTATATTGGCTCTTAAAATCCTAATTTATTATACGGTGTGGGTAGTGTATATATTAAAAAAATGAAATTTTTCCAATTTTATTCCAAGTTCGGGATGAACATGATATAAATGTAACTTAACCCAATGACTGCGTGTGCGCAGCGAGCTCGGCTCGGACGTTTGGTATACCTACATTAGCTTTTAAAATCCGAATTAAATAAGCGAAGCGGTTGATGTTAATATTTTTAAAAATAGCGAATTTTCAAATTCTGGCTATAAAGACCTGATTCAAACTTAATAAAGGAAACTAATATATGAGCGAGCGCAGAGAGCTCAGAATTTGTAGTATTTTGACTGTTAAAACCAGTATTGATCACGCAGTGCAGTTGGTGTGAAATGATTTCGGGGGGGGTTTGAACCCCCTGAACCCACCCTCCCCCTCGCTAAGCCCATGGAAAAGGTACTAAAACTAAGTACCTTTTCACGATACACCTTTCCGGGTAACTTACGTTACCAAATTCAATACTTGAGAATCCTGTCTAAGCAGCACCATCTAATGAGGCACGCCGAATTACACTATTTAAAGTAGCTGCGTAAACATCCCCCCTTAGATACATTGCTACTGTAGTGAATGCGAAAATCAATCTTAAGTGGGATAATTTGCAATCAAACAAATAATTTGTGTCAAAATTCCTATTGATATTCTATTGAGATTCAATAGAGCCATTCATAAATTAGCCGACTTGGGCTCTTAGTGGTACACACCGTACATACCTGATGGAAACAGTGTAGGGATAGTCTTCGAGGCACACGAGCCCTGTTTCTGTGGTCAGCCTCTTCCTCCGTATGTGTGTGAGGTCCTCCTCCATACGCGGCGGGAACTCGCATTCTAAATCGACTTTGGAGGTCGTGGCCGCTGCAAAGATTATTAATATAGGCACTTAAATAAAAAATGTTTTTTTTATTCTAGCACTTATTTCATGAAGATGATAAAAAGAATTATTTATATTTAAAAATAACCTTATTCTAACAAAAAAAATCCCTTATCCTAACTAAAGATAAAAAATGTTGACCAGGTCCCCCGAATTTGGAAAGGTTGGCCGCGTTGACAAAATTTGACTAAATTATACCGTCAGGCGCTGTCCTAATTGGCGTACATTGGACGTCACCGATCAATAGGAGACCTCAAAACCGCCCGTTGCGCTACCGTTGCCAAATAGGACAGGGTCTTATGGGATGCTAATGACTTGAGATTTCAAAATGTCAGGATCCTTAGGTCAGCAAAAAATGTTACCGACGAAATGTAATGGAGATCCTAAAAGAGATACGCCTATTTTGCAGTGGGGTTTCCACGGCTCCTGCTCCGGAAGGAAACCTAATTTTGGGCCAACGTCACATAAAACTGCTATTATTTCAATCTTTTTGATGTTAATCTTTTTCAAAATGGTTTAAGTGGCGCTGACTCAAAACTATGTACTTGGTAGGTATTTATTTTAATTAATGTAATTATTTATAATGGCTTTTCTATTTTATTTATGGTAAGTTTATTTTTTAATAACAATTATTGAAATAATTTGATTAAATTTTAGGGCGTTGTTTTTTAGATTCACATTTTACACGTAGGTAATTTTATAATTTTAAAAATATTCAAAAAATTTAATATAGTTATTTAGAAAATAAAAAAAATATCGTTATAAAAAGACGACTTGTCGCTGAATTCTTACCGCTCCGAACACTGTAGAAATTACAAAAATTGACTAAACCTACAATAACTAGCAACTGGTGCACCGTATTCATCATTTATCGTCCCATTTTACCCAGGAACCGGCAAGAAACCCTGAAACCGCACAGCACCCGCCAACTATGTAACTGCAATAGTCTTAGCTACTTTACAAACATTTTCCTGTTTACAATCTAGTGTTATTACACTGGTTCGACAACAACTATTGTAGAAATCGTAAATGCTGTAACTTTATAAACAAACAACGCTTTTATAACCGTTTTTGATGTGTTTTTAGACGGTAACTAGTAAAGCTTGGACTACACTGTTACGACAAAACATTTACTGGTCAGATTTTTAAGCGTCTAATACTTTTTTCTCTTCATTTGGCACTTCTTCTTCTTCCTGGCGTGTCGACTAGTGGCGGGTAGGTTCAATAGGCACTACATCGGTTTGTGGGTGTAGATGGGCCCTTCGATAATAATCTTCCGTCTTCTCTTTTGTATCTTGACTCCCTCTTCCAGGATGTTTTAGCTTTTCTACCAAAAAATATTGCTTGCCTTATGACTTAAAATCCTATATCCTCTAGATGGAGCAGAGGGCATCCACAGTGCTCCGTGATCCCGATCTTGAGCTTCGCGCTTCACTTCACTAATAAAAACATTGCGGGTAACTAAATTTTAAGCGTTTTCTAATTTCTTATTCTTTCTCTTCTTTCAGGGCTTATAATTGTAGGCCTTCACCTTCTTAAATAAATAATTGTAGGGCTCCTGTCGCTCACGAATTTTCTTTTTCAAAGACGACCTACCAAATTAAGCCACTACGCAAACCCTCTGTTGGTCACAACGAGAAGGTTCAAAAGAACATTTCTTGCTCGTACGATTCTAATGTGGATTGAGCTACTTGCCACAGTATTTCTTTTGGACTATGACATGGGATCGTTCAAGAGGTATATTATAGGCCTACTTAGACGCGAGCAACGCATTGGTAGCGCTCCTGGTGTTGCTGATGTCCATAGGGGCCACTTTCCATCAGGTGGTCCGCTTGCCAGTTTATCTGCCTTATAACTTAAAAAGAACATCATAATCTTAGCGGTCAATCCCGGCCTAATGCCATGGTGGGCTTCCCTACTCTTTCTTATCCTATTCGCCAGTTTCCGCCTGTTCTTCGCGCGTTAATCCTAGCGTCGTAAACCGTTGGCTCTCGCATCCGATTCAGCGAAGACCCGCGGGATCTCTTCACATAAAACTTCGGATTCAAACATAATTTTGTAAGTGGTAGGTAATACTGCAACATCTGTACTTAGCTCTAGAACATACACAAGTTTGTAAATATACATGCTTGTTAACTCCATTAAGATTTAGGTGTAGATATTTCTTAGTTCGCTTTCATATCTTATTAAGATTTCAGTCGGTATAGACAACAATGTCTGTTCTGAGTGAACATTTTATCATCATCATATATCACCGGAAAGACTTCCACTACTGGGCATAGGCCTTCCCAGAGATCTACACAAAGGCCGGAACGAAGGAAGGAGGAAGGTGTGACTATTTATTGACTTATTAAGAATTAGAAAAAAAATCTTACAGGCCCCTTTTTTAACCACTTGCTGGCGGCTGAAATTTAGCATAGGTACGTGATTATGTAAGTCCGGTGACAATGCAATGGTATTATTGAGTATGGTATGTTATGTAATGCTTTAAGAGCGTCGGTAGCCGGGCGGTTGAGTATCCAACTCATAAGCGAGAGGTACCGGGTTCGAATCCCGCTGTGGCCATGTACCAATGACTCTTTTCTGAGTTATGTGGTGAGGGAAAACATCGTGATGAAGCCTGCAAATTCAGGCAACTGAATTTGTAACCATGATCCAATCTGGTCTGGTTCCCCTGGTAGCAGGGTCACGGAGGTCAGATGGGTAGTAGCTCCACTGTAATTACCTGATCGCCAAATCCTGGATCATGGTCAAGGCGGACCCCGGGCCCTCGTTCTCGAGAGCACAACCGAGACATAAACGCCAAGATGGTGATGTTATGTAATGCTTTCCTAATGAGTTTGGACTTGTTTAATTCGACTTGACGAGGAATTTAGACTATACGTTGTCCTGGGTCTGATAATGGAGTATACAAGTGGACAGAAAAACCCTTAATAAATACATATAATAATCATCATTATCATATCAGCCGAAAGACGCCCACTGCTGGGCATAGGTCTCCCCCAGTGATATTTACGAGCTCGTCGGTCCAACTTGTGGGAGGCGTACCCACGCTGCATCTTCCGGTACGTGAATATAATCCTCTTGGGGTTGAAGTCCGGGTTGTGCAGTCGCGCACTAGACACCAGGGTCTACCTTGTTCATGATCTATAATTTTGCAGATCAGATAATTACAGTATTGTGGCTACCATTTGACCTTCGTGACCCTGCAACAAGGGTAAACTGTACCCCATTGACCCGATTGAACAGATTGGATAAAGCATTATACATTCAGTTGCCTAAATGTGCAGCTTTCATCACGATGTTTTCCCTTACATCGGTTAGCATTCAACTAATGTATATAACTCAGAAAAGAGTCATTGGTAAATGGCCGCAATGGGATTCAAACCCAGTATCTCTTGCTTACGAGTCGGATACCTTAACCACTCGGCCACCGACGCTCCAACGATAAAAAAATCCTTAATAACCCAACGAAATTTGCCTTAGGCTGCCTGCCCACTGGAGCGGAGAGGAGCAGAGCGGTGCGGAGCTGTGCCCATTTTAACGAATGGATTTGCATAAATCAACTCCGCTTCATTCAGCCTTAATATGGACATTTCTATGGACAGGTTTAGATTGTATCCAGGGTCTGATGTTTTATTTTATTTATCGTATGGCTTTTGAGTTCTTACTGCTACTTAAATTTTACAATGGAGACGGCTATTTGCCACATGAGGTCAAAATATCAACGCATATCCCTGGATTTGGACTTGACTGATTTGTCTTGATGACTTCAGTCCTACACGGTATCCAGGATCTCATGATAGAGTAGGTAGGTGGTCAGAAAACAGTGAAACCATAACCGGTATCCAAGGTTTTAATATGTGGTAAAATAAAAAAATACGCGTGTTCATCATGCTACATTGTTGGCCAAAAATCTGTTAAATAATGGCCCCTTTACAAGAATGTGTGTTAACATAGCTCAAAGATTTTGGCAATTTGATATGTGAAAACTTATTACAGGCAACGTAACAACAGTATAATAGTTACAATACTTTCAAAACAATGCGCATTGCTTACCTCATCGAGTACCTACATGAATGAATCTTCCAGGCTATAATTTTTTTCGACAGTTGGAACCTTCAAGGCTAACATCCTGCACTGGGTTGCATTTTTTAATTTTTGTAAGGTTGGCATGGTCGACCTTTTGATGCGGCTGAAAAAATAATCTTCCAGACTGACTGTAGGCGACGATTTTTTTTCGTCAATCGGGCGTATAAATCTAACGTCCTGCACTGGTTTCATTCATATGCTCGATGAAATAAAAGCCTTGAAAAATGACATCTTATCAAGACACATGCCTGGCTGAGGAACGTGCCAGGAGGGGGGTGGCAACAAAAGCTGATGTGGTCTCCAGAGAGATATATGAGATGCAGCTGGAACTTAGACTACCAAGGCTGGTGCTGGGCCACGTCGGGTCGGGTCCTGGTCCTCTCGCATCCGACTCGGCGACGTCAATCCATGGATTCAGGCCTCTTGAGTAGTACGTAGAACTTGCCTACTTTATAACTCCATGAACAATACAGGTGGCTTTGACTCATAATAGTGATGTGACAGGAATTCGAGTTTGTATTTTTATTTTCACCACAATGCCGTGGCAAGGGCTAATCTACAACAATTGTCCATTCATTCGGCGAGGTTTTATTCTTTTAGTTGCATATTGTAAATATGTCGATTGTATAGTGCCGCGTATTTAACACCTGCGCGATACAGTCTGTCGCTTAGTTGAAGTACATTACTGCTTGGATTACTCACGTAGTGTCTGTAATTGTACAGTGTTAACTATTACAAAAAGTAATATAAGTACAATCACGTGTTTCCCAACAATCGGGTACGTAAATGACACTGGCCATGGTGTAGTTGGAAATAAGGAAAACAATGATCGAAGTCATTTGTTTTTAAACAACAGGTAATCTAGAAGAGATTCCAAAATGCGTATCGTGTCCGCAATTATATTGATACTGCACGCGATAGGCGACTGTACAACTAACGAGTATGGCCTCGAGAATATGGGCAATGCTGATAATATGGATTACAGTATTGAAACTTCGGATTCTGAGAGCAATGAAGTGTGTAATAATGTGATAAATAATGATACTCCTGATGGAACAAAGAAAGATAAGGCGGCATCGACATCGTCAACAACGACTGAAGATCCTAATGCTGCGTCGGATTCAGTCGAGCAGTACGTGGAGACTTCGCGCCCTAATGCAACTGCTGTGCACGGTTAGAATTATATCCTATTAATAAGCCAAAGCCTTGAAATATGTCTCGGTGGATATTTGTTACTTACTCCCGGAAAATTTGCAAAGAGATTTTTGTATGAAATGCAGTGTTGTAGGATATATACCAGAACAATGAATAGGCAATAGTAATCCATTACAGTTACGTAAATAATCTTTACATAGTATAAAACAAAGTCGCTTCCCGCCGTCTGTATCTATGTACGCTTAGATCTTTTAAACTACGCAACAGATTTTAACGCGGTTTTCAACAATAGCGATTTAAGAGGAAGCTTATAAGTAAGAAAAAAAAGATAGGTAGGGGTAAAGTAGGTGGGTAAATCAGGTTTGTGAGGGTAAATGAAATTCCATCATCAGATCCTGGTGAGATCACGTCAGCCATTACAGTACTCAAGGTCAAGATAAGGTAGTTTCTGTCGTCAAATCGCAGTGTCATCCCCTATCTTTTAATCGTTAAAGAGGTATGTGGCTTCATCATCAGCTCAGCAGCATACAACATACAAACCTCTCTTACTTTTTTTAAATCTGTTGAAATGAGACTATGTTGTAGGTAGTGACGTTAGTGAAGATGTCGCTTAATAAATACAGCCAACCGCTCAACTTATCTTTAAGACATAAGTGCCACAAAAGTTTTCGGCGTAATTCTCATTATGTCACCACAAAAATACGGGTACAATGTATATAACTGTGATATGTTTTGATTTTGTAGACCAGAATCTATCGAAACGTTTTCTTATCATTAGGGATTTCGTTTGAAGGAATTGGATTTAGACTAGAATTTGAAGTCATAATTTTAAACGTGAGAAACAAATCATGTTGCTAACAAAGCTTTACCAGGGTGCTGGCCTTCGCTGAATTCGAAAAATCGCTGTTAGCACTTCGAGATATGACTCCTTATGCCTGAAATCTAAGATGGCCACTAAACAAAAAAAAATATACCATGTGGGGTGTCAAATGAAAGGGCTTCTTGAGTAGATTACAAATATTACGTATGATTTCGATGATTTACATCACACTAAAATCTATTTCCGTTAATTCCATTTATCAACTTGTAACAAAAAACAATTGACACGCGATTTCCAGCTAATATTATTTTAAACAATTATTGAATTTCCTTTGTATTTAAAAATATAATATTCGAAATTCCAACATTTATGAGCGGCCAGGAGTGCAGAACTTTTAGTGTTTTATATATTTAGAGATCTTTACCAGTCTAATTTACGGTTGTAAGACTACCATTTTATATTTACTGCCGCGCTTTGTTGCGATGGAAATGAAAATAAAAAAAGTATTTATTGAATTAGGATTAGAATTAATCTCTTTTCAAACGTCAAAGATCTAATGGAAAGCAAAGAGAAAGTTAAGCGAGCTCATCCAGGTAGGGGGCGACGCATGCCGACCGATCAGGGCATACGAGTGCTTACTCGGACGAGACACCGGGCACCGATACACGCCACGCACATTACCGCCTAGGCAGATAATGTGCACAGCGTGCCCGGCCTCAGCCAGCCCGCCGGCACTCACACCAGCACGCACCAGCCGGCCTACCTGCGTCACCCCCTGAGCTCGGAACAAATAAGTAAAAAAGAATGTCGTCTGTCTGTCAGTACGCCGCTTCAGTTAGGAAAATTACCATCTTTGGGCGAAAGAAACGGCAAGAAACCCATAGGTACATTTAAATATGATTACATTGCACTGTTTTGCCAATTTAATTTGAGTGAGCCTGTTTTGATTGGAATATGATATGGATACCTACAAATCGGTCCAGATAACTAAATATAAGAATAAATAAAATATAATAATAAAAAATTGTGCAGTAAAAGCAGGCCAGACCCCCAAGGCACCACCGGTTCACGAGGATGACGCCGAGCCCAGCGAGCGGCCGATTCAACCATATTTGAGGGAAGAGAACGACCCGGCCCCCACGCCACCACCAGGCAGACTTTTAAGTGAGCATGCACTGCCAATGTAAAAACATAATATAAAAACT
This sequence comes from Blastobasis adustella, assembly GCA_907269095.1. Classification (NCBI taxonomy): domain Eukaryota; kingdom Metazoa; phylum Arthropoda; class Insecta; order Lepidoptera; family Blastobasidae; genus Blastobasis; species Blastobasis adustella. The sequence goes on from OU026132.1 coordinate 4,477,214, forward strand.
TTGTCATTGAATAACTATTCCATATCAAATCATCCTCACCCAAGTTACAAAATTGTTAAATAATAAACTTCCTATTTCGAAGAGCTAGTAGTACACCATACATTTTTGTCATTGATATACTTTAATATATTCATTAATTTTATAAAAGGATTTTTTCCTAAAGTTGTTTTTACCTTTTCTCTAAATTGTGATTCAGGCAAATTAGTAATAAGTACATTCAGGCATATGATTATAAAATCTTATACAGTTATCCATTAAAGATGAATTTACTTTACTAATTCTGAACACGGGTGTTACCAGTTTGTTCTTGTTTCTTAAATTGACATTATTTTTATGATCTTGTTAAATTAATCTTATGATCTTGTTAAATGTTGTTTGGCAGGATAAGGTTACCAGTACTGGTATAAAAAAAATGTCGGTCGGGAGTTCGGGGGCTCGAGACTTCACTTTTCACCGAAATTTTACCTTAGGCGTGACGTCACGCAACATTTCAACACATTGTATCGACGTTATTTTTTGTTCATGTAACAAAAAACAATCCACGACCAACATTGATCTAAATACATATACGCTAGTTTAAAGAAGTCGTTGATGGGTGACCAATATTTTTTTTATAATCTACCTCGAACCTCTATGCCTGAAGACTAAAAAATATTTCATTGATCCCAATACAACGTGTCAGCTTTTTTTGTTACACACGATGGCCCAATGTGGAAATTCAAGATGATAAGGGAGTTACCACTTTTCGTCAGGTGCGCTATTTTCGTCTACTTATTTGCCATTGGATGTGGCCATGTAATAAGCCCCCATTGTTGTTGCTTTTTCCTTTTGCATACATACCTAAGTATATCGCATGTGGTAGATGATGTAAAAATGTCATGAGAAAATAAAGGTGGCCGTCGTTACATCACTAATCATTCGGTGTGTGACGTATGCCATTCATAGCTATTTTTTTTCGTACCCGCTGGGTACGACCGGGAATTTCCAATTATTCCTAGCTACAAATTGGCGCGGGTAGGTGTAGGGGAGGTGTAGGGGATATATAAGGGAGGTGAAGTGTAGGGTAGGGTTAGGGTAGGTGTGGGGGACGTGTACGTACCGTATATCGAAATCTAGACTTAGTAAATCGATCCCTCATTTTTCCCTGATTTGACAAATGCGGATCCCGGGCCCTCACCAAGAGAACAGAACTGGGATATTGACGCTAGGAAGATGTATTGTTATTGCGGAAATAATTTTTATCCATGAACTTTTACATACCTACATCTTTCACTCATCTGGTCACCACAACTAAATTTATTTTGTATTCAACAGTACTCTGGCGACGTTTGCTCGCTCAGGAGTTCAGCTTCTATCTACTTTAAACTATATATACTTACCATACAACAAAATATTTCTCTGCCTAACTAGACTGACACATTCCCAAGAAAAACTACTATAATAGGACCACGATAAGTCCGTATTGACTGACAGTAGTAAAAATTATAAAATGTGGATATGGCAATAATCTGGGGATAATCTGTCCTTGTCAGTCCTTCTTGTAAACATTTACTTATTAGACTTGAACTTGTACTTTTAGTTTGACTAAATAATTAATCCTGCTGAATATTATCTCTCTCACTTCCTTTTTAATTGTTTTGCCCATGATTTAATAATATTTTTACAACTCACGAAAATAAACAATCCTACAGAAATCAAATTGTTTGTTATGACCTTTATTAATTACGTTCTATTACTTTAAAAAACTTGTCATAAGTTGCCATACAGAGGTTTTTATTTTATTTTTTTAATAAGCGATTCAGACTTAGCGTAGTCTTATTATACTACTAAACAACTTCCTGACAGGAAGTTACAACTACAAGTTACCTCTTTTTTATAAACTCTCTCTTTTTATAAACTAAAACGAAAAATTCTTTCTCATATTCAGTGAACCTGAAACACCAGCTGGGCAACTGCATAGAAAAGCATTTCCCCTCAAAGAGTGAAGAGGATAGATGCACCAGTACTCTGATCAACTACCCGTTCTCGGTATCGATCCAGAAGAAGGGATCCCACTACGTCACTGGCTCCTTGTTAGATAAAAGGTGGATTTTGACGGTAGCCGCTGAATTTTTCAAGTGAGTACCTATTTGAATATAGAACTTAGAGTCGACTTCTAAAGGACAAACCAAGCTATATGAAGGCAAAAAAGGTTGGTCACCTAATCGTTAGTGGTTACCGCCGCCTATAGGAATCGAAATCGATTTCGATGCGAAATCAGGGCTTCAAGTCCGTAATTGGATCGCAGCTCAAGGGCAGTTTTTATTTTCAAAATTCTGAAAATATTTAATCGGAGAGGGCCATGTCGGGGCTGTAGGGTGGATGATTAAGGGTGGACACTTTCCACCAGGCGAGATGGCGGTCAAATGTCTGACTAGTATACCTATTGTAAAAAATAAAAAACATAGTATATATTTAGTTTAAATAAAATAATAACATATTGTGAATCTGTAACTGGCCTGTTTGCAAGTAACTTGTTCTTTTTATTTATAATGTGCTGTAGATTCTTGTTGAATAAAGAAAATAAAAAATAATAAAACGAGTGACTCCCTTTTCAGTGTCAGAGAATCAATCAAACTATTCCGAGCGAGACTAGGATCCGTGGACTGCAAGAGAGGTGGCACCGTGGTACCCTTGAAGCGCGTGGAGTTACATCCCAACTACATTTACGGTTCCCCGAACTTTGATGTGGCGATGCTGAGAATGGCACAGCCGGTTGACTACACCGACTACATCAGGCCAATCGCACTGGCCACGCAGAAGGTGCCAGTTGAAAATGCGAAGTTTATGACCACGTATTGGCCAAGACTCATAGTGAGTATACATTGATACTTGTTTTTCTTCAAAGTGTTCTGTACGTTGCTGTTTAGTCGACTCGATAAGGTGAAGAGAGTGTCCTTATACACCTAAGTGCAAGAGTTCTACACCCCACGCAACTTCTCGGCTTCTGCCAGGGTCAGCTTTCCTGCTCTTTCTCCTCCACTTCTGCTCTAGTTCGGGAAAGGACTGATCAAAGCGCCACTAATACTAAAAAAATACAACCACGTAAACTGCGTAACATCTGTGACGCGGCTCATGCTTAAAATTTGGGAGTGGTTGGAGACATTTTGTGCACTCTAAAATATGTTAATCAGACTATGATTCTCAGTCATGAGAGCATAGAGAGAGAGAGTGGGCGTCAGTTTCATCATCTTAGCGCCTATCTCGGCTACTGCCAGGGTCCGCTTTCCTACACATTCTTCTCCAATTTGCCCGGTCATCGGCCTCTTCGCGTCGTAAGAGAAAGAATCTGTATGTAAGACAAAAATCTTCAGCTAACCTTATTTCGTTCCAGATAAGAGGAACCGTCCTCCCACCGTCGGCGAAAGAGCGTGTCAAACAAAACAGCATGAGGGTTTCCACACAGCGCATGATCCCGTGGAAGAAGTGCAGCATCTTCACCAATATGGGAAACCTGACTTTGGACGAGTCCACGCTCTGTCTGAAGCCTGTGGTCACGCATCACAGCAATTGTATGGTAAGTTGGGAGAAACAATTCTTCAGCTGTAAAGCTTTGTCAAACCTGAGGAGTCTCCCTTTATGGATATATCACCACCTTAATTATATCTGTTACCAAGGCATTTTGTAATTCCAGATATGAAGAATGTCCGTATATAGATACCTACTCTTCAGAGTGAGTTGCATTGTTGTTCACAAGAAACAATTATTTATTCCAATCGTAGTCGTGACCGTTACCGTTTTCTTTCAGACATATACAATATGTCTATTTAGACCATTAGACATATCTTTATTTGGTCCAATAACTCATCAAAAAGATTAAGGTTTCCTGTCGTTTATCGTTAGGTGTGTATGAGTATGTATTCTCGATTGATATGCAAAGATATATTTTGTGAAATGTAAACTTGTTCGCGGTTGAAGTAAACTTACGAATCATAGGCAACCACAGTTAGGCATCAGCATCATCACCAGCCCATACCTACTAGTAGACTATACTTGACAATAGTCAATAGTTCTGAATAACTAATCCATATCCTCTGTACATATAGCCCGACGCCGGAGCTCCAGTGGTATCCGACGAGGGTCTCTGGGGCATCACGTCTGGCTGGGTAGCCGTCAACTGCGACCAGCGACCCAGTGCAACACTCTTCTGTCACCTCGCCGACCTGAACGTTCGATCTTGGATGAACACGAACCTGCTCTCAATATAACCTGAGACAGTTAAGTAATTAGAAGAAAGTGCCTTAAGTTGAACGCTACAAAGAAGTCCTCATCATCCACTGCTGTCCACTCCCATCCAAGTTCCTGAGATGCTTTACTGGATCGCCAGCGAACCTTGACTCCTGTATCTGTCGAATGCTATGTCTTCCGCTTTAAGGAGTTGGGAATTGCTGTAGCAGGTATTAAGGTGTCTCTTTTCCAAGAGGTACCTGGAAGATCAGGATTTTGTGTTTAAACTGACTAGGAACCAATTCATCAAAACAACATTAAGTATCTTGAAACCAAAATTTCGTAAGATCGATTTTTAACCCAATTTTTATTGATCTTCCGAATTTTTAATAGATACGTGTTTTGTAATTTATTTTAATCTATTAACTTATTTGTATGTAAATTAATTAGGTCCCAACTTTGGTTACTTTTATTAAATTTGCATAAAATGCATTTTGGAGTTATTTATTTAAATTGCCTAAATACATGATGAAATAATTATTGTAACATAATATTATACAAGCCCTCGAACAAGTCATAGATTTCGACAATGTTCCTATGTACGATCATGTGTAGGTGTACACATAATACACATGGGGTTTATCACCACGGTTTGGATTATTTTTACGTGGATATTTTGAAGTGGTGGCAGGAGTTAAACCTTTCAAACAAAAAAAGGAAATTTCAAAATGGGAATACAATTGGCAGAGAAATCGCGTGACAAACATACAAAAACAAACTCAAATCGAATTTAGAAACTCCTCTGCCGGTCAGTGTGCGATATAGATATATTATACTTCAGAATACCACCTAAAACTACAGCAAGAGTACGAAACAAAAAAAGTTAAAGGTTAAAAAGAGCGGAGACAGCGCACAACAAAACAAAAAAGGCATAGGTAGGGAAATGCCAGAAATCACGAGAAAACGCACAATGAACATGAATGTTACTAAAAAAACTATTACAGTCACTACAAGTTCTTATAAAATACTACTACCGTTATATACTAGTTTAAGCCACATTTTGCAGTGTTGTGCAATGTGGTCCCGCCTGAACAGAACATAAACAAAGTCGTGGGCAAAAGTTTGTCCCATTAGACATACCTAATTTTGGACTTTAGCAAATTTAAATCAACTACTAACTCAAACAAAGCAAACACAAGTCTGCGATCAAAACAAGTACAATAATTACAAGTATTAGTTCCGATTTCGAAGACGGTTCAGTACTAACTGGAATGGTCAGGATTGACGTCGTTGTGGATGACGAGGGTGCCAACAAACTAACCAGTGAGGATGTCGAAGACAAGGAAAATGAAGAAGGCTAAGCCTGGGGATATGTGCATCGCGCTATAGCACAACCGGGATTGAATTCAGGATTGCAGATGAACTAGGATGGTCCAGAAGCAACATCTACCAAACCCCCATTTCTGACTTCAACTGTCGCCCTAGGTCAACAATAAAATACAAATTCGGCTATGGAGGTCAGGTCGTACATGGGTACATCATTTTCCTGCTAAGACATTTCCAACAAGACCAATAGCGAGCGACTAATATGCCCGTGGAAATAAACTCAGGCATAATAACAATGAGACGCGTAATGGAAAACAATTGGGCAAATATTATTTAAGCGTGAATGCGTAGGAACTGATAATGATTTATTTGCATTCGTTACTTTCAGCAAATAAATCCACTGGTAAGGAAAAACATTATTTGTGTCCGGATAAGCTCTTTTAACATTCCATTTGCTTTCCTTTAGTTGGTTTTTTGGTAGAAGTAAAATATATTTTTTAGTTAAATATTCTGTCTATGTTATGTTTTTAGAAAGTAAGATTTATAGGTAAGATAGTAAAGATTAATGCTATCAATAACTTCCTAAGAAGAAAAAAACCTTCCAAACTTTTTCCTTTATTATTTTTTTTACAGAAGAGGTGAATACGCATTTCAAAAATCAGATTAGCTTACAAAGCTGTCACGTTTTTGTTTTTTATGTGTGTTTATTATATATACCACTGTATATACCTACAACAAAATATCGATGTGTAAGCACTATCCGAACACAGTCATTTTTAATCATTTAAATCGATGAAAAAACTATTTTTAGAATGTCACACGTAACTAAATGTTAAAAATTGCTTATTACGCAGGTCTTTTGTTTAATCAATTAGTCTTTTGTTTAACAAAGAAAAACAAAAGTGCTGCTGGCTGTCAGAAATGTGGGATTACAGCTGATAGTATAAATATTTAACCAAGTGAAATTGTTTATCTACACGATGGAAATGTAAATGTCAAAATACTTACAGCTAATTTTAGAAAACCAATAACATTAGGGCTGAACCTTTTTACTAATATTATTACATAAGTTATTATGTAGATACCGCTATATGGGATGAACCAAACAAGAAAATATGCCTACTAGAGTTACTGGCTGTAAATGAAGAAGCAAAAAACATAAAGAAAAATGAAAGCATTGAATTATATCACAAGTATTTTATGAAATCGGAAATCTGATAACAAAATACAAGAAATTATAAATAATCAGAGATACATTGGGCGAAACCCGAAAAGTAAATATGATACGGATACCAATAAAAATCGGTAAATTGGGTGAGATCATGGAAAGCCCACAGCCCTACACAATCTACTTACTAAATATTGCATGATTTGCTATTACTACAATAAGATAATTATATAAAATTCAGACAAATTATAGGTGTAGAATCTGTTGTTAGCGAGGTATACGGTCCCGACAACACGACAGTTAAAATTAATTGTATTTTAATAGAGGCATCAAAAACTAAGGCCGGTAAAAATGATGAAAACAAAAGAAAACATAACAACAAAACCAACCATAAACAAAACGGAAGGACACTGTTACCGCCAGTGGATCATGACAATGATAGGTAAACTGAATAAAATAGACAAAACAAAAACTTATTAAAGAGAAAACTGTTAGGGTGTCAGGATTATGAAGAGATATTGTTTACAGTGAACTTGTCGCTGGTATCCTATGGATATATCACGGGATGGGTATCTCCTGTGATCAAGGTCCTGCAGTCAGCTTCATCTCCATTAAACCAGCCAATGACGGATAGTGAAATATCATGGATGGCATCCGTTGTATGTTTAAGTGCAGTGGTAGCCGTTCCCTTGTACACCTTTATAGCGGATTCGTGCGGAAGAAAAAAGGCCATCTATGCTATACTCTTGCCACAAGCTGTAAGTATTCTTTTTTTGTTTATTTTTTTGTGATTGTTTAACTTTTGCTTTCAGAAACCAAGGTATCAAGGTACCAGAGGTATCAAGTAAGTAAGTAAGTAAAAACTCTTTATTGCACACACAAAAGTAAAGGATACATAAAAAGAAAAATATAACAATTTACATGCGCGCAAAGGCGGCCTTATCGCTTTAAGCGATCTCTTCCAGACAACCTTTGGGAAGAGGTAAGTTAGCACATTATCTTATAGCAGTGCAAGAGCAAATAAGGGGAAAAACTAAATAATATATAACTAAATTTATAAAGAATATACCATAAATATATTATTATTAAACTATGGATAAATAAAATTCTATAAAATATAAATATTTATATATATATATAAACAATAAGAACTTTAATCATTGCAAACAAACAGTTTTTGACAGGAAATATTCATGTACCTTCTTTTTGAAGATGGGTAACGATGTACAGCGACGTATTTCTCTTGGCAAAGCATCCCACAGATGGGCAGATCGGATTGTAAAGGATTCCTTGTAATAACCCGACCGCGTAAAAGGGGCTTTAAGTACAAGTATTTTGTTTGCGTGAAATTGGAAGACGTACCGACAACTTGAGTTGTCGTTTTCATATCCTTTACTATTATGGAGTTCAGTCTAATCGGCGTATTTTCTTTATTTTGTGGATTCTAGTATGTTACAATAGAAAAAGAACAACGGTTGAGCGCTACAACGATAATCATGGCAGTGAGAGGGGTGTCAGTTTCCTTTTATTCAGTAGATATAGAAACCATATTGGCTTCTAGGGGATTTTAGTTCTTTTTTTATGACAAATTTAATATTATCATTGGACGAGCTCAATTGTTTTGCCTTTTTCTATAAACGTAAAAAAATTACCTCCATCTACAACGCGCTAGATTTCAGCTCTGCTGGATGCTGACCTACTGGGCTACTAACTCCGCTATGCTGATCACAGCGAGGGCATTAGGAGGAGTCGCTTCTGGAGGCTGCTTTATCGTTATACCGCTGTATGTGAAGGAAATCAGCCAGGAGAATATGAGAGGTATAGTATAGTGTTGATATCTATTTAAAGTAAAATAACGAATATATCAAGCTCGGTAGTATGCTGACAACACGAAGGAAGCATAAATATGTTCGACGTAATGGTCGAACTATCATCATCATCATCCTGGCGTCATGTCCCGGCTTCGTCCCCGCGCAGCACGCGAGGGCCCAGGGTCCGCCTTCCTGCTATTTCTGGCCCACCTCGCTCGGTCTTCGGCATCTCTCGTGGTGAGCTTATTGGCACGCATATCGTTCTTGACAACGTCAAGCCATCGCTTCTTGGGCCGGCCTCTCCTTCCCGTGCCCGGCGGGGGCGGCATAGCCAGACACTTGTTCCCCACATAACTTGCCGGTCTGCGCAAGACGTGGCCATACCGTCGAAGGCGGCACTCTTGCAGCTTATCTGCGATGTCACGGACGCCAAGGCTACCCCGAATGTGGGCGTTTTGAACCCGATCCTTCCGTGAAACTCCACACATCCACCGCAGCATCTTCATTTCCGTGACACGCAGCTCCTGCTTGTGTCGCTCTAAAAGGGGCCAAGTCTCGCTACCGTAAAGAAGAGCAGGTCTAACGATGGTCTTATAGACCTGTCCCTTCAACTTTATTGGCATTTTGGGGTCACAAATGACACCTGTTACCTCCCGCCATTTGGCCCAAGCAGCGGATATTCGGGCCTTGACGTCGCCATCGATGTCCCCGGTTGAGCTAAGCACAGATCCCAAGTATCTCACCTGATCCGTGCACTTGACTTCCTCATCGCCTATGCGCACGGGTAGGGGATCTGCACTGTTGCAGGCCATGTACTCTGTTTTCGCCATATTTATCTTCAGACCGCCGTTCTCAAGTGCCTCCTTCCACTTTTTTACACGTTGGATTAGCCGCCCCTTGTCAGAGTCTGTCAGCGCGATATCGTCAGCATACATGAGCAGCCATGGAGGTACCTCATGATAATCTCGGATGCTGTCTGACAATACGTCTAATATCACGTTGAACAGAAGTGGGCTGAGCACAGAGCCCTGGTGTACCCCAACGGTAATCGGGAACGGTTTGGTGTCACCAACGGCAGTCCTTACTATAGAATCGGAGTCGTGGTACATGTCTCGGATAATGTCAATATAGGCCTCAGATATCGACTTGGACCGCAACGCCCACCATATCATCTCCCGAGGGATACAGTCAAAGGCCTTCTGCATATCCAGAAACAGGAAATGCAGGGGTGTGTTCTTTGATCTGTATCCCTCTATGAGAGTTCTCAGGGCAAATACGGGGTCCATGGTCCCACAACTCGGCCGAAACCCATACTGACACTCCGAGATTGTACACTCCCGTCGGATCCGAGAGTCCACAATGCGTTCGAAGAGCTTCATGGTGTGAGACATCACCTTTATACCGCGGTAGTTGGTGCACTCCCGCACCGAGCCCTTGCCCTTATAGACTGGAGTAATAATGGTCCAACTATATCCATGGTATTTCGGTTTGCTGAACTTGACTGTCATGTTTGCCCGATTCAGCGTGAGGCGTGATCACCTTCGAACGATGCCAAAATATATATATTATATCGTATAAAATAAATATCCTATTTAAATACCAACTGTAAGGAACACTTTTGGTGAAAGCCTATGGAAACTATTAGCTCCGAAGAAATTAGTAAACCTAATAGAGCTGAATATAAATTGGAGTTCCTAAAAGAAACCACAGTCACAATATATAAACTAATATTCATTCTGCGATTTTAATATTTCATTTTACAGGTCCACTTGGTGCAGTGATGGTGCTTACTCAAAATATCGGCATGCTGGCTGTGTACGCCATGGGCGGATATCTAGATTATTACACTGTACTCTGGATTGTGGGCCCCCTACCTTTAATTACGGGGCTGCTTTTGCTAAGAGCTCCTGAGTCCCCTGCGTTCCTGATTAAACTTGGGAAGGATGATGTGAGTCAAATCCATGATTTAAAGTTAACTTAAATCTTGATTTTAGTTGCACACAAAATATTACAATACAGTAAAATTAAACACTAATACTTAGAGTACCAAAAACTATGTGTTACTACTAGTGCTACTAGTAGTTATCTGTATACCGCAAACTGGAGAGCTAACAATTAGCTGTTTGTTGTTTTACATTTTACAATACGAGGCTTAGGCGCTGTCCTATTTGGCAATGGTCATACGACCATGGTCGTCTACCGACGGTTTCGAGGTCTTCTATTGGTCGAGCGACGTCCGTCGTACGTCCATGGTCGCACGACCGTTGCAAATTAGGACAGCGCCTTAGATGGATGTCGTGGAGATAATTGAATTCCATAATTATGTTGAACCATTAATTAATTATGTTTTAATGCCACAATTATAACAGGAAGCTTCAACAGTGGTGGGCTACCTCAGGGGACTAGATTGGGACCACAGCATCGTGCGAAAGGAAATTGATGCCATAAAAAGCGAAGACACGTACTTCAAATCCATACCGAACATGTCTTTTACGACCATTTGTAAGTGTTTTCTTAATATATCAAGCAATAGATGACACAACACATAAATAAATATTGATATTGTATCAACCAGTTTCTCATAAATCAAGTCAAACATCCGAGATACCGAAAACAAATATGCAGATAGAATCTACCTTTGTCTTAGATCCTTATCATTAGATAACAGGAAACTGACTTAATGTTCTGATGTAATGTGTAAGCTAATAATAATATCACATGCTTCGTATTGTGTCTGCGTTGTCACTATGGGGACTAAGCTAATATGCCTCAGACCTATAAGGACTAAGTTGGATATTTTGCTACCATTGGACATTGTGCAACTTGGACATTTTGCGACTAAACGACCTATACTTACGATGTCTTGCAAACCGAAAATAGAACTTGATAGTATCGGTTCCCATCCGATAAAAATTTGCGCTTTTGTCAAGAAGATAGTTAACATTTCGTAAGAAAGTAAGCAAGTAAAAACATTTATTCTACTCAGACACGCGGCACAAAATTATAAGATGCTTGACAGAGTGCTGCCAAACCTAAAAATATCCTGGCTCACTGACCAACCTGGTGATCCATTTCTCTGAATTCCAGTCAAGATGCTGGCATGGCGACGCGGCTTCATCAAAATGATGTGCGTTATGTCATGTCATGCGGTGTGCGGTTGCATGGTGATCACAGCATATGCAGCCAGCTTGCTCGAGTCTTCCGGTGTTTCTCTCAGTCCTGAGCTGCAGACCCTGAGCATTCCTATAGTCATGATCTTAGCTTCGTTCGTTTCTATGAGCGTGATTGAGCGATTTGGGAGGAAGGTAAGCTATGAATTTGTTCATAGGACCCTAGAATAATAGCTGATTAAGAAATCTCCATAAACATAAATTTAGCCCATAGAACCTATCCCGATATCGATCGTAAAGAAGCTGACAAACACCATACTTCGTACAAATTCGCTCACTGAATTAAGTGCACACCGTAACGGCATACTTAAGTACGTAATTTTTTTCTTCACAGTTCCATTAAATTAACGTGTTTTAGAGGTTGGCAACGCATTGGCGATACTCCTGGTGTTGCTAATGTGTAAAGGCAGCGGTGACCACTTCCCATCAGGTGGCCCGCTTGCCTGTTTACCAACCGTATGTCATAAAAAAAAAATCTCGTAGTCTCCGGTATGAAATATCATTATATTAACATTGTAATATAAGTTTTGCATGGAGCAGATTACCATATTTACAATAATCCTTTCAATATACCTACCCTTTCCTGTCGGAAATTCTTTGCACTGCACTACACACCATCTACATCCAATCTTTACTTACATAAGTCGGAGCTACTAGTGTAGCTTACTATAGTATACCATTTTTCGAAGTCGGTAGAAATAAATAGTTCCATAGTTTACCGACGAAGATATTTCCTCAAGCACCCGACATTTTTGCTCTTTGTTATCGCCTGCTAGAAAATTTTTCATTGTCTATTAAGGACGTAGGCCTGCTCCATCAGTGGACTAGTAGCTGATGATGCTGATGATTTTCTTCTTTATTCCCAGCCAGTGTTAGTATCCTGCTTCGTCATTGCCGCTGCATCGATGATGACATTAGGCTCAATGTTGGTCTGGCAGCGCGCCGGCGGCGAACCTCCTGGCTGGTTGACGGTGCTAGCTCTGACTAGCATGGTGGGATCATACGCAGGTGGTATCTCACCAGTGCCCTACGTTGTGATGGCGGAGATGTTCAACTTCCAGGTAATTCTTGATTGACTGGAAGCGTACAATTTAGAGTCATAGTTATGCTAAGATATATCAATTCATTTATTCTGACTATACTCGTATATTATACTGCAATTACAGTGAGCCTCTCGACAGAAATGCTCTTTTTTTTTAAATACAGGCAATGTCAAAATGTGTTTAACAAAAATATGCAGACGCTAGTGAGCAACAGACATATAAAAATTAAGAATGACAATGAAATTAATACACATCCAAAATGTCTGCTAGACTACCGGACACCACGATGATAGCTAAGAACAAAACACTCAGCAGACTCTGTTTTCAGATACGAGCGAAGCTCCTTGGCATCATAGTGTCGTACGGCTGGTTCCTCTCCTTCGTCCAGCTGATTGTCTACGCACCTATCTCATCGGCTTTCGGTGCTCACGCAGCGTTCTTCGCGTATGGAGCAGTAAACCTCTGCGGCGTTGTTGCGAGCCTGGTAGTGCCTGAGACGAAAGGGAAATCCGTTGAGCAGATTGAAGACGAATTGTGTGGAAAAGATAGAGATAAAAATAGTTTTTGAGATTTCGGTGTTTCATTTGAGGTTCTCCTCCAAAATATGCTTATGCGACCGTCGGTGGCCGAATGGTTAATGTATTCGACTCGTAAGCGAGAGGTACCGGTTTCGAATCCTACAGCGGCCTCTGACAGACCGATGTTATGTACATTAGTTGAATGCTAACTGATGCTCTTACGCTGAGGGAAAACATCGTGGTAACCCTGCAAATTCAGGCGTTCTAACCCTTACCTTTCCTACACCGATAAATTGTAAATATATTACTCGTACATACAATACGTACATTAACGTCACACCTATTTCCGGTAGAGGTAGGCAGGTTTTGCCCCACCACTCTTTCCCACCGCTGCAACTCGCGTGTTGCCAGGATCTTCAGGATCCAGGATATAAGATAATACTATAATAATTAAGAAGTAACAGGGGCCGTACCGCCAATCTCTGATAGTGAGCCGCCATCTTGATCCAATTAAGTAGACTCATGTCTCTACTCTAGACAACAATCGCAGTAAAGAAGCCTGGCTCTGCCTTGCTGCGATTGGTCCCTACTCAATAGGATCAAGATGGCGGCGTACTATCGGAGATCGGCGGCCCGGCCCCAGTTAGGAGGATGCCAATATCCTGGAATAGCCTTAAAGGCTTCATCGATGGCTGAGCACGTGAGGATGAGGTGAGCACGTGGCATATGATAATGAAATCCACAGTCCTATGAAAAAATGTGAGTGGATGCGGCGTGTGAAGAGCGTCGATAGCCGAGTGATTGAGGTATCTCACTCGTAAGTTAGAGGTACTAGGTACGAGGTTTAGAAAACACTAGTTATAAGTGTCCATCATCATCATCAGCCTAATCAGTCCACTGATATAAATCCCCTCTCTTAAAAAAAAATATAAAATCCATACAAATAAAAGTCAATTGAAATTCGTTAGTCTCGCTAAAACTCAAGAACGATAGGTAGACAAGAGTAGGGTAGGTGTAAAGTAGGCATGAGTAGGCGTAGCGTAGAGTAGGGTAGGTAGGAGTAAGTATAGAGTAGGTTAAGGTAGGTGTAGGCTAGGAAGCCTAGGTGCCTGAACCTGCCAGTGTCAGGAAACAGGCTCCGTGGGCGACCCAAGAAGCGATGGATTGATATCGCTGAGTCGGATGCGAGAGCCAATGGCTTACGACGCGAGGATGCCGAAGACCGGGCGAAGTGGAGAAGAATGGGTAGGAAAGCGGACCCTGGCAGAGGCCGGGATAAGCGCTAGGACGATGATAATGATGAGGGTAGGAAGCATAGAAATCAATGACAGTAGTTACAGTTACTGCAGTCGTGTTCTGTGGTAGGAAGGTAGGGGTGGACAACACGAAGTCACGCAAGGAAAACTACTCAACAATAAAAATTGCGGTTATTTATACGGTACCCACAATGAGTTTGAATGACGAGCGAACGATTAATTCGAGTATACGGGACCAACCATGTACCGACGGGACCAAATATATTAATAATCTCCTCGCACACGAAGGCCTGGGGTTCGCCTTGACCATGACCCAGGATTTGGCAGATAACATAATTACAGCAGAGTGACTGCCATCTGACCTCCGTGACCCTACTACAATGGGAACATGACCAGATTGGATCATGGTTACATATCCAGTCGCCTAAATGTGCAGGTTTCATCAGTATGTTTCCCTCATCGTAAGAGCATCGGTTGGTATTCAACTGATGTAAGTACATAACTCAGAAAAGTCCCGACCGGACCACATATTTATTTATTTAGTTTATATACGAGCAGCATTTTTGCTGATGTGTCTATGTCACACAGTGTTGAAAGTCATTTTAAATCAAGTAGAGACAGTTTATTCGACTTCAACCACTCGTCCAGTCTGTTCCTGAAGGAATTCACTGACACGGCTGTCACAATATTTTGTGGAATTGTTCCAGTTTGATATCACTCTGTTAGAGAAGAAGTTATGGTGCAGTTTGGTGGTTCACATATACTGGACAATGAAATACTGGACATGACCAAAACGACAGCTCGCTTTGGACGTCCTACAAAATACAGTACAGCTGGCCAGCCTACCCAGCAGTTACATTCAAAAGTTACATAAAAGATAACGAAGAACATCCATCGCATACGCAGTCACCAACCTGGTGGAAACGTGCCTTTGTTACACACGTTGCTATAATATTTATTGAATTAAGCAAACTGTAAGACGAGCACCTTTCACAACTATTTTGTTCTGTATTTGCACGGCGGCTGGGAATACTTATTTGTGTACGGAATGACGTCGGTTGCTCTATTGCTATTTAATTGTACGTAGTAGTTTGTTAGGGTTGAACTTGATACTAAACGCGAGCGCTCATTTTCGCTACCTATCCCTTTCACACTCGTGGTAAGTTGCTAGACATCAAAAAGACGAGGTTTATGTGTTACAGGCACTGTCTGAAATAAAATTTATTGCATTGCGTATTGTCCTGTCCTCAACCTGTCACACGATGTTACAGATATGTGGCAAGTAACGTCTTATGAGATCATACCAATCATAGTCACACGTTCAACGACATTGTCCTAACTTCGCTGTTCCCATGGCTTTCCCTCGAGAGTACAACATGGAATTCTTCAAGAAAGGGGTGAAAAGGTTTTTACGGGGTCGGTGACGCGTGGGTGATGCCTCTGGTATTGCAAACGTCTATAGGCTGCGGTGACTGCTTACCATCACGCAGGCCATAAGCTTGTTTGCCACCTTAGTGTATTAAAAAATACTTCTCTTCGAGGTCACCTTTAGAGGTTGGGCCTGCGTGATGGGCCAGTGATAGCGAGGCTCCAAATAACACCAGGATTTTGCCACGGCAAAAGAAGCTAGGGATCTCGAGGCAGATGGCAACAGGGAGGCTTTCATCACTGGAGGCGACCCTGAGTCCAAGCGCGGTGATTCGTTGACACCGAAGGACGTTATGAAACGCCCGAAGACGAAACGCCATCCGGAGGGCACCGTAAATTACGCCGACGCGCTTAAGTCCAAGGACTTGTGCATGGCGTTACTTACGGAGCCATTCCGAGAACTTAAGGCGGAACACCTCGAGGCCATTGAGGCTGAGATCGATGAGGCAATTGACCGACAACTGGGGATTCCCAGCGGCAGTGCTTCGACGACCGCAGCTCCTAGCTTCAGGGGACGACCAATACTCGGCGAGGGGGTTGTCAAACTTTGGTGTTGGGATGATCGCTCGGTGGAATGGCTCCGCAACAATGCGTTCAAATCACCATACCCTGGTACTAGACGCCAGTCTGAATTGCCGAAAAGGGTTAAAGCGTACGTCCTAAAACCGAAGTACGGGGGCGAAGGCTTGGATATTGTCGATTCTCGGCGGATTATCAGGATTATCCGCCGATTCCTCGCATGCTTTGACCCTCTAACCTAACCTAACCTGCCTTGAAAGGGAAATATAAGTATTTAAGTTTATGTATAGGTAATAGGCTCCCAAAACTAGTGATAGTCCTGTGAAAAGTCCTTCTGTTTGGGTCGGGGGTTTCAAAAGGGCTTTTTTAAATTAGTCTAGCTAAACATCTGACCGCCATCTCACCTGGTGGTAAATGACAATGCGGCCGATGATTGAGCATGCCTGTCTAGGAACAGCCTATTTACTCTAGCGTTGAAGGTGTCTAGATTGTAATTATTAGGAAACACAATCGCAGGTATTGTAAGAAATGTTAACTGCAATTATAATAGAACCTAAGTCCGTATTAACTGACAGTAGTAAATGTTATAAAATGTGGATATGGCAATAATCTGGGGATAATCTGTCTTTATCAGTCCTTGTCAGTCCTTCTTGTAAACATTCAGTTATTTGGCTTGAACTTGTACTTTTAGTTTGACTAAATTATTAATCATGCTGAAAATTATCTCTCTCACGTCCTTTTTAATTGTTTTGCCCATTATTTAATAATAATTTTCATAACTCACGAAAATAAACAATCCTGCAGAAATCAAATTTTTTGTTATGACTTTTATGAATGACTTTCATACAGAGATATTTTTTTTATAAGTGATTCGGACTTAGCGTGGTGCTACATATTTTGTAATTTAATGTTAAAAACTGTCGCAGTTACAATTAGACATTTTATACTGCTTAGTCAGCCCGATATCACCTTAAAAAAAAGTACTTATGTTTATTTTATTTTAAATGATCATTGAATATTTTCTTTATGTCTGGAAAGCGGTGCCGCACTTTCCATCAGGTACCTCGCTTGCCTGTTGATCTACAGTAACAAATAAAAATCAACAGTTTAACCTTCTTGTAAGCAAAATTATTTGATTGGATGCTCTCAAGATCAAAACTAACAAAAAGCGTCAACCTCGGAAAAATATAAAGTTCGTCCGACGAAATTCGGAAAATTTCTGTTCTCAAAAGTTCAGATCTTTGAAGGCCCCAAAAATATAGGTGAAATTCGAAAAATCTTTGTTCTCGAAAGTTCAGGTTTTGTAAAGGATTCAAAAATATGGAGTACCTGCCTAACCTATCTTACCATCGAAATCGGCCCATCCGTTGAGGAGTACTGCTATAAATTGTCGCAGTCATTAACAGAAATTTTGAACCGCGAATCTTGGTTACTCATCCCATTATCACCCTGTAAAAAAAGTACTCAAGTAAATTCTTAAATGATCATTGAACTTTTGCTTCACCCCTATACTTACACTAATATTAATTCAGAATCGTTATCACGAAAACTGTGTACACACAAAATCATTGTGTAAGTAAATAATCATCTGAATCTACGTTACTACAATAGGTAGTAGATCCGATACTGTCATATATTTAGTACTTGCTCTCACAATAGCTTGTATTGTTCTGTGATATTACTATAAGATATGTTGTGTGTGATCTAGTAAACTTGACATTTAAAGTGGATCATAAACTTATATATTTCATTAAAATCAGTGCACAAAATTAAAAGAAATCAAAGGAAATGTACACTACGGTCAAAAACGAGAATGGACATTGTTACTTACAATGGCTTATAGCTTTATTAGGTAAGAATCTGTGAGAGAAACGTTGTAAAGGGAAGACCAAGACGAACATATTATCATACGATAAAATCGGAGATATTTTAAAGAAAGGTCAGGTCAAGAGTACCCTAAACCGACGAGCATGTATGGAAAGGTTGATCAATGTTATTGAGGCGAGAGGTTTGTCAGGGCAGTAACAAGTGTAACAATGTTTTTGTTATATGGCAGATAAATACCTGGGGAAAATGGTCACCGCCACTCATGGACGTTAGCAACACCAGGGGCGCGTTGTGTTGCCTGCCTTTAAGAGATCTCTGATGTACCTCTTGAACGATCCCAAGTCATAGTCCAAACTGTGGCTGGGAGCTCATTCCACGTCCGAATCGTACGAGTGAGAAACATTCTTTCGATCCTTCGCGTGGATACAATGTGGTCTCTGCCTGCCCCTACGGGGAAAATGCGTGACGTTAATGTACCTATCTGAGTAAAAGTAGGTACCTAATTTATTTTATATTGATGTCTTAAACGATTTCCTATTCTTTAAGCTAAAGTAGGTGGATCGTCCTTTTCAAAATCTGAACTTTTGAGTACAAAGATTTTCCGAATTTCGTCGGACGAGTTTTTTCTTTCCGTTAACGCAAGATTAAATTAATCATTGTTGGTTTTGATCCTAGAGTATCCAATCAAATATAATTAATTATACATACGATTTAGATGCGGCTTACACTATCATTTGGATAATTTCTTCTGAAAGATTTACAATAAATGTAATGTAACTATAATTCAAAACCCCGAGAACACTCATGCGAAGCCATACTTGATACAAAATTATATTCGGAACAAAACTTCGACTACGATCCCTTCTCCGAATTGATATAGAACGCTCTGCTTTCTACTTCCAGCAAACATGGCATCACTGACACTTGGAATGCAGATGGGCTGGTTATCGCCTGTATTAAAGCAGCTGCAGTCAGACCAGTCGCCTGTAGGACGACAAATGTCGGAGGTGGAAATATCGTGGATGGCTTCCATCATGTGCCTGAGCGCCAGTATGGGCGTCCCCCTCTACTCCTTTATAGCTGACTCTTGTGGAAGAAAGAGAGGCATGATCGCTATAGCTGTGCCACAAGCGGTAAGTAAGGAGTGTGGAAAGCGTATTATTATATTATATATTATTATTATTATATTAGCCAGAATCATCCCTCTGCTAGGTAAAGGTCTCCCCCGATTCTTCCCTCTTCGCGATAAAGTGCCAATATCTGCCAGTCACTTTCGAAGGCTCGCAGCTCATAACTCCTCTGACGAGCAACTTATTTTGTAAATGAAAGATATATTAAACAAAAAAGAATTGACTGCTCTGTGGGTTTCTTGCCGTTTCTTTACCACAGAGACCTATAGGAGACGGCTGTAACTTTCCTTCCCTCCCCGGTAGGAAAGAAGGTTTCCTTCCCGTCGAAATGGAAAAAAGCTCTTGTCCTTCCTTTACCCAAAATTTCTAATCCCTCTTCCCTATCACATTATCGTCATATCTCCATACTGCCCATCC
Organism: Blastobasis adustella; assembly: GCA_907269095.1. Classification (NCBI taxonomy): domain Eukaryota; kingdom Metazoa; phylum Arthropoda; class Insecta; order Lepidoptera; family Blastobasidae; genus Blastobasis; species Blastobasis adustella. The sequence goes on from OU026132.1 coordinate 4,497,033, forward strand.
TCTCCAAAGTACTTGAAAGTGTAGTTCAAAAGCAGTTATAGATAGTTCAACTCAGTTGTGCGCGCTGCGCTATGTGTGCGTGCGCTTGTAAATATACAGCTTTCATTTATGTGGCAGTGACGCGACCACTTGGCGTGCCAATGGCGTGGCGTCATTGTGACGTGTCTGTATATGTACAAGGTTTACCCACACATAGGGCCGCGCGCACAACTGAGTTGAAATATCTGTATCAAATTATCTCTCCGTAAACCATCTCCTTAGTCCATTTCAATCGGGGCATTTCATGCAATTCGCCCTGGCCATAGTACTGTCACGGCTCTACTAAAAGTATCAGAAGACATACCCCTAGCCATGGATAATAAACAACTCACTCTGCTGACTTTATTGGACTTTAGTAGTGCTTTCAATTCAGTTGATTTCGATGTGGTGCTTGGTATTCTGAGATCTCTTAACATATCGCCATCCGTGACTGGCTGGTTCGAATCTTACTTAAGGGGACGCTCACAGTGTGTTCGATCAGATGATCGGTCATCGAACTGGTGTGACCTCACGGCTGGTGCGCCTCAGGGTGGAGTTCTTTCTCCTCTTTTATTTTCCTTGTTTATAAACGAGATTACTCAAGTGTTATCGTGTCGTTATCATCTCTATGCAGACGATTTGCAAATTTACTGCCACTTCAAAATCGATGAAATTGACCAGGGGATTAATTTGATAAATAAAGATTTATGTAAAATTCGGGACTGGGCTAACTCCTACGGGCTTCTTGTAAATCCGGGCAAATCACAGGCGTTAATAATAGGCACGTCTTCTATGCGCGGTCGCCTGAATCTCGCCAGTTTGGCGCCTGTTAGCTACGACGGTGCACCGATACAAATTACCGATAATGCCAAAAATCTGGGGGTCCTCTTCGATTCTCACCTGTCTTGGGCGGGTCAAATTGGGCAGGTTAGTAAACGGATACATTACACGTTTCAATCACTCAAGCGGCTTCAAAAGTTTCTGCCTTTTGAGACTAAGGTAATCTTGGCATAATCCAATCCTTGGCCTGCTTGATTATGCAGATGTCCGCTATCTTGACGCCACGGAGGAGCTGTTAAACAAATTGGAGAGGCTGCAGAATGTGTGCATCCGGTTCATCTTTGGTCTGCGAAAATTTGATCACGTTTCTGAGTTTAGAAATCAACTTAAGTGGTTGCCAATACGTCGACGCAGGGATGTGCATATTCTCAGCACATTGTATAATATACTACAAAATACTTTGGCTCCGCAGTACCTCCGTGAGCGCTTTGAGTATCTGGTGCCCAAGGATAAGCCTACTCGTTCCATAACATTCTTTCTCCTAAAGATCCCGTCCCACACCTCAAGTCGCTACGGCGGCTCCTTCACTGTACACTCTGCGCGTTTATGGAACTTCATACCTCCTAACATCCGTGCTAGTCCTTCTCTGACTACATTTAAAAGGAAATTAAAAGAGCATTATTTCTCTCTTTCTAATATACAGTTATAGTACGTATATATTTATTGTATTCATTATTATTTATAGTATTTGTGTATTATTAATTATAGTATTTAGTTTACTTGTGTGCACTTCCTATGCCTAAATGCTGACTTACGGTTTCTTTGACTCCAAGGTTTGCTGGTAGAAAACTCAACTGTTGAGTTAAGCTCGCCTTTGTACTTAAGTTACCTTCTGTTAATTTGTATTTATTATTTTGTGTACAATAAAGAATAAAAAGGGGTGGGTAGGGATAGGGTAGTGGTAGGTTAGGTGTAGGGTAGGGGTATGGTACGGGCAGGGCAAGGGTAGGATGGTAGCAGCTAGATAAATTTGATATTAGCAGGCAGACACGGCCGACGGTGGCGGCCACTGATGTCATCTTCATACTAGAAGTGGTAACTCCCCGTTCAGTGGCTAGCGTGTCTGTCAGCCAGGGACCGCTCTTTTACTATCTACTTCCTCTATTCATCATCATCATCTTGGCATTAATGTGCCGGTTGAGCGCACGCGAAGGCCTGGGGTCCGCCTTATCATGATTCAGGATTTGGCAGATCAGGTAGTTACAATGGAGCGACTGCCTGCCTTCTGAGGGCTGAGTGTAAGTTTTCCTTCAACTTTACTTTACTATCGCGTTTGCATTTATTATACATGAGAATTAGGATGATGAAAAAACTTCATTTACGTGCCACTAGATAGCGTTATACATTTTATTTTACTAACTTTCACGTAAACGCAATAGTAAAGTAAAGTTAAAACAAACTCAGCCTTCTGAGCTCCGTGACCATACTACCAAGGGAATCTGACCAGATTGGATCATGGTTACACATTCAGTCGCCTGAATGTACAGATTTCATCACAATGTTTTCCCTCACCGTAAGAGCATAGTTTAGCATTCAACTAATGTACATAACTCAGAAAATAGTCGGCGGTACATGGCCGCAGTGGGAGCAAAGAAGCTAGTATGAAATACTTTATATTTTTTCATTGGCCAACCCGTTAGCGGGATGTAATTCGACGCAAGCGACATCTGTCGTCTAAGTTACATATCATTAATATTTCCAGCTGTGCTGGCTACTAACATACTGCGCTTGGAACCCCATTATGCTGATAGCGGCGCGTGCGTTCAGCGGCCTCGCCGGCGGCGGCACCTTTGTCATCATACCGCTGTATGTGAAGGAAATCAGCCAGGATAATATTAGAGGTGAGAATGTTGCAGAAATATAGACACAGACATAGACATAGACATTATTTATTTTGACATCACAATACTCATAATACAAAACTCATTGAGTAAGTTACATTTGTATATCCAAATTTAACATAAATATATATATTTAAAACCTACTCAAATAAAGCGATTCGAACATGGAGTAATGCGATGTCAAAAAGGATAATAAGAAAATAAATAGGATAATAGGAAATATAGAGCTTTAAGTAATGTCTTGGGGCCTTGTGAAGCCTTAAGAGAACGACCAAGCTTTCTTTCTTCTCTTCAAGCCATCGTTCGAAACCTTCGTACCTAGTCGATTCTGTAGTCCTTACACTAGCACTATACCAGTTTATACAGTCCACTGGGTTTCCACTGATTAGTCCCGTAGGACCTTAACATTCTTAAAAGTTATTCGACATTTACTAAACCTATTTTACCTAAAATATGTTTTGTCACTTTATTTTTATCAGGCTTGACAGAGTCATTCCATACCACCTAATAAAAGGCATATTTTGATTTCCAGGTCTACTGGGTTCACTAATAATCCTCATTAACACCGTTGGTTTCCTCATCATTTACGCTATAGGCGCTTACTTGGAATACTACACAGTGCTATGGATCGTTGGCGGAATACCTCTAGCTACTATTCTGATGATACTGAAAGCACCGGAGTCCCCTTCGTACCTGGTCAAGCTTGGGAAGGTTGATGTGAGTAATTATTTTTAACTCCCGCTGTAAAAAGATGTTATAAATTTCACGTTTGTATCTTTGGCTTTGTAGCCCCCGAATGGATGGACCGATTTGGATGTGATTTTCTCTTTTTAAAAGCTAGTTTAATCGAGATAGTTCTTAGCTTAGTTTCATTAAAATCGGTTGTGTAGTTTAGAAAATATTTTAGTTTTAATAAACTTAATCGGGGGTTATCCGACTTTTTCTGCCGGTTAGGTTATTCTTAATACAGTAGGCAAACAGGCAAGCGGGCAAGCAGGCCCCTGATAGAAAGCGATCACCGTGTATGACTTCAGCAACGCTAAGGGCGTCTTCGGTGCGTTGCCCAATTCTAATATATATCTTATAGGATCCATGTAACACTGTAGCTGCCCAACCTCTTTTTTTTTTTTTGCGCCCATCGCAATGGAAATTAACACCCTCCGGTATAGCAGTTGGGAGGGAGGAGGTGAACTCTCATGAGTACCAGCCGGCCGGCCGGACTGGTTATGCACGACTCGCCAAAAAAAGACCTAGGCGCATACGTGCTAAACACCCCCTGGGAGCACCTGTAGCCGGGAATGCCTTTCAGGTTTTATCGGATGCGACACCCCGTAGGGACGGGGTGCGCATCCGATGAAACCTGAAAGGCCCAATCCGTCTGATCGGTAGCGACGTTCAGTTCAAGTCATCACTAGTGACGGATGACGATGTTCTTGGGCTTCATTGTAGTCGTGATAAAGAAACAAAAATAATCGAAATGCATTCGAATTTTGGTAATAAATATTGGGGAAGGACATTTTTGAGACGGGACATTTTCTAGAAAGGTCTTTTTGGGAATTTAATTGTGCCAAGTGTAACTGTCATGCCAATCCACGCCAACACACAGTTAGTTCTACTTGATCCAATCGGCTGCGTCATGCCGATTAGACGATAAGCATTTCATATTAGTCTTCACAGTGACAATGCACCCGCAGTTTTGTGTTTTTGTTGTCTGGGCTGTCATGCTTAAATGCATGAATCGAAGATGTTATAGGCATAATTTACTGCCTACCATGAAGGGCAGTCTGCCCGTTTGTCACTGTGTAGCATAATAAAAAGCATGAAGGTCAGCCAGTATTACGCGAAATAGCCAAAATTATAAAACTTTCATCTATATTTCAAAACTTTTTTGTTCCAGGAAGCTGCTTCAGCAATAGCTTTCTTACGAGGCCTGCATCCGGACCACCACGTCGTCCAGAAAGAGATCGAAGACATAAAGAGTGAAGACTTCTACTTCAAATCTATACCGAATATGTCATTTGCTACTATATGTAAGTAGGTATATAGGCATAGCCATAGGCATAGCAGGGTGACATGAAGTGATGACAATTTAATACGGGGCAACACTCGCCATTTGTCTTACGGTCTTTCCACTCTCTTGAGTTACAGTGCTGCTCATTGTCTGGTCAAGAGAGGGCCTAAATTATCTGCCCACTCATATCCGTACATAAGAGAGTTCTTGGAACTACACTTTTAAACAAGGTTCAGACTGAAACCTTGGAATAGATAATAGTGTTTTCATCATCATCATCATCACCCTTATAAAACCATGGATAAAACAGTCATGGCCGATGTGGCAGTAAAGTTCTCGAGTGGTGACCACGTACCCTCAGACTCCGGTAGTCCTCTGGCAAGGTGGACTGACGACCTGGTAAATATCGTAGGTGCCAGCTAGATGCGGAAGGCACAGGACCGGCCTTCGTGGAGATCTCTGGGGGCCCAGCAGTGAACGTTTTCCGACTGATATGGTGATGATACTGTTGAGTCCAAAATTTAGCAACGCAGAGTACGTTGCTTGTGGTTGCTTGTTGTCCTTCAGCGAGCAGATGCCAAGGCAGGTAGAACAGGCGAGCACATGTGTTCAGATAAGTTTGTGTCACTCTATATGTTTCTTTCTCTCGCAGTCAAAGTGACACCATGGCGGCGAGCGTTCACCAAGATGTTCCTAGTGATGACTCCTCACGGCCTGAGCGGTGCCCTGGTGGTGATGTCATACGCCGCCACCCTGCTCGCCGCATCTGGCGTCTCCATTAGCCCTGAACTGCTCTCGCTCAGCATTCCGGTAGTCATGATCCTGGCTTCCTTCGTCTCTATGAGCGTGATTGAGCGGTTTGGGCGGAAGGTGGGTGTTGAAGCTTTCTTGTTAGCTGGCAGGCTGTACTTTTCGGTAGTGTTTTGGCGATTTTTACTTTCATACTAATATTTATACATTTTCGATGAAAAATGCAGAGGTTAAGGCATTATCGTAAAAACCTTCTTATGTTTCACCAACAACATTGCAACGATCTCCCTTCACATAATACGCTACGATACATGCACGTACGTTTCTTGTGGTCATCAGTCATCTCGGCGTTAATATCCCGGTTGTGCGGGCCCGGGGTCCGCCTTGACCATGATCGAACATATGGCAGATCAGGTAATTACAGTGGAGCGATTGCCATTTGACCTCCGTGACCCTGTTAACAGGGGAATCCGACCAGATTGAATCATGTTTCATCAGTCTCCTGAATGTGCAGGTTTCATCACTATGTTTACTAACAAAAATGCAGTGGCTACTGCGTTGTCACTGATATCTAAGTTGTAAAGCCTCTTGCCTTACATGAATTTTTAACATCCTAATCATCCCTTTTCTATCACAGCCGGTGCTAATCACAGCCTTCGCCCTGGCCGCCGTCTCCATGTCCACGGTCGGAGTGGTCGAGGTCTGGGAGCAGATGGGAGGCACATCGCCGTCTTGGCTGACTGCTTCGGCACTGGTGGGAGTAGTGGCTGCTCAGGCGGGCGGCATCTCCCCCGCGCCTTACGTCATCATGGCTGAGATGTTCAACTTCCAGGTTGGTGGATGTTTAACACAGAGATTCGATGTTGTGTGTTGCAGAGTGGGGAGTGTGTATTGATATTTGCATGTCAGTGCCTAAACTGACTGAATGTGAGAACTGCATCTCTGATAATTGTACCACCTACATTGTTAATGTACCTACCACATTTACAGCAAATAAATGACTCTAATTCTAATTCTAAGCCCCTCACAAGATGGACTGACGAACTAGTAAAGATCGCTAGTACCAGCTGGAAGCGGAAGGCACAGGCCCGGACTTTGTGGAGATCTTTGGGGGAGACCTATGCCCAGCAGTAGGCGTCTTTCGGCTGATATGATGATGATTATTATGTGTGTTTCAAGTATGGCGACCATAGAAACCACCGTTCCGTTCGGGTACGACACCAACCAAAAATGCTTCTGCAAGGGTGTATGTAATTCATATCAGCAAGAACGAGTTATGGCGTCCGTTCCTTCGTCTGTACATGTATTTTGAGCAACCGAGCCAAGGCGGATGGAGTATTGCGACAAAATAAACCACATAGTTGCATAAATATTTTACAAATCACAACCTCATTTCACCGGTCACCATCGGGAAACGCGGTGGACGTTTTATCCATAAGTCGTGGATCTTCCAGTTAACCGTGAAATGAGAGAGAGCCTGTAAAAATAAGGCTTTAATTAACTTTGAAATTATATATATTACAACTGTCTAGTTTCTTGCTGTTATTTCCATAGTAAGCAATGGCCATATATCACCACATTCTTCCCCCCTTAAGGAAACGTAATCCTGCAGATAACATGGAGGATTTCTCACGCCAGTGGACCTCCTTAAAGGTGTCAACCCTGTGTCAGGTTGATCTGTGGAGCTAGAGTCAGGATCTTCATCTACAGAATCCCGGTCCCTACTAGTTGATGGCTCATCCACAACATCCGGCTGATCCCCTCTTGGAGCTAAATGCCTATTTGACATAACTCTTTCCCTTCCATCTATAAGGCGTACGTAAGAATATTGGGGATTCGGGCGTTATTCCCATAGTAACCAATGGCCATAGATCACCACAAACCGCACAAACCGCTTTGATTTAACCTTTATTTTATAATGCTTAAGTATAAGGAATTGAACTCGTTGTCTGCCAGTGTGTTCCCTGATCATTACTGTGCAATCGAATCTGAACGCCTTTAGAGCGAATAGGCTGTTTCTAGACAGACATACTTCATCTTTGGCTGCATCGTCACTTACCACCAGGTGAGATGAGACCCCCGACTAAGTTTACTTAAATATTTTTGAAAGCAATGAACCGATTTTAATGAAATGCTAAGCTAAGAACAATCACGATTACACCATCTGGCTTCCAAATAGAGAAAACCGCATCCAAATTGGTCCATAAGTTCGCGCGCTACGATGCCAAAAACAGATAGATACACAAAGCCACAGATACACAGATCCCTCCCCCAGAGAACACCCCTCTTTTCCGTCGTAGGTTAAAAATAGGTTCAGTCAGAGACATGCAATCATAAGTATTTTACAATAAGTCTTTCTTCTGGCAGGTCCGAGCCAAATTCCTAGGCTGCATAGTGTCCTACGCATGGTTCCTGGGCTTCGTGCAGCTGATCATCTTTACCCAGATCTCCATAGCCTTCGGTTCCTACGTAGCGTACTTCGCCTTCGGTGCAACCAATGTCTTCGGTATCGCCGCAGCCATGATGGTGCCCGAGACAAAAGGGAAGACCATCGATGAAATCGAAAACGAGTTGAGGGGTGAAAAATAAATATAGTTCAAAAGCGGCCATTTTGTTTCTTTTCAAAGGTATCTAGAATAGAATAGAATACACATACAAAAATCTTATGCTAGTAAAGAATAAATGACAAACATAAATTTACTATGTAGATAGGCACCTACAAATCACATTGTCACGAAGTAACTTTAACATCATCATCTCAGCCCGTAACAGTCCACTGCAGGACTTAGGGCCTCTCCCACGAAAGGGGAGGTTATTGCCATAATGTCTACGCTTGGCAGGCGGGTTGGAGATCGCAGTGTTTAAATATAATAATGGGAAATGCTGCTGCCCATTTTCCAGACTACAGAGACTCTTGATCTTTTGCCTCGAAAACATTAGTCGCCTTGTACGACACCCATGAATGTAAGGGGTTGGTGCTATTCTACTCTGCCGGACACCACACGGCCAACTTTAACATAATAAAGACCTATAGGTAAGTCGTATGTGTGTGCTGTAGCACAAAAAGGCATACAAAAAGGCACTCAGCATAGTGTACAGATCTAGATACCTACGCTCCAAGCCTGTTTCTCGTAACTAAATAATTAACTACAAAATACAAATCCACTTACTTACAAAGGCATCTATATACCTACTTGCGTTAAGCATAGCTCACAGAGAACGGGTCGAGATCGCGTCACTCGTAGGTGTTCCACTGTTGGCGAAGCGAGGTGCACCAAGATCTTCCGCTGGGCACCTAGAGCAGTCTCCAGGTTATTACGTTATCCTACGTTTATAGCCCCTTGACGGTATTTTATTCAGTAAGTAGGTACTTACCAACCTAAGAAAAAGTACGATTGTGAGCGGGTAATAAAATATATTACCCGCTCACAATCGTACTTTTTCTTCTTGAAAGCGCTGGACGTTGATTCGCTAGCTGCTGAGTGGGACACAGCTGGGATGAAGAAATGTAGGTATTTCTTGGAAATTCCATCATACAATGAATGTATTGTTACTGAGAGCACCAGAGACCGAAAAAAATATTATCTTGCCATGAAGGTGACTGACATTTCTATATTGAGAGAGCTTAAAGTTTAGTCTTTCAGTATTTTAGAGTAGTTAGTCGTTAGTCAGGTCTTAGACTGGAGGATTCATGATGATCATTTTGTTGATTGCATGCTTTAAAATTATTTCGCTAACTAACGACATCTATATTTATATAACCGCAACTACCACTGCGCTCCGGTTCAATATGAATATTTTTTGAAAAACTGTCACAGTTTAATATAGTTATTATACCTAATTAATAAATATCAACCCCATAAAAATAATTCTCTTAACTTATTGACAAAATAGAAATAAACAAAAAGAAATATACTATGAGGTAATGGAACGTGAAATTTTGACATGTCAAGATCAGCTGTCAGCTCAGCTGTCATTTAAATTTAGGTTATGTTTGGATAAGGTAAAATTTCCATAATAAAAACTGTTTGTGATTTAACTGGATAAATACAATCGAGTTCTTTACAAATGTTAAATTATATATCTAAATTTCCGTTCAAAAAACTGTCCTTCTGTGACTTTCGATGACATTTTGGTCTATTTTGAGACTGCATAGTTAGCCAATAGCGTCCAAAGGTGAAGGTTTCTGTGTGAACTAACGGTCAGTATGGTTTAGACAGAACTTCTACTATCTCGTGGTGCCCTGATATGGACAACCTGAAGAATCGGGCCGGCGAAAACCTCGAAGCTTTGCATGTAAGTGACTCTTTGAAGGTTATGTTTGCCTAGTACTTTTGCGCGCCATCGTTCGGTCATTCACGCCAGCATTTGGGGAAAACAAATTAGAAATTTATTTACTTTTGCAGAAGAAATAGATTTGCTCGTTTGTTTTTCTAATGATAATGAAAGTCATTGGCATTGTTGCCCTACATTAGAAGAGCAATGGCCCTGAACTTATATAATAGTTACATTAATAGTGATAGAATCAGTGAGAAGGTTAAAGTTGAAGTTTAAGAAGTTATTTTTTCTTGGGCTTATGTGTTTAGTAGGTAATTCAATTTGTAGTTTGTCTACTAACATCATATTTAAATAAGTAGGTAGGTAAATATTAAAGTTACTAAACATATTGGACAATATTATCTACTAGACTATTAGAAACTAGTTTAACCCCAGAACATTCATCTATTATAGTAGATATGTAAAATTTGACATTATTTATTTTGACATTACTCATACATTGGTTTATACATTACTGCACATAATGTATTGATTATGCACCAATTTTAAATGTATTTACATCCTTAGTAATGCGAACTGAATACCTATTCAGCATTACTAATGATCAGTTTACCTCAGGTGAAGTAAACCGATGTCAGTAACGGCCACGGCTCAGCTTAAGATGCAACAAAATATTGCATTGCTGATTTTCAGCAGGAGCTAAAGATTTTACTATTCAAAATTTTTACTGTAGATGCATAAGTTTGAATGCTTGTAATTGTATACTTAATATTTGTGTAAGTGATAATAAACCACTATAGTATAAATGCTTTGTTCCTAAAAATCGAAACAGCAAGGTTATTTTGTCTTTTTTAGGATAATGTTTAAGGCCATTTGCATTGGCCACACATTGGCTTGCTGCTAATTTTTTGGTGTTTGAAGATCCTAAATAGTGTACGCCTAAATCATTAACTAGTGGCCTTGAATGATATCCGTAGTGGGATGGTCAAATAAGAAATGAAGATGGAGCACTGGCAACAGTGACATGACCATTATTTATTTATTTATTTATTTAAAACTTCATGCACATTACAGTTCAAAGGCGGACTTAAAGCTACATAGCTTTTTCTACCAGCCAACCAGAGAGCAATAAACAAAAATTATAAGGGCGGTGTAACAAAAAGGAAGAGAAAAGAACTAAATAGACTAAACGTAAAACAAAATTTAAAATTAGAATACCAAACATTCACAGACCGAGATTTACAGATTATGTAACAGGAGAGAGAGAGAACAAGAAACTATGTAATGAACAGATCGACAGTTTAAGCACTAACACTAGTATTTACTGTATTAGTAATAGAGAATAATTTTCAGGTTGCCGCTGTTACTGCTGCAGGCAATGGCAGAGCTAAAGTCCATGACATAACTCAACATAGTCTTGAAGCTGTAAGAAAGGTACATATTTGGCATATGTTTAAAGTGACAGGAGCATCGGTGGCCTAGTGGTACAGGTATCCAACTCACAAGCGAGAGGTACCGGGTTCGAATCCCACTGCCGCCATGTAGCAATGACTTTCTGAGTTATACATACATTAGTTGAACACTAACTGAGGGTCTTACGGTGAGGCATATACAGGACATTAACACCAAGATGATTATTTTTATTTTATATGTTTAAAGAGGCACCTATTAACAGAGAGTATATTTATACTATGTATAGTAAGGTACCCTTTATTACAACAAAAACCACTGCCAGCGAACCGACAAACTCTCGTTCACCCCAGCGGTTGTGGGTTCGTCGGCAGATATCGCCAGCCCACTGCCACTTCGGCCTACCAATGTACTGTGCGCTATATACTCTGTGCTATATCAGTAACTTTGGCATCTCATGACAGTATATTATATCATTGGCGAAAACTTGTAAATGGCTCAAATTTTCAGATAAAAGAAGCCTTCAACGAGATCTGGCACCATGAGCTGATAGCGGAGTCGCGCGCGCGCATCGCGGCCTTCGCGCGCGACGCGGTGCAGCGCGTCAAGGACGGCACGCCGCCGCTGTCGCCTGTACTGCTGTATGAGGAGCTGGTCGCGCTGTTCAAGGATCGAGGTGAGAAAGGAATATAGAATAGAATATTTAATTATTTGCAGAGAATATGGTGTTACATATAAATGGGTAGTCATTATATATTTAGCCAATATACAGAGGCCACAAAGAAATAGGTCACAAAGACCGAAAACGTATACACTGACGCATTGTATACGTTTATGACGCGACTCGTGCGTCACGTATTTGACGCGTGCTGTCCACAGGCTAGCTCAAAAAAGCTGCGTATATTGATCTGCGTCAAAATCGCAAAATTTTGCATTATACGGAAGAAGATTACTTAATTAAGAGAAAAAATATGGGTTGCCTAATCTTACCCTCATCCTTCTATGGGGTTGCCATGGAGACAATAAACCTTCATCTGTTATTTAATTGAGTTATACACAAAATATATGGTTGCCTAGGCAAAACTTAGTTCAAACGGAAATATTGGTGAACATTTATAAAATAAATTTTCATTCATTTATTTTATGAATATTCATCGATAGAATGGCCAGCCGGTCACGTCTTGCGCAGACCAGCAAATTATGTGGGGAACAGATGTCTGGCCATGCCGCCCCCGCCGGGTACGGGAAGGAGAGACCGGCCCAAGAAACAATAGCTGGACGCAGTAAAGAGTGATATACGTGCCAACAACGGACCACTAAGAATGCCGAAGACCGGGCAAAGTGTACTAAGAAAAGTAGGAAGGCGGACCCCGGGCCCCCGCGTGTTGAGTGGGAGCGCAACCGGGGTTTAACGCCAAGATGATGATGGAGTATGGCCGGATCTCCTACTATATCGACATTCATTCTGACATTTTAAAATGTGAAACGCTAGTATATGGAAGTCTAGTATATCTAAAATTATAGCGACCCAAGAAGCGATGGATTAACATCGCTGAGTCGGATCCCAAAGCCAACAGCTTATAACGCGAGGATGCCGAAGACCGGGCGAAGTGGAGAAGAATGGGTAGGAAAGCGGACCCTGGCAGAGGCCGGGATAAGCGCTAGGACGATGACGATGACGGTGACGATGATCCTCCCCAGTATGGCGCCGGAGCATGGCCCTGTTCCTCATGGGCGCCATGTGCGGCGGGTGCGCGGGCGTGGCGCTGGGGCTGCGGCTGGGCGCGCGCGCGGCGGCCGGCCCGCACGCGAGGGCGCTGCACACGCATCACGACCAGACCGTGGTATTGGTTGAAGATGCTGTTACGCCAGGTTGGTTCTAGATATTTAACGACTGTTATATGCTGCTACATTTAACTAAGCCAACGTATTTTTTGTTTTCAAGTCACCTTTGATTTTCAAACTGTAATATAACAAAGAAAAATATATTTAATACCAGTGCAACTATCTTTCTTAAAAGGCTAATGAAATGCCATTTATGTTTTAATATGATTTCGGCCATGTGGCCGCCGCGACTGGCGCGTGTAGATGGCCCAATCTTGACGGCCAATTTTCACACACTCTTTTTATTTACTAAACTAGATGTTACACTAGATAGAACACTCAATTACAAAGCTCGTATGTCAGAAAACAGTGAAAACACTTTTCGCAAATGGCCATGTTTAGATAATAATTCAACGAATGTTATGTTCTATCGTCTCTGATTTATCGCCGTAGACATATCTCCAAGGTAAAAAGTGGTCTCTGAGTGTTTATTCTACCAAAAGTCACTTACTTACTTACTGCGCTGGCTCAGCGATCCAAAGTGGAGCTTGGCCTCCGACACCAGAGATCGCCAGCTCTTCCTATCCTGCGCCATCTCCTGCCAATCAAGGATTCCTAGTGCGTGCAGGTCTTTCAGGACTTTATCCATCCAGGGATATCTGGGTCCCCGACCGGCGACCAACCACCAACTACCAAAAGTCAAAATGATTATAATTTTTTTTCCTCGTCTCCAGCGGCGGGCGCGGGCGAAGTCTTGATCCGTGTGCAAGCGTTCAGCGCGTGCTGCGCCGACCGGGCCGCGCTGCGTGGCAGGGGCTCCGCCTTGCGGGCGCTGCTGGGACGGCCTGCCGTCACCGTGGGACGAGGGTTCGCGGGTGAGACTGAAATCTCTGTCTAAAATGACTGTCGATTCGACAGACGATCCAACTGAGGTGCGCGGCCATTATAGTTCTGGACACCTGCAACCCAAGGGAAGCGGATGCGGTTTGATGTACCTGCAGAGATGCCTTTTGAAGAACCTCATGTTCTATTGTAAAGGAAAGGCACTAATCTATGTCTTAAATTTTCCTGTGTACAATAAATTGTTAAATAAATAAAGACTCCCTTAACGATTAACGACGGTCAACGATCGATAAAATCCTATCCCATCTAAACATTTCATGTAAAATTTGTTCGCCGACCTTCGTAAGCTTAAAGGTATCACTGTGAAAAATTTATTAGATCTCATAAAGAGCCAAGCCCTACAGTCTAACTAAATCAATAAATAATGTGCTTGGACTAATTCAAAGTAAGCAAAGTTTGTGTCTAATAGTCCCTGAAAATCTATCTAGAGAATCCCTGACTGAATAAAAACGTTTTTCCAATAGCCAATCCGCGTGAAAAAAAAATAGCTCAACCGAAAATGAGCCATGTGTTCTCCCCAGTTCACTGCTGTTCTACTTCAGCGGTGAATAGTGCATACTATGGTATAAGATCCGGCCACGAGAATATCTTCCCTCATTTGTTATGGGTGAGAGTAGGCAACCCATATTTTTAACGCACGATTTCTCTGATGAGAGAACACATTATTATGGCCTGATCTCCTACTACCAGTTTAGGTTGACCATATATGCCGCTGTGATTCCCAGGCGTGGTGCTGGACGTGGGTCTGGGTGCGGACGCGCTGGAGCTAGGTGACGAGGTGTGGGGCTGCGCGGCCGAGTGGGCGCCCGGCGCCGCCGCGGAGCTCCTCACCGTCAGGAGGTGAGTATGAACGAGGTGTGGGGCTGCGCGGCCGAGTGGGCGCCCGGCGCCGCCGCGGAGCTCCTCACCGTCAGGAGGTGAGTATGAACGAGGTGTGGGGCTGCGCGGTATCTTCCTAAATTTGTTATGTTATTTTCAACGTAATCCTGCGTTTCCACTGTGTTCCACTCCCTTGAGCGCTAAACCCAGATCACACATCGACCCCGACTCTTTTTTATACCACTAATATGGCAAACAAGCTTACGACCTTGCCTTCTCCATTCCCCCAGTACGCTAGTGAGCAAGCGTCCCCGCGCGCTGGTCGCCGACCTAAACCCAGATCATACATCGACCCCTAATCTTCTTTTCATACCACTAAGGTATCAAACAAGCTGACGGCCTTCTCCATTCCCCAGTACCCTCGTGGTGGCTGTCAAACTTACGATATTACCTTCTCACCCTCCAGTACCCTCGTGGTGGCTGTCAAACTTACGATATTACCTTCTCACCCCCCAGTACCCTCGTGAGCAAGCGGCCCCGTGCGCTGGCGGCGGACGCGGCGGCGTCGCTGCCGTGGGCGGGCGCGGCGGCGCTGGCGGCGCTGCAGCGGCTGCAATACGACCCGGAGAACTGTAAGGGAAAGCGGTATGTAAAAATAAATCATCTTTGCGTTAATCAATAAATAAAATTCATTATTTCAGATATAGTAGTCCATATTTTACATATTAGATAGATTTAAGATGTCAAGTTAAATAATATTGTTACTGCAATGTCAAATAATTAAATTTCCAATTCACAAAGTTAAATTTTCTAATAAAATGTCAATGTATACAAGATAATGTCCAATAAAATAAATTGAATTAATGTCCCGGTTTTGTTCTCGAGAACGAGGGCCCGGGGTCCGCGTTGACCATGATCAGGTAATTACAGCGGAGACTACATCTGACCTCCATGACCCTGCTCTACCAGGGAAACCTGACCAGCTTAGATCATGGTTACAAATTCAGTTGCCTGAATGTGCAGGTTTCATCACGATGTTTTCCCTCACCGTAAGAGAATCGGTTAGTATTCAACTAATGTACATAACTCAGAATGTACATTAGTTGAATACTAAGTCGTTGATACATGGCCGGAGCTGGATTCGAACCTGGGACCTCTGGCTTACGAGTCGGATACTGTAACCACTCGGCCACCGACGCTCTTCTACCGAACTAATCGATTGATATCTCCCCACATATCCAGTGTGGCAGTCTGCGGCGCGGGCAGCGGCGAGGGCTGCGTGCTGGTGCAGCTGCTCAGTCTGTGGGGCGCCAGCGTCGCAGTGCTAGCGCCTAGGCACGCCGCACTCACCTTGCAGGATTTGGGTGAGATATATACATTATTTATTTTTAAACTATTGCGGTTATTATCACACATTTTAAGGTTATTTATTATTTATATCAGCCTGAATCATCCAAATGCTGGGCAAATGCCTCCCCCATATTATTCTATGCTTCGCGATCGATGCTATGGTTTGCTAGTCCCTGTCGAATGGAAACAACTCGTCTCTCCATCGTTTATTGGGTCTGCCGCGACGTCGTTTCCGGGTATAGACATAAATATACTTTTTTTTTCTTTATTCAACCAGAATCTACAGCACATTATATTATAAGTAAACAAAGGAACAAGTTACTTGCTTGTACCAATGATTCTTTTCTCAGTTACGTACATTAGTTGAATGCTGACCGATGCTCTTACGGTGAGGGAAAACATCGTGATAAAACCTGCACATTCAGGCGACTGGATGTGTTACCATGATCCAATCTGGTCAGGTTCCCCTGGTAGCAGGGTCATGGAGGTCAGATGGCAGACGCTGTACTCTAATTAACTGATCTGCCAAATTCTGGATCATGGTCAAGGTGGACCCCGGGCCCTCGTGCGCGAGAGCACAACCGGGACACTAACGTCAAAATGATTATTATAGACTTATATATATTTTTATTTATTTACCCCTTTGTGAAAGGCAAAGGGAGCCCATACAGGCAAGTCTTCCGTTATGAACCGTCGTAATTCAATAATGGTATTGTGATCGTAATATTGCTCTGCGTGGGCTGCGATTGGGTAGGGGTAGGATAGTGGTAAGATAGAGGTAGGGTAGGGTAGCTTGCAGTGTCAAGGGGGAGTTACTATTGCTGTGATTTGCTGTTACCAGTGTGAGAAATGAGCTCTAAAAATTATGTCAGGCTTTAGACATTTAGTATTTGTTATATATTTTATTTGTTAAATATGTTGAAAATTTTTTAGGCTTTGTTTTGTTTAGTTAGTTTTAAGTCAATGTTATTTTAATTTCTTTTTACTTTATTATTTTATGTCTGTTAAAGGCTGCATCTATTATCAGTTTTTATACTGAATTCTAAATGCTAAATAAATTGTTATTTTATATTATATCATCCCACTGCTGGGCAAAAGCCTCCCTCCGATTCCTTCAGTGTAGGCGATCAAGTGCCAATGTCTGCTAGTCACTTTCGAAGGCCCGCAGCTCATCTGTGCATATTTTTATTTTATTTTGAATAAATGAATGCCTTTTTATTTTAATATTTTTACAATATTCCCAGGCGCGACCGAATTCGTGGACGTGGAAGGTGGCCACGTCTCCTCCTGGGAGCCTTTAGAGCAACACGCCTCCCGCCGCGGGCCGTGGGACGCCGTGCTGGCTTGCTCTGGGGCTGGAACCCCGCCCACGCCCGTCGAGAATACTGCTGCGTTGCTCAAGTTAGTATACACGGACTGTAGATGGCGCTGCTTGTAAATCACATTATGGTTGAGGGATGGTCCTTACTTCTAAAAAGAGCTTCAGGCGTATTTCTTGTTAAGGCATGTTTGTCGCTTGAACTGTTCTTGCTATTTTGACTCGAGGGCCGTGGGACGCCGTGCTTGCTTGTTCTGGGGCTGGGACCCCGCCCGCATCCGTCGAGAATACTGCTGCGTTGCTCAAGTTAGCACCCACGGACGGAAGATGGCGCTGCTTGTAAATTACATCGCGGTATAGGGATGGCCCTTACTTTTAATAGGAGCTACAGACGTATTTCATGATGGTGGGGACGTTTTTCGTGTCGCTTGAATTGTATTTACGAGAACACCGCCGCGTTGGTCAAGTTGATACTACTACTCACAGACGGTAGATGGCGCTGCTTGTAGAATACATCGCGGTAGAGGGATGGTCCGTAGTTTTAATAAGAGGTCCAGATGTATTTCTTGTTGAAACGTATTTGTCGCTTGAACTGATCTTTCTATTTTAACTCGATGGCCGTGGGATGCCCCATTCACGATTATAACGCAGGGCCCAGCCAATTCAACCATATTTGAGGGAAAAGAGCCTCTTTCTTAAATCTCTCACCTCTTATAAATCAGGCCTTATACTACAGTTCCAAGCGCACTTGCTCGTACTGGGGCCAACTTTTTAACCAATTTATGCGCTTATTACATTTGTCTGAATTCAGTAAGTAATTTCAGAAGCAAAAAGCGTGACAGCAAATCAAAGTGGAATGTATTGCTCATTTAATAAGGTCCATTTTTATATCACGGCTTTTGAAAAGCGGAGCGACACGTAACATAATATAAGTGATACAGAAATGGATGAGCAATACATTTCACTTTGATTTGCTCTAACGCTTTTTGCTTCTGAATTTAGTTACTGAATTTAGTCAAATGTAATAAGCGCATTAGTCCTACAATGTACTATTCTACCTCACTATACCTCTGCCGTATATCCCCAGGTCGACGGCCCCCCGCAACGCAGTGGTGGACCTGCGGCCCTCCCCACTGCTGTCGGACCGGCTGCCCGCGCCGCTGTCGCTGCTGTTCGCTGCTTCTTTCTACTCCTTCCGCGTTTTGAGGGTAGGTTGAGATGCGATGGTTATGTTCACCGCTATGTGGACGTAGTTTACTATTGACGGTTGCTACTGAACCTGCTCTTACGGCGAGGGAAAACATCGTGATGAAACCTGCACATTCAGACGGCTGGATGTGTAACCATGATCCAATCTGGTCAGGTTCCTCTGGTAGCAGGGTCATGGAGGTCAGATGGCAGTCGCTCCACTGTAATTACCTGATCTGCCAAATCCTGGATCACGGTCAAGGCGGACCCCGGGCCCTCGTGCGCGAAAGAACAGCCGGGACATTGCCGCCAAGATGATGATGATTAACTCAATTTATGAGTTTCGGTAGCAAAATGAATTACGAAACAAACTCCTTTTAGAGGAGAGCGCCTGTTCTTACTTGGGTTGTGACTTGGTACTACATTCTTCTCTAACGGCCAGCTTTATGTTAGTTTAATGTCCCTTTCTTTTTGGCCTAGTTCAGACTCCAGGTTCTCACAATGGCTGTTTATGATAGTTCTTTTGTAATTGATTAAACTCGAAAACATGTATCCTATGTGTAATCTGAATGGTGGATTATCAGACAGCTACTTTAAAAAGTAATATGTGTAGTTCAGCGTGCCTCCTCTTCTTAAGTATTGAATTTGATAACCGAAGTTACTCGGAAATGTGTTTCTTGAAAATATACTTAGTTTTAGTACCTTTTCTGAGAGGAAAGCTCAAGACGTCTACATCTTTAAACATCCAACGGTATCATTTCGATTTATTTTTGAGAATCGTGTCTAATCAACGCCATCTATTACAATTATTTGAACTATTTTCTCTTTTTAATTGGGTCTCAGAAAATATCCCATTGAATTGAATTTGATTTGAATTGATGTTGTTCCGGCAACAGCCTGCCCTTTCGTTGGAAAGGCCCTAAGTCCTACAGTGGACTGTAATGGGATGTGATGATGATGATGATGTTTAATGTTTTAAACTATCGCGGTTATTATCACACATCTTACGGGTATGTTCCGGGTTTCCTACCGCGTACCTTTGTTGACGAGTAGCCCGATATTTCGATGCAGTTGCATGCGTCATGGTCACGGGACGACTTAACTAACACGGGCTACTCGTCAACAAAGGTACGCAATCGGAAACCCGGTACATACCTTTAAAATGTCTCATTGAATTGAATTTGCATTTATGTTATTCCGGCAACAACCTCCCCTTTCGTGGCAGAGGCCCTGAGTCCTGCAGTGGACTGTTACGGGCTGTGATGATGATGATGATGATGATGTCGCAGTGGATGGTGGGCTGCGGCTGGCACACGGACTGGCTGTGGTCGCACGCGAGCCGCGCGCCCGGACTCGAGACGCTGGCACGACTCGTCGATGAAGGACACTTGAGGCCGGTCTTGGATAAGGTGGGTAAACCTTTTTTTTATACCACTAAGGTGGCAAACAAGGTAGCTGGCAAGGCTGATGGTAATCAGTCGCCGCAACCTATGGGCGTTGGCAATACCGAAGGCACTACCCACGCGTTGCCGACCCCGAAAAAACCTTTTCACCCCTTTCTTGAAGAATTCCATGTTGTACTCTCCAGGGAAAATTCAGAAGCAAAAGTCGTGAGAGCAAATGAAAGTGGAATGTATTGCTCATAAAATAAGGTCAATTTCTGTATTACGCCTTTTGAAAAGCGGAGTGACGTGTATCGTAATATAAATGATACAAAAATAGACCTTATTCTATGAGCAATACATTCCACTTTAATTTGCGCTCTCGCTTTTTTCTTCTGAATTTATGCTACTGAATGTAGTCAAATGTAATAAGCGCATAAGACATGTAACTGGTAACTGTCGCGCATAATATCGGCAATTCATACATTTAGGTAGCAGGTATCAAAATGCAGAACCGCAGGTGCGTTGTCACTGTGAGGACTAAGATAATATGCCTCATGCGTGTAATTGCGCTGGCTACCTTAACCTTCAAACCGGAACACAACAATGCAAGCATTGGTACTTGGCGGCAGAAATAAATAAGGCGGTGGTACTTCCCAGACGAACTACTCCTCCTGTCAAATAACTTACAAAGTAACTTTTGGTCATCTTTGCATTAGTGGCTCGGTTTTGCCATCGCGCGCGAACGGCTGGGGTCCGCCTTGACCATGATCCCGGATGTGACAGATCAAGTAATTACAGTGGAGCGACTGCCGTCTGACCTCGGTGGCTCTGTTAACAGGGGAACCTGACCAAATAAGGTCATGGTTACACATTCTGTCGCCAGAATATATAAGTTTCCCCTCCGTAGAGATGTTTTGCCTCACCCTAAGAGCATCGCTTAATGTTCAATGAGAAATAAGTCATTGGTAACTGCCCTGGTGTTGCTGATGTCCATAGGCGGCGTTGACCACTTTCCATCAGGTGGCCCGTTTGCCTGTTTGTTTGCAAAAAAAAATATGTACATGGCGGCACAGGGGTTCAAACCCGGCACCGCATGCTACGAATCGGGCCCCATAACCATTCGGCCACCGATGCTCCTATCTCATACGTTTTTGTACAATGAATGAAACTAAACGAACTATTTGTCCCCACAGGTGTACTTACCGCAAGAATTCGAAACGGCCCTAGCGCACGCCTGCAGCGACGAAGCCATCGGCACTACGGTAGTCCGGTTCCCCTGAACCTCATGTCACAAGTAGTTAGAACAAATCTATACATTAATGTTATACCAAAACAGCTGTTGCAATAGCAATTCGCTGGAAAAGCTTCTAGCAAGGGATTTGAGACAAGCTGCATAATCTCAATGTCTGAAAAGGCAAAGTGAATGCGATGTTTTTTAGGTTGTAGCGACATCTATCGGGAAATGCAACAATGCTCACATTACGAATACACGAATACAAGGTTGACATCCGCACATAGATGGCGCTGACCGTTCCTACATCGCGCTAGAGAAGTGTGCCAACTTCCGCGGCATAAATAGTACTTCTGTCGATCAATTATCGCACCCTTGGTCGCAACACCCGGCCAGGTGAGTAATTACCCTTTTCGACCTTCTCCATCTTCGCTTGCCAACATTGGCGGCAACCTTATCCCTTCACCGCCATATGGTGTATTCCATTCTGGCCGCATAATCACTTAGGTATCACCAGAGGCCCGCCGGAACTCAAATTGATTGTAATGAGAGGTTTTCAAGATGACATTTATGAAAAAAAGAGATTGTCAATAGATGGCGCAGTTCGGTGCTAATATGTCAAACATATACACAAGGACCAATAATATTGAAAGATTGACTGTTTGGATTTTTTTTAATCAGACAAGTTTTAACGATGTGACTTGAGTGATATGTCCTCCTGTCTGACTCTTAGAACAAACGTGATATAAGAGTTCAGTACAGCGCTATCTATTAACAAGGAGATAAAACTTTTTTCTATAACTGTCAAATTAAAAACCTCACATTGCTCTCGCATAATTTTTGAGCGAATGAGATGGCTATACAATTTTACAATATGGCGACGTTCAATTTGAGTTAGGCGGTGGCAGTCTAGGTGAGCTGGCGGTCAAATGTCTTCCTATTTTAGATGAAGTAAAGAAACTGTCTAAGAAATCATATTTATGGACAAATATTGGCAGTATCAAATATTGGACAAGTATCGGCTGTGTGGTGCGGCAGAGTAGTATATCACCAACCCCTAACACTCGTGGGTATCGCACAAGGCGACTAATGTTTTCGATTCAAAAGATCTAGAGTCGCCGTAGGCTGGAAAATGGGCAGCAGCGTTTTCCAATTATATTTACAACGCTGCGATCTCCAACCCGCCTGCCAAGCGTGGAGATTATGGCAACAACCTCCCCCTTCCGTGGGAGAGGCCCTAAGTCCTGCAGTGGACTGTTATGGGCTATGATGATCAGGTATTGTTTTGTACTGGTCATGTTTTTATCACTGCCATTAAGACTAGTACAGACTCTAAGGAAACACAAACCCCAGCAGTTTTCGAATATATTTTTATTGAAAGTTTTTTATGTAATACGGCAGACAAACAGGCAAGCGGGCCACCTGGTGGGAAGTGGTCACCGCCGCCTATGGACATCAGCAACGCCAATGGCGCTACCAATGCGTTGCCCGCCTCTTAGGAGACCTCTAATATACCTCTTGAACGATCCCATGTCATAGTCCAAAGGAAACACTGTAAAAAATAATAAATAAGTATTTGAAGATAGTGTCAAGTATTGAAAAAATGTTAAATGTGGTTTCGGGTAAAACTATATGGGACTCTAGCTTTAACCGTAAACTAAATATAACCATTGGTTAATTTCATACCAGTAGAGAATCGGGCTTATGTTTTTAGTTCACGAAAATAGTGGCAAGTAATAATGAAGTTATAACTTATCTGACCCGTAGGCTAATTATGTAACTTTGTTGCCAACAAATCTCCGATTTCAATGACTGAAATTGTTAGTTTTGCGATTACGTATGATCGATTTAATAGTTGCAGTTTATTGCAATGGAAGTTTGTTAGCAACAGAACCCATGAAATCGATGTTACGGAATCGCAAAAGTAACAATTTTAATCATTGAAATCAGATAATTGTTGGCAACCGCGTTACGTAATTAGTCTACCGGTGACAGCATCGCTTGTAGTGGAATGAGGGGTTTTTAAAATTATATTTAAAATAAGTTTTTCTTGTCGTCTAATAGATAGCGCGATTCAGTGCTAATATGTCAAACATACACACAAGGACCAATAATATTGAATGATTTTTTTTTGTTTAACTGTCAAATTGAAAACCTCTCATGGCGACATTTAGTTCCAGCGTTGGCCGCAGGGCCAGATAACTTTGTAGCACTTTATTATCCGCGTCATGAAAGAAGAGACTTGTTCATGACGCGGATTATACCTAATTTACTCGCGAAATACAATACAAGCCGGTTAATGATACACATCGACTAGTTTGGGTTTCATATGTATTCACACACGTGTGTTATATGATATGGTATTTAGGATAAGTTTTTAATTGTTATGTAGTGACATCTATCGCTCGAATAGGGAAACTCATTCTAAAATACTATAATATCACGCGTGCGACAGAGACAACGCTTACGAAGCCGAACTAGCGAATGTGCATTATATGGCCGATATGGTTAGGGTTGATCGATATTATAAAAACATGATCGATGTTAATATCGGTTCTAAAGCATCGATGGTCGATTAACATCGAAAAGAAAACATAAATGTCATGATTTAGATGTATTTTTTTGGTCCAGCCTGGTTCGGTAATATCGATCGTCGATTCGACGACTTATAGGTGTCAATTGGACCAAGGTAAGTAAGCTAATATGTACAATTATCAGAGAAGTCACAATTCACGGCAGGTGGCCTAGATTACCTATTTCAATGTTCCGATGATTTTCTCGTACCATCGTTGTATCGATATTTTAAATTTAACCTGTCTGTGTAAATCGGTGTTTTGGAGGACTTAGATTAGATTAGATTAGATATACCCGGGCATTTTCCGGAACTCGACGACCTTGCGCCTCTTTTACGTGAGGGTGGAAATTATAGTTTGGGTAACACTTATGTTCCTACCAACCCAATTCCTCTAGAAAATTCAAGAGACCTTTCGGACTCCGGAAGAAGAGAGGTTGGTTCTCCTAGTTCGAGGACTTAAGATAAAATCGGAATATCGTAAATCTTCGCCGTTTTCCAGCTAAACGTCGACATTTTTGTAACATCGATAAATGTCGATCAACCCTAAAATGTCTATAGATTCTAAATTAATACATATTGGCTATTATTATACATCTATATATACCTAAGGAAGGATTAACGAATGAGTTTTGTAAGAAAGAAACGGCGTGTATTTTCTTAACTCTGAACTACTTATGATCTGTCCAGACTGACTTGTCTAATTTGGTGAACAAACAAGACCCAAAATCAGGACTTGTCGTATCAATTACGCTACTTACACTTTATACATAAGAAACACATAGAATGTGAATTTCATTGAATACTGTTGAAAATTATCCAGTTAAATAAATATTTTATATGACCAAATAAGACAAGTCAGTCTAGATTGATTTAAAGACCTAACCTCTAATTCATAATTGTAATGTTAACATAACCTAAGTTGTAAACGGACATATTTTTTAGCCGAATACCTATTAATTCTTATAACGACAGAAATTATTTTAGAACAATTTACTTATATTATTATAGTAATTGTTATTGTTGTAACAATAAATATTTATTTACTTACACGTTTTATAAAATGTAAACAAAAATTTTAATAACCAAAGAGATCCGCGCCATTTTTTAATCTGTAAGACAAAGTATGATAAAAACATCCTGAGCAATTAACTATAATAAGTCCATTTTGAAGTATAAAGCATCATAAAAACCTAAGCCATGTCTGAAATCTATTTATGTCCTTACAAACCGATGTTCCTATTATGTACGTATTTAATTATTAAAATCTATTTTGTAATATTGGCAGACTACATTCTCAGTGGTATAGTGTTGTTAGTCTGACAAGAATAATAGAAAAACTGCCCCATTGCACTCTCTACATGGCACAGGTATCGAGATTAGAGTATATTTTTGTCTGTTATACAACTTTTTTTCTCTATGAATATTTTTCTATGTTGTGCCGTGTGGCTGAGTGGAATAAACGTGTTTTACTTTGCTGTACTTTTAAAAATATTTTGTTATTTATACAAAACATAAAATGCAATTGTTATAAAAAGTTACCTAAACTAAAACTCCGTCACTAAGGTTTATTTTATTTAGTGGAAATAGTTAAAGTTACATATTGTTTTAAACTATCGCGGTTATTATACACATATTAAAGGTATGTTCCGGGTTTCCTACCGCGTACCTTTGTAGACGACCCGGAACATACCTTTAAAATGAGTTAAGAAGTTTCTTAAATACCTAGTCACAATGTTAAAAAGACTGCACCGTAATATTTATTCGCCAGATCTGTAAATAACTGTGTAAAAAGTTGTAAAAACCATTCGATGTAATAGGTGCTCAGTGTAAATCAAGATAGGTACGTCTGTAAATAAAAACTGTAACATTTTGACTGAATCTATGTATTACATACAAATGTCTAAGCTTTGTGTTTGAAACAATCATGAAATGAATATATTGTAATTGTAGATAGTAAATTTTAGTTAGTGTAATATATTGAGAGATGGAATTATTTGTTGGAAAATAAAGTGAAAAATAAAAGTTATATTGACTGTAGATGAGTTTTTTACTTAACTATCTTTTAACCAAAGGCACAGAGGAGCGACTGCCATCTGACTGACCTCCGTAACCCTGTGAACCTGACCAGATTGGATCATGGTTTCACATTAAGAGCATGGTTACACGGTAAGAGCATCGGTTAATTCAACTTATGTACATATCTAATAAGTCATCAGTACATGGCCGCACTGCAGTTCGAACCCGATACCCGGCGGATGGCCGCTTACGAGTCTACCAACTTAACCACAAGGCCACCGACCATGGCGGCATATAAGTTCCTTTTACGCCACATTATCGCGGCTCAAACTTATTTTTACCCAGACATATTTATTTGATACTTTTTCTACTAAAAAACTACGCAGTCGAAATAGGGGGCATAAGTCTACAGGAATTTCTTTCGCCTGTGGTACAGTCAGCTGTAGAGAAAAGTGACACCCCCCCATACATTTAGTGTATGCTAGGGGGGGGGTTACCATTGCCATGCCATTCACTCTGCATCTGACTGTACTACAACTAGTAGCACCACAGGCAAATACAAATAAAACCACCAACTATCCATAATCACATTTATTTCAAGGTTAACCACAACCTAACATCAGCTACAATCCATTATAATAAGTACAAACGAATAACAATATCAGATTTATTATAATTATATAATAATTTCGGGTACATACATACTTTTCACCGTTCTATACCGCATTTGCTTTCCTTTAGGAATTCATTTGACAATTCAACAATTTAATTAAATGTTACTATCAACCCCAGTTATGGTTACTTTCATAGCCAAGTTTACTACAAAAATAACCACCATTATATTTAATTATAGAGAAAATGTATGAATCATCAGATCACGAGTGTTCAGGAGTTCCGGGCCGGCCTGGTTTTGGCCCGCGGGCCGAAACGACAGATGAATTACTTTAAAAGTAGGTATAAAAAAGAATAAATGCTTGAGCAATTCACATAACGCCATCTAGACCCAAAGTAAACAAAGCTTGTACTATGGGTGCTAGCCAACTGATAAACTTTTAAATACATACTTATTATACATTTAACCTCCAGACTCGTCACTGAAATTAAAATTCATTTCAATTGCCCGGCCGGGAATTGAACCCGGGACCAGAGGTGGCAGACCGACGTATTAAACAACTGAACTACTAAGGTCATCATAGTAGTATCTTTCTTTGTTTCTTTTGTTATAATATGAAAATGTAACAAAAGAAACAAAGATCAAAGAATATTAACACCAAGATGATTTACCCATTTTCTCTATAATTAGTAATACCAACTATCTCCGACTTATTCCTACAACTATACCATTTAGTTCCAAAATTTTATTGCATCGTTATTATCAATAATGGTGTTACAAACTACACCAATGACCAAATGTTTATTACGAACAAAAATTCCAATCCATACCACACCCAAAAAAAGTAATATCCCAAGATACCATGTTATATTAATATTGTTAAACCATTCATTGGGTCTCTATAAGGTTCTACACCATAGGTCGGTAAATGACATAATATGATAATATCTAAAAATGTAATTTGAGATTATTTTATTTTTTAATTCGATCAAGCGTTGGTAACAATGTAATTCTGTAATAGTTTCAAAAGCGTGATATCTACTTTTTTAAACAATTTTCTTGCATATTATTATAGAACTTTCTAACTAATATTCAGATAGGTAAGTAGTTATTTACTTCTAAATACCTAACTCAAAAGTATAAGTAATGGCATTGCATTTTTTCAAAATGTTTTTTTTTTATTATTTATCGTGAAAAAGTAAGGGTAAGCTAGACACACAAAAAAAAACATTTAGGTACTTATCAGTAGGAGTGACAACATTAACAGATAGAACAGTATAGACTTTAGGTGTAAAGGCAGTTTAGTGAAATTGACTAATTTGTTGCTTTTATTTCAACATTGCATACATTTTCACCACACATTAAAACTACTGTTTCGAGTTTCTTCATAAATTAGAAATAAATTATTAACAAAGATATAACAGGTTACACAAACTAGGTACAATAACATATAATAAATAATAATATTCATCCAGAGCGATAGTAATAACGACCTTACGTTCAATATCTATTGGGGTTATAATTCTCTGAAACCGAAATTAAATCTAGCACAATGAAAATACTAGATTTTTCTGGTAAGTAAACGATAATTTTCACATACTACACTACTAGTATCAACCACTACATAATATGATTTCCTTACAAAATAATAATAAAAGTATTGTAATGTAAAATAAATGTAATGTAAGGCCTACTGACACTGGTGGTATCTGAGTGCAAAAATAACCATACACGTATGTTTAACAACTGTCTATAACTGATCGAAAACAACTAGTTTCATTCGTAGCTACTTAAAATCAAATATAAACATGAACGGATACAACTAAACAACACAATCCAATATACTTACAAACAGTATAATATAGGTACCTATTCATAATAATAGAAATACAAAAATAAGCTAACCAGCTAATAATAAATGGAAGATTGAAGCGAGATTCATCCACATAATAATTATAATATGTCAACATATTTTATGGAATGTAATAATAATACCATATTGAGAAATACAATGCGGCCAAGTGGTGAAGCGTACACGTCGCCGCATTTAAAGGCCAGCAGTGGGATATTATAGGATGGTACAGAAGGCAGCTCCTCAACCTCAACCTACCCTGGATACCAGACTTGGAGGGCGCCGTATGTTATCCTACTCTCTTTCGTGACTATAATGTGTCTGAAAAGCGACACTGCCAAAAGGATGTGAGATTGACTAGTTTTTTTTGTTTATAGAACTCACACAAAAGGATATGTAAGTAGAGCTTGTCTAACTGAAATGACGCGCCCCACTACTTAATTAGTTGATTCCGATGTGTGAGTGCAAATATTAACAACGACACTTCATCTGTGTGGGAGCGTCGACTGCTCAATCGAACGACGCGCGCTCCTACGTTCGAGTCTCACCGGCAACTGAATGACCAATTACAACGGCATTTGTATATGTGTTGCGTCCATATTTTAAATTTGCCTGTGTGCGTTAATGCGATAGTGGGGCGCGTCATTTCAGCTGAGACGAGCTCTACTATCTCTAGAAAAATCGCAGTTTGGGACAAAAAAAATATTTTTTGTGCCAGGCAAACCTACGTTTTGTAGGTATCCTAAACGTCTACTACCTTTTTTTTTACTCGATGACGTAGGATAACCTACGGCGCCCTCACAGTCACCTACTTTGGACCGTCTCCGGTGCGTACGCGCATCCGTAGTGATGCTAGCTCATTTTATACCGGTGGTAATGAGTAGGTCGATGCGCTGTTCATACCATACAAGTACTTATGGCGAGTTCAAAGTCAAGCCTAGATATTCGAACTAGTCTAACAAATAAATACATAACAAACTTAATAATAGAAACACACTGGACATTGTACAGTACACGGAGGTACTTCACCGTGAAATACCAGTGCTTATAACATCGAGGGAAATACACAGAATAAAAATATCAAGAGTTAAGTACATTTGCAGTCAAGCAAGGCAGTTTAGTTTAGCGTCAATAAATCGTTATTGTTCGTCCAGAGTCGAGTCGGTCGATCGATCTGAAAGAGAAGAGTAACCTTGTAAAT
The DNA here is from genome assembly GCA_907269095.1 of Blastobasis adustella. NCBI lineage: Eukaryota > Metazoa > Arthropoda > Insecta > Lepidoptera > Blastobasidae > Blastobasis > Blastobasis adustella. Next base: position 4,526,456 of record OU026132.1, read on the forward strand.
CGTCTAGCCTAACGATAAACGAATGAAAATCTACCTTACAGATAAAGAGATAAGGTAGAAAATCTCACGTCACGTTATAACAGATGGGAGTACTACTTTAGTTAAATTCTGACATTATTCTGAGGAGTGTGGGTAGGCCTCCCGCAAGGTGGATCGACAACCTGGTAACGACTGCAGGTGCCAGCTGGATGCGGAAGGACCGGCCTTTGTGGAGATTGGGGAGGACAGATCTATGTCCAATAGTAGGCGTCTTCCGGCTGATATGATGATGATGATGACTATTATGACAGTCTGGCAACTGAACGCAGTTCGGCCGCATCGTCACTTACCATCAGGCGAGATGGCGGTCAAATAGCTGGCTAATCTAATAAAAAACCAGATTTGTCGCAAACCAAATGAGCAAGTTTGTCAAAAATTTTTTGACAACTTCTGCTGGGCATCTTTCATTCTTCCCATAAAATGAAATGAACGATTTTTTTTATATTTGGTTAGGTACAGATACGCCGTCTGTTCAAAAAGTTTCGCGAATTTTAAATTTCAGCGGACTACGTATATTTGATTTTTGATTTTACAACAAGAACATACAGCAAGAATTTATAAATAAGTCGCTTATCCGATTACACTCGTACACAAATTATTCTATACTACTTATAATGACATTAGCAATTGCATGAAGTAGTAAAGCACTCACCTAATAAAGGAACAGCTCCGGAAAGTACTTGGTGTACGGCGGCACCGTCTGCTGGTACGTCTTCCCGGCCGGAGACAGCGCGGGAGAGGACACCGGAAGCAGTGGCTCTTCAGATATCGAGCTGAATATCTCGTCCAGTTTCTCTTTCATCTCGTACTGAAATCAAATCAATAAATAATCATCTTTGTGTTCTCGCGTGCGATTTGGCAGATCAGAGGTCTAAAAAGAACACATTGGCGTTTCAAATGATTCATATTAATTTCTCACAAACTTTCTGCAGCTCGCTGTTGTTGACATTGATATGACAATTCAAAATGGCGTCACTTTGTTCCAGTATTGGCCACCGGATCATATAAGTTCGTGGCAGTCTAATATTAATCATAATATGCGCTGGCCTTTTTAGACCTCCTGGTAATTACAGAAGATCGACTACCATCTGACCTCCGTGGCTCTGTAAACAGGGGAGCCCGGCAACATTGAATCGTGGTTACATTCCGTCATAGTTACATTCAGTCGTCGGAATGGGCAGGATTAATCACGATGTTTCCCCTCAAAGTAAGAGTATTGGTAAGTGTTCAACTATTATAACATAACTATTATTTTGTACTAATCTCAATCTAAATCCCGCTCCGGCCATGCACCAATGACTATTTTCTAAGTTATGTACATTAGTTGAAAACTAACCGATGCTCTTACGGTGAGGGAAAACATCGTGATGAAACCTGCACATTCAGGCGACTGGATGTGTAACCATGATCCAATCTGGTCAGGTTCCCCTAATAGCAGGGTCCTGGAGGTCAGATGGCAGTCGCTCCACTGTAATTACCTGACCTGCCAAATCCTGGATCATGGTCAAGGCGGACCCCGGGCCCTCGTACGCGAGAGCACAACCGGGACATAAATGCCAGGATGATTTTTTATTATTTTGTACTAGAATTGACAAGGATTAAACATGGGGTAATTATGAGATAAATGTTGAGGTAATTATGAGAAAAAAATTGCGGTAATTGATTATGGATGCGCGCTAAAATCCAGCAGTAGTTAAAGTCTGTGTATCGTTTGAATACGTGTTGGTACGTGCGAGTGTAACATATGGTTACCTTAGGCTGCGTGATCTGCACCTGATGCTGGAAGGGCGCGGTTCTGAAGACGCTGTTTCGCTAGTAATGACGCTCACCTTAGGTGCGTGTGTGCGTAGTAATGTGTATTAGATATTACTACCGGTCTGCTGTAGGATATGAGGTAGGGGTAATAAAAGGGAGTAAGCGAGGGGTAATTATGTGATAAATGTGTGTTCTAAGGTCCGTGTATCGTTTGAGCGCCTGCTAATACGTGCGTAACATATTTGATTTTAGTTTTTTTAGTATCTTGTATTGTTTTTTTAGTACCTATGAAAAAAGACATGTATAGTGGTGTGATTGAGAGAACATGAATACTTAATTTATTTATTATTAGGTATTTATTATGTTGTAGTCACCTTAGGCTACGGTGCGGAAGGTACTGTTTCGCTGGTGTGTCTATTGGGAGCGAGTTTACGAGTATTTGGGGTTGTCATTACTGGTTGGGGTTATGCTACGGCAAACATGGGGTAATTCCGTGATAAACGTACGTTCTAAAGTCTACCTTAGGCTGCGTGATCTGCACGAGATGTTGAAAGGGCGCGGTGCTGCAGTGATAGATGTTACTGCCGGTCAGCTAGAGGGTACGAGGTTGGGGTAACGACGCGCTAAACATGCGCCTTAAAGCCCACTCACCTTGGGCTGCGTGATCTGCACGAGATGCGTGAAGGGCGCGGTGCGGAAGGCGCTGTTGAGGCTGGCGCGGCGCCGCGAGCGCTCGCGCCGCTCCGCCTCGCCCGGCCCCAGCGCCGCGCGCCGCAGCGCGTCCAGGCTCACCGCTTCTAGGGGCTGGAGGTGCTGGAATGGTGGGGGGATTACGAGTCAACATCACAGCCCATCAATTGTTGCCCATAGTTTATTTCAAATCGTGTCTCGATTTCAATATTTACTCGCTTCTACTACGATTAGATCATTATCACAGCCATAACAGTCCACTGCAGGACTTAGGGCGCCTCCCAGTAAATAAAAATTACCAGCTCAAAATTCATATTCGAAAACTGCAGCGATTTGTGTTTCCTTAGACTCTATACTGGTCTTCATAGCAGTGATAAAAAACGTCGAACATCCTTGATGACGATGTGGATGCAAAAAATTAAAAACCGACGGTTTGACAAAAATATAACCAGTACAAAACACTACCTCATCATCACAGCCCATAACAGTCCATTGCAGGACTTAGGGCCTCTCCCACGAAAGGAGAGGTCATTGCCGTAAACTCCACGCTTGGCAAGCGGGTTGGAGATCGCAGTGTTATAAATGTAACAATGGAAAACGCTGCTGCCCATTTTCCAGCCTACGGAGACTCTAGAAGTTTTTCCTCGAAAATGTTAGTCGCCTTGTACGACACCCGCGAGTGTAAGGGACACAACACTGAGTATTCTTAGGGATATAAACATTATTATGGCTTTATAAGAAAGCACACTGTCGCCCAAAAGGCAATGGAAAGGGCTATGCTCAGAGTCTGTTTGCGAGATAGAATCAGTAATTAATAGATCCGCAAGCGAACTAAGATCATCGATATAACCCGAAGGGTTGCCAAACTTATGTAGCAGGGCACATCGTTTTCAAGTGGCGACCACGCACGGGAAGACACGGTGTGGGTCGGCCTCCCTCAAGGCCGACAGACGACCTGGTTAAGATCGCAGGTACTAGCTGAATGCGGAAGGCCCAGGACCGGCATTTGTAGAGGTCTCTTGGGGAGGCCTATGCCCGCAGTGGGCGTCTTCCGGCTGATATGATGATCATGAAGTATTTTCAGTTTTGTAACTGTTATTCCTGTTATTTTAGCGAGTTAAGCCCCGCTCCTGCAACTCCTATTTAACTAGGATCTACAGCAACGACCCAAGAGCTACTAAGTTTTGAAAAGGTTAATATCAACTAAAATCTATCGAACCATAACCCTCCACTTGGCCCGCTTCTTAAGATTCAACCACTCAATAAACATGTATTGGTACATGTTACACAAAGTTACTACACCTAAAATTAAATAATCTACACCAATCCAACTAAAATCTCAACTACAGCCTACACTTCGAATAAAGTGGTTCATAAACCTTGTCTAAGCTAGCGGCGTCCTTCTTGATACTATGCGCGCTGCGTGGGTCCGGCGAGTGGCCCCAGAACCAGAAATCGCTGCCGGTTTGCTGCAGGGTACGGGGTTGGGGTAAGGATGGGATAGCGTGGGGTAATTATGGTTTTATTATGGGATAGCAGTGATGTAATGATTGGGTAATAGTGGGATAAAAGTTGGGGTAATCATGGGATATCAGTGGTGTACAGGTTGGGTAACAGTGTGATCAATGTTGGGGTAATTATGAGATACCAGTGATGTAATGATTGGGTAATAGTAAGATAAAAGTTGGGGCAATTATGGTATATCGGTCGTGAAATAGTAAGGTGACAGTGGGGTAAATGTTGAGTTAATTATGGGATACCAGTGGTGTAATGGTTGGGTAACAGTAAGATTAATCTTGGGGTAATTATGGGATACCAGTGGTATAATGGTTGGGTAACAGTGGGATAAATGTTTGGGTAATTATGAGATACCAGTGGTATAATGGTTAGACAACAGTGGGATAAATGTTGGGGCAATTAAGTAATAGCATTGGTGTAATGGTTGGGTAACAGTGGGATAAATGTTGGGGTAGTTATGGGATATCGGTGGTGTAATGGTTAGGTAATAGTGGGATATATGTTAAGGTAATTATGGTAAGTATACAAGTGGTTTAATAGTTGGGTAACAGTGGGATAAATGTTTGGGTAATTATGAGATACCAGTGGTATAATGGTTGGACAACAGTGGGATAAATGTTGGGGTAATTAAGTAATAGCATTGGTGTAATGGTTGGGTAACAGTGGGATAAATGTTTGGGTAATTATGAGATACCAGTGGTATAATGGTTGGACAACAGCGGGATAAATGTTGGGGCAATTAAGTAATAGCATTGGTGTAATGGTTGGGTAACAGTGGGATAAATGTTGGGGTAGTTATGGGATATCGGTGGTGTAATGGTTAGGTAATAGTGGGATATATGTTAAGGTAATTATGGTAAGTATACCAGTGGTTTAATAGTTGGGTAACAGTGGGATAAATGTTGGGGCAATTAAGTAATAGCATTGGTGTAATGGTTGGGTAACAGTGGGATAAATGTTTGGGTAATTATGAGATACCAGTGGTATAATGGTTGGACAACAGCGGGATAAATGTTGGGGCAATTAAGTAATAGCATTGGTGTAATGGTTGGGTAACAGTGGGATAAATGTTGGGGTAGTTATGGGATATCGGTGGTGTAATGGTTGGGTAATAGTGGGATATATGTTAAGGTAATTAAGGTAAGTATACCAGTGGTTTAATAGTCGGGTAACAGTGGGATAAGTGTTGGGATAGTTATGGGATACCAGTAGTGCAATGGTTGGACAACAGTTGATTAAATGTTAGGGTAATTATGGGATATCAGTGGTGTGATGGTTGGGCAACAGTAGGATAAATGTTGAGGTAATTATGCGATACCAGTGGTGTAATAGTTGGGCAACAGTACCGGCAACTGTCGGCAAGATCGGTAATTGTTTTGCAACCACACATCGCAATAAATAATAATAATATTGACTAAAACTAATCTTTAATACGAATTACAAAAGGCGTAAGTATATTTATTGGAAATTGAACTATATTACAAGGGCATAAAGTTGAAAATATTACGTAAATGCCGAAATTGGGCGTGGACGGCCTGTGGTTGTAGTTATATTTCTCGATGAACATGCGGTACTCCTCGTCCAGGTCATCGTACTGCGTTTGCTGGGAAGGGAGGTTATTGGGTAGGAAATTATGGGGTAGGATGTTATGGGGTGGGAAATTATAGGGTATGATGTCAAGGGGCGGGAAATCATGGGATCCGAAATCATGGGAAACTGTGCTCTTAAATTTGTGCCGTTTAACCGGTCGAGATATAGATTTAGCACAGACTAGCGACCCGGCCCGGCTTCGCACGGGTGTTCTTGGGTTTTCTATGCTTGTATTATACTTATAAATCTTCCGAAAGTAATTCTCTAAATGATAGTTAAACCGCATAAAAATAGCTACGTTGCGTGACCTGGCCAGAGAAATATGCTACACTAGTGGACCCGGCTCGACTTCGTTCGCGTACACCTACTTTATCCCTACTTAAACTTTTTTCTTGCTTATAAACCTTCCTCTTGAATCACTGTCTATTGTTGAAAACCGCATTAAAATCCGTTGCGTCGTTTAAAAGATCTAAGCGTACATAGATCCATAGGGACAGATGGTGGGAAACGACTGTTTTATACTATGTATAGATAGAACGCTCGGATCTCGGTGGTTCACATAATAAGACGAATGGTAGTACCTAAAAGAAGAAAAGGCTAAAAATGTTCTAAAAACTACTACTGCCAGGGACGCCGGTGGCCGAGCGGTTACAGTATCCGACTCGTAAGCCAGAGGTCCCAGGTTCGAATTCTGCTCCGGCCATGTACCAATGACTGTTTTCTGAGTTATGTACATTAGTTGAATAGAGTAAAACTTTCGTCGTGCGTGGGATGGATTTTTCATTTTATTACTGAATGTTTCACATTAGTAAATTTCCAGTGCTCATTGACAAAAACTATTCTGCTCCGGCCATGTACCAATGACTGTTTTCTGAGTTTAGTACATTAGTTGAATACTAACCGATGCTCTTACGGTGAGGGAAAACATCGTGATGAAACCTGCACATTCAGGCGACTGGATGTGTAACCATGATCCAATCTGGTCAGGTTCCCCTGGTAGCAGGGTCATGGAGGTCAGATGGCAGTCGCTCCACTGTAATTACCTGACCTGCCAAATCCTGGATCATGGTCAAGGCGGACCCCGGGCCCTCGTACGCGAGAGCACAACCGGGACATTAACGCCAAGATGTTTTTTTTTTATAGTGCCAGGGACGCCAATCCGATCTAGCCCCACCCATCACCACTCTATGAATACGCTACCCTCACATGTGGGAGGAAAATCAAAATGTTCCAAAAATCTACCGCACGGCGGTAGTCAACATCATAGACACAGGCATGCTCCATCTTCGGCCGCATCGTCACTTACTACCAGGTGAGATGGCGGTCAAATGCCTGGCTAGTCCAATTACTTAAATACTCTTTAAAACATAAACTTCAAAATTTTACGCCATTTTTAAATTAAATTTGAAATTATTTCAGTCTATAAATACATTATTGGTCAATATTATAGGTCAATATCAGCCTTAGGACATCATTTAAATAAAACGCCTAAAAACTATTGTTATTTGAATTTATAATCAAAGCATTCTTTCAAGCTGTAATAAGCTTTTGCTATTACCTTTTAGTTACCTTTAAGTTTATTTTTAAATGTAATTAAACAGTCATAGTCCCTAATATATTTTGGAATTTTATTGCAGACTACAGGACCGAAATTCGTCATAATAAATTTTGATTTATGTAACCTTCACAATTAAGATTTGTTTCCAAGTGTGTATCTCAGATGTTCTGATTTGCTAGTAATTATAGTAAAAAAAACCGGTACTAACCCTCTGCACACCAGGCGAGCTGTTGGCGCTGTCCATCTCAGTCACGGGCCCCGGGATGTCAGCCAGGCTGTCGCGGCCGGTGGTCGCGCCTGCCAACAAACGTGACAAATAAATGCACCTTATTCGTTGAGCAATAGGCAGTAGGGCGCACTGAAAACCAGCGCCATAGCTCCAGTCTTGGCATACGCTGAGTGCGACCCCTTTGCAAGTCTTCCCATGGCACGGGTAGCGATACATTATGGTTATAATGTCACTGTTTCTTATTATTTAATATTTGAATGTACCTATAGTGTTATGAGTTTATGTGTAATGAACGTCATTTATTATATTTATTCAATACATTCCACTTTGATTTGCTCTGACGCTTTTTGCTTCAGAACTTAGGCTACTGAATTTAGTCAAAGCGTATGTTTAAGCGCATTAGTCTCCGTGTCTTGTGTGAGTGTGTGTGAGTGTGTATGTGTCACGTGTGCATAACTGTTGTGTGATGTGTGTACGTCCGCGTCTGGGAGGCGATTCTCGCGATGTGACATTTTAAATACGACATTTTCTCTAGCCAAAAAACTACATTAAAACGTCACTGCAAATGATCTTCGACAATTTACGATTGTCGAAGATAGTTGAGTAAATATTTGTTGGGTGCAATAGACATTTCAATGTAGTTATTAATGGACATATGTGGCTAGAAAAAATGTTGAATTAGATACGTCACAGGGCCAGAATAGACTCCTGTTCGTGTCGTGCGCTCGCCGGCCTCCACCCAATTGTGGCAGTGCGCGACGACTGAATTTACACAAATGTTAAGTCTGCGTGTTTTGTGTGAGTGTGTGTATGTCACGTGTGTATAACTCTCTGTATGGTACATGTACGTGTCTGTCAGTGTCCCGCATTAGTCTCCGTGTCTTGTGTGTGTGTGTGAGTGTGTGTGTATCACATGTACACAACTCTCTATATAGCGCGTGTATTGTGTCTGTGTCCCTGCCCTCACCGGCCTCCACCCAGCTGTGGCGGTGCGCGAGCGCGAGCGCGGCGCCGGCGGCGAAGGGCGAGGCGGCCGCGAGCCGCGCGCCCTCTACGCCGTCCGCTGAAAGACACTCCGCCACTGCCATCTGAAATAGGAAGAAACACAAATCAATATCATCATCATCATCATAGTCCAGCAGGACTTAGGGCCTCTCCCGCGGAAGGGGACGTTGTTGTCATAATCTCCACGCTTGGAGGGTTGGAGATTGCAGTGTTATACTCATTAATATAACAATGGAAAGCGCTGCCGCCCATTTTCCAGACTACAGAGACTAGATCTTTTGCGTCGTCTTCGACAATACCCATGAATGTAAGGGGTTGGTGCTGTTCTACTCTACCGGACACAAGGCAAGCTACACTTACATACTTTTACAACTACTTATATACTTTTTTTTATTTAAATACATACTTATTATACATATAACACTCAGACGCGTAACAGAAATTAAAATTCATAATTTCAATTCCTGCTCGGCCGGCAATCGAACCCAGGACCTCTGCGTGGCAGACCGTCATGTTGACCAACTGAACCACAGTGTATGTACAAAGTAAGTCGTAGTTTTGCGTGCGTCAACCCACTCCTCTAAATTTGCCGATGGCAGGTCACAGAGGACCCATCTACTAAAACTGTAACAACTGCATAACCTGTGTACCACGAATAAATAAATGATTGATTGATTGCAGGACTATGTATTTGATTCGAATTTGGGCTCACCTGATCGAACATGAGGTAGGGCAGCGCGGCGGGCAGCGCGGCGGCCGGCAGCGAGTACTCGGCGCGCGGCGGCGGCAGCAGATGCCGCGCCTCCTCCAAGCGCGCCATGCACACCTGCCGAACAGGAGAATAACATGTTCAACAGGGATCCTAAAAATATCAGTCTTTTTATGGTACGCAGCGACAGGCAGGCAGCCCATGTAAGCTATCAGCTAAATAGCCGTGGCACCGACAGTGGCTTAGGAGGCTACACATTGTTTAAATGTTGTTTTTATTAATGTTTCCTTTTGCAATAATGTAACTATTATGGTGTCGTGGTGTGCTATGTGTAATGAACTTTTTTTTTTTTTTTTATCCGGCAGACAAACAGGCATGCGGGCCACCTGATGGAAAGTGGTCACCGCCGCCTATGTACATCAGCATCACCAGGGGTGCTGCCAATGCGTTGCCCGCCTCTAAGGAGACCTCTAATATACCTCTTGAACGATCCCATGTCATAGACCAAAGGAAACACCGTGGCTGGGAGTTCATTCCACATCCGAATCGTACGAGCGAGAAACGTTTTTTCTTTTTTCTTTCTATAACTGACGCCCGGCGCTTTCCTAATTGACAACGGTAGTGCGCGACGGACGCCGCCTGACCAATAGGAGAGCTGAAAACCGCCCGTCGCACGACCATGGTCGCATGACCGTTGCCAATAAGGATACCGGTTAACACCTACGATTCATGTATTTAGTTTGCAGACAACAAAAATTCAGAACCGCAGGTGCGTTGTCACTGTGAGGACAAAGATGAAACTCCTCATGCCTGTAATCGCGCTACCTTATCCTTCAAACAGGAACACAACAACGCCATCATTGTTGGTTTGCGGCAGAAATAAGGCGGTGGTACTCACCCAGGCGGACTTCTCAGGTTTGACAGAATCCTACCACCTATGATTTGGATTTTTAGGATAAATATGTCAATTTTCCAAACTCAACGCTGCTTTGGCCTAGTGCTGCGTAAGCCCCAGGGATACGTGGGAAATAGGTGCCCCTAAACCTGCCGGTATCAGGAAAAAGGTGCCGCGCACGGCCTAAGAAGCGGTGGATCGACATCGCCGTGTCGGACGCGAGAGCCTATGGCTTACATAAGGTTGCTAAAATATGTATATATGTGAAAACTTGTAAATAGCGAAATATTACCCATATGTTTGCAAAACCATGTAATAATATAAGCTGAAGTTTTATAAAAAAAAAAAAAATTTAAATAAATAGGGCAAAGTGGAAAAGAAAAAGTAGGAAAGCGGACCCTGACAGAAGCCGGGATTAAACGCACGTATCCTTTTACCAAAATGACCTTCTCGCAGAATGTCGATTTCCTAAAATCGACACTTACTACCAGGTGAGATGGCGGTCAAATGAATGGCTAGTCTAAAAAAAAAATTCTCATTCCTAAAATAGGTACCCTTGGTCAAAATTTCCTTTACTCAAGATTGATTATGACGTCGGAATCTGTTACATACTTCGTTTTGAGAAATATATGGGTTTAGAATAAAAGCCTTAAATAAAATAAAAATATCTTAATCGAGTAGCATATGTTAGTTCAATAATTAAATATCGCTTTAATAATCAAAATAATCAAATAATCGCGTAGACTTCAGAGGGGTAGGAAAGTAGGAAAAATTACCAGCGCCCAATATTGTGCAGTATTCTGAAAACTTCCGAAAATATGTGTTCCAATTCCAAATGATTCAGCTGATTATTATATTTATTTTCACAAGAAATTACGAAACAATATAGCCAGTCACTTCTGCTTGTAGGTACGTTCACTTTGTTAACTACACGACGCAATTCAATGCCTCTTTCAACAATGGATAATACGCGTGTCATCAGAGGAATAACTAAGTTTGAGTCATGTTTTCTTTTTTTCTAGTCTGCCAGGTAGATTACGCCAAAATATCGGACACCTATTTTTCTTTAAAATCAATCTCTGCTTTTCGTATTTCCGGCCTTCAACAGTGTCCCTCGGAAGATATTCTATTTTTTTAGTTTCACAGGTAGATTACCCAAAAATATAGGACACAAATGTTTAGAAATCAATCATCCCCTTCAGTTCGCATTTCACGACCTTCAGAGGGCCTTCGACAGTGTCCCTCGGGAGATAATCTAGTGTGCTCTGAGATGAAAATCCGTGGCCGAGGCGTACATTGGGATTATCCAGAACATGTAAGCCAATATGAAGCCATCGTCGAAACCATCGTAGGCTATACTAATGTCATAATGTTTTAAGCTATCGCGATTATTATCACACATTTTAAGAGTCGTCCCGTGACCATGATGCATGCAATTTTGTCGAAATATCGGGCCATTCGTCAACTAAGGTAGCGACGCGGTAGGAAACCAGAAACATACCCTTAAAATGTATACTAATCTCTTCCCGATTACTGTAGGCGTTCACCAGGGTTAACCCTCCCCCTCCCCCACAGATTTACCCCTCTCTCTTCGCTGACGAACAAGACTATGCTGGTACACAGTCCAAAAATAAATGTTACAGTTACTCGTATTGTATATTTAAATATTAAAAAGCTTATTTTCAACTTTTTGTGACTTTATGTCGGTTTTATTTTGTATTTTTTTTAATGGAAGACTTTTAAGGAAATAAATAATCGTAATTCTATTTATTTTATTTGGTAAGCAACCATTCGTTCGCGGTTCAATCATTTGGTCAGCGTGAAATGTTTTTGTCGGCATAATATTAAAAATGGACAGCATCATTAGATACGCAAATAAACTTTAAAAGTATAGGCAAATAAACAAAAAAGTGAGTAAGAGTGAGAGCCAGAAACATGAAAGACGAACCGCGAAAATAAGCAAGTTATACGCAGAGTTAAGTGCAGTAGTACCATACATTCACACGAGATGTCGCTGTGGGTAATTTACATCGCGGTAGCGACGCGTCCCTCAGTAAGCTATAAGGTGTGCGAACAAACGTTACCTCCCAACCGATTTTAATGAAACTTAGAACCCTACTAAGGGTTTAGCAGTTTTTGAATGTACGCTCTCTGGTGTAACCATTAGAGGCGGCTTTTCGCCCGATATAAGGTGCGCACAGCTGTCCGTTGAAATATTCCATTAGGTATATTTCAACGGCCATATAATACCATGCACGTGTGCGGGCTGCCCGGCTAGTAGAGGTGAGACGTACTAGGTAAAATACGTACTGAGTCGTACGAGTACGTAAAAATAATTGTTCCAAAAACCTGTTCCTCAAATACTTCGAAGTATGCTTTGTTTTCTAGGGAGTTTGTGTTTTGGTACGGAATCCTAATACTATACGTTTTATGATGTGGTTTTTGTACGTAGATCCACGGGAATCGTCCCGGGGTCGGAGTGTAGCAAAGGGGGCGCTGAGAAAAGAAGGCTAAGAGTAATTTTGCGGAAAGAACACTTTGAACATTTTCGACTTTTAATAATGGGACGTAATAGGGGAGACCCTCAGGAAAACTCTGTTGACATGAACCTGGAATTTTTTTTAAAAATTGCCTCCATTTGGATTTTGGACCTTTTTTGTTACTAGACCGATTACTTTAAAAATCGATATCTGAGCATCCCTTGGGACTCTTGACACGAATCTGGTGCCAAAATCGAAAAAATTGCCGCCATTTTGAACTGTTTTGTTACTGGACCGATTGCTTTCAAAATCGATATCTGAACATCCCTTGGGACTCTTGACACGAATATGATGCCAAAATTGAAAAAAATTGCGGCCATTATTAAGACTTTTTACACAATGGTTACAATTGTGTAAATAGTGGTTGTGCTAGTTCGTTCGGGTGGTTCCGTTGGATACTTAAAAAAAAATACTCGATACGTGTTTGGACGTTTCGTAAAATAATTGAATGATGCTCTACATGTTGCCATCGTTCAATAAAAATTGGCCAACGAATATATTGGCTACCGTGAAGAGCCGCCACAAACCGCAAAAAGAAAGAAATGTAATAAAACCTAGCACAACATGGATAGAAAACTATAGTTTATAAAAGGAATTAATTTATTACAAAAAAAACTACACATTCGCTCGCTCTGTACAGAAAATCATCTAAACGACGACCGTTGGTTTTTATTTTACGCGAATATATACCTACGTTACGAAAGATGTTAGTACTGTTTGAATAGAATAAAATTATTTGCCAGGCGACGCCGCCGCGGCGTAATGCCGCCCGCAACGAGTTGGGTCGGCCGCAGCAAAAGTATCATAGTTTATTTCAAATCGTGTCTCGATTTCAATATTTACTCGATACTACTGCGGTTAGATCATTATCACAGCCCATAACAGTCCACTGCAGGACTAAGGGCCTCTCCCACGATAGGGGAGGCCATAATCTCCATCCTCGGCCGGCGGGTTGGAGATCGCAGTGTTATAAATATAACAATGGTAAACGCTGCTGCCCATTTTCCAGCCTATGGGGACTAGATCTTTTGCCTCGAATACAATAGTCGGCTTGTACGACACCCACTAGTGTAAGGGGTTGGTGCTATTCTACTTTGCCGGACACCACACGGCCATGTTTAGATTATAACGCCTAATGGATACGTCTAGAGAGCGGATATTCAAAAACTGCTTAACGCTAAGTTTCATTATTGTCAGTAGCGAAAATCGGTTGGGAAGTAATGCTTCTTCGCATACCTGGATGTACACTGAGGGACACGTCGATACCGCGATGTAAATGACACAGAGTCAGTCGTGAAGTTATGGTACTACTGCACTCAATCTCGGCGTATGCATCATCACAGCCCATCAGTCCACTGCAGAACTTAGGGCCTCTTCCACGAAAGAGGAGGTTATTGCCATTATATCTACGCTCGGCAGGCGGGTTGGAGATCACAGTGTTATAAATATAACAATGGAAAACGCTGCTGCCCATTTTCCAGACTATAGAGACTCTAGATCTTTTGCCTCAAAAACATTAGTCGCCTCGTGCGACACCCACGCGTGTAAGGGGTCGGTGCTATTGTACTCTGTCGGACACCACACGGCTACGCATAACGTCTCAAAACAGGGGTTCTATTTTCGAATTGCTCGCTTCGATTCGAACGATTTTCAATTTTGACTTTCGGCCGGAAAACTTCAATATTTTTTAAATCGCGTAGACTACACCGAAGCAGTACGGTTCATAAATAGGTGAAAACAGCATCATGCATCAGAATATCGAATTTTTCATGCTCAAAAACAAACATGAAAACCGTTCGCAATGAGGCGAGCGATTTAAAAATACATTGAACTACACCATAATTCATTCGTGTATTAAATTGGTTAGGTTATTTAGTCAGACCGATTCAAATATAATAATAATAAAAGTACGGTCGTAGCCTTACCGAAGCTTGTTTGCAAGACCAATTGTAACATTTTTGTCTCTATGGATGTAACCGTCCGTAAGTTGTTGCTGTACAGAACAAACTCCATGTTACTATATTGGAACTCTAGGAGCGTCGGTGGCCGAGCGGTTGATTACCCGACTCGTAAGCGAGGGGTACAGGGCTCGAATCCCACTGCGGCCATATACCATAGACTCTTTTCTAAGTTATGTACATTAGTTGAATTCTAACCGATGCTCTTACGGTGAAAGGAAACATCGTTATCAAACCTGCAAATTCAGGCAACTGAATTTGTAACCATGATCTAATCTGGTCAGGTTCCCCTGGTAATAGGATCACGGAGGTCAGATGGTAGTCGCTTCATCGTAATTACCTGATCGTAAGTCCTGGATCATGGTCAAGGCGGACCCCGGGCCCTCGTGCTCGAGAACACAACCGGGACATTAACGCCAAGATGATTAATTTACAATATTGGAACTCTCTTTTGAAAACCTATCCAAATTCATGTCCAAAAAATTAGTCTGCGATCGTACAAGTAGGAGCAGGTAAAGCCGAAAATAAACAAGTTATGAGTAATAGCATACACAGGGGACAAAACAGAGCCATTCAGGACGAATCATGACTGATCCTTTACACCCAAGTAGGTATACTAACTTTTACACTATAGACGGTAAGTACCATGACTTCACGCTAGATGTCGCTGGGCGTCATTTACATCGCGCTATCGAGCATGTCTTAGTAACATAACAAATATGCCAAGGAACATTACATGGTTACCGATTTCGAATAAACTTTGAGGCTCTTTCGAGCTTATCAGTTTTTGAATGTGCGCTTTCTAGTGTTGCCATTAGATTAGCGGCGTCTTATAAAAAATATTAGGCCATTATGAAATTAGCGTTTTGTATGGTGAAAATGACGAAAAACTGGAAATTTCATACAAAAATCTTTTAAATATCTTGGAAACGGTCAATCAGATTGCGACGAAACTTCTTAATTCACAGACGGTGTTAGGAAGCACACAAAAACAGTGGTGAGCTCGTTGCAGTGGTCAATTTCGACTAGCAAAGTACGTTTCGGTCACCCATCCAGTTTCCGGACATTGCGAGCATTGCTTAACCTTGGTTATCGGTCTCACAAGCACGCTGTCACTAGACCAGTGTGCTCTTCCAAAGTTTGATGCTTGTAGTTGTACCATTTATGCGATAGAGAAAATCTAAATACCTGTGAAAACGCTATAAAATCACGTTTCATGTATGGAGACATCCTTTATTTTTAATAATATATATTAGTATCTATATTTTAACTACAGGTGAAATGGATAGCTGTTTGGCCGGACACCGGATACCGGATATTTGGCAAGCCTACAAGTCGGATAACCGGCGGCCGGATATTCGGCTGAACATAGGCTCTGAACAAGTTTGTGCAAACTGTGATCATGGAATGGGACTTTAGACAACTCCATGTGTTTACGTGATTTCAAGTCTTCGCTCAATGTGAATAATTACGAAGTGGAACTAAACAATTATTTCGACCTTGGGCGGATTGGTGGTTGCAAAATACGGGCTACATTAGTGTGTACAGGATTTCAAAATCCAGCATCCAATGGCGTTACTGAGACGTAGAAATAATACCGTGTTAATGGCCAGAATAAAAACAATAAATAATCATCGTGGCATTGATGTCTCGGCTGTGTCCTTGGGCGCGGGGGCCCGGTGTCCGCCCTGACCATTCTAGCCTATAACACATTCAGGCGACTGAATGTGTAACCATGATCCAATCTGATCAGGTTCCCCTGAATGCAGTCCTCCAATGTAATTATCCGATCTGCCAAATCCTGGATTCCTTCCTGCTTTCTAACGTATAAAACAGCGAAATAAAGCAAAAGCAATTGATGCCAATTGATTGGTGAAAGCAATAGCATTTCTAAACCCACGGTATTCGGATACAGAAGACGTGTATACCTAAAACCAACTGCACGCACGCGTTTACGGAGTCGGCTGTGCAGATTATAATGAAATTGAGTGTTGGGGCTTTGATCTGGTAAGATTTGTTGGTGATAGGGTGGTGGGATGGGAGAATGGTATGGATTAAATGACACTCCTACGTTGTTGTTTGGGGTTTTAAAAATATATCTACAGAAGCGCAAGCTCTTTTTATACTGGTTTTGGTTAGGTCTACTCTTATATGCCGTCGACTGTACACACGTATTTCTTTATGCAACCAACCGAAAAGTTTTGAAATATAATAATGTGGTTTGTTTTTGTGTGTTTGTAATATTAAGTATATTGTTAATCGGAAAATGTATTCTAAGTACTTTCTAGAACATGAAAAGCTATATTGTTGTTGAATCATTAGGGCCCAGCATCGTAGAGTACCTAGAGTCAGTGAAATATTCTCTTACAATGAAGAGAAACGACATCGCAGGCTACCTTTAAATAGAGAAATAAGTATTTTTAATCCAGTATAATTTACTTTGATTGAAGTGAATAGCACTGGAAAAATATTACACTATACCATACTACACAACACATTCGTGGAAGTTACAAACTCCCACATATCCTCGAGAAAATTGGAGATACGCCGAATGCAATAGTATGGGATGTACTCCGTCGCCCCAAACGCCCCATGGCGCAAGTAGCCCTAGATTTGCCCCATACAAGCCCCCCATGGCCCATGAGAAGACCCATATGCCACCTGGCTGACCGGGACGGTCCAACGGGACCTGAAGGACAATATGGTTGACGCCGCTACTGCTCAGAATAGAGAGAAATGGAGTAAGCCGACAAGGAGAGCCGACCCCAGACAATGGGAAAGGCAAGAAGAGACTTTGGAAAAATATTCTAAAATTTTGCTAACCTACCAAATGAACGATGCGAGTAGAGTAGGTACTTATATAATCAACAGTGCTTTGATTAATATAAATGGTTTTTGAGGCGACTTTTTACCCGACTGCGTCGGAGGGAGGGTTATGTTTCCGATGAGCAAAATCACTAATATGGACTTTTCATTAAAAAAATCTTACCGGTATCCGGCCTGATAGTAAATAAAGGCCCTAGTTATAAAAAATAGCAATAATTACATTAGGAAGCTCCCTTTTTGCGTCACGTCACCGCACCCCCGCCGTGCCCATAGAAAACAATAATAAAAATAATACTTATAATTTCTTTCAAGTTTCACAGACTCATATTCTCAATACTACCCTCTCATATTCATGATTATAGTTTATAATAATAAATACACTCATCTTCAATATTACAAAATCACTTTCGAATAAACTACTTTCATTGTTTTCACCCTCTCAGTGCTCAGATCGCCGATAGGTTTTCGAAAGCGGTGAATTCGAAAACAAAGAATAATTTATTAAAGTAGATAATTTTATGAGTATACAAATATCTCTCACCCTACCTCGAAATATAATTAATTAAAACTCCTATTTAAGTACCTAGCTTTTATAGACTACGCCAAGGCTTTTGACAGACCGACACTTTCCGCAATATTCCAAACCCGTGAGAACCAAGAGATTGACGATTCGTACATCAAACTCCTTCAAGAAGTTTACAGAAATAGCACCGCATCCATAAAACTGAATATATAAAGGAGTTAAACTAGGAGACCTGCTGCTCTTTAATACATATTTCAATACTTCGTAATAACATTTTTATTCTATTCTATATTTCTATATATAAAAATCAATTGCTGTGCATTAGTTTCGCTAAAACTCGAAAACAGGTGGACCGATTTGAATAATTCTTTTTTGTTTTGTTCGCTGTAATAAAAATTTTGTTTGTTTGTGTGTTAGGGTCGTTTAAACCCAAAAAAACGGTATGTAGGAGCAAAGTAGTAGGTTATTATCCCTATCTACAATTTTTTATCGTACAAATCGCCCCCGCATTATAACCAACAAAACAAAAAAAGAATTATTCCAATCGGTCCAGCCGTTTTCGAGTTTTAGCAAGACTAATGCACAGCAATTGATTTTTATGTACAGAGATTGATCCAATTATTATGAAAATATCTAGTAGGTATACCACATAGATTTTGCAGTAAATTATTATTTACGTTTTATGTACATATAATGATTCGACTCTGCGATTCTGGGTTTTTTAGCCATTTCTTTTTTTACTGCCACTTTAGAAGATATCTTTAGAAAGCTGGCAGCTAGCTGGGAGGAAATGGGCATTGTTTTTGGCGAAAAGAGATTTACCAATCTCAGATTCGTTGATGATATTATTCTTTTCTCCTCCGCAGCAGCGGATCTTGGACCTATGATCGATACGAAGGCGAGAGGTCGGACTGAAAATGAATATGTCAAAGACCCAGCTAATGCAAAGACCAAACAAACAGCAAGAAACGTAGGTTAGAAGTGGATGGCGAAGAGATTGAACACGTCAACGAGTACCTTTATCTGGGCCAAGTAGTTTCTTTTTATGCGAGGAAGGATTTAGACATTGCACGACGCATCGAAAACGCCTGGAAAAGCTATTGATCCATGAAATACCTTATAAAAGGCAATCTTCCTTTATCCTTAAAAGGAAATTGGTGGACATGTGTATTCTCCCATCCTCACAGGGTGCACAAACTTGGTCTTTGGATCATCAGAAGTCCGCACTCGGGGTTTGCCAGCGAGCAATTGAATAAGAATAAAGACATTTATTGCGACAAGACGCCACGCCACGACACGACAAAAAATAAAAAAAAATACAAACAATGTTTATTTTTGTTTACTCCTTGTAAACAAAACAAAAATACATTGTCCTACGTAGAAAAGTAATGTCGCGGCGGCCAGTGCAAAAGGGTCCCCCACTCAGCATTCGGCATTGAGCGCAGTATCTTGGGAGTCAAATTGTCGGACCGTATAAGAAACAGTGTACTGCGCTCCAAAAATCAAATCGCCGATGTGGGTTTAAAAGCTGCCAACCTGAAGTGGGGCTGGGCTGTATGCCGCATGCCAAACGAATTGTGGGCCAAAATGTGCAACGACTGGACCCTCAAAACGTAACAAGGAAGCGCGGTAGGCCTAGACGGAGATGGCGGGACAAGTTGGACTCCTTTTCTAAGGAATGGCCGAGGAAAGCATCCGACCGTAAGTCGTAAAAGATTTATAGGTAGGCCTATGCCCTGCAGTGGGCCAGAAATAGCTTAAAATAAAATCAATGTCTCTCTGATAGACCCTTTTTGAGATATAAGCGGAATTTGTGGTATTAAAAACTAACAGGAAGAGCTACATTCGTCGCGAGCCGTAAAAATAACACTATCCCGGGGACCAGTAGTTTTTAACAATCATCATCTTAGCGTTAATGTCCCGTTTGTGCTCTCGAGTACGAGGGCGCAAGGTCCGCCTTGACCATGATCCAGGATTTGGCGATCAGGTAATTACAGTGGAGCAACTGCCATCTGACCTCTATGACCCTGCTGCCAGGGGAACCTGACCAGATTGGATCATGGTTACACATCCAGTCGCCTGAATTTGCAGGTTTCATCACGATGATTTCCCTCACGGTAAGAGCATCGGTTAGTATTCAACTAATATACTAAACTCAGAAAACAGTCATTGGTACATGGCCGGAGCGGGATAGTTTTTGTCAATAAGCACTGGAAATGTACTAATGTGAAACATTGAAAAATAAAATGAAAAATCCATCCCACGCACGACGTAAATTTTACTACTATACTATGTAGTATATACTATATCTACTTGGAGGTGCGCGGATCCGTTATATTCATATAACATAACAGAACGTTATGCCATTATAAAATATTGTTATTTTAACGTTATAAAAGATCACAGTAATATAATGATACCTATCGTAACGTATAACGATCGCCGTTTTTCAGTTTGTATTTTTATTAACAGTTGATTTAGGACCTTTAGGTACCTTAGGGAACAAAATTGCATATCAAAATGCATTATTAATCATTTTTTTAATTTTTATAATTTCATTTATTTCTTTTACTATATTTTTTATGAATAACCCTCTTTTTGGTGAGATGGGTTAGGATTCGTTTCTTATTATTTAGTAATTTTTTATCAAAATATTAAATCTTTTAATGCCGGGTTATTAACTGCTCTTTCTAATCGAATTGGTGATGTATGTATTTAGATAGTAGTTGCATGAATGTTAAATTATGGGAGAATAATCAATATATTTGTATTACCACGTGAAAACGTTAGTTTTGCTACTTTCAACGACGGTAACCGCGTGCATAACAGAATATAACAGAAAAAATAACACAAGAATCGAATATTAATATCAAAAGGTAATTAGAATTATATTATGGTTATCTTGTGTTGTGTGAAATGGCAATATATTAGTAGCAGGAAATATTATAAAATTTATATTAGGTGTTATAAGGCTCTACGTCCCCTCGCGCTACCGCGCGCACGCTCGCGCATCGCCGCTCCCCGATTCCGCTCGCGCTATCGAGAATCCAGGCCCTACTGACAGCATCACCAAGTCTTGATGTTTTCGCCGATTCATGGGGCGAAATTATGCGAAAGACCCTAAATTCCTCAGAAACCTATTCAAAGGCTTATTTTTGTTGTTCCTATTTTTATATGTTTAATGTTGTTTACATAATCTAGGCTTAAGCTGTAAATGTAAACATAAATAAATAAATAAAATTTTTTTTATACAGTTATAATATAGCCGTTATCTAATATAACGAACATTTCTAGTTTTTGTCAATGAGAGTTGCTATGGAAATGATGAAATGAAAAATCCATCCCACGCACGACGAAAGTTTTACTCTAGAAAACTTTAGAATAAACACAATATAGTACATACGTACTACTACGTGAATACTTAACCAAACCACATAACTTTTATCACCTACACGAAAAACTGTGTACGCCTGTCGACACAGTTCTTTCATACAGGTCACCTCATCTTAGCGCCTTGTAAGTGTATATCAGGTAGAGCAGAATAACGACGCAAATCCAACAGAAGTTAGACAGCGCACATGCAAAAACTACAAAGCCCCCGAGAGGGGGCTTCAAATTTCATCAAAATCCGTTACGGCCTCAATGTAGGACGGCCACCCTATTAAAACGCGTCGCACACTCGATAGCGCGATCTAAATTACGCGCAGCGACATCTAGCGTGAAGTCTGGAATTAATGCCTCATGGTGTATCGCGTCGGCTAAATGAATCTAAAAGCTGGATGTTGTTGTGTTCAAATGAATTAATGCTTTGAGTTTATACGAAATCGCAAAGATTTGTCTTTTCTATGGCTAAAATATTATTCAAGTATTACAATACAAATTTATAAAAGAAAATAAAATATATATTTTTTTTCATGTATCGTTAACCTAGTTGGATTTTTTACCCTTTTTCTTTTTGTATGCCTAAATTGTAAACTTATGTAGAGTAGGATCATGTACTTTCTTTATGTTCTAAATAGTACACATTCTCAGTGGATTTCAGTCTGGACTTTATTAATTATTATAACCATAAAATTCTTAAGTGGCTGTTATCTGTTGTGTATGCAATAAAAAATAAAAAAATAGTGCACAGTTTATAGAACGCCTAATACATAGTGTATTTAGTAGCATGTATTAGGTGTTTGCACAATTATGCACTCGAATGTTGGGTTTTACGCACTCGTTTGATCGCCAGTTCACGCGACTGTCGTACGAGGTTTTTCAACACACTTGCGAGGTATTTTATCAATAAATTATATATTGCCATACGAATAAATAAATCAATAAATTATTCCGAGTTTCTTTCGCCTCACGGCATATGCTGAGTGGGTACCATTTACACTGGCCGCCGCGGCACCGACAGTGGCATGGGAGGCTACTCATTGTTTTAAATGTTCCTATTATTAATGTTTCCTATTGCAATTATGTAACTATTATTGTGTCGTGCTACGTATAATAAATATCTTTATTTCTTCTTAAATGCCTTTATGCATCGACAAGGGGTACAGATACAAGGGGTGCAGAGGTGCACGTGTGTGCCTCGCAACTGTTGGGCCACTGAGACCACTGGGTTCGATTGGGCTAAGATATAAGGGTGAAATTAAGAGGGGTCACATCTCACAGGGGTTAGGGTCACGGGTGTCGGAGTCACGGCGGTTCAGACGGTCGCGGGGGTCAGTATTACGTACGTACATACATATAGTTCTTTTGCAGGGCTGCAAGAGATCTTAATAAGCTTCAATGGAGGTTGATCTCGACATATTTACTTGCAACGTAAGTGCGGTCAAGCGTAGAATGGTCAGTAGCTGGCTAACTGCGTCGACTTAGGTTAAGTTTTCATGTTGATTACGTGTTTTGCTCGTAACAAACTTATTTATTCAGATTTTATGTGTGGAAACCTATAATTGGCTCACTGTAGTTATGGTTGTAGCTATTCTTATGTAAGCTATTGCTGTTAAGTGGCGTAAGCTTGCCCTCCAAGGGCCCCATATCAATACTTGTCTAGGGGCCTCCCTAGTTGATACGAATCATTCGAAATTCTGGCCCTAGTTTAAGTCAATAAATGGTCGAGCGCAGCGGACTCACATAAATTCGCGTGTTAATAATAAATATAACTTTAATCGCTGAATAAGCTGGCGCAGCGGTCTCTACATTTGTGTGATAATAGACTGTAAAAGTAGGGTCCGCGAGGCAGCGAGGCGAGCTCGAAATTTATATAGGCTTGGCTTGGCTATATTGAAACCTTGCGTGATTATTATAAAAATGACTTGTTATTGAATTTTTTAACGATTTTTTTGTAATTTGCCACTTAAAACCAGTAAATGAACGATAGCGACGAGTGTTTGAAATTTGTATAAGAAAATTAAGTTCACGAATAATTTTTTTGGCAAACAATTTTAATTAAGTAGGTATCTCTTAAGCGAAAGGAGAATTAAAACAGATTGCATCACTTGATTTCCATTGCTATTTTGGCGGAGTGAAATTCTCTGTTGTAAACTTTGATTCTCTGTTGAAAATGATTTTTTTGAAGTGGGGCTGAGTTTAACTGTGGTCTGGGGGCCCCATATCATTGATAAGCCTGATACGGCGGTAGCTACGCCGCTAAAGCTGTTGGTTTTAAAATAAATAAATACACACATACATACATACATATGCATAAAGTCACGCCTTTTTAATAAATAATAATCTTTATTGCTTGTCAGGGCACAACCAATTAGAAATAATGATGTAGAAAGAAACAAATATAGGTAATATACATGTTATGATCTACTTACATTACTGAGTTTTACATAATACTGGTTCTATTTGGCTTAACATGGAGTCCACGTTTTCCAAACTAGGATACCCCGTGCTTTGGGAAACAGTTTTCCCTATAACTAAGTTATATTAATGGGTAATATTTAAATAGACAGTGAGCAGAGTATTGAGGTTTGATGTCCAAATTGGTGTTTCGATAAATAGGCAGAGACCACATGGTTCCACTTGCTATGATCCTGACAAATCTCTCTCGCTTCTTCCGCGTTCATCACCTTCATAGTTTCATACATGCTCGACAACCTGATCTTTCTTTAAAATATCTCACACTAGTGAGCCCGGCGCGACTTCGTTCGCATGGCGTCCTACTATCTTAATATCAAAAGATAGCGTTTCTCTCTTGTGTTGCTGTGCCTTGACAAGGTCCATAGAGAACATAAGACTAGAATAATGTTACCTAAATGTTATTTAACAGTTATTATTATTATCACGTATCTTTGTAACCTATGGAATGCAATAAATATATCGAGTATTGAGGGACTTAGGGAATTCGTTTTCACTTACGGTTTGTTTTGGTTAATTGCTTTTCTAGTTAGGAATATTCTTAATCGACTTAGGCGTCGCCTAAAGTTTAGTGCAACCGGGCATCAGTCAGTCAGGGTCAGTCGTCACAAGAGATAAGTTTCACGGGACATTAGGTCACGGATGTTCAGGGTCACGGGGGTGGCTGGCGTTATGTGTTACTGGTGTTGTTGGGAATTGGGGTTACTGGATTTACAGAAGTAGTGAGGAAACAATTACGATGAATACAATTATTTGTAGTCGACGATTATCGACATATCACAAATATCGTCCGTAGCATAGTAGAGGTTAATGCAGCGGGAAAAATTCAAACTAAAAAAGGATTGACGCTCGAAAAGGTACAAATGTTATGTTTTATGAAACAAAAATTTGAATTCCCTACGATTATAGATTGCTCAGCAAACATTATTTAATTTAGTTCATGGTAAACGATATTATGCTCTCGATTCCACTACATTATTATAAAACGAAGCCCCACGCCGCGTCCGTCTGCCTGTCTGTTCGCGAGTAATTCAAAAACTACTGAACTGATTTCCATGCGGTGTTCTACAAAACATAGAGCGATTTGAGTAGAAGATTTATAGGATAAGACAACAGAAGTTATCGTGACCGAAATAGTAGTTCGAAAATTCTTTTTTATTCTAATCTACTTACCTTTTCCACATACTCCTTGAGGCTGGGCAGAGGCATTACATGCGCTTGCAACGAAGCAAGGCTGGCAGCTGGCACTGCTGCGCCACGGATAAAAATGTATGGGGAGATGACAGTTGCTCCACTACAATTACCTACCAAATCCTGGATCATGGTCAAGGCAGACCCGGGCCTAAAACACGCGCTGTGACTTCTTGAATTTGATATTTTTTCTAGCTAAATATCTCAATTAGAAATGTAATTTAAAAATATCTTCGACAATAAACACTTAGCGAAAATCGTTGAGTATTTATTTTTTTGCTTGCAATAGAGATTCAATGACTTTTTAATAGATAGATACACTCTTTATTGCACACAAAATTACAGAAAAAGAAAATTTAACAGATCTTTTCAAACATTGTGGGCAAATGCGGCCTAATCGCTACAAGCGATCCCTTCCAGATAATTGTGGCTATAGAAAATGTCGAATTCTAACGTCGAAAGCGCAAAAATCTCCCCACCCGGTCTCGCAGAGGTCTCGACAGCAAAAACCTAGACACTAACGCCAAGATGGTAACTGGTTCCGCGGCAATGCGGGTTCCTAGAAGCCTACCAAGACAAAGCAAAGCAGCCTACCTTCTCGACGTATTCACTAAGGCTGGGTAGTGGCAAGACATGGGCTTGCAACGAAGCCAGACTGGCCGCTATGGCGTGTAGCTGGCATTGCTGGGCCACGGACAGCACTGGGTTGGAGAGAGCTGATTGCTGGATTCTAGGGAGAGAGAAATAAAAAACTAAATAAATAAAAAGGAACTTAGTATTAACGTAGTACGTCTGCCTTTCTGATTTTGTTCTGTCTCTTCCGTAGGTCTGCTGTAAGATATTTCTTATGAAATAAGCTGTACCTGTTGTGTTGTTTTTTTTATGTCTATATTGTGCTATATTATTGTGCACAAAAACAAGTATACAACTTGTTTTTGTGCACAATAAACTGTTAAATAAATAAAAAAAAAATAATCATCTTGGCGTTAATGTCCCTGTTGTGCTCTCGAGAACGAGGGCCCGGGGTCCGCCTTGACCATGATCCAGGATTTGGCAGGTCAGGTAATTACAGTGGAGCGACTGCCATCTGACCTCCATGACCCTGCTACCAGGGGAACCTGACCAGATTGGACCATAGTTACACATCCAGTCGCCTGAATGTGCAGGTTTCATCACGATGTTTTCCCTCACCGTAAGAGCATTGGTTAGTATTCAACTAATGTACATAACTCAGAAAACAGTCATTGGTACATGGCCGGAGCGGGATTCGAACCCGGGACCTCTGGCTTACGAGTCGGATACTGTAACCGCTCGGCCACCGACGCTCTAAACTGTTAAATAAATAAATAAATAAATAAGAATTGAGTATACGAACTTATATTAGATATGGCTTTTCATCATCATCGCAGCCCATGACAGTACACTGCGGGACTTAGGGCCTCTCCCGCGAAAGGGGAGGTATTTGCCATAATCTCCACGCTTGGCAGGCGGGTTGGAGATCGCAGTGTTGTAAATATAACGTAGGGGGTTGATGCTTTTCTACTCTGCCTTACTTATGGCTTTTAGCAGACATAAAATAATAAAATGAAAATATCTTTGTTGCGTCAGTGGCCGAGTGGTTACAATATCTGACTCGTAAACGAGAGGTATCGGATTCAATTCCCGCTGCGGCCATGTACTAATGACTCTTTTCTGAGTTATGGACATTAGTTGAGTGCTAACCGATTCTCTTACGGTGAGGGAAAACATCGTGATGAAACCTCCACATTTAGGCGACTGAATGTGTAACCGTGATCCAATCTGCGGGGCTATTGTACAACTCAGTTGGCAACTGAATTTGACATCAAATGCTACACTGCGTCATCTACGTTGGGCGCTGGCTACAGCGTCTACCAAATTAGAGAAGTGTAAGATTATTATATGTCAAATTCAGTTGTCCACTGAGATAGCCATTGTCCCCCTGGTGAGGTTCCCCTGTCAACAGGGTCATGGAGGTTAGACGGCAGTCGCTTCGCTATAATTCCTTGATCTGCCAAATCCTGGATCATGGTCAAGGCCGATCCTGAGCCCTCGTGCGCGAGAGCACTACAGAAATATTAACGCTAAGTTGATTTTTTTACCAAATATATATTTGTTTACTTTTTTGTGTTTGGAAATTACGTTAAAGTTAAGTATTTTGGTAACTTTAAACAAATTTAAGCCAATCACAAGTTTCTGCTTATAGAAAATATGTTGTGTTGTCTTTATTTGCTTTCTTTTTCTTCTGTTATTTTCTGTTACTGTCAGTCATGGTTTGTGAATGTTTGTCAAATTTACTTAAACTTAAGTAAATTTGACCTACCAGTCAACTCTCCGGTTGACTGGTAGAGAAAGCTATGAAGCTTTAAGTCCGCCTTTGTACGTAACAGTGCATGAAGTTTTAAATAAATAAATAAAATAAGCAAATATAATCGTTTTGCATTTACTTTTCTTATGCGCACTGCAAAGGACTGAAACCCTCTGCCTGAGTCACTGTTTCCGAAAAGTATAACCTGTCTTCAAATCAAGAGTGAATAGGTCGTAGTAGAAGATCTAGGCACGCATGCTTCTTCGACCTCTCATCGTCGCTCTCCATCAGGTGAGTTGAGGTCAAATGCAAGCCTATTGATAATAAAATATATACATAATCAAACATACGCGAGTATAAGATGCAGCATATCAGCCACCGTGTCCTCAGATGCCAGTTCCACGATCAGAAGAGCCAGGGTCGTGTGGATGGACAGCGTTTGCTCCAAAGACGTGGATTCTAGTTGCAGGCCTGGGGGAGAGACATAAATAAATATCATCATCACAGCCCATAACAAGGAGCGTCGGTGGCCGAGCGGTTACAGTATCCGACTCGTAAGCCAGAGGTCCCGGGTTCGAATCCCGCTCCGGCCATGTACCAATGACTGGTTTCTGAGTTACGTACATTAGTTGAATACTAACCGATGCTCTTACGGTGAGGGAAACATCGTGATGGAACTTGCACATTTAGGCGACTGGATATGTAACCGTTATCCAATCTGGTCTGGTTCCCCTGGTAGCAGGGTCATGGAGGTCAGATGGCAGTCGCTCCACTGTAATTACCTGACCTGCCAAATTCTGGATCATGGTCAAGGCGGACCCCGGGCCCTCGTTCTCGAGAGCACACCGGGACATTAACGCCAAGATGATGATGATCACAGCCCATAACAGTCCACAATCCCAAGTCCCGACAATGTTTTCTGAAATATCTTCAATGTGCAGACACCGCTTTTTATAGTTTTATATTAGTACTAGCGAACGTCGCGTGGCGTCCTACCCCTACATACACCTACTTTACCCCTTCCTACCCTTTTTTTCGCTTATAAACCTTCACCGCATTAAAATCCGTTGCGTAGTTTAAAAGATCTAAGCGTACATAGATAACCACATAGGGACAGACGGTGGGAAGCGACTTGGTTTTATACTATGTATGGATCATCATCTCAGCCCATAACAGTCCTCTG
This sequence comes from Blastobasis adustella, assembly GCA_907269095.1. Taxonomy (NCBI): domain Eukaryota; kingdom Metazoa; phylum Arthropoda; class Insecta; order Lepidoptera; family Blastobasidae; genus Blastobasis; species Blastobasis adustella. Next base: position 4,554,847 of record OU026132.1, read on the forward strand.
CAGGACTAAGGGCCTCTCCCACGAAGGGGGAGGTAATTGCCATAATCTCCACGCTTGGCAGGCGGGTTGGAGATCGCAGTGTTGTAAATGTAACAATGGAAAACGCTGCCGCCCATTTTCCAGTCTACGGAGATTCTAAATTCTAAAACATTAGTCGCCTTGTACGACACCCACGAGTGTAAGGGGTTGGTGCTATTCTACTCTGCCTGACACCACACTGCCAAAAATGTGACATATCGCTATAAACACAATGATATATTGCTCAACGTTATTGGTCATATAGGCTGAGTTTTCCAGTACAAAATGAAGTGTTTTTTTTAATTAACTATAACCTTTTTCGCACAACGACTCGAGAGTTACCGCCATAGTAAAAGTTTTAGACAATGAAAAATCCTTTCCAATGACATATAGCTCAACGTTATTGGTCATAATAATATAGGCTGCGTTGTCTGGGCTTCCTTTATTTTTCAATTCTTTCATTCGTACTATCGCAAACCTTTCTTTTTTTTATGTTATACGGCAGACAAACAGGCAAGCAGGCCACCTGATGGTGCGTGGTCACCGCCGCCTATGGACATCAGCAACACCAAGGGAGTCACCAATGCGTCGCCCGTCTCTGGAGAGACCTCTAATATGCCTCTCGAACGATCCCATGTCATAGTCCAAAGGAAACACTGTGGCTGGGAGCTCATTCCACATCCGAATCGTACGAGCGAGAAACGTTTTTTCGAACCTTCGCGTGGTGACCAACACAGGGTCAGTACCTAGCCAAATCTTTTGTATTTTTATAAATATTCCGTCACACCGGGTACAAACTGTCAACATGTCATAATTACCTTCGTATAGGCAGGTGAGTATGGCGTATCCATGCTTGTTGAAGAATATGAGGTCGGGCCGCGAGCAGCGAGCCACCGACAGCCCCAGAGGCGAATAATCCACGCTGGAAAAGACAGGGTATATTAATATTGACAAATCCCGGATCACGGTCAAGGCGGACCCCGGGCCCTCGAGCACAACTGAGATATAGATAAGGCGAGACAATGACCCAATTCATAATTATTAAATATGCTTGGACAAAGTCACACAGCGCCATCTAGCCCCACAGAAAGCAAAGATTGTGTTATGGGTGTTAGATAACTGTTGTCTCCATTGATATAATTATAATCTGTCACAGAAAGGACATTCAGTAATTGTTTCAAATTTGGATTGGTATTGCTAGGTAGGCTATAGAACATCCATTTTCTAATTCTCAAATGAGACATAGGGAAATTTTTCGCTTCAATTGTCTCGTTGAGCTTTGGTTATCCATCTGGTTTTGGTGTTAGATATATGATGATACGTACTATACCCAGACCCATAACAGAAAATTCATCATTTCAATTTCTGCTCGGCCGGGAATCGAACCCGGGACCTCTGCGTGGCGACCGGCATGTTAACCAACTGAACCACTCAGGTCATGGTTAATAGACTGTGAGGACGCCGGATCGAGTACAAGAAAAATTCCACTTAGTAGCGATAGTAGAGATTTAGGAGACCCACAAAACGTTGGTCTGCCCGTGTACAATCTGGCATAAAATGTTTTTTTTGTGTGACCCCTCTTCTACTTAATCATATACTTACATTATCCTCTTCTGAGGGTGCAATAAGAAAAAAAAACCGGGGTACCGTCTCATCCTCTTGGCAGTTTCGCTTTTTAGACACATTATAGTCACAAAACAGAAAAGTGAGTGTGCGTTTTGTGGGTATCCTAAACCTCTACTGTCGCTACAAAGTGGAATTTTTCTTGTACTCGATGACGTAGGATAACCTACGGCGCCCTCACAGTCTAAGAGTAATGTACCTCTTTTCGGAGTACTCGCAGGTACAATCAACAGCATATCGACCTACCCAAAACCAATATAAGACGAGCTAGCGTCTCTATGGACGCGCATAGCAAAGTTGGCCCCTTTTATACTGGTTTTGTTGTACCATCCGCACAGTCAACGACTGAACCACCTATCAAAACCAGTATAAGATGAGCTAGCGTCTTTATAGACGCTCATAGCAGTGTTAGCTCCTTTTATACTGGTTTTGGGTAGGTCCAGCTTATTGACATACCCAAAACCAGTATAAAATGAGCTAGCGTCTCTACAGTCGCGCATATCAACGTCAGCTCCTTTTATACTGGTTTTATTAGATCGATATGCAGTCTCCCATACCGCACGTCATGCCAACCTGTTACGCCCTGTCACAAGCTGTCCATACTCACGTAGGCTGATCCAAAAGCTTAGCATTCCCCTTCCTGTCCAACAGGGTCTGTAGAAGGCGCTGTAAGGCCGGCCCACCGCTGGGGGCGAGTCGTAATAAGGCCTCGAGGAAAGCCGCTGGGAAGGCTTTCGAGTATTCGCAGGTACTGTATGTTGTGCCGACCTGTTGGTTAGAATATTTATTGTATTTGTCACTGCATATTATTACAAAAAAAAAAAAAAAAAAAATGCTACGCCGCGTCTGTCTGTTCGCGATAAACTCAAAAAACTACTGAACGGTTTTTAATTCGGTTTTCACCAGCAGACAGTGATTCCTGAGGAAGGTCTAAGTGTATAATTTGTTAAGGTTACTATCCGTTCGAATCCGGGGCGGGTTCACGGCCTATCAAAATACTATTTGTAATGTAGCCTAGTTTGTGGGAAAAACTGTTTCCCATAGCACAGGATATTCCTAGTTTGGGAAGCAGGGACTCCACTATAAACTGATTACAACCAGTACCTGTACTGTATAAAAAAAAATAGCGTGATATCTCGATCATAACATGTATTACAAGATATTTCAACTCAGTTATGCGCGCGGCCCTATGTGTGGGTAAACCTTGTACATATACAGTGACTTTGTGTGCGTGACAAGAGGTACAGTCGGGTACAAAATACAAATACAGTTATTTAAACAAATTTGAAACAAAAAGGAATAACTCGGTTTTTAAGGTCTTTGTAACTTGTTGTATTTGATAATATACGGGTTCTTAAAAAAAAACATAATTTGGTAATTTAATGTTTATGTATTGAACATATTATTCTGAATCGCTACTTGAAAAATCAAATGGTGAATTTTCGGATTCGCTGCTGTCACCAAGGTTAATTATGAATTCTGCCTCCAAGTCAAAATGTCGATAGTATTCTTCTTCTTTCTTTTGTACATGTCGACAAGTATTACCCCACATCCCTTCATCAATTTGACTTAAACGTTCATTTATTAGTTTCATTATTCCCGTCACATTTTGGTCGACATTACGCGAAGCAATATAATTTTTTAAAATTCCCCACACATTTTCTATGGGGTTTAGTTCAGGATGATATGGTGGCAGTCGAAGAACTTTTATGCCATATGGCTGAAGTATGTCATCAATCTTATAACAAATATGGTTTTCTTTATTTTTTTTAATCAAATCATACAGTTCAATTCTTTTCATATCTAAATTAAAAGCTATATTTTTTTCAGTCAGCCATCTCTGCATTTAAATTTTTTTGGAATTAGAATTTGGAGCTCTGTCATTTTGAACATTATGGTATGAGGCATTATCAAGCACAACCACATAGTTAGGTGGAAGATTCGGTATTAGACGTTCTTTTAGCCACTTTTCATAGTTTTCTGCATTCATGTTAGAGTGGTAATCACCGGAAACACTATTTGCTTTGTATGTCAATAGTGCGTTAGGTACGAAACCTTGTTCTGAACCAGCATGCACAATAATAATTCTTTGTCCTTTCGACAGGTTTCTCTTTAGAGGTGGTCCATCTTTATTACCCCATCCTTTGTTTTGCACATGATTAGTTAAGATATAGCTCTCATCTGTATATACGATACACCGATTTTCTTGACGGTATCTGAGTAAGTCTTTCAGGTAAGAAAATCTTAGTTTTTGGATTTCATGCCGCTCTATAATAACACGTCTGTTATCCACAGTTTTTCGCCATTTGTATCCCAACTTTAACAAAGCTGTACGCAGAGTCGAAATACTTCCATCATAATTCAGTTTCTCTTGAAATATTCTTTTCAACTTTAGCAATGTAGGTAACTCGTGATGTTCTAAATGGTAATTTTGAATAGTTGAACGTATAACATCAACGTTAAAGTTGTCTAATTCTAACTTCTTTGAACGTTTTTTGCGGTCTTTATGCGGAGATTTAAATTTAGAGTCAGATTCTTTTCCTTCAGCTAATATATTAGTTATTGTTCTCTCTGATACCCCCACTGCCATTGCTGTTCTTTTCCGTACGCTGTTTAAATGTTCACTTAATTTCGATATTAAAATTGGACTTGCACTGCAAACTGGATCACTTACTAGTTGCAATATATCTCTCGTATCTTTTTTCAGAAATTCGTATACCTTAGCAATGGTTTCTCGAGTCTAAAACAATAATACGTTAACGTCAACAAGGATATATTTTTTCGTATATAGAATTATTATAAATATCTTTTATATCAAAATTCAAAATTAACAAATATTTACCTGACTCCTTAAACATTTTCTTCGTGAAGAACTAGACATTTTTGTTAACGAATGTACCCGTAAGAAAAAGCGATAAGAACACGTCTTGCTATTACGACGACTGCGCACACATAGCGCCGCGCGCACAACTGAGTTGAACTATCTATACCTGATATTTCAATATGTTTTTATTTTGATATGGTTGTATCCTGATATGTTAATAAAGATTATATTATTATTATTATTATTATTATTATAGTAGTACGAAACGGGCTAGTATAATATACTATAGTAAACTCTATTGATATACAAATTTGTCGAAATTAAAGTTTAAAGTCCTTTATTTGTAACATAGGTTTGTATACATAACTTAGTTGTTATTACGTTGGATGTCTAACTATGTCTAGCCCTATTTTGAGCATACATATATTAAATTAAGTAGGTATATAAGCATATTTAACATACTTCACAAAATTAATAACTGCACTTATATATAATTTCGAACAAAATCGAGAGAGGCCAAATTCGAATTTGCCGAGTGTCTGCTCGAGTAGCGTTCCGTACAACACCTTTTTATCAAAACAGAACAGTTAGATATTACACATTACAGTGTAAAAGGCGAAAATCAAGAATCGAGGCGAATTTATGAATGCCAAATTTCCTGTATTTGGGTTTGGCAACGCTTGGGTGACGCCCCTGGCATTGAAAACGCCCATAGGCTGCGGTGACTGCTTACCATCAGGCAGGCCGGAAGCATGTTTGCCACATTAGTGGTATATAAAAAAAATTCAATAATTTAGTTAATTTCATTTTGTTTAAAAGCTACAGTTTTGACCGATCCTTAGTCCTTACATATTGCAGTAAAAATATAGTCTATATAGGGAGGCTGTTTAGAGCTAGTACGTAGCAGGTATTCGTTCGAATGATAAGGTAGCCAGCGCAATTACAGGCACGAGGAATTTCATTACACTCCTCACAGTGACAACGCACCTGCATTTCTGTTGCCTGCAACCCAAAAGCATGCATCGCAGATGTCATGGGCGACAGTTACCACTTACCATCAGGTGGGCGGGCTCGTTGGTTACCTTGAGTAGAGACTTGAGCAAGATCCCCTGCAGCATGGCGTCGGCGCGGTCCGCGCGTTCCGGGCGCCCGCGGCCCGACCGCGACGGCACCTGGGAACAATCATAGAACAATGTAGAAACATTTAACACTCTGTGTTGTCACTTCATGATGGAACTCCATTATTATGAATTAAATCGCTTTTTTTTACACTAGTTCCACTTTATTATACAAAAAAAAAAAAAATAATCATCTTAGCGTTAATGTCCCGGTTGTGCTTACGAGAACGAGATCCCGGGGACCGCCTTGACCATGATCCAGGATTTAGCAGTTCAGGCAGTGGAGCGACTGCCATCTGACCTCCATGACCTCTATCAGGGGAACCTGACCAGATTGGATCATGGTTACACCTCCAGTTGCCTGAACGTGCAGGTTTCATCACGATGTTTTCCCTCACCGTAAGAGCATCGGTTAGTATTCACTTTATTGCCTGAAGATGAGTAATTCGAAACCGGTTGCAATTTAATAAAAAATTGTATAATAAAGTGGAACTAATATAAAAAAGTAATTTATTTCATAAATTTAGAAACGGTCTAATGCAGAATCGGTCAAAAATAGACTATGATGTCAAATGTAGAATCAGCCAAATGTAGACTAAATAACTTAGAAAATCACAACTGCATTGAGCCGTGAAATGACAAATTTTTAAATAACAAATGGCCATTTGATTGTATGTTCAACTTGCCAAAGACAGAATATCAATGTTGAAATTATCTATTACACTATTGGCCATATCGTTCAAAGACCAAAAATATTCATTATAAACTGGTTTAATTACGTTATATTTATTTATTACTCTTTTACAATTTACATAATAATATTATATTGATCGTCACATATCTATAAGAGATCGTTAAAAATGTACATGGTCAAAATAATAACAGAAGTTATACGGATATCTAGTTTTAGATATCCGTATAACTTCGTCATAAATTTTAAACTAGATGTTTGTCTGACTGGTTTAATTGAAAAAGTTCAAAAGAATTTCCGGTTTTTTATACATTACAACGCCCTGCTGATTAAAGCGACAGAACCGATTCGGTTTTGTGTCAATTTTTCCATTTTAATATTCCAATTTAAATCTAAGCAACTTTTACTCAGTCGTCCATCGATAATACATACATTTGGATAATAAAATTTGCATAAAAAAATTGATGTTTAAAGTTTATCCTAATGTCCTTCCTTTCATTTCCTTTATTTTTTATTGTACACAAATATGACATAATTATACAGTACAGTAACAGAGATGTACAAAGGCGAGCTTAACTCAATTATTGAGTTTTCTACCAGCAAACCTTGGAGTCATAGGAACAGGTTTAACTTTAATGTCCTTTCGCAATTTGCTCGATAAAGTTTTGATTTTCTAATATATTGCGGACAAATAGAACAATAATAGGCAGCTGAAAACAATAGGGGGCCCACTGATAACCAGCACCACGGCGTATGTCGTGGCATGGGCTGAGTGTGGCCCTTTGCACTCTCCACATAGCACAGGTAACGACATACAGGTGTCTTTTTTCTTTCTATTTATGTCTTTTTTTCCTATGAAATAGTGTATTACAATAAATATACTACAAATGTAAGTTTATGTAATTGGCCGATAGTAAATATATCTAATTGAGCGTGAAATGGATTTCTACACAAAGAATAATAATATAAAACAAAGCAGTGAAGAACAAAAATAATAAAATCACAAATCAACGCCATCTAGCGGCGAATTGTGGTTTTGTCGAACTGCTTAATTTTATATCATCAAGCTATAGAAAGCCACTTGGCGCACCATTGAATATTTATTTATTAGGTTCACCAACAGTAAGAATACATTTACTAAGAGCCTAAACCATAATACAATTACTAAAGACACAAACGTTTGTAATTCATTTGTATTAACAATTGTAGTTTATTGATTATTACCTTTTCTTTATATAAATGTACCTGTTTTGCCATGTGATTCAGTGTAAAAATAGTTTTTAATTTTATTTATTTATTCATAAACGAAGGAATGGTAACCACCTTAAACCAAATATATCCCACAAACCCACCTTACTGACGATGAACATCATGATATCAATCTTCTGATAGTCAGGCAGATGGTCAGCGAACTCCCCAAGCGCGTTGATCAGCGCCTCCTGGTACAGCTTCTCGTCTGTCTCCTTCTGGAAATATCACCATCATCATCATTATCATTCATCATCACAGCCAATAACACTCCCATAACTCTGCCACGAAAGGTGAGGTTATTGCCGTAATCTCCACGCTTGGCAGGTGGGTTGGAGATTGCGGTTTTATAAATGTAATAATGGAAAATGCTGCTGCCCATTTCTAGGCTACGGAGGTTCTAGATATTTTGTCTCGAAAACATTAGTGGCCTCGTACGACACCTACGAGTGTAAGGGGTTGGTGCTAGTCTACTCTGCCGGACACCACACGGCCACCATCATTATCATTACAAAGTCATTATTCAAGAAGCGGCACTGCTCTGTGGCAGCGTACGAGATCGATAATCAAGGTTAAGCAACGTTCGCAGGGTCCGGGAACTGGATGGGTGACCGTTTCGTACTTCGAGACACTGGTTAGGTGTGCCTTCTAATACCGTCGGCGAAGCGAGGTTGACCAAAGTCTTCCGCTGGGACCCTGAAACTAGCTTTATTTTTGTGTCATACGGTAGGCAAACAGGCAAGCTTGCCACCTAATGGAAAGTGGTCACCGCCGCCAATAGACATTAGCAACACCAGGTGTATCGCCTCTATAAGACGCTGCTCTGGCAGCAAAAACGCAAATGCCCCTCCACTGCCAAAGCCACGGTTCCCCAAACCTCCACCACATGAAGAACTGGAAACCTTACTCACCGAAAGAAACACAATACTAATTAAAAATAGTATTGTTTAGCTGCGGTATTCTGTAAGGTGGAGGTACTTTCCCAGTCGTGCGACTCCAATTCGAACGGGATAGATACCCCGCTTTGCCCTACTACTCTAAGATGGCAGGCAAATAGTGTAGGACGCAGAAACGCATTAATTTTAATTCTATTTTTAAGTTATTATCGCAGCGGTGTGTAAGATCGCGCGCGCATTCTAATACAAAATGTACTATGAATATATATCGCAAAAATGAGAGGTTTTCAAGATGACATTAAAATTATCCTTATCCACACGTAAAAGAGGCGCCAGACGTCGAGTTTCGGAAAACGCCCGGGATTACTACTCGTCGTCCTAGCGCTTATCCCGGCCTCTGCTGCGGGTCCGCTTCCCTACCCATTCTCCTCCACCTCGGCCGGTCCAAGGCATCCTCTAGTCGTGCGCCGTTGACTCTTGCATTCTTGGCGTTAATGTCCCGGTTGTGCTCTCGAGAACGAGGACCCGGGGTCCGCCTTGACCATGATCGAGGTTTTGGCAGGTCAGGAGCGACTGCCATTTTACCTCCGTGACCCTGCTACCAGGGGAACCTGACCAGATTGAATCATGGTTACACATCCAGCCGTCTGAATGTGCAGGTTTCATCACGATGTTTTCCCTCACCATATCATGGTCCTTATAAATACCATGTATGTGTATAATATAGCAACAAGGACTCACGTTCAAAGCGACGCCGCTGTTTTCCGAGTCCCTGGCCACAGACGCTCGTAAGTTGGTCAGCAGGCTGTTGATGATCTCCAGCACGGACGGGCCTGGGGAAGGTATTTATGTTACTGAGGGTTTTCTATTTCAAATTAGGTGTCTGAGGTGATTTCAAATTGATGAAAGGAGATTCGTGGTAACAAACAACTGTTACTAGCATAATGTTTTAAACTATCGCGGTTATCACACATTTTAAGGGTATGTTCCGATTTGATAGACTTGAGGGGATTTTAAAGGTTATTTTATAAGACTAAACAATTGAGTGATACGGTCAGTACAACTTAAGCCGGGTCCACACGCCACCAACTAATGCTTGCACAGCGCGTTTGTACAAACGGATCGTGTAGACGTCACATTTTAAATTAGAATATTTGACGCTAACTTAAAATGTGACGTCAAAACGATTCGTTTGTACAAACGCGCTGCGCAAGCATTAGTTGGTGGCGTGTGGATCGGCCTTTATGCGAAAGCGGGTACATCGACGTCGGCCGCTTTATCGCTAACCAACACCGTCCGGCGCTCGCAGCTCTCCAGCCGTCCCGTGACCGTGATGCATGCAACTGCGTCGAAATATCGGGCTACTCGTCAACAAAGGTACCCGGAACATACCCTTAAAACTGTTACTAGGGCCCCAACTGTAAAATCGCCAAAAAAACTAGTTGTTTCATTCATGCCAATATTGGCAGAATTTCGAAAATTAACAGAAAATTAAAAATAATAATTTTGGCGAAAATGCCCCGCTTGTGTTCGCGTGCGAGGGCCCGGGCCCCCCTCCCCCCTGCCCCCACTCACCGACGCTGTCGGCGGCGGCGATGGCCACGATGTTGCTGAGCACGTTGGCGCGCGCCGCCGACGGGCCCCCCTCTCCCCTGCCCGCACTCACCGACGCTGTCGGCGGCGGCGATGGCCACGATGTTGCTGAGCACGTTGGCGCGCGCCGCCGACGGGCCCCCCTCTCCCCTGCCCGCACTCACCGACGCTGTCGGCGGCGGCGATGGCCACGATGTTGCTGAGCACGTTGGCGCGCGCCGCCGACGGGCCCCCCTCCCCCCTGCCCGCACTTACCGACGCTGTCGGCGGCGGCGATGGCCACGATGTTGCTGAGCACGTTGGCGCGCGCCGCCGACGGGCCCCCCTCTCCCCTGCCCGCACTCACCGACGCTGTCGGCGGCGGCGATGGCCACGATGTTGCTGAGCACGTTGGCGCGCGCCGCCGACGGGCCCCCCTCCCCCCTGCCCGCACTCACCGACGCTGTCGGCGGCGGCGATGGCCACGATGTTGCTCAGCACGTTGGCGCGCGCCGCCGACGGGCCCCCCTCCCCCCTGCCCGCACTCACCGACGCTGTCGGCGGCGGCGATGGCCACGATGTTGCTGAGCACGTTGGCGCGCGCCGCCGACGGGCCCCCCTCCCCCCTGCCCGCACTCACCGACGCTGTCGGCGGCGGCGATGGCCACGATGTTGCTGAGCACGTTGGCGCGCGCCGCCGACGGGCCCCCCTCCCCCCTGCCCGCACTCACCGACGCTGTCGGCGGCGGCGATGGCCACGATGTTGCTGAGCACGTTGGCGCGCGCCGCCGACGGGACCCCCTCTCCCCTGCCCGCACTCACCGACGCTGTCGGCGGCGGCGATGGCCACGATGTTGCTGAGCACGTTGGCGCGCGCCGCCGACGGGCCCCCCTCTCCCCTGCCCGCACTCACCGACGCTGTCGGCGGCGGCGATGGCCACGATGTTGCTGAGCACGTTGGCGCGCGCCGCCGACGGGACCCCCTCTCCCCTGCCCGCACTCACCGACGCTGTCGGCGGCGGCGAGGGCCACGATGTTGCTGAGCACGTTGGCGCGCGCCGCCGACGGGACCCCCTCTCCCCTGCCCGCACTCACCGACGCTGTCGGCGGCGGCGATGGCCACGATGTTGCTGAGCACGTTGGCGCGCGCCGCCGACGGGACCCCCTCTCCCCTGCCCGCACTCACCGACGCTGTCGGCGGCGGCGATGGCCACGATGTTGCTGAGCACGTTGGCGCGCGCCGCCGACGGGACCCCCTCTCCCCTGCCCGCACTCACCGACGCTGCCGGCGGCGGCGATGGCCACGATGTTGCTGAGCACGTTGGCGCGCGCCGCCGACGGGACCCCCTCTCCCCTGCCCGCACTCACCGACGCTGTCGGCGGCGGCGATGGCCACGATGTTGCTGAGCACGTTGGCGCGCGCCGCCGACGGGCCCCCCTCCCCCCTGCCCGCACTCACCGACGCTGTCGGCGGCGGCGATGGCCACGATGTTGCTGAGCACGTTGGCGCGCGCCGCCCGCACGAGCCCGCGCCCCGCCGCCAGCGGCCCGCCCAGCCCGGAGTCCAGGTGCTGCATCAGCGCTTCTACTACGCTGTACGAGTATTGCGCCTGGAATTCGATGAATAAATAAATAAATAATTTATCAAAATTACATCGTACTGTTCTTAAAGTTAAAAGTACCAATGATAAGATATTATGAATAGAGTCATTGGTGCAAGGACCACATTTGAAAGGTATAAATAATCGACTGAAAAAACAAAACCTGGTGCCATCGTCACTTAACCGCCACCGCACCCTCCGATGATGGGATATATGTACTACAACATGGGGTTCTTCAAAAGGCAATCTACAGATACTTCAAAGGCCAGCACTGCTGTCGACGGTAACCACTTTCAATCAAGTGGACCGTCCGTCCGTGTGCGTGTAGCAATAAAAAAAATAATCATCTTGGCGTTAATGTCCCGGTTGTGCTTCCGAGAACGAGGGCCCGGCGTCCGCCTTGACCATGATCCAGGATTTGGCAGGTCAGGTAATTACAGTGGAGCGACTGCCATCTGACCTCCATGACCCTGCTAAAAGGGGAACCAGACCAGATTGGATCATGGTTACACATCCAGTCGCCTGAATGTGCAGGTTTCATCACGATGTTTCCCCTCGCCGTAAGCGTGCAATAAGAAAATGCGTAAATTTTGTGCAATGTGCATCAAAATTCAGCAGTACTGCACCGATTCACCGAAGCCGAATGTAGCCGATAAGATCCGATCGACAGTCACAATAAAATAGCTATGAAACGATTGGCATTTTGGCTCGACCTACAGCACCGCAACGAGCCCGCCACTTGTTAGATGTGCCTCATAATACCGTTGGCAAAGCGAGATTGACCAAGGTCTTCCGCTTTGGACCCTAAGACTGATTAACAGTCTCCACCATTGGAAAGTTAACTGCCTTCACGGCTGAGTAGAGTGGCCCTTTTATCAAGATTTCGTGCCAAACGTCACGGTGACAACCAATTTGACTGCCAAGCCACATTTTGCAAACAAACATTTGCATTTTATATATTTCAATATTTTGTGTGGATCCAAAAGCTTAATTTAGCTTGATTTTATTTTTATATACAGGGTGTAAAAAGACCGCTAGCATTAATTGAGACCCCATATTCTACCCATGAAACTGAACAACTTTCCCCAAGAAACATACCCGCGGAAATGACTTCATAATTTCGCTACCTAAAAAAAATAAATAATTGCGACGCGCAATGTACATCGTCCGGCGCACGGCTCTCGCTTGCCCACGTGACCAGTGGTCACTGACCCCGCGCGCCGGCCGCTCTGGCGTATTCCACCTAACTAGTAGGTATACCTTGGCTAGGCGCCACTGACGGGGAAAAACCATCGTGCAGTAGTTGTCGCACAAAGCAAATGATATTCTCGTCAAAATGGTACCACCTGGTACCTAACACCTGTTAACCAAAGCAAATAAGGCACAAAATTCACTTCTTTAAACCTAAATAACTGCTAAACTATAAGTCGCAGACTGTTCGGTTCGGTACTCGGTCATCCTGTCAGCTGATGACAAGTGGTTCGCGTGGAGGTAGGTAGGTACTACCACAGGAACTATGTTCAATTCTCATGTTCCTAGTAGGTATTGGGCTATCGATCGTGAACTTTACTGCAGATATCGACAGTAGGTAGGTGGTAGGTACTGGGCTCGATTCTCGTATGATGTGAATGTCCGTAAGCAAACGTGTACGTAAGTTAGGTAGGTAGACAGCTGATCCTGTGCCTGATCATGCAAGTGCGCGCCGCGGTAAATGCCTACTACGTTAAATTCTCATGTAATGTATGTACGTCATACAATCATGTACCTAGGTAGGTAGGACTTTCGATCGTGAACTTCACTGCTGATACCGACGGTAGGTAGGTGCTGGGTACGATTTTAGTATAATGTGAATGACCGTAAGCAAACGTCTAGGTATGCGTACCCCAGTCTTGTTTAACTTTACTGAGTGGTAGCATGGCAGTGTTGCTATGCGCATGGGCCCACGGACCGCCGGTGGCGGGTTGGATCGCGCGCGCGGCCGCTGTAGGTAGTACTTACCTACCTCCGGCCGTGCGCGCGTTACGAGTAGGTAGGTAGTAGCACGTGTGCGGCCGGGCGCACGCTTTACATTGCGTTCTTTTACTTACAATGCATTTATTTCAACTTAAATTTGAACTTTGGGTGTCTAAATTAATTGTGAACGATTTAGTTATCGATACTTGATATTTTTTAGTACAAAAATACAACTTTTTTTTTTTTAAAGAATTTAGATTTCTGCCTAAACTAAGAGTTTCCGCGGGTATGTTTCTTGGGGAAAGTTGTTCAGTTTCATGGGTAGAATATGAGGTTTCAATTAATGCTAGCGGTCTTTTTACACCCTGTACATATATATCGAAATTATTACAAGTGGTTTAGATAAATAAAAAGTAATTATTAAATATTATACGTGTTTTTATTTTACTACATTATTGAAGTGCTTTTGCCGCCACCATTTCTGAATATTATATAACTAACTGGTTATTGCTTGGAGAATGTTTACATTATGTGTAAGAATGCATGTTAAAGATTTTTGTATCGTGAACTGTTATGTTTTTATTGCAACAGCGTGTCGTAGAATAAAGATCCTTTCTTTCTTTCTCGGGAGCTGATTGGCATTCTATGACAGATAGTAATTCAAGGTATCAAAGTAAGGTCTTTGACTGATCAGAGAAGCGCAGTTTTTCGGGTCGATGCTATCTTCACGAAAATAAAGGAAAAGCAGAAAATGGTGGCTATTGTTTAAGCACAACAAATAAAACGTAAAAAGAAAGAAGAATTTATCACAAAATTCAGTGATTTCTGACTTTGTCAACTTTATGAAAATCTAATTTGGATATCAGAGAGTTAACAAACGTCAGGGGCCCTCTTTTTGAAACACGCGAGTGCTCGCGTGTGCTATCTATCTCTTTGACACTCGTGGCATATTGCGCTCATTTGGAGAAACAAAGACAAAACTGCATGTTTAGCGATTTTACAGGAGAAGCAATCAAAGTTTTAGATGTAAGTGTAAGTTAAGGAAAAATCCAAATATTTGTTGAAAGTACTTTTCCTTAACTTACACTTACATCTAAAACTTTGATTGCTTCTCCTGTAAAATCGCAAAGATGCAGTTTTGTCTTTGTTTCTCCAAATGAGCGATTGCTAGAGATACAAAAGACAAGCAATTAGAAGGCGTGCGCTCGCGTGGGTATGAGCGGTTTCAAAAATAGTGTCTTCGAGCGTTTTCTACTCTCGAATTCGAGGTGCAGAAAGTTTCAACCGTTCTGAGGGTCAAAACGCCGATAGAATGAAAAGAAAACGGAAATTGCACGATCAATCGCGTATTCTGCCGAGTGTTGGTGGCCGACCGGTTACAGTATCCGACTCGTAAGCCAGAAGTCCCGGGTTAGAATCCCGCTCCGGCCATGTACCAATGACTGTTTTCTGAGTTATGTACATTAGTTGAATACTAACCGATGCTCTTACGGTGAGGGAAAACATCGTGATGAAACCTGCACATTTAGGCGACTGGATGTGTAACCGTGATCCAATCTGGTCAGGTTCACCTGGTAGCAGGGTCATGGAGGTCAGATGGCAGTCGCTCCACTGTAATTACCTGACTTGCCAAATCCTGGATCAAGGCGGACCCTGGGCCCTCGTTCTCGAGAGAAAAACCGGGACATTAACGCCAAGATGTTTTTTTTTTTTTAATCGCATATTCTGCCGGATCCGCTTTCCTACTTTTCTTTCTACACTTTGTCCGGTCTTCGTCTTCGATAATGCCACGATGCCCTATCTCTGACTAGAAGCGCTGGACCTGTTCATTCACATATTGCATTGTTTTGGCTTTTTACATACAGCGACTACTCCACTGCGCCATGTTATAGTGTTCTGCTAACATATAACCAAAATTTTGCGCGGCGTAACTGTTTCCTTCATTGTTTTGTTTACCGAGACGAATGTCTTAATTTTACTAACACGTTAGTAAAACAATATTTTTAAATACTGTTTTAAAAAATATTTGACGTGCATGTGGATTCTGTAATGATTTACTCAATGACAAATTATCTGATGATGTGAATTCAATGTTAACCTTTAAGAAATTATTATCTTCAACAGTCGACTGTTATAGCTGATTTCTATAGAGTTAAGTGCTTGATTTTATTATAATTTTCTTTTATTTTATTAGTGTAGATACTATGTAAAATTGGGAACTATAGGTCTATTTACAGTAATTTTAATTAACACCTATATTTGTATGAGGATTTGTTCCAAAATAAAAAAATAAAAATAAATATTTTGTTCGTAACATGGCGCAGCGGACCCAGCTTTAGTGTGCAGCCGGTTCGCCAAAGCCTCGTCTATCCATCACCAGGGTACGAGGAGCAAGTGAGGTTATAATAAATATTGACCTGTATAGAGAACATGATGATCTTGAACGTATGCACAGCGAAGTCAGTAGGCACCCATAGCTCGTGGCGGTCGAAGTGGCTGTAAACAAGAAAATATTTTTTTACGGTAAATAAAAAAGTATTTAATAAAATAATAGTAAATAAATAGCTAGTAAATAAACAACAATATACCTATATTATCAGTGGTGAAAAATTATGTGCTTAACATGAGAGCAAATATTTAATTTCAATTTATTTATTTAAAAGAGGTATTGAATATTCTACTCAATAAGTACATTTTGATTCGATTTGATTAGCACGCTGCGTATGTGTCCGTAGGTGTTTTGTTGTGTTATGTTATGTTGTTATGTTAATGTGTTTTGCTGTGCTATCCTATGCTATGCTATGCTATCCTATGCTATGTTTTATTTTGTTGTATTATGATAAACTCACGTGAGTACAGGCCGTAGCACGCTACGTATATGCCCGTAGGAGGCCCGGCCGACCAGTTCCCTCAAGCAGTGCTCCGCGAGGCGCGGCGGCGGGGGCGCGTCGTCGGTGCCGTCGCGGGACTCCGCCCCCATTGAGGAAGATGTCTCGTATTTCTCCGCCGACTTGGAATAATAAATAGGGTAACATTTTGAGAATTGAAACTGAAAATAGACTTTAGAAAAGAGAGGCATGACTGTGGCGTATCTCCGCAGACCATGGACCACCTCGTCTTATGCTCGGCGTGTCAACTTATACAATGGAGGACTTGTTGGAGGCCAGTCCAAACGCTGTATGCGGCGCCGAATACTGTACGAAGTGTAAGGGGGAGTTAAGTCCATCGACTCGATAAGAAGAAGACTAGAAAAGCGTCAAGTCAGCCCTGAGACGTCAGTTCTCTAATGTTCTATAATTATCTATACTTATCAAATGGTGTGCATTATTTATTTAATTAAGTACTTTATTTTATTGTATCAAAATTAGAGAAAATAAAAATGGAACGATTTTATATTGTAATAAAAATATTCTCGTTTAGAAATCTCTTTTAAAGCAAAATCGGCGACCAGCATCAGATTTTTTTACATCATACATCAGGCCAACAGGCGAGCAGGCCACCTGATGGGAAGTGGTCTCTGCTGCCTATAAACATTGTAAATTTGAACTCACCTGCATGTTATACAGCAGTGAGGGCACGATCTTGTCCATATGCTGCGCCTCCCATATATTTTCCACCAGGTCGTCCGATACCGTCTTCCTGATGACGCCCTGTGGTACGAAATTAAAGAGAAAATATGAATATGCAGGTACCAGCTGGATGCGGAAGGCACGGGACCGGCCTTTGTGGAGATCTCTGGGGGAGGCCTATGCCCAGCAGTGGCCGTCTCTTGGCTGATATGATGATGATGAATTTGAATATGGGAGCTTTAGGAAACAGCTTATACCTTTCGCTTTTAAAGCGTCATATGCAATGGTATAAATCATTAAAATTATAATAACAATTTAAAAATATATTATTAATGTTTATTAATGTATTTATTTAATAGTTTATTGTACACAATAATGGTAACGGATACAAGGCAAATGTATATATGACACAAAAGGCCCTACTTATTTCTATGAAGAAAATTCAGCTTATTATTTAAGTCAAATTACTCTAAAATTATATATTATTTGACATGTCAATTCCTCAATTACATATAAAAATGTCACGCCTGTCTCTGGTGGCGAGGTCGTTGTGGTTGCTGTTGCTTTGCTTGTAAGAACTTTTCAACAGAAGGCAAGCGAAGGTGTGGAGATGGAAAAGAATTACCTACCTAGCCAGATGTTGTGACCAGAGGACCAAGGGTCCAAGATCGACAGATTATTGCTGGATGATGTGTTTATATCACGCAAGTTGGAACACATCGATAGCGCGATGTAGGACAGTGTGGTATTTCGAGCATGAGATTTCGTTTGGACGGCCTTTGTCATAAATATATCATTTATTTCAGGCAACACAATATATGAATGTATTTTGCTAGTAAGTGACAAACGAGCAGACAGCCCACCTGATGGTAAGTGGTAACTATCGCGCATAACATCTCTCATAATCACATTTAAGTTGCAGGTAACAAAAATGCAAAACCGCAGGTGCGTTTGTCATTTTTTATTTATTTAACAGTTTATTGCACACAGTAAAATACATAGAGAAACTTCAGCTACATTGAAGTCACTTTTCGTTTTGTAGGTCTCCTAAACGTCTACAATTGCTACAATATAATAATAATAAAATCTTCTTTATTTAGGCAAAAGACCAATAAAATACAATACAATAAGAATAAAATGATAATTTCAAATAGAAACATTAAAAATAAGGTTTATCTAAAGTCTTTACAATAATCATACATCTTTATATAATATATCTGTACCAATATATCTGACCTATCTGAGATAGGTGTCGCCTAGTTACTTGATTACGCTCTCACCTCTGTCTATAATCCTACGGGGAAAAGGCGTTACGTAATGTATATGTGTGTATGGACCTCACCTGCAAGCCTTGTATCCCGGCCAGCCGTATCTTGTCATCGCCGAGAACTTGCTCACAAAGAAGTCGTACCACCGGTGGTACGACAGCGTGTCCTCCTCATGTATGTATGTGTAGCGACATCTATCGCCCCAATACTCACATTACGAGTACACGAACACAAGGTTGCCAAGCAACCGCGCATAGATGGCGTTGACAGGCCCTACATCGCGCTAGAGAAGTGTGCCAACTTCCACGGCATATATACCACTTCAGACTATCAACTAATCGGACCCTTGATCTGGTCTCAACATCCGGCAAGGTTAGGGTCCCTTTTCCACCTTCTTCATCTTCGCTTGCCAACATTGGCAGCCAATTTTTTTACTGGAGACAAACAGGCCACCTGATGGAAAGTGGTCACCGCCGCCTATGGACATCAGCCACACCAGGGGAGTCACCAAAGCGTTGCCCGCCTCAAACCTTATCCCTTCACCGCCAATTATGTATGTATGTCTGTGTATATGTCTCACCTGCAAGCCCTGTATCCCGGCCAGCCGTATCTTGTCCCTGGCGGCGAGGTCGCCGTGGTTGCTGTGGCACATCGCCGAGAACTTGCTCACGAAGAAGTCGTACCGCCGGTGGTACGACGGCGTGTCCTCCTCGATGTTGGCGAAGCGGACGAACTGGAAAGGTTAGGGGATGGAATAAATAACCGATTGATGTCAGAAAACCCTGATAAATTTTACGTTTTACTGAACCGATTTGAATGAAACAAATCTAAGACCCATCCACCTTCCTGCTCCATCTTCGGCCGCACCGTCACTTGCCACCAGGTAAGATGGCGGTCGAATGCCTGGCTAGTACAATTGAGAAAAAACCATCCCCACTAAACAAGTGTCCAAATGAAAGAAACCGCATTAAAATCCGTCTAGTCGTTAGAGAGATACGATGCTACAGACAGATACATCGGTAGATCTACATACGTCAAATGTTTTTAAATTTATCGTAAATTGTAGCAATAAATATTATCAGATTAGGTATAATCACTGTCCTGCTTACGCATCACGTCACCTCACAAAAAGGTGAGGATAAAGAATGGTGGCATGACTTTGTTCTAAAATACGCGCAGATTTCCTGTTTGATTCTTCACCGAAATATGTATGTAATAATGAATATAGATATTTCAAACCCATACCTATCTAGATTACAATTAAATATCTATTATCCAATAAAAAAAAATTGATATTGATATCGTAAACTTCCGACAATGATAATAATATAATATGCAGAAACTGACTCATAATTTCACAACAACAGACAAGTCTTCGGTAGTATAGTGGTAAGTATCCCCGCCTGTCACGCGGGAGACCGGGGTTCGATTCCCCGCCGGAGAGTTCTTTTTTTTTTTTCTTTTTATGTGGTACTAATTCACGGAATATATCTGTACACAATAAAGTAAATTAAACCAAGACTTTGTAGCATAGTACAAAAATTCGACGTTAGGTATTTTGTTAGAAATAGTTACAGCTACTCTGTTTTATAGGTTTTAAGATTTTCGTGGTTATTCATTACACTTTCATTGCACATATGTTATCAGGTTAGTTTTGGCTACCTGTGTCGAAATCTCGAGGTAAAAACAAAACTAACCTTGGTATAAATATACCCGATAATACATATGTGTGTCCAAAATAAAGCTGTTCTGTGGTTGGCTACAATTCGAAGCCGAAAATACTAAGCCTTCATTCGAAACATCAATAATGGACTGTAAGGGTGCCATATTTAGGGTATTTTGGCCGTGTGGTGTCCGGCAGAGTAGAATAGCACCAACCCCTTACATTCATGGGTGTCGTACAAGGCGACTAATGTTTCCGAGGCAAAAGATCAAGAGTCTCCGTAGTCTGTAAAATGGCAATAACCTCCCCTTTCGTGGGAGAGGCCCTAAGTCCTGCAGTGGACTGTTACGGGCTGTGATGATGATAATGATGATGATGGTGAAGGGTGCCATAGGTTCTACTACGTCATCGAGCACCTACAAGAAAAATTCTACTTTGTAGCATTAGTAGACGTTTAGAAGACCAACAAAGCGTTTGTCTGCTCGTGCACAACATGGCTCTAATTTTTTTTTTCTTAGTGACCCGAACTTCTGTTCGTAGCGATAGTACCTACTTACATAATATGACGACCTGAGTGGCTCAGTGGTCAACATGCCGGTCTACCACGCAAGAGGTCCCGGGTTCGATTCCCAGCCGGGCAGAAATTGATATGATGAATTTTAATTTCTGTTACGGGTCTATGTATAATAAGTATGTATTTAAGTAATATATCAGTAATCTAGCACCCATAACACAAGCTTTGCTTAGTTTGGGGCTAGATGGCGCTGTGTGAATTTGTCCACGATTATTTATTTATATCCTCTTGTGTGAGTTCTAAATGTAAAAAAAACTGTTTTTTTGCCAGTTTTTGCACGGGCTGACCAAGTTTTGTGGGGCTCCTAAACGTCGCTACAAAGTGAAATATTCTTTGTACTTGATAACGTAGGGTAGCCTACGGCGCCCTCACAGTTATAAATTAATATGCTTGGACATTTTACGGAGCGCCATCTAGCCCCAAAGTAAGCAAAGCTTATGTTATGGGTGCCAGAAAACTGATAAACTATATTTTGATTGCATATAATATGTATGTATTTTTAGTATATGTTTATGTAGTAAGTAACTGTGTTTATCAATATCTACTATAGTAAGTTTAAGTGTACACTTTTAGTACCTGCATTTAAGTTAAACCTGTTCCTATGACTCCAAGGTTTGCTGGTAGAAAACTCAATTAATGAGTTAAGCTCGCCTTTGTACATCTCTGTTACTGTACTCTATAATTATGTCATATTTGTGTACAATAAAGAATAAAGAATATGCAATCGTTGCATCAAAAATCGTTATTGGCACAGAATACTCACACTCTGAGTGGCCAGGATCTGCAGCTGGGGGTCGGTGCTCTCCATCAGTTTCTGCACCATCTTGAGGAAGCTCTCCACGAACAGGTTCAGCGTCTGCGAGTGGCACGCCTGCAGCAGCTGGTCCATCGCCTCCATGGCGATTATCACGAACCTGGAACGGTTTGGTCAGCTTTTTAGTGGACATTCTAAATAAATAATAAAGAAAAGTCAGTAAGAGTCATGGGATCCTGGTATGTATATTAGAGGTGTCGTAGAGATGGACGAAGAGAGCGTCGGTGGCCTAATAGTTAAGGGACCGGCACGTAAGCAAAAAATACAGAATTCGATCCCCTATGCCACCATATACCAATGACTCTTTTTTTAGTTATGTACATTAGTTGAACACTAACGCTCCTACGATGAGGGAAACATCGTGATGAAACCTGCAAATTCAGGCGACTGGATGTGTAACGATGATCCAATCTAGCCGGGTTCTCCTGTTAACAGGAGGTTTGAACTGATCTGCCAAATCCTGGATCATGGTCAAGGCTGGCCCGGGGCCCTCGCGTACGAGACCACAATCAGGAGATTAGCCAACTAATTTCACGCCAACAGATTTTAACTAATGTTCATAACTAAGAAAAGAGTCTTTGGCAAATTCGAACCCGGTACCTCTCGCTTATGAATCGGATACCCCAACCGCTGGCCACCGACGCCCCCACTTTAGTACATACATACCTACCAAACTCCAAAAAAACAAAGACCTTAAAATTAACTTAGCCATGGCGAAGATATCTTAATCTTTAGCTATAACCATAGAAACACTTGAATGTTCGCAAAAACGATAGTGTTATCTCTCTAGTCGTGTATGTTTATATTATTTCCGTATTGACATCTTATCCCATACTGATAGATATTGAAGATTGTATGGCATTGAATAGATAGTATCGAGAGTATCACAACATATTATATAACTTACATACAGAAACTGATCAGATCAGTAATGTTCTCAAAAAAGCTGGGGTCCGAAGTGGTAAGAATAAAAGGAGACGTATGAAAAGAGTTGCGGATATATGCGAGGCTAGGGAGTTGTGTCAGGACAGAGCAAAGTGGCAGTCCATAGTCTCTGCCTACCCCACCTAGGCGTGAGCTTTATGTATGTGTATGTATGTACATACAGAAAAAGTCGGATAATGCCCGACTAGGATTACTTAAACTCAAATCTTTTCTAAAATTCTGAACTGATTTTAGTGAGACAAACCATCTCGATTAAACTGGTTTCAAAATAGAGACAGCCGCATCCAAATCGGTCCACCCGTTCGGGAGCTACGATGCCACAGACAGACACACAAAGCCACAAATACACACGTCAAACTTATAACACCCCTCTTTTTTCGTCGGGGGTCATAAACAAAGTCCCACGCGTCTGTCTGTCTGTTCGTTCGCGATAAACTCAAAAGCTACTGAACGTATTTTCATGCGGCTTTCACCAATAGACAGAGTAATTCATGAGAAAGGTTTAGGTGTATAATTAATTTCGTTTTTTTTTTATACCACTAATGTGGCAAACAAGCTTGCGGCCTGCCTGATGGTAAGCAGTCAACGAAGCCTATGGACGTTTCGGTAAAGGGTTTTCTAAATTTATCTATTACAAACAAACATTCAAATATTTTCTGTAATATTGGTATAGATTGCCATCTACAATCGCTCCAAAAGCAACTCACCCATGCCGCCGCCTGTATATATCGCGCGATGCCTTCTGGAACAGGTACTCCCCGATCCTGTCCAGCTTCTCCGGACTGGACAGTGAGTAGAACGTGAGCTTCTCCATATTAGACTTGACCAGGCCATCCTGGGGCGACGCCGGGAATATGTTGTCCACCAGACGCTTGTAGCGGGGGCGGAGCGCTGAGCAGCATCCGCAGCAACCTGGGGACAATGGCGTTTGGGCTTGTGAACCTCAGAGAGAAAAAACTACCCTGGTCTTGCAACATCGATAACAAAAGTTAAGCAACGCACGCAGAGCCCGGGAACTGGATGTGTGACCGTTTCGTACCACACTGCGTCCGCTCACCTTAGATTGCTTAACAACCGTGGACGCTTCGTTCTGGTGGCCTGAGCCTCCGTGAAAAAAAAGCGAGCTCCATGCTTCGAGCACTTTAAGCCCTGTCTCGGCTGCTACCGATTGTTAGCAGTCGCTGTATAGGTAGGCCATTAGGGCGACTGGCATCCGAAACCATAGCTTAGCTAGGCGATAGGTATTACCTCTCACACGATGAAAAAAATTAAACCAATAAAATGTAGCACATAATAAATTTTCTTTTTATTGTCTACAGAAGCACACTGACGGACAGTCCACCTGATGGAAAGCCGCCACCATCGTAGAGGACATATGCAACCTAAGTGGAACGTATGCGGTAACTATAGATATGCCTTTTGAAGAACCCTAAGTTATGACGCAAAGGAGACTTCGCGAGGGACCTCATTACACATCTTGCATGTGCGCGGTAAAAAGGCTCGAGAAGCCCGTACATTAGTCGGATGCCAGGCATCTAAATGGTATGGATGAAATCTATCTCATCGTCGGAGGATGATGTGGGGAGCCATCCAACTGAGGACGGAACTCTACCTTGCAGAATACTATTTAAAATAGAAACAATACTACTTTAAATAGTTTTGTGTTCCTGTCAGCAAGTTAGGTCTCTAGTGCTTCATGGGAAACCGTGGCTTTGGCAATGAAGGGGCCTAGCATAGTCTATTTGTTACCAGAGTAACACGTAGAGATAGGCAACGCCTCCTATTATAATTTCTTCCCACAAATTTTAATAATGTAAAAGTTTGTAAGTAAGTTTAGATGTTTGTTACTCCTTCACGCAAAAACTACTGAACGGATTTTAACGAAATTTGGCAGCAATATAGCTTATAGCCATCCAAATTTTACGCGGACGAGGTCGCTGGCAAAAGCTAGTTGGTGATACACGGGAGGAGGTTGAATCGGGAGTATGAATATTGTAATCACAAAACTGGTCCACACGCACTAAATACTCACATGTCATATAAACAGTCCGGCTCATAATGAAGCACGTGCGATGCACGACTTTGCTCAACGGAATCATTTTGAGAACACACACCAACACTTCACTAGTATCTTTTACACACCATTTACACTCACCTAAATTCGAGAGTTACCTCTACACATGTGTTGGAGAGGTGTAATGTTGACAAATAAACATGTTTACTATATTTTCATGTCACATCGTCGCTGCGTCGTGCGTGGTTGGACTCTGCGCGGGATTGTCTGCGTCTCGACGTAGATAGGTAGATAGTGTAGCGTTGTTTACCTTTTTATAAAACTGGGTCATATAGCCAGACAAGGCATCCTATACCTTCAGTTTGTTGACTGAATACGCCACATTTCTCGATATCACATACAATAGCCCTAAGAAGAGTACCTACAACTGTCTATGCGAAGGTTCGAAAGAACGTTTCTCGCTCGTACGATTCGGATGTGGAATGAGCTCCCAGCCACAGTGTTTTCTTTGGACTATGGCATGGGATCGTTCAAAAGGTATATTAGAGGTTTCTGTATTTAGTTAGTACTTTTAGACGCATTGGTACCGCCCCTGGTGTTGCTGATGTCCATAGGCAGCGGTGACCGCTTTCCACCGACAGTCGTTTAAAAATTTATTTGATAACTAAATACTTTGGTGAAAAGTCAATTATATATAAGGAAAAGGAATCACAAAACTCTATTCTTCAATCATTGTTTTCTACAAGGTTCTTGAACCTTGAGGCCTACGATATTTACGTATTAGATTCACAGTATTTTTTTATTGTTTGCAGGTATGTATTATTGTTTATCTCAACCATTGCGAGTAATATCAAGTATTCTAAGAAATGTTAAGTATTTTCTTGTTCGCTATCTAGGGCTTCATAATTATCTTTAATAACGGTGACCGGT
Source organism: Blastobasis adustella (assembly GCA_907269095.1). Classification (NCBI taxonomy): domain Eukaryota; kingdom Metazoa; phylum Arthropoda; class Insecta; order Lepidoptera; family Blastobasidae; genus Blastobasis; species Blastobasis adustella. The sequence goes on from OU026132.1 coordinate 4,580,168, forward strand.
TTGAACTTGATGCTACTATTTTTAATACTAGTAATAATAATAATCATCTTGGCGTTAATGTCCCAGTTGTGCTCTTATGCACGAGGGCCCGGGGTCCGCCTTGACCTTGATCCAGGATTAGGCAGATCAGATAATCACAGTGGAACGACTGCCATCTGACCTCCGTGGCCCTGTTAACAGGGGAACCTGGCCAGATCAGATAATGGTTACACATTGAGTCGCCTGAATGTGAAGGGTTCATCAGGATGTCTTCCCTCACGGTAAGAGCATCGGTTAGTGTCAAACTAATGTACATAACTTAGGAAAAGTCGTACATGGCGGCACCGGGGCTTGAACCTGGTACGAGTCGGATTTCTTAACCATTAGGCCAATGACGTCGTCCACTAATGTGTAAGAAACTGAAGTCACTGTTATGGGGTGTTGATGTGATGTGAATGAATGTGATCCTACTTATTCTAAGCACTTGTATGCTTTTGTTTGCAAATTTGACAAAAATATTTATCATCATCATATAATCATCGTCTGTTTTCCCTCACCGTAAGAGCATCGGTAAGTATTCAACTAATGTACATAACTCAGAAAAGACTCATTGGTACATAGACGCAGTGGGATTCGCTCTCGGCCACCGACGCTCCTAGCATTTCCTAGGAACGCGTAGGACTAAGGATGATTCCTAGGAATCTAGGACTTCATAATTATCTTTAATAACGTTCGTTGATGCTACTATTTTCAATATTAGTAGGTATCTACTCATATAAAATACTATTTTAAAAACATTGAAAGGGAAAAAAGTCTACCAACGGAGTTTGAAACAGTATATTATCTCCAAGTTCTTCTTACTAAGGAATACATCCTACGTACATATTTTTATCATTACCAAAGGATAATAGGTAGTTCGAACGTGAGTCAGTGGATTTACAACTCATAAATCACCAACATTTAACGGCAGTAAACCTGGTATCTACTCAAGCTATGTTTTAACCGTTTTTTTATATTACAAGAGGTAAAGCCAATAGCAAATCTATGTACATAGATAACAGTAAAAGAGCATAAGCATATTACCACTTCAAGAAAATATTCCTTTGCCACTTCACAAACATTCACGGCATTTGGTGCATTTGTGCCAAAATCAGTTTGCTAAAAGAAGGGAGAATAAGCTGTCCCTTATGTCCAAAGGACTCGTCTTTTACCCCCAGGGTATTTTTATATAATAAATAAAAATTTAATGCATTAATGCTATAAAAACCGTTTAACAACTGCACTGTAGTGCAAAGGAATATGGTTCTTAAGGTCATGTACTTATGCTCTTGCATTGTACCTATCTACATTCAATAGATACAATTTGTAACAAATACATTTCGCTAGCCCAATTTAAAAGTTACTACTTTGTATTAGTTACGCCATGTCCTCGTAGGTATTTTCTTGAACACTACCTATTCCCAACCTTGTCAACAATCAAGAGCGTCAGTGGCCTAGTGGTAAATGTATCCGACTCGTAAGCGAGAGGTACCGGGTTTGAAAACCACAGCCGCCATGTACCAATGACTCTTGAGTTATGTACATTAGTTGCACACTAACCGATGCTCTTACGGTGAGGAAAAACCTAGTGACGAAACCTGCACATTCAGGCGACTGAATGCGTAACCATGATCCAATCTGGTCAGGTTCCCCTGGCAGCAGGGTCTCGGAGGTCAGATAGCAGTCGCTCCACTGTAATTACCTGATCTGCAAAATCCTGGATCATAGTCAGGGCGGACTCCGGACCGTCGTGCGCGAGAGCGCAACCGGGACATTAACGCCAAGATGATCGAACCTTGTCACCAAGTAACAAGTAAATTCGTTACTATACTTCTGTGGACTAAACAAGATCAATCCGTCTTTCTTTTATACCTCTATACACTGAACAAGATCAAACCGTCTAAACAACACTTGTTCGCCACCTTAGTGGTATAAAAACACACAGATCTTCGTCAAAACGAACTAGCTACATCATTCCATAAATAACTCGGCACCAAAATACACTGTCAAACGGATATAATCCCGGACACCGCAAATACACCCGAAAGATGATTAACTGTGTACACTTTCACACTTTATCACACCGGTACACTACAGTCACTGAGTTGGCGTGACACATGCCATACACCGAGCTGTACAGTGACCGCCTACATACTACCGAGCCATGATAACAGCCTAAGTACCTAATAAGTAGATAGATAACACTTGACATGAAAGTATTGAATTAATCAGTGACGATTATGGGTAGATAGCGTCTCGGTACAGCTTCGCAAGTGTCCAAGATATTTATTATCTAGCAGCCTTAGTCGCTGTCCTAATTGGCAACGGTCATGGGACCGTGGTCGTGCGACGGACGTCGCCCGACAAATAGGACCTCAAAATCAAATCAAAACCGCTCGTCGCATGGTCGTATAACCGTTGCCAATTAGGATAGCGCCTTTGGGTCCGAATCGTAAGGGAGAGATGCCTACAAGTTCGAGGAGCGTTGGTGGCCGAGGAGTGTGGTGGAGTGGTTAAGGTATCCGACTTGTAAGCGAGAGGTACCGGGTTGGAAACTCGTTGCGGCCAAGTACCAATGACTCTTTCTGACAGCAGCTTTTTCCGTCGAGTATTTACAACACTGCGATCTCCAACCCGCCAATTATGGCAAAATCCTCTTCTCGTGTGGACGGGGCTCAAGTCCTGTAGTGGATGTTGATGTGACTGATATAAGGGTTACTTTAATTATAAGTAGTACCTACCACTTTTGGTCCCGCAAAATAATAGGATCCCAAAAACGCAAAAAACAATACATAAATTGAAATTTAAAAAACCTAGGACGTACTTAAATCTTATCATAAACAATGCTATACTGACGACCTGAGTGGTTTCGTTGGTTAACATCTGCCGGGTCTGCCACGCAGAGGTCCCGGGTTCGTTTCCCGGCCGGGCAGAAATTAAAAGGATTAATTTTAATTTCTGTTACGGATAGTATTTAAAAGTATATAAGCAGATTATCAGTTATAACACAAGCTTTGCTTACTTTAGGGCTAGATGGCATTGTGTGAATTTGTCCAAGCACTTATTTAAGCATTTATTTATTTATATTTAAACTTGTTTTAACGTTCAAGGTTTTTATCTTCATAAACATGTAACTTTACCTATTAATATTTAGGTACTCTAGTAAAAAAAACTATACATACGAGTACATTTAAACAATGGAATTAACATATTTAATCTACTTTTTGTTGATTGTAGCAATTGTGTCTAAAATAAGACTAGTTTTCCCATTGTCAGCAGGTACCTAACACTCGTATTTTGCAAGATAATTACAATAATGTTTGTTTATTTAATATCTACCATACCATTTACTTTCCCGTGAGACAAAATGTAAACAAACCACAAAAAGGCAATTTATGATACCAACTTTTCATCAACTACAAAAAATTCATCAAATAATTGCCCTGCGCGTTTAAACAATTCATAAAACAGATTAATTTAGGTGTTAGTTTTTCATCTAAAACTAACCATTTATGAAAAAAGAAACATAAAATATTTATTATATTATATTTCATTTTTCTTAACATAATTGTTGGTTTTAAAATACCTAAAAGCACGGTGAATATCAAACTATGAATGCATTTTAATACCACCAAATGATGATAAACAGTTATTTCAAATAATGAACGTAGAATTATTTGCTTTCATATTTAGCCGGATAATTTCCGCCATTTTTACTCTTGATCAACTTGTTGACGCGAGTTCGAATCCTATCCGATTGTTTTCATATTTTGTTGTTATTCTCTGTTAAAGTTATTGTTTTTGTTAAGTTTTATTATTGTTTTAGTTACGTTTTTACATTTTGTTATTTTCGAGTTTTTGTTATTTGCACGTTAATTTCCTTCAAAATCAGTGACCCTGATCCGAGCAATGCATGCACTTTTATTCGCCGAAGAAAAAGTGTTCCAAGCTTACTCCAATGCGTTCTGCAGATAAGGAGACTGTTATTAACATATTCAAACATGTAGAAGAAAGTTGGGCCAGGATTCGTATCCTTACAAACGTGATGTTGTAAGTTTGACAACCATTGTTTTCTTTGTTTACACTTTGTCTCACGGGAAAGTAAATAATTTAAAGTGGACCTGGCGCGACACCGTTCGCATGGCGACCTAACCCCACACTACCCTACTTCTACCCCTACATCTATCTTACACCTACACTACACCTACTTTACCCCTACCCACCCTTTATATTCTTGCTTCTAAATATTCATCTTGAATAATTCTATCTATTGCTGAAAACCGCACTAGAATTCGTTGCTAGTTAAAAAAATCTAAGCGTACATAGATACATAGGGACAGACTGCGGGTAGTGACTATGTTTTATACTATATAAAGATTTTATCAGCGCACATACTAAATAAAAATTAGCAGACTTGACCCCCTATTTGAACGCGGTAATTGTCGCCCATATCTACGATTCATGCACTTAGGTTTTACGTACGAAAAAAGCCTTCAGGACGATAAAGCCTCACTCTAGCCTTGAAGGCTTCCAGATTATAATGATCAGGGAACACACTCGCAGGCAACGCGTTCCATTCCTTAGCCGTACGCATCATAAAGGTTGAACCAAAGCGGCTCGTGCGGATAGCTGGAAGATCTACGATATAATGTAATTTCACATTACATCATGTCTGTGATTGTGCTGGCTACCTTATCCCTCAAACCGGAACACAACAACGCAAACATTGTTGTATGGCGGCAGAAATAGGCCATTCGAGGGAGGAACTTCCTTAGTGCTTTTCGCTATTTGAAGCCTTTACTGCACAAACACACACACTTTCGTAAAACAGAATGGTAGTTTTCAGTTCAGTGTACCGGTGGGAGTACTTAGAAAGTACTTGAGCATTTACAAGAGTAGCATAACGTGCCTTTCCTCCCGGCCCCTGGTCTATGTTAATAAAAAATAATCATCTTGGCGTTAATGTCCCGGTTGTGCTCTCGAGAACGAGGGCCCGGGGTCCGCTTTGACCATGATCCAGGATTTGGCAGGTCAGATAATTACAGTGGAGCGACTGCCATCTAACCTCCATGACCCTGCTACCAGGGGAACCTGACCAGATTGGATCATGGTTACACATCCAGTCGCCTGAATGTGCAGGTTTCATCACGATGTTTTCCCTCACCGTAAGAGCATCGGTTAGTATTTAACTAATGTACATAACTCAGAAAACAGTCATTGGTACATGGCCGGAGCGGGATTCGAACCCGGGACCTCTGGCTTACGAGTCGGATCTGTAACCGCTCGGCCACCGACGCTCCGGTCTATGTTAACAGTAGGTACTTATAATTAAAGTAACCGTTATATCAATCCCATCTACATCCACTACAGGATTTAAGCCTGTTTCTAGATAAATATCGTGTACGACACTCTTAATGGATAATCCATAAAATATTATACTGCGAAGTACCCGAATCGTCACCGAACTTTTTCCATGGTAAAATTCCATAGCCGACTACCGATTCTGACAAACATAGTCGATGTCATCGTTCCTGGACGTTTACCTGATGCTGTAGACTAGTATCGATCGCCCATCTTGGCGTTAATATCCCGGTAGTGCTCTCGCGCACGAGGGCCCTGGGCCCGCCCTGACCATGATCCACGATTTGGCAGATCAGATAATTACAGTGGAGCGACTGCCATCTGACCTCCGTGACCCAGCTACCAGGGGAACCTGACCAGATTGGGTCATGGTTACACATTCAGTAGCTTGAATGTGCTGGTTTCATCACGATGGTTTACCTCACCGTAACAGCATCAGTTAGTGTTCAGCAGAAAAGAGTCATCGGTACATGGCGGCAGTGGGATTCGAACCCAGTATCTCTCGCTTGCGAGTCACATAACTTTATCACTAGGTCACCGACATTCTTATGGCGCAGACTAGTAGGTACATTCAGATTATATAGCCTAATTGGATCCTAACCTGAGTCTATGGCTTTGTCTATACATACCTATAGGTAACTACCTAGTTACGCTAAGTAATCGGAAGCCCATGCACGACGTAACTAATTAACTAATTGGGTACCGATCCAGCCAATTAGGTATCTACCATTAAATTCATCACGAGATGAGGCTAATGTACCCTGTTCCTAAATTAGGAAATATCATCGAACTTAGTAATTAGTACAGTCTGCTGCAGAGTGAAAGGACCCCCCCTACTATAGGTACATTTAAGGTAATGGGAGGTCCGTCCACTCTGGAGCTGACTGTACATAATTAACTGATTGTCTTGTCCATATGTCAGATACTCTTACTGTTACAGTCTAGACCTAGAATCTGGTTTGAAAAGATGACTGTAACTTTTTGTTTTGTGGAGAACTCTCTCGTTTCTGGGACTTTTTTTTCAATTTCGGTCGGTCTTTTACTACTTTAGAAAACTGTCAATTATAATCTCGATCATTCTTAAATGTCGGTTTATGTCTTATCACCGTCACCTCACTTCGCACACCCTATGAAATCACCTCACTCACAACTTCCGTTGATTCAATCACTTACTTAGCACTCTTAGGTAATGAAACTGAATCACTAACACCTATTCCTATGCATACCACAATGAAAACCACACAATAGGTACGTTAACATGCCGTGCTTTACCTATGATTTCATATAATTATTTATAAACGGACGTATCGCGCTGTGTGGACTGTCGGCCGGCAAGTCCCACGGATATATTCGTACTGAAGCAAGGATGCTAAGCTAACCTACAACGGACTGAAATAGCCCTCGTTAAAGGGATAAACGGGTAAATATAGACGGCCCGGCATGAACTTTAGCATTTCGCGTACAATTTTTTAGGATCTCGTAGGCATTAATATTTATGGAGAAATAGAAAAAAGTTATGCCGGGTTTTTGGTAAATACCTAAAGCCATGTACATAATATATATATTATGTACATTAGTTGAACGCTAACCGATGCTCTTGGTGATGGAAAACATCGCGATGAAACCTGCACATTGATCCAATCGGGTGAGGTTCCCCTGACGGTCACGGAGGTCAGATGGCATTCGCTCCACTGTAATTATCTGATCTGCCAAATCCTTGATCATGGTCAAGGCGGACCCGGGCTCTGGTGTGCGAGAGCACAACCGGGACATAAACACCAAGATGATATACCTACAGCCGGCCCGGTATGATCTTTAGCATTTCGCGAGCAATATTTTAGGATTAACTCGTAAGCATTAGAATGTATAGTATATGTTATGATACAACTACCTATTCTAGAGGAAGCTGGAGTATTCTGAAAGACTTCAAACTGAAGCAAGGTGCAAACCTACAAAGTTTCATTCGACTTGGGAAGTTCGGGTTTTATAATCTTCCCTTGTTACATTCTAGAAATATCTACGCCAAATCACCGCGATTTGGGAGCCCCCCAGTTTGCCATTGTTGCCTCCCTTTAGTTTGCTATTTGTCGATCTTATAGCTAGGAGATGCCCGGTAGATCGTCCCTTCGGCGCCGTTTGTTGGCAGAAAAATTTGACATTGATTTTCCCTATATTTGAGTCGTTTGCTGTCATTGATGACGTCATTTAAAAATATATAATTTTTCCAGCTACAAATCAAAATTAAAAACCGTTTGACTTGAAGCAAGCAGTTAAAAAATAGAGCCCCAGGTATCGCTGGAAAGATGTGGTAGAGGCTTATTTTTGCTACCTGCAAACCATTGGCGAGAGACTGCGCAAGATAGGAACAACCGGCGTAATCTTCCGTCGGAGAGCAAGATCCACTCTGGTTCGTTGAGCCAGGTAAGTAAGTGATCTTACTACCATATTCATTTATTCATTATTTATAGCTACACAAGCGACCCGCCCCGGTTTCGGACAGGTTTTCTCGGCGTTTCTTTACTACTACTATAATAAATGCATGTATTATACTTTTTTTTTAATAATGGTATAAATTGCGTCGCGTAAGTTGAACCAAAATGGCGGTCGTCCGCGCAGGTATAATTGTGGACATAAGTCTTTAATTATAAAAATATATATATTTTTAATACGGTGTTTCGTTTAAGATTTTTGAATTTCCCGGTCAACCGCGGAGCATTCCGTCGAAGACTTATGTCCACAGTTATACCTGCGCGGACGACCGCCATTTTGGTTCAACTTACGCGCCGCGGCAACGGCGTAGGGTTGCGCGTCGGTTGGTCTTCTGCACTACCTAACTTGGACTCGACATCGCGATCTTGATACAACGCATCGCCAACTCACTCGTCAGCTGGTGTTGCTATAGGCCAGGGTTTCTCAAAGTGGGGTACGCGAACCCCTAGGGTTCCCCATTTGACGGTAGGGGCTTCGCAACAAGATTTAAGTAATCCTGACTATATGATCGGGTAATTACAGTGAAGTGACTGCCATCTAACCTCCGTGACCCACTTAAAAAAGGAAACCTCACCAGATTGGATCATGGTTACACATTCAGTCGCCTGAATGTGCAGGATTCATCAGGATGTTTTCCATCACCGTAAGAGCATCGGTTAGTGTTAAACTGATGTACATAACTTAAAAAAGAGTCATTGGGACATGGCGGTATTGGGGTTCGAACCCGGTACTTCGGGGTACAAGTCAAGACTCCTTAACCATAAGGCCACCAATCCCTCTACTAATGTGGGAGAGGCTCAAGACTCAAGTCACTATAATAGGGTGTTGATGATGTGATGTGAATTAATGTGATCTTACTTATTTTAAGCACTTGTATGGGTTGTAAGTTGTAAGTTTGACAAAAATATTTATTTGTGTTATTCATTATATACATATGTAGGTAATACATAATGAATAACACAAATACTAAGGGTATATGTAAGTAATTAAATTATATTATATATTTGGGTGCATGTCATATTTTGCCTATCTCGTCGGTAGGTCTGCTGTTAGACATTTCTTTTTAGAAATAAGCTGTACCTTTAGTGATTGTTATTTTTATGTTCATGTTATTGTAACTTTCACTGTGCACAATAAACGGATAAAAAACAAATTTTGAAAAACAAGATTAACAATTTATCAATTGGTTACATAGCTTTGAATGACTTACAATGATGTCATATTTTATGGAAGGTTGAGCTTATGAGTCATGTTACTTAAGTTATGTCATGTTTGTAGCTATAGTCATGGGTGCATGCAAAAGTAGGTACCTATATCCTTTTACAGATGTTTTTATGATTATGTACTCGTTGCATACACATGATACACACCTATGAGTAGGTAGGTACATAGTGCAACAGATATTTTAAAATGTCATACTCTCCCGAACACTGCTTTCAAATATATATTTTTTATTATAATTGGACTAGCCAGGCATTTGACCGTCATATTACCTAGGTGGTAAGCCTGGTGGCTTTCAAATTCAGTAGACATTTCTGACAGTTAAGTAATAAAAGTACTTAATACAAATATTGTATTGTTGGCTGGAGATTGCACAGGACAGAGAGGAATAGAACATGTAAGTATCAGAGGCCTACTGATTTTGGGTAATATTATAAGTAGACGAGTAGCCCATGCAACATGGTCATGGGATGGGGGGGCCAGACATCCCGAATACCGAATATGAATATCGGGCTACTTATCAACGAAGGTACGCGGTAGGAAACCCGGAACATACCCTTAAAATGTGTGATAATAACCACAATAGTTTAAAACATTGTCATTTTGGGTCTTTGTGTTAACATAGTAAATATTACTATTTAGTAATATTTACTATGTTGAATGTAAGTAATATGCGTTTTGTACAACTACACCTACTTAGTACACTCAGCAGCACAAGATGTGGCCCAAGCCCTCACAAATTTGTAAACAAAATGTTATCTAAGGTATGTTTTGATGCGAAAAGATTTCAATTGATCTGTGGCGAAAGTGCTGCAACTTCAGGAAAAAAACGGCTGTTTTAAGTATAATTCAAATGTTCAGCTAATATTAGATGAAACAGTATTTGTGAAAAGTATTGTATTAAATAAAATTGAAAATATATGACAATGGGAGTTTTCATAATTTGTAACGTGACAATATCGTCGTGAAAGGCCACGATATAGGGGAGAGGTGGAATGAAGGGCACATTATTTAATATGACAGGAGTGTGACATTTTAGATGTGAATGGTTGTGACAAAAACATTGTCGTCTCTAGATGTTTCTTATTTTACAGGTTATTTGACTAATCCCTTTATATATGTGTCCCTTTCATGCCACTGCTCTCCTGTAATGTCGTCACGTTACAAATTATAAAAGCACCCATTGAGTTGAGCAGATTTTTGATAATTATTGTTGTCAGTGAGAACAAGTTACCACAAAACATTGTGACAGCCATGTCAGTGAATGCCTTCAAGAACAGACTGGACGAGTGGTTGAAGTCGAACAAACTGTTTCTACTTGATTTAAATTGACTTTCAACACTGTGTGATATAGGCACATCAGCAATAATGCTGCTCGTCTATAACCTAAATAAATAAATAAATAATTTTTTTTCCAAAAGCAAAGTACACATTTTAAGTTGTTAAGTTGTTAACTAAATATTAACTTAAGTGTTAATATTACACTACATAATGCATGTAAACAATGAATTTAGTTTAATTTAGAGTAACTACTTAAAAACTTAATATGTGTAAGTTGGCCTTTACCTACACCATACGTAGATAATTTAACAATGTTTTTAATAAATAAAAATGCCATGTTTGAACTGCCACTTTTATTTCTTTCACGAGACATTTCTTTTCACTTATTAGCAGGTAACTGTAAACATAATTATTATTACATTTCTTTCTGATACCTACATCACTTGGGCAATTTAAAAATATAACTTAGCCTAATTACATCTACCGTTTCCTTTTATCTTCTCTGCCATCCCGACTAGACTTGGAACGCTCATAATCATCATACTTCCGTGATGAAGACCTGCTGTGCTTATCATCAGACCGTCTTTCCCTAGAGCGATCTACATCTCTGTCCCTTGACCTAGATTTGTGTCGCTTACTGGAGTACTCCCTCTTCCTCTCATATGGTGACCGCGACCTTCTTTCCCTTTTCGATTTATGACGATACGGATTTAGAGGTGGTGTTTTTGGTGACTTTTCTTTTTTAACGTCCCTTTTGACATCCTTCGATGTGGACGCTGTCGGTGATTCAGCTTTTTTCTCCTCTGCCTTGGCAAGCTCCCTCTCTTTCATTGCCTGAAGATGTTTATTTGCCTGATAAATCTTCTTGAGAGCATCGACTCTGCTTTCCAATTCTTCAGGGTTCACCTTCGCCCTTTTGTAGAGCTGTAATATTCTAACACAGACTTCTCTGATCTCTTCCTCAGTAACTTTGAACAGGAGGAACCAATGAGGATTGTTCGGAAGAGGCAGACCAATTTTTCGTGCCGTCAGGTAAATGCAAGCACAAGCAATAGTTTCTGGAGGAAATCTAAGGAAAATGTCAGTTCTAAGAGCATCGTTCATGTAGTTCCAAGCCATCTGCATGAGTTGTCTATTTTTCTCTAGTTTTAGCACTTGTAAGTACAGCACAATTAGTTTGTGAGGATGCTTCACATGAACACAGAAACCTAATTCTTTGAGTATTCGTCGCTCAGCCTTGATAACTTGGTTTTTTTGTTCAATATAGTTTTGATCAACAATCAGTGGTGATATTTGCCTCTGCGCTCTAACTTGTTTGATATGGTGGAATACATTGATGACATCCCTTATTCTGCAAGGCTTTTCTTCCACTTTGGACGCTAAGTAAATACTACCCATTGCCATAGTTTCCATAGGGTATCTGACAAAGGATTTTGAGAAGTAAAACCGTTGTAGGTATATCTGACCTGTCGCCATTGCAACTTGTGGTAGTTTCAGCAGGATCCCCGCTGTCTGTATCATCTCGCAGCCCAAAATACGTAAGTCATTTTCGGTCTCGGTGTCGAGGCCATCTGCCTGAGATGGCGTTTCCTTAAAAGCAGATTCGGGCAGCAAACAGTTGTAAAGTGTGAGCACGATCTTGCCGTACGTCTTCTGAGGCTTCCCAGGCGTCGCAGCGACGCTGGTAGTTTTGGTTTGACTCTGTACAGATGTGGCGGACATAGCGAACGTGGTAATTTTCACTGAAGATATTGCCTTTCACTTATCACACATATGTCGATGTTCATATAAAACACTTTTAACACGACCATCAATAAAGTATCATCATAAAATTAGAAAAACACAGAGAAACGAACATGTCGCTACACTTGCTGAGCCAAACACAAAAATGAACGAAATTTGACAGCAGCGAAGGAAGAGGCAAGATGGCGCCACGAACCAACATCTGTCAAGTAGGTTTTTGTAAACAATAATTTCCTATTTCTCCAAAATAAATGGAAAATTTATTTTAAAATCTCACCTGGGGCCATTATTATCTCGATTCACTTAGGAAACCACTCAAAAAACAGTAAAAATATCACAGAAAGCGCTAAATGGGGCGTTTTGATATGATGAATCAATCAGTCGGTTTTTTTTTTCATGCTTTTTGCGTGCTTTTTACATTGTGACAGTGCGGTCCCATCCGCTATCTACGTTTGCAAGAGTGAAATAGTGCTCTATATTGGGTTCTTCTGTACTCTTCTGCTCTTGCAGTTGTGGCACAAAATAGTATACCGGAAGTTTATTGAACTTGGCGCCATTATTTCTAATCAATAATGCAGCCAGGCCAATTATTTTCTAAAAATAGCCGGTAACGAACTATTGAAAAAATAATACAATGGAACTTAAATTATAATGTACGCTTATATGTTAATGGTACTGGTAACTTAGTCCATAGTCGTGATCGTGAATATAAATTATAATATACTTACATCCTGGATCCGTACATTTCTGCACAAACGACTCCAAAAAATCATGTCCTTCTCCCGCTTCAAAACAGCACTTCACAAAAGACATTGTTACTTTTTACCTACTCCAGGATAACAATAAATAACTACACAATACCCAGTTTTATTTATTATTTTTACAGAGGACAGCCCAATACCTATTTAGGCAACAAAATCAGGTAGGTCTTCCTACATCCTTCCAACATACGATCTGAGCCACAGAATACTATTATGTACTCCTAGACCTGAGCAACCTATAAATTATAATAACTATTGTAAAAATGTTTTATTCACGCAACACAGGTATAAAATTAAATTAGGCTCTAACAATAACACAGTAATGAAATTCACAACAGTAACAAGGTATTTCATTGCTTGTAATTTACAAAACAAAAGTTTTATCCAATACAAAGAAAAATTTTTTTTTTCCCCGAAATCAGGTCAAAGGTGTCACACCACACCACACACAATTTTTGTTGCTGCGCCTAACATTTTTATCAATGGGATAAGGATCATTGATGGCCAATCCGTCCAAATGAAGTCGAATGCTTTTGAATGAATTCATGACTTCCCTTTCTACTCTTAAAATCGGTAGCATAATGCGCACGTTCCGAGTTTTGATACTTCTACTCGACGGTAGATGGCGGATGTTTATTTTTATGTTAAATCGACCATAGATGGCGTCAGGTGTTCATAATAGTAACTAAAATTGTGACAATTATTATTTTATAACTCTTATCATCATCAACAGTAACACTCCACGGTTTGACATAAAGCGCACTCCACATTTGGACAGTTCCGCGGGAACATGAGAATGTAGAGGGAGTATTCGCCTATATTCGTGTAGTCTCGTGCATGTTTGGCATGTCTCGCCTATTTCATAGACTAAGTAGAGATAGTTTGTTGTCGTCTCGATTCGATCGATTTTATATTTATATTCCTAGCGCTTTTTCCCGTAACAGGTTCGGGGTACACTTGACCATGATCCAGGATTATTAGTAGATGAAGTAATTACAGTAGAGCAGCTGCCATCACCTCTGTGACCCTGTTTACAGTAGATTAGCGATATTACACCGATGAATCGATATAACGTCGATGCGTTTTGACACCCACCACATCCTTAATAGGCGAGAATGTAGAGGGTCGACCAAAGTCCCGGCAAAAGTTTCGCCGAAAGTTTCGGCAGACATGTGGAGTACGCTTAACCCTTTCAATGCGAGCTATAAAATGTATATTTTTAATATTTTACTTACTTACTTACAAGTGGATTTTAAGTGGTCATCATGCCCACTTTTAATGAGAACTCTAACCTACATATTGAAGGATATCATAGTTTAAATATAACATTGTGGCTGGGAGCTCGGCTGTGCTGGCTGGATGGACTTCAGCAGCGGTACCGCCGATCTCCGATAGCACGCCGCCATTTTTAACCCACCCTCTGGAATGATGTCACAGATTTCGTACCGTCAAACTCTGTATCGGTCAGAATGACCGAAATAATTGTCATTGGGGAGTATACAGTAATTGACAAGATCCGTTTCACATTTTGATTTCGAAATATCGTCATTAAAATTGAATAAAATAAAATATAATGTACTTTATAATAGATATTTTCAGATTCTTTTCGTATTTTGTTATTTTGAGTGCATCCTTAGTATTCTGCAATGTTATATTTGTTTATTAAAGGTGGTCAAATTAAAACTAAAAAGTTTGAAAATTATGTTAGTAGAACTGAACATACAATTCACTCCCATGAAAATCGTACAGTTCAGTCCATTTCACAGGATAGGCCCTATCGCGGCGGATCGAAGATCGGCAGTACCGCTGCGGATCACATTTCAGATGCATTTACGGCTGTCATTTAGGGCTACTAATAAGGGGTGACTAATATCCATAGATGGAGCTCCGGTTAGAATAATGTTTACAGAACAGGGTGGACAGAGAAATAACACCATGACACCTTAGTCTATCGCTTTAAATACAATTGGAACGTACAATAAAAGCTGTTAAACCTATATAATATGTGCTATAGTATTCAAGGTGCTACATAAAACAATGAAACTAAACCGAGTTTGATCAGGATTTATTATGGAGTACAAGAATAATGTATTTGAATGAGATTGAGCTCGTTTGTTTTGTCATGGCGACAACAACTTAGCATTTGACCGCCATTTCACGAAGTTCGTACATATCTAACGTCCCGCGTTTGCGTAACGTTACATTTGCTACGGTTCTGACAAATCTTTCTTAATTTGCTCCACTATTTATTACACATTTAATAAAAGCTTTATAAAATTATTTTCTTTAAGTTGGTACTTTTTTACGTTATACGGCAGACAAACAGGCAAGCGTGCCATCGGATGGAACGTGGTCACCGCGCCTACGGACATCAGCAACAAGGGGAGTTACCAATGTGTTTTCCGCCTCTGAAGAAACCTGTTATATACTTCTTGAACAATATGAACAATACTTATTTACAGTTTAAAAACTTAATGCTAAAAAGCTGACAACAAACCTCTATCACCAATAACGCTCATTACATTTCAATAGCCGGCCTTCCTCACTTTGTTGACACTTCGTGACAAACGTAACAAGCGGCTGACAGCCAAGTCACCCTCTAATTTCGGCAAATAACCTCTACGTTCATTTGCACTTCATACATTTTAGTATTTTTAGTTTCACTAAGGACTGTCTCTTCTCGCTGAAATACATATTTAGATAACGTCACGCTATAAAGCGTGAAAAAGCAGAAAGCTGCCTCGGTCGTAATGACACAGGCTGCCTTATCCTTCTACACACAGCAAGGGTTTGTTGCTTAGTGACAGATGTAGGTAGATAAAGTAGAGCGGTACCGACGGACCGCTCAGGGGGTGGTGACACATGTGCGGTGACACTGTGGCATCTCAAATTCGACATTTTCTCTAGCCAAAAATCTGTATAAAAATGTAACTGAAATTGATTTTCGACAATATACGACAATCGAAAATAGTTAAAAAAATATTTTTTGGCTGCAATACACATTACAATATCATTGTTGATGGAGATATGTAGCTAGAAAAAGTGTCGAATTCGAGATGTCTCAGCGCGAGAATTAGGGTTTATTTCCGATCCTAAATAATTGCTAGAGTTTGAAAATATGTGGAATGATCTCCCTAGCTCCCTACCGCAGTTTTCCTTTCCGACTGGCATCACATCCGCCCTCCTCTTAGGTTGCTAATGTCTTGGACGTCATTAGCCGCTACTATCCATCAGTTGTACCTTCTGATCGTCAAATAAAAATATAGGATTAAAAACATCATGGAGCAGTTACTAGAAACCTTAAAGTCAGTGATGCTTATCAGTGCTTTGTGTCCCAAAGCAGGCTGTACATGCGGTGATACCTACACCGATACCTACACAGGTAATGGAGAGTGTGACAGTTCCAATTCTAAATATACAAGCGGTTTTCCTTGCGCGGGCGGCCTCCTTGCAAGCCTTATTCGTACGTACGTATCTCTCACTGGGCGGCCATTCAGTCGACCTCGAGAGCCTGCGGCGAGCGGGTCACTCGCCGCCTTCTTGGCATCTTGCAAACGCGCGCCGGTGCCGGTGTCTTTCTGAACGAATAAAAAAAAATAAAGTCAAAACTTTTCAGTGACCTTCGCAAGTGCAGTGCGTTTCGGAATTCATTTTTTCAAATTGTTAATTTTGCGAAGTTCTCGTTTAGTGTTCTGTTTTTATCAACTGGATATAAACATCCTGTGATTAGTGTTGGTGTTATTTTTCCGCTTGTCGCCGAGTAGTTGGTGGAAAGAATTTTTTTTCGGTGAGTGTTCGATCTCCTTTGTATTTCGCGGGCGGATGTTAATGGCCACTTCCAGGATTGAATAATTATCGAGTCTATTAATCTTACGGACAATGATTTTTAATTTATACAGCCATTAATGTGCGCAATTAGTTTTATTACAACAACCTCAAGCATGCTAAATACATTTTATTTTAGTAGGTACATTAGAGGCTATGCATGAGGGAACAAAGAATAAAGTTATTTTTTATTTTAGGTTACTATAGGTTCTATTTTGTCATCGTCTTCAATTTGAAAGTGATCCTTTCTACTATCCTAAAGTAGGTATGTGCTTAAGAAAGCCCTGTAAGTACCAAATTTCAATCGAATTTATCGTTGACACATTACCTACTTAAGTAAAGATTAAAACAACACCTGAATAAAAGACGAAACGTTGCCTAGAAGAAATTCTTTTCAGCGACAACGCCGTCGTTTATATACATTAATTGTACCTATTAGAGCGTATTTTTCCTTCAAGTATGTATGTAGAGTCGTTAAGTAGGAGTGGATAAGTGCGATTTGGTAGGATGTAGGTAAGATTTAGTTAAGAACTTGTCGAAGTTGAATTTTTGAGTTCGAAAACTCATACTAGCTTACGCATTTAATTAAATGTACAAACGTATGTACGGTTTTGTCAGAAGAGACAAGTTCCAACATTTTAACTAATATCTTAGTAACAATTAGTTTGCAGTGCATTGTACCAATCCTAAAATCCTTAAATCACTGTTAACTTTATTACACCGATTTTGTAACGCCAAAATGCTTAGAAATATCATGTGCCTGCGTCAATTATATTTAGTGCAATTGGAGATAAGTGCCTACCTACATTAGGTATAACCATTGGAACTATTGCGTACAACATATTAGAGTATTGCCAGAACAAGATACTGCAGACTGATTATATAAGGATTATCATTTCATTTAGAGCAAGTGAATGTCACTTGGTCTGTTGGCAGTAACTATCTTTACATTGTAAATAAATAAATATGCTTGGATTAATTCACACAGCGCTATCGAGCCCTTGTGTTGTAGGTGTTAGATAACTGATAAACTACGTATATAGTCTTTTTTTAATACATACTACACCCAGACCCGTAACAAATTAAAATTAATCATTTAAATATCTGCTCGGCCGGGAATCGAACCAGGGACCTCTGCGTAGCAGACCGAGGGTTAAAAAATTAGTGCCTGGTGCTGTCGCGCGCGCAGACCATGTCAAAGATTTCGCAGATCAGGTAATTACAGTAGAGGGACTGCCAATTGACCTCCGTGACCCGATCAGATTGGATCATGGCTACACATTCAGTCACCTGAATGTGCAAGTGACCTCTCATTAAACAACTCCGGATGCATACTGCGAATTCAGAAGGATAAGTAGTATAGCGTGGGCCGGTCCAGCGTTGGCGTGAGCCAGGTGACGATGACTGCCCACGGTGACGTCATAGCATACTGCGTGCCAAATAAGTACCTGCGACTATTGCGGTGACATTGGTTGTATTGTATGGCGCTTAGTAAGGAATCCTAGAAGGAACTCTCGACGAAAAATGAGAGGTGTTATAAGTTTAACTTGTGTATCTGTGGCTTTGTATGTCTGTCTGTGGCATCGTAGCTGCCGATCGGATGAACCGATTTTGATACAGTTTTCTCTATATCAAAGGCAGTTTAATCGAGATGGTTTGTTTTGTTTCATTAAAATTGGTTTTGTAGTTTAGAAAATATTGGAGTTTAAGTTTAAACTTGGTCGTGGGTTTTCCGAGTTATTCTGTCGGTTAGATTATAATATTATAAATGCGAAAGTTTGTAAGGATGAATGAATGAATGTTTGGATGGATGTTTATGTTTAGTAATTCTTCACGAAAAGAACTACTTAACATGTTCGCTGATGCTCTGTCACCATAATGTGGCAGTAGAATTTTCCATACTAAGTGTAATCCGACTGATGTACGTACGTACAAATTACGTTTAAATTCTGTCCCAATACGACAACACGTCTAGAGACGTCCACTATCGGTCCAGAGTTCCGTGACAACACATGTACATTGAAGTATTATATAATAGGAATTGTAAAACATGTTACGCGAAGGTTTTCACACGACGACGGCTTCCTTCAAAAGCACGTGGTCACATTTTAAATACGTGTTTAAAACGCTGACGCAACCAACGAAATGAGATCCAGTCCTTGAATTATTTAAAACAAAAAACCAAGAAGTATGTTCTTGGCAGCTCTTCGCCACGCAAGTTCGCTAAAAGAGGTTAGCTTTATGCACACAAAGTAGGCACTTGGTATTCATTGTGTGGCTTGGCTACCGAAAAGCAAGGCTTAACCTTTATTATAGGGTCAGTCACGAACGATACACAAAACATGCATACATACATAAAGCTCACGCCTGTGTCCCACAGGTGGGGTAGGCAGAGACTATGTACCGCCACTTTGCACTGTCCTGACACAATTCCCTAGACTCGCATATATCCACAACTATTTTCATACAACACCTTTTATTCTTGCCACTTCGGACCCCAGAATGAAAACGATTGTGTGAAATTTGAAAAATGTACCCTATTGGAAAAAGTTGAGAGCGTCAGTGGCCTAATGGTTAAGGGTTAACTCGTACCCCGAGGTACCGGGTTTAGAATCCAGTGCCAACAAACACAATGGCACATACCAATGACTCTTTCTGGGTTATGTATGTATATTCATCATCACACACCATAACAGTCCACTGCGGGAGTTAAGGCCTCTGTCATGAAAGGGGAGGTGATTGCCATAATCTCCACGCTTGGCAGGCGGGTTCGAGATCGCGGTGTTGTAAATATAACAATGGAAAACGTTTCTGCCCATTTTCCAGTCTACGGATACTTTAGATCTTTTTCCTTGAAAACATTAGTCGCCTGGTAAGACACCCACGAGTGTAAGGGTTGGTGCTATTGAACTCTGCCAAACACTGCACGGCTGTACATTAGCTGAACACTAACCACAACGGTCTTACCATCGTATTACAGTCGCTCCACTGTAGTTACCTTATCTGCCAAATGGGACCCTGCTCCGAAACATTAACGCCAACATAAACACCACCTAATATTTCACAGCCCCTATTAGCCAGAAACTTTATCGCAAAATTTAGGAATATAGGTATTACACTCTAGTCACTAGATGGCGTTGGCCGCATGGGTAACTAATATTGCTTCTTTTGTAAAAATAACCAGTTTAATAGATTACATTACGATATTTTCCCTCATCGCCAGAGCATCGGTTAGAGATCATTAACTGACATATCTACATAACTCAGAAAATAATCATTCGTACCTACATGGCGGCAGTGGGATCCCTATGACGGTACGAATTGGCTAAACAATCATTAGAAACATCGACCCTAAGCCTATGATTACAAAGTTAACGAATAAAATACCAAATATTCCCAGTTCTACTAACTGGCCACACGAGTCGGCAGCTAGTGACTAACCCGAAAAATAAACAGTGCGATAATTTGAGACCTCGTTAAGTTTGCGGAAAGAAAAAAGCAGAATTAAGCAGAGAAATAAAAACTTGCACCGAAATCAGGTTCGCAAATGGCCCCGGCCCATAACCTACGGCGGGCAATCAAAAGCGGAACCGAAATGGGTTCTAATTTCAAAATTTTACGCGGTCCCTTTTCGGTTGGAATCGTTCAGTAATTACGGCGCATTAAGTACGGCGTCTCGTCTCGTGTTTTTAGACGAAATTGTGTTGCCAGAAAACAAATAAAATAAAAAAGGTGTTGTATAAGGGCTTCATTAAATGAGATGTTTGTTTCATTTTGATTTCAAAATTAAAATTTTGCTTGTTTGTATTTATTCCGCTTCTGCTCAAATTACATTTTCTTGATACTGACCCATTCGCGTTCATGAAAAATTCTTGTCAAAGCAGTACTCAGCAGGCTTTCTATGAAGTTTTCTTCACCTTTAAAATACCTACTTTGTGTTTTATTTAAGCTAAGTATGGAATACGGGCAAGCGGACCACTTAAAGGTTCCTAACCCCATCAAATAGCCCGCGTGCTACCCGGTCTCAACTAATTGATAGAATTTGATATTTTAAAATTTATTTTAATTGTTTTTTATAGATTTACGTTTACTCCCAATTCTGCTATGTTGATCTAATATACTTAACATAAAGTAGGCTAAGAATCGTAATATAGAAATTTCGTAAAAGGCGTCATGTGGTAAATGTTTATTTAATTATCTTTTGGCGAGAGAGTCATTATATTAAACCGTCAATTTAGAGAAACGTCATGTTCCTTAGTATGGAACGGGAAGCTGAACTTTAAAGGAGCCGTTTTATCTAAAATCGTTAGACCTTGAAATGTTTCCATGCAAAAGACATCAACGGGCTTCTTCATATATTTTTTATTTAAGTTTTATGAATTTTGATGAGTTTTCATGAAAGTACACAAAACAAATTCTACACGATTACCTGATTCTAAGAAAATTAATAAACTCATCTGTAAACCTTTTATTCTAAAAACAAAGACAATTGCATCCATTTCATAGTTAAAAACAATGATTTTAAAGTTTATTTGTAGTTTTTGTCTAAAAGTTTTAGTGAAATGCTTTTTTTTTTGTTATATCTGCTGCCATGGCAATCTGTTTTAATTAGACAATAAGCCATTCCTCTGTCTGATATCTGTTATTGTATTGCACGTGAGTGTAGCTCCTCTTCACTACTCTCTCTATGTTGCCATTTGTAGCAGGTTACTTTATTTACACAGTCTCGGGATGTCACTACGCTTCAATCAATTGAAATACTACGACAATTTCCACATGGAAGATTTTCACACGATTTTATATACTCACCTACTTAAAATGCTACAAAAAATGTTATTACAAACACTTCGCGCAAGGCATTATTTAATAAGACCAATAATTACACGGGTCACGGACCTCAAGCCAGTAAGGTTCCAGACAAAAAGGCCACATTAAAATGTTGAAAAGCCCGTCCGACAACACCATTTGTTCACGTGACTTGTCACTTTTGAAGGCTCACAGCGGGTTAGGATGGGTTAATACATATTTGGAAAGCGTATCGAAGCTCTCAATTCCTTGTCAATCCTGAACGTTAATAAATTTCGATAAATTGACGTAAGATTCTGACGACAGTGTTCCGCATCTTTAGAGCGGATTATGTGAAGATCTGTATTTTTACAGATTTTGGATAACATAATTTTCCAAAAGGAGGTCCAGACAACCCAGCCTACATGACCAATAACGTTGAGCGATATGTCATTGGAAAGAATTTTTCATTTTCTACAACTTATACTATTGCGACAACTCTCGAATCGCTGTGAGAAAAAAGTTATGGTAAATAAATTATAATAAACTTCATTTTGTATTGGTGAATTCGGCCTAAATGACCAATAACGTTGAGCGATATGTCATTGGAAAGGATCTTAACATTTTTCCACAACGATTCGACAGTTGTCGCCATAGTAAAAGTTAATGCCCTATTTAATTGTAGTAAACTTTAGGCGACGGTTATGTAGATATTGTTGCCTCCCCATTGTCGATACTACCAGAATACCTAGTATACTAGTTGATCGAATCTTAAGATTCTAGCGAATAATTTTAAAATAATGTTTGAATTCGTTTACTAACTGTTTGATACCGTTTGACGCTTAGTTATGTTAAAATGACTGAATTTTTATAAGAAAATTTAATGGGAATTTGCCACTGTGATTTTATTTGTATGATTATAATATTTGTATGCCCACAATTGGGGTTAACACAGAGATATTCACAAACATTATAATATCTTGATGAATCTGTATGCCTACCTGTGACACAAATAAATGCCTTTGACTTTGACTTTGACTAAAACGAGCTACTATTTTATTGATTTATTCAGAGACAATTAATTAACACATTGTAAATTATGTATCTGCCATTTACCGAGTCTGCCAATTATAAATAAGAATAAAGTTTTTTTATTTCACTGTTTGTATTATGATGATAGATATTATTTGAATTGTTTTACGTGCAAATTAAAATATATTAAGTATATAGAAAAAGCAGTAAGCCATAAATTCAAGTAGGTACTATAGGTACATAGTACATAGGTAATATAGGTACATAGACCTACCTACTTAATTATCTGGCGAATACAGCTCCAAATATTTTTGCTATTTAAACAAATTCTACTATTTATGTTAGATACCTTTTATACTCATTGTCTCACATCATCAACAGTCCACTGCTATCTCATAATGAAGGCGTATTAATTCGTAATAAAGACCCAATCGCCTCAAAGGAGCAAGCCAAAACAACCGGCCACCGTCTGACGTCATGCGCCGGCGCAGCCCACGCGCACCCACGCCGGCTTTTTGCCGCCAAACGGGAAAAGTGCGATCTCCAACACCTTATCAGGACAACAGGATCCGCGCGATTGTGTGTGGTGATTCGGTTTAGTTTCTAGGCTTTGTTGCGCTCGAGGGGGAGAAATAACTATAATTCTTTAGATTTGCGTTGTAGTGAGCTATCATCATCACAGCCCATAACAGTCCACTGCAGGACTTAGGGCCTCTCCCACGAAAGGGGAAATCATTGGCATAATCTCCACGCTTGGTAGGCGGGTTGGAGATTGCAGTGCTATTAATATAACAGTGAAAAACGCTGCTGCCCATTTTCCAGCCTACGGAGACTCTAGATCTTTTGCCTCGATAACATTAGTCGCCTTTTCCGACACCCACAAGTGTAAGGGGTTGGTGCTATTCTACTCTGTCGGATACCACACAGCCAATACCAGTGAGCGATACACAGTGTTATATCTCGGGTGAAAGAGCTCGTCATTTTACGCCGGTTAACGTTATTGGGCTTGTTTTTGCTTTGAGCTCACTTTGTCCTTTGTACGTATTTAGAGCGTGCTAATTTAGCCAGTCTAGCTCCCTCCAAAAGTCAAGCAGTCTCCTTAGACATTCGCAGTGTTCTCGGAGGGATTCCGTTCCTAATGCCACTTTTGCCCTGTGGTCCTCTAGTTCCTGACACTCTAGGACTATATGGGCCGCTGTTTCTTCTGCTACTAGGCATTCCCTGCACCAAGGGCTGTCTGTAGCTCCGATCGTCGTCGTAATATTCATATAAACCTTTCGGAAGAAACTCTCTAAATCATAGTGAAATATATATTAATATCCGTTGCGTAGTTTAAAAGATCTAAGCGTACATACATACGTACAGAGGGACGGAAGGCGGGAAGCAACTTTGTTTTATGCTATACTATAAGTACGAATAGTAACGTTCTTTCGCACCGTCGTAACAGTTGCCTTATTTTGCTGCCAAACTTGATATATCCTTACACATTCAGCAAAAAATATAAATAGGTTACGCGGCCATCTTAAATGTAACCATAAAGTAGTCATAAGGCAACCCAAAAGCAAGCACGTCACACCCACTTCTGAACATAAAGTTTGTTGTTGCCCGTGACCCACACTGCGCAAACGGCAGTCGAGAAAGGTCACAGATGTTCTGGTGTTCGGTTCAGTGTCGCTGGTTTTGGCATGCACATGCTTCGATACCTCTCCCAAATCATTAATCACAATCATATTCTAAGCTAGTTATAAGAGAATCGAAGAAGAATTTCTGTCGGTTAGAATATTAAATTTTTTTAAATCATCTTGGCGTTAATGTCCCGGTTGTGCTCTCGACAACGAGGGCACGGGGTTCGCCTTGACTATGATCCAGGTTTTGGCGAGCAGGTAATTACAGTGGAGCAACTATCATCTGACCTCCGTGACCCTGCTACCAGGGGAACCTGACAAGATTGGATCATGGTTACAAATTCAGTTCCCTGAATTTGCAGGTTTCATTACGATGTTTTCCCTAACCGTGAGAGCATCGGTTAGTATTCAACTAACTCAGAAAAAAGTCATTGGTACATGGCCGCAGCGGGATTCGAACCCGGTACCTCTCGCTTAAGAGTTGAATACTCAACCGCCTGGCTACCGACGCTCATGTCGGTTAGAATGTTATTATATATTATTATTTATCAGGCAGGCAGATGTGAACAACTGTTGGGTTGCTTGCATCCGGCTTCTCTCTAACAATATTACTCTGCCCGTTATTTATTTCTTACCGCCAGAAATACGTAGGAAATTCCCCGACCAAGTTTATAAATACCGAAATATTTTCTAAATTGCTAAACCGATTTTAATGAAAAAAAACTAAGAACCATCTCGAATAAACTGGCTTTCAAATGAAGAAATCGCATCCAAATCGGTCCACCTGTTCGGGAGTTACGATGGGCTCAATGGGAATATGGGCCCGTTTACCTACACGTCGCCGCTTACAAATCGGACAGAAAACGCGTACGTATCGTGCCCACATAGTCACCGCGTAGCAACCGGACAAAAAACGTGCAGTCTACCCTATTGACGCGCAAACAACGCGGTGATTACGCAGGTGGGGCACGACCTGCGACATGGTGACTGGCGCTGCGCGTTTGTTTACAAGACATACCAAAATGAACTTTCTGTCATTAGTATAGAAACCAAAATTGCATAAACATTGGGGACAAATCGTGCAGAAATGGTGTACGTCTGTACATGGACTCTAAGGCATCTCGGCAGGAACTCAATCATTCGTCACCATAGTGCAAAAAATGTCGTGTTGAATTCAGATGTTCCAGGGAACGGAGGTTATGGTAATAGTGTGCTGAGAAGCACGTAAATGTACATAGTGCACGCTCATAGAATTCAAATTAGCCATGACGCAATGTGTCAGGGCACGACCAGTTCATAATTGTTAGAATTCCTGGAAATTGGCAATGACTATGTATGTCATGTCAACTACACGATAAACTGAAGACAGCTGCGGCTGTTTTGTAGTTTGTGACTTAGAACGATCACACTGCATCGAAACTAGTGATGGGTATCGAACAATTTCGTTCGGAAATGTATAGAAAAAAATATTTTTCCAATACTTTTCAAATATATCCAATACTTTTCAAATATATCCAATATTTTTCAGATATTTTTCCTAATTTAAAAGTTCACAACGCTTAGACATAAAGATAATTACACTGAAATAAAATCTAGATGAATTATTCAAAGATTAAAAATACTCAAGTGTACAATTAAAAACTATGTAATCAGAAAAAAATATTCATACGCTACGCTATTTTTGTCTAAATTTTGCACGAAATAATCTTTCCATTTATAAATTATTTCGGAAAAATTTAAAAATGTCTATTCATAACATCGGAAATAATTGTTGTTGACAAATTATGGAGTTGCACGGACTTCAATGTCGAAGGCCTACAATGGCACGGACAGACATAATATGTATGTAGGTGTGTGTATGTATGATATTATACTATAATAATTATGCAAATATTCATACAAACACGTGTGGGACGCCACCTACTGGTCTGTTTTGTGATGATGTTGAGTTTACTTGTCTATTTTGTTGTTAATCTGAGACATGTGTATGTCAAAATCTTTGAGATAAAATATGACATAAATATGGATTGAAAAGAGCAGAAGATGGTGGAATTATTAGGTGGTAGAATAGTACAGGTGCATTTATTAAATTAAGGTTTGTAAAATATCTACCAAATACCTACCAATTTTATGCGTCGTTATAGTGACCATTACGTTTTGACATTTGTACATTTTGGCACATTCGTTTATAATCATTAAACAATGCGACAACTCTGTCCCGGAATAGAGGCGTCCTACAAGGTACTACGTTAGGATTAGAATGAATACTCTCACTAAGATCTCAGACTTGTGTGTCTATAATGCTTCCACTTTGGGACGTTTACACTGTTAATGATGATGATACACAGACAGACAGAATACACACAATTTTTTAATTAACTTGTAATTTATGATTAATTTTATTTGAATAAAAATAATTTATTATTTATTTATTATTATTATTAATTTATCGTTACATAACGCAGTTTCCCCAATAACGAACGTGATGCTCGACAGTTAAGCACATCTGTCGCGTAAAGGAGAAAGTAAACTGCCTTGGTCTCAGAGGATGTACGGTGCATGCCTTTGTACTCTGAAAATATAACGTTTTTAACATCGTCGCAGATTTAACGTATGCCAATACTCCATGAAGAGATAACCTACTTCAATCACAGTCGAGAATAGGTATAGGTACTATAGAGTATACTATAGGCAATGCATCGACAGCATTTTCAAATACAGTAGAATCCCTTTAAAAGCTTTTATTTAGATGCATTGTTCGTATGTATGTAAGTTGTCCGTCAAAATTTCCAAACAATTTTTCGACCATTTGTTGGTATCCGAATGAGCTGAAATTTTGTAAAACTTGGGTGACAATGCATTGACATGCAGCTGGTCTGTTGATGAAGTCGGATGGTAGGAATAGGAACTAATGAACGCAATAAGATAACACCATCGTGTTTGGGCTCTTTGGAATAGTCTTGATGAGTAGGTACTATAACTTATTACTTCAGCTGCAATTATAGCCGAGTTGGTGAGGCCGTTCACAAAGTTTTGTTTATTTATACAGAGAGACCAAACTGGAACGCGTTGCTCATAGAATAAGGGTAATTGTTGTATCACGTATTTTGGGACTTGGAGCGATGTTTAATTATGAAAAACTGCTAATTTTGATACATTTTTGCTTGTTATTCAAAAAACTATCCCGTGTATAAAATAAGTTGTAGTCGAGCCCTAAATCCTGAGATCTAAGCAATTAAAAGTAATTTCTATAGTTCTAAGATCTTGATATTTTACAATAAAAATCAATATTTCAAAAATATATTCAATGATACGTTTAAGTTTAGTTCAGCAGCTATCCTCTATATTTTTTTATGTCACATATAAATTTATGCATGTAAACATATGATCCTCTATTCATCATTGCGACACTTGATATCAGCCAAAGTGGAGACTCTAATGTACCTGAAACAAAAAATCGGTTTCTAAACCTATTCACAAACAAAGTGCAATTCCAAATTCGAATGCATTGACATTTGCAATTCGTCACGACGTCACATTATCCAATCAGCACGCGGTGACATCACCGGCTGCATATTGATGACGTCACGACTGAGACGGCTCCTTTGGCGTCCGTGGGAAAGACCAGGCAGCGGTCCGGTTTGGCAATTTCTTTTGCAAGGATTCTTTATGACGCAATCATCATCTTTTATGTGAGTAAATGAACTTTTATAATCATCATCATTGGCCTTTAACATATTATTATATTGTAAATGTTAGGGGTATTGTTGCAATGATGATATATATATTTGCTGTCATAAAATTTTAACCACAAGCGCACCGTCAATAATAAAATACACCTTAATCTATCATATTTGTAGTGCAATTAGTATTTAGTGGTAAGAAATTATCATTTAATGTTGGTTAGCTTTGGTTAATGGTGGGACTTTCTCCCACGCACACTGAGGTGGCGGAATAAGCTCCCTGGAGAGGTTTACAAGGAGTTCTTCAAGAAAGTGGTGAAAAAGTTTTACGCCATCTTAAACTTTAATAACAAAGAGTTACACAGGGCATTACGTTAGGGCCATAAAGATATTTACTATAAAGACCAACCAGAGCACATGCTTAATATAGTTATACATATATCTGCCGCAGAATTTAACGCACAGTAAATAATTAAACGTAAAAAAAGTACTTCACTTGAACTGAAGCAAAACGGCCGCAAACAGGAACTTAAAGAAAACAAGTGAGACACCGCAAAGGTTAATATACTTAAAAGGACCTCAGTTTTCCAATATCCTGATTATTGGCGACGTCAGTCGAGAATGTCTCGTTGTATTGTTTTATTGACATTATCTCTATCTCAGAGTACGTGTTGAAGGACTTTATTGTAAAAATTGGCATTTGGAAGTATTATGTTAATATAATTTTACCTATATGTATTATATCTATGGGCCTCTGTAGGCTAATACAAAAAAAAAATTTCGAAATTATCGCAGTTTTAAAAAATGGTACGCGGTAGGATACCCGAAAAATAACCTTAAAATGTCTTATGTTGATGTTCTGCATAATTACACCTATTGTATAGTAACTAGACTTTAGACGAAGTACTTGAAAAGCTGTCGCAATATAAAAATATGACCAATTATTGACCTCCTGACAAAATGACTAAACCAAAGTGTTCTGTGCCCCACCAACCTCATCGCAGGCGATGTTTCAGTTTTTATCATTGTGGTCGATTTATAACTAAGCTACAGCTTAGTACCTACAACCTGATGAAAACTATACTAAAGCGACAGTCTATCTATCTAATACTAAACGGAGCAATCGAACCGAGTCGAATCCACCTGCAGTCGCCGCCGCGTCCTTGCGCCGTCCACTGGACCGGAACGCGGCTCGGAGAAGATGCCATTGTTTGCTCTGCTCGATTTCCGGAGTCATTCTTCGCTGTAATTCGTACTGGGTTTAACACCCGTATTCACAGACGTTACTAGAGCTAGAGCGTCGGTGGCCGAGCGGTTACAGTATCCGACTCGTAAGCCAGAGATCCCGGGTTCGAATCCCGCTCCGGCCATGTACCAATGACTGTTTTCTGAGTTATGTACATTAGTTGAATACTAACCGATGCTCTTACGGTGAGGGAAAACATCGTGATGAAACCTGCACATTCAGGTGACTGGATGTGTAACCGTGATCCAATCTGGTCAGGTTCCCCTGGTAGCAGGGTCATGGAGGTCAGATGGCAGTCGCTCCACTGTAATTACCCGACCTGCCAAATCCTGAATCATGGTCAAGGCGGACCCCGGGCCCTCGTTCTCGAGAGCACAACCGGGACATTAACGCCAAGATGATTTTTCTTTATTCACAGACGTTACTAGGCCTCAGGGAACGCGCAGGGTCCCAACTGACAGTGCTTGAGTGGCGATCGGCGCATGCGTCCGTCGTAACAAACCTAACCGACAGAAAAAGTCGGATAACTCCCGACCAAGTTTACTTAAACTTAAATATTTTCTAAACTACAGAACCGATTTTAAGAAAGCCATAAACCATATCGATTTAACTAACTGGCTTTCATATAGAGACAACCGGAAACCGCATCCGAATCGGTCCATCCGTACGGGAGCTACGATGCGACAGACAAATACACAAAGCCACAGATACCCACGTCAAACTTATAACACCCCCCTTTTTTCGCCGGGGGTTAATGAACAAAACAGTTAATAGTGCAAACACACACACACACACACGCACACGCACACGCATACACACACACACACACATATATATATATATATATATATGTAAGCACTCATACTTTGTAATTTTTTCTGTTGTATTGATCTCTTCTGTGGGGGGCCTGGAGATCTGTAGTACAGGTATTAAGCCTTTTAAGACTACAGGTTCTCACAAAGGCTATTTATTTATTATTAATATCGAAAATATGTAACCTTTGTGTGAACTAATAAATCAAATATTCATTGTTAAAAAAAAAAATTAAAAAAAAATAGACCAATCATAGTGCCGTATTATGCACAGTGCGTTCACTTAGCAGACGAGCACTCTGAGAACGTGAGTAAGTAGTTTACAAAGACACATCCCGCCATCTGTCCCTCTGATACATGTACGCTATCTTTTAAACTACGCAACTGATTTTAATGCGGTTTTCACTACCATTTAGATAATTTCATCCGGAAAATTAAAAAACTATGTGTTTGCATCAGGTCGTTATTTTTTTTTTTTTTTCTAAACGAGCAGAAAGTCCACCGGTTATGACATTACAGCAAATACAATCCATTCATAGATAGTGAGGACTGATAATCTATAAAAAACCGTCATTAAAACTGATAAAATCCAGCTTAATTACAAGATTGTCAACAATAGAATTTTAGACGGCACGACATCGGTCACGCTCTTTTTAATAGAATGCAAGCAAAAGTAATTTGTTCCAAGTAGCTCATGCACAAACAAACATTCCACCAATTTATTTTTATTTTTTGTAAGTTGTAGCGTTTGTTATTCAAAGAAGCGGCCCTGGTCTGGCTGCGTGCTTGTGAGAACGATAACCAAGGTTAAGCAACACTCACAAAATCCGAGCTGCATGGTGACCGTTTCGTACTTTGAGGCTAGTCGAACTTCAGCACCGTAAAATGTAGCTCGGATTTAAATAAATTCGATGCTTTGAAAGATCGGGACAAAGTGATTCGATAAGAGATTCTATCGCTTAAATGCAATTGGAATGCATGTGAATAGGCCTAACATTTCGGACCCCCGTAACGAGCTCGCCACCTAATACCGTTGGCGAAGCGAAGTTGACCAAGGTCTACCGCTAAAGACCCTGAGACAGGTTCAATAGTTTCGGGAGCTGATTGGCATTCCAAAGCGGCTCGTACGGATAGCTGGAAGAGCCACGACATAAGGACGAAGCATTCGTCCGGATCGCGATTCCCGATGGCGGAAAGGGGCCGCCGCATTGTGGTAGTGCAACTGCTTCGCACACTTTCCGAAACGCATACACCTTCAAGGCTAGAGTGAATAAGCTGTTCCTAGACAGGCATGCTCCATCTGCGGCCGCATCGTCACTTACAACCAGCTGAGATGGCGGTCAAATGCTCGGCTAGTCCAACTAAAAAAACACACAAAAAAACAAGAGATTTATTTTAGAAACAAGTAGTGCCTTTTGTGCCATTTATTACCTTGTCATGTCGTGTCTACTAATACAGTAGTTCCTGAGTACAATAAACTGTTAAATAAATTAAAGCTATACTTTTATTTTTCACGAAATTTCGAAAATTTCGACATCTTTTTGTCTCTACAAGTCTCTATATCCTGTATTAATGACTTAGTGAACTTAACTTAAAGCCGCTCGTTACCCAATAGGCCGTATGTAGAGCGGCGTGTGTCCACTCTGTCGCAATATCACCTTCGATTCTGTCTCTACACCGGCTCTTTAACAGGTGCATTACTAGTTTACGAGGTACCCTTCTCTATAATGCCAAATGTAGAGCTTGTTAGTATTTCAGGGCGTGAGAAAATTTTTTTTTTTTTAATGTCATGAATTTTTCAACGCCTAATCTATAAAAATATATCCTGTAGAGCCCTTTTAACTGATTTGTAAGTATTGTGGGTAATACATGTATAACGTCATGTATTTTTCTCGAAGGGGTTGCCAGAGATTACATTGTTCTACTTGCAACAGTCCTGACAGATCTCTATCGCTTCTTTTACATTCATCAACCTTTTCATACATGTTCGTTGGTTTAGGATAGCTTTGACCTGAACTTTTTTTAAATATCTCTGATTTGATTTTAATTAATTATTAATGATATGTACATCTCCTTTTCCCCTTCCAAATCCTTATTGCAGAAAAAAACAAATTGAAGCCCCAGAATCAAGTCGTAAACAACATTACTGTCAGTCTCTACAAATGTAGAGTAAGGCAATAAAAGACATCACGTTTCATTGCAAACTCTTGCATGTCTAGTAGCGAGGTCCGTATCGTCCCATTTATCGGCGCTAACTTGTCATGGTACATATTATGTCTATGCGTATGTCTATGTCATGGTACATCCATTAGCTCTACAATGCTCTGCAATAAAGACGTTGCTCTATTGCACAAAATATACAAAGTAGAGAGCGTGAATGCTGTAATGGTTAGCGGGTTGGCCTCGTAAGGGAGAGGTACGGAGTTCGATGCCCAGTGTCGATATGTGGCAATGCCCTTTCTGAGTTGTATACGTAATTTGTACACTAATTGATGCTCTTACGGTGAGGGGAAAACATGAGAAAATCTGCCCTTGAATCTTGAAAAGATGCCCTTGTTAACAGGGTCACGAAGGTCAGACGGCAGTCGTTCCACTGTAATTACCTGATCACCAAATCCTGGATCATGGTCAAGGCGGACCCCGGGCCCTCGTGCTCGAAGGCACACCCGGGATATTAACGTAAAGATGATGATGATAGAGAACTCTACATTGGTAGAGACAATAAAGACGTTCTATTGCACAAAGTATACAAAGTTAATGAGATTGTTGCTTGTTTATGAAGCAAGTAGTTAACCAAAAGGGCATATTTTTTATTAACTTCCTAAATTGTGGAGTCGCAGTAACGGGATTTTCGTGAATAATAAATATTAATAGTTATAATAATAATAACCAATAAGCACAATCTCAAGCAATAGTGTGGGTGACAGAGCGGTTAGGGTATCCGACTTGTAAACGAGAGGTACCGGGTTCGAATCCCTCTGCGGCCTAAGACTCTTTTCTGAGTTATCTAAGTACATTAGTTGAATAACCGGTGCTCTTACGGTTAGGGAAAACATCGTGATGAGACCTACACATTCGGGCGACTGAATGTTTAACCATGATCCAATCTGGTCAGGTTCCCCTGGTAGAAGGATCACGGATGTCAGATGGCAGTCACTCCGCTGTAATTAGCTGCTTTGTCAAATCCTGGATCTTGTTATCTATTATTGAGAACCCCATTAAAATCCGTTGCGTAGTTTAAAAGATCTAAGTGTACATAGGGTCAGAAGGCGGGAAACAACTTTGTTTTATACTATGTATAGACTAATTATCTCCAAGCCCATAAATACTATATACAAGCCCTTGCAATTTATTCGAAAACAAACAATTTGCCATACAAAGCTGATTCATTCAGTAACTCAACTAGGCCGATGGCGCCGATAAGACCAACGAAATACTGCATCGTCTTAGCATTCAGAGACATGTCGTACGGTATCCATTAGTGATACAATACAAACATTGCATCTACGTGGGGTTGGGTGGGAGTGTTAGCGGTTTCACGAGAAGGAGCGGAGACTATATTTTTTTTTTTTTTTTATATAGGATTACTAACAATTTATGCACTCATACATAAATATGTAATGTAGCATTACATAGATTTTGACTTACAAACTTAGCTAAGCGCTAAATTACTTAAAAGTGACCACAGCATGCAACGTAATTGCAATGAGCAATCAATCAATCAAATTTTATTGTGACACACAGGTTATACATTAAATGCAGGTCTTAGATAAATAGAGAATAGAGCGGTGTAGCCTACCTTTAGGTATACAATATAAAATTCAAGTAGGTACGCTTAATAGGTATACAA
Organism: Blastobasis adustella; assembly: GCA_907269095.1. Taxonomy (NCBI): domain Eukaryota; kingdom Metazoa; phylum Arthropoda; class Insecta; order Lepidoptera; family Blastobasidae; genus Blastobasis; species Blastobasis adustella. Next base: position 4,613,901 of record OU026132.1, read on the forward strand.
TTAAATAATCACAAATAAAACAGAAAAATTAATGTCAGCAATTGAAAAATACTTGTATACGTTCTCACAGTTTTTTAGACTGTGTGTGTCTCACAGTCAGTTGGAACCTCAAACGTCTAGAACCTAATAGTAAAGTTTCTAAATACGAGTGTTAAATACCTAAAGGTACGTCTCCTGGGACAGCTGCGGTAATTATTCATTCCACACATTAATCGCCTAACTACAGCGGTGAACGACGTTTCTGAAACATGATCAGCTAAGCGTGGAGATTATGGTCATTTCCTCCACTTCCTATAGAGGAGGGTCAAAACCATCTTGCACCTCAAAGACACACTTCGAGACACTCCTCACTTGTGAGCAAACTTTTTAACACACCGACGCGCAAGCGATTTTACGAGCGACTAAAATCGCTATCACTGCCACCACACCCCATACTCACACCACAAATGGCCAAATCGTGACGTTCCGGTGAACGCATTACGCACTCATTGTGAACGAAATTAAACTGCTGAGTGACGAGCGTGGAGCGATCCGATTCGGAGCGACATGACAGTTTGGTAACCAGTGCTGCCATTGCAGCGCTTTCGGCGGTAGATCTAGCGCAATTTCAGGGTAATCAGGATCATCATATCAGCCGAAAGACGCCCACTGCTGGACCTAGGCCTCCCCTAGAGATCTCCACAAACGCCGGTCCTGTGCCTTCCGCATCCAGCTGGTACCTGCAATCTTTACCAGGTCGTCGGTCTACTTTGCGGGACGCCTACCCACGCTGCGTTTTCCGGTACGTGGTCTACTCTGCCGGACACCACACAGCCAAAAATAACACTTTCTTTTGATTGTAAAATTTTTTTTTTTTATATTATACAAGACAAGCATTTGACCGCCATCTCACCTGTTGGTAAGTGACGATGCGGTCGAAGATGGAGCATGCTCGTCTTGGAACAGCCTATTCACTCCAGCCTTGAAGGCATCCAGATTATATTGATCAGGAAACACACTCGCAGGCAACGCGTAACACAAATAAACACATTTTTAAATAACACATTTTTATGGGAATCTAGCGCTTTTTTTGAACTGATCTAGCGCTTAACCGACCTGGCATCACTGTTGGTAACAGCGTGTCTTACACGCATGCGCATTGCCGACCAAGGATCGTCACGACTTCTCTATATGTGGAGCTAATCTAATGGGCTTAATTTGATCACCTGCGTGTGCTAGTTCGGTTTGACAGACAGGTCCGAGGTGCCCTTGTTTCGCAGAATAACTGGGTTTTTTAAGTAATTCGTTGAATACTTATAGGTACTCTACCACTGGGGCAGAAATGAATGATGTATGGGGAAAAGTAATCACTATCACTACATGTTATAAAATGTCTGGTAAGGTACTTAGACTTAGCTAACGGACGTGAAAATGGGCAGCAGCGTTTTCGAATAAACAGCAGGGTGATAATCGGCTGCCGAGACATTTCAACCAGTCTCAGATCCCCAGCGCAAGACCTCGCATCGCCTACGGTGTAGAAGGCACACCTAAAGAGTGGCGAGCACGTTGCGGCTCAGAAGTTCGACTAGCTACGCAACGCAACGGTCACCCATCGAGTTCCCGGACTCTGCGAGCTTTGCTTAACCTTGATAATCGGTCTCGCAAGTCTGCCACCGAATTCAATCACCAAAAAGGAGACCAATTAAACCAGCACCGAACCTACGCAACAAAAACTAAAGGCAATAAAAACTCAACACAAAGTAAACACTCGACATCTATTCATTCACACGTTAAGGAGCACCATTACTTGCGCGGGCGCCGATGACGTCACAGAGTGCCGCGCTCTGATTGGTCGGCCGGCGTCTCGCGTGGGACACACGGCTCGCTATTTGTTTTTGCATATTATCTATATTCCGAGAATAAAATAGATGCGGATAATGTTATAGCGTGTCTATATCGTGATGTTTGTGTTTGCATAAACAGGAAAAGTATTTTTTCATTGGACTAGATAATTGAATTATCGACTTCTCTGTCAGATGTGATGATTTCATTAGTTTTATTGTGAACAATGTCAATCTAATCTGTTATCTTTCCTAATATTAGGTATAAATGCGATAATTTAAAAGGATGAATGTTTGGATGTTTGTTACCTTCACGCAAAAACTACTAAACGGGTTTTGATGAAATTTTACAGCAATATGGCCCGATAGCCCACTGTAGCACATACATACATTATAATTAAACCAGAAATTCAATGTAACCGAATTTTAGGCGGACAAAGTCTGGGGCAAAAGCTAGTCATAGGTAGATAAGGTACCGCCGTAACAATAATATGTCACGGAATAACCATACGGGCTGTTGATGTGATTTATTAGCGATACATTTAATGTCGAAAATGTTTATTTATTTAGTAGGTAATCCACAATGCACTATCTATCATTGGGCATGATAAGGACAGAAATCGCATTCCCTCAAGGAAACAGACATGGCTCTGGGGAAGCTTAAAAGTGGCTCCATTTTGTGACAAGATTAAAAGTATGCGTAGAGAAGAAAATCATGTCACCAAAAGGGTCTTGAATATGAATGTTAATGGATACACAGGAAGTGGTAGACCAAAGAAAAGATGGATGGATTGTATGATGAGGGATATCAGTGGGCGAAAGGTGAGCGTGGAGATGACAACGGATGGGATGAATGTAGACAGAAAACATACTGTGCCTACTCCAAATGAATGAAGATTATTATGGCTTATAATACGAATATAATAGGTAGGTATGCAGTAATTCAATCATCAAACAGCCACTAAACTCCTTGAAATCCGACAATAGTAAATAACAAACTAAATACTGCAGTAAACGATGCCACAAACAAACAGGTGGGCGGCACAAGGTGACACGGTGACGTCACGCTGCAACCTGCGCGCGCACGCGTGTCTCCGCCATCTTGGAACGCGAGCGCGGGAAAATGACACCATCTTTATTCTAACGACTTTTCGAGCATTTTCCCGCCATTCCTGTTGAAATAATTTCACTATGTGTTTACTGAACACAGCGCGGCTAGCACAAATGTGCTCTCTCGCTCGATGGGCGCGAAAGGGTGTCGGCGGCTACATAGATTCATAGTTATCTTTGTCGAATTCACTAAATTATACGGGTGAATAGGTATTATTTATCGCCAACTAGTAATACCTACGTAACTTAGAGTACTTATCCGATTTTATTAAACTGAGGCGACGCTAGCTTGACGCCTAACTACCTAGAAAATGTACTGCACCAGCACCAACCTCGCTGAAATACCTACTTTTTAACTTTACAAGTATTTTACTTCTAAATCCGGTCGCACAAATGTATCTATTGCAATCAATTAAAACTGACTTAGCATCAACCAAAAATCGAAACAGTTTACAAAATGGAACCCAAATATCCAACGACTTAAAACTGCTTGCAAATTGAACCTGTGCCAAATTGGACTAAGTACTTACCTATGACTGACCTGCGACCTCCATCAACGAGGCGCCATTATTCTACATACTATTCTATAAACATATAGGTACAGTCTAGTCCCTAACTTATGTCACCAGGCGTACTTTTTATGCATATTGCAGATTTTTATCAATTTCAATTTATTTTAGTTGTGGTAACACAGGTAGTATAGAAGTTCAATTAAAGTATAGATACTTCATTATGCTCGACTGTGATACAATACAAACGGTGTACAAATTTAAATGGCAGGTAATCTTTTACGTAGTTAGCATGAATATTTTTTCCCTAAAATGGCAACACTTTTGCACCTCCTAAGGCCTGAACTAAACTGCTTGCAAAACGAGCCTGCGCCAATATAAACTAAGTATGACTAAAAATCTGCGACCTCTATCAACGAGACGCCATTATTCTACTCAACATATATACTAAACTTATTGTACATGTAGGTACGTACAGTCTATCCACTAACTTATGTCCCCAAACATATTGGTGTCTTTGTGCACGTTGTAGAAAATACTGAGTGCATTAAATTGTAAATGCCTCTTTAAACCTGGTTTTCTACTACATCGCTTGATTGAATTATTAAGTATTTTTATTTTATAAAGACAAATTTTCATGCTCTTTAAATTGTAAGGCAGTACCTTTTCGCTGGAATGCACCGTAGTAATTTATGAGCGAACAACCAAAAAGTCCAAAATGATCTGATCTCAAGCGACATTCAAGGGATATTCCAGTATTTCCAGGATATTTCAGTTCTCCCACCTGAGATCGAGTGGGACATTTATTTAGATCATCTATAGAGTTGGTGCAAAAATCGTTTAATAATTATAAATTTCCGTGGTTTGTATGAAAACCACTGTACTATAAAATATACATACAAAATCAACAATATCCCTGGTGACATAAGTCAGTCAACTGACTGTACTACTGCAACCACAATACGCCGTGCACAATATTGACGTATGACCTGACACTGCGCAGCGGCCTCGCACATGCATAGGTGCAATACTTTTCTGTTCAGTTGACTGCGTCGTTAGTGGGCGTTCCAATAATTAATTTAGTACAACAGCGCGTTAGTTCCGATTCTCTCCACAGTACAGGAAAGTTGGTGGCACTGTACACGATACTAAGTGTGTAATTAGTTTTATCGATTTGTGATTGATCGGATAATGTATGCAGCGACAACATATATTTGTCTAGTTATGTGCTGTGTGAACGTGATTAAATTCAATGCATGCCACATGTAGACAAAGAAGCTAATTTATTCTTGGTGTCCCCCATTAAGGGGACTACAGGAAACAAATTTACATAGATACATACACCCTTTAAAGGTATGTTCCGGGTTTCCTACCGCGTACCTTTAAAATGTGCGATAATGACCACGATTGTTTAAAACATTATGTTATATTCACAATTATTCACAAACACTACTTGTCATGTAAAGTACCTTTACAATGCCTTATCATAGTGCGCTATAAGTGAACGCACGTCGTTCAATAAGGCTCTATGATTGGTAAATTTCGTTCATTTCGATGGACGCATAGTGCCACGCCACGCAAGGATGGTCAGTTGGCAGCTTAGCTTTCTACTAACCATGGTAATAAACCCGAAAATATGTGAAGTGTAAGTGTAGTTGGTATCCTATGCGTTCGCGCGCACTGTGAGACCTCATAGTAATGTGTGTAAAGTTCAATATATGCCACTGGTAGACGAAGAAGCTAATGTATTCTTGATATCCCTCATTACAATGGCCATGGGGCGGCCAATGTGTCACTGTGTGTTTCCTTCCTACTTTCCTATCCCCCTCTTATTTTACGATTGAAAGAGATATTTAATATCCTAATAAGTTTTGCTATCCAACGAGGCAACGTAGCCAGCTTTCTAGGCACCATTCCGGGGGGCAGTGATGTGTATGATTTTTTATTTTTTAAGATTTTAGTTTTAGCGTTAGTTTTAGTTTATTTATTATGGTTTTGTAAATATTTTGTTTGTACCCATGTTAATAAATTCTTTCATATCCTAATCGATCATCAGTCATCAGGAAATATATGTATTTACATAGACATAGATCACTAAGGTAGCAAACATGCTTGTCTGAAGCAGTTACTGTGGGAAGCAGTTACTGTGTGTGGGTAGTGTGGTAGCAGTTACTGTGTAATGCCAGAACCATTTGTGTTTATTACGAAAACATCTCCATGCAGCTGCTCATCTCTAATCATCCCTGATAATTACAGTGTTTCCTTTGGAGTAAGACTGGGATCGTTCAAGAGGTATATTAGAGGTCTCCTTAGAGGCGGGCAACGTATTGGTAGCACCCCTGGTGATGCTGATGTCCATAGGCGAAGGTGACCACTTTCCATAAGGTGGCATGCCTGTTAGTCAGCAGTATTCAAAAAATGCTTTCAAATTACATTCCGTTTACCGGATCGTCCTTATTCCTATCACCGAAAACTTGAAATCAAACTGCGTATAGTTAACTAGTTACACTGTCGACTATACAGCCATCGTTGAAATTAATTAACCTTTTGAATAAAACAACTGCATTAATCGTTATGCAAAGGAACTGCATTGTGCAAAAGAATGTTGTTTATGGTGCAGTGTGGTAATGGTAACTAAACGGAGGGTGCAAGCTGGTAACCAGTAACCACTTACACCCACCCTTGTCGCATGTCGCCGGGCCGGTCTCACTCCATAATTTTTCTGCGACATTGTGAGTTGTTGATCGAGTTTGGACTCTATTTCTACGCTGCAAGAGTAGCTATTTGAGTGATTCTTTGGCAGTGAGGCTTCTGGGTGAAGTAATTTCTAAAATATAGTATATACGAGATCGATGAGGTATCACATCTGTCTATTTGCTGGCTTACATTCATATTCTATAATTTAAGTAAAATCGTACACCGTCATATACAAAATACTTACTAAGTAAGTAAGTAACGTTACTGTGCTTTCTCACATGCTTGGCTGCCATAGGAACTCCTTAACTACGCGTGGTGAACCCAATCCAGTTCGGACTCGTTTGATTAGTCCTGACAAGAACTCTGACTGACCATACGAACGTGCGATAAAAGCTTGCTATAAAAAATGTTATTCTTCAAAAACTTGCCAACGACTTAAAGTTTTAAACTATCGCGGTTATTATCACACACTTTAAGGGTATGTTCCGGGTCTCCTACCGCGTACCTTTGTTGACGAGTAGCCCGATATTTTTGACGCAGTTGCATGCATTATGTGACGACTGTCGTCCATGATGCAGCAGGAAACCCGGAACATAGCCTTAAAATTGATACAGACTGTTTATCGTGACTGCTTATGCAAAGGTGAAATTCATGGGCAGGTATAAATAACGCATCGCAATAGGTACGCCATTTTTCAAGAGTTTTAGAACTGTTAGTGACACGAGACGTCATAGAGCACCACAATGTACACAAGTGACCTTGCCGCGTGTGTTGTGTCAAGCTTGTGTCTAAATACTTTAAAGTTCCCTCGTGGTGTAGACCGGACATGCCGCAGACGGTTCAAGGTCACATCTTTCGTATTATATTTCCATACAAGATTGTAGAAGTTTAGGAGGACTGCCAATATAAGATTATAGTTTTCTATTGCAAAGGCACCTTCAGTCTATAAGTTGACTATTCAAGCAAATCAATGGACTGACAAGTGCTATTATTAAAAGGAGTCTCCCGAGCGCGCCCCATACAAAGGTATGGTGTGGTGCTTGATCATATTTTCAATATTACGCTACCAAAGCCAATGAAATTTTGTAGACATGATCCAGAAACCAATATCTATGCTTGCGGTTTGTTATATTTTCGTTAAAATATACTGTTTCAAAGTTACACAGGATTTAAACTGAGCCGAAATTTAAATAATAATTTTTAATTTATGTTACTGGTCTGGGTGTAAGTATAATAAGTATGTATTGAAAACAAAAAGGAAGATGTTTATCAGTTATCATAACACAAGCTTCGCCGGGGCTAGATGGCGCTGTGTGAATTTGTCCAACATTTATATTTATTTATCTCAGGGGGGCTGGAGCCTAGTTCTGCTACGAATATCTTCACTTTTGATCCTCCTTTGAAGTTCCCACTGCTACATCATACCCCAAGAAAAATCTATTGACATGCATTTCTTTATAAGCAATAAAAGCCTTTACCTTGCTTTCGATGCACAACCTTACGTCCCACATAGCGATTGTCAAACAGCCGAAAGAATGTTTATAATAACATGTTACGTGACAACGCATTGCACGTGCTTCGAATAACGAAGTCGTTACAAAGAAACTCACTGGCATTGTTCCCAATCATAAAAGTAACGGAGACGCCAATGTGCCAGGGTTCTAAGTGCTTGGAGATTGTCTTTCCAGTTTTCAACTTTGAGAACGTTGTCAAATTAAAAAAAATCATAACAAGCTTTTATCGCGTGGTATAGTACTCATCAAGACAAAGAGCCCAAACACGATGGTGTTATCTTGTTGCGTTCAGTAGTTCCTATCTCCCCTAGGGGTAAAGTACTTTTAAAGATAATTCCAAAGAGTCCAAACACATAGACATAGACATAGACAGCACTTTATTCGGTTCTACATTACATCCATGAAACACGATGGTGTTAACTTATTATTGCGTTCATTAGTTCTTATGACCACCATCCGACTCCATCATTGGATCAACTCCATGGTGTCATATTAATGTATTGTCATCCAAGTTACATTGGTATACCAAGTTTCGCCACAATTGACCGCCGGGAAAAGAGTCAAATAAGGCTTGCATGATTATTTTCCATGTATATGGCTTTATGATTAGCCAATTTTGTTCGCTACCTTCTTTATTTTTATGAAATTTTAAGAATCATAAAGCCGGATTGAACGCAGAGCGTTCCAAAGAGTCTCTAAGTGAACGCATAGCGTGACTATGCCTATATTACTTAGACAAGTAAATAGTTTGCTTAATTACGGGTCTGAATATCCATAAGGCCATTTGAGTCATAAAACAATACATTCAAACAAAACCTCGCTAACAAAGCCAAATTCAAATTCGAGAAATCCTTGCTCCATCCTTTTGGCGCGCAACAGCTAAATATGAGCTAAAGCTATCAATCTGCCTTCTGTTTTTGCATGAGATGCGCTCGCGCAGGTTTTGTGGGCGATGAGTTATTGAGCACGTGGGCGGCTACTGGGTGGCTCCAAGTTACTTAAACAGCATATTAATACGGTATTTTGTAAGGATACGAATTGCTCTTCCGATGGTTTAGAGGTTAGATTGATTTTGATGGCTCTGGTGCTTGATTTTGTAAGAGACCTGTGACTTATGCTCGATTTCACCATCACTCCCTTTTAGAGGACTCTCTTATTTTCAATTTCAATTTAATCTTTTTAATCGTCAACATGATTACAAAGTTGGTTACATAAATTTAACAGATTCCCATTTTCCACCTTATGGTATACGATATAATCCACATAGTTACTTATTACATTATACAACAATCAAACGAAATTCAGTCCTTCAAAATATCAGATATTCATAATTATCAATAAGATGTCAAGATCAATCATCTATTTAAATTGTCAATAACTATAATAAATTGAATACTACTACCAAATAATTTAAAGTCATTTAAATGATTTTTTTTTTTAGTTTCATTCAAAATCTGTTAATTAAGTATTAGGAGTCCCTTCAAACTGGAGATGGTTACGAAAACGGCTTTTAAAATTATATATGAGACCCGTAAAAGTGAGAGGGCATTGGTGAAATAATTAATTCAATAAAAACTCACAAAAATATAAATAAAGCATATACTGGAACCAATAATTTCGGAATTGAGCTTATATCTTTCAGTTTCGGAACTGACAAACGGTCTGATATCACACGTCAGTATGGCATGTATGTTTTGTATAGTTGGTATAGTGGCTATATTTATTTCATTTACGCGACTAAGACTTAATACCAAGGATAATCTTGTTTAAATTTTATATGTATTAGCGTAAAATAATCATAAATGTACCTAAATAAAGTAGAACTGATTTCTTAGATAAAAGCAATAAATCTTGTTAATATCCCGGTTATGCTCTCTTGCACGAGGAGCAGGGGCGTGCCCAGGGTCCGCCATAACCATGATCCAGAATTTGGCAAATCACCTAATGAATAAAAGAACCCTGACCAGCGGCTCTATTTTTAACCATTTACCTCGAGTCAAACGATTTTCAATTTTTATTTTTGGCATGTAACATTTTTTTAATTTTTTTTAATTATTCGGAAACACCGAAACTGCACCGTTCAAAAATAGGCAAATCAGAGACATGCATAAAAAAAAATTATGCCGAAAATCGAAATTGAAAACCGGTTTAGACCCATAGCCTAGAGCGCTATCCTATTTGGCAACGCATGTGCGGCCATGGTCGTATGACGCACGTCGTTCCGCCAATAGGAGACCCCACGTCGCACAACCGTTGCCAATTAGGACAGCCCCTAACACCACGCATACTCCACCACAAAAAATTCAACCAGTAATTACCTTCCATTGCCAAACCCACTCAACGCAATGAGCTAAACAATGCCGTTGCCAGAATCAATCAGAAAAATATCTCACTCCGAAGTCGATACGACTATAAATTATATCTTTCATCGTTGTGCTGACGCAATTTTTACAAGTCATTTGATATAGACCTTGAGGTGGTTTGACATTCACTTGATAAGATTTATAGCGGCACAAATGAGCTTTGCTAAATGTTACGGGCTTGTATTGTAGCTGGTTCTCGTAGTCCTATTAACTAATATATCGCCTACAACTTTATGCATCTCTATTGATTGGTATTTTGTCTGCGGCTGGTTTGTAACACCACAGAAGAGTGGAAAGCTGGGTTCCTCGGACAGAGCATAAGCACTGCCATTCGACGAGGCAACGCAGCAAGCTTTCTGGGCAGCGATGTGAATGACTTTATTTAACTTTTACTAATAGACTTTTGAACATTTTGTAAGTGTTAGTGTCGCTGTAAATGTTTTGTGTGTACCTTGTTAAATGTTTTGCATTGTTAAATTATTAAATAAATTAAAGTTGTACATTGGTACACGTATGTATCCCTCTTCCACTTTCTACAGTTTCTGATATTTCACTTTTTCCACATTCATCAACCTCTTCATACATGCTTGTCGGTTTTGGGCACTCTTGCACTCCTTTCCTTAAAAAGTCCTCGATCTGTTGAACACGTCTCCTAGTTAAAGTATTAGTTTTAAATAACTACTTATTTACATTTATTTGTTTCAGGTAATAAAACCCATTTGACTACAATTACATAGGCGTATGCTGCGGCTGATGGTAAGCAGTCGACGTTTGCAAACCTCAGAGGCGCCAAGCGCTTAACCTTTTTTTTTATTTATTTCTGCAAGTGTACCTACCAAAATAATCGTACATCTTACGCAAAATAACATCCCAAGGGTTTAAAAACTTCCTCATACAAAAGCTAAGCTCAATAACAACACAAGTATAATTCAATAAGAACACCGATATTCGTCGAATCGGACCGTTCTCTTTATGTAACCTGCATCGCACAATGACCATTAAGAAACTGATTTAATACCACAAACTGGTTTGTTCGCTTCCTGCTCTTGCGACGATGCGATGCTGCGACAATTTATACTATAGGTACGGTGTCTTTGACTAATAATAACAACTATTATTTCTGCGTCTTGAAGCGACCCTTTTTTATTCCCTAGGGAGTCACACTTAAACCTCCGGAGAAACGTTGGCAGTCTGTGTGTGTAGAAAACACATCTGTACCAAACCATGGAGCATCTGCTCTCTTGCCCTCTTTGTCCTGCTACCTGCACTAGGGAGGAACTGTTCCTGGCGACTTATAATGTCGTTGCTGTGGCCGACTACTGGGCAAGCTAATATAGGGTTTTCGAAAATTGACTGGACGAAGAAGACCGTCTGTACAACGGGGAATTGTCCGAACTGTTTAACTGGTTGCCACTGTCACTTTTCCGTCACCGCACCCTCCTTAGGTGGGGTAGATTTCATTCACAAGATCTAGGTGCCTGGCAACCAACTAACGTATGGGCATTAATAATCATCTTAATTGCGTTAATGTCCCGGTTGTGCTCTCGAGAACGAGGGCCCGGGGTCCGCCTCTACCATGATACAGGATTTGGCGATCAGGTAATTATAGTGGAGCGACTACCATCTGACCCTCGTGACCCTGCTACCAGGGGAACCTGACCAGATTGGATCATGGTTACAAATTCAGTTGCCTGAATTTGCAGGTTTCATCACGATGTTTTCCCTCACCGGTTAGTATTCAACTAATGTACATAACTCAGAAAAGAGTCATTGGTACATGGCCGCAGCGGGATTCGAACCCGGTACCTCTTGCTTACGAGTTGGATACTCAACCGGCCGGCCACCGACGCTCTCAACTAACGTACGGGCATTGAGAGCCTTTTTACCGCGCACGTCAAGATATGGAATGAGTTTCCAGAAGGTTTTTCTTTGCACTATAACAAAGGATTCTTCAGGCTTATCAATAGATACCTATGCAGACCGGCATCACATCCACTCCCCTTCGGTTGCAGATGTCCAGGGGTCTAATTCTCGGTAACATCTTGGTAACATCTTGGTAACATCTAGAATTCGAAATTTATTCTAGCTATAAATCTCCATTAATAACTATTGAAATGTCTATTGCACCCAAAACATGTTTTCTCAACTAGCTTCGACAGTCGTATAATTTCAGTAACATTTTGATACAGTTTTTGGCTAGAGAAAATGTCGAATTTGAGATATTATACTGCGAGAATTGCCCCCCTGAACGACGGTGGCCGCTTTCCATCAGGTGCCTGCCCTGTCTGCTCGGTTCTCTTTGCGTTGCATAAAAAACAGTAGTTGACAACCCACTTTAGACATAGACAAAGACATGACATAATTTTATTTGTAAAAAATGTTTACAAGTCATTATTTGTTGTTACCTTGATACAATAGGTTATATCCATAGGTTATATACATTATATTAGATTACGCGAATCGCTATGCTATCGAATATCTTATCGGATTATAATTAAATGTTTTACAGAAACAAAATGTCCGCCACACTCGCCCCTTCAAAATGAAAACTTTCAAACTTTATACTTAAACATTTCTCTATTAATTTTCGATTTATTACATGTATAAAAATATATTAGAAAGTGATTTTCCCGTAATTTCTTTACTTTGTTATTAATTAGCCGGAGTTACTCTTGCTTTCCATTACTAGATATAAATGCTAGTTAATCGCTGTCATAAAGAAAATTTATTTTATAACGAGCGACCCGCCTCAGCTTCGCATGGAGTTTACAGGTTTTTCTTTACTGTAATACTTATGCATATTTTTTATATAATATTTCTTGACATATACTAAAAGTAACAAATGTTAATTATGTTTTTTTTTATTATTCATAACAGCCCACCTGATGGTAAGCGGTAACTGTCGGTGACTAGTGCGTGGTCTCTGTGACGACTAAGATGAAATGCCTCATGCCTGTAATTTCACTGGCTACCTTACCTTTCAAACCGGAACACAACAATGCAAGCATTGTTGCTTAGCAGCAGAAATAGACTAGGCGGTGGTACCTCACCCACACGAACTCCTCGGACTTGACAGAGTCCTACCACCATATCAGTCCACTGCAGACCTTAAGGCCTCTACTCTAAGGGTTGGAGATCGCAGTGTAATAAATATAACAATGGAAAACGCTGCTGCCCATTTTCCAGTCTATAGAGACTCTAGATCTTATACCTTGAAAACATTAATTTTGTACGACACCCACGAGTGTTGGTGCTATTCTACTCTGTCGGACACTACAGGCTAGTTCTCTTCACTGGTTTAAAAATGAGCCTAGTGGTATAGGTATGCCGCCATGTAAAAATGACTCATTTCTGAGTTATGAACATTAGTTGAACACCAACCACGGAGGTCAGATGGCAGTCGCTCCGTATTACCTGATCTGCAAAATCCTGGATCATGGTCAAGGCGGACCCCGGGCCCTGCGCGAGAGTACAACCGGGACTGTAACGCCAAGATCACTGCAACATATGAATGAAAAGGTCTGATGGGAATATCCACCGATAACGCCAAGATGGTTTATTCTTTATTAATGTGAGTGCAAAGACTGCATGTACATTTTTGTTGCACCAAAAACTACTTTACTTCACAACGCATCCATCACTTAATTGCTAGATGCGTACACAACACCTTCTTTCTTTTATTTTTTTTTTATTTTGAGCTTCGTAAATAAGATGTCTCAATTTTTAATCCAGCTCGTCTTGGTCGGAATAAAAATGTTAACACCATTTTTCCAAAGGTCAAGCCTCGCCACTATATTTAGAAACTCATTTGAGCCAATCTTAATTGTGGCTTGAGGAAAACACTTTACCTGCTATATTTTAATACCTTTGGAACAGGTTTCCGATGGTAACATGGGCAGGTATCTTTTATGTCATACGGTGGACAAACAGAGCGGTCCTGATGGCAAGTGATCACCGTTGCGTATTGACATTAGCAGCTCCAGGGGTATATGTATATATATAAAATATGCTTAGACAAATTCACACAGCGCCATCTAGCCCCAAAGTAAGCAAAGCTTGTGTAGCTGTCCTTTTTCTTAAAACATAGGAACTTAGGAAACACTGTGGATGTTACCTTTGGACTATGACATGGGATCGTTCAAGAGGTATATTAGAAGTCTCTTTAAAGGCGGCAATTTAGTGGTAGTACCCCTGGTGTTGCAGACTTCCATAGGCGGCGGTAACCACTTTCCATCAGGTGGCTCCTTTGCCTGTTTATCTGCCGTATATCATAAAAAAATAAAGATCAAGATACTCAAATTGGTCCACCCTTTATAACTAAAGCAGTGTCATTAAACTTTTGGTTATGAATTCGAAAGGATCGTGCCTGGCTTTTTGTTGCGTATTAAATACATGAATTATTGCCAAAATCCAAAATGGCGCTTTATTATAAACTCGGTGTGTATCGTAAAAACAACATTAATATTACAGCTGTAACTTATTTTTGACACGCTTTATTGTGAGTGATTATTATCTAAATGACACATATGTTTTTGTACGTCCATTTCACGCTTGGTGGTTGCAATTAATCGGTTGATACTTTTACACCACAGAATATATTAACATTAAGAATTGGGAATTATTTTAATAATATAATTTTATTATTAATTGTAAAATGTGATTATGGACCTACTTATTTAAATTTTTTGACATATCTACTACATTTTCTTATACCACTAAGGTGGCAAACAAGCTTACGGCCTGCATGATGGTAAGCAGTCACCGCAGCCTATGGACGTTTGCAATACCAGGGTTAACACCCACGCGTTGCCGACCCCGTAAAAACCTTTTCACCCCTTTCTTAAAGAACTCGATGTTGTACTCTCCAGGGAAAACCTCTGCAGGTAGTTCATGCAACATGCAAGATTGACAGTTTATTACCTACCTATTTTAACGTGACTATAGATATAATTAATTTAATGTCATGACATATTTTATTTATTTATTAAAACTTTATGCACTAAAGGTACATTGGCGGACTTAAAGCTAAAGTAGCCTTATCTACCAGTCAACCGTAAAAAAAAATATCGAAGACGGTAGGCGGTGCGGGGGAAACAATAAGAAAAGGTGAAGGAAGGGATACTTTACATCAATAAATGCTAAATTTATAAAATTTTACAAAGATACAAGAAATAGTTAAACAACAAATACATACTAAAGATAGGTACATACAGGAGTAAATAATAGGGGAATAATTTAATTATGGGGAATGCAGATAATGCTTGTGTACAGCCTTTTTGAACGAGAATTTGTTAGTCAAAAGTCTAATTTCAGAGGGGAGACCATTCCAGAGTCGCATGGCCACTATCGCGAAAGAGTTTTTCAATTCATTTATTTTACTCACGAACAGTTCTTTTACATACCTAAATTTGGTTAAATCGCGCACGCGCATCGTGCGATATCGGGTGCGTTCTAATGTCGATGACGTGACGAACGGTGTAAATATGTCGAATACGCTCAAGTGTAACGCGTGTAATATAATTATTGACGATATTAGCGTATATCCAAAACAAGATTTCTGTGATGGACGAATTAACGTTGATAAAAATGTGCACGTCGGCGTTTACTAGTGTGGAAATAAAACAGTCGAAAACGTTACTTTTTGACTCAATTCCAACGGATCGACCACGTCAAATTGGTCGCAAGAATAAAGGCTAGGAGCAGCGGGACCTGGATGATATTGTAACAGTATTTAAATCAACAGACCCTGATCTTATTCCGGTATTTGTGGCACGGCAACTGGAGAAGTAACCCCCAATAACTTTTGATAACCTGGACTGCACGAAGTTGCTGAAGGATCTTTTGCGAGTACAGAATGAGATCGAAAATATAAAAACATCGTATGTGACGTTCAATCAAATGAAAGAAGCGAAAATGGATATACTGAATAGTCATAAACATTCTTTGGCACCGCCCTCTTCGAACTACAACATAAATGTGAAAAGAGGCGCTTGGCAACTAGATAGTGGACCCATGGGTTTGTCACCTATGAATTCCACGATAAGGGAGGTCGATAATACTACTAAACACACATCAAAAACAATAAAGTGGTACGGGACAGTACCGAGATATTGTTGTGGGTAGTCAGCTGACGACCGAGCGCGAGTTATCACGATACGGGCGGTCATTGATAAACTCGGACGCATCGCTCGATGCACAGGGCCCGAGCAGAACCGGTTTGGCGACGCAGCGATTGCCTGTGGCGCCGGTAACAGCTGATAGACCGGCGGTGCGCGATACTGTGCGTGATGAATGTTCGCCGGAAAGTAAACAACAGAATGCCTGGACTTTGGTGACCAGAAGAAAGGCTAAATTAAGGAGTCGTTTTAGTGGCAAAATGGGGATAGCGAATCTCACGGACGGAAATTTCAAAGCGGCAGACCGAAAAATCACTATTTTTATAAGCAATGTCCATAAAGATACATCGGAACAAGACATAGTTGATTACATACAACTCAAAACGCTGGAGATTGTTTGTATGGAGAAAATAGGCATTAAGAAACAGGCGGAACACAATGCATATAAATTTATGATATCTCACAGTAAATTGCCACTATTTTTGACGAAAAACTGTGGCCGCAAGGCATAATTTTTCAGCGTTTTATACATTATAAAAATCGGCGTGACAGCGCTCCCAACACCAAAGACGGCAACATAAACCCAGATAACAATGGACGACAATAATAATAGTAATAAAATTAGTTTAACTGTCTCATTGGTCACTTTTAACTGTAAAAATGTTTAACGCTCCTTGGATGGTATTAAATACCTATGTCGTAATTATAACATAATCGCCTTGCAGGGACATGGTTGTCACAGGACGAGATTCCCTATCTAAGTACAATAGATGTCAACTTCCGTACAACGGGTACATCGGCCATGGATATGACAGCGGGTATGCTGCGCGGGCGACCGTACGGCGGCGTCGCATTGTTGTGGAGACGTAGTTTATTCCAAAACGTGTCAGTAGTGCGTTGCGATAATCCTCGGGTGTGTGCAATCAAAATAGTTACTAATGAAAGGCCTATTATTGTGGTGAGTGTGTATATGCCTACAAATGCATTGGAAAATGAGTTCACGGACTGTCTAGGGACGATAAGTGCAATAATCGATGAATACGGTGTAGAATCTGTTTACATTTTGGGTGATTTTAACGCGCATCCTAGTGAGCTGTTTTATAACGAACTCGTTAACTTCTGTGGTGAGCAAAACTGGACTTGTGCGGATACTTGTAGGTTGGGCCTGGATTCTCAGACATACACATTTGTAAGTGAGGCTCATGGATGTACGCGATGGCTAGACCACTGTCTTGTGACGCAGTCGGCTTTGTGTACGGTTTCTAGCGTTTATGTAAAATATTACGTACTATGGTCAGATCATTTCCCCGTTACAATTAACTGTAATTTAGATCTTTTGACGCCGAAACTAGACTTGCGTGTAACGTTTGATAGCAGTGTACTATGGGGAGAGAGGTCTGCTGGACAGATATCTGTGTATGGTGCTAATTGTCGCAATAAACTGAGGCTAATTGACTTTCCAACTGAGTTTAGTACTTGTACCGATCGTTTTTGTGACAATGTGGGCCATAAGTCCGTTATGGATAATTTGTATCAAGATGTTGTATCTGCCCTCTCTGAGGCGGCCCGGGCGGGTCGGGAAAGCGGCAGGCGGAAGCGTTAACCGGTCGTTGAGGGCTTGAACAAGCATGTAGGAGAAGCTCACAGGGTGGCTAGGCTGAAATATGATACTTGGCGCATGTATGGGCGGCCTACTAGCGGTCGCATTTATGAGGAAATGTGTCAAACGAAAAAAATATTCAAATCAAGATTGAAATGGTGCCAAGATCACCAAGACCAAGTTAAAATGAATGTTTTAGCTTCGAAATACGAAAATGACGATTTTCGCGGGTTTTGGAAGCACACAAGCAAGTTGAATGCTCAGCCTAGCCTTCCTATGAGTGTAGACGGCGTTGCTGACATATTTAGGCAACATTTCTACGTTCAATCGCCTCAGCCCTCGATGCGGTGCTGGATGCTGAGTCGCATGGTGATACAGTTCGGACTAGATTTAGCGCTAAAGCGATAGCTAAGGTGATAAACGTAATGGCTAGAGGCAAGTCCCCTGGTCACGATGGGCTCAGCATTGAGCATCTTCGATATGCTGGGCCTCACATATCTAGAGTGTTGTCATTATTACAGAGATGCTTAAGACAATTGTAGTGCCAATAGTTAAAAACAAAACAGGTGATACCTCAGATAAGCAAAATTATAGGCCGATCTCTTTGGCGACCATTATTGCTAAAGTGTTTGATGGTGTGCTTAATTCACAATTAGATAAATTTTTGCAGCTGCATGACAACCAGTTCGGCTTTAGGCCAGGACTGTCAACGGAGAGCGCAGTATTGTGCCTTAAGCACACCATCAGATACTACACAGCTCGTAAAACGCCAATTTACGCGTGCTTCCTCGATCTGTCGAAAGCTTTTGATCTGGTTTCATATGACATACTGTGGAAAAAACTTAGCGATGTAAATGTCCCTAGAGAAATCATTAACTTTTTAAATATTTGTATGGAAACCAGATCAATAGCGTCAGATGGGCAGGTACATTATCGGAACCGTATAGGTTGGAATGTGGGGTGAGGCAAGGAGGCCTGACATCTTCGGCGCTTTTCAATCTGTAGTATATAAATGCACTGATCGTCGCGCTAGAGCATTCGCCATAGACGGAATCTGTGTTAATAATTTGAGCTACGCAGACGACATGGTTCTGCTGAGCGCGTCAGTCTGTGGCCTGCGTGATTTGTTGAAGGTGTGTGAGTCATACGCAGAAACGTATAGGCTAAAATATAATGTAAAAAAGAGCCAATACATGGTGTTTGAGGTCGGTTCTAAGCGGGTAGTTGAAGTACCACCCATTGTATTAAACAGGTCTCACCTAGAGAGAGTGGAGAGATTTAAATAGCTAGGACACATTGTCACGAGTAGCCTGAAGGACAATGAGGATATTGACCGGGAGCGAAGGGCTCTATCAGTGAGAGCAAATATGATAGCTCGCAGGTTTACACGTTGTTTATAGCAGGTCAAGGTAACTCTATTTAGAGCCTTTTGTACATCCTTTTACATGTGTAGCCTGTGGGCTAATTATACTCGAAAGCGTATGGATCCCTTCGCGTCCAGTACAATAATGCGTTCAGGGTGCTGTTGCGGCTGGGTCGCTACTGCAGTGCCTCGGGCATGTTTTTAGAGGCGCGCGTGGACTGTATCTACGCCACAATGCGCAAAAGAGCAGCATCCCTGGTCAGCAGAGTGCGGGCCAGCCCCAACAGCATCTTGGCAATGATCGCAGACAGACTCGACTGCCCATACATGTCTCACTGCTGCCAACGACATGTTGTGAGAAATGTTTAGTCAACTGTATTGTTTACATTTGTAAACAGTTGACTGATGCACTAACAAATAGATTAAGAAATTACTAACACAATGAGTCTGGTCACTTGAATAAATGAATTATTATTATTAAATGTGTGAAACTGATAGGTATTTAGTGCTAAGATATATAACTTACACATTTACTGCAAATTAATGATTTGTATTTGAATTTAATAGCAAAGAAATACTTTCTGATCTAAATGCAGGGTTTGTACCTATAGTTAGGCTTCGAAGAGTTTAGGGGCTTGGCTCTTTATGACATCTGATAAATTTTCCACAGGGAAACCTATGAGTTTACGAACGGTGGCGAACCAATTTTACAAGAAATGTTTTTGTTGAGATAGGATTTTGTCGATCGTTGACCTCATTGTAACCGGTACCGTGGAAGGCAGAAGACCAGAGGTCGAAGCCCCAAGCGATGGCTCAACCATGTGTTGGGATGTCTAGAAATGCCGGTGAGCGAGGCCCTGCAAGAGGCCGCCGACCGCAGCTCATGGAGAACGAGGATTTCCTTGCAACGTCGAACGAGTCACGATCCTTTGCATTGAGAGACCGATTGAGAAAGATTAAGAGAGTTGATCATTCTATCCAAATCCGTCCAGCCATTTCAGTGTACCAGAGTCTTTCCTTTTCACTATAACATGAGGTTCTTCAACAAGCATATCCTACAGGTACCTCAAACCGTATCTGCTCCTCTTAGGTTGCTGGTGTCCAGGACTATAGTAGCCGCGCACCTCAGGTGGATCGTCTGTCCGCCCCTTAGGCAATAAAAAAATCTTACACAAACTTTCACGCCAAATAGTATAAAACAAAGTCTGAGCGTCGGTGGCCGAGCGGTTACAGTATGCGACTCGTAAGCCAGAGGTCCCGGGTTCGAATCACGCTCCGGCCATGTACCAATGACTGTTTTCTGAGTTATGTACATTAGTTGAATACTAACCGATGCTCTTACGGTGAGGGAAAACATCGTGATGAAACCTGCACATTCAGGCGACTGGATGTGTAACCATGATCCAATCTGGTCAGGTTCCCCTGGTTGCAGGGTCACGGAGGTCAGATGGCAGTCGCTCCACTGTAATTACCTGACCTGCCAAATCCTGGATCATGGTAAACGCGGACCCCGGGCCCTCATGCGCGAGAGCACAACCGGGACATTAACGCCAAGACGAGTATAAAACAAAGCCACTTCCCGCCGACTGTGCCTATGTATCTATGTACTCTTAGATCTTTTAAACTTTTAAACTACGGTTTTAATGCGGTTTTTAACAATAGATATAGTAATTCAAGTGGAAGGTTTATAAGCAAGAAAAGAGTAGGTGGGGGTAAAGCAGGTATACGCGAACGAAGTCGCGCCGAACCTGCTATTTAATAATAATATTTTAATTCGATGTTGTGATATTTTACGTCTTGTTAATTAGAAATTCCCAGTTATGACTTTACAACTTATATGGCATAATTTTTTATTGTCCTATAAAATGGCTTTTGCACTCACTCTTTGCGTTGATGGTGTGAAATAGTAAGTTGCGTTATGAACAGGTTTGTTTTTATAGATTGTCGTTGGCTGTTATTCAGTAAATGGTTGTGTTTTTCGTCACATAGTAAAGTTGCTTATTCCTGAGCATGACTCGGAATCTTAACCGGAAGATACCAGGCGACTGAATGTGTAACCATGATCCAATCTGATCAGGTTGAAGGGGAACCTATCAACAGTGTCACGGAGGTTGATTGGCAGTCGCTTCACTGTAATTACTTGATCTGCCAAATCCTGGATCATGGTCCCGGGCCCTTACGCGCACAACCGGGATATTCACGCTAAGATGACCCAGGTAGGGGATGACGCATGACTAGCACAGCTAGCACAAGTGTGCTCTTGCGCGCGATAAGCAAGAAAAGGCGCGACATAGATACTGCTTTCTCTTTCATCTTAGTATTGAGAGAAGGAAACAAACGCTATCTCACGGCACGAGCTGTGTCGCGGGTACACTTATGCTAGCCGTGCAGATATCCTGATCGTACACATATTGTACAGAGCTGTATGTCTAGCGCCTAAAGTTCTGGCCTAGGTAGACAGCTTAGAAACTTTAAACTGTTATACTAAACGGCAGAGTGTCATGGCCGCCCGCCTCGACAGACACCAGGTAATTGGATAATTATTGTACTGTTAGTTAATTGATACTGTCCAACGAGACTGTTTGATTTCTTTGCTACTGTGGAGATAATTGTGTCCAAGTGTTGTTTAGTCGATAGTAATATAGTAGCTTTTTAGTGACACCATTCGTTGGGAAAAGTGTGGTCTTGGTCTAGTTGGACTAAGGTCAACCGCGATGAACCCTGGATAGACCACGGGAGCCAATTGAGACCCCGTGACGGTATTACTATTAAAAAAGTCGTCTATGCATCGGCATTGACCATGATCCAGGATTTGGCAGATCAGGTGAATTACAGTGAAGCAACTGCAATCTGACCTTTATGAAACTGCTACCAGGGGAACCTGACCGGATTGGATCATGGTTGCACAATCAGTCGCCTGAATGAGTAGGTTTCATAAAGATGTTTTCCCTCACAGTAAGAGTATCGGTTACCATTCATTTTTAGTGCAAAAAGCTAGTAGCATCATGACAATTTCTACGGTCACTCATCATCATCATATCAGCTGAAAGACGCCCACTGCTGCGCATAGGCCTCCCCCAGAGATCTCCACGGCGGCGGTCCTGTGCCTTCCGCATTCAGCTGGTACCTGCGATCTTTACCAGGTCATCGGTCCACTTTATGGGAGGCCTACCCACGCTGCTACACGCGGTCACTAGTATTACAGAAATAGCTACCACTACCACTACCAAGAACATCTAAAATGAACTATAATTATGTACCTACACAACCATATCTATCCATCCTATTTGAAATGAAGTCATTAGACCGACAAAATTATAGCTGATTATAGATATTCCAATAGACTCATTTGTTAGCTTAGTATATTAAATTGGCTTGAAATCTTAGAACTCGGCGTTTGCGCATATTGGGATTGCGTGACAAGCTTCAATCTGAGTGTTTGCATGTTAGAGCCCAATTATTTGATCCCACCTTTCAATTTGGGATGCAGATTCTAATAATACGCTATTTGGGTGAAGGTGACTGTGTTTATTTTGTGCAGGCGAAATTTCGAAGCCGAAATTGTAATATTTTTCAATATTTTACAAGGCACAAGGGTGGCTTAATGCCGATCCGATGAAGAAGCAGACAGAAAAAAACGACAATTTCACAAGGTTATTTTAGCTTCGCAGTGATGCTAAAAAGAAGTTGGTGAATTTATTCAAATGTAATATTTGAATAAATTCACCAATTTACTTTTTTTATTTGTTTCACGGCCCTGGAGTCGAGCCACTGACCTCAAGAAATACCTGATTTGTTGAAAGTCAGTGATTCAACCCTTTTAAGCCATTATGTTATGTGTTTGTGGTGTTAATGTGTGTAAATAAATGCATTACATTGTATTCTATTCTAATAAGCGCATTAGAAACGTTCGCGTCTCTTTTTCGTAGCATTTTATAAAAAGCATACCTACATACTAACAGCTCAAATATGTACCTACTCAGTATCTTTATTATATAGCAGGTACCTAATATACGTGTCTGCTAAATACATCTGATAAACTCGGTGTCTACACTACCACCAGCTTATCTGTTCGGTAGACAATATCAGAACTAAATATGCCATTCAGTGAAAGTCATTCTACCAGCTTTACTAGCGCCGCCGTCCACTGAACAGATAACTTGGTGGCGCTGTACACGAGAATTATTGCTTGGAACTTTTAAACTAAATACCAGCTAAGGGACGTAAATCAAGCCCGTGGACAATCGTGATCAAAAGTGACAGAGAACGTGCTAGGAAAGGGACTAGGAACTAAGTTATGGTCTAGCTCTAGAGTTCTAGACGCTAGACACAAGTTTGGGGTGCAAAATCTACTATGTAATGTTACTACATTATTGTTATGTCCTACTGTATTTTGAGGTCAAAATACTATAGACTGTTGGAAAAACATATAGTTGCCAATTCTACTGTATTTAACAGCGGAAACACTTTCTTCGGCTATTCGTCAAAAAAGTGACGTAAAATGTACCTACCTATAACGTAATTCAATGAGTCCATGAGTGGTAGGGCCCACTAACCCTTAACGAAAAAACTATAATCCTATCCTTGACCAGGGTAGAGCGAGATTATCCTTTGGCGCCCTTTGGCCGAAGCCTTTACTTCGCATAAATTCTACTTCGGCTTTATGTGAAATAAGTAATAAGTCATCATCATATCAGCCAGAAGACGCCCACTGCTGGGCATAGACCTCCCCCAGAGATCTCCACATATTCCGGTCCTGTGCTTTTCGCATTCAGCTGGTACCTGCGATCCTTACCAGGTCGTCAGTCCACCTTGTGGAAAGCCTACCCACGCTGCGTCTTCCGGCACGTGGTCGCCACTCGAGAACTTTACTGCCCCATCGGCCATCTGTTCTTCGAGCTATGTGCCCTGCCCACTGCCACTTTAGTCTGGCAATCCTTAGAGCTATGTCGGTGACCTTGGTTCGCTTGCGGATCTCCTCATTTCTGATTCGATCGCGCAAAGAGACTCCGAGCATAGCTCTTTCCATTGCCCTTTGGGTAACAGTGAGCTTTCTTATAAGGCCCACAGTGAGCGGCCACGTTCTGTAAGTCATCACTGGCAACACACATTGGTCAAAGACCTTCGTTTTGAGACACTGCGGTAATTGGGACGAAAATATATGGCGTAGCTTCCCGAATGCTGCCCAACCGAGTTGAATTCGTCGATTGACCTCTTTCTCGAAGTTGGACCTACCTAACTGAACTATTTGTCCTAGGTATGAATAGTCGTCAACAACTTCAAGTGGAATGCCTCCAACTGTCACTGGAGTAGGCACAACATGGACATTCGACATAATTTTCGTCTTGTCCATGTTCATTTTAAGACCTACTTGTTGAGAGGCACTACAGAGGTCATCGAGCATTTTGCCCAAATCTTCCAGGGTTTCAGCCATGACTACGATATCGTCAGCAAATCTGAGGTGAGTAAGGTACTCGCCGTTAATATTGATGCCAAGTCCGTCCCAGTCCAGAAGCCTAAAGATATCCTCCAGTGCAGCGGTGAACAACTTCGGTGATATGACATCACCTTGTCTAACACCCCGCTGCAGCTGAATAGGTTCTGTGGTCTTATCCTGGAGACGAACTGACATAGTGGCGTTTTCGTACAAACCCTTCAGTGCTTCGATATATCGATAGTCAATGTGGCACCGCTGTAGAGACTGGAGCACCGCCCAAGTTTCGATCGAATCGAAGGCTTTCTCGTAGTCCACAAACGCCAAGCATAATGGCCGGTTATACTCTTCGGTCTTCTGTATAACCTGCCGCAGCGTATGAATGTGGTCTATGGTACTAAAACCTTTTCGGAATCCGGCTTGTTCGGGAGGCTGGAAGTCATCAAACCTGCGTGCGAGACGATTCGTAATGACTCTCGAAAACAGCTTATACACATGGGTCAGCAGCGATATTGGTCTGAAGTTCATCAAGAGAGCCTTATCACCTTTCTTGAAGAACAATATTACTACACTTCTGTGCCATGTTTCCGGCGTTTTTCCCTCGAGGATGACGGAATTGAACAGCTTCTGAAGGGTCTTAAGCACAGGTTTGCCACCAGCTTTCAGAAGCTCAGCCGTAATTCCATCATCACCCGGCGCCTTGTTGTTCTTGAGCTGTTTGAGAGCCATACTAATCTCGTACAGGCTGATGTCCGGGATATCTTCGGTGTAGTGTCGGGTCAACTTGGCTCTGGGGTCTTTTGCCATACTGTCCATAGAACCTCTCGACTTCCCTCAAAACCTCGGACTTGGTCGAAACAACTCTGCCGTCATCCGTTTTTAGTCTCGTCAACTGGCTCTGTCCAATCGACAGATCTCTCGCAAAGACTTTAGAGCCTTTATTCCGCTCGATCGCCGCCTCAATGTTGATAGTATTGAAGCGGCGTATATCGCGAGTCAGAGACTTGGAGATCTGTCGATTAAGTCGCCTAAATTGAGAGACATCATCAGGGGATTGCAGAGTCATTGCCCGTCTTTCTTCCATGAGTTTGAGGGTATTGTCAGAGATTTTGCTTGTTCGTTTTGTACGGCAGGCTTTGTAAAACTTTGACTCAACCGTATAGACAGTTTCCACGAACCTGTTATTGTAGTCGTCCACGTCGACGCACTCTCCTAGGCACTCGAAGCGATTTTGTAATTCGAGTTGAAAGCTCTCGGGGTTTTGGATTTGGATGGGTACAGGCCGGAGCGTGAACCTCATAAATCTCGATCTTTCCAGCTGTGGATTAATATTCAATGTGCCTCTTACCAAGCAATAAGTACCTACCTAAATAGTTTAAATTTTTTTTAAATCAACTTTTATTTGCAAATAACAACAGTACCAAACAGGGCAATCTACGAATATTTACAGTAGCCCAACAGATTTATAAAAATTTGATCTTGCAACACTGCTTTCGCGCCTCTCAAAAGACGCCATTTCAACAATAGGTGGCCTAGTGGTTACGGGGTCCGAATCGTTACCGAGAGGTCCCGGGTTCGAATCCCACTGCGGCCATGTACCAATAACCCCGATGCTCTTACGGCGAGGGAAAACATCGTGATTAAACCTCCACATTCAGGGGACTGAATGTGTAACCATGATCCAATCTGGTCAGGTTCCTCTGGTAACAGCGTCACAGAGGTCAGATGGCAGTCG
Source organism: Blastobasis adustella (assembly GCA_907269095.1). Taxonomy (NCBI): domain Eukaryota; kingdom Metazoa; phylum Arthropoda; class Insecta; order Lepidoptera; family Blastobasidae; genus Blastobasis; species Blastobasis adustella. Next base: position 4,640,162 of record OU026132.1, read on the forward strand.
CTCCACTGTAATTACCTGATCTGCCAAAATCCTGGATCATGGTTAAGGCGGACCTCGGGCCCTCGTGCCTGAGAGGCACAACTGGGACGTTAACGCCAAGATGATTATTTTTCTTTTTATTTATTTTTCGTATTTAGCTTCTTGGCGCCCCTTTCATCTGGCACCTAAACTGACCGCTCCTCTTGCTCTACCCCAGGGCCGGCGCTGCCTGCTTAATCAAACAAAATCTGTAACCTACTTAGCTCATTATTTCACAAAAAGAAATCTACATTACCTCTTGATAAAAAAGTGTTCACTTCGAATTCTCGACATTAGTAAACCAAGCCGCGGGGACAAGCCTCGCGTGACTTCTTTATCGGCGTGCGCTAAATGGTTGGATAAAAGGAAAAACAAAGAAAATATTAATCATTAGTAAAAAAAAAGCATTTTCGTTAAAGTCAGCGCCAGTCCAATAGCAGGCAATGTACCATGTACATGCAACGAGGTCACAGCGAATTCATTTTGGTTTTCGTTGGTAATAAATCTATATTTTTTCTTATCTTAGGTATCCTTACATAGAATGAAATAAAGACGCATTCCGAGTCTGTGTGTATGTATTTCCGTTAACTCTTATTTATTTATTTAACAGTTTATTGTGCACAGGAAATACATAGCAATTAACAGACAAAGGTGCTATTTATTTCTAAATCAAATCTCTTTCAGCCAGCCTTCCTAAACCACGCAACGGATTGTGATGCGGTTTTCACAATCGTTTAGAGTATTTTTTATTGGTTTTTCGCAAATAAGGGACGCACCAAACTGGCTGTAATAATAAACAAATAATGAATCACTAATCTCCACTTTCGTGTAAACTGACAAAGAGCTATCAAGGCATGACGTCACCAACATTATGAACGGGCTCTCCAAATAAAGGTTGTGATAGTAATCTGTGACGTCATTCAGGATTTGTACAGATATCCTACACACTGACATTTATATGCAAGGAAGCATGGATAAGGATAACACTTGGAGAATTCTTGAAAGGATAAGTTATTTAAGCACCCACTTCTTTATTTGCCTTATAAAGAAACACGTTCTTGTAACTTGATTTCTTTCTCGGAACATCCTGATTCCTTGGATGACGCCACATTTATAAGCTGTAGTGACGTTAGTGACGCCATGCTTTGATCTTTCTTACTCTTTGTCACTTCCCAATAATTTCTTTAATTATCGATCCGGTAACGAATAAAATATGAGCCAATAATAAACCGGGATATAATATTGATGCCAATATTATGCCTCGGTCCAAGATTTTTTTATGCTACTCAGTGACAAAGCGAGCAGACAGCCCACCTGATGGTAAGTTGTAACTTAGTAAAAATAAATCCTTGCCACAGTACACACTAACTACTGGGCAAGCGTCGGTGGCCTAATCGTTAAGGGGTCTGACTTGTAAGCGACAACACAGTCCTCATTTAGTCCTCACAGTGACAATGCACCTGCAGTTTTGCATTTTTGTTACCTGCAACCTAAATGTAAGAATCGTTGACGTGACGTGATGATAGGCGACAGTTACAACTTACCATCAGGTGGGCTGTCTGCTCGGTTTGTCACTGAGTAGCATAAAAAAATCCTGGACCGAGGCTTAATATTGGCATCAATATTATATCCCGGTTTATTATTGGCTCATATTTTATTCGTTACCGGATCGATAATTAAAGAAATTATTGGGAAGTGACAAAGAGTAAGAAAGATCAAAGCATGGCGTCACTAACGTCACTACAGCTTATAAATGTGGCGTCATCTATCTTTAAGTAAAACAAAGTCACTTCCCGTCGTCTCTATCTATGTATGCGATTTTCAACAATATATATACTGATTCAAGAGGAAAGGTTTAAAAGTGTAGATAAAGCTAAAGGTGTAGGGTAATGTAGGCTAGGGGTAGAACGCCACGCGAACGAAGTCGCGCCGGGTCCACTAATAATTAATAAAACTAAAGAACGATGCGCATAAACTGTCATAAACACACTATTTCATAACTCGTGTCGGCGCAGATTATCTCATTGGCGAGTCTTGTGCGCGGGCGCAACCACGTGGGCCGCCAAGGCGCCCGCGAGGTCGCTGCAGCTCTGGTCTTCCTGGTGGGGTGGCCTAGAGGTTTATGGGTTACGTTTTTGGGCTTATGCCAGATGGTCGCAGAGTCCGGGATGGGTGACCGTTTCGTACTTTGAGGCTAGTCGAACTTCAGCTCCGCAGCGAGCTCGGCACTCGTTCGGTGTGCTCTCTAATACCGTTGGCGAGGCAAGGATGACTAGGTCTTCCGGTGGGCCACTGAGACTGGTTGAACAGTCTCGGAAGCTCTTTTGGTAAGTGGCGATGCGAAAAAGGATGGAGCATGCCTATCTAGGAACAGCCTATTCACTCTAGCCTTGAAGGCGTCAAGATAATGATCAGGGAACACACTCGCAGGCAACGTATTCCATTCCTTAGCCGTACGCATTATAAAGGTCGAAATAGTAGGTAACGATCTTGTAAAAATACCACATTAAATACGAATAAAATCACGAAGATACCACAGCCAAACCGCAACTCACAAAATTGGCAAACCTTTCGCAAAACACCATACCACACCTTTGCTATTTCATAATCACACACGCACAGCCCACAGCATTCTGCTTACATCAACACTTCAATTCAAGAACGGACGTGTGTGGTGACATTACCGTCAAGTTACCGTTTCTGGTAGCCGGTGGTCACCTATGTCGCCATCACATGCCACTTACACCGTAAATGACTGTCCTTTGCGACACCGTACTACTCGATTTACCAGTAATGGACGAAAAATGCACTTTCATGGTCAAATTGTTCAGATTACAATATTTTTGAAAGTTCAACGTTTTTTTAGGATTCCGTAGTTAAAGTATATTTTTTTTATACCACAAAGGTGGCAAACAAGCTTTCGGCCTGCCTGATGGTAAGCAGTCACCGCAGCCTATAGACGTTTGCAATACCACGCGTTGCCGACCCCGTAAAAACCTTTTCACCCCTTTCTTGAAGAACTCCATGTTGTACTCTTCGGGGAAAACCTTTCCATGTAGTTCATTCCACAACCTTAGTGTGCGCGGGAGAAAGTGCCTTAGACACAGTTCGCGACCAATTTGGCTCCAAGGTGTGAGGATGAACTCCCTGTCGGTGGCGACAGGGAGTTCATCCTCCCATCCTAACCTAACCTGTCCATTTGCTGGCACCTACAGAACCACGGCCCATGAATCCGATTCACATTTAAATAATATTGTTAGCAATAAGGATAGTTTTAAACTATATTATTGTAATAGGAATAAGTACAGGAAGGGGTATAATTAGTGGGCGCAAATTAGTTCCTAGATTCGTTTAGATCTAATTGCGTAGGTAATAATGTGTATCCCAATTAATTTCAAGACCATTTTAGCGCGAAATTGGTAAAAATATATAGGTAATTGTTCTGTTTAGCTCAAAGTCCGATACCGCATCAGCTCCTCAAATTGTATATGTCGATGACGATGATGGATTTTCAGAGAGCTACTTTAAAAAGTAAAAAGTGTAGTTCGACGTGCCCCACTAGATGGCGCTACTTAGACTGTATTCTCAAGTACTGTATTTAGTAATACAAAGTTACACGGAAAGGTGTTTCATGAAAAGAGAAAAAAATATACATATACTTACTTTTAGTACCTGTTCTGAGATTTCTTCTCACCGCCAAATGTTTTTATACATCTAATGATCTCGTTTTGATTTATTTATGAAAATCGGGTCTTATTAAAGCCGTTTATTACAATTATTTGAACATTTTTTAATTTTTAATGGGACCCTGGAAAATTTCCCATCTTGTTCATTTTGACGGACTCATAGTGCCGCTCGCCACTCAAGTATTGTTAGTTGGAACCCTGTGCGTTCACAAGGAAACTTAATACATACATACATAAAGCTTCTTCCTCTGTCCCACAGGTGAGTAGGCAGAGACTATTTACTTTGCTTTGTCGTGACACAACTCCCTAACCTCGCATATATCTACAACTCTTTTCATACATCTCCTTTTATTCTTGCCACTTCGGACCCCAGCTTAACAAAACTAACCTAAATTAGTAGAATCGATCAAAAATCTGAAGCGTACGTATACATTCCTTTTGGATTAGGACCGGTTGGTCAGACGATTATGTCTTTAGAATAATTATGACACACAACCTTTCAAGAACACAAAAGCATATTTTAATGCATACAATGTAGCAGTTTAGAGTTGTTAGGAAACATTGCTTAATTTGTTCAGTCTTTACCAATGTTAATGCGAATTAATAATCATCATCTTGGCGTTAATGTCCCGGTTGTGCTCTCGAGAACGAGAGCCCGGGGTCCGCCTTTGACCATGATCCAGGATTTGGCAGGTCAAGTAATTACAGTGGAGCGACTGCCATCTGACCTCCATGACCCTGTTACCAGGGGAACCTGACCAGATTGGATCATGGTTACACATACAGTCGCCTGAATGTGCAGGTTTCATCACGATGTTTTCCCTCACCGTAAGAGCATCGGTTAGTATTCAACTAATGTACATAACTCAGAAAACAGTCATTGGTACATGGCCGGAGCGGGATTCGAACCCGGGACCTCTGGCTTACGAGTCGGATACTGTAACCGCTCGGCCACCGACGCTCCTACCAATGTTAATGCGAATTAAAAAGTTAAAAAATATATTTCTTAGCGTTAATATCCCGGTTGTGCTTTCGCGCAAGAGGGCCTGGAGTCCGCAATGACCATGATCCAGGATTTTGCAGATCAGATAATTATAGTAGAGCGACTGCCAGCTGACTTCCGTGCCCCTACTAGCAGGGGAACCTGACCAGATTAGATCAGCATGGTTACACATTGAGTCACCTGAATGTGCAGGTTTCATCGCGATGTGTTCCCTCACCGTAAGAGCATCGGTTAGCATTCGACTAATGTACATAGCTCACAAAAGAGTCATCGGTACATGGCCGCAGTGGGATCCAAACCGGATACCTTACGAGTGGGATACCGTAACCTCTCAACCACGGACGCTCCTATCAAACTGAAATGTTTAATAGGTACAAACTGATAGAGGTGTCATTTAAAATGATCACTTGGGAAAATATAAAACGATTTCCACGCGGAGGAAGTCGCGAGCAAAAGCTAGTAGGAAATAAGATAATTCTGTAACGTGCATGTAGGTCTAATATTATTTAATTCTTTGTTACAGGAGCTGCAACGAAAAACGTGGTTCTCCATCGTAATGTTGACTGACGTACTAAGAAGGACCCATGATCCAGAAGAACATTAACAGGTAAACAACCAACTAAAAGTCTTCACATCCACATCCATCATACGCTTCAGCCACTTGTATCCACGACCAATAGTGCATCCGGCTCTCTTTACAGATTCTGTTATCCTAGTACTGATGACCGAAAAGAGCTCCGGGTTGACTTAAAAAGAAGGCAAACCGAGGTACCAAGAGCCAGGTACCTCCCCACCAATGACTGATGCACTTGGCGACCAGCCAGACCAAGATACCGAGCCGGTAGAACCCGATACCGAAACGAAAGAGACGAAAGAACCGAAAGACCCGAAAGATCCGAAAGATCCGAAAATTAGATCGGTTTCGTTCAATAGGGACGTACATGTTAAACGATTCGGTGAGTCCATACCGAATAGCCTTGGCGGTGTATATGACTAACTTCATACTTTCACACTTCAACTATTACTATTAACAACTGTAATCCACATGGATGAGCGAGATAGACTAACCGGTCTGTTCTAAATTAATTTTAACTCTTTCTTCAGTAATAAATTAATAATTCAACTCTTTCTCTTTCGTATTTGTGTTTAATAACAACTAACGATGTTGTGTATAATCAACATTAGCTAACTGTAACGAGGGTAATCAAATATAATTTTAGTAGGTATCAATCTACCTCGAACTAGTGTATTTGACAGCGATGTCTTCCCATTGAGGAATGAGGGTACATATTGAATGTACAATATTATAAAGAACAACTATGTAAATATATGGAAGCAATGAATTATACCATTTGACTTATACGGTAGAGTTGTCCGGCCATGTCGCCACCCAAGCCAACTGTGGTCGCTCACTGCGGACTAGGCTCTGGCAAATCGGCTGGGTTGTGCGGGTCGGATGGTAGTCACCGTATGTAAAAAGCCTAAAACACACTATATTTTTACCTAAGATTGAAAAGGTTCTCGTAGGTATGCAATCAGATAAAAGCAGAGCTCCTATTGAAGCCGACCGATTGGGAAAATTCAATCTCAAAGAACACCGAAGCCAATCAGTAGTATTGTGTTTCTGCTGGTTCGAGTAAGGGGGTTAGAACAGGAATAACAATAACGATAACGATATCGCGATGGTTCATTTGGGCGACAAATCAATTCCACGAAAGCTTCAAAGAGCGACGTTTTAATTAAGCGAATTATCTGCTGCGCAAAGCAATATTCTAAACTAATTTGTAAATACGGCTTGTCGTTTTGTTTATACTGGATAAAGTAAAAACCGATTTTAAAAATTCTTTCGTCTATAGAAAGCAACATTACCGGGCTATATTACCTTTAAAATTTAGAGATTCCGAGAAAATTTGTGACAATTGAACCCACCAAGGTATTAAGAGGCTTGATATCGATAGGCATCGATACCGTCACGTCTTTATGATATATTTTAAAGTTTTAAAGCTAGCTTGTAGTTCGTCCTACTAGCCACTTTATCAAAACATAAATTGCCATTGTCAATAACCTTTTAGCCATGACGAGCCTTGTCCTGTATCAGTAAACTGTCTGTCAAAAGCCACTTATTTTTTTTCTGTGTGTTATAAGGTTGGGATAAAAATATATCATAAGGAAATATCACGGAAGAATCTGATCTTTTATTAAACTCCCGGGTCTCCACTGTGAAATTCGATTACAGAATATGCATATCTTTAATGACATGTCTTTGTATGTTAATACGACTTTAACCTCGACCTTAGTCGCTTTGAACGAAAACCCATATGTTTTACAATACATAATGATGTATGTCTTACACAGCAATGAGGGTTTTCAAAGAGGTTTTCTATCAATGCACCGCACGCCACCGACAGATTCATCCTCACACCTTGGAGCCAAATTGGTCGCGAACTGTGCGTTTCCAAAGGAACTTTCTCCCACGCACACTAAGGTTGTGGAATGAACTATCTGAAGAGGTTTTCCCTAGAGAGTAGAAATGGAAAGGTTTTTACGGGTCCGGCAACGCGTGGGTGATGCCCCTAGTATTGCAAACGCCCATTGGCTGCGGTGACTGCTTTCCATTAGGCAGGCCAAAAGCTGGTTTGCCACAAAAAAAAAATCTGTGCAAATGTAGTCCTTTTTCATCACTTAAACTAAAATTCCTTCACGATCTCATTCCGCCGGCACCTTTCCGCCATTGGGAAACGCGATCCGGGCGAACGCTTCATCCTTATGTCGTGGATCTTCCAGCTACCCGCACGAGCCATTTTGGTTCAACCTTCATAATGCACACGACTAAGGAATGGAACGCGTTGCCTGCAAGTGCGTTCCCTGATAAATATAAGCTGGACGCCTTCAAGGCTAGAGTGAATAGGCTGTTCGAAGACGGGCATTCTCCATCTTCGGCCGCATCGTCACTTACCAATAGGTGAGATGGCGGTCAAATGCCTGTTTTGTCTAAAGAAAAAAAATAAAACAGTAGATTTGGCAACTCAATTTAAAACACATAAACCAAAAGGAAAAAGAGCAAGTGATGTTTGCAGAATTGAATGCGCAAATCAATATTCTGATAACAAACGTGCGGTATAGAGGTCGGATCGGACACGACGAGTATGATGGTGCAGAACTGAAAGATCGAGATATGAACGATAGTAAGTATTAAGCCGTGTGGAGTCCGGCAGAGTAGAATAGCACCAACCCCTGACACTCGCGGGTGTCGTACAAGGCGACTAATGTTTACAAGGCTAAAGATAAAGAGTCTCCGTAGCCGGAAAATGGGCAGCACAGTTTTCCATTGTTATATTTATAGCACTGCGATCTCCAACCCGCCTGCCAAGCGTGGAGATTATGGCAATAACTTCCCTTTTCGTGGGGCCCTAAGTCCTGCAGTGGACTGTTATGGGCTGTTACAGATGATGATGTGCACAATAATAATAAAATCATCTTGACGTTAATGTTCCAGTTGTCTCTCACGCACGAGGGCCCGCGGTCCGCCTGGACCATGATTCAGGATTTGGCAGATCAGATAATTACAGTGGAGCAACTGCCATTTGATGTATGTGACCCTGCTATCGGAGGAACCTTGCCAGATTCGATCATGGTTACAGATTCAGTCGCCTGAATGTGCAGGTTTTATCACAATGTTTTCCTCGCCGTAAAAGCATTGGTTAGTAATCTGCCACTTACAACTACGGTCAAATGCCTGACAAGTCTTATTAAAAAATATAGATTCAGTCATTTACGAAGGAGGTTTGTCTACATTTATGTTTAACTTAAGTCATTGGTATTTTTTTTTTATACCACTGAATTGGCAAACAAGCTTACGGCCCGCCTGATGGTAAGCAGTCATCGCAGTATTGACGTTTGCAGTACCAGGGGCATCACCCACGTCGATCCGAAAAACCTTTCAAACCTTTTATTGTCAGGTTAATCCTCACACTCACTTCGCACCTGTGTCTGCATTGTGTTTCAATTAAGCTTTCACAGCTTTCAAATTCAAATCGTCCTGTCACTCTCTTCAAAAGAAGCTTTAAGCTCGTTAGAGTTAGGTATTGTTCTGGGCTTAAGCTTATACGACGTAAAACTTTCTTTGAAAAATCACTTCCTATTACGTATGACTCGACTCGAGTCGTCAAGCGTATAAAGTAATTATCCGTCCTACTATCCAACATACATACATACATACATACATAAAGCTCACGCCTCTGTCCCACAGGTGGGGTAGGCAGAGACTATGGACGGCCACCTACTATCCAGCTAATCCTATAATATGAGTAATAATTTTATGTAAATGCGAAAGTATACCTACTACCTACCTAGGAGAAATAGATGTTTGGATGTTTGTTACTCCTTCACGCAAAAGCTACTGAACGGGTTTTAATAAAATTTGGCAGTAATGTAGCTTATAGCCCAGTATAGCATATCCGCTATAATTTATCCCGATATTCATAGAGGTTCCAACGGGAACGGTTCCAGAACCCGGTCCGGCCTGGTTTTGGCGCTTGGGCCTGCGGTTAAAAAATGGTTTGACACTCGGGAAAAAATTGGCCCAAGCGCGTGAGGAAAAATAATAATTTTAATTGATCAGGCGTTCCGGCCCGCGGGCCAAAACCGGACCGGGCCGAAACGCCTGATAACTATTGCGGAGTGTATTATATTACAGACGTCGCCAGTAAATAATGCACATCGGTTAGTTCGGCTTCGTAGAGCGTCGTCTCTGTCTAAATAAACGAAATACGAATCCGAAAATTATTATCATCATCATCATCATCACAGCCCGTTACAGTCCACTGCAGGACTTTGGGCCTCTCCCACGAAAGGGGAGCTTATTGCCATAATCTCCACGCTTGGCAGGCGGGTTGGAGATCGCAGTGTTTAAATATAACAATGGAAAATGCTGCTGCCCAATTTCCAGACTACGGAGACTCTTGATTTTTGGCCCCGAAAACATTAGTCGCCTTGCACGACACCCAAAGTGTAAAGGGTTGGTGCTATTCTACTCTGCCGGACGCCACACGGCTAAGTAGCTAGTAGCATTATTATTAACAAAAGACTATTTATAACAGACGGACAAATCTACGCGTGAACCTGTAGACTGCAAAAAACCTATTGTAAATCTATCTGGTATAACGTGAGAACTCGAAGATAAGATCTAACTGTATTGAATCCCGCCGATTTTGGCGATTTTTTATTGACATTGTCTTGATACACTCCAGAATAAACGTATAGCATGCTCTATGGTTTTTTCGGTGAAACCGTCTGATACGAACGGGGCTTAAAAGTAGGTCTCCTATTTAACTATCTATACCTTATTATTAAAATAAACAAATCGGGTGAAAATAACCTAGAAATACAATGTAAAATTAAGATTAAATGATTGTCATTTTCATAAAATTCAACAAATTATACTATATTTTAAGGGAGTAGCCCGATATTTCGACGCAGTTGCATGCATCATGGTTACCGGACGACTGGGACTACTCGTCAACAAAGGTACGCGGTAGGAAATCCGGAATTTGCCTTTAAAATGTGTGATAATAACCGCGATAGTTTAAAACATCAAATAATACTACGACATAAAGCAACACTGCAACTTGAAAGTTTCTCAAAAATTAGATAATTTTGGACTTATAAATAGATTTTGAAGAAGTTGTTTGATGTCCTTAAAATATAAAGTTACTGACAAAAATACCTTAATTAAACCTTAAGTTTGAACTAGGTAGTTCATTTACATTTCATGGAATACCTTACCTACATTATAAACTAATTGAGAAGAAATAAAACACACACAGAAATAAGACACGCAGGTATTCATTGCTACATTGTATGACGTCATACAAATGACTGAGAATGGACAACCATTAAATTGCCCTTAATTACAAACAAAATAAATAAATAAATAATCCATTTATTTCTCCACAACAACGTATACATAATTTGATATGAAACTAGGTACATTAACAAGTCATCAGAACATGTTGTATACATATACATATTTGTGGGGACTGGTGCCTGAACTAGGGAAACCTGTGCTACAGGTCACCAGGTCTCCACCCCAGAGCAAACTTAGTACAAAAGAAGTAATCAATTATCCTCTACAAGTAATGCTAGCTCACATACCAACACGTCAAACTGTGTATATGACTTTAAACATAAAAAACACCATAAATGCAGTATGAAAGAGTAATAAAATAAATAGACAAACATCATCCACATGCTTAAGTTTCTCCTAACCTGTCCATATCAATTAAAAGTCAAAAACACCCAGTTAATCAAAACAATTGACTGCGCGAAAAAGTCTCTAATTACAGACGGGTGCTGTTAAATTTGATTAAGGACATAACCGGTTTTGGCTGGATATTACTAGGGTTGTACCGTTCGAAAAAAGGGTTTAGGTGACAGAGAACATCGTTTGAATAAGCTTGACGAGCATAATGTTTTTATTTTGTGGAGTCTACCATCTACAGACAGTATTTGATTGTTACTGGTGTATCTATCTAATTTTATTTAAATCTTTATTATTATTTTCAATATTTTTATCGCTGGGCTGCTTGTCGCTAAATAGTTTAAGAAAATGTCTTTCATCGAAATCAGCTGATTCATCACTAACTCTTTAATTAATGTAATTATAATAATCATCTTGGCATTAATTTTCCGGTTGCTCTCTCGCGCACGAGGACCCGGGGTCCGCCTTGACCATCACGGATTTGGCAGACCAGGCAATTACAGTGGAGCGACTGCCATTTAACCTCTGTGACCCTGCTACCAGGGGAACCTGACCAAATTGGATCATCCCTCACCGTAAGAGCGTCTATATAACTGTTTAATTAAAGTAATTGACATATTTCTAGCCCTCTCTCTTTGGTAGGTCGGCCGTATGGCATTTCTCAAAGAAATAAGCTGTACCTTTTATGAATTTAAATTGTAACTTTCGTTGTTCACAATAAATGGTTAAATAAATAAATAAGTAAGTAAATGTTTTCATTCATTTCCCGACAAATAAAACTTGACAGCCCTACCGCAATAACTTGCTCCATGAAGCATATTTTGACGTCCTGTCGTCGGCTGCCACCGGATCTGTCTTTTATGTTTGAAATAAAATACATACCTATTTTCATTGCCAGGAGCAAAAAATACTGGGCGACGACATAATTTGCCTTACTAATTGTGGTCGTCATATGTCCTGGGGCCTAAATGTCACGCTGTGACATCTGGAATTCGAAGTTTTTTCTAGACACATATCTCAATTAATAATGACATTGATATGTCTATTGAAGAATAAAAATACTTTCAAAGCTATCTTCGACAGTCGTATACTGTCGAAGATAAATTTCAGTGACCTTTTATTACAGACTTTTGGCTTGAAAAAATGTCAAATTGTAATGGTGAAAGCGCGAAAATCGGCCCCCTGGAGCCTAATTCTCGCGCTCGGCATCTCGAATTCAGCATTTATTCTAGCTAAATATCTCTATTAAAACATGTAATTTAAAACGATCTTTGACAATAAAGGATAAGCGAAGATCGTTGAGAATAAGTTTTTTGTTTGCAATAGAGATTCAATCACTTTTTAATAGATATTTGTGGCTACAGAAAATTTCGAATTCTAATGTTGAAACAGCGAGAAACGCCTCGATTTAAATTTTTACCATACTTTTACGTTGCTTTTTTGCTTGACTGAAGGATATTCTCTTGCTCTTAAAAGGCCACATATCTCTAATATGTGGCCTTTTAAGAGTCACATATTAGACATATTAGTCACATTTTATGCCACAAACTTATCAGATTTCGTGGCCAGTACTAGAACTAAGTGACGCCATATTGAATTGTCATATCAATCCAGCAACAGCGACACAGTAGGTAAGTTTGTGATAAATTAATGTAGCCTTTTTAGAACAGCATTGCCGTAGTGGGATTCGAACCCGGTACCTCTCGCTTACGAGTCGGATACAGCAACCACTCGGCTACCGACGCCGATGCGGGTTAACAAAACAATAAATTGATTTAAATGTTATGCAAGAACAAAGCTCGAGGCAAGACCATTGACACTGACGTGCTAAAGAGCAGCAACTATTACCAATTACCAAATTTGATTACGGTCAGTAACACACGTCAATCATTCACGAAATCCCGTAAGACAATTGCATATTAGGCCTCTGGCTAAGTAAAGATAACAATCCAACATAGTCTAACGCTCGTATTTATAAACAATAAAATTAACATAATGTTTTAAACTTTCGCTGTTATTATCACACACTTTAAAGGTATGTCATCGCTTACCACCAGGTGAGGTAGCGGTCAAATGCCTGGCTAGTCCAACTATAAAAAAAAAACGTTCGAGGTTTCCTACCACGTACTTTCGTTTACGAGTAGCCCGATATTTCGACGCAGTTGCAGCTCTCCAGTCGTCCCGTGACCATTATGCATGCAACTGCGTCGAAAAATCGAGCTACTCGTAAACAAAGATACGCGGTAGGAAACTCGGAACATACCTTTAAAATGAACAATACAATTGTCTTAGTAAAGTAGCGTTACTATGCGTTCTCACAGTGCTCGTCTGCTAAGTGAACGCACAGTGCCAGACTCTATGATTAGTCAATTTCGTATGCATCGAAATCGGACCATCCGTCTGAAGCTACGATGCTATGCATGGTTTTATAAGGGTCGTATACTTAGGTACCAGCACTACCAGCAATCCCTCACGGTTTTCACCAACACGCAGTTCGGATCTCTGTAAACGTTCAAGTATCCTGCGGGACTCTATTATTTTTTTGGGATGAAAAATCCTATGTCACTCAGGAATAATGTAATTTCCAAATGAGTGAAATAAATTTCAAAATCGTATCAGTATTATATTTTTACACCCAATATCAATCACGAACATACGAACTTTTCCTCTAATATTAATAGTTAGTACTATATATAGACATCAAAGATTTTTTATTTACACTTCTAACAAAACCGGCTTCTCTAGCTAGAAAGAGCGCAGATTTAGATACAGTCACTACCAAAAGTCGCAAAACATATAGGTCCAGGAGAATGCTCCAGTAAGTATAATATGTCTGTTATTATGGATAACCTAAACCTTTCAATTATGTCAAAATATTTGGTTTCATCGCTAAACAACTTTCTGTCAGATACGCAGATGAAATTTTTTACTTGACTAGCTTTTGCCAGCGACTTGAAGATAAAGAGATACAAAGAAGATAAAAAGCCATTTATATAAGTTTTTGGTTCAACCTTTATAATGCGTACGGCTAAGGAATGAAACACGTTACCTGCGAGTGTGTTCCTTGATCATTATAATCTAGCTAGATGCCTTCAAGGCACTATGCACTCTATAGGCTGTTCCTAGACAGGCATGCTTCATCTTCGGCCGCATCGTCACTTACCACTAGGTGAGATGTCGGTCAAATTCCTACCTAATTAAAAAAAAATTGTTTGGCAGATTCCCTTCAACCGACGTGTGACTTTGTTTATAGTGATAATTGGTTTGTTGGTAGTGATAATTCCATTTAAATCATTTGTTTTAAATTCAAACCAAAATAATTTTCAAAACATACCAAGTTTACTGAGGGGCACACTGAAAACCAGCTCCATGGCGTTAGCCGTGGCTAATGGCACAGGTAACGAAGTAACGATAGCATTGTCCCTTTCTTATTGTTTCTTGCCTAATGTACTATGCCATGTATTGTGCCTAAATGTACTGTGCCAAGTCTCGAAAACATTAGTCGCATTCTACGACACCCATGAGAGTAAGCTCCGTACGTCTCCGTGGTCTGGAAAATGGGCAGCAGCATTTTCCATTGTTATATTTAAACACTGCGATCTCCAACCCGCCTGCCAAGCGTGGAGATTATGGCAATAACCTCCCTTTCGTGGGAGAGGCCCTAAGTCCTGCAGTGGACTGTTACGGGCTGTGATGATGATGTACTGTGCCAAGTGTGAGATAGATGTAATAAAGGGTTTGACGTTACATCAGGGTTTTTCTATTTTTTACTTAATTCTTTAAATTTGGGCTCCTCCAGATAGGATACAGCTAAATTCTTTTTTGCAAAATATACCTCAAATGATACGTAATATCCTCATATCTTACCTTAGTAGTTTTATTTATATATCGATTTGCAGTTTTCGTCGAAATTCTGCTCATACCACAATTACTACTTTTGCCATCGCCAGTCCAGCAATCTAACTCGGCCCGAGGGTCCGTTTGATATGTTACGCAACACCATTGTAATGAACACTGCTCGCAACGTGAGCGGTTATGACGGCCTGGGGCCGGTTCCCTGACTCGTAGCACGTGAGCCCCAGCACGAATCCAACTGTAGAATACAAGAGGATTCTTTCCTGGAAAATAGACTTTGTCAAATTTATTTGAGATGTAACTTTTTTGTTATCATGACTGTACTCTATCCGGTTGCTAATCTGTCCAGCTGCGAATCTATTCGAATACATACACACGTCAAACTATGTACACCCCTTATTTTTGGCAACAGCATTTACATAAGAGTCACCCGTTGCGACAAAGCAGCAGTTTCTGCTAGCTTTGTGTATCTGTGTGTCTATCTATGGCATATTGGATCTATCGCTTTTGTGGATTTGAAAGACAGTTTAGTCGAGATGGTTCTTAGCTTTGTTTCATTACAATTGGTTCAGCTAGGACTAGTTGGCCATCCTCTTATTACATACTTGTTACGGTGTTGGTGTTATTTTCCTTTGACGGATAATACTCGTCCAATGTACTTTTATAAAAATCATCCCGGCGTTTATGTCACGGGTGAGCTTTCGCGCGCGTGGGCGCGGTGTCCGCATTGACCACGATCCAGGATTAGGCAGCTCAGGTAATTACAGTGAAGCGATTGCCATCTGACCTCCGTGATCCTGTGAATAGGGCAACCTCAACAGATTAGATCATGATTACATATCCAGACGCTTTAATGTGCAGATTTCATTTCGTACATGGCGGCTCTGAGGTTCGAATCCGGTACCTCTCACTCACAAGTCGGACCCCTTAACCTTACCGACGATCCACCGGCAATATACATTTATATTTATCGAATATTGCAACCGAAATACATAAATATTAGATCTTTATCGATGATATGATGTAACAGCGGTCGTTTCTTGACATCTAAAGAAGCCCCACTTAACTTTGGCCGGTATTATGTAACGCAGCATTTGAAATTCAAAGAAAAGAACCCTCAGTGAGGTCAAAGACTTATAAGTTGATTTCAAGTTTTTTAATCTTACAGTTATTGCAAAAGATTTGTCTGAATAAAACTTCACTCAAAAGAAGATTGATGTTATAAATGTGATAGGTCGGAGTTGATTCAACCCAATTTCCAGGATCTGATCGTATGTGTTGAAAGACATCCTGTTCAAACAGGTTTTATTCAAAACAATTATCTCTACCTAAAGATTTCAAATTATTTGTAAAAAGCAACTGAAGCATTGCAGTATTTATACAAACTGTAAATACAATCGTAACTTACAATTACAATCCTAAGAAAAAACGTATCATTTTTTCCAGTCAGTGCAACAAAAACAAGATTGGTTTCGCAATTACTATACCGTGTAAAATATTATACCGTTTTAACGTCTTACTCAACTCATGAGTTACTCACCAATAACATTGATTATCTCCATATGTAAATGTGTCCAACTTTACTTTATCAATAAAAGTGGTCCTAGTTTTGATCCCTGAGGCAGTCATTAGGTTTTACTGCGGGGGCGCGCTGATATATATCTCCCGTCATACAGACAGGCCTAAAAAGGTCTCCGGTGACGATATTAACAGCATACAACCCATTCTTGAGCTGGCAATGACCTCAAAGAAGTTTCCTTTTGTGGTTACTCATGTCGAAAGCTTTGGTCGGATTCGCAAAATGTATGATTAAGCTGTTACGTTACTCTGATATGATTAAATCGGTTAATGAGCCTGTACTTGCTAGTTGGAGTTGAAGATTAATGATTAATATTAATTGAAAACTTGAATGATCCGGTTTTTTTGTTGTTGCAATGCGTTTATAGCACATTATATTCATTCTGATCAATATAGATTAGACAACATGTGTGTTATTATTGGTTCGAAATGAAGGAGATTGATTCGAAAAGCGGGCGGATGATGATTATGAACATGTATGTTGCTGATGTGGTGATGGTGATATTATTTCGTTACTCTTTCTCTCTCTCTCTCTCACACACTCTTGAACTTTTTAAGCTACTATACGGATGCAATTAAAGGCTTGATATTTGTGTTGATTTGATAATACATTTCCTCATATTTAGCTAAACCAAAACGCTGAATAATCTGAATTTGTTGATGAGCATTTCATTCAAGTTGACTTCATGTGCCTGACTAATTCATAGAGTACCTATAATTAAACGCATATCATAGCGATACGTTACTTCAGTCATAATATGTTTTTACCGTACAATTTAAACAACAAAAAACTATCATTTTCACAGACACTTTAGTACAAAGTAAAAACCGGCAATGCATAAAACCAGCCCACGCTTAAAAAAATTGAATCATCTAGAACCCATGATTACATGTCGCAGATACATTACATACCAAACCAAGGATGTACCAAACACCTTCAAATCCATAACAGCGTGACATTCGTCCCACATGTCGAATTCTTCGCAACGACCTTCGTTCGTAACAGGTTTGATTTCTACGAATCAGTTTATAGATTATTCTGTGTGCAGAATTTTACTCGTGTTATTTTGTTTTGTCGATTGTCTTGCTATTTGCAATTGCGCAACGAATATCGTGTTAAATGTCTCACTTACAAGTTTGTGGAAATAATTTATCTTGAATGACTTTAGTAAATAAATAATCATCTTGGCGTTCATTTCCCGGTAGTGTTCTCGCAAGCGAGGGCTCATGATCTAGGGTTTGACAGATCAGGTAATTACAGTGAAGCGACTGTTATCTGACCTCCGTGATTGATCATAATTTCATCACGATATTTTCCCAAACGTAACCTCACCTCTTGATTGACTTAGTAATTACAACTTAAGAATTATTAGTCGATCAAGCGTTAGCGGAAACATACACAGATTCCTTTACATGTTCGTGGTAACAGCGGTTACATTGCAAATGTTGAACGGAAGTTGTCAAGGTTCTACCTACAAATGCATCTTTGTGTCTAGTCTATACACATTGTAGCATATTTTGGTCAAGTCTTGAATGAGAGCCAAGGGTAGGTGCATATTACGTAAGGCAAGCAAACTGAGGCATAATAGAAGAAGTTTGACACGTACTTATTGACTTCTAAACCTTCAAGTTACTGAAGTAATTATGTGAGGCATTTACTCATTGTTGCTTTAAAAGTGTAGCACATTTTACAATGTTTTGCGTACCATCTGTAACAACTACGTATAAATAAACGTATCTAACTAGCAATGAAATATTACATTTACATACTCAAATAGATAGGAGCTGTGCAAAAGAGTACTAACTACGTAGTACACTGTTAACTCTTGTTTTCCGATGAGAATTGAGTTACGCTAAGTATCCAAGCAATTATTAAGAATAAATATAGATTATGGGATGCTTTAAGACCTATATTAGATTAGATGTCTCATTAGAGAGAACACATTGGTAACTGGTATTTCAGATGTTCATAGGCGGGGTTGGACCTGAAGCTAAAATATCCACCGACCGGACTCCACAAAACGTAAGAAGGAAGCGCGGTAGGTGATGGCGAGACGCGTTGGACGCCTTTTCTAACCATTTTTCGAGGGAAGCATTCGACCGTAAGTCGTGGAAGATGGATAGGGAGGCCTTTGCCCTGCAGTGGGAACAGAAATGGCTAAAAATAAATAAACAATAAATAGGCAGGTTTAGCCTCTCAGGTGTCACGCTGACCTGTGTGTCTACCTATTAACATAAAACAAAAAAGGAGCTCTTGATGATAATGACGATGATTTAGAAAACAACACGAACCAAGACCCAAAACACTTTAACGTGTCCGAATAAGGAACTAGCATTATGTCTAAATGAAGTGACGCTTTGCTGCGAAGGTGGCGCCACCAATAACACTCATTGGCAACCTTGTCTCATTGTAGTCGTAGCTACAAACGGCACGGAACATGTAAACAGTGGTGATAATTGAGATGCAATGATATCACCGTTTGACGTGTTCTGTTTGCTCAATTGGTGAATATCGAAGCAAGGTCTTCGCCTTGTAAGCTGTGACTAAGAAGTGTACGGAAATGGTTAGCGATACCATCGTCAGTGTAACGGTGGTTGGTGATGCCATGATGAGACTAGTTTGCGAACAAATGTTAGATTTGGAAGTTGGAACTTTGATTACAAACTTAAAACTACCATTTAGATACCTGAATAAAAATGTTACATAAGAAAAAATTACATCATATAATTAACATTCTTCTGTGAGTTCCCGGAACTTTGATTTGATATGTGAAGGAAATAGTTTACGAAGAAATGTTACTTTTAGAAATGGGAGTAACTTTGATTTGATTTGTCAAGATAATTTTGACAAATATTGTCTCCTTAATTGTAAACAGAAATACATATGTAGCTACTAGTAGTTCCTCGCAGTTTTCATCCAAACTCAATTCGGATCTCTGTAAATATTCAACAATCCCGCGGGGCACTATTATTTTTCCGAGATAAAAAGTATCATAATCATAATCATAAACTTTATTGCTTTCTTGTGGTTGTTACAGATGTTACAATGTTTTTTAGTTTCACACAAGAACCCTGCTAGGGCACTGCAAATTACAACGTTTTTGTACTGAGACAAAATTACATCTTTATTTTATGGGCCTAAGAATATACTTTTACATAACTAAGTTAACAATTTAAAACACCTACAGATACTTAAGAAGTTAATCACCGCGATTCTTTACAAGATTGCATTCATTTAAGACCTACAAATTACAAACATTAACCATCTTGATCAAGTGATATACCTCGAGACGTATCAGACGACATTTACTCAACCATTAACATTAAATAACTAAATAAATCAACCAAATATCACATACCAATGCGACCTTGTTCCCACACCAAAGCGTCCATTACAAATTTTAGGAAAAAAAACTACAAACTTACAAAAAGAACTGGTAAAAACGGTGGTCGCGCTCCGTCGCTTTGCAGGAATCTAGGAAGCTTGTTATTTTGACGGTTGATCACCCAAAGCCAAGGATGAGTTACAAATTAGATGGTCTTAAATAATAATCAGCTGTTATTAATATATTCTAAAAGCAGCTTTTTGCTGTGAAAAATTTTAACGCTTTATTTTGATTTCGTACTTTTTTACCTTATCTGGCGATGTGTGTTTTTGTTGACGAGTATATTACTCTAAGTACTGGTGATGATAATGATATTTACAGATATTTTAAACGCTTACAATCAGTGGAAAAAAGAATGTTTTCCTATTGATCGTCCAAGATGTTCTCCTTGGGTTATGAGTAACAATGTCTTGTGTGTTTAATTTGTTTAAACTAATTTTTCTAATTTAAACAACTGATTTGGCATTTTAAATTATAATCTTGACGTTAGTCTCGATTGTGCTCTTTTGTGGTCGGTTGTGATCAGGTATTTACAGTGGAACGAATGCCATCTGACCTCCGTGACTCTGTTAACAGGGAAACCTGACCAGATTGGATCATGGTTACACATTGAGTGACCTGAATGTGCACGTTTCTTCACGATATTTTCACTCTTCGTAAGAGCATCGGTTAGAGATCCACTAATGTACATAACTCAGAAAAGATTGGGACTGGGACGCAGTGGGATTCGAACCCGAGACCTCTCGCTTACGAGCTGGACCCCTTAACCACAACCCTTAACTCCAACATTTGACAATTTAAATACCATCTCACAATGCCTCTGAGTTGAGGTCTGTGATCTATTTTAGTCAGTAATTCGTATATGTGTATGTTCAAATATTTGTATTGGGTCTTGTGTTTTTTTCGCCAGTATATATTTGCTCATACATTTTTAATTGTACATAATATATTAAAATAAATATTGAATTTCAAGAAAAGAGTATATGTAGATAGCCACAAATCTCTTAAATTAATTTAAAAATATGTTTTAATATTTTTATAAGGATTTGAAAATACCCCTTTTCAGTTGTCGTCAATTTGGCCTTATCAATCTGGTATAATTTTATGAATAGAGTAGTATTCACAATAAAACGATATGCACCAGTTAGCTTAATGTTGTCTGATTATACCTATACAGTTTCATTGTAATCGGATTTGCCATTTCCAAAAAAATTTGCTTGTATGAAAATTACAGTTTCCGACATTTTCGCCATACAAAACGCTAACCTCATAGGTAAGGATCTAATATTTCATAAACACCATAAAGCAATAACAATAAACTCCTTTTGAATACTTTTTTATCCATAATGCCGTCATGTGTCATTTGCTATACCGTTGTATATTCTGATCAAATCAGAGATACTAGTTTGACTAATTTAGCGATCGTCAAAGTTTTATTATCATAACTTTAAATCAAGTTTCTGTTTATTATTCTTAGAATGATATACCGTACGTGTTCCATTTAGTATAAGATATTTAACAGGTTTTTAGACAATTCAAATTAAAATTTACTGCAGGGCCTTTAATCAATACAAGATGTAAAGCAAAAAAGTTGCTTCTAACGCTCCAATCTCTGGAACTCATCATCAAAGCCGCCGAAAGACTGCTGAGCAAAGGCCTCCCCCAGAGATCTCCACAAAGGCCGGTCCTGTGCCCTCATCATCTAGCTGGTCCTAAGCTCTTTACCAGGTCGTCGGTCCACCTTGTGGGAGGCCTACCCACGCTGCGTCTACCAGTACGTGGTCGTGGTCTCTGGAACTACGAGTCGGATTTTAAATAATCATTGATACCACAATTCTCAGAGAGGTTACCTATTGGGTATCTTAAAACACGTGTAGGCCTACTGGAAGAGATTTCTTTTAGAGATAAGTAGTGCCTGTTGTGTCGTAACTAATCTGTACTTTCTGTATTTGTTATCTTGTGTACAATAAACTGTTAAATAATAAATAAATAAACGTGTCGCACCTTACAAGCCGAGCAATATACATATTGTGTGTAAATAAATGTTTCTATTTCTATGTTTCTATTTCTATACAATAATATATAGAACTCTAAATTTGGTCAGGCTAGGCTAACAGGGTCGCGAAGATGAAATGGTAGTGGCTCCACAGTAATTATCTGATCTGCCAATTCCTGGATCATGGTCAAGGTGGACCCCGACCCCGACCGGGATATTACGCCAAGTAGAAAATGAAGTTCAGTAATAGAACGCGTGAGCCATGACATGCAGTAAATTTTGAAATTTTGGGAGTAAGTACGTAATCCCTGAAACCAATCCGAGTTTGAAAACTACAGAACCGAATTCTGGAAAAGTCCCGGGTGATGATTTCAACGATTCGGTTCACAACGATTCGAGCGCTGAGTCTAGAGGAGGTGCCTACTTCCTTTTCCTTACTTATCTTATCTTACATAGTACAAAACAAAGGCTTCTCGCCGTTTGGCCCTGTGTATCTGTGTATTGTATCCGCAACAGATTTTGAGTGATTCAAGAGGAAGGTTTATAAGCAAGAAAAAAAGGGTAGGTAGGGGTAATGTAGGTGTAGGCGAACAAAGTCTCTCTGGGTCCACTGGTTAATATTATAAATGCGACAGTTACTCTGTCTGTCTGTTACACTTTCACGGCTCGATCACTGCACCGATTTTGAAGAAATTGGTGGAAAGATATTGTTCGTCTCTCCCCCAAAACTACTGCACAAATTTTATGAAATTGTACAGTATTGCAGCTTACCCAAAATAACACATAGAGGGTACATTTCGCGCGGGTACACGTCATTCACAGTGTTTCAGCTTACATCCCAAAATAGCCTTCATCAAGCCCAAATAGTTTAATTGTTTCGCGCGGGTACACGAACCGAATTCTAACCGGAGGAAGTCGTGCAACTTCTAATCTCCATATTCGGTCAGTTTATTTCTAAATCAGCTACACAACAGACACGTACCGCCTTATGCCTTCCCATTACGTGTATAAAGAAAACACCGCGGTCCGCCCACGTGTGTTAGTCATTTGTAGTGAGGCGTGAATTGATGGAGAATACTGGAGAAGCCGTATTTCATTGTTTTTTTTTTTTTTTTTTAATATGATAATCCATTATTTGTATATGTAGTATTATGTATAATATAAATAAATAAAAGTTTAATTAAATCTTGTGAAACACATTTCAATTTTAGATGTAAAAAACACGTAAAAGATAAAAATAAAACAAGTTTTTTGCCTGAGCTAGGATAATATGATACCCTATGTTTCAGGTGAGAAGTTGCAGATTTAAATTTAATAAAGAATGGTTTTCTATACATATTAAAATAATCACTATAATATGTAAGTATCTATGAAGTTAGATTATGTAGGTATATAATTTAGGTGCACATCAAATCTGCCTGTCTAATCTAGCCCTCTCTCTTTGGTAGGTCGGCTGTAAGACATTTCGTAATGAAATAAGACGTACATTTTGTAAATCTTATCTATAACTTCATTTAAATTGTAACTTTCGTTGTGCACAATAAACGGATAAATAAATAAATAAACAAATGCTTGGACATTTCACACAGAGCCATCAAGTCCCAAAGTAAGCAAAGCTTGTGTTATGGAATTGATAAACTATTTATATACTTTTAAAATCACTGCATTACGGGTACAAACCTTTTTGGATTTTACGTAATTGTAGTAGCGTAAGTTTTAAATACTGTGAAAAAAAAAAAAAAAAAGGTACGTGCTATTAAACATACAACACCCAGACCCGTAACAGAAATTAAAATCTGTCTATATTGGAGCAGAAGTTGAAATGTCATCATTTCTTCATTTTATTTTTGCTCCAATAAAGACAGATTCACCTGTTAACAAGGTCACAGACGTCAAACGGCAGTCTGTACTGATCCTGGATCATGGCCAAGGCAGACCCCAGGCGCTCGCGCGCAAGAGCACAACCGTGATATTAACTTCAAGACATAATATTTATGAGATGACATAGATGACATGTATATTCTAAATTTATGAAATGAATCAAATAATAACACATATATCGTCACGTGATGCCAATTGGCTTCCGAGAGTCCCGAGACTGTTAAATCAAACAATCAATAAAAAAGCTTTACACTCTGATTCTGCACTAAATTGTATGACTTCAACGTTGCATGAGGTACCTCAAACAAAACATGTTACAGGCAGCCTTTTCCTTCGAACGTTCACATCTAAACACTAAAAGGTCTGTGTGAGAGTCAACACACCAGCAGCAGAGCAAAAACTAATGACAACTGACCGATGAATGGGCTAAGGCGGTGAAGTCATCTCGAAGAGGCCTTCGAACCCATAGCTCACAGACTGTCAAGTGTCATCACCTTGGTATTTGTTAGCTTAGACAAAATGTTAGCTTAGACGCCCAGACGGATTGTTGCACTGATTTATTGCTCTCAGTACTTTTTGTTGCCATCTGTATTTTCTGTAACCAGCGTGAGGACATAGCTAGCTGATATTATGGGATTGCAATCTTGGATCCCGCTCCATTTATTAATATGCGGGATCCCGTACCTCCAAAATGCGGACCCGCAGACCCTTCAAGTTTAGAAATTGGCGCTTAATCTTTCGTGTCATACCGTGGGTAGCGCGAAAACAGTACATGATGCTCGCCTATGAATATATATCCTGATGGTCCAACTGAAAGAGCCCAGAGAGCTTTTTCGGTCTAAGAATGTATTTTCAGGCTGGGAGTAAAAAACCAAAGTATTATTTTAAACTATAAACTCTATCGCGATAAATCCGATTGGATCCGAACATGAATCCTGATTTCTTGTTTTAGGAAGGCGTTTTCTGTACTTGTAATCTTCTTATACGATTTTGGGAACACTTATAGCAGCTTGCACCCCAAAAGTACATACAAAATGAAAAATTTGTTGCTAGTCGGGTTTAGTAACGTTTGCGAGGAAAAATTTGCAGTTTTTTTACACACACGCCGTGGTTTTTGATATAGATCGACATTTCGCGAATTTCTCCTCTAATTGATATTGTTTGTTACTTACCACACTGTTTCTCTCTAACCTGCAAACCGGAACAAAACAATACAAGCATTTTGCTAAAAGAGGAGAAATAGACAAAACGATGGTAGCTATCCAGATGAAATTAACTGGTTGAAATTGTGCATTAACTTTCAAAAGATAAGCGAAACTTTAGTATGTAAGTATATTATCTAGTGTATAAACGCTATTAACTTTAATTATAAATAAATCGACATCATGTGACGTGCAGTAATTAGATCATTATCTGCAGAAAGTCACTTTAAAAATACACAAATTTTTGCAATTACTCAAATATCAACAGCCCAAAAGAACAAAACAAGCGACTAACCACCAAAACAAAAGCACGTACGTTACTGGCTGAAAAAAGAAACATAAAAGAAGAAGAAAACAGACATAAATAAAACACGATATCTCGTTTGCGCGGTCGCAAAAACGCGTGAAACCCTACCGGAGTCTGTTGATATGACAAAAAAAATGTTGTATATCAAGACTCAAGAGAGATTAGATGGCGTAGTATCTCCAAAAAACTGGTCGCAACCTGTGCCTTTGCTAAAAATATCCGTGACATCGACGGTGTCGTCATTTCGGCTTACAGTAGCGAACTTCGCAATTTGCTCTTTCGAATGCCAAATGCACTTTTTGACAGACCACATGATAAGTAGTAATTAAACTAAAATAGTAGATATTAACACAGTAATGTTGAAATAGATGGGCGATTAGGATACTAGTTCAATGATCGAGGAAGTATGCTTACAAAGCAAAATAATTTTAAAGACGTACTTAGGTGCTTACTATGCTCTCCTACCTATAAGTATAAGTCAAGTCATCGTCACTTCTGCTAAATTAATATTTGTTGTACACGGTACAACTATGTATTCAATATTATGTTAAACACTTGTGAAAACCAATTTTCGAACTTTACGTTCATTAATGGGTGGTCATCAAATAATCTTCCTGACGTTTGTAAACACATGTATGAAGTTAATCAGAAACTGTCGACAAAATAATTACCTATTCGTACATCCTGGTTAATATTGGCCATCTAATTAAAAATTATCTCTTTTTTTGTGTTGTTAAAGCGTAAATAAAAACTGTAATCGTCTTCGTTGATTGAAATTCATATTTGATTCGTAGTGCGTTCTTATGTCCGCCATGAAACGGTATTGGCCTATATGCATTACTGTTATATTTGACATAGACGTCCTATGCGGAGATGACCACTCCCAGATTTTTTCTTTTAAGGAAATAACATAATTTACATAACACATAATATATAATACAAACAAAATAACATAATGAATCTGATATAAATTCTGTATTTGGAGTTTGTGTCCTATTCGTACTACCAGAGTGCCTATATTTTTTTAGGATGGAGTGTTTAGGTATACCAAATTCGATAAAAAAATACCAGCGATACGTAGGTTAGATACCTAACTAATTAATGCACTAAAGTCAACAGCCTTATTGTCTTTCCTTTCCTTTTCTTGAAAAAAAGGAATCCTTGCAGGTATCTTGTCAGGTATTTTGTAAATTCAACATTTTGCGATTCAACCTTTTAGGAATTGAAAACTCTGATCCTGGAAGTTGTTTAGGTACCTCACCATAAATTAGACACGAATACATTGTGACGTCACACCATGTATTCATTTGACGGCGTTAGCGGAGTTATTTTGACCGGATACCGTTTTTTCGTGTCCACAAAAACCACAGATTGGATCCACTTGATTAATGCGATTTTGCTTTAAAAAAAACTAATGCTTATACTATATTTTCTTTTTATCGTATTTTGTATCATACTGCGTTGTACTTAAGCTGAACACACTTCTGATGATATTTTAATGGCGTTGAATTAACATTCTTATTAAGTATCTACTTTTGGGCCTCACGTCTCCTTGATGTCTTCATTAACTTGTAATAACTTGAAACTTTGCAAAAACAAAACTTGTCCTTATCTAAAGCTCTGACGAGGGTGCCGAAATATTTTAACGACTAAAGACATTAATATTGGGATTTGTGAATAATTTGGTTACTTACCTTTATACGTATACTTATATGCATTTGAGGGTGTTATTGTATATTATTTATCGTAATATTTGTGGCATACATATGTTTCTATTCAAGGAACGACAATTTATTTATTTAGTTATTCTGTAACCCATTAATATACTCTCCACAGATAAGATATTTGTCTCTTACAATAGTACCTATACCTAATCAATGTTGTACTGTTTATGGTTTGGTATAAATTCTCCTATAATTTTAACAAAATATGACAATTGTAAATATTGGTTAATAACAGGCACTCTTGATTTGTAATTTTATATTTGAATGTATTCTAAATTTTATAATATTGTTATTTTCAGGTAAACCGCGAGAATCGCGGGGCGCCTCCTTAGAACCAGCTGTAAGAAAAGAACCTTTCACACATCTATCTAAAGAAGAACTAATAGACGAAGCCAACAAAGTAATTGCCCAAGCCGAAAGCATTTCCTGTACCGCCGATCATCCTCCTGAGAAATTTTTCTCCCTTCCGCACAGGAGAAAGCATAGGGAAGACAAGGATAGAAGAAACAGTGACGACGCTGGCTCACCAGAAGGGAAAGGCAAGACACCCCTCGGTAGATCCACAAGCGATGTGAGCGGAAGAAGAAGAGAAAGAACTTCGCTCTCAACCCTGTTCAGAAGAGCACAAAAAAGTAAAACACCCATTTCTCCTGTCATCGTCAAAACTAAGCCAGTTGCAGTAGTCAAAAGAAGTAAAAGTGACGTTTCAGATCTAAAGTCAAATACTAGTCTGAATGTTCAAACTAAGCCAATTCGTAAACGGTCAGGAAGCGAAACAGAAGAATTCTTGAAGTCATTAAGAAACAAGAAGACCCAACTGTCGCCCATAATCGAAAGTTCGCCTAGGGAGGACTATTTTAAAAAGATTTCGCCGTTGGAGCTTTTCCAAAAACAAAAGTTGGCCCAAAAAGACAGCATTAAATCCGATTTAAGTCAAACTAGTGATAAAAGGGTCAATCCTGTAGAAAAGCCTCCAAGGTATAAAGTTCCTGAGAAATCTGAACCCAAGCCACCTGCGAGAACAAAAAGAGGAAAATCTTTAGAAAAAGATAAGGAGTCATCCCCAATAACAGACACCCCGAAACGAAAAACAGATATCAAAAAGACACTTCTGGTAGATGAGATCGATACTATCAAAGCGAAAGATATCAATCCCACAGAAATTAAGGATAAAATTAAAGATAGTATCAGGAAAATTGAAGAAAACGTCTATGCAGACAAAGAAATGATACATAGTAGTCAGAAGCCGCCCGAGAAGCCGCCTTTGACTAGAGGGCATACCGTTGGTAATATAGTGAGAATCTTGAAAGAAGATCAGCACTCTTCTCCTCCAAAATCCCATTTAATTTCGCCTCCTAACGGCTCTAATATAAATCAACCATTTTCTTACACAAAACCAAGTGTAAGTCCAGATCCAAATCTCTTTGTACGAAACACAAGTCCTGACCGAATCCCCACACCAGTTAACGCCATGAATGACAAAGGTGTAGTTTATGCACATGTTGTGCGGGATAATGGAGATACCGGGTCAAGTACCCTCGGGAAACAGACTGTTCACAAAACATACTCACCTTCAAGAGAAAAGTTCGGTAACATGTCTGATGAGGATGAAGGTCTAGGTTATGAAGATAGACATAAATATTATGACAGTGGGAGAAATAATAATTTCACACATAAAATTACAGATTCGCCAATAAGACCCAGGATCAGAGAATACAAGCTTACCAGTTTCGACGACTTCGAACCTACTTACGCAAATGAATATCCTTCTGCGAAAGATAAGAATCATGAATACATTGAAACTTTTAGAGGACGAGGTGATGGTATGGATAATAAGAAGAAATTTGAATCAGACAGGATCGATATAGATTTTAATGAACTAAGTCATAGACGAAAGTTGTTAGAGTCCCGAATAAACGCTAGGAGGGAAAGAATTGTAGGGGAACCTATTTCGAGATACTTAGCTGAAACCGATCCTATTTACGAAGCTGAGAAACGTATGAAAGCTACGGAAAAATATGTAAATGAGACAGCGAGATATATACATCAGACATTGGAAAGAGATGGATTCGCTGAAAGTAGCACCACTGAAGATTACAACCGATATGATTCCGACAATCATAAAATTAAATACAACACAGAAAGTAGATCTTATCAGAAAGTGCCAAAGGACGAAGTTGACAGGCGAGAGTTTATTGATTCACTGGATTCGAGATACAAAGATGATAAAGCATTTCCTCCAGAACCTGAATATGAACCACCTAGTCTTGAATTCCCGAACGGCAAACCAGTTCTGTCCGCTGATGAATACAAAGAGAAGAAGTATAAAGTGAAAAAGAATTTCACTTCTAGTCATGACACAAATGGACACAAGTATAAAGGCAGAGATGGCTGGTTTGGTAAGAGGAAAGGACACTATTCCTCTAATCCAGAAATAGCACAAGAGCGTGAAGATGACTACGCAAATATCCGTTACAATGCAAAGCAAGCCGAGAAGTATCATAACTCTTTACGTCGTGTAAAGAATAAAGATAAACACTATAAAGAAGCAAATGGTGTAAAGCGGCATGATTCAGGTGATAGTAGGGACTATTATCGGGATGACAGATCTCCTCGACGATACGAGATTGACAGTCGACTTGTAGACTCAGGTATCGAAAACGACTTCCGTAAGGGTTCGGGTGAAATTCACAGAAACTATAGACGTCATGAAAGCGATGATGATGTTCGCAACACATCTCTGTTTCTGGCAAACGAAAGACGGCATACAGAGGACAACTATCCGAGCGAACAAATTTACGCCAATGGGGAATATTTGACAAGATTCAATGCAGATGAAGGCTACAGAAAGAACTATTCGAGGGAAAGAAGTGGAGAAGAAGGATCTCAATTGAATCCTAATGGTGATAGATACGACAAGAGTCCACATGGCGAAAAAGTCAGTGCGAAACCGCCTAAGGCTACTAAGAAACTTTCTGGGCTTGAGAAGGTAAGTTCTATTGGATTTCATTTGTAAATTAATTATGTGCAAACGATAATGGTTTTTTATTGCATACATGAGCTAGAACTGAAAGGTCAATGACAATATTAATATACATTATAGTCTCAAGTTCTATTAATACATTGCCATTATCATTTCTAGCCAATGTAGCATGTAGTGATGTATGATGAACAAAACCAAATCATAGATATAGTAGTCTCTTTTTGACCATAGATGCTTATTGTAATTAATTTTTAGATTTATTCTAAGAACCTGCTGGAATCAGTAGCGACAAATAAATTAAATTTGAAAACTCTGTCTCCAGGTGAAACAGCTGTTCTCTCGCGACTCTTCCAAGAAGAGCAAGAAAGAGAAGGAGGTAGTCCAGCAGAAGCCTCGCACACGGGTGCTCAAGAGCCCTGAACATCTTGCCGACGATGATCCTGACTACAAAAGGTATGCAGGCAACTACTGTACTGTTAGCTATCATATGGATCAGTCTGAAATAATATTCGGGTGATGAGTTATGGGGTACCTTTTTCAAATATCTACTTTTTTAGCAACTACTAATAGTTATGCTAAAAGAAATACATTTTGGCGAGGCAAGTCATTTTCTTTAAAAGTCAATTTAGAGGGACGTCATATTCAGTATAAGTATATCGATTTCTTTCATTTCTCTGCTCTATCGGAAGGTTTTCGAATCATAATTTTCTTTATTTTTACAGATACACCGACCCGGAACCAAGTGATATAGAAATCAAAAAGAGAGAATACGTTCCGAGAGAAGAAGAAAGGAGATACAAAAATTCTAGAGAAGATTTGGTTCAGAGAAGTTCTAGGGAAGATTTAGATGGACATAGAAGTTCCAGAGAACATCTGGACCGACAAAGGAGTTCTAAAGAAAACCTAGATACGTACAGGAGTTCTAGAGAAAATCTAGACCGGCATAAGAGTTCTAGGGAAAATCTAGAACGGCATAGGAGTCCTAGAGATGATCCAGAAAGGCGTATTACATCCAAAGAAGATTTACGATACAAGAGTCCAGATCCGAGGGACAGCGATGTTGAAAGAAAGTACCGGGATACAAATTTCAGAAGGTAAATATCTTTCTTATTTGTCATAATTTAACAGAACCGAAACTCAATTGAGGAATACTTCCTATCAGGTAGTAGGGTTCTGTCTAGCCTGATAAGTCCACCTGGGTGTGTACCACCACCACACATAAGGTAGCCAGAGACATTACAGACATGTGGCATTTCATCTTAGTCCTTACAGTGACAACAGATCTGCGGATTTACATTTTTGTATAGAACCTAAATACATGAATCGTAAATGTTGTAGGCGACAATTACCGCTTACCATCAGTTGGGCTGTCAGCTTCATTTTACTGAGTAGCATAATAAAAAAATTATTACGTCCCTTGAATACAGGAACTTGAACTTTTACTCCTTTGTTAGCGAATATTTTTTTAAATTATCTATCACTCCCCTTAATGACAGGACGATAAAAGAAGACAGAAGATTTACCGACCGACGAGAGGGAGCGAGAAGGCACAACTCCTCAGACCGGGAGAGTGAGCTGCAGCGTTCTGACGCGGAAAGCGATCGCAGGAGAACCAGGTCCAGGACCACAGGGCCTCTGGACTCTCCAGCTTTGGTGAGTACTTACTGCTAATATTGGAATATTGTTGCAAACTAGATAGCTACCTTATCTGAAAGTTTGATTCTTGAACTATGATACAGGTAATGTAACTTCCTTAGAAACATCCAAGAGCGTACGAAAAATCTATGGAATGAACTTCTGCTGGTACGACATTGGAACCTTTAAGAAATACCTTTCTCAAATACCGACAACGCATTTTCGACACTCCTGGGCCACATGTCCGCTAATTTCGTAATGACCCGAGTGAAATGTATTTGGATCACAATAGTAGTTTGACACGTTTTTGGTATTCTGCTATATTTATATAATAATAATAATAATGCTAGGACAATTCACACAGCTCCATCTAGACACAAGGTAAGCAAACTACTTATATGTACACTTACCTATTTTTTAAATACATACTTATTATACACACATCCCCAGACCCGTATCAGAAATTAAAATTCATCATTTCCACCGCTTGTTTGCCGCCTTGGTGGTACAAAAAATTATAAAAAATTAAAAACACTCAATTTTCTGCCCTTTCGGAAATCGTACACATGACCTCTGCGTGGCATGTTAACCAACTGAACCACTCAGGTCGTTGTGCCAGGTTGTTTATAAAAGTTCTAAATGTACGCCGCATGGTTCAAAAAGTTTATAAAGTAACTCAACATCAGTGTGGAAGCAAATCCCGAACCGGATGTTTCAAAAAGTTTACAAATCTAACTAAAACATCGCTGTGGAAGCACCTAGACACAAACAAACAAAATAGGCCAGTCATCTGCGTAGCAAGTTATGAACTGTGTCAAAACACAGCGCCTCTGAATGTGTAACCATAATCCAATCTGGTCAGGTTCCCCTGGTAGCAGGGTCACGGAGGTAAGATGGCAGTCGCACCACTGTAATTACCTGATCTGCCAAATCGTGGATCATGGTCAAGGCGGAACCCGGGCCCCCGTGCGCGAGAGCACAACCGCGATATTAACGCCAACATTATTATTATTATTTTAAATGTAACTTAACATCGGTGTGGGAGCACCTAGCTGTCTAGGTTAGTAGTAGGTCTATACACAAACAAACAAAATAGGCCAGGCCAGGCCAGGCATCTGCGTAGCAAGTTACGAACTTTGCCAAAACACAGCGATACCGCGGTCGAAATGCGGAAAGACGCGAGTCCGTCAGCGAGTACCCGCGAACAATACTCTCACCTCGGCGAATCGGTATCGAGATATAGGTTGATGGTAAGTTTTTACTTCCCCCCGACGAAAAAGGAATGTTTGTGGGTGTGGGAGCGTAGTAAAACTCCGTTTTATCAATACTATCCGATGATTTATTCCGTAAAATTAGTTATATTGGTTTTACAATAAGCTTCCAAACATCGACGTCGAAAATAGAATGTCAATCACTTTTCAAAATTTTTCAAATCAGAGACGCTACCGAAGGTAATATTTTCATACAGCCATCACTTAACTTCTCAAAAAGGTTAACAGACCAATGCAATTTACTCGATTAAGCTGGATACAATATCAATTACCTATAAATATATTATAATTTATACCTTACAGAAGCACCTAGACAGACACAAATAAACCAAATAGGCCAGTCATCTGCGTAGCAAGTTACGAACTGTGTCAAAACACAGCGATACCGCGGTCGAAATGCGGAAAGACGCGAGTCCGTCAGCGAGTACCCGCGAACAATACTCTCACCTCGGCGAATCGACCTATCGTAAAGGTCGACTCGGGTCGTGGCCGTACCACGTGTTCTCGGAGCTCTCTCGAACGTGGACACGGAGAATTTCTATGGATAAATC
This sequence comes from Blastobasis adustella, assembly GCA_907269095.1. Classification (NCBI taxonomy): domain Eukaryota; kingdom Metazoa; phylum Arthropoda; class Insecta; order Lepidoptera; family Blastobasidae; genus Blastobasis; species Blastobasis adustella. The sequence continues at coordinate 4,673,497 of OU026132.1, forward strand.
CATTTACGTAATAATACGTACGTACGTAATACAACTTATCTGACCCGTTGGCTAAGCTGAAACTGTTGAAAAATGCTTAAACTATATTTTGAAATGTATTTGAACTGATATGTCAATGCCAATTTGTGGCGCTGTAATGTATATAAATACAATTATCATTAGGTAGTTTGTTATGTTTCGAAACTGAATTTTCTGGAGCTAGTGCCATCGATCTGAGGCACATGTCTGCTAAGTTTATTCAACTCTCATACTGTTAAGTTTCTGACTCCGTTACGTATGAAACAAATTGGGTATTCTGCAGAAACTTATCTACACCTATCGATATAGTGAGAGCTGGCTGTTAATGCAAAATATTGTTGTTATTCGGCACTTCTTATGAGAATTGTCCTTCTTCGTACACAATGTACTATAGACCTATGAGATCAATTTGAATCGCATGAACCCAATTTTCGTTTAGTAGTTTTTGAGTTTATCGCGAACAGTCAGACAGACGCGGCGTCGGATTTTGTTTTATAATTATGTAGTGATTTTTTTTTAATTACTTATTTCAGGCAACTGAGGCCCATATTTATAAATACACACATATAAATTATTATAGATTATAAAGGAATACATACGAGTACGATAAAACTTTTAACTTAATATCTACACTTCAGTTCCTTTCTACTTTTTTCAAAGTCGTCAAGCGGCACCGGAAGTCCTAGGTCGCCCACTTGTCAATTATGTAGTGATAAATAAATTATCCCGATCGATCGAGTTCCAACAGTAGCGCGGAGCGCGGTAATATATCAACGCATTGCGCTGGCGCAGGCTCGCAGGTTGCAATCCCAGCTGACGGATAAGGCACGGCGATGTAGAACGTTATTTATTCTTGTTTTATTTGGCACTTACGGTTTGGCATTAAGCAACTATAGTGACTTTATTTTTCATTCTTTTTAGCACTTTGTCTATCATTACGAAATATCGGGGTTCAAATTTTGTTCAAGATCATCTGCATAAGACGTAATAGAGATTAATCCTACTGTGGTATTTGAGTCTCCTACGCGTTAGTGGAGGTTTTTGTCATAGTATGTATCCACGCTTGTCAGGGCGTATTTTTTAATGGCTCACCTCGATTCGTACGGTTTTCAATTTTGATTTTCGCCATGAAAATATAGATATTTTTATGCATGTTGCTGTTTACTTACTTGTATTAAGTACTGATAAGTACTTAGTTCACTTATACCGAAGTTCGTTCAACCGTGGATGGTATCAGCGCATTGCCAATGTTTGAACTAGTATTGAAAAGTGAAAGTATCACAGCCGGCCACTCCCGGTTTGAAGGCACACCAAGTACATACCGCGGTTCGTGTACGGGTGCATTTGGTACTACAAAATACGTTTCAAGAGAAAAAATGCAAAGCAAGTGAGCTAGACTAGGATAAGTGAAAAGGAACCCGGTACCTTGAAGTACGAGTCGGACCTCTTAACCACTAGGCTATCGATGCTCTGATCGTTGTGCACTCTATTGTTTTGTCTTGTTTCTATTATTTCTTGTCATTAAACAATGACAGTTAAAATAAAAGCTGAACGATGCGAAGGACCCAATAGGAACCATATGTTCAACTATGATGACGATAATGATGATAATGATTGATCATGAATGTTGAGTAGGATCCACCAAATCCAACAGTGCTCCAATCTAACTGCTACTGCGACTAAGTCCAAGAAGGTAGAGAAGGTAAATAAATAAATATTCGTGGACAAATTCACACACACCATCTAGCCCCAAACTAAGCACAGCTTGTCATTTAGGTAGTTATTTATTTGACATGTATGCAGCCCGTTTTCATAATTTAGTTGCCTCTTTATGTTTTTATGATCCATTTTACTTCCGAGTTATGTTCAACTACTGCCGAAGGATATGAATGAATTATTATAACTGATCGACATGAACAGGGAATAATAATTCATCTTTACGCTGAAAATGTCGACACAACAACAATGTACATTAGGCATTGGGGTTTGTACGTAGTGTTAGATTTTAGTGATTATATGTAACGAAGCTTCTGACTCCATTATAAACGAATAGGTAATTGCCCAACCAGTCGTAGGGCAAGTTCACACATTGCAGAATCGTGATTATTAATTACCCTGACCCTAATTATTAGGATTTATTTAGTTACAGACAAAATATTTACAAATACCTTAACAAAGTAAGAAATAAATAAGAAAAATAAATCTATAAGAAATACGAATACTAAAATATTACATATCAAAAACTACTAGGGCCCTCCGCGGTTTTCGCCCTCGCGCCGTACGGATCCGCACGTAAACAGTCAACATTCCCGCGGTACCCTATTATTTTTCTTGGATCAAATGTGCCCTATGTCACTCAGGACTTCCTGTTTCTCTCATAACACATCCCCATTGATATGATACTACAAAAACTTTTATAGACCCCTATTTATTTGGATATAACATTCAATAAGTTGATTTTGTTAGTAACAAAAATCATAATCAAATAATGAGACGTAGGTGACATAGATAAAAAATGTAACCTATATCACCTGGACCGCAATTATCTATCAATCAAGAATAGTTGACTCTTCATTTATTGAAATATTTCATTAGTGGAACATACAAAAACTAAATAAGCTGCTAAAACCATAACCCCTGGCTTTCCGTAGCCAAAAACAACGATGCAATAGAAACCACGATTCATCAACGTATGGACTGGGCCTTACACTTACAAAACCCAAAACCTACACATCGTTAAGCGATCTATTGCCGAATAGCAAGGAAATTATCATAATGCGCCTTATGCGCCCGCGCACACAGAAATCCGTCCTCCGTTTGCGCAACACGCCAAAAACGGGTGCTATGAGGTAAAGTTGCAAGACCGTCCGAGTTGCGACACTGTTCAAGATTGATAATTATTGATGATGATAGTAACATTAATCCGACGGGAAACTGACATATCGCACAGAATTACCGATAGCAATCAGGTGGTTGGACTCTTACAAGTCCAAGACCTTTACCACTAGGCCACCGACGCTCCTTAGTGTAGGTACTCATATTATGGATCATTTAAACCAGTGAAGAGAACTAACAAGGGACTAAGCTCACAGGTGATAGGACTCTGTCAAACCTGAGGAGTCCGCCTGGGTGAGTACCACCACCTTATCTATCTCAGTCGCCAAGCAACAATGCTTGCATTGTCGTGTTCCGGTTTGAAGGATAAGGTATCCAGCGCAATTACAGGCATGAGGCATTTCGTCTTAGTCCCCACAGTGGCAACACATCTGCGGTTGTGCATTTTATGTTGCCTGAATCGTAGATTTTATGGGCGACAGTTAATGATTACCTGATGGGCTGTATGCTCGTTTGGCACTTCGAGCATAGAAAAAAAAGTAAACTGAAGTGGCAGTGGGCTGGCCACATCTGCTGAAGAACCGACAACCGCTGGGTAAATGAGTTCTTGAGTAAAGATCGCGACTCGGAAAGCGTACTGTAGGTAAGGCTGCAGGTGGATACTAGATACGGCAATTTTAACGTCATGACCATAATGCATGCAACTGCGTCGAAATATCGGGCTACTCGACAACAAAGGTACGCGGTAGGAAACCCGGAACATACCTTTAAAATTTGTGATAATCACCTCGATAGTTTAAAACATGTATGTATGTAAACACTTTAATGTATAATAAATAAGTACAGAAATGACAAAAGACGTTTAAACATTATGTTAGATGCAGCAAGTCCTATAACTAAGTACCTAATTTTGAAATCGTTGATCTTTAGATCTTTTATTTTGTCGGTTTCGCTGATCAAACTGGGAAAACGGATTTTTAAGTTAGATAAAGGAAAAAGTTATTAGATTTACATGCATGAGAGCGTCGGTAGCCGGGCGGTTGAATATCCAATTTGTAAGCGAGAGGTACCGGGTTTGAATCCCGCTGCGGCCATGTACCAATGGCTCTTTTCTAAATTATGTACATTAGTTGAATTCTAACCGATGCTCTTACGGTGAGGGAAAACATCGTGATGAAACCTGCAAATTCAGGCAAATGAATTTGTAACCATAATCCAATCTGTTCAGGTTCCCCTGGTAGCAGGGTCACGGAGATTAGAAGGTAGTCGCTCCACTGAATTACCTGATTGCCAAATCCTGGATCATGATCAAGGTGGACCCCGGGCTCTCGTTCTCGAGAGCGCAACCGTGACGCTAAGATGATTATTTTTTATTTTACATGCGTATCTATAAATACTCATCTTGGGTTCATATCTCGATTGTGCTCTCGCGCACGTGGACCCGGGGTCCGCCATGACCACGATTTGGCATCTCAGGTAATTACAGTGGAGCGACTGCCACCTGACCTCCATGTCCCTGTTAACAGGGGAACCTGACCAGATTGGATCATGGTTTAAGGCTTTAAGCCTATTAGACACAAATATTATGCCTGCTTATGTCACCAACGTGCGTATCAATAATTATGACACCACATCTTCGTTTTGAGGACAGGTCAAGGAAGCCGCGGCTTTCAAATGTCACACGGACTTGTTAAAATGACATATTGTGATATTATGTTACATAACATATTCTAATTTGGGTATTGATATGATTTGTGGCTACGGTTTACTGGTGGTGAAAAGTGTACTGAATTCCGCCCGATGTACTCCTTGTAGCAAGTAAGCGTTAATGTCCCAGTTGTACGCGCGCATGTGCCAGGGCCTTAACCATGATCCAGGATTATAATGTTATAGTAATTATAGTATACCGACTGCCATCTGACCTCCGTGACCCGGGGGAACGTAACTAGATTGGATTGTGGTTACACATTAAGTCGCCTAAATGTGTGGTTTTTCCTCACCATCGTCATCGGGTGTTCAACTAATGTACACAACTCAGAGAAGAGTCCCCCGAGGTATTGGGTTCGAACCCAATACCTCGGGGTATGAGTCAGACCCCTTGCCCATTAGCCCACCGACGCTCTTACTGTCTTAATTGATAGACCGTCTGACAGTGGCAATAAAAACACACAGTAGTAATTTTTCGTCAGTAGCCCTCCGCAGCTCAAGCACAAACTCCAATTTTTAGCTTCTGCGTAAGATATACCTAACCTAACCTACCTAAATAATATTTATTTTTCCTCCTCAAAACGTATTGCGGACAAGCCATATCTAAAATCGCTAACCACTAAGCACATTGTATTCAAATGCCACATCGATTTATTTGCAAAATCAATTTCAGTGCCCACCGCTTACGTTGACCGAAAACTGGTCGGAAACAATGGAATGGATAAAATAAAATGTTCATAAAAAACGAAAATTAATTGTCCTTATACTCGACTTATCGTATGATCACTTACTCAAGTGATACGCAGTATTTTTTCTGTTAGGTATCGCTTAAACGTAATTAGAGATTAAAGTTCGAAGTATGATTTCCCACACTGATTTGCAACGTCGACAAATGGTCTAAAATCCTCTTTTGTTAAACCGGCAGATTATTTCAACGTTTCTTTTATTATCTTGCTTATCTTTTCATTTAAAAGTGCAATATGTATTTACTGTAGCTTTGTCCACTTCACTCGGTATGTATGTATGTATGTATGTAAACTCTTTATTGCAACAACATAGTACAATTCAATAGGAAACAGTTACAAAGCAAAGGCGAACTTATCCCACAACGGGATCTCTTCCAGCTAACCTTAGACAAGCCGAAAGGAGCTTTAGCGAGCGGCAGAGGCAATAATCGAGTACCTTACCTACTATAAAATAACCAAAGAATTAATTTAAATATATACCTACCAGTAAGACTTATCAGTAAGTAAGTACATAAATAAGTAAACTATAAATATACATACCCATAAACATATATCCATCTCTCTTCGACATCGGTCTTCGGCATGCTTGGTGGTGAATTTGTTGGCACGCATGTCCTCCTTATGGGCCGGTCTGTCCTTCCCGTGCCTGGCAGGGATGATATGGCAAGACCTTTGTTCCCTTTAAGTATTAAAGTACTACATATTATTGTGCTGGTAATTAACCCCCGACGAAAAAAGAGAGGTGTTATAAGATTGACATGTGTATCTGTGACTTTGTGTGTCTGTCTGTGGCATTGTAGGTCCCGAACGGATGCACAGATTTGGATTTGGTTTCCGCTATTTGAATCCAGTTTAATCTTGATTCTTAGCTTTGTTTCCTTAAAATCGGTTCTGTAGTTCAGAAAACAATCGAGATTAAGTATACTTGGTCGGAGTAGTAGTAGCAGAGTTTAAGTATCCGACTTTTTCTGTAGGTTAGATTATAACTTTTTACATGCATACATAGTTACATACATAACGTCACGTCTTTCCCGTGGGGTTTTTAAGATGTAAAAAGAACATAGCTAATCCAAGTAATAGTTAGAAACTATAAGTGAAATTGCTTTTCTTACTACGACCACTGTGAGAAATCCCCGACCCGATCGAAAGCTGTAATTGTGAACATCGTATCGTAACATCATTACGATTTCCCCTATAGGAACAAATAGTAGCACTGCAAGAGCGTAAGTGCATGACCACTTTAAGAATCATATTCCTTTATCAAGCCTGAGGATTCAAGACATGAGGCAACGCTACTGCGGTTCTGCATTTTTGCAGTGAGAATTTAAATGCAAACGATGTTATGGGCGACAGTTACCGCCACAAAGCAAAAAATAATTGTCAATCTAAGGCACCTAACTTTCCTATCTTTTTGATTACCGCTATCCGTCAGCTCGGTTTGTTACCAGAGTTCTACAATTGCAACCTAACACAAAGGTGGATGGAACCGGACCACTCAGGCCACATACAAAAGCCAAAAACGCGTGGGCCGTCTTGACATCTCGATGCGTATGCGCAAAAACTGTCAGTTCATCACCCTCCGAGGTCAATGACACTTTGACATGTGATGGCTTTGTGTGCATAGCGATTTGACAGACGCGTGTAGAGTTACAGGCCGACATCCAAAGAGATCCGAGATCGAATGCATTGATGGCCAGTCTTTTTGGGTATTAAAAATAACCGCTCGCGTGTAACAAAAGAGGTCCGATGTTGGTTTTGAATTTAGATTGTGCATGTTTCGTGTCTTCGTAAAGACTTTTCGATAATAATAAATTAAAAACAAGATTAATGGAGCCTTAAAATTAAATGGGTTTTTGCCGATTCGTTTTGTTGTATGTGATGTCTTGGGGAACATTTTATTTTATTTTTATTTACTTAACAAGAATCTACAGGATTGATAGTCCTCTGTGAAGCTCCTTCTGCACGAAAGTGGAGGGTTTTGACATAATGTCAACGCTTGGTAAGCGAGTTGGAGACCGAATTATTGCTCTTTTGAAATCCTTAGAATACATTAGTCGCCAATTACGACAAGCGAATTGGTAGATTGATTCATTGATTGAAGTACCAAAAGAAAAATTGGTGCTACTTTGTCTAATACAACAGTACTAACACACTGTGCATCATCTTCATAATCATCATCATCGGCCTATACTAGTCCACTGCTGGACATAGGCCTCCCCCAACTCCTTACTCCCTTTGCCTTGCCGCATTCAACCTCCACCCACAGCCTTTCGCAAATCTTCACTCCACCTGCAGCCTTTCGCTAATCGTCATTCCACCTGGCTGGAGAACGTCCTACACTACGCTTATCATTTAACACACTGTTATGAATTATCTTCTCTTCTTGGCATTTATGCTGATAGTAAGCTTTGTTAAGCTAACCTAACCGACAGAAAAATCCGGATGACCCCGACCAAGTTTATATACACTCAAATATCTTCTAAACTATTTAACCGATTTTAGTAAAATAAAGATGGGAACCATCTCGATTAAGCTAGCTTTCAAAAAGAAAAAACCGCATCGAAATTGGTCCATCCATTCGGGAGGTGAGTACCACCGCCTTATCTATTTCTGCCGCCAAGCAACAATGCCTGCATTGTTGTGTTCCGGTTTGAAGGATTAGGTAGCCAGCGCAATTACAGGCGTGAGACATTTCATCTTAGTCCAGTGACAACGCACCTGCGGTTCGGCATTTTTGTTGCCTGCAACCTAAATGCGTGAATCGTGGATGTTATGGGTGACAATTGACGCTTACCATCAGGTGGGCTGTCTGCTCGTTTGTCATTGCGTAGTATTAAAAAAAAGTATTTACAGCCTTGTATAACATGTTTATGGCCACAAACAACCAAGACATAAATACTCGTATGAACATAGAGTACCTTTTAGTATTCGGCACACTATGTCTCCATTAGGAAGTTGTCAATGCATTTAACGTGGACACGTTAACTGGGCGTGCTAGCATTACGGTATTATTATTGGTACATTAGTAGTTGTTAGTCTACCTACTTTACCTGAAAACTGGTTTTCGTACGGGTCCGCCATGATGTTGACGTGGTCGAGTTCCAAATGTCTACACTTGAAAATCATTCAAAATAGAACAACTAAATAAACGTTAGTGTCCCGGTTATGCTTTCGGTTATGGGGGGTATGCTCGCGCACTGGGCCTGGAGTCCGTCTTTACCATGATCCAGGATTTGAAAGATCAGGTAATTACAGTGAAGCGACTGCCATCTGATCTCCGCGTGATCCTGCTACCAGGGGAACCTGACCAGATTGGATCACATTTAGTTTCCCGAATGTGTTGGTTTCATCACGATGTTTTCCCTCACCGTGCTAGCATCGGTTAGCATTCAAATAATGTACATAACTCTGAAAAGAGTCATTGGTACATGGCAGCAGTAGGATTCGAACCCGGTACCTCTCGCATTGCGGATACCGTTACCACTAGACCACCGACGCTCTCAAACGAAAAACGGTTGATAAGAAGGCTGTATTTATTTGTGTCATAGGCCCTCTATTACACTATACTAAAGCTTTAAGCTGGATCAAAAGTTTTAGATAAGATTAATAAATTAGGGTTAAAAATTAATTTAGTTTGATTGAATTAAGCAGCGGTACCCTCATTTACACCCCTATATGGCAAGTTGTATGGGCAGTTTGATGGATACGTAGATGCATGTTCAGGCATGCAGATTATCCGTGGATAGCGACCGCGCAGGCGCCGGCTGCACCATATTTAGCGCGTTGTTGGCTTGACTGTGGTGAGTCAACTTTATGACGCAGTGATAGGTACTATTTTTGGTCTGTGTTAAAATATAGCATTAATGTCCTCTTCGGTAAGTATATGGGACATAACTGGGCCTCTGGAAAGATAATTAGGTACCTACAGCATGTATTGCAAATTTATTTCTAAACTATCTTGTTTTCCCGCAACTTCTTCTGCGTAAAATTTGGTTACCATGTTCCGGGCCCTTTCCCGTGGGAACCTCATTCAATTTCGGGAAAAACATAGGAAGTTACACGCTGATAATGTAGGTTTTAGAATTTTAAAATCAAAGGAACCAACAATCAAGTCTTTTCTTTTTAGTATCATTATAAATGGCTCTCGCCCGCGACTTCATCCGCATGGACTTCGAAAAATTGTCTGTGTTAATCCTCTCTCTCTCTCATAATCTAGCTAGCTGCATCCTAGTTCGGACCTGCGGCACTATCGCGTCGCATGTACCTGCCTCAAAGATTTTGGCATATACATAGAGGAGCTGCCTTAATCTGGACTCCTTCATCATCATCATCATCATCATCTTGGCATTACGTCCCGGTTGCGCCCCCGCGCGGTACGCGAGGGCCCAGGGTCCGCCTTCCTGCTACTCTTGGCCCACCTCGCTCGGTCTTCGGCATCCTTAGTGGTGAGCTTATTGGCACGCATATCAATCTTGACTACGTCAAGCCATCGCTTCTTGGGCCGGCCTCTCCATCCCGTGCCCGGCGGGGGCGGCATGGCCAGACACTTGTTTCCCACATAACTTGGCGGTCTGCGCAAGACGTGGCCATATATACCACTGCCTTAATCTGGACTCCTTAATAGAAGACAATCCCCACTCAGTGGATTGAATTGGACCTACATTCTGTAGCCAAGTCACAGTCTATTATTAATATCAGTAACAAGCAAGCCAAAAGGTACACAATCATCCTCATCTTCGCGTCAATAACCCGGTTATGCTCTCGCGCACGAGAGCCGGTCCACCATGACCATGATCCAGGATTTGACGATCAGGTATTACAGTGAACCAACTGCCATCTGATCTCCGTGACCCTGCTATGGGAACCTGACCAGATTGGATCATGGTTACACATTCAATCGCCTGGACGTGCAGGTTTCATAACGATGTTTTTCCTCACCGTAAAAGCATCCTAACATAACTCAATAAAGAGTCATTGATACCGTCCTCACTAGGGTTTGACCCGGTACCTCTCGCGTACGAATCGGATCTCTAAACCACTAGGCCACCGACGCTCCAAAAGGCACACAGTACAAGCAAGAATCTGGATTGGCCATATAAAGGATCACTTCACGACGTAAACGTAACACGTCTAGGCAAACATCCTTTTCCACACACGAGGTCAACAAACTCAGATAAACAACTGACAAACGCCCGAATAGTTTCCAGAACTCGAAGATTTGCTGTTAACAACCAGTTTTGTTAACATAGAATTAATGTTATGTTATATCTAATGGTATGGTTAGTCCGATATCGTGTCATCTTGCTTAATATCCTCATCGTGAATTTTATCTAGTGCTTATGAAGTTTTATCGTCGTCTGATGTTTCCGGAATTAGATAACATGTTGAAAGAATTTCAAGAATTATAGTAATTTATCGTCGCTGTGGTGTCCGGCAGAGTAGAATAGCACCAACCCCTGTCGTGGGTCTCGTACAAGGCGACTACTGTTTTCGAGGCAAAACTTCTAGAGTCTTCGTAGGCTGGATAATGGGCAGCAGCTTTTTCCATTGTTAAATGTATAGTACTGCAATCTCTAACCGGCCTGCCGCATTGGTTGGCCAGGCCATTCAAGAGGAAGGTTTATGAGCAAGAAAAAAAGGGTAGGTTAGGTTAGGTTAGGTCCACTAGTACATAATAAACTTAAGACAAAGATTCAACAACTGAGTAGGTGTATAAACTTAATAATATCAGGCCAAAACTAAAAATTTCCGTCGATCTCGAAAACATGAAAAAAGCGACAAATTCTCAGCACTCTGCCGGCTGTTCCCAAAGTTTTTGCGTTGACAAAAACAATATTTTATAACCCACCAGTTTTTTGTTAGACTGAACTCGCCGCGTTTCTTCTCTCGTCTTTTTCCCGTGTAATTGTTGGCCACAGAAATGAGACAAGTCATTAAATAATATAAACTTCCAATGGGGTAATTGTCGGTTAAGAGGCGACCGCAAAAAATGCTCGTCGACGATAATACAGTAAGTTCTTTATGGTTCGGTTGAGTTGCTGTGAAATGGTGTATGGCGGTCTTATACTCACGCAGACACCACATGACGAACGCTAATTATTATTATTATTATTATTGTGTAATGCACTTGCAGCGACGGTGCGTTGATGGCCGAATGGTTAAGGCATCCGATTCGTAAGCGAGAGGTACTGAGTTCGAATCCCACTGCGGCCATATACCAATGACTTTTTGCTGAGTTATGTACATTAGTTAAATACTAACCGATGCTCGTACGGTAAGAGAAAACATCGTGATGAAACCTGAACATTCAGGCTACTGAAAGTGTAACCATGATCCAATCTGGTCAGAATCCCCTGGTAGCAGGGTCCGCTCGAGTCCTTACAATGAAGTAACAACCAATAAACAACTATAACAGCAAAGGAATACCAAGAACCTATGATTTATTATCCAAATCACGGTGCTAAGTGTCAATGAACCGCGACGTGATTTACACAGACGAACAGGTGATTAGACTAGTTTTATTATGTAGCTTGGACTTTAAGTATAAAACAAAGTCATTATTCTCTTCTAGGCGTGCGCTGGTTAGGTAATTTTGCGGAATTTACGGGTAATTATGGGTTCCAGCAATTCACGACTCTGTCAGTTTTTTTTATTAGACTAGACTTTTTATATTAGGCCGTGTGGTGTCCGGCGGAGTAGAATAGCACCAACCCCTAACACTCGTTGGTATTAGAAGGCACACCTAATGAGTAGCGAGCTCGTAGCGGTGCTGAAAGTTCGACTAGCCTCAAAGTACGAAACGGTCACCCATCCAGGTCCACTCTGTCAACATTAACCTTCATTATCGGTCTCGCAAGTAGACCAGTGCTCTTGAGAACTGATCTAACCCGCACCATATCCCTCCTTCCAGGCCGACCGCTACCGCGAGCGCCGCCGCCTCGCAACGCCGAGCCCGACGCCCTCCCCGCCCCGCAGGCCTCCCCCCCTTCAGACCACCGCCGGGAACTGGTTCAAGAGCCTCGACAGACTGGGCAGGAAGAAGAAGAGTAGCAAGGTTCGTTGGAGTTATTTTTGCCTAGGGTGGCAAACGGATGGTACACCTGATGACCATCGGCCACCGTCGAACAGGACACCTGCAACCTAAAGGGAGCGAATCTACAATGCAAAAGCAAAAGTGCATGACCACCTTAAGAATCATATTCCTTTGCACTACAGTGCAGTTGTTAAACGGTTTTTATAGCATTCATGAATTAAATTTTTACTTACTATATAAAAAATACCCTGGGGGTAAAGAATGAGTCCTTTGGGCATGAGGGGCAGCTAATTTATCTACCAAACTGATTTTGGCTAAAGATTCCAATCAACACCAAATTCCGTGAATGTTGCTATAGCGGCAAAGAAGAATTTTCTTGAAATCGTAATAGTAGCATTTATGCTACTGTATGTACGGACGGTACCTGTAGGCCTTTGAGGTACCTGCAGATATACCTTTTGTAGAACCCCATGTTATAGTGCAAAGGATAGACTTCGGGAGGGAGTTCATTCCATATCTTGCGCGTACGCCGTAAGAAGGCTCGCGATGCCCATACGTTAGTTGGATGCCAGGCATCTAAATAGTGTGGATGAAATCTATTCCATCGTTGGAGGGTGCGGTGGCGGAACAGTGAGTAGGGGAGTCTTTGATTCGTTTCACCTGTCTCGGTATCTGTAATCAAGTCTTGCTAGTTTTTGACTCACCCGGTTACCGATTGAGGTGAAGTTCTGCAAATTACTTCGGTTCGGTGACAATGCAATGTTATGATACCATCGAGCTGATATGATAATGGAGACGGAGAGTGGCTATAGAACCTCCTAAACTATACATGATAAATCCTTCATGTTTATTTTGTGCTGTAAAAATCTGTAACCTGGACTAGTATCCAGGGTCTGATGATGAAGCCGGAGAAGTCATAGGAAAAACTATTTGAATAAAAATAAAAAAGACGCATGGTAAACCCATCTAGTTTGGTTAGTCTTGACAAGCACTCTGACTGATCGTAGATGGTAAAGCTTCTGAAAATATGATTTTCATTTGAGAATAAATTTAACTGTATAATAGATAATTTTATTAGGTGGTAGGACTCTGTAATTACCTGACCTGCCAAATTCTGGATCATGGTCAAGGCGGACCCCGGGCCCTCGTTCTCGAGAGCACAACCGGGACATTAACGCCAAGATGATTATTTTTTTTACTCTGTCAAGCCTGAGGATTCCACGTGAGTGAATTATACCTATTTCTGTCCCAAGCAACTATGCTTGCATTGTTGTGAAGGTAGCCAGTGCAATTATTGACATGAGGCATTTCGTCTTAGTCCTGAATCACCGTTTTTTTTATACTACTAAGCTGGCAAACAAGCTTACGGCCTGCCTGATGGTAAGCAGTCACCGTAGCCTATGGACGTTTGCAATACCAGAGGCATCACCCACGCGTTGCCGACCCCGTAAAAACCTTTTCACCTCTTTCTTGAAGATCTCCATGTTGTACTCTCCAGGGAAAACCTCTCCTGGTAGTTAATTCCACAACCTTAGTGTGCGTAGGAGAATGTTGCTTTTTATATGATAGAATGTAGCTATAGGCTCGTGTCAAACAGTTCTTGAGAGTGACTATTGGGTGGTCACTCTCAAGAACCTGTCTGGCCGTTTGTTTGTTGATTAAAAAAGGGAGGCAAACACAGTCAAACAAACAAAATTTAAAAGTTGTAACAAAATGTACCTAAACTCTCATCAACAACCACTTATGACAACCATCTCCTTCCCCAGATCGAGAAAGAGAGCGTGCTCACAGCCGAAGACGAGTCCAACACGAAAACCTGGTCGAAGTCTAAGCCCCTCAGCTCGCCAGCGAAGAACCTACGCTTCTTCGGAGACACGGACCAGGATTCAGACGTGAACGTCAAGCCTTCGGTTGTCAAATCCAAGAGCCACCCCCAAGACACGCTCCGACAGAAATCCCACAGCACCCTTCGGAAAACCACATCCAACTCCAGCACAGGAGTAGATGAGGTCGACCACGAAATGAGCAAAAGCTACTCTCTAACCAATCTTCATAAGGATAAGAGCGAGTCGCCCCGAACGAAGCAGTACTACAAGAGGAACTTGCAGAATATATCGGAGATTCACAGCAATTCGGAGACAGAGAGCCACATAGACCGGAAAGCTTCGAAGCCTCCGATCAATCCATACGATAGGAGATCCAGGAGTCATAGTAGTTCAAAGACTTTGAAGGGCAGCAGGAGTGATCTGCGAAGGAGGAACGATGAACGAGGCAGCTCTTCGGAACTGAGGGCTAGCAAGCAGGAGCTTGGGAGCAGGGATTTGAAGTAAGTCGTAAAAGCTTAATTTTAGAATCCATTCATCAACAATAAACCCAAAGCTACTGTACTAGGTACCTACTGAATCTGCAATCAATCATCTGAAGAGATAAATTTATGTACGAATATTTGCAAAAATACATCCTGAATATTTATTTATATCTTAACGATCGAAAACTTTCTTGTAACATACCCATACAATCTATATTTTGTTTCCTGTTTAATGGTGCATATAAAATGTCCAAAAGGGACGGATTTAGGTTCTCAAATATCCCTTCATAATCACTGCTATTCTCAAATTTGGTTGCCTTGGTAGGTGACCAAGGCTTGTTCAAGCTTTTTGTATGACATTGAGTCGTTTGCATAGAGTAGTGACGGAGTGACGTGTACATTATCTATAGGTAGAAACTCAATCAATGCTCTATATCCAATATCTTTGGCACAGAAACATCACCCTCCCACCCACCTTGCCTCGCAGTTTCAGTTACGTCGTCAATCTATTTACCACCGCCATCTGTATTTCGATAAACGAAATCTCATGCTCGCTCTATCGCAGGGCGCGCCGGCGCGGCGCCGCTTCAGGCGAGAGCAGCACCGAGGGGGAGTCCAGCCACAACTCGCAGCGCAGCGTAGTCTTCTTGCACGCTACCACCGGTATGTACGCACCATAACATATACATAGATACACACACTCAGGCCTGTGTCTTGGGGTGATTTGAGGCCCAACCACAATTTCATGGGCACCTGCCCGCGATCCCCCTGCTGACGTACAGACGTGGCTCTGGCGAACCGGCTTTTCTCTAACGGGTTGTACTGGTTGGATGACAGTCTTGCGCTTATAAAGCCAAAACACTACAATAACAATAATGGAAAGAATGGGTCCTGGCAGAAACCGAGATTGACCAACCAGATGATTAATGGATGGCTCATGCCTGTTTCCCACAGGAGTAAATATGAGAGCATATGTCTATGGCCAGAATTTCTTCGAAAGCCTGCAGATTTCTTATTTTTATCAAGTCAAAAGTAGGTACCATAGGCACCTGGGGATAAAATAATTTGCCAAATCGATTCAGTAACGTATGAATGTTTAAACATTAGCTTTATTTCTTTATTTATTTATTTAACATTTATTGTGCACAATAAATAGTATACAAAATTGACATACAGATAAGATCACAACAGGTACAGCTTATTTCTAAAGAAATATCTTCCAGCCGATGAACACAAGAGAGAAGGCAAAATCGAGACGCAGATGGCGTGCACCTTAAATTTACGTATCTACTATATACCTACATAAATTATTAAACAACGAAATATAAATACATACATAATACATAATAGTATATAATACATACACATATACATACATACAAACAAAAAGAATATAAATATATACATATGTATATACAATATCATGGATAACAAATGCTTTAAGCAGGAGAAAATCTTTTATGCATGTTCCTTATAGAAAGTCGTTTAGTTGTAGTAGAAAGTTGTTAATAACAACTTGTTAATTCCACATGAATCCCCTAACTTATTACAACCCCCAATAACTCAACTATTCCAAATTCCAGTTGGAGACATCCCGGACCCTGGCCACCTGCCCAGGAACCGGTCAAGAGACGACGTCTCCTCCGTCAACTCCTCAAACCTGCACGTCAGGAACACCACAAAGAGCTTCTCCATCTTCGCACCTTGGACCCCAAAACACTATCCTGACCACCATGACGTCCACTACACTAGCAGACCGAGGAGGCCTTCAAAGGAACCGACCTTCAAGAAAGCCTCTTCCACAAAGAACTTGGCAGAAGAACGCCCGACTTTGCAAAAGAATAAGTCCTACAGCCAATCCACCTTGGCCAGAAAACCGCAGAGCTCTAGACTGACGAGTTCCAATACGTCTCTGTACAGAAAATCTGATAAAAGAGACAACTCGAGTATCCAAGGCACAACGATGTCAAGGAAGAGTGTAGGACGAGACAAGAAGAGTCAGTCCAATGAAATTCTGAATAGAGACAGCAGAGAAAGAGTTTCAAGGTCGATATCCATGCCGAAGGATAATAGTAAGAAAGCTGGCTGGTTCAAGTTGTCTAGTAAAAAGAAAACCGAGAACAGCAGGGTCCGCTAGTTTCTTTTTTCGCTTTTTAATACCTACCTTCGTAAACTATGTTTAATTTTCTTCTTGTAAGGCCTTCCGTATTGTCTAGTGATCGTTTCAGAAACCCTCACATTTGTTGCTTGTCTTGAGAAATTCCAAAGATTATCCAATTTTATTGATAATCACTTTCTTTGGTGCATGGCAGTGGAAATTGACACCAATCAATTCCACGCAATTTCTCTCACAGCTGCTCCATACTGACTCCTGACGTGTCCTAAGATTTCTGTGTACATACTTGACTTCTTCCGGTTCTGCTTTCGGTATCAGGAAAGAGGTCTCGCAAATCGCCCAAGAAGCGATGGATTGACATCGCCGAGTCGGATGCGAGAGCCAATAGCTTACGAGGCGAGGATGCTCAAGACCGGTCGAAATGGGGGAAAATGATGATGATGATGATGAAATGCTTGTCAACATTCCGAAGATCGCCCAGCCCGTCTGCAAAGCGTGGACTGAGTAGCTCTTCCACCTAAAATGCCCAACAGTGGACAGTTACTTGGAGGCTGTTGTAGTAAGACAGAATCGTGAAGTTACTTTTAATTTGTAACTATTACTAGACTATACGAATACAAAATGACATGTAAAACATGTCCTAACACCATGTAAGTACTCTAGTCGGCAGTAAATAATGCTGATCTACCAGTTTGGACTTCATTTTACTTACACTCATGCGACAGACGACGCTCCACGAAGCCAACCTAGCCGTTGTGCAGTGCGTTTTAGCACCGACTATGGTACTTACCAGTTTAAAGTTGAAATGGTGCTACTATATATTTTTTATAAACTAAACTAAGATGCAGAACTAATTTTAAGTGCCATTGACCAATATCTAAATAACGTTACCAATTTTACAGTAATTTAGTCATTTTACAATACTTATGAAAATAGAACTTACTATTCTAATCACTTCGCTATCGAAAATTAGAAGGATCTTTGCGAAATTATATATCTACATTGTCAGATTATATTATAGAATGTAGTAAAGATTTTTCTGATACAAAAATAACGCTTTTATTATTATGTAAGTAAAATAATAGTCTTTTAATAATTAATGTTGTAGCGTTCGCTACTTTGTAATAATGTAAGATTTTAATGTTTGTAATAAACTGGTGATTTATAAATAAACTTGTCTAATAAATCCTTTTTTTATTCGTTTCTGTCCAGCCAGTGTACCTCATAAAGTTACCTATCTATTTGGTGTAACTACATTACGTAAGATGATGATAATCATCTTGGCGTTAATGTCCCGGTTGTGTTCTCGCGGACGAGGGCCCGGGGTCCGCCTTGACCATGATCCATTAATTTAGCAGATCAGGTAATTACAGTGGAGCGACTGCCATCTGACCTCCGTGACTCTGTTACCAGAGGAACCTGACCGGATTGGATCATGGTTTCACATTCAGTCGCATGACTGCAGGTTTCATCACGTTTTTTCTCACCATAAGAACATCGGTTAGTATTCAACTTATGTCGGTACACTAGGCCACCGACGCCCGGTCGAATTAAGGAGAATGTCCATATTTTATAAGTGATCACCGCGGCCCATGGACACTCGCAAGTCGCAACGTAGGATCGCGAATGCGGTTGAGTATCTGACTCGTAAACGAGAGGTACCGGGTTCGAATCCCGCTGCGGCCATGTTCCAATAACTGAGTTTTGTACATCAGTTAAATTCTAACCGATGCTCTTACAGTGAGGGAAAACATCGTGATGAAACCTGTAAATTCAGGCAACTGAATTTGTAACCATGATCCAATCTGGTCAGGTTCCCCTGGTAGCATGGTCACGGAGGTCAGATGGCAGTCGCTCCATTGTAATTACCTGATTGCCAAATCCTGGATCATGGTCAAGGCGGACCCCGGGCCCTCGTGCTCGAAAGCACAACCGAGACATTAACGCCAAGATGATGATGATGATGACTAACCATGGAATTATTAAATATGATAAGTCCTCTCATTTAATATAACTGAGAGTGAGATCCAAAACAATTACGAACAAGTTGAAAGAAAAATGGTCTGAAAACAATTCTAAAATACTTTCGCTACTAAACTCTAGATGTCGCAAGCAGAGCCAGCATAGAGCCAGCCATGCAGCTATAGACTACTGTATAATATTTTTTTATTTATGAATACAAGGACATTGCTGCCTGAACAAGATATCCTTTCCTGAGGTAAAAATAAACAATTTTGAAGTTTGTTTTCATATTATTTTATTTTTGTTGTGTGTGAAGTTTTAATGCTATTTAGTTCAACACAACAAAAGTTTCAATAAACCTTGGTTTAAACCGAAACTAGACTAGGTCTAAGCTTAACTTCTTTTTTTATCCGGCAGACAAACAGGCATGCGGGCCACCTGATGGAAAGTGGCCACTACCCCCTATGGACATCAGCAACAACAGGGGTACCACCAATGCGTTGCTCGCCTCTAAGAAAATCTCTAATATACCTCTTGAACGATCCCATGTCATAGTCGAAAGGAAACATGAAGGCATTCCACATTCGAATCGTACTAGCGAGAAACTATTTATTCTTTACCTTATTACAAAACTCGTTACCTCAGGTTTGCCTAAACACGTGGTCTAAGAAAAGACGGCAAATCGTACCTTTTAAGTCATTTTCGTACTAAAGTATGAGATCCAATTAAAGATCAAAAACGTAGACAAATAGGTTGCCTGCCACTATAAAAAAATAACTATAAAATGGTAGATTATTTAAAGTAATTGAAATATTGACTAATATTATAACATTCAAAATGAAATAAAACCATGTGAATATAAAAATATTTTACTGAATTACATAGGGAACAATGTTATTTTTGTTACGTATTTGTGCTGTTTCAATAAAATATGTGTAATTTTTATTTATGCCACTGCTAATGGTAAGAAATTCTAAACATTTGGTTCGTTGTTACGATACATAAGGTACATTATTGCAAAAGCTCGCGAAGTTAGGGATTGAACGACGCCGAGACATATATACTGCTTTTTTCAAATAATACAAGATTCAAAATGGCGGCCACTTCTTTTTAAAAATAAAGTTTTCTCACTAGCGTTGTAGCACTAATAGTTTCCGAGTTACTTATTGCGGTTTTAATAAATTGAATCATTATGATCCGAGCGGTCAATCCCGTTTACTGCAAGTTTCCGCTTTCCCGCTTTGCTTTCTCCACTTCGTCCGATCTTCGGCATTCTCACGTCGTAATCCGTTGGCTCTCGCGTCCGACTCGGCGATGTCAATCCATCGCTTCTTGGGCCTTCCGCGGGATCTCTATCCTGATACCGGCAGATTCAGGCACCTATTTCCCACGTATCCCTAGGGCTTACGCAACACGTAACTATACAAGCGCAGCCGTGCCTCTTCGATCTTATCCGCGATATCTCTTACGCCAAGGCTGACACGGATGTACTCGTCACGCACTCAATTAAGTCGCATAATGCAACACATCCACCGCAGCACTTTAATTTCGTTAGCGTGGAGTTCGCGGACATGCTTCGTCAGCGCCGGTCAGGTTTCGCTGCCATAAAGCATCACAGGCCTAATTATGCTCTTATACACCATTGAGCTTTATTGGGATTTTAGGGTCACAGGTGACCGCCGTGAGCTCCCGCCATTTGGCCCAAACTGCGGAGATTCGAGCCTTGACATCGGGGCCGATATTGCCGGACTCGTGCTGCATGGATCCGAGGTATTTAAATTTATCTGTTCTATTGACAGCTTCGTTCCCTATACTGATGGTTTCAAGATCCGCGCTGCAGCTACCCATATACTCTGTTTTGGCGACGTTCAGCTTCAAACCACCGTTTTCTAGCACTACCTTCCACGTTTTTACCTTGGTCTCAAGATCCTGCCTAAGCTTGCTCACTAGTACGATGTCATCAGCGTATTTCATAAGCCATGGAGGCGCGTCCTGAGTTTGCGCTGAGACATCGAGCACAATGCAAAACAAGTAAGAGCTCAGCACTGAACCCTGTTGAACACCAACGGTAATCGGGAAAGGATTAGTATGGCCTACGACGGTTTTGACGACGGCCTCAGTTTTAGCGTACATGTCCTGGATAATCTTAATGTACGCCTCGGGTACAGACTTTGATCTCAGAGCCCACCAGATTATCTCACGTGGGACACTGTCAAAGGCCCTCTGCAGGTCGAGGAATGCGAAATGCAACGGTTGATTCCTACTGCAGTGAGACTCCTGGAGAACCCTGAGAGCAAAGATTGGATCCATTGTGCTGCAGCCTGCCCTGAAGCCGTATTGACATTCCGACAAGGAGCATTCTATGGTCTATAATACGTTCGAAAAGCTTCATTATGTGGCTCATAAACTTGATACCTCGATAGTTACCACACTCTTGCACACAGCCCTTTCCTTTATAGATTGACGTAATAATATTCACGCACCACGCGTAAGGTATAAGCCCCGTAGCTATGATCCTGTTGAATAGTTCAGTGAGTAAGAGTACGATTTCTATGGGTATTCCGTAGCTATAGTAGCTTTTCCGCTCTTCATAGGGGCCAGAGACCTCTCCACCTCGTTAGGGGTAATCGGGCTTATCATGCCAAGGTATGCAGGAAGCTGTGGTGGTCGCACGTA
The DNA here is from genome assembly GCA_907269095.1 of Blastobasis adustella. Taxonomy (NCBI): domain Eukaryota; kingdom Metazoa; phylum Arthropoda; class Insecta; order Lepidoptera; family Blastobasidae; genus Blastobasis; species Blastobasis adustella. Next base: position 4,694,898 of record OU026132.1, read on the forward strand.
GTTATTGGCATCGTTCATCTTGAAATGACAGCACCAACGGTCTTTAATAGGGTTTGCACTTATGAGCAAAACGCCGTTTGTGCCTTTAATGGTAACACATTTTGCCACATCCAGACGGCTTGGCTCCGCGACTTTGCCAGTTTGTAGACGAGCTTTTGCCGTATCGTAGAGAAGAGCCAGCTGGGCCGACCGCGCTTTTGTCACCGCCACTTTATCTCGCCGTTTTGCTCCCAAGTACATATCCTTATCCGATAGAGAGCAACTGCCATTTCTTGAAACATGCCTTTTTGTGCCTTACTGCTTCCTGCACCTTACTATTCCACCATCCCGTATCCTTGTCAATCCATCAGCCACCTTTTGATCTACCGAGTACCGTTCGTCCGAGTTTGAGTATGGATTTCTGGTAATGACACCAAAGCTCATTGGAGATTTCGCCCTTTGCGCTCCAATTGCCTTTGGCTGCCTCCATGAACTCCTGGATCTTGCTTCTCAGACTCCACCACTTAATAGACGGTATACAGCGTTCTGCTGTAGGCGGCCTATTACTTTCGCGGACGTTTATGACAAGGACTCGGTGTTGTGCAGTGAGGCATTCCCCCTTGCACTGGGATGCGTGGTCGATGTCGCGTCTTCGGTTTAACAGATCATCAATCTGTGATTGGTGCGGGCCACTTTTGTAGGTGATGAGGTATTTTAGTCTCTTGGAAGAAGATGTTGACCACGGCTAAGTCGGCGGCCAGTGAGGTTCGGAGAATGTCTTCTCCCACAGTGTTTCGCTGGCCGTAGCCAAAGCCACCGTGCACCCGACCGAACTACTCGTTCATCTGGCCCACGTGGCCGTTGAGGTCCGCACAAACCACAACCTGTTTGGAGAATGGTATACGTCGCAGGGTGACTTCGAAGCTATTCCAGAAGGCAGTTTATTCGGTTTCGGCGCAGCCGCTCTGAGGAGCATAGGCGCTGATGAAGTTCATTGTTATCCCCTCAATTTGGGCCTTGATCGCTATGAGTCGATCGCTTATTCTGATTACCTCCAATATACCGTTCCGGAACTCGTCGCCTACCACAATAGCGACCCGATTCCTTCTGCCGATCCGGGGTACGAAAGCTTGTACCCCTGCTCGATTTCCCTAGACTTGGAGCCCCGCCATCTCGTCTCCTGCAGGAATGCCACCTGAACGCGGCGCCTATACAGCAAGTCGGCCAGCTCCCGGGACCGGCCAGTCAGAGTGCCAACGTTTAGTGTGGCAAAGCGGCTTTCCTGCTAGGCGCTAACTTCTTTAATCTTGCCCGCGCGTGACAGGGTAGTCCTAGCCCACTTATCGCAGGTGTAGGGCGATATGCGTGCGCGTCGTTTAACGGCAACGCCCTAGCATGATCTTTCTTTTTTGTAGCAGACCTTTTCATCCTATTTTTTGGGGTGTTGTGGCTTTTTACGTGCGGTGACTACCATCCGGTCTGCACAACCCGTTAGGGGAGAGCCGGTTCGCCAGAGCCTCGTCCGTCTGTCAGCAGGGGGACCGCGGGCTGGTGAGGTTGGCTTGGGCCCATGAGATATTGGGCCCCATAACCCCCGGTTTTAATAAATTGAATAAATGGGGGTAAATCGATTTGTTTCGTTTTCGAAGGTTTACCAGCCATTGTAAAGCACACTGAAAAGTGTGCGTGATGCATTTAATAACCGTAAATGTAAATAAATATATTCGATAAAAAAGGTTTTATACCCCTGGATAGTCTCTTTGACATTGACAGTTGGGTGTTTACATTTTTGATCTTTAATTTCACCTCCAACTTTATTTCAAACGTAGTTTTTTGGAAACTACTACTGGTAACACTGGACTGAGCGTTTCTAGAATCACCAAGCAATACGTGACTAAGTCGTTTGCTTCGTAATAAGAATAAACATAGTCAGTTACGTCGATTATTAAAATAAAAATGTGTTCTACTCCGATTCAAACGTTTGTGATTTTCGACATAGAGACCACTGGCCTCCCTAAAGAAGAAGAAAATCAAACCAAGATAACAGATTATTGCTTCCTTGCCGTCCATCGCCAAGACATATTGAGCACACCGGCCAGCCAAACACCGATTAGTTGCAAACTCAGCTGTGCAGTGAATCCCCAAAGGGACATCCATCCAAAAGCAGTCAAACTAACAGGTTTGTCAAACAATAAACTCGCCCACGCTACTAGTTTCCACCAACATGTGGCCACAATATCAACATTTCTTGCAAACCTTCCCAAACCCGTATGTCTTGTAGCACATAATGGTAATAAATTTGATTTCAAGATTTTACTGGCTGATTTCAATGATGCCTCTGCATCGTTGCCTACAGATCTCCTTTGCCTAGACTCCTTGGAAGGTTTTAGAGCTCTTCTGAAGGGGTCCGCCATAAACCACGCAACACGTGCAGTTGACAATTCTAAAGCACCAAAGCAAAGTTTCGCATTAGGTTCTCTTTATACAAGATTATTAAATAAAGTAGAAGTTAATGCTCACAGGGCAGAAGCTGACTGTATAATGTTATTGGAATGTGTAGTTGCCATGAGAAGAGAATTTCTAGACTGGGCTGACACTCATTGCAAGTTATTAACTCTGATAGAACCCATACGAGAACAATCAAACAAAATTTTTTCACGTAGTCTGATCTGACCACCGACCATATTATTTGTAATAGACTAGTGAATTATAAATAAACTCGTCTAATAAATGTTTATTGATTTATTTCTGTCCTTTCAATGTACCTCATAAAGTTACCTATCTCTTAGGTGTAACTGCATTGAGCAAATATGTGTGACTCTATATAATTATTATAAAATTATTAATATTTGTAGCGCTCCACTGTAATTACTTGACCTACCAAATCCTGAATCATGGTCAAGGCGGACCCCGTCCCTCGTACGCGAGAGCACAACCGGGACATTAACGCCAAGATGATGATGATAAGAATTCATGGTAAGCCCTCAGACCACATCCACCCCACGCCGACAACGGCCGGACCGTATCCAACAATACCAAACAGAGACGGTCAATGCCCGACAATGTCAAGCAGAGCCGGACCGCACCCGTCACAATGTATAGGAGCCTATATTATACTTAAGAAAAACCACCTAAAACTACAGCAAGAGTAAGCCAGTCCACCAAGGCAGCACCCGTTCACGACTATAACGCAGGGCCCAGCCATCATCCAATTCAACCATTTTTAGTACAAATTTAGGTGTACGACCAAAAGACACCGTGTGTGGGAAGGGAATAATAATAAATAAATAAATAAATAAAAATAATTTATTACGTCTATCTCACACATGGCACAGTACATTTGGTCACAATACATGGCATAATACAGCATACAAGAAACAATGAGAAAGGGACAATGCTATCGTTACTTCGTTACCTGTGCCATAACGTGCCATACGTGCAACGGGGCCACACTCAGCATAAGCCACGGCTCACGCCATGGCGCTGGTTTTCAGTGTGCCCCTCAGTGAAGCACGGACGAAAGTGGTTCCACATGCCAGTAATAATTAAAAACAAAAATACTTATCTACAGAATACTATAGGTATATAATATAAATAAATGAATTATAAACTAATTAATTGTAGTTCGTATAGTGGAGAGTGCGTATTGCGGAAAGGAAAGTTAACGCCGCTACCTAGGTGGTTCTCCGTGGTAAAAAAAAGGCAAAAAACCCACAGAGCCTACGTTAATTCTTTGTCTAATTTTATGTATCTTATATTATAATACATTGTATTTGCTCTACATACTAACTTAAAAGTAAATAAAAACCTGTATGAAACCGCGATTCAGTCCCATGGACTTTTGTCACTTACATATTTAGACATTTATCTTTTTTGACATAATTTGTTTTTATAGTGACTTTAAATTTATTCAATGATAAATTCTGTAAATCTATTGGAACCTTATTATAAAAGCGTACACATTGACCTATCAATGATTTGTGGACTTTGGCCAGACGACAAGCACTAGTAGCAATCTTAATTTCTAGTATTCATATTATGAACATCACTGTTCTTCATAAACAAGTGTATATTTTTATGAACATATATCAAGTTCTCATATATGTATTGTGACGGCATTGTCATAATGTCCATATTCTTGAATTTATCTCTAAGTGAAATTCTAGATCTCCATAGGAAAATCGTCCTTTTCTGCAGTACAAATACATTATGCCAGTAGGCAGCGTGTCCCCACAGCAGTATGCCATAAGTCATAATACAGTGGAAATACCTAAAATTAACTAATCATGCTTAAGCCTCATCAGAAATACCTTGTATCTTTTTTACAGCATATGCTGCAGAACTTGGCCTTTTCGCTAATTTATCAATGTGAGGACCCCATTGTAGTCTATTAACTACCGTACCTAAAGTACCTAAAGCCTAAAATACTGTAAAATCAACAAGATCCAAATTGTATATTAGTGCAACTGGTCTAACATTTGGCAAGGAGAATTTTAAACATTTTGTTTTTTTGCCATTCAGTAAAAAATTATTAACCGTAAACCAGTTTACCACTTCTAAAATAGCTTTGTTTGTTATCTTTAAAAATTGGATTCTTGGGACACTGGTAGTCACTATAACTCATGATAGAGCAGGAACTGGCTTACTTGAGACATTAAATACGTTTTAAAAATATATTTTATAACATGAATCTCATACAAGTTACATTGAGTCGAAAATCAACATTATTAATAGACATGTACTTTAAATTTGCAAAACTTCATAAAAACACTTTTATAACTAAAGGAAACACCGTAATCAACAGTAACTAGCACAAATTCACTAAAAATCAATAACATACCAAACAAAGTGATAGACAACACGTCAACTTAAAACATCAGACGTTTGGCAATTAATTAATATCATCCATACAAACTGCTCCAAAATCTATAAGCAATTATGATTCAAAAATATTTCCAAACAAAATTTGTGTCCAAGAGCTTACACATATTACTTACGCTTGAATTTATTGTTGTCAAACTCCATGCCAGCAGGCCCTACCTACTTATATTTAAAAGGTAGGTAGGGGTAGGTAGGTAGGTAGGTAGGGTAACTTGAAATTGGTACGGGGCAAAACGAGACGGACATCTCTTTTTTCTCCAACATGAATGTAACCTTACTTTTTTTAATTCGTTTTTATTTAGTTGGACCTAATGCTACATTACTAACAATATCATTTAAGGATATCCGGTAAAAAAATTAAAGTGGCTATCTTGTACAGTGATTATTAGACTCAAACAGTTTTCAGCGTATGTTTTTGATAACTAGGGTTGCCACCCGTACTATAATAAATAGTATCGTACTATATTTTAGGCAGTTGTACTATAAATTATAGAAAAATAATATAGTACGAAAAATGCTATATTTCCACTGTCAATATTTTTTATATTAAGTTGCATGTAGCATGGAGAGTTTCAGAAGGAAACATTCATTGTCATACCTTGATCCTGTAGGGGTAGGAATAAACCACATTGTTACATTTGTTGGCCAAAGCCAAAAGCTACAAAAATATATATGGAAAAATTAATAAGTACCTAATAATGTAAATATAAATGTGTACTATATTTTTCCTTAAATTACCCAAAAGTACTATATATTTTGGCTATGTATTTACTATGTATTTTTCTCCAAAAAGAAAAGGTGGCAACCATAGGGTTCTATGAAGTCATAGAAGCGTGAATAACAATCGAATTTTACAAAGTTTCCAATTAGACAAACCAATATTTTCGCTTACTTTTTGAGAACTTTAGTCATTGTAAAATTTCTTCCTCTTTTTGTAACGGGGGTAAAAAAAAATCTGTAGCAGGTCTAACAGTCACTATTTAATCCACCCGCTAAACGTGAATAGTATTGCAACCCCTCCATTTATAAACGATGTCCAACAGTTACTATTTAATCCACCTGTTAAACGTAATGGTATTGCAAACCTACAGTCAAAATCGAGGTCCGACAGTGACTATTTAATCCACCCGCCTAGCGTAAATAGTATTGCAATCCCCCCAAAAATAGTTCATCAATAGCAAATTATAAGACGTTATAAAATGACTTTAAAAAAATCGGTCTTTTGTCCCAAGTAAACCGCCCGGCTTAAGTTGATCCGTTTAACATACTCATAGAAGAGTCATGGTACATGTAACATGTCGGAACATTAACCACTAGGCCTCTAACCACCGACGCCTTGTCAAATTACGGAGAATATCTATATGTAATTTGTATGTAACACCCCTGTTCTTATGGAGGGTTAAAAACCTCGATTAACTATAAACTTCCTCCCAGAGCGTCGGTGGTCGAGCGGTTACAGTATGCGACTCGTAAGCCAGAGGTTCCGGGTTCGAATCCCGCTCCGGCTTACGATTGACTGTTTTCTGAGTTATGTACATTAGTTGAATACTAACTGATGCTCTTACGGTGAAGGAAAACATCGTGATGAAACCTGCACATTCCAATCTGGTCAGGTTCCCCTAGTAGCAGGGTCAAGGAGGTCAGATGGCAGTCGCTCCACTGTAATTACCTGACCTGCCAAATCCTGGATCATGGTCAAGGCGGACCCCGGGCCCTCGTGCGCGAGAGTATAACCGGGACATTAACGCCAAGATGAAGAAGAAGTACAAACTTCTTCAACATCATCCGATAGTCCTCAAGATAAATAATAAAATAAATAAATATTCGTGACAAATTCACACAGCGCCATCTAGCCCCAAACTAAGCAAAGCTTGTGCTATGGGTGCTAGATAACTGATAAACTACTTAAATACTTTTAAATACATACTCATTATACATAGAACTCCCAGACCCGTAACATATATAATAGAAAAGAAAGATACAAACGAAACGACCACGAAAGTCACCTGATGGTAAGTGATCACCGCGGCCCATGGACACGGTCAAGTCACAACGGAGGATTTTTAAAGGGAGGCTTGATTCTTGAAGACCCCAATGTCGTACCGGTTCTTTAATATCGCTACTGCTGCAAGAAATTTCTTGAAAAGCGTACTGATGGAACCGGCAGCTGGCTTCTAGCACAGATTAGGTACTGAACCAACAATCCTCAAATAAGTGTTAGGAATAAAGGATCTGTGAGTATATGTTTATCGACGCTTTAGGGTCTTGATAGCCGACAGAATAACTGGATCTAAAATCATAATTTTAACATCAGACCCTATTACATCGAGCGCGGTGCATGAGGGCCTGCGGTCCAGCAAGACACAGACTCGACGATACTTTAAAGGCTAAAGAGTATCAAACCGATAGATATCTTATGACGACTAACACCTCGATGCGCCGTCAAATATATACCTGCAGTTAATCTAAATCGGTCACGAGCAAGTATGTATGAAAGTATTTAAGTATGAAAAAATCCAATTTGTCTCTGCTGCCGTCTATCATGTGAAAGCAATACTAAAATAGTTCTGCTACTCAACTCTAGATGTCGCTAGCAGAGCTAACCATGCAGCCATAGACTATACTGTACAATATTTTTTTATTTATGAACACTATGATATGGCTGCCTGAACAAGCCTATCCTTCAACTCTTATTCCTGAGGTAAAAAAAAGTTTGAAAAAAAACTCAAGTTTGTTTTCATATTTTTTTTTATTTTGTTTTTAGTCCAGTTTCGAAGCTATTTTAAACGTGGTGTTTCTATCTTCTTTCTTTGGATGCTATATTTTCAATGAATTACCAAGCAATACATGACTAAGTCGCGTGCTTTGTAATAAAATAAGAATAAACGTAGGCAGTTACGTCGATAAACAAAATCGAAATGACTTCCACTCCGATTACAACGTTTGTGTTTTTCGACATAGAGACCACTGGCTTGCCTTGGCAGGAAAAAAACCAAACCAAGGTAATAGAATATTGCTTCCTTGCCGTCCACCGGCAAGACATATTGCGCGCACCGGCCGGCCAAACACCGCTAAGTTGCAAACTCAGCTGTGTAGTGAATCCCCAAAGGAAAATCCAGCCAGAAGTAGTCAAACTAACAGGTTTGTCAAACAATTTACTCGCCCACGCTCCTAGTTTTCACCAACAAGTGGAAACAATATCAACATTTCTTGCAAACCTTCCCAAACCCGTATGTCTTGTAGCACATAATGGTAATACATTTGATTTCAAGATATTACTGGCTGAATTCAATGATGCCTCTACATCGTTGCGTACAGATCTCCTTTGCCTAGACTCCTTGGCCGGTTTTAGGACTCTTCTAAAGGGGACCGCCATAAACCACGCAACACTAAGTGCAGAAAATGATGTGGATAAATTACAAAACTTGGACAATCATTCCTGTGATGACAGTGAAATAATGACTGATGATGATGAAGGTGAATGGGCTGATTTAGATGTAAGCAATGAAGACTGGAAAGATATTGATGAGATATGTTTCTCCCTTACGGATATTTCCAGTGAGGATATCTCAGAAGCAAATTTGATTGAAGAAAATAAGTTGAAGAATGCTCGACGGGATGCAGTAAAAAAAGTGTTTGATAAAGGTCCTCGGCAGGATAAATATACTAAAAAAGCAGCTGACAAGAATTCTAAAGTAGCAAAATGTGAAAAACAAAGTTTCACCTTGACTTCTCTCTATAAAAGATTAATAAATAAAGAAATGAATGCTCACAGGGCAGAAGCTGACTGTATAATGTTATTGGAATGTGTCGTTGCCATGAGAAGAGAATTTCTAGACTGGGCTGACAATAAATGCAAGTTGCTATCTCTTATAAAAGCTTTAAGATAGATTTACCTTATGGCTTTTATCAGAGTTATCTTATAGCTTGTATAAGAATTATCGGTATAATTATTTAAATTTTTATTTTAATGATCAAACTATTTTTATTATATAGATCTGTGAAGATTTTTTTAATTATTATTTTATTTTATTCTATCGGTTTACTATTGTGAAGATAATTATAATAATTAAGTAACCTATCTCAATATTTTTTAGAATATTTTTATTATCATGTTAAGTTCTAAAATTATGTAGTTTAAGTGATGTGTTATTGGTTTTTTTAGTTTTGTTTAGATGAGACAACTGATTCATGTTCTTACAATTGACAATATGTGTGTGAAATGTATGTGTTTGAAAATTCAATTTATAAAAAGAAATATAATCCTAGTCCAAAACTATCTTTTTTATTCATTTATTACACTGAACTGAAGAGAATAAACATTTTTTCTTTAATTGTAGCTCCATCTATCACTCCAACGGAAAACTCAATAGTACTAACATTGAGTACACACATACAAAGTTGGCAAGTATCTGCACACAGGTGGCGCTGCCCGTTCCTACATCACGCTAGGGAAGTTGTTCTTACTTCCACTTCCTATGATCAACTATTGGACTCTTGGTCCCCTGCAGCCGTACCGCCGATCTCCAATAGCACGCCGCCATTTTGATGCAATTCAGTTTAAACCAATCGCAGCAAGACAGCTCTGGCACTGGCGGCGTACATTCGGAGATAGGCGGTACCACTGCTGGTTATAACACCCGGCCAGGTAGGTAAATAAATAAATATGCTTGGACAAATTCATTCAGCGCCATCTAGTCCCCAAAGTAAGCAAAGCTTGTGTTATGGGTGTTAGATAACTGATAAACTTCTTATTTACTTTTTTTTAAATACGTGCTTATTTTCATACTACACCTAGACACGAAACAAATAAAAATTCATCATTTCAATTTCTGCTTGGCCGGGATCGAACCCGGGACCTCTACGTGGCGACCGGCATGTTAACCAACTGAACCACTCAGGTCGTCAGACCGTAATTAGACTTAATTACGCTTTTCCACCTTCACATCACTTTATTATGTATAACGGCCACGTAACATCAGTTTCAGCAGTTCTTACACGGTACCGACACGTACCGTGGTACCGACCTCCAGTCTCCGACCGGAAGTAATGTAGCGACATCTATCGCTCTAATAGAGAATCTCGATCTCGTAGGCTTTAAGCAGACATGTTGGCCAAACCTTTTAGTAAAGCTTTCGCCGGGACTGAACGAGTCACATTTAGTTAGTATGAGTGAATTTACTTCTCTCTGAGTTTTTTAAATTTTTTGTTAGATATAGTAGAATTTGTACGTACGTACCAGGCGTAAGTGGCAGTGGGCAAGCACTTAGTTCGCAGAAAAGATGGCCTCGTGGACCACGTACTACCGGAAGACGCAGCGTGGTAGACCTCCCATGAGGTGGACCAATGACCTGGTAAAGATCGAAGGTACCAGCTAGATGCAGAAAGCACAGGACTGGCCAGGTTTCTTTCTGAAAAGCGTATTTAGGCTGATATGATGATGTTGAGGATTGTCAGCTTCGTTTCATATTTCGATGGTTTTAACATCGCGCTGCAGCCAGTCATGTACTCTGATTTTGCGACGTTTAGTTTCAGACCACTATTTTCTATCATAAATTTCGGACGTGTTTGCCCTACGATAGCGTACGATGCCATCAGCTTGTTCCTTCTATAGCTAAGGAGGCGTGTCCAGAATACCAAGCAGAACAAGTAAGTGTTTAGGGTTAACTACCTACATATAGTAGGTAATGATTAATTTGACTACTACGATGGTTTTGATGACGGCTTTAGTGTTGGCGTACATATCTTTGGTAGATAATTGTACGCCTCGGGCACAGACAACCCCAGGGCCCATCATTATTGGTGATCCCTGCGAGGGATCTTCTCTAAGGTCTTCACTGCCGTGCGTGTGTATTCGAATTTTAACTCTCCAAATATCAAACAAAATAAGGTATTTTATACGGCACACAAAGTCGCAAACTGTTTGGTATTTTAAACTTGTATGGACCATTTGTTAAACAAAACCATACAAGCTAGTCAACAAATTACAAACTTATATTTCTACCTAATGTAGGTAAATGGTTAATAAACAAACAAATTATTAATTTTGAATTTTGATCAATATTAAAAATTCTCTATGGATCAAAGGTTTTTACGTTGACTGTAAAATACCTTATGTCAACGTCATATTGAAAATTTGGCGATTTTGCCGACATGGAACAAATTACTCAAATTATCATGAAAGAAATACTTACACCTTAGCTCCGTGAAATAACTTTATTTATTATTAAAAACCAGCATAAATTTTGTAGCAGGCAAGATGGCTCGGCGATATCAAGATGCGGCTGCGAAATTGCAGCAAAGCGTTCAACGGCATTTGAAGGACATGAAAGAGCTCTCCTCGTCTGATGAAGAAGACCACCTTGAATCTAGCGTTTTAGATGGAGTCTTCAAGAAATACCAGAGTGGTGGCGGCGACGCCAATATGCTCAATCGTACCCGGAACATGTTAGAAGAAGCTATAAGTGGACGATCAGTAACTTGTCTCATTTGCATAGGGTCTATCAAGCGAGTCGATGCGATATGGTCTTGTGGTCACTGTCATTGCTATTTCCATTTGTCTTGCATCCAACAATGGTCCAACGACAGTGTTAATCTGCGTAAAGAAGAGAACCATGCTCCAGTTCAAGTAGTTGTACCAAAGAAGATTGAGTGGTGCTGTCCGAAATGCCGCAACTCGTACAGCAAGGATGAAATACCTCGGCGGTATGTGTGTTTTTGCGGCAAAACCACAGATCCTCCCGTCCATCCGTGGTTGGTGCCACATTCATGTGGGGAAATATGTCAGAAAAGGTTATCCATGGGTACTAGCTGTATGCATAAATGTATGCTACTCTGTCACCCTGGCCCATGCCCTCCGTGTCCTCAAACGCTTAATGCAGCATGTTACTGCAGGAAAGAGAAAAAGATAGTCCGATGCAGCAGTTCGCAATGGTCTTGTGGCCAGATATGTGAAGAGATTTTACTCTGTAATTCTCACAAATGCCAATACAAGTGTCATGAAGGAGAATGTCCTCCTTGCAGTTATACTAGTACGCAGTCCTGTTACTGTGGCAGCGAGTCATCAAAGAGACCCTGTGCAAATCCCAATTGGCAATGCACCAAATCATGTAACAAAAAGTACACTTGTGGGTACCATAAATGTGAAAAAGTGTGTCATTCAGGTGACTGTGGAGCTTGTCCTAACTCTGGCTTGAAATTTTGCCCATGCGGTGCTAATAAAAGACACGTGGAGTGTCCGGATGTGATGGAAACTTGTTTGGGAACTTGTGGGAAACGACATACTGACTGTGAACATAACTGTCCTGAAAAGTGTCACAAAGGACAGTGCCCTCCTTGCCAAGTGCTAATTCAGAAGAGCTGCCATTGCGGTACTCATTCTAGATCTCTACCATGCAGTAAGGAGTACAAGTGCGACACAAAATGCAGGGGCATCAGGCCGTGTGGGAAACATCCTTGTGCACGCAAATGCTGTAATGGAAACTGCCCTCCATGTGAGAAAATTTGTGACAAATCATTGCAATGCAGTAAACACAGATGCACCATGGTCTGTCATCGAGGACCTTGTTACCCTTGTCCTAGGGAGTCAAAAGTCACTTGTAGATGCAAAGAAACCTTTATCACAGTTCCATGTGGCAGAGAAAGACAAGTGAAACCCCCAAGATGTAGTCAACCTTGTAAACTGAAATATAAATGTGGACATGTCGAAGAGAACAAACATTCCTGCCATTTTGGCAACTGCCCAATATGCAAAGCTGTCTGTGACAGGGCATACCCTAAGTGCGAACATAGATGCAAGGCGAAGTGTCATGAATATGTGGAAGTGGTGTTCAAACAAGTGGAGAAACCAGCCACCCCATGGGAAGTGCAACCTCCTAAAACGAAGATAATGGCCTTAGATTGCCCTCCCTGTGACACACCAGTGACAGTTATTTGTTTTGGCGAGCATGAGACTGAAGAACAGCCTTGTCATTCTGCAAAACGTCGACCCTGTGGACGTGATTGTGGCCGTCCTTTAGCTTGTGGTAACCACAGCTGTACCTTGGCTTGCCATTTGTATAGTCAAGATCCTGAATATGCAAACGTGCCTTATGTTTGCCGTCCATGTAACAGAGAGTGTGCAGTCCCTCGTCCAGAAAAATGTGCACATCAATGTGCAAAGCGAGCTTGCCATCCTGGTCCTTGCCCACCATGTGACATTCTGGAAAGAGTTGCCTGTCATTGTGGCATAACAGAATTATACTTACGTTGTCGGGAACTGTCTACAGCCTCTGAGGAAGTATTGTCATGCAAGCAACAATGCCCAAAGAATCTGGAATGTGGTCATCGTTGCCGTAACAATTGCCACTCAGGTACATGTGGGAATCAAATATGTACGAAGAAGACAAAAGTGTACTGCCCTTGTGGAGGCATGAAAAAAGAAGCGCCATGTAATTTTGTCAAGAAAGGTGAAGTAGAAGTTACTTGTGATGTTAGTTGTGAAACGAAGAAAGTTGCTACCCAAAAGGAGAAGGAAAAAGAAGAGCAAAAAAGGAGACAGATGGAAGAAGAGAAGAACCGTAAAGAGCTAGAAGAGTATGAATGGAAATTGAGTGGTAAAAAGAAGAAATACAAAGAGAAGAAAGTTGTAATTGCTCAAGATGAAAGGAATATTTTACAAAAGTACTGGCTTTTGATCTTGTTAATTTCGATGGGTGTTGCTGGGCTAGCGTACATTGTTGTGAATGTCTAATATGTTATCTTTTAAATAGATCTAAATTGTAAATTACCTTAGGACTGAGGGATTAGTGTCTACAAAATAAGGTATTTAAAATGTTCAATGGTATAGTCCTCATTTTATTTAGTAGGTATATTTTAGTGAAGTGTAATATTTAATACTTATAATATTTACCCACCAGAGAGACATTTCTGTGATGATAAGGATATAAGTAACTAAAACTGTGGAGATTACAGGTGCTTAGTTCTACTTTATTGTTATTCCCTGTGTTAGCCTTGTAATATTTATATTTGTATTAGTACCTAAATATGTGGCGACATGTTTTACATGAGTGCATATAAATAAAAATATTCTTTAAAATATGTTAAATTATTTACCCCAACCAGTGCAGAGCCTTATAATATTTATACATATTGGTGTGAAAAAATCATACTACATATTATATAGGTAGTACCTAAACATGTGGTTACATGTTTTACATGAGTGCATATAAATATTCTTAAAAAATAAAATAATTTGTTAATAATTAGCACCCTAAGCAGTGCAGTTATATCTTCAATTAATATTAATAAAAGATTTGTGCTCTCGCGCGCGACGGCCCTGGGTCCGCCTTTACCATGATCCAGGATTTGGCTTGACCATGATCCGACACCCTGTTCACAACCTGACCATATGGGATCATGGTTACGCATTCTGTCGCCTGAATGTGCAGGTTTCCTCACAATGTTTTCCCTCACTGTATGAGCATCGGTTAGTGTTCAACTCGGAAAAAGTCATTGGTGGCACGGCGATCGAACCCGGTACCTCCCGCACACGAGACCGACCCGTTGTATGTAGGCCATCGATGCTCTGAACATTGTAATTTCTGATAAATGTAGCTTCCTGAGAAAATTCCTTCTACCACTGAAGAATCGACTGGTATTATCTAAACTCAAAAATCATTTATTGAAATAGGTTTAATTAATCTCCAGACATAAAAAAATCGAAACGCTCAAAGGCAAAATGAGTGCGAAGGGGAGCGACGAAATCGACTGAATTTGTGGATCAACATCTCGGACGTAAGTAGGGCGCCCACTGCTGAACATAGGTAGTCCTCCCACATCTTCCAGAGAGTCGGTGCATGTCGTCAGTCCATCGTGAGGGAAGGGGACACGCGGTCGGTTTATGCGCTTATTACATTTGACTAAGGGCCGATTTTTCAATTCTCAGATAAAACATATCAGTCTGATAAGGTATTAAGCGACTAAAATAAAATGATATAATTACTTTATATATAAGTGAAGGATTACCGACTGTTTTAATTTGGTAGTATATTACTTTTTCCTGCAGATAATTTTTAAGTGAGAATTGAAAAATCGGCCTTAAATTTAGTAGCCTAAATTCAGAAACAAAACGCGTGAAAGCAAATCAAAGTGGAATGTATAATTAATAAAATAAGGTTCATTTTTGTACCACGGCTTTAAAAAGCGGACCGACGCATTTACTTATGCGCTGATTACATTTGACTAAATTCAGTAACAAAAAGCGTGAGAGCAAATCTAAAGTGAAATGTACTGCTCATTAAATAAGGTCCATTTTTGTATCACAGCTTTTGAATAGCGGAGCGATGCATGACTTATGCGCTAATTACATTTGACTAAATTCAGAAGCAAAAAGCGTGAGAGCAAATCAAAGTGAAATGTATTGCATATAAAATAAAGTCCATTTTTGTATCACGGCTTTTGAAAAGCGGAGCGACGCATTACATAATATAAGTGATACAAAAATGGACCTTCTTGTATGAGCAATACATTTCACCTTAATTTGCTCTCACGCTTTTTACTTCTAAATTCAATTGCTGAATTTAGTCAAATGTAATCATCTCAATATAATAAGTGATACAAAAATAGACCTTATTTCATTTCACTTTGATTTGCCTTCACGCTTTTTGTTTATGATTTTAGTGTAAGGTAATAAACGCATTAGCTTGATCAATACTTTTAATATGTCACTTACTCAAGTGGCCTGATGATGATGAGTGCTCAACCCACCATACCCTAACATTCAATTATTCTTGTCGAGCTACTCCTACACGTGATAGAAAACTACGTATAACGTGTTTAAATAGAGACTAAAGCGTACTCCACATGTCCGCCGAAACTTTCGGCGAAACTTTGGCCGGGACTTTGGTCGACCCTCTACACTCTCGCCTATTAGGGATGTGGTGGGTGTCAAAACGCGTCGACATTATATCGATTCATTGGTGTAATATCGCTAATCCGCTTCAAACAGGGTCACAGAGGTGATGGCAGCTGCTATGCTGTAATTACTTGATCTACTAATATCCTGGATCATGGTCAAGGGTACCCCGAACCTGTTACTCGAAAAAGCGCTAGGAATATAAATATAAAATCGATCGAATCGAGACGACAACGAACTATCTCTACTTAGTCTATGAAATAGGCGAGACATGCCAAACATGCACGGGACTACACGAATGTAGGCGAATACTGCCTCTACACTCTCGTGTTCCCGCGGAACTGTCCACATGTGGAGTGCGCTAAAATATGGTTTACTTTTTTTATATATTTTTTGGTTAATTGCTAATTAGATAGACATAGACATAGACATAGACATAGCTTTTATTTGGCAATAACTACAAATATATATGACAAGTTGTAATAATATCAACAATTATAGGTATAACATGTTAAGACTAGGGTACATTCAATTAAAATTTATGGTGAATTTGTAGTTCTTTGTCGTCTCGATTCGATCGATTTAATATTTATATTCCTAGCGCTTTTCCGTAACAGGTTCGGGGTACACTTGACCATGATCCAGGATATTAGTAGATCAAGTAATTACAGTAGAGCAGCTGCCATCACCTCTGTGACCCTGTTTACAGCAGATTAGCGATATTACACCGATGAATCGATATAATGTCGACGCGTTTTGAAACCCACCACATCCCTAATAGGCGAGAATGTAGAGGGTCGACCTAAGTATCGCCGAAAGTTTCGGCAGGCATGTGGAGTACGCTTAAGTAACCCGCTCTTACGTTACTATTTTGTAAACGTTAAAAAGTAGCGCAATATGGCTTATGCCGACTGATTCCTTTGACTAACCAACATAAACCTAAAAAGAGAAAAATTCGTAAACAAAACAAAACAAAGTTTACTTATTTCTTTCTTTCTAAAATAGTCCATTAATTATATTTGAGTTTATTTATATTAACAATAACACCTGACTGAAATTAATAGTTAAAGGGCTAATAAATAGTAGTATGCCAGTTAAAAGTAACCTAACCCCAACAATAATATTATCAGCTCATAGAGAAAAAATTTGTTAGTAAATTTTTCTCTATGCTTCAGCTGCGCAAAGTTTCTGTAGCACTGCATCAATAGGTTGCTAGTACATAAGTAGTTCAAAATAAGTGCACCTAGTTGAGTGAAGAAAGTAAAACAGGTTGCAACTGTTCAATACTGGTTTGATGAGTCATCATGTTTGATGCAATATGTAAGCAAACTTATCAATATTACTGTGATATCGGTATCTCGGTCAGTGCTGCCATTTTAGAGCTTTCGGTGCTAGATCTAGCGGAATTTCAGGGTAATCAACTCCCATTATTAATATTTGACTCCTATCGAAAAATCGAACGCTTTAAATAAATAAAATAAATAAATATGCTTGGACAATTCACACAACGCCATCTAGCCCCAAAGTAAGTAAAGCTTGTGTTATGTGTGTTAGGTAACTGATAAACTACTTATATACTTTTAAATACATACTTATTATTAGAAATGAAACGGATATCCGGTTACTATCCGGTATCCGGCGTTAATTTACAATCCGGCCGGATATTAACGTACTATCCGGTATCAGGCCGGATTGTAAATTAACGCCGGATAGGCCGGATATCGGATAGCAAAAAAATTTATGAAACGTAAATAAAAATATTTTATTCATAGGAAAAAAGTAATCACAAACATTATAAATATTCCTTTATCGAAGTACTGTTGTTTAGGTTGTTCATTTAGTAGGTAGGTTAGTAAAAAATATTTTTTGCAAAGTTATTCTAAGGAAAATAAATATAAATTATTATAAATTGGGTTCAAATACGAATTGCTTCTACATTGAGAGGTATGCGGTTTCGTTTGTCTTCTAATGCGAGCTTAAGAGAATCTTTCACTACACTCTGATCCACGATGCTGTGTCTAATTATCCGTATATCAAATCGAGGGTACCGCCCTAGGTTGGAAGAATTGTTCAGAATAAAGTTCAAATTATTTGTATTTAACGAAGACTTGAAATCATGTAAACACATGCAGTTGTCAAATTTCCCACCCATGCTCATATCTTGCACAGACTTGTTCAGAGATGTCCTGCGAAATATCCGGTCGCTGGATATCCGGCTATCCGGCTTATGGGGATGGCCGGATATCCGGTATCCGGCCAAACAACTATCCGTTTCATCTCTACTTATTATACGTAACACCCAGACCTGTAACAGAAATTACAATTCATCATTAAAATTTCTGCTAGACCGGGAATCGAACCCGGGATCTCTGCGTGGCAGACCGGCTGGTTACCAACTTAACCAGGTCGTCAACAAACCTAAAATATGCCAAATTTTGGCTCAAAAGATCAAGAGTGAACATGATAGAGGTATGTAACATAACCATTGACTGAGCGAGCGCAACGAGCTCCTGTTTGTGCCGCTCTATAGCCAACTAATTAATTTCTTATCGGAATCTTGTGCTTCTTTTTAACTAATCTAGCGCCCAGCATATAAACAGACCTGGCAACACTGGTCTCGGTCAGTGTTGCCAACTCAGTGGAATTTTCAATAGATCTGGTTGTTTAGTCTTACCTTTTAGCGGACGAATTTTGGTTTTAATGGCTAGTGGATTTTCTAGTGGCTTTTGTTGCTTCAGTTGGTGGTAAGGTACAAAAATTTACCGCTAGCATGATTTACATATTTACAGGTAATAACTCGAACATTTACTTTACAAGTGTATATGTTTTTATATGTAGGTAATACTCAGAACTATGGTGATGGTATGTAAATTTCTCCGAAAATTATTTGCCAATTTCTTGAATAATTTAGATAATAGCCAAGGAAATTTATTCTGCAAAAACAGAATTTGTAGAAGAAGCCGATTATTCCAAAGATGTTTGCCATTAAGATTGAATTTTTTAGTACCTACTAAACAAAAAGAAACTATAATTTTATAATATAAATTATAATATTGTTGTTTTATTTTAAAATTATTTTTAGTTATTATCTATCTGGCACAATATGTTATTGGTTTTCCTGGTGGTTCGAGGGATCGCCAAATTGAGTGGTATCTGGTGGTTTACGATACCACAGTTAGTAAATTCTTTAAAATAAAGTTGGCAACACTGGCCTCGGTTGCTTACATCAGTCGGAGATATGAGTTCAATCGCTACATATGTGTTTATCGACTTGGAAACCACCGGGCTTCCAAAAGAAGAGAATAATAGAACTAAAATAACAGAATTAAGTATGGTGGCAGTGAAGAGCGAGCATATATTAAAAACGGCGCCGGGGGCGACACCGCGAGTGCAACACAAACTGACGTTGTGCTTTAACCCGCGAAAATTAATCCAAGAAGGTTCCACCAAAGAGACTGGTCTCGAGAACGACCTATTGGAGCATGAAGCTGCGTTTGACATGAACACTTTCAATATGATCAATACTTTCCTAAACACTCTCTCCAAGCCAGTGTGTCTAGTGGCCCAAAACGGACTCAGCTTCGATTTCCCAATACTAAAAAACCATATTATAAAGTTAGGTGTGAGTTTACCTATGGATTTGCTCTGTGCAGACTCTTTTCATGCATTTAATGATATTTTGGAAGCAAATAAAGGAGAGACAACATCAGTTAGTGGTCAGGTATCAGATGCGTCAAAAAATGAATCAACGATTATCACTGAATCAGGTCCTGGAGAGGTACAACATGGTGATGAGGATTGTACAGATCAGCAGTTTATTACAATGAAGGAACAAAATGAAACCACACCAAAGCAACAGAAAACCGTTCCGTCTGCAATAACACCGAGGAAAGAGAATAGAGTTGTTAAAGCTAGAAGAAGATTTCCTTGGAGTTCAGGGTCGAAGCCTAAAGAGAGCTACAAATGGAAAGATATATATGAAAGGCTGCTTAAGAGACCTGCTATAACGGCCCATCGTGCCGAGAATGACTGTATAACTATTTTGGAATGTTCTGTGGCTGTGGCGAAAGATTTTGTGCAGTGGATTGATAACGCTGATAACCATATGAGGTTTGATGATGTTAAGCCAATGATCATTGGGGAGCGCTTAGGGGATTAATAGATTTTTATCTCTCTATTTGATACTTTTTTATCTCTCTATTTTATGATATCATTTTTATGTGTTTTAGATTAGATAAAATTGTGTGCTATTTTATGTAAGAATTGAATTCTAATAGTTGTAAATAATAATTTGTAGGAATGCATTCAATCAAAATAAGACTTTGTTTTACCAAAATTATTTTTTGATCTCTATAATTTTAAGCTGTATTATTAGGTTGGGGAAAAAGTCTTTTCGCATGTAGTATGTATGAACTTGTAATAAAACCTCTTTGGCTATACTATTTGTACCTGGCTGGTTTTAGTATCATTTAAAAGTTTAAATTTTAAAGAAGATAATTCCAAATTCAAATTATGAAAATGCGTGATTTTCATTTGTATTTCTTACCGTCAAGATGAGTGAATCTAATGAAGAAATTAGATACATTTTAAAATTTTAATACAAAAAAGGTAAAAATGCAACGCAAGCCGCGAAAAAAATTTGCGATGTTTATGGACCTAATGCAGTGTCTGTGAGAGTAGCACAAATTTGGTTTAAGCGTTTTCAATCCGGAAATTTTGATGTCAAAGATGCACGTCGCTCTGGCCCTGTTACGGATAAATTGGATGCAATTTCTGAAAAAGTGGAGCAAGATCGGCATATCAGTAGTTACGACGTAGCTGAAGAACTGGGAATTGACCACAAAACAGTTTTGGCGCATTTGAAAAAAAATGGGTACACAAAAAAGCTCGATATTTGGGTACCTCACGAGCTCTCTGAAAGAAACCTAATGAACCGTGTACTCATTTGTGATTCTTTCATCATCATCATCTTGGCGTTAATGTCCCGGTTGTGCTCTCGAGAACGAGAGCCCGGGGTCCGCCTTTGACCATGATCCAGGATTTGGCAGGTCAAGTAATTACAGTGGGGCGACTGCCATCTGACCTCCATGACCCTGTTACCAGGGGAACCTGACCAGATTGGATCATGGTTACACATACAGTCGCCTGAATGTGCAGGTTTCATCACGATGTTTTCCCTCACCGTAAGAGCATCGGTTAGTATTCAACTAATGTACATAACTCAGAAAACAGTCATTGGTACATGGCCGGAGCGGGATTCGAACCCGGGACCTCTGGCTTACGAGTCGGATACTGTAACCGCTCGGCCACCGACGCTCCTCATTTGTAATTCTTTATTACGACGTAATGAAACCAAACTATTTTTAAAGAAATTGATAACTGGTGATGAAAAGTGGATCACATACGACAAGAACGTGCGAAAAAGGTCATGGTCAAAGGCCGGTCAGGCTTCACAGACTGTGGTGAAACCCGGGTTAACTCGCAACAAGGTGATGCTGTGTGTGTGGTGGGATTGGAAAGGCATTATTCATTATGAGCTGTTACCACCAGGCAGGACCATGGATTCAGAACTCTACTGCGAACAACTGATAAGATTAAAGCAAGAAGTTGAGATTAAGCGGCCGGAATTAATCAACAGAAGGGGTGTGGTTTTTCATCACGATAACGCTAGACCTCACATATCTTTGATCACTCAGCAAAAATTAAGAGAATTTGGCTGGGAGGTGTTAATGCATCCGCCGTATAGTCCTGACCTTGCACCTTCAGATTTCCACCTGTTTCGGTCTCTTCAGAATTCTTTAGGTAGTGTCAGGTTAACATCACGAGAGGACTGCCAAAACTACTTGACGCAGTTTTTTGATCAGAAGCCCCAAAATTTCTTTAGCAATGGGATCATGTCCCTACCTTTAAGATGGCAAAAACTTATCAACCAAAATTGTACCTACATACTTTAGTTAAATGTAAATAAACTATATTAAAAAATGTTATGAATTTTCATATAAAATGCGAAGAAACTTTCTCCCCAACCTATTATTTGTATATAAATTTTTTTTTTTATGAAATATATTTTTTATGAAGAATATATACCTAGTTATTTAAATCATGTCCACCACTTCTATTTACATTATATGTATAAGCTTTTTATTCCTCATACAAAAAATACACAATACAAGGAGATGAAGTCAGAAAGCAAACGTAAAGAGTTATGCTTTGTCTAAAATAGGATGGTAATTTTGACAACTCACTAATCTATAAAGTGTCGTGTAAAATGTTCTACGGATAATGTCGTACTTCATAGATAGGTACCGTCCCTTTAGCGAAGTGCCACAAATAACTAATAACAACAGACCATCGAAAATCGGTTCTTAAATAAAATAATTTAAAACTAATATAGTATAGATATTTATATCATTTTTGTAACTAAATTCTCATTTATTGTTTGTATTTCGCCCTAAGAGACCTTTAACAACAACGATATCGACTCGCGCGTATTCTACGGAATAGGCAGACTGACCAAATAAAAATACTCACGTTTTGAAATCGTCGTTGTGGAAGGGTTTTTAATGTAGTAGGTAGTAATAAATTATTAATTCAAAAGAAAAAAAACAGTTTGTTTTATATAATACATACAGCATAACCATGCAACTATCGATTCAAAATTTTATGTGACTGATAATCGATAATCGAATAGATTCATTAACGATTTTACTCCACCCCCTCCCTACTGTGAACTGTCATAATTATCATCCTATATTTGACAAAGTAAGTATCCAGAGATGACTGGCTTAAAAGCCAAATGCACTGGAAAAATGGAAGCCTGATATGGTACACCGATGGGTCCAAATCATGTTGGGTGTGGAATATACGGAGAGCGGCCCAAGATCAAGAAATTCCTAAACCTGGGCAAATACACCTCCATATTCCAGGCCAAGGATGCAATCTTAAAATGTGCGGACATAAACCTCAAAAAGAAATACATGAGCCATTGTATTTATATACACTCAGACAGTCAAGCAGCTCCATTGGCCCTCTCATCAGACTCTGTGAGTTCAAGATTAGTGCTAAACTGCGTGAATGTCCTCAATTCCTTGGGTGAGAAAAATCAAGTAATCTTGCGCTGGGTCCCAGGGCATGAACGGATCGAAGGCAATGAAATTGCGGACGAACTCGCGAAGGCTGGTAGCACAACTACGACATATGGTCCAGAACCAGTCTGTGGCATACCAAAAAGCCTAGTAAAATTGACCCTTCATATAAACTTCAAAGAGCAATTAGAGCACTGGAATAATCAGCCAGGCCTAACACATTCTAAGCCATTATTGAAAGCCTATAATAGCCTGACAAGGGCACTGACTGGGCACTGTGGGCTGAACAAGCACATGTATAACTTAAAGATCAGCAGAACACAGGACTGTAGATTCTGCAAGGAGGAGGATGAAACGCCTCTCCACCTGATCTGCAAATGTGAGGCCCTGGTGCGCAAACGCAGCATCCATCTGGGTAAACACCAACTACTACCCGATGAGGTGCACGAAATCAGTACTAAGAACCTATTACAGTTCATAGAAGGTATAGAAATTAGTACTGAATTGTAAAAAGAGGCGATCACGATAGATCAGGAATGGTCGCAGTGATACTAGGACTGAGAAAGCCTTGGAGAGACCACTTTTCAAATAAATAAAATAAATAAAAAATCGGTTATAAGTCCGAAACACTTATTAAAAAAATATAAAAAAACAATGTATGGC
This sequence comes from Blastobasis adustella, assembly GCA_907269095.1. Lineage (NCBI taxonomy): Eukaryota > Metazoa > Arthropoda > Insecta > Lepidoptera > Blastobasidae > Blastobasis > Blastobasis adustella. The sequence goes on from OU026132.1 coordinate 4,718,400, forward strand.
AACTAATGACAGGTTTTTTAAAAGTATTAGAACGTCATTCATAAAAATCATAACAAACAATTTGATTACTATTGAGGCTATTACTTCTGTCATCTGCCATTTGCGTCTTGGCCAGGGCTGTCCAACTTGCAATAAAAATATGTGTCTAATAAGAATCACTCTAGGATGTCCCCATCTCTACTTACTCATATTAAAAGAATTTTGTCCCTTTCCCTCCATCCCGTGCACAACTATAATGCGAAAAGCGACTTTATTATTTACTACGTAAGGATTAGAATCAACTGTAGTAGTTGTGTGTGAAGAAACAACCGACAACAGATGATTAAACCCGCATTAAAGCAAAAGCGTTTAATTTTATTTAGAATATATGTATAATAAAAAGTAAACACAAATTCGTTTATACATTCTTGCGAAAATTTAATGGACTGACTAAAATTTAGCCTTGTAACGCGGCAACCCCATATGAGCCTACCACTAGCGCCACCTATGCGCACGGAGGCCATAACTATTGACGGGCGAGAAAAACGGTCTTCGCGCTGTCCAAACTACCTAGCGGACTACGCTCCGTAATTGTTTAGTTTTTACCTTTTATTATTGTAATTTCATGGTTTTTATGTGTAATTGTGTTGTGTTTGTGCAATAAACGTTCTCCAACACAGTTTGACCGGTTTTATTGCAGATTACAAACCCGTACAAGAGCATAACCTCTACACTGGCGCCCATTTACGTGGTTTTGTGCGATTTTCGTAACTGTGTACCTATTGGACTGTGTTCTTATGCCTCGTGACTGTATCTCCAAATACAAAACAGTGGTAATAAGTGAGAACTTATAAAGATGCCGAATACACGACAAAATCCGTCCGGCTCGGTCAACGACCCCGCCGAGGCCGGCGATAATTCTATAACTATGACTACAGAAAACTTTAACGCCCTGCTCTCGACTATCCAGCAGTCAAATGCTGAGATGTTCCAACGCCTAATTCAAGAAGTTCGTGCTTCGACGCCTGCGGAGTTGACCACCACCACCACCACGGTCCCCGCCGCACCCGCGAACTTTTCCCAGTGCACGGCCCGCTTCAGCGGTGCACCTAGTGAATCGGTAGATGCTTTTTTGGATGCTGTCGAAGCCTACAGAGCGTGTCTTCAAATTACGGATGACAACAGTGTAAAAGGGTTGTCCATGCTCCTCACGGAGATGGCTGCAGTATGGTGGCAGGGTATTAAACGAACCACCACCACCTGGAGTGACGCTGTAAAAAAACTACAATGTGCTTTCGGAGCTAGAAAGCCATCTTTTCGTGTGTACAAAGAATTGTTTACGCTGCAGCAGGGTGAAAGTACCACTGATTTATTTGTGTCAAGAGTTAGGGCTTTGTTGGCCCATCTACCCAGCGGAGACTTTTCGGAACGCGTGGAGCTGGATATGACCTACAGCATACTCGATCGTCAGATCAGAAAACGACTCGACCGCGAAGCCTTTGACACTTTCGATATGCTGCTGCACAAGGCGCGGAGCATCGAGGAGTCGCTGAGGGAATCGAAGACGTCAGCTCAAGCAAATAGCGACGCTCTAGCCGCACAGACAGGTTCAAACATGTTTTTGCCTGGCGACGGCGCCGAACGCGCCGTCCGCGCCGCCGCGTCCGCCGAGCCCGCCAACCGACCCTTTGACGCCAATGCCCGCATCGTGCCTTCTACAGATTCGGATGGTAATCGCACCGATCTACAGGTATCGAAAAAGTTATTTTGTACATACTGCAAAAAGTATAATCATTTAAAAGAAAATTGCAACAAACTTAGAAATAAGAGTGGTAACAACGCTACGGTTGTAAACAATGAAAACAATACAGATTTATATTGCTATGGTTGCGGAACTAGAGGTATCATTCGTTCAAACTGCTCAAAATGTAATTCACAGTTTGCGTGTATTGGGTTTAACATGTGTGAAAAGGATAGGTTTTTGCCGTACAACCTGCAACAAAATAATATTTTAAGTCGATCGGCGGTTTCTTGTAATTGTAATATGAGGCAGGTGAACAACAGTTCGGAATCGGAAACTTGTGCTAGCTTACTATTTCGAAAATCGCATGACAATGTTTTGCTTACACCATGCCATACAAGGTTGTGTCATAATGTGCCGAATAATGTAAATGTAACCCCATTTGAACTGAATAGTCTGTGTTGTACTAAACATTACTTTTGTCATAATAATATGAGTAGCAACTCAAGGCTGAATTGTAACGAAACCGATTTCTCCGATTTAGTTTTTTCAAAGAATTACGAACCCGAACGACTCGAATATGCGACGCAAAATTGTACCGGTTGCTGCCGTGATTTTATTAGTCCGAATTTACAGTCGCCATGTTTGTCATTACAGCAAAGTAGGGCGACCAAACCAAATGGAAAATTTTGGACTTCGGATAGGGTGACCATACCAAACATGAAAACATGTCCAACTGACTCTAGAGTGACCATTTCTGAAGCTAAAGTAAATACATTCGATTCCGAAAATAGGGTTACCATGAATAAAAATAGTATCCCCTTTTTCAAATCTGATAATGTACCTCTATCACATGATGCGTCCGTATTATCCGCGGATAATTGCAAGTCCAAAATAAATTGCAATGTTCAACAAAGACCGATTCTTGGTATATCCATATTAGGAGTTAGAGGTATAGCTTTAATGGATACAGCGGCCAAACGCTCTGTCGTAGGATCGTCTTTATTTAATTTGTTGAAAGACAATAATCACGCGTTTTCTGAAACTTCGATGACCATCAAATTGGCTGACGGGTCTGCACAATGTCGCAAGGTGCTGACGACTAAATTAGATGTCTCTATTAAACATAAAACAGTGTCCATGGAATTTGTTGTTTTGCCAGACGCCTTAAATAATGTAACATTATTAGGTATTGATTTTATTGTTCAATCTGGTATATCGGTTGATTTCGCAGCATCCACGTGGCATTTTTCACAAGAGAAAGAAATTTTTCCTCTTGAGTTCGAGTTGCCAACACAACATATCTCGTGTTCAGCTGCAAACATGCTTCGTGACGATGAAGGTGTTACCTTGGAACCCAATCAACGACAGGAATTGGCGCGTTTATTAGCTGCTAATACTGACATCTTTAAGCCAGGGGGAGAACCGACACCTTATGCAGAACATCACATTGATACAGGTGAGCACCCTCCTATTTCATCCCCTCCTTATCGTCTTACGCCAGCTAAGAAGGAAATTATGAAAACGGAACTGGATAACATGCTGCTCGACGGGGTTATAGAAGAGTGTGAATCTGCATGGACTTCTCCTGCAATTCTGGTTCCTAAAAAGGGTAATGGTGTTCGCTTTTGCGTAGATTATCGTAAGCTTAACGCCATTACCAAAACTGACAATTATCCCATACCTGTTATTGACGATTTGTTACAGAGTACCAAACAAAATTGTGTAATGTCAACAATTGATTTAAAATCTGGTTACTGGCAGGTTAGCGTTGCACCAAAGGATCGTGACAAAACTGGTTTCGTCACTCCGCTTGGAACCTTCAGGTTCACGCGAATGCCATTTGGCCTTAAAAACGCGCCCAGTACGTTTCAACGATTGATGGATCGTTTCCGTTCTGGCGCTAGTTTACAGGATGTCGTCCTTCTAGGTTATCTCGATGATTTGTGTGTCATTTCAGATACCTTTGACCAGCATATGAAAGATCTCGCTAAGGTATTTGATCGTCTTCGACATTTTGGTTTGCGGGCAAATCGGGAAAAATGTGCGTTTGCTCGTTAGGATATTACGTACCTTGGCCATATCGTTGCAGCTGATGGTATTAAACCGGATCCTTCGAAGATTGACGCAGTCCTTGGATTAAAGGAACCGAATAACCTGAAACATCTTAAGTCTTTTATACAAACTTGCTCGTGGTTCAGGAAATTCATCCCGAATTTTGCTCAAATTGTTTAACCTTTAACCAAGCTCACACGTAAGAATGAGCAGTGGGTTTGGTCCTATGAACAACAAGAGGCTTTTAACGCTCTGAAAAATAAATTGACTTCCGCTCCGGTGTTAGTTCAAGCCGACTATAGTAAGCCTTTTATTATTCGTTCGGACGCTAGTAACTTCGCACTAGGCGCCACCTTACTGCAAGGTGAAGGTCAAGATGAACTTCCTATTGGTTATGCTAGTCGTTTGTTATTACCTGCCGAACGTAACTATTCGACAACGGAGCGAGAAGCGCTCGCTGTCATATGGGCAGTTGAGAAGTTTAGGCCTTATATCGATGGTCATACTATTATCGTAAAAAGTGATCATCAGCCGCTTCGATGGCTCTTAACCGTCAAGTCGCCTAATGGTCGTTTAATTAGATGGGCCTTGAAGCTCCAATCGTTTGACATCAGATACGAGTATACACCAGGTAAGCTAAATGCGCTAGCAGATATGCTCAGTCGTCCTAATTGTGACGCATATTCTATCGCTGACTGTGATGTCTGCTCCATGACTGTAGATCTTCCTCGGTTGAACTCAGTAGACATTCGCGATGCTCAATGTCAGGATCCTGAAATAAAGAAAATCATTAGTGACATAGAAAGTACCGACCTGCTGGCATCGAATCGTTGGCTCGAACGTGGATATGTTATGTCACAGGGTGTGCTTTACCGGCTTAGCCCTGACTCTGAAGCTGATGATCCGCAATTAGTTGTCCCATCTTCTATGATTCCAGATATCCTGAAAGAATTTCACGACGCGCCCACAGCAGGACACCAGGGTGTTGAGCGTACTCTGTGTCGTATTAGAAATAAATTTTATTTTACTGGCATGCGCAGATTTGTAACTGAATATTTGAAAAACTGTATAGAGTGTCAACGATATAAAATATCCAATCAAAAACCAGCGGGACTTTTGCAGACTCCAGTTATGCAACAACGTGGTGAAGTCTTATCCATAGATCTGTTCGGTCCTTTGCCGAAAGGTGACAACGGTGAAATGTGGATCTTGATTGTCGAAGACGTAGCAACGCGTTGGATCGAATTATACCCTTTGAAAGAAGCAACAGCTGAGTCATGCGCTCCTATTTTACTTAATGAATACTTCCTAAGGTTTGGTTTCCCTCGTCGTGTCACCACTGACAATGGTGTACAATTTGTCGCTGCCGCAATACAACAATGTTTATTTGTTCTGGGCATAGAGCAACAATTGATTCCCTTGTATCATCCGCAGGCCAACCCGGTAGAACGTAAAAATCGTGACCTGAAGACTATGTTAGCAATTCTTGTAAAAGACAATCATTCATCTTGGTCCAAATTCTTACCTCAAATAAGGTTCGCATTAAATAGCGCTTTTTGTTCCTCTACAGGGTGTAGCCCTGCACATTTGATGTTTGCTCGTGAGATGAGGTCTCCTTTCGAAGCTCAAAGAGATTTACGGTCCATTCTCGATAAAGAGAATTTCTTGCCTCAATTTACTCCATTTATGCGTAATTTTATTGACAGTTTGACGGAAGTAAAAGAACGAGTTGAAGCACAACAGGATAGAAGTAAAGAGGTTGCAGATGCATTATACAAGCCTGCACCTAATTATAAAATCGAAGACTTAGTGTTAGTTAAAACAACAGCACTTAGTAACGCCTCTAAAGGTTTGACAAAAAAGTTCATGCCGAAACGTGACGGACCGTATAAAATTACAAGAATAGTTACTCCTACGACTTTTGAACTAGCAGATGTTAGCACCGGTACAAGTGTAGGTAAATTTCACAGTTCGGATTTAACTCATTTTCATAGTAATTCTTATAAGATTTCAGCTCCAATTCATCCTCGACGTGCTCGGGGTCGGCCTATGAAATCTAAAAATGTTAATCTAGTGTTGCCTGATGTTGAGAGATGTGCCAAGACACAACCCCAGCGACGTTGTATCTTGGAGGGGGAGGGTGTAACGCGGCAACCCCATATGAGCCTACCACTAGCGCCACCTATGCGCACGGAGGCCATAACTATTGACGGGCGAGAAAAACGGTCTTCGCGCTGTCCAAACTACCTAGCGGACTACGCTCCGTAATTGTTTAGTTTTTACCTTTTATTATTGTAATTTCATGGTTTTTATGTGTAATTGTGTTGTGTTTGTGCAATAAACGTTCTCCAACACAGTTTGACCGGTTTTATTGCAGATTACAAACCCGTACAAGAGCATAACCTCTACAGCCTTCTTTACTTCATCTTATATTAAAACCTTGCATGATTGTACCACAGACATATAAAAAAAAATCCCTTTGGATTGTACCTGCTCCTGGAACGCCGGTGTGGTTTGCGAGGCGGGCTCGAAATGTTTGATATTTTGATTGGCCCTTGGATTGGCTCTATTAAAACCTTGAGTGATTATTATAAAAATCACTTATTAGTTATTGAATGAGCGAGCGAAGCAAACTCGAAATTCTTGTTATTTAGGTACTCCTTCTATCCTCGCGCGATTTTAATGAAAATAACGCAGTATGGCTGCGTAATAGTAAGTGGCCAACCTCACTTTCAAATTATTGTTGTCAGGCTACTTCTACAAGTGATAATAAGAGTACACAATGAGGGAAATGGGGAAAGTAACTCGCTCCTAAAGGTTTTTTGTAAAAACACAAGATGGCTGTTGTCGACTGACTCCTTTCACTAACTAGCAATTAACCAAAAAATATATAAAAAAAGTAAACCATATTTTAATATAGTCAGGGCCACAAACTATGAACTATAATAGTCAGGGCTGTCCAAGTTGCAAAACCTTAATTTGTCTAATAAGAATCACTCTAGGATGTCTCCATCTCTACTTACTCATATTAAAAGAATTTTGTCCCTTTCCCTCCATCCCATGCACGACTAAAATGCGAAAAGCGACTTTATTATTTATTTAGTAAGGATTACAATCAACTGTAGTAGTTGCGTGTGAGGAAACAACCGACGACCAATAATTAAACGAAAAGCGACTTTATTATGTACTGTGTAAGGTTTAGAATCAACTGTCTCTTTTCCTCAGAAAGAGACAGATTGCATCCCATGATAACACGAACCACACTTAAACACTTACGTGTGTGCGTGCTCAGCTATTGTGCACATTATTTTGTATGAAGTCGGTCGTCTGTATATATAGTTCATAATTCGTGAATATAGTAATCTGTGAAGTAAACAAAACAAAACGTCAAACGGTCAAAGTAAAACTTATACTTTTTTCTAAAATAGTCAATTTAATTGAACTAACTGAAATTCATGGGACTCATGCGCTAATAAGAAATAGTATACTAATTAAACGTAACTTAACCTCAACTGAACCATAATAATAACGTCCGCGGCCCAAAGTTCGTAGCGTTGCCGCTTTGAATCAATAGGTTGCAAGTACATAAGTAGTTCAAAATAAGTGCACCTAGTTCAGTGAAGAAAGTAAAACGGGTTGCAACTGTTCCAGACTTGCTTGATGAGTCATCATGTATGATGCAATAGGTAAGCAATATTCCTGTGATTTCGGTGTCTCTCTCTATTGCATCTGGCAGTCGGAGAAATGGGTTCAATCGCTACATATGTGTTTATCGACTTGGAAACCACCGGGCTTCCAAAAGAAGAGAATAATAGAACTAAAATAACAGAATTAAGTATGGTGGCGGTGAAGAGGGAGCATGTATTAAAAACGGCGCCGGGGGCGACACCGCGAGTGCAACACAAGCTGACATTGTGCTTTAACCCGCGAAAATTAATCCAAGAAGGTTCCACCAAAGAGACTGGACTCGACAACGATCTATTGGAGCATGAAGCTGCGTTTGACATGAACACTTTTAATATGATCAACACTTTCCTGAACACTCTCTCCAAGCCAGTGTGTCTAGTGGCCCAAAATGGACTCGGGTTCGATTTCCCAATATTAAAAAACCATATTATAAAGTTGGGTGTGAGTTTACCTATGGATTTGCTCTGTGCAGACTCTTTTCATGCATTCTATGATATTTTGGAAGGAAATAAAGGAGACCCATCACCAGTTAATGGTCAGGTATCAGATGCATCTGAAAATGAATCAACGATTATCACTAAATCAGGTCCTGGAGAGGTACAACATGGTGATAAGGATTGTACAGATCAGCAGTTTATTACAATGATGCCTTCGTTACTAACACCAGTTAATGGTCAGGTATCAAATGCGTCTGAAAATGAATCAACAGTCATCACTGAATCAGGTCCTGGAGAGGTACAACTTGGTGATGAAGATTGTACAGATCAGCAGTTTATTACGATGAAGGCACAAAATGAAACAACTCCAAAGCATCAGAAAACTGTTCCGTCTGCAGTAACACCGATAAAAGAGAATAGAGTTGTTAAAGCTAGAAGAAGATTACCTTGGAGTTCAAGGTCGAAGCCTAAAGAGAGCTACAAACTGATAGATATAAATGAAAGGCTGCTTAGGAGGCCTGCTATAACGGCCCATCGTGCCGAGAATGACTGTATAATGACCCTGGAATGTGCTGTGGCTGTTGCGAAAGATTTTGTTCAGTGGATTGACAATGCTGATAACCATATGAGATTTGAAGATATTAAGTCAATGACCATTGGGGTACCCGTAGGGGATTAATAGATGAAGTAATATAATGATTATTGATATTGTATTCTCTTTAACTTTTTATATATTTACTTTGTAATGTTACTTTTTAAATTATAGACTTTTTATGATATTGTATTTTAGTGTCTTAGATAAAATGTATAAATGGAATTATTAATAGTTTTAAAAACTTATTTATAGGAATGCATTTATTGAAAATAAGACCAAAACCAAAATTACTATTTGATCTTTGTATGTTTTGTGTTGTTGTAATATAATTTTATAGGGAAATATATTTTTATGAAGAATATTTTTTTTATTTTAATTACATCCCACATTTCTATTAATAGGCAGATCAACACTTAATTTTTGTTTCCTTCTTATTTTCTCTATGTTCATTCTTCAGTAGCATCAATAAGAGACATATAAAAAAAATTGGAATCTTATTTGCCGTTGTACCCTATTGTAAAGTAAAAGCCTTTGCCTGTCCCATAGAATCTCCAAAAATAGATAGGAGGAAGCTTTTAACATCAAAAGCTAATGGAAAAGCTTCCATGTTCAGGCCAGGACGTATGCCGCCATAGTAGAACTACCTAAATAGTTAAGATATTGTACACATACATGGTAAAATGTTTTTCAATAGGAAAAAACAAGTGAGACACACATCAGTTGTCATGTCTTCAAAAGTTCTCCTATTGACGGTTTTGTTCTTGTTCCCGCCACATTCAGTGTTGTTGCCGCGCCTACGACCTCTACGATAAGGTCTACGACCACGTTGCCATGGTGAGATGTCATTCGTTTGTCAGTTTCTACAGATTGTCAGTTCATTGTGTTGGAAAAGGTGGTTGATCAGGGCTAAAACGGCCACATCGCTAATGTGATTCAAATTAGAGTGCCGCAAACTTACCTGGTCTGGTGGCCAAAACTGGAACTAAATAACGCCATTTTGAATTGCCTTGTCAATGTCAACAACAGTCCATGTCGCAATAAACAAAAAAATAAATAATAAACAGCGACGCTGCAAACAAATTTGTATGAATCATATTATGAAACGCTAATGTGGCCTTTTTGATCCCAGTACTTTAGTTAGATATTAATGAGGCATGTCAGCTTCCTGACCTGAATCCCACCACCAGGTCTATTGGTGCTGGCGGGCGCGCTCTGGGGCTGCACGAACCCTTTTATCCGGGCCGGCACGCGCGGGCTACGTGGCGTGAAAGCGGACTCCAAGCTGGGACAGTGCTACGCGGAAGTGGTCTTCCTGCTTGCAAATTGGCGGGTAAGTTTTTTAATAATTCTGTAGCGACATCTATCGCTCCAATAGGGAAACTCAACAATACTCACAGAACGAGTACACGAATATAAGGTTGCAACCGTCTTACATCGCGATAGAGAAGTGTGCCAACTTTCGCGGCATAAATGCAATTTCCGACGATCAACTGTCGGGACTCTTGGTCTCAACACCCGGCCAAGTGGGTAATTACCCTTTTCCACCTTCTCCATCTTCGCTTGCCAACTTTGGCGGCTACCTTATTCCTTCACCGCCAAAATTCTAGCCAGGCATTTGACCGCCATCTCACCTCGTTGTAAGTGACGATGCGGCCGAAGATGAATGGAAGATTGCCTAAGTCTGTGACGAGGCGACAGTAACCACCTCGCACAGCACAACGCGTGGTCTAAGACGACGGGCAATCTCACCGATCACATCAAACACATTACATGTACATTGACCAAAATAATAAACGGCCTACTAGGGTACGTTTTGAGCATTGGCAATGCCTCGCGCGGATCCCTCTTGTCTAGAAAATGGATTGACTATATTTTAACTTAAACTGCGCCCTAAACCTCCTGTTTATGCGAGTAAAGTGTAACTGGAGTCCGTAGGATAGTCGAATGTCTGTGAAAATAAGGGGACCATATAGATTTTAAGACTTTCGTGGTTATTCACTACACTTTCATCGCACATGTGACCACTTTACCACCATACCATATACCATATACACCTACAAAGATAAGTATGCACCTACCTAGTTAAGGTAATAACACTCCCGTGGCTTTGTGTTGTCGGGCAGAGCAGAATAGCGCCAACCCCACACTCACGGGTGTCGTACAAGGCGACTCATGATTGTATTCGAGGCAAAAGACGAAAAAAGAAGGAAAAAGAGTTTCCGTAGACTGGAAAATGGGGAGCAGCGTTTTCCATATTCATAATCGATGCGATCTCCAACTGCCAAGCATGTTATGGGCTGTGATGATGATGCATAACAATCCACAATTGTCGATCTGGGGGTCGATGTCACAAACATCACATATTCGACATTTTCTCTTTTCTTTTTTTCTAATATTTTTTTCACACAAGCTTTGCTGACTTTTAGTCCAGATGACGCTGTGTGAAATGTCCAAGCATATTTATTTATTATTATTATTTACAATGACCGTATGGTATCCAGCAGAGTAGAACAGCACCAACCCCTTACACTAATGTTATAGAGACAAAATATCTAGAGTCTCCGTAGGCTGGAAATTGGGCAGCACCGTTTTGCATTGTTACACTTATAACACTGCGATCTCCAACCCCTCCGCCAAGCGATTATGGCACTAACCTCCCCTTTCGTTGGAGAGGCCCTAAGTCCTGCAGTGGACTGTTATGGGCTGCGATGAAGATAATGATTATTTTTATTATTTACAATTCCAGTACGTAGTACCCTGGCTGGTGAACCAGTGTGGGTCTGTGGCGTATCTGTTCGCGGTGCAGCGGGCGCCGCTGTCGGTGGCGGTGCCCGCGGCCAACGGACTGGCGTTCGCGCTGACGGCCGTCACAGGGGCGGCCACGGGTCATGAAACGCCGTTGGAAGCAGGTATGTAGTAGACTTTGTTGTGGTGGTGGAGGCAGTGGAGACTGGCCTACTGTATGACCATGATCCAATCAGTTAGGTTCCCCTGTTAACAGCGTCACGGTGGTCAGATGGCAGTCGCTCCACTGTAATTACTAGATCTGTCAAATCCTGGTTCATGGTCAAGGCGGACTCCAGGCCCTCGCCAACCGGGTCGTTTACAAAATACCTTTATTAAAATAAACTATTTAAACACTTACATAGCTTAAAACAGTAACGAAGTACATCCATTGTATAACACTTCACACACTTTTTTAAGTTTATTACATCTGCTTTCACCATAAGCCAACCGATAATTGACACCAAGAACATTAAAGTAGTATACTAGGGTAAACATTTTGTAGGTAGTGTTTATACTTTGTTGCAATCATTATTATATAAGAATTTCAAGGTACCCTCAGGTATGTGATCTACGAAAAGTAATAGGAGCATGCATGAGCTTCCGCGGCCCCCGCGCCCCCTATTAAATAGCAGAGACGCGGGGCAGCAGGTGCCGCGCCGGCGGGTCTCACTTGTCTGGTCGGTATGTGTGGCCGGTAGTTACTCGGTGGGAACAATACTTAGCGATGGTAAGGTATCGATATAATTGTTTCAGTTTATTGCAATGAAACTTTGTTAGCAACTGAACCCATGAAATTAAACAGGAATCTGAGAATTGTTAGCAACAGAGTTGCGTAATCAGTACTGCTCCATCCCTACCTTTCGACATTAACTTTCATAAAGTTTTCTAAATTGAAATTTTCTATTTGTTCCAGTATCCATGGCTGGCATAGCCCTGATCGTAGCTGGCACGGCGCTGTGTTGTTGGGACAAAGCGTAAATACTTCCAAGCGTAGATACAAGTACTTTCAAACTCCCAGTGTTTCCTTTGGACTATGACATGGGATGGTCCAGGAATCGGTAATCGGTAAAAAAAAGGTATATTAGAGGTCTCTTCAGAGGCGAGCAACGCATTGGTAGCGCCCCTGGTGTTGCTGATGTCCATAGGCGGCGGTGACCACTTTCCATCAGCTGGACCGCCTGCTTGATTGTCTGCCGTATTAAATAAAAAAAAAACCTTACCTCTAATAAATTTTAATCTGTGATATGACGGCATTGTCGCTTAGTTCTACAAATATTGCTTTTACAGTGCCACAAACTTATCTTACCCGCTGCCAAAACCGGAACTAATTGTCGCCATTTTGAAATGTTATTTTGTCAACAACAGCGACGCCATTACCGGGTCAAATGAGTTTGTGGGACTCTACGACGTTAGTTCTAGATTTGTAAACGTCAAGATGGCGGTCAAGATGGCGGGATCACATTCTGTTGATTTTACTATTTTATACTATGTATTTGCAGATTATTTTGTACCTTGCACTAAAAAAATTACCTTAAGTCGTTATAATAAGTAATGTCAGTTCTTAATATTAATGGTTATTTCGTATTTTTTAATAAATTATTGTTATTAATGTCGGTGAGATTACACCAGACGAGCGCAGAACAAGACCGAGAGGAAAGGCATTCGCTCGTGCTCTTTGAGTGTAAACGTTGCAATACACTAGGCAACGAGCATTTTAAAATGCTATGAACAATGATAGAACAACGAGCGAACACTAGACGTATTGTCAGCTGCAAAGTGAATGGACCCCATTAGCATACATAAAATATATGGTAAGGGGGTCAGTTCTCTCTGCAGCTGACTGTAATAAGCATTCTTAAAGCATTTGCTCGCTTGATATGAACCCACCCTACATTTACACCAGACAGAGCATTCGCTCGTAATCCTTCAGTGTAAACCTCTGTTTACACCAAGCGAATGAGCATTGTTAGCTCATTCGCTAAAGTTAGAGGGTTAGCTCGCTAGGCATAAATTCTTGAAAAGTGACTTATAAAAAGCCTTGTTAACATTATTATAATTTTATCGTTAATTATTTATTGGAATGTAATTTGCGTAAGTCGTAGGTGTAAGTAGGTACAGTCAGCTGCAAAGCGAATGGACTCCCCCCTAGCACACATCTAATGTCTGGTAAGGGGGTCAGTTCTCTCTGCAGCTGACTGTACATATTGCAGTAGGTACTTAATAATTATTATAATTCTTGTTGCATGGGGCCTTTAAGTTTGAATATGGCCATCCAACGCCTACATGACTGCATTCGGCTAAGGCTACTTGATCAGAAAAATAGTAAATACCCACTTAGGTACCGAGTAAATGAACCTACATCATCTACATTAAGGCGCTGCGACCATGGTCGTACGGCGGATGTCGCCCGACCAATAGGAGACCTCAAAACTGCCCGTCGCACGACCGTTGCCAATTAGGACAGCGCTTATAAAGCTGCTTTTCAACTGGCGCGAGGCAGGGTGAAATGTGTGTTATTTCTATTTATTGATAATATTTTTGTTTGTTGTGTCTGAGTGGAATAAACGTATTTTACTTTACTTTAAATGTCGAATTTTTTCTCGCGTCTCCTCGTCCGACACATTTAGCTATTTCTAGACATTTAACTGAGCCGAATTTTGATAATTACTGTGGTTAGCGAAAACACTTTGTTTCCTAAAAAGGCAGCACTTTCGTACCATATAAGGCCTTAATGCCCGATCACAGTAAACTTAGGCAGCTCTTCAGTTGGCGCCTTATGATATTCCTTTTTTTAGGAGTCACAAAAGGTTGGTGTTGGTGCAGTGTTAAACATCGCCCAAAGTTTTGTGCAATCGGGCATGAGGCTGGCGGTCTAGAAAGCCTACTTTTGAACCACTCGCATCCACGCGAGCGCTCGCCTTCTAATGTCTATCTTTTCAAAAGGGGCAGGTAAAGCACGCGAGCGCTCGCCTTCTAATGTCTATATTTTCAAAAGGGGCAGGTAAAGCACGCGAGCGCTCGCCTTCTAATGTCTATCTTTTCAAAAGGGGCAGGTAAAGCACGCGAGCGCTCGCCTTCTAATGTCTATCTTTTCAAAAGGGGCAGGTAAAGCACGCGAGCGCTCGCCTTCTAATGTCTATCTTTTCAAAAGGGGCAGGTAAAGCACGCGAGCGCTCGCCGTCTAATGTCTATCTTTTCAAAAGGGGCAGGTAAAGCACGCGAGCGCTCGTTTTCTATCTCTAGCAACTTACCACGAATGTGAAAGAGACAGGTAGAGACATGAAAGAGAGCATTTGCGTGGATACGAGCGGTTCGAGAATAGGGCCCTAGGTCTCAGATAATAACGACGTTGTGACACCTTAAATATATTGTAGGTATTAAATAAAAAATATCGTTTGAGAAAAAAGACATCAGTTCATTGGAGAATTCTATTTACTCTGTATCTTACTTTATTGCAACTGACACCATTCTATGTAAAACTACTAAATTAGTTATTAATATATTATTATGTATAATATAAATTGTGTATTTTCATATTTTTTTTACAAAAATAAATCACAAATTAATAGGCACTTAAATACTAGAAGCCTTATGTTTTCTGATGTCTAAAAATTATATGTTTTTAATGTCTATTTAGTTAAATATTGCATTTTTAAATACATAGTTATATATAGTAAATAAATAATTGAACGATTCCTAACAGAAAACAATAATTTTATGATGTCCGCTATTGTTATAACAGTTGGTCTCTTTAGAGATGAGCTACGGCCCTAGTGTTGCTGATGTCCATAGGAGGCGGTGACCACTTCCCATCAGGTGGCCCGCTTGCCTGTTTGTCTACTATAAACTAGAAAATTCAATCAAAATAATGTTACATTCATGATCAAATAAATAAAATGCGCACCTTAATTAGATATTTTAATCGTTTCATTATTTTGAAACTGTGATCATTTTATTAATACTTTGTTACTTTAAGCCCGGCTGGCACCAAATTCTTCAGTTTCAAGTTTTTTTGCATGAAGTTTTTTGTTTGAAGTTTGTTTGTTTTTTGTATGAAGTTAAATGCGTTTAAGAATTTTGTGCAAGCCGCCCTTAACAAATAATTTCTCATAGACTTCAATGCCCTTAGTTCATTTTTACATTTTTAATTTCGGATATCTTTGGATATTCCATTTTTTATCGTTATCTAGGTACTTAATGATAATATAAAATACATTTTGTACAGTTAGGGCGTGGCCACAACACTGCTTTGGGACGGCGCATCGCAAAAATATGAAAACCTGTTATGGCAAAATGGTAGAGGTACCTTCAGGTGGTATCTTTACATACATACATAAAGCTCACACCTCTGTCCCAAAGATAGGGTAGGCAGAGACTATGGACCGCCACTTTGCTCTGTCCTGACACAACAGGACTTCTTGACCAAAGGATATTAAATACCATTACTTATCTAATTCTAATTCTTGTCTTCAAAAAGCAGTTGTGCAAATTTTTTTCAAGAAAGTCAAATGAAAACTACCTACAGTCATTCCTGATGTCATATTACCTCTACCCTGAAAAAAAAAACAAAAAATAATATCTCGATTTTGGGATGCGACTTCGAAGCGCAAAGTCGTGGCCTCGCTCTTTATGTAGACAAACTTACTGCATGTACAAACAAACTATGGTACTTACTTGTAGCTATACTGCATTGTGGTATTTATAATGGCATAAACAATTATTATACTTAGGTTATAATGGGGCATTTTCAGACAGCTACTTTAGAAAGTAAGAAGTGTATTTTAGTTCGGCGTGCCTCACACTAGATGGCGCTGATTAGATAGGATTCTCAAATATTGAATTTGGTAACCGAAGTTACTCGGGAAGGTGTTTCGCGAGAATATACTTAGTTTTAGAACCTTTTCTAAGAACAAAGCGCAAAATGTTAACATTTTTGTGCATCAAACGGTCTCGTTTTGCTTTACGAGTATTTTTGAGAATCGTGTCCATTTAACGCCATCTATTACAATTATTTAAACTATTTTTTCTTTTAAATCGGCTGTCGGAAAATCTTCCAAAGGCAAAAATTACTAGATTTGATTAAAAACCCGTTCTGTTATAAATAATACTTAAAGCTGCGTGTGCATTGCAACGAATCGAAATCGTAAGCTTTGTATGGCTTTGGAACTGCGTCGACTGCAATCGGATTTTTGTATTGGTATTTAGAATTTCACTCATTTTGATACTCAGTCCGCTCCGAGCCTTAGCCCGGCTTGCATCAAATTCTTAAACATATTTAAGAATGATGTTTAACGTTTTTTGTATGAAGTTTTTTGTTTAAGTATCAGCTTAAATGCATTTAAGAATTTGGTGAAAGAATTTGGTTAAAGTGTTATGAACGCTACAAAATCGCCAAAACATCTACATTCTTGTGTTTATATTATGATGTTCGCATTGAAGTTCTAATTAACGGGCAATATGACGACCTGACGAGCACAATCAGGGTTTTCGCGATGTCAAAACCACCAGAGGGCGCTATTGAGAAGTAAGTTCCGTTGTCAAACTACTTAGCCGTGCTATTGGTAGGTACAGATATTAGACAAAGAGCGTAGATGGAGCCTTGACCTATAGAGAATGTACACGACCGAAGCCGAAGCCGATTAATCGGCTATCGCCACAACCTTCGGCCGAAGCCGAAAACGAAGGTTTAAAAGCTCCAAGAAATTTTGTTAACGATTGGCCACAAGCTACATAATCATATAAATGATTTAAAACTTTAATATTGAACTTTGATTGACTTATATTGTCTGTATAATACAGAAAGGTAATTTAAATCATCTCTAGAAGTCGATCTAGATGTGATAAAAAATTACCTTGCAATAATATTTGTCAAAAATAACACAAACCACCTTCCGCTTTCACCTTTCCCGGCTGAAGCCGAAGGTTTCGCCGAAGGTGATTTTTTTAGCCGAAGATGGCCGAAGCCAACGCCGAAGTTTTCACCCATCGAAACCTCTTATTACGTCAATGGCTCTACACAGTCGATTCAGTGACAGACGGACTGTAGCCTCCTCATTGGCCAGGTTCTGCCGCTCAGCCAATAGGGAGCGAGCTCGTTCGCTGTGGTGCGCTGCGCTGCGGGTCACGTGGGCGCCGTCGACGCGCAACGCTGTGTTGCGCCGGTGTAGGTCGTTGATCTCTTTCTTTCGTGCTGTGGATGAGACGAATGGAGTGGAATGAATATGGGGTTACAATACTGTAACGAAGGTAAGTAGGGATATTTTATGTAAGGGAATCGCGAGCCTTTTTTCCGCGCACAAGCTAGATGTGAAATGATCTCTCTATCGAACTCAGATTGCTGATGTTCTGCACGACAGTGGCTGCTTTCCATCAGATGGTCTGTTTAACCATGTCTCCTCCTCAGGTTCAAATAAAATACCTACTCATGGACAAGGTCGAATTCAGTAAAAGGCGTTATAAGACATCTATCCAACAGCCAAGTAACCTTCTTCTGTTGAACATATGTACGGATCTTCAAGTGAAGTTGTGTTTTGCTTGCTTTAAAAAGTACCTGATCCCCATACTTGACTTGAACAGACAACTTTTTTCTGTAACGGGCTAACGGCTGATGATGATTACAAGTTTTTTGACCTACTTAGCACTGCTCCATAAGCTAGGATCAGTTTATTGGACTGTTGTTCATTGGATCAATTTTGCTTGCATTCTCTACGATAGTTTGCTTACTCACCTTGCTCATACTCTCTGTACTTCCGTATGAGACTCTCCAGCCCAGGCCAAGAGAAGGTGTCCTCCACCTGGCACCCGAACTCTTTCGTCCTACTCGCACCCACTGCTTTGTCAAACATCTCTTTCACTCCCGCAGCCGAGTTCTGCGGCTCGTCCATGGACGTCGCTTGCGACGTCGTCCCTTGCGAAGACATCGCTTCTTCAGACTTGAGCGATATTATTTTTGATAACTTCGGTATATTTATAAACGGATAGTTCTGGAATGGTTGTTCTGGCACGTTCGCTGGCTGTTTTTGAATGTTCTCGCTGTCGAAACCTGGGTTCAAATCTCTTTTCCTAGCATCCTGGCCGGTTATAAGTTTCACACTCCTGTCCGCCATTTTGGATAACCTGTTTAACTCCGAGAAGTTCTTCTCGGCAAGCGTTTTGATGCTGTCTCCGTCTTCAAGGTTCTCGTCGCAAGAATCCAGACGCTTCTTGATCAAGTTGTAATTATCTGTCACGCTCTTCTTCATTTCTGTCAGTATTTGGAGTTGGCTGTTTGGGTCTATGTTCAGTTGGGCGTCCAATCTTGGGTGCTTCAGTGTCTTGTTGGGCTCAGCGACGCCATTCCTCCGTTTTCGTTCTTTCAGGATCTCCTGCCATGTTTTCTCGTAAACTGAAATTGAGAAAGTAAAATTATGTTTACAACCTGTTTATACACACAGCAAAAAAAATGCCGGTCTATAACTTTCCAATCTTTTTGCTGTTTATTGTTATGTAAGAGTAATCTGTTTGCTGTTATGTAAGAGAAAATTTGTTTCAGATATGGTTTCAGAATCCTAAGTATACATTAGGTACTGATGCAAGACATTGTCGTATGGACCAGGCCACATTGACACTGTATCTCACAAAATATTAATCAAGTTCAAGACAGCAGATGTGGCGACATATCATGCGGCAAATGAACCTAGTATCTCAACGGTATTTCACCGGAGCTACCGCAAGACTCCACTGAGTTAACGGTTTGATTAGGATGACCACATCAAAAGATCAACGAATCCCACCTTCTTTGAACTGCGAAGTAACTGGGAACAAATTCAGCTGCGTGAAGAACATCTGCTTCTTTTGTACTGTCGCTCGGTCTTCCTCTTCACCACTCTTCGCTCTCGCAGGTGGGAATTGAGTACATGGAATGTCTGCAGGAGCATCCTCGTTGCAGAGTCTGTCTAGTCGACCAGCTGCTATGTATGCTGAGGCTACTGAGTCCCTTCTCAGAATTCTGTCTTGTCGGTCTAGATCTTTTTCTGTAATGAAAGAAGACTTAGTAAGGGTTGGTAAGTACTTTACAAAGAGTAGGTGTAACTCTCAAAAATATTGGTTGCACAAAACTTGCACAGTGGTGGACTCTGTTGGGCACTGTCTCGAACGGGGCATCAGTCGAGGCAGTAAAAATTTCGGGTTGGAATAATTGAAAGGGAAACACGGAAGTACAGACCGATTAACCATTAAACGTTAAGTATATTTTAGTAGAAATTTCTATTATCTCATAGTAAATGATTAATGCGTTGACTTTTACTGACCTTTAAAAAGTTCATGTGACGCCAATCTAAAATTGGCCAAAAACTCAGCCTTGCCATTTTCTTTTTCGTCAGAAACACTGTATTCCTTAATTACAGTGTTGTAATCCTCTAAATCATCTTCATCAAGATCGCTTTCGCTATCACTACTGCCTTCGTCTATTGTGATTTTGGTATTCGTAAACTCCTTATATATCTCAGCTTTTACATTATCTGGAGTGATTATATTTCTAATGCCGTCTACTCGTTCTAATGGTTTCTTCGTATCTAGCTTTTGTATGTCTTTTATATCTCTATTTGATAGATATTTCAGTCTACGCATACGTCTCCTCTTTTCATATAGATCTAATGAACTCACCTCGTCGATTTTGCTTATTTTTGGCCTTATGTTTGTTATTACAATCTTTGGCTGTAATTTGGAATCCATTTGGTAAGGACACGCGATGAAAAGTTTGTCGTTCGTTTTCGGTTGCTCAAAATTCTTTGGGTACTCTTTTTTATTTTGTGTAATAAATTTCGGATAATCCTTATTCATGTAATTTTGATTCAATTTATTGTCCGCATCGACTATCATGGGTACCTGGTAAACTATCTGAGGATTCACGATTACTTTTTGTGATGGAGTCTGGAAAACCAAATCTGATTTGCTGTTTTTATTTGGATTTGCATTATTATTTGCTTTCAATATATGTATTTCTTTACCAGTCACATTTGGAGTTTTAGTACTATTTACATTGCCTTTGAGATCATTGCTGTTGGTCATTGTGCTAACTTCGTTAGTAGCTTTGTTCTCGTTAGAAACGATTTTGCTAACTTTACTAGTTTCAGATATCTGATTCACTTTGTGATTATTTTTTATCATCATTAAATTTGCTGGGAACTGTACATTGCTTAAGTATAAAAAATTTGGTTGTAGCACTACGTTTTTTGTTTCCGCTTGGGATTTTTCTCCTTTCTTATTCTTCAGGTCTTGCTCTTGCTGGGTTCCTTGCGATTTCTCCTTCACGACTATCTTGTTACCGTATATTTGGTTCTCAGTAATCAAATTCTCAAAGTCATTCTCGTCGCAGTTCTCTTGGTGTAGACGCTTCAGCGCGACCACCTTCGAAGGCGTGGTGTTATCCGCGACGTCGTCCTTACATTTCTTTGTTTGACTTGACAACCGTGAAGGAGCTTGCAGGTTTTTTGGATCGAAGTTAGTTCTTTGCAACAACACCTGCGGGTTCTGCTGCTGTATCGTCAGCAGCATCTTCGAATTTGACGGATTGCTCTTGTTTTGTATGAATACGATCTGGTTTTTCTGCTCGCTATACTGTTCTGTTGATGGTTTGTTAGAAAAATTAACTTTATTAGCATCTAGATTTATTGGGTTAAACAATGGCCTTGCAGTAGGTGGTGCAGGAGGCGGTGGATCTTTTATTTCGTTTATAACTTCTTGTTTCGGTTCCGGTTTCCGAAATTGACCTTCACTTTTGTTGATCGCCTCCGCAGCGTTAATCAAAGTGTTTATATTAGTGTTTGAAGTGTTCTTTGGCTCAGCTTTTGTTTCAGGTTCTTTAGGGGCGTTCTTTATTATTACATTACTTTGTATTTCGACAACCTTTTGAGGTTGAAATATTGGATTAAATGGCACCGTTGGTTTGGTACTTGTCGAACTCTGTAAAACATCTGGTTGCGGATTAACTGTTTTCATATCAATTTTGCTGATAGGTATACTCGTTTTTAGACTATACCTTTCGGATACTTTCTTCTTACTAGAGTCTTTAATAGCAGGTTGTGCATTGTTGCATGGTTGTGAGGAGATAGTGACAGTGGCGCCCGAGCCTTGGGCTAAGGACGCGATACTCATTTGTGATTCCGTATTAATCTGAATTTTACCACTCTCAGTCACTGTCACCGCTGGTATTATTTCCGGAGTGAACTGCTCTTCGAAATCCATTTGTTTTTTTGGCGCCTCTGGTTTACTCTGATTCTCACTTGTTTTGGCCTCAACATTCTTATCTTCAGCGACAGTTTCTTTAGATTTTGGAGGGAATGGAATGAATTCTGTGCTAACGTCGTTTTGTACAGGACTTTGGGTTGGTTGAACCATGCCTGGAAAGGATATAGGTTGGAATGCTGAGTAACCTGGTATTGAATATAGATATCCTCCATAATTCGGGTATCCAGACTCGACTTGTTTGTTTGTGGTCACACTGGGGCTAGGGTTGGGAATAGACGAGGGTGATATTTTAGGGGAATGAGAGATTGGCTTCGGAGGTAGGAATGCAGGTTTGTCCAGGTAAGATTGTGGTGGTGGTTCTTCAGGTTTGAATGGGTCCATTGGTTTTGGTAGGCTTGGTGTGGTTTCCGGTGGATGCTGTGGTACGGGATCCGGCGTCGTCAGCGTGGTAACTGGCAGGCTAGGCCTGGCTGTGAACACACGGAAGAAATATTAAAGTATTTGAAGTAACTTGGATCTGTTAATGTCTCTAAATAATCGGTAGGTGAAATGACATCTAATGTCGACTGCAATGTATAAGTATTTTTGTTTTATTTTAATTTCTTAAAGTTAATTTTTCTTTGTTATCCGGCAGATAAACAGGCATGCGGGCCACCTGATGGAAAGTGGTCACCGCCGCCTATGGACATCAGCATCACCAGGGGTGCTACCAATGCGTTGCCCGCCTCTAAGGAAACTACTTCAAAGCACTACTACTACAAACAAAAGAGGGTAGGCGTAGCATATAAACAGGTAACTAACTACAGCGTCTAAGTATCTACTTACACTCTACAGCGGTCATAAAAGGATCCTGATACAGAAGGCAGTACATCAATCTACTCACCACCAGTATAATCACAAAGAGCTAGCATCACTATGGATGTGCGTACAAACCGGAGACGATCCAAAGTCTATACTGGGTAAGTTGAGGTGCTGCCTTCTTATCTATCAACACCAAACTATTAAAGCTTCTAAATATTTAACACTTTCTGTTGTGACTTCGTGATGGAACTCCATTATTATGAATTAAATCACCTTTTGTACACTAGTTCCACTGTATTATCCAAATTTTATTAAATTGCTGCCGGTTTTGGATTACTCATCTTGCCTGAAGATAAGTTTTTATAAATCGGATGCAATTTTATAAAATTTGTATAATAAAGTGGAATTAGTGTACAAAAGGTGAATTTATTAATATTAAAGCTTCGATAAGGTACTTACGTCCACTTTTTGAAACGTTTGTTAGAAACGTGAGAGATAACGTAGGTAGAATTTCGTAAGCAAATTCAAAGTAGAACAAGAATAGAAGGGATTTGCGGGGTATCATACATTAAATCTATGTTTCTTTCTCTCTGTGGCTGACTGTACATGGTCATGACACATCTACATATGCCACCCTCTACCTGGATGCGCTTGTGTAATGCTATTTCTATAAATAAGTTTTGAGTTTGAATATGCTTAGATACTTAGTCAACTTTACCTATTCCTTATAGGAAGGAAATCGTCTACTCTAAGACAGCTCAGCCATAGGTAAGACTAAGCATAAACTGTCCCGTCTACCGAAACTCAGCTACAAATACTTATCCATACCTACATCACCGGCCTGTAACAGTCTACTGCTGGCGAAAATCTCCTCCATCCTTCACTCGCTAAGTTTTACGCTGTACTTATAGTAGGTTATCAGTTTTTATACCACTCAGGTGGTAAACAAGCTTACGGCCTGCCTGATAGTAAGCTGTCACCGCAGCCTATGGACGTTTGCAATACCAGGGGCATCACCCAAGCGTTGCCGACCCCGTAAAAACCTTTGGCTAGGCTTTAGCACCTTCTTTTTTTTTTCATGGATTTTTATGTTGTTTTATGTTAAGTTTTGATAAAAGGAGGATTGGTGGAATTGTATGAGCCCCGGCCTGCGATCCAGTAGCGATGAGTTTATTTTATATTGGAGATATTTTGAGTGTCGAATAATAACTATGTTTTCATGAAGTGCTTTTCCTATTAGACAATCGCCCAAGACTTTGAAACGGCACCAGTTTGAACACAACTTTTTTTTTTAATGGTCAGAAATGTGAATTCGATGCAAATACACAGCTAAGTTTTCCTATAGCTGTGACCTTTCTACTTCCTATTCAAGACGAAATCGTTGGAACTGAAACTTTACACTGCGTTAAAGTGTTTACTTTTCGCCTACTGCGTTGTAGTTTAGGTACTTGTTGATGTTGTTATTTTATTTTAGATTATTTGATTATTGCTATATTAAATGTGCTTGTCCTTTTATTTTAAGATCTACGTCGTTATCTTAAGGCTATATATACCTACTCTATAATTGTTTAGAACGTATGTTTCCAATGTGGTGAAATGTTAGTTCCTTTTTACGACACGTTCCTTATGTTCCTTGTATGTAGATATGTCGATCCTCAGTGTGAAGATATATCGCAGTCCGATGGTTAAATTAGGCGGTTAATTAAATGGTTAGTCTTTTACGCAATTCCTACCTAACCTAACCGAATTAAAACCTAATACAAACTATTATTATTTGTTGAGGAGCTCCGTAAACTCAGGTCAATAGATTCCTATAACATTACTTTTAAATATCATGAAATTTTCGAATTTTTAATTGAATAATTGCCTTAAACGCTAGACATTTAATTAACTAGCTAATTGAACCATCCGGCTGCAACAGGTACACCATCATGTACTGTATACAACTTGTAAGTGTGCAGCTGCGCAGTTCAAATACAGTCCTGTCCTATCCTTCCTTTGCGGATAAGAGAGAAGAGGCTCGCCTGCGCTGGTTTGGTCACGTGTTGCATAAGCCCCAAGGATACATACGTGGGAAATCGATGCCTAAATCTGCCAGCATCAGGAAAGAGGTCCCGCGGGTGGGTGGCTTAAGAAGAAATAGATTGACATTGCCGCATCGAATGCGAGAGCGAATGGCTTACGACGCGAGGATGCCCAAGGCCGGACGTAGTGGTGAAGACAGAGTAGGGAAGCGGACTAGCAGCAGAAGTCGGGGTTGACCGCTAGTTTGATGATAGTTTCTAACCGAACATAACGCAAGCTATGTTGTTCCTTGGCGGCAGAAATGGACAGTGGCGGTGGTACCTACCTACTCAGACGAACAAGACACCGGCACAGTCAAAGTAAAGCCAGTCTTGATCTGATTTTATTATAGCGGAGGCCTATAGAATGTTTTTAAGACACCTTATCTTTCTACGATGGGGAGCGTCGGTGGCCGAGTGGTTAAGGTATCCCACTCGTAAGCGAGTGGTACCGGGTTCGAATCCCACAGTGGCCATATACCAATGACTCTTTTCTGAGTTATGAACATTAGTTAAATGCTAACCGATGCTCTTACATGCGAGAGGTGGGGTGAGGAAAAACATCGTGACGAAACCTGCACATTCAGGCGACTGAATGTGTAACCATGTTCCAATCTGGTCAGTTTCCCCTGGTAGCAGGGTCACGGAGGTCAGATGGTAGTCGCTCCACTGTAATTACCAGATCTGTCAAATCCTGGATCATGTCAAGGCGGACCCCGGGCCTGAAGTGTTTCCTTTGCACCAAAACCAGGAACTTCAAGGACCGGCACCTCATCCGCTCTGCTTGGATTGCTAATGTCCTGTGGATGACGGTGGCTGCTTTTCATCAAGTGGACCGACTGCCGTGTAAAAAAGATAATACTCGCGACTCGTGCCTCAAACTCCTCCTACTCAGGTTAGGAGCAGACGGAGCGTCAGTCAGTACGCTACTATGGACGTAAGTCTATAGGAATCCATAATTTTTTAATTTGTTCACATCATTCTTCATCATTCGTCAACCTGTTATCAGGTCACCGGAAGGGCTTCCGATTTATCGTGTTAAAGGTCATGATAATGTTCTGGATGTCCTGCTCAGCGGCATCAGGTTGGATATAGGTATCTCTCTATATACATATATCCAACCACAGCGGTAAGTAGGTACCTACGTACTAAGCGCAGCTTTTACAATCCGTGCGGGCTCTATTGATGTTATTATAGAATCTAGGATAATCCCAAAGCCTAGTTCATCAAAGCAAGAAATCCCCTTATGTAAGCATAGGTTATACTTACTTCACTTTTCTTTATTATTACATTCGGGAAATATTGCAGGTACTCGCAATGTAGTTATTCCACATCATCACAGCCCATTACAGTCCACTGCAGAACTAAGGACCTCTCCCAAGAAAGGGGAGGTTATTGCCATAATCTCCACGCTTGGCAGGCAGGTTGGAGATCGCAGTGTTATAAATATAACAATGGAAAACGCTGCTGCCCATTTCCCAGCCTACGGAGACTCTTAGATATTTTGCCTCGAAAAAATTAGTCGCCTTGTACGACAACCACGAGTGTAAGGGGTTGGTGCTATTCTACTGTGCCGGACACCACACGGCCAATGTACTTATGTACTTATTTGTACTTGTGTACTTAGATGTACTTATTACATTAGCAAAATTCCGATGCAGTGGACACGCAGCTAGGGAGGGCTTATTTCTATTTGTTTCCTACCAATGCGTGTTTTACTGTTCTAGGTACATTAGTAACCATTTATTCCAGATTGTAGGTATCCACTTGGCACTTGACCCAGTGGAAAAGTGCGACTGGGAATAAAATGTAAACACGTTGAATGCCCGCGAAAAAACGCATGTAGAAAACAAACAAAAACTTTTCCATTTCCTTTCTTGAGAAGCTCAACCGACTGAGCAACTGAGCATGGCACGTGAATTTACCAAGAACAAAAACGCCACGTGTTACGATTCTGCGTCAGTTCCGTCAAACCGTAGTAGGTTATAACCGGAGTCACCACTAGGGTGCCACCTTTTTTTTGGAGAAAAACAGTATTTTTCTCTTTTAATAGCCAAAATATATGTATGGTACATTTGGGAAATTTTAGTTAAAATATAGTACACATTTATATTCACATTATTAGGTACTTTTTAATTTTTCTATATATATTTCTGGTAGCTTTTGGCTTTGGCCAACAAATGGAACAATGCGGTTTCTTCTTACCCCTACAGGAACAAGGTGTGACGATGAATGTTTCCTTCTGAAACTCTTTATGCGACGCTATGTAAAAAAGTTCGATATTATAAAACGGGTGGCAACCTAGTCACCACCTCCTTTCTCACGGCAAGATTTTAGAAAATGAGTCCTGTGTTCTATAGCGGGGCGCGAATAGGCTTCTGATGACGGACAGCTCGTTCTTGAAAGTATTATCAAGATATAAAAATTGTATTGTTCTGATCTGAGTATCTATGTACCTACCTAGTGGCTACTTTCAAGACAGGCCCTCGACCTTAAAGGTAGCTTCGTATTTTTCGCATCGTTGAACACGAAATACCCATTTTTACTCCATTATACACAAAATCATCATCATCTTGGCGTTAATGTCCCAGTTGTGCTCTCGAGCATGAGGACCCGCCTTGAGGTCCGCCTTGACCTTGATCCAGGATTTGGCGATCAGGTAATTACAGTGGAGCGACTACCATCTGACCTCCGTGACCCTGCTACCAGGGGAACCTGACCAGATTGGATCATGACTATTCCATTATACTTACCTACAGGAATGAAATTATAGAAGTAGATTAGGTATAGTCCTCACATGTTTTCACTGTATTTCGACGAAAAGTGAACCAGACAGTCGCCCGCGCACTCGCTAACTCTCGCAACAACATGCCGGCTACGGGAGAAGGCTGGTAAGACTTGCCTAGGTACCTACTCTGAAGACTGAAGATATCTGGATTGGCTGTAGGGTTTCATTATCATTCAAGCCGCAGGATGTCCACATCCTGACACCTTGTGCAGATAGGTAGGTATTTTGTGCCACCTAATTACCTAACCTCAGTGAGGTCAGTGTCCTGCATCTATCGGCAGCCTATTCCAATAATCTCTCCTGAGTAGGTCCGGAGTGAGGTGGCTAATCTACCACCTGTCGTCATCATCCTAGTCATCCGACATCTGCTAACTGGGTCAACTTTCCTACTCATTCGTCTCTACTTCGCTCGGTCTTCACCGTCCTCGCATTGTTAGCCATTAGTTCTATGGATTGCATTACTTGCGTACACCTAATCCTGTATTCTGCTCTTATGTGTGATCCTACATCCAATATTCTCCAAATTCCATGAAATCCAAACTTCCATTTTACATAGCATAGCATTGCGAGTCATTTTACCCAAGATGTATAATGTAGGAGATAGATCAGTATGTTGAAAAGATGGATCTCCTTACACAACATTTTCTTTGCACAAGGTTTACTCAAAGACCGCCACCGCACCCGCTCCCCGTAAGTGTGGCCGCTTTCCATCAGGCAGACTGTGTGCCTACTCAATAAAAAAAATAAAAACAAGAAACCCAAGTCATCCGTTTATTAAGTACTGGCAACACCTAAGAAGAATCCGCCGGCGAATCCGACCGAATAGCAGTTGTTGTTTCGCACGAAATGCGTGAGGCTGTCCACACCCCGCTGGCTGGCGGCAGCTGCTGCCCGGACGCGGTCCCAATTCACGTTGATGTATCCAAGTTCACAGGCGAAATGGAGTAGGATTATGCCACCTACGGGCAGTGGAGAGGATTACTCATTAAGTTAGGGTCTACCTATCCCGGCTTGCCGGGGCTAGCCCCATAGGCCCGCACCTGCCTCCCGCAGGGAGGAGCAGACGATCTGCGACGTATGCCGACTTCCAGGATCCGCTTTCCTACTAATTCTTCGCCACTTTGACGAAGTCTTCGGCATCCTCGCGTCATAAGCCGTTGGCGCTCGCATCCGACTCGGCAATGTCTATCCAGCGCTTCTTAGGCCGTTGTTGGGACCTCTTTCTTGATACCAGCCGGCACGTTTATGCACCTACTACCCACGGCCAAACCAGCGAGAGATGGAGAGATATAGTACGTGCCGCTTAGGGGATGAAACTTAGCCTATATACAGTGCTCGATTCGTTAATCAAAACAACAATAGGTATAACATCAATCAAAACATTATGCCGTCGGGACCGTGAGGAATAACATTAGACTATTGTGACAAGACTAAGGCCTTGTTGTCCAGACGTGACAAATTCGCTGCGATTCGTTTGTTTTGCGTATGTACGCGCGTTGGCGAGGTACTGAGCAGTCTGGGCACCAATACCTACATCGCGTACACAAGCAAGGCGCGAATTAAAAACACGCGCGAGAGACTTGCTGCAAAATCGCTACGTCTGGACAAGGGCATATAGGGCTATATAGGGTGCCCGATACGTCAATTAAATTGTGTGGGCGTAGCATATTCAGCGTGACTTTGAAGTTCTACGGTGCCTTTTGTCGGTGCAGTAGACAAAATCTGAACTGTATACGCCATATAGAGCGTCAATGGCGGTGCCGTTCACTGAACAGATTACTTGGTGGAACTAAATTATAATTGCTAACTATTTCCGACGAGGTACACGTGTAGAGCCCACGCCAGATCAGTTAGCTTTTAAGTTTATGGTTTGTCATTGTTTATGTTGCGAGTTGTTCTTGTTGGCTGTCTGTCAAGTCTGTAATCTGGCGACTACTTTACGACTAATACAGTCCTAAACTAGCCGCATTCGTCAGATTTTGTAGGCGGTCTCCAGGTCCGCTTGGTTTGTAGCACCATCAGATAAACGGAAATCGCCAATAGATAGCTTATATCCCTTTTAATCGGCTATGGTAAGAGAATATGAAACACACCTATCTGACAACAGCCATTTACACTTTGGCGGAAGAGTCAGTACCTACATTGTGTGTGCGGAAAACACATTCGCTGATGTTCCAGTCTTTAGTAGAATGCATTAGAGAGCGTCGATGGCATAATAGTTAACGGGTCCGACTCGTAAGGGATCCCCAGTACTAATGACTATTTCTGAGTTAGGTATGTAGTACATTACTTGAACACTAACCGATGCGCATACGATGAAGAAAAAACATCGTGAGGAAACCTGCACATTCAGGCGACTGAATCAGGCGTAACCATGAGCCAATCTGGTCAGGTTCCGCTGTCAACAGGGTCACGGAGGTCAGATTGCAGTCGCTCTTCTGTAATTACCTGGAGAGCACAACCGCGATATTGATTCCAAGATGATTATTAGAAAGGGGTAGAATGACATTTCACCAGTGATAGAAGTCTGTTAAGCTTGAGGAGGACTGGGCGGGCCGTCTTCATCAAAGTCTGCTGCTGCACAAATGGCACCCAATAAGCCTACAAAACAGATTGACATTGTTGTCTGTCACACGTATGCCCCTACAACTATCACAACAACCGTAAATGTTGTCTGTTTAGGTGCCACCTGCCGTTTTATCTATTTTATTCTGTTGCCTTTTAGCACAGTTAAAGAACTAATTATTTTGTGCTTTTAGGTACGGTGTGTGTGTTTACAAGAAGGGAGGTATTTTTTTATTATTATTTACTAGGCAGGCTTTCGACGATGGAGCATGTCTAGAACCAGCCGATTCAGCCGGGTCATCTTGGCGTTAATGTCCCGGTTGTGCTCTCGCGCAGGGGCCCATCCTAGATTTGGCAGATCAGGTAATTACAGTGGAGCGATTGCATTCTGAGCTCCATGACCCTGCTAACAGGAGAACTTTACCTGATTGGAACATGATTACACAGTAGCCCGAATGTGCTGGTTTCACCACGATGTTTTCCCTCGCCGTAAGAGCATCGGTTAGTGTTCAACTAATGTACATAAATTAAAAAAAGAGTCATTGGTACATGGCGGCACTGTGGTTCGAACTCGGGACCTCGGGGTACGAGTCGGACCCTTTAACCATTAGGCCACCGAGGCTCCATATTCCGAATTATACCAATAGTTTGTGCCCACAGTTAACACTTCCACTGCTAACTCAAATACCAGAGATGGTACAGCAAGGCTGAGTATCGTAGCGCGCGCATTAAAATGGAGCGGCCAGTTGCGTCGTGCGCACACGCGGAGCGCCGTTTTCGGACGCAACTGTTGCGTCGGTTAATCAGTAGGTACGTCTCACTTACGTACCTATTATAAATAGAACAAACGGTAGTTATAGTTATAATTACCTCCCAGTCCAAAAGCGGCCACTTTACCAACTTTGAATATGGTGAAGCCTGTAATCCAACCAGCCACAGTTCCAAACAGGAGATCCTTGGAACCCTTTCCCTTCACACAATTAATCGTAGTAGAGATAGCAGTGTCTATTACGGAGGAGTCGTCTCTTTCTGAGTCACCTTTTCTCTTCTTCATGTCACCACTATCAGCCAGCTTAGATATATCTCTTAGGTTTACATCTATCGGGTTTGACATGGTCATGGTCCATTTGTAAACCCTGAATTAACGGATTCGAAGGAATATACGATTTTTGTTCACTTTCTCTCTTCTTTATGTATATTATGTAGCTAATATTAATACTAAACTAAAAATTGTGTTGCTTATTTTTAAAATTGTTTGTTTGGTTTGGTTTGCTTTTGTAGTGTCAAATTGATAGATGTTTGTAGAGAAATCGTCAAAGAGATGAGATATTTAAATTTTTTTAGTAGTTTCGACAGAAAGAAGGCATAGATAGAATAGTGCAATAAATGAGATCTAGCGTCGCCCTTGGCCACGTTGCCTATGAAATTTTATGAAAATACCTTTTTTTTTTATTTATTTAAGTTAGACATAACAATAAATATAACGAATCAATTAGTTCAGGCACTTAAATCTACTAAAGATTTAAGTGCCTGATTTAAGGCCTGCTAATGGGCCCGGCGCGACTTCCTTCGCGTGGCGTCCTATAGCCTTTTCTACTCTACTCTACCAATCACTTACCTACAGTTTTTTTCTTGCGTACAAACTACCCCTGTACTAGAGCGAAAAAAAAAAAAAAAAAAAAAATTAAATCGGTCCAGGCGTTTTTGAGTTTTAGCGAGAATAACGGGCAGCAATTTTTTTTTTTTTAGATAAATGAAATAATGTCATTTCGATAACTTATCGTCATTTCAACTCTTAAACTTGAGCAACGTCTTTTTACCACTAACGTGGCAAACAAGCTTACGGCCTGCCTGATGGTAAGCAGTCACCGCAGCCTATAAAACTAATATAAAACTGGAGGCTCTACCTTCTAACTTTGGTTTCAGTCCCTTCGACCACCTGTCATTGTGGAAAATCACTCAAGATGGAACCTATGAAAAACCTATTTAATTACGTCTGATCCAATTCGAGCTAACCTAATTTTCTCCCTGATGCACAAAATACAGTTAGTTATTTCCAAAGGTTATTTAATTTTTGACTGGCAGACCAGTGACCAGAGGGTCAATTCAAGCTAGAACGAAACGTATCGAAGCGAATTGTACAGAAGTACCTAATAAAGCAAATGCACCCTTATCTCAATAACGTTATACTCATATTTCTTCTGAAATCAAAAAAGACGCGCGAATTTGCGAGTATTCTACGGAATACGCCCAACTTTCTTCGCTTCTTTTTATAACTCTGAATAAATATGAGCATTACACAGTTGAGATAAGGGTGAATTTGCTATATTATATTTTGGATAATTCGCTTTGATGCGACCAGAAAGTCGGTAGAAGTTCTATGACTGCAAAGGTGCTGCGATTTCCAACGCGGCTATCAACCGTGGAGACTATGGCAAAGCCCTCCACTGACACGGAGAAGGCTCAAGCCAAGTAGTGAACTGTTATGGGCCGTTGATGAGATACGAAATTCGATTTGGATAAATCATTCACAATTAAAGTATGAATTGACCTCTTTATTTTGTACGCCATAATATGGCAGAGTAAAGAGCACTTTTCCTAAATTCATACCACCTATGTATACCTGTTTCATAAAATAAAGAATCTTGAATTTAAGTAACTATCATTCATAAACGACGCATTAGAAGATTTGTTTACATATGAGCAGTAGGAATTAGCTTTCCTTCTAATCCTTTTCAGTATTAGCATAAGTTTACTTTTAGAGCGATATATTTCCTACTATCGGGAATCTTTATTTTAGTCTCAGCAAGCCGTGTACGACAGCGCAAATATATGCTTTTTCAGTTGCGTTTTAGACTGTAAGAGTTAAATTCTACTATATAGCGATAGTAATTTTAGGACACCCACAAAACGTGCCACCATTTGTGCCAGGTTGTGCACGATCAGACCAACGTTTTACGGGTCTCGATGACGTAGGAAAACCTACGGCGACTATGTTTGAACAAATAGACTCAGTCTATTTGTTCTTTTCTATAACCTAATAGAACCACAGCAACACGTAACCTGGGTCTAAATATAGCCATGATGCTAGTTGTTTATCTTGATGTTTTGCGTTGTCTTTATTTCTCGTAGTTCCAGCTGCCTAAATTGAACTGTTACTCAATGACGAAAGAAACTCCGTATGGAGGAGAGGCCCTAGAGTGGTTCAATGTGTATGGCGATCACAGGCCATGTATGAGCGTGCCGGTGCGGACTCGCCATATTGTGTGCTATGATCATGGACTTACCACCCACTTTTGGGTAGTAAGTCCATGGCTATGATGCTAGGCACTGACATCTATACTCGGAGATAAAATTCAAGATAAAAAGTGATAACAAATTGCGACTCTAAAAATAAAACCAAGGGGTGGATTATTTAAAATCATTGACATATTGATTTGAAAATGAAATAAAATCGTACGAATATTTCAAAAAACACTAACGGCCAGTTTCTAGTACGTTAATCTATTGTTAATCATCAATTAAAATTCACTATCCTTATCTATAACGAGTTATAGACAGAGACGGAAAGAGTTTTAATCGATGATTAACATTGACTTGACAAACGTTTCAAAAACTAGACGTTTGAATTTTACATAATCCACCCTTTGGGTTTAATTTTTATAGTGGCAGTTTGTTAACACTTTTGATCTTGAATTTCATCTCTGAGTTTAGAAATGCTAAGTAAGTACAGTTCTTGCTATTCTTTTTGGGTACATCCGTTAGCCATTTTCTATTACAGGCATTATCTGAAAATATGTCCCGTCCTCGTAAGGGATTTCCTTCCTCATTGCTGTTACTCCGCTGAGATCTCCAACCATCCTAGCCACGAAGTCATCCGCTGAAACATCACACATAGCTAACTACATGCGCCATAGAAGCGAGGGGTGGGGGGTAGAACAACAAAATAAAAATAACTACCACCCCAGAGAGCTTGCAAGGCCTTGCAAGCACTCGGGGGTCTTAGCATGCACACGCATTAATTCCATTGAATGTATTCTCAATAAAATCATATTTTGTCACTTGTTAGGTATTGTCCATATGATATCTAACTATTAAATATAATATATACAAACGGACACGTAGCGGCTGTGTAGCAACCGCGGTAAATGCTGTATAACATTTCGGAGAAACCAAAATTATTTTGAACACCTATTAGGATCTAAAATTAAAAACTAACTAAGATTAAACGTATAAAGTGGTTGATTTTTTCATATAAAAATTCATGATTGGTTACACCGAGTTGCGGCCGCTCTATCTGACTCTGTCTATCACTACCAGTGTTAGAAAGAGGTAGAGAGACGGCAAATTGGTCAGTAAATATTTATACATTGCAGTCGAGTAGATACGCCGGGGCATACAATACTGCGGGTCATGACTGTATCACAATGCAGTGGTGGGGACTCTCCTTGCGGCCTAGCCTACTGCAATAGCGATGAACAAGCGAAACCAAGATGGCGGATGGTGATTTCAAGATGGCGGATTTATAAAATGTAATAACAACAGGTTTTTTTCGCTGTTGCAGCAAGCTGGGTCTGCTTGTCTCAACTCTACATACAGTTTACATTCACAGTTCGATAAATAGAATAATAATAGTCATCTTGGCGTCAACATCCCGGGGTCCGCCTTGACCATGATCCAGGATTTGGCCAGTAGAGCGACTGCCGTCTGACCTATTAACCTGATCAGATTGAATCATGGTTACACACACAGTTCGATAAATACTATGCATTATGATTAACATTTCGGCTTCAGTCTTAAAGCTTGACGAGTGAAAAACATTATATAAGTTACATTTATAAGTACTGGTCTCCCTTCAACACGTAAAAGGTTAGGAACAAGGTACAAATCCTGCATTCTTAGCTATCATAGTGACGCGCCAAAAAACGTCAAACAAATCCAATTTAAAAATAGATCAAAACATTACAATATTTGTATTAATTAAAAAAAAAGAATCAATTCTAAATTAGGGCAATCGCGAGTTCGTACCACTAGATGGCGCTACTAGCGAGTAAGGTCTGCTGTCAAAATACCTCACGCTATTGGCCAGAATCAAACGCTCCAAGTTGGCAGTTAGATTTCAGCCAAAAGGACGGCGTTATTTTGACATACCTTCGACAGCGGCACCCCCTAGTGACCACCAAAACGGTTGCCCTCATTCGTTGAACATACACAAACAACGCGTTATCGTTATTAGCACAATTCCTGTTACAATCAAACTACACATAAAATATGAAACTCAATGTAGAGTCGGAGAACGTTGATTGCACTCTCCCGTGAGACTACTTATCTCTACTTAAGATAGAGGCCCCGGCGGTAGCGGCTTATAAACAATCTTTGATATTCGGCGCAAAACCTCTGCAACGCTACATAATTTGTTGGGAAACCCTATCAAATTGCCACGTGGAAAACTGCAATAGAAACGAATGTATTTCTATTGGAATTCGCCTCAGCAATAAGACACGTTTTTTCTTTAAATATTGATTTCTGTTATAGTTTCCACCTAGTAACAACAGATGGCGCTAAAATGATATTTCGCTTATCTTAGGTACGCTCCCGCCATCCGCATAATATCACAATATCGCATTCTATCACATTTTACCTCTCTATATAATTATTATAATGACTAACAATAACCCCACGCCGTTGGTCCATTCCAAATTCTAAATGCGAACCCAACCAATAGAAACAACCTGCACTAGCGCCATCTAGTTTTTATTAGGTGAAACTTTTGATAACTTTTTTTTTATAAGGGTCGGGTTTCTTGCAACAAATATGTAGCGTTTCCAGCGTTTGCGCTTAAGTGCAGACTTTCGATTTTTAAATTTAACACTAGATTTAGTTTGGTCTAATGAATATGTATCTAATATTATTGGCCATATGCCCAAAAGGGCGGTGTTTTCCATGGAGAAATTGATGTATACAATATTGTGGCTGCCAAAATTAACCATATTTAAAAATAGAATGTCTGCTTTGGACGTTTATAACGTGTAAACATATTCCGTTTCATGAAAGTATCGGAGGAACTTTATATAACAGGTAACAAAATAAGCATTCAGCGCCATCTAGTGACACTGTACATCATGATCTCACTGTATCAAGGCCGGAAATCTATCCGTTGTCAATTTCTTGAATATAATTGATGAAACCCTAAAAGTACTCAATGTACTGTCTGAAAAACATTTTTCATTATTGAAATAATTTCTAGAAATTAGAAGATACATACAAAAAACAATATTGTGTACCTAGAGTACAATAACTTCTATGCACAATTCGGATGCAACGTCAAAATTAACACAAAAACAAAATAAATAGTATACTAATACTGTATAATATTTGTATAACAGTACAACCATGATTGTAAACAAGAGACATCCCTCCAACACTTCCACCAAACAAAATTTCGGGCCACATTTTCGTTCTGAAATCCGAAGACCAAAACCGACAACAAATAGGCCAACTATAATAGAAACCAAACGTAAACCTGATCACCTACAATTCTAGAGGGTATCATACGGATTTTCAGCCAACTTTTCACGATATAGGTACAGATATAGCCACAGAGAAGATTTCAGTTCCAAAATGCGGCAAATTTTTTTTGTTATTCATAAAAAAAGTACGCCGCCCGAGCGACCCGCCGCGACCGCGACCGACCAGTCTTGGTCGTGGCGAGTCGCTTGGACGGCTGATAAACATGAATTTGTTACACCTATTATAATTAAATTACATATTTAAATAGCCATAAGTCCTATCTACAACCTGCTCCGGGCAGGGGTTGATTCATCGTTTTGATCCATTTCTAAGTACAAGGTGGGACAAAGCAGCCGGTCGCTGAGAGATTTCTGTAACACTATCCAAGTATTGAAATTCGGTGCAATTTGTGCCACCTTGTATGTCCGGTGGCGCCTAATAGCGTGGTAGCGAAGTACTTGACTACCGCCGCACTACAGTCTCCTTTACAAGTCTCCCGACTCCCGCCCACTTGGTGAGTGGTAGTCGAGGGACTGGTACGACATAGTGTACTACCAATCAGCTGTTAGGAGTAGGTGTCGAGTGTGGCGCGAGCGCTCGCGCGGAAGGGGGGTAATACTGTGGGGGGCGTCAGACGGGCGCTGGGGGGTCCGTCGGGGTCTCACCTCGGGGCTCCTCCTTGGGGGGTTCGGGGTCCTGGGGGGCCGGCGGGGGGGTTGGGGTGGGGGGGTCCTTGGTGAGTGCTATCGGCGGGGGGTCTGCGGCGGCCGCGGGCGGGGGTCTTGGTTGCGGCTCGTACGGCGAGGCGTATGTTGGTCGGTACGGTCGGTACAGCATCGGTGGTGGTAGTAAGGCTCTGGGCAGTCCGTAGGGTGGGGGCAGGAGCGGTGGCAGCGCGTGTTGATGTAGCGCGGCTAAGGCCCTGTGTTCGTCTCGTAATGCGTCTCGCGCGCGACTCTCCTTCTCGCGTAGCATTCTCTCCCTTTCGCGCTGCTCCTTCTCGCGCTGTTCGCGCTCTCGCTCCCTGGAATAGAGAAGGGGACCGCTGCTGAATAAGTCGTGTTTTTCAACGTAATATGAAAATGGATCAATCGTAAAACGAAATTGAAATCGGTTTAAAACAGAAGTTAAAATATGGTAAATACTGTTTTCACATTATTGTGTTTCTACCGGTGAATAAGGTCTCCCTTGGGAGGTCTCTCTCTCCATGGGAAATCTTGGAGTAGAGACTGCCACTTTGGCTTAGCCAAGTGGCTTTGGCAGTGGGGCGGCATTAGCATTTGCTTATTAGCTACGACAGCAACGTGTCCCGCGGTTTCAGAAGTGGGCTACTCAGTGATACCGCTGGTATTGGCAGGTTGACCACTTTCCATCAGAAAGCCTGCCTGTTAAAAAAGTATTAAGGAGACGCCCACTGCTGGGAATAGGCCTCCCCCAGAGATCTCCGCAAAGGCCGGTCCTGTGCCTTCCGCATCCAGCTGGTACCTGCGATCTTTACCAAATCGTCGGTCTCTGCGTCCTCGTATACAAAAATATAATATTTACATACAATTCGTACGATTCGGATCTGGAATGAGCTCCCACCCGCCGTGTATTTTTTGGACTAAGACATGGGATCGATTAAGCCGTATATTGTCTCCTTAGATCTCCTTAGAGCCGGGCAACGCACCAATACGCCATAGGCGGCGGTGACCACTTTTATCATCATCATCAGCCCATACTAGTCCACTGCTGGACATAGGTCTCCCCCAATGAGCTCCTATGCACCCTGTACTCGTCTTGCCGTCATCCAGCACCTACCTGCAGCCTTTCGAAAATCGTCACTCCATCTGGCACACAGGTTCCACAAAAACACACTCACCTCTCCCGCTCCCGCTCCCGCTCTCTCTCCCTCTCCCTTTCCCGCTGCATAGCTATCTCCTTCTCCCTCTCCTCGTGCAGTGCGTGCGGCGCGTGCGGCGCGTGCGGATGGTGCACTAAGGGCAGGGCGGGCGCGAGCCCCGGGTAGAGCGCGTACGGCGGCAGCCAGCCGACGCCGACGCCGCCGCGGAACACCCGCTCCAGGTACATCTGCTCTTCGGCTGCTATTCTGTTTGGTGGGAGAGAGAAACGTCGTTAAATAAATCATCTAGGTGGATCCTGCTGGTAATTTTAAGTACCCAATGTATTAGTTTAAATGTGCAATAAAGCATTACTCATTCATTCATTTATGCTAGGTGTCTAAGGTAGCCTGGAAGAAATCGCTTTCAGCGATAAGACCGCCGGTTGCTTACTTTTTTCCTTTGTTTTTTTTTATATTTGTGTGCGAGCAATAAAGAATTTTCATTCCCTCATTCATCATTGTATAAATATTCTTGACATAGACCTAGATAACGCTTTATTCAGTATTTAATTAGTTTTATTCGTCTTATAGTTGAATTACGTTAAAACAGTACGTTAAATTTAACTTATACGTGAGTAAAAGAAACCATAGGCCAACTTTCCTAGTCCAGTTGGTAATACGACTTCCAGATATTGAAGTCGTCCAGTCAGCTGGATCAGCGCATAAATGGCCCCGTGGATCCAGTCGACCACATCAAATCTCATCTCCACATATAGTGACACTGCTGTTCCAATGAGGGTTTTCGCGATTGCGAAATCCACGAGAAGGCACTACTGCGACACGAGGTCTTATATGAAAATAAAGCCCTGCCATTGGCTGGAATAGCTACAGTAGCGACAGTTGTTTCTGTGTAATAGCACGACAGTATTTTGACAACAGACTTTACGCCTCAGGACTGCCAACTGCAATCTGGAAAGCCCTCATTCGAGTTAGCCTAACTGACAAATCCTTTTTCAGCCTGCGGAGCATGACGGACTTCGATGTGCTAGATAGAAGTTTGTGTCTCGCTTTGATCAGTGCAAATCGAAAGAGCTAGCTAGATTTCTCGCGCTCTCTCGCGCGCGATATTGCCCATCATGCTACGGATGCAGTCAGCCCTGGGCCCTTATTGCGTTTAATTTGAACGTATTTGCCAAAACCACAGTTGTAACATGCAGTCTTTTTTTTTTCAATGTATAATGAATAAATAAATAAATTTCTTTTTAGAAATAAGCAGCGCCTGTGTGTCTTCTATACTGTTATATTTCTCTGTATATAATTATTGTGTACAATAAACAGTTAAATAAAATAAATAAATAATCGTGGACAGATTCACACAGCGCCATCTAGCCCCAAACTAAGCAAAGCTTGTGCTATGGGTGCTAGATTACTGATATACTACTTAAATACTTTTTTTTAATATATACTTATTATACATAGAACACCCAGACCCGTAACAGAAATTAAAATTCATAATTTTAATTTCTGTCCGGCCGGGAATCGAACCCGGGACCTCTTGCGTGACAGACCACATGTTGACCACTGAGCCACTCAGGTCGTCAAAGAGGTGTCATGTCATATGACGGCTGCGATTTGCTTTTGGCAAATATCAGCGCATCATGCTGATTGGTCCATTTCGGTTACATTACTGGATGGTCTTAGTTTAGGTTAAGGATGTAGTGTGAAACCGAATAAAGTGCTGTCTGTGTCTAGAATAAGACCACGATAAGTCCGCATTGCTTATTAAAAAAAATCTGTATGGCAACTTATGCCAAGTTTTTTAAACGTCATAGAACGTCATTACTAAAAGTCATAACAAACAATTTGATTTCTGTAGGATTGTTTATTTTCGTGAGTTATGAAAAATATAATTAAAAATACGGGGTAAAACAATTAAAATGGAAGTGCGAGAGATAATTTTTAGCATGATTAATAATTTGGACAAACTAAAAGTACAAGTTCAAGCTAATAGTGACCAAATAACTGAACGTTTACAAGAAAGACTGACAAGGACAGATTATCCAATCGATATTGCCATATCCAACTTTATAATTTTTACCACTGTCAGTCAATACGGACTTATAGTGGTCCTATTCTAAATAATGTTCAAATTAAGCGCGATAAGGGCCCTGAGCTATACACAGTATACTAACCGGTACTGAAGCGCAGCCGCGCTGGGGTAGAGGCCGGGGTGGGCGTACGGCGCGTACGCAGGGTCCAGCATTGGGAACGAGGCCGCCGGATGCGATAGCCTGGCGGACAGACAAATATAACCAGATTATTTATAAAAAAACCTTAATAAAAAAAATATTTTGAGGCTCCCCACCACTCTTTTCCACAGAAGCAGCTCATTATTAGCCAGCATCTACATCATCATAATTCATCCACTGATAAGAAGACTCAAATCCAGCAGAAGACTGTAACAGGCTCCAGCTATGATGATAATGTGTAACCGCAGGCGGCAATTAGCATGTTAACTTGTGTGCGGTGACTGGCTGAATGTCTACAATTGGTTAGGTTTCCCTATCAACAGGAATCCGGAAGTCGGATGGCAGTTGCTCTACTGTAATTACCTGATCTGCCAAATCCGGGATCACAACCGGAATAATGACGCCAAGATAATGATGATGTAGCCTTTGTAATGCTTTGGTTGGTTTAGTTGGTTTTCGTACCTTTGCTTTGGCTGGTTCAAGCACCTTTGCCTTAATTGGTTCACGCACCTTTGCTGTGACTGATTCACGTACTTTTGCTTTGTTTGGAACACGTACCTTTGCTTTGCCTGGTTCACATAAATTTGCCTTGATTGGTTCGCGTACCGTTGCTTTGGCTGGTTCAAGCACCTTTGCCTTAATTGGTTCACGCACCTTTGCTGTGACTGATTCACGTACTTTTGCTTTGTTTGGAACACGTACCTTTGCTTTGCCTGGTTCACATAAATTTGCCTTGATTGGTTCGCGTACCGTTGCTTTGGCTGGTTCACTTAAATTTGCTTTGATTGGTTTGGGTACCGTTGCTTTGGCAGATTCACGTATCTTTTCTTTGATTGATTCGCGTACCTTCGCTTTTGCTGGTTCACGCACCTTTGCTTTGACTGGTTCACGTACCTTTGCTTTGGCCAGTTCACGTACCTGTGCCTTGGCTAATTCACGCACCTTTGTTTCGGCTGGTTCACTTACCTTTGCTTTGGCTGCTTCCCATACCTTTGCTTTACTATCATACCCACGTGTTTGGATTACTATCAAACCCACGTACCTGTCATCGGGCCGATACGGCTGGAACCCGCTGGTGGGCAGGTGGTGCGGGGACGCGCGCTTCGGCGGCACCGGCTTCTCTTTCGCGGGCTCTCGTTCCGCCGGCGCCGCGCCTGAGCATAGACTGTTACACAGGGGCCCGGGGTGCGGGGGGGCCGCAAAGGGTACTGGGGCTCAGTGGGGTTGACTTTTTGGTAGTGATTGCGGGTAGATATTGGCAAACAAGTATGCGGGTAATCGGCAGAGCAGATGTTTCGTGTTTTTGGAATATCCTGTTTTTCAGATATGAATTTGACCGTGTCCCTTAATTTAGTAAAACAAATACGGGACAATACAATGTCCTACAGTTATCATTTCTCGCCAATAATATCCCACCCGTCTATTACGTTGATTTTGATTTCTATTATCTGTGATACGAAATGAGATCGCGAAGCCGAACCGCAATAAAAAAAATTCAAAGCATTGGGTAGGGCTTGTCGCTTATTTTAATTCTAAATCCCGTATTTTGAACGCTATTGCCTCTTAAAATAAGAAAATCACTGATAATTGGTAAAGTTGGTCTTTTTCAATAGACAAGCCAGAGAACACTGAGCTCCCGAGATTCCGAAAAAAAGCAAAGTTAATACTAAATATAGCTTTAATTCTCAAAGAAGGGTAATTGTGTGCCAATAATAGATAACCATAATCACATAATCCCGCAGTTGTATTAGAATCCATAGCGTAGAGCCACCTCAGTACTATTTGCGCCATTTTAGGTCACAATTACACTTCACCATATTTAGTACCAAAATTTAACACTAATATTGCGAGCAGACCGCCAACTGACGGTAAGTGGTAACTGTTGATGTCGCCTATAATATCTACTTTTGACATTTGGCTTTCATGTACCAAAAATACAGAACTGATGGCTAACAAATCAACTAGGATCTTGAATAATTTGTAATAAGTATCTAGTTCAGTTATTCAAATGTATTTATCAGTGTCAACTATAGATTTGATTACATGGCGGATAACGTGTTGAAGTGTAAGCGGACCTTTTATATGAGTATTTACAGATAGACAGTCAATAAATATTGAACATTTTCTTTATTAGATAACTGAAAGGAAAATAAGAACTATAGGTAACTGTTGAGTGAAGCTAAACAGCTTCAGATTAGTTTCCACTATAAATACGCTAAAATTAACAACAGTTTCAAACTTCGAAGTGCCTAGGAGCACTTCTCACTACAACAGACATAACATTCGATATTTCACATAATTAGGAACATTATATTTCACTACTGATCGACCAAAATGCGTCGAGAAACACTGCGCACTGGTCGACCATCACAATACGATTAATACAAAAGATACCAAATAACCAAAGAAATCAGTAAGAAGATGGACAAATTACGTAGAACCCAACAAGTGTCCACTGTTGGCGAATTGTGTGGGAAAGATTAAAGCTAGGTAATTAAGGATTGAAACAAAAAGTAAATAGGATGTAGGTACTATCGAGTCAGTGACTGATGATATGATTCCAATTGAATCTATTCGGAAATCTTGTCAAGTTTAATTTTTTCGAGATATGGACTATTCTTCTACTTAGACTGTGAGGGCGGCGTAGGTTATTCTGCGTCATCGAGCACAAGCAAAATACCACTTTGTAGCAATAGTAAAGATTTTGGAGACCCCAAAAAAAGGGCAAAAAAGCTTTTTTTTAGTGACCGATACTTCGACTTGTCTTAACGCAGTTCCACTTTTCAGCTGCACGGGCAGACCAAAGTTTCGTGAGTCTCCTAGACCTCTACTATCGCTACTAAGTGGAATTTTTTTGTACTCGATGACGTAAGATACCTTACATCGCCCTCACAGTCTTCAACAATATGTGTCCTTTGAGAAGAGATAAAACTTTGAAACAATAAACAATCGAGAGTGTTCCTGATGAATTCGGTATACAGTCGTCACCACAACCACTCCTCTCGATAGTACCAGCCGTACTAACCGCCAGCGACAGCGGTAAAAGGAGACAAAACGACTTCATGGCAGCGATTTGGAAAATCCTTTATAAAAACCGGTTGTAGACTTTGCAGATATTACAAAACTTGAGCCAGTGAATTCCTTTAGAATTCTAGCGATTTGTTAGAAGTAAAAATAAATACTTTGGAGTAATTGCAAAAATTTATCCGATTATGAGACTGGCGTATTCTTGCTCGGCATAATATAAAACACTAATGTAGGCCACATTAGACCCCCAGATAGCGCTACTTCGACGTGAGATCTGATGTCAAAATGAAGGCCTGTCATTGGCTAGAATTTATCCGTCAATTTGCGGCAGTTGTTTCTGTCCAATAGCCCGACAGTATTTTGACAATGGAC
This sequence comes from Blastobasis adustella, assembly GCA_907269095.1. Lineage (NCBI taxonomy): Eukaryota > Metazoa > Arthropoda > Insecta > Lepidoptera > Blastobasidae > Blastobasis > Blastobasis adustella. The sequence continues at coordinate 4,762,105 of OU026132.1, forward strand.
CTTACGCCTCAGTGCCGCCATCTGGTGCATTTTGAAATCGCTAAGAAAGTCCCATTCTAATTCTAAAAAAACGAGACAGTAAGCGGACTGTCAAATAAATAAAATATTTTAATATATTTTGTTTATTTATAAACATCGGCCATTTTGACGGTTTGTCTCTCGTTTATCACTGTCGACATTGGTTTGTACCGGCTCGAAGGATCAGAGAGGCCCACTCTGTTGTCCGTATTCCGATGCTACGGATCATGCTCTTCACTTCAATTCAATTTTAATTACGTTGACTGGACAGAATTATAGTGGCATTTTGTGTTTACATGGACGCGTAGTTATTAAGAAATAAGGCATAACTTGACACTTAAAAAAACTTCTTTTTGTTCGTCCCCGTCATACTTGAGGCAGCGGAGTAAGTAAGTAGTATTTTTAACCTCCGACGCTAAAATAGGGGTACAAGTTTGAGGTGTGTATCTATGTGTCTGCCTGTGGAATCGTAACTCCCTAACGGATGGACCGAACTCGATGGGATTTTTTTAAAAGCCAGTTGCATCGAGATGGTTCATAACTTTGATTTTCGTATTGATAGTTAAATACATCAATTAATCAATCAAATAGAGGTTAACTTTTCTATGCCTTCTTCGTAACAAATTACGCCTTATCCATCAACAACTACGCGTTCTCAGTCCAAACCTCTCACGACCCAACCCAGCATGACCCGTAGCATCATCCACGGCGAATCGTGGACCCCAACCACTGGGGTATTGGGATAGCGTAGCTTGGGCATGCGCACTCACCGTCCTTGGCGTCTGGCCCGGCGTTCTTGGCTAGCGAGCGCAGCGCAGCGGCGAATGGCCCGCCCTTGTTGGTCGGAGCGAGCTCGGTGCGCTTCGCTATCTTGTTCGCGCTCGCGCCTGCGGCAACGAGAGGGAGAGAGTTAGGTGATGGTATGATAAGACAAGGAATATACTCTATAATTAATTTTATGAATATAGAGTTATATTCATAAAATTCAGCTAATTTAGACGGGAAAGAAACATCCTTAAGACATTGCTAATACTGAACAGGAAAGGCAGCAGACCATTTTCTGGTAATTAAATGTGCTAACTGATACGTCTCTAAGTCGAAATCATTAGTCGTGATATACAAAACTTGCATTAAAAGGATCGGGCAAAGCATAGAAGAAAAAGTAGGAAAGCGGACGCCGGGGTAGACCGCTAGGATTATGTTGATGCTCATTCACCATCACACTTAAAAAAGGCAAGGTCAAGAGTACCCTAAACCGACATTCATGAACGAAAAAAAAAAAAAGTGTAAGATGCGAGAGAGATCTGTAGGTATGACCTATTATGAAAGGAAGGGCCGTTTCCGCAGTCTGACGAACTCGTGCTTATTCTGCGTGGATGTAATATACTCCTAGATACCCTATTGTTCCTGCCATCTTAATGTTAAAAGGTATGACGTTATTCATTTATTTATTTATTAGTTCATTGTACAGTTTAACAGCAGTTAAATTCATTTTAAACATATGTACATAACGGTTGAAATGCCAATGACAAAACTGCATTTTAAAGTTTTGATATGTAGCCACTAAGCAGCTTTGCAGATAGATACAATATTGACAAATAAAAAGAATAATAAAACAAAGAAATACATGTACACTGGTGTGTGTGCGTGTGCGTGTGTGAGTAGCGCGCGCGCACGTGTGTGTGTGTGTGTTTGTGTGTATGCGTTATGTATGTAAGTATCCAGACCACACCACCCCCTTATATAATACCATAAAAACAAATAACCCCATTTCGTATCAACCTCAATGGTCATTATTGACCCCCGCAACAACCAGCCCGCACTATAACAGACCAATATACCGCGCACGGGTGCACCTAAACAATTGACGTATAAGTGCTTAGTCATAAGTACTATAACAACAAGGGAGGGGTTTTTAAAAAACAAATACATCTTACTTCTAAATCTAATGGGACACATTTGACTTCCTACCTAGCCAGTGCTATGTGTGCTCACAGAGGCAGCCTACAGACCTACATACTACTTACTGCAACCTGCTTAACCTACTAAAGCCCAGGCCACACTATTGCTATTGTATCCTGAAAGCCTACTTATCTAAGAGCCCGACCTAACCTAAGGTCTGCCAGAGCACACATGCTACAGTACTATAACATATTGTACGCCACTAACCAGGCTAGACTTAGTGATTCATATTATTTAACTAAAAATGGTGTAAGATCTTATTGTACCTATGTCTATAAATAAATGATTTGATACAGTAGCTGTATGAGGGGCGCGATTAAAAGGCTGGGAACAGTAGTAGCCCCAGCAAGGTGCTGGCATCATCACAGTGTAAGGAATGGATATTTTCCGTCGCTTCTATAATTAACTATCAGATTACAAAATAGTCCTGCAAGATTTTATATTTGAAATGTGATATTTATGGATATGACTTTCCGCCATCGGGAAACGCGATCCTGGCGGACGTTTCATCTAAGAAAGTAATCTGATCATTGTAATCTGGCTGGACGCCTTCAAGGCTTGAGTGAATTGGCAGATCATAGACCGGCACGCTTAATCCTAAGCCGCATCGTCAAATGCCTGACTAGTCTAATAAAAACAAACATTTAGTACCTATGAAGAGAGGCGCTGTTGTATCTGCTATTGTCCCTAGACTAGCTGTAAACTGAGCTAATGTTTGTAGTTCAGCTTATAACCACGGGATTTTAAAGATGAAACTGTCTTCATCTTTTCTTAACGGTCTCGGGAGCCGGTTGGCACCCCGTGAAGGTTGGTATATTATTAATATTTTCCTTTGTGGTCTCGGTCAAAGAACAAAAATACTTTCATTATAAGTAGGTATCTACTTAAAATCCCAACCCACAGTTCCCAAATCGCGTACCTATTAAAATTGTTGAAATTCACCACAAAAACAACCACCAAAACCCCTCTCCTCACCCCTCTATTTAGCATGCGCCCACAATAATTGCTCTTCACACACGGTTGGACAGCGCGTCGAGGCTCGAGGGTGGAAATAACCAAGTCATAAGTAGGGATGCACGGTGTAATAAACTATCGATATTATAGATTAACTAGCGAACCCGGCGCGACTTCGTTCGCATGGCGTCCTACTCCTACCCCTATCCTACATAACTCTACCCCTACTCCTACTCTACAGCTAATGCGACAATACCGACCCTTTTAAAAACCTTCCTCTTAAATCACTCTATCTATTGCTGAAAACCGCATTAACACCCAGTAGTTTAAAAGATCTAAGCGTACATACATAGGGACAGGGTGGGAAGCGACTTTGTTTTATACTATGTATTTAGAAGTCTGAATTCTATGAATATATAAATAAAGCCTAGATAAAGCCTGATGGCTTTAAGTCCGCCAATTGTATTAATTTTTGTGCAATAAAGTTTTTAAATAAATAAATAAATATATAACGCCAATTTATGGACATTTTATAGATATTTCTTAATTTTGTTTTAAAGATCCAAAGGCAGACACTACATTGTTCCACTTGCTGCAGTCCCGACAAAACTCTCTCGTCTCCAAAGACATCAATCTTTTCATATGTGCTCGTCGGTTCAAAAATCAATAACGCAAATACAAATAGGGCAAACACCTTTTTTCCTCTGCAATTTCGATATTTCGTTTGGATAGGTATTTAATGTTTTTTTGATATCGACATATCAGTATCGGCGGATCTTCGATATCGATAAACATCAATATTTCTGTGCGTTGATATTTATCGGTACATCGATATATCGTCGCATCACTAGTCATAAGCACTGTTATTGACAGCGCGTTACGCACGCCTGTTACCGCTTTCCGCTCACCGGCTGACGGAATTAAATCGGACCAGGTTTTTAATTAGGAGTGGCCCACTCGATGTACCTACTCGTAATTGTGATAATTGAACGGAGGTCAGATGGTAGTCGCTCCACTGTAATTACCTGATCGCCAAATCCTGGATCATGGTCAAGGCGGACCCCGGGCCCTCGTGCTCAAGAGCACAACCGGGATATTAACGCCAAAATATTATTATTTTATTTTATTAATAATGATAATTGAAACGTCTAAATAATAGGGGGTATTGTTGGAGGTCGGTGATTTGATCGGTATAGCTTTCACTTAAATTAACTTAAAAGTGTAAAAAGTGGTCAATCTTTAACGTTTCTAGCGTAAGTGATAAATATGCGTTTGCATACTTTTCGTACGCGTACTTATATTTACGTGAATTTCGAAAAATGAAAGCTTTGACGAAATGGCGCGAATGTTAAAACGATCCGCCATAAATACTAGTCTGTAGCAGGGTAATTGCACTGATGTGGTTGTCGTGGACCTGTGTGGATATTAGTAGTTGTTAACTTCAATGATTTCAGTATGATTAATGGTGAATTTAAAGGGGCCGAGAAGTTCATTGCCTTTGAGGCACCGACATGGTGTTATTAACAAATTCACACAGCGCCATCTAGCTCCAAAGTAAGCAAAGCTTGTGTTATGGGTGTTAGATAACTGATTAATCACTTATATCCATTTTTTTAAATACATACTTATTACTTATAGTACCTACATCCAGACCCGTAACAGAAATTAAAATTCATCGTTTCAGTTTATGTTCGACCGCGAATCGAACCCGGGACCTCTGCGTGGCAGACCGACCAACCAACTGACCTACTCAGGTCGTCATCCCGGTTAATCCGACCATTAGTATAACACCGCAAATCACTATAGACACTAGACGGTTTAACATCCAAGCCTCCCCGTCCCCTCCCTATTATCTGTCAGTGTGTCTGTGTTCTACATACTACAGTGGAAACTGGCTAACGAGTCGACATTTTCAACGAAGTTCCGAGCGGACAGCCGCGTCGCTTCCATTCCAATTTAATTAGGAGCTATTGATCTGTTTGGAGAGAGTCCGCGTATGCCGTAGTACAGGCTACTAGCTACAGGAATGAGCAATAACGGATGCGTGATTGCATGTTTGTTTAATATGAGTTTTTCATTCATTCGTGTTTCGACTCCCAGGTATCGTTGGATGGACGAATTCCGAAAAGACCTGCGCGAACTCATTGCGAACAAATCGCGAAGAATACCTGGAGAGGTTTTCCCTGGAGAGTACAATGTGGAGTCCTTCAAGAAAGGGGTGAAAAGGTTTATACGTGGTCGGCAACGCGTGGGTGATGCCCCTAGTATTGCGAACGTCCATAGGCTACGGTGACTGCTTTCCATCAGGCAGGCCGTAAGCTTGTTTGCTACCTTAGTGGTACAAAAGAAAAAAGGATAGGGACAAATGGCAGTCGGACCCCCAAAATCCACTTTGGGAGCCAGCGAAGTAGTAGAGTTTAGTCTAGTTTATCGATATCTATTGGTTGGATTAGGTTAGGTTTATTGTCGTTCCTGTAAGTTACATTATCAATCCATCCCAAAAAAGCCCTTGCCAAGGGTTACACAAGTGACAACGCACCTGCATTTTTTTTACATTTTACGAATACGAATCCAAATCGTAGATTTTAGGGACAATCCCTACATTCCACCAGGTCTGTTCACTTGTTACCACGCCACCACAAAAAAATCGATGTTGGTCTACAAAATAACTAAGTTACTATTAGCATTTTATATAGCAACACACTAACACACACACATACACACACACGCACACACACACAGACGCACAGACAGATGATTAGAATTGTTTAAAACGTATTTTTTTGTAATGGTAACTTTTATTAATAATTTACTTCTACAGAGTAAGAATCTGTTATCGGCTTTCTGTTATTTACAAATATCTGATGTAAAAGTTTAAGAGCTGTTGATTCTATGACAAATTACAAAAAAAAAAATACTCCGAACAGACTCGTACACACAACCGACCCTGTAGACCCCAACCGGGTCCAATTGACCCGCGCGATTGCTGCGCGCGCGCCCCGCGGGTCACCCGCGCCCGCGGTACCAGAGTGGACGTCCATTTGATCCCATCACTTAGCAGTAAAGTGATGACGAAACAGTCCCGCGACTATGGGACTGTGGGATTGTTTTGTCACGCAATAAAGGGCATGATTCATGAATTGATTAGAGTACTTTTGGCTGACGGTTTTCAGTGGGTGGAAGAGAGATAAATGATTGTCAACATGTACCTCCGTCCGTCCGCGGTATTGCAAAATTGTAAAGCCTGTAGGCTACGTTGGCCTCATCGTTACGTTCTACCAACGGTTACAACGTAATTGGAAGAAAGAAAGAAGAAAATATTTATTAAACATAGACACAATGACATGACAAACAAACGTTAATTAAAGAAAGCCCTCCCAAAATTTTGCGGTGCCCCCACAGGGTGGTATATGCTTGTTCGTCTTAAGTTTGACTATTATTGTATTACCATGTAGCATTTGCATGCTATAAACAAATAAATAAAATTATTATTATTTTTATTTTTTATTTTTTTTTGATAAAAAAAATTAATTAATTTTGTACCTAAGTTAGGTTATGGGCGGTTTTACATACTTTTGATTTTAAACGTCGTATTTATTATAAATTTTACACTTTGCACTTTCGAGTATTTGTAAAATAATTCTTGAGTTAGAAAGGTATTTCTCGTGGGAAAAGGGCGTAACGGTATGTGTGTATGTATAATAATATTACGATATGAAGAAAATAGAAATGTACATTTACCCAATGTTTTAAACTATCGCGGTTATTATCACACATTTTAAGGGTATGTTCCGGGTTTCCTACCGCGTAAGTTTGGTGTTGACGAGTTGTCCGATATTTCGATGCATGCATCCTGGTCACGGGATACCCTTAAAATGTATATTTACCTATTTTCACCGAAGAACGAAACCATCATAAGTCATCATCACACCCTACAACTACACAGTACACGGATACTACGTTCGTCTACACGAGATCACAATTACAGCACTTAAAACAAACTCGGCAGCCATAACCGGGTGGGTCCACTTGACCCGCGGGACGGGGTCGCGGGTCAACCGGTCGGCCTGACGCTTTATGACAGAGCGGTGTCCGGCAGAGTAGCATTAACACTAGGGTTGTGTTACCCGTCAGTTTTTCTGATCAGAAACTCTACATAGTTTCTGAACATAAAAAATTACTGGTAGTACTTTAATGTATAAAAAATCAGAGCCAAGCATTTTGACGTGGGATATTTATAATGCCTAAAAGTGATGCGTCGGAAGAGACTGCTGGGCTTCTGCGGAGAGCTGGGATGGCTAAATTAGCATGCCTTAACTACGTACAAAAGACTAGGTTTGAGTTAAAGTGCGGAAAAAGGAGCCGATTAACCTAATGCCTACGAAATCGATGGCTCTGCCTACCCCACCTGTGGGACAGAGGCGTGAGCTTTATGTATGTACTCGTATGTAGATACATTTACAATGCAACAATTTCTGTGACAGCGGCCAATCAGGGGTCGTCAAACAGTGGTCTCAATCAGTGTGCCTCGCATATATAGTGTGCGGGATTCAAACCAATAATAATATGTGATAATTATATGCTCAAAGCTGATGATAAAATTATAGATTCGGTGAAATATTTGTGGTTCATTTCTTTACTAGCAGTCCCCGGCGGTTTTCGCCCGCGCGCAATTCGGATCTCTGTAAACATTTAATGATCACGCCCCTCTATTTTTACTGTATGAAAAATATAATCTATTACTCTAGAATCATGAAGATTTATGTTACAGAAATAATTTTCAAAATCGTTTACTTTCGGAAATTACCTCCAACAAACGAACTCACCAAGGGTTTTTAGATGACTGTCATGTTCGGCTTTAGTCATGTTCTATATTTGGTCATGTTATGATTTCATATAAACTTTCCTCTTTATAACGGTAACGAAGTAACGATAGCATTGTCCTTTTCTCATTGTTTCTTGTATGCTGTATTATGCCATGTATTGTGCCCAAATGTACTGTGCCATGTGTGAGTTAGATGTAATAAATGATTTTTATTTATATTTATTTATTTGACAAATGATTAAATTATTTATTTCTTTATAATATTAGTATAGATGGATTGAACTATATTGCCACACCCTATCCACAGTACAGTAACCAACGCATTTGAGACTGTAAACAAAGAGACGCATCGAATACAGCTCCGAGTCACAGGTCAGAAGTCAGAACCAATTGACTCGTGAGTCAGCCGAAGCTGCGACGCATTCCTCTCCACCGCCCGGTCACAGTGTCAATTATGATGTGTCAAATGGAGGACTCCTAAACGGGCAACACTGGAGCCTAATTGGAGACGAACTGTGCGGTTCCAAAGGAACTTTCTCCCACGCACAGTAAGGTTTTGGAAAGAATAACCTGGAGAGGTTTTCTCTGGAGAGTACAACATAAAGTTCTTTAAGAAAGGTTTTTACGGGTTCGGCAATGCGTGGGTGATGCCTCTGGTATTGCAAACGTCCATAGGCTGCGGTGACTGCTTATAATTAGGCCGGCCGTAAGCTTGCTTGCCACCTTAGTTTGTTTAGAAAAAAGAGTCGAGGCGTATTCATGACGCTCCTAACCCGATTCGGAAAATCCCTTTGCAATTTCCTTGCGGTAATCCAGGATAACATCGGATTAGACAATTGTTAGATTAGCGAGTAACTCTTAATACATCACCAGAAGGCGGTGCCACGGAACGTTTCAAATAACAACGATTCGTACCTGAAACAAACAAAAATACATTGTTAGTCAGTGATTCATAACATTAAATCTTAACAAAAATGAGTTTTTTCGCACCAAAAGCATTATCATTTATGAGGTGGTAGGACTGAAGCCTGAGGAGTCCGCCTGGGTAAGTACCACCGCCTTATTTATTTCTGTCGCCAAGCAACAATGCTTGCATTGTTTTGTTCCGGTTTGAAGGATAAGGTAGCCAGCGAAATTACAGGCATGAGGCATTCCATCTTAGTCCTCACAGTGACAACGCACCTGCGGTCCTGCATTTTGTTGCCTGCAATCTAAATGCATGAATCGTAGAAGTTATGGGCGACAGTTACCACTTACCATCAGGTGGGCGGGCTGTCTGCTCGTTTTTCACTGCGTAGAACAAAAAAACTTTCAAAATCATTCACTTAACGCCGGTTGAAGGTACTTATGATTCAGAGCACAATAACAATGAAGTTATTTCTGTGATACCTTCCTTAGCCTCTGTTCTCAACTTTCCCGATAATGCGGTGCCCGGAAGCGACCTTGGCCCTAGCTGCGGCCCTGTCGCGGCTGTCACCGGCGCGCGCGGTGATTAATTCACTCTTCAGCGCTAATTTGAGCGTGGACAGGGCCGGGTCAAGGATTTAATAAGTTGGGTATTTTGCTTGGGTTTACGTAGGTACTATATTTTTATATTAGTACAGTTTGGCGTTTAGGTTTCCCGTAATTTTTCAGGATTTGAGATGTGGTGGATGGGGGCTCTCAAATAACCCCAAATTAAACTTTTTTATTGAAAACAAACTTTACAGCATTAGAGGCGACCAGTACACTGTAAAATTAAACAATATACTGCAAAGAAAACACTTCGGGGACTATATCTTTCTTTATGCCGTTACTCCTGCGGCTGAGATACTGATATGAATGATAATGTTTTAAACAATCGCGGTCATTATCACACATTTTAAGGGTATGTTCCGGGTTTCCTACCAAGTACCTTTGTCAACGAGTAGCTCGATATTTCGACGCATTCGCTCACCAGTCGTCCCGTGACCATGATGCATGCAACTGCGTCGAAATATCGGACTACTCGTCAACAAAGGTACGCGGCAGGAAACCCGGAACATACCCCTAAAATGTGTGATCTGAATGAGTCAAAAATTACAAAGTATTCCCTCCATTGCCCCCACCGAATCGAAATATCGAGCTACACGTCAACAAAGGTACGCGATAGGAAACCCGGAACATACCCCTAAAATGTGTGATCTGAATGAGTCAAAAATTACAAAGTATTCCCTCCATTGCCCCCACCGAATCGAAATATCGAGCTACACGTCAACAAAGGTACGCGATAGGAAACCCGGAACATACCCCTAAAATGTGTGATCTGAATGAGTCAAAAATTACAAAGTATTCCCTCCATTGCCCCCACCGAATCGAAATATCGAGCTACACGTCAACAAAGGTACGCGATAGGAAACCCGGAACATACCCCTAAAATGTGTGATCTGAATGAGTCAAAAATTACAAAGTATTCCCTCCATTGCCCCCACCGAATCGAAATATCGAGCTACACGTCAACAAAGGTACGCGGTAGGAAACCCGGAACATACATACCCCTAAAATGTGTAATCTGAATGAGTCAAAAATTACAAAGTATTCTGAATCAGTCTCTGTACAGGGCCGTAGTGGGGGGCAAAAACGACCCCCTCCCTCGCAGACAGGAGACACGGGTACCGAGATTCCGGGCCACGACTCCGCGGCTGTCGGCGGACCGCTGTGATGTATTAATGAGGCGGTGAGTTATTAGATTCATGCCTTGTTGGTGTTTTCGGAACAGATAAAGATATTGGCTGTGTGGAATTGCAACCTCTTTCGAACACGGGTGTCAATATAGTTATAACTAGCGACCCGGCCCGACTTCGCACGGGTAGTCATTATACACCTAAACCTTCCTTATGAATCACTCTGTCTATGGGTGAAAACCGCATGAAAATCCGTTCAGCAGTTTTTGAGTTTATCGCGAACAGACAGACAGATGTAGTGATTAAGTGCGTTTCAACGGCAATAAGAAAATTAAAGAAAAAAAACAAAATAAACATTGCGTAGCACATTCAACAATATAATTATCGCTCACAATTGTCGTCGTTTTCTACTGAACGATCACTAACAAGAGTTTCTAATTTGGGGAAACCCAGGCTCTGTATCACTCGATTCATATTATAGAAAACAGTGTACCCCGTCAGTAAACAAGTTCAAAACACTAGACGATGCCAACCCCTTTGAGGGTTGCCCACCAGCTAATTGGTAGGGTACGAGTGGGTGCAGCGCGCTGAGCTTGCATATTTTAGACGTCGCAACGACGCTGTAAGTTTTTTAAAAGTAATAGAACGTCATTTATAAAAGTCACAACAAACAATTTGATTTCTGTAGGATTGTTTATTTTCGTGAGTTATTACAAATGTTAATAAATAATGGGCAAAACAATTAAAAGGAAGTGCGGAAGTTAATTTTAAAAAGTACAAGTTCAAGCTAATAGTGATCAAATAACTGAATGTTTACAAGAAAGACTGACAAGGACAGATTATCCAATCGATATTGCCATATCCACACTTTATAATTTTTACCACTGTCAGTCAATACGGACTTATCGTGGTCCTATTCTATGTATATAGCTAGATTAAGGTATTCTTTCAAAATTCGAGCAACAAACCTTAATTCGATGTTTTAAACAAAGAAAGAATGAAGAAAGAAGAGACATTTATTACACACTAGTGGACCCAGCGCGACTTTGTTCACGTAGCGTCCTACCCCTACATTACCCCTACCCTACCCCTACCCTACCCTACCCCTACCCTTTTGAGGGTTTTCCCGGCAATTATTCGAATTTTTCTCAACTTTTAAACCTTCCCTAGACCTCCACGAACATTTCAAAACCAAGATAAGATAAATCCGTTCAGCCGTTCTCGAGTTTTAGCGAGACTAACGAACAGCAATTCATTTTTATATATATAGATAGTACACCACGACACAATAACAGTTACAATTACAGACAACAGAAACATTAATACTTAAAATATCTAAATTAAAACAATACGTAGCCATGCCACTGTCGGCGCCGCGGCGACCAGCGTAAATGGTACCCACTCAGCAAGAAACGAGTCACAGCGCTGGTATTCTGTGTGCCCATTTTTTAGGTATCACTTTTTAGGTATCAGAAAAACGACACATTATGTTGTAGACCTAGAAAACGCGCCGTCCCCAACCTGCGCGGTCCCTGCGCCGCACGCGAGCGCGCACGTCTCCGGCGCAAATCCAATGCAAACATTTACCCGGACGCTTTGCAGTGATTAATCGACTGGGCGTACGCGAATGTGCCCGTGTATACGGTCGTACATTACATACATAGTCACGTTCGTTAATCCCATAGAGACTGTGAGGGCACCGTAGGTTAACTTACGACAAGAAATTTGATGATAGAGCTTCATATATGTATATATTTATGTGTTTATATATGTATATATTTATCATATGGATATATGTTTATGGGTATGTATATTTATGGTTTACATATTTATGTACTTACTTACTGATAAGTCTTACTGGTAGGTATATATTTAAATTAATTCTTTGGTTATTTTTAAAGTAGGCAAGGTACTCGCTAAAGCTCCTTTCGGCTTGTCTAAGGTTAGCTGGAAAAGATCCCGTTGTGGGATAAGTTCGCCTTTGCTTTGTAAGTGTTTCCTATTGAAATGTACTATGTTGTTGCAATAAAGAGTTTACATACATACATACAAGAAAAACTACGCTTCGTAGCGATAGTAGAAGTTTAGGAGACCCACAGAACGTTGATCTGCCCGTGCACCAAACAGAAAAGGGAGTTTAATGTGGCTGAGAAGCGAAACAGCTAAAACAATGTGAGGCAGATCGGTTTTTTTTATTTTTAGAACCCACACAAGAGGATAAATAAATAAAAATAAAATAAAATAAGTAAGTACTGTCGCTAAGAAATGCCAAAGATTAGGTCATTAAAAAAATGTTTTGTGTCAGGTTGTGCACAGGCTGGCCGACGTTTTGTGGGTTTCCTAAACCTCGGTTTTATTGCACACATATTACAAGACAATATACAAGACTTAACAACAAGAATTGCACAAGCGCAGTCGAATAGAGATAGAATATCTATGGGCGCGCATAGCAATGTTAGCTCCTTTTATACCTATTTATACTAGTTTTATTGTAAATACGTATACGTATTTCATAGTAAAACAAGATGCAGTTCGAAATCGCCTCAATCCCAGGTCTACACGGACGAAGTTGCGGATAAGAAGCCATAAATAACTTCTGTACACGAGTAGTGACTGGAAAACCGTTCGAAGTGAACATTGAGTCAATTCCGTCACTCGAGAGCGCTCCCGCGACCTCCCAATGGGCACTCGAGCGGCAGGAGATTGCACTCGCCAGGCAGTGGGACAAGTAATTGGTTCGCTGCATCTTTGCCGTCTCTTTGCGGATGCCAAGACTTGTCCTCAAGACAGGCAATGGATGCTACTGTACTAATTGGCAGTGCTACATATGTCTGTTTGTGATTGTAACCAGTATAAATGAAAGTCGCTTCCCGCTGTATGTCTTTCTGTATCTATGTCCGTATGTACGCTTATATCTGTTAAACTGCACAACGAAGCTTGCATATAGGTTCTCAAGTATTTTCTTAACCACTAAACCTGTAACTTTAATGAAACAAGCTAAAAACCATCTCAATTACACTGCCTTTTAAATAGAGTAAACCGCAACCAAATCGGTCCACCCGTTCGGGAGCTACGATGCCACACACATACACAGAGCTACAGATACACAGAGAGCCACAGATACACACGTCAAACATATAACAACCCTCTTTTAAAAATGTTACACATCGTGAATGATTAGTGAATTACAACACCCGTCGAGTTGTTTTCTAATGTGACGTTTAACGTCTACCAAATGCCGGGAACGTTGGCAATAAAGGTATATTTAGGGCGATGTTCCTTCACGCGGGCAGCGGTTCGATTCCCGGTTTTTGTGTGACTTTGGTAAAAAGGGAATCCGATTGGCTCGGGTCTAATAAGCATTATAGCGTATAATATAAGCGTATCGTATAATAAAACATGTTTAAAATGTATATTAAAGAAGTCATACCATGTAATTGTACTCTATTTTTATGTATAATCTCAAATGATCTACCGTTTGGTTTGTATGTAGGTATGTAGCAATTTAGGAAATTATTATATTCTTTTAAGAGCGTCGGTGGCCGAGCGGTTACAGTATCCGACTCGTAAGCCAGAGGTCCCGGGTTCGAATCCCGCTCCGGCCATGTACCAATGACTGTTTTCTGAGTTATGTACATTAGTTGAATACTAACCGATGCTCTTACGGTGAGGGAAAACATCGTGATGAAACCTGCACATTCAGGCGACTGGATGTGTAACCATGATCCAATCTGGTCAGGTTCCCCTGGAAGCAGGGTCATGGAGGTCAGATGGCAGTCGCTCCACTGTAATTACCTGACCTGCCAAATCCTGGATCATGGTCAAGGCGGACCCCGGGCCCTCGTTCTCGAGAGCACAACCGGGACATTAACGCCAAGATGACTATTTTTTTTTTTTATTATGTTCTTTTAAAATATTATTCTGCATAAAACTGTTTGTTTCTAATGAACAAAAGGAAAAAAAAATTAAGCACGCCGATGCCGGTAACTGGATGGGTGACGTTTCATACTTTGAGGCTAGTGGAACGTTCAGCACCGCAACAAGCTCGCTACTCGGTGGGTGTGCCTCCTAAATAACACGTGGCGAAGTGAGGTTCACTGTTATAGATTGGCATATTATATTATTAACATCACTCTTGAATTCATTTATTTTTCATTATTATCTGATGGAAAGTGGTCACCGCTGCCTATAGTCATTAGCAACGCCAGGGGTATCGCCAATGCGTTGCCCATCTCTATAATACGTTGGTCTGGCAGCAAAAAGATAAATATCCTTCCACTGCCAAGCCACGTACGGTGCTAACCTCCCTAGTACTATCAAATAGTAAAAACCACTATGCTCAGTACACATTCAACCTAAGCGGTTCAGTTGGTTAACACGCAGGTCGCCACGCAGAGGTTCCGGGTTCGACTCCCGGCCGAGTAGAAATTTAAATGATGAATTTTTATTTCTGTTGCGGGTCTGGGTGTAGTATGTATGATAAGTATGTATGAAAAAAACTATATAATTAGTTTATCAGTTATCTAACATTCATAACACAAGCTTTGCTTACTTTGGGGCTAGGTGGCGCTGTGTGAATTTGTCCAAGAATGTTTATTTATTATTTATTTACACACCATGGCTTTGCATTCCCTTTAGACTTTTAGGGTAAACAAGCCTGCGTGCCCCTTTGCTTCCCTTTAACGACAATGATAATAAAACGTCGACCACATGGCGGTAATGTCCGCAATAAAGGGCGGTATTTTAGTGCCGGATCCGATCGAGCGGGGGACCGTCACGCGCAGCGAAGGTGCTAAGTGTCGATGCGCACGCGCCGGGACGGTCGGCAAGGGAATGCAGTTTTTTTTTATGCTAGTGAGCAGACAGCCCGCCTGGTGGTAAGTGGTAACTGTCGCCCATAACATCTACAATCCAATCTAGTTTTTTTATGTCATTCGGTAGGCCAACAACAGACAAGCGGGCAACCTGATGGAAAGTGTTTACTGCTGTCTATAGACATTAGCAATACCAGGGGAATCGCCGATGCGTTGCCCACCTCTATATTTAAAATTTTGCTCTGGCAGCATAAAACAAATGCCCCTCTACCGCCAAAGCCACGGTTCCCCAAACCCCCACACCATGGAGACCTCACTCACAGACAGGAACAGAATACTACTTCAAATAGTATTGTTTGGCTGCGGTATTCAGTCGGGTGACTCCATTGCGAGCGGGATACCCTAAAATTATAATAATATGACACGGGGTGCGAATCGACCCCGAGACCGGAAGACCTTGATCAATCTCGCTACGACAATAGTAGGTTTTTCGGTCTTTTCCACCTCTCTAGATTGTTTATTTCTCGATCTTAGATTCTCCTAGTTGGCTGGTAGATAACGCTATTTTAGCTTTAACTCTGCCACTTATACTTATTTTGTGCATAAAGTTTAAATTAAAAACAATAACAGACCTAACACAGGCCCTAGTCTATTTGGGCTGCTATGTACATATACCATTTTGGACACAAGCGTAGACTCAAGGTATTAATGTCATTACGCATTGACAAAATACCAATAAATAAATAATATTTCCAGCCCTCAGCTGCCAACGCTACATGCGCAGGCGCACCATAAAAACCTTTAAAAAGCGATTTATTTCCGGCGCGACGCCACATGGCATCACTATGAGACAATTAACGCCACCGCGATGGGACCCATTTAGAACTATACGATCGACGATCGTGTCTCTTTCTTTCTTTCTTTTCATTGTGGAGATATACGATCGTCTCTAATACAGGGTGCAGTGTTTAGAGGTTATAACGTCCAATTATCACGCGTCAAAGCCATTGTGTGAGCTTAGTATCTCCATTCTTTAATGAATTCATTCATTTTGTTATAGACAACAAAACTACTTCTGCTCATAGCGGTCAATCCCAGCTTCTGACAGGGTCCGCTTGACTAATCCGCATCCTTAATTTCGCTATAAATACAACAAAATCATAAAATTTACTAAATCTTTGGTTGATTCCTTATAGCTTTGAGATTTGAGACGCAGAGCCATCGGCTTAAGCGGATGGTGTGGTCTTCTAAGTCTCTTAATGCAAATAAAAATCTATTCTATTCTTATTACATCGCGCAACAGTTCGATGGTTGTATAAGAACATGGAGTGGCAGCAGCAGTTTAGTAAATATTTATTTTTACCTTATCTTTTGCCACTCACGACTGCATCCTACTGATGAAGACGCGACGGAAGCTACGAACCGGACACGTCTCTTTTCAATTTTCAATTATTTCTAATATGTCACATTCATACGGAAGCATGCACATAGGTATGTTATATGATCTTATTATAAGCGTTTGTATGTAGTTTTTCCATCTTCTCGAGAAACGTACCTACTCTCCCAGAGCTTTCCTTTCCAGAGTCTGTTGCTGTGTTGTGCCCTCATCATCTCAGCTCAACCGATCTCAGTCCACGATCGACTCTGTACCTCTTGCATACATCGGCCTGTTCCCTGCCAGTGTAGGCTAGGGTATAATTGTTGTTTTTTTTATCCAACTAAGATGGCAAACAAACTTGCGGTCTGCCCGA
This sequence comes from Blastobasis adustella, assembly GCA_907269095.1. NCBI lineage: Eukaryota > Metazoa > Arthropoda > Insecta > Lepidoptera > Blastobasidae > Blastobasis > Blastobasis adustella. Next base: position 4,779,071 of record OU026132.1, read on the forward strand.
TGGTAAGGAGTTACCGCAGCCTATGGACGTGTGCAATATCAGTGCTATCAGGGGTACCGCGTTGCCAACCCTGTAAAATATTTTCTACCCCTTCCTTAAAGAACACCACGTTATACTCCCCAGAGAAAACCTCTCCAGGGGCGCATTCAACAACCTCACTTTGCATGGCAGACTGTCATGACTTGCAACAAAACCCAGTTGACATCGCACCCATCACCGCCGCCCGCAAGCTCGCAACAGATCCCTTATACGCGTCGCAGCGTACGGGGCACATTGATCACGTGACGGCGGCGGCGGGCCGCGCGCCGCGGCTGCGCACTGCGAGGCGGGAAGCTATGGTGTGCGGTACGAGCGACGAGAGGTAAACGTGTTTTTTTTTTGTCATACCATACCAATGCGTACACGTCTTTCTAAACTTCCACAATAAACAGCAGCAGCAGAAGAGCCACAACAGAAACAGAGAATAGAGCTATATCCCAAAAGGCTCCTATGGCAGATATATCAGAAGGGCGTAGGATGAAATGTCAACAAATGAAATGTCATAATTTTCAAATAGTAAAACATTATTTTTCAAACACACCTTCATTTAAAAAAATAAAGTTTTTATAAAAGAATGACAGATCCCTAAAAATACATAACGAACCTGCCGCAACGCACGCGGAACCCAAAATACGAAACATTAAAAACTTTTAGCTGAGTTTTTCTCAAAAATAAGGTCGTTAGGACATAGCATTGTTTCCATGTTTTTCTCTTCTCATCGTTGAGCGACTTAAGCCTTAAGAAGTTTCCTCTACCCTCAAAACACGCTCCAACCGTCCAATTTACACCACACCCCCTGGGGTAAAGTCTGCGGAGTTCCATTTGCAGTCCAGTGGCGTGCCACCGCCACCCGCCCCCCGGGGCAGAGAGCAAGCAACAATGAGTAAGTGCGGTATTCTGCCTATGCGGGCGCGGGCTCTGAGAGGACGCAAATGGTGCTTTTACTGAATCACGAAATGAGGAAAGGTTGCGTTTGCTAGTAAAGAATGTATACTGTGAATGTTTTTTAGGAATTTTAGTAAAACTTTTTTACGCTGACCAATAACATTTAAGGAACGTAGATATTAAACCTACATGAGAGCGACAAGTTGTGCCTGCCCTATCCGTCAGCACAAGTGACAATAGCTGTTGGCCCGAATTAAGTTACGAAACAATAAGCAGCTTACAAAAGTAATTCATCCATTGAACAGTAAAATCTGTTAGAGAACGCTTATAGGACCACGATACCAAAATAAAGACATTAGCCAAAATTTGTACCAATGCCATAAAAAAAGAAAAGGAGCGTCCCGTCAAGCCGTCATAATTCAGACGCCCAGGTCGCGCGCCCCGAGCCGTCATCGTGTAATAAAGATTTGTATCGGAGGCGACAACCCCAAATTGCGGAGTCGCCCGCCCGTGAGTCAATTAACATTAATTGCGGGTGGCACCTCTGCCGGCCGCGCTCTGGGGGCGGCCACTCTGTTACCAACTTCATTGGGATCAGGGCGATTACGAACAGTAATCGGGGGCGCCTCGGCACTTCGGCCGAGCGGCGACTGGGCACCGTAACAGAGTATCCGCTCTGCCGCGCTGGCGAATCACCAGCTTCACCTGAGCTACCGCGCCCCCGACGCTCTGGCGCTCCGTGGCGGCCGCGGGTGGCACAGCCATCCGAGAAGGGGTCAAAGTATATTGGACGGTGCAGACGAGTTGGGACCTTCTGCAACGAGGCGAATCAATTTCCATTTGGGCGCCTCGCGCGGGAGCTGCCACCGCCCGCCCGACGGGGAAAATCCGACCCTCCGCCGGCGGTAATAAAGCATAATTCACTCCGGCTTTGGATTTCGGGTGATTCCTTCGGTTATTTGTTGGGGTAATACGTGATTTGAGCCGCTGATAGTAGGGTTCATTTTAGTAAGGACGGTGTGAAATATGGCCGTGACGGGTGGGCCGTATTTTCAGCGCCATAAGTTTTATTTTGGCGGTTCGCAGATGAGTTTCGAGGAGGATTAAGGGGGCGATAATCTGGCCGGGAGCTGGCGGTGTCTCGTCAACTTTTAATTAAACTTTGACGGGTAAGACGCGCGGCGGCTTTAAGGATACACTTTGTACAGATATTTATTTTAATAAGATCTGCGTGCCGCTTCCCGAGACGGGGAGGTTTGGGGAGCTGATTTGTCATACAATTATCCGAAACCCAGCTTATTTATATTATTTTCTTACTAAAGAGATATCGCTTATGAGACAATAAGTCCCGCTCTCACTCATCCGCGTTCGTTTAGCCACTTCCGAGTGGTTCCGAGAACGGACCAACAAACCAACAAATACTCAATACTTAGATCCTCATTTAACTCATAAATAATATTCCTAACACCAAACCACCAATATTCCAAAAAGAAAATCTATGGTCTCGAAGTCTCGACTGATCGAATCTCCAATAAAACCGCCCCCCACCCTTCTCACCGGGTACTTAACAGCAGCAGGGTCGCGCAAACTAAGCGGATGATTCAGTCGATAGCGGCGAAGAGGCTAGCCTGACCCCGCGCCCCGCAGTGCCCCGCAATGCCCCGCGGGGGGTACCCCGCACGGCGGGTCGGAGCCTGACAAGCGTCTAATTGGCGACGCCCGAGCGACCGTCGTCATTCCGGCCGCGGGCATGTCGAGGGTTAGCGCCACGGACCAACAAGTTGGTCGGAGGTGACGTATCACTACCTGCATAGTATAAAACATTTCCCAACAGCTTCTTGCCTATCTGTCCCTATGTACGCTTAGACCTTTTAAACTACGCAATGGATTTTAATGCGGTTTTCAACAATTAACAGAGTGATTCAAGAGGAAGGTTTGTTAGCAAGAAAACAAGGGTAAAGTAGGTGTATGCAGGGGTAGAACGCCACGCGAACGAAGTCGCGCCTGGTCCACTAGTACATTATAAACCAAAGACCTACGCCGCGTCTGTTTGCGATAAACTCAAAAACTACTAAACGAATTTTCATGCTGTTTTCACCGATAGACAGAGTGATTAATGAGGAAGCTTAGTTGTATAATTTGTTAAGGTTACTACCCGTGCGAAGCCGGGTCGGGTCGCTAGTTATCGCTCCCGAAACCGTTCAACCAGTCGCAGGGTCCCCAGCGGACTACCTTGATCGATCCCGCTTCGCCAACGGTATTGGGCGGCATGCCTAACAGGTGGCGAGCTCGTTGCGGTGCTACCGTTCGCCTAGCCTCAAAGTACGGTCTCCTATCCAGTTACCGGACTCTGCGTGCGTTGCTTAAATTGGGTTATCGGAATCGCAAGGATGCTCCCTCTAGACTAGGGCCGCTACAGGGCTTTTTGAAGACATATTCTGGTGTTATACATTCACCAAGTGTATCTGATCTGGTTGTCTGTCGGTGGTATCGTGCCTACCATTGGGCCAATTTCCAAGTCGAGTTTCATAGCATTTCATAAGTTTCGGAAATATATGAATAGACTTAATCGCGGGTGACAATACAAAATACATAAACCGATATCTGCCGGTCGTTGCTATAGAAGTATCAACAGTTGAAATAAATAATATACGTTTGCCAATAGGCAGTTACCTCTAAATCGCTTAAAAGGATATTCCCCCGGCGCGCTCTATACAAACGAAGTTACATCTTATTTTCTATATTAAGTTGCACGGGTTTTAATATTTCAATACAAATCTTACGCCCTGTGCACCATTTAAACGATATATTTCAACGAAAATCTGACAATACACAGACATAGACATTGGTTTCTAAAGGCTTCGACTGGTTATATTGAGCCTAGCAATTGCGTCGCACAAGATATTCTCAGACAAATCTGTAAATGGTGAAACATCTGTGTCGCAGCGCAATATTTAAGTCTTGTTTCAACTTGTCAGCTGTTCCCATTTCTATAGAAACGAACGGAAAACTTTCCGATTGTTGTTTTCTATAGTATTGGAAATCTACGAATCTACATTTTCTATTGCTTTATTTGCGAAAGGGTCCAACGAGTTCAGGCAGACTAACTTGTTGCCAAATATTCTTGGTATGAAGTTCGATTTGAATAGAAAAAGAAAGAATTGAATTCGTCCTGTTCCTTTGACATGTGGCCGTCTACTGAAACATCATTGGTAAAATAGAAACATCCGTGGTACTTGTGGTACTCAACAGTATCTGCCTCACCCTATATGGGAAACGGTACGGTATGTATAAATATACGTGTCGAAGAAGCTTTCCCGGTTATAGGTATTCCCAAGAGTTTAGCTGGAAGACGGTCCTTGCGAATTCAGCATAGCCAGCCGGCCGACCGCGCTGGTACACATGTGAGTTCTCCCTCCCTCGATAGACTGGAGGTTGTGATTATACCTTCTCTTTGCGGTAGGCGCAAAAGTCGCTTCTTGCGCCTCACAGCATATGCTGGGATCCATGCTAGAGCCCTTTATGCTAGCCGCCGCGGCACCGACAGTGGCATGGGAGGCTACTCATTGTTCTTATTATTAATGTTTCCTTTTGCAATTATGTAACTATTATTACGTCGTGGTGTGGCATGTGCAAAATGTGTCTTGCTTTCTTAAAAAAAGCCATACAACGCCTCAGCAAAACACCACGCAGACGGCAGCTCGCTGCGCCAAATCTATTTTGTAACCTAATCCCGTAAAAAAGAGCGAACGCCCCACCATTAAAAGCACTTAGCGTGCGAAGTGCAAATCATATTTGCGCGCGGTTGCCAAACGGCAAACACCATTATCCCGGAAAGAGAGAAAAATGCGCCCGAGGATCCCGGTACTGGCTAATGGAGGGGTTATACCGGTAGATATTCGCCCGTACCATTTTACCTCGCAATAAATGGACTGACTAAAATCGCAAGCGACGATGATCATCTTGGCGGTAACGTCCCGGTTGCGCTCACACGCATGAGGGCCCGGGCTCCACCTTGACCATGATCCAGGATTTGGCAGATCAGGTTATTACAGTAAAGCGACTGCCGACTGACTACGGAGGTTGTACATGTTAACAGGGCCACGCAGCCTGTTAACATGAGAACGTAACCAGATTGTCATGGTTACACATTCAGTCGCCTGAATTTGCAGGTTTCATCACGATGTTTTCACTCACCGTAAGAGCATCTTATTAGCATCAAATATTATGTGCTTCTATGATTTATCACCTTATAATTGATTCTATGACCAATAAAAAAATGAAAATTGGACACAATCGGTTTCCCACTTCCCCAACACGCCGGAAATCGTCTCGTACAACCCCTGGCGTAACGAAACCGCGCACACCTCGGCATTCGCCCGGTAACCGCCAAGGCTCATTTCGCCCCCTACCCGGGGCTGGGGTGAGGGGACTTTTTTATCCGGGATAAGGACATCCGTGCCGTTATACGGTTATCCGGCGGACGAGGGTGAGTCGAGTCGCCCGGTCACGGATCCGCGCCGGATATTAGGAGCGAAATAATGCGATGGACTTTGCTTTGTTTTGTGGGGAGACCTTTTGGCGGGCGGCAAGCTAATTCGTTGACGGGTCCCGGTGCCCGGTGGCATTCGTTCGTTGGTGTTTTAGATTGATCAGTTTTCATCCTTGTTGGAACGAAACTTGGTTTCAAAATACTGCTGGAAAGAAGCTGCGAAGTTACGAGAGATAGTGGTTGAAATATACTGCGGTGAAGTTATTGATTTTTATGAGAACAACTATTACATTTACACTGTTATTGGGTCTAGTAACACAACCTTTGCTTACTTTGGGGCTAGATGGCGCAGTGTGAATTGTCCAAGCATATTTATTATTACTATTTATCTTTTTTTATACATACTAGCCAGAATCCGCCATCTCACCTGCCAAGTGACGATGCGGCCGAAAACGGCTCAAAAACCTCCTAAAATCCGTCCTCGCTTCTAACGCTCACTTCTAAACCGACTTCCCGACGAACCGAACCGCTCCACGGCGACCCGCGCCATCCATTACGGTCTATTACTTCCCCGCGCCGCCGGCTCATGGGCTCAGGCTGAGCCCCGATGAGGTGGGACGCGGATTTGCGAGGGTAGCCTAGAGGTTTTTAGTTTTTTATACAAGCAAAGGCAGGCCTTGACAGCCATCTCATCTGGTGAGTGACTATACGGCCGAAAATGAATCAAAGAAATTCATAAAATCCGTCCTCGCTTCTAATTGTACAATGCTATGTTGACGTCCAATAAATGTATTTTCTACCTACCTATATTGAAAAACAAAAATTTTGAAATTTAATTATTTATTTATTTCTAAATCTAATGCTTATTTCTAAACGGACTGACTTCCCGACGATCCAAACCGCTCCACGGTGACCCGCGCCATCCCTACCGCATTACGGTCTATTACTTCCCCGCGCCGCCGGCTCATGGGCTCAGGCGGCTGAGCCCCGGTGAGGTGGGACGCGGATTTGCGAGGGTAGCCTAGAGGTTGTTATTCTTCGGGGCTCTGGGGTCTAGTGATGGGACAGTGTCGATGGTTGTGCTGTCGATTGTTTGATTGAGGGTGATAGGAATATCGATAGCTCGAGTTGTTTGTGTCAATAAATGTTCTTCCTTTCTTTCTTGATTGGTACTGTCTGATAACGAAAGCCTGATTCGTCATCTTTTGTGCTATGATAATAGGGAATTGCAGTTCTTGTTTTACATCTTTTCAGGTGTACATTATGCCCCCATTATTTGACAGTAGGTTCTGTTCTCTAAAACTGAAAAGGAGTTTCTTTCGTCATTGGTACTATCGATATTATTGTTGTTCCAATTAGGACAAAAGCTAGTAGAGGAATAACAATTCGATGTGAGGATAAATACTTTCTACGTGTGTTTATCATTATTGAGTTTTTAATTTTTGTTGGCGTACCTGTTATTTGTCTCAGTGTAAGCAATTTAATTCCAAAATCAGTGTCCATGTGTAACAATCTTTTGTCTTTAATTGTCATATCAACATGTAACAAACATTTATTCCATTTTTTCCCTCCTTTTCCCCGCTCTAATCTAACCACATGGTAAAGTCCGCCGCCCACGCCGAATTTATTCATAGCGCAATCGATTTAGCCGCTAATTGAGCGCCGCCCGCCGCCCTCGCGTACCCACGGACGCGTCGAGACGCGACAGTGGAAATGTCTTGGGGCTGTGTCACTTTTAAGGTGGCAAGTCGTCAGACGGGGCTAAGTTGCGGGACGTGAGCAGATGCTACTTTCCCCCGATGTCCAGGTTGGCCCGGGGTTTGCCTTGACCATGATCCAAGATTTGGTAGGTCAGGGTCACGTATGTCAGACGGCAGACTGCCATCTGGCCTCCGTGTCCCTACTATCGGGAACTTGACCAGATTGGATTCAGGTGACACATTCAGTCGCTTGAACGTACAGGTTACAGGGATCTGTTGGCCGCTACTTTTTTACACCATCCGGGTCTTTTTAAGGCAAGCAAAAGTGTATAAACACTATCTACAAAGTACTTAGATCGGTGACGTAGCACGCTTACATGACGCTACAGCCACACAAGCTAGACTACATCATTCGAACACAAGGTCCGTAAAAACAACCAACCAACCAACAAGGCAACAGCGTCCAATAAATCGTGTCGGGGCGGCGGCGGATAGCGGGCGGTAATTGGCGGGCCGGCGGCGGGGCGACAAATCTGACGGCCATTTCCGGCCGCCCGCGCCCCGCGAGCGAGAGGCTGCCTTTCACGGCGGGGTGTGGTGTGAGGTATGAGCGGGAGACTAATAGGCGAGAGAAAAATCTATACATAGTATAAAACAAAGTCGCTTCCAGCCGTCTATCCCTCTGTATGTACTCGTAGGTACGCTTAGGTAATTTGAATTATGAAATGGATTTTAATGCGGTTTCCACAATAGATAGAGTGATTCAAGAGGAAGGTTTATAGGGTAGGACAATAAGCAAGCGAAGTCGCGGCAGGTCAGCTAGTTTCAGATAACATTGAGAGACTCGCCTGCACTACTTTTGTCATGTGATGCGTAAGCCTAATATTGTGTTTTAGAGGTAACACCAATTGACTTCCATTCAAGGCACGAGTGAATGAATCTTCTGGGTAAGCCCACTCCGTCATCAATATAATCTTAGCGTTCATCTACGATAAAGATAAAAAGCAAACCAATATATTTTCGTTCCATCAAACATCCCGCTTGTCTGTTAGTCTAAAAATAAACATAAAAAAGAACTCCGCTCCGCAATCCGCTACCGCCTTAGCCTTAGGCCCCCGGCAGCGCGCGCACCACCGTTCACGGCCTTTGAACCGGCGGCCGAGCGGTAGCGGCCGATTTGACGGTACGGTCGCCCGGTCGGGCTCGCACATTGCTGTGCAATTTACAACCCTATTGCCACTTCTTTGACATTTTTCGGCTACTACTATATTAATGCAGAGCAAAAGCAATATATTTTTTTATGTTTTATTTCTAATGAAAATTGCGACCACTCAGTGGTCAATTGGTATATGGCGGTAATGGGGATCGAACTGGGTACCTCTCACTTACGAGTTGGACTCACTGTTCACTGGCTCTCTTATCACATTGCATAAAATAATCAAGTAAATTCAAATAAAGAAAACCGCCTCGAAATCAATTCACCCGTTCGGGAGCTAAATTGCCAGACAGACACGGAGGCACATATACACGTCCAACTTATAAGAAAGCATGAATAAACGCAAAAAAAGAAACAACAAAATAAATTTACATTACCATAACATCAAAAAATAATTTTTGAGATACCCCCCTTCCCTTTTTTCGTCGGGTCTTAAAATATCAAAATACCCTCATACTAACTCACCTGGTTGGGCGAAGTAGGGCGGCGCGCCCACACTCATCATAGGGTGCGGCGCACGATACTCCATCGCACTAGACTGGGCACATCACTAGTTATCGACTGTCGATATCGCGGACACTGTCCCGGCACGGCACATAACTACGACCTAACCTTGCGCTACATTTTAGGTCACCAGTCGATAGTTCAAGCGAAACATGGTTCAATTATAGTTTTTCTGCAACATTATAGTAGATTTAGTATGGATTCACGAAGTTTTATGTTTTTATACGCCTGTTTTATAATAGAGATTACGTGTTTTAAGGAGCTTCCGATTCTTCCCGCCTATTTTGGTATTACCTTTATAATGCGTACGGCTAAGGATTGGAACGCGTTGCCTGCGAGTGTCTTTCCTGATCAATATAATCTGGATGCCTTTAAGGCTGGAGTGAATAGGCTGTTCCAAGACGGGCATGCTCCATCTTCGGCCGCATCGTCACTTACCAACAGGTGAGATGGCGGTCAAATGCCTTTCTTGTATAATATTAAAAAAAAAAAAAAAATGGAGGCAGGCAAGGTATTTCGTGTGCTCTAAAATGTACTCATCACACCTCGATTCTCAGTCATGAGGGACCGACAGCAGGAAGAGAGAGAGAAAAAGGTAATGTTTCACAATCGCGGGTAGGTTTTACAATTCCGGAAAATACTTTTAAATTAAACTACCCCCCCATAAATTACACACAAATGGTTTAAATTTGATTTGTCGCTTTTTCCACATTCAATCAATCGTTTTAGTGACAGATAAAGTCAAAACATATTTTAGCTAAAATAGGTTTAATAAACATCAAATAACATTTATAAATAAAACGGTAAACGTATAACAGTCGAGTCTGTGCTCTTTGCAACAGACTGTACAAAACGCCGCCATATTGAGCTGTATTGCATCTCAACGCGGCGAACTGAACAAATTGGCAGCGAGGTACACACAGCAGTATACAGCACAGTGTACAGTCCAAGTATCTCCGTATCAGCAAACAGCTCTCAGCTCTATTATTAAATTTCCAAACCGAAGCGAAACTCGTGGGCGACGCCAATAAATGAATCATGCCCGCCGGCTGTAGGGTTGCCACGAGTCATATTTTAATAACAAAAACAACCGACATTTTAAAGGTATGTTCCGGGTTTCCTACCGCGTACCTTTGTTGACGAGTAGCTCGATATTTCGACGCAGTTGCATGCATCATGGTCACGGGACGACTGGAGAGCTGCTCGGGCTACTCATCAACAAAGGTACGCGGAAGGAAACCCGGTACATACCTTTAAAATGTGTGATAATAACCGCGATAGTTATAAAAGCAGTTATTGTTAATAATAAACATTTTATGTTTTACTCACTCACGAAAAGCTTTCTATTATTAACTAAATCCAGCTCTCTAACTTCATTTGTAGTTGCAAACAACCGAAGTGACAGCCCTACACGGAATCCGGTTTAAAAATTAATCCGGCAGCGACCGGCTCAAATATAACCGGCTCTGTACTGCGATATGGGGGAAGCCACTTTGGCTCTTGGCGGCAGGCGGTGGGTCGGATCAAACCTTTTTTTTTTTTAAAGACTGCTGCGAAAGCTGAAAGGTATGGCACCAATTAAGGTTCAAGTATTTCATTTTGAGTTGTATTGATTGCTAACATGATCATAATCCGAGCGGTATCCTGGCTTCTGACAGCGAACATAAAAATCATGTATTGTATACGTTCTAAAAAGAATATTTTATTATTAAGTAACTCGGTAGTTTTGAATCCACAATTACGTTCAGATTAGCTTATAGCGATAAGGCCGCCTTTGCTCATCTGCCTTTTATTGAATATATGTTCCGTATTTTGTATCTGTTTATTGTATGAGCAATAAAATGTTTATCTGTCTATCTACAACCCGTAATAGAGTGGAGCTACACATAAGACAAAGACCATAAAATAATCGAACCGACAGTGAAACGTTAGAAAACCCCCCACCAATTATCCATATACTCAACTTTTTACTAAACTACTTGTCAATTCATCGCCATATGAATAATTAAAATAACATCACAACTTTTCTACCCCATCCATCCGAACACAATCCGAAACAAACCCGCCACTCGCTACATACGTATCTACGAACCATCCGAACACTGCCTTGCTAGCTCGCTACACGTCTACGAGCGCTACGGGCTACGCCGTAGAGGCGCGTCTACGGCGTAGCAAATAAAACGCAACAGGCAAAGCGCTCTGCGACTACGAGGGGGGTGGGGTGGCGCCTGAGAGGGGTGGGGTCGGTGCAGCACGGGTTAGGTGCGCGTAGAGGTCGCATGGGTGGTCAGGTTAACAGGGTCACGGAGGTCAGATGACAGTCGCTCTGTTATAATTATCTGATCTGCCAAATCATAGATCGTAAAGGCGGGCCACGAATACTTGAGCGAGATAGCACAACCGGAATGTTGATGCCAAGGCATTTCTATTTTTTAATATTTTAATGCGGTTTTCAACAATAGATAGAGTGATTCAAGAGGATCGTTTACAAGCAAGAAAAACAGGGTAGGTAGGGGAAAAGTAGAAATACACGAACGAAGTCGCGCCAAGTCCGCTAGTCCATCCATAAACAACACTATAAACGGGACAAAACTCTACCACATACAACCTCTGAAACGGAGCCATCTGTGCGTCGCATCGGTGCCCAAAACAAGCGCCCGAAATCCGAACCGAGGACTGAACAGTCACCAAGCAAAATCCGCAGGCAGTAAGCCAAACTGGTGTGGACTAGGGTGTCACAGAAAAATGGGGATTTGCGATCGACTTGCGCACGACTCATCTGTCATTTGGTCATTTATAGTCATGTGTAGCAATAAATAAATGACTAAAAGAAAGACACATCTAGCCGGCCCATGGAATACGCGCTACGATACTTGGCACTGCTGTAGCGTCTATGATATTTGAGTTAGCAGGGGAAGTGTTCAGGGGAAGTAGCTCAGACTACGATTTACCCCTGACACAAAAATAGGGGTGATAGGGTGCCGCTATGTACGAACGACTCTTTTCTCAGTTAAGAACCGATGCTCTTACGGTGAAGGAAAACATCATAATGTAACCTACACATTCAGACGACTGAATAGGCCCTGTTCCCCTGTTAACAGGGTCACGGAGGTCAGATGGCAATTGTTCCACTGTAAGCGCCTGATCTGCCAAATCCTGGATCATGGTCAAGGACCCCGGGCCTTCGCTCTTGAGAGTACAATCAGGATATTAACGTCACGACTGGACTACCACCACAAAAATAAGGGTGATACAAACACACAATTATTAGTAGGATTGTCACGCATATTTTATGAATCGTATCGCACTGACACCCCTAGCAGAGCGCCGCAATATCGCCATCTCGCTCGAACACGGGCGAGGGAGGGAGCACGCGACAGTGCACTGAGATTGGATAATCTTGGAGATAAGCCTGTATGGAATAACAATTGAGCAGGCTTATAAGGATGGGCGAAAAAAGATCCTATATGTTATGAACGGTATGGTTCTCCTTATCAAGTCGATAGGCTAAATACTAACTTACAATTTCGCCCAGTATTCGGCAATGCATACAGCGTATGGACTGGCCTCGAACAAGTCCTCCATTGTGAAATTTTAGCAACATTCGGTGTAATTTGAGTAAAACTAAACGAATGCTGATGATTCTAAACAAAAAATAGACAGCACTTTTCGGTTACAATTAAAAAAAACTAAACCTTTAACCTTTAGCTTGTGTCTTGTGTTCAAATAATTTCAGTTCAAAATTACGTTATTTCTTGTGACAATATCATCCAGCCATTAAGGAATGAATGCGTCATTTGAAACGTTGAAGAGTTCAGTTAAATGCCATGAAGGGCAGCAGCCAATCGAAGCTTCTCAATCGCAGATTTTCTTGCCATTTCTCCCATAATACAGCTTGAAATAGACTACAATCGCGCTTTACGTGGGTACATTTAGGGGTGGCCCTGGCCCCCGAAATTCTGAGCCGGAAAGCCCGGAAACAAAGCGGGCCGCTCTGAGGCGGACGTGCAATAAACCACTTAAAGAGGCTCTCGTTATAAATTTAATACAGCCAGTCGGCCGGACGGGCCGTGCAGAGACTGCTGTGGGATGTCGAACGAGAGTTGCTCATACAAGATGGCGATAGATTAATGAAATGGTTGCGCGATTTACATCAGTCAAGTGTTTGGCAAAATTGACAAGTGCAGTGAGTAATACAGTGCAAGAGCATAAGTGCATTACCACTTCAAAAACATATTCCTTTGCAGCTACAGCAAGATTCACGGCACAAAGTACAGCATGTATTCTGCGCACGCAGCAATAACACAACATAACAACATTTTATTATAATTAACATAGCGCCATTTTTGTATCAGAACTTACACGGACGCCTAGCCGCGTGGTACTCCTCATTAAGCAATAAATCAGTCTTCGGATGTTAGCCTTATCATTTATAATCAAAACATCCAAGAAGTGTGTGGTAGCAAGAAACCCATACACGGTACTTGGTGCATCTTTAGCTAAAAACAGGTTGCTAAAAGAAGGGAGCAGAAGCTATCCCTTGTGCCCAAAGGACTCGTTCTTTACCCCTAGGATATGTTTTATATAATAAGTAAAAGATTTAATTCATGAATGCTATAAAAACCGTTTAACAACTGCACTGTAATGCAATGCTTAAGATGGTCATGCATCTTATGCACTCGCATTGTGCCTACAATGCTGTGAACCGATCGGCCTTAGACAGATCGATTTTAGATAGATTTTTGCAGCAAGTGCACCCCTCGCGCGCGAACCCCCTGGCACGGCCTTTGACTCGCTACCGGTGTAGTAAACAGTCAAAACAGTATAGTGTATTTGTAGCACTGGTTGTCATTGCTATGAAAATGCATTCAGATTTCATCAACAAGCCTTAGGCCTGCTGGAAGAAGAAATTTCTTTTTAGAAGTAAATAGTGCCTTTTTTGTCATGCATATATTTACCATGTCTTTGTTACCAGTTTTGTGTGCAATAAACTATTAAATAAATAAACCTATAAAATTCCACCACACAACCGATCCTCATTAGGCGTCTGATCTCCGATCGCAACATAGCGATTCGGCCTGATCGTCAATTAGGCGTTTGATCACTTAATGCCGCGCCATTCGTCACCGATTCGCTTTTAGGTCAATCGCTCGGGAAATCGCGTCAAACGATTTGGGACGCTCTGCTAACACTGCTTGTTAGCTGGGTTCTCGTGTGTTGGTATATTGACGGTACGTGTTTACGCATTTTGTTTTAAGCTATCGCGGTTATGAGCACACATTTTAAAGGTATGTTCCGGGTTTCCTACCGCGTACCGCGTCCCGTGATGGTGCATGCAACTGCGTCGAAATATCGGGCTACTCGTAAACAAAGGTACGCGGTAGGAAACCCAGACAATGCCATTAAAATATGTGTATACGCGTTCGACGTTTAAATTCCATCCTACTATTTAACTAATGTTATAAATGAAAAAGTAAGTAAAAATGTATGTATGGAATGTGTTACTCCTTCACGCAAAAACTACTGAACTGATTAGTAATCGGTAATATAGCTTATAGTCCAGAATAGCACATCGCCTATATTTTAACCCGAAATTCAACGTGGCTCCAGTGGAAACGTGTCCTGAACCGTATAACCGCATTTTGCGCGGACGAAGTCGAACGCTAGTCTCATATATTGCGATCGCATTAGAAGAGATAAAGGGAAAGGTTGGACGATAAAAATGGCGTCATACGTTGTCCAAACTCGTCCACTTAATCATACTAAAGGAAGAAGGGGCCGGCACAACGTGCCTCGCGCTTTACTTTCATTTACTCCTATCACTCGTCATCTTAGCTACGGACCTGAAAATAATACAGACGCCATTCTACACTAAAGAGAAGTAAAGCATATAAGGTACAATATATTTTTGATAATTTCTTTTATTGTTCGTGACCTATACACATATATACACAGGTCTGACAATCTGCCGCCATTTTGTTTATTTTTGTATCGAGCTGTCACGCCAGTGTCAGTGTCAAAGCAATCATAAAAATGGGCGTCCATTTTTGTGCTTCAATCTGTACGAGCCAATCGTAAAGACAACAACGCATTTATGCATTTTACATTATTTACTTGACGTAATTCGAGTCAGTCGTCTTTAAACAGTCGCCGAGTGCATGAGTGCTGTCGATTACTTATACCTATGCGTACAAAGGAAAACTGCGGCTCAGATAAATAAACAACAACATACTTAACTAACGAACTCTTTGAACTTTATGTGAGTGATACTCTACGAACTACCGACAACAAGACATAGACACAGACAGCACTTTATTCATTTCATTTCATTTATTGCGTATCACAGTTTTTAAAAGATTTTACAATATTATAGTACTTACATGTGACACCCGATATTCGGTTCCACATTACATCCTTAACCTAAGGCGAGTACAGTAAATTATAATTATTGTAAATTACGTAAGACCAACCAGTAACTAAACTGGGGTGCCGTTTACGACGAGACAACTCCAACACAATCATGATTTTATTGAGTGTCCGTCCGTATTTTTACCAGGTCCGTGATCTCGGCAACTTCGCCTTTCCCGTGCGTCTCGCCACACACGGACCATCCATCTTTTCTTTGGCCGACCTTTACTGACGCATCCATCCACATTAATATATTCGTCGCCTTCCTTCCTAGTCACATGACTTACGACCCTCCGCACAACAGTACCTATACCATTAAGTTTTTATTGTGTGTAGGTACTATGTCATAATTAGGCGTCCCCCGCGGTTTCCACCCGCGCGCAGCTCGGATCACTGTAAACACTCAACTATCCCGCGGAACCCCATTATATATCCGGGATCAAAAGTAGAACTATGAACTCGGGAACAATGTAGCTTCTTTATTAGTGGTAGAATTTCCAAAGTCGGTTCAGTAGTTTCGGGCTTACCCCCAACATACAAACTCACAAATAAACAAACTTTCCTCTTTATAATTCAAGTATAGATATAAAAGCCTGACCGCAGACATCCCCAGAAACCAGCCAACAACCCATCGCCGTGACACCCGCGCCTCCATACAATACTCAATGGCGCTACACGCTACCCTCAATTTCCGAATGAGGGAAAAAAGCCACAACTACCCCTGTGTCACCCCTAATGCTGCCATTATTAAAACATAAACCCGCGCACGCCGGGTGCCGAAAGCGGGGGAACGTTTATTTGTAAATTGGGTAGAGTTGCTTCGAACCTTCGAAGTATACTTATTGGATTTTTCGGTGGCGATTTGCCGATTTTGTGTTTGTCTAATTGAGCTCTGGTTGATCATAGATAGATTGATAGCTTTCGTGTTAATTATACGCGATTTTCAGCCTTATCTTTCGATATATCATCTTTGACTACATCTCTCTTAAACTACACGCAACAACGCTTGGGGCTGGGTTAACATCAATATTTTGGAAGCTCCAAAAACTTAATCACGAATTCACGACACGATATACCCGAAGTACAACGTCACTTCAGAACAAACAAAATCCTACCGAGTAAACAAACTCTATCAACACTACCGTAGCAGTATCTCGGACGAGACCAACCCCTACCCTAGCACTCACACATTTCGCACGTCACCACAATCAGGTCCACTGCACTCACTGAACCGTCACTTATCGATACACTGCGTGTATTGTCATCGATGTACGCGGTACACTGCGACTGTCCCGACACGGTCGTACCGCACGTCTCGCGCCGCAGTCGCTCGCAGACTGACTAGTGTATACCGCTCTTGTGTCCACGCATGCGCACTGCCACACAAATCTACAATTCAGAAGTCACCTTATATTCATACAAATAGAGTTGATTCTACATTGGGCCGGTGGTTACGGACACCTGTATATAGCGACCACTCAACGTTGAGCCGCGCGCCCGCCCGCCTGATAGCCGTATTGGATGTTAGAGGGGGGTCCGCCGGTCGGATCGTGGGTCGCGGGAGGTCGGCGGGGGGGTCGGAAGTCGTCGCGCAGTGTCATTTCCACCGTTTCCACATTGGTGCGGTAATAAAAACGAGATTCGGAACGGGCGGGTGCAGCGGGAGCGGGTGACGCGATTATGTGGAGCGCCCCGGCTGTTATGACTGTGTGGGAGTTGTGCAATACGGATACACGGGTAGTGCAGTCGGTATAGAGGATAGGAGTATAGGATAGAGTACAGACTAATTAAAATATGCATGTCAGATATGAGACAAGCTTTGTGAAGCAATTTCTGGGAAAGTTTGTAAAGTGCTCTATTATTATAACGATTAGCGGATGATAAAGCCATAAATAGTTACGACCATACGCTAACAAATATTGAATGCACAATTATGAATAATAGATACGCGTTGTATAAAATCGGTGTCGTCTTCTTATTAGCAAATATTACCTAAAAGTAGTCTGTTCAAGTTGCAATACTCTGTTCTTTGTACAAACGCTGTAAAAAAATGTATAAACACTCTCTATTCCTACACCTACACACCGGATCACCCCGCCACGCGCCCAGATGAGCGGCCATGATGAATAACTCGAGTACTTTCCACTCCGTCGAGCACAAGTGGCTTTGGTAAGTGGTTTTCTAAAAATACCCGCGTCCAGACGTCAACAACGACACGTGAGGCGCAGGCGCCGCGGCGGTCTGTCGTAACTCGGTGGCCGTTTGGCTTCATTACCTTTTTTTAGCACCTCTATTGACAAATGAGCGGAGAGGAGAGTTCACGTGGTGGATTTTCTTCATTGTTTAAAGAAGCACACGGACGGACAGTCCACGTGATGGAAAGCGGCCACTGTCGTCCAGGGGGCTAATTCTCGAGCTGTGACATCGCGAATTCGATTTTTTTACAAGCCACATAATTATTTCCATTGATAAATGACATTGAAATGTGTATTGCAACAGAAAAATATTTTCTCAAGAAGATCAATGTCAGTGACGTTTCAATACAGTTTTTTGGCTAGAGAAAATGTTGAATTGGAAATGTCGCAGCGTCAGATTTTGTTAAAAAGGGAACCTGGCCAGATTGGATCATAGCCACACATTCAGTCGCCTGAATGTGCAGATTTCCTCACGATGTTTTCCCACACCGTAATGTGTCGGTTAATGTTCAACAATGCACATAACTCAAAAAAGAGTCACAGTACTTGCCGACACGGCGCTACGAACCCGGTTCCTCGGGGTACGAGTAGGACCCCTTAATCATTAATCCACGACGCTTTAGCCGTACGCACTAAATGTTAAAAAAAGGTGGGATTAAAGCTGACGTTGCGAAGTACTTTAAAGAAATCTACTACACGCAAAATATAGGCTCACGAAGTTACTCAGTCACATCATATTGAATTTTAGGATTACCTGTTACGAGTTACACAAAAATGCACCTTCGGTACAGTAGTCTATTAATATCGACCGTCAATATATTGGAAAGGAAGCCGTCATCCGGAATACGCTCCGGGCGTCCGCTGCAATAACCAGATTGATTTATGTATCGAACCGAGCGATTGCGCAGTATGGTGGTGTTCCATTATTCACGAGACCAATATCATCATCACAGCCCGTAACAGTCCACTGCAGGACTTAGGGCCTCTCCCACGAAAGGGGAGCTTATTGCCATAATCTCCACGCTTGGCAGGCGGGTTGGAGATCGCAGTGTTTAAATATAACAATGGAAAATGTTGCCGCCCATTTTCCAGACTACGGAGACTCTTGATCTATTGCCTCGAAAACATTTGTCGCCTTGTACTACCCATGAGTGTAAGGGGTTGGTGCTATTCTACTCTGCCGGACACCACACGGCCAGGAGACCAATATGATTAGTAGCTTACAAGCCTTTACCGGGTTGGACTCTGCCAAATATAATGCATACAGAATAATTGACGATCGCTTGTTAAATGATCAATCTTCGCAAATTTACGTGATTTAAGTGATTGACAATCGCGATTGACCGTTCTGTATCCATAAGGGCGACAGTTATACCTTATCATCAGGTGGGTTGTCTGCTCGCTTGTCACTGAGTGGCATAATTAAGGGATCCGCATTGTAGGTTACGCATTTTCTTTAATGAAAGCTGCCGGCAGAGAATTGCCGTCAAGCTTTTCGAATGCGAGGGACGTGGTTGCTCGTCCGACCAAGGTCGGCTCGCCCGCGCAACCAATAGCGACTATATTTCATAGTAGTAAGGATCAGTATAAACTGTCTACTGCCTCCTTAATAGGCCCTGAATCAGTGTCATCGGTAACACGCTTAAAAACCGAACGTATAAACAATAAATGCTATGGACGGCAGTTACAGCTCTCAGCATCCATCAATTGCGTTCACAACTCGTTTATCATTGGGACTGTTATGTGTCTCACTCAGTCATTTCAGGGTCGCGTTCAGGGCCTATGCTCCGTTTATCAACTCGCAGTACTAGAGCACGCTGCCATTCCATCCAGATTCCAGCATGGCACACGACAAACATTGCATAGCGCCATCCACGCAGGGTTGCCGATTGGGAATTTCCCCCATTTTGGGGAAATTTCGATATGTGTGGGAATTTTTTAAATCTAATTTGATACAAATATATCTTTTTGGGGAACAATAAATTAAGAACTGGTTAGCATTTTAATGTGCGTTTCATACAAATGTACAACTTTCGGGAAAAACAAATTGAGAACTGGGGAAATTTCGGAATATCTATCTGGCAACCCTGCATCGACGCCAATAAAGTTAATGAAACCAGGCTAGCCCATTAAATGCAGCCTAATTACAGGGAAATGTCAACGTCAATTTGTGATTGCCGAACACAACGTTCGGGTGCCTAGCGGCTAAAATCTATAGAATCCGTATACGTTTCAAAATTTACTTTTATGATTTGATTCCCGGCCGAGCAGAAAAAGAAATAATTAATTTTTATTTGTGTTACGAGTCTGGATGTAGTATGTATAATAAGAATGTATTTAAAAAAAGTACATAAGTAGTTTATCAGTTATCTAACACCCATAACACATGGTTTGCCTACTTTGGGGCTAGATGGCGCTGTGTGAATTTGTCCAAGCATTTTGGCAATTTGGCCCAGACGGAGTTGGCGGGACGAGTTGGACGCCTTTTGTAAGGACTGGCCGAGGAAAGCATCCGACTATAAGTCGGGGAAGATGGATAGGGAGGCCTTTGCCCTGCAGTGGGACAGAAGTGGCTAAAATAAATAAAAAATACGTGTGGCACTCGGGGACTGCCGCGGTAAAGCTATTGCATAGCATTTTTTATCAACTTGTGCAATTATAATTATTTATTTATTTTATTTATGCAGTATATTTTTTTTCTTTGATTATTAATTCAAGTTTTTTCTTTGATATTATTATTATATACATACACGTTCAGGTTCAACTAGTCGCAGGCTCGAACTCACTCGTGGACGCGGCCAAAAAGCACGCTGTCTCACCTAGCATTGTGTCTAAAAGAGATAGAATCAGTTACGAGCAGTTAGCAGCTAGTCTTCGCGCATACGTCTAGTCGCACGCACAAAACACCGTGCCGAAGTCTGCCGAACTGAAACGACGTTAGACGATGCACGGCTTTCAACGCCGCACCGCTGTGCCAGTCGGAGTGGGGGGTGTTAGGTATTTTTCGTTACGGAATTTCTTGATTCGGTCGCCGCGCTCAAAGCCCGCGATAAAAGCTATGCAATAGCTTAATAATATATTATAAAAATAGCTCATTTCGATCGCTGAGTAAGTGTTGAATACGAACTAATGGCATCGAAATAGCCAGACGGATGGCCAGGTTCAATTAGCAATGGGCACGGCACATAGCACACAGTTAAATAAATTGCTTGCAGAACAGATGGCCGACAGAGCCAGTCTTTAAAAGGAGTCTCCCCCGAGTGCGCCCCATACAAACGTAGTTCGATCATATTTTCAATATTGCGCTATCAAAGCCAATGAAATTTTGTGGACGTGTTCCAGAAACCAATATCTGTGCTTGTAGTTTTTCAGATTTTGGTTAAAATATATATTGTTTTAAAATTTTTACGTTTCAGTTTTGGATTTAAATTTACAATTTGTGTCCTTAAGAGGACGACGAGAGAAAAACATTTGGTGTAGGGTACGTGTAGGAAAGGTGTAGAACGCCACGCGAACGAAGTCGCATCGGGTCCACTAGTACGGTATAAATAAATGAAACTCCCACCGTGTATACATGACATCCATAGTAGTGTCCAGTATATCCTATAAGCACTTACCAGCATGCAAGCCGTATGCTTTACCACCATAGTAGTATAAAAAACACTCGATTCTCGTAACAAATCGAGCGCGGCCGCCGCAAACCCGTGGCGAGTCGCAGAGACCCGAGCCCTGACAGCGCACGCAGTACCTAAGCGTGGGGTGTAACTATACAGCCATAGGGGCAAGGTTGTAGGGTTGTCAGTAATAGTAATGCCAGTAATATTGCTCTGTGTGGAGTTTCGCGAGGCTCTTAATTTACCACCTTGGTAGTACAAAAAACACTCGACTCTCCAACAAATCGAGCGCGTGCCGCCACAAACCCGTGGCGGGTCGCAGCGACCTAAGCCCCGACGGCGCACGCAGTACCTAAGCGTGGGGTGTTACGCTACAGCCATAGGGGCAAGGTTATAGGGTTGTCAGTAACAGACTAAAAAAAAAAAAAAATCTGTGTGAGTTTTCCGAAGCTCTAAAGTTCTAGTGTAGGTAATATTAAATCTATACATTAGCATAAAACAAAGTCGCATCTCGCCGTCTGTATCTGTACGCTTAGATATTTTAAACTACGCAATGGATTTTACTGCGGTTTTCAGCAATGGATAGTGATTCTAGAGGAAGGTTTATAAGCAAGAAAAAATGGTAGGTAGGATTAAAGTACGTGTAGGGTAGGTGTAGAGTAGGTGTGGGTGGGTGTAGGGTAGGGTAGGAGTAGCCACAAAAACACGAACTTTTTTGATTTACAAAAAAAAAAATGATCTTGTTCAGCGTACATCGCCGCTCCATCAACAGAACACGTCTCCCCCACCGGTTATCGGCTGTCAGCGTACGCTACAGACAAATCGGTACGGCAAATCTGTCAGCCCTGTTCGGCACGGTGCGATGTAGGCAGCTACAGGCCGGGCTGCCGGCTTGTTACCCGCTAAGCACCTAGCGCGGCGCATGCGTGCTGGGTCGACCACAGAGCTTGTAACGTGATGGAGTTGGGCGGGTTTTTTTTTTAATTTTTTCGTGATACAGTCGGGCGATCTATCTTTTTTAGACTAGCTAGGTTTTTAAAGGAAATCTCGCCAGGTGGTAAGTGACGATGCAATCTGAATGTTTCGCACCTGCCTGCGTTGTTTAAAGGAAGACTTAAGGCATAAGTTGATGTCTTTGAGTTTCCTTAAAAACAAAAAAACAATCATTGTAAGAACGCAGTAATACAATCAATACTTACCAAATTCCGCGTAATGATTTGTATCGACTAGAAACTTACCTGTAACAAAAAATATATTTTTTAATAAATTATTTTTGTACATATATACTTTAAAAAATCTATATTTTAACCCTATCTAGAAAATCGAAAAGTAGATGGAGGCGGGCAAGAATCATCTCAACTAGTTTTCAAATAAAGTAAACCGCATCGAAATCGTTCCACCCGTTCGGGAGCCACAAACAGACACACAGATACACACGTCTTTTTGCACCGGGGTACAAATTACAAATCCACAGGTGCCACGACAGCCGTGTCTACAGCCGCCTAGCCCCTCGCGCCGCCGGCGTTACACCGATCATTGTCACGCCATATGCAAATTGGTGGGCGGCGGCGGGGGTCGTATAGCGCGGGGGGAGGGGGGCGATTTCACGCAGAGCTGAGTACACACGGGGTGTATGTAGCTCGGTAAACTCGAGCTTGCGTCAACTCAGTAACCCAGGAGCGGTGAGTTGCGCTCGCTTTTTGAGTTGACTCGAAATTGAAAGTAGATGGCGCTGAGTAAGACGCAAATCGCGCGCGCTTGTACTTCCACAGTCGTACATCAATTTAAAATCTATATGGTACATATTATTATCACCAATTTCCGGTAGGCTATGGCACCGTAAAAAGAATAAGAAAACTACTCTTTTGAAGCTATGTAGGGTAATGCGTGTAAACTAAACATGAAATAAACAATTCGAGCAATAGCTCAAAAAGTGAGTCGCCAACATTCTGAATAAGTGAGTTAACTCATCCGACACAGGGACTCTACTGTGCTCTAGGAGCGAGCGACTCGCATATAGTTCTATCTACGCTGTATAAGCTTTTAGCTGAACTCGTATTAATACTGCATTAGTATGGTTATTAATATTATAATATTAATAACCATACTAATGCAGTAGGTGTAAGCCAGTCGGGCTACGAGATGTACTTTTTTTTATTCTATACAGTGACAAAGGTGCAGCCCACCTGATGGTAAGCGGTAACTGTCGCCCATAACGTAACGGTAACCACCGTTGTCACTGTGAGGACTAAGATGAAATGGCTTATTATCCTTCAAACCGGAACACAACAATGGTAAGTATTGACTTGTAATAGAGTTGTCTAGTGGGCAAGCACAAACAGGAATAAGGGTTCAAAAAGGTTGTATGAGGTCGGCAACGACAACGCAAGTGTTGTGTCTCTAAATCCTCAGAAAGATAAATTACACCCAGCGCAAAGGTAACGCTGTCGGAAAACTACTTCCTAAACTAGTGAAGCGATTTTAAAGAAACAAAGCCAAGAGCCTATTCGATAAACGGGCTTTCCAGTAAAGGAAAAGTTGCATTGAAATCGGTCCATCCATTCGGGAGATACGATGCCACTTCAAACTTACAACACACCTCTTTTCTAATTCTTTAACTACAAAAAAAAAAAACCCTGAACCGCTCTATTCCAAAGGTCTACTCGGACCTGTAGGCTAACTAAGTAACTGTGTTGCCAACAATTCTTTGATGTCAATGATTGAAATTGTTACTTCTGCGATTAAGTATGATCGCTTTAGTTTCAGTTTACTGCAATGGAACTTTGCTAGCAACTGAACCCATGAAATCGATGATACGAAATCGCTAAAGTAACAACTTCAATAATTGAAATCAGATAATTGTTAGCAACATAGTTACGTAATTAGCCCACTCACCACAACGCGACGCGAACCCAACACGTGAACAATTGCAGATACCCACTCAGGCGGGGTCCCCGGTCCCATTGTGCGGTCGCACTCCCGCGTCACGTCTCGCGCTAATCATGCGCCAACTTTCGCCCCGAGTGCTGCTGGAATTGCGATGCCCGACGGGGATGGAATGTAGGGATGGGACCGCACAGTGGCTCTTTTGGTGGGTCAGTTTCGGAACTGAAGAGTTAAGTATGCTGACGGTCAAATAGCGTCTGTGTCATGTTGCTGTGCTTTGACAAGGTGTGCCTTAACCTAAATGTTTAAGAGTTACATCTTCTGTAATATATTGTATAATCTATGGAATGTAATAGGTTTGCATTTTAAATTGTTACTCTACAAATATTGGATAGAGAAAGCGTTCTGAGCTAGGATACCGACTGTCAATGTTTTGCTTTATTTCTGTATTTTATTAAAATTCTTTACTTGCACTAACATGGATACAATTGACGGACTTAAAGCCATCAAGGTTTATGTCGATCGGTAGTTAAATCAAGCGAGCAAGCGGGCCACCTGATGGGAAAATGGTCATCGCTGCATGGACATTAGCAATAACTGGGCTATCGCCAAAGCGTTGCCCACCTCCCAGCGAACAGCGAGTTCACAACACGTTTGTTACACTTGAACAGCAGAACGACCTAAACCTTACCCCAAAGTAGTTGCTCCGTCAACACGGGTCGGCACAACCAATCAGACCGTCTACCGCTCAAAACTTCCAACCACTACACGCAAACACGGTCGCTTCCCAAGGAGCCACTGCAATCCTGGCGCATCACTGCCGACAAGTTAGCATGCAGCCGCAGTGCACCGTGAATAATTCCCGCCTAGGGGGGCAACCCCCGCCTGACTCCCTCCCTGTCGCTGCCACACCGACTTCCTATCCACACTAAATAATTTAAACAACCACCGCGGGCTTCTTTATAGACGTTCAACGGTTGATATCAGCGTCCCTTTACCGCTGTAAAGGTACCTATTGTTTCTACCACTTGTGTGGATAGTTGGTAGTGCGCAACTGTTACGTGCGGTAATAAAACTTTATGTGCATCATTCTGGGGCAAATTGTTTGGGCCCGTGCAAGGAACGGGTGCGGTTAAAAATTTACGTCGTAAAAAGGCCGTTTCGTGGTTGGTGAATAGTTGAGTGAGACGCCACTGTTTTGTTTGGCGGCGATGGGGCGTAAAGCTGTCGGATACGACTCAAGGGTTGCGTTTAACTGGCGGCTATAAAACGCCGGAACTATTTATATGCGTAAGGGAATCGAATGGAGGAGATCTAATCAAGTCGAGCAACAAACCAGTTGAAGTATCTTTTGTTACGGCTACAGTTTTCATCGCGACTGTTTTGATCGTCCAACAGGTATCCCACATATTATTGACATATACCATGACAGTAATATAAGATTGGAAGGAGAATATTACAATAATCTCAACGTTTGGCAGACGTGTTGTAGATCACAGTGTTAAGAAATCAGAACGGAAAACGCTGTTGTCCATTTTCTGTTCCACGGAGATCCCATAACCAAACTGACAGAAAAAGTCGGACAACCCCGACTAAGTTTACTCATTTGAGAATGACTTGAATATTTTCTAAACTATTAGACTGATTTTAATGAAAAAAAAAGCCAAGTACCATCTCGAACCTGGCTTTCAAATAGAGAAAACCACATCCCAAGATAGATAACGCCGATCTAGAAACAGTCCAGCGCGGCTAGCACAAAAGTTCCCGCGACAAAGCGCGCACCGCGAGAGAGCCTTTGTTTCCCTATCTCAATATGGTAGAGATAGCAATATCTATGTCGCGCCTTATCTCGCATATCGCAGATGGTGCAGTACGGCTAGCATAAGTTGCTCTCACGCGCGATAAGAGAGAAAAGGCGCGACATAGATACTGCTATCTCTTTCGTTTCAGTATTGAGAGAAAGAAACAAACGCTCTCTCGCGGCGCAAGCTGTATGGCAAGCACACTTTAGCTAGCCATAGGTACTCTTCGGGGAATACATTGGCTGGCAAAGCGCTCCATCCCTCTTACGCATTAGAAATACGGTTAACAGGTACACGCAACCTGTTACAGCCATAGCTATACCCGGGCCGCAGGAACGGTCCGAATTCGGAGGCTCCGCCGCGACGGCGATCGACTGAGTGGTGAATAATTTCATTATCCGGTCGGGGTGGAGGGTTAGGGTTCGATGTGATAGGGTTGGTGCGCGCTAGGAGTAAAAGCGAAAAAAATAAAATATTTTTACATTATACTAGATAATTACGTAACAAGGAAGCGTGCGCACCGCGTCCCCACAGGGTGTCGCTTCCGATGAAACCTGGAAAGCCTTCCCGGCTACAGGTGCTCCCAGGGGGGTGTTAAGCATGTAGGCCAAGGTTTCTTTTTGGCGAGTCATTCACCTCCTCCCTCCCAACCGCTACCGGAGGGTGCAAACAACGACGAAGCGCAGTAGGGTAGGCCCAGACGGAGATGGCGGGACGAGTTGGACACCTTTTGTGAGGACTGGCCGAGGAAAGCATCCGACCGTAAGTCGTGGAAGATGGATAGGGAGGCCTTTGCCCTGCAGTGGGACAGAAGTGGCTAAAATAATAATACTAATACTAGATGAGCATTCGACGCGAAGGAACTTACAAATAAAGAGAAGTACACTTCCGTTACAGTCCTACAAAGATATTTTGGCACGTGGCCGTAATCAGAACTAACGCCGGCATCTTGTAAAGCGTCACTTTTGACAGACAAATGTTTGACAACCACGTTCCAAGCAAATGCCAAACGATCCTTGCTTGTAGGTCTACAGTTGCACAGAGTGCAACCCGCCAGACTAGAAATAATGAAAACAAAAATTGCGAACCAAAATTGGACATCGCCACCCGAAGTGGTCTCTTTTGAAAAAGAGCGACGGCGGCTTCGTCAGCTTTCGTTTTGTTGTTTTCCGCTATTTCACCCTTTGCCATTACGTCAGGGCGTTCGTACAGGGTTTATATTTTTATACATACACTAGTGGATGAGACGCGACTTCGTTCGCGTGGCGTCCTACCCCTACACCTATCCCTATCCTACCCACCTTTGTCTTGCTTATAAACCTTTCTCTTGAATTACTCTATCTATTGTTGGAAAACGCATTAAAATCCGTAGTTTAAAAGATCTAAGCGGCCATAGATTGACGATCTGAGTGGTTCAGTGGTCAACATGCCGGTCTGCCACGCAAGAGGTCCCGGGTTCGATTCCCGGCCGGGCAGAAATTGAAATGATGAATATTAATTTCTGTTACGGGTCTGGGTGTTCTATGTATAATAAGTATGCATTTAAAAGTATTTAAGTAGTTTATCAGTTATCTAGCACCCATAGCACAAGCTTTGCTTAGTTTGGGGCTAGATGGCGCTGTGTGAATTTGTCCATGAATATTTATTTATTTATTTATTTATAGATACATAGGGACAAACGGCGGGAACCGACTTTTTTTTATACAATACCTATGGATAACATAAATACTTATCGTCTAGATTTATTCCGGTCTTTTCATACATTTAATATCACCATTCTGGCCATTCCTACTTTGAGTCCAGTAAAATCGTAACAACAGTATTTTCGCAATTACGGTATTTTTGATGTTTCTTCCTTATATTCTCTATTTGGTATTTAGGACGTTGAATAATTATTTCAGGTTTTCATTGTAACGGGTCGGCTTCACAAAAAAAGTCAATCACCTTAAGCTTGTTTGCCACCTTAGTGGTAAAAAATCACGATACTAGCTGCTCAACCGAGAAATGTTAAGCCCTATAATCAAATCGCTATCATTTCCGATATAGCAAGTGATCACCACCACGTGACATGACGGTCAAATGCCTGGCTAGTCTAAGTAAAAAAAAACACAATTCACAGCTTTTGCCAATAATTACCAGTACGAGGGTGGTCCGATAAGTACTTAGCCTACAAAAGAAAAACGAAAATTTTGGAAAAGTTGCGATTTATTTCTCAACATAGTCTCCTTTCAACTCTATACACTTGACCCAGCGATGCTCCAACTTCTTTAACCCGTCTGAAAAATACGTTTTCTGGAGGTTTGCAAAGTAGGCCTCCGTAGCGGCGATAACCTCCTCATTCGACTCAAATTTCTGCCCGGCGCACAGTGTGACGCCCCATACACAAAAATATAAACATACATTATCTATTACACATGTTTTGAGTATGCTTTATCATTAAGCAGAAACCAGACTATCTAATGGCAAAACCGAATTAAATTACTTTTAGGGTAGGTATAAAGAATATCGTTCCAAAGTACCAACTTTTAAATCATTTACGGAACGTCAAATAAATTCGCTGTTAGACATTAGTTACTGTGCATTGTTTTGCTTATATTGTAACAAGTTTCGCATTAAATTATCATTGTTGAATTATTGCTCTGTATCTAGATCTAGTTATTTGCTAAATAATCTATTATTATGGGTGAGTATAGATAATTCAAAACCATAAGGTCGAAAAATATATATTTTCAACTTTATCGAAGCTTTTAAAAAAATCATCTCATTATATCTTTCTACTATTTTTTATACGTGTAGACGTACTATTGCAAATTTATATTAGATTAGTTTTATTTGCCAAATGTTGCCCAAATAACAGTTATTTTTTTTTAGGTAGTAAATCAAAAGTAACATATAAATAATGTTTTGAAAGAATCAAGAATATCGCCAGTAAAGATAAATTAGACGTGATAATTTGTCATATACAGGATGTATATGGTTTGCATCAGTGTCCCGATCACATAAATAAAATACTCATTCATGGCCCTGCTATCATTGCATCATTTTTTGTGCCTATCGGTATTTTATCAGAAGAGGCTTTGGAGTGCAGACATAAAGATTTTATACGTATACGTGAACATCACACTCGCAAAACTTCTAGATTGAATACCAACAAGGACATCATGATGAGACTTTTATTAACGTCTGATCCGGGTATTGCTAAGTATCGGAAATTCACTTCTAACAATAGGAAATTTAATAAAGAGATCGAGGCCTATATTGAGACCGATGAGAATAAAAAAAATTTCGACAAATCGTTGTTAGGTAGTTCATCTAACTAAACAACTTCATCAGATAGTGAATAATATTTTTTTTGTTTTAAAAAAGTATATATTTTAATTTGCATTGATTTTTTTTTCTTTGTTTGTAACTCAGAATATCAAAATAGTTATAGAAAGGCTATACACAAACTTACAAATAATAATATGCCCTTACAATCAACTTATGATTTTTAAACGTTTCTCCCATACATTCGTCACACTGTGCGGCGAGTGACTTTTTCAAGTTTGGAAACAAAAAGAAGTCACACGGGGCCAAATCTGGAGAATAAGGTGGGTTCGTAGCCTAATGTGACCAATTTGGCCGTGACGACGGCGGAGGTGTGAGCCGGTGCGTTGGCATGGTGGAAGAGCACTTTATCTTTGCCAAATGGGGCTGTTTTTTCTGCAATTCGGCGTCGAATCGGCCCAATAGTTCGGCATAGTAGAGCCCTGTAACCGTTTTGCCCTTCTCCAGGTAGTCGATGCAGATCACACCTTGTGAATCCCAGAAAACGGTGACCATCACCTTTCCGGCCGATGGGACAGTCTTCGCCTTCTTCGGAGCACATTCGCCGGGTAAAGTCTTCGTTTCGACTGTTCCTTGGTCTCTGGTGTGTACCATTGAATCCATGTTTCGTCGACGGTCACGAAACGACGCAGAAACTCCTTCGGATTGCGCTTAAACAGTGTCAAACACAGCTCTGAAGTGGTCTCACGGATGCGCTTGTTGTCCGGAGTGAGCAAACGCGGCACCCATCGAACCGACAGCTTTCTCATGCCCAATATTTCATGCAGCATATGACCCACGCGGTCTTTTAAGATGCCTACTGTCTCAGCTATCTCGCGCACCTTCACTCGGCGGTCTGCCAATACGAGATCGTGGACTTTTGTCACGTTATCCTCCGTGGTAGCCGTTTTTGGGGCACCTGGGCGTGGCTCATCAAAAACTGACGTGCGACCACGTTGAAACTCGTTAAACCAATTTTTGACGGTCGCCATTGAAGGAGAAGAGTCACCGTACACAGCATCCAAGCGCTCTTTGATTTCGCTGCGCGATTTCCCTTCCAAAAACAAGAATCGAATCACCGACCGATATTGATCTTTTTCCATTTTTCTAAAATCCGCGGACACGCCCGCTTCCACACGCGGTCAAAACAAAACTATAAATCCAATATGACTGAAATTTTGACAGTAGCCGTCTACGAGGATGTACTACACGATAGTAAATTTCTCTTACGATAGTGGTGCCATCGGGCGGTGGGGCTAAGTACTTATCGGACTACCCTCGTATGTTGTGTCAGTTATAAAAATAATAATCATCTTTGCGTTAATGTCCCGGTTGTGCTCTCGAGAACGAGGGCCCGGGGTCCGCCTTGACCATGATCCAGGATTTGGTAGGTCAGGTATTCACAGTGGAGCGACTGCCATCTGACCTCCATGACCCTGCTACCAAGGGAACCTGACCAGATTGGGTCATGGTTTCACATCCAGTCGCCTGAATGTGCGGGTTTCATCACGATGTTTTCCCTCACCGTAAGAGCATCGGTTAGTATTGTACATAACTCAGAAAACAGTCATTGGTACATGGCCGGAGCGGGATTCGAACCCGGGACCTCTGGCTTACGAGTCGGATTTGTAACCGCTAGGCCACCGACGCTCCTGTTGTGTCGGTTATATCTAGATTATATCTCTGTATTTCTTTATTGCGTGCAATAAATAGTTGAATAAACGAATAAATTACCGATGGCGTTCCCGACAACCCTACAGCACACCCACGCACAGGATCCATAGCTAAACGTATCTCCGCCGACCCCGCACTTACGGTTTCGGCGGGAAACGAGCAATAGGCATTAAACAAACTCGGGCAAGAGCTTTTGGGCTGCTGGCACGTTAGCGATTATCGAGCGAGCGCGATTCTCTAGCTTACTATTACCACGGATCACGTCTGACGCGGTCCGTATGACCGAGAGATCGAAAGAATCATTTGTGGAGAAGGGTTCTCTCCAGCTGCGCAAGTAACGCCTAGTCGAACGTTCAGCACCGCACCGAGCTCGCTACCTAGGTGTGCCTCCTAATGCCGTTGGGGAAGCGAAGTCGACGAAGGTCTCCCGCTGGGGACCCTGAGATGGTTGAACAGTCCAGCAATGTTGCTGCAGGCGATGGACACAGAGATCGCGCAGCGTTTTTGTTTACAGTTACAGTTGAAAGAACGTCAGATTACCCTGTTTGGTTGTCTTTAATTAAAATACTTTTACATGTATATGTAAACGAGTATGGAAAGGTTAATGGATGTAGAAGCGAGAGATTTGTCAGGACCGTAGCAAGTGGAACAATGGGTCTCTGCCTTCCCTTACGGGAAGAAGGCGTGACGGTAATGTAAGTATTTAAAATACGAAATGCAAAATTCACAAGTCATTCAAGTTCAACAAGTTTTATTTCCACACGGCCAAACGGTCGTGATGGAAAGTCATCAAATAAATTAATCATTACAAAAATATTTATTCAATTTGGGTTTTTAAAAAACACTTATGAATGTCATACAAAGGTACGCGCCGAGGTATCCTCGAGCCGGCAACGGTTGGAGAGTGAGACATGAGAAGTGGTCGATCATAGTGTCGGTAAACCAAAACAAATTCGAACGCAGAACGAGAACGCGGAACGCTCGCTAATGTGGTAGAGGCCTTAGCCCGCGACCGCTCTGGAGCACTTCTACACGCGATGAAGGAAAGTGCTGCCAGCTTGTTTGCCGAAGTTATTTAATATATTTTCGGACACGCGAGAAAAGGAGGAAGGAAAGGAGGTTTTTTCTGTCTCTTTCTTGTGGCCTCGAGCGCTGATGTATCTCATTCTTAGCGACCTTTTGTTGTGTGCTCTAATATGTTTGAATGATGAATTGAGATCTTTCGCCAAGGGTGTGTAACACAACTAAGGTGGATTAAACCGCTTTCGACATACCGTTTAAAAACAAGTTGTCAGTGGCCTCAGTTTATCCAAAAATGATTATGATACACATCTCCAGAGATGAGAAGCATACGCTAAGAGGCTGTTACTCCAGCCTCATAATAAAATTTTTTGTTGTTGGTTTGCTCTGATGGCACTCAAACGAATTTAAGCTTATGATAAACATAACTTTTTCATACAAAATTACGTTAAACGTCATTCAACTGTGTTCAAGCTGGACTAAACCCACGATATTATAATCGTTTCGTTATTGCCTATACAAATATAGGTAGGTAAACACGTAGGTAATTTGCAAAAAAACAACAAAACATTTCAACTTTCAACGGCAATTAATACTAATTACGTCATAAATCTCTATAATAAGGAGATACGACTCAATCAGAAGCGAGCCGATAATTTAAAAGCGACAAACCGCTACCTACGTATAGTACACGGTTTAATCGAAAACCCCGTACCATGACACTCTGAGATCTCCCATATTTCATTAGCCAAGTTAAAATATCTAGTTTTCTGCTTTACCATAAGGCGTCTGTATATTAAGATGAAATATGTGTATCATATTTTGTTAGCTATGTATTTACAGCTGGGTTGATTGTAATCAAAATTTCATAGGTAAGGAGACATTAAACCGTCGCGAGCGAAATCTAGTAGCAAATCAGTAATAAACGTCGTGCGTGCCATATTTTATTAGGTATTTACAGTAACATTGAACGGCTGATTGTAATCAAAATGTCATAAGCATAGAGTCATTGAACCGTCGCGAGTAACATCTACTAGCAACTCAGTAATAAATAACGCATTTACATTGAAAATCATCTCCCTCACATTAGCAACGACATCAATAAACCACGCCAAACAAGCCAACTCAATTCTCAGCGATACTGTCGCTATCGCCCCGCGTCCCGTGGTAGGCAGGTGGGTAGATGTATCGTCTCGGGGGTAGCAACAGAGTGGCGGCCCGCCATGGCCGCTCGGCCGCGTATCGTCGGGCTTACGCGCCTGCGCAGTGATCGGCACCGTTTGCATTGCACCGGGCGCTTTGACGGTCCATACTAGCTATGGTGCAACAAACGTTTCTGTAAAGGTGACGGCGTCGCTGTTGTTGGCATTGGCATGACATTTATAATGGCGAGAATTACGTTCAGTTTTTAAAACGCTTGTTAATGTTGATCATTGATTAAAACTCTTTCCGTCTATGTCTACAGCTCACCGTAGATAAGGATGGTGAATTTGA
Organism: Blastobasis adustella; assembly: GCA_907269095.1. Lineage (NCBI taxonomy): Eukaryota > Metazoa > Arthropoda > Insecta > Lepidoptera > Blastobasidae > Blastobasis > Blastobasis adustella. The sequence continues at coordinate 4,812,306 of OU026132.1, forward strand.
ATTGATGATTAACAATAGATTAAGGTACGAGAAACTGATCGACCATTCCAGCTTTGGCCACCGGGTCAGATAAGTTTGTGGCACTCTAAACTACGTTAATTGAGAGCCGCAACGATAATACTGAATGTCGCGTAGAAAGGAACTAACACGCCGCCGATAGCGAAACTGTACAGTAGAAATGACAACTGACGTAACAAATGACTCTAACTGAGAGAAATTGTTAATTATCGACCGTGAAATCGCAGAACTGTAACGGTTACATTTAATATGGTAGCTACATAGTACATACCCGTATTTTTTAATTTTCATTCATACTAAGGTTACTACAACATTAAGATAAAACATCTACTAGTAAACGGCTATAAAATCATCACAATAGCTACCTAGGTGGCAAGACACGAATTTAATCTAAAAACCTCAAAACACCGCACCGTCCACGAGAATGGAAACCGTCAACCGCTACACAACAGCGACCCGAGGATTAAGCGCTCGTAAAAAGGGGGTAGCGCACCAATAACGTCTTGATACTCACGTAAGTAGCCACGCCACGGGAAAATCAACCTTACCACCCTAATATTCGAGTCGAGAATCCTATGGCGCGGTGTTCTCACGTAACTTCTCGACCCGAGTCCTCCCTGTGAAAACGTGACGCGGGGCGGGGTTGGCCGTCGAGTGATGTAAAGCTATCGATAGCTAGATATCGATGTGGCCTATCTATCGACTGTTCAGCTCGGGACGCTGTTAGGGGGGCCACGTAACGCAATTCGTGTGGAGTGGGGAGGGTTCGGTTAGGCGTCACGGCTCGCATGTGTGGGGTAATGGAGGTACAGAATTAGTGATGTCTCAATTATAATAATACTGTCACGGGGTGAAAGTGATGTCTGGGGTATTAAAATACACAATTAATAGCTTTTGTTACGTTGTAAATAAATAATCCTGGTAGTGTAAGAACGGACACGATTATCTCTAGATGTTATGCTGCTAAGCTGCTACGAACTGGTAGTAATTTCAAATAAAAAAGAGTGACCAAGGGCCTATATCTCGCACTGTGACGCGCTTAAAACGATCTTCGACAATAAAGGATTAGCGAAAATCGTTGGGAATACGTTTTTTGCTAGCAATAGAGATTCAGTGACGTTTTAACAGATATTTGTGGCTAGAGAAAATGTCGAACTCTAATGTCGAAAGTGCGGGAATCGCCTCCCTGGCCATGCCTAATTCATTCACTACATTGAATAACGAAACTACAGCTATGGAGAATATCTGCATGAATAGGCATAGTGGTAGGGTTTAACTATTTACGACTTAACCGTGTCGATGCTTTCGATGGCGTGAAGTACCTATATATCCAACCTTTCGTTTCATTCCTCCCGCTCCTCATCCATTACGAGTCTCCGCTCCCCGACGCATCGATACTCCCATTCCAACCTCGGCATGTAGCAGCAACACTACCGCAATGACACATGTCCATTTGCCAAGGAGGCGGCGGTTGGTTATCGTGCGCGGCAGGATTCACGGCGGGGGGTCGGGGGATCCTGCCGTCTTAACGTGACGGCGGCGTGACGGACTAGCATGGAAGCATGACAAAGTCGCTGAGGATTGTATGGGCGGCAGAACAATGGTTACTGGACGTGGACATGAGAGAGGGAGTGACGTTTCGTGACCTGGTCAAGTGACAGGTAGACCTACAGGTCTAGACTAGAGGTCTTACAGCATCGATAACCGAAGTTAAGCAACACACGCAGTCCCGGAACTGAATGGGTCCGTTCGTACCTACTTTGAGGATAGTCGACCTTCAGCACCGCAACGAATGCTGATTAAAGAGAAAGGTTTATAGTGTAGGCCAACAAACAACATGTGTCGCTGCGGGTCAGGTAGTTATAGTCTGTAATAGACAGAGACCCACCTCCGCCCAGAGTCCTATCAACCTCTCTCTCGGTCATACGGCCCGCGTCAGACCTAATCACGAGTCTCACTATAATAGATAAATATGCAACTATTGCATGACACAATCATGCTACACCCAAAGCTACACCAGCCACCTTTACACTCTGTGGGGTACTTTAGCTCGCTGAGTAACCCCGAACGTAAAGTAGATAATAAATAAAACTTTCGTGATCTCGTTAGGGCGGGGTAACCGGGCGGAGGTTTACAGCCCTCCTTCTTGGGCGAAATGGCGCAAACTTCGCTGGCTGAATACAGGCTTTTTTTGTAACAAGGTGATAACAAACATTCGTGGTGGGTTCGATTACATTTATACAAATTCACACAGCACTGCCTAGCCCCAAAATTAGCAAAGCTTGTGCTATGGGTGCTAGAAAATATAGCATATTTCTTAATGGAATACGCCGTACGATATTTGAACTAGCTTTTGCCTGCGACTTCGTCCGCGTAAAATTCGGTTGTAACGTTCCAGACCCGTTCCCACGGAAACCACATTGAATTTCGGGATAAATTAAAGCCTATATGCTTGGCTATAAGCTACATTGCTGCCAATTTTCATTAAAATCTCAGCAGTTTTTGTGTGAAGGAGTAACAATCAACCAAACACACATTCCGACAAATTTTCGCATTTATAATAGTGTAGGATGTTAAAAATCCACACAAAAAATAACTATATTAACAGCTACCTACCCTTTAGCAACGTGGAATACTTTTCTCCCACACATATTAAGTAGCCGAACCCTCGTTGGTGACTGGCGTGTATGTAGTAGAGTAACCAGTAGCCTATCGACAAAGTATCGATAGCATTGTCAAGCTCTCGACCTCACTATATAGTGGATATATATAGGTGCCTCAACCAGTCGGTGTCAGAAAAGAGATCCCGCGGGATGCCGAAGAACCCATAGCCGAACCGGCTTCTGACGTGAGGATACTGTACGGTTAGCACTAGTGCAACTAGGTGCTTTCGCGCGCGATAAACGAGAAAACGCGCGACTTATATCTTTTTCATCTTAGTACTGAGAGAAGGAAACAAACGCTCTCTCGCGGCGCGAGCTTTGTTGCGGACACACACACTCAAAAACTATCTATTGAAATTAGATTAATTAATCTCTTATCAAACGTCAAAAAACGGGAAAAACAAAGGGATCCTTTACCGAGCTCATCCAGGTATGGCAAAACGACGAAATGGATAAGAATAGATAAGCGAATATGTTTTTTAAGATACTGCAATATGATGGACTCTTTGTTAAATATGAAGCTCTCTCCGCTGAAGATAATTTCGTTTTAGCCTCAAAACTCTCGCGGCCCTTTCAATAAACATGGCATAACTTGACAGGAAGGAATAGCTAATGAAGTTAATATTGCTAATCCTAGGTGTAAAGTAACGCTACGTTTATTAATACGAGTATAAAGGCGCATGTTAGTGATACAGTGTTTTCAACTCTATCGATTTTTCGAGCGACACTTTCAATCTTAACTACCGATATCGATAACACAAATAGTACAGCCCGACAACTCTACGCATAAATCGCGTCACCCCGGCAACGGCAAGCGGCAAGCAATAAGCCCTAATGGAACGTCGCGATTTAGATAGCGACCGATCACTCAGCCAGGCGACAGGCTCAATGATCCCAGATGAAAAAACACTTGTCAGACCTTCTACACCTCTCTCGTTGAATAGCGAGAGAGGGACAAGTGGTGATACCGTCTGTCGAATTGGGCGGTTGAGAAAAGCCAAACTCTGGATAAGGTAATTTAAAACAGAAAGAAAGAACCGGAAGTTGATCTAGAGATGATAACAAAAATACCTTACAATATGTCTACAATAATAAAAATCACCTTCGACCGGGTTTCGGGTCAAAGCCGAAGGTACCGCCGAAGTTGGTGTTTATGACCGAACGTAGCCGAAGCTTAAGTCGAACACTACCTTAAACCGATGAAAAGGTAGATGAATCTCGAAGAAGCGAGAGCTTTATCAGAACCGTAGAAAGTGGAACAATATGATTTCTTCCTACCCCTACAGGAAAGACGTGACGTGTATGTATGTACGTAAGAGTTACACAGACTACTATACCCCGGTAAACCGGCCACCATAAAGCAATAATCCCTAATGGAACGTCACGATTTAGATAGCGAAGCGACCGATCGCTCAGGCGGGAGACGGCGGGATTCGTCGGTCACGTTTATTCACGTGTCGGATGATGTTTGCCCGCCACTAAGACTAGTAACAAGACGCTCCGTTTTGGCTGGAGCCGACCAACCGTCAATTGCAGTCGATACTAATCCTTACGATGTACAAAATAAATACGCTTTTGGATTAATGCGGTCGATTAATGAGCCGACCACGTCCCCCGCACCCAAAAGCGACTTTATTTTATACTGCGATTAGTATCAACTACAACTGACGGTTGGTCGGCTCCAGCCATACGTAACATCTGAATGTAACTAGTTTATTCGCAAACGAAGCGTACCGCCCGTATGATGATATTCAGTACAGTAATAATAATAATCATCTTGGCGGCAATGCAACGTCGAGGGACAACATCGTGACGAAACCTGCACATTCAGGCGACTGAACATATAACCATGATCCAATCTGTTCAGGTTCCCCCAGTAGGTCTGAGAGCAGTCGCTCTACTGTAATTATTTGATCGGCTAAATCCGGGATCAAGGTCAAGGCGGACCCCGGGCACGCGTGCGCGAGAGCACAACTGGGATGTTAACGCCAATATGATGTTTTACCAAGAGTGTAAGGGGTTCATGCTATTCTACTCTGCCGGGCACCACAGGGCTCCATATGTCATAAACCTCACACCGTATTCCTTAAATCCGTCAACGTTGTACTCAAACTCTTATCCATTTCCTCGTGGCGAGCCTTAACGATCTAATTAGTACAGACCCAGCTTCTCCACGATAGTCTCCACTCTAGTCCAGTCCCTAGATGTAAGAGAGGAGAAACTTTTGAGCGGACATAGTACAATCTGCACGGATCTGAGGCGCAGACATAATGCGCGCTCGTCTAGCCGTGTTGCCTCTCTACCATCCTACCCCACTTCGGGGTAAGCGAGGGGTAAGGGTAGAGGTGGGGTGGGGTGAGGGGGGGCACGTAAACATGGCCCGAGACGCGCTCGCGCTGAATACTAAGAAGCGCATAGGTGTACAGTACACTTTGGAAGTGAGGTAATTATTGTTTGTCTAAAGACTTGCGGTGGGTGCTGGGTTTCTTTCGGTCGCAATGGCTTCTGAGAGTTGCTCAGTTTGTGTACGAATGTGGGGTGTATAGGGTTTACTTTGTTCGCTGTAGAGTGTGCGTTTACTTGTGACTGGGGTAAACAGTTGTTCTATGGAGTGAGACTAGTAAACTTTCGAAGTTCGAAAGAACGGCGCTGTTTTTAAGGAAGATTTTGAAATGATCAATTTTAATTTCTGTTACGAGTCTGGGTGTTGTATGTATAAAAAAAATATAAATGGTTTATCAGTTTTCTGGCATCCATAACACAAGCTTAGTTCACTTTGGGGCTAGATGGCGCTGTGTGAATTGTCCAAGCATATTTATTATTATTTATTTACACACACAAACTTACGCATTTATAATAATTTAATTATACGATAGAAAAAACAATTCCCAACGAAGATCTATTTCATTTTCATTAAGGAGAAAAGCCTCAACGACTCATAAAATAACCAATCACGCTTCAAACCTGCAAAGTTTGCAAGAAGAACACAATTTCCCTATATTTCTCAACAGTTTAAACTTGTATAATAGACTCGACTCGACTCCGGTACCCACCCGATAGCTAAGGCTAATTTATGCACCAGATCTATATTTAGATCACAGAGCTATAAGTTTGCTTGCCCGAGTCGATAACTAAAGCCTAGATAACTAAAGGGAGGATATAAATGATGCAAACAAAATGTTCGCGATCTGTCATTTGATACAAAGCTATAATGTCCAGACATGCCAGAACAAGGCACTCAATATGCCATTCCGAAAAACGTTCCAGCGAATTACAGTTTATCGATGACACTTCGTTGATTATTTCTTATATAGAATAGGCTGTTCCTAGACAGGCTTGCTTCATCTTCGGCCGCATCGTCACTTAGCACCAGGTGAGATGTCGGTCAAATGCCTGGCTAGTCTAATTAAAAAAGAATAGGTACTACTTTACAAAATAATACTATACTCCAAAACCTCCACTTGTAAAACATAAGCAGTATTTTTTTTTGTTGTTGTTGTCAGGGCAGATTCACACGCACAACGTCCCATAAATAAAGCGTTCCATTCTCAAAACGATCTCCACACGAATCTTAATACATAACAAATCTTCTACCCACATAAACACCCGATTGACAACCCTATATCACAGCCAACAACTGCCTAACATGTCTACCCAATACCGCTCCCCTCCCACGATACGCCCATTGCACTTCTCCGTTGAAACTGCAATTCCTACGGCCGTCCGCAACTGGAGGTTAACAAGCGGAAACTGTAATTTAATAATTTCTTCACGAGCAACCGTCGAGAAGCTACGCGGTGCGCTTCGTTTGTTTTGCACTAAGGGTCGCAATTAATATACAGGGTTTCAGGGAAATATGAGGGTAGACCGTAAAATGCAATTAGTTCTAGAAAACTCTTGCTAATTTCAGGTTTATTGCCATATCCATTAGTCTGATTCTGGTTCTATTTTGATAATAATCAATTGCTTTTTAAATAATAATTAAGAAATGAAGTTGCATGCAATATAAATTTAAAAATGCTGTGATAATATTTGCTGAAACATTGAAGCCAAATTGGTCGCAAACTGTTCGGTTCCATAGGAAATTTCTTCCACCCACATTAAGGTTATGGAATGATTTCCCTGGAAAGTACAACATGGAGTTCTTCAAGAAAGGGGTGAAAGGTTTTTACGGGGTTCGGTAGCAAGTGAGCGATACCCCTGGTATTTCGAAAGTCCATATAGCGGTGTTAACTTTTTACCATCAGGCAGGTCCTCTGCCACATCAACGGTTAAAAAATATTGCTCTTGTATGACTAGGGATACTGCGATTCTAATTCACGGTAACAGTCGTCATCAACTACAAGTCTTCAACCGACAACAGATGTCCCGTAACAACATAGCTTAACAGCATCGGTTCCTAGCCTTACTAGCTTGCGCTTCTCAAAGTGCATGCGTCTATTTACATACTTCTCGGCTCGCCTCGAGCCACTGCAGGCCGGATCTAGTCACTGACGTTAATCCACTTAATTAAACTCAAGTGGCCCTTGTAGTATACGGGTCCCGAGGTGGGCGCCAAAATTGACGTGTGATCGATTAAAGCGTGGAGTTTTCACAGTACCGATTTGTGCGTTGCAATAAAGCAGATCCGGGCATAAGCCGGGATGAATTCCAAGATCATGATGTAAGATCTGTAAAACAACATCAGGAATATAGTTTCCGTTGACTGTCGAATATTCCTTCATCCAAACCATAAAAATTTAGTTACTTGAGTTAACCGTGATGGTATCGTAAAAACAAGAAAAAATCTTTGTTCGAAACTGGTTACAAAAGAACGGCAACGTAGAAAGCGGAAGAAAAATTTATGGTAAAGTTGCGTTTGAATTTTTTTATCGAATTATGTCACTATTTGTGTTTTTAATTAGGACTCAAGTTATTTCTTCCTTCATATACGACTTAATCTTAGCGGACACCACTAGATCTAAACAGCGTTTACTTCCGACTTCCCCGTTGAAATGGAGCGCCACAATCCCACGCCGAATGCAGTGCCAAAGGGGCGCAGCGCCGTCCGCACTGCGATCCCGCTAAAAGTCAGCCCTTGAGCGTAGTGGCGTGCGCTTTGTGCGCCGCATACCACTCGCCTTTGTCTTGACTTGGCACTGTGGTGTACACTGATGTAGAACTGTAGACGACCGTGTTCCGTCTTAGCAACACTAATGAGAGAGAGTAGTGTGTGCACTCAGTGAGAGAATACGTTTGTTTTGTGTTGTTGAGGCGGAGTTTTGGTAAAGCGTTTGGTGGTTTGCTTGTGCGCTATCTAAACGCATATTGGTTAGAAGCGGCATTGGACTTGTGGTGGCGTGCATGCGAGACCTACTGCACGGTTAGTGACGTGCCGGACGTTAATGTAGCGGGGAACTATTGGAAACAGATTGGTATTTGAGTATGCTTAGCTTTTTGTGAGGTCTTTGTCCAGACTGAACGAATGGTACCAGTTATTATTATAAGGACGGCGGCACTCAGAATGAGAACATATTATTATGGAACACTATGGTTTTTGTCGGAACTTTTTTATGCAATAAATTTTATGTGAGTGTGACAATAAAGAATTTATCGATCTATCTACACTTTTTACACACGAATGAAACGAAAATGGTTTTATTTTATCGTTATTGAATACCGAAGAACTTCCTGTCGATATTAAACTCCCGTTTATCCAATTACCAGACAGAAGAGACCACCAACTGGCAAATTAAAGTCTTTGCTCAGATGAGAATTTCAACGGTAGACTGTTGTGACGTTAAAGAGGGCAGTTAAAATTCCGAGGACTGCAAACGCTTACAAAGTCTGTGTGGTTATAAATTCACCGCGGTGAAACTTCCCCCGGAATGGAGAGAGAATTGGGATATATTTCCGCGAATTCCCGTCATCCCTGTAGATGGAGTTCTGCGAGCTCATTAGCCGTGGTGGCTATTATGTTGGCCGTTATTCCGTTATTATGTTATGTTTATGTTAACATGTAACTGATTTAATGTACACTAAGGCTATGGCATCCTCATTATAGAGAGGATTTCCCAGTCATTACAAATCCACTGGGAGTCCTTCAAAAGTGAAATAGATTATACACAATTGATCAATTATTGATGAACATGTCACGTTAAAGTTTATCCTTTCAGATCCAGACAGATCAGGTAATTACAGTGGAGCGATCGTGGTGCCATCTGACCTCCATGACCCTGCTACCAGGGGAACCTGAGCAGATTGGATAATAATTATAAAATTGGTTAGAGATAAATTTTGTTTTTAAAAATGCTGCATAAAACTTTAAAAATAAAATTGGATTTTGAACACCCTCAACCCTCAATCGCGCTGCTTAGTGACCGAGAACAACGGAAAGCCACACAAAGAGCCGCCTGGAGCGGTCGCCGTTAGCCAATGAGCAGAACTGGACAGATAACAGCTTGGTCCCTTGGCTGCGCTAGCCCGGTGCAGTTTGGCGATCGTTATGTAAGCGTCGAGATTACTCAATGGGGATGTTATGCCTAGTGACACAGCTGAGTAGGGTTCTTCAAGAACAAGGGGTTAACGTTTTTACAGGATCGGAAAATAACGAAAGAATCGAAAAAATACAATGTAAACGTCTATTGTTAACGGTTATAGTATGGTACGATTTACGGAACGGTCGTCCCACAAATCGCACTGCTTAGTGACCGAATACAACGAAAAGTCACACAACGAGACCCATTCGCTGTAAGCCATTAAGTCGAGCTGCCTATGTAAATGTGTCGCGCGAGATAACTTTGTATCTCACTTCAAAGCAAATGAAAAGAGCTACATCGAGTTCTCTCAGACACGTAGCCGCCGGGTCCCTTGGCGGGCGCCAAACGCCTTGTCCGATACCTCATCGAATGGAATGCGGTGGTTTAGAACTTTCACTTTCTTGTTATTGGCAAGAACGGACACTGTAGGAGTTACTTGTAGATAAATTCTTTTGATTGCATGTTGTTACTTAAACACGTTTTGATGTTGTTAGGCCAAATATCTTTACATGTCTATGTCTGAATTGGTAATTATTTGTACATACCTAAGTTCAATTGGATATATTTACATTATGCTTATTCTTAATTATGACTAACTCAAATCCTCATTTGAAAAAAAATCTAGCATAAACGTAATAATTATTATCTGCACCATTCGTTAATTATGCAAAAATTAGTAAAGAAAAGGAGAAAGGAAACATCCTATATCAAACTCCCGTCTCACATTTCAGAGAGAGACAGGCGGCAATTGGCAGAGTTTCCGCACAAAGGCTGGCAACATTCAGACCGCTACCTTTCTTTTTTTCGTGTACTGCAGATATACAGTGCCGTGCTTCGGTCATTTTATCAGTGGAGCCGCCAAACTTGGCAATAGAAAGCATCCGAATGGCTAGGATTTCCTGATGCCCAGTGTCCTGTACACATAGGCGGATTGGGGCGCAATGGAAGATAAAGTTGTATGTATTTTTTTACGGCAAAACTGTTCGTGTTCGTGTTCGGTAAAACTGTTCGTGCCAAAACAGGAATAGGGCTTAGAGTGTGGTCAATACTGAAATCGAGATATACATAGTGAAATGCATATGGTTATCTTGGCGTTAATGTCCCGGTTGTGCTTTCACACGCGAGGGATTCATGATACAAGATTTGGCATATCAGGTAATTACAGCGGACGGCTGTCATCTGACTACTGTTAACACGGTTAGTGAATTGCAGATACTAATGTTGATAGTTTACCTGTCTGCTTATAAAAAAGTGTGTCAGCAAATAAAGGCTAGCTAGTGTCATGAAACGACTCCTTAAAAGAAAATGACAAGCAATTCGATATACATATTACTTTACAGTACCATTACAAGCAACATTGTTAAACCAAACTTAAAACATAACTTACTTTAAAAACGTGTCTTTCTACAACGCAGTCCACTAGTTTACCAAGTTAATTCAAACGAACAAAGATATCTTTCTGCACAGCGCGCATTATTATGCTCGACAGCGCCAGCTCACCTAGAAACCCTGGAATACACCTCATTTTATTTCCTTTCTACCCTCATTTTCAGCGTACTGTCAACCCTACCCTGCAGACCGACCGTAACTTGATTACCGAGAATGTCACGTCGAGTTAATATTCTACTTGCGGCTAGCGTTTGCCGTAGTGACACAGTATAGAAACGCCGCAGTAGGCCATATAGGAAATTCTGTTTATCTATCAAAGAATCCTAATACAAATATGTTTTTATTGTTTACATTATACATGGCACAGGTGCCAAACTTCACAGGATCATTCGTTGGACTAATCTGAAGATTGCCTGAAACTAATATCAATATCGGTCCGGAGTCTATAGTGAACAAACGCACATAATTTTTTATAGAGGTAGACGTATATAAAGATAACCATAACAACAAGCAGCCAAAGGCTTGAGTCATTTTAATAAATGTAAATAAAAAAAATTGTAGATTCGCGACATTCGAACCTTTCGCATGCCGAGATATTATGCTGAAAACATTGGGTACGTATCGTAGCGTACCGTGCGTTTCGGACATTTGTATAAAGATGACCTACTGGTTCAATTTATGCTGTGGTAGCGGGTAGTTGCAATTTCGTCAGCTACGAAATGCTGCGGCTCAGCATAAAACGAACGAAAGAGACTCGCTGTTGCGTTTGATTTCCTTTGACTGGGAAATCGCTGAAACATTTTCCTTATCGTTACTTGTGAATGTAGTGACCTTTTTTTAATAGAACCGCCTATCGCTGTCAGCTAGCTGGTTTGTCTGTCATTGCTGCAGTAACAAGTTAATAATATTTTTTTTAAAGAGATTTTTCTTCTACGCAGTGACAAGCGAGCAGAGAGCCCACCTCATGGTGAGCTGTAACTCACCATCAGGTGGTGCGGTGACATCTACGATTCTTGCATTTAGGTTTGCAGGCAACATGGAAGGTTTCGGTATACAACGCAGATAAATAGTCAGTCAGCTAGATACACATGCTGTGTTCACAGCATCGATTAAAAATCTTTTTGTCTCTGTCTACAACTCACCATAGATAGGGATGGCAAATTTTAATTGATGATTAACAATAAATTAATATACGAGAAACTGGCCGTAAGTCATGCAACATAGTCGCTACAAATCTGGGTGCTGTCGCGTACAGTGCCAGCTAACTTCTATAACCGTGTGTACCAGCCGGGAGATTACCGTCTCGAGTAATATCCCGCCAGTGCGCAGTCCCACTTGTTACTTTGTTCGTCCCGGCGCGCTCTCGGCGCCGGCGGATTGAGGAAGTTCGGGTCGGGCGGAATGTTCCAGAATCGTAACACCCAAGTTTTGGTGTTGAGCGGCGCGTTGTTTGGGGTGTGTTTGGTCGTAATTGAGGCTGGCAGGAGTTTGGTAGACATAACTTTAGATTTGTAAGGGTATCTGATATGTTTTGGTACGAATCAATAAAGCCAATTAAAATTTCAAACATATTTATTTGATTTGTCGACTTGTTAATCTAATTTCAGTAATTTGAATAACAAATTCTCTATTATAGCCCTCTCTTTTCAGTAGGTCTGCTGTAAGACATTTATTTTTAGAAATAAGCTGTGCCTTTTGTGATTGTTATCTTTATGTTCATATTATTGTAACTTTCATTGTGCACAATAAATGGTTAAATAAATAAATAAACAAGTAAAAGAAATGCGCCATAAAACCAACGAACGAACTAAAGAAGTAGCAAATATATCGTCAATCAACGTATCAAACCAATAGTCCCAATTTGGGCGCCAATTACTGGCATCATAAATCGAAAATATCAATCTACCCGCAATTTTATAAAAATACTTGGCCAGTGCGCTGTGTGGGTAATAGACAAACCGGTCGCAGTGGCGGGGGGTGTAACGGGGAGGAGGGGTGGCGAAACGCTTTCAATAATTCGATATGAAACCTTGTTTGCGTTGGAATAGTGTTTGCGGAGGCCATCCGGCAATGTCGAGATGAAACGAGGGATGTTTGTTTATAATTTGATGATTGCTTTTCATGTTTATTTTATGAAGTTTTGTCAAGAATATATAAATGTAGACGTATAACTTATCTATGTAACGATGGTAAATTCTATGTCGATATGTTTATCACGGTGTCCCGAATACACTACTTCATAGACTTGGATACAAACAACTTAGGAATGTATGCGAAAGTTTAGCTTTATCGAACTCTACGCGTTCAAAATCTTGGGCATGGATGTAAAACAAAATCGCCTACGACAAAAAATCTATTTAGCCTATTAACAAAAAGATAATGCTCAACCCATTTCCTAGCTTACAGCGTGACAAATTCCAAAACGCGTCAAACACAAATACTGGAAAATCCCTAAAATTCTTCAGCTTCCGCTGAAAACCTCGCACCTTTCCGCCTAGTCACCTTTGTCACCGCAAACGCGGCCCAAATGGCTTTCCAATAATGCGCTCAGAGAGTCGGCAAGGAGTGATCGTGTAGAGGCGCCTTCTAGAGATCGGCCTTGTGATTGCCTAGTCGACTATGATAACGGATTCTTATGAAAAATCTGTAACTTAAATATGTTAGAAATCCCTTAGAACTTAGGTGATGCACGGACATAACACAACGGAAAAATCCCAATAACACTCAATGGGACAAAAATTTCCTATACGTTACACTTTTTGCACACAGGTCTCCCATCTTGTGCACCAAATATAACCTACAATAAACGAAGACACCTCGCCCTCTAGCGAAGAAAGACTCGTTTCCAGTCTCTCAGCGAACACAAGCCAAGGCCGCCCAAATTTTCATCGACAACAACAAATTACCCCGAACAATTTGCCGCTCAGTCGACGCCCGCAAAAAGAACAGCTCGATAAACATCGCGCCACACACATAACGTACACAACACAGAGGGGTATATTGGGGGCACAGTATAAGGAAGGAACAGAACAACATGTACAACGTGTAGGCCGTATCTTCTGTATACATAGTAAAAAACAAAGTCGCTTTCCGCAGTCTGTATCTATGTATGAATAGATCTTTTGAACTACGCAACGGATTTTAATACGGATTTCAACAATAGATACGAGTGATTCAATATGAAGGTTTATAAAAAAGAAAAAAAAGGTAGGAAGGATAAAGTGCGAACGAAGTCGCGCTGGGTTCACTGGTTACTAATATTACATAGAGGAAAAGTTTGTAAGTTTTTACGTTGAGGGTAATCTCCGAAACACTGAACCGAGTTCGAAAACTATTTCACTAACTAGCTACGCTATTCCCGAGAGTCATAGGATACTTTTGATTACCCTCAACTTTTGATGAACAACTACAAATTACCCTTAACAATTTGCTGTTCAGACGACGCCCGCAAAAGGACACTTCAATAAACGGCGCGCCATATACACAACATAACAAAGAGGGCTGTAGAGTCACAGTGTAAAGAAAAGGAACAGTACAACTTGAGTATATGATAATTATTCAGCTATAGCTAAATGATTTTAAAATGTGATATATCTAAATTATCAAACTAATAGTTCCGTTTGGATACCTACATGCTCCGTAGCTAACTGATATTTAGCGTTCGTTTGGATACACACGTGCCGCCGGGTCGTAAAAACATGCAGCTTTTCCTGCGTTTAAAGACAGTTACAATTTATTGTCAATGATAATTATCAATAATTATTGTGGCACTCGATAGTCTCTGCCTACGAGATACGGGCATGACTGTGTGTATGTGTTTAATAACCAATAAGTAATTATCGTTGAGAATTTTCTTTATTTTCAAAAGTACTAGACACGCATTTGACAGCCTTCTCACCTGGTGGTAAGTGACGATGCGGCCGAAGATAGAGCATGTCTATCTAGGAACAGTCTAATTCCAGGCTTAAAGGGGTCCCGATCATAATGATCAGGGAACACACTCGCAGGCAACGCGTTCCATTCTTTATTATCCAGTGCATTTCTGAGACATGGTACTGAAATAGATTCAGGCTGTTCAGAACCGAACCACTGCGTTCCGTACACTGTACTGTAGTTACATCACGGCAGCGAGCGCACAATCGCAAACACAATAAACGGGGGACGCGAATCAATTCGCATGCATCGTGACGTCACTGCGCGCGGGAGGGTTGCGGAGGGGGGAGGCATGTGTCGCGGTGCAGGAACTGAAATGTGTCGATTTCTATGTATTTTTTGCTCGGGGACGTTTCGTTGGGATTGACTACAGGTAATAGCGCAGTTTGTTTTTCTTCCTATATATGTAGTATTAAAATTAAACTCACTTTCCGCGTCTGTCTATATGTCTATCTTGATTTCCGAAAACTCCTCCAAAACCAAGCAAGCAACGGATTTTGACGCGGTTTTCACGCATTAATTCATCATTTAGATATTTTTTCCAGAAGGTTTGTATGTATAACTAGTAGACCCAGCGCGACTCCGTTCGCGTACATCTACTTTACCCTATCCTTTTTTTCTTGCTTATAAACCTTCTTGAATCTATTGTTGAAAAGCGCATTAAAATCCGTTGCGTAGTTTTAAAGATCTAAGCGTACATAGATACTCGTACATAGGGACAGACGGCAGGAAGCGACTTTGTTATAAACTAAGTATAGATACATACATATTATAATAGAGAAAACCCGAGAATACCCGTGCGAAGCCGGGGAACATAATATTAATTAAAATGGGAACTTATACTAGAGCTATTGTTAATTTGCTACCTTGGAACAAACATCATATAATGAAACTAATTTATCTTCATACAAATTCATCTCAACTCCGCTGTAGCACCCACTTTGCACCACACCGACCAATCTATGCGAAATACCAATATGTTGTGATATCTCCGCTTCCTCTCATCACGGAAGCACTGCGACACACGCCACGCAACACCGAATCGTTGCACAAACGAACCGCACCCTTCACACAACGTTTTAAAGTCGACATCGCTCTGACAGAGGAGAACCCTTGTGTCATTTATACGCGTGGTTGTGAGAACAAATATAATTTTGAGCGAGACACGTCGCTCGTTTGAAATTGTATGGATGTGACCGGTGCGGGGGCAAATTGATTTTTGTGTTATGGATAAACGTTATTTGGGTGTTCGCCGATGTAACATGGCGTAGTGATTGCACAAGGGGAAATGAGGGGATATTTATACTGCTATTCAATATGTCGCAGTTGTAAATATTTTGGACTACCGCCTTGTTTATTTTGCATGGGATCGCAATGTCACATACTTGTACAGTATGTATCATTTTACATTTCTGTTTTGTACAGTTTTGTATGAAATATATAAACTTAGATAGAAGTCACTTTTCGTTTTGGTAACTATAATATAACTGAAAAGCGAAACTACAAAGAAAATGTGAGGCCGACCAGTTTCTATTATAGGATCCGTCGGTGTTATACATAAGCATTTGGCTCAGAATTATAATCATCATTCTTATTCATTATTATAATCTGGACGCCTTCAAGCCTAGAGTGAATAGGCTGTTTCTAGACAGGTATGCTCCATCTTCGGCAGCATCGTCACTTACCACCAGGTTTTATAAAAAAAATCGGATAGGCGACAGGAATAGATGTTTACTGGCCTTTCTATATCACAAAAAAAAACATACTATTTTCGACAGGGACACCTAATACGCTACATCCAGTGACGCATAGAGCGCGGGCGAAGGAGCGAGGTCACGGAAACCGTCCTAAGTGCTATCCGCTATTGGGTTACACCGCCCACGGAGAGGTTAGCCGTGCGAAGGATGAGGCGACGCATTCGAAGGATACGATAAGTTATTATGTGCTTATACTTGTGAATGAAATTGCCGTTTTTAGCCTATATAATTAACATGATGTTTTAAACGATCTCGGTTATTATCACACATTTTAACGCTACACTCATAATCATCATCTTGGCACGTATCTTCATCTCAGGAATAGATGCTTACTGGCCTGTTTTCCTTCCTGTATTACAAATAAAAACATACTGTTTTCGACAGAGACACTTAATACGCTACATCCAGCAAGATACAGAACGCGGGCGAAGGAGCGAGGTCACGGAAACCGTCCTAAGTGCTATCCGCTATTCGGTTACACCGCCCACGGAGAGGTTAGCCGTGCGAAGGATGAGGCGACGCATTCGAAGGATAGGTTAAGTTATTCTATGCTTATACTGGTTAATGAAATTGCCGTTTTTGGTCATATATAGATTCGTTCGCATTATTATATTAAAATATTTGTAATGCATAAAGTGTAAAAAAATATCGAATGGTTGTATAAAGATTAAAATTGCTTCTTTTATGTTCTTGCTATTTTCATGAACCTACTCATTTCATATATATTTTATACTAAGAGATAATATAAATTTTAATCTCATAAACACTTCAGTTACAGTCAACACAAGTTAATTTGCTAAAGGCATTGAGAGGGTAGATATCCCAACTTACGTTAAAGAAGAGGATAAAAAAAACCAGAACTTGATTGCGCATAAGGCACTGTCAAATAATTAAATGTCCTCGTTTATATTATATTTAAATTTGTGTATGTTTTGAATCCCTAACCAATTTATAAGTGATATCAAACCTGATTATTATGAAAATCAACTTTAAACTGCACAAAAAGTGTATTTCTGATGCGTGATGACGAATGAATTTCCAAATTTAAAAAAAACAGTGCTTTCAATAAAAAAATATTTGTACACCAATCAGAAGAAATTTTCATTCTTCATTCATTCTGTTAAAGATACATAGAATTATCAACATTATTTCACTGAAATAAAAACAAAACTGTCGCTGAGATTATATATGGGACCGGATATCGGTCGCTAGAAAGTGAGAGAGGTTAAGACACTAACCTTGATCACTCTTGTCGGGCTTATGCGCGTGGCTGTGCGCATGGCTGTGCGCGTGGCTATGCGCATGCGCGTGGGGGTGGGGGTGCGGGTGCGGGTGCGCGGCGGGGGCGGGGGGGTGCGCGTGCGCGTGCGGCGCGCGGCGCTCGGGCTGCTTGGGGCTGTGGCGCTTGGCCGCCGCGCGGGACACCACCAGCGACTGCGGGTTCTGGGTGGAGACGGAAAAAAACGTTATTTGTTTTCGGCCGAGAGTACAGTTACAGTAATAAAAAAAGTCGCGTATTTGTCACCGTGATTGTCAAGACAAAGCAATAAAATAAAATTTCCACCAAACGGCACGCGTCGCATCGGATCGGAACGGATTTTACAATCGTTAAACGAAATTAAATCGTGTACACTGTATTTTAAGTCTATATTAGCAAGCCGCGTATAGCAGCTTGACTGCGGGTGTCTTCCGCGACACTTTCGGAGCCGAAAGCATGCTGCGACGCACGGTCGGCTCAAATTCAAATCATTTATTTAGTCATCATAGGTGAATAAAGGTGGTCTTATATGATAGCGGCTCCATGATGTGCCTCTTGGCATACTAAATATTAGTTATATTTCATTAAACTAATTAAAAATTCAATAAATTATTGTCATTTAAAATTAAAACAATTAAACGTCAGACAATATGAAAATAAAAATGATAAAAAAATAATAAAAATAAAAAAATTCAATACATCGATGTCAATAAAAATTAAAATATTAAAATATCAGAAAATACAAACTTAAATGTCAGAAAATACAAAATTAAAATTTCAATGTTTCAAAAAATATAAATCTAATGTCCATTGGTAAAAAAAAAATATAATAATAATAACTCAAATTAGTCAATCAAAAGAAAATGTCATCAAAATATAATATATTTAAAACGATGTCTTTAAAAATAAAAAAATAAATTAAAGAAATTAGAATTTGTAATGTCAATTTGAATTATTTGTCATACTCAATGTCATTAAAGAAACATGAAATAATTGAGCCAAAAATAATATGAAATCAAGAACTTCATAAAATGTCATTTAAATAATCCTTAATGTCATAATAACATTTGTCAATTAATAATTTATTTAAATGTAATTTGAAATTCCTAACGTTCATGTTTTTTATTAGTTCTGGCAGTTTATTATATAATTTGGGACCCATTTCTGTAGCATTTTTACACATCATTGCGGTTTTGCAACAATGTGTTTCAATTGTAGTATTTCTAGGCCTAAGGTTAATAAAGTCAACAGCAGGCTTTTTTTTAAATAAATTGGGGTTGCAATGTACAAATATGCAACACTCCAAAATGTACAGACACGGAAAAGTTAGAAGTTTCATGGACTTAAAATGTGGCTGACAGGACTCTATTGGTTTAATGCCACATATTGACCTAATGCACCTTTTTTGCGCCCTAAATACCGTTTCTCTTTCCGAAGAGTTGCCCCAAAAAATCACACCATAGCGTAAAGTTGAAACCACAAAACCATGGTATGCCGTTAAGACTGTTTGTCGGTCTGCTACTTTAGCCAACTTGTACAAGGCAAAGGAGAACTTAGATAATTTTTTACATATTTCCTGTGAGTGTGTTATCCAAGTCATGTTGTAGTCTACGTGAACTCCTAAAAACTTAGTACTTTGTGTTTCTGTTATTGCTTGATTTTTATATTTAACTTTTAGTGAATCTCTCCTTTTCCTTTGTGTGAATTGCATTAAATTTGTTTTGTCAATATTAATTTTAAGATTATTAATGTCAAGCCAATTAATTATATTATTTAATGTATTATTTATTTCAATTTCATAATCATTATCATTATCATTATTGTCATCAAAAATTACAGTACTGTCATCGGCAAAAAGTGTCATTTGATATTTACTAGATTTTATAATGTCATTTATGTATATTAAAAATAGCAAAGGTCCAAGAACACTACCTTGAGGTACTCCACACTTAATAGTCTGGCAATCAGATATGTATGTTTCCTCCTCTTTTGACTCCATGGATATTTGTGTCATTTTAGTGTATTGTTTTCTGTCTTCGAGATAAGATGCCACTAAGTTTAAAGCGTTACCGCGGAATCCACAACATTCCAATTTCCACAGTAGCAACTTATGATCAACTCGATCAAACGCTTTAGACATGTCCATGAATATGGCACACGATGGACTCCTTTTATCCATGTTTGTGACTGTATGTTTTACTAGCTCATATATTGCCATGTTTGTCGTTTTGTCTTTCCTAAAGCCCTTTTGTTCTGTGATTAATATTTTGTGTTTCTCTATGAAGTTGTAAAAAATGTCGTGGATTACCTTTTCAAATATTTTGGATGTGATTGGCAAAAGAGCCACTGGGCGATAATTTGACATATTATGTTTATCCCCTTTTTTATAAAGCGGTACTACAATAGCCGTTTTTAGTTTTTGCGGATAAGTACCTGTGGCTAAACATAAGTTAATTAAATGACTTAGAGGATTGGCAATTAGGTCAGCCACATACTTAATTACCTTTGTATTTATTTCGTCGTAGCCTACACTATTTGTATTTTTTAGTGCCATTATAGTTTTATATACAGCGGTGGGTGTAGTTGGAGCCATAAATATTGAATGCATATTGTTTTCTAATTTAATGGCGTACTTTTTATTTTCTTTGTTTTTATTGTCATCATTACTTTGGTTTATGAAGAAATCATTGAATAAATTGACAACTTGTGATGGCGAAGTAATCTGTTTGTCATTTACTACAATGTGAGTAATTGGCTCTTTTGGATAGTTATTTTTTGTACTATTAATTATTTTCCATGTAGCTTTTGATTTATTTTGTGAAGTATTTACATAATGAGCGTTTTGTGATCTTTGTGTTAATTTTATTATCTTCCTTAGTCTGCGTGTATACGATTTTAGAGCCACTTTAGTTTTGTCATTTTTATTTAGCCTATAGTGCCATAAGGTTTCCCTTTTTTTCCTACAACATGATTTTATTCCTTTTGTAAGCCACTTTTGTTTTGTCATTATTGTTTTTTTTATTGTTTTGTAGGGAAAACATAAGTCATGCAGACATTTAAAAATATCTATAAAATTATCATATCCCTCATTAACATCTGTACTTTTAAATACGTCAGCAAAAGATAAGCTTTCGATATAGTTTCGGAATAATATAAAATTTTCTTTATTATAATCACGTCGTTTTATTCGCCATGATTTTAAAGCACACGTTTTTTTTGTTGGACATGTTAAGATTTGTGCAGCGTGATCGGATAGGGCCATATCGATCACTTCTGCTTTTGATCCTTTTATATTATTATCCGTTCGGATGTCGCCGATTGCGATCTGATCCTTTCGGCTATCGATGCATCCGTTCGTATCCTTTTCGACCCAATGCTATTTTGCCCAGTTTGGTGGAAAATGTACTTTATTTTTTTGTCTTAATAATACAGTAAAGACAATATAAATGTGGCGTAAAAATCAAAGTAACACGCCGCCGATAGGGAAACTACAGTGCCACAAACTTCTGTGACCCGGTGACGGCGTCGCTGTTATAAGCATTGATATTATGTCATTTCAAATACATTCCAAAATGAAGTGCCGCCATTTTTCTACCAATCCAATTTTAGACTATAGCAAACAATGCTCTTACACTTTTTCATATCACACTATTACCGAACAAACTCCCAAAATAAAACATCATTAAAATCAGAATTATTTCCAGATAAGGGTGTAAGGTTGGGTGCATTGGCGCTCATTGGGGGAGGTATATGTTCAGCAGTGGACTAGTATAGGCTGATGATGATGATGATGATGATGATGAAGGCCCCTAATATGTTAATGGCGTCAGTCCACTCACCAGCTTATCAGAGCGGTCCCCGCTGGGCAGCCTGGCGATGGTGACGTCGGCGGAGTCCTCGGGCGGCGGCGGCTGCTGCAGCCAGTTGTACTCCCGCTTCTCGACCGGCACGCCGCGCCTTTCGTAGTCTTGCGCTTGCGTTCTGGGGGGAAAGTCAAGTCACTTTCATTTTTATTTATTTTGGAATCGCGAAAACTTTTTTCCATTTAAGAATCAGATACTCGAAGGAGAGCAATAGTTGGACAATAGATGGCGCCACCAAGTGGTAGAAACGCGGTAGAAGTCGATCGGGGCAAGACCATTTGATCCCATATTTCAGTCCCGTCAGATTTGTTTTGGAGATAAAAAGTAGCACAAGTCCCCGGATCTCCTACCAAATGTTGACAGAGATAGATTTTCCAAAAGCCGATAAAAAAAAATATAGTTAAAATAATTGTAATATATGGCGTTAATAAAGGAAAGGTACTAAAACTAAGTATCTTTTCGAAACGAAACACTTTTCCGAGTAACTTTTACCGAGTTACCAAATTCAATTCTTGAGAATCCTGTCTAAGTAGCGCCATCTAGTGAGGCACGCCGAACAACTCTTTTTACTTTTTAAAGTAGCCTCCACAGATTGTACTTAAGCGCAAAATTTATTTTAATAACACACATACATACAAAGCAACTTAAGGTTTTAATTGTCATGTTATTTTTTCTTTTTGTATTATGTGTGGTGTAGCTAGCTATATTAATCACCAAATTATAAATTGCTTTGTTGTAATTGGCATTACAACTTCATAATGTAATATTTTTGAAAATAATTTATATGATATTTATTTATTTTTTATTTTATTTTATTTTATTTGGAAGACCAACAGCTATCCAACAACATAATATTAACAATCTTACACAACAGAAAGCCAATTACAGGTCTTCGCTGATAGACTATGGAATACAATAAGAAAAACTGTTGAAACACTCATTAAATTAGATATATAACTATGTAATAAATAAGTAAATAAATAATAATAAACTCACCGTAAACTTTCATAACAGTCTAAACATACTACGGCATAATCGCCATTTTCTAATAATAATGAGTTGTCGTTCCGCCGTTGGCCTAAGAATGGGAATTCCTGAAACAAAAATCATAATATTAAATTAGATTCACACACATGACAACCATGGGCGTCGGTGGCTGAGTGGCTAAGGTATCCGACTGCACATTCAGACGACTGAATGTGTAACCATAATCCAATCTGGTCAGCTTCCCCTGGTAGCAGGGTCACGGAGGTCAGATGGCAGTCGCTCCACTGTAATTATCTGATCTGTCAAATCCGTATAGCAAAAAAATGCTCTTACACATAGGTAAACTACATACAACTCCACAACTTTTTATTTACACTATTTCAAATCAAAAACTTAAATTACTACCCCAACCTATTCCCGAACAAAATTCCAAAATTTCATTAAAATCTGAATTATGTTTAGGTAAGGCTCCTAGTTTTAATATGCCGACCAGACTATAAAGAAAAGTACGCGGTAGGAAACCCGGAACATGCTTTTAAAATATGTGATAATGACCGTGACAGCTTAAAACATTACGTTATAATCCGTCTTTCTTGTTGGGTCCATCTCATGGAGGGCCACTTCTCGCTGGTCGTTACTCACAAGCGCTGCCCTAATTGGCGGTAGTGCGACTTGGTTGTGCGACGGGCGATTCTGAGGACTATTATGTTATTAGTATAGGCGTCGAATCACCTTAAGACAGAGTCTAATTACCTATTTCGTTCTTATACCTAAACTCATAACAGGCGAAAGTTCAAAACACACAGTTACCTTAATAGGCAGCGCCCGCACCCGTTTCCTATAGGTCTTGATCCCGCAGAGGTGGCAGTGGTAGTCGTGCGTGTTGTACGCGCGCCGCTCCGCAGGGTAGCCGCCCAGAGACTCGTATCTGACAGGGGGGTTACCATCATGTTACAGGTATCAAACTAAACTCGCGTTCTTTACAAATATTATTAGATAGATAGATACATTCTTTATTGTGACGTATAATGTAATATATGTGACGATCTGAGTGGCTTAGTGGTCAACATGCCGGTCTGCCACGCAAGAGGTTCCGGGTTCGATTTCCGGCCGAGCAGAAATTGAAATTATAAATTTGAATTTTTGTTACGGGTCTGGGTGTTCTATGTGTAATAAGTATGTATTTAAGTAATATTATCAGTAATCTAGCACCCATAGCACAAGCTTTGCTTAGTTTGGGGCTAGATGGCGCTGTGTGAATTTGTCCACGATTATTTATATTATTGCTCACACAAGAATAATTACATTAAAAAGTTCCGACGAAAACCACAACTAGTTATAACCATAACCATAATTATTATATTACACATAGACATTATTTATTTTGACATCACAATACTCATAATACAAAACTCATTGAGCAAGTTATTTAAAACCTACTTAAATAAAGCGATTTGAATATGGAGTAATCCGATGTCAAAAAATATTAGACGTCGGGATAACAAATCGAAAAGGTATGTCGCGTGTAAGTCCCGTCTAATATAATAATATGTTAGAGGTACATCAATTAGCAGGGTCCACACCGGGCGATACAGCCACCCGCGTCCACTATCCGGGATCATAGATCGCGGAACACCGGAAACGGTATCTGGGGGGACCGGCCTCATGTAGACGTATATCAATAACCGGGTTTACACCGGACGATACAGCGATCCGCGATCCACTATCATGGATAATGGATCGCGGAACGCCAGAAACAGACATTCGAAAACAAGCAGTAAACCCTTCCTTTTCTGATTATCGACAAAGTTACATGAACCCGGCTAATAGTTTAAAAAAATATCCGCTCTGTAGGCTAATTACGTAACACTGTTGCCAACAATTGTCTGATTACAATGATTGAAATTGTTTCTTTTGCGAATACGTGTGATCGATTTAATAGTTTCCGTTTATTGCAATGGAACTTTGTTAGCAACTGAACCCATGAAATCGATAATACGGAATCGCAAAACACTTTCAATCATTGAAATCAGAGAATTGTTAGCAACAGCGTTACATAATTAGCCTACTGATCTAGTGTCAGTGTGTTATAAAAGTTAAGCAACAAATTGGCACTGTCAATCACAGATACACATGTCAAACTTATAACACGCCTAATTTTTCGTCGGCGGTTAAAAGAACTACGAACCTTCTCCATTGGCTGATGAGTGAATGGTAGCAGAAGGTGCAAACCAACGCCGAACCATTGTCTCTAAGTATCTCTGCATTCGCGTGGCTCTGCAACGAATTACAATATTTACTTATTCAACACTTTGGAGCGTCCGTCGGTGACCGAGCGGTTGAGTATCCGACTCGTAAGCGAATCCCGCTGCTGCCATGTACCAATTACTCTTTTCTGAGTTACGTATATAAGTTAAACACTAACCGATGCTCTTACGGTGAGGGAAAACATCGTGATGAAACCTGCACATTCAGGCAACTGAATTTGTAACCATGATCCAATCTGGTCAGGTTCCCCTGGTAACTGAGTCACGGAGGTCAGATGGCAGTCGCTCCACTGTAATTACCTGATCAACAAATCTTGAATCATGGGTAAGGCGGACCCCGGGCCCTCGTTCTAGAGAGCACAACCGGGACATTAACGCCAAAAGATGATTTTTCGGCCACCGTATCAGATAAGTTTGTGGCACTCTAATATGAATCATAATATGAAACGCTAATGTGACATTTTTAGACCCCTGATCAAGAATTAGATTTATTTATTTCTCTCTTAAAGTTAAGTTTAGTAGTTAGGTCAATAAAAGAGATCGTCAAGTTATAAGAGTAGAATAATTGGTTTCATACAACACCACATTTCAAATAACTAATACATTAAAATAATATAATAAACAATGTCAATTTAGAAAATTAGTACGTAAAATTACACTTATGTAAATTGATACAAAGCGTGTCAAATTATTTTACATTATAGACTTATGCTTTACGAAATAACAGTACCAGTAAGGTAGGTATTTTATGCAAATAGTCAAACATAATAAAAAAGAACATAGTACCTACATGACATACCTTATGCGTGAGCAGGCATGGGAAGTATGGCGCGTTCCCCTGCGGCTGACCGTACAGGATCCGGGCCAGGGTCAGGTCCGAGTGGAAGCCGCACAGGAAGCAGTATATTGACGTACACGCTGGGGGGAAAACGCTTACATTACTTATAAATAATAATAAATAAAATATACCTGGAAAAATTCACACAGCGCCATCTAGCGCCAAAGTAAGCAAATCTTGTGTTATGGGTGTTAGATAACCGATAAACTACATATTATATACTTTTTTAAATACATTTTTATTATGCATACTACACCCAGACCCGCAACAGAAATTAATAAAATTCATCATTTCAATTTCTGCTCGACCAGGTATCGAACCCGGGACCTCTGCGTGGCGACCGGCATGATAACCAACTGAACCACTCAGGTCGTTACTTATACTACACAGTCTGAGCTGAGGGTCTAGCCAAGATGCCCATCGCATCGTAGCTATTCTACTGCAAGTTTTATCAGGTAGAACTCAGTAGCGAGTGAAATTACAAACATGTGGCATTTCATCTTAGTCCTCACAGCAACAACGCACCTGTGGTTCTGCATTTTTGTTGCCTGCAACCTGTATGCATGAATCGCAGATGTTATGGGCGACAGTT
This sequence comes from Blastobasis adustella, assembly GCA_907269095.1. Classification (NCBI taxonomy): domain Eukaryota; kingdom Metazoa; phylum Arthropoda; class Insecta; order Lepidoptera; family Blastobasidae; genus Blastobasis; species Blastobasis adustella. The sequence goes on from OU026132.1 coordinate 4,838,389, forward strand.
ACCGCTTGGCATTAATTAATAACAATGGAAAACGCTGCCCATTTTCCAGCCTACGGAGCCTAGGTGTTTTGCCTCGAAAGCATTAGTCGCCTTGTGCGACACCCACGAGTGTAAGGGGTTGGTGCTATTCCACTCTGCCGGACACCACACGGCTAATGTACTTGGTAATAAGTTCTATTAATAAGATATCTTTATTCAAATGGAGAAATAATTGATTTAAAAGAAAACTGACCACTATTGCTAGCGACCGTTCGATCGGAGGTAGTGGAAGGAGGCGTGGGGATGACACGTTCGCCGTTGGCGCCCTGCGGCAATGGCGACGGGATATTGTATCTGGGGACAAAATAAATAATAATTATCATCATCATCATCGCAGCCCATAACAGTCCACTGCAGGACTAAGGGCCTCTCCCACGAAAGGGGGGGTTATTGCAATAGTCTCCACGCTTGGCAGGCGGGTTGGAGATCGCAGTTTTATAAATATAATGGAAAACGCTGCTGCCCATTTCCAAGCCTACGGAGACTTTAGATCTTTTGCCCGAAAACATTTGTCGCCTTGTACGACATAATAAATATGCTTAGACAAATTCACACAGCGCCATCTAGCCCCAAAGTAAGCAAAGCTTGTGTTATGGGTGTTAGACAACTGATAAACTACTTATATACTTTTTTTTGTTTGAATACATACTTATTATACATACTACACCGACCTGTAACAGAAATTAAAATTCATAATTTCAATTTCTGCTCGGCCGGGAATCGAACCCGGGACCTCTGCGTGGCGACCGGCATGTTAACCAACTGAACCACTCGGGTCGTTATCATTAACATATCAGTCGAAAGACGCCCACTGCTGGGCATAGCCGTCCAGAGATCTCCACAAAGGCCGGTCTTATACCTTCCGCATCCAGCTGGTACCTGCGATCTTTACCAGGTCGTCGGTCCACCTTGCGGGGGGGTTACCCACACTGCGTCTTCCGGTGGCATGTTGAATTAAAGTAAGGCCACTTTAACAGATCACTTTTGACAGCTGTCATCACTTCCTTGCGTCTCCGACATAAAGTTCATTTTTGCGGTCGCGCGGTTGTGGCTAATATAAAACGAACTTTATGTCGTGGAAATAAGGAAATGACGACAGATGTCAAATGTGACCTAATAAATTGGTTCTTCTTTAGTTATAATAAAATCATGATAATCTTGGTGTCAATATCCCGATTGTCTGGAGCCTTGACCGTGATCCAGAATTTGGCGGTTAAGGTAGTTACAGTGGAGCGACTGCTATTTGACCTTCGTTACCTGACAAAATTAGATCATGGTTGAGGTCAACTATTTCATGTGTTTACTAACCGGTAGCCCCGAGGGAGCCCGTTACCCGATGCGGTAGACGCAAAAAATCTTATTAAGTAGTAAAATATAAGTAGAATATAAGTGCAAAAGAAGTTTGTGGGATCGTAGCTTATAACAGACGATAGTCTCTGCCTACTTCTATAAGATACGCGCGTGAATATGTTTCCGCATGTAGGATATGTGTGTGTGTGTGTGTGTGTGTGCGTCTACCTACTAACCTCCGATGCTCCAAAGGCACCCGTTCATTGTCCATAAGGTCCCATTGCTTGGCGAGATGCCTGACGCATCTCGAACAGGCCAACACGCGTCCCCCCCGCGCCGTGCCGCCCACCCCGCCCGCGCCCCCCAAGGCTAGGCATGGGAAGTGCATGGCATGGGAGTTCATGTACTCGGCGGTGGTGGACAGCCACTCCATGGATTGCTGGGGGAAGTGGCCGGCGCAGACGTAGCATCTGGAATTGTAACGCATAATATTGTAACACGATCAAGAATTCCGATTTCTTTCGAAAGGGGTAGTGGGGTGCGATTCTCTAAGAAACATCCGTGATCGCAACAATGAAATGTATGATGTTTTGTCAATATTTCAATAGAAATTTGTACGTTGCTTAGCAACCTGGCCACGATCTGTCACGTTTCATCGTTGCGCTTAGGGGTGTTGTCTTAGAGAATTACATAGCTGCACGCATGTGCTCGTAATAACAAACAAGTTTACTATCCAACCAACTCCGAAATCGCGTAATATACGGAACTGTTTTTTGCGATTTCAGAGTTGGTGTGATATTAAAAGTTGTTTGGTATCAGTAGCACTTGCATAAGGTTTATTTCGGGCGGCGGTAAATAATGCATATCGGCTAGTTCGGCTTCGTAGAGCGTCGTCTCTGTCGCACGCGTGTGAGCAAATACGAAGCCGAAACGAGCCGATGACCACTGCCAGTTTAAAAAGTAAAAAGTGTAGTTCGGCGTGCCTCACAAGATGGCATTACTGAACAGGATTCCTAAGCATATGAAATCGATAGCCTAAGGTATTCGGAAAGGTCTCTCGTTAGGTTTAATATCATTTCCGACAGAAATTTGAAAAAGATCTGCTTCATACATCAATTAAACATCTTTATACTAAGTGATACAGTTGGTTTACATGGCGGTGTTTCATGCAGAGGTACTGGGTTCGATTCCCGAAAAATTGAATGATGAATTTTAACAACTGCTACTGGTCTAGGTGTAAGTATGTAAAAAAAATTATATAAGTAGCTTATCTTCTTCTTCCTCCCTCCTGTTCTCGAATGTTCTATGAATTCAGAATACGAGGGCATAGCAAAAATATAAAAAAACAGCAACCCGGGTCCAGCTAAGATACAAATTGCGAATGACGATCGGAATTTGTCGGCTACCTTCGGCCAGCTTCGTACTGCGCATACTGCGACGATCTCTGAGCACTGGCCGTACGTCACGCTTAAAACGTAGCAAGTTCCGATCAATAAAATCAAAATACTTTTATTCAGTTTAGATTTTTTACCAACGCTCATGAATGTCGGAAACTTTAACATTACAATGATTTTATATAATTAAAAATAATATGCTCAGGCGCCGCGGCACCACCACCACAGGCCATAAAATAAAGAAGAAAAGAAACTCCGCGACGCTAAAACCCGCTGGTCGTCTATCTGTCACTGTGACTGTCAGTGGATAATGCCGCTCGCTCGCACAATATTGGTAAGGGTCGTCAATAGCAATATGATACTTCGAAGCCTACTCACCTATATAATCCCATGCCATTTTCGCCGGACACTATTTGACTCTGGGGACTACCCGCTAACGCGTTCGTTGTTCTCTTACTCGATTGGCTCGAACTACTTGATTTTATATCATAAGGCTTAAATCTGTAACGGAAAATAGACACAGTTAAAGTTAAGAAATACACAATAACGGCCTTATTAAACATGGCATAAATTGACAGGTAGGAATAGACATAGAAATTTCTGTTGCTAATCCTAGGATTCCTAGGTGTAAAGTTACGCTAAGTTTATTAATAACGGGGTAAATTATAGTGGTAGGGGACTTCAAAACTTATTTTTTATTATTAGTTTTCGAAATAAAGTAAACGAATTCTTCAGTGTACGAAAGAAGATCGAAAAATATTTAGTGGATAGCGATAGACTTTGGGTTTCTTCGATTCTAAAATCCACAAGATGGCGCCACAACGACGTGAGATCTATTTCAATTTGACAGTTACAGAAAAAGAAACAAGTTTTATCTCCTTGTAAATAGATGGCTCTGTACTGAACTCTTAGGTCAAGTTGACAAGTCGCGTCAGAACATTGTCATCACAACACTTTTTGTTTGGTTTTGTGTATAAAATCAATCTAAAATGGCTAGCCCATGTTTACGTCAAAAATTGACGGATTTTAAAAAATCCAAACAGTCAATCATTTGATATCATAGTCCTTGTGTGTATGGTTGACACTAAAACTAAGAATTATTAGTTTTATGTTGGACATATTAGCACTGAATTGCGCCATCTATTGACGACGAAAAAACTTTTATTTAATGTCAACTTGAGAAGCTCTTATTGGCTGGAATCGATTCTACGTTTTTTTATTCTAAGCAGAAAACATGACAAACAACCAGACAGCCCACCTGATGGCAAGCGGTAGCCTACAATATTTACGTTACGAATGTCGCCTATACTGTTGATTGATTGCATAACGTCCCCGCCTTTCAGAAAGAGGTCTGACGTTATGTAGATAGTGTCAGACGAGATTGTATCTTATCAGGCCAAAAAGGCTTAATCTTCGTGACGTGTGTCATAAGCGAAACGTTGAAAAAATTGCAAACACCGAAAATCTGATTTTGTAACATTGGCTGTTCTTATTTTGATTTTTGTAATCTCTGTGAACTATTAGTATTTGCTATAGGCTATTTTAATTAGATGTGAGGGATTTTTACGCAAATTTTCGCTAACACCGCCCAGACCACGCAACTAATTTTGTTGCGGTTTTCACCTAAGATAATTACTTCCGGAAGGTATATAGGTATGTTTATTACATGAATCGAATAATGAATACTATAAAACAAAGTCACTTCCCGCCGCCTGTCCTTTAAAATCGATGTATGGATGTATCTATGTACGCTTAGATCTTCTAAACTACGCAATGGATTTTAAAACGGTTTTCAACAATGGAGAGATACAGTGATTCAAGAGAAATGTTTATAAGTAAACAAAAAAGGATAGATAGGGATAAAGTAGGTGTACGCGAACGAAGTCGCGCCGAGTCCACTAGTATTATAGTAAAGAAAAGCCGAGAAATCCCGTGCGAAGCCAGCATGGCTAGCACAAGGGTGCTCTCGCTCGCAACAAGCTCTCTTTCATCCTAGTATTTAGATAACGAAATAAAGGCTCTCTTGCGGCGCGAGCGATGTCGCGGGAACACTTGTCACCATCACAGCCCGTAACAGTCCAGGAACACTTCACCGCACTGGTTTTCTCGCCAACTCTTTTTCTTTAATGGAAGCAAGGCTGTGGAATGATCTTCCGGTCGATATCCGACGAAGCTCCAACAAACCTTCCTTCAAAAAAGCTGTTCGAGAGCATTTTCTAAATTCTTTGTAGTACCCGACTTTAACTTTTTTATTTTTTTACACCTGTTACTTTTGCGAGTGATCTCAGTAGGTAGGCACTTGATTGAAATTTGTATTCAAGTACGTTGTGCTATCTTGTTGTTGTTGGTTTTTAGTATATCATAAAATTTTTGATTTTCGGTATGTGAATACTAGTGGGTAGAATTGTGTTTGTAATTAGGTACGTAAGTGTAATGTTGTAACTTTTTGTGCACCGCTTGCAATTTTTTTACCAGTTTTCCGGGTAGACTGGTAGATAAAGATACAAAGCTTAAGTCCACCTGTGTACTATTTTGTGCATAAAGTATTAAATAAATAAATAAATAAATAAAACACTTGTACTTGCAGGGAATACTTGTAGTATCTCACCTAATGGTGGTGGCGTGCGCGGCGGGCGGCAGCGGCGCGGGCCCGTCGTCGCCGTACGCGGGGTACTTGTGCGGGATGCTCTTGTAGCACGCCGCGCAGATCTGCACCATGCCTGGGGGGAAAGTGGGGGGTAGGGGGTAAACCTCGAAATAGTCCTTATGCGCTTATTACGGCCTGGCTGAATTTAGAAGCGAAAAATGTAAATAAATATGCGCTTGGAAAAATTTACAGAGCGACATCTAGTCCAAAAGTAAGCAAAGCTTGTTTTATGAGTGTTAGATAACTGATATGTTTTTTTTTAATATATAATAATAATAATGAACATTTATTTCAGACGATGGTCCATAGTTTGTTAGTATCTTGTGAACAAAAAATAATACTTATATCTAATGTTAGTAACAAGTGCACACAGTTTACTTATTCTATTTTATATTAAAAATAAGGGGTCTGCCCCCAACACTAGTAATTATACGTACTACACCCAGACAGAACAAAAATTCATCATTTAAATTTCTGCCCGGCCGGGAATTGAACCCGGGACCTTAGCGTGGCAGACCGACATGTTAACCGACTGAGCCACTCAGGTCGTCAAAAGCGCAAAAGCAAGTCAAAGTAGAATGTATTGTTTATGGAATTTTTGTATCACACGTTCTGAAAGGCGGAGCGACGCGTAACATAATATAAGCAATACAAAAATGAACCTTATTCCTGTGAGCAATACATTTCACTTTCCTTTGGTCTCACGCATTTTGCTTCTGAATTTAGCCAAATGTAATAAACGCTTTAGGACTTGAGCGCACTCAACGTTAGATCGATTAGTTTAGTACCGACATTCAGATACATTTATATACATTTTGCAACATTTCTGTAAATACTAGTTTCAACTGCTCTTACTGAGGATGTAGCTAGAGTAGGGCCAATTTAATAGATCACATTTGACAGCTGTCATAATTTTCTTGCGTTTACGAGATAAAATTCTTTTTCACGGTCGCGTAGTTGCGCCTATATAAAATGAACTTTTTCGTGGATGTAAGGAAATGATGACAGATGCCAAACTTGATCTATTAAATAGGCCCTACATTAGATATGTCCGGAGTGTGAGAACTAGAAACAAAGTTTCTAAATGTTTCAGTCACAAAACAAAAGATTTTGCAACATTTGGCAATGCGGTCCGTTTTGTTGTCGCATGTTCCATGGGCGGTGGTGATCACTTACCATCAAGGCCCCAAGTTTTTTTTTATGTTATACGGCAGATAAAGCGGGCCACCTGACGGAAAGTGGTCACCGCCGCCTATGGACATCAGCAACACCAGGGGAGTCACCAATGCGTTGCCTCTGAAGAGACCTCTTAATATACCTCTTGAACGATCCCAGGTCATAGTCCAAAGGAAACACTGCGGCTGGGAGCTCATTCCACATCCTGGAAGTGCGTAGTCTTTGAATTGAATCTCAATGAGGGTTATTACTATTTCAGATGGCGCTAGTGAGGCGCAAGCTCTGTTGTCAAAATACTGTCGTACTATTCGACAGAACAACTGTTGTAAAACGACGAATCTATTCCAGTCAATGACATGCCTTTATTTTGACAGCAGGCCTCACGTCGCAGTAATGCAACCTCGTGAATTTTGGGATCAAGAAATCCCTCAGTTTGATATTCTGCTACAAATTGAATACCAATTTAATTCCATAGACGATCTGAATGGTCCAGTTGTTTGACACAAGCTTTGCTTACTTTGGGGCTAGATGGCGCTTTGTGTCCAAGTATATTTTTATTGAGATTCCATTGAACAATTTCCTAGTCCGATTGTGACTCGTGTGGACTATAGCGGCAGCCTCTTGGTAGATTTTAGGCAACATCAATAACTATTTAACTGAACACTCTAAAATAAAGTTTTCGCGATATACTCATGTTTGAATCGCAATTGAGAATCAATTGAATATCAATTGCATGTGAGCTAAATAAAATTAGCAAGACTTGCTCTGTTATAAAAAAAACTTAGGGCCCCATGCGGTACGGACCTAAGAAACTGAGTGTCTCCTCCACAAGCCACCTTATCATATATCATAGCCTCAACTTGATGAATGAGACTTTTTACTAGCCAAGCATTTGACCATGATCTCACCTGTTGAACTTGCGGCCGAAGATGCTGCACCTATATGCCTCTCTATAAACGCCTCAATCTGGCCCTGAAGGTATTCGGTTGTTCAACGTAAATGAAAATGTCTCTATACCTTATTCAATGTACAAAACAAATTTTGCAGACAATTTGACTTCAGGGGGCAATTCTGGCGCTTTTGTTATCTCGAATTCGATATTTTCTCTAGCCACAAATATGTACTGCAAGAAAAAAACTTATTCTCAACAATTTTTGTTAATTCTTTATTATCGAAGGTCGTTTAAAATTACATTTTTAATAGGAATATTTAGCTAGAAAAAAAATCGAATTCGAGATGTCACAGCGCGAGAATTAGGCCCAACAGTTTGTGGATTCTTGTTGAACATTCTAACACAACACATGCGGTAATTCGCTAGCAAAACCACTGGTCACATCCTCACCTACACCAGCACAAGAAATACACAAGTAAATCCGAAACCAACCTTGAGGACTAATCGGACTGGCGTCCGAATGGGGCTTCAGCGACGTAATAAACGGATAGTACGGCTCCCGCTCCGGGTTCGGACAGCAGTACACCAGCCGCAGCTGCGAACTCGCCGCGGGGACCCCACACACGTAGCACACGAAGGTGGCGGTCGGCTGCGGCGCGTCGAGCGAGGGAGAATGCGTGTGGGCAGCGAGCGAGGACTTGTCGCCGGACGACGCGAGCGAGAGAGGCGAGGGAGGCAGCAGCGACGGCGGCCGCGTCCTCAGCGTGTACACTCGCTCGTTCGCCGGCACGCCGCGCATCTGGCGGCAAACAAGAGAGGGTGGTTAGGGTTGGTTGGTAAAATTATCAGTCGTAATATTTTAAGTCACGTCGGTACTATAACAACTTGGGAGAATCTTTAAAAAACAAGTTAATTTTTTTGAAGAATATTATTGAATGCCTTAAAAACTAAAATACATCTTTCTTCTAAATCAAATAGAACACATTTGAATTCCTACCTAGCCAGTGCTATGTGTGCTCACAGAGGCAGCCTACAGACCTACATACTACTTACAGCCACCTGCTTAACTAAAGCCCAGGCCACACTATTGAAACACCAACCGATCCTGAAAGCCTACTTATCTTAGAGCCCGACCTAAGCTAAGGTCTGCCAGAGCATACATGCTACAGTACATAAGTTGTATACTAACCGATGTGGAAAACATCACGAGGAAAATTACACGTTTATGCGCGAGAGCATAACCGGGATATTAACACCAAGATGACCAGAGGCCCTGCAAACAAGCTTGCGGCCTGCCTAATGGTAAGCAGTTACCGCAGCCCATGGACGTTTGCAATACCAGGGGTATCACCCCCGTGTTGCCGACCTCATAAAAATATGTTCAATCCTTTCTTGAAGAACTCCATATTATATATCCATGGAAACCTTATGCACGTGGCTTATTCTACAACCATAGTGTGTTATCTAAATTTATCAAGGAGTAGGTTTAAATTAATAAACACATGACTTTCAATAAATCTACTGAACCTTTTGCAATAACAATGAGATTAGACGTTTGTAAAATACCTACACTATATTGTTTATTATGCGAACAGAAATTCCTACCTAAACCATTAAGATAACTTAATCATTTAATTTACAGTAATCAGTCACTAAGCCTCTACTTAAGACCTTAATCTTACCAACGATGCAGGCCAAATTCGAATTTCAAATATCAATGTGACATGATAACACATGATAACAATAAAAATGAATTAAAATACCATTATGAGTCTCATTAGATATCTACACCACAAATATCGAGACAATGCATCATGTTGATAAAAAGAGATAGTCTTACACGTTGCGATCGTAAAGATATTGAAAAGATTTGCAGGTACCGCACGAGCCGCTTTGGTTCGACTTTTATAATGTTGAGGAATGGCTGAGGAATGGAACGCGTTGCCTGCGAGTGTGTTTCCCTGACCATTAAAATCTGGACGCCTTCAAGGATAAAGTGAATGGGCTGTTCCTAGACAGGTATGCTCGGGAGCATCGTCAATAACTACTACTCACTAAATGTCGTCCAATATGAGGGTATATATTTCAACTTTCGTCAAAGTAGAGGATAAAAAAACCAGTAACCAGCCAAAATTATGTTCCGGTTTGAAGGATTAGGTAGCCCGCGCAATTACAGGCATGATGCTTCTCAGTTCTGACACTAACAACGCGCCAGCGGATGCATTTTAACGAAATACAATGAATTTAAAAAATAACAATGGAAAACGCTGCTGCCCATTTTCCAGCCTACGGAGACTCTAGGTAGATCTTTTGCCTCGAAAACATTAGTCGCCTTGTACGACACCCACGAGAGTGAGGGATTGACGCAATTTTACTGTGCAGGATACCACACGGCCAAGGTTTTTATTACACTAAACTTGATAAACCTTTAAGTGTATAGGTCGGTTCTCATTAGGATAGTTTAAAAAACTGTATACTAATTGAAAACTTATCTTTGATTTCATTACCAATTTAGGTCTAAAAATAATCCGCATTGCGAAGGTCGTGCCTTAAATCCATATCGAGGAGCAATGTCCAAGTGTTCACCTTTGAGACAAGCTTTGTCAAGCGACAACTTTTTATCTCGTTTGCTTCAACGCAATTCGACAGAAATAGCTAGAGTTGTATATCTAGGCAGTTCCTAGACAGGCATGGTCTATCATCGGCTGCATAGTCACTTACCACCAAGTGAGATGGCGGTCAAATGCCGGGCTAGACTAAAGATATAAAGAAAATCTCGCTTTCTCGCGCGGGACAAAGCCCTTCATGCTACGGGTGCAGGATAACACGATAGAAATGTCGAATAACCCCCGACCAATTATATACATATACATGCTTCGATATTTCCTAAACTACTGATCTGGTTTTAATGAGACAAAGCTAAGAACCATCAAGAATAAACTGGCTTTCAAATGAAGACAACAGCATCGAATTAGGTCTCCAGGAGCTACGATCCCACAGACAGACACGCAAATACACGTGAGCCAAACTTAAACCATCCTTATTTTTGCGTCGGTCTTACAACATTAATACTGACCATATCGATCTACATTTAGGCGACTGAATGTGTAACCATTATCCAATCTGGTCAGGTTTCCCTGGTAACAGGGTCATGGAGGTCAGACGGCAGTCGCTCCACTGTAAGGGTCAAGGCCGACCCCGGCTTTCTCGTGCGAGAGCGCATCCGGGACATTAACGCCAAGATGATTATTTTGATTAGTGACCGTATTGCTTTGTATATGGTAGGCAATTATAGAACTACGGAACACACATGGCGATATACTGAACGTTAACAGTGATGACGGATAATGTGCGGCACGTGATTGTGACCCCGGTTATCTCTGGGTCACCGAGACCGATAGGCAGTCCGAAAGGTCAGAAAATACGGACGGTGATCGGTGATGCATGCAACGATGACTTAATACTGGACGAATATGTGGATTAGCCGTGTTGAACACTAAGCGATGCTCATACGGAGAGGGATGTCATCGTGATGAAACCTGCACATTCAGACGACTAAATGTGTAACTATGATCCAATCTGTTAACAGGGCTACGGAGGTCAGAGGTAGTCGCTCCACTGTATGTAAATACCTGATCTGCCAAAACCAAGATCATGTTCAAGACGGTTCCCGGAAATATAACCGGGACATTAACTCCAAGACGACCACAACATGGCATAGCCGTGTAGATCTAAATAGTCATAAGTCATAACGTTTGGTATAAAAATCGAGCGCACTTTAGTCAAAGATCAGTTCAAGAGAGTTCAGCTGCCACGGACGCTATTTGCACAAGCCGTTTTGGTTCAACCTATAAATAATACATAAGACTAACGTATCGAACGCGTTACCTGCGAGTGTGTTTCCTGATCATAATGTGGACGCCTTCAAGGCTAGACTGAATAGGCTGTTCCTAAACAGGCATGCTCCATCTTCGGTCGCATCGTCACTTACCACCGGGTGAGATGGCAGTCAAAAGCCTGTCTAGTTTGTAAACGCTCATACAGAGAAAACGGAGCGTCACAATTTACAAACCGCAGTGAAAATTCCGACGCAAAGAACCGAGAGCAGTAGAAGCAGTTTTACAAGAATCCATACAAAAGAAGAAATCCGTTCACTCCGTACGGTGCGTCCGCTACGGACGTGCAGCTTTAACCGATGAGCATGTATGAAGATATTAGAAGAAGGAGGAGTGGGTTGTCAGAACCGTAGGAAGTGGAATAATGTGGCCTCTACGAAGCCCTTCGGGTTAGCCGTGACTATATTTGGGCAAAAATTCAAAACATACAAATTCAATCGTTCAAAATTCAGAGATATCCTTATCCACAACTCTTCATGACTTAGTTATAATATGAAATATGAAAATGGCTGATACGATGCGTTAGTCAATTTTATATTATAAAAGATAATTTATAAGCTAATAGTATATTTATCGAATACTTGCTGCTATAAACATGAGTATGTGATAGTATAAGAGGGCCTAAAACAAATCCCTGGGGGCCACAATACAGCATTTATCGTTAGCATTTAGTTTACAGGTCATCAGTCTTATTAGGGTGATAAATAAGATAAGATAAATTCATAAGCTGACTGAATGTATTTATCGTATCCTATTTTGTTACAAGTATGACGCAGAACATTATCTTACAACAACAGAAGTCCCAAGAAAAATCCTGAGGTACACCACAAACAACATTCAGCCAATTAAATATTATGTTCATTGGATATATTGTATTTATCTCCAGCACTTAGTTTACAGGTCATCAGTCCTATTAGACAGTTATTTACAAAACAATCACGTAGTTATCGGTTTGGTACTTATGTAAGGTCGGCTCAAACGCTTAACTATATTCGGTAAACACGATAATTACGTGTTTTACTTCAAGCCAGTTTACACCGTAAACACACAGTATAAACCTCACGAAGTTTAAACTTAACTGATTTCTAGAGACAATATTTATTCTTTGTATTGATAAGTTTAGTAAAATTAGTACGCGTAGATGTTCCCATATTTGATCACTGCTATTCTAATATTATGTAGGATTGAGTCATGAGTGGAAGGAAACTAGCACTGCGATAAATTCTGTTCTAGTAACAAAATTACTCGACTCAAGATAGTGTATGTAATATCAATATTTTATTTACTCAAAAGATAACGAATTTATCTACAAGAGTTTAAATGTAAACTGTTGGACTTTAACAAATGGTGACGTGGCCACTTGTACCATGTCTAGTTCACGAGAAATAACCAACCAGAAAATTTACGATTTGTACCTTGAGGGTTTTGAGGGAAGAACCTATTAGTACGTGAAAAATTGACTTGCAGATAATACTGTGACCAACAATTCTTGAAAAATATGTATAGATGGTTGAGCTTGATTCTGGTCGCATATCGTGTAAATTTTCGTCTATAATTAAATCATATTACGCCTGCTCTGTCAACTCCTGGATCATGGTCAATGCGGAGCCCCGGCCCTCGCACGCGAGAGTACAACCGGAATATTGACGCCAATGTGACGATGAATTAAAAAACATCTATCTAGATTTATAACATAATTTCCTGAAACTATACGATATTAACCAACAACTGAAAACCTAAAGTGCACCTAATTTTTACCTCCCCCGTATAGAATCTGTACACCTTCAAGACGAGTGACCAGACTGATAGACAAACATAGTTTATCTCGGCCCGCCAGTCGAGTGATTTGTATATTAAGCCACTTGCCATCGGGTTTAAAAAGAAAATTTTCCACGACCGTAATCCCTCTGAGCACAACCGCAGTGTGACCCGTGACTCCGCTCCGGGAGCAGTGCCCGCACTGATAACCGCCGCATCACTGACCCCCAGCAGTTGGACCGTCATTGTGAGGAGGCGTGGATTCGTTTCTAACTTCTTTAGATCTCATGGTAGAAGTATGTTGTTGAGTGGATATGTTGAGCTTGGCCGGTTCTAACTTCTGCGGATCTCATGCTAGAAGTTCAATACGAGCGGACCGTCGGAGGCGTGTAATTGTTAAGCTTGGCCGATTAGATCGCATGCTAGAAGTTCAAGACGGGTAGACCGTGCAGAGGCGTGGATTCGTTGAGCTTGGCCGTTTGTAACTTCTCCAGATTTCATGCTAGATGTTCAAAACGGCCGGACCGTTGGAGGCGTAGATTTATTGTGCTTGGCCGTTTCTAATTTTTCCAGATCTTATGTTAGAAGTTCAAGTTTATGTGGATTTGTTGAGCTGGGCTGATTCTAAGTTTTCCAATCTCAGACTAGAATAGACTATTGCTTTACACTAATCACGTCTAGTAAAGTATTTGTTGAAAACCAAAAATGAACTAGCAAAATCTTCGGACTATTTATGACAGTGATACATCTGTTTAAATCCAGTCAATCTTCAGTTTTTAAATATTTCTTCTGAATTTATTTGGATAGATAGATTTATAGAATTATAACTCTCAAGAACCCAATACATAAATGTAACTGAATAGACAAATAGGAAGATAGAAGTAATAAGTTAAAACCATACACACACAAGACGGAGTAGTACACAGTGTGTTGACAGAGTTTAGTCCATCGACTCGATAAGAAGAAGAAGACAGAGAGATATCTCAGCCACACAAACTCAACCTTGTCAAAATTGTTGTTGATGAGAAAACTCCGTAAGGCCGAAAGAGTAATGGCTTTTCGTCCTCATAATAAAATACCGTTAATAATACATACAAATAAAACAAACAGTTTTGTGGGCAATATAAAAACTAATAACAAAATTGCGGACCAAGCCTAGGACCTGTTAGTTCACAACCGAAATACTAATAATTTGGCCGACAGGGAAACATAGGGAACTTCCGACCCAGTTTATATATACCCAAATATTTCCGAAACCACTGATTCGATTTTAATCAAACGAAGCCAAAAACCATTTCGATTAAACTACCTGTCAAATAGAGAAAACCGCATCCAAGAGCTACGATGAGATCCACAGACAGATACACAAAGCGACAGATACACACGTACATTTTATAACATCTCTCTTTTTTTAAGGGGGTTAAAACGCGTACATGAGCAGTGTCACAGCGTATACGCCGCGTAAATTTTAAGCTGCGGTGTGATCAGTAAGAAGTAGTGCTTGTTTATTTATTTCACACGTCACACAAAATTGTCGGAAAACGGCCAATCCAATGAAAAACTCAAATATTTACGAAACAACTGAATCGATTTTATCAAACGAAGCAAAAAACCATCTCGATCAAACTGGCTTTCAAATGAAGAAAACCGCATCAAAATTGGTCCATCCGTTCGTGAGCTACGATACAACAGACAGACACACCTCCATACATACACAGCCGTTCGTCCCAAAACGCATCCATCGCCCGTTGGCACCCCGCGTAGTACCACACTGAAGGCATACACCCGCCTGTTTTCCGAATCGTGCGCACATGGTACATCACATACCCACCTACACAAACAACCGTACGCAGCTATTTGTTCAGGCGTCTTAGACTTAGCTATATTTTCACGGTACACACGTCACAACGATGTTTTCGACTCCAAAACAGATGTCGGGTACAACCTATATGGGCACGTCACGATCGCCCAAGCACTGCGAGCGCGTGTCGTCAAAACAGTAAACTGGATACAGATACTGCCCTCATAATCCTATAAGCCCGTTGATAGTGTATAAACATTGATCAGGTCAATAGTTTGGTAGTACGTGCGATTATATGATAAAGCTTTGATAAAGTTAATAGATAAGATATAGATACTGTAGGTGTTTAACACAGACCACCTCCCAAAAGACATGATATGCAGGGAGCGACGATTTTTGGCACGTGTAAGTAGTGTTGCAGATATCATATTCAGTCGTAAAACAGCTATCGATATTTTTATATCTATCATTATTAGATCTATCATTGCGAGATTCATAATCCAACACACATTTTGGATGTTTTACTAATCGAATACAATTTCTTAATAAGATTATTAGTGACGGACACGATCGGTGAATTAATCGATAAGTGTCGATATGTTCATTTTATTTAGAGCGACGATGACGTCACCCCCGCCGCCCGCACTTCGGTTATATGCCATAATAAAATATTTGTTATTTTTCGTCAATTACATGTCTATTGGGGGGCGGTCTGTGGTGCTAACTGACAATACTGTGAAGGAAAAGGAATAGAGTACAGCCAGTACTTGGTGTTAGGGAAAACTGTACGAATAATGACAAAACACTTGTTAAGACACCCTTGACGCAAAATGTAATGGAAAGATAAGTAGTAGCGATAGCTCATGATTCAGATTCCGATTCATTTATTGCCCAAAGTGAACACAAATACATTTATATACCTAGCAGTAAATACAGACAAAAATGTGCATTCATTTAGGGTTCGTCAATAATAATAAGCGATATAATATAATTATTTGAAACATAATAATATTATTACAAAAGTATCTATAGAATCAAAATGTCAACATAATAAATCAATGGGCAGAAAAGCAAAATTTAAGAATGTCATAATAAAATGATGGAATGTCAAATTTCAAATGTCACAATAAATAATAGTAAATGTCGAAATAATACCCAAATGCTATGTAATACTATTAATTCAAATTTAATGTAATATTGAACATGAACTAGGTATAGCAACATCGTCACGTATTGAAAGATAAATATGGAGGTGTGTCTTATTAGGACCGAGAGATCTTGGTCTCGGTTCTCGGCAATAAAGGGCCGAGATTCCTGCCGAGGCAGACACTCTCTGATGATATAGAGCCGGACCATATAACCCCCGAAACCATATTTAGATGTGAAAATACTTTTGAAACTTGTGTTTAGGTCACATCGAATCTCATATAGGTGTCTATGATACCAAATATTCTTTAACAAGTTTTCAATATTTTTCCAATTCTAGAGATTCTCTGAGACATTCTAAATGTCTACTTTCTCGATCTCGACTAAGACAAAAAAAACGATCTCGGTCGGTCTTAGTGTCTTACCCAAGCGGGAAGGTACGGTTGCACACATTTGTGCATAATCAGATTTCTGCGTAGCCACAGCAAGATATGTATGTTTGAATGATATTCAATCAACGTCCACGTGACAGCCTTCGCGCCAGAGACATCGCGGATAAGATTGAAGATTCTCACCGGCGGTGGTGCGGTCACGTGCTGCCTAAGCCCCAGCGCGAGCGGTACGTGGGAAATGGGCCTAAAAAGTGACGGATTAGCTTACGACGCGAGGATGCCAAGACCGGACGAAGTGCAGCAAAGAAGCAGGAAAATGGGTTGCAGAAGCCGGAATTGACCTTTATATATAATCAAAATTCACGCAATTGAATATATAACAGTACTTAATCAAGCGGCAAGCCGTAATTTTCAACAGCTCTCTCGTCCTATAATTTCAGTACTTAATACTGAGTACAGTACAAAAGTTTTTAGAGTACAAAAAGAATCTGAATAAACTCAGGAACTTCAATTATCATAGCTAAAAAATATAAGTAGTGAAGAATGAAAGTTAGCTAGGAGCGACCCTTGTCAAACATTGGGTCGAAAACATCCCTACTAATTTGTCCAACCACTGTAATTTCAATGAATCAATCGATACATTTGTAACGTACAAATAGAAGGGCTCTACAAAGTAGACCTGGCAAATATTAGTACACAGAAGTAGGTGCGTACGATAGATTTCCGTATCGTGAGTATAGGTGGCGATATTCGGTGGTGTGTTTGCTCTATTTACAAACACTCACATGACCACTCAAAAACTCCTTATCAGTAAATACCTAGCGAGTCTAAAGTCCAACACATAAAGGCGTTTCCAGATACCGGCAGTTTTAGGCATCCATTTCCAACGAACAAACCAGCGCAGACTAGTTTCGCCATCTTTTTTTTATTTTATACGGCTGACAAACAAGCAAGCGGGCCACCTGATGGAAAGTGGTCACTGCCGCCTATGGACATCAGCAACACCAGGGACGCTACCAACGCGTTGCCCGCAGCTCAGGAGACCTATAATATATCTTTTGAACGATCCCATGTCATAGTCCAAAGGAAACACTATGGATGGGAGCTCATTCTACATCCGAATCGAACGAGCGAGAACCGTTCTTTCGAATCTTCCCGTGGACACTACTAGAGGACACTTCAATGTCGAGTTATGGCGCATATCCACCAAAGCATTATCAAGTGCAATAATCGAATGTTACGGGACCTTAATGAGGGACTACATAGTTCAGTCGGTGCCTAAAACTTCCGGTATCAGGAAAGAGGTCCCGATGAAGGCCCAAGAAGCGATGGACTGACATCGCCGAGTCTGATGCGAGAGCCAACGGTTTACGACGCGAGGATGCCGAACGCCGGGCGAAATGGAGGAAAATGATGCGGAAAGCGACCCTTTAGAAGCCCGGACAGACCGCTTTAATGATGGTGATGTTGATAATTCAATCGATGAACAATTAGGAACTCAACCGGCGTAAATGTATGAGAAGATATATGAACGTGGAAGAGACAAAGTAGGTGTGTAAGGATCGTAGCTTGTGGCATTCGATAGTCTCTGCCTACCCCTAAGAGAGTAAGTGTATATATATATGTACGAGTATGTGAACAGGTGCTTTCGAATGACGCATGCGCTGTCGAGTGAACAGTTAGCGTAGGTATGGCTGCGTATGAGCATATTTGCTGGAGGCAAACCGAGCGAGCCTCCTGCGACGGCGAGTAATGGTTACGTATAAAAGAATTTAAATTTTATTAGCGTTCCGTGGGTCTTGTGGTGACTACGAAACCCTTCGCTGTTTGTCTTTGTATCTACCATCATTACTATATATAGAGGATAAGAAAGAAAGAAAAAGAAGAAAAGGAAGACAGAAAAAGGTAGAGAAGATGTCTTAATATGCATCTTGGCGTCAATGTCCTGGTTGCACTTTCGTGCGTGAGAGCCCGGGGCCCACCTAGACCACGATCTAGGCTTTGGCAGATCAGGCTAGACAATAAAATAAGTAGACAAGAAGAGCGACTGCGATCTAACCTCCGTGACACTGTTAACAGGGGACCCCGACCAGATTGGATCATGGTTACAAATTCAGCCGCCTGAATTACACCGTCATCATATTCTTTTTTGTAGCGGTCAATCCCTGCTTCTGCCAGGGTCCGCTCTTCTAGTGTTCTACTGGAACTTTCAACTAATGTAATTAATGTTGTTTTGGCTTGTCACGTGCAGCGCATGCCATCTGATCCGCACAGTAAGAGAAAAGTCGAATCGTCAAAGCCTCATCCGTCTATCAGCTGGGAACCACGAGCAGGTGAGGTTGGCATGAGCCCAGAGGATGGTGGTAGAGTGCCACACTTACTCTATTCCTACTACCATTACTACTAGCTGTAGCCCGCGACTTCGTCAGCGTAAAATTCGTTTATAACTTCCCAAACCCGTTCCCGCGGGAACCACATTAAACTTATGGATAAATTATGGCCTTTGTGCTATTCTGGGCTATAAGCTACATTGCTGCCAAATGTAGCTATTAGCCCAGTGTACAGTTATTGCGTGATGGAGTAACAAACATATAAACACAAATCCATCTCTACAAACTTTCGCATTTATAATACTACTACTATTCTGTCTGTGTGTATGTTTATCTAACAACAAACCGATGTAACAATCGTTTGACACCACTCCACTGGGCAAACAAAACTGTGTAGTTAGCATAACCTACAAAGCTGTGCGTTTAAGTGTGTACTACGGTCGGGGACATTGTTCTGTGGCATTGTGTACCTTTATCATGTTGTGATAAGAACGTATCTGATAAACTGTGATGGTACAAACTTCATTCAACACGACGAAATGATCGGAGCAAGGTCAAGCGTCGGAGCCAAATCATGGAATGAGCCATACCAGTCGTTACCGTTAAGTTCTGTATTGCGGTGTGGTTTGCTAATACAGGGTGCTTTTTAGAGGCGAACTTTAAATTGAAATAAAACAAAGAAATAACGATTTAATGTCAGTTAAACTAGCTTTGTTGGGAAGGTAATTTTGTGGCATTTATGTTTGAATATAATTGCGGTCAGGTTAGGTTAGGTTAGGTTAGGTCGTCGTGTGCTTGTTAAATTAATAATTCAACCAAATGAGTTTCATCGAAGAGAAAAGAAATGAAAATCAACGAATAATTTCACGTTGGCTACCGAGTTTGTGCGATCTAACTCCATTACATTTTATTTGAGTCACTTTTCTACGCCGTTAATCCAGAGAAATACGGCCGAAAATTTTACAAAAAGTGTAGGATATTCAGATTGGGCCCTCTAGGCGCCAGTCACGCAGCCACATCGCATAAATAATATTTACACATAAATGCCATTAAATTTTCTTTCCAATAAAGCTAGTCACTTTCACTTTTCACTAATACCAAATACTTTTTTCTTTCTTTTATTTCAATTTAAAGTGCTCTACATCTAAAAAAACATATTTTTGTAAGATGACCGACATATTTAGATTCGTAGAACGTAGAACGTCACGCCATTTTCACCACCACATTATTCCACTTGCTACTCCCTCACTCCTTCCTCTGTGGACCACTTTGACATACCCCAGCATTCTACGCAACTCGTTGAACTTGCGTCTATTTTACGCGGACGGACCGACCACTTTCTTTATATCTGTGTTTGCGGATGCCGGTCATGAGAAACCTCCCTCACTCCTTTCACATTCAGCATAGCACAGCGGCTGTCTGTGGACCACTCTGACATACCCCAAAAAAGGAAGTTAGTTTTACTTGAAAAGTTGTTTTTGAGTCAAAAAAATGTGCAAAAGTTTATGTTCTTCAATATCAGATAAGTTGAAAGAAGAAAGGTGAAAGGAAAAATAAAGGCAAAGACATTGCAATAAACAAAAAAAAAATTATCACCTTTACACGCGGCAAAAGCTCGGCAACAAGGTGGCAAATTTTACAAGAAACAAAAAAAGAACAATTTGACAGCGCCACTCGCGGCAAAAGCTCGGCAACACAATCTAAGTCCGACTCTGAGCGTGTCATTCACACTGTATCATGTAATTTTTTGTTTTCAAACAATAAATGAATAAAAAAGAAACAAGTTAGCAAAACAAAGCCACTCTCACCAACACATGGACTCAACCAACACGCGATAGAAGATTATCACCCTTAAATAATTAAAAAGATAAAATGTAAAACACTATCGTGTACCTTACTTATTATTAATAATGATCGATAATACTTATGCTATGCCTTCAGAGATAACCGATTCGATAAAAAAAAATCCAAATTAATAATATCAATTTCGTGTATTTCGCGATCTTGATAATGAGATTATGAGGGAGTTCCCATTGAAGTGGTGTCTGAGCTGGTAACGCGTACACAAGTTCATGTCGATGATGACGACGTCATTCTGAAAGGCGGTATGTACGACACTGCGGCAGGGCTGATCTAGGAGGCAGCTAGGAGGGCCGCGGAGTTTAGTGGGTACACCGGCGACTGTCGGGAGTCCCACCCAGGCCTTCCATCTCCCCCTACGAAGGGTATCGTGCGCAAAGCATTCCCCGCGTAACAAAAAAAAAAGAAATGAGGCAGCTATATGATATATGAGGCCCTATAGTAACAGGGTAATTTTTAGGTAAATTTCAAGACAGACTGGTACCTAAATTATTAACCTATTAGCATATGTACCGAGAAAAAATAAATGTTTTAATTAATTTTGTTTTGTGTGATCGTTACTATGCGGGAACAGTTGTGTATACTAATGCTACCGTAATACAGTCAACACAGAAAACAAATAGACGATTTGAGACCTTATGTTACCTTTTGGGTTTCATACCCGAACGGTGAATAAGGCACCCTAATAGTAAAGGGTGCTTAGAAAGGTATCTTGTCATTTTCTTATTTTCTTCCCTCCTAGCAGGGCCCGCCGGTAAAAAATGAGACTTTATTGGCTACTTATGACATTGCTGCAACACACGATCTAGGAGGCAGCTAGACAGTCGATATTAACCTTTAAGAAGTATAAGATAAAATCGCTTTTCGGATGCGAGAGCGAGCCGACATTGGTAGGATGTCCGACCACGTCTTTATTTTATGCTTATAAAAAGCGACTTTATTTTATGCTTTCTTCGTGTTTTATGTCAGACAAACAGGCAAGCGGGCCACCTGATGGAAAGTGGTCACCGCCGCCTATGGACATCAGCAACACCAGGGGCGCTACCAATGCGTTGCCCGCCTCTAAAGACCTCTAATATACCTCTTGAACGAGCCCATGGTCATAGTCTAACACTGTGGCTGGGAGTTCATTCCACATCCGAATCGTACGAGCGAGGTAAGTTCTTTCGAACCTTCTCGTGGACACCACTAGAAGCTTTACGTAGTAGGGATGAGTGCCCAGTCCGCGGCGGGTGACACTAGATCAAAAAGTGTAGTTTAAACTACGGATTAGCTTCAACTGGCATATTAGCCGTGTGGTGTCCGGCAGAGTAGTATAGCACCAACCCCTTACACTCGTGGGTGTCGTACGAGGCGACTAATGTTATTGAGACAAAAGGTCTAGAGTCTCCGTAGGCTGAAAAATGGGCAGCAGCTTTTTCCATTGTTATACTTATAACACTGCGATCTCCAACCCGCCTGTCAAGCGTGGAGATTATGGCAATAACCTCCCCTTTCGTGGGAGAGGCCCTAAGTACTGCAGTGGACTGTTATGGGTTGTGATTATGAGTATCAACTGTCCAGCTGCCTCCTAGATCGGCGTTGCTGCAATATCGTAAGTAGACTGCTGAAGTATGATGCTGTGGTTTCACCGGCGGGGCGAGGAGGTGCGAGGAGGGACGAGAATGAGAAAAGCAACGTTATTTCATACGACGTAAGGATTAGTATCAATTGTCCAGCTGCCTCCTAGATCCCAAAAGATAACATATCAAATCGTCCATTTGTTTTCTGTGTCGACTGTGTTACGGTAGCATTAGTTTACACAACTGTTTTCACATAGTAACAGTAACACAAAACAATTTTAATTAAACATTTATTTTTTCTCGTGAAATATGGTAATAGGTAAATAATTTAGGTGCCAGTCTGTCCTGAAATTTACCTAAAAATAAATTGGAACCCAAACTAATGCCACAAATAACTTCAATAAGAAAGTGCAGAGTGTAAAGGAAATGGTCAAATTAGGAGAACGCTCAACCGGTGTGAATATTAAGAGAAGATGTATGACTATGAAGTGACAATATGTGTTAGAATCGTTGCTTAAGACGATGAAATCCATGCCTGCATTGCCAGACTTGAGTGTGTACCTATAAGTTACGCCAAAGAATATCTATACTAACGGTTACGCGCAGAAGTCATAGTTCTGAATGGCGCGAAAATCTCGTCCGGTATTGGTTGTTGATTACACGCCATTTTAGCGGAGTAAGCTGCGACGCAGCATTCGGAACGCACCGGCGTTTAAAAGAGAAATATAGAGAAATTTACTAACGTTCAATAGATTCATCATCATCACAGCTCTCACCGCTTGGCAGGCGGGTTGGAGATCACAGTGTTATAAATATAACAATGGAAAACGCTGCTGCCCATTTTCCAGCCTGCGAAGACTCTAGATCTTTTGCCTCGAAAACATAAGCCGCCTTGTACGACACCCACGAGTGTAAGGAGTTGGTGCTATTCTACTCTGCCGGACACCACACGGCTTACAGATTAAGTCACCACATCTTCTTTTTCTGCCAGTCAGTCAGGACTGCTCTTCTGCTAGAATAGCGCTTTTAGATTTACTACATCAAGTCGCATGTTTAATATCGCCCGCTCTATCTAATTAGTAATTTCAAACTTTACTTTGTTATTCGTTAAAACGCTATCAAATTAAACAATAAAAGAATTCAGTGATTATGCCCATTTTGTTGGTCACGAGGGACTAGATTCTGCAAGGAGAAGGATGAAACCTCTCCACCTGATCTGCAAATGTGAGGCCCTGATGCGCAAACGTGACATCCATCTGGGTAAACATCAACTGCTACCCGATGAGGTGCACGATATCAGTGCTATGAACCTATTACAGGGAAGCTGTAGAGATAAGCACTGAACTGTACGTAAGAGGCGATCATAATAGATCAGTAATGGTCGCAGTGATTCGAGGACTGAAAAAACCTTGCAAAGCAAACTTAAAAAAAGACCCCGATTCAGCGGTTTGCGGTAAATCTGCCGGCAAGGGTCTGCTCTTCTACTAGAATAGCGATTTCAGATTTACTACATCGAAACGTCAAGTTTTATTTCGCCCGCTCTATCTAATTAGTAATTTCAAACTTTACTTATATTTGTTAAAACGCTATCAAATTAAACAATATTTTATTAAATTTACTAATTCAATGACCGTGCCTATGCGTGACCAGTGTTTCTGTATAAACATGTCCCTATTGATAGTTCGCTACCCAAAGGTTGCCTCGAAGAAATCGCTTAATCGATAAGGCCGCCTGTTGCTTTGTCTGTTGGTACCAATATGTAACGACTGTATTATGTATGTATTACGCAATAAAGTGTTCATACATTAATTTAATGCCAACATTACTGCTTGGCGGGAGAAAAGAGAAGTGGTAGTACCCATACTCATACTGACGGACTCCTCAGGTTTGACAAAGTCCTACCACCCGTTAATATAGTGAGCCTGAATAGCAGCCTTGCTAATAAAATAATCATCTTGGCGTAAATAGCCCGTTGTAACATCGCGCGCGAGGATACGGTGTCTACCAGAATTTGGTAGATCAGGTAAATACATTGGAGCGACTGCCGTCTGTCCTACGACGTGACCAAGTTAACAGAGGAACCTAAGCATATTGAATCATGGTTACACATTCAGTCGCCTGAATGTGCAGGTTTCCTCACAATGTTTTCTGTAAGAGTTCGTCTACCGTAAGAGCATCAGTTACTGCTAAATTAATGTATATAACTCAGAGAATTTATTGGTACATAGCGGCACTGAGGATCGAACACAGTACCTCTCGCTTACGAGTCAGACCCGCTAGCCATCGGGCCACCGCTCGGCTACCATCCCCGCAAATGCGGGGCATAAATTGCACGACCAACCAAAAGCTACAAAAATCTATCTACCTTGATACAGGGCGGCGCCGGCTCCTCACTTTTACACATCCGATCCAACATTCCATTCCTTGCGGGTACCTGCTTCAAACAACACTATTATCACACTGCATCATAGACCATCACATACACAGAACTCGACACAACTCCATAACTACCTCACTTATAACAGGGACCATGAATTTGCCCTGATACCACATTACGGGGACGTGCACTCACCGGGGGCTAGAAACAACACTGCTCGCGGTGTCGTCTTTTATCAATTGTATTCCTATCGATTGATAAACTGTATCGCGATCTGCGCTGGCGATTTGGTCACGTCGGGTGCGATGGGTCACAACGCGTGCGGCGGTCGCGGCAGACGGTGCGCGACTCCGCGATAAACGCACGACTGGGTCAAAACGGGTGGACTCTCGGCAAACACTGTGACAATATAGCCCTATGTAACTAATACGACATATACACGTGTCACCCGGCGTCTGTGAAAGCTGGTGCGGCCGTCACAAGCGCTAAGTGTATGTTGGACCGCCCAATTGGCACCTCGTCGCGATGTGTAGTGCACAGTATCTTGTTTCGTATAACCGCGGACGGATTCTCGGGGTTTCGACTTTCTCGGATTTTACCTCGCCTGCTTACACAGTTATTCGATGAGTTAGTTGGTATAAGTTTCGTTTTAGAACATGTACGACACTCGTGGAAGGGGTAGACGTCACTCATATTACGCTACTATTGCATAACATTGCAATAAATGAAACTTGGTGCAATTAGTCAATGAAACACCGTCAATCTAAAAAAGTACATATCCGGCACTGACATATTTTCAAATTGCTTATACAATATATAGTGTATTTCAGAGTGCAATATTGAGTCACATGTTTGACGTCGTCAAACTAGGTACTGTAAAGTTAAAGTCCCAAACGTACACAGATCAAACCGTTTATTACATATTAAAATAAATAAAAAATTCTACGTATATTTATAATAATAAATACCTGTAGCGTAAAATTAATCAAAGTCTCAACACATATCGTGGTCAGGACATAAAAGGTCCGCTACAGAGAATCTATTACGCAGCAGTTAAGCAGTTACCGCAGCCTATGGACGTTTGCAATACCAGGGATATCACTAGCACGTTGCCGACCCTGTATGGAAAACCTTTTCATCCCTTGCTATGCATGTACCGCATCTAACAGATCGATCGACTTCAGAGTTCTTTGAAGGCTTAGTAGCAAATGGTCAAACTCTGAACTCAACGTTGTCAATGGTCATTTGCTCAACGTTGTCACGGCTATCAAGCTAGTCGCACGTTCAGCGCCGCAACGAGCTCGCCACTCGTTACGAGCGTGCCTCTTAATACCGTTGGCAAAGCGAGGTTGGCCTAGGTCTTCCGCTGGGGACCGTTCTCCAGTCTGAGAAGTCGTTGAACAGTTCCGGGAGTCGATTGGCACCTCGTGACGGTAAATATCATTCGCTCAAGTACCTATCGAGAGCGGTCCGCTCAGCAGACAATTAAAAAGAAAACTCGTATGCAACCGTCAATCCAATAACATCCTTAATTACGAAATCTTTAAGTTGTTTATCCATTGACGTAGATAAATGGCATGGACCGGCCATTAGTAATATCACTGGGTTATCGATTTGAACTGGCCCTCCGACCCGGGTGTGCCCACAACGACCCGAGACATCAGATAAAACTAGAGACGCAACTATACAACTAATAAATAAAAGAGCGTACTAACAAACAGCTATGTGTACGAATTAAGGTTATGTTTAATGAGTGATAACAATAGTTTCGTAGTGATAACGCCGTCTGTGACGCTCGGTGCTTTCATCTCGTGGATACGTGATGCTCACGTGGCATGAGACGATGTGATTTAATAGTTTCATCATTAGTAGGAACAGCCAACAGCCTACTGATGGCATCAATGACGAGAGACACTCCTTACTCCATGAGGAGGACAAGCCCTATAGTTACATTTTTTTTTTGTGGTAATGACAGGCCATTATGCCAGAATCAATCGGAATGACTATCTTTGCTACTGTTAAAGTTGCGGGTTTTAAGACAGTTTAGCTTGTCCTCGGACGCCCCTGAGTGTTACAAATCAGGTCCTGTGTGTGGTCACCGCTGTAGAGTCTGGCTACACAGGAGTTGCAGCGGTGGAATTGAGAGCTGAGGCAAAGCCATGATGCCGGGTACAATACGTCGAAATGGATTTGACATTTAGTCAACTCGCGGATTGATGCACAAACCGGACACGGTCCAAAGTAATAAAAAAGTTGATGTCAGGTACTGGTCCGCGGCACATAAGTCGAGCGGTGAACGAAACTCAGGGATAATCCAATCGGCGCACGGCGCCATTAACAGCCAATCAGCGCTTACGCATGACGCTGCGGCCGCCCCGCGCCCCGCGTCCTCCCCCACGACACCTTATTTTTGACCTATGCGCAATAACGGTCACCGCTCGAGATACGTGCCGCGGTCTGCATCGCGTGCGAGAAAGGTGTGTCAGGATCCCTGTCTACCCCTAGGTATGGGTGTGAGTGTGTATCTGTGTACTATGGACACACAAACAGGTCAAACGCCCTGTAATCATACATATGCTAGGCCTCCATACCTGATAGGTGTTCCACTGCTGCAATAGGTGGTGATGGCACGCGGCGCATGCGCGCACGGTGCCCTGCGCGTCCTTCGGTCTCGAGCGTGGCGGCCGCGGGTGCTGCTCACCGAAGATGGGGAAGTACGGCTGCTTCGTCTGCGAATGAAAAGTGGAGGTTTGAAACTGTGAAGAGGGATTGTCGATGATGGAAGAGTGATTGTTTCAACACAATTGCAGAGTAATTTGATAGATACTATTCTACAGAGGGGTTTGACGGGAGCGCCACCAAGCGGGTTATATTTTTATTATTATGGCGCGACCGAGACTGCCACCTTAGCCCGTTTTATATGATAGAGGAAGGCAAACGAGCGTCGGTGGCCTAGTGGTCCCTAGCGAGTCATATCCGACTCGTGAGCGATGGTAACGGGTTCGAATCCCACTGCCGCCATGGCACATGGCAGTCGTTCTACCCTAATTATTTTATCTACCAAATCCTCGATCACAATCGGTACGTTTGCATTTTTATTGTAAAATATTCGGAAACAATCCCGGACCTGTCGGTTTTCAAGACCGCTTAGTGTATAAAAGTTTACAGAGCGAGTTACAGTGCCACAAACTCAACTGATCCGGCGACGGCGTCGCTGTTGTTGACATTAACATGACATTTCGAAATTGCGACACTTAGTTCCAGTTTTGGCCACCGGGCCGCATAAGTTTGTAGTTATGTACTGGATTGGCTGTCATCGTCCTCGCGCCCTTGGCTGAATGCGTGTGCGTGCCTTTGCGTGTGTCTACGAACCATAGATTAGCACAATCACACGCACGAAATATGAAAACAGCACAACAAATAGATAATAGACGCTTGTATTATCGTATTATTCGGATTTGGACACGTCAGCCATATTGTTGGCCTATTGGGTTTGTTGGCGAACCGATTTCGTGGCCGCGTGCGTATCTCTGGCTGGAGAGGAGTGGTTTAACGTGAATGTGATAAAACGGCGGGAAATGTATTTCATCCTACCGCTCCGGTAGGATGAAAAAAAATATACGTCGGAAAAGGCTCTTTCTTTTGACGATACAGCAATAAGTTCTCGAATTAAAAACATTTCTTCCAAAACAAGCTTTTATCGTGCAGGTTTTGCTTAAATATAACAAGGGTATAGTACTCATCAAGATCTTTCTAAGGAGCTGAAACACGATGGGGTTATTTTGTTGCGTTCATTAGTTCCTATGGCCACCTTCCAACTCCATACTCCATATAATGCATTGTCATACAAACTTGACAAAATTCAGTCAGACAGCTTCAGTGAAAGTAGGAGAAATATTGGTTGTGAAATTTTCAGGATTTACATACAAGCGAGGTTAAATATTGGGTCCTTGCCTATGAAATTGGCGTTTTTTAAGCAATTACACATTTGCTCAAACATTTTTAATTGTACACAACATATCAAAATATGTACTTTATTTCGAAAATACATGCCAGGAAGTCAATAAAATTTCATTATAAATAAATTCTCCGGATTTTATAAGGGTTTAAAATACCCCTTTTCATTTGTCGTCAGTTTTGCCTCTATAACTAGATGTAATTTTATGAGAAGTTCAGCTATCAAAATGAAATGATACGCACCAGTTAGATTAATGTTGTCTGATTATAACTACAAACTTTTATCGTAATCAGATTGCCCATTTCCAAGAAATTAAAAAATGTTTGCTTGTATGGAAATTCCAATTTACGTCATTTTCGCAAACGCTAATTTTATAGGTAAGGGCATAATAAAAGCTCGTAACTCGTAAAAATAGTTTTTATAAGAGGTTGGTGGCGCTGGTGCTATGTTCTACTGTGTCGGATAGACCTAAACCAATCATCTATAGAACTATTGCGTAACAAAGGGACCGTTAGACGAGGTTTCTTATTTTCTTAACAGTTTCGCTGCGAACCCAAATATCAAAGAGTCGGGCGCGGTGCTAACAAACGCCGCAAGACGAGTCGTGCACACTGAACGGCCGCCGAAATATACCATACGCGTGTGCGGACGCCCGACCAGCAGAGTCCGCGCTGGCGCGACGCGAGTACGCAGGCCATAGCCAATCGAGTCCGATTGTTTGTATAGACCGGCCAAACGAGTTTGCACCCACTCGCGTAGCGCCATTTTGTATGGACCGGCGAAACAAGTCGTGCGCACTCGCGTAACGCCAATTACGACCAAGACGCCAAAGAGAGGTAAGGCATAGCGAGGTATCCCGTTCGAATTGGAGCCACCCGACTGGGGAAGTACCTCCTTACCGAACACAGCAGCTAAACAATACTCTTTTAAATCGTATTGTGTTTCTGCCGGTGAAAAGGTCTCCAGTGCTTCATGGGGCGGGGATTTGGGGAACCGTGGCTTTGGCAGTGGTGACCACTTCCCATCAGGCAGCCCGCTTGCCTGTTTGTCTTCCGTATGAAATAATAATAAAAAAACGATCCAAATGTCGAGGCGGTCGCAGCGAACGGGTTAATTGTGATGAGTCCATCCTTAGCCATTGTAAGAGGTGAGGGTGACGAATGATACGAGTGGCCCTGCCCTCTCTCCGTCTGTCCCTTTATCGTGTTATTAATGTATTATTTATCGGTCACCTACTGCCATTAATTATGTCGCTTAGGTACTGCTCTATAATTGACTTTAGGGCGGAGCTTGTGTTACTGTTATCACTGGTCTATCAGGTGGTAGGACTCTGTCAAGCCTGAGGAGTCCGCCTGGGTGTCTACCACCGCCTTATCTATTACTGCCGCCAAGCAACAATGCTTGAATTGTTTTGTTCCGGTTTGAAGGATTAGGTAGCCAGCGCAAATACGGGCATGAGGTGTTTTATGTTAGTCCTTACAGTGACAACGCATCTGCGGTTCTGCATTTTTGTTCGTATATGTTATGGGAGACAGTTACCGCTTACCATCAAGTGGGCTGTCTGATCGTTTGTCACCGGTTATAATAAAAAAAATTAAAATTATCAACGATCCGAAATGATGCACATACCGCCGACCGTTCACTGCGTCAGTGGTTATTTTTGCCTTGTATATTGACGTAATGTTGACTGACTATGGTACGATAATTATTTTATATATTGACAAATAGGTACACAATATTAAGAATGACTCTGTTAACACGTAATTTTAAGAGCCGTACTAAATTTGACTGTTGACATTACGCCAGCGGCGAGTCAAGTACCGCCGAGGTGCACTTGCGACTTGCAAGGCAGCTTGCAAGCCAAGTTGACTGGCTACTGTCAGATCGGTTTACACCAATGTATTTAGTCACTCTACTTGTCAGCTTCGTTAAACACTTGACCAATGTAAATCGGGCTTTATAGTGGAGATTATTGCCATAATCTCGACAATTGACAGGGAAATCACTAGATTGCGCTGCTCCATTTCCCGTTTACGGAGGTACTAGATGGTCTACCTACAGTCGCCTTTTAATCGTGTCCGACCGAACCTTCGGCTTCAGTTTCGGCCATCTTCGGCCAAATCAATCACCTTCGGTTTTTGTTATTTTTTACTATTGCAAGGTAATTTTTTTATCATTTCTAGATCAATTTGTAGAGATTATTTGAAATTACCTTTCTATATTATAATTTACCTTCGGTCGACACTATCTTTCATGATACTCATCAATGGGTGGTACTGGCGCCAGTAGCAGGTAATATACTAACGATTACACAATATACCTTTCCTACAATCACTCCAGACGAAGCTCTCGACATGGCATTGACGTTAAAATCCTCACCTGTCACCAGCCACATCAGCAAACTCTTATCATGCATCCGACAATTAATCTAACAATTTTCCTCATACGGCACGTGACCTGATGACTACTACATCCAACATTCGCTAGCATTCGACGACTTTTACCGATACAGCGAGAAAATGTTCTGCAAACAGTGTTAGCTTGTTGTGATATGTGCGAATTTCATTTGACAGTCGGGCCACACCCCCTCGTGAGATCCGCTCGGTTCCAACGACCTTATTTACTGTATAGCAGTCGGACGAAAATACCTAGCAAATGTGTGCAATGTGTCTTACCACTTAGCCGGCGATCGTAAGTGCTTGAACAAATCCCGAGATGAGCTGCGGCAAACAAGGCCTTGTCGCTATCATAACAGTCGTATCATAACTCTCGATGCAAGTCATAGCGAATTGGCAAGAAACGTTTGTTTTTATGTCCTTTACTTCTTATCGAGTCGATGGACTAAACTCTGACATACCTGAACTGATCAGGACTGAACAGAACTGGAACAGGTGGTCCTGCCTGCCATATGCCACAGTCGCACTGAGAACTGTCACTTGTATATCCCTACCTAAAGAGATTCTCTTTACATCTGCCCACCTGGGTTTGCAGCCTATTTAGAGCCTTCCAGGTCGCATTTTTTTATGTTAAGATTTGAATATTTGAAGGACGTGACGGAAAACGTGAGCGCCGGTGATTATAAGGAGATGAAGAGGTTGGCGGACAGAAGAGAGGAGTGGAAATTGCTCCATCGACCAGAGTCATACTCTTCAATATATGATGATGAGCTTCAACTCATCAGCTTAAGAACCGAGAGCTATGAGGATTTAGCACGCCATTAATGTTTGTCGGTGCAAGTAAACAACGGGGCGGGGGGCATGCGCGCGGGCAGAGGTCAAAGAAAATGGACGCGATAGCCGCGCGACCTGCGCCCGCGCAAGGGTTGCTCCTGGTCAAATTTTTTTTTTAAATTAGACTAGCCTGGCATTTGACCGCCATCTCACCTTGTGGCAAGTGACGATGCTGCCGAATATAGAGCATGCCTGTCTAGGAACAGCCTATTCATACCAGCCTTGAAGGCGTCTCGATTCTAATTATCAGTTTTTTAGTTTTTACTCTAATAAATAAATGCGGAATCTCCTACAGAGTTTAATACCGGATACGTTAATTTACTTACGACATGACGAACATTACAAACAGAACCACCAAGTTTAGGGGCAGTGCCATGGGAGTACAATACAAAATCATTTAAGTAAATGTATATAAATCTAATTTCCTTGATTAATCTTGTTCGAGGCCAGTTCAAACGCTCAGGGGCCTAATTCTCGCGCTGTGACGATATCGAATTCGACATATTTTCCAGCTAGATATCACTATTAAAAATGTTATATAAAATGATCTTCGACAATAAAGGATTAGCGAGCATTTTTGAGAATAAGTTTTTTGCTTTCAATAGAGATTTAGTGACTTTTTATATATATATATTTGTCTAGAGAAAATGTCTAATTTTAATGTCGAAAGCGCGAGAATCGCCGAACATGGGCGAATACAGTCTAAGTTAGATCATCATCATCGTCTTAGCGCTTATCCCGGCCTCTGCCAGGGTCCGCTTTCCTACTCAATCTTCTCCACTTCGCCTGGTCTTCGGCATCCTCTCTAACAGTGTAAGTTAGATATACTCCTATACTTTATTTGGCAATTACTGCAATTATATCAAACGAGTTGTAACAATATCAGCAATTAAAACTAGGGTACTTTCAATTAAAATTTATGGTCAAGTCATAGTTTAGTTCGTCGAGACGATAAGAATAATTATATATCAAATAAAAAAAACCGGGGGTCAAGGGTGAGTTCTCTTCTTTCAGCCAATTCAATTCATCAAACGACCAAATACCCTGTAAGATTGGGCTGGCCAATTGTCTGTGTGTTTGTTGTGGGTTTTACAATACATTCCGTATTTTAGCTGTTGATTTGGCCCGGTAGGTACGGCATTTATGGCGCTGCCCGCCTTTAAACACAATAAACAAGTGTCATGATAATCTCGCGTCGTCCCGTATTTGTTCCTTATTTTTCCTATAATTTTAGGTCATATGTCCTGTACAATGAGCACACAGGGTTGGCCGCTCTATCGATTATGCTATAGTCAAGGGAAATTATTCTTAAAGTAGTAAAGCATTTCTGCTCTTTATTAATTGGTTTTGTTTTTTATTTGTACCTTGTGCTTTTTTTTTTCTTTTTTTTTAATCACTTCTTGTTTTTTTTTTTTATTCGAGTCGCTGACCTCTAATAATACTTATATTGTTACAGGTCAGTGATTCAAGTGTTTGTGAGCCATTTTAAATATGTTATATGTTTGTGATGTGTTGTTGTGTGTGAATAAAAACGTATTCTATTCTATTCTATTCTAAAGTATTACTTATTACTTTAATTTTATTTCTGTGCAGACAAACAGGCATGTGGGCCACCTGATGGTGCGTGGTCACCGCCGCCTATGGACATCAGCAACACCAGGGGCGCTACCAATGCGTTGCCCGCCACTAAGGAGACCTCTAATCTACCTCTTGAACTATCCAATATCATAGTCCAAAGGAAACATTGTAACTGGGAGCTCATCCCACATCCGAATC
Source organism: Blastobasis adustella (assembly GCA_907269095.1). Classification (NCBI taxonomy): domain Eukaryota; kingdom Metazoa; phylum Arthropoda; class Insecta; order Lepidoptera; family Blastobasidae; genus Blastobasis; species Blastobasis adustella. The sequence goes on from OU026132.1 coordinate 4,871,913, forward strand.
GTATTCGTACTAACAAAAGAAAGATGAAACCACTCCTAACAATACATGACTCATGTTTATCTTTTTCTCTTTCTAGAGAAGGGTTGCCTGGAAGAGATCGCTTGTAGCGATAAGGCCGCCTTTCCCCACGTTACAATACCTTTTTCAATTAATCTCTCTCCTGGTAGACTGGTAGATAATGCTATTTTAGCTTTAACTCCGCCAATGTACTGTTTGTGCACGAAGTATAAATAAATAAATAAATGTTTGAAAAGACCTGTTAAATTTTCATTTTTGTAATTTTTGTGTGCAATAAAGAGTATTTCTATCTAGCTATCTACATTTCCAACCGTACAAGTGCACACACACGAAGGCACTCCGGGGTGATTGCTGTAATTTATTGTCGGTTGTAAATAATACGTGAACTACTATATAGGTCCATGAGAAACTTTGATAGATAAATAAAAATAAATCGCAGTCAACACGCTTGACCCTAGATAATAATAATATTATGAGGCAAATAAGACGTGTTGTTACATTGTTGTTCAAACAAATAACTTGGCTGCAATTGTTTATTAATAGATCAGTGTAATAATAGACACATAGGGCTTTCACGTGTGCGTAGTGCGTAGTGGCCGTGTTCCTTGAAACATAGGATTCATGGAACAGAAAAGAGTCGGAATATTAGGTTATTATTAGACGACCTGAGTGGTTCAGTGGTCAACATACCGGTCTGCCACGCAAGAGGTCCCGGGTTCGATTCCCGGCCGGGCAGAAATTGAAATGATGAATTTTAATTTCTGTTACGGGTCTGGGTGTTCTATGTATAATAAGTATGTATTTAAAAGTATTTAAGTAGTTTATCAGTTATCTAGCACCCATAGCACAAGCTTTGCTTAGTTTGGGGCTAGATGGCGCTGTGTGAATTTGTGCACGAATATTTATTTATTTATTACAGAACGGAGAAATTGAAAAAATTATTTTAATTACTAACTCATAATAAAAAGTGGTATGGTATATGTATGTAATTTATTATATGTACTGTCTGGAATAAAATTTATTGCATTGTATGTTATTTTCAACCCCTCAACCGGCGTAGAATGTATGACTGAAAGATGTATGAATGTGTCAGGATCGCAGCTTGTGGTACTCGATGGTCTCTACATAGCCCTGTGAGTGTGTATTATGTATAGTTTTTCTTTGTTTGAAGTAATGATTGAAGATAAAGTTTATATTTATTTTAATATATTTTTATTTTTGGCCAATGATTGACATTTTTATATGTTTTGTAGCTTGTATCATGCCTTACGTGTTGTAGACCCTCATACTCTAACATTCGACGAATATTTTATTGTTTTGTACTTTTCAGAGAACTGTTTTCCGTAGGCGGGTTTTAGATTTTACCTATGTTACTTTTGTTAAAGTATTACTATCGCAATTGATAATGAAAAATTGAAACAACGTTACATTGAGTAAAATTTTAAATTATTTTGTGATAAAGTCTACTATTAAAACCTGATTCCTTGTTACCAAAATGTATGAAGAGGTATCCTATGCCACTATAGTAAATGGATTGTATGAGGCGCATTTTGCTATTTACTTTGATATAAGCAACTTTAATCTATACATAATCAGAGTATCGGTATTAAAAGTAAAGAGGCAGTCTGTATGTTTGTAAGTTATTTTTATGTTATACGGCAGTCAAACAGGCAAGCGGGGCACCTGATGGAAAGTGGTCACCGTCGCCTATGAGGGGCCACCTATTATTATTATTGTTAAGGGGTAATCTTCGAAACTACTAAACCGATTTTGACAATTCTTTCAATAGTAGGAAGCTACATTGTTCACAGATAATGTGAACAGTACCTACGAGTGTATACAAATATATGTATGTCTTACAAAAATATGGGCAAAACTATTCTGCGCAACTAAATCTACGATAGCCGCCCCAATGGACTTTGATCCAACGTAAAATACGCGTGGCAATACACTTCAATGACCAAAAAAAAACGCGAATACAACGCCACTCTTATCTCGGCGGCACATTTTCGCGAATTCATAGAAAAATCCAGTTATAACCCCAATTTGACACTTGGCACGACCGTACTTTTGCAAGTGCCGAAAACTGATTAGCGTGTACGCTGTAAAAGAATCATCATGGACACGCAACGACAGGCTCGGTCGGACGCACCGTGAGGGTAACGACAGCTTGCTATCTCACATAGCCAGAGTCGCATTCAGTAGGGGGCTGGGGAATATTCAATTCAATTCAATCACTTTATTTCAGACACATGTCCATAGTGTGAGTACAAAAACAAAAATAAATATAAATAAGATGAAAAACTTAAATCTAAACGTCTAGCAGCTCGGTCCAGCAAAGAGCACTATTCTATATACTACCCTTTACTGAACAAAGCCGGCCTAGATCCTATATGGACATCGTTCCAGTGCCTAACAATAGGACACTGTAGTCTGTCCGGAATAGCACGACTTAAAAAAATCATCACGGACATGCAACGACAGGCTCGGTCGAACGCACCGAGAGGATAACGACAGCTTGCTGTCTGACATAGCCAGGGTCGCACTCAGTAGGGGGCTTGGGGTATAGCACGACACTGAAGTTGTCCATTTCATTTGATAATATCAACAGCTCTAATATTATACAGTGTTAGCCGTTTTGCGGCTGTTATCCGTCCGCAATTCGGATTTCTGTAAGCAATCATTATTCCCGCGGGATCCTATTATGTTCCCGGGATAAAAAGTAGTCTATGTTACTCACAATCAGTGATAATATAGCTTTCTATGATAAAATCGGTTTTAACTTATTATAATTTTTGAGTTTATTCATTACAAGCACAAAACTTGCCGCCAATAGGGAAACTACTGAGACGAGACACTGACACCCCCTTCAAGTTCATTTTTATCATTAGCGCATGTTATTGGGTTATTGTAACCACGCCACAAAGTAGATTCGCCAAACTTTTGTTTATTCCATAAATTGAAAGTAAACTCGCCACAACTGCCACAAGTCTCCATTTTACACCACTATAACATAAAATAGTGTCAGCAAACAAAGTTCAAAGTTTCAGCATTGAAATAAAATAAATATGATTATTCTGCTGTCTATATGGAATAAACTAATATGGCTTTGTTAATGATTAATGAGTTAAGCTCCCCTTTGTACATCTCTGTTACTGTACTGTATCATGTCATGTTAGTGTACAATAAGGAATAAAGAATATAGATGGCCGGTTTGCATAATATGTTTTTTCCGGGTTAAATTTACTTTGTAGCGAGTTTACAATAACCCTTTTATTGACTAGTCTTTTAAATGCATTTCACCAAACGGTTATATTTCATATTTTTTTTAAATAACACAAATGTTCATAGTTCATAGAACGCTGAAGGGGACATGCCTGCTCACAAAATAAATTTCTTGTATTTTTGTCACATACATAAAACACGGCATCCTTCTTACATAACGAAACAAACACCTATCTTCAACCCCGTCTATCCAATCCTCCCCCGACCCCCCTCAACCCCCCGGACCCCCCACCCACCGCCGTCCCCTTCCCACCCGCCACGCCGCAAGGTTGCGCCGGCGTCGATATTTTCCACGACGCGACCGCGATAGCCCCGCGACCCGCCGATAGCCCCGCCGGCTGCGCGCTCAGATATTCAATTTATTGCTGGCCTGTCCAAGCGGCGATTGGCCATTTGTGACGTCACAGCGGGGCGTTTTGTCCTAATCCGCTAACGTGAGCATTCATGTCGTAATCCTCAGTCTTGAGACTCCTCATCCGTATGAATAAATATCGTTATTTATTGCTGACACGTCCGGACGGGGAAAATTGGCCACGTGTGACGTCACAGCGGGGCGTTTTGTCCTAATCCGCTAACCTGCAACGGTACCCTATTTCCAATTGAACGCGGCCATTTTGGTTCCAACCTCTGGAATGACGTCACAGTATTCGTACCGCCGAGCTCAGTATCGGTCAGAATTAACGAAATTAATGCCATTGGGGAGTATACAATAACGACCCGTTTCACATTTTGTTTTTGAAACATCGTACTTTTAAATTGAATGAAATGCTAGAAAAATGTACTTTATAATAGAATATGTTTAGATTCTTTTCATATTTTGTTATAATAAGACTTGTAATGCCATACGAATAAATAAAATAATGGAGTGTTCGCCTCTAAAACCACATGTTGCTCTGGCAGCAAAAAGCAAATATCCCTCTACTGCTAAAGCCACGGTTCTCCAAATCCCCATCCTACGGAGCACCGGAGACCTTACTCACTGGCAGGGATACAATACTATTTAAAATACATAGTATTGTTTGGCTGCGACATTCAGTAAGCTGGAGTTAGTTCCCAAGTCGGAGGACTAGGTGGATTGTCCTAATCCGCTAATAGGCTATGAGAGCCAGAGTGAAACAACCTGCGCAGCATGACAGGCTTTGTGGCGCGACAAATAATTTTGCATCTCACTGGCTCTAATGCAAATCGAAAGATCTAACTAGAGTTATGTCTCTCTCTCTCGCGCGCGCGAAAATACTCGTCATGCTACGTGTGCAGATGTCAGCAGCAAACACTATGCCGGAGCTTTTTATGCATGAGCAGAAAGCATGAGCAGCACAGACTTTTTTTAGGACAGAATTATTGGACATGTTTGACGCAAAATAATTAGTTGGACATGAACTTTGTTAGTACTAAATGGTCATGCTGTATTTTTATATATTTTTGACATTTAATTTTAATTTGGTATTAAGTATGGACTTGGATGATATTGAAATAAATTACAAATTATTTTATCATTGTAACGGAAATTTATATTACGTTAATTTTATAATGTATTATTTTAATTGTTTTTAATATTCGTGAGCCAATCGGCGCAATATAGAGGACATTACCGAATTTTATGATATGTATTTTTGACCTATGTTGATGAATGAATGAATAAATAAATTGAAATTAAGAAACGATCCAACTTTACCAATCATTTCTATGGAAAACCTCTATATCTAATGTGCGTCGGTGGGCGTTCGCTCCATCCACCAACAGGCGTGAACTAACGCAAATAAACAAGCAAACTGCGCACAAGCCGAGTTAGAAACCTCCAAATAAATATTTACTATGGAGATAATTTTCGTACGGACCACCTTATGTGGTCAGTTGACGGTGGCGCTGGTGTTCAAGAAATTGACGTTTCAAACTGTAATTTTAGTATAACGCCATAGTTCCAATTTTGTCCACTGAAAAGCCTGATCAGATAACTTGGTGGCACTGTACAACGCACGCCTGTGTTTACAAATAGATATAGCTTGACCTGCGCAGGTCGAGCTAAGAGCAAAGCATCCTATTGACGGATTGTCATAGTGTCAAGCAGGGTTATCTGCGATAGAAAACTTAAGCTGGAAGAATTTTAATTTCTGTTACGGGACTGGGTGTAGTATGTATAATAAGTATGTATTGGAAAAAAAATGAATATTAGTAGTTTACCAGTTATCTATCAGTAATCCAGATGGCGCTGTGAGAAGTTGTCCAAGCATATTTATTATTTATTTATTTGCGTAGGTAATTATATAAACAAGTTGGTGGGCGTAATCTATACTCGCATTATAAAGAGGAAAGATAACTCATAAACTAATGGACCGATTTTAAAAACTAATAGGAAGCTACGTTAATCCCGGGTGACATAGGCTACTTTTTATCCCGGGAAAATTATAGGGTCCCGCGGGAAAGTTGAATGTTTACAGAGATGATGCCCCTGGTATTGCAAACGGCCATCGTCTGCGGTGACTGCTTACCATCAGGCAGGCCGTAAGCTTATTTGCCACCTTAGTGGTATAAAAAATATAATAAACAGCCGCACAGAGCGCGGGTGAAACCCTCTGTGACAACCCTACGCCCGATTATCGGCTTGCCACATGTCAGTGGGCCAAACTGTCGAGGTGAATGTCAAAATGTCGCAAGGTTGTTGTACAGCAATAATAAAAAAAAAATTCTAATTTACCAACTGAATGTATGGATGGGGCTACGATAAGGATTCTAGGCGATTCTGTCTTCATCATCACAGCCCATTACAGTCCACTGCAGGACTAAGGGCCTCTCCCAAGAAAGGGGAGGTAATTGCCATAATCTCCACGCAGGCGGGTTGGAGATCGCAGTGTTATAAATATAACAATGGAAAACGCTGCTGCCCATTTCCCAGCCTACGGAAACTCTTAGGATATTTTGCCTCGAATAGATTAGTCGCCTTGTACGACACCCACTAGTGTAAGGGGGTCTGTCTTAAATGAGTAAAATAAATAAAATTAAGTTAAAGCTGAAGTAGATCCCAAGTAGGTGTGTAGAGTCACAGTGTTTCCTTTGGATTATGACAAGGGATACAAGAGAATATATTAGAGGTCTGTTCAGAGGCGGACACGGCATTGGTAGCTGATGTCGCTGATATCCATAGACGGCGGTGATCACGCACTGTCAGATGGCCCGCTTGTATGTTTGTCTGCCGTATGCCATAAAGTGTGGTACAGATTTGGGGAACCGTGGCTTTGGCAGTGGAGTTTCCTTTTTGCTGCCAGAGCAACGTGTTAGAGAGGTGGGGTAAGCATTGACAATACCCCTGGTGTTGCTAATGTCTATCGACAACGATGACACTTTCCGTAAGGCTCGCTTGCTTGTTTGCCTATCGTGTGACATTACAAAGGGTGTAGGGATGCTTATGTCCAGAATTGGACGGCCTGCGGCTGAGACTAAGATTAATCTATCCATACATAGTACAAAACAAAGTCGCATCCCGCCGTCTGTCCCTGTGTGTCTATGTACGCTTAGATCTTCAAAACTACGCAACGGATTTTAATGCGGTTTTCAACGAAGAAAGTGGAGGTGTAGGGAAGGGTAAGGGTAGGACGCCACGCGAACGAAGTCGCGCCGACTAGTCAATGGTATTATTTACCGCAGAAGCATGTGAACTCCTGAATCTCGCTAATGGAATGCCGGCTGTTGTCAAAATGGTCATTTTAGCGTAAATATACCGGTAGTGCTTTCGCGCGCGAGGCCCCGGGGTCCGCCTTGACTATGATTCAGGATTTGGCAGAGTTTTAATATTGGTCAGACAATATCAGCGCTTAAAGTCGATAGTTGGTTTCATATACAATACCATAAACCTGTCTGAAAGGATGACAGCGTCGCTGTTTTTGAATTTAGTATTGCCGCCAAATGACATTTCAAAAGGCGACACTTAGTACCAATTTTGGTCACCGGGTCGGATAAGTTTGTGGCACCATAATAAAACCGCGCTACTTTGGCAGTGACATAACCAAAACACGTCAGCCCCATTCGTAACCGAGTCGATTTCGAGATGACGAAAACCAAAGGAAGTTAAGCCTTATGGAGCGTTTAATAAGGTCGATTGACCAAAATTCGATTGCAGGTCGCATTCGGTAAAAAATACCTGAACAAATTTATGCATTTCTGGTAGCTCGGGCCTGTAACGAGCTCTCTTAGGCTGATAAGACTTATTTTCGATAATGTTCTGTTAGTGAAACAGTTATCTGGATAGTCTCTGCCTACCCATGTGGGATACTGGTGTAAGTGTGTATGCACAGGTTGCTTTTTAGAGGCGTAGAACTTTAAATTGAAGTAAACCAAAGAAAAAGGATATCATATCAGTGGAACTAGCCTTGTTGAGGTCAGATGGCACTCGCTCCACTTTAATTACATGATCTGCCAAATCTTGAATCATGGCCAAGCCGGACCCTGGGCCCTCACGTGCGAGAGCACAATCGGGACATTAACGCCAAGATGGTTTTTTATATTATTATTCATTATATTTCTTAGTTTTATTTCAATTTAAAATAGCCGCCTCTTAAAAAGCACCCTTTATGTATGTCTGTAACGGTTATAGTCAGTATTAATTGCCAATTAAGAAGCATAAGAAGTTAGTAACGAGACATATTTAAAATGATACCAAAAATGTTATTTTATCGCAACAATTATTTTTATCGCCAACAGTTTTTGATATAATTACATTATAATGACTTTATAGAGTCTGAGTCGAGTTTGGTAGGTCAGTTTTTTTTATTAAATTTAATACTCTTGTATTGGCCACTCGCACGTGAGCACCAACCTACCGTTTAGTCTACTTTTGACACCATAGTCTACGTTTGACTATGTTAAAGTCGTTCGTCACCCATACTAAATTTCTCTTACAATTTTTTCACTCGTTTGAGTGTTTAGCAATTGTATTATGGTTTATACATTAGTAAATGAATTAAATGGTACGCCAAATGGCTTTCTATAGCTTATTGATATAAAACAAAGCAGTTATATCGAAAAAACCACAATTCGCCGCTAGATGGCGTTGAGCAAAGGTGCGGTCCATAGTCTCTGCCTACCTCACCTGTTGGACCAGAGACGTGAGCTTTGTTTATGTATGATGTTGTTTTGTGATTTTATTATTTTTATTTTTCATTGTTTTATTTAATACTATTAACATGTAGAAATCCGCACGATTTTTAGTAGAGTGTAGAGTTTCATATAGAGACAAATATCTTAGAGGTAGATCTCCTTGGACTTCCTAAGACCAGAACATGCTCAGCGGAGCATTTTAGCATTAAATTTCGACCAACAGTTCAAAAATGGAGATTGTGATATAACATACGGACACACAAGAAAGTAGCGCCATCTATGGATAAGTCAGAACAACTTTGAAACGTTATGTTTTAACGATCATTTTTAATATCTGACAACCCATAGATATTGGTTTCTAAATCTCGTCGACTAAATTTAATTGGCTTTGGAGTGGTTAATAAGTTTAATTATGATCAAACTACGTTTGTATGGTGCGTGCTCCTCTTAAGATTTAATACGAGAAATCACTGTCACGATTTGGTGGCGCTAGTTTCCATACATTTTTGGGAGGATGACATTGAGTCATATGTTTTATATCCGAGTACTCACAATTATTTGAAATATATTACGATTCATCATCATCATGGCGTTAATGTCCCAGTTGTGTTCTCGCGTACGAGATGCCTGGGTCCGCCTTGACCATGATCCAGGATTTGGAACATCAGGTAATTACAGTGGAGCGACTGACATCCGTGGCCCTGCTTCCAGGGGAACCTGACCAGATTGGTCGCCTGAATGTACAGGTTTCTACAGCTAATAAAAAAGCTACAGATCGACGATAATCGCCGAGTATTCTGAAAGTTTAATTCCTTCAAAATCGACAAATTGGTGCGATAAGCTGTCCATGGGATTCTAAGCAAGCGTCTAAGTAGTCTAACATATAAAAACCCACTGACCGACTTATCCTTAGGCTCCTTCGTGTGCAGGTTACACAGCGTACCCCGCTTGTACTCGTCGCCGCAGACGTAGCAGACCTCCGTCATCGAGTTCTTGTCCGGCATGGAGAGGTCCAGGATGTCCCGGTCTGAGCTGGAGTTGGAGTTCGCGCTGTAGACGGAGAGTGTTGACCTGGAAATAGGGGGAAGGGGTCAGGCATAGTATCGGGCAGTAGTTCCTGGGAGTTCGTCATTCATCCATAGGCTCCATCTCCATCTTTCATTTATCCTTAAGTTTGTCCACCGTCGTCACCGGGACGTCAACGAGACGATATGACAGCACAGACACATACATTTGTACGTGAGGCATACATATGACGACCTGAGTGGTACAGTTGGTTAACATGTCGGTCTGCCACGCATAGGTCCCGGGTTCAATTGCGGGCCGAGCAGTCTGGGTGTAGTATCTATAATATGTATGTATTAAAAGGTATATAAGTAGCTTATCAGTTATCTAACACCCATAACACAAGCTTTGCTTACTTTGGGGCTAGATAGCGCTGTGTGAATTCAGCCTTAGTGGTATAAAAAATTTATTGGTACAGAAATAAATGTATTGTTATATTATTATTGTGTACAATAAACAGTTAAATAAGTAAATAAAGCTGTCACTTATTAATTTAAGTTGCGGGTTCCAAGACAGTATTAGCTTATCCTCGGGTGTGGCCCAGTGTCAAAACTCAGGTCCTGTGTCTGGTCGGCGCTGTAGATCCTGAATACACAGGAGTTGCAGTCTACAGGAGAAAAGCGTGACGGTTTGACGTTTGACTTCGAAGCGCCCGAATGCTGCGAGTCCGGCGAAGTCGCCATGGCAACGCTCATTACACGCGAACTAGCAAATTCACAACCGACAGGAAGGATTTTGCAGCGTTCCGATCAAGGATGTTTCTTAGCAAATCGCACTGCAGATGAGTTGCTAACACGTTTGCCTACCTCTCTCTAGCAAGCCAGATAGCTCGCTTGCGTAACGATTGACATAAAAAAATAAGGATCTTACCTCAAAAGTTCACTAAACCGACGAGCATGTATGATGAGTGTGAAAGAAGCGAGGAAGATTTGTCAGGATCGTAGCAAGTGGAACGATACGGTCTCTGCCTACCCCTATGGGAGAAAGGAGTGACAATATGTACGTTTGTTTATATGTGTGTTGTATATATGTCTCACCTGACAGCGTCGAGGTAGCCGGCGGGTTCCGAGGCGCCCGAGTGCTGCGAGCCCACCGAAATGACGGACGGGTCGCGCGCGCGGAGGTCCAGAACGCCCTCCTCCTCGGCCGGGCCGGTGGTCGCGTTCGTCGTGGTCGGTGTGTACCGCGCCTGGAACAGGGTGTGGTCGGTCATCGTAATTTCAGTGAGGGGCTTGTCACGTGGCTGACTGACCGATAATAGACTGTGAGGGCGCGGTAGGTTATCCTACGTCGTCAAGCAGTTACCGCAGCCTATGGACGTTTGCAATGCCTGGGGTATCACTAGCACGTTGACGAGCCCGTATGGAAAAGCTTTTCATCGCTTGTTATGCATTTACCGCATCCAAGAGATTGATCGACTTCAGAGTTCTTTGAGGCTTTTAGACTGTAAGGGGGCCAATTATTTCTGCATAATAGCACAGCAGTGTCTTGACAACGGACCTTACTTCTTACTAGCGCCATCTGATTGATATTAGAATCCACGCCCGATAAACCTAAGTGAATTAGGGGAATGAGCTCCCAGCCACAGCGTCTCCTTTGGACTATGGCATGGGATCGTTCAAGAGGTATATTAAACGTCACCTTAGTGGCGGGCAACGAATTAGTACCGCCCCTGGTGTTGCTGATGTCCATAGGCGGCGGTGACCACTTTCCATCAGGTAGCCCGCACGCCTGTTTCTCTGCCGTATAAAGGTGGGTACGAATTAGAGACAGCCTCAGGTTGAGCATGTGTGCTGCGAGCCGCCGACTATCGGTTTTCTGTCCATGCTCAAAGGTGCCTCGGCGTGCGTGCCTCGCGACTTTGGACGTGTATCTGAGCCTCGAAGAAAAACTAAGAATGCGCGCGTATTGTTTATTGACACTTGACAACTTTGATTTTTCCTTTTGGGTTTTAAAACTTTATAATCATAGAGCTTTTGTGTAGTATTTCGAAAACTGACGAAAGTTCAATTAAATAATTTGGAAAACTTATGTAACAAACAATAGGTATGGTGCGGATCAAGGACAAATGTATTTTATTAATACAATTAGATAAGCAGGAAAAAGTAATGGGATCCAAAATCCTCAAATTATTTTAACAATGCGATGCATTAGGATAAAAGCAGCATCAGATGTAATCGCGTCCGACCCCATTTTGTTTGTGCGGCGCATTTTAGGCTCACCGCGAGTACGTTGCCTCGACGCACAAACGCATGCGCAACTGAGCAGCCTCGCCGTGCGCGGCGAGCATGCCTCGGGCTGAGCCGCTCTAATTCGTACGCACCTTAACATATAAACATAAAAAAAGATTTTCTCTGCTGTCGATCCTGGTTAAAGCAGAGGCTCTATGCTCTATGTTCGCCATTGTCGATCCGCTGTAGACCCTTGTTGTAGCGGAGGCTCTGGGTCGCCATTGTCTAAGCCACTGCCAGTGTGAGTATGAAACCATGCCCGATAAACTAAGTAGGTGAAGCAAGTACACTCACATTGTTAGTAAACTTGCCGCCCACATGGTTGGTATCCTTCTCGTCCTTCCTCGCGTAGTTGGATGGCTCGGCGTTGGTCGGGCGGGGGGCGGGGGCCGCGTCGGGGGGGCGCGCGGGCTCCTCGCGGGGGGGAGCGCCGTCGGAGGTCAGCCCGAGGACCTGGGCAGCGTACTCGCCTTGGAAGGTCATGTCCGCACCTGTGGATGGCGAGGGTTGGTAAGTGAATGTTATTGGATACTAGGTTTTGGCAGTTTCGGTTGTAATGTTGCAGATCAGTTCCCGCGGGAATTGCATTGAATCTTAGGATAAATTATAGCCCATGTGCTACTCTAGGCTATAAGCTATATTACTGCCAAAATTAATAAAAATCCGTTCAGTAGTTTTTGCGTGCAGGCGACCATGCAAACACATCGATCGGAGGCTGGTTGACACACCGTGAGGGTATGTTATGTTTATAAAAGATCAAAATGCCAATTTTAAACAAGTTCAAATGAAAAATATTTTTACATAGCAAGCTTTTATCGCGTGTTCTCTATGTCTTACATGAGTATACAAAGTTGCAGCTCAATCGGCAACCGGGAAATGGGTCAAATTTATCTTATTATTTGCAAGATTTTATTACGAACAGACATGGGGACATATGAAACTAAATAAAAGCTTTTAAAAAGAAATTTCCTCGTTTCTTATCTAATCTACATATCAACAATCGCTAGCACACTGAACACTACCTAATTCCCAATAAGAGTTCCCATCGCTCCTCAGACAAGTAAAGTGTCCACTCAAACTGCGCATTACAAATGGGTGCTGACTGCGCTGGCCGGTGGGCCAGGGGGCAAGCCCACGCGGTCTGAGCAAATGTCAGCAGCCCCCCCCGAACGAGCCCCTGGGGCGCCGAAATGTCAGCTACGGCGCCGGGGGCAAATGTCAGCGCTATACAACGAGGCTGTCACTAGCCAATGAGGATTGGAGTTCTTTGAAAGGCTAGTTATAAACGATCCTTGTTATGATTATGATGAAGCGGGCTACAAATTTTTGTCCTGCCACACAACAATATGTTTATTGAGTATATTTTTCAGTTAATTTCTTTAGTTATGAAAGGATCGTCCATTAACGTCTGCTTTAATTCAGTCTTTAATGTCGCCCAGATTCTGCACACTTTGCCTTTTCAGTCGACTGAAGTGCAGACCACCAGTCCCTGCCAGCTTCAGTGACAACTCTAGCCTACCTAATGGAACCGCCGTCTTAGTAAAAGTACGCTACAACATCAATGCAAAAATACATATTACGCGATCCGGGCGACCGCTTCATCTTATTATATGTCGTGGATCTTCCGACTATCCGCACGGGATCCTTTGGTTCAAACTTAATAATGCATGCCCTAATAATGCGTACGTCAAAGGAATATAACACATTACCTGAAAGTGTGTTCCCTGATCATTATAATCTGGACGCACGAATCTATTATTAAAAAAATAATAATAAATGCCGCACTTCAAATGCAATGCGTCTACGAGACATCTTAATTGTATAACGCTGTTTCGTCAAAAACTGATACAGCCAAGGCGGCGGGGCGCCACAATCGATCCGTCACGATCGAAACCGGTCCTAGGCGTTGGTAATAATAATAATGACCTATTATGTTCCGGTTGTGCTCTCGAAACGAGGGCCTGGGGTCCGCCTTAACCATGATTCGAACCCGGTACCTCTCGCTTACGAGTTGGATGCTCAACCGCCCGGCTACCGACGCTCTCCGGTGCGTCTACACCTACCAGTTTCGTCAAAAACTGATACAGCCAAGTCGGCGGGGCGCCACAATCGTTCCGTCACGATTAAAACCGGTCCTAGACGTTGTTAATAATAATAACGACCTATTAGCCGTAATAGGCCGAGGTGTCATCTCGAGAGACATTGTCGGTAGGGCTGCCACGAGAATTTATTTTGTTATAAATAATCTATAATCTCATAAAAAATTAAATTCATCCTTTCGGGAGCTACGATGCCACAGATACACACACGTCCAACTTATAATACCCGCCTTTGCGTCGATGGCCTAATGGTTAATGGGTCCGAGTGGTAAACGAGAGGTATTGTCGCCATGTACTTGCTCTTTTATGCGTTTATGTATATTAGATGAACACTTATCGACGCTCTTACAGTGATAGAAACATCGTGATGAAACCTGCACGTTCCCCTGTTAACAGGGTCACGGAGGTCGGATGGTTGATGGCAGTCGCTCCGTAATTACCTGACCAGTCAAATCCTGGGTCATAGTCAAGGCGGACCCCGGGGTCTCGCGCGCAAGAGCACAAACGAGACATTAACGCCACGACGGTTTTTATAAATTTTTTTGCGTCGTTAGTTATAACAAGGCCAATGGGGTATTTTCAGACAATATACTCTAAAAAGTCTAGTTCGGCCTGCCTCACTAGACGGCGCTGCTTAGACTGGATTCTCAAGTATTGAATTTGGTAACCGAAATTACTTTGAAATATGTTTCATGAAAAGATACTAGTTCAATTTCTAAGAAGAAAGCGCAAAACGCGTACATTTTTATAAATCTAACGGTCTCATTTCGATTTATTTTTGAGAATCATGTCTAATCAACGCCATCTTTTACAAGTATTTGAACTATTTAATCTCTTTAATCAACTCTCGGAAAATCTCCCATTATTTGTCTCGCAAACGCCGTTACTAGCCAACGCCCCCAATCAAATGACACTGACCGACCTTACCCCGTTCCAGGCGCGGTACACACTGAACGTGGCGACCGCGTCAATTACAATTATTTGAACTATTTTGTCTTTTTAATCGACTTTCGGAAGATCTCTCATTCCCCAAGCTCCCACCGCCGCATGCGCAGCAGTCCAACTATTTTGTCTTTTTAATCGGCTCTTGTAATCCTATTCCCCAAGCTCCCGGCGCGTGTGCAGCAGCCCTGCGTGTCAGTGGGTCGCGCGCGCACCCGCGGCGCACAATACCAGCGTTGCGTCACGGCGAGGTCACGTCGCGGCCTCGACCCGGCGCGCCGGCGAAAGTGCGCCCGCGCGTCACAAGGGGCGCCTTGCGGAGGCTCCAGACGCTTTCGAGTGAGGTAGGTGACGGGCTTTGCCCCACCACTCATTCCCACCGCTGCAACTCCTGTGTAGCCAGGAACTACAGCTGCGACCACACACAGGTCCTGAGTTTTGACACTCAGGCGCGCCCGTTGACAAGCTAATACTGTCTTGGAACCCGCAACAAATTGAATTAAGAAGTAATAAGTTGGAGTAGGAAATATAGTGTCCCGACCTCCTCAACCCGTCCTCAAGTGATTTAGGTGAGTTAGGTAGAGTGAGGAGATCCGCAAGCGAACCAAGGTCACCGACATAGCCCTAAGGATTGCCAGACTGAAGTGCCAGTGAGCAGGGCACCTAGCTCGAAGAACAGATGGCCGATGGGGCAGTAAAGTTCACAAGCGGCGACCACGTACCGGAAGATGCAGCGTGGGTAGACCTCCCACAAGGTGGACCTACGAACTGGTAACGATCGCAACCAACTGGATGCGGCGCAGGACTGGGCTTTGTTTAGATTTCTGGGGGCGCCCTATGACCAGCAGTGGGCGTCCTTCGGCTTATATGATAAGGGCATAGCGGGATCATCATCATTATCATCCTATCGTTTCGGCTGCAGGTGCGCTTGCGCTTGCGCTTGCTCGTTGGAAAGTTAGATATCCCATTCGAATTAGAGTCGCTCGACTAGGTAAGCATCACCCCTCCTCCTTGCAGACGCAGCCAAACAATGCTACAAAACCTGGTACTTTATTATTCCTATTATTTGACGATCTGAGTGGTTAACATGCATGTTGGTCTAAACATATTTATTTATTTATTTATTTGTACGAACCCTGCGTCTTGGATCATCAGCATAACAGCTTTGCGGAGCGGTTATAGACTGCCGATGATAAATACAAAACAGATACTACTACCTACAAAAGCAAATTGAGTGACTTTACAATGATTGACAAAAAACGTGTATAATTTCCTACGGAAAGAATCGGAACTGAATGAATAAGCATTGTTGTTTTGTTGTACCTAACAATGACATACTGTCATCTATGGCGAAAGAAGTGAAGTAAGTATTTGTTTTGTAAGTGCGAAAAAATATTAATTATTTGATTTTAGATATATCCGGACATTCTACGCAACTCGACGGTGCGTCTATTCAATACTCAAAATATTGGAGACGCAAAATGTACAATCTGTAATAAAAACCACACGCAAAATAATCGAGTACAACATGGAGTTCTTCACGGAAAGGGTGAAAAGGTTTTTACGGGGTCGCCAACGCCTAGATGATGCCCCTGGTATTGCAAACATCCATAAGCTGCGGTGACTGCTTACCATCAAGCAGGCTGTAAGCTTGTTTGCCACCTTAGTGGTTTAAGTGAAATACAAACAAAATAAACATCTAGTTATTTCGTTTTTTTAATATACCCTGGACACCATCTCCCATCAGCGTACTTGTCCAGACGAACCAAAATGTGGCCAACAGTGAATTTATTACACTTGATTATTTATATTGTGGGACCCCCATAGAGACAACAGACCGTGCAGATCTTTCTCCGTTCAACACCGTACAATCACAATGTAGTTATTAATATTTACAAAATATATGTCTTCAAAACTATTTTCACTGCAATTACGTCTGCAATAACATAATTAAAGGTCAATCAGCGTGTCTGCACGTCCAATTATGACATGCACGAGTGATAATGATAAATGGAATCACACACGCTAACCCGGTTGCCATCGATTGGTAGCAGGGCTCATACCGGAAGCCTCTTGGGCGGTTCGAAACCAGGTCAACAGAAGTGGTAACTCACAGGATGTATGATGAATTAAAATCTATATGGCATTTCGCATTGTACGAGTACAAACTTGTTAACACCTTTTCAGTTCACAATTTGAACTTCCTGAGTGTCTCGGTCGTCTTCCTGAGTACCAAAACTTAGAATCTCTTTAGGGGTAAGCTGGTTTTGCAGGCTGCAATAGTTATAATGTGCAATTATCCGTTCTCTTGCCTGTTAGTATATTTTGTTAATATTTTCCTAAATGCATAAAGCGAAGCTAGGGAGGATTGACACTTGACAGCCTTGAAGGTGTCCAAACTATAATATCAAGGGAACAAACTCGCAGGCAGTACCTAGAAGGTAATTATAATGATCAAAGTACGCCTAGACCGGTAGAGGGCGCAAACCTCGCGTGTAAACAAACGAACGTAGCGCGCATGCGCTAAAAATACCTAAGCGACATCAAAGCGAGGCGGGGCGTTCCGACGGCGCGTTGGCGATGCGTACGGCTAGGCTTGTAGCCTTTTTGGCTTCCATAAATATTACATAGTATATAAAGTAGCTTTCCGCGTCTGTCTCTGTCTGTCTGTCTGTCTGTTTATCGGACTAGCCGTTCTCAGCAGCTTTCGCCCGCGCACAGTCCTGCTCTTTTTTTTTATATAATTAGACTAGCCAGGCATTTAACCGCCATCCGACCAGCTACCTATTCACTCTACACTATTTCAGTTCTATCTCTGACAACGATCAACTATCCCGCGAAAGCCAATTTTTTTAAATACTTATAGCATAGGTAATAATGCATATTATATCAGAGTAATCCCGGAAACACCCGTTCGAAGCCAGGCGGGTCACTACAACATAATATAACTTTTTCTAACTCCCGACGAAAGAAAAGCGAGATATCAGCCTAACGAGTCTACCTGTGCGTCTGTCTGTGGCATATTAGCTCCCAACCGGAAGGACCTATTTCGAAAACATTTTCTTTTTCGTGAAATACAGATTAATCGAAATTATTCTTCGCTTAAAATCCGTTCAGTAGTTTGGGCAATATTCGTTAGAGGCTTTCCGACATCTGTCGGCAATTATTTCATTGTCGGTTAGGTTACTTTTTATAGTGCTTAGTCACAAACAAACCCACTTATAACCATCACCAATAACAACTAAGTAGGTATTACATTTACGTAACAAAAATGCAGAACTGTAGGTGCGAATATGTGGAACGTTCGTCATGACATGCCTGTCAAACTGGTTTACTATGACATAAACAAAACAGTGTTTCGAACAGAGACCTGCCGGTTAAAAAAAAAGTGTTTTTACGCTGCGGCATGGACGTGCAGTCATCAATTATCATCATCATCTTGGTTAAGGCTAGTGTATCCCCGAGCGAGCCCCAGCGCGCTCCATACAAACGTAGCCTGACCATATTTTCAATATTACGCTATCAAAGCTAACAAATGTTACAATGCGTACAGCCAAGGAATGGAACGCATTACCCGCGAGTGTGTTCCCTGATCATTATAATCTAGACGCCTTCAAGGCCAGAGTGAATAGGCTGTGTCTAAACAGGCATGCTCCATCACCGGCCGCATCGTCACCAGGTGAGGTGGCGGTCAAATGCCTGGCTAGTCCAATAATAGAAATAAAAAGACGTAAACGTATGACGTGAATATATTTTAATGAAAATCTGTCAAATTATAAGCATAGATATTGGTTTCTGGATCATGTCTACAAAAATTCATTGGCAATGATGGCGTAATATTGAAAATATGATCAAACTACGTTTGTATACGCTCGGGGGACAATTATGTCCCGTTTGTGGATTTGGATTTGGCAGATCAGGTAGTGGAGCAACTGCCATCTAACCTCCATTGCCCTGATACCAGGGGAACTTGACCAGATTGGACCATGATTACACATTTAGTCGCCTGAATGTGCAGGTTTCATCACGATGTTTTCCCTCACCGTAAGAGCATCGGTTGGTGTTCAACTAACGTACATAACTCAGAAAAGAGTCATTGGTACATGGCGGCACTGGGGTACAGTACAACCCACCACCAGGGTCCTGCCGACTTCTCGGTCATACGGACAGACCTAATCTCGGGTGATGCGCACGCTTACTTGCCGGTGGCTCTTTGCGCGTGCGCACTTCTTGACACTTGGGGTACAGTACCTACAGTATAAGGCAATCAATAATGCACATTGGTTAGTTTCGTCTTCGTATTATGTTAATAAGCGACACAGCGTGTCACAAAGACGACGTTCTACGAAGCAGAATGATTTTTTTACCAACGCGACGACCTGCACGTAATATGCAATTCGATTCGCCCTCGCGCGCGATAAGCGAGAAAAGGCGCGACATACATACTGCTATCTCTTTCGTCTTAGTATTGAGAGAAGGAAACAAACGCTCTCTCGCGGCGCGAATTGTGTCGCGGGACAGTTATGCTGGGCCACCATGTGATTACTGACACTACCTGCTTGTCGGACGGCATTCATTCGCCTTCGCGGTTGCCAAAATATGGAACGACATACCTCCGCCGATACATACAGCTAAGAAATGTTATACTTTTGTCATTGCTGTAATTATTTATTTTACAATAAAGAGTTAACATATGGTCTGTTTAAACGCGGAGTAAAAGAATGGTGCATGGGTATCCAGAAGACTTTCGAACGCTTAAGTTTGTCCCAAATTTAATTTAGCTGAATATATCACTTCAGTAATTTGCCAGTGTATATATTGTAAAATGAGTCTTGCCTAGTTTAGGTAAAATTGACAGTGTCAGTTATTATTTGAAAATCTGTCATATCTTAACTCTGGATGGGCTTAAAACCGGGTTATGTGTGCCCATACCAATTCCACCAGTGTGCAAGGTGTTATGTCGAAACCGGACATGCGTGTGGATACTCTATTGACTCTCGCGATGACGTCATCATAGTATTTTCAGCCATACGCGTGGTGGCGCTTCGATCTACGTTGCATTTAAGAGTCAATAGTGTGCACACTCATTACCGGTTACGACATATAAAATATGAGCTACTACCTAAAAACTGACTGTTATGCTTCATTTATGTGGAATAAATGGTTTTGTATTTGTATTTTTGATTAAAAAGACACGTAGAACCAGCTTCAGGGGTGCGCGTGCGCAATCGACGCCGTCCGCGACCTAAATGGACACGCCTCGGACAGGTATTTTTATGGATGGACGAGCCAAAAATCGAGACTGAACCAGTAAAAAGAAACCGCTGGGCCCGTGTGGCTTTCACAAATGCAATTATAGGTTGCACACAACGTCAACAAGCAGCTTAAACACTTCCAGCTGGCCAGATATTGAAGAAATATTTTTTGTGGTGTTTTTATTAATTAAAATTTCATGCACAAAATGGTACAATGGCGGACTTAAAGCTAAAATATCCTTATCTACCAGTCAACCAAGAGATATTGGGTTAAGAAAAAGGTAGGCGGTGCAAGAGAAGCTACGAGACAAAATGGAGGAGGGGAACCGTTTATGCAACTATAACCGAAACAAAGATAAAATTCCTGATAGTATTCCTGTTTGTATGAAATAATATTGAGGATTTAATACAATCCAAAGTGGTTTAGCCTCCTTTCGGCATTTACTTCGCATCCAAGTTGTAAAAACCCGAAACATTATTCTCGGATTGCAAACAAAAGTGAACTAAGTAAAACTATAACCATATCAATAGTAATTAAGGGTCAGTTAAAGCTAGCGCTGAGTTAAAGCGCATTTCTAAAAGTCAATATAGCAAATTCACCATTATCTCAACAAAGAAATGCTCTTATCCACTTTGCGCCAACTTTAATTGACCTTAATGTACATCGGCTCCTAGATTCCGTTTCGTCTTGCAACTAGTAGCTTTGCTTTTTATTGTACACAGTGACAAACAAGCAGACAGCCCACCTGATGGTAAGAAGATGGTGATTCATGCATTTAGGTTGCAAGCAAAAAATCTGCAGAACCGCAGGTGCGTTGTCACTGTGAGGGCTAAAATGAAATGCTTCATGCCTGTAATTTCGCTGGCTACCTTATCCTTCAAACCGGAACACAACAATGCAAGCACTGTTGCTTGGCGGCAGAAATAGATTAGGCGGTGGTATGAGTACTGGGTGAGCCCAGGCGGACTCCTCAGGCTTGACAGAGTCCTACCACCTGACAATTGAAATGCCTCAGCTTGTTACGCACCCCACATTCGGCCTGTTAAGATCGCGGAAGCAGCCTGCACGTACTCTTGGAAATCATGGCTGCTCTGTGCTACGTGATTTACTTATGTAGTGCACGTGTACTTAATATTAATAACCCGAGATGGGAATCATATATAAGATTGATTTCCATCTCATTAATTTAGTGCAGACCATAGTCGAACATTGAGATGGACTGCTACTCGCTTGGTAAGATTCACCCCATCCCTACGGAGTGTCGCTTCCTATGAAACCTGGAAAGTTTTCCCGACTACAGGTGCCCCCTGGGGGTGTTTAGCACGTAAGCGCCTTGGTGGGTAAGGTTAGGCCGTAGGTTAGTCAGTAGTTAGCATAGTTGAAATGTAATTCCCAAAGTTAAATTGAAAATTAGTTCATTAATTCCCATTTCTTTTTTTTGTCGATCCCCTGGTTGCAGTCATCGTAACTAGCTGGCTACCTTATCCTTCAAACTGGACAGGTTTTCGATGGAGAGTACAACATGGAGTTCTTCAAGAAAGGGGTGACAAGCTTTTTACGGGGTCGGCAACGCGTGGGTGATGCCCCTGGTATTGCAAACGTCCATAGACTGCGGTGACTGCTCACCAGGCAGGCCGTTAGCTTGTTTGCCACCTAAGTAGTATAAAAAAAGCCCGAACCACAATAATGCAAGCATTGTTGTTTGGTTGCAGATATAGATAAGATGCTGTGCATTATCGTACATACCGCCGACATCTACACAATAACAATAACTTACTATAATTGTATATCACATCAATTCAGGGCGCCCGTTCGGCTGCCCCCTGAGACACAACAAAATAACGTCCCGGTGTTTGTTTATAGACTACACCAGTTGTAACCGGTTCGATCCGGTGCCATACCGCAGACGCAGTCCCAAACAGACTGCGCCAGAGTATTTCAACAATGGGGTCGTGAACTCGGCGTGATATTTTTCAGGTCATCGTTCTGGATGTACAAATAATAACAACCATAATCGTATTGATGCTCTCGAGGGCGATGGCCCGGGGTCCGCCTTGACCATGATCCAGGGTTTGCAGATCGGGTAATTATAGACCGACTGACATTTGACCTCCATGACCGTTATATAATACGGGAAAAAGGCAAGATTGGATCACGGTTATCCCATACAGTCGCCTGAAAGTGCAGGTATCCTCACGATGTTGTCCCTCACCGTAAGAGCATCGGTTTATTTTGGACATTTTCAGTACCAGGGGACGTTTTCATCACCCACGCGCTGCAGACCCCATAAAAACCTTTTTACCCCTGCCTTGAAGAACTCCATGTGTGGATGAAATCTATCGCATCTCCGGAGGGTGCGGTGGCGGAAAAGTGGCGGTGGCACCAAGTTAAACAGTTCTTCGGAACTTTTCCCGTTGTACAGACGGTAGAGAACACACAGAGAGCCAACGTCTCTCCGGAGGCTTAAGGGATCTATTTGTATAGTCGCCATATTAACTTTCTAGCCGTAATAACCGCTAACAACCGATGACTAGTCCATTGTAGGTCATAAATCCTCACACAGTCATCAGTAACTCTTTCTATGAATGAAACACACGTCCCAAGAAAGGTCAACACGACCGCAGAATTAAATACAACATTTATTGTTAGTTATTGAAATCTAGCCGTTTGTGAAGCCAGCGACAAGAGTTATGGACGTTTGTTTAACTTTTTATAGGCGGTATTTTATGGAAAATATTTTCATAGCTCTGTAAAAACAAAGCCGAAGTTGGCCGACGATTGCCGAGTGTTTATTGTTCGGTAATATTATTCGCAGTGTACTACCGATTGTTGTGAGTCGTAATTTACTGTACCTATTATTTGGTTCGCGTTATTCCTTGCTTTGTCTGACCCACTGAGGCCTGAGCGGATCTACGAGCAGTGTACTCCGGTACTTTTTAAGCTATTGCATAGCTTTTATCGCGGGCTTTGAGCGCGGCGACCGAATCAAGAAATTCCGTAACGACAAAAACCTAACACCCCCTACTCCGACCGGCACAGCGGTGCGGCGTTGAAAGCCGTGCATCGTCTAACTTCGATCACACTTCGCACTTCGGCACTGATTCTATCTCGTTTAGACACAATGCTAGGTGAGGAAGGGTGCTTTTTGGATGAAGACGAAAAAAAATACTGCATAAATAAAATAAATAAATAATTATAATTGCATAAGTTGATAAAAAATGCTATGCAATAGCTTTACCGCGGCAGTCCCCGAGTGCCACACGTATTTTTTAACAGTGAGAGGGCTCTCTGGGATCGCACAGCACAGCCCAAGACAAACGAACAAAGGCGCGACATAGGTACTGCTACCTCTTTCATCTTAGTATTGAGAAAAGGAAACAAAGGCTCTCTCGCGGTGCGAGCTACGTCACGTGCACACTTGTGCTAGCCGTGCTGGTGGGCTGTCTGCTTGTTTGTAACTGCGTAGAAGTAACAAAACAAAAAGTTAAGAACCATTTAGATTAAACTGAAATTCGTATTTCCGTTGTAGAGCTACGATGCCACAGACAGACACACAGATACACCCCTCCTTTACCGTACCTTCATTCTTTCTCATTTTTCGTCATCGATACTAATCCTTAAGTAGTATAAAATAAAGTCACTTTTCGCTCTCTCCTAGACCGCTCCTGCCGCAGTGTCGTATCGTAAGCAGAATGCTTTCAAAATCGTCGCCCGCGCAGGCTCCCAACGGCGCCAACCGAGCCGGGCCAACGCGCCGCGTGACTCGGAACCGAGCGGGCGGCGCGCACCAACCGGCAAGTGGGTCGCCGCGGCCGCGCCGTTGCGTCACAGACAGCTGACCGGGCCGCGGGGCGCGCTTGCGTGCGGGTGGCGCTTGGGCGGTAGGTTGAAGTGTGTTCGGTATCGCATTTTCCCGTAAAGCATTTAAGTATAAATAATTAAGAAATCAATTAAACTGAAATCGGTAAATCCGTTCGAGCTACGATGCCACAGACAGACACACAGACACACCCGACTTATAACACCCCTCTATCTCTTTTTTCGTTGGCGATACTAATTCTTACGAAGTACAAAATAAAGTAACTTTTCGCTCTCTCCTAGACCGGTCCTGCCGCAGTTTCGTATCGTACGTACAATGCTTCCAAAACCGTTGCCCGCGCAGGCTCCCAACGGCTCCAACCGAACCGGGCCAACGCGCCGCGTGACTCGGAACCGGGCGGGCGGCGCGCACCAACCGGCAAGTGGGTCGCCGCGGCCGCGCCGTTGCGTCACAGACAGCTGACCGGGCCGCGGGGCGCGCTTGCGTGCGGGTGGCGCTTTGGCAGTAGATTGGAGAGTTTGGGTTTCTCATTTTCCCGTACAGTACATAAATCCACTTAGACTTGCTCGCACGAAGAATGCTTTCAAAACCGTAGCCCGCGCAGGCTCCCAACGGCGCCAACCGAGCCGGGCCAACGCGCCGCGTGACTCAGAACCGGGCGGGCGGCGCGCACCAACCGGCAAGTGGGTCGCCGCGGCCGCGCCGTTGCGTCACAGACAGATGACCGGGCCGCGTGGCGCGTACGTGAAAAGGGTGGCGCTTGGGCAGTAGGTTCTTCCAGCTATCCGCACGAGCCGCTTTGGCTAGACCTTTATAATGCGTACGGCTAAGGAATGGAACGCGTTGCCTGCGAGTGTGTGATGTGATCAATAGAATCCGGATGCCTTAAAGGTTAGAGTGAATAGGCTGTTTCAAGACGGACATGCTCCATCTTCGGCCGCATCGTCACTGACCAACAGGTGGTGGTGGAGATGGCGGTCATATGCCTGTCTTGTCAATATATAAATAAAGGTTGGAAAGTTCGCATTTTTTCATAATGCATGTAAGTATAAATAAATAAATATGCTTGGAAAAATTCAGACAGCGCCATCTAGCCTCAAAGTAAGCAAACCTTGTGTTATGGGTGCCAGATAACTGATATACTACTTATATACATTTTTTAATACATACTTATTATAAATACTAACACCCAGACCCGTAACAGAAATAAAATTCATCATTACAATTACTGCTCAGCCGGGAATCGAACCCGGGACCTCTGCGTGGCGACCGGCATGTTCACCAATTGAACCACTCAGGTCATCAGCCTCGAATTGGCCCTATATTTCCTTAACAACTTATTATAGATCTATGACGTCGAACGAACATTGTAGTGTATTTAAAGTTAAGTAAATAGGTGTGTAAAATATAGCTCTTGATAATATAGATTTTGTTGCATGCTAACTTTACCAGTTATGAAATACCGTAATTTAGGTAATTATGTGTCCGTGTTGTGGGGTCCGCCTTGACCACGATCCAGGATTTGGCACGACAGGTAATTACAGTGGAGTCGCTCCACTCGCCGTCTGACCTCCGTTTTGGGCTGGTATTCAATCGCATGAAATTCAGAAAATCACCAAACTAGGGGCAACCTCACATGCGAAACGCGCGACCGAAATCTCTACCAAAAGCTAAATATCACTTCCCGAATTAATTAACCGAATCCACCTGAAACAACAAACCCTACAGAGCACCCAGACCACTCCAAAGGTCAGCCAAGTTCAGACGTCAATATTAAATTCCACATTCAACATGAAAGAGATATTATTCGACGAAAGCCGGCGAAGTAATAAAGATTACAATGTATAATGTCCCCGGAGAACGGGCAAAAAAGGAGGTACACAAAAATATATCAACAACAAATGGAATACAAATACAATAAAGACTGAACAAGAGAGACCTACAATAGCCCCTGTCTCGAGAGCTCGTCTTCTCGCTGCGAATATGAGAAAGTATATAAAAATAGTGATGGGCAAATGTTTAAAAAACATCCGGATTATTCGAATAAGGCCTATTATAGGCCTTCGTCTCGAGAGCTCGTCTTCACGCTGCGAACTACATAAATGAGGAACTACATAAATGTAATGTTGGGCAATTGTTTAAAAAAGAACACCCGAATTATTCGAATAATTTAGAATACAATAAGGGGACTAAACAAGAGCGACCTACAATAGCCTCCGACTCGAGAGCTCGAATATGACAAAGTATACAAAAGTAGTGAAGGGCAAATGTTTAAAAAATTACACCCGATTTATTTGAATAATTCAGGTTCGGTATTGGAGTGAAAATCAATAACTTCAACGGAACAAAAATGGCACATGAATGATTTTTTATACGACTATTAGCTCTTTTTACGACTTTCGACCACTTCTAGTGTACCAGTAAGTTTTGTACGCCTTTATATGCATTTTCTTTGGGAAAATCCAGGATCAAAATATCGTGTGGCACAAACTATAGTCCAGCTTCTTTTAATGTTTACGTATAAAATAAAATCGTATTTCCGCACCTGTCTGTATGTATATCCGCGAACTCCTCCTAAATCACGCAACGGATTTGGATACAGTTTACATCATTAGCTTTAGAGAATTTCTTCCGAAATGTTTATATGTCTAATACTAAAGAAAAGTATCTAATAGTAAAGAAAAGCCGAGAAACCGCGTGCGAAGCCGAGGCGACTCGCTAGTATTGAATAAATCGTTTTTAACTAGATTGATAATATTTTTTTCATTTAAATTATTCGAGTAACTCCATTTTCAATCGCGTGTTTCTAATTCAAACACGTGTCCGTCATAACGATTATTCGAATAAACCCTGCACATTTGCCCATCACTACAATTTACAACAAAAAGGATAAATGTTTCCCGTCCATCACTCCGTTGCTAGTCGAGACAAAAGACACTTGCTGTCTTGTGCAGCGTTGTACTGCGTTGCGGGCATCAGCTGGGCTGTTGCGGCGTATATTAATGGTGGAGATCAGTCAGACGCTTTGCGTTGTTCGATAAATCCCCAATGGCACTATTAGTAGTGTCACATTGGATCAGCTGAGTTATGAATTATGATGATGCTGTGTAGGTATATATTATCTATACAATAGTATAAAACAAAGTCGCTTCCCGCCGTCTGTTCCTATGTACGCTTAGATGTTTTAAACTACGCAACAAATTTTAGTACGAGTTTAAAGAATAGCAATAATACGCGAGATATAACAATTATACGCGAACATGAATACCTTGGGTTATACATATATACCTATAAACCGACAAACAATCAAATCTTTCCTCTTTGTCATATTAGTATAGATCAATCAAAGTGGCTTCGTCTACCTCCCTTACAAAAAAGCGCAAACAATATCTGCAATCACCTACATTTCTCATGCATCTCTGCTCACACCGCGCACCGTGACGTCCCATCCCGTCCCACACAACATCCTCTCGTCTCGAACATTCTTTGTTTCAATATTATTTATCCGAACAGCCGATCGACGTTCGTGGACGGTCGGATTTATGAGCGAGAGGTAGCAATAAAAGCCGCGCTCGGCACCGGGCCCTTGTACTGAGATGGTTTACGATGGAAGGCATCGTTCGAAGGTTCGTGATGTACAAGCGGAGGGCTTGGAGTTTCGAGGGTAGCGATGAAAAAAAAGATTTTATTAAGTTATACGGATACAAACAAGCGAGCCATCTGATGAAATGTGGTCACACCGCCTATGGACATCCAGCCGAGATCTCGGTCTCGGTAAATAAATAATCATCTTGGCGTTAATGTCCCGATTGTGCTCAAGAGCACGAGGGCCGGGGGTCCGCCATGACCATGATCCAGGATTTGGCGATCAGGTAATTACAGTGGAGCGACTACCATCTGACCTCGGTGACCCTGCACCTAGGGGAACCTGACTAGAATGGATCATGGTTACAGATTAAGTTGCCTAAATTTGCAGGTTTCATCACCATGTTTTTCCTCACCGTAAGAGCATCGGTTAGAATTCAACTAATGTACATAACTCAGAAAAGAGTCATTGGTACAAGGCCGAAGCGGGATTCGAGCCCGTTACCTCTCGCTTACGAGTCGGATACTCAACCGCTTGACCACCGACGCTCCTCGGAGATCTCGGTCTCAGTACGCGGCTAAAATCAGCGGAGATTCCTGCCGAGACCGAGATTGTCTGTACGGCACACGATGGATCAGCTAAATTCGAATTTGCCGAATGTTTCGTAGAGTAGCGTCTGTACGATAACTTTTTACTAAATCTGAAAGGCTCGCGATGCTTATGACGCGAGGATGGCCAAGACTGGACGAAATGGAGGAAAACGAGTCGGAAAGCGAACCCTGGCAGATTCCGGGACTGACCGCTCGGATAATGATGATGACTGTTCAGTCTCAGGATCCACAGCGGAAGACTTAGTCAACCTTGTTCGCCAATGGTATGAGGAGGCACGCCTAACGATTGGCAAGCTCGTGCCAGTGCTGAAGTTTCTTCTTTTCATGTATGTTTGTCTAGTTGTTGTTTCATCATTTTATGTCGTTTGTTTTTATTGGTTTTGTTTGTGCATTTTTATGTAACTTTTTTATGCTTATTACTTTTTTTATCACGGCTCTCCAGAGCCACAGACCTCAAATAATACCTGTTTTGCTGGAGTTCAGTGATTCAAACACATTTTAAGCCATTATGTTATGTGTTTGTGGTGTTATTGTGTGTAAATAAATGTATTATATTCTATTCTAAACGGTAACCAATCCACCCAATCCTATCTTTATCCGGTTACCGGCAGCATCGACGTGCGATTCCCGGTTTTGCAAGCACGTTGCTTTCTTAATAGCAAGTTAGATAACAAGTAAAGTTTAACAACAGTATGTATAAGTTTCACTTCGCTTTTCATTTCCATCCCAAACATAACTTATATAAACAACGAAATGTCCAAACAATACTATGGTACAGCGTTACGTAAAGGCTAACAATCGACGAATTAATCGTTCAGTTTATAACACATTGTTATGTCAACTACCTACGGTGTGTACCAGTTGAGTGATCGTACACTTTAGAGATTAGGTTGATAGCTAACTGTGAGAACGCCGTGCGTTATCCTACGTCATAGAGTACGAGAAAAATTCGACTTTGTTGTGATTCAAAAGAGAAAATTGACTATAATGTGGCTGAAGACGTAACTGGTAGAAGGATGTGAGGCACCCCGGTTTTCATTTTTATTTATAGAACACACACAAGAGGATATGTAAGTATTATCGCAACGAAAAGTATAATCTTTCCTTATGTGCCTGAATGTTCTACAATATCGGAACATATTTTAGTATGTATATGTATATGTGTTTGTGTATATTTATATATATTTATACTATTGTGTGTATTTAGTCTTATTTTTAATTTATGTAGTTTATAATTTTTTTTTTTATTACAATTCCGCACGTCTCATCCCCTATACTCTACCATGTCTCTCTTCTATAGGCCTGCTGGAAGAGATTTCTTCTTAGAAATAAGTAGTGCCTGTTGTGTCGTCTTTCATTTTTGTAATTTCTGTTTACTATATATTGTGTGCAATAAATTGTTAAATAAATAAATAAGATGGGGTCAATAAAATAAATTTCTTTCTTGCCAGCCTGTGCACTGGCAGACCTACGTTTTGTGGGTCTCCTATACGCCTACTATCGCTACACTGTGGAATTTTTCTCGTACTCGATGTCGAAGGATAACGTACAGCGCCCTCACAGTCGATATCGTCGAGTGTTGGTGTGAGAGAGCCTCGTTACATGTACTTCGTGTTGTTCACTTGAACACCAGATATGCGAGTGGATGATAGTGTCACTTGAAAAGTGTCTATGAACGATTAATCGAACACTTGCAGATTGTAGAAGTAAACATCAAGAGTTCGAGATGAGTACAAAATGGGTTTACTTTAAGCAGTAATTTTGAAGTGTAGTTCATAAATGAATTAAATGTAAAACAAATGACGTCACGGGACCTCCTAAACTCAGTCTCAGGAAGATCAATAAAGCCTAAAGTTAACATACATATACATAACACAAAGTAATATATAAATGTCCTTTGTAGGGTGGACGTTTGTTTGTTTGCCTGCGTTGTAGCTTATAACTCAGAATAACATAGTCACTATAATTTATCCCAAAATTCAAGCCCGCGGGAACATGGCATAAATCTACAAAACTTGGACCAATCACGAACTGGACCAATCACTGATTGGACCAACCGCGAAAAGCAACATTGGATTAATCCCACACTAACGTAATAATACGTCGGGCAAATCACTCACTGAAATGCTGAGGTCTGAAGTCGCTTAAATAAAAAGAAGTGTATAAAGATATATGTGTGGCGAGGAAGTTGTGTCAGCACGGCTATCACAATTGTGTCCGCGACACAGACACGAGAGCAACTTCTGCTAGCCGTACAGGACAGAGCTAATAGTGCCATGGTCTCTGCCGACCCCACGAACGCATGAACTTTATATGAGTATAGGTATGCAAATCACTCACCGATAAAAGGCTTCCCGTCCAACCGCTTCATCCAGTAGAACCGTTGGCTGTGCGGCTTGTTCTCCCTGTCGTACTGCTCCCACTGCTGCCTGAGGAAGGTGTAGCAGACGCAGCAACAGCGCACCAGGCCGTCCTCGTCGGCGGCGGCGCGGTAGCCGGCCGGCGGTGCGTGCGCGCCCAGGAAGGGGAAGTACGGCTCGGTGCTCTGTGGGGCAGGGTGGGGTTGGGTTACTCATCATAAGCAACAAGAGTCCAGAGATTTATCCACGTTAGTAGTTTGGGCATCGGTGGCCAATGGCCAGCGGGTCCAACTCGTAAGGAAGAGGGGTGGACTTCGACCCCCAGTGCCGCTATGTACTTAATGACCTTTTTCTAAGTTATGTACATTGGTGGTGCATAACTCAGGTTGTAACTTGGTGGTACACTGATGGTATAAATACTATAAAATAAATAATAAATAACAAATGGTATAATAGTGAGGGAAAACATCGTGAGGAAACCTGCACATTCAGGAATCGGGACCTAATCTGGTCAGGTTAACAGGGACACGAAGGTCAGACCGCAGTCGCTGCACCGTAATTACCTGATCTGCTAAATTCACCATCATGGTTACGGCGGACCACGGGACCTCGCTCGTGAGAGTGCATCCAGGGTAGGGGACCAAGATGGTTATTATTTAGTTACAGTGGAGGGTTTCGCCTGGCACTCGGGTTGAGATCGGACAGAAAAAGTGGGACAACCCCCCACCAAGTTTACACATACTCAAATGTTTTCTAAACTACTGAACCAATAATGAAACAAAGCTAAGAACCATCTCGATCAAACTGGCTTTCA
Organism: Blastobasis adustella; assembly: GCA_907269095.1. Taxonomy (NCBI): domain Eukaryota; kingdom Metazoa; phylum Arthropoda; class Insecta; order Lepidoptera; family Blastobasidae; genus Blastobasis; species Blastobasis adustella. The sequence continues at coordinate 4,903,091 of OU026132.1, forward strand.
AATAAAGATAACCGCATTCAAATCTGTCTATCCGTTCGGGAGCTACGATGCCTCAAGCAGACATACAGATAAACAGAGCCACAGATACACACGTCAAACTTATAACACCCGTCTTTTTGGGGCTAAAAATACACAACAAACAGAAAGCACTGCTCCCCATTTCCTGGTCTACGTTCGACCGTACGTCGACGGTGTTGGTGCTATTGTACTCTGGACACCACGTTAACCTCAGTGATCGTTGTTATTTGGTGTGGCAGTCGAGCCTCGGGCCATCTGCAGGGTTGTCGTAATGTCACAATAGTGATCACGTCATCATTGGTTTAAGGACTCTGACAAGTCTGAGCAATGAAACCATGAATGAATCTAAACGGTCTGAATCAGTTACCGCTTTGACAGCGGAGCCAGCGCAAAACAATATGTATAGATAGGTGCCAGAAAACAGGAGAGAGAGATATTTCCTTATGTAGAACATCACACATTATAATAATAAGCGTATAATAAAACATCCTACACAGCCCGTAATATACGCCTCGTCAGTCAAACGCCACGCCACACATCATCATCATATGACCCAATGGGATCAAACTATGGGAAAATTTTGTGGGAAACTCCGTATGCCCCGTATGAGTTATTGCCGGCAATGCAGCCTTTCTTTTTGTATGGTTGCTATAATTTCTGCCATCATGGGAACGCGATCACAATGGCCCGTATTGGTCCCACGCGGCATGCGTTCGCTGTGGCATATTTGTCTTTGATTATGTTATTTTAATGGCGTACGCGCATTTTGTTGGGCGTTATTGTCGCCTTCCTTGAAACTGTCATAACTAGCATTTTAGCAACTTTACAGGGCAACCCTTTTTCGGTTGACCGCCTGTCGGTTTTGCATCGTAAGTCGGCAGCTTTTTTGGTTTATTATGTTTTAAAAAAATCCTTTCAATGTCTGTATACATATTATATGCTTTAAACGCCCACGTGGCAGATTTCCGACAGAGTTCTACACCCAGCCGATTTACAACCACCAATCTGACATAAAAATCGGTACTTATATCCTCTGCATATAACCCCTTACATTCATGGGTGTCGTACAAGGCAACTAATGTTTTCGAGGCAAAAGATCAAGAGTCTCCGTAGTCTGGAAAATGGGCAGCAGCATTTTCCATTATTACATTTAAACACTGCGATCTCCAACCCTGCCAAGCGTGGAGATTATGGCAATAACCTCCCCTTTCGTGGGAGAGGCCCTAAGTCCTGCAGTGGACTGTTACGGGCTGTGATGATGATGATGATGATATCCTCTGCGGCCGCCGAGTTTGCGAAATAAGTATTACATATTTTAAGTGAGGTAGAACATTAGCGGGGGCTGCGGAAGTACTTTACAGAATGCCGCAGCCAAATACAACTTCAAATAAATCTTGCTGGTTAATTAGGGTGCTCCATGGGGAACCTTGGTTAAGGGGTGGCTTTTTGTGGCTAGTGGAGCAACGTATCCTGAGGTACTGAAGGTGGGTAACACGGCGATACCCATATACTATCAGGTGGTTTCCTGTTTGTCTGCCGTATGTTCATTGTCTGAATTGTTTCGTACATAGTAGTTCAGAGATTCATTGCCATTTATTGTATTGTTATGTTCGTTGTATTATTTGGCTAATAAATATTATTTATTTATTTATTTTGCAATGCGTCGCGAAGTGTCGCCCCGATGGTCTGCGCGTACCTTTAAACGGCAAAGGAAGTCGTTATCTGCGAGTATTATGGCGTGTATACTCAGACGATGATCCGTAATAAAGATTTGTTGACTTGCCATAGAAAGTTAATAGTTTCGGTGATGTCATATCCTTATTTTCTATTCGTTGTTGTGTGGGTGATTAGGCAAATGTGTCGCCAATACAATGATTTGGCTAAAAAATGTGAAAACATAGACATTTATTGCCGCAATAAATTTACAGATGTCACCGCTATTTAATGTATATTTAAGGATAACTAATACCTATATTTAAGCGTATCTAACCCTCCCTTTTGTAATTTAAAAATTGTAGTACATGATCTGCACTGTATTTAAGACCTACCTGGGCCTGGATCTGTCTCTATGGTATTTAGGTTACTGTATAAGACTGTAGTTTGTCAACTTGCGCTAAAGAAAAAAAAAAAATAATAATAATAAATAACGTCACACCTTTTACCCGTAAGGGTAGTCTGAGACCACACAGGAAAATAATAATAAATATATCAACCGTCACAATGTACCAATCGGCTTCCAAAACTGTTATGAAACACATAGACATATCTTCATTTAGCCCAAATACAAAGCCAAAACAATTAAAAACTAAATTTACAAAAAGTAAAGTTGGACCAAACTGGCCCAGCCTCAGCGTAATGCTGCGTTTCAGGCTGGCCCAGAGGTCGATGCGCGTACTATGCTAACGAAGTAAAATATTATTTTTATATGAATATATGTTACATTACACACAAACATCATAAAAATATTTAAACTAATAAAATATATCAAACATTTCAGGTTTCTCACTAAAGCGGTGGATGCACTCACATTCTAGCTAGGTAGGAAGGACGTACTCCTGAACTAGACTGTAAATCTTTTTGATAATAAATTAAAAAGCTTTTATAGTTCTTTAAAACAACACAGACACTCCACACTATAAAGAGAGTTTCATCTTTAAAATCCCGTGGTTATAAGCGGAACTACAAACATTAGCTTGGTATAAATCTGGTCTAGAGACAACAGCAGATACAACAGCAACTCTCTTCATAGGTACTAAATGTTTCACAGCTTATAATATGTTACGTATATACTATAAATACCTAGATTCACGATTTGTTTTGGCTGGGTGAGAAATCCGGTCTTTTATAATAATATGGTAATTACGATAAAAACATTGTCAACCTGTCACGGTCTGTAATACCTTTTGTAAACAGCGTTGCAGACACGCAAAAAAAAACGACGTCACTACAACCATAGAAAACAGAAAAGACTACACATTACTACAACCCTGTCAATAGGCATAAATGCCTTTAATCGTTTATCAAAATACATAGGTACATCATCATCATCATCATCATCAGTATCATCACAGCCCATAACAGTCCAATGCAGAACTTAGGGCCTCTCCCACGAAAGGGGAGATTTTTGCCATAATCTCCATGCTCGGCAGGCGGGTTGGAGATCGCAGTGTAATAAATATAACAATGGAAAAAGCTGCTGCCCATATTCCAGCCTAGGGAGACTCTAGATCTTTTATCTCGAAAACATTAGTCGCCTTGTACGACACCCACGAGCGTAAGGGGTTGTTGCTAGTCTACTTTGCCTGACACCACACAGCCTCATAGATAGATACACTCTTTATTGCACACAAAATAAAAAAAAGGAGAAAATTTTACAGGCCTTTTCAAACATTGTGGGCAAAGGCGGCCTTATCGCTACAAGCGATCTCTTCCAGGCAACCCTTGTCATAGGTACATACCTAAAAACAAAACTGTAGTGAAATAATAATAAAAGATATCTGATTTACATTGCTTGCTCTGACGACATAGTCAATATTACGGGTTTTCACTATCACGGTAGCGAAACACGTATTGGTTTTTCTGTGCTAACATCACATCACAGTCTGTTACATGATTACATCATCAGATATGACTACGGTATGCTAACAAAGAGATTACATAGCTCCACAAGCTTTTGGCCGCGACTTCGTCCGCGTAAAACTCTGATAAAATGGAAAACGTCCCTTTCGTGTTGAAGAGGTGAAAAGAACCGGTGTGGTAACGGTATCGAACTCGCAATGCGAGAGCTACCGGGTTCGAATCCCATTGCCGCTAAGTAGCTAAGACTCTTTTCTAACTTATGTACATTAGTTGAATGCTAACCGATGCTCTTACGGTGAAGGAAAACATCGTGAAGAAACCTGCACAATCAGGCGACTGAATGTGTAACAATGATCCAATCTGGTCAGGTTCCCCTGGTAGCAAGATCACGGAGGTCAGGTGGCAGTCGCTCCACTATAATTACCTGATCTGGCAAATCCTGGATCATGGGATTTTAAGAAAGGGGTGAAAAGGTTTTTACGGATTCTGCAAAGCGGCGTGGGTGATGACCCTGGTATTGCAAATATACGTAGGCTGCGATGACTGCTTACCATTAGGCGGGCCGTAAGCTTGTTTGCCACCTTAGAGGTATAAAAACAAAGTGGTCAGGGCGGACACCGGGCCCTCGTGTGCGAGAGCACAACCGGGACATTAACGCCAAGACGAACGATATGACGCGCAGGTTTCCGCAATTTCCCTTCGCCGTAAAAACACATGCCATATTACTTGCTAAACACACCAAGTTACAATCGGAGTCCACCTGATTGAATAGCTGCAACAATCGCCCATAACACCGACGATTCATAGCTTCAGTCGGCATTAACAATGGCCGGTGCGTTGTCTTGTCACTGAGAGCATAGCTGACATGCATGAAGCCAGCAATTTAATTAAAAAAATAATCATCTTGGCGTCAATGTCCCGGTTGTGCTCTCGCGCACGGGGGCCCGGGGTCCGCCTTAACCATGATCCAGGATTTGGCAGATCAGGTAATTAGAGTGGAGCGACTGCCATTTGACCTCCGTGACCCACTTCCAGGGTAACCTGATCAGATTGGATCTTGGTTACAGATTCTGTCAAAGCCAAAAAGGCTTCCACAATCTATATCTATTCATAGTATAAAACAATGTCGCTTCCCGCCGTCTGTATCTATGTACTTCTGTATTTTGTAACTACGCAACGTATTTTAATGCGGTTTTCAACAACAGATAGACTGATTCAAGAGGAAGGTTTATAAGCAAGAAAAAAGGGTAGGTAGGGGTAAAGTAGGTGTACGCGAACGAAGTCACGCCGGGTCCACTAGTAAACAATAATTATGTTTGACTGCCGTATGACAATAAAAAAAAACAACAAGGATATAGGTACCTTTATCAAGAAAAAATACTTAGGTACTAGCTGCCCACCAAAATAGGTACTAATTGCACACAAAATATTAGTTTGGTGGTACGTTAGAGTGTTTATTATCCTAAATCGACTCTCAAAGCACATATTGCAATAACAATTTAATAGTCTATCCATTCAAAAACCACAGCATTCCTCAATGAGACCGGACAAGTAATACCGGTTGGCTGACAGCTTACTTAGGATTTAATTTCGCATTTACTGTGCTGATCATAAACCTATATCTATTAAGGTCATCATTATCATAATTCACGAGAGTTGTTAGTTAGTATTTTTTAAACCCCGATGAAAAAAGGGGTGTTTTAAGTTTCACGTGTGTCTGTGGCTTTGTGTATCTGTTTGTAGAATCGTAGCTCCCAAACGGGTGGACTCATTTGGATGCGGTTTTCTCTATTTCAGAGCCAGTTTAATCGAGATGGTTCTTAGCTTTGTTTCATTAAAATCGGTTTTGTAGTTTAGAAAATATTTGAGTTTGGTCGGGGGTTATTCGTCTGTTTCTGTCAGTTACGTTATTATGGTTAAATCTGTCCAGAGGGGCTATAGGCTATCACAGTAGACAACTGTTTTTAACATAAAAAACCTTACACTACTCTCATTTGTTAGGCGCTATTGCCAGTGGCCAACGTAGATGACGTAGTGTAGAATTATCTAGTGTCAAATTCAATTGCTAACTGAGATAGCCAGTAGCCCCTCAGACTAACTTGTCTTATTTGGTAAACAAAAAGTACTCGTAACAAAACCAAGACTTGTCGTATCAATCACGCTACGTTGCTACACTGTGTATAGATCGCCCATAATCCCTGCGGCTTCGGCCATGATGACTTACTATCGTTTCAGCTGCTTTGAGTGTTCAGGCGTTTCGGCCAGGCCTGGTTTTGGCCCGAGGGTTAAAACGACTGATGCATTAACATTTACATTTTACCTCAGGCGTTTGGGCCCGCAGTTAAAATATCATTAAAAATGGTTTTAGGACAGTAGGGGTGAAACATTTTTAATGGATTTTTTTTAACTGCGGGCCCAAACGCCTGACGAAAAATAATAATTTCAATTAATTAGGCGTATCGGACCGAAATGCCTGAATACTCCTATTTCGAGTGTTTAGGCCTTTAGGCCCAGTCTGGTTTTGGCTCACGGGCCGAAACGCCTGGCTCCCTCTTATTCAAACTTCATAATTTAAAAATACTATGCAAACACATTCGTTCATTCCACAATTCCATTCGATCGAAACGAAAACCACAGGGGATACGTCTAGTAGACCATAAAATCTAGTAAGTTAAACGGCTAACTTATATGCTCAGTTGAAGGCGTCGCTAGCGGCCACGAAATGGGCTTTTCAATCTCTCATTTTAGTACAATAATACCGTAGTTCCGATTTTCTCCACTCAACCAAGTTGGCGGCACTGTAACGACGCTCATTTGCAACGTAAACACCTGTTACGTTATCCAATAAGCTCTACTGGGGGTAATTTATGGGACCAATAATAGAGTTTTAAACGCAGCTGTCGTGGCGCGGTGAGCCTTAATGGGGGGCATTAAGATTCAAAATGGCATAAACGACAGTTGAGGTAAACAATTAGTGCCGGCTGTTGTTGTCTTGCCTATTCTAATAGTATAAGGGAATATAACATTAATGATTGTACGCTTGATGATTGAGTGGTGACGAAGTAAAATAATAGTTATATTTCTTGCTGTTATGAACGTTTTATTTATACAGAACCAGTATATGGGGGGGTTATGGGGGTCCCCCCAACATCTCAGGGGCCAAAGCCAACCTAACCTTCACGTGATCCCCTGATGGCAGACGGACGAGGCTCTGGCGAACCGGCTTTTCCCTAACGGGTTGTGCGAGTAAAAAGCAAAAACCCCACAAGAATTAATGGCATGTCGACTACCGACACAGATTGGACGTCGGCGTCGCTGCGAAATATTGTTTTTAAACGATGTAAATATTAGAAATATTGAATCGACTAATAAAGTATTACACTATAAGGAAATCGTTGATTATAATTAAAGTCTGTAATAGTCATATAAAGATGAAAGAAATTTAACACGCTAAGAAGTTTATTTCCCATTCTGGGATTCAAGGGTAAAAGCCCTTCAATACCAATTCAAAGAAGAAAAGCTATCACCATGCATGAAATATTAACATCTATTGATCCATTCATCAGCCAGGGCATGACGAATCATTGTGCAGAATTAAGAAATCAGCAATAACTGTGCGAAACGTTGAGTTGTGTTTATGGTTGGACGCCAATCTAGCTACTATATTCACTATAATTATACTGTCTTATTCATAAGAAGTTATAGGAGGTTTTTAGATGATTTTAAGCTCGCTAAATTATGGTTCTTGAAAAACATTATTCATAAACGCATAATAGCGCTAAAACACTCAATCACGGCTTTATAACGTAAAGAAGGCTGATCCCTTCTATAAAACTCTGATAAACTTATATTAGTGATAAACATGGCCGCCCTCAACGGAACAGCTGATTTTATTCGCTTTGTGAAGCCGGATTCAGTGCGCATTGCTATGTACAAAAATATACCTTGCGTAGCGGACCGGCTTCCTTGATTGTGATTGGCACGTAACCCTATTCTTGACTTTTCTCCTTAAGAGGATAGACAAAGGGGGTGCATCTTTACAGCCATGGCTTCTATAATTTTCCTTGGAACTCGCTTTGAAAGCAATCTGTATTTCTACAGACCTTTTGTTATGAGAGGTTTATGGAACGTTTATGAATAACGAATTTTAAAATACGTTTTAAAGGCCTAATGAGTGTTTTAGCCAATGAACGTTTAAACCTACTATAAAGTATTTTTATGAATAAGACCGATAGGGCATAAATATGTCATTTATATACGCCTTGTTCGCAGCGTCAATATACCGACTGTGCTCTCGCACTCAAGGGCCGGTATCCGCCCATGTCAAGACCGTAATTCAGGATTTGGCAGATCAGGTAATTACGCTTTCCATTTCTTGATGTCTATCACTACCATAGGTACATATTCAAATCGGCTACAGTAAGCACGACAAGACAGTGAAAATACAACAGACAAACAAACACCGTCACTATTGCAATTCTAGTTCACGCTGTCAATTCATGTGAAACAGTGCTGTCTGGCATTGTTTGCATTCAAGTATTTCGAGAATCGTAGCGGGCTTCGGCATACTAAAAGCAGAGGGGGACTGAGATTTTTTTATTATAGGACGGAGCTGGTGGTAAATGAATATCAGCTGAAAAAATATAGGCTCGTTTCGCGTAGACTCCAATCCCGTACATGCACATTGACTTCTAAATGTCAAACGCGAGAAATTTATCAAATTTGGAGAAAATTGCTGTAGGGGATGCCTAGTAGACGGAGAAACAGCGACCCATATGGTCCTAGAGTGGAAGGGACTAAAGGGCCACAAGGCAAAAGTAGCACTAGGAACGGGAATCTCTCCGAGAGATCTGCGGGACTTCTGGGGGGAACTGGGCTGGCTAAATTAGCATGCCCTATCTTCGTACAAAGGACAAAATTTGAGTTCAAACGCGGAAAAAAGGAGCCCATTAATCTATTAATCTGCTATCTATAACTAACCGTTATTGATAGTCCTCGGATCTTTCGTGTCGTTCGCTTCTTCACTAACATTTCATTATCTCTCTTTCACTCTTTCGTATGAGAACCATTGACAATACGACGGACAATTCATGGTCTTTCTCGCGGATTGAGACGCATCGCTCGCGTTTAACATTTAAGTGCGCCCGGACGTTACATTTTCTTACTCCTGAGTCACCAGCTTCTATAGCGCGACGGTCTCTCTCGCGCAAGACATAATTTTGCGTCACGCGTACTTAAAAAAAATTCTCTTTCGCTAGCGATAGTTATCTCGCTCACTCGCGCGCGATACGACAACGCTTGTCGCGCCACTGGCCTGCATTCAGTGTCGCCAAACCCCCAACACGCGGGCAACCCACCGCCGCCGTCGCATTGAATCGCGGAGCAAAACAAATCAATTCCGCTCGCCGCGAGCGCGTCACTCGCGTAGCGGACCCGGCTCGGAGACATAATTGACCGGGGCTCCCACCTCCAATTGAGGAGGCGAGCGCTGCATTAGCTCGGTACAGCGATGGATTATGTTAGACGGTCTAAATTAGCGCTGTAGTATTGGACAAGACAGGCATTTGGCCGCCATCTAACCTCTTGGTAAGTGACGATGCGGTCGAAGATGGAGCATGCCCGTCTTAGAACAGCCTATTTACTATAGCCTTGAATGCGTCCAGATTATATTGATCAGGGAACACATTCCTTGGACGTACGCATGGTAAACGTCGATAAAAAAGCGGCTCGTGCGAATAGCTGGATGATGCACGACATAAGGATGAAGCGCTCGCATGGATCGATGGCTGAAAGGACATGGTAATTAATAGTGGTTTTGTTATTGGCATTGCAACTTTGAATTGTACAAGTTATAATTAAATTTCATTGCTGTAAAACTGTATGGAAATAAATAAATAAATAAATAAATAGAATCACATAATCCAATTAGCGTCCATTGCAGCTTCTGCCAAGGTCTGCTTTACAGGTGGTTTAGGCACCTAAAACTTTTCTAATAGTACTTTTGATCCTTATTTGAAGAATAGGTACTCCACGGATTCGTCCGTCAGCCTACGTTTGAAAACCAGCGTCACAGCGACTGTCGTGGCATATGCTGAGTCTGGCCCCATTGCACTCTCCGCATGGCATAAGGTAAACGAGATGAGAGTATCTTTTTTCCATCGATTTATGTCTCTGTTTTACTCTGTGTTTCGTAACTAGCTACAACCGAGCATTGCCTTTTAAATTATTCTGTGTTCGTAACTGTAACCTTCACTAAGTTGCACACAATTTGAATAATTTGTTCCGAATGTGAAATATAAGCAACATTTACTTGTTCAAAAAACTGATCAGATGCGGGCGGTCACAGTAGAAAAGTGTAGAAAATCGCTCTAAGTTACCCAAAAAAGCGTTACCTACAACCAGCGCAAACAGCGCTACGAAGACACTGAAATTGGCTACAAGTCGAATGTCAAACGCTTTACGCGCTCGCGCAATTGAGAACCGGTTCCAACCAGTCGGAAGGTGGATCCCTGTTAGATAATTGGAGACATTGAGCCGGTTGACATTGTCATTAGGCGCCCGGCGCGGGCGCACGCCTGAACTGTGGCTCGCGGAATTTTACGCGTGTCAACTAGATGTCAATTCGTGCGATGTGCGCCCAAGGCCCGCGTTGCGTATAGACATGACGTGTATGCGAAGTTGTTCGCATGGTAATATAAATTTTTGGGGGTTCGGAAATTTTTAAACAAGTAAATACGCTTTATCTCTATGCCGTGGATCTTCCAGCTATCTGCACGAGCCGCTTTAGTTCAACCTTTATAATACGTACGGCTAAGGAATGGAACACGTGGCCTGCGAGTGTGTTCCCTGATCATTATAATCTGGTCGCCTCTAGGCTAGAGTGAATAGGCTGTTCCTAGAATGGCATGCTCCATCTTTGGCCGCATTGTCACTTACCGCCAGGTGAGATGGCGGTCAAATGCTTGATTGGTCTAAATAAAAAAAAACCGTTTAACAAATCGTCGCGGGCGGTAGCTGTGTCTCGAGTTGACTCTGGTGAAATACCCGTTTTACCGTGTATATGCGTATAGAACCGATCGTGAGCGGTGTGGTGTGCGACACTGCATGCCATGCGAGGCGATTGTCTTAAACTCAAACTCAAAAAATATTTATGGAAATGATACATAAAAGCCCCCGCAGACTTGAGATTTTTGTATCGGCCGATAGGATCGGAGTTTGAAGACAATTGAGAAGCCCAAAAAAGTTATTATCGGCTAATACCGAATCGTTGTAGTGTGCGCACTTGTATGCAATCTTCACACTGATTAAGAGAGAGCCCCTGCAGACTGCAGACTTTTCTATCGGTCGATAGTTTAGTTTGAACTATATCATATCAGCCGAAAGACGTTTACTGCTGGGCATAGGCCTCCCCCAGAGATCTCCACAAAGGCCAGTCCTATGCCTTCCGCATCCAGCTGGTACCTGCGATCTTTATCAGGTCGTCGGTCCACCTTGTAGGAGGCCTACCCACGCTGCTATTAGAACTACTACTTTGTACTATTATCAAGTGTGTTTCTGAACTTTTCGTGCGTAAACATGGCGGCAATATACGAAAACCTCGACCATGATTTGGCAGATCAGGTAATAACAGTGGAGCGACTGCCATCTGACCTCTGTGACCCTGCTACCAGGGGAACCTGACCAGATTGGATCAAGGTTACACATTCAGTCGCCTGATTGTGCAGGTTTCATCACGATGTTTTCGAGGTAAAACATCTTGGTGCGCAGAACTTTTAGAGCGCTCTATGTACTCTGTGAATTCCAGTAAAATCGTGATCTGGGCTTGATGTAGCGCCGTGTCACCACGCCGTGTAGCCACTCACTTACATGCCGCTACATCTAGTGGTATGATAAAATTAAGCTTGATCAAACCAAATCGACCGTGTGTGGAGTAAATTTGGCTTGATCGAGCTAGCCTATTTCATCATGCTACTGGATCAAGCCGCATAATGGCGCGTAGTCATTATGTGTGTGTGTGTAAGCTATAAGGCCAGCAGACGTTTACTCACCTGGGGGTCTGGCTTGTGCCGCACGGTGTACTGCTCGGTGAAGCCGGCGCCGCCGCACACGAAGCAGACCCGCGGCTCGTCCGGCGGCCCGCCGGCCTGCCGGTCGCGCGCCGGCGGGCCGGCGGGCCGGTCCCGCGGCGACGGGGTGCCGCCGGGGCGCGCCACGCCGCCGGCCAGCGAGCTCTTTATGTATGCCTTCGCCTTCTCCATGGCGAGCTGGGGGCGATGGAGAAGCCGAGCTTAGTAAAGGTAGGTATTTTTATAGCTCTGCGTGGGATGCGCCCATATCCGCAGCAGCTTTCACGTCCGTGACATCGCAAATAATCACTTGGATACCTTACCACCAAGGATGCCGAAGACCTAGCAAAGTGGACTAAGACGAGTAGGAACGCGGACCCCGGGCCACCGCGTGTCGCGCGAAAGCGCAACCGGCATTATTGATGATGATGATGATGATATAGCTATAGCTCTAGGAGCGTCGGTGGCGTAGTGGTTAAGGTATCCGACTCGTAAGAGACAGATACCGTATATATAATGACTCTTTTCTGAGTTATGTACATTAGCTGAATACTAAACGATGCTCTTACAGTGAGGGAAAACATCGTGATGAAACCTGCACATTTAGGCGATGGTATGTGCAACCATGATCCAATCGGGTCAGGTTCCCTTGATAGCAGGGTCACGGAGGTCAGACGGCAGTCGCTCCACAGTAATTACCTGATCTGCCAAATGCCGGATCATGGTCAAGGCGCACCCCGGGGTCATTAACGCAAGACGATTTGATTTGATATCTAAACTAATGGGTAAGGATCGATCAGCGAGCTCTTTATGTCCTACGCCTTCACTACGTCCTTCTTTTTCTTTCCCTTGACGAGCAGGGGAAATGTGGAGCAGGATGTTGTTTAATACATTGAAACAAAAACGCTTCTAGCTTTAAAGCACTAGAGCATAATTAGGCCTGAGAGTGATGCTCTATGATTGCGAGAACTGTTTGACTCTGACGAAGCACGTCCGCGCACTCTACGCCAAGGAAATAAAAATGCTGGGTGGACGTGCGGTACGTACGACTAGGCACATCCGTGGCAGCCTTGGCGTGAGGGATATCGCGGGTAAGACTGAAGAGACCGCTAGGACGATGATGAATTGATGATGACGAGAACACTACCCACTTTACTACCGGTCTTCAAGTGTCGTGGTCAAAAAGAACCAAGAACCACAAATACCAAGAACCGCACAGATAAAATAGCATACCCAGGACTCTCAAGATTTAGTCGATGCTCTCCGCCCAACATTTAGCCAAAAATGGAACATATAAAGTTGGAATTGTAACAAACCAACTTGGCTGAACTCTATCTAGGCCAGCGTTCATGGCCTAATTCGGACCTAATTCTGGCTTACATTGGTGAGGAGGTCTACGTCCAACATTGGGCGTTGTTCTTACACCGTATATTATTATAATCAAATACAGATGTTGGAAGGATTGTCCGAAGTTTGCGTAGGAAATTTTTTGTCGCGTATACGGGGCCTGTCTTTATACATGTCTGTGTATATGTATGAGTTCGGGCTGAATGATTCGTGACGCGTCATTACACGCCACTCACGCGCTCTGACGCACACGCCATGGGATTTGGTCGCATCAGCGCCGTCTCGTAAGACAAGTGTTTTGCTAAATTGCGATTTTTTTATACATTTACGACATTTACATACGGCGTACGTGATGCATGGGACCGCTGATGTCGCATGCATCATATCAGTCTAATGTGGCGCTAACTTTAAAACACCCCTCTTTCTTCGTCGCCGGTTAAACAGCCAACCAAACCATAACCTAGCTAGCTAAGGCTACACACGCACGTTCCGTAGCGTGTCGCGACCGCCGCATGAGCGCAATCGGGCGACGTGATCGCGCCGGATCGCGATCAAATATTCATTAAAGCGCGGCAGCTGAGCACGACACGACACGACCGGGGATTTGGACAGCGGCGGGTACGAGACAGATTTCAGGCTAGGTTGAAAGTTAAATCGGTCAATAACCTACACAACAGACAAGTCGGATCACCCGCGCCAACTTTACCGATTTTAAAGAAGCTATGAAGCATCTCAATTAACTGGCTTCCAAATACAGAAAACGGCATCGAAATCGGTCTATCCGTTCGGGAGTTACCGATGCCACAGAGAAATAGATACCTCCTCACATACACAGAGCCACAGACACCCCTTCTTTATACGAGTCCAGGTTGGAAGTTAAATCGGATAATAACCCAACCGATGGAAAAAGTCGGATATCCCCCGACCAAGTAAACTACTGGATACTATAACCGCTAAAGACCTGTCTGTTATGTTCTTACGCCTATAAACGCAGTGTTCGGACATTTGTATAATAATAATAACCTAAAGTACAGAAAAACTCGGATAACACCCTTTAAACTACTGAACCGACTTTGACTTCTAACATTGCTCTTTTTTCGTCAGGGTTTAAAAATGTGAGGGGCGCAATAGAATTGGAAGCAAAGGACATGGTTAGAGCTAACATGAAAAATAACTGCAAAGCTAAATCTACAGTAGGTACGCGAACATGCATTTTGACAAACCCCAAGTCTTCCCGCGGGCTCTCGAGCGGCTCGCGAGGGCGCGGGGTCCGCCTTCCTACTACTCTTTGTCTATTTCCATCTGTGGATGCGTATCATCGCAAACACATTTGGTGGTAAGTGACGATGGGGCCGAAGACGCAGCATGCCTGCTTAGAAACCTTAGCCTTTAAGATCGCTAGTACTATCAAACATTAGAAATGCTATTATTATTATTATAAACTAGAAATATACAGGCTTTGTTATTCCGTCACGCAAAAACTACCAGTAGTCAGTTGACCGGATTTTGATGAGATTTGGCAGTAATATAGCCCACCTAAGGTAGCCTAGAATAGCATATAGGCTGTAATTTATCCCGAAATTTAATATGATTCCTACGGGAACGGGTCCGGTACGTTATAATCGAATTTTACGTGGACAAAGTCACGGGCGAAAAAAGCAAATAAACTATAAATTAAATATTTTAAAAGGAAGTATTGCAAATATGTAGGCCATCCGATCCCGGATAACTCAGCATCCCAAATGAATCTTGATTTCCTATTCCGACTGCGCAAATAGCAGACTTCCTCCTTCCGACGGCTGATGGCGAGCCTACTGCATATTCCAATAATCCAAGTTTTTACATTAAGATAGAGTTGACTTTAGCTAATATTAACATAATCTATATATATAAAAATGAATTGCTGTTCGTTAGTCTCGCTAAAACTCGAGAACGGCTGACCGGATTTATCTTATCTTGGTTTTGAAATGTTCGTGGAGGTCTAGGGAAGGTTTAAAAGTTGAGAAAAATTCGAATAATTGCCGGGAAAACCCTCAAAAGGGTAGGGTAGGGGTAGGACGCCACGCGAACAAAGTCGCGCTGGGTCCACTAGTATAAAATAAAATCGCTTTCCGCGTCTGCCGTCTTTATTATATCCGCTAACTCCCAAACCACGAAACGAATTTTCACGGGATTTTCACTATAATTTAGAGGATTTCTTCTGGAAGGTTTACATGTGCAACACAAGCATATTATAATAAACAAACCCCGAGAACACCCGTGCGAAGCCGGGGCGGGTCGCTAGTAAAATATCAATGAAATCTTTTAAAAGGAAATTTAGAAAAGCTGTATACAGTATTCATTAATTTTGCAGTCTAATGATATACGTACACAGGTGACAATATGAAAATAAGAGTGGCACATCAGGGGAGCGATTCTCGCGCTGAGACATCTCTATTTCGACATTTTCTCTAGCCCAAAAACTATTATAACGTCGCTGTAATTGATCTTCGACAACATACGACTGGCGAAGATAGTTATAGATAGTTCAACTCAGTTGTGCGCGCGGCGCTATGTGTGCGTGCGCTTGTAAACATACAGCTTTCATTTATGTGGCAGTGACGCGACCACTTGGCGTGCCAATGGCGTGGCGTCATTGTGACGTGTCTGTATATGTACAAGGTTTACCCACACATAGGGCCGCGCGCACAACTGAGTTGAAATATCTGTAACAATAGTAGTTTATGCAACTGTCATATAAAAGGGGGTATTAAAACATGAGTGTCTGTTTATGATAATAGTTTGACACGAGTGTTTTAATACCTAATTATATGCAGTTGCATACACTACTTTATCTACACTCATATTTTGATGTTAAAATTCGTACCTATAATTTTTTCAACTTTGCTGGAAGTAACTGCGAGTCAATTCTGTTGTATCTACGCGTCGAGGATATCAAGCGGCGGGAAATTCACTTTACTACTTACACAATTTATCTATTTATTTGCTTCAAACAAGAAAAAACATTCACAAACACAAATTACAACATTTAGGAAAAATATTCTGTTTAGCGGGAAAATCATTCCAAATGTACACAATCACAACCACAGACTATGAACTGATCACAAATATAACAGGAAAATTTTAATTTTGAATTTGTTGAAGACTTTTAGGTATTCGGCCTACATTTAGCCGTGTCCCGGCGCCCGATAAAAATTTAAAAAAGAAAAGTGTTGCATAATGATTAAAAAGTTATTTTTCGATATAGCTGTAATGAAAATAGAATGCTGTATCGAAAAGTAATTTTTTAAAATTTTATAGACTGGCGTGAAAAAAGTGTAACAACTGTTTTCGAATATGTAATTAGAACATTACGCTATGAGTGTAGATAAAATATTTTTCGGTTGCAACAGACATTTCAATATCATTATTAATGGAAATATATGGCTAGAAAAAATGACGATTTCGAGATGTCACAGCGCGAGAATTAGGCCCCAGACACCTTCTTAAGGCACTACAAATTATTTTTTTATGCCGTACGCCAAACAGGCAAGCGGGCCACCTGATGGAAAGTGGTCACCACTGCCTATAGACATTAGCAACACAAGAGTATCGCCAATGCGTTGCCTACCTACTACTAAATATGTGGTCTCAGTACCTGTCACTTAGGTTGTAGGGCTTGTATGCCACATCATACTAATATCAGCCAACAACGAACGCCTCAGCATCCCAAATAAATCTTGATTCGAACCTCCGCGAGGAAGTCGACTTCCTCCGCTTCAGCCCTGCGTGATTGATAACAGGCACAGAGCAATGGCCGCAGGGGTGGCGAGTGCATTGCTTGTTCTGATAACTGTCAGTTGGTTGTTGGTTAACATTCGGTCTGCCATGTAGAGGTCTCGGGTTCGATTCCCGGCCGGGCAGAAATTGAAACGATGAATTTCAATTTTTGTTACGGGTGTGACTCTGGGTGTTATATGTATAATGAGTATATATATTTAAGCAATATATAAGTAGTATATCAGTTTTCTGGCACCCATAACACAAGCTTTGCTTAGGTACTTTGGGGCTAGATGTGTGAATTGTCCGGCATATTTATTTATCGCTACAAAAATAGTGTTTTTTTTTATAATCCAATACGTCTGAGGTGTCGTTTGCCGCCCTCTGTTATTAAAAAACAAGCTAGGATCTATGTAATCCCTGTTATTATTTTTGCATTTTTTCATTATTATACTAATCAGGCATTTGACCGCCATCTCACCCGGTGGTTGGTTAGTGACGAATGACGATGCGGCCGATAACTTAATCCGTTAGTTGATATAATTGCGGATATGATAAGTACAGCTTTTGGGATTTATATCAAAATAGTAGAAAGCATTATCAAGTACTCATTGGTTGGTAATTGTATAATTTTTCGACCTACTTTTCAGTGTCACATTCCTTCCGTGTTACAAAAAACAAAATTAGTGGAGTTACTCTATATTTCTAGTTATTTTACATCAATTATATTAGCTAATGTTAGTGATTTAAGAAAGGGTTGAAAGCAGCGCGTAGGCGACTCCCTGATATTGCGAACGTCCATAGACTATGGTGATTGCTTAACATCACGCAGGCCACGTTTCGGTCCGGTCCGGTTTTGGCCCGCATGCCGAAACGGCCGAGAACATAAAATTTTCCGTTGGCGTCGATTCCGTGATAGCCCGCGCTATAATATTAATCATCTTAGCGTTGATGTCCTAGTTGTGCTCTCGCGCATGATATAACAGGGACCGCATTGACCATAATCCAGGAATTGGCAGATAAAATAATTACAGTGGAGCGACTGCCATCTGACCTCCTTGAGCCTGCTTTCAGGGGAACCTGACCAGATTGGATCATTGTTACATATTTAATCGCCCAAATGTTCAGATTTCATCACAATGTTTTCCCTCTCCGTAAGAGCATCGGTTAACATTCGACTAATGTGTAACTCAGAAAAGAGTCATTGGTAAGTGCAAGCAGTGGGATTCGAACCCGGTACCTCTCGCTTACGAGTCGGATACTTCTAGGTTTTTTAATTCTTGTAAAAATATATAACCAATCAGCCACCAACGATCCAGCATGGGCCCGCACTATTTTTTAAAATCTAAGTGTCATAAAAATAGGCAAGAGCAACCGTGGACACCCCTCAGCTGACACGGACATGTGTCCCAGTTACGGTGATGCCGTTAAATCGTCCTAAACGACAAACCACTGCGCCAAAATTAGCCAACGTCAGCGCGGTGAAATATTTTAGAAGGAAAGTGAAATTTAAGGCCTCCTCCGCTGTTTTGAGGTCTCCTATTGGTCAAGCAACCTAGTTGCACGACCGTTGCCAATTATGCCCTAATTGCGCCTTAGGATAAGGAGAGCCGACTCCCACCTCTTTAGGTGGGATAAGGACTAGCTAAAGAAGAAGAAGAGTGGTATAAAAAAATGACAAGCCAAGAGCAACCGTGGACTCAGCTCACAGTGGCACCCCTCAGTGACACGGACATGTGTCCCAGTTACGGTGCGACAGTTAAACCGTCCTAAACGACAAACGACTGCGCCAAAATTAGCCAACGTCTGCTGGGTGAAACATTTTAGGAGGAAAGTGAAATTTAGGGCCTGTTTCGCTTCGGGAGTTGGATCTAAGAGGGTTTGTGTCGCGTACTTTGCGACCATGTTTAGTAAGTATCGACACGTGGATACGTGACAGTGCAGGTTGAGTGGATTTTCTTAGGGCAGCCCGAAAGCCCACACACAAATATTTGATACCATTAATGTGAATCAAAACCTAAAATACGCAGAATCTACCAAAAAAAAACACGTCTGCATTTAACGGCCTAACCAAAAAGAACAACACTGATATGGATCTATAATTTAATTAACTGCTTGTTTGCTACCTTATTTGTATCTACATAACCGACAAAAAAAGTCGAAAAACCCCCAACCAAGTCCACATACACTCAAATATTTTCTAATCTCATCATCATCATCATCCTGGCGTCATGTCCCGGTTGCGCCCCCGCGCATCACGCGAGGGCCCAGGGTCTGCCTTCCTGCTATTCCTGGCCCACCTCGCTCTTGGCCCGGCCTCTCCTTCCCGTGCCCGGCGGAGGCGGCATAGCCAGACACTTGTTCCCCACATAACTTGCCGGTCTGCGCAAGTATCTTATATAACAAATATTTTCTAATCTACAGACCCGATTTAAATAAAACAAAGCTAAGAACCATCCTGATTAAACTGGCTTTCAAATAATGAAAACCGCACCCAAATCGGTCCATCCGTTCAGGCGCTACGATGCCAGAGACAGATACACAGACACGTCAAACTCATAACAACCCTCTTTTTTCGTCATGGGTTAATAAAAAAGAAAAATTAAACACATTTGGACCCCGTAAAAACCTTAGTAGTTGCTCAATTTAGGCGTACAGGCGTTTTAGGTACACGTCCGTAACCTACACAATCTAGAATCTAGAACTTCGTAATGCCCTAATATCCGAATTATACCATCTACGGATTCAGCTTTGGCTCTTGTAGAGCGATTAACGTCAATCTTAGTCGTTTAAGCACTTTACTGCTCTAGGGGGCATACGTAACACCTACGCGAGGCGTTTAGCACCCACCACGTTGTTTATGGAGTTTAACTATCTCATCTAAACTGGGAAATTAAATTTAAGATCAAAAGTGTAAACAAACTGCCTCTATAAAAAATAAACCAAGAGGTGGATTATTTAGAATAGTGTTTTATTTTTAACATTTACACGATTTTATTTCATTGCGAATGTGATACTTTTATCAATATTTCAATGATTTTAAATAATCCATCTCTTGGTTATAACAAATATTTGTTATAGTGGAAATATGTTTATGTCAGTTTACTCTGCAGCTGTACGATGATAAGTTTAACAAAAGCCAAAGAGCCTATGATCGAGGCAGATATTTGGATAATGACATTGAGTTACGGATTTCGTGTTACTTTACCTAGCTTCTCTTCGCACATCACATTGAATTGCGGGATAAATTATAACCTATTGTTTTTCTGTGAATTGGGATACAACACTGCAAAATATCTTTAGTGTATAGTTATTGCGTTAAAGAGTAGGAAACATTCATCCTTGCAGACTGTCGTGTTTTAGTAGATATTAGTACAATTGTAGAGTGTAGAAGGTGGTTAATAATGTACAGCATCGGCCAGTTTCGGCTTCGGTGTCGTCAGAACGTAGATGGCCTTGGGGCTAAGGTGTCCGACTCGTAAGCGAGAGGTACCGGGTTCGAGACCCAGTGTCGATAAGTACGGAAGCGATATGCGGTGGTATATTTGCTCTATTTACAAACACTCACACGACCATTCAAAAACTCCTTGTCAGTAAATACCGGGCGAGTCCAAAGTCCAACACGTAAAGGCGTTTACAGATGCCAGCAGGTTTAGACACCCATTTCCCAAGTACAAACCAGCGCAGACGAGTCTCGCCCTCGTATCCGCGATATCTTTTACGCTACGGCTACCGTGTAAAGGCTAACGTAGAGGGTACCGCGTTCGAAACCCACTGCGGCCATGTACCAATGACACTTTTTAAAATTGTACATTGGTTGAACACTCACTCTTACGGTGAAGGAAAACGTGATGAATTCTGCACATTCAGGCGACTGAATGTGTAATCATGATCCAATCTGGTCAGATTCCCCTGTTTACAGGGTGACGGAGCCCAGATGGCAGTCGCTCCATTGTAATTATCTGATCTGCCAAGTCCTGGATCATGGTTAAAGCGGAACTCGGGCCCTCGAGAGCGCAACCGTTACATTAAGGCCAGGTATTCGAGAAAGGGGAGTTGAATAACCTACAGCGGCCTTAAAGTCTAAAAGGACCTAGAGCCAGTCATAATATAGCATATCTATGTAGGCACTTATAGTATACGATACGAACATGATTAAGCGTTTAAAAACCGTAGGTGGGGGGACTAACCATACACCAATATTAGCTGATCAAACAGCCGTAATGTTAATGTGTATTTTACCTATATAACAACGTTCAGTGTGTTTAGATAGGCATAGGAAAAAGCAGTATGTGCTCTGTCATGGTCATATGTGTTTTTTATGTTATCATCATCACCAGCCTAGCGCTTATCCCGGCCTCTGCCAGTGTCTGCTTTTCTACCCATTCTTCTCCACCTCGCCCGGTCTTCGGCATCCTCGCGTCGTAAGCCGTTGGCTTTCGTATCCGACACAGCGATGTCAGTCTATCGCTTCTTGGGTCGCCCACGGGGCCTCTTTCCTGATACCGGCAGATTCAGGCACCTATTTCCTACGTATCCCTGATGTTTTTTTTTTATGTTATACGGCAGACAAACAGGCAAGCGCGGCACTTGATGGAAAGTAGTCACCACCGCCTATAGACATCAGAAACACCAGGGGCGCATAATCATGTTCAATACACAATAGGTCTTCGGAGTTTCTTAGAAAGAATAGCAAAACTAAAGTGAGAATTGGCAGGCTTGCCAGGCTGTATACCTTATAGAATCTACATAT
Organism: Blastobasis adustella; assembly: GCA_907269095.1. Taxonomy (NCBI): domain Eukaryota; kingdom Metazoa; phylum Arthropoda; class Insecta; order Lepidoptera; family Blastobasidae; genus Blastobasis; species Blastobasis adustella. The sequence continues at coordinate 4,924,613 of OU026132.1, forward strand.
TTTGATTGCTCTAATAATTTGATTATTGTTACGCAGGAATTACGTAACAGTTTCTACGTCAGTTCAAACAATTTCAAACAATTTACGCAACGACGAAACGACATAATTTCTTGGAATCCCTTGTTTGTTTCTGAGTATTGGACCCGGAGCGACTTCGTTTGCGTAAACCTACTTTACGTCTACCTACTCTTTTTTTCTTGCTTACAAACGTTCCTTTTGAATCACTCTATCTATTGTTGAAAACCGCATAATTGCGCATTTTCCAGCCCACGAAGACTCTACATCTTTTGTTTGACAGCCACGAGTGTAAGGGGTCGGTGTGGCTACATGTTGGAGTAAAATAGTGCCTTTTTAGAAACACGTTTAGAAATCCCTTCACCTTTAATCATTGGGAGAAAACGCCTATATCCGAGTAAACAAACAAAAACACCAGGCATCCACGCCACAATACTCCCCGGAAACTCAAGTAGGTACAGACGAGATGACCTCAGGCAGACATAATATCAATATCACTCGCATACCTAAACCACTGCGATTCCGATAACACGAAGGTAGGTATTAACTGATTACAGTTATCGAATCCACTCCGTACTGCCGAAAATAGACAGCTATCTATTTTATCTAACCATCTATTGTACCTACCTACCTACAGAGGTTAGCAGCGGGCGCCGTGTTTCCAATCACGAGATTGCAGGTCTGCCTGATAAGTGATAATGATAGTGATAGTGATAATGTATGGGTACACGCACAGCAGACGGGTGTGGGGTGCGTCCGCGCACGGGACACTATGCAGCAGCGCAAGCAGGTTTTATACAAGATGACTCCTGATTAAGAACAACTTTTACAAAATTTGAAAACAAATTCTGAAAAAATATATATGGCGCAGCTGATTTGGAGCAAAAAACTATGGAACAGCTCCTTCGAATCAAGAATTAATTTGGTTTTTAAATAAAGAAAACCGCATCGAAATTTTACGTCAAACCCCAAATACATTACGTATAACCCCATTATAACACCCCACTCCTTTCTTAGGAGGGTTAACAAAATTACCAACTTTTATAGCCATTTCTAAACAAATCCAAGCAAAAAGAAACTTTTTGCAACATTTGTAAATACCAGCACCTTAACAGCGACTGTCACTTCATGACAAACCAGGACACAAAAATTTGTTCAATAAAATATTACCGAATGACAAAAGGAACGGCAGAACTCTAGTATTCGTTACCAATCCTGCATCCAGACACACCTCACACGAACACGTCAACTCATCATGTTACGCACGTATCGATCTGTCTGTCTGTACGTTGCAAATCATTTGCGTATACATCATAGGGGTCCCGGTCGTTACTTTTGGTTTTCGTTTTTGCGCTACGCTTTCGAGTTTCGATCGCCAATTTGTCGAGATTGACGCGCCTGTTGACGGAGCGGTGACGGAATTAGGTTTGTTAGTGTCACGAGGGAGTTCGTGCCTAGACCTTGGAACGAAATTGGTTGCGAACTGTGCGGTTCCAAAGGAACTCTCTCCCACTCACAGTTAGGTTGAGGAATGGGCCCCCTGGAGAGTACAACATGGAGTTCTTCAAGTAACGACCGGGACGGTCGTTACTTTTGGTTTTCGTTTTTGCGCGGCGTTGTCGAGTTTCGATCGCCAATTTGTCGAGATTACGCGCCTTTTGACGGCATTAGGTTTGTTAGTGTCAACTCATAACACGCTACTTTTTTCGTCGGGGGTTAATAAAAGTACCAACTTTAACAGCCATTTCTAAAGAAATCGAAGCAAAACGAATATTTTGCAACATTTGTAAATACCAGTATATATTTGTAAAAACCAGCAGAACAGCGACAGTCGCTGTTCAAATGCGAATTTGTGTCATGATACAAAAACCAAAACACAAAAATTTGCTCAGTAAAATATTATTTACAGAACGACGAAAGCCACGGCAGAAGCTAGTATTCGTTACCCTGCATCCAGACACACCTTACACGAACACGTCAATTCATCATGTTACGCACGTATCGATCTGTCTGTCTGTACGTTGCAAATCATTTGCGTATACATCATAGGGGTCCCGGTCGTTACTTTTGGTTTTCGTTTTTGCGCTACGCTTTCGAGTTTCGATCGCCAATTTGTCGAGATTGACGCGCCTTTTGACGGAGCGGTGACGGAATTAGGTTTGTTAGTGTCACGAGGGAGTTCGTGCCTAGACCTTGGAACGAAATTGGTTGCGAACTGTGCGGTTCCAAAGGAACTCTCTCCCACTCACAGTTAGGTTGAGGAATGGGCCCCCTAGAGAGTACAACATGGAGTTCTTCAAGAAAGGGGTGAAAAAGGGTTTACGGTGTCGGCAACGCGTGGGTGATACACCTGGTATTGTATACGTAGATTGTTAGCCAACCTAGTGCTAAAAGAAAATAATTCGGGCTATGTCACGCTTGTCGGATTTCCCACTTTAGTTAATGATGCAGCACAGCACCGACAGCTTGTAACCTTTTCGCATGAAATTAAATGTTTACTTTCCCATAATTTTTATATTACCTACTTAAATTTACCAACCTTACGGTAAGGGAAAACATCGTGATGAAACCTGCACATTCATGCGACTGAATGTGTCACCACGATCCAATCTAGTCACGCTCTCCTGTTAACAGGGTCACGGAGGTATATTACCTCCACTGGCAGTCACTCGCTGATTTGCCAAATTCTAGGCCATGATCAAGGCGGACCCCGGGGCCTCGTGCACGAGAACACAACCGGGACATTAACGTCAAGATGACCATCACCTACAATTCCGCTACATCGCCTACGATTAGCATTAAATAAATAAATATGCTTGAGACAAATTCACACAGCGCCATTTAGCCCCAAAGTAAGCAAGCCTGTGTTTGGGACAATTGGCGATTGACAATCACCCGATCGGGAACCGATAGTAGCAAGAAGTTGCTTCATCAGCAACTGCAAATAACTGACGAATGTTGGTTTCGAGAGGTACTGAGTTAATTCAAATGCTACAGCAGCTAGCGTCTGGGCTTGAATCTGTTCACTGAGATAGGTACTGTTTTCTGATTCTTAATCCGTGATAAACACTATATTTTTTTTTCGGAATAATATATCATTTAAGTACTCAAAATAACGCTGTTCGTTGTAAGCGCATCACTTGAGAAGGGAATGAGCCGTCGCTCATATTCTATCACTGTCCAGGAAAATTGTACATGGCATGATGACTCTTAACAATTCCTGCCGCTTTGGTATTCATGCGATAGTACTTACTTGAATCATTGAATGACAATTTGTTGAAATCAAATTATTGTACGACGTGTGTCAGGATCGCAGCCTTTAAGATGTATAATGCGGGTAAGAGTGTACTTTAAATACCCTAACCGACAGAAAACGTCGGAGAACCCCCGACTATGTTTACTTCATCATCATATATTTAAGAGTATGACTCTTGTCGGTGGAGCAATGGCCACTCTCCTCTCCTGTCTGCCAACCTCTTCATCTCTTTATACAGGGTGTCCAGTGGCAGATTTCAAAGTTTGAACAAACGTAGTTTCTGAACGCAACATGTGAGAGGGGCGCGGGGGGCGTCGTTGAAAGCGCAAGCGCTGCGGATTTTTTAGTAGCCATGGAACAGTGGAGTGAAGAGCACCGCGCTTTTGCTGTCGAGGCGTACATTTCGAGTGGTTTTTCGCTGTCTGAAGCACGCCGTCGATTTAATTATCATTACGGTATTCGTCGATTGCGTGATGGACCATCGATCAACCTCATTCAGTCATGGGTAGCAAAGTTCAGAGCTACAGGATCAACATTAAATAGACCCAGACCAGGACCTATACCAACGGTAGCCACGGACGAAAATGTTGAACGTGTTATGGTTTCTGTCACTGAAAATCCCCGTTTATCACTTCGTGCACGTTCATCGATATTGGGAATTACGAAATCAAGTTTACAGGTTATAATGCGAAAAAAACTCAAGTTCCATCCGTATAAAATTCAAATCGTTCAAGATTTACACGATTCTGACTTTGCATTAAGAAAAACTTACGCGGAGATGTTGTTGAGATTTCGTACTGCTACTCGGATGGGTAACATATTCTTTAGTGACGAAGCCCACTTTCACATCGGAGGATATGTGAATAAGCAAAATTTCCGTTACTGGGATGTCCGCAACCCAAGACAAATGCATCAAGAACCTTTACATAAACCTAAAGTAACAGTCTGGTGTGCAATGTCTGCATCTGCCATCATAGGGCCTTATTTCTTTGAAAACCAACGTGGCCAAACTGTAACTGTGAATTCGGAGAGATATACCGAGATGATAAATGACTTTTTTAGACTGGAACTACAGAATAGTCCATACTTCAACCGAAACACGTGGTTCCAGCAGGACGGGGCCACAGCTCATACTGCTAATGTGTCTATGAATGCAGTGCGGCAGTTATTTCAAGAAAAAAACATATCCCGAAACGGCACCATACCGTGGCCACCTAGGTCACCAGATTTAAGCCCATGTGACTTTTTCTTATGGGGATACTTAAAATCCGTTGTTTACAAAACAAATCCGAGCACTGCGACACAACTTAAAGACAATATTCGAGCCGAAATCAGCAGGATCCCCCAGCCTCTCTGTAAACGCGTTTTTGAAAACATGCGTGCTAGACTCGAAGAGTGTGTCAGGCTCGATGGCCGCCATTTGGAGAACGTGGTTTTCAAAAAATGAAATCCGCATTTGTTGTTTTTAAATTACAATAAACATTCTTTGTATTAGAGGTGTAGTTTTTTTTTTACAACTTTTCGAACTTTGAAATCTGCCACTGGACACCCTGTATATGTTATACTTAAACTCAAATATTTTCTAATCTACACAACTGATTTTAACGAAACAAAGCTAAGAACCATCTTTCAAATAGAGAAAAATACGGAGCTACGATGCCAGAGACATATACCCAAAGTCAAAGATACACACGTCGAACTTTTACCACCCCTCATTTTAGTCGGGGGTTAAAAAGATAAATCTCAACCAGTGTAGGTACCGAGTCGCCGCTGCAGATCCCGCCTAAACAGGACTTGCAGCGCTGACAATGGCTGTTAGGGGCCCAGCCCTCTAAACCTCAACCAACACAACACCTAACCGGCTCAGGCCAGTCCCGCCGCGGGTGTCACCCTCACGCACCCCATCCGCCTGTCAAGCAAACAAACAAACGGCTACATACAGACACCCGCGCTGGTCATGACGGACCGCCGGACAGACAAATCGATCGGCTACGTGCCGCGGCCGCTAATTGCTGGCCCCGGATCGGAGGAAGGCAGATGTCGCTTGTGGGACAAAAATAATCATGATCCTTTAGCTGTGATTCGTCCTATACCTAATAAAATATATCTTAAACTCAACATTTCTTCATTTATCATCATCATCCTAGCGCTCATCCCGGCCTCTGCCAGGGTCCGCTTTCCGACTCATTCTTCTCCACTTCGCCCGATCTTCGACATTCTCGCATCGTATGCCGTTGACTGTCGCATCCGACTCAGCGATGTCAATCCATCGCTTCTTGGGTCGCCCACGGGGCTTCTTCCCTGATACCGGCAGGTTCAGAAACCTATTTCCCACCCTTGAGGCTTATACAACACGTGACCATACCAGCGCAGGCGAGCCTCCTCGATCTTGCCTATGTCATATCTTTATTGATAAGGACACTAAATATCTCTTTCAATCGTCAAAAAGTAGGGTAGAAAAGTAGGAAGGAAACACAGTGACACGTTGGCCGCCCCAGGGCCGGAGCACACCCACCCCACGCCGACCACGGCTGGACCGTGCGGGTTTGCGGTTTCGCGGGTTTAGTAGTAAATTGTCCCATTCTCAAACTGATCACGCATTCCCGAAGCATCAGATTCTTAGCGTCTATCCCGGTTTATATGCCATGGCACTTCTCAACTTCTTCTCTACTTCGTCCGATCTTCAGCATGTTCCCGTCGTAGACCATACATTCTTAAGCTCTCGCATCCGACTCGGCGATGTCAATCCATCGCTTCTTGGGGAATCTCTTTCCTGATAGCGGCAGGTTCAGACACCTGTTTCCCACGTATCCCTGGCGCTTACTCAGCACGTGATCTACCGGACCTCCTCAATCTTATCCGCAATGTCTCTCACGGCAAGCCTGCCACGTATGTAGTCGTTACGCACTCTCGAACGTTTGGTCTCATGCCCAGTTCCCGTTCACAGGTGGTCCCATCGATAGAATTTTTATTTTACTCAGTGGCAAACGAGCAGACAGCCCACCTGATAGTAAGTGGTAACTGTCGCCCATTACATTTACAATTCACAAATTTAGGTTGCAGGTAACAAAAATACAGAACCGCAGGTGCGTTGTTACTGTGAGAACTAATATGAAATGCCTCATGCCTGTTATTTCACTAGCTATTTTATCCTTCAAACCAGAACACAACAACGCAAGCATTGTTGCGTGGCAGCAGAAATAGGTAAGGCGGTGGTGCTCACAAAGGCGGACTCCTCAGGCTTGACAGTCCTACCACCCGATACTCACGATTGAACGATCTCTACGATTCTGTGACTACCCCAATTCTTCTATACCTTATATCTCCACAGCTGCAACAGCGACCTCGACCACACAGGCACACATCGATCGGTGTAGGCGCTAACACCCGCGAGTTGCGACCACGGCGGACCCCTAGGGGGGGGCAAGCAGGGGGCGAAGGGGGGCATTTGATGAGCGGGTCTATTGATGTATTGTCGTGTCCGTCCGCGCCGAGCAAATCGTGTTATCATATTAAATGACAGGCTACGGTGGCGGTTGGTGTGTATGTGTATATATTATACATACATACATAACGTAATAGGTATTACAATATACACAAGGGAGAAACGTTTCTCCCTTGTGTATATTGTTATCTTAACCTAACCGGCAGATGTCAGGAAGCCTCGGACAAAGCCCAAATAAATTACACTCAAATATTTCCCGGTTACAATGAAACAAAGCTAAGTGTATCCTTTTGGAAACACAAACAAATTGTTATAAGCTCGCTGGCGCTTAACCGATTAAACTCGTTTTCAAATGAAGAAACCCCCATCGAAATTGGTGACAGACACACAGAAACACACGTAAAACTTACAACATCCTTCTTTTTTGGCACGCTCACACAGCCACCAGCAGTAAGCGTGCGCATCACCCGTGATAAGGTCTGACGCGGTCCGTATGACCGAGAAGTCGATAGGACCCTGGGTGGATGTGGGTAACCCCTCTTTTGTGGCGTCGAGGGTAATTACGTCACATCCCAATGTGGTTAAGAAAAGTAAGACTGTACTGACCGGAACTGAACTGCAGCGGGGAGATGCGTCAAATGCAAACTCTTATGACGGCACTGAGGTTAGACTAACGTCATTTGTATTATATTTTTAAACAAAAAAGCAAAAAGTGGGGTTTGATAAGTTTAACGTGTGTATCTGAGGATCTACTGATCTGTATATGGCTGTGGTATCGTCGCTCCTGAACGGATTTCGATGCGGTTCTTTATTTAAAATTAATGTCCCGGTTGACCGTGGTCCTACATGAGCATGATCCAGAATTTGGCTCATCAGGTAATTACAGCGGAGCGACTGCCATCTGACCTCCGTGATCCTGCTATCAGGGGAACCTGACCAAATTGGAGCATGGTTACACATTCAGTGTGATTCGAACCCGGTACCTCTCGCTTACAAGTCAGATTCCTTAACCACTAGGCCACCGACGCTCGATTGCGACGTATTAAACTAAAGTAAAACAAGAGAAATGTCGATCAGCTCATCTTTTACCGCGAATGACGCGTGCCGAGCGAATACACACGCCGCCGGCCAGGCGCCTGACACACTACGTAACTGACACATTCTTTCAGGACAGCGTCAAACGAGTACAAATTATTATTTTATTTTATTACTAGTGGACCCGTCGCGACTTTGTTTGCATACACCTACTTTACCCGTACCTACCTTACCTTTTTTTCTTTCTCTTGAATCAATCTATTATTGAAAACCGCATTAAAAGCCGTTGTGTAGTTTAACAGATCTAAGCGTCCATATAGATACATAGGGACAGACCGCGGGAAGCGAGTTTGTTTTTTACTACGTAACTAACACATTCGCTTAGGACCGCGTCTAACAAGTACAAATTTGTATTTTATTGAAATTATGTTGAAAATCTTGTGTACTAAACGGTGAATAGGTTTTTTCAGGGACGGCAACGCGGGAGTGATATCCGTGGTATTGCAAACATCCGGCTACGGTAACTGCATACGATTCGGCAGGCCATAAGCATACACTAGACTATCGACTCAATCCAAAATAAATATTTTCAAATGAAAATAGAAGCAATGGCGACTAAAGGGAACGCCTAACAAAATAAGGTACATAGTTGCACAATGTACTTTTACATGACTACATTTATCGATGTTCTGTATATCTAAATTACGTATTTCACTAACAATTCAAGGAGTTCATGTTCATGGTCACGAATATACTGACCGAGTCTACTCGTGACCATGACGCATGCAACTGCGTCGAAATATCGAGGGAAAAAACGAAACTAACCGTGGTAACAAATACGATAATATGTGTGATGAAAGTAAAATTATAGGTTCCTGCGGATAAGTTGATCGTTTACAGATCCGAACTGCGCGCGGGTGATGCGCCCTGATAACGACTAGTTAAATATCAAAAGGTCAATTGCCCAATAACATTTCTTTGCAGAAATTAGGTCAAGACACGTGTACCTTGAGGAGACATTCCAAATATAAGGCGACTAATATTTTCGAGGCAAAAGATCTAGTCTTCTTAGACTGGAAAATGGTCAGCAGAGTTTTCCATTGTTATATTTACAACACTGTGATCTCCAACCCGCCTGCCAAGCGTGGAGATGATGGTAATGACCACCCGTTTCGTCAGAGAGTGTTACGGGCTGTGATGATGAAGGCATGACACACAGCAAGATGTATGGCGTCACACCATTCCGAAGTTGTCATAATAAATGCGATGAATGGTCTTAAATTTGTTTTATTCAGTATCACGTTTTATATTATTATTTACATATAGGCGTACTCTTGATATGAGTGCAACTCATTCGACAAGGTTCATGGCCGAAATTCTTCGTAATACGTAATCATCCATCTCCCAGCCCATCCAGCAATCAGCCATCTGATCTCTGTGACCCTCCGTGCCGTGCAGCTTTCATCACGATGTATTTCCTCACCTAACCTCACCTGAAGCATCGCTTTATTATTCGACTAATGTACATCGCTGTGGGATTCGAACCTGGTACCTCTCGCTTACGAGTCGGATACTTTAACCGACGCTCTCGATTATGGCTTATCGTTGTGTTATTGTGTGGGTAGGTAGACAATGATGAACATTTTGTGTAATGAAAGCGGTCGAGACTAGCATGATTTCAGAATCAGAATATCAGCCAGTTAATGGCCATAAATTACAGCTTAATCACAATCGGCGTAGTCATAGGCGTGTAAATCAACTGTTTCATACTTCATTCGATGTTCTAAGGTTACCATTTGCCATGCCTGCTTGTAATTCTCAAGCCAGACGAGTATTGCATTTATGAATTTGGACACAAATGCATAGTTTTCTTGCCTACGCTCTCTTAAGGTGTTGGGCAAAGACCTTCCCCGAAAACACTGTTGATAAATAAATAAATACGCTCGGGCAAATCACACAGCGCCAGTTATGGGTACCAGAGAACTGATAAACTACTTCTATATTTTTAAATACATACTTATTTTACATAGTTATAACACCCAGACCCGCAACAGAAATTAAATTCATCATTTCAATTTCTGCCCGGCCGGGAATCGAGCCCGGGGCCTCAGAGTGGCAGAACCGCCTGTTAACTACTGAACCTCTCAGATCGTCAATTACCGTTTTACAGGAATAAAAAGTGCTAAGTTATGCACCATGCACCTATAATATAGGAGCATATGATGCCCTTGTATTGTACATATGGAAACCAGACTCTAGCAGAGACCGCGACAAGCGCTAGGGCGACGATGATGACTGTTCAGTATACATAAATGCACGTAAAAACATACAACGCACATACAGGTACAGCGATTGATTGCGCTTCCAGCCAACACCGTGTCGAGCAGACGCGGCGAATGTTACAAGCACCGAGCCGGGTGCATTAATATTTTTCCATTATCGTTACACAATAACCATTCAGGGTTTAATTGGCGTGATTATGAGACGCTGATTAATGTGCAAATTAAGTTTTTTAAAGGCCTTGGTGCCGCGAACGTGCCGCTCGGTGTGTTTACTTTGCGTTTTCGATTAACCGGCCATCTCAACTGGTAGCCCCTGGTGATTTTATCACATTTTAAGGGTATGATCCGGATTTCCTACCGCGTACCTTTGTTGACCTCTACAAAGGCACTGAGGAATTTTGGGCGTCTAAAATATAAGGTCTTTAACCATCGACTCGCTAAGAAGAAGACGTAGGCAATCATAAGGTTCTACAAATAGAGCTACCGCAATTCTTGGTCATCTTGACGTTAACGTCCCGCGCACGAGGGCCCGGGGTCCGCCTTGACTATGATCCAGGATTTGGCAGATCAGGTAATTACAGTGGAGCGACTGCCATCTGACCTCCGCGACCCTACCAGGGGAACCTGACCAGATCGGATAATGGTTACACATTCAGTTGCCTGAATGAGCAGGTTTCATCGCGACGTTTTCCTTCACCGTACGATCACCTCATCGGTAAATATTCAACTAACGTACATAACTCAAAAAAGAGTGATTGGTATACATGGCGGCAGTGGAATTCGAACCCGGTACCACCCGCATTGTGAGTCGGATACCGTAACCACTAGGCCTACGACGCTAGCTACCGAAATTATTGTATTAGCGATATACCTGCGATCTTTACCAGGTCGTCGGTCCTTGTGGGAGGCCTACCCACGCCGCGTCTTCCGGTACGTAGTCGCCACTCGAGAACTTTACTGCCCTTCGGCCATCTATTCTTCAACTATGTGCCCTGCCCCCTGCCACTTTAGCCTGGCAATCAAAATAAAACACCTTTTTCCACAGGAACAAGAGTTCAGGTGGTGCAGCCCAAGTGGAAATCAATAAGGATTAATTCTGTGGCGTACGACTGGCGCTCAAAAGATGGGCGGCCATTAAATTATATTCAGCGAGCGCTCGAGTGGATACGAAAATACGATTCTCCAAGGAAAAAGAAATATTTTGCACCATTCCAAATTGTAATCCGTTTTATTGGTGGCCAGTAGGGCGCTTTGAACTTGAAAAGGAATATTAGGTTTTTATGAAATTGGCGTTTTGTATGGCGAAAATAACAAAAGCTTTTTTTATGTAAGACAAGACAGGCGTTTGACCTCCATCTCATCTGTTGGTAAGTGACGATGCGGAATTTTCATACAAGATTTTTAAATTTTTCGGAAATGGCCTATCCGTTTTCATAAAATTACATTTTTTTATAGAGGCAATACTGACGACAAATGAATAGGGGTATTTTCAAAATATTATAAAAAGTTAAGAAAACATTTTATATAAAATTTTAAGGACTTACTGGCATCAATAATCACTCTATTTTCGAAATCGAATATTAATTTCGATTTGTAATGTGCAATTTAAAATATTTGAGAAAATGTGTAATTACAAAAAGAATCGCCAATTTCATTTGTCCCTTCAGTATTATGGTAGATATGTTTAAAGAAGCCTCACTCTAGCCCTTTAGCGGAGTGCAGGGTTATCGGCAAGGAGTAGGTAATTATTCAATTCCGGATGAATGTAGGCTTCAGTCACATAAACATACAAACATGTGGCGGAGAACTTATGACACTGAAATACAGTAATCTAATCGTGAGTTAACAATAACAACGTATTAATCTTCGTAAAAAACTGTTTAAAGTGGCCTAAATCGTATTCGCTATACGATTACATATATTATGTTTTGCGTTGTTATGCTTTTCAAAAGCCGTGACACAAAAATTTAGATACCCTATTCTATGAGCAATGCATTCCACTTTGATTTGCTCTCACGCTGTTTGCTTCAGAATTTAGCCAAATGCAATACGCGCATTAGTTAGTATGGCTCCTATTCTATACCTACCATCGTTTTAAAGCACAAACATGCCAAGGCCTAACCCAAGCTCGAGCTGCGCATACGCCGTCCTCAACCCAATTGCCCATCCAAATTGCCGCAGCACAGTACGCGGCACTGTACCCCGGTATCACTGTGACCCCTGACGGGTCGCCGCTCGTCATTATCGGTATAATAGACGAATGCCTGTTGCGCTGATAAACTACGCTGTTCGAGCAACGTACTTTGGAGCGGCGGTGGGCTAGTGGTTAGGGTGTGCAAGTCGTAAGCGAGAGGTACCCGGTTCGAATACCAACGACTGTTGCGTTGTGTTTATTAGTAGAACGCTAACCGATGCTATACTATGAGGGAAAACATAGGAATAAACTCCAAAACTACTGGGTCGGTTTTAAATGAAATGCTACATTATCACTGACTAACATAGGCTACTTATTATCCCGGGGAAATAATAGGTTACCGCGGGAGAGTTGCTTGTTTACTGACATCAGAACAGCGCGCGTGTGGAAGACGCTGAGCACGCCTAGTTTAGGGTAAAGATAACAATATTAATAGTTTTCTGAATCACAAGCCCATTCGTAATGTGTTTTTTATTAGGCTAGTCAGACATTTGACTGCCATCTCACCTGCTAGTAAGTGACGATGCGGCCGAAGATGCAGCATGCCTGTCTAGGAACAGCCTATTCACTCTAGCCTTGAAGGCGTTCAGATCATAATGATCAGGGCACACACTCGCTAGCAACGTGTTCCATTCCTTAGCCGTATGCATTATATAGATTGAACCAAAGCGGCTCGTGTGGATAGCTGGACATAAGTATGAAGCGTTCGCCCGGATCGCGTTTCCCGATGACAGAAAGGGGTCGTGCAAGTGCGTCGCACACTCTCCGAAATGCAACCTGTAGAAGACCGACAGACGCGTAACCCCACGCCGATAACCCGAAAACAACCAAGACACAGCCAACAAAACAAATTGAAACTCTGGCGCATTCGGCGGCAACTCAATTTAATTAAATTTATTACCCAATTCATCCCGTGTCGAGATTTAGGGGCCCAGACATTGTAACAAATTACGGTGAAATTATTTATTTTCCATCAGCCGAATAAGCCTTATGAAGTACCTACTTACTGGGGGTGGGCGGGGTGGTCGATGGCAGAAATTACGTTTTCATAACGATTGCTCCGTGCGTATTCCAGGGGTATTGACAGAAATAATATTTCGATGGGTTCCGCCGAAGGGGGGTAGGCGGGAGGGGCCGCCGGGGGGGGCGCGATGGGGCTTCGCGATGTGGACATTTCGAGTCCGACATTTTTTGTCCCATTTCAACTGATGGAGGGTTATTATTCAGCGTCGGAGTTTCGGAGCGTACGGATTTTCAGAGTGATCGTTTTGAAGAGTTCGCGTCGAGTGTTTTGGAGAGACGCGTTTTAATTGGACAATTTTTTGTGGCAGACCTTCGGAGTAGATGCGTGGGGAATACTCGGACGCCTTTGTCCAGCAGCGGTATGGTATAGGCAGTCACTGTACTAATATGTTTCAGTCAATCAATTGATCACCCCTCGCTCAAGCAAAACGATTTTTAGCCTAAGCCCGACTTAAGCTTGTAAGTTCTTATGTAATTTCCGTGAGTTTTTACATAAGTAACTTACGGTTGTATTTACACGTGTAAAACTAAACTATTTATATGGATAACTTGCGGAAGTAGTAAGAAATTACAAGAGTGACTTTATTACAAATTCATCGTAAGTCACTCACGTAAGAACATAAGTAAGTAACACTTCCAATAGTAAAATTTCGGCCAACATCGAAATGCAACACAGCTTTCCGTTTAGTAAAATCCTTAAATCTGAAGCTATACAAGCCTCCTACACATCGTATACAAAAAGTTAGACCGCAAGAAAAACAAGTTACACCTCCACTCCGCTCAAGTTTCTGACCTCCAAAGTGAACTTGGCAAGTTGGCAAGCCGAACGTTCCCCGAGCGGAAGTTTCCCAGTTACCCACACTCCCGACGCCCGAGTCGTCTCCGATAGGTTTATGCTAATGCGGAATTTTGTTAGGGCAACCCACGTCAAAGCCTTGGCAGGTCTCGGTGGTGTCGCACGATATTTGGCAAAATTAGCGAACGAAATAACCAGCTATCTTAAATATTAAAGAAAGAACAAACAAACAAAGATATGTATAAATATTACTAGACTCGGCGCGACTTCGTTCGCGTACACGTACTTTACTTCAAAAAAGCGATGTACTAATATTGAGAATGTTCATCATCACGATGTACGGAAGTAAGAAAAATTATGTATGGAACTTCGAAAATCTCAATACATAATAAAGCTTGTGTTTTGGGTGATAGATAACTGATAACTACTTATTTACTTATTTTACATGCTACACCCAGACCCGTAACAAAAATTAAAATTTGTCATTTCAATTTCTGCTCGGCCGGGAATCGAATCCGGGACCTCTGCGTAGCGACCAGTATGTAACCAAGTGAACCACTCAGGTCGTCAATATTAGTCTATAGCTACTTTGAACTTCCGAAATCCCAAATTACACCCCAGATTGACGTGTTACAGTATGAGTGACATATTATTATGCAAACTATAACTGTTCATCAAAGTTTCCGCAAAGTCGCGAAAAAAGTAGGTCTCTAAGTAATTAATAAGACGAAAAACTGAATCCCAGCTCTGCGTATACTTCAATCAAAGTCACCGTTTCAAAACATTCTCAGTATTTTAGTAATACGCCTTGAATATATTTAACATCGTGTTTTAAACTATCGCGGTTATTATCACACATTTTAAGGGTATTTTCCGGGTTTCCTACCGCGTACCTTCGTTGTCGAGTAGCCCAATATCTCGAAATACCGAAATACTCGTCCACAACGGTAGGAAACTCGGAATATACCCTTAAAATGTGGTTGAATATTTTCATTTTCGAGACACGGTTGCCAGGGAAAACACCTCGGCAAGGTAACGCGTTTTCAAAGAAACCGTAAGGCTTCTTCGGCAGTTTGGTTTGGGTGGGCGGAGAGCAACAGGATGGAAAGAAAGAAACAGTTCAGGCCAACGATTCCTTATCTGTAGGTACTAACGAAGTTTACGGATTGAAAGGAAACGAAATTATTTACTATTAGCGGCGTGCCCCGACTTCGCACGTGTTCTTTCGAATAAATAAAATTTTAAGTACATATATATCTTAGTCTTTGAATTGCCATTTATTATAAACAAAAAATTAATAAAAAAAAACTGAAAGAACGCATTCAATACTTACCGACTTCCGCTTAATTAATTATATCGAATAGGAACATACCTGTAACGAAAAGAATAAAATAAACATTAAAAAAGTTATATAGGTATGGTATTAGGTACCTAACTAGCGACCTGCCCCGGCTTCGCACGGTTCTGCTCGGAGTTTCTCTATTATAATATGCATGTATTATATATATAAACCTATAAAAGTGACCGTGAAAACCACATCAAAATCCGTTGCGTGGTTAAGGAGTAAACGGAACAAACAGACAGACTTTATTTTATTTCATACTATGTAAGGATGAATAAGTATAAGAATAATACGCCGAAATCATTTTTCATACCACTAAGCAAACTAAACAAAAAAATTGAACAAAGTAAGAAAAAAAATATTTTAAAGCTGTAATAAGTTCTCAAATGAAAAATATTTTCATAACAAGCTTTTAGCACGCGATATAGTACTCATCAAAGAGCCCAATCACAATAGTATTATCAATAAGATAGCATTAATTAGTTCCAATGACCACTACATCATCAGACCAGCTCAATGGTACCAAATTTCAGCTTAATTGAACACCGGGATTTGGGTCAAATTAGGCTTGCAAGATTTGCCCCGAACACACATAGCACATACAAACATTGCAAATTAAATTAAAGCTTGCAAAAAATAAACAGCCACCGCGGGTTTCCCCTTGTGACGCCATTACGGTTTCTAGGTTAATGAAATGTCAATTTTGATCACACATCACACAAGGAAGTCTTAATCATAAAATGTCAGGAGAAAGGCTCGAGTCCAGTCGGTTGTTTACCAATAACCGGTGTTTCGGTGGACGTGCCATTAACAGCTTGGGGTATGCAAGCCTCACGATTGTTCTGCCGGTATTTTTAGGCACGCAAAATTGTTTCCTAAAATTCTGTAAAGTGCTGTGGCCTGTGTTAGTGCACAGTTTTATAATAATCATTGACGTTAATGTCCCGTTTGTGCTCTCGAGCACGAGGGCCCGGGGTCTGCCTTACTTGACCATGATCCAGGATTTGGCAATCAGGTAATTACAGTGGAGCGACTACCATCTGACCTCCGTGACTCTGCGCTACCAGGGGAACCTGATCAGATTGGATCATGGTTACAAATTTAGTTGCCTAAATTTGCAGGTTTCATCACGATGTTTTCTCTCAAAGGCAGGGCATCGGTTAGTGTTCTACTAACGTACATAACTCAGAAAATAGTTATTATTACATGGCCGCAGCGGGTGTTTTATGATAAGCAATAAATACTATTGCAATAATTCATGTACTTGATATCTTTTTTAGCTAGAGTTATCTTAAAACCAAAATCATTTTCAAGTGCAAATTCTCCTCATACGTCCGGCAAATATACACCATAATAAAGACTGTTTAGTTTATGCTACGGAGCATCGGTGGCCGACTGGTTAAGATGTCCAACTCGTAAGCGAGCGTCGAATCGAATCCCACTGCTGCCATGTACCAATGACTCTTTACATTACAGTATTAAACTACACGTATATAGATTTAGATTTATTTATTATCTCATTTTACATCCTATACTTAATTATCACTAGTATAGTAATTGATATAAATCTATAAAAGAGATCGTCAATTTTTGTTATAAAAACATTTACAATATGTAATTAATCAGCACAAGCGTACCTACATTTACTTTCATCGTTGAAAGCAAATTAACATTAATAATTAATATTAGGAACAATAATAATACTGTCATGAGATTATAATAAAATACAATACAAACTTATAATATAAAATACAATATAAATCTTCCTCTTGAATCACTCTGTCTATCGATGAAAGTAGCATTGCGTAACCAGTTGCGTAGTTTAAAAGATTTAAGGGACAGACGGCGGAAAGCGACTTTGTTTTATACGATGTATAGATTTAGCACCCATTCCTAGTGAGAAAGGCTTGTCAGGACCATAGCATGTGAAACAAGTATATCTGAAGAGCCAACAGGATCAAGCCCGCGTCACCTCTGCGCCGACATCACAGTGTCCTTCACCGAATCGTGGACCCAGTATTCCCCCGGGCTATTACTGGGATTACAAAAAGGGGAAATTGAGAAAGTTATAGCATATTTACTAACCCGCAGATTAAGATTTACTAACAACATTTTCAGTAAATTAATTAATGTAATTTTTGACTAAAATAAAATTTATAATTTTATAGTCTCTGTCTTATAAATTTGCAGGTTTCATCACGATGTTTTCCCTCACCGTAAGAGCATCGGTTAGAATTCAACTAATGTACATTTCGTAGAGTAGCGTCTGTACCTCTCGCTTACGAGTTGGATACTCAACCGCCCGGCTACCGACGCTCTGTAAGTATGTTATTCTCATAGAATATGAGCATTTCGATTTTTACTCCTTTCGAACACAGCGAAAACAATGTCAACATTTATTAAAGCCTGTTCGACGAATGTATAAGGAAAATTTGGACACAAGATACGCGGAGATACGACAAGTGCCATAACTTAGTAACACCGATATTTCGCGAAACGATTAGATTTGGGATTAGTGGTAGGCGTTATTGTTTATTTATAATCACATATCCACTACGTCATTCTTTAGTTCCCGTAAAGATTGACACTAATCTTTACTCACGACACGCTTATCATTCACAATCAGATAAAATAAAGTAGGTAGGTACTAAAAAAAATAGAAATTTATCGATTTCGAGAATAAGCTATAGATACAACCCTTAGGACTCTCGTCAGCGTTTCATTCAATATTCATACTTTGAATGGCTTATATAAAGTTGAATTTTGCCTGTTGCTACTTCATTTTTTAAATAATACAATGATGAACACCAAGATGATGACTATTAGGTATCTTGATAATGAGCAAGATAAGGAGCATCGGTGGCGTCGTGGTTAAGGGGTCCGACTCGTAAGCGAGAAGTCCCGGATTCAAATCCCACTGCCTCCATGTACCAATGACTCCTTTCTGAGTTTTATACATTAGGAAGGAAGGAATAGAAGGAGGGAAAACAATCATCCGATAGCGTTATCCTTCAATGACGGTTTTCGCGATTCCAAAATCCACGAGATGGCGGTACTGCGACGCAAGGTCTGCTGTCAAAATAAAGCCCTGTCATTGGCCGGTACAAACTCGTCATTTTACAGCAGTCGTTTCTATCCCAGAGCACGGCAGTATTTTAACTAACCTTACGCCTCACTAGCGCCACCTGAAATCGTGAAAACCTTTTTTTTTTATGTTATACGGTAAGCAAACAGGCAAGCGGGCCACCTGCCGGAAAGTACTCACCGCTGCCTATAGGCAGACATTACCAACACCAGGGGTATAGCCACTGCGTTGCCCACCTCTATAATACGTTGCTCCTACATTGTACCTACATTGGAATCAGGCATTCGGGCCCTAGATCTGCCCGTCCCTACCACCCCACATCGGAAACCATTCCGATGGGCGGGCGCACACTGAAATTGGTTTTCCTCGTATGCGACGCGTCAACTTTACGATCTGTCCAAACGGCCCTGCCAGCCATACAGAGAATCGGATCGTAAGAATCTGTTGGTAACGAGAAATGCTCCCTAGGACGGGTTCCGGTTACTCCGAAGCTACAAACCGTCGGGGTAGTCTGCGTTACATTGTCGATGTACCTTTGTGTATGGGAATGACAATGATTTAGTAGTTGGAAGGATTCTGGAAACTCCTTTTAGGGCCTGATCGAAGATGTTTTTTTATGAATTCTAGAGACCCATCACGGCTTCGCACCCAAACAAATTATACAACTAAATCTTCCTCGTGAATCTCTGTGTATAATTGGTGAAGACCGCATGAAAATCCGTTTGGTAGATTTTGAGTTTATCGCGAACAGACAGACAGACATACAGACGGGGCGTGACACTTTGTTTTATTATATTTAGTGATCTAGGTAGGTACCATACATGAAATGAGTGGACAAAGTTTACCAACATTATTATGTAGGTAGACTTGTATTCATTACTCAAATATTCCCAAGTAAGCTACTACAAGCTAACTACCATCTGGACTAAACAAAGAAACCCGCGCCGAACTCGGGCCATCCGTTCATTAGTTACGGTGCCAAAAGACAAACAAACAAAACATACACACCAAACTTATCACCTCTCATTTTTCGTCGGAGGTAAACTACCGATACAAGATGCACCCGTCTGAAGGAAACAGGTGACTTTTTTATTTATTTAGTCTAGCCAGGCATTTGACCGCCATCTCACCAGGTGGTAAGTCCCAAACTGCGATTCATGTAGCAAACATGCAGACCGCAACATAAACCACACGCAATGCGCTGTCATTGTTAGTTACTAGCGAGGACCAGTAATTGTATTGTTGGTCTATACTTCTATACTAATATTATAAAGAGGAAAGGTTTGATTTTTTGTTTGTTTGTTTGTATTGAATAGGCTTCGAAACTACTGGACCGATTTAAAAAATTCTTTCACCGTTGGGAAGCTACACTATCCCCGGGTGACATAGGCTATATTGAATTTTCTAAAAAATTACGGATCATTAATAAAACTCCAATAATGTAACCCAAGGTGTAAAAAAATACCCAAAAAATTCCTTACATCGCGTGTGCTGCGAAAACTATTGATGATAGAACAAAATAATGTACTACGACTTTGCAGAACACATCATTATCTACAAAAAGTGTCGCGACAGTATATGTCTAACTATTATAGTTATGTCACAATAAGTGTTCTTTTATTTTCAAAATTTAATTGAAATGCCGCCGCTAAAAAACGCTCTTTATTTGTACCTTGGTATTAATCCTTATCAAAATCAATTACTTCATATTCACGACTGCTTCAATACCTTTATATAACTTTTTGAATAATTCAATTCAGACATTCCATTCGAAAGACATTACGAGTTTGAAAATGTGAATATTAGAAAAAAGTCGCGTGTTCGCCGCTCAGTCCGCTCGGCTATCTAGGCAGCACGGGGTACGGGAGGGCAGTCAATGTTAAGAAATAAAGTGCGCTCCCTAAGCAGCGGTCATGTGCGGAATCGAACGTACCCGGGCGAAGCCGGGGCGGCTGCTAGTGTTTTATATAGCTGTTGGTACACCAATAAATATCTCATGAATTGCTATCTCTTGACTGTTAAAATTACACTCGCGATTTGTTAGCGACGTTGAGCGCAACAAAACATGCTGTAGGAAAATATTGATGTTTAGTACATCTCAGATAAAAGGCAGCGACACCACATCGTCTAGCCATTCTATTCGAGACACACGCACTATAAACGCCGTGTGGTGTCCGGCAGAGTAGAATAGCGCCAACCCCTTACACTCGTGGGTGTCGTACGAGGCGACCAATGTTTTCGAGGCAAAAAATCTAAGTCTCTGTAGGCTGGAAAATGGCCAGCAGCGTTTTCCATTATTATATTTATAACACTGCGATATGCGACCCTGGCAGAAGCCGGGATAATGACTATTTAAGTCATAAGCCAATAAAGCAGCAATAATGATTTTTATCGAAAGCGACTGAGTGCAGTGAGCAAACGGATTCAAACAGTCTTCTCTCTATACATAGTATAAAATAAAGTCGCTACCCGCCGTCTGTTCCGCAACGGATTTTAATGCGGTTTTCAACAATAGATAGTGATTTAAGAGAAAGGTTTATAATCAAGAAAAAATTGTAGGTAAAGTAGGTGTAGGGTTGGGTAGGGAAGGGTAGGACGAACGCAAACGCGCCGGGTCCACTAGTCCATAACATCACATTATAATGCAACTAAGACTTTCATTCAAAAACTGCAATCCCACCGCAATCCTCCAAAAAACGCTGTCAGCAACCGCTTTCGTGCCGCCCAAGGCCACGTTGCCCAACGGTGGGCAACGTTGTGCAAACACGCACTGTGTGAACTCGTGAGGCCTATTGTTTTAACTCTTTAACGAGGTACGCCGTCAGGTTATGAGGTTTAGTAAATGTAGTCTCAATTAGGTGTTAAGTGGATGAAGGAAGTGAGGTCCGGACAGGCTAATTTATCTAAATAGAAAAAAAATACTGTAGAATTTTAGGATCGCTGGGGCATGCGGAATGAGAGAGGGCACAGGGCAGAACCCTAGTAAACGCCTACGGTAATCGGGAATAGGGACTTTCAGAAATTGGACCACCGTCCGTATTCTCCAGATTTGGCCCCGTGTGACTTCTTTTTGTTTCCAAACTTGAAAAAGTCACTCGCCGGGCAAAAATTTGAGTCGAATGAGGAGGTTATCGCCGCTACGGAGGCCTACTTTGCAAACCTCCAGAAAACGTATTTTTCAGACGAGTTAAAGAAGTTGGAGCATCGCTGGGTCAAGTGTATAGAGTTGAAGGGAGACTATGTTGAGAAATAAATCGCCACTTTTCCAAAATTTTCGTTATTCTTTTGTAGGTTATTCTTTTCTAAGTACTTATCGGACCACCCTCGTAAAGTCAAATAAACTGAAAGTTTTGCAGTTTTATCGTCGTCTGAATTTGTTCGCATTATCACGAGAAACATCGATTACTGACAAATGAAAATAACAACGCGGCCAATTTCAGACTTAAACCAACCAAAGTATACAGTTTCCTCAACTGTACGCCTCGGGCGCAGCAACTTAGGGTAGCCCACCAGATTACCTCCCGAATAAAATAAAATAAAATAAACACTATCGGAAAACCGGGAGACGCGAAATGCAGACGTTGATTTCTACTGCAGTAGGTTGAAGCTAGAGGATTCTAACAGGAGGACCCAGCTCCCATTGCTACTATATTCTACATCGCCGACCACCACACGCCTGTATCCACAGTCCCTCCCTCCCTACACAACAGATATAAATGCCGTTCAGCAAAGGTAACTATTCAACAATAAATTATTATCAATTACCAACAGAGTCCGTGCCACAAACGACTAGTTAAACTCGACAGTCGAGTCAAGTCAAATGTTAAGAGGAGTGTCCTCCAAGCGCGTTCCATAAAGTCAGCCTTTATTATGCGTACGGGTAAGGAATAAAACACGTTATCTGCGAGTGTGTTCCCAGATCACTATAATCTGGACGCCTTCAGAGCTAGAGTGAATAGGCTGTTCCTAGACAGGCATGCTCCATATTGGGCCACATTGACACTTACCACCAGTTGAGACGGCGATCAAATACCTGGCTAGTCTAATAAAAAAAAATACTGACAAACCACAGACATCGATAAAAATGAAATCCTGGTTGTGCTCTCGCGCACTACGGCGCCTTGACCATGATCCAGGATTTGGCAGATACATAGATATTGGTTTCTAAATAACAAAATTTCATTGTTATCTTTACATAGTATAAAACAAAGTCGCTTCCCGCCATCTGTATCTATGTACGCTTAGATTTTTGACAATACATACAGTGATTCTAGAAGAAGGTTCATAAGCAGGAAAAAACGTGTAGTTAGGGGTAAAGTTGGTGTATGAAGGGGTAGGACGCCACGCGAGTCGCGCGGGGTCCACCAGTTGAAAATAATATCAAACTTCGTTCGGAACGCGCTCGTGGGACACTCTCCTTAAAAACCCAAACGTTGCCGTGAACGTACACTATTAGGCATTGTGACCAGTTATAGGCGGTATCCGTAACGACCATTTGGAAACCATTAGCGTGGTTCGTGTCGGAACTAATGACAGTTCAGCTCGCTATCGAAAAACGTAGTCAGGTTTTTAAAATACTGCGCCGTGTGTACCTCTAAATACCTAGGTAGGTAGTGGTAGTCATCATCATCATATATTTAAGAGTGTGACTAATTTATGTAGTTAGTACTAACTAATAATTTTAACTATTTGGCGGCGTGTTTATAGCCGCGCTGATTTCGGTGAAAAGTCATCTCCAGTTCTGAATAATAAATTTAGGTGTTTACTAGAGAATTATCATTTATTTATTACTAGTGGACCTGACGCGACTTCGTTCGCGTACACCTACTTTGCCTCTACTTCCCTTTTTTTCTTGCTTATAAACCTTCCTCTTGAATCACTCTATCTATTGTTGGAAACCGCGTTAAAATCCGTCTCGTAGTTTATAAGATCTAAGCGTACATCGATACATACATAGGGACAGACGGCGGGAAGTGACTTCGTTTTATACTAAGATATGAGATCGAATTAAAGATTAAAAATGTACAAATGGGTTGCCACTATAAAAAATATAACCCAAATGGTGGATTAATTAAAATCATTGAAATATTGATTAAAATTATTACATTCAAAATGAAATAAAACCAAATGAATATTTTAAAATATATTACTGAATTAAATAGGGAACAATGTTTTATTTGTTACATATTTGTGCTGTTTCAATCAAATATGGGTAGTTTTCATTTATGCCACTGGTAATGGTGAGAAATTCTAAACATTTGGTTCGTTGTTATAGTACATTAGTGCAAAAGCATGGAAAGTAAGGGATTGACCGACACCGAGACATGTTTAATTAATTTCTCAAATAATAATACATAAAATAATATAAGATCAAAATGGCGGCCGCTTCTTTCTAATATTGGAGTTTTGTAACTAGTGTTCATTTGATAAGAATCCTTTCGGAACCTATATTATAGTGAAAACCGTATCAAAATCTGTAACGTGATTTAGAAGAAGCGGAGAAACAGACAGACGAAAACAACGACATTGTTTTGTAGTACTTAAATATTAAAGAAGTAATTTTATTCTATTAGATTATTAACAGATACTGCATGCAACCACCTTACAAGGAGATGAAGAGGTTGGCAGACGGGAGAAAGGTGTGGGGATTTCTCCACCGGCAAGAGTTACACTCTTTAATACAATAATATGATAATCGAACCACCTTAAGCCGGCACTAAGTCATTATCACGTCTAGTAAAAAAGGCAACGAGAGTCAATCCACAAACGGGACGACCCCAACCACCAACTCCATGACACTTTGACATTACCACAGATTGAAAATCGCAATCAATGTACAAAAACAGCGAAGCGAATTCAATCAGAGTGAAAACCGCGGCAGTGCAGCCAACATTTCACGCTCGAGTATGGACAAACATACTCCCGACGGGCCGTCTGTATGTGTCAGCATTTTGCGGTGCTAGCTTATGCAGACGAGGGAGTTTTGTTGGCGAAGGACACACTTTGAAATAAATAAAAGTAATTAAATTAAATATTGTTGTGCCCCTAAACCATAATACAAATAATAAACTACTAAGTTAAACACTGAATCGAATGAAAACATGACCAGAAAAATGTTGTATGGATATCTAACCACATTAAGCCGGAACTAAACCATTCTCACATCTAGTAAAAAAAGGCAACGAGAGTCAATCCACAAACGGGACGACCCCAACCACCAACTCCATGACACTTTGACATTACCACAGATTGAAAATCGCAATCAATGTACAAAAACAGCGAAGCGAATTCAATCAGAGTGAAAACCGCGGCAGTGCAACCAACATTTCACGCTCGAGTATGGACAAACATAGTCCCGACTGGCCGTCTGTATGTGTCAGCATTTTTGCTATGCTCGCTTATGTAGACGGGGGAGTTTTGTCTGCGAAGGACGCTATTCGAAATAAATAAAAGTAATAATCATCTTGTTATTAATATCCCGGTTGTGTTCAGTGCGCGAGGGTCCGGGGTCCGGCTTGACCATGATCCGGGATTTGGCAGAACAGGTAATTACAGTGGGGCGACTGGCATCTGACCTCTGTGATCCTGTTAACAGCCGGACATAGGGGCCCATTGTGACGCTGTTACATCTCAAATTCAACATTTTCTCTAGCCACAAATCTGTATTAAAACGCATTTTCGACACTACGATTGTCGACCATCATTGAGAAAAGGTTTTTTCGCTGCAATACGAACAACATGTACATCGCTTAATGGCATTAATGACAAACTACACGTCGGAAAATAGTAATGCGGCCTATTTCAGACGTACCTACGTCTTAACTTGCTAAACAGTCAAACCTAGATACCTCGACTGTACGTATGACTTCCGTAATTATCAACTCCCACGTCCGATCAGCGGCGGCAGAACTCATCAGGAACGGGTGACAGACACGCCAGAATTCTGACAGTACGCACAAAGCACAAAACAAAACCCTACCCTGATCCTAAATCCCGCTTGTAATTTTCCTGGAAACATTTTCAATAATAGGCCGGCCTTAATGCTCCGACTTGTGGACGCAGCTAGCCCGGCTGCGTCCACGGCTGACATTGTATGAAACACGAATGTGTTGTCAATCAATTCTGACGAACAAAAAAGTACACCGCGGTTAGCCTCCTCGTCTACACTAGCTTTGCAGGCCAACAGAGCGCACACACAAAATACCGTGTATACAGAATGCATCTGCGATTCAATTTGGGCTCGTGACCCAAATTTAAAGCACGCAGCCCCGACTGTGATTGCCTATTGATTTATTTCGTGAAATATGTATTCGGCACCGTAAAACGAGTGTTATAACTCGCCAATCGAGTTCGTTGCGCGCTCGAGTGGAATAAATTCCAAATTCAATTTATTATCGGATGCGTAGTCCGCGGATCGCGTGGGCTTCATGCGAACTCGGATAGAAATGACGACTCGACTTGGTAGGGACATGGGTATTTTAAATGTCACAAAGAAGAACATGACGTTCGCAGTGTTTTATGTTGATGTTGTTTTATTGTTCTAGTGAAAAGAGCATTGAATCTGCCGGAGAAAAAGAGAGGCAGAGGACGACCTCCATATACATGGTACACTAGAATGACCATCGTTATAAATAATAAAAATCTACCGGATGCGAACCCCAGACAGAATGTCATGGCGCAGACAAATTAGGAGAGCCGACCCCACATAACGTAAGAAGTGCAAGGAAGAAGAACAAGAGAAAGTTGTTTTATTATTCTCTCCCTTAGAACAATAATAATAACAGGGTTATGTGGTAGAGGTGGAAGAACGAACTAGGAACAGCTGGTCTCCGAAGCCAATATTTTGGACGAAATAAAGTCCGCAGACTGCGTTAGCTCCAAGTAGAGGATGGGGAAGGATCGCGTCGAACGGAGAGCATAATATGTAAGTCGACTGAACGGGCATAAACCTGTGGGACCCACCCAGGTATCGTTGGTTGGATGGAGTTGAGAAAGACGTGCATGCATTAGGCATCCTCGACTGGCGAGAGATGGCACAGGATAGGATGCGGTGGCATTCTCTGATGTCGGACGTCAAGATCCACTTATGGGCCGCTGAGCAAACTCAGTAAGTAGATAGTAAATCGTTTTATTGTTCAAGTGATACGAGCGGTCCATCCAGCCCGTCCGATGGAGTAAACTCACCCAGACACCTTCAAGGGCAATGGATTTGTTTTGTTGTTGTTAAGTATGTTTTAATTTTTGTTTTGTATATACGAATTTACTTTTGCTTTTAGGCTTAAACTCTGTCAATTAGGGGTAGGCGTAAACAACGGTGACACAGTTTCTCACCAATGTAACTTTGTTTACAATTCAAACTGTTATGTAAACTATTTAAATCTTTAAATTTAGTTTTACGTATACCTAATCTATCTCGCTAGAAGTACGCGGGGACCTTTCGACCTCAACGGCCTTAGGCTCCAAGAGCATTGTTTAGCAATACTCCAAGGCCTACTAAGCTATGTCGGCAATATTGGTTTTTTTACGCGGATCTACGCATTTCTCATTCGATTACGCAGAGATATCTGAGCAATAGTAATGGAGCAATGACTGGAGACGGTCCGTAGTAAAGACCTTTTTATTTTTATGGGGAAATAAGTTGGCTACGTTACTTTAGTTAACATTAAGGCTAGTTTCGCCCGAGCGCGTATTTTTCGTAGAATCATATTCTCAATATTACGATAACAAAGTCAATCAAATTTTGTAAACGCGATCTAGAAACCACCAGCATTCTTGTGGTTTGTCAGATTTTCGTTTAAATTTGTCGTTTCAAAGAAACCCGAGATTTAAAATTTGTATGGATGTTCTTATAAGTAAACTGCTATTTTGGAGACCAACTGCCTCGTAAACTGATCGCGTAGTGTGGGTACGTTCCCTAGGTTTTGGAAACAGTACTGTAGGAAGCTTGTACCAAACCGTTGACCGTAAGCTTCTCATGAAATCAAATACAATAACAGTATTCGTGTCTATTTTCAAAAGCACTACGAGTACATCCGGTCCGTCATATTCTGACCCATGACATCTCATATCTCGCCGACTCCATTATAATAACTTGTAATACTACGCCACTGAAGTAAATTGGTACAACTTTTCTCTTTTATTGAACTACGAAATACATATCACGGATAATGCGTAATAGTAGCGATATTATAATAAAGATGTAAACTTGTTCGTATGTATGTAATAAGTCTGCGTATGTCGCAGGTAATAACTGGAACTGCTGATAAGATTCGTAAATTCTTTCGCAGATAGAAAAGTATTCAACAAATCCCTTGCAACTTTTTAAATGAAAATTATAGGATCCTGCAGATAACTTATGGTTCCCAAAACAGTTACTTTATCTAATACTAGTGGACCCGGTGCGACTTCGTTTGCGTGGTACCTACCTCTACCCTAGACCTATATTGTCTCTACACCTATTCAATTGGATCAAGATGGCGGTGTACTACCGAAGATCGGCGGTACAGCCGCAGGTAATTACAGTAGAGCGACTGCCATCTGACCTCCGTGACCCTGTTAATAGGAACCTGACCAGATTGGATCATGGTCACAATTGAATGTGCAGGTATCGGTTCTATAAATCGGTTAGTGTTCAACTTATGTAAAGTCATTGAAAATGGCAGCACTGGAAATCGAGCTCGGTACCGCTCACTTCCAAGGCGGACCCGCTACCCGGATGACGATGATCTTCTTCTTATCGAGTCGATGGACTTAACTCCCCCTTACACTTTGTTCGCCCAGTATTCGGCGACGCATAGCCATACAGCAACGATGGACCGACCTCAAACAAGTCCTCGTGCAAGTTTTAGGACACAACGAGCATGAGGCGAGGTGGTCCATGGTTTGCGGAGATACGCACAGTCACAGAGAGGATTTTTATTTACAAATCCCCACTTAGGTGGACCGACGACCTGGTAAGAATCGCAGGTACCAGTTGGATGCGGAAAGCACAGGACCGGCCTTTGAGGAGATCTCTGGTGGAGGCCCATGCCCAGCAGCAGACGTCTTCTGGCTGATATGATGATGATCCCCACTTGAAAAGGTTCTCTTTGCATCGACCTACCTGATTCCGCAGTCTATTAAGGTAGCCTATTCTAGGCAGGCCGCGGAAGTTGGTTTCGTGACGATGATGATATCAGAAAAGACCCCATGTGTACAGTAGGTCAGTGTATAATTATCCAATTGTATAAACACCGGTGACACCAGCCGTTAAGTACATAACACTCGATTCCACGTATCCGCAGACACTTATTGTCAACATTAGTACCTATCAGAACCACAGTATGCATAACGAGCAGTAGTACGTCTACATACAAGTGGCTGTATACCTACGCGCCTCTATTTCTCATACCTACCTACATGCATACATACTCGCGCATCCCATAGGGGTAGGCAGATACTATAGAATGTATGAATGTGCAAGAGGCAAAAGAGGTGTGTCCAGGATCGTAGCTTGTGACAGTCGATAGTCTCTGCCTTTTCTACCCCTAATTTTCTAGTTCGCTCTAAATTTGTCGCTATAAAGATTATAAAAACACAGAACAACGAACTGGCAAACGGAACGGGTAATACAGACGGTGTAGAAGCGGACGGACGCATTGAATGACAGTCTTACTGAATGAATTTATTACATAATTAGATTTTGCGTCTATGACAATGTGCTTCTTACAAAATTACAGTTTTGGTCATTTTTGCCATATAAAACGATAATTTCATGGATAACTAATTATAGCAGCTCGAGCGGAATAGGAGGTATGCACTATGTATTTCAGGGGCACTAAGTACCGAACTAGTTGGCCGTGTGGTGTCCGGCAGAGTAGAATAGCACCAACCCCTTACAATCGTGGGTGTCGTACTAGACGACTAATGTTTTCGAAGCAAAAGATCTAAAGTCTTAGTAGGCTGGAAAATTGGCAGCGGCTTTTTCCATTGTTATATTTATGACACTGCGATCTCCAAGTCGCCTGCCAAACGTGGTGATTATGGTAATGACCTCCCATTTCGTGGGAGAAGCCCTAAGCCCTGCATTGGACTGTTATGGGCTATGATGATGATGAAGTACCGAAACGTCTTACTGCTGCGTCTTTCTACTGTGCTACGGTCAACAGTATAGCCACGAGAGCGCTAAACGCGCCATTTCGCGCGAATCAAGCGGCCACTATGCTTAGCGCGGCAATTCCGCAATGTTTGACTGTGTAATAAGCGTCGATTCGCATCTACCCACGAGCGATTATGCTGGTAAAGGCTCTACCGAACAGAAGCGATAATATTGCGAGCGTTTTTGCGATATCGCGATCCACGACCCACATTGCTGCGTTAGTAACGCCCTGTGGCAATCACGCCATTTAAAATGCATCATATTCGTTGTAAAATCTTTATTACAAAGGACGCCACCACAGGAAGCAGGAACGCAAGCGCTCTACTTCTATCGCTGTCTTAATACAAACTTCTGAATTTAGTCGACTGAATTTAACCAAATAAGCGCATAAAACAGATATCGTAATAACGCCCTTGCGGCACTCGATAGTCTTTTGGAATACGAACATCAGCGTCGGAATGTGTATGCATACGATATTTCGCGCGATATCACCACACCTGTGTAGGAGAGCCTTATGCCCCGGAGCATTGTCGGTGCTCCGGGGTCGCGATCGACGTAGAATGTGGGTCATAATCGGTCAGATGTAAGCAGGCACAATGGAAGAAAGGTGATGGGTACGCGACACATTAGGTGATGCGAGGTTGTGTTATGAGTGCAATTTCCCTGGAAGGAAGAGCGTGAAGCAAAAATGTACGTGCTAGGGTAACGGACTAGTGGCAGGTAAGTAGTCCCATCACATAAACAGCCCATAACAGTCCACTGCTGGACGTGAGCCTTCAGATCAGGCTTTGAAATAATGTTAGCTTGGCAGGCGGGTTGGACAGATGTCCATAGTCTATATGTAATCAATCAGCTTACCATCAGGCGGGGCGTACGCATGTTAACCATCTTAGCGTGTACCCGTGTCTGTGGCAGTGCAAGGCCTTTCACGTAACTAACATTTGCTATACCTAATTACGATGTTACCATAAATAAAGTACATTACTGAAAGAAACCTAACCCCAACATCTCTGAACCCTAAAAGGTGTAAGGCATTGTAATTGTTAATTTTCTGTGTGGAACTGTTGTTTTAGATCGATTTACCCTATTTTTGTATTGTGTTATGTCGTGGCGTCTATGATGTAATAAAGCTTTCCAGTCCTATTCTACTCTAGAATGCGCAATTCGTCAAATCAGTCTTCCAACACTACCGAAGCCCTTATCAGCAGTTACCACCGACCTCTACAAAGCCCTCAGCGAACCACGCCTACCAAACCGCGAACACAGCGTCACAGCGGCCACCACCAAGCTGTTTGCTGAACAAACAAGTCCGCATGGATTGCGGAATGTGTACGTATCACTTATTATATTTGTACAAGTGTTGTTAGAAACAGCCCTGTCGACGGGAAGCATTATGTCGTCGAGAAGGTAAATTTTTTTTTTTTTTTTATGTAGCGACTAGCCAGGCATTTGACCACCATCTTGCCTGCTGGTAAGTGACGATGCGGCCGATGATGGAGCATGCCTGTCTAGGAACAGCCTATTCACTCTGGCCTCACTTTAAAATTAATTTAAAAAAAAAAACTGTAAAAGAGTTCATTGACGAGTGATGCCCTTCATTCCCCTCCGCTGTAATGGCTTTGTGGTTGTGTTGACATCTAATGAAATCGATTATTTATGACATACTTCTTTTTTCATGTTTTTTGACATTTTTTTGTAATTGATTACCTACATTGATCTCATATTTTAATATTTTTAAATTGACTTAATTACTTTTTTATGTATAATTTTGACATAATTCTATTATAATAACTCGAATTCTTTATTTGGACATGCCAATGATTGTTATTCGTAATTTAATTATTTAAATTGTATTTTGATTGTTGAAGTTAACTATTGTTAATTTTATATCATTGATTTATATATTGTTAATTTTATATTATGACGATGTGTGTATAATACTATAAATAAATATAAATATGAATATGAATACATTGACTGTCGAATTCGAAGCGAGTTCCCTGTGGGTACGCGAGACGACGATGGAATTTTAAATGGCTTGATTACCGTTTCGGTGGCCCGTTTGGCTATGCAAACATTTGCTGATACAGCGGGCAAATGATAAAATACTATCGCAACGTAAACCATCCATGTAAAAAACCTACTTCTAGTAGGTAAATACAATATAGGAATTGTAGTTTATAACACGTGTAAGAGGTACCGGGTTTGAATCCCGCTGCGGCCATGTACCAATGATTCTTTTCTGAGTTATGTACATTAGTTAAATTCTAACCGATGCTCTTACGATGAGGGAAAACATTGTGATGAAACCTGCAAATATCAGGCAACTGAATTTGTAACCATGATCCAATCTGGTCAGGTTCCCCTGGTAGCAAAGTCACGGAGGTCAGATGGTAGTCGCTCCACTGTAATTACCTGATCGTCAAATCCTGGATCATGGTCAAGGCGGACCCCGGGCCCTCGTTCTCGAGAACACAACCGGGGTATTAACGCTAAGATGATTATTTAGTTTATGACACGTGTGTAGAAACGTGGCCGGCTCATACGCTACATAAGAGACCGAAAGGAGATACCCGTCTCGTTCAACCATTTGGCGAGTGACGCACGCACTATGGGGCTCGGCTGAAAATCGGCGCTGTAGTTTCTCTATATGTATACTGAGCTGAGTTCTAATTTGGCATGACCCTACAATATTCACCATATTCAGCACTGATTTTGTTACAACTTGTTTGATATAATTGTAGTAATTGCCAAATTAAACATATGTCTATGTCTAGATATCCCCTAAATCACCACGTGCCGGTCCCTCAACGTTTCAAGAGTCGGCACAGTTTCATCAAAGAAGTATCCACCAAGAGACCTAACCAAAACTCGGCTCAGTGAGAGATACAGCGTCACCCATCCTCCTGTCTGAGTTCCTACCGATTTGACCTGCCTTGGCCGAAATGGAAGTCTGAACATACTCCGGGCCCAAGTCGGACGAAGCAGGGAAAACATGTGTCGGTGGGGCTACAGTTTGGAGATGGCTTGCCAGTGTGGGATCTCTCCTCAGATAATGGCTCATCTGCTAGATTTTTCTGTGTGGCTTACCAACTGCACGAAGCCATGGATAACTCTGTATCTGCAGCGGATCACTAATTCTCGCAAATTCAACCCGCCACGAGTAGACACACGAAGAAGATAGATAGATAGATAGATAGATAAATTCTTTATTGCTCACACAAGAAACACTACATTAAAGAGTTCCGACAAAAACCATAACTAGTTGTGGGCAAAGGCGGCCTTATCGCTGCAAGCGATCTCTACCAGGCAACCTTTGTCTTAAGAACCGCTTGATACACAGGCAAGTCAACAACATGAACTTATACTAGGGAACTTACACTTAATACAAAGTAGAAATATATACATATAACAAAACTAATAATACATATAACCAATACACCTACATAAACTAAATAATATATTACCAATTAAGGACATAGATATTCACATGCCAGGCAAGAGGAGATGCGTGCGCAGCTTTGCCTTAAACGAGCTCAGTGACTTGGAGTGTCGAATCTCTTTACGTAACTGATTCCACAAGACGGTAGCTTTCACAGTAAAGGACTCTTTAAAATAGCCAGAACGTGTAAACGGAGGCCTCAGAGTATTATCGAGCGCCGATCGAAGATCCCGGACTAGGTCAGCACTCTGGAATCTGAAACCATCTCTAAGGTATTTGGGAGAACGGGGATCGAACAGTATTTTATACAGCAGCACCAACAAGACTCTCTCGCTTCCTACACATTTAGTTCGGGGCACTCTTGATCTGACCTTTCCTTAAAATATCAACGATTTGATTGTGATGTGTACATGATCCTCACAAATTTAACCAGCCACAAGTAGATACGCTTTTTTCTTATTATTTGACTAGCCAGGCATTTGACCGTCACCTCACCTGGTGGTAAGTGACGATGCGGCCGATGATGGAGCATGCCTGTCTAGGAACAGCCTATTCACCCTGGCATTGAAGGCGTCTAGATTACAATGCGTTCCATTCCTTAGAAGAAGACCTCTCTCGCTTCTTACACATTTAGTTTGGGGCACTCTGACCTTTGCTTAAATATCTCCGACAAATAAATAATCATGACTGGACACAGCCAGGTTTACCTCACGAATGGGAAATACAATACCTAAATATTATTCTTGCCAGTCATGCGGCGGCTTCGTGCATATTTTGTTATCAAGTTTTCTATTTTCAGATATTACAGAATAAGTTGTAGTTATGAATGACTTAAAACGACGTCTTGCACAAACAGAGTTTTGGCGGTTTCAGTCAACAACTAGCATTAGGGAACCACCAGATAAATAAAAAGTTATAGTGTGTTTCTTTAACTGTCAAAGTGCGATAAGTAAGACATCTAGAAATCGAGACAAAATTTCTTTATGAAGGGGTGATAAGTTTTTTACAGAGTCGGCAGCACGGGAGTGATTGATACCCCTGGTATTGCAAACATACATAAGCTACAAAACCATATATTCATATAAAAAGTTTATATGTACTTTGTTCGCA
Source organism: Blastobasis adustella (assembly GCA_907269095.1). Lineage (NCBI taxonomy): Eukaryota > Metazoa > Arthropoda > Insecta > Lepidoptera > Blastobasidae > Blastobasis > Blastobasis adustella. The sequence goes on from OU026132.1 coordinate 4,958,775, forward strand.
TAGGACGCCCATCGAAGTCTGAGTCAGCCTAAAATCAGCGCTGGGATTTGCTGCTGCCCTTTATTTAGGCAGGCCGCAAGCTTGTTTGCCTGCTTAGTGGTATAAAAAAATATACAATGTCGATTACGGGTGAATATTGGCAAAAGGTGCTACAGATGCTGGAGCCTCTATTGCTCTGGCGTGGCATTGCCGTGGCATTCATCATCACAGCCCATAACAGTCCACTACAGGATTTAGGTTCTCGGCAGGCGGGTTGGAGATCGCATAAGACAATGGAAAAAGCTGCCCATTTTCCAGCCGGAGGCTCTAGCTCGTTTGTCTCGAAAACATTAGTTGATTTGTACGACACCCACGAGTGTAAGGGGTAGGTGCTATTCTACTCTGCCGGACACCATACAGCTAATTAATTTAAAATTAAAATTTAATGTGTATTTGGGCCATATAAAGATTTGTCTATAACTGCATGTCAGGCAGGCCGCAAGCCTGGTTGGCCAGCTAAGTGGTATAAAAAAAATACGTCGATAATGTGGTAATGATTATTGGCAAAGGGTGCTCCAGATGCTGGAGCCTCTATTCCACTGGCGTGGCACAGCCGTGGCATTATTACGTATTATTACATCCAAAATAACAAAAAAAATGTTGAAATTTTAATACACCTGTCCTTTCTACACGCGCCGCAATGCAAAGGTGAAATCGATTAGCGGGCCCACGCATTATCGATACGCACAATCGGAATTTCATGAATTCGGCAATTAATGAACTGCCGAATTGTATGTGGTGAAAGAGCGGTTAAATTTAATACTGGTCGTTTTTAAAAAAAGAGATTCTGATCGTCTGCGTATCTGGTAGTTTGCTGTAGGGCATTTGCGTGTATGGTCATTTGATTCTGGTATAATGCGTCGAAAGGGGTTTGAAGTACCTATAACACCTCCAGTGGACATACATACATAAAGCTCACGCCTGTGTCCCACAGGTGGGGTAGGCAGACCTCCAGTGGACTAAGTCGGATATCCATGTTTTATATCATCATTGGCCTTAATCATAATGTATTATAATATATGGCCGTGTGGTGCCCGGCAGAGCATAATAGCACCAACCCCTTACACTCGTGGGTGTCGTACAAGGCGACTAATGTTTTCGAGACATAATATCTAGAGACTCCGAGGCTGTAAAATGGGCAGCAGCATTTTCCATTGCTATATTTATAAAACTGCGATCTCCAACTCGCCTGCTAAGCGTGGAGATTATGGCAATTACCTCCCCTTTCGTGGGAGAGGCGTCCTGCAGTGGACTGTTATGTGCTGTGATCTAACTACAATTTAATCGAGATATTATATGTAGATTAGCGGACTCGAGACCTTGGATGCTAAGGGGCGAAATGTCAAATAATACCTTGAATACAATTAGCACAGAAAACAAAAACTGCGTTCCGCATCTGCCTGATTGATTGTTCACTTTTTTGAACTCACTTACGCAATACAAAATTAACTATATTGTTTCTACAATACACAGAACTTGGTGATTGTAGGAGCATCGCAAAGTCATGAGGCATTTCATCTTAAGGTGCGAGTGCGTTGCCGATTACATTTCTTACTCGTGGCTGAATCAATAACCACGAAAAACCTATTCGCGCTGGCTGGGCTGTTCGCGACGTAGACCGCCTTTTTTTTGGTTTAAATGTAAATTATCATGTCGTGGCGTCCTTTGTAATAAATATTTTCTTTCTTTCTTAGTCTGAGCGGGACGCGGTGTCCAATAATTTACAGTATGCAAATTTGCGAGAACGCTTTAGACTACGAGATTAGTAACTATATCAAAATTAGGAATTTCATCCCTGTGCAACGTACTAGAAATAAAAAAAAATTTTAAACTTTATAACAGTATACATATTCTTGTATCGATTACGTTTCTGGTAAATGAGAAATATGCGTTTGCAGCAATATTCTTTTCGCACGCGTACGTACTTATTTTTACGTGAATTTCCAACTATCTCAATTTTGACAATCTATGGAAATTCGCGTAAGATACATGGCAAAGACACGACTTGTTCTTGAAATTGAAAATCTAGCTTATCTACGACTGCAAGCAAATTCTAGATGTTCAAACTGCACAAGTCTAGTAACGGTCATATAGCATGCCTGAGTAACCTCAGACAGACAAACATGTTCAGAATGGAACATTCTAAGAAACTAATTTTATTTATTTATATCAGCCTGAACCATCCCCCTGCTGGGCAAAGGCCCCTTATGAAACTAATTACTTTCCAGACATTTGGCCGGCACTTTCCTACGTTGGTACATTATGAATGATGCCCTTTACCTTCGCTCGCGTTGGCATAGGCTTGGCCAGTATGACATAAATCGAACATGTACAGTCAACAAAATATCGACCTACCAAAAACCAGTATAACATGAGCTAGCGTTTCTACAGACGCGCATAGCAACGTTAGGTTCTTTATACCGGTTTTGCCCGTCTCCTGTACAGCTGGCTATACAAAGAAAGCCACCAGGTGCACGCGCAGGTGTTGTTTACCCTCTAATATGAATCTATAATGGCCGGCCTTTGCCCATTCGAGTGTGATAGTGTTATCGCTATTCGCGTCTCTCTCACACGCGTAGGGCGGGACAGAGATGAGATTAGCGATAGATAATGATAGTTTAGCTCTTTAATTGGTGGTTCTAATAATAATGGGCGTAGAGTACAATTTCAGACAAACAGGGAAGGGAAATTAATTCAATTTGGATTGTACGCAAAGTATGCCTCGACATATTGGCTTATTGTTTTTTTTTATGCTGCAGTGAGCAGACAGCCCACCTGAGGGTAAGCGGTAACCGTCACCCATAACATCTACGATTCATGCATTTAGGTTGCAGGCAACAAAAATGCTGATCCGGAGGTGTATTCTCACTGTGAGGACTAAGATGAAATGCCTCGTGCCTGTAATGGCGCTAGCTACCTTATGAATGATGTGACCGAAGGTAGAGCATGCCTGTTTAGAAACAGCCTATTCACTCTGGCCTAGGAGTTCCAATTGTGCTCTATTCACTACACTACAGCGTTTCTAATTCCAGCTAGAAGAATTATATTCCATTGAAATACGCGCACAAAGAGGGCGACCGTGTGGCCATAAGTTTTATTACACACTTTTTGCTAACATAGCGTTTACTTGCACACTCCACAAGTCCGTCCCTCGTGGCCGATGCGTCTAAGTCTGTATGGAAGTCTCAGAAACGGCGCAATTCCTAATACAGTAACTACTGTCGCATGGGCCCCGCGCGTTAGCCGCACGCGGCTGCGATGCACGGACTTGTGCCTATGCAAATGCTTATAACTTTGAAATTGGTGTCCCATCAATCACAGTCCATAAAGTCCACTGTTAGACTTGAGGTACCGAGATCGAACCCCAGTACCGCCAAGTATAACAATGACGTTTTCCTGAGTTACATTAGTTGAACACTAACCGACGCTCCTACGGTGAGGGTAAACAACGCGATGAAACCTGCACATCCAGGCGACCATGATCCAATCCTACAATAAAAACTGTAGGACCTGTATACTCCTAATGAATGCAATAAATACATTGATTATTGACTAATCTGGTCAGGCAGTCGCTCCACTGTAATTACCTGATCTGCCAAATCCTGGATCATGACACTTTCATCACACATATTATCGAATTTGTTACCACGGTTAGTATTGTTGTGTAGTGATTAACCACAGGTCTTAAATATAGGGTCATGGCCAAGGCGGACCCCGGGCCCTCGTGCGCGTTTTACAACCGAGATATTGACGCCAAGATGGTTATTATTGCCACAAACTCCACGCTTTGCCGGCAACTTGAGATCGCAATGTTTGAAAATACTAAACAGCAAACGCTTCTGCGCATTGAAGCCTTCGAAACAATGCTTATTGTAGGGGAAGGCGCTCTAAGAAAGCCGACCATGCATAACGAGGAGTGTCGAGGACAAAAGAACTTTCAACAGTTACAACTCCGTTCCGACACCTGAACGAGGGAATCACTTAAGTGCGACACCACTAAATACATTTAAACGTTTAAGTACTACTCAAACGGGAGAGGATCGTGCAGAAAAACGTGCATACCTGGGCCGAATAGCCGGCAAGCGCCCGGTTGGACGGCCCAGGTATCGATGAACGGACGAAGTCCGGAAAGATCTGCGTGAAATCCAGATAACGAACTGGGAACAAATGGCGCACGATAGGGAACAATGGCGAATTCTTATCTCGGAGGCCAAGATCCACTTCGGGTCGCTAAGCCAGCGAAGTTTAAGTAGTAAATAGGTACTACTCATGGACACCACACACGACAAATGACCACCAAGTCAAGATAGACCGGCGGGCTCTATCGTTCCATGGTCACAGTTGATATGAACACAACTACGGAGCTAAAATAATCATAACTTGCTTCGGATCTAAAATACACTGTGATGGCGTCGTAGGTTACCGTAAGTCATCGAGTACAAAAAAGATTCCACTTTGTACCAATTGTAGAGGTTTATGAGACCCACAAAAATTTGGTGTGCCCGTGTACAACTGAGCAAAAACAGTCACTCAACTTTTTGGTGACCATTATGTGTCTGAAAAGCGAAACTGCCACTGCCAAAAGCATGGGAGGCAGACTGTTTTTTTTACTACAAGAGGATATGTACTATCGCCACAATAAAATCAGAGTTTGGGAAACTAAAAAAAGGGGATGTGCACGGGCTGTGTGGTGTCCGGCAGAGTAGAATAGCACCAACCCCTTACATTCATGGGTATCGTACAAGGCGACTAATGTTTTCGAGGCAAAAGATCAAGAGTCTCCGTAGTCTGGAAAATGGGCAGCAGCATTTTGCATTATTATATATAAACACTGCGATCTCCAACCCGCCTGCCAAGCGTGGAGATTATGGCAATAACCTCCCCTTTCGTGGGAGAGGTCCTAAGTCCTGCAGTGAACTGTTACGGGCTGTGATGATGATGATGATGATGATGTGCACGAGCAGACCAACGTTTTGTGAGTCTCCTAAAATCTACTATCGTTCGCTACAAAGTGTTGTTTTTTCTGTACTCGATGACGTAGATAACCTACTGCGCCCTCACAGTCTAAAACAAGTCAGTTGTGATGGCGGTCAAATGCTTGTCTTGTCTAATATAAAAAAAAAAAAAAAAAAAAAGTTGTAGTAATATCCTAAAAATAGCTAAATGTGATAGTGCTACTAAGTGGTGTCACTTACGTGGTTCGCTCTTTGACGTTGTCATAGCGTTGTAGTGGTAGGCCAAAAAGAGGTTCTTTATTATAGTTACGTTAATATAGATATTCTATAATTATAGGTACATATTCGATGTCAAACGAGCACCACGTGGCGGAAAGAGGTATCATTTTTTTTTTTATTCCGCTAAGTTAGCAAACAACCTTACAGCCTGCCGGATGGCAAGCAGTCACCGCAGCCTATGGACCACAACTTCTAACGATTTACACGCTCAGGTTTCATTATCATCAGAATAAAAAAATCTTGATTATCATGCTATCTGCGTGGTACTATAGTGTTTTGACAGAGTTCTATCATTGGTGGGTGTATATAAAAACAGAACCTACGTAGAAGCCAAAGTTGAACGCCCATCCTAAACATGTAGTTCTTCAAGGGGTAAAAAGGTTTTTACGGGGTCGGCGGCGCGTGGGTGATGTCATTAGTATTGTAAACATCCATAGGCTGCGTTGACTGATTGCTTACAATCAGGCAGGCCGTAAGCTTCTTTGCCACCTTGGTGGTATAAAAAACTGCTAATTAGCGGTATCATTTATGACAGAATGTTGACACTTGGCGAAAATGTTCATTTTGAATAACGACGAAAAAAAAAGGGGTGTTACAAGTTTGACGTGTGTCTGTCTGTGGCATCGTAGCCCCCGAACGGAGGTACCGATTTGGATACGGTTTCATCTATTTGAAAGTCAGTTTAATCGTTATTGTTCATAGCTTTGTTTCATTAAAATCGGTTCTATAATATAGAAAATATTTGACATTGAATATTTAAGTTTAGGTAAACTCGGGGGTTATTCGACTATTTCTGTCGGTTAGGTTATGTAGCTGTTAAGGTACTCTTGGTACTCTCATTAATTTGAAGCCATCCTAACTAACAAAGCATATATATCGGCTACACATACCTACCTATACCATGCTTCATCCAAGCTAACACCTCACCATACATCGACCAAGCCATCAACACCGCAGCCGGCGTTTCAACACAACGCCCGACGGCGATGCGTCAAATTTGGACGTTGACGGATAGGTGGAGCGGATAGGCCATGCAGCGGGGGGTTGGGCGGCAGAAAGGGTAGCTACGCAGTTGCTAACATCGGAGAAAACATGGGAAAACATCGTGAGGAAACTTGTACATTCAGACGACTGAAAATGTACTTAACCATGATAAAATCTGCGGGGCTAATGGGTATCTCAGTGGAAAACTGAATTTGACATAAAGTAATCTTACACCACTCTAATTTGGTAGACGTTTTAGTCAGTGGCCGACGTAGATGACGTAGTGTATAATTATCTAATGTCAAATTCAGTTTCCAATCGAGTTACACAATAGCCCCGCTGGTCAGGTTTCCCCGTTAACAAAGGGTCGTGGAGGTCAGGTGGCAGTCGCTCTACTGTAATTATCTAATTGGCAAAATCCTGGATCATGGTCAAGGCAGGTACCGGGGAATCAGCGTTTGACGCAACGTGGACGTTGACGGATAGGTGGAAGGGACAGGCGGGCGGGGGATTGGGTGGAAGAAACGCGTGCTACGCAGTAGCTAACTGGATTTCCTATATTTCAACACATGATAGAGTGATGATAGATATATGAATTTTTTAAGTACTACTTAAGAAGATTTTACTGATCCCTGGCTGGTCTCAATTTAGGTTAAGGATGTAACGGGGAACCGAATAAAGCGCTGTCTATGTCTAATTTGTACTATTGTGTAGGGGAAATTCCGAAACCATTTTTAAAGGTTTCGTAAATTATTTCACAGAAACGTAAACCATCACGTACCTAGAAGTACAACCACGTAGTACCTAGACGTTTTATTCTCGCGTCTAAATTCTATTTTCATTATCACAGCCCATAACAGTTCACTGCAGCACTTACGGCCTCTCCCATAAGAGGTTATTGCCATAATTTCCACGCTTGGCAGGCGGGTTCGAGAGCGCAGTGTTGTAAATATAAGAATGAAAAACGCTGCTGCCCATTTTCCAGCCTACGGAGACTCCAGCACTCTTACCACGAAAACATTATCGCCATGTACGACACTCACGAGTGTAAGGGGTTGGTGCTATTCCACTCTGCCGGACACCACACGGCCTCTCACTTCTATACTATTATTATAAAGTGTTCATTTATAGATGTGTTGATAAATATTGGGATCCATGTTTATACACACCTGTTGCGGTCGATATACGATAAGCGTGATCAGAGATTACTAGGGCCAAAAATAGTAAACGTTTATGGAGTGCAACATTTGGATTTAGTTTTGTACAGTCACCAGCAGTGTGAATAAATCCTGTAATAGAGCGGCTCAGCTCGAAGCATGCTCGCCGCGCGAGGCTGCTTAGTTGCGCAGTTTGTGCGTTGAGGCAACGTGCTCGCGGCGAGCTAAAATGCGCCGCACAAACAAAATGGTGACGAACGCGATTACAGCTGCTGTTTTCGTCATAATTCACCGCGGTAATAAACCAGAAGAAGAAAAAGCTCATGTGATTATAATTTAACAACAAAAATCAAAGTTTAGGTCGAATGGCAATCAAAAAAGCAACACGCGCGCATTCGTCGTTTTTTGGTTTTTGAGTCTCGGATGCACGTCTGAACACGCGAGGCGCGCACGCTGAGGCACCTTTGAGATGACAGAAATGGACATGGATGGACAGAAAACTGACCGCTGGCACGTACGAATTTGAGCAAATGGGCGAGGCGTGCGTGCCTCGACCAGACGCTGCCTCTAATTCGTACGCACCTTTAGAATGCGGAGTTGTACTTTGGATATCTTTATGCCCCTTATAGTTACTGCATAGCCTATGGATGTTTGCAACTTTAGGGGTATCACTGGCATGTTGCCGTACCCTATCACCGTTGGCAAGTAAAGTTTTCATCATATATTTGATTACGAGTATATAAGAGTACAAATACAGTTCTTTGGTACTTATCAGAATTAAATAGAACCCCACTGGCCTTACATTCCAGAATTTAGGTCAACAAATAAATAATATGAAAGAATACCATTAAGTAATAGAATGAGGGCAAATCATAACCTCACAAAGAGGTAAGTGCATACTTTACATTATACTCATGAGTATAGTGTAAAGAATCTACTACATATTTCTCCAAGCTAAAAATAACAAATCTATCCATTGATTCATGCAATGTAGGTATGTGCACTCGTTCTCTCCATTCACAGTTTACAAAGACGATTTATGAATTGTATCTTTGAAACAACTATTGTTGGGTGGGAGATGTAAATCTATACAAAGTAAAATCAAGGTCGCTTCCTGCCGTCTGTCCCTATGTATCTGTATACTTCGATATTTTAAACTACTCAACGGATTTTAATGAGGTTTTCAACAATAGATAGAGTGCTTCAAGAGTAAGGTTTATAGGCAAGGAAAAAGGCTAGGTAGGGGTAAAGTAGGTGTACGTGAACGAAGAAGCGGGTACACTAGTAAATCTATAAAATGGGGAATATTACCCAGCGGAGTGTCGGTGGACATGGTTAGCGGGTCCCCGTCGTAACCGAGAGGGACGAGTTCGACCCCCAGTGCCGTTATTACTTACCAATGACTTTTTCTGAGTTACGTATATTAGTTCAACACTAACCGATGCTCTTACAGTGAGGGTAAACATCGTATGGAAAACTGCATATTCAGGCGACTGAAGTGTAACTGACCATGATAAAACCTGGTCAGGTCCCCTGTTGACAGGGTCACGAAGGTCAGGTGGCAGTCGCTCTACTGTAATTACCGAATCTGTCAAATCCTGGATCGTTGTCAAGGCGGAAACCGGGGCCTCGTGCGCAAGAGCATATTCGGGATATTTACGCCAAGATTATTGTAATAAATTGTTAGCTGAACAACTTACAGTCTACGTGTATGGTCACATTTTGCACAAAATCAGGTATAATGGATATAGATTTATGGTAAAAGTTTACAATATTCTTATGTATGGAAGTGGGTGATGTGTGGGCCAATAGGTACTTGGTGAAACAAAACAATGTGTAAGGAAGTCATCTTATTATTCGTGGCCTCTTAAGTTTTCTCATGTAGACAATAGAGCAGATGATCCACCCACTGCAAACAACTGGGTTAAATAAATAAAATAAGATTCAATAAATATATTTTATTGAAAATGTAGGTAGGGAATTCTGTTGAGAATTACTTTTACTTTCCAAGGCATGAGAGCTCACTCAGGAGCAAAGAATAAAAGAGAGTGAAGAGAAAAATCAAGCTCAAACTAACAGAAAAAGAATAAAATGATCAGGTACTGTCATTTGTATTGTAATTGTATAAATTATTTTACCACATCATAGCCGCGTTAAAATGTGTTATGTTGTTTATATGATGTGTGGACAGGTTAGGATAGGCAAATGGCTGGGCTACAGTTTGCTGTTATATAACTTTTATGATAAACAATGTTCATTTACAGAATGCACAGACTACTGACTATTATTATTATGAGTTAATAGGGAAGCAATAAAGGCTGATGTACCTATATCTGAGCTGGTGTGTTTAATTATTGTCCTCCGTAACACTACATATCACTGTACAAAGTTTTGAGTTTACTTTTAACCATGTATCAAGTCTATTTTTAAAACTATTGGTTGATGGAGTGTCAACTATCTCTTGGGGCAGCTTATCCATATATCTTGAATGTCCACATAACCAATTGCATGTAGTTAGCGGTTTGGGCAAGGGGAGAATTACAGAGTTGCAATAGAGACTATACCATTTTTAAGTAATAATAATTATGAAAGGATGCTAGACGAGGAAGAGGAACATAGTCAATCGGTGTGGTAGGTGTATTACATGTTCTTTAGAACCTCCATGTTATTGAGAAAATTCTTGCCAGACAGTTGCAATATTCCACTTTGATACACACAACTCATACAAGGGAAATAAATGAATTGTACAGGAAAACTCAACAATAACAACAACAGCCTATTCTAGTCCATATTAATGGGGAGTTTTGCCCTGATCTTGGCAGACTGGTTGAGATCAGTGAGGCTGGCTTCCATATGTAGTCATGACCAAACTAGGTTACCTAATATAATGCCTAATAATGGATTTGGCACTTTATATGTATTATCAAATACTGGAAAGATATGTATGCTAGATATTACCTACTACTACAATTAGTAACAGGTAAATATCTAGCATCTGATTGAACAAGATTAACTATCAAACCACCTCATATTTTTACATATTATCAATCTATAAATTTTAATTGGGTTTTTGTGGTTTGATAAGACAATGATTGCCTCTATAGTTAATTAACTTCTTCAATATGATAGGCTTTTTCAGTAGCAGTTTTAAGACATAAACAGCTGCAATCAGAGCAGCCGATGAAAAAATGTTTCTACTGATAAAACCTATTGTATTGAAGAAATTTCTATAGTTAAGCTCGTAAGTATACATGCACAACACTCCCCTATCGGTTTTCCGTTTTTTAATCAGAAATGGAGACAAGGAAAGAGAAATCACTTCCAAAAAACATTTGCCACATTGTGACTAATATACTGTTTATAAAACAAGCAGTAAGGAAACAGCCTACCAAAATGCTGAGTGTTTTTAAACATTTATTGTGGTGAAACAGCCAATAATTAATGTTTATGCAGTGGTAAATTTGGCAAGCCAATCTGAATCAGAAACCACTGAAACTAAACATACTTGGCTGAACAAATGTAGTACAAAACCACATACGTAGGTACTAGTATGGCAAAATACAGAACGGATAAGCATTGAACATTGATATAGTCAGACTAAACATTGACCTACAATTTCAGACTTGGCTTCGAAACAGAATGAGATGAACACACACTAATAATTAAAATACCAAGAAATTTATCGAGAATAGTGTTTCGAGAAATTATATACTTAGTGAAAAATGTAGAAGATTGTGAAAACATAAAAATGTAGAAGCTATGGACATTTTTCATCTGAAATATTTTATTTGTAAATTTGTTTTTCTTTTCATATTTTAAATATAGATAATACAACCTATATAGAAAAGCCTTCCTCACATACAGAAAAAGGCAACTTTTGTAAGTATAATAATATAATAAATTGTAGGTACTAAATACCTCAAGTAAATGAAAAATTTTGAAGATTTAGGTATAGACATTTTTATATTATATTTTATTAAATTTTTTTTTTTTACATTTATAAATATGAATAAATCAACCAGCATAGAAAAGCCTTCCTGCCATACAGAAAAAGGTAACTTTTGTGAGTATGGGTATTTTAATAAACCTTAATGCTAGCTAAACATTGGTACCAAGTACAGCACCAAAAGAACCAGTTTGGTAGGTTATGTAGGTAGGTATAGTCAAGCAAAAAGCACAATGTAAACATCATTTGCAAATACATGCATTCTTGGAAACGTTATTTGGTACAAAGTCAGCGTTTTTTACGTAAAATCGTGGTAATCATGTATCGTTCAGTGTCGAGTAATACCTTCATACGACTTATTTTGAAGCCGATAGGAAGATGGTATCTAATGACTATTCCATGAACCACACGGCGGAGTAGCCAGAAAACAATATGGTAATGTAATCAGACGCCGCACCGACGACATGCAAAGGCGACGTATCGCTTCCAGATCATCTGACACGACAAAAACAACCGCCGCAAAGGATTTTGTGGTTATGGCGTATTCTCGGGCCGAGACGCGAAAATCGGGACGAGATCAGCGTGGGATGTGAGCAGCTGGCGCCGACATGGGTTACCGGTGCCCCATCGGCTCCTCTGATGGCCACGCCACGAGAAAACCCCCGATATAGTCAACTAGGTTACTCTGACGAAACACCTCATCATTACCCAACTTGAAACTTAATTAGAGCTACAGTACTCACCTAGAGAACCCAGTATCATCCAACAATAAACGCCATTGTGATCCAGAAACAAATATCACTGCATAAATAATCACAATTCAACACAGAACATTTTTTATTCCATCCAAAAGAATATTGCACAAACGATGTTATAACCATCGATATATAATAATAGATTGCACAAAAACAATTGTAAAACACATACGCGAGTACGGAATAATATTTATAAAGTTACAATTCCATTTAGAAACGAAATAACACTAAAAGTAACGGATATCACTTTTCAACTTGTCCTTGCGTTCACATAAATTGGCGGCCATCTTGCGTCGAATTTTTTTTTCTGTATACGAGCAATGTTGCCAAGAATTGCCATGAAAATCCCCATTTTTGCAATGGGTACAGGAACTAAACATTCGAAACAATGATAATACAGGCATTAGTTTAGATTTATTGTTAGAAAGAGAATAAAGCGGCTTAAAACAACATTATAAAAATAATTATCACATGAATTTTCAATTTTTTATTACCTACAATTCAAAGTTACTTTGTCAGTTTTCTTTCTTACTTTTAAAAGTAACACTATGTTTTTGGGTTAAATATATAATATAGTTTTATATTTTTTGTAATCATACAATAATACATTGTTTGTTCTAAGGAACTGTTTGACATGATGCCCACAGCCACGTATCTATCATCGCACGGTTCTCCATCGACAAGGAGTTCATCCTCACACACTCCTTGGAACCCATCGATTTAGTATGAGTATGTTATACTCTGTTAGAACCTAATTGGTCTCGTACTGTGCTAGGAAATTCTAAAGGAACTTTCTCCCACGCACACTATGGTTGTGGAATGAGCTTCCTGGAGAGTACAGCATAGAGTTCTTTAAGAACGTAGTGAAAAGGTTTCCACAGAGTCAGCAGCATGTGAGTGATACCCCTGGCATTGGAAATATCCATAGGCTGCTGTAACTACCATTAGGCGGGCCGAAAGTATATTTTCTTCTTATTAGCGTATCGTCTCATAGCGGGCCGTTTCCTATGATAATTGAATAAAAAAAATTGCTACCTACAACGGCATTGACCGGCATGACCAATTACAACGGCATTTGTATATGTATTGCGTCCATATTTTAAATTTGCTTGTGTGCGTTAATGCGATAGTGGGGCGCGTCATTTCAGCTTAGGCGAGCTCTACCTTGCGCTTGCAAATCGGGACCGCATCCAGAAACTTAACTAAACAGCGTGCATATCTACGCGACTGCGACCCGAACCCTAAACTTAATTTGTTTAGTAAAATATTATTGAAGCCGCAAGTCTAAAGCTTTGTTTAATACCTAAGTTGTTGTGTTATGTCCGTCTCAGAGTCTGACTATGATAAAGAAGTCCTTATAATGCCCAACCCATAATTATTTTATTCTTTTTTCTTATATTTCTATGCCATTGAATGCAAATCGTACAAAGCAGGATGCTCTTTCACGTTTTCTAAAACATCTTTGTAGTATATTCCATCACTATGGAGACAAAATCACAGGGCATATTAATAAGAAATTCGTGAACACATCTCAACACAAGACGCCTGCGTCCAACCTTGTCGGCGCTGCGGGAATGCGGGTTGCACAACATGCATTTCGGATATTCTGTGACGTCATTTCAGAGAGTGATATCATGCTATTGGAGTTCGACGGTGCCGCTGCCGCGCTATGGTCGCGGAGGCACAGATTAGATAATAGTTATTAGCGTAGGTGTCACAGGCGCCATAAATTAACACAGGCAGCGTCGATCAATGCTCCTTTGTAGACCTCCTGTCATTATGGTAAATATCAGATGTGTGGCAACATCGAATAAATCCAACCATAGACAACCTTAGACCAAGAACCCTGACTCTATACCGCCACTATCAGTCGAGAGTTTTAAAACTTATTTTAGAAGTTTTACCATAGAGAAAAAATTTTATATTCTGTGAGTTTTACTTCTGTATATAAAATTTTTCCTCTATGGAGTTTTACTACTACTGACGCCATCTAGGTGTTTTCTGTTAACATCAATTACTGCTTTTATCGGCTGATACCGGTCAGACAGGTGCACGCCACTGCCGTGAATCGGTCTCACCTAATCGATAAGCAAAAATAGTTTAAATAAATCGTAACAGATGGCGTGGCTGCGATGTGATATCAAAAAACGAGACCGTAAAATACCCTTAAAAGCAGACTTTTGCACTTTTTTTGGGAAAACTATAGCTAAGAATATTTTTTGTATCATACTTTTCATCAGGTTGCCTCTGGTCTGTTTCTCTAACTGACATAAAAAAATATCCGCTTCATCGTCTCTCATTCATGTTCCCCAGGGAATTTCTAAAAATTCCCTGTTAGCGCTTACTTGAGCACAATTTCATGGTTTTAGGTTCAGCGTTTTCTGTTGTGTGTTGTTTCGCTTAGCAAAAGAGTTTGCCGAGACCATCCGAGACTGAGAATACGATCAATCAATCGTTTATTTATTGGTGATCCAGATACCTTATTTTCTTATGTCAGCCGGTTTCCCAAATTGACCCCGGGCGCTCGTTTCCGAAAGACGAGTCAATCGTATCACAGTAAAGATCACGAGTTAGCCATGTCAAAGCCATGTATGTGTGAAGGATTTGGTACACTCATTTATGTGTGTGTGAGTCATAAATGTAGAAGTGCGAGTACGTCACTCGCAATCGGGCTCCGAGAGCTAAAATTGTCTATACATGATACGAAAAATGCTGTTCGCGATCAATTCGGGAACACGGCGATTTACAAAATATGCCCCCCAATCCATTGATAGTCACGTTTTGTTGGCTATAAGAACGTGTGTCATTCTATTACGTCAGACTTTTGTTGCCATTAGGCTAATTACGTAACCCTGTTGCCAACAATGTTGGTTTCAATTATTGAAATTTATACTTTTGCGATTACATATGATCGATTTAATAGTTTCAGTTTATTGGAACTTTGTTAGCAACTGAACTCACGAGTTTAACTGAAGAAAGTAACAATTTCAATAATTGAAATCAGAGAAGTGTTGGCAACAGAATTACGTAATTAGCCTACTGGTCATAAGGCAGTTGTTGTATTTTGGAAAAGAAAAGAATAATTAAAACCACCAGCTTGTGAGATATCAATAAGTAATATATTTTCGTTTTTTTATGTGTTTTGTATCGTTTTCAATGTTAATAACTTACAGACCATAGGTCTTACTAGAGCTTAAACATAATTTACAACATATAAAATTACGTTAAGGTTAAAGTTATTTCGGGTAAATTCTTATTATTAGATAAAATGCAAATTGACAATTTCGAAAAGTAATCGAAGACGCTTAGCTAGAACTCAATTTAGACAAAATAATGTTACAAAAGACCGAGGTCAGGATTGACGGCTCGTAAGATGAATGTTACAATAAAACTTCCTATCACAACTTCAGTACATGAAAAAAACGTTTAGCGCCTTCTAAAACGAAGGGAAACAAATTTACAACGTAATTATTAGCGTTAATATACTAAGACTTAGGTAGGTACAGATGTTTTTGTAATTTTTTCCAAGTTTTTCTTATTTTGAACTTTTATAAGGTTTACTTAAAGAAACTGTAAATAATAAGTAAGTACCAATCAACTTATGATCATAAAATATGTTATTAATTACAAATCTTCCATTTAATACGAGGAATGCGATTTCCAAAACTTGTACAAAACATTCATGAGACATTTAAAAAGTAATAAGAAAATACAGTAGAAAAAATGCAAGTTCAACGAGAAAGTCAAAAAGTTATGACTAGACATTCACACACACACTTTATAGTCATTCTGTAAGGCCACAATATTTTCCGAAACCGGGTACTTAAAAATCCACCCAAAGTTTTTTCCCTTAAATTCGTATAAAGTGTTGCTTCACCATCCTTCTCACGGGGAGTTTTCGTCACCTGGCAACCCTTTCGTGGCAAAATCACGTTCGATCTGTCATCGATATTGAGGAGTCACGTGTCGAATGTGGTTCATTTCACGATCACGCCGGGATTGTGGTTTGGCTTCTGGCAGTCTACTGGCAAGAATATGTGCATCAGTTTCTCGATTTCGCTACGGCAAAGGGGGCAGCGCTCGCATCTGTAACAATGTTGAAATCCTGTTTAGTTTATTGTTCTTTAAGTTATACCTGCCTATATTCTTAAATCGTTGGCCAAAAAACCAAGAAAATTGTGTTAATGGACGTAATAAAACAATTAAAATACTTTGATATCACATTTGATTCAGATTCAAGCCCAGCGCTGCGGATGAAGCATCAGTAGTAACAAAATACTATGAAAGGGCTGATGCAAAAATATAATCGCAATGGAATCAATTAATTAGGAATCCATACGAAGCAAGAAATCCATTCGCTCCATACGAGCCGATTCCGATGCAGTGGATGCTCATCCGCCGCCATTTTGTTTACAACTTTCCATGGACTAGTGCTCAAAAGTGGCGCCATCTACATGAAGTATAAAAGAATGATGCGTGGTGAACATTACCTACATTGTCAACACGCAAACTTTTTAATTTGTAGCAGTCGAGACCTAGGTTTCATAAAATTCTGTTAACTACAGAGCTCAAGTTCAAAATTACCACCATCCTAATTCCTAAACAATTGACTGTAGCTCAGTCAACCCTATAAAATTAAAGGTACCGTCATAACATTTTAAGTACAAAAATATACACATACTCTGAGCTAAAAATAGCTATAATAACCACCGTGGCTTCCGCTCAAATTATGTTCCATATTTAATATCAAGGTATCATTTCATAATTTATAGTTGTTTTTTGTTATAAGGTCACCATTATTTGGCAAACTACTAAGCAATATACTACAAAAACCTTACTGCATGACACGTAAATTTGTAAAAAATTTCCATCACATGGACTGTCTGTTCGAATACTGCTTTTAAAAATCTGTTGCACAGCTTATACGACCTAAGCAACCGACCAGAATCGCACGAAACTCGACTTTATTTTATAACTCTCAAAGATGTATTTACCTTGGCGCGCACTCCTCGCAGCAGACGACGTGTCGACACGGCAGGAAGAGTGAGTCCATAGCGCGGTCCATACAGACGCGACACGCTAGCGGGTCCGCACCACCATTGCTGACTGACCGCGACCTGGGTTCCTGTGAATAAAATAAAGTTTATGGGGTTAATTAGGTGTCGTAATGCGATCATACTGTACACAAGGACTCAAGTCTTGATTCCTTAGAGACATGAGCAAGTAGACTGAAGTCTAAACTGAGTAGGGTATTTAGAATGCAAGGTAAGCATTGGCGTTCCACAAGGATCGATTTTGGGTCCATTCGTTTTTACTAAAATACTAAGGAAGCGAGTGTAACAGGCATGATGCATGCCAGCTGACAACTCACAGTGACGACACAACTGTTGTTACCACAGATGAAACTTAAAATTACTTCTTGGTTCTCACTAGGGTTGCAATTGTAAAAACTTATGTTTCCTGTGTTACAAGCGAAAGAGCTCTATCAGAGCCGTAGCAGGTGGATTAATGAAGTCTCTGCCTGCTACTACGAAAAATGCATGTTGCAATCGATAACTACGACTAGAAGCAATATATTTCTTACTGTATTGAATCATTGTTAAGATGGATGGATTGTTCAATGTGTGTAATGTTATTATTCCGGTTCCGGCTTAAATTACATGTGTAAGTGTTGTGTAAAAATCCCTTATGTATGTTTAGGTGGACCTTGTCATACATAAGAGATAATTCATGAAACACATAAATAGGACCGTAGCTTGTACAACTCGATAGTCTCTGCCACTCCTATTGTAATGTTGCATTGTTTAAGAACGTTCCCTTTATTTCTTTCTTATTTTTCTGTTAGGAAAGGGTGCTAGTGTATATGTGTGTATGTATGTATCCGTATGTTAGGATCCCTTACCTTGCTATCGGTGCGGCTGGGCCGTCTTGCGGTGCGGGTCTCAGCGTTGGCGCAGTGGCGGGCGCGGCGCGCTCGGTCGTGCACCTCGCGGCACGTGCGACGGATGTCGAAGACGTACCGGCGGCCGAGGGTCGACGAGTCGTTGAAAATTGATGCGATTGTGCCCTGGAGATGGAGAAAGGTTGAGGTTAGGTTTTTGGGTTTTTGATAAGGGACCCTGGTGTAGTGGTAGCGTGTTTGCGAGACTGATAACCAAGCAACGTATGCAGTGTCAGGGAACTATATGGGTGACCGTTTCGTAATTTGAGGGTAGTCGAACGTTCAGCTCGCCACTCGTTAGATGCGACTCCTAAACCTTTGGTAGCGAGGTTGACTAAGGTCTTTCGCTTAGGAGCATGAGACTGCTTGAACAGTCTAGAAAAGCCGTGTGGCACCCCGTGACGATATTTTGTTTGGCTTTAGAATAATTCGATGGATGTTGGATGCGGCAAATTGAGGATAGCAGTGGCGCTCATTGGAGGAGGTATAATAATATGATATTGGGGTTCGGGTAGCCTGTACCCAGAAATGGACTGTACTAGGTTTCCTACGACCTTTTTTAATGGAACGGTAAATCTGGACATCTTCAAAGCTGTGAATAGTTGGTCAACATAGACATAAAATTTAGCTACAAGACCTTGAAAAATTCTCAATATAGTCAAGCGCAGGAATGGGCAAAGGACGAATAGGTTACATAATAATTTGTTTGCTCAATCCATGTGAGCTAGGTATATACTCGTAGGTGTAAGTACTTGTCTACTTAACACTGATAGATAAATAGGAGACGCAAAATAACAAGTTAGCCACATAAACACCCGAGACACGCCTATTTATTTGAATACGTTTAATATTTAGCGATACGAAAACATGTTTTTCTGCCTGACCAAAGCAGTTCCCACCTTGATTTTAGTTATCATCGTACCTTGTATTCAACTATCTAAAGGCGCTATTTTTATCTTTAACCTCTTGACAACGTGCTATTGTTCCGAAAATAAGTGCTATAGTTTTGTTTACATCAGTTGTTTTGTTCCCAAGTAGTGGATGTACATACTCCGTACCTCGGACGTAGGTACTTCATGTTTAATAATATTTGACTTGTAGAGGAGTGATGGTACCTATCTCTAGTATCAGGTGTTTTGCTATTCTACCTGTCTCTTCCTAATTAAATTCTTTACGGCCTTCTTTCTGCATGATTATTGAACTTTGCTCAGGCGTGTACAGAATACAAAACATCCTACCTATATTTGTTAACTCTTAAGCAAACAAGCGTGAGCGCAACCTGAATCGATATCGGGATGATGGCGACGAAGAATTTGAACCAAACAGAAACTCTGAAAGCACAAACCTTGAGGTCCCTGATGAATTGTTCGGTGACATCGGTCCTGACTGTTTCGCAGCAGTAGAAGGCGTGCTTCTCAGTGACGGCACGGTATAATGCTGCTGCTTGGCCACCAGTGGCCATCTTGATGTTCATTGTAGCCTCGTGACCCTCACCGGTGACGTAGGAGAGTTGGAAGATACGTCGGAGCGGTTGCGCGCGGTGGATCGCCGTGTACGGGATGCTGGAATAAAGAGAGGGTTTTGAAGAGCGTTCTGGATGTTGCCTTTTGTGGCGGGGTAAGCTGATGTGACGCTGGCCGTATTGGCCGAAGAACCGACACTGGGGGAAAGTTATTGAGTGGAGACCGCGACTTGCGTATAATGACTGGTGTAAAAGTCAGATGGATTTTGGAAAGAAAGTTCATATTGGTGCATATTGGAGGAGGCCAGCTATGTCTAGCGGTGGATAAGTATAGACTGATAAAAGCTGGCTAGATTCTGGATGTGTATTCTTTTAAGATCCACACTGAGGCGGGAGGGTAGGCAGTTGCAGTACCAATTTGCAACAATCAGCCTCTACTTGGTAGAGCAGATAACTGTGCCTACTGTGGATAGTACTGGGTAAAAGCAGATTGACCGGAAAATATACATTATCATTTTATTTTTATTGTGTATTTGTAGTGTGAATCAGGATTTTCTTCAACAAATTTTTGAGTCAACGATTTAAGTAACTTCGCAATTCCAATCATGTGCCATGATTTAATGAGTTGAAATTATTTTATGTTCGATTGTTCCACTTCAAAATAATTCGCCGGTCTTAAGTGTTAAAAAGTTCACCTCTGATATCAATTTCAAAATTAAAATGAGAAAATCAAGCATGCGTGAGTAGCATTTGTTTGTGCCGTTACTGTACTATCTTATCTTTGGAATACAAATAGAAATTATCTTTGTTTCTAGCATGCAGGCGTTGTTATATGCGAAGTGCTTGTTCGACGATGTTCTAGATTAGGAAAAGAGGGCGAGACGCAATACAAAAATTTAGTTTACACACGAAAGTGCAACGAAACTAGATTAGGCTAATATATCAACAAGGTTAATGCTCCACTGAGTAATTTATTCTCAAAATTGGCTTTTTCCATAATTTATACCTATATCTGTTCTGAGTAGTATAATACCTAACTAATCATGAAATGGAATTTAAAAATAAAATTATCGAGCATAAATATCTTGGAAAAAAATACGAAGATATATCACACTACGCAACATTCAAAGAAAGAACTTATCAAGTACATAGATAATATACAGTACTAATTACCTCTGTTTTTCAACGCCAATGTCCTGGTCGCCACAGCACGCGGGCCTGTAGACCACGATGCCGTGGGGGCCGACCCCCACCGACGTGCTCAGTTTGCAGCCACAGCCCCCAACCCCACCCTGACCCCCAGCCAGGCACCCCACTGTGCCACTCCCATCAATTTCTTGCTCATCCCTGGCCCTAGGCTCCTCAGCCTGCTGTTTATGGTATAGCAGATGATTGTACAAGTTGTGTGCGTTATTGAACTGAGTGACGGTCTTGCAGAAGAACAGCTCTTCCCCAAACGATTCCAGCTTCGATATGTCTTTGAGTAGTCTATATTCGGCCTGAGAAGCCTTCATTCCAGCGATCTCGCAGTGAAAATCGATGATTTTATCTATATGGTCCTCCGGCTTCTCCCCTTGGGGTCCGATTTTGTCGCACTCCTCGTAAATGTGGTCCGGAGGAGCGTCCGGGTCGCAGTCCCCGGTTTCAGCTTGGGCTATATACGCCACGATACGTCTAGCCACTTCTAGGTCAGCAACAACAAGTCTGCCTTCCGTCAGGTCCAACTTAGCGTGAAGGTAGAACTGGTGGCGTGTAGGCTCGTTGATGAGGAGGTGCGGTGGGACCCAGAACTTGACGCGGAGGTTCAACCTGCCTCCAGGGACGCGGTGAGGGTCCAGGGGGTTCCGCAAGTTGAGCCACCTTCCGGGGCCTGACCCTGGGAACACTCGGAGGCCGAAGTAGTCCGACTCCGCGCCGATCTCCAGTTTCTCGCATAACTGGAACAATTGCGAAAAATATGTTAGCTCCACTGTTTCAATTCTTTTGTGTATAAATATCCTACTATATGGACTTGAAGAATGCGTGTCTAATGAGGAAACAAAGTCACAAAGATGCTGCATAATAATATTATTACCTACAAGATATGTGGACTCGGACAGACAAAAAACGACATGGAAATAAAGATCAGAGATTCCGAGAGAATCCGCCATTTCGTAATTTTGGATTAGGAATGGGCAAGCTAAAAATATTATGTGCGTCGTTAAATGTCGGAGCACGATCGGCGAGGTCTCCACAAGGTGAAAGTAGCCTGTGAGAAACTATTATTAGTAACCGTTTCGGCCATTTATGATACCATTAATTATACTACAAAATGGTCCAAATAAGCTATAAATCGATCCAAAATCGACCTGCACATTGCAATTAAAATATTGATCAGTATTTCTAAATGCATCTATAATATCTAAAGCTTGCCGATTGCACAAATAATAACGAACAATTCTGTTGTAAGTAATACTAATATTTTGCGCGCCACCGGTCTACGTAAACATACAAAATGGCGGACCTGGCAAATATTTGAACTGGTGCGAGTACCATGCGATGACACATAAGCAGGAGTTAGGAACACGACACCACACTCAAGTGTATATGGAGAGTCCGCGATCGCGGATATCAATATTGGACTAGCCAGTACGCGATTTAATTGTTTGTGGATTAATAATAAATGAGCTTAAATCGGTTAAAAGGGTTGCATCGTGTACCTAATGTGTAGCTTACACTTACAATAGATGAAGTTGCGATTAGGGAAAACATCGTGAGGAAACCTACGCATTCAGGCGAATAAATGTGTAACGGTGATCCAAACCGATCAGGTTCCCCTGATAACATGTTTTCGTCAGATGTCCTGATCTGCTAAATCCTGGATCATGGTCAAGGCGGAACCAGGAAGTTTCGAGAGTTCACGGGATATTGACGTCAATATAATTAATCGGAAGAAGTATCGGATTGCAGTTTTTCTAGAACCACGTAGTAAAACATTCATCGTAATGAGACCGATGCGTAATTTCTTTTGTTCCAAGCTTAGCGCACAAAACATTGCCATCTATGAGTCGTCCATTGAATGCAAATTCGTTTGCAACAAAACAACGAAAAAAATAAGGAAAGTTTTCTGTGTAACAGTACTTTAGTACAGTATACGGATAAAGAGACACCTGACATGAGAAGTTTCTTGAAAGTGGGCGATACATGAGTTTGAGTATCGCAATTTACTATAACTAGCTGTAAAGGTTTAAGGTGTACCGTAATGTTGGCATTACCACATCGTTTTAGAAACTTTTTTAGGAATACAGATAGAAATAGAAATGACACCTTTGTCAGGTTCTTGAAATAACTTCTGCCAATGATTTTCGACGTAACTACTTAATAAACAACACAACTTTTCCCCGTATGTAGTAGGCAGAGACCACATCGTTCCACTTGCTACGGTCATGATAGGCCTCTCTCGCTTCTACACATTCAGTAATCTGGTTTAGGGTACCTTGATCTGAGCCTTTTTTTAGAATATCATTGATGGTCGTTCGTAAGACTCGGTCTTTACATTCAGACCATTCCACTCACTGCCATATATATCTTTTTCGTTACCATTTTGTCCTACCATTGCGGTTCTGCATTTTCGTTGCCGGCAACTTAAATTTATGAATCGTATATGTTCTCTATATAAATATATTACGCAGAGACAACCAGCCCACCTGATGGTGAGAACATAAATATATATATATATATATAGAAAAACATTGCGAAGTAGCGTAATAAGTGGGAAGAGGCGTAATTGAGTCTTTAATAAATATGTCTCCTGAGTAATTGCAATTAATAGCCATGGTATTAGCTAGATAATAACACTCGTGGCCGACCACTATGTGTGCACGTGCTAATTACGTGCCAGGCGTATGCATTGCTTCAACAATTGAACAATTTGTTGAAGTCTATCGCTAGGCGTTGCAGTATTTCTAATAAAGGAATTATGAAATTGATTACCACGAAATACCAATTTGATTTCCAAAAAACTACAAACATGATCTAATGGTATAGGTATATAACTAATTATTGTATTTCCCTAGGTATTGTAATCTTATAGGCTGTTCGGTATGCTTAACTTTTAGTTCAGTATGTATTATGTAATTGGCTCTGTGCTGCCAGTATTTTTTTAAATTGTAATCATTGCTATTGGTTTTCCTTAAAATGAAATAAAAATACATATCCTGCTTGTTAAAGATATGTATTTTTCCTAAAATGTGGTGCACGTTAGTCATAAGCACGTGTATTCTAGGGATGTTAGGTATTGACTCAGGTAAACATGAACAAGGGGACCTATACGTAAATAGTAAATCCTAGGTAACCTACTGCGATATACTTAATGTAATAGTTAGGATTTTGCCAAGGCGTAAAAAGATCCGTTTCGAAGAAACTTGATTTTACTTATTCAGATCAAGATAAATCTTTGATTCGGATGGGATTCCCCTTTTAAGTTTGTTTTGAGTGTATAAGCAGGTAAGTATATTTGGTATTACCTATGTAGAAGAGGTATTTCCCTTTTTTTCATAAAATACCCAGAACCAGTGTTGCTTTTCCGCTACTCTTGGACATAATTAGTTCAACAATTTGTTACTGAAACACCGACGAGGAATATATTATTAAGTTTTAGGTTAGTTTTAATTTGTTTCTTTGTTTAATAACAAATTTATTATTTAATAAACTCGTATTAGCATTGCATACTAGGCTCTAATGAATATAATAATATGGTCCAAAACCGTTCACCGCCGTGAGTTTCCGATTGCAACACCGGATTTCAAACTCCACTTTGAAGGTCAAGTCTTTCACAAACTCTTATGGAAAAGTACAGAATTAATTGCGAGTGTTCTATAGATACCAAATTACTGGGTACCTTAACTTGTTGGACTTCTTAGAACTGAATAATGAAAAGAAACTGAGGTAGTTTGGTTAATGGAATAGGATTTAGGAATAGGTTTCAAGAAGACAAGAGGAAAGGTCGTGACACCCATTAGTTAGATAGACACATCTATATTTGGAGTATTGTTTGTAACATCTTACTAAGAAGATACTTAAGCACTTTTTATTGAATGCGATATTCAGTGTCATACGGGCAAAAATGTAACTACATAAATCTGTATAGATAGTGTAGGTGCCGTAACGAACCAGACAGCAGTATTATTTTTTTATTAGTTATCAAGCAAAGAACCATAAAAGACTAGGTTAGCAATGGCCATAAAATAACATTGTAAAGGCACATTAAATAACAATTTCGTTTACGAACAATATATATTCTAAAAGCTTTGTCTGTTATACAACGGGGTGCGGTTTCAACTGTTTAAAAGTCAAAAAGAGAAACCGTCGCCATTTTATTCAATATTCAGTGCGTGTGCGCACCTATGGGTCATTGACATTGCCCTAAGAACTTAGGCACATGAGTGGATAGACCTGGTGTTTCGTTCTTTCACTTCTTTTTAGGTTTAGAATTAGAAAAAATAATTTCATTTATTTCCCAAAAGTCAGTAAATTTGTACTTAGTATTATGTTAGGTCTGTAGTTATTTATATGTATTATTATTGTATGTATTGTTATTATTCTGTTTTAATGTTTAATAAATAATTTGGGTATAAAAAGTAAATACAATTTCATTATGATCACATTCAATATGTCAAACATGTGTTTAGGGATCGCCATTACGCATGTACCTACGTACTTAATTATATATTAATACTACGACAATAATTATTATTCACATAAAAGTTCTATAAATATTAGGTAGCTCTATTCTAAACGGGTTCAGTCCTTCAGCGTTAGTCAGCCCTAGAAAGCGTAAACAACTATATCTAGGCCTACCTACATAAGTATCACAAAGACATCCTAAATTCAGCCGTTTTATCTGTAACTCCAAGTAGGTAGTTGCTATTATCGAACGCTTTTAACACGTAATTATTACGGCGATTAGCTTCAAGTTCCAACTAGGTCCATGACTTGGTGATGTGTTTTTTACGATTCTGTAATGGCCCAAATGCAACGCGTTGCGTGGTTCCAATAGATATGTCCGGGCAATTGTCTAAACAATTTTATGGTTTATAGATGATACCTATTGATAGTTTTGTCATTGGCATTTCAACCATAATGTAGGTACTTATATTTTATATGTATTTTACTGCTGTAAAACTGTGAAATGAACTAATAAATAAATATACTTTTAAGGTTGTAGCTATTGAACTACGAATCTAAATACTGACTACAAAGTTTACTAACTTACGCGGAGAAGCGAGTGCTGAAACTCGTAGAAGAGAAAGCGATACTAGATAATAATAAACAAATGTTATCGACTCTGTTCAAACAAAATGAAGACAAGGGTACTGAATATAGAGTAGACTAGTAAGTATACCCAAACAATACACAAAAACATTAGCAGCAAATAAAACTGTGCACCACATGGCACCAGAATAGACGCTCTAAAAACCAAAATATAAAAAGAGCACTAAATCACATAAAAACAGCGAGGCCCACGAGCAGATGTTTTCTTGCCGTCTCGCTTTCCCTCACGCAACTGTCCCTTTCTCACGCCTGCATAGTGATATCACGCTGGAAGCGCGTGCGCACCCAGCCCGAGCGATCTACGGACAAATCCCAACGAAAGCGCCAGCATCGCAAGACCTGTGTGAGCGAGATTTGTTGCCATTTTACAGCAGCGGAGTCAGAAGTTCGAAGGCCAAGATATGATGGTCGAGAGCCACATAAGCCGACACGTTTGCTAGATTGTATACTAAACGGATTAACATAGCACAATACGGCTCGCCAAATATATCTCTGTTTGTTCTAGCTTGAGGGGACTTGGCGCCTCTGTGTTGATGAATAAAAAACGTGCTAAAATCTTCTTATGAATTTAGTATTTAGCTATTGTTGTTAATTCGACGATTTTAGCTGGACAGTTTACATCCGCACAATAGTAGGTATCTATCCATGATTCGATATGATGATTCTGGTAAATAGCAGACGTGCCTTAGGAGTGAGATAGGTCCGATGGCATGGAATATAGATAATAAGAACAGTGGATAAGTAAGCTCAATTATTTGGCATGACAAGCAAAGAGGAACAAGATACAGGCTCAGAGGTCACCTTAGCAAGAAAAATAAAACCATCTCAACATCGAACGAGTCAATAAAATCTGTCATCTCATTTGCATACAATAGTGATGTCTACATTATAAATTCAATTCTAGCAATAACAACTAAAAAATTATTTACTCTTAGACATGCGGCCGTAGCTGTCAAAATTTTCCAGCACTAGAAAATATTGTTGCAGACATCCTATCTAGCAGCAGGAAAAACGTGACTTTTAGCAAATCTTGTAAGAATAATATACGAATTACGGTGTGCAAAGGTCCTATTCCTACATGAAACCGGCTCTCAAAACACGTATCTCTACAGGTAGGTAGGGCCAACAACAACATAGTAGATAGTCATATCTACATAATTAGGTATTACGCCATTCTTGTAGTAAGTACCTACTTATACCTAAGTATAAAATGCTTAACAACTTCATAATTTACAACACAAACAACAAGACCACATTACGTAGAGATGTCAGGAGTCACACCGGACTGAGTGCAAAAATGCACCAGATTGCCGGACAGTTTGTTTTGGTGTGTTGATAATGATAAACTGGCGAGGTGAAACCCACTCGTGAATTTTCTTGCATGAAATTAAGAGAAAAAGTAGAGGTAGGTCCTACAAGTTATAATGAAATGAGAGGACTTGTGACAAATCTACCGACCAAAACTCACCTTTGGGATTCAGGCAGAAATAGTGGGAAGGAAGTCTGATATTAAACTTTTGAAAATAATTATGATCTATCAGATTCATCCTAGTGGTCAATCACGGCTTAAGCCAGGGTCGCCTTTCCTAATATTCTCCTCCACTTTGCCCGGTCTTTAGTTATTTATTTCTAATTTGTAGTCTCTACCTAAATATCTACCTATTGAAAAATCGTACGGCCAGTAGGTAACAGCGCAAGCTCTGTTTAACATGCTACAAAAAAATCTCAAGAGCAAACCTCAGAACAAAGAGAACCTTGACTGCTTGCCACTTCAAAAGTAAATAGCACAATTCAGACTAAAGACTTCATGGTTACAATAACTAATAAAACTAAATTTGGTATTAGCGATGTAAGACGGACATGATGTAAATCGATCATTCATTACTTACTTACATAAGATTTATCAGGTTTTACTTTATTATTTACTTTGTAAGGATTAGAATCAACTGTAGTAGTTGTGTGTGAAGAAACAACCGACAACAGATGATTAAACGAAAAGCGACTTTATTGTTCATCACTTAAGGATTAGAATCAACTGTCTCTTTTCCTCAGAAAGAGACAGTTTGCATCCCATGACAACACGAACGACACTCAAACACTCACGTGTGTGCGTGCTCAGCTACTGTGCACATTATTTTGTATGAAGTCGGTCGTCTGTATATATAGTTCATAGTTTGTGTATCAGGTTCTTAAACAATAGTGGGTAACAACGTAGGCAATAATGATTTCTCTGTCAATGTTATTCTTGAATTAAATGTAACTTCAGCTGAGGTATCTCGCAAGTGGTATAATATGTAGCTAGGTTAGTACTCGTACAAACATAATGAAAGTTTCTACTCAAACGGCGTGGCAGTGTGCAGGGGCATGTGTTGAAATATAAAACTACACACCATTCAATTGGATGTGGCTATATGATTCATATATATGAAAATTATTTGTTGTGTATTTTCTTGTTTTGCTCCTAATATAACTGCGCAGTTATTTGAATATGGCTTAGTAATTAATTATGACCATGGATTTAGGTATTGCGTTTTATTTTTTTTATTATTGACCACTGCTCCAATATGAGTGAATATTTATAAATATCTACCTATCTAGAGTAAATACCTAAGAAGTAGGTACTAGGCAAATTCAAAATGTGTTTGTTCTGATAAGTAAGACTGATTTCATTGAAATTCCGCTTTAACTTGATCTGGTTTAACTGATTCATTGTAAGGTTCAGAAACGGCGTACGTTTCGTCAGTAGTCGTAAATTCCAAGTATAGAAGCAATTTCGCGTACAAGCCACGGACATTGAACTCAAAGAAAAGTTATTGAAGGATAATATCCAGGACAACGAAATTGGAGAAAAGTTACAAGAGAAAGATTTCAATACAAACAAAAGCAAAACTTTGTTTTGATACTGGACAAACAACATTTTGCTAATTGAGTACGAGTAGGTAACCTGCATAGATAATTTTAAATGGGTAAGGTAAAGTACGTACTAACACATAATAATTATCTAAAAATATAACATGTGGTAGCAGTTGGTTATCAAAACACACAATCTGGGTCACTTATAAAAACAAGATTCGACAAAATGGCGTCGCATACAGACACCTCTTCAAATAAATAGGTACGTGTGTTTGTGTAGATTAAATAACCTAGAAATAAAATAAAATCTATGCTGGATCGGAACTCTACAGTGGTTGAAATAAAACAGCAATTTTATAGTACTGGTCCTTGGAACGGTGGACTTTGCATTTACGGCCTGATTGAATATTAAAATATGCGCATTATTCGCGCACGGACAAGGTGGCCATCTTGTTTTTACTGTAGGTAAAGGTTTGCGCGGGAAAAAATACTTTACAAGAAAATACTTACTTGGCGTGCCTTTATTTTTTTTTAATGTGTGTGAGAAGTTTGCTTAGTTTCGACGTCAACCTTAATTAGGATGTATCTAAATATAGTATCTCTTTCATTAGTAACTCTTTCATAGTAACTCTTTCATTCAAGTCAAATTCATCTCCATTGTTTTCTAAAAATAACAATTTTGTTATTCTATTTACCTGCCAGTTTAAGTTATTTTTATACAGAGAATAGTCAGGTATTGACTGCCATCTCACCTAATGTTAGTAAAAGTTTTAGTAATTTTCTTGATTGTTACGACTGGAAAGAGTTGCATGCACACAACATAACAATCCAACATCTACATAAGTGTCACTAACTGTAATATACAACGCATGGTTGTAACCACGTATAGGTATGCGTCAACTAAGTGATTTCTTGACAAATAACCGCTAGGTTATCGTTGTTACAGAACACAATCAGAGGTTATCTCTGACCGTTCTCTTGGCAACTACCAGGGCGGAGATAACCTGTGCTCGCGATAGCCTATGTGTCATAATAAACAGATAATTCAAATTGGTTTGCTGGTACCTATTAGGTAGAGAAAACTTTGCTTGCGATAGAAAATGAGACTAAATTTGATAGATTGGCAAGAACTCCCAATGAAAACAATGACATCGTCATCTTGCATCAGCAGATTTATCTAAGCCACGGAGAGTTTACTGTCAGGAACTAATTTATTGACCTGTGTGTGATTAGATTTTTCTTTCTTTAGAACATAGAGCAACACCGTCTATTGCTTTGATTATTTGTGTATGAACTATCAGGCTGTGTTACATAGCTATTGCTCCTGGAGAATTTTATGTGAAAGAAAGTAATTGCTGCTTCTATATTTTTATTACAATTTCGTAATAGTATGTTTACTCCTTAGATTTTTTAAATTTTCCGCTTATTGACACTGTAGAGGTCACTCTTTGTGGACTTTGTGACTTATTCAGCGAAGTAAACAAAACACGTTTCAGCATCGTTTAATATAAGTATTGCTTCATCGCTATAAAACAATAACAACTCGATGTGATTGAATGGACTTAAAAAAGCTAAAAAGCTAAAAGTACTGATTCTTTATGAGTATAAAGAATCAGTACTTTCACACCACACACGAAGAACTACATGGCTATTTGCATAACTCACAAAACTGACGTAGAAGTCCAGAAAATATATCCTCCCCATAGGCTTAAAGGTCGACAAAGAAAAAAGAATCCCAAACATTTACAATGTTGAACAAGATTTCAAACAATAATCAATTCGAGACTTTCTTCAGCATAGTACCTTAATGGAGAAATGAACTGGTTTATGAGAAATTAGTAA
Source organism: Blastobasis adustella (assembly GCA_907269095.1). Taxonomy (NCBI): domain Eukaryota; kingdom Metazoa; phylum Arthropoda; class Insecta; order Lepidoptera; family Blastobasidae; genus Blastobasis; species Blastobasis adustella. The sequence goes on from OU026132.1 coordinate 4,989,300, forward strand.
CATTAACAGAAGCGAAAGTATGATCTCTCACTCTCACGCATAAACTGTTGTACCAAACTGGTCGAAAAGGGGATAGCTGGGGTCCTGGATGACCGACCTTTTATTCGAAGTCATGGACAAAGCTAGATCTATCATCATCATCACCATTGCCATAGGATGCCCGCAGCTGGACATAGATCTCCTCCCAAGTCTCTCTGACCTCTGAGTCTCTGATCTGCTCTGCATGGATGCATAACGGCAGCCGTCTCCCAACGAACTTTACAAGGTGTCCATCACTGTCGTGGGGGGCCTAACTACGCAAAAACTGTATCTACCTACAGATAATATTATCTTGTTTGTTCTTGTGGTAAGGAGAAGGCAACAACACCGCGCAGTTTTAAATATGTAATTGAAAGGATTATGTTGTTTTTCACAACTTATCGGAAACACATGCGACGCATATTATGTTTTGTATTGAGAGAACAATGATACTTCTTTTAATATAATACTGTGTTTGATTACTGAGCAATTTATATTTCGGGCGGCGATTGGGAAACAAAGGGTCATTAACGGTGTTTGTTTTAATAAAAGTTGGCCCAAAAAATTACGTTTAATTAAGTTAATTAACTACTTCCTGTTATTGCAATTTATTTATAGACTACGCAGTTAGGTCCATAATACGAATAAACAAGTTGATTTTGTTTTGAATAATTTTATAAAATATTATTTTTATAAACATAACAATGTTTATATTTAAATTATTATTCATCCTGAAATGCACCTGGCTATACTGTTATCATTTGCAGGAAAATATTGTAGTAGACTTGTTGTTACAGTCTTCCTGCATTTATAGTTTAAATACCTTATGCGTACCGCCTAATACTTATAAGTAGGTACTCGTAGACTATTAAAACAGGTTGCCAGTATTAGAATTGATTAAAACAAAACAACGGAAGTAAAGATCCTAATATGGTCCCTTGCGGAAGTCGGTACTCAGTACGCATTTTGATCAACTCCAGCGAGACGCTTTGTACTGTGTAACCTTCTAATTGCTACAGTAGTAGTAGGTATGTATTTAATCATACCATTCAAAGTAAATGTTAAGTTAAAAACATATTATATAATTCAAAATTGAGATATAAAAGCATCATCCACGTCTAATGACGTATAGGCTAATGCCTATATTAGTCTACTGATAGACATAGAAAGATTGTAAATACAGAGAAACAAACAAATTCAGTATCGAGACAGCATTTTCTCTGTACGCTTAGTTGCTCTAATACAATTTTCATCCATGACTAGAGCGACATATTATTTAAATATGCGCTATATTTAATAGGTTACCAGTTGTAGACAAATTATTCAAGATATTTTACACTGAAAACTCATTATTTATTTTGAAAGCTCATTATTTTATTAAGCAAACTATTCTTCACTTGCAAATTCCATGAAGCCGAGCTGTAAACTGCATGAAAAACACGTAGGGAATGCATGCACGGAGGCTTGGTTAAGCCAAGCTTCCTCAAATATGCTCAGTCTTTCCATTTATAATATTGGAATGTTGCCAGTTTAAAAATGTGGTTACCCAATTAAGGTTATTGGAAATATCCAATATTCCGAGGTCATTACTACATGGTAGGTGTCAATGTCAAAATAGCCATTTAAATACAACATTGCTTTGAAAATGCTCTTACGAGTACACGTTTTAATGCTAAGCATGGCACATTTTTTCTTGGAACAAGAAAGTGTTAAGGAACGAAGCCATTGGAAACTATGGTCAAAGTTCCAAAATGTAGTAATTTTGGTACTACAGAATCCCAATCCAAAGACTATTATTTGATGCCTTCCTATATCAGTTTTGTTGTGTTCTATCTATAAAAAATATCTGAGAATATAGTTAAGCATGTATATTCTTTTCCGATATATCTTCATTAGGTACTCGAGATTGGAAGTAATTAAAGTTTCCAATGGCTTTGTTCGGTGCTTGACCCGATCTTACGTACCGACGAATGATGCAATCCGTTTTTGCTACGCCGCGGATAGCGACTAAGAACTGGTTCTGGTTAGCGTCCGCCATAGTCGGCAAACTCATATTGAAGTCTTTAGAATTACCATGGGGGTCGCTAAATCGGATTGCCTTGAAATTATATTAAGTGCTGAAATTACATTTAAAACGTCTCTAGTTTTAAATCAGAACCCGATGGACTCGGAACATAATAATATGATGTTGCTGACGATTGATGGAAAATCATTGAGACGCCTACATTCCCATATAGTTGAATTCAGATCATGAAGTTGGTAAAGTTCTACCGCCGAATAATTGTAATTCAGTTGCCTCTAGCAAGTCGCGTTCAAGATAGCCTTTTTAGTAAGACATCGTCGTGTCTTTAATATCCATCTTTCTGTGACCTGGTCAGTGACTTCCGAAACTTGGCGTTTCTCCAACCACGAGCACGTTTCGTGATACTTTCAACCATCTCTCCGACATTTGGAGTTTTCCTCGACTCTTGTGGGCCCTGACAACTCGTGACATAATGGCTTCTTTATTTAGACGCGTGATTTATTTCTGTGGCTTGTATTAAAGTTATAATGTTGCCAATAGCAAGAATTCATATTAAATATTGTTATCTATCTGTAGCCTGCGTATACATTTGATAATATCTTCACCTTCAAAGGTAAATGCTTCAACTTATCTCTATAAGTAGACGTTCAACTAGGCAAGTAAGTAATCTACTCTTCTGTTGGTGGCTAGAGTATGGTTATATACAGTACAGTAACCCACACCCACGCCTTTAGATACTTATTCACGCAACAGTACCAATAAGTTGTCACTGAGGGCACTGCGATGAACCCAAGTGGGTCAGCTTCACTCCAACGTCGACAGTTCAAATATTGACGGGTTTCTTGATACTTAACTTGAGAAACAACTTTTTGGATATGAGTTACTGATCTTTAGGGACCGACATAGTATTTCTATGTTATCGATTTGACACGAAGAAGACGTTCAATACTATAGTAATTTTAGCGAAGAATATGGCTTCATAATACTTAGGTTAAAATTACATATAAAACAACACAGTTACATGCAGAAACGTAGCATAACGATGCAGCTAAAGATTTCCCTCATCAGTCATCACATCAGTTATATGCTGTGGCCGGAGGCGCGTGGCTTACGTGATCCGATCGACGTACGCGGCGTGCCGCAAGGTAACGCTCTGGGGCCAGACTTGTATTTGGCGTGCGAAAGTCCTTAAATACTGCAACCTTCTCGTTTTAGATGAGTTGCGTAATATAGAGATATTAAAACAAAATAATGTCTTTAAAGGCTTTAAATATGGCTCTACATTGCTAAAGTTAGTGTAAAGTGGTAGTTCGCAAATAATTGAATTTAAATGAGGCAAATAGAGTACCTACATAATATCTGCTGAAACAATTGAAGGTACCTGGTTATAATATATCCCCATTTATTTTGATTTTAATAACTTTTACAAGGTCGTTATGCTTTAATTGGTATGATACACTAATGATCATCGATTAATTAGCTAATACCGGAGGATGTGTCTTTGTGTAGACATTGATCTTGTTAGTTCTGAAAATAATACGAGGAAAATTTCTAGAATACGACTAATGGCAACGCTTGTCATTGCTATGCGGGTTTTTATAAAACAATTATAGCTTGGACTTTGATCGCACTCTTAAAACTTCCTCATAAAAAGTATTAGTCATGCGGTTATGTACTTTTAAACTGTGAGTGTAACATTCATTCATAACATTTAGAGACTGGGTTATTTTTGCAAGGGATAAGGACAAGTTGCATGCATCATTGGTGGACCTTGGACCTAGTGGTTTAGTGGTCAACATGTCATGTAAAAATTGAAATTTTAAATTTTAATTTCTGTTACGGGTTTGGGTGCTCTATGTATGTTAAGCATTTGTATTTAAGTAGTATATCAGTTATCTAGCACCCCTAGTACTTGGTTTAGTTTGGGGATTTTTATAAATTTATCGTTAAATTGCTTTATGTAACGATTTATATCGCAATGAGTCTTTTTCTCTGCACATGTAGAGTCGTCATTGAATTGGCTGGTATTGCATGTCAATGTCGCATAAAAATGTAAGTGCCTGAAAAAGGTCAAGCCCCCCATGACCGCAAAATACTTTTCCAAGTATTTGTTTTAGTATCAAGATCCGGTTATTAAGTACTTAGTAAAGCATTGTATCTTGTTATCATATGATATGTACACTAACATGTTTTTCATAGATAAGATGATTTATGTAAGTTCACGATATGAATGAGTGGTAAATTAATCTTTGGGTAATCATTATTGAATAATCTAAGGATAATATAAGGAAGTTTTATATCCTTAAAGAACTTTAAATAAACATGGGATTGTGTTAGGATTATTCGCAAATAAGCTTTCAAAAATAGGTTTATTACAGTACCTATCTAGTAACAAACAACACTATAAAGTTATTACAACGTAATCTTTATTAATCTAGAAGCGTCGGTCGGTGGCCTAGTGGTTTAAGTATCCGAGTCGTAAGCGTGAGGTACCGGTTCGAATCCCACTGCCGCCATGTACCAATAACTATTTCTGAGTTATGTAGGTACATTAGTTGTATACTACCCGATGCTCTTACAGTGAGGAAAACCATCGCGACGAAACCAACATATTCGGGCGACTGAGCGTCCATGACCCAATCTGGTCAGGTTACCCTGGTAGCGAGAGCACAACCGGGCCATTAACGCCAAGATGATTATTTTTTATATCTTTATTAGTCTATACTGACAAGATGGAACAAAAAATATTTGTAGGTATATTGAGGATGTTTCCAAGATTGTGATAATTCGTAAACAAATGCTCCAAGTGATAACTACTATTTGCAGTAATAATACCACGAATTAGTGGATATTGCATAATAAAATTTTATTGTAATACAACACCAACGTTGCTATATTTAATATAGATGCGATAGCCTATATTTGCTCCAAGATAATGTTTATAGTTTCCTTGACCATCGTCAGTGTTAATGTCCACTTAATCAGTAAACCAATGTCATAATGTTATCCATAACTATTGTTGAGAGGTTAGATAAAATGCTGCGGGTATATGAATCCGATATGTTGAGGGAATCTTCAAAGTAAAGAATACGTCGAGCTCTTTTTGTAAAACAACCTAGTGACAAACAATCTACGGCCTGCCTGATGGTAAGCAGTTATCGCAGCCTATGGACGTGTGCAATACCAGGAATATCAGTCTCGTGTTGCCGATTCAGTAAAAACCTTTGTGGTGGCAATGGAAAAAGATTTTCAATTCTAAAAAGGGCCTTCTTTCAAAAGGATTTTCTTACTAACATGCCTTTCTATTACCACAGTTGCGTGACTTTTCGTAGCTAGTTCGGACTTTAGGATGAGGGCTATGCAAGTAAGATCGTTGCAACCTGGGAGTTCTTTGGGAGAGGCTTTTGCGCCAGACAAACTTTAATGGATTCATAAGGTTTTTGATGACTTGGTCAGAATCTTGTTATTCATCTTGGCATTAATATCCCAAGGGCTCTAGGTTAGCATCCTGCTTTGCCTTGCCCTCTTCGCCCGGTATTCGGCATCCTTAGTGGTGCGTTTCTTGGCACACATGTCATCCTTAACGACGTCAAGCCATCGCTTCTTGGGCCGACCTCTCCTTCCCGTGCCTGGCGAATGTGGCATGGCTAGACGACCTGTTCCCTAGGTAATTTGTAGAGGCTTCACTTGGAATGCGAATCACAATATCCGTTATAGATACGATATCCTTCAACCAAGTACACGGAATAACAGATCCGGTTCGAAGTATACTTATCAATGATTGCGAAAAACTGATTTGCTTTTTATCTAACACGGTCTGTTGCTAACTGAACTTTGTATCTACCTGATGGGGAGATAATTATTTGTAATTGTCATGTGCATGTGTAAGCGGGCATATTAAGTGTTGAGTGCAATTAGTACCTAATTACATGACGTATAACGTTTAGAAGCAGTATTACGTCGTTTACTAGGTATCCGCAATATGAATACCGTGCTACCGCTTACAATGTAGGTAGAAGTATAAAATGCAACTAGCAGGCAATCGTATGAAAATAATAATATTAAATCACGCCTACCATGCGTGACTGCATGCCTTGAATGGTAATATTATCTTAGATATATGTTAGAGTGCTTAGGTAAAGTAAACAAGGTTATAATACAGTAGCTTAGGAGCTGTATGTCCTCTGTCTATCAGGAATACAGTAAGTGATCAAGCCTAAGTACCCTTTCCTATTCGTATATTTAGGTAGCTACTAGCAAGTACCTTTAAATATAGGACCCAGGGTCAATGAAGGTTACAAAGTCGGTGCGCTAGTAATTATGTAAATACGCCTTTCCCCGTAACAGGTTTTAAGCTGTTGCCACTGCATTTCTCTCGAATTTTATACCCATGCATCAAGTATCTTATCGGTGTAAAGAACACCTCCTTTTTTCCTGCAGCAATACCATACCAAGGTAAAGGAACTGTGTTACAATGCCATCAGCGCCCATACAGTGCTTGCAACGACCGTGAAAGATACTTGAGAAACGCATTTCGCCATTAAGCCAATTTTACTGAGGAAATCTGCAATCAGGTATTATAGGTAGGTACTAAAGGTAGGTGCATCGTAAATTTTACAGCTCAGATTGTGAGTCTCTATCGCCTCTGTAATAGAGCCTTATGAGGTGCCTGTAAAAAGGATTAGCTTTAGAAAGTTTGCCATGGTTCTTTGGGGTTTAGGCTAAAGAGAGATAGATGTATCGTCAACTTTCCCTCACATTAGTATCTCGGACAAAAACTAGTTACTTTCGATTCAAGAACGGTCTGAACTCTGTTACATTACCGCACGCTCCTGTGGTTTGTATTATATCTTTGAGAAACCTTTTTGTAACGGTTCGAGATGAAGTGTTTACAAAGAGACAAATCGTTGGTGTACTCAGCAATTGCCGTGTTCGCAATTGGATAATTGTTTCACCCCACGATCTCGTTTTGCTATCGAAATGATCGATCCACCGCACAATTGCATAAATCGACTTCGTAATTATCCTGTTTGTAAACACAACCTTGCCGTGCTCATATGGGAATGACGGACTGATATCTCGACACAGAAAAACATCAATAAACACACTAGTTTACGAGTCTACTCATATAAGTTATTGAGGACGTAGCCGTAACTCGAGGCAGAGTACCAGGCTCCCAGAGCAATATAGGAGGATATTGTGACAAACAATGGGCAGCCGAGTGGAGGCCGAGTGACGTCACGGTACAAAGTCTACACGGCCAATTGGAAAGTTCAACTTCGAACAATCGCAGCAAAATTACGTTCCAACGTTCAATTGGCATTTAGGGTGTTTTTGCACTGGCACGCCGATCTGTTATTGGTCTAGCTCGTGGACCCTTCCAGAAACATCTCAGCCACGCGTACCGTAGATCTCAGCTCATGTATCCCTTATTACAGAAGGTACAAATTCATACTAACTGGTACCTTATTTTAGGTGTTTGATATTCGTGAGTACACCTTCATTCCATTTATTAGATAATACTGTAGAAGATTCTAGATTAAGAACTCTTCTTCTTTCGAAGAGTCTTGTGAAATTTTCCACAATGCAAAGCGCAATTGAGAATGTATTATTAATATTGGTTAAACTGTAAATAACCATTTACATATGTTTTTCATAGGTATCTCATGAGTAATGTGTGAAACGTTTACGTTGATATTGCAACAGGTTTCGACATACCTACCTATACTTTAAGCTACATATGCAACCTAGGATTACCGAGGTAGTGAAAATTGGGCTGGCCTGTATAATTAGAAGAACGTAGGCATTATAAGTATTACTCATATCTAGTTCTAATTAGTTAAGTTTTGTTATATTGTATAAATCTGAAGAATTAAGCGGTGAAATATAAGATATTTCGTTTTAAATGTAGATATTAGTGTATTATTTTACTTAAAACTAGATATCAGTATAACTTTGTCATAAAACTTAAACTAGATGTTTAACCCACTCTTTGCCATTCCCGGTGCAAAGGTGCCCATAACACTAGCAGCGTTGCCAAGCTGAATGGCTATGGACAGCCTCTGCTGTATTTATTTTGTTTATGTAAATTGTAATAAATTGTATTCTTTTTTTAATATAACTGTAAATATTATACGTGTAACTTAATAAATACTACTCCTGTAATGAAGAAATAACGCTGACACACTCAAACTAGTTGACGTGATAAGTAGGTACCTTACGAAGCACTAATTATAGGTACGAATCAGAAAGACCTAGACAAATGATAGCTACGTATTGCAACACCTATCCTACATTTTAGATCCGATCTTACACGTGGTCGCAACTATGCATAAATTTATGACTTCCTAGTAAAAATTCAATATACTTCACCCAATAACATCTTTAATTGATATTACTGAGCTGGCATTTCCTGCCACAATATGTACCAAAATGTGCTTCATCATATCGAATTGAAGATGCAAGGCAAAACATACCTAATACAGCTCGATGGACGTGTAAAAATTAAAGATGATCCCATTGACCTCTTTACTCTAATAAACCCTGACTGTTTGTATTGAGTTAAATATACGGATGGACTTTGGACTAACCACCACGCGTGTAGGAGCTGTATGAGCGACGCTTCCCTGCCCCCCTCTGCTGAACCAAACTAAGGACTCCCCGGGGGGGATGGAGTGAGCACGCAGCTTCTCCGAACTGGTGTTACGTGAGCTGTTTTCACAGGGATTCTGAGACGTATTTTTATAGCGGTAGACTTGTCTGGATTAGTATTACATAATGGGTAGGTACCTAAGTCTGTGGTACCTACTCTTACACTTTCACAGGCCATCAAACATGAAGATTAGGTATTCTTAGCAAGAATACAGTTGCTTTTAGTTACAGATATTTTAATAGGTACTTAGGTAAACCTAAATGTGAAAGTTTGTACGTTTTTTAGGCACACATATTATAGCTTAGTAAAGTACCTAGTTTATAGATCGAAAAGTCGCATAACCGTTAAAAGTTTATTAAAATAAACACTGTTTTGTCTTTACTTACTAGAAGATAATGACGTGCTCAGTTTTCTTAGAAATTTTTTATGTCTGTGGTTTCCGTCTTTTTAAGAACTATTTATCATTTTAATAGTAGGTTTATGTTGGTTTTAATGATAGGTACAGGCACAAATGACTATGTAGTATAGGTATGTAGGCATCGACATTTAAGTATATTACCTCGTAGGTATCAATTTATAACATTACAGGAAATATGGTAGGTAGGTAAGCTTGTAGGCTGGCCGCATAGACCATGACGTACGGGTTTCCCCGTGGTGTGTGGCAGTGATTTCTTTTCTGTCATGGATAGATGGAAGAAAAGAAAGTCATAACTAGTAAAATAATAGGCCATGAAAGAATGATATATGGAAGAAAATAACGTCACAACTTGTGAAATAATTGGCCAAGTCTTTTATGCAATCTGAATACTTTGGAGCAACAATCAGCCAGCATCTAAACATTGGCATTATTATCATAAACTACTGCAATATAAAATAAACGTTGCAATAATGTCAAGATAGAGTACAGTAACTTGTGCTTTGTTCCATTCTAACATTCGCGGCTGGTAACTCTCCCCAAAGTATGTTATCTAGCTGGGACGGCGCTAGTTTATATAGAGTACCATGGCGTCCCATAAGAATCAACGGTTGATTCCGTGTTTCGCCACCGGCGGCAACGTCAGCTATCACCAACCAGAATACATTATCTAGTCGCGGCGGCGCTAGTTTCTACGGAGGACCATGGCGTCCCATTAGATAACGCTCGGTAGGTCGGTTGGTTCGGTGTTTTGCCACCGGCGTCCGTTAGCGGCGGCATCACGCAGTCCGCACGTGTTATTGTACAGCTGTTCTTGGCCGGTTGGACTTTGGACCGGTAACAATCACCGCGACCGCGGGCTTGGCGCGCGTTCGCCGAGCGCATGGTTAATTCAGGTGTTTTATAGTCGAGACAATTTTTACTACACGACTCTTTTCACAGCTAATTAGGTACCTAATAAATACTTGTTTAAAAAAATAGGTATTGAGTTGAAAGACTTATTTTTTTATTACTTATTTGGCTCGGAGACTAGTTAAGGAGCTGAGGTCGTTTGTAGATAATAATTTTACTAAAAGTTACATCATTCTTTCATTGCCTACTTAGGTAGGTCTTCATGGCTGCGTAAACACCATGACTTATCTTTGAGTTGGGAGTTAGGTAGGTATTTAATTTACTAGGTACCTCGTGTAGGTAAGTAATTGAAACATTTCTCTATCAGCTTTTTAGGTTTAAGTACCTACTTAAGTACATAAGTAGATACATACTTATTTTAAACGCAGGATAAGTAAAACTTTGTTTGACATACTTAGGTACCTACGTAGGTTCGATAGCCTATCCAGCTACTTAGGTATGTTTCGAAACTGTCCTAAATTCACAAACTCGATCTTACTGAAATTTGGAATCGAGCCAAACCCTGACGTTTCAATTAGGTATTTTGTCGCCGAAACACGCTTTAGGCATAGGTTAGAAATTCTTTAGCATAAGTTCAATAAATAGACAGCACTGGAAATAACAACAATCATTGAATATTTTCATCTAATAAAGTCTTATGGTCAAAACCTTGGCTTTTGCTAAGTAGGACCCGGTTAGTCTTGACTCTTAAGCCATGTCCCATTGCAAGGAGCTGTCAAATGTGTCTAATGCTACAAAACAAATCTCCAGCAATAAATACTAGTTTTTGGTCCTTTACTTGATTAGTCTACCTACTTGCACTTGCACTTCTACGTGCACTGAACAACAAACTCCTTGCGCATCTTGAAGGTAACGATCTCCTCAGCGATCACCAGTACGGGTTCCGCCGTGGTCGATCTACTGGGGACCTTCTGGTGTATGCCACACAATTATGGAGTGAGGCCATTGAGAGACATGGCGAGGCCCTTGCTGTGTCTCTTGATTTCTCTAAGGCCTTTGACAGGTTTTGGAATGCGGGCCTTCTAAGTAAGCTTCCTTCATTTGGTATTCCTGTTGGCTTTTGCACCTGGTTATCGGATTTTTTGAGTGGACGTTCAAACCGTGTAGTTATCGAACGCTACACGTCTAATCTTGAGGCTATCGACGCAGGAGTTCCTCAGGGATCGGTACTGTCCGCGGCTTTATTCCTGCTGCATATTAACGATCTGCTTGTACCAGGTACCTTTGGGTACGCAGACGACAGCACAGTAACGGATAGATATCTGTCAGAGGCAAAAGCCAATAGGGACGATATTCAGTCATGTCGAGAGGCTATGGTTGATCGTTTGGACAAAGCTTTCAAGGCAGTCTCTGATTGGGGTGAAGCCAATCTGGTGGCGTTCAACGCAACTAAAACTCAGGCGTGTTTGTTTTCCGCCAAAAGGAGTCCATTTCATCTAACTCCAGTTTTTCGGGATGTTCCCGTGGAAATTACCGACAACCTACAGCTTCTTCGGCCGCATCTCGGCACTTATTATACCAACAGATGCGAAGGCGGTCAAATGCCTGTATTGTATTATATAAAAAAAATCTACTTATAATTATATCCTTCCTGGAGACTTGCAATAAAGAATAAACCTTGAGCAGGCTCCAGGTTCCCAATTTTTGTACCCTCTCCTGTTTCTAATGTCCAATTTTGAGTTATAAATACTTTACTTTAATTCATATTACTGTAAAAATAAATAGGTAGGTAGGTAAGTGTTAATGAACATAATATTTAGGTATTTTCGTAAAAAGTACTAGGTACACAGAGAGTATGAGAAGAACAGTTGCACAATGCAATGCCTCAGAATTTTCGTTCAAACATTCGATTCACGCTTAGGCGGCGTGAGAGGCCGGGTCCAAAGTCCGCGAGGTAGCAGTGACGTGAACGAACGAACGTGCCTCGACAATGCTTTTGTATCGCATACCTAGATGGTACATATGAAAATTTCATAATATTACCCTAAAATTATACCCTACATTACAATTCCATTCGATATCTTTGTTTAAAAACACTACATTAAAATTTGGAGTTTATGAAAGTATTTACCTAGATAAGATAGCATAGACAGAAAACAATTATTTTTCCCTGCTTTTTGTGGAATAGTGTTCACAATTTATTTAACAATCTTAAAGCTAGAAATAAGAATAAATAAAATAACAATTAAATTAATAATTGACACGTTGTTTACATTCAAGAGAGGTCGAAATAAAACGACCAAATCAACCGAGGCTACTGAACACCAATACAATACAACAGCTGTAAAATTGGAGACGATTAAAAAAATACGCTTACCTTTTCAAGGCACTCTTGTCCGATTGCATTGGGATCTGCCTTGACTTCCAAAATCACAGAATTCGGCTGGCTGATTAACCACATCTTGACGATTTTTTTAAAAAATAATCCGAAATATTAGACGAAAAATGAGATCGAATGGTTGTTTTAAGGTTATTATTTATCAAACACTTCAATGTTTATCTCACTCGCGTAAAATATTTATTTAAAAAAGTCTTTCTTAATTCGCTCTGTGCAATGTTTATCGCGTATTCTTTGTGGAAGTAAAACTGTGAATACTTCCATACGACGGCCATACTACGTTAAGTTTGCCTCCGAAATGATAAAGACAACAGTGACGTGATGCCGATTGGCTGGCATGGACTCTGAACCCTTGGTTTACATTGCTTGTGTAAATAGTAACCACTGACATGATATTCATTGATACCCTAACAACGACTTAACGCCAACCTATCGTAAGTCTAAGCGTCAATGTATATCGTTTAGGTTAAGAATGAGTTAACACCGAATGTTAACAAGCGAATGATGTTGTTTCACAAATTGTCTAACTATAGAAAGAGACAAATATAGTTCACGTCGAAGCTTCTCTTCTTGTGTTCTCTTCTGTCTCTTCCGTGTAGCTGTGTAGGTAACTAAGAAATGTTAAAAACCTGTAAATTTCTTTCTAATCGTAATTTTGTTCTTTTTGTGGGCATGTAACGATTTTCTATGCATAGAATTTTATACATACCCACCGATTTTGAACACTTACGCATTTAAAAATGGGCGGCAATCAAGAAAAGTGTTGCAAGTAAAAAAATCTAACTTAAAATGTCGTAAGTGCTAGTGCGCCATCTATTGAGTAAACTGAGAACAAAGATAACATCCGTTCCTTTCCTGTGAAGTTTGAAAACTTTGAATAATAATCAAATTTAAAACCTTAAATTAATCCATGTAAAATATGTAATTAAGTTTACACTTCATATAGATTTTGTGATCATGTATCATTAACAATTTTACAATAAACCATTTCTAAAAAATTGAATATTAAATCTTTTACTATCGTTCCATTACACGCAATAATATCAACCACGAGCCGATGACAGCGCCAATCGTGACAACATGGCGGTACTAAAGTAATCATATGACTTTCGTCTCATTACAGTGTGCTGGGTATTGATTTGTGCCTTGGTCTTGATTCTCGTCTGACATAGTTTTTGTGTTCCCGTGAATATGGCGAGTCAGACGCAAGGTATCCAGCAACTATTAGCTGCGGAAAAGCGTGCCGCCGAGAAAGTCTCGGAGGCGAGAAAGCGTAAGTGCATATTATTCATTAGAACTACGCACCAGGTCGTCCTTCCCAATCCTTCATGTTTCCTGCCAGCAATTCCTGTTTTATACATACTTCTAATGCTCAGTAAAAACTACTTATTGCTCAGTATAAACTACACAATCTATTTTTTAAAAGTGCAGTGTATTTCGTTGAAAATGTTTCTCATTTTTCATCCGCCCAGTTTTGGTCACATGACAGAAGAATAAGACTTGATAAACATCTTTCAATGATCTAATAATCTACCTACTTCATATCCCATAAGCTATAGGGAATTGGCCAATTGTGTTGCTGTCTACTAAAGTTAGTTTCTTCTTTCACCTGATCATACTTTGTAAATTTGTCACTATCACTAATATTGTACTAGTGAACCATTAATGAAATGATCAAATATGAAATTATCTCATTGTGCTGGTGTGATATGCCTCTTACAACTTACATTACTTATAATCTTATTCAGTAAAATCCCTCGTGATTATGTTGTACCTACTGATTCTTGTTCCATTCATGTACATACTTCCAAGAATACTCACTTATACTCACTTGACAAAGTTGAACTCAGTACATAATTATTAAATTACTCATTTTATCATTACACTTTTTATGTCAATCTACATATCTACTAAAAGGCACCCTTATAAATGTTTTCAGGAAAAGCGAGGCGCTTGAAGCAGGCTAAGGATGAGGCGCAAGATGAGATAGAGAAGTACAGACAGGAGCGTGAGAAAGCGTTCAAGGCATTCGAAGCAAAGGTGTGTTGTGGTATCTTTAGTAAAGTCGGCCAAAAAAGTAGTTCATCATCCTAAGGTTTCAGTTGTTGTCAGAGTTTCATAAAACAAGAAGATTTTCCATTGAAAATAATATTCAGTTCTAATCTTATTTATATTTTGATTCTATGGGTTTTGCGTAAACTGTTGCTACTTGACCAATTAGTGACGTTAACCTGTTCTTGAGCATTTAGTTAAAATCACTTATGAGTATCATCATATAAACACTTGTCCACTATGGTACATAACTCTTGACATTTTGCATTTATTGATATTCTTTTTTAATGCAAATGGATGTGTTGCTTTTAACAACAAAATCCTTGACATGTTGCTTGTAACAACTTAATTAAAAGCAGAACTGTGGCGTTGTTAATGAATAAATATTAATTTAAGCAGACTCTTCTAATATACATGAAAGAATAATTGTACCATCCAAACCGGTCCAACATTTATTAGGCATCCCAAGTTTTTAACTAGATTTTAGCCATCCTGGATGGTTTTTCCATAGATGTAAAAATGAAATGTTTTGGAAGAAAAATGAAAGAAAACAACATAAATTCTGTAATTTATCAGAAAGTTTATTTTTCCTTTATTCTCAAATATTTTCCATGGTAACAAAGTTTCCTCGAGTTCTTGGTGTAACATATTATTTTCTTCTGCAGCACATGGGCACCAGGGAAGGAGTAGCTGCGAAGATTGACGCAGATACCAAGGTTAAAATTGAGGAAATGAACAAGCAAGTGCAACAGAGACAGTCTGAAGTGAGTTTTATTTTTGTCCACAGGTTAAAAAAAATCTTTCCAATCAACAAAATTATAAATAGTTCCAACTACATGTAAGGGAGCTTGTAAATGATACAACAGTACACAATAGAGCATCTAGAGATGAATCACAGCATCTATCTACAATATAGTCTAGAGAAGTATGTTGTTTCTAAAAACTTGAATTTTTGTTTACAGGTGGTCAAGGATATCTTGAATTTGGTGTACGATGTCAAGCCAGAATTGCACGTCAACTACCGTGGTGGAAAGTAGGCTCCCACACTCAGCCATGCCAACTCATCGCTGTCAGAACACCACAGCGGGCAATATTCCTAGATCATAAATAATGTTAAATAACGTTTGATTCGGTAGATACATAGGTGCGATGCAATAAGATACATTATAATGTAACACCAGTAAGCCGAGTGTTTGTATTTACTCGATTTCTTCTTATAAATATAATTTACACCGAGTGTTCCGTCGTCCAGAACGCTTCCTGATAGAGTTACCTCAGAAAACGAGGGATTATATTTAAACCATAAAGTTTTGCTGTAAATACATAAATGTTGCTAATGTTTATTCTTGTTTACTATTTTAAAAATTGTTCTATTGTTGGAAATGTATTCGAAGATCAGCTCGATAATTTATTGTCCATTCCATTTGAGATAAAGAGCGAAGAGGGCCTCAAGAATGCAAAATAATAGCCGTGTACTAAAATGTATGTTTTATTCAATGTTGTATGTTGAATAGTTAAAATAAATATGTTTGCGAAATTATGTTTTTATTTCACACGCATATTAATTTCGAATTGAAGCCGATTTGTACAGTATTAGAGCGAAATATATTATTGATGTATTAATATTATAATATTGTTTCATTGGTCTTTCTATGTTGAACTGAAACAAAAAAGTAAATTACATCTTCGCGCAGAATGCTCTATGTAGGTACTCCATGTATGTACCTACACTGTTTTCATCAAATTGATAAGATTATGTAACAGCAAAATTATGAGAGCGCTTATCTATATATTTCCTTGAAAGTTCAGATTTATCATAGATACACAAAGAGGGCTGAGTGTAAATTTTGCTTCGATTTTCATTTACAATCGCGTTTGGTTTACGTGGTATCAGTATGAAAAAATGTATAGCGCCATCTAGTGGTACGTAAATGAAGTTTTTTCTTCATACTAATTTCTACGTAAACGTAAACGCGATAGTAAAGTAAAATCGGGAAAACTTACACTCCGCCCTCTGTGTATATATCGTTTAACATACATTGCTGGTATTTCACTACTAGAATATAGTCAAACTGCGATTTTGGATGGCAGCACAAAATAAGGAGGGCTTACTATATTGCGAGTTAATTGAATTTACTTTAGAGCACTAACGAAAAGGTTTCTAAAAGTTTTGTGTGGTTACAAAACACCTCTAATGTTTGTAACGCGATTTCCCCCGGATTGGGATGAATGCCACAAAAGTAAGTTCTTTGAATGTTTTAAGATTATTTTCTTGAAATTACGAAACAATTATTCCAACGACGCATCTTTATTTGGTCCAATAACACATTCAAAAAACTTCAGTTAAGTAGGTACCTACATAATAAGGATGTAGGGCGATGCGTCATCGGACCAAATTGGACCTGCCTCAACCTATGCAATGAATGGCAGCAGCTATGTCCTATGTAATGTAATGTTGACAAAAACGTCCAAAAGTACTTCGAGTCTCTACTCTCTAAAGTACTCTGTGGAGTAGAACTAGGGATTGTGCGTGTGAAATGGAATGGGTCTAAGGAGGGCTTAGCTTTGCTCGGGAGATTTTGAGGAATGGAGACGTGTCTAAGACCTTCCTTTGCCCTCACCGTCAGGCAGTCATGAGCCGCTTCTCGCCGAATTCGTCTTGAAGCCAAGAGTGAATAGGTATATGCTAGACAAGCATGCTACATCTTCCACCTCTCGTCGCCGTCGCTTTCCATCAGGTGAGTTGAGTAGTTCCCTAAACTAGTAGGTAGGTACTGAGTATTTTGAGGATTGGAGAGGTTTTTTTATGTTATACGGCATAGAAATAGGCAAGCGGGCCACCTGATGGAAAGTGGTCACCGCCGTCTTTTCTACATCAGTAATAGGGGCGCTACCAATGCGTTGCCCGCCTCTGAAGAGAACTCTAAGATACCTCTTGAATTCCTCCTGTGGTTGGTCTGTCTATTGTCAAAGCCTTTGCCCTCAAGATGTCTATACCGAGGCCTTTTCTAGGGAGATTTTGATGAGTGAGCCTAGTACCTAACTATCCATAGAATAAGTAAAGGAATGGAGGTTACTAGAGGTATAGAGTAGGGTATTGTAGGGTAGTGTTAATAGTCTAACTTAGACATGGCATCTGATCTGAAGCGAGCGAAAAGCCTCCCGTGAAGATGGAATCACTTCAGAGTTTCTTATGACAGGAGGAGCTAGGATCACAAGGTTTGATCGGCAGTGCTAGTAACTGGAGACCTACAAGCAGGGTAGTGGAGATTTTGAAGTATGACTTCCACCTTTCGCCCTCACCGTCAGTTGGTCATGAGCCGCTTCTCGCCGAGCTCGTCCACCCATCCGGAGACGGCGCCTACGCTCGTGAACACGGCGGGCTGGTCGGCGGCGTCGCAGCGACGGGAGGAGAACGAGAGGATGCCCACCAACTGGTTGTCCAGGATCGCCGGGCCGCCGGCGTCGTGCTGGGGAAGGGTTTAGTCGGTCAGCTAAAGTGGTTTTGGTCAGTTGCAAAATGTGTTTGGTCAGCAACTAAAGTGAATTACGCTGCTTCTAGGTGCTCGGCAAAAATAACTAAATTGATGAGCAAGTATTGTGTGCTGGCCTGGTTTTGTGTGGGTCGTTTCGATGGGCTAGAGATTTTACTTAGTAGGCATTTCAGTGCAGTGTAGGTACGTATCGGTGGACTGGACATTTCTTTATACAGAAAACATTTTAAATGTGGACATTTTCATGCAGTAAATATTTTGATACAGTGGAATTCCGAATCGTTTAACTTTTAGCTTGTTATTTTTTTTAAGAATCTATCGACATACGTGTATCCTGGCCACCTGATTTAAAGATTTTCATGGAATTGACGAATAAGGAAACTGACGAGTGATAACCCGACCCTGACGACCCTGGCAACACCAGGAATATGAAACCAAGTGGGCTGCCGGCTCGTTACATCGAAAATGATGAGAGCTAACGACGACGATGATGATGAACGCTTAGGTGGACTGTCGTAGATACCACAAAACAAAAACAACAACAATACTTACATTACACACATTTTTCGCTAAAGTTATAAAACCCGCACAGAAGTTTGAGTGGGTTACTAACTCTCTGAAATCAATAAAATAAATCGTATTAGTAGATATATATTAGTACAGATCGAATACACAACTGACAAATCGCCGATAAATTGGGAACTCTACTTTTGATCATCAAGAGAATAACTTGGAAAAAGGGTTTCTTAATAACAAATTGCCTTTGGGTTTAACCTTCCGTAGATCTCCTGACAATCCGCCAAGTCGTATACTGGAAGTGTCAGCTTCTGTAGAAGGATCTGGCCGCCGATTCCTCCAGAGCCCTTGAAAAAAAAATATGCGGTTTAGATATAGCCACTGACCAAATTGTTTGGATCTATGACAAATAGGTAGTTATAAGTTAACTTTCGGAGAATCATCGGTGGGTATGCTTTGGAAGGTATTAGGCGAGGCTACCACTAGGCCCATAGTAGTGAATTTAGTCTGTGTCGCTGTTAATTCGTTCAATGTGAACAAACACACAATCTGTAAAGTTGAGTTGAAACAGACACGTTCGATCGGTCTTGGTCGGTCAGATCTCAGTGGCTACCAGAACATATGCTAGAACTCCTCATTTTTCTTTGATTCCTTGAACCTACAGCAACAGAACACAGTTTCTGTTTGATTTGTCTACTGGTAAGTACAGTGCCTACGTGTACTGTTTGAGAGTATTCTTCGTGGGACCATCAACGTAGCCTATAAGCCACAACTGATGATGAATGATACATGGCTCACGAGGGTGAAGTTTTGGGGAAAAACGCAGGGCGCGGTTCGCGAGACAGGGCGAACTTTGTTCTGCGAAACGTTATCAAGCGACGCAAAACACTTCAGGTCCCCGCGTTCAGCTCCGAATATCCCCCTACCACCCCCGCGGGCGATGTATCACTTGTATGGTCGATTTATAACTACAAACTATATGTGCCAACTCACCAAAACAGAGCCCCAGCCTAAGAAAGTAACATTGCTGTCGATCGCCAAAATCTTCTCTCTAGCATAGTCTATCTTATCAACGAAGGGCTCTTTCTTCCCGAACGTTATGTTCTTATGCAGTCTTATCAACGCTATGTTGAACTCTAGAGTTTCAGGCTTGTAGTTGGGGTGGAAAGAGATCTCCATGACCTTCAGGACTTCACCACCAGCTGTGGCGTTGGTGGACCCCACTCGCACTGTCAGCATTTTGACGTACTCTCGGAAGAAGCGGTTGTTGTACTGTCTGTAGAGGAGACTCTTTAATAAACTAAACTAGTCTAAGTCTACATTTGCTAAAAGTTATTGAGAACAGAAGGGGGAAAATGCAACTTTTTAAGAGCGATAATAGATGGCCAGATTGAGGGAAAGAGAGGAAAAGGAAGGCCAAGATTTGAATATTGGAAGGACGTGAAGGAAAAAGTGAACGCCGGGGATTATATGGAGATGAAGAGGTTGGCAGACAGGAGAGGAGAGTGGCCATTGCTCCACCGACAAGAGTCATACTCTTAAATATATGATGACGATGATGAGTCTTAATTAAATGTATGTTAATAGTAAATGTAACGCTATGTCTATAATATCCATAGGATGAACGGACGTCATAATATAATAAAGTCGCAAAGATATCGTCATAAAAATTAATAATAATGTTATAGAATAATAACTTCCTTAAACATTTCATACGTAAAATGTCAAGTATTAAAAATAAATTCAAAAAATTAGCCTTTAGTCAAACTTTTATATAAATATGAAACAATGTAGGCAATGAATGCCAAACAATATTTTAGGTACACAAAGCAATATAACCCAGTAGCAGTATTCCCTTTTTTTTAGTAAACCTTCCTTTTGAATCACTCTATCTATCGTTGAAAACCGCATTGAAATCCGTTGCGCAGTTTAAAAGATCTAAGCTTACATAGATACAGGAGGACAGAAGGCGGGGTGAGACTTTCTTTTATCTTTGTATGTATGTATAAATTACTTGACATTTTACGTATTGATTGTTCCACCACACCGCCGGGTACACAACACTCTCTAAAATCGCATTTAAATCCGTTGCGTAGTTTAAAAGATCTAAGCGTACATTGATACAGATGGCGGGAACCGTCTTTGATTTATATTTATAGATGCAAATGTCACTATTAAAATAAAAAACACAACTCACAGCTGCAAACAATGCGCCGCAGTCAGTATCTTGTCGCCGTCAATGATGGCTGCTCCGCACCAGAGCTGCCTGTTCACGAGCAGGGCAGCCATGAAGGGGAACTCCTCGATGCTGGCGCTCTCATCAGGATTGTAGATGCGACGGTAGCGAGGGTGCAGCGGCGGGTTGATTGGTGGCATCTCGGGGCCTGGTAGTTTGTTTGGTTAGGTTACGATCTACAGTAATGTTTTTAGGTACCTACATACCTAAGAGCGCGGGCGAGTACATGTCCATTGGGCCCGACCGTCTAACTCATGCATGATATGCATCATCATCTCATTCGCTCAAACCGCAACCGAGTGAGATGGCTATGTATCGAGCCTTCTACAATTGCTACTCGAATTATATAAGTGGTCGGGTCCGATTGCCTTGAACTCGCGCGCACAGTAGATACATTGTCACAACTTTTTCCCATAGGGGTAGTACAGAGCGTTTTTTATTATTCTACGCAGTGACAAACGAGCATACAGCCCACCGGTACTGTTGTAAGCGGTAACTGTCGCCAGTAACATCTACGATTCATGCATTTAGATTGAAGGCAACAAAAATGCAGGACTGCGGGTGCGTTGTCATTGAGCATTAACATGAAATGCCTCATGAGTGTAATTCCGCTGGCTACCTTATCTTTCAAACCAGAATATAACTAAGCAAGCTTTGTTGCTCGGTGGCAGAAATAGATAAGGCGGTGGTACTCACCCAGGCGGACTCCTCAGGCTTGACATAGTCCTACCACCTGTTTCACACCACACAGGCTCTAACAAAGCGAGTCGTTTTGCATACAACACTTTGTTCGACTTATAGTTTAGACGTAACGTGACGTGAAAGACGTGACGTGAAAACATAAAACAGACAGACATACAGAATGTAGGTTCCTAGATATTTGTTTGTAATAGCGCTCCTTACGGGCTCGCGTTTGAATGGACCTCGGCTTTAAAGGAGTTCTACCACCGATAGGTTTTTCTGAGTTCCATCTACCTACTATGTAATGTTACTATTACTATCTAATGAGAAGCAAAGGGATAGTTAAGCGATATCTTCCAGCACGGCAATCACAAGTGTGCTCTAGCGCGCGATAAGCGAGAAAAGGCGAGACAAGATCCTTCTCATTCATCTTAGAATTGAGAGACAGAGATAAAGGCTCGCGGCGCGTCGCGATATGTCGAGGGCATACTTGTGCTAACTGTGCAGATAGGGCATAACTCATGTACACCAGTATGGACCATAACTCTTGAAATTTTGCATTTATTGATGTTCTTTTTTAATGCAAATGGATGTGTTGCTTTTAACAACAAAATCCTTGACGTGTTGCTTGTAACAACTTAATTAAAAGCAGAACTGTGGCGTTGTTAATGAATAAATATTAATTTAAGCAGACTCTTCTAATATACATGAAAGAATAATTGTACCATCCAAACCGGTCCAACATTTATTAGGCATCCCAAGTTTTTAACTAGATTTTAGCCATCCTAGATGGTTTTTCCATAGATGTAAAAATGAAATGTTTTGGAAGAAAAATGAAAGAAAACAACATAAATTCTGTAATTTATCAGAAAGTTTATTTTTCCTTTATTCTCAAATATTTTCCATGGTAACAAAGTTTCCTCGAGTTCTTGGTGTAACATATTATTTTCTTCTGCAGCACATGGGCACCAGGGAAGGAGTAGCTGCGAAGATTGACGCAGATACCAAGGTTAAAATTGAGGAAATGAACAAGCAAGTGCAACAGAGACAGTCTGAAGTGAGTTTTATTTTTTGTCTACAGGTTAAAAAAAATCTTTCAAGTCAACATAATTATAAATAGTTCCAACTACATGTGAGGGAGCTTGTAAATGATACAACAGTACACAATAGAGATGAATCACAGCATCTATCTACAATATAGTCTAGAGAAGTATGTTGTTTCTAAAAACTTGAATTTTTGTTTACAGGTGGTCAAGGATATCTTGAATTTGGTGTATGATGTCAAGCCAGAATTGCACGTCAACTACCGTGGTGGAAAGTAGGCTCCCACACTCAGCCATGCCAACTCATCGCTGTCAGAACACCACAGCGGGCAATATTCCTAGATCATAAATAATGTTAAATAACGTTTGATTCGGTAGATACATAGGTGCGATGCAATAAGATACATTATAATGTAACACCAGTAAGCCGAGTGTTTGTATTTACTCGATTTCTTCTTATAAATATAATTTACACCGAGTGTTCCGTCGTCCAGAACGCTTCCTGATAGAGTTACCTCAGAAAACGAGGGATTATATTTAAACCATAAAGTTTTGCTGTAAATACATAAATGTTGCTAATGTTTATTCTTGTTTACTATTTTAAAAATTGTTCTATTGTTGGAAATGTATTCGAAGATCAGCTCGATAATTTATTGTCCATTCCATTTGAGATAAAGAGCGAAGAGGGCCTCAAGAATGCAAAATAATAGCTGTGTACTAAAATGTATGTTTTATTCAATGTTGTATGTTGAATAGTTAAAATAAATATGTTTGCGAAATTATGTTTTTATTTCACACGCATATTAATTTCGAATTGAAGCCGATTTGTACAGTATTAGAGCGAAATATATTATTGATGTATTAATATTATAATATTGTTTCATTGGTCTTTCTATGTTGAACTGAAACAAAAAGTAAATTACATCTTCGTGCAGAATGCTCTATGTAGGTACTCCATGTATGTACCTACACTGTTTTCATCAAATTGATAAGATTATGTAACAACAAAATTATGAGAGCGCTTATCTATATATTTCCTTGAGAGTTCAGATTTATCATAGATACACAAAAAGGGCTGAGTGTAAATTTTGCTTCGATTTTCATTTACTATCGCGTTTGGTTTACGTGGAAATCAGTATGAAAAATGTATAGCGCCATCTAGTGGTACGTAAATGAAGTTTTTTCTTCATACTAATTTCTACGTAAACGCAAACGCGATAGTAAAGTAAAATTGGGAAAACTTACACTCAGCCCTCTGTGTATATATCGTTTAACATACATTGCTGGTATTTCACTACTAGAATATAAGTCAAACTGCGGTTTTGGATGGAAGCACAAAATAAGGAGGGCTTTCTATATTGCGAGTTAATTGAATTTACTTTTGAGCACTAACGAAAAGGTTTCTAAAAGTTTTGTGTGGTTACAAAACACCTCTAATGTTTGTAACACGATTTCCACCCTCGGATTGGGATGAATGCCACAAAAGTAAGTTCTTTGAATGTTTTAAGATTTTTTTCTTGAAATTACGAAACAATTATTCCAACGACGCATCTTTATTTGGTCCAATAACACATTCAAAAAACTTTCAGTTAAGTAGGTACCTACATAATAAGGATGTAGGGCGATGCGTCATCGGACCAAATTGGACCTGCCTCAGCATATGCAATGAATGGCAGCAGCTATGTCCTATGTAATGTAATGTTGACAAAAACGTCCAAAAGTACTTAAAAGTCTCTACTCTCTAAAGTACTCTGTGGAGTAGAACTAGGGATTGTGCGTGTGGAATGGAATGGGTCTAAGGAGGGCTTAGCTTTGCTCGGGAGATTTTGAGGAATGGAGACGTGTCTAAGACCTTCCTTTGCCCTCACCGTCAGGCAGTCATGAGCCGCTTCTCGCCGAATTCGTCTTGAAGCCAAGAGTGAATAGGTATATGCTAGACAAGAATGCTACATCTTCCACCTCTCGTCGCCGTCGCTTTCCATCAGGTGAGTTGAGTAGTTCCCTAAACTAGTAGGTAGGTACTGAGTATTTTGAGGATTGGAGAGGTTTTTTATGTTATACGGCATAGAAATAGGCAAGCGGGCCACCTGATGGAAAGTGGTCACCGCCGCCTTTGGACATCAGTAACAGGGGCGCTACCAATGCGTTGACCGCCTCTGAAGAGACCTCTAACATACCTCTTGAATTCCTCCTGTGGTTGGTCTGTCTATTGTCAAAGCCTTTGCCCTCAAGATGTCTATACCGAGGCCTTTTCTAGGGAGATTTTGATGAGTGAGCCTAGTACCTAACTAAGAATAAGTGAAGGAATGGAGGTTACTAGAGGTATAGAGTAGGGTATTGTAGGGTAGTGTTAACAGTCTAACTTAGACATGGCGTCTGATCTGAAGCGAGCGAAAAGCCTCCCGTGAAGATGGAATCACTTCAGAGTTTCTTATGACAGGAGGAGCTAGGATTACAAGGTTTGATCGGCAGTGCTAGTAACTGGAGACCTACAAGCAGGGTAGTGGAGATTTTGAAGTATGACTTCCACCTTTCGCCCTCACCGTCAGTTGGTCATGAGCCGCTTCTCGCCGAGCTCGTCCACCCATCCGGAGACGGCGCCTACGCTCGTGAACACGGCGGGCTGGTCGGCGGCGTCGCAGCGACGGGAGGAGAAAGAGAGGATGCCCACCAACTGGTTGTCCAGGATCGCCGGGCCGCCGGCGTCGTGCTGGGGAAGGGTTTAGTCGGTCAGCTAAAGTGGTTTTGGTCAGTTGCAAAATGTGTTTGGTCAGCAACTAAAGTGAATTGCGCTGCTTCTAGGTGGCCGGCAAAAATAACTAAATTGATGAGCAAGTATTGTGTGCTGGCCTGGTTTTATGTGGGTCGTTTCGATGGGCTAGAGATTTTACTTAGTAGGCATTTCAGTGCAGTGTAGGTACGTATCGGTGGACTGGACCTTTCTTTATACAGAAAACATTTTAAAACTGTGGACATTTTCATGCAGTAAATATTTTGATACAGTGGAATTCCGAATCGTTTAACTTTTAGCTTGTTATTTTTTTTAAGAATCTATCGGCATACGTGTATCCTGGCCACCTGATTTAAAGATTTTCATGGAATTGACGAATAAGGAAACTGACGAGTGATAACCCGTCCCTGACGACCCTGGCAACACCAGGAATATGAAACCAAGTGGGCTGCCGGCTCGTTACATCGAAAATGATGAGAGCTAACGACGATGACGATGATGAACGCTTAGGTGGACTGTCGTAGATACCACAAAACAAAAATAACAACAATACTTACGTTACACACATTTTTCGCTAAAGTTATAAAACCCGCACAGAAGTTTGAGTGGGTTACTAACTCTCTGAAATCAATAAAATAAATCGTATTAGTAGATATCTATTAGTACAGATCAAATTCACAACTGACAAATCGCCGATATATTGGGAACTCTACTTTTGATCATCAAGAGAATAACTTGGAAAAAGGGTTTCTTAATAACAAATTGCCTTTGGGTTTAACCTTCCGTAGATCTCCTGACAATCCGCCAAGTCGTATACTGGAAGTGTCAGCTTCTGTAGAAGGATCTGGCCGCCGATTCCTCCAGAGCCCTTGAAAAAAAAATATGCGGTTTAGACATAGCTACTGACCAAATTGTTTGGATCTATGACAAGTAGGTAGGTATTTAACTGTCGCAGAGTCATCGGTGGGTATGCTTTGTAAGGTATTAGGCGAGGCTACCACTAGGCCCATAGTAGTGAATTTAGTCTGTGTCGCTGTTAATTCGTTCAATGTGAACAAACACACAATCTGTAAAGTTGAGTTGAAACAGACACGTTCCATCGGTCTCGGTCGGTCAGATCTCAGTGGCTACCAGAACATATGCCAGAACTCCTCATTTTTCTTTGATTCCTTGAACCTACAGCTACAGAACAGAGTTTCTGTTTGATTTGTCTACTGGTAAGTACAGTGCCTACGTGTACTGTTTGAGAGTATTCTTCGTGTGACCATCAACGTAGCCTATAAGCCACAACTGATGATGAACGATACATTGTTCATGAGGGTGAAGTTTTGGGGAAAAACGCAGGAGACAGGGAGAATTTTGTTTTGCGAAACGTCATCAAGCGACGCAAATCACTTCAGGTCTCTGCGACGCGTCCCCGCGTTCAGCTCCGAATGTCCCCCTACCACCCCCGCGGGCGATGTATCACTTGTATGGTCGATTTATAACTACAAACTATATGCGCCAACTCACCAAAACCGAGCCCCAGCCTAAGAAAGTAACATTGCTGTCGATCGCCAAAATCTTCTCTCTAGCATAGTCTATCTTATCAACGAAGGGCTCTTTCTTCCCGAACGTTATGTTCTTATGCAGTCTTATCAACGCTATGTTGAACTCTAGAGTTTCAGGCTTATAGTTGGGGTGGAAAGAGATCTCCATGACCTTCAGGACTTCACCACCAGCTGTGGCGTTGGTGGACCCCACTCGCACTGTCAGCATTTTGACGTACTCCCGGAAGAAGCGGTTGTTGTACTGTCTGTAAAGGAGACTCTTTAATAAACTAAACTAGTCTAAGTCTACATTTGCTAAAAGTTATTGAGAACAGAAGGGGGAAAATGCAATTTTTTAAGAGCGATAACAGATGGCCAGATTGAGGGAAAGAGAGGAAAAGGAAGGCCAAGATTTGAATATTGGAAGAACGTGAAGGAAAAAGTGAACGCCGGGGATTATATGGAGATGAAGAGGTTGGCAGACAGGAGAGGAGAGTGGCCATTGCTCCACCGACAAGAGTCATACTCTTAAATATATGATGACGATGATGAGTCTTAATTAAATGTATGTTAATAGTAAATGTAACGCTATGTCTATAATATCCATAGGATGAACGGACGTCATAATATAATAAAGTCGCAAAGATATCGTCATAAAAATTAATAATAATGTTATAGAATAATAACTTCCTTAAACATTTAATACGTAAAATGTAAAGTATTAAAAATAAATTCAAAAAATTTGCCATTAGTCAAACTTTTATATAAATATGAAACAATGTAGGCAATGAATGCCAAAAAATATTTTAGGTACACAAAGCAATATAACCCAGTAGCAGTATTCCCTTTTTTTTAGTAAACCTTCCTTTTGAATCACTCTATCTATCGTTGAAAACCGCATTGAAATCCGTTGCGCAGTTTAAAAGATCTAAGCTTACATAGATACAGGAGGACAGAAGGCGGGGTGAGACTTTCTTTTATCTTTGTATGTATGTATAAATTACTTGACATTTTACGTATTGATTGTTCCACCACACCGCCGGGTACACAACACTCTCTAAAATCGCATTTAAATCCGTTGCGTAGTTTAAAAGATCTAAGCGTACATTGATACAGATGGCGGGAACCGTCTTTGATTTATATTTATAGATGCAAATGTCACTATTAAAATAAAAAACACAACTCACAGCTGCAAACAATGCGCCGCAGTCAGTATCTTGTCGCCGTCAATGATGGCTGCTCCGCACCAGAGCTGCCTGTTCACGAGCAGGGCAGCCATGAAGGGGAACTCCTCGATGCTGGCGCTCTCATCAGGATTGTAGATGCGACGGTAGCGAGGGTGCAGCGGCGGGTTGATTGGTGGCATCTCGGGGCCTGGTAGTTTGTTTGGTTAGGTTACCTTCTACAGTAATGTTTTTAGGTACCTACATACCTAAGAGCGCGGGCGAGTACATGTCCATTGGGCCCGACCGTCTAACTCATGCATGATATGCATCATCATCTCATTCGCTCAAACCGCAACCGAGTGAGATGGCTATGTATCGAGCCTTCTACAATTGCTACTCGAATTATTTTAGTGGTCGGGTCCGATTGACTTGAACTCGCGCTCGCACAGTAGATACATTGTCACAACGTTTTCCCATAGGGGTAGTACAGAGAGTTTTTTATTATTCGACGCAGTGACAAACGAGCATACAGCCCACCTGATTGTAAGCGGTAACTGTCGCCAGTAACATCTACGATTCATGCATTTAGATTGAAGGCAACAAAAATGCAGGACTGCGGGTGCGTTGTCATTGAGCATTAACATGAAATGCCTCATGAGTGTAATTCCGCTGGCTACCTTATCTTTCATATAACTAAGCAAGCTTTGTTGCTCGGCGGCAGAAATAGATAAGGCGGTGGTACTCACCCAGGCGGACTCCTCATACTTGACATAGTCCTACCACCTGTTTCACACCACACAGGCTCTAACAAAGCGAGTCGTTTTGCATACAACACTTTGTTCGACTTATAGTTTAGACGTAACGTGACGTGAAAGACGTGACGTGAAAACATAAAACAGACAGACAGACAGAATGTAGGTTCCTAGATATTTGTTTGGAATAGCGCTCCTTACGGGCTCGGGTTTGAATGGACCTCGGCTTTAAAGGAGTCCTACCACCGATAGGTTTTTCTGAGTTCTATCTACCTACTATGTAATGTTACTATTACTATCTAATGAGAAGCAAAGGGATAGTTAAGCGATATATTCCAGCACGGCAATCACAAGTGTGCTCTAGCGCGCGATAAGCGAGAAAAGGCGAGACAAGATCCTTCTCTTTCATCTTAGTATTGAGAGACAGAGGCAAAGGCTCGCGGCGCGTCGCGATATGTCGAGGGCATATGTGTGCTAACCGTGCAGATAGGGCATAACTCATGTACACCGGCCAGCGCGATTTTCTTTACCCAAAGATTAGCAGCGCACTAGAATGCAGGAACTTGAGTGACTGTGTCACCATTTCGTACATTTTGAGGCTAGTCGAACTTCAGCACCGTAACGAGCTCGTGCATTCTATACCGTTGAAGCGAGATTGACCAAGGTTTTCCTGGGGACCCGCAGACTGGTTGAAAAGGCTCTGGAGCCGATTGGCACCCCGTGACGATATGCATATGTAATGTTGTTACAGATAAGTGGGTCAAAATAAAAAATTTTGTACATTTCGTAAAGCAAAAACGTCCAAGGTAGTCCCGTATTTACCATGAATTTTCGTTTATTGTTTTAGTACTTTTATTGTTACCGTCAGGTCATTTTATTAGTCGAGCCTCTCATGTATCATGTAGTCGCGTTCATAAGCACATGACCACTTCAAGATAAAAAAAATGTTTAGCTACTTCCACATACATAATATTAGGTACAGTGTTAAACAAATAGAATTGGCTATGACCTGTCCCTTAGGCGCCAATATCTACTTTGTTAAATTTTATAAGTGTAAAATTTAATGATTTCCCATACCTCAAAATTTAATTTTTAATTTAGTAATAATGTATGGTTACAATAAATTAAAAAATATTTGCACACGTCAATTTTGTTTTAAGTCAAGACTTTTAAAAGGAAAGTGATTTTAAGTTGTTGAAAAAATAACTACAAGAAATTTTGATATTATTTTAATTTTAAAATGCTTTCTACTTCATTCCCTTTCGGACAGTAGGCTACATGTTATAAAAACCTTTCAAAAGCTGCACAGGAATATTAATTTTACGGTGGTCATACACTTATGAACGCGTTTAGTACCTACTTTAAGATTTTTTTCATCACTTAAGCACACACGCGCGCTCGCTCATTCATTAATTTGTGTTAGAGACTTTTATTTCTCGTACTTGTGAACTTTGACTACTTGCAAATATCTATAATGGTACCTACTTGTAAAATAAATTGATGGGCTCATCAGAAATAATTAATAATTTCAATTCATAGGACAACCGTTAAGGCCGCCCCTGATTTAAGGTTACATAAATGTGACCCACGAATTTTGATTCTTTTCTAACCATTTGTCACCTTTTTTTAAAACGTTACAAAAAGGAAATTAGGCTGCTGTTGTACTGAAGACGTCATAATATTACTTTATTTTAACTATTAATTTATGAATAATATTTGACCAGGGGTATACCAACTAATTATTGCATAACTATATCATTAAAATTAAAAGCAAATCATGCGAGGAAAAAATTCCAATTAGAGGTATTTTTCTCTTGGGCTTTTAACATAATTTTTCGAATTTTAAAACATTATTGTAACTCCTGTAACTTATTTCCCACAAGTGGCCTTCACCGTTCCTTTTCGTAACCATTTAGTAAAGCATTTCCTCTTGGTGACGTTGTTGAATATTGTACAAAAATTTTGATTTCGGCCCAAGTATCTCTATAATATTTGTCATGTCCACCGTCAAGTATCAAACTCGGTGTTGTAGTCTCGATGTTTCGCCTCTTCGCTTCTATTGGCAAGCCCTCGTACTGCCACTCCTGCCCGTCTGCCATCGGTGGTCGTTCGAACTCCCCCCCTTGCCGCCGCCGTATGCCGTGGTCCACTGGTCAGGGAAAAGTGACAAATAAATGACATAAGACTGACAGAATACTTTAGTACATACGTACAGATCGTGGCTGTAATTAATGCTTGTCATATGGCTTATTTTGCTAAGCCGTGTTGCCGAATGGATCGCGGACAGCATTTTTCGTACCATGT
This sequence comes from Blastobasis adustella, assembly GCA_907269095.1. Taxonomy (NCBI): domain Eukaryota; kingdom Metazoa; phylum Arthropoda; class Insecta; order Lepidoptera; family Blastobasidae; genus Blastobasis; species Blastobasis adustella. The sequence continues at coordinate 5,020,162 of OU026132.1, forward strand.
ATAGACAATTTTGACCCTCGAGTGACGTACTCACACTTCTACCTTTATGACTCACACAAATGAGTGAACAAAATCCTTTATACTCAATCCATGGCTTTGATATGGCAAACTCGTGATCGAAACTTTACGGTGATACAATTGACTTGTCTTGCGGAAACAGCGAACATAGTCAATGAAAATTTTTAAAATATTCGTTGACTCTGTCGGTTAGAGTTGCTGGTCCCGGTAAGAAACCTGTGCCTGTGCCTACAATCTACCACTTCAAGAAAAAACCTCTTATAGCTAAAGTAACGTACTGGGTATTTGTTGAATCTTTAGCCAAAGTGAGTTGCATAAGAAGCTGTCCCTTAGGCTCAAATTGTCAAATTTTAAAAGTCAAATTTTATAATGATGTTTTTATAATGCTTAAAAGGAATAATTTAACATATTTGTAACTAATTATCTATTTTGTTTAATGACATTATTTAAATTCGTAAATTTATTAATATTTCTAAAATTTGTATGCCGATGGCAGGTCGCAGAGGCTCCATTCTACTTAAACTGTACCTAACCTGTGTACCACAAATTATTAAATGATTAAACGTCTTCGACCGCAAGGGTACTTTACAATAAATTATTTATTTATTTATTAACGCCATAAAAACCTTTTAACAACACGCACACTAATGCAGATGAATATGGTTCTTAAGCTGGTGCACATATGATCGTGTAGTGTACAATATTTACAACGGACTGTAGTTAGACCTGTAGTAAAGTAAAGTAGTGCACTTTTCACTCACTAGTGCTACCTAGTAGATACTTTTTAGTGTCGTACCAATTTGTGTCTGCCTTAGAACACTGCTACTTTATCTTTCATATGCTCCTCTTGGGTTGCAGATGCCCAGGACTACGGTGGACGCTTTCCATCAGTTGGACTAAACATCCGTGTGCCTCCATATGCGTACAATAAAAAAGGCTGGAATACAGTTAGATTGCAACATACAACATTTTAGTAAATACTGTAATTAATTCTTTGGTTATTTTTAAAGTAGGTAAGGTACTATATTATTGCCTCTGCCGCTCGCTAAAGCTCCTTTCGGCTTGTCTAAGGTTAGTTGGAAGAGATCCCGTTGTGGGATAAGTTCGCCGTTGCTTTGTAACTGTTTCCTATTGAAATGTACTATGTTGTTGCAATAAAGAGTTTACATACATACATACTGTAATGAGTTAATGAACCATTAACATAAGATAACTCGTCCAGGGGCTCTAGTTTTGATTCGCTCGCGTCGATTCGAACGATTTTTAATATTAAAAATGAAAGATTCAATATCTTTTTAAATCACATTAGCAACACGGAAAGGGTATGGTTCGAAAATAGGGAATTTTTGTTACCGAAAATAAAAATTGAATACCATTCGAATTGAGGTGAGCGATTCAAAAATAGGGCCCCTGATTAGTATATTTCTTAACATAGACCCCAGATCAGATTCTGATGTAGGGTTAGTTTACACTGCGGAACGAACACCGTTATAATTATATGTTTGCTATTGATTATCTATGGAGCTTCGGAACTATGCGATATTGCAGGGTTTCATTCAGTATATCTACGCCCTGATTGCTTCGTCTTCTTCTTTAGTTTAAGCGAAAGTTAGATCTCTATCTAGATCTTCTAATGGCTCGGCCTTGGCAACTCCCTAGTTCTCCCCTAGTGTTTGTGACAGGATAAAGGGGACAGGATATGAGATACGTCGTAGATCCCAATCTGAATAACCTGGCCAACCTGCGTTGTAAACGGTCGTGACTTCCAGGATGACCACTGTAGCTTATGTTCTCCTATGATTCATCATCACAGCCAATAACAGTCCACTGCAGGACTTGGGGCCTCTCCCACAAAAGGGGAGGTTATTGCCATAATCGCCAAGCTTATTAATTTATACGCGTTATAAATATAAAGCGCGCTCCACATGTGGACAGTTCCGCGGGAACACGAGAATGTGGAGGCAGTATTCGCCTACACGCCTACGCGTAGTCCCGTGCATGTTTGGCATGTCTCGCCTATTTCATAGACTAAGTAGAGATAGTTCGTTGTCGTCTCGATTCGATCGATTTTATATTTATATTCCTAGCGCTTTTTCGAGTAACAGGTTCGGGGTACCCTTGACCATGATCTAGGATATTAGTAGATCAAGTAATTACAGTATAGCAGCTGCCATCACCTCTGTGACCCTGTTTAAAGCGGATTAGCGATATTACACCGATGAATCGATATAATGTCGACGCGTTTTGACACCCACCACATCCCTAATAGGCGAGAATGTAGAGGGTCGACCAAAGTCCCGGCCAAAATTTCGCCGAAAGTTTCGGCGGACATGTGGAGTACGCTTAACAATGGAAAAAGCTGCTGCCCATCTTCCAGCCTACGCGACTAGATCTTTTGCCTGAAAAGCATTAGTCGCCTTGTAAGACACCCAGGAGTATAAGGGGATGGTGCTAGTTTACTCTGCCGGATACGACACGGTCAATTCAATAAGCAATTCAGCAAATAAGTATTTGTGATTATAAATACTTATATGATTGCTGTTTGCGTGACACATGAATGCAGTAGTGATCAATGGTGTAAACTACCTATACATAGCACGTACGGTTTCTAAGCAATCGCCAAGCTTACCTCCGGTCCCTCCTGAAGATATAGCATTATAGGAGTCTTCGTAACTGGTCCCAATGTCATCACCTGAGACGTGAGCCTCCGAATTACGAAATACACTATAAAATATAAATAACGAAAGCGCCATCTTATTTATGGCGGCCATTTTGTCTTTACAAATCCAGTTTTAAAATCGGGAAATATTTTACTCTAGATTTCAATAACTCGAGGCAGGCAAGCCTACCTACTAAAACGGAAATAAAATACTATAAAAAGTCACTCTAATGCCGTTAAAATAAAAATATGTCAATAAAAGATATTGGTTTCTGTGAAAGAGGCGAGTACCTAACAACTGTGTTACGACAAATCATAAAAGTGTTTTATGAGAACTGCAAGAAACGACGGGAAATTACATAGTATCGTGGTTTATGAAGTAAGTATTTGCACGTCTGCTGCTTCATTTGTAGGCAAGTGATCTTATGGGGACCTTTTTTAAAATCTTGGGATAATTGAAAGTATAGGTAAGCCTGAAAAGTGGTGTCTAATGTGATATGAGCAAGCATAGATGCAGGACAAGTAAGCGTTGTTTTCAACAATAGATAGAGTGAATAAAGAGGATGGTTCGAAGCAAGATAAAAAGGAAAAAGGGTAGGTAGGGTATAGTAGGTGTACGCGAACGAAGTTATCTAATTAAAATATAATAATCATGTTGGCGTTAATGTCCCGGTAGAGCCATCGCGCGAGGGCCCGGGGTCCGCTTTGATCATGATCCTGGGTTTTGGCAGATCAGGTGGCAAAGCGATTGCCATTTGACCTCCGTGACCTTGCTGCCAGGTGAACCTGACTAGATTGAATGTACAGGTTTCATCACGATGTTTTCCCTTACCGTAAGAGCATCAGTTAGTATTCAAGTAATGTACATAACTCACAAAAGAGTCATTGGTACATGGCGATATTGGGATTCGAAACCGGTACCTCTCGCTTACGAGTCGGATACCTTAACTACTAGGCTACCGACGCTCCTATTATCTAATGTTATAACTTTTTGTTTTAACTTACCTCCAGGGCGTACCCATTGATCTGATGCCAACCATGATCGTCAGAGAGTTGGGAGTCATGCTTTCCGCGCGAATAGTTGATTGTGTAATCTGTCTGGCGGTGGGGTATGGGGCGGGTCGCCCTTTTCCCTCAAAAATGGTTAAATTGGACGATGGCTGGGCCCTGTGTTATACTCGTGAATGGGTGCTGCCTTGGTGGACTGGCTTACTCTTGCTGTAGTTTTAGGTGGCTTTTTCTTAAGTAGAATATACCTTTATATTATGTCAGGCGCGGTCCGGCCGTTGTCGGCGTGGGATAGACCGGTGCTCCGATCCTGGGGCGTCTAACATGTTACTGTGTGTTTCCTTCCTACTTTCCTACCTCCTCCTTTTTGACGATTGAAAGAGATATTTAACGTCCTACTCAATAAATAAATTAAGATTTTAATTTATGAGTCCGAGGCTTCTCTGGGTGAGGTTGAAGTCTCGAGTTTGTCTACAAAAAACCGAAACCGAAACCGAAATCAAGGTTGAGGAGCTCTTCGAGAGTAAACTTTAAGGAAATACAAGAAGATTGAAAGGATTATCTAAGGACCGACCGAGACTGAGAATGGAAACATTCATTGTAAGAGGAAAAATATTGAGAAATTAATATATACATTATTGTTGCCTTTTTGACAGTTCATCAGCCAATACGTTCTTCTGGCAGGTAGGTATGATAATTAAGATAAATCGTCACAGGGTGCCATTCGGTACCCAAGACTGTAAACCCGTCTCAGGGCCCCCAGCGGAAGACCTTGGCAACTTCGCTCCGCTAATGGGAGTAGGAGGAGGGACACCTAACGACTGCGAGCTGGTTGCGTCGATATGTGTTGACTGAATACCTTCACATCTATACTAATATTATTTAAAGATCTGCAAGATCTGCAAGTTCACCCGAAAATATCCTGAACTATTCAAAAAGCGCGAACATGGGACCTACAGGACATTCGCTTCGATACAAAGAAAATTTAATGCTTCCGAATTCCCGTCTCAGCCTACACTCATCAAGTCCGCTGATAATGTCCGTCAAACTATACAATAAGCTACCGAAATATATAAAAAATGAGACCAAAGACAAACATTTTGCAAGATTACTGAGACAGCTGCTAATCACAAATAGTTACTACAGTGTAAATGAATACTTAAATGATATTTAAATTTTAAAAGCAATGACATCAAATCTGTACCTAAGATCTTTTATGCCAAACTCTGTATGAATACCGAATTAAATTCCTACATAATAGCTTATAGGAAATAGACTTACTCAAATAAATATAAAATAGCAGTAGGTTAAGTGAAAACAGTATTATGATATTTAAGGTAACGTGCACTGTGTAAGCGTGCAATTCAATTTAAAAGGTAAAATACCACTATTAAATATTGTAATTAATAGTCTAAATAAAGCACAAATTATTAGATAAGTAGAAAGATGAAAACTATATTTATAGATTTGATAGTATAAAGTTTCAATATATAAAAGTAAATATTAGGTACTTACCTACTTTATTGTAGTATATTTGACATAAGCCTCCTCCCTCCCAAATTGCTGCAATCTACCGGGTTTATATTGTATTTACATTATTATTGTAATAACTTTGTAAAAGCAAATAAATATAAATAAAAAATAAACAGAAAATATTTTGTATTTTTCTTTGTATTTGTTTGTTATTGTGACAAACAAGCAGAGACCCACCTGATGGTAAACGATTACTGTCGCTCATAACATCTACGATTCCTGCATTTAGAATACAGGCAACAAAAATGCACAGCCGCAGGTGCTACTAAGCACTACACTACTGCAGGAGGATTAAGATGAAATGCCTCATGCATGTAATTTCGCTGGCTATCTTATCCTTCAAACTGGAACACAACAATGCAAGCATTGTTATGAAAATGAAAATAATAGGGTCCCGCGGGAGTTGAATGTTTACTGAGATCCGAAATGCTCGCGAAAAGCCGCTGGAAAAGCCTATTAATAAAAATATAAATTCGAATTCTGTGATGAACTGTCAGTCTTTGATAAAAGTGACAAAGAACTTCGAATTTAATTTTACATTTCAAACTTCACAACTTACAAAGCCCGGTAGATTCTCTAACATCATACATCATCATTCGTACTATATACTTATGTAAAGATCAGACCTGACAACTGACAGAACTGTTGACAGAACTGTCAACGATAAATAATCCACAATAATCGAGATTTGATCTGAGGTTGACTGTACAAAAAACAAACATATTTGATAGTGGACATTGGGCCCGCGAGCTGAATTGACTATAAAAATATAAACATAATTCGTACTGGTCACCTCGGCCTGCGGGCTAAGTTGACCATACAGAAATATAAAAAAAGCTAATGGTGGTCATTTCAGCCTGTGGGCTGAATGACATGTAGGCTGAATAGACCACTATTTGGATTTCATTAGGCGCATGAGTAAATAATAAGCCGATTTGCATTATTTACTGTAGACTAGTTTTTTTATACTACGGTGGTGGCAAACAAGATTACGGCCTGCCTGATGGTAAGCAGTCACCGCAGCCTATGGACGTTTGCATAGGCTGTAGTAGTAGGACGTAGTATAATTCAGTTACTTTAATGTTTATTGAAAAAATAATGTAAATATTCAAATGTAAAAAGAACAATTAATACTATGTTAATAATTAAACTAGAAACCTTCTACTGCGAAAGTTCCGATGCACTCTAATAAATCTCAAAATAACCTAATTCCTAATTCACTACGCTTTAACAGCAGAGTTCTTCTCAACTTTTCTCTTCTTCAAAAACAGCGGCTGTATCGCGTCAGCCGAGAGCCCCTTGGTCTCTGGAAGGCAGTAATGGCTGAATAGAGTAACGATGCAGCACATCACAGCGAAGCCGTAGAACAGCGGCCCCAGTCCGAACCTCTCGACGAGGGGGTTGAAGATGATGAGAGTGACGAAGTTGGTGATCCACATGCAGGCCATTGACATGCTGTTGCAGAGGCCTCGGACCTGAAATAAATATGAAAAATACGGAAGCTGTAGGTCTAGCCATGTGAGTATCGTTAGCTACCATAAAGTATGTCGAACTGTCAAATAAAGTATCATGGCTAGACCAGCTGTACCTATAGGTGGACAAAGCGAACGACATCATAATAGAATAGAAATAAAATATAATTTAGTTATAGGTACTATTACTATAGTCTCATAGAATTAAAAAAAGTATCTTATGGTCTTTTCGCGGGTCCAAGTTAGCGAAAAGCCGGAAAATGTAAAGAAAAAAAATATTTTTTGTCTAAAAAGTCACTTGTAGGTATGTGATGTGATGACTAATAACTTGTGACGTCACTCATCATCATCATTATCTATTTATTAGTATAGCTCTCGTCGATGCAGCTGTCGCCACTCCTCTGCCAACCTCTTCCTCACTTCAATGACGTGACGTCACTACAGGATACTAAATTCAATTGTTCTTTTTGTGATTGCGCAAGTTTCCTATAGCGATAGAAACGTGGCGAAGCCTGCAGGCGAATAAATGGGAGTTACCAATGCTTCTAGCGAAAACGCTTTACGATATCTTTTAAAAAGCGCTTGATTTCTGGATTTTGTTTGAAACGTGTTCGTAATTGGGCGCTAAATGTACAAAAAAGAAGCACTAAATGTATCAAAACCGTTTCGATGATGCGCACCAAATATATTAGCGTCCGGCCCGGATGTGATCGCGCGTGCTTAGTTACATATTTGGTGATGGTTTTAGTCAGCGCTCCCCGGTCACAGACCGAGTGTGGAAGACAGGGTTCCTTGTAAAAAATACGGCGATAAATGTGCCCCCTATCTGCAACTCTCGCCTTACCTCTGGCAGGAAAACTTCAGAAGTAAGTATGAAGGGCACAACAGCGGTTCCAAGGTTGTATACGAAGCAATATCCGTAGATGAGGAAAGCCGTGAACCAGTGCGGGGCGAAGTGGAGCGAGAGCTGAGCGCCGATCACCACTGTGAAGATGCCGGACAAGCCTGACGTCCACGTCATCAAGAACTGGAAAGAAGTAGAGCATAACAGTCAGAAGGATGTCTACATTTCATGTAACATTGAGAATAAGACTAGCAAATATACTCAGAATTATGTTTGATCAGATGGGAGGACTCTGTTAAGCCTTAGGAGTTCGCCTGGGTAAGTAGCCGTATCTATTTCTGCCGCCAAGCTGTTGCTTGTAATATTGTGTTCCAGTTTGAAGAATACACTAGAAAGACATAAGGCACTTCATCTTAGTCTTCACATTGACAACTCAGCTGTTGTTCTGGTTTGTTGCCTGCAACCTAAATGCCTCGTACGCAATCGTAGATGATGTGGGCGACAGTTATTGCTTACCACAAGGTGGGCTGTCCGCTCGTTTGTCACTGGTATAATTAAAAAATTATGTTTTCTTTTCCATTGAAACGTAATTTAGGTAGGTACCTTTCTTCCAAACTTGTCGACAATGGCACCGCATATCAAGCTAGCGCCCAAGAGGTCCAAAGCCAAGAATATGGCGCAAAGATTGGAGGGCATCGACGGTACGGCGTCCTTGAACAAGGGCTCGGCGTACACCTGCAGCACGATGGCTCCCATCATGATATTGCCTGCCATCACGAAGAGTACGCAGCCCAAAGCGCGCTTTGACGATGAGGATTTTCCTGGAATTTGTAACAGCTAGTAAATAAAATCAGTAAAGCCCCTATATGGCGCGGCATTAAATACTATAGAAATAACATACAATGTATGTGGAGCGCATGGGATCTTCAAGCTCAAGTAATTCGTTCAACTCACTGAGAAACTGCCATGACGATTCGTTGGCGACCAGAGTTTCACCGTACGGTTTGTCAATCAATCCCTTTGTGGTCTGGGGATCTGAAATAAGAAAGAAGTTTAATATTCAATACAAGGCAGTTAATGATGCACTTCGGCTAGTTTCGGTTTCATATTTACTCAGACGCGTGCGACAGAGACGATGCTCTATAAAGCGTAATCGTAACAAGCCAATGTGCAAAAATTACCGCCGACATTTGTTTTAAACATTTGTAGGTACTAAAACTTTCCATTTGTCGATGATATTGGCGAGTGGCGAGCGCCCAGATTTAAGACTCTCACCGACTTCTCCTTGCATGATTTCTACGATTCTTGGATCCAGCTGCAGCTTAATTTTATTTATCTCACATTCCACTTCTTTAGAAGTAACACTGACTCTTCTATAGAACGCTATCGACTTGGCCGCTTCCTGTAAACAGAGAGATTTAAAGCTATTTAAAATAGGTTTATAAGAGGTTTTTGTTTTGATAACAAAATTGGTAGTGTAGAAAAGTTACCTCCATCTTTCCTCTCTGCACCAGGAATACAGGAGACTCCTTTAGCAACATGATCAAGGCGATATACAAGACTGACAGAGCCAAATGCGTATACACCACTTGGTAGTATGAGAATTGGCCACCAAGGACGTAGGAGAACAGGAGTCCGATGTAGTATCCTGAGACTACAGTCGACGAGAGGCTACCTCTGATGGAGTCTTGGGCGATCTCGCAAATGTAGACACCGGAGACGGCTTGTCCAGCGGCTCCAAAGCCAGCCAGTCCGATGGCTGCTATCACCAGGGGCACAGACGTTGCGAGTGAAATAATGAGCCATCCCAGCTGGAATACAGTCATGATTCATAAAGCACGATATATTTAAAAAAAAAGTTTAACATAGGCTTAGGTATACTGAAGGGAGAGGCATCAAATGTTATAATCTTGCTAATATCAATGGTACCAAAAAGCATACAATGTTTTCAATACAATTACATCTTCGGGCTCTGTTCGGGCTCCCTCGCTATTGTAGCGCGTCGGGGATGTCTGCAGATACCAGATTAGTTTTGGTTTAAAATTATATGAAGAATAGTGCGATACCAATTCAATTCAATTCAATTATTTATTTGCGTTAAATATGGTACATACATTACAGGTCTTATAGTATAAATAACATTGAATCACATATTTAGTCATATAGGAAGCGACATCCAAAAGTTTGATGGTTCGTTAATCCAACGTATTTTCTAATAGAAAGCTAATCCGTTACCGTTAAAAAGATTAGCGCGATACGAAATGTGTATAACGTAACGTTTTTGGTTGTGGTTTAGTTTTGGTAAATGCGTTCAAAATTTAGTGCGGACAAAAACGTGGCGTCTGTAGGGCGGTACGTCAGAGGGAGATCGAATAGAACCCTGAAAACGGTGGGGGACAGGACGGACTCCATCTTGCTCGACAGGTTTACCAAACTAGAAGGGTAGCCCTGTCAAGTGAGATGCAGTACAGAAGTGCAGTACAGTAGAGTTTTCGGTGTACCACTACCCCTTAATGTCACTAGGCTCGTGCGGATAGCTGGAAGATATGGATGATGCTATCTTAAAAAAGTTATCTCACTGCCCTGTTTTAGTGTTAAATGTAACAAATAACAAGTACCTTAATGAATTTAAGATTAATGAAATGCTTAATTTAATATGTAATAATTTCTCTAATTCTTATTTTATTGACATTTCAAACAATTTTGGTTTCGGTGACAATTTAATAAAATGGGCAAATGAAATAAACTCAACAATAGACTATATAGATTATGACATCAGGTATTTAGGATATAATAGAAAAAAACATGCAACTAATTACGTTAAGATGATTAAAGAAACAGGAAGGGAAATACAAAGAACAATTCTGGACTATTTTCCTATAAAATCAAAGAACACACAAGTAAAGAATCCACAACGAAACACTAATAATCAAACAAATATTTTAGAATATTTTCCAAGAACTTTACATCCAAAAGATCTTCAACAACCGACTGACAGAAATAGTCGGCTTTTTCGTTAATAAACAAACGTTCTGTATCATGCATCAAAATATGAATGGGTTATTATCTAAAAAAGAAATATTAGAATTAACACTTTTAGATTTAAAATATGATTGGCCTGATGTTATATGCATCACGGAGACAAAGGTAAAGTTAGGTGACGAAGATAATATAAGGATTAAAGGTTACCAACTAGCAAGCTCTTACTCTAGGAATAAACGAAGTGGTGGATCGTGTATTTTAGTAAGAGCGGGACTCCTTTTTAAAGTATTACAAATTCAGAAGGATGTACAAGAGAACAACATTTTTGAATGCTGCTCAATAGAACTCCCTGAACAAAATACTGTGCTTGTATGTATGTACAGAACTCCAATTAATCTAAAAAACAATTTGCTAAGGTTTTTCAATAAATTAGATATAATTTTACAAAGAATATTAGTTAAATTTCCAAACCACAAAGTGATATTAGCGGGAGATCTGAATATTAATACATTGATTCATAACAACACAACAAAGAAATTTAAAAATATTCTGCATAACTACAACTTAACTCTGAACATCGAAACGCCTACTAGAGGGGAATCATGTATTGACCACATAGTCAGTAATATCAATAATGCAGAAGGGACAAATATACCATTAGGCTTGTCTGATCATAACAAGGCACAGTTTTTAAAGTTTCAATCCAATAGTAAAGTTTTAAGTAGCGAACATTATATTTACAGGCGATGCTACTCTCAGGAAAATATCAAGAAGTTCAAGAAGTCACTGGCTTCTCTAACTTTTTCAGAGGTCGTTAATGAAACAAACTTAAACAAGGCTTTTGAAGGTTTTTATAATGAGTTTTGTTTGTTATATAATCTTTATTTTCCTAAAATAAGAATAAAAATAAAGAATACCAAATCACAAAATTGGATATCAAAGGGATTACGCATTAGTTGTAAAACGAAAAGAACTCTAAGATTAAAATATTATAAATGCAGATCTGATCATAACAAACAACAGTACTTAAAATATTCAGCATTATTAAAAAGGTGCATAACGTGGTCACAGAGGAATAATAATGATAAAATAATTAAGAGTAGTAAAAATATTGGAAAAGCCACTTGGAATGTAATTAAACAAGAAACAAGAGAAATAAACAAGGTAAATTATATAGATAAAATTAATCACAAGTCAAATATTATTTCGGACCCATTAAGCATTGCAAATATATTTAATAATTATTTTGTTGATATCGTATCCCACACAGATAGTAGCTGCCAAAATAAAGTAAAAATACCAAATCAAATTACAAATACGATATTCACTAAACCTATTGACGAGGCAGAACTACGTAAAGTTATAAATAAATTGAATAACACAAATTCGGAGGGATACGACAGTATTTGTACTAGGGTGGTAAAGGCTTGCATAGATGAAATAAGTGAGGTGTTAGTTTATCTTATTAACCTTTCACTAACTTCTGGTATTTTTCCGGACAAACTCAAAACATCTGTTGTGAGACCATTGTATAAAAAGAAGGAAAGAACAGATATAAGTAATTACAGACCGGTGACACTAATCCCAATATTCTCAAAAATTTTTGAATATGCCATGCATGGAAGAATAATGAATTTCTTTGAGAAAAACAATGTTCTAAGCAAGGAACAATTTGGATTTAGGAAACATAAATCTACAGCACAGGCAGTTTTTGAATTAGTTAATACAATCCTAGAAAACAAAAATAATAATAAGTATACAACGACGATATTTTTCGACTTAACAAAGGCATTTGACATGGTAAGACATGATATCCTACTGGATAAATTAGAAAGGTATGGAATTAGAGGTCCAGCTTTGAAATGGGTTGAATCTTACTTATCCTACAGACAGCAATGTGTAGAAATTAACAGACTTGACTATAACAAATCTGTCACAGCAACGCGGTCCCATTTTAAAAATAATATAGCTGGGGTCCCACAAGGAAGTGTACTCGGTCCGTTACTTTTCTTAGTATATATTAACGACCTTCCGAAAGTGACACATCACAAATGTGTTTTATATGCTGATGATATCGCATTAACGGTGACGACAAATAAGAACAATAATTTAGAATCACATAAGAATGACATAAATAATACATTGAAATTGATAGTAAATTGGATAAATGAAAATAAATTAAAAGTAAATTTAACAAAGACATCATATATTAATTTTAATAATTTAAAAAATGACATTATTGATTGGAATATTAATTATAACGGACAAATCCTTAGGGAAGCTGAATATATTAAATTTTTAGGTGTAACAATTGACAAAAATCTAAATTGGAAACAACACGTAGAGAATATATGTACAAAAATTAATAAATTCGCTTATCCTATATACAAACTAAAACGGGTATCTAGTATAGCAACTTGCAAATCGGCTTATTATGGGTATGTTCACTCAATTTTGCGGTATGGGATTATTATCTGGGGCAACAGTACGGATGTCGAAAAGGTTTTCTTAGCACAAAAGAAATGTGTGCGCGCTATATACAATATGGCACCATACGAGTCCTGTAAACCCTTATTTAAAAAGTCTAATATACTACCGCTAGCATGCTTATATATATTAGAAACGTGCTATTTCGTGAAATGTAACAAAGAGTTATTCACAACCGCAAAAGAAATATATCCTAGAAGTACCAGGCATGCGCAAAGGCTTGTAATGAGTACGTTACCGCACTCAACACTTTACTTAAAAAATTGTCCTAGTATGTGTATTAAAATTTATAATAAAATACCTAGCGATATAAGAGAAGTACCGATACATAAATTCAAAAGAGCTTTGAATAACTGGTTGATGAAGAGTGTATTTTATACAGTTAAAGAATTTTTTGAGCATAAGAAGCCAGAATAGAGTTTATTTTATAACTATACCTAATTTATTTTATGTAATTAACATACAATATATTTTGCATGTCGCTTCCTATATGACTAAATATGTGATTCAATGTTATTTATACTATAAGACCTGTAATGTATGTACCATATTTAACGCAAATAAATAATTGAATTGAATTGCGTTCGCCCGGATCGCGTTTCCCGTTGGCGGAAAGGGGCCGACATCTCCCGGATATGTTGTGTTTGCATGTATTTCGACTTACCGCAAAAGGTAGTCCAAATATCATGGCCGAGTACTTCCGGCCCAAGGTGTCCACGATGTATCCACAGAACGGCGTCACGACCAGAGCTCCAATGTTGGTTATGCTGCCCAACATGGATATTTCCCCTGTAGTCATGGGCCGGGATAGCTTTGTACTGTTGGACATCAAGCTCTCTAGAGTGTAAGACGGCCATGCGTATACGAAGCCAGTCAACCCTGTCAGGTAGGCGACTGTAAGGAAAACAAATAGCACGTAAGTCGTTAATAAAATACTTCGCTGCAACTTTTGTAAGAGGTCCCCTAGATAAATAACAGTTGCAGCGGTGGGAACGCGTACTTTATCCGTTTAGAAGCAAATGCTACTTATGGAGCCAATGTTACTATACCTGAGGGCGATTCTCGCGACATCCCGAATTAGACATTTTTTGTAGCCACAAATCTCCATAATTTTTTTGCAAGTGTTTTTTCCAAATGTTTTTGCAGCTAAATAAAATTTTCTAAACAATCTTCGACAATCGTAATGTTGTCGAAGATCAATTTCAGTGACGTTTTAATACAGTTTTTTGGTTAGAGAGAATGTCTAATTTGAGATATCACAGCGCGAGAATCGCGCCCCTGTTACGTCACACCTTTCTTCCCGTGGGAGTAGTCAGAGTCAGAGACCATTTGCTACAGGCGTTCCTGTCATGTTGAAGTCGTTGTTGGTAAAAATTAAGGTTATTTCCGCCGACCTCAGTATTAACATGTCTACGATTACCGCCGATATCTTTGGGAACGGGAGCACAGTAGGTATATCAGAATTTTTCGCGGGTGTAGTCGCGGGTTCCACACCTACAATATATAAGAACCTACATTGTATTGTTTGTTTAACACACCTCTCCACGTGATTATAGCATTGATCGCGTGACTATCATTATATCTGTACAATACATTGTTAAGCTACCTAGAATCCTTATCGTATATAACGCTTTTATTTATTTTTTGCATTCTTTTTTATAATTTTACATTTTTTGCTATTTACTTGACAGCTGCCTAGTGGTAAGTTAGATGCGGCTGCCGAAGATGGGGTTCGTTTCCATTCGCCCCGGTTCTTATGTCCTATTAACGGGACTAATGTTCATAACCCAGAAAACAGTCATTGGTACGCATGGGATTCGAACCCGTTACCTCTCGCTTACGAGTCGGATACCCTAACCGCTCGGCCACACGTTCCCAGACAACCTTTCAAAATGACATGGTAAATCTATAGGTATAATTCCTGTTGGAAAATAGTTAGATCATTCAGTTAGGCGACTAGGCAGAATCGAGTTAATACATAACGTAGGTACATAAATCATCAAAGGATGCTAGCAACACTTTATTGCTTAATTTACTTCGCCCACAATTGAACCTACAATAAGTCTTATTCTGGTCATCCTGGCATGGATTGGTTGTGATTTGTTAGTGGTACAATTTGAAGCACGTGTCCTTTTTGTGCGAAGATAAATAGTTGAGTTTCAAGGATTCTAATGTCTTTTTGAAACGTCATCGTTTGTAATAAGATATTGCTTTCAAGTGAGTGTTTACAAAAGATTTAGGGTAATATTTTCGATAACTTGCGATATTTTTTAAATTATTTATGACGGTCTGAAATTAGAGTGTGGTACTTATGCAAACCCCACGAATACGGACCACATGCAAGTGGGCTAGCTATCGGCAAGAGATAATGCCTGTGAGTTAGAGGCAATTATAGCTCTCTGGAAGATTTAAGGTAGATAGGAATTCGTAGGAAATTCAGTGTGAGACTGGTTGAACAGACTCAGGAACCGATTAGGGTACCACGTGACAGTATTCTATCTTCAATGGGACCATCAGGCGTGACCTACGGCCTCCACCAAGCGTAGGAGACTCAGTCCGTTCCACCAGTTGACTGGCCAGCACGGCGACATAGCTCGCGCCGCGAAAGCCTGTTTCTTTCTCTCAATGAAGAGATAGCGTAATCTATGTGGCGCCTTGTCTTGCGACCCTCTAATGTTAGGTTTGACATGACAATGTGCCTCTTAGCGTTATATTAAATGTACGGTAGCTACTCACTTGACAAAGTCGCCAACCCCTGTACAAGGAAGGCGGAAACTTTAACTTTTTCACTTGACATTTTTCAAACAACTCTCCGTTCCAACTATCACAAATCAATTGTCATACAAACTGCAAACTAATTGTCCTACACTCCATACGTAACACCGAACTGTTCCGTGTATGAGATCGATGTATGAGATAGACGTCGTTCCGCGTGCAAGTGACAGTATCTCCACTGTTGTAGACAAACTTATTAAATAAGAGTATTTAATAACACTTGTTATCCATTAATAAAACGAGGATCGTAGCGAGATAAGGTAAGTGCGCCTGTTATTGTCACCGCCAGAGTTGTTATTGACACGATAGTAATGATGTATGAGATGTATGAGGTGAATGCTTTATAATTAGATGCGATAAAGGATGCTTTATGCAATGGAAGGAATAGTACCGACCTTGTTTCTAAATAACAATATTGTCACGAGTTTCCTCAAGTAAAAGGTAGGTATCTACTTTTAATTAAACCACGGAAAGTTTCCACAGAAATTGTTAATTATTCTTGTACCACCGAGGAAAAGCCGAATTTGTTTATTGTTTTACCCGCAGTTATGGATTAAAATATATGGAAGATTTCAGGTAAACTCTTATAGTCGTTAAAAATGTCAGATAATCGACAATGAGGCCGTAGTCACTGAGTGACGTCTCTGGCGACCTCATTGTGGGGTTCCTATACCAATAGGTTTTTGTGAAATAGTCATCTTTTGCGTGAATGTCCCAGTCACCGGTTGTGCTCTCGTGTACGGAGGCCCGGGGTTCAGAGGCTTTTTTGATATAAGAACAGATAATAACGCAGTGTGGGTAGGCCTCCCACAAGGTGCACCGACGACCTGATAAAGATCGCAGGTGCCAGCTGGATGCGGAAGGCACAGGACCGGCCTTTGTGGAGATCTCTGGGAGAGGCATATGCCCAGCAGTGGGCGTTTTTCGGCTGATATGATGATGATGATGACAGATAATAATATGCACGACGTGACCTGTGCTTCGAAGGAGACGTTAAACCGTAGGTCTCAGTTGATATTGATTGATAGCGGTCATCATAAACCACGTTGGAGACCTCAACCTTGGCTTGGGTGACTGACAATAAAAGGGATCTTCACCCTTCTCTGCAGCGGTGTTTAGCTAACAGCTGATATCCGTGTACTAATATGGTTAAAAGCAGATATCGATGTTGGACATGACTAATATGAGGATGTTCATTATGATAAAATATCTGCGCACTAACTTCTCCCTCGATTACGTATAGTTGTATAAGGGCGTGATTTCGATCATTTTCCCGCATTCAGGCTTTATAGTTTCGGGCACACGAAAGTATAGATAGTTGACCATGATCCAGGATTTGGCAGATCAGGTAGTTACAGTGGGGCGACTGCCATCTGGCCTCCGTGATCCTGTCCCTGTTAACTGAGGAACCTGACAAGATTTGATCATGGTTACATATTCAGTCGTCTGAAAGTGCAGATTTCTTCCCGATGTTTTCCCTTACCGTAAGAGCATCGGTTAGTGCTCAACTAATGTAGGTACATCACAGAAAAAGGTCATTGGTACTAGGCGGGACTGGGAATCGAACTTGGTACTTATTGGTTACGACTCGGCTGCCGGACCTGCTAGGCCACTGATGCTCTTAAGTCGCACAAAAAGTATTGTCCCTAATGGTGTATTTTACCCTACTAAGACAATTAGATATCAAATCTTTGATATCTCAAACTAAATAAACTCAGACGAGTTCAAGAAAAGATAAAGTATAATTTCCAGTATCTGCATACTATAATTACTGCATAGAAACCCTTATAATTAGTATGTATATAATTTCTATATTTAACTAGCTTTGCAATAATAGGTACTTTGTCTGAGTACTTGATAAGCTAAATAACGACGCATGTGGCACACGCAAGTGTCATTATCATTTAAATAATTATATATTTTAGAATAATTTTAGTACTTAAATAGTGTTTAAGTTTATCTTTGTTTCAGAAAAGTATGTATTGTCTTTATTTACCTTTAAGAGAAGTGGTTCCCGAGCGCACTCCATCCAAACGTAGTGTGATCATAATTTCGTGTAGAGGAGATCCAGAAACCAATATCTATGATTGTGGTTTATTAGATTAGGAGCGTCGGTGGCCGGGCGGTTGAGTATCCGACTCGTAAGCGAGAGGTACCGGGTTCGAATCCCGCTGTGGCCATGTACCAAATGACTCTTTTCTGAGTTGTGTACATTAGTTGAATTATAACCGATGCTCTTACGGTGAGGGAAAACATCGTTATTAAACTGAATTTGTAACCATGATCCAATCTGGTCAGGTTCCCTTGGTAGCAGGGTCACAGAGGTCAGATGGTAGTCGCTACACTGTAATTACCTGATCGCCAAATCCTAGATCATGGTCCGTTGGCCCGTTGGCCGTGTGGTGTCCGGCAAAGTAGAATACCACCAACCCCTTACACTCGTTGGTGTCGTACAAGGTAACTAATCTTTTCGAGGCAAAATATCTAAGAGTCTCCGTAGGCTAGGAAATGGGCAGCAGCGGTTTCCATTATTATATTTATAACACTGCGATCTCCAACCCGCCTGTCAAGCGTGGAGATTAAGGCAATAACTTCCCCTTTTTTGGGAGAGGCCCTTAGTCCTGCAGTGGACTGTAATGGGCTGTGATGATGAAGTATATAACTCATTTAGGGTCCTAACTAAAGGGTGGATTTGAGTAAGAGGCTGTTCTAATTGGCAATGTTCGGAGCGATCATGGTCGAAAGACGGGCATTGCCCGCTTTATAAAGAAACTCGAAACTGCCCGTTGCACGACCGTTGCCAATTAGATCAGCGCCTAAGACGTTTATTTTCTATTTCTTCGACTTTACTTTTTAACAACTCGTTTTGGACACTGATATCTATTGTGACCCTGTGTATTTTTATATTTGTATAACCTTATTGCTATACCAGCTCAGTATCTTCTTACAGAATATGTGTGCCTAAATAAAATAAAAACTATGGCCGCTATATTAAAAAATTCAAACAAATCTAACCGATACTTTTTTATTTTTTATTTTAATAGGTAGGCATGGGAAATCCGTCATGGACACCTGGGAAGGGGACCCAGGTAGTGCCTGCCTATGTATTGAGTGCCTAAAATATTGAGTTACTTTTTTTTTTGTATATATATACCGATTCTTTACTACGCAGGAGCAACGACTTCTTCTATATAGGTACCTAAGGCTCAAGTCAGGCCTCATTTGGAGTATTGCTCCCATCTATGGGCGGAAGCACCGGCATACCGGCATGATCCTTGTGACTTGAACTAAAAACAATATCAAGCTCACAAGTGGTATTGAGCCGCTGTGATTTTACCGCTCTTTGCGTGTTCTACCGCTTGTACAGCGGTGTTTGTTCTGAGGAACTGTTCGCCATGATGCCTACAGTCACGTTCTATCATCGCACCGCTCGCCACCGACAGGGAGTTCAACCTCACACCTTGGAGCCAAATTGGTAGCGAAGTGTGCGGTTCCAAAGGAACTTTCTCCCACGCACACTAAGGTTGTGGAATGAACAACCTGGAGAGGTTTTACCTGGAGAGCACAACATGGAGTTCTTCAAGAAAGGAGTGAAAAGGTTTTTACAGGGTCGGTAGCACGTGAGTGGAAATTAAATACAAGAACATATTTTTTCGCCGTTTGTCATTTGTCTATCGATGTATTATTATAATGCTAATGTTAAAGCCTAACAAGTACTCAAAAAAGGTCAGACGTGAGTCGGATTCACGATACAAGGATTCAAATTAAAAAAAAAATTACCAATTACATGTTGCTCGGGATAAAAATCGTTCGGAAACCTGTTCAAATGCGTGTTCGACTCACACTTGACCCGTTATTTTATGAAACAACTGACTGTTTTAAACATAATGTTTTAACTGTCCGGGATTTCTGGAATACTAAAAAAACGGGAAACGACTCCAACTAACATAAGACTGGGTAATTGATAGATAGATAGATATATCGTTTAATTATCGCAATAGATAATACCACAAAATTAAACAGACAGCAAATACATACAAACATAACAAAAACGGGAAAAATGTGAATAAAGAAGTCATAAAATGGGATATGGCTCATGGGATTATAAGTCACGCTCCCCTGCTATACTGCCATACTCTGCAAGACAACAGAAATATAACACACACAACAGAAGAAAGAGAAAAAAAGAGGAGAAAAGAAATACCAAACTAACTATAAAACACAAAAAGATTTCAATACAAGTTTCAAAACAATTCTGAATCGCAAACTTTTTAAAGGATTAAATTAAATTATTAATTGTTAATATTTTTAAAATCGCCTTTTTCACGTTATAAATGGGTATATTAAGAGACATTTAGCGTATGATTGTATGTTTGCTAACCAGTCTCCTACCTTGAGGAGCCCAAACTTGGTATGTTTTGTAAATATTTCTTGGATTTTTAGAAAACAGCTAGCCCAATGGATGGTGTAGTATATTTTTAGAACCGGCTTATGATGCCCTTTCATTTGATACCAAACACGATAGGATTCTAAAAAAAATTTTTTCAAATTCTATATAATAAATTGATGACTTTACTACTGCTCTAATGAGAATATTTTTAATAACTACCGCTCAAAATGATTGTTTTAATCTAAAGTACCCGTGTAGTTAACGGCTATCCTGTACATCGATTTGCGGTTTTTTTTTCACGTAGCCCGACCACTATTGACAGTAGCTAAGATTAGCAATGTTTTACAAAAGTTTCCTTGTGGTTTTGAATTGTGTTAGACAGTGTAATAAAAGTATTTCAGAATTACAACTCCGGGGTTTTAATTTTTTATATTTTGCAAATAAAAGTATTTGCTTTGTTAATCTTTGCCACGTTGTCACTGCAGATACGTTGACAGTTGCTGCTAGTAGCATTAAGATAAAGTAGATTAGGTTTATTAGCTTGGTATATTATAAAAATCTGAAAGCGTGACTTGGCTAGCAGGTATGACTCGTAAGCGAGAGGCTCCGAGTTCGATCCCCCAATGCCGCCATGTACCAATGATCTTTTCTGATTCATGTAAATTAGTTGCAAACTAAGCAACGCTCTTACGGTGAGGGAAAATATGGCGTTGCTGCACATTCAGGCGTCTGTATTTGTAACCGTTATCCATCCTGGTCAGGAGGTCAGATAGCAGTGATCTACTGTAACTACCTGATCTGCGAAATCCTGTATCACTGGCAATTCGGACCCCGGGCCCTCGCGCGCGAGAGTATAATAGAGATTTTGACGCTAAAATCACATGGAAATTATAAAACCTTGAATATTCTAAAGTTCTCGAGTGGCGACCATGTACAGGTTTCAGCCATCGTAGCAAATTTACGGACGACTTTATAAAGGTTGTCGAAAGTCGTAGGATCAAGAGGCACATAGTCCTCCGAGTCAACTTTTGAGTAATACCGCGGACAGAAAGAGCGATTTGGCGAAACTGAAAGATTCTTTGGTACTCCTCCTCAGTCGTTCACTCTTGATAGAGTGGTCGTGGTATCATGATGATGCTTCTTCTCTGGATAGCGCAGCCCGCACGATACGTCTCCACTTGTTGTGGTCTTCAGCATAGGGAAACTTTGGACCGTTATTAAAACATCATGCACATAATATTTATGCTACTCTGCACGAGCCGCTTTGGTTCCACCTCTATGATGCTTACGGCTAAGGAATGGAACACGTATACTGCGAGTGTGTTCCCTGGCACCTTCAAGGAATGGCCCTCAGTTAGTCTAAGAGTTTGGTATACCTCTAGGCATAGTAAGTTTATAGTCTAAAGCATTAGGTGACCAAGCAAGGCCACCATTCAAAATGGAAACAAAATTATAGATTGTGAGTAGGCTCTATCTATGATCTATCTCCAAAACCTTTACGGAATTCTAAAATTAGTAGTTACGAACCTCCTTTCGTACGCCCATCAAATCGAATATTGTCATCTGTCACTTTCTGTCACATAGAGACAGGCATCTCTTAGCAACGGGTCGTCAATAACTCAGCATAAGCTGTCAGATACGCTGAGCTATGAATTCGCTCACAAAATGCATCACGACTTTCGGACCCAAGTTCGGGCAAGTCCGGGGGGTCTACGGGCGCTGCAGGATTGGAAACCGGGATGTCGTCGGGTACGGATGCAATGGGGGCTACACCTATAAGGACGATTCCCATTTCCCCTTTCCAGCCATCAGATTCATGGAGAACACCAGAGAGATATGTGTGAGTAGCTTCTTAAAATTAAGAGGGGTACGGCATAGCGGGATGTTCGCTCGTATTGGAGTCTCCAACTTACAGTACGGTCGCCCGTGGACATTCAAATTACTAACTAACTTTCCAGTCTCAGTGTTTCCTTTGGACTATGACATGGGACCGTTCAAGAGGTATATTAAAGGTCGCTTCAGAGGCGGGCAACGTATTGGTAACTCCCGTGATGTCCATAGGCAGCAGTGACCACTTTCTATCAGGTGGCCTTGCCTGTTTGTCTGCCGTATAACATAAAAAAAAACGTAATCGACAGAAAAAGTCGGATAACGTCCGACCAAGTTCACATATACTCAAATATTTTCTAAACTACTTAACGGATTTTAATGAAACAAGACTAAGAACCATCTCGATTAAACTGGCTTGCAAATACAGAAACCGCATCCAAATCGGTCCATCCATTCGGGAGCTACGTAGCCACAGACAGATACACAAAGCCACCGATTCCCAGATACACATGTTAGACTTATGACACCCCTCTTTTTTCGTCGGGGGTTAAAATGGTTACTGTTTCGGCGTTGTGATGTTGTAAATATTTGTATTGCTTTTCTTATTTTCTTATTGTCTTGTATGTTTTGTAATTTTGTACCTTGGAAGTAGCAGTAAACATATTTTACTTACTTTATTTAAACAATTTCTTCCGTACTATCTGTTAGTTATCCCAATCATCTTGGCGTTAATGTCCCCAGTTGTGCTCTCGAGAACGAGGGCTAGGGGTCCGCCTTGACCATGATCCAGGATTTGGCAGGTCAGGTAATTACAGTGGAGCGACTGCCATCTGACCTCCATGACCCTGCTCTACCAGGGGAACTAAAGGTTACACATCCAGTCGCCTGAATGTGCAGGTTTCATCACGATGTTTTCCCTCAACGTAAGAGCATCGGTTAGTATTCAACTAATGTACAAAACTCAGAAAACAGTCATTGGTACATGGCCGGAGCGGGATTCGAACCCGGGACCTCTGGCTTACGAGTCGGATACTGTAACCGCTCGGCCACCGACGCTCTACAATCTGTTAGTAAAAAGCCGAATTGCCAGAGCAGCGTCCATCTGTTACCTGGGGACCACAAGCAGGTGATGCTGGTGGTACATTCCCGACAAAGCCCTTACTAATTCGTTTGCCGAAAACATGCACTTATTTACTGACTAGCCTGCGACTTCGTCCGCGTGGAAATAGTTTTTAGGGCAATTTATCTTTTTTCCGTGCGACCATTTTATATGACCTCCCTAGTGTATGAAAGCTAGTAATACGGAAATATCAAGCTGTATTTTTGGTTCTACCTAACCGAATTAGTTGAAACATGGCCTTGATTTTAAGTTCGTTTGTAGTTTGGTGTCCCAAACTACCAAACAATCGACTGAATCAGTTGTTTTTCCATATATATTATAGTTTAGCTGCTCTACTAAGGTTCTACATCAGGTGTTCCAGTTTCCAAAATCAATTATACCCTATAAATTGCCCAGGCTTAATAAAGCTATACAATAAAAAAAGTTTCATTTAATTTCGTCCAGACAGACACACAAACAGACAGACAAACATTATAAAAACTCTTTTTCTATTACTATTTCTTCATCGCCATAAAATGTTATTTTTTGTAAATTTATTCAATGTACAGACACAATTGTTTACTGTTTTATTATAGATAATAGATTTGCCTTAAAATATCACTAGGCCCTCCGCGAAAAAGAGAAGGGTGACTGGAAGATGCTCTGCTGCGAGGAGAAGAAAGCCCTCTACCGGGCCTCCTTCTGCCAGACCTTCGCTGAGTTCCAGGCCCCAACCGGACAGTGGAAGTTCATCCTGGGATGGTTGCTGCTGGTGGTCGGGGTCGGCTTCTGGATGGTCACATTCAGCCACTTCTACGGTTTGTCCAGGGGATCCAAAAAGGCCACAGTAGCGTTTCATATTAAGGTCCATATTAGAGTGCCACAAACTTAACTGATCCAGTGACCAAAACCGGCGCCATCGTAGACTGCATCTGCACTTATCATCAGGTGAGATGGCAGTCAAATACCTGTCTACTTCATATAA
The DNA here is from genome assembly GCA_907269095.1 of Blastobasis adustella. Taxonomy (NCBI): domain Eukaryota; kingdom Metazoa; phylum Arthropoda; class Insecta; order Lepidoptera; family Blastobasidae; genus Blastobasis; species Blastobasis adustella. The sequence continues at coordinate 5,044,244 of OU026132.1, forward strand.
AAAAAAAAAAAAAATACGTGTGGCACTCGGGGACTGCCGCGGTAAAGCTATTGCATAGCATTTTTTATCAACTTATGCAATTATAATTATTTATTTATTTTATTTATGCAGTTTTTTTAAGCTATTGCATAGCTTTTATCGCGGGCTTTAAGGTCGGAGTGGGGGGTGTTAGGTTTTTTTCGTTACGGAATTTCTTGATTCGGTCGCCGCGCTCAAAGCCCGCGATAAAAGCTATGCAATAGCTTAACAACTAGCTGACGCCATTTTGAATTATCATGTAAGCGACGCTGTAGATAAGTTTGTGATAAATTAATATGAATAATAATATTCAACGCTAATGTGACCTTTTTGCACTCCCAGTTTATCATCGTGCACAGTCGAGGAAACTAAATGTTTAGCAAGTATACGTCTGAAATTGAAAGTGTTACTATTTTCCGACGTGTTGTCTGGCGAAAAAAATTGTTTTTCTTGGACTAGCCGAGTATTTGACCGCCATCTTACCTGGTGACGATGGTAAGTGACGATGCGACCGAACATGGAGCGCGCCTGTCTAAGAACAGCCTATTCACTCTAGCCTTGAAGGCGTCCAGATTATAATGATCAGGGAACACACTAGCAGGCAATGTGGTCCATTCCTTAGCCGTACGCATTATAAAGGTTGAACCAAAGTGGCTGGTGAGGATAGCTGGAGAATACATAACATAAGGATAAAGCCTTCGCCCGTATCGCGATTCTTGATGAAATAAACTTCATGTGCGTGATCTCAGGCGCTGTCCTAACTGGCAACGGTCTTACGACGGACATCGACCGACCAATAGGAGACCTCAAAACCGCCCCTCGCATGATATGGTCGCACGACCGTTGCGCGTTGCCAATTAGAACAGCGCCTCAATGATAGTCTGTCATTTGCTATAATTTTATTATTGTATGTCTTTATATGTCTTTTGTTTTGTCTAGTAAAATTTTGCTGAAAAGAACTAGGTAATTTCATAAAATTTTGACCATGGTTTTATAAAAACATTGTCGATCAGTATGGGAGCCCCTGCCGGCGTCGCTCTCGCTGGCCTCCCGCAAGGCGCAGCTGCGGCGCATGCTCGAGCTGCGCGTGGGCATCATCGACGGCCTCTCCTCCAAATGGGACTACGAGAACGACAAGTGGAAGGTACGCAATGGATTCGGTGTTGCGCGATGTGGTCGGCTACGTCGATTATATCGGTGTATGTAGATTCTCCTGGTACCTTGAGGAGTAGTGGATGCATGTCCGTTGGTTTATAATTGCATTGAAGCACACTGGTATACACTTAGGCCAGATTTACATTGGTCAAGTTGGACTGTGAGGGCGTCGTAGTTTTTCCAACGTTATTGAGTACACAAGAAAAAATTCACTTTGTAGCGATAGTAGTAGTAGCCCGTGTACAACCTGGCACAATTTTTTGAAGGTTTAAATGACCAAAATAATTAATTTATTTATTTATTTCGCAGTTTTACAACATATAAAATATTATTCAAAAATGTTACATTATTAAGTTGTAATGCCAATTACAAAACTGCAATTTATAATTTTGGTAATTAATATAGCATGTAAACACCATATAAAATACTAATAGAATTAAAAAACATAAACTTCTCTCTCTAAAATATAATAAAAGATTCTCTCTCTGTATGTGTGTGTGTGTGTGTTTGTGTGTGTGTGCATGTGTTTGTGTGTGTTCGTGTGTTTGTTTAATGTAGGAGCGTAATAACATAAATTTTGCTGAAAAGTGAAAATATCAAAAGGGTGTGAAACCGATCGGTTTTTACTTACACAAGAAGATATGTAAGTGCTATCGCTATGAAAAGACGAAGTTTGGGACACAAAAAAAATTGGCAGGACGTCTATTATCGCTACAAAGTGTATTTTTTCTTGCACACCATGACCCAGGATAACCTACGGTGCCCTTACAGTCTTATAATTACAGGCATGAGGCATTTCATCTTAGTCTTCAAGTGACAGCGCCCCTGTGGTTCTGCATATTTGTTGCTAGCAACTACAATGCATGAATCGTAGATCTTCAGGCAACAGTTACTGCTTACCATCATCGGGTTTACTGGTCGCTGGTTTGTCTCTGCGTAGAAAAAAAAATTAAGAAATAATGTAGGCCTCTCTCACACAAGTCTTGATGATACGATTTTACTATATAACTAATACCTATTGTAAATCCATTTCATATAATATAATACATATTTTCATACTCCATACAAATAACTGAAGACGTGGCTGTATGAACTTTATCCTTCGGTTTTTTTATAGTCCATGCATTTATTTGGAAATAGGTTTAAGCGTACTCCACATGTCCGTCGAAACTTTTGCCGGGACTTGGTCGACCCTCTACATTTTCGCCTATTAGGGATGTAGAAGGTATCAAAACGCGTCGACATTATCGATTCATCGATGTAATATCGCTAATCTGCTGTAAACAGGGTCACAGAGGTTATGGCACCTGGTCTACTGTAATTACCTGATCTACTAATATCCTGAATCGGGGTCAAGTGTACCCCGAACCTGTTACGGGAAAAAGCGCTAGGAATATAAATATAAATCAATCGAATCGAGACGACAACAAATAATCAAAAGAATATCTCTACTTAGTCTATGAAATAGGCGAGACATGCCAAACATGCACGGGACTACACAAATAAAGGCGAATACTCCCTCTACACACTCGTGTTCCCGCGGAACTGTCCCCATGTGGAGAGCGCTTTATAGACAATATAACTTATCTACAATAATAAAGAAAGGAGAACTAAACACATATGATAAACAAAAAAGGACCTTACTAAACCTGAATTTGTTTATAATAAACGATTTTATTTGTTTATATTCTCAGGGCACCTAAAATAGGAAATCTCCTGGAAAACAGTTGCGGCATACGGTGGACAATTGGAGCGGCATCTAAATAGTTTGACATATATTTATGTGACTCTGCTGACCTTCCCAAAGTGTTCGTCTTGGATCATCCCAAAGTGTTGTCTTCCATCTTGAAATGGACTTATTGGGTATGAATTGCCATACCACCGTTTGAAGCAAACGTTAAATGTGAAGAAAATAGAAATTAAATTATGATGAAGACTGTTGTTTATGTATTTATATACACTTACTTAAAGTTATTTGTGCGATGTGCTTATGAAATACACGTATTGGGTAGTTTATTCGTTGTTTTATTACAAGAAGTAAGAATAAATAAAAAAAAAATCATCTTTGCGTTAATGTCCCGGTTGTGCCCTCGAGTACGAGGGCCCGGGGTCTGCCTTGAACATCCAGCATTTGGCGATCAGGTAATTACAGTGGAGCGACTACCATCTGACCTCCGTGACCCTGCTACCAGGAGAACCTGACCAGATAGGATCATGGTTACAAATTAAGGCAACTGTCATTGGTACATGGCCGCAGTGGGATTAGAACCCGGTACATCTCGCTTACGAGTCGGTTACCTGAACCACACGGCCACCGACGCTCCGCGACGATTTTGTTTAGGTGATACATTGGCGTTATGAATGGACAATATGAAAACATCCATTGGGTTTAGGTAACAGAGATCTATGAATATTTACAGCCCTGTAATTAACACCGAATTCATTAATTGCAGGAAGTATTGAGCAAAGCTATTAGCAGCAATAAGGCTGAATATGATTGCAATTTACGACTGTGTGTCTAGGTACTTACATATTCTGATGAAATATTTAGGAACTTCACGTCACATCAGTATTCAACAGCACGATGTAAATAATAATTGTTCTTTATTTGACGAGGCCGTGTGGTGTCCGGCAGAGTAGAATAGCACCAACCCCTTACACTCGTGGGTGTCGTACAAGGCGACTAATGTTTTCTTGACAAAAGTTCTAGAGTCTCCGTAGGCTGGAAAATGGGCAGCAGCGTTTCCCATTGTAATATTTATAATACTGCGATCTCCAACCCGCCTGCCAAGCGTGGAGATTATGGCAATAACCTCCCCTTTCGTGGGAGAGGCCCTGCAGTGGGTTGTTATGGCCTGTAATGATGATGATGATGACGATTTGACGCTTTCTTTGGAATATACAGGCTTCATTTAAAAAAAGGCGAATTATTTTATTAGAAGCTTTCTTATTTTCCCGTTACTTAGTTATAAAATAAGTAGATGGTTTCCGTGGCCAAAAAAAAAAAATCGGTGGCTTGACTTATAATTCGTCATATTAAAAAGAGAAAATATTTGATTGTTTGTTTGTAATGGATAAACTTAAAAACTATTTAGCTGATTTTTAATATTCTTTCACCTACAGAAAGCTACGTTATCTCTGAAATTAGATATCTCTTGGAAAATTGTAACTATGTATGAAAATGTTCCATGTTCACGCATAATTGTCCAAAGAAAGCGTCAAATCATCATCATCATCATTACAGGCCATAATAATCCACTGCAGGGCCTCTCCCACGAAAGGGGAGGTTATTACCATAATCTCCACGCTTGGCAGGCGAGTTGGAGATTGCAGTGTTATAAATATTGCATTGGAAAACGCTGCTGTCCATTTTCCAGCCTACGGAGACTCTCGATCATTTGTCTAATTGTGTGTAAAAAAAATAAAAAGTTTACTATGAAAGAAAAGAAGGGTAGGATGGGGTAGGGTACTCTTAGGGGTAGGAGAGATATAGGGTAAGTGTAGGGTGGGTAGGTGTAGAGTAGGTGTAGGGTAGGTGTAGGGTAGGGGTAGGGTAGGGGTAGGGTAGGGGTAGGGTAGGGGTAGGGTAGGGGTAGGACACCACGTGAATGAAGTCGCGCCAGCCCAGTTAGTTAATATTAAAATTTGATTCGATATTATAAATAATGTTACTAAATATGAAATATCTTTGTACCTAAATTAAAATTTATAATTACATACAATATGTCACGTTCAATAGAAATTTAAAATAAAAAATATTATCATTAATTTGAATTATTCATGTCAAATCAAATTATTATAATAATTACTCAATGGTAAACAATTCAAAATAAATTCAAAATAAAAACCTACCTAATTATATAATTCACATTGAATACAATTACTTTTAAATAATATATTGAATTACTCACGTCAAATCAATTCATTACAATTAGTCAATCGTATATCACGTGCGCAACAAATAATGTTTACTTACTAGAATTGTAAGGTAAATAACACTATTTAGCGCAAGACCAAAGAACCTGTAATTGAGCCTGTGATTGAAGCGCGTTTTCCCGGCGCAGGCGTCGATGCGGAAAGCATTGGTAATACCTACTAATGCGCGTATAAAGGCGTTCCAAGCAGCGCCACACACAGTCTTGATTTTTCAGGAGTGATAATCACGCAAACTCAATATGAAAATAACGGTAAGTGACGTTTTAAATTGTACAATGAAGCACATCAATATTTAACGTACAGTTGAATAAAAGGTTACACAGGGGATCAAAGAATAAAAATAGTAGTACAAAAACTGCTGTTAAAAAACTGAAAAAGTTAGAAGCAAGCCGTATGGTGGAAGTAAATTGGTGTATAAAGTGTAAACGTTAGTTTAATTTAAACTTGAAAGCAGGCGCCATTCTGAATGGAAAATGGTAAAAGAATCTTTAAGATGATTTTCAACTTAATACTTTTTATTATTTTTCACAAAATGGCGGCTGGTAGACGCCATATTGAATTTTGATAAATATCATGTCCCCCACCGTCTTATCTATTTCTGCAGCCAAATAACAATGTTGACATAGTGGTCTACCAGTTTGACGAATGGGTAGATAGACAGCGCAAATAAAGGATGTTTTTAGAGGCGAAGAACTTTAATTTGAAATAAAACAAAGTAAAAAGGATTTAGTATCTAAAAGCGATAAGACTTTCGCGCGCAATTTTGTTTTCTTGTGTTTGTATCTTTGTTTTTAATGTGAACAACAAAGAGTTTTAAGAGTGAAACTTACTTTATTGGAAAGATAATTTTATGGCGTTTATGTTTGAATATAATTTCGGCAATATAGCTTCCGCGATTGACGCGTAGATGGCCCAATCTGGATATCCTATTTTCTTACACTTTTCGCAAAAATTGCAGCCGTATAAGTTTCGCTAATAACTCACCGAATGTTGTGTTTGATCGTCTCTGGTTCATCGGCGTAAAAAAGTGACTTGACATCCAAAGAAAATAATATAATGGAGTTAGATCACACAATCTAAGTAGCCAACGAGAAATTATTGGTTTATGTTCACTTCTTTCCCCATACAAGATTTTGTTCGGTGATGAAACTCACTTTTGGTCGAATGATTAAGTTAATAAACACACGACGACCACATGACATGGAAATCATATTCAAACATAAATGCCATAAAATTATCTCTCCAATAAAGCTAGTTTTACTGATAATAAATACTTTTTCTATGTTTTATTTCAATTAAAAGTTCTTCGCCTCTAAAAACACTTTTACAGGTATGAGGTATTTCATCTTAGTCTTCACGGTGACCACGCACCTCTAATCCTGCATTTTTGTTGTATGAAAACTAAGTGTACGAATCGTAGATGTTATGGGCCACAGATACCGCTTACCATCAGGTGGGCTGTCTGCTAATTTGTCACTTAGTAAAAAAAACTTCAGTTGATGGTGGCAAGGAGCATTGTGGCATAGTGGTTAAGGGGTCCGACAGGTAAGCTAGAGAAATCGGGATCGAACCCCAGTGTCGCCATGTATTAATGACTCTCTGAGTTATGTACAATAGTTGAACACTAACCGCTGCTTTTACGGTGAGGGAAAATATCGTGATGAAACTTGCACATTCAGGCGACTGAATGTGTAACCATAGTCCAATCTGGTCAGATTCGCCTGGTTGCAGGGTGACGGAGGGCAGATGGCAGTCGCTCCACTGTAATTACCTGATCTGCCAAATCCGGATCATGGTCCAGGCGGACCCCGAGCCTTGCGCGCGATGGCACAACCGGGACATTAACGCAAAGATGATGATGAGTCGATGGTGGGAATGATCTGTCGACTTCATAGACAGATCCTACCTATGTTTTCTATCGCCCTAATATATTTTTATCAACCCTGTACACAAAATATCGATGTAAAGTCAGCTGCAGAGAGAATGGATCGTACATTTATGGCCGGGACCGTTCACAACGAAAATCTGTTTTGCATGATAGAGCAATCTGGTACGCGTTGTTCATAGTATAAGGGTCACATTTGTATCACGCAGAGACGCAAGAATGTTTAAACGGTTTTGAACGACAATCTATCAAAACTCATTTTGATAGATTGTTGTTTGCTGTTAAAACACTAGCCTCTAAATTAAAAATCTATTCAAGGACACTTTTAGTTAGTTACAGGTCTATATATCTGTATTTAAAAAATGGTAGTTGTGACTATAAATCTTGGGATCTAAGCGATTAAACTAAATTTGTGGAGGATAATTCGCGATTTCTCTGGAATATAGAAACGTTATTTTTAAAAACGTAGAAGGCGACAATTTTTTTGATTGAAATTATGATCTGCAACGCCAACCTGGACGTTTAAAATGATTCGTTTTGATGAAATACACGCAATTTCCACCATAATGTGCGCTAGGGATCCATATATTCTGGAGTTATCTGTACACTTCACTTTTTCCGTCGGGTGTTAAAAAATTTTTTTTTTCACATCACAGGTCGCTCTCGTTCTCGCGATCATAGGCGTGGTCGCCGCTAACCCCGTGCCTCCTCTCGGTAAGCATTTGATACCCTTTTCTTATCTTTATTCTTATATAGACAACACGGAAGCCCAGTCTAGTGGCGTTTACAAAAGTTAAGCAACGCACACCGATGCCGGACTGGATAAGTGACCGTTTCGTGCTTTGAGGCCAGTCGAACTTAACAACGAGTTCGCGACTCGTTAAATGTGCTAATACCAGGATAGCGAAGTGGACGAAGATCTTCCGCTGGGAACCCCGCGACTGGGTGAAGTCTCGGGAACCGATTGGCAAGAAACTAAACAAGAAACACGACTGTTAAAATAAATATATAGGCTTTTCTAAAATCTCCATAGGATGAACATCGATTACCCGAGTGGTGGTCATCTTTGTCGTTCATGTCCCGGTTGTACTCTCGCGCGCGAAGGCCCGGGGTCCGCCTTAACCATGATACAGGATTAGGCAGATCAGTTAATTACTGTGGAGCGACTGCCATCTGACCTCCGTGACCCCTGTTAACAGGCGAACCTGGCCAGATTGAATCATGATTCATGGTTACACATTCAGTCGACTGCGAATGTGCTCGTTTCATAATGTCACGATGTTTTCCGTCACCGTAGAGCATCGGTTAGTGTTCAACTAATGTATAAAATGTTGCCCCCCCTGCCCTTTGCTGACTTCGCCTATGATCATCATCATTAAAGCTTGGAAAAAGATTTTTATAAACCTCAAGTCATAAATACTTAATTTGTGCCATCTTCATGTTTTCTTGTCTCTTTCCACAGTAACCCCGGTATACCTTCCCTCAGCTGTCTCTGTGAGCTCCAGTTACATCAACCATGGTGTCACCATCCCCAAAGTCGTCTACTCCAGCCCCATAATCACTCCAGTCATCACTTCTTACGTCTCCCCAGTCATCAAAACTGTTCCTTATTCTGTCTCTTCCTGGGGAGGCCTGGGCTCTCTGGGCTACGGGTACGGTTACGGCAAAGGATGGTATTGAACGCCACAGCTGATGTATACATTGGGTTTTACGTAACTTGGTAACCCGATGTGTGAATTATAAACGTTGCATAATTCTTGGTTGTGTTTTACTGAAATATCCTCTAAATAAAGACTTCTTCAATATAAATTATTAAACGACAAGGATCTTATTGAATACCTCTATGTATGGAAGAGAATGTAAGGTATGGCAGAAGAAACAAGTCGAATAAATACGGTGTAAATGCGGTCCCTACGGAGTATTTGTGGGGTCACTCTAAGTGATAGAAAGAGGGAAAGGGTGTTAAGAGTTCTTTGTGAAACTGAAGGATGATGTGGTGACTAGGATTGGAAGAGGTATGCTGAGATGGCTTGGATACGTGGAGAGGATGAATACAAAACGGCTTACGAAAGGTATCCATCGTGCGAATGTGTCAAAAGGTCAGGAGTACCTCAACCGGCGTAAATGCATGAAAAGATGTATGAATGTGGAAGAAGCGGGAGAGTTGTGTCACTCGATAGTCTCTGCCTACCCCTATGGGATTCGGGCTTGAGTGTGTATGTATGTATGTATGTATCTATAATATCTGCAAAAATTCTTACAGCGCGTTTTTGATAGAGTCACAGGGACCAAGTTGATTTGCCGGTGCTTTTGCGATCCGGTATTTTATTTTTTTGGCCCGGTACCGAGTGGAAAACTGGAGACACTAGTTTAGACTATACGAATAAATACGTGAGATAAAAATCTTTGAGAATTATGACTTCAGCCCGATACAGAAGTATCTTAAAAAATCCTTTGGAGGATCTTTCCTTTACATTAAAAGATGCGCCAACTATAGCTTTGGTCGACTAGCCAACTGACCGGCTGGTCGGCTGCAAAAATGCCGACTAGTCGACCAAGCCGATCTTTCTTTTAGATGAGGTTCGGATCTAAATGACAATCCCGTAAGTGTTAGCAGAGACCACATTCTTTCAACTACTACAGTCCCGACAAACTTTATTCCCACATTCGTCGACTTTCGTACACGTTAATCGTTTTAGGTTATCATTTCTTGCCTGACCTTTAGTTAAATGTCATCATTTTATGCCTTAGTCTTCCTGTTCCAACTCTTACATTCAGTCTTACCATATACGTCGATATTCAAGGCTTTGGATGACGAATAATCTTCCTATCACTTTTCTTCAAGGAATCCAAAACAGCCGGTTTTTATGTGGCTGATCCATCTCAAAGCTGGCAGCAGTATACAATGTTAGCTACCGCATAACCTTTGAGAGAATACCGATTTTGTGTTGCAGTTTTTGCTTTGGCTTTGATGTACCGGCCTACGATGAGATTAGACGCTAGCTCACAACCAAGAAGCTGAAGGGAGGTCAATAGGATTGACGGCAGAAGAGGTATAGAGGTCAATAGGTTGAAGCAAGATGGCAAGGGATCCGGGATCTGTTTGGTGGAAACAAACATGATTGTGCTTTAATAGGGTTGAGTTGAACACTCGACTGTAATCAGAATTGATATTCATCGCAAAAAATTGAAATAGTCTAATAGCCACAATAAACCAAAAAGTCTGTGAAATGAATACGGTAGTTTATAAAGAAAGGATTTCATGGAAATAAATTTCATTTGGTTTGACCTTACCTGTAATAAAGTAATGAAAATAGATAAAAGATTTAGTTAGTCGGTTGTTTTTGCCAACTAAAAGCCGGTACAAATGTACGGCTTTCCTTACTAGTCAGCGATTTATCGGCGCATCTCTAGTTTATATATTTTGCAAATATAAAGTATTTGCTTTGATTATCTTTTTCCACGTCGTCACTTCAGACACGTTGGCAGTTGTTGTAATATAATATAAAGATTAGGTCTATTTAATTAGGTTTAAATTTTGTATAAATCGCGTACAGATATTAACTAGCTTTTGCCCGCGACGTTTGCGTTTACTGTTCATTTTCCAAATAATACTTACTGCCATAGTCATTACAAAAAGGAATACATTAGGTACCTGAAATTTTTAATTTGGACTATCTTATACTCTTTGACATACTTAATTTAATTAGAAATATGGCATTTATAAATTGTATAACCTTGAACATTTTATATTAAATTTTGTATCTAAATATGTTATTATTAATGTTGGCGATATCTTTGTGAATGAGGTACGTTGAATCAAATTACTGTAAATCTAATTTTCAATCCTTTATCCTTTATTCTTTATTGTACACAAACATGACATAATTATACAGTACAGTAACAGAGATGTAAAAAGGCGAGCTTAACTCATTAATTGAGTTTTCTACCAGCAAATCTTGAAGTCATAGGAAATGTAAACTAAATAAATAATGTAAACTAAGATAATGTTTTAAACTATTGTGGTTATTATCACACATTTTAAAGGCATGTTCCGGGCTCTCCAGTCGTCCCGTGACCATGATGCATGCAACTGCCTCAAAATATCGAGCTACTCGTCAACAAAGGTACGCGGTAGGAAACGCGGAACATATCTTTAAAATATGTGAAGTAAACTAAACTAAATATTAATATTAAAACTAATACAATGATAAATTGCGTGCAGCAGATGCGTCATGAGTTAGCTTATCAAGTCGACAAAGTATAGCAAAGCCTATACTGTTATTGATTAAGTTTGCAGAAACTGACAACTTTATCTTTTCGCGTACTCATATATGTTTATTTTGATGGAGATATCAAATATTTAATATCTAAATGTCTAATAGGGTAAAATACACCATTGTGTTGCTGTAGACGATTTAAATAAAATTTTTAATGTTGTAGTTATAGGTTGTAGTACTTTTGAAGTGGGATCATTATTTTAGAATTACAGGTTATCTTTCTTTGTTATGGACGGACGAAAATGTGTTTTTTAATGTTATACGGCAGACGAACAGGCAAGCGGGCCACCTGATAGAAAGTTGTCACCGCTGCCTATGGACATCAGCAACGCCAAGGGCGCTACCAATGCGTTGCCCGCTTCTGAAGAAAGCTCTAATGTACCTCTTGAACGATCCCATGTCGTAGTCCAAAGAAACCACTGTGGTTGGGAGCTCATTCCACATCTAAATCGTACGAGCGAGAAACGTCCATACATACGAGTGATAATATATGGGTTTAATTATGGTTTTACCTTTTATCATATATTTTTAACGATTATTATTTTATAGGGAATTATCATCAATTTTAATCCATAACTGCATGGGTAAAACACTGCGTTTATTTCGACTTGTGGTCGGTGGTCATAAGCAATAAGGTCAGCAAAACTTGAGGAGAATTTAGATTCTTGCAATCATGATAAATTATACTTGTGGCTAGAAAGACGTGGTCACAGGGGCCTTTTTTTACTTTGTGACGTAGTGTTGTGTGATATACTAATATAGAATTTCATTCAGCATAAGAGAATGCCAAATGATGATAAAATTCAGTCATGGAAGTCAAAATTCAAAATTACTTTATTGAGTAGGATATTACATATCTCTTTCAATCGTCAAAGAGGAGGGGGTAGGAAATTAGGAAGGAAACATACAGTGACATGTTGGCCGCCCCATGGCCGCAGCAAACCCACCCCCCGCTGGCAACGGCCGGACCATGTCCGACAATACCAGTGTTAGGTAGCTGCTCCCACCCTACCCTTACCCTGCCCATAGCCTACCCCTATCCTACCCTACCCACCCCTACCCCGGTCTACCCCTTAACATAACCTAACCCTACCCCTACTTTTCTCCTATCTTATCCTACGCCATCCCTACCGCAGTCCGCGCAGAGTAGACGCCCCGCTACGACCAAAAGACCCAGAGTGTGGGAAGGGAAGGAATCATAATGCCGCTTCCTAGGTGGTCCTCCGTGGTAAAGAAACGGCAACAAACCCACAGAGCCTAAGTTAATTCATTTTTCTTTTTTTTTTAAATGTCTTATATACTAATACATTATATTTACATACTAATTGTAACTAAATTAATACCTGTTTAAAACTGCAGTTCAGTTCCATGGACTTTTGTCATTCACATATTCAGGTATACTATAATAACTTTTTTCACATAATTTATTTTTTATAGTGGCTTTAAATTTATTTAATGGTAAATTCTGTATATCTGTTGGGACTTTATTATAAAAGCGTACACATTGACCCATAAATGATTTGTGGACTTTGGCCAGACGACAAGAACTAGTAACAAGTTTATCTTTATTTCTAGTATTCCTACTATGCACATCACTGTTCTTCATAAACAAGTGTTTATTTTTATGAACATAAATCAAGTTCTCATAAATGTATTGTGATGGCATTGTCATAATGTCAATATTCTTGAATCTATCTCTAAGTGAAGTTCTAGGTCCCAATTGGTAAATCGCGCGAATAGCCCTTTTCTACAGAACAAATACATTATGCCAGTCGGCAGCGTGTCCCCATAGAAGTACTTCTGACTGGATTTTCATGATATTTAACGATTTCTGTATCATTTTAGTAGTTACCTTGCTTGAGAAAATTCGTTTAGTGACAATATTACAACCTATCATATCAAGATTCAACATACTTAAATGCAGTGGATCCTGGTGTACTGTAGTACAGATACTTCATACCTAATTCAGGCACCAGTTCCCAAAAACAAGTTACTGTGTGACAAACCTTTTATGTATTGTGTTTTGTTAATGTTTGTGAAGAAATGAATAATTCATTCAATACATCTTATATCGAATCTAATTATAAAACAATCACTTCACACATTTCATACATCATAACTATCATGTCAATAACAACTCTGGCGGTGACAATAACAGGCGCACTTACCTTATCTCCCGTACGATCCTCGTTTTCTTAATGGATAACAAGTGTTATTAAATACTCTTATAATAAGTTTGCCTACAACAGTGGAGATACTGTCACTTGCACGCGGAACTAGGTCCATCTCATACATCGATCTCACACACGGAAGTTCCGTCTTATGTGAGGAGTGTAGGACAATTTGTCTCTAAAAGTTGAAAGTTTTATTTGTGCTAGAAGTTAGAAGGGTTTTTGCAAAATGTCAAGTGAAAAAGTTAAAGTTTCCGCCTACATTGTTCAGGCGCTGTCTACTATGTCAAGTGAGTATCTAAGTATCTAACTTCATAGCGTGAGTTGCTTATTTTTTCCGTTAGGCGATGTCCTATTGGCAATGGTGTCCTATTGACTTTCAAATGCCTGGCGACCAAAGCCAGGCATTTGAAAGTCATTTCACCTGGTGATAAGTGGCGATACGGCCGAAGATGGAGCATGCCTGTCTAGGAGCAGCCTATTTACTCCAGCCTTGAAGGCATCCAGATTATAATGATCAGGGTACACACTCGCAACAACATGTTATATTCCCAAACCGTAATTATAAGGATTAAACAAAGCGGTTCGTGCAGATAGCTGGAAGATCCACGACATAAGGATGAAGCGTTTGCCCGGATCGCTTTTCTCGATGGCAGAAAGGGGCCGGCGGAATGAGTTCGTGGAATTTCGGTCCGCCTTAACCATGATCCTGGATTTGCCAGATCAGATAATTGCAGTGGTGTGATTGTCGTCTGACCTCCCTGACCCTTCTACCAGGGAACCTGACCAGATTAGATAATGGTTAGATATTTTGTCGCCTGAATGTGCAGGTTTCATCACGATGTTTTCCGTCACCGTAACAGCATCCGTTAGCATTCAGTACATGGCCGCAGTGGGACTTGAACCCGGTACCTCTCGCTTACGTATCGGATTCCATAACCACTCGGCCATCAACGCCGACGAAAATATATTTGTAGACATAGTCGAACAAAATTAAGGTTCCAAAATCGGTGGCCTAACGGTTAGCGGGTCAGACTCGTAAGCGAGAGGTACCGAGTTTCACACCCAGTGCCGTCACATGCAATGACATTGCATGAGTTTTATTGTATGAACAAGGAATACAAGATTAACGAGACAATATTGAATTACAAGATACAGTGTGAATGACATATAAAAACAACCAAGGTTTATACTAATGTCATATTGAGTCCACATTGCATTATAAAATACTCAACGAACGAACATCGGGTAGAATATTCCTCGAAGTTTAAATTCAGCACTAAATCACTCCTTCACACAGTTAAATATGATATGTAATGCACTAGTTGAACACTAAACGATGCTAATAAACTTGCACATTCATGCGACTGAATGTGTAATAATGATCCAATATGATCAGGTTCCAAAATTAACAGCAGCCGCTCCACTTGAAAAATCTGATCTGCCAAACCTTAGTAGTCAAAGCGGATATAGGGGATATTGATGCCAAGATCTTGAACAAACTAAGGCCTTTGTTGTAAATACGCGTCGTTTTGTTTTGTACTCTTATATTTTTGTTCGAGCTTTCACCGGAACAGAATGAGTAGGAAAGCGGACCTTGCCAGAAGAGTCCTCCTGGGACCAATAAAATTATTCTTTATTTTTCCTTTCAGTCGCCTACCTGACAGGCTTGATTGGTTTCGTGTATGCATGGCCGTCATACACTCTAGAGAGCTTGATGTCCAACAGTACAAGGTTATCCCGGCCAATGACTACAGGGGAAATATCCATGTTGGGCAGCGTCACCAACATCGGGGCTCTGGTCATGACACCGCTCTGTGGATACATCGTGGACACCTTAGGCCGGAAGTACTCGGCCATGTTGTTTGGATTACCTTTTGTGGTAAGTCGAAATCATAGCAGAGATTACCTAACCTGTTGTGTCTTCCATATCTACTATTATATTTCTCTATATATAATTATTGTGTACAATAAACAGTTAAATAAATAAATAACCTATCCGACAGTTCAAATTACATCAAAATTTCTTTATTGAGTAGGGCATTACATATCTCTTTCAATTTTCAAAGAGAAGGGGGTAGTGATGTTTGAAGGAAACACACAGTGACATGTTGACCACAACCAAACCGGAGCACATCCACCACACGCCGACAACGGCCGGACCGTGTCCGACAATACCAGACAGAGCCGGTCAGTGCCCGACAACGCCAAGCAGAGCTGGGCCGCGTCCGACATAATATATAGGAACCTATATTTTACTTAAGAAAAACTACCCAAACTACAGTAAGAGTGAGCCAGTCCACCAAGGCAGCACCCGTTCACGAGTATAACGCAGGGCCCAGCCATCGTCCAATTTAACCATATTTCAGCGGAAAGGGTGACCCTGCCCCCCGCTCCACCGGAAAACCTGAAAAGTTGTCAAAAAACCCCGCTTAGAAATCAGTATAACGAATACTTAATATTATTAAGTTTTCTATTCCAGCTGGGATGGCTCATCATTTCTCTCGCAACGTCTGTGCCCCTGGTGATAGCTGCCATCGGACTGGCTGGCTTCGGAGCCGCTGGCCAGGCCGTCTCCTCTGTCTACATTTGCGAAATCGCCCAAGACTCCATCAGAGGTAGTCTCTCGTCGACTGTAGTCTCAGGATACTACATCGGACTCCTGTTCTCCTACGTCCTTGGTGGCCAACTCTCGTACTACCAAGTGGTTTATACACACTTGACTATGTCAGTGTTGTATATTGTCTTGCTTATGTTGCTAAAAGAGTCTCCTGTGTTCCTGGTGCAAAGAGGGAAGATGGAGGTAATATTATTATATTATTAGTTTTGTTATCAATACAAAAACCTTCAATTAGACTGTGAGGGCGCCGTAGGTCACCGAGTAGGTCTACGTCATCGAGTATAACAAAAATTCCACTTAGAAGCGATAGTAGACGTTTAGGAGAATTACAAGACGTTGGTCTGCCAGTCCAAAAATAAACCGGTCTACCTCACATCCCATTGGCAGTATCGCTTTTCAGCCACATTATAGTCACCAAAAAGAAAAATGTCTGACTGAAACTGAATAGCGAAACTGCAAATAGAATGTGAAGTCAACCGGTTCTTGTTTACTTATAGAACCCACACAAGAGGATTTGCAAGTGCTCATCATCATCATCATCTCGGCGTTATGTCCCGATTGGGCTCCCGCGCTGTACGTGAGGACCTGGGGTCCGCCTTTGTGCTATCGCTAAAAACGTCGAAGTCTGGGTATATAAAAATTGTTTTTTGTTCTATTTTTGTACCGGCAGACCAACGTTTCGTGGGTCTCCTAATCATCTACTATCGCTACTTAGTGGAATTTTTCTTGTACTCGATGACGTAGAATAACTTACGTCACCCTCACAGTCTAGATGTAGCTAAATAATTTCAAACCTTTTTTTTTTTAGGAAGCGGCCAAGTCGATAGCGTTCTATAGGAGAGTCAGTGTTTCTTCTAAAGAAGTGGAATGTGAGATAAATAAAATTAAGCTGCAGCTGGATCCAAGAATCGAAGAAATCATGCAAGGAGAAGTCGGTACGTGAAACTTAAATATACTACCGAAGGTGACCTTTGCCAAATTACAGATGGCGGCGGTCAATAATACGGATTAGGCTTTGATTATATCGGGTGTCCGGTAATGAATGGATAACCTTGAAATGTCTTATAGTATAACTTATGGCCGTTCAGAAAAAAATATATCATAAGTAGTACCTAAGGATCTGAGGGAGTCATATTGGTTGCAAAATGACGGCTGTCCTGCGCATTATGCTGTATCTGTTCGTTCATTTAAAAAAAATACGTAATCGGATAGATGGATCGTCCGGCTAGGGCCAATTTTGTGGCCTCCACGTTCACCGGACCTAAATCCATTGGATATTTTTAATTGGGGATGCTAAATAAAAAAAAAAGACATTTCTTTTAAAAAATCATAACTTAGGTACTGCTTATGATATATTTTGTTTTGTATTTTTTTCTAAAAGGCCATAAGTTATACTATAAGACATTTCAAGGTTATCCATTCATTACCGGACACTCTGTATAAAAAGCGAAGCGAATATTTTCTTCGGAGACATCCTAGTCCGGCTACGTAGAGCGTTGTCTCTGTCGCACGTGATATTATATGATATTTTAGTCTATTTTTAATTGGGGTTTGGGGTTGAGACGTTGGGACCGTGGGGCCCTGATGCTTTAAAGCTTTTTAAGGTTTTAAGCAAAAAGCTTATCGACACCACAGGTGACCGGAGAGCTGGCTCGTTCCTCGGACAGTATTGCTATCCAACGAGGCAACGCAGCTAGCTTTCTGGGCACCATTTCGCGGGACAACGGTGTAGGAGATGACTTTTTTAATATATAATATTTTAGTATTAGTGTTTAATTTTTAATTGTTATTTAGAGTTAGGTGTACTTTAAAACTATTGTATTATTTAATTTTTATTAAATTTATCATCATCATCCGATCGGCCAGTACCGGCTTCTGCTAGGGTCCGCTTTCCGACTGATTTTCCGCCATTTCGACCAGTCTTGGGCGTCCTCGCGTAGTAAGCCATTGGTTCTCGCATCAGATTCGGCAATATCCATCCATCGCTTCTTAGGCCTTCCGCGGTACCTCTTTCCTGATATCGGCAGATTTAGGCACCTAATTCCCACGTATTCCAATCCACAATTAAATTAAAGTTTGTAATATACTACTTTCTTATTTCAGATCCCCAGACTACAGAGGGATTGATTGACAAACCGTACGGTGAAACTGTGGTCGTCAACGAATCGTCATGGAAATTTCTCAGTGAGTTGTGACACAAATGTACAAAACAAATGTACATTCAGTCAAATTGGGAACCTCCTTCGTTTTCTTTGGAATCGATTAAAAGTCGGAAGTCGTTCCCGTTGTTTTTCTATCGAGCTTATGGATAGCATTGTGTGCTCGATTTTGTCTCGAAAAATTACAGAAGCTTCTAAAATTTTAGTATTCATGTAGGTAATTATGTAAGTCATCATCCTTTACTAGTCCACTGCTGGACATGGGTCCATACTCATATACATACATAGCTACCCGTCCCGGCTTCGCACGGGTGGTAGCTTTAACAAATTAGACACCTCAACCTTCTTTATGAATCACTCTGTCTATTGGTGAAAGCCGCACGACAATCCGTTGAGTAGTTTTTGACTTTATCGCTAACAGAGAGATAAACGCGACGAGGGACTTTTTTTTATAATATATACGTAATGTAGAAAATATTCGACGTACTGAGTTGTTCAGTTGGTTAACATCTGCCAGGCATAGGTCCCGGGTTGGATCCCCGGCCGAGCAGTAATGGGAATCATTAATTTTAATTGCTTTTACGGGTCTGGGTGTAGTATGTAAAATAAAAATATATTTGTAGTTTACCAGTTATTTGGTAAGTTAATTTGGGGCTAGAGATGGCGCTGTGTGAATTTGTTCAAGCATATTTATTCATATTTATTGAAATAATGAAAATTCCAGGAAAATCGGCATCATCAAAGCGCGCTTTGGGCTGCGTACTCTTCGTGATGGCAGGCAACATCCTGATGGGGGCCATCGTGCTGCAGGTGTACGCCGAGCCCTTGTTCAAGGAGGCCGTGCCGTCGATGCCCGCCAATCTTTGCGCCATATTCTTGGCTTTGGACCTCTTAGGCGCTAGTTTGATATGCGGTGCCATTGTCGACAAGTTTGGAAGGAAGGTAGGTAAACCCCAACCTGGAATTTCTGTTTTTTATTTAGTAACACCCTAAGCATGTAGTATTCTGCGACAGAATTCAAATGCCGCCAACAATGCGACATGGATAAAAAGGAAAGTGGTGTAAAAAGAAATTAACTTTCGCCATTGTGAATTTATCACTCAGAACATTGTAGAAAGAACTCAGAACTCAGAACATTGGATACACTGGAGCGGAACTGCGCGCGGGTGAAAGCCGCTTCTGGTACATATATAAATTAGTTTACCTTTAATTCTTTATTCACCAAAAGACCTTATATAAACGATCACACATCAGAATCAATGCAATTTAAGTAATGAATAGATGTGCTGCTGATATATTCACATTATGCGAATAGTATAGGTAATCCGAAAGCGGGTGGTGTAGTTGCGGGTGTAGTTTGATTATAATTATAATCGACTGTGAGGGCGTTGTTGGTTATTCTATGTCATCGAGGATAAGAAAATTTCCACTTGGTAGTGAAAGTAAACGTTAGGAGACCCACAAAAAGTTGGTCTCCCCGTGCACAACCTGTCACGAGTTTGTGCACGGGCAGACCTGAACGTCTACTTTCGCTACAAAGTAGTTTTTTTACGGCGCCCTCACAGTCTATAATGTTACTGTAATTTTTTAATTTTTTAATTTTTTATTTATTTATCATAAATGTGGTATTTATTTATATAATTCGCCAAACTGTAAAACAGTTTGTTGGCGAAGGTTTGCACTCTCTTTGCTTTCAATATCTTTACCCTACCAACATAGTACAAGAAACAAAAATAATACTAATAATAATAATAAACACTTATACCTAATTTGCACCTGGGCATAGACTCCGAATGAAGTTATCTACCAGCAGGCATTTCAGATTTGACTTATAAGTATGTCTGCTCTCGGTTGCTTTGATATCAACTTCACTCAGAATAGCAGGCACCAGGTACAATCTCTGCCGCTGGCCAAAGTAATTGTTCACTCTAGGCTTCTCATACTTTTTCCTAACATTCGTTCTGAGTTTACAATTAATAATATTTTTGGTTTTAAATTCTGATTTGCCAAACTGTTCCAACTATAACAAATACTTAACTCTTCCCGTATAACGTCTAGAAACCAAGGTTTCTAATCGATTCCTATATTTTGATCGTCTACATAGTTTTTACTATTATGCTCTGCTTTATCGTTCCAGTTCTTAATGACGTGGACATCAGGTGTGTCCGGCATCTTCACAGTGGTGATCGGCGCTCAGCTCTCGCTGCACTTCGCCCCGCACTGGTTCACGGCCTTCCTCATCTACGGATACTGCTTCGTATACAACCTTGGAGTAGCTGTAGTGCCTTATATACTTACATCGGAAGTTTTCTTGCCAGAGGTAAGGCGTTCGTAGTTTTACGCAACTTTTTGAAGAAGGATCGGGTCTTGTTTGTCACTTTCGAAATCAGCAAGCAGTTCAATCCTTCTGCATAGCTTTTTTATTTCAACATTTTTAAAATGCAAAATTAATTGATTTTGTAGGATATTAAATAAATCTTTCGATAGTCAAAGAGGAGGGTAGGAAAGTAGGAAGGAATCGCACAGTGACATAGTGGTGCCCCATGGCCAGAGCATACCCACCCTACGCCGACAATGGTCGGACCGTGTCCGACAGTACCAGACAGAGCCGGTCAGTGCCCGACAATGCCAAGCAGCAGTCATGTGCAACATAATATTATTATACAGGATGTCCCAAAATTCGACCTCAACCCGCAATCGGGTGAAAAGGCAAGTCATGCTGGTTGGCAGAAAAATATTAAAAAAAAATCTAAGATGCATGATTTTGCAAAAATGTAAGTAGCATGAATTTTTTATTTTGAATTTTTGTCTGATATAAGTCCTATTTTTATGCAAGCTTAAGCAGCTGGTTTCAATATTTTGATTACATTTAGAGAAGCATTATTCAGGGTTACACAGCAAAAAAAAAAATGGGAAAAGTAAAGATTTGTGGCAACAGGACTGAAAAGTCTGTCGCAGGGTGTGCAATATTGCGTTTTTTTTAAATGCCTATAATTTTGAAATCATGCAACTTAGATTTTTTTAAATATTTTTTTGCCAACCAGCATGACTTGCCTTTTCACCCGATTCCGATTCCGGGTTGACGTCAAATTTTGGGACACCCTGTATAGGTATATTATACTTAAGGAAACAACCTAAAAATATAGAAAGAGTAAGACAGTTTACCAAGGCGTTCAACGCAGGGCCCAGCCATCGTTCAATTCAACCATATGCTGCATTATAGATGCTGCACGTGATAGGTAGCTGCTCCTACCCTACCCTACCCTATCCACTATAAGGAATACAAAACACTGTGAAGTAAAAGGGTCTTCTTTACAGTTTTTGTATACTGCTAGACCGTTATAATGGTAGTCACAGTGTCATAACTATCCCAGCGAAAACTGACGGGCGTGTCGATAGCGCGTTCTAAAAACGTAAGCGTGTAAGTAACGTACCTGCGTATCGAAGCCCGCGGTAACGGGGGTGGATACGCATGATTAGGCTTTTATAAGTTTTGAAAATTTATGTTGTGGATATATGCGAGGCTAGGGAGTTGTGTCAGGACAGAGCAAAGTGGCGGTCCATAGTCTCTGCCTACCCCACCTGTGGGTCACAGGCGTGAGCTTTATGATGACTATGATGATGATGAAAATTTATGTAATTTTAAGAGTACATGGTTATTCAGTAATTACTAAAGTAGAGCCTATATAAGATCACATTTGACACCTGTCATCATTTCCTTAAGTATAAGGAATTAAAGGTATTCGTCACGATATTAATTTTATATTTGACGCAACTGCGCGACCGCTTGACTTTATGTCGCAAGGAAAATGACAGCTGTCAAATCATCATCATCATCATCATATCAGCTGGAAGACGCCCATTGCTGGGTATGCCCAGAGATCCAGAGATCTCCACAAAGGCCGTTTCTGTGCCTTCTGCATCCAGCTAGTACCTGCGACCTTTGCCAGCTGTCAAATGTGATCTATTAAATTTGCCGTACTTTAAATGATCACCATTCTGCGCTTCGTCAACAAGTACAAATTTCCTTTCAAATTTTAGGTCCGAGGCCTCTGCAACAGCATGTCAATGGCCTGCATGTGGCTCACCAACTTCGTCACTCTCATAATCTTCAACCCCCTCGTCGAGAGGTTCGGACTGGGGCCGCTGTTCTACGGCTTCGCTGTGATGTGCTGCATCGTTACGCTGTTCAGCCATTACTGCCTTCCAGAGACCAAGGGGCTCTCGGCTGACGCGATACAGCCGCTGTTTTTGAAGAAGAGAAAAGTTGTGAAGAATTCTGCTGATAGAGCGTGATGTATTAGGAATTTGGTTTTTGAGTGTGTACTGTGTATATAGTAGTGTATTTCAGAACTTTCACTGCAGAAGGTTCCACAGTTTAATTGTTATTTAAAATAAACATAGCATCTATCGTACGGAATTATTTTACGCACGTACGTAGTACTAAAGAAAATGAGTGAATGTTAGCGAGTCGCGCTGTCCTAATTAGCAATGGTCGTGCGACGGACGTCGCCTTATACTATACTATAATAGGATACCTCGAAACCGCCCGTCGCACGACCATGGTCGCACGTTGCCAATTAGGACAGCGCCTGATGCTGTCGCCACACGGATATAAGAAAAATATTAAACTAAAAAAAAAAAAAAAATATTCAAAGTTATCGGACACTGTTTATTTATCAAATATTCATTATTAAAAAGAAATAAGATTTCCTGCGTGCGTCCAGGGAACGCGCAATAGTTGCATAGTTTGAATAACAAAACACCAAGCCGTGCACCTTCAGGCTAGATCATCAGACCCCAAGTATCATTACAAAACCAAAAAATAGAAAAGTATGGAATGAAAAAAATACTGATTGCCTACTTAAACTTAAATCTATAGTTACAATGAGATTTTAAATTGGCTGCCTTGAAAGTAGAATTCCAGAATACCAGCATACTTCTACATACTTCGACAGTCCTTTGTTATAGTAATTATGTAGTAACATTATTGAACGAAAGTCATACAACAGTGTTATAACTGGTAGTAAAATAGGAGAATAACCAGCTATAGGAGATACCATCATATATCTTCTTTAGCTTTATCTTATATCACAGAGGGCAACAATCAAGTTAAAATATGCATAACATCTTCTTTCTAGTCGTTTCACTCTTGGCAGTGGTCGTGGTCGTTACTGGTTGGTGGCTCCCTTCACCAGTCGCCGCCATTCTTCCCTGATGGCTGCTCTTCTTGTGCACTTATGAAGGGGTCCATCCAAAGCCTTCCTGGTCTGTCCATCGAGTTGGAAATCTGCCGCGAGCCCGGGCGCCCTTCAGTGTCTTGCACAACTAACCTTTCGATACTGGCATTGTCACGCCGAGACACGTGTTCAAAAATGACAAAATAAACATGTACATAAGTACCTATTCAAGATATTAAACAAAAATCAGACCAAATGTATCAACGTGAAACCAAAGATTTGGTTTTTAGTACTTATCTTTGGCAGAAGGCACATTCGAGTTGAAAGAAGTTCATCTATACTTACATAGAAACTAAGTCGCTTCGCGCCGTCTGTCCGTATATATGTACACTTAGAGCTTTTAAACTACGCAACGGATTTTAATGCGGTTTCTAACAATAGATAGAGTGATTCAAGAGGAAGGTTTAACGGCAAGAAAAAGATGATAGAGATGGAGGTGAACGCGAACGAAGTCGCGCCGAGTACCCCAGTAATATATGTATTAAGTTACATGATAAAAAACAAAACTATTTATCAGCATCTATATCAAGATACTCGGCATGGCCGTCGGAGTTAACTGCCCTAGGGGGTTCCTCGCCACCTCCAAGTCTGAGTCTGGCCCCTTCCGGCGATAGAGGGAACATGGAGTCTTTACAGTACGCCTGCACCCTGATCTCGTATATAACATGCCTGATCACGTTCACCAACACCGTCGTGTTATGCGCTCCTGGTACGTCGATATCGTGGATCAGGGTTTGGGTGCCATTGTGCGTCATCTGGAAGAAGATTTTTGGGTTAACGTTACTGGTGTTATGGTGTCCGAGTACAGTGGCGAGTGCCTCGACAGTGACTGTTTATGCTACAGCCAGTCCAGTGCTGTTTCTGTCGATATGGACGAGCAACGTCAACAAATACATGCCATTTTGTGCAAAATTCTCTTCATACTGCCGGCCACTATACACTGTACTACTACTACTTATTATCTACTGCTACTACTACTAGTACCTAGTACTACATACCTATGCCTTGCCATACAGTACTTAATTCAAAATAAAAGGGAAATTTCTTCAAAAGCTCAAATTGACAAAATCCCATGTTGATTAAACAAATCGACTGAATCCCAACATTTATTCCCGGTCGTAGTATTTAGTTTAACTGGAACTTACATTGACTTGACCTCTGACTTGAACTACAACTTCAATTCCATTGTTAATTATTGTTTTGTTCACCATTAGCGCTGCCACCTCAAATATTTTCACCTGAAATAAAAAAAATAATGTACAAGAGTTACGGGACGTGTGCTATCCGGCAAAGTAGAAATAAAGCAGAAATTTATACAATATCTCTTTCAGTATGGCTGACGACATTAGGTCTTCTTAGAGACAGAGCAGCTAGGAATTCTGGAGACCAGGAATCATTCATCATCATAGAAGCACTTTGTGTTGCGTTTTTGTAATGATCGCAGTTTCTCTACGTGAAGGATTAGAAATGAGGATATAAATTATCTTGGCGTTAATGTCGCGATTGATTTCTTGCGAAAGCCCGTGGTCCGCCTTGACCATGATCCAGGTATTGGCAGATCAGGTAATTGTGGACTACTTGACCTCCGTGACTCTGCTATAAGGGGAACCTGATGGTAACCTTTCGCTTACGACTTAACCACTAGGCTACGGACGCACCACTGATAATGATGCTATTTTATAAACTATTGTGCAAAGAATATTTAAATTTCCAAATGGAAATTTTGCTATCAGTTTTAAAGTTTACGGAAATATTGTTTGATCAGTGTAAGATATTGGTCACCCGTGACTTAAGTGACGACTCTATTCAACTTTGCTGGACATCATACAGTACAGAACACTTATAGTACTTACCCTGTATCCTAAAATAGGACACTCTTTATTTTCCACTTTTCTCCATTTCATTTCAAAAGAGTCGCTGTTTAGTTTGTAGCCCGTAATGTATGGTATCGGTAGAGGGCGTTCAGTGGTCGCAACTTCTTTGGTAACCAATGCAGTAGAAGTAGCTACAGGGGTAGAAGACGTCACCGGAGTAGGTGACGTCACCCGGGTGGAGGACTCTACCGGGGCTGCTCTCACCAGGGCGGCAGACATCAATAACACATAGAGGAGCGTCAACATGTTTGATCTGTAAAAAATGCGTGAGTTTTTCATGATAAACAGTAGACAGCGTGCGCCTCGGGCGCTAGCTATGACTAGTCCCTAATGAGATAGAAGTCTTGAGGCCTTGAAGCGTCAGGGATCTCTATCATAGTCTAAGGGAAACACTTGTATTGTAAATGTGCACCAAAAAGAAATTAGATACCGACGGTCGAAAATCCCCCATTACCTTGGAATAATTAAAATATCTTAAGCAAATTGTACTACTTACCCAAAAATTTGATAATTTGTGTTTATCATCCCCTACGTATGTCCTCTTAAGGCAAATCTTTGAAGAAGAGTCGTCGAAATCACTGTTAGAACACTACTGTTGTAGAAGGTACTGTTCCACTGGATATAAGTAATTTCTTTTGAGGAAAATGTGGTGGCGCACTGGCATTGCCATGCTGACTTGGGAAAACAGAGTTAGGTACAAACATAAGACCACACCTGTTTCCTGTAGTGATAGTTTGAGACCACATCGTTCCTTAAGACGTAGGTAGTAAGAAAACCCAACAGCTGATCAAAAACTGAAAGGTAAAATTGAAATAACAATCAGGACCTCGTCCACTTTCCTTTTCAAAAGACAGGATGATCTAATTTTAAAAGGTCTTCGGTGGAAACTTTAATAATAATAAAAAAAGAGTGTGTGAGGCATTATTGTACGTATACGTATAACATTTTATTTGCGACTACTTATCATAATTTTCATTTTTTTGTTATCTACCTTCAATTTGACATATTGTTGGAAGGTACGAGAAGAATGCTTATTTTGCTTCCAGAACATCTGGAATCCATACAGAGCGAGCCGGAGTTTGTAGAAATTGTCCAACCCTCCGAGCCACCTAAAAACGACGAGTCCCCTGCGGATACCCCTCAAAATGAGAATGTTGACCGCGAACTTCTACAAAACCTGGGTGTTATTGAAGAAGAGGCTGAAGAATACGGCGACAATCTGCAAGATTTCAAAATATTTTATTAAAAGGCCTCAAAAAAGAAAATAAAGAGGAACTTATAAAGAAGTATCCATTCCCAAAAAACGCCTGGCAAAAGCCCCCTGCTCTGAATCTAGATATCGCCGCCTTGCTAGTCGAGTCCTGCAGGCTCAGAGACAAACGTTTGCTGGCCAAGCAAGATCAACTCGGTCGGGCTTTAACGGCCGTAGGAAATGCAATGACGTCATTGTTACGTAAAAATCCAGATTTGTCGGCCGCAGTTAAAACACTAAATGAAGCTGGAAAATTAATAGCCGATTCTAATTTCGCAGAAAAAGATACTCGCCGGTCAGTTATTTACCGCCGCCGCCCGCCGCCGCCGCCCCGCCGCGTCCGTAGATACGGAGTCACCCCCGCAGGTACATGCTGGGCTCTTAAAACATTTATTTTATTTTATTTTATTAGGAAAACTTACAGCTAAATTAGGTTACATTAAATTGTTGGATGAATGGGTAATACACAGCCATTTACAAGTTTTCACCAGTAGGTATGAAAATACCTACTGGTATTCTAGATCCAGAGTTATTACAGTTTTAAGTTTGACAGCTGTCATCCGAAATGTAGTGCTCGACGAGAACTATCATACTCTTTAGAAACTAGTATTCTAGGACCAATAGTTTCAGATTTATTACAGTTTTTATCATCGATTTTAGTCATCCAAATCGCGGATATTGACGAGGACTATAATTTCTCTTTGGGAACTAGTATTCTAGTAGCGATCGTTTCAGAGTTATTACCGTTTTAATTTTGACAGTTGTCACCCGAAATGTAGAACCTGTACGAGCACTATCATTTTTTTTCAGAAACCGATATTCTAGGAGCGATCGTTTCAAAATTATTACTATAAAAGTCGGGTTTAACTATGAACTTACGTAGGTAATGAAATGACACAATATTTATTTTCACCAATTCTTCACAATAATTTAGTTTCACACAATAGTAAATATACAAGTTGCCTTGGTGGTGGTTGATACTCGAATGCCCGACCGAATGTTTGTCTCCTCTTTTATAGAGAATCCCCTCCATTTTTAAAATAAAATAAAATGTAGTTTCCGGTTAATAACGGAAATGGCATACATTTCCGTTTCTCGTTAATTTAATTTAATTTAAATAAAAATAATATGAATTTCCGAAACGGAAATGGCATGCATTTTCATTTCTCGGCAACTGCATTTTTACTAAAACTAAAATTAACGTTTTTAAAAATAGCACGGCATTTCCATTTCCTGCCATTCCAAAACTTATTATTTATTCTTAGTAACTTAAATTACGTATCGTTATTAATAATTTACTTTTTAATTTTCCTTATTTCTAACATTCGGCCTTTCCTGACAATAAGTTTGTCCTCAAACTTACATTCAAAACAGGAATACAATGATAAAAAAAAAAAGTACAATACATATATATTTTTCTTTGTGTTACACATGTATATCCTCTCTTTTAATATACCATTCTTTCAATTCCACTCTTTTTAATCACACCTCTTTTCATAGGTCGATTTATAACATTAGTAATCAACATAGATACCATAATATAATCGTAATCAATTTATTCCACTCCTTTGTTATTACACCTCTCTTTTCATATACCAAGTTATCAAACAAAGTAACTTAAATAATCCAACATACTATATTATACTTGAAATCCACTTACTGTAGTAAATATAAACTTCACAATCATCTAATTTAATCTATATTATAGTAATCAGACATGGGTACTTCATTATACTTATACTCTACTTTGCAACAAACTTACGTTTATAATTTTCTCAGGAATATTAGCTAAAGAATATTAACAAATTTTCAAAATTGTATTATTTAATAGCGCATAATTCTCATTACATGACCATTAACCTTAAACAACGACCCATTGCACAGAGAAATCAAATTATCTATCACTTTGATCACTGGAATCAGAACTAATTTCTTTAGAAACTGTTATCCAAGGTTTTATACGGTCTGCCGCCCACACACTACAATAGTCTTTTTGGGTTATGTTAGTCCCCGGTATATTTGAGACTTGGTACCTGTCGTTTTCTAAGACTTTAGTTATTTTGTAGGGGCCTGTAAATTTAGGAAGGAGCTTTTTACTCTTTCCGTCGTTATTAGCTATAGGTTTTAAAATCTTTACCAAATCACCCTCTTTGTAGATTCTAGCTTTAATTTTGTGTTTATCGTAACGAGATTTTTGCAATTGTTGGTCTTTTTCAATATGAGTTTTTATTTTCTCTCTAATGTTTGCTATGTCACCTATATTACGAGTCTCATTGAATATTTCCGAGAATATGTTTTCATGTTTATTCGTCATGGTGATACTAAATAGGGCTTCAGATGGTGCTCGCCCTATTCCCTTATTAAGTGTATTGTTGAGTCCCCATTGAAGTTTTCCTAGAACCGAATCCCAATATTTCTCACCAATCTTATCTGCATATGATGTTAATGCATCCAGAATAGTTCTATTATACCTCTCCACCTGACCGTTTGCACGTGGAGAGGCAACAGCGTTCAAAATATGGTGGACCTTACACTCATCGCAGAACTTCTTAAAGTCCTTTGAAGTAAAAGAGCTCCCTCTATCCGATACAAGACGATTTGGATATCCAAAAGTTGTAAATATGTCCTCAAGAGCTCTTACAGTTAACGTAGTCTTAAGGTTTCTGAGTGGTTTTAGCAAACTAAATTTTGTAAACGAGTCTACTAAGACAAGAAGGTAAGAATATCCCCTTACGCTTTTGACAAAAGGTCCTAGGTGATCTACATGAACGGTATCGAAAGGCCTATCAACTTTGTGAATTGGATTCAGCAACCCTTCCTTTGGCCCTGTAGGCTCTTTGCTATATGCGCATTGAATACAAGACGTTACATATTTTTTGACGAACCGTTTCATTTTCGGAAACCAAAAATCTTTACTTATTTTATTTAAAGTCTTTTCTGTACTGAAATGACCTATTTCATCGTGATTGAGTTTACAAATTTGAAATCGGGCCCCTTTCGGAACTACCCACTTTAATTCCTCCCCTACTTTGCGAAATAATTTACCGTCTTTAACAATGTAACTTTGTTTTATATCTGAATATTCTTTGTCTTCCAAAATTTTTATAATGCGTTGTATCTCAGAATCAGATAACTGTTGACTTAGTAACCAGTCTTCTTGTGTAATTCTCAATATAGAAGGTATAACTTCGTGCAAATCATCCGACTCACAAGGTTGTGGATTTCTACTGAGAGCATCTACGTGAGACATACTAGATCCTGGCCTATATTGAATTTCAAAATCGTATTCTTGCATCGCTATCCACCAGCGAGCAATGCGAGGTAAAAGATCTCGCTTACTGAAAGTTGCTCTTAAAGCGTTACAGTCCGTTATGAGCATAAACTTTACACCTAACAGATACACCCGGAAACGTTGTAAAGAGGCTATCACAGCCAATGTTTCAAGTTCATAAGCATGGTAATTTTGTTCATCGTATGTCGTCTTTCGGCTAAAGTAAGCAATTGGCTTATTAGAATTTGAAACATTGTCCTTTTGAAGTAATATACCTCCCAATCCGTGTTTGCTTGCGTCCGTGTGAAGGAGAGTTTCGTTTTGTGGATCATATAATCCTAACAGTGGCCTTTGAACTAATGTCTGTTTTAACAAGTTGAAGGATGACTCTTGCTCTTCGTTCCAAGACCATGAAGTGTTTTTTCTCGTCAAATCTGTGAGGGGACGAGCTATGGTAGCGAAGTCCCTAATAAACTTTCTGAAATAACTGGCTAGTCCAATGAATTGCCTTATCTCGTGTACATTTCGTGGTCTTGGAAATTGTTCAACCGCAATAATTTTGGCTTTGCCAGGCCTAATTCCACTTTCGCTTATTTCGTGCCCTAAATATTCCAATTGTTCTTGAAAGAAGTTACATTTTTGAAGATTAAGAGTAAATCCTGCATTTTTAAGCAATTCAAAAGCTTCTTCTAGTCTTGTTAGCTGACCTTGAAAGTCTTTTCCAGGTATTAAAATGTCATCCATATAAGCGAGAGTAGATTTATGCCGGCTGTTACCTAACACCTTATTGATAGTTCTCTGAAATACAGCCGGAGAATTGACCAGCCCAAAAGGCATTTTTTTGAATTGGTATAGTCCATCAGGTGTGACGAATGCCGTTAGATGTCTATTGTCAGGGTTAATAGGTATTTGGTAATATCCACTTGCAAGATCGAGACTGGTATAATATTTGTTACCATTTAATAAGTCAAGCTGATCATCAATCCTTGGCATCGGATAGTGATCTTTCTTTGTTTTGCGATTAAGCGCCCTAAAATCTACACATAACCGGTGTCCTCCATTTTTCTTTCTAACTAAGATGATAGGACTAGCATACGGGGAATTGGATTCCTCAGCTACATCATGTTCAATCAACTCTTTCACCATGTCTCTCACAGTATTTCTTTCTGTGTAACTCATGCGGTAGGGCCTATACACAACAGGAGAGGGATCCTCAAGTTCTATGGTCATTTCTGAAATATTTGTGCATCCTAATTCGCCTAAATTTTGTGCAAAACAACCACGGTACCTATTTATTAGGTTTATAACAATTTTAGTCTGTTCTGGTGTAAGATTAGGGTTGATATTTATTTCCTCTCTAGTAAATGGTGTAAGAGTAGATGTATCAATAATCTTATGACAATTTAATGTGTGCTTCGGAAGAGAGGAAATCTTCAAAATCTCACCACGAGCTAAAATCATTCCTTGGTTTAAATTCAAGGGTCTATCAGACAAATTGCAAACAGCTATTTTACAATGTCCCTCACATATATTGTACAGCCCACCCAAAACTGTATAATCTACACTATTTACACTTCTGTAACTGCTGTTAATTAAAAAGTCACCATTCGTTTTGTCATCATTAACACATTCTACATAATCAATTTTATGTACCATTGTATCAGAAACTATTTTCAATACTAACTTACTATTTTCATCTTCTTGCGTTAAATTTGTAAATTCTTTAGATATCTCGCGTTTCAAAATATCTAACTTATCGTTTGTTTTAATGACAACTACATCGGGACGTTCTGTAAAATTCTGTCCAACGAGCAAGGGTTGAACCAATAAGGAAGGGTCTACTACGTATGCGTCAATATCCGCAGTAATCTCTCCTAAGGTTAAGTTAATTCGCGTTCTGGCGATTGGGGTATATGAATTATTACCAAACCCTCGTATAGCTGGCAACCCATCCGTATGCGTTGGCAAGGAGTTTTGTTCTACAATATCACGTCTGATAAGCGTACAGTCACTACCAAAATCGACGTAACAGTCTACCTTAATAATTTCGTTAATAAATCCCTGCTTTTGATACTTAGAGTCAGGTTTAGAAGATTGTGTAAATAATGTCTTTTTATCAACAGTTTTATTATTAAAATTTTTATTGGAAACAAAACAGTCTGCCGTTTTATGACCTAAACGGTGGCAATTATCACATTTGATTATTGGTTTAGGACATTTACTCGAAATGTGACCCTTTTCTCGGCAATTAAAGCAGATAGTTTCAGTCCCAGTACTACGACATTGTGTACTACGATGACCATGTTTATTGCATTTGAAACAAATTATATCGTTATTGGAAATGCCTGCTGCTCTAAACTTCGGATTTTTAGAAATCGAATCTCTGCATAGGTCTTTCAGAAATTTAAGCAAGTCTTCTGGATCATTAAACCGTGCCGAGGACGCACCCGACCTCATCATCCTATCGTCTATGCCGTGAATGAGGCAATCTACCGCCCTTTTGCCTTTGATTTCGCAAGCATTCAAAAAGGTGACTTTATCATAATAGTAGTCATCCACCGACTCTCCCGGTTTCATTCTACGATCTAACATTTCCGTTAATAAAGCACCGTAATTCGTTTCAGACGGGAAAGCTCGAATCAAACGTTCCTGCCACTCAGACCAGGTTAAGAGAAGAGAATTTAAGCCCTCATACCACTTTTTTGCATGACCAACCAACTTAGGTAATGCGTAAAGTCCTGTCTGTTCATCTGTCCAATGGTAAATTTGAGCGCATTCATTTACTTTTCTTATCCAGTTCTCAACTCTTTGATTTTTTTGTGCTGGATCAAATTCCGGTATTATATTTTTATCGTACCGTACTCCCTGCAAATTACCGCGCATAATACTCTGCAACAATGAAGATATATCACTGACCTTCAACAAAGTTTCGGCAGCGTCAACTCCTGCAGGATCTCTTCCTGTAGCTGCAGCCGCTCCATGTACAGACAGCTCTGCAGCAGTGGTCCTCCGGTCCGCTGCAGCCGGCTGCGTCTGCACCGGCTGTTCTGACGTCACCACATATTCCACTCGTTGATTAGCCTGAAATTGTCATATTAACAAGTATCAACATCTTACCATGATAAAACCTTTATTATAATATTTTATTTATATAAAAAGAAAAAAATATATAAATATGTATATTTATTATTATGATATAGGTACTATAGGTAGGATAGGTACAGTATATAATAACATATGTGCCTGTATTATTATACATTAAAGCATAATACACTGAAATCTGTTTGTTACTGGCAATTATTATTGTTGTTATTATTTTACTGTAACCTCATTGTTTAACTATATTTTCTTCTTAACGCCTGGAGCCACTTAAATATGGTTTCATTTCCTTTTAAACTCCATATAGATAATTGATGTAGGAAGTTATTCAAGATTCTAAACTATTTGTATAATGGAAAGATATTTTTTTTGTAGTACTGAAGGTTCACAAAGAATAAAGAAAAAAAAAAAAGAAAAAAAATCAAAAACAAATAAGAGGTATGAAAAGTACTCGCCTGACTATATGTTTCTTCTCGGAGAGAGCCGTATCTTGAACGCTCCTGCGCCCGTATGTCACTGCTCGTTCTCGAACGCGACTTCCGCGTCCGCGTGTTGCTGCGCCTTCTCGAGCGTGACTTCCGTGCCCGAGTGTTGCTGCGCCTTCTCGAGCGTGACTTCCGCGCTCGGGTGTTGCTGCCCCTTCTCGAGCGTACCTTCCGCGCCCGCATGTTGCTGCGCCTTCTCGAGCGCACCTTCCGCGCCCGCGTGTTGCTGCGCCTTCTCGAGCGCGTTTCCCGCGCGATACTCGGTGTTCGCATGCCTGCGATCCTTGCCCGTTTGTGACACGGCGACGGCGTGTCTGAGTCATCTGTTCGCGAGCAACGTCGTTCGCTATCGCTCCTGTGACGTAAACGCGGTTTCCTCGCTTGCTTTTCGCCTTTTTTGGAGCCCATTACTGTGAGCGTAAGTCCAGATCCCGCTTCTGATATAAAAGTCGGGTTTAATTATGAACTCACGTAGGTAATGAAATGATACAATATTTATTTTCACCAATTCTTCACAATAATTTAGTTTCACACAATAGTAAATACACAAGTTGCCTTGGTGGTGGTTGATACTCGAATGCCCGACCGAATGTTTGTCTCCTCTTTTATAGAGAATCCCCTCCATTTTTAAAATAAAATAAAATGTAGTTTCCGGTTAATAACGGAAATGGCATACATTTCCGTTTCTCGTTAATTTAATTTAATTTAAATAAAAATAATATGAATTTCCGAAACGGAAATGGCATGCATTTTCATTTCTCGGCAACTGCATTTTTACTAAAACTAAAATTAACCTTTTTAAAAATAGCACGGCATTTCCATTTCCTGCCATTCCAAAACTTATTATTTATTCTTAGTAACTTAAATTACGTATCGTTATTAATAATTTACTTTTTAATTTTCCTTATTTCTAACATTACAGTCTTAAGTTTGACATCCGAAATGTAGATCTCCACGAGTACTAACATTTATCTTTAGAAACCCGTGTTCCATAACCAAACGCGCCTTATTTATTATTCGGAATGCCGAAAGGACCACGAAAACGAAACGAATACTATATTGTTACAGAATCGGAAAAAAGGGAGGGGCTTAGACATCAGCGGTCAAACTTTCATTGTCCATTTCGACTTTCTCTTTCATGCGTTATATCTGTACTTAAAAAAAGTAGACATATATGTGAGTGAACAATGTCACATAATGAGAATGTCACAACAATGAACAACGTCTCATGTTGACGTCTACTGACATCGCGCCGCACCCTGCACGAAAAGTGCAAATTAAAAAAAAAAATAGAAAAAATTCATACATCAACGTTTCGGGTTGCGCGCCTGATAGCGCTGCCGTACGCGCGCACGCGCCGCGGAATGCAGACCCCTACAATGCGCGCTCGCGTCCTCCTCGGCGATTTGATATCAAAGCACGACGTCGATATCTTTGCTGATGGACTGCGTAAATTTTTATTAATAACGCCTAGATTATTATTAAATTGTCAATGTCTGTACATTTTAATGTTAAATATATTTATTGTATTAATTTAATTAATAATTTATATTATGAATACATTTATATAATTTATCTTTGTTATGCAATATGAATTGTTTCCATATTTTAAATGTAAACGCTTTGGATTCTGTCTGTAAGTTTGCATTTATTTTAAATAAATGAATGAATAAGCCCCGCACATTTTGATAATAAACGTTAAGTACCATTTATAAATATTATTTGACGACCTGAGTGGTTCAATGGTCAACACGTCTGCCACGCAAGAGGTCCCGGGTTCGATTCCCGGCCGGGCAGAAATTTAAATGATGAATTTTTATTTCTATTACGGGTCTGGGTGTTCTATGTATAATAAGTATGTATTTAAAAAAAAAAGTATTTAAGTAGTATATCAGTTATCTAGCACCCATAGTACAAGCTTTGCTTAGTTTGGGGCTAGATGGCGCTGTGTGAATTTGTCCACGAATATTTATTTATTTATTTATTTATTAGTATTATCTGCATAGATATGTGCTTGTGATGTGATGAATGTTCTGTTATTAGTGAGTAATATTGTTCCAAGTAAATGAGATCATGGTATGTGTAGCCATGTAAACACTAATCTACCGATACCTTTATAAATTGTGAAGAAAAATATCGAAATATGCGGGTGTGATTGATTCTTAATTTTTAAACAAAAAATTACATCCACCTGCAATCTGCTTAATATAATAACAATTCATTTATTCAAGTGACCAGACTCATTGTGTTAGTACTTTCTTAATCTATTTGTTAGTGCATCAGTCAACTGTATTGCTCACAAAATTTAACAATACAGTTGACTAAGCATTTCTCACAACATGTCGTTGGCAGCAGTGAGACATGTATAGGCAGTCGAGCCTATCTGCGATCATTGCCAAGATGCTGTTGGGGATGGCCCGCACTCTGCTGACCACGGACGCTGCTCTTTTGCGCATTGTGGCGTAGAAACAGTCCACGCGAGCCTCTGCAAACATGCCCGAGGCACTGCAGTAGCGACCCAGCCGCAACAGCACCCTGAACGCATTATTGTACTGGACGCGAAGGGATCCATACGCTTTTCGAGTATAATTAGCCCACAGGCTACACGTGTAAAAGGATGTACAAAAGGCTCTAAATAGAGCTACCTTGACCTGCTGTGAACAACGTGTAAACCTGCGAGCTATCATATTTGCTCTCACTGATAGAGCCCTTCGCTCCCGGTCAATATCCTCATTGTCCTTCAGGCTACTCGTGACAATGTGTCCTAGATATTTAAATCTCTCCACTCTCTCTAGGGGAGACCTGTTTAATACAATGGGTGGTACTTCAACTACCCGCTTAGAACCGACCTCAAACACCATGTATTGGCTCTTTTTTACATTATATTTTAGCCTATGGGTTTCTGCTTATGACTCACACACCTTCAACAAATCACGCAGGCCACAGACCGACGCGCTCAGCAGAACCATGTCGTCTGCGTAGCTCAAATTATTAACACAGATTCCGTCTATATGACATCCGACATGGCGACTGCTGAGCGCGACGATCAGTGCATTTATATATAAATTGAAAAGCGCCGGAGATGTCAGGCCTCCTTGCCTCACCCCACATTCGAACCTATACGGTTCCGATAATGTACCTGCCCATCTGACGCTATTGATCTGGTTTCCATACCAATATTTAAAAACGTTAATGATTTCTCTAGGGACATTTACATCGCTAAGTTTTTTCCACAGTATGTCATATGAAACCAGATCAAAAGCCTTCGACAGATCGAGGAAGCACGCGTAAATTGGCGTTTTACTAGCTGTAAAGTATCTGATGGTGTGGTTAAGGCACAATACCGCGCTCTCCGTTGACAGTCCTGGCCTAAAGCCGAACTGGTTGTCATGCAGCTGCAAACATTTATCTAATTGTGAATTAAGCACACCATCAAACACTTTAGCAATAATGGTCGCCAAAGAGATCGGCCTATAATTGTGCTTATCTGAGGTATCACCTGTTTTGTTTTTAACTATTGGCACTACAATTGTCCTTAGCATCTCTGTAGGCATATAAGAGTGACTTACACAAGCATTAAACATTAATGACAACACTCTAGATATGTGAGGCCCAGCATATCGAAGATGCTCAATGCTGAGCCCATCGTGACCAGGGGACTTGCCTCTAGCCATTACGTTTATCACCTCAGCTATCGCTTTGGCACTAAATCTAGTCCGAACTGTATCACCATGCGACTCAGCATCCAGCACCAACATCGAGGGCTGAGGCGATTGAACGTAGAAATGTTCCCTAAATATGTCAGCAATATCCTTAGGGTCGCTAAAGCCGTCTACACTCGTAGGAAGACTAGGCTGAGCATTCAACTTGCTTGTGTGCTTCCAAAACCCGCGAAAGTCGTTGCTTTCGTATTTCGAAGCTAAAACATCCATTTTAACTTGGTATTGGTGATCTTGGCACCATTTCAATTTTGATTTGAATATTTTTCTCGTTTGACACATTTCCTCATAAATGCGACCGCTAGTAGGCCGCCCATACATGCGCCAAGTATCATATTTCAGCCTAGCCACCCTGTGAGCTTCTCCTACATGCTTGTTCCAGCCGGCAACGACCGGTTTACGCTTCCGCCTGCCGCTTTCTCGACCCGCCCGGGCCGCCTCAGAGAGGGCAGATACAACATCTTGATACAAATTATCTATAACGGACTTATGGCCCACATTGTCACAAAAACGATCGGCACAAGTACTAAACTCAGTTGGAAAGTCAATTAGCCTCAGTTTATTGCGACAATTAGCACCATACACAGATATCTGTCCAGCAGACCTCTCTCCCCATAGTGCACTGCTATCAAACGTTACACGCAAGTCTAGTTTCGGCGTCAAAAGATCTAAATTACAGTTAACTATAACGGGGAAATGATCTGACCATAAAACGTCATATTTAACATAAACGCTAGAAACCGTACTCAAAGCCGACTGCGTCACAAGACAGTGGTCTAGCCATCGCGTACATCCATGAGCCTCACTTACAAATGTGTATGTCTGAGAATCCAGGCCCAACCTACAAGTATCCGCACAGGTCCAGTTTTGCTCACCACAGAAGTTAACGAGTTCGTTATAAAACAGCTCACTCGGATGCGCGTTAAAATCACCCAAAATGTAAACAGATTCTACACCGTATTTATCGATTATTGCACTTACCGTCCCTAGACAGTCCGTGAACTCCGGCACATTTTCCAATGCATTTGTAGGCATATATACACTCACCGCAATAATAGGCCTTTCATTAGTAACTATTTTGATTGCACACACCCGAGGATTATCGCAACGCACCACTGACACGTTTTGGAATAAACTACGTCTCCACAACAATGCGACGCGCCGTACGGGCGCCCGCGCAGCATACCCGCTGTCATATCCATGGCCGATGTACCCGTTGTACTGAAGTTGACATCTATTGTACTTAGATAGGGAATCTCGTCCTGTGACAACCATGTCTCTTGCAAGGCGATTATTGTGTCATAATTACAACATAGGTATTTAATACCATCCAAATAGCGTTTACATTTTTACAGTTAAAAGTGACCAATGAGACAGTTAAACTGATTTTATTACTATTATTATTGTCGTCCATTGTTATCTGGGTTTACGTTGCCGTCTTTGGTGTTGCGAGCGCTGTCACGCCGATTTTTATAATGTATAAAACGCCGAAAAATTATGCCTTGCGGCCATAGTTTTTCATCTAAAAATAGTGGCAATTTACTGTGAGATATCATAAATTTATATGCATTGTGTTCCGCCTGTTTCTTAATGCCTATTTTCTCCAGACAAACAACCTCCAGCGTTTTGAGTTATATGTAATTAACTATGTGTTGTTCCGATGTATCTTTATGGACATTGCTGATAAAAATAGGGATTTTTCTGTCTGCCGCTTTGAAAATTCCGTCCGTAAGATTCGCTATCCCCATTTTTCCACTAAAACGACTCCTTAATTTAGTCTTTCTTCTGGTCACCAAAGTCCAAGCATTCTGTTGTTCATCACGCACAATAGCGCGCGCCGCCGGTCTATCAGCTGTTACCGGCTCCGCAGGCAAGCGCTGCGTCGCCAAACCGGTTCCGCTCGGGCCCTGTGTATCGAGCGATGCGTCCGAGTTTATCAATGACCGCCCGTACCGTGATAACTCGCGCTCGGTCGTCAGCTGACTACCCACAACAATATCTCGGTACTGTCCCGTACCACTTTTATTGTTACTTGATGTGTGTTTAGTAGTATTATCGACCTCCCTTATCGTGGAATTCATAGGTGACAAACCCATGGGTCCACTATCTAGTTGCCAAGCGCCTTTTTTCACATTTATGTTGTAGTTCGAAGAGGGCGGTACCAAAGAATATTTATGACTATTCAGTATATCCATTTTCACTTCTTCCAATTGATTGAACGTCACATACGATGTTATATTTTTTATAACACATATATTATATTTTCGATCTCATTCTGTACTCGCAACAGATCCTTCAGCAGTTTCGTGCAGTCCAGGTGATCAAAAGTTATTGGGGGTAACTTCTCCAGTTGCCGTGCCACAAATACCGGAATAAGATCAGGGTCTGTTGATTTAAATACTGCTACAATATCGTCCAGGTCCCGCTGCTCCTTGCCTTTATTTTTGCGACCAATTTGATTTGCTTAGCAGTACAGGCATAAGCAGGATTTATGAGTTAATAATGGAGAGGAAATGGCGTTAAAACAGTAGGTATAAATTAGAATTCTGGTGTAGGTAGGTATTACACATTCCAGTAGGTAGTAATCGTTGGAAACATGAAGGTTTATCCATAGCATGAGCGATAATACAGTTCTAGGATATCGAAGTGATGCAGTTTGTGTTAGATAAACAAGAATAAAATTGTAATGCAAATACACGAACAGGTTGGCTTTAGAGGTTGCAATATAGATCGCTATTAGAAGCAAACATAGGTTATGTAAATATATAATCATGCTTGTTCTTAGTTTGTTGGCAATAAAATTTATAAACAAGTATTAGTTAAGTTGGAATTGACATAAGATGCAGATTCATTTTAGTTCTAGGTATGTTAAAGAAAAAAATATATGTAACATAACTAAAATTAGTAACATTATAATAGTCAGTCAGTCAGTATATAAAGTCAATGCATTCTTTTTAGATCAACTTCACTTGCACCAATATGATAGGGACGTCGCCTTTTCTTACATGGATCTTGCAGTTTTTTACCCATACGTATCCATAGCCTAGATCCTTGGCGAGCAACTTAGCTGGTGTTAAGAGCTGCTTGTTCTCAGTAGTTAGGTGGTCGTTCACATATACTTTGTTAGTCGATGAGATAAAGCCCACATTGCTCGCTGTAAGCGCCGAGACACATTGAAGAGGTGCGCCGCGCGGCGTACTGCACAATGTGGCAAAACTTGTTGCATGCCGAGCAGTTTGTATGCAAGTCTATTGACAGGTGGCGAAATGTCCCACTGTGCAGCGCGCCGCGCGGCGCACTGCATGATGGGGCAAAACCCGCAATCCAAGCCCGAAATGTCAGTTCTCAAATAAGGCATGTTTTGTTCATGAACACAAGTTTCTAAAAAGAAATGCTGGTACTCGTCGAGATCTACATTTCGGATGACAGCTGTCAAACTTAAAACTGTAATACTCTGAGACGATTGCTGTTGACGAGTAGGTACTGTAATTTCTATTCAGAAACTTGTTTTCTAAGATAATGAAATTAAAGCTTTAAGTTTTATACACACTCTCATCATACTTCATGCACCTGGTGACCGGCGGAGACAAGCGGGGCTATTGGCTATTTCAGTGGACAACTGAATTTGACAAAAAAATGTTACACTACTCTAATTTGGTAGACGCTATAGACAGTGGCCAACGTAAATTAGGTGATGTAAATTTTTCTTATGTCAAATTCAGTTTCCAACTGTTGCAGTTCGCCCTCCGCACCGATACGACGCCCCGCGGACTTCTGGTGTAGATACAGTCATGTTCATAATTGTTATCGATCGACAGCTCATTCTTTCAAAAAAATTCTTTGGATGACATACATTCATACTGCCACACCTTTCTCCCGTAGTGGTAGACAGAGCCTACATTGTTCTACTTGCTACGGTTTTAACAAATCTCTATGGTTTCTTCATACATACATAATTATGCGTGTCGTTTAATATAAAAAAAAAGCTCTCGTGCAAACGTTGCCTAATTTGAAAAACCAGAATAACACCACCGTTCTCTTTGGTTGTCACCGTGACGTGGCACCGCGCCAGTGGACATTCGGCCTAAGGTTTTAATGGTTTCTTGCTGAAGCGACGAAATTTTACTTTATATACTTGTTTGTAAAACATAGAATAATAGGCTTTTCATTAGACTTCTGGGATTTTATACGGTTGGCAAAATTGATTTGACTTTCGGTTATGGGAAAACCTGTTCTTTGTCCAATCTGCTTCACAATTTCATTTAGATTCTCTCGGTTTTTAAGTGGAATGTCTTTGATTTCAACATTATTTGATCAGGCCTACTGCTCTTAATCGTGAGGCCTTGTTGCATTAAGCTGACTTTTTTCTCTAGTGCTTGAAAATTCGACTTGTCACTTTCCAGGGATGATACTCTTTTGTCGATGTGATCAACCTGGACCGAAATTGCTTCGACCTTTCCAACTAGCCGAGACAAGGTGTCCTTGAACAGTCAATTTCACCCCTGAGCTCCTTTATCTCATTGACTAGGCCAGGCAGTGTAGTCTACTACGCAGCTCGAACAGGATTTGCACCAGGCTCGGTTCCGAGTCTCTGCGGGCCGTGGTCGATGCTGCCGGCGACTGTACTGATGTGGACGGTGCTGCCGGGGACGATGCCGCCGGGGACGGCGAGGAAGACGTGCAGTTGGCGCAACGCAGCTTTGCCAATCTTGACGAACTCATTTTGCAAAAGTTAGCTTCGGTTATGTTTGCGCATTGGAAACAGACGGTTTTCAAACATGCTGTACACCTCACTCCGTTGAATACCTCGTTATTACAACTTGGACAGGAATGCATTTTAGTACTGAACTTTTATATTTTAATAGGAAAAATTGTGAACAAGATTAAAAATAAGAGTATGTAGGTAGTAGGAAATTTACGCAGCACAAATCACAATATCACGACTGTCGTACTCGACGCTTGACAGCTGACTGACTATTATCTAGACCAGGGATCCCCAAACTATTTTGGACAAGTGACCCCTTTTCCAAAATGAACTGTTACCTCAGACCCCCATGGCCAAATTACCCACTTTTAAGATCAACCTCCTTATTCATAATAGTCCGCTAACTTAAAACAGCTGCTACAGAATGTTATTTTTCATTCTGACTTAGGTCAATAGAAGAATACAGAGTGAGAATTAGCAATGCTTCAAGTTAGCAGACTATTATAAATAAGGGGGCCTATCTTTAGTTTTTTCCTATTGATACAAAATACCTAGGTACGAAGGTACCAATTGGAAAACTTTGCACTTGTTTAAGTGAGTAAAGTTGACTTCATTTTCTCATCAATATTTAACATAATAAAAAGACATACAATTCAGTAAATATCAAGTTTAATTTATAATGAATATTCCAAATTAAGTACTTAAAGAATCTTAAGTAGATAGGAAATTATATTTAAAAAAGTATTAATTCGCAAAGAGAAAATAAAACATTCAGTGTGATGGATGAACCTGGTGACTATCTACCAATCTAGCTACATCCGGTTCAATATTGGTGAGTTGCAGCCTTAAATCTCCACGTTCGTTGATTTCCAAACGGTTTCTTTGTTTCGTCAAAATGTTTGTTACCACACTGAAGCTTTTTTCAACTAGGTATGATGATGGAAAAGCGATAAGGTATTTTTCAGCAATGTTCCACAATGTAGGATACTGTGTTTCAATGTTGCGATGCAACCAGAACTTCTGATAGCCTTGATTGAACTTCTGCTTAAGCTCTTCGTCTGTGCTGATGGTAATCAACTCTTCTTGCATTATCACATTGGCTTCTTCTATGGCTGTGGTATTGTACGGATTTTTTATCCATTGAGGAATTTTTAAATTTAAAAGATCCTCAAACCTCTCCGTAAAATCCTTGTGTAATGGCGTCCAAGTGAGTGACATATAATAAAATGTCATCATTTTGAAGCATTTTTGGTAATTTTGACAAATGCGGAAACTGCGAATATTCTTTTCTGCCTAAATTTAGTTTATAAAGGATTAGTTTACCCACGAAGGCCGATATTATTGATTTTGTTTTAATCAAATTAAGATCGTCACCCTGTAGTTGCAAATTAACTTTGTTGAACAT
Source organism: Blastobasis adustella (assembly GCA_907269095.1). Taxonomy (NCBI): domain Eukaryota; kingdom Metazoa; phylum Arthropoda; class Insecta; order Lepidoptera; family Blastobasidae; genus Blastobasis; species Blastobasis adustella. The sequence continues at coordinate 5,087,518 of OU026132.1, forward strand.
TCCAAAGATATCAGTCCAGTAATAAATATCAGTTTTACAATTGTTCAGATTTTCTTTCAAATTCGGATATTTTTCTTGTAAAAACTCCAACACAGATTCAAAAATGGCTGCAAATCTTTCTAAGCAAGAGCCTCTTGATAGCCAGCGAACTTCAGTGTGCAGAAGTAATCGAGTAAAGACTTCATCGTTTTCCTCACATAGCTGAGCAAATAACCGAGAGTTCAAAGAATTGCTTCGAATCTTGTAGATTGCATTTATTACATATTGTAAAGACTTATGCAATCTAGGACTCAGCTTTTTTGCTACTAAATGCTGCCTGTGAATCATGAAGTGAATGACCAGTACATCAGGCAGTTGTCGCTTTAAGTGAGCTATAAAACCACGATGACGACCAACCATAGACGGTGCACCATCAGTCGCAACATAAACAATGTTCTTCCATGGAATAGCTCTGTCAGTAAAAAATGTTCCACGGCCTAAAAATCGATTCTTCTCTGGTATCAGTCTCTAAATATGTAGCAGTTCTTGGCACATATTTTCATCTTTGATAACATATCCTAACAACAGAGCTTCATTGCCGGGTAATGTAGACTCGTCCAACTGGAGAGTCTGTAAGAACTTGCATAAAATGTTTTCCACATCGCGTCCCATCTCGTCTATGCGTCTCTGAACGGTGTTATTGCTCAAAGGTATTCTCTTTAAAATATCATGTGCGGGTTTGTGCAATACATTGTTAAGGACCTCGGCAATGGCTGGTAAGATAAGCTGCTCTCCAATTGTGTGGGGTTTCCCCGACTTCGCTATTAGTAAAGATATATTATAGGACGCTCGTAAATCATCATCGTCTTTAATAGATGATGACGCAAACATCGATCTTATGGATGGCCTTTTGTCTAGTTTTTCTTTAAGTGCTTGAAAAAATGACAAGGGCTTACTTTTTTATCAGCATGTACTCTTGATAAGTGGTCATCAATTTTTGAAGGCTTCATGGCATCGTTACTGAATACTTTTTCACATATGAGACACATCGGCAAGTGTTGATTTGATGGAGATGCAATAAATCCGAACTTCAAGTAGTCCAAACTGTATTGCCTGCATTTTTTTTCGTGTCCGCCATCATAAAACTCTCAGTAATCCTGCAAATAAAAAACTACCTAAATAAAAAACAATAATAAGCTGTTAAATTTGCACACTTTCTTTGTTTTATCACACCCAGGTAATGGATTATTGTTAGGTATTACTGACTTACTCTTTGATAAACTTGGATACCTATAGTAGGTAATTAGGTATAGAAAATTCGTATTAGGTAAGTAGGTACCTATCAGCATAAGAACGAAAACCAAAGCAAACTGAACACTTCAAAGTTTAGGTGCCTACCTACTTAACAACTTAAGTGTAAGTAATTTTTTCAAAAACTTTTATACCTACCTATTTAAAATATGTTGTATGTTGTGTTTACCACTTTTTCAGTCACTTTACTTCACTTAATTTAGCTATGTAATAACTTTGTAATCTCTTGAAATAAATGAGTACTTATATGAGTTATTATCGTTCAAGCTCCAACGAATTTCAAAACGCAAATGAACTTTCAACCTAAGTGCAAGCTCGTTAAATAGTAAAATATCAGGAACATGTTTCGACTTGATCATGAATTTGTTAGATATAAGGTATTTTAGTATATTTTAATTCTTATTTAAATCTACATATATATTGAAAACTGTCGTGATTATTAATAATTAACATTTCAAAATACTTTCATAAAACATTTTACCAACTTCAGAACGAAATGTCTGGATTTCTGAACGATTGTGACTCTTTGATCAAATTAAGTACTGTTTATGAGAAACTTCCTTAATTAATTATGTAATAAATTTATTATAATGTTAAAAAATGTTAAAAAAATTGTAATACATTAAATTAACATGTAAGCTATCTATCATTAAATTTAGGAGACCGGAAATGAGAATAAGAATGACATTTCCAGCTAGATAGCTAGTATAAACGTCCAGTCGTGACATTGAGAGGGACGTTTGCTCCAGAGCCGGCACAGAGTTAAGTACACTTGCATTGTATTATTGTTGCTTTATATTTTGTATTAGTTTTATTTATTTATATAATCGGTTATTTATTGAATCGTACGTAATACCACTGTCCCATTTTTAAAGGATAAATATTTGGTTATGTGATCGATAATTGTGTATTACATTTGATTAGAATTTTGCATAAATGTTGTTTACCTATGGTACTTTGTTTGTTTTATAAAATCTCGTTTGATTCAGCTATTGTTGTTTAAATAAATACCTCATTTTATAATGGATTACATTGCTTATTAAAATATACCTAATATACTTAAAATATGCTTTTGTTTGATTAAATAATGTCCACTAGAATAATACTTTATCCTAGATAACATGTTCAAGTTATCAAGCTTACTCCTCCACTTCGCCCAGTCTCTCTTAAATACTTTATAACCTATGTCCTAAACAAATAGCACTACCTCCATGAACTATACAGGGTGTAAAAAGACCGCTAGCATTAATTGAAACCTCATATTCTACCCATGAAACTGAACAACTTTCTCCAAGAAACACACCCGCGGAAACTCTTAGTTTCGGCAGAAATCGAGATTAAAAACAAAATAAAAAGTTGTATTTTTGTACTAAAAAATATCAAGTATCCATAACTAAATCGTTCACAATTAATATAGACTCTCAAAGTTCAAATTTAAGTTGAAATAAATGCGCTGTAAGTAAAAGAACGCAATGTAAAGCGCCGCTCGGCCGCACACGTGCGCTCACTACCTACCTACTCGCTGCCGCGCGCCCGGAGGTAGGTACTACCTACAGCGGCCGCGCCCGCGCCAACCGCCACCGGCCGCCCGTGGGCCTATGCCCATGGGACAGCAACACTGGCATGCTCCCACTCGGTAAAATTCAACACGACAGGGGTACGCATACCTTAATGCATTACCTAGACGTTTGCTTACGGTCATTCACATTATACGAAAATCGTACCGAGCACCTACCTATCGTCGATATCAGCAGTAAAGTTCACGATCGAAAGTTCTACCTACCTAGGTAAATGATTGTATGACGACCATTCACATTACATGAGAATTTAACATAGTAGGTATTTACCGCGGCGCGCACTTGCATGATCAGGCACAGGATCAGCTGTCTACCTACCTAACTTACGTACACGTTTGCTTACGGACATTCACATCATACGAGAATCGAGCCCAGTACCTACTACCTACCTACTGTCGATATGTACAGTAAAGATCACGATCGATAGTCCAATTTTAGAACGAGAATTGAACGTAGCTCCTGTGGTAGTAACTACCTACCGCCGCGCGAACCATTTGTCATTAGCTGACAGGATGAACGGATGAACCAAACCAACATGTTTGTATTACGAATATTCCCAATTCCTATCACACGACCGAACCGTGGAGACTAAAGCAAAAAAAAGAAGATAGGTAGGTACTCAATAGTCAAGCTTAGGTATCCCTACTAGTTAGGTAGAATACGCCAGACCGGCCGCCGCGCGGGGTCAATGGCCACTGGTCACGTGGGCGAGCGAGAGCCGTGCGCTGGACGATGTACATTGCGCGTCGCAATTAATTATTTTTTGAGGTAGCGAAATTATGAAGTCATTTCCGCGGGTATGTTTCTCGGGGAAAATTGTTCCGTTTCATGGGTAGAATATGGGGTTTCAATTAATGCTAGCGGTCTTTTTACACCCTGTATCTCCTACTCTCTACTCCATTTTACATGACATAGATATCCATTTATTAATATTTATTTATTTATTTTTATATTCTTTATTTAGGAATACAAACAGCTTACAATATTACTTTCAATATAAGAGAATAATTCACACGTTAGCCAGTGAAGTTTCCACATGATAATTTTACGAAAGTGAATAAACTAAACTAATAATAATAACACAACCCCCACATAACGGGATAGTGCAAGGAGGAAAAAGAGAGAAACTAATGAAAATAACATTCTGATCGCTGACGCCTAATCATTTTAGTCTCTATTATTAAACAAATAAAAACAAAATCGCTTGCCAACTACTCACCATTATTACCCTTTACGGAAGCCATTTATCCACCATATTTCACATGAAACAAATCAATGTCTGCGTATTTCTTATTGTGCGTATGACAAGGTCTGACCAAAAATCTGTTATTGGAATAGTTCGTTTTACAAAAGGGAACCGAAAATACATAACTGCTGCGGCTCTGTGACCTAGGACACCTGAATAGAATACCACCAAGAAGGTACGAGGAGTCTATCATATTATTGATTATTTTGTATATAAATGTTTGGTCTATATGCGCCTGTTTACCTAATTTAGCGTTTTCCATATATTTCACTAGGGTTTTGGATAAATACTTACACTCTGTTATTATTCTGTAGCTTAATTACTAAAATAAAGGTTTATACTAATAAAAGTCACTATAATTATAAGTACATATATTAAATCTAACAAATTCGTTCGTGTTAAATCGCGTAAGCGTCAAATAGAAAGCAAGTCAAAACGCGCCTGAAAGACGTACGCTCGAACTCATTATCTTGCACAAACTTGTCCACACAGACTTGCCGAGTTTTTCATCTTGTACGAACTTGAGACTTTACATTACTACAACAATGCTATTTCCTACAAAAATATTAATTATTCTTAGTACACGTAACACAACATAAACAATACAGTCCTACCTATCTTGAAAGTTTTAAATAAGAACTTGTGTTAATTTAATAGGGGTCGATTTTTAGACCTCGTCGACCCCCAAAATCAGTTTTCGTTTATGTCGACCCCTAGGAAACCGATATCGACCCCAAGGGGTTGATATCGACCACTTTGGGAATCCCTGATCTAGACGCAGGATAATTTTATTTTAAATACCGTGTCAGGTTATTTAATTCCCTTTATGACTTTGCCTCAACAACAGCCGCGCGAGTACCCAAAGCGTAGTTTTAACAAGCGCGAGTCTATTGAAGTAAAAAATGAGTTGGATAATTTGTTACAAATTATAGGCATAAAGAAATGTATTCCCTTGAAAGGGTAATACATTTCAGATATATTCTTGATTCCAAAAAATGACGGAAGTAAACGTTTTATACTAAACCTTAAAAAGTTGAATAAATTGGTATATCCTCAACATTTTAATACGGAAGACATTACTCTGCTATTCGGCTTATGAGTAAAGATTGTTTTATGTCCACCCTTGATCTTAAGGAAGCTTACTTATTACTTCCAACTCATGAGTAACAGGAAATTGTTACGGTTTTATTGTTATAAATAGTTTAAATATTTTAATGTCATTTAAATAATCAAAATTGAGTCACCCAAATGAAATTCTACCTAACATAATGTCAACATACCAATCCATACATATATGCAGTCTACAGACTAACGTCTGATTGCAATATGGCAACGTAACGAAGAAACAGCCCTTGAGATTTTAGTCAGGCACTACCCACACTTCTTCATAAAGAACTGTTCAATTTTATAGAAGCAGTTTTCAACCAAGTAGTTGTGAATTTTTTTCTGAAACTCACCAAGCGACTCTCTTATTAAACTTTAAATTTGATTATATATTTTCGGCGCCATTGCAAAGAAACTCCGATGGAACAGTGTAGTTTGACACGGATGCAGACGGAGCTGATCTGATCGGCGTGCTCGCTCATATTTTTCAAATAAATGTAAGTTATTTTTTACGAATATACTACATTCATAAATATAAAGAGTTAAAATGTTGAGCTTTTTAAAATATGGTACGCAACTATCCGTTTGTTTTAATCTACAGATGGCTCGGACACATCACTTCTGCATGTTTACAACATTTGCACATCCCACGGCGTTTCCCCAGTATATAATACCATACCTCAAAGTTGAAGCCACCAATCCTTGATAAGCTGTGAGCACTGCCTGTCTGTTTACAGCTTTAGTGAGAATATAAAGAGCATATGCGTGCTGGCTTAATTTGTTGCAAACGTTCTCTATTTGGGTACTCCAACTCATGTCCCTATCTATGGCAAGGAAGGCTTGATTTATTTCCATACACAATATTCAAATCAGCGGTATTTTTATATCTTTTTTTAAAGTTTACTGCCTTCGTTTTGGTGCAATTAAGTTCTTAATTGTTGCTTTTTAGCCAGCTAATGCTATCAGATAAGCTATTTAATATGTCAGTCTCATTGTGACATAGTAAATTACAGTCGTCTGCAAATAATACCATCTTACTATTTTTACATTTAGGCATGTCGTTAATATATATTAAAAACAGCAGGGGACCAAGTACGCTGTCCTGAGGCACCCCGTATTTTATGTGACCAGGTCTAGTGTAATATGAAGTTTCCGTTTTGGTCTTTGGACTAAATTTGGAAAAATGTGAAGTCAATTGAGTTCTATTATTAAGGTAAGATTTTATCAGCTTTAAAATGTTACCTCTTACCCCGTAGTCATATAACTTCCACAATATGATTGAATGACCTACGCAGTCAAAAGCCTTCATAATGTCCATGAACAAAACATAAACCGGCAATCTTTTGTCTATTCTTTTGTTCATAAAGGAGTTGGTAAATAGTCATATTTATATTAATCGACTCTGTGTAATCTTAGTCTGTGTAATCTTGTAAGTAATTTTTGTAATTCCAATGTATAATCTTAAAATACACAACACTGTGATTTTTCCTATGTTTTATTTTCTTTATTAATTACAACATTGATGATATTCTCTGAACATCTACACGGTTATATCTCGAGGACGAAGACAAGATCGACGATCAAACGAACTTACCTGAAGTGAAGTTTGATCTTGATTATCTTGTCTTCGTCGGAGAGATTTAACGTCCCTCCCTACCCTTAACACATAATCAATGTCCATAGAATCAATGTTGATATGGGTTGTCTTTGCTCTAAAATAATGAACATGTGAATCTCAGGGACCAGAGAAATGGCGGAGAAAGAGACGACAATACATTTTGTGTCTCTTTTTCTCTAAATACTTGTGTGAGTTGGTTGGCGTAGCGGGGCTACTACATGGTTAAATCTCTGCGACGAACACAAGATAAACAAGATCGAACTTCACTTCAGGTAAGTTCGTTTGATCGTCTGAATAATATTCAAAGTTATCTGACACTGTTTATTGATCAAAGATTCATTATTTAAAGAGAAATAAGAAAATCTAAATAAATTAGAGATGAGTAACCCAGACTCAGACCCCAAGATGAGTGACCCTAGACTTTTTAAGACTGTCATTATTGAAATGTCATCCTCTCTGCACAGTATACAGAAACAATTAGTACCTAACTCATCGCACCATGTATTAAAAATAATACATGGTGCGATGTATTATTTCCTGCGTTCGTCCAGGGAACGCGCAATAGTTTTAATAACAAAAGAACAAGCCGTGCACCTTCAGGCTCCATCATCAGACCCTGAGTATTATTACAAACCCGAAAAATAGAAAAGGATGGAATGAAAAAAATACTAATTACCTACTTAAACTTAAATCTATAGTTACAGTGGGATTTGAAATTGGCTGGCTTGAAAGTAGAATTCCAGAAAACCAGCATACTTCTACAAATAAGTCAATGGGAAATGGATTGGATAACGAATGGACAGTCCTTTGTTACGGTGATTGTGTAGTAGTTTTATTGAACGAAAGTCATATAACAGTGTTATAACTGGTAGTAAAATAGGTAAATAACCAGCTATATGTGATTCCATCATATATCTTCTTTAGCTTTATCTAAAATCACAGAGGGCAACAATCAAGTTAAAATATGCATAACATCTTCTTTCTAGTCGTTTCACTCTTGGCAGTGGTAGTGGTCGTTACTGGTTGGTGGCTCCCTTCACCAGTCGCCGCCATTCTTCCCTGATGGCTGCTCTTCTTGTGCACTTATGAAGGGGTCCATCCAAAGCCTTCCTGACTTGGTCTGTCCATCGAGTTGAAGATCTGCCGCGAGCCCGGGCGCCCTTCAGAGTGTCTTGCACAACTAACCTTTCGATACTGGCATTGTCACGCCGAGACACGTGCTCAAAAATGACAAAATAAACATGTACATAGTACCTATTCAAGATATTAAACAAAAATCAGACCAAATGTATCAACGTGAAACCTAAGATTTGGTTTTAGTACTTTTCTTTGGCAGTAGGCACATTCAGGATGAAAGTAGTACACCATCACCACCAATACATAGAAACAAAGTCGCTTCGCGCCGTCTGTCCCTATGTATATATGTACACTTAGAGCTTTTAAACTACGCAACGGATTTTAATGCGGTTTCTAACAATAGATAGAGTGATTCAAGAGGAAGGTTTAACGGCAAGAAAAAGAGCATAGAGATGTGAGATGTGTACGCGAACGAAGTCGCGCCAAGTACACCAGTATTATATTAAGTTACACGATAAAAACTAAACTATTTATCAGCATCTATATCAAGATACTCGGCATGGCCGTCGGAATTAACTGCCCTAGGGGGTTCCCCGCCACCTCCCAGTCTGAGTCTGGCCCCTTCCGGCGATAGAGGGAACATGGAGTCTTTACAGTACGCCTGCACCCTGATCTCGTATATAACATGCCTGATCACGTTCACCAACACCGTCGTGTTATGCGCTCCTGGTACGTCGATATCGTGGATCAGGGTTTGGGTGCCATTGTGCGTCATCTGGAAGAAGAGTTTTGGGTTAACGTTACTGGTGTTATGGTGTCCGAGTACAGTGGCGAGTGCCTCGACAGTGACTGTTTATGCTACAGCCAGTCCAGTGCTGTTTCTGTCGATATGGGCGAGCAACGTCAACAAATACATGCCATTTTGTGCAAAATTCTCTTCATACTGCCGGCCACTATACATTGTACTACTTCTACTTATTATCTACTGCTACTACTACTAGTACCTAGTACTACATACCTATGCCCCCTATGCCTTGCCCCACAGTACTTAATTCAAAATTAAAAGGAAATTTCTCCAAAAAACAGCTGAAGCTCAAATTGACAAATCCCATGTTGATTAAACAAATCGACTGAATCCCAGCATTTATTCCCGGTCGTAACACTGGGTACGACTGGGAATAAGATGTAATGGAAATAAAAATCTAGTAGGGTAGGTGTTGCGTAGGTGTAGCAGAGGTGTAGGGGAGATGTAGGGGAGGTATAGGGGAGTTGAAGACGTGGTGTAGTTTGTAGGGTAAGATTAGGGTAGGTGTAGGGGAGTGTACGGGAGATCCCTGACATATTAGATTTTAGCTGTAAGAGGGTGTGCAAGCTGATTTAAATATGAGATTAATTGTGGTAGGTATTATTTAGTTTAACTGGAACTTACATTGACTTGACCTCTGACTTGAACTACAACTTCAATTCCATTGTTAATTATTGTTTTGTTCACCATTAGCGCTGCCACCTCAAATATTTTCACCTGAAATAAAAATAATCATGTGCAAGAGTTACGGGACGTGTGCTATCCGGCAGAGTAGAAATATAACAGCAATTTATACAATATCTCTTTCAGTATGGCTGACGACATTAGGTCTTCTTAGAGACAGAGCAGCTAGGAATTCTAGGGACCAGGAATCAGATAGAAGCGCTTTGTGTTGCGTTTTTTTAAAGATTGCAGTTTCTCTACGTGAAGGATTAGAAATGAGGATATAAATTATCTTGGCGTTAATGTCGCGGTTGTTTTCTCGCGAGGGCCCGTGGTCCGCCTTGACCATAATCCAGGTATTGGCAGATCAGGTAATTAAAGTGGACTTTTTGACCTCCGTGACTCTGCTATAAGGGGAACCTGATGGTAACCTTTCGCTTACGACTTAACCACTAGGCTACGGACGCACCACTGATAATTATGCTATTTTGTAAACTATTGTGCAAAGTATTTTCGAAATTGCCAAAGGAAAATTTTGCAATCAGTTTTAAGGTTTACTGAAAAATTGTTTGATCAGTGTAAGATATTGGTCACCCGTGACTTAAGTGACGACGCTATTCAACTTTGCTGGACATCATACAGTACAGAACATTTATTGTACTTACCCTGTATCCTAAAATAGGACACTCTTTATTTTCCACGTCTCTCCATTCCATTTCAAAAGAGTCGCTGTTTAGTTTGTAGCCCGTAATGTATGGTATCGGTAGAGGGCGTTCAGTGGTCGCAACTTCTTTGGTAACCAATGCAGTAGAAGTAGCTACAGGGGTAGAAGACGTCACCGGAGTAGGTGACGTCACCCGGGCGGAGGACTCTGCCGGGGCTGCTCTCACCAGGGCGGCAGACATCACCAACACATAGAGGAGCGTCAACATGTTTGATCTGTAAAAAATGCGTGAGTTTTTCATGATAAACAGTAGACAGCGTGCGCCTAGCTATGACTAGTCCCTAATGAGATAGAAGTCTTGAAGCCTTGAAGCGTCAGGGATCTCTATCATAGTCTAAGGGAAACACTTGTATTGTAAATGTGCACCAAAAAGAAATTGGATAAAAGTGTCTACTACGCAGTACCTAATGGTACTACTACTAGTAGACTATGGCAGTTTTTCGAAGAGCCGATTAATAATAAAAAAAAATTACTAATGATTGTAATAGATGATGTTGATTAGACACGATTCTGAAAACTAAATCAAAACGAGACGATGTACAAAAATGTCGACATTTTGCTTTTTATTCTCAGAAAAGGTACTAAAACGAAGTATCTTTTCACGAAACACCTTTCCGAGTAACTTCGGTTACCAAATTCAATACTTGAGAATGCTGACTAAGCAGCGCCATCTAGTGAGGCACGCCGAACTTAATTTTTTACTTTTTAAAGTAACTGTCTGAAAATCCTCCATTACCTTGGAATAATTAAAATATCTTAAACAAATTGTACTACTCACCCAAATATTTGATAATTTGTGTTTATCATCCCCTACGTATGACTTCTTAAGGCAAATCTTTGAAGACGAGTCGTCGAAATCACTGTTAGAACACTACTGTTGTAGAAGGTACTGTTTCACTGGATATAAGTAATTTCATTTGAGGAAAAGGTGGTGACGCACTAACATTACCATGCTGACTTGGGAAAACAGAGATAGGTACAAACATAACACCACACCTGTTTCCTGTAGTGATAGTTTGAGACCACATCGTTCCTTAAGACGTAGGTAGTAAGAAAACCCAACAGCTGATCAAAAACTGAAAGGGAAAATTGAAATGACAATCAGGACCTCGTCCACTTTCCTTTTAAAAAGGCAGGATGATCTAATTTTAAAATGTCTTCGGTGGAAACTTTAATAATAATAAAAAAAGAGTGTGTGAGGCATTATTGTACGTATACGTATAACATTTTATTTGCTACTACTTGTCATAATTTTCATTTTTTTGTTATCTACCTTCAATTTGACATATTATTGGAAGGTACGAGAAGAATGCTTATTTTGCTTCCAGAACATCTGGAATCCATACAGAGCGAGCCGGAGTTTGTAGAAATTGTCCAACCCTCCGAGCCACCTAAAAACGACGAGTCCCCTGCGGATACCCCTCAAAATGAGAATGTTGACCCCGAACTTCTACAAAACCTGGGTGTTATTGAAGAAGAGGCTGAAGAATACGGCGACAATCTGCAAGAAGATGTGGCGAAACGATTTCAAAATATTTTCTTAAAAGGCCTCAAAAAAGAAAATAAAGAGGAACTTATAAAGAAGTTTTCATTCCCAAAAAACGCCTGGCAAAAGCCCCCTGCTCTGAATCTAGATATCGCCGCCATGCCAGTCGAGTCCTGCAGGCTCAGAGACAAACGTTTGCTGGCCAAGCAAGATCAACTCGGTCGGGCTTTAACGGCCGTAGGAAATGCAATGACGTCATTGTTACGTAAAAATCCAGATTTGTCGGCCGCAGTTAAAACACTAAATGAAGCTGGAAAATTCCCAGCCGCCGCCGCCCGCCGCCGCCGCCCCGCCAGTCTGCAGCGCGCCCCTGCCGCCCGTCCGTAGACACGGAGTCACCCCCGCAGGTACATGCTGGGCTCTTAAAACATTTATTTTATTTTATTTTATTAGTAAAACTTACAGCTAAATTAGGTTACATTAAATTCGGGCAATACATAAACGGCGGGCTGCGCGTGCGGCGCCGGGACGACTGGCGCTCGCCGCATGCGAACGAGGAGCTCTGGTTGAGCGTGGAGCTCGCCCCCGCCCCCGCCCCCGCCGCCGCCCGCCGCGCGTCCCGGGACCCGGCATCGCCCGCGGCCGGCGCGACCACTACATTGCACATTGCTTGCTGCTATTTCCCACACAATAACAATCACATTGAAACTTTACAAGCATTCTTTGATAACGCTACTGAACTGATTTGTAACAATAGCAGAGATAAATTTTTGTTACTAGGTGACTTCAACATATCGCATGCGATTTGGTTCGTAGATGATTGTGCTAGAATAAATCTTAATCCAAATGGGGACAATAAAGCAGAATGTTTATTGGCTTTTATGAACCTTACAAACTTATCGCAGTGCAACGGGTGTTATAACATAAATAGTCGTATTTTGGACTTGGTATTAAGTAACTTTAATTGTACAGTTACCGCCTGTGGATCGCCGCTCACCCCGGAGGATCTACATCATAAATCGTTAGACCTGGTGCTATCACTCTCACAAAAAAGATATTTGCAAGAGATTCGACGCATAAAATTTATTTATCATGACAGTAATTTCGATGATATGAGCAAATATTTATTGAAAGTTGATTGGACATCTAAATTATTGAATTTAAATACAGAACAAGCTGTCTCGTGTTTTTATAAAGAGTTGCTTAACTTAATCGATACGTATACACCAAAGAAAATAGTCTCCCCTGACAATAAAAAATATCCTCTATGGTACTCTCGGTCTCTTATTAAATTAACTCGCCAAAAATTAAAAATACACAAAAGATGGAAAAAATATAACAATTATTTGGACTATCAAGAATTCAAGCTCCTGAGATCCCGGGAAGCGAAGCTAGAAACTGAATGTTATAATAGATATGTAGACTTTGCGGAGGAGAAGATTAATACAGCACCCCGATATTTTTGGTCATTTATAAAATCTAAACATTCAGATAATGGCATACCTACGCATATGACATTCGAAGGCGAGTCCTCCTCTGATGGTGAGGTCATCAGCAATATGTTCAACAACTATTTTAATTCTGTGTTCGTTGATGGTGGGGTAGGGAGTGATGGCGCAGTGTCTAATTTGTTCGAACACACAAATACTAGGTCTGAGGGAGATGTATCTACTGTTGATATAGACCAAAAATTAGTTTTTAAAATGTTAAAAAACATAAACGTTAATAAAGGTGCGGGTGTTGATGGTATACATCCTTTCCTTATATCGAAACTTGCAACTGAACTCTCGCTACCGTTAACGATAATTTAAAAAAAATCTCTTAGCGAGGGTAGTTTCCCTTCCATCTGGAAGGAGGCATTGATCACACCCATTCCGAAGGGAGGTGACAAACATAATATAATGCAGTATAGGCCTATATCAAAATTATGTATCTTCGGAAAAGTTTTTGAGAAGATTGTTACTAGTGCTCTGTTCACAAGCCTTCGTCTTCATATTTCGGAGCATCAACATGGGTTTTTCCGGGGACGCAGTGTAGACTCGAATATGATATCCTATACAGACTTCATTCTGAACGCACTGGATGCGGGTTATCAAGTGGATGCCGTGTATACCGACTTCTCGAAGGCATTTGATAAAATTAATCATAATACTCTTATAAACAAGCTTTCTGAGGTAGGTATGCACGGTAACTTGCTTAGATGGGTTACCTCATATATAAGTAATCGTAGCCAGGCGGTTGCTTTGAAAGGTTTCCGATCAAGGTTCCTTAAAATCCCTTCTGGAATTCCCCAGGGCTCTCATTTGGGACCGTTCCTGTTCATGTTGTATATTAATGACATTGGTACTTGCTTCCAGGAATCTCAACACCTGCTATACGCGGATGATACAAAAAATTTTAAAGTCATTAGAACTATTGAGGACTGTTATGGTATGCAAAGCGATTTGGTAAGATTTGAGAGTTACTGCTCCTCGAATCAGTTATTTCTCAACCTCGATAAGTGTCACACAATTACTTTCACTCGGAAGCATACCAGCATCAAATATGACTATAATTTTTCCGGCAACCAAATTAACCGTGTAGATGTTATTCGGGACCTTGGGATTGCTCTTGACTCGAAACTGCATTTCAATATTCATATAGATAATATAATCTCCAAAGCATTTAAAAAGCTGGGATTAATCCTTCGATTGGGAAAACCTTTCAAAAAAGTTGTTACCTTAAAAACGTTATATTATTCATATGTCAGGAGTAATCTAGAATTTGGAAGTGTAATTTGGAGTCCACAGTACATAGTTCATATATCAAGATTGGAAAAAGTTCAAAATAAGTTTATAAAATCGCTGGACTATCGGACTGGTCAGCAGTTCATTGATTACGAAATAAGTGCATCGAGACATAAAATCAATTCACTGGAAGTTAGGCGTACTTACCTGGATGCATTATTCCTGTATAAAATAATTAATAATCATGTTGACTCGGGACCACTTCTAGGCAAGATTACGTTTAAGGTACCTCGACCATCTTCACGTTCTCATGATACTTTTTATATAGCACCATTTAGAACAAATTATGCCAAAAATACCTTCTTCAGACGATCCTTTTACTATCTCAATAATAATCTAAGCAGTGTTGACGTATTTTTCTTAAGTATCTCGCACTTTAAAAAGAAATTAAAAGAACTGATATAGTTCACAATACCTTTTAGTGAAAATTTAGTAAAATATCTACCTTCATATTGTATTCCGTTGTTTAACTTTAAGTGTTGCTAGCAATGTTATGTCGTATTCGTGCAATAGTCTCTTTCTGCTCGACTAGTTATAAAACTTGCTTAATTTTATATGGAACTGTAGGTCTGTTTGTGAATTGAAATTGCATGTAATATTGTTAAAAGACTGTTTGTTTCCTGAAGAAAAAAAAAAAAAAAAAAAAAAAAATTGTTGGATGAATGGGTAATACACAGCCATTTACAAGTTTTCACCAGTAGGTATGAAAATACCTACTGGTATTCTAGATCCAGAGTTATTACAGTTTTAAGTTTGACAGCTGTCATCCGAAATGTAGTGCTCGACGAGAACTATCATACTCTTTAGAAACTAGTATTCTAGGACCAATAGTTTCAGATTTATTACAGTTTTTATCATTGATTTTAGTCATCCAATTCGCGGATATTGACGAGGACTATCATTTCTCTTTGGGAACTAGTATTCTAGTAGCGATCGTTTTAGAGTTATTACCGTTTTAATTTTGACAGTTGTCACCCGAAATGTAGAACCTGTACGAGCACTATCATTTCTCTTCAGAAACCGATATTCTAGGAGCGATCGTTTCAAAATTATTACAGTCTTAAGTTTGACATCCGAAATGTAGATCTCCACGAGTACTAACATTTATCTTTAGAAACCCGTGTTCCATAACCAAACGCGCCTTATTTATTATTCGGAATGCCGAAAGGACCACGAAAACGAAACGAATACTATATTGTTACAGTATCGGAAAAAAGGGAGGGGCTTAGACATCAGCGGTCAAACTTTCATTGTCCTTTTCGACTTTCTCTTTCATGCGTTATATCTGTACTTAAAAAAAGTAGACATATATGTGAGTGAACAATGTCACATAATGAGGAAAGATTCGACCTATTGGCATAAAGAAAGAGTCAAGTGTGACGTCTCATGTTGACGTCTACTGACATCGCGCCGCACCCTGCACGAAAAGGGCAAATTAAAAAAAAAAATAGAAAAAATTCATACATCAACGTTTCGGGATTGCGGGTTTTGCCCCTATCTTGCAGTGCGCCGCGCGGCGCACCTCTTCAATGTTCATCGACACTAGAGGCCTTTGCAATTACATTGGTAACATGCTGATCAAATATCAGTTTTGAATTTAACGTTACTCCAAGATCTTCGACAGTCGTTGCACGTACTAAGGGTACACCGCCAATTGCATAATCGTACCGGAGTTGTGATGATTTGTGTGTGAAACTGATACATTGACATTTTTCAACATTTAATTCTAGCTTATTTTGATGACAATATGTTAAAAGTGTGTTTCAGAGCAAAAATCAATTGATTATGAATTATTGTTTCTAGTATTTTATCGAATACGCATAGCTTGGATATCAGACGATAATTTGAAATTTTACGCTTGGAACCTTTTCTATGGATACGTGTGAACAACGCAGATTTCCAAACTAGAGGCACTTGGCCTTCTGATAACGAGCGTTAAAATAATAATGTTAATGGTGGCTCTATACGCTCCGCGCACATAGCTATAAATTTAGGATGTAGGTTATCAGGATCTTCACTGCACTTCACTTCAGGACGTGCACTGAAAAACAAACTCCTTGTGCATCTTGAAGGTAAGGATCTCTTCAGCAATCAACAGTACGGATTCCGCCATGGTCGGTCTACTGGGGACCTTCTGGTGTATGCCACGCAATTATAGAGTGAGGCCATTGAGAGACATGGCGAGGCCCTTGCTGTGTCTCTTTATATCTCCAAGGCCTTTGACAGATTTTGGCATGCGGGCCTTTTAAGCAAGCTTCTTTCATTTGGTATTCTTGATGACTTTTTCACCTAGATATCGGATTTTCTGAGTGGACGTTCTATCCGTGTAGTTATCGATGGCTACTGTAGGGTCTCGCCCTGATGGTACTTACGGTTACTCCTGTTCAAATAACTGTTCAGCACGTTGACACTTTTATTGTCTATTTTTTTGGTATATTCTTGGGTTTGGCCCTTCAGGCTCTGATAGCTCATTATCTTTGCCTGGAAAATTAGTTAATACTGTAAATTCTGACTACGTTGTAATTACGTTCTACAAATATTTTGAATCGAATTGAACTTCGATTAGAGTATTTTCTTTTGGGGAAATGATCTCTTGTTTCCTAAATATCCAATTGGTAAAAGTAAAGATGGTTTTTGGACAAATACAAGGGTATTGGGGTGTGTGTCTGGACTCTTACCGTTGTATCTTCTTGTTTTTCCTTTTTATTAATCCAAATTTGCCCCCTTGCCACGGGGGTCATTTTTCCATCACATTAGAAGGTTTCTTTCGTATCAAATATTACATTTACATATACAATAGCACACTTTCCAAATTGACGTTAATCTTTTATTATTTTATTCTTTATATGTCATATGTTGTCATGCGGACACAGTCCATAGATGGCGGAGATTTTAATCTTTTTTGTGCTCCCCTTATTCTAGATATTTGCTGGATCCAATTATTCATCATATCTTCATGGATTATATCCTTGGCTGCTAAACACGAGGTCGTCCGAAAATAAATATTGACCACTTCAGAAACTGGCTGGCCGACTACGAGTACTGGCCATGAAGACTATATCTTCTTTTGTGCCAAATGCGTTCTCGAACGTGTTTCAATGAAGACCCGAGCCTGCGATAGAGAGTGCAGCGGATGAGTGGGCAGAGTCTTCCCAGCCTTCGAACTAGAAGGTGAACTAAATCATAGCTAGAAGAAGCTATCTTCAGAAACTAAAATTTAAAATACCAATCGACCGGTCAAATTACGCACGTGACGTCATAAAAGTTATCTTCGAAGTTTTCAAAGTCTTATGCACGTGACGTCATAAAAGTTATCCTCGAAGTTGTCAAAGTCAATCTGCAAACTGTACTTTTCGACCAAAAGTGAACGCAGTGATCCAGCCCGGGCATAAGTTGTGGACTTTCGTGAACTTTCGTACTTTTATCATTTTAAATTCTTTTTAAAAATTTCTTGTTTAGTTTATTATAGTTTCTGGACTGAATGTACATAAACCCAATACCCTGTTATTAGTTGTTTTTATTATTTACTGAGCCTGGCACTGTCCGTCGGATAGTGTTACGTTACAGTTTGGCGCCGTAAACTGTGGTCTTTCAGTCCAGAAGTCTAGTCTAGTAGATTCATTCATAATTATTCAGTCGATTCACTCTTAATTATTTTGCGTACATAAAATCTTTAAATATATATTTAAATATATTCATTAAAAATATTACTTAACATTACATAACATACATACTCATATACTTACATTGGCATCGGTCCCAGGGCTACCCTCTGGCGGTGTTTACATACATACTCATATACTTACATTGGCATCGGTCCCAGGGCTACCCTCTGGCGGTGTTTACATACATACTCATATACTTACATTGGCATCGGTCCCAGGGCTACCCTCTGGCGGTGTTTACATACATACTCATATACTTACATTGGCATCGGTCCCAGGGCTACCCTCTGGCGGTGTTTACATACACACTCATATACTTACATTGGCATCGGTCCCAGGGCTACCCTCTGGCGGTGTTTACATACATACTCATATACTTACATTGGCATCGGTCCCAGGGCTACCCTCTGGCGGTGTTTACATACATTCTCATATACTTACATTGGCATCGGTCCCAGGGCTACCCTCTGGCGGTGTTTACATACATACCCATATACTTACATTGGCATCGGTTCCAGGGCTACCCTCTGGCGGTGTTTACATATATACTCATATACATACCTATTACATATCTAACTTGCTTTTTCTCTAAATTCTAAAAAAGTCACACACTAGTCTATAAAGTCATATATTATTCGGCTCTAATTTTGGCAATTACTATTTAATCATGGCACGTCCTATCAATTTTACGCTACTAAATAAGAGTGAGTTGGAGTATGAAGTAAGGATACGTTTGGAAACGCCCGCTTCGGACTTAGTTAGTCTTAAAAAGCAGATATTACTTATATCTAAAACTTTTTCGACTGAAGAGGTCATTATTTCGACCTTGCCTTTAGAAGAGGATATTAGCCAGGTGGAGTCAACTCTACTTTATGTTGAGGAGAGACTAGACTCTCTCCAGAAGAAGTTCACATCTGTGACTTCTAATAAAGTCCAGACCTACATTAATCATTGATACTATAGATTTGAGCGCCTGGACTACGATAGTTGCTCCCCTTCTTTAACGACTAACATTGACTCACTAAAAACAGTTTTTGAACGCTGTGAATCTAAATATATTTCCATTACGGGTGAGGTGGAGCAAACCTTTTTCGACCCGATACATCAATCAACTATTGTATCAACACATGCGGTGGAGCAAATTCCTGCTGCCCCTGTTGATGCTCCCTGGCCTTCTGCATTAATTCAGGAACAGACACCGGTTACTGCGTTTCCCACTTTTCAACCTCCGGTTGTTCAGATGACTTCCATTATAAATGACATTAAAAAATTATCTTATTCAGGCGACACTTGCCCTAAATCTTTTTTACAAAAATTCGAGGAGTTTCGAATCTCGCGAAATTTAACCCATGAGCGGCTGCTCGATAATGCATTTGAAATTTTTACAGGCAAAGCATTGCATTGGTTCCGTTTTCAAAAACATAGAGATATAAAACTTTCTTGGGCTAAATTATCAGAATTACTAATACAGGACTTTGGCAGCTTTGATTTCGACTATAAACTCCTATCGGCAATTAACTCTCGCACTCAGGGCGAGGATGAAACAATAATTATTTACGTATCAATTATGTACGAGATGTTCTCTCGTCTTAATCAAAAACTAACTGAACCCGATCAACTCCAAATTTTACTTAGAAATATTCGTCCTTGTTATTCGGTTTTTGTTGCCCTATGCGACATTACCACGATTGATTCTTTAATTTTGTCATGCCAGAAGTATGAGAGACTTCTTGATAGGGACAGAAATTTTAAAGAACCTCAAAATTCGGATCCTTCTCAATTATTTAGCGACTTTTACTATAACTCTAAACCTAATAATCAAGCTAATAATAAGCAAGTTAATTATAAACAACCTTTTAATAACAGTTCAAAATTTTCTCAAAATAATTACCAAGCCAAGGGTAATTTCCAAGTAAATGCAATTGATACAATGAAATTTAACGCTCACGAATTTTGTGTTCGTTGTCGGGTTAATGGCCACAGTTTATTCTCGTGTCCTCAACCTAAATTTTTGATTTGTTTTGGTTGTGGCCTTAAAGAGGTTAGACAACCTGAATGTCCTGAGTGTAAAAAAAATCGTCCATCTACCTCTACTCAAAAAAACTAAATAAAGACTTGATTAATTTTCGTTTAAACGATTGGCGTGATTGGATTGCTAAAATCCGTAATTTCTTTGGTCGGAATAAAATTTCTACGGTTCACTTTGACGATGAGACTGATCAGAACAGACCATTCGTGGATGTCGCTATTAATAATGTTCATTTCTCTGGTCTTCTTGATAGTGGAAGTTCTATTACAATTTTAGGAAACAATTCTCATTTTAATATTTTAAAATTGGGGTACACATTAATCAAGTCTGATTTTATTTATGTATCCACTGCTAATAACTCTAAACTAAAATCAATTGGTTATTTTGATTTACCAATTTGTTTTAATAATCGCAATTGTTTTATTAAAGCTCACGTATTTCCGGATATTTATCCATCTTTGATCCTCGGAATTGATTTCTGGAGACAATTTAACCTCTTACCTAAGGTCTTAATTTCCTCTTGCTCACCTTCGGTGAATTGTAACTCTTTGGATATTGATCCTAAAGTTCTTTCCTACTCTGCACTTTCCGCGGACCAAAAATGCGTGGCCGATAACATTATTTCGCGTTTTAAGGATATTTCAATAGAAAAGAAGGGTGTGCTTGGTCGCACTGATTTAATTACTCATAAAATCGACACTGGTGATTCCCTTCCGATTAGACAACGTTGTTATAGACTATCCCCTATCAAACAGGAAGCTTTAATAAAGGAAGTTGATAAGATGTTAGCGCTAAAAGTCATTGAGAAATGCGAAAGTCCGTGGTTATCTCCTGTTCTCATAACACCTAAAAAGGACGGTGACTGGCGTTTTTGTGTTGATGGTAGGAAAGTTAATTCTGTTACTCGTCAGGACGCGTACAGATTGCCTTATGTAAATGAAATTTTAGATAACCTTAAGGACGCAAGATATTTATCTAGTATTGATATTGCGAAAGCTTTCTGGGAGATTCCATTATTTGAACCTGATAGGGACAAAACCGCTTTCTATGTTCCCGGTAGGGGGATGTACCGTTTCGTAGTAATGCCATTTGGACTTACCAATGCACCGGCCACTCAGCAACGATTAATGGATACTCTTTTCACGCCAGAATTCGAAAATAAAGTATTTTGTTATGTTGACGATATCATCATCATTAGTTCTAACTTTGAGGAACATATCTCCTTATTACTAAGGGTTCTTGATAAACTCTCAAATGCGAAATTAACGATTAATTTTGGAAAAAGTCAGTTTTTTAAGAATGAACTTAAATATCTTGGGTTTGTTGTAAATAAAAATGGTCTACTTGCTGATCCTGATAAAATCCGTGCTATTCTGGAATTCTCTCCTCCGTCTTCAAAAAAACAGATAAGGCAATTTCATGGCATGTGCAGCTGGTTCCGTAGGTTTATACCTAATTTTAGTACTATAATATCTCCTTTAAACAAACTTTCTTCTTCGGGGAAAAATGCGCCAAAGTTTTCATGGACCCCTGAGGCCCATGCTGCATTTTTGAAGTTGAAGAAACTTTTGATGTCTACTCCAGTCTTGGCTAGTCCTGACTTTGACTTGCCATTTAATGTACATTGTGATGCGTCGAATTTGGGAATTGGTGCTATGCTTACTCAAACGCGCGATAGTCCAGAAGTTGTTATTGCCTACATGAGCAAATCTCTGAATAGGCATGAACAAAACTACTCCGCAACTGAAAGGGAAACTCTCGCTGTCATTTCTGCGCTGGAACATTGGCGTTGTTATTTGGATAATGGCAAACAGTTTACTGTTTTCACTGATCATGCAGCTCTAAAATGGTTCCTGAACCTATCTAATCCTACGGGAAGATTAGCGAGATGGTCTCTACGACTTTCTTGTTTTAATTTCGTACTTAAACATAAAAAAGGAAAGGATAACGTAGTGCCGGATTATTTATCTCGTTTCCCTGAAAACGAAGTTGATTCATTACCGGTAGCTCCGATAGCTGGGGACACTAACCAATCTCCTGCACTTACAAAGTTCAATAACCTTTTCCTCGGATGTCGTAACGAACCGGAACGTTTTCCTGATTATAGAATCACTCAAGATAAATTATTTCATAATTTGCGTAGCTCATGTTCTCTAACGAATGATTTTGTTTGGAAACAGATTCCACATCCTGACAAAAGGGAGAGTCTTATTAAAGGATGTCATGGGTTGCCATCAGAACCACACCTTGGGGTTTTTAAAACTTATAAAAAACTAACACTATTATATTCTTGGCCGGGGATGTTCAAGGACGTGGCTCGCTACGTCTCTTCATGTGAGTCGTGTCTTGCTTATAAACACACCAATCATTCTCCTTATGGGTTAATGGGTAAGCCTAGAATCTGTTCCAGACCTTTCCAATGCATTTCCCTCGATTTAATTGGACCTTTGCCAATGACTCGTTTAAGAAGTCAGCATATTCTTGTAGTAAATTGCTGTTTCACAAAATTTTCTCTTCTTTTCCCTCTTAAAAAGGCCATAGCGGCTGCTATTATTAAAATTTTAGAAGAACTTGTATTTCTGATACATGGTGTCCCTCAGACTATTATTATGGATAATGGTTCCCAGTTTCAATCACGTCAGTTCCACGATCTGATTGGAAAATATAAAATTCCTTTCGCTTCTTTCACTCCTAACTATTGCCCGCAAGTGAATCCTACTGAAAGATATAACAAAACTATTATTACTGCCTTAGCTTCCCTGGTCGGTAATGATCATCGCAGCTGGGATACTGGGATACGGTTTCTCCCAGTTGTCCAATCGGCTATGAACAATTCAGTTAATTCTGTTACTGGATTTTCCCCATCTTTTCTTGTATTTGGTCGTGAGATCATTACTTGTGGGTCTCTGTACTCTCAAGTAAGCAATATTGATGAGCTGATCTTTTTACCCAGAGACACTTATGCTGAAAATATTGGTACCTTGGCACATCTTTTTGACAGTGTGCAGGTTGCTCTGCATAGTGCTCATATGAAGAATGCGTCTCATTATAATACGAGGCGATCTCTTAAAGAATTTAACGTCGGTGATATTGTATGGCGTAAGAACTATGTAATTAGTGATGCTGGTTCATATTTTTCTAAAAAGTTAGCTCCGCGTTTCATTAGATGTAAGATAATTCAAAAGCTCTCTGCTTTGGTTTATCTTCTGGAAGATCCTAATGGATCTCGTGCTAGATGGCATGTAAAGGACTTCAAGATTTAAACTTCTTGAACTTATCAATTTATCTCTTAATTATATTTTTGTTTATTTTTCCTGGGTTATGGGTCGGACCGCCGGTATAAAAAGCCTACACCGAGTGCGGATTGCGACACTTTAAAAAAGCCTTATGTTGCAACTCTTAGAGCGGTTGGTGACTCTACAATCCCGTGTTAGGTACCGCCTGTTCCCACTAATATTTATTTCTTTAATTTTGTTTTTGTGATGGATAGGACCGTCCAGATAAAAAAAGCCTACACCGGGTGCGGTTCACGACACTTTTAAAAAGCCTTATGCTGTACCTCTTAGAGCGGTTGGTGACTCTTCAATCCTGTGTAAGGTACCGCCTGTCCTCTTGTACATTCTTCTCGTTGTGGATGCTACGAGCGCTCGCAAATGAGATGAACTTGTTGAATCCCGTTTGCGGTCATCGTGTATTTCCATTAATATAAAACATATTTATTATAACGTATTTATTGATTATCAAGTTTTCGCGTGTTCTGTGTGGTAGGAAAAAAAATTAGCCTTTCACTGATGCGGATCGTGACATCTACCTAAAGCCTACACGTTTCGTTCTGAGCGGGTGGTGACTCAGATTTACGTCGCACAGAACATTCGAATCTTTGAGTCACCCTTTTTATTTATTCTTATTAATATTTATCCTAACGTATTTATTTAATGTTTATTTATAATATTTTACAGTCGGAAAAGTTTTACTTTATTTTCTTTTATTAAAAATAAATAAATTTTTAACTGTTATGTTGGAATGTTAGGGAAAATAATATAAACATGTTACAAACTTTATTTTATTTGAACTTCATATTCCAATTTCATTCTTATTGTATGGTGATTGATACAATATTTTCTTTACAAAATAACTAACAAACATATTCTTACATTTACTAAACACTTTCATAATAACCTTGTTTTTTCTTTTTCTCTTGTTTTCTTTTATTTCTGTAAATATTTAAAGATTTTAGTTTTTTTTTTTAAAACATTGTAAAATGATAAATCTACTTTAATGTTTTTTTTTACTTTTGTTGTAACAGGGGATTTTCTACATATTACCCATATTTTTTTTCTCCATGATTATTTTTTCTTTTTCTCCATCATGTAGATGTTAACCCCTCTAAAGGGTTAGGGTTCTTTCTTATACTTTGACCCCTCTAAAGGGTTAGGGTTGTCCCTATACTTTAACTCCTCTAAAGGATTAGGGATGTCTCTATACTTTAACCCCTCTAAAGGGTTAGGGTGTTTCTGTTTACTTTAACCCCTCTAAAGGGTTAGGGAGTTCTTGTTTACTTTAATCCCTCTAAAGGGTTTGGGTAACCTTTAACCTCTCAAAGGAATTACTTGGAGCGGCTAACAACTCCTTAAATAAGCCATTGTTTTAACTGCCTAACACAGGTTATAACTCACTTGGACTTTAGCTAAAAAAAAATTTTTTTTCATAGTATCAAATTTTTTTTTTTTCCCGGGTTTTTGGGGTAATATGTAGGGTCTCGCCCTGATGGTACTTACGGTTACTCCTGTTCAAATAACTGTTCAGCACGTTGACACTTTTATTGTCCATTTATTTTGTATATTCTTGGGTTTGGCCCTTCAGGCTCTGATAGCTCATCATCTTTGCCTGGAAAATTAGTTAATACTGTAAATTCTGACTACGTTGTAATTACGTTCTACAAATATTTTGAATCGAATTGAACTTCGATTAGAGTATTTTCTTTTGGGGAAATGATCTCTTGTTTCCTAAATATCCAATTGGTAAAAGTAAAGATGGTTTTTGGACAAATACAAGGGTATTGGGGTGTGTGTCTGGACTCTTACCGTTGTATCTTCTTGTTTTTCCTTTTTATTAATCCAAGTTTGCCCCCTTGCCACGGGGGTCATTTTTCCATCACATTAGAAGGTTTCTTTCGTATCAAATATTACATTTACATATACAATAGCACATTTTCCAAATTGACGTTAATCTTTTATTATTTTATTCTTTATATGTCATATGTTGTCATGCGGACACAGTCCATAGATGGCGGAGATTTTAATCTTTTTTGTGCTCCCCTTATTCTAGATATTTGCTGGATCCAATTATTCATCATATCTTCATGGATTATATCCTTGGCTGCTAAACACGAGGTCGTCCGAAAATAAATATTGACCACTTCAGAAACTGGCTGGCCGACTACGAGTACTGGCCATGATTCAGATTCAGATTCAGATACTTTATTGATAACAATAGTTACAGGTCACTTAGTTACATTATCATCATGTCGTATACAATAGTTAAAGTCAGCACAAATTGGAATAAATAAACATTACAGAAGTAATTAAGATTCATGTCGTACCTACTGAATATTGTAGGCCAATAAAAAATGTCAATTAAATTAATAAAATAATCAACGTCATTACAATAAAATGTCTTAAAAAAAATATATATATATATATATTATAATAGTTTAACAATGTCAAGTGTTTCCTAATTCCATAGAGGGTAATTATAAATGTTTATTTATCATATTAATCTGTAGATCCACAGAAATGTCAAATATATGCTACTTATTGATTTAAAAATTCTTCTAGAGTGTAAAAGCACTGCTCTAAAAGCCATTTTTTTACTCGTGTCTTAAAAGTAGTAATGGAGGTTGCATCTTTGACGTTTACCGGTAGTTTGTTGTATACAGTTGGCCCTAATACGTAAACAGATCGTTCGGACTTTTTCAACTTGTGCTGTACACTGAGAAGTTGACCTTCGTCCTTGTTGCTTCGCAAAGCACGAGTTGAGGCGGTTTTACGTTGGAACATGTGTATGTTTCGATAAGTAAACATAGCTACCTGTAGTATTAATTCGCACGGCAGTGGCAGTATTCTAAATCTTTTAAATGTTGGTCTGCAAGTTTCGTCGTCAGCAACGCCTGCGATCGCTCGCACCGCGCGCTTCTGGAGTACGAATACTCGGTGCCAGTCGGCGGCGCGTCCCCACAGCTCCACCCCGTACGACAGCAGCGAGTGCACCGTGGCGAAGTAGCACGCGCGCACCGCGGCCCGCTCGGCCGTGGCGGCCAGTCTGCGCAGCGCGAAACACGCACTCGCGAGTCTCTCGCACAACGCGTCGATGTGTGGCTCCCACGTTAGGGCGCTGTCCAAAGTAAACCCCAGCAATTTGGTGCTTTCCACTTGCTGTAGGAGAACGTCTCCCGCCATGACCTGCAGGTTTAGGGGTGTCCTGCCGTTTAGGCAGAATCTCATAAAACAGGTCTTGTCCCTGTTCAGCGACAGACCGTTCGACTTAAACCACCAGTCGAGGCGTCGAATTGTGTCGTTTAGTTTAACTTCTAGTTCTTCCGGCGTATCTGCTGTGACTACCGCTGCAATGTCGTCAGCGAACATGTAAATGTCGGCGCCATCGACCGATAGCGGTAAATCATCCAGTAGTAGGCTAAAAATCGAGTTTGAGAGACAAGACCCTTGAGGAACCCCTATTATGTTCTCCATTGGAATGGACGTCACCCTACCCCTCTCGCCAATCACACGCTGGGATCTCTGCTTCATAAAAGACGAGATTAACGCCAGCGGGGGTCCCCTAATCCCATAGTGCTGGAGTTTCTCTGCCACCAATTTGTGGTCGGCGGTGTCGAAGGCGCGCGAGAGGTCGCAGCACACAAGTGCGACCTGCATACCATCTTCACGCGCGCTCAGCACGCGCCACACCACCTCGCGCACAAGGTCGGTGGTCCCGCGCCCAGCGCGGTACGCGTACTGCCTGTCGGATAGTCCACCGCGGCTTATTAGAAATGTCAATAAGCGTTTGTTTATACCGGCCTCGAATATCTTACTTGCCGCGTGGACGAGCGATATTGGGCGGTAAGATTTGACAGCGGACTTTTTCCCCTTTCCTTTGTAAAGCGGAGATATTTTTACCTCTTTAAGCGCTTTAGGGTAAACGCCTGCTTGTACGCATTGATTGAATATGTGGCTCATTGCACTACTCGTTGCGGTCACTATGTCAGATAACAGGCTTGACGGCAAGCCGTATATGTCGGTGCTTTTTTTAGGGGCGATTTTGCGGGCAATGTTTACCAACTCATCAGGTGTGAAGGGTTTGAAACGGAACGACACATCAGCGGGCCCGGTGCGGGCGCCGAGCGCGGCGGCGGCGGCGGGCGCGTCGGCGGACGGCGCGCCGCAGCGCGCGGCGGCCGTTACGAACTCCCGGTTCAACGCGTCCACTAACTCCTGTTTCGTAGAGAAAGCCGAACCATCGTCGCGGCGAACCAAGTCCGTGAAATCCGTCCTGTCTCGATTTGCCCGTCCGATTTCGGTGTTAATCACCATCCACATACATTTGCTCTTATTTGGAGCATCGTTTATAATTTTAGTAAAATAGGCTTTGCGTTTCTGTTTAAGCATAATATTATATTTTTTCGTTAAGTCTATGATTGAATTTGTTATAATGTCATTATTTAGTGAATTTGAATTATATATGTCAAGAAGAAGTAATTTTAAATTAATAATTTCGTCGTCAATCCATAACTTTCGATTATGAAAGCTGAAGAAGGACGAGTTTTGATTGGAAAACATATTTGGAATTTGTTGACTAGAACGTTCAGAAAGGAATCACACAAAGCGTCACAATGATGATTAGATTGTTCTACAATCGCGGTCCAATCGACGGACTCGAGAGCCGCTACAAAACTCATTTTATTGGAGCGAGTGTATGAGCGCGCGCGCACGACGGCCGGCGGCGGCAGCGGCGGCGCGGCTCGCGCGACGCGGAGCCGCTGCGCGCCGTGGTCGCTGAGCCGCGAGTCCACGCCGCGCAGCGACACCACCCGCGACCTGCCTACGTTCGTATACGCGTGATCTAGTAGGGTCGAGCTACTGCCTACAATTCGCGTAGGAAAATTTACAAGCTGCATAAAATTATAGCATTTTACGACGTCCATAAGCCGTTTTTTTGATGATGAAGATTCCAATAAGTTTATATTGATGTCACCCATTATAACGGCATACATATTCTCGTCAGTGATTTTTGTTAAAAGCTTTTCAAATAATTTTAGGTAGTCTATGTTACTTGTCTGGTTTGAGTGATATATTGCAATTAGAAGCAAATTTTCGTCCACTAATTGCACGGCACACATGTCGAAAATCTGGTCCTGGGACAAATCACAATAATCCTGTCTATTTACAACTCTCACTCCGGCTCGAATGTAGATACAACTTCCACCATGTCCTATCTGTGATCTACAGCTAAAAGATATGAGGTCGTAATTACATAACGTAACAGCATTTAATTCGTAACTCCGGAGCCAATGCTCCGTTAGTATTAATGCATCACAATATAGTTCGTCTGTTAGTAGTACCTCCAATTGTTTGGTTTTATTGTTTATGCACCTTATGTTTTGATGACAAAAAGTTATCACACTACCGTCATTCTGGTTAGTGGTCACACTCGCGGCGCTCTGCTCTGGCGGCGGTCGGGCCCCGCCGTTCGCGGCGGGGACGAGCGAGAAACCAATCAGTAAACCTCACTCCTGGCGGCCACACTGCGGGTGCTTTAAATTTTTCCATTAAGGTTTCTGGCATACCTATCACGAAAGCTGCATGACGAGTAGTGGCTATGTCGCGTTTTTCCACAGTATACTCAGAAGAAATTTCTACTTTGTTAAGAAATTTTAGTATGTTATCCGCTGTAGTTTCCGGCCTGAATGACCAGGCTTGGATATGTTTCATGCGTTCCACCGTTTTTATTTCGCATTGTTCTGATCCTGCACCTACAATAATAGGTCTTCGTGATCCTAGTTTACGGCGTGGGCGAATAGTCTTCCAGG
The DNA here is from genome assembly GCA_907269095.1 of Blastobasis adustella. Taxonomy (NCBI): domain Eukaryota; kingdom Metazoa; phylum Arthropoda; class Insecta; order Lepidoptera; family Blastobasidae; genus Blastobasis; species Blastobasis adustella. The sequence goes on from OU026132.1 coordinate 5,116,673, forward strand.
CATATTCATTCAGGCTGCCGGCAGTAGCTTCGAGCTGTGTATTATCTATAGTTACATCATTTGGGTTAGGTGTACTTAACTGCGTCGATTTCGTGGCCACACACGTAGGAATATCCGCTTCGGCGGCGGTCGCGGTCGCCCGGCCCGAGTCGGGGGTCTTTGGAGCGGCGGCGGCCGCGCTGGCAAAAGATGCGCGCGTACCGGCTTTTTTATTCACAGCGGCGGTTGCGCTTGTAGCGCTTAGCGCAGCGATGGCTTTTAGACGTGCTTGCCTAATAGGCCGTTGTCTAGCCGCTGGATTAATAATTGACGGAGAAATATCCGTTTCGCAGGTAGTCTCGGTCGTCAGCTGTTTTAAAGCAAATGATTGCTGTTTTAATATAACATTTTGCTCACCAATTTGGGCTTGAAGTTGGTCAACTTTACTAGATAGACTAGCGACGGTCTTGCTTAGTTCGCGGATTAACTTTTCGAGAACAATTTGCGTCATTTTACACAGTTTTGTTAATTCACAGTGGAGCTCAAACTTACGTCCGCGAGGGGCGCGGGGGTAGTCTATATCTTCTTTTGTGCCATCTTCTTTTGTGCCAAATGCGTTCTCGAACGTGTTTAAATGAAGACCCGAGCCTGCGATAGAGAGTGCAGCGGATGAGTGGGCAGAGTCTTCCCAGCCTTCGAACTAGAAGGTGAACTAAATCATAGCTAGAAGAAGCTATCTTCAGAAACTAAAATTTAAAATACCAATCGACCGGTCAAATTACGCACGTGACGTCATAAAAGTTATCTTCGAAGTTTTCAAAGTCTTATGCACGTGACGTCATAAAAGTTATCCTCGAAGTTGTCAAAGTCAATCTGCAAACTGTACTTTTCGACCAAAAGTGAACGCAGTGATCCAGCCCGGGCATAAGTTGTGGACTTTCGTGAACTTTCGTACTTTTATCATTTTAAATTCTTTTTAAAAATTTCTTGTTTAGTTTATTATAGTTTCTGGACTGAATGTACATAAACCCATTACCCTGTTATTAGTTGTTTTTATTATTTACTGAGCCTGGCACTGTCCGTCGGTTAGTGCTACGTTACACTACTCGTCTAATCTTCAGGCTATCAACGCGGGAGTTCCTCAGGGATCGGTACTGTCCGCGACTTTATTCCTGCTGCATATTAACAATCTGCTTGTACCAGGTATCTTTGGGTACGCAGATGACAGCACAGTAACGGATAGATATCTGTCAGAGGCAAAAGCCAACAGGGACGATATTCAGTCTTGTCGAGAGGCTATGGTTGATCGTTTGGACAAAGCTCTCAAGGCAGTCTGTGATTGGGGTGAAGCCAATTTGGTGGCGTTCAACGCAACCAATACACAGGCGTGTTTGATTTCCGCCAAAAGGAGTCCATTCCATCTAACTCCAACTTTTCGGGATGTTCCTGTGGAAATTATCGACAACCTACAGCTTCTTGGCGTTGAGCTATCTGCAAATTTCAACTTCGGTCAGTACATCAAATCCAAGGCTAAGACTGCAGCAAAAAAGCTTGGTATCCTCTTGAAGGTTAGGCGGTTCTTCACTTCAAAGCAGTTGCTTCAGTTATATCAAGCACAAGTCCGATCCTGCATCGAGTACTGCTGCCACCTCTGGGATGGATCAGCCAAATATCAACTGGCGGCTCGGAAAAACGTGCAAAGAAGATAATTTGGGACCCGCAGTTGATTGAGGCTAGGCTGCAGAGCCTCGACCATCGGCGTAGGGTTTCGCGTCTGTCGGTCTTCTACAGGTTACATTTCGGAGAGTGTGCGAAGCAGCTGCACGATCTCATTCCGCCGGCCCCTTTCCGCCATCGGGAGAGCGCTTCATCCTTATGTCGTGGATATTCCAGTTATCCCCACGAGCCGCTTTGGCTCGACCCTTATAATGCGTACGGCTAAGGAGTGGTACGCGTTACCTGCGAGTGTGTTTCCTGATCAATATAATCTCAATGCGTTCAAGGCTGGAGTGAATAGGCTGTTCTAAGACGGGCATTCTCCATCTTCGGCCGCATCGTCACTTACCAACAGGTGAGATGGCGTACAAATGCCTGTCTTGTATAATATAAAAAAAGAATCTTCAGATTTATTAGCGTCGATTGTTTTTAAATGTCTTAATACCTCAGAACTAGTAACATTAATTGTATTGATATCAGCCACTGTATTAGACTCCGAGACAGTAGGTATATCATCCTCATTAAACGAAATTGTTGACCTAAACGTTGACTGGTAGAAATCCGAAAAAAGGCCCACATATTCCCTCGCCTGTGTGAAGTTCCTGTTTATTATAAGTCAAGGTCACTGGGTAATTATTAGAATGCTTGCGGTCTTTGCCATAGGCCCAAAACATTTTCGGGTTAGATGATATAGCCGACTGTACCTGCTCTAGGTAGTTATTATAACAAGTCACTTCTAATCGCTTACCTTGGTCATGAAGTAGTCTATAGGTGTTAAAGTCATAAATAATACGTTTTGAACTTCCTAAAAATGTTTGCCTTCTCTTTTAAGAGTTTCCTAAGAGGTGCTGTGTACAAAGCTGGGAAAGTCTTTGCGGTAGTATACTTCCCGGGGATGTACTTGTCCCTCAAGTCGTTTAATATGCTATTAAATGTGTTTGTGGCTTGGGATACTGTGTTGTGAGATAGAATTTCAGACCAATCAATTTTAGTTAGTTTAGAATTTATTGCGTCATAATCACCATGATCGTACATGTACTTGTATCGCTTTAGTGGGCGGAGGAATTCCGCGGGCTGGGTATCCAGACGCAGAGCGAGGGATGATACAGGTCCTCTACTAACAGTGGTTCACCTGCATTTAAGTTAAACCTGTTCCTATGACTCCAAGGTTTGCTGGTAGAAAACTCAATTAATGAGTTAAGCTCGCCTTTGTACATCTCTATTACTGTACTGTACAATTATGTCAAGTTTGTGTACAATAAAGAATAAAGTGGTTCACTACATCTTTCCACAGGGACACTGACGTTTGAAAATACAAGATCTAACATCCGTCCATAGTTATTCAAAACACCGTTGTATTGACGCAAATTCCTTCAATTCATATTGATTATGAATTCTAGATGGCGTTCGGTCGTATTTATGCTAGGGATATAGAATTCGCCTGTGAAATTCCAATCGATATCACTCATGTTAAAATCGTCTATCACTAGTATTGGGTCGTCAGGTATGTTAGAAAATATTTGGAGGAGCCTATTGTTGAAGTTCGTCATTTGTTGAATAAATAAAATTCCTACCTTGCCTGCGTTCCCTTTCTTACACAGGTACAAACATTCTATGTGTAATTTTAGTTGTTGGCCGTTTGTACGGCCGAATAGATTGCTGGACACCAATAAATCTTCCACATCGGAACACCAGTCGCAGCGCTCTGCGGAAATAAGGTGATTGGCAACGGCAATCAAAACGCCACCACCACGAGTTTGCCCCGTGCGACTGTAGTCCCTTTCGCGTCTCCACACCATGTACCTATCATAAGAAATTTGATCACTAGATATTCCGTCTTTCAACCATGTCTCAGTTAAAATAATGATGTCATACCTATTTAGTTGAGTATTCCTTCTTAAGGTCTCAATTTTTGTACGTTAAGTAATAATGACGTCGTTCAAGGCAACATCTGTATTCGTTTGCTCTTCATTATTTGTGTTAATATAGTGGTATAAAGTTAACGCCTCACATATAGAGTGGCAGTGTTCTCTAGCTGAAATTGTGACAATTTTAGTGGTGTCATTACTTTTCTGCAATTGTACATCGTTGAAGAAATATTAAGCGAAATAGTTTAAAAAGTGCAATCTGCCGGTAGTAAGTGTAAATAAATCTATTGTATTCACTAATCGCAGCAGTGACTCATCGTGTCCAGTGCAGTGCCGTAGGCACCTACGCGTAACCGGCCGGCCAGCCCCGGTGCACTTGCACTGCTCGGGACAGCCAACGCCGCCGCCGCTCTGCACTTACCTACGAACGCATTGTAGGTACTAAAGCGTATGGCTGCTTGATATCTGCGCGCGAAAACAAGAATATTTTGTTCGTGATGGCAATGAATAGAATAAATTTAAAATGTACTGAATGTCGAAGAAATATTAATGATGAAATGTTTTTAAAATGTTGTGTATGTGAGTCTTATTATGACTTGGATTGTGTGAATATATCTGAGAATAATTTTGCTGTAATGACCATCGTAAATAAAACTAATTGGCTGTGTCAAACATGTAGATGCAAAGACACGGACTCAAGCAGAACGATTCACAATATTTTGCAATGTTCGAACATAGTATTCGACACTACCCCTACACAAACACCAATGCATCGAAATTTTGTTAACATCGCAAAAAGAAAACCTAGTGCAGTAGATGCGTCGTTCTTGGATGACACGATATTTTTAGATAATATTCGTACCTTGGTGCGCGAGGAAATGGCGCGAGCCCTGCTGAATAACTGCGCGTCTATGCTAGAGATGACTAAAAGAGTTGAGTCTGCTGTGAGAGATGTTGCGACGCAGCTTAACTCTAGAATGGATGCTTTGGAGAGCAAGTTAAACCAGATACAGCAAGTAAATTTACCCGCAAAGGTACCACACGTAAAACCAACTCCAAACGCTACGACCAAAGCTACATTGCCGCAGACAAACGGAATCGTAGATTGTCGAAAGGTTGCCGTGAACACGAAACCGAGCACCCCATTGCGTGATGCTGCACCACCTGCACCGCCGATACGGTCTCCCGTCAGGGAACCCCACAAGCCACAAACAAGAGATATCCAAGCTCCGAGTACAGATAAAAATAGAACAATACTTTCTTCGGTATTTGCGGATGAGGGAAGTGTTGCACCGGTTTGTGAGGAAGGTAACGGAGAATGGATCGAGGTGAAGAGTAGGCATCGCCGAGACCGACAGCCCGTCGTCCTGCGGGGAGCTGCCGCGCCGGGGGTTACCCTTTTGCGAGCTGCGGAGCGGATACGTTTTCTGCATCTATACTACGTGCGACAAGGTACCACTGTTGAGGAGGTACGTGACCATTTGCGTACTATAGGTGGGACGGATGTGTGTACTGTTGAAGCCCTTAAGGCGCGGGGTAACTATGCATCCTTCAAACTGGGCGTACCTAGTAGTGCGGTGGATAAGGTCCTTGCTGCTGAAAGTTGGGCCGAAGATATATGTATCAGACAATGGCGTCAGTCCTTTCGATCGCGAGAGAGTATCAAAAAAGTTGAAGAAAAACAATAAAAGAATATCAATATACTACCAGAATGTTAGAGGCCTAAGATCGAAAACTGGAATGTCCTATAAGAACATTCTAAACATTCATAGTAACGTAGTAGCATTGACTGAAACCTTCCTTAATAGCTCTGTGTATGATGCTGAATTGTTTCCTGCCGGGTGGAGTGTGCTGCGTAGGGACAGGGCTGCGGACGCTGGCTGGGGGAGAGTGCTTCTCGCAGTCGATGCGATCTATAATATGAAATTGGTATCGGATATAGATGGTTTAACACCTGATAAAGAAATAATGTTTGCAGTCATTAGTTCTACTTTAAAAAAATTTCTATGTTGCGTTGCATATTTACCACCGAGTTACAAATATGCCCAATATCTAAATGTATTAAGCTGTATTGAGAATGCTATATGTAAATACTCAAATACTATGAAAGTGGTAATATTAGGCGATTTTAATATAAATTCGTGCAGTTCTAGTGTAAAATTACAGTTATGTGAATTTTGTAAATTTAATCAGCACAATGAAATACGTAACGTCCACGGTGGAATATTAGACCTCGCGTTGAGCGAGTTTCAGGTTGAGGATGTGTCGGTAAGCCAATCGGTCGAACAGCTGGTGCCGGCGGATGCGTATCATCCACCGCTAGATGTAGAGCTCCGGATTCCGCGTGGAAGCGGGCCGGCACGTCGTGTATCTAACGTGCCTAGATGCCGTTCCATGCGATCTAGTTCTGTGCCGGTTTATAATTTTAAGAAAGCGGATTTCGGTCCTCTTTATACCGAACTGGCTAATATAGATTGGTCCGAGTTGTATACAATAAAAGATGTGGATCTATCGGTTCAAACTTTTTATGAAAACTTGTACGGTTCAATTGGCAAACATGTGCCTGTAAAACGGAATCCAACTGGTACGAGGCCTTATAATTATCCTCCGGGTTCACACCATTAATAGTAAAAAATATTTAATTAAAACACTACAATTTAAAAAAATATAAATCTGACGGTAAAGATTTTAACATGGAACTATTTAAATATTACAGAAGATATGTAAAATCATTAATTAAAACAATGTCGGCACAGGCTAACATAATCAATAAACCCGCTACTTTTTGGAAACACATAAAAGAAAAACGTTGTAACAGAAATCATCGCGATAGTTATATCTATGAGGGTTCGGAGGTATCTGGGCAGGAGGCAGCCGATGCTTTTGCGGTGCACTTTAGCTCGGTCTTTCAGAATGACGTTCCGCGGCTCGACGTGCGGGAGGCGGAGAGTGCTTCACATGCTGTGGCGAGCGCTGCACGCGTCGCTATTGAATCCGTGGATGAATATGATTTGGCCATTGCAGTCAAACGCCTCAAAGGTAGTAGCTCTGTGGGCCCAGACGGGATACCAGCTTACATCCTTAAAGACTATTTGCCAGTTATTCAAGAGCCTGTTGTATTTATACAACTGTTGCCTTAAGAACTCGACTTATCCTGCATTGTGGAAGCTCTCTAGAGTTACTCCTATTCCAAAGGCAGGGGCACAGTCGAATATTGATGACTTTAGACCAATAGCGAATCTGCCATTGCTGGGAAAAGTTTTTGAATCTATCGTGGATCGTCTCTTGCGGCTTCAGATATGTAACCAGCTGCATGATAGTCAGCATGGATTTCGTAAGAATAGGTCAACTGTCACAAATCTTGTCAACCTTCTGGATTATGTCACGGCTGAGATGGATGCTGGAGGTCAGGTTGATGCTGCTTATTTTGACTTCAAAAAAGCATTTGATTTAGTTCACAACGACATCCTTCTGAAAAAGTTTGCGCTATTCGGATTTACGCCAAAGCTACTCAATTTCTTTGCTAGCTACCTTAGCAACCGCATGCAGTACGTTTGTGTAGATGGCTTTTAATCCAGCGAATATTTTACTCGCTCTGGGGTAAGCCAGGGTAGTACTTTGGGACCCACTCAGTTTCTTATCATGGTCAATGATCTTCCAAGGGTTCTGAGAATAGCAAAAAGCTTATTATTTGCCGATGACCTAAAATTATTTTTGCGAATTAGAGACCGAACTGACGTAGCAGCTTTGCAGTGCGATAAAGATGCAGTGGCGGAGTGGAGTGAAGTAAATAGACTGCCGTTTAACACCTCCAAGTGTAAGGTGATAACGTTTTCGTCGTCTCGCGATCCCATATGTGCTCTATATTATCTTCCTAATGCTCAGTTGGAGAGAGTTTGGCAAATTAAAGATCTCGGGCTTAATCTAGACGTAAAGCTGAATTTCCATACCAATATTACAAATATGTGCAAAAGAGCCAATAAAACTCTGGGTTTTATTATGCGTACGGCAGTTTACTGACATCAGAGTGGCCCAAGTACTGTATAACGCATACGTACGTACCATGATAGAGTATGGAGCTATCATATGGGATCCATGTGAAGCCAAGTATACTATGATGATAGAACGTATACAACGTAAGTTTGCACGATGGTTATATAAGAAGCGGTTTGGTTACTACCCGTACTTATATCCCTCTGCATTTGTATCGGGCATGGTGGGTTTGGAAACTCTGCAATCGAGACGGAAAGTAACGCTCCTAATGCACTATTACTTGTTGCTGAATGGCAGGGTGGACAATCCACGTGTGCTAGAACGGATTGGCCTGGTGGTGGGGAACGTAGCGCCGCGGTGGCGGGCGGCGGCCGCGCCTGATAGCGCTGCCGTACGCGCGCACGCGCCGCGGAATGAAGACCCCTACAATGCGCGCTCGCGTCCTCCTCGGCGATTTGATATCAAAGCACGACGTCAATATTTTTGCTGATGGACTGCGTAAACTTTCTCGTGCTATAAATATTTTTATTAATAACGCCTAGATTATTATTAAATTGTCAATGTCTGTATATTTTAATGTTAAATATATTTATTGTATTAATTTAATTAATAATTTATATTATGAATACATTTATATAATTTATCTTTGTTATGCAATATGAATTGTTTTCAAATTTTAAATGTAAACGCTTTGGATTCTGTTTGTAAGTTTGCATTTATTTTAAATAAATGAAAGAATAAGCCCCGTACATTTTGATAATAAACGTTAAGTACCATTTATAAATATTATTTGACGACCTGAGTGGTTCAATGGTCAACATGCCGGTCTGCCACGCAAGAGGTCCCGGGTTCGATTCCCGGCCAGGCAGAAATTTAAATGATGAATTTTAATTTCTATTACGGGTCTGGGTGTTCTATGTATAATAAGTATGTATTTAAAAAAAAAAGTATTTAAGTAGTATATCAGTTATCTAGCACCCATAGTACAAGCTTTGCTTAGTTTGGGGCTAGATGGCGCTGTGTGAATTTGTCCACGAATATTTATTTATTTATTTATTTATTAGTATTATCTGCATAGAAATGTGCTTGTGATGTGATGAATGTTCTGTTATTAGTGAGTAATATTGTTCCAAGTAAATGAGATCATGGTATGTGTAGCCATGTAAACACTAATCTACCGATACCTTTATAAATTGTGAAGAAAAATATCGAAATATGCGGGTGTGATTGATTTTTAATTTTTAAACAAAAAATTACATCCACCTGCAATCTGCTTAATATAATAATAATTCATTTATTCAAGTGACCAGACTTATTGTGTTAGTACTTTCTTAATCTATTTGTTAGTGCATCAGTCAACTGTATTGCTCACAAAATGTAAACAATACAGTTGACTAAGCATTTCTCACAACATGTCGTTGGCAGCAGTGAGACATGTATGGGCAGTCGAGCCTATCTGCGATCATTGCCAAGATGCTGTTGGGGCTGGCCCGCACTCTGCTGACCAGGGACGCTGCTCTTTTGCGCATTGTGACGTAGAAACAGTCCACGCGCGCCTCTGCAAACATGCCCGAGGCACTGCAGTAGCGACCCAGCCGCAACAGCACCCTGAACGCATTATTGTACTGGACGCGAAGGGATCCATACGCTTTTCGAGTATAATTAGCCCACAGGCTACACGTGTAAAAAGATGTACAAAAGGCTCTAAATAGAGCTACCTTGACCTGCTGTGAACAACGTGTAAACCTGCGAGCTATCATATTTGCTCTCACTGATAGAGCCCTTCGCTCCCGGTCAATATCCTCATTGTCCTTCAGGCTACTCGTGACAATGTGTCCTAGATATTTAAATCTCTCCACTCTCTCTAGGGGAGACCTGTTTAATACAATGGGTGGTACTTCAACTACCCGCTTAGAACCGACCTCAAACACCATGTATTGGCTCTTTTTTACATTATATTTTAGCCTATGGGTTTCTGCGTATGACTCACACACCTTCAATAAATCACGCAAGCCACAGACCGACGCGCTCAGCAGAACCATGTCGTCTGCGTAGCTCAAATTATTAACACAGATTCCGTCTATATGACATCCGACATGGCGACTGCTGAGCGCGACGATCAGTGCATTTATATATAAATTGAAAAGCGCCGGAGATGTCAGGCCTCCTTGCCTCACCCCACATTCCAACCTATACGGTTCCGATAATGTACCTGCCCATCTGACGCTATTGATCTGGTTTCCATACCAATATTTAAAAACGTTAATGATTTCTCTAGGGACATTTACATCGCTAAGTTTTTTTCCACAGTATGTCATATGAAACCAGATCAAAAGCCTTCGACAGATCGAGGAAGCACGCGTAAATTGGCGTTTTACGAGCTGTATAGTATCTGATGGTGTGCCTAAGGCACAATACCGCGCTCTCCGTTGACAGTCCTGGCCTAAAGCCGAACTGGTTGTCATGCAGCTGCAAACATTTATCTAATTGTGAATTAAGCACACCATCAAACACTTTAACAATAATGGTCGCCAAAGAGATCGGCCTATAAATGTGCTTATCTGAGGTATCACCTGTTTTGTTTTTAACTATTGGCACTACAATTGTCCTTAGCATCTCTGTAGGCATATAAGAGTGACTTACACAAGCATTAAACAATAATGACAACACTCTAGATATGTGAGGCCCAGCATATTGAAGATGCTCAATGCTGTGCCCATCGTGACCAGGGGACTTGCCTCTAGCCATTACGTTTATCACCTCAGCTATCGCTTTGGCACTAAATCTAGTCCGAACTGTATCACCATGCGACTCAGCATCCAGCACCGACATCGAGGGCTGAGGCGATTGAACGTAGAAATGTTCCCTAAATATGTCAGCAATATCCTTAGGGTCGCTAACGCCGTCTACACTCGTAGGAAGGCTAGGCTGAGCATTCAACTTGCTTGTGTGCTTCCAAAACCCGCGAAAGTCGTTGCTTTCGTATTTCGAAGCTAAAACATCCATTTTAACTTGGTATTGGTGATCTTGGCACCATTTCAATCTTGATTTGAATATTTTTCTCGTTTGACACATTTCCTCATAAATGCGACCGCTAGTAGGCCGCCCATACATGCGCCAAGTATCATATTTCAGCCTAGCCACCCTGTGAGCTTCTCCTACATGCTTGTTCCAGCCGGCAACGACCGGTTTACGCTTCCGCCTGCCGCTTTCTCGACCCGCCCGGGCCGCCTCAGAGAGGGCAGATACAACATCTTGATACAAATTATCTATAACGGACTTATGGCCCACATTGTCACAAAAACGATCGGCACAAGTACTAAACTCAGTTGGAAAGTCAATTAGCCTCAGTTTATTGCGACAATTAGCACCATACACAGATATCTGTCCAGCAGACCTCTCTCCCCATAGTACACTGCTATCAAACGTTACACGCAAGTCTAGTTTCGGCGTCAAAAGATCTAAATTACAGTTAACTATAACGGGGAAATGATCTGACCATAAAACGTCATATTTAACATAAACTCTGACTAACATAAACTGTCTGAGAATCCAGGCCCAACCTACAAGTATCCGCACAAGTCCAGTTTTGCTCACCGCAGAAGTTAACGAGTTCGTTATAAAACAGCTCACTCGGATGCGCGTTAAAATCACCCAAAATGTAAACAGATTCTACACCGTATTCATCGATTATTGCACTTACCGTCCCTAGACAGTCCGTGAACTCCGGCACATTTTCCAATGCATTTGTAGGCATATACACACTCACCACAATAATATCACCTGTTTTGTTTTTAACTATTGGCACTACAATTGTCCTTTCATTAGTAACTATTTTGATTGCACACACCCGAGGATTATCGCAACGCACCACTGACACGTTTTGGAATAAACTACGTCTCCACAACAATGCGACGCCGCCGTACGGTCGCCCGCGCAGCATACCCGCTGTCATATCCATGGCCGATGTACCCGTTGTACTGAAGTTGACATCTATTATACTTAGATAGGGAATCTCGTCCTGTGACAACCATGTCTCTTGCAAGGCGATTATGTCATAATTACAACATAGGTATTTAATACCATCCAAATAGCGTTTAACATTTTTTCAGTTAAAAGTGACCAATGAGACAGTTAAACTGATTTTATTACTATTATTATTGTCGTCCATTGTTATCTGGGTTTATGTTGTCGTCTTTGGTGTTGCGAGCGCTGTCACGCCGATTTTTATAATGTATAAAACGCCGAAAAATTATGCCTTGCGGCCATAGTTTTTCATCTAAAAATAGTGGCAATTTACTGTGAGATATCATAAATTTATATGCATTGTGTTCCGCCTGTTTCTTAATGCCTATTTTCTCCAGACAAACAATCTCCAGCGTTTTGAGTTGTATGTAATCAACTATGTGTTGTTCCGATGTATCTTTATGGACATTGCTAATAAAAATAGGGATTTTTCTGTCTGCCGCTTTGAAATTTCCGTCCGTAAGATTCGCTATCCCCATTTTTACACTAAAACGACTCCTTAATTTAGTCTTTCTTCTGGTCACCAAAGTCCAAGCATTCTGTTGTTTACTTTCCGGCGAACATTCATCACGCACAATAGCGCGCGCCGCCGGTCTATCAGCTGTTACCGGCTCCGCAGGCAAGCGCTGCGTCGCCAAACCGGTTCCGCTCGGGCCCTGTGCATCGAGCGATGCGTCCGAGTTTATCAATGACCGCCCGTACCGTGATAACTCGCGCTCGGTCGTCAGCTGACTACCCACAACAATATCTCGGTACTGTCCCGTACCACTTTTATTGTTACTTGATGTGTGTTTAGTAGTATTATCGACCTCCCTTATCGTGGAATTCATAGGTGACAAACCCATGGGTCCACTATCTAGTTGCCAAGCGCCTCTTTTCACATTTATGTTGTAGTTCGAAGAGGGCGGTACCAAAGAATATTTATGACTATTCAGTATATCCATTTTCACTTCTTCCAATTGATTGAACGTCACATACAATGTTTTTATATTTTCGATCTCATTCTGTACTCGCAACATATCCTTCAGCAGTTTCGTGCAGTCCAGGTGATCAAAAGTTATTGGGGGTAACTTCTCCAGTTGCCGTGCCACAAATACCGGAATAAGATCAGGGTCTGTTGATTTAAATACTGCTACAATATCGTCCAGGTCCCGCTGCTCCTTGCCTTTATTTTTGCGACCAATCTGATTTGCTTAGCAGTACAGGCATAAGCAGGATTTATGAGTTAATAATGGAGAGGTAATGGCGTTAAAACAGTAGGTATAAATTATAATTCTGGTGTAGGTAGGTATTACACATTCCAGTAGGTAGTAATCGTTGGAAACATGAAGTTTATCCATCGCATGAGCGATAATACAGTTCTAGGATATCGAAGTGATGCAGTTTGTGTTAGATAAACAAGAATAAAATTGTAATGCAAATACACGAACAGGTTGGCTTTAGAGGTTGCAATATAGATCGCTATTAGAAGCAAACATAGGTTATGTAAATATATAATCATGCTTGTTCTTAGTTTGTTGGCAATAAAATTTATAAACAAGTATTAGTTAAGTTGGAATTGACATAAGATGCAGATTCATTTTAGTTCTAGGTATGTTAAAGAAATAAATATATGTAACATAACTAAAATTAGTAACATTATAATAGTCAGTCAGTCAGTATATAAAGTCAATGCATTATTTTTAGATCAACCTCACTTGCACCAATATGATAGGGTCGTCGCCTTTTCTTACATGGATCTTGCAGTTTTTTACCCATACGTATCCATAGCCTAGATCCTTGGCGAGCGACTTAGCTGGTGTTAAGAGCTGCTTGTTCTCAGTAGTTAGGTGGTCGTTCACATATACTTTGTTAGTCGATGAGATAAAGCCCACATTGCTCGCTGTAAGCGCCGAGACACATTGAAGAGGTGCGCCGCGCGGCGTACTGCACAATGTGGCAAAACTTGTTGCATGCCGAGCAGTTTGTATGCAAGTCTATTGACAGGTGGCGAAATGTCCCACTGTGCAGCGCGCCGCGCGGCGCACTGCATGATGGGGCAAAACCCGCAATCCAAGCCCGAAATGTCAGTTCTCAAATAAGGCATGTTTTGTTCATGAACACAAGTTTCTAAAAAGAAATGCTGGTACTCGTCGAGATCTACATTTCGGATGACAGCTATCAAACTTAAAACTAATAATCTGAGACGATTGCTGTTGACGAGTAGGTACTGTAATTTCTATTCAGAAACTTGTTTTCTAAGATAATGAAATTAAAGCTTTAAGTTTTATACACACTCTCATCATACTTCATGCACCTGGTGACCGGCGGAGACAAGCGGGGACAACTGAATTTGACAAATAAAATATTACACTACTCTAATTTGGTAGACGCTATAGACAGTGGCCAACGTAAATGAGGTAATGAAAAACCAGAATAACACCACCGTTCTCTTTGGTTGTCACCGTGACGTGGCACCGCGCCAGTGGACATTCGGCCTAAGGTTTTAATGGTTTCTTGCTGAAGCGACGAAATTTTACTTTATATACTTGTTTGTAAAACATAGAATAATAGGCTTTTCAATAGACTTCTGGGATTTTATACGGTTGGCAAAATTGATTTGACTTTCGGTTATGGGAAAACCTGTTCTTTGTCCAATCTGCTTCACAATTTCATTTAGATTCTCTCGGTTTTTAAGTGGAATGTCTTTGATTTCAACATTATTTGATCAGGCCTACTGCTCTTAATCGTGAGGCCTTGTTGCATTAAGCTGACTTTTTTCTCTAGTGCTTGAAAATTCGACTTGTCACTTTCCAGGGATGATACTCTTTTGTCGATGTGATCAACCTGGACCGAAATTGCTTCGACCTTTCCAACTAGCCGAGACAAGGTGTCCTTGAACAGTCAATTTCACCCCTGAGCTCCTTTATCTCATTGACTAGGCCAGGCAGTGTAGTCTACTACGCAGCTCGAACAGAATTTGCACCAGGCTCGGTTCCGAGTCTCTGCGGGCCGTGGTCGATGCTGCCGGCGACTGTACTGATGTGGACGGTGCTGCCGGGGACGATGCCGCCGGGGACGGCGAGGAAGACGTGCAGTTGGCGCAACGCAGCTTTGCCAATCTTGACGAACTCATTTTGCAAAAGTTAGCTTCGGTTATGTTTGCGCATTGGAAACAGACGGTTTTCAAACATGCTGTACACCTCACTCCGTTGAATACCTCGTTATTACAACTTGGACAGGAATGCATTTTAGTACTGAACTTTTATATTTTAATAGGAAAAATTGTGAACAAGATTAAAAATAAGACTATGTAGGTAGTAGGAAATTTACGCAGCACAAATCACAATATCACGACTGTCGTACTCGACGCTTGACAGCTGACTGACTATTATCTAGACCAGGGATCCCCAAACTATTTTGGACAAGTGACCCCTTTTCCAAAATGAACTGTTACCTCAGACCTACTTTTAAGATCAACCTCCTTATTCATAATAGTCCGCTAACTTAAAACAGCTGCTACAGAATGTTATTTTTCATTCTGACTTAGGTCAATAGAAGAAGACAGAGTGAGAATTAGCAATGCTTCAAGTTAGCAGACTATTATAAATAAGGGGGCCTATCTTTAGTTTTTTCCTATTGATACAAAATACCTAGGTACGAAGGTACCAATTGGAAAACTTTGCACTTGTTTAAGTGAGTAAAGTTGACTTTATTTTCTCATCAATATTTAACATAATAAAAAGACAAGTTTAATTTATAATGAATATTACAAATTAAGTACTTAAAGAATCTTAAGTAGATAGGAAATTATATTTAAAAAAGTATTAATTCGCAAAGAGAAAATAAAACATTCAGTGTGATGGATGAACCTGGTGACTATCTACCAATCTAGCTACATCCGGTTCAATATTGGTGAGTTGCAGCCTTAAATCTCCACGTTAGTTGATTTCCAAACGGTTTCTTTGTTTCGTCAAAATGTTTGTTACCACACTGAAGCTTTTTTCAACTAGGTATGATGATGGAAAAGCGATAAGGTATTTTTCAGCAATGTTCCACAATGTAGGATACTGTGTTTCAATGTTGCGATGCAACCAGAACTTCTGATAGCCTTGATTGAACTTCTGCTTAAGCTCTTCGTCTGTGCTGATGGTAATCAACTCTTCTTGCATTATCACATTGGCTTCTTCTATGGCTGTGGTATTGTACGGATTTATTATCCATTGAGGAATTTTTAAATTTAAAAGATCCTCAAACCTCTCCGTAAAATCCTTGTGTAATGGCGTCCAAGTGAGTGACATATAATAAAATGTCATCATTTTGAAGCATTTTTGGTAATTTTGACAAATGCGGAAACTGCGAATATTCTTTTCTGCCTAAATTTAGTTTATAAAGGATTAGTTTATCCACGAAGGCCGATATTATTGATTTTGTTTTAATCAAATTAAGATCGTCACCCTGCAGTTGCAAATTAACTTTGTTGAACATTCCAAAGATATCAGTCCAGTAATAAATATCAGTTTTACAATTGTTCAGATTTTCTTTCAAATTCGGATATTTTTCTTGTAAAAACTCCAACACAGATTCAAAAATGGCTGCAAATCTTTCTAAGCAAGAGCCTCTTGATAGCCAGCGAACTTCAGTGTGCAGAAGTAATCGAGTAAAGACTTCATCGTTTTTCTCACATAGCTGAGCAAATAACCGAGAGTCCTAACAACAGAGCTTCATTGCCGGGTAATGTAGACTCGTCCAACTGGAGAGAGAATCTGTTAGTCTGTAAGAACTTGCATAAAATGTTTTCCACATCGCGTCCCATCTCGTCTATGCGTCTCTGAACGGTGTTATTGCTCAAAGGTATTCTCTTTAAAATATCATGTGCGGGTTTGTGCAATAGATTGTTAAGGACCTCCGCAATGGCTGGTAAGATAAGCTGCTCTCCAATTGTGTGGGGTTTCCCCGACTTCGCTATTAGTAAAGATATATTATAGGACGCTCGTAAATCATCATCGTCTTTAATAGATGATGACGCAAATATCGATCTTATGGATGGCCTTTTGTCTAGTTTTTCTTTAAGTGCTTGAAAAAATGACAAGGGCTTACTTTTTTATCAGCATGTACTCTTGATAAGTGGTCATCAATTTTTGAAGGCTTCATGGCATCGTTACTGAATACTTTTTCACAAATGAGACACATCGGCAAGTGTTGATTTGATGGAGATGCAATAAATCCGAACTTCAAGTAGTCCAAACTGTATTGCCTGCATTTTTTTTCGTGTCCGCCATCATAAAACTCTCAGTAATCCTGCAAATAAAAAACTACCTGAATAAAAAACAATAATAAGCTGTTAAATTTGCACACTATCTTTGTTTTATCACACCCAGGTAATGGATTCTTGTTAGGTATTACTGACTTACTCTTTGATAAACTTGGATACCTATAGTAGGTAATTAGGTATAGAAAATTCGTATTAGGTAAGTAGGTACCTATCAGCATAAGAACGAAAACCAAAGCAAACTGAACACTTCAAAGTTTAGGTTAGGTTAGCCTACCTACTTAACAACTTAAGTGTAAGTAATTTTTTCAAAAACTTTTATACCTGCCTATTTAAAATATGTTGTATGTTGTGTTTACCACTTTTTCAGTCACTTTACTTCACTTAATTTAGCTATGTAATAACTTTGTAATCTCTTGAAATAAATGAGTACTTATATGAGTTATTATCGTTCAAGCTCCAACGAATTTCAAAACGCAAATGAACTTTCAACCTAAGTGCAAGCTCGTTAAATAGTAAAATATCAGGAACATGTTTGGACTTGATCATGAATTTGTTAGATATAAGGTATTTTAGTATATTTTAATTCTTATTTAAATCTACATATATATTGAAAACTGTCGTGATTATTAATAATTAACATTTCAAAATACTTTCATAAAACATTTTACTAACTTCAGAACGAAATGTCTGGATTTCTGAACGATTGTGACTCTTTGATCAAATTAAGTACTGTTTATGAGAAACTTCCTTAATTAATTATGTAATAAATTTATTATAATGTTAAAAAATGTTAAAAGTATTGTAATACATTAAATTAACATGTAAGCTATCTATCATTAAATTTAGGAGACCGGAAATGAGAATAAGAATGACATTTCCAGCTAGATAGCTAGTATAAACGTCCAGTCGTGACATTGAGAGGGACGTTTGCTCCAGAGCCGGCACAGAGTTAAGTACACTTGCATTGTATTATTGTTGCTTTATATTTTGTATTAGTTTTATTTATTTATATAATCGGTTATTTATTGAATCGTACGTAATACCACTGTCCCATTTTTAAAGGATAAATATTTGGTTATGTGATCGATAATTGTGTATTACATTTGATTAGAATTTTGCATAAATGTTGTTTACCTATGGTACTTTGTTTGTTTTATAAAATCTCGTTTGATTCAGCTATTGTTGTTTAAATAAATACCTCATTTTATAATGGATTACATTGCTTATTAAAATATACCTAATATACTTAAAATATGCTTTTGTTTGATTAAATAATGTCCACTAGAATAATACTTTATCCTAGATAACATATTCAAGTTATCAAGCTTACTCCTCCACTTCGCCCAGTCTCTCTTAAATACTTTATAACCTATGTCCTAAACAAATAGCACTACCTCCATGAACTATATTTTACATGACATAGATATCCATTTATTAATATTTATTTATTTATTTTTATTTTCTTTATTTAGGAATACAAACAGCTTACAATATTACTTTCAATATAAGAGAATAATTCACACGTTAGCCAGTGAAGTTTCCACATGATAATTTTACGAAAGTGAATAAATTAAACTAATAATAATAACACAACCCCCACATAACGGGATAGTGCAAGGAGGAAAAAGAGAGAAACTAATGAAAATAACATTCTGATCGCTGACGCCTAATCATTTTAGTCTCTATTATTAAACAAATAAAAACAAAATCGCTTGCCAACTACTCACCATTATTACCCTTTACGGAAGCCATTTATCCACCATATTTCACATGAAACAAATCAATGTCTGCGTATTTCTTATTGTGCGTATGACAAGGTCTGACCAAAAATCTGTTATTGGAATAGTTCGTTTTACAAAAGGCAACCGAAAATACATAACTGCTGCGGCTCTGTGACCTAGGACACCTGAATAGAATACCACCAAGAAGGTACGGGGAGTCTATCATATTATTGATTATTTTGTATATAAATGTCTATATGCGCCTGTTTACCTAATTTAGCGTTTTCCATATATTTCACTGGGGTTTTGGATAAATACTCACACTCTGTTATTATTCTGTAGCTTAATTACTAAAATAAAGGTTTATACTAATAAAAGTCACTATAATTATAAGTAGGACATATATTAAATCTAACAAATTCGTTCGTGTTAAATCGCGTAAGCGTCAAATAGAAAGCAAGTCAAAACGCGCCTGAAAGACGTACGCTCGAACTCATTATCTTGCACAAACTTGTCCACACAGACTTGCCGAGTTTTTCATCTTTTACGAACTTGAGACTTTACATTACTACAACAATGCTATTTCCTACAAAAATATTAATTATTCTTAGTACACGTAACACAACATAAACCATACAGTCCTACCTATCTTGAAAGTTTTAAATAAGAACTTGTGTTAATTTAATAGGGGTCGATTTTTAGACCTCGTCGACCCCCAAAATCAGTTTTCGTTTATGTCGACCCCTAGGAAACCGATATCGACCCCAAGGGGTTGATATCGACCACTTTGGGAATCCCTGATCTAGACGCAGGGTAATTTTATTTTAAATACCGTGTCAGGTTATTTAATTCCCTTTATGACTTTGCCTCAACAACAGCCGCGCGAGTATCCAAAGCGTAGTTTTAACAAGCGCGAGTCTATTGAAATAAAAATGAGTTGGATAATTTGTTACAAATTATAGGCATAAAGAAATGTATTCCCTTGAAAGGGTAATACATTTCAGATATATTGATTCCAAAAAATGACGGAAGTAAACGTTTTATACTAAACCTTAAAAAGTTGAATAAATTTGTATATCCTCAACATTTTAATACGGAAGACATTACTCTGCTATTCGGCTTATGAGTAAAGATTGTTTTATGTTCACCCTTGATCTTAAGGAAGCTTACTTTTTACTTCCAACTCATGAGTAACAGGAAATTGTTACGGTTTTATTGTTATAAATAGTTTAAATATTTTAATGTCATTTAAATAATCATAATTGAGTCACCCAAATGAAATTCTACCTAACATAATGTCAACATACCAATCCATACATATATGCAGTCTACAGACTAACGTCTGATTGCAATATGGCAACGTAACGAAGAAACAGCCCTTGAGATTTTAGTCAGGCACTACCCACACTTCTTCATAAAGAACTGTTCAATTTTATAGAAGCAGTTTTCAACCAAGTAGTTGCGCATTTTTTTCTAAAACTCACCAAGCGACTCTCTTATTAAACTTCAAATTTGATTATATATTTTCGGCGCCATTGCAAAGAAACTCCGATGGAACAGTGTAGTTTGACACGGATGCAGACGGAGCTGATCTGATCGGCGTGCTCGCTCATATTTTTCAAATAAATGTAAGTTATTTTTTACGAATATACTACATTCATAAATATAAAGAGTTAAAATGTTGAGCTTTTTAAAATATGGTACGCAACTATCCGTTTGTTTTAATCTACAGATGGCTCGGACACATCACTTCTGCATCTTTACAACATTTGCACATCCCACGGCGTTTCCCCAGAATATAATACCATACCTCAAAGTTGAAGCCACCAATCCGAGATAAGCTGTGAGCACTGCCTGTCTGTTTACAGCTTTAGTGAGCATATAAAGAGCATAAGCGTGCTGGCTTAATTTGTTGCAAACGTTATCTATTTGAGTACTCTAACTCATGTCCCTATCTATGGCAAGGAAGGCTATTTAAGTCCAGAAATGTCTGTACACTTGTTTCCTGTACTGATTTATTTTCATACACAATATTCAAATCCGCGTCTCTGCAAATAATCCCATCTTATTATTTGTACATTTAGGCATGTCGTTAACATATACTAAAAACAGCAGGGGACCAAGTACGCTGTCCTGAGGCACCCCGTATTTTATGTGACCAGGTCTAGTGTAGTATGAAGTTTCCGTTTTGGTCTTTGGACATATTATTGTAATACAAGTCAATTGAGTTCTATTACTAAGGTAAGATTCTATCAGCTTAAAAATGTTACCTCTTACCCCGTAGTCATATAACTTCCTCAATAGGATTGAATGATCTACGTAGTCAAAAGCCTTCATCATGTCCATGAACAAAACATAAACCGGCAATCTTTTGTCCATTCTTTTGTTCATAAAGGAGTTGGTAAATCGCCATATTTATATTAATTGACTCTGTGTAATCTTAGACTGTGTAATCTTGTAAGTAATTTTTGTAATTCCAATGTATAATCTAAATATACACAACACTGTGAATTTTTATATGTTTTGTTTTCTTTATTAATTACAACATTGATGATATTCTCTAAATATCTACACGGTTATATCTCGAGGCCGAAGACAAGATCGACGATCAAACGAACTTACCTGAAGTGAAGTTCGATCTTGATTATCTTGTCTTCGTCGGAGAGATTTATCGTCCCTCCCTACCCTTAACACTGTAGTCCATAGAATCAATGTTGATATGGGTAGTCTTTGCTCTAAAATAATGAACATGCGAATCTCAGGTACCAGGGAAATGGCGGAGAAAGAGACGACAATACATTTGTGTCTCTTTTTCTCTAAATACCTGTGTGAGTTGGTTGGCATAGCGGGGCTACTACATGGTTAAATCTCTCCGACGAACACAAAATAAACAAGATCGAACTTCACTTCAGGTAAGTTCGTTTGATCGTCTGAATAATATTTAAAGTTATCTCACACTGTTTATTGATCAAAGATTCATTATTTAAAAATAAATTAGAAAATCTAAATAAATTAGAGATGGGTAACCCAGACTCAGACCCCAAGATGAGTGACCCTAGAATTTTTAAGACTGTCATTATTGAAACGTCATCCTCTCGGAACAGTATACAGAAACAATTAGTACCTAACTCATCGCACCATGTATTAAAAATAATGAATTTCCTGCGTTCGTCCAGGGAACGCGCAATAGTTGCATAGTTTTAATAACAAAAGAACAAGCCGTGCACCTTCAGGGTCCATCATCAGACCCTGAGTATTATTACAAACCCGAAAAATAGAAAAGGATGGAATGAAAAAAATACTGATTACCTACTTAAACTTAAATCTATAGTTACAGTGGGATTTGAAAATGGCTGGCTTGAAAGTAGAATTCCAGAATACCAGCATACTTCTACAAATAAGTCAATGGGAAATGGATTGGATAACTTGATGAGTTTTATTGAACGAAAATCATATTACAGTGTTATAACTGGTAGTTAAATAGGAGAATAACCAGCTATAGGTGATTCCATCATATATCTTCTTTAGCTTTATCTTATATCACAGAGGGCAACAATCAAGTTAAAATATGCATAACATCTTCTTTCTAGTCGTTTCACTCTTGGCAGTGGTCGTGGTCGTTACTGGTTGGTGGCTCCCTTCACCAGTCGCCGCCATTCTTCCCTGATGGCTGCTCTTCTTGTGCACTTATGAAGGGGTCCATCCAAAGCCTTCCTGACTTGGTCTGTCCATCGAGTTGGAGATCTGCCGCGAGCCCGGGCGCCCTTCAGAGTGTCTTGCACAACTAACCTTTCGATACTGGCATTGTCACGCCGAGAAACGTGCTCAAAAATGACAAAATAAACATGTACATAGTACCTATTCAAGATATTAAACAAAAATCAGACCAAATGTATCAAAGTGAAACCAAAGATTTGGTTTTTAGTAGTTTTCTTTGGCAGAAGGCACATTCAAGTTGAAAGTAGTACACCATCACCATCTATACATAGAAACAAAGTCGCTTCGCGCCGTCTGTCCCTATGTATATATGTACACTTCGAGCTTTTAAACTACGCAACGGATTTTAATGCGGTTTCTAACAATAGATAGAGTGATTCAAGAGGAAGGTTTAACGGCAAGAAAAAGAGCATAGAGATGGAGGTGTGCGCGAACGAAGTCGCGCCGAGTACACCAGTATTATATTAAGTTACGCAATAAAAAACTAAACTATTTATCAGCATCTATATCAAGATACTCGGCATGGCCGTCGGAATTAACTGCCCTAGGGGGTTCTCCGCCACCTCCCAGTCTGAGTCTGGCCCCTTCCGGCGATAGAGGGAACATGGAGTCTTTACAGTACGCCTGCACCCTGATCTCGTATATAACATGCCTGATCACGTTCACCAACACCGTCGTGTTATGCGCTCCTGGTACGTCGATATCGTGGATCAGGGTTTGGGTGCCATTGTGCGTCATCTGGAAGAAGAGTTTTGGGTTAACGTTACTGGTGTTATGGTGTCCGAGTACAGTGGCGAGTGCCTTGACAGTGACTGTTTACGCTACAGCCAGTCCAGTGCTGTTTCTCTGTCGATATGGACGGGCAACGTCAACAAATACATTTACAATTTGCTCAAAATTCTCTTCATACTGCCGGCCACCATACTGCTACTACTTATTATCTACTGCTACTACTACTAGTACCTAGTACTACATAACTATGCCCCCTATGCCTTGCACCACAGTACTTAATCCAAAATTAAAAGGAAATTTCTCCAAAAAACAGCTGAAGCTCAAATTGACAAAATCCCATGTTGATTAAACAAATCGACTGAATCCCAGCATTTATTCCCGGTCGTAACACTGGGTACGACTGGGAATAAGATGTCATGGAAATAAAAATCTAGTAGGGTAGGTGTTGCGTAGGTGTAGCAGAGGTGTAGGGGAGGTATAGGGGAGGTAAAGACGTGGTAGGGTAAGATTAGGGTAGGTGTAGGGGAGTGTACGGGAGATCCCTGACATATTGGATTTTAGCAGTAAGAGGGTGTGCATGCTGATTTAAATATGAGATTAATTGTGGTAGGTAGTATTTAGTTTAACTGGAACTTACATTGACTTGACCTCTGACTTGAACTACAACTTCAAATCCATTGTTAATTATTGTTTTGTTCACCATTAGCGCTGCCACCTCAAATATTTTCACCTGAAATAAAAAAAATAATGTGCAAGAGTTACGGGACGTGTGCTATCCGGAAAAGAAGAAATATAGCAGCAATTTATACAATATCTCTTTCAGTATGGCTGACGACATTAGGTCTTAGAGACAGAGCAGCTAGGAATTCTGGGGACCAGGAATCAGATAGAAGCACATTGTGTTGCGTTTTTGTAATGATCGCAGTTTCTCTACGTGAAGGATTAGAAATGAGGATATAAATTATCTTGGCGTTAATGTCGCAGTTGTTTTCTCGCGAGGGCCCGTGGTCCGCCTTGACCATAATCTAGGTATTGGCAGATCAGGTAATTAAAGTGGACCATTTGACCTCCGTGACTCTGCTAAGGGGAACCTGATGGTAACCTTTCGCTTACGACTTAACCACTAGGCTACGGACGCACCACTGATGATGATGCTATTTTACAAACTATTGTGCAAATGAATATTCGAAATTGCCAAAGGAAAATTTTGCTATCAGTTTTAAGGTTTACGGAAATATTGTTTGATCAGTGTAAGATAGTGGTCACCCGTGACATAAGTGACGACGCTATTCAACTTTGCTGGACATCATACAGTACAGAACACTTATTGTACTTACCCTGTATCCTAAAATAGGACAC
Organism: Blastobasis adustella; assembly: GCA_907269095.1. Lineage (NCBI taxonomy): Eukaryota > Metazoa > Arthropoda > Insecta > Lepidoptera > Blastobasidae > Blastobasis > Blastobasis adustella. The sequence continues at coordinate 5,141,038 of OU026132.1, forward strand.
TCTTTATTTTCCACGTCTCTCCATTCTATTTCAAAAGAGTCGCTGTTTAGTTTGTAGCCCGTAATGTATGGTATCGGTAGAGGGCGTTCAGTGGTCGCAACATCTTTGGTAACCAATGCAGTAGAAGTAGCTACAGGGGTAGAAGACGTCACCGGAGTAGGTGACGTCACCCGGGCGGAGGACTCTACCGGGGCTGCTCTCACCAGGGCGACAAACATCGCCAACACATAGAGGAGCGTCAACATGTTTCATCTGTAAAAAATGCGTGAGTTTTTCATGATAAACAGTAGACAGCGTGCGCCTCGGGCGCTAGCTATGACTAGTCCCTAATGAGATAGAAGTCTTGAGGCCTTGAAGCGTCAGGGATCTCTATCATAGTCTAAGGGAAACACTTGTATTGTAAATGTGCACCAAAAATAAATTGGATAAAAGTGTTTACTACGCAGTACCTGATGGTACTACTACTAGTAGACAATGGCTGTTTTTCGAAGAGCCAATTAAAAATAAATATAAATTCAAATGATTATGATAGATGACGTTGATTAGACACGATTCTGAAAACTAAATCAAAACGAGACGGTTAAATGTACAAAAATGTAGACATTTTGCTTTTTATTCTCAGAAAAGGTACTAAAACGAAGTATCTTTTCACGAAACACCTTTCCGAGTAACTTCGGTTACCAAATTCAATACTTGAGAATGCTGTCTAAGCAGCGCCATCTAGTGAGGCACGCCGAACTTCACTTTTCACTTTTTAAAATAACTGTCTGAAAATCCCCCATTAAAAATAATCATCTTAGCGTTAATGTCTCGGTTGTGTTCTGGAGGACGAGGGCCCGGGGTCCGCCTTGACCATGATCCAGGATTTCGCGATCAGGTAATTACAGTGGAGCGACTACCATCTGATCTCCGTGACCCTGTTACCAGGGGAACTTGACCAGATTGGATCATGGTTACAAATTCAGTTGCCTGAATTTGCAGGTTTCAACACGATGTTTTTCCTTCACCGTAAGAGCATCGGTTAGTATTTAACTAATGTACATAACTCAGAAAAGAGTCATTGGTACATGGCCGAAGCGGGATTGAACCCGGTATCTCTCGCTTACGAGTTGGATACTCAACCGCCCAGCTACCGACGGTCGAAAATCCCCATTACCTTGGAATAATTAAAATATCTTAAGCAAATTGTACTACTCACCCAAATATTTGATAATTTGTGTTTATCATCCCCTACGTATGACTTCTTAACGCAAATCTTTGAAGACGAGTCGTCGAAATCACTGTTAGAACACTACTGTTGTAGAAGGTACTGTTTCACTGGATATAAGTAATTTCTTTTGAGGAAAATGTGGTGGCGCACTGGCATTGCCATGCTGACTTGGGAAAACAGTACGGGAGTTAGGTACAAACAAAATACCACACCTGTTTCCTGTAGTGATAGTTTAAGACCACATCGTTCCTTAAGACGTAGGTAGTAAGAAAACCCAACAGCTGATCAAAAACTGAAAGGTAAAATTGAAATAACAATTAGGATCTCGTCTACTTTCCTTTTAAAAAGCCAGGTTGATATAATTGTAAAAGGTGTTGGTGGAAACTTTAATAATAATAAGAAAAATAATCATCTTAGCGTTAATGTCCCGGATACGCTCTCGCGCGCTAGGGTCGCCTGAACTAATAACGTATTATTGGAACGAAAAAAAAACGCTGTGTGTGTCGGTGTATTTCTCCTAGGCATCTTAGCTCCCGAAAGAATGGGCCAATTTCAACGAAGGTTCTTCGAGCTCATGGCCGGTCGAAAAATCGCGAAATCGGAAAAGTGTGGCCGGTGTTAAAGCGGAAAAGGCTAACAAAAGGAACGGTGTAGGGGTAAAGCCAGTTTTTTTTTGTTCTACGTAGGCACAAACGAGCGGACAGATCACCTGACGGTAAACGGTAACTATCGCCCATAACATTTACGATTCATGAATTAAGGTTGTTGGCAAGAAAAATGAAGAAGAGCGTGTGTATTGTCACACAGAGGTCTAAGATGAAATGTTTGTAATTACGCTGGCTACCTTATCCTTCAAACCGGAACACAATAATGCAAGCTTTGTTGCTGCTTGGCGGCAGAAATAGATAAGGCGGTGGTTCTCACCCAGGTGGACTCCTCAGGCTTGACAGAGTTCTACCAACTGTTTAATCCAAAATGGTTTTTAGGTCTGTTTTGAGTACGATATAATATAGGTAGCTTTGTCGGAGCTTTACCGAAACCTGTCGGTTAAATTAGGAATTATTATTTGTACCTCGTGCGTAAATCCACTATCTATCATATATCATTATTAAGCACTCTTATAAAAATTATTGCCAAATCCTGAATCATGGTCAAGGCGAACCCCGGACCTTGTTCGCGAGGCACATCCGAGACATTAACGCCAAGATAACGATGATGATAATTGATTGTGATGGTGTCGTTGACAAAATCTGCTGATGCATTTCATTTGTTTACATAGGCAGGTACGTCGTCAGACGTCATTGCATGTATTTCCGTAATGAGTAACACACTGTGATACCTATTTTCCTGTTACGTTGCCTTACGTTCGCAACAATAGTTTCTTGAGTCCTGGCGTTACCGATTCATGAATATATTTTTTTTTCAAAATTATGTCAGTGGGTTCTATGGGTACCCGCACTCCTCACCTAGAGTTCGTCTCTGATCAATTAGCTTTTGGCACACTAGAATAAGACCACGCTAAGTCCGAATCGCTTATTAAAAATAAAAATCTCTGCATGGCAACTTATGCAAAGTTTTTTAAACGTCATAGACCGTCATTCGCAAAAGTCATAACAATTTGGTTTCTGTAGGATTGTTTATTTTCGTGAATTATGAAAAATATTAAATAATAGGCAAACAATTAAAAAGGAAGTGCGGGAGATAATTTTCAGCATGATTAATAATTTAGACAAACCAAAAGTACAAGTTCAAGCTAATAGTGACCAAATAACTGAATGTTTACAAGAAGGACTGACTAGGACAGATCATCCCCAGATTATTGCCATATCTACACCTATATATATTTTACTACTGTCAGTCAATACGGACTTATCGTGGTCATATTCTAAGTAAGTAATATCTTTGCGATAATATCCCGGTTGTGCTCTCGCGCACGAGTGCCCGGGGTCCGCCTTGACCATGATCTAGGATTTGGCAGATCAGGTAATTGCGGTGAATCTGCTACCAGGTGAACCTTGTATCATGGTTACACATTCAGTCGCCTGAATGTGCAGGTTTCATCACGATGTTTTCCCTCACCGTGAGCATCGGTTAGTGTTCAACTAATTTAGGTACATAACTCAGAAAAGAGTCATTAGTCCACTAAAATTAAAAACAAAACATCCCGGTTCATATCAGGGTCCGCTTTTCTACATTTCTTTCTCACTTCGCCCAGTTCTCAGCATTCGCTTCCTGGGCCTCCTGCAGGGTCCTCATAGCGGCAGGCTTAGTCACATTTCCCATATATCCTTACACAGCACATGACCAAACCAGCGCAGGTCAATTGTCATTATATTTGACCAAAGTTGTACCTACACAGTTTAATGGACGAACGTGAAGTAGGCTGTCAAATGCAAAGGAAATTCAAATTACAAATAACTGGCTGTCTCGCTGAGACATCGTTCGCGTGTTGTCCTACCGTCTAAACCTTCCTCTTGAATCACTCTACCTATTGCTGTAAACCGTATTAAAATCCATTGCGCAGTTTAAAAGATCTAAGCGTAATTAATGCTTTGTGTTGAGCATTCTTGATGGTACTGCATCACATCACAGCCCATAACAGTCCACTGCAGGTCTTAAGGTCTCCTCCCACGAAAGGGAAGGTTATTGCCATAATCTCTACGCTTGGCAGGCGTGTTGGAGATCGCAGTGTTATAATATAACAATGGAAAACGCTGTTGCCCATTTTTCAGTCTACAAAGACGCTTAGATATTTTGCCTCGAAAACATTAGCGCCTTGTAACGACACCCACGAGTGTAAAGGGTTGGTGCTAATCTATTCTGCCGGATACCTACACGTCTAACGGAACTGCATAATAATATATATTAAAACACTTTTATACACTAGTTCCACCGAATATAATTTAAATTTATAAACTTTTAATTAATTGCGACCAGTTCGGACATTATCTTCTGGCAACGTATACATTTTAACAATATTTGTCCATTACCATATTTACACGATGTCTTGTTGATTTGAATTTAATCTTATGTCAATATTACAGAGAGACTTTGTTTTATACTATGTAAAGATGTAAGTGAAATAACAATTCGAAACTACGAATATTCTGGGGCAGTTATATTTATTATTCTCAGGCATCTCCATTGACTGGAAACTGCCATGGTCTAGTTAGTGGCAGCATGCTTATGAGACTAACAACCAAGGTTAAGCAACGATTGCAGAGTCCTGTAACTTCCTGGACTCCTGGTCCTGGATCTTGAGGCTAGTCAAATGTCAGCACCGCGACGAGCTCACCACTCGTTAGTGTGCCTTCTAATCCCGTTGCTGCAGTGAGGTTGACCAAGAGCGTTGTTGTTGTTGTTGCGTTGTTTTTTCTGAAGAGCGTCGGTGGCCGAGCGGTTACAGTATCCGTCTCGTGAGCCAGGGGTCCCGGGTTCGAATCCCGCTCCGGCCATGTACCAATGACTGTTTTCTGAGTTATGTACATTAGTTGAATACTAACCGATGCTCTTACGGCGAGGGAAAACATCGTGATGGAACCTGCTCATTCAGGCGACTGGATGTGTAACCATGATCCAATTTGGTCAGGTTCCCCTGGCAGCAGGGTCATGGAGGTCAGATGGCAGTAATTATCCACTGTAATTACCTGACCTGCCAAATCCTGGATCATGGTCAAGGCGGCCCCCGGGCCCACGTTCTCGAGAGCACAACCAGGACATTAACGCCAAGATGTTTGGCTGTTGTTGTTTGACTTTGGTTCCCTGTGTGTGTTCGTTCTAACGGTTTTCCAATGGGAGTGTTCTGAGGAACTATTTGATCTGGTGCCTACAGCACGATTTGGCCATCGCACCACCCGCCGCGAGCTGGCTACTCATTCCCATTACGTAGAAGTCACCCTCTAGTGGTGAAGATTCGAAAGAATGTTTCTCGCTCGTACAAGTAGGATGTGGAATGAACTCCTAGCCTCAATGTTTCCTTTGGACATGGGATCGTTCAAGAGGTCTCCTTAGAGGCGGGCAACGCATTGGTAGAGCCCCTGGTGTTGCTGATGTCCATAAGCAACGGTGATCACTTTCCATCAGATGGCCCGCATGCTTGTTTGTCTGACGTATTACATTAAAAGAAATACTAAAGTTGGAATGGAGGTTTGGTCTTCCACGCAAAAAGTACTGAACGGATTTTGGGCAGCAATATAGCTTATGGCCCAGAACAGCGCATAGGCAATTTATCTCGAAATTCAAAGCAAGACTGATCGAAAGACAATAGCGAAATGAAACTGTTATTTCCTTTTACTTTTCTATTTATTAACCATAAATGTACAGTTTTACAGTAATTATTAATTACTGCAATTATCAATATAAACACAACATATTTAAAATCATTAAATTAAAACTTATTAAAGTACACTCACTCATCCACCAACTCACTAAACTATGCATTTCGCACTTCCATTAAATATATGTATTATGTAAATTTCAGCCGTATGCGATGCAGTTGGTCGCGAACTGTGCGGTTCCAAAGGATCTTTCTTCCACGCACACTAAGGTTGTGAAAAGAACTACCTGGAGAGGTTTTCCCTGGAGAGTACAACATGGAGATCTTCATGAAAGGGGTTAAAAGGTTTTTACGGAGTTGGCAACGCGTGGGTGATGCCCCTTGTATTGCAAACGTCCATAGGCTGCGGCGACTGCTTACCATCAGGCAGGCCGTAAGCTTGTTTGCCACCTTGGTGGTATAAAAAAAATAAAAAAGTTAAGATGCATTTTCGATTGGTCTTATAAGGAAGGGCTGGTAATGCCTCAGGACCATATAGCAACTAAACAGTTATAGTCCCTAACACCTAAGAGACAGAGTCGTGAAATAAGGCAATAAAATAAAATAATAATGTTGGTGTCAATAACGCGGTTACGCTCTCGTACACAATAGCCCGGGATCTGTCTTTACCATGATCCAGGATTTGGCAGACCAGGTAATTACATTAGAACGACTGCCGTTTGACCCTCTTGACCCTGTTATCAAAGGAGTCTGATCAGATTAGATCACGATTACGCACTCAGTCGCCTGAATGTGCAGGTTTCCTCATGATGTTTTCCCTTACCGTAAGAGAATACAACTTCGTGTTGTATAACTCAGAAAAACTCATCGGTGGCGGCACTGGGGATCGAACTGGGTACCTCTCGCATACGAGGTCGACCCGTTAGCCTACGCCACGCTCGTGACGTTATGCAATACATTTTTCACAACAAGTTGTTATTTTTGATAGATCTCATAAAAACGTACAAATTTCTATTGGGAAACTACGTATAAAAAGCAGGGTTGATATCGGTTGCTACATAGATTTGTGATTGCAATAAAACTAAACAAGTGCGAGTTGTTTTAAAAACAGGGGTTCCGTATCATAATTATAAAAGTACTAATAATAATACACTAGGACAATTCAAACAGCGCCATCTAGCCCCAAAGCTAGCTAAGCTAAGCAAGCTGTGGTTCGATTAGGCTGTATCATCCGTTAGCATTTGTAAAAAAGGAATTTATTGTATGAGAAGATATTTCCTTATGAAATTTCTGTTTTGCTTTATGAGTTGCTTCAACCTTTATTATGCGTTCAGATAAGGAATGGAACACGTTGTCTGCGAGTGTGTTCGCAGATAATTATAATCTGGATGCCTTCAAGGCTAGAGAGAATAGGCTGTTCCTAGACAGGCATGATCCATCTTCGGCCGCATCGTCACTTACTACCAGGTGAGATGGCGATAAAATGACTGGCTAGTCTAATAAAAAAAGAGTAACTGATAATAGAGTGACAGTAATGCATTAAATCGTTGACAATATAATGATTAGTAATCACGTTATTGCCAATTTCATATGATAAGATAGGCTCATTGTAGTGCTAGAGAAAATAAATTCTCATGTTTTGCAATCGTTTCAAGTGACAGACCTACACAACCAAATAACCAGACAGCATAAATAATAAAGTCCCGCTTACAACCATTAGTTGCGGAACCCTAACCAGCAATAAATTCTAGATCGCTTACGAAATATTCCATTTCGATAGAAAATAAATATTTCGCAACAGTAAATAAAAATTGGAAAAGTTATAAACTAAAATAAAAAAAACACACATTTTAAAAATCCATTACATTTACTGAGCGGTACAGGTTTATTTTTCGCAAATATTTATACATAACTATTAACTAAGTAGATAAATTAACAGTATTCCATTTAAATTTTAATTGTCATTCGTAATATTTTCTTGAATTTTGTAGTAGATATGTTTGCTATGGTCCACATCGGCTTCCATTTAACAATAGTGGTGATCGCACACGGAGCTCCCACCCCACCAGAGCATTCAAGTCAAAGCGGCGATGTCATCCTGAACACTGAGCAGGCAATAGGAACAGTAACCAACAACTTATTCGCAATACTGAAATTTAAAGGCGTCAAAGAAAAGCCGAAACTGGAAAAGTTCGCACTTATGCAAAAGTTTTTAGTCGCACAGACTATGAAAGACCACTTCGTTCTGAAAACGATAGCGCAAATAACAAAAGTCGATAAAAAGAGCATTGATAATGGAACAGCTAGTTTTATTAGTCTGATAAATGAAATATTGGATTCAGACAGGAACGCCGCCGTAAGCGACGAAGATAATTCCATGCTAGCAGCTTGCATTACTCAAAAACTGGTCAATAATTTGGACAATTATTTCGCAACCATGCTTGATCTGCATACGGCGTCAGGAACATATGGCCCAGTAGCAATAAATCTCAATAAAGATATCCTGGAAATATTGGGAAACAAAACTTCATCTGCCTCACCTAATTATAGAACAGAGAACGTGTCACAAGACATTTTAAATAAACACACTGAGTTTGACGAGAATGTTCCATCGAATGCTACATTTACAGGACATGATCATGAGGAGGAACTGATTCCAAATACAAACCCATTTTGGGGTAAGATCTTATAGTATTTTTCTAGAGTAGCTGACATCACAATTTTTTAAATTTCTCAACCATTAAAGGGGACTGGACAATTTTGCCTATGAGCAATAACGTTAAGCGATATATCGTTAGAAACGATTTCTTACATTCTATGTCTTTTACTATGGCGGCAAATTACGAATCGCTGTGGGCAAAAGTTTGGATTAAACTGAAAATTCATAGTGGACCGAACAATTTAGTCTATAATGACTCATAACATTAAGCGACGTTTAAAATCCATTGTAAAATCTGATAGTAATAAATAAAAAGCAATAATAAATACATTTCTATGAAGTTTAATTTCATTTGGCCTTGACTTTTTTCCCACAGCAATTCAGACTTGCCGCTATAGTAAAAGTTGTCTTAAAGAATTGACCGGTAGGTCCCAAGCGAGATTTAGGACGTACTTGGGCTTTCTCTACATTAGAAGAATCAATCTTGAAAAAAATTCCAAAACTTTGGAATTGGATTGCCATCCAATTGCTTGATGTGAAGTAATCACTTTTTCGACGTCTTTCCTTTGCGTTACCAGTTGGAGCTCCTCCACAGGCTCGCTTTGCTGGTGGTCTAAAACAAATGTCTGCAGATACAATACAAGAGCCTAAGTCAACATTAACAAAATTCCATTACAACTACAGAAATTTTAACTACTGAAATAGGGTGCCATTAACTATAGTTTATGATCCAAGATCTCATCCTAAACCTCAGGATTTGTTTTAATTAATAAATTAAATATTTTTTCATAAATGCTCCACAGTAATATGTTTCATAAGGGGCCTTGTATTGAAGCTAAAAGGCCAGTATCACATCGACTCCACTCCATCCATATGTCCATTACAGTGACCACATTACATCGGGTGGAGTCTCTGTGATTTTGTTTCGTTGTCACTAATAAACTAACTAACATATATTTCGGAAAACCTGGCGTTAAATCTTCCTTTTTTCTTCTACTACTTCTCTTCTCTTAAATTTTCTTGTGGGACCCGAGGAGTCTGCTATTTTACTTTCTCATAGTCCAGTTCGCTCGATCTTCAGCATTATTGGTGATAAGTTTGATGGCACACGTCAAGCCATCGCCCCGATATACTATTTCCAGAAGTACTGAACCGAATTTAAAGAAATTAAGCTAACACTGGGTTTCAAATGAAGAAAACGGGAGTTCGCAAGCTATTAAAAAATCAGTCCATCTGTTCTGGAGCAACGATGCCACAGACACACACACACAAGGATACAATACACTTCTACACGTCAAACTTTTACAATAACTTGTCTTATTGCATCATGTGTTAAAAAAAATTCAATCGAACCTAAAAAAAACTCATACTTTCACGAGGTGCCAATCTGTTGCCGCGACTGTAGAGTTCAATGATTTCAAGAAAGGGATGAATAAGGTTTTTACGGAATTGGCAACACGGGAGTGATAGCATTGACATTGCAAACGTGCATACGCTACGTCAACTGCTTACCATCATCAGTGTCATCAGGCGGGCCTTAAGCTTGTTTGCCACCTTAGTAGTATTAAAAATATTTCTTCTTGCCTCTACGATGAATTGCCATAGCTGAGTAGCATGCGAGAGCCAATGGCCTACTACGTGAGCATGCTGAAGACCGGGCGAAATGGAGGAAGAAAAGTCAGGAAGCGGATCCTGGCATAAGCTGGGATAGACGATAACATGATGATGATGATATTTTCTTGCCTCTAGAACCTCACAAGAGTGCAGAGGAGGTCAGCGGGCGTCGCATCTTCGGAGGAAAAAAGACCAAAGCGAAACACTATCCATTCGTCGTCAGTCTATCCATGTTCAATCAATTCCAGTGCGGTGGATCAATACTCAGCGACGAAATTATTATCACTGCGGCTTCCTGTGTACAAATGTGAGTGGCTTAAGTCTCCATGGTGGTTTGCAGTTGTTTATGGTCCTGAAACTCTCTTTCAGTTTTCTGCTTAGATTATTGCTTGTATTTTATTCATAATTCGTAGTCTACCCGCTCTCCGGATGTCTGATAGAAAAGATTATGAAGTCGAGAAAACTGAATGTCAGCAGTCTAAGTCGCTGTCGTAATAGCTATCCGCAAAGGTCGTGCGAACATGGTCGTACGACTAGGGGTTTTGAGGTCTCCTACTGCTACGACGTCTATCAAACGACCATGGTCGCTTGACCATTGCCAATTAAGACATTAATGACATAACATCGGAAAATTCTAGTATTCGGACTTGCTAAACATTAAATGCACAGGGCCGGCCTTTGTGGAGATCTCTGGGAGAGGCCTATGCCCAGCAGTGGGCGTCATCTGGCTGATATGATGATGATTATGAAACATTAAATTTCCTCGACTGTACATAACTGTATATTCAATAAATAGCTAATTAGGCAGTAAATCAAGATACGCGGTGAATGTAAATCCGGTAAAAGCATAAAAAAAGTCGGTCATTTAAAATCGCATAAATAGCCCGTTATTACCAGTCCACTGTTGGACTTGAGCCCCCTCCACATTGGCAAAAATGCCACAAATGAGTCAGATAGGTTTGTGGCACTCAAATAAATATAGCGCCACAAACTTGTACATAGGTCTTCTTCCATAACATTAGTTTATGATACTTGTCAATATATAGGTCAGATGCTACAGTGTCACAAACCTATCTGACCAGCGGGGCTATTGGCTATCTCAATGGGCGTTATTGTCCCGGTCGTGCTCTCGAGAACGAGGGCCCGGGGTCCGCCTTAACCATGATCCAGGATTTGGCAGGTCAGGTAATTACAGTGGAGCGACTGCCATCTGACCTCCATGACCCTGCTACCAGGGGAACCTGACCAGATTGGATCATGGTTACACATCAAGTCGCCTGAATGTGTAGGTTTCATCACGATGTTTTCCCTCACCGTAAGAGCATCGGTTAGTATTCAACTAATGGCCGGAGCGGGATTCGAACCCGGGACCTCTGGCTTACGAGTCGGATACTGTAACCACTCGGCCACCGACGCTCAAACTGATTTTGGCTAAAGATGCGCCAAATACGTTGCTGTAGCGGCAAAGCAAAATTTACATGATGTGGTATTGCAATTTTGCTCTCGTACTGTGTACAGTAGGGCAGGTGCTAACACACTCAACTTACCCTGTCTATTTACCACAAGGCCGCACAGAGAACCTACGTATCCATTACAATAACATTCTTCAAACCTTGCAGAGCCCACAACAACCGTTTCTACCGTGAAAACCCAATGTTCCTGGCAGTCAGGGTTGGAAGCAACTTCTACAACGACGGCGGCGAGCTTATACCAGTTTTGGAAATCTACTTTCACCCGGAATATACACCGAAAACATTAAACAACAATCTAGCGTTGTTAAGGCTATCGAGGACTATTAATTTTGCAATACCATCGGCCATGAGGAGGGTGAAGAGGATCGACATAGACCATCGCGCTTCACCGCTTCCTCTCACCATTAATGGGGTCACTATCGTCGGATGGGGAGCGTCTGCGGTAAGGTATTCTTGGATATTGAATAGAAACAGATACTTGGGGCCTATCATTGTAATGAACTCCCCGATTTAAAAAATATACCACACATAAATCATGTACACATATTATATTTCAACCATTTGTATTGAATAAAAACAAAAATCTTCAAAACGAATATACGACCCAATTGAATTAATTTTTGTAAAATGTATCAGAAATTATACGTAAAAATGTATATACGTAATATTAAACACATAAAAATATCGTATAATAAATACGTAAAAATATCCATTAGATCGTAAAATGGCACCAATCACAGATCGAATTACCGAAGACGTAATACGACCAATGAAGGACTAGTTGTGACCTCATAGCAACTAGTCATTTTACAAATAGTATGACAAACAGGATTTTTCCCGTCAGTTGCAACAACAATGCGTAATTCGATATTATGTATTTTTGGAATCGACTCGGAAAGCCTTCATTTGATACCTCACTTTCATTTGATTGATAGATTTCAAAGATTTTTTTCGAACAAACGTGTGCGAACATCGAAATTAGTATGTTTTTTACTTATTGGAGCCAGCTGAACTTTGGCCATGTTTTCCAAAACTATTATTATTATTATTCCTGAACAGACAGGCAGTTGGATCCTCAACCTGTTGACATTCTCAATTAATTTATTTTGTTTTTCTGAAAATATTCATCCATTCGATTTTTAAAGGCGTTGGTACTCGATGCTGATACAACATAGTCAGATAACTTGTTCCAAAGCGCCACGACTCTGTTGCTGAAAAAATGCTTGTGCGGGTTGTTGTTGGTTTATGATTCCGTTAGAACTGTAAATATTTAGGCCACGCAAGAGGTCCTGGGTTCGATTACCAGCCGTACAGAAAAAAAAAAAAATGATGAATTTTAATTTTTGTTACGGGTCTGGGTGTTCTTTGTATAATAAGTATGTATTTAAAAGTATTTAAGTCATATATCAGTTATCTAGCACCCATAGTACAAGCTTTGCTTAGTTTGGGGCTAGATGGCGCTGTGTGAATTTGTCCACGATTATTTATTTATTATTATTTCGTTGAAAAGAGGACACTGGCCTCTACAATTACTACAAGGGGGACTAACTGAACCTTTAGAGATGTTTTAAATATTTAAAACTTCTTTCAGAAAACAAACATCTTAAAAAACCCATGGTTGAGCAGGATTAAATATGATGTGCTCGACTATTACCCAATCGACGATTGTCAAGAAATTTATGGCAAGTGAGTTATTGATACCAATATTATGAAGTGGTATTATAGACCTTTTAAACTTTGACATAGTTTTTCAACAATTTAGTTTAGTACCTACTAATGGACCAGGCGCGACTTCGTTGGCGACCTACTTTTCTTTCTTGCCTATAGGCACTTGCGCGACTTTCCTCTTGAAATATAATCTGTAATACCAAAATGTACCTACGCAGTTCAACAATAAAGTTATTCTATTCTATTCTTGGAATGTATTGTTGAAAAATAAAATCATCGTGGCATTAATGTCCCGGTTGTGCTCTCGAGCACGAGGGTCACCCGGGGTCCGCCTTGACCATGATCTAGGATTTGGCGATCAGGTATTTACAGTGGAGCAACTACCATCTGACCTCGATTCTCGTATTGAAAACCGCATTAAAAAGTTAGTCGTAATAATTTAACAGAGCTAAGCATATGGACAGACGGTGAGAAGCGACTTTGTTTTATACTATTTATAGATATGTAAATAGGTACTATATGTTGCCCGCAATTTCGCCTGCGTTAATTCATGGCGTATTCTCGCGGGAACTGCATTTCATTTCGAGATAAATTACCTTTTTTTTTATTCTGGGATACTAGATATGACACTGCAAGATTTCATCAAAATCCTTAGTAGTTTTTGCGTGAAACTTATTGGATATTTCTATTATTACAAACTTTCGCATTTATCAACTTGAGCAATATCACTTTGATCTTGCTCCCGCGCTTTTTGTTTCAGACGACTGAATTTAGCCAAATGTAATAAGCCTTTTAGATAGTAGGGCTACGATTGGCCATGAGCGAAAAACTTGTAGTGAATTCATAACTTTAGCTATTGGATCACTTTTGGCTATATCTTGTTTTCTGTCTTTATTTATTTCATTTATTTCTCCCAGGAAATTTGTGACCAAGCAGAATTTCTGCGCTGGCTTCATGTCTAAGGGTGGTGGTGCTTGCAACGTAAGTGTACATATACATTACATGAAATTGGGACGTTTTTTAGTTAAAAAATGTAATTGGCTTGCTGGTTTTAAAATAATTATTGTCTTGGCGTTAATGTCCCAGTTGTGCTCTCGTGCACGGGGGTCCGGGGTCTGCCTTGACCATGATCCAAGATTTGGAAGATCAGGTATGAAATTACAGTGGAGCGACTGCCGTCTGACCTCAGTGACCCTGTTGACAGGGGAATCTGATCAGATTGGAACATGGTTACACAATTAGACGCCTGAATGTGCAGGTTACATCACGATGTTTTCTCTCACCGTAAAAGAATCGGTTAGTGTTTGACTAATGTTCGCAACTCATAAAGGTGTCATAGTTATATAGCGGCACTGGGGTTCGAACTCGGCACCTCTCGCTTACAATTAGTCGGACTCTAACTACTAGGCCACCGACGGTTTTGTGTCTTTTTACCGTAACTAATCACCAGTAATATTTGTAAAAAGCTTGATGAAATTTTTGTTTTATGTGTGCGTGCGTGCGTAAAGCCGGCCCGGAATATGTGTGGGACTGCCATATTTTTTCCGATAAATAAAATAAATTTCTTATTGTGCACGTCCTAGCTGCTTCTAATCATCACGTTTTCTTTGCTGTAGGCCTGCTGGAAGAAATTTCTTCATAGAAATAATTAGTGCCTTTTGTGTCATGTTTACATTTGCTTTGTATTTGTTTCCATTTTTGTGTACAATAAACGATTAAATAAATAAATAAAAAATAAATACCGGCAAATAAAGTCACGGGCCATCAACAGTTATATTAGGCTCCGGGTCCCCAGCGGACGACCTCGCTGAACCTCGCTTCGCCAACTATATTACGAGGCACCTAACGAGTGGCAAGCTAGTTGCGGTACTTAACGTTCGACTAGCCGCAAACTACGAAACAGTCCCCCTCCCAGTTCCTGGACACGAGCATTGCTTAACCTTGTTTATTAGTCTCGCAAGCACGCTTCTACTAGACCAGTGTCGCTCTATTGATGATGTAATGATGTGTACCCACCTCCACCCTGGGTCAGACCTCATCACGGGTGATGGGCACGCTTCCTTGCCGGCGGCTCTTTGGGCGTGAGCACTTCTTGACACCCACAAATCCAGTTCTTCCATGATGTATGATGTCGCGGGCTGACGTCACAATACTTACTCCTGCTCCGTCGGCCAGCCGCCCTACTCCTTCGCTCCCTCCTCTATCTCTTTTTCTGCTCCTATTTCTCCTCCATTCTCCTCACGCGGTGCCATGCGTACGCAAACTCTCTTAACCTTGCATCTCTGAGGACACAAGGTCCGTAAAATAGACTGGACCCGCTTCCTTTCGCTCTAACCGAGCTCCTTCCCCTCTAACCCAACTAGTCCACTGTAATCGACGTAATGTTTGATTAAAATGGTTGACAGCGCGATGTCGGCGGGCCAGGTGTGGTGGGGGGTATATTGATGGGGGTCGTCAGCTTCGGGTCCCCCGTTTGTGGTACCCCCGACGCCCCCACAGTCTTCACCAAGCTTGGATACTACGCGGACTGGATCCAAACCATATTGGCGCAGGTCAGATTGTTATATCACTTCACGTTTTCACATCATTCAGATAAATTTCTTTGCTAAGCCTCCGCTTTTACTGTTAATTTTTTTTTATATAAAACTGTTTGAAAAGGCAAGCCCCTAACTCTAAAAATACTACAACCATAGAAAATTCACTCTAGGTTTGTTGTCTGACTATTTAAAAAATTACTCTTTTGTGCGATACAATCGCATTTTTTAACAAAAGGTCAAATACTGTTAGGAGCACTTTTAGGCCTTTCAAACGATAACCATATTTCATATAGTTTTTGCTAGTCATCCAGAACTCGCGCAACAAATCTAGTCGACTTTTTAGCTTACCAGTGTACATATTTCTCAGAAAGTATAGAATTGACTTATTGCAACCATCCTACTGACACTCTCATGCACCGATGGTGAGAAATTAAGTCTAATGTGTATATTAATACATTAATTATTTGTTTCTGATATTACAGAGTCACGAAATCCCGCGAATCAAAAAGATATCTACAACATTCATGGTCCGCACGCCTCCGGACGCGGATGGTTTGAATCAATTCACCACGCCATTTACGATTAATCCTTTAGAGGAGATTGAAGAAAACAATACCATCACGCCGCAAGTGATAATCGTCAGTTCTTCCACTTCCACCCAAGATTATGGAGCTACGCATTCTCAAAAAGAGATGTTGAAAGATTTCCTTAAAGTCGTGTTTAACAGCGAAGAAGCGGACAGGGTCTTAAAAGCAAAATTAAATAACGAAACTGGCACCAGTGCGGATAAGACTGTAATTGAGCAGTTACCAGAGGAATATCAACAAATTCTTGATATGGCAAACACTATGGGTGAACCGTCACCAGAATATGAACCCACAACAGAGAGTGTGAATGTTGTACAGCAAAAGGATCACCAGTTGATTGATAATCAGCTACTAAACAATATTGTACTGGAAATGCAAGCTCAGCAAAACGGTATGCCACCTGAGAGTTATCTACCACAGCAGCTAACGACGGAAACCGAAACTCCACAGCAAGTGGCGGAATATGATGATGACCGCAATGACGAACCCGCTAGTTTATTAAATGACACGATACTAATGGACATTTCGACAGAAATAGGTAGGAACGCAACAACTGTTGATGACCAAAGCGAATACATTAAGACGCCAAACGCAATGTTCCAAACAAAAGGGGTAACTGCTCCTCAACACAAAAAACACAAACGTAAAGGAAGAAATGAAAAACATTCTAAACGCAAACCCGGTAACATACTTAGATCAGAATATCTTAAACAAATGGGCCAAGATCTCATTGCAAAGACACATAAGAAGAAAAAGGCAGAAAAATCGGTTGTAAGCGATCATCAACCACAACAAGTTAGCGGACAACAAAATAGTCCACAGCAAGTGTTATCATCTGGTATATACCATCAACTACTCAAACAATTTTTAACAGATGGTGGAGCGGACGAAAAATCAATATACACTCAAGCCACTAAAGCGAATACTGGTGTTAGTGTTGCTGCTGATTTAGACTATAACGAAGAATTAGGAAAAATTATGGCCGATGCCGATGTTACTACAAACCCAAGTAATGACCAAGACCCGTTAAACATGGGAGTTGAAGCAGGTGCCCAAAACTTAGTTCAAGATTATGTAGACGATCCTTTGTATCCTAACGAAGACAAGAATTATGCGCACGGTGAAAGCAATTCACCATATTTAGCTAACAATGGGAATAAAGAAAATAAAATTATCGATTTACTTGGAGAGAGTGCCGAAAAAGTAACACCTGCAAACAATGTTGATAATGACGATGGTGAAGAAAAAAGTGTAGATGGAGATATGCGTTATAAGGCTAACTTGGCCTACGAACTTATAAATTCGGATGAAAAGGTGGATCTTAATGCTAAAGCTGGGAACCTTTATGGTGATATTTCGGAAATGCTTCTAAATTATGAGAATGACCCGTGACCCGCTGCTTGTTTACATCCTACTCTTAAAAAAAATTATGAGAGTGAATAATAAAACATATGATACACTATAATTAACGAAAACGTAGCTGTAAAGAAGAATATAGAATAAAGACTTCAGAATAAAGAAGTCATTTACGTTAAAAACGAATTTCAATATAATTCTCACAATATTACGTTACACAAATTTGAAAGAAAATTATTAGAAAATATTTTTAACACTTTTAGTCCTTGACAGACAAACAGCTAAAATAATTAAGATGATTACTTTACATCAGTTGAGGCGCTCGCTCGTTTGCCTTCAACTCTATAAAAAAATTAAGATCTAATTTATTTAAAGCTCATCATCATTATCTTGCCGTCAGTATTGGTGATGTTATCGCGCACGAGGGCCCGGGGTCCGCCTTCCTACCTCTCTTTGTCCACTTCGCTCGATCTTCGGCATCCGGCGCCAGGAAAACGTAACATTCCTTCTTCAAGCTCTTTGCGCGTTTTTTATGTCATGCGGTAAACGTGATGGACAGTGGACATTATCAGCAACAGAGGTACCTCTAAAACTCCAGGACACATTGCTCTGGCAGCAAAAAGGCAAATGTGCCTCCACTGCCAGAGTCACAGTTCCCCAATCCCCACCCCAAGGAGCACTAGAGACCTTACTCACAGGTAGGAACACAAAACACAATATTATTTAAATGAAATAGATACTATTGTTTGGCTGCGGTATTCTGTAAGGTGGAGGTATTTTTTCAGTCAGGCGGTTCCAATTCGAACGGGTATAAGTCTAATATTCAAGTGTTTTCCAAACTGCTGAAAAGTTTTTATATAGCATTGCTGTGAGCTGGTTTTAGTTTTATAGAATTAACTCTCAAGAGAATAATAAAATGTTATATAAATGCCATATCGGAAGTACCCTAGTCAACGACCCCGAAATACTGATTGCAGCAGGAAAAGTAGACGTAATATAATATCTAAGTACATGAGACGTATTGTCATGGGTGACAGCTTTTTTATACCTCTAAAGTGGCAAACAAGCTTACGGCCTACCTGATGGTGAGCAATTATAGCAGCCAATGGGCGTTTGCCCAGGGGTAACACTCCCACGCTGCCGACCCTGTAAAACTTTGTACTCCATATTTATTTATTTTATTTAACCATTTATTGTGCACAAAGAAAGTTACAATAATATGAACATAAAGATAACAATCATAAAAGGTACAGCTTATTTCTAAAAATAAATGTCTTACAGCAGACCTACCGAAGAGAGAGGGCAAGAATAGAGAGACAGATATGACGTGCACCAACTACATAATATAATTTAGTTACTTACATAAGTATATATATATATATATATATATATATAATAAATTCCACAAATACTAAATAAATACCAACAAATATACAAATATATAATATTATGGATTGCAAGTAGAAAGATATGTTGTACTCTTCAGGGAAAACCTATCCATGGAGCTCATTCCATAAACTTAGTTCAATAAATAAATAAATATTCGTGGACAAATTCACACAGCGTCATCTAGCCCCAAACAAAGCAAAGTTATCACTTTTCCTCAAAGGTAGGCTGTTTGATTCTTGGTAGGGACTTAGCCAAGGAGCGAACTCAGTGGAGTTGTTTATAAAAAAGGAAAAAGCCCCAATCCAAATCTGCAACCTGCAGTTGTATTCTGTTCTGAACTTCTGATTGAGTCCGCATTACTTATCGAAACTAAGAAGATTTATGACCTTTTGAATATCGCTGACGATAGACACAGAAGGCGAGATATTATACGTAACAAAATGGAAATGGTCACGACCCTCAACAGATAATTTTTCGACATCCTATAAGTTTCTAGTAACAATAATCTTGGCCTCAATACTCCTTTTGTACGCTCGCGCGTAAGGGCCTGGGGTTTGCCTTGACCATAGTCCAGGATTTGGCAGATCAGGTAATTACTGCAGAGTGACTGCCATCAGTCCCCTTTAACCCTGTTAACAAGGCAACCTGACCAGATTGGATCGTAGTAGCGCATTCATTCGCCTGAATGTGAAGGTTCCCTCATCGTAAGAGAATCGGTTAGTGTTCAACTGATGTATACCACTCAGTTATAGTCATTTGTACGTGCCGGTATTAGAAATCGTAACCGGTACCTCTCACTTACGAGTCCGAGCCGCTATATATTAGGCTAGTGACGCTCCTCGACATCCTATAGTTCCCATATAGAGGATAGAATTATTGCCTTAGCCTACTCTACAATAAAACTTAAAAAATTACAAATCAGAGAAAGCCGAGCCCGTGATGATGATGATGATGAGCCTATTTAAACGATTTTTCTGCGCGCGCGATGTGTGTGCGGATTCCGGAAGGTGCTATCCCATATGGGTATGCAATTTTGGTCTCTTTATTAATAACAGAAAGCTTATTTTAAAATCTTTCTACAAAAACAGCGTACACACAACGTCTGAATTAAGCGATCGAACACTGATCGCGCAGCGTCTGCATAGTGACAAGTGAGATTGCATAATCTTGAAATATAATAAAGTGATCGACATATTAAAGCTATAAAATGTAGATGGATGACGAAGTAAGCAATTTCCTTAGTAACAATGAAATAAAAATAATACGTAATAAAAATAATAACGAATATTTCGCAACAGTAAATAAATGTATAAAAGGCAACTGAAATAAAAACCTTTTAAAATTGATTACTTATATTGAGCGATACAAGTCTTTTCTTACATTTAGGTTTAAGCAAGTATTTACTAAGTAAAAATATACATAGTGTTTTAATTATATTTGCACCATTTTTAAAGTTTGTAGTTAATATGTTTGCTATCATCTACATCGCCTTCCATTTTGCAATGCTGAGCGTCGCAGGCGAAGGAAGGACACAACCGCAGGACTCCAGGGAAAGCTGCGACGTAATCTTGAAGACTGAGCTAGTATTACGAACAGTAACGAACAATTTATTCACAATACTCAATTTCAAAGGCGTTAAAGAAAAGCCAAAGTTGAAAAATTACACCCTGCTGCACAACTTTTTAGTCGCACAGACTTTGAAAGACCACTACGTTCTGAAAACAATTGGAGAAATATCAAAAGTCGATAAAAACAGTTTTGATAATGCAACAGCAAGTTTTATTGGTCTAGTAAATGAAATATTGGATGCGGACAGCAATAATATTAAAAGCAATGAAGATAATGAGAATTCAACGCTAGCAACCTGCATTATTCAAAACTTGGTCAATTACCTAGACAATTATTTTGCCACACTAATTGAAATACAAATATCGTATCCGACATTCCGCTCTATAGGTAACAAACTCAATCCAGAAATAATTGAAATACTTGAAAATAAAAATTCTTCTATCTCTCCTGCAGTTGGAGCTCAAAATGTTTCACAAGAATTTATAACTAAAAATAATAATGAATTTAATGATGAAGTTCCAGCAAATGAAACATTTACAGGAAATTGTACTGAGGACGAAATACTTCCCGACATAAACCCATTTTGGGGTAAGAGCTTAAAAATATTTTATTATGTAGAATTTTTGTTATTACCGTAATTTATTTGGCACTGGGTGGGTAGGCCTTCCGCAAGGTGGACCGACGACTTGATAAAGGTCGCATATACAGGCTGGATGCGGATGATACAGGACCAGCCTTTGTAGAAATTTCTGGGGCGGCGTAGCAGTTGTCGTCTTTCGGCTGATTTGATGATGATGAATTTGTTATTTTGATAAATATCGAAGATATTATTCTAATTGATTACAAACACTCTTTATTATTGTTAAGAACCGTACCATCGATCGCTCTTATATACTACGTATATTATACATGAATTAGGAACACTTCATAATCATAAATATGCTGTAAGCTATCCGCTGGTGGTTAAGAATATCCTTTTGTTTAATTCGATCATCAATCAAACAATCAAACATCCATCCATCTATGCAAACTTCGAACAGACCGAGCGATTTCCGTAAGCCAAATAATTTTTTATGATAACACTATACCTACTGATATTTTATAATTTAGTACAAGAGCAGTAAAAGACTAAAGCACAATGCAGTTTTAGATTACTTGAGTAAAGACACGAAAGACTGTCCAGTAGCACACCCAGCAAAAGACGACCACTCTGAGCACAATGCAGTAACTACTGGGGTTAATCGTGCTCTCTTACAAATGAAGTCAAGAGGTGTAGATGGTACAAAAACTCAAACCCAAAATTTATTTATTGAGTAGGACATTAAATATCTCTTTCAATCGTCATAAAGGAGGATATAGGAAAGTAGGAAGGAAACATAGTGACATCTTGGCCGCCCCAGAGTCGGAACCGGACTATGGTAGAAAAAATATCATACAGAGCCGGGCAGCGCCCAACAATGCTAGGCAGAGCTGGGCAGCGCCTGACATATTAAATAAATATAGATATTACAAAGCCGAACGCCGTGAAGGGCCTATGTCAATAAGCGCGTAAAGATGATAATTATGTAATTTTATCCATACAGAACCAGAAAAGAGCGCAGAAGAATTGAGCGGTCGTCGCATCTTCGGTGGGAGAAGAACGAAAGCGAAACACTACCCGTTTGTCGCCAGCATTGCCATCTTCGGCCGGTTTCAATGTGGAGGATCTATCCTTAGTGCAGACATCATTATCACCGCAGCTTCTTGCATTCAATTGTAAGTGCCGAGGTTTTAAGTTATCCGTGAATCTTTAATTTTAATATCAAACAAATCTTTGCACCAATATTTTTCTTAAAAAGTTGTGCTGAGCTGTCCCATGGCAATGGCATGATTTGAATTGGTTTAAAATAAAGACTTATCACTTTCCTGTTTTCTGTTTTAATGCCTTTGAAATTTTTATAAATCTAAATCTCAACTGGCAAAAAGATATACCTAAACAAGCATCACTCAATAAAAATCGAAGTTTTTTGGAAAAAAAATAGTTTTAGATAAACGACTAGACCGCCCATCTGGTAGTAAGCAGTAACTATCATCTAAAACAAACGATGCAAGCACTTATATTCATTTGATAAAAATGCACATCCACTTCTCACTTTGGGTGCCTCCTTCTATCCTTCTAACAACTATAAGAATCCAAACATTATTGTTTTTCGGGAGAGATATACCTATAAGGCTATAAGGCTCTTGTAGCCATCCAAGTGGTCTCATCAGGTTTGACAGAGTTCTACCACCTGTAATTATTATTCGAATTAGTGTATTTAATAGTATACTCATTATCATCAGCTTGGCTTTAGGCCCGGTTAAGCTCTTTATCGATGTGGAACCGGGATCCGCCTTCCTTCTAGTCGCACTATCTTCGTCATTCTTGGTGGTGAGTATTTTCCGCTCGTTACTCCTAACGATTAATCTTCTTTACCTACAGGGCACACAACAATCGTTTCTATCGGGAAAACCCAGCGTTCCTGGCAGTCAGAATTGGGAGCAATTTCTTCAACGATGGCGGTGAACTGGTACCAGTTCTTGAAGTCTACTTCCATCCAGTTTATAATCCGAAAACTTTGAAAAATAACCTGGCCTTACTAAGGCTCCATAGAGCAATCAAATTTACAACAAAGAAGTCCCGCAAGAAAGTAAAAAGGATAGAGATAGATGACAAAGCTCATCCCCTTCCCTCCAACACACCAAGAATTACTATTGTCGGATGGGGAGCGACTTCGGTATGGTTTTTGTCTATGCCTATCTAGTACTATTATGGGTACAGGCAGTTTGCAGGATCCCTACGAAAATTGCACCAATGTAACCCAAGATAATAAAAAAATTACAAATACAATTCGTATCCCCAATGTAATCTCTGAACTGCGTGATAATTCTCTCACTAATAGGAGGCTACAAGCTTTATCCCAAAAAAGAGTATCATCATCACTGCCCATAACAGTCCACTGCAGGACTTAGGGCCTCTCCCACGAAGGGGACATTATTTCCATAATCTCCACGCTTGGCAGGCAGATTAGAGATCGCAGTTTTATAAATATAACAATGGAAAATACTGCTCCCCAGCCTACGGAGACTAAATATTTTGTCTCGAAAACATTAGTCGCCTTGTATGCCACCCACGAGTGTAAAGGGTTGGTGCTACTCTACTCTGCCGGACACTACACGGCTACCAAAATAGAGTATGGCCAGTAAAATTAACAGTAGCCAGGGGAATAGTAGAATGTTTCGAAATGCACACAGGTACAGTCTGACAAGAAAGTTGTGAAAAAATAGAGTACTCCTCTTGATAGCAGAAGTATTGAGTACTGAACTTTGACTGAAATTAATTTTTGAAAAAGCAGTAGTTACTTTTCACGAGTTTCTTGCTAGACTTTAAACCCATGATTCTCTATATTTTTATAAACCCCGACGAAAAAAGAGGGGTGTTATAACTTTTATGTGTATCTGTGTATCTGTCGGTATGTGTATATGTCTGTGGCATCGTAGCTCCCGAAAAGATGGATCGATTTTCTCTATGTGATAGAGTTCAGTTTAATCAAGATGGTTTTTAAAATCGGCTTTGTTTCATTGAAATCGGTTCAGCAGTTCAGAAAATACTTAAGTATGAATATGTAAACTTGGTCGGGATGATCTGATTTTTTCTGGCTGATGAAATTTATCAGGTTATTGATAAATTTCATCAGGATATTAGTAGTTGTATCTTAATAGTACAATATCATCGGAATATTATTCCAGAGAACAAACCTATTAAAAAAACCATGGTTGAACAGGCTTCGATATGTGGAGCTCGACTATTACTCATTCGAGGATTGCCAAGAAATTTACACCAAGTGAGTTTCGACACGTCATTTCATCCATTTATCAACATAAACCATCTTCAAGGTATGAATGAATGTAGTTTGTTACTTTAAGTCGACATACTATGTCATGTAGGGTATCGAAAAAATATTGAAATTTGTAACGTTTGCATTTTGTACGTTTGTAACGTAACAATTTTCATATTTACAATTGTTACAATTGTCATATTTACATAATTCAGTTTGTTTCAAACTTTTCAATATTTAATAGCAGTCGGGGTTTTTAGATCTTGTACTACTTTCTGGTTATATTGTACCGGTAGAAATTTACCCAGAGTCAACTAACCCAAGTTACGAACGAATGGTGAATCATTGTATTGTACCTACTGTTCTCTCCCGCTCCACAGTGATTTGTAAAATGTCATTTCCTTAATATTAGTGTTTAAATCAATGTCATTTTTTATTTCGCTAACCCAGAGTTGGTTGGCCCCGTGGGTTAGTTGATAAACATCTGTGGGTTAAACATTTAATATTAATAAATAATAAATTTGTTGTCTTCTATGATACCGGAAAATTAAAGAATTGGTACAGTAGGAGCACCTCAAACCATATCCATATTGATACTACGTCATTTTAAGTTAAAAATCTTTTTTTTTTTATCATCTTGGCGTTAAGGTTCAGGTTGTGCTCTCGCGCACGAGGGGCTGGGGTCCGCCTTGACCATGATCCAGGATTTGGCAGGTCAGGTAATTACAGTGGAGCGACTGCCATCAGACCTCCATGACCCTGCTACCAGGGGAACCTGACCAGATTGATCAGATTCCATCACAATGTTTTCCCTCATCGTAAGAGCTTCAGTTAGTGTTCATCTATGTAAATAATTTAGATAAGAGTCATTGGTACATAGCCACAGCGGAATTCAAACCCGGAACCTCTCGCTTACGAGTCGGTTACTTTCCGGCTTATATGTAACCTCATCAAAATGTCCGGTATGATACTTTTTTCCCAGGGAGCATATAACAAGACAGAATTTCTGCGCTGGTTTTATTTCAAAGGGTGACGGCGCGTGCAACGTAAGTATGACCATGACTTGATATGTAAAAATGTCGTCGATGATGTAGACGAAGGACAAGATGAAGGTGATGCGCTTGATACCAACTGTACACTTAAAGGTCGTTTCGTTTCAATTGAAAAAACCAATATAGCGCGACAAAGAACTTAGACTAGAGGTTTTCCCTGGAGAGTGCAACATGAAGTTCTTCAAGGAAGAGGTGAACAAGTTTTTCGGGGTCGGCAACGCGTGGGTGATGCTCCTGGTATTGCAAACGTCCATAGGCTGCGGTGACTGCTTACCATTAGGCAGGCCGTAAGTTTGTTTGCCACCTTTGTGTGGTGGAACAGCATATTCACTTTCACTATTCAGATTATAATGATCAGGGAACACACTCTCAGGCAACATGTTAGGCATCATAAAAATAAATATTTTATTAATAAATTAAGCTGCTCGTGAGAATAGTTGGAATCTAAAATTTTAATATTAGTTTATTTGGTGTATCCGGACGGCAGAATGATGTAGGAGGTCCAGGAGTGGTCTCGGGACGCCTAACGGGGGTCATTAGCTTCGCATCGCCTACCTGCGGCACTCCCGACGCGCCCACAGTTTTTACCAAGGTTGGCTATTACGCGGACTGGATAGAGACAATCATGCAGGAACCGGAGGTCAGTATAACACGCATATTAAATTTTTTTTATTACGCGCATAGACAAACGAGCAGACAGCCCACTTGATGGTAAGCGCTAACTGTCGCCCATAATATCTACGATTCATGCGTTATTCAGTTAACAAAAATGCAGAACCGCAGGGGGGCGACTTTCGCGCTGTGACATCTGAAATCCGACATTTTCTCTAGCCAAAAAAAAACAGTATTAGAAGTTCACTGAAATTGGTCTTCGACAATATACGACTGTCGAGGATAGTTGAACAAACATGTTTTGGCTGCAATCGATATTTCAATGTCATTATTAATGGAGATTTGGGGCTACACAAAATGTCGAGGTCGAGTTGTCACCGCGCGAGAATTAGGCACCAGGTGCGTCGTCGCTGTGAGGACTAAGATGAAATGCCTCATGGCTGTAATTGCGCTAGCTACCTTATCCTTCAAACCGAAATACAACAATGAAAGCAGAAGGTGCCCTTAGCCTCTTTCCAAATACGAATACGTCTAGTTTAGCAGGGTATTTTATTAAAAAACAAAGTTGCAAAGTACTGTGGCAATCAGTACAGTATTTACAAGTTCTAGCCACTTTTAATCACCTAATACATAATTGTTTGTCGTTAGCAAGGACAGAAGGACACATCATGTTATATTTATGGAAAAAAGAAATTCTTTTTTTAAGTAAAGAAAGAGTTATTTTACGAAGATAACGAGTAGTAATCTTATACTACCATCTAGCCTCCGTGACCCTGCCACCAGGGGAACCTGACCAGATTGGATGATGATTAAGGATACCTTTTATAATATTAAAAATTCCTACGACTCAATTACGGCAATCCCGTATTCTGTCAGGATTTTTAGGCATGTTGAATTTGGGCCAAGAGCCTGGGCCAAGTTTATCTACTCATTTCCTCGCGGTTGTCACCCGCGTGCAGGAATAAACCCCGAATCTCATCACGTGACATATAATAATAGGTTTTAAGACTTTCGTGGTTATTTACTACACTTTATACATATTATCGGGTTTGTTACCACATAATATTAGTATTGATAATTTTATTGACTTTATTTATTATAGAAAAAACGAATATCGCCAAAAAGGAGATTAACAACTACAATGACTGAGCGCACCTTTACAACTCGACAAGCGCCCACGACCGCGTTCTGGCTTCGACCTTTAGATAGTCATGAAACCGGCCCCGCACAGACAGTCAGTGTCTACCATGAATTTGATCAAAAAGAGAAGGCCAAAAAACAATTCAGCATATTCAGACAATTTCTTAAAGTTATGTTTGACAGCGAAGAAGTCGACAGCTTTTTGCAGAACGCCAAAGTAAAGAAGAAAGGCTTAAGAGAAGGCACAACATGGAATGATGAAGATATACCCGATGATTTTAAGCCGGTAATAGAAATGGGTAGCACTCAGCCTATGTCTAAACCAAATCAAGTTGCAAACATGGATGAAGTCAACGTGGCACAGCAAGAGGTGAATTTCCCGTTGATGAACGAACAGCTACTTAAGAACATCCTCCACCAAATGCAAGAAGTCCAGACAAGCCCGAGTCAATATGAACCACAAATTGTAGATTATTCACAGGATATTCCACCCATGAAATTACATGATAAAGATTCCGCGGAGATACAAAATGAAGCTCACCATCATAAGAAACGTCATAAAGGAAATAAGCATAGAGAAAAATCTAAACATGTACCTCATACTTCAGAGTTATATGTAGCAAGTGAAGAATATTTTGAGGAGGTAATGAATTATGAAGAGCAATCGGAGTACTACAATTCGATGGACAAAGATCATAAACATAAATTGAGATTAGGGGATGACCTAATTAAAGAACATCAGAAATATAAAAGTATGAAGCAAAAGGGTGACCAGTCTAATGAACAATCAATACCAACTTTTTCGGAACCGAACAAAAAAGAGGTACCGAACGACGGAGATACCATGAATAGTGAAGCCAGTAATCAATTTACTCATAATATATTTCGCAATGAAACTCTTGGCAGCACTGAGTATGAAGAACAGCTGTTAAAAGTAATGTCAGGTAACGATACGTCTAAGACCAGAGTAACAGCACTATTTATGTTAAATGTCAATAGGCCTATGACTTTTGAAACACCAGATTATTTGAGAAATAACGATAAGCATACGGCCCTTCAAATACCAGAATTTACGCAAATTTCTGATACGCCTACAACCATTGCAGACCCGACGTCAGATGTCAATATATCCACACACACGTCAGAACTAGAAGTTTTATCAAATACTAATAAGTTCACCGCAATGCCAAGCAATGAAGGTAAAAAAATAGCTAGAATGAATGTTGACGTGGATAACGTGCCAAAGGAATTAAATGAAATTGATGAATACATTAAAAATTACTCGTTGAACGATAGCAATTTACCATATTTTTCAAAAAGCGAAAATAAGCATACTACTCGACCTGTTAATGATAAAGAACACGACGATATATATGTATTTGATCAAAATGAAGTAACCGATTCACTAAGCGTCAGCGATGAAAAGACTCGATTGACCGAAACAATACCCCTTAATGAACTTATGCCTAATATTGATGTCAAGGACCTCCCAGCATTTGAAGATGTAAATGATCTAAAAATGTACCAAGAATTATATTCCAGTGCGTTCAACTTAGATGGTGTTGGCTACGTCGACAATTATAATTTTAAAGATGTGTATTTTGATGCTATTTCGGAAGTGCTAAATCAGGAAGAATTATAACAAAGTACATGCAAACAAGTAGTTTATTTCTGTATTTATTTAACCTCCCTAGGTGGACCAAGGTCTTTCACTGGGGCCCGGAGCAGGGGGACACACACCTGTGCAGATACTGAATTTTAGACACTTGCAGGGGTTTGATCTGTCTCGCTTGTGTCTCGCAACACACTTTGTGATGGAAATACCCTCAAATGAGTTATAAAATAAAATTTAGGTATATGGATACACATAAACTCTGAAACGCAAAACTGTAACAATATTACAGAATCATTCTTACACTCATAAAGCTCACGCCTTCGCCCTACAAGTGGGGTAGGCAGAAACAATGAACTAGCCAAATTCACCTTCCAATTTTTTTACTTCTTAATCAATGGGTCGGTCAATTTCAAATACAAATCAGTTAGGCTATGCGAAGGGGTTGTTTCTAGACGGAGCATGCAGCTACACGGCACTACCGTGCTTGTACACGGTGCAAGTAGATGGAGCAAATAAGGAGCTGGCTACTGGCGTAAACAAGCTCGCTCGTTTTGTCAACGCAGTTCAATAGGCTTTATGAGTTGAGTCCCGTCAAAATTTCTTGACGAACGAGATTCTGATAAAACCATTTGTTAAAAATTTTATTCTACCAGTGTTAATAAAGGTAGAATACGAATCGTATCTGCTTGAACCCTTTTAGTACTTTCACGACAAATGGTGCGGGGGAACAATTTAGGCAAAAACACGCATATATTAGATAGATATATGCTGACAGAAAAGAGTAGATTAACATAATGAAAAAATTAAACACTTGTATATTTTCAAAACGCGAACTTGCTACCGCGCTGTAGGAATCGGTATATTGTACGAATAACACCATCCAGTGAAAATCTTACGGGATAGCCCGTGCGTGTCGCAGATCACGCGGGTTACTTACGCTCGAGTCTCGAGCTGGTACAATGCAAGAACATAAGTGCATGACCACCTTTAGAATCATATTCTTTTGCACTACAGTAAAGTTATTAACCGGTTTTTATAGCATTCATGAATTAAACTTTTACTTTTTATATAAAAAATGCACTGGGGGTAAAGGACTAGTCCATGCTCACTTCTTTTAGCAACCTGATTTTAGTTGAAAATGCATGAAATACAGTGAATGTGATGTAGCGGCAAAGGAAAATTTGCTTTAACTGATATTCACTTACTAGGCTGGTCCAAAAGTAATTAGCCAGCGGTTTGTTATACACCTTATTGTTTTTATTTTTGTATCGTTTAAAGGCAAATTTTATTACAAACTCCTTGACCAAAAATCACTAGCCTGCAACTTCATCAGGCGCGGCCGCCGCCGCGGCGCTACGTTCCCCACCACCAGGCCAATCCGCTCTAGTACACGTGGATTGTCCACCCTGCCATTGAGCAGTAAGTAATAGTGCATTAGGAGCGTTACTTTCCGTCTCGATTGCAGAGTTTCCAAACCCACCATGCCCGATACAAATGCAGAGGGATATAAGTACGGGTAGTAACCAAACCGCTTCTTATATAACCATCGTGCAAACTTACGTTGTATACGTTCTATCATCATAGTATACTTGGCTTCACATGGATCCCATAAGATAGCTCCATATTCTATCATGCTACGTACGTATGCGTTATACAGTACTTGGGCCACTCTGATGTCAGCAAACTGCGATGCCGTACGCATAATAAAACCCAGAGTTTTATTGGCTCTTTTGCACATATTTGTGATATGGGTATGGAAATTCAGCCTTACGTCTAGATTTAGCCCGAGATCTTTAATTTCCCAAACTCTCTCCAACTGAGCATTAGGAAGATAATATAGAGCACATATGGGATCGCGAGACGACGAAAACGTTATCACCTTACACTTGGAGGTGTTAAACGGCAGTCTATTTACTTCACTCCACTCCGCCACTGCATCTATATCGCACTGCAAAGCTGCTACGTCAGTTCGGTCTCTAATTCGCAGAAATAATTTTAGGTCATCGGCAAATAATAGGCGTTTTGCTATTCTTAGAACCCTTGGAAGATCATTGACCATGATAAGAAACAGAGTGGGTCCCAAAGTACTACCCTGGCTTACCCCAGAGCGAGTAAAATATTCGCTGGATTCAAAGCCATCTACACAAACGTACTGCATGCGGTTACTAAGGTAGCTAGCAAAGAAATTGAGTAGCTTTGGCGTAAATCCGAATAGCGCAAACTTTTTCAGAAGGATGTCGTTGTGAACTAAATCAAATGCTTTTTTGAAGTCAAAATAAGCAGCATCAACCTGACCTCCAGCATCCATCTCAGCCGTGACATAATCCAGAAGATTGACAAGATTTGTGACAGTTGACCTACCCTTACGAAATCCATGCTGACTATCATGCAGCTGGTTACATATCTAAAGTCGCAAGAGACGATCTACGATAGATTCAAAAACTTTTCCCAGCAATGGCAGATTCGCTATTGGTCTAAAATCATCAATATTCGACTGTGCGCCTGCCTTTGGAATAGGAGTAACTCTAGAGAGCTTCCACAATGCAGGATAAGTCGAGTTCTTAAGGCAACAGTTGTATAAATACAACAAAGGCTCTTGAATAACTGGCAAACAGTCTTTAAGGATGTAAGCTGGTATCCCGTCTGGGCCCACAGAGCTAGTACCTTTGAGGCGCTTGACTGCAATGGCCAAATCATATTCATCCACGGATTCAATGGCGACGCGTGCAGCGCTCGCCACAGCATGTGAAGCACTCTCCGCCTCCCGCACGTCGAGCCGCGGAACGTCATTCTGAAAGACCGAGCTAAAGTGCACCGCAAAAGCATCGGCTGCCTCTTGCCCAGATACCTCCGAACCCTCATAGATATAACTATCGCGATGGTTTCTGTTACAACGTTTTTCTTTTATGTGTTTCCAAAAAGTAGCGGGTTTATTGATTATGTTAGCCTGTGCCGACAGTGTTTTAATTAATGATTTTACATATCTTCTGTAATATTTAAATAGTTCCATGTTAAAATCTTTACCGTCAAATTTATATTTTTTTAAATTGTAGTGTTTTAATTTAATATTTTTTACTATTAATGGTGTGAACCACGGAGGATAATTATAAGGCCTCGTACCAGTTGGATTCCGTTTTACAGGCACATGTTTGCCAATTGCACCGTACAAGTTTTCATAAAAAGTTTGAACCGATAGATCCACGTCTTTTATTGTATACAACTCGGACCAATCTATATTAGCCAGTTCGGTATAAAGAGGACCGAAATCCGCTTTCTTAAAATTATAAACCGGCACAGAACTAGATCGCATGGAACGGCATCTAGGCACGTTAGATACACGACGTGCCGGCCCGCTTCCACGCGGAATCCGGAGCTCTACATCTAGCGGTGGATGATACGCATCCGCCGGCACCAGCTGTTCGACCGACTGGCTTACCGACACATCCTCAACCTGAAACTCGCTCAACACGAGGTCTAATATTCCACCGTGGACGTTACGTATTTCATTGTGCTGATTAAATTTACAAAATTCACAGAAGGTATCGAACTGTAATTTTACACTAGAACTGCACGAATTTATATTAAAATCGCCTAATATTACCATTTTCATAGTATTTGAGTATTTACATACAGCATTCTCAATACAGCTTAATACACTTAGATATTGGGCATCTCTGTAACTCGGTGGTAAATATACAACGCAACATATAAATTTTACAAAAGTAGAACTAATGACTGCAAACATTATCTCTTTATCAGGTGTTAAACCATCTATATCCGATACCAATCTCATATTATAGGTCGCATCGACTGCGAGAAGCACTCCCCCCCAGCCAGCGTCCGCAGCCCTGTCCTTACGCAGCACACTCCACCCGGCAGGAAACAATTCAGCATCATACACTGAGCTATTAAGGAAGGTTTCAGTCAATGCTACTACGTTACTATGAATGTTTAGAATGTTCTTATAGAACATTCCAGTTTTCGATCTTAGGCCTTTAACATTCTGGTAGTATATCGATATTCTTTTATTGTTTTTGTTCAACTTTTTTGATACTCTCTCGCGATCGAAAGGACTGGCGCCATTGTCTGATACATATATCTTCGGCCCAACTTTCAGCAGCAAGGACCTTATCCACCGCACTACTAGGTACGCCCAGTTTGAAGGATGCATAGTTACCCCGCGCCTTAAGGGCTTCAACAGTACACACATCAGTCCCACTTATAGTACGCAAATGGTCACGTACCTCCTCAACAGTGGTACCTTGTCGCACGTAGTAAAGATGCAGAAAACGTATCCGCTCCGCAGCTCGCAAAAGGGTAACCCCCGGCGCGGCAGCTCCCCGCAGGACGACGGGCTGTCGGTCTCGGCGACGCCTACTCTTCACCTCGAACCATTCTCCGTTACCTTCCTCACAAACCGGTGCAACACTTCCCTCATCCGCATATACCGAAGAAAGTATTGTTCTATTTTTATCTGTACTCGGCGCTTGGATAATTCTTGTTTGTGGCTTGTGGGGTTCCCTGACGGGAGACCGAATCGGCGGTGCAGGTGGTGCAGCATCACGCAATGGGGTGCGCGGTTTCGTGTTCACGGCAACCTTTCGACAATCTACGTTTCCGTTTGTCTGCGGCGATGTAGCTCTGGTCGTAGCGTTTGGAGTTGGTTTTATGTGTGGTACCTTTGCGGGTAAATTTACTAGCTGTATCTGGTTTAACTTGCTCTCCAAAGCATCCATTCTAGAGTTAAGCTGCGTCGCAACATCTCTCACAGCAGACTCAACTCTTTCAGTCATCTCTCGCATAGACTCGCAGTTATTCAGCAGGACTCGCGCCATTTCCTCGCGCACCAAGGTACGAATATTATCTAAAAATATCGTGTCATCCATGAACGACGCATTTACTGCACTAGGTTTTCTTTTTGCGATGTTAACAAAATTTCGATGCATTGGTGTTTGTGTAGGGGTATTGTCGAATACTATGTTCGAACATTCCAAAATGGTGTGAATCGTTCTGCTTGAGTCTGTGTCTTTGCATCTACATGTTTGACACTGCCAATTAGTTTTATTTACGATGGTCATTACAGCAAAATTATTCTCACATATATTTTACATACATTCGATATATTTACACAATCCAAGTCATAATAAGACTCACATATACAACATATTAAAAACATTTCATCATTAATAACTCTTCGACATTCAGTACAGGTTAAATTCAATGTATTCACTGCCATCACGAACAAAATATTCTTCTTCTCGCGCGCAGATATCAAGCAGCCGTACGCTTTAGTAGGTACCTACAATGCGTTCGCAGGTAAGTGCAGAGCGGCGGCGGCGTTCGCTGTCCCGAGCAGTGCAAGTGCACCGGGGCTGGCCGGCCGATTACGCGTAGGTGCCTACGGCACTGCACTGGACACGATGAGTCACTGCTGCGATTAGTGAATACAATAGATTTATTTACACTCACTACCGGCAGATTGCACTTTTTAAACTATTTTGCTTAATATTTCTTCAACGATGTACAAATGAAGAAAAGTAATTTCACCACTAAAATTGTCACAATTTCAGCTAGAGAACACTGCCACTCTATATGTTAGGCGTTAACTTTATACCACTATTTAAACACAAATAATGAAGAGCAAACGAATACAGATGTTGCCTTGAACGATGTCCGGCCGGGACTTCCGGGTTATTGTCAATACTCCATTGCAATAGGGAATCGATATCACGTTGCAATGGACCCCTGACTAACACCGGAACGAGTGTGATAAGTGTCGGAAATGAAGCATCCATGGCGAACATACTGCTGCCTGTCACACATATAGCTTGCGAATAGTTTAAGGATATTTGGAGAAAACCCCATAGCACAAAGCTTTCTCAAAAGTATGTCGTTGTCGACCTGGTCGAAGGCCTTTTTAAAATCAAAATATATAACGTCAACCTGGATACTGCGGTCAATGTGATCAGATATAATATCAATCAAAGTAAGAAGATTGGTGTTGACCGAGCGTTTGGAACGAAATCTGTGTTGACAGTCAGATAAGTATGGTTTAATCTGCCATGAAATTTCCTTATGTAGGATGGATTCATACATTTTAGCAGGAGCCGAAGAAGTAGCTATAGGCCGATAATTCTCAACGCTAGAAGGATTACCAGACTTAAGGATTGGAGTGACACAAGTAGTCTTCCAACAAGTCGGGTACACACCAGTTGAGAGTGACAGGTTTTCATGTTTCAGGTCGCCCTGATCACGTTTAAACTTATAAAATCAATAAATGACAATAGCATGTGATAGAGGCAATTCACTAAATGCGCTGATTAAATTTTCAAGTGATTTTTTTTGCGTTAACCCTAACAATATAATCATAATACATCTGCCACGAAATGCTTCCCATATTACCAAAATAGTATGGATTTGTATGGACAGACATGGTTTTTTTAATACTCAATAAAAAAAAAACTAATGGTCGCCGGTTATTAATTTTTGGTCAAGGAGTTTGTAATAAAATTTGCTTTAAAACGATACAAAAAATTAAAACAATAGGGTGTATAACAAACCATCAGCTAAGAACTTTTGGACCAGCCCACGTATGCTTTTGCAATGTACATGCTCGAGCACTTTTCTACGGAGCATATAAACTGCGCGAGTGCCTAAATATGCGCAAGCTACTTGCACCGTGTACAACCTTTAGATACCTGTTTTAACTTCAGGAATCAGTAAAACAATTTTTAATATGTAAGCGAAAATCTTTTTATTTTCTGTTACTGTCCTCTTCATTATTCAAAATATCTTAGCGCCTTTGACAGGAATAACTTACAGAAATAAGGTTTCGCTATCTGCATACCACCCAATTTTTTTGTGCTTTCGATTTGGATTTTTTCTGAACAATCCCTTCTCTTAGAACATTGACCTGTGTTGGCGATTTTGATTTCACGGTGTATTTCTGTTCATAAAAGTAGACAATAATAACTGTCAATCAAAAATTGTGGATCACTGTCAGTTTTCATAACCTATAATTTGCAGAAAATAGATGAAGTTACAAAAATTCGAAAAATTATTTGAACATCAGAGGTCTGAAAAGGCCTCTAGCGTTTCATATTATTATGATTTACATTAGAGTACCACAAACTTATCTGATCCGGTGGCCAATACTAGAACTAACTGATACCATTTTGAATTGCTATGTCAATGTCAACAACAGCGACGCTGCAGATAAGTTTGTGACAAATTAATATGAATCATATTGTGAAACGCTGACGTGGCCTATTTTTGTGACAAAGCCTAAAACAAAGATTTAGAATATACAGGAAAAGGAAGAACCTAATTCAGGATTATTATTAAAATTATACAATCCTCGTTTCACAAATCTGGGTACCAGGATATCATAAGATCATAGGATGGTACTCAGTTCGTAGACTAAAGCCAAAGACTATTCGTCTTAGACTATTAGTGTCTTTTTTCCTCGAACTGATAATCAACCTGATGAAAAGAGGTCACCTTCAAGACATTTGTAACCTCGAATACGGTGCTGACCTTTGAGGTACCTAAAGATCACGGATCTGAGAGAAATACGGACGTAATGTCTTTAAAATCATAAGTGTGTGCACGCATTGAGACTGTCAGTGTCGTGACAGCGCTTTACATAATGTGACAAACTCAAACAAAATAGCGACGTATTGTCAGACCTAGCGTATCTGTGTGAGTCTGAACGTCACGTACAACAAAATAAATTGTCGTACCTTGCACACTTTACTTCACTTTAGTGTTGAATGGCGTCCGTACTTTTTCAGGTCTGTTTCAAGACATGCTGTTAGAAGAACTAATGCGATTATTACATTTTGCTAAATTCTGTCATCTAAATTCAGTGGAATATATTGCTCTTAGTATAAGGTCTAATTTTGGAAAAACTAAATTATGTTACGCGTCGCTCCCCTTTTTGAAAAGGCGTGAAACAAGAATGGACCTTATTCTTTGAGTAACACATTCCACTTTGATTTTTACCCCCGCTTTTTGCTACAAAATTTAGACGATTGAATTTAGCCAAAGCGTATAAGTTGTAGTGCAGAAGGTACCTTATCATGTATCTGATCAAAATGACTCAGATTATTGGCGATGCCGTCAATCCAATGCTGGTAGTCGCCGATGGCGGTAAAGACGGTTGGCACGTTGACAGCCCCACACTTCGGAGGTCCAAAACTGACGACGCCCACCAGCTTGCTGCCGACTATAGCTGGACCTCCAATGTCTCTCTGTGCACATAAAAAACATCGCACCACCCGCTACGAGCTGGATACTCATCCCCACTACGTAGATCCTCTGTTTGTTTCCACGCGAAGGTTCGAAAGAACATTTCTCGCTCGGATGATTCGAATGGAATGAGCTCCCAACCATAGTGTTTACTTTGCACTATGACGTGGGATCGTCAAAGAAGCATATTAGAGGTATCTTCAGAGGCGGGCAACGCATTGGTTGCGCCCTGGTGTTGCTGATGTCCATTCGGCGGTCACCACGCACCATCATGTGGCCCGCTTGCCTGTTGTCTGCCGTATAACACAAAAAAATAGGTTGGTATGAAAGAAAAAGACGGTCAAGTCGAGTCGGGCTCACGCACCAAGGATTCCGTACAAACTTGTAGGTACCTATGTAAACAGTTGCTCGTTCATCACGGGAATCAAGCCTCGGAGATTTTTCCGTTTTCTCCGATTATAATAGGATTTTTTTTATGATGTAACTACAAATTTAGGTTTTTGTTTTTTTTTGTTTTCTTGCTTTTTGGCAAACATGATTCTAGGTCAACGAGAAGTAGGTATTCTATAGGTTTTGGTTCACTTGCGAGCGTCAAAATATGCGGCAAAACGGAGAATAAATGGCTGTATCTGTTATTGATTGCGTTGACTTAGAAGGGACCAGATTATTTGATATGAATGTCAGCATTATACCTCTTGAGCATGAGACAGACGGACGGACAACAAAGGGATCCTATATTATGGTTCCATTTCTTTCAATTAAGGTACCGAACCCTAAAAATGTGATCACGATCGTATAATTCATCCAATATCGCCAGCGGTGCAAATTCGATTCAGTACTCTTCATCGAAAACTTATTATTACAACTCATACTTACTTAAACAGAATAGATAATGGTACCTATGTCCATACTACAGAACTACAGGGATCTTTTGGCACATGGCCGAAATCAGAACTAACGCCGCTATGGTGTAAAGTGTCACTTTTGACAGACAGCTTTAAGGTAAGATTGTAAGAGCATCGGTTAGCATTCAACTAATGTAATGTCGCAGTCTCAGTCATAGTTTCTCTAATGGTAATACTCATTAATAACATCTTGTCGGATTGTACGTACACTGCAAGCACCTCCGCCTTTGTTCACGTAACCAGCACAGAACGTGCTCTCTGTTACGTAATTTCTGAAAATACAAGATTATGCTTAAGTGAAAGGAAAAAGATTTACCACGCATGGACATTACGAATCAAAATAAGTTCTCAAATGAAAAAAGAAATCATTACAAGCTTTTATTGCGCGGTATAGTATCTACTCATCAAGACCATTCTAAAGGGCCCAAACACGATGGCGGTATCATATTGCTGTTCTATTGATGGCGTTATATTAGTCCCTTTGACTCCATCATCAGAGCAACTCAATAGTACCATATTAACGCATAGCCACCAAACTTACATAGGTATACCAAATTTCAGCTCAATCGGATACCGGGAAGTGGATAAATTAGGATTGCAACATTTGTCCCGAGCATACATAGTTACATACAAACATTGCAAGTTAAATATAAGCTTGTAAAAAGGAAAGCCCTCGGAACTTTCTCCCACGCACACTAAGGTTGTGGAATGAACTACCTGGAGAGGTTTTCCCTGGAGAGTACAACATGGAGTTCTTCAAGAAAGGGGTTAAAAGGTTTTTACCGGGTCGGCAACGCGTGGGTGATGCCCCTGGTATTGCAAACGTCCATAGGCTGCGGTGACTGCTTACCATCAGGCAGGCCGCAAGCTTGTTTGCCACATTAGAGGTATAAAAAAGAAATACGCCCGAAAATCGTGAGTACCACACTAGCAGGTAAACTCTTCGCTTCACATACATACATACATACATACATACATAAAGCTCACGCCTGTGTCCCACAGGTGGGGTAGGCAGAGACTATGGACTGTCTTCGCTTCACAAATTCAAATATTAGTACGGAAAAGTAAGATACATTTAAACATAATACCACTCATTATTATATTAGACGATACCTTTACGCGACGTACTTTTCCGATTTGTTTCCTAGTCTTTTGGGTGGGTTGTGCCCATCGTCCGAAACCGAAACATCGGGAAAACAAATCGAGAAGGTACGTCGTATGTAAGTCAAGAGCGTCGGTGGCCGAGCGGTTACAGTATCCGACTCGTAAGTCAGAGGTCCTGGGTTCGAATCCTGCTCCGGCCGTTTTCTGAGTTATGTACATTAGTTGAATACTAACCGATGCTCTTACGGTGAGGGAAAACATCGTGATGAAACTTGCACATTCTGGCGACTGGATGTGTAACCATTATTCTATCTGGTCAGGTTCCCCTGGTACCTGCTACCAGGGGAACCTGTCATGGAGGTCAGATGGCAGTCGCTCCACTGTAATTAACTGATCTGCCAAATCCTGGATCATGGTCAAGGCGGTCAATGGGCCCTCGTGCTAAAGCACAACCGGGACTTTAACGCCAAGATGAAAGAAACAAATAACACCACTTACTCGTCATAAATTTGCTTACAACGAGACCACGAATACTGCGGAAGTGTAGCCATCGAGAGTGGACCTTCAAACCTGGTGTGACTGTCCTGGAACAGAGTAAGAAGCTTGCTTAACCTCTTTGGTTGACTTGACTTGACTTTGATTAGTTCATAATCTGTGACTTTGACTATGACAGCCGATAACACAAACTATGAACTATATTGGTATTGCAACTTGGACAGCCCTGGCCGATTACGGCAATAACCCGAATTGATTGGAATCTTTATTTAGCTCAATAAATAATAATTAGTATTATTTTCCTAAAATTAAATATCCTGTAGAAGTGTCGCTTAATTATAAATTCTTTAATACAAAATAAGTAAAAGATCGTCATCCATTTATCGTAACCGTCCCACCATCTCGTACTAATCGTTTTGCATCCACTTTTCTTATGCGCGCTGCAAAGGACTGGAACTCTCTGCCTGAGTCATTGTTCCTCGACAAGTATAACCTTGAGGTCTTCAAAAGAGAGAGAATAGGTATCTTCTATTCATGCATGCTACATCGTCGACTTCATCGTCGCTTTCCATCAGGTGAGTTGAGATCAAATAAAAACCTATTGATAAAAAAAAATCTCGATACTCAGAATGTTAGGGCGCCATAAGTTAGCCTACGTCATCGAGTACAAGAAATATGTCCCTAGGGATAGTAGCGGTTTAGTAGACTCATCACATCACTCGCGTAGGCGGGAGTGTACGGCTTCCACGCCATAAGGCGCAATTGAACTGCTTCGTTATTAGGGCGCGTACGCAGCAACACGAACAGTATTACCCTGCAGGTTATAGCTGATAGGTATGACAGGCATTTGTAAAGGTTGTCATATAGGTGAATCATACTTCATATTCCAGTATTAAACATTGTTTTACTAACATAGATTGTAAGATACCTGTACTACTAACAAAAATAGATCTCTAATGTCTGAATGAAATATATTGAAAATTGAAAATAAAGCGTTGGTCTACCTATGCATAAACTTCTACATATTATAAGTAAGTACTATAGCAACAGTTTCGGTCAATAAAAAGCTTTTCTCAAAAAATACCTTATCACCCCATCCCAGAATCAGCACATCACCCTTCCCAAACCGCGATTTCCTTTCAATCTCTATCCTCTTCACAACGGACGAATGTTTTATAGCTTCCTTGATCCTCAGTATAGCTAAGTTATTCCATAGAAAGTCAGACTTGTACATCGGATGCAAATAAATGCGTTCCACCCGTATGAGTGCACCAACACGGTTGACGTAGTCGCTCCCGATACGAACTGTTGCGATCGAAGAATTGGTCCTGTTTTTCTCATCGGCTGTTCTGTTATAGAGAAACAATTTATTCAAGCAGAAACAGTGACTACAAGTTGATAACAGAGTACATGTACGTAGAGTCGCTTATACGTTGATTTTGGATACAATAAAGCGCGGTTACATAGAGAGCGGCTTCCAAAAGCATCAAGCCCAGTAGTTTCTACCATAATTTCACTACATCGTCGTTTTTAGTTTAGTCGTTGTGCAGTAGTAGGTCTAGGTCAGGGGCTGTATTTTTGAACCGCTCGCTTTGATTCGAACGGTTTTCAATTTTATTTTTCGGCATGAAAAATTTAATATTGTTTAAATCA
Source organism: Blastobasis adustella (assembly GCA_907269095.1). Lineage (NCBI taxonomy): Eukaryota > Metazoa > Arthropoda > Insecta > Lepidoptera > Blastobasidae > Blastobasis > Blastobasis adustella. The sequence continues at coordinate 5,182,058 of OU026132.1, forward strand.
CATTAGCAACACCGAAAGAGTACGGGTTAAAAAAGAGAAAATCAGCATCTAGCATTAAAATATCGAACTTTTCCATGGCGAAAATCAATATTTAATATCGTTCGAATAGAAGTGAGCGATTCAAAAATAGCCTAACAGGTATTTCCCCTCATAAATAGTCTTCATTTTCAAATGCAGCAGAAAATTCCTTTTAGATAAATACAGAAGTGCTACTCACAGCATCATACAGGACGCCGAAGTCAATACCAAATCCTTGGCGATGACTGAGCCAGCACACACAAACTCTTCTAGTATGTGGATGCTAGCCACAAACGGGTAGTTGATGATCTTAGTTGACGAACTTTTGAATATTCTTCTTGTTTGTTTCGCATTCAAAGACAATTCTATGAACTCTTTGGAATTCATTGAATGATCTGAAATTAATAAAGTGATATGATCAAAGATTTTGACACATGTATATCATCATCATCACAGCCCATAACAGTCCACTGCAGAATTGGGGCCTCTCCCACGAAAGAGTAGGTCATTGTCATAATCTCCACGCTTGGCAGGCGGGTTGGAGTTCGCATTGTTACAAATATACTAATGGAAAACGCCATCTTCCAGCCTAAGGGGACTCTTAGATCTTTTGCCTTGAAAACTTTAGTTGCCTTATATGACACCCATTCACTCTTTGAAGACTGCAAGGTTATATTTGCGGGGCGCGCCATCAGTCCACCTCCACGTGTGCGTGGCCGTTTGCAGTCCAGTTGGGAAATTCCCCGGAAATTCCTACTGGAACGCAAGCGGCACGCCGATGCGCCCTGGGGGTCGATTAGTAACTATCCGGCAGCGCGGTGCACCAATGCAACAGTATTGGTGTACTGTGCTGTGGGGTTCTTGCTGGTCGAGCGCGAGGAGACTGGTCCCAAGCCAAGGTGTAACGCGAACCGTGCCGAGTGCTGCGTGGCCGGAGGGATGTCCGGCCTTTAACGGTGCACCTCCGATACCTGGGCTCCTCGGCGGAAATTTGTGCTCTTACTCCGGCAAGCGGGGCTCTGCCGGAGGTGACCTTTAGTTCCCTAGCTAATCGTGGGACTTGTATGAGTAGGGAAAAAAATATAAACAATAAAAAAAGTCCAGAGTTCTCTGCCATGGAAGTGGTGGAGATTGATTCTGGTGCTGTAGGAGAGCTTTTGGCCTCCCCAACGCCCAGATTAGATGATGTAGCCGAGAGGGCGCAACCTAACGTAGATGGGGACAGTAATGTCACAGATACGGTAGGGACGTCGGCCTCCGACAGCATCATCCCAGGGAGCCATCACAGGCTTTCTGGGGCAGCGCGAAAGCGTTTCCGAAGGCTGAGGGAGATGGATGTGGGTCTCGGGGAGGCCCTAGTCCTCTGCCTGGACAGCATTGGAAAGAGATTCCTCGGTTACTCCCCGATCTCCCTGAGGCTAAGTCGTTAAAACGCACTCGATCAGAGGAGGAATCCCCGAAAGACAAACTGAAAAAGAACCCTAAGACCGCGCAGGAGGTTAGAGCAAAGCCTACCTTCAGCGAAGTGGCCGGTTCAGTCAGGGTTGGGATTCGTGGGGAAACCCCACTAGCCGAGGAGCAGACGGGACTTGTGCGCCGCGCCCTTGTTGACCTTATCTCTAAGGAAGACAGGGGGGAGGGGCCCAGGTTCGCCTCATTTTCGCAAAGACCAGGATGGATCCTGATTGTTGCGAGGATAAAGCCAGTAAGCACTGGCTTATGAGGGCGTCAAGCCCTGGCCAGAGGCAAAGCTGTCTGTCTTATCAGAGAGCGAACTGCCAAAGCCAGCGGTAGTCACCGCCTTCATACCCAGCATAGACGCTACGTCAATAGACGACGCGATAAAATTGCTGGGCACTCAGAACAGGGGCCTAAACACGCAGCTCTGGAAGGTTCTCCATAGCAGGGGGGAGGAAGGGGGTATTATTGCAACCTTCGCGGTGGATGATCTCTCTGTGGAGACCTTGAAACGGAGGCAAGGCAAAGCCGCAATTAGTTTCAGGAGCATTGTCTTCAAAATCAAGGGCGACCCAGCCAAAGAGGCCCCTGTTCAGCCAGGTACCTCTACTGTCACCGCCGCAACCAAGCAGCAAGGAGGTTCGATCCCTCAGGGAACACGACCCCCTCTTAAGTTAGCTGACAGGGGACAGGCTAAGGCAACGCAGGCCCCAGCGACGGGCAGCATGGCTTCAAACACCAGGCAGCAAGGAGGATCGATCCCCCCGGGAGCGCGACCTAGCTTGAACTTTTCTGCCAGGGGAGGGGACAGGAATAGAGGTAGAGGAAGCACAAGGGGGAGGGGGCAGGGTGGAACCCAATCCGGACGTGGATTTTTCAATCCGCAGAAGGGAAGGGGAAAAACCAAGCCCTCATACTCCCTTTCACAAAGAGGGAAGTAATGGCGACCCAGGGGCCGGTGAGGTGTTTGCAAGCCAACCTCCATCACGCTGCGGCAGCAAGTGCCGTGGTGGAAAAATGGCTTTGCGATGGTAGGGCTGACCTCGCCCTAATTCAAGAGCCCTGAATATCCAGCTCGACTATTCTGGGACTCAACGCTGCCGGTAAGATTATATATAACAAAGGCGGAACAAGACCCAGAACGTGTATTGTTTATAAGAATAGCATTAATCTATTGACTGTTACAGAGTTGTGCTCCGACGAAGTTGCAGCAGCCATTTTGATACCCAAGAGAGGCGCGGCTAGAGCACTAATTTGTTCAGCGTATCTCCCGGGGGAAAAGGAAAACCCTGCTGAAGATGTGGAGCCTGCGGTCGAGTACGCCCGGCGTCACAGATTACAACTGCTGGTGGGGTGTGATGCAAACGCCCACCACACCACATGGGAAAGAACCGATGTAAATAGGGGAGGTAACACTTTATATGACTATTTACTAACAAAGGGGTTACACGTGGTGAATAAGGGATGTAAACCGACCTTTGTAGCCCGTGTAAGACAAGAGGTGTTAGACATTACCATTGCAACAAATGATCTGGCTTGGCACATTAGTGACTGGCACGTTAGTGATGAACCGTCAATGTCTGACCATAACCATATCTGTTTTGACTTAGTAGGATCATTATCAAGTCAGGAAGTTAGCTTTAGGAACCCTAGAGTTACGGATTAAGCGGCCTATAGGGACAACCTTAAACAGAACCTAGAAGATGTACCTAAAACAATAAAGACAATAGAAAGTCTGGATATTGTAGTAACTATAGTCTCAAACGGCATAATTAAGGCTTATGAGGACAGCTGTCCAGTAAAAACAATGTCAACTAAAAGGGCAGTACTGTGGTGGAGCTCTAAGCTAGAAAAGCTTAGAACTAAAACTCGGAAATTATTCAATAAGGCTAAAAGGACCCAAGAGTGGGAATCCTATCGGGAAGCCTTAACCACTTACAATAAATAAATTAGGAAGGCTAAGCGGGGAACTTGGAGAAAATTCTGTGAAGAAGTAAACAGCACGTCTCAGTGCGCAAGAGTTCACAAATTCCTCGCAAAAGACAAACCTAACCAAATTGGCTTGCTTAAATACCCTAATGGGACTTACACGGCCAACGAAAAAGAAACTCTAAATTTATTGGTATCGACCTATTTTCCTGGTGCTTGCGCAGAAAGTCCATCCTCAACGCAATCATTTCGCCCAGGTAATGAAGAATGGAGGAGGGCATCGCTTATAATAAGGCCATCTCAAATAAAATGGGCCGTTAAATCCTTTAAACCATACAAATCATGTGGAGCGGATGGCACTTTTCCAGCACTACTGCAGCAAGGAATAGAAGTAATAATCCCTCACATGATAAAAATCTTCAGAGCAAGCTACGCCTGGAGACATATTCCAGAACAATGGACCAAAGTCAAGGTTCTATTCATTCCAAAGGCCGGAAAAAGAGACTACTCTCATCCGAGATCACTCAGGCCTATTAGTCTAAGCTCCTTTATGCTAAAGACTATGGAAAAGGTTCTGGATATTTACATTAGGGAGGCGATCAAAATTGACTATCCTATTTATTATTCTCAACATGCCTACAGCAAAGGGAGATCTACTGAAACTGCCCTTCTGAATCTGGTAGAGAAGGTAGAAAAGGCGTTAGAGGATAAACAAATTGCACTTTGTGGATCCTTAGATATTGAGGGCGCATTTGACAACACCCCTATAAGGACACTAGTTCGAGGTCTCACTGAGAAAAATGTCGACCGTGCGACTGTGAAGTGGGTCGAAGCGATGCCACAAACCGGAAAGTGAAGGTAACCCTACATGAAACCTCTTATCTCCACTACTTTGGACCCTGGCAGTGGATCAGCTCTTGTATAAAATGGCGTAGCTCAGGATAGACTCGCAGGGATTTGCTGATGACCTGGTGATAATCGTCCGAGGTTTCTGTCAAAGTATGCTGTCATACGTTATACAACGAGCATTAAATATTGTTGATAAGTGGTGCAAGGACAATGAGCTGTCCATCAACGCGGGGAAAACGGTGGTTGTACCATTCACCAACAAAATGCAACTTGACAATTTAGTTAAACCACCATTGAATGGCCAAACTATTGAGTTCTCCAAGGAGGTCAAGCACCTAGGTGTAATATTGGACCAAAAACTTACTTGGAACAGCCATATAATCGGAATATTGAACAAGGCTAAAATAGCCTTGGGAATATGTAGCAGACTGGCAGGACAACGGTGGGGGTTATCTCCAAAAAACACCCTATGGCTTTATAAGACGGTCGTAAGGCCCATAATAACATATGCCTCCGTAGTGTGGCACAGGAAAGCTAACCAGGAAACTGCTACAACTAAGCTAAGCGGCATGCAAAGAATTGCGTGTCTCTTGGTCACAGGAGCTATGTCAACCTCACCTGGTGAGGCCCTGAATGCAATGCTGGATATCCCGCCCCTACACCTGCATGTACGGATGGTGGCGGCAAACAGCATATACAGGCTAACCACCCAGGGAGAAGGAAACTGGCTCTCAAAGCCACTGAGATCGTTCCAGGACACTGTTATGGGCAGCAACATACTGAGTATGTACACTGACTCAATGACAAAACAGAGTAGCTTCCCGAAACGATACTCTGTGGAACTTTTATCCAGAGATGACTGGCTCAAAAGCCAAGTATACTGGAAAAATGGAAGCCTGATATGGTACACCGATGGGTCCAAATCAGGTGCTCATGTAGGGTGTGGAATATATGGAGAGCGGCCCAAGGTCAAGAAATTCCTAAACCTGGGCAAATACACCTCCATATTCCAGGCCGAGGTGTACGCAATCTTAGAATGTGCGGACATAAACCTCACAAAGAGATACATGAACCATTGTATTTATATACACTCAGACAGTCAAGCAGCTCTATTGACCCTATCATCAGACTCTGTGAGTTCAAGATTGGTGCTAAACTGCGTGAAGGTCCTCAATTCCTTGGGTGAGAAAAACCAAGTAATCTTGCGCTGGGTCCCAGGGCATGAAGGGATCGAAGGCAATGAAATTGCGGACGAACTCGCGAAGGCTGGTATCACAACTACGACATATGGTCCTGAACCATTCTGTGACATACCAAATAGCCTTGCAAAATTGACCCTTCATATAAACTTCAAAAAGCAATCATTAGATCACTGGAATAATCAGCCAGGCCTAACACATTCTAAGGCATTATTCAAACCCTATAATAGGCGGCATGCCAAAGAACTGTTACTACTCAGTAGGAATAACTTGCGTATCCTGACAAGGGCACTGACTGGCCACTGTGGGCTGAATAAACACATGTATAACTTGAAGATCAGCAGAACAAAGGACTGTAGATTCTGCAAGGAGGAGGACGAAACGCCTTTCCACCTGATCTGCAAATGTGAGGCCCTGGTGCGCAAACGTAGCATCCATCTGGGTAAACACCAACTACTACCCGACGAGGTGCACGAAATCAGTACTAAGAACCTACTACAGTTCATAGAAACTATAGGAATTAGTACTGAATTGTAGAAAGAGGCGATCAAAATAGATCAGGAATGGTCGCAGTGATACTGGGTCTGAAAAAGCTATGGAGAGCCCAATCTAAAAAAAAAAAAAAAGTTTATATTTTTTCGGGGAACAGTGACGCAGCCTGCCACTCACCGTCTTGCGGCTTATCAAGTGGCATGACAATAACTATCGCATTCCATCCAGCCGTTTGGATATAAGAATAGTAAGAAATTTGCAAACACATATACAGACAAGATACGCGCGAAAAACATAACCCTTACTTAGCAGTCGGGTACAAATAGGCTTGATCCCGCCTTTTTTACACCACACCGCCAAATGGCATGTCGCCTGCATATTTTTGTTATGCCACTGGCATGAATGGCTGGTACATGCTGTCATGCCACTTATGACATTCGGCATGAAGGTGAGTAGCCGGCTACTCACCTTCATGCTACATACGAAACACGTATGTAAATATTTACAAACGGTGAAGGTTGCGAACAATTTAATTAAATAGATAATTACAATCGACTCAACTTTCATACTAATGATGACGTGGATCCACGATATTTATACAAACGGGTGCTCGGTTTCCCATCGCCAAATAACAAGGACTGAAGGGCACATGTTCAATAATTTACACTACTACTTCTAAAGCGTTTGATGTTTTGTAATTATAAATATATGATGACTCCAGCTGATAGAAGAAGCGATAAAGGGATTTGTAATATACTAGAATTCGTCATGAAAAATGAAAAACATTCCACTCGATAAGTCTGAGGTCACTTTCCATGGGGAAGCATTCCATGCTTTAACAGATGCAGCTAAGGATCTCTCTATGATCAACATACAGTCAAATCACTGTATAGTATGCCTATCTTAAAGGAGGTATAGGTACCTTTTTTGGAATGAATTTTTTCTACAGTGTATTGGTATTGCCCGCTAACACTTTCGAGGTGTGTCAGAATATCTTGGGTAGTCGTGTTCACCTTAAAATAGCAGCCATTTAGGTACTGTAGTGCTTCAACACCTTCTAAAGACCAGTTAATATAGACAGATCGAGAGTATTTCGTAGAAAAGTTGCAATTACTCACTCCAAATCCTCAAGTCATCAAAATTCTTATCAAATATTTTTCTCAGTGATAAGTTGCTACTCGCATAGTTCGAGGTCGTTTCATTGAGCTGTACATGTACACAAGCAGGTGTAGTAAATTTATTATCGCGTTTAGTAAATAAATAAACATAATTTGGTTTCTCAGCAGAACTGTCTTCATTTGTACCGTTATTGTCATATAAAGAATGGTTTGTGTCGAATAGTTCGTCCATCAAATCGCTCATATTGAAAAGTGCGTTTATAGTTTTGTTATCGACACCCCAATCAACTTTACTGACGTTTCTGACTTCCTCATAAGTTCTGTAGTTGTAGTCAGCTATGTCTTTTAGACTATTGTACATAACCAATAGGACCTTGATGTTGTTACTGTTAGTAAAATTTTTATTCAACTTCATGCGTGTAAACATTTTGTTCGTCAATGTCTGGATTTCAACGTTAATTTTATGAAAGAAGTTGTTTTGAAGCAAACGTTTTAAGTGAATCAACGTATTGGAATTCTCAGTTGCCACAGAACACAATATGAAGAATATTGATACTATGATTTTCATTATTGTAATAATGATAGCTCTAATTTAAAAGTAGTGGTGGTGTATTAAGTAAATAAGAAAGACAAAATGAAAATTATTTCTTAATAAATTAAAATTGTAACGAGTACACAATAAAATATGTGATTTGATTGAATTTTTGTTCAAAATGCCTTTAGAATTTAATGGTATTATTCCAGTATTTTGTATTACGAAAATACAATTTAAAATTGTGTTAAATAAAATAACGACATGAATAAAAATGCTCGTTTAAGTTTTGCAATGCGGATAACAAAATGTTTTATGATATACTTATTCTGTTTTTGTAACCTAGTAAATTAGATTATGTATTTATAGAGACATCAATTTAGACTAAAACCGATTATGTAAAATACTTACTAATAATGGTTTAATATGCATGAAGTCGATGATGATTTCTTTGCTCAAACCTTGAAGAAGCAAGGGAACGTTACCCCGCGGCGCAGCTGGTTATCCTGGGGGATTTCAATGCCCACCACCAATAGTGGGTTTTGCCATACCAGGTGACCAATCATGCAGGGAGAGAGGCGCGTAAACTAGCTCTGTGGCTAGATCTCACCCAGCTGGTAAACTGCGCCACGAAGGTACCGCATGTCGACTCCCATACCGCCAATTGGTTAGTCCTTGTGCTGACGACAAGGTCTAAGCAATTGGTGTGTCGGAGTCGGAGTTGTTTTATCCTTGCCATGAGTTATGTTAAAGGTAGGAATAAAAGAGTGCTGAGACATTGTTTCCCAGGGCAAAAGCGTTGAGTTTGTGGACGCCGCAGACGAATGGGTTAGGTGAAAAGCTGGCACGGGGGACGGAAGGGCCTCTGATATGGGCTCTACATAGGTGAATGCCGGGTCCACTCCGGTCCCCTACCCCGGCACGACAGACACCCCCAGGATTTTCGTACAGTTGGCGGGTCAGCATCCCGGGCCGGGATACCTGAGTTTGTGTCCCCAACTATCTGACGGGCGGCCAGCGACGAGCCGTTACATCGGGTCTCCCTGACCCTCGCACCAACATGTCACGCCCAACCCCATACCACATCCTACACACAACAGGGGCCTACTGTACGCCGATGTTAAAGCACTCGGACTTGGAGCCAGAACTAGCTCGCTAGCCATGCGGGCTGGAACCCTACCACTAAGGAATTTCGGGTGCACTCTTAGCACCCAGGGGTCACGTGTAGGGTCACTAGGGACGTTGTGCAACAAGACCATCAAAATATATATTATTCAGGTCCATGCTATAATGCGTAAAATAAAACTGTAACAGGTCTAATTCTGTATATTGAAGATATTTTGAAAATGTGTATTTGGGAAGGTACTCTATAAAGGACACTGAAGACAAAACTGTATTTTTTATTTAGTTCTGTCTGTTTGTCTGTCTGTATCTTGGCCGCGCATCGCTCCGAAACTACATGATACAATTCAAACAATATGTTATTTATACACATAAGTACGATAAGTAGCTTTTAAAATACAGCCTTCGGTATTGCATGAAAAAGTAAAATAAAGGGTTTTCTTTGTCTTTCTCCTCAGTATCCTTCGCTGTGATTTATTTCATTTTACAGTATTACTCATACAGATTTTATTTAATATTGTATACAGATTTTGAATTATCTAAAAATCTATGTAAAATTTATAACGAATATATATATAATAAATAGTTTTTGAAATACAGCCTTCGATATTCAATAAAAAACGTAAAAATCAATATTTTTTCCTTTTTTTTTGTTCTCTCGGAAAATGACAAAAGTTATGACAAAATTATTACAGACGTTTAAAGCTTATGAATTCACCTACAAAACGACATATAATTCGTAGTTATTTGTACAATGATTCTCATGCTACAGTTTACCGTGTGGTGGTGTTCTCTCGCGGATCATCTCTCCCGCAATATACAAAAATAAAATAAAAACATTTTGGCGTTATGGCCTGGTTGTGCTCTCGCACACGAGGGTCTGGCGTCTGCCTTGACCATGATCCAAGATTTGGTAGATCAGATAATTACAGTAGAGCGACTGCGATCTGACCTCCGTGAACCTGTTAACAAGGAACCTAATCACATTTAATCATGGTTTAGTAGTCTGAATATCAAATAAATCAATGAAAATGCTTGGACAATTCACACAGCGCCATCATGTTTCATCACGATACGAGGGAATACTCCTTCACCGTAAGAACTACTTATGTACATAACTCAGAAAAGAGTGGTTGATACTATAATATATATGGCACAATACTCGATATTGTTAAATAGCTCATTTCGGACTATCCAAGATAAGATTAGCTGGAAGAAATCCCATTTTGGGATAAGCCCGCCTTTGCAATGTATATATTTTTTTTTGTTATTGTTCTTAATGTAGTTATACGCAATAAAGAGTCTACATATATACATACATACATATGGCGGCACTAGGGTTTGAACCCGGTGCCTCTTACTCGTACTAACGAGTCGGACCATTATCATCATCATCTTGGCGTTATTACCTTCATCACTATAAGTATGTGATTTTGAAAAGTATTTGTGTGTCGTGTTTAAATGCGTAAGTTCGGGTGACAAAATAAAAGCACACAACTTTAATGGCGAGTTTTATATTGGGGTGCATTGTGATCGCTTTAGCAAGTTGGAAATACCATAGAACAAATAAGACAAACTATCGTTTTCGAAATGCCTTTTTCGGGACCTTAACCGACGCCGCTGCATATTGAGATGTTTTGGGGCGGCAATTAACTAAGAAACGGCGCTAACTTCCTTCCTTCACAGCAGGCATATTGTTCCCTAGTCTCTATTGTAAATTTTTTAACAAAAATGGTACGCGCGTTTGTCTTTATGGCACGCGAGAGCATTTCTTTACTTTTATGACCTGATTTGTCATTAGCGTTGCGTCAATATATTTTAAATACAAAGGCGATAGATAGTCCCGGAGAAAACAAAGAATTTCGACGAGCGAAACCTGTCATTCATAGAGGAATTGATTAACACATGATGGTCAATGGTTGGGCTTCTCACGCTTTAGGATGCGGGGTTGAGGGGCTAAGGGAAGAAAGACGGGAACGACAATTGGTCTAAGGTCCCGGGACTGGGTGGTTCTTCGGCGAGGGATTTTTTCCTTGATACGAGGAGTGCGCGCGCGCAGGCACCGCAGGGTATTTTCGAGAGTGTTGTCGAGTGCTAGAGTCGATGATCTACGTTTGATACGAGGATTAGATGTCTCTTGTGTGGTGGTTTCGCAGTGTTGTCTATCGTCCACTATTTTAGTTTATACTCGGGTATGTTGGTGACTTGCGTTTTGTACGAGCATTTGCAGTAAGTCTGATATTGAATTACCTATATATTTTATGGTGGCTATAATTATATTTTGGTAGGGCTATAGTTTTGTGTTAGATACTGACAATTATTTAGTTAAAGTAAACCGATCACTTGTTATTCCCTTTAAAGACACGGCTTAGAATAATTAAATCCGATACATTCGTAAAATTAATTCTCAACTTCTAAACAAATAAAAATATACTATCACTTAGAGTACACATATGGGCACAGTTCTGGTAATGTGTTCTGCACCTCTTGCCGAGCCTCTGGCACCTGTTGTGGCCGGGTGTCAATAAACGTGTCGGGGTTCTTTCTTCTCGCGTAATTTACTCATTTTAACTCAATATGCTTTAATTGGAAATAAAATGAAAAGTTGTTTATACACGTTTACGACCCGGCCCGTCCAAAGAAAACATCACTACACAGGGAACCAGGTTCGGACCGGACGTGGACCACGTTGTGATGGGACGCTAATAATTCAAATTCATAAAACATAACCCTCCTTCTGTCGCAGTCGGTTAAAAATATTGGCGTCGTTCGAACGTTTCAATTTGCTAACATAAGAGGCTAAACACCCACATGTGGCACCAACTTAAAATTCCGAAAACCAAAAGCAATAAATTCCCCAAAACGCAACGAGCTTAATCACAAGGGTCGCACTTGTAAAGCGCGAAAAAAATAAAAGTTCGTAATTCAAAGTGTCAAATAAATTCACGCTGGGATATCGATGTAAAAACAATACCAAGAAAGCGAACAAGCTAGCCTCAGAATAAAAAACTTTCATAAAAACAAAGGTTTCAGATACATGTAAATCAATCTGTATCCTAGGTCTTACAACTTAGGGATGATTATCAAATACATATTATATTACGCGGCAAACCGTTGGACAATTTCAGGGACGAGCAAGCGAGACAAAATCAGTCGTTGGTGAAAGGCGCATACGCGGGAAGCGACGGGGATGGGAGATTGCACTCCCCGCCACAAGGGATGATGCGCAGGCGTCGGTTGTCATCCGTAACGACCAAAGGACACCAAACAACACAAGCAAAGAAGAACCTTATGTTAATTAAAGTAGATACTAAAATTGTAATTAGTAATTAATAATAATCAGGTTAGAATCAGATCATAAAGTTTAATAATGTATAATTAAATGATATTTTAATTTGCTATAAATTAGAGTCAGTGTATATTTGCTGTCGGCGACAAAAGTTAAGTTGACACCCATTATATTTATGTAAATGGTTTGGGTCTATATTGTATCGAACAGATTTATTACATTTATAAATTTCATCAATTTGAGAGCGCCGGTGGCCGAGCGGTTACAGTATCCGACTCGTAAGCCAGAGGTCCCGGGTTCGAATCCCGCTCCGGCCATGTACCAATGACTGTTTTCTGAGTTATGTACATTAGTTGAATACTAACCGATGCTCTTACGGTGAGGGAAAACATCGTGATGAAACCTGCACATTCAGGCGACTGGATGTGTAACCATGGTCCAATCTGGTCAGGTTCCCCTGGTAGCAGGGTCATGGAGGTCAGATGACAGTCGCTCTACTGTAATTACCTGACCTGCCAAATCCTGGATCATGGTCAAGGCGGACCCCGGGCCCTCGTTCTCGAGAGCACAACCGGGACATTAACGCCAAGATGATTTATTTATTTATAAATTTCATCAATTTCTATTAATATTCTCACTACTAAAGATTTCTATAACATAGTTTAACTCAGTTAAGACGGAAAGTAAAATTTACCCAATCGATTGATATTTACATTTAATTTTAACTTTAATTATTAACTATGAATTATCTCTCCGTGAGATAATTAGAGCAAGGTATTATTGGAATAAATATACCGAAGCCTATGTCTTCCATCATCCAATCAAGTAATTAATGTGTTTAGTATATCTCGGTATGAGATGATTATCTGCTATTGTTTGATTAAATTCAACCAAAGGTTAACGTTAATCATCAAGTCGTAATGTAGCATTATTTGAATAAAATGATATCAAACCTACCTATGTCTAAAATGCGACGCTTGGGAATTCGTAATGTACTTATATTGAAATCATCATCAATAACGAATACCTCAAAATATATATTGTTTGATTGTATTCTACATAAATGTTTGATAATAAATATATGTAGTCTAATTAAAGAATATACCTATAATCTACATTATTATTAGGCGAAAAGGCATGTGAGTTGATCAACCTCCACATGACTAGCCTGTTAGTAACGCGCAGCATTAATGAGTCGAATACTTCATTGATAAGTTATAATTTATATCAACTAATTGTTTCACATTAATTCACTTAATTAAGCTTAATATATTTGATTATATGTCTTAACGTTGCAAACCAAGTATGACGCTTTGACTTTTGATTATGTAAATGTAATTATTTGATCTGAACGGATAATTGTTGAGATAATATTAATTCAGATATAAATTAATTATAATTAGTCTTAATTGGGCAGAGTGGTTTTTATACGTTGTCAGAACAGTTTTTTGCCCACTCTATGAGGAATTGGCCCTAGGAAACGTGTTCTGAACATCACGGATTTTATTATTATTTTCTAATCTAGAAATCCCTGGTGAAAATCCAAATCAGTTTCAATCGTAGAGTCACAATTAGGTAAATAAACGTATATTTATACTTTAAACCCTACCTGTGACTTTAATTTATATTCCCGCATACCTTGGCTTATTTTCAGTAAATTACTTTCTAAGTTGGCCCTAAATTGGGTTTCTAAATCGCCCAGCATTGTGACAAGTAACTGCATTCTGGACTAATGGTGCTTAAATGCCTTAAATAAACTCATTGGCTTTAGAGAAAATCAATACAAATATCCATATAACTTCTTACAATTCAACGCATGGCATTCGAGTTTTGATTTAAAGTAATACTTATCAAACCCTAGTTGGTTCTATATTCAGTAAGATTGAGATACCACCGTTGTTGCGATCCTTCATCTCGTGAAACGTAAGGAACCAGTCGCCAGTCGCCAGTCGCCATGCAAAAGAAGTAAGGGTTCAGCATTGAACGCTGGTGAACGCCTACAGTAATCGGGAAGGGATTAGTATGGCCTACGATGGTTTTGGGACATTGTCGAAAGCACTCTGCAGGTCGAGAAATGCGTAATGCAGAGGTTAATTTCTACTGCAGTAGAACTCCTGGAAGGGTCCTCCAGTAGGGTAAAGATTGGATCCATGGTGCTGCAGCACGACCTGAAGCCATATTGGCATTCCGACAAGGACCATTCCTGGCGAAGTCTCTGGTCTAAAATACGTTCGAATAGCTTCATTGTGTGGTTCATAAGTTTAATACTTTGATGGTGTCCGCATTCTTGCACACTACCTTTTCCTTTATAGATTAGCGTAATAATATTTACCCATTAACTACGATGTGCATAGGCAGGCCAACGTTTTTTGAGTCTACTAGTCATTGATACAACGTGGCATATTTGATGACTTGATGACGTAGGATAACCAACGGTGCCGTCACTATTATATTATTAGCAATCATCACAATTTCCAAGGGGGTATTCCCGGCTTCTGCTAGCGTCCGCTTTCCGACTCTTTGTTTTCCAATTCGCCCCGTCATGGGCATCCTGGCGTCTGGAGGTGCTGCGCACCGAGCTCCTAAACGGAGAGCAACCGGCGCGCGACTCGAATGATGGCCATGAGCGCCTGCTATCCCAGAAGAAGCCGACCAAGACTCTATTGACCGACGGTCATTATCCGGTCGAGAAAAAGCCGGAGTACGAGGGATACGTCACAGTCCCGTAAACCTTCTTCCCCGACCAATAGCTTCTGCTGTTGGCTTCTGCCTACAGAAGTAACCCATTGACTTTCGTATCCGAATTAGCGATGTCAATCCATTGTTTCTTGGGCCTTCCGGGAACTGGGAACTGGGACTGGGACTGGCGACTGGCGACTGGCGACTGGCGACTGGCTACTGGCGACTGGCGACTGGCGACTGGCGACTGGCGACTGGCGACTGGCGACTGGCGACTGGCGACTGGCTACTGGCGACTGGCGACTGGCGACTGGCGACTGGCGAATGGCGACTGGCGACTGGCGACTGGCGACTGGCGACTGGCGACTGGCGACTGGCGACTGGCGACTGGCGAATGGCGACTGGCGACTGGCGACTGGCGACTGGCGACTGGCGACTGGCGACTGGCGACTGGCGACTGGCGACTGGCGACTGGCGACTGGCGACTGGCGACTGGCGACTGGCGACTGGCTACTGGCGACTGGCGACTGGCGACTGGCGACTGGCGACTGGCGACTGGCGACTGGCGACTGGCGACTGGCGACTGGCGAATGGCGACTGGCGACTGGCGACTGGCGACTGGCGACTGGCGACTGGCGACTGGCGACTGGCGACTGGCGAATGGCGACTGGCGACTGGCGACTGGCGACTGGCGACTGGCGACTGGCGACTGGCGACTGGCGACTGGCGACTGGCGAATGGCGACTGGCGACTGGCGACTGGCGACTGGCGACTGGCGACTGGCGACTGGCGACTGGCGACTGGCGACTGGCGACTGGCGACTGGCGACTGGCGACTGGCATGACGGCATGATGCTCATTGCTTGGAAACGTAAGAGGGCGCTGGTGTGGGACGCGCTACTTGCGTGGACACTCTGGCGCCGTCCCATGTAACCTCTACCGCTCGCTGCACTGGAGCTGCGGCCTCTGCTGCTGAGGACCTAAAACGGAGGAAATATGAAAGCTTAGGCCAGGACTTCATATTTCAGCCGTTTAGGCTCGAGACGTTGGGACCGTGGGGTCCTGACCCTTTGGAGCTTTTTCAAGATTTAAGCAAAAAGCTAATCCACACCACAGGCGGCTCGTTCCTCGGATAAGCATTACTATCCAATGAGGCAACGCAGCTAGCTTTCTGGGCACCATTCTGGGGAACAACGGTGTAGATGATTTTTTTAATAGTTAATATTTTAGTATTAGTGTTTATTTTTTGGTTCTCATTGTAAATATTTTTTCTGTAACTTGAAAATCAATCAAACTCATTTATTTACCTTTTTTTTGTTTTATTTCCGTATTTCAATTACAACATCTGGGAAACATTTCTCGGCACACTTCACTCCATTCAGTGCTCTTTATTATCTTATTTCTATACAACACACACCACAGGCGGCTCGTTCCTCAGATAAGCATTACTATCCAATGAGGCAACGCAGCTAGCTTTCTGGGCACCATTCTGGGGAACAACGGTGTAGATGATTTTTAAATAGTTAATATTTTAGTATTAGTGTTTATTTTTTGGTTCTCATTGTAAATATTTTTTCTGTAACTTGAAAAATCAATCAAACTCATTTATTTACCTTTTTTTTGTTTTATTTCCGTATTTCAATCACACCATCTGGGAAACATTTCTCGGCACACTTCACTCCATTCAGTGATCTTTATTATCTTATTTCTATACAACGCCTGCCGACAATCCCAAATGGATGGCCGCTTCTCAATTTCGTAAATAAATCTTTCCTTATCGAACATGGTCACCGCTAAAATACGCACTTACTTTCTGCTAGATATTGTTCAAGTTTCAATATAATTAAACAGCTGTTGGCACGGCACGCACTTGCCATTACACTTCTATCCTATCCTATAGGTGTGAGTGAAACAGAGAAGCCGCTTGGAAAGGATTTTTACAAATTCCCGCGGGAACTGGGAGAATTAGTATTGTATAGGAAATTATCGGGAATATCTAAAAATTGGTCCAAAGTTAATCATGTAAAAATTGTATGAATGGCGGGCGGCCTGCGGGTGCGTTTCCAAACGTACCGCCCACCCCGCCGCGCCTATGTGAAGGAACCTTAAACAAAATGTGTGACCCTGAAAATGTTAAAAATTAATAAAACAATTAAAAACCGAAGGGCAGAAGATATTGTTTTGGCATAATTTCCAAATCTGAGCAAAAACAGCAGGAGAAAGATGCCGAATTCTACGAAAATCAATAATATTTACGTTTTGTTAGATTTCATAAGTTAGTACAACGCCATAGTTTTGATACTTGTTAGTGTTCAACTACCTCGAGTGCCTTACCTAACTACGTGGCGGCACTGGGGTCAAACCCAGTATTTCTCGCAGTCGGACCCCTTAATATTTGACCTTTGCCCTGGGGCCTGGATTTTTACTGACGAAGCGCCCTAACTGGGACACGCATGGTGTCATTATTCAAAATTATAGTTGTCATTCTATTGCTGGTAGTTGCCGTAAAAGCATTATAAGAATGGGTGTAGTGTTCTGTACTATGCGCATGCCAGTTAGCTGGGCCATGTTATGTAAAACTACAAATTACAAAAAATTGTATTTTTATCTTCATGCAACGTCCATCATCATCAACAGCGCATATCCATATCACTCCACTGCTAGACGCCGCTGTCGTAACTGATAAATGGTCGTGCGACGGGTGGTTTTGAGATCTCCTGTTGGTCGCACGATCGTTGCCAATTAGGACAGCGCCTGTGACAGGTTCAGCGTTACAGAGATGAAGGTATAGCTTACAGACTCTATTATTTAAATGATAGTGAAAGTCGCGTCAAAATCCGTTGCGTTATTTAGTACAAGTTACAGAAGGACAGACGCGGAAAATATGTAAGGGTGTATCGAAATGTAGGAATATCGAGGTGATTATCTTTCGCAGTAACGTGCATCGCGGTCTTATGAAGTCGAACATTAAATACATTATTGTAAAAGACATCGTTTAATAGTTTTCTATTTTGTGGCACAGTGCTCTAAAACGCATCTACCCTTTAGGTTACATATCGGACCAGCCCAGATAAGATTTTAAAATATATAAAAGTTTTAATGGATACATAAAAAAATTAAACAGTATCAACTCCGTTTATTCCACAAACTACTAATTATTTCTTTCAAAATTCTGTGGTTGTACTGTCAGAGTTGACAGTAGTAATTTTTTTAATTTGGCCAGGCTCATATAAGATCTCTATACAAACGGCAGTTTAGGAGTCTATGCTCAGTCTCTATTTTCAGTACAAAAAATCTGTAGAGAATGTAACTGAAGAAATACCAACCATCTAAACATGTTACCTAGTGCTGTCTGTTTGTCAGTGTGTTTTTACGCGCTAACCTCAGAAACGGTTTAACCATTTTGGGTAAGGGTTTAATAACGTATTGTGGTCCTTCACTAGACCTTCACATAAAACTTAGTATTTGTTTAATATATTATTTAAGTATTTACTTGAGTTCGTAAATTAAAAAAGGTATATCAATTTAAACACATTTTGTTCGATAAAAATGCTATTAAATAATTGTTTAGATGAATTGGCTAAAACTTCAGTCAACTAAGTAGATGTAATTGAAAGTAATTTTTTTTTAAATTGACTGTTTCAGAGATTTTGACTTTGCCGATTTAAGTTGACCTCAGGTCTATATTATCAATCAAAAATATTAAATAAATAAATAAATGTACTTGGACAATTCACACAGCACCATCTAGCCCCAAAGTAAGCAAAGCTTGTGTTAAGGGAGGGAGACGAGATTGTGTAGAATACTACCATAGGAAAGCGCAACGTTATACTCTTCTAAGATCTAAACTCTTTCGTGAACCTGGCCTACTAGCGCAGTCTCATAACCTGTGACTCTGAGTTCCTGTTATGCTTTTGCTGAATTTGACCAAACCGAAACTATGTAACAGATTCAGCAGAATAAATCTGAACAGTAAAAGATAACCTTGAAAGTCATTACTTATGCTCAGTGCCGAACCAGTTCACCAGATATCCTTTTAAGATGATCACAGATTTATGTGTAATTATTTTCATAGGGTTTTGATAGAATGGGTTGAAGATGAGCTTTCCACGCAAACAAAGTCGCGGGCAACAGCATTATTAATAAGTTGGATATTTTTGCCAAACTTTTTACTTTGCAATACTCAATGGTAAGTGCCACAAACTTACAGGACACGGTGACGGCGTCGCTGTTGTTGACAAACAAAATGACATTTTTAAATGGCGACACTAAGTTCAGCTTTTGGCCACCGGGCCAGATAAGTTTGTGGCGAAATATTAATGACAATTATTTGTCACAAAAAGCTTCCCCCAAACAGGGGCGATCTGTAGTTCTTAAAGGGAATACAACAGAGAACCCACGACGCGATCTGCAAGCGGGTGGTCGTGACATCCCTCTTCGCCGCTGCGCAGATCATGCATGTGATTATTATGATGATGGGCGGGTGCATTGGCTATCTTTCGGAGGATAGGAATGCCTCTGACCGGTGTAACTCGGGTGTAGTTTAGCTCTTTTATTGACAATAGGCTGGCATTTGACCTCAACTCACCTGATGGAAGGCGGAAACACTATCCTTACTAATCCTATCCGAAACTTCGTAATAAAATTTGTTGTTGGTTTCAAGACAGTACTGGGACTAGCTTGTGCTCGAGCGCATTCTATGGGCGCGCCTGAGTGTCAAAACTCAGGACCTTTGTGTAGTCGCAGCGGTAGATCCTTCTCTTCTCTTCTCTATAATGACTTCTCTATAATGTTCTCACCACACGTCCGCCAATACGGCAGACCTTGGATTGGCTTGGAAATTAAGTTTGAAATGAAAATGCAGGTAAAGAAGAAAAAGGGTAAGGGAAAGGGTATTTTGTATATTTTGTAATAAAAAATATCTAGAGGCGACTGCTAGCTATAAATCTGAGGGCGATAGCTGCTAGCCGGATGCGGAAGGACAGGACAGGATTTTGTGGAGATCTCAGAGGGAGGCATATGCTAAACAGTGGGTGTCTTTTGGCTGATATAATGATAGTCTGTCCGCGGGCGCATTAAGTCCAATAGTACGCGACCGCATCGCCCACGCCTGTGTGGGGTAAGGGTCTATAATGGATAGCCCATAGAGTTACTATACGAGGTATCTAACTCTATGGATATAACTCTTTGTGATATCCAGTCTCCCAGTCTCTAGCCAAACTCATTTTTCAGTATATAAACTCCTTGCCCTGTTGATGTAAAAGCCCTGCTTTTGTGCGGGCACAGACCTACAGAAAAGGTCAGGGCCGATCAGGGCCCTACCGGTACACATTCTTAAAATGTTCATTCAATCGTAACCAAGCGCTTGTCGGGAATGGTTTGCGGGTAGAAATGGACGACGACGAATTAATGTGCGTCGTCTTACTGATTGGCGCAAAAACTAATAAAAAAAGGAAATAAGGTAGATTGGATGAGGAGGAGAAAATGAATGCGGGTGTGCAGTATCGGTCTACTGCCACTAGTCCTCGTGAATACATGAATTTGACTCGGGTCAAGAATTGGCTATGTTTAGCCTGGGGCTTGACCAGGGTCTAGCCCAAGGTTACTATCTTTCTACTCGGAAACTATTGGTCCTAGAACACTAGTTCCTAAAAAGATATGATAGCAGTCGTCGAGATTTACATTTCGGGTAACAGCTGTCAAACTTAAAGGGGTTATATCTCTGATTCTATTGGTTCTAGAACACTAGTTCCTATATAGACATGACAGTACTCGTCGAGATCTACATTTCGAATAACAGCTGTTAAACTTAAAGCCGTTATAACTTTGATATGACCTGAAAGACCTGAAAGAAAAACGAATTTTGATTAACACAGGTTTTGTTAAAGCAAAATTAAATGTGTTTATTTTGGTTTCTTTATTTGAAAAAAAAGATTATTTTCGCAAATAATAAATTGCTGTCGAAGTTTAAAATGAATTTTCTGATTCATTTTGAAATATTGTCAACCGAAAATTATTATAATTCGTAGTTTATTATTGTTCGAAAATACGCCACTAGTTTTTAATACAGTCGTTAGGAATCTGGGGGTTTACTTCGACAGTTCGCTGTCCTGGACACCGCAAGTATCGGAGGTGAGTCGGAAAATGTTTGCTGGAGCGTTGAGGCGGTGGAGAAACCTGTTGCCGTTTAAGACTAAAGTCAAGCTTGCGCAAGCATTGCTGCTTCCCATATTGGATTATGTGGATACCTGTTCTTTAGACCTCAATGAGAACCTGCTTTGTAAGCTTCAGCGTCTACAAAATCTCTGCATCAGGTTTATATTCGGGCTGCGCAAGTTCGACCACGTCTCCGTTTTCCGTACTCGATTAGGGTGGCTTCCGGTCAGGTTGCGAAGAGATGCACATGCACTCACATTAATTTATAATATCCTGCATATTCCACTCACACCTGGATATTTGACGGAGAGGTTCCAGTTCCTTGGTGCTGAGCACAACCGTGGTCTCCAGTCCAAATCTGACAATGTACTTAGAGCCCCTTTTATGCGGTCGGGTTATTACAATCAATCCTTTACAATCCAATCTGCCTATCTGTGGGATGCTTTGCCACGAGAAATACGTCACTGTACATCGTTACCCATCTTCAAAAAGAAGCTACATGAATATTTCCTGTCTAAAACTGTTTGTTTGCAATGATTAAAGTTCTTATTGTTTAGATATATTTAAATATTTATATTTTATAGAATTTTATTAATCCATAGTTTAATAATAATATATTTATGGTATTCTCTTCATATATTTAGTCATATATTATTTAGTTTTTCCCCTTATTTGCTCTTGCACTACTATAAGATAATGTGCTAATTTACCTCTTCCCAAAGGTTGTCTGGAAGGCCGCATTTGCGCGCATATAAATTGTTATATTTTTCTTTATATGTATCTTTTACTTTTGTGCGTGCAATAAAGAGTTTTCACTTGCTTACTTACTTACTTTTGAGTTGATTGATTTTACATGATTTTTATTTCTTTTAAGATAATGAAAGGCCGAGGAAAGCTCTTGTTAGACATGGTACATAAATAAGTGCAGCCGGAGATACCAGCTGATGGTTTAAGATGGTTTAAGAACCGTCACCAAGAGTATCTTCGAAGAACCTAAAACGGCGAAAGAGTTTCAAAACGTTCGTATGTGATCTCGCCAGTCTGCAGTGGCGATGAAAGCTTTTTCGATGATTCAGATGCAGATCCCCAAGACCAAAAGAAATTTACTTTTCTCTGACCACTTAATCACCAGCACCACGAAGGCGTATCCCTTCGTCCTCAAGTTCATCTCCGGGTATTTGAAGACCACCGTTGCAGGAAGTTGTGGTAGTGGAACGTGGTTGTTGACCTTGTTAGACAGTTCCTTGAAATGACAGCACCAATGGTCTTTAATAGTGTTTGCATTTGTGAGCTACACGCTGTCTACACCTTTTATGGCAACACAGTTTGCCACATCTAAACTGGCTCGACTCCGCGACTTTGCCAGCTTATAGATGAGCTTCTGCCCCTCCTCATAATCCAGCGCATCGTAGAGCGGAGCCAGTTGAGTCGATCGTGCTTTTGCCATCATCGTTTTAGCTCACCGCTTTGCCCCCTAGTAAACCTCCTTATTCGAAGGTGAGTTACTGTTCTGCCATTTCTGGGAACATGCCTTTTTGTCCCTAACTGCTTCCTGCACCTCACTATTCCACCATCCCGTGTCCTTGTCAATTTTTCGGCCGCCTTTCGACGTACCGAGTACTGTTCGTCCGAGTTTGAGGATGGACTTTTGCAAATAGCACTAGAGTTCTTTAGTAGTTTCGCCCTTCGTGCTTCAATCAAGACGTTCGGCTGCCTATATGAACTCCTGGCCCTTGCTTTTTAGAGTCCACCACTTAATAGACGGCTTGCAACGTTCTGCAGTAGGCCGTCTACTACTTACTCGGACATCCATAACAAGGACTCGGTGTTGTGCAGTGAGGCATTCTCCCTGGATGATCTTGCACTGGGATACATGGCCGATGTCACGTTTTCGGAGCAGCAGATAATCGATCTGTGATTGGTGCGGGACACTTTTAATGGTGATGAGGTGTTCGGGTCTCTCCTGTAAGAAGGTTTTAACCACGGCTAAGTCGGCGGCCAGTGAGGTTCGGAGAATTTCTTCTCCCTCACTATTTCGCTGTTAGGTTGGCAAAGCCCCCATGCCAACCTAACCTAACCTAACCCGACCAAACTCACAACTATTTTTTCTTTTAGTTAAAGTGAACTAATTCCACTTAGTGTACAGAAAAAGAGCTTTCTGCTGGTACAAAACTACAGTAATTAAAAAATCTTAATTTTCTCTGAGTCAATACAAAAATGAGTTAATTGAACAAGCTTTAGAACATTTTGTTTTTGTAGGTGTATTATTAAATTTTTTATAAATTTCTTGAATAAGCTAAAATCTGTTTTTCGCCATTTCCCTAGAATCAGGTTTTTTGAATTGCTGGAGTTTTCATCTAGGGGTGCGAAATTCACACAGTGCCATCTAGCCTCAAACTAAGTAAAGCTTGTGCTATGGCTGCTAGCTTACTGATATACTTTATATTTTTTTAAATACATACTTATTATCGATAATATATAGATTCGGATATATAAAACAGTTATTAGACCAATCTTGATGTATGGATGTGAGGCTTGGACACTGACACTTAAGGAGGAGAATAAGTTATTAATCGCTGAACGTAAGATCTTCCGGAAAATTCTGGGGCCAACACAGGGGGAGGACGGCATGTGGAAGAGGAGAAAGAACGAGGAGGTGGAACAGCTTATTTCCGAACCCAATATTCTGGGAGAGATCAAAGCCGCAAGGATGCGTTGGCTTGGCCACATGGAGAGGATGGGGGAGGATCGCGCCGTAAGGAGAGCATATGTGGGTCGACCGAGCGGACGTAGACCGGTCGGGCGACCCAGATATCGCTGGAGGGATGAAGTCCTGAAAGACGCAGGTCTTTCAGGACTTCATCCCGTGCAGACGCTCTAGGAATCCTCAATTGGCAGGAGATGGCGCAGGATAGGGAGAGGTGGCGATCTCTGGTGTCGGAGGCTAAGATCCACTTTGGGTCGCTGAGCCAGCACAGTAAGTAGTAAGTAAGTATACTTATTATACATAAAACACCCAGACCCTTAACAGAAATTAAAATTCATCATTTAAATTTCTGCCCAGCCAGGAATCGAACCCAGGACCTCTTGCGTGGCTGACTGGCATGATGACACTGAACGACTCAGGTCGTCAATTCAATTTCCTCTAAAGCTGTGGGCGATGATAATTTTAGCTTTGGGCTTGAGGCTCTCACTCACATTATAAATCGTTTTTTAGTTAGTGGTACTTTTCCTTTAGTCTACAAGAAAGCTCGTGTTATTCCATTTCTTAAAGTAAGTAATCCTACCTCCCTATCTAACTTTCGACCTATCTCCATTCTCCCGCTTCTGTCAAAGGTGCTTGAGGATGTGGCTCACAAACAACTTCTTTCTTTTATCAATTCGCATGTCATTCTCTCCACTTATCAGTCGGGCCTTTCCATAGCACTGTTGGGGCATTGCTAAGGGTCACCGATGACATTCGCTATGCAATGGGTAATCAGCAGCTTTCCCTTATTACTCTATTGGATTTCAGCAGTGCCTTCAATTTTGATGTCTTACTTGGTATTCTTTCTTCCATAGGCATATCTTCTCAGGCTTGTAAATGGTTCAGCTCTTACCTCCATGGTCGTCAGCAATGTATTAGAACTGATGATGGATCCTCGAACTGGATGGATCTTACTGCTGGCGTACCACAGGGCGGGGTGTTCTCTCCGCTTTTGTTTTCAATTTTTATAAATGAAATTACAATTGTTATATTATATAGGTATTTTGCTCTTTCTGATGTTGACCAGGCTATTGCCGCAATAAATAATGCGATATCGGAGTGGGCGAGAGCTCATGGATTGCTTGTTAAATCTTGATCAAAATCCTCCTATTACCTACAATGGCACCAGTATTGAATATGTGGATCAGGTCAGGAACTAAGGCTTAATTATAAGTAACCCCCTCTCTTGGACTTCTCACATAAATCATTTCAAAATAAAGTAAACGGATTCACTTTTCTTTTCACAACCTTAAGCGACTCTAGAATTTCCTTCCACTTTCGACAAGGATTATGCTTGCTCAAACACTCATTGTCCCTATTCTGGACATCTGCTATCTGGATGCTACTGAGGAGCTTCTCAATAAATTGGCAATAATTTTTTGGTAATAATTTTAAATGTAATTATTCTTGTCTGAGCAATAAAGAATTTATCTATCTATCTAAATTGGAACGACTGCAAAATGTTGCAATTCGCTTCATTTTCGGCATCAAAAAGTTTGGCCATGTGTCTGAATTTCGCTCTCAATTGAAATGGCTCTATATCCGGCATCGTCGAAACTTACATATACTGTACCTTCTGTACAACATTCTCCATGTCACAGCTATGCCTGAATATCTCAGGTCCTGTTTCCACTTTCCCCCTCCCTGTCCTCGCTACAGACGCTCTTACCTAGCAAGTACTCTGGAGTATCCTTTGGCCAATACCAGATTTTTCCTCAACTCCTTCACAGTCAGAGTGTCCATACATTTAAAAGAAGCTTAAAAGAGCACTATCTCTCCACATAAAAAGATACAAGGAAGTTCTGACCCCTCCCATTACCTTTCTCTGCAATCGTGCTTGCTCGTCGAGATCTTTTCCTGACGCTTGCAAAGTAGCAGTTGTCACGCCAATATTTAAAAGTGGTGACAGAGACAGTGTCACTAATTATAGACCAATTTCGATCCTACCCGCTCTCTCAAAGATCTTGGAAAGACTAATAAACAACAGACTAGTAAAATATTTGGAAAAAAATAAAATTTTGTCACCTTTACAATATGGCTTTCGTTCTGGCATTTCTGCTAGTGATGCGGTACTGAAACTTACTACAAACATTGTTACTCACCTGGATAAAAACAGAAAGTGGTAGGTATCTTTCTAGACTTGGCGAAGGCATTTGACACTGTCTCTGTACCCACACCTATTACCAAGCTGGAGTCAATTGGTATCAAAGGCCCTCAGCTTGAACTTTTTAGGAGTTATCTCTCGAATAGACGGCAACATGTCAGGATTGGAGATAGGTTAAGTAATGAGCTAGGAATCTCTTGCGGCGTGCCTCAGGGTAGTATACTCGGTCCTACGTTGTTTTTAATCTACATTAACGACTTATGTCAATTTAAGCTTAGGGGTGGTTCCATTTTTACGTACGCCGACGATACTGCGCTGATATTCTACGGTGAGACGTGGGAGTCGGCATTCAACTGTGCCCAGGCTGGGTTTAACTCTGTACGGAACTGGTTAGAAGAAAGTTTGCTGACATTGAACATATTATCCAATGAAATGAATGAATGAAAAATTCTTTATTGCATATATATAAAATAAACAAAAACAGAGGAAAGAAAGAAAAGCAACCGGCGGCCTTATCGCTTAAAGCGATTTCTTCCAGGCAACCTTAGACAACTAGACACAGAGAATATTATAGGATAGGTGGTAAGTCTGTTCTACAGAACATTACTGTGGTATATTTCTTTAATACTAATCTAACCTGACCAATCTGGTCAGGTTAATTCAAGTTCTGGTCTGGTCTGGTCATGGCGGACCCCGGGCCCTCGTGCGCGAGAGCACAACCGGGACAGTAACGCCAAGATGACTATTTTTTTCCCAACATCCATATAGTCGGGTCTACGTTTTTATAACGCAATTTCCGATAACTTAAAACTATTGAATGGTTACTCATAAAAAAATAAATAATATTTTATATTGGACTAGGTGTTTTGAAATGAAATACTTCATTTTATTACGTTAAACGTTTCATTGTTTGTCAAGTTTATATTTATAAAGTTACAGTTTTTATATTATTAATGATTGTTTCATTGTTCGGATATTCTCCAAAATTCACATTCTCCTATTTTAACATGTACAAATTAGTTGCCGCCATCATCGCCTCCATGGTTATAGCTGAATCTTCAAAAGTTTCTAATTCAAAATTCTCTTCCCTGCTACATAATTATCCGAATGTCGCCACCAGATACCGAGGTAGGTAATATCAACGATTTCTTTACATTTTCAAATATGGACGTGCAGAATAATGTATTTGAAGCTGAAACTGTAACAGCTGCTAAAAACAAGTTACAAATAGAAAATAACAATGAAACATAAGAACGCCAGTAAAACATGCGATTTATTATCTTCAGATAACAAAATTTATAAAATTATATCGACATATTTTATTTATTGTGACTGACTTGAGGGGCGATTATGTGAACATAATCGCTTTCGTTTTGAATTCGTTTCACGATTTCGAAAATTCTGTCTTTCGGAAGCAATGTACTACAGGACTGGTAACACGGTAGTTAGTTTAATTATTCTTTAGCGTACCTACTTAATCTAGTAATAAATATTTATAAATATGCTTGGACAAATTCCAAAGAAAGCAAAGCTTGTGTTATGGGTGTTAATTTTTTTTTAATACTCCATTATTATACATACTACACCTAGTCCCAGAATTATTAGGTTTTGCTAGAGAAAGGAGGACCGGCGAAAATGTATGGACCCCAGCCTATTTGACCAATAAAGTTGAGCGATATGTTATTCGAAAGGAGTTTTCATTTTCTACAACTTTTAGTATCGCGACAACTCTCGAATCATTGTGGGAAAAAAGTTATGGTCAATTAAAATAAACTACATTTTGTAGTGGACAATATTAAAAGTAATAAATAAAGTTTTTTGGTCATATAGGCCGAATTTTCCAGTACAGAAACAAGTTTATTTTAATTGACCATAACTTTTTTTTACAACGTTTCGAGAATTGACGCCATAATGAAATTATTAATCCTTTTCAATGACATATCGCTCAACGTTATTGGTCATATAGTCTGGGTTGTCTGGACCTCCTTTCATGTCTTGGCAATCAGTCTCATATTTCCCATATTTCCATTGCCTAGTTTTCAACACCGCTGACGAGGAACTGGACTGGACCGAAGCTAGGAGGATATACAGCGGGCATAGGTCTAAGATCAAGAGGTATCCCTTCATGACCAGCATCCACGTCGATGTGGAGTTCATGTGCGCCGGCTCCATCATCAGCAGGCACCACGTTCTTACCGCGGCATCGTGTCTTAGACTGTGAGTCGGGACTACGGCCCATTGTTTCGATAAGAAGAAAACTTGTAATAGAACAATTCATACCTGCAACTTCGTCGCGCAGTTCACGATTGTCATAAAAGGCAGCCATCGACGAAGTCGCAGATAGAATGGCTCTTTAAGGGTTAAAATTTGAAATATCCCATTATCATGATGACGTAGCTATACTGCTATTAGGTAACATATTCACACCATAATCATCAATTATCATATAAATTATCTTGGCTTTAATGTCCCATTTGTGCTCGCAAGTTCTAGGACCATCCGCTGTGACCAATATCCAGGTTTTGGCAGATCTGGTAATTGCTATAGAGCCTGACCAGATTGTATCATGGTTACACATTAGTCGCCTGAATATGCAGGTTACATCACGATGTTTTCCCTCACCGTAGAGGGAAGCAACTGTGTTGAATACTAACCTATGCAAGAGCATAGAAAGTATTCAACTGATCATCAACTATAATATTATCGTTTAAAAAAAATTTCATGTACTCTTTTTTACCAGAGCATATGGCGGTAAAACCCCTGCAAGGATCTTCGTGAGGGTTGGCAGTAGCTTCACGTTGAAATCTAACGATATGCTCGAAGTGTCAGAAATGAATTTTCATCCAAAATTTGATCACGTTAAGTTGATTCACAATCTTGCCTTGGCCGGCGTGAGGGAGTCTTTCGTAGGGATGGCCAATAAAAATGTGAAGAGAGTCGAATTCGTGACAAATCCGAAATTGATAGCTGCTACTGTGACCGTGCTGGGTTGGGGCGATCAGGTATGTATATTTCGCAACAAAATAGTTATGAGTTGACCGCATGGAGTTCGGCAGTATGGAATATAGCAGCAACGGTCCATAGGCTACCGTAACTGCTTACCATCATCATCAGTGGCTTGTTTGCCACCTTAATGGTAAAACTCCTTTCGACTAACAACACTGTAACATGTTTAGGGATTATGGCAAAACCAAACGGCAAAATACAATAACACTTTTTATTGAAGGTTGAAATACACTTTAAACACGTAGGAGGTTTAGGTCAAACATATTAGATAGGATATGAGCGCTGCCAGCTGCCACAAGACTTACTTTTAACAATAGAAGCCTTTGATATGTAGGTTTAAGAGGTTGGTTTTATTATGATCTCCACGTTTGGATACTCCAGATAGTCGCTGCTGGTGAAGTTTACCGATCGCGGTAAAAAAATCAACCTTTAACCTTAGTCCCTTTCTATTGTAGATAGCACTTTCTTTAATAAGTTTTGTAGTAATTTATTGTCACGATTTGGCTACTTTGCTTCAGTTCTTAGGGCGTCTGTACTTCCTAGAACTTTCGAGAAAGTGCAGCCGGTCTAAGCCGAATTCTCCGTAAACGGCCCTCGGTCATGGTATGCGAGGTGAAATGTGCGAGCGAAGTATCAAGATTCAATAGGAATCCATCGTGCCTCTTTCGTATTTCGACGATATCATAAGAATGCGCATCCAAAGTGCGATCGTCATTGTAATCTAAGATTTTTATTACAGAAAAAGAATGTTGTATACAGAGGACCTTTGTCTAAAATCCGACTTAAAATATATAACTTTGAAGATTGCAAGAAAATATACTCGAAGACGTAAGGATAATTTTGCCTATAAGAGAGAAACATATTAAAAGACCTGTCCTGTAATATTAATTTTTTATCATTTCTGCAGACACTTTTTGAGTGAAGACAACTTTTGTGCGGTATCCAGAGGCACTAAAGGCGGAGCGTGCAATGTTAGTATCCACAGGGACAATAATAAGAAAACCTTTTCGAAACGCATTCTCTATTAATACCCGCCGCTCATGCGCCCATTTACAGTGTATCCTTTGGACTATGACATGGGATAGTTCAAGAGGTATATTAGAGGACTTTTCAGAGGCGGGCAACGCATTGGTGACTTGCCTGTGTTGATGTCCATAGGCGGCGGTGACCACGCACCATCAGGTGGCCCGCTTGCCTATTTGTCTGCCATATAACATAAAAAAAGACATAATTTATGAGTGTCATCATATAAGTTAGTTCGTGATTCGTTTCGCTTGTTTCCGGATAGCCACCACTATAAGCGCAATTCCAGAATATAAAAAAATAATCATCTTGGCGTAATGTCCCAATTGTGCTCTCGCACACGAGAGCTTGGGGTTCGCCTTGACCATGATTCAGGATTTGGCAGATCAAATAATTACATTGGAGCGACTGCCATCTGACCTCCATGACCCTGCTACAAGGGAAACCTGACCAGATTAGACCATGGTTAGACATTCAGATTTCCCTCACCGTAAGAGTATCGGTTAGCATTCAACATACATAACTAAGAAAAGAGTTAAAGCCACAGTGGGATTCAAACCCAATATCTCTTGCTTACGAGTTGGGTACCTTTGCCACTCAGCCACTGACGCTCCTCATATAATACCTACATAAATACTTAATGTGATTCCATACACTTTTCTTATGAATATGGTATGGTACACCTTTTGCCGCCACCTGGGCCTGTTCACTTAATACATAAAACTAATCGGAGAGAACTTAAATGATCACGTATTAAATATCAATAATTGACAGTTATGTTTACGCCATAACATCGTTGATCCAGCGACTCACTGCGCGGTATAGTTACGATTTGTACGTTCTCGCTGTCTCCTGT
The DNA here is from genome assembly GCA_907269095.1 of Blastobasis adustella. Taxonomy (NCBI): domain Eukaryota; kingdom Metazoa; phylum Arthropoda; class Insecta; order Lepidoptera; family Blastobasidae; genus Blastobasis; species Blastobasis adustella. Next base: position 5,212,633 of record OU026132.1, read on the forward strand.
AGAAATAGAGTTCACACAATGGATAGAGAGTACAACAATGCTAGCTCAAGAACTACCTCGATACCTGTTAGCCATCGAGATAAATTGTCAATTTTCGACATTAGACCTTGATAATGTTGCTTTGGCCGTGTGGAGTCCGGCAGAGTAGAGTAACACCAACCCCTTACACTCGTGGGTGTCGTACAAGGCGACTAATGTTTTCGAGGCAAAAGATCTAATCCCCGTAGGCTGGAAAATGGGCAGCAGCGTTTTCCATTGTTATATTTATAGCACTGCGATCAACAACCCGCCGTCCAAGCGTGGAGATTATGGCAATGACCTCCCCTTTTGTAGGAGAGGCCCTCAGTCCTGTAGTGGGCTGTGATTATGGATGTTGCTTTATCTTAGAGCCGTAATGCCTTGTCAGCTGGTGAGTGGTGACCTAGGTGCGAATCCTGGGTTAAATATTGAGTTTTTTTAATACCTACGTATAGATCATAGGGTCACCTACGTGCTATGGAGGTCACATTAAGCCATCGGTCCCTGTAGCTATCGAAGCTAGAATAGCCAGGCATTTGAACGTCATCTCACCTGATGGTAAGTGATGATGCGGCCGAAGTTGGAGCATGCCTTTCTAAGAACAGCCTATTCACTCTAGCCTTGAAGGCGTCCAGTTTATAATGATCAGGGAACATACCGAGTCGGAGGCCAAGATCCACTTTGGGTCGCTGAGCCAGCGCAGTAAGTAAGTAAGGGAACACTCTCGCAGGCAATGTGTTCCATTCCTTAGCCGTACGCATTATAAAGGTTGGACCAAAGCGGCTGGTGCGGGTAATTAGAAGATCCATGACATACGGATGAAGCATTCGTTCGGATTGCGTTCCCCGAAGGCTGAAAACCTTCACAATGATTGCCTGACTGCGGTTTCCAATCCGTTTTCCAAGCGTGGAGAATACGACAAGTCCCTCGACCAATGTGGAGGAGGTTCAACTCCATCAGTGGACTGTTATGAGCTGCTGATTTGTGATGTGATTGTGGCACGGTGACAGTTAAACACCAATAATACCTTGTCATCATCATCATCATCGTCGCTCATCCCGGCTTCTGCCAGGTCCGCTTTCCTACTCAATCTTCTCCACTTCGCCCGGTCTTCAGCATCCTCTCGTCGTAGCCGTTGGCTCTCGCATTCGACTCACAGATGTCATTAGCGGACGGTGGAGCAATCGCTCCTATAACACCTATCTGTTCTCTATGGCCAGTGCTCGAACAGTTAAATCTTGAAGGCCAGAGTAAACAGTCCACTTCCCATCAGGCGGGAAAGTGGTCAAATGTCTGCCTAGTAAGTAGTTTAAAATTTGGAGCCGAGGTAAGCCTGAAGTTAGCAAAGTACTCGCATTCCACCAGAAAGAAAAATTCTTCCTTTTCCCTTCTATAATTTTGTGCCTGAATAGGTATCATTTGTATCTTTTATTTTTGTATTTTTGTATCTATTAATCTTGTATTTTTTTTGTAATTAAATGTAATTATATATTAATTTGTTTTTCTTCTGTGCTTGTAATGTTATATTGGATCTACTCTGTCATGTGGCGGTGTCTATGTATAATTAAAGTTTTATTAATTGTTTTCTTTTTTCTTTCAGAAAGACGCCGGGGGACCAGCCATTGTTGGCAGCAAACTCGTGGGGGTCATCAGCTTTGCCCCCAAAATGTGCGGCACTGACACCCCCACCGTCTTCACGCATGTCCGTGGTTACACCGAGTGGATCCACAGTGTGACCCAGCAGGTAAGACTATGGACACCTACAGTTATTTTCATTTTTCAGTCAGTCTGTCAAAAAAGTCTTGAAAAGCAACTGAGTACTAAAAGTTCTGTACAATTAAACACGCCTAATATTTAATTTCAGACTCAAAACTCTGCTGAAACAAGAGCGAAACTGAAACAAAAGAATAGTCAGCCTCCAGCTGAAAAATATTTCATACCAAACCGATATGATGACGGGAATTTTACTCTCGATGAAGTTCTAGAGTCCGTGCGAGATCAACATCCTGAAAGATATGAATTTACAATATTAGACTCAGAGACCAGACATGTAAGGACACGAGCCACATCCAATTACAATGAAACAAATACAACTATAAAAACGCCTGCATTAACTACATTAACAATTCAACCAGCACATAATTTGAAATCGGCGAAAGAAAAGAGAACAAAACAGCTTAAAAGTCAGACTCCTAAAAAGAAAGATCGATACCGTGATGTTGACGCAAACCATACTTCAGAAGGAAATCGAGATGCTTTACGACATCGAGATTCTAAATCAAATCGATTTAAAAAGACAAAATCGCGTATCCCTCACAACACCAAACCTACTAACAATAAAGCAGATAAAACTACAATTCAATATGCGTTAACTAAAATGACGCCTCGACCAGTAAATAAATCAGAATCATGGATTCACGGAATTACGGGTCTGGGAAAGATAAACTCATCCGAAGTATTTGTTGTGGCAGGTCACGTTCGTCTAGATGATATTCTAGGTTCAGAAATCGATACTACCACTGACCACCACACTTTATTAGAGTCTGACTATTATTTCGATGTAACTACGATCCGATCGTCACAATCGAACGACAACGAAACTGAAAAAGGAAACATATTTGATGCTGATCCGCTACCATCTGGTTGGGAATTTGGTAGATTAAACGCATCTATAAACGCATCTGTCAATTCATATGAAATAGAAACTAAGATTTTCCATTCCGTAGAAACTGAGGATACAACTGATTGGCAATTAGGTGATAGATTAAACGGATCTGTACATGAAATAGATTCTAAGAAAAAATTAGAAACTCAGGATACAACAATTGGTATATCACTTGATGATAAATATACAGCAAAATCGGATGAAATGTATGAATTTACAACGCCTGAGGAATACCATCCCTATATTATTCTTAATATGACTGATAACGATGACCATAGAGGATTTTCTACTATAGAAACTGAGGGTGATATAGAAACTACAACTTTGATGACCACAGACATATTAAATACACCAGACCATTATGAACCACCTGTTCCATTGCGTACAACGAAAAATAAAGTTCACGATTCCCAGGAGAATACCACTCAGAAAAAAACTATAAATGTAACCGGTCAGCCCAATAATAAAGTAAATCACAGATATAAGGTGATAGCGGTGAGAGCAGATTTCAAGGCAAGTGATGTACAACACGATGTACGGGAAACATTTGACTGGGAGAAATATCTAATGAGAATGAATAATATCACAATAACAGAGGCAGAAACTGACGGCTTACGACGCGAAGACGCCGAAGACCGGGCGAAGTGGAAAAGAATGGGTAGGAAAGCGGACTGGCAGAGGCCGGGATAAGCGCTAGGACGATAATGAACAGATGAGATAGTGGACAATGGAAGACTATAATATTCAGATACCTACCTTATAAAAGTTATAGTTAGCAGTGTATTAAATAAATGATTGAACCGCGTGTTATAATTATTTAAATTTTTTGGTTAATTTTGGTTTCATTAATTATGTACTGTAGTCAAATTAAATTGTCAAAATTGCATTTAAAGGGTCGTTCTCGGGAGAGCAATTTTTGAGCGTAATAGACACATATTTCCATATATAAACAAATAATTTAGGCATAAATCTACTATTACATTATTTATACATTCAATATGTATCGTGTTATATAGATTTCGTTATTTAAAAACCACGTACATCAGAGTAACTTACCCTCAACACCTTAAATCCGGTTAATTTTGTACGATTTTTACGCGTAACACGTGCGCCGTCTTCTGAGGAAGCGCGGATATTTTTTAAATCACCCACGTTTTTGTTCGTAACAAAAACGAACACTTTGTCTATTTGAAATTCGTACACAAATTTCAAATAGACAAATCATTTTATTTACTGATCAAATTTTAAATCCCATTGGAGGGAAACTTATTTTTTTAAGGGCATAAGTAAGTACGTAACACACCTAGCAACATTTTTGCTGCACTCCTTGCGAGGGGCACTGCTCTGGACTGGCGAGGCACAGACGAATCATGATTGGTGTGTGCGAATCATCAGTTACGCCGCAACTTGCATGTGAGGTGGTTTTGTCGTTCTTTTCCCTCGCTTTCGGTGTCAGAGTAAGATCTAAAAATTTTTTATTTTTGGTGCTCATTTCTTAGATATCCGTGTCACATTTTTGCTATCTAATTGTGTTATTTTTGGTAAACGGGTTTTAAGGTGTAATACCTAACTTCTAAATGTAGACAACCAGTATCAAACTAGCAGGTTAGATCTTTTCAATGCCGACGAATTTCAAAATATATGCGTTTTGATGATTTCCATGGTGTAATTTTTATGTATAAAACACCATGGAAATTACATAAAACCCATGGAAATTACCTTGTTTCTGGTTGCAATGGCACAAATATAATGTTTGTACTGTTATCAGAGTAAGTTCTACAATTTTTTTATTTTTGGTGCTCATTTCTTAGATATCCGTGTCACATTTTTGCTATCTAATTGTGTTATTTTTGGTAAACGGGTTTTAAGGTGTAATACCTAACTTCTAAATGTAGACAACCAGTATCAAACTAGCAGGTTATAAATAAATAAATAAATAAATAAATTAAAAAGCTTTTTATTGATTCCTTACATCATGCATCGCATAAACATTTTCTTAATTTACGTATCACAGATTTGAGTGTTACGAATATATCAGTTTGTTACGTATGTTATTAAGTATTTTTTAGTATAGTTTATTTTTATTTTTTTTTAGTTAGTATTATATTTTTTGTAAGTATATTTATTTATATACTTTTTAATAAATCTAGATTAAATTGTTTATTTAATTTAGTATGTCATTAGTAAATATTTTAATTGTAGGTAATTTTTTAATTTTTTAATTTGTGCTTATTAATAGATTTATTAATGTTATATTAGGACTTTACATTGTTAATTTGTTCTATAATTATTATTGTTCTTGTGATTGTTTCTTTATTTTCTAATATTTTTCTTTTGTCTCTATATAAGGACCGCCTAGTGCGGTAAAAGCCTCCTCCATGTATTTCCATCTTTTGCGATCTATTGCAAGTCTGTTCCAGGTTTTCCCCGCAATTTCCATCAGGTCGTCGCTCCATCGTTTATGTGGTTTTCCGGGCTTACGTTTCACATTTATGGGGTACCAATTAGTCACTATGTTTGACCATCGCTTGTCTCTTGTTCTTTGCACATGTCCAGCCCATCGCCATTTTTGCCGCATTACATATTTCATCACATCATTCGCTTTCGTTTTCTGTCTAATTTCCGTGTGTTTTACTTTATCCTTTAGTTTTAAACCGACATAGCTTCTTTCAATGCCTCTTTGACAAGTTTTTATTTTATTCATGGTTTTCTTTGTTATAGTCCATGTCTGGCACGCATACGTAAGGCAAGGAAGTAAACATATATTCATAGCTTTAGTTTTCAGGGTTGTTTGTAAATTACTTTTGAATAGTTCCTTCATGCTCCAGTACTTTTTCCATGTGTTTTCTATTCTACGGTTAATTTCATTTTCTGTGGTGTTAGAGAATGAGATTTGATGACCTAGGTATATGTAACTGTCCACATACTCCAAAGGTGTCGATTCCAGCCATATTTCTTTTCTTTCTTTATTCGTCATCACTTTAGTTTTTTCTCGGTTTATTTCGAGTCCTATAGCTTTGCTATTTGTATTCAGTGATTCGAACATGTATTGCAGTTCTATTGGATCCTCAGACAACAATACAATATCGTCAGCGAATCTTAAATGCGATAAGCAGGTTCCATGAATTTTCAACCCAATTTGGTTCCAGTTCAAACTCCTGAAAACGCTCTCCAATACAGATATAAATAACTTAGGCGATAATGGGTCGCCCTGCCTTACTCCTCTTTCTATTCTGAAGGATGGTCCAGGTGTTTCCATCTTTATTCTAGCAGCGCCATTTTTGTAAATGTTTTTAATAATTTCGATGTAGGTAGCGTTTACTCCTTGCTCCGCCAAGGCATTCCATATAGAGCAGTGCGAAACAGAGTCGAAGGCCTTAGAGTAATCCACAAATCCGATGTAGAGCGCTTTCCCGTGTTCGTTATATTTTTCTATTATATTTTTCAATGTATGAATATGATCGACAGTAGAGAAACCACTCCTGAAGCCAGCCTGTTCCACCGGTTGATTTTCGTCTACCACTCCTGTAATGCGTCGTAGGAGAGACGAGGAGAAAAGTTTGTAAAGTGAAGACATAAGGCTAATTGGTCTGTAATTGGTAATTTGTTTTGCGTCTCCTTTTTTATATAGCAACGTTATTTCAGCAATCGTCCATTGCTTTGGAATATCTTTATTTTCCAGGATTTTATTAAATAACATTGTTAAAGGTTTTATAAGGGCCTCTCTTCCTGCGATAATCAAGGCATTCCGGGACTTTTTTCAGATTTTAGCTTTTTTATTGAGTACTCTATCTCGCTCTCGGTGAATGGTGGTACGCTATCTGTATTTCTGGGTGCAGTCTCTGACTGTAGAGCTTCGGTGTTTTGGTATAGCTTCTTATAGAACTTAGTGGCCACATCCAAGAGTTCCTTACGACTGGTAACGGTAGAATCAGAGGTAGATTTAAGTTGGGTCATCATTGGTTTCATGTTATTAATTTTTTTGTGAGCCTTGTTGATGCCTCCTGTTTTTTCCAAATAGTGACTCATTGTGGACAGTCTGTAATTTTCTATATTTGTTTTGATTTTTTGATTTATGGTTCTATAGAGCATACTGAGTTTTCTTTTTTCTTCCTTAGTTTTGTTTTCTTTATTTTTTAGTTGTTGCCTGTAATGTATTTGTTCCGTTATGTCCTCTGATATTATAGCATTTATTCTATGTTTTTTTACTTTCTCCTTGGCGTTCCTGCAACAGTCCTTTATTATTTCTTCAATATTATCATAGAGTTCTTGCACTGATTTGTCGTAGTTGATGGCAGGTAGAGTTCCAGTTAGACTGTCTAGCGTTTTTGTGATGGTCATTTTCATGCATGAATTTTGGTCGTAACATTTTCTAGATGGTTTCCGTGTTCTTATGTTTACTTTTGCTCTGATCAGGCGGTGATCGCTCGGGAAGTGTAAGTTCTTGAGTACGCTAACATCTTTCACATTTCTAGGGGTATTTGTAGTGAAATAGTCGATTTGGTTTTTCGTAACTCCGTCTGGGGATTCCCATGTCCATCTCATTTTTAAAGGTTTTTTAAATTTTGTGTTCATAATTGATAAATTATGCTGTTGACAGACGTTGATGAACATTTCTCCCATACTATTTCTACTCCCATATCCGTATTTTCCTAGTACTTGTGTGCTTTCTTCCGGCATTAGTCCGATTTTTGCATTCATATCACCCATACAAATTACGTTTTTGCTACATTTATCTATTGCCCCTTGTAATGAGTCATAAAACTTTTCTATTTCTTCATCGGGAGCCTTTTCTGTGGGTGCGTAGACTTGTATAAGAGAGTAAGTTTGCAGATGTAATTTCACTTTTAAAATAGCTACTCTTTCGCTAATTGGTATGAAATCTTCAACATGCAAGTTTTTCTGTTTTCTAACTAAAAACCCTATGCCTTTTTCCCCTTTCGTTTCACCATAACTGTGAAAAATGTAGTTCCCTCTGTCCTCGACAAAACGTCCCTTCCTTCTGACTTCCGAAATTCCTATAATATCCCACTTGATGTTTGATAGAGCGTATTCTAACTCCATTACTCTTACTTCTGATAAAAGCGAGCGTACATTGAATGTCGCAATGTAGTAAGTTTCTTTGCATAGAGGGTTGTAGTCTACATCCCCCGCGGGGACAAACCGTATTGGGGGAGGTGGAGGGGCTGTTTTTATTTGCTAGTTTGTAGTGTTTTGATTCGGGGCGGTATCTCTATATGAAGATGTGTCACTGTTGCCAGATTTATTCAAATAGGATGTTATGTAGTTGGATTTATTTTTCTTTGGCATTTGGTTAGTCTTTTTCTGTTCTATCTCGTTTGGGTAGTAGTTTTCTCCTTCTTTAGGGGATTCTGATAGATTGCGCTTTTGTTGCCTTGATCCTATTTTGCTGTTTGAGTCTTTTTCTTTGAGTGTCACCAATTTATCATAGCGAAGAACTACGTTCTTTCCTTGTGCTCGCTCCTTTTTCACTTCTTCCTGAAGTTCTTTACGTCTTCGTAGCACACTTTGAGGGTAGTCTTCTTTGGCGTACATTTTATACTTATCCAACGATTTATTTTTCCTTAGGATCTCAAATTTTCGCCTTACAGTTGTTAGTGTTATTACTACTGGTCTTACTTTTTCACCCATACGGCCTAACCTTCGTATATCTTCTATCTCTCCTTCCTGGCAGCTAATTCCCATTTTTGTATTAATAACGTTTAAAATCATATTCATAAGTTCTTCTAGAGTATGCTCTAGTTCTTCGACTCCGAAAAAAATAACATTCTTTTTTTTTAATTGTTTTTCCAATCGATCTATGCAGGCTTGTTGTTCATTTACTTTTTTCTCTAATTGATCAGTTTTTATTTCCATTAGGCTAAATTTTTCATCAATATTTTTATTTATTGTGGTGGTTATATTACTTTCCATATTTCTCAGTTCCTCCTTTTGCACTTTCATGTCGCTTTGAATTTGTTTTAAAATTTCCATCATGTTTTCCATGTTTTATTTTGAGTAGCTAGTCGTCTCAGTAATCAGCACCAATATTAAGTTACTGTTTACCTTGCACTGCCCTCTATTATTGAGTAGCAGTGTTGGTAGAACAGGGCCAATGTTAAGGACAAGTTTACCTTAGCGAGTAAGCTCTTAGCACTGACAATCGACACAAGATGGCGGTATCAGTAATCAGCCGATAGAGTATTAGGCTACCCAGTGCTGCCCTCTATCTTAGAGTATCGGTGTTGGTATAACAGGGTCAGCGTTCCAGTCTAACTTGTTTAGTTTAGATAGCAATTAATTCGTTTCGACAATCGACACAAGATGGCGCTGATTTAAATATTTTCGGTTGATGACTTGCTAAGGTTGAGGTTATAAATAACAATTCAAGTAAATTCAATAGTTTGTGAAGTTTTCTAATTATTAACTTGTTTTTCTGACCTTTTTTAGCTGTGCTTTTAATGTATTTCCGTCGGGATTTTTTATTATCACTTAACTTTGTTAAAATTAGTTTGGTCCGATTTTGTGTTATTTCTTCTATATTCTTGCAAACTTGCTGGTGACAACACTTATATAACCAATTTAGCGCTTATTGTTCACAGCTGACTGATTTTTATTGCGTATTTATCACTTTATGTATTTTTATTTAAACAAACAACCGTGAGCCATATTAACTAGAGCACCGCAGCGCCCTCCTAGCAGGTTAGATCTTTTCAATGACGACGAATTTCAAAATATATGCGTTTTGATGATTTCCATGGTGTAATTTCTATGTATTAAACACCATGGAAATTACATAAAACCCATGGAAATTACCTTGTTTCTGGTTGCAATGGCACAAATATAATGTTTGTACTGAAATACGTGCAATCACCGAATCAAGTGATAAAAATTGAATATCGGCAATTTTTTTTTATTGTAATCTGCTATATATCAGCCGAAAGGCCACTGCTGTGCCTAGTGATCTCCACAAAGGCCGGTCCTATGCCTTCCGCATCGAGCTGGTACCTGCGACCTTAACAAGGTCGTCCGTTCACCTTGTGAGAAGCCTACCCACGCTGCGTCTTCGGTACGTGTTCGCCACTCGAGAACTTTACTGCCCCGTCGGCCATCTGTTCTACGAGCTATGTGCCCACTACCACTTTAGCCTAGCAATCCTTAGGGCTACGTCGGTGACACTGGTTCGCTCGCGGAACTCCTCATTTCTGAATCGATCGCGCAACGAGACTCCGAGCATAGTCCTTTTCATTGCCCTTTGGGTAACAGTGAGCTTTCTTATAAGGCCTATAGTGAGCAGCCACGTTTCTGTTCCGTAGGTCACCACTAGCAACACACATTGGTCAAAGACCTTCGTCTTTAGACACTGCGGTAATTGGGACGAAAATATATGTCGTAGATTCCCGAACGTTGCCCAACCGAGTTGGGTTCGTCGATTATCCTTTTTCTCGAAATTGGACCTACCTAGCTGGACTTATTTGTCCTAGGTATGTATAGAATCAGGCCATGGGAAAGGTGCTCCCGATGGCGTTGGTGCTGTAGTGAAGAGAACAGCAGACAGGATTGTGTCTCACGGTAAAGACGTGCCAGATCTTAAGTCACTCATATTACACCTTAAGGCTAATGTTCAAGGAGTATTTTTACATGAAATTGAAGAAGCCAGCATCTTACAAAGAGACCATCTTTTACCAAAAGACTTACCGTCATTATGGGCACTAGGCAAATACATTAAGTTATGTGGCATAAAGACAAAAATAATTTACTGGCTCTAAGGAAATTGAGCTGTCCTAATGGAAACTGTGCAAAAACTTCTACACAATGTATACGTGGCCAACATTTAGGTATGTATTACATTAAAGAAGAAGGAGGACTACCACAACATTCACCTGACTCACCTCATCATATTGATTCTATCGGTTCTGTGAAATATTTTACCTCAAGATGATAGTTTTTGGACAGCAGTGTCATCACAGTGTCATCATATTTAATACTGCAGGCATTCAAGATGAAATTATTGCAACTTTACCAAAGGATATCTTCGTCATAACTTCCGATCAGCAAGATGACGAATCAGATTTCAATGATAGCATTTTTTGATAATTTTTTTTAATAATTTGTCTAGCCAGGCTTTTGACCGCCACCTCATCTGGTGCTACGTGATGATGCGGCCGATGATGGAGCATGCCTGTCTAAGAACAGCCTATTCACTCTTGCCTTGAAGGCGTGTAGAATATAATGATCAGGGAACACACTCGCAGGCAACGCATTCTATTCCCTGGCCGTACGCATTATAAAGGTTGAACAAAAACGGCTCTTGCGGATAGCTAGAAGATCCACAACATATGGATGAAGCGCTCGCCCGGGTCGCGTCTCACGATGGGGAAAAGGGGCCGGCGGTATGAAGTCGTGCAGCTGCTTCGCACACTCTCCGAAATGCAACCTGTAGAAGACCGACAAACGCGCAACCCTACGCCGATGCTCGAGGCTCTGCAGGTTAGCTTCAATCAACTGCGGATCACAAATTATCTTCTTTGCTCGTTTTTCCACCGAATCCAAAGCGGCCAGTTGGTATTTGGCTGATCCATCCCAGAGGAGAAAGCAGTACTCCATGCAAGATCGATCTTGTGCTATATACAACTGCCATGAAGTGAATTACCGCTTGACCTTCGAGAGGATTCCAAGTTTTTTGGCTGCAGTCTTTGCTTTTGATTCGATGTACTGTCCAATGTTGAGATTGGTTGGTAACTCAACACCCAGGAGCTGTAGGTTGTCGGTGATTTCCACTGATACACACCGGAAAGTGGGAGCTATGTGGAATGGACTCCGTTTAGCGGAATACAAAACGTCTGTGTTTTGGTAGCGTTGAACGTTAGTTTATTCAAGAATTAAAGATTTTTAATTAGAATCTTATAAATACCTACTCGTAAAAAGTCCAAAAAAGTATGTTAAGGATTGTTTAAGTATTTGTTTTAAGGCAAAAAAAAAAAAAAAAAAAAAGAAAAAAAAAAAATTGGAGTTTGATAGACGCTCAATAGCGAATTTTAATTTTAAAAATACGTGCGCGGCATCCAGGCCGCCTTTGAGTTTCGCCCCGGTTGCCCCATGTGCTAGTGCGACGGTGTGTGTGTGGGTCTCACTAGGCATGCGCGTTTGAGGCAAAAGCGCAGTAAATTCTACATTGAATATCAAAAAGGTAGTTGACAGGACGCCACTAGCAACAACCAAGCAACGCCGCCGGGTTGCTAAGTGACCCCGTTACGTCACTGCGCGCGCAGCCTAAGATAAAGGCAAATCAGTCCAAACCTGTGCGCGCAAACGTCAAGAAGTCAAAGTGATTCCAACATGTCATATATGTCAAATGCAAAATTGACAAAATATTATGTACTGAATTTTGATGTTATTTTGATGTGTTATTTGTATTTTTGTTTGCTATATTTTTAGGCATAACTCTTTTTTTACAAAAGTACAGCGGAACACTCGAATGGATGTCGCTGAAAATGAACGCATTGTGTCGCTGGAAAATCTCGTGCAGTGCAGTGAGTGCTCCCAAACCCGTTTCTTCAAGGGACAGAGAGGTTTAAAAATACATCAAACAAAATGCCATAAACGATTAATACCCCTTTCAGCCCCAACAACAAGCACAAGCCATAACAGCTCTGTTCAACCCTTTTGGCAAACTCTTTCACATCACAAAATTACAACACCCGTTGTAAAACGCATTCCCCGAGGTGCCCGCATCACAGTAGTAGCAGCACTATCACAGGCAATTAAAACAGTTATTTCACAAAATTCTAAACAAGCCTGGGAACATTTACTTCTCTTCCCATATGCTGTATTTTATGTAGTTCCAGAGGCTGGTAATAATAAGTCGTTAACGGCAAGAATAAAGGAGAACTGCGTAAAATACAGCACTCTTTTAGACCCGACCTACCCAAATAATGCCTCTGTAGCAATTAAAAATTCTAAATTTTCTGTAAAACACATCTCTGAGTCTTCTACCTACAGACTTGTGGAAAATAAACTCAGCGATGGCGATGTTAAAGGTGCTGCACGAATCCTATTTTCTTGCGACACCATAGCGCCTACCACGCCTGAAACCCTCTCGGCTTTAAAACTAAAACATCCATCTTCAGCAGTCGGCTCAAAACTTCCGGAAGCACCACAAGATTTCAATGACTCCATTGAAGCGAGTGCCCAAGACGTGTCTGCAGCCGTCGCATCATTCAACAGCGGTTCTGCGGGTGGTCTAGATGCTTTAACTCCGCAACATTTAAAAGACCTACTTTGCGGAACTAGTGGCGAGTCTGGTGAAAATCTTCTTCGAGACTTAACGTCTTTAATGAACTTGATGCTTTCAGGGCGAGTCAATGGTGATATCATTGAAATCTTATACGGTGCTAACTTATGTGCCCTGAAAAAGAAGGACGGCGGCATCAGACCCATTGCCGTCGGTATGACGTATCGACGTATCGCGGCTAAAATCTGCTGCAAGAAGACTGCGCCTAAGCTGTGTGATCTTTTTCAACCGATACAGCTTGGTTTTGGGTCGCGAGGGGTGTGTGAAGCTGCCGTTCATTCATTGCGAACATATTTAAAACAAGATTGCGGACAAGCATTGCTGAAGTTGGATGTAAGGAACGCTTTTAATTCGGTAGACAGAGGTGCACTACTTACGCAAGTAAAAGATAAAATTCCAAATTTATACAATTTTCTTTGGCAATGTTATGGTTACTCCTCAAAATTGACTTATAGTGGCAACGAAATTACATCTGCAGTTGGCTGTCAACAGGGAGATCCCCTAGGGCCCGCCATTTTTAGTCTCGCCATCCACCCAATTATTCAACGACTTCAATCCAAGTTGAATATTTGGTACTTAGATGACGGGACGTTGGGTGGTGATGTAGACACTTTGTGTAAGGATCTTGTCTTTTTAATCGACGAGTTTCGAGCAATCGGCCTAGACCTAAATTTATCCAAATGTGAACTTTATATTTCGAACACATGCCCTGCAAAAGATTTGGCTATACAGAAATTTAACGATTTGGCGCCTAATATAACAATTGTTGATAAATATTCGCTTCGTTTGTTGGGTTCCCCTGTCTTAGATGAGTCGCTTCCCCTTTTCTTTGAAGAGAAAATTCAAAATTTTTTGCAATGTTCGGATCGTTTGACTAAAATTAACATTCATATGGCATTTACTATTATTCATTTTTGCCTATTTGTCCCAAAATTTACATACACTATTCGGTGCTGTCAACTCTGGAAACACCCGGATATTTTCCAAAGAATTGACAACATCTTGAAGAATACTTTGGCTGTAAATTTGAATATAAATTTAGAAGAGCGAGGGTGGTTACAGGCTTCACTTCCAGTACGTTTGGGAGGCCTGGGCATAAGATCGATTTCCGGTGTTGCCCTGCCAGCGTTCCTGTCGTCGATCCATGGTACTGCAAGTTTAATTAATAAAATCCTAACAAATTCCACTTGGGATAAAAAAATAAGTTATTTGGATGATGCCAGGTACGCATGGCTGTCAGCCTGCCCAAACTCGGACCCGCCCATAACTCCCTCTTCGCAGAGGCAATGGGATGGGCCGCTCTGCGAGCAAGTACGGAATAATCTCCTTCATACGTGCGTAAGCTCCGCGGATCGTGCCCGTCTCTTAGCCGTTGCTGAGTGGGAATCCGGTTTGTGGCTACAAGTCCTTCCTTCGGCGAACACTGGAACTTTAATAGATAACTCCTCCTTTAGAATTGCTGCGTCACTCCGTTTGGGTGCTTCCTGCTGTGCTCCACATCGCTGCCAGTGCGGCGTTGCTGTTGATCGGCTCGGTCACCACGGCTTATCATGTGTCAAGAGTGCTGGACGATTTTCTCGCCACTCTAGTCTCAACGATATCATTCGTCGGGCCTTTGCTAGCGCCAAATGTGCGGCCGTATTAGAACCTGGCGGCCTCATGCGTGACGATGGTAAAAGGCCTGATGGAATGACCCTGGTTCCGTGGAAGTTGGGAAGGCCTTTGGTGTGGGACGCTACTTGCGTCGACACCCTTGCGCCTTCACATCTTTCTAGAACACAGGGTAGGGCTGGAGCGGCGGCGGAATCCGCTGAAGCCCTCAAAAGGCTCAAATATAGTAATCTCGACAATGGTTATTTATTTGAGCCTTTTGGGGTAGAGACACTGGGTCCGTGGGGCCCGGGAGCCCATCGTATTTTTAAAGATGTCTCAGCACGTCTCGTCGAGGCAAGTTGTGACCAAAATGCTGGTATTTATTTAGCACAGCGTTTAAGCATTGCCATTCAACGTGGCAATGCCGCCAGCATTTTGGGCACCTTGCCTAATGGCAGCGGTTTATTAGATTAGTTTATTAATTATTATTAGTATTATTATTATTTTTAGTTTTAGTTAAATTTAGTTTTAGATTAACCTAGTTTTAATTTGTTAAGTTTTGTTATATTTTGTAAATTGTGAAAAAAATAACTACTTTGGTGATAGTGGTCACAATATCTTATAACTTGTATATTGAAGTAATAAATATAATTGACAGATCATTTATATCTGATATGGTGTTTAGTTTAGATAAATTTTATCTGCTGGGTGTTTTCCGTGGGTCTTTGTTGTAATTTCCATGGTCCGCAAATTCTATATATATTATTTAGCAAAAGTATAGATCCACTACGTGTCGAATTTTTATATGTTATTTAAATTTGCATAAGCTTTCAAAATGTTTGTGTGATTTACTTTAATTTAGCGATTTTCCAAATACCATGGAAATTACCTGGAGAACACATTTCCAAAGAATCACCCATAAATATATATACTTCCTTATTGGATCTTGCCATTGTTTCCTCCGCAGATCGTGTTCATTCCCACGGCCAATATCCTGCTGATGCTTTCTCGTATCATGATCTTATTTATGTATCGTATAAGGTTAGATGTCCTAAGGCGAAACGTCGAATGGTCATGCAGCGCAGTTTCGGAAACTTTGTTGATCCCAAATTTATGACTGATCTTAACAATATCGATTGGTGTGCAGTCTCTGATGCCGCGTCTGTAGATGAGAAGCTGGAGATTTTTGGTTCTTTACTGACGGGGCTATTTGACATGCATGCTCCTATGTGCCCTATAAAATTAAAGCATCTACCAGCACCTTGGCTTACGGATGACTTGAGGATGCTTATGCGCAAAAGGAATGCCGCCAAGACCAAATACAATGATAATCCCTTTGAAATTTCATGTTGCAGATATAAGGAATTGAGAAACCGATGCAACAGATTGTGCAGAGACGCCCAGCGTCGATACATCCACGAATCTGTGCAAAATCGTAGTCCTGCTAAAGTTTGGGCATTCCTTAAATCCCTTGGCATTGGTAAAACCAATTCCTCCCCCCGTCCTAACCTAGACATTGAATCCCTAAATCATCATTTCACCTCCTCCAGTCCGATTCCCGTCCTTACTAAGCAGGTCACACTGCGGGCACTGTCTTCCACAGTCCCTCCTTTGTATTCTCCTTTTAGCTTCCAGGCCGTGTCAGAGTGAGATATTAGAAAACAAATTATGTCCATTTCCTCTAATGCTAAAGTATGTGATGGTATCAGCCGAAAGATGATAATCTTATCTCTTGAGGTCGTTCTTCCCATTCTAAGCCACGTTTTCAATTTTTCCCTCGACACTGGCTCTTTCCCTGACTGTTGGCGGCGAGCTGCTGTCATCCCGATTCCTAAAACTGGCCATCCTGTTTCCTTTTCCCATTATCGTCCGATTTCCATACTCCCTTTCCTTTCTAAGGTTTTGGAACGTCTCGTTCAACAACAGCTGTGTTCTATCCTTAACAAAAATTCCCTTCTTAGCCCTTATCAATCCGGTTTCCGCCCGGGGCATAGCACAGTGACCGCTCTAGTTAAGGTGTCTGACGATATACGCTTGGGAATGTCCAATCAACTAGTTACCATAATCACTCTATTAGACTTTAGTAACGCGTTTAATACGGTTGATTTTGATGTTCTTTTCGCGATGCTGGAGTCGATTGGGGTGTCGTCGATTGCGATAGAGTGGTTTCGCAGCTACCTCTATGGACGGAAACAGTGTATCCGCATCGATGGCAAAACGTCATCATTTTGTGATGTTACTGCTGGTGTGCCCCAGGGCGGCGTCCTATCACCTCTCCTGTTTTCCATCTTCATTAACTGTATTACCCCCTTCCTTAAGTGCCAGTATCACCTCTACGCAGACGATCTCCAACTTTATACACAGACTGCTGTTTACGACATTGCGGCAGGCATCGACAGAATGAACTGTGATTTGGCGACTGTTCTTGAGTGAAGTCGTAAGCATGGTCTTACTGTGAACCCAAGCAAATCCCAGGTCATAGTTATCGGTGGACCTATGCAAAGGGCACGTTTGAATCTGGAAGATTTACCGCCAGTCATCTTTGATGGCACTCCTCTGGTCTTCGGTAAAGCCGTGAAGAATTTGGGCGCGTACTTCGACAGTACTTTGTCCTGGGCGCCACAGGTTTCAGAGGTGAGCCGGAAAGTCTTTGCAGCGGCTGGAGCATTGAGACGGTGGAGAAACCTACTACCAGTTAAAACCAGGGTCGAGCTTGCGCAGGCACTACTTCTTCCAATCCTGGACTATGCAGATATTTTTTACCTAGACCTCAATGGATCTCCTGAGTAAACTGCAGCCTCTGCAAAATCTCTGTGTACGTTTTATTTTCGGGCTGCGCAAGTTCGATCATGTCTCCGGTTTCCGGGCACAGTTGGGGTGGCTTTCGGTCAGATTGCGAAGAGACGCCCACGCGTTATCGTTGACCTATAATGTTTTAAATAACCCACTTGCACCTGGGTATTTGTCGGAGAAGTTCCTGTTTTTGGGCGCGGATCATGATCGTGGTCTCCGGTCGAAGTCTGATAACATTCTTAGAGCTCCCTTCTCTCGATCAGGATATTACAGGGAATCTTGTACTGTTAAATCTGCCCACCTATGGGATGCATTGCCGAGAGAGATACGACACGGTACGTCATTACCTACTTTTAAAAAGAAAGTACACGAGTATTTCTTCTCAGAGTCCAATTGTTTGCAGTAAATACATTTTCTGTTTGTAATTTTGATAGTATAGTATTATAGATTTTTTTATGATTATATTGTATTTATGTATAGTATCACATATATATTTTATTTATTTAGAAGCATCTAAGTTTATTTGTTAATTGTTTTTTTTTTTGCTACTACCATTTACTCTTGCACTACTTACTAGTTCATGTGAAACATTACCTCTTCCCAAAGGTTGTCTGGGAGAGATCGCTTACAGCGATAAGGCCGCCTTTGAGCGCATGTACATTATACTGATTCTTGTATATTGTCTTTTAATATGTGTGCAATTAAGAGTTTTTACTTACTTACTTCCTTGTTGTACTACTAGATAGCACTGCGCCATTACCACAGAAAAAAAAAATTGCCAGTCTATGCAACGTAACACTGTCCCAAGTACAGTGCCAGGTTCAGTTAATAAAGGAAAACACAAAGATTCAGGGTAATGGGTTCTAATATTTCAGACCGAAAAACTACATACAAGAAACTTATAAAAGTAAAAAAAAATAAAGCACAAATGTTCCTACAAGAGTCTACACCACATAACCTTAGTCCAGGCAGGATCACTGAGTTCACTTGGATTTCGTTAAAGCAGGCTGAAAAAGTATAGATTGCAGACTGACAGGGCAACCATGTAAGTTTGAGAATTTCTAAGAGAATTATTTGATGCAGCCATGTGCATTTTTTTTACCGGTCACTTATTATTTCATTTAGTTTATGAAAATAGCTTCTTCTGATCCACCTTCCATCCAAGGCTGGGAGAACTGCCCACTCCTCAGCTGCACTCTCTAACAAAGGCTCGGGTCTTCACTTAAACACGTTCAAGAACGATTTGGCACAAAAGAAGATAAAGACTTGATGGCCATTACTCATAGTCAACCAGCCAGTTCCCGAAGTGGACGATAATAATTTTCGGACAATTTGGTGTTTGGCAGCCAAGGATATAATCCATGAAGACATGATGAAGAATATGATCCAGCTATTATCTAGAATAAGAGGAGTACAAAAAAGATTAAAATCTCCGCCGACTATGAAATGTGTCAATATATGACGTGCAAAGAATAAAATAACAAAAGGTAAACATTACTTTGGTAAAATGTGAAATTTATGTACAAATACATTTATTTGTTACGAAATAAGCCCCCTAATGAAAGGAAAAATGTCCCCCGTGGCATTGGGGCGATCTGGATTTACAATAATAAGTAAACAAGAAGTTACAGAGGTAATAATCCAGACACACACCCCAATACCCTTATGTTTATCTAAAAACCATCATTACTTTTACCAATTGGATACGTAGGGAACGAGAGATAATTTACCCAAAAAGAAGATACTCCAATAGAAATTCGATTCGAATCAAAACATTTGTAGAACGTAGTTACAACGTAGTCTGAATTTACAGGATTAACTAATTTTCCAGCAAAGGATGATGAGCAATCAGAGCCTGAAGAGCCAAATCCAAAAATATACCAACCAGATACCCATAAAAACGATTACTATACGTATAAAAATTGAAAATAAAAGTGTCAACGTGCTGAACAGTTCGGCTGCCCTACCCTGAAGTCAAGTATCTCAATTTTTCAAAAAATATTTTGTATTTCATTTTCAGTTAAAGCCAAAACCGGTCTGGTTGTCAAATTTATTATTTTAGTGAAATTCTATCAAATGTATTATTTTAGTGAAATTCGATTTCATTCGGAAATTACAGTTCGTTTTCTGTTTCAAGTATCTTTTTCTGTTTATAAAATCTACGCTAAAACAAAGTATATTTTCCGTTTCTAATCTAAAAACAAGTAAGTTTTATCAAGATACTTGTAATGACATATTCATATAGACTAACAGATACTTTATTTCTATGTACTCATTTTAGTGGCAAGTAAAATTCTATGCAATGCTGAAAATAAGTATCTACAGAGATACTTGGTTTTAACATACAATTAAAGTGTTAGTCGATATTGAGGGTAGGTTTGTTTTCTATATATTTTACTCCAGAAAGTAACTTTTAAATACAATTAAGTAGGTAGTGCATTTAAATTTTTGTTAGGAGCATAGTATCTAACTCGTGTTTATTACAAAACATCATAATGAAGAAAAGTTGGAAAAAAATGGGTACCCGAGGCGTACTCTTGATGACTGAACTATTTAACAGGATCGTAGCTATGGGGCATGGCTGATCTGACGTATGGCGCGTAAATGTTATTGCGTCAATCTATAAAGGAAAGGACAAAGTGCAAGAGTGTACGGCAACTATCGAGGTATTAAACTTATGAGCCACACAATGAAGCTATTTGAACGTATTGTAGACCAGAGACTTCGCCAGAAATGCTCCTTGTCGGAATGCTAATACGCCTTCAAGCAGCGCTGCAACACCTTAGATCCATTTTTTGCCCTGAGAGTCTACCAGGAGTATCACTGCAGTAGGAATCAACCTTTGCATAACGCATATCTAGATCTGCAGAAGGCTTTCAGTAGTGTCCTTCGGGAGATAATCTGGTGATCTGACTCTGAGATCAAAGGCTGTGCCCGAAGCGTACATTAGTGTTCACCAGGGTTTAGTGCTGAGCCCTTACTTGTTTTGCATTGTGCTCGATGCCCTCAACTTCATCGTTCTAGCGCTCATCCCGGCCTCTGCCAGGGTCCGCTTTCCTATCCATTCTTCTTCACTTCGCCCGGTCTTCGGCATCCTCTCGTCGTAAGCCGTTTCGACTCAGCGATGTCAATCCATCTTGATCCGCTTCTTGGATCGCCCACGGGACCTTTTCCCTAATACCGGTAGATTCAGGCACATATTTTCTACATATCCCTGAGGCTTACGCAACTCGTGACCAAACCAGCGCAGACGAGCCTCCTTGATCTTATTTGCGGTATCCCTCACGCCAAGGCTGCCACGAATGTACTCGTTACGTACTCGATCTAGTCGCGTAACTCCGCACATCCACCGCAGCATTTTCATTTCGTTTCGTTTCAGTTCGTTTTCGGATCTCGAAATCATCCGTATAGGTAACGAAGCTGTCAATAGAGCAGATAAATCCGTGATGCATGATATCGGCCCGATGTTAAGTCACGAATCTCTACAGCTTGAGCCAAATTGCGAGAACTCACGACAGTCATCTGTGACCCTAAAATCCCTGTCAAGCTAAAAAGACTTATATACAAGAGTATAATTAGACCTGTAATGCTCTATGGCTGCGAGACATTGCCAGCGCTGACAAAAAACGTTAGCAACTCCAGGCCAACGAAATGAAAATGTTGCGGTGACTTGAAAAAATATATAATGAAATATTATCAAGATGACTTTGAAACTTTAAAAAGAGTGTTAGTTCATGCCGAAAAAATATTGATACTATTAAAATAACCAAGAAAGATATATATGACTGGACAAGAAAGAAAATAATTAATAGAAGATATGACAAAAAAGACAATTTACAGGGATTCATGTTGAAAGATTTTGTATTTGTTCTTAAATGTAGATAGAACAATGTGATATAAGTAGGAATTCGAAGACAAACACAAACTTTTTTTTTTAATTTAGTGCAGGATTGGCGTAAAACATAATTGTAAGAGGTTTTGATAAATTAGTTCTACTAATGCCTAGAAATAGACACACATTTTAAGTGACAATGTAAATTCACATGATTTAATTTATCATAACGAACTGCTGAACGCTCTTCAGACATCAGCACCTGAGTGTGACATATTTGCGGTGGATGGACGGACGTGCGAGGTATGTGTCTGAGGTTTTGTGAGTTGATAAATGAATGAGCGTACGTAATTATTAAAAAAATTACTTGAGTTGTGCCATAGTTTCTTACTATTTTATTTCTTACTTTGTTGTCATGTTTGTAGTGCATTAGTATTAAGTACCTACTTACTGTAACGCTACAAATGTATATTGAAATAAATAAATCAATAAATAACGATGTATGAATTGATTCAATATAATGCCGTTGCGCGTAACTTATTTATATCCAATGAAGTTTCGATATCATAGCGATTCATTTAGAGCCGTTGTGAAGTATTGACGAACGTGAAGTAAAAGGAAAAGCATAGCCATAGTTCTAAAGATATTAATAAATAAGTTTAGTTTACTTTCTACAATACTTGTTGACAATTATATTAATAGAATCGTGGTTTCAAAGATTTCATTTTAATTTAGAAGTATTTTTCGATAAATTGTTTTGTTTAAGTAATTTTCGAAATTATTTGGTTTGGTTAAAAATAAACCTACTATAATAAGACCACGCTAAGTCCGAATCATTTATTAAAAAGAAAAAACTCTGTATGGCAACTTATGACGAGTTTTTTAAAAGTAATAGAACGTCATTCATAAAAGTCATAACAAACAATTTGATTTCTGTAGGATTGTTTATTTTCGTGAGTTATGAAAGATATTATCAAATAATGGGCAAAACAATTTAAAAGGAAGTAAGAGTGATAATTATCAGCATAATTAATAATTTAGTCAAACTAAAAGTTCAAGTTCAAGGCAAATATCTGAATGTTTACAAGAAGGACGACAAGGACTGACAAGGACAGATTATCCCCAGATTATTGCTATATCCACATTTTATAATTTTTACTACTATCAGTCGATTAGGTCTTAGCGTGGTCCTATTATACTTAATTTTTTATTATCCTAAAACCATAATTACTTGTTTTCTGTTTTAAATAAACATTAAATACAAACTTGTCTACTAAGGTATAATCGAGTATCTCAAGTTACTTGTCTTTAGCGTAAAATATCATTGGTAGATCAATTAATATTTCTACGAAGAACACTATTTTTGTTCGTCAAAACGTAAGTAGATATAAAAAGTTATATTTTTTTAACATACACATATTTTAAACTTTATTTCCAATGATATTCAAACATTTTTGTATTTCCAATTACCCAATTTATCGTTATATTAAGAACACTGAATAACGTTTTTACGCTCACCTGTAAAATTTGCGATAAATGAGATACTTGAATTTGGCTTAGGGCAGCTGAGTTGTTTGAACAGGAGTCCTAATAACCGTAAGTAATGACACAACCATTTATCCGGGCAAGACCCTACACCTATGGAGAGGGATGTGACAGCTTTTTCATACAAAAATGCGTGCCAGGTCAGAGACAAAAAATAATGAAATCTCCTTTATTATCTGTGAGCAGCAAATAAAAAGGGCTGTCCGCTCTGTCGATATTTTCTTTCGATGTACCTATACGCGATATTATCGATATCGATGTAATAATATTTTTTCTTAAGTAATCATTATCCTTGTGGTCAATCCCGGCTTAAGTAGATAATTTCCTGACCTAACCTAACCTGTACAATGTTTCCTTGCACCTTTTGCCTTGTTTTGTTGTTTTTTGTATTTTGTTTGTAAATTAGCTATTTGGCGGCCACATAGCCATAAATATATTCAAACATACCTAATGGCCATACATTATCTTTCCAACAAAGCTGTTTTGCTGATAACAAATATAAAATGTTTAATAAAATATCCTTTATTAGTTACAGCATGTGTGGTAATGTCAGTACCTACTTCACTAGAACTTCCGACCTATTTATTACCGCGCCACATACAATCGGCAGGTAATCAGTAGATACTAATATTGTAAAGCAAAAGATTTGCATTTTTGTTTGTTTGTAATAAATAAATTTACAAAGTACTAGACCGTTTTTGAAAATCACTCTCATTAATAGGAAGCTACATTATTCCCGAGTGACATAGGTCACTTTTATTTCGGGAAAGTTATAAGTTCTAAGTATTAAGTTGATTGTTTACAGAGATCCGAACTGCGCGTGGGTGAAAGCGGCTGCCAGTTACTTACCCGTAGTAAAATACGTAGTTGTGGTTTTTGCCTGAAATGAATATGATTCATGTTTGTTTCAAACT
Source organism: Blastobasis adustella (assembly GCA_907269095.1). Classification (NCBI taxonomy): domain Eukaryota; kingdom Metazoa; phylum Arthropoda; class Insecta; order Lepidoptera; family Blastobasidae; genus Blastobasis; species Blastobasis adustella. The sequence continues at coordinate 5,236,287 of OU026132.1, forward strand.
AAACTCCACGGCAGTCGTCCCGTGACCACGCAACCCTACCGAAACGGGGAAAACAAATCGAAAAGGTACGTCGCGTGTAAGTCCCGTTTAATATAATAAAATATGATGCATTTCATAATATAACAGCGCTTTTCGTCATTATGTAGCATTCGACAAAACTAAAAAAATAAAAATCAGGTCAACTTATTTACAAATTTTAAAGCTTTACTATTATTATTTGCCAACATAATTCCAATGCTGAACGATCTCCCCCAATTGTTTTACCCCTCGTGATCAATAGATGTTTTTTGTTTACATCGATATTGGGAAAAGCAACGAACACATCACTATCACACGCCCGACTCAAATTAATTTTTCATGTATTTTGGGATTAAATTGGTAATTATGATTTATCGATGTTTCCACACTATATATTATAGAGCTTTTCGTATTATTAAGTCAAGAAATTACTGAAACCTCGAGATAAAAAAATAAGCGAATGAAACAAGAATCTTTAACACATTCTACGAGCGATAACCAGCGACTTACAAGGTACTTAAAAGGTAGTGGTCTAATGCAGTTTATCTATCTATACTAATATTATAAAGAGGAAAGGTTTGATTTTTTGTTTGTTTGTTTGTTTGTATTGAATAGGCTTCGAAACTACTGGACCGATTTCAAAAATTCTTTCACCGTTGGGAAGCTACACTATTCCCGGGTGACATAGGCAACATTATATTTTCTTAAAAATTACGGATAATTAATAAAACTCCAATAATGTAACCCAAGGTGTAAAAAAATACCCAAAAACTTTCTTACATCGCGTGTGCTGCGAAAACTATTGATGATATAACAAAATAATGTACTACGACTTTGCAGAACACATCATTATCTACAAAAAGTGTCGCGACAGTATATGTCTAACTATTATAGTTATGTCACAATAAGTGTTCTTTTATTTTCAAAATTTAATTGAAATGCCGCCGCTAAAAAACGCTCTTTATTTGTACCTTGGTGTTAATCCTTATCAAAATCAATTACTTCATATTCACGACTGCTTCAATACCTTTATATAACTCTTTAAATTTTTCAATTCAGACATTCCATCCGAAAGATATCACGAGTTTAAAAATGTGAATATTAGAAAAAGTCGTCGCGTGTTCGCCGCTCAGTCCGCTCGGCTATCTAGGCAGCACGGGGTACGGGAGGGGAGTCAATGTCAAGAAATAAAGTGCTTCCTACGCAGCGGTCGTGTGCGAAATCGAACGTACCCGTGCGAAGCCGGGGCGGCTGCTAGTAATATAATAAAATAACAAAACATTCAACTCAAAATATGAAATTATTTTACCAATAAATAAACTGATATCGTATCTGAATATAGTATATTTTTATTTTTTATTTTTTTTATAATTTTGTGTTTGACAATCGAAATGCTTGTCAAGCTGACGTGTGGCATGCATTTTGTCTATGAGGGCCGCTCTACTTAACCATGAAGGTAACTAACTTTCCAATCTCTTTGGCCATTACTATATCGCGGAAGTCACTTACACGATCAAACTCATTTACACTATGAGCCACTCGCACGGAAAATAGTTTCCGTTTGGCACCGATTGCGCACGCCCGTATCGCAGGGTGTTAGACATAGACATAGACGTAGACGTATCTTTATTTGGTCCAATAACACATTAAACGTCTACCGTCTTTTGCGGGTAGACGTAGCCAAAGCAACATCTAATAATTGAGCTGCACATTTTAAATTATTTAAAAATAGTATAATTACATTTTTATTATATGTCACTACATAATTGATTCTTTATATCATCACTACTCACTGTGCTTATAAAGTTACGGTCTCCTGTTCACTATCACTTTCATTATATCACCACTTCACTTCACCACTACTATGGAGTCTTCATCTCGACTTGGTTCCGCCAAAGATGACATCAGTGGGTTATTCGCGAGGATGAGCAGCTTCGAGGAGCGCCTTGAGAAGGCATTAACATCACCTCCACCTTCGCTTCCTGATATGCCAGCTTTAGCCCGTGAGTTTGTTGACTACAAAAGTTCTGTTTGGCAAGTTCTAAAAAAGGTCTTGTCTCATGTTGAGACCCTGGCCCTGGGTCAGGAACGGCATGAGGCATTCTTTCGGCGGAAGGCACTCCTCTTTCACGGGATCGCTGAAGCAAAGGAGGAAAAGATTAGTGAGGACATTGCAAGCATCATATCCAATAAGATGCATATATCGGACCTTACCGTTGGGGACCTACAATCCTGTCATCGCTTGGGTGCTTCTCGGAAAGGCAAGCCTCGCCCAGTTTTAGTCCGTTTTCGCGACCTTGAAAATCGGCGCCTCGTGTGGGACACTAAGACCACCCTCAAGGGGACTGGTGTGGTTGTGTCTGAATTTCTCACGAAATATAGGCATGATCTCTTCATGACAGCCCGTGAATATTATGGTGTTAGGAACTGCTGGTCAGTGGACGCGAAAATCGCGATTATTCTTCCAAATAAGTCCCGCCGGAAGATAGAGACTGCAGCCGAGCTTGAGGCTTTGGTCGCCGCTTTTCCAGTGGCTAAGGATCCTGTGGCGAGTACGGAGACAGACAAGGCTGCTCAAGTGGAACCAGCGGTGCCAACAAAGGCGAAGGCCACTGCATCGAAGCCAACGGCCGCCACCATCGTGAAGAGAACAAGGAAGTAGTTCACTTTTTGTTTCAGCTGTTTTAAGAATTTGGTGGTATTTTTAATTTAAGTATATTCTATTTAAGTTTATCAGAGGTCACTTTACTAAATTATGTAGTTTCGTTAAATGTAGGTAATTCTCTAATTCTCTTGTTTAAAAATCTTGTTGTTTACATGCACAAATTCTAACCACAAATCTGATGACAGACACTGACAATGACAGTTTACTTTTTTACTGCGTTTGGTTATTGCTAGAGTAGTTTTAATTTTTTGGCCTAGATTCCTGTCTAAGTGACCGACATTCATTTATTGCATATTTGTTAAATACTTATTTTTTTGCTCACGTCAATTTATAATTTTGTTACGTAATTTTTACAATCAACTCATTCAGCACGCTGAGGCAAGTGATGGTGATGAATTAATATTGTTAGGTTATTTAATTCAATTAGTTACATAGTATAGTATAAAAATATAATATAATATTTATTATAAATATATTAGGTATATGATTAGTCCGCTTGCCTTTGATGATGGCTTTTTTACATGCTCTTCATCAACTGAAAGTTTTGTTAGCGCTGACTCTGAGAGTGACGCTGATGAATCTACATGTCTTTCGGTGCATGAACAGCTGAAGGTATCCTTTTCCGGTTTCCGAAATAACTTTAATGTTGTTCATATCAACTCCCAGAGCATTCCTGGTCACTATGCCGATATACTGGCTTCTTTTACTAACAGCCCTGTGGATGCTGTTCTGATTTCTGAATCTTTTCTTAAACCCTCTCTTTCTTCTTCTCAATTCTCACTTCCTGGCTACATACTTATTCGCAATGACCGAACGGGCAAGGGAGGCGGTGGTGTAGCTGTCTATCTCCGTGAACACATTCCGTACAAAGTTATCAGCGCATCACCTAGTTTTTATTCTGGCTCTGCTGAACACCTTTTCGTTGAGTTAACACTTCACCATAAAAAGATTTTGCTTGCCGTGTTTTATAGTCCCTCACTTCATATTGATTATTTTAACTCTCTTGAGACCCTATTATATAACCTTTGTCCTAATTATGATGATGTTCTTTTATTGGGGGACTTCAACACTTGCTTGCTTAAAAATGATGTTCGAACTCATAAGCTGCAGTCTCTTTTGTCCTCGGTCAACTTGCATATTCTTCCACTTTCCTCCACCCATCATTCCCCTAATTGTAATCCCTCTCTTCTTGATTTGATGGTTACATCTTCCTTAGATAAGATAGCAGTACATGGTCAGTTCCCCTCCCCGTTTTCCTATCATGATTTGATATACCTCTCACTTAAAGTTCGGTCCCCTAAGCCTAAACCTAAATTTAAATTCCTACGCAGTTTCGAGGCGATCAACTTGGAGGCTTTGAAGCGCGATGCAGTGAATATGGACTGGAGTCCCGTTCTTGATGCTGACCACATTGACGTAAAGGTTGAACAGTTTCAAACCCTGATTTTTCGGCTCTACGACAACCATGCTCCTCTTAAAAAGGTCAAATTAAAACTAACACCTGCACCATGGATTACGGACGACATCAAGGTCATGATGATCAGGCGTGACAGAGCCAAGTTACGTGCTAAAAAATGCCCTTCTGGCACGAACATCGAGCGGTACAAACATCTGAGAAACTGTTGCAGTCGTCTGTGTAGGGATGCCAGAAGACGCCACATTCACAATTCTGTTAATGGCTCAGCCCCTTCAAAGGTCTGGGCATTTCTAAAATCTCTAGGCATCGGCAAATCTGCGGTAGACTTCGATGGCTCTACTGATTTAAATATGTTAAATGCACATTTTTCCTATCCACCTGTGATCCTGGATGCTAATACCAAATTAAGCACCATAGCGCAGATTGATTCTCAACTACGACCTCTTTGTTCTTCTTTTTCTTTTGCTTCTGTTGCTGAGGAGGATGTTAGATAACATATTACTTCTATTACTTCTACTGCAGTGGGTAATGATAACCTTTGTCCCCGCATGATCACCCTCCTACTTCCTGAACTCTTACCAATACTCGCTCATATATTTAATCATTCGCTAGTGACGAGTACTTTCCCGTTGGCTTGGAAGCTTGCTAACGTTATCCCCCTTCCAAAAACCACCAATCCCTCTAGTTTTTCCGATTTCCGTCCCATATCCCTATTACCTTTCCTTTCCAAGGTCCTTGAACACATTATCCATGATCAACTCACTCAGTACCTAACATCGAACTGTTTACTTTCTTCATTTCAATCTGGGTTTCGTAAAGGCCACAGTACTGTGACAGCACTGCTGAAAGTCACAGATGACATCCGTCTTGCGATGGAGAATAAGTCTCTAACAGTTTTAACTCTACTTGACTTCAGTAGTGCTTTTAACTCTGTAGACTTCGATGTACTTCTCGCCATTCTACGTTCTCTTAACATCTCTCCAACAGTAATGTCGTGGTTTGATTCTTATCTTCGTGGTCGCTTGCAGAGAGTCCGTTCCGGTGAGGTCTTCTCGGATTGGTGTAATCTCCTTGCAGGTGTACCGCAGGGTGGCGTTCTATCTCCTCTTCTGTTCTCGATCTTCATCAACACTGTTACGTCAGTCATCTCCTCTAATTTCCATCTCTATGCAGACGACTTGCAAGTTTACCGACATTTTAAAATTTCCGATATTGAGGAAGCTTTTGACAATGCGAACGCCGATTTAATACGTATATCTTCCTGGGCTAAGTCATTTGGGTTAGTAGTAAACCCAAAAAAATCGCAGGTTCTACTTATCGGCAGTCCGTACATGAGTAGGCAGCTTATGGGTATTACTGTACCTCAAATATTTTTTGAAGGGATTCCAATTCCCTTTAGCACAACAGCTAAAAACCTTGGTCTAGTTTTAGATACCAACTTATCTTGGGGGTCTCACGTCAATGCGGTCAGTAAAAAGATTCATTTCTCGCTTCATTCACTCAAACGCCTCCAAAGTTTTTTACCCCTAAAGACCAAAATTTCCCTTGTCCACACTCTTCTCTTACCTCTTCTCGATTACGCAGACCCTTGTTACCTAGATGCCACTGAGGAGCTTTTGAATAAACTGGAACGTCTCCAAAATCTATGTATCCGTTTCGTTTATGGTCTGCGTAAATATGACCATGTATCTAGCTATCGATCTCAGCTTAAATGGCTACCTATCCGCTTGCGAAGGAATGCTCACATCCTATCCACCCTCTTCAATATCCTTCACAATCCTTCTGCTCCTTCATACCTCCGTGACCAGTTCCATTTCTCCCGTCCACAAGACAAACCCTGTCGATCCAGTGTAAGATCCTCATTGGCAATTCCTATCCATCATTCCGATTTCTATTCCTACTCCTTCACTGTTCATGCTGCAAGACTTTGGAATTCTCTTCCGCACGAAGTGCGTGATAGCCAGTCTATTACCATATTCAAAAAGCGTGTAAAAGAGTTTTATCTATCACAGAGTGTTCCTAAGTTATAGATTATGCATTATGTAGTATATATTATTATTGTATTATAAGTCGATATGTATGTATGTATGCGTGTATATATGTATGTATTTATAGATACTTATATGTGTAGGTAGAATAGATATACTTATGTATATGCCTATTTAGATAGGTAATATTGTGCACGTCCTATCGGCGTCTCATGATCACATCACACTCCCAAAGGCCTGCTGGAAGAGATTTCTTTAGAAATAAGTAGCGCCTGTTGTGCCATTTTTTACTTTGCCTGTTATTTGCTATGTATTTCTTGTGTACAATAAACTGTTAAATAAATAAATAAATAAATAATTAAAAAACTTAAAAGTAACAGTATAATAAGAAAGCAGGGCGATGTGTTCGCTCGCTTCCGTTGTTTCTCATTACCCGCTTAGTTTTCGCCTCACGTCTCACGCGTTGCGAGCCCGCTTCCCGCTGAACGCAACGAATTTAGTTGCGTTCATTCGGTGACGTAGTTTTGTGTTGCCAATTCGTAGGTAATACAAAACTGCGTCGGTGGCCGAGCGGTTACAGTATCCAACTCGTAAGCCAGAGGTTCCGGGTTCGAATCCCGCTCCGGCCATGTATTAATGACTGTTTTCTTAGTTATGTACATTAGTTGAGTACTAACCGATGCCCTTACGGTGAGGGAAAACATCGTGATGAAACCTGCACATTCAGGCGACTGGATGTGTAACCATGACCCAATCTGGTCAGGTTCCCCTGGTAGCGGGGTCATGGAGGTCAGATGGCAGTCGCTCCACTGTAATTACCTAATCAGCCAAATCCTGGATCATGGTCAAGGCGGATGCCGGGCCCTCGTGCGCGAGAGCATAACCGGGACATTAACGCCAAGATGATTATTATTGGCGGACCCCGGGCACTCGCGTGCCGCGCGGGTGCGCAACGGGGACATAGCGCCGAGATGATGATGAGGTAATGCAAAACTGCGTGTCTGCCGCGTTGAGTTGGTGGATACCTACCAGTGGCAACTAAGCCAGATAGCGTTGTCCGTCCGCACAGGCAAACAAATCCCGCTGGCGTTGGTGGTGCTTTCCAACACTCCTAAAGCCAGAGATATTGTTTGACGAGAGCTCACTGTTTAAGGTCTCTCCGGCCTTAAAGTGGAGGCCCCGCATAAGCAAACCTTCCCGGGAACTGCTGGACTAGAGCAGGTGCGCCAATTGCCGCGAGAGCCACGCCACCACGGAGTGCACGCGCATACGTGACTCCCTCACTCTTGTGTGCTGTGCGACTTAGACGGACGAAGTCTTTGTCCTGGCTAGCAAGTTGAGAGCATCTTCGACCCGGGCCGATAGCCGAACACCAGGGTCTACTTTTCTGAATTAATTCCCTAGGCGCCTCATGTCGCTCCCGAGGATAGGTAGGGGTCTTCTCTTGAATCAATCATCTATTATTGATTACAGTATTAAAATCGATTGTGTAGTTTAAAAGATCTAAGCGTACATTCATAGATACATAAGGACAGACGGCGGGAAGAGACTTCGTGATATTTCATGATAATTATGTGTATTTACGTTCAATAAGTGTATATTTTATACATACATTGAAAAATAGTTTTGTAATTTCGAACCTTGGTACACTAATACACGTCTTTCTCCATTTAAGCATTTTAATAGCCCAATAAATTTTGTCCGAACGCTGATAATCACTCTTGCACAGTCGATATAACCAAGAGATGATCTACAGCTAGTCTAAAAAGTCGTTTATCAGAAAACGTTCCTGTAATGAGCCGTTCTCAAGGCTCGCTTCCTACAAATTACCATAGATGGCGTACTCTAATGACTGACGACATTTCATTATCATAGTCTCTTGGCTGTACAGTATTTATATTTTAGAGCTATTAACTTAACGGTTTTTAAATTACCGCCCAACTAGCAAAATCAGTACTTCAAGACGTCTTCAAGACTACTTTTTTTGTATTTGTAAGATACTTGTAAATTGCTATAAAGCTGGATTTGGGCGCAGTTATAGGATAATTATTTCTTATAACGATCTTATAAGCCACTTGCAGACTGACACTAAACCCTATAATACACTTACGGAAGCGCAATTGCTCCTATAATGTTCTTAGACTATACATTTATAAACACAAACACTCTTATTAGTATTTGACATAAGTACATTACTAAAGCAATCTTGTTTATAATGCACTAGTAATTTACTTAGTAATTCGTTATAAGTACGTTTTTTAAAGTTTCGGCATTTGGTTGGTGCGGTTGTTTGTGAAAAAGAAATATTGAAAAACGTGAGTATATTTCCTATTAATGAAACTAAGATTTATTTTTTATTATTGTAGAACATAAGTATTGTAAAATTATTGTACATATAGTGTGTGAACTCGCCGGGGAAGTCATTTTTATTGTAAATATCTACCAAAATTTGATTAATTTCACAACGCGCTTTGAAAAATAGCACATAGCATATTTATTATTAAAAAAGATTAAGATAATTCTTAAGAACATTCGCCATGTTTTGAAAATTGTCTGCATTAAGTATGTTATGGAACAATTATAGGTAAATTAGTATTTATAGCAGTTTCAATCCAGATAACTGGCCTCCATATTAAAAGAAGTTAGGGTTCCTCACAGAATCTGCCTAAAATAACTAAATAACTAATCTATAAAATAACTTTGTTAGGATTCAATTACGAGAGGTATAAATCATTAGTAATAATGTGAAATATATTTTGTGAAATGATTAAACTGTTTACAATTATTAAAAAATAATTTTGTTTAGTCGAGTTATCAAATATTGCGTTAAATCTAGTCAAGTTTCTTTTTTTAATGTTTATTACTCAATACTCACAGATAATTTAGCATGAAGAGGCATATTAAGATATAGGTATGCTTTAATAATGAAACATATTATGTAAAACCTCATGAATGAGACTGATTTGTTAAATAATTAGATATATATTTGTGTGTATTTATTGTTAAATAATTAGATATATATTTGTAAATATTTCGATGTTCAGCACAATTTAACTGGATTGAATAAAATAACATAATTGTAATAAAGGTTTGTTTTATTTTAAACTTCTAATTTATAGCGTATGTAACAAAGGAAAAAAATATATCTGTGACTTGTATGTAATACTTACAAGTTTACATTTGACATTTTGAACTTTACATATTGCCAAGGATTGTTCTATAGCTGCAGCACAATCGCATTTATAAATATTTAGAAAAGAAGATTTTATTAGTTTATCAAAAACTTCGTGGATATTATGAAATCGATATCCTGTGATTTCTATTTCTTGTTCAATGTTGTCTTTTGACGTGAGGTATTCGAACTCTACTACATGATTTTCGTCAGTAAGAAACCATTTGTCTTGATCGTTTAAGGATAAAATAAAATTTTCTAGGTGCAACACCATTAAACCGCCTCGCTGGTTCTTTTTTACAAATAGGTTGACTGCTATTTCTTCTTCGAGATGTTTTGTTTCAATTTACTGTTTACGATTATTCTTTTTGCTACTTGCTGTAGTGTTTTATTTCCTTGTCTGATAGTTCTTTTAATATATTTATATAATTTATATAATTTATTTTTAAAAGGATATGCGATAAAGTTTTGTAGAATTCCAAATTTTCTTACTTCGGCCACAACATGTATTAAATTATGTATGTTACTAGTAACACAGTCTTGCCCGTCATAGGTATTAAAACTTGTTACAAAATCTTTTAACTTTATTTCAGCTATCCGCAAGAGTGGAAAATGCTTCTCATTGAGCAAATCGATATGGCACAAAACATGTTTAAAAATGATAAAATGGTTCTGGTTTGAGTATGTGTTTTAAAATTATGACACTTAGATAATAAAAAAACGTCGGTACTCGGAACCTTTCCAGTGAGCCAAAACATCTACAGATCTTATTGTTCTGTGTATCTCTTTGGACATTCGACACTGTAGTAAGAAATTGTTGACAATTTCAATATCTCGACTGCTCCATTTGGTTAGGTTAGTAAGTGCATCTATAGGCAAAACAATGTTTTGCCTATAGATGCACGAACTTTTATTTAAAATAGTTGACAGTTCATTCAGGGCTAGGTGAGGTATATAAAATTTTATGGCCCAATTTTTTATACCTTCAAGCCATTCATCATTTTTTTTAAACTCAGTGGATTCTTCGAAATCGAAGTCGTATTCTTCTATAAAATTTTCAACTTCTTCGCTGTCGAAGTGATGGGCTAAGGGTGAAAAAATATTTTTCATCGCGGAACCCTCATTTACATCACCTGTATTTGCACTTGACGCACCAGGTTTACTTTCAAATGCGGATGAAACTATTTTTGATGGATCTAGCTTCGCTGATTTTTTATACCTATTTTTCTTCTATAACCACCGCTCCTTTTAAATCGTTTCCAATCGCTTAAATCCATTTTAAATAATTTGCTTAAGACGAATTGAAACTATTGAAGGAGAACAAAATGACTGCCGATTACTAATACAGTGATTGATCTAGTAGCCTATACGGTTATTTGATCCAATATCGCTCTGGTTAAGTACAATTACATTTAAAAGAATCTTGAACAAGACTAATAACGATGCAAACTTATAATAATCTCAGCTTAGTGTATTATAATATCTTTTTCTCTTTCAAAATATTACTATAGGATTAAAATATTATTCCAGACTATTTAATCTTTCTGCAAACAATTATAGGATAGTTATACCTATAAGTATCTTATAAGATAATCTTGTAGATTACTAGAAGACTATGAAATTAAAACAAATGCTCTTGAGAATATCTACGCTTATGAAATGTTACTATTAGTAAAAGTATCCTGTAACTGTTCTGCGTGTTAGTATTGTAGTTAAGTATAAGACTGAAATATAAAAACTAATGCTCTTGAGTATGTTACAGCTTGACGAATACAATTATAAGTAAATGAGTCGCCACAAAGTTTTTATAAGAACGTTATTAGTAGACATTTGCTTATAATCTTTCTTTATAGGATTACTTTGCTTGTTGGGCGTGCTTCTTGGGGCTCCAGTTTATAAATGTTATTAATCGATTTCTGGTTGACTTATGTCCGCCTTTTTACGTCATCGTCCATGAAATTTACATAAATAAAGAAACTCTAGGTTCGAATAGTAGCATTTTCGCAAATAATAAATAATAACTAGGGTTTTAACGCGGTTTAATTTGTTCTGAGGCAATAAGTGATGACAGTCACAGATATGTTTTGCCCTACAACTATAACAATATAGTCAAAATATTATTATAATATTTGAGTCCTTAGAGCGCACCATCTATGTAAATTTTTGAGAAGCTACTTTTGAAAACGGTTCATTTTGGGAAGAGCCTGTAATCAGTGGTTTTATTACAGACTGTTCCCAAAGTGAAAGGAACATTCACATGGGAAACATTTTTTCAACAATCAAAATGTGATAAGCTTATTTTTTCAGAGGGTGGACCTTTCATCCCGGAGGCTCTTGTAGTGCTTAAGCTCCGACTAAAGAACTGTATTAGTGTACAAGGGACTGTGTCGAAAAGTAAGAAAAATACGTAATGTAGGTTCATTGGAAATGGGTCAGCAGTACATAACAGCAAAGGCGGCCTTATTGCTTATTACTTGTAAATAAATATACACGATTACTCCATCAATTATTAATTTATTTAATTCAAAATTAAACGAACATTTTTTTTGTTTTGAACATTGTAGGTCCGGAGAATATGTATTAAAACTTCATGCATACTCTTTTAGTTTTTATTGTAATTTTTTCCCTTCGTCATGAACAGGGGTTGGATTTCGTCAACTGAGAGTCCCTTGGTCTCTGGGAGGAAGTAATGGCTAAACAAGGCGCCGATGAAGCACAAAATAGAGACGATATAAAAGATAAATTGTGCATCCAGAATTTCCATTAAAATTACCAATAATAAAGCTCTGGGGTATTCGATAAGAAGCATAACAAACATTGTTGTTGCAACGCAAAGGCCTCGGACCTGCGAAAGGAGAAAGAAATTGCATTAGTCAAGTAGTGATGAAAAAATTACTCTCCTAGGATTTCGACAAGTTGCAACATGTCCGAATGTCTTCGTGTTAACTCAGGGAACTTAGACATTGTGCAGTATTATTATCATTTAACACTTCATGGACAATATTGCACAAATGCAGTCCGATTTTGATCCATACTATAGTAGTGCAGGTGCGTTACGGGAATCGTCATAAATGATACGTCATACTGACTAGTTTCATGAATTATTGGCGGCTGGTTTTATTGGGAGGCTTAGATAAAAACACGTAAGAAAATTTTATGTTACGTGTTATATTTAATTTTGTTTTATGTTTAGTCATCATCATCATCATATCGGCGTTATGTCCAGGTTGCGCCTCCGCGCGGTAAGCGATGGCCCGGAGTCCGCCTACCTACACTTCCTGGCCCACTTCGCTCGGTATGTGCTATCCCTGGTGGTGAGCTTGTTGGCACGCATATCGTTCGTGACGACGTCAAACCATCGCTTCTTGGGCCGACCTCTCCTATCCTTGCCTGCACGTAAAAGTCTGTTCCCCACGTACTTATTTATAGTATATAATTATTGTGCACGTCGTATCTGTGTATTTTTATCACATCTCTTTTTTTGTAGGCCTGCTGGAAGAGATTTCTTTTTAGAGATAAGTAGTGCCTGTTGTCTAATCTCTTTAATTTTCTTGTGTACAGTAAATTGTTAAATCATTTGCCGATCTGTGCAAGACGTGGCCATACTATCGAAGGCAGCACTCTTGCAGTAAATCTGCGATCCTTCCGTGAAACTCCACACATCCACCGTAGTATCTACATTTCCGTGAGGTGCAGCTCCTGCTTGTGTCGCTCTAGTAGGGGCCTAGTCTCGCTGCCATATAGGAGAGCAGGTCTAGGTTTTATAGACCTGTCCCTTCAGTTTTATCGGCATGTTTAGTGTTATACGTGTAGCCCCCCACGAACTGGATGGACATTGATGATGATGATGGTGATACTCAAAATGTAGACATGACTTACCTTTGGCAAGAAAACCTCTGCTGCCAGTAAGGTTGGCACAGTTGATAGACCGAGGTAGCAGACGAAGGCATATAGATATACCAGGATGATCATCACCCACTCCGGTGCGAACCGAAATGTAAATTGGACTCCTATTGCGAGGCTGATGACAGTTAAGAAGGCTGACGTCCACTTCATCAAGAACTGAGAAAAGAGTAAATGTTGTAGACTATTTGCCACCTAATTAAATAGGTCATTATTTTGGCAGTTGCCAAAATGCATAGAATCTTGCTGTGATGACACAGTAATGTAAAATAAAAGGTCACAATGAACTATTGCATTTGGATGACAATGATTCTTGAGGTGGACATGCACATATGAACTCTGATAGTACATACTTTTCTTCCAAACCTGTCAACAATTCCGGCACATACTAGAATCGCAATCAAATATATAATTTGCATATCGGTAAACGTTGAACGATATTCCATGAGCAACATAGGAGCTGTGTATGAAATCACGACCTCTGGGAAGCTTTTGATTACCACCAGAAAGACCACATAGCCCAAGGCACGCTTCGTTGATGACGATTTTTCTGGAAATTGTCAGAATGTTTAATAAATTTCAACTTTTTTTCATTGAAAAGTATGTTACATTTTGGTGAAAATTACAATGATGAGATGATAAGATGTTAGTTAGAGGGCTTTGAATTGTGCTGCTACAGGAGGATGTAAAGAATAAGTTGGACTGAAATGAAGGGAGATGTGGATGTTTTGGAGATTGTAAATAAGGAAAGGACCATTAGAAAACATCGAGAATAGAAGAAGGAGAATGATAGGAAATTATGGCTCAATTAAAACAATACTGGAACAATCAGGGACATTGGAAAATGTTTAAAATTCTCCTTGCCAAATGTTAGATCAGTGCCCACAAATGTCCAAGTAAGAGGCGAAATTTTTAATCTTGTTGATTCTACAGTATTTTTAGGTTTTACTCTGGATAGTAGATTGTAATGGGGTCCTCACATTGATAAAATGGCGAAAAGGCTAAGTTCTGCACCATACGATATGCTGTAAAGAATACGAGGTATTTCTGTCGAGGCTACAGCAAGATTAGTTTACTTTAGTTATTTTCACAGTATTATGACCTATGGCATACTGCTGTGGGGACACGCTGCCGATTGGCACAATGTATTTGTACTGCAAAAAAGGGCTATTCGCGCGATTTACCAATTGAGACCTAGAATTTCACTTAGAGATAAATTCAGGAATATTTATATAATCAAATGCCATCACAATATATATATTGTGTATATGAGAACTTAATATGTTCCAAAAAATATACACTTATTTAAGAAAAATAGTGATGTTAATAATATTAATACTAGAAATAAAGATAAGCTTGTTGCTGGTGCTTGTCGTCTAACCAAAGTCCACAAATCATTTATAGGTCAATGTGTACGTTTTTATAACAAGGTTTCAATAGATATTCAGAATTCACCATTAAATTAATTTAAGGTCATTATAAAAACAAATTATGTCAAGAAAGTTACTACAGTATGTCTGAATACATAAATGACAAAAATCTATGGGACTGAATTGCTGTTCTATACAGGTATTCTACTTAGTACATGAGACATATTAAAAAATAAAAAGGATTACGTAGGCTCTGTAGGGTAGGGTTTCATGTCGTTTCTTTCCCCCATGGAGAACCACCATGTAAGTTGTTTCCATATATTTTTGGGCACGTTTAGGCCGTAGTCGGCATGGGGTGGGTGTGCTTAGACTATGGGGTGGCCAACGTGTCACTATGTGTTTCCTTCCTACTTTCCTACCCTTTTTGACGATTAATAGAGATATTTAATGTCCTAATCAATACGGAAACTTTGAGTTTGAGCATAGTGAAGGAGAAAATGGGGGCCGAGTCGTATTTGGAAATAAAAACTAAAGCGGATGATAGAACGAAATAGCGATTGCCCCATCGACAAGAGCATGGCTCTTAAATTAATGATGACTATGAAAGTTTATGTTATATAAAGAGCAGCATGTTGTAGCCAAGGCAGACTGATATCCTCTATCGTTTAAGGTTATTATTGTTGTATGTGTAAGTACAGTCCGCCAATTGCTGTAATTTGTGCAACAAAGTTTTTAAATAAATAAATAATATAAATAAACTTACTGAGGAATTGAAATGATGATTCTTTTGCAACAGTTTCGTCGCTTATTTCTAGTTGGAGCTTGATTTTGTTGATCTCCACTTCAACTTCTTTAGAAGCAACATCAACTCTTCTGTAGAAGGCAATCGCCTTCGCTGCATCCTGTAAGCCGTAAATCGGCGTTACTTTGGCTATCTTCCACCTTACTAATAAAACATTTCCATATGTTGATCAGACGTTGAATACGTGTTTTAATATTTTTGACGTTAGCCTTGTGTAACTCCACAAACTTATCTGACCCGGGGACAGGTTCGCTGTTGTTTCAAAGTGGCGACATTTAGTTCCAGCTTTGGCCACCGGGTCACATAAGTTACACAAGGCTCACGTCAAGTTACACACATCATCATCATCCCAGCCCATATCAGACCACTGCAGAACTTAGGGCCTCTCCCACGAAAGGGGAGGTTATTGCCATAAGCTCCACGCTCGACAGGCGGGCTGGTGACGGCAGTATTATAAATATAACAATGGAAACGCTGCTACCCATTTTCCAGTCTATAGAGAGTCTAGATCTTTTGGCTCGAAATCATTAATCGCCTTGTACGACACCCACAATTGTAAGGGGTTGGTGCTATTCTACTCTGCTGGACACCACACGGCTACAGTTACACACACGTCATCACAAATTTATCCGACCAGGTGACAAAAAACTGGAATTAAGTCTCGCCAATTAAAAATCAACATAGTGGCAATACTAACTAAACAATACCGACGCCATAATTTTGCCATATAACTTTGTAGCAGTGCACAACCGGTGTATAGATAGTTCAATTCAGTTGTGCGCGCGGCGCTATGTGTGCGTGCGCTTGTAAATATACAGCTTTCATTTATGTGGCAGTGACGCGCCACTTGGCGTGCCAATGGCGTGGCGTCATTGTGACGTACAAGGTTTACCCACACATAGGGCCGCGCGCACAACTGAGTTCAAATATCTGTAACAAGATACGCTTACCATAGACCAGGTGACCAAAACTAGAACTAAGTCTCGCCAATTGAAATATCATTTGGCGGCAATACTAAATTTAACAACAACGATACCGGCATTAGGCCAGATAAGTTTGTGGCTTTACAAGGCTATTACTCAACGACTTTTTTTATTAGTAAGACAGCTGTAATGACAGTATATTAAATCCATATTCAAAACTACATATAAATTGTACCTCTGTTTTTCCTTTTTGAACGAGAAGTACAGGAGATTCTTTCAAAAATAGAATCAGGACGATACCAAGCACTGACACAGTAAAGTTGAGGTAAACGAGTAGGTCATATGGTATGTTAGAGAACAATGTTCCGACGGCAAATTCTGCGAGCACAAAGGTAGAGAGACATCCTCTAAAGGAGTCTTCGACTATCTCGGTTATATAAACCAAAGAGACAACCCTTCCTGCTAATGCAATTCCAGCTACGGCAGTGGAAATAATCACGATGGTGACATTATGTGTAGTCCCAATGGCGATCCATGATAGCTGAAATGAAATACGAAAATATATTAGATTAAACGAGAAATCCAGGATCATGGTCGAGACGGACCCCTGGCCCTCGTGCGCAAGAGCACAAGCGAGACATTAACGCCAAGATAAATATTTATTTGTTAGAAGAATTTAGAGAGTGGAATGTGTGTTCTTGTCCAGTGCTTAAAATTACTGACTTACCACAATAGGTATTCCAAATATGACGATAGAGTATTTTCTGCTAAAACTTAAAGCAAACGCAGTAAAAGGGGTAACAAATAACGCCACCAGGTTCATGCTGCTTAACATAATCGATATTTCTGAGGAGTTCATTGGTCGAGAGAGCACTCTTTCATCATCTGAGGTAAATACTTGTACTGCTTTGTTGATCCATGCGTATAGTAACCCAGATAAGCACCACGAGGAAGCGACTGAAACCAAATTTAAGTAAATTTCTCTAAATCGTAGCCATTTCTATAATTTAGTCATTATTATCATCATCTTGGCGTTAATGTTCCGGTTATGCTCTCGTGCACGAGAGCCCGGGGTTCGCCTTGACCATTTACATTTCGGAGAGTGTGCGAAGCAGCTGCACGACCTCATTCCGCCGGCCCCTTTCCGCCATCGGGAGACGCGATCCGGGCGAGTGCTTCATCCTTATGTCGTGGATATTCCAGCTATCCGCACGAACCGCTTTGGCTTGACCTTTGTAGTGCGTACGGCTAAGGAGTGGAACGCGTTGCCTGCGAGTGTGTTTCCTGATCAATATAATCTGGATGCCTTCAAGGCTGGAGTGAATAGGCCAAGACGGGCATGCTCCATCTTCGGCCGCATCGTCACTTACCAGCAGGTGAAATGGCGGTCAAATGCCTGCCTTGTAAAATATAAAAAAAAAAAAAAAAAAAAAAAACCTACCCTTTCGTGGGGCAGGATTTAGAACTGCTATGGGCTGTGAAGATGATGTACATACTAACATTCAATGTCAGGATTTACAGACAAGTTAGGATATATAATTAAGAAACAGTACTTACTCAAAAGGGCGGCATTTGCCTGCAGTAGGAAAGCTGAGAATTTTAACTTGCCCATTGCCATTATTCGAAACCGATTCCAATATGTTTTATACTTTTTTTTTCAGACAGCACGACTCACGCCATCGTCATAGCAAATTGAGGCTCCCTGATGAAAAATTCCAAAGTTATTTGAAACTGTTATCGTTATAATAATTCAAAATAGAGTAATTTATTTGATTTCTTATCTAAACACTAATAATATAACATATAATTAAATTTTTTTTAATTAATGAATTGAATGTATGGAGGTCGAATAAACCGGCCAAGTGCGAGTCGCACTTGCAAGATAAAAGGCCCGTACTTACCGTAAATTTTTGCTGGCAATTTTGGTTTGTTAATATTTTGTCGGAACTTATTCAATTATTACTTAGTTAAATTGTATTTGATTTAGCTTATTTTATCTTGCACCGCCTTGTAATGTCAATTCCACTAGCTGTCCGGTTGAATGGTAGATAAAGCTATGAAGCTTTAAGTCCGCCGTTGTACAGAACTGTGCATTAAGTTAAGATAAATAAATCAACTCAAACAATGCTTAGGTAAGCCCGCAATAAGATATTTTACCAGAACAACAATTCTGTTTTAAGTCTGCTTCTATAACATTAGTTGCTTTGACGACATCCGTCAATGAATTTTTTTTAACTACATTCTACTCTGCACATTACATGGCTTACATTGCACGGCTTACGGTTAGTTAGAGAATAATTTACTTATCCTGAAAAACGCCACGAGTTTTGTATGAGTTCTTGGCCGCTCATAAATGTTTGAATTTCGAATGTCATATTTTTTAAAACATAAGAAACA
The DNA here is from genome assembly GCA_907269095.1 of Blastobasis adustella. Taxonomy (NCBI): domain Eukaryota; kingdom Metazoa; phylum Arthropoda; class Insecta; order Lepidoptera; family Blastobasidae; genus Blastobasis; species Blastobasis adustella. The sequence continues at coordinate 5,254,942 of OU026132.1, forward strand.
TGTCAATTGTTTTTATTACAAGTTGAAGTTCGTCGTCCCTGGTAAAATGGGATTAACGCGGAAATATGTTTTTTTTTTTAATTTTAAAAGATTTCTTTCTCCGCAAGACTGCACTGCTCGTTTTCAAAATGCTTCTGTGAATAAGACATCTCAGCACCTTAAGGCGTATGTAATTTGATAGTGGCCGTGTTTCTCTCCATGATGAAATTCGTGAAGGTCGGCCCTCAACTACGATCACTGAGGAAAAGGTGGCTACTGTCAGGTAACTAAATGAATAAAACCTGCGTATCACCTATGAGGAAATTAGAGAATATTTGGGGATTGGTATGACATAAAGGAATTGTTAAAGGCGATCACGGATGTTTAAATACTGTGTAAGACATTGTGACAGGCGATGGATCATGAATATACAGTGGCATGCAGGAAATTAACAAAATCATGGGCAAGCGAGAAGCGTAGGCCAAAAAATGATTGCGTTTTTTTCTTCCGGACGGGTCCTGTCTGCACAATTCCATTCGAAAAACAAAAAAACAGTTAATGCTGAGTGGTACACAAGAATTTGTTGCCGAGTGTCTTTGAAAAAATTAGAGAAAAATGACTAAGAAGTCGCATCCTATTGCACCATGACAATGCTTCGGCGCACACCGTTAACAAGACCAAGTAGTTTTTGGCTTCTGAAAAGGTAGAGCTAGTGACCTATGGGTCACATATAGTCGAGACCTGGCACCAATCGATTTACAAATTATCCCAAAAATTAAAGATTTTATGAGAGGGTTGACATTTACGGGGCCGGAAGATGTCTTGATAGCCTTCAACCAGCACGTTAAAAACATGCCCTCCGACATACAATTGTCCTCATGTCCTCAGGTGACGTCACATACGTCGGTGTAAAAGTAGATATCGGTGTCGGTTCGCTCGGTTAAATTTTTTTTTTTCCTGTTTTATTATTTAAAATTTACTGATAAATAAGTAATAAACTTTTAATAATGTTCAGATAAGTAATCCCATTAATTATTTTATTTTATACAGTTATATTAAATTGGTAACTGTGCAAACCAATTTTACTTTCCTGAAACACGTCGTGTTGTTTGTAAAGTAATAAATTAAATAAATTATTAAGTTTCGAAATGGTGGCGTTAAAGTATAAATCTGCATTTGTAATGCAGGTATTTGCGACTTTATTGAGTAAGTCTAATTTAGAATTTAATAAAATGAAGATAAAAAAAGTAGGATAAATTGGATAAATTAAATAACAACGTTATCTTCTATTTTGAACATAAAATAGTAGGAGATAACTTTATTTTTGGTGCAGTGTAAAGTTGTTTTATCAAATTAACTTTTACAGAAAAATTACATATTGTGAGAAAACTGTAAAATCTTTACGCTGATTGCCTATACTTAATTGTTAGGTTTTGGAAGATAATTTCATTCCCTTGAAATAAAGAAAATTTCAATTTTGAAATATTGAATATCCGATAACTAACGCTGATTTAAAGAGAGAGCCAATTCAATTTAACAATAGTTCACTGAATCATCCCTGTATGATCACATAAATTATATCAATATGACAAATAAATTAGATACAACATGGTCCAACGGTCCACCTGTTGGTAAGTTGTCACCGTCGACCAGGACATCAGCTACTTAAGGGGAACGGGCGCGGTGCCGGTATTTGAGATATCTGTGTTATCTCATGTTAAATTGTAAATTTAGATTTTTCTTAAAGTTCTATTGTAAAGGTTAGATTTACATAATATTTTCTGTAGTAAGTTTATTTCGTGCGCGGCTGCTTCAGCGTGAGTTTTGGCAGGTCTTTGGACTCGGGAAAAGGTTTGCTTGTAGTTTGGATTCGTGTTGTGCCAAAGTTTTAGTAGGCCCTAATGATAGGGGCGTATCAACTCCGTTCTTGGTTTTAGGCTGTTTTCCTTTGGTAGATGTAGATGTGATCTTGTGTATTCTTTCTCCGTGCTCTTTGTAGGTTTTACAGCTTTTATAGCTAGCCGGATGTTTGCCTTGGTAGTTTATGCATATTACCTCGGTGTCGGGTCTCTTCTTGCATGTTGATGTTGGCTGATTTCAGCCGCATTTGACACATCTGAATGATCTGTGGCAGAGATTCTTTGAGTGCCCACACTTTTGGCATCTTTTACATTTAACTATTTATTTTTTGGGTTATGGAGCTTCAAAGCTGATCTTCATATTGTTAATGTGTTTTACATTGAAGATTTCTTTGTTGTTCTTAATAGGTTCAAGGTCAACACGAAATAGGGGTAGGGGTGTCTTTGTGGCTCTGTGGGGGACATTGACTATTTGTTTGACTCTGTGTCCCATTTCTGTCAACTCCTTGCCCCCTCCCCTGGAAGACTCCCATGGAGTCTCCTCAGCATAACTCTATAGGGTCTTTCGCTTTTAAGCTGGTAGATGTAATGCGCTATATTATTGAAACTGAAGTTTTCTCTTATGGCTTTGTAGGCTTGGATGTCTTTAGCCATTATTTTGATAATATGGCATGATCTGAGGGCGGTCATTCTATGAACTTGTGTCCTCTGGTGTGCAATAAAGAGTTCTGGTGTGCAATTGGTTCTGGTTTTGGCACATACTCTTTCTCTGTATTTTCGTTTGTATGTTCTTCATTTTCAAGTAAGTCAAACCTGCTTTAAGTACCAACCGAGTAAGATGTAGCATTCTTTATCTTTTTGTGGGTATTATTCAAAATTGGACTTGTTTCTTTTCTTTTCTGCCTGCTTTTGGTTCTCTATCTCCTTTCCATTCTCTCAGGTCTAGATTTTCTGTATCACCTTTTTTCATTTCCATTTCATAGTTGTGTGAGTCCTGTGGGATAGCCGTGTTGTCAGAGTCAGCTTAACCCACCTTAGGGAGGATGTAGAGTTGCTCCTATGTCTAACAAACATGCTTTTATGGAATGTTTGCTGGATCATGTTGTTTGATGGTATTTTTTGTTGGTTTGGGTTTTGGTTTTTTAAATTTATTTGAGACATATTTATTTATTTAATCGTTTATTGTACACAAAAATGGAAACAAATACAAAGCAAATGTAAACATGACACAAAAGGCACTACTTATTTCTATTATTAAATTTCTTCCAGCAGGCCTACAGCAAAGAAAACGTGATGATTAGAAGCAGCTAGGACGTGCACAATAAGAAAATAAGATATAGATAATTACGTAAATATGACTAACTAATATAAAAAAAAAACTCAATAAATACTTATAAACATACATACCAATAATATAAATATATACATATATAATACAATATTATACAGATAGAGAAAGAAAATGCTCTTTAACTCGCTTCTTGAATACGGTGACAGAGGAGCTATCACGTACTTCATGTGGCAGATAATTCCACAATCTCGCAGCATGCACAGTGAAAGAGTAAGAGAAAAAGTCAGATTGGTGGGGAGGAATAGCCAGCAGCGACTTGACGCTAGGACGGCAAAGCTTGTCTTGCGACCGGGAAAAGAGGAATCGTTCACGGAGGTAGGAGGGAGCGAAGGGGTTGTGTAGGACATTGTAAAGAGTAGAGAGAATATGGAGGTTTCTGCGCATGCGTATTGGGAGCCATTTTAATTGTGACCGAAAACTGAAAACATGATCGTACTTGCGCAACCCAAAGATGAAGCGTATGCACAGGTTTTGCAGACGTTCGAGCTTATTTAAAAGCTCTTCGGTTGCATCTAAGAAGCAAGAGTCAGCGTAGTCGAGGATAGGGAGAAGGAGAGTTTGGGCTAGAGAAATTTTGGTCTTCAGGGGTAGGAAACGTTGGAGACATTAAAGCGAGTGAAATGAAAAGTGCATTTTCTTCATTCACATGAGGCGTCCAGGATAAGTTGGAGTCAAATATTACCCCCAGGTCATAGACAATGTCAGGGACAAAAGTAAGGGCGCAAAACTTTCTATACATATAAGGGCTGCCGATAATCAAAGCTTGAGACTTCTTTGGGTTCACAAGTAACCCGAAAGATTTAGCCCAGGTGGAGATACGCTCCAAGTCAGTATTAATGTGTGTAAACGCATTCTCAATGTCCGCAACCATGAAGTGTCGATATATTTGCAAGTCGTCTGCGTAGAGGTGGAAGTGAGAAGAAATGAAAGAAGTGACACTGTTAATGAAGATAGAAAAGAGAAGAGGGGATAGAACACCACCCTGCGGTACGCCCGCAACAAGATCGCACCAATCAGAGGAGGCCTCATCATAGCGGATCCGCTGCGCCCGACCACTAAGGTAAGAGTCAAACCACGCTATCGCTGAAAAAGAAACATGAAGCTGGCGTAGAGTAGCAAGGAGAATGTAGAAGTCAACAGAATTGAAAGCGCTACTGAAGTCAAGCAATGTCAGCATTGTCAGAGATTTATCTTCCATTGCTGAGCGGATACCATCTGTGACCTTCAACAATGCTGTAACCGTGCTATGTCCTGACCGAAAACCGGACTGAAAGAAGGAAAGAAGAGAATTTGAAATTAAATGCTCAGTGAGCTGCTTGTGGACAATGTGTTCTAGGACTTTGGAAAGACAGGGTAACAGGGATATAGGACGGAAATTGGAAAAGGAAGAGGGGTTGGAAGTCTTGGGAAGGGGGATAACATATAGTTTTTATTCCCACGAGTAGGGCCGATATATAACGTCGCACATAGGGTGACGTCCGTTCCTCCACGAAGGCTCGATACAACGACATTTGCCGCCTCAGTCGAGGTTGGCACTAAGGACTTGTCTCCCACAAGCCATGCAACCTACCGGCGCATAGTCCCACCTTAGTTTTGGGAAAACTTTTAAAAGAGAGTTTCAATCTCGCGGCCCGGGCGATTATGCCAAGGCCTGCGATTCTGTATAACAGAGTCATTTCCTACCCTCTCCAGTACTAACTTTTTTAGGGTCAGCATTTTCAGGTTAATTTACAGTCGCCTGATCGGTCGCCTTTTACATCTAGTTTGGAGTTATCTAGCAACCTTCCTTTTTCCTCATACGGGCTTGGGACCGTCAATGGCAGAGTTTTAGACCGTCAATAGAATAGTGTCGAGAGCCGAACGGCACCCCATATTATGAAATAACGTATTTTCTATGTTAGTGAAAACATTTTCTTACAAAACACGTTATTTTAGTTTATTTTTTGTTGTAAGTTTAACGCGTGAAGCTGTGATCACCGTCGACCAGGACAATTCAAAGAACCCCTTGTTAAATTGCATTTACTACTCTTAATATGCTGAGTGCTGAATGACAGAATGGAGGTGCTTTTGGGCACCTACCTAGCAAGGCTATCTACTTATACCTACTTCTAGTTTACTTTATTTATTACACTTTTACTTCACTTTGAGACATTCTCGAGAGCCAAGTGGCCCGTGTCGGTATATTATTATGAGATAAAGTATTTTGTGTATTAGTGAAAACATTTTCTTACAAAATACATTATTTTAGTTTTTTTTTTGTTGTAAGTTTAACGCGTGTTCTACTTCGTGTCTATCAAAATATTTTTACATTGAAATCAACGCAAGAACTGCATTTTTTGTATACCACTCTTCAAAAAAATAATGTAATGTCTGTTTTAGTTGCGTCCTTGTCTTTTATGTCTGCGTTGGTGTCTACGTGGGTTCATACATTGCCACGTCAAGAAAGGGTCTTCTCTCATCAACTAGTATACGCAGATATGGAAATTATAAGCTACATCATGACCCTAGCGACTTTGGTAGCGACCCCTATCACAGGATACGCTATCAGTTCTGTCAGCAGGAAATATTCTGTCATCACATTTGGAGCAATGTTTGTGGTAAGTCAATTATAAATTATGGTTACTTCACCTACATTTGTGGTAAATCAATTATAAATTATGGTTACTATATCTACATTTGTGGTATGCCAATTTTAATTATAATTACTGTGCCTGTGATGCCTGTGTTTTACGCAGACGGGCCTAAGCTCTAGTGCTTTGCTGTACCTACATATTTGCTCACATTTCTCAAATAGTTAGCTTTGTGTCTATTACTTACACTTACAAAGCTATATTGTAAGTACCTACTTATGTACTTAAACATTAATATACACGTTTAAAGCGATAGTTGTTGATTAACTCTGTATTTGTAACAAGTAAAAGGAAATTAGTATAACATAATATTAATGCCGTTTGACTATTTCAGGTAACATGGGCTTTGGCATTTACAAAGTATACGCCCGTGGTTTTAGCTTCCTGTGTTATAGCAGCAATTGGATTCGCAGGAAGGGCTATCTCTATGGTATACATTACCGAGATAGTCCAAGACTCCTTTAGAGGTTTCCTCACTTCCTTTGTCATCTTAGAATACTTCATCGGATTAATTTTCTCTGAAACACTCAGTTTTTACCTGTGGTACAATCCAGTGGTAATATCGAATTTTGCAATAACCCTGCTTTGCGTCATCGCGATTTTATTTCTGAAGGAGTCGCCTGTGTATCTCGTGCAAAAAGGCAATATTGAGGTATATTTTTAAATTTCATGTTGTTACCTTTTAATATCATTTAAAATTTTATTAAAATGGTTAATCAATATCAGTGTTATGGATTGTAGGAAGCAGCAAAGTCGATTGCATTCTACAGAAGCGTTGATGTTGCTTCCAAAGAAGTGGAAAACGAGATTGAGAATATTAAGCGTCAACTAAATCCAAGAGTTGAAAATTTCGGAGGAGAAGCAGGTAACATTAGTATAAATCAAAGAAATCAATACGTCTTACTAAAAAAAATTGTTAAGGCTTATGTCAAGTTAAACACTCGTTACACACATGTAACCACAAACTTATTTGACCAGGTGACCGAAACGGGAACTAAATGTCACTAACTGAAATATTATTTAACTGCAGTACTAAATTCAATAAACTACAGCGACGCCGTCATTGGACCAGATAAATTTGTAACAGTACACAAGCGTTAACGCATGATCAATGACTTTTTTATTAGTAAAACAGTATGTGTTTTATACATTAAGATATCTTTGGATTAAATCGCTTGTTCATAGTTAGTATAGAATAGGAGTTTTTATTCGTATTAAATTTGGTAGACGTTCTTGGGTACCTACATGTTAAAATCGTTTCGTAACACACATTTAACCAATTACTCTTGGTATGCAATCTGAGAGAGCTATTTAAATTTAATAACAATAAAAATAACTTATTTTTCATGAAATTACAATAAATTAAATTAAAAATTAAAGATCAAAGAGAGATACAGCAACTACAACAACACTAGTGTTGTCTATGATGATGGATCTAGATCTATCTAACGTTGGAAGCGACACGCAGTTTGTTGTCACAAAGTTAATAGTTTCACTGCCATATTATAGCTATTTCTAGCCAGGCAGGTGGTATTGGATGGGATAGCTACCAATCTATTGGGATATCTTGTAGAGTTGTTCTATCCAAGTTGTTTTTCATAATCAAGCAGATCTCCAAGATATATAACGATGGCAGTGTAAGTCATTTAATTTTTTGGAACAATGACCTACAGGAGTGAAGAGGTCATAAACCTTAGACATTTTTTTCTGTATAATGAATGCGCGATTTAGGTCCACCGAGTTTTTCCACATCACAATTCCATATCTCAAGGTACGCTATCAGAGCTGTTTTTTTATTACATGCTGTTGCTAGTATATATAGAGCAAATATATTTTGCAAACTCCGTCGACGTGTGCCTTCCGTGTAAGGTTAGCATCGATATTAATAAATAGAAATTTATCTGTATTGACCTCCTCTATAGGGTTTTCACGATATTTTACCGACTTAGTGGGGATCCATTTTTATTTTAGAATTGTATATACTTTGTTTTCGATATATTCACACTAAAATTATTGTATGTTAGCCAATTAATTATTGGTCTATTATACCATTAATTTCTGTTTCATAATCTAAATCGGGCGTTTTTTAAATAATTATGGATATGTCATCTGCAAATAAAATACATGGGTATTTTGCGATTAAGGGTAGATCATTAATTAACAAAACAAATAACAAAGCTCCGAGGATACTACCTTGAGGCATGCCAATATCATTTTCGCAATATTTTGATTTAAATTTTGTTACTTAAGATGACTTGTTTAACTGATTTATTTCAACTCTCTGCACTCTTCCACTAAGATTCCATCCATTCTATGGCATGTCCTCGCACCCTGTATGACTCTAATTTACTCAACAGCCTTGAATGATTTAAGAAATCAAAAGTTATAATCTGTTTCAATATTCAGTACATTTGAAGAGAGAAGAAGGAGAAATAGTTGTCAATCTAGCCGGGAGAGGAGGCGGCTAGCTAGGTATAATAAATAGGTAATGTAGTTCCGCTGATAACCACGGGACTTAAAATATCAAAAGCTGTCTACCACTAAGAACGTGCCCTCTGAGAACAGATGGGGTTTTTTATACAAACTAGCAGCCATTTGACCGCCATCTCACCTGGTGACGATGCGGCCGAAAATGGAGCCGGCCTGTCTAGGAACAGTCTGTTCACTCTACTCTAACCTTGTAGGTATCCAGATTATATTGATTAGGAAACAATATCAGGCTACGTGTTTGATTCCTTACTCGTACGCATTATAATGGTTAAAAAAAAGCGGCTCGTATGGATAGCTGGAAGATCCACGATATAACCCGCCTCGATCGCGTTTCCCGATGGCGGACAGAGGCCGGCGGTATGAGGTCTAGCAACTGGTTCGAATTTCAATTTTCATGCCAAGTTTCACTCCTTATTTCACAGCGTCATGGGATGATTTTTCAAATATCCTTTCTTAGTGTTCATTCAGTACGAGGCTCAGGCGATTTCGATGCGACGGCGATTTTGTACCACTACTCATTTAAATTCATTTTAAAAGAATCGCCTATGGGCCTACCTACGGGCCTTGGCTTCACATTCCAGCAACTGAACTGAACATGTCGTCTTTGGCTGTGAATTCTTATCACACATTCAGTTGATTGTCTTTTTAGACGATAGATAATAGAGTGTAAGACTATTTTTCTGTTTTCAGAACTCACAGCTATCACAAATAAGTTAACAGACAATTCGTCCGATGAATCTGTTTCAAAAGATATTTCATCAATTAAATTTTTCAGTAAGTACCTATGCGTATTTGAAATAGAAAAAGTTAGAAGAAATAGATTTTAGCCGTGGATGTTACCAGTGTATATCAGTACCATAAAAAGAAAACCGTAATTGGACACGTGGACGCTCATAACGGGACCCTTAGTTAAACCAGCCTCCGTCTCCCATTGCTTCGCCAACGGTATTAGGAGACTCATTAGCGAATGACAAGCTCGTTGCAGTGCTGAAGTTTGACTAGCTGCAAAGTACGAAACGGTCACCCATCCACTTCCCGGACATTGCAAACAATGCTGAACGACTAAATAATTTTTATACTACTCTGTGATAAACGAGTAGAAGTCCACCTGGTGGTAACCGGTAACAGTCGCCTCGCCTATAAGATCTATGATGTATGTACTTAGTTTTCTTGTAACAAAGATGTAGGACCGCAGTATGAATGAAAATAACATTCAAACCTTTAATTGCGCTGTCTACTTTATCCGTCTAACCGGACCAAAAAAAATTTCATGTGTTAGTTTAGTACAACGCATACAAAAACGTTGCTGGACATTTGTTTATTTCAAACGAATAAAATGCACCACGACGCTGTGTGTTCACAGGCACAAACCACTTGCCTGGAAGTGTTAACTTTAGTACTTCTGGAGATAACATAGTCTTAAAGTAAGTATGTCATAATTACTTACAATTTCCAGGAAAATCGTCTTCGTCGAAACGTGCTTTGATGTGTGTGCTCTTCTTGGTGACTGCAAAAAGCCTCCCTTTAACTATGATGGCGCTTGATGATGTCATATCCTCTATTTGCGCTGCCGTCGGTATTCTAACATGTGCCGTGGTTGTGGATTGGCTTGGCAGAAAAGTATGTACCTACTACAAATGCAAACTCACGCATGTATCCCATAGTGGTAGGCAGAGACTATCGAGTGCCATAAAAAACAATCATGAATTACTTACATTTCTTTTACTTCTTGACTTTTGATGCAGTATCTTCAAATATTCAAAACTTTAAGTCTCGTTTAATCATATTGGCCTTAATGTCCCGGTTGTGCTCTCGCCCACAAGGAATCCATGACCATGATCCAGGATTTGGCAGATCGGATAATTAGAGTGGAGCGACTGCCCTCTGACCTCCAGGCTACCAGGGGATCCTGACCATATTGGATCATTGGATCATGGTTACACATTTAGTTGCATGAATGTGCAGGTTTATTATTTATTTATTTATTTAAAACTTCATGCACTGTTACGTACAATAGCGTACTTAAAGTTTTATATAGTATGAAAAATGACAGGGCGGTGCAAGGCAAGGGTTTGTCAGACATATTTCTTATACTCTATAATATTTCTGGTGATAATATTACGTCTATTATATTTCTGGTCAGGCGTAAATTAGAAATACGTTTAAATTTGTCGTTCATGTTACAGGCCACATGCTGTGTACCAAACTTATTTACTTTTACAAATGTCTCTAATTAATAATTTCTAAGCTGTGAATTAAAATGATAAAATAATTAATTTAAAACTAAATTTTCGTTTTCAGTTCTTAATGAAATGGACATCAGTCTTACTGGGTATCAGCAGCGTTCAGATCGGGCTCCAACGCTTATTTGGTTACGCTCTACACTGGTCACCCGTCTTTGCATTTCTTCATTGCTTCGTTTGCTATCTCGGCGTAGCTACAGTCCCCATCATATTGACAGCGGAAGTTTTCTTGCCAAAGGTAAGGTATACAGTTAGGCTAGGCTAAATACACTTTTACACACTTAGACTAAATACACTTCATTCTGTGCCATTGACTTTGACTCGTTAAACGCACATTTTAAAATCCTTTTCATCAATCTCTCCCTACATTAAAACGATACTTTAAGTTTACTGTTACTTTGAGAGAGATAGAGTTTTTTTTTTTAAATGTTCAAAATGTGATTGTCTATGAAATAGAATAGATGGTAAAACTAACAGAACTGAACTACACATGGTGACATTATATATAGAAAAAGCCGGCTAGTATGTAACTGCCCCCTCTATATTTATTTTTCTCTTTGCATTGGGCACAGATAATTGCTCTAGCCCTAGATGCCCACGCTTTATTTTTTAAAGATTTTATTTTACAGCTTTGACAGACATACATCTTAATTGCACTGACGACTGCTTTGTTTTTCGTAGTTTTTGACGTTTGATAAGAGATTATTTATTACTTTTTTATGTTTTTTTAATCCTATGGACGTTTGCAATCGGTACCAAGGGCAACACGCACGCGTTGCCGATCCCGTTTCTGGAAGCCTTTTCACCCCTTTCCTGAAGAACTCCAAGTTGTACTCTCCAGCGAAAACCTCTTCAGATAGTTCATTCCACCACCTTTATGTGCCTGGGAGAAAGTTCCCTTGGAACCGCACAGTTCGTGACCAACTTGCTTCCAAGGTGTGAGGATGAACACCCTGTCGTGTCAGGTGCGGTAATAGAATATACTGTAGGCAACATGTCAAAGAATTCTTCAGAACAAACACTGCTGTACAAGCGGTGGAACACACAAAGGGAGGCAAAATCACTTCGCTGAGTCAGCGGCTTAATACCACTTGTGAGCATGGTATCATCGACAATTCTCACAGTGCGCTTTGGATCGAGACACAAGGACCAAGCTAATATGCTGGTGCTCCCACCCATAGATGAGAGCAATACTCCAAATGGGGTCTGACTTGAGCGTTATGTAGGAGAAATCGTTATCGAGAGATATTGGCACGATCCGTATAAAAGTACTGTCATCCGCATAGCAACGAATGCTGTCAATGAACATAATGTCATTGATATGAAGAAGGAACAAAGTTGGAGACAGCACCGAGCCTTGCAAGACACCAGCGTTAATGTCCAAGCTATCGGAGCATCATAATCAACTACGGCTTTGATGCATCTGCTGGACAAAAAGCTAGTTACCCATTCGCACAATCCCTCGGGAAGCCCGTATGATGGTAACTTCGATAGATGACCCCTATGACAGATCCGATCGAACGCCTTTGCCATATCTAGATAAACAGCTAGTGCCTAACCTTGACTCTCAACAGCTAAAGCACAACTGCTGTTCCTCGAGGAACAGCAAAAGGTGTCAGGATCATCCAATGCAAAGCAGAGCTGCCTCTACGGGTACGATGCGTAAAATTTACGCAATCCATCCCATCTGCTGACTTATCGCGCCAAACGCGACGCCATCCAGTGTGCCCGGGAGAGTTGGATAATGTACAAGGTACTTGTGTGCGCACAAAGCAGTGATCCGACGAGCCAAGAGGCGCATCCATGGACATGGAGTACCCACTGAGGCACGTAGTCAGCAAAAGGTCCAGCAAGGAGCTTGTATGCTTGTATCCAACGTCTGGGATTCTAGTCGTAGAGTAAATACTTGTGAGAGATCATAGACCAGAGAAAATGAAAAGAAGCGACTTAAAACGGACCAGATGATAACCGTCTGCTGACCATCCAGCAGAAGGTCTAACAAAGAATATCACGGCCCACAACATCCGGTATGCAGGTGCGTTTTGATACCAGTTTCGTTGGCTAGAGAATATTCGTGGGCGGATGTTGGTAGAACGGCTTGACCCTTACCATTCAGTCTGGTTAATAAAGTGATATAAAGTGCATTTTAAACAACTTGACCCAAGAATACGAAGCGATAGTCGTTATACAAAATTTGTCTTGCTTGTGTCTTAACAACTTTTACCACTCGGCGGCAGCATTTCATTAATGTTTCAAAATTCAGATTTAAAGATTCAAAATATTTATTTGTATAATATTCAGACATTACATTCTGCAATTATCTGGTCTTACAGTCGTAATCGTCGTATCCAAAACTAGACTAATGCGGAGTTTCAAGTTATTTGAAACGCACCTGTGTAGATACTTTGTTCTTTGATTTGAAATTTCAACAGCAAGTCACGTATAAAGATAAAAATAAATGTCACTGGTGTGACCACAAAATCGTTGAAGGAACGTGATGTAATGTTATTGTAGGTACCTAATTACACGTCAATGTATTTACACAATGTTTTTTGCTTCCAGGTCCGAGGTCTCTGCGTCTCTACCATTATGTTCGTTATGTTGATTACAGAATTTCTGGCTCCTTACGTTTTAGATAATATTTTTTGGATGTTCAGCCCTTATAAGTTCTTTACCGTATCTGTCGTGTGCTTCACCATCGCCTTGTTTAGCCATTACTACCTGCCAGAGACAAAGGGACTCTCAGCTGACGAAATCCAACCCCTGTTCACGAAGAAGGGCAAAATTGACGATAAGTCTCTTGCGAACAAAGTGTGAATTTATCATTTATATTATTGTACTTTTTATATTATTGTATTGTTTACAATATTGTAGTAGATATCTATCTCAATTAAAGCACGGTTTTTGTTCTAAAATTGAATGATTACCTACATATATTGGCCTTATCAATTTAATAATTATTAAATAAATAATTTGTATTTCAGAACTGATATAAGAGTGTTTATTTTAGTGTTTCGCAGCCTTTATCCAAAAGGAAAGAATAATAAGAGCTCTGTAGCTAAAACTCCAAAACAAAACCCAAGTTTTGTAGTGTCTTGCCGTGTGGTGTCTTGTAAAATCTGAATCTGTTCAAGATTAATCAATCGAGCGTGACTACAACAATATTCCTACCAGTGTCTTTTCTTTAGTAGTTTGAATATTGGCGGCATACTATCTGTATCCTTTATATACCACAACCAGTTGTCGCGCTCAATCAATAATCATCTTGGCTATAATGTCCCGGTTGTGCTCTCGCGCACGAGGACACGGGGTCCGCTTTGACAATGATCCGGGATTTGGCAGATCAGATAATTACAATGGAGTAATGGATACAATCTGTTACCAGAGGAACCTGATCAGATTGGATCGTGGTTAAACATTCAGTCGCCTGAATGTGCAGGTTTTAGCACGATGTTTACATTCAACATAGGTTAGGTTACCATTCAACTAATGTAGGTTCGTTTCCAAAAAATAGTTATTGGTACTGGCGTGGTTAAGGATAGGTTCACACGACCTTCGCCCTTTTGAAAAATCTGTCAATATTGCGAGAAGTTCTGTCGTGTGCACAAGAGCTTTGGCTAGCGAAATAGTGAGGGAGAAGAAATTCCCTGAACCTCATTGGCCGCTGACTTAGCCGTCGTTAACACCTTCTCCCAGAAAAGACTCGAACACCTCATCACCTACAAAAGTGGCCCGTACCAATTACAGGTCGACTATCAGGTGACATTTGCCATGTTAGATCATCCAAGGGGAATGCCTCACTGCACCGCGTCTTTGTCATGGACGTCCGGGTAAGTAGTAGACGACCTAGGTTGTGAACCGTTTACTATGTGATTTACTCTGAAAAGTAAAAGCCTGGAGCCTAGTGGTCGTGGAGGCAGCTGAATGCCTCGATTGCAACGCTGAGTGCGAAACCTCCAATGAGCTCTGGTGTCATTATCAGAAATGTCGTAAAGTTTTAACCAAATGGGCGGCTTGTACCAAATTCTTAAACACATTTAAGTTGATACTTAAAGAAAAAACACATGGACGGATATTTGAGCGTTGGTATATAAAGCCTGATGAACATGCAACGGATGCATAGGTCTCTGCCCTGTGTACTTGCTTTCTCAAGGTTTGCCCACTATTTTTTACTTTTATGAACAACCGATACATTGAGAGTGAATGCGTCAAAAACTGTATTCAGCTACTCATTAATATTATCATTCCCTTTATTCACAATATGTTTTAAATTTAAAATATTACAATCGTCGTCGTCCTAGCGCTTATCCCGGTCTCTGCCAGGGTCCGCTTACGTACTCAATCTTCTCCACTTCGCCCGGTCTTCGGCATCCTCTCGTCGTAAGCGTCAGACGAGCCTCCTCGATCTTATCTGCGATATCCCTCACAGCAAGGCTGCCACGGATGTACTCGTTACGTACTCGATCGAATCGCGTTATTCCGCACATTGTAGGATCTTGCCCTGACTAATGGTGGTGTCAAACGGTGTTGTGTGTACTCACTGTTATTAGGACTCCTATTCAAACATCTGTTCAGGAAGTTGACACTTTTATTTTCAATTTTTATACTTAAAATTGGTATATTCTTGGGTTTGGCCCTTCAAGCTCTGATTGCTCATCATCCTTGCCTGAAAAATTACTTAATACTGTAAATTCTGACTACGTTGTTACTACGTTGTACAAATGTTTTGATTCGAATCGAACTTCGATTAGAGTTTTTTCTTTTGGGGAAATGATCTCTCGTTTCCTAAATATCCAATTGGTAAAAGTAATTATAGTTTTTGGACAATTACAAGGGTATTGAGGTGTGTTTCTGGATTCTTACCGCTGTAACTTCTTATTTTCCTTTTATTTAAAATCCAGATAGACCCCCATCCCACGGGGGTAATTTTTCCATCACATTAGGGTGTTTAATTAGTCGCAAATTGTTATTTTATTACTTAAAATATTACATTTTTGTGCTCCTCTTATTCTAGATAATTGCTGGATCTAATTCTTCATCATGACTTCATGGATTATATCCTTGGCTGTCAAACACGAGATCGTCCGAAAATTAATATCGTCCACATCGGGAACTGGCTGGTTGACTATGAGTACTGGCCATCAAGACTATATCTTCTTTTGTGCTAAATCGTTCTCGAACGTGTTTAAGTGAAGACCGGAGCCTTCGTTAGAGAGTGTAGCTGATGAGTGGGCAGAGTTCTCCCAGCCTTCGAACTAGAAGGTGGATCAGTATCATAGTTAGATGAAGCTATTTTCATAAACTAAATGATATACAAAGAGACCGGTCAAAATATGCACATGGCTGCATCAAATTATTATCTTTGAAATTCTCAAACTAATCAATCAGAATCAAGTCAGTCTAATCAGTCTTATATGAAGGTTATGTGAAGCTTATAAGAAAGGTTATGTGAAGTAGACTTTCGTAGGAACTTTCGTGTTTATCTTTTGAAATTCCTTTTATAAATTTCTTGTTGTTGTAGTTTGTAGTTTCTGGACTTGTACAATATCCACCGCATCAATTTCATTTCGTTGGCGTGGAGTTTGCGAACGTGTTTCGTCAGCGCTGGCCAAGTCTCGCAGCCATAGAGCATCACCGGTCTAATCATACTCTTGTATGTAAGCCTTTTGAGCTATAAAGGGATTTTAGCCATTTGGCCCAAGCTGCAGAGATTCGGGACTTGACATCGGGGCCGATATCGCCGGACTCGTGCATCACGGATCCGAGATATTTGGATTGACAAGGATGGTTTCGAGATCTACGTTGCAGTTGGCGATATACTCCATTTTGGCTACATTCAACTTCAAACCACCGTTTTCTAGCATATCCTTCCACGTGTTTACTCTTGTCTCAAGATCCTGCCTAAGCTTGCTCACAATAACAATGTCGTCAGCGTACTTCATAAGCCAAGGAGGTATATCTTGAATTTCCGCTGAGAGGAACGTGCTTGTCTCCTAGCCGTTTCAGAGCAAGAGACAGGGTTCTCAAGCAGTCCCGTCCTCCAATAGGCAACGTTTTGGACAACTTGTTGTCTGTATGTATGGGTTTCAGATCTGGTTCGTCAACATTGTTGTCCATGTGGTGCGTCCGTACCCCGTCACCCTAGTCTTTCGTGTATCCGCAGCGCAGGCCGTCTCTCCAGGCACGCGGCAATCAATTACGTCATCCGTCAATTAAGTCACCCTCAACCCCGGTACGGTCGTATTAAAGCCGAACGGTACCGTACGTGACGATGGCAAGAGACCTGACGGTATGACGCTTGCTTGGCAACATGGGAAGGCGCGCGCTGGGTGCCTGCCTGTGTGAACACTCTGGCGCCGTCCCATGTGGCCGCTATCGCCTGTTGCGCTGGAGCTGTGGACTACTGCTGAGAACCTCAAGCGACGGAAATTTTAAAGCCTAGGCCAAGATTTCCGTCGTTTAGGCTCGAGTCGTTGGGGTCGTGGGGCCCTAGCGCTAAAAAGTTATTTTCAGAAATATCTAATAGTCATAGTTACCACAAATGACCGTAGATCGTAGAAGATAGGTAGATCTTTTTTTTATTTTTTATTTTTTTTTATTTATCATAAATGTGGTCCATAGGTATTTATTATATAATATTATTATATTATATAATATTTATTATATAATTCGCCAAACTGTAAAACAGTTTGTTGGCGAAGGTTTGCACTCTCTATGCTTTCAATGTCTTTACCCTATCAACATAGTACAAAAAACAAAAAAAAATACTAATAATAATAATAAATACTTATACCTAATGTGCACCTGGTCATAGACTCCGAATGAAGTTATCTATCAGCAGGCAGCTTTGACGTATAGGCACCAGGTACAATCTCTGCCGCTGGCCAAAGTAATTGTTCACTCTAGGCTGCTCATAATTTTTTCTAATATTCGTTCTTAGTTTACAATTAATAATATTTTTGGTTTTAAATTATGATTTGCCAAAACTGTTCCAACAATAACAAATACTTAACTCTTTCGTGCACTGGTAAGATATTACATTTTTTGAACAATAACCCATAATTTCCTTTACGTTTATCTTTTTGTTTCCTACTTACTAATAATTTTAAAAATCGGAGTTGTAAATATGAAATTCTATCAAGGTATGTTTTAAAGGTGCGGCCATAAGCACATAAAACCATAACTTAGGATTGCATCGGCCATCGAGTGGTACAACATATACAGCGTTGACCTGCCAACTACATATTTAAGAGTAGTCATCTTCAGCAACACCGCCCTTAATTTATTACACACATAGTCTACATGCCAATTGTTTCGATATGTGTACTCAGATAAGGGGAGTGTAGTAGCATATATTTTGTTTTGGACACATTCAAAATAATGCCGTTATCATGCGACCATTTCAATATACTATCCAAGTCCTCTTGCAACTTAGTTTCTACAGTATTTATATCTCTATCGGCATACATCAGGCATGTATCGTCCGCATACATATACATAAAGCAGTTTTTTACTACATTTCTCATGCTGTTTACATGCATGATGTAGCCGATAGGTCCATAAACGGACCCGGTGGGCACCCCGTATTCTATGCCAAACTCATCACCAATAGTGTCGCCGACTTTAGTACGGAGGGTTGGACTGTCTAGGTAGCTTATGAACCAGTCTCTTATGGAACCATGGATCCCACACTCCTCCATGGCTTGGATAAGTAATTTATGATCCAACGTATCAAATGCTTTTTTGAAATCTATGTACAAGGTAGCAACGTAACGCTTATTGTCAAGATGTTTATTTATATCATCTACAAAGTGAGTTAAAACCGTACTGGTACTTTTATTTCTTCTAAAACCGTGTTGCATATCAGATATTATGTGATTTTTCTCCAAAAATGAACTAATTTGCCCCACTAAAATTCTTTCAACAATTTTATAAATCTAGCTAGGTAGATTCGTCGGTCAGAGAATAAGCATTGCCATTCAACGAGGCATCGCAGCTTTCTGGCCACAATTCCGGGGGGCAGCGGTGTGGACGACTTTTTTTAATTTTTAATACGTAGGTATGTATACTTGTATAGTGCGTTTTAATGGTTTTTTTTCCTCTTCTTCTTCCATTGTAAATACCAATTCATATAGTCTGTTAGTACGGGCATTTTACTTTGTCCGAAGTTCGATTCGCACTTGGCCGGTTTATTTGACCTTCATGCATTCAATTAATTAATTTAAAAAAATACTAGTATGTTTTACATTTTTATACCTATTAGATAAGAAATCAAATTAATTATTTTATAATGAACTTTTATCACGATAACAGTTCCAAATAATTCGGGAATTTTCCATTATAGCCTGAATTTGCTACGACGAGAGCGTGAGTCGTGCTTTTTGTAAAATAATTATAAAACGTATTGGGTTTGGTTTAAAAATGGCACTGGGAAAGTTACAATACTCAGCTTTCCTACTGCAGGCAAGTGCGGCCCTTTTGAGTAAGTACTGTTTCTTAATCATATATCCTATCCGATGTGTAAACCCTGACATTGAATATAAGTATGTACAATGCAAGAGCATAAGTGCATGACTCCTTTAAGAATAACATTTCTTTGCTACCACTGTGCAGTTGTTAAAAGGTTTTAACAGCGTTCATTAATTAATTTTTTTTTATTATTTAAAAAATACCATGGGGGTAAAGGACTAGTCCATTGCGCATAAGCGACAGCTAATTCTCCCTTCTTTTGGAAAACTGATTTTGTTCAAAGATGCACCAAATGCCGTGAATGTTGCTGTAGTGGCAAAGGAACATTCTCTTGTACTGTACATAATAATTTTAATTGATTTATTTATGACTGTAATCAATAGAAAGTAATGTTAGAATTGAAATTAATGAATGTTAAATCGTATATAAATTAATTGCATTTTTAATGAGAGTGTGATATCCATTTAGATAATATGTCAGTTCACTCAGCTCAGATATTTTATTTTTTCTGTTTTATTCCCAAAACTTGCTAATTATTAAGTGATAAAATTTTAATAATGTTCAGATAAGTAATCCCATTAATTATTTTATTTTAAACAGTTACGTTAATGTGTAACTGTGCAAACATTCTAATAGCCTATTTTATTTTTCTGAAACACGTCGTGTTGTTTGTAAAGTAATTAATGAAATAAATTATTCAATTTCGAAAATGGTGGCGTTAAAGTTTAAATCTGCATTTGTAATGCAGGTATTTGCGACTTTATTGAGTAAGTCTAACTTATAATTTAATGGTAAGGAGATAAGAGGTTCATGTCGTTCAATAGGGGATAAATTGAAGAACAACGTTATTTTCTATTTGGAGGAGAAAATAGTAGAAGATCACTTTATTTTTGGTGCAGTGTAAAGTTGTTTTATCTAACATTTTTACTCATAGCGTAATGTTCTAATTACATATTAAAAAAAAGTCGTTTAAGGATACACTTTTTTCACGCCATACTTTAAAATTTTCAAAAATTACTTTATGATACAGCATTTATCATACTATTTTCATTACAGCTGTAACATAATAGTAGTTTATGCAACTGGCATATAAAAGGGGGTATTAAAACATGAGTGTATATAACAATTTGACACGAGTGTTTTAATACCTTATTATATGCAGTTGCATACACTACTTTACCAACATATCTATTTTCATATTAACATTTTGTACCTATTATTTTCTCAATTTTGCTGGAAGTAATGTCAGTTCTGGTGTACCTACGCATCGAGGATATCAAGCGGCAGGAAGTTCACTTCACTACTTTCACATTTAGCTATCTATTTGCTTCAAACAAGAAAAAACATTAACAAACGCAAATTACGTCAATTAGAAAAAATATTCTGTTTAGCGGGAAAATACTTCCAAGCATATACAATCGCAAACACAGACTATGATCACAAATATACACTAGGAAATTTTAATTTTGAATTTGTTGAAGACATTTAGGTATTCAGCCTATAAACTACTATTATTAGATTTACTTGTACAGAAAATATACATATTGTGAGAAAACTGTAAAAACTTTACGTTTATTGCATTCACTTACTTGTTATGTTTTGAAGGACAGTTTCATTCCTTGAAATAAAGAAGATTTCAACTTCATAGCAATAATTCACTGAATCATCCCTGCATAACTATTTAAGTTTTATAAATATAACAAATACACTAGTCACAACACGGTCAGACGGCCCAACTGTTGGTAAGTGGTCTCCGTCGACCAGGACATTTTAAAGAACCTCTTGTTAAATTGCTATATTTACTACTCTAAATATGCTGAGTGCTAAATGACAGAATGGAGGTGCTTTTAGGCACCTACGTAGCAAGGCTATCTACTTATACCTACTTACAGTTTATTTATTACACTTTTACTTCACTGTGAGACAGTTTTGAGAGCCAAGTGGCCCGTGTCGGTATATTATGATGAGATAAAGTATTTTGTGTATTAGTGAAAACATTTTCTTACAAAATACGTTATATTAGTTTATTTTTTGTTGTAAGTTTAACGCGTGTATCACAACATTTTCACATTGAAACCAACGCAAAAACTGCAATTTTTTGTAAGTATACCACTCTCCGAAAAAATGATATAATGTCTGTTTTAGTTGCGTCCTTGTCTTTTATGTCTGCGTTGGTAGACACATGGGCTCATGCATCGGCAGTTCATGAAAAGGTCTTCTATCATCGAGTAACCTCGGCAGATATGAGAATGATAAAGTACATCATGACTCTAGTGACTTTGGTAGTGACCCCTTTCACAGGATACGCTATCAGTTCTATCAGCAGGAAATATTCTGTCGTCACATTTGGAGCAATGTTTGTGGTAAGTCAATTATAAATTATGGTTACTACACCTACATTTGTGGTAAATCAATTATAAATTATGGTTACTAAACCTACATTTGTGGTATGCCAATTTCAATTAGTAATATAGTTACTTTGCTGTGATGCCTGTATTTTACGTAGACGGGTATAAGCTCTAGTCATAGTTACTAAATTTCAATTTCTTTAGTTATAGTTTACTAAGTTTAATTGTAAGTACCTATGTAGTTAAACATTAATTTACGCGTTTAATGCGATAATTTTTATTACCTCTGTAGTTCATCATCATCTTCGTTCAGCCCATATCAGTCCACTGCAGAACTTAGGGCCGCTCCCACGAAAGGGGAGGTTATTGTCATAATCTCCACTCTCGGCAGGTGGATTGGAGATCGCAGTGTTATAAATATAACAATGGAAATGCTGCTACCCGTTTTCCAGTCTATTGAGACTTTAGATCTTTTGCCTCGAAAACATTAGTCACCTTGTACGACACCCACGAGTGTAAAGGGTTGGTGTTGTTCTATTCGGCCGGACACCACACGGCCTCTGTAGTTGAAACAAGTTAAATTTAATAAGTTTATAATCATTTTAATGCCGTATAACCATTTCAGGTAACATGGGCCTTGGTATTTACAAAGTGTATGCCCGTGGTTTTCGCTTCCTTTGCTCTAGCAGCAGTTGGATTCGCAGGAAGAACTATCTCTATGGTATACATTACCGAGATAGTCCAAAACTCCTTTAGAGGTTTCCTCTCTTCCTTGGTCGTCTTTGAATACTTCATTGGAGTTATTTTCTGCCACGAACTCAGTTTTTTCCTGTATTACTATAATCCAATCGTAATAACAAATTTTGGAATAAGCCTGTTTTGCGTCATCGCGATTTTATTTCTGAAGGAGTCGCCTGTGTATCTCGTGCAAAAAGGCAAGATTGAGGTATATTTTTGAATTTCATTTTATTCATACAATTTTCAATTTTATGAAAGTAGTGAATCAATATCAGTGTTATGGATTGTAGGAAGCAGCAAAGTCAATTGCATTCTACAGAAGAGCTGATGTTGCTTCCAAAGAAGTGGAAAACGAGGTAGAGAATATTAAACGTCAACTAAATCCAAAAGTTGAAAATATCGAAGGAGAAGCAGGTAATTATTTATTAGTATAAACCTAAGAAATCTATCCGTTTTACTAATACAAATTGGTCATACGTTGATCATGCGTTGAACGCGTATATAATTATTTTTGACACAGATCAATGTACGAGTATGGTCCAAAAAACTTGTATAACCCGGTGACTGTCGCTGTTGTTGGAATTTACATGAAATTTTAAAATCGCGACAATTAGTTCCAGCTTTGGCCATCAGGTCAGTTTGTGATACTTTACAAGGCTTGTGTCACGTTATACACCCATTCAACATGCGTCACCACAATCGTATCTGACCAGGTAACCAAAACTGGAACGAAGTGTCGGTAATTGAAATATCATTTGGCGGCAATACTAAATTTAACAACAGTGACGCTGTTATCGGGCCAACATTTGTAGCAGTGCACAGGTCGCGTACAAGAGTTAGACGCATAATCAACGATTATTTTTATTAGTAAAACAGTATTTATTTTTTACATATACATCCTTGGTTTAAATCGTTTGTTTACAGTTGTTATAATTTGTTTTTACATTCAGTACCTTTAAAGAGTGGAGCAGTTATTATCTCTAGCTTAGCTATATACTCTAACGTATGATAGATTGAATAGTATATATAGATATGTATAGTAAGGTATGACAGGTAATATAGTTCCGCTGATAACCACTGGACTTTAAAGATGAAACGCTGTCTACCATTAGGAACACGCCCGCTGGAAACAGATGGGATTTTTTTACACAAACCAGCCAGGCATTTGACTGCCATCTCACTTGGTGGTAAGTGACGATACAGCCGAAGATGCAATACGCCTGTCTAAGAACAGCCTATTCACTCTATTCTAGCCTTCTAGGTATTTATTTATAGCTCCTTATTGTTTTTACAATGGACACTAAAAATAGTTACAGCAACACAATATAGTAGATCCAGATTATAATTATAATGATCAGGAAACACACTCTCAGGCAACGTGTTCCGTTCCTTAGTCGTACTCATTATAAAGTTTGAATCAAAACGGCTCGTGCGGATCGCATTTCCCAATGGCGGAAAAGGGAAGGTGGAATGTGAACGTGCAACTGGTTACCGCCGCTGCGTCGCTGTCGCCTTGGCAGTTCGGCATCGGCCTTACGTTGAAGCATCTGAACTGAATCCATCGCCTTTGGCTTTGAAATCTTATCAGACAGTCAGTAATAATAAGAGATTGCAAGACTATTTTTCTGTTTCCAGAACTCACAGCTGACACAGAGAAGTTAACAGACAATTCGTCCGACGAATCTGTTTCAAACAATATTTCATCATTCCAATTTTTCAGTAAGTATAAGTATAAGTATTTGAAATTGAAAATATCTGTAGAAAAGTGAGCATTATAAATTTAGCTGTGGATGTAAACAGTATATATCGGTACCATGTTGTTTGTCGTTCCCGTGTTGGCCTCTACAGCCATCAGAGAAAATGTCGTACCATTAACAGTGACGCTGTTTAAATCATCTATTGTTTGTTGGTTGTTTGTTTTAATAACGTAAAATTTCCAGGAAAATCGTCATCATCTAAACGCGCATTCGGATGTATGCTCTTCTTGGTCACTGCAAGAAGCCTCCCTTTGTCAATGATGCAAATTAATGGTTTCATATCCTCAACTTGCGCTGTCGTCGGGATTCTATTATGTGCTGGAGTTGTGGACTCGCTAGGCAGAAAAGTATGTACAACAAATGCATATTATTTTCAAATACTCAAAACTTAAAGGCCTGAATCTACCCGTGGCTAAACTCAGTTGTTTAAATTCAGCAGCAAAAAGCGTAAGAGCAAGATCAAAGTAGAATGCAGTGCTCATAGAATAAGGTCAATTTTTATATCACGCCTTTGCAAAGTCGACGGCTAACATATATAAGTACAAGAAATATGCCACTGTAGTGATGCCACAAAACGTTAGTATGCTAATGCATAACCTGGCACGTGCGGTACACTTGAATGAAAATGTTTTTATTGCATCCCACACTTTTGACTTTTCGGAGCGATAGTACTTACTTATAGAATTAAAAAAAACTGTCTGCTTTACTTTCTTTCTCTTAGCAGTTTCGCTAGACAGCCACATTAAAGCCACCAAAATGTGACCAAAAGCAAGGATTCGTGGGGCTCCTAAACCTCTAGTATCGCTACAAAATGACATATTTCTTGTACTCGATGATGCAAGATTACCTATGGTATCCTCACAGTCTTTAGAAATACGTTTAAGTTTGTCGTTCATGTCACAGGCTACACCAGTGTAAAAAGATTAATTACTTTTACAAATGTCTCCAATTAATAATTTCTAAGCTATGAATTAAAATTATAAAAGATTTTTTTAAACCTTATTATACTTTTCAGATCTTGATGAAGTGGACATCAGTGTTACTATGTATCATGAGCGTTATGACGGGGCTCCAATCCTCATATTTTAGTATCTTCCCCCGCTGGTTCGAGTTTCCCCTTGTAGCTCTTTATTGCGTCGTTTGCTATCTCGGCGTAGCCACAGTCCCCATCATATTGACAGCGGAAGTTTTCTTGCCAAAGGTAAGTTATATGGATAGGCTAGGCTAAATACGCTTCTACACAGTTAGGCTACAATATACACACTTCATTATTTGACAATGATTTTGACTCCTTAAACGTACATTTTAAATCCTTTTCATCAATTTCCCTTCGTTAAAATGATACTTTAAGTTCTTTATCGTCAATTTCTTCTTACCACTCTTACTACCTTCACATCTGTAACTTTGCCAGAGATTGAGAAAAAAACTAGAAGTGGTGACGGCATTGAACCGGTGCTAAAATTGGCTTATCTATAGAATTCTAGGCTCGCTTCCTTCATATAATAATAGATGGCACGTTCTAGCGACTGTCGACATTATCAAATTGGCTTTATGGTATTGAAATTTATCTTTATTTTGATTCAATTCTATTTTACTTCCTGAAACTATTTTCGTCATCGGTAAAACGATGTTACCCGCCAAAAGGATTTTTGGTTGTCTAAGAAGAATAAAATGGAACAAAACTGATTCATTGATAAAAATATATTACACCTATAAATGAAGAAGCTTCATCGAACAACATTAAGCATAATTGAAATGAGCGTTTTGATTAAATCGTATAATTTGTACTATATGTACTTGCGACCAATTAAGCGGAGGCAAAAATGAGTAAAACGTCATGTTCATATAAATACTCGCATGCAGAAACTGCTCGTATATTTTGTTTCTAATACTTTCCGCTAGACGCAATGTTTTAATTTTGAACAACGCAAAGGGGACGGCTTTCTCGGCAGTCTTAGGCCACCAGTTTGTTAGGTACACAAAAAGATCGCCAACTGAGTCACTGATCAGATGATCCTCGTGGTATCCAAGGAGCTGGATACTGATAATACGCTCCATCACCTCAGAGAGCAAAGAGGTTACCGCTATAGACCTATAATTTGATGAATCTAAATTATGCCCTTCTCGGGTATCATCTGAGGAGCTTCTACGAAGACTGCACCATTCTAGATGTGTAGGTAAACTCGAACTGCGAGATGGTAGGCGGTGCAGCTCTCCCATCATCCAGAGTAAAGAGATCTAGGAGATCAGCTTGGCTTTTTGCTGTGTGAGCCAATAGGTCATCCCTTTTGTAAAAAGGTCGAAAGGTGGTCCGACAAAAGTTGCTCTCGGCAGCTTTGGAGAAAGACCAAAAAGCACGGCTTCAAGAGAGGTAGCTGATTAGTTTCTCTCCAATTCCCCTAATTGTCAGCAGAAAGTTTAACAAAGAATATCACGGCCCACAACATCTGGTACGTAGGTGGGTTCTGAAACTAGTTGCGTGAGATCATTGGCGCATTAGCGGGATTTCCTGGGAGGGTAGGTAGGACGGCTTAACCCTTGCAACTCAGTGTGGAGACCATTAAATATTATACCACTGCGCTTACTTTAATACTAATTAAGTATTGGTTGCGACAATCACCGAAAGCACCGCTGTGACAAATATCACTGGTGAACGTGATGTAATGTTATTGTACGTAATTACACGTCAATGTATTTACACAAACTTTTTTGTTTCCAGGTCCGAGGTCTTTGTGTCGCTGCCATAGTATTCGTTATGTTGATTACAGATTTTCTGGTTAATTTCGTTGTTAATTATAATCAAATTAGGTATGAGCCTTTTATGTTATATATTATATCTGTCCAGTGCTTCATCACCGCCTTGTATAGTCATTACTACCTCCCAGAGACGAAGGGACTCTCAGCTGACGAAATACAACCCCTGTTCACGAAGAAGGGCAAAATTGACGACAAGTCTCTCGCAAACAAAGTGTGAATTTATCATTCAAATATTCTTTTTATATTATTGTATTGTTTACAATATTGTAGTCAATGACGATCTGAATTGAAGGACGGTTTCGTTCTAAAATTGAATGATTACCTACAAATATTGGCCTTGTCAATTTAATAGTTATTAAATAAACAATTTGTATATCAGAACTGACATTATAGTGTTTTTATTAGTGTTTCGCAGCCTTTATCCAAAAGGAAAAAATAACAAGGGCTCCGTAGCTAAAACTCCAAAATAAAACCCACGTTTTGTAGTGTCTTGTCGTGTGGTGTCCTGTAAAATCTGGATCTGTTTGAAGATCAATCAATCGAGCGTGACTACAACAATATTCCTACCAGTGTCTTTTCTTTAGTAATTTTAATATTAGCGGCATACTCGTACTACCTTTATTCCTTATATGCCACATCCAGTTGTCGCGCTCAATAAATATTCATCTTGGCTTTAATGTCCCGGTTGTGCTCTCGCGCACGAGGACATGGGGTCCGCCTTGACTATGATCCAGGATTTGGCAGATCAGATAATTACAGTGGAGGGACTACCATCTGACTTCCGTGACCCTGTTACCAGGGGAACTTGATCAGATTGGATCGTGGTTAAACATTCAGTCACCTGAATGTGCAGGTTTCAACACGATGTTTTCATTCAACATAGGTTAGGTTACCATTAAACTAATGTACGTAACTCAGAAAAGAGTATTTGGTTCTGGCATGGTTAAGGATAGGTTCATCGACCTTTTGAAAAAACTACCCGAAAAGTTAGATTGAGATGGAATGGACTCCTTTTGGCGGAAAACAAACACGCCTAAATTTTGGTTGCGTTGAACGCCACCACATTTAATTCGCCCCAATTAGAGTCTGCTTTGTGAGTTTTGTCCAAACGATCAACCATAGCATCTCGACAATACTGAAAATCGTCCCTGTTGGCTTTTGCCTCGGACAGATATCTATCCGTTTCTATGTTGTCATCTTCACACCCAAAGGTACCTGGAACAAGCAGATTGTTTATATGCAGGAATTAAATCACGGACAGTACCGATCCCTGAGGAACTCCCGTGTCGATAGCCTGAATATTAGATGAGAAGCCATCGTTAACTACACGGGTTAAACGTCCATTTAAAAAAATCCGATATCCAGGTGCAAAAGTCAACAGCAATACCAAATGAAGGAATCTTGCTTAGAAGGCCTGCATGCCAAACCCGGCGAGGGCCTCGCCATATCTTTTAATGGCCCCAATCCATAATTGTGTGGCTTACACCAGATGGTCCCCAGTAGACCGACCACGACGGAATCCGTACTGGTGATAGCTGAGGAGATCGTTACCTTCAAGATGCGCAAAGAGTTTGTTGTTCAATGAACGTACCATAACCTTACAGAGTATGGAAGTGACCGAAATAGGGCAATTTGTTGCACTAGTTGAAGCGGTTATCGGGTATGGTTTGTGTTGCTATGGGCTTACGTTCAAAACTTATCTAGAAAAAATAAAGAATATATAGGTGAGGCTAAGTCCTTAGTAACCGAAGAGACCAGACAAAAATTATATCTAAGTAATTTTTTTTTTATCTTTATTTAAAGAGCTTGGTCACAATTTGCGACTATGCCGCTCTGTACAGCGTCAAAGTTAATTTAAAACAATAACAGTAAGCCAGGTTTCAAACCGAGACTCCATATTAATATCATCTCCGTTCCAAACCCAACCTAACTAATTTATAAAGTGTTTTAGCAGCCCTTGATAAAGGGGATGCTAGAACACAGTTACATACACCAACTTCTTTAAATTCATGACAAAAGTTATGTATATTAATTCTAAATAATTCATTGCGTACACATTCCATTAATATATGATAGACATCTTCGGTCACATTACATTCAGCGCAGTTAGGTGTTTCCGATTTTCCCATCAAAAATAACAATTTATTAAGTGGAATGTGTCTAGCACGACATCTTAAAGCTATTACTAAATCCTTTCTAGTTAAGCAGTTGTCAATCCAAGGAAATTTCAATGGTTCAGATTGGATAGTCTTATACCAGATTCCTACATCATTGGACCTTTTATCAAAATATGTTTTCCACAATTCATAAGAGTGCTTTTTTGGAGCGTGTAAACATTCCGTATAAAATGGTAGACAGGATAAAGGAATGCCATCCGTAACAGCTTCCTTAGCAAAGTTGTCAACTCTCTCATTACCTAGTAGTCCACTATGAGCAGGGATCCGAAATAGGCATACTCGATGTACCCTGGTCCACTTTAGCGTGCGAAGCATTCCGTTTTTTATTGATATGGGCTTTAGAGTTCGAAGACGGCCGAGATAGTACCTCTGCGAAGCTACGAGTATGTATTGTTGTAACGAACTGCGGCGTCGAAACCGGTTCCGTGTGGCTGTCCGCTAGCAGTTCGAATGCATTGTTCGTAGGGGTAGGTATTGGTGTAGACGCATCGCAGATTTCGCTGCGCGCCGCCGGCTCGTGCGCCGGGCCGGGTGGTACATACATCGATATTGCCTTACGATAGGTTATATTAAATTCCGACATTAACTCTCTTAAGCGCTTTTCCTTAATAAATACTGGGCACGATTTGGACAGCGCCATGTGTTTACCTCCGCAGTTTGGGCATTTATAAGTTAAAATGTAACAGTTTTCATGCCGTTCCGCGCATTTTGGACATACTGCCTTGTTAGCTGGGCAAAGCTTTTTGATGTGACTAAATCGCCAACATTTCGAGCATTGTGTGTCAGGAAATGTGTAGGTATCCACTTTAACTTTGAGGTCGCATATGTATATAAATTGAGGTAGTGTAGGTCCGACAAAGCCGTATAGATTCACAAGGTACCCATCCATCTTCATTCCTTGGGTTTAGACACGATATAGATGCATAGCTAAGGAACTTTGGATATACTTTCTTAGTTCGTCCTCCTTCAGTTCGACATCTATATATTTTACAAGACCAAAGGAAATACCTACTTCCTAGATTTTTTGGCTTTTCCATCCCATATTTTCAAACTGTACACAGTCCATAAATGTTTCAGCACAGTTATCAGACCCAAAATTATAAAAATTTATAAATTTTATTCTCATAATACCAAGAATACTGTTCTCCTTCTTTAATCCAGCTAAGGCGAATTGTTTGTGCAATTTTTCTGTACTCGTTACACTAACATGTATATCCTCAAAATATATGACGGATCCGGTCAATAGCATGGAATCATGTGGTCAATAGTACGGACTCATGACGCAGAAAACGGAAGTGGGAGTGCGCCACCTGGCGGGGCGTGCTGACAGAGTCTCGACGGCACGACTCGGGCGGAGTGGCGGGCAGTCTTGGCCCAACCGCCGAGGAGTGAACATGTCTTGAAACTGTCTCCACATTTCGTTTAAAGAAAGTGTTGTTTACGTTTAAAAATAAAGTGATTTTAAAATAACCTTTGAAATAATAATTTAAATTACCTCAACTGCCTACATTGTAATACCTCTCTGATTTCAAGTAAAATTATAAGTGATGTGCAAAAATGAAGTGAAATAAATACAGTGGAGTAAATGTGAATCCTTTCTTTAATTTATCTGTACGAATACGATCTAATGCTGATATCACCACCCTGATGACAATGATCCTGATACACCACTTTCCTTGACGCAACGACATCAGAAGCGGTGATGACGAACGCAACGCCCAAGATATGGTAATGATGAAAAGTGACAAAGAAAATGCAGCTACACTACGTTTAACCGTAAAAATGAAAGAAAGTGATTACTCGATCCAGCTGAGTTGCCTGCATTAAAAATATTTGTAAAATATTTTCTTATCTTTTTTTTCATCAGATGAAATTAGCCAGTTAAAGTTTATTCTACACCTTTGAAGCAAATGTTTAGATTTAGATTCATTTAGCAGTGTGGTTTGACACCACAAATAAATTAATTGTTTAGATTTCTGCAGGTAAAATTAAATCAAACAATCAAAAACAGTGTATTATCTTTTATTTTTGTTTTACTAAATGAATGAATACAATTATTTTCTTCTATTGCATAACAATGGTGTACAACGGTTCACTTTACCTTCGAGAACAACATTGCAATGCAACGCTGGATTGGTAGCCTCAACGTGATTGTTTCAACGAGGGAGGATGGTAGACAGTCTGCGAGTGTTGCTTACATGACTGAGAAATGTGATATTAACAGTTCCTCTCGATCTGGTGAGTCCTATACATAATTATTATTTGGTAAAAACCTGAGGTGATTAGAAATATGAGAAGCCATACGGATTTTAGGAGTTATTTACTTTGATCATTCGGAAAAGTATTCTGACAGAAACACTATTGATACCCTTAGTAGAGAGATCGGCAGGTTTATTTGGCTCTTTAGTGAAACTACAAATAGAAAGAATGTAAACAAAACATAACGTCAGTTACCGTCAATGTTACCAGTTTTTGGTATAGATGTCAAAGACTACCGCCAAGTTTAATAAATGTTTGCTTTTGCGGGTACCTATGTCAATTAACGTGGGCTGTCCGATCGTTTGTTACTGAGAAAAGGAAATCACTCCACAACAATAGTAAGAATTATGTTAAATCCCTTTAAATGTTACAATACACAGTGTTTAAAGTAAAAAGTGACATTTAATCTAAGATTATTTTACCATCTTGAAACATGATACGCTACGATTTTACGTATTACCAACGTCACGTCAGTTATCGGAAAACAAGAATAAGAAATGTTTGAAAGCATAGTCCTAATATTTTTATAAATTTAGTACGTAAGCATAGTTATGATGGTGCTGCTGCTAATTGACTCTTCCTCAATCGGTCCCTCTTATGCTGAAGGTCGTGACTCTGTTGACGTAGCAAGGATGTTCTCGTTCTCCATGAGCTGCGGTCGGTGGCCTCCTGCAGGGCCACGCTCACAGGCATTTCCAGACATTCCGACACTTGGTTTAGCCATCGCTTGGGGCTTCGGCCTCTTGGTTTAGCCATCGCTTGGGGCTTCGGCCTCTTGGTCTTCTGCCTTCCACGGTACCGGTTACAATTAGTCTCTCCAAGTTGTTGGTATCTCGGCGAGAAAATGGCCGCTGCGGCTGTTTGACTAAATATTTGACAGTAACAGTGTGGCAGGGATGGCGTAGCAGTGAGTTTGTGGAATAATTAGCTGTGTACTTTAGGATGTTGACTTAGAGTACGCTTCATATAGGCTTCGAATGTGCAAAATTTCAATAATGACCCCGTACAGATCTCCGTACTTCTATGTGACGGGAACCCTCCCGGGTGGCAACATGTAACGAGAAAAAATAAAATATTTTTTTTAGCGTGTTTGTTTACATTTAACCGGAGAAATTGGAACGAAGTTTTCCCTATTTCAGTATAATGTTTATTATTGTAGTCGTAGTTTCCCAATGTTATAGAAGATATCCGCGGTAAAACTGGGATCACCGATATACGTCGCTTTTAATACAAAGACGTAGTTTGGTTAGTAACGTAATTTTATGTTGGTACCAAGTTATAAAAAAAAGTGAACTGATTGACGGTGGATAGTTTCAAATTATGTTTTGAGTGACTAAAGATAAACCTGTGACTTGGTTTGACCGAGAACCATTTGTACTATGTTGGTGTCTTGGTTTGGCCTGGATGGGGACTTTGTTGGACGGATCTGTCTGGGAAGCTGGCTCAATGCGTGGCAACTGTCGAGCAAGGGTTTTTATGAGATTTGTGTGATAGTTTAGTTTTCTCAAAATTTGTTGCATCACCGGATGGAGGTGATTGTGTTCTGTCGGTGATGGTGGGCTGATGGAGCCTAAGGGAGAGTTTTATGGTTGCTTACTGGCCTAATGGAGGCTATGGGAGCGTGGCTAACGGATGGTAGTTGTTTCAAGCTTTGTGAGAAAATGTTGAACGATAATGATGATGAGAAAGTCCCGATATTTTCGTGATTGCTCAATGGTCGGTTACATAATGTTGACTTTGTCTTCGAGTACTAAAATTTCCTTGATTACCGATACCAAGTAACTATTTCGAGTTCTGTTGTTGTACCAGTAAGATGAGGCAGTGTAGGCAATGGTGAGATTTCATATCCGTCTGCCAGTGCCGGTTTGGAAGTGCCTGAATTGTTGTTAAGGTCAAACATCCTGATTTATTTGGCTGACTTGGAGTGACCCGTGAGTAGTGTGTGTGGCTCGTTGGGCTAGGAGCCCCAAAGGTCTCGATGTTGTGGCTGTGGATAGCAGGTTTGATATTATGATTTTTTGGAAGGCGGCTGGATTGTTAAATCGTTTCAAATTGTAAGCTTAAATGTAACGTAAAGTCTAGATAGAGTATACTCGATCGAACAGTTAAAATCGATGACGATGATGATTACTTGTTTAGTTTTGGTGTGGTAACAGATGGATGTTGTTACCTATGACTGGCGTATCAGATGGACGTTAGAGCTTTTCATTATTAAGGTCCTGATTTGGTTTTGATGTTGGGCAGTGGAGATAGTTTTGATTTTGTGGGGATCACGCCGTGAACGGTTGTTCAGGTCTATGACGAATACTTGTTGTGTGGCTCGTGGACTGTTATTACGTGTTATGATGGCAGATAGACTGTATTACCTATGATTGACTTAGTTCAGATTTGGCCAAAGTATTTTTTGAGAGGTTATAGACAGCTATACGTGAAGTAAAGCGTGTTAAAGTTACTAGTTTGTGATTTTGGCAGTTTCATATTGAAAAGTATACTGTATAGTCTAACAGTAAGTGCCTACACACTATATATCCTGTTATACAGCTAGTACAGTCTATATTATAGATAGAGGTACTACTAGAGTCTATAAGTACCTACCGGTATCAAAAATGTGACGAATGAATATCACTGAGCTGATATGTTAGCAATGTTTATTAACTTCAATTTATTTGTCAGGCACCCGCCTGTGTGACTCTCGTCTGTGTGGCATCTCGCCTATGTGGCATCTCGCCTGTGTGGCATCTCGCCTGTGTGGCATCTCGCCTGTGTGGCATCTCGCCTGTGTGGCATCTCGCCTGTGTGGCATCTCGCCTGTGTGGCATCTCGCCTGTGTGGCATCTCGCCTGTGTGGCATCTCGCCTGTGTGGCATCTCGCCTGTGTGGCATCTCGCCTGTGTGGCATCTCGCCTGTGTGGCATCTCGCCTGTGTGGCATCTCGCCTGTGTGGCATCTCGCCTGTGTGGCATCTCGCCTGTGTGGCATCTCGCCTGTGTGGCATCTCGCCTGTGTGGCATCTCGCCTGTGTGGCATCCCGCCTGGGTGGCATCCCGCCTGGGTGGCATCCCGCCTGGGTGGCATCTCGCCTGGGTGGCATCCCGCCTTCGTGGTATCCCGCCTTCGTGGAGTAAAGTCTGTGTGACGTTTAGCCTGTGAGGCATTCCGCCTGTGTGGCATTTCACCGGTGTGGCATTTTCCTGTGTGGCATTTCGCCTCTGTGCCATTTACCCTTGTGTGACATCTTACCTATATCGTGGTATGGCAGACGTGATACAGGATATAGAATTAATAGACTCATAGTTTGACGATTAGAGTGGCACTGATCAGAGTGACACCCGGCCTGTGTGGCACCTAGTCTGTGTGGTATTTCGCTTGTGTGCAGTTCCAGTTGCGTGGCGGTCCGCCTGTGTGGCGTTTGTCAGTGTGGTGGCTCGCCTGTATACATTACTCTTATTTTTTAAATTAGGATGGCGCCGACGGATCACCAAAAATCATTTGGCATTAAATGAAAAAGGAGTGTTTCGAATCCCACTCGGTAACATTGGGTCTTTTGCTGAGTACTGAAAATTTTATGTAGGAATGTCACATATTTGTAGTGAATCTAAGTACCTACAGTAATGGAGGTCGGGGACAATACGCGAGCTTTATGATTGGGGACAAGAGCATCAAGGGGAAAACACTGGTGGTGCTGATTAAACCTTCTTCGTTGGTGGTAATTGTGATACGGTTCATAGTCTGGTGTTATATCTTGTCACGCCTCTCTAATAAATTGAAGTCGTAGCTGAATTTATGTCGGCAACTTTTAAAGAATAATTTGTGTACGAGATGATGTTGTTCTCTCAAGTCTCTCTCAATCTACACAAGTTTAGTATGATAAATGATAACATACGTTTATTTTACGTGTACACAAATAGCAGTTACTTAAGTATTGGTGGGTTAATGCAGTCGTGATAAATCTAATCACACTTACTTTGGTGATGTATTGTGGTCAGAAGTGACCGAGCGAATATGGTACTGTGCTATGGTTTTCATGTTATAGATAACACACGAGGACGTGTGTATAGCAGGACGGCCGTGACGGATCCGGTCAATAGCATGGAATCATGTGGTCAACGGACTCATGACGCAGAAAACGGAAGTGGGAGTGCGCCACCTGGCGGGGCGTGCTGACAGTCTCGACGGCACGACTCGGGCGGAGTGGCGGGCAGTCTTGGCCCAACCGCCGAGGAGTGAACACGTCTTGAAACTGTCTCCACATTTCGTTTATAGAAAGTGTTGTTTACGTTTAAAAATAAAGTGATTTTAAAATAACCTTTGAAATAATAATTTAAATTACCTCAACTGCCTACATTGTAATACCTCTCTGATTTCAAGTAAAATTATAAGTGATGTGCAAAAATGAAGTGAAATAAATACAGTGGAGTAAATGTGAACCCTTTCTTTAATTTATCTGTACGAATACGATCTAATGCTGATATCACCACCCTGATGACAATTATCCTGATACACCACTTTCCTTGACGCAACGACATATAAATTTCTCGGTTTTCTTTTAGTCCGTTCTTTTAGTAGTTTCTTGTCCTCGTTTAAATGTGTAAATTCCGCAATAATTTATGTATAGTCCTCTAAACTTTTAAACTCACTCTCCATATTAACTGGGATTATATTTTCTTCACATAATTCGTTATTCGATTTTAAGTCCTCTGCCATTATTTATAAAGCTTGTATAGGTACGGGACCGATTTGCGCCCGGTCGCAGATAATTACGCGCACGCGGTTATCGCTCCGATCAAGTAAACAGTAGGTAAATACGTATCCTAAAACACGTCCTCGCGTATGGAGTTGTTTGACCGAACTGATACAGTAAGGATTATAATGAACTATTTTAAGCCGCTAAAATACTGCCGATAGAACAAAAACTTAACCTGATATTATTAATAGAACAGTTTGGAAAGGACCACACTAATTTTGTAAGATTATTTAATTACTCAACACGAATGTCTGCAAGGAATTGTTTATGGAAGAAAGGGCGAATAATCATTAGGGGGAAAGCACAAGGAAATGAATAGTGCCGCGGTTACTAAACTCGGACTCCATAGGTATCCTTAAGAAAAAATACAAGAACAGTATTTTATGTAACAGTGGACCAAAGTATCATGTACCTATTATAGCACCATGATTGTTTTCTGCCGATGCGCGTCGCGCTGGCGCTTGTGGGTTTGTAGATACCTAGAGTGGTGGTGGTAGGTGTATAGAGTGTATAGATCTCAGGTGTGAATTTAAGTATTTAGAAGATATTAATAAGGTGGCCTAGTATTTTATCGAAAACTAAGGGTGGTAAGCTTAATGAAATAAAAATAGAGCACATTAGTTAAATATAAATCGCTATTTATTCAGGAAAGGAATAGCATATTTAAACACACAGATTAGATGAAATTAGAAAAGTTATTATATTATAGAATAGGCAATCATAGCAAACAAAGTTACATGGGAAATATAACAATATATTAAAACATGGCAAAATACATATTTATCCTTTAAAAATTAGACAGTGGTATTACCTTCGATTCAATAAATAACCGATTATGTGTATTCAGTATCTTTATATGTCAACATAATTTACATAGTCAAAATAAATACTTAAAACTAGATATCAGTATAACTTCGTCATAAAACTACTATGTCGTCATAAACTAAATGTTTAACCCACTCTTTGCCATTCCCGGTGCAAAGGTGCCCACAACACTAGCAGCGTTGCCACGCTGAATGGCGATGGACAGCCTCTGCAACAGGAATGACCCAGAGAGATTTGTCCCTTTTTCTAAGGGCCGCAGACTCCGCCGCTGCCCCAGCCGCTGTAACGGTGCGACCGAGATGCAAAGCCGCAAAGGTGCTGACACATGTGGCGTCCCATAAAAGACATTTGCCCTTATGCCACGGCACCAGAGTCACACCGTCAGATCTCATGCCGTCGGACCTACTCAGTCCGGGAGGCTCCAAGACACAAGGAATGTTGGGCGAAACCAGCGCTCTTCGGACAATATCATTGAAGGTGTGGTGACGTGGAAATCTTCCCGCGCATCGACAGCAACTCAAGGCGTGGTGACCACTGGCTTCAACCCTGGAACCGCAGATGCATTGATGAGGTTCGCATACATGGCAGCCCAAGCGAAAAGCCACAGCCACCCGCAATGACTCGCTATCTAAGAGCGTGCCTAGATGTGACGATGGTAAAGCGTGCAACCACGCACCTGACTCTGGTTGCGACACTGCCTTAAGCCTCGCGAGGTCTACCCTTAGCCACACCCTTCAACTGCTCCAGTACGATCTTCGCCTCAATATTGTCCCAAGACCGCTGACTCTCCGGGCCCTCATTTATAGGCGTAGTCGGGTTGAGAGACCTACAAGCCGTCATCACCGACATGGTGAATGTTTATCCTGCCACCATCTACTGATAAAATGTTAGTGACAAGACTCACAATCGCATGCAATGACGCAAGGAAGGCCGGCAGGCTCACATCCCGAACACGCCGAATTCCTAACCCCCACATTGGATAGGCAAGGACGCTTGGCTCCATTGGTCTTCACTTATTGAGACGTTTAAAATACTCTCCACAGAGTCCCGAAGTACCTCATCGAAAGTTGCGATACTATCCGGAAACAGCCAAGTTAGACACGTACGCAGTAAATAATTTATTTTAGTGACGGCACAGCACATCCGCAGCAAAAGTGGTGCAACATGCGCCGAAAGCTTTTCAAAACGATCCCGAGCGACAAGGAGAAGCTGCCCTCTAGAGTCAAAGGTATCTGGGATGGCCTCAGGGAAAATGGGTGACTCCATCACTACAGTGCGCACCGCGTGGATTGCCGCCTCACAGCCCAATGGAGTACCAAAACCCAATTGGCGAGGACGAAGGTATTCCGCCATCTCCTCCCTGACTGCGCAGCATCCGAGCTTAGCCACCAAACGACGGATAGTATTCCCTATCGCTATGGGCCTAAGAACGCGCCCACACGCGTTCTTGCGGACCGCAGTATTTTACTATAGGTGGTTTGTAGTTAAAAGTAGTGTTGTAAGTTGTAAGATTTCGCAGCTTTCTGGCCACAATTCCGGGGGGCAGCGGTTTTTTAAATTTATAATGCGTATGTGTAGTGCGTTTTAATTGTTTTTTTTTCTTTTATTGTAAATACCATTTCATTTTGTTTGTTTTATGAATAAATATACTAAATACCTAATAACAACTGAATAAATTTAAACAAAATACTTACAAACTGACATCGACAGTAAAAGTTGATGATTAGTACGGCCGTTGTGCTGTATCCGAAGTCCGACTCGCACTTGGCTGGTTTATTTGACCTTCATGCATTAAATTAATTAATTTAAAAAAAAACAAGTATATTTTACATTTTTATTTGTGTTTAGATAAGAAATCAAATTAAATACTTTATTATGAACTTTTATAACGATAACAGTTCCAAATAACTCGGGAATTTTCCATTATAGCTCGAATTTGCTACGACAAGAGCGTGAGTCGCGCTGTTTGTATAAAAATTATAAAACGTATTGGGTTCGGTGTCGAAAAATGGCTCTGGGAAAGTTTAAATACTCAGCTTTCCTACTGCAGGCAAGTGCGGCCCTTTTGAGTAAGTACTGTTTCATAATTATATATCCTATCCTATGTGTAAGTCCTGACATCTATACTAATAATAATAATTAATAATAATATTATAAAGAGGAAATGTTTGATTTTTTGTTTGTATGTATAGGCTTCGAAACTACTAAACCGATTTCAAAAATTCTTTCACCGTTGGGAAGCTACACTATCCCCGGGTGACATAGGCTATATTATATTTTCTAAAAAATTACGGATCATTAATAAAACTCCAATAATGTAACCCAAGGTGTAAAAAAATACCCAAAAAATTCCTTACATCGCGTGTGCTGCGAAAACTATTGATGATAGAACAAAATAATGTACTACGACTTTGCAGAACACATCATTATCTACAAAAAGTGTCGCGACAGTATATGTCTAACTATTATAGTTATGTCACAATAAGTGTTCTTTTATTTTCAAAATTTTATTGAAATGCCGCCGCTAAAAAACGCTCTTTATTTGTACCTTGGTATTAATCCTTATGAAAATCAATTACTTCATATTCACGACTGCTTTAATACCTTTATATAACTTTGAATTAATTAATTCAGACATTCCATTCGAAAGATATCACGAGTTTAAAAATGTGAATATTGGAAATTTAAAAAAGTCGCGTGTTCGCCGCTCAGTCCGCTCGGCTATCTAGGCAGCACGGGGTACGGGAGGGGATCCAATGTCAAGAAATAAAGTGCCGCGCGGCTCATGTTTTATAAACTGACAAAACATTGTTATGATCTATATCTAAACATAAAAATGGTGTCTGTACATTGAATATATTTACAAAAATGTAGTTTAGGGCGATGAAGGAA
This sequence comes from Blastobasis adustella, assembly GCA_907269095.1. Lineage (NCBI taxonomy): Eukaryota > Metazoa > Arthropoda > Insecta > Lepidoptera > Blastobasidae > Blastobasis > Blastobasis adustella. Next base: position 5,294,460 of record OU026132.1, read on the forward strand.
TAGTAATAAAAATGTTGTCTGTCTCTTTGTACACGTTAATCTCCGAAACTAGACAGATTTAAATACTTTTTTATTGTATAGCTATTACATAAGCCTGGGAAACATATAGGGTATAATTGATTTTGGAAACAACAGTTGTAGAACCATAATAGCCAGCTAAACTATCTATAAGAAATATGGAAATGGCCTGCAATGAATTTTGATTTTTGTACAGTACATTACGTACAGGCACAGTTTCGTAGTTTGGGGTCTAACTTAAAATCTGGGCCATGTTTTATCTAATTAATTTGGGTAGAACGAGATGAAACAGCTTGGCCTCACCGTATTACTCCGTAGCTTTTATACATTAGGGAGGTCTTCTGAAGTAGTCGCTGGGGAAAAATATAAACTGCCCTAAAAACGATTTCCACGCAAGAGCATAAGTTCATTACTACCTTTGCACTACCGCGCAGTTGTTAAAAGGGTTTTTATAGCATTCATGAATTAAATTTTTATTTATTATATAAAAAATACCCAGGGGGTAAAAGACGAGTCCTTTGGGCTAATTCTCCCTTGTTTCAGCAAACGGTTATATCCAAAGATGCACCAAATGCCGTGAATGCTGCTGTAGTGGCAATTTTTTCTAACCATTTTAATTTGTGTTTGTTAATGTTTTTTCTTGTTTGAAGCAAATAAATAGATAAATGTGAAAGTAGTGAAGTGAATTTCCTGCCGCTTGATATCCTCGATGCGTAGGTACAACAGAACTAACTCGCAGCTTACTCCCAGCAAAGTTGAGTAAATTATAGGTACGAAATTTGAACATGAAAATATTATGCAACTGCATTTAACTAGGTATTAAAACACTCGTGTCAAACTATTGTCATACTCGGCTACGCCTCGTATGATGAACAGACACTCATGTTTTTATACCTCCTTTTATATGCCAGGTGCATAAACTACTATTATTAGATTCACTTTTACAGAAAAAATACCAATTGTGAGAAAACTGTAAAAACTTTACGCTGATTGCATTTAATTAATTGTTATGTTTTGAAAGACAGTTTCATTCCTTGAAATAAAGAAGAATCATCCCTGCATAAATATATAATTTTTATAACTATGAAAAATAGGTACATTAGAAACAACACGGTCAGACGGCCCAACTGTTGTTAAGTGGTCACCGTCGACTAGGACATCAGCAACTTAAGGGGAGCAGACGCAGTGCCGGCCTTTGAGGTAGCTGTGGACATGCCTTCTAAAGAACCCCTTGTAAAATTGCAAAATTGACTACTCTAAATATGCTGAGTGCTGAATGGCAGAATGAATGCAGCTATTGGGCACCTACCTAGCAAGGCTACCCTTCCATTCATGACTAACTAATAAATGTCAAAAAAAAAGATGGCAGATGGCAGTTGATTCTATAATAAGTGCACTCGAAATTACAGCAAGCTATATTTCTTCCTACAGAAATCATACGCAAAATCTCATAAAAACGCCGACTAAGGAGGATATAGCAGCAGTCGCGTAATATTCACGACAAAACATTACTCAACCATGCCATGCTAATGAGACAATGAGGAGAACCTTGGAGAACACAACACCAAATAAGCTTGGAGAACTCAACTTGTGGAAAATATGCAAAGATACTGGCAAACCACAACCACTACATCCCCCTCTTAGAACGTCATGGGCACGAACCGATTCACAAAAGGTTAAAGCATTTGCTACTCATCTTGCTACCGTCTTTTAACCAAACACCTCCAATGAAGCCGAAGATTGTGAGATTCAGGAAATCCTAGAACAAGACATCAATATGTGTCTTCCGCTGTCACCTGCCTCTCCTCGTGAACTTGCGAATGAGATAATGACTTGATCACATCTGAAATCCTCAAGAGACTCCCCAGAAAGTGTCTCGTCTTTCTCACTTCTCTAATTAATGCCACCTTCAGTACTTCCTATAGGCCTATTAGCCTAACTCCGGTGTTGTCTAAACTCTGGGAACGTCTGTTCCTTAAGAGACTAAAGAAGATATTGAATGATGCTAAGATCATACCCAATCACCAATTTAGCTTTCGCGAATCTCACTCTACGGTGAAACAAACTCGAAACTACGGTGTATACGACAGTGCCTGCGACTTCTATATAAAATTAAAAAGTTATACCCCACTCGGTATTCCTCATTATGGCGTCTTATTTGTCTGATAGGTTCTTTCAAGTAAAACAGGAGGAAGCAAGATCATCTTTTCACCAATGCCTCGCCGGTGTGCCCCAGGGCTCGGTGCTCGGCCTGGTCCTATACAATATATTTACTTGTGACCTACCAATAATAAAAGTCCCTGTAGCTATTTCAGCTACTTTTGCCGATGATACGGGCTTCTTGTCATGTAGCTCCGATCCGATCCTAGCCAGTAAAAGACTGCAAAGACAAGTCAACGCCACCCACAAATGGATGTCTAAGTGGAGAATTAAAGCAAGTGCCTCAAAATTACAGCACACAACCTTTACTTTAAGAAGAGGAGTTTGCCCTTCTGTTAAACTTGGTGCAAATATTCTCCCACAAACATGTAATGTCAGATACTTGGGGTTTCATCTGGACCAACGACTCACATGGAAAGACCATAAAACAAAGAAAAGAGATCAAATTAATAGCAAATTCCGGGGTCTTCTCTGGCTTTTAGACAAGAAATCAGCACTCTCCTTGACCAACAAATTGCTAATATAGGTATAACTCTTTACTGAAGCCAATATGGACCTACGGAATTCAGATGTGGGCCACTGCAAGTAAGAGTAACATCGAGCGACTGCACAGGGTACAAATATTATTCTACGAGTAATTGCTGGCACACCGTGGTAGTGGTACCTTACCTTACCTTAGAAGTGCCAACCAACCGATGAAATTGAACGATACCGCAAAAGCTACAGGGAGCGTCTATCACTACTTCCAAATCTTTTGGCAAATATGCTTTTGGCAGCCAACACTGCTATACGTCTCAAGACGTTTGGCTTAGTACCCTTTAGAATTGTGGGCAATGGCCCATTTATTCGAAAAAGTCATTGGAAGATTCAGCAGATTTTATTATAGTACAGCGACCGTTAAAAAAAAAAAATTGAAAAAAAAATGGCAGTTGACATCAAACAAAAACAAATAGCAAATTTTGATTTTTCATAAAGTTCTATTGTTAAGGTTCGATTTACAGTTTATTCAATAACATGTTTTTTTCTGTAGGCAGCTCTCTTCATTATTGATAAGTCCCCATCATTATAATCATTAACCATTTCAACACTTTTATCTGTTCTAAAGAGCCCAAACCTATATAGCTATAACCATCCTCAGACCAGCTGCATGATATTATATTTATGTATTGTCAACCAAATTACATAGGTAGGTATACAAAAGAGCATTGAACATTTTATAATAGAAATACTAACCATCCATATTTCGGCCATTTTGAACAAATAACGATTTTGCGGCCAGACATAAATTTATTATTTATTTATTTAATCCTTACAGTGTTTCGTACATTCAGCCTTACTTCTAATTCTCCTGTCAAACTGCATAACAGTTTGTTGGCAATGGTGTTTCTCTCGTAATACAATACGGATAATGCCTGCACTAGGTTAACAAATTTATTTCTTAGTTTTACTCACACAACCAACCCTTATGAGCTATTTTGTGTATATAATAAATGGAGCCATACAGATACATAGACAATTACATACCTATACAGGGTGCTACACAGCACATGCATGGAGCCGTGAACCGGATGGAGCGCCAAACGCATCAAAACGCTAGGTACAACTATTCCTGTCGTATGTGGAACAGTTGCACCCATCGTTCCAACACGCCCAGCACCCCACCCAGCCCACAGCCCCACACACATACTCTGCAACACCCTGCATATTACACCATTATATACCTAAGGTTCCACCCAATGAGCAACCATAACACAGTATTACGTAGTCATCTGTAAAGTCTTTTCAACTTTTTCTTGAACACCGGCTTCGACAATTGCTCACTGCATAGTTATTAGATAGGGATTTAGATTATGATGCCAATCGATAGGAAACTTTACTACCTATCGATCTCTTTGAGTTCACAAATATCGAAAGCGATATATCCTGCGAGATGCCGCAGGTCAAAGATGTACATTAACTACTGACAAATGCCGAGCTAACAACCCTACTTATTCTACTCATATTGAAACACCTTCAAAACTACTGAACCGACTTCGATTTTTAAATAAATATAAGATTTAATTCAATTAAAAAAGCTTTCAAAAACAACAAACGCATTGAAATTGGTTTACCCATTCCAGAGCTACAGGATAATGGATACACGCGTTAAACTTACAATGAAAATTAAACTTAAATAAAGTGTTTTGTAAGATAATGTTTTTACTAACATAGAAAATAGGTACCTACGTTATTTCATAATAATATACCGACACGGGATGCCGTTCGGCTCTCGAGATATTCAATCAGTCTCTGGAACCAAGCGGTAGACCTTGGTCACCTTGTTTCGCCAAATGACGTTAACATTTGGCACATTTACCATGTGGCGAGCTCGTTGCGCTGCTGTAGTTGACTAGTCTGAAAGTACGAAACGGTTATCCATCCGGTTCCCGGACGCAACGAACGTTGTAACCTAGTTTATCGGTGTCGTAAGCTTCTTTATTTTAGGATATAATATAATTAAGTTGCATAATACAGATACCAATAAATACTTATTATACTACTATTATACTTTATACTTGTTTATAGTTTACTTTATTTATTTCGCTTTTATTTTACTTTGAGACAGTCTCGAGAGCCGAGTGGCATCCCGTGTCGGTATACTTCTATGAGATACAGTATTTTGTATTTTAGTGAAAACATTTTCTTACAAAATACCTACGTTTTTTAAGTTTATTTTTTGTTGTAAGTTTAAAGCGTGTATCCTTCACAACACAACATTTTTACATTGTAATTAACGCAAAATCTGCATTTTTTTGTATACCACTCTCCGAAAAAATGATATAATGTCTGTTTTAGTTGCGTCCTTATCTTTTATGTCTGCGTTGGTAGACACATGGGTTTATGTATTGCCACGTCAAGAAGAGGTCTTCCGTCATAAACTAACCTCCGCAGATATGAGAATGATAAAGTACATCATGCTCCTAGCGAGTTTGGTAGCGACCCCTTTCACAGGATACGCTATCAGTTCTGTCAGCAGGAAATATTCTGTCGTCACATTTGGAGCAATATTTGTGGTAAGTCAATTACTCTCTAGTCATAGTTACTAAAATTCCATTCTTTAGATACCTATAGTTGTCTAAGTTCTTGAATTTAGAAGTAGAAGCAGTTGCTGTACCTACATATTTGCTTACATTTCTCAAATTGTTAGCTTTCTGTTGTCTGATTACTTACACTTACAAAGCTTCATTATAAGTACCTACTTATGTACTTAATCATTACTTTACACGTTTAAGCGATCATTGTTGATTACCTCTGTAGTTCATCATCATCACAGCCCATATCAGTCCACTGCAGAACTTAGGGCCTCTCTTACAAAAGGGGAGTTTATTGCCATAATCTCAACGCTCGCTAGGCGGCTTGGAGATCGCAGTGTTATAAATATAACAATGGAAATGCTGCTACCCATTTTCCAGTATATTGAGACTCTAAATCTTTTGCCTCGAAAACATTAGTCGCCTTGTACGACGACACCCACGAGTGCAAAGGGACACCACACAGCCTCTGTAGTTGAAACAAGTAAAATAACATAAGTTTAAGGTCTGCTTAATGCCGTATAATCATTTCAGGTAACATGGGCCTTGGCATTTACAAAGTCTACGCCCGTGGTGTTCGCTCTAGCAGCAGTTGGATTCGCAGGAAGAACTATCTCTATGGTATACATTACCGAGATAGTCCAAAACTCCTTTAGAGGTTTCCTCTCTTCCTTTGTCATCTTAGAATACTTCATCGGATCAATTTTCTGCCACAAACTCATTTCTTTCCTATGGTACTATGATCCAATGGTAATAACGAATTTTCAAATATGCCTGCTTTGCGTCATCGCGATTTTATTTCTGAAGGAGTCGCCTGTGTATCTTGTGCAAAAAGGCAAGATTGAGGTACATTTTTCAATTTCATTTTATTCATACAGTTTTAAATTTTATAAAAATAGTGAATCAATATCAGTGTTATGGATTGTAGGAAGCAGCAAAGTCGATTGCGTTCTACAGAAGGGTTGATGTTGCTTCCAAAGAAGTGGAAAACGAGATAGAGAATATTAAGCGTCAACTAAATCCAAGAGTTGAAAATATCGAAGGAGAGTCAGGTAATTATTTATTAGTATAAACACAAGAATATCTATCCGTTTTACTCATAAAAATTGTTCATACGTTGATCATGCTTTCAACGCGTATATGAATATTTTTGACAAAGACCAATGTATAGTGCAACAAACTTGTATAACCCGGTGACTGCGTCGCTTTTGTTGGAATTTACATGACATTTTAAAATCGCGACAGTTAGCTTTATCCATCGGGTCAGTTTGTGGCATTTTACAAGTCTTGTGTCAAGTTATACACCGATTTAACACACGTCACCACAAACCAGGTGACCAAAACTGGAACTAAGTGTCGGGATTTTAAAATTTTAAAATGGGTGTGTCGGTAATTGAAATATCATTACTAAATTTAAGAACAGCGACGCTGTTATCGGGCCAGATAAGTTTGTAGCAGTGCACAGGTCGCGTACAAGAGTAAAACGCATCATCAACGACTTTTTTATTAGTAAAACTGTATTTACTTTTTACATTTTTGGTTTAAATTATTTGTTCACAATTGTTATAATTTGTTTTTACATTCAGTACCTTTGAAGAGTGGAGCAGTTATTCTCTCTAGCTTAGCTATATACTCTAACGTATGATAGAATGTATAGTATATATAGATATGTATAGTAAGGTATGACAGGTGATATAGTTCCGCTGATAACCACTGGACTTTAAAGATGAAACCCTGTCTACCATTAGGAACACGCCCACTGGAAGCAGATGGGATTTTTTACACAAACCAGCCAGGCATTTGACTGCCAACTCACTTGGTGGTAAGTGACGATATAGCCGAAGATGCAGTACGCCTGTCTAGGAACAGCCTATTCACTCTATTCTAGCCTTCTAGGTATTTATTTATAACTCCTTATTGTTTATATAATGGACACTAAACATAGTTACTGCAACACAATATAGTAGATCCAGATTATAATTATAATGATCAGGAAACACACTCTCAGGCAACGTGTTCTGTTTCTTAGTCGTACTCATTATAAAGTTTGAATCGAAACGGCTCGTGCGGATAGCTGGTAAATCTACGATATATGAATGAAACGCCCGCGCGGATTGCGTTTCCCAATGGCGATTAAGGGCCGGCGGAATGTGATCGTGCAACTGGTTCACACACTCTCCAAACGTAACGCGAATTACAATTTTCATGCCAAGTTTTACTCCTTGTTTCACCGCTTCATTGAATTGAATTTAAAATATCCTTTCTTAGTGCTCATTCAGTACGACGCTCAGGCGACTGCGATGCGACGGCGATTTTGTACCACCACTGCGTTCACATAAGTTAGTTTTAAAAGTATCGCCGATGCGTCGCTGTCGCCTAGGTAGTTCGGCCACAGCCTTACGTTCAAGCATCTGAACATCTGAACTGGACCCATCGCCTTTGACTTTAAAATCTTATCAGACAGTCAGTAGTTTGCCTTTGATAATAAGAGATTGCAAGACTATTTTTCTATTTTCAGAACTCTTAGCTGACACAAAGAAGTTAATAGACAATTCGTCCGATGAATCTGTTTCAAACAATATTTCATCATTCCAATTTTTCAGTAAGTATAAGTAAAATTAAAAATGTCCGTAGAAAAGTGAGCATTATAAATTTAGCCGTGGATTTTAACAGTATATATCGGTACCATGTTGTCTGTCTTTCCCGTGTTGGCCTCTACAGCCATCAGAGAAAGTGTCGTACCATTAACAGTGACGCTGTTTCAATCATCTATAATAGTCGTCTAAGGCCAATGTTGCGGATGAAAACCGTTAGTGGACTCGTGGACGCTCATAGTATTTAAACCATCATGGGGTCCTTCTTAACCCCACTACTCGTGCGTGACAAACAGACACGCGAAATAGACAGGATCACAAACCTTTATGCACAACACTCCTTACGACAAACGGACGTATTTCTAGCTTTCCGCTGTCCGCTAAGACCGAAGGTGAGTGGAGGTAGTGGTGAGGTAGACTTTCTGCCTTCATCTTCACTTCTTCCATTCCATTTGCTTTAGCGATTGCCGCCACCACCTTTTTGCGCCGTTGTAGAGGTATCCCAGCCCGAATGGATTTACAAACGGCTTGTAATAATTCTTCACCGTCTCGGTCGCAGCACCAATGCTATTGCACTCAAATGTAAGTCTCCTACCTAGCCTTCCCCATCGAATGACTTTGTAGCTCGCTGAGCGTGGTTCTTTCCATTGTATGATACTTGATTTTTAGCATTTTCATAAGATTTTAGTCATATCTCTGTACAAGTCGTCACCGGCTAGATACATTGGTCAAAACCTTTGTCTTGAAATACTAAGGTATTAAGATCAAGATGGCCTTCCACGATTTCCCGAACCCGTCCCTTCAATTAACTTCTTCCTCGAAAATATAGCAAGAACGCGACGTACGACTTCCTGATTTGTAGAGAGGATCTCGTTAAATGCTTAATTTTAAAAGGTAAAAGTAAATATTAATAATGGTCTGATGATTTATGGAGGAAACTTGAAAGATGTTTAAGTAAATAAGAAATTAAAATAAAATAAATATCGTCTCCGTATCCCTATCGGAAATTTCAGTAAATCTCAAAGGTAAAGGGAGGCACACTTAGCGAATGGCAAGCTCGTTGCGGTGCTGAAGTTCGACTAGCTGCGAAGTACAAAACGGTCACCCATTAAGTTCTCGGACATTGCAAGCATTGTTTAAGGAATAAAACCATTTTTATACTACTCTGTGATGAACGAGTAGACAGTCCACCTGATAGTAAGCAGTAACATTCGCCTCGATTATAAGATCTACGATTCATGGAACAAGGGTGGAGGACCACAGCCTTTTATTGCGCTGAATGATCATTATTCTTCAAACTGGACGAAAACAATTAAAAAATTTCATAGAATTAGTCTTGTACCTACAGCGCATAGAAGAACGTTGTTTGACGTTTGTTTATTTGTGTGTGTGTGCAAGTAGCTAGTGCCTGTTTTCACAGGCCCAAGCTACTTGCCTGAAAGTGTTAACTTTTGTACTTCTGCAGACAAGATAGTCTTACAAGTAAGTATGTCTTAATTACTTAAAATTTCCAGGAAAATCGTCATCATCGAAACGTGCTTTCGGGTGTGTGCTCTTCTTGGTGACTGCAAGAAGCCTCCCTGTGTCAATCCCCACCGCTAATGATGACATGATCTCAACTTGCGTTGTCGTCGGGATTCTATTATGTGCTGGAGTTGTGGACTGGCTAGGCAGAAAAGTAAGTACTACAAATGCACATTATTTTCAAATACTCAAAACTTAAAGGCCTGAATCTACCCGTGGCTAAACTCAGTCGTTTAAATTCAGCAGCAAAAAGCGTTAGAGCAAGATCAAAGTAGAATGTAGTGCTCATAGAATAAGGAAAATTTTTATTTCACGCCTTTTGGAAAGTCGACGCCTAACATACATGTTGTATAGCGATAGTCGAGGTTTAGGAGACCCACAAAACGTTAGTATGCTAACGCATTACCTGGCACGTTCGTTGCTCTCGAATAAAAATTTTATTTTTTGCATCCTACACTTTTGACTTTTAGGATCGATAATACTTACTTATAGAATAAAAAAACACGGTCTGCCTTACTTTCTTTCTCTTAGCAGTTTTGCTAGACAGCCACATGAAGCCACCAAAATGTGACTCACCAAAAGCAAGGATTCGTGGGGCTCCTAAACCTCTACAATCGCTACAAAATGACATATTTCTTGTACTCGATGATGCAAGATTACCTACGGTATCCTCACAGTCTTTAGAAATACGTTTAAATTTATCGTTCATGGCCACACCTGTGTAATAAAATTATTTACCTTTACAAATGTCTCCAATTAATAATTTCGAAACTGTGAATTAAAATTTCAGTGTGGGTATTCCTCCCACGAGGTGGACCGACGACCTGGTAAGGATCGCAGGTGGATGCGGAAAGCACAGGACCGGCCTTTGTGGAGATCTCTGGGGGAGGCCTATGCCCAGCAGTGGGCGTATTCTGGCTGATATGATGATGATGTTTTAAAATTATAAAATATATTTTTTAACTTAATTACACTTTTCAGATCTTGATGAAGTGGACATCAGTGTTACTATGTATCATCAGTGTTATGTTGGGGCTCCAGTACTCAGATTTAAGTATCTTCCCCCGCTGGTTTGAGATTCCCCTTGTAGTTCTTTATTGCGTCGTTTGCTATCTCGGCGTAGCCACAGTCCCCATCATATTGACAGCGGAAGTTTTCTTGCCGAAGGTAAGGTATATGGTTAGGCTAGGCTAAATACGCTTCTACACAGTTAGGCTACACTATATACACTTCATTATTTGAACATGATTTCGACTCCTTAAACGCACATTTTAAATCCTTTTCATAAATCTCCCTTCGTTAAAACGATACTTTAAGTTCTTTATTGTCAATTTCTTCTTACCATTCTTATTTCCTTCACATCTATCACTTTGCGAGAGATTGAGAAAAAACCAGAGGTGGTTACGGCATTGTGCGATAATACGCGTACTGATAATACGCTCCATCACCTTAGAGAGCAAAGAGGTTACCGCTATAGACCTATAATTTGATGAATCTGAATTATGCCCTTCTCGTCAGCTTCTGAGAAGCTTCCACAAAGACTGCACCATTCTAGAGGTGTAGATAAACTTGAACCGCAAGATGGTAGGCGGTGTACCTCTCCCATCATCCAGAGTTGAGTTACGGGTAAAGAGAGCCAGGAGATTAGCTTGGCTTTTTGCTGTGTAAACCAATAGGTCATCCTTTTTGTAAAAAGGTCGAAAGGTGGTCCGACAAAAGTTGCTCTCGGCAGCTTTGTAGAAATACCAAAAAGCACGGCTTCCAGAGAGGTAGCTGATTAGTTTATCTCCAATTCTTCCAATGGATTTGAATTCTGCCCTGTCCATTATCCTCTTTGTAGACCTCGATACAGCATTATACTTTTTTGTGAAATGGTGGGTTTTAGGATCCTTTTGGGCCTGAGCCACTATCCAGGTACGAAAAGCATCCTGCTTGAGGCCGTCGACCAGTGCTTTTGCCGCCGAGACGGACTACAGAGGTTGGGATAAAAGATTCCATTTGCGGTAGCTCTTGCGCGGACCCAGGATTCAGCTCATGAATGAGCGAGCGGAGCGAGTACGATGCTAAAAATTCTTTCAATATTACCGTCTGTATAAAATAGAGCCATATCTTGCGTGACCCAATAAGGCGATCCCGTTCGGGTACAGCAAGAGGCGCCTCAGAACGGACTAGACAATGGTCAGATGTCCCAAGAGGAGTATTGATGGACATCTGATAACCGTCTGGGTGGGTGGTCAGCAGAAGGTCTAACAAAGAATATCACGGCCCACAACATCCGGTATGTAGGTGGGTTCTGATACTAGTTGCGTGAGATCATTGGCCCATTCGGGGGATTTCCTGGGAGGGTTGGTGGGATGGCTTAACCCTTGCAACTCAGTGTAGAGACCATTAAATTTTACACCACTGCGCTTACTTTAATACTATTTAAGTATTGGTTGCGATCATTACCAAACTTACACGTCAATGTATTTACACAAGCTTTTTTGCTTCCAGGTCCGAGGTCTTTGCGTCGCTGCCATAGTGTTCGTTATGTTGATTACAGATTATCTGGCTTCTTTCTATGTGTCTGAGATGAGGTTCGACTCTTTTATGTTATATATCATATCTGTCGTGTGCTTTATCATCGCCTTGTTTAGTCATTGCTACCTCCCAGAGACGAAGGGACTCTCAGCTGTCGAAATCCAACTCCTGTTCACGAAGAAGGGGAAAATTGACAATAAGTCTGTTGCGAACAAAGTGTGAATTTATCATTTTAATATTCATTTTCAATTCATTTTAAGTTCTTTTTGTTTTTACTGTGTGTTAAATAAAACGTGGAAAAATATGATTTCATTTTAAATTGTGTAGCTTATTAAGTACTTTTATTAATATTGTAGTATTTATAGTAATATCGATCCAAATAATATATTGCAGCACTGTTTTTATTCTAACGCAGAATTATCTACATAGTCTTGTCAATTCAATAGTTATTCAATAAACAACTTGTATTTCCTAACGGTTTCAAGTCCCGAATTTCAAATAATTATAAATGATGTAGTTCATGGTTAACAGTGTTTATAAAGCATTATTATTGATACCTAATGTGTGTTACTTGCACTATACTCCGTGCTTCGTCCTCCGATTAGATAACATATGAAGTACACGTTGTTAATCTACGGCCGTTCATCCACATATTTGAAAGCAATTAATCCTTTTTTAATTTTTTCCGATGTCCGGTAGGTGCACATTTAATTGACGCGCCGCGGCCTCCTGCTTACCCTCATTCGCGTTTTTGTGCTCGGCTGTTCACCACACAAAAATTATATATTTATTATTTTTAACATAGTGGACTACATACTAAAGCACTTGTCTATCCAACAAAGTATTTAAGTACTAAGAGACTTAAGTACTTATTAAAGTTAAGTGAGGAATACCACTGCGAGTTAATATTTTCAATAAAATCTACAAATTGCAGTGATAATATTGGGATTCGTGTGTAGAATTATGGATAATAAAGTAGTCATTGATTTCTTCTTCACCCGCTACCAACATTCATAACATAAATCAATGCAAAGTGCGCTTTGAGCGCTGAAAAAAACATATTGTGAGCTGTTATTTGCCGAGCGCTGTAAAGCGATTGAATCTTGTTGCTGGAACGCTTTAAGCGACTCTTGTTAGATACTCTACGTTGCAAAGCGCTACTATCCCTACATTTTACTACCTACGATTGTATATAAATCATCTATTGCTGATATTATTATTTTGGAAACAAAATGTAATAAAGGCATAACCTGCATATACAGCGAACAATAATTGAAATGTAATCTCTGCAATGGGTTCTACCATCAATTACAACCATACCATCACTGAAAATTTGTTTCTCGAGTATAAAAATCTCCATGCTACAACAAGAAAAAGCAATATAAATATATCTGGGTTAGGTTAGCACGATGAATCAAACTGTATTAATATTAAAAGCGTAGACCAATTAGCTAACTTTAACCCACTTCCTAACATTTACATTTACTATGTTACGCAAAACGTTCTTAAAGCCAACCTGTGTATCTATTATCAAAATGACAATAATGTATGGGAACTTATGAAGAAGCATTTCCTCAGAATTTGATGATGGAGCTTCATATATGTATATATTTATGTGTATATATATGTATATATTTATCATATGGATATATGTTTATGGGTATGTGTATTTATAGTTTACTTATTTATGTACTTACTTACTGATAAGTCTTACTGGTAGGTATATATTTAAATTAATTCTTTGGTTATTTTATAGTAGGTAAGGTACTCGATTATTGCCTCTGCCGCTCGCTAAAGCTCCTTTCGGCTTGTCTAAGGTTAGCTGGAAGAGATCCCGTTGTGGGATAAGTTCGCCTTTGCTTTGTAACTGTTTCCTATTGAATTGTACTATGTTGTTGCAATAAAGAGTTTACATACATACATACATGTATTAAGTAAACCAAACGATTATACCTTGTAATTTCTAACAGTAACTACGATATCATATGTTTAACTGAGACTAATTTAAATACTAGAATTTTTTATGCTGAATTTCTAGACTCACGCTATTTGGTATTTCGCCGGGATCGTTCTACCTCCAATAGTACCAAGGTAAACGGTGGAGGCGATTATTTAGATTATTCTTTAGGGATATGTCTACGCTGATAAACTAGGGACGATAGAACACAACCCAGAACAGAACAGAACACCCTGTTCCTGTTGCACGTAAATGATCTGCACGTGTCCGATGCTTTTGGGTATCCTGATTGCACCACAGTGATGGACAGGAACACATCCAGTGCAAAGGCCAAGAGAGAGGATGTCGCCTTAATCGCCTGGACCACGCTCTCCAGAATGTTTCTGATTGGGAAGTTGCCAATCTTGTGTAGTTCAACGCGTCTAAAACACAGGCGTGTTTGTTCACCGCCAAGTGAGGTACATTCCGTCAGACTCCAACTTTCCAGGCTGTGCCCTTACAAATACGTGATAGCCTCCACCTGCTGGGCATGGAAGTGTCTTCCAAGCTGGATTTTATTGGGTATATCGATTCCATAGCTAAAACTGCTGCCAAAAAACTAGGCATCCTCTGTAGGGCAAGGCGGTATTTCTCATCTGAGCAGAGGTTGCCACTATATAATGCCCAAATTCGACCTTGCATGGAATACTGTTGTCACCTATGGGACGGATCTGCCAAGGTCTTTCCGACAGCTCTGCACTCGGTTGAGAGACGCGCCAAGAAATTGATAGACATCTTCTTGGCGCGGGGAAAATTTGGGGAATATGCGACGGAATTACACGAATTAGTTCCACCAGCCCCATTCCATCTTCGGGGCTCCAGGTGTAGGTCAGCGTACCATCTCTATACTGTCGACATCCCACCAATACGCACTCAGCGTTTTCTAACTCTTTTCTGTTGCGAACGGCAAGAACTGGAACTCGCTGCCTGCACATGTTTTCCCTGAGCGGTACAACTTGGGTCTCTTTAAGACAATAGTGAATAGGTATTTAATAGACAGGTTTGCGCCATCGTAGATTGCATATGCACTTAACATTAGGTGAGATGGCAGCCTTGTCGAAATATTTGAAAATTGAGCGTTCACATTGGGCCAGTCTCGGCGCCCACATGGCCGAAATAATATTTAAACATAAATGGCATTTCATTATCTTTCCAGTAAAGTTAGTTTCGCCGATATTAAAACTTTTTTTTATTTTTTATGTTGCAAGGCAAACAAAAGGGTAAGCGGGCCACCTGATGGAAAGTGCTTATAAGAAAAGAAAACAATTATCAAAAAATAAACTACACGTGAACTTATCCTGACTTATGATATGTTTTATCTACACTCATAGCGTAATGTTCCAATTACATATTCGAAAACACTTGTTTAAGGATACACTTTTTTCACGCCAGAAAAAAAAATAGTTTACATTAGTGTTTCCCAGCCTCCAATAGATCCAAAACAAAACCCAATTTGTAAAGTGTTTTGACTTGTGGTGTCTTCTAAAATCTGAATCTGTTTCAGTAGAAAAAGATTAAACGGTTAGGTAAAAAACAAAGTTTATGAATTACCACAGAGGTTACAGGTTATAGAGCTGATGGCGGCGGAATTGTCCCGCACAGGATGGGCGAGTCAATACTTGGCGTTGGACAACCATGGCGTCTTTTTCTTCCCAAGGAAATGTGTATATTTCTGGGTTATGCATTACGCCTGAATTTGTAGGTTTCAAACGATGTTTTCCCTCACCTCGTTCCTCTAAATTGACTTTTCAAGACCTGCCTTAGAGCCCTTATCGGGATAAATCGGGCAGTTTTAGTAAATAAGTTAAAATTAACTGCGAGAACGGCCCTGGTCAGACAAATCCATCCCAGGTTAGAGCATCGCCAGAATAACGACGCACAGGGACATCACCTTAAAGCTGCAAAAAGTGGGCTAGAGCTACCCTACCATGCTCAGGCAGGCTCGCTAAAGAAGCTACCGCAAACTCAGCAAGCGTTGGCTAGCTGACTGGTCGGTCTCCGGAGCTGGCCGACATCGCGTCCATGTGTCATTCCGCAAGGAAAGAAGGTGGCTAGGCTCCGTGTCTCGAGAGAGATCGGAAAAGGGGTAAAAAGCTTATGCGCATCGGAGCAACAAAAAGAAGGATTGGGATCACTATTGTAAAGTGTAATGAATCCCGGAACGGCATTTTGGAGGTGAGCAGAGTGAGCTATCGACTTAGGCGATCAAGGCGCAAATATGGATAACAGTAAACCTCATCAGCGCCTATGCTCCTCAATCCGGCTGCGCCGACGCCAAAAAGACTGCACCCTGGAGTAGCTTCGGAGATACCCTGCGACGCATACCATCCTACGAACAAATAGTGGTCGGTGCAGACTTCAACGGCCAGGTGGGCCAGTTGAGCGAGAAGTTTGGTCGGGTGCTCAGGGGCTTTGGCTATAGCCATCGAAACAGTGAGGGAGAAGAAATTCACCGAACCTCACTAACCAACTTAGCAGTCGTTAACACCTTCTTCCAGAAAAGTCACGAACACCTCATCACCTACAAAAATGGCCCGCACCAATCACAAATCGACTGTCCACTGATCAGAATGCCAGTATAAGGTCATCCAGGGGGAATGCCTCACTGGCCCAAGTTCTTGTCATGGACGTCCAAGTAAGTAGTAGACGACCTACGTTGTGAACCGTCTACTATGTGGTGGGCCCTGAAAAGGGAAAGCCTGGAGCCTGGAGTTCGTGGAGGCAGCCGAATGCCTCGATTGCAGCGCTGAGTGCGAAACCTAAAATGAGCTTTGGTGCCATTACCAGAAATGTCGTAAAGCTTTAAGGGCAGCTCGCACCAAATTCTTAAAAGCATTTAAGTTGATAGTTAAACAAAAAATCTATAACAAAAAAACGTTAGACGTCATTCTTAAACGCGTCTAAGAATTTTGTGCAAGCCGGACTTAAATTCGTCAAGCAAATAAACCTTTTTAAAGTTGCTAGTATTGACATAAAAACAAATATGCTTACTGCCAAAAACTATCTCATGATACCGTTCGACTGGGTTTGACAGTGACTAATATTTTGTTGACTTAATGATTTTAGTCTCGAATGAAAAATTCATTCGTTCATACACCTCTATATAAAAGTGTCTCAAATTTAGCTAACCCAGTGACCAAAACTGAAACTAAGCATAAAATATAATTGAAATACAATTTGGCGGCGATTTAAAGTAAAATTGATAAGAACGTCAGGGTAAGAATAAAAGTAATATCTCTTTAAGTTTACAACAAGCTTACAACAAAACATGGTGGCTTTGTAAAATATTGTGGTAGGCCCTCTGATCTGATGATTGAGACGCAAGGTGGCCACAGGAGCCAGGGTATTTTTGTTGTAAAAAAAATACCGTCACAGGGTACCCTAATCGACTCCCAAGTCTGTTCAACGTTCAACCAATCTCAGAGTGCGTCGCGGAAATCCTTGGTCCACCTGGCTTCGCGTCAGATTCCGTAGGGTGTACCAGGAGATCATCGCGGTTACTGCGGTGCGGTGCGAACGCTTAAAACAGCTGTGCTCGTAAGTAATAATTGTACCTCCTATTTTATTGGATAAAGCCGGTATCATCACCCGAAGATATTGTCATAGTAATCTCGACAAGCCTGTATGTCGTCCGTGTTTAGCCTATTGCGGTTGTTTTCCTGAAATAAAAATATAGAAATAAAGGTATAAATATGAAATAAAGTTATAAAATAAAGATATAGAAATAATATTTTGTAACATAGAAACACAGTCGGTTTAATGATGCAGGTGCATCGCGCCGCGGCTGCAGCTTCAATTGCAGTACTCACAGGTGCAATTGCCGTTGTCTCCACTTCCCACGTGCCCTATAGCTTGCAAAGTATGCAAAGGCTTACACAATAGCTAGAGGTTGGAACCTGGGATCTCGAATTTTGAAAATACCGGGATCCCGGACCAATAAGATGCCTTCATAATAGTGATATTCAGTTTACAAAAACCGGGAGTTTCGGTATTTTCGGCATTCAGTATAAATAAAATTCCATACATTATTTGATTTATTTATTGAATACAAATTTAAGGAACACAACAACACACGAATAGAGACAAAACTTAACTAACTGGGTTAATCTTAAACTAAATCAAATTATTTATTATTTTTGTAGTAATAAATAATGTTTTTATTCCTATTAGACTTAAACGTGATTAGTAATATTGTATTTAATTGTATTTAATTTAATGGGCAAGGAGCGGCGGTGGCCGAGCGGTTACGGTATCCGACTCGTAAGCCAGAGGTCCCGGGTTCGCATCCCGCTCCGGCCATATACCAATGACTGTTTTCTGAGTTATGTACATTAGTTGAATACTAACCGATGCTCTTACGGTGAGGGAAACGTCGTGATGAAACCTGCACACTCAGGCGACTGGATGTGTAACCAAGATCCAATCTGGTCAGGTTCCCCTGGTAGCAGGGTCATGGAGTTCAGATGGCAGTCGCTCCACTGTAATTACCTGACCTGCCAAATCCTAAATCATGGTCAAGGCGGACCCTGGGCCCTTGTTCTCGAGAGCACAACCGGGACATTAACGCCAAGATGATGATTTTGCAGTAATATTGTATTTAAGACTTTTATCCTAGACAAAACATGATTAATATACATAGTAAGATACAAGTAAGGAGCAAAACATTCAGTCCGACTTAATTGTCCGTTTGGCAGGTGGGTATAGTCAACAAGGAGAGCCAAAATTCTACAGAGCAAACATCCGGTGGCCAGAGTCTACTATAAGTATTCCTAATCCTGTAGACAAAGCGGCAGTATAATTTATTAAGTAAGGTTAGTTTACCTACACAACAGATCAAATCTTATTTATACATATTAAATTATTTTCTGTGTAATATCTTATGCTGTTTATTTGTAATTAAAAATATTTAAAGTAATAAATGTAACATATTAAGTAAAAATGTTACTCAATTCACACTTTGTTTGCACAAGGCTTCTCGTAAATTTTTCCCTTCTTCTTGAACAGGAGCTGGATTTCGTCGACTGAGAGCCCCTTTGTCTCTGGTAGGCAATAATGGCTATACAAGGTGACGATGAAGCACAAAATAGACACTCCATAGAAGATATAGCTTGTGTCCACAATTTGAACTACAATTCTTACTGCCGTGTTGCTCAAGTATTGGCTGATCAACATAACAAACATTGTTACCGCTACGCAAATACCTCGGACCTGCAAAAGGCGAAATCAATTGTATTTACTGAGTTTTGTTAGGATTGCAAGTAAGACATGATCATGTAAAATCAATGAATGTAAATAATGTATTGTAAAAATTTGCTTAACTAGTTAAGTGCCGTTGAGAATTCCATAAATCAATATCTACAATATTAAAGCGTCACAAATTCTCGAAACAGAGGTACAAAATAGTACAAATTAATTATTAGAAAAACATCAGTGTTCGTGCAAGGCATATTCATAACCTTTAATTATTTACGAAGTGGACAATTTGGGTACAAATTTTAAAGCAAGTTCACAAGCCTTTATCTGCTTTGCTAGTATTTCTTGGAAGCCCTGGCATGACTACCAGATATCCTACACAGACAAATAATTTAGATATAGCATAGATGGAGCCTCGACCTACTCGACCCTCGAGTACTTATAGAGATTGTACACTGTCAATCTGTCACAGCTCTGTACAAATGGCCAATGTCATTTAAAAGCTAGTAGAACCACAAGATCTGACAATAGCAATGGTTATGGAGGGATATTTGACAACTTACAGCCGTCCCTTTTGGGCACGTTATATAAAAGGGACGGCATTGGCTTTAATAGCGTAATATTGACAATATGATTAAACTACGTTTGTACTGAACGCGTTTGGGAAAGACTTTTCTTAAGAGGCGCCCACATACCGGCAAGTGCAGCGTAAATCAGAGAGATGAATATTAATAGTGATGATGATGTTAAATATGATGTAGATAAGTAACTTACCTTTGGCAAGAAAACCTCTGCTGACAGTATGATGGGTACCGTGGCTACACCGAGGTAGAAAACAAAGGTAAATACATATAACAGGTTAAATAAGACTGACAGGCCCGCAAACTGAAATGTCAATTGGACCGCGATCACAAGGCTGATGACAGTCAATAAGGCTGACGTCCACTTCACTAAAAACTGAAAAAAGGGCAAATGTTGTATGATTACTTGTAACCTAAATAAAAATAGTTAATTTTAGTCTTAGATCTACCTAATTTTAGTTAGTTACTTAAGTTATGTTATCTTCCACAAATATTGTACCACGTTTATCCTCACACCTTGGAGCTAAAATGGTCGCGAACTGTGCGGTTCCAAAGGAACTTTCTCCCACGCACACAAAGGTTGTGAAATGAACTACCTGGAGAGGTTTTCCCTAGAGAGTACAACATGGAGTTCTTCAAGAAAGGGGTTAGAAGGTTTTTACGGGGTGGGCAACGTGTGGGTGATGGTATTGCAAACGTCCATAGGCTGCGGTGACTGCTTACCATCAGGCAGGCCGTAAGCTTATTTGCAACCTTGGTGGTATAAAAAATATATATATATTACAAATATAATTAAGTTAAAATAAATAAAATAAAATAAATTGTTTTATTATTCTTTTTGTTTATCAATATCTATCTGCACAGCTGCTTAGTGGCAACATATCAAAATTTTAAAATGCAGTTTTGTCATTGGCATTTCAACTATTATGTACTTATCTTTTAAATATATTTAACTGCTGTAAAACTGTGTAATGAACTTATAAATAAATACATACTTTTAATCTAATTACTGTAAATCAAGTTTTCAAACGTAAATAAAATATTACATCATCACATCCCATAACAGTTCGCTGCAAGACTTAGGGCCTCTCCTACGAAAGGGGATTTTATTGCCATAATCTCCACGCTTGGCAGGCGGATTAGAGATCGCAGTGTTGTAAATGTAAAATTTTCCAGCCTACGTGTCCGTCTCTAGATCTTTTGTCTCGAATACATTAGTCACCCTGTACGACACCTACTAGTGTAAGGGGTGCTATTCTACTCTGCCGGACACCACACGGCCAAAATAATACATACATAGGTACATTTACATCAAGACAGTATCCTGTAGGAGAAGACCATGTAGCTCCCCTTGCTACGATCTTTCTTTCACATTCATAATAACTTTCATTTATAAAAGTCGGTTTTGGGTAGATGTTCTCTCATGTTGGATAGTTGACTCATGTTTAATTTAACATGTTCTTTAAAATATCATCGATTTCATCATAATTACATATTGATCTTCCGACCATTCCATTCTCTCTTGCCATGTACATACTTAACAGAACAATTATCCGCCCACCACATAAACTTCCAATAGGTACGCTCTGTATTTCTGGCGTAACAAATCATCAGTTTGATAGCCAATAAAACAACGTAGTTACCGCATTTATAATAAAAAAAAAAAAATCTTCAGCATGGTTGCTTTGCATTAGATCATATTTTTTCATAATCTGTTCCGATTGTTGCTGTTTTAGTACGAAAACCGCTTCATAATTATACCCCATTTTGTTAATATTGTCTTGCGTAAAAAATTAATTAAAAACGAGAAAACCCAATTATAATCGATATAATATCGATGAAGTTAAAGCTTTATTTCAACTCCAAAAATGTATGAAATGCAATGGCAAATTATTGGGTGGGCGGATAATTGTGTGATGAGTGTGATTCAAATGTACATTGATCTCTCTGATTACACTATTCCGTGTTATATCTTTCATTCATACTTCTTCCCTAGTACTTACTCCTCTTACTTACACTCCAAAATTGATCTAACATTCTTCTTCTGCCCTACCCAACTTTCGCAACCACTCGCCTTTAGGCTACTGATTTTCAATTTTGATTTTCGTCACGAATACTCAATATATTTTAATAACATTCGCGACGTCAAAAAAAAAACGGTTCAAAAATTGTAAAATACCAGTACTATGAATCAAAATTTGGAATTTTTCGTGCCGAAAATCTATATTGCAAACTGCTCAACTCAAGACGAGAGGTACAAGAATAGGGCCCCAAATATAAAAAAGTAATCATCTTGGCGTTAATGTCCCTGTTGTGCTCTCGAGAACGAGGGCCCAGGGTCCGTCTTGACCATGATCCAGGATTTAGCGATCAGGTAATTACAGTGGAGCGACTACGATCTGACCTCCGTGACCCTGCTACCAGGGGAAACCTTACCAGATTAGATTGGATCATGGTTACAAATTCAGTTGCCTGAATTTGCAGGTTTCATCACGATGTTTTCCCTCCCTCAGAGGGCCCCAAATATAAATAATAACAGCTAAATAATTATTGATATACAAAAGATTGACAATCTGGATGATTCCGTTATATTATTATAGATTAGGCGCGTTCTGGATTAAATATGTACCTCTATAAATTGTCAATATTTTGATATCGATCAATAGTATAGAAAAATTATACATACTTTTCTTCCAAAGTAGTCTACGACTCCGGCACATATAAAAGCCGCAGTCAATTTGATAATTTGAACAAACTCGTCACCGGTTGATATAGCCAAATGAAGGTCATTTATGAATAAATCAATCACGTTTTTTAGGACGCTACTTGCTAACACCAGAAAGACCACAGAGCCAAGAGCACGTTTCCATGATGACGACTTTTCTGGAAATTGTCAGTATGATTAGGTAACTTTTCCTTTCACTGAATAGTATGTTACATTTTATCGAAAAGTTCATGTAGGTATTAATAAGAGAAATCTTAAAGTGAACACACATATGTTGCTAATATTTCTCTGATTTCAATGATCAAAAACTGAAACTATGATTTCGATAATACGTAATCGCAAAAGTAAGAATTTCAAGAATTGAAATCAGAGAATTGTTAGCTACATAGTTTACGTAATTAGCCTACTGATGTAATCTGTCGATTAGGTTATTTTTGTTGTTTGGTTCATAAATTTACTGAGAAATTGAAATGATGATTCTTTCGAACAGATGCGCCGGGCGGGTTGTCCTTCTATTTAATTGTGATGGGGAGTTCTGAAAATCGAATGTAAGTTAACTCCCCACCAAACCGGAGTTTAAAATTTGCTTACGTTGCAATAACACGGCTCATCGGCTCATTCGTCGCGTTTTTGACGCGAGCTGACATTGGAGCTCAAAATACGCTGCGACAACGCTACTCATCGGCTCATGCGTAATTCAAATTCAAATATGACAGCAACGTATTTTGACGTGGGCTCGAACCATGGAGAGACAATAACAACCAGTCAGAGTAAAAGAGGATTTAGTTAGCAGTTATTAAATAAGAAATTCTATTAAACAAATTATAACGAAATCGTAGAAAGCTCTAAAGGAAATTTTACATATATTAAGAATTTGTTAGCGTCTTACCTATGTGACATTATTGTCATTATTGTATAAGCAAATGACACAAATTATCAGGATATACCCCAGAAACAGAGTGGAAACCAAAGAGATTAGAAAGTTAGCTACCTTCATAGACTGGCAATTATTTAATTATGCCTGCACGGTACTTTGCAATAATATAACCGACATAAACCTGTAATTGGCTCACTGTAGTTTTGGTTATAGCTATTGTTAAGTAATATGCTGTTGGATTTTAAAATAAGTAAATAATATATATCATATTTTGACCACAATAATTGATGGTTAGAATATAACAACATATAAATCAATCTAAATAAAACTGAACTTATTTATTTTAAGCAAAGATACAGAGACACTCAACAAACTAACATAAGTCTCATTACGGTCAAATAATCGAAACGACAAATGTTACAAAATTTTTAGGCCTTCACTTAGATCCGAATATAAGTTTGAATACGCACATCGATTATGTTTGTAACAAAATAAACCTATCCTCATACGCAAAGTACAAACTAAACAGAGTAGTGAATTGCTTTTAGCCTATCACGGTCTTGTAGGTCAGTGTTGCGGTATGGGATTATTTTCTGGGGCAACGCAACAGGGATGGAAGACGTATTCAGGATATGGATAAAACAATATTTTTTATAATTTTGACATTGTTCATAATTGTAGATATTGTTGGTAATTATGGTTTATTTAAATATTTTTATTAGGAATTTTATTTACTTTGACATTATATTATTATTTACATTATCTACTATTGCATTATAATAATATACTTAATAACGACATTAAACGGATTACCCGTTCAATGTCATTAATAAGTGAAATTTTATTATTTGTTTGGATACTTAAAGTAAGTAATTTATAATTTTGACTATGTATTAATGTATAATTTTTTATTTTTATTTAAATTCATAATTGAATTACCTAAGTACTTATCTAGATGAGTATGCCGATGGCACATCACAGAGAACTTATCTACCAATAAAAATGTAACAACTGCATAGCCTGGTACCATAAATAAATAAATGATTATGATTTGATGGCCTAAGTGGTTTAATGGTCAATATACGGGTCTGCTACGCAAGAGGTCCTGGGTTCGACCTGGCCGGGCAGAACATGAAATGATTCATTTTAATTTCTGTTGCGGGTTTTTGAGTTCTATGTACAATAAATGTGTATTTAACAGCATTTACGTACTATCTTTTATCTAGCACCCATAGTACAAGCTTTGTTTATTTTGGGGCTAGATGGCTCTGTGTGAAATAGTCCACGATTATTTATTTATTATAATTACCCGCGTCTCTTTCGACTGTTTCGTCGCTTGGTTCCAGTTGAAGCTTAATCTTGTTGATCTCCATTTCAACTTCTTTAGAAGCAACATCAACTCTTCTGTAGAAGGCAATCGACTTTGCTGCTTCCTGTACGCCATAAACAGCCGTTATTTTGGATATTTTATGTGTGACGACAGTGTACTTAACATTAAAAATTACATAAAAATTATACCTCAAGTTTTCCTTTTTGCACAAGAAGTACGGGAGACTCCTTTAGAAATAGAATCAGAACGACACAAAGCACTGATACAATTAAGTTTATGTAAACGATTAGGTCATATGATAGGCTAGAGAATATTGTTCCGATGCAAAATTCTATGACCACAAAGGTAGAGAGACATCCTCTAAAGGTGTCTTCGACTATCTCGGTAATGTAAACCAAAGATACAGCCCTTCCTGCAAATCCAATTCCAGCTATGGCCACATAAATTGTTATAATGTCCACATTTACTGTAACCGCAAAGGCGATCCATGCTAGCTGAAATGAAATAGGTTTTACAAATTACACAAGTGTAGAGCAAAAGCATTCTGTTGTGTTATTTTGGGGTAAACAATAAGAACAAGTAAGACATTTGGAACGAGCAAACCCATTACCTAACGGCTCCGATGGCAAGCCGAAGGTTATATATATACCTGTCATCACTTTAAAAGAGCAAGCATTCTTAGATGATGATGGTGATATATGAGTGATATTAATTTAATAAAAAAGAAGTCCAATTTATTTCGATTACTTAGATACTTTTAAAATCAAAATATTGACTTACCACAAATGGTATTCCAAAAATTACAAAGGAATATTTTCTGCTAAAACTGAGAGCAAGCACAGTGCAAGGGGTCACCAATAACGTCACCAATGACGTCATCATGTGCAATTGATCGCACGATACAATACTTTCTGAGTGTCTTGGTCGAGGAGACACTATGTCATTATCTGAGATAACTATGTTGAAGAACAATGTTTGTAGAAACCCAGATAAACACCACAAAGAGGCGACTAAAACAAAATTTAAATATTTTTTTCAATTGAATATGCAGTTTTATATTTCGTGGTTCTAAACGGGTATCAGGTACATGGGTGATAAGATATTATAGGCAGTTGACGAGTAGCATTTATAAAAGTATCAAATGGACTTGAGAGGGTTGGGATACTAAACTTTGGGCAAATTATTAACCTAAAACCTCTATCTATATACATTTATTTTAAACTGGTTGGCGGCGACTTCGTTTGCTTGTTGTCCTACGCACCCTATAAATCCTCCCCATGAATCACTCAATCTATTGTTGAAAACCTCATTAAAATCCGTTGCGTATCCGTATAAATATGTACATAGGTACATGATACATAGGGACAGACGGCGGCAAGCGACTTTGTAATATGTATAGATGACGTAATGACGTAAGAAGCCGAAGAGAAATATTTCTTTCTCTAAGCCAAATTATATGAAAATTTGAATATTGGCTTCGGGTGTGATTATTTTCAGTCGGTAGACCTTTCTAGTACCTACTGTCCTTCAGGATGAGAACAGGGGAACTCACACGAACTCACGGTCGTTACAGTAAAAGAAGAAGGTGTTAGCCCTAAAACAATGCTCTGTGGCACCCTAATAAAACATGTTCATAACTTCCTGCATTTATAATATAATACTGCCGTCTTGTGTACTATTATTTAATATTTTAATTTATTATTTTGTTCCTACTTAATATTATAAAGATGAATAATGTGTATGTAAGTGGTAATTTCCGAAACAAATAAACCTATTTTGAAAATTCCTTCACCAATAGGAAGCTACATTATCCACGATTATTCTAGAGTACTTATGATTCCGACAAAATAATAATATCGTACAGGATAGTTTAATATTTACAGAGATCCTCACTGGGCGCGATAGAAACTCGCAGGGAGTAGCAAATAATAATAATAAAACTATCAATGGGTGCCAATTAGAAAACGAGGATGTGCAACCAGTTTCAGGGTCCCCAGCGAAAGATCTTGTTCATCATCGATTCGCTGACGATTTTTGAACACACTTGCGGAAGTTCGTCTATCCTCAAAGCACGGACTTGCTTAACTCCAGTTATCGGTCTGTTAGATTTAAATAGAAATAATGAAAAATATGCATTTCTAATGTCCAGATTCTTATTAATATTTCCATTATTCACTATATGTCGTAATTTAAGTTTTTTACAATAAAAATATAAAATATACACATTATAAAAACCTGCAACTATAACATTTATAAGTTTTTATAACATATATACAAAAATATTATTGTAAAAATCTAAACCTAGAATACCGCCAGCAAAGGGGCGAGGCTCAAGCTACCGGCGGATAGGGCTACATAGAAAGGAACCTCCTAACGTTCACTGAAACGACTATCGGAACAATGATCTAAAATGACTATGATTATTATTATTATTTATTTATTTATTTCAGGCAACTAGGGCCCATAGACATAATACATAACATTAAATTTATAAAATAATACAATATTAACAATAATAAAACCTATACATAACAATATAAAAACAACAAACTAATATATAAAAAGATACACTCGGAATTCAATCTACACTGTTTATGTAGGACATACTGTTACAGAGACTACATTCGGATACATTCATTTTCTCCTCTTTCTACATAGGTTTCTTAATCGAATATTTATAACAAATATTACTTACTCAAAATGCTCGCACTTGCCTGCGTGAGGAAAGCCGATAATTTAAACTTAACCACCCTCATTTTTCAAACTGTTCCCAATCTGTTTTATAACACGACTTACGGACGCGTTGTAGCAAAATTAAGCTCCCTTATTTTAAAATTCTAACATGATCTGAAACAGCTATCGATATAACAGTTCAAAATTGGGTAATTAATTTGATTTCTTATCTAAACACGCAAAAAGTACGTAAACAATGTATTTAAAAAAAATAATGAATTTAATGTATGGAGGTCACATAAACTGGCTAAGTGCGAGTCGAACCTGCGAAGGAAAAGTTCCATACCATCAACTCAAACCCAAAAATATATTTTGTTTATTATGAGTAGTCCGATATTTCGACGCAGTTGCTTGCATAGGGTTGGTCACGGGACGACAGGTGAGCAGCATGCAACTGAGTCGAAAAAGCGGGCTACTCGTACTTGTTGATGCTAATCTGCAGAGCCTCGAGCATCGGCGTAGGATTGCGCGTCTATCGGTCTTCTACAGGTTGCAATGATTATTCACATGTCGATATACAAAATTATAAATATTTGAATTATTTGCTAAATATATTTCAGTTTTATTTATTTTTAAACCTACAAAATAATTCAGATCCAAAGTAAAAACCAGTTTTTAAAACATTAATTAAATTAATGTGTCAAACCAAACCATCATCCGCATATAATATTCACAAGACTTTAAACATTTGTCAAAAGGCTTGCATTTGACCTCAACTCACCTTATGTGAAGCGGAAGATGTAGCATGTGTGCCTAGAAAATACCTATTCACTCTTGATTTTAAGATCCCAAGGTTATACGGGGATAGGTTACATCGGGAAACAATGACTCAGGCAGACAGTTCCCGTCCTTTGCAGTGCGCATAAGAAAAGTGGATGTAAACGCTTAGTACAAGATGGTGGGATGTCTACTGTTTATGGATGACGATCTTTTGTCCCCCTTTATTCGATAATAAAAAAGGCACTATTGAACAAGGTTGTGGAGCTCATGGGAGCACTCATCGCAGTAAATTCAATAGAAGACCGAAAAGCCGACTACTCTACGACGGTGTCCCGGAGCCCGAAGGTGGGATTCGACAAGCGAATCATCACCAATCAGTTTTTTGGCACGTCTGTCGATAGAGTCAAGAGCTTCCAGCTGATACTTGGCGGACCCATCCCATATTCATATCTATCTATCTATATATCTATCCCTATGTCCAATTTCTTTGTGTCCTCCTGTCCCCACTCGGGATGCACCTATCCGAAAGATAAACTCTCGATAAATACCACGAACTAACTCGTATTGACAGGACTTGTATCGTATAAATCAAGGCGATATACCATCAATCTTGTTTTTGCTACGGATATCGCGACCATATTGATCATGGATGCTCAGCCACTTTTACTACTATTTTGAAAATGTCGTTCCTCTCTATTTCCGAATATCTGATAGTCATGCCAGGAAATGTAGCATGACAGAGCTTCCAATAAATACTAGCGTAGCAGATAAAGGCTTGTAAATATGCTTAAAAATGTTGTGCACACTTAGTCTATTCCGTAAATAATACAAGGCTATGAAAATACATTGCACGAATGCTGATGTTTTTTTAATAATTTGTACTATTTTGTACCACTGTTTCGAAAATGTGTGACTCTTTGCAAAACTTTGTGAAATTTCCGAGATATTTATTTATGGAGGCCTCAACGGCACAGAATTAGTTTAGCAAATTTTAACAATAAATATTATATCAGCATGTCCCTGCAATTCCTAGCACAACTTACTAAATACAATTTCTTTCGCCTTTTGCAGGTCCGAGGTATTTGCGTAGCGGTAACAATGTTTGTTATGTTGATCAGCCAATACTTGAGCAACGCGGCAGTAACAATCATGAAGAATAATTTTGACCCTTTTAAAGTTACCTTCTATATAGTGTCTATTTTGTGCTTCATCGTCACATTGTATAGCTATTATTGCTTGCCAGAGACAAAGGGACTCTCAGTCGAAGAAATCCAGCTTCTGTTCAAGAAGAAGGGAAAAATTTACGAAAAGCCTCTTGCAAATAAAGTGTGAATTGAGTAACATTTTCTCTTAATATGTTACATTTATCATTTTAATATATTTACTTACAAATAAACTGTATAAGATATTACACAGAATATAATACAATGTGGATAAATAAGATTCAATGTTCTTCTATCTGTTATGTTAACTAGCATTACTTAATAATTGTAATTATACTACCGCTTTGTCCTCGAGATTAGGAATACTTGTAGACTCTGGCCGCCGGATATTTGCACTGTAGAATTTTGGCTCTCCTTGTTAAATACACCCACCTGCCAAAACAGACAAAGTCGGATTAGATGTTTTTATTCTTACTCGTATTTTACTACTTGAATCGTGTGTTGTCTACGATAAAAATTATAACACAATATTACTAATCATCTTTAAAATCCCTAAAGTCGATATCCGGGATCCCGGTTTGTAACCCCTAGCTGTTGTGTAGGAGCCTGTGCATACTTTGCAAGCTATAGGGCGCATGGAAAGTAGCTCGTCGCTCTATCTCCCTCTTATCTAGTTCATTTACAAAGTATTATTTATTTCTATTGAAGAAAACAAACTCAATAGGCTAAACACTGATGATATACAGGCTTGTCAAGAGGCCATGGTTAGTCGTACAATTGAAGCCTTCCCGGCAGTCGTTTGGGCCATTAAGGACCTCTTGAAGGGAAACCTTTCCATGACGCTCAAACGAAAACTAACTGACATGTGCATACTGTCCATTCTTACCTACGGAGCTCAGAGCAATAGAACGTAGCGTACTCGGGGTGTAGCTCACAGGTCATGTTCGGAAAAATATGGGCACAAACAAAGATAACTAACGTGTACCAAAAGGCTGTGTTTCTAAAATGGAACTGTGCCGGCCATGTTGCCCGAATGCTGTCTAATCTGTGGGCGAAACGAATCACCGAATGGGTCTCACCTAACGCAAAAAGGCGTCGTGGTCAGCCAAGAAAATATCAATTCCATTCAATTCAAAATTATTTACAGTTTAGGTTTCAACGAAATACTTATGCACGTCACAACATAACCATAGAAACACTTCATTGTAGATGTTAAATTCTATATACAAAATTAGACTTGTCTGACTATGAATATGAATGAATATATAAATAATTTAAATCTGATATAATATTCATCCATGTCATTTAAATAAAAAAATAAAATCAGAACAATAATTCATAATACAAGTGCTCTTTACTGGACCAAACTGCTAGACGGATAGATTTAAGATTTTCATTTTATTTATTTTCGTTTTTATTTTTATTTTGTATTACATTATGGACATGTGTCTGAAATAAAGTATTGAATTGAATTGAATAATCATCACAGTAATAACGTCAATAGAAAATTAATAGTAATAATATATAATGTCAGAATTTACCGTCATTATAATAATATACATATGCCATATAATGATGAACAATGTCAAAAACTAACAATAATAATAAATATTTATGAATTATTTCATAGCCATGGATTTTTGTCATTAATGTATTCTTTTATACAATAGTAAGCTTTATTCAATAGTCTGCTTTGAATAAAGTTGTTGAAGGGAAGCTTCTGAATATCCTCACTTTGTTGAAAAACAACACACTGTTACCCACCTACAATCTAAAGCGGTCAGTTACCAGCATATTTCCATTTCTTGTGCTAAAATGCTAAATGTCTGCCACTCTTAAACCATCGTATCGCCTTTTATACATATATGTATAAGAGGGCCCGGGGTCCGCCTTGACCATGATCCAGGATTTGGCTGACCAGGTAATTACAATGGAGCGACTGCCATCTGACCTCCGTGACCCTGCTACCAGGGGAACCTGTCCAGATTTTATCACGGTTACACATTCAGTCGCCTGAATGTGCAGGTTTCATCACAATGTTTTCCATCACCGTAAGAGCATCGGTTAGTATTTAACTAATGTACATAACTCAGAAAAGAGCCTTTGGTACATGGCCAAAGCGGGATTTGAACTCGGTACCTCTCGCTTACGTGTCGGATACCCTAACCGCTCGGCCACCGACGCACTTTTTAAATATCTTTGAATCATTTTTTACATAGTTACTAAACGTTAGCTACAGTCTTATTATAGAATTTTATATTATAATTTCTTCCAGCTTTTATGAATTCCGGTTGTGACCAAGTCACAAAACTTAACATTACTATTTTTATTATGTTTTTGTAGGAAACTGTATGTCAAATTCAATTTTAATTGTATTAAACATGTCATAATGGAAATATTATTACATGTTTAATACCTACTCATTTAAAACCAATATTTTTCGAAAAACTCTTCAAACAGTTTTCGCTTATTGGTCTACACTTAATTCTGATAGGTTTCCTATCTAGTTGTATACCTAATTTGAAGCCAAGGCCATGATGATCTGAACCTAGACAATCCAGCTTAAGACCTCATTACTACAAAATATCTACATTAGCTCTACATGTTGATGACTCTTCAGTCACCCTGGTAGGTTTAGAAAACAGTTTATGTAAGCCGAAGCCATCTCACCAGATCGTAAGTGACAATGCGGCCGAAGATCTACATGCTACCATGCCTGTCTAGGAACAGCCTATTCACTCTAGCTTTCAAGGCGCCCAGATTGTAATTATCAGGGAACACTCTCGAAGGCAACGTGTTCCATTCCTTAGCCGTACCTACGCATAATAAATATCGTAAAGGATGGAAACGACATAATATGAAGCTTTCGCCCGGTTCGCATTTCCCGATGGCGGAAATGCCGGTGGAATGAGGTTGTGCAACTGCTTCGCTCTGCAGCTTAGCGTCAATCAACAATGAACTTTAGGAAATACATATTACGCGCTCTGAAAAGATTGAGCCGAGCAACATAAATCGATGCGAAGACTGGAACTTTTCCAAAGGGGCTTATAGTCTCCTACATAGTCTTATATCAGTTATTTCTTGGGATAAGGTATATAGGACCCCTAATGTTGATGACACTTTGGACTCATTCTACTGCATTCTCTACGACATCTTTGACAAAAGTATACCTAAAAAGACATTTCCGGTTTGGTTTACATCTGATCTAATTAGGGACATCAAACGCAAAAGTCTTTCATCGCCAATAGAAGGCTCATGGCTGTAAAGAGTATTATGTTCAGTTCGCTTGTCGTCGAACTGACATAAAAAATACTAGGGTATGATACTTACATTCGACACATTGAGAATATAATTAAGGACGACCCCCGTGCGTTTTGGCAACACATAAGCAGTCTCAAGTCCAAGGCTAGCTTTGAAATTAAAGTCACCTATGAAGGCAAATGCTTTACTGGCAGTAGGGCAGCGCAGGCATTTGCTTCATTCTTTGCTAGCGTATTTATACCTGATGTTCCACTTCTTGATTGCGAGAAGATCTGCTCAAATGACAAAACTGCATCTGCCAATTATATTAGTATCACGGAAATTACTGCCAGGGAAGCTGAAAGGGGCATAAATAAGTTCAAACTTTCGGTTGGAAAACTATCCGTGTCACGCCGATTCCTAAGTCTGGTGACTCATCCGATGTTACGAATTGCAGACTAATAGCGATTCAGTCGTCTTCGGCCAAGCTATATGAGTGCATTCTCCATAAACGTATATCTTCGCAGATTAAACTTTATTTGTGTGAGGCTCAGCATGGGTTTAGGTCAAATAGATAGGTTAATACCAATTTAGCGACAACATGATATCCGAAAATCTGGATCGATGAGCTCAAGTTGATGTCCTTTACATCGACTTCAAAAAGGCGTTTAACCGGGTGGATAATGATGTGTTGCTGGGTAGGCTCTGTCATCATCACAGCCCATAACAGTCCACTGCAGGACTTAGGACCTCTCCCACGAAAGGGGAGGTTATTGCCATAATCTCCACGCTTGGCAGGCGGGTTGGAGATCGCAGTGTTTAAATATAATAATGGAAAATGCTGCTGCCCATTTTCCAGACTACGGAGACTCTTGATCTTTTGCCTCGAAAACATTAGTCGCCTTGTACGACACCCATGAATGTAAGGGGTTGGTGCTATTCTACTCTGCCGGACACCACACGGCCAAGGGTAGGCTCTGTGCCATTGGATTATCACCACAGTTGCTGCAGCTCTTTGCCAGCTACATGTTTGATAGGCAGCAGTATGTTGACCATGGTTGTTTCCTATCGGACCCCTATCACACACGTTCAGATGTAAGCCAGGGCTCTGTACTGGGTCCGCTTTTATTTAATATCATGATCAATGGCCTGACATCTGTTCTTAACTCAGCTGAAGGTCTGCTCTATGCAGATGACCTCAAACTCGTTCATGTCGTGTCAGATAACTCCTTGCAGAATGATATCGACGCGGTACTGTGCAATGGAGCATTTAAAACAAACTTCTCTTAATCCTGATATGTGTTGTGTGATATCATTCAGCAGATCTAAAAACCCAATAATTTCTCAGTACAAGCTTGGCCATGAAGTGATTAGGCGCGTCACGACGGTCAAGGATTTGGGCGTCACATTCGACTCAGCATTGAACTTCCACGGACACATTAAGGACCTTGCAGTGGGATGTTACAAAAGGTTGGGTTTTGTTATTAGGAACGACAGAGAATTTCGCGATCCCGCCGCAAACAAGCGAGTTTATACTGACTTGGTTAGATCAAAGCTGGAATTGTCATCGTTAGTGTGGAACCCTTACCAGTGTACTTACGCCTTGCTTCCAGAGAAGATTAAAAAGGCATTCGTTCGTTTTTTCTACAAATAAAATTATGGGTATTACCATTTCTTGAACCCGACTAAATTTATTCTACATGGGTTCCTTGGCTTTAATTCTCTAGAGATAAGTCGGAATTACTACCTTTTGGTAATGGTTTGTCGTATTTTGCGTGGTGACTCAGACTGTTTTGACCTGGTGTCTGGAGCGGTACGGTTTTTTGTACCTCCAGTTCCCAGGGTACTACTCAGAGCACGCCAGCTCAGTTTACTCGCTACTCCCGCGGTCCGAACCGTTTCGCATGGCAATTCACCCGTTAATCGAGTCTTAGGTATGCTCAACGTGCTCCTGGCATCGGCACTCGAGTGTGACTTATTTGCCTGGCGATGGATGGATGTGTGCAAGGAATATCTGAAGTACTGCGAGAGGATTAATAAATGATAATATTTTATAATAGAAACTGATATATCTATAGCTTTCAGTGAAGTGGTTAATACTGTAAAGTTGTTTTAAATAAATAAATAAAAATTTGTTTCAAAGGGGTGTTTCGAGTTTCCTACCGCGCACCTTGGATTACGAGTAGGTAGCTCTTTATTTCGACAGCTCTTCAGTCGTTTCATGACCGTGATGCATGTGTTTGAAAATACGATCTTGATGATGATGATGATGTGCTGATGATCACTTGGATTTAAGGTGTGAATTTAAGTGTTTAGATAGAGTTAATATAAAATGATATAATTTGGAAACTTTTAAGAAAACAAGATAATACTGTAGTGAATGATGAATAATCATTCATAATAGTGCTAAATTATTTATAATATTGATTTTAGAAATATTCGAAACACAGTAGGCGCAGACCTAAATCTACATCGCGCTATCGAATGTGCGCTCGCGTTTCAACATATAGTTCACGACTACGTTCGACGACAATTCAATTCAATTCACCACCATAGTATTCCTTATACTAAGAGCAATCGGATTCCCGCCACTCTTACCTAGATCACCTCCTATCTAGTATGTTAGTACTACGTTAGTAACTACTATGGTTTGTGTAAACTCTGTCACGCGGACGTATTCCCAGACCCCGATTCTTTATAAAATATATGCCGTTTCCTATATCTGTCTGTTTGTTACTGCGTCGTTCTGCATTCCCCTCTTAAAACTGTAAATTAAAGCATGCGGGGGTCCATCATCCGCGAGTGTTGTCGCTGTTTTTCACACTGTGTATAGGTCTTACTTGGCAGAATCGCTAATGCGGACTACAGGTAGTTCCTATAATTAAAAATTCTCGCAACACTTTACCGTGTTTAAACCGGGGTTTAAACCGGGGGTGTGTTCACGGAGAGCGCCATTTTCACCCTAAAATACAGTGTCAAGTACTACACCAAGAGAAGGACGCCGTTATATGCGTGTTTTCGCTGATCTCGTTGCCTATGACCTGCTGTGGGGCAAGTTGAGGAACTCGGGTGTGCCGGCGGAATATATGTCCCTACTCCAATACTGGTATGCTAGCCAGACAACCGGGTGAGGTGGGCTGGTACTCTGTCGGATGAGTACAGGCTGAAATGCAGTGTGCGGTAGAGGGAGTTAAATTCGCCACTTTTATTTAATATGTATATCAACAAACTTATCGAATGACTTAACAGCGCTCATGTGGGCTGTCACATTTACAGTACCTGTGTCAACAACATAAGCTATACAGACGACATGGTGCTGCTCAGTCCGTTGATAAGGGGTTGAAAGAGTTACTGGCAACCTGCGAGACATATGCGGAGGTACACGATTAAAAATACTACTCGACAGGAGCCACGCTGTGTGCCGTCAGTATGTCTTAACGGCGTAGTACTTAACATAGTAAATAGATTTAAGTAGATGATAGCGACATTAGCCGTAAGCGCAGGGCGTTTGCGGTGAGCAGCAATATGCTCACTCGCAGGTTCGCTCGCTGCATGACAG
The DNA here is from genome assembly GCA_907269095.1 of Blastobasis adustella. Classification (NCBI taxonomy): domain Eukaryota; kingdom Metazoa; phylum Arthropoda; class Insecta; order Lepidoptera; family Blastobasidae; genus Blastobasis; species Blastobasis adustella. The sequence goes on from OU026132.1 coordinate 5,330,464, forward strand.
ACGTCAAAGTGACTTTGTTCAAGGCGTTTTGTCTGTAGATGTCATACACGCGCCGAGCCTATAACGTCCTGCGTGTGCAATACAATAATGTATTAAGGATGCTGTTGTGACTGCCGCCCCGCTACAGTGCGTCGGACATGTTCGCCGAGGCGCGCACGGATGGCTTTCACGCCCTCATGCGCAAGAAGTAGCCTCTACTGCTGCGCCGAAAAACAAAACTAACTTTGAAATACATACATTTTAATTTAATTTAAATAACAAAAAGAAACATTAACTCGGAAGAAAGGTACGCGGTAGGGAACGTACCTTTAAAATGTGTGGTAATAACCGCGATCGTTTAAAACATTATGTACATAATTGTTGCTCTTGCAAAATGCCTTTTTCAGTTTATGTTGTTGGTACGGAACTTTTACTTTGCAGATTCCACTCGCACTTGGCCGGTTTCTTTGACCTTCATACATTTAATTCATTAATTTTTATAATACATTATGTAGGTCCTTTTTTATTAACGTTTAGATAAGAAACCATATCAAAAACTTTTTTTTTAACTATTATATCGATAGCTGTTCCAAATCATATTAGAATTTTGAATCGCGGAGCCTCAATTTGCTACAACGCGTCCGTAAGTCGTGCTGTTTGTAAAAGAGTGTATAAAATAATTTTGAAAAATGTTGGGAGTTAAGTTTAAATTATCGGCTTTCCTCACGCAGGCAAGTGCGAGCCTTTTGAGTAAGTAATATTTGTTATGGATATTTGATTAAGTAACCTATGATACCTAAATACGTCAGCCGTGACATTATGCTGAGTGCACCTCATTGCACTTCTCCATGGCACGGCTTCATTCACAAAAATCATACATTTTGAAAAAAAAAATTGGTTTTTTGTTCCTTGGAAGTTAGTGCAATAATCATATTTTACTTTACTTTACTGTATATGTTACTTTATAAATGCTACTCGTCAACTGCCTATAATATCCTATCACGAAGGTATCCGTTTAGAACCATAATATAAGACAACCAATACGATTTAAAAAAAATACTTGTATTTTGTTTTAGTCGCTTCTTTGTGGTGCTTACATGGGTTACAATTGGCATGGTACGTCAAAGCAATGCGTACATTGACCTCACATCGTCAAAGAGTGCTCGATCAACCAATGACGTCTGCAGAAATACGAATGATGACCAATGGCTCCTACCTGGTGGAGTTATTGGTGGCCCCTTTCATTGCGATTGCGCTCAATTTTCGCAGAAAATATTCTATCGTCATATTCGGAATACCAAAGGTGGTAAGTCAATATTTTGATTTGAAAAGTATAATTGCCTTTTTTACCCGACGGCGCGACGCATAATGTGTTTATTAGCCTATTTATGTATCTATGTATGTTTGTTCCTTTGTGGCACTCTAGAGGCCAAACGCGTAGGCACGATTTTAATGGTTTTTACGTCTATCGATTGGTCTTATTCGTGCGAGTGTCACAAAAGACATGACATTAATAAAAATTCAATATTCAGCAACAATTTTTTGAAAAATAAAAAAATTAGAGTCGGTAAACTATTATGTGGGGTATCGTTGAATAGGTATCATCTATAGGTTCCTCTCACCATTTTTCATATAGAATGACAGTTTAGGATTGATAACGATGTAAAGTTAATTACCAACCATCCTAACTTTTTCTGCTTCACTTACACTTTAATGGTACCGATGATTATTAAAAAAAGCCTAAAATTAAAACAGTAGTACAAAAACTAAAATCCCGACTAGCAGTTAAAAAGTGAAAAGCTACAAACAAGCCGATTGGTGTTGTTAAATAGATGTATAAAGTGCAAAACGACAGTTTAATTTAAATTTGAAAGCAGACGGGGACCTATTTTCACATAAGTATAGCATGGATACTTAATAATTATAGCAATTTGTTAAAATGGGTTACCCGCCTGTTTTCAAGTTTCAATTAAACTAACTTTGCACTTTATCCAGCTTGTTTGTTACTTTTCAGATTTTTAATCGCAGTCGGTGCTTTTTGTTTTTGTACAATTTATTTTGGAATAGGAATTACTATCACTCATCATCAACATCTATCAAGAAGGCTAGCTCTTCTGAACATATGACAGCTTACTGGCTTATCATCGGAGCCATTGAGTAATCGGTTTGCTCCTTGGTTTTTTACGTTTTCTTAAGTTTTCTTGTTTTTTTAATGTTCACCACAATAGAACACGAGCGAATGCTCTTGCTCCATACTCATGTAATCTATAATAATAAATATATAATAATCTATAATCAAGCTTTGCTTAGTTTGGGGCTAGATGGCGCTGTGTGAATTTGTCCACAAATATTTATTTATTATATTTATTTATTATTATTAATACCTATTTCATTTCAGCTAGCATGGATCGCTATTGGGACTACACGAGATGTGCTCATTGTAATGATTTCCTCTGCCGTAGCTGGAATTGGATTCGCAGGAAGAGCTGTCTCTTTGGTTTACATCACCGAGATAGTCGAAGACTCCTATAGAGGATGTCTCTCTACCTTTGTGCTTGCAGAACTTTTCTTCGGAAGAATTTTCTCGATCCTACCATATTTCCTAATTGTTTACCTGAACTTAACTGTATCAGTGCTTTCTATCGTTCTGATTCTGTTTCTAAAGGAATCTCCCGTACTTCTTGTGCAAAAAGGAAAACTAGAGGTATAATTTTTACGTAATTTTTAATGTTAAGTACACTGCCGTTACACTCAAAATAGCCAAAATAACATCGGTTTATAACTTACAGGAAGCAGCGAAGTCGATTGCCTTTTACAGAAGAGCTGATGTTGCTTCTAAAGAAGTTGAAATGGAGATCAACAAGATCAAGCTCCAACTGGAACCAAGCGACGAAACTGTAGAAAGAGACGCGGGTAATTATGATTTAATCAATATCATTTATTTATTTGTGGTAAACAGGTTATGCAGTTGTTACAGTTTTATTAGTAGATGGATCCTCTGTGATTATAAATGATTAATTTTACGTAAATATTATAAAAACATAATAAAATTTTACTATTGCCCGTTCAATGTCATTAATAATTAAAATAGTATAATCATTGATAGTGTCAATAAAAATATAATGTCAAAGTAATTTAAATTCTTTAAATTTTATTAAATAAACCGTAATTATAGACGTAAATATCTGCAATGATCAACAATGTCAAAATAATAGAAATTATTTGACAATAAAAATTATTATTTTATCAATATACATACATAATGTGTCAAAATACAATTTTTAAAATATAAAATGTCCTTCCTATTCTCTAAAACATATCACATATCAAGTGCGTATTCCAACTTATATTCCGATCTAAGTGAAGGCCTTAATTTTGTAACATTTGTATTTTCGATTATTTGACCTTTATGAGACTAATGTTTGTTTGTTAGGGGTGTCTGTATCTTTGCTTGAAATAAACAAGTTTAGTTTTATTTAGATTGATTTATAGGTTGTTATTTTCCAACCAGTTAATAATTGTAGTCAAAATATTATTTATTTATTTATTTTAAAAACCAACAGCATATTACTTAACAATAGCTACAACCAAAACTACTGTGAGCCTTTTATAGTTTTATGACAGTTATATTATTACGGTACAAAGCACCGTGCAAGCATAATAAAATATGGTAACATAATTATGAATTAAATTTAGAACATCATTAATAATGAAGGTCCCAATATAATAAGGCCCCAAGGAAGTCTTGTGGAACTCCATAGTGAACGGTATTGCAGTTTGAAAGGAATTGGGGTTTCATTCTGGTTCTGGAGCATGCATATCCTGGTAATGTGTGTCATTTCCTTTGTCACCTAGGTAAAACGCTAACAAATTCTTAATATATATCAATATACATATGTTAAATTCCCTTTAGAGTTTACTACCATTACGTTTTAATTTATTTCTTTTACTTTCTTATATAATAACCACTAATTAAATCCTCATTTACTCTGACTGATTGTTATTATCTCTCCATGATTCGAACCCACGTCAAAATACGTACCTGTCATATTTGAATTTGATTGTCAATGAGCTGATGAGTCGAGTTATTGTAGCGTATTTTAAGCTTCAATGTGGACAGCTCGCGTCAAAAACGCGACGCATGAGCCGATAAGACAGCTTATTTTAAACTCCGGTTTGGTGCGGAGTTATATTTTCAGTAGTGAAATAACTTGCATTCGATTTTCAGAACTCCCCATCACAAATAAAGTGAAAGACAATCCGCCCGGTGCATCTGTTTCGAAAGAATCATCATTTCAATTTCTCAGTAAGTTTATTAAGCAAACAACAAAAATAACGTAATAGACCGATTACATCAGTAGACTAATTACGTAACTCTGTTGCTAACAATTCACTGAGTTTCATTATTGAAGTTGTTACTTTTACGATTACTATTATTCTTATTCATACTGATTATTCATATCATTTCCACTGATTATTCAGTTTATTGCAAAGCAACCGAACCCATGAAATCTAACACACAAGCATTGCTTACTTTGAGCCTAGATGGCGTTGAGTCAATATGTCAAAAAAAAAAACGATTATACGTAATCACAAAACTAAACATTTTAATCATTGAAATCAGAGAAATATTAGCAACATCTTTGTGTTCACTGTAATATTTCTCCTATTACTACCTACATGAACTTTTCGATACAATGTAACATACTATGTAGTGAAAGGAAAAATTATCTAATCAAACTGACAATTTCCAGGAAAGTCTTCATCATCGAAACGTGCTCTTGGCTGTGTGGTCTTCCTGGTGTTAGCAAGTAGCCTTCTACAAACCCTGATTAATATAGCTCCTTTCTTAGTCATAAAAAAGCTTCACCCTATGGATATATCAATCAGTTACGAGTTTATGGAAATTATCCATTTGACCGGGATTCTAATATGTGCCGGAGTCGTAGACTGTTTAGGAAGAAAAGTAAGTAGATTTTTTATCGATAAAAAAATATTGCCAATTTATAAATGTACATAATCCAGAACGCACCTAATCTATTACTAGATAGGTAATATAACGGAATCAACCAGATTGACCATCTTTTGCGGATCAATAACTAGCAGTAATTATTTATGTTTGAGACCCTAATCTGGAACGTCTTGCCTTGAATTAAACAGTTTCCAATTAAATTTTTGGCACAAAAAATTCAAAATTTTGATGCATTACGCGGATTTTTTCCCTATTTTTGAACCGTTGCGAATGTAATTAAAAATTTTGAATATTCGTGACGAAAATCAAAATTGAAAATCGGTCGACTCAATACGAGTGGTTCAAAAATAAAGCCCATGGAAGCGAAAGTTGGGTAGGTATAGCAGAAGAAGCATGTAGGATAAATTCAAAAGTGTTAAGTAGTAGGGAAGAAGTATGAATAAAAGGTATACTACGGAATGTGTTGTATATTTGGTCATGTAAAGAGCATGAATAAAAGTAATTAACGAAAAATATAGGTAGATAAGAAGGTAGGTTGGCCCACCCAATAATTTTACTATTACATTTCATACTAGTAAGTATTTAAATAATCATACTTAATTTGTAACGCCAGAAGGAAAATTATTGGATGGGATGATAACTGTTCACGTGAGTATACATGGCACGAGTTGAGGAAATGATCGGAAGATGTAACTATGATATTTTGGTGAACATGTTAAATTTAACATGAGTACTCGAAAATGACTTTTTAAACAGAAAAACAAAAATATTTATGTGAAATGGAAGAATTTTGTCAGGATCGTAGCTAGTGGAACGTTTTGTTCTCTGCCTACTCCTACAAAAAAAAGGCGTGATGTAAATTTACCTATGTAGGTATTATTTAGGTGACAAGCAATCATACAACACTTACCCTTTTTTCAGTTCTTGTTGAAGTGGACGTCAGTCTTATTGACTGTCATCAGCCTTGCGATCGCGGTCCAATTGACGTTTCGGTTGGCGCCGCAGTGGGTCATATTCATCCTGTTATGTGTATATAACTTTGTTTGCTACCTTGGTGTAGCCACGGTACCCACCATATTGGCAGCAGAGGTTTTCTTGCCAAAGGTAAGTCACTTCTCCACATCATATTTAAAAACATCACCATTTACGTTCATCACTCTGAGTTACGCTGCATTTGCCGGTATGTGGTATATGTATTTGCCTCTTAAGAGAAGTATTTCCCGAGCCAGCTTCGTATAAAATTATACTACCAAAGGTAATTAAATTTGTGGTGGTAACACCGAAAAAGAAAAAAAAATTATAAATGTACAGGGCAAAGATTGTAACGCCGACCTCTGGCTACTGGCTACTAGCTCTTAGAAAACCGCTCGGCTACTGTGTCCATAACTATCGGTGCGAAAACTTGTATATCTATAGAATAGAATAGACGGAAAAACTAACGCAGATGGTGAAACTACAAATTGAAAATGTCAGGTAGTATGTAACTGTCGCCCCTCGGGAAGCACCTATCCGAAAGATAAAAACTTGACTTGAATCGTATGGAATCTTGAAACTGGATAAACTAATACATACTTAACTAAAAGTTAAGCATACCGAAGAGTCTATAAGACCAAACGCTACAACGAGTCGATTAATACTTGAGTAAGCGGAACTGTAGCATGAAAAAGCTTCAATAAATACTAGCAAAGCAGATAAAGGCTTGTAAAGATGCTTAAAAATTTGTACCCATTTTGTACATTTACGTAAATAATAAAATGTTATGAAAACGCCCGTACACTGACGCTTTTCTAATAATTACTTTATACCTACTATTTTGTACCACTGTATAGATGATGTAAGGAATCAATAAAAAGCTTTTTATTTTATTAATATTATTATTTTGTACCACACAGTTTCGAAAATTCTTACTGTTTTCACTTCTTTTTTGTGAAAACTTTTAGAGGTATTTATTTTTGGAAACCTCAGCACTTAATTAGATTAGCAAATTTTTACAAAAAAAATTTACACTTTCATATTAACATGGTCATGTCTTACTTGTAATTCTTTTCACAACTCACTAAATTCAATTTCTTTCGCCTTTTGCAGGTCCGAGGTATTTGCGTAGCGGTAACAATGTTTGTTATGTTGATCAGTAAATACATCAGCTCCGGAGTAGTAATAAATCTTTTATGGGATATTTATGACGTAAACTATGTCTTCTATGGCATGTCTATTTTGTGCTTCATCGTCGGCTTGTTTAGCCATTTTTGCCTACCAGAGACGAAGGGACTCTCAGTCAACGAAATCCAGACCCTGTTCCAGAAGAAGGGGAAAATGGTCGAAAAACCTCTTGCACACAAAGTGTGACTTCAGTAACGTTTTTACTTAACGTGTTACATTTATTACTGTAATGTTTTTAGTGACAAATAAACTGCATAAGATATTACACAGAATATAATACAATATGGATAAACAAGATTCAACGTTCTTTGACCTGTTATGTTAATATGTATGTAATAACTATAATTATACTGTATACCGACAACGGAAATGTTTCGATCTTTATTTGTATATTAAACATGGTTGGTCAGTTTTGTGTTATTTATTTTGAGTTTTGTATGATTTTATAGAAATATGAATTTAGTCCCAAATTATAATCATTTGATATTGAAGTGTTCAATGTGGGTGTTGTGATTAAGATAATATACAACGGTATCCGTTCTGTGAAAATATTGTAGCAGCAAATACCTACCTATTTATTTACTGTCTGGCTATTGGTTCTTTGCACAACAAATAAAGTTGCGAATTAAAAATATTAACACAGAGAACATATACAAAAAAATGAGATTAAGAAAGTTTAAAACATACTTATTTCCCACGTACGCAACGTTGGTATGTGATGCAACGATGGAGAGGTATGCCCACTTGTCCTACGCTATGTATGTTTATGGTCCTACGTATAAAAAACGCGGTTTCGTTTAACCGATTATTGGCGAAGCTATGACTGAAAAAGAAAACGCAACTGTGTTATATCGCGATATTACATTGTCTCTTACTTCGGGGTATTTTATTTCAACAACTTAACATTAAAGTTGTCACTGCGCACACGACGTGGAAGGTGCTCTTGTTTTTCAACGAAAACGTGTCATCACGGTTTGGTTGCAAAGGTATGTTTGTTATTCTGTAATATCATGTTGTACGTACATATTTACCACATTTACTGCAATAAATAATTGAAATTGAAATTGAAATTTAATTAAGTTATATTATTTTATTTTATAACGTAATATTGTATATTAACAGTGTCTAAAGTATTTATTTAAATCAAAATGTTAACAATTATTAAAATTAAAAAGAACCTTACTCTAACCCAAACTAAAGATAAAAAATTTGGCCCAGGTCCCCCGAATTTGGAAAAGTCCCCAGAAGGCTGATACGCTGAACGCTGGATAGCGAGGCTTAAGAGTTGACCAAAAAAGAGGCCAGCCTTCTGGTGATTCGTAACTTCGACCAGGCGCTTAGATAACTCCCCGTATAAGGAATGTGCGCCTGGTCCCCACGGCCCAAGAGTTTCAACGCCAAATGGCGCAAATGTGTAATCGCCACTGAGATTAGCATATTTGCGCCGCTTGGCGTCCTCAGCTGAGGCAGCACCCATCGCAACCTGACACGCGGTCACTGGAAGATGGGACGGCGCAAGGGTATCGATGCAAGTAGCATCCCATACGAGAGGCCGTCCCAGTTTCCAGGGAGTGACTGTCATTCTGTCGGGGCTCTTACCATCCTCGCGGGCTAACCCGCTCGGTTCCAGCACCGCGGGTGCTCCAGCGGTGGTAAAGGCCCGGCGGATGACATCGTTGAGTTCCGCATGACGAGGAAGGCGACCAGCGCTTCTGCCGCAAGACAAGCCGTGGTGGCCGAGCTGCTCTACAGGACGACCACAGCGGCATTGATGAGGAGCGCTACAGGGTGCGCCAAGACGAAGGGCCGTGGCAAGCCTAAACGTGGCACTGTCGAGTAAAGTGCCGATGTTTTTAGAGGGTAATGCCTGTAGACCCGACTCCCACTCGCCAGCAGCCAGGAGGCGAGCACGCTCTGCAGAATTGGTTGATGCGCTTAAAAGGTTTTTCGCACCAATCTGCAGAGCGGCTCATCCCAAAGCCTCTGCGAGCAAGGATTAGCCGGGGGCTCCGACTCCGGTCAAGCCAACTGCCAAGCATTTTTGGCCTCGGTGGAGAATGCTAACTCAAAAGTCCCCAGTTTTGGCAGTATCTTATTTACTAGGGACTGCGAGCTATTCACCGAGGACAAAAAGGCTGGCAGGGAAACACTCGACACTTTCCGAATGCCCAGATTACCAAATCGAATGATGCCTGGTCCCAGGAAGAATTTGCCAAATTAATATTCAAAACCGAACAGAGGGTATGTTTCACGGTGTTGTCTAGGAGCTCTAAAAGAGCAGGATGTTTCCACAACTGACAACACCGCAAAACGTACATAAATTTTGGAACAAATAAACAGTATCTGATTATGGCATAAGCCATGTGGCTGTTAATTTGGAGTAGGCGGTCCGAAATATCATTAAAATTTTGAATTTTTTGGTTAACAAAATCTTGAAGGGAATCATCGAAAATTGGGGAGCCTAAAAGGTGAAGCGAGGACTTGCCGACGACTGTGATATTAGGGGCTAAAGCACAAAAAGCAGCAGAAATAGCGCTAGGCGTCGGACAAGACTCAGAGATAAACAGCTCACACTTCGAGAAATTCAGCTCCAGGCCTATGGTACTGAACTCTCGAATAAGGAGCTGCAGATCCCGTAGTATTGTGCTCGTTTCGCCTCCCAGAGTGCCATCGTCAAGATACCACACGTTAAATTTGGAATTTAATTTTTCGATAATGGGGTGGATCGCGAGACTAAAAATGGCCGGCCCGAGAGGGTCGCCTTGCTGGCAGCCGACCGCCGAGTGCAGGAAGTGGCCCTTGTGTAGAAGGTTGGTGGGCTCCTTGTAGCACTGCCACAGAAAATTTATACGCGGCAGGCAACTTCTTACGAATTTTATCCAACAAGGCGCCCCTATCTACCGAATTGAACGCGTTCTTAACATCTAACATCTTCAGCAGAACTTCCCCGCCCTCATTCTGAAGGAAAGTCCTAAGGGCATGAACGGAGGATTCGCAACCACCGTTCGTGCCAAATCCGAGCTGGAGGGGCTGAAAATATTCTTTAAGATTTGGGGCGAAGAATCTACAGCAAAGTTTTGCTGTCCTTTTTATCTTTTTATTATATATGTCCTATCCTTTTTATTTAAGGCAATTAGGTTGGCACCATAAAGAGTTTCTATGACCGAACTAAGGACTGAGCCTGACAGCATAAGATTCACGAGCCCCGTAATAGCATTTAATAGAATATCTCCTGCCTCACCAGCGCAGCTTAAAAGGTCCTTCAGGTGCTGCGGGGTCAGGGCATCGAGCCGTTAGGGAATGAAAAAACGTCTTGACGGACAGCATCGGCAGAAACTTGCAGCGCAGGATCCGCAGCACTAGGGGCGTCTGGTAAGCGAAGGTCTGCCGAAGGTAAAGGGTGTTTAGAACGTAGGCCGGCCAACGTCTCGGGCGTGTCAGGAGCAAAAGTGTCGCTGGAAAAAAGGATCCTGGCAGCCCCTTTAATATCACCGTCGCTTATTTTATTTTCTACATATTGAGAGATACTTGGATAATTAAAAAAGCGGTGATCATTGATGGTGATGAGGAGGAAGGATTAGAACAATTATTTTTAATGCATGAAGTCAGTGAATTTGTTTTGTTTGGGCAAGCAGTATCTTCAATATGTAGAATTCTGAATGGAAATGTAAGTAGGTGCTCCCAGCTCTGTTCGTCGTTTTTGGCGGTGGCACTAAGAATGTCTTTTGCGAGGGTCTGAGCTACAGCGACCCTCGCTCCGCGTGGGATTCTTTTTACAACGCGTTTTGTTGATTTTAAGTCGGACACCCGTTCCCAGAAATGCTTTATGGAGTCTGAGGTTGAGGCGGTGGGAACGGGGGCCGACGAAGGGGCAGAGGCGGTAAGTACGAAGCGGTCTTTGTGCGACTTACCTATATGGATGTTCAAGCCCCTCTGTCCCTTACATAAATGAGGCTGGGGGCACCCGGGGCAACGGATCCAATTTGCCAGCGAACTTGACTGTGCGTTATTGGGAACCTGAGACATGCGTATAAAAGTAAACTGGTAATCTATATATACAAAAACACCTCAAAAAAATACTCAAACATATCAAAATGACAACTGCTGCCTAGATGACTTTTAAAGACTTTCCGTCTGAAGCACGTCATGCGGCAACTCCAAAGGCGCAGAGGAAAACACCTTGATTTAGGCCTTTTCACATGCGCAACTCGGCGACCTCCTATGGTAACAGTCAAACAACAGACGCTGCCAAGGCAACGGCGTGCCGATCTGTCACAACAATACTTATGGTGTATGAAGCAAAATCACATAAATAAAACGGCCTCAACACCACTGAATATCCGATCACGCACAACAGTACCAACAACAAATAATATGCACTGCCACGGGGCGCGACTGAGCACAGCGCCAGGAGTTAGGAAAAAGACCCGTGGCTATTTTTAAAAATTAAATTTAAACATGCGATAGTAAACCGTGTCAACATTTTTGACAGTTTGACAATAATCAACTGTGTTGCTGAAAACTTTTAGTAGAGTGTGAATTGGTACAAATCATCATGTCATGTCATTTGCTTTGTGTTATATTAGGATGCAACATTGTTGGTGATGAAAATTTTTGCTATTCAAAAGATTTTTGTTTCAGAACTTTAAACACCGTTACACAACGAACTACATAATTTGAAGATTATTTAAGTAATATTTTGCAATTTGTTTTTCTAGTTCAATAAAAAAGATAAATCTCAAATTTTAGAGAGTTGATTTCAACAACGATTTTTTTGTTAGATATCTCAATAACATGACAAAAGTAATATCATAAACAACGTGACAAGTCAGTTTAAAACACTGATCTCTTATTATCAGGAAAAACGTGACATATCGTCCCCCTTTTTTTTTAATATAATTTATTCTCATAAATTTTTGAAATTGTTTAGTTTTTCCTTTATTTGCATATACCTTATTTATTTATATACATAATAAATGTAAACATTAAGGTAACAATACCTTGTGTTAAGCACAATAATTTTTTAAAGGTTAAATAATGCTCCTGGTAAAAAGCATTTTTCGAGATAACACGTTATTGAAGCAAAGAGGCGATGTATCTATCGGCATTGCAGACTTTGGATTGGCGGAAAGGGGAAAAAAGGATTGAAGTAGTGATGGGAACCAGGGAATTTGTCAAGGAATAGCGGTTACTGGAACTCTAAAGTCACGGACGGGAGATATAAGTGATGGTAGGTGCTCAAAGAGGTCGGGGCCACAAACCCGTAACTTCTGTATAGCACTCGGATATATGATAACAAAGAAAGGCTCTGCAAAACATTAGTCCGCTTTTACGACACCCAGTTGGAGGGTTGGTACAATTCTACTCTGCCGGACACCACACGACCAATTATTGGATCAATTATTTATTATATCTGTATCGGTTTTTTGTTCTTCATATGTTAGTTGTTTTTAGTCAAATCACAACCCCTCCTGACCGTAAGTCATGAGTTTTCACGTCAGTGAGCACATTTGAAGACTAACGTGAATCATCTCACGCATTATACGTCAGATTTTTAATTGCCGGCCATGATAACTCAATTTTATAAGCCTGTTTATTTGAATTTTGTATAAATGAATTTCACTTGAGGGAATCAGTGATTGCTTTACTGATAAAAGTCTCTTACTTACTTACTTCCTGCGACCCAAAGTGGATCTTGGCCTCCGACACAAGAGATCGCCACGTCTTCCTATCCTGCGTCATCCCTTCTCAGTCGAGGGTGCCCAGTGCATACAGGTCTTTTAGGACTTCGTCAATCCAGCGACATTTGGGTTGCCCGACTTTGCCGACCCACATATTATATTGCTTATGGCGCGATCCTCGCCTATCCCCTCCACGTGGCCAAGCCAAACAACTAAGCCTTACAGCCTTGATCTCTCCTAAAATATTGGGTTCGGTAAGGTCCACGACACAGCTCGTTTGTGTCCTTCTCTCAATACTACGATGAAAGAGATAGCGGTGTATATGTCGCGTCTTTTCTCGCTTATCGCGCGTGAGAGCAACGTGTGCTAGCCGTGCAGGAGGCTCTTAAATTTATTTATTTAAAACTTTATTCCACAAAATACAGCAATTGGCGGACTTCGAGCCATTGAGGCTTTATCTACTAGTCAATCAGTAAATCATGCAAACAATGAATAAGTAAGTGCAACTGAACAGTAAATAGCTCAGTGTAAGAACTAAGACCAGGCAAACTGGACCAAGAAAAAGTTAGTATTAAAAATAAAAGTATGTGCACAAAAATGACGCATACTACTCGTACATTTCGAATATATCTTTAAATGCATAATTTAATAGTGGGGCCAGAGTAATCCGTCCTATAGATTTCAAGATATTCAATGTCAAGGTACTGGTTGTTCATGAAAGTTTAAAACAGAAAACTACGCATTTCGATGCTGCATGTTCATGAGGCTTTATATACCAACGCGCAAAATAATCCGTCCATCTGGAACCACCTATTTTTTTACTACTTTAACAAAAACCTGTTTATTTGTTTAAGTATTAACATAAATGCGTTTAAGAATTTGGTACAAGCTAAGATATTTGGTTAAAGCTTTACAACATTTTTAATAATGGCATCGGAGCTCACTGGAGGTTTCGTACTCAGCGCTGGCAATCTCAAAGCAGCTTCGTGCAATCGAGGCATTCGGCTGCCTCCACGAACTACAGGCTCCAAGCTTTTACTATTTTCAGTCCATCACATAGTAAACGGTTCGCAACGTAGGTCGTCTACTACTTACCTGGACGTTCATTACAAGGACTCGTTGTAGTGAGGCATGCCTCTTGGATGATATTACACTGTGATACATGACAGATGTCACGTCTTAGAACCAGCAGATAGTCGACCTGTGGTTCGGAGAATTTCTTCTCCTTCACTGTTTCGTTGGTCGTAGCCAAAGCCCCCGTGCACCCGACCGAATTTCTCTTTTCAACTACAGATTTGACAGTAGGGCGAAGGTCGTGTGAACCTATCCGCATAACCAAGCCAGTAGATACCAATGACTCTTTTCTGAGTTATGTATATTAGTTGAATGCTAACCTAACTATGTTGATTGAAACCATCGTGATGAAACCACCAATATTCAGGCGCTGGATATTTAAACATGATCCAATTTGGTCAGGTTCCCCTTGTAACAGGGTCACAAGGTCAGATGGTAGTCGGTCCACTGTAATTATCTGATCTGCTGAATCCTGGATCATGGTCAAGGCGGATCCCGGGGCCTCGTGTGCGAGAGCACAACAGGAACATTAACATATGATACGGCATTAAAAGGAAATAGTATGTAAGGTATTTCTAATACGTTACAATGTTTTATTTAAAATGTATGGGCTTTGCCTAAACAGAATAGAATATTATGTTAACACGGTGGATTTAACATACCATACAAGGTAGGTATTTACTAAGGAACTCCATCATCTCCTCGATCTTATCCGCGATATCCCTCACTTTACGTCGCATAACTCCGCACATCTACTGGCATTCTCATTTTGATGGCGTGGAGTTCGCGAACGAGTTTCGTCAGCGCTGGCCATGTCTCTCATTGTGTATATGTATGTATTAATTCAAATTGAAACACAATTTGTCAACTAACACACAAATGCTGTAATTTATCACCACAGTTTTAGCCACTCTAAATGAATTGCTCGTTTTTTCCGGGTCTGAGTCATTTTGCGTCAGTACAACTATGTCCGTTTTTTCTTTCTTCTTATTGACAAATGAGCAGACATCCCACCTAATGGTAAGTGGTAACTGTCGCCTATAACATATACAATTCCTACATTTAGGTTGCATTTAACAAAAATGCAGAACCGCAGGTGCGTTGTCACTGTGAGGACTACGCTGAAATGACTTTTGACTGTTGACTACCTACTCAAACCGGAACACAGCAATGCAAGCATTGTTGCTTGGCGGCAGAAGTAGATAAGGCGGTGGTGCTCACTCAGGCGGACTCCTCAGGCTTGACAGAGTCCTACCACCTGATAGAATTGTTGATCACAATACTACATTTTATCATTATCATATTTTCAGCGTCGATTATTTATTCTACGACACATCGATCGAGTGCTTTATCGCCTTATGACGAGCAATGTCATTTTCTTGAAAATTGAATTGAGAGGGACGTAATTTTCTGGTTTAGTCATCTTTTTACATTGTACAGCTTTTTCAAGTACTTCTAAACCGTTCCTTATAAAACTTTACAAACACACTGAGTTCCTATGACAGTACAATATTATGATAAATAAATAAGGATCGCATTATAAAGCCAAATATAGTATAATATAATATAGAATATTCTGGCCAAAGCTTCCAGAGACCAAGGGGCTCTCAGTCAGCACAAGTGTGATAGATAGATTTTGCTATCTTTCGTCTTAGTATTGAGAGAAGGAAACAAACGCTCTCTCGAGGCGCGAGCTGTGTCGCAGGCACTCTTATGCTAGCCTTGCTGTTCACGAAGAAAGGGAAAGTAAAGAAAAATCTCCTGCAAATCATAAAGTGTAAAACTGGGGCAGTGTCGAAATGATATGCCCGGGCAGATCTCGATAGGTCTATGATTATCATAGAAATAAAAAGTGTTTTTGTGTTTTATTCTTTTGATTATCATCATCGTCCTAGCGCTTATTCCGGCTTCTGCCAGGGTCCGCTTTCCTACCCATTCTTCTCCACTTCGCCCAGTCTTCGGCCTCCTCGCGTCGTCAGCCGTTGGCTCTCGCATTCGATTCAGTGATGCGAAGCCATCGCTTCTTCGGTCGCCCATGAGGCCTCTTTCCTCATACTGGTAGTTTCAGGTACCTATTTCCCACGTATCCCTGAGGCTTACGCAACACATGACCAAACCATTATTTTAATGATATTATTTGTTCTTTCGATCATGGTCAAATGCCTGGTCATAACAAAAAATAATGTTTGGTAGCCACTATTTAAAAAAAACCCTATTACGTGCGTAAAATATTTATTTTAACAAATGAATGGTCTGAAATCGTATCTAAAAGCTTATCGCCATTGGATATTTTCATAATATTCATACGTTCAGCGTACCTACCTATTAATTAACGTATAATAATAATAGTACCTATATCATTCAGCATATCTCGTTAATATTATATATCCGGAATAATGGCAATGTTGATAAGTTTCTACAGTATTATTTTGTCCATAACTTTGATTTAATTGGGTCCCTATTCATGTAACAAATAGAGAAGATATAGTCGAAACGAGGTCTAGTGTTTATGTAATTATTCAAAAGTATACAGTGGTTGGCCGTGTTGTGTCCGGCAGAGTAGAATAGCGCCAACCCCTTACACTCGTGGGTGTCGGACAAGGCGACTAATGTTTTCGAGGCGAAAATGCTGGAGTCTCCGTAGGCTGGAAAATGAGCAGCAGCGTTTTCCATTGTATATTTATAATACTGCTATCTCCAACCTACCTGCCAAGCGTGGAGATTTTGACAATATCGTCCCCCGTGCGTGGGAGAGGCTCTAAGTCTTGCAGTGGAATGATATGGGCTGTGATGTTGATGATGCAGTGGATCAGAAATCATGGTAAAAGATTTCAGGCAAAAGTACAATAAAGAACCCGAAATCTAGAACCCGCAGAGGAGCGTCGGTGGCCAAGTGGTTAAGGTACCCGACTCATAAGCGAGAAGTACTGGATTCGAATCCAACTGTGGCCATGTACCAATGACTCTTTTCTGAGTTATGTACATTAGTTGAATGCTAACCGATGGTCTTACGGTAAGCGAAAACAAGTGAGGGTGAAACCTGTACATTCAGGCGACTCAATGTGTAACCATGATCCAATCTGATCCAATCTGGTCAGGTTCCCCTGGTAGCAGGGTCACGAAGGTCAGATGGCAGTCGCTCCACTGAAATTATTTGATCTGCCAAATCCTGGATCATGGTCAAGGCGGACTCCGGGCCCTCGTGCGCGAGAGTACAACCGGGACATTAACGCCAAGATGATCATTATTTATTATAATGATGATGATGATGATACTGTATACGGGTGTGAGGATAGCAATAGTATGGTTACTCTTTAACGCAAAAATACTGAGCAGCTTATCATGAAACTTTACTGTGTTACAGTTCATAAATCAGACGGTACGAGTACATAGAATATAATTTATCCTAAATGCAAATATTTGTGTTGTGTGGAGATCGAACCGATGACTTTGACCAAAGTGTCTAGGTTATCACTATCTGGACTTTCGGACCATTTGCCACAATACCGCCATCAGAAAATCTACTATCATTTAATATTTACGTCATCATCATTGACTTAATTTTCTGATCATTAGTTGGCTTAATTTTAACCTGATCAATATCATTACTTGTCTTAATTTTAACTCGTAAAATAAAATATACCCCAAATGATTTTGTACTTCAATGTTTATTAAAATTTAGTAAATGTACAAATAATCTTAAATTAATATTTACAATGTTTTTTAATTACCGAGAGTAAGATGGTACTAAATAAATTCATAACTAGGTATTTAGGTAATGGAAGTTCATTTATAAAACTTAAAATAATAATAGCTTAATATATCTAAGTTACTTTATGGTAAAATATTTTAAGTACATATGCTAATGATATTAAACATAAATAATAATTGGCAGTATGTATAAGTTTATAATACTCATTTACTTACAATATTTATCTACAAAAATCACAATATTTTCTAGCATTTAGGTACCTTTAAACTAAATGGTTGTGTTCTCTTATCAGTTTAAAAAATTAAAAAAATTATGCCAAATACACACATCAAAAGTATCTAGGGACCGACTACTTTTGCCTACTACAGAATATCAAGATTTTAAATTATAGTTTAACAATTAATAAAAACCTGCGGCAATAATTTTTAAATTTTGAATTCGTACTCTTTCAAAGAAGAATGTCATTTAAAAAATATTAAACTTTTCATGTCGAAATTCAAAATTGGAAACTGTTCGAATCGAGGCGAGCGATTCAATAATAGAGCCCCTAAACCTGAGAAACCTATTAAGTAGGTAATTTAAAAAAAACATACTTTGTCCCTGGATACTTTCTTTATATTATGATATTTATAAAAATATAGCCAAAAAGCCTGATTTTTAATAAACGACACAAAAACGTGCTTGATCCTTAAGGGGTTCCACGATGCGTGATTTTGCGGACCGACCCGGACCAGCACGCACCAACGCACCGTAGAAAGGGTGTCAGAACAAACTTATTATTATTATTATCTGAACCGGTGACGGCGTCGCCGTTGTTAACAACAAAGGGACATTTCAAAATGGCGACACTTAGTTCCAGTTTTGGCCACCGGGTCTGATAAGTTTGTGGCACTCTACACATGGCCGTCCATGGTCGTCCGCGTGAGTGTCATGAAATTTCGAATCTGATTACAGTTGTACACTTCATAAACCACTGACACAAGTCTATTTTGAATACCAAAATTAGCATCTTGATCCTTATATTACGAATACAGGCAGTGATAAAATGGCAGCAATGATCAAACACTAATAAGAAATAAAAATATAAATGATTATGTCTAATTACGATAGATTATGGAAGCTTAACCGAGCGGGATCTTGACCAGAAGTATGATACTGCCACACTACTCATTAATGATCCAAATAGAACTAAAACGCCACCCCATAAGGCAGCAGAGGGTGACATACAAAGACCAGAAGGCGCCTCAGCCAAGGGTAGGTCTTCAGCGAAGACTACTCTTAATCCTTTCCCAACAGTCGTGGACGGATCAACAGTCCTGTTCCCTACATGGATGACGTCACGCCTTCTCCTCCTAGGTTCAATACTGCCTGGGTTAGGGCAGACATCGCAGTCAGTCTTGCACAGTTCCACGTCACATTGGATAATCAAGTCCATCTCGTCGGGGAACTTGAAAGCGTTGAAGAAAGCGTACGCGATGACTGAAGCCCCAGTGTTTCCAGTTTCCCTCGTCTTCTGGAAGGAGCCAAATAGTTTTGGTTTCAGCACGCAGCCGTTGCTGTCCGTTAGAGGGACGACGTGTTCGTTATCGCTGTCGCGAGCGACGCACTCTCTAACGAAGATGTCGAATCCTGCGTCACCAGTAACTGAGATAACCAGAGTCATCGTTTCACCAATCTTCACCAATCCATTAGCCTCAGGCGCGAACGGTCCTCTACCGGTTTGGATGTCGAGACGAGCCATAGCTGTGTCACCGCTGAAATTACTCGTGATTTGATTAAGCATGCCGACGCTGAGTGACGAAACCAGCTGCTTAGTCAAATTGCCTTCCCACAAGCATCTCACTCGCCTAATGTGGTCCCAGACCTCTTGAATGCCGCGCTCGTTTTGGAGCACGAGCACGTTTTCCAAGTAGGCTTGACCTTCATTCTCAAAGTCACTATAGAATCTTGTACCACAGGTGTTCAAGCTCACTGTGAAGGAGAATTTCACTTGGTTAGAGTTCTCTCTAACGTAAACGCATTCGTCCTCATTGAAGTGGTCTTGGGAGTAGATTATGCCGTTATAGGGTTTGTTGAATTCAATGTTGATGGTCATCATATCTTTGCCACAGTCTACAGTGATTGCGTGGATGTGAGGAGGGTGGCGGTCGTCGTCGTCGTCAGAACCTGACGGTGCGGTTGGTTGAGGTTCATAAGGTGGTAGAGTCGTATCGGAAGGTTTGCTTGGTTGACTAGGTTGGTATGGCGAGGAGGTTGGCTGACTAGGTCGGTAACTCGGTTGGGGCGGCTGGCTCGGCTGACTAGGTTGGTAAGTTGGTTCACTCGGTTGATAGGAAGGTTGACTGGGTTGGTAAGTTGGTTCACTTGGTTGGTAAGATGGCTGGCTCGGTTGGTACGAGGGCTGTGTTGGCTGACTGGGTTGGTACGACGGTTGAGATGGTTCACTAGGTTGGTAAGGTGGTTGTGTTGGTTTGCTGGGTTGGTAAGGTTGTTGGGTTGGCTGACTGGGTTGATAAGTTGGCTGACTGGGTTGGTAAGTTGGTTGACTGGGCTGGTAGGAAGGGGTGTTCGGTTGTGACGGTTGGTAAGGTGGCTGGGAAGGTTGGTACGATGGCTGGTTGGTGGCTGCTGGGCCTTCGGTGTAGGATGGAGATGGTCTCGACCCAGCGGGAGGGTAGCCAGTTGCCGGTGGAAGGTAGGAGGCCGGCTCAAACGGCCTCGGTCTCTCGGGTTTGCCTCCGAAGTACTGGCGAGCTGGAATTAGAGATGAAACATGTTAAAACTGACATACTTCGATTAAGTTATGATCTTACTGATCAGTAAAAACTTTATGTTGAAAACTTACTATAAATTGTCTAATCTTATGCATCCGTAATTCATTTAATCTTAAATAATGAATATTTAGCTTTGACCCACCAGCCAATGGCTCACCATCACATCACCGGTAAACCGCGACACGTGTTTCAGTCCTCTTATTTGCAAAGACGGTTTACGTTTAAGATTAAATAGTATAGTGTAGTGGTGGTGGTAGTGGTGTAGTGTGGTAAGCCATATGCGGATGGGATACAGCAAAATATTCATTATTAAAGATCAAACTTATGTAGTATTTTGCAACGACCGAACTAAATTATAAACATATTTCATATTTATGTAAACACAAGTAATTAGCTTGTCGTATCTATGGCCGAACCTTTTCTATTTTTCTGTTGGTACAAGCCCTGTATCCATTGGAGAAGATGGTTCACCATGTCATCAACCTCCGCTTGTTGGTTCGGCTGCAGCTCCGCTGGAAAGCAGGTCATCATCAGGACTCATCATCAGGCATGAATAACGACCATCACCAAAGTCGATACACCAGGAAGTTAGACCGTTAGGAGCTATACACATGGAAAACTTGGAAGAAACAAAGAAAGATGACGAAGAAACAGAATGCAGAATTTTTGAAATATGAGATGAAGAGATTGACGAAAAAGTTGTACAGATTAATGATATATGTACAGATTTGTGTCATATTAATAATTATGACGTGATTGGTAACATGATGACAAAAGTAAAGAAAAAGAGGTTTCAGGGCAAAGGATATCGGAATTATTCGGATTTTTTACAGCAATACAAACAGGCAAGCGGGCCACCTGATGGAAAGTGGTCACCGCCGCCTATGGATATCAGCAACACCAGGGGAGTTACTAATGCGTTGCCCACCTCTGAAGAGACCTCTAATATACCTCTTGAACGATCCCATGTAATAGTCAAAAGGAAAGGAAGGAGTGAAACAGGATATAAAAATGGTGATGAAATAAAAGTGGTAAGACACAATGAAGTCACAATGACAAAGTTATATTGAAATCACAGTTGATGAAATCAGTGTACGCACAAAGAGATGAATGGCATGTAAAACACACATAAAATAGAAGATAATGGAAGATCCGATGAAGAAGTGTTTAGTCGGCATGGTAGATATATACATGAGACGATTATATAACTAATCACCTAATGAACATGCGTTACTATAAACAGTTAATCAATCATTCAAGTATTAGAACTAGACGAAAATAAAATACAAAAATCTTATTAAAAACGTGCAATGACTCATTAAAACCAACAAATTAAGAACCGAAATTCTCGATAGAACGGCAACCTGTATTAGTATTAAAATAGAGTTTATTATATCTACAGTTCTGTGAAACACATCGATGTAAAATTTTAGGTTGAAATATTTACAATTGTTGTTAATAAATAATATTACAATTATTCCATTCCCGATATTAACTCTACTTACATCAACAAAGTTTTTGAAATTACTACAACTGCTGAAGTTTGGTTTATTAGATTGTTGCCAATTATTAGGTACAATCTACACAAAAATATTACTAAGAACTAAACCAGGTGTTTTGTTGAAAGAAGGTGAAGTATTTCAAGGAATAGATACGAAGAAATGAATAGTGTACTTTTATCTTTCATGATTTTGCAACATCTGTGTATAACATTGTCAAAGACAATAGTTACTTCACATCAGCGCTATCCATAAGCATCCAAAAACAAAATTTGGCATATTGTATTAAGACATAGGTGCCATATTCTTTAACAATGGTGACCTAATGCAGAATATTAATAAACTTAGATGTGCAACATTGAAAAATAGGATATTAATGATGACACATTGAATAGTGGTGAATAGATTGTAAAGTGAATTAATGAATGAGAGAAGGCAAATGTCAGTAGCACTATGTGTACATACCGTTCCTAGTTCGTTTTCTTTGTTCTGTAAAAACAGTATTGGTGTGTTTAGAGTGATGTAATACTTAGAACTCTATTTTGTCCTAAGATGTTTTATAGCATACTTATTAAATAATTACAAATCAATTAAGTATTTTTACAAGATGGGATAAGCGTCACGCCAATAGGCACTTTCATAATTTGTGACGTGACGATATTATCGACATTACTCTCTGGTTTTTTTCGTTTTTTTTTGTTCTTGTTCTTCAGTTTTTTAATACATAACGATAACAAAAATGATGAACTACAACTTATTACTTACAGCCAATGAAGGCTAAAACCCGTGTTCACAAACAGTATTTGTCTTGTAAAGTTGCTTTACTTTACGTTCTCACAGTACTCGTCGGCGGTTAAATATAAAATAAACAAATAAATATGCTTGGACAATTCACACAGCGCCATCTAGCCTCAAAGTAAGCTAAGCTTGTGTTAAGGGTGCCAGAAAACTGATAAACTACTTACATAATAATATTTTTTTAATATATACTTATTATACATAAATACTTATTATACTAACCTAACCTTACCTAACCTAACCTAACCACACTCGTAACAGAAATTAAAATTCATAATTTTAATTCCTGCCTGGCCGGGAATCAAACCCGAGACAAGCGTGGCAGTTTGCCCTGTTAACCAACTGAACCACTCAGGTCGCCCAAAATAATATTGGTCAAATCGTTTAAAGGCCAAAAAGATTAATATTGAACTGGTTTAATTGAAAAAGTTCGAACGAATTTTAATCAATTAATTAGCAAATGACACCTGTTAATTGGGTCCTATTTTTGAAACCACTCGCATCCACGCGATCGCTCGCCTTTTAATGCTTGTCTTTTCTATCTCTAGCAACTTACCACGAGAAAGAGATAGGTAGCGCACGCGAGCGTTTTTGTGGATGCGAATGGTTACAAAAATAGGACCCCAGGCACTCGCTGGCCTTTGCCGCGGTGGTTTACAACAACTAACATGCTCGGCGCTTCGCTCCTCGCAACCTAATCCTTCCGTGACAAGACGAAGTTTTTGAAAGATTCGGTTTTGTGACAAATAAATTTCTACCCATTAGACTGACAAAGTGAAACAAAACATTATAAAATTAGATAAGGGATGATTTGGTACTTTAAATTTACATCTTGCAACTTTTTGTCAGTCGTCCATTTGATGACACACACATTTGGACTTTAATATTTGCTACATAAAACATTTGGTCCAAAAAATTTTGTTATTTAATTCCTAATCCACTCGAAATATGCTCAATGAAGTTTTGATTTTCTAAAATATCTAACCGTGAGAACGCATAGTAATACTACTTTACGTAAAGTAAAGTAAAATATGTTTATTGCACTTGCTTCCAAGGTACAAAAAATACAAAACAACCAAAACAATATTAAAAAAAGAAATAAAAGAAAATACGCCAATCGTCATTATCGTGCGATGGAGAAGTGCAATGGGCCGCTCTCAGCATAATGCCACGGCTGACGCAGTGGCACTGATATTTCAGTGCGCCCCAGACAATAGACAAGTATTGTTTGTGAATGCGGGTATAAGTAAGCCCAACTATAGAGTAACAACACCGATGCCATTCTACTTACGTAGTCGAGAGGGTGAATCGGCTGCGTACGCGCACGCCAGGAGTGCGCAGAGCGCCACCGCGCACCATCGCGCCATCTGGAATAGACAAAAGGAGAACGTCAATATAGCTAAGCTAAGCAAACTTATTATTTAAGAGTTATACTCTTAAATACCGCTGGATGCATAAAGTTCTGAAAGACCTGTATGAACTAGGAATCCTCGATTGGCAGGATATGGCGCAGGATAGGAAGAGGTGGCGTTCTATGGTTTCGGAGGCCAAGAACCACTTTGAGTCGCTGAGCCAGCGCACTAAGTATGTAAGTACTCTTAAATATATGGTGACGATGAAGCGCCAAGCGCCTGGTCGATGCTTCTAGGTCTGAGTTGATCATATAAAATATAAACATAATTGATAGTGGTCATTTCAGCCCGCTGGCTGAGTTGGATGTGGGCCGAGTTGAATAAAAAAAAAAATTATCCAGTTGGTATTTTAATTGGTTTGACAATTTGAGACCAACTCCATAATACCATACTGATGCATCGTCATCCAAGGTACATAGGTATACAAAATTTCAGCTCAACTGAACGCTGGAAAGCGGGTCAAATTAGGCTTACAAAGTTCCCGGACATACAATTTAATTTAAATAAAATTTTGTATTAAAGCTAATAAAAGCTTTATTTTTATAATGGCTGCGGTGTTAAAAAAGTACACTGCACTCCTAGTCCCTTATCTTCATAAGATTACCTATCATAATTTTAAGACCCGCCATTCTAACGCACACATACCTATATCACGAACAGAAAAACTATAGAGTTCCACAAAACGACTGCCTATATGCCTACCTTAATTAATCTTGGGAAAATATGACCACATTTTAAGCTGATTTAATCTTCGTTCAAAACAATCATTATCTTAAGTTACGTCTCTAACACATCGGTCACGAGTTGACGAGAAACATGACTTACATGTTTTGCGTAATCGGCCAAATAGAAACTGCCACGGAACTTCTGTTTTATATGTTTTGTGTAAATACCAATAAATCTGAGTTCGTAAGTTGCGTGAAGTTGCCTAAGGCGTTATGTAGAGTTAAAACTATTGCGTTGCATCGTTGAATTTATGGCAAGCTAGCCTTTGGCGACTTTATTGTTGTGTGACACACAAATGGGCAAAACAGCCGTTAGGTATATGGACATGTGTAAAAACTACATGTGGACACAATGCTGTAGACAATCTATGAGCACTATAATAGGAAGATGCAGAAATAACTGTTTATAACTAGTTACAACATAACAGAGGTAAACACTAAATACAAATCAGGATAATACAAATTGCAGATATCAGCGGTTATTAATGCATATCGACTTTAATAATGCTTGGACGATTTACTTAGCGCCTTCTAGCCCCAAAGTAAGCAAAACTTGTGTTATGGGTGCCAGAAAAATTGATAAACTACTTATATATTTTTTAAATACATACTTATTATACATGCAAAACCCAAACCCGTAGCAGAAACTAAAATTAATCATTTCAATTTCTGTCCGGCTGGTAATTGAGCCCGGGACCTCTGCGTGGTAGACCGGCATGTTAACTAACTGAACCACTCAGGCCGTCGTCGTTATTATATTTACATCAGCATGTTTGGCATTGTAGTTGTTTCGTCTAATTGTCTCTGTCGCAAACGTTTAAGTAATTATTCAACAAAGCTGGACTAGCCGGTGTGCTACAAAAGGTTTCTGATAACTCTTATTAATAATGAAATAATTATAATTATAATATATCGTCACGTAATACTAATCTAGTCATAGAAGAAGAGAAGAGAACAGCGCCTACTCTTCTTTGGGTGAACAGGTGGGACTCTGTCAAGAATTATTTAAGAAAAGTGTGGGTTTTTAAGAGTTCGGCAACGCGTGAGTGATGCCCCTGGCATTGCAAACGTCCATAGGCTGCGGTGACTGCTTACCATTAGGCAGACCGTAAGCTTGTTTGCCATATTAGTAATATAAAAAAATTCTGCTTTATCTATTTCTGACGACAAGCAACAATGCTTGCATTGTTGCGTTCCGGTTTGAAGGATAAGGTAACCAGCGAAATTACAGGCATGAGGCATTTCATCTTAGTCCTCACTGTGACAACGCACCTGCGGTTTTTGTTGCCTGCAACCTAAATGCATGCATCGTAGATGTTATGGGCGACAGTTACCGCTTACCATCAGGTGGGCTGTCTGCAAGTTTGCCATTGCGTTGTATAAAAATAACTCTTATTTTTAATGAATAAACGCCAGACCACACATAACGATAACAGCCTGTAGATAGTCATGCACGAAAAATAATTACTATAACCTTCAACGTGTAATATTCTACACAATAAAGTAAACCGCATCGAGATCCGCTAAGTACTTCGTAGAAACTAATTTAGACAAGTTTTTCTGTAAAGTGTACTTTGTACTAACCGACACTTTAGTATGTATCTATACTTAGATAAGTCCAATCATAGTACCAAGCGACGATGCCCCGGTTGTGCTCTCGCGCCTTGAAGACGATCCAGGATTTGCCCGATCAGATAATTACTGTTCAGCGACTGCCACCTAACCTCCGTAACCCTTAACAGGGGAACTTCACCAAATAGGATCTTGGTTACACATTCAGTAGCCCGAATGTTTTTGACGACCTGAGTGACTCAGGTTAACATGCTGGTCGCCACGCAGAGGTCCCGGGTTTGAATCCCGACCGAACAGAAATTTAAATGATGAATTTTAATTTCTATTACGGGTCTGGGTGTAGTAGGTATGTATTCGAAAAAACTAAATAAGTAGTTTATCAGTTATTTAACATCCATAACACAATATTTGCTTACTTTGGGGCTACATGGCTGTATGAATACCTATGTAAAAAAAAAATTGTGTGGGTTTCTTCACGTAGATTTCCTCACCGTAAAAGCATCGACCTCAGAAAAAATTATTGGTATCTCCATGGCAACACTGGGAATCGAACTCGGTACATCACGCTTACGCCATTATACCACCAACGCTAGCTATTTACTATGTACCCATGCTAATAAAGTGATAACCCACAATGACATTGCGCTACATCCAATAACCATCCAACGCAAGCCATACAAAAACCGCCAGAAAGTCCATACAAAATTTAACACCACAGCGGTTTCGCAAAGTCTCACGGCTCGGTAATTGTGCATTGTGCCAGGTTCGATTCCCAGCTTTTGATTTATAATCGTGAACCACAATAAGACGCTATCTTAACCTAATGAACCTTGGCATACATGTTAAGTTGTTGTGCCCAGTTTAATGTAACAACTTAGTACAAATTGCGGAATTTTGGGTTGTACTTCGTACGTAATTGCCCGAACGAATAGGCTTCGAAGATAACCAAACCAGGCCTTGAGTACCTACGCAAATTTACTAATGGCTTGATCGAATTGTAATTGGAACGCAACTGCAGCTTCTGCTACTAATAAAAGACCAATCAATTTCGATCGGTATTCGATTGGTGTTACAATCGTAGTCGATTCGATTGTGTGACGGTATTCTTGACAAGGGTAAATTTAATTTACGTAAAATAAAAAAACGCAAAATGAAATATCTCTTGGTAGGTAGATTTTACAAGGCAACACCAAGGAGAGCGTCGATTAAGAGTCAATTCGATTACAACTCAAATCCGCTTACCTACAAGTTTTTGGAGAATACTCAATTTGTCTCGAATTGTAATCTATTGTAATCGAATCGCAATCGAATTGTGAGATAGTAGCAGAGAGAAAAGTAGCGGACTTGAGGTCCTGATGTTTAGCTAATTTTAATAGATCGGAAAATATGGTGTCTCGATGGCCTAATGGTTAGCAGATCTGACTCGTAAGCGAGACGTAAAAACTTCCCAAGTTCGATCCCCAGTGCCTCTATGTACCAATGACCATGTGGTGATGGAGAACATCGTGAAACTTACACATTCAATCGACTGTATGATCCAATCTGGTCAGCCACGCGGGCCACGCAAGTTGGCAGTTGGTCCACTGAGACTAGATATTTTGCCTCGAAAACATTAGTCGCCTTGTACGACACCTACGAGTGTAAGGGGTTGGTGCTATTCTCTGCTACTCCACACAGCAAAATCCAAATTACCTATCTTCTAATTGCCACAATTAAACCAAAATATGGAAACCCTTATGGATTATTGTGATGTCAAATTAAATCATGTCCATTTCTATGTCTAAACGTTGTAATTGAATAAATCGCAATATCCCAGTAAGTACATAGTAATTATTAGGCAACAATTTAACTATATTCATCGAATATTCACAGTTAAACGTTTAGTAACGTTTTATGAACGTAATAGTCATAATAGAGTTCGTTAATAGTCATTTGTTGGAAGTTTGTGAATAATAAAATCACTAGAAGGTTACTTTTGTTATTTTCATTTGGCGCTAATGGTTTGAAAGGCTTGGACGCACCAAAGGAAGGTCAGGAGTAGGCGATTTAAATGTGAACTTTAAGGCTCTCCCTAACAAGCGCGATATAACGCGCCAAACGCGTTTTTGCGATAATTCGTTCTGCGTTCTTTCCAGACAGCTGCGTTTTTATTGTCCAGAAGCAAAGTGTAGCGCTCACGCCATAATTAGTGCGTTTTTCTTTATCTCATTAGCCATTTAGGCGTTATACAACCGTAAATCTTAATAAGCAATGTAAACGTTATCTGATTGGTTGGAAGACGCAATAACGCCAGCGTCCTACTTTTATTTCTGCGCTATTATCGCAGCGGTGTGTAAGATCACACGAAACAAATAAAAAATTAATTGATGAATAAGCTTGGACAACTCACATAGCGCCATCTAGCCCCAAAGTAAGCAAAGCTTGTGTTATGGGTGCTAGACAAATGATTAACTACATAAATACTTTTAAATACATACAGATAACACCCAGACCAGTGACAAAAATTAAAATTCGTCATTTTAATTTTGCTAGGCCGGAAATCGAACACGGGACATCTTACGTGGTAGACCGGCTGTCGTTAACCAATGCTGGATGTTAAACCACTGAACCATTATTGGAATATATGTGAGGCTAGGGAGTTGTGACCACACCTGTGGGACACAGGCGTTAGCTTTATGTATGTTTGTATGGATGTAGATTTCAGTAAAATCAAAGTTGCTTATACACCAAAACTTTATTAAATGCTCAAGTACCTATCCTTGAATTTGATTGTAGCTTTTAGAGTATACATAACACATATGATGTTCATATTATCACTATTGCAAACATTTGAGTTTAGTGACGTGTAAGTGTCATTTTAAAGTCTAGGTCGTCATAAAGCTGCAAATTAACAAATATTTATATCTCTAAGGCCATGACATACAATCAAACGCATAAAACCCCGATAAAATATTCCTTATTAACTTTTATTTGTCGCCATTTTTATGCAGAGGCTAACCGGCTAGGATCTCCTTAGAGGGATCTCCTTGGAGATGGGCAGAAGCGTATTGTGTTGTGTAAGCTTTTCTAATACTCGAACTTGTAAGCGAGCGGAGCTGGGTGGACTACCCAGCTGGGTGGACTGGGTGGGGATGAGTACCCACTCATCCCCATTACGTAGACCCTCTAGTGGTGTCCACAGAAGGTACGAAAGAACGTTTCTCGCTCGTACGATTCGAATGTTGAATGAGCTCCCAGCCACAGTGTTTCCTTTGGACTATGACATGGGATCGTTCAAGAGGTGTATTAGAGGTCTCTTTAGAGGCGGGCAACGCATTGGTAGCGCCTCTGGTGTTGTTGATGTCCATGGGCGGCGGTGACCACGCACCATCAGGCCCGCTTGCCTGTTTGTCTGCCGTGTTATATTACAAAATGGACTGTAAAGGGCTGTGAATGATGATGATGATAATGTTAATTACGTTATGGCGTAAAATTGCTTTTTAATCAATTTTCTCATTTTTCACGCCCATGTTAATTAGAGCCTCCTAGATAATTTTAATTTCATACCTAACGATATTTGTGTTATAATGACTCTAAGAGCCCATACATACGTACACAATTGCTGCACGGTTTGTCAGAAGTGTTTATGCAATTTTGGTTTCTATTCCAATGACTGAAAGTTTATTTTGTTATTTGTAAACAAACGCGCAGCGCACTAGTCCCCGCACAATAATCGTGTCGCACCCGCACAGTCACCACGTCGTGGGCTGCACGTTTTGTGTCCGGTTGCTATGCGGTGTCTATACGGTTTTTTTTTCTTTTATACCACCAATGTGGCAAACAAGCTTACGGCCTGCCTAATGGTAAGCAGTCACCGCAGCCT
Source organism: Blastobasis adustella (assembly GCA_907269095.1). Taxonomy (NCBI): domain Eukaryota; kingdom Metazoa; phylum Arthropoda; class Insecta; order Lepidoptera; family Blastobasidae; genus Blastobasis; species Blastobasis adustella. Next base: position 5,360,684 of record OU026132.1, read on the forward strand.
GTGGACGTTTGCAATACCAGAGGCATCGCCCACGTGTTCATTTCGCCATCGACCGGGTACTTCTAATATTTTCTAATCTGTTTTCTAATTATACATATTTAAGGTTTTCTTTTCATTTTAACATGCAATAAATGCAAATGTTTGGTTTAATTCTTTTTTAATGTTAGTTAAATGCTTTAAGTTTCAATGTAATGTTGTGTGGTGACCTGGGAGTAGGGGTTTGCAGACGAGCGTTCGGAATGCAGCGTTTGGAAGTGTTTTTATTGATAAAGTGTCTAACTCGAACTAATATCGGTAAGAAGTTTGTACAAAATACGTTCTAGTGGGAAGACAGTTATCGACAGCTGTTCAGCAGTCAAATAAAGACATGATTTAAGAACAAACCAAAACTGACTGATAAATTAAAAAATAATTTTTACAAACTGACTTTAGTTGGGACAAAAAAAGACTTTACTATCCAAACACGCCCATCCAAATGCTTCATCATCATCATCCAACCACCTCCAACTTCACTAACACCCAGTTTCTGAAACGCTTGTCAATATTAATAATCGATAAAAACTCTTTCCGTTTTGTTCCCAACTCGCCATAGATAAAGATTATTTTAATTCCTTTAATTTCTTCTTTTTTTTCTTTTTTCTTTTTTTATTTTTTATTTTTATTCTTAATTGACGATTAACAATAGACGAACGTACAGGAAACTGGCCGTAAACCGGTCGTCTGCCCACACATAACGGTGCACACTCATCCATTGCGCAACCAAGCAATCATACCGCGGAATATGTGGCGTACGAAGCGAGCAACGGATTGTTACCGTATTGTCGGATCATATGGGTGTATATTATGCAAGTTTTGGGTAACAATCACCTCGTGACCCTAGGAATTTGTTAGGTTATAGGTCTTTGGCGCTATTCAGACCAAATCCTAACCTACTATCTTACTAATATTATAAAGTTAAAATGTTTGCATTTTTGTAATTTTTTGTTTATCTATACAGAGTATAAAAAAAAAAAAAAAAATTCGTGGACAAACTCACACAGCGCCATCTAGCCCCAAACTAAGCAAAGCTTGTGCTATGGGTGCTAAATTACTGATATACTACTTAAATACTTTTTAAATACATACTTATTATACATAGAACACCCAGACCCGTAACAGAAATTAAAATTCATCATTTAAATTTCTGCCCGGCCGGGAATCGAACCCGGGACCTCTTGCGTGGCAGACCGGCATGTTGACCACTGAACCACTCAGGTCGTCAAAGTCGCTTCCAACCATCTGTGTCTATGTAGGTCTATATCTTTTAAACTATGCAATGGATTGTAATGCGGTTTTCAACTATTCGGCACACAACGGATAGAGTGATTCAAGAGGAAGGTTTGTGATCAAGAAAAAAGTGTACGGACGCTAACGAAGTCGCGTCCAGGGTCCACTAGTCTTAGAACGCTGTGCGATCACTTAGCACACGAACACTGTAAGAACGCTTGGTCAAACTACTTTATTGGACAAGTAGCCAACTACAGAGCAATACAGCGACAACACTTTCTTCGGGTATAATAAGAGGTATTTGACAAAAAAAAAACGTTTTTTTCCTTAAATATAAAATACTTACCTACGTATTTGTCGTATTAACTATTTCATTAGGTGTGTCCGGTAGAATAGCGAAGGGAATTGGATAAGGATGTCATAAAATATATTTTTTACCACTAAGGTGGCAAATAAGCCTCCACCTGCCTGATGGTACGCACTCACCGCAGCCTATGGACGTTTGCAATACCATCTGCTTAAAAATAATAAATAAAGGATACATATTTTTACATGGATACTATTGTTTTGACACCCAACATGTAAATCTCCTATATTCTTCTTAATATTTTCCCTATCCACAGGGCCAAACATTTAATTGATAATATTATTACAATAGAGAAAACTGTCCGAAAGCCTTACCGGCTTCCCGATCCCACGATCCAAGCATTTCAATAAAGCCGTTCGTCCGTCTGTCCACTTTCACCACCATTCGTGGCGGTCACGAACCTCACGGCTCTGAGCTACCTGGATGCGTAGGCCTAGGTCATTTATAGATAGCCTAGAGATTCAAATCATTCTCTAATGCAGGAAGGAATACATTAGGCGTGAGTTCAATCAATGTTGTACCAAGTCGATAAGCAAGTTACGTAATATTTTCTTGAATGGGCGATTATGATTTACTTGCATGATGTTTATGATTGTTGTAATAATAATCATTATCTTAGTGTCAATATCCCGGTTAGGCTCTCGCGTTCGTGGGCCCGGGATCCGCCTTGACCATGATCCAGGATTTGGCAGATCAAAAGAGATACTATAATATACATATAAGATAATACAGCCATGATATTATCGGTTTATTATTAGGTAAGAACTCACAAATCTCGACGCTAAGAAAAAATGCATTCGTATTTAAATAACTGATCTACTTATAAAAATTATCTTGGCGTTAATTTCCCGATTGTGCTCTCGCGCACGAGGGCCCGGGGTCTGCCTTGACCATGATCCAGAATTTTGCAGATCAGGTAATTACAGTGGAGCGACTGCCATCTGACCTCCGTGACCCTGCTACCAGGGGAGCCTGACTAGATTGGATCGTGGTTACACATTCAGTCGCCTGAATGTGCAGGTTTCATCGCGATGTTTTCCCTCAACGTAAGACAATGGTATTGTCAGTATCACTAACTTCTCGTTTGCTGTTCGCCGCAAGGCAGGTCTCACAACGCTGGTTTCCACAGCAACACACGACACAGCCCGATCCTCATGAGAACCCCAACACTCGAGAAAACGTAAACCATAAATCGCACCCAAACGAGACGACCTATATAAGTTCGTTACCTATAATAGGCTATACTTCCTTAATATCGGTAGTTTGCGCGCACTTCATAACTCGATTTAAATGCAACAATGAAGACCGATTTATCATAAGCCATATATCATCTTCAGTATAGTTCCTATCGATTTCGAACGGAATGATGTGTTGTTGCGTTGCTTAAAGGTATTGTGTAGTACCTGCCGATAATCAAGCGACCTATATAAGGTTCGTGTAATATGATGTGGTTTTTATATGGGCGGGGTTGTGAAATATAAGTTTACTTACAACGTCTGTATACAAATTTAACATTGTCATGAGGAAATAATTGTGTAACTGAGTAATAAGTAAATTTGCCAACTAAGTAAAAAGTAAATTTGCCACTTAGAGATTTGACCAAATACCGGTTGGATAACGCTTTCAAAAACGCCGAATAATAAGCGGCTAAAATATGTACAATACCTATACAGTCTGACAATATTTGCTAAAATCGATTGAAACACTCTTTTCAAGAACAAATTATACAACATACGAGTGCTTGCTACGGCATACGACACCATAAAAAATAATTTCGATTGTGCTACATTTTGTGGTCAGATGAAGTTAATTTTTTTATGTTAGAAAGTGGTCACCGCCGCCTATGGACAAAAGCAACACTGGGGGCGCTACCAATGCGTTGCTCGCCTCTGAAGATACCTCTAATATACCTCTCGGTGGCCAAGTGGTTAAGGTATCCGATTCGTAAGCGAGAGGTACCGGGTTCGAATCCCACTGCAGCCATGTACAAATTTCTGTTTTCTGTGTTATGTACATTACATGAATGCTAACCGATGCTCTTACGGTGCGGGAAAACATCGTGATGAAACCTGCACATTCAGGCGACTTAATGTGTAACCATGATCCAATCTGGTCAGGTTCCCCTGGTAGCAGGGCCACGGAGGTCAGATGGCAGTCGCTCCACTATAAATATCTGATCTGCCAAACTCTAGATGGATGGACAACAAGATTATTATTTATTATTTAGTTTTTTACTTTGCTATCGGCTTGCCCCTATCACCTTTGATGACTGATGAATCGGCCAAACATGTTTAGGAATAATGGAAACCTTACTTTTTCATTCATTTAAAAATGCTTTTGGTATCACCATAAGGCCAAAGGCTTTCGTCTTACGCCACTGAGGTATTTGGACAAGATCTTCCGATGAATAGAAGAATATGGGACACGTCAATCTACGCTACCGAAAGTTTAGGTACACAACATACAACACCATGTTTTATATCCACATACCACACTTCCGTGCCTTATGTAAGGAACATGTAACGTAATGAAATAACGTTTACCTTTAAGTATTAGTTGGCGGTATTTATAATGGTTTATCGCAACCTTTCACCTCACGATGATTCTAAATGATTTCGAATCGTGATATCTTAATTTTGATTGTAGGTACGTTGTAGCTCATTTGGGTATTCGAAGGTACTATTGCATTTTTATTAAGCACTTAAACAGCTGGGAAAAACTCAACGAGGAAGTTGCGAAACGAAAATCTATATATACATAGTATAAGCGTGGAGATTATGGCAATAAGCTCCCCTTTCGTGGAAGAGGCCCTAAGTCCTGCAGTGGACTGTTATGGGCTGTGATGACATAGTATAAAAAATTGTCGCTTCCCGCCGTCTGTCCCTATGTACGCTTAGATCATTTTAGAACTACGCAACGAATTTTAATGCGGTTTTCAACAATAGATTCAAGTGATTCGAGAAGAAAGATACCTACTAAAAAAAGGGTAGGTAGGGGTAAAGTAGGTGCACGCGAACAAAGTCGCGCCTGGTCCACTAGTGTATAAAATAAAGTCATGTTCCGTTTCTGTCGGTCTGTATTTATTTCCGTTAACACCTAAACCACGCAATGGATTTTGATGCGGTTTTCGCTATCAGTTAAAGAATTATAATAGAGCAATAGCAAATCAAATCGCAAAAGAAATCTAAGCAACAGGTATTTTAATAGAAATAAATTACTCAGAACAACCTCTAACAACTCTTTCACTCGACAAGCAAGCAAAAACAAGAATTTCACCAAAAATTTCATTCACATGCTAAAAATCATCAAAATCACAATTTTATGCACAATTACCATGGAAAGTTGAAGTTTTTTGTAACGACTTAACACGTTTTATCAGATTGAAGCCTTTCACTGTCGATTTAATGCAATTAGTCTGTGTCGTCATAGCTTATTCGCATGCGATTTATGGTGCGTGGATTAGGCTTTGGAAGCTGGAGATATGGAGGGTCATATATTATTATGAGAACATTATGGGTAGGCTCGTATGGGCGTGGTGTCCGGCAGAGTAGAATAGCACCAACCCCTTACACTCGTGGGTGTCGTAAGTCGACTAATGTTTTCGAGGCAAAAGATCTAGTATTTTGATAAGTATTATTTGTAAATACGGGTATTAGTCATCTTTCATGACTGTATAGATGGGGAATTAGCCATGTGGTGTCCGACAAAGTAGAATAGCACCAACCCCTTGTCGTGGGTGTCGTAAATCGACTAATGTTTTCGAGGCAAAAGATTTAGAGTCTTCGTAGGCTGGAAAATGGGCAGCAGCTTTTTCCATTGTTATATTTATAACGCTTTGATCTGCAACCAGCCTGCCAAGCGTGGAGATTATGGCAACAGCCTCCCCTTTCGTGGGAAAGGCCCTAAGTAGGCCAACATACATCATCATCTGAGCCCATAACGGGCTGAGATGTGATGTATGTTGGCCCTGGTCTACTGGCAGCGAGCTTTCAGAGCCGATAACTATAGTTAAGCAATGCCAGAGTCCGGAAACTGGGTGGGTCACCGTTTCGTACTGTAAGGCTAGTCGAACCGGAAGCCGATAGCGTTACGATATTTTCTTAATATGACACAGTTATGGGCAAGTTAAAGAGCAAGAGCGTCGGTGGCCCAGTGGTTAAAGTGTCCGACTCGTAAACGAGAGGTATCGGATTCGAAGCCCAGTGCGGTCATGTGCGTAAAATTTACGACGCAGTTTTGACTGTTTCGCTAATCAGCCACATTAATGTCACTATTCACTTCGAAAAATTTCTTGCGCTCGATGACGTAGGATTACATACGGCGCCCTCACAGTCTATAGTATTATCTATGGTCACGTGTCAATTGAGGCTAACGAAACCTGGAATGCAAAATATGAACTTGCGTCATCTGCATACAAGGCGACCACACACAGCTGGCCACAACGACTTCCAGGAAAAATATAGCTTTGAAATATTCATTAAAAGCTAAGTCACGTAAGTTACGTATCGTGAGAAGAGAGTTCAGTAAGATAACATAAATTGTATGAACAATAGTCTGCAGAGTGACATATACTAAGAATCAACGCTTCCGTTCTGGTTGAAATTGATGAGTGTACTAGTAAAAGATAGTATAGTTTTTGTGGCCGTAGGTATGAAGGACTGGTTTTCTAAGGGTACGGAACCCAATTTAAGGATTCACAATTAATAGTAACGAATGGACAGCTATGCCCCACCGTAGATTGCATTTAACATCAGGTGAGATGGCAGTCAAATACCTTACCTTTTTCTATCCTAAAAAAAGTAATTGTGAGGTAGGTAGTTCTGTTTAATCTTATTATAGACCTACGTTTATCTATATGGATATGTTTTTAGATTCTAAGATGCTCGTCGAAATATCTACAAGTCGACCTGGTCTCTATTTCTTATCAATTTGATCGTTGTACACTCCTGCCATAGGTTTACATAAATCCTTTTCGTTAATTGTCTTACTCCACTCTCTAGGGCAAAACCAACTACGCAAATCCATAACATCAATAATTCATATTTTAAATACTTCAGACTTAACGTGGATAGACCTCCTACTAAGTGGACCGACGATCTAGTAAAGATCATAGGTACCAGCTGGGTGCCGAAGGCACAAAACCGGTCTTTGTGGAGATCTGTGGAAGAGGCCTATGCCCAGCAATGGGCGTCTTCCGGCTGATGTGATGAACTGCTGCTAGTCATCAACAAAAGCCACACTTTGTTCCATTTACTCCATTCAGCATCCTCGCAATTTGTCACTGCATCTGGCCGGCGGGTGTCCTACACTACGGTTGCTACTTGCTTTTCTGCTGCCTGTTAGGCTGATTACGTCGAGAATAACATTCGTAGCAGTCGAAGGCGAAAATTAAGTAAAAAATTGACCAAGTGGCCTACATACGATCTACCTACGAACCGAACTCTTCAAAAACCAACTTATTAAGATGCCCTTTGAAGTCTAAACATTCGTTACATAAAAGTGATGTGTGCAAATGACCAATCACAGGTTTACGCAAGGCGTAAGCCACGTAACTGGGACATGGGAAGATGCAAAGCGACTTCTGTAATTAGTGAAAATTGGGCATGTGTTGGCGAGCCAACAATTGCTTTTGCCATTCACAAGTTTCAATTCAAACCTACGCAGTTTTGAAATTTTTTTATTGGACTATCACGGCTTTGATCGCCATCTCACCTGGTTGTAAGTGACGATGCGGCCGAAGGCGGAGCATGCTTGTCTAGGAGCAGCCTATTTACTCTAGCCTTGCAGGCGTCCAGTTTATCATGATAGGGAACACCATCGCAGGCCTCGCCTTGCTAGATAACGCCATGATTGTCCGCCGATATTGCGTGCATATTTTAATGTAAATTAATTAGACATTGAGGAAGATTTAATGTGGTATCTGCCTACCCTTGTGGGGTAAAGGCGTGACGGCATGTATGGTTGTATGTATTGAAGAAGAATTGCAAATATATACTACGCTGTAGGGAGCTGTGAATTAAGAATATTTTATTTAAAATCCTGCCCCGGTTAGAATTTTATTTGAAAAGTTAAGAAAATCTTGTAAGTCTTGGAAGATGGATAGGGAGGCCTTTGCCCTGCAGTGGGACAGCAATGGCTAAAAATAAGCTTGTTCTAAACAATATATTTTTATTTGTTTTTATTTCATTTAATTATGAGTGTGAATAAATTTTTTTATGCTACTTGGTGACAAGTGAGCAGACAGCCAGCACATAATGGTAAGTGGTAACTGTCGCCCATAAAACCTACGATTTTTAAATGTAATGAATATTGTCATCCAAACTAAGCCAGTATGAAAAATTTCAATCCGATTGGATAGGAGAAGATTCGCCCAAACTTACAGGGCAAGTTATAGAACCAAACACCACCCGGAAACAAAACCAGCCAGGAACAAAATAAAGCACCCTACTGAGCAAGACCAACAAAGCGACAATAGCATAGAAAGTACCGGAGGCGAAACAAAACATACAGCAACTGAGTTAAACGGTGAGTTATTTTGACATAACACACGTAACTATAAAGACCCGGGGTCGTGAACGCGGGAAAGTGAGCCGGAGTCTAACGGCGGCTTCGCGTGCAAGGGTCATGTGGATGTTGCATTCTATTGATAGATTTAGGGGGTTTTGACACCTATCGTAAGACACCTGTCGCAAATATGTAGTTATCGACTGCAATGTTAGCTGTTTTACAAGCCGATGGATAACACCGTTAAAAAGAAAATAGTAGAAAGAACGAAAACCACTTCAACCTGTAAATATTTTTATGGGGCTTTGCCCCACCACTCATTCCCACCGCTGCAACTCCTGTGTAGCCAAGATCTACAGTGCGCCCGAGAACAAGCTAATACTGACTTGAAACCCGACTAACACATTGACAGCTCTATTTCATCCGATTCTTATTGTAAATTGTGGGACGAATGCCACTATAGCACTCAAGAGCTGTAAAATAATGTAGTGACTCTTTTCTGAGTTATATACATTAGTTGAATGCTAATGATGTTCTTGTTTTGCACGATGTTTTCTCAGTAAAAGAAAACATCATGATAAAACCTGCACGTCAGGCGACTGAATGTGTAACCATGATCCATTTTGGTGTAAAAATCAGATCTGTCAAATCCTGGATCATGGTCAAGGCGGACCCCGGGCCCTTGTGCGCGAGAGCGCAACCGGGACATTAACGCCAAGATGATATTTATTATTTTATAATTATAATGCTTGAGGACATACAGTTTCTAAAGACTAAAACGATTCCCAGGCCTGCAGCAGTCGAACAAAACACTTTTAAGCTTAGCTTTTAACAAAATCGTTATATTAAGGTGAGGTAATTCCCAGCTATTTAAGCACAATAGCAAATATGTACACAAAAGTCGTCCCAAAAATGTCCATTAAACATTACCTTAATTGAGAGTCAGATTCTTTCTGCCTCATATATAATAGTTAATACTGCGTTATGTCATCAGTAGATCACATCAACCCAGCTGACCTTCTTTGCATGGGAACTGTGGCAAAACGAGAAAATGACTCGGCTTTTACTGCACTCGTATGTGACTTCAATTGTAGTTTAAGTTTGATTCGAATTCATCTGTGAATTTGTCTTCGTTATTAGTAGCTACCATCGTGTGCATGATCTTAGATTTGTTGAGAAATGCTTACGAATAGGTATTGCAAATAGTTGAGGTTACAATTTAGTGACCTTTAGATGATTTGCATGAAAATTTGGTCGAACAACCTTCTTTTATCGAATTTACATACATACATACATAAAGCTCAGGCCTGTGTCCTATAGGTGGGGTAGGCAAAGACTATGGACATTGACTTATCGAATTTAAACTAACAAAATCCCAGGTGAAAGAAAATAGGAAGGAAATATATTACATAATACTACAGTACTCACCTTAGGTTAAGGATATAATGTGGAACCGAATAAAGTGCTATGTCTACATGTAATTCCTAAGGAAATAACAATTAACGGTGCAATGAATATAATCGAACTAATTTCTGAAACGAGTAGTTTTTCGAAAAATTGTCATCGAAAATTCAGTTAAAATCATAAAAACCTCAGGAGTGTTTTCAAAGTCAACTTTAATTAAAATTACGATGGCCGACATGTTTGCAGTAATCAAGGTATGTGACCGACCATGTGGCAGTGTGGTAATCGGCAGAGTAGACTAGAACCATACCCTTGTGGATGTCTTACAAGACGACTAATGTTGTCGAGACATAAGACTGGAAAATGGGCAGCAGCATTTTCCATTGTTATATTTATAATAACAGTACGATCTCCAACCCGCCGGCCAATCGTGTAGATCAGGTATGGCAATAACCTCTCCTTTCGTAGGAAAGGACCTGAATTCCTGCAGTGGACTATTATGGGCTGTGCTGATGAAGGTATATGACACAAATACGATAAACGGTACAGTCATGTAGCAATTCAAGACTTTATCTTATTTTAGTTTTCCATTACTCGCTGCCTGCACCAACCCACATATCGACAGTTGTGTATAAAGTCATTGGACTAAACACCGTCATCAATACCGGGGTCAGTTAAGCGTGAAACCGTTCTTGGATCACTGCATACTGATTTGACATTTCGAAACAGATGTTGTATTGATTTGCCTAATAAACGTTTGTTTGAATAATATTTTCCCGAAGGATTTGTACCTAAGTTCGGCATCCGAATGGAATCCAAGAAAAGCTGCCCGAGGTATTCTTTCACTAATAGGAATCTACGTTCTTCCTGAGTGTGGAACGCTGCTCTTACAGTGAGGAAAACATAGTGATGAGACTTGCACATTCAGGCGACTGAATGACTCCATTGTAATTACCTGACCTGCCAAATCCTGAATAATGAACAAGGCGGTCACTGGGCTCTCGCTCTTGAGCACTACCAGGACATTAACACCAACATGATTATTTTTACAAAGTAGTCCTCACTTGACATCGTAGTCAAAACCACCAAAATCGTGATGTCAGATGTTAAATAACTGCTAAGGTCCCCCTAAACACACAGTCACATCACAATAATCTAATGAACAGTTCAAATTTGCCATTACATAGGGTCATTGGTTACGTAATCTTTGTTACGAAATGTATTAGCACTTACATATTCCTCTGATATTGTATGCAGTTTTGAGGTCGAGTCGTTGTATAAATATTGTACGGGGTCATATACAAACATGTGAATGTGCATAAACAGCTATGGGTATACTAGAGGTATAAATTTAATAAGGCTTAAAATATCAGTGTGTAGCTAACAAAACAGTTACCTAATAAAGTTTTACTAATAAGAAACCTTCTTACCATTCATTTAATTTGAATTGTGTTGAAGTATCAGAAATAAACTGGATGTGACGGTGCGGATTTTGTATGGTGGTGAATATATAAAAGCTAATGTGAAATACAAATGCAAAGGTATTAGTGCAGATGTCGCCTCTAAATAATGCTTAGGAACTAAGCCACTGATAAAAAATGCAAATGGAAAATTTGCTTCACGGACATAACATCATCATCATCCTGGCGATAAACCCTGGTTTCGCTCAAGGAAAGAACGGTTTTGTCAAATATATCTCTAAAGCAGACAAAAATTTGCCCAGCCATGAAATAAGCAAACTTTTAATTCGATTCAATTCAATTCGTTTATTGCATCAAATCTCTTTGAATTTATTTAATCCTCTATCGCATGCATGTGAGTAAATACCATGGACTTATTTTTATCTAACGTAAATACAAAGTTGAAACTAGCTGATATCCATCATTTACCATAGACAAGTCTCAAGATCTTTTCCCAAGGAAACTAAATTGACGTTTCAAAACTAATCTGGTGTACCTTACAATCATTTTGAATGGCCTTAACTTTATTGTGCATTAGTTTTAAGGCAAATAGTTGCTATCAAACTAAAATAAATCTTATGTCGCGTGCATTGTAGTTTAAAACTCGATTCTTTGATGTCTGCAACCATAAGTACCTCACGTGGGAAATTATTGTTTTTGCCGTCAACGATCATATCACGTAAGGTATTGTTTCTTATACAATTTCTTGGTTAACCGAGTGAGCTGAATTGTACGGGTGTCTATTTGTCCGTATCGTTAATTTTGATTGATCACTCAAAATCGTCGGAACTGTTACTGCTATGCAATAGAAGCAGCATAAGGTACTGGCGCACTGCACCGATTCGAATTCGAGAAATTACTGAGGTAGCCGTAGTTGGTACTATTTTTATGACGGCTTACGCAAGATCCGAATTCTATCCATGTTTGTGCAAGCGTCCAGCAGCTGATATGATGATGATTGAACTTTTAACACATAACCTATTCTATCGCCTAAATCCACTGGTTGTTGTTTAAAGATATTTCAAGAATTACCTGTACAAGAAGCTGCTTATGGTACGATTAAACATTTAGTTCTACTAGAATTATTATTTGTGTTAGTTTTAAATATCCATCCTTCTATCATTCTTGATTATATTTGGAAATTGATTTTCTCTTTTTCAAATTTTGTAGGTAATATGTAACTTCCATCTTCTTAGTTATCGTGTCAAAGATAAATAGGTTAAGTCTATAAATTTTTATAGTACATAACTCCCATGTATGTTGCGTATCGGAATAAACTTTTTATTATCTATGTACTATTACAATCGGCCTAGTGCCTAGTTATTAAATTAAATGAATCTAGCACAAAAAATAACAATGCCACACCACATTACATTTCCATCTCAAACTGATCTCTCTTAGTAATATTTAGTTTGTGATAGTTTTGAAATAAACGATCTACTTGCAGATAAAAGACGTATTTCGAGAGGCAATAAAAGAGAATTACTCAACACAGTATATGCTGGTCCGTTGTCTTGTTCTCTGATTAACCTTCGCTATGATATTATTTCGGATCATAAACTTTAATAATGGACCACGAGATCTTATTCAGTACTCTAATTTGCAATTTTGAGATGTTGAGGTTACGATAGCTGTTGGGCCGCGTTAGAAAACTTCATATGAAAGAGTTCAGTATGCCAAATGCTTTTACGTTGAAGAAAAACAGAAAGAGGATATTTATGTATATTTAATACATTTCAAGAAAAAGATTATGCCCATACATTGAATAGAAAATTTTTTATACCCTTACTATCCTTGTCGCAGTAGGAAGGTCTTGAACGTAAGAGGGCGTCAGTGTTTTACCTTCTATAGCTTTCCTATTAGCGACATGTTAGTTCCTGCTTTCCCCAAATTCGTTATTATTTTTGTTAACTACTATTGTTTTAGAGAAATTAGATTGCCTGTCATTGATATGCCTTACTAGCTTGCACATTTATGTCGGGAAGTAACTGATACCTACGATGGACATTACGTGAGTAATAAAACTACCACATCTTAAACCATAAATAACAAACCCGATCCAGGAAACGCTTTAAAATTGAAATTCAGTTCCGTCCGACTATAAAAATCACAAACAATTGCAAACATACAGTAATGACGACTAGGATCAAGAAGTGGCATACAATAGTGTCATTGTACTACCAGAAGATTCGCACAGATCCCACAGATTGGGTATCATAACGAGCGTCTTTTTGCCTTCACAGTCGGCTTAATCTGCTTAACCAGATGCACAGCAATTAGTCAATCTTCACACATTAGGTGTCGTTTACAACACTATCAAATTCAATTAAACGTTCTATAATGAGATCTGTATACTTGATAACGCGCAGTCACTCATTTAAGACTAATTGTGGGTTTCGCTGGCAAAAACAAAGGTTTTCAAACCTATACAATAGGCTATCTAGATTCTAGTCTGCTAGTAGTATGTAGGTAAATAGTATTTGCATAACGTGCAATGTGCAAGCTGCAGCTATGCGTGGGAGTTCTAAAGTTAATAGTCGATTTACTGTGTGATTTAAACGAAATGGTTATAAACTGTGTGATATGGTTATAAGTTGCTATCTAATGTGGTAATAGTGGTGAATGTGCGCAATCAAATGTTATTGATCCCCAAATTTCTTTTTGATTTTATGTTGGTACCTATAATCGCAAAAATCTTCGGAGTCGATGAAACGTGTGAGGTAGACTGGCTATGTAACTCAGAGAACCTTTGGCCCACGGGGCGGACAGGTTCTCGAGAGGCAACCACGTACGGGCAAGCCGGGGTAAATGGACGACCTTGTAAAGGTCATAGAGAGTCGATTGATGTAAAAGGCATAGAGCTGAAAATGACCTTTCCAAATAATAATTGAGAATCTTCACAAAGATTGGCTACAAAAACAACAGCGGAGTTGATGCAGTCGCCATGGCCAAAATCATCATTATCATTCTAGTATGGTCTTAACAAAGAGACTTTAGATACTAAATTGGCGGCAGAAGACCTCAAGCGGCGCATAAGTGCATTCTTTGGCCAGGGATATATAATTGAGACATTTGGGTAGATACGGTGGGCCGACCTAAAATGAATGGGATAAGGGCAGGCAAATGATGATGATAGAGTAGATACTCTGGGATCCTGGGACCAAGTGCCTGAAAGGTATTCCAGGATCTGTCCTGCTCGCCGCGTAACGATTACCGATTACCATGATGAATGCAACTGCGTCGAAAAATTGGGCTACTCGTCAACAAAGGTACGCAATAGGAAACCTGGAAAATACCCTTAAAATTATCAAATATTATAATATGATTCTTGTGCGATTGTTGTGTGATAATAAGGTAAGTTCAATAAAAATTAAAGATTTTACGAAATCTCAACAAAAGATAACATCACCGTAAAATATTTCTATCTATAAGGGTCATTTACATTTTATGGATGGCAGACAAATAAAGTAATCTAACCTACTTTCTCATTCACAATATTAGTGGAATACCTGATCCAAACACAAGATCGGTAACGGCTTTAGCATTCGAAATTTCAAATAACGACTCATGATTGGCCGGAATCGTCCAATCGTGAGACGAGCCAATTAGCCGACGAGGAAACCTGTGGAAACGGCATGATTGCACTGAAGAGACTGTATTTGCAGTGCAAATGCTGCATGAAGCTTGTTTGAGCATCGATTGGTCTGCAATTAGATTTTACGTTCTAAGTTGAAGTGTATGCTCCTCTTCTGACGCAAGCTTGCAAAATTGCAGATAAGTGACGAGGTTTAAGTAATTTCATTCCTCATTTGTAATGTTCGGTTATTGACCTCTCCAGATGATGTTCCGAAGTGGATAATAGAGCAGTGAATGACAAAGTAGATAATTTTTGTGATTGCGGGTTGGTGTAGTAACAACTTCAATTCTTTGTTAATGAAACAGTTATACCATTTAATGAAAAGACATTTAGAAACGGTACATCGCCAACTATTGTCATCTAATGGACATTTGCCTGTCTTTCTTAAGAAAAAAAAGATAGGAATCAGTCCAAACGTTTGGTACTATTTGTACTCATCGTTATCATCATGTATAATTATCACTCAATATTAATACCAAAATATTGTGCTTAATACATAATGTTTTTGTATAAATGTAGTGACAAACCAACATATCTACAGTTTCTCATAAACATTTCATTAGAAATCATAGTCCATCTTTTATCTATTGTATTCCTTATTTATTATCCACTAGCGGACCCGGCGCGACTTCGTTCGCGTACACCTACTTCACCCTTACCAATATTTTTTTTCTTGCTTATAAACCTTCCTCTTGAATCACTCTCTCTATTTTTGAAAACTGCTTTAAAATCCGTTGTGCAGTTTAGTAGATCTAACCGTACATAGATACAAGGGACAGACGGCGGGAAGCGACTTTGTTTTATACTCTGTATATAAAGATAGAAGCAGTTACTTCATCAATAATGCATATGTCTTCGCTACAAGCCCTTCGCTACCCAGGCTCATCACTAAAGGTCATCCAATGCTAAGCAGACCGGTTAGTCGTGTAACCTAGGAAGCCTAAGCTAGGACCTAGAACTTTCTATGACCTGTGACCGTGCGCGTCGGGACAAGGCTTTCCATTTCATTGCGTCGATTATCTCATGAGCTTGCGAAGGTGAAAACTCGATGAGTTTATTCTGCCTAAGTGGGAAACCTAGGAAATGTTTAGTTGAATTTGTTACTGAGGCTTGGAGACTGGTTTTTATCTCCACGATCGGTTTATGGTTAAAATATGCGCCAATCAAATTAACAGCTTAAGAAACAACTAAAGCTATTTAGTTAGTGTTTAGATAAATGCCCGGCGCATCTTGCACAACGCATCTGGCCGTGTGGTGTCCGGCAGAGTCGAATAGCACTAACCCCTTACACTCGTGGGTGTCGTACAATTCGACTAATATTTTCAAGGCAAAAGATCTAGTCTTCAGTAGATTATGGCAATAACCTCCCCTTTCGTGGATAGGCCCTAAGTTCTGCAGGTTACGGGCTGTGACGATGACAATGCATCTTGTATCCTGTGGCTCAACGCTACCTGCTGTAAAGTTCCTATCTCAATTTCTGTAAAAGTTGCCTGTAAGAGATCGCTTGTAGCGATAAGGCTGCCTTTGCTCATGTGTCCCTTGTTATAGTAAGTAATTGATATTGTAATATTTTATGAGCAATAAAGTGTTAATCGATCTATCTATCTTCAAGTATCAGTCTTTGATTGGATTCTATTGTTTAATTCGATGCCAGTAAACGAATGATCATCATCATCTTGGTGTCAATATGAAATATACAGGGCCCGTGGTCCGCCTCGACCATCATCCAGGATGTGGCAGATCAGCTAATTATAGTACAACGACTGCCGTCTGACCTCCGTGATTCTAATAACAGGGGATCCTGAACAGATTGGATCGTCGTTAAGGGTAACTATTCACTCGAATGAATGTGCAGGTTTCATCACGACGTTTTCCCTCACCGTAAGTGCATCGGTGTGTCCAACTGACGTACATAACTCAGAAAAAGGTCCGGCTTACGAGTCGTACCATTCAGCAGAAACACTGCTCATTTTATGGCCTACGAAGGTCGAAGCGGGTCTTTAGGACAACATCTAAAAATCCGCTGCAACAATTTCAATGAAATTCAGCCGAGAAATAGGTTTACGAGCCATTCGCAAATGCTTAGAATTTATTTAGCACCCATAAAGCTAGCTATGCTTGGTCCAGATGACGGTATACCCATTGTCGGAGAGCATCCATTTAAATATATTAAGTTGATTGTGTAAATACGTCCTCCAGTCGCCATGACCCGTCGGTTTCATTCCGACACATCAGTAAAGAACATTTCAAAATCGCATGATGTACAGTAACTGCATGTCGACCTACCAGAACCAGTATAAGGTGAATTAGCGTCTCTATAGATGCGCATAGCAATGTTAGCTTCTTTTATACTGGTTTATTGTAGGTCGATTTGCTTTTGTACAGTCCGTTCCCTAAGTTATGTCACCAGACATAATGGTGTTCTGAATGCACATTATAGACTGCACCGTTAAAATAATGCTAATAATATATAATATTTGAATCGGGAAACTATTGTTCCATAATCTCTTGTTAAATATGGGAAGGCAGAAACAAAATGATAGAATGTGGCAGAATGTATAATAGCAAACTGAAAGTTAGCGGAAGGCATGAGCAAGAGTACCTTGGTTCATTTAATTAATAAAGTTAGTCGAAGCGCCATTGAGCCACAAAAATTGCCTACGTATATGAATGTAAAATAATACCATCACCCCTTTTTAGGCAGAGACTGTTCCGACCTACTTTCTTTAGTCGTAGACTTCAGGGTAAGCAGGTTAAAATAATGAAGAGAGGACTGTAGTTTTAAATGAATTTAATGCGTTGAGAAAAGAGTTGCAAAGGTAATGAGAGGCTGCTGATCCTCGTGAAAGATAGGTGAATAATGAATACGTTTAAATATTTAAATTCTGAATATGATTTACAATAGGGTTAAGCGAAGGTACCTACAGCTACAATGTACCGCCAAAGTTTGTATACCAAAAATGAAATTATTAATATATATTAATAGAGACAACCACATTTTCCTATAAATGTACTAGGTGCGGCCCATGATGTACATACATACAAAACCACCAATATCTGGTGACATAACTTGGGGAACAGACTGTACCTGCACAATCAAAACACCAAGCGAACATTACAATTTATGGCAAATGATACTAACGCGTCGTTACCTCGTCAACGTAGATCATTAAAAGAAACGACGAAATCGTCGACCTAACTGCCTGGGTATAAGGTTGATATTCAGCTAACCATTTTGGGCCAAATAAAACTACTAGAGGACAAATTCATAATTATGTGAAGGGATATATTTGTGATACTCATCCTTTTTACAAGGTGTTTGGAATTGGCTATTGCATTTGTCCGAGGTTTTATAGCATTAGTACCGGGTGTCATAATGCGAATAGCTTAATGGCTGTTCTGTAAGTGAAGGATGTTGTTAAAAGTACGTAAACTGAAAACAAGCTGTTGGCTAACGACTTCGCTCGTGCAGAACAGTAGTTTTTAGGAAAACATATTTGGGCAACCCTTTTTATTAGATTAGATGTTAATACTCGAAAAAAGCTGAAATACAAGTTTCAATTATTTAATTAATAATGTGAAGGGAGCTCAAGCCCAGAAGTGGTTATGTTAATATCAGGGTGATGTGAAGTAAGTAACTACAAGTGAAATACTTCATAATTTGTATTTTTCATACACTTTAATGCTTGGCACCTTTTTAAAAACGAAGTCCTCAAATAAAATATTTTTTTTATAAAAAGCTTTTATCATCACCATCATCTTGGCGTTAATGTCCCGGTTGTGCTCTCGCGTACGAGGGCCCGGGGTCCGCCTTGACCATGATCCAGGATTTGGCAGGTCAGGTAATTACAATGGAGCGACTGCCATTTGACCTCCACGACCCTGCTACCATGGGAACCTGACCATGGTTACACATCCAGTCGCCTGAATATGCAGGTTTCATCACGATGTTTTCCCTCACCGTAAGAGCATCGGTCAGTATTCAAGTAATTTACATAACTCAGAAAACAATCATTGGTACATGGCCGTAGCGGGATTCGAACCCGGGACCTCTGGCTTACGAGTCGGATATTGTAACCGCTCGGCCACCGACGCTGTTATAAAAAGCTTTTATCGCGCTACCTTATTGCGTTCATTAGTTCCTATGCCATCTTCCGACTCCATCATCAGACCAGCTCCGTCATCGAAGTTACATAGGTATATCAAATTTCAACTCAATCGCATACCAAATGGTTAAAAATGGTTGGCAAATTTTGACTGACAACTTACAAACATACATACGAACAGTGCAGGAAAAATATAAGCTTGTATTAATGCGATTAAATTGTATCAGTAGAATTATGACCTGAAAATCCTGTAGAATAAATTCACAGCATAATTCTAACTTTTTTATTTTTTTATGTCTATCGTAGACAAACTGGCAAGCAAACTGACGGAAAGTATACTAACTAATAAATTTGCTTAAAATATCAACATATTGCACAACAAGTAAAGTGAAACCTGCTGCATCGGCATACAGTCGGAACTTCGGAAGTGAATAAACCGAACGGAAAGTGTTCAAATCAACGCATCATACAAATAGATGTCTTGACATTCCAAACGTTTAAGCTGTCATGATTGATGGCCAACAATTACATAATTGTTTCATACAATATGGGCCACGAAGAGAATTGATGTCAAAAGTCATCAAACGAAGATCTCTATTGAATGTGTTGTATGAGTATGACCTATTGGCAGAATGACATAATATGACCGTAATGCTTTCTCGGGTAATGTTATGGACGACGACAATGTTGTAAATTGGTTTTAAGCTTCGACATGTAATGTCCAAGGTGTCATGTAATTTTAGACGTTTTAGGTAGCTGTTAGCTAAGACAGTGTTGGGGCAAACAAATGAAATGGTTACCTAACAGTTTTGGAAACTGACAGAAATTATCTGATTAGATAAGAACTTTAAGGCGATTTGAAAGACCATTAGGAGTCCGTAGCACAAAAAAAGGCTTTTCGCGTCTGTCTGCAAGTATATCAACTATTTCCTCCTAAACCATACGTTTTAATTTATACTATTAAAGTCTTCTACATGTTACATTTCAGAGACCGTGTGAGCTTAAACTGTTATTTTTTCTTTCTGAAGAGTTAGTCAGTTTAATATTTGGAAATTTAAAAAAAAAACAGACTGACACTTCGATATACCTAGCAATATTATTGTTAAGATTACACTAAAGGAAATTATATTTCCTACATTAAAAAAAACTGTTTATTTATAATATAATTGACTGATGAGTATTTTGACACCCCAAACAATACCGAAATAAAATGTATAACCTTTTGTTACAATACAAGAAGGAAGTCACGATTTGTGGCATCTACAACACGACTAATTATAAGCCAAATATCCATTTTTACATGCGTTGCGTTAGAGTACCTATTGAATTAAAATAGCGCCTTGGGCTGTAGGAAGGACATTGTTGCTTTATGTTTTGGATACTCTTCCCAAGCCAACAATCGCATATGCAAATTTCGTTTAGGTACATGATATTACGCAGCAAATGGCAGGTTCCTTGAATGTAATTGGGATTTTAATTTTGAGATTTACTCGAATTTACATAGTTTAGAATTAATTATTTTTTTAATATTAGGTTAAGTTAGGTTTTTTTGTTTATTATAGGTTAAACAATACTTGGTTCTTAATTGTTTGTTAACAGAATTTACTAGAATTTTTTTATTGCTTTATTTAAATTACAGTCGTAATGTCATCGAGCAGATAACTAACTCGATGGCGGTAATTAATATTATTTGCTCATATTATTTATGATTCATAAACACATTTATAATGTTTCAATACATAAATACATAATTTAATAATATTTGTTTTATGTAAAATATTGGACAGGTCAAGCGTTCAGACCTAGCATAATCTTGTGATAATTAAATTTGCATATTTGTTGTTACATCAACTTTCAATCAATTCTTAGTAAAGCTAGTGTTCGGCTAATTTCTTTCGGCAAGAAATAAGTAGGTTTTTATTAGGGGAACCTGACCAGATTGGATCATGCTTGCTCATTCAGTCGCCTGAATGTGCAGGTTTTATCACAATGTTTTCCCTCACCGTAAGTGCATCGGTTAGAATTCAACTATTAAAGTAAATCGATACTGCTGACTGCTTTTACATCTATTAATTATTCTAATTTTACGCTGTTTTAGCTTTATACGTTTTAGCGGCGACTACCGTAGCTGATTTAATTAATATGGTGGATTCAATATTCTTCAAAACTGAACTAGTTACGAAAATATTAACCAAAAGTGTTCTTTCGTAACTGGTTGCGAAAAATAGTTGCGAACGTAGATGAAAGGACCACAAAGCGTTAGGGAAACGCCGATTCGGCAGAACCTCGTCCTGCCTGAAACCAGGCGGGGTCGCTGCCAGGATGATGATTATTATTTATTTTATTCTATTCTTAATTAAACAAAGCTATAAAGCTTTAATACCACTGTAATACAAAATTGTGTATTGAGTTTAAATAAATAAATTATTAGTATTATTTACATAAATTACTCTCACTACTATAAGCTGGATTATGTATCGGACACAACCATTCGGTGTTACAAGTAATAACTGATTTACAATTTTTATTTATGTAATACAGCAGACAAACAGTCAAGCGGGCCACCTGATGGAAAGTGGTCACCGCCGCCTATGGGCATCAGCAACACCAGGGGCGCTATCAATGCGTTGCCCGCCCCTAAGGAGACCTCTAATATACATCTAAATTTCAATTACAATCAGATATAAGTGAGATTTAGAAGTGGAGTATTCTACTCCCCATTTTCAGAAAATCACAAATCATACTAATGATGATTGGTGATTTTGGTGGCCTAGCCAATTTGCTGGCCTAAGCTACAAGGTGTTTTATTGTGTTTTGTACGGAAATTATCGCTTCCGGACATAAGACCGCCTATGCGATGTAATTGGGTGCGATGCGACGTATTTTTTTAATTTAACAAAATAAATTCTAAACATTTCTTGTATTTACACCCTGGGTTTTAAAAATTGTATTTGAGTTTTGGTGTGATACAATGTTACAAGATTAATTCAAATATTTTTTTAAATTATGATTTGGTACACGTGTAATGTTTTTCGTAATTAGTTTTTTGGCATAATTATTCGACGTTAATTGGTGACATAGAAAAAAGAAACATTAAAAAGAAAATTGCGAGAAAAAAACACTCACCATAAAATCTTCTTCAACAACAGTAAAAACAACAAACACCGAAGCGAGACTGGAAAAGAGAAACAAAGAGGTCACAACACTTGTCACTGGCCAGATATCGATCACGAGGGAAAAGGAAAAACTCACGTTCACTCCGACAAATTCAAATAGGGAATACGCTGACTTGCGAACGTGCTTGCAGAGTGCTCGCGTGCGTTTTACCGTCAACGCTTTTAAGCACCTTTCGATTTCCACCACCACTGGCCCAAGAGCGCTTCCCTGAGTGATGCCGGTTGTAAACGAGGGTTCTACTTAAACGGGTCGTGTTTTGACCAAATTGGGGGTATAGTAGACATCAATTAATGAAGATTCGGCAATTGGAATAAAATCCATAGGTTCAACGCTGGCTTTGCTTGCGTAAATCGAAACAATGAGACCTCGAAGGCTGTGGATAATTTAATTAGCACTCTTTTTGTTTTAAGGGGAAATAGGTTTTTGTCAGTTTATTAAGACGCGTTAATTTTTTTGTTAGCAATTTGTTATGATGTTTATCTTGAAATGTTTCTTAGAGAACGATCTACGTTCGAACGAGCTCGTAAATTTTTATTTGTCTTAAAACTGGTAATTGGTTAATTTTTTAATGTTTTTGTATTTTAATTTTTGTTTTAGGTATATTTAAATTGGACTTCGGAATAAATTTTTATAGGTATCTCAACGATTTTTGCAGATTTTAAAAACCGATTTTGCAAACGTCGTGCTACTTGTACATAAATGGTACCATAAAATACCTATCTTCTCTAAAATTTGCAAATAATTTGTTACATTTCAAACAACCGATTCATGTACGTATACCTCTTAACAAAGTTTTAGTGGTAGAGATTAGGCATTTGACATTGTAAATATAACACCGTATAGCTCCACAAACTTGACTGACGGTGACGGCGTCGCTACAGTTGAATTGAAAATTACATTTTAGAATAGCGACACATAGTTCCAATTTTAGCCACAGAGTTATATAAGTTTGTAGCAAGTTAATTGTGTGCAACTTGCTTCGTCTTTTTTCACACAGACCACAAGCGTTTTAGAATAGTTAACACATGCAATTTGTCAATTCCAACATAACCCAACTTCAAGACATAGACAATCGACTTTAGGTAATTAATTTTGCACCGGTATTTTTTGTTTTGCGTAAAAATGACACAATTTGCAACAGTTCAAGGATGTGTGTTTTAGCCTTGACTTTTTAACGTACTAGGACCTAAGCTATTACCTAATTATGTAAGTTTTTAACCTCGACGGAAAAAGATGGGTGTTATAAATATGACGTATGTATCTGTGGATTTGTGTATTTGTCTGTCACCGGAGCTAAGATGCGGCCGGATGGACCGATTTGGATGTGGTTTTCTCTATTTAAAAGCCAAGATAGTTCATTTCTTTGTTTCATTAACATCGGTTTAGTAGTTTAAATAAATATTTCAGTATATGTGAACATGGTCGGGGGTCGGATAGAATTTTTCTGTGGTTAGATTTATTTATTTTAATTTATTATTTATTGTATTAGGTTATTGTTAGACAACATGAAAGTACGGTACGGTGTGTTTTTGTAACGGAGGAGGCAAACGAGTTAGCGCCCGCAACACCCGGAGTGTCACAGATGCGTTGTCAGCCTGCTGAGATAGGAATAGGGTCGTTTTTTTAAGGTTTCGATGTCATAATGGTCAGAAAACACCACTGTAGGAAGCCTTCCATAACGTGGTCGGACAAGGCAAGACGTTTCATCCTTTTGACGTGAATCTTCCAGCTATCCACACCAGCCGCTTTGGTTAGACTGTTATAATGCGTACGGCTAACGGGACACTCATCCATGTTTTCTAGCATTTAGTACTTACATGAAATGTAACGGAAAAAGTAAAGTCAAAGACATAACTAATCTGGTCAGGTTCCTCTGATAGCAGGGTCACGGAGGTCAGATGACAGCCGCTCCACTGTAATTACCTGATCTGCCAAATCCCGGATCATGGTCATAGCGGACCGCGGGCCGCAAATTAACGCCAAGATTAGGACATAGCTGGAGAGAAAATCAATTCGATTTTCAAATGAGTATTCGGATACTGCACACTAGCGGATACAGGGCTAAGGTGCTATGTCGCCCGCAAATTATTAAAGCTTTTTTATTGCCTAGAGAGACACACGGGCGGTCCACCTGATGGAAAGTCTGCAACCTTAGGGGACCGAATACGGTGCCGGCCTTTGAGTAACCTGTAGACGCACCCTTTGAAAACCCGCATGTTGTGAAGAGGAAAGAAGTTTCATACGACATCTTACACGTGCGCAGAAAGGCGCGTGATCCCCGTACATAAGTTGGATGCCAGACATCTAGATGGTGTGTTTGAAACCGACCCCATCGTCAGAGGGTGCGGTGGCGGAAAAGTGACGGTGGCACCAAGTTAGACCGTTCAGTACTAGCCTATCTTCGGTGATAGAGCAAATTAGCACTAACCCATTACAACTCATGGGTATTTTACAAATTACAAGGCGACTCATCTCAAAAATTGGGCAACAGCAGTATTTGTTAGGTGTGTATCCTATTAGCGTAGTCGAAGCGAGCGTAACCAAGGTTTTCCGCTGAGGACCCTGCGACTGACTGAACAGTATTGAGAGCCGATTAGCACCCCGTGATGGTATATTAAATATTTATAGCAATTTAAACTTTCGTTATTAGCATATGTAGGCTGTGTTGTGTCCGGCAGAGTAGAATAGCACCAACCCCTTACACTCGTGGGTGTCTTACAAGGCGACTAATTTTTTCGAAGCATAAGATCTAGAGTCTCCGCTGTTATATTTATAACACTGCGATCTATAAACCGCCTGCCGAGGGTGGAGATTATGGCAACAATCTCCCCTTTCGTAGGAGAGCCCCTTAGTCCTGCAGTTACTGTTATGGGCCTGTAATGATGATGATCTACAGTAAGATAGGATAGAATTAACAAAACCCTCCTAGCACAGTCGAGTAAAATTAAAATACATATTACAAGCTTAAAGCCAAATTCTAAGTACCTATTCTAGTAAGTGCCCACTCAGCTAAAGAATGACTGAATCTATAAATAGCCAATACGCTGCGTATCTCAGCTCGCGTGCTTTTAAGTACCTACGTTAGCGAATTTCACGCCAAAGTCAAGATCAAATCAACACATAGTTTGGCACCGAACTATCTCACGACGATTTCACGTTGTAATCGAGAAATTCTTACAAATCTCAAAGAAAGTTAATCGATTTTAACATGAGATCCTATCGGTTGGTGTGCTATTACTTCCCATACTATGTATAACATTTTATTTTACTGCATACCATACCATGCTGCGGTACAGCAGTGGACGGTTATGGGCTGTTGATGTGGTATTATTCACCATCTTGGCGTTAATGTCCCGGTTGTGCTCTCGCGCACGAGGGCACCGGGGTCTGCCTTGACCATGATCCAGGATTTGGCAGATCAGGTAATCACAGTAGAGCGACTGCCATCTGACCTCAATGACCCTGTTACCAGAAGAACCTGACCAGATTAGATCATGGCTACAAATTGAGTTGCCTGAATGTGCAGGTTTCATCGCGATGTTTAGTACCCTCACCGTAAGAGCATCGGTTAGAATTCAACTAATGTACATAACTCAGAAAAGAGTCATTGGTACATGGCCGCAGCGGGATTCGAGTCCGGTACCTCTCGCTTACGAGTTGGATACTCAACTGCCGGGCTACCGACGCTCCTATTGCAAACCTCCATAAGCTGCGGTAACTGCTTACCATCAGGCAGGCCACAAGGTTGTTTAAAAAAAAAGACCTGTTTGCCACCTTAGTTTAAAACAATTCCAAAGGTCATCAGAAAGTTCAATTTACGCCATCGCGTCAAGAAGTGGCCAAATCCATTCATGGAGGATTGGGTACGAACGCGAACAAACACTGCGTGGGCGCATCTATCGACCCGATAAAGTGGCCTTAAGTTGAATGAAGTAAAGTAAACTAAACACGTTTATTCCACTCAGACACACAGCAGAACATTAAAAACGATTCATAGAAAAAAAAGTCCAAACAAAGAGTTGCGATATAAGTACGTACGTATTTTTAAATATTTCATCAAAGATTTCATAGAAATAGTGATTTTAGCACAGATAGCAATAACTATCCATGGATGGAAACCATTAATAGGGGATTCGATCTCAAGTTCACCATTTCAAGGTCGCTCGGAACTCGTAATCTCAGCATACAATTCGCAAGTGTGTGTGTGGCCCTTAATAGGGCGACCCAGGAAAACATTTCCTGATCAGATTAGTAATGTTCTCAAAAAGCTAGGGTCCGAAGTGGCAACAATAAAAGGAGATGTATGAAAGAGTTGTGGATATATGCGAGGCTAGGGAGTTGTGTCAGGACAGAGCAAAGTGGCGGTCCATAGTCTCTGCCGACCCCTCAGGCGTGAGCTTTATGTATGTATGTTCACTCACAGTTAGCCATAAGTTGTTTTGAACCTACAAAAATGCGACGATAACTTATTTTATAATGCGTTAAATAATCAAATAGCTTCTATGCGCAATATGGTTACAAGAGGAAAACGACTTACAACAATGCCAGATAAAGTTTACACCCCGTTTCATTTAAGTCCCGTGGTTATCAGCGGAACTACAAATACGTTGATGTCCATTTCTTTCCTTTTTGTTCAACGACGAAGCTCTCTTTTGGTCGAATGTTTAAGTTAATAAACACACGATGGCTACATGGCCGAAATCATATTCAAAAATGAATGCCATAAAATTATCTTTCCAATAAAACCTTTTTATTTTTTTTTGGACTAGCCAGGCATTTGACCGCCATCTCGCCTTGTGGTAAGTGACGATGCGGCCGAAGATGGAGCATGCCTGTCTAGGAACAGCCTATTCACTCTGGCCTTGAAGGCGTCTACATTATAATTATCTTTCCAAAAAAATTCTATGAAATTACATCCCGTTTTTTAATTTATTTCAATTTAAAGTACCTTTTACTACAGTATGGCATGACGAAGGTAGGTAAATTATGAATTGCAGCGACCCATAACCTAACACAGTTGTCACATAATATTTTATTTAGCGCCACTTTAGTTTCCTCAATAACTAATTTGCATGAACTATTCTAAATGTTATGTAAATCAAAAACACTAGATGTTAGCTGGGCACCTGTAATAGGTAGAATTACAATGACAAATATTACTTTCTAACACAAAATTGCGTATTGCAACTGTTAACCAGAGAAAAATTGGGTTGGTAACAAGAAGACTAGTGAAGCTATACTGACACTAAAGGCCGGGCCATGACGTTGGTTTAGAGTCTTTAGAGTGTGGCGAGGTGTGGCAAGCTGGTGGAGCATTGTAAAAAAAACGTATTAAAAATGTTTTTACCCGACTGTTCTAAAACTATATTTAAGGATTATTCATTGCGGGCCCAACGCCTGAGGAAAAATAATATATTTAATTAATCAGGCATTTTCGCCCGCGGGCCAAAACTGACCGGGCCGAAACGCCTGAACACTCAGCTGAAAAACGTGACGTCCTGTGAAATACTGGACGGCTGGCCAGCCTAGACAGGCTCCTTACTTACTCTGCCTCATCCACTTCGCTCAGTCTTCCTCCCGTCGTAAGCCATTGGCTCGGCCACCCGACCACATTTTCCTTTACAGATTCAGGCAACTAGATTTCCCACACAACCTGCGGCTTACGCAGTTTGACCAATGGTTCTGAAACCAGGTGGAGAATTACCAAATAAGCACAGGCGAGTCTTTTCAATCTTTTCGGCGATATGTCTCACGCCATGGTGCTACGGACATAAAATCTGTCCAGACTGACGTGTTTTATTTGATAAACAAATATGGCACACTAGCGTCGTACTACCTACTCGGTGGACTCATTCGCGTCGTGTCGCTACACATCCATCCGTCGAAACAAAAGAAAAAATATAAATTCACACCATGGGTCACTAATTTTGCTTCACTAATTTACCTACAAATAGACAGGCACGCTCCATCAACGGCCACATCGTCACTTACCACCAGGTAAGATGGCGGTTAAATGCCTAGATAGACTAACTAAAACAAAATTCCACTTGTTTTCATCGATGGAAAATTGGTACAGGCCGTACTTCATATCGATGTCAAACCATATGCTACACTAGAATATGCTTATGACATTTGTCGCTAAACAAATAACTTACTTTACTTTATAATGCTTCCGTCAAAGATGTTAAGCGAAAGGTAGCTAAAGGTTTGTTGCTTGTATTGCTAGGTCATAAGGCTACGCTATGTATTTGCATTGTTGTCTTTGTCAATATGTTGATTAGTTATGCAATGCGTCTATCGTACCCATTTCGTGTCTTCGTCTTGTAGCGTGGCTCTTCCGTTATCAGAGTAGCGAGACGTTGACGTAGTGCGTAAGTTGATAAGGTCGAAGTTTGCGTCGTGTTGCATAGGAATTTGGAGACGTTGTGACGCTGTACTCTTGCGTGAACGAAGTATGGAGCGGCATTGTAAAGTCTTCACACGGCCCCATATCAGGGAACTTCTCGGCATGCTCCATCTTCGGCCGCATCGTCACTTACCACCAGGTGAGATGGCGGTTAAATGCCTAGCTAGTCTAATTAAAAAAACTGATTCCACAGAGACGCGCGCGCTTGCTTCGTTCGTACGTTTTCATAGAATTTTCGACAGCAGTTTTTCTTTGCTTGTTCAGCTGGAGCTCTAATCGTGGGTTGCGTAGTCCAGTAGCTGATGTGGTGGTGGGCGGGCGGCTGGCTGTAGTGGGGGCAGTTTTGCACCCGATTACGTCAGGTGTCACTAAAATGTAGTGGCAGCGTACAGGTGTCAGTAGCTTCCAATGAATTAACACGAGGACGCAGAATCAGAATGATTTATTATACAAAATACTCTCAATATATATACTAGATACACTGACCTAGATGTTTGACAAGGTAAGTGCAAAAGTAACAATTTGCTTACGCCTATACAGGTATCGTTTTTTTGTAAACTTGTGGACTCGGCGCGACATCGTTCGCGTAAACCTGGTTTACCCCTACCTACCCTTTTATTCTTACTTGTAAATCTTCAAGTTCAATCATTCTATCTATTGCTACGTTGCGTAATGTAAAAGATCTAAACATACATAGATACAATGGGCAGACCGCGCGTTAGCGACTTTTTTTACACTAGCAGTCCACTCAGCATCGCCACTCAGACGCAGACAGCACCACAGACTCCTGTGCTAGTCATGTGGGTAGCCTAGGTTAGGTACTGTAAAATATTTTAGAGCCGTATCAATTTCATTTTTTACTTTCTACGCGGTTCACTGGTTCAAGAAAGTTCCTGAGACCGCCCAAACGGGGCTGTTATCAAACATATTAATTGAAGTCAAATCAGTCAATCAATCAATCAAATCTATGAACCACACGGCAAATCTTTGCATTACATATTTGTATGAAGACATAAAATATTGAATAGTCACAGAGCTCACACGCCGCGTAAAACGCGCATAAAAGTCACACATAAATTTAATAATTTGCCATAAAACGTGGCCAATTAATTAAGAATTAATTAAGTATTCTTTTTGAAATGGACACGGTCCCAACGTTGGGCGTCCGGTTATCATAGCTACTTATTGCGCTTAGCAAAAAAAGGTGATTATACAAAGCAAAGCGACTTCCTTCCTCGTACGAGCATGATACTGATACTGCCTTGACTGATAGGTTGATACCGCTCTGACTCCACATTGGTAAAATCTCAAACTTTATACTAGTAACAGATACCCCGATTTGGCTGGAGCCGACAAACCGTCAGTTGCAGTTGATACTAATCCTTACAAATTACAATATAAAGTCGCTTTTGGATTAATTTGGAGTATTTCGGAGGCGCCGACCTTGGTCGGACGTCCGACCACGTCCCCCGCACCTAAGAGCGACTTTATTTTGTATCGCATAAGGATTAGTATCGACTGCAACTGACGGTTGGTGGGCTCCAGCCAAAACAGAACTTATGTTACTAGTTTTTAATCTTCTTTGTGCCTCATTTGAGGTGACCAACCATATTGCTCATTTTACAGGGCATGTGATATAAAAGATAATAATCATCTTGGCGTTAATGTCCCGGGTGAGCTCTCGAGCACGAGGGCCCGGAGTCCGCCTTGACCATAACTCAGGAGTTGGCAAATCAGGAAATTACAGTGGAGCGACTTCTATTTGACATCCTTGGCCCTGCTGCCAAGCCCAGCTTTCATCACGATGTTTTCCCTCACAGTAAGAGCATCGATTAGTGTTCAACTTATGTACATAACTCAGAAAACACTCATTGGCACATGGCGGCAGTTGGATTCGAACCCAGTATCTATCGCTTGCGAGTCGAATACCTAAGCTTTACCACTAGGCCACCAACGCTCCCTATTGTGTATTATAAAGCAGTTAGTGCGAATAGCTGGAAGATCTACGATATAGGGCTAAATCGTTTGCCCAAATCGCGTTTCCCGATGTCAGAAAGCGGCCAGCGTCGGCGGTCTATTTCATAAAATAAAGTAAGTACCACGAAAGCTATCCTTAAGCTATCTAAAATCTAAAAAGACTGATCAGAGCTTTCTACCATTTCTTCGTAGTATAATGTAATGAGTAATTTTTGCAGAGACGATTAAACTTCATCACACAATCAATTATCAATTTAGTGATTGCATAACCATAAGGTTCAACTTTCTCCGCACGCGCAAAATTTACATATGTTTTAAGAAACATGTTTGTATTATTCTCTATTTGCTTTGTATTCAAATTAAGTGCTTGTTAGCTCTGTGTTCAGGTTTTACAGGTCACTTGTTACTTATGTTATATCATACTTAACTACATTATTTTATTTAGCAGGTGGTAGGACTCTTTCAAGCCTGAGGAGCCCGTCTGGGTAAGTACCAGCACCTTATCTATTTCTGTCGCCAAGCAATAATGCTTTAAAAGCCCACCATATAACATCAACGATGCATTTTGGTTTAGGTGGCAGGCAACAAAAAAGCAGAACCGCAGGTGTCACTGTTAGGAATTAGATGAAATTTCTCATGCCTATAATTGCGCGCGGACTGCCACGCCTTAACCATCATACCGGAACACAACAATGATTACCGAACAAACAATTCGAGCTTAGCGTCAGCAAGGGATAAAGCCCTTTGCACGACTAAAGTCAAAAATCGAAATAGTTCAACTAAGAAAAGTGTCCTATAAAAATATTGAGTATATTTCCCAGGCGGACTCAGGGTTACAAGATTCGTGACGTGTCTAAAGTTAGTAAAATATACCACAAACCCTGTCCATCAGGTAAGTAAGGATGTCCTAAAATCGTCCAGTTAAGGCACTACACCATCACCTATAAAGCAGATAGGCTAGAAAGACATTTGAAACACAATTCTGTGCCAAGCTTAGTGTGAATTATTATCAATTAGTGTAGCGTTTGCCAGCGATCTCCTACGCACGTAATTCGAATATTGCGTTCCGTTCTCGAGGGAACTATTTGGGTACTACCAATATACATATAACGGGGGCTACTCTGGGCTATATACCACATTATTTCCAAATTTCGTCAAGAAACTTAGTTATTTCCAATTTCGCGGAGTAACAAACATCCATTTATCAGAACAAAATTTCTCATATATGTAAAAAAGAATATCTTCAAAATTATAGGTAATATGATATTGCAGCATTTAGTACTTGAGAATGATATATAGATTGTTCATTCTTTTTTGACTTAGTTCGAGTTACTGATATATAATTTTTAAATAAACGTTTTTAGAGTTGAGTAAGATGTCTAATGATGCTTCTGCGGTTGACAGAGTCGAAGTACTATCGTCATCAAAATAGTAGTTTATGCAACTGTCATATAAAAGGGGGTATTAAAACATGAGTGTCTGTTTATCATACGAGGCGTAGCCGAGTATTATTATAGTTTGACACGAGTGTTTTAATACCTATTTATATACAGTTGCATACACTACTTTATCTACACTCATATTTTCATGTTAAAAATTTCGTAACTATAATGTTTTCAATTTTGCTGGACGTAAGCTGCGAGTCGGTTCTGTTGTATTTACGCGTCAAGGATATCAAGCGGCGGGAATTTTATTTCACTACTTTCAAATTTTTTTTATTTATTTGCTCCAAACAAGAAAAAACATTATCAATCACAAATTACAACAGTTAGAAAAAATATTCTGTTTAGCGGGAAAATAATTCCAAATGTACACAATCACAACCACAGACTATTAACTGATCACAAATATAAACAGGAAATTTTGAATTTGTTAAAAACATTTAGGTATTCAGCCTACATTTCGCCGTGTCCCGGCGCCAAACAAAAATTTAAAAATTGCATAATGATTAAAAAGTTATTTTTCGATACAGCTGTAATGAAAATAGTATGGAAAATGCTATATAGAAAAGTATTTTTTTTAATTGAATAGACTTGCGTGAAAAAAAGTGTATCCTTAAACAACTGTTTTCGGATATGTAATTGGAGCATTACGAGTGTAGATAAAAGTATATTATAAACCTACTAGCTTTTGTCCACGATTTACATAGGTAGGTAATAATAATAATCGTCATCTTAGCATAAATGTCCCGCTAGTGGTCTCGCGCACGACGGCCCAGGGGTCCGCTTTGTCCATGATTCAGGATTTCGCAGATCAGATAATTACTTACATTGAAGCGAAAGCCATTTGACGTCCGTGACCCTGCTACCAGAGGAACCTAAGACAGATTGGATCATGGTTACACATTCAGTCGCCTGAATGTGCAGGTTTCATCACAATGTTTCCCTCACCATCGATTAGTATTTAACTAATGTACATAACTTTATTATACTAATTGATATCGCAATGGAATTCGAACCCAGTACCTCTCGCTTACGAATCGAATACCGTAACCACCCAGCCACCGACGCTCTTAAACACTGTAACGGTGGCTATTACATTAATAGCATAACTTCACTAGTGTTTTAATGACCTAAGGTTACTATTAATTGGGTAGATTCTGGCAGGATCGTTTATTTTTTTAATAACTGCACTATTTAAAACGATAAAGACGTTTTTCTTAAAATTAATAACATACCGGTGACATTAAAATTTATTTTTTCGTTCTACAAACGTTATAAAAATAAAAAAATGAAAAATAACTAACCTATTAACTTTATGACACATTTCCTGGTGCTTAGGGTGTCAAGTTTGTGTTTACAAATTCTCTTAAAGGTGTCTCCAACACTGGTTTTTTATGTCATGCGGTAGGCAAACAGGCAAGGTCACCTGATGGAGAGTCATCACCGCTTATAAACATAGCAACACCAGGGATATCGCCTCTAGAACCCGTTGCTCAGGCAGCAAAAATGTAAACGCCCCTCTACTGCCAAAGCCACGGTTCCCCAAATGCCCACAACAGGAAGCATTGGAGAACTGGGTTCTGGTAGGAAACGCATACATTTTTTCTTATTCTACTCTGTGACAAACAAGCAGACAGCCCACATGAAGGTAAGCGGTAACTGTCGCCCATAACATTTACGATTCATGCATTTAGGTTGCAGGCAACAAAAATTCAGAAATGAGTTGCTGAGAAATGCTAAGAAAGTACCTATTAACTTTAAAATAATACACGTTAATTTCTGACCTATACAAAACTAATATTATCCATCTACCTATAACTATCAATAATCAATTCTTTATTGAGTTTATAGCAATAACTTTTAACCGTTTCCAAGATGTAAGTATTTTTACAAGGAATAATTGCAAGTATAATGTCAATATTCCTTATGTTACAATAGATTCACAGCTATAAAATCCAAAACTATCTACATAAGTACCTATTATTATATACAGAAACCTTGAACACACTGAAATCAAGCCTTTTATGTTTTTTCTTTGGGTCGTGGACGATGTGGCGATGATAATGTCATTGTGATTAGATTTTATTGTGCCCATCTAAAACAACGTTCCAATATTACCAATCTGGTTGTGAAACACAATAAAGCTTTGCAAAATGTTGAAATGCCTACTTTAAGATACCTACTAACGGGCCCGCCGCGACTTCGTTCGCGTGGTGTACTACCCCTACCTCTACCTCAACCCAGCCCTACACCTACCCTTCACAAACCCAACACCTACCCTACACATATTTATACCCGTACCTACCCTATTTTTTCTTACCCATAAACCTTCCTCACACGTACCCTACACCAACTATACCCCTATCTACCCTCTTTTTTGTACCGAATCCGTTAAATAGTTTAAAAGAGCTAAGCGTACATAGATATTATATTAATGTAATACATATATTTTATTAATATAATGACATAATTATTATCATTAATCTAATTTAAAAAAAATTATGATGATTTATTGTTCTAATAAATGTTAATATTTCAATATTGAAATTAACGATATGTGTTAATTTTATTCTATTGATAACCGAAATGACGATGTATATTTAATACTATAAATAAATGAATATGAATATGAATATGATACAGACAGCGAGAAGCGACTTTGATAAAGAATATGATAAATACACCTGTCTATATAGAGACAGCAACTGTGTAGCTAAAATTTGAATTGTTTAGCAAAAGGTTATGCAAAAAGGCATTTATTTTTAATTGTAAAGTTTTTTATTAATACGTGAAGATGGATGGTACCAAATATGGATAATAATGCATCGTTTAAGTAATTAGGCAGGTACACCATATAAAAGTGAACGGTATGTTTCTTTGACCGTGTACCCATCTACGCTTCTAAATTACCTACCTATAAAAGTCTACATATAAAAATAGACGGTCAAAATGTGATGAAAATTTTTCGAGTCTGAGATATTTCTTAAGTGAATGTTCTGTTACCCCTTACATTCATGGGTGTCGTACAAGGCGACTAATGTTTTCGAGGCAAAAGATCAAGAGTCTCCGTAGTCTGGAAAATGGGCAGCAGCATTTTCCATTATTATATTTAAACACTGCGATCTCCAACCCGCCTGCCAAGCGTGGAGATTATGGCAATAACCTCCCCTTTCGTGGGAGAGGCCCTAAGTCCTGCAGTGGACTGTTACGGGCTGAGATGATGATGATGAATGTTCTTTTTGGTTGTCTGTCGGTGTTCCAGAAAAATATAATTGTAGTTGGTACGAGAGCCGAGTTCTATATTTTTTTTATACCACTAAGGTGGCAAATAAGTTTGCGGGTAGCAGTAGGTACCTCCTAATTTAAATCAACTGTGGTAACGTTACAGCGCAACATGACAAGCCCATAACAGTCCACTGATGGATGGATGGATCAGTGGAGGCTATTGCCATAATCTGTAAGCTTGGGAGGCAGTTTATAGAAATAGAATAGAAATAGAAACATTTATTTACACACAATAACACCACAAACACATAACATAACATAATGGCTCAAAAGGGATCAATCACTGACCACCAAAAAGGTATTTTTGAGGTAAGCGGCTCGACTCCAGAGCCCTAAAATAAACAATAAAAAAAAAGGATTAAGAAAAAGAAAGTGACATAACAATGCACAAACAATACCAACACACTCACACAGTTTAGACAGTCTCTCTATTGTACCTAACATGGGATTGTTCAAGAGGTATACTAGAGGTCTCTTCAGAGGCGGGCAACGCATTGATGACTCCTCTGGTATTGATGATGTCCATAGGCGGCGGTGAGCACTCTCCATCTCTGGCCTGTTTATCTGCTATAAAAGAACCCTGTATGACTTTTAAAAGTTATTTTTCTATCATAACCTTTAAAAAAGCTGCACCAATCGAGTCCGCCACTTAGGTATTACATTCAGCACTTGGGAACTTCAGACATTTCATTAATTGCATTCATGTCTGATATGTAACTAACCCATTGTTCTCTATTCTAATAAAATAACACTGATAAACTTATACTGTGCTGAAACACTAAGCAACAACAACAAAAGATGAAAGAATGTAGCTGTTAGCCAATGAGCGCTTAAGTCAGAGTGCAACGTTCATATTAGCCAATCAGCGCTCATGGCTTACGAAATGTGAGCCCGGTTTTCGCTATTATCCTAAAATGATTCGGATTTTTGTAACAATCTTGAAAATAGCTCAAATTCCAATTATCCGGCTTTTTGCAAACGTCCTAGGATTTTCGCGAACAGATACAAAGCGTCGGTGGCCTAAGGCACTGTCCTAATTGGCAACGGTCGTGCGACGGGTAGTTTTCCTTCACGATAAGAACATAAGTTAGTATTCAACTAATGTACATAACTCAGAACAGAGTCATTGGTACATGGCCGCAGTGAGATTCGAAACCGGCACCTCTCGCTTACGAGTCAGATACTGTAACCACTCGGCAACCGACGCTTCGATCCGGCGACTGAATGTGCACTTAACACAGTACCTGCTACCTATAAAATATGGTACTTTTTGTTAAAGCTCACAGTTACAACCTAATAGTTTACCAGAGCCTTGTGGAATTCAGGTTCTAAGAAAATAGCGACAACAAAAGAGCGTACAAAAGATAGACAGATAGGACGACTAATGACGACCATTATTACTTCTAACCCTAACACTTTTGTATGTTACTGTACTGTGAGGTCAAGAGAGCTCGGTAGTCAAGGTCAAGATGACCTCGGTCGGTCTTTATTTATTGGTCAAATTCTTAATGTGATCGCGGTTCCATGCCAGTTACCACGTTCTCACAAAGTCGATATATCCATTCCTAGAAATGTTTCACGTGATTCGAAGTTGTTTGCGTAAGCTTAACCTTAAGAGAATATGGTGGGAGACATGCAGAAGCAACAGCCGAGACATGCAATGGTGATGGTTGTTATCTGACCCGGTGGCCAATGGAACTAAGTGTCGCCATTTTGAAAATTATTTCTTTATTTGTTTGTTTCCAAATACATTGTCTTTAAAGGTCAACCCAATGCGACGATGCAATAATCATTACATATGCAATAAAGGTAACCATTTATACAAATTGGTAAATAAGAACAATGTCACTTAACAATTAAAATTAAAATAATAGAAATGCCACAGATCGAAATAATACATTTATTTAAAAATACAACAAATTCATAGCTAATATTTAAAAAAATTAACAAAACAAATGACTAGTCAAAAAGTATAAATATTACATAAACATGTCAAAGCAATTTCTGTGAATTTCGCCAATGTATAGCTGAGGCTACGGCTCTATTTTGTGAACTCACTCGCGTGGCTCCAAGATTGGGCATATGACTTGAAGGCGCATACGCTTCCCTAATAGCATTTGTGGATTTTATCTGCTATGTATACCTAAATAAATAAACAAACGGGTGGTACGTTTATTTGACACCACATTCAAAATACGCAGAGCCATGTTTCAAAATATAATTGTTCTGCATCTAGGGCATATATTTACCACCCAAATGTAGGGAGAGAAAACGTCATCAAGAGATCCCCTTCTTAATCGCGAAATGTCACTTTGTTGTCAACAACGGCTACGCCGTGACCGGTTCAGATAAATTTGTGACATGTCTGCGCTACGGACCATTTCCACGGTGTGTCGGTACGGGCTGGTCCCCGTCCGTCTGCACAATCACGCACTGTCGAAACACACCTTGAGGAGTCTCGTTAGGAAAATTCAGCTTCGTTTGGTTCCCGATGTGAAGTCAATAATGAATAATAATAAGATACCAATCAACCATCATCATCATCATCATATCAGCCAGAAGACGCCCACTGCTGGGCATAGGCCTCCCCCAGAGATCTCCACAAAGGCCGGTCCTGTGCTTTTCGCATCCAGCTGGTACCTGCGATCCTTACCATCACGGGATGCCAATAGGCTTCCAAGACTATTTAACAAGTCTCAGGGACCCCAAGCGTAAGACTTTAAGACATTAAAAAAATATAAGATGAGTTACTCGAGTCGGGTACTCATCCCGAAGTACTCGGTAAGTACCGTTCAACGGTTAGGGACTGTACTACACCCATAACAGTAGGGTCAACGTAATATCATGACTATAATTGTAACTACGTAATATAATTGTATGTGTATGTAATTATAAACTAAGTACAAAAATTTATGGATGAGTGAGTGTATTTTAATTTTTAATTTGATCATGTATTTAATGATTTTTTTAATGATGTTTTTTTAGTTTTTAATTTAATGATTTTCAATGTTTTGTGATGGTTATATTTACTTATTGATATTTGCAGTGTCTTAGCAATATATAAGTACTGTAATACTGTAAATTTATGGTAAATAACTAAATAAATGACATGGCCAGCGCAGTACCGCTACTATATAACAATCGTTAAGTGTATCGAACGCCTTGAATACCTGTGTCGTATGATGTCGTTTCCCAGAAAATCTGAACTGCCATTGCCTTGAAAAGATTTCCACATGGTAACTATGGAACGAACAATGACCTAATAAAGTATTAAGTAGCTGTAGTTACAACTACTGCAAGTCATTGCTGTACTTATGTCTCATCCTGCGCGTGTAGATTTACTTATTAACTATACTAGGTAGGTAATCGATTGAGGAGGCTCGTCTGCGCTGGTTTGGTCACGTGTTGCGTAAGCCTCAGGGATACGTGGGAAATAGGTGCCGGAACCTGCCGGTATCAGGAAAAAGGCTCCGTGGGCGACCCAAGAAGCGATGGATTGACATCGCTGAGTCGAATGCGAGAGCCAACGGTTTACGACGAGAGGATGCCGAAGACCGAGCGAGAATGAGTAGGAAAGCGGACCCTGGCAGAGCGCTAAGACGATGATGATGATGACTAGGTAGGTAATGTTTTAGGTAATTGTTATGAAATACTGTTAAGTTACAGTTGAGATTTTGGACTGCGATATTTCCAAACTATTTCGTAAGGAGATTTAGATAGAGCTTTACTTCGATTGTAAGTCACAGTGAATTAATTCATTTTAATTTAAACGCTGTAAGCTCAAATGTTTATGGCCTGTGCTTTAGTACTTGGGTATACCAGGAGAAAGGGCAGGTCTAAGTCATTATTTTCTTTTATGTTTTACAGGCATGCGTGTGTTAGATTTAATATATGTCCTACTTATAATTATAGTGACTTTTATTAGTATAAACCTTTATTTTAGTAATTAAGCTACAGAATAATAACAGAGTGAGTATTTATCCAAAACCCCAGTGAAATATATGGAAAACGCTAAATTAGGTAAACAGGAGCATATTAATAAATAGATATCTACGTCATGTAATATATAGTTCATGGAGGTAGTGCTATTTGTTTAGGACATAGGTTATAAAGTATTTAAGAGAGACGGGCGAAGTGGAGGAGTAAGACTTGATAACTTGAATATGTTATCTAGTATAAAGTATTATTCTAGTGGACATTATTTAATCAAACAAAAGCATATTTTAAATATATTAGGTATATTTTAATAAGCAATGTAATCCATTATAAAATGAGGTATTTATTGAAACAACATTAACTGAATTAAACGAGGTTTTATAAAACAAACAAAGTACCATAGGTAAACAACATTTATGCAAAATTCTAATCAAATGTAATGACACAATTATCGATCACATAACCAAATATTTATCCTTTAAAAATGGGACAGTGGTATTACGTACGATTCAATGTATAACCGATTATATAAATAAATAAAACTAATACAAAATATAAAGCAACAATAATACAATGCAAGTGTACTTAACTCTGTGCCGGCTCTGGAGCAAAAAGTCCCTCTCACTGTCACGACTGAACCTTTATACTAGCTATCTAGCTGGAAATGTCATTCTTATTCTCATTTCCGGTCTCTTAAATTTAATGATAGATAGCTTACATGTTAATTTAATGTATTACAATTTACTTTTAACATTTTTTAACATAATAATAAATTTATTACATAATTAATTAAGGAAGTTTCTCATAAACAGTATTTAATCTGATCAAAAGCCACAATCGTTCAGAAATCCAGACATTTCGTTCTGAAGTTGGTAAAATGTTTTATGAAAGTATTTTGAAATGTTAATTATTAATAATTACGATAGTTTTCAATATAATTATATGTAACTTTAAATAACAATTAAAATATACTAAAATACCTTATATCTAACACGGCCATACTGACAAGTACTTCGTCCCTGAAGTACCTATTTATTTAAAACTTAGGACAAATTTCCATTTGTGAATCAAATTTTAGATGTATGTTACAAATATCTACTTCAAAATATATTAATGTTTTATTTTGTGTCATTTACTTATTTAAAACGACTCAACAAAATATTATACCACAAATAGGTAAATTAACCACGAAATTCCAGCAACGTAAAATCACAGGTATCAGAATTTCATAAAATAATAACTTCTTGCAATGCCACAAATAATTCAATCACAACTTGTAAAGTATAAAATTCATATCGGTTCATTCAGCTTCTATAACAATTAAAATATATTGCAGTTATTCTTATTGTGCACATTTGTAAATAACCAAATACTAGTCTGTACTTTCAAAGTCATTTGTCCCCTCATGCTAATCTCCTCACCCGTGCCGATGAAAACCAGATTAGCATCGTCTATGGGTCTAGCAAACTTTTTTTATCAATAATACTTTATGCTCAATTATAAAAAATTATTCTCGAGGTTACAGAATCATAGCCAAGTTTAAATATAGTCATGAAGAATCGCATTACAATATTATTATTTGGTTTGAGTAGTGACCTGTAATGTTGGCCCCATCACCGCCGCCCGTGATACAATGGCCAAACATCAGGATTACTACCTAGCACAGCTAAGTTTAGGTAGACGCATAGAGATGTTGGCAGCGTCACTGCTGCCCGGTGAAGGTCATGCCAACATCAAGCTAACTACCTAGACAGCAAAGTTCAGTATAGGCCTTTCCAGGTATGGTCCCATCACTGCTGCCCGAGAAGTGGACTTAACCAAGCTCACTACCTAGCAGCAACGTTCAGTATAAGCATCCAGGTGCTGGCTGCAATCACCGCTGCCCGTGAAGCCAAAGCCACACCAAGCTTACTACCTAGCAGCCATATTGTAACACGGTTTCCCACAGCTGGATTCAAACAATCTATATAATCATGTCATAATTGGCATTTTTCAAGTTATTACACTTTTACTTCTATTTATCGAATAATTTACTTATTACATGTGACTGAATAACTGGTGGCATTTCAAAAGTTGTACATCATAAGCATGATTTTCTATAAAATATTGTACACAAACTTTCTTTGAATAATTACGAATTATGAAATAATTCAAACTGAATAGCATCTTCAATGGCGTTGTTCTTATAGACCCACATCGCAATTGATACCTATAATGTTTATCTATCACCAAAACATCAATTCAAATAACAATATCCTGTGGTTAATGGAATGCGAAACATCACACAGATACGGAGCAGATTATTATAATGGAGCAGATTTTTATGGTACCTAATTAGTAATTACTTCAATTTCTACTCGGGCGGTAATCGAATCCGCTGCTACTGAAATCGCATATTACTAACGATACGATCAATCAACAAGAAAATAGAAAATATGAATGACGTCATTGCAGGTAGTACCTACTTTTTCAATTCGCTCGGCCAATACTGACGTTTTATTTCGAGACCACTAGCGGTAGACAAACGAAATATAGTTTATGCAAACAAAGGTAGGCAAACATTTCTTTTTTTTTTTTTTTACACGAATCGTGTCTATGTAGGTACTTTAATAAATAGCTTGAATTGAATATTTATTGTATCGTGAAAGTTTGTTGAAATTAAAATGAAGTAAACAAAATAAATATTTTGCGTTAAGCTGCGTATCCACCGAACAAAACTTTGTGTTGTCAACACGTGTTGATGACAAAATGTTGCCACCGTTCGGCGGAGAAGCGCCTTTATGCAAAGTCTAAATTCTTATTCAAGAAATTTAATGGATTATTTATTTCAAATTCTTCTCAATTCCCTATCATGAATGTCATGATTTAAGTAGCTAGTTGATCTAGGACTGAAAATTGCTAAACGTAAAGTGTTATAACGGTACAACCTTGATTATATCTACTGTGCCGACCCTATGATTTCTATTTTTTGCATCACAATTTTTTGGCTGGTTTGAGCCACCTTGTAAAATAGGGATCCGGAATTTTAAACGGAAATTTAATTATTTACGGGATATAACGTAAAAAGAAAATGTACAACAAATTGTGTCTAAAGGGCAATAAATGAAAAGATTCGTAATATTCAACTTATGTATCCTTTGTAGGTCCAAAGGTGCGTACTGAAATAAGATTTTGACAAATAAGCATTTAGGGAATTGATAATCCAATATTAATAATAATGCAAACCTATTCTTAAATTTTAGTGATTTCTAAAGATATGCCACATGTTGGAAACATTGTGCAACAAAATATGTATCATAGTATTTTTGACAGGGAAAATAAAAGTTTTCGTAAATTAGGGACAATTGTTAAAACAACACTTTCATTGGGAACTGTGGAGCAGGAGCTGCGAAAAATTGTCTCATAATTATCAACCCAAACATAGTTCAATGTTGGAAGGGGTTATCTACAACATTTCCATCCAGTCAATGATTTTAATATTTTCCAATATGAGTAACCGGTATGTTACGTTTACATCTTATGTTAAAGGCTATTTCATCGGTCATTCATAATTATAATCGGTTATTTCTTCTTATACAAGACTAATTTTTGCATTGACTGTGTAGAAATGCGAAGACTACCTACGATAATGGAAAATAAATATAATATGTGTGTTTCCATTTCCAAAAACACTAGGTCCGACTATTACAAGTAGGTACTTAAGTTGGCTATCATATAAAGATATCTATCAAAATTTACGGGACTATAAAGATTCCGATTATCTTTAACTTATATTTGGAAAACTTTGCAAGTTTTTATCGGTCAACCGCACAAAATATTTTTTTTTTTTCGTCTAACTACCGACAAGAAAAATTGCTTAAAACATTTTACTTTCGTTTACGTAGTTTTTAGCATGGAAAAGAGGGCTAAACAATTACGATGTGGTCTTTCTTTGCTAATTAAGGATGCCATTCTCACATACATGTTTTGTAATTCAAAAATATTATAATAAAAGCGGCGTTATATATCTCGATGTAGTGACGCTCGACGTGAAAGAAACAATTCGTGATTCCATAGTGTCCAGGATTTGTGCCATAGTGGGTGCAGAAGTCACCGGTATAGTTTCCACGAGTTTCAAAACTAAAGTGGCAGTGGGCAGGCCACAAAATTTCATAGGACCGATGGCCGATGGAGGCACAAAGGTTTTCAAATGGCGATCACGTACAAGAAATTATAGTATAGGACAGTCCCAGGAGATAGACGGAGCTGGTGGATGTAAGGGCACCAAGCCGATCATTGCGGGAGGCCAGAGGCAGGGGCCTGTGTCCAGCAGTGGACGTCCTGGCGTCGAGATGTTCAGATACAGAACCGTTCGGGGTGTTACCTGCCATGGCAGCCTTGATGACGCTGTTCCGGCTCTGCGAGGCTCTTGACAGCAATGGTTCGCGAAGACAGCACAGCAGAATTACTTTGGTTCTTCGGTCTTCCGATCCCTCCGACGTCGATCGGTCGTTCCAGACACCGTCGTCGGCGATTTGCAAGATGCCTC
The DNA here is from genome assembly GCA_907269095.1 of Blastobasis adustella. Taxonomy (NCBI): domain Eukaryota; kingdom Metazoa; phylum Arthropoda; class Insecta; order Lepidoptera; family Blastobasidae; genus Blastobasis; species Blastobasis adustella. Next base: position 5,404,179 of record OU026132.1, read on the forward strand.
GGAGAATGGTCTCTCGCCCATGACGCAGAATCTGAAAAATTCTGATTTTTATATCGATATCAAGAGTTAACGAATCCCACTTCTGATGTTAGATTTAATATATGTCCTACTTATAATTATAGTGACTTTTATTAGTATAAACCTTTATTTTAGTAATTAAGCTACAGAATAATAACAGAGTGAGTATTTATCCAAAACCCCAGTGAAATATATGGAAAACGCTAAATTAGGTAAACAGGAGCATATTAATAAATAGATATCTACGTCATGTAATATATAGTTCATGGAGGTAGTGCTATTTGTTTAGGACATAGGTTATAAAGTATTTAAGAGAGACGGGCGAAGTGGAGGAGTAAGACTTGATAACTTGAATATGTTATCTAGTATAAAGTATTATTCTAGTGGACATTATTTAATCAAACAAAAGCATATTTTAAATATATTAGGTATATTTTAATAAGCAATGTAATCCATTATAAAATGAGGTATTTATTGAAACAACATTAACTGAATTAAACGAGGTTTTATAAAACAAACAAAGTACCATAGGTAAACAACATTTATGCAAAATTCTAATCAAATGTAATGACACAATTATCGATCACATAACCAAATATTTATCCTTTAAAAATGGGACAGTGGTATTACGTACGATTCAATGTATAACCGATTATATAAATAAATAAAACTAATACAAAATATAAAGCAACAATAATACAATGCAAGTGTACTTAACTCTGTGCCGGCTCTGGAGCAAAAAGTCCCTCTCACTGTCACGACTGAACCTTTATACTAGCTATCTAGCTGGAAATGTCATTCTTATTCTCATTTCCGGTCTCTTAAATTTAATGATAGATAGCTTACATGTTAATTTAATGTATTACAATTTACTTTTAACATTTTTTAACATAATAATAAATTTATTACATAATTAATTAAGGAAGTTTCTCATAAACAGTATTTAATCTGATCAAAAGCCACAATCGTTCAGAAATCCAGACATTTCGTTCTGAAGTTGGTAAAATGTTTTATGAAAGTATTTTGAAATGTTAATTATTAATAATTACGATAGTTTTCAATATAATTATATGTAACTTTAAATAACAATTAAAATATACTAAAATACCTTATATCTAACACGTGCCTACATTCTGTCCAGACTGACTTGTCTTATTTGGTTATGGAAATTATGTATTTAAATGGATAATTTGTAACAGTATTCATTGAAATTCATATTCTATGTGTTCCTAAATAGTTCAAGACATAGCATATTTTGTGTATTGTTTGTTCACCAAATAAGGCAAGTCAGTCTGGACAGATCATATTTGGAAAGTGCTCACCGCCACATCAGCATCACCAGGGGCGCTACGAATGCGTTGCCCGCCTCTAAGGAGACCTTTAATATACCTCTTGAACGATCCCATGTCATAGTCCAAAGGAAGTAAAATATAAGTCGGATGCGGAAGCCTTAAGACGTGAGCCTTTATGTTCAAAATGTCCACTGCACAAAATTATCGTACACTTTAAAATATCCACTTCACCAAAATATCCGCTTAACAGAAATGTCATTTCGTTACATTTTGATAGTGTGGACTTTTTGCTAGAGTGGACCTAGAAAAAAGGCCGCTCTATCAAAATGACTACTGTAAAGAAATACCGCCCTACCGCTATGCCGACCAGGATGCTGAAGTAAACGAAGTGGAGGAGGAAGGCAAGAAGGTGGACCCTGGCAGAAGGACCTTGACCGGGGTCTTTTCTTACTTCAGTCGTTTTCCCGAATCGATCCCAAACGCTTGTTTCCGCAAGGCGAGTATATCGTATCACCATAAAGTTTTAATCACGAGTTTGCCATGTCAAAGTCATGTATCAAGAGGTATATTAGAGGTCTTTTCAGAGGCGGGCAACGCATTGGTGACTCCCCTGCTGTTGCTGTTGCCCATAGGCGGCGGTGACCACTTTCCATCAGGTGGCCCGCTTGCCTGTTTGTCTGCCGTATAACATAAGAAAAAACTTTATATAAGGGATTTGGTTCACTCAGTGTGTGAGTCCTAAAGATAGAAATGTGAGTACGTCACTCGTGATCGGGTTCCGAGGGCCAAAATTGTCTATCCGCGATCGATACGAAAACACGGCGATTGGGAAAAATAAGCCCCCTGGCTAGAATTTGGCTCAGATGAAAAGAAAAGAAAATGCTTATCCGTAGTTCCAGAGCTGATGGCCAGTTCCGATTTTCTGGGATGACCCATAAGTTCCGGGCTGATATTGGTGACAAGATGATGATTTATAACATTAGTAGTGGTTAAAGCACCACACATATGGGAGCTCCTCCGCGGTCTTCTTCCACCTCCAGTTCAAAACAGCAGGAATATTTGACGACCTATCCGGGATTCATTCCGCTTTCCGGTACTCAAAAATAAATATGATATGGTATTCTATGGGGAAAGTTTAGGTGTATAATTATTAAGATAAATTTATTTACTTACCACTTGAACTGGCTTTTCTTCACAAGAAAGTAAGTATCGACATCCCACTACTAGTTTAGAACTAGTAACGCTGCTTTAGTGGCCTTTTAAATTTCAATTTAACGTCAAAACTTCATCGCAGTCATCGTGCAAACGTTATTTATACGTAATAGAAACTCGCATACGTAATTGTCATGTTTTGCAATAATCCAAGTTATCCAAGTTTAACTGTTGCCATGACACAGCCCTTTTCGTTGAGGCAATGAAGAATTGCCTACCTTTGGCGGTGATGTGGCTTTTTCTCAGAAGCAAAAGGTTAAAGGTTGCATGCCAATGCTGTGCTGGCTATTTTAGTACTGTCTCACCCTTCGATGGTCATTTTGTTTGACAACAGGTGATGACCGGATGACTTGGGTTGCCTATTGTAAATCGATGGTATTCAATAGTTTCTTGCATAATTATGAATATTTAGGTTGTCTTACGTCTTACCCTTACATAAGTTTATGTAGGTATGTACGTAATGCTGTCAACTATTCTATTATTATTTAGTTAGGTATGTACCTTAGACATCATCATCATCTAAGCGGTCTGCCAGGGTCCGCTTTCCGACACATTTTCCTCCATTTTGCCCGGTCTTGGGCATCCTCGCGTCGTAAGCCATTGGCTCTCACATCAGACTCGGCAATGTCAATCCATCGCTTCTTGGGCCTGCCGCAGGACCTCTTTCCTGATACCGGCAGATTCAGGCACCTATTTCCCACGTATCCCTGGGGCTTACGCAACACGTGACCAAACCAGCGGAGACAAGCCTCTTCGATCATATCCGCGATATCTCTCACACCAGGGCTGCCACGGATATACTCGTTACGCACTCGATCGAGCCGCGTAACTCCGCACATTCACCGTAGCATTTTCATTTCGTTGGCGTGGAGTTCGCAAACGTGTTTCGTCAGCGCCAACCATGTCTCGCAGCCGTAGAACATCACAGGTTTAATTATACTCTTGTATATCATGGATTTTAGGGTCACAGGGTAGAGTAGGTACGTAATAGTACGTATATCTAACTAACTTAAGTACTTAAGTAGGGACTCAAGGACCTACACCATAAGCACCGCGACATCGCAGATAAGCTACAAGAGTGTCGCCTTCGATGGTACAGCCACGTCTTGCGCTGACCGGCAAATTATGTGGGGCACAGATGTCTGGCCATGCTGCCCCCGCTAGGCACGGGAAGGAGAGGCCGGCCCAAGAAACGATTGCTGGACGTCGTTAAAACTGACATGCGTGCCAACTGACTCACCACGATGACTCACTAAGGATGCCGAAGACCGAGCAAAGTGGACTAAGAAAAGCAGGAAGGCGGACCCCGGGCCCCTGCGTGTTGCGCGGTAGCGCAACCGGGATTTAACGCCAAGATGATGATGATGACCATAAGCATAACAAAATGTCACGCCACGCCTTATTCTCGTAGGGGTAGGCAGAGACTACATTGTTACACTCTATGGGCCGCTTGCAAAAAATACATAAACAAAATATATTTCCATTGCTCCATGCCACGACATATAACGTAAGTGCTCCTCACCTTACCTTAGCCTGTTGTGGTTGTGGCCTAAGAAGAACAAACAAAGAGCATTCCTAACGCCTGACAGTTTTTATTAGCAAACCCGCGTAGAGACATTTTGCTAAGAAAATTATAAACTTAATCTTCTCATCTTGTCTCGCTACCTATAATTTTGATTTATAATAATAATATAAAAATTAGCATCTAATCGAAAAGATTTAAGGAAAAAACATAAAAGAAAAATATTATTTCTCAATTCTGCAAAACTATGTTTCCGCCCGGGATCGAACCGGGGACCTTCTGCGTGTTAGGCAGATGTGATAACCGCTACACCACGGAAACGATTGACTTAATCGCTGAAATAATGTTAGACATCACTACGAAGTTATTCGAATTCAATCATTAACTATACTTCTTTCCACATTGCCCGATCTAATCCAGCTATCTCGCACAAAGTAATCAGCTACGTTGCGCTGTACTATAGTTGACCAACATCCATACTGACAAATGCAAAAGTACAAGTAACTTGCCTGGTATATTTTCATGGCTGAAATATGGCTAATGAGGCAATTTTTTACCCAAATAACAGCATTCACAAGTTTTAGATTAAAGCTAGATTCATATGTAAATAAATTCTAGCCAAACGTAACCAACGGAAACAGAGATTTGTAAATAAAATAATGTTAATTATAAAAAAGTGTTTTTATTCATTAAAATAAAAATCTCAAAAAGCAATACTTCATACAAATTTACATTTTAATTGTAATAAAATATGAATTTAGCAAGGATCATTACTCGGAGAAACATATTGTTCCAATACCAACTAGTAGGCTAACAGCTGAGCAGGTAAAAAAAAATTGCACATGTTTTCTGCAAAATATCATAAATTATGTACCATTGTCTAATATGTATACCGTCAAGTATTATTACAATCTATTACATTTTATTATAAGTCAGCTACATTACATAAAAAATAGCAAAATGCAATGGAATCCTTACAGTACCTACAAGATACAACTTATTGTAGAGTTATGACTGAATAATTCGAGATATAGCCACGTAACTTTGTTTTGTATTCATATCATAGTAGCCTATCGGTCCAACATCACAGTCCGCACAACTCAGATATTTGTAATTATCAACTGTATGTGTGAAACCGATATTTTCGAATGTATACATATTGTCGACATGATAGAATTCCTTCACAAGTTCATTTTCAACTTCTCCTTCATTTCTGTCTACTTTTTGCTGTATTAGGGGTAACTCTTTCTGAAAATAATTTTAAGTAATTAATATACATTGAAAGTTGAATTATCAAAAGTCAATAGGTGACCGGAGAGTTGGCTAATTCCTCGGTCAAAGAAATAAGCATTGCTATTCAACGAGGTAACACAGACAACTTACTGGGTATCAGCAGTGTAGATGACTTTTTTAATTTTTCATGCATCACATATGCATAGTTATTTTTATTTGTTAATTTTTCCTCTACTTCTTGTTTTATAAATAAATAGGTGTCCAATGTCTGTATTGGGTGAACTATTTAGTGTTATTATGATATTAGTTCTGTGTTGAAAAGGGTTAAAAAGGACTACAATTTATATGGTAAGTTGTAATTTTTAATTCCATGGCACATTTTATGTTTATGTTTTGATCCTGATTTTAATACTTGTACAATATTGTCATTTTACAGTATTCGTTATTTTAAATTTGTAGCATTTTAGTTTTGATAACAATACATATAAAGGAAAAATAGGAGAAACGATAGAAGCTTATTGTTTATTAAAATGCCTCATGTAAGCATGTAATAGACTTGTTTGATAAGAAAAATTACACCATCCTAACTATTAACGTATTAACGGGATATATACCTCGTCAGTAGTATATTTAGCAGCCTTCTTTTCGAGTATCTTCGAACTACAAAATTTACATTTGACTACCAACTTGTTCTTCCCATCTTCGACATAGTCTTTAGCCTCTTCTCCTTGTTGTAAATCCTTATTCTCAGATTCCGCCATGTCACTATATCGTTTAAATTACTTCTTAGATTATGAAACAGAGAGAAAGTTCATTTGAAAATGTAAGAAATACGGAAATTTATGAACCGGCACCGAACGAAATCCACCGAATTCAATTTCTTTTTTTCGGTTTGTTTACGAAACATGAAGCTCATTGTCACTGTAGAAATTCGGAACGATGAGTAAAATGTTTCCTCAATATTATTAAAAATAACGATTTTTAAAAAATCAGTACAATTAAATTAAAAATTATTTTGGGTACATCTATTGCAAATAAAACAAAGATTAGCAAATAAGAATTTATTTACATTTATGTACACAAAACCATGTCTGTCTTTGTAAACAGATCAAATAATGTTAAATCTTTTACGTTCCGTTTGAGGCATTATTCGTTTGTATATTAACAAAAATGTCTCGAGAGTATACAACAACAATGGTGGGCCTAAACGTCAGTCAGAAACAGTGTTGCCATAACTACTGTAGTAATTATATAATTTTTTTCTAGTTCTACCATCTACCGCAGTCATGAATTACTGTGTTAACGCCACAGACATAACAGACTAGACACAAATCACAAATATTCCCTGTTCGCTCACTCTACAATGATTATGAATCCTGCTATCCCGTTTTTTCATTAAACGTTCGACATGTTGCTGAAGTTCCGACTTGACGTTTCTTTTGAAAAATCGATGTAAATTTTATAATTTAGGAAAATATTATAAATAAAATTAAAATAAAACCATTTAAAAGACGCTGTAATTTAGTGCACATTTATGTAAAAGAGCAAAGTATGGGAATACACCTGGATTAGTCTTTCACCGGTAAGTAAACATTCGTGGTCGCGGCGGTCGGGAATTAATTTTAGAAATTGGGAAAATTGCAATTAGTGAAATGCTTTACTTAAAACAACATACCATTAGAGATAGATTTAAAATTATTAGCAAATTGAGCAATATTTCGGAGTCTAAATAGGTACAAAATATTTCGATGCAAATCTTATAAATAGCAGTCCACAATTTTATATGTATTAGGGTTTCATAGCAAAAATATACCTAAATGACATTTATATGTTCAGACATTTTATGAAACAACGGCTTAATCGCGTGTTTACGTTTATTTACATTTATTATACTTGTGCACCATCATTATATGATTTTTTTACTGAAAATAAAGAATATGCTGCCTGTTTAATATATTAATGTACCTATCTTTTTCATTATTATTCCATATTCAATTTATTATGAAGTCATATAGGCCCAGCTGGGGACAATGAAGACGCTTCTAACGATAAGTAAGTACCTTAGTACTTAGTTTAGAAGTTATGAGGCAACAAATACCTAAACATTCATACTGGTAAAAATCATAACCCTCCTTTTTGCAAAAGCAAGCACTGCCGATTCACGGTATGTAGGATAGAGAAATCGAAAAGACCGTGATAGGTATCACGCTAGACACCTTACCTTTTATTATAATGACAATATTATATTATAAGGACAAGTTTAAAAAATTACGAAGTCGTCCGGAGCGTCGCTCAGATTTGTAACTTGATAACTTGTTGATTGATAACTGATGCCATTAACGGAAATCTATTATCAAAACAAGCTTTTGAAATGAACAGCAAAACATGTGATCATTTTGATATGTTGCTAAGTAATATTTTCTTTAATTTTCCTTTCACGATAATATTAGTCAAAAATATTATAAAAAACCACAGACATAACAGACTAAACACAAATCACAAATATTCCCTGTTCGCTCGCTCTACAATGATTATAAATCTTGCTATCCCGTTTCTTCATTCATTGGAATAAGTTCACGGAAAATGACGTGTGCAATGTTTTGAACGTTCGACATATTGCTCGAGGGCTTAACGACCTGACGTTTCTTTTGAAACATCGGTGTAAATTGTATAATTTCCTAATAAAATTTTAATCAAACCATTTAAAAGATTGTAACTTTGTGTGTAATTTAGTGCACATTTATATGAAAGCGCAAAGTATGGAAATACACCTGGATTAACGTTGCACCGGTAAGTAAACATTCGTGGTCGCGGCGATCGGGAATCAATTTTAGAAATTGTGACAAAAATATGCATCGTAATAGTGTGAATTTGCAATAATTAAAATGCTTTACCTTAAAACAACATGCCATTAGAGATAAATTTAAGATTATTGGCAAATTGAGCAATATTTCGGTGTCTAAATATGTACGAAAATATTTTGATGCTAACAGGGTCGGACTTAGTATTTATGGTATAGAATTTTAATACTCAAATCTTGTAAATAGCGGTCCACAATTTTATATATATTAGGGTTTCATACCAAAAATATACATAGATGACATTTTAAATGTTCAGACTTTTTGAGACAGTTTTATGAAACAACGGATTAATCGCGTATCAACGTTTATTTACATAAATATTTGTTTTTCTAGGTTTCCTAAAGATCATACATGGTGATGTCTCTTCTGGGTGATGGTTGCAAATTGGAAGTGCTGCGTTGTAAACATTTTGAAGAACAAGATAATAATTAGATGCAAGTCCCTTCTGTCCTGGTGCACCAGCATTATATGTATTTTTACTGAAAACAAAGACTGTGCTGCCTGTTTAATATATTAATGTACCTATCCTTTTTATTATTATTCTTTTTTTCATGACTATGTCCTCTAGAGGACATCATATTTAATTTATTGTGTAGTCACACCTGTGGACAATGAAGACGCCTCTAACGATAAGTAAGCAGGTACCCACTTAGTTTAGAAGTTATAAGGCAACAAATTAACATTAATACCGGTCAAAATCATAACCCTCCTTTTTGCAAAAGCAAGCACTGCCGATTCACGGTATGTAGGATCGAGAGATCGAAAAGACTGTGGTAGGTATCTATATAATTATATATCTATATAGATACCGGTATCTATATAGATATATAAATAGATATATAATCAGGTATCTAAATAATTATTATATAAATTTTAAGGACAAATTTAAAAATTGCGTAATCTGGAGCGAAATACAAGTCAGATTTGTTTGTATTCGTTATGAGTAGAAAGTCTAGTAGAAAGTCAAAATATAACTTATCTGCAGATGAGCTGCCTTGTTCCGTCTCTGCATTTGCATTAGTGTGTGTGTTATAGAGATGTGTGACATTTTGTCTCGTATTTCAACTCGAAATGTACTCTCTGCTTCTGTATATAATTTTTTTTCTCTATGTAAAAAACACAGTAAAACGGAAGCTATTTATTGTTGTTGGTGTGCAATTAAGTTTTTATCTATCGATAATATTAACATTTTTCACCGTAATTCAACAGTATTTTTATTATTTGAAACACCGGAATTATCCCAAAAATGTGGTAATTTTGACTCACTATTCGTAATATTGATTATTCAACCTGGCAACATTGGTCAGAGACAGTAAATAAAAAAGAATATTGTCAATACGACAGGCAGGCACGACGGATGTATTAATTTTTCGCTTCAAAATAATTATTAGTATTCGTAAAATGAGCTCAGGATTTATCTCAGAATCAGAAATTTTGGAGGCTAGACGCCGGCGTCAAGAAGAATGGGATAAGGTTCGCACTGAAGATCAACCACAAGGTGCGTAACGTCGATTGTAATTTTCATGCATATCATCAAATCACACGGTTCAATAATAATGCCACTGATAGAAAAGACATCATTGTGACTTGTGTCGTGTGAGATAAACTGAAAACGCCATGAGTTGGTCCAAAAACCAATGCAAACTGCGGATTTTCATGAAGGCATACTTACTGAAATATTACGATAAATAGATAACAAAAGATCGCAATTGTTTGTCTTCACAGAAGCCCCAGAGGAGCCCTATGACAACCGGCCACTGTACCAACGCTTGGAGGAACAAAGGTTGAAGAAAGATGCTGAATATGAAGAAGCACACAAGCTTAGTATGTATCAAATGGTTGACATAAAACACTATCAGTACTATAATTTCCTCCCTCATTACTCGAGTTGGAGATGACAGTATTGAAATACATAACAGAAATTCCCATAGGCTGCTCCATAAACTATGTTATCTAGAGTTTATCAGAGTTCCATCAGCCGCATCGTCACTTACCACCAATTAAGATGGAGGTCAAATGCCTAGCTAGTCTAATTATTAAAAAAAGTTGAAAAGGGTTTATGCCACAGCCCTAAGATTCGCAAGTATTTAAAGTCAATAACCAATCACGTGTAATTTATTACAGAGAACATGATCCGTGGTCTCGATGACGATGAAGTCGGTTTTCTGGACCTGGTGGAGTGCTCCAAGGCGAAGGCGGCTCAGCAAATCTTGATGGAGGAGAAGAAAGAGATGCAGGAATTTAGGTAACATCAACAACAACATACTTTACATACAATGTACTTAGGACTAAGTAATGTAAGTCTTAAGTCAAACATATTTAACAATTAGCATTTTATTCCCATGTGCTACCACAGATAATCAAACCCGACCATGAGTATGGTTAATGGATTTCATATTTTTTTATGCATGGAATGAACTACTAGAAGCAGTGATTAGTGCGCCATCAGTGAACTGAATATAATGATATACTTACAGGTGCTTATGTATAATAAATAATAACAACATATACCTATCTATTCCACTCTTTATTTATCTTTTAGACTTACTAAGGATTTGCTTGTTTTATATGTGCCTAAAGCAACTCAGGCAGACAGGAAGTCACAGGATCTTTTAGCAACTGCATTAAAAGAATCATCTTGACATTAATGTCCCGGTTATGCTCTCACACATGACTGCCCGAAATCCACCTTGACCATGATCCAGGATTTGGCAGATAATTACAGTGGAGTGACTGCCATCTGACCTCAGTGACACTGCAACCAGGGGATCCTAGTTACACATTCAGTCACCTGAATTTATAGGTTTCATCATGATGTTTTCCCTCACCGTAAGAGCATTGGTTAGCATTCAACTAATATACATAACATAGAAAAGAGTTACTGTGGGTTTCGTCCTGGTACCTCACGCTCACTTTACGCCACTGACGATAAAAACTGCATTATTATTGATTAAGATGGTAAATATAATATTTCATCCCCAGAGAGCGCGTATCAACGCTAGCGGAGACTGAGGAGATGCAGCGACTGCGCGCGCAGCTGGCGCCGGCGCGGGCGCCCACCGCCACGCCCGCGAACAACAGGAACAAACTTCAGGGGGTATGCATGAGCTGTCTAAGTTGTTGAAACGAAACAAATAAATTATATAATACATTTTAAGGGTATGTCCCGGGTTTCCTACTGCGTACCTTTGATGACGAGTAGTCCGATATTTCGACGCAGTTACATGCATCATGGTCACGGGACGACCTGTCGCGGTTGCAAGCCCGAAACATACCCTTAAAATGTGTGATAATAACTGCAAATATAAAACAAAAAGTCTATTATATAAAACAAAAAAAATATTAATGTATAATTATAATTTTTTTTAATATGTAAAATGTATAATTTTTAATTTTAAAATATTTGTAACTACTTATCTCTATTTAATTTAATGCGGCAGACAAACAGGCTTGCGGGCCACCTGATGGAAAGTGGTCACTGCATCTACCAATGCATTGCCCGCCTCTAAGGATACCTCTTATATACAATGAAAACAATGCAAAGGACACAATCTTGAACAATGCAAAGGACACAATTCTATTAGATTAATGACATTATTTAAATTCAAAATTTTATATATGTATTTGTATGCCGATGGCAGGTCGCAGTGAATCCATTCTACTTAAACTGTAATAACACATAAGCTGTGTACCACGTATCAACAAAAGATGAAATGTCTAAAATAATGATAATATTTTTATCTGCTACAGGTGATAGTGAGGAAGCGCAAGGCAAGTGATATGGAAGGAGATAGCAACGAAGCGTCTAAAGACGCTCCTGCTGGGAAAGTGAATGGTGTTGCAAGGTGAGTAGTTTTACTTAATACAAATAACTAACGCGCGACTTTGTTCGCGTGGTGTCCTTCTGATACCCCACCACTACTCTACCTTACCCCTACTCTGTTCTACACTACCCTAAACCTATCATATCCTACACTACACTAAGGGTGGGTTGCACAATCTTACTTTAACAATAGCAGGTCAGTTAAAGTTCCGGTTAGACAAAAAATGGGTTGCACCATTTTGACAACGGTCAAATGACGTCATAACTTAACGCTAACTTTAACTGCCCACGCTTGACCGGTTAAAGTTGTTGTTTACGTCAAATTCATTGTTAGAACAGTGTCAAACGTATAAACATAACCTAGTAAACATGTCGCTCCTTCGAGAAATAATTGAGGAAAGTTCTTCTGAAGACGAATGTGATTTGCTGGTCACCGAAAGACCTAGAAAAAGAAAAGTATACTTCTTCAGGCCCGATCGCTTTACAACGTGGGATGACGCATCGTTTTTAGCAAGATTTCGAGTCTCTAAAAACATGGTACGGTGGCTGGTGCAAAGGTTGCAACGGTGGTTAAAGCCTGCGACGATGAAGTAAGTTTTCTTTTGTTTATAAGTACATAATAATACGTAGGTACCATTTATATATCTATCGCAAGGGTAACTAAAGATCCTAATTTGCGTAAGATAGCTTAGACTTAGCTATTTTTATATTTCTATAATGAATGGCATGTCACTAGGTAAGTCAATACAAAGTAATATCAGATTACCTAGGCACAGAAATACATACATACACCTTACATCTTAAATTATATAATTTTCAGAAATAAAGCAATTACACCAGAGCAGCAAGTACTGATAGCATTAGAATATTATGCTTCTGGTTCTTTTCAAAGATGTGTTGGCGATACAGCTGGTGTTCACAAGTCAACTGTATCACGCATAATATATAGAGTGAGTCGAGCAATCGCAAGTATGAGGACAGAGTGGATATCAATGCCACGGAGTGCTGAAGAGATGGAAAGGACGGCAAGAGAATTTTATAGAATAAGTGCTTTTCCTAAAGTAATCGGAGCTATTGATTGCACTCATATACCAATAAAGTCTCCAGGTATGTATTTACTTTAAACATTCTTTCATTACCAACTATCTGTGCATCTATATAAAAATTTATTTCCAGGTGGTCCAAATGCTGAACATTACAGAAATAGAAAATTGACATTTTCTATGAATGTACAAGCCATCTGCGATGCAAACATGTATATCACAAATGTTGTTGCACGTTGGCCTGGTAGCAGTCATGATAGCCATATTTTCGACTGCAGTGTCATAAAGGTACCACATGTATATTGTAAATAAGACTATAACACAAAGTTACTTCAAAAGACACTTTGTTTAAAGAGTAATTTTACATTGAACAGGGCAGAATAGAGGATGGTGAATTTGAGGGATACTGGTTGGTCGGTGACAAAGGCTACGCAGCAAAACCCTATATGGTGACACCTGTTCGTAATCCAACTACTGATAGAGAAAAATTATACAATGAAAGCCAAATACGAACAAGAAATGTAATAGAAAGGGTGTTTGGATGTTGGAAAAGAAGATTTCCTGCCCTTTCTATGAAAATAAGGACTCACTTAGGAGTCCAGCCTATCATAGTGGCTACTGCCATACTATATAATATATGCAAAAAAATGCGAGATCCTATGCCACCATTGCCACCAAACTGGAATAATGAGGATGCCTATTCATCGGATGATGAGGACAATGGTATAATATATACAGGTACAGGAGATGATAGTAATAGGTCACTATTGATCAATAACTATTTTAGTAGATTATAAGGCATTAAATAAAATGATAAATTTTATTATAAAAATTGTTTTATTTATTTTAGATTTGGGATTTTTTTAATAAGGCTATTTCTAAATTTAATTTTTCTAATTCTAATTTGTGCCGCTCCTCGTTGTGTCTCACTTTTTGGTCGTGCACCTCCTGGGCATGTCTGATGGAGTCCCTTATTTTTTGCAGTTCCAGGTCCTGCAGGTTATCCATTATGGATAACTTTTTCTGGCGAAGCTGCTGACGAATGAGATTGCAGCTCTCACCAGGTTTTTGTTTCTTAGGGCGACCTGTCACATACAATTTGTAGGTTAATATAGACTGACAAGAAATTAGTTCGGATGTCATTTAATTTAATTGATAATTATAGTTCTTTACGTATTAGTGGAGATGATACTGGTCGCTTGAGGGAACTGTACGGGGTGCTCGCATCAAATTCACACTTCTCTTCTGTCATGGCCAAGACCTCAACCTCAATCAATTTTATTTCATTGACAGTTATCTGTAAATTAAATCACTCTCACACGTTATATTTTAAGGTTATACTATACATTAATTAGAATAGAAAAATTTTCATTTTCAACTTTTTGACGTTACGTCGGGTGTTGCCATGTCACAAATTGTTTCCCACAGTAAGTTTGCGGCAAAATAGGCGTCATTAGACTTGCAACCCCGGTAACTTTAACAATAGTGCAGAAAAGGATGGTGCAACCCATGTCGCTACATCGGTAAAAGTTAGCGCTATTGTTACTGTTAAATTTAACTTTTACATTTACATTAACGGGTACTATGGTACAACCCACCCTAAGGGTAGATAGTACCCTTTTTTCTTTCATAAAAACTTTGTCCTGACAAAAACCCAACTTAGCCAAATAGGTGCCGCCATATAATTTTTTTTTGCTAATACTAATTTTCATCGGTTAGTGTTTAACTGGGGCGTCGGTGACCGAGTGATTAAGGTATCCGCCTACTAAGCGACTGGTATCGGGTTTAAATCCCGCTGCGGCCATGTACCAATGAATCTTTTCTGAGCTATACATATATATTAGTTGAATACTAACCGATGCTCTTACAATGAGGAAAAACATCGTAATGAAACCTGCACATTCAAGCGAATCAATGTGTAACCATTATCCAATGTGGTTAGGTTCCTCTGGTACCAAGGTCACAGAGGTCAAATGGCAGTCGCTCCACTGTAATTACTGCCTGCCAAATCCTCGATCATGGTCAGGACTAACCCCGGGCCCTCGTGCGCGAGGACACAACCGGGACATTAACGATAAGATTATTATTTTTTATATTATTACTTTATAATTTTTTTTAAGCCGTGTGGTGTCCGGCAGAGTAGAATGGTACCAACCCCTTACACTCGTGGGTGTCGTACAAGAGGACTAATGATTTCGAGACACAAAATCTAAAAGTTTCCGTAGGCTGGAAAATGGGCAGCAGCGTTTTATCATTGCTGTATAACACTGCGATCTCCAACTCGCCTGCCAAGCGTGGAGATTGTGACAACAACTTCTTCGTTGTGGGAGGGGGCCGAAGTCCTGCAGTGGACTGTTATGGGCTGTGATGATGAATTTTTTTTTCTCTCCCCAGCCCAGTGGCAGAGAGCACCGGCGACATCGGTGCCCTACGGTGCGTGGGCGTGCTGCCCGGGCTCGGACACTACGACACAGATACCACCAGCGACACAGACGACTCGAGCGACAACGACGAGGTTAGTCACGAAAACATACATGGCATACGCTGAGTGTGACCCCTTTGCACGTCTTCCCATGGCACGGGCAGCGTTGTGGAATACATTATAGTTATAATGTCACTGTTTCTTTCTTTAAAATGTGAATGTACCTAACGTGTTATGAGTTAATGTGTAAAAAACGTCATTTATTTATATAAAACTAACAAAAAACAATTTTTTTTTCCTGTGCCAAACTTTGACTTTTTGTAGCGACGAACGTAGGTTCTCTTGTGGGTTATACAATAAAAAAAAACTGTCTACCTTACATCGTCTTGGCAGTTTCGCTGCAGCAGTTGGCAGTTCGGCCACATTAAAATCACTTTATCTTTTGGTGACTATAATGTGGCTGAAAATGTTTACTTCTAGAGCCCACACATGAGGATATGTAAGTCCTATGGCTACTAAAAGTCGAAATTTGGGCCTTAACCTGTCGGTGTTAGGTAAGACATCCCGCGGTAGGCCCCCAAGCAAGAAGACAGAGTAGGAAAGTGGGCCATGGCAGAAGCTAGAATTTACTTGATTGAGCTGACCTATAACTTGGATGACAATGCATTAATATGGTACCATAGAGCTGGTCTGATGATGGAGTCGGAAGGTCATAGGAACTAATGAACGCAATAAGATAACCCCATTGTGTTTGAGCTCTTTGGAATGCTCTTGATGAGACTATACCGCGCAATGAAAGCTTTTTATGAAATTATTTTTTTAGTTTTAGAACTTATCGCGAATGAAATGTAAGTAATATATTAATTTTATTTACAGACAGAGAAGTGCTCACACAAAGTGGACCTGCTTGGCCGCAGGCCGGACTCCCACGAAGGGAAGAGGAAAGAAGAGAGTAAGAGTTAGAAATACTGTAGGACAACCATTATTCAAGTAGTTTTATTATGCTGTTACGGTTTAAGTGTTATTAATAATTATTAATAATGAATATTATTAATAAACAATAGTAGTTTGGGGCAGATTGAAGGTGATAAAGGATAAATTATTGATGAGATTTTTGAGGGACTGTGTCACAGCCAAGTTGAGTGCAAAACGAATATCTTTGGCTTGTAGAAATAATTTCTACATACATATACTTTTTATGTAATACTATGTAGTATTAATTATACTTGATATTTATTTGCGATGGTTTGGCATATATTTTCTGGCATCCAGTACAGTCCGAAAGCCAATGTACATAAATTGTTGACTTACATGGATTTGACTACTGTGATTTTAGATATACCTATGACTACCTTAATAAGGTTTTGTATCAAGATTACCCAATTAATATAGTACTTATATTTTAAATAACTTGCTGAACTTTCAAAATTAATGGTAAATACTCTGTTAAACTACAGTCTGTCACATAAAAATAACAAAATAATCATCTTTCAAAATAATAAAATAAACATTTTCTTGGCGTTAATGTCCCGGTTATGCTCTCGCGCACGAGGGCCCGGGGTCCGCCTTGACCATGATCCAGAATTTGGCAGGTCAGGCATTGGTACATGGCCGGAGCGGGATTCGAACCCGGGACCTCTGGCTTACGGGTCGGATACTGTAACCGCTCGGCCACCGACGCTCCTGTCTGTCACATAGTTTCTTTAAGTCTTAAAGGCCTGACCGTTTTATTTAAATAAAATGGGACTAAATTATTTGGTACAATGTATTTAAGTAAATAGACTGCAAAACTGAAATACATATTTAACTCATGTACGTTCGAAAAACTATATAATGCTACACAGGTGCTGTATGTAAAACGTATTTATTTAGGGCTTCTGTGTAGCCTTGTTTGTTCGACTGTAGGTACATATTACTTTTCGGTTTAATGTAAAAACTTAATGGATACCCGTAGGCTACTTACGTAAAGCTGATGCCAACAATTCTCTGGATTTCAATTATTCGAATTGTTACTTTTGCGATCCCGTGTCATCGATTTCATGAGTTCAGTCTCTAACAAAGTTCCATCGCAATAAACTGAAACTATAAAATAAATAAAAAACAATTTCAATCATTGAATTTAGAGAATTGTTGGCAACAGAGTTACGTTATTAACCTACAGGAGTTACAAGTTATTTAATCTGCAATAAGCAGGACCAACAAGTTGTGAAAAGATTTTATTTTGTCCCGATTTGTTTTGTTTTTTAAAGGAAAGTAGCGCCTTCATATTTTTTTTGTATCTGTGGTCACTATGAAAGTGTATACATTTGTTTTTATTTAGGGTAATTGCAAGTCAAAGATGCATGCCGCCGATTCTTGTAAGGTTATTTATCACCTATCTTTAGCACTTATTCGAAGTGAAATGCGTCGGAGGTCATCATATTAGTAAAAAAAATTGGATAGGACATTTGTCCATCGAGGTGACATCGAGATAGCAACCAAAACCGCGACCGCAAGGTAGGCATCTTCGACATGTAATTACCCGAAGTCATGTATTCACTGCAGTTGTATTATCAGAGATCAGTGATTTATCGGTAACTTACCTTATCTCTCTATCAAAGTAGGAAATAAAAGATTGTGATTCAATGTAATCAGCTGGTCTTACATGAATGTACCTAATAGGTTTCGCAAAAAAAGACATTGATGTTATGGCTTTTGTCTGCAGTTGTACATTTCAAGTATTTTGTAAAATATTGTAATAAAATTATTATATTTCTCAAATATGTTTTTTATTCATATTGAACAAGTGGACCCGGCGCGACTTCGTTCGCGTACTTAACCCTACCTACCCTTTTTTCTTGCTTATTAACCTTCCTCTTGAATCACTATATAATATTAAAAACCGCATTAAAATCCGTTGCGTAGTTTAAAAGATCTAATCGTACATAGAATCATAGGCACAGACTGCGGGAAGCGACTTTGCTTTATACTATGTTTAGATAAAAACTGCAAACTGCTGGTATTTCGAACGTCCATAGGCTACGGGGACTAATTACCATCAGTGGTACAGTCGAACCATAAGGCGACACAGAGGCTAGATTTGCATACAGCACCTTTGTAGCCTTATATTTATTCGACCATACAAAACCATTAACGGTATAAAAACACTTGTTTAGTATATTATAAAACGAAGTCCCACACCGCGTCTGTCTGTTCGCGATAAACTCAAAAACTACTGAGTGGATTCTCATTCGCTTTTCACTAATAGACAAGAGTGATTCATGAGAAAGGTTTAGGTAGGTATATAATTTCTTAAGGTTACCAGTGCGAAGCCGAGGCGGGTCGCTTGTTTGATAGCCGTTACCCCAGCGGAAACCCGACTTCAAATAGCCTTGCTGTCATTTAGTGCCGCCGACCAAGCGTACTTCAGATCGGAAGCTAGTTAAATACGATCTTTCCCAGGAAATACCGGTGCCTATGTTTCCCGATATTTCCCGGTGAACGGACTTTTCATCGTAGTGCTGGTGCTAGAATTCAAGGCTGAGAGTTTGTGTAACCATATGTTTGTTCAACTGTAGATACAGTTACATACAGAGAGGTATGCTAAGTTAGGAACCTAAATACACACATTCGAATATTTTTAGGCTAGAATAAGTAAGATTTCCCACAAGGTGGACCGACGACCTGGTAAAGATCGCAGGTACCAGCTGTATGCAGAAGGCACAGAACCAAACTATGTGGAGATCTCTGGGGGAGGCCTATGCCCAGTAGCGGCCGTCTTTCGGCCGATATAATGATGGTAAAGTAAGATTTATTTGAGTGAAAAGGTTTCTTGGTTAAAAATTCAGAGTACCGAATTTTGCCAGTATCTTAATATACGGCAAAATTCCCGTGACTTAGCGAAGTACCGGAAATCCAGGTTTCACCAGTCTCTGCCGGTACTGCAACCCCTAATAAAGGCCGGCCTCATACATTCTCTTTTCATGTTACGGTTTCCGAATACAAAATACAAATTAGACCAATCAGAATACCCGACACTTTTCATTCAGGCTTTTGATTGGTTTTGGCGGATTCTGATTTTACGAAAATTCGAATTCGGAAACCTAACCAGCGGTGGACACCTGAAGTTGACAATATGTTAATACAATACTCTAATTTGGTAGAAGCTATAGGCAGACAGTTGAATGAAGGTTCTTAAAAAAATATTCGCATTTGCAATGCCGAAATTGAAATAAAAATGCAAAAGTATAGTAATTTCCACCAGACTATATTTCTTAACTGTTTTACAAGGCGGCCAATGTTCAAAGCATACCATAACAACATTATACAGACAGGACTCACACACGACAATTAAACTTCAAATATTCACTTATTTATTGCCTTATTATAGAGATCTATTTTTATTTTTTAAGTAATAAACATTGCCGGGTTTTTAATTTTTTATAAATATTGCCTATTTACAAAAAATAAAAAACCCGGCGACATAGGTACTATCGTTCATTGGATAAGAAAATAGTGAGTCATCGTTGTTCTTCGGCCTAGCCCCGCCCCTCGATCTATCGGGTCGCGATAAATTAGAAAGCCAATGCGCTTATTACATTTGACTAAATTCAGTTACTAAATTTAGAAGCAAAATGCGTGAGAGCAAATCAAATTGGAATGTATTGCTAACAGAATAAGGTCCATTTTTGTATTACTTATATTATGTTACGTGTCGCTCCGCTTGTCAAAAGATACAAAAATGGACCTTATTTTATAAGCAATACACTCCACTTTGAAATGCTCTCACGCTTTTTGAATTTAGTCAACTGAATTTAGCCAGGTGTAATAAGCGCATAAGTTCACAGTGACCAGTTGACGGCAGAAAATAATATAAATACCTTGCCGTTGGAATAAATCGCAAATACAAGACTGGCTGCTAAGCAAAGCGATATCCTGACTTTATTTTTAATTTTAGACAATCAAGTTGATTTTTATACATTAATAAACTTAATATTTTCTTAAATATTAATTGTTTGTATTTTATACTCCACTGTGAAAACACCTTTACTCACTATTTTCTTAACGCGAATGGACTAAAATACAAAGGTATTGCACATATTGTCCTTGTAATTACGCTGGCAACCTTATCCTTCCAACCGGAACACAATGCTATCGTTGCTTGGCGGTAGAACAAGATAAGGCGGTGGTACTCACCCAGGCGGAAACCTCAGTCTCAGATCACTGATCATAAGTTACCAATCATGCCTTTTTTTGTATAATTAAACTATTCGGGCATTTGACCGCCATCTCACCTGTAGGCTAATTACGTAGTTCTGTTGCCAACAATTATTTAATTTCAATGATTGAAATTGTTACTTTTGCAATTACATATGATCGATTTAATAATTTCAGTTTATTGCAATGAATTTTTGTTAACAACTGAAGCCATGTAATCGTTACAAAACTATTTTAATAATTACAATCAGAGATTCGTCGGCAACATAGTTACGTAATTAGTCTACTGGTGGTAAGTGACGATGCGGCCCATGATGGAGCATGCCTGTCTAGGAACAGCCTAAGACTGATGCTCGACTGCAATAAACTTAGGCGACGCTTAAGTTGGCGCCTTAAGGTATTCTTAAGCATTTAGGCGTCACAAAATCGATGTCAAAAGAGTAACTTTGTAAGTTTAGTTTTTACTTAAGGTAGGTAATTATTTATTGCACTTTTTAGCACATTTATACACAAGATTACACTGACATGAAGGTTTGACATTAAGTATATTTAATTATTAGATATTTTGTATCAATTTCTTATTATATATGAACATTTTTCATATTAGACGAATTGACAATTCATTTTTTAATTCGTAGTTATTACGTGTACACACAGGACATTATTATACAATTTATTCCAATTTTGTGAAAACTGTGACAATATCAAATACACAACTTATGAAGGTACACATAAAATATGTACAGTATGAATATTTTAATATTTAATTCCCTTTGACGATATCTTAGTGACTTGCTTATATTATGACATGCGCTTATTATGATGTAAATATTACTGATAAATAAATTATCTAATCTAATGCATTTTCTTGATAAGAATAATTAAAATCAACTTAAGCGTAGCCTAGAGTTTAGTGCAATTGGGTCTTAACATTGAATTGAAATTCTCCCAAGACAACGCCTCCAGGTTTTTTTCTTTCAATACGGCACACAAAAAGGCAAGCGGGCCACCTGATGGAAAGTGGTCACCACTGGCCATGGACATCAGCAACACCAGGGGAGTTACCACATGCAATATATTACATATATCCTAAATCTATAATTTTTATATTGTGACAAAAAAGTCACGAGTACATTCTATTCACATGGTTATCTATTCCTATGAGTGTTCATACAATATTTCTAATATAGAAACATAAGTATAATTGTTGTACCATCGATTGTATATCATAAGTTACTACATAATATACTATTCTTTTTTCAAGATATGATTATCATAGTATGTACTTATAAATGCAGACTTATTTTTTTATACCACTCAGGTGGCAAACAAGCTTACTATATTTTATTAACACAATTAATATTCGACTTAAACTTTATCAAATAAATACAATAATAATTCTATTATTCACAATATACATAAAAAATAAATAAAAATAATCATCTTTGCGATTATCCTGGTGGTGCGCTCGCGCACGTGGGCCCGGGGTCCGTCTTGACCATGATCCAGAATTTGGCAGATCAGGTAATTACAGTGGAGCGACTGCCATCTAACCTCCGTTACCTTGCTTCCAGGGTAACCTGACCAGATTGGATCATAGTTACATATTCAGTCGCCTGAATGTGGAGGTTTCATCACGTTTACCCTCACCGTAAGAGCACCGGTTTGTATTCAACTAACGTACATAACTCAAAAAAGAGTCATTGACACATGGCGACAGTGGGATTCGAACCCGGTACCTCTCGCTTACGAGTCGGATACCTTTACCACCAGGGCACCGACGCTCCTTGATAAATATAAAAAATCAGAACAAATTTTAGATATAACCTAATAACCTTTCCATTTATCTGTAACACTAGTTGATGTACTGGAAACGTGTATAGATAGTTCAACTCAGTTGTGCGCGCGGCGCTATGTGTGCGTGCGCTTGTAAATATACAGCTTTCATTTATGTGGCAGTGACGCGACCACTTGGCGTGCCAATGGCGTGGCGTCATTGTGACGTGTCTGGGTTACCCACACATAGGGCCGCGCGCACAACTGAGTTGAAATTTGTATAACAACATAATATGTATTAATTTGATTTTTTCAATAAACTTATTTGTATTTGTATATAAACAAAATATATTTAAATTCCATACACATAAGAACTATATTTTAGCCACTAACAAAATTACAAGTACAATTCTGTACCACAGCCAACAATGATCTAATTTCATATTTTTGTGGGTCAACTAGACGTATATCGCAAAAAAATTGATTTTTTCTTGTACCCAATGTAGGATAACCTACGGTGCCCTCAGTCTAATATTGTTGCTGCAATACACATACGAAGTGCAGTATGTGCAGTAAAAATATTGCCTCAATATCGACTATAGATAACTAAGTCCGAAATAAATATTTTGAAGAATTGAATTAATTCCAGTGTATTGACTCACTGTAGTTATTGTATTTAGCTTATTACATCAGTAATATGCTGTTGGTTTTCCATATACATGAATAAATAACAGTGCATTCATCCCAGTGAATAGTAGTGTGCATTGGGGCGAGGCGCGGCCCGAGGGCACTCGCCTTCTGAGGCGCTGTCGTGGGCTTCCAACAACACTTCCTTTTTGCGACGATTTCTGGAATACATACAATACGTAACAATGCAAAGTTGGATGTAACGTAAAACGATTACTATAAAAAGGATAATGATTCTATTACGATTAATGGGAGGGCATGAAATACCAGCTATATGAAATAGTCCATTCGCGTTATGAAAATAGTGAGGAAAGGTGTTTTCACAGTGGAGTAAAAATTCAAACAATTTATATTTAAAGGAATATTAAGTTTATTAATGCATAAAAACCAACTTAATTGTTTCAAATTTCAAATAAAATCAAGGATATCTCTTTGCTTGGCAGCCAGTCTAGTATTTGCTGTTTATTACAACTGGCGAGGTGTTCAATTTTATTATTTTGTGCCGTCAACTGGTCACTGTGAACTTAGCTTTCTAATTTGATGCGACCCGATTGGTCGAGGGGCGGGGCTAGGCCAGCGGACAACGATGACTCACTATTTTCTTATCGCGAATGAACCATAGCGAAAATGCAAGCAAAACAAGTCTGCTTGCTTTTTTCCATTAAGGCGCAAAATGTCGAATTTGCAGTGGTGGCCAAATGTCAAATTCGCGGAATGTCCAACGGTCTCAAAATGTCCAATTCACAAGAATATCCAAAATGCGAATATAAAAAGAAAAATAGTTCAAATCATTGTAATAGATGGCGTTGATTAGAAACGATTCTCAAAAATATAATAAAACGAGACCGTTAGATGTATAATAATGTAGTCATTAAGCGCTTTTTTTCGCAGAAAAGGTCCTAATCTTTTAACGAAACAACACATTTTTGAGTAACTTCGTTTACCAAATTCAATACTCTGGAATCATGTCTAAACAGCGCCATCTAGCGAGGCACGCCAAACTGCACTTTTAACTTTTTAAAGTAGCTGTATAAAAAGCCCCATTATGGTAAATCTAATTTTCAAATAAACTAAACTAGTTCATTCCATAAAACAAGATATTATTGAATTAATTGCTTATAATATTTTATTAATATAATGACATAATTATTATCATTAATCTAATTAGTGAATTTTTATGATTATTTATTGTTCTAATGAATGTTAATATTTCAATATTGAAATTAACGATATCTGTTAATTTTATTCTGTTGATAACTGAAATGACGATGTATATTTAATACTATAAATAAATGAATATGAATATAACAACAGCGAACAAACCTTTTAGGATACGGCTCCTTCAGATGGTAGGTCCTGTAGTGCAGCTTCATGCTGTTGTTCTGTGTGAAGCGTTTGTCGCACAGAGGACAGGGGTACTTCTTTTCACCTGTGTGGGTCTGTGAAATTAGATCATCATCATCATTATCATCATGGTAATAGAGCGTAACAGCCACTCTTGGACTTTAATCCAGCACGCTGATGTAGTTATGCGAGTTCTCAGGGGCACAATGAGGGCTTTGGCCATTTAATAATGCACTGAGAAGTATGGTTAAAGTTAACTTTGTTATTTGTGCTGTAAAATGACGCAATGATTTCAGACAGTAACAGAACTACTGAGACCAATGTTTGAAGATCTGTCTTATGTTAAACTACAGCCCTGTCATTGGCTGGGAGCGATCTGACATTCATTTTACAGCCGTTTTACGGCATAGTAGATCAATCGAGTGGCGACCGACGAAGACGCAGCGTGGGGAGGCCTCCCGCAAGGTGGACCGACGACCTGGTAAGGATCGTAGGACCGGCCGCCGTGGAGATCTCTGGTCCTTCGGCTGATATGATGATGATGATGAGCGCCTTCTGTTGGATTAGGTTGGTCGAGGAACCCTCCCACCCTACGCCACAAATCAACACAATGTCATAATTTGAGCAAAAACGTGTTGATTCGCTCTCCACTGGCTAATCATCTCCATGTAGAAGACAATATAAAATACCAGAAAACCCAAAATAATACGAAATAACAGTTGTTCTCACCACTTGATGCCTCTTCAAACTGACACTGGTGTTGAACTGCCGGCCGCAGGTCTCGCAGGAGTGGAGCCTCTCCTTGGTGTGAGTGTTTAGATGCATCGCCACGCTGCCCGGCTAAGGACGGACAGACAAATTAGATCGCTTATTTCTCTGTTACGACTGTTTATGACGTGCTTATGACGAATGTTAGTCTACCTGTAAACATCGATATGTTGGGATAAAATTCTAAATTAACCCTTTTGAAAAAAACAAGGGCACAAATGTGCAATTTTCATACAATCGAGACAATTTTTATATTACCTAGGAAAGCACACGGGTGGACGGCCCACCTGATGGAAAGCGGCCACCGTTGTCAAGGGCATCTGTAGCCTAAGCCTTTGAAGAACCCCATGTCATAGTGCAAAGGAAAGTCTTCGAGGGGATCTCATTCCACATCTTGCACCAACCTCCACGTCTTGGAGACCTTGGACCACCCCCTGGGAACTTCCTGTATGCAATCTGATTATGCACATCTCGAGCAAGGATGGAAGAGGTCTAGAGTTCCTAAGGTACCCACCCGATTGAAAACGCTACGCCGTTTACGCTACAGCGAGAGAGTTTACGGAATTACGATTCCATACAACTGATTTATAAAGTATGAAAGTTTTTTAATTGGAACGAACAACACGCCCCGGCTTCGCACAGGTTCTCTCGTCTTTTCTTTACTAATATATGTATGTATTGCACATATATACCATCCGGAAGAAATTATCTAAATTATAGTGGAAACCGGATCGAAATCCGGTGCTTGGAGTTAGTGTAGCGGAGAAACACATAGACAGACAGACGCGGAAAGCAAATTTAATTATGTATAGACTATATAAGGAAGCATACTCACAGCCAGCAACACCCCGCATATCTCGCAAACCAGCTTATCTGATTCCGGATAGAAGGACTTTCCGCGGTGCTCCGCTAGATGGTGCTTCATGCAGTCCTTCTGGGAGTTGAAATGTTTGCCGCACTGGAAAGGACCTCATGTTACCATAGATAAGCAAGATACATACATGCTCTTACGGTGAGGGAAAACATCGTGAACACATTCACATTCAGCCGACTGAATGTATAACCATGATCCAATCTGCTTTTATAATTTGTAACTTATACACGATATTAAATAAAAATAAATAAATAAATATTCGTTTATTTACCATATTCCAAAAAAAAAATTATGTAAAATAAAAGAAAAAAAAAACAAATATATAAATACATAACAAAAAAGAAAAACGAATTGAAAATTTACACGATGATAAATGGGCTTATGGCTCAGGGTAGCGTGGCACAAGTCCCACCCCCTGCTATTCTGCCACTCCCTTCAAAATATATATTTATTACACACACACGAAGTTAACCTTTAAGTACCGACGTGCATTTTTAGTAACATTAGTACCGACGTGAGGCCTGAGAGACCGCTTCAATTTTGTTGTGTTTTATAGAGAAAGGGATTATTTTTATATCTGTATTTGCAATATGATGAAAAAGAAATGGTGTTAAGAAAAAATCAGTATAGAAAGAAAATCAAAGTTGTTAAATTTTTAGATATAAGACTATAATAATATTTGGCTTGACATTTGGGGAAAAATCCGAGTGTTAGCTGTAAAAATTCAAAACTCATAAATTATTGTTCGCAGAATTAAAAAAAATAGTATTTATTACTTATGACTAATATACCTCTTATAAAAAAAAATTAGTAGGTATATAATCCTTCTTTAGAAAAAAATGTCCATAGTGAAACTACACCTTGAATTCTAAGCACAGTCAGGGCATACATGTTTCGCGCACTGTAAACAAACGTGTTTTTTGTACGAATAGTATTTATATGAACATTTTCTTTTAAATTAAGGTTGACATGAGAGACAATTGACTTCTTGAGCTTTATAATCGGATGTCCCTGGATGAACAGAATCAAGTGTTCTTGCCAAAATTATCCTAAATTCACGGGGGACCATTAGGTTACAAAATGTTCGCTTCATGTGCTCTAATACCAACTGTTGAGCATATTTTTTTATAAAAGCTACGTTATCAGTATGTAGGAAACATATACCTACATCATGACTTACAAAATCCCATACAAAATTGTCATGGTAGGCCAGCGTCTTGATCGGCGGTTGCAAGTGCATACAGATCACTTCTTTTCTATTTCATCTACCTACACCACCTTTCGTAGAATTCCCAAGTATCAGAATCATCAGTGCTAGTATCCGTACCATGCTCATTGTGCTCTGGACAAAAATCTTCCCTCATGTCGTCAACCTCGGATCCCATGGAATTTTATCCACGATCCAGCTGTCTCCAGCTGACTTGCGTAAAATTTGGATTAGATTGATGTACCGGCGAAATCTATATATTTGAATGCTATAATGCACCTAAAGCCCCTAGTATTAATAATTCACAATATTTGTAAAAATAACAGTAATAGCTTAACAAATAAATAAAAGAAAAAAGTTACGTAAGTACCGACGTGCGGTCTGAGAGACCGCGTCGGAATTTTAAGTCGTAATTACTTAACAAATGCTCGCGTGACGACACCACTTCCTGCATCGAAGTCAACGAAGGCACTGTCCTTGCAGCTACTTAGAAGCAGGGATCGGTGTTGCGCGGGGAAAGGGGTAAACTAGCCTGTCAAGTGCTTGCCGGGGCCTCTCAGACCGCACGTCGGTACTTAAAGGTTAAAGAAGAAAAAAAACAAGAAACACACACGTAGACGTCTACGATATAGGGGAGAAGTGGCATGAAAACTTTTCTTATTACTTTTTTATTGGAGCCGAGCCGCTGACCTCAAATAATATCTGTATTGTTGGAGGTCAGTGATTCAAGCCCTTTTTAAGCCGTTATGTTAGGTGTTTGTGTCGCATTGTGTGTAAATAAATGTACTCTATTCTCTAAAATGAATTAAGACAAGACCGTTAAATGTAATATTAAGAATACTCACATGATGACAAGACATAGGCTTCCGGTGCTTGATCCTGAGTGGCCTCTTGCGCTGCCTCGCCAATTTCAGTTTCTTCTCGTTTCCAACTCTGGAATTATAAATAATACATTTGATGAAGAAAAGTTTCGAGGTGCGGATCGCGTGAGGGGTCTAGTCCAGCGGTGGACGTGAATTTAAGGTCCTATGGTGCAAGCGATCTTCTACCTTCCAATGTACACAATAGAAGCGTCTTTTGCTTAAGACATAGGCATAGACAGCACTTTATTCGGTTCCACATTATATCCTGAATGTGCATCTCTGTAACCTTAAAGAGTAAAAGTAATATATGTATACTAACTAATATTATAAAGAGAAAATATTTGTACTTTTATTTGTAACGAATAAACTCAAAAACTATTGGACCGATTTAAAAAATTATATCACTATTAGGAAGCAACGTTATTCCCGAGTAGCATAGGCTAGTTTGTCTCCCGAGGAAACAATACGTTTCTACGGGAAAGTCGTTGTTTACTGAGATTCGACCTGCGCGCGGGAGAAAGCCGCTGGGAACCGCTAGTTTCTAAAATTAGTACTAATAAACAGGGATACTCACTTTGCTAGAGGCTTGTCGTCTGACTCTTCGTCGCCCTGAAGATCTTCGAACACGTTGAAGTCGGCTCTAAAAAAAAGCACTTAAAGTTAGATAAAGCACTTTTCACAATATCACATTGCATAAATAACTAAAAAAAATAAAAACGCACAGGATTCCAACCGGGGCTATCGCGAATCTAAATTCCGCTAGGTGGCGCTACTGGAGCGTCCTTGTTGTCAAAATCCGTCGTGCTATTGGTCAGAACGAGACGCTCAAAGTTGACAGTTGGATTTCAGCCATACATTTCAGACATAGAGCATAGATGAAGCTTCGACCAATAGAGAAAGTACACTGGTAATCACAACTCTATACCAACAATGTCACACAAAAGCAAGTACATAAGATGAGAAAGGTCACAAAATTTGACAACAGCAGTGGTTATGGAGGGTTATTTGACGACTTATAATCGTCCCTCTTGGACACGTTATTACATACCATAAAAATAAGAAACAAAACATAGATTGTGACTTCAGCTGTATAGGGTGTTCAAGGGTAGAATTCAATTTTTTTGCAATAGAACGACGAATTTTAGATAGATTGTTTTAATAATATGTCTAGCTTTATATACCTATATATTATAATATAATATATTTATGTATTTATATATTCAATTATTGTGCACGTCGTATCTGCGTTACTTTAGTCTAACATTACTCTTCTGTAGGCCTGCTGGAAGAAATTTCTTTTTAGAAATAAGCAGCGCCTGTTGTGTCTTCTATACAGTTATATTTCTCTGTATATAATTATTGTGTACAATAAACAGTAAAATAAATAAATAAATAAGTTTTGGCAACTGGACCTCACGATCCGCAGACTCCGCGGAACTTTGATTCGCGATAGCCCACCTGACAATACTTAAGTGGCGATCGGCACAAAATGAAATTGACCAATCATGGAGCCGTATTGAAAGAAAGAAAACATTTATTAGATATGGACGCCATGACACGATAATTTTGCAATACAATAACATTTAAAAAAATCGGTACGTAAAACACTAAGACAATTATTGGGTTCCTAGTGGCATTGTTCATGGGCATTATGTTGTGGCCGCGAGACGCGAACCACAACGCTGGTTTTCAGTGGGTTCAGAAATATCACACCGACACTGCACCAACAACGAATAACTACATTAATATTATTGAACGTATTGCGTTCTCTTAACAGACGAGCGCTAATTTACTTAGGCAGTATTGTTTGTGTGTACAGGTGTCATTACCGCTGTCACGATTAATTTTTTTGTGTTTTTAAACACACTTGTACTGAATATATGACTCAAAATCGTGTACCAACACCAATATTGTGTACTCACTCTATCCCTTCAGTGTGTAAGGCCGATTGGAAAATGTGTTCCTCGTAAGCCTTTTTGGTCTCGAATCGAATGTTGCACTTCTCGCAGAACGTGTTCTCGTCGTCGTCTTGCGTTTCCTGGATAACCGGTTATGATATTTACACCGACAATAGTAAAATAACTAGGTGACAATTAGTGAAATTAATGTCCCGGTTGTGAGCTTAGGGTCCGCCTTGACCATGATCCAGAATTTGGCAGATCAGATAAAACGACTGCCATCTGACCTCCCGTGACCCTGCTACCAGGGGAACCTGACAAGATTGGTGCATGGTTACACAATCAGTCGCCTGAATGTGCAGGTTTCATCACGATGTTTTCCCTCACCGTAAGAGCATCGGTTAGTATTTAACTAATGTAAGTAACTTAGAAAAGATTCATTGGTACATGGCCGCAGCGGGATGTACCAGTACCTCTCACTTACGAGCCGAATACCTAATAGGCCCTACCGCAGCATAGTCTATAGATCCTCACAGGACAAACTCTCCATACTCACCGCCTGTTCACTGACGTGCTTAACCTTCTTATGCATGATCAGTCCGAGTTCGCTGACAAACGACATCCCGCAGATCCGACAGAGATACTTGCTGCGGTGCGTACGGAGATGCGTGTAGTACGTCGAACTGTGTCTGTGGGAAACAAAGATTTTTTTGTTATACGGCGGAATAACAGGCAAGCGGGCCACCTGATGGAAAGTGGTCACCGTCGCCTATGGACATCAGCAACGCCAGGGGTGTCACCAATGCGTTGCCCGCCTCTAATATATCATCGCACCGCTCGCCACCGACAGGGAGTTCATCCTCATACCTTGGGAGCCAAATTGGTCACGAACTGTGCGGTTCCAAAGGAACATCTTCCCACACACACTAAGGTTGTGGTATGAACTAGCTGGAGAGGTTTTCCCTGGAGAGTACGACATGGAGTTCTTCAAGAAAGGGGTGCAAAGGTTTTAACGGGGTCGGCAACGCGTGGGTGATGCCCCTGGTATTGCAAACGCCCATAGGCTGCGGTGACTGCTTACCATCAGGCAGGTCGTAAGCTTGTTTGCCACCTTAGCGGTATAAAAAAAACTCAACAATACTTACAATCTTCCCTTGCCAACATTGGCGGCTATTCCTATTCCCTTCTCCGCCAAAATACAATTGATTTCTTGAGTAATTACTTGATCTGCCAAATCCTAAATAATGGTCAAAGCTGATCCCGGGCCCTCGCACGGGAACACAACCGGGACATTAACGACAAGATGATTTTTTTATAAAGTTTCATGTTCCAAGAAAATATTAGCCTGGGTCTCAAAACGCGCTAGCTCTTTGAGCCACCACTGTAGATCCTGGTTACACAGGACTGGAGTTACAGCAGTGGGAGCGAATCATAGTGGTAGGACTTTGCATACAAACAGCAATTTAGCATCTACCCAATAGTTTCTTAGATAAAATTCAGGATCATCGTCTTGGCGTCAATGTCCCGGTTATGCTCTCGCGCACAAGGGCCCGTGGTCCGCCTTGATCATGATCCAGGATTTGGCAGATCAGGTAATTACATTGGACCAACTGCCTTTTGACCTCCGTGACCCTGCTACCAGGGGAATCTGACCAGATTGGATCATGGTTACACTTTCAAATAAAATTCAGAATACCATGTTGTAACTCACTTGAATTCCAAGTTGCAATACCCGCATTTCTTGATGACACCGTTGTGGTAGTCCTCGTGTAATAAAGCGGTAGACCTGAAAATGTTATATGGAATAACTACTTTGCTTTATCCAGTATAATTTCTAGGTGATAGTGGTAAAATATTCCCAACTTAATCATAATTTTGAACCCGTACTGCCCTGCAAACACATTCAAAGCACTCGATTTTGAACTTTAGATGTGAAAACACAGTCCACAATATCAAGTAAAATATTTAAAGGGTTATTATGTTCCAATATGTATTAAAATAACTGTTATCATTGAAAGTCGTATATTTCGCTAGGGAGCGAGATTAGAAGTGTGTCTTACATTGAAACCTGTCACTACCCGCATTTCAGTACATTATTATTATATTAGCGTAAAATGACGGTACCTATCTACAGCATAACCAAAACAATGCCAACTCTGTATATCACAAGGGTACTCCATTTTTAATAGTACAACCCTACGAACAGTCAAAGCACTCAATTTTGAACTTTAGAAGTCTAAAAACAC
The DNA here is from genome assembly GCA_907269095.1 of Blastobasis adustella. Lineage (NCBI taxonomy): Eukaryota > Metazoa > Arthropoda > Insecta > Lepidoptera > Blastobasidae > Blastobasis > Blastobasis adustella. The sequence goes on from OU026132.1 coordinate 5,436,464, forward strand.
TGTCCACATTGGCCAGTAAAATATTTAAAGGGCACTCTATTTTGAACCGTAAAAGCCCTACAAACAGTCAAAGCACTCAGTTTTGAACTTTAGAAGTCTAAAAATACAGTTCACATTGGCCACTCTCTCTCTCTGTCTCGTCAAGAACAATAAAGCTGTCGCTTTTATTTTGGCTCACCAGATGGCGCCACCGCCTTATGTTTTGCCACTTTTAAAATAATATTTGTTTTCTTGGCCATGTAACTGTAAAACTTAGTTCCTTTTAGTAGTGCGTAAAATATAACTGGATCTCTGTGACGCGACAAGTTTGACATCTGTATCTGTGTATCTACGGTTTTGTGACTCACTCGAGCGAGCAGACGAGATCACAGCGCTGACACTCGAACTTCGTGAAGTGCGAGCGTAGATGCTTCCGCAGATGGCAGTCCCACCGGAAACGCATGTGGCAGAACCGGCACTCGAGAGTGCCTGATGCCTGAAAGCATTTATTGATATATTCACTAGGGGATGATTACGGGGCCTTAAAACTTATACCTTGTTATAATTGTCTTAAAACTTAAACTTTTACGGTCTAGCAATGAATGTGTTTTTTATGCATAACCAACGAGCAGATAGCCTACCTGATGGTAAGCGGTAACTATCGCCCATATCTGCATATTGTTTACTGTTTAGGCAGGCAAGCGTAATCTCATCTCATCTTGGCGTCAATGTCCCGGTTGTGCTCTCGCGCACGACAGTCCAGGATAAGCCTCGACCATTGATTGTAACTACAATGGAGCGACTGCCAACTGACCTCCATGAAGAAACCTGATCAGATTAGATCATGGTTACACATTCAGTCATCTGAATGTGCAGGTTTCATCAAACTGTATTTGTCACCGTAAGAGAATCGGTTAGTGTTCAATTAATTACATAACTCAGAAAAGAGTCATTGCTACATGGCGGCAGTGGGATTCGAACCCGATACTTCTCGCTTGCGAGTCAGATACCGTTACCACTCGGCCATCGACAAACCAAGGCAGGACAGTATGTAATGAAGGACAATGTATAGGGTTAACTAGATCTATTTGACTGTGTTTAAGAAAATAGGGGTATATACTCACTTCATTATGTCTAAGCTGCTTGTGCCTCTTTAAAATATCCTCTTCTCTGAACCATTTTACACAACCTGTACATTTAAACTCTGCAGCCACATATTTTGGGTCCGCAGCCTTGTTCTTCAAGTTAATTATCACATCTTCCTCTGATAATGTGGATCTTTTCCAATGGCTTCCACTTAATATCCTTTTCTTTTTTCTGGAAAAAGCTGGATTTTTTTCCTTCAAACCGTATTTAGAGAAATTATCAGGTTCAAAATCAACACTTTTGTCAAAATCTTCTTTCCAGTTTTTGCTTGTCCTCTTTCTTCTTTTGTACGGTTTCTTCTCTGTTGTGTTCTTACTAGGAGCTTTCTCTTTATCATTCTTCTTTACAATATCAACAAACAACTTTCTCGATTTTACCTTCGACTTGGAGGTCAAGATTTGCTTGAGAAACTCTTGTGGTTTTTCGTGTGGTTCCTCTATTTTTACTTCTACATCCTCTGTATCAGTTTTGTCTACAACTGAGGGTATTGGCTCTTCAATTGGATCAATTTTGACCTCAAACTCAGGTTCTGGATTAACAGGATCCATTTCCATGATGAAATTGTCATTATCAAATCCTGTAGAATCTTCATTTACAATGTCTAGACATTCTAGCTCCATTTTGTTTTCCTCATAGTCGTTCACAGATTCACTGTCTTTCATAGATTCACCATCAGTTTCTGCAGTAACATCCGTTCTATGTGTCATCCAGTAAGTTTTTATTCGCTTTGTCATCTTTAGTATACTAATATTACATACATATTTTTTTATACCAGAACAATTTGATTCCACAGTGTTGCATGTAATCTGAAAATATGAAATTAATATTTGTATTATTGCAAAATAAGTCTTTTACGTTAATGCCTAACCACTTAATAGATTTGGATAAAGTTTAGCAACCTTGGGCAGGGCTTTTGCTACTGTTTATCTCTAAAAAGAATCGAATTTTATGTGTAACAGGTTGCGGAAAAAATTGTTTAGGATATAGGCATTTATTTATTTATTTGAAACTTCATACACATTACAGTACAAAGGCGGACTTAAAGCTACATAGCTTTTTCTACCAGTCGACTAGAGCGCAATAAACAAACAACATTATGTGACTTCTACCAAATACTCAGGGCTTCAGGCTATAAATAGGGTCTTAGGCAAGTTTGCCATATTAGTAGATAAAAAATCCTAAGAAGAAACATTGAGTAGTAGGACCTAATAGTGGCATGGCTAATCAAATACTACTTACACCTTCTTTCCATTGTAAATTCTTTAAAAAATTCTGGCCTACAAAACATTTCTCCTTGAATTTTCTAAATTTACATAGCATTGTAGCACACTCATAACAGAAATATTGAGGGAGGCAGTCTTTCTCATTTATCTGCAAGAAAACAAACACAAATAACTTTATTAATAAAATAAATTGTTACAAGTTAATTTCTTACAATGGTGATCAGTTTCATATTAAATCGCCCAAAGAGTTGCTGCTTGATCCAATGGAATGATCAAATACGCTTTATCAAATCAAATTTACTACGTGTGAAGAAAATTTTTCTATGAAGAGGCATGTCCATTCAAACTTTGCAAAGAAGGCACAGAGGCAAAAGGACATTGGTGACAGAACCCACTGACCAAATTTTCCCCCAGTCATATTTTATCATGCCATGACAATCGGCATGATAATAAGTGGCGACCATAGGCAACAAGGAGTTAGCTGATGATTCAAGTTTCAACCAACACTCCAACAGACAGCAGAGAGACCCGTAGGAAGAATCGAGGCTTACATGGAACCTTGGTAGTCAGAAAGTAAACAACTAGAAAAATGTTAGTGGACTAAGTGACGTTATATTCAAGGCGGAAATTAAGGCTTTTTATATATGAATTCATTCAAAAAATATACCTTAGAAGCCATAATTTCTTCGTAAGTCAACTTGAGTCGAGACCGGCTATAGTGATACATTTTGCACTTAGTTCGCACACAAATCCGGCATATTTTTAAATCAGACATAGTGGGTAATTACAAAAGCATTACTTTAACGCAGAAAACATTATTCATTTCTATGAAACGTTAATAATAATAAATAAATTTGTTGATCTGATACAAATTTATTACGATTGCATTTTGATTTGGCTGGGGCCCAAGAGTATAGAAACACTACGTAGCTTTGATGGACAATTGACAGATATTCAGTACAAGGACGAGGAAAACTATGTCACTCAAAGAGGCTGTCACTGTCAATCCATCAATCGATAGTATATTGCCGTTACGGTATTTTTACCCAATTTCGGGCAATTTTGACTCTAAGCGGGTAATTTGCGGGTATCTGTCTCAAACCAATCACGGTAACCACGGTGAACAGGAACGAGGCTACTTCCCTGAAAAAAGTGCGCCAAAAAAACGACCGCATAAAAGTTGGTATACTTTCGACGTAAAAGTAGTTAGACCGTTTAACAGACTTCGCGCAGAGGTTGGTAGATGCAAAGAAAATTTGTCCAAATTGGGCGTCATTAATGATGAAACATGCGTGTGCGGTGCTACACCACAAACAGCACACCACTTATTATGCTGCTCTTTGTGGTCTGACACCTGCACAACGAAGCCACTGACAAAGCAATGGGACTGGCGAAATTTTGAGCGTCTATAAGTTTTTTGTCATCGACTCGTTAAGTTATTGATATTTTTGCGACGTAATAGTTTACAATAAAAAAAAGTAAAATGCTAAAATCCGAGTCGGTATGCTCGCTCATTCATTGCATTTCATTACTTTTATTAAAATGATCATAGCTTTTAACAGCCCAATTTACCAACAGTTTTGAGGATGCTAATTAAGAAGCTAAGCTCGCTCATTAGCTAAGATGATCCCATTGATTTCCAGCTTTTAGAGCCAAAATGTCAAAAATTTTAAGCTTGCTCATCCATTGATTTTGGTCTTGATTGATATGTACCTACCCATAGGTCCTACTATTATTAAATCGTAAAAAGTTCAATAACAGCAAAAATTAATCAATTAGATATCAACCTACCTACTTCCGTTCCAATTCTAAGAGCGTCGGTGGCCTAATGGCTATATGGGTTCGACTCATAAGAGAGAGGTACCTATTGAGTTGGATACCCACGTGCCGCCATGTACTTATCAATAACTTTTTCTGGGTAACATTAGTTTAACATTAACCGATGCTCTTAAGGTGAGGAAAAACATATTGAAAAATCCTGCACATTCAGTCGCCTAAATGTGTAATCTTAATGGCAGCTGCTGCTGATCAGGTTTTTCTGTTGTTACAGTCACAGAGATCAGACGACGGTTCAGCTCTACGGAAATTATTTTGGCTACAGCAATGAGCCGTTTTCAAGGCGCTCTCCCTTCAAATTCCCATAGATGACGCGTTTTAACGACTGACAACAGTATAACAATCTATTGGCTGTATGATATTGATAATTATTTATTTATTTATTTTATTTTATTTTATTTATTTTATCTTTATTTCGATGCTTTTACTTTTAGATATTTTAATTAATTAAACGGTTTTATAATGTCATTGTTCCTTGGGGTTCAACTTTGTAAAATTTATTTATCGATTTCTGGTTGACTGGAAGATAAGGCTGTATAACTTTACGTCAGCCTTTGTACCTATGTACTTACCTTTGTACCATCATGAAATTTAATAAATAAATAAACTTTAGGTTAGAATGATAGTAGTTTAGCAAATATTAAATAATAACAAGCGTTTTAACGCTATTTAATTTGTTCTCAGTCAATTAATGCTGACAGTAGTACTTATGATTTGGTATAACTACAACAATAGCGTCATAATCATATAATCCCCCAATAATAGCCCCATATAGTCAAGCTTATAATAATGTTTTATTACTTTATTTATTTATCTATGTGAATTTTTGAGAAGCTACTCTTGAAAACGCCTCATTATTATTTTACTAATCGAAAAAAATTGTTCAAAATGGGTAATTCCGGGTAACTTTTTAATGTTTATTGGACTTTTTCTTGTTTGGCTTACGGCAACACTATTTAATGCCTTATCCCCAGCGTTGCCAGATCGTACCTTTTGGTACGATTTACGTACTATTTGGCCGACTGTCGTACCTTTGGCGTACTTTGCTCTACATCGTACTATTTAGTACGCTTTTGCAAAATGCTAAATTTAGCTGAGGGGAGTAGTCACTTTGTATTTCCTGTCCGCAAAATACCGTAAAATAATGGAAGGAGGGGTTGATCTTGACGTGTTTTTGCTCACTGGCACTACCGGCGACTCGCCGGCGGCGAGTAAATAAGGTGTTGTCTTGTCAAAATAACGCCGTTTTATTGGCTACAAAGCCCCCCCCCCCCCCCCCCCCCAAGACCTATAAAATAGAAGAGAAGGTAAACCGTACCTTTTTAGCCATTTTCGTACTATTTTAGAAGCCCGGACGTACTTTTTTGGAAACTACTGCTGGTAACACTGCTTATCCCTAATGTTTATTTGTATTTTCATTTTGTAATGTTTCGTGGTTTTGTGTAAAAGTGATTTTAATAATTATTAATGACTTTTTAACGATGCCCAGTATTTTACTCTAGTAATAAACAACTTTTAAGTGATTTTGAAAATGTCTGACTGTAAAATATGTAGGATTTGTCTTCGAACCGAGTGTAAACTGTATAAGTATGATCAGTTGCAACTGAAACCTTATTACGAAGAAGTTATGTCTTTAAAAGTAAGTGTTTATTAAAACCGAGTCATGTTTACCCTCAGAAATCTCAAAAGCCTGTTGGCTTACCAGAATGACCAGAATATACCAATGAATATTATACTTAAGTATATTAGATTTAGATGCTGTAAGCTACCCTGAAAGTATGGTACATTTGAATTTATTTACATATTACTAAAGTGCCAAACAAGTTTACGGCCCGCCTAGTAGCAAGCAGTAGATGTTTGCACCACCAAGGGTACCACAAACTGTCACCGACCCCTTAAAAACTTTGTCACCTCTTTCCATAACTTTACTGTGGTTGGAAGAAAGTCCTGTTGGAACAACACAGTCTGAGACGAATTTGGTTGTTTCAATGGTCAAAGCGGAGTTCTGCAAAGATGTTTTATTTATTTTTATTCGGAGTAAAAACTTCGCTTTGACAAATCTTCTAAATTCAAATATATTTAGTCTAGTAGGTACAGCAAACATACAACAAAATTATTGAAATTTTTAAATTGAAAATATACAATTGTTTGTATGGTCCTAAACAGCAAACTATGATTGAAATAAGGATTTTTCAAGCACCTGCTTAATTTTTCAATTTCAGATGAACATTCTAGACGGATTGCCCCACTATTTCTGTTACGAGTGTGCAACTATGTTACACAAGTTTCACAAATTTAAAGAGAAATGCTACATTGGTCAGAATGTACTCAAAGAGATCATTTGGAAGGGAGGGGTTAGTATTGACTGAGATAATGTTTATTGAATTTGAAATTAAATTCCTCAATCAATTGTTAATTTATAAATGCTTTTATTAACTTTTTCACTGACCTATAAATTTAACCGAAAATATTAAATATTTACGGGACATTGTTTAAAAATATTATTTTAAAGTAGATTTTAAAATTTAAACTTAAAATAATGCATTTCACAGTACTTGAAAAAATATATAATTTAGCTCAATCTTACAGATCAGTTATGAAGCAGTGTACAAAGTTGATAGATCGTCCAAAAAGCTGGATTCTCCATTGGGTATATTGAAAGTTACAAAACGAGTTAAAACATACTGTACTAACAATACTGCAGAAATAAGTGACGATGACAGTGTGTGTGATGAAAAAGAAGTATCTATACAAGATGTAGACTACATAAACAACGAATCGACTATTATAGTCCACAAAGATCTCATTACAACCATAGAGTTAAATAAGCCACCATTAGAAATAGAAGTTCTTGAAGATAAACCAAAGGTAGAACAAATTGACAATGAAAAGAATATAGAAATTATTCAAGATGAATCAAATAGGGAAGAAGTGAATGAGGTAGAATTTGATGATGATATACCGAACAGTCCTACAACCGTTTTTGTAGATGCTAGCAAGGAAGTGGTGAAACTAGAAAACTTAAGAATTAATGAGACCAGTAGCGGTATATCTAGGTGTGAATTGAAAAAGGAGAACCCAGCATTTGCAAAGCAGAAGACAAGAATTTTGAATAGGAATCACTGGAAAAAATTAACGCTCACCGAGGATGAAGCATTGAAGGAGTTCAGAAAGAAATCGGAGGATCCAAAGTATGTGGCTGCTGAGTTTAAATGCACCGATTGCTTCAAATGGTTCAGGGTTAAAGATATTTTGTCGAGACACAGACAGTTGAGACATAGCGAGGTAAGAACAATTCATAATCAAACGATCTAACATGGCTCCCACAGTGTTTCCTTTGGACTATGACATGGGATCATTCAAGAGGTATATTAGAGGTCTTTTCAAAGTGACCACTTTCCATCAGGTGGCCTGCTTGCCTGTTTGCCTGCCGTATTACATAAAAAATTGTCGATTGATAATAAATATTTCCTGTTCCCAAGAGGCCTTACCAATTTCAATTACGACACTCCAAAGAGATCATCATCATCATATCAGCCGAGATATGATAAAGAGATATGTGTGTTTAATTTCATCACGTAACGAAAACGCATTGTACGTTCATTCGATTGTAAACCAATCAGAGGTTTCCAATGTGACAGTTAAAGAAAAAAACACAAGTTTTATCTCCTTGTAAATAAATGGCGCTGTACTGAACTCTCATGTCAAGTTTGTTCTAAAAGTCAAATAGGAGGTAATATGAATCAAATCACGTCCTAAATTGAGTATAGTCAGTCCATTTTGCTAAATGTTCATCAACCTGTTAAAACTTAGCTGATTTAAAAGCCAACATTCAATATTATTGGTCCATGTGCATGGTTGACATATTAGCACCGTATAGCGACATCTATTGACGATAATAAAAGCTCTTTTTTGTTAAATGTCATCTTGAAAACCTCTCACTAGGACGACGTCTTTGTGCTATATTTGTATCACTATAAGGTTCAAAATGGAATGCTTTTCAATCAATCCCATTCGTCCAGTCCCTAGGCCCGATCGAGTGCCGGTTCTGCCGCCTCCGGTTCAAATGGAACTGCCACCTGCGGAGGCATCTCCGCTCGCACTTCATCAGATACGAATGTCTTCGCTGCAACCTGATTTTCTCCCTTGAGTAAGTATGGAACACACATACATAAAATCTGTCCAGACGGACTTGTCTTATTTGGTGAACCAACAATACCCAAAATCACGACTTGCCGTATCAACCACGCTACGTACATTGTGAGTGACACAGTGAGTCATCGTTGTGTCCGGCAGATGGCCGTGCGGTGTCCGTCAGAGTAAAATAGCACCAACCCCTTACACTCGTGGGTGTCGTACAAGGCGACTAATCTTTTCGAGGCAAAATATATACGAGTCTCCGTAGGCTGGGAAATGGGCAGCAGCGTTTTCCATTCCATTATATTTATAACACTGCGATCTCCAACCCGTCTGCCAAGCGTGGAGATTATGGCAATAACCTCCCCTTTCTTTGGAGAGGCCCTTAGTCCTGCAGTGGACTGTAATGGGCTGTGATGATGATGATGATGATGATGAGTCATCGTTGTCCGCCGGCCTAGCCCCGCCTCTCGACCAATCGGGTCGTAACAAACTAGAAAGCTAAGTTCACAGAGACTAGTTGACGGCAGAAAATAATAAAAATGTGTACCTCGCGGGTTGGAATAAACAGCAAAATACTATACTGGCTTCTAGGCAAAGGAATATTCTTGACTTTATTGTTAATTTGAGACAATGAAGTTGATTTTTATCCATTAATAAACTTTAAATATAAATTGTTTAAATTTTTACTTCATTGTAAAAACATCTTTACTCACTATTTTCTTAACGCGAATGGACTATAATCCTACTAAATTATAAATAAGAAAGTTTGTATTGACGTTTGTTACTCCTTCACGCAAAATCTACTGAACGGATTTTGATGAAATTTGACAACAATATAGCTTATAACCCAGAACACCACAAAGGCTTTTATCTCGAAATTCAATGTGGTTCCCGCGGGAACGGCAGCCGTACCGCCGATCTCCGATAGTACGCCGCCATTTTTATGTAATTGAGTGTGGACCAATTGCAGCCAGCCAGAGCCCGAGCTGTCTTGCTGTGATTGGTTTAAACTCAATTGCATCTAAATGGCGGTGTCCAAGCGGAAATAGGCAGTACCACTGCCACCAGATAGGCCACCGTTTTGTATAATTATAAATAATCTAAAATTCTTGCGTTCCTTTTGTAGGAACTCGGCGATACTGCACGAAGACTACCACAACGGCGTCATAAAGAAATGCGAACATTGCGGCGAGGAGTTCAAGTAAGTTTCCAATGCCAATGAGTTCGAAATTAGGTTTGGTAGTTTCAAAAACTGGTAGGACTCTCGTCAAGCCTGAAGAGTCCACCTGGGTGAGTACCACCGCCTTTTCTATTACTGCCGCCAAGCAACAATGCTTGCATTAATGTGTTCCGTGTTGAAGGGTAAGATAGCCAGCGCAATTACAAGCATGAGGCATTTCATCTTAGTCCTCACAGTGACAACGTACCTGCGGTTCTTCATTTTTGTTGCCTGCAAGTTGCAACCTAAATGTATGAATCGTAGATATTATGGGCGTCAGTTACCGCTTACCATCAGTTGGGCTGTCTGCTCAGGTGTCACTGCGTAGAATTAAAACATACATTAGATAGCACCACTGGCGAGTAAGGTCCGTTGTCAAAATACGTCGCGCTATTGGTCAGAGCGTGAACGCACTGGGTTTCAACGGAGGCTATCGTAAATCAAAATTTCGCTAGGTGCCGCTAGTTAAAATCCGTCGTCCTATTGGTCAGAATCAAACGCTCTGAGTTAACAGTTGAATTTCAGCCAATTAAACGGCGTTAACGCAGCGTAGCACAGGCTTTTATCCTAAAATTCAATGTGGTTCAAGCCAACAAGACAAGCCCTTACTTGCCAGTGGCGCCAACTGATTAGTACAAAAACGATTGCCCTCACTGCTAAAATGAAATCCTCGTTTAATCCTAATGTGCTTCGAAATTGGACTGAGGAAACACCTCCACTCTGTAATTGCTATACCTGATCTGCTAAATTCTAGATCATGATCAAAGCTGACCCCGTGTCCTTGCTCGCGAGAGCACAACTGGGACATTAACGCCAAGATGACTAACGGTATCTGCATTTATATATATGACGGATCCGGTCAATAGCATGGAATCATGTGGTCAATAGTACGGTCTCATATGGTCAATAGTACGGAGTCATGACGCAGAAAACGGAAGTGGGAGTGCGCCGCCTGGTGGGGCGTGCTGACAGAGTGTCGACGGCACGACTCAGGCATAGTGGCGGGCAGTTTGGCTCACCTGCCGAGGAGTGAACACGTCTTGAAACTGTCTCCACATTTCGTTTATAAAATGTGTTGTTTACGTTTGAAAATAAAGTGATTTTAAAATAACCTTTGAAATAATAATGTGAATTACCTCAAGTGCCTACATTGTAATACCTCTCTGATTTCAAGTAAAATTATAAGTGATGTGCAAAATGAAGTGGAATAAATACAGTGGAGTAAATGTGAACCCTTTCTTTAATTTATTTGTACGAATACGATCTAATGCTGATATCACCACCCTGATGACAATGATTCTGATACACCACTTTCCTTGACGCAACGACATATATGTTTTATAATTCCCCCGCACAGACACAGCTCGACCTACTACACGCACCTCCGTACGACCCACCGCAGCGAGTACCTCTGCCGGGTCTGCGGGATGTCATTTGTCAGCGAACTCGGCTTGCAGATGCATAGGCGAGTGAAGCATATTGGCGATGATATTGTGAGTATGGGCATGATGACTCATGATCATCATCATCTTGGCGTTAATGTCCCGGTTATGTCCCGGTTAGTGGAGCGACTGCCATCACATCACATGTGGTGTGTGGTGCCGCCACCTCAAAGAATAGCACCACCCCATCTCTTCCCGTGGGTGTCGTAAGAGGCGACTAAGGGACAAACCCGAAAGATGGGCAGCAGCATCTTTCTGGGTACATTTACATATACTGCACTGCGATCGCCAACCCGCCTGCCAAGCGTGGCGATTATGGCAATTCCCCAAAATCTGCTTTACTTCCGGGAGGGCGACCAACTGTCCCTAGGTGGTGTCGGGTTTCTCGTCCACAAATCCCTTGTGAACAACATCGTCAAGATCGAGAGTGTGTCGTCTAGGGTTGCGTACCTTATACTCAGAATTACCAAGCGCTATTCGTTGAAGGTCATACAGGTCTACGCACCGACTTCGACTCACTCCGACGATGAAGTAGAGGCTATGTATGAGGATATAACTACAGCCATACATACCTCCAAGACACATTACACCGTTTTCATGGGGGATTTTAACGCGAAACTGGGAAAACGAAGCGGAGACGAGTTGAGAGTGGGGCAATTTGGAGTTGGAAGTCGGAACGCCCGTGGCCAGATGCTGGCCGGCTTTCTGGAGAAAGAGGGGACTCTTTATGATGAACTCATTTTTCGGGAAGCCGGATCATCGCAGATGGACGTGGGTTAGTCCCGATGGTGTCACAAAAAATGAGATCGACTTCATCCTATCTACGAAACGGCATATATTCAATGATGTCTCGGTGATCAATAGCGTAAAAATTGGCAGTGATCACCGCTTGGTAAGAGGCACATTGAATATTAATCCACAGCTGGAAAGATCGAGATTGATGAGGTCCACGCTCCGGCCTGTACCCATCCAAATGCAAAACCCCGAGAGCTTTCAACTCGAATTACAAAATTGCTTCGAGTGCCGTCGCCGAGGAGAGTGCGTCCACGTGGACGACTACAATAACAGGTTCGTGGAAACTGTCTATACGGTTGGGTCAAAGTTTTACAAAGCCTGCCGTACAAAAAGAACAGAAAAGCTGACAATACCCTCAAACTCATGGAAGAAAGACGCGCAATGACTCTGCAATCTCCTGATGATGTCTCTCAATTTAGGCGACTTAATCGACAGACCTCCAAGTCTCTGACTCGCGATATACGCCGCTTCAATACTATCAACATTGAGGCGGCCATCGAGCGGAATAAAGGCTCTAAAGTCTTTGCGAGAGATCTGTCGATTGGACAGAGCCAGTTGACGAGACTGAAAACAGATGACGGCAGAGTTGTTTCGACCAAGTCCGAGGTTTTGAGGGAAGTCGAGAGGTTCTATGGAAAGTTATACACGACAACACGGGCACCGGTTACCAGTATGGCAAAAGACCCCAGAGCCAAGTTGACCCGACACTACACCGAAGATATCCCGGACATCAGCCTGTACGAGATTAGTATGGCTCTCAAACAGCTCAAGAACAACAAGGCGCCAGATGGTGATGGAATTACGGCTGAGCTTCTGAAAGCTGGTGGCAAACCTGTGCTTAAGACCCTTCAGAAGCTGTTCAATTCCGTCATCCTCGAGGGAAAAACGCCGGAAATTTCATTACCGTAAGAGCATCGGTTAGTATTCAACTAATGTACATAACTCAGAAAACAGTCATTGGTACATGGCCGGAGCGGGATTCGAACCTGGGACCTCTGGCTTACGAGTCGGATACTGTAACTGCTCGGCCACTGACGCTCTTTATGGGCATGATGACTGGATAACTATGTTTTACTAGCGATACTTAACAATAGACATTACACACACTACTATAATCTGTCCGAACTAACTTAAAGACACTTTATTTGTTGAACAAACAGTACCAAAAATCACGAGTTGCCGTATCAATCATGCTATGTAGACTGACTATAGATGTCTTAAACTATATAAGAAATACACAGAACGTGAATTTCAATGAATACTGCTGCAAATTATCCAGTTAAGTACATAATTACCATACCCAAATAGGACAAGTCAGTCTGGACAGAATGTAGGCCCGCATGCCTGTATAACATAAAAGAAAAGAAAGACTTAGACCTGCCCATTCTCCTGTTATACCCAAGTACTAATGCACAGGCCATAACATTTTAGCTCGTCACCACTAACTTACCTCTTACATTGTTATAATTAAAATTAAGTAATTACCTGTGATTTACTATCGAAGAAAAGCTCTATCTAAATCTCTTTACGAAATAGCTTGGAAATATCGCAGTTTAAAATCTCAACTGTAACTTAACAGTCAGTCTGGAATGATTTTACACACACTACAGATAAATGCATGGTTTTAATTTTTAAAATTGGTTTGGTCTGTAGATGCGTATTTTTATAGTGATATTTGCATTGAGTGATAGTGATAAATTACTGTAAATTTATGTTGCATAATTAAATAATATTCATGCCATGTACAGGAAAGCCCTGACGACGACGAAGAAGTGAACACTTTCTGCGATAAGTGCGACATTCGCTTCGAGACGAGGAAAGCGTATGAAGAGCACATGTTCCAGTCCGCTATGCATACAGAAGGAGTCGAGTGAGTAAACACATTTTAATGTCAATCAGGGGGTCTAAAAAGGCATATATTATGATTATCAGAGTGCCACAAACTTATCTGATTCGGTGGCCAAAACTGGAACTAAGTGACGCCATTTTGAATTGTCTAGAAACAACAGAATCATAATATAAAACGCTAATGTGGCCTTTTGAGACGCACACAATTAGGCCACCTGATGGAAAGTGGTCATCCAAAGCCACGGTTCCCCATGGAGCACTGAGAATAATAATAGTTGGGATAGCTTAGGTTAGGCTCGTGTCGTTGAGCGTTAGTCTTCGAGCCTGTAAAGTTAGTTTTCGTAGTGATAGTACTTACATATCCTCTTGTGTGTTCTAGAAGTAAAACTAAATATAAGTTAACTTTACAGAGATGAAATGATAAATGAAAGCACAATACCAAGGAAGGTTCTCGGAAAGAAGTTAAAAGCAAAGGTTTGTTGCGTTTGAAGTTTTTGATTCTTACCCATTAAAGCTTAGGAAAAATAATTGTTTTGAAATATACATATACGATCAGATATTCTTATGGCCGTGTGGTGTCCAGCAGAGTAGAATAGCACCAACCCCTTACACTCGTGGGTGTCGTACAAGGCGACTAATGTTATCGAGGCAAAAGATCTAGTCTCTGTAGACTGGAAAATGAACAGCAGCGTTTTTCATTGATAGCACTGCGATCTCCAACCCACCTGCCGAGCGAGGAGATTATGGCAATAACCTCCCCTTTCTGGGAGAGGCCCTTAGTCCTGCAGTGGACTGTTATGGGCTTTGATGATGATAATATCTTAATCTTAATAAGAACTTGGTGTACTTCATAACTTTCAAAACGATCCTCAATACTTCTAGTGGTACAGTCAGCTGCAGGCTGAAATGGCCCCATCCCCCTGGCATACATTAAATGTATGATAGAGAGGCCCATTCACTCTGCAGCTGCCTGTACATACATACCATAGTTTATTATTTTGAAAAATCATCTTCAAGCAAAACTACATTTTGCTTTCGTTTTCAGATCAGAGACGACTTAAGAAGCGGGTAAGTCAAAGTTCTTACTTATGTCACCTTCAAAATAAAACGGTTATAAATTTCAGTAGCCTCACTCATCGCCATCTGAGTGGTTCAGTTGGTTTACATGCAGAGGTCCCGGGTTCAATTACCGGCCGAGCAGTAATTGAAATGATGAATTTTGTACTTAAGATAGGTATGAATTTAAAAAAAAAATTATAAAAGTAGTTCATCAGTTATCCAACACCCATAACACAAGCTTTGCTTACTTTGGGGCTAGATGGCGCTATGTGGATTTGTTCGAAAACTTATTTAATTAATAAAAAATTTTTTGATTTTATTTAAAGACAATTATTTACAGGAAAATTGACAAGGATCTCGACTCGCCACCCCAGAAGCGTCGAAGACACAAAAAAGAGCGGAGGCCACCAAAGAAGCCAATGTCGTGCCATCAGGTATAAATAGATTTTTGAACTTTTCGCGTACGTTGACGGGACACGGGACAATGATGCATGCAACTGCGTTAAAACATCAGGCTACTCGTAAACAAAGGTACGCAGTAAGAACGTAACTTAAAAGTGTGTAATAATAACCGCGATGGTTTAAAATTTTATTTTTATATTTTCTGCGTTCTAGGGCGTATGTGAATGAGGGTTTTTGCAATTCCAAAATCCACGAGATGGCGCTACTGCGACGTGAGATGATGGCGCTACTGCGACGTGAGATCTGATGTCAAAATAAAGCCCTGGCATTGGCTGGAATGGATCCGTCATGTCACAACTGTTATATCTATCCAATTGCGTGGCAAGATTTTGACAATAGACCTTACGCCTCACTAGCGCCATCTGATATCGCTAATCTCTGATTTCGGTATCACATGTTGCTAAAGTTTACTTCAAATATAAGATTCAAATTTTTCGCAAGTGAGGGAATCGAGACGATATTATTGTCGTACCACTTAATTCTATAGCCAACGCAATGAGCGTGTCTTCACACGTAGACATCGACTAGATTTCAACAATATTAGACAACCAGCATGGCTAGCACATGTATGCTACTCGCGCGCTATAAGCGAGGAAAGGCGTGACATGGGTACTGCTATCTTTCGTCTTGGTATCGAGAGAAGCGTCGCGAGCACATTTGTGCTAGCTGTGCATAATGGTTTAAATACTCGAAATTTATCATTTGTAGGTACGAATTTCTTTGTCCGATAGTGGACTAATGTTGGCTGTTTATGTTGATAATGACGTCACGACGACAAACGAGTAGACAGCCCACCTGATGGTAAGCGGTAACTGTCGCCAATAACATCTACCATTCATGCATTTAGGTTGCAGCCAACAAAAATGCAGAACCGCTGGTCGTTGTCACCGAGGACTAGTACTGTTTCTAGGCCGATTTTCTAGACATAATAGTGTACTGGACCGGCCGCCGTGGGCGATCTCTGAAGGAGGCCTATGCCCAGCAGTGGGCGTCTTTCGGCTGATATGAATGAATAAATGATGAATGAAGAATGAATGAAGGTTATTTCTTTCCAGTGCGGCCAACATTTCTCGACCCAAGCGGCCTGTATGAAACACCACGTGGCGATGCACCCCGGAACTTCCTTCTTCGCGCCGAACGAGAGATACATCTGTGAGATATGCGGCGCTTCCTTGGCTGTGAGTTACTTCACTACATCTAAAGTCTGAGATGAAATTAAAGATAAAAAATGTAAACACAACTGTCAATGTCAAAGTGACTATCCAGGGGTATAAAACCTTTTTATTGAATGTTTTTGTTCACCAAATAACTATGCATCATGCACTTTTTACAGTGTGCTGTACAATGGTTAGTAAAACAAATTGATTTACCTCGATTTATTATTAGGAGCGTCGGTGGCCGAGCGGTTTAGTATTCGCCTCGTGAACGAGAGGTACCGGGTTCGAATCCCACTGCGGCCATGTACCAATGGCTCTTTGTTATGTACATTAGTGGAAACCTAACCGATGCTCTTACGGTGAGGGAAAACATCGTGATGAAACCTGTACATTCAGCGAGTGAATGTGTAACCATGATCCTATCTGCGGGGCTATTATTTAACTCAGTTGATAACTGAATTTGATATATAATAATCTTACACCACTCTAATTTGGTAGACGCTGTAGCCAGTGGCCAACGTAGATGATGTAGTATAGAATTATCTAATGTCATATTAAGTTGCCAACTGAGTTAAACAATAGCCCTGCTGGTCTGGTTTCCTAGTAGCAGGGCCACGGAGGTCAGATGGCAGTCGCTCCACTAATGATCTGATCTGCCAAATCCTGGATCATGGTTAAGGCGATGATTATGATTTTTTATTGTAAGACCCAAAATATGTACGTGTGTATATGTGTGTATGTATTTCCAGCCGGGCAGCATTACAACGCACCAGAACCTGCATTCGCGGGAGAGGATGCACTCGTGCAAGACTTGCGGCCGCACCTTCTACTCCACTATCGGGCTAAAACGACATCTAGTGGTGAGTTGAAGCAGTACAGGCTTAAAAAACAAAATGGCGGGAGTTTTTAGCAAATGGCTGGCCTTTTAAACTTTGACGTAAATTTAATTCTAAACCATTTTAAGAGAAGTGTCCCTCGAGCGCGCTCCATACAAACGTAGTCTTATCATATTATGAAAATTTGTAGACTATCTGTGCTTGTAGTTTGTCAACAAACAGATGGCCGATGGGGCAGTAAAGTTCTTGAGTGGCGACCACGTGGCGACCAGCGTGGGTAGGCCTCCCACAATGTGGACCGACGACCGCAGTAACGATCGCAGGTCCCAGCTGGATGCGGAAGGCACAGGACCGGCCGCCGTGGAGATTTCTGGGGAGGCCTATGACCAGCAGTGGGCGTCTTCCGACTGATATGATGATGATGATGAAGCAGTTAGCCTTACCTCTTTCTCCTTCTCTAATCAACTCTCTTCTCTCTTTCAGACTCACACGGGCGAGAAGCCGTACCAATGCAGCCTTTGCGACAAACGCTTCACCCAGAGCAATAGTATGAAATTGCACTATCGCACCATACATTTGAAACAGCCGTACCCTAAACGGTGAGCGATTTGTCACATTTCTAACGACCGGTTGGTCACCCGGTGATACTCTTGGTATTGCTGATGTCTATAGGCAATGGTGACCACTTTCCATCAGGTGGCCCGCTTGCCTGTTTGCCTACCGTATGACATAAAAAGAAAGAAAGAACAGAATTATAGCCAAGTAGCTTTCGTCCGCGTCGAATTCGTTTTTTACATCGCGAACCCGTTCGCGCGGGGTACCAATGAATTTAGAATTTATTTTTGATTATGACGTGGAGATTTTATGAATATAGCGTCTAATTATGTACGTACCTAATTAATTTTAACAATATATTATAAGTACTACTTAGTAAGTATTACTTTAGCCGTGTGGTGTCCGGCAGAGTAGAATAGCACCAACCCTTTACACTCGTGGGTGTCGTACAAGGCGACTAATCAAGGCAAAAATCAAGAGTCATAGTCTGGAAATTGGGCAGCAGCATTTTCCATTGTTATATTTAAACACTGCGATCTCCAACCCGCCTGCCAAGCGTGGACATTATGGCAATAATCTCCCCTTTCGTGGGAGAGGCCCAAAGTCCTGCAGTGGACTGTTACGGGCTGTGATGATGATGATGATGATTATAAGTAATTTTACTAACATAATACAATATGGACTATCAACAATTTTATTAAAATTGGTCGGACTCATATTTTTTTGGAATTTTTGGTTCAGTAGTTTTTCGTGAAGGAAGTAATAAATATGGAATATCCTTACAAACTTTTCACGAACAAAATTCCATGAAGAGAGGTCTGCTGTACTGTCTGTATTGCATGAAGCTGGTTTCTATATACTATGTGTATGTCAGTAGAAAAAGAAAAAACCAACGAAGATAATTCCCACCAACAGGAACAGAAGGAAAAAGAAGGACCAACCCCCAGAGTTACCCGAGTCTTCGGAATCCGAGAGCGCGCCGGCCGCGCCCTCGCCGCAGCAAGACGTGCAATACCTCACACTGACTTAGAAAATACTTTAAAATATAACGTAGAAATTGATTGGGAGTTTTATTTATAGCCCAGGCGCCTTATTCTCGCGTTGTGACATCTCGAATTCGACTTTCTAGCCACATATCGCCATTCATAATGACATTGAAATAACTATAGTAATCATCTTGGCGTTAATAACCCGGTTGTGCTCTCGAGCGCGAGGGCCGGTCCGCCTTGACCATGATCCAGGATTTGGCGATCAGGTAATTACAGTGGAGCGACTACCATCTGACCTCCGTGACCCTGCTACCAGGGGAACAGGTACAGAAGGAAAAAGGTGCAGCCCCCAGAGCTACCCGAGTCTTCGGAGCCCGAGAACGCGCCGGCCGCACCCTCGCTGCGGCAAAACGTGCAATACCTCACACTGACTTAGGAAATACATACTTACAAATAAAATGTAGAAATTGATTTGGAGTTTTATTTATAGCCCAGACGCCTTATTCTCGCGTTGTGACATCTCGAATTCGACTTTCTATCCACTTATCGCTATTAATAATTACATTGAAATAACTACTGCAACCAAAATATATTTCCTCAACTATTTCTACAGTCTAAGATCTAGTTTTAGTACAGCTATTTGGCTAGAGAAAATGTCGAATTTGAGATGTCACAGCGCGAGAATCACCCCCAGGGCCCTTAACATGCTCAATTTTAACGTTCGCAGCGGTTGACACATACCGTCTATCTTTTTCACTATATAATGCGAAAGAGACGTCATGCTACAACGGCTGAGGTTTGGTTTTGGTAAATACGTTCAAACTTAGTGCGATAAGGGCCCAGCCCAGGTATACCTAAGCCTGCAGGTACATCAAAGGCCGGCACCGTATCCGCTCCCCTTAGGTTACAGATGTCCTGGACGACGGTGGCCGCTTCCCATCAGGTGGACCGTCTGACTGTAGGCAACAAAAAAACCATAAATCAACCGTAATTTTCATAAAATTCCGCCAGTGGTTAACGTAAAGAGCAACTTAAATTATGTAAAAAAAATAATTTTTCTCATACACATAATATCTGTTTTACATTACAACAAAACAGATATTATGTGTATGAGAAACACACAGCGTTGCAGCAAGATTCTTGCTGGTGGATCATGAAGACTTCTATGAGGTGAACATGTTATGACAAGTTAAGCGCGGTTATATGGAAGTAGTAAAGCCGCACTGCTGCTGGAATGGGCAACAAGGAGGTAATATGCAGATTGATTGGTACGCTTGCATAATTTATTAAGGTAAAATCTTAGATAGCTTTTTCACTCAACGCTGTGTGTTTCTCATACACATAATATCTGTTTTGTTGTAATGCAAAACAGTTATATTAATCATTCATACTGTGAGATATAACATCGGTGACGTAACGTCGGTGTCGGTGGCCGGGCGGTTGAGTATGACTCGTAATCGAGTCAGCATCAAATGCAGCCATGTACCAATGACTCTTTTCTGAGTTATGTACATTAGTTGAATTCTACCCGATGCTCTTGCGGTGAGGGAAAACATCGTGATGCAACCTGCAAATTCAGGCAACTGAATTTGTAACCATGATCCAATCTGGTCAGGTTCCTCTGGTAGCAGGATAACGGAGGTCAGTTGGTAGTCGCTCCACTGTAATTACCTGATCGCCAAATCCTGGACCATAACGGACCCCGGGCCCTCATTCTCGAGAGCACAACCGGGACATTAACGCCAAGATGATTTTTTATTTTATTTATTCATACTGTGAGATATCAATATCTCACCTCGGTGGCCTAATGTAACCCGTCGTACCTCGAAGTATTGGGTTCTGTCCCCAGTGCCGCCATGTGCCGTACTGTAGCATGTGTGCTCTGGCAAACCTTACGTTAGGTTGGGCTCCAAGATATCGCTCATTTGGAGAAACAAAGACAAAACTGCATGTTTAGCGATTTTACAGGAGAAGCAATCAAAGTTTTAGATGTAAGTGTAAGTTAAGGAAAAATCCAAATATTTGTTGAAAGTACTTTTCCTTAACTTACACTTACATCTAAAACTTTGATTGCTTCTCCTGTAAAATCGCTAAACATTTGATATAAACATTTGATTGCTTCTCCTGTAAAATCGCAAAGATGCAGTTTTGTCTTTGTTTCTCCAAATGAGCGATATTATGATTTAGTTAGTCTAAGAACTTGCGTTCTGATAGCTTTGGGTAGGGCGTAGATTAACTCCTGGGTCCGCTCCCTGGAGTGCTCGCACTCGTCTGGCCTGAGTGCACTTCGATTACTGGATCGGAACGTTTGTAGGCTGCCTTGTTGAGCACACATATCAGATTCTTAAATAGCCTCAAAACTCTTTGCTGAGTACCTATTCTACATTTTATTTATTTTTCTTTTTATTGAGGATCACTAACAATTTATGCACTCATACATAAATATGTAATGTAGCATTACATAGATTTTGACTTATAAACTTAGTTTAGTGCAAAATTACTTATAAGTGACCACAGCATGCATTTGTTTTTAACAGCATCTAAAAATTATTTTTTTTACATAATTTAAGTTGCTCTTTACGTTAACCACTGGCGGAATTTTATGAAAATTACGGTTGATTTATGGTTTTTTTGTTGCCTACAGTCAGACGGTCCACCTGATGGGAAGCGGCCACCGTCGTCCAGGACATCTGTAACCTAAGGGGAGCGGATACGGTGCCGGCCTTTGATGTACCTGCAGGCTTAGGTATACCTGGGCTGGGCCCTTATCGCACTAAGTTTGAACGTATTTACCAAAACCAAACCTCAGCCGTTGTAGCATGACGTCTCTTTCGCATTATATAGTGAAAAAGATAGACGGTATGTGTCAACCGCTGCGAACGTTAAAATTGAGCATGTTAAGGGCCCTGGGGGTGATTCTCGCGCTGTGACATCTCAAATTCGACATTTTCTCTAGCCAAATAGCTGTACTAAAACTAGATCTTAGACTGTAGAAATAGTTGAGGAAATATATTTTGGTTGCAGTAGTTATTTCAATGTAATTATTAATAGCGATAAGTGGATAGAAAGTCGAATTCGAGATGTCACAACGCGAGAATAAGGCGTCTGGGCTATAAATAAAACTCCAAATCAATTTCTACATTTTATTTGTAAGTATGTATTTCCTAAGTCGAGTGCGAGCACTCCAGGGAGCGGACCCAGGAGTTAATCTACGCCCTACCCAAAGCTATCAGAACGCAAGTTCTTAGACTAACTAAATCATAATATCGCTCATTTGGAGAAACAAAGACAAAACTGCATCTTTGCGATTTTACAGGAGAAGCAATCAAATGTTTATATCAAATGTTTAGCGATTTTACAGGAGAAGCAATCAAAGTTTTAGATGTAAGTGTAAGTTAAGGAAAAGTACTTTCAACAAATATTTGGATTTTTCCTTAACTTACACTTACATCTAAAACTTTGATTGCTTCTCCTGTAAAATCGCTAAACATGCAGTTTTGTCTTTGTTTCTCCAAATGAGCGATATCTTGGAGCCCAACCTAACGTAAGGTTTGCCAGAGCACACATGCTACAGTACGGCACATGGCGGCACTGGGGACAGAACCCAATACTTCGAGGTACGACGGGTTACATTAGGCCACCGAGGTGAGATATTGATATCTCACAGTATGAATAAATAAAATAAAAAATCATCTTGGCGTTAATGTCCCGGTTGTGCTCTCGAGAATGAGGGCCCGGGGTCCGTTATGGTCCAGGATTTGGCGATCAGGTAATTACAGTGGAGCGACTACCAACTGACCTCCGTTATCCTGCTACCAGAGGAACCTGACCAGATTGGATCATGGTTACAAATTCAGTTGCCTGAATTTGCAGGTTGCATCACGATGTTTTCCCTCACCGCAAGAGCATCGGGTAGAATTCAACTAATGTACATAACTCAGAAAAGAGTCATTGGTACATGGCTGCATTTGATGCTGACTCGATTACGAGTCATACTCAACCGCCCGGCCACCGACACCGACGTTACGTCACCGATGTTATATCTCACAGTATGAATGATTAATATAACTGTTTTGCATTACAACAAAACAGATATTATGTGTATGAGAAACACACAGCGTTGAGTGAAAAAGCTATCTAAGATTTTACCTTAATAAATTATGCAAGCGTACCAATCAATCTGCATATTACCTCCTTGTTACCCATTCCAGCAGCAGTGCGGCTTTACTACTTCCATATAACCGCGCTTAACTTGTCATAACATGTTCACCTCATAGAAGTCTTCATGATCCACCAGCAAGAATCTTGCTGCAACGCTGTGTGTTTCTCATACACATAATATCTGTTTTGTTGTAATGTAAAACAGTTATACTATGTTTCTTCGAAACACACAGCGTTGAGTGAAGACTTGTTTGATTACTGCTGGTGAAAGAGGATTGCAGACGCTATGTGATCTTATAACTGAAATAATATGTAATTTTAATGTTTAATTTAGGTATTCTAAAACGTAAAACATTTTAGTATGTCTCAAATACCACGATTCCTTTTAAAATTTTATAAATTTTTATGAAATGTTATCCCAAAAAACCAACAAATTATATTGCTAATGACATCAGCAACAATTGTAACCTTAACAATAACCATGAGAATGTAAAGTTGACTCTTTTAGGCCCGAATTATAACATGCGTCGCCGACGCAGGTTGCGTTATGCTGTCAACTCAAAATTGTATGTATTTCTAATGCGCGCGCCGACGCGGGTAGCGATTCTGACGAAGGTTGCGTCGGCGACGCCAGGCGCGTCGGCGACGCTGCTTGCGTTATTGACGCAACATGCGTTATCGACGCTCCCTGCGCCGCCGACGCGCCTTGCTGTCAGCTGTCACTCAAAATTGTATGCGCGGGCTGATGCAGGTCGCGTCAATGACGCAGGCTACTTGCGTTATTGACGTTCCTTGCATCGGTGACGCTTGTTATAATCCGGGCCATAGAGTCTCATCAGGGAAGTCCTTACAAACAATAGTAACTATAACCTTAATTACACATAATAGTTAATCTTTCCACAACAGTCTCTGGTTTTAAATCAGGTAATGAACACCTTACCAAAAGTAAAAATTAATATGAAATCTGAGCTGAGTTTGTTTTCTGCCAACCTGATGACAGTAAAATTTTTGTACATTATATAACTCTTCCAGTTTTCCCTACTTGTCTAAGGGTTGTTCTCTAGCAAACTCCTTGTTGGTGCCTCGATGTTCTCCATAAATAAAGATTTAGGGGTATTTAGAAATTATTTCCCTATTTTTTATTATATTTTAATAAATGTTTCTTTTAATTCACATTATATTACCCTAAACCACCTGAAGGCCAGGATCTAGCTATATTTCTAGCTACCTTATTTTTAAAAGAAAATCTAACCTGTACAGTAAGTATCACTCATACTCGTTGGTTATTTTCGCCATTGTGCCCCATTAAATGAGAATATAGGTATGATAAACCTTTATCTGCAGCAGATTCTAAAAGCTATTTCTCTGAGTAAACCACAAACTAAGAGAGTGCCTGTGTGGGACACAAAACTATTATATTACTGGTTAAAATAGTCTACCATCTCCTTATGCACACTGCATGACATGTCAAGAAGAACGGCTTTGACTATTCTTTTGGTCGCAGGAAGACATCTGCATAATCATACACTTGGATATTTCTGCAGACTATTACTCAGGAGGAGGAAAGGATAACACTGTGGCACAAGTTCAGGTCATTGCATTATGCATATTCAAGTTATTAGACATATTACTCATGTAATGCAATTTATGGGTCATTCGGCCTGAAATGAATGATTTTAATTTTTAATTTTATTTATTTATTAGTTTGCAAGATTCCTGAATTAACAGTTTGTTTCATTTCAGTAACCAGAACCTATAGGTGCTTATGAAAGCATAACTCTATCTCTCTTTCCTCTAAACTACACTGAGTAGCTTCACCCCCTCTCCCTCTCCTTTTCCAAGCCAAGATTCGCAGTTTGTCCACTTGTGGGTGGGGGAGGGTCTTCCAATTGCGAGGTTTTCGCTCAGATTCTCTACTGGTACCAGGTCCTCCAGAGCTCGGGCCCCCAGGTAGGGCATCCAGGCGCACTGAGTCCAGTACTATTCAAGGCGCAATTAATATGTAAGGTCTCTCTGCCGTGTTCATGTAATTGAGAACTCGCGTTATCAGATTAGGCAGAGACCACGCAAACCAAAACTTCCGTCTTACTGAATGCATCGCAATATTTCGCCAAGTCATCGTTTGAGTCCCAAGTGACATATTTTCGCCAAACGGCCGAGTCAACAGTCTGGGACGCCCACAAGGCCTGCGCGGCCTGGGGTAACAGATGCCATTTTGGCACGGGTTTGTTTCCTTAAAGGCAGTCGGCAATGCCGTTGTACCTTCTCATAGCTTCACCACTGTGAGTGAAACAAATGTATGAACACCCCATTTACGAATCAAGGCCTTAGAGGCCTGGGGTAACAGATGCCCTTCCGGTAAGGGTCTGTTTCTTGAAAGGTGGTTGGCCATGCCGCTATACGTCCCTGTGAGGACCACCAGTGTGAGGGTGATGTCAAAACGATATGTTCACAACAACACGGACGCCCCAGTTACGAATCAAGGCCTCCGAGGCCCGGGGCAACAAATGCCATTCCGGCAACAGTATTTTTTGAAAGGCAGTAGGCTATGCCGCTGTACCATTCCGAAAGGTACACCGCTATCAGTGAGATGTACAGTCAGATTCAGGAGAGCACGGGAATGAGTACCTCCGTCTGTTGTAAAAGGCTATTTTCCTAGGTGGCAACTAAATTATGAAACACCATTAAAGAACTTACATTCAATATTCAATATTCAAATGTTTATTGAGTTTTACATTAAAACTAGCCCAGCGTATGAGAAAAAGAAAATTCCATTATTTATGTTTTAAGCCACATAAAACGTTAAAGAGTACCCATTTGACAATAAGCTACCAAGCCTGTATTGCCTACAAATTCTTTATGTTGTTAGATGCTTAAAACTGCTGATTTGACCTGCAGCTGCATACAATAATGTCCTATTATATGGACTGAACTAGAATGTTTGCACACTGAAGGCCTGCGTCATGTACGCTTACGGCAAACATCACCTTCAGATTGTAACACCATCATCTCTGATATGGTGTTCAGATGTCTTACAGACTTAGGTTGTCTAGGTGAGCTCCCCACCGTGCATCCGCTGCATCGGTGGTAAGTGTGTTACTGGGTTCTTGTTGTGAGATTTTCTGTTCTGTGATTTATAGCACGTTCAAAAAATCTCAAATAACGCTTAAAATAGCATCTACCACCTCTCTTTGGGTCAGCCCTGTCCAAAGACTTTAGAAAGACCTGAGTCCGACGACAATGTAAGCACCCTTGGAATAGTATGTATGTATGTATGTATGTAAACTCTTTATTGCAACAAAATAGTACAATTCAATAGGAAACAGTTACAAAGCAAAGACGAACTTATCCCACAACGGGATCTCTTCCAGCTAACCTTAGACAAGCCGAAAGGAGCTTTAGCGAGCGGCAGAGGCAATAATCGAGTACCTTACCTACTATAAAATAACCAAAGAATTAATTTAAATATATACCTACCAGTAAGACTTATCAGTAAGTAATTACATAAATAAGTAAACTATAAATATACATACCCATAAACATATATCCATATGATAAATATATACATATATATACACATAAATATATACATATATGAAGCTCCATCATCAAATAGTTAGGTTAGCTAAATATAAAAAATGTATCCCTAGATAGTACCTATGATTTATCCTATCGTTATCACTGTATTGTGTACAGATAGAGGTAGAGCCCCAAGTATTCCACTCCAGGACTGAAAGAAGTTGTTTGTCATTCTCTCTCATGATATGTAAAGTACTAGCTCTAGGAAGGTTCACTTAATTTTTTTGACACTGTCTAAGAGTCAAAAGTCCTCTTCTGTGTAACATTTTGTACATATAGTAAGAGGTAACTGTGCAAGATGTAACTAACCTGTCTAATTAGTTATTAGAAAGACGATGCGTGGGTGGCAAGTATACACGGACGCTGCGGTGCGCGGAAGCTACATCTTTATTCTCCGAGGATGTTGAGCTCCCACCATCCGCCTCATCATTGGCTAAAAGACGATGAAGGATGCCCAGCAGGCAGCAACACAGCTTTGTCCGGAGCACCCGCCCGGCATTAGTATTTTCGGCCTCGACTTACCGATTTTGCACGCTTATTGCACAAAAACACATCGAAAACACAGTTACCAAATAACACAACACCACTAATACATATTTCGCACCGAGATAAGTAATAATTTTTTTTTTTTAATCAAATACGATTTTGCATTCATTGCCGGCAAAATCTGTAGACGCTATTTATTCATTTATTTCAGGCAACTGAGGCCCATATTTATAAATACACAAACAACATAAATACAAAATAAACTAATACAAAATACAGACAATGATAAAACCTATACCTACATACAAATTATTATAAATTGTAAACTAATATATAAAAAATATAATTTATTATAATCTTAAAAAAATAACTGACACTTAATGTCGTTCGGCGGCACCGGAAATTCTGGGTCGCCCACGGAATCGCCGGTACACCACACCCTTCGGCCAATAATCTTCCCTCATGAAGAAATCCAAATCTGCGGTGGGAACCAACGCCACGAGGTAAACATGTTATGACAAGTTTCAGCGCGGTTACATGGAAGTAGTAAAGCCGCAGTGCTGCTGGAATGAGTGACAAGTAGGTAATATGCGGATTTATTAATATGTTTGCATCATTTATTAAGGTAAAATATTAGATAGCTTCTTCCATCAACGCTGTGTGTTTCGAAGAAACATAATATTAATCAATAGGTACACCATCTTCCCCTCTTGTAGCTTGCAAAGCTGCAACACCTCACATGATGAATAAACTAGTACAAACGCTATTTCCATCTCCCGTGTTATTTCTCTTCAGAACGAAAGCAATGATCGCTCCATTACTAATTCAGAGGCGAAAGGCGTTGCCCCGAGTGTAGATGCGAAGCTCCAAAACGGGAGAGCAATAAATAATTTATCGCCCCATATACTTGTGCTGCTCTCAAAGAATCAATCAGCATATTATTTCGTAGAGAAATACACGTATACTCGAATGGGATTCTCGTCCAAGCGTAGATAAGTCTGGGATCGGAATGCCTGCATGGATGGAAACGTTACAATCGCGAGAAAAAATAAAATAGGTATTTGAAATCGACCATACATGCAGGGACATGGGGTTATATTTTTGTATCGCTACACTCGATTCGAACGGTTTTACAATTTTGACTTTCGGCATGAAAAATTCATTATTATTTAAATTACATTGACAATATCGATAGAGTACCTACGGTTTAAAAATAAGTAAAATCAACAACTTGCAATTAAAAAAAAATGTCAATATTAAAAACCGTTCGGAACAAGGCGAGTGATTAAAAACTAGAGCCTATGGTCTCCTGCCGCAAAAATGGATTTGCTAAACTCAATAAGTTCTGATCCAAATCATGACTATGATGCAATGTTTAACGCAATTAATGCGGAATTCCAAAATTTTTGCGAAACCAAGACGGTTAAAGAAAGCCAAAAACTTAAGTTTCCTGATTGGGCTACCACGGGCATAAGTATATCTAAGTACAAAAGCAAACGACAACTTTATGATTTACCAGATCAGTAGGTACCTACTTATATTAAACATTTTTGTTATTTTGCAAGTATTTTAACTGGCGGATAAGTTTAAATAGGCTCCTCTGCGCTTGATTGCTCTCATGTTGCGTATGCCCCAGGGATGCGTGAACAATAGGTACCTAAACCTGCCAGTATCAAGAAAGATGCCCCACGAGAGCTAACGACTTGTGACGTGAGGATACCCAACACCGGGAGAAGTGGAGAAGAAGAGAAAGAGTAAGAGAAGAGAGCCGGGGTTGACTGCTTGTTTGTATAATTTATTGGCACAATAGTTAAGTTCAAAATTTGTGTTTGTTTGAAAAAAAACTTTGATTTTTTCCTATTTATTTTAAATAACCCTCGCGGGCTACTTAAATCGCTTTTGCGGTTGACCTCTTGGCCACCCCTTTATAGGGAAGCACAACACGCGAGCGAAGTCGCGGCAGGCCAGCTAGTACGCTAAAGGTATGTAATATATCCCGAAATTCAATGTGGTTCCCGCGGGACCAGGTCTGTAATGTTATAACCGAATTTCACGCGGACGAAGTCGCGGGCAAAATCTAGTTTACTTATATGCGTAGGTTGATAAAAATTCAGTGGCATGTGTATGAAAAATTCTATTTTTATGCCCTTTGATAAATGCAGAAGCTAGAAACGGTTACCCCCGGGGCTTCAGGCACGCAACGCAAGGAAAATACATATTGCACGGAAGTGGAATGACCCGATTTTTGAACGCATACTTATAATATTACAATTACTTATAGTAATTGAGTGCTAACCGATGCTCTTACGGGAGGGAAAACATCGTGATGACACCTGCACATTAAGGCGACTGAATGTGTAACCATGATTCAATCTGGTCAGGTTCAATATGGAGCAGGGTCACGGAGGTCAGATGGTAGTCGCTCCACTGTAATTATTTGATCTGCCTAATCCTGGATGATGGTCAAGGTGGACCCTGGCCTCTTGTGCGCGATTGCACAACCGGGACAACAACAGACAAGCGTGCCACCTGATGGGAAGTTGTCACCGCTGCCTAGACGGACACGACCAACACCTGGGATACCAATGCTTTGTCCATCTTAAAAACCCGGTAACATGTTGCTCCGGCACCAAACAGGCAAATGCTAGATCCCTACACTGCCAAAGCGACGGTCGCCACGGCTCTTCACCGTCATGATCACAATAGATACTATTTAAAATAAGATTGTTAGCTGCGGTATTCTGTAAGGTGCAGGTACTACTAGGGTTGCCAAAAAATTTCAAGAAGAATATGGGAGATTTACATTTCAAGTGTAAAAAAATAATATCCGTATAAAAATATAGTACTTATCCTTATGTATTATTATTGAGCAGATTTTTTACAACTTAAATGACACCCTTGTCGAAGATCTCTTCGTTATACTACCGGACACGTAGTAGGTTCTTTTTATTTAAGGAAAAAGTGTTTTTTTTACTAAATAGCTCTTATTATACCCAAAGAAAGTGCTGCCATTGTATTGTTAAAATATGATATTTTAGATTTAGCTACTACTTCCAACAGTACATAGAATATTAATTTACCAAAAATGTATAGTATAGTACTATATTTTTGATTTGGCAACCCTAGGAACTGCCCTAGTGGGCGGCCCCAATTCGAACAGGATAACCCGCTATGCCCTACATCCCACATCTAACCCCTAGGTCCCTATGGACCGCCAGTCCTCGGGTGGGATCCGAATCTACGTCATACACAGAGATATCCGACATAATTCAACACTCATTAACCATATTGACGTCCCAGAAAAAATAGTTAGGTACTATAGATATCTGTAGTCAGTTTTGCTAGCCACACATTCTTGTATTTATTTGTTTCACAGTTTAACAGCAATCTGATTCTATTTAAAATAGATATATTATCAAGTTGTAGTGCCAATAACTAAACTGCAATTTATAATTAAGGACTTAACGCAACAGTTTTTGTATAAATATGCAGATTCGCAGTATCATATTGTGGTTTTTAATTAAAGCGGTTGATAGGTAGAGTGTATAATTAAAATATATTCCGCGAGATAATAGCATTTTGATTATGAATTTCCATGATGAGTAATCGTCTAGTTCGGTAAATCTGGTAACATAATATTTTGTGTTTATTATATGTATCGTGTTTAGATATAATATTTCGTAACCTCTTGGTTATGGGCCCAGAACAACTCAAACAAACAAACAAGATTCAAGAGAATAAGTAGGGATATACGCATTATAACATAGTGGTTTATTTTTTAGTAGTGGACCTACTTCGTTCACCTACTTTACCCCTACCTAAAATTTTTTTGCTTATAAACCTTCCTCACAAATCACTCTATCTATTGTTGAGAACCGCATTAAAATCCGCTGCGTAGTCGTAAAGATCTAAGCGTGCATAGGTACACAGGAACAGACGGCAGGAAGCGACTTTGTTTTATTATCATCTTGATCATCGTATCAGCCGAAAGACGCACCCGGTTGGCTTTGTTTTATACTATTTATAGAAGTGGTTGATGGGTTGATTGTATAATTTACGTAAAATAACAACAGATTGGTAGCGTAGCAACCATCCAACAATCTTCATATCGCTTGATCAAATGGTATGACGAAAAAAGGCTTGTCAAGCCAAACTAACCTTATGTGGGGAGAAAGTTTTGGAAGGACGTCATGCCATATGACGGTGTGTAGGGTAAAATGGGTCGGATCAAACCTATTTGATCATGCCACCGGATCAAGCCGCAAGATGGTGAGTGGCAGGTATTAGGTGTATGAGCGTAACTGGAACAGTAACGCCAATCTGTTTTTCAAAGTGACCTTAAAACATCACTTTCACCTGTAATGTGACCTATGACAGCGAATAGCCGTCCGTTAGCCTTAACTAAGCTCCCACATGCTCACGTATGAGGCTCACAGACACCACACCCTAACCTAAGCGCGACAGCAATTCTTACAGAATCATCATCAAGCAACATACCCATACTAGGAGACGGCAAGGCATGCAGCCATAACCCTGACTCCAGCTGGACCACGGCGCGAAGGCGTGCCTCATCGGCCTCCGATCATTGCTCCAGGAGTTTGCCCGACGCGTGCTTTGACATAATGCCATCCCATTCTCGCTGACACTTTGGATTCGCGAGCCGGACTGAGTTTGGGCATAATTCCGACAATGTTTCCATAGCCTCCCGCACAAAGGATATACGGAGCTCGTCACCATTATCTGGTAACATTTGAGCAACTAACTCCGCCACCCCATGCGCAGATGCTAGGAAAGCATTAGCGCCTATCTCGCGCAGCCTACGAATACCAAGTCCCACAAAGCGAATCGGCAAACTAGAATGAGCTTCAGCGTCTCATTAAACTCACTCACCTCTTGGGGATACATTCACGTGGGGGCTATCCTCATGATGTACGTTGTTTTAGGTACAGCGAGGCAGCTTTTGAGGAGAACAAGCGACGGCTGGGAGATTGACCAGGTGCTCCATCAATGGAGCAAGCATGTCGATTTTTTCCCGCAGACTAGCGCTGACTCCCTCCTCAAAAATGGGTGCACCAAGCAGGCACAGGCTTGTTCTATTCACCCTTCTCAGGCCTGGGATGAAAACCTCGAACTCGGTCGAGGCCCACCTCGATTCTGAACCGCACCAGAAAAAGTCGCACTTCGAGGTATTCACCTCCAGTCCCAGGTTCTGTAACGCTGGGAAGAGTCTTTGCACATCCCTTGCCACTGTATCCGGGCTACCCCCTAAAACACCATCATCCAGATATCAAACGTTTAGTGGAGATTCCAGGCTCTTGATGGTCTTATGTATGGCCAAACTTAAAAGCAGCGGACCAAGAGGATCACCTTGTTGGGAACCTATCAGGGATGGTATCAAAGTCCCATTCAAATATAAATTGCTGGGAAATGCAATACACCTGATGCAGGAAAGAATATAGATTGGGCATGTGTTCCCTGACCTCCCCCAAGATTATATCTCTTTCCATGGAGTTGAAGGCGTTTTTTATATCTATTTTCAAAACGATATTATCGCTATCTTCCTCCATCGCAAAAACCCGGGTAGCATGGATCGCCGCCTCACAACCCAGGATTGTGCCAAATCTCACTTGGTGTGGCAGCAAATAGCTGGCCATACTTTCCCTAACTGCTAGGCATCCCAGTTTTGCTACGAGCCTACGGAACGTGCTACCTACTACTATTGTAGGCCTTACTCCACCTTCTTTTTTTTGTAATGCACATAGCGACCCTTCGTACAAATATGGGCAAACCTCGTGGTTCAGTTTGCCACTAACATGTCATTAACATGGTCATAAGTTGTTAGGTGCTGCATTATCTGGGTACGAATGTCAAGAAATAATAGGTTTTCAAACTTTTAAAGGTAATATTTGGTAAGCTTGATCACCGAGCCACTGTTTGTACCAATTCCCTTTAGACGAGCTTCCTACAACACGTATCTTACCAACCTACTCGTACCTGTAGTAAAGGTAGGTTGACATAAACTAGGTGGCATGAGTGTGAATCAATTCAATTTGTATGCCCTTTGATGTACCTCGCGGCTTTAGACACGCAAGGCAAATATTGCACGGAAGTGGAACGACACGATTTTTTTATGTCACACGGTAGTCACCGCTACCTATAGACACAGAAGACTACACTAACCCACCTCCACCCAGGATCCTATCGACCTCTCGGTCATACGGACCGCGTCAGACCTAATCACGGGTGATGCGCCCGCTTTTTTTTTTTTTTTTTTTTTTTATGTTATCTGGCAGACAAACAGGCATGCGGGCCACCTGATGGAAAGTGGTCACCGCCGCCTATGGACATCAGCATCACCAGGGGTGCTACCAATGCGTTGCCCGCCTCTAAGGAGACCTCTAATATACCTCTTGAACGATCCCATGTCATAGACCAAAGGAAACACCGTTGCTGGGAGCTCATTCCACATCCGAATCGTATGAGCGAGAAACGTTCTTTCGAATCTACGCGTGGACACCACTAGAGGGTCCACGCTTACTTGCCGGTGGCTCTTTGGCATGCGCACTTCTTGACACCCACAAATCCAGTTGTTTCATATGCACTCTCCCTTAGCGGGCTGACGTCACAATACACACTCCTGCTTCGTCGGCCAGCTGCCATACTCCTTCGCTCCCTCTTCTATCTCTTCTTCTGCTCCTATTCCTTCTCCATTCTCCTCACGCGGTGCCATGCGTACGCAAACTCTCTCAACCTTGCGAAGATCGTCTCAGAGGACACAAGGTCCGTGAAGTACACCGGACCCGCTTCCTTCCGCTCTTACCCAGCAAGCATGATGCTGGGCTCCTGTTCGTACCTTTCGCATTCCAACAAAATGTGGTCCCTAGTCTCCAAAGCCTCCCCGCATAAAAACTGCAGAGTCGTTCAGATGAAATGCCCACAATCGCGCTCTAAATGCACCATGACCGGACAGCATCTGGGAAACAACATAATCGGGCTCCACCCACGTGGCCCGCAGTCTACTGCGGACGCACGGGAAGAAACGCTTGAGATCCGCATTCTTCTCCTCGGCATCCCAGCGCTCCTGCCAGACGTCTACTGCCTCATCATGGGCAGTTGTCTTGAGCGCGATCACTGCCCTTCTCTCCAACCCGGTACGGCCCGCTTCCACCTTTCCCATCCGCCCCACCTCCAAGTCTGCAGGCAGGATACCAGCAAGCACCGCCAGAGTGGTAGTACTTGTGGTACGGTACGCCTTCGGATTAGTGCCGGGTGCTGAGTTCTGAGTAGACGGCTCTTCACCACATAGAACCCGATCCTACTGCACCATACAGTGGTCGCGTACGTCACCGTAGCAACAAACGTACCAAAGTACAGTATTCGGAGCGCTCTATATTTAATCCCCCAAGACGAAGTAGATACCGTAGTCATTTTCCCAAAGCATCTTGCCGCCCTCTCCCCAATATCCTGCGCATGGGCCGCGAACGAGTGCGATTCGTCCAGCGTCGCCCCCAATACCTTGACGGTCGAGACACTCTTGATCGATTCCCCTCCTAGGCGTAGCACAGGTGGTCTCTTAAACTTTCCCTTTAGAGTGATCTTTGCGCTCTTCGCCGGAGCGAAGGCCAACCTGTTTCTGAGGCCCCATTCTGTCACCAGACGTAGGGCCTCAGCCCCATGCTGTTCGATTTCCACATCATCATCATCATCATCACAGCCCGTAACAGTCCACTGCAGGACTTAGGGCCTTTCCCACTAAAGGGGAGGTTATTGCCATAATCTCCACGCTTGGCAGGCGGGTTGGAGATCGCAGTGTTTAAATATAACAATGTAAAATGCTGCTGCCCATTTTCCAGACGACACGATTTTAACTTTGGCGGTGGTAGGAATTAAGGTTGCCGCCAATGTTGGCAAGCGAAGATGGTAAGAAGATGGAAAAGGGTAATTACCCACCTGGCCGGGTGTTGTGACCAGGGGACCAAGGGTCCCTGGAGTTCGCCTCAATCAAAAGCGTCACGTCGTCAGCGTAGGCGATGGCCCGCACGCCCTCCGGAAAGGGAAGGCGCAGCAGGTCGTCCATTAGTAAATTCCACAATGCGGGTCCCAGGACCGAGCCCTGAGGACACATCATTGTCGAATTTTTAAGCGCACACAACCCCCCCGCAAACATACCTACATGTCTGTCGCAAAAATACGACGAGAACATCCTATACATGTTGGCCACCATGCGTTGTCAAACGCCCCGAAGATGTCCAGCATGATCGCCTGGACGTACTTGCAACAAGACGTTACTGTAGGGCGCCCCCTTACAAACCCATGCTGGCCGTCGGATATGCGAGAGTATAGACCGGGTGTACACTCACACATCACTCTTTAGAGCACCTTCCCGAAAACGGGAAGAAGGGTCACGGGTCTATAGGCTTTGGGGTCAGTTAAAGCCTTCCCGTTCCCATTCGGAAGGACTACCAACCTACCTCCTTTCCATACACTTGGAAAGACTCCTTCCCGCACACACTTCGCCATGAGCTCAGTGATCTCGGCGGCGGATACCCTCCAGGCCGCTTTTATAATGCGCGCGGTGATCCCGTCCACCCCCGGGGCCTTGTTTGGTAAGTCCTTCACGATGCGGCCTATCGCTAATCCGTTTAGTGGTTCAGAGTTCTGGCCAGATGGTAGGCAAGATGTTGCTAGCCTAACCCCCCTGTGATATTTAGAGTCCGTCGCTGGTGCGTCATCCGGACACATCACCTTTAGGCTGGTTTTAGTGTTACGCGGACCGTCAGTACGGGTCCCTCCACGCAGAGCGTTTTGTATTAAGCTTAGGGAGCGTTTTAGAGTAATGTGGACGGGTCGGTACGGACGATCGTCCGCGCGGACAGCTCCGCAGCTGTCCGCATGGCGCGTCCGTGCCGCGGAGCTATCCGCACGGACCGCTGCTCGCGCGCCTCTGCCTTCAGTGAGCGTTTTAGTATCGTGCGGAGCGCACGCGTCAGCGCAGTACAATAATGGCGAGTCGTGAATATCGCAATGTTGACACGAGTGATAGATGAAGTTCGTTTGAGGAAATGATTATGGGATGCCTCTGATCCTCTAAACATGTAGTTTCCTTCGCTTCATTTTGATTTTTTCTTGTGTAATATAGGGCAATAATTAATAACACCCGCCACATTGGATGCATTGCGCGCGTCTGTATACCACGGCGGTCAGGACGATACTAAAACGACATACGCGGACCGCCAGTACGGATCGCTCTGCGCGGAGGGATCCGTACTGGCGCGTGGCGGTCCGTGTAACACTAAAACCAGCCTTAGCACACCGCCGAACGCCGAACCCCCCGGCGTAACCGTCTGCAAGCTTTCTTTATTGGGACTACCTGAAAGAAAACTCAACAAAGTCCTAGAAAAATGTAAGGCAAATTGGCCTAACTTTTCGTTAATAAAAGCAAATGTATTCCATTCACTTGCTTCAGCTAACAAAGTTCCCTATTTACAATTGAAATTCATTCGAGAACTGAAAAAGTAGTAAGTTACTTTCCAACTAATTTGTTTAAATTTAGGTAAGTTACCTATTCATGTACCTATACGAAAAGTTTGAATGGATTATTTGATAGGTAGATAGATGTCTATGCCTAAAAATAACATAAAAACTAACACCACTAAATACAATACAACACAAAATAAAAATCATTTAAATATTATAATATAATAATTTCACACAAAAATCAGTAATTTAGGCTGCGGTGACTGCTTGATGGTAAGCTTGGTAATGGCAAGCGGGCCGTAAGCTTGTTTGCCACCTTAGTGGTATAAAAAAAATTGAAAATTTTGACATTCCAGTATAATTATCACCTTTCTTTTGAGGTAATAACATAGGTAATACATTATCGGACGTATTTTCTGATTGATTTTATCATAAAACTAAACTAGTCTAGATTTCTCCAGAAAATCTGGACTAACATAAAACATAAAACTGATTAAAATGATAACTAAATGTGATTAACATAAAACTAATCCAGTCTAGGTTTAAAAAAAAAACCACTTTTTTATTCAGGTTTATGATAAGATCTTAATCTCAACAATTTTGTATTTGTCCGATTCTTAATAAAAAATTTAGGATTTTTTTATCAATGATTTCATAATGAATCAGCGTAAGAAAGGTATATTATCTTATCACTCAGTCACTCCTACAAAATGTAAGCTGATAGGAGGTAGGACAATAAAAGCAGATTCTGTTTCCGGCCCAAATACCACTGGCACAAAACGGACAGATTTAATTGAAATTGGAAAAGTTCCAAATAAAAATAAATACGGGAACGCAAAGCTTAATTCGCAAACACAATGTAGGGAGTGGGTGCTCGTATTTTTGATGGATAATATTGTTTAACTGTGAAATGAATGAATGTGTATGTAACCATGATCCAATTCAAACTCAAACTCAACACTCAAAATATCTTTATTGACTAGGCCATCTCTTTCAATCGTCAAAAATAATGGGTGTAGGAAAGTAGGTAGGAAACACACAGTGACAATCTGGTCAGGTTACCCAGGTAGCAGGGTCACGGAGGTCAAGTGGCAGTCGCTCCACTGTAATTGTCTAATCTGCCAAACCCTGGATCATGTTCAAGGCGGACCCCGGACAACCGGGACATTAACGCCAAGATGATTATTTTTATATTGTTGAACAGTGGAGAACTTTAGGTAAATATAATCTAAAATATCTACGTTGCTTGTAGTACTTAGACATATATATTTGTTAAGCGTCGATGGAATAATGGCTATCGGGTCCAAGTCGTAAGCGAGAGGTACCGAGTTCGATTCCCAGTGCCGCCATGGACCTATAGCTTTTTTCTGAGTTAGTGTTTCACACGCAGGCGAGAGCGAGAGGCGAAAGCACAACCGGGAAATTGACGAGAAGACGATTAGGTACAGAAGACTGCATATCTATTATCGACCTACCCACAACTAGTATAAAAGGAGCTACTGAATTTACGTAGGTCTAAATGCTGTTGACTGTACTCGTAAATAACATTTGTCGAACATAGTAAAATTTGTAGACCTATAATTGTAGCTTACAACCGAAATTCAGGCGGACAAAGTCGTGGGAGCAAGCTATAATTTTGAATACCTAGCTCTTTTATAGGGAGGTGCAAAATATATCCTCTAAAACTGTAAAAAATTAAATTCAAAACACAAACACTACTTTATATAGTATCTTAATATAGTAGTAACTTTAATACTATTTGATAGCAAACAAACTGTGAGCCCTCATCCCGAAAATGCACATCTAACTTGTACAGCGTAACAAGCCACAAAACATCTACAGCAGGAAAAAGTATGGGCCCCAAATTACTCCCCTGGGGAACGCCATCGTATATGCATTGTAATTCAGCGCCCGTTGCTGGGTTCGGGCAAATTACCGAAATGCCATCTTCTCCAATTGTTTACGTAAGATGAATAAGTAATGCTCCAAGACAAGTGGGAAAATAGGGGGAAAAAGGAAATGCGTTGTGCGTGTTTGAAGCATCAGTAGCGATGCGGGCCTCTTCAAGATGCTAGGTCCGACAAGGATGTATGGAATGGTTTTGATCTACGATAGATATGTTATGTCAATTCTATACGAAGTGCGTTTCTTGACAATGTAACAAGAAACTGAACGTAGAGGCAAACTTAAATGACTTATTTTACTTATTTAAATCCTAATAATTAAAGAAATTTTGAGTTTATCTCACGTAAGTACGTAACATATCCAACGCACCTCGGAGTCTATGACATTCTGAACTATTGATTGTGTATCCGAACATACTAAAAGCAAAACCACCGTCAGACTCTGTTATATGCGTCAATACAAAGCATTGCGTATGATGATGTCGTAATGCATACGTAGCTATTTATTACTTACTTTTTATTCGATAACCTAATTTGGTTTTTTTTTTTTTTTTTGTCGCAATTTGAAAATTTATGAAGACTTTTAAAATGTTTTGGGCCAAAATGATAATATAAATATTACCTACCTACATAAATCCAGTGTAATGTCAGATAACGCAAACACACTGCAATATGAAGTAAGTCATATACCTAATAAAACAAGCTTTTATTTAGTTTCAAATGTCCCCATGTATGTAATAAAATCTTGCAAGTTAAATTTGACCCATTTTCCGATTTCCGATTGAGCTGAAATTTTGCACACTCATGTACCTAAGTGACAATGTAATGTTATGATACCATCGAGCTGATCTGATGATGGAGACGGAAGTAGGCCATAGGAACTCCTAAACTACGCATGGTAAACTTTGAGTTTGCGCTCAATTGATTAGTCTTGACAAAAACTCTGACCATAAAGTACGTAAAACATAAAAGCTTGTTATGAAAAAATATTTTTATATGAACTTGGTTTTGAAAGTAAGGCTATTCCGACTATCATTTTCGACCAACTTCTGACGACATATGGATAATTCTATTACAAAAGTAGCGTATCTATTTCTGTCGACACGATTTGCCCTCAGAGAATCATTGGCGACCTTTTAGTTTTGGGTGGTACACCCTGCAACACTCCAACTACCCTTTTTGGAATTTAGTTGGTTTCAGAACGGTATGCGTATCTATGGTGAAGCTAGTTCATTTTATACTGGTTGTGGAAAAGTTGTTTCGCCCTCTGTAAGTGCGTGACGCTCTGGTAAATGGTGACCCGAATGAAGTTGTAAATGATATAAATGCCACACTAAAGTGGTCCTTCGTAGACATTCCGGGCCATGTTTTCACGCTTTATTTACTTGGAGTCCAATGTTTCGGAAGCAAAAATTAAATGTTACTGGAAAATTGCGTGATGTGGAGCGTGTGAAGAAACATTTTGATATTAGTTACGGATATTATAACTAGTTTCAGGTACTTCTAGAACGAGGTATAGTGGGTTGCTAGTCAGCAATCTTCACAGAATGTCACCAGCATTGGTACCACCCAAAGAGAAGCCTACTACATACATAGGTTGAAGTCACAATCAATATTTTGTTTCTTTTTTATTTAATTTAATTTAATATATTTATTTATCAGATCATTATAAAATCCACAATGTTAGTAAAATAATATTATCTTACACCACTATGTTAGTTATACAAATTTAAAAAATTAGAAAAGTGTGAGTAGTGAGAGTAGCAGTAGTTTATTGGTACATACTTATAACGTGTCCAAAAGATACGGCGACAGTTGTCAAATATCCCTCCATTACAACTGCTATTGTCAAATTTGGTGGCCTTGGTCATCTTAATGTCACATCTATGCTCTATGTCCATTATATTTGGTACCACCCAATCGCGTGTCATGGGCGACAATTACCGCTTTTCAAACACAGCCACCAGTTTTTGTATACCTTTGGAAATAAGGCGAGATATCCCCGTGTAAGAGCGTCGGTAGCGGGGCGCTTGAGTATCCAACTCGTAAGCGAGAGGTACCGGGTTCGAATCCCGCTGCAGCCATGACTCTTTTGTGAGTTATGTACATTAGTTGAATTCTAACTGATGCTCTTACTGTGAGGGAAAACATCGTGATGAAACTCTCAAATTCAGGCAACGAATTTGTAACCATGATTCAATCTGGTCAGGTTCCCCTGGTAGCAGGGTCACGGAGGGCAGATGGTAGTCGCTCTACTCTAATAGCGGACCTTGGGCCCTCGAGCTCGAGAGCACAACCGGGACATTAACGCCATGATGGTTATTTTTATTATTTATCCCCGTGTCTTTATTAAAATGGACAACTCGCCCGCGGACTAGAAAATGTATCGGACGAGTTTTTACCTAAGACGGCCCGGGGTCCGCCTAGACCATGATCCAGAATTTGGCAGATTAATTACAGTAGAACGACTGCCATTTGTACCCTGGCTGGCCAGAATGCATCATGGTTAAACATTCAGTCGCATGAATGAGCAGGTTTCCTAACGATGTTTACCCTCACCG
Organism: Blastobasis adustella; assembly: GCA_907269095.1. NCBI lineage: Eukaryota > Metazoa > Arthropoda > Insecta > Lepidoptera > Blastobasidae > Blastobasis > Blastobasis adustella. The sequence continues at coordinate 5,477,318 of OU026132.1, forward strand.
TAAGAGCATCGGTTAGCGTTCAACTAATATAAGCATAACTTAGAAAAAGTAATGAGGATGTCAAAGACTTCTATATACTAATCAATAAATGTTGGTAGGCACATAGCATTACCATAGGAATATACCAGTCGCCAGTACCATAATAATTCAAAGCTCGCAGAACTATCACTAACATCAAAAGATTTTCTGAGAAATCGCAAAGAAAAACAACTAAGAAACTAAGTATTATTACTATAACCAAGGTACAGTAAAACAGCGGGAGGCAATTTGTATTAGCAGCGGGTAGTTTAGCGGCCATTAGCTTCGACAGGATAGCGAAACGACGAGGAAAAAATGTAGTTATCAGCCCCACAGAGCCAGTGACTAGCATCGGAATTACTTTTGCGGACAGGGAAAACGGTTATCCAAACAGTTAATATGGCACACAATAGATACCAGCCTAATAGTAATGGGGTAAGTACTTAAAGAAAACGGTGAGGTTGCTTCGTAATAAAGTAATAGATATTAGTATTATGTGGCTGAAACTTCAAAAGAAATTATTCAGTAATTCACTTATGCTGTTGAATTGTACCAAAGTTGCTTGTCTTCTTCACAGTCGTAGCACTCTTGGCAGAGTGCTCGTGGTCGTTATGGGTTGGGGTGCGCTTCACCAGTCGCCGCCATTCTTCCCTCATGGCTGGTTTGCTTGTGCACTCGTGAAGGGGCCCATCAAAAGCCTTTCTAACTTGGTCCGTCCACCGCGTTGGAGATGAAGTTTCATTTACATTGGATTTATCTCATCGCTGCAATTATCGCATTAGTCTTAATAAAGATTTGTCTTGCCTAGGCGCCAGGCGAGTTTAGGGAACCTGGGGATCAGAAAGTAACGACACCTTCCATCGTGGTACTCCTTGGAGCACATGAAAGGAAGCAGGTATACGTTAAAAGGTTCTAGCGGCAGATATAACATCAATATTGTTGGAAATCTTGCTCCTTGTGACCCACTTCGAGGGGCTCAACTTGCTGCAATTTTGTAACTAAAACCATATTTTTAATCTGTCACTCGAATCATTGCCATTGACGTAGTGGAGTTTTATTGCAAGTTTCTGTCATCTCATTTAACACTTATTCATGCATTTACACACTAGTGAGGAATTATTATCACAGTTTAAAGCATAAACCAATAATTAAATCAGAACCTCATTAAGTTAAATCGGGCAACAGGTTGTAATCAAGCTTACGGCCTGCCTGACGATGGGAAGCTATTAACGCATCCTACGGACATTTGCAAAACCAGGGGTCGGCATTGCCAACCTTATAAAAACAGGCTGCTTCTAACCATGTTCCATCTTCGGCCGCATCAACACTCACATCAACATTCGATTGAATTTGAATCGGATCGCAATGGCAGCTCAATAGCAGTTTTACGCGTTTTTGCTATTCTGCTACAATTAAAACTGCTGTTGAGTTGCTATTATTTAATTATTTATTAAAATTTTATGCACTTAAAGTATATTGCCGGACTTAAAGCCTTATCTACCAGTCAACCGTGAAAAATGTGATCGAAAAAGGTAGGCGGTGCAGGAGAAACTATAAGATAAGGTGAGGGAAGGGATACTTTACGTAAATAAATGCTAAGTGATCCAAATATGATTCGTTAACAATCGAACCAAGTAAATTAGCAGCCTCGAGGCCAAGGTGATATAGCGGTCAAATGCCTAGATAGTTCATAAAAAAAATTGACCGGACGTGACTCGTTTGACCTAATTACCAAATATGACGTACATACTTCACCTGGCTAATATTAGTCATTCAAATAAACGGCTCGTGTTGTTTTAATCTGGAACCGTTTATCAGATATCGGATGACAGATGCACGATGTCCACTTGAGGCTTTTTAATTAATTTTTGGACGGACGTCGCGTCGAAATTTCGTTGATATTATATTGGTTGCGGCAGTAGGCATTAGGTACTAAAATCTCTATATATATCCAACGAGTAAATACCTTACAAACGTCTGCCATAGGGAATGCTATTTCCCATTTTACGATATTTTATTTACATGTCCCCAGAATCAAATAGTTATAGTTATAATAATATATAGAGATTTTAGCCATCGAGCCACCCATATTGTACAGAAAAAAATCGTTTGTTTATTTGTAATGGATACACTCATAAATTACTTACATTATTTTTAAAATTCTTTAAAAATGAGGCTTATCAAGGGGTACAATAGACTTCCTATATTTTTCTTTCTTTTCCTTTTATATAATGGTAAAAACCTAACCTAACCTAAACCTAATCCTGTAGTAGACTGTCATGGGCTGTGATGATGATGTACTCCTGTACCTGTTTAGCAAGACAATGTACATTGGAACATGACATTCGAAGTAGGCTTACCTATATTTCTCAGTCTTTAAGTTTCGTTTGACAATTGCACACAGGCACTTGACCTCCATCTCCCCTGGTGGTAAATGACGGCCGAAGATGGATCATGCTTGTTTACAAACAGCTAGGGTGACCAACCCTGTGTGCTTTTTACAGGACATGTGGTGTAATTTTTTTTTATTGCCTATCAAGGCACAAAGAAGGACGGCCCACCTGATGGTGCGCGGCCACTGTCGTCCAGGATATCTGAAACCTAAGGGCATCGGATGCAGTTCCAGCAATTGAGATACCTGTAGACATGCCTTTTGAAGAACACCATGTTATAGAGCAAAGCAAATACTTCGGGACTCATTGGACAGTGGACTCATTCCGCATCTTGCACATGCGCGGTGAAAAGGCTCGCGATGCCCGTACGTCAGTTGGATGACAGGCATCAAGATGGTGTAGATGAAATTATGAAATCTACCTACTTAAGGAAAAAAAACACGGGGCAACGCTGGCTTATCACGAAATTTGTTTTTTATCTTTTAAAATACCGAAAATCAACAATAAAATTGTTTGTTATCTATGCCATACCTATAACGAATAAGTAGTATCTACCCTCCTCCACCCAGTGTCCTATCGACCTCTCGGTCATACGGATCGCGTCAGACTTAATCACGGTTGATGCGCACGGTTAGTTGTCGGTGGCTCTTTGGGCGTGTGCACTGACACCCGATGGTCAAATGGACAAATCCGGATGGACAAATCCGATGGTCCATAAGTACTCTTCCTTAACGGGCTGACGTTACAACACACTCTCTACCACCCCGTCGGCCAGTTGCCATCCTTCTTCCCTCCCTCCTCTAATTCTTCTACTGGGTAGCAGTAGTCTGGATAATAAGTAGGTAGTAGTGTGAGTAAGTAGGAGAGCGCCGAAGAACGGTCAATTCAAATATAGATACGAGACCATGGGTATTTGTTATTAAAATAGAGAACACGGAAAAAATGACAGCTGAAATACTTGACGTCCTGCAAAATACAGGACAGTTGGCGGCCCTACAAACAGCCCCGCCCTCCTCTGCCCTCGAAGGTGTCCAGACCTACAAGTCATCGCTCACCGTAAACAAACTAACAATGACAACGTATTTGTTGGGCTCATTCCCTAAATAGAGTTCACTTATCGATATATATTACTTACTGCGAAACTCTCCTAAATGTATTTTGAACCCTCTGTAAAGTTATTTAGGGTTAAAATTTCAGTAAATTACGTAGATCTTCTTTGGGTGTGGACAGTTGTCCACACCCAAAACTACGACTATTGTCTGAATTATTAGGAAGTTTCAAAGCATAAGCCATCGTATCAAAATAAATTACTTCACATCGCACATCATCATCATCATCATCATAGCCCATAACAGCCCACTGCAGGACACTAATCTCCACGCTTGGCAGGCGGGTTGGAGATCGTAGTATTATAAATATAACAATGGAAAACGCTGCAACCCATTTTACAGAAACGAAGTCTTTTTGTACCTTTTGCCTCTAAAACATTAGTCGCCTTGTACGCCACCCACGAGTCTAAGGGGTTGGTGCTATTCTACTCTGCCGGATACGTCACAGTCATAAGTAGTGCTAACTACGGTAAATAATGCACACCACATGGCACACAGCATCGCAAATCACTAGTTCGTAATGGTCCACTGCTGCACTTGAGCCTCAGCATCAGGGGAAGGCTAGGTCATAACCTCCAAGCTTGAGAAGCTTGAGGCTGCATTGTTAAAAATTCACATCAGAAAACGCCTTTTGCAGTCAAGTTTTAATCGCCAGAGTGCGTTCAGAGAGGTGTTGATGTTTCTAATACTAACTTAACCGAAGGTATCGGAAAATCCCTGTCGGAGTAACATTACTAAAATATTTCCCAAACTCCAGAACCGATCTTAATGATGTTTTTACCGTTTTATAGTACGCGTCAAGCGGCCACACACAACATTGAGATTAGATAAACAGTAACCGATGCTCTTACGGTGAAGAAACAAAGAAAAACACATTAATTGCAGTAGACACCACGACACGATAATTAGGCACAGCAACAAAAAACAATGAACACATCCACACACACATTCACATGTTGATGAAGGAAAACATCGTGATGAAACCTGTATATTTAGGCAACTGAATGTGTAACAATTGTCCAATCTGGTCAGGTTTCCCTGTCAACAGGGTCACGGAAGTCAGATGGCAGTCGCTCCACTGTAATTATCTGATCTGCCAAATCCTGGATCATGGTCAAGGCGGCCCCGGGCCCTCACGCGCGATAGCACAACCGATTCATTAATGCTAAGATGATTATTTATAGTGACAAACGAGCGGACAGCCAACCTGATGGTTAGCGGTAACTGTCGCCCATACATCTACGATTCATGCAATTATGTTGCAACAAAAATGCAGAACCACAGGTGCGTTGTCGCTGTGAGGACTAAGATGAAATGCCTCATACCTGTAATTGCGCTGGATACCTTATCCATCAAAGTGGAACACAATGCAAGCATTGTTGCTTGGCGGCGGAAATAGATTGCGAAAAATAGCAACAGGCCTTTCAGACTCAGGTCAACTTGCGAAACATTCAGTTTCCCCGACTGTAGGAACTGATCATTGATGGTAGGTATTTGGTATGATCTTGAGTGGATAGCTTTGGCGACCTGAGGCTTGTGAATTTGTCCGAGATAATTCATTTATTACTTGCACTTTGCTGTTGGTGACCATTAGTAATTTGTTTTCTTCGTACTGTAATTATATGTTTGTAAAAGACTGTATGTTTCCTAAAGAAATAAATAAATAAATAAACAAAACAAAGCTAACAACAACTAGTTTTCCGTCGGGACCTACGACAGACAGATTGTCTTTTTGCGTTGTAGCTTTCAAATTCTTGGGGGTCTTGCTGCACCACGTCCGTAGGCTATACCCTAGAGACCCTACACGTGACTCCCGGGTGGTGCGAAGAGTGCAGCCGAAATTGCTTGGTGGTAGGGCCTCGGCCCGAATGGTTAGCGACCACCCTCGGAGATGAGTCTGCATGGCGCTAAGCACCCTCTGGGCTGTGTTCCGTCAGAGTACTCCGTGAGCCATTCCCCCTCGTCCGAGTGCTGTAATATTGGTATCCTGTAGGTCCCAGTTTTGTGTTGGACATGTTAGAGGGTTGGGCGTGACAGGTTGGCGCGGGGGCCAGGGAGACCCGATGAAACGGCTCGTCGCTGGCCGCCCGCCAGTTAGTAGGGGACCCGAACCCGGGCATCACTTTTAATCTCCGGCCCGGGAGGCTGTCCCGCCAACTGTGCGAAAAAACCCGAAGATGTCTGTCGTGCCGGGGTAGGAGACCGGAGTGGACCCGGCAGGCATATTCGGGGGGGATCGGGGGCCCTTCCGTCCCCCGTGCCAGCTTTTCACACAACCCTTCCCTCTGCAGCGTTCAGTAGCAAAACGTCCTTGCCCTGCTGGATACCGATGTTACAGCACTCCTTTACATCATCATCATCATCATCATCACAGCCCGTAACAGTCCACTGCAGGACTTTGGGCCTTTCCCACGAAAGGGAAGGTTATTGCCATAATCTCCACGCTTGGCAGGCGTGTTCCTTTACATCCCCACCTATAATACTATAACAAATGGCAAGGAAAAATAAAAGTAAGGTTCTCTCAGCGGCACCCCTTTCCACACTTCGAGTGGACTTTTGTAATATCAGGGGTCTACACTCCAATCTGAACGCCGTACATCACCACCTAGAGACGGCGAAGCCCGCCCTACTTTTCCTGACGGAAACGCAGATATCACCTCCGGCTGACACTTCGTATCTCGACTATCCTGGATACAAGCTGGAACATAGGTTTTTACCTCGCGCTGGTGTGTGCCTATTCGTCAGAGGAGATATCTGCTGTCGCCGTCTTAATGCCATAGAACTAAGTGACGAATCTGTGGTGTGGGTGTGCGTAGAACAGGGGGGTCTATCCCGTGTCTACGCATGCCTATACAACAACCGTCACGGCGTAGGTGAGACAAATCGGTTTTTCGAGCACATACAATGCGCTACCGACAAAGTCTTTGAGCGGTATCCTTCCGCCGAGTTGGTGGTCCTAGGAGATTTTAACGGTCACCACACTGAGTGGCTAGGGTCAAGCCGTCCTACCAACCCAGCCGGGAGGTCCGCCCATGAATTTTCTCTGGCCCATGGTCTCACGCAACTGGTATCAGAACCCACCTACTTACCGGATGTTGTGGGCCGTGATCCTTCTTTGTTAGACCTTCTGCTTACCACCCACCCAGACGGTTATCAGGTGTCCGTTGATGCTCCTCTTGGGACATCAGACCACTGCCTGGTCCGTTCCGAGGCACCTCTTGCTATACCCGAACGGGCTCGCCCCAGTGGGTCACGCAAGGTATGGCATTATGGTTCAGCAGATTGGGATGGATTGCGAGAATTCTTTGCGTCGTACCCGTGGATACGGCTTTGCTTTTCCTCAAATGACACCAACATCTGTGCTGCCGCTGTAGCTGATGTCATACTGCAGGGAATGGAGTGTTTTATCCCGTCCTCTGTAGTCCGTCTCGGCGGCAAGAGTCAGCCCTGGTACGACAGGCCTAGTGCTGAGGCAACTCGCCTCAAGCATGATGCTTTTCGTGCCTGGACAGTGGCTCGGGCCCAAAAGGACCCTAATACCCACATTTTGAGGAAAAAGTACAATGCTGTATCGAGGTCTACAAAAGGGGCATTGACCGGAGCAAAATACAAATTCATCGGTGGAATTGGAGAGAAACTAATCAGCACCCCTCTGGGAGCCGTGCTTTTTGGTCTCTCTCCAAAGCTGTCGAGGGGAACTTTTGTCGGACCACCTTTCCACCTTTGCGCAAGCCGGATGACCAATTGGCCCACACAGCAAAGGAGAAAGCCGATCTCTTGGGTAATCTCTTTGCTCATAACTCAACTCTGGATGATGGGGGAGCTGCACCGCCTACCATCTCTCGGTGTGAGGGCATCATGCCCGAGGTTCGTTTCACCCAAAAAATCATAAGACGTGTGCTTCTCTCCCTAGACATCCGGAAGTCCAGTGGACCTGATGGCATTCCGGCTATCGTCCTTAAAAAGTGTGCTCCCGAGTTGTCTCCCGTGTTAACGCGCCTATTTAAGCTTTCCTACACCTCAGGAACGGTGCCGTCTTCGTGGAAGTTAGCCCATGTGCACCCGATACCCAAGAAGGGTGACAATTCAGACCCATCAAATTACAGGCCTATAGCGGTAACCTCCTTGCTCTCTAAGGTGATGGAGCGGGTCATAAATATCCAGCTCCTTGGATACCTCGAGGATCACCAGCTGATCAGTGACCGATATGGCTTCCGTCATGGTCGCTCAGCTGGTGACCTTCTTGTGTACCTAACACACCGGTGGGCTGAGGCTGTTGAGAGCAAGGGGGAGGCTCTGGCTGTCAGTCTTGATATAGCCAAGGCATTTGATCGGGTCTGGCACAGGGCACTGCTAACAAAACTCCCGAAGTACGGTATCCCCGAGGGACTCTGCAATTGGGTATCCAGCTTTCTGTCTGGGCGGAGTATCCAAGTCGTTGTCGACGGATGCTGCTCCGATACCAAGAGTATTAATGCTGGAGTACCCCAAGGTTCAGTGCTGTCTCCCACGCTATTTCTTCTGCATATCAATGATATGCTGAATACTCCCAGTATTCATTGCTATGCAGATGACAGTACTGCAGACGCTCTTTATACTGGCCGTGCGAATATCCCTCGTTCCGTGGTGTCGGAAAGCCGAATAAGACTTGTGTCAGAGATTGAACACTCCTTGGAGCAAGTTGCTCACTGGGGCAGATTGAACCTGGTGGAATTCAACCCCTCTAAGACGCAAGTCTGCGCATTTTCCGCCAAAAAGGATCCTTTTGTCATGGTGCCGCAGTTTCAAGGAACATCCCTCTCCATCTCAAAAAGTATCGGGATCCTTGGTGTCGACATATCAGACGACGTACGGTTCCGAAGTCACCTGGAGTGTAAGGCTAAACTAGCCTCGAAAAAACTTGGTGTGCTTAACCGGTCTAAGCGATACTTCACCCCAGAACAGCGCCTGTTGCTGTATAAGGCACAGGTGCGGCCACATATGGAGTATTGTTCCCATCTTTGGGCCGGGGAAACCGCCGACCTGCTTAATCACTTGGATTCTATACAGAGGCGCGCCGTACGAATTGTCGACGATACCGTACTGACAGGCAAGTTGGAACCACTGGCTGATCGAAGGGACTTTGGCTCCCTGTGTGTGTTCTACCGGCTGTACAATGGGGAGTGTTCTGAGGAATTATTTGATCTGGTGCCCACAGCACAATTCCGCAATCCCACCACCCGCCGTGGGCTGGGTACTCATCCCCATTACGTGGACCCTCTAGTGGTGTCCACGCGAAGATTCGAAAGAACGTTTCTCGCTCGTACGATTCGGATGTGGAATGAGCTCCCAGCAACGGTGTTTCCTTTGGTCTATGACATGGGATCGTTCAAGAGGTATATTAGAGGTCTCCTTAGTGGCGGGCAACGCATTGGTAGCACCCCTGGTGATGCTGATGTCCATAGGCGGCGGTGACCACTTTCCATCAGGTGGCCCGCATGCCTGTTTGTCTGCCGGATAACATAAAAAAAAAAAAAAAAATTCACAGCAGAAAGCCCTTTTTGTATTTAAGTCCTTTTGCTCCTGTAGCAAGTCGCCGTCGCAGTTCAGAGAGGTTTTGCTATAAGACAAAAAGGCTCTTGTACGACGCCCGTCAGTAAGGGGTTCCAGTTAATCTACTCCAGAGAGCCCTTACGTTATGGATATAGGCTCTTTTGTGAATAGGTCTTATGTAGCTTTTAGCTTGGCAATATTTTTGAATCGCTCGCCTGAATTCAACGGTTTTCAATTTTTATTTTCGGCATGAAAACTTCAAAATTTTTTAAATCACATTGACAACACCGACTTGGGTACGGTTCAAAATATGGAAAATCAGTATCATGCATCAAAATATCGAATAAGTATGTATTTAAAATTTAAATTTATAAGTAGTTTTTTAGTTATCTGATACCCCTAACACAAGCTTTGCTTACTTTGGTCCAAGCATATTTATTAATGAAAATGGGTGGCAAAGTAGAGGACTATTACAAAGTTCCAATGTATTCCGTACCTGTGCTAACAATACATGGCCTAAAATCAATCATCTCACGCCCAGAATACCACAAGGAAATCTAATTCCACCACAAAATTAGGTGTGTGCATATTTTTAGCAAACAATCAATAAGCTATCAAGTGTAGGTAAGTACTAAGAATAACACAATCGCACAAATCCGTTGGCAGGGGAGCAAAACTTTTGGCACCGAGAATAGATATCGGCTTATCGATCGCCAAAGGTTTCTTAAGAAAATACAAAAAACTTCCCGGATATTGTGAAAGTTGTTATAAAAATTAAGGAAAATGCTATGTCGTTTCCCGGTTGTGGAGTTGTTGCTGCTTAACAACTTTTCATAAGAAAACTAAACGGCTTTTTTAAATAAGACCTTTTTAAATTTACCAAAGTACTGGTAGAATGAGGTTACTTTTCACATACTTTGATTACAAACTTTTCTCCATTAAGCAAGTATTATTTTCATTAAAACAGAACCCGCTATACGTATGACTACACCAATAACGGGCAATACTTGTTAGTAATGTTTTCTGAACACGGGGCGCTATTAAACACTGGTCGTTAATCACCCACTGTACTCCACTGATTAATCATCCATAAAATTGTCGTCTCAACCATGTTTTCACTACTTGTAGCCTAATAGGTAAACATTTAGAGTATTCTCTATAAAATCATCATAACGTTACGCTTTTTAATAATGATAATATAAATTATATTTCAAACAAAAATTACAATTAGAAAATCCTAATCTACTGGTTCCCAGTTACACTCAAGGGTGTCGTACAAGGCGATTAATGTTTTCGGAGCAAAAGATCTAAGAGTCTCCGTAGGCTGGACAATGGGCAGCAACGTTTTCCATTGCTACATTTATAACACTGCGATCTCCAACCCGTCTGCCAAGCGTGGAGATTATGCCAATAACCTCCCCTTTCGTGGGAGAGGCCCTTAATTTTGCAGTGGACTGTTATGGGTTGTAATGATGAATCTCAGTAATAGGGTAGGCAGATACCACATTATTACCATCCCCACCACGCTTCACATACCCGCAAAAGCAAAAACCTTATCAGAAAACCGTTGCGCACCCCTGTCCCGCCAGCACACAGCTAATTTCCGAAAAACTCTCATCATGGCCGACCAAATACTAATTAAGGCTCGGACGTCACTTGACACGATATCAGGGTGGACACTGGACAGCCGCCCACTGCCATTGTTCTACGGACCGTTTTAGTTACGAATTGCAGCGATTGGCCGTGCGATCGTCGATTAATCCATTTTCCACTTGAGTTATTGTCACTATTATCTGGACATGTTATGCATTGATTAATCATATCAGGCGTATCATTGGTATATGCGTATACCCGTGTGAGGAAGCGTTAGTGTGAGGTCAATGATGACAATGTATAAATCATCTTGGCGTTAGTGTCCCGGTTGTGTTATAGCGCGCGAGGGCCCGGGGTCCGCCTAGACCATGATCCAGGATTTGGCCGATCAGGTAATTTCAGTGGAGCGACAACTTCCAGTGTTCCAACAGGGTGACAATACTTAAAAATGAACGCATGTATAGGAACGCATAACTATAGTGAGCAAAATCCATCAATCTATATTTATAGTATAAAACATAGTATAAAACAAAGTTGCTTCTCTCTGTATGCTTATGTACTCTTAGATCTTTTAACAACAGATTATAATGTCTAATAAGTACGTATTTGACGACCTGAGTAGTTCAGTGGTCAACATGCCGTCTGCCACGAATAAGGTCCTGGGTTCGATTCCCGGCCGGGCAGAAATTGAAATGCTAAATTTTAATTTCTGTTACGGGTCTGGGTGTTCTATGTATAATAAGTTTGCATTTAAAAGTATTTAAGTAGTTTATCAGTTATCTAGCACCCATAGCACAAGCTTTGCTTAGTTTGGGGCTAGATGGCGCTGTGTGAATTTGTCCACGAATATTTATTTATTTATTTAAAAGTATATAAGTAATTTGTCAGTTGTCTATCTAACACGCATAACACAAGCTTTGGGGCTAGATGGCGCTGAGTGAATTATCCAGGCATATGAATGAACGAATTAAATTATGTAGGTATTTGTAGTTGCCACCGCCTCGATCGCACCTCGTAATCTAGGCTTACGAGTAAAGTGCACGAATCGTAGATGTTATGCGCGACAGTGACGACTTTCCAACGGGTGGGCTGGAAAATAATTTTCTTTCAGGGTGAGGTGTACGATGAAGTCTTGCTTGTAAAATTATCTAAGACATCCATAGTCATATAGACATATATAGTCTGCCAATATTTACATCCTCATATGTATATATGGGGTTATATTCGTTATAGTTCATTGTTTATACTCTTGATTGCCTTCACCGCTCATCAAAGGTCTTCTCGGCTTATCAAAGGTTAGCTGGAAGAAATCCCGTTGTGGGATAAGCTCGCCTTTGCATTATAAACTGTATTTTTATTTCTTGTAATGTTATAAATTGATGCAATAAAGAGAGATTACATACATGCATACATACATACATCCTGTGCCTGCGTTTGCCATCTGTTGGAAGCTTAATAAGTTACTGTAATGGCGGAAATTGCTGTTTAATACAGGAAATAAGTGCAGAAAATGAGCAAGAGCGTTATTAGTTATAGTTTATTCTGGGTTTGTCTACGGAGTTAAGTTTTTTTTACATGTAAGGCGGCAAACAAGCTTACACGACTTGCGTGATGGTACGCAGTTATCGCAGCTTACGTTTGCATTACCAGGGTCTCCAAATCTACTGTATAATATGGTATCATGCTATATTTTGGGTCAAGATACTATATACTGTTGGAAAAATATATAGTAGCCAAATCTACTAAATTTTAACTATACAGCGGTAACACTTTCTTCAGCCTTTTGGTCAAAAAACACTCTTTTTTCTTATATAAAAAGCACCAAGTACACCAAGGCCTTCGACCCAGGATGTCATACAAATAAAGGATACTATATTTTTTATATGGACAATATTTATTTTACATATTAAATGGAAATCTCCTATATTCTAATTGAATTTTTTTGGCAAACCTAGATACCCCTTCCGTGTTGCCGACCATTAAAATATATTTTCGCACCTTTCTTCAAAAATTCCACGTTATGCTCTCCAGGATAAACGTCTCCAGGGAGCTCATTCCTTAGCGTACGTTCCTTTGGAACCGCACAGTTCGTGACCAATTTAGTTGCCAAGGGAGTTCATCCTAATGCCAAGGTATTAGGATGAACTCCCATGTGGATAGCGAGCGGTGCGATAGAACGTGGCTTTGGGCATCATGTAAAACGGTTCTTCAGAACAAACACATTTGTACAAGTGGTAGAAAATACAAAGACTTTCCTACATTTACTAAGGGGTTCAATACCTTAAGTTAAGTAAATATCAGATAGTAGGACTCCGCCTGGATGAGTACCACCGCTTTATCTATTTTTGCTGCCAAGCAACAATGCTTGTATTGTTGTCATCCGGTTTGAAGGATAATGTAGTCAGCGCAATTACAGGCATGAGTCTATCTCAGTTATCATAGTGACAACGCACCTGCGGTTCGACATTTTTGATGCCAGCAACCTAAATGCATGAATCATAGATGTTATGGGCGACAGTTACCGCTTACCATCAGGTGGGGTGTCTGCGCGTTTTTCACTACGTAGAGTAAAAAAGGTATACATATCTCAGCTTGATTGATACGCTGTTAGTAAGGTGCAATTTCCGCCCCTTCGTAAGACACGATGACTCAACGTTTGTTGGCGGAGTTTATGTACCTGACGACGCGCAGTTTTTAGGCGAAATATTAGATCTATTCGTATAATAATTATTTGTTAAATAAATAAACTTACAGACGAGCACTGTGAGAACTCACTGCCCCATAACAGTCCACTACTGGATTTAACCCTCCTGCACATCAGTGGAGATTACCTGCGTATGGGAGGCGAGTTGGAAATCGCAGCGACATACCTAAAATATCAAGTAGTAGGACTCTGTCAAGCCTGAGGAGTCCGTCTGTGTGAGTACCACCGCCTTATCTATTTTTGCCGCCAAGCAACAATGCTTGCATTGTTGTGTTCCGGTTTGACGGATAAGGTAGCCAGCGCAATTACAGGCATGAGTTTACAAGCACCTGCGGTTCTGCATTTTTGCTGCCTACACCTACCTAAATGCGTGAATCATAGATGATATTTGACGACAGTTACCGCTTACCATCAGGAGGGCCTGCTCAGTTGTCACTACGTAGAAAAAATTAAAAATTCGACGGTATACGAGTATGCTGGCCATTTTCTGGTTTACCGAGGCAATAAATTGTCTGCCTCCATGATATTGGTTGCCTTTACGACACCCGGAAATGAATGGGGTTGGTACTTCATGCTACTCTGCTTGTCACCGTACAGCTCTATCTTTGTTAAGCGTATCTTTGTTAAGCGGGCTACAGACCTTCAGAAGAAGGTATTTAGAACGATAACTGCGACGTATTTGCTTATAATTTAAAGTGCATGGTTAATTTAAATGATATTTCGATTAGATTAGATTTTTAGTTCAGTTCAATTGCACAGTTCTTAGTTTTGTCTACACACATATGTTTTAAATGAACAGTTCGACTGTTCAGTTAAAACAAAAGGTGAATGAGAAAATGTAGTGGTTATTTTGATATGCTTTTTTATTTCAATCGGTGGACAAGCAAGCGGGCCACCTGAGTATCATCGATACGTTGCCCACCTCCAAAGCCACGGAACATATTGCTCTGGCGAATAGCCAAATATTAGGCCACCTCCACTACCAACGCCATGGTTCCCCAGGGAGTACTGGAGTTTACACACTGGTAGTGTCCGACCAAAGTTTCAGCTTCAGGAACCTTCAGCAAAAAAAAAAAGCCTTCCTCCTAACATCCGTGCTAGTCCGTCTCTGATTACATTTAAAAGGAATTTAAAAGAGCATTATCTCTCTCTCTCTAATATACAGTAATAGTACGTATATATTTATTGTATTCGTTATTAATTATAGTATTTGTTTATAGTATTTATTTGTTTACTTGTGTGCACTTCCTATGCCTAAATGATGACTTACGGTTTCTTTGACTCCAAGGTTTGCTGGTAGAAAACTCAACTATTGAGTTAAGCTCGCCTTTGTACTTAAGTTACCTTCTGTTAAATTGTATTTATTATTTTGTGTACAATAAAGAATAAACTGAATAAACTGAAATTTTTTAGAGCGTTTGTGGCGATCGCCGATTTATCGGCTTCGGCAAGAACACAAAATACAATTCTAAAAGGAAATTATAAGAATGATCGAAATCAACAAGAAAGCAAAACTGATTGAATAAGGATGACGTCCGTCTGTATACAAAAAGATGGTAGCTAAAAGATGGTCGTCTTCATTATTCAAAATCAGGTTGCTTACTTGTTGATTTCTACCAACCATCTAATTTCCTAAATCACTTGACTTTTTAGACAGAGTCTAGTATTACTTGTTTGTGAGATTTTGTAACTGAACACTATACAGGGCTTTGTTTTTAATTATTGCCTAAGGAGGCACTCGGACAGACGGTTAACCAGATGGAAAGCAGCCATAGTGGTCCAGGACATCTGCAGCCTAAGGAGAGACTTGACCTTCGAGGAACCCCATGTTATGGTGCGCGGTAAAAAGGCTCACGTTATATGACCCAGTGGCCGTGTGTAACCCCTTACACTCGTGGGTATCGTACAAGGCGACTAATGTCTTCGAGGCATTCTAAAATCTAAGAGTCTTCGTAGGTTGGAAAATGGGCAGCAGCGTTTTCCATTGCTAAATTTATAACATTGCGATCTCCAATTCGCCTGCCGAGCGTGGAAATTACGGCAATAACCTCCCCTTTCGTGGGAGAGGCCCTAAATCCTGCATTGGTTTGTAGTTGTGATGATGAATATGACCGGGTACGACAACGGCAGTCATTTGGTAAGTGAAAAATGGCGTGTTGAGCTCAAAATAGGCGTCATTCCACAAAGTACGCTCACCAAACGAAATGACTAAAGTTGCTTAATATCCTGCCCGCACAGCAAATAAATCATAACCGTTTCGGCTCGCTATGGTCGGCAAAACAATAAAAGTGTTTTTGGCAGTCATTGTTTTGTTTATTAACAATGGAAACTTACCGGTGTCTTATAAACCCCAAAGGAAAAAAGAGGGGTGTTCTAAGTATGACGTGTGTATCTGGGGAGGTGTCTAACTGTCTATGGCATCGTAGCTTCTGAACGAATGGACGGATTTCGATGCGATAATGAAACAAAGCTAAGATCCATCTCTATTAAACTGGCTTTCAAATTAGAAAATCGCATCGAAATTCGTCCGTTTGGGAGTTACGATGCCACAGGCAGACACACATCTACACACATACACAGAGCCACAGATACACACGTCAAACTTATAACACTCCTCTTTTTTCATTGGAAGATAATAACATTTTATGGTTACCTTCGATTTCAAGGATTGGATGAAGCCATTATGGAGTGGCGACCACAAAGAGGTTTCCCCATTGGAAATTTATTTAAATTTCTATTCTTTCAGAATATAAATTACAACGCTAAACGCTAGAATGCCTACTCCGTTCGGATAACTCGCTTTGGTTTATGCAAATTTTCAATTAACTCCAAACCCCATTTAGCGGACATCAGAATTGGAAAGGGTTAAAAAGGGTTAAAGTATTAACGTCAGTGTCTACAATACGTTTTTTTTTATTAAACTAGCCAGGCATTTGGCCGCCTCACCTGCATCTCAGAGCATGCGTCTCTAGGAATAGCTTATTCACTCTATTATTTTCATAGTTTGACTAGCCATTCATTTGAAAGCCATCTCGCTTGTTAATAAGTGGCCGATGATGGAGCATGCCTGTCTAGGAACAGCCTATTCACTCTAGTATTAATTGCGTTTAAATTATAATGATCAGGGAACACACTCGCAAGCGACGCGTTCCATTCTTTAGCCGTACGCATTATAAAGGTTGAACTAAAGCGGTGCGGATAGCTGGAAGATTTACTCTAGCCTTGAAGGCTTCGTCACGCAAGCTAACTCACAAAGTAGTATGACGCTTCACCGTGCCGGTATACCGAGGGGTAACCGTGGCGATTAGGCCTGGCGCGACTTCATGCGCGAGGCGTTCTATGCCTACCCTACACCTACCCTACCCTACCCCTACCTACCCTTTTTTCTTACATACAAACCTTGCCTTGACAATTACAAACACAACAAAAACAGAATTAGTAAATTGGTGCAGCCATGGTTACCATGGGTTGTATCGTTGCAACTTTCCTATTGTTTTGGAGATAAAATATAGCCTATTACTCGCTGACAATGTAGCTTTCTTTATATAAAAGATTTTTTTAAATCGGTTAAGTAGTTTATGAGATTATCTATTACAAACAAACAAAGAAACCATAAAATAATCAAATGTTTTCCATTTATAATATCAGTGTAGACATTCGTTGAACTCGAACCCAGCACGGACCGGGCCCGGTGTGCGTGAATCATCCTCACAGAGTAATTATTGTCCTTAGAAAAGAAAACCTATACCTTCTTTTGCACACCCTACTGGGTAAAGTGATTTCTGTTATTATTATAATATACACGGTGTTGATTAATCGTGACTGCGCTGACTGGGCGGTTCTTTTAATTACCCGCAATCTGAGGCCGCCATATTGTGTGGCCATTTTCTTTTGTTCATATAGTGGATACTATGGGCCAAAAGACTATTAGAAAGTTACTTATTTAAAATAGCCGTTCACGCGACTTCGTTTGCGTGGATTTTATGACCTTTGTTTTAAACAATTGAAAGAATTAACGACCTAAGTGGTTCAGTTGGTTTGGTTAACATACCGGTCCCGCAGAGGTCCCGGGATCGATTCCCGGCCGAGCAGAAATTGAAATGATGAATTTTAATTTCAGTTATGGGTCTGGGTGTAGTATGTATAATAAGTATGTATTTAAAAAAGGATATAAGTAGTTTATCAGTTATCTAACACCCATAATACAAGCGTTGCTTACTTTTGGGTTAGATGGCACTGTGTGAATTTGTCCAAGAACATTATTTTTATGTAATACAGCAGACAAACAGACATGCGGTCACCACCGCCTATGAACATCCAACACCTACGCTACAAATACGTTGCCCGCCTCTAAGGAGACTTCTAATATACCTCTTGAAGGATTCTATGTCATAGTCCAAAGTTATTTACTTATTAAATTAAAAATAATTCATTAAAATTTTCTTTATTGTAAATCACTATCACTACAAAGTATAAATTAAACTCGCTCTCCGCCTCTGTCGTTCCCTGTGTCTATTAGGCGATTTACTCCTCCTAAGCCACGCTACGTATTTCGATGCTGATTTCACTGTTTGAAAACAAATTCCTTAAGAAAGGTTTATGTATTGACACAACTTTCACTCGTGTGAAAAGCCTGAATGAATGTGAAAGTATGGATGTTTGCTACTCAACCACGCTTGACGGATATCAATGAAATTTGGTACACGGGTAGAATGCGATTTGGATTAAGGATACTTTTTGTTCCGATATTCCTACGGCAGCGGCTTCGCAATCTAAACTCTTTTGACTTTCCAGATAAAATGTAGAAGCGAAGCCTACAAGCTATATACTATACAAGTACAACATCGCCTCGGCGATGTTTGCGGAGGCACGGACAGATTGCTTTTTCACCATCATACGCAAGCGGTGCGCATCGCTGTTGCGGCGGTCTCGCGATGGTCCGAATGGCATCGTGAACGTGTTGGCCAACAGGTGAGATTCTCCGATGCTGCGGCGCTGGTTGCAACTGCATACTGCCGTAGGGTAGTGTAGATGAGACGGGAGTGGCAGGGTCGGGGTATCATAAATAAATGTACCTATTAAAATTATAATTAAGCTAATTTGTACCTAACTGATATGGATTCTTTCTGAAATAAATGTCTATTATTATTATTATTATTATATTCTAGTATCGCGGACTACCTACCAATACGTAGCGTGCGCGGCGTTCATCGACGTAAATTCGAGTGTTCAGGATCTGTTACGGCTAACATTAGTTCCCGGGCGGGTAATTACGGATTCTCGAGTACCAAACACTTAGCTATAACTTCATTTAGGAATGCTTCATTTTTAATTAATGTAATAACAGACATCTATCCATACATAGTATAAAACAAAGTCAGATTAAATGCGGTTTTAAACTAAACGACAAGCGAATAATCGTCAATCAGCCTTTTCGCACGTCTGTCAATAGGTAGAGTCGATCTTCAAGCTGATACTTGGCGGTCCCATCCCAGAATTGACCACGTACTTCTCTCGTGGGTGGAAGAACCGGGGTCTGCTCCGCGGCCGACTCGATATGGAGCCAGTGGGTAACACCACCACCACAGTAGGAGCCACCTTGAAATAAAGCTTTTCTCTTTATAAAATTGTTACATTACGATAGACAATATATAGAGAATAAGAATTTGTCAGAAACAATTACGAGAATTTACCTTTTTTTTTTACAAAATTCACACAGCGCCATCTAGCCCCAAAGTAAACAAAGCTTGTGTTATACTTGTTATATACTTTTACATATAAAAATCACGCATAATCATGCTTTGAAAGTGTCGGCGTCAGGTGTCACGTGATTGTCACGTGATTTCCCCTCGCGGGCAAATCTTTTGTTAAAACGGTTGGGCAATGCTTATTTTCGAAGTGTTTTTAAGTATCATTTTTACATTTCGATGTAAAATTTATCAGAGAATAATAATCTCTAACGTTTACTAGGCTTTAAAACAGGCAAATCGGTAATAATAGTAATTTTATTAACGGCGGACGCTCGCCAAAACGCTGTAAATGGCCTCTAAATAATTTAATAACTTGATTAAAGCTTATCTTCCAGTGTTTCTAAGTATTAATATTACATTTCAATGGGAAAATTGCTGTCGCACGCTGGACCCCTATCTGGTTCTGGAAAGGCACCTTCAAAGTGGACACGACTTCAAAGGATATACTTGGTATAAATGGACAAGCTGTCTGGTATAAAGTGAGAAGTGCTTCCTCACCTTAGCGAGGATTCCAAGTTTTTTAGCAGCTAATTGGGCTCTTGTCGCAAAATATGGTTCGAAGTTTTGGCCTGATGATATGGCATTGCGTGATTGATACGGCAAGTCTTCATTTTGTTACGTGTTATTTAGATTTTAAGACTTTCGTGGTTATTCACTACACTTTCAATACACATATTATCAGGTTGGTTATATACGGGATATACAGTTAGTATACTATAATAACCCGATTATATGTGTAGTGCGAGTGTTATTAGTTTACCAAATTGGACAAGTCAGTCTGGACAGATTTTAGTAGGTTCCATGATATTCAGAGGCCTTAGTGTGAGTTTCGCTTCGAATTTACTTTACTATCGCGTTTGCGTTTACGTGAAAATTAGTATAGAAAAATGTATAGCGCCGTCTAGTGGTACGTAAACGAAGTTTTTTTCTTCATACAAATTTCGACGAAAACGCAAACGCGATAGTAAAGTAAATTCGAAACGAAACTAACACTAAGTCCTCAGATCTTCGGGCAAGTCACTTACCACTCCTTCTTTCTCTGGCCTTTTCCCATTTTTATTTGGGGTCTGCTCTGCCAAACGCCTGGGTTCCTAAAGGATCCAAGTCCAGTCCACTTACCACAAGAACGTCAAAAGTGGAAATCTGTTGGCATATTAAATAAAAAAAAAAACAGGACTGTAGGGAGTTCAAAACTGCGCACCAAAATCTAATTGAGTTACGAAAGAGCGCCGAGATAGAAATTCGTGTGTAAAATTTCCAAATCTAATCCATCTTTTACGTAGTTACCTGATAAATAATCCCCAATAGGGAACAACAATACATGAGCAATATTCCTGGAAGCGACCCTTTGCGATACAACAGCAATATTCCTAGAAGCAATCCGGGTAATACGGGACCCGTTTAAGCACAATTGATCCGGTTATGCCGGATGCTTTGTTAACAAATGTATTAAAAGCGACTATAATTGGTGTAGTCATGACTTGTTTATGTAGAGAGCGTCGGTGGTGTAATGGCTAGCAAGGCGGCCTCGTAAGCGAGAGGTGCCGAGTTCTATCCCCTGTGCCGTTATGTAATAATTACCTTTTTTGTGTTATGCACATTAGTGGAAAACTAACGGGTGAGGGAAAACACCATGAGAAAACTTGCACACTCAAACGACGACGAATGTGGAACCATGATCTAATCTGGTTAGGTTCCCCTGGTAGCAGAGTCACGAAGGTCAGATGGCAGTTGCTCCACTGTAATTATCTGAGTTTTAATCCTGGATCATGGTCAAGGCGGACCCCGGCCGCCCCCCTAGCATGTAATTGACGTGAAATTTATTTTTATTACATTTTTATACATACATACCAAGTCTACATTCTATAGTTTAAGTAATAGTCATGAATAATTGATGCAGGCAGCACAGAGTCGATCGGTGGAAGGCGTAGGGCGAGACGTCCTACGCCTGTGATGATGATGATGATGAATAAATGATAAGTACAAAGGTGCCTAGCTATTTTTTATTTACAATAAAAGCAAACATGTTATTTACTTTAATATGAATTGCGTGGGATTCGAACCTCCAACCGCCTACAGGGCGACTAACCACTTGTGAACTAAGCAAATAAAAATAAAAATTAATCACTGTATACAAGAGGGAGCGGCTACTGTGACGTCACCCACAGCTGAATTATAATGGAGCATTTAAACCAAACACTAAGCGACAGATGTCGAAAACCGCCGACAAATTCTACATAGGTATACTGTAATATTTCCCTAACTGCTAAACCGATCGTAATGAAACAAAGCTAAGACCGCTTAGGATTAGGCTGGCTTTCAAATAAAAAAACATTGAAATCGGTCCATTTGTTTGGGAGCTACGATGCCACCGACAGAATCTTTTTTCGTCGAGGGTTTTACAAATGGCGGCCATCCGATTGTTCCTCTGGTTGTCTCGATCATTTTCAATTCCTTAATTCGAATGACTGAATTATACTATAAGCTATTACACAGAGTGTTTACATTTGCTAATTTATCATAATTTAAACACGCAAATTATTATCTGAGTATAACTTGTAAGTGCAAGGTCGGCCGCTAGATATGTTTAGATGAAGCCCGAGTAAGATGGAGGTTGTACGTTCAGTTCAGGAAAGTGAGCAATTTTAGAACGTTTCCATAACAATCTTGGAATAGGTAAATAGAACGTGAACTATACTTAGAACAAGGAAATAGCGCTCTACCTTTGTTTACGCCTAGCAAACACCTATTTTTCTTCATTAATTTTGACATTGATTTTAGCTTTATGTTACATTACTTCGTTACATAACATAAACGTAGCATCGGCTCTATATAGTAGCTGTAATATATGTCACATTAAAAACTATATCAGTGATATAGTCTTTAATATATAGTATATGTCGCCGTGCGATATCGCCTATTAACAATCGAAATTAATAAATGGAACTATTATCAATATTTAGTGATTTTAAAATTCATTCTTCTATTTATTTGGAACTATTTCTGTTATAACTTTGATTTACGATTGATTTCTATTCTAAAAAGTGTCTATTTTGATCGACAAATCGATAGCACTAAAGTAAGTTGCTATTTTAATTCTATTAGAAGAATTGTCTTCAATGTTGCTTTCAAAATAGCTTATGCATTTTGTAATAATGTTTGCTATTTAAATTAATTATAATTGAAGGTCATTTTACGTATTCCAATCGTTTAAAGCGCCACCTATAATCATGTTTGAACACTAAGTGACAGCTTGAAACATTGCGGGGGAAACGATTGGAGTCTGTAGATTTGACACAGACTTGACTGCGAACCTTCGGCTGAATAACACGTAAGCATTACCTCTGTAATTTTGTAATAAAAAATACTTTGTTCTTGTTGATTAATCCTTGCTTTTATTTAACATAAATCCAATTTAGTGTTCCCGTTTATGTTAGCTAGCTTTTTCGAGTGTTTCAGTTTGAATTAGTACCTTAAACTTGTAGGAGAACCGGTGGCCAATAAGGTCGGCGGTTCTGCTTGTTTTTATTTAAATTTAAATATAGCCCCTACTTCGACATCAGAAGTGGGATTCGAACCTGCAAACCCTCTTTGCTGTTTTCTTTCGTTTCATTTGTTTAAGATTATTCCTGAAAGCAGCGCGTGTGAAGAAAGAATTAATATGGCTGACCCGGACGAGAGTGATGCAATGCCGGGGCCGAGCGCAGCAAGGCCGACCGCACCGACGGCCGGCGCGCCAACCGCAGCACCACCCGCTTCGCCACCACCACAGGGGGGTAACGTACCACCTGAATTCTTCTTAAGCATGATGACAATGATGCGAAATATGAGCGATCGGTTGCTACAACAGCAACCTGATTCTAAAGTAAAAATCACAGATATTTTCCTACCCTCATACGATCCGGACGGTAATGTCGGAGTTCGTGAATGGTGTAACCATATTTCTATTGCTAAAAGTACCTATGACCTGAGTGATTACGATATCCGCATGAAAGTGACTAGTTTACTTAAAGGCCGGGCCAAAATTTGGGCAGATAGTTGGCTAGTTATGACTAACACGTGGGAAGAATTGCGTCAAAATATCATAACCACCTCGGTCCTAGAGCTAATTTCTGTTGCAGCCTCTATTCGCGTTAAACGGTCAAGTCAAAATAGCTCTATTCATCAACCCCAACAAAAAAGCTTGAGGTTCTCTGTTGACAATCGAAACACTGTGCCATATTGTAGTTTTTGTAAAAGGACTTGCCATTCTTTTAGTAATTGTCGCAACAAGATGCAAAGCTGACCGAAAACGGTCCTTTGCCGCCATCTATCGCCGCGCCTAAGCAAGCCAGCGATAAAGTTTGTTCATTTTGCTCGAAACCGGGTCACACATTTGACACGTGTTTTCGGAGAGACAAACAGATAACCTCGAATCACGTTAATTCGGTGTCTAATAATCTATCACACTTGAATACTATGTGTATTCATGTTAACGGTCAGTTGATTAATGCTGTTTTTGATAGTGGCGCTGAATGCTCTGTAATGCGTGAATCTATCGCGAATAAATTACCTGGTCGTAGGCGCCAAGTCGTTAATTATTTGCGCGGAATAGGTCCATTCCCTGTAGTTTTCACAAGTACCCTCACTACGATTTGCGTCGTTGATAATATTAATGTCGAGATAAAATTTCATGTTCTATCGGACTATGAAATGACGTTAGACGTTCTAATCGGTACAAATTTATTGCGCGAGACAGGCATGAGTGTAATTGTGACCCACAATAGTGCCACTCTATTGTCGCAGCCCCGCGTTATGCAATTACAATCGAATAGCACTAAATTCGAAAATTTAAATCACGACTTGACAGATGATCAGAGATACGTAGTCTTACTATCTTATTGAACAAATACTCTCATCTCTTCACAAATGGTTATGCGAAAGCACGTGTAAATACTGGCCAATCCGCCTTCAAAATCCCGACAAATTTGTTGAGCGACGGCCTTATAGGTTAAGCCCCATCGAACGTGAAAAGGTCAAGAAAATAGATAGTGAACTGATAGACAATAACATTGTTCGCGAAAGCACGTCCCCGTATTCGAGTCCTGTAATCTTAGTAAAAAAGAAAAACGGCGATGATCGTATGTGTGTGGACTACAGAGAGTTAAACTCCAACACAGTACGAGACCATTACCCTCTCCCGCTGATCGCAGACCAGATTGATCATCTGGCGGGTGGGCAGTTCTACTCCACCCTCGATATGGCCTCTGGGTTTCACCAGATCCCAATTGCTGCTGATTCTATTTAGAAAACTGCCTTCGTCACCCCCGACGGGTTGTACGAATACCTAACTATGCCCTTCGGGCTCTGTAATGCACCAGCTGTCTATCAAAGGTGCATAAATCGTACTCTAGGTCCCCTCCTGCATTTAGGTAGTGCCGGTAATGGGCATCACGACAGCGTGGCCCAAGTTTACATTGACGATGTTATCAGCAAGTGTCGCGATTTTCCAAGCGGATTAGCTTATTTAGAAAGAATCCTGATGGTTCTAGGAGACTCGGGTTTCTCAATAAATATTGACAAATGTTCATTTTTTTAATAGCTCAATTGAATACCTCGGTAACGTAGTAGAGAATGGGCAAGTCCGTCCAAGTCCTAAAAAGGTAGAAGCTCTCGTTAAAGCTCCCGTCCCGAACACAGCAAGACAGGTTCGTCAATTTAACGGCCTTGCGAGCTATTTTCGCCGTTTCATTCCCGACTTCGCGCGGACTATGGTTCCTCTGTACGAATTAATTAAACCAGGTGTTAGGTGGCAATGGACTCATATTCATGAAGAGGCACGTCAAAAGATTATCCATCACCTAACGTCCGAGCCAGTCCTCACGATTTTTCAAGAGGGTGAACCTATCGAATTATGTACCGACGCCAGTAGTCTCGGATTTGGAGGGATACTTGTGCAGATCATAAATGGTCGACAACACGTGGTAACCTACTTCAGCATGCGCACTACGGACACAGAAAGCCGGTACCACAGTTATGAACTTGAGACTCTGGCCGTGGTCCGTGCTATAAAGCACTTTCGTCACTTTCTTTACGGACGCAATTTCAAAGTGGTCACTGATTGCAATGCCTTAAAGGCATCTAAACATAAACAAGATTTGTTACCTCGCATACATAGATGGTGGGCCTATCTCCAGAATTTCGAGTTTAATATAGAGTACAGGAAGGGCGAGCGGATGCAGCATAACTGTCAACGTTTTGTCAAATAATCTTGTATGGCTCAACATAGAACAACGACGTGACAATCAACTGCGCCTAATAATCTACACCCTGCATAACGGAGGTGAGGTTGCTGGGTACCCGCTCGAAGGCGACGTTTTAAAATATAAAACCACGGATCCAGTTATAGGTACACAGAAATTGATAGTCGTCCCGAAGTCGTTTCAGTGGAGCTTGATAAATACCTACCACATGGCTCTTAAACATCCAGGCTGGGAAAAAAACCCTTCACAAAATAAGAGAAACTTACCATTTTGATAAAATGTCCAGTACTGTTCGTGAGTTTGTTAATAACTGCGTAGTATGTCGGACATCTAAGCAGACGTCAGGGGCTACACAAGTTCAACTGCACCCTATTACAAAACCGACGGTGCCGTTCGAAGTCATCCATATGGACATAACCGGTAAGCTGGGCATCCCGACTGAGCAGGAATATGTCATCGTGACAATCGACTCCTTCTCGAAGTATGTGCTGTTTCGCTACACCAACGACAAAAGTCAGCACAGTACACTTGCAGCCCTTAAACAGGTAATCCACCTCTTTGGAAGAGGTCACGATGATCTTTTGGAGCTCCAAAAAAGATCATCGTGGACGGGGGACGTGAGTTCCTTGGAGAGTATAAAAACTATTGTGACAGATTTGGCATAGAACTTCATACCATCGCTCCGGGCGTAAGCAGAGCAAACGGGCAAGTAGAACGTGTCATGGCGACGTTGAAAAACGGTCTAGTCATGATAAAAAATTATGAAACTCCTGAGTGGCACACAGCGGTAGAAGGCCTCCAACTCGCACTTAACTGCACCGTCCATGCAACAACAGGTACTACTCCTCTCACACTGTTAACTCGATTAAAAAACTGCGTTCCTCCCGAGTTATTGAATTTAATTGACTTTGAAAATTCCTCAATTAATATTGAAGCCCTGGAACGTCATGTGAACCTGAAAATGACTACAGCATCGGCAAGAGATAAACAGCGATTCGACAAAGGTCGCGCAAAAATTCAACATTTCCAGCGAGGCGACTTTGTTCTCATTAAAAATAATCCGAGGAACCAGACCTCACTAAACCTCAAATTTAGCGTGCCTTACGAAGTTCACAGGGTTCTCGATAATGATCGCTACCTTGTGAAGAAGGTCGTGGGTCACCATGTGCGACCCCGTAAAGTCGCACACGATCAACTGCGACGAGCGCCGCAGCCCGGAGCAGCCGTCGAGGCGGCCACGTCGCCGCGAGACGAGCAGCACGCCGGACCCTCTGGCGCCGCGACGGCCGCGACGCCGCGAGCTGCAGCCTCTGAGCGCAGCGACCAGGCCCGGGCGGGGAGCCCCAGGCCTCAAGCAATCAATAAAACCCGGTGATGCATACCAAATAACCACTCACACACATGCACAAACCTAACTAAATAGATAAAAAAAAAAAAAAATAATAATAATTAAATTCAATGAAATCTAAAAAGGCATATTGGGGCGTGGAGTCCACCAATAAAGCCAAAATAATCGTAAATGAAATGATAACAGTATTAAAAGATGCACATTGGGGTGTGGAGCCCACCAATGTAGCCAATATAATCCTGTCCTGAAAGAAAAATAGTCCCCTGTGTACCACGGCGTTCGAGACCGCCCAGAGCACAGCATCGTCCTATTCCACACACTCGCAATCCTTATATCCACATTATAGTGCCCCTGTCTAGCACAGCATCGACCTAACCCGGCCCATTCCTTGCCATACGCATAAGAAATAAGAAAAAAAAATACACTGTTATCTGTACTGTTGGCATGTGGAATGGAACAGTAAAACTTATTATCAATATTCACTGTTGTCATGTGGAATGAGCGGTGTCTCTAATATAGAGAAAATGAATCCTATCCTAAAAGAAAAATATTCCCCTGTGTACCACGGCGTTCAGGACCGCCCAGAGCACAGCATCGTCCTATCTCACTGCCCTATCCTTATTACCTACCCTAATAGGACCCCTGCTTAGTGCAGCGTCGGCCTAACCCTGCCCTATCCTGCCCGTGGTTAAACAAATACTTACCTACAGATACTTCCTACACTTAGGTACTGTGTATACCTAAGTACTTACTATTTGCTACTTTCATGAGGATGACCATCAAAACCTAATGAATTACTTGACATATTAATCTATTTTAGACTGGTGAATGTCTTAATAACATTACGTCTCATGTAATAATACAATTGCACTGTGGTAGTGCCTAAGCCCCAATATATTGTTGCTATATCAAAAAGTGTCAAGCCACAAAATGTTCTTGATTATCTGCCATGATTTACAACTATAGGTCTTAGGTTCACTGTGGAAGTGCCTAGCCTCAAATGTTTTTGATTATCTGCCATGATTTGCAACTATAGGTCTTAGGTTCACTGTGGAAGTGCCTAGCCTCAAATGTTTTTAATTATCTGCCATGATTTGCAACTATAGGTCTTAGGTTCACTGTGGAAGTGCCTAGCCTCAAATGTTTTTGATTATCTGCCATGATTTGCAACTATAGGTCTTAGGTTCACTGTGGAAGTGCCTAGCCTCAAATGTTTTTGATTATCTGCCATGATTTGCAACTATAGGTCTTAGGTTCACTGTGGAAGTGCCTAGCCTCAAAATATGTTTCTCTTTTTCAGGGAAGGATTTGTCGCGATGCAGAGCACGCACCGCTCATCAGAATGGCCGTGTCGCCGTGCGATATCGCCTATTAACAATCGAAATTAATAATTGGAACTATTATCAATATTTAGTGATTTTAAAATTCATTCTTCTATTTATTTGGAACTATTTCTGTTATAACTTTGATTTACGATTGATTTCTATTCTAAAAAGTGTCTATTTTGATCGACAAATCGATAGCACTAAAGTAAGTTGCTATTTTAATTCTATTAGAAGAATTGTCTTCAATGTTGCTTTCAAAATAGCTTATGCATTTTGTAATAATGTTTGCTATTTAAATTAATTATAATTGAAGGTCATTTTACGTATTCCAATCGTTTAAAGCGCCACCTATAATCATGTTTGAACACTAAGTGACAGCTTGAAACATTGCGGGGGAAACGATTGGAGTCTGTAGATTTGACACAGACTTGACTGCGAACCTTCGGCTGAATAACACGTAAGCATTACCTCTGTAATTTTGTAATAAAAAATACTTTGTTCTTGTTGATTAATCCTTGCTTTTATTTAACATAAATCCAATTTAGTGTTCCCGTTTATGTTAGCTAGCTTTTTCGAGTGTTTCAGTTTGAATTAGTACCTTAAACTTGTAGGAGAACCGGTGGCCAATAAGGTCGGCGGTTCTGCTTGTTTTTATTTAAATTTAAATATAGCCCCTACTTCGACATATATATGAAAGACAAAATGTGGTTACGGCGCTAATAAGTATAACCTAACCAACAGAAACCGATTTTAATGAACCATTTTGATTGAACTTTCGTTCAAACAGAAAATACCGCATCCAAATCTGTCGATCTGTTTAGGAGGTACAATGCAGACAGATACACACGTGAAATTTATAACACCTCTATTTTTTTTTCATACGATATGCAAACTGGCAAGCCTGCCACCTGTCGGAAAGTGGTCACCACTGCCTATAGACATCTTTATCCGTCGGGGGTTAACAATGAGTAAATAAATAATCTCAATCTACGACTAAATAAACATTCGTAAGATTCGTCTACATGCACCGTGCCGTGACGAAAAGCGACCGGTCCCTTGTCGACGTCATTTGTTTTTATTTCGCCTCCTCTTGACCGCTTTGCCTTTTCCACGTTTTCGACCAAAAAGGCTCTCACAAAAAGGCGCGATAACATCGCGTGCGTTTTCGCGATAACGCTTCCACACATCTGCGTTTTTATCGTCCTGTAGCGACTACGTCGTTTAAAATGTATCTCTTATTGGGCGCTTGTATAAGTTGTAACGTAAGTAAGTTGTAAGTTGGACGTTAACCGCCACAGAATAGACAGGTAAAAAAAATTGCATGAAAAAATGGCATCCATCCCGTCCACGATATATCGTATCGTCCCCGTCCCGGTATATTTAAACCAAAATGATTATTTAGACTCCTCAGGCTTGATACAAGCCCTCCAGGCACTTGTACCACCTGATGACCCTTAGATTGATTACGGAACCCCAATATTTTTTTCTAAATTCTCAAGAATACATTATCAGCGCTGAGGTCAGGATGACACTACAGTCAGTCTAACCATCTAGCCAAACCGTCAAGAGAAATGTTATCTTAATATTCATTGACATCAACGCAGTTGTCAAGGCGAATCTTAAGATTTGGTTCACAGTGTGGCAGTGAAGGCGTGAAGTGTTAAAGTAGGATGTATGCAGGATTTTTTTACTTGATTTTTTTTATGTAATGACAGACGTTGGCATGTCTATTGCTTATAAAAATCACTTTAAATAGTCAAGCTTTCCTGAATTAGAAAATAGTCCGGGTTCGAACTCAATGCCACCATGTATCAATGTCTCTTTTCTGAGTTATGTACATTTTAGTTGAACACTGACCGATTCTCTTATGGTGAGGGAAAAACACGTGATAAAACCTGCACGACTGAATGTACCATGTAATGTGTAACCCTGATCCAATATGGTCAGGTTACCCAGGTAGCATGGTCACGGAGGTCAGATGGCAGTCGCTCCTCGTAATTTCCTGATCTGCCAAATCCTGGATCATGGTCAGGGTTACTCCGGGTTGCCGTACTCGAGAGCACAATAGGGATATTAACGCCAAGTTGATGTTTATACGATATTTAGGGGAATTAGCTTTATCAACTAAACAAGGTATTATGAGACTGGTGTTTATTCGCAGTTGAGGGTGGGTGCCGAACGGTCGTTCCAAAAATATTTTAAGCTACCTACATTCCAGTATATACCAATGATGATGAAGTTAGGTAGCATCAATCGATTTATTTTCATTCTAGTCACAGCGCAATCATTGTGAACGCACACCTACTGTAAGTTGGGGCGACGGTGTCATTTCTGTTCCCCATTCCCTGTGATGAGCGTCCCGAGCTCCCGGCCTATCTCATTTGCTCAAATCGCATAGGTATTTGTACAATCACAAGATTTTAGTTTAGAACCTGCTTCTTTCGTGTTGGTCTTACAAATGAAGGTTTGCAAAATAAAGAAAAAGACCTGCAGTGGATATCATAATAATATAACTGCATAATAATAAAGTTTATTTAATAGAAGCGTCGGTGGCTGAGTGGTTAAGGTATCCGACTCGTAAGTGAGAGGCACCGAGTTCGAATCTCACTGCGGCCATGTACCAATTACTATTTTGTGAGTTATGTACATTAGTTAAATGCTAACTGATTGTTTTAGGGTGAGGGAAAACTTCGTGATGAAACCTGCGCATTCAGGTTGCGGACCATTATCCGATCTGATCAGGTTTCCCTGGATCACGGAGGTCAGATAACAGTTGGTTCACTATAATTATCTGATCTGCCAAATCCTGGATCATGGTCAAGACGGACCCCGGGCATTCGCGCACGAGAGCACATTCGCGACATTAACACCACTATGAATATTGTATTTATTTACCTATTGACTAAGTAGACAGAACTCTGTAAATGCAGAAATATTTAAGTGGATTTTTCGCTTTGTAGGTTTTAATATTTTAGGTATTGGTTTTAGTATAAACTTTCAGATAGGTTGGTGAAAAATTACCTCACCATCTGCCCAGAGTAGTGGGTAGGGTCATTTTCACCCCTAACTGACTAAAAATGAATTATGGGGATATTTTAAATTCAGTAAACATTAATTTATTATTTGTTATTGTTGTTTGCGTTAATAAATGCTCTTTCTTTCTATTACATTTCCCAGTAAACTTGTGAAATCCGGACGAAGCGCAACTCTCTGTAATTGATAAACCAGCTTCAAGATCACGAAATACGTTCTTAAAATAAAATAGGGAAGTTGAGGATGTATTTTTAGGCACGGAAGAAAATATAAATAACAACAAGTTCCGTATAATAAAATAAAATAAATAAAATTCATTTATTTCAGACCGTTTTGTCCATATTGTGTTAGTATTAAAGGTCTTATTAACTAGGTTAGTGTCTTAAGAAATTAATTAGGAACATTATTAAATATGAAGTATATAAGTATGTCAGTTCAATTCTAAATAAATGTCAAAACAATTCATAATTATATCAATCAGAAATGTCAACTTAAATTTCACAATGTCATGAACATTACAAATACAATCAAATATGCAAGTCAATAAATCTAATTATTACAGGACAGTCCATCCTGTTCGCCAACATTTACATATTATAACACGTTTTACATTTATTTTACTTATAAGCACAAAAATGTATACTGAAGTTTATATAGGTACCTAAGGCTTACCTTATTATAATTGATGGATGTAGTGACATTTCGCAAAAAATAAAATCGCTACTGCTCATTGAATTATGATCGTAAAATTAGGTTATTAAGAAAAAAATGAAAAAGACTCAAATTGGAAAATACGTGAAAATTATTATTACTGTTTTATTATTGCATTCCTTTATTAACTCTAAACGACAAAAAATTTAAATTATTACCAGGACCATTTCAACCATCATCGAAGAAAATAGTCCTCATCCCTTATTGCTACATTTAGCCCGGCTTGAACCAAATTCTTACTTCAACAAATTTAAGAATGACGTCATTTTGTATGAAGTTTTGCGTTTATCTTAAGCTTAAATAGGCCGACCTGCACCAAATTCTTAAACGCGTTTAACAATAACGTTTAACGTTCTTTTGGGATGACGTTTTTTGTTTAAGTATTTACTTAAAGACGTTAAAGAATTTTTCACATACGAAGAGAATGAATGGTAATCATTCTCATCGTATGTGAAAAACCGCTGTTTCCAATCAAGAAATCGTTTCAACGCGACCCCGAAGCTGCGGCAAATGGGACCACCTGCATTGATTAGAGCTTTGAGGGCTGCCACACAGATATAAGTAATGAAGGCGCAGATTTTTTAAATTTGTTTCGTAGGGTCTCGAGCTAGGGTTGCCAAATCTAACTATTTCATAAAGTATCCTACTATATTTTAGGTCAAGATATTATATGCAGTTGGGAAAATATATAGTAGCCCAATCTACTATATTTTTTTTATACAGCGGTAACACTTTCTTCGGGTATAATTTGATTAAAACATAAACTTTTTTCTAATATAAAAATTACCTACCTAAGTTAATAATTTCTTTTTTTTTACACCCTAAATGGATATCTCCTATATTCTTATTGAAGTTTCGAGTTACATGTATTATTGATAAAGTCTCCCAACACACTCCCATCGCTTGAACTTCTGTTTAGCCAGGTCCTTCAGCGGCGACCCAAATTGCTTCAGACACCCAAGGACAAACGCTGGACGCAGTAAAGGTTGGTCGATCAACCTGGCCAATGCTGAGGACCCTGAGACAGGTTGACTAAGATGATTGACCTTTACTAGATCACTAACCTTAGGCCCAGTACTCAGTCTACGCTTAGGTTATCTACTACCACTAGTTTTATTGTCAAGAAATATGAAAGACTGGTAAAAAGTCCTTCTGTTCGGACTTAGCCGTTCGAACAAACGACTCAGTTTCGAGACGACTAAGTCGCTATTCATCGCCGAATAGCTATCGAATAGCTATTTGACACTCGTATTCAGAAACTTACTGTCCTACAGTGCGCGCGAACGCACAGGGTTCCAACTGTTCCTCAAAATGAAAGGTAGTAAGCAAAGTTGACCTATAATAGAGTCGAGTGGGAGCGTCAACGGTTTAGTGGTAAAGGTATCCGACTCTCAAGCGAGAGGTACCGGGTTCGAATCCCACTGCCGCCATGTACCAATTACTCTTTTCTGAGGTACATTTGTTGAATACTAGCCGATGCTCTTAGGGAAAACATCGTGATGAAACCTGCACATTTAGGCGACTTAATATGTAACCACGATCCAATCTGGTCAGTTACCCCTGGTAGCAGGGTCACGGAGGTCAGATGGCAGTCGCTTCACTGTAATTATCTTGACTGCCAAAATCCTGGATCATGGTCAAGGCGGACCCCAGGCTTTCGTGAGCGAAAGCACAACCAAGACATTAATGCCAAGATTTTTACTTTAATTTTTATTGGTGAAATAAAAAAATCGACTCCCTGGCAATACTTCTTTGTGCGCAGATGAATACCGTCGTCTCGTACAACCAATCAAACTTTCCCCGCAATCCAAGACTTTTTTAATTCATAATATTACAAACTTCGGCGCCAAGACTTCTGTTTTGTCTATTCTTGGTTTCGTATTAAACGAACGACAACTTAACGAGATCAAAAAACAATAGAATCCCGCCCTGACTTCTTTTGTTTTGTGGCTAATCACTGTTTTTGGGGTTCCGCGTTGTAACTGGCCGATTGGACGATCTGAAGATCTGACGACCTGAGTGGTTCAGATGGTCAACATGCAGGTCCGCCCTACCCTAACCTACACCGACTCTACAACTACCCTACATTTACTTTACACCTACACCTACCCTTTACCTACCACTTTACCCCTACCTACCCTTTCTTTCTTCCTTATAAACTTTACCTTCTTTTTATTTTATTATTTCACCAAAGTGCCAAACAAGCTTACGGCCTGATGGTAAGCAGTCACCGCAGCCTATGGACCCACGAGTTGCAGAGCCCGTAAAAACCTTTTCACCCCTTTCTTGAAGAACTCTATGTTGTACTCTCCAGGGAAAGCTCTCCACCTCCTCATTCCCAAACCTCAGTGTGCGTGGAAGAAAGTTCCTTTGGGAGAGCACAGTTGTGAGGACGAACTCTCCGTCGGTGGCGAGCATTGCGATGATAGAAAGTAACTATCTTGCGTAACTGCTTGTCCGGCATTCGTTGTTCTCTGGTCCTAATCTGAGTCTAGGACCTAACAAGCAAAACGGACAAAAACGGATGCCCAACTACTAAACTATTTGAAAATTAAAAAAGAAAAAAAAAATTTTTTTAATATTTTTTTATTATTGTAATTTAGTTAAATTTAGTTTAAATAAATTAATAGAATAATTATAAGTTCTTTCTTAAGTTTTCAAAACAAATGCTTTAACAAGCTCATTAATTTAAATTATTAATTATAAATTAAATTATCTAATAAGATGTCGAAACATCATGCAGGTAGGATATTGAGAACTGTCGATAAATATCGCTAGTGCTAGTTGTCATAAACACGATGTCTATTAGTATCTACTAGGTAACAATACATACATATTAAATTTCTAGTGGACCTGGCGCGACTTTGTTCGCGTACACGTACTTAACCCCTAAAAACCCTTTTTTCTTGCCTATAAACCTTCCCCTTGAATCACTCTATCTATTGCATAAAACCGCATTAAAATCCGTTGCATAGCTCAAAACGTACATACATATAATAGGACCACGCTAAGTCCGAATCGACTGGCAGTAGTAAAAATTATAAAATGTGGATATGGCAATAATCTGGGGATAATCTGTCCTTGTCAGTCCTTCTTGTAAACATTAAGATATTTGGCGTGAACTTGTACTTTTAGTTTGACTAAATTATGAATCGTTCTGAAAATTATCACTCTCACTTCCTTTTTAATTGTTTTGCCCATTATTTAATAATATTTTTCATAACTCACGAAAATAAACAATCCTACAGAAATCAAATTGTTTGTTGACTTTTATAAATGGCGTTCTATTACTTTTAAAAAACTTGTCATAAGTTGCCATACAGAGTTTTTTTTTTTTTAATAGGTGATTCGGACTTAGCGTGGTCTTATTATAGGCACCTCCGGGCAGACGGCGGGAAGCGACTTTGAGTTATACTATGTATAGATCGTAAAATTCGATTCTAAATCAATCAAGACCAGTTTTTCCGCCTTTGAGCCTCGAACTAATGAACTCAAAGAGCGACCTGGTCCGCAAAGAGCTGTGAACTAAAATGAAGCCTCCTAAAGGCTATACGTTAGTCTCAAAGTAAAAATTGTCGCTTTTCATAGTGCAGCGTATTTCTTTGTCATTCCAATTGTGCAATGAAGAGTTGAGGTACTATAGGCGCAATATCGGACCTATAGAAATAAGTGTTCGGGGTAAATAAACTCTATATATAAATGAGACCATGGAGAGCCATGTAACATGACGAAATTATAGGTGTAAGGCAGTTTAAAATAATCAAAGATCACAAAGTTATCGATATGTATATCAGTATATTAGTCATCTAACACCCATAACACAAGCTCTGCTTACTTTGAGGCTAGATGGCGCTGTGTGAATTTATCAAAGCATATTTAAGTGCAAAAATCGCTTATTGTCTGACATTGGTGGCGTGTACGCTTCCTACAATCGCCGGCCCCTTTCCGCCATCGGGAAACGCGATCCGAGCAAACGGTTCATCATCAAGTTGTGGATCTTCCACCTATCCGCAAGAGTTACTTTGGTTCAGCTTTTATAATGCGTACGGCTGAATGAACACGTTGGACGCCTTCAAAGCTAGAGGGAATACGCTCTTCGTAGACAGGCATGCTCCATCTTCGGCTGCATAGTCACCTACTTACTACCAGGTGAGAAAGCGGTCAAATGCCTAGCTAGCCTACTATAAAATGTACATGAGATTCAGTCGCCTGAATGTGCAGGTTTCACCACGATGTTGTCTCTCACCTGAGGAGCATCGATTAGGATTCAACTAATGTACACAACACAAAAAGGACTCGGACAAGAGTCGGACACGCTCCCGAAGGCTTCTATGTCGTACGGAATTCTGGTCTCGCACATAAGGCTCACACTTGGCAGTGTTTTATTTGCGACGAAGCTCCGCAAGCGATCCGTTTGATATTGAAATTTGTTGTTAACTTTCTTAAGCTCAATTCTGCTTACGCAAACGAATTTCACAGATGAAAGCCTTGGAAGGTCAGTGGAAGTTTGGCTTTGGAAAGTTGGTAATCTTTGGCTTAATTCTCTTAAGTTGTGGTTTTATTTGAATTAAAAAAAATGAGTTTTTGATCGATAAACGCGTTAAAGATAGGCACTAACTTTATTATACATTTTAAAGGTATGTTCCGGGTTTCCTACCGCGTACCTTTGTTGAGTAGCCAGATATTTCGACGCAGTTGCATGCATCATGGTCCCGGGACGACAGTCGGGCTACTTGTCATCAAAGGTACGCGGTAGGAAACCCGGAACATATATTTAAAATGTTCAATTATAACCGCGATAGTTTAAAACATTATGTTAACTTTTTATCACCTGAAGCTAGTCCAGCTGTAAACTGCTGAGATGAAGTGGAATATGTCGGTATGTACTCTGTCGTATACTACACATCATCTTACCAATACGGGCCCCTGCACTGAAAGTTTTGCGTAACTCACTTATAAAACAATTTACTTGTAAAGTAATATATTTACTGCTTTTCAAAGTATTTTCCGTTACATTTTACACACTTTTTCATTTGTTCAAACCATTCTTGGAAACATGATTACCATTGGGTTGAGGGCACTTTATTCACGTGCTGGTTGAAAGCTATCACGGCCTGTTCCAGCTCTGTAAATGTCGAATCTATCTCCTTACAAAATTAAGTAAATTGATAATAGTCTTTTATCCATACATACATACATTAATGTCACTTTTTCCCGTAGGAGTAGGCAGAGAACACATCATTCCACTTGCTACGGTCCCGAAAGATCTCTTGCGTGTCTTCCACATTCATTATTAACCTTTTCATACATAGTCTTATATGTACTTATTAGTGTCTCGGCGCATTTATATTATTAATTATAGCTTGAGCGTCGGTGGCCGAGCGGTTACAGTATCCGACTCGTAAGCCAGAGGTCCCGGGTTCGAATCCCGCTCCGGCCATGTACCAATGACTGTTTTCTGAGTTATGTACATTAGTCGAATACTAACCGATGCTCTTACGGCGTGGGAAAACATCGTGATGAAACCTGCACATTTAGGCGACTGGATGTGTAACCATGGTCCAATCTGGTCAAGTTCCCCTGGTAGCAGGGTCATGGAGGTCAGATGGCAGTCGCTCCACTGTAATTACCTGACCTGCCAAATCCTGGATCATGGTCAAGGCGGACCCCGGGCCCTCGTTCTCGAGAGCACAACCGGGACATTAACGCCAAGATGATTATTTATTTTATTTTATAGCTTGTAGCCAATCTTGAACAAAATTTCTTAGAGCTTGTGTGCCTTCGGCTTCAAACTCGAAGGTTGAGGCGATAGCCGATTAGTCGGCTTTGGTTTCGGCTTCGTCTTGAAATTGAAGATCGTTTAAATATCACAACTTTAATGAATAAATGTTTGGATTGAGTATTTATCAAAAGACCGAGTAGATAATGGATGTCCCCGTGGACGTTTGAGCTATTGAAAATTTATAATTAATTACACGAGAGAAATGTAAATGTAAATTGTTATTAATACATTTTAACGAAACAAAGCTAAAAACCATTTCGATTAAAATTCGATGTGCTTTCAAAAATGTTCGGAAGATACAAAGCCACAGATAGATAAAACTTATAACACCCCCTTTTTAGGGTTTTATCAAGAACCCTTATAGTTTCGACATGTCTGTCGGTCCGCGGCTTATATTAAAAACTCTTCGTACCTATCTACAAGAAAGTTTGTATCTATTGTTATTAAATCACGCCTACAAAACTGTAAAAGAAAATATTTTAAAAGTATGAAACGGATGACGGTAAAGGGATGAAACGGGACACAAACACATACGTAGGATTCGGATGTGGAATGAGCTCCCAGCTAGTGTTTCCTTTGGATAATGACATGGGATCGTTCAAGAGGTATATTAGAGGACTCCTCAGTGGCGGAAAACACATTAATAGTGGTGTTAGTGACGTCTATAGGCGGCGGTGACCACTTTCCAACAGGTGGCCCGCATTTGTCTGTCGTATTAAACAAAATTGTATTTTGCGCATAGTCCAGTAGTGTGGGGTGTCGTTGGATAGGTCTTTTGAAATGGGTATGTGTAGAACCTTTTTAAATAAGGTCCATATTTTCTGCTGGTTATGCCCTGGTTTTTAGCATCGACATCTAAAAATAAGGTGAAGAGGAAGATCCAAGGCTATTCGTTAAGTGGGCGATTCCAAACAGCTTGACTCCAATTGTCTTTCTGGAATTCCATTCAGATTTTTCCGCCTCCTCAATGACCCTGTAGATCCTGGGCCGTCTGACATTTAATTACTATTTCTCAATGTCAAGTAGATTTATAGTATTGCGTTTCAGGTAGTAGTACAATCGGTTACAGCAGTAAGACAGCGAGGGCTGTAAAAAAGCGTGTGTGTCGTGGAGGTACGAGAAAATATACTTTTAAACTTCTGTAGTTTAGTTTGTGACGTCGGTGGCAGTGGGCCGAATGGTAACGGTATCCGATTCGCAAGCGAGAAGTACCGGGTACGAATCCCACTGCCGCCATGAAGCAATGACTCTTTTCTGAGTTATGTACATTAGTTGAATGCTAACCGATGCTATTACGGTGAGGGAAAACATCGTAAAGAAACCTGCACATTGAAGCGATTGAATGTGTAACCATGATCCAATCTGGTCAGCCCTGGTGGCAGGGTCACGGAGGTCAGATGGCAGTCGCTCCACTATAATTATCTAATCTAACGAATCCTGGATCATGGTCAAGGCGGACCCAGGGCCTTCACGCGCGAAAGCTCAGCCTGGATATTAACGCCAAGATTAATATTTTTTTTAAATCTGAAGCTACTCCTTAAGGCCCAGTCACACAGCTTTCGTTTGCCTTCTCGTTTGTACATACAGCAAAAAAAGAAACACGCGTTACATCTAAAAGCTATCAAATCGAAGCGCAATTTACGCCACGCCAAACTTGAGTGAAGAACTTTTATCGTTCGCTTCATCGTTACCACGCGTTTTTCGCCACTTTTTCCCTTTATTTTGCGGTTTTCAAGTACTATTTGCCGCCGCTGCGTCTTGAGGATGGGAAGTTGAGACGCGTTTGAACTGGCAACCGTTAAATTCGCTCCTTATTTTTGTTGTATTAACTACTTTTGATTGAATTCACTCTTTTTGTCGATGCTTAGTGTTACTTTTAGGAAAAGTAATAGATATTTTGCGTACAGTGTACGTACGTTGCTGTACCTGCAAAGGAATTTTTCCTTGAAGTGGTAATGCTATGTGCATTGATCTATTAATGTAGATTCGATTCAAAGAATTTAAAAAGGCTTTAACCTAAGTTATATTATTTTATTTCTTCGAGAGTAATTAAACAGTTACTTAAGTATATAATTAGTTATTAAACAAATCAAGAGTAATTTTGGTTCCGATACATTCACTTCTTGAAATATTATCTAATTATTTGTAGATTGAAATGACCTTTAATTGGAAATGCGGCACCTTTTGCATATATCTCTTGGGGCCAGGGTTTTACTTGTGTCTTTGATAGGTATATGCATACATTATACCTGGATACCTAGATTATTACATAAAATAAGTAGCATTTAATGGTAAAAATCCATAAAATATACACGATCGGAAAAAAGTGCTATATTATGCAATAACGTTATAAATACCAAGTTATATGCAATTGCATATACAAATATGTCTAACGATAATGAACATATTTCAAAGGCTTAGGTAATTGTGAAATTGGCAACAGCCGCCAAAACTGCCAGTTTGAAGTCCCCTTTAGGGCCAAGGCGCTACACTGTAAGTAAAGTAAGTAGGCATTAATGAGTGGAATCCGCCAGAAATTTTGGACCTTTTATAGAAGCATTTCGGTACATTTCGGTGAGGCTTCTTGGCTTCGTATAGAGTAAAGTATTATTTTATAGTTGTGAATCAAACCAATGTTAGTTTGTAGATAATCTTGAAGTCTGGTCATTCATTTTTTTTTTTTTTTTTTTTTTTTTAAATTATTTATGGTATGGCATAATACAGAGGTTCGTAGGTACTTAAAACTAAACAGTAAGATTCCACTCAGAAGATCATCATGCTTGTTTCTTCGGATTACGATAAATTACTTATTTTTATCATTATGTGGACTGTTATGGGTTGTTGGTGGGGCCTAAAATAGGCGACCTGTAACATTGAGCCGATGTGATTGGAAATACTATTGCTTATTCTATAGAGTTACAATAAAACTAAACAAAATTCTCTAAAATCTATTCAATCAAATCAATTAATTCCACGCAAAAGGCATCCACGATTGGTAGGAGATGGCTCAGGATAGGAAGAGGTTGCGATCTCTGGTGTCGGAGGCCCAGGGGCCCTATTTTTGAACCGTTCGCACGATTCGGACGTGGACTGAGCTCCCAGGAACAATGTTTCCTTTGGGCTATGACATGGGATCGTTCAAGAGGTATATTAGAGGTCTCATCAGAGGCGAGCAACGCATTAGCATTGCCCCTGGTGTTGTTGATGTCCATAGGCGGCGGTAACCACTTTCCATCGCGCTTACCTATTTGGCATATTTGTTTCTCTTCAGTGTAATATAAAAAAGCCACTCGAGCGCTCGCGTATGCTACCTGTTTCTTTCACACTCGTGGTAAGTTGCTAGAGATAGAAAAGACAAGCATTAGAAGGCGAGCGCTCGCGTGAATGCGAGCAGTTTCAAAAATAGGGCCCCTGATCCACTTTGGGTCGCTGAGCCAGCACAGTAAGTAAGTGAACTCAATTTATACGAACATTCATCCCCAGTTAATAAAGTCTTGTATTTATAGGGGCCCCGAAATCCATAGTCAACACAGATAGAAATATAGCCTCTATCAGCACCCGGAGTCTGTTACAAATAATATTTGGCCTAGTCCCCCCGAGCACTGGCGGTCGCAAAACTGATGTCACCAGTCGCACGCGGTCATAGAAGTACATAGATAACCGACCACATATTCGGCACTCGGCTCCGCTCCAGCACCAACAGTCTCCTAAATGTGTTCAAAGACCGGTGGGATTCTCCCCTGCTGCGACACTGGGTGAAGCTCCACATCGAACACTAATTTCCGTCATATACAATAACTTCTAACACTAGTATGTAAGAGATATTGATACTAACACTATGGATGTATGTCTGAAATAAAAGTTTTCAATTTAAATTTGCACCAAGAAAGAAGAGAATGAACAAAGGCTTTCTGCTGTTGTACCAAGACGAGGGACGGCCAACAATATAATGCTAGACGAGCCAGAAGACCTCGATTTCACTAATTCAAGATGGTCATAAGAACTAATGAACGTAATAAGATAATTCCATCGTGTTTCGGCTCTTTGGAATGGCCTTGATGTGTTGATAAGAGCTAGTTATGACAAAATATTTTACTTATTACTTTGTAAGTTGTCAATAGAAATAGTTCTGTGGCTACCTTGGACAGTATTTTCACGGGTTCGACTCGTAAGCGAGAGCTACCAGATTCGAACCCCAATGCCGCCTTATACCAATGACTCTTTTCTCATTTATGTTCAATAGTTAAACACTGACCTCGCTTACAACGGAATAAGAACACACTTAAAAACCAGTAGCGAGCTTATTTTCTCACATTCAGGCCACTGAATGTGCTTGTATTACGATGTTGTTTATAAGTTGTGTGTGTGTTGTGTATTGAGTTTTTATATTAGTTAGTCATATTTACGTAATTATCTGTATCTTACTTTCTTATTGTGCACGTCCTAGCTGCTTTTAGTCACTACGTTTTCTTTGCTGGAGGCCTGCTGGAAGATATTTCTTCGTGGAAATAAGTAGTGCCTTTTATGTCATGTTTACATTTGCTTTGTATTTGTTTCCATTTTTGTGTACAATAAACGATAAAATAAATAAAAATGTTTTCCCTCACCGTGAGAGCACCGGTTACTATTCAACTAATGTACATAACTCAGAAAAGAATCATTGCTATATGGCCGCAGTGGGATTCTGAATGCAATATTTATGATTATTATTATTACAACTATCTCCCAAACTCTATGCCCTCGCCAACTATCAGTTGCTCGCCGATAACACAATAACGGTAACTAGATTGCAGCGAGCTCGTTCCCCAAATAGGGTTACGGCCACAACTTTATTCCGCGCATTAAACCTGTATTTGATGACGGATGATAGCTGCTGAGGGAAGCCTGTTTCCGGTCAGGGCTGTACTGCGTCTTGGATGATATTTTTAACATCTGACGAAAAGAGAGGAGTGTTAAGGGGCCCCCTAAATACTTAAAGCAGACAGTGAAAGTAATAAGGTTTAATTTCCTCTGTGAAGTTACCTTGCTGAGATCCCTAAAGTATTTGAACTTTATAGTAAAGCGTAACAGTGCATTTTAGAATGGACGTGAAGTATTTTTATAATACATTTATTATTGTGCTTTGTTTTAGTTTGTCGATGTTAACAAGAAAATTGAAGTGACTTTCAGAGTCTAGTTTTCTTGTAATGGGTCTGGGACTGGAAAAATATTTGCCGCGTTCATAACGGCATGAAAGAATTTCTGTTGGAAGTGTTATTTTTGAAATTCTTACTTTGCAGTTGCGATGCTGTAGAAACTCGTCGTACTTTTCGTTATTTTTATATATTTTTGTTTGCATGATATACAATTTCTAAATATTGACACTCTATGCAACAGACTTTGTAGCAAAATTAAATAATACTTCGCACCTATACGGATGACAGGAGTTAGGACGCCTTTCATGCATAGAGTAAAGGCGTAGGCTTTTAAGAGTATAATGTCAAATATCGGATCGTAGCTGCCGTACGGATAGATAAATTTGGATGCGGTTTACTCTATTTGAAAGTCAGTCTAATCGAAATCGTTCTAAGCTTTATTTCATTTAAATCTGTTTTGTAGTTTAGAAAA
This sequence comes from Blastobasis adustella, assembly GCA_907269095.1. NCBI lineage: Eukaryota > Metazoa > Arthropoda > Insecta > Lepidoptera > Blastobasidae > Blastobasis > Blastobasis adustella. The sequence continues at coordinate 5,520,465 of OU026132.1, forward strand.
TATTTAAGTTTAAGTAAATTTGGTCGAGGGTTATCCGACTTTTTCTGCCGATTATGTTATCTTTTTAACCACTGATGCGAAAAGTAAGTCAATTTAGTTCATTTTGACGGACGCATAGTTAGGCGCGGATCTAGCTCCTAAAAGAGATTGTGGGCACGATCACCAGCAAATCGGCCAAGTGCGAGTCGGATTTTGCAGCAAAGTGTTTGGGGTCTTTCTATATTGTCACGGATACTGCTACAGGTTTTTTTACTTTAACTTTTCTGTACAACGTTAGCCCTGGACCCCAATTAGGGTTGTGGGTATGCCCATCGTGCCCACAACTGTGGATCTGCGCTTGCGCATAGTGCCATTCGCGTAAATATGTCATGTGGTGGGACTCTGTGCGTTCGCGTGCACTGTGAGATCTCAGAGTAACGCTTCTGAACACAAGTGTAAGTATTAGGTAGAGATCCTAAACGTGTAAAAATAAATTAAATATGCTTGGACAAATTCACACAGCGCCATCTAGCCCCAAAGTAAGCAGAGCCTTGGTTATGGGTGTTAAATAATCGATAAACTACTTGTATACTTTTTTTAAATACCTACTTATTACTACATATACTACACCCAGACCCGTAACCGAAATTAAAATCCATCATTTAATTTTCTGCTCGGCCGGTAATCGAACCTGGGAGCTCAGTGAGCAAGACCGGCGTTTACAAGGTTCTCGTAACCACTCGTCCTACCAAACCTACTTATAAAGATGAAATGGAGATAGATTATATTCATTGTAGGGTCTTACCCTGATGAATAGTTATATGTGTACTTACGGTTATTAGGATTCCTTTACAAACAACTGTTCAGTTCGTAGAAACATTTATTTTTAATTTTAATGTAATAGATTTTATAGTTTTTGTTGTTATTTAATTGGGTTTGGCCCTTTAGGCTTTAATGACTCTCCAATTCATTATATTATGATTTAAAAAAAGAGAGGACACTATGTTTGTTTGCAAGCGACCATTACTCCTAAATGGTCAACGAATTAGTATTTCTTGACGTACTTTTTTGTTTTGTTAATTTATTCCCTTTTGGCCTTGAATACGTTATTTTTTATATAATTTTTATAATATCCATACGTTTTGTTTAGAAGTTGTCAAGCAGTGACGAACCATAGATCGATGCCATAATGGCTATTTTATTCATACTTACTGGCCACGAAAAACAAGGTGGCTGTCATAAATTTGAAATAGCTTGACGGCGAGAGAAAGAAATGGAGTCGTGAAGTTTGCAAGTGAAAAAAGAGGAACGATTTTGATGTTTTTTTACGAAAATGAATATTATTTGAAAAGAACCAGTATTATTGCCCAGCAGAAGCTATTTTCAAAAACTAATAAAATAATAAGTGACCGGTCAAAAAGTCACATGGTTGCATAAAATAATTCTCTCTGAAATTCTAAAAACTAAAATGGCACATGGTTGCCGAAAAATAACTACGCTCTCCGGCGCAGAGCTATAAGGAACTATACTTTTCGGCCTACTCTATCGAAATCCAAGTTGAACTTAGTGATCCTGCCAGGACTGAGGTTATGTGGCGTAGACGCTTTTAGGCCCTTTTGTGCTTTACTTAATTTATTTTTGTAACTTTATTGTACGTAGCTAGTTTTCCCAGACTGAAAGAATAGAACCCATTACCCTGAATATTTGTGTTTTTCTTTGTCTTTATTAACTGGACCTGGCACTTTACGTGGGACAGTGTTACGTTACATCATATAACCACGATGTAAAAAGCCACAAACGACCCCATACATGTTGGATAACACAATAATTTATTCCGCCATTTGCAATTTAAATAGGCACTACAAAATGGCGTCGGGAACGGACGAAATTTTTACCGCCTTGCAGTAAAAAGCAGACAGTGAAAGTAATAAGGTTTAATTTCCTCTGTGCAGTTACCTTGCTGAGATCCCAATAGTATTTGAACGTTATAGTAAAGCGTTACAGTGCATTTTAGAATGGACGTGACGTATTTTTATAATACATTTATTATTGTGCTTTGTTTTAGTTTGTCGATGTTAACAAGAAAATTGAAGTGACTTTCAGAGTCTAGTTTTCTTGTAATGGGTCTGGGACTAGGAAAATGTTTGCCGCGTTCGTAACGGCATGAGAGAATTTCTGTTGGAATTGTTATTTTTGAAATTCTTACTTTGCAGTTGCGTTGCTGTAGATACTTGTCGTACTTTTCGTTATTTTTATATATTTTTGTTTGCATGATAACAGACTTTGTAGCAAAATTAAATATAAAATCTAAGTGAAATAAAAGTAGCTCAGGGAAAATCATAATGAGCAAATGCAGCGATCTCGAATTTTTTTTCATTTTAGTTTTGTTGGCTTAGGTGGACCAAAATAAAAGTAAATGAAATGAATATAAACTTCTGCAGGACTTAGGGGCTCTCCCACGAATGGGGAGGATATCGCCACAATCTACTCTTGGCAGCCGGGTTGTAGATCGCAGTGTTAAGAATAATAATGGAAAACGCCGCTGCTCATTTTCCAGCCTACGAAGACTCTAGATCTTTTACCCTAAAACATTAGTCGCCTTGTACGACACCCACGAGTGTAAGGGGTTGGTGCTATTCTACTCTACCGGACCCCACACAGCCAGCTGGAGTTCAATTGCTGAAAAAGGAGACCATTTACCAAACCACACGGCCACTGGCCACCACATAGCCCTGGTATTACGTTTATCTACAAAGTTGTCTTGTTATTACTTATATACGAAAGAGAGAGACCTACCTAGCGAGAGAGGTTTGTCAGGAGCGTAACTTTGTATGACTGTACGTAAAAAAAAAGGCGAAGATGAATAACGATGACTTCTTTTTGAACAAATTCACACAGCGCCGTCTAGCCCCAAAGTAAGCAAAGCTTGCGTTATGGGTGTTAGATAACAGATAAACTACTTACATACTATTTTTTTAGTTCTACTTATTATACATATTACATTATTATACAAGACCCGTAACAGAAATAAAAATTAATAATTTCAATTTCTGCTCGGCCTGGAATCGGACCCGGGACCTCTGCGTGGCGACCGGCATGTTAATCAACTGAACCACTCTGTTGGTCAAATGTCGTAAATTTACGAAGCTGAGCCAGCTCGCTGAAACCAGACGAAACACAATAAATAATTGAAATCAATTCGTTACTTTAGGTATCGCGTCAGTTTTGAATTTGAAAGTTAAATTAGCTGTTCCATAATTAACTAAGTACTTCAAAATTGGTTTTCCGTCGTAGTTTAAGATGAATACTTAATCGTAATATAGAAAGTCTATTAATCAAGGTGAAATTTTATTTTTAATCTGAACTTCTTTTTGGGTTTAAACGGCTTAAATTCTCGATTCAGCGCGACCCAACTTAACACGAATTGCAATTTGAATTTGGATTTGTTGGAATGTAAACTATGGCATTAACCATGATCTAATATTTGGTAATTACAGTAGAGCGACTGCTATCTGACTTCTGTAACTCAGCTACCAGGGGAACCCGACCAGATAGGATCATAGTTACACATCCAGTCGCCTGAATGTGCAGGTTTCATCACGATGTTTTTCCTCACCGTAAGAGCATGAGTTAGCATTCAACTAACACAATACAGAAAAGTGTCATTGGTACATGACCGCAGTGGGTTGCGAGCCCGGTACTTCTCGCTTTCCAGTCGGACACCATAACCACTTGGCCACCGACGCTCTTGAATGGAGTGCCAATATTTTTACTAAACTCTCGTTATTGTGCCGGCTTCAGAATGTTACTGAGTCTTGGGCACGTTCCGGGTCACGATTTTTGGAGCGCTCGCCTCTATTCGAATAGTTTTTAATTTTGATTATCGGCATAAAAAAATCAATATTTGTAAATTACGAGTACATGGGCAACATCGTAAGCGGACGGTTCAAAAATGGGGAAAATCGTGCCGAAAAACAATAATGAAAACCATTCGACTCGATGCATACATACATACACTTACGTCCGTGCTTCACTGAGGCGCACACTGAAAATCAGCGCCATGGCGTGAGCCGTGGCTTATGCTGAGTGTGGCCCCGTTGTAATTGTAATTTAATTTATTCATTAACAGTTACACTGTGTGCGAATATACATAAATGTCTTACACATAATAATATTAAACTAGATAAAAAAATACATTTCACATTACAATATCAAGATTACAAACACAAGTCAAGATCAACAATAATTACTGCCTACAATAACACTAAATTCTAAATGAGAAGTGGCGCAACATTTGCCTCGACAACATACTATCTCAGAAACTCGTCAATCGAGTAGCAGTTTTTATCGAGCAGTAGATCTTTCAATTTCCTTTTAAATTTGTTTAAACTAGTCTCAGTCTTTAGTTCGATAGGTAGTTTGTTGTATAATGCAACGGCTTGGTATTTTGGGCAGTGTTTTGTCAAGTTAAGAGTTGGTACGATTGATTGGGGCATGTCTTTCCTTCTAGTCGACAGCCGCGCCTTCATTTCTGGGTAAGTCTCATAGTGGTCCCTGTTCTTGACTATATCTGTCAGCAGTATCATGATGTACAGGTTAGGGACAGTAAGAATGTTATACTTCTTGAAGTAATTTCTACAGGATTCCCAAGGCGGGATCCTGGCAATTGTGCGAATGGCTCTTTTTTGTAAAACAAAAGCTTTTAAAATATTGTATTGATAACTATTGCCCCAAAATTTAATGCTATATCGTAATTTTGATTCTACCAACGCAAAGTATATTGAAATGAGCTGTTCGATCTTTAGCATGTCTCTCAGGCTGCGTAAAGCGTAACAAGCTGAACTGATAGAGCTCTGAATAGCCTTCAACTCCTCTTTCCAGTTTAGAAGAGAATCGATGTGAATGCCCAGAAATTTAACATGTTCAACTAGGGAAATGTTATTGTTGTTTAACTGAATATTTATAGTGTCCTTATTCCTAACTGTTGAACGAAAAAGCATAGCGCACGTTTTATTAGTGTTTAACCGAAGATCATTAACGGAGAACCAAGTATCAAATGCCACTAGCGCTCTATTTGCTAATTCCGTTAATTCTTCTAAATTTTTCGCCGATAATGTTGCGCTCGTGTCGTCCGCAAACAAAACTAGTTTGGCTTCAGGAACCATTGTTGAAAGATAGTCAATCATATCGTTCACAAATATTAAAAATAAAGTCGGTCCCAGGATAGAGCCCTGCGGAACGCCTCTAGTTATATTCCTGAGCTCAGAGTTTACTTTAGACTCACATCCTCCCTCACCCTTTCCCACGATCTCCACATACTGCCTTCTATTTTGAAGGTACGATTTAAATAGCTCTAAAACTTTACCTCTGATTCCGTAGTGCTCTAGTTTCTGCAACAATATCGAGTGATTGACCATGTCAAAAGCGGAACTCAGGTCAAGAAACAATCCAACAACTTTTACCTTTTCATTGAGCTTCGTTATTACATCATCCATTAATTTAAATACAGCATCAGACGTACCAACACCTCTTTGATAACCGTATTGATTTTTGTTCAAAATGTTAAAATTATGGAGATGTGATGCTAATTTCCGGTGAATGACTTTCTCAAAAATTTTTGATAGGCTCGGCAGAAGAGAAATGGGTCTATAGTTCTTAGGGTCAAACGTAGAGTCTTTTTTATGTATCGGTATTACTTTTGCTATCTTTAATTGTTCCGGGAATACACCAGCTTCCAGACATTGGTTAAAAAGACTTGCTATGGGTAATGCTAGTACATCAATACACTCTTTGTATACTGCTATAGGAATTTCATCATAGCCGTATGATTTTTTTGTGGGCATGGCTTTTACAATTTGTGTAACCTCATCCGGCGTAACCGTCCAGGATTCCGCACTATCAGTCACTCTACTGACATGCCTCCTAAGAAGTTCTAGGGCTCTGTTTTCATTTCCCAAGGAGGGTAAGCGTCCGTGATCAAACTTCTCAGCAAACGTTGCACGTCTCCTTATGGCACAGGTAACGAAGTAACGATAGTATTGTCCTTTTCTCATTGTTTCTTGTATGTTGTATAATGTCATGTATAGTGATCAAATGTACTGTGCCATGTGTGAGATAGATGTAATAAATGATTTTTATTTTTTTATTTTTTATTTACATACACACACAGAGTGAGAGTGAAAGAGAAGCCCAAATTCCCAGACTCGCAACTGCATCATCCTCACACTATAATAGGCGGCAATTTGCAATACAAAACGAAGGCATGAAGGAGGTTCATTAGCATTCAACCCTCATTCCTCACAGATTAACTGGAACGCGTAGATTAAATAAACTTTTTCTTGGCAAAATTGAAAGCATTGTAATGACGGTACACGGAAAAAATTAGAAGCGGAAGGTAGGGGAATTACCGTCATTTCGAAGTTGGTCGGTAGTCCAATACAAAAGTTATTCAAATTCGGTCTTGACTTTTAAAAGATTTTATCTTCTACTGCGTATGTGTATTCTTTACAGAAAATGATAAAAACGGAAAGGTGCTAGAATTCTGTTAAGCGCTCAGTAGATCCTAAATACTCATGAACAAACTCGAGCCCACAGTAGACTCGAGCATTAATCCCGATTTCGAGATTCTGACTCGAGCAGTAGAGTCTGTCGGAATGAGTCGAGTCCTAAGATTATGATTCCAGTCCTAAAATATAGTAGACACCCGGACTCGAGATTATTTCAACACTATGTCGTCGGTAGTTTGTAGAAAGGGCGAATATGCAATTTTTTGATAAAACGTTTTTATCTTTAGCTAGAACTGCGGTCAATTTTTCCCTAGATCTGTATAAACGACGAACCACAAGACCACGGGAACAGTGCAATATTCGATTGGTGTATCGGCAAAAATCCACAATTTGTTACTAAAAAGGGCTATTTTAACGCCCTTAGATCATATCATCATAAAAAAATGGAGCCTGACAAGGAATTTAAATGAGGTGCCACCAGATGCGAAATATTTTAGAACTCATTTCTTACACTCAATACAGCAAATAACAGCAACAGTAGCTCCCTCTTGACACTCGTGACAGGACAAACCACATAGGCCAGGCTCTATGTCAAAGTGAATTGAGGAATAACGTATGTTCGCCTTTTTTGCATAACAATGGGAATGAATATCCCACATTTACCTTTTGGCATGATCCAACACTAAAATGGTACCAAGTAATAACCCTAGTTGTGTTAGTTTAAGCTAATAATATAAGTGATCTGATCCGTTTATCTAAACTAATTTATAAAGATAATGTACAGGGTTAGGTTAGGTATATAGGGTTGGTTGGTTGTAATCAACTAATCTAAACTAGTTGATTCTCATAATCTCTAAATATGCTGAAACAATTTTTAAATTCTCTTAAATTATGAAGCATTATTCCCGATTGTCATTGACTTTTTTAATCTCGGACAAGTAATATGGTCCTGCAGGACCTTCATCAAGGCTGTTGTGTGACGTACTCGAGAGATGGCGCTGCACGGCAAATAGAATGCGCTAACTAACGGTTGCTACCGTTTATTCGACCATACCATGACTGAAGTGTTATAGACGGCCAAATACATATTCGAATTCAAATATTTTTTGCCGTTCATTCAACCAACGTGAACTGTCAGTTCACGTGTACCAACGACACGTTCTCGTTACTCAGGGGTGCTATTGGCTACAATACTCTGTTTTGATACACGCTGTAGCCAGTGGTCAACGTTGATTAGAGAAGATGATGTAGTGTAGAATTATCTAAGGTAAAATTTAGTTGCCATCTGAGTTTTGCAATACGCTACAAAATATCTCTACAATAAGATGGTTATATTAGGTCCTTACCTATGAAATTAGCGTAATGTATGGCGAATATAACAGGGTTGGCAACGCGTGGGTGAAGCTCCCGGTATAGCAAACGTCTAGATTTCAATGACTGGTTACGGTAGGCCGTATCAGGTAGACCGTAAGCCTGTTTGCCACATTAGTGATATAAAAAAAACTGGAATTTTCATGTGAGCCAATTTTTAAATTTCTTGGAAATTGATCACTATGAATCTTTATAGTAAATATTATCAGACAACATCAAGCTAACTTGATGATTATCATTTAATTTTGATAACTACTCTTTTAATAAAATTACAAATGGTTAAAGAGGCACTGAAAAGGGATATTTTAAAACCCTTATAAAATATTAAGAAAATATTTCTTATACAATTTTAGGAACTTAAAAGCATCTAAACATACTCTGTACAACAAGTTAATTTTTATAATAGAGGGAGGCAAAAGAGCCAGCGGCCATCTGATGGAAAATGATCACCCGCCCACAACACACGGGGAGACAATTTATTTTATTTTATTTGATTACTAGCGGACCCGGTGCGACTTCGTTCGCATACACCTATTTTACCCTACCTACCCTTTTTTTCTTGCTTATATCCCTTCCTCTTGAATCACTCTATCTATTGTTTAAAAACACTTTTAAATCCGTTGCGTAGTTTAAAAGATCTAAGCGTACATAGATACATAGGGAGAAAAGGCGGATAGCGACTTTGTTTTATACTATGTGTAGATTTGCATATACAACTTAGAATAATAAGCCGAAAAGTTAAGAGACGCCTACAGCAAAAAACAGGTCCTGGAAGCCAAAAACTGGAAGATTGGAACTGGAATACTGGAAGTGAAAAACTTTGTTACAGTGTGATATAATTGGGAAATTTTTCGAGAGCCGATTAAGCAGAAAATATAATTAAAATCATTGTAATTGATGACGTTGATTAGACTCGATTCTCAAAAATAAATCAAAATGAGTCTGTTAGATATATAAAAATGTAGACATTGTGCGCTTTCTTCTCAGAAAAGGCAAACTAAAACGAAGTATCTTTTCACGAAACACCTTTATGAATAATTTCGGTTGCCAAAGGTTGTCAATCCTGTCTAAGCAGCGCCATCTAGTGAGGCACGCCGAACTACATTTTTAACTTTCTTAAGTAGCTGTCTGAAAATCGACCATAATCTTACCCGTTACGTAAGTAACTCGAAGAAAGGTCACGCGGTCCGCTTGATTTTAGAAACGACTGCCATTTTACCTTCGGTCCAGCAAAGTTAAATGAACAAATGTATCAGAAATTGATGATATCATTCCTTTTTATAGCCAAAAAGCTTTTACCCGATCGAGGGTACCTTTTGTACTTTACAAAGTGAGGGTAATTCTTTGGGGAGATATAATGTGGGGATTGGCTGTGGGAAATATTCATTCAAGTTACGACTGAACGTAATTTTGAAGAAAATCTTTATCAAAACGTGTGGGTATTTTTATATTTTGTTGCTACGTCATTCGGTTTTGATGTTGTTGGTCGAAGCTTTTTTAACAACGACTCTTTTCTGAGTTATGTACATTAGTTAAATACTAACCGATACTCTGACGGCGAGGGAAGCATCGTGATGAAATCTGCATATTCAGGCCACTGAATGTGTAACCATGATCCAAGCAGGTTCCCCTGGTAGCAGGGTCCCTGAGGTCAGATGGAAGTCGCTTCACTGTAATTACCGGATCTGCCAAATCCCGGATCATGGTCAAGGCGGACCCCGGGCCCTCGTGCGCGAGAGTATAACCGGACATTAACGCCAAGATCCAGAGGAAATAAAAAAAAACCATCGTCCCAATTACACCACTTTTTCCATAATTATGATTATGAACTAGGGGATGCGACAGTTCATACTTACTATACATACGACGCATTTTGTGGGAGCCTTTGTGTGGCCCTATTGTTGTTCGAAACCTCTGTGTAGCCTTATTTTTGTTTGACTGTACTATTATCGTTCGTTCGTACCCTACGCTTAATATTATCATTCAACACCATTGGAATTCACCGAAGCTCGTTTTACAGTCTGTGCTGAAATAATAAAGACATTATTACATCGAATTTCGCCTAAATGGAATCTGTGTTGATTGAATTTCAAGCGAGAAAATATTCGTCTTGTTCGCTTGTCAAGGGTTACGCGACAGCTTTTAAGCTTCCACTTTTGAATATGTCTGCCTAAGTGGAGTGTCATTTTGAGCTTCTCCTGTGAAAAGCTAGGCGTCATTTCTAAAGCGTATTTCCGAAAGCTTTAAAAATGTTAGACTGTCAGCTCTCAGCTAGTTCTTGCTTGCTCTATATCATTACCATGGTGCTTGTATTTAACTAAAATTTCTAGGTTCTTATCACGACTTCTGTGACCCTAACTTCTAGGTTAATAAAATAAATAGGTTCCTCCTTTTCTTTCTGTCAATAATTTCTCCTGCAAACTCATTCAAATTTTCTATAGTTCAGATAAACTCGGTACTCGGAATTACCGATTAACAGAGGAGTGAGAGCCCAATAAGACGCAGGATTTCTGCACGATTTATCCCAAATGTTTTCTACGTGGCGACATTAGGGTTCGAACTCGGTACCTTACGCTTACGAGTCGGACCCACTAGCCGTTAGGCCACCGACGCTCGGATTCCTATCACTAGTATGTACCTGGAAAAAAGATTATATGTTCACCGCTTTTAGCTAGATCGAGCGTGAAACATAAACGGAGCTTAAAAGCACAGTAACGAGCTTCAGACACCTTTATAGCAGAAAAAGCTCGACTTTTCTCTCTACACCGCATACTTATTGAATCGGAAAAATGAGAAAGAGATTGAAAAAGAAAAACGTGCCGAAATAACCTGTTTTCAATCATCCGAATACTAAATAAGCAAAGGAAAAGTTAGTGAGTTCATCCGGGTACAAAGTGACGTAGCCAAAGCTGTTAAGGCTAGGACCGTTCACAACGAAAATCCGTTTTGTACAGACCATACTGGAACGCGTTGCTCATAGAATAAGTGTCATTTTTGTATCATGCATTTTGGAACGTGGAGCGAAGCGTGAATGCAAAACGTGCTTGTTAATAGATGAAAATATTTGGCGATACATTTAGTTAAGTTACAAATCTATATATCCATATATCTGTGTTTCTCTCCATACCAAGGTTGTCTGGAAGAGATCACATTAGTGATAAGACCGCCCTTTGTACTACCTAGCATATTTTTTTGTATCTGTACTTGTGTCCTCTGGTGTGCAATAAAGAGTTTTGTATTGTATTGTATTGTATATTTATGTAAAGAAACTGTATACATTTAGTGTGGTAGACCGTTGGTAGAGCAGTAGCTAGTTGATGTAGCTACTCTTACTACTAATACTAAAGCAAACAGCCCATGGCATGACGTATTATAAACAAATACTGCACAATGAAAAAGCCTAGAAAATTGTAAAAGATAACGAATATAATACTAATCTTACAATGTCGTTTCTATTGTTTACAGGTAGGCTATGAGTTAAGTTACCACCTAAATATCCTACCCAATGTTATTTTTTTTTTGTAAATAAATACTTAAATAAATTCTTTGGTTTACAGAGCAACGCCTTGTTTTCTTCGTTCTTACTAGATAGAAATTATCTTATTTCAATATATAAAATCTAGATTGCAACTAATTTCTATTGGATAGTTCGTGATTTCTTTATGAAATGCAAAAACGTAATTTCGACAATGTATTCTGTGATGCTTTTATTCCGCTTTCCTCTGTATTTTTTAGATTGGAGTACCTAAATGGCCTACAATGCCAGCCTTGACTTTTTCGGTACGTCATCTCCGTCTTGAAAAGGTAAAGTAAGCAATCCTTTGATAAAGTTAGTAACAACATTTGACTCGAGTTCCCAGTTTCGGAAACTCTTGTAACCTTTAACATCAATCAATTAAAATAAAACTTTGGAGGACAGTTCTAAGAAATGTATCGTGAAGAATTAATTGCAGTTTTTCCGATGTTATTTTCTTCTTGTTTTTTTTTATTAGGCTAGCCAGGCATTTGACCGCCACCATACCTGGTGGTAAGCGCCGATGCGGCCGAAGTTGGTGCATTCCTGTCTGAGGAGGTACTGTCTAGGTACATATCAGGAAACACATTCGCAGGCAACGTGTTCCATTCCTTAGCCGTATACAAAAGTTGAACCAAAGCGGCTTGTGCGGATAGCTGGAAGATCCACGATATAAGAATGATGCGTTCGCTTGGACCGCGTTTCCCGATGGCGAAAAGGGGCAGGCTAAATGAGGTCGTGCAACTGCTTCGCACATTCTCCGAAATGCAACCTGTAGAAGATCGACAACCCTACGTTGATACTCGAGGCTCTGCAGCTTAGCTTTAATCAATTGTCAATGGGTCACAAATTATCTTCTTTGTACGTTTTTCTACCGAATCAAAAGTTGGTATTTGGTTGATCCATCCCAGAGAAGGCAACAGTATTCCATGCAGGATCGGACTTGTGCTTGATATAACTGAAGCAACTGCTTTGAAGTGAAGTACCACCTGACCTTCGTGAGGATACTTGGATTTGTTGACTGCAGGCTGTGCTTTGGATTCGATGTACTGTCCAAAGTTGAGATTGGTCGATTGCTTAATACCAAGGAGCTGTAGGTTGTCGGTAATTTCAACAGTACATTTAGGAAAGTCAGAGCTAGACGGAATGGTCTCCGTTAGACGGAAAACAAACACGCCAGTGTTTAGGTAGCGTTGAACGCCGCTAGATTGGCTTTGCCCCAGTCGGAGACTGCCTTGAGAGCTTCGTTCAAACGCCTATTCATGGCCTCTCGACGAGATTGAATTTATTTTATTTAACAGTTTATTGTTCACAAGATAAAATATTCATGTGTTACAGAAGTAAAAGACACAACAGGCATTGCTTATCTCTAGAAAGAAATTTCTTAAAGCAGGCCTATGTAATAAGTAGGTATATTAAAGCACGAGAGACCTTTTTGCCACCGTATTATTGTGACATAAACATAGCGTCGTTTGCTTAATGGCTAGCGGGTCGGCCTCGTAAGCGAGATGCTGAATTCGATCCTCAGTGCCATCAACCTACCAATGACTTTTTCTGAGTTATTTATCTACATTAGATGAACACTATTCAATGCTCTTACGGTGAGGAAAAACATCGTAAAGACACATGTGCATTCAAGCAACTAAATATGTAGGACCGTGATTCAATTTGGTCAGGTTCACCCGGCCCTTATATCACAGTTAGCGGATAAACAGATTGATACGGATATCGACGTTGTTTTATAGGTACTATGTAAGTATGAATTAAACCTTAGTGCATAGGTAAATCGTAAATAATATGGCGACAGTTACCGCTTACCATCTAGGAATCTAACAATCGAATTGTAATTGGATCGCAACCACAGCTCAATTGTAGTTTAACACGTTTTTGGTGTTCTGCTACAAAAAAAGACCATTTAAATTATTAGTTTTTGATTGGTTTTACAATCGTAGCTCGATTCGATTGTGTGATAAAACGGTATTCTGTTTAGCAAGGGTCTTCACAGCAAACAATTTATTTAAAAAAAAACGGAAAACTTAATAAAATAAAGCAAATAAATCGCGCAAATTTCACGGGTATTTGTTCAGTCTCTTGGCTGGTAGATTTATAAGGCAAAACCAAGGAGAGCGTCGATTGAGAGTCGATCGAATAACCAATTTGTCACGAGTTGTAATCTACTTGTAATCAAATCTTGGATTCAAATCAAATAGTGACTAATGCTGAGTGTTGTAACGTAACACTGTCCGACGGACAGTGCCAGGCTCAGTTATAATAAAAACAACGAATATCAGGGTAATGGTTTTATGTACAATCAGTCCAGAAACTACAATCTACAAAACAAGAAATTTATAAAAAGAATTTAAAATGTTAAAAGTACGAAAGTTTTTACGAAAGTCCACAACTTATGCCCGGGCTGGATCACTGGGTTCACTGTTGGCCGAAAAGTACAGGTTGCAGATTGACTCGACAGACTATTTAATTTAGAAAACTTCGAGGATAAACTTTTATGCAGTCACGTGCATAATTTGACCGGTCAACTGGTATTTAATTTTTAGTTTCTGAAGATAGCTTCTTCTAGCTATGATACTGATTCACCTTCTAGTTCGAAGGCTGGGAGAACTCTCTCCACTCATCCGCTGCACTCTCTAACGAAGGCTCGGGTCTTCACTTAAACACGTTCGAGAACGCATTTGGCACAAAAGAAGATATAGTCTTGATGGCCAGTACTCATAGTCGACCAGCCAGTTTCCGAAGTGGTCGATATTTATTTTTGGACGACCTCATGTTTAGCAGCCAAGGATATAATCCATGAAGACATGATGAAGAATTGGATCCAGCAATTATCTAGAATAAGGGAAGCACAAAAAAGATTAAAATCTCCGCCGACTATGAACTGTGTCCGCATGACAACATATAACATATAAAGAATAAAATAATAAAAGATTAACGTCAATTTGGAAAATGTGATGTTTTAAATACTAAATCAAATATTTGCCACGAAAGAAACCTTCTAATGTGATGGAAAAATGACCCCCGTGGCATGGGGGCAAACTTGGATTCATAACCATAGGAAAACAAGAAGATACAACGGTAAGAATCCAGACACACACCCCAATACCCTTTTATTTGTCCAAAAACCCTTATTACTTTTACCAATTGGATATTTAGGAAACGAGAGATCATTTCCCCAAAAAAAAATACTCTAATCGAAGTTCGATTCGATTCAAAATACTTGTAGAACGTAATTACAACGTAGTAAGAATTAACAGTATTAACTAATTTTCCAGGCAAAGATGATGAGCAATCAGAGCCTGAAGGGCCAAACCCAAGAATATACCAATCATATGTTTAAAAATGGACAATAAAAGTGTCAACGTGCTGAACAGTTATTTGAACAGGAGTCCTAATAACAGTAAGTATAGCTTCAGGGCAAGACCCTACAGTGTGATCCCGTTGCACGTCTCCTTATGGCACGGGTAACGAAGTAACGATAGCATTGGTCCCTTTCTCATTGTTTGCTGTCTACTGTACTATGCCCTGTATTGTGCCATGTATGAAATAGGTGTAATAAACGGTTTTTATATATATTTCCTAAAAATCACAATATAATTGTCAGATAACTAAAAATAGCGGACTTGAAGCCCAGGTTGCCTCGTTTATCACTAAGTAAGTAAGATAAAAAACTATCTATTTTCCTAGGCAATCCATTCTGCGATATATCTAACAAAGTCTTTCGGTGTAAACTTTTGATTTCCCATGGGATGCTCACGTTTTTCCTCGATCACAGCAGCCTAAGTCATTCGGTAATAGTTGAGCTTCCAATACGTACAGGTTGTAGGCTCAGACCAAATAAGAAAAAAAGTCAGAATCCTGCGTACGAACAACACTGACGCACGCAAAACTTTGCCATGCTGTGTGTACGTCCACGGTCACACACGCACACATTGACAACCAAACAATTGGTTGCTATCTATGGTTGCTGTTGACAACCAAACTACGCCAAGGCAAACTCATGTCACGGTTGATAGAGCGCCATCTTTATTTCTTATTTGATCTGTGGCTGTAGGCTATTGGAAAAGAAGTTAGATATTGGAAACTACACTTTCATAGCACATGTGACCGGGTTTATTACCAGGGTTAGTATTTTTTTTACCTTAATATCGAAAAATTATATACCCAATAACATGTATTTAACACTTTGTGTTGTCACTTCATGATGGAACTCCATTGGTGGAACACAATATTATTGTATACTGTCGGTACCCACATCAATTTAAATTATTATGTGCCTGTACCTACATATAGATTGTAAACAAAATATTAAATCATTGCCTGAAGATGAGTAATTCGAAACCGGTAGCAATTTAAAGTGGGACTAGTGTAAAAAAGTGATTTAATTCCCAATAACATGTGCTATAAAAGTGTAGTGAATAACCACGAACGACTTAAAAGCTATATTGAAAACTAGCTTTCGCTCGCGACTTCGTCTGGTGATAACTACGTACTTCGGTGAGTACTGGCTGTAACTACTAACAGGCCGTTATGTACTTTGTGTTTGTACGCAACGCATCCACTTGCTTCTATCGTTTATTTTTATGTACGGGTCTGAACATTACGTAAAAAGGCACATTAAATATTCCATATTTTGTAATTACCACCATCCTCGAGACCCACGGTCTAATACGTGATCTTTTTTCATGAAGCTAACTCGCTTTTAACATTATGAAAGTAGAATTTTACCGTACCCTCCAAGAGTTTTATATGAGTTGTGAGTTAATACGCGAAAGGAAAGTGCATACGGGAAGTCTGCCGCAATTTATTAAAATGATGGGCTTTTTGGTGATGGAAAGTATATTTTAATACTTGGGTATATTATAAATGCGAATCTTTTTAAGAATGGACGTTTGGATGCATATTTGCTCCTCCTACACGCAAAATCGATGAACGGATATTGACGAAGACATCAACTATTTATTTATCATTTAAAACTGCAAAGATATACGGAAAAATACTTAAATATTTCATTTACGATATATATAGATCAATCTCATTTGTAAATAAACCACCTCTCACTGTTCTCGGTGGAAAGGTGCCAATTATACCAGACGCATTCCTACGCTGTATGGCAATGGCTATCCTCTGCGACAGGAACCAGCCAGCGCGTGAGTCACCACTGCTATCCATCAACCTACTGCCAAACTCGTGGACCAAACTCTTCGCCTCTGGACCGTAACTGTCCAAAGTTTCCACAGCGAAGGGCACAAAAATCTTTGACAGTATGCAGCTTATTTAAACAGACAAACGGGCCTGTATGTAGATTTGACCGGATAGAAAGTGGTCACCTCTGTATTCAATAACTAAATAAATCATTTATTATCACCTGGACGCCACAACACAACATTTAAACAAAGAATTTCGTACATATTTCAGCACACACAATCATACAATATTAAATCAAACAATAAAAATTAAAAAATTAAATTGATAATTCCTACAACTAAACAACTTGGCATTGCCGTGCTGTGGCCCTCCCGGTCGATAAAAGGACCTCACTCAGCATGAGCCATATTAGCAATACCAGAGGTGTCACCGATGCGTTGCCCACCAGAAACCAATATCATGCTTGTGGTAGTTAAGATTATTATCCCGTGCTGCTTTGTAACGATACATTTTAACGGAAATCTGATAAACCACAAGCACAGATATTGGTTTCTGGATCACGTCTACAAAATTTCATTGGATTTGGTAGCGTAATATTGAAAATATGATCGAACTACGTTATGGAGCGCGCTCGGGAAACACTCCTCTAAAGAAAATTCTCCTTTCAATTTTCTCGTTACAAGACACCATCGTCGCTAGTTTTGCGTGCAATGAGAAAATAAACTGCACTTACACGGGCATTTTCTTAAGCAATAATAGCTCGTCAACAGCAATGGACCAATCTGGAGCAATTAATTGAGGTATCTGGAGAAATTTCAATAAAATATGGCATTGTTTCGGCATGTATTGCCTTCAAAACAAATATAAATATGATTGAACAATTCACACGGTACCATCTAGTCCCATCGAAGCTTGTGTTATTGGTGCTATATATAACTGATCATATAGGTACATATACTTTTAAAAACTTACATACTTACTATGTAATATTATACCCAGACCCGGGACCTCTGCGTGGCCGACCGGCATGTTAATAAACTGATCCACTCAGGTCGTCGGTTTTAATTGCTCCATATTATCTCAAATTGTTCAAAATGATAATTTTCCGCCTTATTTACCATGACATAATCGTCGCTACTCTAGCGTGCGACCGCCCCATAACAACACAACATGTCTGCCGACAAAGACGGACAGCTCGATAAAAAGAAAAAATGTGACAAAGACATAGAGAGGTACGCCGACAGACAGAAGAAATGGCGACTCTTAAAGTAGGTACGTGACGGGACCCTACCTTGTTTTGCACCCGACAAATTGTGGCAAATACCAGCCAAATACTACGTCATTATGTTGAAAAATTAGGGGCTATTTAATGCCCATGATAAATCCATGTAATAACTTTTTTTTTGTGCCGAAATATCAAATTTTATTATATTTTGTCAGGATTTTGGGATGTTATATGACTTGTTGAGGATTTGTACCTATTAGTTTGTGACGCGATATTCATTTTAATCTGTTTTTCTTTTGCGTTATACAAATTGCTATGGTTGCATAATACTCATATGTCGAATCGGTGCTGAGATATGGACTGTTGTTGTGGGGTAATTGCAATGAAATAAACAAAGCATTTATCTCACAAAAAAAGTGCATACGCGCAGTATGTGGTGTGGATCCTAAAGATCCATGTAAACATTTGTTTTCTGAATTAGGAGTATTGCCACTGCCTTGTATTTATATATATGAGGTATGCAAGTTTGCAAGGGATCAACCTAACAGCTTTAAGACGGCTAAAATAGGGTTTTTAAGGAGCACGAGAAACACAAATAGGCTAGTTGAGGAACATTTACCTAAAGCACACGTTTCCAAAAAAATGCATACTCAATGTGTATAAAAATTTATAATGAAGTTCCTGACGAAATAAAAAACCAGCCCTATAATATTTTTATCTGAAAATTGAAAAAAATTCTTGAAAATAAATGTTTCTACTCTATAGCTGAGTTTATATCTTTTAATTCTAGAAGAGTTACATAAGTAGTAATAAAAATGATGTGACATGTAATATTATGTAAGTCAGTCCCTGAAATAATCTAATTATTTTCTGATTATTTTTATTTGTAGTTGTTTATTGATAATGTGTATTGACATTAATAATTATTTGAGATTAATATTGTGTTGAGCCTAATAATTAACATACACATTTGACATTTTGAATTGACATTATATGAAATTATTGAAATATTGACTGACATGTATAAGAATTCTCATAATTATAGTTTAAATCTAAGATTTCTCTAATTGATAAAATGTAATTAATGGTTATTATGTATTGATATTTGCATGTCAGTGCCTGACTGAATGCGAGAACTGCATCTCTGATAATTGTACCACCTACATTGTTAATGTACCTACCGCATTTACAGCAAATAAATGATTCTAATTCTAATTCTATAAATTTGATGGCTTTGTGTGTCTGTCTGTGGCATCGTAGCTCCCGAACGGATGGACCGATTTGGATACGGTGGCCTTTATTTGAAAGCCAATTCAATTGAGATGGTTCTTAGTTTTGTTTTATTAAAATCGGTTTTGTAGCTTAGAAAATATTTGAGTTTAAATAAATCTGGTCGGGGGTTATCCGACTGGTTAAGGAGGTAAAACTGACAACAAATGAAAAGAGTATGTTCAAACCCTTATAAAAACTTGAGAATACATTTTAGGGGCATACTAGCATCTAAACATGCTCTTTTTCCAAATCAATAAATAATTTTGACTAAGAATTAACAAAAAGTACTTGAGCAAATGTGTAATTGCGAAAAAATCGCTAATCTTATAGGTAAGGACCCAATATAATTACTATGGCATAAGGCAGGCCATAAGATGTTTGCCACCGTAGTGTTAAAAACAGATAGACAGTACAACATGTAACATACGAAAAGACATCATTTCTTCCTAGTCGGCATAATCATTGCTGAAGGTCGTGTCTAGTCTGAAATGTTGCTCACTTGCTGTACCAGACTGTTCTATATGGTTTTGTCCTCGGGGGTCTTAATAGCTTTAGCTATCGGGAGGCCAGTAAATGTCTTTATTTGGTCTGACCAGTGGGTAGGTAATCAACAGGCTGACCAACCACTATAAGTTTTTCTAGACTATCTGGGTTTCTGCGAGCTACGTGTCCAAATATGTGAGAACATAAAAAGAGTTCGAAAAGACATAGACGGATGTAAACACCTCAACAATGATTAGGTGCGTCAAAACTCGTTTTTGACGAAATTGAAGCGAACATTGGTCCCTAAATGTGATTGATTGGTTCCCTGCAAATTTATTTATTTATTTATTTATTTAAAACTTCATGCACTGTTACGTACAAAGGCGGACTTAAAGCTTCATAGCTTTCTCTACCAGTCAACCGGAGAGTTGATAGTATGAGAAATTACAGGGCGGTGTAACATGTATGACACGAATATTGGAGAATACATTAAATCTAAGTACTTATGTTTAAGCAAATTTGACATACATTCACAAACCATGACTGACAGTAACAGAAAATAACAGAAGAAAAAGAAAGCAAATAAAGACAACACAACGTGCGAGAATATAAAAGAAGCAACAGAAGGTTATTAGTTAGAATTTAGAGTTTATTTAAAAAGTGTTCCCGGACCGCTTTTTTAAAGGCATATTTATTTGAAGATAGTCTTATATCCACCGGGAGGTCATTCCAGAGACGCACTGCTGTTAAAGAGAATGAATGTGTAAGG
The DNA here is from genome assembly GCA_907269095.1 of Blastobasis adustella. Taxonomy (NCBI): domain Eukaryota; kingdom Metazoa; phylum Arthropoda; class Insecta; order Lepidoptera; family Blastobasidae; genus Blastobasis; species Blastobasis adustella. The sequence continues at coordinate 5,540,744 of OU026132.1, forward strand.
AAATCTGTACGGTGAATTGGTAGGTTCAAGCAGCGTGTATCAGTTGAGCGAAGGTTGCGATCATGAGTGTCACTGAGATACTGAAATTTACATTTCAAGTAATCAGGAACAGCAGGGTCGTTGAGTACCGAAAAAAGAAGACAGAGAACTCGCAGATTGCGGCGATGTCTAATAGGAAGCCATTTAAGCTTAGCACGAAAGGTGGAAACGTGGTCGTATTTACGTAGTCCATATATAAAGCGGATGCAATTATTTAGGAGACGATCCAATTTATTCAATTGGTCCGCATTTACGTCGGAGCAACACACATCAGTATAGTCTATAATAGGCAAGATAAGGGACTGGACGAGAAGAATTTTCGTGGAAGAAGGTAGAAAAAATTTAAATCTATAAAGACAACGTAAAGTTCCGGTTACTTTTCTACTAACTCCAGTTACCTGATCCGACCAACTCAAAGTGCTGTCTATGTAAAGACCTAGATCTTTTACACATGGACTAAATGGGATCACTACATTATTATAATAGACCGAAGGGATAGTACCCAAATCAGTGCGACTGATCAGTCGAGAACTGCCCAATATGATAGCCTGGCATTACGAGGTATTTACAGATATCCCAAACCTACGAGACCATTCACAAATATGTTTTAGGTCGTTGTTCAAAGCACTAATAGCTTCAGGAATATCTGAAACATCGGCACTAGCATACAGCTGCAAATCATCCGCGTAGAGATGGTGAGAACATTTGAGACCATGAGTAATATTGTTAATAAAAAGAGAAAACAGTAAAGGACAAAATACCGCCTTGCGGAACGCCAGCTCCAAGATCGCACCAACCGGACACCTCTCCATCGGCCCGAACCGCCTGCCGTCGACCGCGAAGATACGAAGAAAACCAGTCAGACACTGAGGACGATGCTCCAATGCGCTGGAATAGCGAGCAAGATGTCGTGGTCTACGTTATTGAAGGCGTTGGAAAAATCAATTAAATAAATAAATAAATAATCGTGGACAAATTCACACAGCGCCATCTAGCCCCAAACTAAGCAAAGCTTGTACTATGGGTGCTAGCTAACTGATATACTACTTAGATACTTTTAAATACATACTCATTATACATAGAACTCCCAGACCCGTAACAGAAATTAAAATTCATCATTTAAATTTCTGCCCGGCCGGGAATCGAACCCGGGACCGCTTGCGTGGCTGACTGGCATGTTGACCACTGAAAATTAAGAAAGACAATTTGGTGTTCTCCATGGCCTCCCTGACATCTTCTGTAATTTTAAGTAGAGCCGTAGAGGTGCTATGGCCCGGACGAAAACCCGACTGATATGGACTTAAGAGAGCATTATTAGAGACAAAAGTCGATATTTGCTTGTGAACCACAGCTTCAAGTATTTTAGAGAGAAATGGAAGGATTGCAATAGGTCTAAAATGATTTAAGCAATTAGGTGATGATACTTTGGGGAGCGGGATGACGAACGCTTTGCTCCACTCTTTAGGGAAAGAGTGTGACATAAGGGAGTGATTGATTATATGTGTGAGAATAGGTAAAACAGCATCGAGAACATGACAAATCATCACTCTGCTCACGTCATCACTTCCCGCTGCCTTAGACTTAATAGATAGAAAGGTCTTCCTGACTTCATCCTCAGAGACTGAACTGAAATTAAATTCCGTGGGAGTTCCAGGCAAGGAGCTAATGAGGTTGATAGTATCCGACTTAGTGGAACCATCCAAAAGTGACGCAGTGGAGAAATGTTGGTTAAGGGCGTCCGGGAAAAAGGAAGTTCCAGCAGGAGGAGCCTTGGGCTTACCAGCTCCAACAGATTTCAAAAATTTCCAGACATTAGCCTGAGAAGTGTTGATCAAATTGTCATGAAAGTATTGGCGTTTAGAATTTCTCACCATCTTGTTGCAGAGATTGCGTGCCGATTTATAGTCGGACCAATTAGCTTCAGTTCGATTAAGCTTAAATTTTCTAAATGCACGATCGCGCCTAGCCATTACAGCACGAGCCTCCCCCGTGATCCATGGGCAAGGTGGTCGTTTAACTTTCACTACACATGTGGGTGCATGTTTGTTAAATAGATTAATAATTATTGAATTAATTATTTCAACCTTCTCGTCGATCCCCGACGCCGCAAAGCATGCACTCCAGTCGATCTCTGCCGCGTCCTTTTTCAGGCTCTCGACATATGCACCGGCTCGATCTTCGGGGGCTTAATTTTATATGCCATATAGATTAAGTCATGCCTAGAGAAGCCGGGGGCAGCCATCTGGCCGTGTATCACGACCCGGGAGAGAGAAGAAGTTACAATATGATCGAGCCATGTGTCCGAAGTATTCAGATTTGTATGTGTCGGTTTGAGGGGAAGCACATGCAGGTCTGCCGAACCGACGATAGACAGAAGCTTACGACTATTACTGGAATCTTTAGCTAAGTCGGTATTGAAATCTCCCATCAAGATGATATGTGCGTACTCCGACGCAACCAAGCCCAAAGCTGAGTCCAACTCCGCAAAATAGTCCACTCCAGGTGGGCAGTATATAACACCCAAAACTACTTTAACACCCCTGACATCCAATTCCAAAAACATGTACTCGGCGGATGATTTGTAAGGGGGAGAGGAGGTCAAGATTGTTTTGAAAGAAAAATATTCAGGCAACTGGATTTGTAACTATGATCCAATCTGGTCAGGTTCCCCTGGTAGCAGGCTCACGGAGGTCAGATGGTAGTCGCTCCACTGTAATTACTTGATCGCCAAATCCTGGATCATGGTCAAGGCGAACCCCGGGCCCTCGTGCTCGAGAGCACAACCGGGACATTAACGCCAAGATGATTATTATTTTATTATAACCATGGCATCATTTCCACCGTAGTGTTACAAAAACAGATAGACTAGTACAACATGTAGCATACGAAAAGACATAGACGGATGTAGACATCTCAACAATGATTAGATGCATCAAAACTCGGTATTGGCGAAATTGAAGAGAACATTGTTCCCCAAATGTGATTGGTACACATAAAAGCACTCTCAAGTCTCATGTAATCCAGTAAAATAATATACTTTTTCGGTAAAAATGTACTGGCAGCTAAAAATAATATAGGCAGAGAAATTGAATGTATATTGGTACCTATTTCTTCGGTAGGTACGTAGACCGCTCAGGCACCTATGTTAATAATAAAAATAATCATCTGGGTGGGCGTTAATGGCGAGGGGTCAGCCTTGACCATGATCCAGGATTTGGCAGATCAGATAATTTCAGTGGGACGACTGCCATCTGAAGTCCGTGACCCTTCTACCAGGGAAACCTGACCAGATTGAATCATGGTTACACATTGAGTCGCCTAAATGTGCAGGTTTTCTCACGATGTTTTTCCTCACCGTATGAGCATTAGTTAGCATTTAACTAATGTAAATAACTCAGTAAAGACTAATTGGTACATGACCGCAATGGGATTCGAACCCGGTACATCTCGCTTACGAGTCATATACCGTAACCACTCGGCCACCGACGCTCCCAACAACCATTACTCATGGATGTTGTACGCAAACAACTTCGGATCAACTCGCGAAACAGTTCTAGGAATGTATATATCGGGTTTGTGAGAACATGGTAACTGGCGTGGAATGACGATCGCATTAAGAATTTGACCAATAAATAAATCCTAAAAAACAGACCGAGGTCATCTTGACCTAGCCTACTAAGCTCTCTTGACCTCACAGTACAGTAACACACAAACCTGTTAGGGTGAGAAGTAATAATGGTCGGCAGTGATTCGGTTACGACAAATCAGGGCTCTTCCCGCGGGAACAACATTAATGTAATTAATTTTGGTATAAATTATGGTCTACGTGCTATTCTGGGTTATAAGCTACCTATATTACTGCAAAATTTTTGCATGGAGTAATAAACATCCATATTTATGGATATCCATATGGATGTTTATTACTTGTTGTAGTTTGTAAGGATGGCTATATAGCCATCTTTACAAACTTTAGCATTTATAATATTCGAAGGATAAGATTCAAAACAGTTGATGGAATTTAACCACCTTTACAATATAGCAGCGTTATGCCGTTACCGTTCCCTTGTACCTTGGATATAACCATGGCTAGATAACTGATTTTTTCCTCCAGTATAACTAGTTGTTGGCGGTGATCTCTGTTTCGGAGGCTAAGATCCACTTTGGGTCGCTGAGCCAGCGCAGTTAATAAGTAAATAACTAGTTGTCTCCATGGATTTTATTTTATTTATATGTACAGAGACAACTAGCTATCTCTGAGAATTTTATTTTCCTCACGGACAACTGTATCTTCAACATTAATTTATTACATCTAAGCTTACTGTAGCCTAAAAAATCTAGTTTGTTTCATTATTGTACGGATTGCATCGCAGTCTTGCCTTTCTTTCAGAACATATCAAAAAATTCCATAATTACAGTAGTTTTTATTTTTTATTTATATCAGCCTGACTCATCCCACCGCTGGGCAAAGGCCTCCCCCCTATTCTGCCATACTTCGCGATCGTTTGCTATGGTTTGCCAGTGCCAGTCAAACGCCATAAACTCGTCTCTCAATTATACTAGTAATAAAAATTCATGCGATGTCGACAAACTGCATAATCTGTGTTTGCTGTAAATGTGGAAAACATGTTCGAGGGAACACCGTACAGGTAGAGTTCTATTATACACGCTTTTCTCCAAATTTGCTTAGTGGTAGGATAAAAAATACTTTTTTTAAGGCACTACCGTCGAGTACCTAAGGTTCGTTGTCAAAATAGCTATGTCGTCTTAGGGCTGATTTTTCAATCCTCAGATAAAACATATCACTCTGATAAGTTATTATGTGACTAAAATGCAATCGTATCGTTACTTCTTAATTATGTGGAATCATAGTTTGTTTTAATTTGGTAGTAAATTACTTTATCGGGCAGATAAATTTTATCTGAGGATAAATTTCAGAAATGCTCAGAATCAAAATGGCGTTATTTTGACAGTGACAAGACCTTACTTACCGCCAGCTGGCAAGCACAAAAACGGTTGTACCCTCCTACCTCCTCCTCCTCCTAGTTAGACGTAGATTCCTTCTTCCAATGATAGATAGTCTTAGTGTTGTTACAATTACTTGCTGTCTCTTTAATTGTCAATTGTTAATTTCTGTAATTGCATAAAAATGTTGTTATTTTTAATGTTATCTTTGAATAGCTTAGTTTGTATACCAAGTATGAGGTCTGCTTGAATGGAAGAATGCATGATGTCAAATGTGTGTTATGAAACGATTTTCATATATACCCAATAACTGTCTACCACATTATAATCATCTTGACATTAATGTCCCGGTTATGCTCTCGAGCACGAGGGCCCGGGGTCCGCCTTGACCATGATCCAGGATTTGGCAGATCAGATAATTACAGAGTAACCTAACCAGATTGGATCATGGTCACAAATTCAGTTGCCTGAATTTGCAGGTTTCATCACGATGTTTTCCCTCACCGTAAGAGCATCGGTTAGAATTTAACTAATGTACATAACTCAGAAAAGAGTCATTGATACATGGCCGCAGTCGGATACTCAACCGCCCGGCCACCGACGCTCTAACTGTCTACCACATTAAATGCAAATAAAATTATTCTATTCTACTCTGATTCTTGGTCATACATTCCTCCCTTTCCTTCCACTATGACCTGTCTCCATAGTGGCTTTGTCTTTACAGAGAAAGGAGTCGCGCATTAGCGTTTGTTCTTCAGACACAATGCGAAGAAAACAAAGATGGCGGAAAAATGGAGGTTGACGTTATGATTTATCGTGACGTAATTATTATCGCGTAGGATTGTCGTTTCTTTGTTTAAAATGTATTATGGTTAACTAAATGTACTGGACAATAATTTAAACATACAAACCAAAGAGTTTTTTAAAGTACCTAACCTAACCTAACCTTTCTTGTCAAAAATTTTACTAAAAAACTATAAAGTCAAATAGACCTGTAAGCTAATTACGTAACGCTGTTGCCAACAATTCTCAGATTTTAGTGATTGAAATTGTTACTTTTGCGATTCCGTATCATCGATTTCATGGGTTCATTTGGGAATAAAGTTCCATTGCAATAAACTGAATTTATTAAATCGATCATATGTAATCGCAAAAGTAACAATTTAAACCATTGAAATCAGAGAATTGTTGGCAACAGAGTTACGTAATTAGCCTACTGTTCAAGTTTTATCTAAAATTAAACTAAACGGAAGAGTATAGAAGCCAAAAGAAAAATTGCCTGAAACTAAAGAAAAATGAGATTACTTCTATTTTGGTACTTACCAATTAGGAAAGGCTAATAATTCGATTTGTCCGTACTGTTAGATCCTATTAGTGTGGTACGTTTTCTCTATTCGCTCTTAGGTATTGTAGAAGACGCCCTAATGCCTTATTAGCGAGGTGGCTAATGTGTGTAATGGCCCATAGTGGGCGTTCTTTGTTCCTTATATGAAATTAGTTCTCTGAGGAGCGTCGGTGGCCGAGCGGTTAGGGTATCCAACTCGTAAGCGAGAGGTACAGGGTTCGAATCCCGCTCCGGCCATGTACCAATGACTCTTTTCTCATGAGTGAGGGGAAACACCGTGGTGTAACCATGATCCAATCTGGTTAGGTTCCCCTGGTAGCAGGGTCATGGAGGTCAGATGGCAGTCGCTCCACTATAATTACCCAATCTGCCAAATCCTGAATCATGGACAAGGCGGACCCCGGGCCCTCGTGCGTGAGAGCACAACAGGGACATTAACGCCAAGATGATTTTTATTTATTTATAAAATTAGTTTTCTCGTTAGATGCAACATTTTTTTTTTATAGTTAGACTTGCCAGGCATTTGACCGCCATCTCACCTGTTGATAAGTACCGATGCGGCCGAAGATGGAGCATGCCTGTCTAGGAACAGCCTATTCACTCTAGCCTTGAAGGCGTCTAGATTACAGTGATCAGGGAACAAACTCGCAGACATCGCGTTCCATTCATTAGCCATACGCATTATAGAGGTTGAACTAAAGCAGCTCGTGCGGATAGCTGGAAGATCCACGACATAAGAATGAAGCGCTCGTCCGGATCTAGAACGTGTCCTAAGTCTAGGGTTTATCGTAACACTAGAGCGGACGCGTGGGACAATGTACCCGTTTTACGTTTTGATTAATAACTTTGCGAGTTACCTTGAGTGTCTAACAAAGTTGATATATGATGTGAGTGACCTATGTTATAAGAGTTCGTAAAACCACATTAAATAGGTACATACACCTGTATTCAGAAACGTTACTATGAGGGCTCACAGTGCGCGCGAACGCACAGGGGTTCAACTGACAATACTTGAGTAGCGATCGGTTCTATGCGTCCGTCAATAAGAACGCATAGCTAAGGTAGCGAGCAAAATTAACCAATCAGAGAGTCGTATTGAACGCATGACGTTTACTTAGCAAAGAGCTGCTGACAAGCACTGCAAGAACGCATAATGTAGGGTCTTGCCCTGGTGTCATTACACACGGTTATTAGGACTCCTGTTCAAACACTTTTATTTTAAATTTTTATACGTATAATAATCATTTTTATAAGTATATTTTTGGGTTTGGCCCTTCAGGCTCTGATTGCTCATCATTCTTGCCTGGAAAATTATTTAATACTGTTAATTCTTTTGTGCCAAATTGTTCTCGAACGTGTTTAAGTGAAGACCCGAGCCTTCGTTAGAGAGTGCAGCTGGTGGAGTGGGCAGAGTTCTCCCAGATGAAGCTATTTTCATAAACCAAATGAAATACAAGTGACCGGTCAAAATATGCACATGGCTGCATCAAATCATTATCTTTAAAATTTTCTAACTAACATAGTGCCGGGTCAGTCTGCAATCTGTACTTTTTCGGCCTGCTTAAATGAAATCCAAGTGAACTCAGTGATCCAGCCTGGACAAAGGTTATGTGGATGTATATGTATAAGGATGTGTGGTAGACTTTCGTAGGAACTTTCGTGCTTAACTTTTTAAATTCCTTTTATAAATTCATTGTACATATATAGTTTCTGGACTGAACGAAAATAAACCCATTACCCTGAATCTTTGCGTTTCTTTATTAACTGAATCTAGTCCTGTACGTGGGACAGTGTTACGTTACAATAGTAAATATACTAATTTACTTTAGACAAGTATTTGGGGGGATATGGGGCCTAATTACCATCTCATTTTCCCAAGTCAACCTCACCTGCCAGTGGTCTCCCTGCTGACAGACGGACGAGGCTCTGTCGAACCGGCTTTTCCCTAAAGGGTTGTGCGCGCCGGATGGTAGTCACCGCACATAAAAAGCAAAAACACCGCAAAATTGTATGGAAAGGTCAGGTTGGGTTAGGGCTACATCCCGGGCTAGGGCGTCGCCGTTTAACGACACGACATCGCCCTAAACCTCAATGAATGCCAGTACGACTTCAGGCCAGGCTGCAGCACCATGGATCCAATCTTTGCCCACAGAGTCCTCCAGGAATCTCACTACAGTAAGAATCAACCTCTGCACTACGCATTTCTCGACTTGCAGAGGGCTTTCGACAGTGTCCCTGGTGGTCTCTGAGATCAAAGTCTGTGCCCGAAGCGTACATTAGTATTATACAGGATATGTATGCCAATACTGGAGTCGTCGTCAAAACCATCGTAGGCCATACTAATCCCTTCCCGATTACTGTAGGTGTTCACCAGGGTTCTGTGCTGAGCCCTTACTTGGTTTGTATTGTGCTCGATGCCCTCTCAGCGGAAATTCAGGACATGCCTACTTGGCTTATAAAGTACGCTGACGACATTGTACTGGTAAACAAGCTTAGGCAGGTTCTTGAGACCAGAGTAAACACGTGGAAGGATGTGCTAAAAAATAGTGGTCTGAAGTTGAATGTCGCCAAAACGGAGTATATGGCCAGCTGCAGCGCGGATCCCAAAACCATCCTTGTAGGTAACGAAGCTGTCAATAGAACAGATAAATCCAAATACCTCGGATCCATGATGCACGAGTCCGGCGATATCGGCCCGGATGTCAAGACCCGAATCTCTGCAGTTTGGGCCAAATGGCGAGAACTTACGGCAGTCACCTGTGACCCTAAAATCCCTATAAAGCTCAAAGGGCTTATATACAAGAGTATAATTAGACCTGTGTTGCTCTATGGCTGCGAGACATGGCCAGCGCTGACGAAACACGTTCGCGAACTCCACGCCAACGAAATTAAAATGCTGCGGTGGACGTGCGGAGTTACGCGACTCGATTGAGTACGTAACGAGTACATCCGTGGCAGCCTTGGCGTGAGAGATATCGCAGATAAGATCGAGGAGGCTCGTCTGCGCTGGTTTGGTCACGTATTGCATAAGCCTTAGGGATACGTGGGAAATAGGTGCCTCAATCTACCGGTATCAGGAAAGAGGCCCCGTGGGGGACCCAAGAAGCGATGGAATGACATCGCTGAGTCGAATGCGAGAGCCAACGGCTTACGACGAGCGGATGCCGAAGACCGGGCGAAGTGGAGAAGAATTAGTGGAAAAGCGGACCCTGGCAGAGGCCGGGATAAGCGCTAGGACGACGACGACGACTTTAGCAAGTATTTCTGTTACGTGGAACGATGAATCTCATTTTTTGCGGATCGTGCGACAAATTGAAATAAATGTCCAATCTCTTTGAGCGGAATTATTTCGAACGGTTGGACGTTCAAAATAAGTCCCAGAAAAAGTATTTCATGAATAGGAACGCCCACAGAACTTCTCCAAGCGTATTTTCATTTTCACCTGGGAATTCAACATTGCCTAAATTGAAATTTCGCGTTCCAAACATAGATAAGAAGCTAACGAGTTGTGATAAATCGGATGAACGATTGGCAGCAATTTTTTTATTTTGTGTACGAACAAATTACGCATAATGAATAAGATTAAGAATAGGAAATATTTATTTACAACACAAGGAAAATTATAAGCACCACAACACAGAAAACACGTCATTTTGTGTCGTCATAGAATAAAAGAAAACGTACACAATAATTAACTAAAAGCAAATAAATTCTAGCACAGTGTCGATGCGTATGGTATTAGAGAAATGGTGTGTGTTAGTGGTGTAATGCATGTGTGAAAAGGACCTCACTGAATACTGGTATCAAACTTTCGCGGTGTTAGCTAAAACTGGTTGGAACTATGTATGTATGGTATGTATGTAATCTCTTTATTGCATCAATTTATAACATTACAGGAAATAAAAATACAGTTTATAATGCAAAGGCGAGCTGTATGTTCGTGGGCACAGTCAGATACATATTAACGTTTCTGAACACGGGTGTTACAAGAACAGATTCTCATAATAGCCAAAGTACAGTGGAGTAAATATATTCTAAATGCCATAAATAACAAAATAACTTAACATGAAGTTAGTGATTGGTTAATGAATAGCCAGATATTTCGACGTAGTTGCATAATCCCTATACTTTGTAACGATGATATATCACCTTCATCTGATATACCATAACTTTCTGTTTATAATTCAAAGTTATTCTTCAAAATCCTAAATCATTTAAAACTACATATATCAGTATTCATTTGATATTTGAGGATTGGCGAAACCTCTGCCCTAGGGTCTGCCTAATTTACGGAAACTTATTAAACCCTATTTGTTAGCCCTATTTACGAAAACTTGTTAAACTTGATAAAGTACAACCAAATCAGCATACAGTCGAAGCAATTTTATTTTGAATTTATTATGTAACGTCAGTGAATTTTCAATATAACCACAGCTTTTTGACTTTCAATTTCCTGACCCAAGAGTTTACAGCTTCACTACTTCCATCCACTTTGTATTTACTTAACTTAGATCCATAAAATACTCCAAATTAAATAAATGCGGCATATATTTAAACATGCTTGATCAATAAGTACAACAGTACTACAGTGTGTTGTTAAACGATTACATTCAATTATAGGCAGTAGGTATATGCGATGTATGCCAGAGCCCTCCCCCAGAGAACCCCTTACCATCCAGGAGCCCGGATGCTCGTGTCTGCTCCTTGTGTAACCGAATCTATCTTTCCCATGTTGGCGATATTGTTTAAATAATCTACAACATATGTTAAGGGCAGTACTTGATTGATATTTACGTGTATGTATGTTGTAGTAAAATAAAACAGAATATAATTAAATTATTTCAGAAATTTTGCCACAAATATGGATAAAGAATGAACTAGGTTAGTAAAACAACATATCAAGAAATGAATGACACGTGCCCGTCGTCTTTTCGTTTCATTTGTTTTCAGTACATACATATATTTAAACGTCACGCTTTTTCCCTGCCACGATATTGACTGAATATTCCACCACCGCACGGCAAGGCTACAATAAGTACAAAAAACTAAACAGGAAAGGAAAAACATAGCGATAAGAAAAAAAAAGACAAGGACAATTTTCCTGCCGAATCTTTACAAGAAAATTCCAAGTGAAAACGTAACCCCGTTCTTTTACGAATAAGAAGGTATTGTATTTTTTTCTCTCTCGTTCTTTTGTCTCTGCTTCCATAGTAGCACAAAACAGTCATCAACAGTAACCGGTGTGGAAACAATGCCAAAGCAAAGTTTGGAATACAACGGCGCTTTCATAACGCCGACGGCGGGTTAGGCAGCTAATAGACACGACACGGAAGGGAAATACTTCGATGTTACGGTAAGGGTTAATAATATAGAAGGATTTTCGGGTTCATGTCGAACGTTTAGTCTACATTTGACTGATTCTACTATTGACATCAAAGTATTTTTTTTTTATAATTTGATTAGTCAGGCATTTGACCGCCACCTCACCTGGAGGTAAGTGTCGATGCGGCCGATTTTGCATTGGACCGATTCTATAAAATATTTAAATTGAAAATTAAAATTCGAAAATAGTGGTGTACCAACGCGGTTGGCGGAATGAGGTTGTGCAACTGCTTCGCATATGGTACACTCTCCGAAATGTAACCTACACGCAACCCTTCGCTGATGTTCGAGGCTCTGCAGCATCAGGGTTGTCACTAATACGTTGTCCACCTCTAGAGACCTCTCTTTAATAATCCCATGTTGAAGTCCAACAGAAACACTGTGGCTGAGAGATAATTCCACATACAATAGTACGAGCGAGAAACGTTCTCTATAAACTAATGAGAATATCTAAACTTTGTTAACTCTACCCGCGGATTATTGACATTCATAATATCCCTCCGCTGCACTATGACTGATATCAGCCCACTAAGCATCTTTATCCGTCATCTGTATTGTCGAATGAGGGTAGCTTCTAATATTAAGCCTCATTTATTGAGGCTATTGGCTAATGCGCTTATTACATTTGCCTAAATTCAGTAACTAAATTCGGAAGCAAAAAGCATGAGAGCAAATCAAAGTGGAATGTATTGCTCAAAGAATAAGGTCTATTTCTGTATCACTTATATTATGTAACGTATCGCTCCGCTTTTCAAAAGCTGTGATACAAAAATGGATCTTATTTCATGAAAAATACATTCCACTTTGATTTGCTCTCACGCTTTTTGCTTCTGAATTTAGTTAATGAATGATAGATGCTGAATAATATGTCGGGAAAAGAGAGGGTAGACTCACTCAAGGGAGAGCGATAGCCAACAGCTATTTTTCTGTTTTTAAGAATGCCAACCGCTCTTACGGTTAAACGGCGGTTAAACCGCTCTGAGGGAAAACATCGTGATGAAACCTGCACATTCAGACGACTTAATCTGGTTAGGTTCCCATGGTAGCAGAGGTCAGGTTAGGTTAGTCGGAGATCAAATAGGTGGCAGTCGCTCCACTGTTATTACGTAATCTTCAAAATCCTGGTTCATACTCAAAAAGGACCCCGAGACCACAACCGGGACATTAATGCCAAGATTTTTCTTTATCGATAAATAGGATAGCATTAGTAAGATATCACGATACTCCTCTTAACATTGTAGTAAACTGAAAAAAGGGCACTACATCGTCTAGACCAGGGTTATTTCTTTTATATCAAAAGGTTGCTGTTACGCCGCTTTTATACCCTTCGCTCCTTCGTGTAATAACGTCTAATCGATTGCTCGATTTAGCGAGGCCTACATCTACCTCCTATCAGAACGCCCGTCCCAGGCAGATACTAAGCTATCCACGACCGCACCGAATGAAAAATGACTCGAGCTAAACACACAATTTTTCACTTTGATTTAAAAAAAGCCTACGCTAATTTATCGCCAACTGTTTTTCCCTGATGCTGATTGATGAGGAGTTTTAAAGGTCGAAACGACGAAAGTTTTTGTGACCAATAAACTAATTAGGAGTTCTGCATAATTGATGATACATAATAAGTGTCTAGAGATTACGGAAAACCCTCCACTGATGTGGTGGAGGCTCAAATCAAGCTGTGGAGTGTAATTGACTTTTGATGTGAAGTGATTCTTGAAATAAATTTTAATGAATAAATCTGGACAAATACACAGCGCCATCTAGTCCCGAACTCAACAAAGCTATGGGTGCTAGACATTAAACAATGTGCTAGTCAATCGTTAACTACCTACTTACTTCCTCCTCCTCCTTGCGTCGTATCTCCTCAGTGCTGAGTGTCGTGACCTCGCTGAAGCACTTTTTCGCGAACTATTCGGCGCCATCTTGTCCTGTCCTCGGTGATGTGGATAGCATCACAGACCGTTGTGTTTCGTGTTGAACTAATGTGATCCGACCAGCGCGCGCATAGAACTTCGGCCTCTCGACCTGTGATCCCTCCACTTTGCCCAGTAGACACAGCTTTTGCAGGTTGTCGCTGATCTTAGATAGGTAGATAAACACTTTATTGCTCATAAAATATCGCACTTACTAACTTACTTTATATACTAGTAAACAGTAACATCCAGACCGAGAACAGAAATCATAACGCTTCACTTCAATTTCCACCCGGTCGGGAATCGAACCCTCAACCTGTGCGTGGCTTACCGGCAAATATTCACCACTGAACCACGAAGGTCGTCAAATTTTGTTTATGCGAAAGTTCAAAATAAGCATTTTATCCCATTTATTAACTAAATCCTTAATACATAACATGATTAACGAATTTCTGAGAACACATTTTTCCAACAAGGTGTCATAGCTATTAAATGCTTAAATTAAGTTGGCCTAAATCTTTTGACTCGCCTCGAATAACTCAATTTGGTAACTGATTTAAATTTGAAATTGGCTTTGCAAAATACCCGGGGTGGTCCGCTTTAACTTGGTAAGTGTAAACGGATATCATAAAAGAATTTTCTTGTAACATTACTACGAAGTTAGGCATGGCAGAGCAACAACAACAACTGTGTACCGTACACGGATTTTTGCTGCAGATCGCTTCCTACTTAAAAATGGCTCAGTGTGCAGTGAAAATCTATTTTTTTTTTTTTTTTTATATATTTTACAAGGCAAGCATTTGACCGCCATCTCACCTGTTGGTAAGTGACGATGCGGTCGAAGATGGAGCATGCCCGTCTTGGAACAGCCTATTCACTCAGCCTATTATTCATTGCCTTGAAGGCATCCAGATTATATTGATCAGGAAACACACTTGCAGGCAACGCGTTCCACTCCTTAGCCGTACGCATTATAAAGGTCGAGCCAAAGCGGCTCGTGCGGATAGCTGGAACATCCACGACATAAGGATGAAGCGCTCGCCCGGATCGCGTCTCCCGATGGCGGAAAGGGGCCGGCGGAATGAGGTCGTGCAGCTGCTTCGCACACTCTCCGAAATGTAACCTGTAGAAGACTGACAGACGCGCAACCCTACGCCGATGTTCGAGGCTCTGCAGCCTAGCCTCAACCAACTGCGGGTCACAAATTATCTTCTTAGCACGTTTTTCAACCGAATCCAAAGCCGCTAGTTGATATTTGGCTGATCCATCCCAGAGGTGGCAGCAGTACTCCATGCAGGATCGGACTTGTGCTTGATATAACTGAAGCAACTGCTTTGATGTAAAGTACCGCCTAACCTTCAAGAGGACACCAAGCTTTTTTGCTGCAGTCTTAGCCTTGGATTCGATGTACGGACCGAAGTTGAGATTTGCAAATAGCTCAACGCCAAGAAGCTGTAGGTTGTCGGTAATTTCCACAGGAACATCCCGAAAAGTTGGATTTAAATGGAATGGACTCCTTTTGGCGGAAAACAAACACGCCTGTGTTTTGGTTGCGTTGAACGCCACCAGATTGGCATCACCCCAATCAGGTCTAGTCCAGATCCGCCCTGTCATTCGGCCACCGACGCTTTTACCAGCCAATATTATAATGTTTGTATTCCTAGTACACACTTGTCCCTGCTGTACTATAGGTAAATTATCAACTAACATTTCATAGGCTCGTCGGAAGGAATCTTACAGAGAGTATATAAATGCGCTTTTGTAAACATATTTCTGATAATATTCTCTTTAAAACTTTGTGTATAATAAAGAATTTACTAATAATGAGGAAGGACTAATTATTTAGCCTATAAAATTCCAATTACCAAAGAAAAGCGTAGCTATAAATTCATTGTACATAGTTTTATCACTCCAAGTCTACAAGACTCCGAGATAAATGTTCAAGCCAGTCCATAATGGGTAAAGTTTTCTGAAATTATTTCTGGATAGTTATTAAGAGACAAGCTTTTCTGCTTCTCGGAATGTTCTACAAACGGCGTTTTGAGTTTAATCGCTGTATTTGATGCGTTGAAAGTTTGTAACAGGAAGGAAATTGTCGCTATGATTATTGGGTAACAGGAAAGTATAATATTAATGAGATGATTTTTTGGGAGTCCATAACCATAGGGTAAAAAGGAACCCTAACACACGTGCAGTATTGTACGACGTAAGTTTGTATCTTGGGTCGGTACATTCATTATCGTATATATAATAACCACAGAGTAAAAAAAAAAGAAAAAGAAAATAGCCAGTCTAATATAATAATATAACAAAAAATTTAAAACAAAATATGTAATTATTTTACCAGTAAATGAACTAACATTCTTTGTGTACGTCAATCCATTTGTGGATGTCAAATCCAAATTGATTGTCAAGGTGACGTATGGCACGCATATTATCCAAAAAGCCCGCTATACTCAGACAAGAATGTAGCTTACTTTACAATCTTTTTGCATAATTCCCTTAATAATTCCCCTTTTTATACCCCACTAAATACCTGCTGGGTACGCTAGGTTTTAATTCTCTAGAAGTAAGGCGTAACTTTAATCTGCTCTTAATGGTGTGTCTCATGTTGCGCGGAGATGCCAACTGTACGGCTCAGGTCTCACAGGTAGTGCGTTTATTTGTCCCCCCTAAGCCAAGAATAGTCCTAAGAGCTCGTCAGAACCGGCTCCGGCCATTTGGACATGCTGAACGCTCTTCAGACATCAGCACCTGAGTATGACATATTTGCTGGTGGATGGACGGACGTGCGAGGTATGTGTCTGAGATTTTGTGAGTTAATGAATGAATGAGCATTCGCAATTATTAAAAAAATTACATTGAGTGAACAAGGCTAGTGGACCTGATGGTATACCGGCAATAGTCCTGCGTAGTTGTGCCCCTGAGTTGTCTCCTGTTCTCACACGCCTGTATCGCCTCTCACTTGAGACTGGTATTGTACCTAAGTCGTGGAAGCTTGCCAATGTGCAGCCCGTGCCCAAAAAAGGCAGTCGCGCCGACCCTGCCAACTACCGCCCTATTTCGGTCACTTCCATACTCTGTAAGATTATGGAACGTGCACTAAACAACAAACTCCTTACGTATCTTGAAAGTAACGATCTCCTCAGCGACCACCAGTACGGGTTCCGCCGTGGTCGATCTACTGGGGACCTTCTGGTGTATGCCACACAATTGTGGAGTGAGGCCATTGAGAGACATGGCGAGGCCCTTGCTGTGTCTCTTGATATCTCCAAGGCCTTTGACAGGGTTTGGCATGCGGGCCTTCTAAGCAAGCTTCCTTCATTTGGTATTCCTGTTGGCTTTTGCACCTGGCTATCGAATTTTCTGAGTGGACGTTCAATCCGTGTAGTTATCGATGGCTACTCGTCTTATCTTGAGGCTAGACTTTATTCCTGCTGCATATTAACGATATGCTAACGATACCAGGTACCTTTGGGTACGCAGACGACAGCACAGTAACGGATAGATATATGTCAGATGCAAAAGCCAATAGGGACGATATTCAGTATTCTCGAGAGGTTATGGTTGATCGTTTGAACAACGCTCTCAAGGCAGTCTCTGATTGGGGTGAAGCCAATCTGGTGACGTTCAACGCAACCAAAACTCAGGCGTGTTTGTTTTCCGCCAAAAGGAGTCCATTCCATCTTACTCCAAGTTTTCGGGATGTTCCTGTGGAAATTACCGACAACCTACAGCTTCTAGGTGTTGAGCTTTCTACCAATCTCAACTTCGGTCAGTACATCGAATCCAAGGCAAAGATTGCAGCAAAAAAGGCTTGGTGTCCTCTCGAAGGTTAAGCGGTACTTCACTTCAAAGCAGTTGATTCAGTTATATCAAGCACAAGTCCGATCCTGCATGGAGTACTGCTGCCACCTCTGGGATGGATCAGCCAAATATCAACTGGCGGCTTTGGATTCGGTGGAAAAACGTGCAAAGAAGATGATTGGTGACCCACAGTTGATTGAAGCTAGGCTGCAGAGCCTTGAGCATCGGCGTAGGGTTGAGCGTCTGTCGGTCTTCTACAGGTTACATTTCGGTGAGTGTGCGAAGCAGCTGCACGACCTCATTCCGCCGTCCCCTTTCCGCCATCGGGAGACACGATCCGGGCGAGCGCTTCATCCTTATGTCGTGGATCTTCCAACTATCCGCACGAGCCGCTTTGGCTTGACTTTTATAATGCGTACGGCTAAGGAGTGGAACGCGTTGCCTGCGAGTGTGTTCCCTGATCAATATAATCTGGATGCCTTCAAGGCTAGAGTGAATAGGCTGTTCCAAGACGGGCATGCTCCATCTTCGGCCGCATCGTCACTTACCAACAGGTGAGATGGCGGTCAAATGCCTGTCTTGTTTAATATTAAAAAAAAAAACATATAATGGTAGGTTTATCGACAGCCGACTAAAAAGTAAAAATAGTTCAAAAAATTCAAATAGATCGCGTTGATACAATTTGATTCTCAGAAAGAAAACAAAAAAAGGGCTCAAAATTAATAAAAAAGGAGACTATGCATTTTCTTTGTTATAATTGTCCCTAACCTAAATATCTGTTTACAATATGTCTTCCCAAGTTATTTTGACTAACATAATGTTGACCCATTGAGATATTTATTGTTTTCGATCAATCTGAAAACGCGATTCCTTAACTCGCGCATGACTTAGTGTTGAATTTTTGTATTGCGAATAGTCTCCGGTACATTCTAGCAATATCCGGTTTTCTCCGGTTCAAACAATTTCCGGTTTATCTAGCTCCGGTGCGAAGCACTAGCAAACCTTTACTAGTAGTTTATGCAAGAGCGAGAATTATACTGTAATGTGATTCCATCCAACTAGCACTAGTCGCGGAACTTGGTTGGAACTAGTTGCGATGGAAGAAACGCTAGTCTTTGTACGTAACTGAATAATATTGTTTAAATATATTACCTTAAAATGGTAGTCTAGAAAAAGTAGGTACTATGGTAGGTTACTCCAGTACCTAGTCTTTCTTCAAATCTCCAATTCAATCTGAAAAATATACTCAACTACCGCATTTGGAAACGTTACTAATAGGCGTTGATTTATGCAACTAGTGGATCACGCGCAACTTCATTCGCGTACTTTATCCCTAACTACCCCTTTTTTCTTGCATTTAAATCTTTACCTATTCTTTAAAATCGTATTAAAATCCGTTGCGTACTTTAAAATATCTAAGCGTACATAGATACATGAGGTTCCAAAGAACGTTTTTCGCTCGTACAATTCCGATGTGGAATGAGCCCTAGCCACAGTGTTTGCTTTGGAATTTGACATGGGATCGTTCAAGAGGTGTATTAGAGGTCTCTTTAGAGGCGGGCAACGCATTTGTAGCACTGGTGTTGCTGATGTCAATAGGCGGCGGTGACCACTTTCCATCAGGCACGCTTGCCTGTTTATCTGCCGTATTACAAAAAAAGGTGGACCGCCTGTGTCTCCCTTGGCTGTAAAAAACGGTATCTTTACTGGTTTCATAGTCCGTACCGACTAATCGGCTCTAATAGCGGACTAAACGCCCACTATAAAAGAATAAAAAAATCCAAAATGCCGACTCAGCACATCTCTCTTTCCCCACCTCACCTAGCACTTGGAAAGCGCAACCCACGATTGCAATCTCGGATTCCATCAGATTTACAGCGGGTTTAAAAAGTTTTGTAGGTAGTTCTTTTTTATTGCGGGCCCCCAGATGCGAATCGTTAACCTTCTGACACTGTTTTACCATAGTACAGTGAAGACGCAGTAGGTCATCTTCGGCAGGGTAGAATGCAGAGTGCGCGGGATAACTTTTTGTGGCTGAGAGTGGAATTAAATTTGACAGACAGAAAACAAGAACAACTGCGATCAAAAACAATGACGCTATATATTGCCCAGTTAAACAAAACTTTAGGCAACGCTTATGTTGATTTAAAATATCTCTAACACGAAAAAGCATTGCACCAACACATTATCATCATCACAGCCCACAACAGTCCACTGCAGGACTTGGGGCCTCTCCCACAAAAAGGGAGGTTATTGCCATAATCCCCACGCTCGGCAGGCGGGTTGGAGATCGCAGTGTTATAATATAACAATGGAAAACGCTGCTGCCCATTTTCCAGTCTACGGAGGCGCTTAGATCTTTTGTCTCTAAAACATTAGTCGCCTTGTACGACACCCATGAGTATAAGGGGTTGGTGCTCTTCTACTCTGCCGGACACCACACGGCCTTAAGTGAAAACTAAACTAGCTAAGTCACTCTTTATTTATGACCTCAATTTTGTGTGTCCTAAATGATTTTGTGTATCCTAAGTTTGGCGCAATCAGTCGCTAACCTTGTGCGTACTCTAGCATATTTTAAATGTTTGTCACCGACGAAACAGCATTCGTTACAAAAGGCGACGTTACGAAATGACGTAGAAATTGCGCCGTAAAAAGCGACTAGTATCATACCCACTCACCACTATACTCATCTCATCTCAGCCGCATCGTCGCTTACCACCAGGTAAGATGGCGGTCTTATAAAAAAATATGCAGACCATCTATTCCCCCGTAATTCAGAAAATTCGAAACGGCGTGTTTTCTTGAGTATTATCAACACTGTTATTTTTAATCTGCCTGTCAAGCGTGGAGATTACGGTAATACCTTCTACGAATTCGGAAGAGGCTACACAAACTTATACCAGTAATTCATAACAACTATTTGTCAAAGTAGCGTTGCTATGCGTTTCTACAGTGCCGATAGATACTCAATTAGTTAGTTGGAACCCAGGTACATTAGCATGCACTGTGAGGCCTCATAGTAACATGTTATATTCCCACATACCTACGGAAGCGCGCATCGACGTTACTGCGTCGATCTCCTAAAAGTAGGGCATTGAATCATCAGCTTACCCACTATGAAGTTTAACCAGCATGAAATGAATGACAGTACAAAGAGCCTGGCAGGAACGCTACAGCCGCCTGAAATAAGCACGTCACTTGAACGTCACGTCAAACTGTCAAATGAATTATTAAGATAATTTTTTTCTCTTGCATCCTTTGGCTTTGGCTTCCGTAAGGTAACATTTCTGAACCTTAATAACAAATAACATAATAACACACGTCTTATGAGGATGACTTACTGCGATGTTCTATACTATGGCATTTTAGTGTGCACCTGACTTTGACACTGAATCGAGTTTATGGGAATAAACCGGTTTAAACTGTTTTAATGTAGGCGAAAGTGGTTTGTCCGGCTTGCGGAATGCAGTCCTGACCCCTGATTAATGGTCAAAATTACGGAAAACAGTTGAAATGTGGCCGTGCGGGTGGCAATTGTGTGTTTGAAGTATTGTGTATGTCATAACATCGAAGGTCATTTTGGCGTTAATAGCCCGGTTTTGCTCTCGCGCCCGAGCGCCCGAGTTCAGCCCTCACCATGATCCAGGATTTAGCAGATAAGGTAATTACAGTGAAGCGACTGCCATCTGACGTCCGTGACCCTGATAACAGGGGAAAATGGCCAGATTGGATCATGGTTACATATTCTGTCCCTAAAACTTAATAAAAAATATTTAGTTTAGTTTTTATAAGGGTAATATACTTAATACCTTCCTAGCAGGAGACCTTGGTCATACTCGCTTTGATTACGGCATTAGGAGTTTCACCTAACGACGTGTTTTCGATGAAGATAAATAAACAAAACCGTTATGATAAAAATCCAGTATGATTGATTATATTATATTAGTTTTATCATGCATTTTACAAACAATAATACACATATTTACAAACAATAATAATTGTCTAGTAGAGTTCCTGGGCGAAGTAAGATACTTCTGACAGCAGCTCTTTGCTAAGTGAATGCTGCCTTATACAGATCTATGATTGGTCAATTTTGTTCATTTAGACGGACGCGTAGTGCCGATTGGCACTCAAGTATTATCACGTGGAATCTTGTGCGTTCGTGAGACCTCACAGTAACGTCTTCAGATACGGGTGTTACGGCTTAGTTTCTCGTACGTTAATCTACTGTTAATCAACTAAAATTCACCATCCTTATCTACGGTGAGATAAGAAATAAAATAAAAGAAATAAGAAATAAAGAAATTTTGACAGGGACGAAAATAATTTAAATCGATGATTATCATTGACAAGCGTTTCAGAAACTGAACGTTAATTTCTCTGTTCAGTAACTGCCGCATGACCTAAATTCTGTCGAACAACTCTATGTAGAGACCCTTGCCCTACTGACAAAACTCTACCTCAGTAAAATGGAATAGAGTAGTAAACCTTTAATAGTAAGCACTGAGGGACCCGAGATTTTATGGCCTGGCTTCGTGTTGAGGAGCTAAATTATTTATTTTGCTTTTACCTGGACTGTGGAGTGTAAAATCTGAGGTTAAAATGTAAAAGTTGGCTAACAAAGATGCGAATTCTTTTATCACAGCAATATATTTTTACACTATACACTACACACACTATACGGTACACTCTCCGAAATGTAACCTACACGCAACCCTTCGCTGATGTTCGAGGCTCTGCAGCATCAGGGTTGTCACTAATACATTTTCCACCTCTAGAGACCTCTCTTTAATAATCCCATGTTGAAGTCCAACGTAAACACTGTGGCTGAGAGATAATTCCACATACAATAGTACGAGCGAGAAACGTTCTCTATAAACTAATGAGAATATCTAAACTTTGTTAACTCTACCCGCGGATTATCGACATTCATAATATCCCTCCGCTGCACTATGACTGATATCAGCCCACTAAGCATCTTTATCCGTCATCTGTATTGTCGAATGAGTGTAGCTTCTAATATTAAGCCTCATTTATTGAGGCTATTGGCTAATGTGCTTATTACATTTGCCTAAATTCAGAAGCAAAAAGCATGAGAGCAAATCAAAGTGGAATGTATTGCTCAAAGAATAAGGTCTATTTCTGTATCACTTATATTATGTAACGTATCGCTCCGCTTTTCAAAAGCCGTGATACAAAAATGGATCTTATTTCATGAACAATACATTCCACTTTGATTTGCTCTCACGCTTTTTGCTTCTGAATTTAGTTAATGAATGATGGATGCTGAATAATATGTCGGGAAAAGAGAGGGTAGACTCACTCAGGGGAGAGCGATAGCCAACAGATATTTTTCTGTTTTTATTTACTTAATAATTAATTTTAAACTGATATAATTTCTGTAGAAAACCCTTTAGGTGGTCAGTGACCATTTCTTAATATGACATTATTTAGATTTGACCAGTTCTGGACGCGACCACTTTTTGTTTATGCCAGTTCTAAAGGAGATCATTTCTGTATTTGACCACTTCGTTACATGTTCACCCTTAGCACAGCTCACAAAAAAAACTAAACAGGTAACTCCTTACATACAAAACAGTGACAAAAATGTTCATACAATTGGCTATTCAGTGTGCAGCTATGTCCAGTACGAAAACCAGTGACTAGTACAAACAAATTTTATGTGCAAAAATATTTCAGTAGCAAGTAACAAGGTATCTGGAACACATGAAATTCCATTAATTACAATAAGATTCGTCAGCAACAAAAATCAACGATCACGTTTAAATAAAGATATGCCATTTACACGCTTAGCTCTTCACGTAGCTCAAGCTCGCGCGTAGCTCAGTGCTACGCGTGGCTTATAGATGCTGTAGCTTATTATAAATTTTATTTTATTTATTAGTTTATTTCACAGTTTTACAGCAGTTAAATCCATTTTACTATAGAGTGTAGAGGAATATTGCGATCTTGACTATCTGAGATGGATACGCTCTGGTTTGCGGGTAGCTCAGTGCTACGCATGACTCATAGATACATATAGCTTCGTTATACTATCGAGGAATATTGCGTTCTGTACTGTCTAAGATGGACCCGCTCAGGCTTCTACGTAGCTTAGTTTTACTTGTGGCATATGGCTCTACGTTTATTAGCTTACATGAAGAAATTAGATTTTGTGTCGTGTGTAAAATGAAAATCATTGATAATCACCCACCCTACGAGTATTGATACATGTACAGTCAGCTGCAGATTGAATGGACCCTAGCATACACTAAATGTATGGTATTTGTATGTAGTTGAATCTGCTGGACCTATAAATTTAATATTTCTTAAATACTGCAAGTGAACTTGGTTATTTTCAAGGAAAAGGTATGAAACGAGAATGAGAAATTTGTTTTAAAATAAACGAGTAGAAAGTCGGGGTAAATCGTAGATCAAGGAAAAAAGAAACAGTTTTTCACGTAGACACCACCATATGTAAAAAATAATCATATTTATTTTAGTTGTATCTTATTTGTCCTTATGTGAGTTCATACAATAAACAAAAAAATGAAATCCACGAATACACACTCCTAGAGAAGATTGATGTTTAAAATTTTCGCTAAGACATGGATAATTAATTAGGCAACTCTGTGTAAAGGGATGTGGTATCCATCCTACAAAGCAGACATAGTAGGTCATAAGTAATTTTACTTTTCGATTAAATGAGTGCCACGAACGTGAGGGTCTCCATTTGGACGATATTATTTCTAAGAAATAAATTTCCAAATTGTTTTTTTTAATAATCAATAAAAATTGTTCGGTACACAGCTTACTTTTTTTTAATCGTTCCACTAAATATAAGCTTTCTTTTGAGACACCTTGTATAATAAAATAACAAAAAAATCAAAACAAAATATTTAATTATTTTACCAGTAAATGAACTAAAACTGTTTGTGTACGTCAATCCATTTGTGGATGTCAAATCCAAATTGATCGACAAGGTGACGTTGGCACGCATATTATCCAAAAAGCTCGCTATACTTAGCCATGAATGTAGCTTTACAATCTTTTTGCATAATTCCTTTGATAGTTTCCCTTTTTATACCCTACTAAATACCTGCTGGGTACGCTAGGTTTTAATTCTCTGGAAGTAAGGCGTAACTTTAATCTACTCATAATGGTGTGTCTAATGTTGCGCGGGGATGCCGACTGTACGGCTCTGGTCTCACAGGTAGTGCGTTTATTTTTCCCCCCTAAGCCAAGAATAGTCCTAAGAGCTCGTCAGAATCGGCTCCTCGCGACTGCAGCCGCGCGAACTGTGGATCGCGCGCATTCTCCTCTAATTCGCGCCATGGACATGCTGAACGCTCTTCAGACATCAGCACCTGAGTGTGATATATTTGCTGGTGGATGGACGGACGTGCGAGGTATATGTCTGAGATTTTGTAAGTTGATGAATGAATGAGCGTTCGTAATTAATAAAAAAATTACATTGAGTTGTGCCATAGTTTCTTACTATTTATTTGTAACTTTGTTGTCATGTTTGTAGTGCATTAGTATTAAGTACCTACCTACTGTAATGCTACAAATGTATGTTGAAATAAATAATACTAATACAGGAAGTTAAATAAATGCTTTCATATAAAGAATAGCCTTCGTTCGTACTCTGTTACAGTCGGGTACTCGATAGATGGCTCTGATCGTTATTTACTACGCGCTAATGAATAAGCCCTGTGAAACGTGGCAGTTGATTAGTGTCTCCTATCGACTTAGGTGAGATTCTAGGAAACAAGCACTAGGCTATTCAGGCTACGTATTTGTTCCCAAGTATGCCAGTCTAGATTAATAGAAAGTTAGGTTAGTAGGTTAGTTAGTTAGAGAGAGTAGCTTTACACCGGAGCAAAAAGTTTTGGTTTTTTTCAGCGGTTTCCCAAAAAAAATAGAATGGTAGGTTTATCCAGAGCCGACTAAAAAGTACAAATAGTTCAAAAAAATTAAAATAGATCTCGTTGATACAACTCGATTATCAGAAAAAAATCAAAACTAAGGCTTAAAATTAATAGCAAAGGAAACCATGATTTTTTTTAGTATTGTCACTTAGTATCTGTTCACAAAATGTATTTCCAAGTTTCTTTGGCTAACATAATGTACCTGTAATGTGTGTGATACCTGTTGTGTTGTTTTTCTCTATCACAATATTGTATACCTGTTATTGCGCACAATAAACTGTTAAATAAATCAATAATGTTGACCCGTTCACATACTTATTGTTTTCGATCAATCAGAAAACACGATTTCTTGACTCGCGCATTTCTGAATGTTAAATTTTTGTATTACGAATAGTCTCCGGTACATTCTAGCAATATCCGATTTTCTCCGGTTCAAACAATTTCCGGTTTATCTAGCTCCGGTGCGAAGCACTAGCAAACCTTTACTAGTAGTTTATGCAAGAGCGAGAATTATACTGTAATGTGATTACATCCTACTAGTACTAGTCTTTGTACGTAACTGAATAATATTGTTTAAATATATTACCTTAAAATGGTAGTCGAAAAAAAGTAGGTACTATGGTAGGTTACTATAGTACCTAATCTTTCTCCAAATCTCCAATTCAATCTACAAAACATACCCAACAAGTGCAAAACTGACACCCGCATTTAGAAACGTTACTAATAGGCGTTGATTTATACAACTAGTGGATCACGCGCAACTTCGTTCGCGTACTTTATCCATACCTACCCCTTTTTTCTTGCATATAAATCTTTACATATTGTTCAAAATCGTATTAAAATCCGTTGCGTTCTTTAAAATATCTAAGCGTACATAGATACATGAGGTTCGAAAGAACGTTTCTCGCTCCTACGATTCGGATGTGGAATGAGCCCCAGCCACAGTGTTTGCTTTGGTCTTTGACATGGGATCGTTCAAGGGGTGTATTAGAGGTCTCTTTAGAGGCGGGCAACGCATTTGTAGCACTGGTGTTGCTGATGTCCAGAGGCGGCGGTGACCACTTTCCATCAGGCCCGCTTGCCTGTTTATCTGCCGTATTACAAAAAAAAGGTGGACCGCCTGTGTCTCCCTTGGCTGTAAAAAACTGTATCTTTACTGGTTTCATAGTCCGTACCGACTATTAGGCTCTAATAGCAGACTAAACGCCCACTGTAAAAGAATAAAAAATCCAAAATGGCGACTCAGCACATCTCTCTTTCCCCACCTCACCTAGCACTTGGAAAGCGCAACCCACGATTGCAATCTCGGATTCTATCAGATTTACAGTGGGTTTAAAAAGTTTTGTAGGTAGTTCTTTTTTATTGCGGGCCCCCAGATGCGAATCGTTAACCTTCTGACACTGTTTTACCATAGTACAGTGAAGACGCAGTAGGTCATCTTCGGCAGGGTAGAATGCAGAGTGCGCGGGATAAATTTTTGTGGATGACAGTGGAATTAAATTTGACAGACAGAAAACAAGAACAACTTCGATCAAAAACAATGACGCTATATTTTGCATAGTTAAACTAAACTTTAGGCAACGCTTAAGTTGATTTAAAATATGTCTAACACGAAAAAGCATGCACCAACACATCATCATCATCACAGCCCACAACAGTCCACTGCAGAACTTAGGGCCTCTCCCACAAAAAGGGAGGTTATTGCCATAATCCCCACGCTCGGCAGGCGGGTTGCAGATCGCAGTGTTATAATATAACAGTGGAAAACGCTGCTGCCCATTTTCCAGTCTACGGAGGCGCTTAGATCTTTTGTCTCTAAAACATTAGTCGCCTTGTACGACACCCATGAGTATAAGGGGTTGGTGCTATTCTACTCTGCCGGACACCACACGGCCTTAAGTGAAAACTAAACTAGCTAAGTCACTCTTTATTTATGACCTCAATTTTGTGTGTCGTAAATGATTTTGGGTATCCTAAGTTTGGCGCAATCAGTCGCTAACCTTGTGCGTGCGTCTAGCATATTTTAAATGTTTGTCACCGACGAAACAGCATTCGTTACAAAAGGCGACGTTACGAAATGACGTAGAAATTGCGCCGTAAAAAGCGACTAGTATCATACCTACTCACCACTATACTCATCTCATCTCAGCCGCATCGTCGCTTACCAACAGGTAAGATGGCGGCCTTACAAAAAAATATGCAGACCATCTATTCCCCCGTAATCCAGAAAATTCGAAACGGCGTGTTTTCTTGAGTATTATCAACACTGCGATTTTTAATCTGCCTGCCAAGCGTGGAGATTACGGTAATACCTTCCACGAATTCGGAAAGTAATATCTAAAGTAAGTAGCGTTACTATGCGTTTTTACAGTGCCGATAGATACTCAATTAGTTATTTGGAACCCAGGTACATTAGCATGCACTGTGAGGCCTCATAGTAACATGTTATATTCCCACATACCTACGAAGTTACTGCATCGGCGTTACTGCGTCGATCTCCTAAAAGTAGGACATTAAATCATCAGCTTACCCACTATGAAGTTTAACCAGCATGAAATGTATAGACAGTACAAAGAGCTTGGCAAGAACGGTACAGCCGCCTGAAATAAGCACGTCACTGAACGTCACGTCAAACTGTCAAATGAATTATTAAGATAATTTTTTTTTTTTGCATCCTTTGGCTTTGGCTTTCGTAAGGTAACATTTCTGAACCTTAATAACAAATAACATAATAACACACGTCTTATGAGGATGACTTACTGCGATTTTCTACACTATGGCATTTTAGTGTGCCCCTGACTTTGACACTGAATCGAGTTTATGGGAATAAACCGGTTTAAACTGTTTTAATGTGGGCGAAAGTGGTTTGTCCGGCTTGCGGAATGCAGTCCTGACTCCTGATTAAAGGTCAAAATTACGGAAAACAGTTGAAATGTGGCCGTGCGGGTGGCAATTGTGTGTTTGAAGTATTGTGTATGTCATAACATCGAAGGTCATTTTGGCGTTAATAGCCCGGTTTTGCTCTCGCGCCCGAGCGCCCGGGTTCAGCCTTCACCATGATCCAGGATTTGGTAGATAAGGTAATTACATTGAAGCGACTGCCATCTGACCTCTGTGACCCAGATAATAGGGGAACCTGGTCATATTGGACAATGGTTACACTTTCAGTTCTTAAAATTAAATAAAAAATATTTTCTTAAGTTTTTATAAAGGTTTGAATATACCTTCTGAGCGGAAGACCTTGGTCATACTCGCTTTGAAAACGGCATTAGGATGTGTTTTCGATGAAGATAAATAATCAAAACCGTTATGATAAAAATCCAGTATGATTATATTCTATTAGTTTTATCATCTTTAAGTCGCGTCACACTACTATTTACAAACAATAATACACATATTTACAAACAATAATAATTGTCTAGTAGAGTTCCTAGGCGAAGTAAGATACTTCTGACAGCAGCTCTTTGCTAAGTGAATGCTGCCTTATACAGATCTATGATTGGTCAATTTTGTTCATTTAGACGGACGCATTGTGCCGATTGGCACTCAAGTATTATCACGTGGAATCGTGTGCGTTCGTGAGACCTCACAGTAACGTCTTCAGATACGGGTGTTACGGCTTAGTTTCTCGTACGTTAATCTACTGTTAATCAACTAAAATTCACCATCCTTATCTACGGTGAGATAAGGATGGTGAATTTTAAGAAATAAGAAATAAAGAAATTTTGACAGGGACGAAAATAATTTAAATCGATGATTATCATTGACAAGCGTTTCAGAAACTGAACGTTAATTTCTCTGTGCAGTAACTGCCGCATGACATAAATTCTGTCGAACAACTCTATGTAGAGACCCTTGCCCTACTGACAAAACTCTACCTCAGTAAAATGGAATAGAGTAGTAAACCTTTAATAGTAAGCACTGAGGGACCCGAGATTTTATGGCCTGGCTTCGTGTTGAGGAGCTAAATTATTTATTTTGCTTTTACCTGGACTGTGGAGTGTAAAATCTGAGGTTAAAATGTAAAAGTTGGCTAACAAAGATGCGAATTCCTTTATCACAGCAATATATTTTTACACCGAAAAATGGAAACTTTCACGGATTTCCTACAGATACGAAACCTTATAGTAAGTAAGCAACATAAAAATAGGTATCCGTTGTAGGAATTATAGGGCCCTATCACCATTCCCTGTGCCCATGCCTATGCTCATTTAGTGATGATGATGACGAATCTGTGATGAAAAAGATGATGATCTAACTCTATTCATATGTTTTTTTATGTATAAAGCTAATGTTTTTGTTTATTTTTTAATTGATAGCGGTCCGGCTCTACTTGGCATTATCGGGCACTGACCGGCTCTGTCTGGTATTGTCGGACATGGTCCGGCCGTTGTCGGCGTGTTGTGTGCTCCGGTCATGGGGCGGCCAACATGTCACTGTGTGTTTCCTTACCACTTTCCTACCCCCTCGTCTTTGACTATTGTCCTACTCAATAAATAAATTTTGAATTTTGAACCCACCAATCTCCAAAGTTACTGAACCGACAATGAAAATTCTTTCACAAATAGGAAGCTACTTTCATTTCGAGTGCCATAAGGTACTCCCGGAACAGTAACAGGATCCCGCGGGATGTTTTAGCTTTAACTCGGGTGAACAGCGGGGGACATAGAAACAGTAAGCCAATTAGCTCGTGAGACTGTTCAACGAGTCTCAGGGTCCCCAGCATAAGGCCTAGGCCAACCTCGCTTCGCCAACGTTATTAAGAGGCTCACAAAGGATGTTGAACTCATTGCGGTGCTCAAGCACTCTAGATAGGATAGGCTAGTGCCTCAAAGTACAAAATGGTCACCCATCCAATTCCCGTACTCTGCGTGTGTTGCTTAATTTTTGTTATCGGCCTAGATTCTTTAAATAAAACGACATGTAAAATGCAATTTCAGTTTTATTTTATTTCCACAAACATATGTTTTCTTATATCATCACCGACAAAAATACAAGTTTGATTCTGGCGTTGTAATATTAAATATTTATTTTACTTATAGTACTTATACAATATGCTTAGTAGAAAAAGCTCGTAAAATCTGATAATTATCAATATACAATATTTACAATGATTACACTAATTTCATATTTCTTAATAACATAATTTAAAAACTATGATGATGGTAATCGGAACATTAAATTTTATAAATTTATCGTTGCTGACTCTACATAAAAATATTTCATTTAAAATGAAATTTAAAAAAATATTATTTCTGTATAGTGTTACATTTCATTCCATGTCTTTAGCATAATTTATGAAACAGGTTATATGTATAAGTACCTATACATATAAATATACTGACTGAAGTATATAACTATTGGTTAGCAGAAATAGATCTCAGGTTCAAATCTTTATCTACTTTGTGAGCGATTAAGTGTAGGTATTTACTATTGTTAGTTAATTTCATCATGATTATATCCTAAATACGTTTCACTATTAAAAATTTCCTACGATCATTTATTTACAAACGCTACTTATCAAAATACTGATTGGTAAATAACACAATTTATTTAGTTCTTAATATTACGATTTTTTTTGGTAAATATATAATTTGTTGAAGTGTGAAATATCTACATTGATAAAAATTATTTAATTTTCAAACATATTCACATTTCCGACAATATTTACTTAATAATTAATTTTAAACTGATATAATTTCTGTAGAAACCCCTTTAGGTGGTCAGTGACCATTTCTTAATATGATATTATTTAGATTTGACCAGTTCTGGACGCGACCACTTTTTGTTTATGCCAGTTCTAAAGGAGGTCATTTCTGTATGACCACTTCGTTACATGTTCACTCTCAGTACAGCTCACAAAAAAACTAAACAGGTAACTCCTTACATACAAAACAGTGACACAAATGTTCATACATTCGGCTATTCAGCGTGCAGTTATGTCCAGTACGAAAACCAGTGACTAGTACAAACAAATTTTATGTACTAAAATATTTCAGTAGTAACTAACAAGGTTTATGTCTGGAACACATATGAAATTCCATTAATTACAATAAGATTCGTCAGCAACAAAAATCAACAGATCACGTTTAAAAAAAGATATGCCACTTACACGCTCAGCTCTTCACGTAGCTCAAGCTCGCTTATGGCTACATGAAGCTCAGGATCGCTCGTAGCTTAGTTTTACGCGTGGCACATGGCTCTACGTAGATTAGCTCAGTCGTAGCTCAGCGCTACACGTCGCTTATATGTACACGTAGCTTTGGCTCGCGCGTAGCTAAGTGCTACGTGTGGGTCATGGCTATTAGCAAGCCTGCTACGACACGCTGTGTCTATTTTATATGCTCTCTCAACGCGTGATTCTGATACTTCCATGATATGATAACCGTATAAAGTGTGATACATAACACATTAATGAAGAAATTAGATTTTGTGTCGTGTGTTAAATGAAAATCATTGATAATCACCCACCCTACCGTAACTATCGGGTATTGATACATGTACAGTCAGCTTCAGATTGAATGGACCCCCCTAGCATACACTAAATGTATGGTATTTGTATGTAGTTGAATCTGCTGGACCTATAAATTTAATATTTCCTAAATACTGCAAGTGAACTTGGTAATTTTCAAGGAAAAGGTATGGAACGAGAATGAGAAATTTGTTTTAAAATAAACGAGTAAAATGTCGGGGTAAACCGTAGATCAAGAAAAAATGAAACAGTTTTTCACGTAGACACCACTATACGTAAAAAATAATCCTATTTATTTTAGTTGTATCTTATATGTCCTTATGTGAGTTCATACAATAAACAAAAAATCTAAATCCACGAATACACACTCCTAGAGAAGATTGATGTTTTGTTTGCTAGGACATGGATAATTAATTAGGCAACTCTGTGTAAAGGGATGTGGTATCCATCCTACAAAGTAGACATAGTAGGTAAGGGAGGCGATGCCGTGTGGTATTCTTCCTACAAAGCAGAAATAGTAAGTGTAAAGCGCAGTCCTAATTGGCAACGGCCGTGCGACCATGGTCGTACGACTAATAGAAGATCTCAAAATCGCTCGTGGCACGCTCATGGTCGTGCAACCGTGGCCAATTAGGACATCGCCTATCTTTTCCGCTCATGTGTCGAACATGGAGAAATTTACCCAATGGAGGAAGCTAGCAGCGGACCCCGTGCAAGGGTAGATAAGTGTGGCGATGTCGTGTGCTATTTATTTATTTAACTGTTTATTGTACACAATAATTATATACAGAGAAATAAAACAGTGCAGAAGATACAACAGGCGCTGCTTATTTCTAAAAAGAAATCCTATTCTTCCTACAAAGTAGAAATAGTAGTTGTATCTCTTCCACTTATGTGTTTCCAACATGGAGAAATTTATCCAATAGAGAAAGCAAGCAGGGGACCCCAAGCGTGGGGACAGTAAGGGTTAGTAAGGGTGGCGATGTCGTGTGCTATTCTTCCTAGAAAGAAAAAATTGTAGGTATATCTTTTTTGGTCGTGTGTGTCAAACGTGGAGAAATATATCGAATGGAGACGTTGGTCGGACGTGCGACCACGCACACGCATCCAAAAAGCAACTTTATTTTGTATTAAGTAAGAATTAGTAAAGTAACTGTTTAGATGTCTCCTAGGTCGGCCTTATCTCAAGTTAAGTAGAGTGCCTGCGCAGTCTTTTGTGTCACCCGCGCGTCGGCCAATGGCGATGACAAGTGTTCGCTTTCATTTTCCTCTATTTATTTATAGGCTATTTTTACCGAAACTGCAGAGCCTGCGGGAAAACCTAACCAAATATTACGCGGACGAAGTCGCGGGCCAAAGCTTCTTGTGGATAAAAATACCTTTCAGCTGTAACTTGGAACATATTCTGACAAATATCTCAAGATTAAATAAGAAATACAATTTTAGCGTTAATGTCCCGGTTGTGCTCTCGAGGACGAGGGCCCGGGGTCCGCCTTGACCATGGTCCATTTGATTGGCAATCAGTGGAGCGACTACCAGTAGACTGACCTTCGTGACCCTGCTACCAGGGGATCCTGACCAGATTGGATCATGGTTATAAATTCAGTTGCCTGAATTTGCAGGTTTAATCACGATGCTTTCCCTCACCGTAAAAGCATTGGTTAGAATTCAACTAATGTACATAACTGAGAAAAGGTCATTGGCTTACGAGTCGGATACTCAATCGGCCACCGACTCTACAAATATCTCAAGATTAAATAAAATTAATCTTAAATTAATTTTTCTCCTATAAAATTAAAAATTAATAAATTTCGGTAGTATATTTAGAATTATATTAAATTTAATTTCATGCCCACGAACCGAGCAAAAACAAAAATCCTTCTTTCTTCAAAGTAAACGAGTTAGTAATGAAATTCAGTGATATTAAATTAAAGCAGAGACAAGACGTCGTAAGATTAGCTTGCGGGTAAAAAAGAGTTTCTTTGTAGACACAACCCGTTTAATATCTTTTAAATAAGAACCTAAATTCTCACTAAACAGCTGGAGACAACGCTTTATTCTTTTTAAGTGTATTTTTTCTATTTATAGATGGAGAAAACTAGAAAGCGAGTAACCTGGGGCTCTATTTTTTAATAGCGTGGTTCGTTTCGTTCGGTTTTCATTTTTGATTTTCGGCATGAAAAACTCTATTTTTTTTAAATCACATTTGAAACACCAAAATAGTACGGTTCAAAAATAGTGAAAATCAGCATTATGCATCAAAATATCGAATTTTTCATACCGAAAATTACAATTGAAAACCGTTCAAATCGAGACGAGCACATTCAAGAAGAGGGCCCTGATGGAAAGTGGGCAGTGAGATCACCGTCTTCCATGGACACCAGCAATAACCACGAGGGTCAAATGCGTTTGAGAAATGTGCAGACTTGAGAATATTAATGCAGGAAGAGCATTTTATAGTAATGTATACCAGGGAGACTAGGGGAGGGGCTTTAAAGGTGTAAAAACGTATTTACATCTTGACCACTGGATTATGAATGGATAATCTAGAAATAATAAAGACAAACGATAAAAACTAATACATTTTATAATTCTAACCCTTTTCATTTTAAAATTATCATGCATTCATCAAACATTTCTGATGTTACATTTTTGTTTCTCTAGCTAAAATCGTCCGACATCCACATAGCTTTATATTGCAACAAGCTTATTTACCTGCGCCTTCGTCCACATAAAATTCAGTTACTACGTTTCGAACCTGTTCCCGTGGGAACCACATCGAATTTCGGGAAAAACTATAGCCTATGTTACTCCCCAATAACAAAGCTTTCTATGCGTCAAAGAATTTTCAAAATCGGTTAAGAAGTTTTTGAATAAATCCATTACAAACAAATAATCAAACATTTTCTCCGCCTAATATTAGTATGGATACTCATATCTCCCTACGAAGCTCAACAACTTCGCTAACCTTCAGCTAAACATTTGAAAGGCCCTCACGCCACGAATTGGGTGCTTCGCCTTCATTATCAGCCTATTATAAAGGGGTCTGAAGGGGTTTAATGACACCCCAGAATGGACAAGATACGAGTATATTGTCGGGCCTAATGTCAAATGTATACGTAGCACAGAGGCCGCACAGAGGCGTTTTTCTAATTAGGTGTGCGATGAGATTTCTCGTAGTCTAATGCCCGATTTAACTGACGAGCGTCAGTAGCGTCAGTAGTGGTTAAGTTACGGGATTCGATCCCACTGCGACCATGTACCAATGACTGTTTTCTGAATTATGTACCTACATTAGTTGAATACTAACTGATGCTCTTACGGCGAGGGAATGAAACCTGTACATTGTACTGCACGTAACCATGATCCAATCTGGTCAGGTTCCCCTGGTAGTGTAGTCACGGAGCCCAGATGGCATTTGCCCTATTGTAATTACCCGATCTGATAAATCCTTGATCATGGTCAAGGCGGACACCAGGCCCTCGTTATATCACACCGGGACATTAACGCCAACATGATTATTATTGTAATAAAACATAAAATACAAAATTGTGCAATCGGACGAAACCCGGTCAAAAGACATAGTATAAATCAAACAACACAATGTATGGTTTAAGTTACAATTATACACTTGCTTTCAATAAATACGTGAGTACACTCCATCCATGAACAGTTTCTAGGACGTCAATGTAAACATTGCCTCACTGTAGAATGTTTACTAATACCTTAATTATGACGTAAAAACATTAGTACCTTGACAGGGCCGGACTCGGTGAGAGTGGGGATCATAAAAGTATTTAGTTTGTTTTTTGTTACTCTGTGATAAACGAGCTGACAACCTGATAGTAAGTGGGATTACAGGTAACAAAAAAAACCTCAGGTGCGTTGTCACTGTGAGGACTAAGATGAAATGCCTCATGACTGTGATTTCGCATGTAATTTAATGTTAATATATGTATGTTAACTATTTGTAGTCCATGATCAATCTGATTAACTTAAAGATAAATAAGAAGTATTAAATCAACCATTATCCATTAGGTTTACCTAAGAATATGATAATTAATACAAATAGTCGTGGAATAGTCGTTGTCGTTCGACAAAAAAATTTAAAATAAATTTGGGTTTTTAGAAAATTTGATTATTAAAGATTAATGTTGTAAGTAATACTTGCCTTCTAAAACACCTAATTGTACAGATTCACACTGTCCTCGTTGCGAGATCAAAATTTGACTAAAAGGAATATTATATATTAACTTACACCAGGGAGCCGTTTCATAAAAATAATGTACCGTCACGGGAATTACCTTTCCTTACTTTAGTTGTGGGTCCGCTTTCTTCTATTACTAATAATAGTTTGAACTAATCATTATATCAGCCGAAAGACGCCCACTGCTACCTCAGAGATCTCCACAAAGGCCGGTCATGTGCCTTCCACGTCTAGCTGGTACCTGCGATATTTACCAGGTCGTCGGTCCACCTTGTGGGAAGCCTACCCACGCAGCGTATTCCACCACTAATACCGACTCCATGTACGAAACGGGCCCTTACCTATGAAACTTATTAATCCTATGAATGGAAATAGCAATTAGCGTCTGACAAAAGCTTGGTGGAAAGCCTGATTCAGAGCTTTCCGACTATCTTACTACACATAAATGTCAAAATCCGTCCCTGTACTCGGTAACGGCAACTCCTTAACTCAATAGCGTAAGAGCGTAAGAGGCATCTCCCATAATTGGTCGGGTTTTCGACTTTATCGTCACACGACACCAACCACGCGACAAACTAAGTGGGCACCAAATGTTTCTGATTACACTCGGAATCGAGTTTGCGATTTCAAAATGCAATCAATCTCAATCTAACTTTGTAATTAATTGCTGTATCGCTTACAGTTTTGTTCGGATCACCTAATTAGTTATCGGAATTACGAATTTCATTTGTTCTAAAATTTATTTCTACAACAATATTGGGAGTATCATATACATTAGACAACTTGATGATCTTAAAAGCTACTGGTTTAAAATTTACATCCTCATCGCTATTTTACTTTACGAAATCTATTTCAATAATCCTTTTAATATTCTAATACACGGTCGTCACTTTCCTCTTATTTTTAATCTGACAACTATTAAGGCTACGATTAAACTTAAACTTGAACCCGTTTTTCTCTTCGTCCTCCATCGTAAACAGTTCTTTCTCGTCCTTCTCACGATAATCAGCGTACGTATCACTGTGTCTCTCATCAACTATGCTAGGCTTACCGAATTCGCACGTGCTGCCACCAACATGACTCTTAAAGCAATCGTAGTAAGGTTTACAATCGATGCTGTTAGTACTCCTGGCTATATAACTCTCAACACCGTCGGACCTTCGAAGCTCATTGTTGAAACCCACGTAGAAGTTCTCTTTCAATTGTCAATCTCGACCCACGTCGGTCGCTAGAGTGAATCTTGTCGCTGACTCACTGATGGATTCGTCCCTGACTTTTGGTCGTCGATTGCCGTTCATTTGTTCGATGAATGAGGTGTTCGTATTCCTGATGTAGTCTCGGTGGATATTGTTGTGGTTCGAAGGCGAGAGGTGGGTCAGTCTGTAGCTGACGCAGGAGTCGTTCCGGCGAACTACGGTTCTGGTGGTCCCAGCCCTGGAGCTCCCGATGGGGGCGAAGGAGGTGCCGTTCTGGTCCGGAGGCGGTGAAGAGTGGCAGCAGCAGAAACACTTGAAGTAGGACCTGTGGAATTCGCGCCGGAATTTGCCTGTAACAATGGAGAAGGCGTTAGATGGGGCAGTTTTACTTCTACATCTGCGGATGTGCCCTCGCGCGTGAGGGCATGAGGTCCAGCTTGACCATGATCCAGGATTGCGCAGATCCGGTAATTACAGTAGAGGGACTGCCATCTGACCTTCGTTTAGTCGTCTTAATGAGCAGGTTTCACAATGTTTTCCCTCACCGTACGAGCATCATTAACCACTTAGCAGATTAGATAATGGTATTGGATCAACGTTAATAGGAAATATAACAATTGTAATACTAATGATTTGAATAAAATGCAATAGAAAGGTGTGGTCATCCACTGCAGTGCATAATAATAATATGATACGGAGTGCCAATCACCTCCCGAGTTAGTTCAACCAGTCTCAGGGTCCCCAGCGAGCATAAGACCGGAAACTGGATGGGTGACCGTTTCGTACTTTGAGGGCAGTAGAACTTCAGCACCGCAACGAGCTCGCCATTTAATTGGTGTACCACTTAATACAATTGGCATGGTTGACTGCAGTGTATCTTCGTGTATAATAAGTATTGTATGACCAATTCCAAGTATTGGAAGTGCTTCAAAGTGTAATATAGAAATTGTGCTTGAAAAAAAATGCTACACGAATAAGGATCCCTTGAAATATGAAACTAAATTATAATACAAGTCAATCTTAATGTGAGCACAAAAGAAACAGGAAATAAAACAAAAATGTGGTACCAGAATGACTACATAATATTAATAAAATTGATTTTGTTTTTATTATCCCTAATCAATCTTCCTTGATGTTGTTTCCATCTATTAATTTCCTCTGTCACTGAAATAGCAGCAGTAAACAGCGTTCACAAATAAGTATTAAAACTTAAATACCAAATAAAGTTGTTTGTCTTTGAAAACGGTTGCTGTCTTCAGTTTTATAAGAAACTAGCTGCCCGACGCGAATTCGTTCGCTTAGTATTTTGTACCCTTACCATACTCTACCCTATTCTACATTACTACTACTCTCTCGCTACTCACATCACAGCCCATAACAGCCCACTGAAGGACTTAGTGCCTCTCCCACGAAAGGGGAGGCTTTTGCAATAATCTCCACACTTGATAGGCGGGTTGGAGATCGCAGTGTTATGAATATAACAATGGAAAACGCTGCAGCCCATTTTCCAGACCACGGAGACTCTTGAAATTTTGCCTCGGCAACATTAATCGACTTGTACGACACCCACGAGTGTAAGGGGTTGGTGCTATTCTAGTCTGCCAGACAGCACACGGCCATCCTATCCCTACCCTAATCCTATCCTACATCTATACCACTTCTACTCTACACCTATGCTATACCAACCCTACCCTAACCTACCTCTATCAGAACCCACCCCTATCTACCTTTTTTTATTTAATACACACCTCTTCTTGTTAATTACTTAATTAACAAAAAAAGAACTAAGTAGCTGCACCTGTTCTAAAGTATTGCGCACTTTCAGTAAATACCTTTTTTTTGTTGACTTTTTCTAGAGATACAGGGTGTCCCGTAAGTCGACGTCAAGCCGGAATCGGGTGATAGTCCAAATCATAATAGTTACTAGAAAAATAATAAATAAAATCTAAGTCTTGAATTTTTGAAATTATAGGCTTTTCTTTTTTTTTCGGGAAAATGTACACCCTGTGATGGTTTTTTAGCTCCTGTTGCTACAAATCTTAACTTTTTTTCAATTTAATTTTTCTTATGTAATCCCTAATAGTGCTAATCTAACCAATTACTTAGAATTCTAAGTCAACTGCTCCAGCTTGGAAGAAAGTGTCACATTATGGCGTACAATGAATAGACAATTAATATTTCGTCCAACTTTAACGGACCGTACTGAAAAAAATAGGAACTACGCCAGGTTGGCAAGTAGCACTAAAAGTTGACGCATTTAATAAGGATTCTAAAATGGTATAATACTTGCTACATTATTTCTTTGATTACGGAGAAAAAAAAATTCCTTCAAGAAACCCAGTTTCGAAAATTTTTTCTTTACCTACTAAACATTATTCTAGTGCGTTCAAAGCTTGCCTAAGACCGAGTAAGACGGAGAGTCATTCATGAAATGTGAGTGAGGCTTGTAGGTTCTACAAACGGCGTTTTGAGTTTAATCGCTGTATTTGATGCGTTGAAAGTTTGTAACAGGAAGGAAATTGTCGCTATGATTATTGGGTAACAGGAAAGTATAATACTGTATTAATGAGATGATTTTTTGGGAGTCCGTAACCATAGGGTAAAAAGGAACCCTAACACACGTGCAGTATTGTACGACGTAAGTTTGTATCTTGGGTCGGTACATTCATTATCGTATATATAATAACCACAGAGTAAAAAAAAAGAAAAAGAAAATAGCCAGTCTAATATAATAATATAACAAAAAATATAAAACATATTATCCAAAAAGCCCGCTATACTCAGACAAGAATGTAGCTTACTTTACAATCTTTTTGCATAATTCCCTTAATAATTCCCCTTTTTATACCCCACTAAATACCTGCTGGGTACGCTAGGTTTTAATTCTCTAGAAGTAAGGCGTAACTTTAATCTGCTCTTAATGGTGTGTCTCATGTTGCGCGGAGATGCCAACTGTACGGCTCAGGTCTCACAGGTAGTGCGTTTATTTGTCCCCCCTAAGCCAAGAATAGTCCTAAGAGCTCGTCAGAACCGGCTCCGGCCATTTGGACATGCTGAACGCTCTTCAGACATCAGCACCTGAGTATGACATATTTGCTGGTGGATGGACGGACGTGCGAGGTATGTGTCTGAGATTTTGTGAGTTAATGAATGAATGAGCATTCGCAATTATTAAAAAAATTACATTGAGTGAACAAGGCTAGTGGACCTGATGGTATACCGGCAATAGTCCTGCGTAGTTGTGCCCCTGAGTTGTCTCCTGTTCTCACACGCCTGTATCGCCTCTCACTTGAGACTGGTATTGTACCTAAGTCGTGGAAGCTTGCCAATGTGCAGCCCGTGCCCAAAAAAGGCAGTCGCGCCGACCCTGCCAACTACCGCCCTATTTCGGTCACTTCCATACTCTGTAAGATTATGGAACGTGCACTGAACAACAAACTCCTTACGCATCTTGAAAGTAACGATCTCCTCAGCGACCACCAGTACGGGTTCCGCCGTGGTCGATCTACTGGGGACCTTCTGGTGTATGCCACACAATTGTGGAGTGAGGCCATTGAGAGACATGGCGAGGCCCTTGCTGTGTCTCTTGATATCTCCAAGGCCTTTGACAGGGTTTGGCATGCGGGCCTTCTAAGCAAGCTTCCTTCATTTGGTATTCCTGTTGGCTTTTGCACCTGGCTATCGAATTTTCTGAGTGGACGTTCAATCCGTGTAGTTATCGATGGCTACTCGTCTTATCTTGAGGCTAGACTTTATTCCTGCTGCATATTAACGATATGCTAACGATACCAGGTACCTTTGGGTACGCAGACGACAGCACAGTAACGGATAGATATATGTCAGATGCAAAAGCCAATAGGGACGATATTCAGTATTCTCGAGAGGTTATGGTTGATCGTTTGAACAACGCTCTCAAGGCAGTCTCTGATTGGGGTGAAGCCAATCTGGTGACGTTCAACGCAACCAAAACTCAGGCGTGTTTGTTTTCCGCCAAAAGGAGTCCATTCCATCTTACTCCAAGTTTTCGGGATGTTCCTGTGGAAATTACCGACAACCTACAGCTTCTAGGTGTTGAGCTTTCTACTAATCTCAACTTCGGTCAGTACATCGAATCCAAGGCAAAGATTGCAGCAAAAAAGGCTTGGTGTCCTCTCGAAGGTTAAGCGGTACTTCACTTCAAAGCAGTTGATTCAGGTATATCAAGCACAAGTCCGATCCTGCATGGAGTACTGCTGCCACCTCTGGGATGGATCAGCCAAATATCAACTGGCGGCTTTGGATTCGGTGGAAAAACGTGCAAAGAAGATGATTGGTGACCCACAGTTGATTGAAGCTAGGCTGCAGAGCCTTGAGCATCGGCGTAGGGTTGAGCGTCTGTCGGTCTTCTACAGGTTACATTTCGGTGAGTGTGCGAAGCAGCTGCACGACCTCATTCCGCCGTCCCCTTTCCGCCATCGGGAGACACGATCCGGGCGAGCGCTTCATCCTTATGTCGTGGATCTTCCAACTATCCGCACGAGCCGCTTTGGCTTGACTTTTATAATGCGTACGGCTAAGGAGTGGAACGCGTTGCCTGCGAGTGTGTTCCCTGATCAATATAATCTGGATGCCTTCAAGGCTAGAGTGAATAGGCTGTTCCAAGACGGGCATGCTCCATCTTCGGCCGCATCGTCACTTACCAACAGGTGAGATGGCGGTCAAATGCCTGTCTTGTTTAATATTAAAAAAAAAAACATATAATGGTAGGTTTATCGACAGCCGACTAAAAAGTAAAAATAGTTCAAAAAATTCAAATAGATCGCGTTGATACAATTTGATTCTCAGAAAGAAAACAAAAAAAGGGCTCAAAATTAATAAAAAAGGAGACTATGCATTTTCTTTGTTATAATTGTCCCTAACCTAAATATCTGTTTACAATATGTCTTCCCAAGTTATTTTGACTAACATAATGTTGACCCATTGAGATATTTATTGTTTTCGATCAATCTGAAAACGCGATTCCTTAACTCGCGCATGACTTAGTGTTGAATTTTTGTATTGCGAATAGTCTCCGGTACATTCTAGCAATATCCGGTTTTCTCCGGTTCAAACAATTTCCGGTTTATCTAGCTCCGGTGCGAAGCACTAGCAAACCTTTACTAGTAGTTTATGCAAGAGCGAGAATTATACTGTAATGTGATTCCATCCGACTAGCACTAGTCAGGGAACTTGGCTATAACTAGTTGCGATGGAAGAAACGCTAGTCTTTGTACGTAACTGAATAATATTGTTTCAATATATTACATTAAAATGGTAGTCGAAAAGAAGTAGGTACCATGGTAGGTTACTATAGTACCTAAACTTTCTCCAAATCTCCAAATTCAATCTAAAAAAAACATACCCAACAAGTGCAAAACTAACACCCGCTTTTAGAAACGTTACTAATAGGCGTTGATTTATACAACTAGTGGATCACGCGTAACTTCGTTCGCGTACTTTATCCCTACCTACCCCTTTTTTCTTGCATATAAATCTTTACCTATTGTTTAAAATCATATTAAAATCCGTTGCGTCCTTTAAAATATCTAAGCGTATATAGATACATGAGGTTCTTAAGAACGTTTCTCGCTCGTACAATTCCGATGTGGAATGAGCCCCAGCCACAGTGTTTGCTCTGGAATTTGACATGGAATCGTTCAAGAGGTTTATTAGAGGTCTCGTTAGAGGCGGGCAACGCATTTGTAGCGCTGGTGTTGCTGATGTCCATAGGCGGCGGTGACCACTTTCCATCAGGCCCGCTTGCCTGTTTATCTGCCGTATAACAAAAAAAGGTGGGCCGCCTGTGTCCCCCTTGGCTGTAAAAAACTGTATCTTTACTGGTTTCATAGTCCGTACCGACTAATCGGCTCTAATAGCGGACTAAACGCCCACTGTAAAAGAATAAAAAAATCCAAAATGGCGACTCAGCACATCTCTCTTTCCCCACCTCACCTAGCACTTGGAAAGCGCAACCCACGATTGCAATCTCGGATTCCATCAGATTTACAGCGGGTTGAAAAAGTTTTGTAGGTAGTTCTTTTTTATTGCGGGCCCCCAGATGCGAATCGTTAACCTTCTGACACTGTTTTACCATAGTACAGTAAAGACGCAGTAGGTCATCTTCGGTAGGGTAGAATGCAGAGTGCGCGGGATAACTTTT
This sequence comes from Blastobasis adustella, assembly GCA_907269095.1. Classification (NCBI taxonomy): domain Eukaryota; kingdom Metazoa; phylum Arthropoda; class Insecta; order Lepidoptera; family Blastobasidae; genus Blastobasis; species Blastobasis adustella. Next base: position 5,584,179 of record OU026132.1, read on the forward strand.
TGTGGCTGAGAGTGGAATTAAATTTGACAGACAGAAAACAAGAACAACTGCGGTCAAAAACAATGACGCTATATTTTGCCCAGTTAAACTAATCTTTAGGCAACGCTTAAGTTGATTTAAAATATGTCTAACACGAAAAAGCATTGCACCAACACATCATCATCATCACAGCCCACAACAGTCCACTGCAGGACTTGGGGCCTCTCCCACAAAAAGGGAGGTTATTGCCATAATCCCCACGCTCGGCAGGCGGGTTGGAGATCGCGGTGTTATAATATAACAATGGAAAACGCTGCTGCCCATTTTCCAGTCTACGTAGGCGCTTAGATCTAAAACATTAGTCGCCTTGTACGACACCCATGAGTATAAGGGGTTGGTGCTATTCTACTCTGCCGGACACCACACGGCCTTAAGTGAAAACTAAACTAGCTAAGTCACTCTTTATTTATGACCTCAATTTTGTGTGTCCTAAATGATTTTGTGTATCCTAAGTTTGGCGCAATCAGTCGCTAACCTTGCGCGTACTCTAGCATATTTTAAATGTTTGTCACCGACGAAACAGCATTCGTTACAAAAGGCGACGTTACGAAATGACGTAGAAATTGCGCCGTAAAAAGCGACTAGTATCATACCCACTCACCACTATACTCATCTCATCTCAGCCGCATCGTCGCTTACCACCAGGTAAGATGGCGGCCTTACAAAAAAATATGCAGACCATCTATTCCCCCGTAATTCAGAAAATTCGCAACGGCGTGTTTTCTTGAGTATTATCAACACTGCGATCTTTAATCTGCCTGCCAAGCGTGAAGATTACGGTAATACCTTGCACGAATTCGGAAAAGAATATCTATGTAGCGTTACTATGCGTTTTTACAGTGCCGATAGATAATCAATTAGTTAGTTGGAACCCAAGTACATTAGCATGCACTGTGGGGCCTCATAGTAACATGTTATATTCCCACTTACCTACGAAGCACGCATCGGCGTAACTGCGTCGATTTCCTAAAAGTAGGGCATTGAATCAGCAGCTTACCCACTATGAAGTTTAACCAGCACGAAATGTATAGACAGTACAAAGAGCATGATAGGAACGGTACAGCCGCCTAAAATAAGCACGTCACTTGAACGTCACGTCAAACTGTCAAATGAATTATTAAGATAATTTTTTTCTCTTGCATCCTTTGGCTTTGGCTTTCGTAAGGTAACATTTCTGAACCTTAATAACAAATAACATAATAACACACGTCTTATGAGGATGACTTACTGCGATGTTCTACACTATGGCATTTTAGTGTGCACCTGACTTTGACACTGAATCGAGTTTATGGGAATAAACCGGTTTAAACTGTTTTAATGTGGGCGAAAGTGGTTTGTCCGGCTTGCGAAATGCAGTCCTGACTCCTGATTAAAGGTCAAAATTACGGAAAACAGTTGAAATGTGGCCGTGCGGGTGGCAATTGTGTGTTTGAAGTATTGTGTATGTCATAACATCGAAGGTCATTTTGGCGTTAATAGCCCGGTTTTGCTCTCGCGCCCGAGCGCCCGGGTTCAGCCTTCACCATGATCCAGGATTTGGTAGATAAGGTAATTACATTGAAGCGACTGCCATCTGACCTCTGTGACCCAGATAATAGGGGAACCTGGTCATATTGGACAATGGTTACACTTTCAGTCCTTATAATTAAATAAAAAATATTTTCTTAAGTTTTTATAAGGGTTTGAATATACCTTCTGAGCGGAAGACCTTGGTCATACTCGCTTTGAAAACGGCATTAGGATGTGTTTTCGATGAAGATAAATAATCAAAACCGTTATGATAAAAATCCAGTATGATTATATTCTATTAGTTTTATCATCCTTAAGTCGCGTCACACTACTATTTACAAACAATAATACACATATTTACAAACAATAATAATTGTCTAGTAGAGTTCCTGGGCGAAGTAAGATACTTCTGACAGCAGCTCTTTGCTAAGTGAATGCTGCCTTATACAGATCTATGATTGGTCAATTTTGTTCATTTAGACGGACGCGTAGTGCCGATTGGCACTCAAGTATTATCACGTGGAATCTTGTGCGTTCGTGAGACCTCACAGTAACGTCTTCTGATACGGGTGTGACGGCTTAGTTTCTCGTACGTTAATCTACTGTTAATCAACTAAAATTCATCATCCTTATCTACGGTGATATCTACGGTGAGATAAGGATGGTGAATTTTAAGAAATAAAATATAAGAAATAAGAAATAAAGAAATTTTGACAGGGACGAAAATAATGTAAATCGATGATTAACATTGACAAGCGTTTCAGAAACTGAACGTTAATTTTTCTGTTCAGTAACTGCCGCATGACATAAATTCTGTCGAACAACTCTATGTAGAGACCCTTGCCCTACTGACAAAACTCTACCTCAGTAAAATGGAATAGAGTAGTAAACCTTTAATAGTAAGCACTGAGGGACCCGAGATTTTATGGCCTGGCTTCATGTTGAGGAGCTAAATTATTTATTTTGCTTTTACCTGGACTGTGGAGTGTAAAATCTGAGGTTAAAATGTAAAAGTTGGCCAACAAAGATGCGAATTCCTTTATCGCAGCAATATATTTTTACACCGAAAAATGGAAACTTTCACGGATTTCCTACAGATACGAAACTTTATAGTAAGTAAGCAACATAAAAATAGGTATCCGTTGTAGGAATTATAGGGGCCTATCACCATTCCGTGCCCATGCCTATGCTCATTTAGTGATGATGATGACGAATCTGTGATGAAAAAGATGATGATCTAACTCTATTCATATGATTTTTTATGTATAAAGCTAATGTTTTTGTTAATTTTTTAATTTATAGCGGTCCGGTTCTGCTTGGCATTGTCGGGCACTGACCGGCTCTGTCTGGTATTGTCGGACATGGTCAGGCCGTTGTCGGCGTGTTGTGTGCTCCGGTCCTGGGGCGGCCAACATGTCACTGTGTGTGTTCCTTCCCACTTTCCTACCCCCGCCTATGCTTTGTCTATTGTCCTACTCAATAAAGAAAATTTGAATTTTGAACCCACCAATCTCCAAAGTTACTGAACCGACAATGAAAATTCTTTCACAAATTGGAAGCTACTTTCATTTCGAGTGCCATAAGGTACTCCCGGAACAGTAACAGGATCCCGCGGGATAGTTTCAGTTTTAAGGCGTGGGACATAGATACAGTAAGCCAATTAGCTCGTGAGACTGTTCAACGAGTCTCAGGGTCCCTAGCATAAGGCCTAGGCCAACCTCGCTTCGCCAGCATTATTAAGAGGCTCACAAAGGATGTTGAGCTCATTGCGGTGCTCAAGCACTCTAGAACTAGCCTCAAAGTACAAAATGGTCACCCATCCAATTCCCGTACTCTGCGTGTGTTGCTTAATTTTTGTTATCGGCCTAGATTCTTTAAATAAAACGACATGTAAAATGCAATTTCAGTTTTATTTTATTTCCACAAACATATGTTTTCTTATATCATCACCGACAAAAATACAAGTTTGATTATGGCGTTGTAATATTAAATATTTATTTTACTTATAGTACTTATACAATATGCTTAGTAGAAAAAGCTCATAAAATCTGATAATTATCAATATACAATATTTACAATTATTACACTAATTTCATATTTCTTAATAACATAATTTAAAAACTATGATGATGGTAATCGGAACATTAAATTTTATAAATTTATCGTTGCTGACTCTACATAAAAATATTTCATTTAAAATGAAATTTAAAAAAATATTATTTCTGTATAGTGTTACATTTCATTCCATGTCTTTAGCATAATTTATGAAACAGGTTATATAAGTACCTATACATATAAATATACTGACTGAAGTATATAACTTTTGGTTAGCAGAAATATATCTCAGGTTCAAATCTTTATCTACTTAGTGAGCGATTAAGTGTAGGTATTTACTATTGTTAGTTAATTTCATCATGATTATATCCTAAATACGTTTCACTATTAACAAATTTCCTACGATCATTTATTTACAAATGCTACTTATCAAAATACTGATTGGTAAATAACACAATTTATTTAGTTCTTAATATTACGATTTTTTTTGGTAAATATATAATTTGTTGAAGTGTGAAATATCTACATTGATAAAAATTATTTACTTTTCAAACATATTCACATTTCCGACAATATTTAGTTAATAATTAATTTCAAACTAATATATTTCCTGTAGAAAAATCTTTAGGTAGTCAGTGTCCATTTCTTAATTTGTAATTTTTTAGATTTGACCAGTTCTGGACGCGACCACTTTTTGTTTATGCCAGTTCTAAAGGAGGTCATTTCTGTATTTGACCACTTCGTTACATGTTCACTCTCAGTACAGCTCACAAAAAAACTAAACAGGTAACTCCTTACATACAAAACAGTGACACAAATGTTCATACATTCGGCTATTCAGCGTGCAGTTATGTCCAGTACGAAAACCAGTGACTAGCACAAACAAATTTTATGTACTAAAATATTTCAGTAGTAACTAACAAGGGTTATGTCTGGAACACATATGAAATTCCATTAATTACAATAAGATTCGTCAGCAACAAAAATCAACAGATAACGTTTAAAAAAAGATATGCCATTTACACGCTTAGCTCTTCACGTAGCTCAAGCTCGCGCGTAGCTCAGTGCTACGCGTGGCTTATACATGCTGTAGCTTATTATAAATTTTATTTTATTTATTAGTTTATTTCACAGTTTTACAGCAGTTAAATACATTTTACTATAGATTATAGAGGAATATTGCGATCTTGACTATCTGAGATGGATACGCTCTGGTTTGCGGGTAGCTCAGTGCTACGCATGACTCATAGATACATATAGCTTCGTTATACTATCGAGGAATATTGCGTTCTGTACTGTCTAAGATGGACCCGCTTAGGCTTGTGCGTAGCTCTGTGCTACGCGTGGCTCATGGCTACGTGAAGCTCAGGCTCGCGCGTAGCTTAGTTTTACGCGTGGCATATGGCTCTACGTAGATTAGCTCAGTCGTAGCTCAGCGCTACACGTCGCTTATAGGTACACGTAGCTTTGGCTCGCGCGTAGCTAAGTGCTACGTGTGGGTCATGGCTATTAGTAAGCCTGCTACGACACGCTGTGTCTATTTTATATGCTCTCACAACGCGTGATTCTGATACTTCCATGATATGATAACCGTATAAAGTGTGATACAGAACAAATTAATGAAGAAATTAGATTTTGTGTCGTGTGTAAAATGAAAATCATTGATAATCACCCACCCTACGAGTATTGATACATGTACAGTCAGCTGCAGATTGAATGGACCACCCTAGCATACACTAAATGTATGGTATTTGTATGTAGTTGAATCTGCTGGACCTATAAATTTAATATTTCTTAAATACTGCAAGTGAACTTGGTTATTTTCAAGGAAAAGGTATGAAACGAGAATGAGAAATTGGTTTTAAAATAAACGAGTAGAAAGTCGGGGTAAATCGTAGATCAAGAAAAAATGAAACAGTTTTTCACGTAGACACCACTATACGTAAAAAATAATCCTATTTATTTTAGTTGTATCTTATATGTCCTTATGTGAGTTCATACAATAAACAAAAAATCTAAATCCACGAATACACACTCCTAGAGAAGATTGATGTTTTGTTTGCTAGGACATGGATAATTAATTAGGCAACTCTGTGTAAAGGGATGTGGTATCCATCCTACAAAGTAGACATAGTAGGTAAGGGAGGCGATGCCGTGTGGTATTCTTCCTACAAAGCAGAAATAGTAGGTGTAAAGCGCAGTCCTAATTGGCAACGGCCGTGCGACCATGGTCGTACGACTAATAGAAGATCTCAAAAGCGCTCGTGGCACGCTCATGGTCGTGCAACCGTTGCCAATTAGGACATCGCCTATCTTTTCCGCTCATGTGTCGAAAATGGAGAAATTTACCCAATGGAGGAAGCTAGCAGCGGACCCCGTGCAAGGGTAGATAAGTGTGGCGATGTCGTGTGCTATTTATGTATTTAACTGTTTATTGTACACAATAATTATATACAGAGAAATAAAACAGTGCAGAAGACACAACAGGCGCTGCTTATTTCTAAAAAGAAATCCTATTCTTCCTACAAAGTAGAAATAGTAGTTGTATCTCTTCCACTCATGTGTTTTGAACATGGAGAAATTTATCAAATAGAAAAAGCAAGCAGGGGACCCCAAGCGTGGGGATAGTAAGGGTTAGTAAGGGTGGCGATGTCGTGTGCTATTCTTCCTGGAAAGTAAAAATGTTAGGTATATCTTTCTCGGTCGTGTGTGTCAAACGTGGAGAAATTTCTCCAATGGAGACGTTGGTCGGACGTGCGACCACGCACACGCATCCAAAAAGCAACTTTATTTTGCATTAAGTAAGGATTAGTAAAGTAACTGTCTAGATGTCTCCTAGGTCGGCCTTATCTCAAGTTAAGTAGAGTGAGTGCAGTCTTTTGTGTCACCCGCGCGTCGGCCAATGGCGATGACAAGTATTCGCTTTCATTTTCCTCTATTTATTTATAGGCTATTTTTACCGAAACTCCAGAGCCTGCGGGAAAATCTAACCAAGTTTTACGCAGATGAAGTCGCGGGCCAAAGCTTCTTGTGGATAAAAATACCTTTCAGCTGTAACTTGGAACATATTCTGACAAATATCTCAAGATTAAATAATAAATACAATTTTAGCGTTAATGTCCCGGTTGTGCTCTCGAGGACGAGGGCCCGGGGTCCGCCTTGACCATGGTCCATTTGATTGGCGATCAGTGGAGCGACTACCAGTGGACTGACCTCCGTGACCCTGCTACCAGGGGAACCTGACCAGATTGGATCATGGTTATAAATTCAGTTGCCTGAATTTGCAGGTTTAATTAATAAATTTCGGTAGTATATTTAGAATCATATTAAATTTAATTTCATGCCTACGAACCGAGCAAAAACAATCCTTCTTTCTTCAAAGTAAACGAGTTAGTAATGAAATTCAGTGATATTAAATTAAAGCAGAGACAAGACGTCGTAAGATTAGCTTGCGGGTAAAAAAGAGTTTCTTTGTAAACACAACCCGTTTAATATCTTTTAAATAAGAACCTAAATTCTCAGTAAACAGCTGGAGACAACGCTTTGTCCTTTTTAAGTGTATTTTTTCTATTTATAGATGGAGAAAACTAGAAAGCGAGTAACCTGGGGCTCTATTTTTTAATAGCGTGGTTTGTTTCGTTCGGTTTTCATTTTTGATTTTCGGCATGAAAAATTAGTTTTTTTTAAATCACATTTGGAACACCAAAATAGTACGGTTCAAAAATAGTGAAAATCAGCATTATGCATCAAAATATCGAATTTTTCATACCGAAAATTACAATTGAAAACCGTTCAAATCGAGGCGAGCGCATTCAAAAAGAGGGCCCTGATGGAAAGTGGGCAGTGAGATCACCGTCTTCCATGGACACCAGCAATACCCACGAGGGTCAAATGCGTTTGAGAAATGTGCAGACTTGAGAATATTAATGCAGGAAGAGCATTTTATAGTAATGTATACCAGGGAGACTAGGGGAGGGGCTTTAAAGGTGTAAAAACGTATTTACATCTTGACCACTGGATTACGAATGGATAATCTAGAAATAATAAAGACAAACGATAAAAACTAATACATTTTATAATTCTAACCCTTTTCATTTTAAAATTATCATGCATTCATCAAACATTTCTGATGTTATATTTTTGTTTCTCTAGCTAAAATCGTCCGACATCCACATAGCTTTATATTGCAACAAGCTTATTTACCCGCGCTTTCGTCCAAATAAAATTCAGTTACTACGTTTCGAACCTGTTCCCGTGGGAACCACATCGAATTTCGGGAAAAACTATAGCCTATGTTACTCCCCGATAACAAAGCTTTCTATGCGTCAAAGAATTTTCAAAATCGGTTAAGAAGTTTTTGAGTAAATCCATTACAAACAAATAATCAAACATTTCCTCCGGCTAATATTAGTATGGATACTCATATCTCCCTACGAAGCTCAACAACTTCGCTAACCTTCAGCTAAACATTTGAAAGGCCCTCACGCCACGAATTGGGTGCTTCGCCTTCATTATCAGCCTATTATAAAGGGGTCTGAAGGGGTTTAATGACACCCCAGAATGGACAAGATACGAGTATATTGTCGGGCCTAATGTCAAATGTATACGTAGTATTGTGTTGGCCGCACAGAGGCGTTTTTCTAATTAGGTGTGCGATGAGATTTCTCGTAGTCTAATGCCCGATTTAACTGACGAGCGTCAGTAGCGTCAGTAGTGGTTAAGTGGTACGGGATTCGATCCCACTGCGACCATGTACCAATGACTGTTTTCTGAATTATGTACCTACATTAGTTGAATACTAACTGATGCTCTTACGGCGAGGGAATGAAACCTGTACATTGTACTGCACGTAACCATGATCCAATCTGGTCAGGTTCCCCTGGTAGTGTAGTCACGGAGCCCAGATGGCATTTGCCCTATTGTAATTACCCGATCTGATAAATCCTTGATCATGGTCAAGGCGGACACCAGGCCCTCGTTATATCACACCGGGACATTAACGCCAACAGTATTATTATTGTAATAAAACATAAAATACAAAATTGTGCAATCGGACGAAACCCGGTCAAAAGAGATAGTATAAATCAAACAACACAATGTATGGTTTCAGTTACAATTATACACTTGCTTTCAATAAAGACGTGAGCACACTCCATCCATGAACAGTTTCTAGGACGTCAATGTAAACATTGCCTCACTGTAGAATGTTTACTAATACCTTAATTATGACGTTAAAACATTAGTACCTTGACGGGCCGGACTCGGAGTGGGGATCATAAAAGTATTTAGTTTGTTTTTTGTTACTCTGTGATAAACGAGCTGACAACCTGATAGTAAGTGGGATTACAGGTAACAAAAAAAACCTCAGGTGCGTTGTCACTGTGAGGACTAAGATGAAATGCCTCATGACTGTGATTTCGCATGTTAACTATTTGTAGTCCATGATCAATCTGATTAACTTAAAGATAAATAAGAAGTTTTAAATCAACCATTATCCATTAGGTTTACCTAAGAATATGATAATTAATACAAATAGTCGTGGAATAGTCGTTGTCGTTCGACAAAAAAATTTAAAAAAAATTTGAGTTTTATAGTCAGTCAAAGTCCTTTTTTTAGAATACTAGTATTCAGAAAATTTGATTATTAAAGGTTAATGTTGTAAGAAATACTTGCCTTCTAAAACACCTAATTGTACAGATTCACACTGTCCTCGTTGCGAGATCAAAATTTGACTAAAAGGAATAATAACTTACACCAGGGGGCCGTTTCATAAAAATAATGTACTGTCACGGGAATCACCTTTCCTTACTTTAGTTGTCGGTCCGCTTTCTTCCATTACTAATAATAGTTTGAACTAATCATTATATCAGCCGAAAGACGCCCACTGCTCCCTCAAAGACCTCCACAAAGGCCGGTCATGTGCCTTCCACGTCTAGCTGGTACCTGCGATATTTACCAGGTCGTCGGTCCACCTTGTGGGAAGCCTACCCACGCAGCGTATTCCACCACTAATACCGACTCCATGTACGGAACGGGCCCTAACCTATGAAACTGGAAATAGCAATTAGCGTCTGATAAAAGCTCGGTGGAAAGCCTGAGTCAAATCTTTCCAACTATCTTACTACACATAAATGTCAAAATCCGTCCCTGTACTCGGTAACGGCAACTCTTTAACTCAATAGCGTAAGAGCGTAAGAGCGTAAGAGGCATCTCCCATAATTGGTCGGGTTTTCGACTTTATCGTCACACGACACCAACCACACGACAAACTAAGTGGGCACCAAATGTTTCTGATTACACTCGGAATCGAGTTTGCGATTTCAAAATGCTATAAATCCCAATCTAACTTTGTAATTAATTGCTGTATCGCTTACAGTTTTGTTCGTATCACCTAATTGGTTATCGGAATTTCGAATTTCATTTGTTCTAAAATTTATTTCTACAACAATATTGGGAGTATCATATACATTAGACAACTTGATGATCTTAAAAGCTACTGGTTTAAAATTTACATCCTCATCACTATTTTACTTTACGAAATCTATTAAAATAATCCTTTTAATATTCTAATACACGGTCGTCACTTTCCTCTTATTTTTAATCTGACAACTATTAAGGCTACGATTAAACTTAAACTTGAACCCGTTTTTCTCTTCGTCCTCCATCGTAAACAGTTCTTTCTCGTCCTTCTCACGATAATCAGCGTACGTATCACTGTGTCTCTCATCAACTATGCTAGGCTTACCAAATTCGCACGTGCTGCCACCTACATGACTCTTAAAGCAATCGTAGTAAGGTTTACAATCGATGCTGTTAGTGCTCCTGGCTATATAACTCTCAACACCGTCGGACCTTCGAAGCTCATTGTTGAAACCCACGTAGAAGTTCTCTTTCAATTGTCAATCTCGACCCACGTCGGTCGCTAGAGTGAATCTTGTCGCTGACTCACTGATGGATTCGTCCCTGACTTTTGGTCGTCGATTGCCGTTCATTTGTTCGATGAATGAGGTGTTCGTATTCCTGATGTAGTCTCGGTGGATATTGTTGTGGTTCGAAGGCGAGAGGTGGGTCAGTCTGTAGCTGACGCAGGAGTCGTTCCGGCGAACTACGGTTCTGGTGGTCCCAGCCCTGGAGCTCCCGATGGGGGCGAAGGAGGTGCCGTTCTGGTCCGGAGGCGGTGAAGAGTGGCAGCAGCAGAAACACTTGAAGTAGGACCTGTGGAATTCGCGCCGGAATTTGCCTGTAACAATGGAGAAGGCGTTAGATAGGGCAGTTTTACTTCTACATCTGCGGATGTGCCCTCGCGCGTGAGGGCTTGAGGTCCAGCTTGACCATGATCCAGGATTGCGCAGATCCGATAATTACAGTAGAAGGACTGCCATCTGACCTTCGTTTAGTCGTCTTAATGAGCAGGTTTCACAATGTTTTCCCTCACCGTACGAGCATCATTAACCACTTAGCAGATTAGATAATGGTATTGGATCAACGTTAATAGGAAATATAACAATTGTAATACTAATGATTTGAATAAAATGCAATAGAAAGGTGTGGTCATCCACTGCAGTGCATAATAATAATATGATACGGAGTGCCAATCACCTCCCGAGTTAGTTCAGCCAGTCTCAAGGTCCCCAGCGAGCAAAAGACCGGAAACTGGATGGGTGACCGTTTCGTACTTTGAGGGCAGTAGAACTTCAGCACCGCAACGAGATCGCCATTTAATTGGTGTACCACTTAATACAATTGGCATGGTTGACTGCAGTGTATCTACGTGAATAATAGGTATTGTATGACCAATTCCAAGTATTGGAAGTGCTTCAAAGTGTAATATAGAAATTGTGCTTGAAAAAAAATGCTACACGAATAAGGATCCCTTGAAATATGAAACTAAATTATAATACAAGTCAATCTAAATGTGAGCACAAAAGAAACAGGAAAGAAAACAAAAATGTGGTACCAGAATGACTACATAATATTAATAAAATTGATTTTGTTTTTATTATCCCTAATCAATCTTCCTTGATGTTGTTTTCATCTATTAATTTCCTCTGTCACTGAAATAGCAGCAGTAAACAGCGTTCACAAATAAGTATTAAAACTTAAATACCAAATAAAGTTGTTTGTCTTTGAAAACGGTTGCTGTCTTCAGTTTTATAAGAAACTAGCTGCCCGACGCGAATTCGTTCGCTTAGTATTTTGTACCCTTACCATACTCTACCCTATTCCACATTACTACTACTCTCTCGCTACTCACATCACAGCCCATAACAGCCCACTGCAGGACTTAGTGCCTCTCCCACGAAAGGGGAGGCTTTTGCAATAATCTCCACACTTGATAGGCAAGTTGGAGATCGCAGTGTTATAAATATAACAATGGAAAACGCTGCAGCCCATTTTCCAGACCACGGAGACTCTTGAAATTTTGCCTCGGCAACATTAATCGCCTTGTACGACACCCACGAGTGTAAGGGGTTGGTGCTATTCTACTCTGCCAGACAGCACACGGCCATCCCATCCCTACCCTAATCCTATCCTACATCTATACCACTTCTACTCTACACCTATGCTATACCAACCCTACCCCTAAGCTACCTCTATCAGAACCCACCCCTATATACCTTTTTTTATTTTATACACACCTTTTCTTGTTAATTACTTAATTAACAAAAAAAGAACTAAGTAGGTTCACCCGTTCTAAAGTGCATTACTTTCAGTAAATACCTTTTTTTTTGTTGACTTTTTCTAGAGATATAGATATAACCTTAACCCTTGGAACGTGGTGTGACATTTCTATTTGAGATCAGATTTAGATTATAGCTTGGTTCTATTCTCTCGCTACTAATTTAGGACATGCCTTGGTTTAGCGAGACTGTCTACGGCTTCTTTAGTGGTCTTATATCGCTACAGTGTACATTCCTATTTATGCTTAGAGAATCTATTACAATGTTAATTAGAGTTAATCTTGAAAAACTACGTCAGAATGCGTTGATCGTTTTTGGCGTAAAAAGGTAACACACACATACACACGAACATTTTTGCATTTAGGTGTAACATTATTGGGATATATGTAAGGATAAGGAAGAAAATTACGATAATGCTGATTAAATGTAGGTATTTTATACGTATACTCGAAAAATCATAAGGCTACACAGAGACTCTAATACAAGACGTTGTTTTGCGTACAACCCACCTGTAGCATTATATTTTATCGACCGCATACTAAGCTGACATCCATAATTAACAAATGTAGGTATTCAGAAACGTTACCTATTATGAGGTCGCACAGTGCACGCGAACACTTAGGGTTCTAACTTACAATAGTTGAGCTATTATCGGAACTATGCGGCCGTCAAAATCAACCAATTTGACCAATCTTATGATTGCCGTATTAAACGCACTTCGCGTAGTAACTACGCTACTTCACTTAGTGTAAGTTGGCCACCATATCCTTCAAACTGGAACAGGGATTAGTACGTATTCACAGAATTCAAGGATAAAAAGAAATAGCGCGCTCCGTAGCGGATTTACTGAGATTCCGAGAGAAAATATTTGCTACTTAGAGTTCGTCTTGTCTATCCCTGTTTAACCGAGTGACTTAGTGAGTCTAATACGACAGTGCTACTAAGTTATCTGTTTAATAGATGAACTCGGAAATAAGACATTAATGTACTAAATTGCCTTTTTAAAATTAGTTTGCAGAACAACATTCCTATCATGATTTGTTTGCTAGTTGAGACGTAATTAAATGTGTCGCAATTTGAACGTAAAACAAAAGGTTACTAAGGCGCTAGTTATTTTCGATAACTATGAACTTGGTGTTTATTTCTGAGTAGACTCTTTAAATCAAACACAAGATCTCAGTGCAGTTTTAACTTTATTTAAGTTTTTGACAGTTGCTGTCAAGCTGATGCAACTTGTAGTTTGTGCGAGCTACTTAGTTGGACTGTGATCGATACAGCGGTATATGGCTAGAGGTACTGGTGCGTAGCTTAGTAGGTATTCCTTTCTACCGTAGAAATCTACCAAATGAGCTACTACTAATTACAGCACATCACTTAAAATTTCGACCGTGTGGTGCCCGGCGGAGTAGAATTCACCAACCCCTTACACTCGTGGGTGTCGCACAAGGCGACTAATGTTTTCGCAGCAGTTTTCTAGCAAGTCTCGTGGGCAGAGCATTTTCCATTGTCATAATTACATTATAATACTGCGATCTCCAGCCCGAATGCCAAGCGTGGAGATTATGGCAATAACCTCCAGTTTCGTGGGAGAGGCCTTAAGTCCCGCAGTGGACTATAATGGGCTATGATGATACTTAGAATTTATCATATTTCTGCACACACAACATAATTATGCGTTATTACTAAAGGTATTTTGTTTGTGTCGCAGATTAAAGCTGTCTTCTCATTGTTTGTGCATCTCTATTTTGTGGGTTGTCTGGAAGATATCGCTTGTGGTGATAAGGTCACCTTTGGTAAAGTTTCGTGCGTTTTTAGGGTCGTGCAATAAACTTAAATCCATTCGTTCATCTTCCACCTCTATAAATACATTCAACTGTGACAATCATAAACTGTGTGTGTTATAATATCCAAATGAAACTTGGTGCATAATAGGTATAGTTCATGCATAGGTTGTTACTAAAACAAACTGGTATTTACATTCTGTGTTATTCAAACTTGCGAGTGGATATTTTTGTTTGCTTTCAAATCTGTCGGATGTGTATTTAAATATGCTCATGCATGTTATTACCGTTTTCAGTATAAATTGACATTGTAGATCAAACAAATAGGAGTTCAATACAAATATATCAAAAAAGGAACAACAATCTGCAAATATTAAATGTGTCTATAACTTTTAAAGGCTTAATGTTGAATACAGATTTACTTTTTGGTTTATAAGGACCTCTTTGAATAAAAGTTGAGTCGTCTAAATACCAAGTTCTAAGAATTGTAGCAGGTGGGCTTGAATTCTTTTGCCGCTACATTTGTTGAAAAAGCAAGTTTTTGCAGATTATTATAACTTTTAAGTATTTTTGACAGAAATTGTTGAATAGGTCCGGGGGGAGCGAGGGAGCGCGCGGGAGAGGGGGACTTGAGTTAAACTATAGGTACAGTATTGTAATGATCAGATGAACTAAAATACGTTAAACATATAATACAGCAAAATAAATTGGTACTGCTACATAAATTACACAATATTTTGCTAAGCCATTTTCGATAACGTTTAATTCATGCTAATATGTTAGTGTTAGTGAACACCACTGTCGGTGGCTTATCGCCATATTAAGAATTACGTAATTACAATATAAAATTCGAATTACAAAATAAGAATATTTGGGCTTAGAATGTGCTCAACAATAAACTTAATAAATACAAATATTCGGTCTCAAGCGGTTAAAGACAAAGAAACGTTTTTCTTTTTACCTCTACCAAGCAAGAAAATGGCTAAGCAATATTAAGCTACAGTTCTTCACAAATAACTTAGCCAATGTACCAGTCTAGATGGCAGCTTACCTGAAAACCCAGGGAAACCTGAAAGCAAAATTCATGTTTGACGTAGGTATCGAGACAAAATACTAAGCTCTATTAGAAACTGACTACAGAAAATAATCATGATGGAACAAATTTGTCACTAGACATTTATGTATGAGAAGCAACTAGTTTTATAACCTGGGCTATCAAATAAACTGAAAATTGGATGTCAAGCCATAAAAAAATCGCAAAGAAATACTCACAAGTGTAAATTAAAAACTCATAAATGTAAATAATAACTTTATAAGGTAAACAAGACCGAATGTACGAAGAATTATTCATTCACAGTAAAATTTATCGTTGTCATAACGTTTAAAATTGCTTAGCAAACCTTATTCAAAATTTAATTCTACAAACTGATGACTTAGTTCAATTTTATTGTTTATGTTTGAAAACCTTAATTGGGTATTTGATAGCCTTTTATGCCAAAATGTTTACTGTGGTATACAGAGAGTTCTATAATGGTGGCATGACTAAAATGCATGTTAGGATATCTAAAAATAGTTAGTTATTAATACAGTTTAGATTTCGATTAAGTAGTTGTACTATGAAATAGATACGACGATTTTTGAAATTTATAATTTGATTCGTTTCCTTTTTTTTGGCATTTGACTGCCATCTTACCATTACATGTGGTAAGCGACGATGCGGCCGAAGATGGAGCTTGCCTGTCTAGGAATAGTCTATTCACTCAAGCCTTGAAGGCGTCTAGATTTTAATGATCAGGGAACACACTCGCAGCTCACGCGTTCCATTCCTTAGGCGTACGTACTGTAAGCTAAGAGTAAGTTTGATTTAAAAATATGTATTAACTTTTTTTAATATCAAGTTATTTCAAAGGTGCTTTAACTCTTTTATTTATTCACCGATTGTAATTTTATTTTCACAGCTGGAATAATTTGTTTAAAGCTGTGCACACACCGGCCCAGCGAAAGCTAACGAATGGGTACGACATCCGCCCGTGCGTTTTGCCGATTGCTTATATCCCTTTGATGTTGCCGCCACGCTTCGGATCGACGGCACACGTCATCGCCAACGAACGATCATTGGCGTTTGATATTCCGTCCAATTTCTTTTCTTTCAAATATTTATTTGGTTACATCGCCAGAAAGAGCGGCGACAACCTGGAAAAGCTGTGTCTACCGGGCGAAGTGGAGGGATCGCGGTCGAGAGGCCGAAGTCCTATGCGCTGGTCGGATCAAATTCGCTCTCACTTCACTTCAATACTAGGTCACGACCTTCAGCATTGAGAAGATACGACGCAAGAAGAGGATTCCGTCCAAATATGACAAACGAAGGTCAACGAAATCCATTGCAGTGTGCATAGAATATTAAAAGATAATTCGATATTGTAACCGACGACGGTTACAATATCAGCGTGAAATAACTAGAACGAGGATTAAATTAAAGAGCCCGGGATCCGCCTTGATAATGGTCTAGGATTTGGCAGATCAGATAATTACTTACAGTGGAGCGACTGCCATCTGACCTCCGTGACCCTGCAACCAGAGGAACCTGACCAGATTGGATCATGGTTCCACATTCAGTCGCCTGAATATGCAGGTTTCATCACGTTTTCCCTCACCGTAAGATCATCGGTTAGTATTCAACTAATGGACATAACTCAGGAAAGAGTAATTGGTACATGGCCGTAGTGGGATTCGAACCCGGTACCTCTCGCTTACGAGTCAAATACCTTAACCACTCGGCCACTGACGCTCCTGTTATTGGCGTTTGCTAATCCGTCCAAATAGGACGAACGAAGGTCAACAAAACCTATTCGTTGGCGTTCGTTGAACCGGTGTGTACATAGCATTAAAAAATAATTCGTTTCACATTTTTCCTATATTATTCCCTATTGTGTTATCAACGTTTAATTTTCTAATCGATCGGCAACGACACCTCTGAGCTCGTCGGTTACAATATCAGCAGGAATTAACTTAAACGAGGATAAAACTAAAGTGGACAATAGAGCGGCCCCCACTCCTTGGTACTTTACAAGGTAATTTGTATATTTGCAAAGGTAACAATTAGAAGTTAATTAAATGGGGCGGTAAACAGTAATTTAGACTGGTTGTTGGTTTTGTTTGCCTGTCATTGTGGTGGGTACTTTGGTGTTGTCGTAATAAGATAGAAGCGGAGTTTTCGCTTCGAATTGAAGTCATGAATATTGTTGGATTACTTTTTTTTATTAACGAGGGACTGTTTTCCCTGATCATTATAATCTAGACGTTTTCAAGGCTGGACTGAATAGGCTGGCCGTAGAGATGCATGCTCCATCTTCGGCCGCGTCGTCACTCACCACTATGTGAAAGGGGGTCAAATGCCTGCCATGTACATATAAAAAATACATTCATTCATACATTTTTTACATCCTTGTAAAAAAACTTGTGAATTATATACATTGGCACATAAAATACACGCCTTTGTCCGACAAGGAGTACTGGTGACACGGGGCATAACTCTCGCGCACAATTATAGATCTGATGACTGGAATTCGACATTTTTGCTAGCCAGATATCCCTATTAATAATGACATTGAAATGTCTATTGAAGTCTAAAAATATTTTCTCATATACGTTCAACACTCGTATATTGCCGAATATCAATTTCGGTGACGTTTTAATACAGTTTTTTTGCTAGCCAAAATGTCGATTTTGGGATGTCACAGCGCGAGAATCGTCCCATGGGTCGCCATTTCACTCTGTCGAGACACATTTTTTCATATAACTAATTTTATTCTAAACTAAAAATGTGAATAACCTAACTAGAGGAATGAAATCATCTAAAAACATGCAACATATTCATTCACACAGTCACAATATACCAATACTCATACACATTACAATCACAAACTGGCACACCACTCTATCATGAAGAGATTGTTTCTTGTTGAAAAACTACTTGATTAAAATATTGTAATCTGATAATTTATTTATGTTAAAATTTATTATTACCCAAGTATCTGAAGTATTTATAAGTGTCAAGTTTTTGGCGTGTACAAAAATTTTCTCTTTGTATTTTTTTTTATACCACTAAGGTGGCGAACAAGCTTGTTTAGCCTGCCTGATGGTAAGCAGTTTGTGCAGACTACGTTTGCAATACCACAGGTATCAGCTGTAGTCACCCCTTTCTTGAAGAACTCCATGTTCCTCAAGGAGAAACTCTCTTCGTATAAATATTAACCGTAACATCATCATCATCACAGCCCATAACAGTCCACTGTAGGACTTAAGGCGTTTCCCAAGAAAGGGCAGGTTATTGCCATAATCCTCCACGCACAGCAGGCGCGTTGGAGATAATATAACAATGGAAAACGCTGCCGCTCATTTTCCAGCCTACGTAGACTTTATATCTTTGCCTCGAAACCATTAGTCGCCTTATACGACACCCACGAGTGTAAGGGGTTGGTAGTCTACTCTGCCGGACACCACATGGCCAAACTGCATAACCAAATTACAAAAACATCACTGCACTACCAAAACGTTGTTTTGCCTCATGTTAAATTGTTTTCGTCGGCTTCTTGTAAAACAATTAATCTTATAAAAAATTCAATGGCACGCCTTATATTTGGCTAAAGTAAACAAGTCTTAAATCTCGAAGCTTTCGGCTCCACTGTTTATCACGGTCACAGTTTCACATTAACACTCAACTAAGACGTTAAATTATAAACACAAAGCGCACCGTTTTCAACTGAAATTAGGGTTAACAAGAAGAAAGAAAACAGTTCATACCACTTACCTATTTTTAAGTTTTTTATTTTATTTTGGGCTGTCCATCACGTATTTATTTCTAGCGATGATTGAGCCGATATTAAGTAGGTCACATTCAGTTGGCTGAATGTGCAGGTTTCCTCATAATGTTTTCTATCGCCTAAGAGCATTGGTTGGTGTTCAACAATATTGTATATTACTCAGAAAAAGTGCATTGGTAGGCGATACGGTGGTACCATAGACTTTAATGAATTGAATATTTAACATTAATTTTATAATTGTAATTGACTATAACATATCGGACCTACACCGGTACTATTTAAATGTTATCATTATATTTTGATTGTTTTACTTGACATACGAGTATTATTATTATCTTTTTAAAATTCATACGAAAACTGTTAGGTATACCTACCTAAATATATTATTGTGTTGACATTATTTTTCAGTTTCAGAAATGAGTATAGTATAATAATTATTATCATAAAATTGTTATTTATAATCAATTGAAATACAACTAATATTTGTTTAAATCTTTTAAAATTATTATTATGACATTGTTATTATTTGCAAGCGTCCATAGGCTGCGGTGACTGCTTACCATTAGGCAGGCCGTGAGCATGTTTGCCACCTTAGAGGTATAAAAAAAAAATTACACCTTCGACGGTATCTCCGTGACGATAGCTTGTTTTGTGAAATGTATAATGATTGTAATTTTCATGGGCAAATAAAGAAATCTAATCTAAATCTAATCATATAATTGGTCTATGATTAGATTGAGTTGGTACAAATAGCGGTACTGGGAATCGAACTCGGTATCTCTCGCTTACGCGTCCGATGCCGTATACTTATCTAGACATGCTAATTTTCCTCTGACATAGGTATGATTGCCCATACCGACAATGATTTTTGTGCTGTCCGAGCCCCAGAAAGGGGAGAGTGGAGACAAATAGGATTCAGGGAAAACTTGTAGGGAGTCAAGCAGTGCGCGTGTGGAAAGAGTCATAGGCAAGTACTGCGCGCACCTCCCGTGATTCGGTCTGACGCGGTCTGTATGACCGAGAGGTCAGTAGGACCTTGGGCGGTGGTGGGCCATAGGCTGACTTTGCCCATACTGACCGATCTACATAAGTGGGCTACCCTGTAGATATTCTATGGGTCTATGCCCAACAGTGGGCTTTCTTTCGGCTGATAATATGATGTAGGTATTCCAGATATACTCGTTTACTGACAAACTGAAGCTTAGGGTAAAATATATGCAAAGTAAAGCTGGGGACTTCGATCTAAATCGGAGCAAGAGCGACCTAGATTTCAAAATAATCTAGGCAAAATACCTTTAACGGAAATACGATATTGGAAATACTCTAGAATGCGGGTCACTCTATCTTCTTTCTGAATTTCGGTAGGGAGTAAATAATTAATGTTGTGATAGGTCTATACTTATCGAGAAATAACAATGTAAGTATAGTAATTCAAATAACTTTATAATAAGTACATACGTAGATGATAATCCAATAATTGGCCGTGTGGTGTCCGGCACAGTACAATAGCACCAACCCCTTACATTAATGGGTGTCGTACAAGGCGACTAATGTTTTCAATGCAAAAGATCAAGAGTATCCGTAGTCTGGAAAATGGTCAACCGCATTTTTCATTCTTATATTTAAACACTGCAATCTCCAACCCGCCTGCCCAGCGTGGAGATTATGGCAATAACCTCCCCTTTCGTGGGAGGCCCTAAGTCCTGCAGTGGACTGGCTGTGATGATGATGAATCCAATAATAATCATTTTAGCTGGTCCCGGCCTTTAGTAATAAAATAACAAATTAACAAAAATAAGATAAAGTCATCTAGAGATACAAGGCTTGTTGAGAAGCAAGTTCTGCATTCTAGTCACTGACCTCTATTAGTTATGGCGGTCAGTAATTCTAGTCATCCCATAAAAAATTGTTATTTTTGAAAAATTTATTCTCAATTCGTAGAAATAGGTAGGTAAGAAAACAGATTTTGCCTGGATTGTATCACTTAGGTATGTACTGGATGGATTAGGTTTCAAAACAATAACCCATAACAAGTATCTAATCATTAGTTTTATGCTACTCAGTGACAAGCGAGGAGACAGCCCATCTGATAATAAGTGGTAACTGTCGCCCATAACATCTACGATACTTACATATAGGTCATCATGGTGAACTTTAGCGATCATTACCCTTCTGAACTAGGTACACACATTACTGCGCCGCAAAATTTTTCGAAAATGTGTTAAAGAAATATAATTACTCCCAAGCAAATTTGTTTAGGACGGAGACTTTGTTTTCCTGAGTTGAGTTCATAGTTAAGATATAGGTTATGATATTGTATTATTATAAAACCAGCTCAGAAGTACGAAAAAAATATAAAACAAAATATTAGGAAAAAGTATACTTCGCCCAAGAACTCGATAGGCTAAAAGTATGATTGGAAATTCTCAATTTGAAAATTTATCTATTATAAATAATGTAATTGTAATACGTGCTTTTAACTACATACATCATCAACAGTCCACTGCAGGACTTAGGGCCTCTCCCACGAAAGGGGAGGTTATTGCCATAATCTCTACGCTTTGCAGGCGGGTTGGAGATCGCAGTGTTTAAATATAATAATGGAAAATGCTGCTGCCCATTTTCCAGACTACGGAGACTCTTGATCTTTTGCCTCGAAAACATTAGTCGCCTTGTACGACACCCATGAATGTAAGGGGTTGGTGCTATTCTACTCTGCCGGACACCACACGGCCAAGTACGTACATATTGCGTTAGTTTACGCAAAGACTAACACCTAGGAATAATAAAATGTTACCGCACATTAATAACTTGGTATCGCATGACTCGCTTGCTATTGTGTAAATAATAAATTATTTAAAAAATATAATAATTCTATAACCGAATGTATTTTTGAAACAACGCTTTTAAAAGCTTATTAAAATGAACACGAACTTTTTTTATAATTAAACTAGCCAGACGAGGAGGCAAGGGACGATGCGACCGAAAATAGAGCATGCCTGTCTAGGAACAGACGATTCACTCTGGTCTTGTAGGCTTTTGACTACCCTAACATTGCTTTCCCCATGAAATAAATCTGAACTGGTCTTAAAACATAATATTAGCTATTCTATTTTGTGATTATCAATTGTATACACACTCACGCCCGCATCCCAAATTGGTAAGCAGATACTATCAAGTACCACAAGGTACGATCCTGACACATCCGATTCTTATCCTAGCCCGTTTGACACATTTCGTCGCCAAAATTCGTAGCTAGCTACGTAATTGGAAATAAATTCCGAACGGTGCGTGGCATTTGATTAAGATCTTGCAACCATGTCCGATTCCTTATTATCTCCCGCAAAAAGATTACACGAAAAGCTTAAATCTTCCGGGACGACATTTAATTTGCTTTTCACGTATTCATTGTAAATTCAAACTTTGATTTAGTATATCCATTATTCATGTAATCAAAAGTTTCATTAGTAAAATTATGCATTCTGGGCCTTGTAGATCACAATATCATTTCCGTTTAGTAACATTTCCACAAAATACTGATGCCTTGTAACAAAAAGTAGGTACCTATTTAACACTATACCTTTTTATCATTTTACATTTTACCTTTTATCAGGTTTGACGACCTGAGTGGTCAACATGCCGGTCTGCCACGCAAGAGTTCCCGGGTTTGGTTCCCGGTCGGGCAGAAATTGAAATGATGAATTTAAATTTCTGTTACGGGTCTGGGTGTTCTATGTATAATAAGTATGTATTTTAAAAAAAAGTATTTAAGTAGTATATCAGTAATCCAGCACCCATAGTACAAGTTTTGCTTAGTTTGGGACTAGATGGCGCTGTGTGAATCTGTCTATGATTATTTATTATTATTTATCAGGTGGTAGGACTCTGTCAAGCTTGAGGAGTCCGCCTGGGTAAGTACCACCGCCTTATCTATTTCTGCCGCCTAGCAACAATGCGTGCATTGTTAGGTTCCAATTTGAAGGATAAGGTAGCCAGCGAAATTACAGGCATGAGGCAAATGCCTAAAAACAATAACTGTGAGGACTAAGATGATTACGTCACAGTGAGAACGCACCTGCGGTTTTGCATTTTTGTTACCTGCAACCTAAATGTAAGAATCGTAGATGTTATGGGCGACAGTTACTACTTACCATCAGGTGGGCTGTCTGCTCACTTGTCACTGAGTAGCATAAAATAAACTTATTTGGAAATGCTGAAGTATTTTTTGCGCGTGTTGGAACACAGTATACCTATATGTGTGTGTGTTGATGTAGGGCGTTTCGGCTTTCCATTATTAAGTGAACTCTCTGCTGGCTTGTCACTAAGATTGTATTAACACATACACACACATCCATACAACGAAACACTTAAAATAGTAACCCGCAAAGGTCTAAACAACACGTTCTAACTTTCCTCGAGTCGCACTTTGTATGTGAAAACGAATGCAAACTGGATGGAATATTAGAGAGATCGCTAAATAGGGTAAACTCATTAACAGACAGAGTGTACATGAACGACGATACGTTTTATTCCGAATAAGATGAGAGGTCACGGAAGGCTCATTTTATATAGACAGAGGCGAGTGGCGACATCTACATGAACTAGAATAATAGTAATTCATAGTGGGCTGCGTTCACATTTCATCAAAACCGTACCAAATTCCCAAGACGAAGCAAGCGCAGTAATCGGACTTGCTACTATTATAAAATAACTTTATTAAACTTTCCAAGCAATATTTAACACTTTGTGTTGTCATTTCATGATGGAACTCCATTATTATGAATTAAATAACATTTTTACACTAGTCCCACTTTATTATACAAATTTTTATTAAACTTCCGGTTCCGGCAGGCAAAATTGCCTGAAGATGAGTAATTCGAAACCGGTTGCAATTTAATAAAAATTTGTATCTTAAAGTGGAACTAGTGTAAAAATGTGATTTAATTCATTTCCAAGCAATATTTATTGGGTATAGGTACAACGTTTTCTTATCATCCGACTGCCCCTTCACCATCGACTTACAACTCGCGCGAGAGTGATTTTTTTAACACATTACGGCTTTTACATTTGTCACTAACAAAATTTGGGAAACTGTACATAACCTCTCCACTGTATTCTTAGACGACTTCCGTCTGTCATTATCATATCAAACTAAACATTTACAACAAACTAAACAAATATTAAAATGAACTCAAATTATTTTTCAGGACCTAACACTAAATCGATTACTACGTTTTAGGCATATACACGTGCCTACAATTATCAACATTCGACACTGATAAATTATTTAAAAAAAACGCGAATACCGTGAAATTCACACGGGTCACCTTAATTAAGGGCACATGGGGCCCCTTTCGCCCCAAAATTAGATTTGAAACGTCCCCGACTAAGTTACACGCCGACAAAAGGGCCCAGGATGCGAATATCACGCGCTGTAATTGGCCCAGAGTGAAAATTTTTGCGTTAATTCTTGATTTTTCTCTCCACTGAACTTCGGGCACGGGTTTGACAAGTATCGAGATAAGTTCGAACGAATGAATGACAAGTATTTCTTCTTTATTTATAAATATAATTGGGTACTGTGTTTTCAAACGAATTGTACGGAAAACACAACAGGCTTTGGGGTTCCGACAGAAAACAAGGAGCCTTCACAGTTATGTGAAGTCCCCCCAACTATAGACGATTTAGGTCAGACATTTGATACTATAATAGTCTGGTACTATCTGGTATAACATGCCTTAGGTTGGAAGACAATATAAAACTTAGTAGATAAAACTTTTAACTTTATTGTATGATCAACAGCCTACAACATTTCATTGCTGGATCTGAGCGTACTCGTATCATTGGAGGATTTTGTTATTATCTCCACGCTAGCTGGCAAGCGGGTTGTAGATTGCAGAGTTGATAATACTCTGCAGTAAACAATGCTGTTTATTTCCTGGTTTTAGATGTGCTAGCTGCTCTGTGCACCAACGACATCCGTCAATAGAAACGGTTGATGCTGTTAAACACTGCCAGTCACTATCAGATCAAGGATTTGGCAGATCAGCTAATTACAGTGGAGCGATTGCCATCTGACCTCCATGACCATGTTAACATTGGAATCTGACCAGATTGGATTATGGGCAATCAGTTGCCTGAATGTACAGGTTTCACCACGAATTTATGATATTTTTACTGACCGTAAGAACATCAGTTAGTGTTCAACTAATGTACACATCTCTGCCAGACACTAAACGGCTTTAAATCTATAAACATTCAAGGCGGGCAGCGCGTTGGTGATTAATAACCCTGGTGTTGCTGAGGTGCATAGGCGGCGGTGACCACATTCCATCAGGCGACGCGCTTGTCTGTTTGTCTGTTATTTTTCCATATTGTCCATTCGTAAGGCACTTTGGCCTCAGCTAATCAACATGAGACAGCCGATGTTGTAAAGATCGCTCATTGACGAGAATAGGACAAAATACCATCAGACCCCATTCGTGCATCGCGCAAATTCTTCAGGACACACTCGATGCTGTTAGATGATGCGCTATGACGCTATTTCGAACAATAACCTATTTTTATTAAATTTGATATATTGTTTTCGATATACTGAAGTTATTATTAAAAAAAACTCATAATTGATAAAATTATAGCATTTTCAAAAGTTTTACACTTTGAGTGACGCAACCTGTATAAAAACATTTATAAAATTCAATTTTCATAACAAGTCAAATACTCTATTTAATGTCGGGGTAAATGATACTTGATCGATTCCATCCCATCTATAAACCATAGAAACTGGGGCAATTGGGACCCATATCTAATCTAAATTAATATTCCCATCTGCCCCACCGATAGGCAGGGGTACCGGAATGGATGATAGCGACCCCACTAAAACATTACGTACATCCTATCCAGAACCCCAAAAGTGAGTTTGATCAACTTGGGATCGGTAGGTACGCCGCATCGCCCAAACTAATCGTTCACTTAAATCACGTTTTGGAACGTGACAAACGCGACTTCAGAACGTTCACGAAAGTTAATTCTAAGGGCCTATTTGTACGTGGTCGCTTATAAATTGCGTATGCGTCGCGTCAGCCGAGTTATCGCGTAGCGCCCGAGCAGGAATCGTGCCTAAACTGCAGCCTACCATATTGTCGTGGATGATGATGCAGTGACTAGGCGAGCACGACGCGAGCGCTGCGCGATTAGGAAAATAAGCTTTCTGTTATTTGTAGAAACCAAAATTGCATAAACATTTGGGACAAATCGCGCAGAAATCGCGTACGTCTCTCTTAGGCAGCATGGGCTCTAAGGGCGTTTGTCCACCACCACCGCTCACCATGAGGCGTGAACATAGCCTTGATTTTATCTAGTGCACTGGTTTTATCCCACAAACATTCTTTATTAAAGAATCGGGTTCAAAGATTTCTGAGATCGTGTTATATGTAAAGAGAATCGACAATTCGTAAGCGCCATTTAAAATGTATGCAATCACAATATGCCGAAAATATCGTTAGGTATTAATATTCTACATTTTTATCTAACAGGTATCGAGCCTTTTATTTTAGATTAGCTGAAACTGGCGAGGCTGAATATTATACTGTCACTCAACTCGATGTTTATTAGGGTATCTTAATAATTATTTCAATCAATTTAGTTTGCCACTGAGAGTTTTTATTATTCTACTAAGGTGGCAAACAAGCTTACGGCCTGCCTGACGGTAAGCAGTCACCGCAGCCTATGTACGTTTGCAATACCAGGGGCAGGGCATCACACACGTGTGGCCGACAATAATACCACAGAGAGCTATTTTGCCACAAAAAAGAAATCATTTATTTTTCTTTTCTACGATGTTTCAGTAAAATAAAAGGCAAAAAGTAGTCTTTTCGTCGAATTGTGGAAAGAGCTTATGTCATCAGTATTTACTGGGAGGCCGTCTAGACAAACTAGAGCTGAGCTGAATTGGGGCGACGGCTAACATAGAACAATACTTTTGATATTGTATTTATATTTCTCCATCTGATGGTTCAAAACGTAATCTAAAGTGAGGAAGCCATATTTGTCTTTTTGCATTTATATTTATAGGCAAGGACTTGTCCGCCCTTTTCCATTCCAATAATGTTGAGTTCATGTAACTATCTTGTTTAGTTCATTTACTTCCTTTTGTTTTTTATATTTTCTTCTTTTATATCTAGTTTTACTGTTTATTTTGTTTACATTAATTAGGCATAAGCTGTGTATGTAAACTTATTTGAAATAAATAAATAACTATTCCTGTTTCATATTATCAGGATTTTTAATAGCGTGTCTCAACAAGAACTTACAGTTTTAAAATAAGAAAATTTTTCTCCATCATCATGATTTCATTCATCATTTATTTTCATCATCATCATCACTTAATTTTTTATTTACATTTTTACTCAGAATTACACAAAATTGCAAAACGCAGGAATGCAATTTCTTCTATAAGTCTCTTTGATACCTTTCAGTTCGTAACCATAACAAGAAACAAGTATTTTTGTAAAAGTTTGGTAACTTTGGAGTAAAATTTTTTTTTTTTTTTTCCATTTAATTAATTACTAGCAGACCCGGCGTAACTTCTTTCGCGTGGCGTCCTGCCTCTACACTACCCTACCCCTACCCTACACGTACCTACCTTTTTTTTGTTGCTTATAAACCTTCCTCTTGAACCAGAGTGATTCTCTGCTTATGTGATATATTGCTGATCTAAGCGTAGACATACACACACATACACACACATACACACACACACACACACATAAATGTTTATGTATATACACACATTCATATAGGGAATGACGGAAGCGACTTTGTTTTATACTATGTAAAAATATTGTAATTCTACATTATTTCCCGTATAACGGTCCTGGCATATCTCTTTCGCTTCTGCATATTTATTATTATTTTCAAACAAGATCATCTTAATCCGTCCTTTCTTTAAAATAATGACGTCTTTGGCCTTGTGATAAGGATATTCGGAAAAAGCGTGAAAGCAACATTTCCTCTTTAACCCGGCGTCTGTATGGTAGAAAAGTAGTACAAGGACTGTATGGTGGGTCAATATGACCCGGATTTTGAAAATATTTTAATTTTTAATAGTTCAATAATTTTTATATAATGATATATTAAATCAGTTTAAGTGTTGTTCAAATTACTCACTATATTTTGATAAAAACAATAAAAAATCATACAATATTAGGAACTTGTTATGTATTGACGAAAGCTCTATAAAATCTATTACAAAATATTTAACTTCTGTAATCTTACTAACAAATTAACAAAATTATAACTTTTTAATAGTTTTTTTTACTTTTTGGAATACCTAATGTGAGGTCTTTAAGAAACTTTATGCTAAATTTAACAGAAATTTAACAGAAAACTAATCACAGTTAGCATCTACATTGGAATATCCACCGTAGTAAGAAATTATGTAGTCTAGACAGACAATCTTCTTACAATTTAGACAGGCAGGACATATTTGGCACTGTTTTTGAACTCCGTGAATATCAGTAGGTGACCCCGCTGAAGGTTCTCCAGTAAATTATCTTATTGTCTTACGCATCTCTCTAGGCAAACAAAACACATCTTTGCATGCGTTCAAGTGATCGTTTAGAACTCTCTTCTAAGCCGAGTAAACCAGTAAAAAGAGTAAACCAGTAAAAATACAGTCTTTTTGTTTTTTATTTTTTTGAACAGTACCCACACTTGTAAATTATGATCCTTGAGGTGTAGCATTAGCTAGTGACTAGTAAACCAATTATAAAATAAATAAATGCATAAACATAATTGGCACAAAAAGGTTACATCGAATGTATGGTTGGATCATATTAACCCCGTTTGACCGTTGACCGCTTGTAACTTCAAACTATTACTTTAAAAAATACGCGCTTTTAAAAATGTGGCGGGTAATTATGACCCACCTGACAGACGCCGGGTTAAATAAATTCGCCTTACTTACGCTTAGGAAAGGTACTTTAATGTATTTTTACTAAGCCCTGCAGAATAAAATATAGGAAGAACCCGTTTTGTTCTCGGGTAGCGGCTGTACTATGGAAAATTATAAGTAATGTTTTTTTATGTCACTAAGATGGCAAACAAGTTTACGGCCTTAGTCACCGCAGCCAATGGACGTTTGCAATACCAGGGGCATCGCCCACGCGTTGCCGATCCCAAATTGGTCGATCTCCAGAGCATTTTGCACAAGGCGATCTCCAACGCGCCTGTCAAGCGTGGAGATTATGGCACTATCTTCTAGTGGAAGCAGGCGCAAGTCCAACAGATTGCCTTCGTATTTTACGTGGAAATATTAATACGTTTCTTTTTTAGGAGTCGTTGCTGTCAGACTGCAGGGCAAAGGCCTCTCTCCCAATTTTTCACTTGGACCTATTTGTTGCTAGGTTCCACTTTTCGCATGCGCCTCTGATTCATCGTGCCATATTTTTCGAGGCGTATTTTTGCATTAATATGTTAGTATAGAAAAAGAAAGTAATTCCACAATGAAATAAGCTTAGTGTGGCAATTTATTATTATCATTCTTCAAGCTAGTCTCTAGTGTCTCGCACGAGAAATGAAGCAATTAATTTGCTAAAGCACTCCGCATTGAAATAGCACGTTTTCTCTAGAGCAAATGTGTTCTCAAAATAAACGCATTGCAATACTAATGATTTAGACCTAGACATAGACGTATCTTTATTTACTAGCA
Organism: Blastobasis adustella; assembly: GCA_907269095.1. Classification (NCBI taxonomy): domain Eukaryota; kingdom Metazoa; phylum Arthropoda; class Insecta; order Lepidoptera; family Blastobasidae; genus Blastobasis; species Blastobasis adustella. The sequence continues at coordinate 5,613,778 of OU026132.1, forward strand.
ACGAGTAGTCCTGATCTGAAGAAATAACCTGAGCTGTTACTAAAATTTATATTGTATACCGGAAAGAAAAACAAAACGGTCATGCATAACAATTTAACGGAAAAAGGCACAACAAAAAACCAAACAAAATCAAAGAATACAGATATCAATACTCCACTGGGTTTCAAGACTAAAACAGACAGACATTTTAAAGACGACAAAGAAGATGAAGAGGAACTTACCACTCATGAAGTTGTAGATGAGGGGGTTGACAGCTGAGTTGGCGTAGCACATAACGTGGGAGATGAGCGAGACGAAGGTCATCAGCTCGCTCTGTTGCACGTCATAGGCCGCCCTGTGGATGGAGATAAGAAATTAACATATCGTTTATGAAACACTCTACACGGATTCTAACACAGTTGCGAGCTAACCTAGCTAACCTAACCTGACCAGATTCGGTAAAGATTACACTTCAATCGCCTGAATGTGCAGGTTTCCTCGCGTTGTTTTCCTCGTAAGAGCATCGGTTAGTGTTCAACTAATGTACCTAGCTACATAACTCAGAAAAAGACATTGGCACCTACCGTTAACTAGTCGGACCTGCTAAACATTGGGTCACACTGTGATGTTCAATTCGAGATTATGAAATAAACTCGGCTAATGTAGAAGAAGCAGCAGTAAAGAAGAAGAAGTGGGCAGTTGATAATGAAAATGATATTATTACGTGGCGTTATAGGTTTAAGACGCGTAATTTCAAGAAAATATTGCAAAAATAAAAATTTGGTAAATTAAAATTACAACAGTAAATTATACTAAAATTTTTATTATCTACGAAGAACCTTTGCTTCTAAGATCTTATGATTAGCTTTCGAGATTATAATTAAGTAAAGTGAATACCGAGCCTTCAAATCTTTGCCAATATCGTGAAAGATAATTATTGGAAAATTTTCACCAACGTAGGCAGTGATATATGTAGCAACATATAAGACCATGTCCAATTCGTGTGTGTGGGCAAATAAAGCCATCAACAAGCAAGACGAATTGCCGTTAAATGGCAAAACCAATGCGGTTGACCCTAACCCTGACAGTGGCTTTATTGAGATTTAGGCCCATTACAGGGGTACCACTGACCCTCGAGGACTTGCTTTTAAGAGTCTTACGACGGGCACAACTTTTATAGCCCATAAAGAGGGTACTCACTCCGAAATCTGTACTTAAGTAGTGCTTTGGTATTAGAAACTTTGCGGCTTTTAATTAAATTGTTAAGCGAATTTAGACGTTGTTTATCAGAGTTGTTTGGTTAATCAATCGATCAACATGGCGTACTGTGTTAAAGGATAAAACATAGTGGGTTACTCTTTATTTATGTTTTTTATAGAATAGTGTAACGATCACTATGTACCATGAGCTCGTCACCGTACAATTTATTTATATATCGTATGTTTATAGTTGATAGGTTTTGAAATGCATAGGCATATCATACACAGAGCAGTGTGGAGTAAAAATATAGTTTGCTTATCATGATTTCTTTTAACAAATGCTCTCAAATACTTAACCCAAACTTGGTTTTGTAATAAACTAAAACAATTTATTTGACGTTAAGCATAATATTTTACTTCAAAAGCACGTAATAAATTTACGCTATTGATTAGTTGAACGACAGGCAAAATATCGAGAATATTTTAAATGTTTTGCGTTAAGTATGGGACCCATGAAAAAATTCCACAAGTGATAGTGATGTGAATATACAAATACGTTTCAACGAAATATCGAAAAAAATAAAGGAATTAAAATACACCTAAATATTAAACGAGTCTAGAACTTAATTTTAATCTACTTCTTTGATGACTCAAACTTAATTGCTTCATGGAAATTAAACCTCGGTATTTATCTATACTTGGTCTAATTTAACATTACTTTGAGTTTATAGTACCTAAAATGTCATTATATTGGTTACTCATACTTGCCTATACTATAACCTTTTGTCTAAAGGAATTCCACATTGAATTCATTTGCTTGCGTATTTATCTTTGCGTTTTTTAAATTGAATCGACTCGTTGAATAAATAAAACGTCGTGTGTAATACATCCCTAGTTGTTGTAACATTTAGCTATTTTCGGTTTATCAGGAACAGTTTGTTAAATTTATGGATGTGCGAACGTTATAAGAGCAGTCGCTTAGACCTCATAAAATTAGAAATATTTCATTTTTTGTTTGTTTAAAATATTGGACTGTGGGAATTTTGAAGATAAGGAATCCAAGCAAGGTGGCCAGGGTAGTAGAAACAAGACAGTCAACCCATGGGGCGCGTCGCGTGAACATCATTTTATCCATTTCCGTAACTAAGAAACCCCATGTTTTGTAAATTTCCACGGGAAAATTCATTACAACTCGCGTGTGATTTGTTAAATTAATTTGTGCTTTATTACTTTGTGTTATTTTCAGCTTGTGACGTTTATTTCGTTCTCTATCTGTGTCTTTATCTCCGTAGTGTCAGTGATTTGGTTTGTTTTGGTTCTATATTTGTTTCTAAGTTTCGAAAGCTAACAGTAAGTTACGTTCTCATTACTTTTGTGGTAATTAGAGTATTGAGTAGGGCTCTTAGAGATTTTAATGTAAGTGTGAAAGGTGATTAAAACACAAATTTAAAAGAAAAAGATTACCAAATTATATATCGTCAGTACTCACCCTCACTGAACAAAAAACTTAGAAACTAACCTGGGACACAGGTTCGGATGTGACTTCGAATACACTTAACAAAAACACGAAGAATTTGTCTTCGATGGCCTAGGCGCTCTAACTAAGTCTACGTCTAGGTTTGCCGCCGAATTCTGGTACGATTTAGACCCATGTTCCGTTTAAGTACCTTTGTGCTTTTAAAGCTTTAGTGACATTTGCCTACGGTCATGAATCTCGAGTTTGGATCGAAACCTGGTCTGAGTCGTTAGCGTCCCTCACAGTAGGCACACAACAAACGCCCGCGAATTAAATAAAATCAAAAAAAATTGTCTCTCCATGACTTGTGAGTCGATAGGTAGGACCATAGTAAGGCTTGACGAGACGATCGGAATATGTGTGATGGTTTGTGATGGATTAAAAATAAGTTATTGGGTCGATCGATGTTAAAGGTTTCGCTGGAACGGCACGTAGGCTGGAAATGTAGTCCAGCCACGATGCTGTAGGCCTGAGATGTTAGGTTGGATGGGAGTCTCAGTTTTATCCTGTCGATTAGGTAGGTTTCCGAGACCTAAAGGTCCTAATTCCATATTATTTAGGTAACTTTAGGGTTTCGCAAAAATAGGGTTAGAGTGGCCACAGAAGAAAGAAGAATCCTGTTTGCCGTTGCGAGAGCTGTCAAAGCTAAGTCGCATGTTAACTTTATACCTTGTTTGATTTCTTGCGGAATTTATAAATTGTATGACTATTTTGATTTGCGTGGATTACATTTTAATCAACTTATTTACGCGGATTTATTTATTTATTTATTTATTTAACCATTTATTGTACACAAGATTTTTGTTTCATTTATGCGGATTTTGATATTTTATCTTATTTTTATTTATGTGAACTGAATCTTATTCAATTGTGAATATTTCCGAATATTCATGCGGTTGATTTAAAGAGTATTGCTATAAACTTACATATTCCTTGTGACTTTTTCAAAATTTACACACAACGTAATGGGTCCGAAAATTTAAATCGATAACTAGACGATCACTCGCTTACAGCCAAATCACAATATGTGAAATGATGTTTATTATGTCTATTCTTCATAGGTGTATGTGTGTATTTATACAGATAAATACGTATTAGGGTGACTGAAAAGTTACACTAGGCAGTGAAAAACGAGCAGACAACCCACCTGATGGTAAGTGGTAACTGTCGCCCATAATATCTACGATTCATGCATTTAGGTTGCAGGCAACAAAAATGCAGAACCGCGGGTGCGTTGTCACTGTGAGGATGGAATGCCTCATGCCTGTAATTACGCTGGCTACCTTATTCTTCAAACCGGAACCCAACAATGCAAGCATTGTTGCTTGGCGGCAGAAATAGATAAAGCGGTGGTACTCACCCAGGCTGACTCCTCAGGCTTGACAGAGTCCTACCACCTGATAAAAGCTATGGTCCTAAGATGGTTTTAAAACAAGGGGATTGCCTATGTAACTGTTTTGGCGAGTCGATCAATCAGACACCCACTTTACAGAAAGCAGTAACCGATACTTACAACACCTATGATTTCAATACCTGAAACCATAATCATATTGTTGAAATATAAATTCGTCAGATGATTTGATTTATCCGATCATTACAATGATCATCCTGCACTAGGTTTGCTGAGTCACGATCTCCACTCAAGAATCAAGAACTCGTAGCTTGTCGATTCTTCGGCAGATATGACAAGTCCACTGCCAATCCAGATATCTACTTCCGTGCATTGTTTGTATATTACGAATTGTATCCTATGGAAATATTCCAAGCATAATGCACGGAAGTAATTGCACAGTAATACTACTGCCATAATCTAAATAATCAGGCAAGACAAAGGGAAGTATTCTACAGGTTGCATTACGGAGAGTGTGCGAAGCAGTTGTACTACCTCATTCTGTCGGCCCCTTTCCGCCATCGGGAAACGCGATCATCTTCCACCTATCTGCACAAACCGCTTTAGTTAATTTTTTTAATTAGGCTAGCCCGGCATTTGTCCACCATCTCTAGCATGGAGTGCAATGCGCAGGGAGCGCACTCGCGTGCAACGTGCTCCATTCCTTAGCCGTACGTCATTATAAAGGTTAAATCAAAGCAGCTCGTGCGATTAGCTGTAAGATTTTCACGACATAAGGCTGAAGCGTTCTTGCGGATCGCGTTTCCCGATGGCGGAATGGGGCTGGCGGAATGAGGTCATCAACAGTGTCGTACACTCTCCGAAATGCAACCTGTAGAAGATCGACAGACGCGCAACCCTACGCCGATGCTCGAAGCTCTGCAGCTCTCAACCTATATTATAACGCTTTAGACTAAGCAATAGAACACGCGTCGCCACATACCACCAGGTGAGATGGTGGTCAAATGGCTGGTTAGTACTTACAACAAAAAAAAGTGCTCACCTCAAAACAGAGAGTAGATGCACGGGAAAGTAGCAGACGGCGAACATCACCACCACTGCCACTAACATCTTGGCGGCTTTTCGCCTGGACCGGAGCTGACCTTCAGTCGATGCGTTGGCGTGGATGGAAGGCGCTGTCCTCCTGTTAGCTGCGAGCCCTGTTGGTTTAAACAAGTTCTTGCAATATTATTTACAAAACTTGCACTCCAAAAATGGGATGATCTTCCTCCCGAAGTCTTTCCATTACACTATAATTTGGTATTCTACGAAGGGCATGTCTACAGGTGCCTTAATCGCCGGCACCGCATCCGCTACCTTTAGGTTGCTGATACCATGGATGGCGGTGGCCTATGTGCTATTCTGGGCTATAAGCTACTTTACTATGAAATTTCATCCATATCCATTCTGTAGTTTTTACGAGATGAAGTAACAAACATTCAAACATCCATCCATGTGTGAATCATGTAGTGTACAAATAAAGACTTTTTGTATATATATATATATATATGTATTGTATTGTATAGTATTAAGCAATACCTAAGCAATGTAATTACAGAAATATTAGTAGTAAATTAGTAATAGTAGAATTAGTAGGATGTCAATATGATTCAATATGATGTATTTTTTTTAATTCTGTAAAAACAAAAGTTTATACTGATTCTAAATGCATTGTTATTCAAGTTACATAGGTATACCAAATTTTAGCTCAATGGAACCCCAGGCCAAATCCAATTAGCCTTGCAAAATTTGCCCCGAACATACATAGTTACATACAAGCTTGCAACAAACATTGCAAGTTAAATAAAAGCTTGTAAAATACAAAACTAATTACGCTGACTATTTTACATTCATACAAAGGTGTACAACATGTAACTATGTGTTAGTAAATTTATGGACAGATAATTTAGTTTCGATATGAGGTTGATTTGTCAATGAAGCCTCTAAGAGGCTTTAAGACAAACAAAACCCGTACCCTCGTCACCAGTGATGAATACATCGTAGGAGCGTTACTGTGTACCTTCATAAATCTTAACGAGGACTCTAATCCTATCCTATAACAAGGTCGTCATAGGTACAGAAGGTCACAGGGTAACAGGTACAATGCACTGTGCTTCACAGACTCCTTTCTTATTTAACTCCATAGCGGCGAGGCCCAAAAGAAGTTTCAACAGGCTACACCACCTTGCACCAACAAGTGCAATGCTTTTTTACAACCATTCATTTAACTTGTAATGTTTGTATGTAACTATATCTAGCTACCAAGACCGCTGAGGACAGAACCACATGGAAGAGTCTGGTGTAGCGAGTGGCCAACATTTTGGACTATACACGGCCTTCAGCAATGAAGATGCCGACTGAGATGAGAGATATATTCGGGAATAATCTTTCAAGCCTAATTTGACCCACTTTCCGACGTTCATTTGAGCTGAAATTTGGTATACATATATTATGTAACTCGGATGACAATTAATATAGTACCATGGAGGTGGTCCGATGATGGAGTCGGAAAGTGGCCATAGAAACTACTGAGCACAACAAGATAACCCCATTGTGTTTGAGCCCTTTTTAATGCTCTTGATGAGTACTATACAAGGCTATAAAAGCTTGTTATGAAATGTTTTACATTTTAGAACTTATCTTCTTAGGAATATTATAAATAAGCTTGAAAGTCGCCCAAAGTTTAGAACAATCAGGCATAAGAGGATCAAAATATGTATATGTTCCATAAATTCTTAATATTTTGACGTAGAAGGTTGAATGTTCTCGGTTTAACGAGGCCAATAACCTTTGTGTTTCTCGCTCGTACGATTCGGATATGGAGTGAGCTTCCAGCCACAGTGTTTCCTGTAGACTATGACATGGGATCGTTTAAAAGGTATATTAGAGGACCTCTGATAGAGGTCTCCTTAGAGGTGGGCAACGCATTGATAGCGCTAGTGTTGCTGATATCCATAGGCGCGGTGACCGCTTTCCATCAGGTGGCCCGCTTGCCTTTTTATTTGATTTTCACTTGATATCTAAAGATATCAATCGGGTAAACCGATCCTAAGAAAAAACACCTGGAGTGCAATCTTAGGTTCTGGTTCGGAACTTTGGAGTACGAATTAAGTAATCTAGAAAATGTGTTGCAATCGTCGATGTAAATCATCATCATCCATGCGATCAACTAAGTTAGTAAAATATGTTTATTGCGATTACTTCCAAGGCAAAAAAAGTACAAAACATACAAGACAATAACAAAAAGAGAAAAAAATACGCCAATTTTCATTAGCTGTGCTATGGAGAAGTACAATTGGCCGCACCCAGCATAATGCCACGGCTGACGAAGTGGCGCTGGGTTTCAGTGCGCCGCATCAGTCAATCCCGTCTTCTGTTAGGGTCCGCTTTCCTGCTCTTTCTCCTCCATTTCGGCCGGTATTGGGTGTCTTGGCTTCGTGAGCTATTGGCTTTCAGATCCAACTGAGCGATGCCAATCCATCGTCAATATCGATAAAAACCATCTTATCGTTAAACTCCCGGTTGTGCTCTTATGAACGAGAGCCCGGAGCCGCCTCGACCATGATCCAGGATTGCGAGCGAATACAATCTGACCTCCGTGACCCTGCTACCAGGGGAACCTGACCAGATTGGATCGATCGTCAATCTCGATACTCACAATTATTCGGCCCAGTAGGCGTGGTGCACAGTTTGTGTGACTCTGTATGACCGGGGATGTTGTCAGACCGCCACAGCACCCGCACTATCTGGCAGTATGCTATCATCATCAGCAGAAGCGGGCACCTGTTGGAAGAAAGCATCAGGTTGTATATAAGACATCGTCATCATGATCATGTTCTTACTGAAGTTACTCGTTATCAACAATTTTATGAGATGGTATGTCTGAACATGCTTTGTGGGAAATACAACTAGAACATGATAATAATAATAATAATCATCTTAGCGTTAATGTCCCGGTTGTGCTCTTGGGGACGAGGGCCCGGGATCCACCTTGACCATGATCCAGGATTTGGCGATCAGATAATTACAGTGGAGCGACTACCATCTGACCTCCGTAACCCTGCTACCAGGGGAACCTGACCAGATTGAATCATGGTTACAAATTCAGTTGCATGAAATTTGCAAGTTTCATCACGATGTTTCCCTCATCGTAAGAGCATCGGTTAGAATTTAACTAATGTACATAACTCAGAAAAGAGTCATTGGTACATGGCCGCAGCGGTATTCGAACCCGGTACCTCTCGCTTACAAGTCGGATACTCAACCGCCCGGCCACCGACGCTCTTAAGAAAGATCTTAGAAAATAAATAATAAGTATTAAATATTCTTGGACTATTCACACAGCGCCATCTAGCCCCAAAGTAAGCAAAGCTTGTGTTCTGGGTGCCAGAAAACTGATAAACTACTTATAAATAATTTTAAAACACCCTTATCATACATATAACGCCCATACCCGTAACAGACATTAAAATTCTCATTTCAATTTGTGCCCGGCCGGGAATCGAACCCAGGACCTCTGCGTGACAGACCGGCAGATATTAAACAACTGAACCAATTTTTAGTCGTCAAATGAATTTCCTTTCCTATTTTTGTAGTATAGTTTTATTAGTATTTATTCAATTACATCACCCTGTCTTGCTCTGTGTTAATTTATGTTTGTGTTCCTATTAATAGATCGCTACTCAAAAGTTGTCTTTCCCGAGTAAACATCATCATTAGCTAAAAATTCAAAAGCAACTCATTAGCTGTGAGATGACCAGAAAAAAAGTGAGCTGTGTGTCTAAAATTAACTTCGTAACATTCATCATCATCATCACAGCCCGTAACAGTCCACTGCAGGACTTAGGGCCTCTCCCACGAAAGGGGAGGTTATTGCCATAATCTCCACGCTTGGCAGGCGGGTTGGAGATCGCAGTGTTTAAATATACTAATGGAAAATGCTGCTGCCCATTTTCTAGACTACGGAGACTCTTGATCTTTTGCCTCGAAAACATTAGTCGCCTTTTACGACACCCGTGAATGTAAGGGGTTGGTGTTATTCTACTCTGCCGGACACCACACGGCTGTGTTCGTAACATTATACTACATGAAAAATGAGGTACATTTCTCCTAAATTTTATTTTATTTTATAAGATTCGACCAAGTGACTGAATAAATTATGGTCCTAAAATACACAATTCCACAAATTCTGCATTTTATGCAAATAGAAAAAAACGCTGGCAAAGCTCTAAAAAGTACGAAGGAAACTCTGAATTAATTTCTTTACAACATGATTATACATGTTGATAAGAAAAATAAGTTGTGTTGGGTTATACCTGATTATATGGGTTATATGTTATACCTACGCGTAACTCAGAAAAGAGTCATTGGTACGCCGCAATGGGATACGGGCGTGTGTATGTATGTATGTAAACTCACGTGTACAAGAAGACGGCCTTCGCGATGTTCCACTTCAGCTCACTCTCCATGGACCAAGTGGATGCGCACTGCATCAGATACTGCACGTTGAAGCGAAGCTCGAACTTCCTCTGGACTTCCAGCACGACCACCTCTGGTATGTCTGTTGGAAGAATGTTATATTGCAGGATTCTCTGAGGAGTCATCCTGTCGTTACTAGTTCGTCGGTCCACCTTTTGGGAGGCCTACCCACGTCTTCCGATACATGGTCGCCACTCGAGAACTTTACTGGCCCGTCGGCCATCTGTTCTGCGAGCTATGTGCCCTGCCTAGTAACTGCTATTTAAGTTTGGCAGTATTTCATTAAAAAAAAATAAAAAAAAATCATGCTTTGCTGGTAACCTTAGTACGATTGCGGATCTCCTTATTTCTGATTCGATTGCGCAATGAGACTCCGAGCATAGCCCTTGCCATTGCTCTTCGGGTGACAGAGAGGTTTCTTATAAGGTCCACAGTGAGCGTGGGCCTATACTAAAGGACCACTATAAGTTGTGATCCTTTAGTATAGCTATGTACAGAGATATGCTGTTCACCTTTGAGAGATTGAAATATAGCAGGCTTCTTTAAGGTATGCCAATGTGCCACTATGTGGTTACGATTATTTGTGTAAGAATTTTTAAATATTCCTGACGTAGATCTGAGCATCTGTAGTTTTTATCACAGACAAGTCTATGAAACTCTCTCCCGCGTCAGCTGTATTGTATTCCGGTTTGAAGTTACATGTCATAGGCTGAAGGTATATCAAAGATGACATAATCGTAGATCCTATAAATGTTTTAATTGGCAAACGTTCGTACGACCATGGTCATACGCTGCACATGAAAAAAATACACGAATCTCTTTGGAGCATCTTTATTTGTCGCACGATCGTTGCCAATTAGGACAGCGCCTAAGGATTCCGTTTCTACCTTTAAAGGTTTAGAAATTAAAGAAATAAACACTTACTGAAAGTCAAAGACAGCAGCCAGATGATGAGGATGGCGGTCTTGGCGCGCGCGGTGGTTGACTTGAACTTCAGCGGGAAGCAGATTGCGTACCAGCGGTCCACAGAGATGAAGGTCAGCGTCAGCACTGACACCGTCACCGACACAGACTGTTGGAGAGAGGTAGACTAATACAGTTATGTCTTAGTGCGAAGGAAAGAGAGATACATGTGAGGGTAGCTTGGTGACTTATTTCTATCCATGCTACTTACAAAGGCACATCTCATTATATTGATGTATGAGTAGTTTCAGATTTTATGACGTATCAGTAAAAAAAATCTTGACGTTAATATCCCGGTGGTACTTATAGACGCTAGGGCCTGGGTTCCGCCTTCAACATGGTCCAGGATTTGGCAGATCAATTACAGTGGAGCGTCTGCTATCTGACCTCCATAACCCTGCTAACAGGGGAACTTGACCAGGTTGGATCAGGGTTACACATTCAGTTGCCTGTATGTGCAGGTTTCATCGCGATGTTTTCTCTCACCGTAAGAGCATCAATTAGTGATCAACTAATGTACTTAACTCTGAAAAGAGTCATTGGTACATGACGGCAGTGGGATTTGAACATGGAACGTCTTGTTTACGAGTCAGACGCCTTAACCACTAGGCAACCGACGCTCTTATTTAAACAGAAATATTGTACACCGAAATTCAGTGGCAAAATTAAAAACTTTTGAAAGTCAATTTACGAATTCTCTTTCTTAGAGATAGGTAGAAACTGTATCAAGCCAGAGAAGACTGCCTGCATTGGAAACTTTTTTCGAATCAACTAAACAAAATTTTATGATATGTTCCCAGTTCTAAATATAAGGTTAACATAATTACAGACACGAATCATGCGTGTCACCTGTCAAAAGAATACCTCCTCTCGGTGACAATCTACCTGAGGTTTAGCATATTCATGTGATGAAAATCTAAATGTGGAAAACGTACATTTCCGCGTGTCATAAGGTGTGTATCCGGCCTCGATATTGTAGACGGAGAAATGTAATAGAAAATATTACGTGATTTTTGCCTGATCAATTCAGTACAGGTAATATTGGCGAAAAAAATTGCGCAAATCTTATAAATCGAGAATGTGCAGGTTTCATCACGATGTTTTCCCTCACCGTAAGAGCATAAGTTAGTATTCAACTAAGGTACCTACATAACTCAGAAAAGAGTCATTGGTACATAGCGGCAGTGGGATTCGAACCTGGTACCTCTAGCTACGAATCAAATGCTTTAACCACTTGGCGACCGTCGCTCCTACTTCAGTTGATTTCTGGCATAATTTTGGATAATAATTGTGATATTCTGGCAGCAGAGCGTAGTTGCATTTCAGAGTGAATACCTAGCTTCCAAATTATTTTTTTATAAAATTTGTATGCAAAATAATTAATGCTTCTTAACGTATATAGACTGAATCCTTCGAAACCATATTCTCCTCATAATTTAATCGAAAATTTCACTTCAATTTAATAAACGGCTAAATACTTATTTAAAAGAAATATTTTATTTGGTATTGCAAACGTCCATATGCTGCGGTGACTGCTTACCATCAGGCAGACCGTAACTTCTTTACCACCTTAGTGGTATAAAAAAAACAAATTGTATTTGTTAACATTTCAATTGCAGCCATTGTATCGTAACAAATGTACGTGTCCCATCCACATGCCGCACTAAGAACCGATCCAATAAATTCCTTATACTACGTGACTCCTCTACCAATGAAGGGAAGCTTGTACAATAATTTATTGAGGCCCTACTGCGGTGGGTTGGCCATCTAAATCACTGGCCTCTCACTATCATTTACCTGGCTTTGATAAACTGATTGTTTGGAGAAGATCGACGCATAGGTTTCCTTCTGACAGTTTGATAGGTTACTTAACTATTGTCAATATATATCTACTGTGTGTGGACAAGAAACGGGGTTAATAATAAAAACGGAGGCTCTATAGGTCACCATCGTTAGGGGTTTGCGTACGGCACTTTTTCTGATGACTGTAGAGCCCAACACGGGAAAGACAGACTCGGTACGCAAACTCCTAACGATGAGGCTGTTTAAATTATCTAAAATAGATTGCCAATAATGATGATAGGTCACCAGTAATTGAATCATTATGGTCCCACCTAATTAAAATCAAAACGTAACTTTTTGTTTTTTTCTTACCAACTTAATCGTAAATTCAATGTAATGCAAACAATGGTTCTGCTCAACTCGATCTAGTTCATTCTGCATCGTACTTATTCGGAGCTACTGATTATGGCCGGTAAATTTAAATTCTTATGGTGTGTAATGCGTGGGTTTTGGTTAACTAGAATATTTGCAGTGAAAATACCAATACTTTAGAGAGTCTCTATTTTCAATATTAGCCCCGGTTCTAGGCCACTGGAATTTATTCGATAATTGTACAGCTAAGGCCACCAAGCCGTATATCATAATGTTAATTAACACTGTTATCAGGATTAAGACGTCTTTGTGATGTAACTGTTAGTATTACAGGTACGTCTATACATCAAAGTCGCTACTTTTCTGTACTTTTGAACTTGAACACTTAGATCTTTTGAACTACGCAACGGATTTTAATGCGGTTTACAAAAATAGATAGGGTGATTCAAGAGAAAGGTTTATTAGCAAGAAAAAAGGATAGGTAGGGAAAAAGTTTCTTAGAGGTTTCCTTAGAGGCGGGCAACGCATTGGTAGCACCCCTGGTGATGCTGATGTCCATAGGCAGCGGTGACCACTTTCCATCAGGTGGCCCGCATGCCAGTTTGTCTGCCGGATAACATTAAAAAAAAAAAAAAAAAAAAGTATGTGTACGCGAACGAAGTCTCGTCAGGTCCACTAGTGATAATAAAATTAGCTTTTGAATATTGAATATCGGGATAGATTATAGCCTATGTGCTAATCTAGGCTATAAGCTATAAGTATTGCTGCAAAACGTAATCAAAATACGTTCAATAGTTTTCGCGTGAATAAGTAACAAAGTAGATGAGTAAAAGTGGGTGTCGTACAAGGCGACTAATGTTTTCGAGACAAAAGATCTAGTCCCCGTAGGCTGGAAAATGAGCAGCAGCGTTTTTCATAGTTATATTTATAATACTGCGATTTCTAACCCGCCTGCCAAGCGTGGAGATTATGGCAATAACCTCCCCATTCGTGGGAGAGGTCCTAAGTCCTGCAGTGGACTGTTATGGGCTGTAATGATGAGTAACAAACATCCTTACAAATTTTCGCATTTATAATACTGGCTTTTGCCCGCGTCTTCGTCTGCGTAAAATTCGGATCCAAACACGCATAAAACTGCCATTGAGCTGCAATTGCGATCTAATTATAATTCAAACGAGCCATTAGTTAATTAACGGATTTGAGTCCGTCCGACGGTGGTCGCTTTCTATTAGGTGGATTGTCTGGGTTTCTCACTAGGCAATAATAAAAACAATAAGCATATGTCTCCAAATATATAAGGCTCTCTAAAAAAAAATAAAAAAAAAATCATCTTGGCGTTAATGTCCCGGTTGTGCTCTCGAGAACGAGGGCCCGGGGTTCGCATTGACCATGATCCAGGATTTGGCAGATCAGGTAATTACAGTGGAGCGACTGCCATCTGACCTCCACGACCCTGCTACCAGGAGAACCTGACCAGATTGGATCATGGTTACACATCCAGTCGCCTGAATGTGCAGGTTTCATCACGATGTTTTCCCTCACCGTAAGAGCATCGGTTAGTATTCAACTAATGTACATAACTCAGAAAACAGTCATTGGTACATGGCCGGAGCGGGATTCGAACCCGGGACCTTTGGCTCACGAGTCGGATACTGTAACGGCTCGGCCACCGACGCTCTTTTATATTGTGGGAACCACCGAATTATATTATTATACTCAACGCAAGTGTGATGGAAAAAAGATGTCGATTTACAGGTTGACTGGAAATTTGAAATACTCTTTCAAAGGGATAATACAAAAGGTAATTTGCAACTAAAAATAAATGATCGGTAACACGTGACTTACAGTCGGTACGTGACCAATGTCCCTGATATTGCTAACGTCTATAGGCTGCGGTAATTTCCCGCCTTCAGGCAGGCCGTAAGCTTGTTTGGTACCTTAGGGGTATAAAAAGCCGGCCAAGACGTGTCGGATGTGTCTGCCGGCCTACGTGCAGTATAGCGTTCCGTAGTTGCCTTTTCTGTATTAAAAAGAGGACTTTTTAATAGAACAAACACATTACAAAGTTACTATACTTATACCTTCTGTAGAACTTGTATGAAATATTTGCTAATCAAACGAATTCTAATTTTATTATGTATTTACAAGTATATAAGATTAAAATACAATGTCAATTCAATAAAATCCATGTCAAAAATTAAAACTAAAACTAAATGGGTAAACTAATCAAACTACATTTTATAAGTTGACTATTTTTTTGTGATGTAACTAAAAATTTTAGGGTTTTTGGTATTGTTTGTTTACTTGTGCTACAGGGCATGCTTTTTGCATAATTTCATGATTCTAGGTCAACGGGAAATAGTAGAAGGTTTTGATTCTCTAGCAAGCGTCAAAATATGCGGCATAAACTTTATGCTTTATGCCGTATCTATTGATTGCATTGACTTAAAAGTTTGATTTTTTCACAGCTCCAAGGGATTGCAGAACCTAGTATTTGATAAAAATTTTAGCATGATACCTCTACGCGTTCCTTGAAAATGGAAAAAGGGGCTTGACAGAAGAAAGGATGAACAACAAAGTGATCCTATAAGGGTTCCCTCTTTATTATGAAACTAAAAATTCTAAATAAAATTTTCTATACAAGCTGCAATAAATCCAACATAGAAATGACGTCAAACGACTTTATGTATGTATATTACGCAATACCTTACTATTTTAATTTATTCCGTATACCGTTAATACAATTCTTTTAATTTTACCGTGAAAAAGTTTATTTAATACAATATTTTAGTAAACTTGTTAAGAATAAAGGTTCAATGTTAATGAACCTTGAGAATTTCATTTTCTTTAGTATTTTTTCGACATGAAAGTGCCTGAATGGAATGTAAGTTCGAATCCTTCTATTTCTATCCTTCTTTTAGTTTTATATTATGTCTTCGTAAATGTATATAATCAATCATTATAAAAAATTCTTAGGAAATGTGTATATTGCTTAAAATTACAGGAAATGTGTGAATTAAATTTTACTATACACTTTTCCTAGGAATTTCATACATTTCCAAAAGAGGAATCGGAAATGTTTTCATTTCACTGTTTTATTTGAAAATTGGTCAAAACGCCGAATCTATCAAAAACTTCGTTACGGCACAGTGGGTTAGGTAGCGAGGAGGAAGCATACCTAGGTTTCACACATTTCCGATAACAACATAAAAAAATAGTGTTACCGTAGTTCCAGTGCTCAAAAAATTTAATGCTAAATTGTAGTGTTTTGTTGCAGTCTAGATACCAGCCAGAGCAAGTTCTTTTACTTTAGTGGCCAATTTTTTTATCGAACAAACGCCTTAGCTCCAAACAGTATTCTTTATTCAACCCATAATCCAAGATCCGCCAAAACACTCTCCATAAATCAGTACAGAGGTACAAACATAAATCCATACCTAGCGCTGGCATTTCTATATCTCTAAATTGGCCCGAAGAAAAGAAATAAATTGAATTCCGAGTCCCATTGAAGAGCGTAAGAGCAAAAAGAGAATTTTAAAATTTTTGGAGTGCTATTTTAAAAACTGGCACCCCTTTGTGAAATGTCTCTTGTAGCTATGATTCCAGTGTTTTTGAGCGCTGGAGCCATGGAATTTTCTCGTGTTATTGTCAACAACAAACAATACAACCTCAAAACATACATTTCCATCTACTATTTAGGAATTATGTACAAGGCCTAGGAAATTCATATATTTCCTAGGAAATGTGAACCTTCGACCAATGATTTCCACATATACTAAACTGGCTCGCCATTGCGTCCTTTTCGCCACATTTCCGGTAACAATATAAAAAAATAGCGCTACCATAGTTCCAACGCTCAAAAATATTGTGCTAAATTGTAGTGTTTTGTCGCGTCTAGATTCCTGTCAGAGCAATAAAGTTCTTTCACATTAGAGCCCAATTTCTTTCGAAACGAACGCCCTCGCTCCTAACAGTATTCTCCATTCAATCCCTGATCTAAGATCCGCCAAAACACTCCATTAATCAGTACAGAGGTACAAACATAAATTTATACCTACCGCTGGCATTTCGATATCTCTAAATTGGTTCGAAAAAAGAAATTAATTGGATTACGAGTCCCATTAAAGCGTGTAAGAGGTACCGGGTGAAAAAAGTTTTATAGTTTTTATTAAATCCACGTTAGACTGAACTACCATTTAGGAATTGTGTACAAGACCTAGGAAATACTATATTTAATAGTAAATGTAAACCTTCGACAAATTTTACACATTTCCTAAATCGGCTCGACATTGTATATATTTTCTAGGAAATGTATATAACTCCTAGGTTTTATACATTTGCGGTAACAACATAAAAAAGTGTGCTACCGTATAGTACCAATGCTCATAAAATTTAGTGATAAATTGTAGTGTTTTCTTGCAGTCTAGATTCTTGCCAGAGCAAAGTCTTTTCATATTAGTGCCCAATTTCTTTTAAAATGAACGCCCTAGCTCCAAACAGTATTCTCCATTCAACCCATAATCCAAGACCCACCAAATCATTCTCCATAAATCAGTACAGAGGTACAAATATAAATCTATACCTACCGCTGGCATTTCGATAACTCTAAATTGGCTCGAAAAAAAGGAATTAATTGGATTCCGAGTCCCATTGAAGCGTATAAGAGGTACCGGGTGAAAAAAGTTTTATAGCTTTCAATAAAATCCGCGTTATACTTTGTGGAATCATCTCGCACAATAAAAACGTAATTGTGTTGGTTCAAATTGGCAGAAGGTAGTACAGGGTATGTACCTCTCTTAGGGATTTAAATGTGTAGGGAGATTCTACTTCTGAAATGGAACAATATTGGTTTTACGATCTTATAAAATTGGGTTTTTTTTGGTAATTTATTGACGGAAGAAGCAAAAGTGCAGGCATATTATTATATCTACTAGCTACAATACCGAGACCGAGTTGTAATAGAGATATTTCTCTGCGTATCTTTGGGACGCAGACACAAACTATATTCACGGGTGTGTATGTCTATTCATGTGTGAATTTCATATGAAGAATCAGCGCATTGCAAATTGATGATTTTGTGGCTACACTGTTTTCATGGTACGGAAGCAAAATATTCCTCTCTGAGAAATTCGAATCAAGCTGTACACAACACTGTTTGCAATTTCATTGATTGGAGGGAAGACGCTGGTGTGGGACGCTACCTGAGTGGACACTGGCACAATCCCATGTAACCGCTACCACTCGCAGCGCTGGAGCTGCGGCCTCTGCTACTGAGGACCTCAAACGGAGGAAATATGAAAACCTAGTCCAGGACTTCATATTTCAGCCGTTTGGGGCCGAGACGTTGGGACCGTGGGACTATGAGGCTTTGAAATTTTATAAAGATTTGGCAAAATAGACGCCAAAGGTGACCAGAGAGCTGGCTCGTTCCTCCGACAGAGGATAAGTTTTGCTATCCGTAAGGCACGAGGCACGAGGCAGCTTTCTGGGCACCATTCCGGGGGGCAGTGATGTGGATGACTTTTTAGTTTTTTAAGATTTAAGTTTTAGTTTATTTGTTATGGTTTTGTAAATATTTTGTTTGTACCAATAAACTACGTTACAATTCAGTCACACAATGGAACTTTACAAGTTAGTTTTATATTAAACTTGTCTTGTACATTTAAAGACATTTTGACAACTTTTATATTATTTTAACATGTATCAAATGCAATGTGATACATACTTAGAAGACTATGAGGGCACCGTAGGTTATCGTACGTCATCGTGTACAAGAAAAGTTCTACCTTGTAGCGATAGTAGACGTTTAAGAATAATGACTACTTAAGAATTTAATAACATTCGACGTGTAAATTTATGTTTATCAAAATAAATGAATTGAATTGAACTTACGAAACGTTGGTCTAATCTTAAAACGAAATTTTTAGTGTCTCAAACTTCGGCATTTCGTAGTGCGTACTTACATTTCCTCTTTGTATATGTCCTATAAGTTAAAAATTTCCCATCCTCTTTGCAGTTTCGCTTTTCAGCCTCATTACACTTCACTTTTCTTTTTGGTTAGGATTTTCTCTTGTAATCGATGACGTAGGCAAACCTACGTCACCCTCACAATATATAAGCACCGTGGACAATATCTTTAAGGTATCGATCTAATTAATCCATGTTTACGTTCACGTCATGGACGACAAACAAATGAAATGCTACCCAACATGTTGCTAGCTGCTCGAATGGAAATTAATAACGTTGAACTTATTAGATTTGTTGACAAAATACATCATTCATATTATGACTTGTATGACAGGGGATACGCATCTACATATGTAGATGAGTTAGTAAGTATGATTGTGTTTAAATAAGCACACGAGTTCCCGCGGTTTTTAGAGCCATGATAGGTAAAATACAAAGGGGACGCCGTTGCCTGTCATTTGTTTCAGAATGATGACCATGACAGGTTCGCGTTTACACAAGGCTATTGGACGTTAGGCATACAGCATAGATGGAGTCTCGACCTATGGAGAATGTACTTTGTCAGACTGTTACTACTCTATACAAATAACTTAATGTCATACCAAATTCTAAAGTGAGGATCACGAGACTGCGCCCGCTGATAGTGGAACTAAATTTGACTGGCAATGTCAAGTGCAGCCAATGTACAGTACACAAAACAATCAGTAGGTAATTTTCTTGTGATGCTTCGGCGGGATGTTACTTTGTTTCAATTATGACCCATCTCTAGCACTTATACGAGTGAAGATAATCAAGAGACCGTCCTATTAGCGAAAAAAATTGCTACTACGTTTGCCTGCCATAAAGTTGAATATAATCAGTACTTGAAAAAGTGACTTACGACGCTTATGACCTATGCTAATGTGTATTTTATTTATTTTCGTGAATTACAGAAAATCTTAACAATTCAAATTCTTGAATCAGACGTTAATTCGTGAGACTTCACAATACATCGGTGCTCTATCGACCCTTCCATTCACATTCGCACGATAGATACCTTTCGTAAGCCGTTTTCATCCATCCTCTCCAAGTGTTCAAACCATCTCAGCATACCTCTCTCAATCCTAGTCACCATATCATCCCTCATTAACACACTATCCCTCATTCTATCACTTAGGGTGACCCCACACTACTCCGAAGGGACCGCATTTCCACCGTATTTATTATACTTTCACGTTTCTTCTGCCATACCCTACATTCACTTCCGTACATAAGTGCTGGTACCAGCACGCCATTCTGAATAGACATTCGTGCCTTTTGCGTTAAATTTTTTATTATGCCCTGTACCACGAATTTGACAATGTTAGCGTTAATATCGTTTGCAATAATCACTATGAATCGTAACTTTAAATTATTATTGTGTTTAATACATGGGTTTTGGTTAACGTAAATCTTTGCAGAAAAAATACCAATACTCTAGAGAGTCTCTATTTTCAATATTAGCCCCAGTTCTAGGCCACACACTGTATACTGGTTCCAAGAAACACATACTGAATTTTCACGTGTCTAAATCATACAGCTAGCTCAGAATCTGTGTTCGAGAACCTTAAAAAAAACAGTCTTAACCTTTAGGAGGAACTGATGATTATGGTAAGTAAGGAAGTATGTTTTTATTTACACCGACGTGCATCACGTGACCAATCCAATTGCAGTGAAGCGTGAGACAGGAAGATGGTATCTGTCCTACCATGTTTACCGTTGCATTGGAAGATATTTTCAAGCCATTGGACTGGAAGGGACTCTAGCTCAGATTACAATTCAATTTGCCATTGATATTGTGGTCATGTCAGAGAGGTTGTTAAGGGATCCCGCTCGTACCCCGAGGTACCGGGTTCAAACCCCAGTGCCGCTATGTACTAATGACCTTTTTTCTGAGTTATGTACCTACATAAGTTGAACACAAACCTATGCTCTTACCGTGAGAGAAAACATTGTTATGAAACGTGCGCATTCAGGCGACTGAATGGTTCCCTTTGTAGCAGGGTCACGGAGGTCAGATGGCAATCGTTCTACAGCAATTACCTGATCTGGCAAATCTTGGATCATGGTGAAGCGTACTCGGAACCTGACACGGGATAAAGCGCTATAAAGAAGAAGCTGGAAGTCCATTGTCTGCCATTGTCTGATGATGATGATAACGCTTATAAAACTACTTAAAAATGGAACGGTGGTACTGGTTTAGTGATCGATAACAAAGGTTTAACAACACTCGCCGACTCCGGGAACTTGATGAATGACCGTCGCGTACTTCGAAGCTAGTCAAACTTGAGCACCACAATGAGCTCGCCACATGTTAGGTGTGCCTCCTACAACCGTTGGCGAAGCAAAGTTGAAAAAGATCTTCCGTTGAGGACCCTGAGACTGGTTGAATAGCTTCGGGAGCCGATTCGTACCCCGTGGCGGTATGTTAATTATGTTTATCACTACTTATTATAAAACTAAGTCCGACGCCGCATCTGTCTGTCTCTATGCCAGTCTGTTCGCGATAAACTCAAAACAACTGAACGGATTTTCATGGGGTTCTCACCAATAGACAGAGTGATTCATGAGAAACGTTTAGATGCATAATTTGTAGGCTGGAAAATGCACGTTATATTTACAACACTGCGACAAGCGTGAAGATTATGGCCATATCCTCCCCTTTCGTGGGAGAGGCCCCAAGTCCTACAGTACACTGTTATGGGCTGTGATAATTACCAGTGCGAAGCCGGGGCAAGTCGCTGGTATTAAATAAAAACGGCTTAAAGTTTAAACATAACCAAGCGGCAGAGAATGCTCTTACATATTTATGCGGACAAAATTCCTTTCTCAATTGTAATATTTATTAATATTTGACTTGGAAATGAATTAGATGCCTTGAAATTTGTAAGGAAATTGCGTTAGCGGTTTCAAGTTTAAACATCGGTTGCTCCACTGCCGTCGTATGACGTATTTAATGAGAGTTCTATTAATGTAACTTTGTTAACATACGAAAATGGCTGATACGTGTACCCACGCGTAAAAACTTTTGTAAGTAAAAATTCGCCAAGTCTCCTGACTCTCCGTAAATATATATGAGATCTCAGATTTTGTGAGCTCTAAATTTTTTTTTGCGGGTAACTCACTGTTACCCAAAGGGTAATGAGAAGGGCTATACTAGTAGTGGTAGAAGCTGTGGTAGGAAACCGCTTTCAGTAAATCTGAAGCGCTTTGCTAATATAAGGTGGACCCTGGCTGACAGAGTTACCGCTAGCTACTTAACCGGAATTACCGCTAGCTGTTGAGCCGGGATTTACCGCTAGCTGTTGAGTTGGGATATACCGCTAAGATCAAGAAAAATATCTATCATACCGTAACACTTTACTCCAAGACGAAAGGCCAATATCAATTTAAGTGTCAACACTAAGCTTGCTAACTGTTATTGTGTAGTTACGTTTTACTGCTTATATTACGACCATTACGTTGGCAACTATTGTCGGGACGTAAAATGGTATGTGATAGGACTTAATGCGAGACCGAATTATCGCAACAAAGACGCTGGGGCGATAGTCGAGAAGTTCCATTTCTAATTGGATTTTTAAAATCTTTATTTAAAGAGCTTCATCCGAAGACAATGTCACTCCATTATACAAGTCAACAAATACATCATCATCATCATCATCATCAAATTATATTCTTGACATCCCTAGCAAATATACTGACCACAGCGTAACAAACTGATATAAAGCTTTGGCCTCTCTACCACCACCCCGCCAAAAAGCAATTAACACTGTAATCAACAAAAAATTCTTGTCTTGCAACCTCATTCCGGACACCTTCCACCACAGTTAAGTATTCGAAATAAGTCATTTCGCATTCAGTTAGAAGCTTCTTGTTGCAGTCCCATCTGGGAAGATTGTAAAAGCCAAGTGAAAGACGAGTGGGTCCGGAAAAGCTGTTTTAGCGAAATCTAGTTTGTTTCTTGTAGGTGTTCACCCTACTGTTAGTATGATAGTTTGTATAGGTATTATTTTGTTTGAATCTGGATAGTTTAACATGGAATTCTTCAAGGAAGGGGTGAAAAGGTTTTTACGGGGTCGGCAACGCGTAGGTGATTTTTTAATTTTTTTTATTTTTACTTTATTCAGAACACCAACAGCAAGTTACAAGTAATACTTACAAACATATATAAAAGCGTGGCCATGAACAGGTGCTCGCAGATAGTATGTGATGCCCCTGGTTTTGCGAACGTTCAAAGGCTGCGGTGACTGCTTACCATCAGGTGGGCCGTAAGCGTGTTTTATACCTTAGTGGTATAAAAAAGAGTACAACGCAAGAAGGACATAATACAAACCATAATGGATTAGAGTACTATGGAATACAAAAATCCGTAACAAACAAATGTTTTTTTATATGGGTTAGGCTAGAGATTTACATTACATTTCCATATAATTTATCCAATTCTAAAAAATTTAAGGACAGACGTCGGAAAAATCGCGACAATGTTCACATTCAAAATTCTAATTCTAATTCAAAATATTTATATCGAACTTAGGTATCCATAGTTTTTGTTATTAAATTATAATAAATTCAATTAGTGACTCAAAACAAATAAAACAACTTAATTTGAGTAATTTTGACACGTAGGGTCCACCATTTGTGCAATGCATCTATCCAAACACCTTTTTTTTATGCTACTCAGTGACAAGCGAGCAGACAGCCCACCTGATGGTAAGCTGTAACTGTCGCCCATAACATCTACGATTCATGCATTTAGGTTGCAGGCAACAAAAATGCAGAACCGCAGGTGCATTGTCACTGTGAGGACTAAGCTGAAATGCCTCATGCCCGTAATTGCGCTGGCTACCTTATCCTTCAAACCGGAACACAACAATGCATTGTTGCTTGTTTGAATCTGAGGAGGGCACAGCGCAAGAAGGACGTAATACAAAAATATAATGGATTTGCGTACTATGTATTTAAAAATCCCTAAAATACAAAAGGATTTTTTATCTGGGATAGGCTAGGATTTACATTACATTTACATATAATTGATCCAATTCTAAAAAAAATTAAGGACAGATGTCGGAAAACTCGCGATAAATTTTACATTAAAAATTCTCATTCTAATTCAAAATTTATTTCAGACGTAGGTATTCATAATTGTTGTTAGTAAATTATAATATATTCAATGGTATTGTTAGTGATTAATAGCAAAATAAAACAACTTAATTTAAATAATTTTGAAATGTAGATGTGTCCACCGTTTGTGCAATAGGGAGTCCCACCTATCCACTAACACCTTACTCATAGCTCTTTGCAATTTGTCCGTAGGGTCAGTAGGTTGCAGGTAACAAAAATACAAAACCGCAGGTGCGTTGTCACTGTGAGGGCTAAGATGAAATGCCTCATGCCTGTAATTTCGCTGGCTATCTTACCCTTCAAGCCGGAACACAACAATGCAAGCATTGTTGCCTGGCGGCAGAAATAGATTAATTCAAGATAGCGTTGGCGCCGCCGCTCGGATATTATAGCCAAATATTTTCGAATATAACAAAAATGGCAACACTATAAATAATAATACTAAGCACACTCGAAAGTCAGTTACAATTAGATAAGTCTCTTGACGTTGAATACGACATTACAGTGTTAATGTTAATGTCTCACACGCATGAGGGCCCGGGGTCCGCCTTAACCATAATCCAGGATTTGGCAGATCAGGTAATTACAATGGAGCGGCTGCCATCTGATTTCCGTGACCCTGCTACCAGGGAAACCTGACAAGATTGGATCATGGTTACACACACAGTCGCCTGAATGTGCATGTTTCATCACTATGTTTTCCCTCGATATAGGAGCATCGGTTAGTATACAACTAATGTGCATAACTCAGAATAGAGATATTGGTACATGGCTACATCGGGATTTAGAAAATAGAAGATGGATAATTATGACCGTTAATTGGAAGACAGAACATTCAATGGGAAGATGAACTGAGATCAACTTCAAGACCATATTGGAGAAGGGTTGCCCAAAACAGCCAACAATGGATACCGTTGGAGGTGGCTTTTGCCATTAGGAACACTGAATTGCGTGACATTATGTAGTTTAAGTGTTATTTGTACTTCAATTTATAATTCAGAATAAAGAGCTTAACAAAAAAATAAATTCACTTCTGGACCGATTAATGAAACAAAGCTCGAAACCATCTTGATTAACCCGGCTTTCAAATAAAGAAAACTACATCGAAATTGGTCCATCCGTTCGAGAGTAATGATGCAGAAAATAGACATACATACTTCAAACCCTATTCTTAAAAATACAAAACGGCAGGTGCAATGTAGTGCACTGTTAGCACTAAGCTGACATTTCATTTTTATTTCCTTCGTGTTTAAAGTTGGATAACGACTTTTGAGCTGTAAAACTGCCCATTTGAAGTCTCCTATAACAGCTACAGCCATGACGTAACTACAAAGTTAAGTGTCTTGGCAGCTATCTTATCCTTTACAGTGAAAATATCACTGATCATTTGGTATAATCGAGATCCGTCGTAGCTACGAGCGTGAGGCAGTATACGCTTACATCTGATAAAAATACGGTGGTACGATATAGGCTACTGTTCTTTACGTCATCATCATCACAGCCCATATCAGTCCACTGCAGAACTTAGGGCCTCTCCCACGAAATGGGAGGTTGTTGCCATAATATCCACGCTCGGCAGGCGGGTTGGAGATCGCAGTGTTTTAAATATAACAATGGGAAACGCTGCTGCCCATTTTCCAGTCTATAGAGACTCTAGACCTTTTGCCTCGGAAGGAATTGTCTAATAGAGACCCACGAGTGTAAGGGGTTGGTGCTATTCTACTCTGCCGGACACCACACGGCCTTACGTATTAGTATGTAAATAAGACATACACTTATAAAATAAGTTCCAACTTTCTAGACACTTTTGCTAATATAAAGAGGCAAAGTTTGTTAGTTTTTGGATCAACGATTGAGAAACTTCTCATTCGACTTTGAACATTTTTTTTCTAATAGGAAACTACCTATACTTTTGACCTCAAAGTGGGTCCCGGGCCCTCGTGCGCGAGAGCACAACCGGGACATTAACGCCAAGATGATTCCGTGTACTTTTGGACTTTTCTTCCCGGAAAATAATACCACGAGACGATTTCCGATCGACGGACCTCAAAATAGTCGAGTGCTCCTTCGCCCTGGGACGTGGGTAAAATCAAATATGATACCAAAATGCCAATTTATTTTTAGAACACCCATAAACCTTGACTTACGTATCAATATTTCAACCCCATCGACCTTCGGGTCAAAATCCCTACGCTAAGTCGGAAGTAACCAAATTTATGGCTTCCCACACCACACTTAAGTGCTGATTCTATACCGTGAAGCGAAGCACCTAAACGATGAGAAATTTATTCGATAATTGTACAGCTTAGGCCACCGAACCGTATATCATAATGTTAATTAATACTGTTACCAGAATAGAGACGTCTTTGTGGTGTACCTATGAGTATATCTATCTATACATACATAGTATAATACTAAGTCGATTCCTGCCGTCTGGATAGTATGTACGCTCTGATCTTTTAAACCATGCAACGGATTTTAATGTAGTTTTCAACCATAGATGGAGTGATTTAAGAGGAAGGATTATAAACAAGAAAAACAGGGTAAGTAGGGGTAAAGTAGATGTAGAGTAGATATAGGGTAGGTGGAGGGTAGGGTAGGGATAGGACGCCACGCAAATAAAGTCCACTAGTGCATTATGATACAATGACAGAATTTGATACGTGTCTATTCTGTATCAGGTATATGTTTAAAGTGTAGAGTTCAAGTGTTCTATTGCGCGATTGCACTATACTGCTTTTACGGTGTGGGAAAATATCGTGTAGAAACCTGCCCTTCAGGCGACTGAATGTGTAACCATGATCCAATCTGGTCAAGTTCCCCTGGTAGCAGGATCACGGAGTTTAGATGGCAGTCTGCCAAATCGTGGACCATGGTGAAGGCGGCCCCAAGGCCCTCGTGCCAGAGAGCACAACCGGGACATTAACGCCAAAATGAGATTTAGGAGTCATAAATACGGTGTCATAAAGTTAAAAGAGACTTAGCGAGTTAAGTTTTCACTTAAGGTTGGTGTTGCTGGAATGCTTTTTCTTGTTACGAATATTATAAATCAACTTAAGCCTTGCTTAAAGTTTAATGCAATCGGGCGTATGCCTCTCATCAGAACGGTCCGGGTTTGATTCCCAGTGGGAGTAAATGTTTGTAGGCTTAAATTAAGGACGCTTCCCTTTAGTTTATCGTTATATTATGTCTCTGTGTGTGTTTTATTTGATTTTCGTAATCCCTGAAGTTATTTTGGAATACTAAGTAGAATACTCTATTTAGTTTAGTAATTACTTGTACAGTGTTCAACAATTTACTTATAGGTACTACATACTAGCAGTCCCCCGTGGGTTTTATAGGTGCGCAGTTCGGATCTCTGTAAACACTCAACTATGCCGTGGGTCCTTGTAACTGTTATGGAATGAAAGTAACCTATGCTACTCGGGAATAATATAGCTTCCTATTAGTGAAAGAATTTTCAAAATCATTTCAGTAGTTTCGGAGATACCCCAACATTTGTATGAGGTTGTCCTCACAAACCTACAAACTTTTCCTCTTTATAATCCATTCATACATACGTTATAATGCATATGATTCTGTTCCACAGCTGGGGTAGGCAGAGCCTATGTACCGTCACTTTGCTCTGTCCTGGCACAACTCCCAAGCCTCGCATATATCCATAATTATTTTCATACATCTCTTTTTATTCTTTATGATAACTTTAACTGAAAACCTCCTGTTTTCATTGGGGTTAAAAACGCTGCTGCCTAATCTTTTGTCTGCGGAAATCCTAGCTGGAGATGTAAGTCATTAGTTGAGACATTAGTCAGCTTGAATACACCTTTTACTTTTCCAGACACCACACGTGATTCTCTTTGGTTAGGCCGTTAGTTTTAGTAGAATTCGAAGTTAGAATTAGGCACGTGGTTTTAGTAGAATTCATCGACCTTTGTGTATTTCTGGTTTTGATTCACATTAATTATTGTTTATTGCGTAGCAAATATCTGTGCAGTTAAGTGAGCAGTGATCGAAGAATGCTATAAAAACCACTATCATTACTACCGTGATATTGTGGGAACTGTGCCACGTTGCTTGAATTTGTTAATAATTATACTTTAACGGTCTTTTTCATAAAAAATACCTTTAAAACGATCATTAGATAAAATACTTATTAGGCATTTAAAACGTATTTTAAATTTCCTTATTCATTAACGTTCCATAAACCTCTCTTAGCTAAAGGTCTGATAAAATATAGATTGGCATCATCTTGTTATCGCTTTGATGAATTTATTTTCAAAAACATAAAATCGCTTATATCTAAATATCTATTAAAACGAAGTTCCACGGAAAATTATAGAAGGCATAGCTGTATGGATGCATCCCCTTTGTCTCTTCAGGATAAAAGTTAAGAATTAAGTCATGAGCGAATCACAATCAATCACCAAGCGAATAAAATCAGCTGTTCGTGTGACGGCGCTATGTTTGTCACTATTATAGGTTCTTCAGAGGTTTAAAGAAGGGATCAGCTTTAAGTTACGAAGCCGTTATTGAGCGTTCTAGCTATGATATGCGTTTATCAATAATGTTTTCCAAGAGCAATATTTTAGCAAGCTTATAAACCTCCCCTAACTTTATGTGAATAATACCGTGATAGTACAATTACTCACAATTCACTTACCATTGGCTTAATCAACCCAAAGGGGATGGATAGCCATAAAATTAGGAATATTAACAAGACACCACACGTTCACTATCTCCGCTCCGAGAAATCATCGTCATCTTGGCGTTAATGAATAATAAATCCCATCTATGTTCGCGCGCGTGAGCGCCCGGGGTCCGAATTGACCATGATTCAGGATTTGACACATCAAGTTTTTACAGTAGAGCGACGCCATCTGTTCTCCGTACCCTATTAACAGGGGAACCTGACCAGATTGGGTCATGGTTACATATTTAGTCGCATGAATTTGCAGGTTTTACCGCAATGTTTTCCTATACCGTAAGAGCATCGGTTAATGTTTAACCAATACACACAACTCAGAGACATTGGTACATGGCGGCACTGGGGTATAGTAATTACCTATAGTTTAATCAAAGTTTAATGCATACCAAATATTTGTAAATAAAAAGCATAGGCCTGATCTTTCGGGCTGCTCCAAGAAGATGCACTAAACCTGCACGGCTACTTAGTAATGATAGTGCAGGTCCTACCCTTTTGGCCGTACTTTTCGTGAGTCACCTTTTGGCTAACTAGCGAAAGCAAGAGGATACGGACCCTTGGCACTCGCGTTCGGTAGCCCAACCGGGATACTGACGCCTAGATCATGATTATTATTACGTGTTACGTTTTTAACACGCCTCAATAAAAATTTACAGTTAAAAAAATATGAGGCCCTTTATTTTACAACTTTTTACCTACAATGTCGTCGGAATTTGCAGTTCCGGGGTCAAAGTATTTAGGTTTAAGGTTTAAGGAGCATTTAAGTTGCTGTTTAAATGCAACGATTAAAAAGTTTGTCCTTTATTTTGATTCTCACTCATCATACACCCTTTGGGACGTTTAGCTAGCGGAATATGCAAGTATCTCCATAAATACATGTACATACATACATAAAGCACACCTCCATAACAAAGGTGGAGTAGACAGAGACTACGGATCGCGACCATCAATATTATGTACCGCTACTTTGCTCTTTCCTGACACAACTCCCTGGTCTCACATTGAATTTGCAATTCTCTTCATACATCTCTTTTCATTCGTGCCACTTCAGATCCTAGCTATTTTGAGTACCTATAAATTATAAAGGTAACAAGAACTTACCTGAAAATACAGGACAATCCGACACATGGTGGTCCCGAAGAACCAAGTCTCCGTCACATCCCAGAGCACTGTAGGCGGCAGACATATCAGTATCACCATAAAATCTGCCACAGCCAGGTTCACTATGAAATAGTTCGTCACAGTTCTCATCGAATGGTTCCTGTACACCGCGACACAAACTAGAGCGTTCCCTATCAGACCAATCACGAAAACTATGGCGTGCGTCGCTATAAGCACCCATTCATATGGCTGTGGGAAAACATAGTCGTCCATCATATCGATGTACTCTTCTTTCGTCATATTGCAGTATTCGGGAAAACCAACACACGGCTCCTCGGTCGTATCATTGATTCTGCCATAATCTAAATCTGTCATATTGGTTGGAATATCTGTATTACTTGTTTCTGGAACCCCAGTAGTATTCACGGACAAGTAATCGTCATCGTCTACGTCTTCTGCAGCAGATCTCTTTCCAAGATTTTTGCTCAGATCAGCTAAATCTTTCTTCTTCACATTGTTCTCTGTGTATATTGGTATGATTATATTTCTATCTACAATTGAATTGAGAGTCATATTCCTGCTTGCCCATTCTTCGAGACCCGAACAGAAGTTGCAAGCGAGAATCATGACGAAGATCGTCATTGGATTGTTTACGCCCATCGTCGTGGTTTCACGAATTCATCGCTTATTCTAATAATCTAACAAATTTGTGTTGTTTTCTTGTTGGAGGCAAGGTCATCGCTTCTCTTCGTAACTTCTGCGATTATGATACGCAAACAGCATCTGTAAAGAGAAAAAAATCTTCGTAAATAAAAATGTTGGAAGATTTCGCGTGCGAAAGTTCAATGGGATAAGTTGGGGTTAACGATTGTCATTAAGGCGCTCGTTTGGGACAATTACTCTGGTATTCGCTGCTTTTTCGGTTCGTTCGTGCCTGTAGAAATATTGGCTGGATGAACGCGGGATTTCGCAATTCGTCTCGCTTGCGAGCTTTTGTGTACCGTGGAGCTTAATAAATAATGATTATGGAGGGTTGACGCATTTTTTTATATAAAATATTTCGCTCAAAACATACCTATTTCGAATCCCTAGATGAACATTATACCTTCACGTCAGAACTAATTTCTACGCGGTCAAAGTGCTTTAAATACTCGTATATTTGTTACTATTTTACGAAATTGAATAGTTTATAACAGTTTTCATGTATTTTTTATAAGGGTCACGTCTTTTTACGTCTGTCTGTTAAACAAAACAACATTAAGGATTTTGGACTAGAGGTTGGGATTGGGTAGGATAGGGAAAAGCCGCTTTCACACTCTATGAGCCAGTGTCCCTAGAGAGTGGAACCATTTACTACTCCCCCCCCCTCTTGGATTAGCGCCCTTCTTTGATATAATGGTTAGAATGAATTTATGGAACTATTTGACATTATTATTGTATTTGATTGTTTACATAAGTATTGAGTTGAAATATTTGACATTGTTAGTGTATTTGTTGTTTATGGCAAATCGAATGAATGTACCTTTCTACCCCATGTACTAAAAATATGGAATTTTTGTAAATTCTAAAATAAATGACTATTTACTTATTTATAATTCGGGCGCCTATAGATAGATAAGCTCTTCTGCAGTCGACGGTACTTGGCCCGTGTTATTACCGGTCAGCAAGTTATAAGGAGAATAAGTACCCAAAGGGCAATCAGACGATCCCAAGATACTTTAATATGAGATTCTAACATAAGTGCCTCTAACTGCGGTACACAATTTTCAAGAGAGATATTCAAGTGAGAGTTTGAAACTGGAGAGTTACCAAGAGTTTGAACGGCTAAGTCTGCTGAAGAAGACTTTATTAAAACGCCTACTTAGGTAATCGAAATTTTGTTGTTTTGAAATGTAATTATGGATTCTGTGTTAGATAGTTTGAACACTTTATTGTCTTTATTATTATATTAGTCTGAATCATCATGGCCTTTACCCATTGCTGGGTAAAGCCTCTCCCCGATTCTTCTACTCTTCACGATCGAGTGCCAATGTCTGCCAATCACTTTAGAAGGCCCGCAGCTCATCTGTCCACCTTTTATTGCTCATACAATAACAGTACAATAAAAATCTGTAAGAGACTTAAGTTGATTATGAAATTACGAATACGTTCGTTCCGGTACTGCGCTATCTCTATTTAAAGAAGTACACGCTACAATACATACTTAATTAGAATAATATTCGCCGTTGAAATAGGCAATTATTTCGTACGCGGCCCGTAATAAAATCGGTTCCAGTTTCATTTTGGAGGCGCTATTGTTACTCGGGGTCCGTTGGAAAAACTTCTACCTAATAATATTAGTGAGGTTGAACACAAAGAAGTAAATAATACAAACTCCTACGAAATTGTTTTCTTCTGTCTGTTCTAATAGGCGCCTGAATTCTTTGGAACTTTAGTCCCCTTTCCGACAGGGAGCTGTCAGGCTGAATGTATGTTTGAAGCTATATCCACTGAGTTTCAGATCTTTTGAAATCTCTGGATTGTCAATTTGTGAGATGCAAATACAATCCAGTCAAGTGAAGGTTGTAAATCGTTTTTTTTTGGTCAAAAGTGTATGGGGTGTTGTATGAAGGTAACCCTACGGTAGTTACTATTTTGTGACAGTAAATCAACCTATTAGTAGTAGAATTTGAACTTAGCTTATAGTCCAAATTCTTTATTTATTTCGAACGACTTCGTAAAGGTTCCATACCATTATAATTGCTCGTGGAAAATACATAGGTTACTTTTCAGGATGAACACTGGCCGAAAGAGGAATCGATGGCGCTTTTCGTACCAAATAATGTAAGCGTTGCATTTCACAGAAAGTTTTTACGATCACGAATATCAAAAGAACCACGACAAAATAATTACAGTTGAGCACAATAAAATTGTATTTGACGAGCTAACAGTTTCTTGTAAAAAACAAAGCTGAAGCAAAATGTTTCAACATAAATACTATGTACATTGTACGTACTGTGTATTTTCAGCGTATTTTTAGGCGTCCCTTGGTGCCCAAGGAATTAATAATTATTTAGAACCGACGCGGCGACGTTGTAAAAATGTCGCTGTCATTCTGTCAGTCAACATTGCGTGTTCCAAGACGCGAACAGAATTAAGTATACTTTTTTTTTGTGTGTACGATAAGTTGATTTAAACTGCGACTGAATTTTTGTAGATAAACATTATTTTCAAGAATAATGTGGATGGACTGTACCCAAAGGACCTTAACTGCCTTGCGTGTACAATACAATAACGCGTTCAGGGCGCTGTTGGGGCTATCTCTGTACTGCAGCGCGTCGGGAAGGGTGGTATATTATGAAATATTATACTCTAGCTAGTAAGGTGACATGCATATTTTATAGTGATATTGAATTTTATATAGTGGACCTTTTCTAGCTAATAAATTTTGACGATTATATTAAATGATATTATTAATGTAATGTAATTTTTGACATAATTAAGTAAATGTATTTTATTGACATGACACGGAAAATTCGAATTAAATAATTTTACTTACTGAACCATACTAACATAAGTATGGATATGGTCCGAAATAAATGATTATTTAGTCAGAGTGCCAATCAGACGTTCAACCAGTCTCAGGATCCCTAGCGGTAGACCTTGGTCGACCTCAGGGAAAATGTTATCCGAATTGTTTTAAACTTTTTTTATATTACAGCAGAGAAACAGGCAAGCGAGTAACCTGACGGACAGTGGTCACTGCCGCCTATACACATCAGCAACACCAGGGGCGCTAACAATGCGTTGTTCGCCGCTAAAGAGACCTCTAAAATACCTCTTCAACTATCCCATGTTATAGCCCAAAGGAAACTCTGTGTCTGAGAGTGAGCTCCCACATCCGAATCGTACTAGCGGGAAATGTTCTTTCAAGTCTTCGAGTGGACACCAGCAGAGGGCAGAGGTAGTGAGGATAAGTACCCAGACCACGGAGGGTACGCAAGTACGGAAATTATCAGACCATGATGCATACAACTACGTCGAAATATAGGGCTACATGTTTGACCAAGGTAAGCGGTTAAAACCCGTAAAATATACCATAGTATGCTATCCCAGGTGGTCACAGCCCCTCTGGAGCAACTGAACAGATTTCTGGACTGGACACAACTGGACACATTGACTAGACAGATTCCACAGTAGGTACTAGACATTCCAGTTCGATCCAAATTCTCTACAGCTTCGCTTGGCAAAAATCTAAAGAATGCTTATCACATAAGCTGGCTGGCTTATTTCTTTAGAAATAAGCTGCACCTGTTGTGGTGTTATCTCTATGTCAGTTTATTATACTATTTATTGTTCACAATATACTGTAAAATAAATAAATGGAATAAAACAAATAAATAAAGTTGTAGTAAACGTAAACACAAATTTTTATACACGGATTTTGATACTGTAATTAGTTATACAAATCATGAGACTAGCACTAAAGGATACACTGATACTAAAAATATACTAATACACATGAAATATAAAAAAAACATAAATAACTAACTAACTTTGATAGTATCTACCTACCAGACGAAGCAAAACTAATGTATGGACATGATAACCAAGAAAATCACGAAGCCACTGGTGGATTAGAACTTTACGCCATCGTCAAGATTTATAAGATGGGTGCTTCTTCTCTCCTTGTGCTGAGACATATATCATGCTTGCGTAATATTTATAGGGGATTTAAAAATAATTGAATAAAAGCGAGAAATGAGAGCTAGAGAAATGAGAGCGTTAAGAAATATGGAAAGAATATAGATAAAAGATAAATTACGGAACAGTGTAATATAGGAAGGTGCTGCAGTGAAAGTATATGTAGTTGCTAGGATGACAAAGGAATTCATAGCTGGTTTGGCATTTACATAGGATGGCTGACAGGAGATTAACGAAATATGCAACGCGGTAAAAAACTTGAGGCCTTGTTTTGGGAAACCTCGCTTCTAGTCGACCGGTTTTCAATTTTTATTTTCGGCATGAGATGAAACTACAATATTTTTTAAATTACGGCTTCACCGAAAGCGAACGGTTGTAAGATAGGCAAAATACGCGGCATGCAACAAAATATTGAGTTTTTCATGCCGAAAATCAAAACTGAAACCTTTCGACTGTTCTAAAATAGAAGTTACGACCGCAATATATTAAAAAACTCTCTGGTTCATACATATATCATGTAGAGCCTTCATTATAATTGAGTACATATTATGTATGAACCAGAGAGTGTTTTATCTATCACGGTCATTACTTCACCAGGTTCCTTACCGCGTAACTTGGTTCACGGTGAACCCGATGCTTTTTTTTATTTATATATTATTTCCACATTTTTAAAAACGTCATGTTACATGCATCATTGTCACTGTACGACTCGATGAATAGTTACTTTTAAAATGTCACTGAAAATCGTAAAAATTGATTGGTCTCATATGAAATGTGATGGATATACCGTCAGTAAAGGGTAGTATTAGTAACAGTTACTAAGATATTTCATGTTAAACAATAGAAACTTATTTCAGTAGGGATCAGAATGAAAATTCATTAATTTAAACATTTATACTGTTATTATCATTAGTTTATATTACTTCACTTTCGTAAAATTATTCCGTGGAAACTTCACTGGCTGACGTATAACTTATTCTCTTATATTGCACTAGTGGAACCGGCAGGGCTTCGCTTGCATAAACCTACTTTACCTTTACCAACCCTATTTTCTTACTTATAAGCAGTCCTCTTGAGCAATTCTATCTATTACTGAAAATCGCATTAAAATCCGTTGCGTAGTTTAAAAGATCTAAGCGTACAAAGGCAGGAAGCGACTTTGTTTTATATTATGTATAGAAGTAATATTGTAAGCTGTTTGTTTTCCTTAATAAAGAAAATAAAATAAAATAAATGCGAGTATCATCAGTCTTAATCTTTTTTACAACTTTTTTAATAAGGTTCTTTGTTACCCCTCATATCTTGCGAGCCCCTTTTCAACCATTTAAAACGCAACGATGAAATAAAATGCCGAGCTCAGAGAAGTGGGTCCTTGACTGCAATCACACTAGGTGTGCTCCTGCTGATTCCGTAATAGGTAGCGAGTCGCCCCCTTAAGCGAGAGGTACGGAGTTTGATACCCAGTGCCGCCATGAATCAATAACTTTATATGAGTGTTCACTAAATGCTCTTACGGTAAGGGACAATATCGTTAGAAAACTTGCAGGAGAGAATGTGTAGCCATGATTCAATCTGGTCTAGTTCCCCTGCAGGGTCACGAAGGTCAGATGCCCGTCGCTCTAATGCAATTGACCTGCTAAATACTGGATCATGGTCAAGTATCCCAACCTGATAAGACCTGATGTAGGAAAAAGGTCGAAAAGAAGAGACTAGGTGTACAGGAATCAACGTAAACAATAATCATTTTCCTAGGTAGGCTACGTTAACAACAGGAGCGTCTTCCAAATGTAAATAAATCAACTGCATTCACAAACAATACTTGCCGAACAATAGTGGCGTAATTATGCGTATTCACAGCACTGCGTTCAATGCGGCTTTTGGCGGACTGATGAATGCGCCAAGTGCCGATCGCCACTTAAGTATTGGCAGTTGGAACCCTGTGCGTTCGTGCGTAATATGAGACCTTAAAGTAACATGGATACGAGTGTTATTACAAATTCAAAATTTTGGATATGTGGATAATTCAATTCATTCAAATCATTTATTTCAGAATAATTATTCCATAATTTGTTAGTAAATGAACAATATTGCCTATGCTATGTTAGTAGATAATTTTTAAGAGTGGACGTTTGGATGATTATTTCTAACTCATTCATGCAAAAATATATATATTTTAATTTTTATTCTAGCCAGGCAATTGATCGCCATCTCACCTGGTGGTAAGTGACGATGCGGCCGAGTGAGCATGCCTGTCTAGAACCAGCCTATACATTCTAGCCTTGAAGGCGTCCAGATTATGTAGCTTATGATGGATGGAGGATGATATAACTTAAATCTTAAAGTAAAATATAGCCCATAATTAAATTTATCCTAAAACTTTATGTAGCTCCCGCGGAACACGACAGTCAGTAAAAGCTAACCTTTAAAAGTAACCTTTTCTGTTACAGCCCGTTTTATGTAGCCATAATTCTTCGTAGGCCATTCTAAACAAAGAACATTATTCATGGCAATGCAAACACTGGCCCAATACTGGCATGCGCTGTGGCGTGGCCCCGCAATTACGTCCGTCAACAAAAGGGGTCGAAAACAAACATTTAATTTCTCATAATACCTTTGATACAATCGAGGGTCCACTCTGGGACATTATCCTTTCCGTGAATTCCGATGTTGACGCGTGAATCGAGGTCAGGGTGATAAAACACAACACCCTGATTTCAGATCTCACATTAAGAGCCCATTCAAAATTCAAAATTCAAATTCTTTATTGAGTAGGACATTACATATCTCTTTCAATCGTCAAAGTAACAATAACTAGTAAGTAGGAGTAACCATAACAGTCCACGGCTGGGCTTTAGCCTCCTCAACATTGGTGAAGGTCTATCTTCACCAATCTAATAAGATACTGTAATCTCCATGCTTAGCATGGTTAGAGATCGCAGTGTCGAAAGTACTCAACAGTACATCTATTGAGATAATACGTGGTCTAAAAAATTTACATAAAAAATCTTTGTGGCTCCACTTCATAAATCCATTCTTGGGTTCTAAGGACTAATCTTGCCTCTAAAAAACTTAAAACTCAATTTTTTTTATTAATTAGGACATGAGGGTAGGAAAGTAGGAATTAAACACACAGTGTCACGTTAGCCGCCCATGTGTCATGTGTGGGAAGGGAAGGAAAATTAACGCCACTTCCAAGGTGGTTCTCTGTGGGGGAAAGATACAGCAAGAATCCCAAAGGAAATCTTTGGTTCACGCCGTGTTTGACCTTTCTATGTCGTGTACAAACGCAACTAATGCCCTCGTATTGTACATTAACCAATCAACATAACATTTCTAGCTGTTTATATACATACACTGCTATCTAAACAGGAAACCCTTTGCTATTAAGAGCCACTCTCACAAACCCCACCGCGATTATGTTGCACGAATTGGAAGACAAAAATCAAATATTATTTCACATATAGGAGAGGAGGAGATACATAAAGGAGAGTGCTTTCAACAGAGGGTCGGTGGTATAATGGCGATGGGTCGGTCCCGTAAGCGAGAGCGCCATGTTTTAATGACTTTTTTTGGGATGTACTATACTATATATACACTATCATCATCATCATCATATCAGCCGAAAGACGCCTACTGCTGGGCTGCTGCTGCAAAATATTTACTATAGTAAACATTTTGGCGTTAAAATCCCGGTTATGCTCTCGCGCATGAGATCAGTCTGCCTTAATCAAGATCCAAGTTTGGCATATCAGGTAATTACGGAGCGACTGCCATCTGACCTCCGTGGCCAGGGGAACCTGACCAGATTGGATCATGGTTACACATTCAGTAGCCTGAATGTGCATTCATAGTATATTTTTCGTCGCCGTAAGAGCATCGGTTAGTATCCAACTAATGTACAAACTCAGAAAAGAGTCATTGGTACATGGCGGCAGCGGGATTCGAATCCGATACTTCTCGTTTACGATACCGTTACCGCTAGGCCACCGACGCTCCACATTGTTGAAGGTTATTAGATAATCTAATCTCCACGCTTGGTTTGCGGGTTGCAGATCGCAGTGTTGAACCTCACCAGAACACCTGACTTATGAGGATGATACATGGTCTACCTATAATGACATTTTCGCCTTTTACGACGCCCGTCCATGGTTAGGTACTGTAGGTTTAAGAGCATAAATGCATTACCATTTTCCCTTTTTTTTCTTTTCTTCAGCTACAAGGTATTTGGTGCATTTTTAGTCGTAGTGCATTAGCTGTCTCTTGCAATGGGGCTTGCAATCCATCCTTGGGTTTTAGGACCAATCCTGCCAAGGGAAATCTTTGGGTCACGCCGTATTTGACCTTTCTATGTCGTGTACAAACGCACTACTCATCATTTCTAGCCGTACACATAAATATAATAAAGAAATATGTTTGAACAAATTCACACAGCGCCATCTAGCCCCAAATTTAAATTTAATTGCAAATTAACTATCATAGATTGGTTAAAAGGTAAGTCCTACGAGGAAACAGAGAAAATACTAGAAGTTGTTGGTTAAATATAAACATAGTACGTAAGTTTTAGTACTTAAATCTCATCCTACTGTACCTATACATACAATTTAAACACTTCATTGTTTCACAAAATACATGTAAGAATTAACCTATATATTTAGACCTACTAACCTGGATGCCTAAGATACAAGTAAATCATTTACTTAGTTTAGGTGTCCAAACTATCAATAACTAGAATTAAGTACCTATTATTATTTGTGCAAGAGTTGTAAATATGTAGCCTTGATTTTATTTGTACCCATTTACTATAAGTAGGTATGTTGTAATTTTTAATTAACTTGTAATTTATGTTTAATTTTATTTGAATAAAAAAAAAAAAAAAATTTTAAAGTAAGCAAATCTTGTATTATAGGTGTTATATAACTGATAAACTACCTATATAATTTTTTTAATGCATTTTATATACTTTTTTAACACTACTACCCAAACCCGTAACAGAAATTAAAATTCATCATTTCAATTTCTGCTCGGCTGAGAATCGAACCCGAGACCTCTGCGTGGCGACTGGCATGTAACCAACTGAGGTAGTCAAAAAACTATTTATGTCGTGTCGTGGTGTCCTGTGGCAATAAATGTTCCTATTCTTAAACGTTTTCGGAAATTTTAAGGGTATGATCCGGGTTTTTTACCGCGTACCTTTGTTGTTGTTTGTTTAAAACATAACGTTTTCGGAAATCAGAATTCGTCAACCAACTGAACCACTCAGGTCGTCAATCGCCCGACATACATACACTGCTATCTAAATAGGTAACCCTTTCCTATTAAAACTCACCCTCATAAACCCCGCAGCGATTACGTCGCTGTCAAATATTGTTTCACATCTACATACATACATTGCATACATAAACAAATACCTATATGTGAGGGAGAGTGCTTTTAACAGTGCGTTGGTGTTGTAATGGATATCAAGACAATCAAAGAACACAACCCGGTAGACTTTGATAGATTCGTGATTGCAGATTTAGTAACTTAATTTAAACGTAAATTATTTGGCGTTTGTCTGTATATCCGCTAACGCCAAAACCATGCAACGGATTTCGATGCGGTGTACGCTATCATTTGGAGAATTTGTTCTGGACGGTTACAATATGGACGTTAACGATAGAGAAACGACTGTCAGAGAGAACTTGTAGAGAAAAATTCGACAAATACGTAATGTTAGTGCGGATCTGACAGTTAGCAAGGAAGGCGACGATATGTAATGTAATTTCTACACAAATATCCATTATATTTGAATGTCGAATAGTGTGTGTTCGCACTAGTCTCTGTTGCTCTAATGTTCTTTTTAATATTATTAATTTTTAATATCCAACTTTGGCACAACGGACGGTGTATACCTCCAAATAGTCCCTCAGAATCCTAAGGACAAAAATAGGAAAAGGCGACGTCAATTAAGTTCCTGCTGATAAAGCCATCGCATTAGGAGGGACCCTAATTACAGGGACGCGTAAATAACCCTAACACTGATTAATATAAACCTACGCATACTCATGCTCGTTTGTGGCGTACAAAGTTACAAAATCTATATATCTAATATCTATACATAGCATAAAATAAATCCCGCCAGCTGTTCTTATTTATCTATGTAGGCTTAGATCTTTTAAACTACGCAACGGATTTGAATGCGGTTTTCATAAGTAAATAGAGTGCCTTTGCGCGCATGTACATTATACTGGTTCTTGTATATTGTCTTTTAATATGTGTGCAATAAAGAGTTTTTACTTACTTTACTTACTTACTTCAAAAGGAAGGTTTATAGTAAGAATAAAAGTGTCGGTAGGAGTAAAGTAGGTGCAGAATAGTGTAGAGTAGGGTAGGGGCACGACGGCATGCGAACGAACTCGCGCCGGGCCCGCTAGTATAATATAAATAGATACCGTCACGGGGCCCTAAACTATTCAACCAGTCACAGGGTCAACTCGCTTCCTCAACGGTATTAACTGGCACTCCTAACGAGTGACGAGCTCGTTACGGTGCTGAAGTGCAACTAGCCACAAAAAGAACGAAGCGGTCACCAGCCAGCGCTCCCTCCCGAAGTCTTTCCTTTGCCTAACCTTAATGGATTGATGGCTTTTCTTTATGTAATACGGCAGACAAACAGGCAAGCGGGCGACCTAATCGAAAGTGCTCACCGCCGCCTATGGACATCAGTAACACCAGATTTACACTGACTTTGCACCGTCTACGTAGAGAACTCTAAAAACTAGGCCGCACAGCAAATTGAAAATCGCAAAACTCTGTCTGCACCAATACACCTGTATATCGCGTAAAATGTTTCAATGTAAAAGCCGCCGCCATTTTAATCTGTCTATAGGAAGTCGCCCGGAATTCCGGCGCCGCCGTATTGAATATAGTGGAAGCTAGGGGATGAATATTTTTGGTATATTTCGGTTAAGGGATACAATATGTTGGCAATACTACTATATAAGTTATAAGGTACCTGCGGGAACCTTTGGATTTCAGGATTTAAGGTATTGAGATGAAGTTGCATGCGTCATGGTCACTAGTAGATTTAATTTTACACTACGGTTTCAACTGTCTAACTACTACTTTGGCAGTTTTTGGCGATACTCTTGGTGTTACTAATGTCTATAGGCAGTGGTGACCACTTTCCTAAGGTGGCCCGCTTGCCTGTTTGTCTACCCGTGCCTGCCTGGTGGCCCGGAACTTGCGGAAAAAAGCATCATCATCATCATTATCCTCGTGCTTATCACGGCCTCTGCCAGAGTCCGTTTCCTACCAATTATTCTCAACTTCATCCGGTCTTCGGCATCCTCGTCTCGTAAGCCGTTGGCTCTCGCATCCGACTCAACGATGTCAATCCATCGCTTCTTGGCCTCTTTCCTGATACCGACAGGTTCAGGCACCTATTTCCCACGTATCTCTGAGGCTTACACAACACGCGACCAAACGAGCGCAGGCGAGCCTCCTCGATCTTGTCTGCGATATCCAGCGATAAACTCGCGGACAAAAGCATCAACTGTTACCTCGCCTCTCCTTTGATAATTGAGTTTGCAAGCATTGCGTTTGCTTAAGTGGTCACGTAATTAGTTTTAGAAGGAGATGGAAGCAAGAGGCAATTTAATAATACAGGGTGGGGCTTGTAATAGGAGCTATATTTAAATTATGCAAAGGTAAACTTTAACTTCCACGGCACAGGCTACGGAAACTGTTTACCATCAGCTGGGCCATACGCTTGTTTGACCTTTGGTGGGCTGAAAACCAGTAACTGATTTTTAATTAGACTTGGCCATGTGGTGTCGGGCAGAGTAGAATAGCACCAACCTCTTACACTCGAGGGTGTCGAACAATACGCCTATATTTTCTATGCAAAACATCTAGAGTCTCCGTAGGCTGGAAAATGGGCAGCAGCGTTTTCCGTTGTTATATTTTTATTTTGCGATCTTCAACCCGCCTACCCAGCGTGGAGTTATGGCAATAATCTCCCCTTTCATGGGAGAGGCCATAAGTACTGCAGTGGACTGCTATAGGCTGTGATAATGAATAAGACTTTCGAGTACTCTACCCTAGTCCTAATCCTGTAGGATACGGGTGTGAGTGTGGATTTATGTATGTCGAATATTTGTATACCGAAATATGTAGATTGTGAAAAGGGTTGTACGCCTATGCCATTACCCCCCAACTTGACGGAGGCAACACCGTGACCCCAGATGTAGGTTATAAAATTCTTGATATCGGATAAATGCGATTAGAACTTATAATTACCCAGTCAATCAAACCGCGATATAGTCGAAAGTCTGTAGCCTG
Organism: Blastobasis adustella; assembly: GCA_907269095.1. NCBI lineage: Eukaryota > Metazoa > Arthropoda > Insecta > Lepidoptera > Blastobasidae > Blastobasis > Blastobasis adustella. Next base: position 5,656,371 of record OU026132.1, read on the forward strand.
CACAATGATGTCGAATCAGGGTTTGTAGAAATTCAATTTTCAATTCAATTATAGAACCTTTTTCTAGGTCTGTGTTTGTCTGATGTTTTGAAAACTGTCAAAATGTCATGTCAGTGTTCAGCATGGGGGTTCAGTTGGAGAGGTAAATTGTTTGTTGTAACTGCTTAAATGGTCTTTGTCAGAAAGTTGGCTCACAGATCCAAAGAAAAAACGTTAATAATGACTAAACAGAGTAATATAAACTGAAAATTTAATTTAACATAAAAAAACGAAAAAAAAAAAGGATTTACAAACACACCCTTCTGTAACAAAATAATAAACACTGAATTGAATTGAATTTTTATAAATTTTATGATGGATATGAATCTGATAAGAAAAATCTCTTTAGGTTCACACTTCACGTGGTCCGCTGTGTTAAACTGTCCACTGCACGAAATTGTCTGTTGAATTAGAACGTCCACTTTAAAATGTCCAAGTAACATTATGTCATCCTTTGTATGTATCTGTGGCACCATAGTATTGGTGGGTCCGATGTATTGTAGAATATATCGATTTAGATGCAGTTTTGTTATTTAAAAGTCAGTTTATTCGAGTGGTTTCACGATATTTATCATTAGTATTTATATAATAGTGTTGGTACTTTGAGAAATACATAATATTATGAAAAAGGCGTGACGTTATTATATATTTATTCATCAGGTGGTAGGACTCTGTCAACTGTCAAGCCTGAGGAGTCCGTCTGGGTGGGTACCACCGCCCTATCAATTTCTGCCGCCTAGCAACAATGCTTGCATTGTCGTGTTCCGGTTTGAAGGGTAAAGTAGCCAGCGCAATTACAGGCTTAGTTCTCACTGTGATAACATTTTTGTTCTGCAATCGCAGATGTTATAGGCCCCAGCTACCGTTTACCATCTGCTTGTTTGTTACTGCGTAATATAAACCAACTGTAGAGTTTGTCGTGGGTTTTCCGACACTGTCAGTAATCATTTTATGGCTCTTATAGCTACATCCTGTACATTTACCTGACTATGTACCTGTCATGCGTATGTTGTAATCTAATCAAAGTCCAATCAGCCATCTTGAAAGCCATTACGCGGATCCTATCTATGCCTACGGGATATTAGAAAACGGGTTATTGCTTAATTAGCCATTTACAGTAGTCTAGAACATACAGGAAATTTTTTGTAAAGGTTTTCTCTGGAGAGTACAACATGGAGTTCTTAAAGAAAGGGGTGAAAAGGTTTTTACGTGCTTGTCAACGCGTGGGTGATGCCCGTATTGCAAACGTCCAAAGGCTATGGTGACTGCTTACCATCAGGCGGGCCGTAAGCTTCTTTGCCACCTTAGTGGTATAAAAAACACAAAGGTTACATTGTGGATTTTTAGGTGAAAAACAAAATGCAATGATGTATAGCAATGTCATGGACATTTAAATAAGAGATTTAAATTATATGCGTAATATAGGGCACTTAGTTTTGTAGTGCCTGCGATTAGCGTGAAATTAAATGACCTATCGACAGAAAAATTACGATAATCCCCGGACCAAGTATACTTATACTCAAATATTTCCTAAACTACTGAACCTAAAAAAACATATGTATCAAACTGGCTTTCAAAAAAGAAAACCGCAACGGAATCGGTCCATCCGTTCGGCAAATGATGCCACAGACAGTCACAGATATCTAGATCCACAGGTGCCTACATACGTCAAACTTTAACACCCCTATTTTTTCATCGGGAGTCAATAAAACCATAAAAGCTGCGACTGTTGCTATCTACCCGCGAATGAGACAAGACGTGAAAAATATGCGACTACCCTCGTCACGATATCAAAGACACATAACGTCCGTGATCAGCCAAAACTTGCCTATCACGAAAAGGGTCCCATAAAAACATGTTACAAGAAACTTTTTTCATCACAGCACAAGTAGGCAGTGGCGTAAAAAGTCCACGCCAAAGTGTGGGGCATGACGAGTATGACGTGCGAATACAGATGACAGAGTTTTATAGTCGCTTTGGCTGGCAGCCATTTGTACTTTATTAGCTTTATTATGTTCGAACATCATCGTGTGTCATTCATCTCTTATAGTGTCGATCGAGTGAATCAGCTAGCTCTTTCAATTTGCGTTGAAGGAACCGAGACACAAACTGCAATCTCGTGCAAGAAAGCCAGGCAGTCGTCGCCTCAGTGCTTAACTCTTTGGCCTTGGGTTATCCTTATTTTCGTTATCCTTTGCATTGGCCTATCCCTAATTGAACAAGATTGAAATTTAAGCCTTAAGATTACTGCATTAAGAGTTAATTTCCGATAAGTAAAGGTCGATAGGTCAAATGAGCACTGAGGCAACGAGATGTCGAAAAACCCCCGACAAGGTTTACATATCGCACCCCTAGGTGAAAACTGCAGCAATTCAAAAAACCTGATTTTAGGAAAATGGCTAAAAACAGATAGATAGATAGATAGATAAACACTTTACTGCTCACAAAACATAATACAGTATCAATTAGTTACAGTAACAAGGAACACATATGAGCAAAGGCGGCCTTATCGCTACAAGCGATCTCTTCCAGGCAACCTTTACAGAAATTGAGACAGGAATATTACAGCAGGTAGTGTTGAGCTAAAGGATACAAGAGAATGCGTTGTGCATTTATCTAAATACCAACAAACAGCCAAAAACATGAAATAATCGTACATATGCAGGTATACTAAAATAAAGTTTCACAAATCTTTCGCTAAAAGGCATTTACGAAGTTTTGACTTAAAACTAGGCAATGACTCAGACTGTCGGACTTCCCTTGGCAGATCATTCCACAATCGAGTTACCCTTACCGTAAACGAGTCGTAGTAGTACCCGGAACGCGTGAACGGGGCCGACAGAATGTTGTCCGAAGCAGACCGCAGCGCACGGTCATGGTCGTCTCCTAGATAGCGAAATCGCTCTCGGAGATAAGCAGGAGATCGGGGATCGTGCAGGACGTTATACAGGAGGGAAAGGACATGCTCATCCCGCCTAAGCCGGATAGGAAGCCAGCGAAGCTTACGTCGGTATTCCGAAACATGGTCGAACTTGCGCAGATTGAACACAAACCTAACACAGAGATTCTGCAAACGTTGGAGTTTATTAAGGAGAACCTCATTAATGTCGAGAAAACAGACGTCTGCGTAATCCAGTGTCGGCAGTAGTAGGGTCTGCGCAAGCTCGGTTTTAGTTTTTAAGGGGAGCAGGTTCTTTCACCTCCTGAGTGAGCCCGCAACAGCGAAAATCTTTCTGCTTACCTCCGTGACATGGCTAGCCCAGGACAAGGTGCAATTAAATTGCACACCAAGGTTTTTAACAACCTTGCTGTACGGTAGGCCAGTGCCATTAAAATTCACAAGTGGAAGCTTATCAAAGTCCAGCCGGCTCACCCGTCTAGAACTTCCCATAATTATGGCTTGGGACTTGCTGGACAGATTTTAGCTTAATCAAGAAATTTATCAAAAATGTAATAAAAAATAATACACCTACAAAGAAAAAAATTTCTAAAGCTTGTTCAATTAACTCATTTTTGTATTGACTGAGACCCTTAAAAATTTAAGATTTTTTAGTTACCTTTAAATGACCTATAAAGAGAAAGTAAGGTCACTAAACTGAAATTGTGACTGCATTGTATAAATTTCTTTGCATTGTACTTATCGTAATGGAGTATGTACTTACCATAGGGTACATTATTGTTTGTTTTGATTCACTAAATTCAGTATCTATTTACATATTTAGTAAATAGTCAGATCATCATCGATGCGCTAGGTGACATATCGAATAACATTACATATCTGTCAATGTCACAGTGACAAGTGGCCGGCGGGCGCCGCTTTCGTCCTTCGCAGACAAAGAATAAAATCTTTGGCCGCGGTGTTTATTTTTTGTTTTCTTTTTTTATGTGGCCCTACATACTAGCCTAGAAACCGTTGTCCGCTCAATGGTGCCGTGGTGCCTAGCATTCATTTTATATTGTATTCACATTCATGAGTGTTTGTGAAAACCTAAACTGAATAAACGTATTTGATTTGATTGATTTGAATTGATTTGCAGCCGAACGTCTCGATTGGAGCACGAAGGGCGAAACCACAAATGAGCTTTGGTTCTATTTGCAAAAGTCCATCCTTAAACTCGGACGAACAGTACTCGGTACGTCGAAAGGCGGCCGAAGAATTGACAAGGATACGGGATGGTGGAATAGTGAGGTGCAGGAAGCAGTTAGGGACAAAAATGCATGTTTCAAGAAATGATAGCACAGTATCTCACCTTCGGATAAGGAAGTGAACTTGGGGACAAAGCAGCGGGCTAAAACGATGGCGGCAAAAGCACGGTCGGCTCATCTGGCTCCGCTCTACGATGCGCTGGATTATGTGGAGGGGCAGAAGCTAGTCTATAAGCTGGCAAAGTCACGGAGTTCAGCCAGTTTAGATGTGGCAAAGTGTGTTGCCATAAAAGGTGTAGGCAGCGTGTAGCACACAAGTGCAAACTCTATTAAAAGCCGTTGGTGCTGTCATTTCAAGGAACTGTCTAACCACAGCTTCCTGCAAACCTTGGCTTGATAAGCCCTATTACCCCTGTCGAGGTTGAGACTTCTCTGGCCCATATGAAAACCGGGACTCTGCATGGAGACGGTGGTCTTGAAATACCCGAAGATGAACTTGAGGACGAAAGAATACGACGTCGTGGTGCTGGTGATTTAGGTGGTCATAGAAAAGTAAATTTATTTTGGGCTTGGGGATAACATAGTGCGGCTCTGCATCAGAATCATCGAAAAAGCTTTCATCGCCACTGCAGACGGGCGAGATCGCATACGAACGTTTTGAAGCTCTTCGTCGTTCTAGGTTCTTCGAAGATACTTTTGGAGACGGTACTGGTCTTAAACCATTAGCTGGTATGTCCGGCTGCACTTATTTACGAGTATTTACCATGTCTAACAAGAGCTTTCCTCGGCCTTTCATTATCTTAAAAGAAATAAAAATCACGTAAATTCAATCAACTGAAAACAACGAATTATAATAATTTTCGGTTGACAATATTTCAAAATGAATCAGAAAATTCATTTTAAACATCGATAGCAATTTATTATTTGCCAAAATAATTCTTTTTTTCAAATAAATAAACCATAATTAACACATTTAATTTTGCTTCAACAAAACCAGTGTTAATCAAAATTTATTTTTCTTTCAGGTGAAATTGAGTAACTTTAAAATAAAGCGAAAGAGTGCAATAAAAATTATTGAATTTATTATTTAAACCAATTATCAAAACCCCCACAACACAAAATAAACAAATATTTGTTCAACAAAATTTCATCAATACCCCATTAACTGGAAATAAAAGATTAAGCATACCTTATAAATTCCAATTAACTCCTGCAACTCAAAATCTGCGGGTGTTCCAACGGCCTCCATGCTCGACGGCCGGGTAGCAACAATAGCAGCGTAATAATAATAATAGCAACTAAAGTAACTTAAAGCGCCATCTATCAGAAACTCGGAGTATATTTACACGAGTTATATCCTAACGTAAGTATTGAAGCCGCTAATTCGAAAATACTATAAAATCAAAATACGATATTTTGAATTGCTGGAGTTTTCATATAGGGGTGCGATATACCTACTCAAATATTTCTCTAACATCTAATTTGAATCAAACAAAGCTAAAAACCATCTCGACTTAATTAGTTTTCAAATAAAGAAAACCGCGTCGAAATTAATCCGTTCGGGATACGCGATGAACAGACACACTGATATACATATACATGTATATATAATGTCTTAATCGGAATTAAACAATGTCGGTATTCCATATTTTCTGAGTAAAACTTTGTCGAAATAATTTAAATTATGATAAGAATCTGCTTTCATTTTATGAAGGTTTTTGAACACCGATTCCAATTCCTTTTATTTTTTTTTGAGTCGACCTTTAAATACTTTTGCAGCAGAAATTAAAAGATCCCGGTATGTGCCGGGATTTCTACCTTCGTACCTTTGTTTACGAGTAACCGATATTTCTCGAATCTGCAGCTGCGTCGAAATATCGGGCTACTCGTAAACAAAGGTACGCGATAGGAAACCCGGAGCATTGCCCGTGTAATAATAATCGAGATAGTTTTAAACATTAAATTGTCTGACCAGGTTCATGGTACCATATTAATGCATTGTTAAGTTACATAGGTATGCAAAATTTCAGCTAAGTCGGTTTTAAACAAATATTCGAAATTTTTTTTGCAAAGGCGTATAGGCAACTTACATACGAACAGTGCAAGTAACTGCTATGTGTTAACACGCTTTTCTCCTAAACCGCATAATGTAGGCTGAAATTTGTGTAATTAACGAAAAAAGGTAAAATACATATTAGCATAGGTCGTAAGTCGCTTTTTCAATTACAGATGATATTTAACTTTGTGTGCCCTATTTTCGAATCGTTCGCCTCGATTCGAACAGCTTTCAATTTTGATTTTCGGCATGAACAATTCGATATGTTGATGCAGGATGTTGATTTTTCCAATGATTTAATCGTACTCTTTCGGTGTTACCAACTAGATTAAAAATACATTGAATGTTTCCTGCCGAAAGTCATAAATGAAAACCGTTCGAATTGATGCGAGCGCTCGCGTGCGCTACCTATCTCTTTCACACTCGTGGTAAGTTGTTATATAGAGAAAAGACAAGAATTAGAGGCGAGTGCTCGCGTGGATGCGAGCGGTATCAAAAATAGGGCTTCAGTTGGCATGGTGCGCCTTGCAAAAACAAATGACTGGCGACGACATGCTCTTTATAAGAAAAGGCTCTTTTAAAGAAAGGTTCGACCTTATCGTCGCTTTCCATCAGGTGAGTTGAGGTCAAATGCTAGCCTATTGGATCTCAACTTAGGATATTAACCTATTACATAAAAGAATGAAATTGTAATACGTGCTTTTTCTTCTTACTTACATTTTGTCGTACTTACGTCAGTTTTACGCAAAGTCTAACCTGGACCTAGGAATAAAAAAATGTTATCACAACACATTAATTTGTGTAGATAAGACTCGCTTGCAATGTTACGGGCACAAACCTCTTTGGTTTTTACGTAATTGTAGTAGTGTGAGTTTATAAAAAATGTGAAAATAATAAATGGTTTAAATGAATAAATAATTGATAATAATAAAAAGGCAAAATGCCATACCAGACTTCCAATGAAAATGTAGATACCCGCAGCCGGAGTGACGACTAAAAACAGTAATAAAAAGCATTCAAATATGTCTGATAGCTACCACATGCATATATCCACATGGCCGCAGTAACAACTAAGCGCAGTAATAAAAAGCATTAAAATATTTCTGTTACGGTTATTACTGTTATCAAAATGTAGAGGCTATAATCCTCCAACTATGTAACTCAGTGTCCGTGACACAATTTCTGTGCAATCATGTTAACATGGCGTAGTTCGTACAATTTCTCACGGTTTTAGAAGGTAATACGTTACATTTTTGCGTAGCAGTAGACCAAGTGATTCCTTTTTTCAAGATCCCCTATAAGCTACACTAATAATTAAATATGAATGATTTTAAATTTAAAAGATCTCTAGAACTGAATCTAGAGATGATAAAAAATTACTGTTCAATAATATTTGTCAAAAATAATAAAAATCACCTACAGCGAAGCTCATTACTCGGTCGATGCTGTAGGTTTTGAAGAAGGTGGTCTTTTTTGGCCGGACAGTACCCTGCGGATTTAACCCGCGTGTAGTTCGTAGATAAGTATCTCTGAAAACAGTCAACTATCCCTCTGGATCCTTTTGCTTTTTCTGGGAACAAAAGTCGACCCTATCCACTCAGGAATAATGCAGCTTCCTTTTACTGATAGTCTTCCAGAACACGAAGGGTTGTGTTCTCGCTCACGAGGGCTCGGGGTCCGCCTTGATTTGGCAGATCGATCATTACAGTGGAGCGACTACAATCTGACCTCTGTGACCTCTACCAAACTCCTATCTGTCTCCAACAGGAGCAGACGACCCGTGTGTGATCATCGTTACACATTCAGTCGTGCATGTTTCATCACGATGTTTTCCCTCACCGTCAGCGCATCGGTTAGCATTCAACTAATGCACATAACTCAGAAAAGAGTCATTGGTACGTGACCGCAGTGGGATTCGAACCCGGTACCCCTTGCTTAAAGGAAGAAAGAAGCATTTATTAGACATGGACGCCACAACACGACAATTTTGCAAAAATAATAGTTAAAAAAATCGGTTTACAAAACTGTGACAATTATTGGTTTCCCATTGGCATTGTTAATAAGCATCCAGCGTAAGTGAACCCTCCTCAGCATAATGTTGCGGCTGCTTGACGCGAACCACAACGCTGGTTTTCAGTGGGCCCAGTAACCTTCCATTGACACTGCATCGTCAAAGATACCAAATCCAAACTGCTGAGACGGAGATAGACTGGTCTAGGGTACGAGAAGTCCGTATATACACTGATGGATCGAAGACCGACCAGGGCACAGGAGCGGTTATTTCCTCGCTGGATCTGAATATAAGATCCTCAATCCCTAATTCCGAATCTGCAATTCCGAATCGATTTATAATTTTTTTAATTTGTTATGTGTGTTTTTTAATTATATGATTATTGTTTATTTAAATTATGTGATTGTTGTAATGCGGTGTCCTTGTTCATCAATAAATTTCTTTCATTCATTCATTCATTCACTAACACTAGGAGAACATAGCACCATCTTTTAGTGCGAGTGTGTAGCAATTACGCAAGCCGCCCGGCTGGTACAGCGCCTTGGCGTATGCGACTAAGGCTTCAGAATACTAACAGATAGCATGTCCGTACTAAAAGCTCTAATGGGCAACAGCATAAACAGTTCCTTGACCCTGGAGTGTCACCATGCACTAGACAACACCTCCTTGGTGAACAGGGTCACTCTACAATGGATTAAAGGTCATTGCAATTCATTGGGCAACGATGTCGCCGATGAGCTAGCAAGGAGGAGATCAGGGATGACGATTGCCGGTCCCGCCCCCTTTCTACCCCTTTCGTTCAATACGCTACGCTCGTGGGTGAGAAAACATACAAATGACCAGCACAACAAGCGCTGGGAAAGCACACCCGAATATCTAAGTTAGTGGTGAGCGAAATATCCCCTAAGCTAACTAAAAGACTACTAAATCTAAAACGGAGAGAACTTAAGACAGTAGTTGGTACAATTACAGGGCACCTCCTCCTGAACAAACTACTGCATACCATCGGAGCTACAGACAGCGCCCTGTGCAGGGAATGTTTAGTAGCTGAGGAAACAACAGCTCACGTGGTCCTGGAGTGTGAGGAGCTAAAGGACTACAGAGCTAAAGCCTCAATAGGAACAGGTTCCCTTCGAGAAGTCTGTGAAAGTCCGAAGAGACTAATAGATTTCTGGAAGGAGCTGGGCTGGCTACAATAGCCGGCTTTCAGTCACGTATAAAGGACCGAAATTGAGTCCAAGTACGGGCAATGGGAGCCCATAACCTAAACCTAAACCTGCATAGTCAAGCTCACGAGCTTATGAGTCTGACAGCTTAACCGTCGACGCTCCTTATACATATTAAACTATGAGAACCTTATAATAAACTACGTATAAATGACATAAAGAGCCTGAAATAAACGAAAAAGCAACAGTCCACCGCAACTTTGTCGACGCATGACGGCATCCCGCAACTTTCGGTGTCATAACACGACTAATTTTTGGGAGTACCGCAGCTATTCGAGCTCCCACTGGGCTATGTCTTTACGAGCTACGTAGTCCTTTGTTGTGGATATACTGAGCATTTGCTGTTCTATTTTAGTTGACGTTGGTGTGCATTGCGATTAGATAGGGCTGTTTCTCGAATTTGGGACGAATGGGGAATGAAGAGACGTTTATTACCCGTGGTCGATCCATGGGTAAAAGGAACTAACGTGCCGCTTATAGGAAAACTATACTGAAGATACGTTCTCAAATAAATAAAAAATTCATAACAAGCTTTTATCGCGCAGCATTTGATTGAATATTATAGGAGTACTCATCATTATTATTCCCTAGAGCCTAAACACGATGGGTTTATGTTGTTGCGTTCAGTAGTTTCTCTGGCCACCTTTCGTCATCTTCATCAGACCTTGTCATCTAGGGGTATAGTACTCATCAAGTCTTATCCAAATAGCCCAAACACTATAGAGTTATCTTGTTTCGTTAATTTGTGTATATGACCACGTTCCGACTCCATCATTAGACTAGCTCCATGGTACCATGGTATTTGTCATCCAAGTTACCCAATTTTAGTTCAATTGAACACCGGTAAGTGGGTCAAATTAGGCTTGCAAGATTTGTCCCGAATATTTTATTTTATTTGGAAGACCAACAGCTATCCAGCAACATAATATTAACAATCTTACGAAACAAAAAGCCAATTACAGGTCTTCGCTGATAGACTATGGAATACAAATAAGAAAATCTGTTGAAACACTTATACCGAAAATAAATTGGATACTTAAAACTGATCCAGTACTACAGTATTACCACAACTAGTACAATACTACTAGTACTACTACAGTATCTATATACTACATATAAACTAAATTACAACTATTACAATAATTATACAAGTAGTTCCACCGCCGAACATGCTCGTCCACCTATGTAACAATTTAAGCTTCGCATAATAGAAATTATTTGTCAAAAGCCCTCCGCGTTAACAGACGTCTTGCCGCTACAACGCTTGTGTTAAATAGATCTATATCAGTCTCCAATGTTAAGTTATTGAAGTTCCTACAGGCACGCCAGAGGAATGTGTTCTGAGTGTAATTAGTAAATACAGTACTAAGGGAGAATACGTTATTATGACGTAGATTTCTTACGGGTACACAGAAATGTAATTTAGAGAGAAGTTCGGTACAATCAATAATGCCAGAGGAAATTTTTAATAAAAATACCATGTCTGCATATACATATACATACCTACATAGTCACAAACAGTGCATGTTAAATTAAAGCTTGGTAAAAGGCGGTTGGTCATTATTATCGTTGGAGTATTTTGTTTTTCTATTAAAACATACTTTACGCATACAGAATTCTGTATTACTGTATTATATATATAGTATTCGGTACTGCCAGATTAATCGAAGTTAAGTCAAGAACCTTTAACAATGTCATTGTTTGAATTCTCTTAAGGCGCAGCGGCGCTCAACATTACAAATAAGGTCTATGCTGAACATATATTATTATAATACTAAGTTCAAGTTTATTATTGTAGAATACTCTTAGAGCATTACGGGGAGCGTCGGTGACCGAGTGGTTAAGGTATCCGACTCGTAAGGAAGAGGTAAACACATAATCCTGCGAACAACATAATGATGCACGAACACACACACAGTTTACAAAACCGGCCTCATGTCACTGCTGACAGTGCGCCATTTTGATTTCTTATTTGGTCTTATCTAAAGAAAGTCTGAGCCAAAAAAATTGGACAAGAGGAAAAGAAGGGGCCTACTCACAGCTGAAGTCACCGCATCGTCTGCACGCCAATACGATAGACTGCACGTTTTCTGTCTAAACGGGCACGATGCGTACGCGTTTACAGTCCGGTTTGTAAGCAGCGAAGTATAAACGGGCCCGTACTCTCTCCCACGAGCATTTTATTCAGAGCATAATCTGAATTCACTCTGAATATACTTATTAAGTTTTAATCATCTTGGCGTTAATGTCGCGGTTGTGCTCACGCGCACGACGGCCCGGGGTCGGCCTTGACCATGATCCAGGATGTAGCAGTTCAAATAATTACAGAGGAGTGACTACCATCTGACCTCCGTGACCCAGCTACCAGGGGAACCTGACCAGATTATATCATGGTTACACATTCAATCGCCTGAATGTGCAGGTTTCATCACGATCATCCCTAACCGTTAGAGAATCGGTTAGTCATTGGTACATGGCCGCAGTGGGATTCGAACCGGTACCTCTCGCTTACGAGCCAGATACCTTAACCTCGGCTACCGACGCTCCTTATACACTTAAGTTCTTAGTCCGAATTCCATGCATAAGTCCCAGAACACTGGCAAACGAGCCAGTGTAATCGCGCCATTACTGTTCTATTTTTGTTGACATCGGTATGCCTTATATTGGCTCGAGCAATTCTCTTTGATATTACACTGGTTGATAAACGGGAGTTTGTGAGGAATTTTATGGGATTTTTATTGTGAACGCAAGACTTTTGTCTATTTTCGTCGCCTTTTCTTTCTTGTTGATTCCTCGGGGCTGGAAAATATTATCATCCACCTAATAATGATGATATATTATGCTAACCACTTCTTCTAGGTAGGCGGAGTTTCGGTGGTTACGGCATTCGACTCGCAAACGAGAGGTACCGTGTTCGAACCCCACTGCCGCCATGAACCAATGTCTCTTTTCTGAGTTATGTAGATACGTTAGTTGAATGCTAACCGATGATCTTACGGTGAGGAAAAATATCGTGATTAAACCTGTACATTCAGGCGAATGAATGTGTAACCATGATCCAAGCTGGCTAGGTTATCAGGGTCACGGAGGTCAGACGACAGTCGCTCTACTGTAGTTACCTGATCTGCCAAATACTGGAGAACGGTCAAGGCGGACCCTGGACCACTGCGCGAGAGCAAAACCGAGATATTGATGTCAAGATGATGATTTTTTTTTTTTGTCAGATTAGCTAGGCAGGTATAGGCATAGGCATATAGCTACTTATGTTATTTACGTTACGCTACGCAGCTAGTAGAATCCAAAGATAGACCAATAACAACATTAAGTAATGCAATAGTAACGCATGCTTCGAATTGCAAAATTGTTTACAGCCCGAATAAATTCCCAAACCACTTAGAGATTGGAGTTAAAAAAATAATAATAACAGTGGAAAGCAATAGTCTAATAGGCCAGATGTTCTTACTCGCTGTGATAGTACAAAAAACAGGATGTTTATAAAAGCTAAAAGCGTTTTATTCTGGCTTCATTACGGGATAACATGACGAATCTTAAAACGTATTTGGTCGTTTAAGTCGTGGACGTATGTATGTAGGTATGCAAACTCTTTGTTGTAAAAAAATATTAGATTACAAAAGAAAACACAAAGCAATGGCGAGCTTATTCCATAACGAGATATCATCCAGCTTACCTTATACTTAAGAACGTCATACTTATAGCGATATTTTTTGGTCTTGTAGTTTGAAAGTGAGTTATTATTTAGCATAAAAAATTCAAAATATTTACGGTCGAAGGAAAATATAACTAAATATACAAGAAGTTGGTATTGTATATTCAGCTTCTAGTTCTCTGTAAGACGGCTTTATCAAAAGTTTGACGTTGTTTATGCAAGCTTTGCTATTTCAAAGTAGTTCATTGATATTTCTAGACAATTTATTGAGCCGATTTTTTTATATTAAGTAGCCTTCCAAGAGGTAATGATAGTATTCCTAAGCACTCACAAGATGGTGCAGTCGACAGTTTTGGTAATATTTGCATGCGAAAAACGGGATAACAAACGTACTAAAAACATGATTATTATTTATCAAGTTTAAGGCCAGGTTATGTAGTTGTAGAAAAGCTGCCTATTTTTTTTTATTGGTATTGGATGTGGAAACACAAGGTGGGCCGATGACCTGGTAAGGATCGCGGGTACCAGCTGGATGCGGAAATCACAGGACCGGCCTTTGTGGAGATCTCTGGGGGTGGCCTATGCCCAGCAGTGGGCGTCTTCTGGGTGATATGATGATGATTATTATTATTTTTAGTCTTACCAAAAGTTATTGAAAGCGCCAGCTCTTGATCATTGTTGATACCATCTGACAGTACCTACTGGAAAACCATTATTGTGGTGTTCGTGAACTGTTTGTTTTCTAGTGTAGCAACACTTACACCCAGAATATTAACGCCGGGGTGCAGGGTGTGTAAAACAAAACCCACATGACGCGTGACGACCACCACTCACACCTCAGTGAAACAGCGGACCAAAAGTTCACGCTGTAACGTAAGCTACATAATATTTGAGACAATTTTGCTACCCGATATTTTATTTTTGTAGCCTGATGCCCAGTCGCAACCCACCATTGAGAAACTCTGCTCTAAATTACAATGAAAATCATTTAATTTCTCATAGTCTTGCTTAAGTACTTCTAGAATATATCGGATATCTTATATTTTTTATTGTACAAACAAAAGTATCTGTTGAGATATTACGTTTAATCGCAAGCAACACCAATCTTTTATTTTTAATCGTCTATGAGGTCGAGTCTAGAAACTCTGTGCTTCCTCCCTTTTTCCCGAGTTGTCAATACCTGCACTTAACCAATTTTGGGTTCCGTTTTTTATTTAAGTAAATACACAAAATCAGTGATAAATAATAGGAAATAGTCATCAGTATCGATACCATATAGTAGCGTAATGTTTGTCTGCAGCGCCATGGTGTCGCACTTCTCTAAGGATTCACCGAAAACGAGCGTCATAGCGTCACAACACGCGTTGTGACGCTATGACTTTTAGTACTATGTCCTCATTTTGTTACGTATATAATGATCCATTGTATTTTCCGATGTGTACCTACTACCTAGCACTGAAATAAACGAAGAAAGAAAAGGAATAATCTTTTCTTTCTTTCTTTCTTTATCAAAATCAATTGGCTAGTTTAGGAGAAGTAAACGTAAATACGGATAAAGAGACAAGAAGAGACTTTACTTCGTCTACACATAGTATAAACAAAGTTGTTTCCCGCCGTCTGTCCCTATGTATCTACGTACGCTTGGATCTTTTAAACTACGCAACGAATTTTAATGCGGTTTTCAACAATAGATAGAGTGATCAAGAGGAAGGTTTATGAGTAGGAAAAAGGGTACGTGGGGATAAAGTATATGTACGCGAACGAAGTCGCGCCGAGTTTAAAAAAAAGTGATTTCATTTCATCAATGACTTACACCACACGTCCTTAATACGATGTGCTAACATGCGAATGCCTTCGTTGTTGAATAACTTCATTGTTTAAAAGCATATTCCATTTGCATACCAGACAAACTGAATGTGATTTATTCGTTTGCTGTGAAAATTAAATTTTAATTTGGTAAGTCCTCGAGCATTGGTGTAGGGTTGCGCGTCTGTCGGTCTGTCGATGGCGTGGACATTTCATCTTTACAAAAATAATAAAATTTACCGCAATAGGTTACAGCTAGGAGCGCCGGTGGCCGAGCGGTTGAGTATCCGACTCGTAAGCGAGAGGTACCGGGTTCTAATCCCGCTGCGGCCATGTACCTATGACTCTTCTCTGAGTTATGTTGTACATTAGTTGAATTCTAATCGATGCTTTTACGGTGAGGGAAAACATCGTGAATTTGTAATCTTGACCCAATCTGGTGAGGTGTCCCTGGTAGTAGGGTCGCGGAGGTCAGATGGTAGACACTCCGCTGTAATTACCTCTTCGACAAATCCAGGATCATGGTCAAGGCAGACCCTGACCCTCGTGCGCGCGCGTGGATACAAGATACATTGATGTACAAAATTTCAACTCAATCGGATACGAAATGGTCGAAAAATGCTTTTAAATTTTGATGGACAACTTACAAACACGCATATGAATAGTGCAAGTTAAATAAAGGCTTGTAATAAAATGGCACCAGGCCGTTATCTAGTGAATAAAGCCAAATGAAAATCATTTATTACTTACGCGTTATCTTTTGAAATATTATTTATTGGCTGTTGTGAAATACCTACACGAAATACGTCATACACGTGTGTTAACTTCACACCAATATCAATACCTCGAATTTACTTCAATAGGGGACAATTATCGTGTGAAATATCACGCGAGCGATTTGTTACACTCATTTTGTAAAGATATTTCAATTGTCATCCCTTCGTGTCATAGTGAGCGTTGGTGGGCGAGTGGTTACGGGTTCTCACTGCAGCCATGTACCTATGACTCTTTTCTAAGTTATGTACAGTAGTTGAATACTAACCGATGCTCTTACGGTAAGAGAAAACGTAGTTATAGAATCTACAAATTTAGGCGACTGGATGTGTAACCTTGATCCAATCTGGTCAGGTTCCCCTGTTAGCAGGGTCTTGGAGGTCAGACGGCGTCGCTCCACTGTAATTATCTTATTTTCCAAATCCTGGATCATGGTCAAGGCGGACCCCGGGCCCTCGTGCGTGAGAGCATATCCGGGACATTAACGCCAACATAGTAAATATCGAAGATAAATACTATAAAAATAAAATAATTGCCAAGATGTTGCTAAGTAACATGGAATGGTGATGATTGAGTTGATTATTATTTATTTTATTACAATAATAATTGTCATCCCATCTATTTAAAAAGTGATATTATATTGCACCGATGATAACAGTCCTTAATAAAAGTGTTAAAATCCCAGGGATACGTGGGAAATAGATGCCTGAATCTACCGGTATCAGGAAAGTGATCCCGCGGAAGGCGCAAGAAGCGATGGATTGACATCGCCGAGTCGGACGCGAGAGACAACGGCTTTCGACGTGAGGATTCACTTCACTTAAGCCGTAAGCTTGTTTGCCTTGTAAGCTTGTTAGGGCTATTCGCGCGATTAACCAATTGGGACCTAGAACTTCACTTAGAGATAGATTCAAGAATATTGACATTATGACAATGCCATCACAATACATTTATGAGAACTTGATCTATGTTCATAAAAATATACACTTGTTTATGAAGAACAGTGATGTGCATAGTAGGAATACTAGAAATAAAGATAAACTTGTTACTAGTTCTTGTCGTCTGGCCAAAGTCCACAAATCATTTATGGGTCAATGTGTACGCTTTTATAATAAGGTCCCAACAGATATACAGAATTTACCATTGAATAAATTTAAAGCTACTATAATAAATAAATTATGTCAAAAAAGTTATTATAGTATGCCTGAATATGTGAATGACAAAAGTCCATGGAACTGAACTGCAGTTTTAAACAGGTATTAATTTAGTTAAAATTAGTATGTAAATATAATGTATTAGTATATAAGACATTTAAAAAAAAAAAGAAAAATGAATTAACTTAGGCTCTGTGGGTTTGTTGCCGTTTCTTTACCACGGAGGACCACCTAGGAAGCGGCGTTAACATTCCTTCCCTTCCCACACACTGTGACTTTTGGTCGTAGCGGGGCTGGGGGGCGTCTGCTCTGCGTGGACTGCGGTAGGGATGGCGTAGGATAAGATAGGGGAAAAGTAGGGGTAGGGTTAGGTTAGGTTAAGGGGTAGGCCGGGGTAGGGGTGGGTAGGGTAGGATAGGGGTAGGCTACGGGCAGGGTAAGGGTAGGGTGGGAGCAGCTACCTATCACTGGTATTGTCGGACATGGTCCGGCCGTTGTCGGCTAGGGGTGGGTGTGCTGCGGCCATGGGGCGGCTAACATGTCACTGTGTGTTTCCTTTCTAATTTCCTACCCCCTCTTCTTTGACGATTGAAAGAGATATGTAATATCCTACTTAATAAAGTAATTTTGAATTTTGCCACCGTAGTGGTGAAAAATAACTCTGGTTTCAAAATCCTCGCCCTCAGACAGCGGCGTCCTCACCTTTGCTCCTGTGACACACTATTATTCTTGTGTAACTTTTTATAATAATTATTTGCGGACAACACGCGACAGGTCGAGCGACCTGTTGTACTTGACTTTCTTTCAAAGTTCCCTTGTCGACATTGTCATGAAAACGGGATACTTAATAGCTTTGAAGTCTAAAAACCACACAATTTCTTTTTGTATGCCTTGTTGGGCGACCTATGTATAATAGGAGCGCGAGCTTCATTGTAAGCACTTACAATACAACAGTTTACTGTCATATCTATCTGTAACGTAAATGCTTATCTGTGAAATGTAGTTTTATGTTTAACTAGTGGATCCGGCGCGACTTCGTTCGCATGGCGACCTATCCCTACCCTACCCTACACCTACTTTACCCCTGCTTAACCTTTTATTCTT
Source organism: Blastobasis adustella (assembly GCA_907269095.1). Taxonomy (NCBI): domain Eukaryota; kingdom Metazoa; phylum Arthropoda; class Insecta; order Lepidoptera; family Blastobasidae; genus Blastobasis; species Blastobasis adustella. The sequence continues at coordinate 5,674,354 of OU026132.1, forward strand.
GTTTTTTTCCTTCCTCTTTAATCGCTCTATCTATTGTTGAAAACCTCATTAAAATCTATTGCGTAATTTAAAAGACCCCTACCCCTTACTTCTATTAGATAATCGATGTGCGATTTAACAAAAGAGTTGTATATCAACTGCGCTGCGGGAGACATTGTGCAATGCCGCGGAGTGCTCCCGTTAAGGTCACCAGTTTTGTTCTCAATTTAGCAATATGCTGCTTCCATGTTAATTGGTAATCCAGTATGAGACCCAGGTACCTCTCCTCTTTAACTTGATTTATTATTTCGTTATTTATTTTGAGTGATGGAAAAGGACCCAGTTTTTTATTTTAAGCGACAAAATAATATAGTTAGTTTTTTTAGGATTTATAGTTAAGAGATTGCATTGAAACCACATATTGATCAAATTAAGGTCAGCCTGCGCTTTTTCTATGAGAGGCTCTATTTTGTGACCGAAATAAAATAAGCAGGTGTCGTCGGCGTCAAGGGTTACATCAGCATCGAGACCAACATCTTGAATGTTATTGATGTAGATTAGGAACATTAATGGTCCGATAATAGAGCCCTGGGGAATTCCACGTGTGATAATACGGGTATCACTGCATTCATCGCCGATCCTCACAACTTGGGACCTATTTTCTAAATAAGATGTGAAGATCTTGAGCGCCTGCCCAGTGATACCTATGGCTTCTAGCTTTTTTAGTAGTATAGTGTGACTGACAGTGTCGAAAGCCTTTTTTAGCTCAATAAATACTGGTAAAGCTACTTGTTTTCTGTCTATGCGTTCTATTATTTTGCTTACAAGATCGGTGATGGCAGAAAATGTGTTTGATTTCGATCGAATTTCGTACTGATTGAAGGAAATAAAGTTGAAAGAGGAATGGTATTTATCGAGCCGGTTATATGGTACTTTCTCGAATATCTATGAGATTACGGGTGACACCGATATTGGGCGATAATTCCCTGGGTCATATTTTTACCAGAAGTGTAGATAGGAGTTACCTTCGCTATATTTAGTGAATCGGAATGTCCATCGGCTAGGCATTTATTGATGCATCGCGTCAGGTCAGGAGCAATAAATACACATTTAATGGATTTTGTGGATATACCGTCGCTACCCGTACTTGTATTGGAATTTAGTTCATGGATTATTTTTGTGATTTCATCTAAAGTGAGTGGTGTAATTTCCGATAATTGGCTGTGCTGTTGGACATTGCACGGTTAAGTGTTAACTAGACTGTTATGGTATTGTTTAAGTATTTTATCAGCTAATTTGGAACCGATAGTGGAAAAAAAATCATCGAAACCTTCACATGTACATTTACCATTAGTCACAGTACCAGCTTCTGTATTGACCTTAGACGGACCGCAGATTTTCGTTTGCTTATTGTTTGGTAATCTGTTAATCAAATTCCACATCTTCAAAGATTTTCCCTTACATACACTGAACGATCTAAGATAAAACTCTTCTTTTGCTCTCCGAATAGTTGAAAAAACACGATTCCTTAAGGTTTGAAGTTTTTCTTTAGTTGTTGATCTATCTTATCTCAATCACAATTCCAAGGGTCCCCAGCGGTTGTGATCAACCTATTCTCATACGTTTTACTTAGTATACAATACGAAAGACCCATGTCCAATAGTTGAATGTTGGGTTCTGAAATTTGTTTTCCATGGAGCGATTTATCTATTCTAGCAAGAATCCGTTGCCGAACATTTATTGTATTTCGGTACTTATACGCGAAAACCGCCAACAAACTGCTGTGCTGTTTATTTTTGGGTAGTGGTAGGGGTAGGGGTAGGACGCCACGCGAACGAATTTCTATATTTATTAATACTTCATGCACAAACAGTACCATGGCGGACTTAAAGGTAAAATAGCATCATTTACCAATCTACCAGGAGAGAACAATCGAAAAAGGTATGCGGTGCAGGAAGACTACAAGGAAAGAATACACATAAGCTTATTGAACCACAATCAAGAAACAGACATTTGCATAAACAGAATTCGCTGGGTCCACTAGTGAGATATGTCATAAGCCCGATATCTCCTTTGCTTTCTTTAAGTACCTACATTAAGTATTTTAACAGAAAGTTTTAAACTATCGCGGTTATTATAACACATTTTAAGGATATGTTCCGGGTTTCCTACCGCGTACCTTTGTTGACGAGTAGCCCGATATTTCGACACAATTGCATGCAACAAAGGTACGCGTTAGGCAACCCGGAATATACCCTTATAAAGTAAGTATTTTGTACAAAGAAACTTCGAAAAATTATGATATTAGAACAAAATTTAGGAGCACTTCAAGATGTCCGGGATCCCAGCTCGGAGCACGTTAAACCGGTTTCCATCGTTTCCCCAAATTGACGTTCACAAATTATCCCATTTAATAATTGTCAGTTTTGAGTAACGATATCGGGTGAGGGGTAGTAAAGTGATTGCCTAGGGTCTTAATGAGAATAAGGTCTCATTAATAATATTATATTATCATCTTGGCTTTAATGTCTCGATCGTGCTCTCGCGCACGAGGGCTTGGGGCCCGCCTTGACCGTAATCCAGGATTTCGCAAATCAGGTAATTACAGTGGAACGACTGCCATCTGAGCTCCGTGACCCTGCTACCAGGGGGACTTGATCTGATTCGATCATGGTCACACAATAACCATTCATAGTCCCCTGAATGTGCTGGTTTCATCACGATGTTTTTTATGTACATTAATTAGTATTAAACTAAGAAAAGAGTTATTGGTACATGGCTCCAACGGGACTCTAACCCGGTACCGCTCCCTTACGAGTCAGATACCCTAACCGCTCGGCCACTGATGCTTATTAATAAACACTCATTAATATTTCTGGTATCGCACAAGGTGGACCGACTACCTGCTAAAGATCGCAGGTACCAGCTGGATGCGAAAGGCACAGGATCAGCCTTTATGGAGATCTCTGGGGGAGGCCTATGCCCAGCAGTGAGAGTCTCTCTGCTGATATGATGAATATTTCTGGTCTATTGCAAACACCGAGACTACGATACCCGCTTGCCATCAGATAGATATGACGATTCAAAACGTGGGATGTTTTATATTTATTTCGCAGACGAATAAAAAACAATCTATGCTAATATTTTATGAAGGAAAAGTTTGTTTGTTTAAATTTACATTTGGGGGAAATTTCCGAAAACACTGAACCGATTTAGATAATTTATACTATTTGCGAGTGTCTGAGTTTGAGACTAGCCAGGCATTTTACCGCCATCCCACTTCCTCTTCAAGTTTGCTAATTTATTTGGCACGATCGAAAAGCAGTTCAACGGCAACTTTCATTGTAGCTGAATACCTTAAATGCGTAAAACTGCCATTGAGAGCTTATAATCCAATTATAATTCAACCGAGTCATTAGTAAATGAGTGGACTTGAGGCCCTAGTGGTAAGTGACGATGCGGCCGAAGAGCGTCCAGATTATAATTATCAGGGAATACACTCGTAGGTAATGTGTTCCATTTAGCCGTACACATTATAAAGGTTGAACCAAAGCGGCTCATGCGGATAGCTAGAAGTTCCACGTCAAAGATGTAGTGTCCGCCCGTATCTCAAGACAATTAATAGGACCCCGCATGTTAGTTGCGTATTTAGTTAACAGAAAATCGCAGGGAGGTGTACCGATACCTAATTTATCACAGTCAAGAGGTTTTACAGACGGCCAATACTAGGTATTAAAAAAATAGGTGCTGTGCATGAATTTGAACTGCGATACTCAACAGAGGGAAAATAATCTCATCAATGCAAAAGATACATTGACTATTGACTATTGAAAAGATACTTTATTCATTTGTTTACCTAGCGTAAAGCTTTAATATATTAAGATTGTAAGACATTAATCGACTAGATACCTATCAGGAATAGATACCTATCCTTTAGCTATCAGGAAAAAGCTACTTTGTTTATTAATTTGTTTACTTACCATTCAGTTTTTATATTTATTAAAAGAAGTGAATCGAGTACCTATCTGGAGATAGTTCTTAATTTTTTGTTTGATCCATAAAAATAACTTTAAATTGAATACGTTTTATCTTTCAACATTTTATACACTAGTACTCATTACAAATGTCAAAATTAAACATAAAACTAAATATCCGTACAAAACTTCGTCTCGAATCTTTCCACTTTTTGCCATTCCCGGTGCAAAGGTGCCCATAACACTAGCAGCGTTGCCTTGCCACGCTATATAGTAATGGACAGCATTTGCAACAGGATTGACCCAGAGTGAGAATCGCCGCCCCTCTCCCTCATACGACGACCTTCCCCTCGCCATTTTATAGAATTTACAAGTAACTAGGTACATTAAATACCCCTTATTTAAAAACAATATTGACTGGTAGATAAGGCTACTTTAGCTTTAAGTCTGCAAATGTACCTTTAGTGCATAAAGTTTTAATAAATAAATAAATATTTTCTCTTCCCAAAATTTTGGTTATCCATCTATTGCCAGATTCCTGAAACTGGTTTCGGTATCCCATTGTCAGGAAAGGACTTGATAATCATAAAAGTTAACGAGTCAATTTTAGTCTGATTCCATTGAAAACCGAGTGCTATAATGAAACGTCCTTTAGCAGAATTCGTTACAATGCTAATTTATTAGAGAAACCCTTCTGTCTGAAAGCTGTTTGAGAGATTCAATGTCCATTGAAGTCCGATACATAAATTTGAATAGATTCAAATGAAATTGCGACCATCTAACAGAATTGATTTCACCAGAAATATTTGAAATTAACACTTTGCGTCGATTCTGAGAAGGTATGAAACATGACAGAGTTACTTCAAATTATTAATATATCGCTTGAGGTTGAGTTTAACTTTTATAGGAGTTTCGACTCTTTGCGCCCAAGGGAGGCAAAGAAAGGTCACCTGATGGAAAGTGAAACTTTGGGATTGCTATTTTAAGTTTCTCTTTGGTGATATTTTACTCTTTGTATGTGTTCTCTTATATTTTTCTTTCGATTGTTCACCCACGATGCGAAAAAAGGGTGTAGAAAGCCTTATGGTGTCCGGCTTAGAATAATTCCCATACCAATAAATTAGTGTCCTGCACGTCGAGTGATTGCGAGGTGTACTTACCAGCTATGCTCTATCTAATTTAGGATGATAATTTTGACAGCTCAGTAATTCTTGGTCCTTGGCGTACCCTATGAAGTGTCGTATTTTTTTCTAGGGATAATGTCGTACTTCATAGATGGGTACCGCCCAATTATACTTTTTCAATCAATCAATAATTTTTTTTTATTTAGTGTAATAATTTTGACAGCTCACAGTAGGGATGGTGTAGTATAAACTCGTTAATGAATCTATTCGATTATCGATTATCATTCTCATAGAACTTGGAATCGATAGTTGCCCCCCAGTAAAACCTCCAGTGCAAGATTTCAATGTACCTAAATAGAGGACTCTAGATAGACAACAAGATTTTCTATACCATTACATAGAAGCTAATAAGCGTACAACCAAGCCCGCCTGATGGAAATCAGTTACCATAAGCCTGGTCGTTTGAAATGCCAGAGGCATACTAGAGCGTCGTCGACCCCGGAAAACCTTTTCATACCCTACTCAGAGCATAATTCACGCCAGGAAGTTCATTCCAATATAAAATTGGATGGGAACATTGGCTTTGGAATTATTTTGTGTAATAGCACCTATAAGTAGGTGTTGCCTCGGTGAATACTTACTCGTGGAGGAATTTTATTTATTTATTTTATTTCGGGGTCGGTGCTCGAGGGTTAAGGCATTCGAGTTGTAAGCAAGAGGAACCGGGTTCGAATCTCACTACGCCCATGTACCAATGACTCTTTTCTGCGTTAGTAGAAACTAACCGATGCTCTAACGGTAAGGGATAATTTCGAGATGAAACCTGCACATTCAGGCTACTAAATATGTAGCCATGATCCATAATGGTCTGGTTCCCCTGTTTACAGGGTCACGGAGGTCAGATGCCAGTCGCTCCACTGTAATTACCTACCTGATCTGCCAAATTCTGGATCTTGGTCAAGGCCGACTCTTGGACCTCATGCGCGAGAGCACAACCGGGACATTAACGCCAAGATGATTATTTTTTAATATTTCAGGGTTGGGAATGGATGCTCGTGGTGACTGAGTACTAATTTTACAAGTATACCAGGAAGACAATTGACCGCCATCAACCGTAAGATAAGGACTGTTTTAAATAGTATTGTGTTCCTGCCGGTTAGTAACGTTTCCAGTACTTCATGGGGTAGGGATTTGGAGAACCGTGGCTTTGCTATTGGACATTATTGCTTTGCATTTGTACTTATACTCTTAGGAGAAACACGTCTCGAGGTTCTAGAGAAGGACTCGGCGAGCCTACTTGGGTCTTGCCCGGGGTCTCTTTATTGATACCTGCAGGTTTAGGCATCTACCACCTACATATCCCCGTATACGATACGACTAGTCTTAAGTATTTGTCTCAAAATCGCGTCAGCATTTTCATAACCCGTAAACAATTTCGAGCAAAATTGTTCCAATAGACAATTTAAACAAAGAGCTATTAAATTTAACCGAGGGTTAGATGGATGGAACTCTATGGAAAGATAAAGGATACCTGTGCCTGACATTTCCCACCCACATGAATTGTTATTTTTTGCGCCGCTATAAACGCAAACAGAGCAGTGATAAATATACTGCCGCCGTAAAAAAATACAGCTCGATTGTGATAAGTGCAGCGTGTGTGGTTAAGTTGTTTCTTTGTTTTTATAGTTAAGTAGCGATCCGCCCTAGTTTCGCACGGGTTTTGTCGGCATTTCTTTACATGCATGTTTTATACCTACATTTAAACCTTCCGGAACAAATGACCCAACTAATGGTGATAACCGCAGTAAAATCCGTTGCGTGGTTTCGTAGGAGGTAGTGGAAATACAGACCGACAGACATACTAGCAACCCGTCACTTCCTTGCTTCGCAAGGATTTTCTTGATTTTCTTGCTCTATTATAATATGCACCCGGTGGGCTGTCTGCTAGTTCATCCCATCATAACAACGAAAAAAGAAAAAATAGCATCTCACCGTTGTTTGTTTGACGTGAAATCAGACACAGCTTGGCTGCAGAAACAGATAAGGGCTGCTACATATCCGCGTAACTGACCCGCCACTTTCCGAGAACTTTTCACACTAACGATGTTCCGAGCATCAGTTTCGAACGATGGATTGACGTAATTCTGCAGTGCTGAACCTAAACGGTTGCAACTTTCCAACCATGAAATTCCTAGTTCTGACGTTTGTTAAGGCGAGAAATAGAGCAGAGTGCCACAAATTTATGTGAGCCGGGACGGCGTCGCTGTTGTTGACAACAAGGTAACATTACAAAATGGCGACACTCCGTTCCAGTGTTGGTTTCTGGCATTCTACAGACCCAGTAGAGGAGCATCGTAACTCTTAGACATAGTTTATTTCTAACTAAACTAATTTCGTAAAAACATGTATTCGTTAAATAAACCATGATCTACCTCAATAAAATTAGATTTAAAGCCTTCGTCCTTGGGTATCTACAGTGACAACAACTTTTTTACAAGTATGTATTTTATATGGAACTTAACATTTTTTATTTATGGGATAGTTTTTAACCCCTGACGAAAGAAGAGGGGTGTTTTTAGTTTGACATTTGTATGTGACACAAAATGCACTATTTATTTCTATTTCTAGAAATTTTTTCCAGCACGTCTACAGCAGAACGTGATGATTGAATCGATTTGGATGCGGGTTTATCTATGAGAAAGCCAATTTTATCGATATAATTCATGTTTCATTAATATCAGTGCAGTAGTTTAGAAAATATTTGAGTAACTTGATCGGGAGCTTTTCTGTTAGTTGGGTTTTTTAAAATATCATCTGTCAAAACACGAATCTATCAAAACAAATACCTACGTTTTACAACTACCCAGCATTCACCTACGCCTTATATGTGGTTACATCTGCCTTCGTAACACATATTCTGTGAGCCAATTAACTGCTACCTACGTATTCCCAAGATGGAGCCCTGTAACAGCCAAATGTACAGCCGAGCCTTATGAATAAAGTTACGTTTTCCCTCTGAGAAGTATGAACCTCTTCTGCACAAAACATTTAAATGAAAATTCTTACACTGTATTAATACATCAATATCAATTTATAAAGCCTCTGTACATTGAATTTATTTACAAAAAAATATATTTTAAGGCGACGCAACGAGGAAATAGTACCTACCTAATAAAATAAGATTTAAAAAAAAAATGATTTTCTGTTTGTCTGTTTGTACACGCTAATCTCCAAAACTACTAGACGGATTTTTTAATATCAATAATTGGGTTTCTTTAGTTTAAAAAAATATAATATTCGAAATCCAAACATTTATGAGCGGCCAGGTGCGCAAAACTTTCAGTGTGCACTATGTGGTATATGTTGTAACCAACACAGTTTTACATCGTTTTGAGTCTATTTACCCATATTTTGCAAGATTATTGAATGACAATTGTCTCACTAGCACCCAACACATTTTTACATCAGTTTCTATCCACCCATTTTATTTATTTATTTTTATTTTATTTTATGATCCAAATGCTTCCAGACTTACAGTTGAATTGTAACCAAAAAGTCTGGAGAGCCACTACACTATTACATTTATGTACTTATCTATATATACATTTAATAATAGTAAACTTATTAAAAATTACAGTAACTTAACCAATAAGTGCATATATTTACAAAAATTTATAACCACTGCCAAAGAGATCAACGTAAAACGGTCAGTTATCAAGTGGTTTAGAAGTGTGAGTGCGTGCAATGTGGGAGCATACCTGGTGGTGTCAGTACGCGCTAATGCCGATGCAAACAGCTGGTGTCTGTGTCCCTCTCGCGTATTTCGCGTATAATTATTTGGTACATAAAACGAGCATGAAGATAAAGCGCCTGGGTTATCTACTTTGCCATTCAAAAGAAGGAAGTAGTGCAATACCAGTGCGAGTTTACGTCTCAGCTCCAACGTGTCAATGCCTACCATACCTGATACAAAACGAGATGGATATAGGTAGGGATAATATCCATATATTTTCTTGTACAGATAGCGCCCAAACTTTTTTTGGACCCGTTCTATCATGACTCTATACGTGATTTCATGAGGATCCCATACCAGCGAATTGAATTCGAGTTGACTTCTTACAAATGCATAGTACAGAAGTAAAATTGTTTCCTTATAACTAAATCTAGCCGTTTGCCACATAACACATCCTAAAGACTTAAATGCTCTTTTGCACATTTCTGTGATATGGTAGTTAAATGTCAATTCTACTAAAAAGAATTTTCAAAGAATTTTACAAAATTAGGAGAAAAGCCAAGAGCTGAAAACTTGTTAAGAAGGACTTTTGTGTGCACTCGATCAAAGGCTTTTCAAAATATGCCGCATCTACCTGCCTGCCATATTTTACAACATTATTGAATGAAAATTGTTTCCCGATTCAAAGATTATAAGCAGTAAACATAAATATTAAACAGTACAATATCTATTGTGCATTCAAAACATAGTTAGAGAACAGACTGTAGACGTGCCAGTACCGAAAGCGCCTAAAATGAGCACAAATTTTCAAAGCCCATGTCCGTCCATGCTTCAACAGTGATTGGTTCGACATGAACAACAAAGCTTACGGTGCTTTGTTAGCGTTCAAAAGGTAAATTTTGTGTTGGATTATGTTTCTTGATATTCGATATTAATTTAATAACAATGTTCAACTGCGAATGGAAATTATGTTGGCCGAAAGTTTGTATACCTACTTCTGTTAGAAAAACTACGAAATATTGTTTTTTTTTATACTTTTATGATTTTATATACGATCCTATCGCCTATCCTACCTTGTTAGTATCCTTGGAGGTTGTTAGTTAACTTATGATATTACAGGACAGCAGGTATACAGCAAGTTATATCAAGCGGTAAAATATGAAATACGGGATAGCACTTCTATCTTCATCTTCAAGAAACGTGTAAAAGAGCACTACCTTTCTCTATATGTCTAATATATGTATGTATATGTATGTGTGTATGTATGTATGTACATGTATTTGTTTTTAAAGTAGGTATATATGTATGTATTTATGTATGTATAGTATAGGCTTTTATTAATTGAGCATTATATACATATATATATATATATATATATATATATATTTTGCTACTGTGCACGTCTTAACTGCATTTAATTGTCACGATCTCTCTGCTGTAGGCCTACTGGAAGAAATTTCTTTATAGAATTAATTGGCCTGTTGTGTCTGATATATTCTGTCATATAGTTTTGTAAAAATCTTGTGTACAATAAATGGTTAAATAAATAAATAAATAATATACAAATAATTTACCATCACGGTTCACCGTACCACGGCTCATTTACCATCATCATCAAGCCTAAGACCTTGGTCTTAAGCTTGAATGATGATGCTTGTCAACCTAACTTTGTCATCACCAAGTGGCGAACTCGTTGCGGTTCTGAAGTCCTACTAGCCTTACAGAACGAAACCGCCACCCATCCAGTTTCCAGACTCTACGAGCGTCGCTTAATCAATATTAAGCAAGGATAAGCTAACCACTAGCGGTCTCACAAGCTGACTACTAGACCAATACAGTTTTACACAACAATGCACGCACTTATATATATATATATAGAACATCTAGTCACAATTCCGCGACCGTCGCAGATTCATCTAAGGTCTAAATAACAAAACAGGTTCTTTGTACAACTTCTACTCCTTTGACTTGGGCGCAAAAACCGACAACAATCACTTACCAACAGATAAGATAGCGGTCTTGTCTAATATAAAAAAAAATCGGAAGTTGCCCGAGGCGAGGTAGAGTTGGACGAAGTAGCACGAAGTGCCTCTCCACACTGTCGTATTCAAACCTCGGTTAACTTAATGAGTAGTGTAGCATTGAAGTACGAATCCGTCACCCATCCAGTTTCCAAGGAGCGTTGCTTAAGCTTGGTTATCGGTCTTGCAAGCACGCTGCAAGACCAGCCTGGCAATTGGCTATCTCAGTGGGCAACTGAATTTGACATATACTAATCCTACACTACTCTAATTGGTAGACGCTACAGCCAGAGGCCAACGTAGATGACGTAGTGTAGAATTATTAAATGTCAAAATCAGTTGCCAACTGAGTTAAACAATAGCCCCGCAGTACAGTTTCATACAACAATGCAAGCAATCCATGTATAGAACATCTATCAAACATCTGTAAAATTCAGTTGCCTACTGAGTTAGACTATTGACTAACTCAGCAGTACAGTAGGCTAATTACTTACCAACAATTCTTTGATTTCAATGATTGAAATTGTTACTTTAGATCGGTTTAATAGTTTCAGTTTATTGCAATGGAACTTTGTTAGCAACTGAATCTATGAAATCGACGATACGGAATCGCAAAAGTAACAATTTCAATAATTGAAACATCTAATCACAATTCCGCGACCGTTGCAGAAACATCAGGCACTCGTACACATCAAAGAGGTCGAAATAACAAAACAGGTTCTTTGTGAAATTTCGAGTCCTTTGACTCGGGCGCAAAAACCGACGACAATCACTTGCCAACAGGTGAGATGGCGGTCAAATGCCTGTCTTGCCTAATATAAAAAAAAAAAACAATCAGAAGTTGCCCGAAGCGATGTAAAGTTGGACGAAGTAAGATAAAGTACCTCTCGTATTTGTAGCATTAAGTTCGAAGCCACCCATTCAGTTTCCAAGGAGCGTTGCTCAACATTGGTTTTTTTTTTTTTTTTTTTTTTTTTTTACAAGGCAAGCATTTGACCGCCATCTCACCTGTTGGTAAGTGACGATGCGGTCGAAGATGGAGCATGCCCGTCTTGGAACAGCCTATTCACTCCAGCCTTGAAGGCATCCAGATTATATTGATCAGGATTGGTTATCTAAGGTTGGAGGTTATAAACCAGTACAGTTCCACACATCAATGCAAGCGATCCATATGTAGAAAGAACATCTAGTCCCAATTCCGCGACCGTTGCAGAAACATCAGGCACTCGTACACATCGAAGGGGTCGAAATAACAAACAGGTTCTTTGTGCAAACGTTCCCTCTAATGGTCTCAAACATGCGTTAAGATGAGAAAATAAAAATGCTAAAGGGAAACTACCGTCACGCTCACGCCGAATTGCTTTCGCATGTGAAGTGGAAAAGTCGAGATAATTTAGTTTGCCGTGCCTGTATTGTCTTGTCTTTCTTTCCTTTTGTAGAGGTACTGAGCTAGGACTTAGTATAACTAGTGGTGAAAACAATCTTGTTGACAAGTGACAGTACATGTTACAATGTCTTTAGAGAATCAGCTTTGTTGTGGATGATTACACATTCTATATACAGGGTGTCCCGTAAGTCGACGTCAAGCCGGAATCGGGTGATAGTCCAAATCATAATAGTTACTAGAAAAATAAAAAATAAAATCTAAGTCTTGAATTTTTAAATTACAGTCATTTCTTTTTTTTTCGAGAAAATGTACACCCTGTGATGGCTTTTTAACTCCTGTTGCTACAAATCTTAACTTTTTTTCAATTTTATTTTTCTTATGTAATCTCGAATAGTGCTAATCTAACCTATTACTTAGAATTCCAAGTCAGCTGCTGCAAGGAAGGCAGTTTAAACATCTTTTGTAAATAATAAATCTTTGCATCTAATTGGTGTTTAATTTTAAACTTAAGGAAAATTTGTCCTAAATTTAACAAAAAGTTAGCATCTCTGACTTGAAAGCATCACTACCTGTCTCACTCACATTTCATGAATGACTCTCCGTCTCACTCGGTCTTAGGCAAGCTTTGAACGCACTAGAATAATTTTTAGTAGGTAAAGAAAAAAATTTCGAAACTGGGTTTCTTGAAGGATTTTTTTTCCCCCGTAATCAAAGAAATAATGAAGCAAGTATTATACCATTTTAGAATCCTTATTAAATGCGTCAACTTTTCGTGCTACTTGCCAACCTGGCGTAGTACTTATTTTTTTCATTACAGTCCGTCAAAGTTGGACGAAATATTAATTGTCTATTCATTGTACGGCATAATGTGACACTTTCTTCCAAGCTGGAGCAGTTGACTTAGAATTCTAAGTTATAGATTAGATTAGCACTATTTGGGATTACATAAAAAAAAAAAAATTGAAAAAAAAATAAGATTTGTAGCAACAGGAGCTAAAAAACCATCACAGGGTGTACATTTTCTCGAAAAAGAAAGAAATGCCTATAATTTAAAAAATTCAAGACTTAGATTTTATTTTTTATTTTTCTAGTAACTATTATGATTTGGACTATCACCCGATTCCGGCTTGACGTCGACTTACGGGACATCCTGTATATGCATGGTATAAAACAGAGTTGATTCCCGCCGTCTGTTCCTATGTATGTATATATGTCCGCTTAGACCTTGCAAGGGATTTTAACGCGGTTCAACATAAGATAGAGTGACTTAAGAGGATGGTTTATAAGCAAGAAAAAGGAGTAGGTAGGGGCAAAGTAGGTGTAAGCGAACGAAGTCGCGCCGGGTTCACCAGTATTTATATAAATCGAAAGTGACCAGTGATTGACGAACAATATAATGAGTAGTGAAGTTTTAATTGTGTTTTAGCTGTAGGATTGACAATTTATACTATTTTATTTGATTTTTATTTTTATTAGATTCTGAATTGTAATTATTTGTATTGTAAACTTATCGGTCTATTGCCTGAAATAAAAGATTTTTATAAAACAAAGTGCCCCTCTGCCGTCTATCCCTATACGATCTTTTAAACTACGCAACGGATTTTAATGCGGTTTCCAACAATAGATAGAGTGAATCAAGAGGTTGGTTTAAAAGCAAGAAAAATGGGAAGGTAGGGTAGTACGTGTATGCAGAGGTAGGACGCCACGCGAATGAAATTGCGCCGGGTTCACTAGTGTCTGAATAATAGGTAGCCAGCGCAATTACAGGCATGAGTCATTTCATCTTAGTCCTCACAGTGACAAGGCACCTGCGGTTCTGCATTTTTGTTACCTGCAACCTAAATGCATGAATATACCTTATGGGCGACAGTGAACGTTTATAATCAGGTGGGCTGACTGCTCGTAGTATAAAAAAGCTGAAAAAAGTATTGTTGAAACTGTTGTGGTTAAACACATTCAGATCTATATTTATATAAATAGCGAAGTATACAGTTATGCAAACAATCTAACATAAAGGCAATGGGTTGTGAAGCATAACCGCGTAGAATCAAAATGGGATGGAACCTTGTCGAAATAAATCGCAAAGACAATTCTAGGGCGAATTAGCGTAAGCAAAGAAATACGTGCCAAATGGATTGGCAACAGCGGACATTTATCTCCAGGTCAGAACTAATATGTAAGTGATCATAGCGATAACAATGATTTAAATAGTCGTGTTCGTTACAATTTCATAAAATTACCACGTTCGTCACTAATTAATTAATTCGTCACTTACTACCAGGTGAGATGGCGGTCAAATGTCTGGCTAGTACAATAATTATAAAAAAAAAAAAAAAAGATCAGAGGGTCTGATCAGAGGCCACATTGAGTCTTTCATATTATGATTACAATAATATTATGTTTCATTTCGCCAATCACAAAATGACTACTTATGAATAAAACGCCAAATTATTCATATAGTAATTCATCCAATTTGACAGCTTTGTACAAATATTCGTCCAATGGTTCACATAATATGAATTGTTGCTAGTATGTCAAGTAGCAGAATCCTTAGAAGTTACTTTTTCCATGAGTTAATGCCGGTTCATGACCGAGAGGTCAAGCCACGCTATTGTCAATCCATTTGGCATGAACTATAGCGCTACATTTATTTGGCGTTAGTTATTTTATGTTCGTGAAATTTTACGAGTTCTATTTATTTATTTTATTTATTTCTTAGAGAACCAACAGCTTATAAATAAAATTAAATAAAATGAGTAGACACAGTCAAGCAAGTCAAATATAGGTACTCGCTGATAACTGATACCCAATGTCACAATGTACCAATATCTTTTTCTAAGTTATGTACACTAACCACGTACTACGTACGGTGTGTGGTTGAACACTAACCATACCTACTCTTACCGTAAAAGCATCGGTCTGTGTTCAACAAATGCGAGTACCTAACTTAGAAAAAGTCATTTGTACGTTGGTGGCAATGTAGTTCAAACCCTAACTTTAAACTTTAACTTACATTTTATTCACCCAGTTTTCGGCGACGCATACAGCAGCGTTTGAACTGGCCTCGAACAAGTCCTCCATTGTTTTACAAGTTTTAGGACACGCCGAGCATGAAACGAAGTGGTTTGAGGAGACATGCCACCGTCACACTGAGAACTTTCATTTGTATATCGACCTAAAGATATCGCTTGTAGCGATAAAGCCGCCTTTGCCACAATGTTTCAAATTTCATTTTTTGTAATTTTGTATGCAATAAAAAGTGTATCTATCAATCTATCTCTTTACATCGGCCCGCCTGAGTTCACAGCGTATTTAGCGCCTTCCAGGTCGGCCACGAAAGCTCTCTCCTGATGTGATATGATCAAGGCTGTACATTAGTCGTCAGGGTTGTAGATTAACGTGTCGCGTTTTAATATCACTTAGCAGACCCAAAACTCATCGTGGCGAAATTAAATACCCTTCCGCCATAGAAAGTAATTTATGGCGGTTTTGACTTGTCATCCCCCATAATAATGCGGGTTTACGGAAAGCGGGTAAGGGACAGTACTCACCTGCGAGTATTCGCTTTGCGAATTTGGTTTACGAGGATTCGTTGCGAGTGTTTATAGCAAGCGAATAAAGAGCTCTTAGAGAGTGCGCTTGTTTGATGTAAATAAACGCTGGCCGTGTGGTCTTACACCCGTGGTAGGAAAATGGGCAGCAGTGTTTTCTATTGTTATATTTATAACACTGATATCTCCAACCGGCATGCCAAGCGTGGAGATTGTTTTAATAACCTCCTCTTTCGTGGACTATTATGGGCTGTGATGATGAGACGAATGCTGAGAGGTTTTGAGGTGTTCTACTGGTCGGGCGTCGTCGCGAAATAGTTTGTCTATTGCTCAGGTACCACTATTTACACCCAGCGAATAAATACGAAGAAACCACGTCTTGAATTTTATCGTGCCACAAATGTCTCGTTTACTTTTCAATCGTTCCTGTTAATCATTATAAAAATATTCCGTTAATTTTTTAAGTAATGTATTTTTAAAATTTTTGAATTACACGTTTTTGAGACTGGAAAATATTCAGTCATAGCGAAGGAACAGCCTCGAGAGTCGATTGGTACACCGTGACGATATATATTATGTAAAATTATTCATACCTACTGAAACTTTTGCAGGTCGGATGTAAGTATTTCAAGTTCTAAATTATTGATTGGTGGATTTGACATCAGTATCGCAATATAAAGTTCCTAAACTAACTTCCAGTTTCATCATCATCATCATCATCACAGCCCGTAACAGTCCACTGCAGGACTTAGGGCCTCTCCCACGAAAGGGAAGGTTATTGCCATAATCTCCACGCTTGGCAGGCGGGTTGGAGATCGCAGTGTTTAAATATAATAATGGAAAATGCTGCTGCCCATTTTCCAGACTACGGAGACTCTTGATCTTTTGCCTCGAAAACATTAGTCGCCTTGTACGACACCCATGAATGTAAGGGGTTGGTGCTATTCTACTCTGCCGGACACCACACGGCCTTCCAGTTTCAACTTCCAGTTTTCCTTCAACCAAAATGTTTGGTTCGCGAATATCACACTCGACTTTCCGAAAAGTTTGAGCGACATGCGCTCGAGTGCGAATCAATTGCTGCCAATGTGTACCGTCCCTTATACCACGAGGGCAATTGTATCCATTTTAATATAATGTGTTTGTTTGGCTGTTTATACCCTTGGGTCGCGACAGAGTGGCTTACGATTTGCTATTTGGGGAGTTAGCGAAAGGTTTCGTCTTCATCCCTTGAGGTGTATTGGATAAGTGGATCGTATCGGTTTCTGTTTAGACATCGTTTGTAAAGTAATCCCATCACAATAATTGGCACTGTGCTAATGGCTGCGTGCTTGGGAGACCGATAACCAAATATAAGCAACGCAGTGTCCGGGAATCGGATGGGTGACCGTTTCGTACTTTGAGGCTAGTCGAACATTCAGCACCATCACGAACTCGCCACTTTTTAGGTGTGCCTCCTAATAAGTACAGTTGACGGAGCGAAGTTGACACAGGTTTTCCACTGGGGTGGCATGGCGGGTCGCCGGAGGTGTCGTGGATGACAAAGCTTCGGCTTCTCTTATGACTCTTCCTCTCAGCCCGTGAGGTTTAATGGGTACATCGGCGACTATTGGGAGTCCCACACAGGTCCTTTGTCCCGCCTACGGACGGTACCGTGCGTAATGCATTCATCATCATCATCATCATCACAGCCCATGACAGTCCACTGCAAGGGCCTCTACCACGAAAGAGGAGGTTATTGCCATAATCTCCACGCTTAGCAGGCGGGTTGGAGATCGCTATATTATACATTTAACAATGGAAAACGCTGCTGCCCATTTTCCAGCTTACGGAGACTTTAGATCTTTTGCCTCGAAAACATTAGTCGCCTTGTACGACACCTACGATTGTAAGGATTAGTGCTATTCTACTCTGCCGGACACCACACAGCTTATGCATTCGCCGCGTAAAAAAAAGTCTTCCGCTTCCTGAGACTGATCGGTTGGACCCGTCACTTCCCTCTGACTTTCTTTGCAGGTTGCCAGTCATAAACCAACATCTCTGCTAGCAAATAAACTTTAATTACGCCAATTTTTATGTTATTATTTCTTTTATATCTCCGCAAACAAAACAAATTGGGCTCGTAAACGGTAAGAACCTAAAATAAAGTATAAAAAAGGAAGTTGCTACGGAAAGAAGGAACTTAATGACCCATAAAACAGCAATCGAATACAATTCGAATTTGTGTTTACGATTTCACATCTCGGGTTTGGAGGAGAATTTATTTTTCTTCGTTTATTAGTCTGTGGTCTGAATTGGCGGGAATCGCCCGAAACGGCTTTAAAACTGATCACTAATCGCTAACCAATCTTTACTAATATTATGATGAGCCATTGTTTGTATGGTTGTAAGTTTGCGAGTTGAGTGGTCCAGTCGGTTAATACGGCCGGTCTGCTTGAGGTCCCGGATACGATTCCCGGCAGGGCAGAAAGTGAAATGAGTATTTTAATTTCTGATTCGGGTCTTGGTGTTGTATGTATTTAAAAATTTAATAAGTCGTTTATCAGTTCTCTGGCATTCATAACACAAGCTTTGCTTACTTTTGGGCTAGATGGCGTTTTGTGAATTGTCCAAGCATTTTTATTTACATATTTTTCTCCATTTACTAGTCTAAGGTCTGAATTGTCGCGAATCGCTTAAATTGATGCTCTTACGGTGAGGGAAAACATCATGATGAAACCTGTACGTTCAGGCAACGGAATGTGTAACCATGATCCAATCTGGTTAGGTACCCCTAGTGGTAGGTCACGGAGGTCAGAGGGCAGTCGCTCTACTGTAATTATCTGATCTGTCAAATCCTGGATCAAGGTAAAGCGAACCACGGGCCCTAGTGCACTAGAACACAACCAGGACATTAACGCCAATATTTCAAGACCATGGAATTTATAGTGAAAATATTATTATTTCTTTCTTTCTTTATTATACACTAACATGCCATTATGATACAGTACAGTAAAATATATGTACAAAGGCCAGCCTAACTCACTAGTTATAAAAAAAAAAAACTAGATAAAGTATTTGCAATGTCTCTCCGTAAAATTAATCTATCGTTTTTCTACGATCATCGCGATATTTTAAAGCCATTTAGGCTTCTATGGAATGCCCTTATTCAATCAATTTGCATATAGGAATACGGTAATTCCAGTGGAGCTAAGCCGCAAGCTGGAAACGTATTGGAGCTGGTGACTTCAGAGTGGGGTTGTTTGCGATCCTGTGTTGACGCTGGGAACGGAGGCAGGTTGGGTCGGGCTCGCGTTCGGGATGGGACCTGGCAAGAGCTGCCAATCGGCTCCTGAGACTGTTGATACAGCCTTAAATTTAAATTAAATTAAATAATAATTTATTTCGGACCGTAATCCATATTTATGTTAATAACAATGGTTCTCTTACAAGACTATATTAGTAAAATGAATTAATTCCAATTCTCCATGACAAGTTAATAAAATACAATTACTTAATGAAAAAATTACATTAAATAATGTCATTGAATATATATAAATAAATTCAATTCCAAATAATGTCAAGACATGTCGAAATTTCCTAACTAGTAACGGTCCATTAAATAAAATTAAATGTCTAGTACAATGAAATGACTTAAGCTAGTAACTAACAGACTCTCCGATTCAGCTGGAGCCGACTAACCGTCAGTTGAAGACGATACTAATCCTTACGATGTACAAAATAAAGTGGCATTTGGATTACGGGCGACGGGGGTTTTAGGGGGTTTTAAGGGGTTGGCATCGCGTGGGTGATGCCCCTTGTATTGCAAACGTTTATTAATAGACTTCGGTGACTACTTACCATCAGGCAGGCCGTTAGCTTGTTTGCCACCTTAAAGCTATAAAAAACTGAGTAGAAAACTGGTTTTAACCTTTGCAAATATCTTGTATATGTAGCGTGTTATAGCTTTGGAAAAACTAACAGTATAAAACAATGTCGCTTTCTGCCCTCTGTCCCTGTGTATGTATCAATGTACGCTTAGATCTTTTAAACTACGCATTGGGTTTTAATGCGTTTTTCAACAATATTTAGAGTGATTCAAGAAGAAGGTTTATAAGCAATAAAAAAGGGTAGGTAGGGGTTAAGTACGTGTACGCGAAGGAAGTCGCGCCAGGTGTGTTCCCTGATCATTATAAACTAGACGCCTTCAAGGCCAGAGTGAATAGGCTGTTCCTAGACGGGCATGCTCCATCATCGGCCGCATCGTCACTTACCACCAGGTGAGATGGCGGTCAAATGTCTGGCTAGTCCAATAATAAAAAAAAATAAAGAAATAACCAGTTCATAATAAATCGCGAAAGTAACGCATTTAAACCTAAAATTTGGCAAGTTAGGACATTTGCCACTTTTTCATCTTAAAAATTAAATGTGAAGGGGAAAGTTTGAATGTGGAACGTGCTCTTCACAGGCAACTTACCACCGCGTTGCAACTATAAAACAGCGCCATCTACCGTCTGTGTTACGTACCTGCAAAAGAGACATTCTTAAGTTAGGCATACGAAATTGGTACAGGCAAAGAAGTCGTGGGCAGAATAAAAATACTCGTACAAACACTGCATATTATATTTGTAATATAAAAAAAAAACATCTTGCAATGTCCCAGTTGTGCTCTTCCGAGGGCCCGGGATCCGCCTTGACCATGGTCCAAGATTTGGCAGATCAAGTAATTACATTGGAGCGACTGCCACTGCCCTCCATGACCCTGCTACCAGAGGAACCTGACCAGATTGGATCAAGGTTACACATTCAGTCGCCTGAATGTGTAGGTTTCATCACGATGTTTTCCCTCACCGTAAGAGTATCGGGCACATAGAACATCGGTAGCATATTACATATGTAATGTGTGTATGTATAAATGAATAACAATATTCATTATTATTCCCTATAAATCGTCATCACAGCCCATAATAGTTCATTGCGGGACTAAGGGCCTCTCCCACGAAAGGAAAGGTTATTGCCATAATCTGCCATAATCTATTACAAATATAACAATGGAAAACGCTGCTGCCCATTTTCCAGCCTACGGACTCTAGATCTTTTGCCTCGAAAACATTAGTCGCCTTGTACGACACCCATCGAGTGTAAGGGGTTGGTGCTATTCTACTCTGCCGGACACCACACGTCCAAATCCCAATAAATGACTACACATAACATAGGAACATATATACAAGTTCCCCGCTACAATTGGGGCCCCATCTCGCTTGCGGTCTCAAGCGTGCACACTCATTCTAATAGCGGGTTCAGATACGCCTATTCGATGTCAACTCGCAGATTAGTTCAGTAGACTTCACAGCTGTTTAAACTTTAACCTATTGTCCGGTTCGCGATCCGCTTTGTTTATAGTTCCTTTAAGGCTTGCGAAGGCAATTTGATTAATTAGTTTGGTTTCCTTTATGTTTCATTGGAAATAGTTTTGCTTCGAAATAGGTTTGGTTTCCTTTGCTCGAGCAATGTAAGGTTGTTGGTCAACTAAACTAGTAACCAAAAATTTCTATATACTATCAATGCTAGTGATAATAATCATCTTTTGGCGTAAATGTCCCGGTTGTGCTGTCGAGCACGGGGGTCTGGGGTCCGCCTTGACCATGATCCAGGATTTGGCGATCAGGTAATTACAGTGGAATGAATGAATGAATGAATAATTTATTGCTGTAAAATGTGGTACATGGTAGATGTTACAATTTTTATAGTCGTTTCTCACACTTTACCAGAATCTGGCATGCAATATTTGAAGCATAATTAATCTAATTATTATTAAAATGTCCGCAACAAAAATTCCTAAGTATATAAAGCTATAAAAAAATCATGTCACTTCCAATAATTAATAATAATAAAAAGTCATAGCACTTGCGCTAACACGTTAAAAATGTCAAAATAAGAATCAACGTAACCAAACGCAAACTTTTACTTTACACTGGCAACATTTCCATACGTCACAACCACTTCATGTCATATTTTTAATTGCATTTAGTTTGACAGTCAACGGTCATTTTGACTCTTCGCAAAACGACCAGCGAAACAAATATAGTTTGGTGAGCTATTAAATCTAAATCCGAGTTTCTGTGATGATCACAACGCAAGTGAGTCTACATAATATTTTTAATTTTATTGCTGTGATCAAATGTCGCTTTATTTTGTGTACGACAACGTAATGAAAAATTAGTCCTAAGCTATACGTTTTATTAATTGCAGGTAGTATACAATTTAGCGACGGCGCTGAAATGACTCAAAGAATTCACTAATACTGTAAAAACAGCTTTGTATCAACCATTCTTTTAACTTGCGTTTACTGGCAATAATTTCATAGTACTGTCAAGGCTAATTATATATTTAATTTCCAATATATAACTATTTGTGCCATATAGTGTTATTGAATGGGAAGGTACCACCAATCTATTTGGAAACCTTGTGTTGAAAGCAGTAGTTTCCGAGACTTTAGTGAATAAGTGCATGTTACTCTTAACAAATACACATATCTCGTAAATGTATATGCTCGGGACAATCAACATATTATGAGATCTAAATAGAGGTCTACAAGATGTCAATGAATCAACATCACAAATTGCTCTAATGCATTGTTTTTGGCAAATCAGTACTTGATTTACGTGGGATGAGTTACCCCATATTATGATGGCATATCTCATAATGGAACATACGTAACCGTGATATGCATGCAAAGCAATTTTCTTACTGCAAACTTTTGAGAGCCGCTTAAGTGCATACGCAAAGGAGTTTATTTTATTGCACAAGTTGGAGATGTGCGTGGCCCATGTACACCTATCCTCCATCCAGATGCCCAGAAACGCAGTTTAACTAGACTCCGCAATAATTTGATTATTTGCTATTACGGTTAAAGCTTTTTATGACCATTTCTTTGTACAAATTGTAAATATGTTGTCTTATTTAAATTTACTTTAAGATTATTGTTATCCAGCCATTTTATAATGTCATGTACTGTTTTATTCACTTCGTCATTGTTATTGTTAACATCTTTACACTCTAGCGACTACCATCTGACCTCCGTGACCCCGCTACCAGGAGAACCTGACCAGATCATGGTTACATTCATCATTTCATTTCGATTTCATCACGATGTTTTCCTTCAAAGTAAGAGCATCGGTTAGAATTCGACTATTGTACATAACTCAGAAAAGAGTCACATGGCCGCAGCGTGATTCGAACCCGGTACCTCTCGTTTACCAGTCGGATACCCTAACCGCTCGGCCACCGATTCACACGCTAATTTTAGAGAGTGACCGTCCGTATTTTTTGCAGGGCCGTGTTTACGACCATCAAACAGATTACCAGAAGTTCTGGTCTCGGAATTAAGCTATTATTCACTTAATACCTAAAGGTCACACCACCATACATTTAACCACAGCCTACAACGATGTCCTGCCACATTACAGCTACAACTTTGGACTAAACTCCCACACAGCAATGACGTTCTTATTCTCACCCCCACACAGACCATATTCAAATGGAAATGGCGTGTCCCATTCATACCGCCCACAGTAAGCAAACTACGTGGGACTGCCTCTGCAGTTCACGAAATTGCATTGCACGCAAAGCGTTGGAATAATTCGTATATATGATATATTTATCTTACTGTGTTTAATACTGTGCATGTGTGGAGTCCTGTAGAGTAGAATTGCATCAAATCTTCAACTGTCGTATAACTAAGCTAATCGATGGGAAAATGTCGGATAAGCCTCGACCAAGTATACATATTCTTCGATGTTTCTAATCTACTGAACCGATTTTAATAAAACAATTATACTGGCTTTGAAATAAAGGAAACTGCATCGAAATTGGTCCATCCGTTCTGAAGCTACGATGCCAAAAACAGAAACACAACTCCACATATACCATCGTCCTAGCGTTTATCCCGGCCTCTGCCAAAGTCCGCTTTCCTACTCATTCTCCTCCACTTTGCCCGGTCGTCGGCATCCTCGCGTCGTAGGCCGTTGGCTTTCACATCCGACTCAGCGATGTCAATCTATCGCTTCTTGGGCCGCCCGCCGTGCGGGGCCTCTTTCCTGATACCGGCAGGTTCAGGCACCTATTTCCCACGTATCCCTGAGGCTTACGTATCACGTGTCCAAACCAGCGCATGCGAGCCTTCCCGATCTTATCTGCGGTATCCCTCACGCCAAGACTGCCACGGATGTACTCGTTACGTACTCGATCGAGCCGCGTAACTCCGCACATCCACCGCAGCATTTTCATTTCGTCAGCGCTGGCCATGTCTCGCAGCCATAGAGCACACAGGTCCAATTACATTCTTGTATATGAGCCCTTTGAGCTTGACAGGGATTTTAGGGTCATAGGTGACTGCCGTGAGTTCCCGCCATTTGGCCCAAGCTGCAGAGATTCGGGACTTGACATCGAGGCCGATATCGCCGGACTCGTGCATCACGGATCCGAGGTATTTGAATTTAATGTTCTATTGACAGCTTCGCTACCTATACGGATGGTTTCGGGATCCATACTGCAACTGGCCATATACTCTGTTTTGGCGACATTCAGCTTCAAACCACCGTTTTCTAGCACATCCTTCCATATGTTTTCCCTGGTCTCAAGGTCCTAAGCTTGTTCAGCAGTACAATGTCGTCAGCGTACTTCATAAGCCAAGGAGGCATGTCCTGAATTTGCGTTGAGAGGGCATCGAGCACAATGCAGAACAAGTAAGGGCTCAGCACAGAACCCTGGTGTACACCAACAGTAATCGGGAAGGGAATAGTACGGCCTACGATGGTTTTGACGACAGCTCCAGTATTGGCCTACATGTCCTGTATAATACAAATGTACGCCTCGGGCACAGACTTTGATCTCAGAGCCCACCAGGTTATTTCCCGAGGGACACTGTCGAAAGCCCTCTGCAGGTCGAGAAATGCGTAATGCAACGGTTGATTCCTATTGCAATGGGACTCCTGGAGGACTGTGAGAGCAAAGACTGGATCCATGGTGCTGCAGCCCGGCCTGAAGCCGTATTGGCATTCTGACAAGGAGCATTCCTGGCGAAATCTCTGGTCAATAATTCGTTCGAATAGCTTCATTGTGACAGTTGTCGATTGTTGACAGTTCCTTGAAATGACAGCACCACCGGTCTTTACAACTCCATATATACATAGACCCACAATACACAGGTCAAACATAAAATACCCCTCTTATTCGTCGAGGGTTAAAAAGACATGTCTAGAACAGAAATTGGGAAGCAACGTTTTTTTTTAATGTGTTTTGGTAACTGCGATCTCCAAGCCTCTCCAACCCGCCTGCCAAAAGTGGAGATTATGGCAATGCCCTCCACTGATGTGGAGGAGGCTCAAGTCCAGATGTGGACTGTTTTGGCCTGTTGATGTGGTGCAAGAGCAGCGCGTTTGCGAGTATTGTGGGTCAATTTTGGAACCACTCGGTACCATCCATCCATTCCATTTTGATTTTCGGCATGAAAAATTCAGTATCTTTATGCATAATGCATTTCGTAGTTTTACTTCAGAACCGTGAACAAAACTCTTCCTGAAAGAAAATGTTTTAAATAATAATCCCGACAGATCGGAAAAGGCGGATAGTGTGTTAGCTTTTTATCCTTAAAAATGAAGCAACAAAGAGTGTCCACTGGACAAGAAAATCAGTTTTCCGGCTTACACTCTGCAGACGCGTCACAGACTTAACACTTTCGCAGCAGCAGGGGGCATTTTAGACCCGAGGCGGTGGTTTCAAGTCATGGCGCGAAGAGTACTATATCTCAAGCAGTTGGCTAATAGAAGAATATAAAAATAGGTGAGTATACATTATTAAACACGAATATTTATTATGACACTTTTACCCGCGACTCAGAAAAAAATTGCAATAACGTATTCCGGCCCGAATTACTTTGAAATTCAGGAAAAAATAGGTTTTGTGTTAATACAACCCTGTCTATGTGCGAAATTTCGCCCAAGCAGCTGTTTTTGCGTGATTACGTAACAGACATCCAAACACATACTTTACATTAATAAATAAAGTAAAATAAAAAGACATTTATTTAGCATTTGAAATTACAAGCAAAAAATGTAAATAAAACAAAAAAATAAAATGTTTTAAATTAAAACACCTATTGGTAGGAGTACCGTTCTATCGACTGACAAGTCAACGAAAAAAGAGTCGGTGGTAAAAATGCACATCGCCTATTCGTATTTACTCACACGCGTGCGACAGAGTTAGCTGCTTAATTTACCGCTGACATCTATAATTCTGTATCAGATGGAATGGCACCTAAGCTACACTCTAAGCCTCTGCTAACCATAACGTCCTAGTAGAAAGAGCCAAAAAATACCCAAAAACGGTTCGACATTTATATGCGCAGCAGAATAAGTACACAAAAATAACCCCAACATTGAAAGTGTTAAGCAACGGAAAGGTCAACTGTTCTGCATAATGTATTCATATTGTGTTTCTCAGGGGTGACACCTATTTTTAGACAACGTTATGCAGGACAGTTTTGTACATGAATTCTCTTATTAACTTACGACGAAACTGCTGGAAAGTTTCCTTTCGGCCAGCATAGTAACTGTATTTCGTACTATAGGCCTAGGCTAATGTAGGTCTCAAGTCCGAAGTAAATCAGAGGGCTTCAGGGAGGTTCAAGGTTCACAACAGAGAGGTGGAGATACGAAACTAAACGTGGTGTATTTGCAACATACAATTATCTACTGACCGATTCTTTAGTAACTGGTCCATTGCATTAAAATCCGCTCGTACATAGATACCTACATACATAAGGTCACGACTTTTTTCCTTAGGGGTAGGCAGATACCACATGTTCCACTTGCTGCGGTCCTGACAAGTCTCTCTCGCTTCTTTCATATTCATCAACTTTTACATGCTTTAACTTGCAATGTTTGTAACTATGTATGTTCGGGGCAAATCTTGCAAGCCTAATTTGACCCACTGCCCGGTGTTCAATTGATTTGGTATACCTATGTAACTTGGATTACAATGCATGAATATGGAGTTAGTCTGATTATGGAGTCGGAAGGTAGTCATATGAACTAATCAACGCAACAAGATAACTCCATCGTGTTTGGGCTCTTTGGAAGGAAAGCTTATTGAATAAATATTTTTCATTCGAGATTTTATATTTTTCTACATGCTTATCGGTTTAGGGTACTCCAGACCTATAAATTCCTTTAAAATAACTCGTACATGTATATTATTAAAAGCTTAAATTTAATTTGAAACTGAATCGACGGCATACAAGAACATCCTTGCCACTTAACCACATCTTTCCAGTATGACTTTAATTACTTAAGAAATTTAATTAAAATGTATCCTTTTGACTTCAAAATTACTTTAAGCGGGAAGACGTTCAGCGAAAATCCTCATTTAATTAATTCTACCCTCATTTATTCCTCTAACGAAGAAAAATAAAGATCAGAATAATTCCGATGATCCACATGAATTTGATTAGATTTTATGACGAAGCAGCTGTGCTGTCAGAAGCGAGGATAAGGGTATTAATCCCCTAAGTAAATAGGGGGTAAATGTATGGCCCTCCACCACCCCTATTATCTGATGTCATTGCCTATTTGTTGGATTGTTTGCATAACTGTATGGTTCGGGAAATAAATGAATAAAGATTTGGTGGTGGTTTGTTTCAACTCAATGTGTTTAACCCTAGATTACTAACCTTCGTCGATTCGACGACGCGAACTTTTAAAAATCGCGTAAAATCCTGAGCACGCAATCGAACTTTTTCTATACTTTGTCTAATCTCAGTCGACCGATTGCCCTTGCGCCTCATGAGAGTGTTTTAAGTGTAGGGGGCCCGTGAACGCTATTCCAGCAACCAAGGCTCGTCGTTTCGACGAAGGTTAGTATTTGCGTGATTCTTTTACTATTTCAATTGTGTGTTTTTGCGTTCTTATTTCTGTTGTAGATGTATTTTATTTATTTTCGACGCTATTAGTTAGTCATTGTTTTAGATATAATTCGTCAGTTATTATTACACGTACGAAAATTCATCTGGAAGCGACAAAGAAGACCACAATGCAGAGATAGAAAGAAAAATCTCAAAAGTACAACAATGTAAAGAATACTCAGAGAACAATGGATGTATAATGAAATGAAAGCCCTTATTGGCATTTATACATTATCTGCAGCAATGAAACTATCATTGATATGATCATTTACCGTGAAATAACTTTATTTGACTTTACATTTTGTTGAAATCTCCATATTGCACTTAGTGCAACAAATCGTGCGGGAAACATAAACTTCACGTGTGTCACAAATGTATTAGTTTTTAGATTTTAACAAAAATATTGATGCTAGTAGATTATAACATTCATTATTTTTAAAATTTAAAGTATTTTTATCTTAATTACGTTATAAATGATATTAGGTATAAACTTTCAAATCTTACAATTTTTAATTTGGCATGATAACTATGATCTGCTTCATTGAGCTATTTGATTAATAATTTGACATAACACTAGTCATTAAATATAATAAATAACATAAATACACTTCATTACTAATAAAAACTATATTTTAAATACATTTTGTTTTAATAAAACCCTTTAACCCCCTTTATTAAATACCGTAGTCAAAACGACGAGGGTTAGTATTAAGCGCCGAAAAAAAAGATGATCTAGAGTTAATAAAAATGAAACCAAACATTTTTTCGTTTTTTTTAATAAAACGCAGTGACAAACCTCCAGACAGCCCACCTGATGGTAAGCGGTAACTGT
This sequence comes from Blastobasis adustella, assembly GCA_907269095.1. NCBI lineage: Eukaryota > Metazoa > Arthropoda > Insecta > Lepidoptera > Blastobasidae > Blastobasis > Blastobasis adustella. The sequence continues at coordinate 5,702,896 of OU026132.1, forward strand.
CTCCCATAATGTCTACGATTTTTGCATTTAAGTTGCATCTCAGTAGTTGCCATTGTGCATCATTTACCGCTATGCATAAGGCACATCAGGTAAACAAAACAAAGGCCTAATTAGACCCACAATTCATCAACTAGGAGCACTGACAAGAATGAACGTAGCATGAAATACGGTGACGAGAGTGATTGCAAGTGACATTCTATATTGAATGAGTCTGCCTACGACGTTTCTTGGCAGCCGAGTCAGGTTGTAATTATGACACTTGACCCCGTTTGTAGGTCTGTGTACACGGAGCAGTTAGTTCCAGGACGCCACATAGAGCGTACACACATACATACACACTTACGCCCGTATCCCATAGGGGTAGGCAGAGACCATCGAGTGTCACAAGCTAGGATCCTGACACAGATTCATACATCTCTCCATGCATTTACGCCGGGATACTTACGCTTTCCCATAGGGATAGAGACCAAATTGTTTCAGAGAACCCTTGAGAATAATAATTGATTATTGAATCCTAAACTGCTGAACAGATTTCAGTAAAACAAAGCGAAGAATTACCTACCTCAATGACACTAGCTTTCAAATACGAAACCTGTTTGCAGCGCTGCGTTTTTCATGAGAATTTATAATGCGGATAGGGTTCAAGTGACCAGGGGCCCTATTTTTGAATGGCTCGTATCCACGCAAGCGCTTGCCATTTAATGTCTGCCTGCCTTCTCTATGTTGTGTTTCTGTGGTGTATCTATACTGGGAAAGAGATAAGTAGCGCACTCGAGCGCTCGTGTGGATGCAAGTGGTTCAAAAGTGTATGACGTGAGCAAGTTAAGATTAATTATCCTATGTGTTATGGCTCACTTTTTCATACAATATATGTTCAATAACGTGGCATGGGTATACAAAAATGATTTATTAGTGCTTCTAAATAGATTTCTGGTTTATTTCGATCGTTTTTGTGCTTGGTGTCGATGTATAAAAAAATTATCATTATCATTGTCCCTCTCGTGCACGAGGGCCCGGGGTCCGCCTTGACCATGATCCAGGATCTAGCAGATCAGATAATTACAGTGGAGCGACAGCCATCTGATCTCCGTGACGATGCTACTAGGGGAACCTGACCAGATTGGATAATAGTTCCACATACAGTTACCTGAATGTGCAGCTTCAATCACACTGTTTTCCCTCGCCATAAGAGCATCGGATAGCATTCAACCAATGTACATAACTCGGTGTCGATGTATATCATCTCCTACTATTTCTCTAAAGAATTTAATCAAGTCAAGTTCTGCGAAACATACCGTTTTGCGACGTCTAAACCGTGATCAGTCGGTGCCAGAACGGTGCTTTACGAATCTGCTCAAATTGGTCGCGGTTCAAAATTTAATTTAGTGAGTAGTTACTGACAATAAAATGGGAGTGAAGGTAAGCTCTTCTGTTTTAATGGACGGCGTATTTAAAGTGCCTCGTAATAATGGCGTCGTACTTTATTAATTGCTATTTACTGGTGAAATAAAGCCTCAGAAATGTAAATAATTAAATAGGCTTGGACAATTCACATAGCGCCATGCTAGCCCCAAAGTAAGCAAAGCTTGTGTTATGGGTGCCAGAAAAACTGATAAACTACTTACCTATATATTTTTAAATTCTTACTTATTATACAAACAACACCTAGAACCGTAACAGAAATAAAAATTCATCATTCTCTGCCCGGCCGGGGGCATTTTCTGATTGTAATTGTTTTCTTTTTTAAACCCTCCGGCCTCCTCCGGATTTTCGAAAGGCAGAAGGATACTGCATGTGGCACAGTGTACAATTAATGAACATTGGCCTAGTATAGGCTGATGTTAATTCTTGCCGAATTTAATAAATGAGTTTGGTAGGACGAAAATATGTCAAACAGTGCGGTACTCTGCTAATATCCAACTAGATATTCCACGGGATCCTGTTATTTCTCTAGACAAAACTACTTGATGACACTCATTTTCGTAGTGTGTTCTGTCAGTAGTTTTGGAGAATTATGTTTTTATGTTATACGACACACGAACAGGCAAGTGGGTCACCTCCGCCTACAGACATCAGAAACACCAGGGGCGCTACTAATGCATTCCCCGCCCCTGAAGAGACCTCTAACACACTTCAACGATCTCATGCCATAGTCCAGCAAGAGGAAACACTGTGGCTGAAAGCTCATTCCACATATGAATCCTGCGAGCGAGAAATGTTATTTCGAATTTAGATACTTATTTTAATTACCTTGATTTTGAAGATTCATTTTTAACAGCTCAAAGTCAAATAATTTTATTCAATTTAGGTCTTTCAATTTAACTCTTATCTAACGTTCTCATAGAAAATATAAATAACACAATAAATACATTTGAGAAAAATGGGGCCGCGGCCCGTTTCAACATTGAGCCGGTAAATTTGTTTTGGAACACTGGGTGCATTCCAGATATTATTGGTCCTAGGATTGGATTGAGTGACTGTCACTGTCACTTTGACAGTTTGATTTACCGCCCGGATCATCGGCTCACGGTGCAGCTCCGACAGTCAGCTAGCCAAATGGATAACAAATTGACCCTATAAGGGTTCCATTTTTACCTTTACAGATTCGGAACCCTAAAATGATTCCATCCAACAAAAGGTGTTACAATGGACAAAGATATATTGGCTCATTCGTCTCTTTAATTCTGGGCTCTTAAAGTCCATTTACAGGATTGCCTAGGCCTTTTCAGAGTTACCTTCGCATGTATGAGGTTTCCTGCGGGTCAAGCAACCCTTTTCCATTTCATTTTAAATATAGAAGCCTCCTTTTGTTGCCCTGCTTAACACTTTCTTTAATTGGACTAGCCAGGCATTTGACCGCCATCTCACCTGGTACACATAATTTTAACTGTGATAGTTATCAAGTAATTATGCAGTAAGGACACTGTCAGAGTCTGGTTCCTCTATATTCCAGACTAGTGGGCCTGGCGCGACTTCGTTCGTGTGGCGTCCTACCCCTAGGTAACCCTAGGGTAACCTAGTCTACCATATCCTACCTAACGCCTACCCTACGTCTACCCTACGCCTACCCTACAACCACTCTTACTCTACGCCTAGCCTACACCTAACTACCCTTTTTTCTTGCATACAACTCTTGTTTTGAAAATTAAAAAAGTATTACTTAAAGCAGCTATTTAAGTTTGAGTTTGAGAATTTCGTCCTAAAATTATGCGTGAACATTTTGATACCTTTGATTATATTATTGCAATTTTCCTAGGGATCTCAAATTTTTTGAAAATTCTACCTAATTACACGCTGATAATGTAGTTTTTTACAACACAAGAGCTTTTTATAACACTATACCTTTGTGCATTGTTTACTGCCGGCATCCCGTCCCATATAGTACAAAACAAAGTCGCTTCCCGCCGTCTGTCCCTATGTATCTATGTACGCTTAGATCTTTGGACCGATTTTAATGCGGTTTTCAACAATAGGTAGAGTGATTCAAGGGAAAGGTTTATAAGTAAGGAAAAAAGGGTAGGCAGGGGTAAAGTAGGTACTTTAACGAAGTCGCGCCGGATCCACTAGTAATATTATTTATATATGCAAAAGTTTGTAAGAATGGATGTTTGGATGTGTGTCCTTCACACAAACTACTAAAAGATGAGCACAGAATAACACATAGGTATAATTTATCCCGATTGTCAATGTGGTTTCAGCGGGAATGAGTCCAGAACTTTACGCAGACGAAGTCGCTAGATTACAGTGCACTCATTTCATTCATTCGTTTCACTCATTTCGTTCATTTTGGGTCATATCGGGCCATTCCCACGTCGTTTTATACAATAGTGTTACATTGTTCACAATTGTGTGTGACAATAAATTGGTGTAGTGAACTGTGAACCTGAAATGGTGAAAGTGTCAGCCATACACTTTCACTTCACATATTATCGGGTTCGTTACCACGGTTAGTATTTATTTATTTATTTATTTCAAATAAGTTTACATACACAGCTTATGCTTTATTAATGTAAACAAAATACACAGTAAAACTAGATATAAAAGAAGAAAATATAAAAAAAAGTATGGTTTTTACATCGATATTTGGACGTCATGGTAATGGTCACGAGTTGACACAACTCGTGGGTAAAAAACGCGATAATATGTGTAGTGAAAGTGTAGTGTGTAACTACGAAAGTCTTCAAAAATGTGTGAGCCATATTTTGGGAGGTGATCCAGAATTCAGTGTGCGAAGCAGTTGCACGACCTCATTCCGCCGTCCCCTTTCCGCCATCGGGAGACACGATCCGGGCGAGCGCTTCATCCTTATGTCGTGAACCTTCCAACTATCCGCACGAGCCGCTTTGGCTTGACTTTTATAATGCGTACGGCTATGGAGTGGAACGCGTTGCCTGCGAGTGTGTTCCCTGATCAATATAATCTGGATGCCTTCAAGGCTAGAGTGAATAGGCTGTTCCAAGACGAGCATGCTCCATCTTCGGCCGCATCGTCACGTACCAACAGGTGAGATGGCGGTCAAATGCTTGTCTTGTTTAATAAAAAAAATATATATATACTTTTGAAATGTTATTCTGTATAAGACTGTTTGTTTCTCATGAATAAAGAGAAAAAAAGAAAAACAAAGTAATGATCATCTTGGCGTTAATGTCCCGGTTGTGCTCTCGCGCGCGCGAGCCGGGAACCCCTCCTTGACCTTGAAAAATAACAACAAAATAATAAGATAGAAAAAGTACGCTATGTAGGTATACAACATAACGCGGTAGTTTTATAGAATTGATTGGTTTCAACATAATACCAACTTTAACACATCAATAAAGCTGTTATCTACATAAACTCCGCTCTTGGCCCGAATCTTGAATATACTCGACTTTTTATAATAGAGGGAGCGTCGATGGCTTAATGGTGAAGGGGTCCGACTCGCACCCCAAGATACTGGGTTCGAACTCCAGTGCTGCCATGGAATTTGAACACTAACCGATGTTCTTGCGGCGAGCGAGAACATCGTGATGAGACATCGTGAGACGTGATCGCGACATTCAGGTGACTGAATGTGTAACCATGATTCAATATGGTCAGGATCTTCTGTTAACAGGGTCACAGAGGTCAGATGGCGGTCGTTCCACTGTAATTACCTGATCTGCCAAATAATGTATCATGGTGAAGTTGGCGCGACAGCTCAACCGGGACATTACCGCCAAGATTGTGAGATGATTTTTTCTAACTTATTATTTTATTTTTATTTTTCAAGTTCAACGCGGTACCCAGGCCCTCACATGCGAAAGCACAACCGGGATATTAATGCCAAAATGATGAAATGATTTTTTCTAACTTCATATTTTGTTTTTATTTTTCAAAGTCAACGCGGACCCCGAACCCTCACGCTCAAGAGCACAACCGGGACATTAAAGCCAATATGATTATCATCATCATCATCATCACAGCCCTTAACAGTCCACTGCAGGACTTAAGGCCTCACCCACGAAAGGGGAGGTTATTGCCATAATCTCCACGCTTTGCAGGCGGGTTGGAGATCGCAGTGTTTAAATATAATAATGGAAAATGCTGCTGCCCATTTTCCAGGCTACGGAGACTCTTGATCTTTTGCCTCGAAAACATTAGTCGCCTTGTACGACACCCATGAATGTAAGGGGTTGGTGCTATTCTACTCTGCCGGACACCACACCGCCAATATGATTATACGGTTCCCATTTTCCTACGCATCTACAATCTACGCATGCAACCCGAAAATGTTCTGCCTGGCAGACCGCCCCAAAACACCTGTCATACGCTGGTAAGCCAAGGTCATCTCATTACGATGCCACCCGTACACCGACGCGTCAAACATGAGGCAACTTGATATTTCTTATTACGCGCTATCGACGGCACGTGGCCGCGGGTGGTAAGGCGCACACGTGCGCGCATTCCGACACGAATACGGCCTGGTCGTACTATGGGTTCTCGTTGTAATGTCGCTGATTAGAAAAAAAAATGTTTTTGACCTGATGGAAAGTGGTTACTGCTGCCTGTGGACATTAACACAGAGATACTCCTTACACGGGTTATCACCAAAGCGTTTAAAAATTAAAAATTAACAATAATCATCTTGACGTTAATGTCCCGGTTGTGCTCTCGCAAGAGGGCCCGGGGTCGGTCTTTACCATGATCCAGGATTAGGAAGATCAAATAATTACAGTGGAGCGACTGCCATCTGACCTCCGTGACCCTGCTACCAGGGGAACCTGACCGGATTGGATCATGGTTACAAATTCATTCGCCTGAATGTGAAGGACCCCGAAACACGTTGCGCTGGTAGCAAATAGACCAATCCTCTTCCTTCCAAAAGAGTACTGACTAAATTATTCTGCTCTCGAGATCTCATAACCTTATAGCAGTGAAACCGTTATCCACCTTGGCAACCAAGCTGAAACTGAAAGTACTGAAAATCCCAGCGACAATTCTTGCCTTATCTAGAACTAGCTCTTAACCGCGATTTCTTCTGCGTAAAATTCGTTTTGTACGTTCCGGACCCGTGTCCGCGGGAACCACTTTGGATTTCGGGATAAATTATAACCTATATGGTACTCTGGGCTATAGCCTAGTAGTGTAGGTACTAAAGTAGCTTATAAGCCATATCACAGCCAAATTTCATCAAAATGTATTCAGTAGTAACATCCAAACATTCATTCTTACAAACTTTGCCATATTTTATAATATATTAGTGGGATCTTCTACATATAATGTGTTTCGGCTCACTGTGTCGTTGGTTGTTGGTCTAAGCCAAACGGATTGTAAGAGGTAAAAGTAGAATCGAAATTGGTAATTCACTTGAATTTATTTGCCCGCGAAGGAGCTTCGGTGGCCGAGTGGTATCGGTATCCAACATGCAAGCTCGGCACCTCGAATTCGGTGGTTTGAATCCCACTGCTGCCATGTACCCAATGACTCTTTTCTAAGTTATGTACATTACTTGAATACTAACCGATGCTCTTACTCAACCATGATCCAATCTGGTCAGATTCTCCTGGTAGCAGGGTCACGGAAGCCAGATGGCAGTCGCTCCACTGTAATTACTTGATCTGCCAAATCCTGAATCATAGTCAAGGCGGACCCCGGGCTCTCATGCAGAATTATTTTTTTACTTGTATTTGCCCGCGACTTCATTTGCGGCATCCATACTAGTATCAATTACTCGCAGCGCTTTCTTATGACTGGCATGTCCTTCGAGTTCCGCGCGAGAACAAGCAGTAAGGGCACTATTCGCATGTTCTGTCAACACCCTGTCTCTTCAACGGAGATGTGAACATTCGCGGGGTAATGCCTGCATAAAAATTTGAGCCCGTGTTTACTGGGCGAGGAAGAACGACTCAATTTGTTTCTCTCTTGTTTACTTGTGCTTTGGAGAAAAACAAATAAACGTGAAAAAAAATTTATGTGAAAAATTTCTGTATTATGTAATGGTTTGGTGGTTGTATCACGTGTTTATTCTGTGATATCTATATATCGTTTAAAGTAATATGGTTGTACTCTCGCGTGCGAGGGTCCGGGTTCCGCCTTCACCATGATCAAGGATTTGGCACTGATCGAATGAAGCGACTACCGTCTGACCTCAGTGACCGTGTTAGCATGGGAACCTGACCAAGATTACACATTTAGTCGCCTGAATGTATAGGTTTCAACACGATGTTTTCTCTCACCGTAAGAGCATCGGTTACTGTTCAACTAATGTACGTAGCTCGGAAAAGGATCAATGGTATATGGCCGCAGTGGGTTTTGAACCCGGTGCCTCTCGCTTACGATTCGGATACCTTAACACTTGGCCACCAACGTTCCTCCTCCTCCCGCTTTACGGATACGGGTATTTTTAATAACGGGTATTTGTATTTTTTACTTTTTACTTTACTTTACGGATTACAACGTAGTCTGTTAAGGGAAATGCAGATGATTTTCCCAGATCGACCATTTGAGCCCCCTTGCCCTTTTATCCGTTACCCACGCCGGGGAAATCGATTTATATTCAAATAACTTCAACTACTGAAGCGATTTTGCTGAGAAAGCCTGCGCTATCATAGAACATTCGAGATTGTGCGTGAAACCCGCCAATCAGCGACAAAAGAGGGACAACCCATCTTGAAAAGCGGTTACTGTTGCCCATAATAGGGCGAGCGCTTCATCCTTGCGTCGTGGATTTTCCAGCTATCTCTTATTAAACTTCATAAATTTCTTAATCTTTCTGGCCCCCTATGAAGAAAGAAGAAAGTTTGCACACCACTGGCGGACTGTCCACAACAATAAGACTTCGTTTGGCCTTCGGCTACGTAACCCTAAATAGTAAGAATAACCGAGAAACACCACAAAATCTGATTACAGTTTTTTTATTCCTGCTGACAAACGAGCAGGTAGCCCACCTGACGGTAAGCGGTAACATGCATTTAGGTTGCAGGTAACAAAAATGCAGAACCACAGGTGCATTTGTCACTGTGAGGCGTAAGATGAAAGGCCTCATGCCTGTAATTGCCCTGACTAAAAATAACAATGAACCTATCTATTTTCTATTACTCCTCCATTACGTAAGCACTAGTACCTACCTCCCTAATGCAGTGTTCAACGTTCATATTTTAAAAATAGAACGGCGTTGATAGAGGGCGAATGAAAGTATTTATTTACACTGTCAATCAAACCTAATGTAGGTACAATACGTATTTACACGTTGTCTGGTTGTTGGCAACCTGCTATGTTTCATACTGTGCGCAACAAAGAAGATTGATTAGGTAATTCGGGAGAGAAAAAATATACAATATTGTAAACGTTTACGCGATGAATTCACGCCTAGGGTGGTGAATGAAGATGATTTGCTGCTCCTTAGCTCCGATCATGTATCAACAGATGAAGATTGGCAAATGACGGCCTACCGCACACTGCAGGCTTTCTATCGCGCCGATAGTTTTACTATTTACTTATTTATTTAATAGTTTATTGTACACAAAAATAGCAAGAGATACAGAGCAAAAGGCACTACTTATTTCTATGAAGAAATTTCTTCCAGCAGGCCTACAGCAAAGAGAACGTGATGATTAGACGCAGATAGAGATAGTTTGGTCGGATTTGTTAGTTTATAGCGCTAGTGCGCACACCGAGCCAACTAACCAGTTTAGTTATCAATGAGAAGGCTGGGGTTGCCAGATAGGTATTACGAAATTTCGCCAGTTCTCAATTTAGTTTTAGCCGAAATGATATCTCATCTTGGTAATGTCCCGGTTGTGCTCTTGCGCGGAAGGATCCTTGCTCCGCCTTGACCATGATCCAGGATCAGGTGTGTAGCAACTAGTGTTAGTTGCTAAAGAGAAATGATAGCACTCGTCGAGATCTACATTTCAGGTCACAGCATCAACAGATGGAGATTAGTAAAATTGTTTATTAATCATTACTGTCATTACATATTTTTAATTAAAATTTATAAAATATAACAAAACTTAACTAATTAAAACTAGGTTAATCTAAAACTAAATTTAACTAAAAATAATAATTATTAATAATGATTTGTAAATGGCTGACAGCTCGTAATATAGCACTTTTAACAAGATAGATAGATACACTCTTTATTGCATACAAAATTACAAGAAAGTCAATTTAACAGGTCTTTTCAAACATTGTGGGCAAAGGCGGTTATTATTTAGTTTCACATGTCCCCATGTGGGGAAGGCATACTTTCACGTGTCCCCATATACGTAATAAAATCTTGTAAGTTAAAGACACATTTCCCGGCTACCGATTGAGCTGAAATTTAGCATATTTATGAAAGTTTGGTGACAATGCTTTGTTATGATACCATCCAACTGATCTGATGGAGACGGAAGGTGGCCATTGGAACTCCTAAACTACGAATGATAAACCCATCTTGTTGGGCTTGTTTGATTAGTCTTGACAAGTACTCTGACTAATCATAGAGAACGCGCGATAAAAGCTTGCTATGAAAAATATTTTTATAGCACCTATTTAGAGAATTTTGTAGGCTGTAATTTAGTCATGGACCATATTAACATAAAACGCACTATTTTCGAGATCTTACGAAAAACAATAAATTGGAGCTTTCGGGCACCAAAAACACAAAAAATAAAAATAAAAACGTGTGGCACTCGGGGACTGCCGCGGTAAAGCTATTGCATAGCATTTTTTATCAACTTATGCAATTATAATTATTTGTTTATTTTATCTATGCAGTATATTTATTTTCTTTGAATTTAACCATATACATACACGTTCGTTAAGGTTCAACTAGTCGCGGGCTCGAACTCACTCGTGGACGCGGCCAAAAAGCACGCTGTCTCACCTAGCATTGTGTCTAAAAGAGATAGAATCAGTTATGAGCAGTTAGCAGCTAGTCTACACGTATACGTCTGTCATACCGCTGTTCCGGTCGGAATGGGGGGTGTTAGGTTTTTTTCGTTACGGAATTTCTTGATTCGGTCGCCGCGCTCAAAGCCCGCGAAAAAAGCTATGCAATAGCTTAAAATGTACAGGTTTATATTTTTAGTATGTTGATTAGAATCGTATTACCTACCACTTGCTGCTATAATCATTTCTGTTGCAATTAGTTCCAGCTCTAAAACTACTCTACTACAATTTCCGTACAAGAATCGAGCTTCTGTAGCCATTAATAGCAACGGACGATATTAGAGAAAACCTAAAACACCGGTGCGTAGTCAGTGCGGCCCGGTAGTGGCAAATAAGTCTCTGACTATCCCCGTGGGATGTGAGAGTGAATGTGCGTGTATTTCCACGCCTATTTGGTAACTCGGGAAAGTTATTGTGTCATGTTATCTTTGCCAGGGTGCCGGAAAGGCCTGCGGCACCTTTGGATATTATATTGTTTCAGGTGTATCTAAAACTACAGTATGGAATCTGTAACTTTTAATGTAACAGAAAGTTTGCTATATGTGATATTGTGTGAAAGAACTGGTGAAGGTTTAAAAACAGGCCTACTAGTTGTGAACAATATCAAAATGTATACCGCGCACGTGAAAAATGCGAACTAATCTCGCTTTTTGTAGATTTTCCCTTTAACTTAAGGTTATTAAAAAGTATGGTAGGTGTTCACTTAGAATGCACGTTTTTTTTTCTTTTTGTGAAAGTACGTAACCCTAAAAAGAATAAAATAAGGTGGCCAGCTTGTTTGTTTACCGCTGCTTTTAATAGAAGGATTTAATTTGTTAGTAGTACAGACAGTAGCCAATAAACCTATCCACCAACAGTATAAAAAATGCGCGTACAAACCGGAGACGATTCAAAATCTAAACAGGGTAGGTTGAGATGCTGTCTTCTATACCTCATAATTACGTGAACGTGCCTAGGACAGAGTGTGGCAGTGAATTAACCAATTAAATATAGAGTTATACCTTAGCCTTTGGCCCCTATGGCTGCGCTCGAGTAGGAAAATTAAAATATAATTTGCTTACAACTTAATGAAACTTATTTACATCTTAAACATTACACACAAATAACATAAAATTACGTATTAAAAAATACCTATAAATAAAATATTTTCTCTAAATTACTTAAATAGGCATAATATTTGCCCCAAGTTGTCTGAATGCGGAAATGTGCCCAGAAGGCTGGCCGCGTTTCCCCGCTAGGCTTATGTGCTTTCCCAAAAAGAGGCCAACCTTCTGGTTACTTACGTCAACCAGGCGCTTGGCTAGTTCCCTATATAGGGAATGTGGGATAGGTCCCCACGGCCCAAGAGTTTCCACGCCTAATGGCGCAAATTTATAGTCGCCACCGAGATACTCGTATTTGCGCCGTTTGGCGTTTTCGGCAGAGGCAGCACCGGTCTAATTAAGTAATATTGAGACTGGTTGGAACAACTTTTAAGGGTATGTTCCGGGTTTCCTACCGCGTACCTCATGGTCACAGGACGACAGACGACGACAGTAACGCGACAGGAAACCCGGGACATATCCTTTAAATAAAAAATAAAAAAAGAATCATTTTGGCGTTAATGTCCCGGTTGTGCTCTCGAGAACGAGGGTCCGAAGTCCGCCTTACCATGACCCAGGATTTGGCAGGTCAGGTAATTACAGTGGAGCGACTGCCATCTGACCTCCATGATCCTGCTATCAGGGGAACCTGACCAGATTGGATTCTGGTTACATATCCAGTCGCCTGAATGTGCAGGTTTCATCACGATGTTTTCCCTCACCGTAAGAGCATCGGTTAGTATTCAACTAATGTACATAACTCAGAAAACAGTCATTGGTATCGGAGCGGGATTCGAACCTGGGACCTCTGGCTTAAGAGTCGGATACTGTAACCGCTCGTCCACCGACGCTCATACCCTTTAAATGTGTGATAATAACCGCGATAGTTTAAAACATTATGGCTGGAAAACGTCCGACAGGTGCCGAAAAACATTATTTGACTCATAGGTGAAACCAGCTTTTGCCCGCGATTCCGCTTGAAATTTAATTATGCCTTATTCCTGTGCGAAGTACATCGAATTTCGGAATAGAAAGCATCCTATGTGTTAATGCAGGTTGTAAGTAAATTACTCGTTGTCCAAATTTTATTTATTTATTTTATTTTATCTGTCTACTAAAGGTTTTTACGGGGTCAGCAACGCGTGGGTGATGCCCCTGGTATTGCTAACGTCCATAGGCTGCGGTGACTGCTTACCATCAGACAGGCCGTAAGCTTGTTTGCCACCTTGGTGGTATAAAAAAAAAAGTATCTATCATCGCATCTGGTACCCAAGTTTTTCAATACAAATCAGCACACCAAGTAGGAGCAAGTAGCTACACGTCTGGTACACTGGTTCAGATCATGAATAAAATGCGATAAGCAATTCGAGACGGGTTTACGTGGACCGATAAGCGTTCATGTACGCGTAGCCAATGAACTTGGTTCTTGAGAAAATTATGTAGTTATTACCGGATAAGGCTAAGGCCATGGCTTGGTCGTGTAGTAGGTATCCGACAGAGTATTATAGGTAAATAGGTATAGCAAGTCGGTGGCCGAGCGGTTACAGATCCGACTCGTAAGCCAGAGGTCCCGGGTTCGAATCCCGCTCCGGCCATGTACCAATGACTGTTTTCTGAGTTATGTACATTAGTTGAATACTAACCGATGCTCTTACGGTGAGGGAAAACATCGTGATGAATCCTGCACATTCAGGCGACTGGATGTGTAACCATGGTCCAATCTGGTCAAGTTCCCCTGGCAGCAGAGTCATGGAGGTCAGATGGCAGTCGCTCCACTGTAATTATCTGACCTGCCAAATCCTGGATCATGGTCAAGGCGGACCCCGGGCCCTCTTTCTTGAGAGCGCACAACCGGGACATTAACGCCAAGATGATTATTATAGATATAGCAAGAACGCCAACAAAAGCGGGGATAGCAATTATGCTCCGAACATAATTATGCTATTTTTAGTCAATTACCATTTACAACAAATCACTTATATGCAGTTGTTCAAAGCATTTATGAATTAAATTTTTATTAATTGTATAAAAGATACCATGTGGTTCAAACACGAGTTCTTTGGGCCTAATGCACAGCTAATGCCCCCTATTAGCAAACTCATTCTGGGTAAAGATGCACCAAATACCCTTGCTATAGCTGCTTAGGATTTTTTCTTAAAGTGGTAATGCTTTGGGGTAATTATTTATTAAGAGACACATAAAATGTTTACAGTTATAAAAAAAATATACACTAATGCGTAATGCTTTTGTACTGTACATATGTAAATATACAACATACATTTTTTAGTAGAACCTAAACTGACCTGCACTTCCAGCTCAGCATTGATAATAAGTGCATGCCTTATCTTATGACACTGTTTTCCCAATTGGTCAGAAATGGAATATAATAACAATTGCATTTGTTATCTCAACACGTGACTCTACTAGAGTTACGAAAAATGTGTTTGTTGTTTATTAAATATTGAAACTGAGTAGCGATGTTACGGATTAGTCGATAGATTCCTATTCAGAAACCAGTAACAAACACAACGTTAAGTCGAAAATGGCAGGTTTACAAGAAGGCACTTGAAATGTCATCATCACAGCCCACAACAGTCCACTGCAGGACTTGGGGCCTCTCCCACGAAAAGGGAGGTTATTGCCATAATCTCCACGCTTGGCAGGCGGGTTGGAGATAATATAACAATGGAAAACGCTGCTGCCCATTTTCCAGTCTACGGAGGCGCTTAGATCTTTTGTCTCGAAAACATTAGTAGCCTTGTACGACACCCATGAGTGTAAGGGGTTGGTGCTATTCTACTCTGCCGAACACCACACGGCCTACTTACACTTGAAGTGTAAATGTATGTAATTTAATGTTTTTAACTATCGCGGTTATTATCACAGTAGCCCGTAATTGCGACGCAGTTGCACGCATCATGGTGAATAAAGGTATGCGGTAAGCAACCGGAAATAACCCTTAAAATGTGTGTAGGTATGTAATTTCTTTCTTTTGGATGCACTATAATGAATTTTTATTGTAAGTAATTTATTGTTGCTTAAAATGGTATTGTTTTAGTTTGAGACCTAGTTTGGTTTCATTGATCATCTTAGCGTCAGTATCCCATAATTGGTTACTAGGCCCACTTTGACAATTATCCAGGATTTGGAAGATCAGGTAATTGTAGTCTAGTGACTGCCATGTATGATTTTTTGAATAGGAGAATCTGACTAGATTGGATCATGGTTACACATTCAGTCTATAACTCAGATCTAATTATGAACTTTTATACAAGCCCCTTGAGTTTGTTAGGGATTTTAGAGCCGCAGGTGACTGCCGTGAGCTCCCGCCTTTTAGCCTAAGCTACGGAGATATAGATAGTTCAACTCAGTTGTGCGCGCGGCGCTATGTGTGCGTGCGCTTGTAAATATACAGCTTTCATTTATGTGGCAGTGACGCGACCACTTGGCGTGCCAATGGCGTGGCGTCATTGTGACGTGTCTGTATATGTACAAGGTTTACCCACACACAGGGCCGCGCGCACAACTGAGTTGAAATATCTGTACATGACTTGACATCGGACCCGATATCCTCAAAATGAACTTCAATATAATGATTTTTTCACCTTTTATAAATAAATTATATCAAGTGCTGCACGCAGATAAAAAACTTAGTAACTTAAAGACAGTAGGTATAACAACTGTTACTCGTATTAAAGTTTATAAGTATCTACACTTGTACTAAGTTTTCTTAAGTTCGAGATTCATAAATAGTTTTGTGCTTAAAACTTTCTAACGAAAAACGCTTGAACGAATAACTATTCTCCTTTAAATCTACATACGTAGAGTTAAGCAATCTTTTTACTTTTGACTTTTTATTTTTGGACTTTTTTATGTTTTTGACTTTTAGTCTTTCTTTTATTATTTTCGCTATTATTGCATCACATCACCAAAAAGTCCACATAGGCGTTTCATATTGTGATTAATATAAGAGTGAAACAAATTTATCTGAATCGGTGGCCAAAACTGGAACTAAGTGACGCCAGTTTGAATTGTCATGTCAATGTCAACAGCGACGCTGCAAAGATGTGACAAATTAATATGAATCATAATATGAAACACTAATGTGGCCTTTTTAGATCCCCAGAACCAGATTTTCATTCCAATTCCTAATACTTAGTGTAACTACAATGTTCTCAGGTAAGTACGCATTCAGTAGAGTGACATTCCAAATGAAATAACTATTATCGGATTAATCGCCGTTTTATGTTTAGTAGAGTGAATTTAATTTGTTTCAAAGAACAAATACAGAATTTACCTATACATAATTTAGTACAAGACTAAGTAATCTTGATGCTGAGTATTCCCAAATTTCATTGAGACTATTGGGCTGGCAACCTCACAACTATTCCAACAATTCTCTATGTAGGAATTAAGCGTAATAGATTTTCTTGGTTTATCTTCATTCCTATTATTGTTTTAGGATAAACATTAATTTAAATAATAAAACCTGTTTAAAATGTTACATAATTGCGACCACGATGTAGGATATGTTCGGTAATGATTCATCATTTAGGACTATTGCACTATCTTTGGACTATGGCGTAGGATCGTTTAAGAGGAATATTAGAGGTATATTTAGAGGCCGGCAACGCATTGATAACGGCAACCCATTCCATTGGTACCTGCGATCTTTACCAGGTCGTCGGCCCATCCTGTGGTTGGCGCTAATAATTACGAAAATCGAAAGAAAGTTAGATTAAATACTCAAAGTTTGGGGGAAATAAATATTGTATCGAAGGCCCGGGGTCCACCTTGACCATGATCCAGGAGGTAATTACAGGAGAGCGACTGTCATCTAGCTTCCGTGACCAATAGGGGAACCTGATCAGATTAGATGCAGCCAGCCTAAAAGCGCGTATCGCGCCTGTTGTTTTTGCAATCTGATTTAAAACAATAGCACTTGCAATCCGACAGGACGGCTGCAAATATCCAAACAATGTCCCAATCATTGAAAGCGGATGTAGACAATATTGTGCCCTACTATATTTTGAATGCAAGTTGACTACGTAGTTATTCCCGGACAATAGGGCCTAGTTTTGAATAACCGTCGCGTTTGTTTCTGCAACAGTTACGAGAGGCGGGTGAAATCCAACTTTCTGAGAGTGAAATAAGGTCGATTTTGGTACGCTTAAAACAGATGTCAATGCAAATCAGCGTAGATGGAGTACTTTTATTAATTTGATCTGTGGAAGATTCTGATTACAATACCCGGATTAAAACCCGGTTGTGCTCTCGTGCGCGAACTCGGCGTCTGCCTTGACAACGATCCAGTTAAGACAATTACAGTGGAGCGACTACCACCTAACCTTCGTGACCCTGTCAACAGTGGAACCTAACCAGATTGGTTCATGGTTCCGATTTAATAACCTGAATGTGCAGGTTTCATTACGATTATTTATTTCTCTCACTGTAAGACCGTCGGTTACATAGCGGCACTAGGGTTTGAATCCGGTACCTCTGTATACGAGTCAGCCGCTCTAACTATTAGTTCACCGACGCTTTGTCATGGAATGATAGGCTTATTAATATTGCGAGTAGGCTAGAAAGCTCTTATCGAGCTTTTTACGGGTTACGACACGACCCAACCAACCGTCTAATTCCAAAGTTTTAAGCTTTGAAACTGTCCGTTATCTCTACAGCGAAGGGCATAAATACGTCGGGATTCCTCCAGGATAATGTGGTCAACATGTTTGTAGCTCGCCGCTAGAGATGTAAAAAGCTGGAATCCGGGCTGAAATTGTAAAGTGGACTCTATTTTGCAGGTCTCAGTGACCAAAAATTGACTTGTCTAGAGCCGAGTCGAGCGCGAGTCATCAGAGCACAGACTCGACTCAAAAAAGAACTCGAGTCGTAAACATGAAAAGTACAAAATTGACTTCGAAAACTTGACTCGAAGTAACTACAACTCTGTATCTCGAGTACTGCAAGCCTAATATAAGGAACCACAGTAAATTACACCATAGCTTAACACACCACACCACATCACCGCTCAGTAGCTACTTAAAAAATCGAGCCAGACTCGTCACATGAACAGACTCCAGCGCATAAATAGGCTCGACCACTAATCTCGAAGTCGAGTCTATTCGGAAATTCGATGCACTCGTAATAAAAATAAAATAAAATAAAAATAAAATAAAAATCATTTATTTCAGGCCGATTGACCCATAACTTTCATTACATGGTAATATGTCAAAATATTTCAAATTAAAATTTTATCATTATATTATTATTATTTTTATATAGTATACATTCCATTCCATCGTAATACATCGAGTCGAGTCGTGTAATTAAGAGTCTAGCCCTAGAGTATAAACTCCTAGACTTAAGTTATTTACAACCCTATTCGCAGCAGCGTATTTAAGCCGCTTCTACAGTACGACATTTGTGTAATAAACCTAAAATATGAAGGTCATGGATTGACGGAGAAACCTTTATTGCTTTTTGACATTATCCGATCTATCTATCGATATCTGAAAGAAATCACATAGATTTCATACATTTTGTCCCAAAAATATATCTACTTACGTTCGCCATCCATAAAACATCAAATCAAAACCATCCATTAAGTTATAAAACAAGCAAATCATAGAAAGGATTCCTCGCAGCTAGAGTGGACAAAATCGCCAGTAAAGCTAGTGACATTTTAACTTTTAAAGTGAAAGAAATTTTAAGTGACAAGACAATTTTTAATACGAAGCAGTCAATATTGCAGTCAACAACGTCCAACTTTATTGGATTTTCCACTACAGCGGCAGATATGAAAGATGGATCCTTTTTATGTCCGTCGCACAAGTTAAACCCGAACGAATTCAATAGCTCAACATAATCTGCGAATATACAGAAAGGTAAATAGGGATGAGACGAACACAAATACTATTATTCGAATTCGGCAAATATTATTTTATTCGTAACATATTTTATCATAATTGCATTTCTTGAAGTGTCATATTGGCGAGAAAACAATGCTTCTTATGCCTTAGTAGTCCCAAGCGCTCCATTTGAGGGTCCACCCTTGATTACGAATATTCATCCAATATCCAGGCCGTAAGCTTGTTTGCCACCTTAGGTATACCTAGGGTAATATTTTGTTTATCGACATTTTATTTTATATTATTGTATTATTGTATTTGACATCGACATTACCACTGTGTAATTTGTATTATATTTTGTTATAATCTCATGACATTATTATTATTGTTCCTAATATTAATTATTAATGTTAATTTACTTTCCACGATGAAAGTAAATGTAGGTACGCTTGTTCTGATTGTATAGATATTGTAAATGTTTTTATAACAAAAATTTACGATCTCTTTTATAGATTTATATAAATTACTATACTAGTGATAATTAAAAATTGGATGTAAAATGAGATATAAAATAAATCTAATCTAAATCTAATCCATAAAAAAAAATTTACAACAGGCAAGTTGCAGATAAAACAAGAGAAGACTGACGCAAAAACAAATGCAAAATGCTTTTTTAATAAAAACATAGGTTTTAAATGATTTGGGTAAATACAAATTGATTTAATTACAATTTCTTATTATTCGCATTCATGTTCGATGATTATTAATCTGTTTTCAGCATTATGGCAGCAGCTATGGCTTATGCTGAGTGTGACCCCGTTCACGACTTCTCATGGCAGTGGTAACGATACAACACTGTACTATATCGTCGTTACAGCTGTCATTGTAGTTGTATGATTATTTCTATAAGTGTTCCTGCTGTGCTGTGTCATATTGTGTTTATTTATTCGTACTCATATTCATAACAATCCTCACAAATACTTTCAAAGTAATACAGTGGTGCTGACATGGAACAAGTTGCCAGAAGAAGTGGTTTCCGCCAACAATGTCAATCAGTTTAAAAACAAACTGGACCATTATATTTTAACGCGTGGGGAAGAATAACACATTCATCAGCAGGATACAGGCTAATCGGTTGGTAAACTGCCTGCCTGATTAAAGATAATAATAATATCGCGTGGGTGATGCCCCTGGTATTGAAAACGTCCATAGGCTGCGGTGACTGCTTACTATCAGGCAGGCCGTAAGCTTGTTTACCACTTTCGAGGTATAAAAAAAAATATTCGCTAAAGCATCCCTAGTAGCCAGGACTACCGATTCAAAAACTTATTCGCCACAATTGACACTGAAATCTTCCATTGATATCCTTACATATTTACATCAAAAGATAAGAATGAGTATTCAGTTGGCAATTTTATTGATAAAGAAATGAATTCGTTCAGAAAAACAAGCGATGCATGATGTGGAGGCTGCTTACGATTTGTGTTGTAGCGTGGATACTCTTGAGATCTTCTTTAGTGTCGTTCATTTCTTGTCCCTTGATGTATAATGCTTCATTGATTCCTTGACGCGATACGAACTAGCTTTTGCCTCCAACTTCTTTCATTTGGACATTTTTTGTATTTTATTTTCTCAGTAACTTTCCATGGAACATTCCGGCACTGTTTTTGTCACTTGTTGGGGTATTTTCCAAAAATCCTTTCCTAGCGGACGCGTAACGCTTAGTCCTAATATTGACAACCACCCACGGTTCTGTCGGAGTTCAACCCACGACGCAGGAAGAGGTGGATTATAAGTTTTATGTGTGTATCTGCTGTGTATCGGTTATCTGATCTGCCGAATCCTGGACCATTGGTCAAGGTGGATCCCTGGCCCTCGTGTGTGAGTATACAACCGGGACATTAACGCCAAGCTCATATAGGACTAAACTGGTGAACCGATTTCTTCATTCGAAATTTTATGTTTAGGCGCTGATGTGTCGGATATCGCAGACAAATTCCCGACAAAAAGCATGTAAACAATATATGAACCAAAATTACACAAATGTATCTAACAAACTACTCACCGAATTTGTCACACTTTGTACATGAACTGTCGCATGTAAGTCTAAACTTGCTTCGCTGGCTCATCGACCCGAAGTGTCTTTATTAGTATTAGCAAATCTTTAATTAATTGTTATAATTACTGTCCTTTTTACCCGACTGCGCGACGTAAATGAGGGTATAATGCTTATCAGCTTCATTATGAATGTATGTTTGATCCTCTGTGGCACGCTCTGTAAAACGCTTGGGCCGATTTTGATGGATGGGATTTGGATGGATTTTTAAACTTGAAAGCAGGCGGGGACCCGTTTATTATTCATTAAGTATCGTGTCCACCTACGAATGGAAATGGGGCCTGCTTTCAAGTTTAAATTAAACTAACGTTTGCAGTTTAAACACCTATTTACTTACACCATTCAGCTTGTTGTTAACTTTTCAGTGTTTTAAACTCTAAGGACTGGGGCTTAAGCAAAACACGTGACCCTCCCATATACACACAGATATATCTAAAATATAATATTGAAAATAAAATATAATACTAATAAGTCGGGGTTTATAGTCTTTTTACTAGATTTAATTTACCTTTAACACATTACAGCTACGGCACACAGGTCAATGCACCTTCTTTAAATACCTTTTGTGTAACTTTGATTAGAAGATAGTCAGATCCAAAATAAGCTAATTATAACCACAAAAGTCAAGAAACTCCATCATTCGGCCTCCTCCGGCATGTTCATAACACAATTAAACTGGAAACTCTCTGCTCTAACTTAGATAGTGCCTGAAATGGTTAAGTTAGCCAACAGGATATGAAATAACTTTACCAAGTGACAGACAGCACGAGGCCTAAATGAATACCGAAGTTAAGCAGGACGATGTAATTGCAAATGTTTTGGACAGGCCCAAAGGGAAGACCGTCTGGGAGATTTCTAATTATACATTACATTTTAGGTATATAGGGTGGACTTGGATAAGCCCCAGACCCCAGGGATACGTTTATTGATGCCTAAACCTCATAAAAGAAAGAGTAGCGATGAAATGGTTTCACAACTCGAGGATGTTGAAGACTGGGTGTAATGGAGAAGAAAGAGTGGAACGCAGACCCTAGCAGAAGACGCGATTGATGGCTCGGATGATAATGATGATAATAATAATAATATGTGTAACTGTGCAGAATCGAATGCTTTAGATGAAGGCTGGCTAAACAACAAAATGGACATTAGCTATCTTGCAGTAGTATGATCCGCTTGATAAGCAGGAAAATTCACAGAGCATGAAAAATAGAAATTGTAGCCGTCAAGGTCAAAAACTTTTTAATGTTTTTTGGGGAAATAATAGCAAAATCCGTCACTAATGTGGAGAAAGGTACTCAAATCCTGCAGAGGGCCATTTCGATCTTAAATTAACTATTATTAATAAAACGTAAATAGATAGAAAGTAATATAGGATTAGTTTAGAATATAACATAATGGAGCCGGTGAGGCGTTATCAATACAGATAAGCCTAATGCTTCCAAATTATATTGACTACTTAATCCCTGAAACTTAATATAACAATGGAATAGTTGTTTGGGATCAGAAATAGTATATTTTTGATGGGTACATCGAGAGAGAATAGACAAACTTGTGTTAGGTACTGAATCTTTGGGTTTTAATAAAACATTGAGTCTATGAGTACCGGATGACGCAGCGTAGGTAGGCCTCCCACAAGGTGGACCGACGGACTTGGTAAATATCGCAGGTACAAGTAAGATAATCACGTAGCCCTGATGCCAATACCCAAGGAAGGCCCAAGACCGGCCTTTGTGGAGATCGCTCAGGGAGGCCTATGCACAGCAGTGGGCATCTTCTGGCTGATAATATGATGATGAAGTTGATTGAATATATCAAAATTAAGCTGTTCCTAGATAGGCATGCTCCACCATCGGCCGTATCGTCACTATCCACCAGGTGAGATGGCGGTCAAACGCTTGGCTAGTCTAACTTTAAAAAATAAATAGACGATATGGGTTGGTGATGGTAATAACATCGGGGGGTTTAACCTCGATTCGCCAACCGGTACTGTAGTGGTGGTAGTAGGTACCTATATATGTGGCGGCTTGTCGACGACATTATTCTATGCACATTCAGGCCAGCCTGTGTTGCCGGGTTATGTACGCACTCGGCGGGGTCAGCCTCTTTGTGTAATTCCCAGTACAGCACAATACAATTCAACTACGGACCTGAAAAAAATATGGAAGCCATTCTACACTAAAGAGCTAAGCGAAGCATGCAAGGTACGATAATTTCATGACAATTTTTTTTGTTGTGTATGACCTACATTACTCACAGGCACTAGGGGGTCTGAAAAGACCACATTAGCGATTCATAATTTGATTCATATTAGAGTGCCACAAACTTGTCTGATCCGGTGGCTAATACTGGAACTTAGTGAATTTTGCGCCATTTTGAATTGTCATGTCAATGTCAACAACAACGACGCTGTAGTTAAGTTTGTGACAAATTAATATGAATTATATTAAGAATCCCAGGTGTGACAAGCCGACGCCATTTTGTTTGATTTTGTCTGTTTCGCCTGTGTCAGTGTCAAGGCTTGCACGCACATAAATGGATGGTCATGTTTATGCTTCACTCAAGATTTTAGAGAGATTAGGTTCAAAGACATTTATTCTCATTAATACAATATTACAGTTGTCACTTACATGAGAAGATAACTTTTACATCCGTTTTCCAATCGTCGCTTACATCACATAATAGGTAGGTAACAACATCTGTGATACGTATAGCATTATGGTTAACCACATAACTATCTACTAAACAATAAAAATAAATCCAGACCTCCCGACAACACACTACTTCACTTACAGATTTCGGCCGTATTTCTTTCAGCTCTGTGACTTCAACCATTTATCTCAAGGCACATACATGCGCATTGTGCATATTATTTCCCATTATCCTCTCAGCGAATAATTCAATCAGTGCTCACCTCGCGACCCGGTTACACGGTGCCATTATAAAGCCAGGAAATTGCACTTAAGATCGCGTTCGTTACAAATATAGCCCATTGTAGCGAGTACGGGTGCACTATTTTTGCATATCCCACATTGCATTGCAATAGCCGTTCGAGCAATTGGCATTTCGTGTGCGTCAGACGGTATTTTGCGACATTTCAAGGGTGTAGTAAACAAGGAAGAGTCACGTCTTAGGTGAGATGGTACCTATATCGTAGCTTAGCACATCATCATCATAATTTCAGCCGAAAATCGCCCACTGCTGGGTATAGACCTCCCCCATAGATCTCCACAAAGGCCGGTCCTGTGCCTAAAGCATCCAGCTGGTACCTACGATCTTTACCAAGTCGTCGGCCCACCTTGTAGGAGGGCTTCCCACGCTGCGTCCTCCGGTACATAGTCGCCACTCGAGAACTTTACTGCCCCATCGGCCATCTGTTCTTCGAGCTATGTGCCCTGCCCACTGCCACTTTAGCCTGGCAATCCTTAGGGCTCTGTCTGTGACCTTAGTTCACTTGCGGATTTCTTCAGCATTTAATTCATTATTAAAGAGCATACGCTTCTGCTCACACATGTTAATTAATTTAGTTTTTAAAATGGCTTTTCTTGCTCCCTGATTCTTGACGCCATTGATATTATTTGCCCTATTTACATTATTTACATCATTGTGATTATTAACACAATGTATTAATGGCTTCGGCAAGGTCTTCCCTAAGCCAGAAAGTGGGCAGCAGCTTTATCTTTAGCGGGTCGTATCGGGCCTTCTGCCTTCAGTTAGTCGCGGAGGAAATTCTCCCGGCCTATGAGGCTGTGCCGGGTGCCCGGGGTTCTTCTTGACCGGATAACAACCTGGACGATCTCCAACTCATTATAATCTAGACGCCTTCAAGGCTAGAGTGAATATGCTGTACCTAGACAGGCATGCTCCATCATCGGCAGCATCGTCACTTACCACCAGATGAGATGGCGGTCATATGCCTGACTTCTTCTTGGGCGATACGCTCTTGACAGAGCGTTCGTGGTCGTTACGTGTCGTGGGCAGCTGTCACTCGCCTCACGATTTCTTGCCATCTCGATCTGTTTGCAGTCTTCTTGGTACACTCCAAGGCAAGGAAACAGTCCAAAGCAGATTTGATCTAGTTGGTCCATCTAATGGGTAGTTTTCCGAACGGTCGGGTGCCTGTCTAGTCTGATTAAAAAAAAGATGCTCTCTCAGGCGTGCAATATACGGCAAACCCGTGTGAAAGAGTTAGTATTAGAACATCCCTGGACAAGATCGATTGATTGTCCAAACTCTTGACTTTCCATCCATATTTATTATCCAACGATAGTTTCAACACTCCCGCAATAATAATTTACAATCTTCATTAATATTCATCACCACAATTCAGTTTTGTGGCGTCATAACCGCCAATTTCGGGGAAGGATCAGTCTTAATTACCTCCATAGATCCCTTTTATTAAAACTGTATTCATGGTTATTTGTAGTCGAGATGAAATTCGTTATATTCTTGGAAAGTGAGCGATCTGTATTAATATTGGTAACTTGGACGTTTTAAAGACATAGTAAACTAAATAAATATACCGTCATACATATACTTCATGTGCCAATCGGCTCCTGATGATGTTCAACCCACAGAGCAAAAATAAAATTGCCAGTCTCAGCCATGAGGGTTCTTACTTTACAATCTGTTTGATTCAACCAGTCTTAGGGTTTCCAGCGGAAGACATTGGCCACCTTCGCTTCGCCAACGGTTTTAGGAGGCGCACCTAACGAGTGCCAAGCTCATCGCGGTGTTGAAGTTCGGCTAGCCTCATAGTACCTATATATATTGTGCCATTCGGCTCCCGATACTGTTCAACCAGGGTTCCCAGCGGAAGACCTTGGCCTTCCTCGCTTCGCCAACGGTATTAGAAGACACGCCGAACGAGTGGCGAGCTTGTTGCGGTGCTGAACGTTCGCTAAGCCTCAAAGTAAGAAATGGTCACCCATTCCGACAGTGGTACAGGAGGCTACGCATTGTTTTAGATGTTTTCGTTATTAATATTACCTTTGTCTGTAACTGTAACTGTTATTGTGTCGTTGTGTGCTATGTGCAATAAGTGTCTTTTCTTCCTTTCTTTCTTTCCATTCCCGAACCCTGCGTGCGTTTGCTTAACTTTTTTCATCTGTTTCGTAAACCACTCCTGTTAGGTATATCTATCGATTTGACTTCCAGTTCCGTAGGCGGTATCTATAAACAATTAGTTTTGTATTCTATTATAAGATTTACAATGTTGAAACAATTAACATGCGTAGGTAAGACGCGTCAGGTTTACGATCAGCCATATTGCATTCCCTCACGTTTGGCCTGATAATTGAGTGGAACTGTTTTATTTATTACACATCCTTGAATTAATTATCAAAGGTACGCCTGTTGGAATAAACATGGAGGTTAATTACTCATTTTTTATTTATTTTATCGTATACAAGGTGTGGTTTAACACAATGTAGAGTAAGTTTCAAAATATAACGACGACAGCGATATACCTGAATGTGGCATTAGTCTGTACTTATCTATATATTATACATAGTATATAACAAAAACGCTTCACGCCGTTTGTATCTATGTACGCATATTTCTTTTATACTACCCAACAGACTTTAATGCGGTTGTCAACAATAGATAGAGTGATTCAAGTGGAAGGTTTATATGCAAGAAAATAAAAGGGTAGGAGGGGTAGGAAGCCGCGAGAACGAAGTCGCGCGGTGTCCACTAGTAATATTCTATAGAGAAATATTTGTATTTTTGTTTGTAATGAATGTACTCAAAAACAACAATAACATGACCGATTTAAAAAAAATATTCACTAGCGGAAAGCTATATTGTCACTAAGTAACATAGGCTACTTTTTACTCCGGTAAAATAATAAGTTCACGCGGTAAAGTTGATTGCTTACAGAGATCCCAACAGCGCGAGGATGGGAGCCGCAATTTTTTTTGACCACTAATATGGCAAATAAGCTTACGGTCCGTAAGTAGTCACCGCAGCCTATGGACGTTTGCAATACCAGGGGTATCAACCACGCTTTGTTGACCCCGCAAAAACCTTTTCACCCCTTTATTGTAGAACTCCATGTCAATGGCTTACCACACTTCACTACCACTAGTACCTCCACTGCACCACCACCTCTTCACTATCTCTGGTAAACGGTTTCCTGAGGATGCTCCGTGCAGGTGCGAAACACGTGTCGACACGCCATTAACAGATGAGCCAGAGCGAAATATTCATTTATTCATTCATTCAAATATGGAGTCTGGCGAATTAACGCCTAAAATGATTCGTAACAAACTTATTACTCAGATTTTATGTTGTTAACCTATAATTGGCTCACTGTATATGGTTATAACTATTATTATGTTATATGCTGTTGGTTTTCAGAATCAATAAATAAATACCTAAATCGGAGCGTCGGTGGTCCAGTGGTTAAGGTACTCGATTCGTAAGCAAGAGGTACCCGGTAAACCCACTGCGGCCATGTACTAATCTGACTCTTTTCGGAGTTATGTACATTTATAGTTGAATGCTAACCGATGTTCTTACGATGAGGGAAAACATCGTGATGAAACCATGATCCAATCTGGTCTGGTTCTCTGGTAGCAGGGTCACGGAGATCACTGTAATTACCTGATCTGTCAAATCCTGGATCATAATCACGGCGGACCCCGGGCCCTCGTGCGCGAGAGCACAACCGGGACATTATGATGATTATTTATGATAGAACAACCGGGACATTAACGCCAAATTGATTATATTTTTATTATTACCGGGAATATGGTATAGGTAACCGAATTTGGCCGTGTGGTGTCCGGCAGAGTAGAATAGCACCAATCCCTTACACTCGTGGGTGTCGTACAGGACAACTAATGTTTTCGAATCAAAAGATCTAGTTCTTGTAGACTGGAAAATAGGCAGCAGCGTTTTACATTGTTATATTTATAACACTGCGATCTCCACCCCGACGGCCAAGTATGAAGATTATGTCAATAACCTCCCATTTCGTGGGAGAGTGATGTTAGAGTTATGGGCGTGATGATGAACCTAATTTTACGGAAGCGATGTTATTTAACCAACAGCACCTACAATTATTCATAATTGTAAACGAAATATCGTCATCAATCATACCAAGCAGGGACAAAAGCATCATTATTCTAAAACACTCGTTAACTCAGCCATAATTCAGAATTAAATCAGAGTCACTGGGCCAAACAAAGGTGGTATAATTGAGCGATTAGCTTTTACGGACTTTCACAATAAACTCAGTGGGACGAACTTTTATTGTAATATTACAGGCATTTAGAGAGAGATTTTAGATATTTTTGACGCTTCGCTTCCATAATTACTAGCCGATTAGGGCAGGTGGGCCGTTTGTCTTTTGTTTATTTACACTGACAGACCAAAATGGAACGCGAGTTACCGAAAATACCGAATCGCATTTAAGCCTAAGACAAACACAAAATTTCATATTTTTTTTATGCTACTCAGTGACAAACGAGCAGACAGCCCACCTGATGGTATGTGATAACTGTCGCCCATAACATCTACAATTCATACATTTAGGTTGCAAGTAACAAAAATCGTGGTCACTGTGAGGACTAAGATGAAATGCCTCATGCCTGTAATGTCGCAAAATGACGTTAAACGTCATTCTTAAATGTGTTTAAGGATTTAAGGTGCAAGCCGGGCTTAGTGTCAATGTTTATACGAGAGATGGAAAGTGTGAAAGTGATGTCGAAAGGGGAGCGAATGCGGGAAATATGGAGTACAAACTACAGTGATACAAACTGCCACCTGGTCAGGTGGCCACAACTGGAACTAAGTATCGCCACTTTGAAATGTATCAAGATAGACAATCAAATACACTCTGCGTACTATGCTACATATCACTTAAGGGTGAGAGACTATAGGCACAGAGAGAAAAATATGAATGGGAAGGTATCCGATGCGGATGATACCTATCAGAGCATGCCATAGTCTTAGACATGATTTATTATGACATCACAAAAATCCGAAAGCGTTTACATATTAAGGTAATTGTAGAACACTACAAAACTAAACTAGAAGAAAGTAGGTACAAACACACAAATACAATAAATCATGGACCAATGCGATGGCGAAAAAGACCCCAGCTCAGCATTAGCTACAGCAAGCGCTGCAGCGCTGATTTTCAGTGGAATCTCATCGGTAAGAAGACCTGCATGAAAACAATAAAATAAATAAATAAATGAAATATATACGCAATAAAATTGAATTATACTCGTAACAAAAGGATAAAGTAAAGTAACTGTTTTAGCCTAGTGCCAGTTCGTCCGTACCTTGAAAAGTGAATCAACATTTTTCCTTTACTAGGTTTTTTAGGTTTTTACTCCATCAGGGGTCGAACGAAACAATCTGGAAAAGTTTCCCGATTGTCGAATATTGCAGAGTTTCCTCAAAGCCACTGATTAGAATTTCTTTTCAATTCAGCCCAGAGTTATTCAGGTGTTAATTGAAAAGTTGAAACAATGAATAGAGTTTTTATTTTGGAATGAAAGGGAATGTTAATGCAATAAAAATTGAGAATTTTAATTCCTTCCTTTTCTAAGAATAGTTATTGCAAGAACAGGATGTCTTTGTAACCATGTCTCGGACTTGTTTATATATAGCAAACTGCACTAAGCATTTAACAAATTCGGTGTCATAAAGTTACCCACTACTTACTGAATAAAATACTTTGAAACAGACTTGAAATTTTAGACACGTCAATACTGGGTACAAATAAAAAAAAAAATTTTAGAACTAAAAATTCGCGTTTTAAAATGGTGAAAAATGCTGCGCCTAATTTAATTACCTTTAAATAATTATAACCATATTTAGTACCTTTTATAAATTATTAAAATATTTGACCCATTTTCTGTAGTAGGCATTAGTGGGGAGTAACTAAGCGATTTCAGTTTTTACGTAAGGCTTGTGTCAGTATATCTCAAATCAACTTAAGCCTCGCCAAAATTTTTGTGGAATTGGACATTAGAGACCTAACAGTTGCTTTTTGGGTAAAATTGTCACCACTGCTTTTTGAAATAAAGCCCAAATTACGTCTAGGCTAAATACTAAGTCGCCTTTAACCTCAAAACAGCGTTATCGTTTTATCTGCACTTTGCAGGAGTAGTTCAGGCGACATAAGTCTGTTTGTATGCAGATTTTATACTAGAAGCAATTATGAAAGGGCAAATGATGCGAGAATTCTGTTCTAAAGACAACTACAAAACCAAATGGACGGTGATTGGTGTTAATTGTAGATCTTATGCGTGGGTGATGCCCATGGTATTGCAAACGACCATAGGGTGATGCGTATAGCTACATTCTATCATCGCACCGCTCGCCACCGACAGGAAGTTCATCCTCACACCTTGGAGTTAAATTGAACCGGGCGGTTCCAAAAGAACTTTCTCCCACGCACACAAGGCTTGTGGAATGATCTAGCCGGAGAGGTTTTCCCTGGAGAGTACAACATGGAAGTCTTCAAGAAAAGGGTGAAAAGGTTTTTACGGGGTCGGCAACGCGTGGGTTATGCCCCTGGTATTGCAAACATCCATTGGCTGCGGTGACTGTTTACCATCAGGCAGACCGTAAGCTTGTTTGCCACCTTAGTAATTTTAGGAAATAAAACGTGATGTGTTGATGTGTAAGCCCGAGGGGTAAGTACTTCGAAAACACGTGCCTAATGCACGATTGCACTCTCTTAAGTAGACGCCTGAAAGGCAGCGCCACATTAGAGTAATGTGATAAAAACATCATCTTCGCGTTAATGTCTCGGTTGAGCTCTCGCGCACGACAGTCCGGGGTCCGCCTTGACCATGATCCAGGATTTGGCAGATCAGATAATTACAGTGGAGCGACTGCCATTTGACCTCCATGACCCTGCTACCAGAGGAACCTGACCAGATTGGATCATAGTTACATTCAGTCGCCTAAATGTGCAAGTTTCATCATGATATTTTCCT
The DNA here is from genome assembly GCA_907269095.1 of Blastobasis adustella. Classification (NCBI taxonomy): domain Eukaryota; kingdom Metazoa; phylum Arthropoda; class Insecta; order Lepidoptera; family Blastobasidae; genus Blastobasis; species Blastobasis adustella. The sequence continues at coordinate 5,733,296 of OU026132.1, forward strand.
TCACCGCAAGAGCATCGGTTAGCATTCAACTAATGTGCATAACTCAGAAAAGATTCATTGGTACGTGGCCGCAGTGTGATTCGAACCCGGTACCTCTCGCTTACGAGTCGGATACCTTAACCACCCTGCCACCGACGCTGCATTAGAGTGATGTGATGTGACGTACTATCGATCCAGATGGACTTGTCTTTTTTGTTTATAGAAATTATGTAGTTAAATGGATAACTTGCAGTAGAATTCGTTGAAATTTACATTCTATGTTTGTCTTATATAATTCAAGGCATCTGTACACAGTGTACGTAGCGTGATTGATAGGGCAAGTCATGATTTTGGGTATTGTTTGTTCACCAAATAAGACAAGTCAGTATGGACAGATCATACGTGATGCATGGGACATCAGCTCTCATAGTAAATGTATAAAAAATTGCAATTTAGCAACACATTTGGCTTACGTAACGCGTTTTACATAGCATTACGTGGCGTAAGTCCAACGTGACTCTAATGTAACGTCGTGTAACATCACATCACATCACTCTAATATAGCGGCACCTTAGGCTGCGGTGACTGCTTACCATCAGGCAGGCCGTAAGCTGTTTTCCACATTGGCGGTACAAAAAAAAACAATAAAAATGTCTTCAAATATTGAAAACCACTTACAACGCATCGTTTAACAAAACTACCTACTTGCCAGAAGACGTGAAATAGAAAAACACACTCGAAATTAAAACCCATTGTTTACACAAAACCAGATGCGATCAAGTGATTGGCAAACAACCTCCTACAAACGGACAGACAATATTTGTACAGTGTTTATGTGGTACACTGTGAGAACTGGGATGCGAACTTGAGTTAGATTATTTGCTGAGCCATTTTGGACGACGCAATCGGCGAATAAGTATTTGCTTTTCTATTTCGCTAGTGCAAATTTTTTTTTCAAAGGGAGTTAATGTTTTTTATGTCAATCGGCCTAGATAATTAGGCAAGCGAGTTACCTGATGGGAAGATGGTATGATAATATAGATAAGCGATAACAGGAATCTTGAAACTCAAATAATATTTCTCGCTCGAACGATTCGGATGTAGAATGAACTCCCAGCCACAGTGTTTACTTTTCAAAGGTAAATTAGGTCTGTTCAGAGGCGGGCAATGCAGATGTTGCAGATGATCACTTTCCATCAGGTGGTCCGTTTGCCTGTTTGTTTGCCGTATCACATAAAAAAACAATCATCTTGGTTTTAACGTCCCGGTTAAGCTCTCGCGCACGACGGCCCGGGGTCTGCCTTGATCATAATCCAGGATTTGGCAGATCAGGTAATTACAGTGAAGCGACTGCCATTTGACCTCCGTGACCCTGCTACCAGGGGAATCTGACCAGATTGGATCATGGTTACACAATCTGTAACGAATGTGTAATACACATTCAGTCGCCTGAATGTGCAGGTTTCATCACGATGTTTTCCCGCACCGTAAGAGCATCGGTTGGTATTCAACTAATGTACGTAACTCATGTGGTGAGGATCGCAGGTACCAGCTGGATGCATATACAAGACGTTGGTATTGTATATTCAGCTTCTAGTTCTCTGTAAGACGGCTTTATCAAAAGTTTGACGTTGTTTATGCAAGCTTTGCTATTTCAAAGTAGTTCATTGATATTTCTAGACAATTTATTGAGCCGATTTTTTTATATTAAGTAGCCTTCCAAGAGGTAATGATAGTATTCCTAAGCACTCACAAGATGGTGCAGTCGACAGTTTTGGTAATATTTGCATGCGAAAAACGGTATAACAAACGTACTAAAAACATGATTATTATTTATCAAGTTTAAGGCCAGGTTATGTAGTTGTAGAAAAGCTGCCTATTTTTTTTTGCGTAAACACAAGGTGGGCCGATGACCTGGTAAGGATCGCGGGTACCAGCTGGATGCGGAAATCACAGGACCGGCCTTTGTGGAGATCTCTGGGGGAGGCCTATGCCCAGCAGTGGGCGTCGTCTGGCTGATATGATGATGATGATGATGATGTACATAACTCAGAAAAGAAGCAATAGGATTTGAACCCGGTATCTATCGCTTACGAGTCGGATTTGTAACCAGTCGTTTACCGACGCTCCGACATCTTGAAACTCAAATATTTTTAAAAACACCCACAGTTCTTAAGTATACTATCTCTTATGATGCGTTTTTTGGGTCACCATGTCAAGGGCAAAACTATTGTGTCATATCACTCGAGGGTATTAAGTTTTGTTCATATTTGTCTTTATAGCATACACGTCTATGCCATTGGTTCTCTGTTCCCCAACATAAAACCATTGGCTTTATTACCTATAAAACTTATATTGTGCGTTTAAGTCTAGTTGCTCTAGGCGGGTCGCTGTGACACGTTTTAGTAACAACTGCGGGTTTGAGATCGCTGTGTGGAAAATATTTATTTATTTAACTGTTTATTGTACGTAATATAGGTACAGATAACGTATCGTAAGGTCACTATTGTCTTTACCGCGGTGAGGGAAAACATCGTGATGATACTGCACATTCAGGCGACTAGCTGTGTAACCATGATCCAATCTGGTCGGGTTACCCTGGTAGCAGGGTCAGTGAGGTCAGATGGCAGTCGCTCCACTGTAATTACCTGACCTGCCAAATCCTGGATCATGGTCAAGGCGGACCCCGGGCCCCCGTTCTCGAGAACACAACCGGGACATTAACGCCAAGATGATTTTTTTTTATTTCAAATAGAGAAAACCGCATCCAAATCGGTCCGTCCGTTCGGGTCACGGAAGTCAGATTGTAATATAAAGAATGTATTCACCTTTCTTATTGGTTACAAGCCGGCGTTCAAATCAACCACCAATCAATCCAGGCCGTGAAACCCGCCTAAGAGTACTTAATTTGAATGAACCAATTAAGCATGTCGTATTCAGTCTCAGTACTTTATAGTTAAATAAAATAGAGTAGTAATGAAGTCCAAACCGTACTAATGTTAAATCTATACACAGTATAAAACAAAGTCGCTTCCCGCCGTCTGTCCCTATGTATCTACGTATGTATCTATGTTCGCTTAGATCTTATAAACTACGCAGATTATTAATGCGGTTTTCAACAATAGATAGAGTGATTCAAGAGGAAGGGTTATAAGCAAGAAAGAAAGGGTAGGTAGGGGTAAAGTATGTGTACATGAACGAATTCGCGACTGATTTACTAGTTTTTTTAAAAAAACGATATCAATTAAAACTAGCAAGAGCTCATTTGATAAATATTTATTCACTTTATAACAAATTAAATATTATATTTTTTCATTTTATAACAACTTTTTATCACGTGGTATATTTAGTGCTCATAAAGACGATTCCAAAGAGCCCAAACACAATGAGGTTATCATGTTCCGCTCAGTAGTTCCGACTCCATAATTAGACCAGCTCCAGGATTTCATAATAATGTGTTGTCATTCTAGTTACCATACCATACAAGGTACCAAATTTTAGCTTAATTGAACATCGGGAAATGGGTCAAACAAGGCTTGTAAGATTGGACCCAAACCTAAACAGTTACGTACATACATTGCATGTTAAATAAAACCTTGTCAAATGATTGAAAATCATGTTAGTAGAACGAATTATATTATATCATAGTAATTCACTCCCATTTGTGACAACGTACTGGTAGTAACGCTGCTTCACACCCGTATGGGTGTTTGTTAGTAGTATTTACCAAAATATGAATATACAGGTTGTGCTATCACAAGCTAGGGCCCGAGGTCCGCCTTGACCATCATCCACGATTTGGCAGTTCAGGTAATTACAATCTGACTTCCGTGACCCTGGTAACAGGGAAACCCGACCAGATTGGATCATGGTTACACAGCTAGTCGCCTGAATGTGCAGGTTTCATCACGATGTCTTCCCTCACCGCGGTAAAGACAATAGTGACATTACGATAATATTTTTTAAGTAAATCCACTATTACCCTGGTACAAAATACTTTATTTAAGACTTCAAAGATCTAAAAATCAGCGAACATTATAAGTTTTACATCAATTTTATGAGGACCCATTCGTAGGTTAAAAGCTGTTCAGTGCGCTTTCGGATTCCTTGGAAACTTTCCAGAAGCTTTCCAAACCAGTTTGCTTTCCTTGCTGTGTTTGGATAAAGCCTGGAGCTAAAGAGCTAAATTGCACAGCCAAAAATGTCATTAAAGTTGAATATCTGCGTCAAAATATTAGGTGTAGGTTTTGAGATATTAAGTTTTGTTTTTACTGATAGAGCTTGACCTCCCCGTAATACACTCATTCATACAATAAAAGGAGTTCATCTTAAACATACAGACCTGTGACGGACAGACAAACACACAGCGGAGGCTAAGCAATATAGTTCTGTTTTTACCCTTCGAATACAGAATACTCAAAAAGATAACAGATCTTTCATCAGTTTTTGCTCTACACCTAAATCGCCTATTTTTGAGATGATCCATTACTGATAATGTTTTTAAAATTATCAAAAGTATAAATTTACACTTTCCTACTTCACTCCATGATAGCGAAAACAATACGTGACCCATTTCTCGTCATACATACCATACCAACAAAATATCATATTCACCACGTAGTACTAATATACATGTAAATAATTCTAAATACTGAATCGTCTAATCTCCAAAACAAAAGCTCCGAGCTATTTGAAAGCAAGCGAAGTAATTAATTTGAGGAAGATGAAATTGTTAATTTTGTTCATGCTTCACCATTTGTAAACGTTAGCTGCTCATTATGTTTTAATTTGCTAATTGTTTTTGTGTCCACGAAATGTAGGGAGGGACTTAAATGTAAATGAATTTTGACTATGTGGTGTGCAGAGTAGGACTGGTGATCTGTAAAAACCTTAAGAATAGAATATCGTTTTATTGTTGAACTGTGTACATTTAGGTATTTCAAATAAAAAGAGCGAGTATCAACAATACTTGATAGGTACAAGTGATTAAGTGATAGTGAAATGTCTTTAAATTAATAACCAATTGAAAAAATCTGTTATCTGTAAAGTCGGTTTACTGACGATAGTTGAACTTGACAACGTCATAAGAAAATACTGATGGAATGGTTGCATTTTTCAAAAGAAAATTTTAATTTTATTTGTTTGATAGATATTTTGTATGGATATAGAAAAGGAGGTAAATGGAAATCACAATTGAATTGATCAAGTTACATTTATTTGTACGCATAAATACAATCGAACGCTGTCGAACGCGGAGGCAAATTCACACAATTTGAACAGGTAACCTTAACGTCACTACTATACTAAATCAAATGTCATAATAAATTGGACGTAGTTCTTCATGAAAGATCCAACCCACAAGAGGTCTCTTTCGAGAAAATGAAGTTTTTAGTTAATTGATGTAGACTTTTTGTTGTGCAGGCAGTATGAAAGAACTATTTATACTCTGTATAGAAAATTTTTTCTCTATGATTTATACAATATCATAGCATATATATAACACTACAATTTAATAATCTTTTTGTATAATTTTTAGTGTAAATTATTATATTTTTTCATGATTTTATTGGATGGATCTTTTAAGCAAAATTGTAAAATAAAGAAATGTGGCTTGGATATTTTAAACTATACTTTTCTATTGTTTTATTAGGATAAAAAATGAAATGAAAATGAAAGTTTCAGTTCTAGGATAAAATGAAATTAAATAAATATTGAAATATCGTCTAAAATTGCTTACATTTAGGCTTATATTATCGTCATTAATGGAAAAATTAGTATGTGGAGTGAAACTGAGTAATAGAGTGAAAATGTGTGGCATGAAAGATGATGTAGTAGCAAAAATAGAAAGAGGGATGTTGAGATGGTTCGGGCATGTAGAGCGAATGGACGAAAGAAGATTGACGAGAAAGGTATATAGTGCGAATCTGGAAAATCCAGAAACGGACGACCTAGAAAAGAGGACGACCCAGATAAACATTTACTGATCAGATCAGTAATGTTCTCAAAAAAGCTGGGGTCCGAAGTGATAAGAATAAAAGGAGATGTATGAAAAGAGTTGTGGATATATGCGAGGCTAGGGAATTGTGTCAGGGCAGAGAAAAGTGGCGGTCCATAGTCTCTGCCTACCCCACCTGTGGGACACAGGCGTGAGCTTTATGTATATATGTATGTAATGTAAAAATTTGGATAGAAACAAACATAGTTGATGATGTAGATTTAATTTAACGACAGCCAGACTTGTAAACGCCTTTTAAGGGTATGTTCCGGGTTTCCTACCGCGTACCTTTGTTGACGAGTAGCCCGATATTTCGACACAGTTGCATGCCTCATGGTCACGGGATGATGTATGCAACTGTGTCGAAATATCGGGCTACTAGTAGTAGCAAACCCGGAACATACCCTTAAAATGTGTGATAATAACAGCGATAGTTTGAAACATTATGTTGTAAACGCCTGACTTTGAAATGAATAATGTTAAAAAAATAACCACCCAAAATGCTTTATATCAATCACAGTTTTCTTCATTTTCTATTTCAAAGTCTGGCTGCCCTGAAAATCCATCTACATCGTCTGCTATGTCTGTGCATGCTTTTAATTTGGCATAGAAAGGTTGATCGTCTTGTGGTATAAGATGTAAAATGCTTTCAATATCTTTTAATTTAGCCTCAGGAATTGGCTTGCCTTCAGGCCAAAGTAACTCCATTTTGTGTTTGGCTAAAACATGTTCCGTTCTTCTACGTACGTTTCTCTTTAAGTCAACCTCAAGGTGGTCATCCGATAAGTTTTGCCTCATGAATATTGTGAACATATCACCTTTTTTTATAAGAATTTCTTTGGTCAAAAGCCAAGAAACTTTTCTCCCATCCACCGATTTCTTTCTATTAGTGATTGCTTTTTCTAATTTTGTGGATGAAAAGAAGTCACCTGTTTTCATTTTATGTACTTTCATCGGCCTTTGCTTTTTGCAACCTTTCATTATATTTATATAATCTTCGGCTGTATAAAGCCTCTGTTGATGCTTTAAAGCCGATTAAATTTTCCCAAAATCTGTGTCATTGGGTAGGAAACTATGGCCAGACTCTTAAAATCGCATGGTAATAGATTGTAAAGTGGGGTGGTCCTGCAATATGACTTTCAACATCAATGTTATTTTTATATTCCGGTTTTGGCCACCACAGGAATCGCTCCACAGGATTAGGTGCTTCACATTATTTTTAAGTAGTTTTGAAATATGATAAAGTAAACAGGATCCCACTTCCTGTGATCCCCTTCCAGCCTCTCCCTCTACCCACACGTAGCAATGAGCAAACGTAGCTTGGTCGTCACTGCCCGTGTGTACGCCCAAATTGTATACCCACAGCTGTCGCTTATAAAATATTATATTTGTAAGTATTCGTGGTAGAGCAAGAGTCTTTTCTAAGTCGAAAGTTATTCTTTCGACAGTTGAGTCACTTTTAGCCAACGGAATGTCGCTGTTCATTCTGTCTCTTAATGTTTTAGCACTTACAACATGCCTCTTGTGTTCTTCTTGGATGCTTTCTAATTCTTTTGCTGTGCAACCTTTTTTTTTATTTTTAAATGTATCACATTTATTACGTGTCTTTTTTTAGTGGTTTCGTGCGCAAATTGAATTTTGTGTAAAATATCTGTTTAGCCTTAGAAAGAGACATAAGCGGCACATGAGCTTCATATGATTCATTGCAGTATTGTTGGTAGATTTTTGAAAATGTCATGTCCGGTTTCAAAAAGTTGTCGCTACGCTCATTTCGACAGTAATGAGAAACATAGCGAGGAAGTTTATTAACTAAGTTAGTAAAAAAAATTCACTTTCTGGAGCTACTTTGTTATGGCCTCCGTGCACACCACGTCTATCTTGTATGTTATCTGACCTTTTCTGGCATAGTGCCGTGTTAATTCTTTTAGGAGTTGTTTGAAGTGTTTTCACAAATATTTCTCTACAAACTAATTCATTTTGTAAATAGTATTGGCGTGAGTAAGTCTTTTTTATGTCTATTCCTTTTATATTTTTAGTTTTCGTGATATAGGAACGTTTCACAGGCTCCTCTTTAACGCATGCTACAATAAACATATTATGTGTAATATATGACCCCAGCGCATAGAACTTGTCGAACTCTATGCGTCTTTTGTCGGCGGATATTACTTCATTACACTTTTTTGAGCATTTACATTGATGATCTATAAATGTTTTTTGGTCTACGTTTTGTTTCTTATAGTTAACGTACGGTAAATTTTTGTATTTATTGCTCTATTGAACTCTCCATATTTTCTTTTTCGGCCTTTTCGTGGCCTCCCTTCTGGTATATTTTTAGGTACTTCTTGTAACACAGATAACGGCTCGCATGAATCATTATTTTCGTCACTACCTTCATAATTGGGATCTTTAACTGAGTCATCGTTTAGACAGTGGTATCTAAAGAAGATGACGTTGCGGTAGGTATCATGTGCTCGTAACTCTGCATACGAGCACGTATAGGCCTAGGTGTCAACGGGGAATAAGCGGTAGCTTCTACACTGCTTTCTCCAGGTAAGTCTCTACCCATGTAAGGGCGAACAATTCTCGGAGTCAATGGAGAATAAGCGGGAGCTTCTATGCTGCTCTCACTAGGTAAGTCTCTACGCGAATAAGGATCAATTTGCACAGGAGTCGACGAGGTATAGCGGATAGCTCCAAAGTTTGTTTCAATAGGTGACCCTTTAGACGCAGCGTAGAGCTCAGGGGTGCATGCAAAGGTTTCAACACAATCAGATGGAGTTTCATGCTCGTCGTTGGCAGCAATCACTTCAGGAAGTATAGACGGTGAAGAAGGGTTAGAAGAATCATATTCGTTAATAATTTCGTCAAGTATTTTGCAATCATCTGTCATTAATATATCATGCTGTTTGTTATTACCTCCACCAATTTCTGCATCAGGTAAAATCAGCTCAGATGTATGTACAGGAACAGGTAAATATTGAACGCACTCGTTAGTAGGGACACATACATCTTTACATTCAAGCTTCAAATTAGATGTTAGTATATCTTTCGGGATAAGAAAGCTTCCTGAGTCGTGCACGTCCACAGACATAGTGTGGGTATCAGCTGATGTGGGTCTAGCTATAGAAGAATCATTAATATTCTCACCACCAAACTTAGTCTCATGCACAAGCAGTGGATTATTGCAAAGGAAGAGATTTGGAGAATCAGTTTCTGCGATCGAACGTACCGCATTACCGGCCGTTGTCGCGTTTACATCATCATCATCATCAAAAACATTAGAACTTGCTTAAATATTAAACAGCTTTGTAGTCTCTGGTGACATTGGAGGGACAGGTGATTCTGATGGTATTTCTTTATAATTTGAAGCGTAAGGTAGTTGAGGTTGCAATGACGTAATATTAGTTCTATGTCGCTTACCAAGTTCTTTGGAGGTTATTTTAATGGGACTAGACAGAGGAGAATTCTCTACTGTACTGAAATCTGTAACAACATGACAAAATATTACTAAGACTCAAATCATAACGTCACGCTTCTTTCTTCTAGCTAAATATGTACCTAGTAAAACAAAATCATTTTATTAAAAAAATATGTTGGGATTCACAAATAAACAAACTGCTTTGCAAATGTGCAAAGCAATTTGGCAAGTCCTATTTACTCTTTTTTGCACACAACAAAACATACCTACAAAGAAATTTTATACGACACAACAAATACTACCTACCTACTTATTTCTAAATAGATATTTTAAACTTATGTTTAATTGAAGAAAAATTATCAAAACAAGTATACCGAGTTAGTCCGAGGTAGTACCTAGTAGGTATTTAAATAGAAGATCCAAATGTTAAACCTTCTTATTTATTTTGCCAGCCGTCTGACCATCATCAAATGCGGACCCCGGGCCTCTGCGAGTGGGAACACAACCGGGACATTGACGGCATGATGATTATAATGCCCGAATAAAATTTTGTTTGAGGTTGTAAAAACAAATAATGATGTAGTACTAACCTTCACTGCTGCAGTCGGTATTGTTCAGTACTTCGACTAGCTTCTTTCTCAGTTTTTATCCATTTTTCACCAAGTTATACTTAACCAAGTTATAGACAACAAAAAACAACTAACAGTTCAAAAGCTCAGGCACGAAGGTCACTATAAAGTTTTTAAAATGGGTTGTAGAAAATAAATTAATTTAGTCATACAGCCAAAGACTCCAAAATATTTTTGCCCATCTGTTTTATTATTATTACTAAAAATATCCAAGTTGTTTGGTTGACTTGATGTCATACGTTTGTGTAGTGTTGATGGTACCGAACCACTTGGATCTTTTTTGCAAAACAGAATTATGATACATTTTATTAATCTTAAAAGAACCAAGCGACTTGGATCCAGTATAGGTTTTTCTTCTACCTAAACTAAATACGCAAGATGGATCCAAGTGGCGTGGTTCCTTTGAAATCATTGAAAATGGTTTATCATAATAGAACTATGTGACTCGGATCTTTTAATCTATTTTATAATGCGAAAATAGAGTTTGGTATCCTTGTTGACCCTTAAAAATTATGGTTTTAATAGTCCATTCATTTTCATACTTATTGGGTAGATGTAAATGTCAAATTAGAGTGCTTCTACGCAAATAACTCAATTTCACCCAAGTTGTGGGTTGGATCTTTTATGCATAACAACGTCCAATTAAATTAAATTGTCAAATATATAATTAAGCCGGCAATGACCTGCTGCTATCTCTGCGACTACAAACTAGTAGTTTGGAGTCGGCAGTTTCTGTAAACTGAAGGCGCTCGACTGAGGGTAGATGCCGACTACCTGCAAATGTGTGTTTATTTGGCCTCAAGACCACGGACTTTCCGGCCATGGTACGACCGATATCCGTCGACGCTGACCGAAATCGTCTAGCGCTTACAGACTTTCAGTTTGTATTAATAGTCAGTCCGAAACCTGAAACGGAACTGTTAGATAGTATGTGACTTATTACGATTAACTGAGAGACTAATATCGTCCGGCGAACTGGTAATCTGTGGGGCCCTTTAATGCTCGTATGGTCTCGCATGGCTACGGCAAAAAATTTCTACACTCCACCACTGAATATTTATAGGTTCGTTCCACACAGTTACCTACTCCTGATGTATATTATACACATACCTACTTTATTTATATTTACACACACATAATATAATACCTAAATTATTTATGAATTTATTATGTATTTCTTACACCTTTGTCTGTGCCCCTTTGGGGCGTAACTGAAAACCAGCGCCACGGCGTCCGTCGTGGCATTGATCTGAGCGTGGCCCTATTGCACTTCTATATGATGCTGCGTTTGTAATTCTATTATTATGACTTTTCTCTATCTATTTGTTTGTATAATTTTGATGTCCTTACTCTTGTGCCATGTATGTGAGTGAAATAAGTTTATTTTACTTTATACTTTACATATACACGAACGGCACAGGCAACACAACTGTCGACGATCCGACATCGTCTGCGGCAGCCGTTGACCTATTTTGATACTTGCAGGTCAATAAATCAATAATTGTAATTAATTTAATTGTTGTCGTTCCGGCCTGTTGCCAATGTACTTACCTAACACGTGTAAACAATATTAAGTATTTAGGTGTCATCCTAGATGACAGATTTAACTGGGGACCACAAATAACTGGAGTCACGACCAGAGCAAGAAAGCTGATACATGTGTTTAACAACCTAAGAGATGTTGCCACCCATGAAATTCTTGTACTAACATACAGGTCCCTGTGCCAAAGCATTATTTCGTATTGCATTAGTGTCTGGGGATGTGCAGCAAAAACGTACCTAATTGAAATTGAACGTGCCCAGCGTGCCATACTGAAGGTCATGTATCGGCTTCGATTCCGACACCCTACCACGGAATTGTATAAACAATGCAACACGTTGTACGTTAGAAAACACTTTATTTACCAGAGTTTACGTAGATATCATCATTTCACTGTTCCAACTCTTACACAGTGCAATAAACGCATAGTACGAGTACCTCTGCCCAAATGTAACACCGTGTTTGCCAACAGAAGTTATGACTATTATGCCCCAATGCTATATAATAAATTAAATAAAGATATAAAAGCGGTTAAAAAGCTCACCAATCACAAATTTCAAAAACCAATTAAAGAAAAACTTCAAGAATTTGACTATGATGCTACTGAAAGTCTGTTTCGTAGGATAGAATAAGTTATTATCATACATACATACACACACGCACACGCACACGCACACGCACAAGCACACGCACACACACACACACACACACACACATATATATATCACACATAAATGCACATTAAATGTAATATACCTGTACTTTCTCTAGAATACCTCTATAGTATGGTTACTGTATTTATACTTATTTGTCTATATACCTAAATTATAAGTTTTTGGGAGGAACTGAGGCCTGTAGCACAGTTTTTAACTGTTACCACAGGCTTCAGTATCTACTTGTTGAACGTGTAATCGGTTTTTATTGAATAAAGAGTATTATTAATATTATTATTATTAACAACTTTACACCATTACTGCCAGTGTCATGGTGCAAGAAAAACACACTGAAAAGGTTTGACTAGTTTGAGCGTCCGACCGAGCGTAAGGATTACTATGAACTGTCTAGCTGCCTTCTAGATCCGCTCTGTGACAATGTCGTAAGGAGAGTGCTTACAGCAACGCCAGGCATTTGACCACCATTTCACCTGGTAGTAAGTGACAATGCTGGAGCATGCCTGCCTGTCTAGGGACATGCAAGGCGTCCAAATTGTAATGATCGGGAACACAGTCGCAGGCAATTTCATTCCTTACTTCCACACTTAGTCAGAAAAGGAATAAATAGCTTATTTATTCCCCCACTACAGTAAAGGTTAACTGGCAGAGATTGCCTCTGACATTATGTTTGCACGTCCAAATATATGTTCGCTTTCTCCCCCTACACTACTGCGAATTGTGCGATTATATCACTCCGAGAGCACTAAATCTTTCGGGCGGTAGCCGCCGTGTATCACTCTTTCTTATGGGCATCGGTTTCTTACCAAATGGCTCTTTTCTGGCAATAGTCTCGACTTTCATTGGCCTGGTATCTATCTCTACTGGCTTATTTATTGAAGTACATACCCAATACTCCCATTGACTCATTGTAAACATGGCCTCGTAGGAAAAGAAAAAATTTTACGGATTTTCTAGTACCTAAATAGTGCATGATTCAGTATCTTTATTTATATAATACTGCAGACAAACAGTCATGCGGGTCACCTGATGTAAATAAAGGAAGGAAGTGGTCACCGCCGCCTATGCACATCAGCAACTCCAGGAGCGCTACCAATACGTTGCCCGCCTCTAAGAAGACCTCTAATATATCTCTTTAACGACTACATGGCCTCATATGGAGAGTCAACAATTTGAAGATTTTCTGGTACCTTAATCGTGCGTGATTGCGTGTCTATGTGGTATTTTGGAGTATATCTATAATTGAATTAATTGTTGTCCTTGAAATTGGTCCATATTATGTACAACATATGTATCAAAGTCGATCAAAGAATGTCTATTCTAGCTAAAACAAGGAGTAATTTGTAAGTAGAAATGACGCTAAATCTATCTATAACGTTTGTTATTTCATAAAAGCCGACAATAACCCATGATGTAGTATGGGATATGGTTTTTGATCTACGTTCATGTTTGTAATAGACGTCATAGGCTGGCGTGTACAGTTATAGATCAGTTGAACTACGCACATAATAATATTCTGTTGAATTTAATTTAATTCTGCCTATCCCTGTGAGATAAAGGCAAAATTTTTCCCATTGGGATAGGGCAGGCATACTAATCTATTGTATTGTAAAGTAAATATAATTTATTTTAGATATATCTCCTAGCGCAATTAAAAGTGTAATTAATGATTTTGACGTAAGTACAAAGCTGGAAAGAAAACTGACCGCCTACCACATATCTCATTTTATGCTAAGAGTACCATTCACTCTGCACCTTGCATGCATAAAGTCACTCTCTTTCTTGGGGCACAGACACAGAAATAATTAGGTTTCTGTGGGCACAGAATACTCATACCTAGGAGCCTAGAGAATTAAGTGTAAATTATTTTACGTTAAATCGAAAATAAAAGCTTTTATGCCTTGTTTTGGTCACATGTTGCGTAAGCACCAGGAAGTAATCCGAAAAAACTTATTTCAGTTTCAGATATTTTTATGCTATACGATAGGAAAACATCAAAGCGGCTGATAGAAAAAGAAATCAGCGGTTTCTTACATTACCTAACCAACAGAATAAGTCGGATAACCCCCGACTAAGTTTTCTTAAACTCAAATATTTTCTAAACTACTAAGCCAATTTTAATGAACAAAACTAAGAACCATCTCGATTAAACTGGTCTACAAATAGAGAGCGAGTCGTTAGGAGCGTCGGTGGTCGAGCGGTTACAGTATCCGACTCGTAAGCCAGAGGTCCCAGGTTCGAATCCCGCTCCAGCCATGTACCAATGACTGTTTTCTGAGTTGTGTACATTAGTTGAATACTAACCGATGCTCTTACGGTGAGGGAAAACATCGTGATAAAACCTGCACATTCAGGCGACTGGATGTGTAACCATGATCCAATCTGGGCTGGTTCCCCTGGTAGCAGGGTCATGGAGGTAAGATGGCAATCGCTCCACTGTAATTACCTGACCTGCCAAATCCTGGATCATGGTCAAGGCGGACCCCGGGCCCTCGTTCTCGAGAGCACAACCGGGACATTAACGCCAAGATGATTATTTTTTTAAATTTCAAATAGAGGAAACCGCATCCAAATCGGTCCGTCCGTTCGGAAGCTACGACGCCACAGACAGATACACACGCAACCTCATAACACCCCTCTTTTTCGTCGGGGGTTAAAAATTTAAAACGAATTTTGCCAAAATCTTTGAAGCAGCTGATTTTTTGCGATTTCATAGTTGGTGCCATAATTAAAGTTGTTTAAATTGTTATCACTAGAATTTGCATATCCCTTGGTATCGAGAAGGTATTAACTTTTAAAAATTCGCCACGACTCTGCTTGAATTGCCTCCTATAGATCGCTATGTTTTCAATTAGTTTCCTAGAACGACAACCGCAAAGTATCGAAATAAAATATTACCTTTGTTAATCTAGTCTAGGATAAAACTTTTATTACTTTTATTTAGATTAGAACGTAAGTGCCACTTCGTAATATTAATAATATCGATTTGATAAGTCAAGTTAAACAAATATAGTGATTCTATTGACTCTGTACTGTGGAGCTGAGTCAGAAAGTTTTAATAGGCAATTTGGAAAAGAAAACCTAAGCAGTACGGTGTTTACTCTGAAAGTTTGCACAATTCTCGCAAATCCTTATCCCCCTATTCAAATATTATTATCAAAAACAAAATGAGATTTATGTAAGTACTGCCTTAATAGGCGACTCTTAAGATATTCCTAAGCATTTAGGAGTCACAAAATCGGTGTCGTAAAGTTAATGCGCTTATTATATTTGGCTAAATTCAGTAGCAAAAAGCGTGAGAGCAAATCAAAATAGAATGTATTGCTCATGAAATAGGTCTATTTTAACAGCGCATTGTATTTTGTATTTTCAAGTTAAGAATCCGTGATTTTTTATTAAAACAATTTTAATAAAACACCGACCTCAAATCACAAAAATATGGGTTTAAGAGAGTAACATGAATATCTTAAATATCTACTAATCAGGTATGTGTGTATTTCTCAGCTGATTATTGCTAGATTTCTAAATTCAGAATCCAGCTGTTAGTGTTTAGGCTTGTTTTCTCTTTCGTTTTTTTTGGGTTTGTCGCAGTAAATATCCTACGCGTACCTAATAAATATTATTATACTTCAGAGCCTGTATATTATTATACTTCAGAGTATGTGATTTTCGACTATTCGACAACGTATGAAGTCGCGCAAAGAATGTGCGGCTGCGAAAATAAAACGGAATCATCAATTAATTTGGACCAGGAATCATCGTAAATCACCAATCGTAAAGTCCAATCTGAAATAGGTATGTCAATACGTAACGAATAGACTCGAGGATAAAAATAAAGCGTGAATATTCGTGCGTAATATCAACGATATCTTAATCTTTCCACTTTCCATCAGGTGGTCCGCATGCCAGTTTGTCTGCCGGATAATATAAAAAAAAAACTATTATCGACAATAGTTACAATATAATAAATTTAGTACAGTCGCCGGTTATTTACGTCTCTGTAAATAATTTAGAAATTCAATTTTTGAAGATTGTTGTTAGAAGTTAGAAGTGAAGTGTTGTTAGAGTTGTTAGACCATGATAGAAGACTCTACTAAAGACATGCCATCTACTAATAACTGGCCAAATCTAATAATAAAACTTAATCCAATATAACGTATCCAACTAGATTAAGGTTTTCGACTTGTTTTATTTTCCGAATCATGAAGATTTCTGGAAAATAAACGACTAGCTTCAACAAAGGGGTGACTATTATGTTCGTGGATGTTAGACTATAACTTGGTATGTTTTATATTATACGGAAGACAACGGGCCAGCAGGCCAGCTGATAGGAAGTAGTCACCACTGCCTGAGGACACCACCAACACAATATAACATCTCGTGATCGCGTCTAAGGTTTTTGATTGCAATATGCTACTACACCTATTTTCATTTTCACTTTCATTTTGGGCAGCCATTCCAAGATTTTTTGCTGTAACAATCTTGCTAGCGAAAGTGGACACGACACATCGGAAAGTTTTTCCATGTCTTACCCAAAAGTTTCCGCCTACTGTACAAATTTTATGTGAGTGATGGACGAATTTCTTCCTAAGTTGTAACGGGGTGGGGTGGGGTGGGGTTATCATCATTATGCATTAGCTTTACCTGCCAAGTTCTGATTGAGGGCCTCATTTTTAATTCTGAATTCTGAGGTTTCCCTTGTAGCAGGGTCACGGGTCAGATGATAGTCACTCCACTGTAACCTGATCTGCCAAACCCTGGATCTTGGTCAAGGCGGATCCCGGGACCTCGTGCGCGAGAGCATAACCGGGACATTAACGCCAAGATGATGAGATGACGATTCAGTCGCCTGAATATACAGGTTTTATCCCGATGTTGTCTCTCACCATAAGAAAAGCATAGGAGATTGTGGAACTAATTTACCTATATAACTCAAAAAAGAGTCATGTCGGCACTGGGGTTCGAATCCGATACCTCGACGTATGAATCGGACACTGGCGCTCTTCGAACACATACATCATTCGATCCAATAAGTTATTTGTTTGAATACGGTCTCTCGGTTGATTGCAATACATACGGCTCCTTCAATACGGGAACGTAAAATCTACAACAAGTAAAGAAATAAATAAATATTCTTGGAAATTTCACTCAGTGCTATCTAGCCCTAAAGCAAGCAAAGCTTGTGTGTATATAACTGTATATAACTATTAAGTTGTATATAACTAATATGTGTGTATATAACTGGTAAACAATTTATATATTGTTTTTTTTAAATACATACTTATTATACATGCCGCACCCAAACCCGTAACACATATTCACGACGCTCTCTGGACACATGCATTATTTAGTTCAATTGGTTATTTGATAGATACTTTCGGTCGATTTCAATACATAAAACTTACAAGTATTTTGAAATACCCTTCACTGACAGTTTGTTCCCATAATAATAATTACTTGCTCTTATTAGGTCGTTAGGATGTCATCTCCAGTGCATTCATTGCGGATAACAAAACAATTTACAAGCAAACCAAACGGAAAATGCTTTTCCAATTATTTTGTATTTGCGCATTGCGTTGTTTTAATCTGGTTAGGTGATTAACTTGAACGCTTGTATCTTTTAGATAAAATACAAGTTCTATTGTTTTTGTCAAAATAATAAGTACTGTTAGTACGTTGACCGCCCCTGCATCACATTGGGATACAATATAAGGCAAGTCCTATGTAAGTCTAGACTTATCAGTTTTACTATATAAGTCCTAAGACGTCCTTGTACCACATGTGATGCACAATATTGCTATTTTAAGAAAATAATACTTACTTGCCAATTTGAAGTCGGTAAAAATCCTTATACATCCCTGATAAAACCTCCATCATGTGGCCCGCTTACCTGTTTGTCTTTACCGTATGACATCAAAAAATTATACTTTTTTAGATTTATAATATTAGCTGTAGAATATACCAACAACAAAAATAAAATTGGACTTCACATGAATTTGGGTTGGACAGGACAATATAGAAAGTCTATTTTGTTGGAAAGTGTTTCTACGGTTACGAGCTACGATGCCAATCATCAACCATTCCGGCTAATTTGCTTCGTAATAGTCTATAAAAAAGTGGTCTAGTGTGTGTCACTGTCATATATAAAGGACACCCTTCATATACGAGAGCCATTAACTTCTCTAGAGAAGTGAGTGCCAATGAAAAGCTTTTTAGTATCGCATCGATTGGAGTATCGACGAAAGAGGAAATAATTTTAAGTCTAGAAACATAGAAAAACAAGTTTACTGTTTCGGGTATCATTCAGCGTCACACTATCGCTATGTATCGGTAGTTGTCACTATTATAACCCCACATGTATTGTGATTCAACACCTTTTTCATTACAAGTCGTATGTACAAATGAGTTCGTAATATTTTGTCTGTTTAGTCAAATCTTACAAGGACATTGGTGACCCATAGTGGTTATCCTGCTCGTAAGCGAAAGGTACCAGATACGAACCTCAGTACCGCCGTGTACCAATGACTCTTTTCTGAGTTGCGTACATTAGTTGAACACTAGCCGATGCTCTCACGTTGAGGGAAAACATAGTGATGAAAGCTACACATTCAGGCGACTGAATATGTAACAATGATCCTGAACTGCTAAATCCTGGAGCCAACACTTTTTTTTTTATGAAACCTTGCAAGCTGAATTAAATTTGAATAAATTCGTGAAATCCGAATAAGCTGAAATTTTGCATGCATTACATATTTCGGAGACAATGCAATGTTAAGTGTACTGCGCAACTTCTAAACTATAGAAAGAAAGAAAGAAAACATTTATTGCAGTAGACACCACGACACGATAATTAGGTACACAACCAAAAAAACAAGGAACTAAGCATACCTACATAAAATTAAAATAATTCCTAAATTCCTAAAGTGTCCAGGGTCTGATGATGAAGACGTAGATATGGTGATCATAGGAACTCCTAAACTATGTATGATAAGATAAACCTATTGAGCTTGGGCTCATCATCACAGCCCATAACAGTCAAGTAGAGGACTTAGGGCCTCTCCCAGGAAAGGGGAGGTTATTGCCCAAATCTCCACGCCTGGCAAACGGGTTGGAGATCGCGGTGTTGTAAATATAACAATGGTCAACGCTGCTGCCCCTTTTCCACTCTACAGAGACTCTTTTGCCTCGAAAACATTAGTCGCCTCGTACGACACCCACGAGTGTAAGGGGTTGGTGCTTTTCTACTCTGCCGGACACCACTTGGGTTCATTTTAAACTAATTTGATTGATCGTGGATGGATGGTTATCCAGTTCAAATAGAATAATAGATTTAAAAAAAAACATTTCCGAATTTGTCTTTTCTTAGTATCGGTTCTTTTCTATTATGCAAAGAGACAAAGAGATCCGAGAATTTGATTCCATAGACGAAATAATTGAAGATTGTGTCTAAAATGAGTTTGAGACTTTTCCTCGAACGACGTTACCTCTACGATAATTACCTCGATGTTTCTACCTTGATTACATTTTATCGATTGGTCGTTACCATTAGTTATTAGTAAATAGATTAAGTCACACCACGTTGCACTGCTGCCGCCACCACTAATAATGACACGAATAAATATGCTAGGACAATTTCACACAGCGCCATCTAGCCCCTAAGTAAACAAAGCTTGTGTTGTGGGTATTAGAAAACTGATAAACTACTATGTATACTTTTTTAAATTCTTATACATACCTACTACCCTGACCCGTAACAGAAATTGAAATTCACCATTTCAATGTCTGCTCGGCCGGGAATCGAACCCGAGACCTAGATTACGTAGTCACGAGTCAAACACTTTAATTAGTTGGTTATAAATGAATTATTAACGTTGTCTCACCACACTTCACTTCTAACGCCACCACTACACCGTCGTTAGTACCACCACCACTTCACCTGGTAAACCTGGACAACAGGGAGCATCAGGGGCCTCATTTTCGATACCACTCGCATCCACGGGAGCGCTCGCCTTCTAATGCTTGTCTTTTCTATCCCTAGCAACTTACCACGAGTGTAAAAGAGATATGTAGCGCACGCGAACACTCGCGTGGGTGCGAGCGGTTTCAAAAACACCCAAGAACCGTTTACCGTAAACTTTGTTAATATTCTAATGCCTTCTTACACGAGAAGCGCCAACAAAAATGTCGGAAGCAAAAACTATTTACAACTCACAATTCCTTCGTGAGGAAAATGCATGCAGCAACGTACTTATTCTACAATATGAATACTCTAGAATACACATAGCAGCGTTATAAAATATTTGTTCTGACATAGCAGTGGCTGTATTACGAAATAACTTGAAAAAGTTTGCGTGTTAAAGTTTCTTTGTATGCGCTGTTACATAAACCTCCAACGAAACTATGTACATTGTTTACAGCTGGGGCGTTGGGGCTTTGCAGAGCAGAAAATAGCTACTATTAGTTCAACAAAATGTACTGTTGGTCGTTTAAGGCCAGTGGTAGTAAATTGCTGCCTCTATAGGAAAGAAATCAGTTGGTTAGATGTGTGTCCAAATCTCGCGAATGCGGACGCCGTTCGCGAGCCGCTCGCGAACTGTCGCTGCAATAGCCCATTTGGTGCGCGTTCGTGAGATTTGGACGGACCGTAAAAAAATAGGTTCTCAAATGAAAAAATTGTTTTCATAAAATGCTTTAATCGCGCAGCTTTTGAGTGAACATCGTTATTGCGTTCAGAAGTTCCTATGGCCACCTTCCGACTCCTTCATTATACCAGCTCTATGCATTGTCATCCAAGTTACGTAGCTATACCAAATTTTATTTCTATTGAAAGACGGCAAGTGGGTTAAATTAGGCGTGCAAGATTTGTCCCAACCATACATACTTACAAGCATTGCAAGTTAAATAAAGGTTTGAAAAAAATGTGAAAATACTACAATATTATTGACATCAGTGGACATATTGTATATTAATGTACCGTCCATCTATGGATTATTACTGGACCAGATCGGAAATAAAGATAATTTTTCTGTAACGATTATTTCATAAAAATACTCGTGAGTTTCGATGTGATAAAGTAATGAAATAACAAACATACGTTGGGCCCCATATTTCGTGTTTATAATTATTTATTAATCTTATCAGTTGTGATCATGCGTGACAAATTACAAAGAGTTTGTAACATATTATTATGTCTATTTTTCCATTACCTATTCCAAATAAATTTATAATAAATTAATTTATTTATTTTAATTTTTTATTTTCAAATATTATTTTTATTTTAATGTTGTACCTAATTATCGTGTCGTGGTGTCTACTGTAATAAATGTTTTCTTTCTTTCTTTCTTTCTTTCTTTCAAATACTGACCTGAACAAAGACATAGTCATATCGATACATAGTATAAAACAAAGTCGTTTCCCACCGTCTGTCCATATGTCTATGTACGCTTAGATCTTTAAAATTACGCAATGTGTGTTAGAGTGATTTATATAGGATAGGTTAGGTTAGGCTTAAAAGGGTAGGTAGGTGTGAAGTAGGTAGAGGTTGGGTAGGGGTAGGACGCCACGCGAACGAAGTCGCGCCGGGTCCACTAGTATTATGATGTAATTTTTTATTTCTGAAGGTATTAATTTGAATTTAATAGCTAAACAAAATTGCGGACAGCGGACCAACGCATTGCGGACCATCGTCGGGAACAAATGCATCCATTGGAATATGTACAAATGCCGAAGAGACAAAAGAGGCTGTAGCCTATAGCAATTAATAGTCTTTCCTTACCCCTGTGGGATGCTTATTTTCTGCCTGAGAGCGCCGGTGGCCAAATTACTAACGGGTCCGACTCGTAAACGAAACCCCGAAGTCGACCCCCAATGACTAATAACTTTTTTGATTTGTGAACTTACGGTGAGGAATTTTGCACATTCAAGCGACTGAATGCGTACCCATTATCCAATCTGGTCAGGTTCCCTTGTTAACAGAGTCACAGAGGTCTACTGTAATTACCTACCAAATCCTTCCGAAGCGTACCCTGGGACTTGCGTGCGAGAGCACAAGCGGGTATATTATTTGTTTCGGCCGTGTGTTGACCGGCAAAGCAAACCCTATCCATTGACTAGTATCATCAATGGTTTTTTTATGCTACGCAGTGATAAATGAGCAGACAGCCCACCTAATGGCAAGCGGTAACTGTCGCTCACAACATCTATGATTCATGCGGCAACAAAAATGCAGAACTGCAGGTGCGTTGTCACTGTGACAACTACTATGAAATGCCTCATGTCTTTAATAGCGCTGGTTACCTTATCCATCAAACCGAAACACAACAATGGTACTAGGTAAGCAGATAATTAAAAATATATAAAAGAAGAGCAGCATTATTTTCTGTTGAGTATTTTTAACACTGCGATCTCATACCCACCTGGAGATTATGGTGATGCCTTCCATAATCTCCATTACACTATTATAAAATTGAAGTTAATTAATCTTAATTACACACATGCACTTCAAAGACCGGCACCGCGTTCGCTGCCATTAGGTTGCAGATGTGCTGGTCGACGGTGACCACTTTCCATCAGGGGGACCGTCTGACCGTTTTCCTCCCTTGGCATTAACAAAAATTCTGTTCCGGGCCTGGGCTTTGAAAGTTTAGGTATATTTAAAAATAAATTTAAATTGTTTCAATTAAGATGAATATGTTCTTTATTTCTATTACCTTATATACCTAATTAGAACGCATAAACAAAACAAAACAGAAAAACGTTTCTTATCTATTTAACACTAAATACAATTATATTAAATTGTACAAAACTTACCCTAACTATCCATAAAGCCTTATTATCTAAAGCCCCAGTTCCCCAGACTTGGAAAAATTGCCCAGAAGGCTGGCCGCATTGCCTCGCTGGACGGCGAGGCTAATAAGTTGAAGCAATTAAAGGCCAGCCTTTTGATTTTTAAAAAAAATTGTGCTTAGCTAGAATTAAGTATCTAGCACACAGAGTTGATAAAATAAAAAAGTACCTATTGCTGTAACGTGGTAAATCTTACCACGTTACGTCACACGATAATTAGGCTGACATTCTGCACAGCCACGTATCGAACACTGTGTCAATATTGTAGGTACTAAAACTCTTTGGTATTGTAATGCCTTCACAACACACCAGAGGCGCCAACAAAAAGGTCACAAGCATGAAAATTCATAACTCCACCACCTAGGTCACAAAGGGAAATGCATACAGTATTTTTCCAATAAACAGAATGCAATGTGCTTGCAAAAGGGAAACCAGCAGTTGCCAATTTGTTGCCAAGGCAAAATGACACGGGATTTTCAAAGAGGGAAAAGTATATATGATACCTCTGGCGTTGCTAATGATCATTTGGCTGTTTGTAAAGGGGTACCAAGACTTCAGGTTACTTTGACAGAATGCGGAAAAATGAGTATAGATACTGCACTTATTTTACTGGCAACAATAAACTCTCTTCTATAGGCCTGCTGGAAGAGATTTCTTCTTAGAAATAAGTAGTGCCTGTCTTTCATTTTTGTTATTTCTGTTTACTGTATATTGTGTGCAATAAATTGTTAAATAAATAAATAAACTCATCTTTGCGTTAATGTCCCGGTTGTGCTCTCGAGAACGAGGGCCCGGGGTCCGCCTTGACCATGATCCAGGATTTGGCAGGTCAGGTAATTACAGTGGAGCGACTGCCATCTGACCTCCATGACCCCGCTACAAGGGGAACCTGACCAGATTGGATCATGGTTACACATCCAGTCGCCTGAATGTGCAGTTTTCATCACGATATTTTCCCTCACCGTAAGAGCATCGGTTAGTATTGAACTAATGTACATAACTAGCAACAATAAACTACTTAGAGAAAATATAACTCGACGCTATTGAGTAGTCTATCACTTTAATAAGCCGCCTTCGTTATTGTATACTTTAAGATACGTCGGTTTAAACAGTATAATTGTTGTCATATTTGACATAAATATTAATTTTGGTAGGCAGCTACATAGAAACTCGTCGGTAATGATAATATATTTCTATTTTACAAGCTTTTATTTTTATTTAAGCTTTAACTTCTGTGCCCTGGAAATTTACTAGCCTAATTTCGCCCACTTCCCGGCGTTCAATTGAGCTGAAATTGAATGACATTGAATGATAAGGAACTAATGAACGCAACAAGATAACGCCATAATGGTTGGGCTCATTTGAATGGGTCTTGATGAGTTTACCGCGCGATGAAAGCTTGTTATAAAAACATTTTTTTCATTGAGAACTTTTTTAACTTAATTAGTGTAATAATGTCGTTTATATAGGTAACTTGTCTTGTCGTCAACAATTTATAATTAAGTTTATTAATACAATTTAAATAGGTTAAATAAGTTACTGTGATATATGGATTACAGATAAATGAATGGTTTGGATGGCCGCGTGGTGTCCGGCAGAATAAAATAGCACCAACCCCTTGCACTCGTGGGTGTCGTACAAGGCGACTAATGCTTTAGAGGCAAACGATCTAAAGTCTCCGTAGACTGGAAAATGGGTAGCAGCTTTTTCCATTGTTATATTATTATAACTCTGTAATCTCCAACCAGCCTGCCAAGCGTGAAGATTACGGCAAAATCCTCCCCCTTTCGTAGGTGAGGCCCTAAGTCCTGCAGCGGACTGTCATGGGTTCTGGTGATGAATGGTAGAAACAAATTGTCCTAAAATACCTATGTAGGTATTATTTAAGCCAACCTAACCGACAAAAAGTAATATGTCTAGCTTTATATACCTATATATTATAATATAATATATTTATGTTATATATTCAATTATTGTGCACGTCGTATCTGCGTTACTTTAGTCTAACATCACTCTTCTGTAGGCCTGCTGGAAGAAATGTCTTTTTAGAAATAAGCAGCGCCTGTTATGTCTTTTATACTTTTATATTTCCTGTATATAATTATTGTGTACAATAAACAGTTAAATAAATATATAAATAAAAATGTCGAATAACCCCCGACCAAGTTTACTTAAGCTCAAATATTTTCTAAACTACAAAACCGATTTTGATAAATCAACGCAAAAACCATCTCGATTAAACTGGCTTCCAAATAGAGAAAACCGCAAATCGGTCCATCCGTTCGGGAGCTACGATGCCACAGACAGACACACAAAGTCACAAAGCCACAGACACAGACGCCAAACTCATAACAAAGCTCTTTGTCTCGACGGGGGTTACACAAAAATTATAGCGTGTAATATAAATAATAATCTGAAAGCAATTTTACATTACAAAGAAACTTAAGTTTGTGTGCAGCAAAATCGTAAATTTGCAGCTACGACATTATAAAAAAGCCAATGAAAAGTTCGTACCATTTTACAACGTTTTACTTCTTGCAGTTCTTACAATATCTGCTTAACAATTTTAGAATGCCTTACAAGTATGTAAGTAAGTAAAATCTCTTTATAGCACACAACAGAGTTGCACACATTAAAAATTACAGAGATTATTGAGAAAACGTCACTTTGCGCCGTCTGTATGTATGATTGTATGTATGTAAACTCTTAATTGCCTAATAAATATCAATATGTAACTGTATCCGCTTAGATCTGCCTAATAAATATCCCTATGTATCTGTATACGCTTAGATCTTTTAAACTACGCAACAGATTTTAATAAGGTTATAAATAGATTAGAAATAAGGTTAGAAATAAAGAGCGCCTGTTGTGTCATCTATAACTATGTATTTTTCCTCAAACTTTCATGTGTACAATAAACTGAAAATAAAAATAATAAATAAAATAAGGTTTTAGATTCAATAACAATAGATAGAGTGATTCAAGAGGAAGGTTTCTAAGCAAGAAAAAAAGGCTAGGCAGGGGTAAAGTAGATGTATGTAGGGGCAGGACGCCACGAGAACGAAGTCGCGCCGGGTCCACGAGTACATTATTAATACATTAACTTATAATTACTTACTACATCAAGGTAAAAGGTGAATACATTAGAAGGAAAATTTCTGATTGTACCTTATTCAAAAAAACTTTAAAGATTATTAAATGTATGCTTCCATAAAGTTGCGAGAAACAATATTCAACAACAAAGAACAATCATTTTTCAACAACAAAGAACAATCATTTTTCAACAACAAAGAACAATCAATCAAAGAAGAAACGTTTTTACATAAAAATATTTGGGTTTTTTAATCGACCTAAGACCATTATTTCTCAACAATTTTTTTGTTTCGGCACCCAAGAAAGAGCCTAAATTTTGGAAAGGTTTTGCCAGTAGGCAACTAAATATCGCAGAAAACAACGCAACATTGATCATTACAATTATATAAATTATTGCGTGTGGAAATCGCGACTTTCATTTTCATTAAACAGAGTAGGTAAGCTGCTGGTAAGTTAGGTTTAAGATGTATTAAAATAATATAAAATGTATATCTATGTCTATTATATAGCGGCATTGTTTAACATAATATTATGACCAACATTTAATTTTATTTATTTATTTATTTATTTAAAAACTTTATTGCACTAAAATTATTACAATTGGCGGACTTAAAGCCATCAGGCTTTATCTACTATAAGCGATTACTATAATTAATTAATTAATTAATTAATGTAATTTTACTATAAGCGATTTTTCGGGAAGCAGGATTTTGAAACGTTTTCGGTCAAAGAGCGACGCGTAAGATGCCAAAGCAGGACAAAGTAATAAATTCGGCCATTTTAAAATAATTTGCGAAAAACGCGCAGGGGAAAGATATTTGAAGTTAATATAAAGTAAATGTAGAAACCAAATGAAACACAGTCTTGATTTTTGGAAAGTGCTTATTTAAAGAGCTTGCCATTTCTGTGCAATAGTTTCTTTATAATTTCTCAATACTTCATGTCTCCGTTTTTCCTCGAAAAGCGGGACCGAAATTGTCCCGCGCGGGACATTGAATTTTCGGGACGAAAGTGAAAAATCG
Source organism: Blastobasis adustella (assembly GCA_907269095.1). Lineage (NCBI taxonomy): Eukaryota > Metazoa > Arthropoda > Insecta > Lepidoptera > Blastobasidae > Blastobasis > Blastobasis adustella. The sequence goes on from OU026132.1 coordinate 5,760,488, forward strand.
GGATGTCTACCAACGCTGATTGCGATCCCCTTTAATACTAAACACGACCTCCCCCCTATTTATATGTTTTATATGTTTTGTTTATTAATGAGATAGATATCCTTAATACAAATTAGAATATCCTTATTAGAAATTTGGAAAAAAGTAAAGTAATAATTTTCCTAATTATACTAAACTTTCTTTGCGACCCCCTTTTATAAGAAACACGACCTCCAAGGACTACTCTATTGATATTTTTTTTTTAACAAAGACCTAGTCCTTATTAGAGATTTAAAAAAAAAGGAAAGTTATAATTTTTATACATTATACGAACCTTTCTTTCAGCGAATGACGGAACGGTCGTTATGGCACTTCTTAAGTACATTTTGTCGAAAACGCATTTACTCATGCACTTTTAACTGAAATTAGGAACGCAGAGGATATGTGGGCACCCTCGACTTTCATGTCGAACGAACAACTGAATCTAGTCACTTAAAATTATAGTTTTGTAGAATGTGTAGTCAATTTTAAACTTTCATATTTAAAATAGAGTTTTGGAAGTCTTAACTCGCAATATCTGGAATAATTCCACTATTAAATTAGGAAAAGCGAAGTTTACTTTTAAATATCACATTACTGTATCGTCTTTACTGTTGATATAAGTACTCGTCCATTAAATAATTCATTTTGCAGCATTAGCTAGGTACTTACATTTTAACGTTCGTTTGGCACCAAATCAAGACGTATAACTCCAACCAGTTTCAATTCAAATCAAACTAGCAATCACTGTACACAGAGAAAAAGGGAATTACTCTCGTAATCACACATTTAAATCCACACAAATCCGCATTAAAAGTTTTCCGAACAATTCGCAACCGTTCAAAATTCGAATCGCTTAAACTTCGAAAAGAAAATAGATCACGCGACGAAAACTTTTTGGAAAAAGTTACGCGACACTGGCACCCGACACCTGGACATGCAATCTCTTTACAAACCACAGATTCGATTTCCAATTGGGGTGATAACTTTTTTTCGAATGGCGTTTTCCCGCGCTGTCGCCAGCCAGGCATGCATAGCGTTCGAAACACGAAATGGTACTGAACGTTGGCAGCCAAACGGGCAAAGTTGGTAACTCGCTCCGCGGCAATGTTGGGAAATTCTTATCTACGACGTTGCTATTATCGCCGTGGAAATTCGGTGAAGCGTGCTTTAAATGAATTTAGTTATGATATTTTCACTTGTAAATATAGTGTTTTAATTATAGTAGTTTTTATTTTGTATTAAACTGGTTCGTGGCTACGTTTAAGGCACAGGGACTTGGAAGGAGATAGTACGCAGTCCAGAGGTCCAGTTTTGTACTTACGCACGTGAGCCTTACTTTTATTTTTTAACCCCCCACGAAAAAAGAGGGGTGTTATAAGTCTGACGTGTGTACCTTTGTGTCTGTCTGTGGCATCGTAACTCCCGAACGAATAGACCGATTTCGATGCAATTTTCTTTGTTCGAACGCCAGTTTATTCGAGCTTTGTTTCATTAAAATTGTAAATCTGTCAGAAACGAAATTTAAATGTACCGTAAAACGAATTTTGATCTCGAAAGGGTATTATAAGATAGATGATTGTATTAATGATAAAAGTGCATGGTGTGATGTCAACTGCAATCTATAATTTATTAAGTAATTAACTTATTTATTCACAATTTTTTATTAAGTATTTAAAATTGTAATAATACACATCTTTATAATATTGTTAAATGAATTGTATATTCGACGTTCGAAAGCGATTTTTTAAATCCTACTCGAATAAATGACCATTTCATTTCATTTCATTTCGTGTTATTTTATGAAAATCGGTTCAGTAATTTAGGAAATATTTGATTATTATATTTATAAGTATACTTGGTCAGGGACTTTTTATTATTTTCTGTTGGTTAGGTTATTCATTAATAATTGCTAACAAATTTATTTAGTAATATGATACAAAAAATAAAGAAACCTAATAATAAACATAAATATGTACACTAAATCAAATAACCCGCCCCTGATTGTCCCAGGCGCAAAGGTACCCATTACACCAGCAGCATTACCGCGCTGTATGGCAATGGCTATCCTTTGTGCTAGGAACCAACCAGAGCGGGGGTCACCGCTTCTATTCTTGATTCGGCTGCCTAAGCCTAAGCCATCGCGTACTAAGATATAAAATATAAAAATAAAAGGTTATTCATTACAAAATTTTAAGACGTGTCACGACCGATTCTTACGTGTAAGATAAACATTGATGGAGATACTTTTGTTTTAGTAACATTAGTTAGCATCAAATTGAATATAGAAATAATTCAATGTATTGTAAATCGCTGTCCTAATTGGTAACGGTCGCACGACGATGATCGTACGAGCGTTGTCATTTAGGGCAGTGCCTAGGACAAAATATCTCGTAATACTATCTACATATCCCGGTTTAATTAATTAAACTAACGTGCAAAATAAAACCACCTTTTGAGGAAGAACCAAGACGAGCTGACAAAAGTTTTCTTACCAAAATGTAAGGTTTGTAGAAAGGCGTGGGTCAAGGGTTGGGTATTCATGAGATCTGATAGCTTTTTAAAAGAACGCATTATGAGCTTTTGTGCTTAGTGTTGTGATTTTAGTGTGATAATCTATACATAGTATAAAACGAAGTCGCTTCCCGCCGTCTGTCCCTATGTATTTACTTATTTATAAAAACTTCATACACGAAATGGTACAATGGCGGACTAAAAGCAAAAATAGCATATGTATGTATCTATGTACGCTTAGATCTTTTAAACTACACAACAGTGTAAATCGGGCATAAGGGAAAGATGGCTGATTTACAGCATAGCCACTTATAAGTTTTGTCACATGTATGGCCTGAGTGGTTCAGTTGGTTAACATGCCACGTAGAGGTCCCGGGTTCGATTCCCGGACGAGCAGAAATTGAAATAATGAATTTTAATTTCTGTTATGGGTCTGGGTTTTGTATGTTTAATAAGTATGTATTTAAAAAAATATATAATTAGTTCATTCGTTTTCTGGCACCCATAACATAAGTTTTGCGTACATTGGGGCTAGATGGTGCTGTGTGAATTATCCAAGCATTTTTATTTTTATTTATTCATTTATGGCTTGCTTTGTTTGCATGAAAATAAGACGTCTATACATAGTATAAAACAAAGTCGCATCCCGCTGTCTGTCCCTGTGTATCTATTAGATCTTTTAAACTACGCAACGGATAATAATGCGGTTTTCAACAATTGAAATTGAATGGTTCAGGGGCCTAATTCTCGCGCTGTGACATCTCGAATTCGACATTTTTTCTACCCACATATCTCTATTAACAATGACATTGAAATATCTATTGCTACCAAAAAATTATTTCTCAACTATCTTCGACAGTCGTATGTTGTCGAGAATCAATTGCAGTGACGTTTTAATACAGTTTTTTGGCAAGAGAAAATGTCGAATTTGAGATGTAACAGCGCGAGAATTGCCCCCCAGAGGAAGGTTTGTAAGCAATAAAAAAGGGTAGGTAGGAGTAAAGTAGGCGTACGCGAACGAATTCGCGCCGGGTCTACAATTATGAAAAGTAATTAAGCAATATAGCTCAAGACATAATTTTCGCGTGACATTTATGTTCTACAAATAAACCATTTAATATTTTTACTACAGTATTTTGTGGCTTAAACCAACTTTAATTTAAACTCGGATTTTGCGGAACCACCCAGCGGTCTCACTTTATCCCAGTGCATTCCGGTTTGAGAATGACCCGTTTTAAATTAAAAGTTGCAAGTAGTTCTTAATGAGAACGGTTTATTTAAATTAATTTTGATAGAGCGTGGAATAGGAGAAATTTAAATGCTGGACTGGTGAAGTGCAGTAAAGGTTTACTTTAGTATACTTTAGTTGTAACTGACTGAGATTTATTATTATAGAACGTAGATTATTATTACTTGTCTATAATAAAAAAATAATCATCTTGGCGTTAATGTGTCGGTTGTGCTCTCGAGGACGAGGGCCCGGGGTCCGGCTTGACCATGATCCAGGATTTGGCAGGTCAGGTAATTACAGTGGAGCGACTGCCATCTGACCTCCATGACCCTGCTACCAGGGGAACCTGACCAGATTGGATCATGGTTATTATTACTTCTCTATACTAATAAATAAAGAGGACAGATTTGATTGTTTTCCAGTTTGCATGTTAGTTAGTTTGTTATGGACTACTTAATAAAAAATAAAAAAATAAAAAAATAAAAAATAATCGATTTCAAAAATTCATGCACCTATAAAAAGCGACATACATTATCAGCGAGTAACATAAGCCCTATGTTATCTTAAAAAAATTTGAGTCCAATAGCAAAATTGTAAAATGTAACCCAAGGTTCTTCTGGGTATGTTAACTTCAGAGCGGATGCACAAATTTAACTAATTCTTTTTTTAGTGTTTGTAATTAGCAGAGCAAGGTTTTCATGTAAGAAAAAAGGGTAGGCAGAGGCAGGGTAGGTACCCCACTCGTCCCATCCCACAGGCATACTAGTCTATAATAATATAGAATAGAAAATAGAAATAAAAAGAACAGAAAATATTTGTGGTTTTGCCTGTAATGAATAAACTAAAAACTACTAGACCGATTTCCATAATTCCCGATTTCCATAATCCCCACGAATCGCAGTGTTATTAATATAACAATGGAAAAGCTGCTGCCCGTTTTCCAGTATACGGAGACTCTAGATATTTTGTTTCGAAAACATTAGTCACCTCATACGGCTCCTACGAGTGAGAAGGGTTGGTACTATTACACTCTGCCAGACACCACACGGTCCCGAAAATAATAGTGTGTTTACGAAGAGCTAGTAATCTATATAGTCCATCGATTGGAAGGTTTCTGTGATATTTTAACACAATCATGTACCTTAACATACATTACTTCACGCCTTTTTCCCATAGGGGCAGGCATAGACCACATTGTTTCACTTGCTTCGGTCCTAGCAAATATCGCTTGGTTCTGTCACATTCAATAACCTTTCCATAGGTTTAATCTCTCTTAACCTCAGCTTTTTTAACCAACAACGAAAAAAGATAGGTGTTATACGTGTGTATCTGTGTATCTGAGGCTTTGTGGCTTTGTGTATCTGTCTGTGGCATCATCGCTCCCGAACGGATAGACCAATTTCGATGCGATTTTCATTATTTGGAAGCCGTTATACGTGTGTATCTGTGTATCTGAGGCTTTGTGTCTTTGAGTATCTGTCTGTGGCATCATAGCTCCCGAACGGATAGACCAATTTCGATGCGATTTTCATTATTTGGAAGCCGTTATACGTGTGTTTCTGTGTATCTGAGGCTTTGTGGCTTTGTATATCTGTCTGTGGCATCATAGCTCCCGAACGGATAGATCAATTTCGATGCGATTTTCATTATTTGGAAGCCGTTATACGTGTGTATCTGTGTATCTGAGGCTTTGTGGCTTTGTGTATCTGTCTGTGGCATCATAGCTCCCGAACGGATAGACCAATTTCGATGCGATTTTCATTATTTGGAAGCCGTTATACGTGTGTAGCTGTGTATCTGAGACTTTGTGTCTTTGTGTATCTGTCTGTGGCATCATAGCTCCCGAACGGATAGACCAATTTCGATGCGATGTTCATTATTTGGAAGCCGTTATACGTGTGTATCTGTGTATCTGAGGCTTGGTGGCTTTGTGTATCTGTCTGTGGCATCATATCTCCCGAACGGATAGATCAATTTCGATGCGATTTTCATTTTTTGAAAGTCAGTTTAATCAAAATGATTATTAGCTTTGTTTTATTAAAATCAGTTCATTAGTTTAGGAAATATTGAAGAATATGCAAACCTTTTCTCTCAGTTGGGTTAATAATATTAAAATTAAATTATCTGTTAGATAGTTTCTGTAAGACGGGTGAAGTTTACAGTTTTTCAGCGCATTACAGAAAACGATAATAATCAGAAAAAATATGCTATCGCAGCAGATCGATACGAAATCTTCATTTTTATTGCGTGTTTACATTTTTTATAGTTTATATTTCTATTTCAATGTTACATGTGAGCGTCGGTGGCCGAGCGATTAGGGTATCCGACTCGTAACCGAGAGGTACCGGGTCCGAATCCCGCTCTGGCCATGTGCCAATGACTCGTTTCTAATTGACGTGCATTAGTTAAATACTAACCGATGCTCTTACGGTGAGGGAAAACATCGTGATGAAACCTGCACATTCAGGCGACTGGTAGGTGTAACCATGATCCAATCTGGTCAGGTTCCCCTGGTAGCAGGGTCATGGAGGTCAGATGGCAGTCGCTTCACTGTAATTACCTGACCTGCCAAATCTTGGATCATGGTCAAGGCGGACGCCGGGCCCTCGTGCGCGAGAGCACAACCGGGACATTAACGTCAACATCATGAGATGATAAATTTCTTTTTTAATGTTAAGATATAGGTAGCTATAATAAGATATGAGATTTCTCGTGCTACCCTCGCCATCCGGCGCACCCCAAATATGCGAAATATGTGCGTAAGTCAAAGGACTGAGTTACTCTTACGTGGTCACCGCTTCTTGTTACACACACTTGTACAATTAGATGTCGGTAGTATATTTTGCATTATTATGCAGTTCTATGCTAGTTCAAGAGAAATAAAATTGATAACTTCATTATCATCATCATCATATCAGCCGAAAGACGCCCACTGCTGGACATAGGCCTCCAGAGATCTCCACAAAGGCCGGTCTTGTGCCTTCCGCATCCACCTTGGGGGAGGTCTACCCACGCTGCGTCTTCCAGTACGTGGTCGCCACTTAAGAACTTTACTGCCCCATCGGCCATCTGTTCTTCGAGCTATGTGCCCTGCCCACTGCCACTTCAGTCTGGCAATCCTTAGAGCTACGTGGGTGACCTTGGTTCGATTGCCGATCTCCTTATTTCTGTTTTCTGATTGATAACTTATAGACTATTAATTAATCGCTGCAGCGAAACTGTTAGAGGTACAGAGGCTATTTGCATTACCGCAACAAGCTTGCCACACGTTAGGTGTGACTCCTAATCCTGTTAGCGAAGCGAGGTTGACTTAGCGTCTTCCGCTGAAATCCTGAGACTGCTTGAACAGTCTCGGGAGCTTGGCACCCGTAACCTGAGTTCAGTGGTCAACATGCCAGTCTACCAAGCAAGAACTCCCGGGTTCGAATTCCCGCCGAGCAGAAATTGAAGGGATGGCTTGCCATCAGACAGGCCGTAAGCTTGTTTGCCACCTCAATGGTTTAAAAAAAGGATGAATTTGAATTTCTGTTACGGGTCTGAGTGTTAACTTTTATTTATTTACTAACTATGACCGTTACTGTTGTTTTGGCATTTTTTATTGCCTAGGCACACCGACGGAAAGGTCCACCTGATAGAAAGTGGTCAATGCACTACACTGATTACTCTGATTTATAAGTGGACGCCGAAGCGTGTTCATAATTTAATTTATAATTAGACTAGCCATGCAATATTATGGCGTCGTCGTTATCTATTATGGAGTGAGATCGAAAGCAAAGATTAAAACTTCATAAGAGACCCCATGACGTGACGGTAGGAGACAATTCATTAACACGTGTTTGTATTTATTGATTTATGTTATCTATAACTTTATGGTGTAGCATTGAAATATATTATTAATTATTAGTTACCTCTAAATACCTTATATGTACTACCTACTTGTATACCTCATCATCATCATCAACATCTCGCCGTTATGTCCGATTGCGCTCCCGCGCGGTACGTGAGGGCCCGGGGTCCGCCTTCCTACTCTACCTGGCCCACATCGCTCAGTCTTCGGCATCCTTGGCGGTGAGTTAATTGGCACGCACGTCATTCTTGACGACGTCAAGCCATCGCTTCTTGGGCCGACCTCTCCTTCCCATGTCTGGCAGGGGTGGCAGGGCAACACATTTGTTCCCATGTGTTTTGCCGGTCTGCACAAGACGTGGCCATATAATTGAAGGCGGCACTCTTGCAGCTTATCTGCGATGTCACGGACGCCAAGGCTACTCCGAATGTGGACGTTTCCACACATCCACTGCAGCACCTACTTGTATACCTACTCATCATAGTGGCGTCAATGTCCCCGTTGTGCTTTCGAGAATGAGGGCCCGGGGTCTGCCTTGACCATGATCCAGGATTTGGCAGGCCAGGTAATTACAGTGGAGCGACTGTTATCTGACCTCCATGAAACTGCTACCAGGGGAACCTGACCAGATTGGATGACTTGTATACCTACTACCTATACAAAATACCACAATACTGTTATACATGCTTCAGTAATTTCCGCCAGTCATGGCTGATGGTTTGAAGAGACAGTTATCGGTCGATTACCGACAGCTAGCGCGCTCCATACAAACGAAGCTTGATCATAATGTCCATAAATCCAATGAAATTTTAAAAACGCGCTTTGGAAACCAATATACATGTAGTTCTCAGATTTTCGTTAAAATATATCGTAGCAAAGTTGCACGGCATTTAGATTTCTTAAATGCTCTCAAAGTTTCAAAATCGGTTAGAGCAACCAACATACATCCACCATCAGAAACGTTAGCAATTTACTACCATTAGCCCAGAATACGATAGAGGAATAAGAAAAGTTTACCCCAATGTCTTTTTTTACTTCATCATCTATTACACAGTATAAAACAATGTCGCTTCCCGCCGTCTGTCTCTATGTATCTATGTACGCTAAGAACTTTTAAACAACGCGACGGTTTTTAATCCGGTTTTCAGTAAGAGATAGACTGATTTAAGAGGAAGTTTTATAAGCAAGAAATAAAGGATATTTAGGGGTAAAGTAGGTGTACGCGAACGAAGTCGCGCTGGGTCTACTAGTTTTTTATATAGAGAACAATAAGGCACACTTTTACGCAGATGGTGTCATACAAGTCCATAATGCGTAATTTTATTATCATTTTATTCTTGTCACTCCCATGATAAACTGCAATATCCAGTCGCCCACTCCTTTTTCATGATACAAACTCACCATTACACGTTGTGGTGTCGCCACTTTCTTCGCCTGACTTAGTGCTGTATGAGAAAGAACTTAGTTCATTGTAGTTTAATTTTATGCTACTGGTACTGTAGCTGAAATATTGGGAAAGTCGTGGTAAACCATAAAATCTGCCGTGACGTCACAACACAGCGATTTGACAGGCGTTTATATTTCTTCTTTTGGCTGTAGCGTTCACTGCGTGCGGTCACGCCATGCACATGGACTTAGTTGAATGAGTTATTATGATTAGAAAGTTTAAGACGAGGAAAATAAACAGATATTTGAATATGTGATGTTTAAAATTTTTCATTTTAAGGGCGTCAATGGCCCAGTGGTAAAAGTATCCGACTCGAAAGCGAGAGGTATGATGTACCAATGACTCTTTTCTGAGTTATTTATTTATTTATTTATTTTATTTTATTTATATATATTCAATGAAATTTACATTTAACAGATACCACTTCACACTCTTAAACCAGGGGGTTTTTCTGAGTGTTGCACATTCCTCAGAAAAAGAAAAAAAAAAAACAATAACTTATAACCACTTATCTACAATATTACGTAAATCACAATAAAACATACATATAAACACATTTTGATTACAATTTGGTTACAAAATGCCGACTCAAAAAGCCTACCTATATGGCAGCAATCACCACAAATAAATTGACGTGCCCGAACGGTCGAGCCATTGACTTGTACCTACTTACTACTATTACCTAACCAATAATAGCAATAAAAACATCTCCACACTAACGAACAAATACATTTCAACAAACCATAAGGAACCAAAAATGCCGGTAGATTACAAAAACAAGTAGTGATTGTGAACCGGCATCTTCACTTTCCGTTCCGGCCCTCCGGATTTTCTTTAGTTGAACTCTAACCGATGCTTTTACGGTGAGAAAAAACATCGTGATGAAAGCTGCTCGTTAAGGCAACTGAATGTGAACATGAAGGTTCCCCTGGTAGCAGGGTCACGGAGGTCAGAAGGCAGTAATTACAGGATCTGCCAAATCCTGGACCATGATCAAGGCGGACCCTGGTGCGCGAGAGCTTAACCGGGATTTTTCTTTATCCTAGATAAATTGTTAAAGTTAATTGTGGGCTTCGTCGTACTTTGCAGTACCTACGTACAACCTTCTCATGGGTTTAAATAACTGTACTTTAAGATTTTTAATTTTAACTAATTTAAACTTTGTAACAAGATGTTTGAAACAATTCTTTTCATGTGTTGCCAAATTGCCCGTTTCCACCCATCGTCATTTTATAACGGAGACGGTTATTAAAATTACATAATAGACAGTAGTTAGTTTTCATCATTGTAGCAACAAAGTTTCATTCCAGATGTTAACGTAGTGTCCTAGATCTGGTTTCATTCAATTTGGATTGCATGTGTCTAAAAAACTATGATATGTTTGAAGAGAGGTTTTCCCCGGAGAGTACAACATGGAGTTCTTCAAGAAACGTGTGCAAAGGTTTTTACGGGGTCGGCAACGCGTGGGTGGGTGGTGCTGGTATTGCAAACGTCCATAGGCTGCGGTGACTGCTTACCATCAGGCGGACCGTAAGCTTGTCGTATAAAAAAAATTCTCAGTAATTTATTTTATATTACATAAAATGCAATAAGCTAACAAGTAATTAAAGCTAAAGTGACAACCCTAACCTACTCCCCAAGATAGCTTCCATTAGAGAGAACACAGCAGCCACCGAACAGCGAACCTCATTCGTAGATACTCTAGCGACGCCGTTGTCCCATACAAATTGAAAATTATCTGCGCTTTAAAAATGAACCTTACACTTTATGGAGTAAAGTTTTAAATTGCGCAATCACCATTATATTGGGAACAGTTGCAAACTGTTAACAACTGTGTTTCCAATATTCCCCAACCGATGTCCGAAGTCGGAATACTGGATGCATATTTATATTGTAAAGCCATTTTTGAATTTGCTCGTATAATTTTCACAGATGCTGCTAAATGTTTATAAAAGTTTCTAATCCTTCCACACCGTATGTTCCTAGATGTTTACGAATTATTTTCAACACAGCTGTGTAGCTAAGTTTAATATTTTTTCTATTCAGGCGTTGACTAATCATCTTGGCGTTAATGTCTAGGTTGTGCTCTCCTATGCATGAAGGCCCAGGGTCCGCCTAGACCATGATCCAGGATTTGGTAGATCAGGTAATTACAGTGGAGCGACTGCCATCTGACCTCCGTGACCTCCTACCTGGAACCTGACTAGATTGGGTCATAGTTGCACATTCAGTCACCTGAACGTGTAAGTTGTATCACGATGTTTTCGTTTACCGTAAAAGCATCGGTTAGCATTCAACTAATGTACATAACTCAGAAAAAAGTCATTGGTGCTTGTCCGCAGAGGGATTCGAACCCGGTACCTCTCGCTTACGAATCGGATACCTTAACCCCTCGGCCACCGACCCTCCTGTGTAGCTAAGTTATTCCACAATAATGAAATCTTCGTTGTTATCGTTTTCGGCTTTTATGATGAGGGTATAAATACTAGTCTCTGTAATTTCAGCCGCGCATGTAATCCAACACTTCATGAATTTTCAGTTATCCCACTGAATCCTTGTGATTAAAAGGGTCAAAAGGACCCCTATCATGCGGGAATAGTGAGGCTTCTGTGTATTTTTGGGGTACATTTTAGATGGTTTCAAAGATAACCCTATGTAAATTAGGTATACAGTTTATAAGTCAATATTTAACTCATCCGTTTTATAGCACTGTCCTCTATCAATTATATTATTACTAGAGAGTTTTGTTAAGGGCTCGGCTAATAAATACAAGGTGTCTCAAAAGAAAGTTTATATTTAGTGGATCGTTTAAAAATAAGTAAGCCGTGTATCGAAAAAATGTTTATTGATTATTAAAATACACAATTCGGGAATTTATTTCTTAAAAATAATATCGTTCAAATGTAGACCCTCGCGTTCGCGGGACTCATTTAATCGAACAGTAAAATTACTTATGACGGCTCGGCAGGTGGACTCAGTGATGGCTGCCATTTCGTGACGGATATTGTCTTTCAAACGCGCCAGAGATGTCGATTTATTGGCGTAAACTTTAGATTTAAGATAACCCTATAGGAAAAAGTCCATAGGGGTTAAATCAGGACTGCGTGGAGGCCAATTTATGTCACCTCTACTGGAGATCGATTTTCCCGAGAAAATTTCACGAACTCGTGGCAGAGATTTATTGGACCTGTGTGACGTTGCTCCGTCCTGCTGGAACCATGTTCTTTGGTTAGCCAGGAAAGTTTTGCAGTTCAGGCACCAAGAAGTCGTCTAACATCTCCACATAACGCTCTGAATTCACTGTAATTACACGCCCCCTTAAGTCTTCAAAAAAGTAAGGGCCGATAATTCCTCGCGCTGACATCGCTGCCCATACGGTCACTTTAGGCGAATGAAGGGGTTTCTGATGCTTGCGTTTCGGATTCGTTGCAATCCAGTAGCGGCAATTCTGCTTATTTACGTGTTCATTAAGATGAAAATGAGCTTCATCCGAAAACATAATGTTGGTAAACGTTGAAAAGCGCTCAATTGCCTGATTTTCAAAGTCAAGCCTTTGACTGGCATCTTGGGGCTTTAATTCTTGCACCAATTGAATTTTGAAGGGGTGCAGCTTTAGATCTTTGTGCAAAAGAAGCGGTGTAATGATGATCTATGCACATTAAAAGCACTTGCGCGCTTCCGAATTGAAAGGTTCGGGTCATCACGAACAGACTGATTAACACTCTCCACGTTTTCTACCGTTTTTGATGACCTTGGTCGCCCGGATTTTGGTTTTTCCAGCGTTGTACCGGTCTCTTCTAACTTTTTGACCCATTTTCGAATAAGAGGAATGCTTGGCGCATCATTTGAGTAGCAAAAACGTCGAACACTGCAGAAGCTCCTACGCGCTACGTCGCCGAATTACCGTTTTTGTAAAACTCTCGCACGCACAACGCGCGGTCTGCTCCTGAGAAACGCTCCATAGCGACTGAATGCTCAAGAACCAGGCTACCGAATGACATAACCCCCGCGCCCCTCGGATTCGTTGCGTTCACGCAGTAAACTAAATAAATATAAACTTTATTTTGAGACACCTTGTATATGCTCAAAATACTTACATTATCAAATTTTTGGCCTTGTGGTGTCCGGCTGAGCACTAGAGCACCAACCTCTTACAGTCCTGGGTGTCGTACAAGGCTACAAATGTTTTCGAGGCAAAACAATAATAGTGTCCATAGGCGGGAAAGTAGGCAGCAGCGTTTTCTATAGTTATATTTATAATACTGCGATTTCCAACCCGCCTGCCACGCGTGAAGATTAGGGGATTAGAACCTCCCCTTTCGTGGGAGAAGCCCTAAGCCATGCAGTGAACTGTTATGGGGCTGTGATAATGATGATGATATGATGACAACATCCTTGAGCGCAACGATCAAATAGACAGGTTGTGACAAAGTTGCCGTAGCAACGTGCGAATTTGTATTGAAATAACCACCTACTTTGAACAGCACATCCTAATTCATCGTTGCGATTCAGGATCGAGAAACTTCAGATCAAGGATAATTGAAATAAATGAACCATGGTTTGAAATAAATGTTTATTTATTATTGTTATTTATTATAATTCTGAGAATCCAGTGCAGCATGTCACTGATCCTTTAGCGAAGTAAATTATTTGTTGTTACATCGCTATTGTAGATGCCATATGGATTGGCGACACCGGTCATTATCCTAGGTGTTGACATAAATCCAAAAGTGTGACTCAAAAATAAAGTTATTTAAAACTTACCTAAACAATTAAAAATAGACATTAATAAAAAAATTCAAGGATTGCACTGACAGACAGGCCCTGTGACAGCAACCCTATGGCAGTACAGTATCACAACTTATCTGACCCGGTGGACAAAACTATAACAAAACGTCCCCATTTTTAATTGTAATTTTGTTGTCAACTAAAGCTATGCCGTCATCGAGTCAGATAACACAGTAAATGACTTGGATAGGGCCAATGACCGCTATCGCCAATGCATACCATGCTGTATGTATAGGTTTCTTTCTAGATATTTAATATCGGTAATTCCAGATCCTAATCGATCTTGGCAGTATTCAGCAAGAATTCACGTCCATGTCAGTATTCGTTGACCCAAGGAAACGGAGCTACAATGCAGTACTTCATCATTTATGTCAATTCAATACTCTGGTTTTTCTCCAGTGGATTTATTGGTTGCCAATGGCACTGCGATAATATAGTAATTATAAAAAGAATTCAGAAGTTAAAGGCATGTCAATGCGGCTGTTTGTTTGGTGACAAATGAGTAGACATGCCACCTGATGGTAAGCGGTAACTGTCGCCCATAACATCTACGTCTACATCTCCGAAGAAAAATTCGTGTAGCTCAAAAGCAACTTTAGTGGGCACGAGATTTAGATATCTACTTTTGTATTATCAAAGGGTTGCAGGCAACAAACACAAATCCACAGGTGCGTCGTCACTGCGAGGATTAATATGAAATGTCTTAGGCTTGTAATTGCGCTGGCTACCTTATCTTTAAACCGGAAAAAATGCAAGCATTTGACGACCTAAGTGGTTCAGTGGTTAACATGCCCCTCCGATTCCCGGCCGAGCAGAAAATGATATGATGAATTTTAATTTTTGTTACGGGTCTAAGTGTTATATTTATAATATAACACCTAGCCACATAACAGAAATACATAAAACAAGCTTTGCTTACTTTGGGGCTAGACAGCGCAGTACGAATTGTAAAAGCATATTTATTAATATATTTATTGTAGCTTGTCTCGCTCGGAGGGATTAATAACGCTTGCCAGAGTCGTACCACACAACCATTACCGATTTTCATAACGAGATCATATTGTAAAGAAAATGATGATAACACTACCACCATTTTCTAAACCAAATTTCCACTCATTTCATTTTCCATAAGTAGATTTTCTAACCTACGTCTCTATTCGGGCAACTTCGCCTACTTTCCCAAACTGGTCCACTTCTTAACGAATCAGTGGTATATTCCAGGATGAAAGTTATAGCAAAGTCGTATAAATAAAATCAGTGCAGGAGTGGATTTTTCTATGTTATATGGCAGATTATAAGATGTTTTACGGCGAAAAATATTTCTAATTCTTTTATATTTACTCTATTGGTAACTAAAATTATACTTTATTATTAAAAAACAATTTCCTAATTATTTTTATGTTGCGGAAGAGCTTAAAAAATATTTGAGAGAGCATCGGTGACCTAGTGGTTAAGGTATCCGACCCCTAAGCGAAAGGTACCGGGTTCGAATACCACTGTCGCCATGTACCAATGACTCTTTTCTAAGTTATATACATTAGTTGAACACTAACCGATGTTCTTACGGCGAGGTAAAACATCATGATGAAACCTGCACATTTAGGCATGATCCAACCTGGTCAGGCTCCCCTCGTGGCAGGGTCACGGAGGTCAGATGGCAGTCGCTCCATTGTACTTATCAGATAAACCCTGGATCATGGTCAAGGCGGAACCCGGGCCCTCGTGCACGAGCACAACCAGGACATTAATCGCCAAGATTATTATTTTTTGAATGGTGCAGTCTACAATGTGCATTCAAATCCACCAAATGCCTGTTTACTTAAGTTAGGAAAGACTGTACTGAGTATTTCTTTTAACTGACGTATAAACGTTATTTATCTACACTCATAGCGTAATGTTCCAATTATATATTCGAAAACAGTTGTTTAAGGATACACTTTTTTCACGCCAGTCTATAAAATTTAAAAAAATTACTTTTCGATACAGCATTTCCCATACTATTTTCATTACAGCTGTATCGAAAAATAACTTTTTAATCATTATGCAACACTTTTCTTTTTTAAATTTTTGTCGGGCGCCGGGACACGGCTAAATGTAGGCTGAATACCTAAATGTCTTCAACAAATTCAAAATTCCTGTTTACGTTTGTGATCAGTTCATAGTCTGTGGTTGTGATTGTGTACATTTGGAATTATTTTCCCGCTAAACAGAATATTTTTTCGACGTGTAGATACAACAGAACTGACTCACAGCTACTTCCAGCGAAGTTGAAAAAATTATAGGTACGAAATTTTAACATGAAAATATGAGTGTAGATAAAGTAGTGTATGTAACTGCATATTTAAACACTCGTGTCAAACTATAATCATACTCAGCTACGCCTCGTATGATAAACAGACACTCATGTTTTAATACCCCCTTTTATATGACGGTTACTACTATTTCCAAATCGGTTCAGTGGTTTCTGAATTCTCCACGATGATGTACATGCTATTTCCTATATAGTTATATAGTAGGTATATTATATATCATTATAGGTATTAGGTATAATTATATGTAGTTTATTTAGACAACTGTGTGAAAATTTAAAAATGTGCACTAGCACATTATCAACTGCTTCCCCGTTACGGTACGGTTGGCTGGAAGACATCTCTTACAGAGATAAACCCACCTTTGTAAGCGACCTCTTGTAATAATTGTTTTTTCTTGTTTCTTGTACAGTAAAGTATTGATTAATATATTAATCAATTTTCTAAACAGATAAACAAACAGTTTGTACTTAGTACTTACGTAATATCTTAACCTATACCCAATATTATTTTCAACAAATGTTGCTGCAATACTGTCTTTATCAACATCTTTTCTACGATTTTGTTGCAACTGTTTCAAGCAACCATTGTATTTTGTTCACCTAGTCATGAATGTAATTGATAAATCTGATTGAATGAAATCATTGACGATAGTATTTGCGAAATAAAATATACGAAATGGCCTAATGAGTAAAAGAGCACGTTTCAACATACATTATGTGTCTACGTGATCTGCCTTTATTACATTATCAAGCTTCAAATAGGACGCAAAACAGAATTTATGTAAATAACCTGACCGACAGAATAATCGTGGCCATGACCTATTATTTATTTATTTATTTAACCATTTATTGTACACAAGATTTTTACAAAACTATTTGACAAAATATATCAGACACAACAGGCCAACTTATTTCTATAAATATATTTCTTCCAGCAGGCCTACATCAGAGATCGTGACTATTTTACATTTATTTAAATATTTTGTGAACTACTAAACTGATTTTAATGAAACAAATCTAAGAACGTTCTCGAATAAACTGGCTTCCAAATAGAGAAAACCGCATCCAAATCGGTCTATCCGTTCACAGCCACACACCGCAAAAAATCTAACAGATACACAGATTCACAGATACACACGTCAAACTTATAACACCCCTCTGTTTTCGTCGGGGGTTAAAAAAATAATCATTTTTACTTTAAAGATTAGGTGGGGTGTGTGAAAAAAATTTGTAATAAACAAACGCTAGGTTATTAAAATTGCCGCATAGAGTTCTAAGCAATTTTTATGACCTTTTTCTGGTAATTGCTTCTTTTCTACCAAACTTAAATAAAAATAAGTTTTTAAGATACTCCCATCGTACGTCATCTCTGTTTCGATAATAACTAAATTAATATTACTAATCATATTAAGCGTTAATTTGCGAGACTCCATAAGTCATTACGAGTGGTTCAGTGGTTAACATACCGGTCTGAGTCAGAGGTCCCGGGTTCGATTCCCGGCCGAGTAGAAATTGAAATGATAAATTTCAATTTCTGTTAAGGGTCTGGGTGTTATAATATGCATATTAATTACGTAATCTAAATAGCACCAATAACACAAGCTTTGCTTACTTTGGGGCTAGATGGCGCTGTGTGAATTGTCCAAGCATGTATTTATTTTTGCTAAATACGCGCGTCATTTCAAACGGAAGCTTCCTTCTTCGCCATTCAATGGAATTATAATTATTAACGAATAATATATACAATATTGTTTCTATCTATGCTAAGCCTTAGCATGTATCTCGTAGTTTATAAACTCATTTCCTACCTAAATATAACGTATGCTTTGCAGAACTACGCATAACTTTCTCACGCTAAGGATATAATCATTCTGTTAGATACATTGCAAGTTGGTATGCCAAGGGGTTGTCTTTGTTCCCCGGATTAGCGGGAATCCCTGTTAGGTAGACTTTACTTGAAATACCAGGGTTTATACATCGTTGGCAACACAGCTTTTCACTTTGTTGTGTGGTGTAACGTTGTAGTTTTCGTCCATAGATTTTTGATTCTAATATTAATATTAATGGGCTTGTCTTTTTTATGTCATACGGTAGGCAAACAGCCAAGCGGGACACCTGATGGAAAGTGGTCACCACTGCCTATAGACTTTAGCAAGATCAAGAGCTAATGCGATAGCCAATGCGTTGCCCACCTCTACAACATGTTGCTCTGGCAGCAAAAAGGCAAATGCCCCTCCACTGTAAAAAACACGGTTCCCCAAATCCCCTCCTCTGGAGCACTGGAGACCTTCCTAACCAGCAGAAACACAATACTATTTAAAAGTGTATTGTTTAGCTGCGGTATTCTGTAAGGTGGAGGTACCCAGTCGGGCGGCTCAGATTCGAACGGGATACCCCGCTATGCCCAACCTCTCTTAAAATTATGTAGATAAATTATTAAATCGGCATCTGACTAACTTATATATGTTTTTTTTTAATGAAAAATAGAGGAAGGCAGAAAAGACCCCTTCAGCCGCGTACGAAACCGCGATTTTGTAACTGGTTTCAACCGAAAATTTTCCAATTTCCCCGTGAGTTAGCGGACTCGAGGTCCAGCTTGCTCGATTGTCTAACTTAACTGACAGAACAACGTAGTATCATCCCCGACTAGTACACTTATTCTTAAATATTTCCTAAACTACTGAACCGATTTAAGGAAACAAAGCTAAGAACCATTTTGAACTGGCTTTTAAACAAAGAAAGCGGCATCGAGATCAATCCATCCGCTCGTGAGCTACGATGCTCACAGATAGACACACACGTGTACTCAACACAGCCACAGATGCAAATGTTAAAATTATAACACCCCTCTTTCTTCGTCGGGGGTTAAAAAAGGTGGACAGTCCGCCCACTGGTACCGTAGACTCTTGTAACCTCGGCTAATTTTCGTAACATATTGACACATTTTCAAATCTCCTGCTAACCATTTCTTTCCCTTCTATTTTTTTTTTGGACTTGGGCTTTTGGAACGGAGTGCCGTGTGGTGTCCGGCAGAGTAGAATAGCGCCAACCCCTTACACTCGTGGGTGTCGTACAAGGCGACTAATGTTATCGAGGCAAAAGATCTAGATCTAGATCTAGTCTCTATAAGGGGCAGCAGCGTTTTCCATTGTTATATTAATAACATTGCGATCTCCAACGGCCCTAAGTTCTGCAGTGGACTGCTGGCTGTGATGATTTTGATTGTGGAACGGAAAGGGAACATTCCTTTAGCCATTTCCCAGTAAAAAGTTAGGAAAATAATAGGAAAATAAATCGCGGAAGGAATCGAAATTTGGAAGGGTCAATGCAGGTATATTAGTGTAAAAAGGAAATAGAAAATTATAAACAAATAAATAAACTAAATTTCAATATATATTTTTGTAATATATAATAATTATTTGAGAGCATAAGAGAAAAATTCCTTTTCCTATCAACATACCATCCTTGTATGTTGATAGGCAAAGTAATTTAATTAACTATTAAAGATTCAGTAAACAAAGTACGGTCATATTTAAGAAAGGAGAGAAAAACATGTCCCAGATCAACCACGTCAGAACCACATTCACGAGATTCGTTGACAATAATTTCAAAAACGGAATAAACGATGCGGAGCACAAGTACGACTTAATCTCAAGATGGAAGATTGTCTTCTGTATAAGAATAACAATACTTGTTGCATTATGGATATTGGATAAATGCTTTCGAAGTGTGCGAGTCGAATACAATAACAATACTGGTTGCATTCTGACTTGTAAGACAAATGCTTTCGAAGTAATCGAGTATTGACTGAGTCTCACAATGTTTACACGACAGAGATGTCGTTTAAAAAAATGTAGGTAAGGTTAAGATGCACAATGTAACTTCATCTACCTTATGTAGGTACTTCTTAGTAGTACCTACCACAAAACGAGACCGAACTATTGTTATAGGCATTGTATTTAAATTTAAAGCACTTAAAACTAACACTGAATAAAAATAATTAAATATTGTATTATGTGAGGTAGGTAGTTAGGACTTTTTGACGTTATTTTAATGAAAAATTCCCTTAAGCGGCTCAATTTTATCTTTTTTATTTAAATACTAGTATACCTGTCGCGACTTGGTTCGCGTACACCTATTTTACTACTGCCTGCCCTTTTTTATTGTTTATAAACCTTCCTTGTTGAAAACCGCATTAAAATCGATTGTGTTGATTAAAAGATTTAAGCGTACATAGATACAGACGGCGGTAAGCGATGTTGATTTATACTATATAAAAACTACATAGTTTGTTATCCGCGATATATACACAGTAGATCAAAATGACAGCTTTCGGGTGAATCAGCCAAGAACTGTCATTTGGATTTACTTCGACAATATTCCATCCCTTCTGATCGTGCGCGAATAACAGAAATTTGTAATATGTTATGTAAACAATATTAATTATTGATGCCAGATGAACATGTTATTCATAAGTCCGACTCACGCTCAAGTTACATAAGATCTAAGCGTACATAGATACATACTCTTTTTCGTCGGGTTTCAATAAAAGGCAGACAGTCCGCTCATTACTCACTAGTACGAAAAATGTCACCATAACCTTCACACGTAAACCGTATGTATGTGTGAAGTGTATGTGAGTGTAAATGCGGAGTATTGTTCCATGAAATGCCAGCCAGGCAGCTCGTTAGCTCGTCGGGGTGCTATTGTTACAGCTTCCACCCGGATTACCATGAGCACCTGAGCTAAGCGTTGGCAGACAAGTATTCTGAGCTAAAATCTAAATTTCTGGGATAGTGTACTTGGGGGAAAAACTTTCTACAAAGTTTGTTGGTTGTGATGTTGCGACTCTGTGATATTAGTTTAGTTTATGCGTTTTTTAATTTTCATAATCGGTTCAGTGGTTTCTGATTTTTCATCATTTTATTAATGCTGTCTACTATATATTTATGTAGTAGGTAAAGGTATTATATATTATTATAGGCAATTATGTAAAACAAAAAAAATATCTTAGCGTTAATGTTCCGGTTATGTACCTTGAGTAAGAGAGTTAATTAATTCTTAAATCCCTAAATTCCATTTCAGATATACTTTTTTGAAGAATTGGTTGTCCTTGTCGTTTTCGAACTCTTGGTATTTATGAATTTGACGTTCCTTTGTTTGCGTCGCGAAGCTATTTATGGACAAATAAAGGAAACAAAAATTGTGCGTCATTGTAATATCACAAAATCTCGAAGGTACCTACCTATTATATTGAGTTGAATTTTTTAAATTAGATAACAAATAGACCTCACGCATGAGGGCCCGGAGTCGGCCTTCAAAAGTCAAAAGTCAAAAGTCAAATAGTTTTTATTCAGTTTACAAAACTCTTATGAACGTCATAAAATACAAAATTATGTTTTAAAAATACATTTCGAAAAATGGGGCTGCGGGCCATGGCAACATTGAGCCGGTGTGCGTTCCAGACGTTATTGGTCCTTGGACAGTGACTTACCGCCCGAATCAACAGCAAATATTATACGAACACAAATTTGTGATAATAACTAATGGTTAAATCACAACCATACGTGTTTTCCGGTAGGTACATACTGCATACCTGTGAATATACAACAATTTCACATTTTAATAAAGTGAACATAACCTAATTAATTAACAGTGCATTTATATTTTAGCTCGTTTATGAATGAAAAACAATAAAAGGGAATGAGTCTTGCAATGTATGACTTGAGACTCCCGTAAATGTATTACGGGAGTAGATGGATGACATAATGGAATTTACGTAAGTTTTCGTAAGTTTTCACGTTCTAATTTAAATTCAAATTTGACCAAATACACGATTCTATGAATCAATTGATCTAATATTACAAATGTCAATAGTTTATTCACTCAAATTACAATACAATAAATAACATTAAATTATTAAATTGAAATAACCCATAATGATTAAATGTCAAGATAGTAATATATTGATGAATATCAACATGTAAAATTAGAATTAAATTAATGAAAATAATAATGCTCATTTCAGGTTCAGGTTCAAACTAAACCCAGGGATGTTTGTCTTCATTATAGGCATTTATTTTGTAATATGCTTTAGTCAGTAATACTCTCGTAATAAAAGACTCAAACTCATTGAAAGGCAATTTCTGAACTTCCCCTGGTAACTTATTAAAGAAAGGAACACAGTGGCCAATGAAGCAGGATTTGACCTTGGACAGTCGAAAGCGCTCCACCGCCAGCCTGTTCCTGTGTCGAGTGTTATAACTGTGTTTGTCGGAGTTTTTGCAATAAGAATTAATGTTTTTGTAAGTGTGTATCAAATTATAATATATATACTGGGATGCCACAGTTAGAATACCTATTTCTTTAAAAAGTTCTCTTAATGAGACTCGTGGACCCAAACTGTAAATGGACCCAAACTGTAGATGGCCCGTTTTTGTAACACAAAGATATCTTGAATCTCAGCCGCAGTACCCCACAACATTAGACCATAGGACATAATGCTATGGAAGTAGCTAAAATACACAGTTCTGGCTATTTCAGTATTTGTAAGGCTCTTTATTCTTTTTATTGCATAGATAGCGCAACTTAATCTTTTGCCCAATGCAGCCAACTGAGTCTTCCATTGTAATTTGCTGTCCAGTGATATTCCTAGAAATAAAGTGGATTCAGAAAATGACAGTTTATTTTTGTCAAGAAAAAGGTCGATTTTATTAGTAACTACATTGGGCATCTGGAATAGTACACACTAAGTTTTATTTGGATTTAAAAACAAGTTATTAATTTGAAACCATTTGTGCAGTTGCGAGAGAGTACTACAACCTTGATCATGATCCCGGATTAGGCAGACCAAATAATTACAGTGGAGCGACTGCCATCTGACGTCCGTGACTGTGCTACAAAAGGATCCTGATCAGATTAGATCATAGTTACAAAATCAGTTGCCTGAATGTGCAGGTTCCATCACGATGTTTTCCCTCAACGTAAGAGTAAGGATTCAACTAAAGCATATAACTCAGAAAAAAGTCACAGGTACATGGACGTAGTGAAATTCGAACCCGGTACCTTTCGCTTACGAGTCGGATACCTTAACCACTCGACCACCGATGCTTCCACACACATAAAATAAAGTCGCTTCTCGCCTGCTGTATCTATGTACGCTTAGATCTTTTAAACTACGCAACAGATTTTAATGCGATTTTCAACAACAGATATAATTATTTAAAGGTAAGGATTATAAGCAAGAAAAAATGGTAGGTAGGGGTAAAGTAGGTGTTCACGAACAAAGTCGCGCCGTGTTTCCTAGTAGGTAATAAAATATTACACAAAACTGTACTAACTCTAACTAAGTGAGTTAGCAGCCTTCTTTCCTTCCTATAGCATTAAAGACAATTTCTGTAAGACAAATAGCCCGTATGACAGAATCCATTTTTCAATTTCATGTCTCACCTCGCGGAACCTGGCCTAGTATTAATGGACAGTAACATTAGTACTTTTATTGGACAGCGAATTACAAGACGCCGATGACCGTTCGAAGTGGACATGAAAATGTAGGAAATAATTGCCAAATGTAAGATGAAAAATTTAACATCAATCATCATCATCAATCATCCTAGCGTTTATTATGGCTTATGCCAGGGTCCGTTTCCAACTTTTCTACCCTCACTTCTCCCGGTCTTCTGCATCCTCCCTTTGTAAGCCATTGGCTATCGCATTCGACGATTATGCTTTTGTATACCTGTAGGTAATAAATAAGACCATTGAGCTTGATCAAGGCTTCACTTGCTTTCGATAGCTTTAAATTTATATGACGCCCAATTCTTATTTTACCGTAAAAGCATCTGACCATAATACATTTGCATGTAAATAAAAATTACATCGTCAAGGTACCTAAACTAGCATCCTAACTAAATATTATTCTCGAAGTCACTCCGCTTCAGCAAAACCTTTCCACGTCTGTGCCTGTACCTACATAACCCTTTAGATCTAAAACGCTGCGGTCATGGTCTGAGGTTAGGAGCGGCCTGAAAATTTGTTTCACCCTTGGACAAAATGAAATTCTCAAGCGAGGGTAGGTCAATACCTACAGCTCTTTGCTTTGCAAAAAAAAAGAAACTCAGAGCTAACAATTACCTATTTTTTATTGAATACCCATTAATTATTTTGTTCGTTATTAGTAGCTAGTGAGCGCAGGTGGCGTAATGGCTAGTGGATCGGCCTCGTAAGCGAGAGGTATCGAGTCGATCCCCAGTGCCGCCATGTACCAATAATTTCTCTTGAGTTACAACACATAGTTGGCACGAAAAGCCAGTGCAAGCTAATTATTGCGATATTTGAATATCGAATACGTCTCGTCGAAGACATTAATTCTGCCGTCATAAGAAGTAAACGCGGAACAGACAGTTTTCACAAAAATGAGATTTGATTACCTTTGAACCTAAAACAAAAGGTGCTGCTTAATTTTTTTTTTATCTTGATGAATTAACGTTTTATATTTGCGGCTGAATTAACGTTTTAGGGTTAATTGCGTAAATATTCATATTATTATACATACATATACCATCACGGGGTGCCCATGGGTACCGTAAATACCGGACAGACGTACAAGAAGCCTTCCTTCCACTCGTGTTTGAAATCAATTCTTAGTTTACAAGTGCGGATGGTACTTGGCATTGTTATCATTATATACAATGTTATTACAGTTTTGAGCTGAATTGGATCATAATTGCAATTGAATCACGTTGGCGTTGGGACCATCGGGGGCAATAAGGGCTTAATTATTTTACAAGCTTCTATTTAACTGACCGTGTGGTATTTGTGGGTCAACTTTTGGAAGCTGAATTACAACAACTTTCTGTAATAAAACCAACCAGAATAAAGTACAACAAATAATATATTGTTCACCAACTAAGTTGTAACAATCAACTAGATTATTCACAGTACATATGTACGTAAGCACGTTCACTTTGCCTCCCAGTCGCAGGAGAATAGGTCCCTGATATTTGCGACAGCTTCGATATATATAGTCGTTTCCCCTACCACGGAACATCGAACGACTCGACCACCGATCAAACAGACTACTCAGTATGACAGATGACTTTGACAACTGTCATTTTTCATTTGACAAATGACGTTTCAGATATCATTCAATATTCCGATGGTAAACAATTTTTTAAAAAGTATTTGTGATAATCAAATAATCCGTCTTTTCCACATTCGGCCATCCTACTGCGTGCACTCTCCCGAGGCACGCTAAAATCACAACATTCGGTAAAATCACAACAACCTACTTTTATAGTTTTGTTATTGAGTGCTCTATAATCCACACAAAGGGTGGATTCTCCATTCTTTTTCCTAACTAACAAAATAGGACTAGCGTAGTTGGACTCTGATTCTTGAACTATATCGTTCTTTACTAATTCGTCTACCATTTCCCTTAATTTCTCGCGATCTTGATAGGATAACCGGTAGGGCCTATAAACAAGTGGAGTTTTATCATTTGGATCTATATCCATCACAGTACTTTTGGCGCAACCTAATTCGTACATTAATATAAAATTTATTTAAATTTTTAATAAATGTACGAATTTATTTAAATAAATTTATTTATATATTTATTTAAAAGTTCGTACAACCGCTCGCAAGTAGACTGGTCCACATCTTGTCCTAATCTTATTAGTGATTTATCAAGGGGTGGTAAATCCTTCCGAATTTTGTCTGTGTTTATCAACAACGTTTTCGACTCCAGAATTTGATTAACTCTAGCTATCAAGGTATCAGCTTTTAACGTAATAGGATTAGACGTTAAGGACGTTACAAATATCATGGCTTGGCCATTGCTAACATTATAACATCCTTGGTGTAGATGATCCTCTTGATTTGGGCTCAATCTGGTACCTGCGGTTGTAAATATATCTCCAGAGTAGGGTTCTTTAGTGTAGACTTCTACCAACCCTCCGTTACTAATTGTGGTGTCTTTGGAGACCGTGTTGTTTATCAATCTTTTCAAAAAGGATTACAACATTTCTGACATCCGATTGAGCTGAATTCTTGCATACTTATGTATAATATTAATAGTTTGATTTCATTTTATTTCATTTTTCTTTGAGTGACGGGGATATCCATTTCTACCGCAAAGTAACAGTGTCTGAGTTGTATCAGTTTATAGGATAAGGTAGCAGAAATTACAGTCGAGTGGCATATCATCTGAAATCTCAGTGACAATGCACCTGCGATGCGCTGGTTTTTATAACTGAAACCTAAATTCATGAATGTTGTGCTATACTTACCGTTTTGCATCAAATGGGCTGCCTGCAGCATGAAAAAATATCTCAATCCGCTGAAAGGATCGTTCAAAATTCTCACGGTAGTGTAAAAAGGGGTTGAAAAATAACTCTAGCACTTTTTAGTCGCAAAGTCTAACGAAAGATAGTTCGAAGTACACGAGCATTCCAGTCGCTATAACCGGGGAACTAGCCGAGGGCAAAGTTGTGATGGAAATTCCATTTTCAACTCCTTCCATTCGTCGTTGGTACGCTGAAAGTTTACAGTCTTATTCAGTGTGTTATACGTACAGTACGTAAAGGGTAGTAAATGCAACTTAATTTGTAAACATAGCTCTGTCAGTAAGAAACATGAAATTTTGTTCCTTAAATAAACGAATTTGAATTTAAAGTGAAGCATGGAGCTTGTCGTTATATGTAGACATAGACGTATCTTTATTTGGTCCAATAACACATTCAAAAAACTTAAAACTAACAGAATAAGTAAGTCGGTAAGTAATGCACATTGGCTAGTTGACACAAGGTGTCTCAAAAGAAAGTTTATATTTAGTGGATCGATTAAAAAAAAGTAACCGTGTATAAAAAAAAAATGTATTGATTATTAAAATACACAATTTGGGAATTTATTTCTTAAAAATAATATCGTCCAAATGTAGACCCTCGCGTTCGCGGCACTCATTAAATCGAACAGTAAAATTACTTATGACGGGTCGACAGGTGGACTCAGTGATGGCTGCCATTTCGTGACGGATATTTTCTTTTAAACGCGCCAGGGAAGTCGGTTTATGGGCGTAAACTTTAGATTTAAGATAACCCCATAGGAAAAAGTCCATAGGGGTTAAATCAGGACTGCGTGGAGGCCAATTTATGTCACCTCTCCTGGAGATCAATTTGCCCGAGGAAATTTCACGAACTCGTGGCAGAGATGTATTGGACGTGTGTGACGTTGCTCCGTCCTGCTGGAACCATGTTCTTTGGTTATAGCCAAGAAAGTTTTGCTGTTCAGGCACCAAGAAGTCGTCTAACATCTCCACATAACGCTCTGAATTCACTGTAATTGCACGCCCCCTTTCGTCTTCAAAAAAGTAAGGGCCGATAATACCTCGCGCTGACATCGCTGCCCATACGGTCACTTTAGGCGAATGAAGGGGTTCCTGATGCTTGCGTTTCGGATTCGTTGCACTCCAGTACCGGCAATTCTGCTTATTTACGTGTCCATTAAAATGAAAATGACTTCATCCGAAAACAAAATGTTGGTAAACGTTGAAAAGCGCTCAATTGCCTGATTTACGAAGTCAAGCCTCTGACTGGCATCTTGGGGCTTTAATTCTTGCACCAATTGAATTTTGTAGGGGTGCAGCTTTAGATCTTTGTTCAAAATGCGGTGTAATGATGATCTATGCACATTTAATGCACGTGCGCGGTTCCAAATTGAAAGGTTCGGGTCATCACGAACAGACTGATTAACACTTTCCACGTTTTCTACCGTTCTTGATGACCTTGGTCGCACGGATTTTGGTTTTTCCAGCGTTGTACCGGTCCCTTCAAACTTTTTGACCCATTTTCGAATAAGAGGAATGCTTGGCGCATAATTTGAGTGGCGAAAATCATTCGAATCACCGTTTTTGTAAAACTCTCGCACAAACAACGCGCGGTCTGCTCCTGAGAAACGCTCCGTAGCGACTGAATTCCCAAGAGCCAGGCTACCGATTGACATAACCTTCGCGCCCCTCGGATTCGTTGCGTTCACGCAGTAAACTAAATAAATATAAACTTTCTTTTGAGACACCTTGTACAATGCAGTTTGTACTTAACTCTGTGCCGGGTCTGGAGCAAAAAGCCCCTCCAAGTCTCTCGACTGGGTTTATATACCCAACATTCAAACGGAAATCAGACATTTCAACCAATGACGGCACGTTATAATAATTCTAATTAACTATGAAATATTGTGCAAAGATACTAACCAAAAACATCGAAATAGCTCTTAAAACTATTTTTTATTAGATATTTTACTTAATTAAAAGATAAATTACATATTTAGAAACCACACTTTTAGTTAATTAGTACTGAATATACTCAAAGATTAAACATCGTTTAGGAATCTCTTACATTCGTTCAGAAATGTTTATAATTTTGTTTGGCAATATTATTTATTATTAATTACGATAAATTTACCTTTAAATAACAATTAAAAATAGACTAAATACCATATAATATAACACACGCGTGTTAGTAAATACGAATCTATATTTCTGACGATTATACATACTAGACTGGTCCAAAAGTAATTAGCCAGGGGTTTGTTTTACACCCTATTGTTTTAATTTTTGTATCGTTTAAAGGCAAATTTTAATACAAACTCCTTAACCAAAAATCACTAGCCGGCAACTTTTAGTTATTTTTTTATCGATTATTAAAAATAACATGTCTGCTATAAATCAACCCCTACGACGGAGATAACGCGGGAAGCATTTTGTTGTATAATTTATATAATGTTTGTATGATTATAAATATGGATTAACGTTAATAGAATCACATGAAAATTTTATCAGCCCCTTGGGTAAATTGTCCCTTGCCTATGCTATTGTCGTTTGTTGATTTTATGACTTTAAACGAGGTCAGAGCGACCTGAAACATTAACCTAGACCAGGGCAGCCGCCAAAGTCAGTCACTCTAGAAAACGTCATCAGAGTATAGTCGCTGATAAAAGAATGTCACAATATTACTAGCTGTGAGATTCAGTATGAAATACAGTTTCAAACCCATGTAGTTTCTATAATTTTTACGGACCATAGAAATTATGTATCATGAAATGGCACAAGTAACTTTCTGCTCTTTTCTGAGAATGTGGGCTATTATTCGAAATACAACCTTCCTAACCTTAAGCAGTTAATGTAAAATAGTAGAAACTACCTAGGATCTAATTCTCATTTCATCCTGAATCTTATTCTTGTTAATGTTTTGACATTTTTCTAATAACGACTTTACCCTGATGACCTATTCTGAAGTGACGGCAGTTGGCGGTTGCCTTAGTCTAGGTACATGTTTGAGGTCGCCCTGACCACGTTCAAGCTTATAAATTCAATAAATGACAATAGCATATGATAGGGGCAATTCACTAAATGTGCTGATTAAATTTTCAAATTATTTTTTATACGTTAACCCTAATAATATAATCAAAATAGATCTGCCACGAAATGCTTCCGATATTACCAAAATAGTATGGATTTGTATGGGACAGACATGTTATTTTTAATATTCGATAAAAAAATAACTAATGGTCGCCGGCTATTGATTTTTGTCCAAGCAATTTGTAATAAAAATTTTTTAAACGATACAAAAATTATAACAATAGGGTGCATAACAAGCCGTTGGCTAAACACTTTTGGACCAGCCCACGTATAAGCAGCCATATGGCTGATAGAGCGTCGGTGGCCTTTTAAGCGAGAGGTACCGAGTTCGAACCCCACTGCCCCATGTCTCTTGGTGTTGCTGATGTCCATAGGCAGCGGTAACCACTTTCCATCAAGTGACCCGCTTGCCTGTTTGTCTGCCGTATAAAATAAAAAGAATTATCAGTGACTCTTTTCTAGTTTATGTACATTTGATGCACACCAACCGATGCTCTTACGATGAGGGAAAACATCGTAACGAACCCTGCAAATTCAGGCGGCTAATTGTGTAATCATGATTTAATATGATACGGTTCCCCTGGTAACAGGGTCACGGAGTTCTGACGGCAATCGCTCCACTGTAATTACCTGATCTGTCAAAACCTTGATCATGGTTAAGGCGGCCCCAAGCTCTTGTGCGGCATTAAGATGATGATGGATGACGACTAGTGTTTGTTCGTTACATTGAAGTTTCAAGGAAGAGCAAAAAACAAACAAGAATGTACAATTTCATGCGAACCCTTTGATCTAGGGCGGATTTCGATTTAGAGGTTTACAGTTGTTTTATATTTGCCCCCTTTATTCTTTCGATGATGTGAAAATGCCCTTAGGTTGGATCGTGTGAAACCGACTTAAGGTGAAGCTCATTCATCTTGTGGCGTAAATTTCTCGATTATGCTCGCGCACGCGAGAGCCTCGGCTTCGACTTGACCATGATCCAGGATTAGGCAGATCAGGTAAGCTACTGCCATCTGACCTGACTGATAACAGATTAGACCTGACTGACCACATTGGAATACCAGTGGTCACAGTTGGCCATGTGGTGTCCGGCAGAGCAGGCTTGCACCAACTCCTAAAACTGGTGGGTGTCGTACAAGGCGACTAATGTTTTCGAGACAAAAGATCCAGAGTCTCCGTAGGCTGGAAAATGAGCAGCAGCGTTTTCCATTGTTATATTTATAACAATGCCATCTCCAACCCGCCTGCCAAGCGTGAAGATTATGGCAATAACCTCCCCTTTATTGGGAGAGGCTCTAAGTCCTGCGGTGGACTGTTATGGTGTGTGATGATGATGATGATTCAGTCGCTTGAATGTACAGGTTTCATCACGATGTTTTCCCTAAACGTCAAGCCCGCGCCTTGTTAGATTACCTATAGGTATGTACCTATAATAAACGAAATTAGTATTATTACACGACAATTATACCGATAACCAATGTTCTTACTAATTTGAATAAACATTTCATAACCCTTGGCCTTTTAAAGCTATTCTGTATTGATTTTGTTGCACCTATTCAGAGACTGAGGCTCGTTTGTGCTTTCCTCCGCAACATCCTACAAATGTTTGGATGTTTGTTACTCCTTCACAACACTGCTACAACTACTGAACGGTTTTTGATGAATGTAGGGCTGCTAGAAGTGATTTATTTTTAGAAATAAGCAGTGCCTGTTGTGTCATATATTTCATGTGTATTTTGTCATGTGTATAATAAACTGTAAAAAAATTGGCAGTCTATAGTTAATCTATAGTTTATCTGGAAATTAAATATTTTTTTTCTTAATTTTACAAGACAGGCATTTGACCGCCATCACACCTGTTGGTAAGTGACGATGCGGCCGAAGATGAAGCATGCCCGTCTTGGTTCCCGCGAGAACGGATCTAGGACGTTATAACCGCAGGCGAAGTCGCGAGCAAACGCTAGTAACAATAATAATATCTTGAAGGGTTGCCAATCTGAGACTGTTTAACCAGTCCAAGTCACTCCTAAAGAGTTGAAAGCTCGTTGCGGTGCTGAAGTTCGTCTAGTCTCTAAGTAGGAAACGGCCTCCCATCCAGTCGCGGGCCCTGCCTGCGTTGCTTAACTTACGTTATCGGTCTCGCAAGCACGATGCCACAGTAACGTCCTTCGTTCTCAATGACTCGTTCCCAATGTAAAAGAGCACTATTTTCATAGACTTGATCCAAACTTGATAAAACTTATAGCACAGAAACATTGTCAATTTTCATATAATCGAGACATAATTAGGAGACCTTAGATCTCCCCTGGGAACTTTCTGGATGCAATCTGATTATACAAATCTAGAGCATGGAAAGAGGAGGACCTAACCGAATGAAAAGGCCGTTTACGCCACTGCGAGGAAGTTTAAGTCGGGATTTCGATCTGACGCAAACTTT
Source organism: Blastobasis adustella (assembly GCA_907269095.1). NCBI lineage: Eukaryota > Metazoa > Arthropoda > Insecta > Lepidoptera > Blastobasidae > Blastobasis > Blastobasis adustella. Next base: position 5,792,495 of record OU026132.1, read on the forward strand.
CCCGCTGTAGAGTAAACGGCCTAACCCATAAACAAGGGGCCAGTCCACTTTACGGAGTAAGTTTCTAGGTCTATGGTGCGACAGCTTATCTCGAATTGAATGTTGCCATCTTGAAGCTAGTGTCTTTATGAAGTTATAGTATAACCAACTTGTAAATAACTTCAGGCAAACGAACCAAGGTCACCGACATAGCTCTAAATATTGCATGACTGAAGTGGCAGTGGGCAGGGTACATAGGGCCCAGCACATAAGAAGACGCAGCGTGGGTAGGCCTCCCACAAGGTGGACTGACGACATGGTAAGGATCGCAGGTACCAGCTGGATGCGGAAAGCACAGGACCGGCCTTTGTGGAGATCTCTGGAGGAGGCCTATGCCCAGCAGTGGGCGTCTTCTGGCTGATATGATGATGAAATAACTTAATGGCTTCCGCTATCTTGGGTGCGTCGTACGTTTAAGTCAGCAATCGTTTTTTTTATACTACTGAGATGGCAAACACAGTTCGATTTGATTCCAAGGTGTAAAGATGAACTTCCATGACATCGCAACCGTGTGACGTCATTGCGATACTCTAGATTCAAGATGGCGACGTTCCATTCGAGATAGGCGGTCGCATCCCGTGTATTTCGTAGCGCAAGAAGCATCTCCTTAACAGTACACTTTCGGGGCGTTGATTGATTTGCGAGCGCGAAGGGTGTAAAATGGGATTGAGGTCCGGATGGGAATAGTTTTAGGATAGGCCATGGAAATGATAGCGACGTGAACAATACGGGGCGGGTAACCCGATGACAGACCTTCGTCGTCTTGTGGGGTCGTGTATTGGAAATGCTTTGTAGTGTTTACTTTATAAACATGGCCAAAAATATGGACAATTTTCATATTCAATCGACATATTGTGCAATAGTATGTAACTTACATTTATATTGTCCCACTAACCTTATTGCCTAAGATATAGGTAAATCGCTTACTTACTTTAGGTATTTAGTTTAAAAATAATTTCATGTACGTACATTATTTTATGCTTAACCATAGATCTGTTGTAAACAACTTTAATTTCATCTGTAGGTATACGTATTTTTCATCCGTACAAAAATAATGCAACATGTAACTTTAGACTTAAGTTTTTAAATATTATAATTATAATTTGGAGACCTTAGATCTCCCCCTGGAAACTTTCTAGGTGCAATCTGATTTTCCATATCTAGAGCATGGATGGAGAAGGTCTAGAGTTCAGATACCAAACTGATCTAAAAGGCCGTTTACGCCACAGCGAGAATTCGATTTCATACACGTTGCGTTGTATGAACGACGCAAACATTCCCGCTGGCCACTTCCCGCCATCTTGATGGCCAGATGTGCATAATCAGATGGTACCCAGAAAGTTCCCAGGGGGAGATCTAGCCGCTGAGCATTATTTAACGCTGCTGCTTGTAGGTACAGAAGGTAGCAAATCAACCTACCCATTATCAGTATAAAACGAACTGGCGTCACTATGTATGTGCGTACAAATGGGAAACGATCTAAAGTCTCAACAGAGTTGGTTAAGGCTTACTGTACTTAAACATTTTTACTTTTTAAAGGCATGGTCCGGGTTTCCTACCGCGTACCTTTATTTACGCGGTAGAAAACCCGGAACATACCTTTAAAATGTGTGATAATAATAGCGATTATTATCGCACCTTTTAAAGTTAAATTTTTACCTGTAATAAAACCGCTTTCATTGTAGGCACCGAAGCAATTATCATTTCAGTATTTGCTTATTTCGCTCGAAAACAATGTATCTACTAAATCCAGATATTATATTCACTCATTGGATTCATGTCTGTGTTAGCCGGGGCCCGAAATAATGAGACTTTATTCGAGCCACGTCAGCCGAAGGGAAATTACCTAATTTATATTTCCCCTTTCAAATATGTTGCCTGAATTAGGAGGCTTGGAATAGGCAATTTTTCTTTCACGGCCGAAAATGCAATGGGAAACGTATGTAGACAGCTTGAACTCCCTTTTCCAAGTCGCTGATTAAATATAAGGCAGGTGGGCTTTTCTTGCTTGATTTATTATTTCGATGAGTTTCGTTCGACGTCAATTGGCATTGGGGTAGGAAATGTATACTGTCGAAGCATAATAAGTCAGAAGTATTGTGTTATACTTTGCGTATTGAATAAATATATAATTGATACACATTCAGAACAGCTGTTGTTTATTCTACGATCACCAGAATAATAAACAACCAAGTACAACGTGCTTTTGTATACAGTGTTACCATTTTGAGCACCTCCGAATATATTTATTCCATTTATTTCCTATATAATGGAATGTGCTTTATGAATTGCACCACCAATCACAAATGTCAAGTTTGACAATTTACTGTTTATTTATTAACAATCGAGTAGATTCAAAATGACGTCAATTTAAATACAGCAGGAAAATAATTGCAAGTATCGGATCAGCTGTTAAAATATTACAGTTTTTTGTTAAGGCTTAACCAAAAGATAAGGTCTGTTATATGAGTGACCTCCTGTTACAATAGTTACAAGTAATGTAATTAGTAAGTTAGTAACATTTTAAGTTTACATTTTTTTTCTTTAATATTGTAAGACCGTATTAATAGTTATGGAAAGTTTTATCATCATCAAATCAACCGGAAGACGCCTACTGCTGGGCATAGGCCTCCCCCAGAGATCTCCACAAAGGCCGGTCCTGTGCCTTCCGCATCCAGCTGATACCAGCGATCTTTAAAAGGTCGTCGGTCCACCTTGTTATATGTCTACCCACGCTGCGTCTTCCGGGAAAAGAACAGGCGAGCAGCATCACGCTGCGTCTATGGAAGGGTTATGAAGATAAACTCACAAAATAAAATTTGGTAGGTTTTATGGAGTTTACAATTCCAAACTTATTATTTTGTGCCGAATCCCAACAGACGAGAAAGAAAGAAAGAAGACATTTATTGCGTAGACACCAAACATGATAATTAGGTACAACAAAAAAAAAGAACAAAGAACTAAGCGTAAAAAGATAAAAATTATATTACGAGAAAGTTTAATCTCAAAATACACCTACTCGTCAATCCGTTGAGTTAATTCCACAAATCAAGCTACCTACCTACTGGTAGGTTTCATCTTGGCGTTAATGTCCCGGTTGTGCTCTCGAGAACGAGAGCCCGGGGTCCGCCTTGACCATGATCCAGGATTTGGCAAGTCAAGTAATTACAGTGGAGCGACTGCCATCTGACCTCCATGACCCTGCTACCAGGGGAACCTGACCAGATTGGACCGTGGTTACACATTCAATCGCCTGAATGTGCAGGTTTCATCACGATGTTTTCCCTCACCGTAAGAGCATCGGTTAGTATTCAACTAATGTACATAACTCAGAAAACAGTCATTGATACATGGCCGGAGCGGGATTCGAACCCGGGACCTCTGGCTTACGAGTCGGATACTGTAACCGCTCGGCCACCGATGACGTTCCTATTGGTAGGTACTGTGCAATAAATCACAGTTTTATTTTAGGCAAGAGCGCCGCAACAGATTTTGTGACTGTTTTTTGCGTGTCCCGAACAAACTTCCTTGCTTCGCCGTCTCAACCACCATGGCCCATTAATCTTAGTTTATCCAACACTTGCTTACTTAGGTTACTTGTCTAACACCCGTAGTCACAAACAATACTTGTCTAACACCCGTTGTCGCCAAACTCGAATTAGGCATTACCTAATTAGGAAACTTGTCTTTAGGAATGGCCTTAGCCGATTGGTGTATTTCACCAAATCTACACCTCTAGGCCGTGTGGTGTCCGGCAGAGTAGAATAGCACCAACCCCTTACACTCATGGGTGTCGTACAAGGCTACTAATGTTTTCGAGACAAAAGATTTAAGCGCCTCCGTAGACTGGAAAATGGGCAGCAGCGTTTTCCACTGTTATATTATAACACTGCGACCTCCAACCCGCCTGCCGAGCGTGGAGATTATGGCAATAACCTCCCTTTTCTTGGGAGAGGTCCTTAGTCCTGCAGTGGACTGTAAAGGGCTGTGATGACACCTCTAGGCAAGATTTTTACAGAATTTCGTTATAGTGTTGGTAAACTGTAGAGCGCCACAAACTTATCTGAACCGCTGACGGTTTCGTCTTTAATTCCTAAGTATTTGAGCATCAAATTTAGGCGATTCCTATGTTTGGTGGCCGTGTGGTGTCCGTCAGAATAGAATAGCACCAACCCCTTACACTCGCGGGTGTCGTACAAGGCGACTAATGTTTTCGGGGCAAAATATCTAGTCTCCGTAGACTGGAACATGGGCAGCAGTGTTTTCCATTGTTATATTTATAACACTGCGATCTCCAACTCGCTTGCCAAGCGTGGAGATTACGGCAATAACCTCCCCTTTCGTGGGAGTGGCCCTAAGTCCTGCATTGTACTGTGGTGGGTTGTGATGATGACTATGTTTAGTGAAAACGGACATAAGTAGCTTTACTATGCGTTCTCACAGTACTCGTTTGCTAATTATTACATGGCTCTTCATTTTGACGGACGCAGAGTTCCGATCCGGTATTGTCAGTTAGAACCGCATTCGTATGCACTTTGGGAACTCATCATTTTACTAAAATTAAAATCCCGGTTGCGGTCTTGCGCGGTACGCGAGGGCCCGGGGTCCGCGGGCATTTAAGGCTAGTGTTTGCTCATACGAAACATGTTTTGATCATATTTTCAATATTACGCTATTAAAGCCAACGAAATTTTGTAGATGTGATCCAGAAACCAATATATATGCTTATTGTGTGTCAGTTTTTCGTTGATATATATCGTTCCAAAGTTGCACGAGATTGAAAATTTGTTTAGAAATCTTAAATCCTATGTAACTTTGAAACGATATACGTATTTTATATGGTATTCTAGCTGCACTGACCAGGTTCCCCTGGTAGCGGGGTCATGGAGGTCAGATGGCAGTCGCTCCCCTGTAATTATCTGACCTGCCAAATCGTGGATCATGGTCAAGGCGGACCCCTGGCTCTAGTGCGCGAGAGCACAACCGGGACATTAACGCCAAGATGATGATGGTGATTCTAGCCGCACTAATCCTATTTGTAAATTGCAGTTTTGTTATTGGCAGTACTATAACAAAACTGCAATTTACAAATACGGGAAAACAAATCGAAAAGGTACGTCGCGTGTAAGTCCCGTCTAATATAATAATATGATATATGTATTTGCCTATACTTGCCTAACGATCCCTCGACTGAGAAGCGACACGAAACGGAGCGTGTCCCGTAACAAACGTAAAACAATCACACGATTAGTTTTCATGATCCATGGTGTCATAAACGGAAGCACTGGAAACAAGCCAAGCTAGTTGGAGACATTGGTATGAGAACACCTGTGGGCTGGTTTGTATGAAAATAGTACCTATATAGCCGTACTGTTCTTGTTTCGGTATTGGTACTTAATAAGGTATTATTAGCGCGGGAGACCCAAGAAACGATGGATTGACATCGCCGAGTCGGAGGCGAGAGCCAACGGCTTGCGACGTGAGGATGCCAAAGATCGGTCAAAGTGGAGAAAACAAAGTAGGAAAGCGGACCCTGACAGCAACCGGGATTAATCGCTCTGATGATGATGACTTAGCTATATGGTATTCAAAGTATTAACTTCACTAATCCTATTTGTAAATTTCAGTTTTGTAATTGGCATTACTACTTGGCCGTGTGGTGTCCGGCAGAGTAGAATAGCACCAACCCCTTACATTCGTGGGTGTCGTACAAGGCGACTAATGTTTTCGAGGTAAAAGATCAAGAGTCTCCGTAGTCTGGAAAATGGGCAGCAGCTTTTCCATTATTATATTTAAACACTGCGATCTCCAACCCGCCTGCCATGCGTGGAGATTATGGCAATAACCTCCCCTTTCGTGGGAGAGGCCCTAAGTCCTGCAGTAAACTGTTATGGGATGTGATGAAAATGAGTCTACCTTTCTTAGATATAAATTATAGTAGTGGGCTCGGAGCGACGTTCGCGTGTGCCTACTTTACCCTAATTTGCCTAATAGTTACACTCCGTTACCTACGGGGTGTCGCGTCCGCTGAAACCTGGAAAGCCTTCCCGGCTACAGGTGCTCCCAGGGGGTGTTTAGCACGTAGGCGCCTAGGTCTTTTTTTTCGTGAGTCGTGCATAACCAGCTGGCCGGCCGGCTGGTACTCATGAGAGTTCACCTCCTCCCTCCCAACCGCTATACCGGAGGGTGCCCATTTCCATTGCGTTGGTCGCAAAAATAAAACCCCGTAATTCAAATGCCGGGTTAGCAAACCTTGGGTGTCTTAACAAGTCGAACAAACAGACTACCGCCAGAGGTCAACGCCCTGATACGGTATCCCCCCACGTGTGTTTCGCGCACGTAGGTACGAGAGGAAGACAATGATGATATGGTTTAAGACTTTCGTGGTTATTCACTACACTTTTTCACTCCACATTCATATTATCGGGTTTGTCACCACAATTAGTACTTAGACTGTCCACTCAACTCGTGACCGTGACGCATGCAACTGCGTGGAAATACAATATTAACCGTGGTAACAAACCCGATAATATAAATAAATAAATAATAAATAAATATTCGCGGACAAATTCACACAGCGCCATCTAGCCCCAAACTAAGCAAAGCTTGTACAATGAGTTCTAGATAACTGATATACTACTTAAATACTTTTTTAATTACATACTTATTATACATAGAACACCCAGACCCGTAACAGAAATTAAAATTCATCATTTCAATTTCTGCCCGGCCGGGAATCGAACCCGGGACCTCTTGCGTGGCAGACCACTGAACCACTCAGGTCGTCAGACACATATGTGTAGTGAAAGTGTAATGATCATAATCAGAGTCTACCACATAACCTTACATGGTAACCCTATCGTACGCCTTCTTGAGATCAACGAATACCATGTCCAGGTTTATATATGCACGTCTATATCCCTGACGACCTGCTGATGTGATATATCGACGACCTGAGTGGCTCAGTGGTCAACATGCCGTCTTCCACGCAAGAGGTCCCGGTTTCGATTCCCGGCCGGGCAGAAATTGAAATGATGAATTTTATTTTCTGTTACGGGTCTGGGTGTTCTATGTGTAATAAGTATGTATTTAAAAAAGTATTTAAGTAATATATCAGTAATCTAGCACCCATAGCACAAGCTTTGCTTAGTTTGGGGCTAGATGGCGCTGTGTGAATTTGTCCACGATTATTTATTTATTATTTATTTATTTATCTTTCACACCGTCGTCCGTTATACCTCGTCTAGGAGCCCTATTTTGAACCGCTCGCATGTACACGAGCGCTCGCCTGCACTACCTGTCTCTTTTACAGTAGTTTCCAGACATAGAAAAGGCGAAGAGAGAAACCATAGGCACTTGAAGGCGAGCACTCGCGTAGTTGCGAGCGGTTCGAAAATATTGCCCCAGGCATAAAATCGAATTGGCTCTGAGATCCCTAACTAGTTACATAACTAAGAAACACCTACCAATATAAATTACCGATATGATAGACCATATCCGTGGAAAAGAAATCACTAGGACATATTTTCCACTTCAGATATGCGTCGTGCATGCTACGGTCTCAGTTTTATTGCATCGACGTATCGCAATATGGAGATGAGATGGAACTAGATGGCTACATATATCGAGACAGTATTCGATTCTTGAGAGTTACGAAACCTACTGGATGATTTATATTGAATTCGCGGTGGAATTCTAAATGAAAAGAGGTAGCGCCGTCAGCCTTTTGGGGACGACTGCATGGCAACGAACTAGAGTCTGTTATTTTATTTTATTTATAGGATTGCCTACAGAGTTCTACTGTTCCTATGACTCCAAGGTTTGCTGGTAGAATACTCAATTAATGAGTTAAACTCGCCTTTGTACATCTCTGTTACTGTACTGTATAATTATGTAATATTTGTGAACAATAAAGAATAAAGAGTAAAGAGAGTTTACAATATTATGGTCTTAGCTAGTTGGTGGCTGCTTGGTGGATATTTTTTGACGATTGTACCCTAGAATAACAGGGAATCACAACATGTACAATATATAATACTTAATACAAAGTCGTAAGTGTGTATATACTGTATATTACGAAGAACAATTATGTAATTACATAATTCAATATTAATAATAAATTAAAAGAAATTATAGAGTATAAAGTTATTTTATCAGAGCGTCGGTGGCGTTATGGCTAGCGGATCGGCCTTGTAAGCGAGAGGTACCACGTTCGATCCCCAGTGAGGTATAGATTTAGACGTCACTTTCAAAGTTCATGAATTGGGCGTTCCGTCTAGTCAGTCAGCATTTTTGTAGCATACAACCTATATTCATGAATTGTAGATGTTATAGACGCCACCACTTACCATCAGGTGGGCTGTCTTCTCGTTTGTCACTGAGTAGTATATAAAAATTTCGTGTTTTCTTTTGTGCTGGCTAAATAGACCAGAGAATACTTTTTATTAGCACCAGGCGGAGAATTGAATGCGCAGGTTCCTTATTACAAATCCCACCTCCAAGACGTTAGCTGAAAACGTGCTCACGGAAATTGTTGACCAAATTTTAAATGGCCTAATTAAGTTGGTCACACCCGACGCTCTGAACGTTCAAAGTACGGACACCCATTAAAATAGCACCTAGTTAAATTTTAACGTTCTTTCCCAACGCTTAAGTGTCGTTAGGTTACTATTTCTGCCTGCAAACAGTAATATTCGTTTAGTAATTTATTTAGGACATGGAGAGCTTAGGTACAGGGTGATTAATCTAAATAGGTCAATGGGGACAAATGCAAAACTACAGAGACTACTAAGATTTCTCCTTAACCTAATCAAAGGTGGAAAAAAAAATACCAATAATAAGCTTGTAGGTTTTTAAAATCTCAGTTCCGTGTGAAGTCGAATTCAAACTACTAATTTTTAAATTCGATGTCCTGAAACTGGTCCTTGGTTTTTCAAAAAGGCCTCAAAATACAAACAATATCTTTGCAAAGCCTACAGATTTTACATACATAAGAAAATGTAGTAAGCTAAAATACATATAGAGCAGTTTCGTCGAGAGTTGGCATATGCCAAGTTTGAAATATAACCAATGAGCTGTAGCATAGGCTGTAGGTTTTTATAGTTGGGGCGCGGAATTGTCAAACTTAATTATTTTATCACAACAAAATTTGTTGTTTTTCCAAAATTATTTCTCACATATTCTCTACAATATATTTGTATTTCAAAGGTATAGGTTGAATGTAAATGTAAGGATAAGGTCCGGCTGAAAACCAGCGCTGCATCGTTCTGCTGCAGCTAATGCTGAGTCTGGCCCTTTTTGACATCGCATTACTCCATATTTGAATCGCTTTATTTAGTATGAGTATTGTGATGTCTAAATAAATAATGTCTATGTCTATGTCTATGTAAATGTGTTACTACAATATAAACCTATAGATGTACGTCAAAATTACCAGCGGAATTATAAGGAGTTGCCGTAAAAACTTGCGAAACGTGTCGCCTTTCGATGACCTCTCCGAAAGGGCTGCCTGTGTGCTTAGGGAAGCGGAAAGGTATTGGGCAAGGATATTTTAGTACACAGCTTTTGTGTTAGGCACAGGCGCGGAATTATCAACGGCGCGGTATAGGTATGCCAACTCTCCCCTAATTGTTTAGATTTCCTTTCTTTCACGAAAAAAGGTGAAATACAAAGGATAGGCCGTAAGTCGCTTTTTCAAGTATAAACGATAATCTGGTATGCGTGTCGTGAAAAAACAAATGACAAGCGACGGCGAGCAATTCAATAGAAAAAGACAAAAAGGTTATTGAGGGAGACAAACAGTCATACAGTGTTGATTCTCTATGTCTACCCATACCTAATACGGGAGTAATTGTGTATGTAGGTATCGTAGGTAGATGTAAATCTATACATAGTATAAAACAAAGTCGCTTCCCGCCATCTGTCCCTATTTGTTAAAATATGTATCTGTATTTGTATCTATGTGCGCTTAGATCTTTTAAACTTCGCAAAGAACTTTAATGTGGTTTTTATCAATAGATAGAGTTATTCAAGAGGAAGGTTTATAGCAAGAAATAAAAGGATCGGTAGGGGTAAAGTTGGTGTAGGGTAGGCGTAGAGTAGGTGAAGGGTAGATGTAGAGCAGATGTAGGGTAGGGTAGGTGTAGGAGTAGAATGCCACGCGAACGAAGTCGTGCCGGGCCCGCTAATACATGAATATAATATTCTTGCATCGATACCTAACAATACCTTAAAGCACAGCTGACATAAGATCTCTACATAGAAACGTAATAGATAAAAGCCTAGCTACAGACCCGAATGGAATTAAAAACCGATATCATCCGATTACATGGCTGTTGCACCAACTACTAGGGCACTACCGCTTTTTCCTTTTAATTCCGTGAAGTGAGCGGACTTGGAAACGGAGTGCTGTGTCGAAGGTAAAGGTTAAATGTAACGAGAAAGCTACGACAATAATGTAGAAGCAACTAAAGCAAATTGGCCGTGTGGTGTCCGGCAGAGTAGAATAGCACCAACCCCTTACACTCGTGGGTGTCGTTCAAGGCGACTAATGTTTTCGAGGCAAAAGATCAAGAGTCTCCGTAGTCTGGAAAATGGGCAGCAGCATTTTCCATTGTTATATCTACAACACTGCTATTTCCTACCTGCTTGCCAAGCGAGGAGATTATGGCAATAACCTTCCCTATCGTGGGAGAGGCCCTAAGTCCTGCAATGGACTGTCACGGGCTATGATGAACTAAAGCAAAAAGTATGTATTTTTTCCTCTACAAAAGGGCGTTGTTTTACTAGCTTTTGTTTAACTTACAATGTTTGCATGTAATTAGACCCACTTTTCAGTGTTCAATTGAAAAGAAATTTGGTATACCTATGTACCGTGGAGCTGGTCTAATGATGGAGCCGGAAGGTGGTCATAGGAACCAATGAATGCAATAAAATAACGTAATCGTGTTTAGGCTCTTTGGAATGATCTTATTGAGTACTATAATAAATAATCCTAGGTGATATTCTAGGTCCAATGATGATGACGGAAGTGGCCTTAGGAACAATTGAACGCAACAAGTATTACAATAAGTACAATTGCTATTAAGTATTAAGTAGATAAGGTACTCTGTTATTGCCTCTGCCGCTCACTAAAGCTCCTTTCGGCTTGTCTAAGGTTAGCTGGAAGTGATCCCGTTGTGGGATAAGTTCGCCTTTGCTTTGTAAGTGTTTCCTATTGAAATATACTATGCTGTTGCAATAAATAATTTACATACATACATTGCTGTATGTTGATGCAGTTGCCAAGGAAAATTTTCTTATAGTGGTTATACTCTCTTGTACTGTACGTCACATATACAACGTACCTATACATTCCAATCCATCAGTCAACGTGTCTCAATATAAATCAAATAAAATCCTCCAGCATTATTGCTCCAATCCCCCCTCAATTTTCCCTGCAAGATCAACGCAACATGAGTCAGAGCTTCCAAGTAATCCCCTTTAAGCTCCAACTGAAAAGCTTAAGCGAAAAGCTCAGTTACAATAGAAGATTCAGCTCGTATCTAGATTTGTTCTATTTTTGCTTTTCGCTGTCTTAGAATAATCCTCGGCGTCAATTTCTGATGTCACATGAGAAATTTTCTTGGTAAAAGCTTTTTTCAATTATAGACTAAATTCAGTCGTCTAAATTCAAAAGCAAAGAGCATGAGAGCAAATCAAAGTGCTCTTAGAATAAGGTAATTTTTTTTATTTAAATAAGAAATGTAGCTTATTTTATGAGCAATGTATTTCAAATTGATCACGCTTTTTGCTTCTAAATTTGGACGGCTGAGTTTAGCAATATGTAATAAGCGCATTAGACACATTCCTCAATTTCACAGTCGAAATCAAATCAAGCTAGTGGTCATGGCTACATTTTAAACGTTTTTTACCTGCCAGCACGGTCATCTTGGCGATAATGTCCTGGTTTTTATACCTACAAGGTTTCAACATTGTCATTTTGGTGTTAATGAATCGGTGCTCTTGTGCGCGAGGACAAGGAATCCGCCTCGTCTTTGATCCAGGATGTAGTAGATCAAGTAATAACAGTGGAGCGACTGCCATCTGACCCAAGTGACCCTGTTGACAGGAGAACCTGATAAGATTGGATCATGGTTACACATTCAGTCGGCTGAATGTGCAGGTTTCATCACGATGTTTACCGTCAGAGCATCGATTAGTATTCAACTAATGTGCATAACTCAAAAAAGAGTCATTGGTACATGCGCTTTGGTTCAAACCCGGTACCTCGGGGTACAAGTCGGACCCCTTAACCGTTAGGCCACCGAACTCCTTGTCCGCCATCACACCTGATGATATGTATAGTTGACGTATGCGGTGGAAATAAAGTGAGCAAACTATAACAAAGCAAGAAGACAGAAAGAAAATATATTTATTCGACGAAACGATTTTACTAAAACGTTGTTCAAAAACGTAATCATTATGTTTACGCTTCTTACTTAGGTATATACCTACATGTTTCCATTTTATACAAAATATTACTACAAGGGTTAGTAAAGAGAAATCCGAAACGCGTAACTCTTAAAAACTAACAATATTCAAAAAAAAAATTCCGACAAGAAGTTTTCAACGAAGTGACAATTGTGCGACAAATAACGTTATGTAAAAGAAAAATATGCTTAAGAAAAGCTTTAAGTACCAGAGCATTTTATGTTCTGGCACTTTTTCTAAACTTTCTTTAAATAGGTATCCAAGACAAGTTCTAAAACTTATTTAAATAGGTACCTATTCATCTGCTGAACGATATGTTTTCTTGAACCAAATGTTCAAGAAAAGATAAATAAAAACACCGATATTAAATTAAGATTTACGATAGACAAATAATTTACAACATCGGCCTTCAAGTACATTTATAGGCCTTTGTAATTAATTAATTCCTTCCATTATACATGATTATATTCAAGAGAGTGGAAAATGAAGATATTATATTAATATAATACAATATTGTTATATTAACTTCATATTGAGCCCGCAAACCTGTATGCGGAGGTTGCCTTGTTGAGAGCCACTTTATCAATTTCTAGGCAGAAATAATATTGCTAGCGTGTAATTTAATCTAGGAGGATCTAATTTCAGCTTACAGATGATAAATAGGTAGTATAGGTAGTAGTAGGTAGTAAATAATACACGTCATCAAATTTCGGCTTCGTAGTTAGGTAGTCATACGCCGGAATGTCGGTGGCCGAGTTGTTAAGGTATCCGACTTGTAAGCAAGAGGTACCGGGTTTGAATCCTATTGCGGCCATGTAACAATGCCTGTTTTCTGAGTTATATACATTAGTTGAATACTAACCGATGCTCTTACGGTGAGGGAAAACATCGTGACGAAACTTGCACATTCAGGCGAGTGAATGTGTAAGCATTATCCAATCTGGTCAGGTTGGGTTGGTTGGGTGTTAGCAGGGTCATGGAGGTCAAATGGCAGTCGCTCCAGTGTAATTACCTGATCTGCTTAATCCTGGATCATAGTATTTAAACGATATAGTTCATCAAAAATCTAACAAACCACAAGCATAGATATTAGTTTCTGGATCACATCTACAAAATTTAATTAACTTTTATAGTGCTATATTGAAAATATTATCAAACAACGTATCTATGGATCGCGCTCGGGAACAACTCCTTTAAATTCTATTGTTTACATATTCATTGCCAACTTCCATTAGGACTACTACTATTGTTTACGTTTAGTCACATTCGTCAGTGACAGGCGTTGGTTTTGAGTCTGTTAGGTCACGTACGAAAATTATTGTTCCTAAGAAAATGACAATTTATCTCTTTTATACACGGGTATAAAAGAGATAAATTGACATTCTCTCAACTCATGGGAGTTTTATGGGACACTTGTGTATGTCATTTACCATACGATCAGCCGTTGCATTGTTAGAAATTTCGTATTAGGGTACAATACGGCTGGCATGTACATTATGTATAAAAGTCCTTAAATAAATGATAGCAAAGAAAAAGAAATGTCTACACGTGCTAGCAAGCTACGTAATCTAAAAAATCGAGGATCCCAACTATAATGGATCTCTGAAGTCTATCTCGGCCACTCTGATACGCTTTGAAATGTTACTTACATCTTTTTTTGGCTACATTATCTGCAGACGTCTACCATCTACAGCCAGTAAAGAAAGTGACAGCTCCTAAAATGGTTTACTCCCGACCTACTAAAACTACGCCTGTTTCTCGTTGCCGCCATTATTTTTAACTCCCGACGAAAAATCTGTGGCTTTGTGTATCTGTATGTGGCTTCGTAGTTCCCGAACGAATAGACAGATTTGGATGCGGTTTTGTCTATTTGAAAGCCATTTTAATGGAGATGCTTCGTAGATTTGTTTCAGTAAAATCGGTTTTGTAGTTAAAATAATTTTTGAGTTTAAGTAAACTTGGTCGAGGGTTATCTGAATTTTGCTGTCGGTTCCAAAAATATCCTCGCGACGACTCGCTGTCTCAAATATCGCTTTAGCGCTTTTAACCTATACATACACATTTGATTCCTAAAAAAATATAACACCATCCACACTGTTAATCTTGAAGGTGTACTATATATCTTCATACCGAATTCCATCTAAATCGGTAAAATGGTTTAGCCGCGAAAGCTTCACAGAAAGACAGAGTTACTTTTTTTTTATAAATAGACTAGCCAGGTATTTGACCGCCAACACCTTGTGGTAAATAACAATGCGGCCGATGATAGCGCATTTATATTATGCAACATAGGGAAGTATATCTAAAAAAAAAATGAACCTAAGCGGCAACACCAGTCTTGGAGTGAACTTCAAAAACAGTATCAGTCACCGTAAACTGCCTGGCCTGTTTGTCGAGTTTCAAACATGGTTTTAGCGTTTTCAACCTAGACTTATACACGTTTCAATCCAGAAATCTAAAAAACGTTCACTCCGTTAATGCCGATGGTGTGCTACATAATCTCCATACCGAATTCCATCAAAATCGGTGCAGTGGTTTAGCCATGAAAGCGTCACAAACAGAGTTATTCTCGCATTTATAATATTACGTAGAGAAGTAAATAGCTAAAGAAAACACAATTACGACATAGCAATATCAGTCTTGATCGTTGAAATAAAACGTTACTTATAATATTATGTAGGGAAGTAGCAATAACCAAAAAAACAAACTACGTGGCAATACCAGTCTTGATCGTCGGGAGTGAACTTCGAAAACAGTATCAGTCAGACGCTTTACGAGCGCCCAACGAGCGGTCTGCGCCAACCGCGGAAACAATCGTAAAGGCGACAGATTATTGGCAATAAACAGTTTATTTGAGTATGCTGCTCGTCTGAGTGGCTGCGGTTGAGCGGTCGTGATGGATTGGCGACCGTTTTACGGCTCCCTTGATTATGCGAGCGAGTCCTGACACCGTAAACTGGCTGGTCTGTCTGTCAGAGTTATATAAACAACAACATTCTGATATGTGTGTGTTTGCTATAACACACACACACATACAGATACACTGTTATTATATATATAGGTATTATTCGTTTTTGTTACAACCTAGTTAGTATATACACTATAAGATTTATTTTACCTCCGTTCGTTAGGGCACGTTTCGGGTGGTCTTCAGGGCTACGAGTTGACAAAAGGAATTATGTTGGGCAAGCGTGTGCCATATTTAATTATGAATTTAGTTTAGTTACATTGGTGCAACCATATTTTTAGACCGGTCACTTTTAGATTTTCATTCTTGATAGATAATTCCCGCTGATCCCAGCAGGGTGCTGTCAATATTACTAGTTCACCTCATAGATCGGAGGTTGGGTGAAATCTGCTCAACTCCGCCACACTTGCGAAGACTAGAAGACTGTTAAACGCGTTCGGAGGCGAATTTGCAGAGAAGGAGGAGGAATATTAATGGTCAGTAGATGCAAAATATTTTCCAGCTTACACAATGTTCGGCAGCCAAGGTTATTATGTGTCTAAACATCACGAGGTATTGGATTCAGCAGCCATCAAGCACGAGAGGAACACAAGAAATATCACAATCTTCGCCATTTTCGCCGTCTATGGCATCCGTCTATGAGTTGACAACGTATTAAGAAAAAACAAAAGAATTAAGTAAAAGGTTTTACGTGAATTTCTCCATACAATAATAATATTATTATGAAAACTTGTAAAGAAAGTGATGGGAAAAATTGTCCCCAAGAAAATGCAATGGCCGGGAGCCCGATAGCCGTTCAAACCAAAAAGCAAGAAGTAAAAGAACAACACAACTCCAATATCCTTGTTTTTATAGATAGCAAAAACTTATTATTACTTTTACAAATAAAAATTATCTTGTTTAATAGAATTATCATATTATATTTTCAAATGAAGACTTAATATAACCAACGTCAAAGAAGCGGTTACCAAATCCCTTTGGAATTTATTCCAAACACTGCTTCACAAGCAACACTCATGAATATGATATCTATCATGTCTACCCAAGCGTCAAGCAAAACTGTGACTAATACTGATTACTTAGTGGAATCTCTTGCGTCGTGTTTCTGAAACTAACATTAGCGTAAAGGAATTTAGATGGATGGTTGCTAACAAACCGAGTGTAGAAAACGTAAATCCTATCTTGGCGTTAATGTCCCGGTTGTGCTCTTACAGGGCCCGGGGTCCCCTTAACCATGATCCAGGATTTGGCAGATCAGGTAGTTACAGTTGAGCGTTTGTCATCGGACCTCCGTGACTCTGCTACTAAGATAACGTGACAAGATTGGATTGGTTACACATTCAGTCACCTGAATGTGCAGGTTTCGTCAAGATGTTTACCTTGACCGTAAGAGCATCGGATAGTATTCAACTAATCTACATAACTCAAAAAACGTAAATCGATATAGTATAAAGTACCAATCCAAGAAAAAGTATTACATCGTGTGCCATGGCTGTATTAATCTAGATGGCGCTGCATTTTTCCGCTGTAAATTTTCGTAACCTTTCTTTTTTCATTTCGTAAATTATTAACCATTTATTAAAAGTGAGACAAAGGAGCTTAATGGCTAGAGTGGACTTTATAGGTTTTGTTAAGACAGGGTAATCTTAAATACTAGGTTGAATCTCTCTAAATCCAAATCATAATTAACTACGATATTGTTGAGGGCCCGCAAAGAAACCTTCAGTAACTGAAATGGCCTAATATTTCAAAGAATAACAATTTGCATACCTACACCAAACCAAGAAAAAAAATTAGAAAACCAACACCTACAAGATTCCAGAACACAAAAGTACTGGAATGATTCGACTTCGCAAAACATTTACCCAAATCGTGCAAATCTATCAAAATAAATCCACGGCTCACTCTACAAACCTTACCGGATAACATCGCTTCTTGATCTTACGACTTCGCGAAGTTAGTAGTTTTTACTGTGACTTCGCCTGTACTTTCAAGGTCAGACCAAAAATTGGACCTATTGCGTCGGGTGTGAAAATACAAGTGAAGTCACGGTCCACACAACTTCTCCTTATTTTAATTTTTTTAAGCTATTGCATAGCTTTTATCGCGGGCTTTGAGCGCGGCGACCGAATTAAGAAATTCCGTAACGAAAAAAACCTAACACCTCCCACTCCGACCGGCACAGCGGTGCGGCGTTGAAAGCCGTGCATCGTCTAACGTTTCAGTTCGGCAAACTTCGGCACGGTGTTTGTGTGCGTGCGACTAGACGTAGACTAGACTCGCTGCTAACTGCTCATAACTGATTCTATCTCTTTTAGACACAATGCTAGGTGATACAGCGTGCTTTTGGCCGCGTCCACGAGTGAGTTCGAGCCCGCGACTAGTTGAACCTTAATGTGTAAGTATATGGTACGACTGTACGAAGCTCGCACGGATCAAGACGAGCTGCTCCGAAATCGGACGAATACGTAAGCAGCAGAAAAAAAAATTCTGCATAAATAAAACAAATAAATAATTATAATTGCATAAGTTGATAAAAAATGCTATGCAATAGCTTTACCGCGGCAGTCCCCGAGTGCCACACGTATTTTTTTTTTTTTTTTTTTTTTGCTTTCTGATCTGATGCAACCGAAAGATGATCGTCGAAGATAATATTTGTATCGAGGAACTTGGAGCGTTTTTCTAGCGCGATGTAGGTTTAAATGTAAGTCGGGATTTGAATGGACGGTCTTGATCAGCGCCATCTATTTGCGATGCATGCCCACTCGGTCTTGTCTTTCTAATATGTGAGCTCGTGTAGCCTGATCGAACGCGACGATGAGGTCAAATTGTTGTAATCTACTTACTACAAAATTAATATTTATTTAAATAAAAATGTTAACAATTATTATAATTACAAAGAACCTTACTCTAACCCTAACTAAAGATAAAAAATTTGGCCCAGGTCCCCCGAATTTGGAAAAGTCCCCAGAAGGCTGGCCGCGTTGCCCCGCTGGATAGCGAGGCTTAAGCGTTGACCAAAAAAGAGGCCAGCCTTCTGGTGATTCGTAACTTCGACCAGGCGCTTAGATAACTCCCGGTATAAGGAGTGTGCGCCTGGTCCCCACGGCCCAAGAGTTTCAACGCCAAATGGCGCAAATATATAATCGCCACTGAGATTAGCATATTTGCGCCGCTTGGCGTCCTCAGCTGAGGCAGCACCCATCGCAACCTGACACGCGGTCACTGGAAGATGGGACGGCGCAAGGGTATCGATGCAAGTAGCATCCCATACCAGAGGCCGTCCCAGTTTCCAGGGAGAGAGTGTCATTCCGTCGGGCCTCTTACCATCCTCGCGGGCTAACCCGCTCGGTTCCAGCACAGCGGGTGCTCCAGCGGTGGTAAAGGCCCGGCGGATGACATCGTTGAGTTCCGCATGACGAGGAAGGCGACCAGCGCTCCTGCCGCAAGACAAGCCGTGGTGGCCGAGCTGGTCTACAGGACGACCACAGCGGCATTGATGAGGAGCGCTACAGGGTGCGCCAAGACGAAGCGCCGTGGCAAGCCTAAACGTGGCACTGTCGAGTAAAGTGCCGATGTTTTTAGAGGGTAATGCCTGTAGCCAGAGACCCGACTCCCACTCGCCAGCAGCCAGGAGGCGAGCACGCTCTGCAGAATTGGTTGATGCGCTTAAAAGGTTGTTTCGCACCAATCTGCAGAGCGGCTCATCCCAAAGCCTCTGCGAACAAGGATTAGCCGGGGGCTCCGACTCCGGGCAAGCCAACTGCCAAGCATTTTTGGCCTCGGTGGAGAATGCTAACTCAAAAGTCCCTAGTTTTGACAGTATCTTATTTACTAGGGACTGCGAGCTATTCACCGAGGACAAAAAGGCTGGCAGGGCAACACTCGACATTTTCCGAATGCCCAGACCACCAAATCGAATAGGCAATGATGCCTGGTCCCAGGAAGAATTTGCCAGATTAATATTCAAAACCGAACAGAGGGTATGTTTCACGGTGTTGTCTAGGAGCTCTAAAAGAGCAGGATGTTTCCACAACTGACAACACCGCAAAACGTACATAAATTTTGGAACAAATAAACAGTATCTAATTATGACATAAGCCATGTGGCTGTTAATTTGGAGTAGGCAATCCGAAACATCATTAAAATTTTGAATTTTTTGTCAACATAATCTTGAAGGGAATTATCGGAAATTGGGGAGCCTAAAAGGTGAAGCGAGGACTTGCCGACGACTGTGATATTAGGGGCTAAAGCACTAAAAGCAGCAGAAATAGCGCCAGGCGTCGGACAAGACTCAGAGATAAACAGCTCACATTTCGAGAAATTCAGCTCCAGGCCTATGGCACTGAACTCTCGAATGAGGAGCTGCAGATCCCGTAGTACTGTGCTCGCTTCGCCTCCCAGAGTCCCATCGTCAAGATACCACACGTTAAATTTGGAATTTAATTTTTCGATAATGGGGTGGATCGCGAGACTAAAAATGGCCGGCCCGAGAGGGTCGCCTTGCTGGCAGCCGACCGCCGAGTGCAGGAGATGGCCCTTGTGTAGAAGGTTGGTGGGCTCCTTGTAGCACTGCCACAAAAATTTATACGCGGCAGGCAACTTCTTACGAATTTGATCCAACAAAGCGCCCCTATCTACCGAATTGAACGCGTTCTTAACATCTACCTTCAGCAGAACTTCCCCGCCCTCATTCTGAAGGAAAGTCCTAAGGGCATGAACGGAGGATTCGCAACCACCGTTCGTGCCAAAACCGAGCTGGAGGGGCTGAAAATATTCTTTAAGATTTGGGGCGAAGAATCTACAGCAAAGTTTTGCTGCCAGGCGCCGGTAGGTGGTGCCAACAGCAATGGGCCGAATGCCTCCATCTTTTTTATTTAAGGCAATAAGGTTGGCACCATACAGAGTTTCTACGACCGAACTAACGACTGAGCCTGACAGCATAAGATTCACGAGCCCCGTAATAGCATTTAATAGGATATCTCCTGCCTCACCAGCGCAGCTTAAGAGGTCCTTCAGGTGCTGCGGGGTCAGGGCATCTATGCCACCCGCCGAGCCGTTAGGGAATGAAAAAACGGCTTGACGGACAGCATCGGCAGAAACTTGCAGCGCAGGATCCGCAGCACTAGGGGCGTCTGGTAAGCGAAGGTCTGCCGAAGGTAAAGGGTGTTTAGAACGTAGGCCGGCCAACGTCTCGGGCGTGTCGGGAGCGAAAGTGTCGCTGGAAAAAAGGATCCTGGCAGCCCCTTTAATATCACCGTCGCTTATTTTGTTTTCTACATATTGAGAGATACTTGGATAATTAAAAAAGCGGTGATCATTGATGGTGATGAGGGAGGCAGGATAAGAACAATTATTTTTAATGCATGAAGTCAGTGAATTTGTTTTGTTTGGGCATGCAGTATCTTCAATATGTAGAATTCTAAACGGAAATGTAAGTAGGTGCTCCCAGCTCTGTTCGTCGTTTTTGGCGGTGGCACTAAGAATGTCTTTTGTGAGGGTTTGAGCTACAGCGACCCTCGCTCCGCGTGGGATTCGTTCTACAACGCGTTTTGTTGATTTTAAGTCGGACACCCGTTCCCAGAAAAGGCGGTGGGAACGGGGGCCGACGAAGGGGCAGAGGCAGTAAGTACGGAGCGGTCTTTGTGCGACTTACCTATATGGATGTTCAAGCCCCTCTGTCCCTTACATAAATGAGGCTGGGGGCACCTGGGGCAACGGATCCAATTTGCCAGCGAACTCGACTGTGCGTTATTGGGAACCTGAGACATGCATATAAAAGTAAACTGGTAATCTATATATACAAAAACACCTCAAAAAAAATACTTAAATATATCAAAACACTGACAACTGCTGCCTAGATGACTTTAAAAGACTTTCCGTCTGAAGCACGTCATGCGCCAACTCCAAAGGCGCAGAGGAAAACGCTTGATTTAGCACTTTTGACATGCGCAGCTCGGCGACCTCCTATGGCAACAGTCAAATAACAGACGCTGCTAAGGCAACGGCGTGCCGATCTGTCACAACAATACTAATGGTGTATGAAGCAAAATCACACAAACAAAACGGCCTCAACACCACTAAATACTGGATATAACTACAGACAAACATCTTTCAGTGCTATGCTATACTTAGCTCAGTAAAGAATCAACCCTTGTCAATGTCGGCTCAACTAAGGCGTATGGCGGATTATATCCACCCACTTTCTGTTACATTGACATAATGTGGCATATTATTGACAATACCTATTTGATTTTTACTACCCTTTATTTCGTGAGGTTCGTCTTACCAAAATAGGATTTATGAACTTTATCCCGCTACTTTGTCCGCACACAATACGATTATTTTTGGGGGCTGGTAAAACACCGTCTTAGGTAATTATATGAAATCTATGGGACTGTAGATATAAAGCTATGGATAGTTAAATATTTTTGGATGATACATATACAATAATAAATTATGGTTTTGTCCCCTTTACTTACATTTGAGGATCTTGCACCCAGAAATAACTAAGGGAATTTGAAAAAGTATAATAAAAGTTGTAAAGAATTATATGGGAAACGCACCGTTTTTGAGTTATAACCAAAAACTTAGTTTCATTGTAACTGTTTTTCGTCGTCATCGCAGAAATCTGAAATTCGGATTTGAAGCCTCAAAAATAATTAAAAACACCTATTTATTAAATTTATAAGAACTCCTTGTATGCCGACATTATTAGCCATTATTCCAAGCACTTCAGGAAACCCCAGCAACTCCAAAATAGCATCAGCTTATGAACACAACTTTTGCCTGGCATTTCAAAGTTCCCTTTGCGTACTCCGGAAGTTATACGTATGGCCAAGTTGCAAGGAGTTACGGGATAATTATGTAGGAATTCACGTGTCCTTTTGGTGAAGTAATATTCGGGCAGGTAGTTTGTAGAAAGTTGAACAACGCACGTTGAGAGGAACTTGATGAGTGACCATTTCGTACTTTGATGCTAATCCGGCTTCCTTGCTGGTGCAACTTAAACAAGTAATAACGAAGGGACTTTGTGGATTTAGGAGCATCGGTGGCCGAATGGTTAAGATATCCGGCTTGTAAGCGGGTTCGAATCCCACGACGGCCATTTACCAATGACTCTTTTCTGAGTTATGTTCATTAGTTGAATGCTAACCGATTCTCTTACGGTGAGGGAAAACATCGTGATGAAACCTGCACATCAGTCAGTGTGGTTCCCCTGGTAGCAAGGTCACGGAGGTCAGCTGGCAGTCGCTCCACTGTAATTATCTGATCTGCCAAATCCTGGATCATGGTTGAGGCGGACCCCGGGCCTTTGTGCGCGAGAGCACAACCGGGACAATAACGCCAAGAAGATGCTTTTTTAACGAATAGACTTTGTCTCCATGTTTGTGTTCTACAGGTTGTACGATGAGGAATGTCCTGAGGAAC
Organism: Blastobasis adustella; assembly: GCA_907269095.1. Taxonomy (NCBI): domain Eukaryota; kingdom Metazoa; phylum Arthropoda; class Insecta; order Lepidoptera; family Blastobasidae; genus Blastobasis; species Blastobasis adustella. The sequence continues at coordinate 5,815,404 of OU026132.1, forward strand.
TTTTTGGTTTGGTGCCCACAACATGATTCCGTCATCGCACCGATAACACCAATGAAACAATCCACTATGTTGCGATAGTAGACGTTTAGGAGACCCAAAAAACGTTGGTCAAAACTTTAAAAACCAAAAAGAAAAGTGCTTTTAATGTACGAAAAGCGAAACTGCCAAGAGGATGTGAGGCGTCCCGATTTTTATTTACTTTTAGAACCCACACAAGAGGATATGCAAGTATTATCCCTACGAAAAGTCGAAGATTGGGTAACTAAAAAAAATTTTTTTAGTGCAACGCAAAAAATTTTATTAGTAATAGCCGAGTCGCTAATTATAACCTAATTGTAATAATGAATGAATTATATAATGTAATTAAATGTATAAGAAATAGAATATAATTAATAATTGTACCTAGACATATATTTACCAATGTATGCTTCTAGAAATATAAAAATAACATATAAATATTACTATTTATGAATAAATATATGATATGATATGATAACGTCCCAACGGTTTCCTAAACCTCTTCTATCGCTATAAAGTGGGGATTTTCTCGTACTCGTCAACGTAGGTTGACTCGGCCTTAAAGTCTATACCTAGGAACCATCTACACATCCGCGTCCCCTCGTCAAACTGCCAACGAGTGTTGCCATACGGCCATATTTCCCCCGTAAACTCGTCACGTGTCATCGATATGTTTGCTACGCAGTAAACGAGCCGTAACTCATGTAATTTTGTCAAGCATGTTTGTATTAGACGGTTTAGTGGAACTCGGATTTCGAGGTCGGATGGTGTTAGGTCTAGACTGCGTTTAGTGTGGTTTTAGTGCCTAGATTTTTGACCGTTTCAGCATCGCTAGGTAGGTAATTTTGTTGATAAGTCAATTTAGAGGAATGGCATAAAAAAGGTTTAGTGAATTATGGAAAACGTTAAAATAAAACGTCTAGAAAAATATGTTTAAAAGGTAATTAATAATAACTAAATTGCCTGAACTGGGGAAACTCTATGTTTCAGGAGAACAGTGCAAGTCCTATTTAACATAGAACAATTAGTAGTTACACTGAAAGTAATTTGTTTGGTTTTAGTCTCCTTGATGTCGCCACTTGTTAGGAGCGCCTATTAATATCATTGGCGAAGCGAGGTTGACCAAGGTCTTCTAACCTAACCTAACCTAACCTTAAGACTGGTTGAACAGTCTCGGGACCTAATTGACACCACGTCACGGAGTTTTATCATTTTTATCTTCATCGACAATTGTCGAATATTGTCCAAGCATATTTATTTATGTATGGTAAATCAGTCAAATAGTAAAAAGCAACTAAATTCTACGTAAGGAATCGAATTAATTTACCCATTATAGATTTTTCAGAAAATATAGAAAACTGATTACATAAAACAATAACTTTTGTGTATGGTTTATTTGTACATCTAATTTGTTTAAATCTAGATAGCAATAAAAACTGAAATTATCATTTTTTAACCCAGTACTTAGTATCTAGGCCACCACGCTCCTAAAACTACAAAATAATAATAATATATAATATAATATACCGTTCCACCACAAGCTTTTCAATAATTTCAATTACTTATTTCAAAAGTTCAAAACGCATTGTCACCAGAAAACTCATTTGGAAGCCACGAAACCTCCTAATATCATAAATCATACTCAACACGCAATGAAATTTTTATAAAAACCTACATAACATATTAAAAAAAACCGCGTCGTCTAAAACCATGATATTCGCGAGCTTTGAATGTAAAAAACCGCATCGGAATCGGTTTAGTAGATAATGATAACTCTACAAATGCCGACTTATCAGGCTGCCTCAGCGCTCAATCCAAGTCTAAGAACCTGCTCTGAAATTACAAGTTTTGAATTCAAAACATCGCAATGAAATTGGCCCATTACTTTTCGATTAAAATGGTAACAGACATACATACAAACACACAAACTCACAAACAACCTGTAATCTGTAAAATGTTGGTGTTAATGTCCCGGTTGTGCTCTCGCGTACGAGAGCCCGGGGTCCGCCTTGACCATGATCCAGGATTTGGCAGGTCAGGTAATTACAGTTAAGCGACTGCCATCTGACGTCCATGACCCTGCTACCAGGGGAACCTGACCAGATTGGATCATGGTTACACCATCCAGTCGCTTGAATGTGCAGGTTTCATCACGATGTTTTCCCTCACCGTAAGAGCATCGGTTAGTATTCAACTAATGTACATAACTCAGAAAACAGTCATTGGTACATGGCTGGAGCGGGATTCGAACTCAGGACCTCTGGCTTACGAGTCGGATACTGTAACCGCTCGGCCACCGACGCTGTTTAGACGCTCGACAAACAACCTGTAATCCCAAACCATATTCCGTTCCATTCCATTCGCCGTGGGTAGTATATTCACTGAAATCGCCAACTAACTTAAATCTTTCAACAACTGTTTTCGTTTAAAACATAAGCCAAAGTTTACTGTTTGTTTATTTATCTTCCAAATTGAAGCTTCCAATTTGAGATAGATGATATCCAAATAACCCTCAAAAATTGCTTTGGTAACCTTAGTTAGCATTATCGGTTAAATGGTACAGTCAGCTGCAGAGGAGACGAATCTTTTCAGGGTGTTGATTGTGAGAAAGTGTGTGTTGTTTAAAAAAACAATGTGACTGCTTCCCAGACGCTAGTCGGTTGCGCACAACCATTTTCTTTAATATTCTTCACGCTACATTGTTGCTTTGCAATGAGCCGTTTTCAAGATTAGCTTATCAAAAATTCACGTAGATGGCGCAGTCTAAGGACTTCAACATTATTATAATATGTTAAAATCTTATGTGCAATAGTCATCGCTTATTTCCTCAGGATTCTCCAAGGCAATTATTATTTTATTTTTATTTTATTTATTTGGAAGATTAACAGCTTACAATTTACATAAGAGTAGTAATATAAAACAATCAAAAGCCAATTATAAATCTTCACCAATATGTAAAAATAAGCTTACGTTACAAGTAATATAACTACTCTCTCGACAATAACGAGTGAGTGAAAATAATCATGCATCTTCACAAGGATTGGAAAAACAAAACAGAAACAAATAATAATTTGAGAGCAAACTAGAAAAAAAAAAGAAAGAATGTAAAACAAATATTGAACTAATAAGTGAATGTACATAGTTCGCACACTGACAGCAGTGATAGGAGTGTCAAGGTGTTCAATCGTTAAAAAATTCATTGCTTAGAATGCGTTTAACTGTAGTTGCACTCGTATTGAAGAGGTCAATGTCATGAAGAATAGTTAGGTTATTAAATTGTGTACTGACCCTAATGAAGAAAGAATTTTGTAGATAATTTGTACGAGGTGAACCCGTGTGAAGAGGATAGCCATGTCGCAGTGATCTATTAGACACTCGTAGTACAACATTTGATAGTAAATCAGGGCAATCGACTCTGCCACCGACTATGTTCATGAGATACACAATGTCCGACATGGTTCTTCTTTTAGTTAAAGGGAGAATATGATGCCTTCTGCATCTTGCTTCGTAGTCAGCATCACAGGTTTTACCTTTAAATTGGAGGTATCTCATGAATCGCCGCTGTATGGACTCCATTCGATTATTATAAATATCGTAACACGGATTCCATACTTGAGATGAATATTCGAGAATACTTCGCACCAGGGAACAGTAAAGGATTTTAATTGTTTTTAATTTATTGAAATTTACGCAAGATCTTATAACAAAACCAAGAGCTCTGGAAGCCTTCTTAACAGTTGTATCGATATGTTCCTCATATGTTAGCTTCGAGTCTTGTATTATACCCAAGTCTCTAATTGAGTTTTGGTGAGATAAACATTCGTTGTTGATAGAGTAATGGTGTTTAAAAATGTTAGTTTTGGAATTGGCATTTGGAAATATTAAGGTTCAACTTGCTTGCGCGACAATAGGACTCAAGTCGATACAGGTCAGCTTGAAGAGAAAGACAGTCAGCAAGATTACGTATTTCGGTAAATATTTTCATGTCATCTGCAAATAACAAGAATTTAGAGTGTCTAAAACAGGAGCCAATATCATTTATAAAGATTAGGAATAGCAGAGGACCGAGCAATGAGCCTTGAGGAACTCCAGACGTAACCTGCATCCATGCAGAGGAATACCCATTTAGAACCACTGATTGAGTTCTATGCTCTATATACGAGCTGAACCATCTGTAGAGGTTACCATGGACGCCTGCTTGATATAGTTTTTGAAGCAATATTATGTGGTCTATTCTTTCGAAAGCTTTGCTATAGTCAGTGAAGATAGCATCGACTTGGTATCCGGAATCCATAGATAAAGAGGTATATTCATGGAATAGTAGCAGATTTGATACAGTAGATCTGCGACTTAGGAACCCGTGCTGCTCTGGGATAAACCATGACTTTAGAGAAGCATGTAACTGCTTGTAAATTAACCGCTCAAGAACCTTTGAGAATATGCATAGCTTTGATATGGGCCTGTAATTTTGCACATTATTACGGTCACCCTTCTTAAAAACTGGAGTTACATGTCCAGATTGCCATATGGAGGGTACCTCTCCCTCAGTCAGAGATCTCTTGAATAGTGTTGCAAGTGGGGCAGCAAGGCTCTCGGCACACCTTACAATGAAAATTGGAGAAATGCCATCCGGTCCCGCGCCTTTCTTCAAATTAAGTGATTTTAATTGATTAAGAACCATCTCAGTATCAATTTCTACACTGCGATTTCTTAATCACCGCGGAGCCGGTTGGGGCTGGCAAGGAAGGAGGAGAGATATCGGTAACACCAATAGATTCGCAAGGTATGAATGTGGAATGGAAATAGGAGGAGAAAAGGTCACAAATTGAATCACCACTTTCAGCACTGCGATCTCTCAATTTCATGACTGACGGTGGGGAATTGGCTCCGCGTCCCAGTGATTTGATGTACGACCAGAAGGTTTCGGGGCATTCAATAATCCTTTCCTCCACTTTTTCGATATAATCGTAATAACACTTTCTTTCTAATTGGGCAGCTCTTTTTCTAAGCAACGAAAATGTTCTATTATCCTCGAGATTGCCGTAGATTTTACATTTCTGGTGGAGTTTGTGTTTTTGTTTGAGCACCTTTTTCAAATCATGGCTATACCAAACGGGATCATTGGAGGGTTTTACTAGCTTATGTGGAATGTATTGCTCATGAAGTTTGCTAAGTATATCATAAAAAAAGGAAAGTGCATCATACCGCTCAAGCTAGAGCAAATGGATGCATAGTCGCCAGAGGAATAAAAGTATTTGAGCCATGGGCGAGTTTTTAGCGGTGCTACATTGTAAAAACTAGTTTTAATTTGGAGCGACTTGTGATAGTTATCCTCAGGGACTAGTGGCTCATGACAATGGTGAACACTGACTGTATCATTGCAAAAAACAAGATCCAATAGTCTGTCATTGATGGTATTTCTTATGTCACAGTATTGCTGGAGATTATTTTGGGCTAAGATGTCAAACTCTCTGTCAACTCCAACAACTTACAACCCGATCCGCCAGGCTCCAAATAGGTAGAGTCTGCAACAGCATTCCAAATAAGGGAACCTAGAAAAGAAATAGAGATTGAAGTCACCCATGATGACAAATTTGTCATTAGGGCTAGAACTCACAATATCACTTAGTTTATTAGCATAATTACGAAGTTGTGTCTGAATACTGTTGCCCTAATTCTCTCTACATAGGTAAACCACGCAGAAATGTATAGATATATTACCTAGTTTAATAGAAATCCAAATATCCTCAGCAGAAGATCGCCATTTGGGTCGCTCCGTGACAACTAGGTCACACCGGGCCGCTAGTAGCACTCCCCCGCCATAGACCTGGTTCCGCACATCGTAGTCACGATCGCGCCGCCACACAATATATCTGTCATCAATAAGTTCCTGATCAGCAATACCCTCCAGGAGCCAAGTCTCCGTAATAGCCACTATATCAAAACAATTCATATATAGATTCCTTTTAAAAGTATTTACTTTAGTGCGAAGACCTCTTGTATTCTGATAATAAATATTAAGTGGTGTAGACATTGTGGTACGATAATAATTTTAGGTATAAGTGTATAATTTTAAATATAATACAAGGGTGTTCATATAGATATACTATGCAGTCCGTGCTACAGTACCGATTATTAATATTAATTACGAGTGTTAAAGCAAGAAAAAAGTAACAAAGGATATGGTTTACAATAGTACGAGTGACACTTTGCGAAAGATGTACATTTTCGCCAAAATAATAGAGAATTTTGTAAGTATTAATAAAAGTAAAGGATTTAGGCAATAATAATAAGTAGTCCATGTTCACTTTATAGCCTTGATATCCTCCTCGGATTTTATAAATATAATTTTGGAGGGAGGTTCTGCGATTTTTCTGGCCATTATTTTGCAATGTCTGACCCAGACAAACTGAAAATTAGCCGCTGACGCTGCTGTTTTGGTTTTGGACAATAGGTTTTTATTATAGACGGTCAAGTGGTCATTAACATAGATCTTGCCCGAATTACCAAAACCTATTGATGAAATGTCTAATTTTCTGTGTTGGCGAGCTGCAGCTAAATAGTCCTCTTTCCTATATCGGTTCTGGAACGATACAATTATGGGTTTCGCCGTGCCAATCTGCTTAGTTTGCACTCTTGTTACAAAATGTATATCCTCCTTCTTGATGGGGTAATTAATGACTGTTCCTATATTTATTGCAATGTCGAACAAGTTCTCCCTTTTCTCCTTAGGTATTCCCTTTATCTCCACATTACTCATACGAGCCCACTGGTACCTATCTCGTAATTCTGAATTTATGCGATCTATTTCGCTTTGAAGTGCAGGGATGGAAGATGTCGCCGATTCAACTGCCTGAACTCTGGCCTCCAACGATTTGATTGTTCCAGTAAATTCTTTTATAGTGTCGTGGGCGAAATTAATAGACGCTTGGAAATTACTTAGTTCCAACTTAACCGCCTTGATATCTTCCGCGAGTGTCGCCAGTGGTGCTAGCTGAACTGTTATCTTCTGTAGCTCCTTTTGCAGACTATCGATGTGCAAAATAGGTGACGCGTCGGCGACAGGCCAGCACTTTTGCAGTCTGCGCAACGCCAGGTGGCTCTGCGGTCCCCAAGCTTCATTTTGCTGATTAAGTCGCAATATAGCCAAGACGTAAAAGAAGTGGTCCGCTAAGTCCAAATTATTTATTAACAAATGTGCTTCTTACTTCAAAATATAAAGAAAACAGCTCCTTGTGCAATCCATTTCACAGAGGTACAACGCGCGTAGGCAAAAAAGTTGCACCGTCTACTGTGTTTAATCTATGACGGCTGTTTACAACAATGATGCACTTAGTACGTGTGCGCGGCCTTACGCTGATTTGACCCGTCCGACGTGTATTTAACTGTGCGTATTGCTTGCGCGTACTCACTGCGATGCAGAACCAGTTCGACGCGTGAGGTATCTTCGTCCGACGCGATTTGCACAACAACAACCTAAATCACACTCGATGATTAAACTGATGTTAATTAAGGGATGCTACTATGTTTAATAATGCTGTTTTATACTTTTATTTGGTCCAAAAGGCGTAAATATGGTACAAATTCAATTATTTTCTACGAGCTATGACAAAGGGAATTGGTAACGTAAGACGTGTTGTCATAGACTGTTTTATCTATTTAAAACTAGCTAAAGTGCTACCATTCTAACCTAAAGTATATTTATTTATTTAAACTTCATAGACGATGAGGTACAAAGGCGAACAATGAACATAAAGCTACACAGCTTAAACTTCCAGTCAACCATAAATCGAATAATAAAATTTATAAATTTGAGCCGTAAGAAGCACTGACAATCAAAAGCCGTTAAATTAAAATCTCTAATATAAATTGCATAGAAATAAAGATAAATATCAATACAGTACACCCAAAAGATTATTATTTATTTATTTAACTGTTTATTGTACACAATAATTATATACAGAGAAATATAACAGTATAGAAGACACAACAGGCTTATGATAATTTCAGTCGTTAGAGCGCGCCATCTATGGGAATTTGTAGGAAGCGAGCCTAGAAAACGGCTCAATAACCATTGATAACCGAAATATCACATTCAATGGGAGCCTTTTGTATGTCCTCTTACGATGAGGGAAAATATCGTAATGAAACCTGCACGTTGAATGTATAACCATGATCCAACCTGGTCAGGTTCCCCTGGTATCCTTTTGTTTATCCTAGTGTTCATAGTCCTAAATGGACAATCGACTGTCCTAACATAATTTTTCCACGCTTCCATCGCACATGTTATTGGGTTATATCCACGGTTTGTATTATATTAACTTCGAATACTAACCGTCATAATAAACCCGATAACATGTGCCATGAACGTGTAGTGACTAACCACGAAAGTTTTAAAACCTATCTGATTTTTCAAAATTCGATGCATTCTTTGTCCATGTACATTAGTCCCATTTTTTGTAAGTCCTAATGTTCTTCATATTTTACCGGTGGAATCAATAGATAGATAGAATATATATCGTTTTAATACGAAACGGGACGGGGGTAGGCCACTAGAAATATTTGGGTTAGGTTAGGTTAGTGTTATGATAAAGCTTTGTCGAAGAGGCGCCCCGGGGCCAATATGATTTCTTTACACAAAAGCTACAGAAAGTATTTTACGAAATAAATTAGAGACCCACGTGCAATAGGTAATATTTTTAGCTCTATCCACAGACCAAAATAGGTCCTCTTACAGACTGAGCAAACGATGTTAATGGCCCACATTAATTTTAGACAGCGATGTGATTACTTATACTCTAAGAGGTAGCGGCAAAAACCTCACGATATTTTGAAATTTCGGTTCCAAAGATGTGAAATCTGGAATTAAAACCTAATACAAACTAATATTATTGTGTGAGGTTATTGTAGTTAGCTTAGCGTTGTGATACTGTATGGAAGGTTTACGTAAACTCTGGATAATATTGTTCTTCAAGATTACTTTAAAATGTCATGATATTAGCCAATTAAATAATTACGTAAAAATCTGGCTGATTTAACCACCCGGATATACGGATCTCCTAATTCCACAGGATGGATAATGGGGGTAATCTCAAAACTGGTATTTAACAGATTTTGAAAATTCTTTTAAATACAGGATGCTAAGTTCTTCCCAAGTGATTAACACCATGTGACATAATATGTATATTATGGTCTGAAATTAAGATGATTTTATTTATATTTTATTTATTTATAGGGTCCTTTGTGTCTTGGAAAAGTAACTCGACGGTATTCTCGACTGTTAGCAAAGTCCCGAATCTCATGCGAATGAAAACCCCGGGGCACCGCTTGTCTATACTACCATATTTTTACTATAATCTTTTCGTGATAAGTATGTAAAATTAAGATTAAATATTATCAAATTTCAAAAGTGACATATTAAAAAAACTTTAGTCTGTTTTCAATAAATAACGGTCTGATGTTTATTACTTTTTTTAACTAATCTTTTTATATGATCAATATATCCGAAATATTCTCTCCGCGATAATCTCTGAAATCACTGAACCAGTTTTGTAAATTCTTTCTCTATTACGAAGCTACTCTATTTCCCAGTGTCATATGGTACTTTCGAAACCGGAAAATACCCTTCAGTCCGCCCGTATAGTTTTAAACAAAAACAAAAAAGTATCCCACGGTATAGTTGAAGAAAAAAAAACCAAGGTAGCGTTAGCTACCTTAGTTCTAATATTTTTTGATGAATTTTTACAGAGAAAACCGCGGAAAACCGCGAGGACCGTTAGTTTGATATAAAATGTCGTGAGCTTTTCCTCGCTGCCTCTCCGTCTATTAATACAGACTCAGTATTGGCAAACGCCTTCGCTGACTGTGTGGGCGTTAGGATTAAATAGCCAATATTCAATCGGAGAGAAAATATTTCTAAAGTAGGCAATGAATAACGAAATATTTGCGATCGATAAAGCGATGCGGAGTGTGTAATAGCTTGCCTTGTTTTGTTTTAAAAATACTTTCACTTATAAAAAGTAGCATTATCAGCGAGTACGATAGGCTATATTCTATCTTCAAATAAATTAGAGATCCTTAGGAAAATTGCAATGACCCAAACTGGAGAAACTGAAACGGAAACTAGTCTAACCAAAAGACTGCTAGATGTCAAACGGAAGGAACTCAGGACAGTAGTTATTTAATTATAGGACACCTCCCCTGAACAAACTACTTTTCACGATCGGAGCTACATACAGTCCTTTGTGCAGGGGATGCCTAGTAGACGAAGGTACAGCGGCCCATCTGGTCCTAGAGTGTGAAGGACTAAAGGAGCACAGGGCAAAAGTCGCATTAAAAACGGAATCCCTTTGAGAGATCTGCGAATTTTCAAAGAGACTGCTGGAGTTCTGGGGAGAGCTGGGCTGGCTAAATTGCATGCTTTAACTACGTACAAAGGGCCGAGTTTGAGTTCAAGTGCGGAAAAAGGAGCCCAATAACCTATACGGCCTGAAGGCGGCTCGGCCATAGGGAGCTCAGCCGCGATCGCCTTCAGCTCATTGGCTGGCGGCAAGGTCAAGCTTCATTCCCCTCCAACGGCATCGGTACCCATAGTACCGGCATCTTCGAAAATCTACTCTGGTGCTATGCCTTGTGGATCAGAATCGTCGAGTATCGTAGCTGACCGAATCCGTAATTGTATGCAATTCAGATTTGCTAGGTTTTGTATGACCATTTCAGCTATAATTCTTGTGTTTTCGGAATTTTAGAGTCATGTTTGTTTATTATATCGGTTTGATTCAATATAATCTTGAAATACTCTAGTTAAGCGTTCATCTCGGTAATAACAGCCTCGAGATTCGTAACAACGCTTACTAACCTGTCAATCGCCGAAGTTTTCGATGGGGACATTTTTTACACTTCATTTTATACACACACACGAGTTACAATTACTGTGTCAAAAGTTATCATAACAAATGTCAAGTAGAGTCGAGGATATTAAAGATGAGGGCAGTCGATAAGTATGAACTTCATTTTAAGAAGATTTTATTCACGCGTGTCATATATATGATATATGACACGCGTGAATAAAATCTTCTGGGAAACTCGTTCCATCGTCGACCTCATTTTGCCTAAGCTAAAGATATAGGTCGAGATTAATCCCATTTACGATAAAAGTTTGGGAAAGTGTGTATTTACTGAAGTGGTAGTCGAATGCGCCAAGGCAGTGCAATCTTTTTAAATCAAATTTAAGAGAGGTAGCGGGCGGAATAGCGGGATATCCCGTTCGAAATGGACCTGCCCGGCTCCTCCGCTTTACAGAATACAATGCTATTTTAAATAGTACTTAGGACAAATTGTCCTATTTAGAACTGGCTTAATGTGGAAGTGGTCGAATGCAGAACAGAATGGATAGAAACAAATAAATCTGGTTTTACTAACCCGAATTAGATAAATGGACTTCACGCTACCAAACTTCAAACCCGAATCAAAATCCGTTCAGTAATTTTTGTGTTATACGCGAACAAGCAGGCAGACAGAGAAAAAAAATTGCGCATAGGCATATGTCCCATCTTTTTATTTAGAATAGGTACTATTCCGACCATTTTGCTTAAATATCTTAATGAAGTGCCTTTTTACTACTAGAGCAACGTGTGTTAGAGGTTTTAGAGGTGAGCAATGTATTGGCGATACCCTGGTGTTGACGGTGACCATTATCCATATCCACTGATCCATATCCATCTGGTGGTCCACTTGCCTGTTTACAATTGAGTGAGCGAAAACATCGCGATGAAACCTGCACATTCAGGCGACTAAACGGAACTTAACTAGATTGAATTATGGTTATAATCTAATCTAGTTCAGTTCCCCTGTTAACTGGATCACAGAGGTCAGATGGCAGTCGCTCCACTGTAACTAAGTTATCTGTAAATCCTGGATCATGGTTAAGGTGAACCCCATGCCCTCGTAAGCGAGAGCACAACCTGGACATTTATGCCAATATGATGGTCCACTTGCCTCTTCGTCTACCGTATGACATAAACATTTTTAGTGCCGATATGTCAGCTGATCGAAAAAATGAAAAACAAAGCTAAAAATATCGGCCACGTACGCTAAACAGAATTTGAAAGTACGGGGCGTAATGGCCGCCGTAATCTGTACCGGGACGCGCCGGAATCCCAATCATCCATCCATTTGTCCGCGGAAACAATTCTTTTTTCAATTCAGATTTTTGTCTTGCCCTTTTTATGCTACCCAGTGACAAGCGAGCAAGCGAGTCGATATTACTCAAAAATATTTTTTGAGTCAAATCGACTTATTGATAAAATATAAAATAAAGTTAAAAACTAGTGTGACATAAAAAAATATTTTGTGTCGTATCGGCTGATCGAAAAAATGAAAAAGAAATCTAAAAATATCGGCCACGCACGCTAAACAGAATTTGAAAGTACCCGGCCTAATAGCCGCCGCAATCTATCCCGGGCCGTGCCGGGATCCCAATCATCTATCCATTTGTCCGCTGAAACAATTCCGATACCGTTTTGCGTACCCGATGGGGGTGTGTCAACTGTGTATTAGATTTTTGTCTTGCCCTTTTTAGGCTACCCAGTGACAAGCGAGCAAGCGAGTCGATATGACTCAAAAATATATTTTGAGTCATATCGACTTATTGATAAAATATAAAATAAAGCTAAAAATTAGTGTGACATTAAAAAATATTTTGTGTCATATCGGCTGATCGAAAAAATGAAAAAGAAAGCCAAAAATATCGGCCACGCACGCTAAACAGAATTTGAAAGTACCCGTCCTAATGGACGCCGCTATCTGTACCGGGCCGTGCCGGGATCCCAATCATCTATACATTTGTCCGCGGAAACAATTCCGATACCGTTTTGCGTATACCTTGATGGGGGTGTATGAACTGTGTATTAGATTTTTGTCTTGCACTGCTTTCTGGTATAGAAGACAACAAAGGTATAGGTATAGAGGTATATACAGAGACAAAGTGGCAAAAGGGCAAATCAACCTCCAGTATCCGCTTTCTCTCGTATAATAAATAAATAGCACATGCCACATGCAAGCCGGAGGCGGTCCTAAGTTTAAACAACTTCCTCCTACTCAATATTTTCGACCTCATTGTAGACTGTGAGGCTCCGTAGATTATCATACGTCATCGAGTAAAAGAAAATTCCACTTTGTTGCGATAGTAGACTTTCAGGAGACCCACAAAATGTTTATGTGTCCGTGCACAGCCGAGCACAAAAAAAATTTCGACTTTTTCAAGACAATTTTTTTTTCGACTGAATGTGAAACCATGATCCAATCTTCACGGCTAGAACAAGTGTGCCCGCGATACAGCTGCGAAATAACATTTATTTTCTCTTCTCTCAATACTTAGATGAAAGAAATGGCGCCTATGTCGCGCCTTTTCTCGTTTATCGCGCGCGACAGTACACTTGTGTTAGCTGTGTTTGTTCGGTTCCCCTGTTAACAGAGTCACGGAGGTTGTCGCTCCACTGTATTAACCTGATCTGACAAATCAATTATCAATGTTAATTTTTACATGAGCAGGAAATTCTAGGCATCTATCATAAACTGAGCAATCTCAGTTGCATCACAGATCCAGAAGTTGCACCGCTATACCGACAGTCGCTGCAAATTTACCACGAGCGCGGTTTATTTATCAAGGAACCTAATAAATGATTTATTTGCCTTGCCGCGACGTCAAGCTTCCGAGTTCGCGAACCGAGGTGCTGCGATCAGAAATTTTAGGGAATGTTATATATTTTTTTCTCTAATCTTACAAACAAGCTTATGGTAGGCAAGCAACGCTATCCTAGCTGTAGGTGTTAAGAATCACTAAAATGTATGGTTTACATCTTCATTTTTATACAATTAACCAACGCGAATCGCCACCTTATGTATCAATAACTATTTGTATAACGACCAAAAAAAAATTAATGAATTGCTGCTATTTTCGTGACGTTCGATTTATCAGACGTAATGCAATATCGTAGGCATGCTTCATCTTCGGCCGCGTTCGGTAAAATACGTGCCAATCGTCAGGTTGACGATCAATGGGGTTGTCATTACCAGCCGGTAATGACAAATGACGGTAATGGAAAAAAATAGCAATTTTTTTCTGCTCGTTGTTTGTGTGACATAACGGTCAAATGCCTAGCTAGTTGGATAAAAGAAAGTAATGAGGTTGCAGTTAGCATAACCTCATGGTCCATTCATGGTATGATGGACCCATGCCTTACACTCGGTTACCAACTACTACAGCCACTTTATAAGGTCACGCATACACCCCAAAGCCACACTTTTTCGCGATATTTTATAATATTTAGTATGACTCTCCAATTTCTACCATCTCATTGAGCCAAGATGCAAACCGACGTCGCTTCGTCTCGCCCACTGGAACCTAATTTAACTTATAGCCTGACTGTTTAGATGGGGTCCATGAAGTAATCAGCGAAGGGAAATGTTGATAAGTATATAAGGATCTAAAGAAACTTTTAGTTTACTCCATGCACAGAAAATAAATAAATATGCTTGGACCATTAACACAGCGCCATCTAGCCCCAAAGTAAGCAAAGCTTGTGTTATGGGTGCCAAAAAACTGATGAACTACTTACATTTTTAATACTTATTATACATATATAAAACCCAGACCTATAACATAAATTAAAATTCGTCGTTTCAATTTCAATTTTGGGAATCAAATACGTGGCAGAATGTTAACCAACTGAACTCAGGTCGTCCTCAAAAGTAAGTGCTGCGCAAAGTACTTGTTTGAAGAACCACTCTCAACAAGCATAAATGTAGTATGTAGTACAAGGTAAAAATCTCTGGTTCCTGCCAATGTTAAAATAGTAATAACAACAAATCACTATCACTACCTATTAAAAAAGAAAGTCCCACGCCGCGATAAATTCAAAAACTGCTGAACGGATTTTCCAGCGGTGTTCAATAGACAGAATGTTTCATGAGGAATTTGTTAGGGTTACAATGATTCAAAGATTCAAAAGATTCAAAATATTTATTTGTAAAAGATAGGTATTACAGATGTTATCATTATCTTCAATGGTTTCTCTATCCTTTGCCCGCATGCTGAGGCGTACAAATCTTTAAATGTAATTGTTTCATTTTTCATTTTGTAAATATTAAAATCTTTCATAAATAATACTTTCAACAAATTTAAATTTCAAATATAAGTTATACAATAATCAATAAATAAAACCATGTCATACAATTTAAATGTCATTAAAATATTCCGTCAATTCATAATATGCCTTATCTACTAAGTAAGAATATAATTTATTTTTAAATGTCATAAAATCTGTACAACGGCGTAAGTTAATTGGTAATTTATTATAAATCTTTGGGGCTAGTATGTAGAAACTTTTCTGATAAAGAGTAGTTTTGCATCCATTTTGCATCAACTCATCGTTACGCCTTAAACTATTTACTCTGGAGAACAAATTGGGATTTCGAAAATGTAGATAGATGTTAAAATTAGGATCTTTAACTGCTTAAAATATTCTTTGCAGCTATCTGTACGTTTCAGACCACACATGGCTCTAACACATCTTTTTTGGGCTCTAAATACCTGGATAATGTTCACCGCATTACCCCAGAAAATAACACCGTATCTTAATGTCGAGGCCACATATCCATGATACGATGATAAAACAGCTTTACGGTTTACTATTTTATTTAGGTTGAAGAGCGCATATGAATAGCTACTTAATTTATTACATACGAACTTTAAATGTGTTTGCCATCGCATGTCATTGTCAATATATAGTCCAAGAAATTTTGTTGTGGCTGTTTCTCCTAACTGTATATTATTATATGTAATTTCAGTCTCCAGTTTTTTATTTTTTCTTTGCGCAAATTTCAATATTTTAGTTTTATCTAAATTAATGATTAAGTTATTATTTTCCAACCATTCCGTAATTATTATGAGGCTATCATTGATTTCATTTTCATCATTGAATATTACTGTGCTATCATCTGCATATAATATCATTAGGGTGCGTATACAGTTCGGCATATCATTAATATACACCAAAAATAGAAGAGGCCCCAGTATACTACCCTGTGGTACTCCATAACGGACTGCTTTAAGTTCAGATTGATAAATCATTTCAGTTTTGGTTTTTATGCAGACCTTGGTTATGTAAGTTTTTTGCCATCTGTCCTTTAAATACGAATTTATTAAGTTATAAGCATTTCCACTAATTCCATAGGTCTCTAATTTGTAGAGAAGAATGTCATGATGTACATAATCAAAAGCCCTAGTCATATCCATATACATTGCCATTACAGGAAGCCTATTATCCATTCTATTATAAACTACGTCAAGAAAGTAGTATATAGCTAAATCAATGCCTTTACTTTTACGGAACCCATTTTGTTCTTTACATATTAAACCAGTTTTCTCAAAGTATGTGTAAAGAATTGAGTGAATAATCTTTTCTAAAATTTTCGAAAATATTGGTATTAACGCTAACTGCCTATAGTTTTTTATTAGGTTTTTTTTGCTCTTTTTTGTGCATTGGTTTCACTACAGTAACTTTGAGCTTATCTGGAAAAACACCTGTCTCTATACACAAATTAATAATACAGGAGAAATTATATCTGATACAAATTTTACTACCTTCGTACATATTTCGTCATAGCCGGTGCTTGTTGTATTTTTTAAATTTTTAATTATATTCATCACCTCTTGTGGGTCTGTAGGTCTCATGAAAAAAGATTTATGCCTATTATTTAAGCAGCAGTTTCGAGGAGCTATTGGTTTCACCGGTGTTTTTAATTCATCAATATAGTAATTATTGAAACATTGTGCAATACGATAAGGATCCCTAATGTTTTCGTTTTTTACCGTAACCTGCTCTATACTATCTTTCGGCAATTGAAGCTTTGTAGAGTTAATGACATTCCATGTGGCTCTTGATTTATTTTTTGCATTCAATATACGATAGTTATTTATTTATTTATTTATTTTTATTTGGAAGGTCATCAGCTTATCAAACAGATCAGACAGAAGTACTTAATGCTATAAACAGTTAGCTAATAATAGACCTTCACTAATAGATCTAGAATAGGTTATAAACTTAGCGTAGGCAGATAGCCGAGGCAAATTCCGTAGGCACACGAAATATCAAATGACATGATAAAAAAAAAAAGTAAAAAATATTTAGCTTTTAAATAATAATTTAGCAACCCATTGGGTTGCACATAAGAAAACACCCACCCAATACTTACTGCTCAAAGAATACGTTACTTAGCAGTTTACGCGCTGCGTGAACGCTCGTATTAAAAATATCAAGATCAACGCCCAATTCCAATAATGAATTACAACTCCTACTCGCCCGAATAAGATACGAATTCTGTCTGTAATTAGTAGAGGCTTGGGGATATATAAACGGAACCTTACGACGACCACCATGACCTCTAGGCACCTGAAACTGCAATTTACAGAGTAATTTGGGACAGTCTACTAAACTAGAAGCTATTTTTAACATGTAAGTTACATCTGCAATATTGCGTCGGAGAGACAATGGCATCAAATGGAATTTTTTACATAAATCTAAATATAGCTCAGACTTATAATAAATTTTAAGTCTATAGCACAGGTACTTCATAAACTTAATTTGAACACGTTCGAGTCTTGTTTTATAAACGTCGTAGATGGGATTCCATATTTGAGAAGCGTATTCCAAGGTGCTTCTTACATATGCGCAATATAAAACTTTGAAGGTCTAAGCGTTTTTGAAATCCTTGGTTACACGCATGAGAAAACCCAATGACTTCGATGCTTTAGCAACAATGCTCTCAATGTGGTTATTATAGACCAATTTGTGGTCCTGTACAACACCCAAGTCCCTAACTGAAGTATTCCTAGCAAGTGAGTGGCTTCCAAGGAGATAGTTATATACAATAGGTATAGGTTTACGTGTAAAGGAAACAACACTACATTTTGAAGGATTCAGATCAAGATTATTAACAGAACAATACTCGACGAGTCTAGTAAGGTCTTCTTGCAGTGCATCGGTATCATTTACGGTAGATATACTTGAAAAAATCTTCATATCATCTGCGAAGCAGAGAAGATGTGAGTTGTGAAAACAGCTAATAATGTCGTTGATGTAAATAGCAAACAACATAGGTCCGAGCAATGAACCCTGGGGAACACCACTAGGAATTACTACCCAACTCGACATGTAATTGTTTACTACAACCGCCTGAGACCTATTCTCAATGTAAGATGCAAACCATCTAAGCAAGTCCCCACATATTCCCACACTTTCCAACTTTGTGAGAAGACGCCTATGATTTATTCTGTCAAATGCTTATTTTGAGACTTCTGCGTTAGTTTGATGATTTTGTTGAGTTTTCTAGAATATGTTTTAAAAGTCTTCTTGTCTGAGGGGTCTTTAGATATACGATAGTTTCATAAAAGTTGCCGTTTTCGTTTACTACACCTTTTAATTCCTGTTGTTATCCATTTTGGTCTTACTTTAGTAGAAATTTTTACTTTTTTATTAGGGAAACACATATCATAGAGTAATTTAAATATGTCATAGAAATTATTATTGTTTATACTCTTGATTGCCTTCACCGCTCATCTTAGGTCTTCTCGGCTTATCAAAGGTTAGCTGGAAGAAATCCCGTTGTGGGATAAGCTCGCCTTTGCATTATAAACTGTATTTTTATTTCCTGTAATGTTATAAATTGATGCAATAAAGAGATTACATACATACTTACTTATTATAATAATCATCTTGGCGTCAATAGCTCGAGGGCTCGATGTCTAGCCATGATCTAGGATTTGGCAGATGAGGTGGTAACAGAGCGACTGCCGTCTAACTTTTGTGACCCTGCTACCAGAGGAACCTGGCCAGATTGATGGTTACACATTCAGTCGCCTGAATGTGCAGATTTTATCACGATGTTTTCCCTCACCATGAGAGCATCGGTAAACATTCAACTAGTTTAAGTAACTCAGAAAAAGTCACACAGACATGACGACACTAAGAATCGAACTCAGTACCTCTCACTTACGAGCCGTATCCGTTAGCCATTAAACCACCGACGTTCCATGGTATGTGCAGGTGTGGTAGACCGAATTTGTTGAAATCTGGATATACTATAAGTTGTATAAAATAGAGCTAGATCTTGAAAAGAATCTATGTAACAATCTTTAAGTAAGTTTTCTTTGAGACCATCGATCTAGTATTTGACATTAACTTTCTTTCTGTTGATATTCTTTTATATTACCTACAACTGTACACGTCAGGGACGGATTTGGCATAAATAACGTTTATTTTGACTAGGCATTTTGTCACCGTAACATTTGGTATATCGCAATATCACAGGGTAATTTGCCTAAATATTGCGGCAACATCATCATTTACTACAGATAAATGATGATGTTGCCAAAATGAGCAAGAACAATGAAGAAACTCATCACTCCGTAAGGAGGAGAAGCTCTATTTTTCAAGATCTTAGGCATACTGATTCGCCATTATTGTACATCATATGCTAGGGAATTCTTTATTTTAGGTACATCTAAACTTGGGTACATCCGTAGACCATTTTCTGTTTTAGGCATGTTTAGGTATAAACGGATTATTTGACAGTACGCCCCGTCCTCTTACAAGAAGTTTCTGTAGTTAATTGAAGAGTGGCACTGTTGTCTCTAGCCTAGCTACATACTAAGCAAGTTTAAGTTCGTAGTTCCACTCATAACCACGAGCGATAAAAGATGAAACGCTGTCTAGCCTTGAAGGTGTCAATATTATAATTAAGAAAATACATTCTCATAATGCTGGCCGTGTGGTGTCCGGCAGAGTATAATAGGAGCAACCCTATACACTCGTGGGTGTCGCACAAGGCGACTAATGTTTTAGAAGATCTAGCGTCTCCGTAGGCTGGAAAACGGGCAGCAGCTTTTTCCATTGGCATATTTAAATTACTGCGATATCCAACCCGCCTGCCAAGAGTGGTAATTATGGCAATAATCTCCCCTTTCGTGGGAGAGTCCCAAAGTCATGCAGTGGACTGTTTTGGGCTGTGATAACTCTAATAATATTATAACTGGTTGTGACTTTAAATAAATCAAACAGCAATTTAAAATAAATAGGCAATAAAAATGTTTCATTGCCTTAAAATAAATTTAAAATAAGCGTTTGCTGAAATGGCATGCCAATAATTCTGCCTTCACTGGATTTATTTATGATGCCATTAATAGTAATTGTGGAGAATATTGAGGATTCATGTAATGGATTGCTGTTTTTATTCTTTCCTCGAGATTCATATAAAAATGTGGGCTGTGGCTGTGATGATGATTATACTTACATTCATACAAATATACAAAACCGCAGTCTATGTTTAGTCTGCAGGCCTTACCCATCCAGAATAAAATCGTAAGGTATTGTTTTGCAAAAAATAGATCAGGGCGATGATACCCCGTCAGAATCTTCAGACTTAATGTGACTTCATCATGTCAACTGAAAGATGCCCACTGCTGGGCTTTAGCCTTCCCCATAGATCTTCACAAAGCCGGGTCCTATGCCGCCCGCTTTTAGCTGGTACTTATGACCTTTACCAAGTCATTGCTCAACCTTGCGGAAGGCCTGTCACTCGAGAACTTTACTGTCCCATCGGCCCTGCCCACTACCACAGACTGACTGCCAGTAGGCTTTTTAAGGCTCATAGTGAATAAATAAGTCAATGCTAATGGTGCACGGTAACAATTTCTCTTATTGCAGATGTTTATATTATAATCATTATAAATATCAGGATTTATACAGAGATATAGAGATTATATTATAACGACTTTCCGTTTACAATTTATTTGAATTTAGGTACTGTTTATTTCTGTGAGAATGGAAGGTTTCTGAAGCAGGTTCGTTTATACAGGTATTTATTTATATCTCGAGGACTTAGCTGATAAGCGTTGATATCTGTAATTAGAATGACACAGCTCATTTAGATATTGTATAAAACAAAGTCGCTTCCTGCCGTCTGTTCCAATGTGTCTATGTATGTATGTACGCTTAGATACTTTAACTTCGTAACGGATTTTAACACGGTTTTCAGCAATAGACAGACTGATTGAAGAGTTGGGTTTATAAGCTAGACAAAAAGGTGGAGTAGGTGACTGTGAATGAAGTCGCGCCGAGTCCACTTGTAAGAAATAAAGACAGAATCCTGGCGAACAACATACTGATATTTTACAAGCAAGAAAAAAGTGTAAGTAGGGGTAAAGTAGGTGTACGCGAACGAAGCCGGGTCCACTAGTAAGCTTTATTACTAGCCTTATATATAAATATTGTTGAAACTAGGTCACCTACCACCTGGATCCGTCCCCGTACACACCATTACGTAGGCTGTTTACAGAATCCTTTTAGCACTGAGTGACTTAGACACGCGAACAGCATATTAGGTACCCACTAACCACATCAACTTCGTAGGAAATAAGCCGATATTCTAACCAATAAGCCACATTGCCTATTTTCTTTTGTTAGTACAGTTACAGTTTTAACTCCAATGGAGAAGAAATATGTTTGCTTAAATGTGGCACAGTAGCTCGAATCACGAACGGATGCATTAAGTTCCATACGTAGGTACCTACACATAGGTTGTTTTTAAGTTCCTTTAAAAAGTAATTTAAGAAAAGGTTCGCTAGTTTAAGAAACAGTGATATGGGCAAAATTGTTAAGACGCGGATTATATCAAGCGTCGTCGATTTTGAAAATTCTTTCACTAATTTTAATCTTTATGTCACAAAATCAAAAAAGAAACATAGTCACTATACAATGTACAAAGGCGAGCATATCCCTTAAAAATAGCTCTTCCAGCCAACCTCGCATTTTGCAAAGAGAACATAATGTCAGTATGTAATACGTACAATTGAAAGTTACAGGAAGTTAAAGGTACCTACTATTCATGATTGTATTGCAATAAAACATTTTTTAAATTGTAATTATAATTGGGGTTGTAATGGTAACATTAAAATATAATCATTGTATAATGATTAATGGCCTATGTAATACTCGTATTAATAACATTGTGATATTTCTGAATTTAAATTAAACTATGGCCACGTTATATCGTTGTATCGCACGTTAAAGAATCATGTTTAGTCAAATAAATTAAAAATGTATCTATTAATTAACATTTGGCTTGACAGTTGACAAAATAAATTGAATTAAATTCTGCTTTTAATCACGGAAAAAATTATAGACAGAGATCCGAACTGCGCACCGGTCAAAACCCTGGAGAATGATTATGGAGGACTAATATTGTATAAAACAATATGAAGATTACATTCATGGTCCGCGGTCCCACGTCATACAATGTCCATCCACATTACTGTCCCAAATAAAGATATCAAATGTACAAATTGTAATCTGCCCTCTGTACAATCAACAACAGGGGTTGAACATAATAAGGTTATTCCAACCTTTGTCAAGTAGGTTTATGCGGGTGGCAATAAGGGTTATTTTTATTTCAAAAATTATTGGGCGAATCCCGTTTGGAGAAGGATTTGCTTGCAAAAATATAATTTAATTTTTACTTTATTTCTTGTTTAAATTTTTTGTTTATACGTAAAAAACTGGCCAAGTATCGAGGAGGCTCGCCAGGCGCTGGTTTGGGCAGGTGTTGCGTAAGCCTCAGGGATACGTGGGAAACAGGTGCTTGAATCTGCCGATATCAAGAAAAAGGCTGCCCCGTGGGCGACCCAAGACGCGTTGTGAGTCGGATGCGAGAGCCAACGGCTTACGACGCAATGATGCCGAAGAAGAAAAGAAAGAGTAGAAAAGCGAACCCTGGCAGAGGCCGGGATAAGAGCTAGGACAATGATGATGATGACTTGACAAACACGCCAAGTGGAACACGCATACGAATGGTTCGATAAAAATTGCCGATGTTTTATATTCATTCCTAATAAAAAAAGAATCATCTTCGCATTAATGTCCCGGTTGTGCTCTCGCGTACGAGAGCCCATGGTCCGCCATGACCATGATCCAGAATTTGGCTTTAGGATTTGGTTTTACATTAATTCCTACCACATCGAAACTCCCATAAAATACATAGGTACCATTACTCCTTATTGCAATCCAGTCAGGCATCGTGCTATATGGTTGTAACCTAAATCTAGAAATATATCGCCAATTTCTACGTAGGTTCTGCCGTTAATTCTGCTGTTTCTGACATTTCCGAGAATTGTGTTCGCAAGCAGACCGCTTAGCGAGATTTTCTTCTAGTTGCGAGACTTTAATTGAAAGTATGAATAATTAAAATTTAGAATTTTTATAAAATTTTGTATTTTATTGTATAAGCCAGCAAGATTTCAGACAAGAGACATATCATCTTTGCTCCCAGTACCTGCGGATACGCATTTTTGTTACATTAATTGCTTGAATAGTATATGATATGGGGGACAGTCCAATATTTCACAATTTAAATCCGCGCGGAAACCTGCGCTCGAAACCTCTGCCTAGTTACCGCGTAGCGCCCGAACAGGAATCGCGCCTAACTCGCGCAGCCTAATATATTGGCATGGACGATGACGCGGTCATCTACACCTGGTCACTAGGTGGGTGCGACGCGACGATTACGCGATTATTTACAAATAATAAAATAAGCTTTCTGTTATTAGTCTTAGAAACCAAAATTGCTTTAATATTTGGTACAAATCGCTGAGAAATCGCGTATGTCTGTATGAGGTCTAATGCCCAACACAATTTCTTTAATATAATATATATTATATTTTCTTTGAACGTCAAACATGTCCTGTTTGACTTGGAACTCCTGGAAATACAGTGGTACATGGATAGAAGAAGATTTTATCATCGCACCGCTCGCCACCGAGAGGGAGTTCATCCTTACACCTTGGAGTCAAATTAGTCAAACTGTGCGGTTCCAAAGGAACTTTCTCCCACGCACACTAAGGTTGTGGAATGAACTACCTGGAGAAGTTTTTCCTGGAGAGTACAACATGGAGTTCTTCAAGAAAGGGGTGAAAAGGTTATGCGGGCTTGGCAACGCGTCGGTGATGCCCCTGGTATTGCAAACGTCCAGGCTGCGGTGACTGTTTCCATTAGGCAAGCTGTAAGCTTGTTTGCCGCTTTAGTGGTATTACAAAAAAAAGTTTCAAAACTGGTATAATAGGACCACGATAAGTCCGAATCGACTGACGGTAGAAAACATTATAAAATGTGGATATGGCAATAATCTGGGGATAATCTGTCCTTGTCAGTCTTTGTCAGTCCTTCTTGTAAACATTCAGATATTTGACTTGAACTTGTACTTTTAGTTTGACTAAATTATTAATCATGCTGAAAATTATCACTCTCACTTCCTTTTTAATTGTTTCGCCCATTATTTAATAAAAAATTTCATATTTTACGAAAATAAACAATCCTACAGAAATTAAATTGTTTGTTATGACTTTTATGAATGACATTCTATACTTTTTTAAAACTTGTCGTAAGTTGCCAAACAGCTTTTTTTTTTACTAATATTCGGACTTGGCGTGGTCTTATTATATGTATTTTCACAAATACAAAAATACAAATGACGCACAAAAAACCCTAAAGAATTAGCCACATGAGGCGTCTTACTGCTTACAAGTCCCCTGACGTTCCACTCAGCATATAGAACGTTTGATTCAACGCCAATAAATCTCCGTAATTCAAAAAGAATTTCGCTCCACCGCAATCCAGTACGCTCAGTCGTGCTGTGACTGGCTGGCTTATGGCTTGTATATGAGCTTATATGGAACGATACGTTGTACGAAGACAGAATTTTATAGCGGTTACATAGAGCAAGAAAAAGAGCACTAATACGACCTTTCCTCTTTTTACTTTTTTGTTTCCTTTTGACTAAGATATGGGATAATTCAAGATGTAAATTAGGAGTCTCTTTAGAGGCGGGCAACGCATTGGTAGCACCCCTGGCGTTGCTGATGTCCATAGGTGTGACCACGTACTATCAGGTGGTCCGCTTGCCTGTTTATCTGTCCTATAAAATAAATAAATAGAAAATAAATACGAATTATTAGCTTAGAAAACGGTCTATTGCTGCTTTGGGATACCTTCTCATTAATGAAGAGCTTTACTATAATTTTCACGCTACGCTTTAACACTGTACCAAAATAAACAAAATGTTGCCTCTTTCAGGTCTGCCTCTGAGAAAAAGTCGTCTGTGGTTATTGGTGATGCATACACAACGTCACGCCTTTTTCCCTTAGGGATAGGCAGAGACCACATCGCTCCACTTGCTACGGTCCTGACAAACCTCTTTCGCTTCTTCCACATTTAACAACATTTTTGCTTGCTTGTATTTTTTTATGTTTCTCAGTGACAAACGAGCAGATAGCCCACCTGATGGTAAGTGCCATAAGTGGTAATTATCGCCCGTAATCTAAATATATCGCCCATCTAAAATTGTATATTTAGGTTGCAGGTAACAAAAATATCGAACCGCAGGTACGTTGTCTCATTGTAGGTCTCTTAACCTGGCCTTATTTTTTATTAACTTCGATTTAATCTTGACATGTACCTACATCTTGTACATACACTACCACTTAATATATTTTTCGTTAATCCCCTTTCACTCATCCGTTCTCCATGACCAAACCAACTCAGCAATCCTTTCTCCATCCTAGTCATTACATCTATTCACATTAAACTGAATATAATACTCCCGAATTCCCAAGAGCCAACACAAATAAAATAGAAACTTGCGAATTTGATCCTAAAACCTTTTAAACCCATTTTAGCACCTGTTCCCCTATTTTAACACTAAATACGTTGCCAGATAAGATTAATAACGTTGACAAGGGTTGACAGCTATCCGGAGCACATGGCGTCTTGTTGACGATATCAATTCACAATGTTATAATCAACACCTAAATAGATGGTACCAGAGTAGCTTGAGAGGTCATCGTGTTACTAGGTTCAGAATTTGATGGAAATTTATCCAGAAATTGCAGCACCATGACTCTTTCTTAGATAGATAGATAGATAAATTCTTTATTGCTCACACAAGAAACACTACATTAAAGAGTTCCGACAAAAACCATAACTAGTTGTGGGCAAAGGCGGCCTTATCGCTGCAAGCGATCTCTACCAGGCAACCTTTGTCTTAAGAACCGCTTGATACACAGGCAAGTCAACAACATGAACTTATACTAGGGAACTTACACTTAATACAAAGTAGAAATTAATACAAAGATACTTTCTTGTGATAATTTCAATGACATTAGTTACACGCACGACCGTTGTTAATGAGGACAGCGCCTTCAGCGGAAGTCATATTTGTACAGTATCGGAATGCATACCTATAATCATGATCCAATCTGGTCAGGTTCCCCTGGTAGCAGTGTCACGGAGGTCAGATGGCAGTTGCTCCACTGTAATTGCCTGATCTGCTAAATCCTGGATCATGGTCAAGGCGCACCCCGGGCCCTCGTGCGCGAGATCACAACCGGGACATTAACGCCAAGATGATGATGATCGGAATGCATACCTACTTCAAACAACGAATTATATGTTTTATCCCATTAAAAGTAAGAATATCTACTTAAGAGATCTTTGAAGTTAAGGCGTACAAACTTACAAAGTTACAGGCTTGAGCAAACTTCAACTCTAAACTATGAAACTGTTATAACTAAAATTGAGAAACGCTTTGAGCAAGTCTGGCCTCTCAGTACGACGTTTCTCAAACTTTAGTTGTAGGCACCTATGTTCTAAAATAATTGATAAACTTGAAAAAATTAAGCAAGTATGGTTCGTTTGTGTATTTAAATCAATTTAGTTAAGTTTAGGTTTATGTTTAATTATGTAATATTATTGTACTTAAAGTATCAAGTTTTACCACAGACCAAACAAATGACAAAATTTGCCAGTCCAACGAAGGTTGCTAACTTTCTAATATTTTTATAGTTTTACGTTGGTGAAAAACTGTTTAATTTTTATTTTTGTATCGTTTTACTAATGTTTTTAGCCGTAGTCACGGCTCATTTGAATTGTAGGGTACTGTCACACACTTACCTATACCAATGGCATTTCACCATTTGCTTAAATCGTTTTTCGCAAAAGTATTTCGAACTGGTAAACTGCAATCTGATTTGGAATCTTACCACGGACCGCTTGCGGTTATGTTATTTTTGATTGCCTGGGAAGGCGCACAGTCAGACGGCATTGTCAATGGAAAGCGACCACCATCGTCCGGTAGGCTAATTAGGTAACTCTGTTGCCAACAATTCAATTATTGAAATTGTTAGTTTTGAGATTACGTATGATCGAGAGAATAGTTTCAGTTCATTGCAATGGAACTTTGTTAGCAACTGGACCCATGGAATCGATGATACGAAATCGCAAAAGTAACAATTTCAATCATTGAAATCAGATAGTTGTTAGCAACAGGGTTACGTAATTAGCCTACTGGACATGAGCAACCTAAGGGAAGCGGATGCTCAGATATGGTAAGAATCCATAAACATGCCTCTTGTATAACCCTCAGTTATTACAAGTTAATACTACAAAGAAAAATTTTTGTCGATGGAGCTGGAGCGTCGGTGGGGTTCGAACCTCAGTACCGCCATGTAACAATGACTCTTTTCTGGGCTATGTGCAATAGTTAAAAACTAACCAATGCTCTTACGATGAGGTGACTGCATGTGTAACTATAATCCAATATGGTATGATGGTATGGTATGGTAATATGGTGATATGGTGTGGTATGGTTAACTGGGTCGCGGAGGTCAGATAGCAGTTGCTCCACTGTAATTACGTGATCTATCAAATCCGGGATCATGGTCAAGCCGGACTCTGGGCTCTTGTATGCACAACAGGGCCTTTAACGCCAAGATAATTTATTATAAGTGGTTATTAATATAAGGAAAATTTTCAATCTCCTACATTTAGATCACTAAGACCCCTTACTAGGCGGGCTTCAACTGCCCCAGTTTGGGAAACCCCGACTTACTTGAATAAATGTATAATAATATGCCGCTCTGTGTTCACGCCGCCGCTTGAACATTGTTATTTTAATCACAATTTATATCTTGTGTCAGCACGGATTTACCTTGTTTAGTTTTCGCGTTAATCTATGAGAAACAATTTTGGCAATTGGTATAGTTTGATATAGTTTGATCATAGCTCGAAGAACAGATAGCCGATGGGGCAGTAAATTTCTAGAGTGGCGACTACGTACCGGAAGACGCAGCGTGGGTAGGCCTCCCACAAGGTGGACCGACGACCTGGTAAAGATCGTAGGTACCAACTGGATGCGGAAGGCAAGCCTTTGTGGAGATCTCTGGGGGAGGCTTATGCCCAGCAGTGGGCGTCTTCTGGCTGATATGATGTTAGTTCGAGGTTTTCTTAGACGCTTAGTCTTTCCTTTGCTAGATAACATGGGGTTCTTCAAAAGGCATGTCTACAGGTAAGTACCTCAAAGGCACCGCACCCGCTCCTGTTAGCTTGCAGATGTCCTGGTCGACGGTGGCCGTTTTCCATCAGATGGACTGTCAAAATTCAAATTCAAATTCAAATTCAAAAAACATTTATTCATATTAGGTTTTTACAAACACTTATGAACGTCATACCTACATAGGTAACATTAAATAAAAATCTATAAGCATTTTAAACTGCTAGGCGCCGCGACATCATCGAGCGCATTTCCTTGGCCGTGCTGAGACCGACCGACCAGTCAAAAAAGCCGGTAGGCACGGCCACAGAAAAAAAAACATAAACCGTAACTCCAGCGCCGCCACCTGTCACTGTGACACTGTCTGACTGTCACCGCACCGAGCACATCAACGATGCCGCTCGCAAAATCGCAAACGATTAAACTAATCTATAATACAATCTGAGCTAATGTAATACAGTATAAAATCAAACTTTTTACATAAGTATATAAATAGGTACTGAATTAATTAGTGATTCAATTATTGAACAAATAATGACGTGCCCCATGGTAAGTACGTTGTTACTCCATTATTTTATAAAAAGGCAAAATTTGGAATGTAAACATTGCAGAACGTGCTTTCTTCTCTTTACAGATCATTTCACACACAATTACTTGACATAGTAATCCAAACCAATATACAAGGTGTCTCAAAAGAAAGTTTATATTTAGAGGATCGATTTAAAAAAAGTTAGCCGTGTATCGAAAAAATGTTTATTGATTATTAAAATACACAATTTGGGAATTTATTTCTTAAAAATAATATCGTCCAAATGTAGACCCTCGCGTTTGCGACACTCATTTAATCGAACAGTAAAATTACTTATGACGGCTCGGCAGGTGGACTCAGTGATGGCTGCTATTGCGTGACGGATATTTTCTTTCAAACGCGCCAGGGAAGTCGATTTATGGGCGTAAACTTTAGATTTAAGATAACCCCATAGGAAAAAGTCTGCGTGGAGGTCAATTTATGTCACCTCTCCTGGAGATCAATTTGCCCGAGAAAATTTCACCAACTCGTGGCAGAGATGTATTGGACGTGTGTGACGTTGCTCCGTCCTGCTGGAACCATGTTCTTTGATTAGTCAGGAAAGTTTTGCAGTTCAGGCACCAAGAAGTCGTCTAACATCTCCACATAACGCTCTGAATTCACTATAATTGCACGCCCCCTTTCGTCTTCAAAAAAGTAAGGGCCGATAATACCTCGCGCTGACATCGCTGCCCATACGGTCACTTTAGGCGAATGAAGGGGTTTCTGATGCTTGCGTTTCGGATTCGTTGCACTCCAGTACCGGCAATTCTGCTTATTTACGTGTCCATTAAGATGAAAATGAGCTTCATCCGAAAAAAAAATGTTGGTAAACGTTAAAAAGCGCTCAATTGCCTGATTTACGAAGTCAAGCCTCTGACTGGCATCTTAGGGCTTTAATTCTTGCACCAATTGAATTTTGTAGGGGTGCAGCTTTAGATCTTTGTGCAAAATGCGGTGTAAAGATGATCTATGCACATTTAAAGCACTTGCGCGCTTCCGAATTGAAAGGTTCGGGTCATCACGAACAGACTGATTAACACTCTCCACGTTTTCTACCGTTCTTGGTGACCTTCGCCCGGATTTTGGTTTTTCCATCGTTGTACCGGTCTCTTTGACCCATTTTTGACCCATTTTCGAATAAGAGGAATGCTTGGCGCATCATTTGAGTGGCGAAAACCTCGAATACTGCAGAATCTCCTACGCGCTACAGTCGCCGAATCACCGTTTTTGTAAAACTCTCGCACGCACAATGCGCGGTCTGCTCCTGAGAAACGCTCCATAGCGACTGAAATCCCAAGAGCCAGGCTACCGATTGACATAACCCCCGCGCCCCTCGGATTTGTTGCGTTCAAGCAGTAAACTAAATAAATATAAACTTTCTTTTGAGACACCTTGCAGAAACCAATACAAAATAATACTCTCCCATCTATCTAATAAATACAAAATTGCACAATGAAATGCGATGGTAGGAACTCATGCTTACAAAAAAAAAACGTATTTATAGTGAGACATCTTGTGGTAAGTATGCATCTGTGCACCTCCCCACCTCACCGGACACTGATACATAAATGCAATGATGGACTATTTTACAGGGTTAACCTGGTTTCTGTTTGTATTTTAGGTCGCCACCATTAACTATATGACGCCCAGTATATTACACTTCACGTTTTTGCATAAAGTAAGGTGAATATAACAAAACAAAGAAATAACTAAGTAGTGTTTCTCAAACAAAAACATTACCCCAAGGATCGGGCAACAGACGATAAAATTATCATGTAAGTACTTATTATTTCACATCTCATATCACTTTTACATAAAATATCAATTGGAGATTCCATTTCAAATGTAATTGAATATGATGTCATTGAGAATATAATATGATTAAGATAAAAATATATGTAGGTATGTATATAAAAAAATTAAAATAATAACATTGATATAAAACATGTCATTCAATTCAGTACTGGTCAGTAATCATTAAAATAAATAATAACAAAATAAGTAATTATCAGTATGGCTATTTTATCAAATTTCAGATCTCGCCAAGTTCCTGATTGGTTTACAAATTACTAATCTAAGATTAAGTTCCAGATTATATTCATCTAAAATAAATAAAATAATAATATTAATATTAGATATTGATTGAGATGTCAGATATTGATTTAGAAATAATAAGTTTCAATGTCAGTTTGTAAAACGTAGATTAATTAATTATAATATTTATGTCAAAGGATTTTTGTCATCCAAATAATCATTTATTTTGTAGTAAGCTTTACTAATTAATTTAGATTTAATTGTATTTTTAAATTTATTTAAGGGTAAATTTTGTATATCTTCTGGAATTTTATTAAAGTAGGCTTCACAAAGGAAGATTTTACTTTTGTTAGTCTAAAACGTTCATTGGCAAGCATGTCTTTATTTCTGGTGTTGTAGTTGTGGTTATCTGACAGTTTTAAATAGGAGGTTTTATGCTTGTAGATGTGTACCAAGTTGAAGTTAATATTTTGTGAAGCTACTGTCAGTGTTTTAATAATTTAAAATGATCTCTTAGAGACACCTGTGAACCCCAATTATAAATTGCTCGCACTGCTCTCTTCTGAAGAACAAATATGTCATGGATGTCCGCTGCAGAACCCCACAGCATTAAGCCATAGGACATAATGCTATGGAATTAACTGAAACAGATGATACGGGCAGTCTCCACATTTGTAAGACCACGAATTTTTTTAATAGCATAAGCTGCTGAACTTAACCTCCCTGACAGGGTTTCGATGTGGTTTTTCCATTGCAGTTTATTATCCAGCGTCAATTCTAAGAAAACTGTTGACTTTGTGAATTCTAGTGATTCGTTATTGAGATACAGAGCCATACTTCACATTATAACATTTGGCATGTGAAACAAAACACATTTAGTTTTCACAGCGTTTAGTAGTAGGTTGTTTACTGTAAACCATGTATGTAGTTCAGATAGTGTACTGTTTACGTCGTCAAAGTTTTCCCTATTTCTGTCGATTTTAAATATTAGCGAAGTGTCGTCAGTGTCGCAGCGGTTTCCCAAGAAAAAGGGCATATCATTTATGTAGACTAGGAACATAAAAGGACCCAAAATAGATCCCTGTGGTACGCCCATCTCAACAGTATTTTTGCCAGATGTCGCGCCATTGACTTTTAACCTTTGAAGCCTGTTGGTAAAATAACGTTTTAAAAGCACCGTAATAATCTATTTTCAGTAATAGCGTGTCATAATTCACACAATCGAATGCTTTGGAAAGATCACAGAAAACACCAATAGCATTCTGTGATCTCTCCCAAGCATCATATGTATGCTTCATTAGTTCCACACCCGCATCCACAGTAGACCGATCTTTTCTAAAACCAATTTGATTTTTGTGGAACAACTTATTTTCAGTTAAGTGGGCCAGCAGTTGATCTAGCATTATTCTTTCGAAAATTTTGCTTAGTGCTGGTAATATAGATATTAGCCTAAAGTTAGACAGCTCATGCTTTACGCCATTTTTAAAGAGGGGCACTATCTTGCTGATTTTCATTAAGTCTAGAAACGGACCCTCATCTATACATTTATTAAAAATATATGCAAGATGTGGTGCTAGCAAATTTACAATTGGTTTTAATACCGTGACGGATATTCCCCAGATATCCTCCGTCTTTTTTAATTTTAACGGCTTAAAGGCTTTAATTATATCCATCTCATTAATGGGACTGAATTTAAAGTTTTCATTGCAAAGACTGAGAATACTTTTTAACATATTCAGCAAATACGGCAGATTTATTAGAGCTCTTCGTGTTATATAACTCATAGAGTCGCATCCTACTTTTATACAGGGTGTTTCATAATATATGTATAAAGCCGTGAACTGGGTGGAGTGCTACACGTATTAAAACGATAGGTACAATCATTTTTTTCTTGCGTGGAATAGTTAGCGAGAAAATGACTATCGAACTTTTTCTTTTTCAATGTCGATAATGACATTTTAAAAACGAAAGACCGCATCTCTAGAAATCAGTTGTAATAGGTTAATCAACCGCCGACAAACGCCCCGCCCCGCCACGGGCAGAGGCGAGCCGGCCTGTGGCGGTGCCTTTGATCTACGGCGCGGCTTCCATTGACGAAATTTACCTACTTTCGTGTTCGTGTTCGTTCATTCGATTTAGTTGTTCACTTGAAATAGAGCTGCGCTTCAACGTAGTCGATATGATTATTTTTCTTTAAAAACGAAGATTTTTTAATGAAAATTAAAATTCAATGTCCGGATAATTTGAAGTCGCTAGTGTACTCTTTGCAAGCTATACTTTAACACCCTTTCGGCTTTATACATGTATTACGTAACACCCTGTATATGCCCTCAGTGGCCCTGTCGCAAAAGCTAAGATTAATAGTTTTATTTAATGTTTTAGGTTTAAATGTGCTCTCAAAATCGCTTTTTACTACGTTAATTAGCTCGTTATAAAGCGAATTTGGATCACTATAAAATGAACTTAAACCCAGCATTTTAGTATCAATTTGTTCCTTGAAGCGTTTTAATCGTGCTGCGGTTAATGGCCTATAATTTATTTTGTAACACTTCGGTTGAGCCGTATGTTTTAGTCTTATTCCAAGGCCATTATGATCAGAACCTAGGCAGTTGAGAATAAACTTTGACGGTATACCACAACTACAGAATATATTATCTAGGTACGTAGCTGTAGTTTCGGTTACTCGTGTAGACTCCAGAAATACATTGATTAGATTGTAGGATTTAAGTAAGGACTTTAATCTCCTACACCGTGAGCTATCTTTGAGCATATAAATATTAAAGTCGCCACAAACTATAATATCTTTACTACCCCTTAACAATTTATTAACACATCATCCATGGTCTCTTCGAACAAATCAAAATCACCGACAGGAGGCCTATAGACGCAAACAATAACATATGTTCTAGTTCGAAACAAGAAAGTTCGATAGCTCGTTCTATAGAAAGTTTTACTATATATTTTCTGTCTTTAGTTTGAAGGTAATCTTTTACAAAGATTAGTGAGCCACCATGAATTGCTTTCTGCCTCGAATATTTGCTAATAACACTAAAGCCATTGTATTTTGGACATATAGATGACTTTGTGAGCCAATGCTCAGATATACACATAATATCTACATTTTTATCAATAAAGAATAAATTTAATTCTAGCTCCTTGCTGTTTAACCCTTGGATGTTTTGATACATTACATTTAAGTAGTTTGTTTTAGAGCAGGAAATAGCCGTTGTCAAATTTGATGTTTAAAGTCATCGAAATATTAAAAGTACTAATTGTACTATGCATGTCAATGGAATTAGATTTAACTACTATGTCAGGATTAAAAATATAAGATTATAATAATTTAGCAATTAACTTTTTATCTTTTATGGATATATAAACATAATGTTTATAGAAACTAAATTGTCGAATATATTTATTTATGTCAAAAAGAATAATTTTATTGTTTTTACGTGTTTGTGTGTAATAAATAATTAAGATAACAATTGTTTTTATTTTGCCAAGCATTTAAATTATTAGATAATGGAAAACAACATATTATCACTTTCCCAATATTGATTATAGAATTCATAATATTATAAAAATTAAAAATGTCATGTTTATTCAAATTAAGCCTTTCGGATATTGTAATTATTAAGATGTCATTATTATTAAATTCATGGGCTCTTATTTTTGATGTTAGGCTATTTAAAGATATACCGGGATAGCAGTAGTTACTGGTATACGTGCTTAACAGTGGTCCTAGATGTCGACCAAAACCATCCGAAAATCATATTGTTCGATGTGATGTAATGATATTTCGTGTGGAGCATAAACTTTACGTTTGCGGCGCCACCGTCGCACTTGTATCCACAGGAGATTTTCGGCTACCCTTCAGAGGCAATACGCAACGTGTATTTTTTTGTGACCACTCGAATTTACAGAATTGGTTATCGACTAAGGAATTAAATTTATTTCCAATGTCTTTTAAATCCAGAAGCAATTTGGTCATGGACTCTGAATATTCTGTTATCAGACTTTGGGACTTTTCATATTGACGCATAGTTTATGTTAGTTCCGCCTCCATTTCTGAAAGTTTCACCTGCAAGTTGTGAGTATCTTGTTCATACGTGGACTGTTGTTTAAGCATAATGTCTGTTCAATTTTGCAGTTTAATTCGTGTATTATAAATCATTTTCTTAAATTTTGATTATTACGAATTAATTTTTTCAAGTTAGTGTTATTTTTGTGTTTGCGTCGTAATTGTTTGCTTTTTTTATACAGACATTATTTACAATTTTTTCAGACATAAGCTCGTTGTACATTGTTTACGTCTGGGAAGATTGTGCTTCTGTCTTTTCCATTTCATGTTAGTGGATGGTTCGGTGCGCACCTTGAAGTTGACGCTTAAGATCCGCTATACGTCGAGCAGCGACATGTGGTGCTCGCTGCACTCCTGAAGGCCTCTGCCTGAAGTACATCACGCTGGGCTCTCACATCCTCAAATTGGATATTAAGCTCTGCAAGCTGGTCCTTTTGGTCTTGGTTTCTGTCATTAACCACATGAATTTCTACTTCATAATCTTCTCTCTCAAGCAATAATTTATTTACTTCGTCCCTCGAAAATTTTAAATCCATGAGGGTTTCCTTCAGCTGGTCCTCCAATTTGATCGCATGCATTCTGCGTGTAGTCATTTTGCTTGAGCGGAAGATAAAAAAAAAATACGTGTGGCACTCGGGGACTGCCGCGGTAAAGCTATTGCATAGCATTTTTTATCAACTTATGCAACTATAATTATTTATTTATTTTATTTATGCAGTATTATTTTTCTTTGATATTCATTCAAGTTAAAACACTTTATATATAAACAGATTTTACGCATACAGCTATTCACTGTTGTACATAGATGATAGATACCTATACACCTATATACTTTCTCACAAACAGCTGCTTACGTATTCGTCCGATTTCGGAGCAGCTCGTCTCGATCCTTGCGAGCTTCGTACAGTCGTACCATATACATACACGTTAAGGATCAACTTGTCGCGGCCTCGAACTCACTCGTGGACGCGGCCAAAAAGCACGCTGTCTCACCTACCATTGTGTCTAAAAGAGATAGAATCAGTTATGAGCAGTTAGCAGCTAGTCTACACGCATACTTCTAGTCGCACGCACACAAACCCCGTGCCGAAGTCTGCCGAACTGAAACGACGTTAAACGATGCACGGCTTTCAACGCCGCACCGCTGTGCCGGTCGGAGTAGGGGGGTGGTAGGTTTTTTTCGTTACGGAATTTCTTGATTCGGTCGCCGCGCTCAAAGCCCACGATAAAAGCTATGCAATAGCTTAATTACAGAATAAAAAACTTTTCCTCTTTTTTTTTTTAAATAGTCCGTGCCTAGTCCGTATGCCTCCATAGGTAAAAAAATTACATAAGAAACACATAGAATGTAAATTTCAACAAATACAATTGCAAATTATCCATTTAAATACATAATTTCCATAACCAAACAAGACAGACAGATTTTATAAATAAAGCTTCTTAGTAGTAAAAAGTTCTAAAACTTTACTTGATGCTCTTGATAGCAGCTGTTTTATAGCAAAACTGCTATAAAGTTTCATAGCGGTGGTATTGAGAAATTTTTATTAACATTTAAAAACATTGGCTGAGGGAGCAATGAAGCAAAGTTTCGAAATGCTTTAAATACGTTTAGAAACTATTATAAATATTCCTAGTGTTTCTTTTGGACTATCGTTTGGATCATTCAAGAGGTATATTAGGGGTCTATGTAGAGGTGGACAGCACGTTGGTGACACCCCTGGTGTTGCTGACGTCCTTGAGGTGACCACTTTCCATTAGGTAAACACCGGCGTTGGAGCACCTAAGCTTTTCAAGAACGACAAAGTAGTAAAAGATTAGCAGTAAGGTAGATTAATTGGCTCTTTGATTGCCACTACTATTTCTGTATGTATGATGCTATGTGTAGGGCTTAGCTGAAAATCAGCGCTGTGGTCTCACTACCTACAGCGTATGCTGAGCTGAGCTTTAGTTTGGCATGACACTACAATATTGAACTTTATTTAAGTTAGTAAGAAATATTTTGTTTATTTATATTGTAGAAATTGCTAAATAAACATTGTCTATGTCTATTGTTTGGGTTGGATGATGGAGGTCTTCCGGTTGGGACCCTAGGACTGGTTGAACAGTCTCGGGAGCCGATAGGCACCACGTGAGGATATTTTTATTATTAGGGTAGATACTAATCTGTCAGCTCGGAATTGCATTTATACCCTATGCGTTGCATATGCCTTTAATATATAAATGCGTATGCCTTTCACGTGCAATCGCGTGTGGACGCATTTGCATGCTGTGAAATGGGATAGCAGGAATTTAATTTTTTTTCATGGTCTATTCTTTTTAATCGCTCAGATTCGTCATATCCTAGAGCGAGAAAGCTAGTGCTATCGCACACGGTAGCACTCTACCGCGCTCGACGGCGCCGAAAGCGTCGACAGCATGCTATCGCGTGCGCTAGCACCCATCAGCACTTCATCGTCTAACTACCGTCGATTCTGCTTGATGATGCTTTCCTTAGACCTTGTCCAAACGGGGCGAATTACACTCCCACTCATCTTCCTCATTCATACAGCGCCATCTAGCCCCAAAGTAAGCAAAGCTTGTGTTATGGGTTTTAGATTACTGATAAACGAGTATATAAATTTTATAGTTTTAAATTTTATAGCATAGTACACCCAAACCCGTAACAGAAATAAAAATTCATCATTTCAATTTCTGCTCGGCCGGGAATCGAACCAGTGACCTCTTTGTGGCAGACCGGCATGTAAACCAACTGAACCACTGAGGTCGTAAAATTCGCCCCGTCTCGACAAGGTCTCAGAAATGAAAGACAACCAGCGTAAATTAATTTTATTATAACGTGCTCAGAGTCCAAAATCATCGCCATTTTTTTTAAATTTATATACCTATATCAATAAAATTACAAGTTTAATTATGCAGGACCAAGGTAAATAACAGTTATACAAATTAATGTGTTATGTTTCTTATCTCATTACTATTTTTTATTACGTAATATACAAATACAGCATGAGAATACTTATACAAAATAAAATAATTTATTAAATATGATCTGTCCAGATTGAAGTGTCTTATTTGATTATGGAAACTATGTGTTTAATTTGCAGCAGTATTTATTGAAATTCACATTCTATGTGTTTCTTATATAATTCAAGACTATAATGATACATAGCGTGATTGATACGGCAAGTAGTGATTTTGGGTATTATTTGTTCACCAATAAGACAAGCCAGTCTGGACAGGTTATAGGCAAATCATTTGCAGTACAATCTATGGATAACAAGAGCATTACACGTTTGATGCCTACTCATAATAATATCAACTATATTTCGAATTACGCTGCAATTACCTAAGTCCAGTCTTAATTTTGAAGTTATACACTTCATGTTTTAATTGTACTTACATATAAAAAAGTCCTGTAGTAAATAATCAGCTAATAATACTTACACAATTTATTTATCACTACCGTACGCTAGCCGGGCTGTAAGGCGCTGTTCTAATTGGCAACGGTCGTGCGACCATGGTCGTACGACGGGCGTCGCCCGAGCAATAAGTGACTTCAAAATCGCCCGTCGCACAACGGTTGCCAATTAGGACAGCGTCTAAGACTTATTAGTATCACAACAACATACAAAATTACTTAACAGGCGTCTTGGTAAACCTTAATAAAGGCACCCTTTTCATCTGTCTCTCGATCTGTTTCACACTTTTGTCCTTAATATCTGGTATTGCAAATAATGCGTACACCCCTCCGAATATGTTGATACCACAGAATATGTACAGTATCACATATAAGCCTGTGTAGTCTTCTATATATTGGTAGGAGTGTACGTGGGCTAGTTTGATCGCTTGAGAGTAAGTGTATATAGCTCCAAGTACAGTTGCACGAATCTGAAAGTAATGAAAAAAAAATCATCGTGGTGTTAATGTCTCGGTTGTGCTCTTAAAGGGCCGGGGTCCGCCTTGACCATGATTCAGGATTTGGCAGATTCGGTAATTACAAAGGAGCGACTGCCATCTGACCTCCATGACCCTGCTACCAGGGCCACCTAACCAGATTGCACCATGGTTACACATTCAGTCGCCTGAATGTGCAGGTTTCATTACGATGTTTCCCTCACCGTAAGAGCATCGGTTAGTAATAATATAGAATCTTAAACTTCCCTCCTGTGCGTGTGTTCCCTAAAGTGTCCTGGAGAGGTTTTCCCCGGAGATTACAACATGGAGTTCTCCAAGAAAGGGGTGAAAAGGTTTATACGGGGTCTGCAACGCGTGGGTCTATAGGCTGCGTTGACTGCTGTCCATAAGGCAAGCCGTAAGCTTGTTTGCCACCTTAGTGGTGTGGTATATAAAAAAAGGTTTTTTTTTCCTAGTCTGAATTGTGTTTCAAGCAGGCTACTACTGTAGCCTGCTTGAAACGCTTACTCCTAACTGCTTATCATTCAGACCAGCAAAGGAAAAATGTCCTGCTGGAAACATAATTTCTCTTTTTTATAGGGTCGTTAGGCTCCTTTCATGAGAATTTGAGTGGTAGAACAAATTCAAATAGATAGGTAACCTAACAAAAGGGCTTAGATCTGGCGAATACGCCGCTCGAGGTTATGAACACATGTTTGTTTTATTAAATTTATCCAATTCTTCTTTGAATCTACATCAGTAATTAATCTCTTTGCACTTTCACTACACATATGACGACCTGAGTGGTTCAATGGTCAACATCTGTCTGCCACGCAAGAGGTCCCGGGTTCGATTCCCGGCCGGGCAGAAATTGAAATGATGAATTTAATTTCTGTTACGGGTCTGGGTGTTCTATGTATAATAAGTATGTATTTAAAAGTATTTAAGTAGTTTATCAGTTATCTAGCACCCATAGCACAAGCTTTGCTTAGTTTGGGGCTAGATGGCGCTGTGTGAATTTGTCCATGAATATTTATTTATTTATTTATTATATTAATTACATATTATCGGGTTTGTTACCACGGTTAAGTAAAAACAATACTAAGTTACCATCAGAGGTGATCCGTGCACTCGTTTTCCACTTTCACAGTATACAAATCGAAATTAAGAATCGAAAAAGCCTTACCTCAAAATTCAAACACTCGACCATCACAATTATTGGTAAAGCCCAACAAAATCCATACGCGAATATCAGAATACCCAAAGAGATTACGGGTACCAAAAAGGATGTCATTATTGATGAATCTGCCTGCGTGTGGATAGCTAGTACGCCCATAGACAGCACCATGACGACAAAACCCAAAGTTAGGAGGTACTGAAACATAATAATATACAT
Organism: Blastobasis adustella; assembly: GCA_907269095.1. Classification (NCBI taxonomy): domain Eukaryota; kingdom Metazoa; phylum Arthropoda; class Insecta; order Lepidoptera; family Blastobasidae; genus Blastobasis; species Blastobasis adustella. The sequence continues at coordinate 5,855,832 of OU026132.1, forward strand.
AAACAATTAGAAATAAATAAAAGGTTTGCAAATACTACCAGAGCCCATGCAAATGATACAAACATATAAAACAGTAGTGGGCAAGACGTTACTTCGTTCGCGTGGCGTTCTACACCTATGTAGAACGCCACGCGAACGAAGTAACGTCTTGCCCACTTCTGTTTTACATATTTGTATCATTTAGAGCAGGGGTAGGGAATGGTCCATCCAACCATTCCCTACCCCTACTGTACCCCTATAGGTACCTACCTTACATATACTCTACAGTTACCCTACACCTACCATATACCTACGCTATACCTACCCTACACTTACCCTTATTTCATACAAACCTTGCCCTGACAATTACAAACACAACAAAAAATAATTAGTTAAATGGGTGCAGCCGTTCTGAAATTATACTGGAACCAACTTGGGTTATATTATTGCAATTTTCCTATTGAACTCTAATTTTTAGAAGATAAAATATAGCCTATGTTACTCACTGATAATGTAGCGTTCTCTTTGTGAACTTTTATTTTTAAATTAATTAAGGTGTTTTCGAGTTTATGCATTACAAACAAACAAACAATCAAATCTTTCCTTTTTATAATATTAGTATAGATTAAAAAATCAACAACACACAAAAATAATTCCGCAGAGCTGAAGCGATGCAATATTATCATGGATATAGGCAGACATCTAAGTAATATTTCCTTTATCGGGATTCGATCGTTCTTTCATATGAACGACATCGTATACCAAAATGCAATAAGCCTGATGGTAGCTAAACGTCCAACCGTCGACGTCCAACGTTGCACTGACCTGTCAGGCAGGATCAATATTCTCAAAGCAAATAGAGGTAGCTGTCATATTTCTCTCTCGAATATCAAAGCGAGCACGAATAGGGTATGACCGTCGGAACTCGAGTGCAATTCGAGCTTGCATTTCACTCGTCACGAGATTTTGAGACTATATAGGAACCTAATACATTTCTAATCTAACTATCTACGTACATATTATAAAACAAAGTCACTTCCCGCCGTCTGTCCCTATGTATATTGTACGCTTAGATCTTTTAAACTACGAAACGGATTTTCATGCGGTTTTCACCAATATACAGGGTGTCCCGTAAGTCGACGTCAAGCCGGAATCGGGTGATAGTCCAAATCATAATAGTTACTAGAAAAATAAAAAATAAAATCTAAGTCTTGAATTTTTTAAATTATAGGCATTTCTTTTTTTTTCGAGAAAATGTACACCCTGTGATGGTTTTTTAGCTCCTGTTGCTACAAATCTTAACTTTTTTTCAATTTTATTTTTCTTATGTAATCCCGAATAGTGCTAATCTAACCTATTACTTAGAATTCTAAGTCAACTGCTCCAGCTTGGAAGAAAGTGTCACATTATGCCGTACAATGAATAGACAATTAATATTTCGTCCAACTTTAACGGACTGTACTGAAAAAAAAAAGTACTACGCCAGGTTGGCAAGTAGCACGAAAAGTTGACGCATTTATTAATGATTCTAAAATGGTATTATACTTGCTACATTATTTCTTTGATTACGGGGGAAAAAAATTCCTTCAAGAAACCCAGTTTCGAAAAATTTTTCATTACCTACTAAAAATTATTCTAGTGCGTTCAAAGCTTGCCTAAGACCGAGTGAGACGGAGAGTCATTCATGAAGTGTGAGTGAGACAGGTAGTGACGCTTTCGAGTCAAATATTCTAATGGGTGAGTGAGACAGATAGTGACGCTAATGAGTCAGATACAGAGAAAGTCATTTTATGAAGTGTGAGCGAGATAGATAGTGACGCCACTTTTTTAATATTGGCACACGCAATACAGATCAGTACGTTACGCTCCTTCGTTTACTACGCATCCTTCCGTATTCGTTCGTGTTATTTCGTACTTTCGACTTTTTGCTTCGTTTATTGGACTTGTTTGTTTGCTTGTGATTTGGACAGTTTCGATCTCTTTACAACGACCTTTGCTTTCTACTGGACTATCGTGTGATTGTGTAGTGCCTCCATGCCTGTGTACACCACTCAGGAATATGCCAACATGCACTTTATTTATGGCGAATGCAGAGGGAATGCTAGTGCTGCGGCTAGACTGTATCGCGAGAGGTACCCAAATGCTGATCGTTATCCAGATCACCGAGTTTTTACAAATGTGCACCGTCTACTCTCCACAGAAGGCATACTTCCAAACCGACCACATGGTGAAGGAAGAAGTTCCTTGCCTTACGAGGACGTAGTACTTCAAGCAGTTGAAGAAGATCCAACTATTTCGGTACGTGCAATCCAGCAAAGCACAGGAGTGCCCAAAACTATAGCTCACCGAATTTTACAAAAACATGAGCTCCACCCATACCATGTACAGCGAGTACAAACCCTGCATCCTCAGGATTATCAACTTCGGGTTGCGTTTTGTCAAACGACGCTACAAAGACACCGGGAAGATCCGCGATTCTTAGAGAAAATGTTGTGGTCGGATGAATCGACATTTAAAAAAGACGGTTACATGAACCTACACAACTTACACGAGTGGCACGTAGAGAATCCGAATTTAATGAGACAAGATAGATCTCAGTATCGTTTTAAAATAAACATGTGAAGAATTACGGAAGCAGCTGAATTTGTCAACAACGGAAGATTTGCCCGTGTGATAATCCGATCTTTTTAAAGAAGATGTCGAGCTTGTATTGCAGTTGAAGGAAGGCAGTTTGAACATCTTTTGTAAATAATAAATCTTTGCATCTAATTGGTGTTTAATTTTAAACTTAAGGAAAATTTGTCCTAAATTTAACAAAAAGTTAGCATCTCTGACTTGAAAGCATCACTACCTATCTCACTCACATTTCATGAATGACTCTCCGTCTCACTCGGTCTTAGGCAAGCTTTGAACGCACTAGAATAATTTTTAGTAGGTAAAGAAAAAAAATTCGAAACTGGGTTTCTTGAAGGATTTTTTTTTTCCCCGTAATCAAAGAAATAATGTAGCAAGTATTATACCATTTTAGAATCCTTATTAAATGCGTCAACTTTTAGTGCTACTTGCCAACCTGGCGTCGTTCTTTTTTTTTCAGTACGGTCCGTTAAATTTGGACGAAATATTAATTGTCTATTCATTGTACGGCATAATGTGACACTTTCTTCCAAGCTGGAGCAGTTGACTTGGAATTCTAAGTAATAGGTTAGATTAGCACTATTCGGGATTACATAAAAAAATAAAATTGAAAAAAAGTTAAGATTTGTAGCAACAGGATTTAAAAAACCATCACAGGGTGTACATTTTCTCGAAAAAAAAAGAAATGCCTATAATTTAAAAAAATCAAGACTTCGATTTTATTTTTTATTTTTCTAGTAACTATTATGATTTGGACTATCACCCGATTCCGGCTTGACGTCGACTTACGGGACACCCTGTATAGAGTGATTCAAGAGGAAGGTTTATCCATCATCATAGGTAGGTCTATGGTAGTTGTAGAGTAGATATTATATACATGTAGGGTAGGTGTAGGTGTAGGGGAGGTGTGGGGTATGTGTGGGGTAGGAGGGTAAGGTAGGGGTAGGCCACCACGCGAACGAAATCACGCCGGGTCCAGTAGTAGGTGCTATAAAGGAAGTTGTACGAAAAAGTTAACAGGTTTAGAACATTAATTTGTCAATTAATGGAGTAATGAAGAATTACTTGGTCTAAGAGCACTAGAAGGTTTAATTTTTAAATTTCACTAAGTGTATAATTTGTTAAGCTTGCAACAATTTAGAATTACTTATCTTATTCTCAATTCAACGTAAGACGGAATCTATAAAACTTCATCGTCTTAGCTAGGAACGTTAGGACCCTCGCTTAGAACTAATAGTTAAGATAAGACGAAAGGACTAACCCAACCAATGCAAGTTGCAAGCATACTTAATTATGATAAGTCCCTGTCCTGAAAACTTCTACTTGATAAGAAACATCCGACGACTAGATAAGGGTAGGTATTTAAGCTACGGAAAGTCCCTGCCCTGAAAACTTCTACTACTTAATATAGATAAAGAAGATAAAGGTATAGCTGCTGTACTAGCAACCAGTGTGCAACCAAGTGCGCCTAAGTACTTTTGGCGCTGACTGCGTCCCTAATCAGTTTAAAATTCATTTAAATTGTTAGAGGGTTGTTTGTTGTCTACTGTTCTAAATCGGATGTTTTATTCATCTAATCTAACATTGTTGGAAAGAGGAAAGAAATATTTTGGTATGCTTAAAAGATCTATAATTCCCATATATCTCTAGAAAAATTGTAATGGCGTGTATCGACATTGTGAGCCTCTTTAATTTTATTGGCCGTGTGATGTCCGGCAGAGTAGAATAGCACCAACCCCTTACACTCGTGGGTGTCGTACAAGGCGAATAATGTTTTCGACACAAAAGATCTAGAGTCTCCGTAGACTGGAAAATGGGCAGCAGCGATTTTCATTGTTATATTTACAATACTCCGATCTTCTCCTGCCAAGCGCGGAGATTATGGCAATTATCTCCCCTTTCGTGGTAGAGGCCCTAAGTCCTGCAGTGGAACGTTACTGGCTGTGAAGATGAAGTCAAACTGGCAGGGTGTGAAGAGGAATTTTGGAAGAACGTCATGCCACTTGACAGTGTATGGTATAAGTTTGGCTTTATCAAGCCAATTTCATCATGCCACTGGATCAAGCCGCATGATGGTGAGTGACCACCATAGATATACTGATAGATATAATGAAAATTGTAATATTACCTTTCTGTCAACGATTCTTATGACGCTAAAGGTCAACAGGCTACCAGCAAACAAGCAGCTGATTATGAGCACCTGCTCCCGGTCCCAGTCCACCTTCAGCTCAGCCAGGGTCTTCTCCTGGTCCAGGAACGCTATACTTCCACATATCACCATGACTGTGTATAGCACTATACCCATTTTGGTTATGTCTCGGTAGATTGTGTTCCTTACTGCAAAATAAATTATTTTGTTAGGAACACTGATTGCATCATGATGTTACGTTAATTAGTTGATTCATGAAATCGAAAGCATTCCTCTACATTATTTGAAAATGCTTTTACTATTGCCCAGTAGTTACGTACATTAGTTGAATACTAACCAATGCTCTTACGGTGAGGGAAAACATCGCGATGAAACCTTCACATTCAGGCGACTGGATGTGTAACCATGATCCAATCTGGTCAGGTTCCCCTGGTAGCAGGGTCATGGAGGTCAGATGGCAGTCGCTCCACTGTAATTACCTGACCTGCCAAATCCTGGGTCAAGGCGGACCCCGGGCCCTCGTTCTCAAGAGCACAACCGGGAGATTAACGTCAAGATGATTATTTTATTGCCTAGTGAGGCACACGAACAGACGGTCCACGTAATGGAAAGTGGACACAGTCGCCCAGGACATGTGCAATCTAAGGGGAGCAGATGCGGTGCCTGCCTTTGAAGTATCTGTTTACATGCTTTTTGAAGAACCCCATGTTATACTGCAATTGATCCAGGATTTGGCAGATGAGATAGTTACAGTGAAGCGACTGCCATCTGACCTCCGTGACCCTGTTAACAGGGGAATTTGACCAGATTGGATTATGGGCAATCAGTTGCCTGAATGTGCAGATGGCCGCAGTGGGAATCAATCCCGGTTATTCTCGCTTACGAATCGGATACCTTAAACACTCGGCCACCGACGCTCCAAACCATACTGTGACAAAATACATGCTAAATCTACTTCAAATCCTACTAATCTCCTAACCACAAACATAAGCCCCAATTTGCCTCGCTCATGACATCTCAGTACAACTGTATCTACTCCATCTCTCATACAATCAACACTATCTCAACAAAGAGGCAGACTAATCTGAGATTAACTAAGGTAATGCCAACACAGCATGTTCGCTTTAACCCCACCAGCCATCCCTTATGTCACTTCGGGGAAACCAATGTATTTAATCAGAACAAAATTGACAATCTTGAAAACAGGGTTGTATTCGAAGGGATCGCCGTTTATCTAAATAGAAGGTGTAGATAGAAAGAAGGTAGAGATTATCTTCAGCATGAAAATAAAATTGTTCAGAATTTTTGTGGAAGAAAAATAATTTTAGAAAATTTTAATTGTGGAGAATATTTTTAGAACATGATCAAGAAAACGCAAAAACTGGACAATTGTCATACCGCGTTGCTAGCGTTGCACTGACGCTTTTTTATAATACGATGTAAGTAAAAAAAACACATGCAACCGGTTTTTGAGTTACGAAATCTAGCAGTTATCATCTGGGCTATGCTCTAATGCTTGATTAGTACTTAAATTTTGCACGTTTGTCGAAATGTATTTGAAATGACATATCAATGTCAAGAACAGCAACGCCGTCACCGTGTCAGATGTGTTTGTGGCACTCTACACAGCGACCTGTCAAAAGTGAGATGTCTTAAGCGTATTTACTCACACTATACTTAAAATCAATCAGAAATGAACATTTTCTTAAGTAATACTTAAAGGTGAAATGAGTATCTGTGAACTTGAAATTATTTTTTCAAAAACCGACAGAAACAAGTTACTTTTGAAGATTAAATAGCATGTTCCTATTACAATTAACATCCTTGCCAAATTGTATCCAAATCTGTTCAGCGGTTTAAGTGTGAAAACATATTATAAGACATTAAGTATTTTTTTAGAAAGCTATCTCACAGGTGTTATAATCCAAAACAAACATATTCAGCTAGCAAATTAGTCGACTTACAGCAAAAACCAATCTTCCAACCAACCTTTACATTGATTAACGGATTTACCTTATTACGGTCCTGTGGGCAATTTCCTAACCACCGCCAGCTGCTAAATAGAGATTTATCTACACCCTTATTAGCCTTTTGAGGTTTTTAATCAATATTCTGTCAAAATTTCATGTTAAGCCACAGAGGGGCTTTTATCATGATAAATTTATTAAATTTACAGCAAGAGTGTTGGCCTTAAGTGATTTGGGCTTTCATCTGGTGACTTATGAATATTTTATTGATATAGTCCCATCTTCTATCGCTTTGTAGTTGCAACTTTAAGATACTCATGAAATATGAAATAACGAAATTGCTTGAAAGTACTTAATGTATAGCCAAGAACTTTTTTTTTCTTTTTTTTTTATATACCACTAAGGTGGCAAACAAGCTTACGGCCTGCCTGATGGAAAGCATTTTTTCAAAGCAAAGTAGTTCTTATTTATTTAACATAAATAAAATCTACCTATAAGAATATGGGATTCATAGGCCCCAGAGTCCCCGTGGGCGGCACAAGAAGCGATGGGTTGACATCGCTGAGTCGGATGCGAGAGCCAACCGCTTACGACGCGAGGATGCCGAAGAGATTAACGTTTCTAATGTATGTACCCAACTGAGCATGAAATGGATTTCTACATGTTAATAACAAAGCAATGAAAAAAACACAAATCAACGCCATCTAGCGGCGAATTGTGGTTTTTTCGATTTATCTGCTGTATTTTATATCATTAATCTATTGAAAGAATGGTCAGCGAAAAGGCTAATTTGGTGCGTGACCCTCATGGCCTGTTTATACGATGCCGCTTACAAATCGCGTACGGATCGCGACTGCCTAGTCACCGCTACGCCCGAACAAGAATCGCGTCTCAATCGCGCAGCCTACCATATTGGCGCGGACGATGACGCGGTGACTAGACGGGCGAGACGCGAAGACTATGCAGGAGCGACGCGACGACTGCACGGGAGTGATTGGAGTGCTTTTATTTAAAAATAATTTTTCAAAAAAGTTCTCAATTGAAAAATATTTTTTCATAACAAGCTTTTATCAAGACCATTCCAAAAAGCCCAAACACGATGGGGATATCTTATTGTTCGTATGACCACCATCTGACTCTGCCATCACCATCTGTCATTAGTATAGGAACGAAAATTGCATAAACCTTTGCAATAAATCGTGCAGAAATCGTGTACAGGTTCTAACTCTATCGCAAGCGCTCCAAAACAAAACTGTTACCGGAAAACTATGCGCTACCTCAGAGCTTAATTGAAAATTCACAAACTCTGCGCTCCCGTGGGCTGAAAACCGCAAGGGTCAACTAATAAATATTTCACTTACGAATCCCAACAAAAGAGAGCTTTCCGTTGACCCTCACTCTGTTTAGTTCATTAGTCAGTTTCATCAGTTCTTTGGACACTGTCGGATGGCATTCGTCTAAGCATTTTAGTTTTGCAATACTGGTCTTGGCTTTCTGAAACAAAAAGGATAATGGTAAGCTTCTGCTCTACTATCTATCTAAATATAGTATAAAACAAAGTCGCTTCCCGCCGTCTGTATCTGTGTAGATCTAAGATCTATTAAACTACGCAACGGATTTCATTTATTTATTATAACTTTATGGACTAAAGGTACATTGGTGGCACAAAATAAAAGTAACACAAGGCAGCTCAAAAAGTAACATTGTCATGAGGAAAGTAAATGTTTATTTTAAAGTATGAAATAGCACTGTGAGAACGCATAGTAACGCTACATTACGACAAGTATTGTTCTTGAATACGGGTGTATCATACCAGAGCTTTCCCAAAGCTGAGACCTAGTCGAAAACATTTCTCTCCTGAGGTTCTCAACACTATCCTGTACGAATACACTCAACTTTATATTCGCTTTACTTAATCCACCACTTAACTCGTAACTCGTCCAATTTACGTGACCTGTTTGAACCACAGAAAAGAAACACAGTGTTGTGGACCGTTCAAAGCAGCTGAGTTAGAATAGGGACAATGCAAAGAACAAAACATAAAAAAGCTTCAAAACTATAACATACATTAGAAACAAAATTGAAAACGGTTAAACAATATTACAACCACATCATACGTTAATATGCTTACAATTGAAGAAGACTTAATACTTTGATAAAAAAGTTAGAATTATAAATGATCCTGATAAGAGTTCGACGTAGATCGCTAGAGATCGTGGAAGTGTCTGCACCGGCACTCATCACATTCCATCTAAATGAGTGTGGCTTAGTATAGCTAAGCTTTTGAAACGTGCTATCCGTTTTCTAAAATGTCCGTTTCCAAAGTAACCATTTCATTTTTCATCCACCGCAGTACATGTTGTGGCGGCCACAAACGAGATGTGTAAACGACGTATGCTAAAAGACCCATTTCACGATCCCATTCGACGTGACATTTTAATATTATTTCGTTTTATGACGATGCCGCAAGCTTTTACGAGGAGCTACGACAGCTCAATCACTTCTGATACGGACAAATTAATACTCTTAAAAAAAAAATTGAGTGCAGGGAAACGCGTCAAAAAGATGATTGCCTAATGGACTGAAACAATAAACTTCTAAATGCCCAGGAAGCGCACGGCATTTAAACACAAAACATGAAATGTAAATTAAGTAAACTGTATGGGGTCATTTGTATGGAAATCTTAAAACCCGTGTAACTTTGAAACGATATATTTTAAAGAAAGTGTGAAAAACCACAAGCATAGATATTGGTTTCTAGATCACGTACACAAATTTTTATTGGCTTTGATAGCGTAATATTAAAAATATGATTAAACTACGTTTTTATGGAGCGCCCTCCTCTTACCTCCAGTTTCCCGTACGTTAATCTATTGTTAATCATCAAATCAAATTCCACCTGGATGCGGAAAGCACAAGACCGACCTTTGTGGAGATCTTTGGGGGAGGCCTATGTCCAGCAGTGTGGGTCTTTCGGCTGAAATGATGAATTCTAAGTGGCCATCCTTATCCCTTTTCTTATTCTGCTTGGCTGCAGAAATAGATAAGGCGGTAGTACTCACCCAGGCGGACTCCTCAGGCTTGACAGAGTCTACCATCTGATAAAATGTTTTAATCGATGATTAACATCGACAAGCGTTTCAGAAACTGGGCTTTAATATAGCATGAGGCGTTTTAGTTTTGGAATCGGACTCTTCAAAGTCAAAAACTCTGCATGGCAGGTAGCTTGCGTAGCACGTAGTCCTTAGCTAATGGCCTAACCCACCTCCACCCAGGGTCCTATCGACCTCTCGGTCATACGGACCGCGTCAGACCTAATCACGGGTGATGCGTACGCTTACTTGCCGGTGGCTCTTTAGGCGAGCGCACTTCTTGACACCCACAAATCCAGTTGTTCCATATGCTTTCTCCCTTAGCGGGCTGACGTCACAATACACACTCCTGCTCCATCGGCCAGCTGCCATACTCCTTCGCTCCCTCCTCTATCTCTTCTTCTGCTCCCTTGCTCTCTGCTCAGCTAATGGCCTTGCAAGGAACAAACAACTACGCCATACGCGCTTTCTTGCTACTCGCTACCCCCTTTCCAGAAATCATGCAAACGAGCCCCCACCAACCCCCCAATAAAACAAAAGAAGTCGGTGTTACTAATTATGCAATTAACGATTCCGGCGGTTAAGGGTGAAAGTTTGTCGAACTTAGTCGACGCAGTGAATTGCCTTCGTGACTTGAAAGGGACGGGGTGAATTAGGGGTTGGGAAGGGTGCTGTTGCTCCGTAGCAATTTGGTGAGGAATTGCAAACGTTTGTAGTCAAGCTTTAGTTTGCAAACGTTTGTAGTCAAGCTTTAGTTTGATTAGGTACGCTTAAAGGTTTGTGCAGTAGTCCTGATCAGTGATACGACTTTCATTTGGGTAATGGTGTCTCTCGACAGCAGGTGGAGTGATTTTAGGACAACTAAATGAGTACTGAACAGATTTTTAATTTTCTTTCACTAATTAAAAGACTGCTTAATTTAAAGAACTCCTTACAATTTACTAGTTACCTGAGTAAAAAAATATTTTCATTTGTTCCGTCAGTTAATTTATCAAAAAATATTAGACGTGTATTAGTAAATATGTCTAAAAATATTAGAAATGGATTTTTATATTTTTCTTCCAAACAAAACTTGACTCAGATATAGCGAGTCGAAGTTTGGGAAAGGGGGCTGATGACACACATTATACGTGGTATAAATTTGTGCACGTTGTGACGTCACGCAGTAATTTAACTGGCTGTATCTTTTTATTTCGTTGTGTTTATTTTAACAAAATAAAAAAATCGTGTCCAATATTGACAAAATTTAGCTGACGGACAAATAAGATTTTTTAGGAAACTAACCTCAAGTGGCGGTAACAAAACCACAGTTAAACAATAGTATAAATCTTTATTAAGAAGTCGTTAATAAAATAGAGGATGAAGCCGAAATAGAACTTTTCAATTAGACCGGCTACAAGTAAACGATAAATTGTTTGAAACAGTGGATATAGTATTTTGCAGAATCATCCAGTAATAAAGGTTTATGGTTTGACTCAGCTAAATCGTCAAAGTATTTCTTAGTGCGTGCTTTCAGGCTGTATTCAGGGTACTTTGCAGTTATTAAATTATACTTTCTAATGCGCAAAAACCGTCCCCATTAGTGAAATGTGTAGAGTTCGTGAGTTGTTAGGACCTTTTTGCTGGATTCCTTATTGAGGAATACACAATGTTACAAAGTTAAGACCTTAAGATAGTTCACAAATACCTATATACTTAGTCCAGAATGAAGGTCAGATGGCAATCACTCCACTGATGAATTGAGTGCTGGGCTAAGGAGTTTGGTCTAAAGGTCAATGCCTCCAAGTCCCAAGCTATTGTGATTGGCAGCCAACATTTTATTACAAAACTGAAGGGTGTTGCTCTACCAAAGCTATTTTTGACGGCAAAATAATTGAATTCCAGGAATCCGTAAAGAACTTGGGGGTTTTATTCAACCAGACTCTGTCATGGTCGACGCACATCGGTGAGGTTAGCCGTAGGGTCTTTCCATCGTTTCACTCTCTCCAGAGGTTACAAAATTGTTTGCCTTTCGAGACTAAGCTCCTGTTGGTTAATTCCCTGATCCTTCCTCTGTTGGATTATGGGGATGTTGCCTACTTGAATCCCACAGAGGAACTTCTGTCTTGGCTTGAACGGTTGCAGAATCTCTGTATTAGATATGTTTATGGGCTGCGTAAATTTGACCATGTGTCCGAATACAGAACCAAATTAAAATGGCTGCCTATACGGCGACGGAGAGAGTGCCACATATTAGGATTATTCCACACCATTATCGTTAATCCCACAGCTCCTCTGTACCTCTGCGAGATGTTCGAATTCCGTCCGTCGGCAAATCCTCGTTTGCGCCCTCGCAAAGAACTCCAACTAGCAATTCCCACTTATAGCTCAGCTGCCTATGGGAAATCTTTTCGAGTGTATGCTGCGTGCCTGTCTAACTCTCTGCCAGATGACATTCACAATGCTCGAACACAATTCTCCTTCAAAGAACTTCTGCAGAAGCACTTTCTCAGTAGTTAATAGAGCTTTATTTATATTGTATTGTATTTATTTATATTGTATAGCTATAGTTTATATTACATTATTATCTATTTATATTTATATATTTATTTAGAAGACCACCATGTTCAACATTAAACATAATTGAGTTTCTGTTTAGGTTAAGTAATACTGTAGAAATAAATGTAATTTAATTATAAGTGCTCTGTATTGCCTCCACCGCTCTTTAGATCTCTTTTCAAAGGGTCTGGGGTTGGCTGGAAGAAATCCCATTGTGGGATAAGCCCGCCTTTGCTTTGTAAAATTTCATTTTTCTTATTTTGTATTTAATTATTATGCAATAAAGAGTTACATACATACATACATCCGGGACATTAACGCCAAGACGATAATTTTTTTTATAATTACGATAGTTTTAAAATATATACCTTTAAATAACAATTAACAATAGACTAAAATACATTATAATGTAACACACGCGTGGCAGTAATACGAAGCAGAAATTAGCAGTGTCCATTATTTACCGCCAACTAGAATAAAATTTGATTTGAAATGAATCAAAATCCGTAAAGTCTACAACTGTACGACCAAACAATCTGGCACGATAATAAGTCCCCAAACAAACAAAGGCTTGTAGAGAAGTACTTACTGCAGTAAAACTAGCAGCTTCGAAATTATAGCCTCAATAACGACCATAAGATTTTAAATTACAGACTTTACAATGTAATTTATCAAGGGTAACTACAAAATTGTTTTGCGACCGGCTTACTACTTTGGATCATAAAGATGCCTGATTAAGGGATTGTTTCCAATCTGCTGAATTTCAGTGCTGGGACGTAGTGGTAATAAACCCTGTATTTGGTTGTCTTTCATCGGAGGTTAACAGCCTTTCAGTAGAAGCAATTTGGGAGCCCAACACGCAAATCTTCTTGTTGAGATGCTGGTAAACTTCTATTGAGTAAGGGATACATTATTCCCCCTATTATTCACTCCTATGTACCTATCTTTAGTATGTATTTCATGTTCAACTCTATCTTGTTTCTCTGTAAAATTATATATATTATATTATCCCCTCCCCCACCTTTTCTTATATTCTCTCTCACACCGCCTACCGTTTTTGATGAAATTTTTTCACGGTTGACTGGTACGTAAGGCTAGCTTTAAGTCCACTGTTATAATTGTACCTTAAGTGCATCAACTTTTAAGAAAATATAAAATATGTATGGATCGGATTTGAATGCGGTTTTGATAATTTTCATGTAATTATAAAAGAATATCTACATGCTTTTATAACTCGTGGTTATTCACTACAGTTACTTACACTTACTGAAGAAGTTGGACAGATATGTATATCCTTAGGAGCGACATCACACGTAACAATCCACTGCAGGACTTAGGGCCTCTCCCACGAATGGGACGGTTATTGCCATAATCTCCACGCTTGGCAGGCGTGTTGGAGATCGCAGTGTTTAAATATAACAATGAAAAATGCTGCTGCCCATTTTCCAGACTACGGAGACTCTTGATATTTAGCCTCGAAAACATTAGTCGCCTTGTACGATACCCATCAGTGTAAAGGGTTCTACTCTGCCGGTCTAAAATAATGTATCTAATAAATGAAATATTTACGTACTTACTTGCTAAGCCAACACAAATGATTATGATTTTGCTTTATTTGCTTCTATCGTATTTTACTTGGATTGTAGTAATGTAGCTTTACATTACTCAATTTAGCAACTTCACAGTACGATCACCGAGTCGCTGCTTATAATTAGCGACTCGGCTATTAATGCCATACGAAATAATAATAAATTACTCAATATTTTATTTTTCATGAAGTTGGCATAACAGTCATAATTAGTCTAATGTTAAGGCGTTACGGCTCGGCCTGGTTTTGGCTCGCGGACCAAAACGACTGATGCATTAAAATTATTATTTTCTTCAAGGAAAAATATGAATTTTAATTCGGCCCGCGAGCCAAAACGCCGTAACACTCTCCACTTCGAACTATTTTCAACAGTTTGTTACTCTCCCACATATTAACGTAACCGCGCATCGGCATTACTTGGCGAAATTTCTACTGAACTGGTTTCAACTGTGATCTTACCTCCACTTTCCCCACCATCACCAAGAAGCTAGGTGTCTCCAGTATCACCACCATTGCCAGCATCTGTACCGCTATCACTGCCACCATAAGGAACATCATTCCTTCTTCATCCATCACCATCTTGATCAGATACCCCGCTGACGTCATCACCATCATCATTGACAGGTTCACGCCTCTGAGATGGATATCACTGATTTCCCGGATATATATTGGGAACACTGTGAAGAGTCCTCCGGTTGAAATTCCAGCTAGGACATGGAGGACGATCAGCTTTGTGGTGCTCGGTTCCAGAAATAGTGGTATGCAAGATGCCTGGAATGAAATCGATTTTTCAAATATTTTATTTATTTATTTAACTGTTTATTGTACACAATAATTATATACAGAGAAATATAACAGTATAGAAGACACAACAGGCGCTGCTTATTTCTAAAAAGAAATTTCTTCCAGCAGGCCTACAGAGGAGTGATGTTAGACTAAAGTAACGCAGATACGACGTGCACAATAATTGAATATATAAATACATAAATATATTATATTATAATATATAGGTATATAAAGCTAGACATATTATTAAAACAAGCTATCTAAAATACATAAATATATAAGTTATGGACTAGACAGGGAAAGATAATACTCCTTGACTCTCTTTTTAAATATAGACAGTGACTGGCTGTCACGCACATTATGTGGCATAGAGTTCCATAGTCTCGCTGCATGGACAGTGAAGGAGTAAGAGAAGAAATCGGAATGATGGATAGGGATGGACAATAATAATGTTACATTTGACCGACAAGGCTTGTCTTGGGCCCGGGAGAAGTGGAAGGAGTTGCGGAGATATGAGGGAACAGAGGGATTATAGAGGATATTGTAAAGTATAGAAAGGACATGAGCGTTCCTGCGATTACGAATAGGGAGCCACTTGAGTTGAGATCGATAGAGAGAAATATGATCATACTTTCTTAGACCAAAAATAAACCTTATGCAGATTGTCTGCAAACGCTCAAGTTTGTGTAGTAGTTCTTCTGTGGCATCCAAATAGCAAGAGTCAGCGTAATCTAGGATAGGGAGAAGGAGGGTTTGGACGAGGGAGATCTTAGTTTGTATAGGTAAAAGGCTTTGGAGGCATTTGAGCGAGTGAAGTGAGTAATGTAATTTCTTACTGACCTCGTTGACATGTGGGACCCAAGAAAGATTGGAGTCTAGAACCACCCCAAGATTTATCGCTGATTTACTAATTGAGATTGGGACATTATCGTACAATAACTGAGGTATTATTGTGTCAGAGCCAAGTCGCCTGTACATATGAGGGCTTTCTATGAGTAATGCTTGCGCTTTCCCGGGGCTAACCAGTCAACCAAATGACTTGGCCCAAACAGAAATTCGCTCTAAATCGGCATTAATATGAGCGAACGCTTCAGCAACATCAGAAATACTGAAGTGCCGGTAAATTTGCAGATCGTCAGCATAAAGATGATAGTTAGAAAATATGACAGAGCTGACAGTGTTTATAAGAGAAAGGACACCGGCCTGCGGAACGCCTGCAACAAGATCACGCCAGTCAGAGGTGGCCTCATCACAGCGGACCCGCTGAGAATGGCCCTGCAGATAGGAGTCAATCCACAGTAAGGCAAAAGGAGAAACGTTAAGTGAGCGAAGAGTAGCGAGAAGAACGTCGAAGTCTACGGAGTTAAAAGCGCTGCTAAAGTCAAGTAGTGTTAAAATTGTCAGTGACTTGTCCTCCATTGCGAGTCGTATATCGTCAGTGACCTTTAGCAGCGCAGTGACGGTACTGTGACCTGGTCGGAAACCGATTGAAATAATGATAGAAGACTATTCGACGTAAGGTATGTGGAGAGCTGGCTGTGGACGATGTGTTCGAGGACTTTGGAGAGATAAGGGAGTAGAGATATGGGTCGGAAATTGGAAAAGGAGATGGGATTGGAAGTTTTAGGAAGAGGTATAACCTCAGCACTCTTCCAGGCTGATGGGAAACAACAATCGTAACCAAGGAATAATTAAAGATGTGACTGAGTATGGGTAAAATTTGTAGGAGTAGAAGGGAGATACGGGAGGAAACACCATCGTTGCCCACAGCCGTAGAAGTGATAGAAAAAATATGCTTTTTAACGTCCTCCTCCGCGACAGTGGTGAAGTGGAAAGATGAACAACGAGGGCGTGGCTGGTCGTCCAGTAGCGCAATAGTGCGTGCCTTGACATCGGCTTCCAATAACACCGGCGATGTGGAGAAGTGAGTATTGAGGGCATTCAAGTCAAAAGAGACATTGCAAGGCTCTACAGATTTGCCTATGCCTAGTGTTCTTAGAAAAGACCAAGTTTCCGCAGGGGATGACCCAATGATGGAACTGTGAATATGACACCTCCTGGCATCTCTACAGAGACGGCTGCAAAGATTTCTGTAGTATTTATACCTATCCAGTTTTTGGTCTGACGGGCACTTATTGTAACGACGTTTAGCGCTGTCACGTTTAATCATCACATCCCTGATATCCTGCGTGATCCAGGGAGCTGGAGCATGCTTTAGTTTAACCTTTTTCACAGGTGCATGAGTGTCATAAAGTTGAAAGATGCGTGACTGAAACTCCTGAATCATGTCGTCAACGTGGCCAGCATCGAAGACGGCCTTCCAATCGATATTGGCTGCATCTCGCCTTAAAGCCTCCAGATATATTCAAATATACTCAATTCGTCATAAAAAAATACCCTGACAATTACAAAAACAACAAAAAAATTATGAATTGGTGCAGACGTTCTGAAATTTTTATTTTATTTTTATGTTATATTATTGTAATTTTCCTATTGAACCCTGATTTTTTTAAGACAAAACATAGCCTATTTTACTCGCTGATCATGTATCTTTCTATATACAGGGTGTTTTGCCATGCACTGTACAAACTATAGGGGTGGATTCTGCACTCAAATATACATAATAAAAAAATACTTTAAAAATTTCAAGCTCAATAGTTTAGAAATGGCAGACTTTTTTATTTTATTGTCTTTGATTTTTGCAGGTGTGTATTAAAAAAACAATATCACAAAAAGTTGAAATCATATTCACTTAAAAAAAGTTTCTAAAAAAGGTGAAACTAGTTGCAAGTAAATAACAATCAGTAAAGTAGCCAAAAGTTCGAACATCAATAAGAAAAAAAAGAAATATGTCGGTTTTCAACACCAAAAATGACGAAAAATCACAAAGTAACCAATTTACTACGTAAATTCCACTACTAAGATGCTTATTTTATAACTTCTTTCAAAACTGTTTGAGCTGTTCTAAAAAACGATACCAAAACCGTAACTCTATGTCTACGGCGTTATGAGTTATTGTTGGTTGAAAACAGGGTCTATGTGAACGCTGGATGCACATTGAAGAGAAATTATTTTTATTATAGCATGAGGGTGAAAAAATACAAACGAAAATATGTAAGAAAAATCAGTTTTATTCAAATTAAGCTAAATTTAAAGGGCAGATCCCAGTCTGTTGTCCCGTTTGCTCCAGGAGGTGGCCATTCGGGCTACTGCCTGCCTCCAGAATGGAGGAGGCCACTTTGAGCAATTGTTGTAAAATTATTTAGCTTAATTTGAATAAAACTGATTTTACAGTGCATAGCAAAACACCCTGTATATATATATATAGGTTATGTAGTTTTTGTGTTTATCCTTTACAAACAAACAAACAAACAAACCGGCAAACACTCAAATCATTCCTTTTTACAATTTTTTTATTAATTGTTCGATTTATTCCACTCTGTACCGTATTAGTAGTAGTTGCTTAACGGCACCCACGGGCCAAAGCCAAGCGAGTGTCATGTATAATTATTAGTTGTAGCGAGGATTGTGAATTGACCTGTTAGTATATTGTATCATTATTAGTAAAGATGGAGCGACGGCAGCCAAGTTAGGGTATCCGACTCGTAAGCGAGAGGTACCGGGTTCGAATCCCGCTCCGGCCATGTACTAATGACTCTTTTCTGAGTTATGGACATTAGTTGAATACTAACTGATGCTCTTACGGTAAACCTGGTGTAATATGATAATTTCACCATCGTGGTGAAACCTGTACATTCAGGCGACTGAATGTTAATAATGATTCATTCTGGTCAGGTTCCCCTGGTAGCAGGGTTATGGATGTCAGATGGCTATTGCTCCACTGTAATTACCTGATCTGCCGAATCCTGGGCCATTTTCAAGGCTGGCCTCTGATCCTCGAGTACGCGAGAGCACAACCAGGATATTAACGCCAAGATGATTATTTTGATTTAGTGCCATCTGACTCACCGCCTGCGTCAAGCTGACGAAGTAGATGCCGCTCCGTCGTCCATATCTGTCAATGACATAACAGTATATCGGTGCTGATATCCCCGCACCCAGGATCATGCATGTGGCCCGCCACACGTCGCCAGTGGACCAGAGGTTGAAGTGGCCTGAGTGAGCCGATATGGACAGGGCTGTCGCTTCTACGCCGTGCGTGAAGAATGGTAGGGTGGCTGGAAAACAGAGAGAGAGACCATATATTCATCATGATTAGTTCGATTTTACACTAAAGATTATGGTGCCCACAGCATAATTCCGCCATCGCACAACCCGCCGTGGGCTGGGTACTCGTCCACGCGAAGATTCGATAAATTTACTCTGAGTTGAACTCTAACCGATTATCATGTTTTCCCTCACTTTAAGATGATGTTGATAGGTAGGAAAATGGAAGTCCACTGCACAATTTCGCCATCGCACCACCCGCCGTGGGCTGGGTGAGTACCCCCACTACGCCGGTCACCAGACGAAGGTTCGAAAGAACACTTCTCGCTTCTACGATTCGCCACGGATACGGAAGCCACAGTGTTTCCTTTGTACTATGTCATGGAATCGTTCAAGAGGTATATCAGAGGTTACCTCAGAGCTGGGCAACGCATTGGTAGCACCCCTGGTGTTGCTTGTGTCCATAGGCGGCGGTGATCACTTTCCATCAGGTGGCCCGCTTGCCTGTTTGTCTGCTTTATTACATTTAAAAATTCTACACCAGGGGGTGCTTTTCCACGAATGGCAGGCAAGTTGAAGATTGTAATATTGAAAATTGACAATAAATATATAACGGCACTGGCCGTTTCGATCTTGCCTTTACTACAATACTTGATCTACCCTTCTTTCCAAGCGATAAACGCAAGATTGGGTGGTGATTTCGGGATCCGCTCATAACATCTCGCCCCGTTTTCCGGTACTCAAAACAGGTCATACAAAATACATTGAAAGTGCGTATCGCTTCCGCTGTTCCGTTTCCTCACCGCAAATGGTGCCCAATCGACCCATATCAATACACCCGCTCCCATATCAATACGGAGCGGGTATAGTTTAGTATAGTAATAGTTTTACCATTGCGTACCATCCCGAACCGGAGACGGTACAACAATTTTTCTCATCTGCCTCATTAGACGAGAAAAGTTACTGAAGCTCAATGGAGTCGAAATTATTTTAATTCCCTATAGGCTTGTATTTTGACCTCATGGGAATGACTCCCTGATGGGAAGCGGCGATAAGGTCGGGGTTGTAATCACATTACTTGAATTGAACAGATAAGGCAGCAGCCATGGCTTATGCTGAGTGTGACTCCGTTACACGACTTCTTATGGCACGTTGTCATTGTAGTTTATCATTATTCTATGTATTTATTTATTCGATTTAATGGTTTATTGTAGACATAAACTTAAAAGAAAAATACAAAGTTAGAATCAACACAACAGGCGCTACTTATTTCTAACAAGAAATCTCTTCCAGCAGACCTAACAAAGAGAGGTGTGATTAACAATTGCAGACAAGCATGCACAATAATTGTATCTAACTAAATGTAATATACTAAATATTATTATTATTATTTTCTTTTTTTATATAAATGTACCAGCTGTGCCTCGTGACTTAGTGTAATAGATGTTACTTATTTTAAATAGGCGGTAAATATTACACAACGGCCAATTTCGGCTTCGAATTTAGGTACTGACACCACACGCGGGCGATATAAACGACGCTCTACGAAGCCGAATAGGCAATGATGGGCATAATTACAGACAACATCTGTACCTAATTGTACCTATGAGTATTTAAACGATCCAACGAGGTAGCAAACTAGTGAATACCTACAGCTAGGCTAATAAAACCAGCGAGGTAGCAACTTACTGCGAATTTCAAAGCGATGTCACTACAACCAGTCGGCTTTACAATAATTTAATGAATCTATCATTACTTCTTTGACAGAGCGGCCAAGCGGTGAGGGTATCTGACTCGTAAGAGAGAGGTACCGGGTTCGAATCCCGCTGCGGCCATGTACCAATGACTCTTTTCTGAGTTATGTACATTAGTTGAATACTAACCGATGCTCTTACGGTGAGGGAAAACAACGTGATGAAACCTGCATGTCAGATGGCAGTCGCTCCACTGTAATTACCTCATCTGCCAAATCCTGGATCATGATCAATGCGGACCCCGTACCCTCGTGCGCGAGAGCACAACCAGGACATTAACGCCAAGATGATTATTACTATAATTACTTATTTGACGATTAGCTCCCAATTGTATATAACCGTTTCACTGTAACATCTTCAAGAAGGAGTAAAAAGGATTTTACGGGGTCGGCAACGCGTGGGTTATGCCTCTGGTATTGCAAACGTCCATAGGCTGCGGTGACGCTTACCATCAGGCAGGCCGTAAGTTTGCTTGCACGAAGGTGTCGTGGTATAAAAAACTAAATAAAAAAAACTGGAGAGACACTTCGGAGAGGAAAATGGGGTGAAGAAGGAAGGGGAAGAGGTAGTAACCGGCAATTTTTGATTCAACGGGGTCGAATGAGTAAGAAAACATCGGTTCATCATCATCATATCAGCCGAAAGACGCCTACTGCTAGGCATAGGCCATCAGAGATCTCCACGAAGGCCGGTCTAGTGCCTTCCACATCCAGCCTGGTACCTGCGATCTTTACCAGGGGGCCTACCCACGCTGCTTTTTGGTAACATCGGTAACCAAAAAGTAATATGATTTGCTTCTAGAACTTCGCATTTTATATTTTTTGTCCGGTGTAATACTCTAATGTACCTAAGTTCAATCTACCTGTAAAAATATACAAGATTTACCTGGAAGGAAACTAAAAGTAATTCACTGGTTTTATCCAATATGCACGATATACGGAAATTAATTGGAAAACGTAGGAACTGCTCTCGTCGTAATTTGTCAAAATACCTAATAAAAAATCAAATGGACGGATCGCTGTTCTAAGTTGATATATCCTTTCCAGAATTCACTTCAGATTCCATTTAACATTCTTACAATTGTTTACTTTCAATTCCCAATCTCGATATTTTAAAAGAGTTAGCCAGCGAAATTACAGAAATGAGGCTCACAGTGACAACGCTCCTGCGGTTCTGTATTTTGTTACCTGCATGCTAAATGAAGGAATTGTAGATGTTATGAGTGAAAGTTCCCACTTTCTATCTGATAGGCTTGCTGTTCGTTTGCTTCTGAGTAGCAAAAAAAAATAACGCCGATACACTGCGAAATGTTGCATGACGTCACGCCTGAGGTGAAATTTCACTCCGAAATTTTTATAGGTACGCCTTATCTATGTAATGTTTTATAAATTTGATAGAAAATACGTGTCCAATAATTTATTATAAACTAACTGAAGAACTAATTTGAATTTAAAAGAGTATTGACGCAATCATCATCCAAAGCACAAACAAGCATCATCAAACTCTTATCGGCCACTCATCTCTTTTAGTGAAAGCCGATGATTATAAAAAGGTAGAGAAGTTCCAGACATAAACAAACAATAACTATATAATACCTGTAGGTACCTACAGATGCATATTATAATGACGTTAATGGCATAAGGAACACTACTAGCGTAAAATACGACAACTCGCTATAAGGTAAATACAACATGAAAAGGGTAAAGCTTGGATATTTCGATTTATCCTTAATAGTTATGCGTCATATAATTTCCCCTACGCCGAGGTTACAAATTCTTTGTGAACTGAGATTTTTAAGGCTTTGTTGTTAGTTGATGATTTCTTTTTTTCATTGCAGTCATCTAGTAGACTAGATAGTGGTATGCCATCTAGTTTAGTACAGGCTCTGCTTACTTTGTGGCTAGATGGCGCTGTATGAATTGTCCCGTCATATTGATATATCATCATCACAGCCCGTAACAGTCCACTGCAGGACTTAGGGCCTCTCCCACGAAAGGGGAGGTTATTGCCATAATCTCCACGCTTGGCAGGCGGGTTGGAGATCGCAGTGTTGTAAATATGACAATGGAAAACGCTGCTGCCCATTTTCCAGTCTACGGAGACACTAGATCTTTTGTCTCGAAAATATTAGTCCCCTTGTACGACAACCACGAATGTAAGGGGTTGGTTAGCTATTCTACTCTGCCGGACACCACACGCCTAATATATTGATATATATTTTGTTTATTTATCTTCTTTTACATTTATATTTTAAGCGAATGCATTAATAGTTTTTTTGCGATGCGGCTATTTTGGGTTTCTGCTTTTAACGACTAATGCTTGATCGCACTAAACTTAAGGAGTTATTAAAATATTCTTAACAAGAAAAATAATTATTGGGCCTAACAAGCCTTGAAATTAACAATATTTACAATAAGAGAAAAATAGAGCGATCTATACCAAACACTTGCATCTAGGATTAACTACATAAGTAAACATGATCCAAGGTCTAAGGTTAGGCTCCTTGTTTCATAATGAATAGACTATAATCATAAGGGTCATAAAGGCGTACAAAATATACTCTCACTATATACCGCCTCTTCAAAAAAGGACTCGAATCTCTTCAATACCTTTATTTCAATTTAAGGAACTCTTGTACCAACCTAAAATCAAAATGCTATTATGTGCTAAAAATATATGTTTCCCCTCAGAACTTCGTCACGGTAATTAATTTAGTCTCTATCGTCCTTTTGTCACTCAATTTAGTCAAATGGAGGGCATTATTCGATGTGATTTTGGGCCCAACGGGATAGAGTTGGGGTTGAGATGTGGTATATTGCATTAAAAATAAAAGTTTATCGCGTTATTTCGTATACCTAACTGTATTTTTTAAATTACACACGGAAGGTGGTTCACCAGTAGAAAGAAGGTGCTCAATAACACAGAAATAATAGAGGGCCGGTGGTTGCGTGGTTAAGGTATCTGACTCATATGCATATGTCCATAGGCTACGGTGACTGTTTACCATCAGGCAAGTCCACAACCTAGGATCACTAATCAAACCTGATAAAACATACACCATGCGTGTATCGGGTTCGAATTTGACTGCGGCTATATACCAGTAACTTTATGTACATTAGTTAAATACTAACCGATGCTCTTACGGTGAGGAAAATTATTGTGATGAAAGCTACACCTTCAGACGACGAAATGTGTAACCACGATCCAATCTGGTCAGGTTCCTGTCCAGTGTTCCAGATCAGGACCCTGATAGCAGGGTCACGAAGGTTAGATAACAGCCGCTCCACTGTAATTACCTGTTCTGCCAAATCCTGGATTATGGTCAAGGCGGACCCTGGGCTCTCGTTCGCGAGAGCACAACCGGGACAATAACGCAACATGCCTAATACATATGAAACCGTACATGTACACAAGGTCACGCCTCTATCCCGTAAAGGTTAACAAAATAATATTGAAAAAAAAAGATGTGCTTCCAAATGTTTGTCTTTCCAGACATTGTCATTATTTTCATATTTAGTTTTACATCTATCCCGAAACAGAAATAGACCAAAACAATTTACTTTTGTCAGAGACACCTGTTCTTCGAATTTTATTATTATTTTTCGCCTAAACCCTATTCGGGAATAAATAACTCTGTGTGCCCATCTCTATTTGGGACCTCTATTTAATCGAATACACAATAAGGCACCTTTTGTATAGAAGGGTTAACATATTATGGTTTTGATTTCAAAAGGCCTCCACAGGGGCAGCCTTCGATCCTCCATTTACCATATAAATATTTTCTTTATTGTACACAATAGACATTACAGTAATGTTACAGTAGAAATACTTATACAAAGGTGGACTAATAAGCCTGTTGCAGAATTAAAGCTAGTAACAGACGTTCCGTTTTAGCTGGTGCCAACCAACCGTCGGTAACAGTTGATACTAATCCTTACGTAATATAAAATAAAGTCGCTTTTGGGTGCGGAGGACATGGTCGGATGTGCGACCAAGGTCGGCTCTTAGCTCCCGAACGGATAGACCAATTTAGATAAAAAATTCTCTATTTCAAAGTCAGATTAATCAAGATAGTTCTTTGCTTTGTTTTATTAAAATCGGTTCAGTGGTTTAGAAAATATTTAAGTATATGTGAACTTGGTCGGAGGTTATCCGACTTTTTCTGTTGGTTTGGTTATTTATTTATTTACCAGCCAGTGTACCTATGTAGATGGCTAGCGAGTCGGACTCATAAGCTAGCTGTGCCGGGTTCAATCTCTAGTGCCGCCATGCATCAATGATATGATTCATTGAATGATCAATGAATGAACCGCCATGATCAATGAATGATTTCTGAGTTAAATACATTAGTTGAATACGAAATACTAACCCATGCGTTTACGGTGCGGAAAACATCGCGAGGAAACCTGTACATTCAGGCGACTGAATCTGTATCTATGATACACTCTGGTCAGGTTCCCCTTTTACTAGGGTAACGGAGCCAGATGGCAGTCGCTCTACTGTAATAACATGTTCTGCCAAATCCT
This sequence comes from Blastobasis adustella, assembly GCA_907269095.1. NCBI lineage: Eukaryota > Metazoa > Arthropoda > Insecta > Lepidoptera > Blastobasidae > Blastobasis > Blastobasis adustella. Next base: position 5,881,012 of record OU026132.1, read on the forward strand.
GGATTATGGTCAAGGCGGACCCCAGGGCTCACAGCCGGGTATTAACGCAATGATGACTATTTTTTTATCCTGTATAGGGAGTTACTATTCCCAAAAATACCTAGTTTAATCACTGTTGTTTGTAAACAAACAAGGATTCAGATCGGAGTAATCATTTCTGCGAAGCGAAATGGACTTTAATATTGGAACTAATGAAACATTTCCAAACTTGTTATCTGAAGGTAAATATAAAAGGATGTAATTATTAAATATTATTATTAACTACCGACCCACCCCGGTTTAGAAGGGGTATCTCGGGGAGTAACATTATAATATATGCATGTATTATAGATATAAACCTTCCAAATATCATTCAAAATTCTCAACACTAAATTCTCAATCTAAACAATCGATATTCTGTCAATGATAACGAAAACTGCATTAAAATCCGTTGCGTAGTTTAAAAGTTCTAACCGCACGCACATATACCTACGTATAAACAGAGAGACAGAAGGCGGGAAGCCACTTTGTTTTATACTGTGTATCTAGATTTCGTTTGTGTTTGTATACAGCGTGTAAGATAGCCTGTCTGAGATATACCTATGTATGGATCTGGATTACACATCCAGTCGCCTGAATGTGCAGGTTTCATCACGATGTTTTCCCTCACCGAAAGAGCATCTGTTAGTATTTAAATATATACATGACACGCAAAAGTCATTGGTTATGGCGGTACTGAGTATTGAACTTGGTATGTCACGCTTACGAGCCGGATCCCTTAGTCATTAGACCACCGACGCTATGACGCTCCCACGGGAACGCCAAATTGGTCGCGAACTGTGCAGTTCCAAAAGAACTTTCTCCCACGCACGCTAAGATTGTGGAATGAACCTATAGAGGTTTTCCCTGGCGAGTACAACATGGAGTTCTTCAAGAAATGGGTGAAAATGTTTTACGGAGTCGGCAACGCGTGGGTTATACCCCTGGTATTGCAAACGTCCATAGGCTGTCACCGCAGCTTACAGCAAGGCCGCAAGCCTGTTTGCCACCTTAGTGGTATTAAAAAAACGCTAGTCTATGCTAAGACGAGTTGCAGCAGGTGGTAGGACTCAGTCAAGCCTGAGGAGTCCGCCTGAGTGAGTACCACCGCCTTATCTATTTCTGCCGCTAAGCAACAATGCTTGCATTGTTGTGTTCCGATTTGAAGGATAAGGTAGCCAGCGCAAGTACGGGCATGAGGCATTTCATCTTAGTGCTCACAGTGACAACGCACCTGCGGTTCTGCATGTTTGTTGCCTGCAACCTAAATGCATGAATCGTAGATGTTATGGGCGACAGTTACCGCTTACCATCAGGTGGGCTATCTGCTCGTTTGTCACTAAGTAGAATAAAAATAAATTACTTACCCATAAACGAAATAAAAAGCTGTCTCCACATACATCCTTTTTCTTCGCCCGTTGTCTCAACATTTCTTGAAATAGTAAACACCATTTTACTCATATACGAATAGCAACCAAAGATACAGTCACCCGTCCCGCTATACGGAAAGTAACTACTACAAACTTCCTTTTATACACTGTTTTAATACATTTGAACCACTAAACACACATTTGAGTTCTACAGTACACTTAAAATTACACTCTAAATCGACGTCTTTAAGCTCATAATCCCACTAAGCTACATTAGTCACGACATTTGCGAAGCGTATCCTACTTCTTACACGTAAAATACATACTATATAAAACGAATTATTTTACAAAGATAAAGGGAGTTTAGTCATTGTTCCGTCTGATGTAGTATTTAAACGTGTTATTGTGTATACTTTGTAAGGAGTGTTTGTTTTCTTGGATTGAGATAACTGGTGCGTTCGAAACCACTGTTGTGTTCGTAGGTGGAATGGAATCGAATAGAAGGAAGTCTTTAATAGGATAATGGGCTTTGAATGTACCTAGGTCATTTGCGTAAGGAACAATCATCTTGACTTGAGTGTCCCGGTTGTGCTCTCGAACGCGAAGGCCGGTCCGTCTAGACCATGATCCAGGATTTATCAGATCAGGTAATTACGGTAGAGCGACTGCCACCTGACCTCTGTGACCCTGTTGTCAGGGGAAATTGACCACATCGTTCAAGAGGTATATAAGTGGTATCTTCAGAGGCGGGCAACGTATTGGTGACTCAATTGGTGTTGCTGATGTTCATAAGCGGCGGTGACCACTTTCCATCAGGTGACCGCTTGCCTGTTTGTCTGCCATATATCAAAAAATAAAACATTAAGTACGGTATTGGATCATGGTTACCCTCAGACGCCTATATTTGCAGCAAGTTTCATCACGATGTTTTCCATCACCGTAAGAGCATCGGTTAGTGTTAATGCACATAACTCAGAAAAGAGTCATTGATACATGGCGGCAGTGGGATTCGAACCCCGAACTTGTCGCTCTACTTATTTTTAACATTAAATCTTAGTTTCAATATCATAAGTAGAAATAAAAATATTTTAGCAAATGTATACTTGCGAAAAATAACGCCGATTTCATAGGCATAAGGATCCAATCTCTATAACAGACGTGACTATATTTTTCCCGGAGCGTCGGTGGCCGAGTGGTTAAGGGATCCGACTCATAAGCGAGAGATATCGGGCTCGATACCTACTGCGGCCATGTATTAATGACTCTTTTCTGAGTTATGTACATTAGTTGAATGCTAACAGATGCTCTTACGGTGAGGGAAAATGGAATAGAATGGAATGCAAATCAATTGAAATTGAAAACGTCATAATGACTGCCCATTCAGGGGACTGAATATGTAACCATGATGCAATCAGGCCAGGTTCTCCTGGTAGCACGGTCACGGAGGTCACATGGCAGTCGCTCCACTTTACTGTAATAACCTGATCTGCCAAATCTTGGATCATCCACCCCGGGCCCTCGTGCGACAGATCATAACCGGGACATTAACGTCAAGATGAAACGAAACTCAAATCGGCCGAAGCCGTACGCAACAGCTAGTGTTTCACAATTTATTCTAGACCCACTCGAGTACCGTGTTCCAAGTAATTCGAACGCATATCTCTCGCCAATATAATCAGGAGCCGGTGACAATAAACTTTTTATTTGCCCTCATACGTGACGACGAGCGCGTCGGCGGTCGGCCTTATTCGAGACAAGCTGCTTCGTTTTGTGAGAAAAACAAAAAATATGTAGGCATCGTAGATAACTACGAATTTTTTTATGTTATACGTCAGACAAACAGGCAAGCGGGCCGAACCTAATGGAAAGTGGTCACCGCCGCCTATGGACATCAGCACGCCGCCATTTTGATTTTGAAGGAGTTTAAACCAATCGCAGCAAGCCAGCTCTGGCTCTAGCTGGTCCCCGCTCAATTGCATCAAGATGGCGGTGTACTGTCCAGTTAAGTTGTAAGTTTGATTGTAAGAGGGTTTGGGTCGCGTCTTCAGAGCTGCCATATGTAGATAGCTACATACCTACAATATAGGTACCTAATTCCGTTATCAGATGACTCTTGACGTGGGTGTATAAATAAAAATGACCATCTTGGCGTCAATATCCATCCATCCAGGTTGTGCACTGTGACCAAGTTCCAGGAGTTGAGTTGGTTCCCAGAGTAGAATCTAACACCAATCTCTTCTACCGACAGGTGTCTAAAACTGTGTAATGTTGTCACTAATTAATAGTGTAGTAGAAAAAATACGTAAATTAGGTACCTATTCAGTAAATATTTAAGTATATATTTTGCGTATTAAGTTAAAAGTGAAATAATTTAAATTAATTAAGATCGAACGCCGGGAAGTGGGTCAAGTTAGGTTTACAAGGTTTGATCCGAATATCCTACTCAGATAAAATAAAAAAATACCGACAAATTCACACATCGCCATCTAGCCCCAAACTAAGCAAACCTTGTGCTACGGGTGCTAGATAACTAATATACTACTTAATTTTTTTTTTAATACCTACCTATTATTCTAAGAAAACTTAGACTTAGACCCAGACCTTTTGCGTGACAGACAGGCATGTTGACCACTGAGCCACTCAGGTTTCGTTTGCAAGTAAAGCCTGTAAAAACAAAACTGGAACCAAAACTCGATATTGTGTAACCCACAATATCGAGTTTTGGTTTTGGTACTAACGTTTTTCACGACTAAACCGCTAAGCTGATTTCAACAAAGGCAAATATAGACATAGCCTACATTTTCTCTCCAAAAAATGTGTGCTAACGAAGTCGCGAGCAAAGGCTAAACTCTGTTTGTAATGTGTATTAACTGCGCCTGTTGTATCTAACATAGCAAATAAATTTAATTGTTACTTTGCTAGTAATAATGTGCATGATTCATCCTTATTTCACTAAACCACACTTTGATGGGACTATACTGAGATGGTGCTGTAGTGAGTTCAGGCCCGACTGCCTAACTCAAATATAACTTTTTTCTTATGTCATACGGTAGGCAAACAAGCAAGCGGGCCACCTGATGGAAAGTGGTCACCACTGCCAATAGACATTAGCAACACTAAGAGTATCGCCAATGCGTTGCCCACCTCTATAACACGTTGCTCTGGCAGAAAAAAGGCAAATGCCCCTCCACTGCCGAAGCCACGGTTCTCCAAATCCCCCTTCTATAGAGCACTAGAGAATACTCTTACTCACCGGCATAAACACAATACTATTCAAAAGAGTATTGTTTAGCTGCGGTATTCTGTAAGGTGAAGGTACTTCCCCAGTCGGGCGGCTCCAATTCGAACGGGTTACCCGCTATGACCTACCTCTGTTAAAACCCATGGCCAACGTGGCCATCTTGTTACGATGCATCTCCACCCTACTCGCTCAAACCGAAAATGATATCACGTCTCAGTCGTTAACGCTCAATTTGAGTTGGCCCCAGTGTTATTTTACGACAAACGTCTACGAATGGAGCGTTTATTCTATAAATTGTGCTTCAAACGTAGACCTTTGTGCATATAATATTGCACGCGGATGACAAAGGAACTAAATTTGACAGACAGGCAACTAGAACAACTCACAATATAAACAATGATAATTTATGTGGGGAACAGATGTCTGGCCATGCCACCCCCCCGCCAGGCACATGAAGGAGAGGCCGGCCCAGGAAGCGATGTCTGGACGTCGGTAACCTCACCACTAAGGATGCCAAGACCGAGAATAGTGGACTAAGAAAATCAGGAAGGCGGACCCCAGGTCCGCTCGTGTTGCGCGGGAGAGTAACCGGGATTTAACGCCAGGATGATGATGATGATAATATCTTGCCATAATATGAAAGCAATTTTTTATGTATGTCCAAGCAGTTCAAAAAGTATTCTGAGCACGCTGGTGCAGCACTTAACCACGCCGCTGGAGCGGTAACTGCGGTTGCACGCTGCCGTATCCTGCGCGCCAAGGCGGCTTTAGAATAACAAAATAATAATAATGTATAAAAATAATAATAAACCTACAAATATAGTTTAAGGTCTTTCAACGGGCTTTGCCACACCACTCATTCCCACCGCTGCAACTCCTGTGTAGCCAGGATCAACAGCGGCGACCACACACAGGTCCTGAGTTTTGACAATCAGGCGCGCATGAGAACAACCTTATACTGTCTTGGAACCCGCAACAATTGAATTAAGAAACAATAAGTTGTTTAAGGTCTTACTGACAGATTTCTATGGATTGTTGTCCGTAATAAATATATTTGATTTGATTTGATTTACTCTACCGATCGTTCATTTTCAATGTTGTCCCTTGCAAAGACCAATAAGGATCATTAATCCTTTGGAAGGGTAATAATCATCTTGGCGTTAATGTCCCGGTTGTGCTCTCGAGAACGAGGGCCCGGGGTCCGCCTTGACCATGATCCCTGATTTGGCAGGTCAGGTAATTACAGTGGAGCGACTGCCATGTGACCTCCATGACCCTGCGACCAGGGGAACCTGACCAGATTGGATCATGGTTACACATCCAGTCGCCTGATGTGCAGATTTCATCACGATGTTTTCCCTCACCGTAAGAGCATCGGTTAGTATTCAACTAATGTCACACAGAAAAGAAACTTAACTTCAAACTCAGAAAAGAGTCATTGGAAGGGTATGTAATGTAAAACTCTGTGGCAGGGGACTGTTGGTGAACTATCTAAGCGCTGGGACACATTGAAGAGGTGCGCCGCGCGGCGTACTGCACAATGTGGCAAAACTTGTTGAACGCCGAGCAGTTTGTATGCAAGTACATTGACAGGTGGCGAAATGCCCCACTGTGCAGGGCGCCGCGCGGCGCACTGTATGATGGGGCAAAACCCGCAATCCAAGCCCGAAATGTCAGTTTATATGAATTTTGTCCACATTTTTCCAATTTGGCCCCATCGTGCAGTGTGCGGCGCGATGTCAGCAGATGTCAACATCAGACGTCCCACTTGACTGTTTCTTTTTACCAACAGTTCGAATCTCTCCTCCTTATGTGACACAGTTTACACACATGTATCTGTCTTCTGCTTTTAGTACAGATTCAACGCGTATGAATAAAATAGGAATTCGACCTTGTCAAAGAAATTTTGACCGCTCATGCGTAAACCCCACCCCTTTTTGTGATTCTGCAACATTATCGTAGTTGTTTCGCTTTCGTGATCCTTTCGTTATTTTGTTCTCAGTTCCTCCCGAATAATATGTTTTATTCATAACATATTTTGTTCTAGAACACAAGTTTCTAAAAATAAATGCTGGTACTCGTCGAGATCTACATTTCGGATTTCAGCTGCCAAACTTAAAACTAATAACTCTGTAACTTTTGGTCCTAGAACGAACTTAGTTCCTAAAGAGAAATGATAGTGCTCATCAAGATCTACATTTCAGATGACAGCTGTCAAACTTAATACTGTGATAACTTTCAAGCGATCGCTCCTAGAACACTAGTTCCTGAAGAGAAATGATAGTGCTCGTCAAGATGTACATTTCGGATGACAGCTGTCAATCTTAATACTGTGATAACTTTTAAGCGATCGCTCCTAGAACACTAGTTCCTGAAGAGGAACGATAGTGCTCGTCAAGATCTACATTTCGGATGACAGCTGTCAATCTTAATACTGTGATAACTTTGAAGCGATCGCTCCTAGAACACTAGTTCCTGAAGAGAAATGATAGTGCTCGTCAAGATTTATTTATTTATTTATTTAACAGTTTATTGTGCACAAAAACAAGTATACAATATTGACATAAAGAAAACAACACAACAGGTACAGCTTATTTCATAAGAAATATCTTACAGCAGACCTACGGAAGAGACAGAACAAAATCAGAAAGGCAGACGGCGTGCATCTTAAAAACTAACTACCTAATTCTAAAAAAATTATTTATTTTACATAATTAAATACATAGCTACATACAAATACATACATACATACATACATACATACATACATACATACATACATACATACATACATACATACATATATTATGGATAACAAATTGAAAGATAATACTCTTTAACTCGCTTCGTAAAGGTATCAAGTGAAGGACTGATACGTACAGTAAATGGCAACGAATTCCACAATCTAGCCGCATGAACAGAGAAGGAATTAGAATAACACTCAGATTGATGAGGGGGAATGGAGAGGAGTGCCTTGACGCTAGAGCGACAAGGCATGTCCTGGGGGCGGGAAAAACTGAAACGGTCACGGAGGTAGGAAGGGGCTCGAGGATTATATAGTACATTATAGAGGACACAAAGAATATGAACATTCCTACGAAGGCGAATTGGAAGCCACTTGAGTTGAGCCCGAAAATGAGAAACATGGTCATATTTACGTAATCCAAATATGAAACGTATACCAACATTTTGAAGCCGCTCAAGCTTGTTCAATAGCTCTTCGGTAGCGTCAAGGTAACAAGTATCAGCATAATCTATTATGGGAAGAATAAGGGTTTGGACAATAGAGATTTTAGCGTTCAAGGGCAAAAAGTATTGGAGACACTTGAGAGAGTGCACCGTGTGGTGAACCTTTTTGCTCACATTGTTGACATGGGCGATCCACGACATATTCGAGTCTAGAACTACCCCCAAATTTTTGGCAGTAGATGTATAAGGAATAATAGTACCATCATAAGTGATCGAAGGTAACGTAGACATGTTTAAACGTTTACACATATAGGTACTGCCGACTATCATCACCTTGGACTTAGTGGGGTTAACGAGCAAACCATAGTCCTTCGCCCAACTACAGACATTTGCTAAGACGGAATTAAAATAGCTGATGGCACTATCAATATCCTCGACACAAAAATGGTGATAAAGTTGCAAGTCGTCTGCGTAGAGATGGAAATTGCAAGGGATAACCGAAGAGACTGTATTAATAAAGAAAGAAAAGAGAAGAGGAGAGAGAACACCACCCTGGGGCACGCCAGCAACGAGGTCACACCAGTCTGAGTGAGACTCATTCAAGCCGACCCGCTGCGTGCGGCCCCTAAGATACGATTCAAACCAACTCAAAGCTGAAGACGACATATTAAGGGATCGAAGAACTGCAAGGAGAATGTCAAAATCCACGCTGTTAAAGGCGCTACTAAAATCGAGTAAACCAAGAACAGTTAGCGACTTCTTTTCAATAGCCCAACGAAAGTCATCTGTAACCTTAAGAAGGGCAGTAACGGTGCTGTGACCAGAACGGAACCCAGACTGATAAGAAGATAACAAATTATTAGAAGAAACAAAATATGTAAGCTGTTAGTGGGCAATATGCTCAAGGACTTTGGAGAGGAATGGTAAAATTGAGATAGGCCGAAAGTGGGTAGGAGATGAGGGTCTACATTTCGGATGAAAGCTGTCAAATTTAAAACTGTAATAACTATAAAACTATTGGTCCTACAACACTAGTTCATAAATAGAAATGATAGTGCTTGTCGAGATCAACATTCATTGATACAACAAACAATGACACACATTCATTCGGTTACGCCTTTCTCCCGTAGGGATAGGCAGATACCACATTGTTCCACTTGCTACGGTCCTGACAAATCTCTGTGGCTTCTTCATACATACATAGACTGTTAACTTCACTACCCAGCGTCGCTTTCCATCAGGTGAGTTGAGGTCAAATGCAAACCTATTGATAATAAAAAAAGCTACCCTTCCTTGGCTTTCTCGTACTCGGGTAAAAAGGAAAAGTTATCATAGTATTCGAGGAAGACCAATCGAGGTAGTCCAATTTATTTACATTGTGGTGGTGGTGGTGGGCGTATAGGTTTGGCACCATAGTAAAAAAATATAGAAACTGTATGCTGTATCTGAAAATTGCATAATATTTTTTGGGCCGGCACTGAAAGTGTTTTAATCCACTTTCAGTGTTTTAATGAATGATATCCTTTTCGTACGTTTCTCTTGGTTGCATTTGAGTCGGCAGATTAAAACAATCTCCATTTACTTCTTACGCCTGGGTGTGAAAACACAGCCGAGAAGACATCATCTATCTTGGCATCATAAAAGCATCGAAAAAGCTCTCGTGCAAACGTTGCCTAACTTAAAATCCCTCGTGCGAACGTTGCCTAATTTGAAAAACCAAAATAACACCACCGTTTCTTTGGTTGTCACCGTGACGTGGCACCGCGCGGCGCGCCGCGCAGTGCACTGCACCGCGCCAATGGAGTTCCGGCCTAAGATGTAGGTACACGGCCGTTCTATCAATTGAAATAAAGAAAAATAAAATTAAAGTAGGCTTAACATTATATTCTAAAGGAACTCTCTGAAAAGGAATTTCGAGGCTATCTCTATTCATTGCTTAAGTGAACCCATCAAAACAAGTCTGTTTTTTCTAACGGCTCATTGAATTGTGAAATAAGCACTTAGATTCAGAAAAAGATAATTTTATTTTCCAGTACAAAATTCTGTTTTCCCATTCTCTTCGGTTAAGGTAATCGGAGTGGAGAAGTTCTTAGATAAAGTAAATAAATGTTAGTTAATGTAACTCTATACCAGGGATGGCGAACGTTTATTGGCCAACGTGTTTATAAAAAAAAGTTGTAATGTGACCATGACGTGCCGTCAATGAATCTTGACTTAGTGGTGAAAAGGAAAACAGTGTTAGATTAGCATATTATACATCTAATTTTGACTTAAAAAATACATGATCGTACTGAAATAAATAAGTGATCGTAGCGAGCTCAAAGTATTGGCAATTTGGCTATTTAAAGAAGCTTAAGATATTGGGACAATAAGGTAAAAATAATTCAATATATAAAGCTAGCATTTTTGTATTATATACAAACGAATTAACGAGAGCAGCGAGCTCGAAATATTTAGCATTTAGGCTGTCAAATAAGTTCGCGCATTTCTAATAATAAAAAGTAGTACTTAATAAGCGATTAAGTTAATAAGCGAGCGGAGCTCAAAGTATAACGCTATGTAAACAGTTTGCCTGATAGTTATTTATGAAAATAACCTTAATTTTTTTATATTACATTAACTGTAAACTGAAAGTTAATTCCCTGCATTTTAATTTGTTCAATCTTTAACCAACTTTCGATTAAATATCCCTAAGTTCTTTAAGTTATTGGCGTACCATAATTTTTTGCCCGCGTGCCATCTGTGGCAAACGTGCCATTGGTTCGCCATCCCTTCTCTATTCTTGAATTCCTCACAGCTATAATACCTACGTGCGCAAAACCTGGAATGTAAGCTTTCTAGAATTTTTTTATACTATACAGTGACAAACGAACAGACAGTCCACATGACGGTAAATGGTAACTGTCACTCATAACAACTACAATTTATACATTTAAGTTGCAGGTAACAAAAATGCAGAACCGCAGGTACGTAGTCACCGTGAGGACTAAGGTGAAATGAATCATGCCTATAATTTCGCAATTACTTGGGCCATATCGACTTTTTATTTAAAGGACGGCGGTGGCCACTTTCCATCGGGTGACCCGTTTGCCTGTCGTATAACATATAAAACGTAGTTATCAGAATTGGCTACAATGCTTTACAAGATTTGCCTCGCAACCGAGCGGGGCAACATCTTCCTCCTTGTTCTATGTATTTATTTGTTATTTCTGAAGAAAATATGTTTGCGTTGATAGTTCTCCGGCTTATAGGATAAGGAAGCCAGTTCAAATAACAGATACGAGGCATACATTGTAGAACTAGACAACTTACCATTGAATTTCCACTCTTACGTCTAACGCGTTAGTTACCGTTTTCAATTAGCTGGGCTCTTTTGTTATCATTGATACGACACGGCTTTAGATAAAACAATAATAACAATCTTGGTATTAATGTCCCGGTTGTGCTCCCGTGTACGAGGACCCCGGATCCGAGTTGAACATGATCCAAGATTTGGTAGAACAGATAATTACAATGAAGTGACTGCCATCTGACCTCCGTGACCGTTAACAGGGGAACCTGACCAGATTGGATCATGGTTACGTTAGGTGTAGCTTTCATCACGATGTTTTCCCTCGCCGTAAGAGCATCGGTTAGCATTCAACTAATGTCACACAGAAAATAAACTCAACTTCAAACTCAGAAAAGAGTCATTGGTACATGGCGGCGGTGGGATTCGAACCAGGTACGAGGTTACGAGTCGGATACTTTAACCACTCGGCCACAGACGCTCACGGCTTTTGATGTGTAGATAATTATTATTGCATACATTGACCGCATAGGCCAGCTGGTACGTGCGGTTGTGGGCGCTGGCAGGCTGGTTGGGGTCGGGTATATACGCTGTGAATATTATCGCCTATGCGGCAAGTGGACAGTGTAGAAAGCAAATATTGAAAGAATAGCCTTTAAAAATTATCTTTTTGAGCGATAGTTGGGGGTAATGACGTCATCAACTTTTTGTATGGGACTTAAAAATTTTTTTTAGAAACCTGTCGTGTTTGGTATGAAAGGGAAGGGCTTCACAGGCCTGTTCTAAAAATATACTACACAATTACCTTTGGGCCACCTGTTTTCTAAAAATCCAAGAAATATTTTTAAAATATGCCAAGTTTGGGCTCCTCCAGGAAGACGACGGCTTAGTAAATTTTGGTAAAACATACGCCCAATGTCTCTAAGATATATGAACTCTTATCTAACGTAAAAAAGGCGATCTTAAAAATATTTTTAAGAACTACCGCCCAAAATGATTGTTTTAAACCAAAGTACCCGTGTACCAAACGGCTATCCTGTATATCGATTTGCGTTTTTTTTATCTTTGCCACTATAATAAAAGCTCACTAAAATTAAATATAATAATATAATATTAATAATAAATTTATTTATTCAAATATAATTAAACAAAAATTAAAAAAAAAGTTAATTAAAAATTACAACATACCTACTTATGAGAAATGGGTACAAATAAAATCAAGGCTACATATTGTATGGTACGTAGCTGGTGTCTCGCCGGTGTAAGCAGATACTCGTACGCGATGGTTGGTCTGCATACGTCGCCTTTTACCTGGATAATTTTAACTTTTCCCTTAAGAGGAATCTCCCCCGAGCGCGCTCCGTACTTATGTAGTATGATCATATTTTCAATATTACGCTGTCAAAGCCAATGAAATTTTGTAAATGTGATTCAGAAACCAATATCCATGCTTGTTATTTTTCAGATCGACCGATTCTACATTTTCCCGGTTCTGCATTTGATTGATTAAATATTTGATCGATTCTGCATTTGACCGATTCTTTAAAACATTAAAATAGTAAGTAGTGGTGTATGGGACATAACTATTTGTTAATAAAAATAGGATCAAAAATAAAATACTATTATGAAGTAGATAATCTTCATCGTCTATATTTTTTTCAATTGATAACTAATTTCTTTTTTTTCGAAAAAGTTTTCGATGCAAAAGATCTAGTCTCCGTAGGCTGGAAAATGGGAAGCAGCATTTTCCCATAGAGAAAAAAAATTATATACAGAAGCAGAGAGTACCTTTCGAGTTCAAATACGAGACAAAATGTCACACATCTCTGTAGCACGCACACTAATACAAATGCAGGGACGGAACAAGGCAGCCCATCTGCCGATAAGTTATATTTTGCTACGAATTTCTACTCGTAACGAACACAAACAAATCTGACTTGTATTTCGCTCCAGACGACTACGCAATTTTTTTAAACTTGTCATTATAATTTAATATTGTCATTATAATAAAAGGTAAGGTGTCTAGTGAATCAAACCCACGCCCTGATATTTACCACCGTCTTTTCGATCTCTCGATCCTACATACCGTGAATCGACAGTGCTTGCTTTTGCAATAAGGAGAATTATGATTTCGACCGGTATTAATGTTTATTTGTTGCCTCATAACTTCTGAACTAAGTAGGTCCTACTTACTTATCGTTAGAAGCGTCTTCATTGTTCACAGGTTGGCCTATGTGACTTTACAAATTGAATAGGAGGCCCTCTAGAGGACATAGTCATGAAAAAAATAAAAATAATGAAAAGGATAGGTACATTAATATATTAAACAGGCAGCATATTCTTTATTTCCAGTAAAGATTCATGCAATGCTGGCGGACCAGGACAGAAGGGACTTGCATCTAATTATTATCTTGTTATTCAAAATGTTTACAACGCAGCACTTCCAATTTGCAACCCAGACATCACCATGTCTGGTCTTTAGGAAACCTAGAAAAACAAATATTTATGTAAATAAACGTAAATACGCGATTAATCCGTTGTTTCATAAAATGTCTGAACATTTAAAATGTTATCTAGGTATATTTTTGGTATGAAACCCTAATACATATAAAATTGTGAACCGCTATTAACGAGATTTGAGTATTAAAATTCTATAAGTACAATAAATACTAAGTCTGACCCTGTTAGCATCAAAATATTTTCGTACCTATTTAGACACCAAAATATTGCTAATTATGCCAATAATTTTAAATCTATCTCTAAGGCATGTTGTTTTAAGGTAAAGCATTTCAATTATAGCAAATTCACTCTATTACTATGCTTATTTTTATCACAATTTCTAAAATTGATTCCCGATCGCCGCGACCACGAATGAAATTACTTACCGATGAAAAGATAATCCATTTGTATTACCATACTTTGCGCTTTCTCATAAATGTGCACTAAATTACGCCGTCTTTTAAATGATTTGATTTAAATTTTATTAGGAAATTATAAAATTTACACCGATGTTTCAAAAGAAACGTCAGGTCGTTAGGCCCTCGAGCAATATGTCGAACGTTCAAAACATTGCGCGCGTCATTTTCCTTGAACTTATTCCAATGGATGAAAAACGGGATAGCAAGATTCATAATCATTGTAAAACGAGCGAACGGGGAATATTTGTGATTTGTGTTTAGTCTGTTATGTCTGTGCATTTTCCATTGTTTTATTTATAGACCTTCCAACCCGCCTGCCAAGCGTGAAGATTATGGCACTAACTTAATCTTTCGTGGGAGATGCTCTAAGTCCTTCAATGGACTGTTATGGGCTGTGATGATGATCTGTTCATAAATCATCATCATCATCCAAGCTGTCAGTCCCGATTTCTGCCAGGGTCCGCTTTCCGACTCATTTTCCTCCATTTCGTACGGTCTTGGGCATCCTCGCGTCGTAAGCCATGATCTGTTTATAAATTATTTTCTTTAAAAATCTTTCGATATTATTACGTGAGAGTTCGTTATTCGGAGTTAACTATAACAACAAAAACAGCTGGTAGTCAGCGACGTAGAACAAATTCCTGGCGTAATCTAGGTCTAAAACGCAAACTGTAGCAGTCGACTCAAACGCTACGTTAATAGAGAAAGTTTTGAGGAGCTAACTTACGCTGCGGTCGTAAGTTCAATTTAAATTAGGTGTGTTATATGGAATGGTGGTTTTTAGTGCTGACTTTTATTGACATTTAAATGGATGGAGCACAAATTACAGTTGGATGGCGTCCTGGTGATTCTCGCGGTCTGACAGCTCGAATTCGACATTTTTCTAGTCGCATATCTCACATAATAATTACATTGAAATGTCTATTGCAACAAAAAATATTTTCTTATCTTTCTTTGACAGTCGTGTATCAGATCAATTGTAGTGATATTTTAATACAGTTTTAAGCCCCCAAATTCTACATTTTCGCGAGCCAAAAAACTGTGTTAAAACGTCACTGAAATTGATCTTCGACAATATATGACTGTAACTCAGGACCTGTGTGTGGTCGCCGTTGTAGATTCTGGCTACACAGGAGTTGCAGCGGTAGGAATGAGTGGTGGGGCAAAGCCTGTTAAAACATATACGACTATCGTTGAGAAAGTATTTTTTGGCTGAAATAGACATTTCAATGTCATTATTAATGGAGGTATGAGGCTAGAAAAAAATGGCGATTTCGAGATGTCACAGTGCGAGAACTAGGCCCCAGGAGTGAAACAAGTACCTAGATTGTGTAACAACGAAATTCTCATAATTGGTCATGCATTTGTAAGCCAAGAGCAATCAATGGGGAAGAACCTTGTCCAGGTAAAATCGAAATGTATGTTGGTTATCGATCTCACAATCGCACTGCCACAGCGGCGCCAAAAAGAAAAATGACTTTAATGTGTCTGAAAAGTGAAACTGCCAAGAGAATGTGAGGCTGACAGGATTTTTTTTACTTAGAATCCACACAAAAGTATATGTAAGTACTGTCGCTACAAAAAGTCGTCGGATAGGTAAAAAAAAAAAATTTTTTTTGTGCCAGTTTGTGTACTACGTCATCCTTACAGTCTATATTACAATGCGAAACATTTAACATCACAATCAACATTACCCCCACGATACTCAGTCACATGCCAACAGCACCCACCCATATTCCCGTAAGCAATTTGATCCAAGAAGTTTTGAACCAAGTGGCTAAAGACACGTGATTTCGCTTGAAGACATCCTCACGACCGCCTTCCAAAATTAACATTTCTGGCACACACGTTCGTAGTTTACATATTTCCACCATAAGCAGTGAAACTTAACGTTTTGGTTGCACGCTTTCCTGTGCCATAAGCCTCAAACATGCATGAGACGGTGTACAAACTGCAGCGTAGGGGCGCATTTGTAACTTCTGCTGTTGTAAGATTTGTAAGGCTTTCTGTGTATTTGCTCAGAATCTTGTATTTGTATTCTGGCTTGGCAAAAGGATGTGCAAGTTGCAATGCATTTTCTCAGTCTTATATGTATAAAAGATAGATAAAAAGAAAATTTAACATATCTTTTCAAACATTATTGGCAAAGGCTACAAGCGATCTCTTCCAGGCAACCCTTGTCTAGAAATATGAGAAAGACAAGCAACAAACATAGCACTCCTAGTTTAATATTATTCCTATTTTTATTTACCTACTTATTATGATAACGCAGCGAATCAAAATGAGTCATGGCCTCCTTGTGTCACCACTTCGTCCCTCCGACCGACCGGTAGCCGACCACTGGGTCGTCTCAAGTACGCTTTCTACTTTCACAACCCGATCCTCTCCCATCCTCTCTATGTAGTCAAACCAGCAAAGTCTGTGGAATTTTGTTTTGCCAATTAATTTAGACTCGTCCACGCAGTTCCTTCAGCTCCTTGTTCTTCTAGACCCTCTTCGTCCTCACCTTGCACTGGGCTAAGGATCTTTAGGTGCACCTTCTTCTCCGCCATAATAAGCTTCTGTTATTTCTTCTGTGTTAGGGTCCAAGCTTCGCAACCGTACTTCTGGATGGGCCTAATGACCGTTTAGTATACGGATTTTGATTTGATTGCTTAGAAGCTTGGACACCAGGCTTTACGTAGATCTGCACTACCACGGAGAGTACTCTGCACCCGCTTATCAATTTCATCCTCCTTTGTATTGGTGTTAGTTACAGTAAGTTGAATGTTGTACTCTCTAGGCGTAGATCGGTTCTCGGGACTATTTTTACTGCTATCCTTTCACTTTATTCTAGAAGAAATGTTGTTAAAGATTCATTAACACCTTGTATGTCCAATTCAAATCCTACCACCTTCTTTTGACGTCCAATTTTTGTTATAGTAAGGTTAGAATATCGTAAAATTAACCCAGTCCTGACGCTAACGAATGATTGTACTCCAGGTTTTCAGAAAATGGTTTTTATTATTTATAACTTCATGCACATTACATTTTACATTGTTCGACTTAAAACTACGTAGCCTTTTCAACCAATCAACCGATCTAATGTCAAAGGTCGAAGCTTCAGAGCAATTAACTGAAAATGCAATTACTGTCTAGGGGTTGACCTCTCTATTCTACTGCCAGCGTTTTAACTCATATTGGTACAAATTGTGTGATAATTTTTTGCGCCGCGCCTGGTACAAAAATGAGTCGTCTCTTTTGTAAGTTTATTTTCTTTTGCGAGTATTTAGGTACCTACATCGTAAATGGGATAATTCCACTCGATATCAAATAAAGCAGATTTAGCTTGTTCATTTTATGGAAAATCTATAATCTGCATAATAACACATTCTGTATGCTAAAACTATTATCCTCCTATAAAAATCACGAAAGCCACCCTTATTGTTCCCTCTTACATCGTATTTCGGAGGACGCGGCTGCGTTTATACGTGATTGTATCAATTTGTATCTGTTTCGACGTCAATTTCGCGGTTCCCCGTTCATGCTTGTGGAGCTGGAATGAATAATGATGTATTGCAAGTTCTTGAAGGGCAGTGGGTTGGTGGGTACCTACGCTTTTCCTCTCTATTTTCCTTGTTTTAAAGTTTGACGAGTTTGACGAATAGTGTACTAACCTGTGGTTGCTGCTGCCGTTCATAGCATTATAGATGCCATGGAAATTGAGTTACGGAACCAGTTACCAAAAAGGATAAAATAATACACATATACTATACAATCAAAATATAAAATAATCATCACCCTGGAGTGAATATCTCGGTTGAGCTCCCGCGCGTGACCCTGGCGTCCGCTGTGAATATGATGATCCTGGATTTGGCAGATCTGATAGGTAGTTATAGTAGAGCGACTGCCATCTGACCTCTGTGGCCTTGGTACCAGAAAATCCTAACCATCAGGGTCCCGACTGTCTAACTCGAATGCTTACGACTTAATCTCTAACGATAGGTACCTACTGTCGGTGCTGCGGCGCATATATAAAAGATAAGTGTATGTAGATATTATGGGTGACAGTTACCACTTACCATCAGGTGGTTGTCTGCTCGTTTTTGACTGGAAAAGTAGGATATAACTTAAAAACTTGTTTAGGTAGGTACCTACCTAGGTAGGTACCTAAACAAGTTTTTAAGTTATATTGACAAAAAAGATCGATAATCGCTTCCAAAAACCCCGTTGCGAAGTTGAGGACTCAAACAGAATATAAATGACCTCGACGCAACACAATTCGGTTATGCGAAGACATGTGGGAAATGCTCTTTTTCTGATAAGGATAAGTGTTCCCTTGATAATTGCTGTCTTTTTTGGAATTGCCAATTGCCTTCGCCATTATCTTCTATCGATTTTTTATGTTGGACATGTGTAGACTGCAAATTATGTAGGTGGTAATGGCCTTGTTGGGAACAGGATCCCTCTGAGAAGCCTGTGAGTGTAAATGGTAAAGCGACTTGTGAATTATTAGATTGATCAATTTCAATCAATCTTATAATTTCCCAAGCCGCTTTACTTTTTAGACAGAATCTAGTCTCGTTGGACGTTCGTCGGCTTCTCAGAGGGATCCTGTTCCTAATGAGGCCTTAGTAACCTACATAATTTTCAGTCTACACAGGTCAACAAAAAGCTACCAGCCTAAGGCGCTATCCTAATTGGTAAAGGTCGTGCGACGTGTGACGCACTGACGATAAATAGGAGACCTCAAAACCGCCTGTCGCACGACACGCAATGTGTTTAATTATTGTGCCTATATCTGGGCTGGTGTAAAATACAAAACTCGTAATACAAATAATATTCGCAACATTGCAAACAGTATGTGGTACAGTAGAAACCGTCTCCTCAACCCGTTGAAGTATGTCATTAATCTCGCAGAACATGCGGGAAACTCCGTTCAGTCGAAATTCACGCGCCAAGGAGCAAATATAGTGCAAACGTAGGCAGCGTTCGATTCAGCAAACTGCATACTCCCAGCTTGGTTGAAATAAGAAATAAAGATGGCGCGCTGTCAACAGTGACATGAGTATGTTTTCTTCTTCTTTTTTTTAGGTTGCGGCTTCCGCTATGTAGGAGTGTGTTTTATTTTAATTAAAATTCTCCGCCTATAAAAAAAAACATACCTTTTAGAAACATCCCTTAAACAAGTATTGTTTGTAAATAGGTACTATCGGTGACGAGGAGCTCTATTTTTTTATCGCTCGGCTCGATTTGAACGATTTTCAATTTTTATTTTCGGCATGAAAACCTCAATATTTTTTAAATCGCATTGGCAACACCGAGAGAGTTCGGTTCAAAAATAGGGAAAATCAGTATCATTCAGCAACATATCGAATTTTTGTTATCAAAGTTGTTCTTTAAAGGCATTGGAAATAGCTTAAAGTAAATGACTTTAATATAAATGGATATCTTTTTTGGAAAATTAAACAAAAATGATACAATTTTTATTGCTTATATTCTTTCACTGCTTCTTAAACTAAATCACAATTTATCACATTTTGAGATTATTATTGAGATTTAACAATGAGCTAATGTTTGACAATAAGTAGCATTTTATTAGTAAGGAATTATTATTATTTAGCCGTTTCCCACATTTTTATTAAAAGCATCGACAATTCCACAGAGAGACATACCTCACACTATATTTTCACCTAATCATATCATACTATTGAACCACATGACTGATCGACAGAAAAAGTCGGAGAAGCCTCGACCAAGTTTAGTTAAACTAAATATTTTCTAAACTATAAAACCGATTTTAATTAAACAAAACTAAGAACCATCACAATTAATTCGCTTTCAAATAGATAAATCATCAACACCGCATCAAAATCAGTCCATCCGTTTGGGACCTACGATGCCACAGACAGACACACAGAGCCACAGATTCAAATCAAAGCAAAGGTCTGGCTAGTCTATTTGTAAAATAAAAAAAATATACACAGATACACACGTCATACTTATAACACCCCGTTTTTTCGTCAGGGGTAAAAAGATTAGTGACTGAACATAAAAAAGAAAGACAATAAAGTTGGAATACCCCATTGATTTACCATCAGGTAACCCGCTTGCCTGTTTGCCAACCATATGACATAAAAAGAGACTATGATCGTCGGTACAAAACGTTGCATCCGGCGTAGTTTGAAGTTTATTGTTTTTTTTTTTTTTTTTTTTCGGTTTATTTTCCTTGCACTATTCTTTATTCCTTTCATTTCATTTTATAAACATGCTTAATTAGATACAACAGTGGTTGGGATCTTCCTTTTAAGTATAAAATACCTGTAGCAGGAAGCCCCGCTCTTCCATAGAATGCAAGTTGATACATGTTTAAATTAATAACTTTTAGGTACGTATATAAATAATGAAGGTAACAAAACAAAAAGTAAATTTTTAACTATTGCATGTGTGTGTGTGTGTATGTGTGTGTATGTGTTCTGCAAGTAAGTGTGTTGGTGATTAGCTTATTACTTGCATTAAAGCCTCCACTTCATTATATTTTAGAGTTAATAACCACTCAGTGATTACTTTCTTGACTTCATATAATCGTAATGGATATATATTCAACATTTTACTAATTTTATTATATATTAAGACAGATTGATTATTATATTGCATTCTCGCAAAAGTGGTTTTAACAGAATACGTGTCTACTATGTCCTTTCTTCGTTTTTTAATAATATTAGGGTTATAGGGCAAGTTTTTGTGTTTCTTTAAGCTGATATTAAGTACATAAAGTTTTCTAACTGTTAACAATTGACTGTCTGAATACAGTTGATCTGTGGAATGTCTATGTGATTTAAAGTACATTACCTTTATTAGGCATCTTTGTCCTCTTTCCAACACAAGAAATTTCATTTTTGAACTCCCTCCCCATATAGAGATACAATAGTCCAACACTGATTGTACCAACGCAATGTAGATTTCTTTTAGTACTGTAACTGGTACTACATGCCTGAGGTTTTTGAATACCCATACAAGCTGAAAAACAAGTCAAGTCAAAGTCAAGTCAAATAATTTTTATTCAGTTCAGGTTTACAAAACTCTTATGAACGTCATAAAATACAAAATTATGTTTTACAAAATACATTTAGAAAAATGGGGCTGCGGGCCATGGCAACATTGAGCCGGTAAGCGTTCCAGACGTTATTGGTCCTTGGATTGGACTGACTGTCTGTCACTGTCACTTTGACAGTGACTTACCGCCCGAATCAACAGTGCACGGTGCCGCGCCGCGTGCTTCCCTTTCGTACACATACGAAGCAAATATTATACGAACACAATTTTTTTTTATATATATCAAAGGTGATACCTGTGATAATAATTAATGGTTAAATCTCAACCATACGTATTTTCCGGTAGGTACATACTACATACCTGTGAATATATAACAATGTTACATTTTAATAAAGTAAACATAACCTAATTGATTAACAGTGCATCTATATTTTAGCTCGTTTATGAATGAAATACAATAAAAGGGAATGAGTCTTGCAATGTATGACTTGAGACTCCCGTAATACATGATGGATGACATAATGGAATTTAAGTAAGTTTTCACATTCTAATTTACATTCCAATTTGACCAAATACACGATTCTATGAATCAATTGATCTAATATTACAATGTTAATATTACACATTTTTACTCGTCCCCAAAAATCCTCTCACTGCGCGCCGGGCGATTACAATCCAATACAGTTTTCACACCCGATACCCCATGTCCCTTAACTCCTGAACCATATAGTCGTCCTTGTATCTATTAATCCTCTGTATCCAGTCCTCAAATTCAACTAACAGCTGGTTAGAACCTCCATATTCTGGAGGCAAGCACGCAGGATCAACGTATTTGTGGAGGGATTCCATGTCGCGACCGTGGAAAATGATGCGGTTCCACGCAATCCTTGGCATCATCCGCTTGAAGATGGCGGTGAGGGGGGTAAGAGCCCAATTGCAGTTCACCACGTGGATGCAGTGCATATTCATTGGTAGTGACAGCTGGAATGGTGAAGTCAGTTAGTCTTAGGTTTAGTTACTCGTCAATGGCTGAGCGATTGAGTGTCCGACTCGTAAGCGAGAGGTACCGGGTTCGAATCCCGCTGTGGCCACCAATGACTCTTTTCTGAGTTATGTACATACATTAGTTGAATTCTAATCGATGCTCTTACGGTGAGGGAAAACAAAGTGATCAAACCTGCAACTGAATTTGTAACCATGATCTAATCTGGTCAGATTCCCCTGGTAGCAGGGTCACGGAGGTCAGTTGGTAGTTGCTCCACTGAAATAACCTGATCACCAAATCTTGGATCATGGTCAAGGCGGACCCCTAGCCTTCGTGCTCGAGAGCACAACCGGGACATTAACGCCAAGATGATGATGATGGCTGGTCGATGCCTACCTTAAGATTACCGGCCTCTGTATTGCCATCATCAGGTTAAACTAGTCCTCTGACCTAGGTCTCCCCCAATGAGTACCAATCACCCTGTCCTCGGCTTGCCGCATCCAGCATCCACCAGCAAATCGTCACTCCACCTGGCCGTAAGGCACGCTTGCCGATTCGCGATCTCCACTCACCAACTCGTTTACCCGGTTGACGGGTCTTCGGAAGATATGGCCAGCCCACTCTTAGCTCTGGGTCTACCGCGGTAAGCACCTATATCGCGCGACGGCTTTTCGTTTTAAATAGATGGCTCAGAGGCGGCAAAAAATATCAGGGGCCTAATTCTCGCGCTGTGACATCTCGAATTTGTCATTTTTTCCTAGCTAAAAATCTTCGTCAAAAATTGAATTTAAAAAGATATTAGCGAAAATCGTTGTAATAAGTTTATTGCTTGCAATAGAGATTCTGTGACATTTTAACAGGTGTTTGTGGTTAACGAAAATGTTAAATTGTAATGTCGAATGAGCGATAATCGCCCCTCTGAAATTGTATTCAAGTCAAAAAATTATAGTCTTATGCAAAAACTAAAAAGACTTATATAAAATATGTCAGATAATTCGGCAGACAAGGCTAGCAAAAAACGGCACGGCTCAGAACGGCAAGAACGCTGAGTCAGAAGTAGATCATCATCATCATCACAGCCCGTAACAGTCTACTGCAAAACTTAGGGCCTCTCCACGAATGGGGAGGTTATTGCCATAATCTCCACGCCTGGCCGTCCGGTTGGAGATCACAGAGTTATATATAAATATAACAATGGAAATCACTCCTGCCCATTTTCCGGCCTACGGAGATTAGATGTTTTGCCTCGAAAACATTTGCCGCCTTTTACGACACCCACGAGTGTAAGGGGTTGGTGCTATTCTACTCTGCCGGACACCACACAAGACAAGAAGTAGATGATAAATTGTAATAGTAACAGAGACTAAAACTTACCCCTGAAATGGAGAGAGTGGCATATGCAATACTCGGGGTTATCTGTAGTATTTGGCGGAAGTTGCATCCCTCCATATCGATTATAGCTGTGGTCCCTAATATCTGTATTCGTGGCTGAATACTCGCAAACTCGGTCATAATCAAGGCAACTCTCAACAACTTTACCGAGGAAGTTTTGGTTGTATCCCATCTTCCTGAAAATAGAAAGAAGTTAAATATATCATCGTCCCAACATCTAGCCCCAAGGTAAGCAAAGCTTTTGTTATGGGTGTTAGATCCCTTATAAACTGCGTATATCCTTTCTTTTTAAATACATACTCCACCCAGACCCGTAACAGAAATTAAAAATTCATCATTTCAATTTCTGCTCGGCCGGGAATCGAACCCGGGACCTCTGCGTAGCGACCGGCATGTTAACCAACTGAACCACTCCGGTCGTCAATTCTTCCAGGTTCTATCTATACATGGTATAAAACAAAGACGCTTCCCGCCGTCTACGCGTCTGTCCCTACGTATCTATGTACGCTTAGATCTTTTAAACTACAAAACCGGTAGGTAGAGGTGAAGTTCCTAGGTGTAGGGTAGGTGTAGGTGTAGGATATGTGTAGTCTAGATGTAAGGTAGGTGTAGGGTAGATGTACGGAAGTTGTAGGGTAGGGGTAGGGTAGGGTATTCTTTATACCACCAAGGTGGCAAACAAGTTTACTAAGTGCTAAGTAAACAAGTTTACAAGTTTTTAGAGGACTCCTTAGAGGCGGGCAACGCATTAGTATCACCCCTGGTGTTGCTGATGTCCATAGGCGGCAGTAAACACTTTCTATCAGGTGGCCCGCGTCCCTGTTTGTCTGCCGTATCAGATAAAAAAAACGAAAACTACCGATCACTGTTGTGAGCGATCTACTTACGCGAGTCGCATAAGAATTTTGTTGCCAAATATATGATATTAAAACACCATACAACATTGGAAGAAAATAAGAAGGTACATGCTCATTACAATCTAGACCTGTGTCCGACTTACATTGGCAAGGACAGTCGCGATTGACGAGTACAAGTACAGTGACGAATTCTTATTTATTGCTTATGGAGGCATATGGACGGACGGCCCACAAAATGTTATCCAAATCCGTCCCTCCGTTTAGGCGTGAAGAGGTAACAAACACAAATTCCCTAGAGAGTACAACATGGAGTTGTTCATGAAAGGGGTAAAATGTTTTCACGGGGTCGGCAACGCGTGGGTGATGCCCCTGGTATTGCAAACGTCCATAGGCTGCGGTGACTACTTACTATCAGGCAGGCCGTAAGCTTGTTTGCCACCTTAGTGGTATAAAGAAAAAAACTTTTTATTTATAAAAATGCAGTTTTCAAGTTAACTTACCCAACTTCAAGATGGCAACCCTGCCGTGTTCCGGGTGGTCGGGCACGGTGCCAGAGAAAACGCCGCCAATGGAGCCCAAGCTGAATGGGTTGCAGTCATAGAGGTACGCATAGCGGGCACAGAACTGCTCATAGTGGTACATCTGAAAGGTTTTACTGATCTTATAAGTTATTTGAAAGACAAACATTGCACCAGGGGCTGGATACTCATCCTCAGTACAAAGACCCTCTGCTGGTCATCACGCAAAGGTTCGAAAGAACGTTTCTCGCTCGAACCATTCGGATGTGAAATGAGCTCCCAGTTACAGTGTTTCCGTTCGGCTATGACATAGGATCGTTCAAGAGGTAAATTAGAGGTCTTCTTAGAGGCGGGCAACGCATTGCTAGCGCCCCTTGTGTTGCTGCGGTGGTGACCACTTTCCATTACGTGGCTCGCTTGACTGTTTGTCTGCAGTTTTACATAAAGAAAAACAGTATAGCCTGAGCGGTAAGCCGGTAACTGAATGCTACGGTCTTTGCCCCGGCACTCATTCCCACCGCTGCTACTCCTGTATAGCCAGGATCTACAGCAGTGACCACACAGATGACTTGAGTTTTCACACAAAGACACGCCGGGGACAATCTAATACAGTCTGAGTACCCGCAACAATCTTAATTAAGCTCCAAGGTTTGCTGGTAGAAGGAAGGAGTAGGGAAGATAGTGATTCCGAGACACAACGTGTATAGAAAACAATATGGTTCAGATAATAGCATGTACCTATCTACCTATGAATATGAAAGCTTTTTTTCTCTTTTGTCATTAGGTTATCATACTGCTAGATGGTTTGATACTCAAAATTTTAAACCGCAGTTTAGTTATTGGCATTGCAACTTTGAATTATACAGATATATCTAAATTTCATTGCTGTAAAACTGTATGGAAATAAATAAATAAATAAATAGCCAAATAGCTTATTCTCCGCGCGTGATAATGGAATGGAACCTTGTCGAAGTAAACTGGAATGACAGTTCCCGGGCGAATAAGCGTTTTGCTATTTATTATTCATCGACAATTATAATTATAATTATATAATTATAAACTATATTCGTTATTGTTATGTTTGCCGCATGTCGGAGGAGTTTTAGGCTAAGACCGTTACATTTTGGACACCCAATACTCGGAAACGAGGTCGCGACAGACCCAATAAACGAGGGACAGACGAGCTGCGGGCCTTCGAAAGTGACTGGTAGCCATTGATCGCGAAGCGTGGAAGAATAGGAGGGAGGCCTTTACCCAGCAGTGGGATGATTCAGGCTAAAATAATAATAATAATAATATACGTTATATTCTATTTGAGCTATAGCTTCGCTAGCATGTCACTTGTCTGGGCCACATCAGCTGATATTATATGGGAAGTATAAATTGTATTTTATTTGGTTTGCAAAGTTTTCTGAAATGGAGGATACCAATTTGTGCGCAAGGGCAGGAATAAACCGCCGGCATCGCAGGAACTTGACCAGGTATGCGTCGTCCATGCGCCGTGGATGGCAAATTCCCCGCTCTGGAAAATCATAAAAACTTGTGATAACATAACGCTTAAACAAATAAATAAACTATCACGGTTATTATCACACATTTTAAGGGTATGTTCCGATACGCCGGTGTTCCGTGGTGGTACGCGGTAGGAAACCCGGAACATATCCTTACAACTTGTGGTAATATGTACTTTACACTCGTATTTAGAATCATTACTTGGAAGCGTCGGTGCCTAATGGTTATGGAGTCCGAATCGTACCCTGACGTACCGGACGCCAGTGCCGCCATGTACCAAATGCTCTTTTCTGAGTTAGCTATGTACATTGTTGAACACTAAAAGATGATCTTACGGTAAGGAGATCATCGTGATGAAACCTGCACTTTCAGGCGACTGAATGTGTAACCATGATCCTATCTGGTCATGTTCCCCAGTTAACAGGGTCACAGAGGTCAGACGGCAGTCGCTCTACTGTAAACTGATTTGGGAAATCCTGGATTATGGTAAAGGGGACCCGGGCCCTCGTGCGCTAGATCACAACCGGGACATTAACGCTAAGATGATCACGAACATTACAACAGTGAACGCAAACGCACTGGGTTCCAATACCAAGCGAAAATACTTGAGTGGCAATCGGCACTTGAATCGGTCTGTCAAAATGAACGCATACAGCATTTAGAACGGTAGCTAGCAAAATTGAGCAATTATATAACCCTATTGAATGTAGTGTATTCACTTAGCAAATAGCCTACCCAAGCCTACTCGGAAGGGCCTATCCGAACTATTGGACTCAAGAATTAGAACTGCTTGAATCATCAAAGCCAAGTAAAAATTCAATACCAGTCAGTTCGGAGAATATTTCGGACAAACCAGTCTTACATCCGTATTCAATACAAACAATATGTACATAGTAGGTAGGTAGTCGTATTTCATAAAATACATGTACATTTTATGCTGCATTTTTATATAATGCGTTAAGAAAAGAGTGTTTTACCAACCGCCACAATCGAGAGTGCGTTACTCGTGAACGATGGAGAATTTGAAGAAGTTTGCATGATAAAAGTCGTAAAGAATTTTATGAGCTATCATTCGTTAGACGAACACTTTTCTCTACGACGCGACGTTTTGGTGATATTAGAGAAAAACCCAAAAGAGAGGATTAAACCTCCCCCCATAACTCTGGCTCACCTTCTAGAGGAGAGGACTTTTAGTATGTTCACCCCCCAAGTACCCTAAACAAATTTCTAAAGGAATCGCTTAGTTGGAACCTGCTGGAGCAATACGGCTACGCCCCCTCACCCGTTCCCGTTCTCATCCTATTACAAAATGGCAAGAGGCTTAATTCCAGCAGTAGGTTCCAGGTTATATGTTGATCTGGATGCTATTATAGTCTGTTCATGACGACGATCGCCCAAGATCAAGTATCAATTGTCGCAGTTTAGCTATAGCGCGCGTCCTTGATCTTGATGCTATTGTAGTCGTACTATAGCGATAGCCCAAGAGATACATACCAAGTATCAACTGTCGCAGTTCAGATATAGCTTGCTTCCTGGTGTCGGGGTGCTCATCACAGTGTTTGGCGGCCAACTCTGCGAAGTCAGGGTCCTCGTAACGGCTGATCTCCGCTCGGAACATCACCTCCGTGAATGGAGGGAATGAGGTTCTGTAACTAAACAGTTTTCACAATTTATAATACAGCCGCCATAAGAAGAAGGGATACAACTGACAGTTTTCACAAAAATCCGATCTGAATACCTCTGGACTTAAAAACTATAGGTTTTTTTTATCACAAAGGTTTCAACCAAGTTTACGGTCTATCGTCAAACAAGTTGTCGGTAAGCAGTCACCGCAGCGTATAGACGTTTGCAATGGGCATCACCTCCGATCATCATTGCCGACCCCTAAAAGTGCTTCTGCTGAATTTTTTGTATCTCGATAAATTAACGTTTTCACTAAAATCCATAACGAATAAAGACGTGATTGGTGATCCAAATTAAGGTGTTCATAGGGTTCAAAGACGTATTTGATGAAACTTAGAAGAAGAGGGTGTAATTCACAATAATATTGTTTGTTGATTATAAATTTAAATCGAATATTTGTGTCATTTACGTAGATAAAACGGCGTAAATGACACAAGTGGTCTATGTCTGTTTATTTAGTATTATTATTTTAAATTTAATTATATTAGCTATTTAGTTTGATTAATATGTATATCTAAAGTATAAAGGTATAAAATGACTTAAATGTTACAAGTAAGAGAAATAAAATAAAAGATGCATTTTATGATAAACGCATCACAGGCAAAGTAATGACGGTCATATATTTTGTTAATATTAAGAAGAAAAGCAGGATACGATCACTTGCGCCTTTTTGTCACGAAATTAATATTATTTTGATAAGTTGAAACGATGTTTTTGACCAAATACGTCCTTTCCACTAAATACTTGCATTATCTATGTATTTTTTGTGCTAAGAAAAAAAAAGAAAAACCAAAATATCTAATATAATATTATTATTTTATAAAAGAAAATCGCTTTTCAAACTCTGTGCTAATTCCTGTTTATTTTCACTTTCACATTCACACTTTTGTTTTTTTACTACATTTTTATTATTTGTCAAATGCGCCCTTTTACATTATAGCGGCAGAAAAGCACTAATGGTTGATATGTAAACCGATACATCGACCACATATCGGCGACCGATATCTGGTCGCGAGAACAATAGACACAATAGGTTCGCGGTCTAAGTCTATAGAATACGTCACAAGAGGATTCTGCGGAGAATGTAGCTGTTTCGAGTGCACGCTAGTAAAAACATCTTGGAGCTCGTGCGTAAGCCGAGGAGTCCGTCTTGACCATGATCCAGGATGTGGCAGATCAGGTAATTATAGTGGAGCGACTACCATCTGACCTCCGTGACCCTGCTACCAGGGGACAGTTCTTATACATAAGACTAGACTTAACTTATACATCAGATGTTTTTAATTAAAGGATAGCTTTTAGCCAATTTCATTTGTTTTACAATGCACCTAATATCCTGTATGTGGCAATAGCTACAAAAGATTTTTTTTCTAAAACTGGTCATGCACTTATTATTTATTTAACACTGCCCAGCCGTTTTGACCCGGACGCAGTTCAAATGGTGCTAATTTCTTCGCAGGATCCTCTTTTATATTCTATAGTGTCATAACACAAAACACAGTCAGACAGTGCGTATATCACTGTCTGTGTTTTGACTTTCTTTTGTAAATAATAATGTCGTATTATTTATTCAAACTTTTAGCTGATTTAGCGTCAGTTCGATGTGACGACGTCAAATGAGTATCTATATTACTTATAATATATTACTTTGAGCTTATTACTGACTTCATTACTGCGACTGTTCATATTAGCTTAAAATAATTGCATTAATCTGAAATAATAATTTACATAAAAATACTATAATCAAATCAATGCTATTGCATTGATTTGAATATATTGCAAGTTCTCGAAATACCTTAAAAGAGGTTTATAAATGTCAAGACTGCTTTGTCACGCTATTTATGCAGTCGAGCACTAATTTATGTGTTTTAATAATCGGCTACTTATATTAAAATAAAAAATCATTTTGGCGTTAACTTCCTGGTTATGCTCTCGCGCACGAAGTCGTGGGCTGCCTTGACCATGATTCTTGATTTGGTAGATCGGGCATATACCCATCCAAATCCAAAACCCCGAGTGCTTTCAACTCGAATTACAAAATCGCTTCGAGCGTCTAGGAGATCGCATCGACGTGGACGACTACAATAACAGGTTCGTGGAAACTGTCTATACGGTTGGGTCAAAGTTTTATAAAGCCTGCCGTACAAAAAAAAAACAAACAAAATCTCTGACGATACCCTCAAACTCATGGAAGAAAGACGCGGTATGACTCTGCAATCCCCTGATGATGTCTCTCAATTTAGGCGACTTAATCGGCAGATCTCTAAGTCTCTGACTCGCGATATACGCGGCTTCAATACTACCAATATCGAGGCGACAATCGAGCGCAACAAAGGCTCTAAAGTCTATGCGAGAGATCTGTCGATTGGATAGAACCAGTTAACGAGACTGAAAACGGATGAAGGCAGAGTTGTTTCGAAAAAGTCCGAGGAGGGAAGTCGAGAGGTTATATGGATAGTTATACACTACAACACGAGCACCTGTTAACAGTATGGCAAAAGACCCCAGAGCCAAGTTAACCCGAGACTACACGGAAGATATCCCGGACATCAGCCTATACGATATTAGTATGGCTCTCAAACAGCTTAAGAACAACATGCGCCGGGTGATTATGGAATTACGGATGAGCTTCTGAAAGCTGGTGGCAAACCTGTGCTTAAGACCCTTCAGAAACTGTTCAATTCCGACATCTTCGAGGGAAAAACGCCGGAAGCATGGCACAGAAAGGTGATAAGGCACTCTTAAAGAACTTCAAACCAATATCGCTGCTGACCCATGTGTATAAGCTGTTTTCGAGAGTCATTACGAATCGTCTCGCACGCAGGTTTAATGACTTCCAGCCTTCCGAACAAGCCGGATTCCGAAAAAGTTTTAGTACCCACATTCATACGCTGCGGTAGTTATACAGAAGACCGAAGAGAAAGTCTTCGATTCGATCGAAACTTGGGCGGTGCTTCAGTCTCTACAGCGGTGCCAAATTGACTATCGATATATCGAAGCACTGAAGTGTTTTTGCGAAAACGCCATTATAAAAAAAATAACAGTTCGTCTCCAAGACAAGACAACAGAGCCTATTCAGCTGCAGCGAGGTGTTAGATAAGGTGATGTCATATCACCGAAGTTGTTCACCGCTGCACTGGAGGATATCTTTAGGGTTCTGGACTGGGAAGGACTTGGCATCAATATCAACGGCGAGTACCTCACTCACCCCAGATTTGCTGACGATATCGTAGTCATGGCTGAAACCCTGGAAGACTTGGGCAAAATGCTTGATGACCTCTGTAGTGCCTCTCAACAAGTAGGTCTTAAAATTAACATGGACAAGACGAAAATTATGCCGAGTGTCCATATTGTGCCTACTCCAGTGACAGTTGGAGGCACTCCACTTGAAGTTGTTGACGACTATACATACCTCGGACAAATAGTCCAGCTAGGTAGGTCCAATTTCGAGAAAGAGGTCAATCGACGAATCTAACTCGGTTGGGCAGCGTTCGTTAAGCTACGCCATATATTTTCGTCCCAATTACCGCAGTGTCTCAAGACGAAGATCTTTGACCAATGTGTGTTGCCAGTGATGACTTAAGGAACTAAAACGTGGCCGCTTACTGTGGGCCTTATAAGAAAGCTCACTGTTACCCAAAGGGCAATGGAAAGAGCAATGCTCGGAGTCTCTTTGCGCGATCGAATCAGAAATGAGGAGATCCGCAAGCGAACTAAGGTCACCGACATAGCTCTAAGGATTGCCCGACTGAAGTGGCAGTGGGCAGGGCACATAGCTCGAAGAACAGATGGCCGATGGGGCAGTAAAGTTCTCGAGTGGCGACCGCGTACCGGAAGACGCAGCGTGGGTAGGCTTTCCACAAGGTGGACCGACGACCTGGTAAAGATCGCAGGTACCAGCTGGATGCGGGAAGCACAGGACCGGCCTTTGTGGAGATCTCTTTGGGAGGCCTATGCCCAGCAGTGGGCGTCTTCTGGCTGATATGATGATGATGACTACCATCTGACCTCCGTGACCCTGCAGGGGAACCTGGCCAGATTTGATCATGGTAACATATTCAGTCGCCTGAATGTGCAGGATCCATCACGATGTTTTCCCTCAACGCATTGGTTAGTATTTGACTAATGTACATAACTCAGAAAATAATCATTGGTACATGGCCGCAATGGGATTCGAACCCGGTACCTCTCGCTTACGAGTCGTATACCGTAACCAATTATATTAATACGTTTTTTTTTTATAATAACTGACCTTAGCACAGATTGTCACCCAGTCGAGATGGTGTTCAAATGTAGGACTAAAAATAAATTTAGCTCAATTCCGCCATCGCACCACCCGCCGCGGGCTGGGTACTCATTCCCATTACGTAGACTCGCTTAAGAGCTGTTCCAGCTCACGTATTATAAACCAGACTAGTGATCACCATCTTGGCGTCAATATCCTGGTTGTACTTCCAATTACAGGTCATAAAGTACACCATTGATCTACATATTTAGTCAGAGGAAGTGACATGCAAATATTTTGTATTAATAATTTACTTAAAAAATATGTATTAACTGGGCTTCTTATATTCAAAAAATGCCTTATCGGTATAAAATACGTGCTGCATCAACCACTTGTATAGAGCTAGTTTGAATTTCTGTACCGGTAATTCTCTTATGTCTATTTGTATTTCATTATGCATTTGTACACACATGTAATAACAATTTTTTAAGAACAACGTTGAGTGCGGTAACGTATTAATTACCAACATTTGCGCATGACTTCTGGGATACATTTCCATTGAGGTTTTAAATAGCTCCTTGTTACATTTTACAAAATAGTATGTTTCTAATATACGAGTATATAAGCATGCCAGAGGTAGGATATTAGATTTTATAAATAAAGGTTTACAGGACTCATACGGTGCTCTATTATAAATAGCTCTCACACTTTTTTTTTGGGCTAAGAAATCCTTGTCGACATCCGTACTGTTGCCCAAGATAATAATCTCTTATCGCAATATTGACTCTTAAAACAGTCTCGGAGTAATTACCTGATCTGTCAATACTAGATACTTATCAAGGCCTCAAAAGCACAACCAGGACATTAAGGCCAAGATGAATGTGGAGTCTACTATATTTTATCCGTACAATAGTGAAAAATGAGTGGGCTAGAACTTGTCTGTCCAGTTACGATCACCTTGAGATGCGAGACAATTTGAATGCATTACAATAAATCGATTTGATTGTGAATCCCACGGTCGTTCTTTGAGACAACTTTGGGCCATGACTAAAGATAATCGACAATGCATGTGTGCACACTTTAAGATCGTTTGTTCCTTTAGAAAGGTCTTTATAGGTGGTAGGACTCTATCTAGTCTGAGAGAGCTTTTGATCTGCGGGGCTATTGGCTAACTCAGTTGGAAACTGAATTTGACATTAGATAATTGTACTCTACATCATCTACGCCCCCACTGACAATAGCGTCTACCAAATTCTCTAATTTGGTAGATGCTGTTGTCAGAGCACTACTCTTAGTGTAATATTTTTATGTCAAATTCAGTTGTCCATTGAGATAGCCCCTCTCAGGAACAGGTTCTAGTGTAGAATTATTAATGTCAAATTCTGTTATCACCTGAGTTTAGGCCCACTGGTCTGGCATAAATTGCTTACTTTCCTCTGTACAAACGGGTTTCCAGTTTTCTTACGGATCTTAGTGTCAAGTCTACAACTGTTCGTCCACCATTTACATACAAACAAATACATTTCGTGATTGCCAGGTTAGAAAAATATCTATTTAAATGAAACAAAGCTCTAGGCAACAAATATGTGTAAAAATTGATCATAAGTTTAGGTATTATTATTTTGTCAGTATGTTTCAAAGAAAACTATATCGCAATTTGCTGAATATTGACTTAAAAATGTACAGCCAGACTTGGCTCCATCAGATCTCATATTTTTATAGGAGAGTCTACGCATCGAGGATATCATGCGGCGGAAAATTCACTTCCCTACTTTCACGTTTATCTATTTATTTACTTCAAACAAGAAAAAATATTCACAAACACAAATAATTCCATACATACACAATCAGAAACATAAACAGGAAAGTTAAAATTTTGAATATGTTAATGACATACCTATTTAGGTATTCAGCCTACTTCACCGCGTCTGGACGCCCGAAAAAATTCAAAGTGTTGCATAATGATTAATAAGATTTGTTATGTTACAGTTGTAATTAAAATTGTATGAAAAACGCTGTACAATTAAGTAATTTTTAAAAATTTTATAAAGTTTAGAAAAAAGTTTATCATTAAACGACTGTTTTCGAATTTGTAATTAGATAATTACGCTATGAGTGTAGATGGAAAGAAGCGTGTGGTGCTGGCAGAGTAGAATAGCACCAACCCCTTACACTCGTGGATGTCGTACAAGGCGACTAATGTTATCGAGACAAAAGATCTAGAGTCTCCATTGGCTGGAAAATGGGCAGCAGCGTTTTCATTGTTATACTTATAATACTGCGATCTCCAACTCCCTGCCAAGCGTGGAGGCAATCCTCCCCTGTCGAGAGGCCCTAACTAAGTCCTGCAGTGGACTGTTATGGGCTGTGATGATGAGTGTAGATGAAGCCTCTTATATGGTATTATGAGATCGTAGTTCAGCTCTCCTTCACCAGTCACTGCCCCTCGCCCTATGACGCAACTAAGTTTCAATTACTGTAGATGGGGAAATTTATATGTAATTGCATATTTCTTGGAAAATCGCAATGAAAACAGAGATGAAATAACACAAATTCACACAGCGGTGATAGATAACTGATAAACTACTTGCATACTTTTTTTTCTTTTTTTTCAATGCATACTTATTATACATACTACACTCAGACCCGTACCAGAAACTATAATTCATCCTTTCTATTTTTGTTTGGCCGGGAATCGAACCCGAAATATTGAAAAAACAGCTACCTTCATGTTCGTAATTATACTTACACATACTCATTATTTACGACTAAGCTAAGTAAGTTCTGTGTATCTTAAGTGTAATACCTACTTAAAAGGTAGGTGGCACCACCGTCACGTTACTCGTAACCAGCTCCGATGGTTTTATAAAATAAAATAAATTAAGCGCATTTTTGATATAGTACCATTATATCTAGTATACTTTAATACAGTGCGAAAGTTGTGAAAAAAGTGTTATTCAAGTTTAAATATCAGCACATGATGAAAAAAGTGTTCACAATTATCTGGAAAGTCGCGTAATGTTCATTTATCAGTTACAAATGCAACATACTTATATGTTCATCAGTGTTACATATTGTGCCATTATAAGGATAAAGTTAATAGAAATATATTTGGTCAAGAAACAACTACATTTTTATTCATAAAAGCGATAAACAAATCAATGGAATTATTAATTTCACACAATCACTTTGCATACTACCGCCAGTATAATCGATTATTAGATAAATCTACTCACAAAATGAAGGAGTCTCTGACAAAGAAAAAACGTTTCACACTTCTGCTGCGTGATTACGCAGCAGAAGTGTGAAATTGACTCGTTTGAATTTAAATTTTCGCCTCAAAAACGCTCACGGGAGGATCGCATAAGGCCATTAAGTTTAAACATCAGCTCATCCATGCAGACATCGTCAAAACAAGTACAATCAAAATGTAATACGGAGAGAACAGCAAATCATGTTATACGAGAGAAGAATAATTTGTATAATTAGTGGAAATAAATGTAATATTATCGCGCCGATTGCAAGACTAATTATGTCTGAGTAATTTGAAATATGTCATTATTTAATACCTAATGTAGGTGTAAGGCATCTACTTAGTGGAATAAAATCTAAATCTTGGTGGATTTTACTGCAGCTGACTTCTGCATCTTGATGATAGGCAGCGAAGATTTTAAAATAACTAACAATTACAATTGATATTTTGACATGTATAAGAAATAGTATATCAGACATTAAGTATACAAATATAATTATGACATTACCTACATATAAGTTGGGCTACTATTTTAATGTATACAATCAGAGAGTGGAAACTTTTAATTTTTTGCTAAACCTAGATAATCAGGTTTATAAGTATGCGTATTTAGGGGATTCTAATCTTGAATTACGTTGTAGCTGGAGCATGTTTATGAAGCACACTGGATTGTTAAAGGATAGTGGTTATAACATTATTTTTAATCAAATCAGCCGCTTAATAGAAAGCATTTCGGATGAGACGAAAGATGCTCTTAGTATAACACTACAGGAAACATGTAGTACACCAAACCGTGATTTTTTTCGTGTATAATAAAATTTATGTTTTACATCAAAATATAAATGGACTGATAAATTAAGCAGACATGTTTATGGTGGCTCTAGATCAATTCTTAGGGAGTGGTGGACCAGTAGACGTGCTGTGTTTCATTGAACATAATATGGCATCAAATTATTTAGAATGTTTGAGGATGGCAATTTTGTTTTAGCTTCTGCATTCGCTCGTAACAAGCGCAATGGTGGTTCTTGTATTCTTGTTTGCAATAGACTTAGGTCTCGAGACATTGAGACTATATATAAGTTAAGCGTGTCAAATGTTATTGAGTGTTGTGCTGTCGAACTTACTGAACATAACATTATTGTAGTTTGCATATATAGAGTTCCTCAACAACGCAATGTCTCAGAGGGCTTCAATATATTTTTTGAGAAACTTCTAAGGATTTTAGGTATATTTTGTTATGATAAAGCTAAAAAATGTATACTTTGTGGAGATTTTAACATTAAGACAATGACAGAAACAAAATATTCTACTAAATTTAAAAATATTTTACGACTAAGTTCAAACACATGTATCGATAATGTTATACATAACATAAGGGGTTGTAAAGGTGAAGTCATAGAACTTGTTGTCTCAGATCACACATCGCATACTAACGTGTCCTGTTAAAAAAACAAGTACAGTAAAGCATTGGTTTACAATATTCTAAAATTTAGAAGATATATCGGATCGTTAGGGTTCAGCGATGTGTATGAAAAAAGATACCCAAATGTAGCATTCAACCGATTTTACGAAACATTTAAATTATTTTATGATCTTTGCGTCCCAATAATTAAAGTTAGATCCTCAACCCGAGTGCGGCCAAAATGGATCTCGACCGGGATTATAAGGTGTAGTAAACGTAAAAGAGCGTTGCTGTGGAACTACAGAAAATCACCGACTGACATAAATAAATATATAATTTCAAATTTTACAGCAAAAGGCTTAGTAAAATAATAAAATTAACACAAAAAGCTCGTAACAACTACAATATTCAAAGCGCTAGATATACGACTAAGGCAACTTGGAAAATTATAAACTCAAATAAAACTAAATTTCCTAATGAAGGTATAGATAGGGTAAATTACAAGAATAATTTAATTAATAGCCCTAAAAAAATTGCACAAGGTTTTAATGACTTTTAAACTGAATAAGTAAAGCCGATAACGAGCACGTTAAAAAGTAAATCGTGTATTCATAATAAATACAACACCATTTACATGAGTCCAACTACGCCCGAGTATATAAATAAAATTATAATTTCATTAAAAAACACCAACAGTATGGGATACGATAACATTTGTACCAAGGTTACAAAGTCAGTATCTGACCTTATCTCACCAAGTAATATTATTAACAATGGCATAGAGAACGGAGTTTTCTCTGACAAACTAAAACTGACTATTATTAAGCCAATATACAAAAAAGGTGATAAAAGCAATATTAACAATTATAGACCGCTAGCACTGATATCCGTATTTTCCAAGGTGTTTGAAAAATCTATTAAAATAACTTATATTCATACAAGAAACAAAAGGGCTTCAGGAAAAACAAATCTGTTGACATGGCCATATACGATGTTTTAAACAAGATACACGTATGTATGGATAAAAGATCTCCTGTCGTTGCAGTCAACATGGACATGACTAAAGCTTTGGAAAACGTCAATCATAAACTGTTGTTAGAAAGGTTATTTATATACGGCATAAGAGGAAATACTCTAAAAACTTGTTGAGTCATACTTAACTAACAGATTACAGGTTACACAGTTAGAGAAACTATGCACAAAACAAAAACAATGAAAGTATATTCATCCAGTGCTAGAATTGTTGAGTATGGGGTACGCAGGGTAGTGTAATGGGATCATTACTGTTCCTAATTTATATCAATGACCTACCAAACGCAACAGTTCATCCTATGTCTCTATTTGCAGATGACAGCACCGTAGTAAGTATATACAGAGGATAGCGTACAGAAAACTACTATAAACAGCGATTTGAAACAAATAATTGACTGGTTGGATCATAATAATTTGAAAGTTATTTTAACAAAAACGAAAATCATGCAATTCAATCTAAGGCAAAAGTTTAAAAGTACAGTATCAAGGCCAGTATATTGAAAAAATAAATAGTACGAAATTTCTTGAACTGCACATAGATGATAACATGAGTTAGTCTAATCAGATAGAGACAGTTTGTGGTAAACTAAATTAATTCTCCTACGCGTTACATTATGCTGGCTAATGTAGCAGATACTTCAACTTTGCTGACGGAAAATTGTATCATCTACTCTTAGATATAATTTAATTTTCTGGGACAATGCTCCCAACAAAAAAATTGGTTTTTATAGCACAAAAGAAATGCATAAGATTAATTTGTCATTTGCAACAAACGGACACTTGTAGACCACATTTTATTAGATTAAGCATACTAAAGGTTAGTATGCTTAATCTAATCCGTTTACATATATGAGATAGCTGTTTTTGTAAAATCAAACATTTTATCCAAAGTAGCCGTAGATGTGATAAGCTGTATGTGGTTCCAAGTAAAACTACATTTGCCCACAAGAGCGTGTTTACTATGGCACCGAATATCTACAATAAAGTTAGAAAAAATTTAAGAGAATATGAATCACTGAATCAATTCAAATGCAATTTAAAAAAAATACTTGTCAATAAATGTTATTATTCCTTAAATGAATTTATATCTGATTGTACTATTTAATTGGAATGAATTAATTTATTGACTTATTGATTTATCTAATTATTAATATTTTGACATTTATATCTTGACATTGTTATTAAATCTGCTTTGACATTTGCTATTAATATTCATTAAAACCTATTTTGACATAATGTTCAATTTGTTATTTGTATGCCTTTAATAAGGCTAAACATGGTGAAACAAAATTAATATATTTTCAACAATGTTATACTATACATGTGTTTACAAATAAAGACATTATGAATTATATATTAAGTAGTAAGAACCATCTCGAATAAAGTACGTTAACATTCCTTCCCTTTCCACACACGGTGTCTTTTGGTCGTAGCGGGGCGTAGGATAGGATATGGGTAGGATAGGCATAGGGTATTGGTAGGTCGGGGTAGGGTAATTGTAAGGGTAGGGGTGGTTAGGGTAGGATAGCGGTAGGCTACGGGCAGGGTAAGGGTAGGTTGGGAGCAGCTACCTATCACATGCAGCATCTGTGATGCATGCTCGCTTAACCCGGCGTCTGTATGGTAGACAATCAGTACAAAGACTGTATGGTGGGTCAATATACCCCGGATTTTGAAAATGGTTTAGTTCTTACTATTTCAATAAATTTTTGGGAATGATATATTAAATCAGTTTAAGTGATGTTCAAATTATTATACTTTGATGAAAAACAATAAAAATCTTACAATATTAGGAACTTGTTATGTATTTACGACAGCTGTAGAAAATCTATAACAAAATATTTAACTTGAGTAATCTTACTAATAAATAAACAAAATTATAACTTTATTACATTTTTTTTTACTTTTTGGAATACCTAATGTGAGGTCGTCAAGAAACTTTATGCTAAATTTAACGGAAATTTTAAAACTAATCGCAGTCGGCATCTACATTTGCATATCAACCGTAGTAAGAAATTATGTAGTCTACACAGACAATCTTCTTAAAATTTAGACAGGCAGGACATACTCGTATTTGCCACCGTTTTTGAAATCCGTGAAATTCAGTAGGTGACCCCTCTGAAGGTTCTCCAGTAAATTATCATATTGTCTTGCGCATCTCTCTAGGCAAACGAAACACATCTTTGCAGGCGTTCAAATAATCGTTTAGAATTCTCTTCTAAGCCGAGTAAACCAGTAAAAATACAGTATTTTTGCCTTTTATTCTTTCGAACAATACCCACACTTGTCAAATTATGTTCCTTGAGAAGGCAAATCAGTTATCAAATAAATAAATGCATAATCGTAATTGGCACACAATGGTTACATCGAATGTATGGTTGGGTCATATTTACCCCGTTTGTCCTTTGACCGCTTGTAACTCCTTGTACAGGCGCCCACCGACTGAGCTGATACTAGAACCGAAAGGTGTGGGGTATTAACTGCAGCTACTGAAAAGCACGGCAACGTTAAACTATTATTATTTTAAATACGCGCGTTTAAAAATGTGGCGGGTCATTATTTCCCTCAAATGGACGATTTCTGAGCCTTGCGTTATACTCGTGAACGGGTGCTGCCTTGGTGGACTGGCTTACTCTTGCTGTAGTTTTAGGTGGTTTTTCTTAAGTATAGTATAGGTTCTTATAAATTATGTCGGGCGCGGACCGGCTCCGTTGTCGGCGGGGGGTAGGTATACTGCGGCCATGGGGCGGCCAACATGTCACTGTGTGTTTTCTTACTTTCCTACCCCCTCCTCTTTGACGGTTGAAAGAGATATGTAATGTCCTACTCAAAAAAGAAATTTTGTAAAAATGTAAATAATCGTCGACAACTATACACAGCGTCCCAAACTAACTACTACTACTAGTTTATACTTAATATTATTTATTTATTTATTAAATCTTCATGCACAAAATAGTACAATAATAAAAATAAATAGTAATATCAGAGTAAATTATCAATATTTTCGATGATTTTGAAACGATATCGATGAGAAAGCTTATTAGAACACCATATAGCGTTGGTTCTGTGTTAATCCTCATTGGTACAGCTAAATACATAATAAGGTAGGCATAGA
Source organism: Blastobasis adustella (assembly GCA_907269095.1). Lineage (NCBI taxonomy): Eukaryota > Metazoa > Arthropoda > Insecta > Lepidoptera > Blastobasidae > Blastobasis > Blastobasis adustella. The sequence continues at coordinate 5,922,046 of OU026132.1, forward strand.
CATAGACGTATCTTTGTTTTGTCCAATAACACATTTAAAAAAACTTAAAACTAAAATTATAAGTACATAATAAGGAAGCAGGGCGATGCATCATCGGACCAAATTCGACCAGCCTCAGCTTAATGCTATGAATGACAGCAGCCAAACACAGGTGATTATTACCTCTAATAACAGGCAATCACAACATGTACAAAATATAATACTTTACTTTATACAAAACATTTATTCAAATTTTATATTTTCATCCGCGTGGAAGTCGTTTTTCTCGTTGTCGTATCGGGTAGATGTAACTAATAAATAAACAGCAATTTGAGTGCTAATCGATTTATTATTTTGTTTCTTAGAATAAAATTGTTTTAAATGTCAAGTTTTGCGTAGGTTCAGTAGGTATTCATTTTTAGCCATTAACAATATATGTAGTAGGTATTTTGTTTTCCTTTTTTATGTTATACGGCAGACAAACAGGCAAGCGGGCCACCTGGTGGAAAGTGGTCACCGCCGCCTATGGACTTCAGCAACTCAAGGAGAGTTACCAATGTGTTGCCCGCGTCAGAAGTGACCTCTAGTATACCTCTTGATAGATCCCATGTCATAGTCCAAAGGAAACACTGTGACTGGAGCTCATTCCACATCGGAATCGTACGAGCAGTACCTAACGCAACAGTAAAATATAATTAGTAAATTAAAGTAACACCTAAATATACCAAAGCTACAATTTACTTCAGTTTTTATAACCATACCATAAGCCACTGCAAGGTATTCCAAATCATTGTTCTCCCGAATAAAACTTTTGGTATGGCAACCCTACCCCGGTACGTGCTCCATACCTTCATTATCTGTGGGATGAGAAAGAACGTGGAATTAGAAGAACTCGTGTCTAAGTCTAATACAATACACACATTGACAGAATGGGAGAGGATCGTGCTGCCAAACATGCATACCTGGGCTGAATAGCATACAAGCGCCCGGTGGTACGGCCCAGGTATCAATGGATGGGCGAAATCCTGAAAGACCTGCGTGAATTTGCTCCCACATAACGAACTGGGAACAAATGGCGAAGGATTGGTTTAAACGCAATTGCATCAAAATGGCGGCGTATAATCAGAGATAGGCGGTATCACTCCTGTACGCATTGTATCTTCGTTCCACTTTAATTTTTATTTTTGGTAAAGACACTTCTTTCGAAGTTTTCTCCCTAATGTAGTCAGAAATAGGTATCTGCCTCTTTAGTATTCACTGCAACGTTTGAAATAAATAGAGGAATCAGAAAATCAGCCACTTTAAACTTTCCATCTGATTTTGGTGTCTCCTTACCCTTGTGACCCACCATTTTAGTCCTATGTCGCTGTGTCTGCACTAAGGTTTATTTTACATTCGGGCTATTCTGCTGCCATATACTACGCATAGCTACACTAAAAGTCGCCTTACGAATCAGAGGCTCGACGCGGTCAGTTTCGCATACACCACGTATTGCTACACTAAAAGTCGCCTTACGAACTATAGCTCAAGCCATGGCATTCGCTGAGTGTGACCCTTTTGCACATCTTCCCATGGCACGGGTAGCAATACATTATGGTTATAAAGTCACTGTTTCTTTTTATTTAATATTTGAATGTACCTATCGTGTTATGAGTTTATGTGTAATGAACGTCAACGACTCGATGCGGTCAGTTTCGCTTACACGCGCTCCCTGTGAGGCGCGCACATCGGTTTCTGATAAAGAAACCGTGGTTGAGACCTCCACGCGCCCCGGCCCGTCTACACAGTTGTGAGTCACCGATGCGTTTGACGCAACAGACACATTCTGCGCCCGCGCAGGTAATGCGGATGGCGATAGGCATTCACTCGGGCGCTGTATTATCGTAGTTGTTACGCATTGTTACGAAGGACCTTCGATGCGGTCATTGACAATGTCTTGAAAATATGAACTATACTACTTTGTACTTAAAGTCATTTAAGGTCAATACTAAGTGACGATGTTTTTCAATTTGTAATGTCGGTTTCAAGTTGAAGCAGTTGACTTTTATGAACGAAATTTTCCATCATTTATGTAATTTCATTGTTTACTAGGAGTAAATCCTTTAGTAATCTAGTTACGTCTATGTGATCGAACGTAACTGGTGGAAGTTTGTGCAATTCATGGGCTACGAAGATAGGTAATTCCTCCGGATCAATCACCTTAATCAATGATATGATGTGCTCTAAATCTTGCTTTGCCTTGCCGTCTCCCTTTAGGTTTCCTTTCCTCCCATTTGTTCACGAGGCGTATAGCATACTCTTCGCATTTGCGATGTACACGGTTGTAAATTACGGTGAGCACAGTCGCATCATACTGTCATCGTCCACCACATTACACTTAATTTGATTAAACGCCAATACTTCATTTACTTCATGACTATATTGTAAATAATACTTTAAAGGTCATGTTTGCCCTCTCATATTATTATTCTCGCGATGCAGTTACCGATACGATGCACATGCAGCGGTCGCTTGGGCGGCATTTTAAGCTTTAACACCACCACGTTATCCTTAAAGGGATTATCAGGTGGTATGACTATGTTGAGTCCTAGAAGTCTCGTGAGTCAGCCTGGGTGAGTGCCACCGGCTTATCTATTTCTACCGCCAAGCCGCCGCAACAATGCTTGCATTGTTGCTTTTCATCTTAGTTCTCACAGTGAAAACGCATCTGCATGCGTGTTACGCTGTTGCGTTTTGTTGTCTGCAACCTAAATGCATGAATCGTAGATGTTATGGGCGATAGTTACCGCTTACCATCAGGAGATCTCTCTGCTCGTTTGTCATTGCGTAGAATAAGAAATACAGCATACAGCATTTCCCATACTATTTTCATTATAGCTGTAACGTAAAATAACTTTTTAATCATTATGCAATACTTTATCATTTAAAATTTTGTCCGGCGCCGAGACACACCGAAATGTATGCTGAATACCTAAATGTCTTTAACAAATTCAAAATTTAAATTTTCATCTTATAAAATTCACAACAATAGCCATTGTATTCGTCCATTCGTAAGGCCAAAATATCAGCTCTTTGACGAGATTGGGACAAAATACCATCAGACAATTCTTCGGGACAAATGAAGCTGTTATCCGCGCTTAAAGTGGCTACACCAAATAATAACCTATATTTATTAAAAACACGACATGTTTTTTCGATATACTGAAGTTTTTAATTAAAAAAACTTAATATAGCATTATCAACTGGTAACACTTCGAGTGGTGCACCCTGTACTTACCTACATTAGGTCTACATTAGGCCTACATCCTGTCCATGTATGAGAAAAAACAAAATTCAAGCTATACAATCGCAAGAGCTATCAAAATTTGCGTAATTATACACAGATTATGAAAAATGTAAAAATGTTTTAATTATATGTAATCTTGAGGGCTCCAACGAACTTTAAAATTTTGGAAATTTACAACTTTAACAGAATTTTTCCACTTGCTTAAAATAACACAAATTCAAGCTTATTATATACTAAAATATAAAAATTAAAGAAATAAAGCATAAAAAACAGAATAATCAAAATAGATCATTAATCAGAAGAACATTTTTTATTTTATCATGCTTGTTATTGAGTCAAAAATTCAGGATTTCTGTTCGAAATTGCATATTCCAATGAAGCCATCTCAAGCATTAGCGTCAGTAACACAGTAACACTATGTGAGGCCTCTGTTACTACAGATTGTGTATAACAAGGATAGTCAACAATTTCCAAACTTTTATTTTGCCATGATTTGAAAGTCGTCATTAGAAATATGCTGAAGAATCGCATTGCGCATTTTCCTGTCACACAATAATTTATGTGTAATCTTCAGCAGAGAAGTTAATGTTTATAGTTTAAATATTTGATTTTAGTGTTACTTTCAGCTTTTCTAGCTTTTACTATTATTAAGTTAAATCTTTGGTGGAAACCAAGCGGATGTTAGGCAAAACAGCAGCAGCAGATCGCGTCACTAAACATTATCTGTCACAGAGCTTAGCTACTTTCTAAGTTGGCTTTGCTTAATGTTTTTCTATTCGCTGTTGAAGTCGATGGTGTCTCTCTCGAGGTCGTTTATGCCGGGGATTTGGTATCAAACATATTTCTGAGGAAGATTCACGCACTAATTACAATTTGCAGAAAGAGAATAGGTCTCTTAAGAGGCTTTAATTTGCCTATGCTGTATTTTTATCAATCTAGTCCTTTATTTTTAATCAATACTACTCATTACCGTTTTCCTGTCATTTATTTGATCTAACAATAAACTTCTCTTATTGATGAGAACTTCCTTAGGTTTCAAGCTCAAATACAAACAAGATTCAAATGAAGTACACTTAAATAACTCTAACAACACTCGTTTCATCATTCGTTTTTGAAACTAGACGTCATTTCGTTATCTTTGACGGTATCTTTTCAAATTGAGGTAGGTATCCATCCACTTTTCTCGGTCAAATGATTTTAGGAATTAGATAATTTGGGCCATACTTTCGACTAGCTTTTTTTGCCCGGGTCTTCGTCAGCGTCAAATTGGGTTAGAACGTTCCGGACCCATTCCCGTGGCAACCACATTTAATCTCGTGAAGATATATATAATATATATATATATATATATATATATATATATATATATATATATATATATATATATATATATATATATATATATATATATATATATATATATATATATATATATATATATATATATATATATATATGATAGCGCACCAGTAATAATGATAGAGAAGAGCAAGATATTTTGATATTTTGATGAAAATCCTACTTATTTTGAAAAACAACATGTGCAGCAAACACCTTCGCATACCTGCACTTGTTTACGTTGTTGTAAGGTGGGGGTAGAACCCTTTATAAGCGAGTGGTCCGGACGTTTTGGGGCGTAGGGGTGCGAACCCCCACAGAAGGGATGCGAACCCCCACAGACCGGACTGTCATCACCATGGCATCAACCGGCACCACACTACCACAAGCCGAGGCCCGCGATCACGTGCGTGAAGAGCCGGGAGCGCCAAACCAAAAGACCGGCCCGTTTTAACGGACCGCGACCCTACTTCACCGCCCGTGAGCACATGCCCAAAAGCGGTCTCCCCGCACGTGCGCTCCGCGCACGTGCGTGACGAAGCATGAGAGAGAGTTTTGGGGCATTCTGTGTTCAGCTACCGTCGTGCTCAGACCTACATATTCTTATTTATAAATTAAATCAATGATTTCTGTATATCGTTTAATTAAGCATTTGCCTAAGTGATAATTGTTAATGTTTGTTATCTCCTTTGTACTAAAGTAAAAATATAACATTGGTTTAAAATGAGTCATCGTTTAACTGGTGCTTTGCGACGCCCTCATCCCTGACGGGCAGGCAAATCCACCACTTGGTCTGAGTCGCCCTCCAACTCTTACATATATATTTGGTCAATAGCATGGAATCATGTGGTCAATAGTACGGACTCATGACGCAGAAAACGAAAGTGGGAGTGCGCCACCTGGTGGGGCGTGCTGGCAGAGTCTTGACGGCACGACTCGGGCGGAGTGGCGGGCAGTCTTGGCCTAACCGCCGAGGAGTGAACACGTCTTGAAACTGTCTCCACATTTCGTTTATAGAAAGTGTTGTTTACGTTTGTAAATAAAGTGATTATAAAATAACCATTGAAATAATAATTTAAATTACCTCAACTGCCTACATTGTAATGCCTCTCTGATTTCAAGTAAAATTATAAGTGATGTGCAAAAATGAAGTGGAATAAATGCAGTGGAGTAAATGTGAACCCTTTCTTTCATTTATCTGTACGAATACGATCTAATGCTGATATCACCACCCTGATGACAATGATCCTGATAAACCACTTTCCTTGACGCAACGACATATATATATATATACAGGGTATTACGTAATACATGTATAAAGCCGAAAGGGTGTTAAAGTCTAGCTTGCATAGAGTACACTGGCGACTTCATATTATCCGGACATTGAATTTTAATTTTCATTAAAAAATCTTCGTTTTTTAAGAAAAATTACCATATCGACTACGTTGAAGCGCAGCTCTATTTCAAGTTGATGCTCCTACAAGGAGCAGTTCAATAACCTCGTGCGACCCCTATGAAAATATAGCAACTTTCTTAAGCCTACTACCAGGAGCCTAATGCTACGTACACACGCACCGGTTTCGGTCAACGATTGTTTGTTGGCGCGTGCCGGCCGGCGATCCGCAGCGCAGCGTGGCGGTAACATCAAACGGATAGAAGCATTCGACCAAACGCAGTTTGGGCGGACACCGAAGGCCAACGAACAAACGTGCGAATACGAGCCCGAATCAGTCAAAATTCCCAAATCTTGCAAAGCTACTTGCTTGACCACGAAATGCAAGTATTGGACCTTAGAAGTCCAAAGAACGTGCTGTAGCCAACGGCAAATTCGCCCGACAGCACATCGTTGGCGTACGTTGAGTGTGTACGCACCATAAGGAGGAGTTTAATAACCTCATGCCATCCATATCAAAACAAACGAACCTCCTACATCTTACTACCAGGCGTCGCACTAAATGTTACCTACTTATCTACATGAATAATGCGCTTATTACACCTGACTAAATTCAGTCGACTAAATTCAGAAGCAAAAGGCGTGAGTAAATCGAAGTGGAATGTATTGCTCATAGAATAAGGTTCATTTTTGTATCACTCGTATTGTGTTACGTGTCGCTCTGTTTTTCAAAAGGCGTGATACTAAAATGGGCCTTATTCTATGAGCAATACATTTTACTTTGATATGCTCTCACGCTTTTTGCTTCTGAATTAAGACGACTGAATTTAGCCAAATGTAATAAGGGTAGGTACACTCCATACACACAGATACACAATACTACGCAGGCTCTGGTTGCTATGCAATACATAAGTAGGTAGGTAGCATGGTGTTTGGCCTACTGCTAGTTTGCACTCATACATGGAATAATGATTATCACAATACTTAAACTGTTGAACGCTGAACAAAAAATCATTCATTCATTCATATCGTTAACACTCTTATCACAGTTATCTTCACAGTAGGTACTTAGGTATCCTACACATACAACGCAACAAGTAATCACTTCGATCACGCGAAAAGCTAAAAACTGAATGAACGAACACGACATGAAAGTAGGTAAATTTCGTTAATGGAAGCCGCGCCATAGGTCAAACGCACCGCCACAGGCCGGCTTGCCTCGGCCCGTGGCGGCGCGGCGTTTCCGGGCACAAAAGGATTCCTATTTAGGGATCCGTGTTTTAGGAGTCTTACTTAATTCGCCTTTTATGTTCTCCTGGTAGATGCACCGTAATGTTGATTTTATTTATTTGATAAAATGAGGCTCAAGCGACTCCAACAGTGGGATAATAATAATCCTTATGAAGACGCTGATAGATTACATTTGCTTACCACTATTTTATCGGGTAATTTGGTACAATGACAGTAACCTAGACAGTAATTTCTAAAATTGTGTTTGTGTCCGTGCTCCACCTAGGTAACCTAAGTTCTCCAACTGGGTGAAGCATGGGATATTTACAGGTATAGCTCCATCAACTAAGAATCATTTCGTTAATTTTAGTTGATGAGAAATGTTCGTGAAATCTTACGCATTTTAATCATCATTAACGTTCGCCGATAACAATCTCTGAGAGTTTGAGCCTTCCCCATATCAGTAGAGGGTTCTGTCTTAAGCTCCACTACCTACAGTCTTTGTTTTATTTATGTTACTTTCATTACGGCCGGCGGCGTTAGGGTATTTTATTTATTTTACTTGTTACTAAAATATGTGTGTGTAGGTATCGAAAAATCTCATTGCAGATATGCTACGAGGTACGATTACCTACGCGACACTGAAACATTACTGATAGACATGACATGAGAAAGCAAGCTCGTAAAGACAAAGATGTTACATTAATTAGAGTTTGCTACATTAATATGCTATAGTAATTTGGATAAGTCTACTTTGCTATTAGTAAGGTGGTGGTGCACTTTCGATAAAACTATGAATGAACCTTTTGGATTAAAATCATAATTGATTACAATATTTTTTTGTACAGAACCCTCGAACCAAAAAATACAACACCTATATCCTATCTGTAATTGGTAAATTTGTAGTCTTCGGTTGATTGACCTGATTATGAACTTGAGTAACCTATTACAACTGATTTCTGGAGATGCGGTCTTCCGTTTTCAAAATGTCATTATCGACATTGAAAAAGAAAAAGTTCGATAGTCATTTTCTCGCTAACTATTCAACGCAAAAAAAAAATAATTGTACCTATCGTTTTAATACGTTTAGCACTCCATTCAGTTCACGGCTTTATACATATATTATGAAACACCCTGTATATATATGACGGATCCGGTCAATAGCATGGAATCATGAGGTCAATAGTACGGTCTCATGACGCAGAAAACGGAAGTGGGAGTGCGCCACCTGGTGGGGTGTGCTGACAGAGTCTCGACGGCACGACTCGGGCGGAGTGGCGGGCAGTCTTGGCCCAACCGCCGAGGAGTGAACACGTCTTGAAACTGTCTCCACATTTCGTTTATAGAAAGTGTTGTTTACTTTTGAAAATAAAGTGATTTTAAAATAACCTTTGAAATAATAATGTAAATTTCCTCAACTGCCTACATTGTAATACCTCTCTGATTTCAAGCAAAATTATAAGTGATGTGCAAAAATGAAGTGGAATAAATACAGTGGAGTAAATGTGAACCCATTCTTTAATTTATCTGTACGAATACGATCTAATGCTGATATCACCACCCTGATGACAATGATCCTGATACACCACTTTCCTTGACGCAACGACATATATATAGCCTATAGCCTATGTAACCCCCTGACAATATAGCTTTCTACAGGTGAAATAATTTTTAATTCGTAGTAAGTACTCGTTTTTGAGCTTATCAATGCAAACAAACAATCAATCCTTTAATCTTTATGATATTGGTATAGATTAGAATGGATGCTTTGGTCCAAATATTGTTGATATTTTCTGAAACAGTCCCATATATTACTGAATTAGATATATTCTTTCTTTTATCGGTTCATTTCAGGTGTTTCTTGACTAATAAAAAAGCGCTGCCGATCGTCAAGTTCTTAGTTTGTTCTCAATATAGCGGAAGTACGTCACGACGTCTGGAACTTATTATTCAAATCACAAAATCTACTTTTACACTGTATCGCAACTGTACTACTTTAATGGCATAAAATTACTTTGGATTCGAAAAAACACTAGCGGGTAAAGTCCACAAGCCACAAAGTCCTCGAAACAAGTTGAAACGTACCACGTTACCTGCGACTTTGAATTTGCAAGTCCCAATCTGCAAATTCGAAGTAGCCGATAACATATTGTTAAGAACTTGATACCGTGATAAAATAATAAGCAAATATTTTACATATTTATGTTTAAAATAGGATACGGAATTATTACCTTAAATTTGTAAATTTTTTAAAACTTTGACGATCTGTAGAACCCTAAAGGTATAGTTTTATTTGGTTTTTTAAGATATTTGAGTAATCTTTGATTAATTACGCAACTTTTGACAGGTCTTGAGTTAAGAAAAACAAAAATGAGATATAATATAAACCTGAAATCTGGAGTAGCAAAATATCATAATTTTTCAGAACTTCAAAGATCGGTAAAACCCTCAAGATAACATTTAATTTTTTAATTTTTATTATTATGGTAATCTGCTATCAATTACGCAAATTTTAAGAGGTCTTGCGATCAGTAAATCCAAAAAAAATTCTCGGGACACCCTACTGTACATACAGCTAAACATTACGCATCTAATTGTATAAGTAACATGTTTGTAAATAATATAGATAGGACAAACATTTTATACGCGAGACCACAACCGGGACATTAACGCCAAGATAATCGTTTTTGTTTTAGGTATGTAAAAGTCAGGGAATTTCCGACGTTTTCCTGTCCTAGGCTATTACCATTATACCTCGCAGTATCAACGATCAGATAGCCCACCTGATCCATCCACACAGCCCATAACACTTCACTGCAGGACTTAAGAGTTCTCCCACATAAGGGGAGGTTATTGCCATAATCTCCACGCATGGCAGGCGGGTTGGAGATCGCAGCGTTGTAAATATAACAATGAAAAACGATGCTGCCCATTTTCCAGCCTACGGAGAGTCTAGATCTTTTGCCTCGAAAACATTAGTCGCCTTGTACGACACACGAGTGTAAGGGGTTGGTGCTATTCTACTCTGCTGGACACCACACGGCTAGCCCACCTGATGGTAAGCGGTAACTGTCGACCATAACATCTACACTTCTCGCACTTATATTTCATGTAGGTAACAAAACGACAATGCAGAACTGCAGGTCACTGGGAGGACTAAGATCATATTGGGTCCTTACCTGGGAAATTCGCGTGTTTTACCCTTACACATTTGCTAAAATATTTTTAACTAGCTTTTGCCCTTGACCTTGTCCGCAAAAAATCCGGAACCGCTCCCGCGGGATTGAAATTCGGGATAAATTATAACCTATGTACTATTCTGGGATATAAGCTACATTACTGCCAAATTTCATCAAAATCTATTAAGTAGTTTTTGCGGGTAGGAATAACAAACATCCAAATATTCTTACAAACTTTCGCATTTATAATATAAGTAGGATTGTACATAACATATATAAAAATAATACTTGATTTTGAAAATCAATGTTGTCTGATTATACCTACAAAGTCTCATCGTAATCGAATTGGAAATTTCCAAGAAATTGCAAAATTTGCTCATGAAAGTTCCAGTTTCAATTATTTCCGCAATACTAAACGCTAATTTCATAAATTATTACATAATATTATTAATGTCTCTTGCTATAATTGCGGTTGCACCCTATCTTACAAACCAAAACACAACAATGTTATAATGTTTTTAACTATTGTGGTTATTATCACACATTTTAAAGGTATGTTCCGGGTTTCCTACAGCATGTACCTTTGGTTACGTAGTCGTGACTGCGTGCAACTGTATCGAAATATTGGACTACTCGTAAACAAAGATACGCAGTAGGAAACCCGGAACATATCTTTACAACAATGTTGTTTTGCGGAAGCCTATTTGCATGAGGCATTTCATCTTAGTCCTTACCGTGACAACGCACTAGCGTTCCTGTATTTTTATTACCTGAGATCGTAAGTAAATGTTATGAGCGACAGTTACCACTTTCCACCAGGTCGGCTAACGGCTCGTTTGTCAGAGTTGCAAACAAAAGCAAAAAAAAATACAAAATTTAAAATATTATAAAGCTACTCACCGATAATCCTTATTCATTTTTATTCACTATTAAACAACCAGTCTAGACCTACGTGTAGCCTACCAGTCCCACAGAATGCACATCACAACGTTATTTTATACCTAACATATCCAGTCTGGTTTATGCACAAAAAAACTGACCAAAGCTGTCCAATAAATACCATTTCTGCAACTCGTATTTTTTTTTATTTGATTGCTAACAGAGGTGATGGTGGTCCGATCCTCTTCGCATTGTAAGTATATCTGGGCGTAAGACTTTAAACTCAGTAATTGATTTTAAAAAGTACTGTAAACATTACAAGGTTAAACTCGTATGGGTAGTACAGTGTGCGGAATATAAACGTGTTTTCTCGTCAAGATATATCTTTGATATGAACTAGCTTTACCTACTAAAAAACGCCATTATAAAAAGCAATTGGATTTATTTGAATACAAACTGTTTCTGTCAAGGGCAAAGAATCGTAATGTCTTCCGGATTTGTCACTATTGATATCACCGTATCTAGCGTATATCAGACTGAACTCTGCATACACTGTCAACAAAGACTTGTTGTTGTATTCCATTATGCTCGCAATGTCCGCAAACTGGATGGGTGACCGTTTCGTACTTGGCTAGTCGAACGTTAGCACCGCAACAAGCTCGCCTCTTGTTAGGTGTGCCTCCATAGGCGAAGTGAGGTTAACCAAGGTCTTTCGCTGGGGACCCGGAGACTGGTTGGAAAGAATAGAGCCCTGTGCGGCGCTGTCCTATTTGGCAACGGTCATGCGACACGCGGTTTTGAGATGTTCTATTTAGTCGGGCGACCTCTGTCGTAACACGTTGATCAAACGGCTTGCCAATTAGGCCTGACGATATTTATTTTTATTATTGCCTTTAATTACCACTACTGTGTCATTCGATTATTTTTTAATTATTATTATTTTATCACCACTATTGTGTCATTTTATTAATTTATTATTGAACCACTACTGTGATATTTTGTTTTAATTATTTTATTAGTGTACAGAATGTACCTATTATTGTAAATTTAAGTAGTAATTATTTTCTTGTTACTTTAGATAAAGAAATGACTTGTAATGCAGCAGTTATCAATAAATTTAATATAAATATGAGTATAATTATTAGATTTTTTATTGCCTAGACAGGCACACGGACAGACGGTCCACCTGTTGGTAAGCGGCCACCGTCGACCAAGATATCTGAAATCTAAGGGGAGCTGATACGGTGCCGGCCTTTTAGGTACCTGTAGATATGCCTTACACAGAACACGGTTCCATCAGGCCAGTTCCTCACTTCTTCCCAAATGTGTTTCTAGGCCTACAGGCAGTAGGTATACTATAGGTTTTGATGAGTTACACTATATGCGTCGTCGAATACTGGCCGAATAAAGTGTAAGTCAGAGCTTAGTCCACCGACTCGATAAGAAGAAGATGAATGAGTTTGTGAGGATCCAAATATATGACTTAGAACGTCCTTGCCCTCGATTCCGCTAAATTACTTTGCCCGATTCAATTGTAATTGGACCGCAGTAGCAGCTCAACGGCAGTTTCATTCAATCGAACCTTTAATGACAGTAGCAAAATACTGAAAACTACGATCCAATTACAATTGAATCGAGTCACTAGTAAAGTGTAGGTCTAATGCTCTACCTAATAAATCCAGTATAAGATAAGCTAGCGTCTCTATAAATGCGCATACCAATGATAGCTCCTTTTATACTGGTTTATCCGGTCTTATGTTCTCTGTACATTAGTAGAACACTAACCGATAAACTGTATAATTACGTAGAAGTCTAATCGTTTACACTTTAACGGGGTCGCCGCCCTCATTATCTGATATTATTTTCAACCTTGATGAATATAAGTCAATAACAGCTACATTATCAATGCATTGCATGTCATGTATGTATGTATGTAAGTATATAAACGCTTTATTGCGTATAACTATATAAAGAACATTAATTATTATTTATTATTTTAGCTTACTTATGTCCCACTGCCGGGCAAAGGCCTCCCTATCCATCTTCCACGACTTCAGTCGGATACTTTCCTTGGCTTTACAAAAGGCGTCCAACATGTCCCGCCATCTCCGCCTGGGCCTACCGCGCTTCCTTGTTACGTTTTGTGGGGTCCAGTCGGTGGATATTTTAACCCACAATTAGTTTGGCATGCGGCATATATGTCCAGCCCAGTCCCACTTCAGGTTAGCAGGTTTTTGACCCACATCCGCGATTTGAGCAATTGAAAGAACATTAACAAAACAAAATTAATATATATTGCAAAGGCAGGCTTATCCCACCTTGTTTGCATGTTTGTAACATTTCTTATTGTGGTATTAACCGCATGGCTGAAACTAAACCCTTTTCGTCCCACTTTTAAATTCGGTCCTTACCTGTGAAAGTGGGTATTTTTGTCGCAATTATACTCTTATTTACTAAACTAATTTTGAAGGCTAAACTAAAAAACTGAACTAAAAGGCTAATAGTGAAGCATAGGCAAGTTTTATCATAAATCTAAACATGTTTGGTTTTTGATAAAAAATAATTTGATATTCTGATTCTTAATCAAAAGCCAACATCTTTGATAAAAAAAAAACTCAATTTGATCATAAACCTGCGTCATATTGCATATACATGTCGGAAATTAGGACCGGTTCTAGCAGGAAAAAGTAGTATTAGATTTAAACTAGTATTTTGGTTATAGTGTCGTACACATAAATATTCAGCCGAACAGTTTAACAGTATACTGAGATAATAACAGTGATATTACAATAAAAAAATAGGATGAGTTTAGGATAATAATAATAATAGGATAGCGCTTCATCCTTATGTCGTGGATCTTCCAGCTACCTGCACGAGCCGCTTTGGTTCAACCTTTATAATGCGAACGGCTAAGGTATGGAACGCGTTGCCTGCGAGTGTGTTCCCTGATCACTATAATCTGGACGCCTTATAAACATTAAAAAAAAAAATACAATAGCAGATGTTATGTAGGACTACCAAACCCCTGAGTCACTGGAAGACCCGCCACCACCCATGGTCAATGGTCATATCTCGACTGAAACTAGTTAGGTGCGCCAGAAGGTCTTTCCACATTGGTTGCGCCCTACAAATTATACCAGTGCCTTCTGTACACACACTCCCCTTTATGGCCACGAGACGTGATGCACTAAAGTATGACTTCTTCACTCTTCAAAGGATGATCAGGTAGTTCTAGTTTTAGACTCGTCACCATCACAGTATTTCCAGCTATCCGCGAGGTGGCGCTTCGATCAAGTTGCATTTCCGAGTCATTAGAGTGTCCACACTTACCCGTGACCCGCCCAAGCTTCACACGGGTTTTTGCGGCTCCAATACTTCCTACTTACACTTCCTAGTCCACTGGGTCTTTCGTGGTTATTTACTACTCAGATATTGTCACACACAACATGTTTGTCACCATGATTACGATCGTGTTTACAAGCTTTTATTTTAACAATGTTTGTATGTATTATATGTAAGTAATTAATTATGTTTAGAGCGTCGGTAGCCGGGCGGTTGAGTATCCAACTCGTAAACGAGAGGTACTGGGTTCGAATCCCGATGCGGCCATGTACCAATGACTCTTTTCTGATTTATGTACATTAGTTGAATACTAACCGATGCTCTTACGGTGAGGGAAAACATCGTGATGAAACTTGCAAATTCAGGCAACTGAATTTGTAACCATGATGAATTTGAACCTGGATCATGGTCAAGGCGGACCCCGGGCCCTCGTTGTCGAGAGCACAACCGGGATATTAATGAGATTATCGCCAAGATGATTATTATTACAATTAATTATGTTCGAAATTTTTTATGCGGGTTTAAAAAAAAAATATTACTAGCCTTTGACTTACTTCCCGGCGTTCAATTAAGCTGAAATTTGCTATACCTATGTAACTTTGATGGCAAAGCAATCTATCTATACATAAAATAAAAAAATTAAAAAAAAATCATTTATTACATCTATCTCACACATGGCACAGTACATTTGGTCACAATACATGGCAAAAAACAGCATACAAGAAACAATGAGAAAAGGACAATGCTATCGTTATTTCGTTACCTGTGCCATAAGGACAAAGTCGTTTCCCGCAGTCTGTTCCCATGTATATATGTATGTATGTATGAACGCTTTAATCTTTTAAACTACGCAACGGATTTTAATGCGGTTTTCATCAATAGATAGAGTGATTCAAGAGTAAGGTTTATAAGCAAGAAAAAAGAGGTAGATAGGGGTAAAGCGTCGGATCCTCTAGTAGAAAATAAAACAGAGCTGTGCGGTGTCAAACGCATAGCCGTTTGCGACTTTCTCGCGTTATTCCTTTTTGGAGATAATTGTTTTTTTTCTTATGTATGTGTGTATGTATGTATGTAAATTCTTTATTGCTTAATAAATTCAGGAGTTACAAAAATATTTTACAAAGCAAAGGCGGGCTTATCCCACAATGGGATTTCTTCCAGCCAACCTTAAACAGTCTGAAAGAACATTCAAGAAGCGGTGGAGGCAATATTGAGATCTTAAATTAAATTCCTACTACTAAAATTATACTATCTACAACTCAATTTTGAACATTAATGTTTAATTTTAATCTTTTAAATATACAATAATATAATACATATAAATATAGATACTATACCCATACTATATAAATAAATATAATACTATATTATACATATATATAAAATCAAGCTCTATTGACTGGTGAAAAAGTGCTTTCATTGAAAGAGTAATGTGTGTAAGAGTTTTCATTGAAAGGGGTTCTCCAAGAGGTATGTCTAGGTACCTCAAAGGTCGACATCGCATTTGCTCCCTTAGGTTGCGGATTTGGCTGTTCTGGACGACGATAGCTGCTTTATGACTCGCATAGAAGATAAATAAAAAAATAATAATCTTGGCGTTAATATCCCGATTATGCACTAGCACACGAGAGTCCGGGGTCCCCTTGACCAAGATCCAGGTTTTGGCGATCAAGTAATTACAGTGGAGCGACTATCATCTGACCTCCGTGACCTTGCTACCAGGGGAACTGACCAGATTGGATCATGGTTACAAATTGAGTTGCCTGAATTTGCAGGTTTCATCACGATGTTTTCCCACACCGTAACAGCATCGGTTAGTGTTCAACTAATGTACATAATTCAGAGTCGTTGGCACATGACCGCACTGGGTTTCGAACCCGGTTCCTCTCGCTGCTTAAGGCTCGCATGGTAGATACTGTTCTCAAATCGTTGATTGATGCAACAACATTGATTGTAGCATACTTATAGTCGGAAGTCGGGTATTAGCCACGCATAATCAATAAGCGAGCATGCAATGGATCATGTTACTCCACTCAGCAAGCCCTGGTAACCCAAGGTTTTTTATTAGGTTTTTATTAGCATTAGTTTACGATTATTCATGATTCATCTTCAGTTCGATACATCTATTTACATAATTATAATAAAGCAGTAAATGTGTTTATACATTGAATATGTTTAGGTACAAGAAATAATTTAGGGCAATGAAGAAATAGTAATAAAATAAGAAGTTTTAAAATTTTTGTCTGTCTTTCTGTTTATCACGCAATTATTTTACACGCAAATCTTCGGACCTACAGGACGGATTTCAATAAAACTTTTGTTGTGTAGCTAATAAGCCTGGGCTTAATATAAGGTATAATTGTTTTTGGAAACTGGAACACCTGATGTAAACCATAATAGACCAGCTAGCACGGAGGTCAGATGGCACTCGCTCCACTGTAATTACCTGATCTGCCAAATCCTGGATTATACTCAAGGCGGACCCCGGGCCCTCGTGAGCGGGTGCAGAACCAATTATTAAACTGGCTTAAATAGCCACAGCATCAGCAACTATCTGAAAGCATACAATGCGCCTTTTCTATTATTGACCTGCTAGTCCTTTCAGATACACCAGATCTGATGAGGGCCGTGAGGTACCGTTATCTATTGCTTGTTACCTTCCTTGGCTAAGAAGTCAGAAAACTTCTTATTGGCATACTCAGTCCTGTTCTCCCAATGTAACATTTTTATTTTTAAACCAAGTTGATTCTCAATGAATGCCTTGAAAGTACAAAATTTGTTATGTATATCATCTTTTGATGAAATAAAATCAATACAAAACATTCGCGAAAAATTATCTATAAAAGTCTAAGCGTATTTGTTTTCCTGGAAAGAATTTTCAGACATTGGACCACAAATATGTCTTTTATACTGTTATATTTCTCTGTATATCATTATTGTGTACAATAAACAGTTAAATAAATAAATAAAGATCCGAATGAACGAGTTCTGATTTCGATGTTGTTTTCTTATGCTATACACTTTAGATCAGATTAGTCAGATCAATTAGATCTTCCTGACATATCATAATAATAATATCTGTACCGTCTCACTGTAATTCCAAGCTGTTTGTTCTCGGCAAGCAATTCATAGCAATTAAGCTAGATAGTTTGTTTACATCAGAGTCCGAACCGTCATTCTTGGACTTTTTATACAAGGTAAAATCCGGTTTGACATGTCCACTTGACCAGGCTAATTACGCCTAAAGTAAATTTTTTATAAAGTTTTGTTTTGAATACTTAAAGCTGTTTTTTCGACACATTCAACTCGTTGGTATCATTCGATCTTGCGAATTTACATAAAAGCTTACTTTTAACAAGCTCCCTTGAAATGTGTACCGTAGAGTACTCTAATGCCATTATCAAGGAATCGAAGCAAGACGTTCTCTAGAAGAATCTCTGCTATGGACAGATCTTAGACATAGATATAGACATAATATCTTTATTTGGTTCAATAACACATTAAAAAATTTAAAACTAACATTATAAGTACATAATAAGGAAGCAGGGCGATGCGTCATCGGACCAAATTGGACCAGCCTCAGATTAATGCTTAATTGACAGTTGACATGACGGCATTTATTTACATCTCAATATTATCAAAATCAGTGAGAATGTACCTATACAGCTTAAGCTCCAAGGCTAAGCGACGACCCATGGACTTGTCTTCGTAAGCAGCACCCAAAACGTCCCAAGCGTCTTTAGCTGTTTTACATGATCCTACGTGATACCGCTGGACCTTCCAAGGTCAAACAAATTTTTGCAATAGCAACGTCATCGTTTCTCTATTTTGTAGAAACAGACATTCTGCGCGCACCTCGTCTCCACGGGGTGTCGCTTCAGATGAAACCAGAAAAGCCTTCCCGGCTACAGGTGCTCCCATGGGGTGTTTAGCACGTAGGCGCCTAGGCTCTTTTTGGCGAGTCGTGCATAACCAGTCCGGCCGGCCGGTTGGTACTCTATGAGGGTTCACCTCCTCCTTCCCAACCGCTGCCGGAGGGTGCTTGCATTTCCTATGCGTTGGGCGCAAAAAAAAACTTTCACCTCTCGGATATCCGATCATACCATTCCACAGATCTTTATAAATGAGGTACATCCGCATTTTGAATTTCCGAATAGAATAATCTTGTCTTCCTTGTTACGTGATCCCTGCTAGAGACCGTACACTGGATCCTTTGTGGTCTGACATGTCGCACTCTTCACATGAAATTACAAGAAATTCACTTTTAAACGGTGAATTAACATCGCAATTAATGTATAAATTTACCTCTATATTTGTACGCCATAATATGGCAGAGCATAAAGCACTTTCCATGTATCCATAACACGTATGTATACCTACCTGTGTATCACAAAATAAAGATTTTTTTCTAATCAAACACCAGCATCCTATTGGAACACAAGTATAATGTGGCTAAAATCAAAGAAGAACAATCTGAGGATAATTTGAGTTTTATTTCCTGACCTATGGGCTTTTTTGAGAGATGTTGACTTTAATTCATGAAGTGTACAATTTCCCTATATAATATATACATAGCAGCCAGGCGATCTAAAAGTTTATCAGCGACATCTAGTGTCCCGGTATAAAACAATACATATTAATAATAATGAAGTTCCACAACAAGCATTCAACACTATTTTTCTATAACATTATAATAGAGCTTTTCAGTGATGATAACAATTTGTTGGATTTATTAGAGAAAATTTGAAGTTAAAGGTAAACTTCTAATATTCCTTTATTGTTATTTATGGTAATTATTCTAAATATTGACAGTGACTTTGAGCGAGCATTGATACGTCCGGCTGGCGACCGCCGCATCAGTGGAAATGCATAAGCACCGTCTGCCCGCCGTCTGGCGTATCACGACAGAGCGCAACAGTGACAGCGTAAGCTAGCGGAAGCTTAGGTAATATATATATGTATATATATATATATATATATATATAGCTTATCAGTCGTTCCGGAGATTAGCATGTTGTTGTCGTATCTGGTAGATGTAACCAATAAATAAACAGCCATTTGAGTGCTAATCGATTTATTATTTTGTTTCTTAGAATTAAATTGTTTGAATGTCAAGTTTTGCGTTGGTGCAGTAGGTATTCATTTTTAGCCATTAACAATATATTTATGTAGTAGGTATTTTGTTTTCCTTTTTTATGTTATACGGCAGACAAACAGCCAAGCGGGCCACCTGATGGAAAGTGGTCACCACTGCCTATAGACATTAGCAACACCAAGAGTATCGCCAATGCGTTGCCCACCTCTATAACACGTTGCTCTGGCAGCAAAAAGGCAAATGCCCCTCCACTGCCAAAGCCGACGCATCAATTTGTCAGTCAAACAAAGTCGGGGTATGGATTGTATAAACATAGATTAAAAAAAAATTATCTATTAACTTTGTTAGTGGCCATAACACAACTGAAGTTAGGAGTTGTATTTGTAACCTAATCAACAAACCCAAGGACTAATTAAAATTTACAAGGATAAATATTTCCCAAACCATTGGGCCGGTTGAATTAGCTATTAAATAAATAAAATAAACGCTAATCCTAGATAGACCGAGTAGACCCATCAGCTAATGAGACAGACAGAACACAGATACACTAAACTTAATACTAAAAACATCAAGATCAAAAGGGTCGTTCGTTCGGGTTCTTCTGCTGCTGAAGATGGGGAAGAGGTTTGCGGGTCATGAGGCTAAGCCCACTGCCCGGGCTACTTCTTGGTGAGGGCATGACCTGACCGGTCAATTGGGTCGTAGCGTTCATCTTCGCCCGTCAGGGGCAATTCGAGCTCCCACGGGCTCCGGATCAAAAGGGTAATTACATGCAACCGACTACAGTGTTGCCAACACAACATCGTAACTAACACGATAAACAATATTATTGGCTGAAATATAATCTTAGAAGACAGCATATCGACTAAATAGATTTGAAAGTTAGTTACCTTCACGGCTGAGTCGAGTGGCCCTTATGGATAAAATGCGCACCAATCGTCACGTTGTCGATTAATTTGATTGTAAAGACACATTCGTAAACAAACGACTATTTTAGATGGCATTTTTTTCCTTTTTCTTTCTTAGGCCTAAAGTCACTGAAGTAATAGCTAAGTAATGACAATATACGATAGAACGTCGTATCAAACTGGTCCACTCTCAACATTAGCAGTTAATTAACCACTCTCAATTTATGGCTGCAGTAGCAGCCATAAATTCGTACAATAAAATCTATTTAATTAGAAATCTTTTTTTGTACATGTAGGCAACGAAGTAAGCTACACATTTGTACCATCGGCATCAACGTAGCATTAATGTGCAAGGCGCAGGAAGCTCGTCAAAGTACACATTTTCGTGTCACCGTTTTTCCGCCGTGACCCCCGCACTCCGGAGTAAGATGTTCATCGAATTCGAAAAGGGTATCCACCAACCCTCCGCCCTTCAAGACAGAACTTATACCTCATTATTCGTTAAAACTCGACAAGCATGGACGGGGAACCGCCAAATTGACGTCGAAACAGATACAAATTGATACATTCACGTATAAACGCGGTCGCGTGCTCCCAAATAGAATGTAAGAGGGAACCGATGGTGGCTTTAGTGATTTTTTATAGGAACGTAATACGTTTTTCGCATACTAAATGCTGTTATTGTGCAGCTTATTGTTTTTCTATAAAATAAACGAGCGAAATCTGCTTTGTTTGGGGGATATCGAGTGGAATGATCTCATTTACTTGGTATTCGTGAAACAAAATACGCTTACAAAAGAGACTCATTTTTAGGGTTCCGTAGTAAAGCAAGGCACTCATAGTTTCATAGTCTGTGGCTTATCTCTAAAACTATTATTATTGTAAAGTAAAAAAAAATGTAGAGGTAACCTTATTTGGGTACCCCCCTACACGTAAAGCGGGGGATAATTGTATGGGGTGTCGTTGGACAGGTATCTGAAGATTTTTTATTTTAGGTAAAGTTTTTTGTTTACGATATAAGTATTTAGCATCAAAATGGTTTTTATGTTAGAAACACTCGTGCCCTTCTCCCCCCCCCCCTACCCATCCTTTAACTGCTAAACTGTAACTGTTGAAAGGGATTCAACATAATAGAATATAATTAAATTAAGAGGAAAATAATACTAGCCTAGTAGACTTTTCAAATTAATGAGTAAAAGTCGACCATCTTATTATCTTATTAAATGTAGTTGAACATTGCATACACATAGTATGGAAAAAAGTTTGAAAAGCTACATTTGTAACTTTGTAATGTGTTTATAATATCAGAAAGCATTCCATATTATTACAAGCAACTACAGAACCCTACACTGCACGTGGCACGACAAGTCTTGGCCGGTTGTTTAGGCATGTGCGGCGCAAAAAGATGCATAACAAGTTTTAGCTTGACCTATGTCTAGCTAAAACTTGTTGTCATGCATTATGCATGGAGACATACAAGTTCATAACAACTAAGTTATGTATACTCACCTATGTTACAATTAATGACTTCAAATTTTAATTTTTTAGCTATAAGATGCTATAACTTTGTTAGTGTTAGTCTTGTTGGTTGTCATAAATGTCATAAATATGAACTTTGTACCAATATGAGTTAAAACTAAGCACATATAAGATAGTAGAGCAGAGGGACAGCGGCACAAATTAATAAAATTCTTTACAAATTGGCAAACGAGTTTGCGGGTCGGATACCATTACGGCGCTGTCCTAACTGGCAACGGCCGTGTGACTATCGTAAACCTTTATTCATTATTATTATTATTATTATTATATTTTTTATTGTCGTACGACGGACGTCGCTCCACCAATAAGAGACTTCAAAGCCGCCCGTTGCACGACCATGGTCACACGACCGTTGCCAAATAGGACAGTGCCCATGACTCGGCCAACGACGCTCCGACTCGCAAGCGAGAAGGTTCGAATTCCACTGCAACCATGTACTTATGTCTCTTTTCGTACTGTAGTAGAATACTAACCGATGCTCTTACGGTGAGGGAAAACATCATAATAAAAAAAAAAAAAATCATCTTGGCGTTAATGTCCCGGTTGTGCTCTCGAGAACGAGGGCCCGGGGTCCGCCTTGACCATGATCCAGGATTTGGCAGGTCAGGTAATTACAGTGGAGCGACTGCCATCTGACCTCCATGACCCTGCTACCAGGGGAACCTGACCAGATTTGATCATGGTTACACATCCAGTCGCCTGAATGTGCAGGTTTCATCACGATGTTTTCCCTCACCGTAAGAGCATCGGTTAGTATTCAACTAATGTACATAACTCAGAAAACAGTCATTGGTACATGACCGGAGCGGGATTCGAACCCGGGACCTCTGGCTTACGAGTCGGATACTGTCACCGCTCGGCCACTGACGCTCAGGGAAAACATCATAATGATTTGGATGAAATGTGGTAAATAGCTAGATTAGGGTCTGGAATAACACACAAGTTACTTTATCCCCTTTTCCTTACCCCACTTGCGTGATATAATGTGTAGTAGCGGGCGTAGCCGTGAGCAATAACGTCATTGCACCGTTAGTGCATAAAAATATTCTCAAAAGTAACTTAGCAATCCTTGTGCTTCGACTTAAAAAATTCCACGACCCCAATCCATTAAAAATTCTTATTTTATAGCTGGCTCATTATTATCACAGTCCACTGCAGAACTTAGGGCCTCTTCCACGAAAGGGGAGGTTATTGCCATAATCTCCACGGTTGGCAGGCGGGTTGGAGATCGCAGTGTTATAAGTATAACAATGGAAAAGCTGCTGTACATTTTCCAGCCTACGGAGACTGTACATCTTTTGCCTAACTAAAGATAACATTAGTCGCCTTGTACGACACCCACGAGTGTAAGGGGTTGGTGCTATTCTACTTTGCTGAATCCCACACGGCTGGCATTACGTAGCTAGATACGAATTTCAGCTACGAAATGGGACAAAGGGAAATTAACAGCATTCTATCCTGCGGGTCATCGCAGCATGTCGACTCCTACGCACAATCGTACATAGGTATTATAAGACAAACAGACACGGCAACCGAAAAGAGCAATCACTCTCTTGGGGCTGGAACAACCCCCGAGAACAAAATAGTCTAACGGTGCATTTAGACGATGTTTATTTAGCTACCGCACAAAAATTATTTACAAAAAATAGAGTAAAATACAAATGAAAGATAGGGGAAAAATAATAAATTTGACATTAGAAAAAGATAATACTAAAACCCCTATAAATTCAAAGAGGTCATTGCATTTAGACCAAACGAAGAGGTCAAATAGCGTCTCATCTTGAGCTTTTTGTGGAGTATTTACCTTCTGTTTCTTCTTCTATTATCGTTAAAGTTGTTTGTGAAGAACAAAATAAAGGTTTATTTTTATTATTATTTTCAAATTCTATCTCCAATCGGCATGCTCTAGGTGAAGATTATGGCATAACCCGCCACTAATGTGGAGGAAACTCAAGTGTAGCAATGACTATTGATTTGATGTGAACTTAGAACAAGAGTTAAATTATACGACTGTTCTGATAACTCCGATGGTAATCTTGTATCAATTCAAGACCAGAAAGCTGGCCTTTATTTGAGTCAACGTATTAGCCTCGCTTTCCAGCGGCTAGCCTTCTGGGCACTTTTCCTGGGCAAAATTATTATCTTTAGGGTAGTAAATGTATAATTTAGTTTAGTTTTATTTAGTCTTATTTAGTTGAAATTTGTAAAAATAAAAGTGAATAAAAATCAGTAAAATTAATTAAAAATTCCCGAAAGCAAGCATCTCTTCGAACGTTTGAGGAACAGATATATCTGTTACAAAGAAAATTTAATATAATATAAAAGCATTCACTCGTTTGGTTTAAATGCACCTAGACAATAAATTTGCCACCTAGAAGCAGTGTGGGCGGCCACACTTCCTTGCAAGCTTGCCTTATTAAATACAGGCCACGTGCAAGCCTGGCTCGGAAAGTTGTGGTATAGAAGACACAGTTAGCACTGACATTCCATTCCGACCACCGCAAACAAATCAACTAAACCTGAGTGGTTCAGTGGTCAACACGTCGGTTTGCCACGCAAGAGGTCCTGGGTTCGATTCCCGGCCGGGCAGAAATTGAAATGATGATTTTTTATTTCTGTTACGGGTTTGGTTGTTCTATGTAAGTATGTTTTTAAAATTATATGTATTATAACAATTATCTAGCACCCATAACACAAGCTTTACTTACCTTGGGGCTAGATAGTGCTATCTGTATTTTACAGCATGGTTATATTTTTTATTGTATTCATTTTTTAAATCCAATTACCATTGATATTACTCTCTCAATATGGGTATTTGGTGCAGCATATAATGTGCAGACAAAACCACAAATATGCCTGGTGACAAAGGTTAGGAAACTACCGTCTCTATAGACGTACATAGCAATGATAGCTCCTATTATACTGGTTTTGTCTAAGCCTACACGCTGTCTTCTGTACTCGTTAACACCAGACCACAATGCCGTTACAGCGACTCAAAGTCTTAGATCTCGTTAAGTTCATGCAAATTAGAGGTTATATCGAAATATTCGCCGTTTGAGTCCTTAAGCCTATTAACTCGAAATCGAGTTCGGCGCAATCGAGTTAGGCGTCGATTTATGGGTTGTGATCATGGAAAGGGCCGTTAGGGTTGGCGAAAAATTCAATAAGAATATAGGAGATTTCTGTTTCTGATGTCAAAAAAAGTATTCTTTTTTATTATTTAAATTTATTTTTATGCAGATTTTTTACAGTTTGTACTGTTAAAGATCTGCTTGTCGAATAGGTTGATGCTATTCTTTTTTTTTTCTCTTTTCTCTTTTATTTTGGCACAAACAGTCATTTTACAGTGGTAGTTACAATAAAAATTTGATTTCAGTTTATCGACCTATAGTGCCGAATATCAAATAATACTACACCATATGATAGTTATTTAAGGCAGGAGTGCATGGGATGGTAGGAAGGGAAATCATGACGTCTACATGTTACATTTTATAGAAAGATAATAGAGCCAAGTCAAGAGCACCCAACGGACGTGTGTGTATGAAAAGTTAGATGAATGTGTTTACCATCAGACGGGCTGTTAGTAATTATTGTATAAAAAATTAACGAGTTCAGACAAAGTAGTCGGCCGAGTGGTGTCCGGCAGAGTAGAATAGCACCAACCCCTACACTCGTGGGTGTCGTACAAGGCGACTAAGGTTTTATAGGCAAAAGATCTAGAGTCTCCGTAGGCTAGAGAATGGGCAGCAGCATTTCCAGGTCATGAGGTGGTAAACGGCCGCCGAGACTGTATAACCAGTCTCTGGGTCCCCAGTGGAAGACCTTGGTCGACCTTTATAATACGTACGGCTAAGGAGTGGAACACGTTGCCTCCGAGTGTTTCCTGATCAATATAATCTGGATGCCTTCAAGGCTGGAGTGAATAGGCTGTTCCAAGACGGGCATGCTCCATCTTCGGCCGCATCGTCACTTACCAACAGGTGAGATGGCGGTCAAATGCCTGTATTGTATAATAAAAAAAAAAAAAAAACCCTTGCTTCGCCAACGGTTCTAGGATCTCCTAGAGGTTAGGAGTTAGGTGCATCTGCACCTAACGAGTGGCGAGCTATTTCAAACAAAGCGAGCGTCAAATACGCAACGGTCACCGATCCAGTTTCCGGACTGCGTGCGTTGCTTAACTTTGGTTATTGGTCTCCAAGCACACTGCCGATATAGATAAGACTATAGCTATAAGTGAATTAGGTATCTATAACTGCCAAATCTTTTAAAAAGATATACCACAAGGACATTTATGGAGTCTCATAGATTCTTTCGGAGCACAGGAGCGTCGGTGACCGAGCGGTTAAGGTTTTGATACTCGTAAGTAAGAGGTACCGATGACTCTTTTCTGAGTTATGTGCGCTCCTCTTACGGTGAGGGATAACATCGCGAAGAAACCCTCACTTCCGGTGACTGAATGTCCTGAACCATGATCCAATCTGGTCAGGTCTCCCTTGTAACAGGATCGCTGAGGTCAGATTGCAGTCGCTCTACTGTAATTATCTGATCTGCTAAATCGTAGATCATTATCAAGTAGGACTCCGGACCCACAGCGGGAGAACACAACCGGGACATTAACGCCAAGATGGACATTTATGCAATTTTTACACAACATGGACATTTATGGAATAATACTCTCACAGATTCTTTCATCTCACAAAATCTGCTGCCACCATTAACCTCGGACCCCTTAAGTTAAGAACTTCGTTACGAAGTATTGACATTAATTATGTTTAAAAAAAGTCAATTAGTATGGTGTAATTTCCTCTTTGTGGTCTTGTAATTTTATCGCATGATAGATCATCATCATCATCATCATCATCACAGCCCATTACAGTCCACTGCAGGACTAAGGGCCTCTCCCAAGAAAGGGGAGGTAATGGCCATAATCTCCACGCTTGGCAGGCGGGTTGGAGATCGCAGTGTTATAGATATAACAATGGAAAACGCTGCTGCCCATTTCCCAGCCTACGGAAACTCTTAGATATTTTGCCTCGAATAGATTAGTCGCCTTGTACGACACCCACGAGTGTAAGGGGTTGGTGCTATTCTACTCTGCCGGACACCACACGGCCACATGATAGATATTTGAATCGAATTCTATACAAAGTACAAGAGCTACGAGCACTATTTAATATTATACTATACACGGAGAAGAAATTTAAGATCACAAGTGTAAACAAATTACCACAATAAAAATAAACCCAAGGGGTGGACTATTTAAAATAATTGAAACATTGATAAAAATTATCACATTCAAAATGAAATAAAATCGTGTGAATATTTAAAAAAACACTGTTTTGAATAATCTACCCCTTGTGTTTTTTTTCTGTAAGGGCAATTTGTTTACACTTTTGATCTTGGATTTCATTTCTGAATTTAGGTATTTAGATATAGTCTTATACTAGGTATTTAGATATCCCAGCAGCGGCCGCGCTTTCGTGTTTTTAAAACCATCTGAGACATAGATAATAGCGTTTTAAATTAACAAAAAGAACTAATGTATTACTTAAGGATTTAGTATAGCTAAAATCTCATTCCATTACAAGATTTCAAAACCCCTTTCGTAATATTTGTTCAATATAATGACTAAACTACTGACATTTTACATTAAATTTTTGTACTCAACTAAACACAATAAATATTTACAGACAAATTCGCAGAGCTTGACTTTTATTTAGGAGATAGTTTTTTAATAACAAGTAAGTTTTTAGTAACACTTACGCAAATATCAGCGTTCCAAAATGCGTTATTCGACAATGACGCTTATTCTATGAGCGACGCGTTCCAGTTTGGTCTGCCAGTGTAAATAAACAAAAGACGGACGGACTACCTACCTACTCTTAAGTCAAGATTTTTTTTTTGTTTACTGAAGTCAAGTTTTGTAATGTGCTATTGTCCTGTGTGAAGGCCATCAGGTCATCATCTTACCTATGAAGTTAGCGTTTTTTCGTTAGTTCATTATCTATATTTGCCCAAATATTCGCCCGGGCGACTTCGTCACACGGCGTCAAAATATGATTAATTTCAAAAATATACAGGGTGTTTCATAATATATGTATAAAGCCGTGAACTGGGTGGAGTGCTAAACATATAATTAAATTAAAAACGATAGGTACAATTATTTTTTTCTTGCGTGGAATAGTTAGCGAGAAAATGACTATCGAACTTTTTCTTTTTCAATGTCGATAATGACATTTAGAAAAAGAAAGACCGCATCTCTAGAAATCAGTTGTAATAGGTTACTCAAGTTCATAATCAGGTCAATCAACCGAAGACTACAAATTTACCAATTACAGATAGGATATATTTTTTGTCTCTTTAAGTCTTTTGTGCCTACCGTTTCATATGAGTTTTAAAATTCAATCTAGATCACTACGATCAATCGATGACCTGAGTGGCTCAGTGGTCAACATGCCGGTCTGCCACGCAAGAGGTCCCGGGTTCGAATTGAAATGATGAATTTTAATTTCTGTTACGGGTCTGGGTGTTCTATGTATAATAAGTATGTATTTAAAAAAAAAGTATTTAAGTAATATATCAGTAATCTAGTACCCATATTACAAACTTTGCTTAGTTTGGGGCTAGATGGCGCTATGTGAATTTGTCCACGAATATTTATTATTTTATTATTATTATTTGTTTATTTTATTTTATCTCAGTCACATAGTGTGACCGGTAATATAAGTAAAGTACACGGGATTACTCCAAGTGTGCTTCACTTTCAATTTGGTTGCGGGTCGTATCTTCTTGAAGAAACTTGCGCACAATACGACAAGTATTTAAGATAGTGGCTTTCTGCATGTTGATATAAGTATTTTCCGGCAGATCTATTAACCTTAAGTAGTGTTTTACATGTTTTGGTATGATTCCTGTACTAGAGAGTACAAGAGGCACAATATCCACTTTTTCCAGATTCCAAATTCTCAATATCTCTTCTTTTAGTTCAGTGTATTTATTAATTTTATCGGCGGTAGTTTTTTGTAAATTATGTGTATTCGGTACAGCAATATCTATGATAAATGCATGTTTTTCCAGCTTGTCTATCAATGTTATGTCAGGTCTGTTAAAATGGATAGTCTTGCCAGTCAGTATAGCTCTATCAAAGTACATCCTGTGTCTTGCGCTCTCAAGTACAGGTTTTGGAACATATTGGTAGTATGGTAGGGATTTTGGAGGTATCAGTTTGTGTTTTATCGCGAGTTTCTGGTGAATGATGTTTGCTATCTGGTTATGACGATGAATGTAATCTGTTTGTGCGAGGTGACAGCATGCGCTGGTTATATGCTGTATAGTTTCTGGTTGTCTATTGCACTTTCTACATTTATCGTTTTGCATGTTAGGGTCTTTTAAAATATGTTTCCTGTAATTCTTTGTGTTTATTACCTGGTCTTGAATAGCGATCATAAAACCTTCAGTTTCAGGGAAGAGGTACCCCAACTTCAGCCATTTGTTAGAGGCTTTATGGTCAACATGCGTCTGTTCCAGGTCATGTAGATGTCTGCCGTGGAGTTCTTTCCTACGCCAGTTACCTATTTTTTCTTTTTCAGTGAATTCGGTTGAGGTGGTAGTAAGACCTTTATTTATTAAGTTAAGTGGGGTGTAATTGGCATCTGATTATATTACAGCTAAATGAATTTTACTTGTTTTTGCTTTGTCATAGAAGAAATGTCTCATGCTATTTATCTGTTTTTGCCATAGTATTTTTATATCAATTAGGCCCCTGCCGCCACTATCACGTTTAATGGAACTCCTTTCGATTGCAGACTTTGGATGAAGATTGTTGTGTTTGGTTAATGTGGTTCTGGTTTTTATTTGAAGTTTGTTAATGTCAGTTTTTGACCATTTTATAATGCCAAAGGAGTATGTTAACACAGGAATGGCATAAGTGTTTATTGCTTTAAACATATTTTTGGAAACGAGATGCTTTCTGCATATAAGGTTTAGGCGTCGAATATATTCCGTTGTTAAGTCTTTTTTTATTAAATTGTGGTTGATAGACTTTGCCTGTTTAATTCCTAAATATTTATATGTTTCATTTCCTTCCATCTCTGCAATATCTATTTCTTCTCTAAAACTATCAACTCCTGCTATTTTGCCTCTATATAACTGAAGTACTCTGCATTTGTCCAAACCAAAAGTCATGTTTATATCTGAACTGAACTGCGCTGTTTTATCTACTAATGATTTTATTTGTTTAGATGAACTGGCAAATAATTTAATATCATCCATGTAAATAAGATGAGTTATACATGAATCCTTAGTTAGTTTGTACCCACATTTTGTTGAATTTAAGAGTCTACTTAAAGGATTAAGTGCAAGACAGAACCACAATGGACTAAGTGAGTCTCCCTGGAAAATGCCATTTTCAATTTTGATTACTCCTGTACTTACATTGGACTCCTTTGAGGTGACCGTCAGAGATGTACTCCAATTTTCCATGACATTTTCCAGAAAGGTGATTATAGTTGGGTTAATTTTGTATATCTGTAGCACACGAATTAACCAAGAATGAGGTACACTGTCAAAGGCTTTTTTATAATGTAAGCCAAATGCAGACTTCTATTGCCCGAGTTTGCGTGTTTTAATATTGTAGCATCTTAGTAAGCTGTTCCTTGCATCCCTGGTGATTCTGTTTACACCCTTTTTGTTCTTCTGCCAAAATATTGTATTTGTCCAGATGTCTGTTGATTTTATTTGTAATGCAAGAGGTTATCATTTTATATAAGGTTGGTAAACATGTAATCGGTCTATATTGTGAAGGATCATCAGTATTATTACTTTTTGGGAGCATGTATGTGATACCTCTTGTTAAGAACACTGGCGGTTCCTCAATTCCGGTGATAAGATTCGTGATATTTTTTCCTAATGCACTATGTACAGCATGCAGATTTTTATACCAGAAATTGTGTATACCGTCACCACCTGCTGCTTTCCAGTTTTTCATTTTTTTTGTTACTATTTTAATATCTTCTTCAGTTATGTCAGTAAATTCCATTTCATCTATTGCTTTCCAGTTATTTTCTTCGTCTTTAATCCAGTAAGCTTGCTCATTATGTTCCTTTTGTTTTTTCCACAATTTAGCCCAATATTCTGTGAGTTCCTCTTCTGTTGGTATGTTTTGAACACTATTGCCAATTCTGTTATTTAAAGCTCTATAAAAGGATTTTTCGTTAATTGTAAATAGTTTATTATCTCGCTTCCTGTCTAACGCTTTTTTGTATCTTGCCAATCTGTGTGACTTTGCTGCTAATTTTTGCTTTAGTGTGTCGAGATGCTCTTCCGGTCTGATATTATTTTTCTCATGAGATGAATGTACTTTAGTTTTCTTAAATATTGTCTCAACCTTCGAAATTACCTTTTTAGATCTATTATGGTTTATGTATTGCGTTAATCTTCCGATGTCTGCCCTTAAATTTGCAATGTCTTTCTCTAATCTTAATTGCCAAGGCGGCTTTATATGAGTTTTCTTTCTGCGTTCGTAATTATTTGTATTGTTTTGGATTTTGAATCCTAACTGCCTACAAATTACCAACGCACTACAATATACAATAGTATGAGTATGACTTATATCAGTATCATCTGACAAGAATTGTTTTAAAATTTTGGTGTTGAAAATATGGATCAACTCATGAAGTTTTCTACTTTCTCTCAGGCGCGGTAATTTCGGACGAGTTGTAGGGTCTGTGCCCAAGAACTGCAGGACTGCAGTTTCCATTTCCTATATTAATTCATTAGTGCAATGGTTACTTTCATGGTTTTGGTCGGTGTCATTGCTAAAGGTCACATTAGAAGTCATTTGAGTTGATTCCTGGAATGACACAGTTGTGGTTGTGAGTGTATTGGCGATTTGCGGAAGAGTGTCAGTGGTGTCAGATTGTGTGTTTAGTGGATTAGTAACAGATTGAGTGCTTGACGGAAAAGTGTCCGATTGTGCGATTGACAATGGCAAGTTCACGGAGTCTAAATCCTCATTAAGAAGTCGTAGTGATATATCGTGTTTTTATTTATCCAATACCTCATCAGATAAAAGCTTGTTCCTAATAATGACTCTCCTTTGATCGCAGATGCGCTGAGCCGTTACATTAATATCCGGGTATTGCAATTTAAAATCGTCAAATAATCGTTTTGTGTACATAGTTCTATCTGTTTCTAATTTTGTAATGTAGTAATATGTACGCATGATAAATAGGTTGAGCTCCTTACTCCATTTCATGCGTACTCTTGGTTTCCCAGCTTTGGTGGTCGCAGGTTTGGTGGCACTTGCCCCCTGAGAAACATCCTCGGCCGGAGTTTCAGATTAAGAGGCGTGTATTTATCATCAGTTAAAGTTGTAGCTAGGTGTAAAACACTGTTACTTATTTTACTATAGAAGAAATCTCTCAAATTTTTTAGTTGATTTTGCCAAAGAATGTTTAAATCAATAAATCCTCTTCCTCCCAGTTCTCTTTTGGTGGATACTCTCTCTATTGCTGACTTCGGGTGTAAATATTTGTGTTGCGTTAGAGTGGATCTAGTTTTAATTTCCAGGTTATTTATGTTGGTTTGAGTCCATTTTATTATCCCAAATGAATATGTTAGTATCGGCGTGGCATATGTATTTATGGCCTTTGTTAGATTGCGGGCATTAAGCTGTTTTTTACATACTTTCTTAATTCTCCTAATGTACTCTAAGGTAAGATCTTTTTTAATCTGCGTGTGGTTTATCGATTTTGTCTGTTGTATTCCTAAATATTTGTACATTTCATCATTATCCATGGCAGTAATACAAATATCTTCGTTGATATTGTAATCGCCTTCAATTATTTTTCCCTTCTTTATATGTAATGTTCTACATTTGTCTAAACCAAAATTCATATTTATATCTTTACTAAATTCGGTAGTTATTTCGAGCAATTCCTTCATGCCATGATCAGTTTTTCCATAGAGTTTGATGTCGTCCATGTACATTAGGTGAGTGATTGAAGTGTCGCAGGTAAGTTTATAGCCGTGTTTAGATTTGGAGAGGAGTTTTGAGAGAGGGTTCAGGGCCATACAGAACCACAGAGGGCTGAGGGAGTCACCCTGGAAGATGCCATTTCTAATTTGGATTTGCTCGGTTATTAACTTTGCAGTTTTTACTGACAAAGTTAGTGTCGTCCTCCAATTAGCCATGGCATGCTCCAGGAAAGCTATAATTGAAGGATGAATCTTATATATTTGTAGGACGCGAATCAACCAAGAATGTGGAACACTGTCGAAAGCTTTTTTATAATCTATATAAGAAATATTTAAATTTCTATTGTGTTTGTGAGCATGTTTAAGGACAGTAGAATCTATGATAAGCTGTTCCTTACATCCTCTGTGGTTCTGTCGGCAGCCTTTCTGTTCTTCAGCTATAATGTTGTGCATTTCAAGGTGGTTAACTATTTTATTGGTTATACAAGATGTGATCAGTTTATAGGTAGTGGGTAAACATGTTATAGGCCGGTATTGAGATGGGTCTGCAGTATTGGGTGATTTTGGGAGCATTAATGTTATTCCACTTGTTAGAAATAACGGTAGCGGCGTTGTTCCACGGATAAGTTTAGTGACTACTTTAGCAAGAATGCTATGGAGCACCGTGAGATGCTTAAGCCAAAAATTTTGTATTCCGTCCAATCCAGCAGCCTTCCAATTTTTCATTTTGCTAGTGACTATACATATATCATCTTCTGTGACATCTGAAAAAGCCATTTCCTCTATATGGTCCCAATGTTGAGCCTCATCGTCGACCCACTTTGCTGAGCGATTAAATTCTGACGATTTATCCCATATTTCTGCCCAATAATGTTTCATGTCCCCCGCACTAGGTACTTCTGTCGAGTTTTGATTATCCGATCCACTGTTGTGTACGACGTATAGAACCCTTTTTTATTCGTGTTGAATAGATTATTATTAGTTTTTCTTTGGAGAGCTTTGTTATATCTCCCTAATCGATGTGATTATAAGGCAAGCTTTTGTTTTAGCGTGTCTAAGTACTCTTGTGGTCTAACGTTTGCTGGCTCATGAGTGGAATGGACTTTGGTGTTTCTAAATATTGTCTCTACTGTATTTGTAACTTTTCTTGACCTATTACCTTTTATGTACTGTGTTAGCCTACCTATGCTTTTCCTTAGTATTTCAATATCCTTTTCTTAATAATCTTATTTTCCACGCAGGTTTTCCAATATTTTCTCTGGATGTGCGGCCTTTAGTGATATTCCGTTCAACTTTGTTTATTATTATTATTATTATTATTATAAATACCTGAAGTGGCTGGTTAATAAAATTATTATCATAAGCAGCTCTTGAGTAGTCTGGCACAAAAACAAGACATTTCAATGCTTGTTTCTACTTTAATTTATTCGTTACAATGTTCGCAAATAGGTAGATAGTCGACAAACTTATTGCGAAAACACAATAAACATTAGTAAGCAAAAAAGTCACAGTTTGATTTCGCGTCTGCGCCATATCTTCTATTGTACTAGGCTATCATGACTGAAGCAGGTGGACTAGGTACGGGATATTTAATATTTTTGGAAAGTGTTTGACAACAAAAGTACAGGATATTGTTGTTACAATTTTTGGCTTATTTTTTCACATAGTCTACATCCCGTTGAATGCATATGGTGAGCCTTTGCACAAGTTTATGCACTCCTTGAAGAACTTTTCCGCCAGCTCCGAAATAAGGAAAGACGTAATTTCTGTTCCTACCTATTTAATAGTAATAATTAAATTCTACTCATGTATGAATTCAAGAAGGTGAATATTCAATTTGAAAAGCTGAAAAACTACCTAGCAACCCTATTTACGTACTAGGTACGGTCAGGAGACCCGGTTTTACCATTTAGTCAATTTACTAGTAACAGACGCTACGATTTGCCTGGAGCCGACCAACCATCAGTTGCAGTCGATACTAATCCTTACGAAGTACAAAATAAAGCAGCTTTTGGGTTAATACGGATGCGCGGGCATGCCGTCCTTGGTCGGACGTCCGACCTCATATTCCGCACTCAAATAAATAAATAAATAATCGTGGACAAATTCACACAGCGCCATCTAGCCCCAAACTAAGCAAAGCTTGTGCTATGGGTACTAGATTACTGATATATTACTTAAATATTTTTTTTAAATACATACTTATTATACATAGAACACCCAGACCCGCAACAGAAATTAAAATTCATCATTTCAATTACTGCAAGGCCGGGAATCGAACCCGGGGCCTCTTGCGTGGCAGACCGGCATGTTGACCACTGAGCCACTCAGGTCGTCAAAAGCAACTATTTTATCTTGCGTAAGGATAAGTATCAACTACAACTAACGGTTGGTTGGCTACAGAAAAAGGGGAACATCTGTTACTAGTTTTTAGTGTCAACAACGCTTAAGAAACAAACATGTACCTAGTGGCCTAGTGGCAGTACAATTACTTGTTTTATGCTACGTAGTGATAGTCCACCTGAAGGCAAGCGGTAACCGTCGCCCATAACATCTACGATTCAAGCATTTAGGTTGCAGGCAACAAAAGTGTGAGGTCTAATGCGCTTATTACACCTGGCTAAATTCAGAAGCAAAAAGCGTGAAAGGTAATCAAAGTGGAATGTATTGCTCATAATATAAGGTCCATTTTTGTATCACTAATATTATCTGATGTGTCGCTTCGCTCTTCAAAAGGCGTGATTCGAAAATGGACTTTAGTTTTTGCTTCTGAATTTAGGCGACTAAATTTAGCCAAATGTAATAAGCGCATAAGATGAAATGCGTCATGCCTGTATTTGCTCTCGCATATTTTGTGGACACCCCACGTACTAGGCGCAATGGGATATTAAGGAGATCTAAATTATTTTTGGGTTCGAGGGTTCTGTACAAAAAAATATTGTAATCAATTATGATTTTCATTCAAAAGGTTCATTCATAGTTTTCTCGAAAGTGCGCCACCACCTAA
Organism: Blastobasis adustella; assembly: GCA_907269095.1. Lineage (NCBI taxonomy): Eukaryota > Metazoa > Arthropoda > Insecta > Lepidoptera > Blastobasidae > Blastobasis > Blastobasis adustella. The sequence goes on from OU026132.1 coordinate 5,958,198, forward strand.
CTAATAGCAAAGAAGTCTAATTCAAATTACTGTAGCAAACTCTAATAATGTAACATCTTTGTCTTTACGAGTTTGCTTTCTCATGTCAATCTGAAACATTACTGACTGTCTGTCAGTAATGTTTCAGTGTCGCGTAGGTAATCGTACCTATCTGCCATGAGATTTTTCGATACCTACACACATATTTTAGTATCAAGTAAAATAAATAAAATACCCTAGCGCCGCCAGCCGTAATGAATGTAACATAAATAAAACAAACACTGTTCTGCTCCACTACCTACGTAGTGGAGCTTAAGACAGAACCCTCTACTGATGTGGGGAAGGCTCAAACTCTCAGAGATTGTTATCGGCTATTAATGATGATTAAAATGCGTAAGATTTCACGAACATTTCTCATCAACTAAAATTAACTAAATGATTCTTAGTTGATGGAGCTATACCTGTAAATATCCCATACTTCACCCAGTTGGAGAACCTAGGCAGGAGCGTAGCTACCGCCGTATCAGCCGTATCAATGATACGGGGCCCCCGGGCCACAGGGCCTCCAAAACGTGTGTAAGCAAAAATTCTGTTGTCCTCAATTTCAGTTAAACCCTATTTCCCGGGAAAAAAAACCTTTAGTAAATTCCAGACCAGGGCCGGGGGCCCGCTTCGAAAAAGATACAAATGAATCAAGTGATACAATCTGTTTTCATTCCCCTTTCGCTTAGAGATAATTAACATTTTAAAAGAAAAAACAACAACTTAGGGCACACTCACTCATTACTTCATTGAAATTGTGTAAAAAGTGCACCAATGGCAAAAATGAGAAAAATCTTGATCTCATGTACAACATTTTCAGTACTATCGGTAAGGTCATAATACTTAAGAAACTCCTTACTCTGTTCATTCCTCAACGGGTCAGATCGGCCCTCACGATCTTGACGAATTTGACTGTTTTTAAGTTTTCACTACACATATTATCGGGTGCACCCCGGCTTTTAAGGAGTCTCTTGTCATACAAACTACCAACATAAAACATGAACAAATTATACACCTAAACCTTCTACATCAGACAAAGTGATACCACTTTGTCTATTGGTGTAAACCGCATGAAAATCCGTTCAGTAGTTTCTGAGTTTATCGCGAACAGGCAGACAGACTCGGTGTGGAACTTTGTTTCATAACAATATTTTTATTATTAAGGTGATTCGACGCTCATACTAAATTTCTCTCGATATACTTTCATACGTTTGAGTGTTTAGTGATTGTGTTATGATTTCTGCTCTTAGTAAATGTATTCAATGGTGCGCAAAATGGGTTTCTTTTCAAAAGCAGTTAAATCGAAAAAAGCACAAGTCGCCGCTAGATGGCGTTGTTTTGTGATTTCATTATTTTTCTTTTTCATTGCTTTGTTTTACAATATTAACATGTAGAAATCTATTTCACACACAATTGGACACATTTTCTAATGGCCAATTGCAAAAACTTACATTAAAAACATCAAACCCTTGAAGGAATGTCGATCAAACGTTACATAAAATTTGTATGAAGATCGTACCGCCTTAACACACGAATGGCTTGGATTTAAGTTACTCATTAGCATCCCTTGTAATTGGGGGTACTAACTAGGGGGGCCCCCAGACAGCTATTGATACGGGGCCCCTGGAGGGCTACGCCACTGAACCTAGGTCACCTAGGTGGAGCACGGACCCAAACACAATTTTAGAAATTACGGTCTAGGTTACTGTCATTGTATCAAATTACCCGATAAAATAGTGGTAAGCAAATGTTATCCATCACCGAGATCGTAAGGATTATTATTAGTCCACTGTTGGACTCGTTTGAGCCTCACTTTATCAAATAAACACAATCAACATTACGGCGCATCTACCAGGAGAAGGAAAGAGCGTCGGTGGCCGAGCGGTTACAGTATCAGACTCATAAGCCAGAAGTCCCGGGTTCGAATCCCGCTCCGGCCATGTACCAATGACTGTTTTCTGAGTAATGTACATTAGTTGAATACTAACTGATTACAATTTACCTATTTTCGAATCGTGTTCGTTTATTCGGTTTTTAGCTTTTCGCGTGATCGGTGTGATTGTTTGTTGTGTTGTATGTATAGGAAACCTAAGTATTGTGAAGATAACGGTGATAAGACTGTTAACGATATGAATGAATGAATGATTTATTGCTTGAGGTACCTCAGGTACATTAGTGTAGTCTTGTTTGTGTACAATGTTCAACAGTTAAAGTATTGTGATAATCATTATTCTGTGCATAAGTGCAACAAAGCAGTAGACCAAAGACCATGTTACCTACCTACTTACGTATTGCATAGCAACCAGTGAAGTATGGTTAACAGCGCTGGCACCTGACGCTGTTTGATTTCATAAAATAACTTTTAAAAGGTACGTACCTAAATGCTTTAAAGGTCTAGGTTCTAGCTAGACTAGGAGACGCTACCTACCACCTAATCGTGACGTTAGAAGACGTGACGCCGTTCGGTTCTTTTCCGACGGGAAATAGGTACAAAAGACAGAGCTTTTATATTTTCATAAAAACATAGATATTTAGTGGAACCTGCCTGTAATGTGTTTCACCAAATCGAGACTCGACTCATAAGTGGTTAGATGAGGAACCCGTGTTAGTAGGTACCTAGTACTTACCTATCTGTGTAGAACTATTTTGTCAATTGAACGAAAGCCGTTTCAGTTTAGTAGATATCTATTAAGTAGGTAGGTAGCTGACTATTTTTATTTTTATTTAGTTGAAGTACCTAGGTACCTACCTCCGGCAGTCCACACCACGGCTCCGGCTGTCTCCCAGACTGATTAACATTTTATTTTGTTTTTTATTTATTTAGGTTCCTACCTACCTAACCTACATAGATACTGTTTTTAGGCCTTTAGTTAATCACTAAGTATTATGAATTTAATTCTTATTTTACCTTTGTTGTGCTGGGGTGGTTTGCCCTGTTACTTCTGTTAGGTACCTAGTAGAAATCATCTCGGTCTTAATGACCTGGTTTTACTCTCGCGCACGAGGGCCTGGGGTCCGCCTTGACCATGATCCAGGATTTCGCATTTCAGGTAATTACAGTGGAGTGACTGCCATCTGACAGTCCTGAGCTCTGCCTGACCCTGCTACCAGGGGAACTTGATTACCTGACCAGATTGAATCATGGTTGGACATTCAGTCGCCTAAATGTGCAGGTTTCATCACGATGTTTTCCGTCACCGTAAGAGCATCGGTTAGTATTCAACTAATGTAAGCACATAAGTCAGAAAAGAGTCACAGTGGGCAGTGGGATTCGAACCCGGTACCTCTCGCGTACGTGTCGGATACCGTAACCTTAGGCCACCGACGCTCCGACTATTTAAGCACACCTACCTATTGAAAAAAATTAGTGTAGGTAGTTGATTTGGTAGAGCTTATTCATGTAGATAAGTAGGTAACATTTAGTTCCACGCCTGGTAGTAAGATGTAGGAGGTGCGTTTGTTTTGATATGGATGGCATGAGGTTATTAAACTCCTCCTTATGGTGTGTACACACTCAACGTACGCCAACGAAGTGCTGTCGGCCGAATTCGCCGTGGACTTCTAAGGTCCAATACTTGCGTTTCGTGGTCAAGCAAGTAGCTTTGCAAGCTTTGAGAGTTTTGACCGATTCGGGCTCGTATTCGCATTTTTGTTCGTTGACCTTCGGTATTCGCCCAAACTGCGTTTAGGCGATTGCTTCTATTCGTTTGATGTTGCCGCCACGCTGCGCTGCGGATCGCCGGCCGGCACAGGCCAACAGACAATCGTTGGCCGAAACCGGTGCGTGTGTACGTAGTATTAGGCTCCTGGCAGTAGGCTAAAGGAGGTTGCTCTATTTTCATAGGGGTCGCACGAGGTTATTAAACTGCTCCTTGTTGGAGCATGAACTTGAAATAGAGCTGCGCTTCAACGTAGTCGATATGGTTATTATTCTTTAAAAATTATGGTTTTTTTATGAAAATTTAAATTCAATGTCCGGATAATATGAAGTCGCCAGTGTACTCTTTGCAAGCTATACTTTAACACCCTTTCGGCTTTATACATGTATTACGTAACACCCTACGTAATTTGATTTAGCGCTAGTGGTGCTAGGTTGGGTTCGAGATTTGGAAGCTCCCTTTATTTTTTTTGACATCACAATACTTGTTATTCAATGTATGTATATGTACATAATATGCATGAAAATACATTGAATAAATCTAAATTCTATATCTATTGAAAACCTATATAAATAAAGAGATACGAATATGGAGTAATTCGATGTCAAAAAGATAATAAAACGAATTAAAAAATATTTTCTATTATTTTTTATAAGGGTTGGAAAATACCTAATCATTTTCATTTGTGGTCACTCCGGACGACTTCGTTATTTTCATGTCCGTTTTCAAACTTGATGTTTTCCATCAGAATTCATCACCAACCACTCGTATCATTATCAATGACTCATCTCGCCGTGCCTGGCAAATAAAGTCGGGAATAATTTTGCCTCTCTAACCGAATGTAATTTTATGATGAAGGTACCATGTTCCAATCTGGTCAGGTTCCCCTGGCAGCAGGGTGACGGAGGTCAGATGGCAGTCGCTCCACTATAAGTAGGTCATATTAAGGCGGACCCCGGGCCCTCGCGCGCGACAGCATAACCAGGATATTAACGCCAAGACTATTATTTTTAATTTTATTAAGAAGGTCGCTATCAAAATGTAATTAAATGCGCATGTTCTCTGATTGTTAAATGATTTACCATTTCGTAGAATTTCAAATATTTACTGATATGAAAATTACAGCTTTTCATTTTCAAAAACGCCTATTTCATAATCATAGCCGCCATCAAAGGACCTAATAGTCTGAGACTCATTAGAATACTTCCTAAACTATTTAAATAGTTGAAAGCAATATTCTCAGTACATATTTACCCACAATTCCAGAGTTCCCCAGCCGTATCAAAAGCCTTAAAATCAATTACCTACAAAGTGGAATTCCTCAGGTGAAACTGGTATTCGCTGGAAATTACTGGAAACAGAGCATTGAGGTACATTAACTCCGAAGAAGTTTAATGTGTTCGTAGTTTGGGGCATCTGTTAAATTACAAGTCGACTTTACAAAAGCAAATGTTTAAGACATAGACATCGATTTTATTTGGCAATTTGTACAATTAAATCAAACAAGTTCTAACAATATCAACCATTATAGATATAACATGTTAAAACTAGGGTAAATTAAATTTATAGTGAATATTGTAGTGTCATGCTAAACTAGAACTCAGCTCAGCATATGCTGTAGATACTAGGTCACAATATCGGTGTATCTTTTCAAAACCGGGATTTTCGGTATTAACATTAGGTCAATACCGGAATCCCGGTATTTTCAATATTTTCGGGATTTGGAGAAGTTGCTAGTAATTTATTATAAACTTTAAATTATTACATTCTTTATTGTATGACAGGCTTAAATAGTACCTAAAAAGGTGATTTTCTAGAAGTAAAATCTAATTTTAATTTCCCCTATCCTAGATCCCCCATCGATAAGTCTTTTCTTCGATAAGTATTTGAGAAAATGATAATGAAGTAAACTATTATGCGTTTTGTTAGTCTAATGGTGATTAGAATATAAAATTGATCCTAATAGTGCAAAACTAATATATTGTGAAGGCGTATTTTTCGGCCGGGATCCCGGTATTTTTGGTATCCGGAATCCCGGTTTGCGACCCCTAGTAGATACGAGTACATCCCACAGCGCTGTTTTTCTGTCGAGCACTTATAGAGCGTACGTCACTCGCCAAATGGTTGAAATCGTATGAAAAGCCGTACATTGTTCATAGCTATACATATGTGATTTCAAATTAGGTATTTAATTATTAACTAGATTTTGCCCGCGACTTCGTCTGCGTAAAATTCAGTTATAACGTCCCAAAACACACTGTAACAAATTATACACAAATTATAGTCTATGTAATGTACTGGGCTATAAGCTATATTACTGCCAAATCCTATCAAAATCCGTTCAGTAGTTCTTGCGTGAAGGGTTAACAAACATCCAACTGTCATTATAAACTTTCGCATTTATAATAGCAGGATTCGTATGATAGAATTAGGATTCGCAAGCGAGAGGTACCGGGTTTAAATCCCAGTCGAATTGTTGGCTGATTAAACCCATTTGACTATTATTAGCCATTAGATGTTATGGGCGACAGTTACCGCTTACCATCACGTGGGCTGTCTGCTCGTTGGTCACTGAGTAGTATAACAATTTTTATCAAGATGGTAGTTTATCATCATATCAGCCGGAAGACGACCACTGCTGGGCGTAGGCCTGCACCAGAGATCTCCACAAAGATTGGTCATGTGGCATCCAGCTGATGAAGTTGGTTGGTAGCTTCGTTTTATTAAAATTATTTTAGAAGGTTGGGATCGTCGATAGCCTTGTAGCTATGGTGTCTGACTCGTAAGCGAGAGGTATCGAATTTGAACCCCAGTGGTTGGCTAAATACCATACCATCATCTGTGGATCAGAATTGCGCTGTATGGAACTATTTTCCCGCTAAACAGAAAATGTCGTAATTTGTGTTTGTAAATGTTTATTTCTTATTTGAAGCAAATTAATAGCTAAATGTGAAAATAGTGAAAGGAATTTCACGCCGCTTGATCTTCTCAAAGAAGACAGAAAATACCCAGCTTACTTCAAACACGGCTCGCACAAGTGCGCTCTTTCGCATGATAAGCGAGAAAAGGCGTGACATAGATACGTTATCTCCTCCGTCTTAGTATTGCGAGAAGGAAACAAAAGCCATGTCGCAGCGAGAGCTTTTTCGCGGACATACTTGTGCCCAAAATATGAGTGTAGATAAAATTGTATATGCAATTTCATATAATTAGATATTGAAACTATTATCATACAAGGCGTAGCGCAGATAAGCAGATATTCATGTTTTGCGAGTTGTATAAACTACGATTAGCCCGCACCAGTATTATTCTCTTTACGAGGCTCGCGGACCATGTTCCATATCCAAACAATGTTTGGATTATACGTACTAATACCAGCTTATCATTAAATTTTAATCTCATATCTAGATACACCCAGCACTGTCACTGCACAACCTGTAGTTTTCATCAGCGTTTAGACCGAAATTGCTAACATTTGCATGTTGTATTTATTTATTTAATTCATTGTAAGTACAGTTTGTTTCTTAATACTAATTGACACAAAACTCGGGTGTGTTTGTCTGTGTGTTAGAGTAGTGTTGTGAAAATCTCGCATCCGGGAGTCTGATAATAAACTAATAAAATCGAACAAATTTTGCGGGTCTCAATGACCTAAACACTAACGAGTCTATAGCCGAGTAAAGCGCGAGTCATCAGAGAACGGACTCGAGTCTCAAAAGAACTCGTAAACTCGTTTTCGGGTAGACTGGTAGATAAAGCTACTGAGCTTTAAGTCCAGCTTTCTACTATGTTGTGCATAAAGTGTTAAATAAATAAATAAATGAGATTTTTACAAAATGGAGTTCGTAAACTTGACTCGAAGCGACTACTAGTCTCTCTACAGTATTAAAGCCGAGACGATGATGACGGTTGGTTAGCATTGGCACAGTTCCGCTCCGCTCCTCTCCGCTCCAGTGGACAGGCAGCCTAAAACCAAGAGACACGTTGATCTGGCACCAATTCCTGTTCTAATTCTTCATACCTTCCTTCCATATAGATAGAACAGCAAAAGTGTTAAATTGGAAACCCGAACAGAGAATTCCAAGCATAAATCAATACAAAGGCGCGAGTTTTATTGGATCCGAGAATGATACGATTTCTTCACAAATATTGAACTTTTTGTTTGACATTGATATGGGTCAGCTTTCACGGGATTTTGGCCCTTATTACAGACTAGGTTTGTTCCGTTCAGGATTTTCTGCTTTATTTTTATAAGATTATCCGTATGTATTTTTGGACGAGGAGTTTAGGTCCATAATATACCTACTCAGCGGCGGAAAAAGTGACCCATCTTACCTATTACCGCAAAGTAAAATAGCTAAGTTTTGATTAGTATAGGTTTCAAGTTCTTTTTGACAAACTTTTACTTTTTTCTAATATTGACTTAACAGCACCGGATGTTCGTTAGAGAGCGTTTAGGTACCATGGAACTCTCTCTCATCACGTATCTGTAACAAGACCTTACTTCATAGGTCGATAGTCCAAATTACGTGTTCAGGTGCAAAAATCGTGCAACTCGGTGGTGCCTCCCGAGTGCTGGCCCTAACGATGGCCTCCTGCCCATAAGCCACCTTCGCCCATCCACTGCGCGAAACATGAAAAAAGTAGGATTATGACGAACTAAATGTGGCATAGTAATAATTAGTCATATTGGCGATCAGTGGTCTAGTGATAAAGGTATCCGACTCGTAAGCGAGAGGTACCTGGTACCAATCCCACTGCCGCCATGTACCAATGACTCTTTTCTGAGTTATGTACATTAGTTGAACACTAACCGTTGCTCTTACAGTGAGGGAAAACATTGTGATGTAACCTGCATATTCAGGCGACTGAATGTGTAACCATGGTCCAATCTGGTCAGGTTCCCCTGGTAGCAGGATCACTGAGGTCAGATCGCGCCACTGTAATACCGGATCTGCCAAATCCTGGATCATGGTTAAGGCGGACCCCGGGCCCTGGTACGCCAGAGCACAACCGGGACATTAACGCCAAGATGATTCCATCATCTCCAACGTCAAGATGATTATTGTTATTTTACTGTATGAACTACCTATCCGATCGAAGATAAAATGAAAGCGAAAAAAATCACTTGGCAAAAATACTCACTTGAGACCCGTAAAATGTAAGCAAAATGCTCTCCATAAAACACAATTCCGCCAACTCTTTCCATAAGAATAAGTAAAGGGGAGTAATGGATGTTTCAAAGAGCAATTCCTTGGTAATTTTCTAGTCCTCTGGTTGGGAACAACGCTTTTTGTAGGTTAGGCGGGTAGCTATGTTGTTGCAACGTTTAATTTCACCATTGGCTCTCTCTTTGCGTCTAGTGGTTGTGGCGGTACGATGGTATAATTGGCGGCAATATTGTAAGTAACATTTTTTTTATTAATAGGCATATTTTAGTGTGCAGGATTATGTTGAGGACGAAAGTGCTTGGTTGAAATAATTATTTTATGATTCAATTTGTAAATTGACATCATTAATTTTATTTATAATTTTTTTATTTAATTTGACATTTTAATTTGATTTGATTGCTATTTCAGTTTGATATAGTGTGACATTTTAATTTAATTTAATATGACACATATTGTATTTAGATAATCTTGGACTATAACACCAATTTAAAAAAAAAACTATTTACATAATTTTATACGTATCATCGGTACGATGGTATAATTGGCGGCCATATTGTAAGTTATTACCAGTAACATGGTTTTCACATCGCTGCTTGCATTCGACCACAATGTACAAACAAAATATATTGTTTTCACGTAGGCATTGAGGTAAGTTTCTATATAAACCGCGATGTATCACTATTAGATATCGTTCGCCATGTGCTGGTCTACTTGCATACATTTGTTTTACATCGAGATGACATCGAGATAGCGTGAGGTATCACAGATAAGCATCATGACATGTAATTACCCTAAGGGGAGCAGATCCGGTGGCAGCCTTTGAGGTTTAAGGTAACTGACAAATGGGTACGCATAGAAAATAGAGTCGAGATATAGAAATTTCGAGGGATCATAGTCGTTAACTAATGTAGTACAAAGTTACGGTTTGCCAATCGTCTCTCGAGACTGTTCAACCAGTCTCAGGGTCACCAGCGTAAGACATTGGTCAACCTCGTTTCGCCAAGATATTGGAAATCACCAATGTACAATTTTCTAAAGAAACCTTAGTTGAGACTACCACACACGTCATGTCTTCTATGCACACTATAACAACAGTGTAAACGCAAATAAGAATTAGGTTTCACCATCATCATCATATATTTAAGAGATTTCACTCTTGCCGGTGGATCAATCGTCACGCTTTTTTCCTGTATGCCAACCTTTTCATCGTCTTATATAATTATAAGAGGTTTCACCAGTGCATTAAAAAGGCAAGATCTAGGAATTTAACGATATATATTGCTCTGTGAGTTCATCGTCAAAATTACAGGAGCCTCAGTAAGTTGCACAAAGATAAGCCTAGATGTCATCTAAACTTCTGCCGAATCCAATAACTTACAGGTACTTTAAATATTTATTACAGGAAGTCGTAGCATGTACTTAGTTGAAAAATACGTTCCTCAGCCCGTTTTTCGATTGACACGCACCCCATTCTAAAAAACAATGCTCCAATCTACTTTGAAAATGATCATACTCGTAAATCTTCCAAACTCATCAGGCTTAGGAGATAAGCATACTTTAAAAGAAAATCTCCACGAATTGCGTGCGGTACAATTTGTAGCAAATATAAATGAAAGAACACTTTTCAAGCCTTCCATCACACAAATCCTTTGATACTCAGCTCACGTTATGCGGCCCTTTTTGACGGATATCTCAAAATATATTTACCCGTTACTCGTACCTGCTAGAGCGTCGAGGGCCTAATGGCTAGCGAGTCCGACTCGTAAGCGAAAGGTACTGGGTTTGAACCTTAGTGCAGCCATGTACAAAATACTCTTTCTGAGTTGTAACTTAGTTAAACACTAACCGATGCTCTTATGGTGAGGGCAAACATCGTGAGGAAACCTGCACATTTAGGCGGTTATCCTGGAAGTAGATGGCATAAACCTTATTTTTTGTATTGATAACTTTTTATTTACAGTTTACTTCTATAGAGTTTGAATCTGTTACTGGATTTCTGTTATTTACAATTATCTAATGTAATAGTTTTAAAGAGCTGTTGATTCTATGATCAATAAAAAAAAACTAAATATCGAGGGGAGACATATACGGTCTCAGGTTTATCAGGTGGTGGGACTATGTCAAGCCTGAGGAGTCATCATCACCGCCTTATCTATTTCTGCCGCCAGCAACAATGCTTGCATAGCTGTGTTCCGGTTTTAAGGATAAAGTAGCCAGAGCAATTACAGACAACACACCTGCGGTTCCACATTTTTGTTGCCTACACCCTAAATGCATAAATCGTATATGTTGTGGGCGACATTTACCACTTACCACCAGGTGGGCTGTATTCGAAGAGAATTTCATAATTACAGACCTCTATCTATTAATAGGCTTGTACCTACATATAATTGGTTAATTGTAAATTAGTCAGGCTAAAGCTTATAGCTGTAAGGATAGTTTATAATCTCAAACATAGCAATCCAAAAATTGTAGGCATTTCTGGTCAATATTCAAACATTCTTCATTAACAACAACAACAATTTTGGTTACAAAATTGGGCCGAGTTTGATACCAAGTCGTATAATATACGACTTGGAATCAAACCTCCGTGACCCTGCTACTAGGGGAACCTGACCAGATTGGATTATAGTTACAAATTCAGTTGCCTGAATTTGCAGGTGTCATCACGATGTTTTCCCTTACCGTAGTTGCGTCGGTTAGTGATCAACGAATGTAAGTACATAACTCAGAAAGGAGTCATCGGTACATTGCGGCAGTGGGTTTTCGAATCCAGAACCTCTCGTTTACGAGTCAGACCCCTTAACCACTAGGCCACCAAAGCTCTCAGTAGATTTCTCACACTGAATACTGAACCTTTAGTATCTTGTTACAAATGCTTGGAGTTTATCTCAAGCGTAATAAAAATTGGTATACGAAGAATTTTTTGAAAATCAAACTTTTACAAAATATTTTTCTTGACCCAGTATTTTATTTAAATTATAATTTCAGAACAGACAGGAGTTGGCGTACAGTAATGTAGGGGTAGAGTAGGGTAGAGATAGGACAACAGGCGAACGAAGTCGCGGCGATTCTGCTTATTATTTATATATATTGAGGATAAGTATCAACTGTAGCAGCAGCCTATCGTACAACAAAACAGGACACTAACTAATAGGGGTTATCGAATTACCCCAAACTACACCATAATCCTTCATCAGAGAGAGTTCACTCGATCATCGTGATATGCTTTGTAGGGGATTAAGTTCCAAAAACGTAATAGAAAATGAATAATGTAGGAATATTAACCTTTTGATCGCCGTAATATGAAGGAAGTGTCAATATTATAGACCAAATTTTTAATTTTTTTTATGTTACTCCTTATGGAAAGTGGTCACCACTGCCTATAGACATTAGCAACACCAAGAGTATCGATAATGCGTTGCCCACCTCTATAACACGTTGCTCTGGCAGCAAAAAGGCAAATGCCCCTCCAATGTCAAAGCCACGGTTCCTCAAATCCCCACCCCTTGGAGCACTAGGAAAATTATAGACCAAATTTGTTTTTTCATCGATCAGCAACCCTATTTACAATATTTTAGTCGATGTTGGCCTGTTCTGCATAAGCACCGCCTGTTCTGCATAAGAAACTAATGGAAACCAACTTCTTCTTCTTCCACAATATTCTTAGTCAATAGTTTTGATTATTAAGTACCTTAATAAGCGTTGATTTTCTATTGTGTCATATTTGCCGTTAGCACCTTGTTTTATTGTTATAGGTTAAAATGTAAGGTGCTTTTACATTAGTTACGCTCTAGATGTTTATTACGCTGAATATATATATTACGCTGAAAGTTACCCAAATAAAATAAAAAAATTAATAGATAAAATCTGTACGCCAAGAAACCATCCTTTTGACAAAATAGATCTTAATACCATTGTATAAAGATTTATTTCGAGTTGAACGTTGTTCACGTATTAGATGACCTTGGCGTATGAGACACTTTGGCTCACGACTAGATGACGGGGCGGTCAAAAGGTTAAGAGGTATTCCTATTGCTTGTACGAATATGTTTGTAAGATTGGATGTTGGAGACAAATTAAATACATATCGGTTATTTCCGCTTCGTAGGTAGTCTCGACGACTCCGAACTCCGATTATTTAAAACAGTGTTTTTTTAAATATTCATGCGATTTGATTTCACTGTAAATGTGATAATTTTTATTAATATTTTAATTATTTTAAATAATCCATTCCTTAGGTTTATAGTTGTTTGTTTATACTTTTGATCTTGAATTTCATCTGCATTTAAATTATCTAAATTTCCGATGTTTTCGATTAATATAATGTCATCATCCTAGCGCTTACGGGCCTCTGCCAGGGTCCGCTTTCCTGCTCATTCTTCTCAATTTCGCCCGGTCTTCGGCATCCTCGCGTTGTAAGCCATTGGCTATCGCATCCGACTTAGCGATGTCAACCCATCACTTATTCGGTCGCCCACGGGGCCTCTTTCGTGATACCGGCAGGTTCAGGCACCGATTTTTCACGTATCCCTGAGGCTTACGCAACACGTGACCAAACCAGCGCAGGCGAGCATCCTCGTTCTTGTCTGCGATATCCCTCAAGCCAAGACTGCCACGGATGTATTCATTGCGCACTCGATCGAGCTGCGTAACTCTGCACATTCAGCGAAACATTTTTATTTCGTTGGCGTGGAGTTCGCGAACGTGTTTCGTCAGCGCTGGCCATCTCTCGCAACCATAGTGCTCTATCACAGGTCTAATTATACTCTTGTATATAAGCCCTTTGAGTTTTACAAGGATTTTAGAGTCACAAGTGACTGCCGTGAGTTCCCGCCATTCGGGACTTGACATCGGGGCCGATATCGCCGGACTCGTGCATCACGAATCCGAGGTATTTAGATTTATCGGGATCTGCGCTGTAGCTGGCCATATACTCTGTTTGGGCGATATTCAGATTCAAACCACCGTTTTCTAGCACATCCTTCCAAGTATTTACTCTGGTCTCAAGATCCTGCCTAAGCTTGCTCACCAGTACAATGTCGTCAGCGTACTTCATAAGCCAAGGAGTCATGTTCTGCATTTCCGCTGAGAGGGCATCGAGCACATTGCAAAACAAGTAAAGGCTCAGCACAGAACCCTTGTGAACACCTACAGTAATCGGGAAGGGATTAGTATGGCCTACGACGGTTTTGACGATGGCTTCAGTATTGGCTTACCTTGTCATGTCCTGTATTATACAAATGTACGCCTCGGGCACAGTCTTTAATTAATATAATGTATTGTATTATGTACAACTTGCATGCAAGTGTGCAAACATTGTAAATCTAAATTATTTTTCATTTAAACTTTCAATTCTAGGTACTTTTTTTAAAACTATAAACGAATGGTGTGGCAACCAAACAGTCAATTTAGATTTGAAAGATTTTACGCAATATGTTTCATCTTAAAGGGCGAAATAGCAACTGCATATTTGCCTACAATACAACTGTTATTTGTTTAGATGCTTACTTCATGTATTTACAGATCGCATGCAAAATATTGCTATTCTTCCAAATTATGTGCGTAAATAACAGAAACGAATTATTCATCCAATTTGTTGCCTACTCACAATGTTGTAAAACAGACTCATTACTGTTGCTTACTACTGTTGCGCTAATTCCTTCTTTACCTAAACACATTGCTTTTAAACTAAACTGAAAACAACAAGCGAAGTCCCAAAAAGGCTCATCCATTACATGGTTAAGACCGGCTAATATATTTGCGAGATAAGTCTTGAACAAAGCCTGGGCTGCAAAACAGAATACATGGTATGTATGGTTATCTATGCGTTTAGTTGTACGCACGTTAAAATTTGTGGTCAACACACGGAGAGACTTACATTGCAATTATATAAAATAAAGTATTAAAATAATTATAGTTCGTGCCAATAATATTGGAAATTTAGCTTCAGTTAGACTGGCTTTGTTTTTTTGCTCTGTGATGCAAATGATGTGCCTTTACCTCATTTTCAAGAACTGAAAATAAAAAAGACAAGATTACCGACATTACCTCATGAAAAATATGTGAAATTTGTGATGAACGGTTATATTTCATTTCAATTGTAACAAACACGACTATTTAAATCATTACAACTATTGCTGTGATCACTTACGAATTAGTTCCTGCCGACCAGATATCCCCTATTGTAATTTTTTTTATATCGCTAAGGTGGCAAACAAGCTTACGGCCTGTCTGATGGTAAGCAGTCACCACAGCCTATGGACGTTTGCAATACCAGGGGCATCACCCCTTCTTAAAGAATTCCATGTTGTACTCAACATGTGTATGATGTGTTGAGTTGTAACGTTTCGCACGAACTATTGTCTGTAGGATAATATCACAAACGCAAATAATCGATTCTCGTAGGCCATCCACTGCTGAAAGTAGGCCTCCCCTACCTCTTCCACACTGATCGACTATACTTCTTGCATGTCATCCGCTATCTCGTGGGGGGTCGTCCCACACACACGAAGTAGCGCCAGACCCTAGACGCCCTTAATTCAATTTGTTGCGGGTTCCAAGACAAAGACCCTGTAGATCCTGGCTACACAGGTGTTGCAGCGGTATGAATCAGGGGTGGGGCAAAGCCCCTTTAAAGCTACATCATCAGCTACATTTATCAGGTGCTGTAAATATTTGGTCTCTGTCCAGCCTGAGGAGTCCGCTTGGGCGAGTGCCTTATTTGCATTGTTGGATTCCGGTTTAAAAGATAAGGTACCAACGCATACAAAATTAAAAACGAATTCTGCCAGAACGTATAAAATAGCAGATTTTTTTGCAATTTCAGGGTTGCCATTATAAAAGTTGCATCACATGCATATCGTACCCCTTGGTATCATCAATTGATATCACCCTATAATATAAATGTGAATGTGCATTCTCTGTCGTCTGTACAAAGTGGAATGTTCCGAATAACTTTTTAACTTAGCACCGTCATTTTTCAGCCACTGCACCCTCCGACGAAGGGATAGATTTCATCCACGTCATCTACAGATACCTAGCACCTAACTAGCGTAAGGCATCGCGAGCGGTTTAACCGCGCTCGTGCAAGATGTGGAATAAGCCTTTAGGTCTCATTGAGTTCCCGATGTATTTCCTTTGCATTAGGTATAACATCGGGTTCTTCAAAAGGCATGTTTACAGATACCTATTGAAACTTATTGAGCGGCACCGCATCCGCTCCTCTAAAGCCGCTTTCCATCAGGTGGACCGTCCGTCCGTGTGCCTCCGTAGGCAATAAAAAAACCTCATCACTTTTCTATTCCGAGAGAAAAGCGCCCCGTTTCCAGGCCGGAAAACAGCAATATTTTGGACCTAGCAACCCTAGATGTCTAGTTAATAGGAGAGCCGAGGAAAATCTAGTTACGAGGCCGAGCCCAGCTATCGCAAACTGAATAAGGGGGTCATATTAAACGCAGCCCACTAAGGTTTTGCAGATAAGTGTTTTGAAGCAGAGCGTAGATAACCATGTTTAAAATTCATTTTATGGCCGTGTTTCTCTGTAGCAATAACAACGGATTCTTTATAGCAAATGATCTTGCCGTGAATATTGCTGCGCTTGGGAGAGGGCCCAGGGTCCGCCTTGACCATGATCTGAACTGTAACTCTGTTAACAGGGGAAACTGACCAGATTGGATCATAGTTAAACATTAGGCAACTTGAATGTGCAGGTTTCCTCGCGATGTTTTCCCTCACGGTAAAGAGCATCGGTTTCTGTTCAACTAAAGCACATAAATCAGAAAAAGTCATTGATACATGACGGCACTGAGGATCGAACTCAATACCTCTCGCTAACAAGTCGGACTCATTCGCCAAGCCAGCGACGCTGTTGATGTTCGTGAAAAAAAAAACAATGATTTATTAGTGCTGTTTTACAAGCCTAAAGCTATTATAATTTTTATCTATTTGAGCAAGAAAGTGTTACAAGCCTCCTGCGTCCCAGTTGTCCAACCCAGGTGTAAATTAGCTCAAGGTGGAGTGCAGACAACATTATCCTTAGTTATGACGCGGAATAATGCGCAAGACTTGTTTACAGGGTGTGTTAGTTCTACCGACTCTTATGACTCAAACACCCGTATTCTGAAACGTTACTATGAGGTCACACCGGTTCTCTCTCACTGTCAGGTCTCTCAGGGTTCCAACTGGCAATGAGTGGTGATCGGCACTGCATAGTGCCAAATGAATCCAATTAGGTAGTTTACCTTCTACGAGAGATGGGGCATGACTCCCGGATCATTTCTGGTCCAAAGGTTTCGATCGCCATACAAATAACATTTACGTAACCTAAACTAACGTTTTTTTATGTTATACGGCAGACAAACAGGCAAGCGGGCCACCTGATGGAAAGTGTTCACCGCCGCCTACGGACATCAGCAACACTAGGGGAGTCACCATTGCGTTGCCCGCCTCTGAAGAGAACTCTAATATACCTCTTGAACGATCCCATGTCATAGTCCAAAGGAAACACTGGGGCTGGGAGCTCATGGGTCACGTTACGACTATATCGACGTTAACGTAACCTAAACTGAATAAAGAGATATTGTATTGTCTTGAGTTGTCTTGTATTGTATCGTATTAAACGAAGACTTTCAACCTTGTAGGAAAAAAATTGAGAACTCCATGTTGTCTCTGGGATTTCATTATTCATACAGCCTTTATATTTACCGTAGTAGGTAAGACAACACCACTGCCAGCTTACAAGGCGCGAGATGATATTAACTATGTGAATAAATGTACTAATTGGCCACTAGATGTTCCGTACAAAGGCTGCTAATTATATTTATTCAGTACTTAGACGCGACTAGCTTTTCTCCGTAACTTCGTTCATGTAGAATAATGGTAATATAATAAGACGGGACGTAATCAAAGGCCGTAGGCCGTTCAGCGGGGAACTAAAACATTGCTGACTCATTAGCTCATGAGCTATTGACGACTGAGTGGCACAGTTGGTGAACCACGCAGAGGTACGGGGTTCGATTCCCGGCCGAGCCGAAATTTAAATTTTTGTTACGGTTGTGGCTGTAGTATGTGTAATAAGTATGTATTTAAAAAAAATACGTGTGGCACTCGGGGACTGCCGCGGTAAAGCTATTGCATAGCAATTTTTATCAACTTATGCACTAATAATTTTTTTTCTTTATAATATTAATTCAAGTTTTTTCTTTGATATTAACCATATACATATATACACGTTAAGGTTCAACTAGTCGCGGGCTCGAACTCACTCGTGGACGCGGCCAAAAAGCACGCTGTCTCACTTAGCATTGTGTCTAAAAGAGATAGAATCAGTTATGAGCAGTTAGCAGCTAGTCTACACGCATACGTCTAGTCGCACGCACACAAACACCGTGCCGAAGTCTGCCGAACTGAAACGACGTTAGACGATGCACGGCTTTCAACGCCGCACCGCTGTGCCGGTCGGAGTGGGGGGGTGTTAGGCTTTTCGTTACGGAATTTCAAGATTTGGTCGCCGCGCTCAAAGCCCGCGATAAAAGCTATGCAATAGCTTAAAAAGTTTATATATAGTTTATCAATTATCTAACACCCAAAACACAAGCTTTGCTTACTTTGGATCTAGACGGTGCTGTGTGAATTTGTCCAGGCATATTTATTTTATTTATTTATTGCCATATTAGTAGCTATAGTTACCTACATACTACTACATTTTAGATTACTGCCTCATGCGAGACTTTGGAATGAGCTACGTTCAACCGTTCATGAAACGCGTTTCCAACTGACTAAAAGGTCGGCCACGCATTCGCGACTCAACGGGTATTACGGGTGTCTATGAGCGACAGTGATTACGTTCCATCTGGGCCTCAAGTCCGCTATTTTTAGTTATCTCACAAATCGACTGCGATTCGATTACAAGTAGATTGCAACTCGATACAAATTGGGTATTCTGCAATTGGGTAATCGGGTATTTATATTATTAATTGTGGCTTGAAGCCAATCTTGAACAAACATTTTTAGAGCTTTTAAGCCTTCGCCTTCGGCTTCGGCCAACAATTGACCTTCGGTCGGAAACTACCGAGTGATAATGTCTGAGAAAGTACTAGATAACAGAGAGACACAATGCCAATACAAAACAGGTAGTCAGTAGAGCTGGTACCACAAAATATCCAAAATATAGATCGATTTTCGAATTGATTATCTACAGTATCAACAGAATTTCTTATTTGATCTGAAGTAGCAACTTATCCCATTGGATACGCGCTATCTAGGGAAATTCCTCTACAGAGATCGACTTTGAGAAGCGAAATATTTTCTTTTTATACAATTTATCGTTTTGACAAGTGGGTCTACAGGTTTTGGGTATTATGTACACTTTGTACGTTATACCAATTTGCCTCGCATATTTGCTGGAGAGCTTAGGTGGCCGAGCGGTTAGGGCATCCGACTCATTAGCGAGAGGTACCATGTTCAAATCCCGCTGCGGCTATGTAACAATGACTTTATTCTGAGATATGTACAGTACTTGAATACTAACCGATGCTCTTACGGTGAGGGAAAACATTTGAATGTGAACCATTATCCAATCTGATCAGGTTCCCCTGGTAGCATGGGTCACGGAGGTCAGACGGCAGTTGCTCCATTTTAAACATAATCTGCGAAATCCTGGATCATGGTCAAGGCGGACTCCGGGCCTTCGTGCGCGAGAGCATAACCGGAACATTAACGCTAAGATGACCATTTATTGAAAGAGAAACGTATTTTGCGTCCGCATCACACTATTGATACCCCTGGTATTGCCAACGTCGATAGGCTTTGGTAACCGCTTACCATCGGACTGTACGTCTATTTGCCACCTTAGTCTGCGTAATATAAGTCTTTTAAAGATTCGGTAGCGTTTTTTTATAGGGAGGCACACGAAGGGTCAGTCCACCTTATGAAAAGTGGCCACCAGCTCTTTGCAACCTAAGAGGAGCGGACGCGGTGCCGACCTTTGAGGTTTCCGCGAATTAGCCGTTAGTCGACTAAACGTCACCATTCTATCATTAATTTAGTATAATACTAAAAGGATTATGTCCATACTATCGCTCATACCGAATATTCGGGGGCTGTTACGATCAATCGGCTGCGTAATCGGCCATCTGTTAGCGGTAGGAATCGACCGCGGCGGAAGAAATGTTACGAACCTATGACGTATCACTTTCTCGACGGTTGGTCCTGGTTAGGAGATGCAGCGGTTGTGTGATGTGTCATCATCATCGTCCTAGCGCATATTCACAAGCATCCGCACATAGATGACGCTGACCGTTTCTATATCGCGCTAGAGAAATATTCAAATTTCCGCGATATAAATACCACTTCCGACGATCAACGACCTAACGCGTCCCCTGGTCAGAACACCCGGCCAGGAGGGTAATTACCCTTTTCCTCCTTCACATCTTCGCTTGCCAACATTGGCGGCTACCTTATCCCTTTATCGCCAAAGGCGTAATGTAATTTACAATTTGCAATGTACAAAAGGTGATTTATTCATAATTTAATGAAGTTCCATCACGAACTCAGAGTATTTTCGTGTGAATGTAAATGATTAGATACTATCACAAGACCAATCCAGCGCCGTGAGCTGTGAGTCGCTTCTTGCGCCTCACAGCACATGCATTGTGGGTATCATTTATGCTGGCCTCCGCGGCACCGACAATGGGAAGCTACGCATTGTTTTATATATTTCAATTATTAATGTTTCCGTTGTCTGTAACTGTTATTGTGTCGTGGAGTGCTATGTGTAATGAATGTATTTTCTTTCTTTCTTTCATACAGCAATAACGTTTTAACGTAAAATCCTTAGACTTGGACCCCATACCCATCAGCAAATCTGACATTGACAAATGGGTGCGACTAGCAAATAACTACAAATGTAACAAGGTGTATGTGCGAAGGAATGCTTTCATGTTGCTGGGAATAATGGTTCATCGTGATTAGAACCTTTTGATAGCGTATACACTCAGATATAGGTACTCAGTTCACTACACGCAAGCTTGGTTGTTATCGGCGAAAGATATTAAATTGTATTACACTTGGGTTGGTCGTGTGGTGTCCGGCAGAGTAGAATAGCACCAACCAGCAGAGTAGAGTAGAATAGTGTAAACATTCGTGGGTGTCGTACAAGGCGACTAATGTTTTCGAGACAAAATGTCTTGAGTCTCCGTAGGCTGGAAAATGGGCAGCAGCATTCTCCATTGTTGTATTTATAACACTGCGATCTCCAATCCCCCTGCCATGCGTGGAGATTATGGCAATAACCTCCTCTTTCGTGAGAGAGGCCCGAAGTCCTGCAGTGGACTGTTATGGGCTATGATGATGTTGTGGATGATACTTGGGTTATGCAATGAGCAGCTAAGGTTTCCTCCATGAAAAAGCTACGCAGTGAAACCCTCGTGTGTTTATATCTAGCAGGGCCACTCGAGCTAGAGCATAAAGACTACTGGTAATGCTTTGCTTGTTCAATGAATTTATGAACAAGGTCCAATGTACCTCAACTTATTTGATGGAAATTACGATAAACCGCGTCATTTATCCAGCGGCCCCCCGCTTGTATTACGCTCGGAATACATAAAATTAATACTGATCGTTACTTGTCCCAATGCACCTCTCGATTCATGTTTTAGAAATAGAACAGGAGAAATTCAACAAGAAAACTTGCTTGTTTGTCATGGCTATCCTTCTTACAGAAAATATTCGGTTTGTTGATCTTATCTTACGCAGAGCCTACTACCCACTATTTTGTTTGTATAATAAAGTGCAAAAAACCGACAATAATTTAGTAAAACATAAAAAGTGGTGAGGTACATTGGTAATAAGTAATAATGGTGCGCTTGTTCTGCACGTATTGATTGAAATTACAAAGGGCCCTGCTGGAAAGAAATACTTCAGAACCGTACCCACCCATTTCATGACTGAGTTGACCAAGATTTGCGTATTCGCAAACAATACTTGTCTAAGTAGCGTTACTATGCGTTATCCTAAATCCACGGGGTAGAAAATAAAACCCAAACGCTTATAGACTATTATCCTACGTCATCGAATACTAGAAAATATCCACTTTGGAGCGATTGTAGAGGCTTATAATACAATACAATACAATACAATACAATACAATACAAAACTCTTTATTACACACCAGAGGACACAAGTACAGATACAAAAATATGCAATGTAGTACAAAGGGTGGTCTTATCACTAATGTAATCTCTTCCAGACAACCTTGGTATGAAGAGAAGCACAGGATTATGACAGCAGACTGATAGTGCACACAAAAGCAACACTTACAACAACAACAATAATAATAAAAAAAAAAAAATCCACACTTCCACAATAAAATACCCGCAGATCTATAAAAATCAGAGAAAATCCCAGAACCACAGCACTCACAATGACCCCACTACAGACATTAAATAATGCTTAGAGACCCGCTTAAAGACACATTAAAGTCCTTTTTCTTTGTGGTGGCTGTAATGTTTCTGAAAAGCGAAACTGCTAATAAAATGTGAGCCACACTCGTTTTTTTTTAATTCTAGAACCCACTCAAGAGGTTAAGTAGGTACAGTCGTTAAGAAAAGTCGAAGTTCTGGTAAAACTTATTTATTTATTTATTTATTTAACAGTTTATTGCACACAGTAAAATACATAGAGAAACATCATACATATAGACGACACAACAGGCACTACTTATTTCTAAAAGAAATTTCTTCCAGCAGGCCTACAGAAGAGAGATGTGATAAGTGAAGCAAATCGACGTGCGCGATATAGAATACGTACTAAAATACTTGGTTCCTGTAATGGCTTCTACATTGTAAACATGTATGTAGTTATGGCTTAGAATAAAATTGCTGTTGGATATCCTATAAAAAAAAAAAAAAAAAGTGCCAGGTTTTGCACGGCCCGCCCAACGTTTTGGTTGTTGGTCCCCCAAACCTCTACTATCGTTACAATGTGGATTTTTTCTTGTATTCGAGGACGTAGGAATACCTTAAATTTTTTATCGCCTTCATAGTCCATTAGAACCTATCCTCAGTTTGTTTTTATTTGATTTTGGCCAGGTAAGATAAGACACCTGTTCAGATATATCACAGCATAGTAAGGTAACGTTTCTAAACAAAGCGAGTGTTAAGCGTAACCTATGCGACTAGATCAGGTGGTGTTTATTTATTTCATTAGTACGGACCTTGCTTCCTTGTAAGAGAATGAAGGTGTACACACAACCGCAGGATAAGTTGTTATTAATGCCCGTTGCGACAGGCAGTACGGCGAACATGATGGGTTGAGTTGGTAACGGAAAGCGGATTCCTTTTTATGCTACGCAGAGAACAACGATATACGTACACGGACCGGTGTTACGGATATAGGGGTTGCCAGATTGTAGGTTAATTACGTAGCTGTGTTGCCAACAATTTTCTAATTTTAATAATTGAAATTGTTGCTTTTGCGATTGATGATAATGGCTTTAATAGTTTCAGTTTATTGTAATGGAACTTTGTTAACAACTGAACTCATGAAGATTATGATACGAAATCGTAAATGTAAGAATTTCAATCATTAAATTAATCAGATAATTGTTGGCAACAGCTTTGCGTAATTAGCTTACAGGTCATCTCATGAGATGCTCGGATGGACGCTGGAGTCAAAAATTATATTTGTGGCGGTCAAGAACAAATTCAAGAAAGCCTGGTAGACCAAAGGCAAGATGGTGTGACGACATCACCAGCGTGGCCCTTATAATGTGGATGAGGGAGACTTCCTATCGATAAGTATGGATAAAGCTGGGAGAGGCATATGTCCAAAGTTAGACGGAGAAGTGCTGATGAAGAAGAGAAGAAGAGGAGAAGAGACGCAGTGATAAACGAGCAAACAGCCTACCTGATGATAAGCGGTAACCACCCGTAACATCTACGATTCATACATTATGTTGAAAGCAACAAAAATGCAGAACCGCAAGTGCGTTGTCACTGTGAGGATTAAGATGAAATGCTTGGCTTGTAATTGCACTGGATTCGAATCGCTGAGATCAAACTTTGTCCGATGTACCACAGCTACGCCCCACAGTGAGATGCCGTAGTTGTTTTCATTTCAAGGTCATGTATTATAGCACATGAAAGAAAGTCGTTTATCACGTCTGTCTGCATTATCGCTAATATTTTCATAACTCAAGCTCCCAGCCACAGTGTTTCCTTTGGACTATGACATGGGATCGTTCAAGAGGTATATTAGAGGTTTCATTAGAGGCGGGCAACGCATTGGTAGCACCCCTGGTGATGCTGATGTCCATAGGCGGCGGTGACCACTTTCCATCAGGTGGCCCGCATGCCTGTATGTCTGGCGAAAAAAAAAAAAAATTTAGAATTAGCATAATTTAACACTTCTTTTACACTTCTTGATTGTCATGCATGTCAGAGGCATGCCCCATCTTCGGCCGCAACGTCACTTTCCATCAGGTGAGATGGCAGTAAAATGCCTCCGAGTAAGTAAAGTAAAATTAGAAAAAAAATACATTGACATTACCACCTGTCCATTTCAATGTTTGAGATAGAACCTCAGCAACAGTATTATAGGTCGACAACTTAACTGGTATATCGCCTGCGGTAGGTGAGGTAGGTGGGAGGGTGGTTTTTCGTGGATGAACGCGGGGGTGCGGGGCGCGGGGTAGTGAGCATTTTCTTCCGCGAAACGTCAGTTGATGACGTTCCTCGGAAAAACAACGCACACGAGATTATGCCCGAACTTGTCCCAAGATTAAGTATAATATCCCGAGACGAGAAACCTAATGTTTGCCAAAGGCTTTTAAAACTAAACGTCGATTTTTAATTCGGTGCAAAAAATAACTTTTTCTTCATATTTATTTTATGGCTCACTGTGGGCCTTATAAGAAAACACACTGTCGCCCAAAGGGCGATGGAAAGGGCTATACTCGGTCATGTCATTGCATGATCGAACCAGGAATGAGGAGACCCGCAAGCGAACTAAGTTCACCGACATATCTCGAAAGATTGCCAAGCGGGCAGGGCACATAGCTCGCGAACAGATGGCCTATGGGGCAGGAAAGTTCTCGATTGGCGATCACGTACCGGAAGACGCAGCGTGAGTAGGCCTCCCACTAGGTGTACCGACGATCTGATAAAGATTGCATATGTAGCTGAATGTAGAAGGTGCAATACTCTTTGTGGAGATATCTGGGGGATGCCTATGCCCAGCAGTGGGCATCTTATGGCTGGTATGATGATGATTAAATATGTACAAATAAACATCTAAGTTTAGTGTCGAGACGAGAAGATAGAAGCGCCTCACAGCGCCCCTCCTTCCTCTCCACGGCGCACACTTTGGACACCCCTGTGCGTCTATTAATTTCTTTAGCAAACATTTTCGTGCCTCCATCTCAGGATTTATAATCGGTAAATTAACCTCGTGTGTTCCGAGAGTCCGTAGCAAAATAACCAACCGTGCTGTGCGGTTCCGCGCTCCCGCACTCAGCCCCGAAACGTCACATGACGTAACCCATTCTGCCCCCCTCATACCGCAGGCGAAACACCAGTTAAGTTGTCGACCTAGCACCCCGTCCCTACGGGGTGTCGCATCCGATGAAACCTGAAAAGCCCTTCCGGCTACAGGTGCTCCCAGGGGGTGTTTAGCACGTATGCGCTTAGGTCTTTTTCTTTTTGGCGAGTCGTGCATAACCAGCTGGCCGGCCGGCTTTTACTCATGAGAGTTCACATCCTCCCTCCCAACCGCTATACCGGAGGGTGCACATTTCCTTTCCGATGGGCGCAAAAAAAAAAAAAAAAAAAAGTCTAGTGTACGTGCAGTGACCAGTTCAGACGGTGTCGCTGTTGTCGACAACGACGTGACATTTCAAGATGGCGACACTTAGTTCCAGTTTTGGTCGCCGGGTCAGATAACTTTGTGGCACTTCACCTATGCCTTGTACCGCATCCCAATTAATTCTGCCACCTCTCCCTATTCTTTATCTTTGCCTACCCTATCTACCTTATTGCACTGCGGTAGAAAGTATTCCTCCAAGAAGCTTGAACTAGTTATCTAGCTCGGAAAATAAATAAGGACTAATTAGGGCTGTGATAAATTTTATTTTATTTTATTTTATTTTATTGTATTTATATGTCTCACAGCTTACAACAATAAGATAAGTACAATGGCATAATTTCCATCAGCCATTTACGAGACACCACAGATAAATTTCACAAATTGACTATAAAGAGGTCTAGTACATTGAAATGTTTAAAGTAGGTAGGTAGGTAGGTACTTACACGAAATTAACACCGTAATAAACATACATTAGGTCGTTTTATCGAACTTAGAAATAAAGATCTTAGTCATAATGTTCCTAACTTGCGTAACGCTACTGAAAAATAAGTCTATATGCTCATCATAAAGTTGTCTGTCTGTGCACCCTTTGTTATGGAAATTGAAAATGTCTGTTTTTTGTCATTCGGTAGTCAAAGAGGCAAGCGGGTCATATTTAAAAAGTAAGTTTGTAAGTAAAAACTCTTTATTGCACACATAGTGATGAGAAAATACAATAATCAGCATAATATGCAAGCGCCTAAACTGATTAAAAAAAATAAGGCACCTGATGGAAAGTGGTCACCGCCGCCTATGTAAATTAATCACACCTGGGGCGTCATATGGTACACAAACAGGCAGGTCTTTCTGCGGTCGCATCGTCACTTACCACCTGGTGTGATGGCAGTCAAATGCCTGGCCAGTGTAATAAAAAATAAAGAAACAAAAATACACCTGATGGACAGCGGTCACCGCACCCTATTTACCTAAACACACACGTGGCGCGACACCATTGCTTTGTACATCTCTAAAAGTCTGTAAAAAGGTTAAGGTTAACACATCCAGTCGCCTAAATGTACAGGTTTCATCACGATGTTTTCCCTCACTGTAAGACCACCGGTTAGCATTCAACTAATGTACATAACTCAAAAAAGAGTTATTGGTACATGACCGCAGTGGGGTACGAACCCGGTACCTCTCGCTTACGAGTCGGATGCCTTAACCACTCGGCCACCGACGCTCCTCGACGACTTTACTTGTACAAGTAATAAAAATATAAAAATAAATATGCTTGGACAATTAACACAGCGCCATCTAGTCCCAAACTCAGCACAGCTTGAGTTATGGGTGCTAAATAACTAATAAAACTACTTATATGTTTTTAAATACATACTTCCATACACATAACACCCAGACCCGTCACCGAAATTAAAATTCATAATTTCAATTTCTGCTCAGCCAGTAATCGAACCCGCGACCTCTGCATGGCAGACCGGGCGGCGTGTTAACCCAATGAACCACTCACCATACGTGCGACAATCAATCGGCGAACGCCCACCGTGAAACCGATCAAAGAGGCAATCTGTCCCGTTCCATTCATTTGTCCGAACGGCCATTCGCGATTCCCTTTTGCGGTTCCAAGTTCCATTTCATAGAACGATCGTAGCATTGTACGGGATAGAACTTGATATACTTCGTGAAGAATACGATCGGTTATTGGCTATTTCCGGACGGTTTTACGGACGTACAGATGATGGTTAAATTGGAGATACTTTAAAGAAATGTTTAGTCGAGAAAAGCCTAAGCCACGACAATGTATGGAAAAGTTGATGAATGCGTAAGAAGCGAGATGTTTGTCAGGGCCGTGGCAAGTGGAACAATGTGGAGAGCCAGTCCTTCTAACACAATAATCAGGTAATAGGTACACACATAACGTCATGCCTTTTTCCCGTAGTGGTAGGTATACCTAACAAATAGGACTGGCTTACAAAAAATTCACTCGAATAAAGTGCTAGATATGGCATGTTAGTATCTTTTGCTCCACATTCACTGTTGTCCTAACATGCCGCCGATTGTGAAACTACTGATGAATAGACACTGACACCCCTCACGGTCCTTTTTATCATGGACGTGATTTTATAACATAGTTCCTTCGTGAAAAGTCACAGTGATAAGCGTTACGTTATTTATCGCCCATCTCTATTACTTATTCGGTGTGAAGTTCCTGTTATCAAGAGAGCCTGTCCTATTATCAAATGAATTGGCTTGTATGAAATAATAGTATTATTCTACCTTCATAGTAGATAACTTTTTCCTAACATTAAGTCTTCCGGCATGGAACACATGGTGGCCATGTGGTACGCGGTTAGGGATGACGCATAAATTATTAGAGCTCACACTCGGAACTTTCTGAGCGAGTTCCTGGCGAAAGTAACCACGGGCAAAAGGTTTATAAAGACTTATAAAATAGAACCAAAATTCTTTAACTAAAATTTCCCGTGCTATAAAGGAGAAACTCTATAAAATTTGCATAATTATAAAATTCAGCGGTTTATATCGAATCATTTGGGTTCATTTTCGATTATAGGTGTTAGGAAGGAGTTAGAATTTATTTTGTGTCAGAAATTAGTTTTGGAAAGCGACCAGAGTCGGTTTGGTTTCCCGATTGAAACGATTATTTTTTTATGTTACGGATTTGGTTGTTGTATGAGTAATTAGTACGTATTAAAAAAAGTAGTTCATTAGTTTTCAGGCACCCATAACACAAGCTTTGCTTACTTTGGGGCTAGATGGCGCTGAATTGTATTAGCATATTTATTATTATTTATTTATATTTTATTTTATTTATTTAACTGTTAATTGTACACAATAATTATATACAGAGAAATATAACAGTATAGAAGTCACAACAGGCGCTGCTTATTTCTAAAAACAAATTTCTTCCAGCAAGCTTACAGAAGAGTGATGTTAGACTAGAGCAGGGATCCCCAAACTATTTTGGACAAGTGACCCCTTTTCCAAAATGAACTGTTACCTCAGACCCCCATGGCCAAATTACCTACTTTTAAGATCAACCCCCTTATTCATAATGGTCCGCTAACTTAAAACAGCTGCTCCAAAATGTTATTTTTCAATCTGACTAAGGTCTACAGAAGAAGACAGAGTGAGAATTAGCAATGCTTTAAGTTAGCAGACTATTATAAATAAGGGCCTATCTTTAGTTTTTTCCTATTGATACAAAATACCTAGGTACTAAGGTACCAATTGGAAAACTTTGCACTTGGTTAAGTGAGTAAAGTTGACTTCATTTCCTCATCAAATTTAACAAAATAAAAAGACATACAATTCAGTAAATATTAAGTTTAATTTATAATGATCATTACAAATTAAGTACTTAAAGAATCTTAAGTAGGTAGGAAATTATATTTAATAAAGTATTAATTCGCAAAGAGAAAATAAAATATTCAGTGTGATGGATGAACCTGGTGACTATCTACCAATCTAGCTACATCCGGTTCAATATTGGTGAGTTGCAGCCTTAAATCTCCACGTTCGTTGATTTTCAAACGGTTTCTTTGTTTCGTCAAAATGTTTGTTACCACACTGAAGCTTTTTTCAACTAGGTATGATGATGGAAAAGCGATAAAGTATTTTTCAGCAATGTTCCACAATGTAGGATACTGTGTTTCAATGTTGCGTTGCAACCAGAACTTCTGATAGCTTTGGTTGAACTTCTGCTTAAGCTCTTCGTCTGTGCTGATGGTAATCAATTCTTCTTGCATTATCATATTGGCTTTTTCTATGTCTGTGGTATTGTACGGATTTATTATCCATTGAGGAATTTGTAAATTTAATAGATCCTCAAACATCTCCGTAAAATCCTTGTGTAATGCGTCCAAGTGAGTGACATATAATAAAATGTCATCATCTTGAAGCATTTTTGATAATTTTGACAAATGGGGAAACTGCGAATATTCTTTTCTGCCTAAATTTAGTTTATAAAGGATTTACCCACCCACCCTTGGGGTATATCGACCCCTTGGGGTCGATATCGACCACTTTGGAAATCCCTGGACTAAAGTAACGCAGATACGACGTGCACAATAATTGAATACATAAATATATTATACAGGGTGTTACGTAATACATGTATAAAGCCGAAAGGGTGTTAAAGTATAGCTTGCAAAGAGTACACTAGCGACTTCAAATTATCCGGACATTGAATTTTAATTTTCATTAAAAAATCTTCGTTTTTAAAGAAAAATAATCATATCGACTACGTTGAAGCGCAGCTCTATTTCAAGTTGATGCTTCTACAAGGAGCAGTTCAATAACCTCGTGCGACCCCTATGAAAATAGAGCAACCTTCTTAAGCCTACTACCAGGAGCCTAATGCTAGGTACACACGCACCGGTTTCGGTCAACGATTGTCTGTTGGCGCGTGCCGGCCGGCGATCCGCAGCGCAGCGTGGCGGTAACATCAAACGGATAGAAGCAATCGACCAAACGCAGTTACGTTGATTGTGTACGCACCATAAGGAGGAGTTTAATAACCTCATGCCATCCATATCAAAACAAACGAACCTCCTACATCTTACTACCAGGCGTCGAACTAAATGTTACCTACTTATCTACATGAATAATGGGCTTGTTACACCTGACTAAATTCAGTCGACTAGAAGCAAAGGCTTGAGAGGAAATCGAAGTGGAATGTATTGCTCATAGAATAAGGTTCATTTTTGTATCACTCGTATTATGTTACGCTCTGTTTTTCAAAAGGCGTGATACTAAAATGGGCCTTATTCTATGAGCAATACATTTTACTTCGATATGCTCTCACGCTTTTTGCTTCAGAATTAAGACGACTGAATTTAGCCAAATGTAATAAGCGCACAAGATCTACTAAATTAACTAGGAACTTACTTACACAAATTATTTTCAATAGGTATGACTCGTACGCGAGAGGTACCGGGTTCGAATCCCACTGCCGCCATGTACCAGTGACTCTTTTCTGACTTATGTACTTACATTAGTTAAATACTAACCGATGCTTTAACAGTGACGGAAAACATCGTGATGAAACCTGCACATTTAGGCGACTGAATGTCTAACCATGATCCAATCTGGTCAGGCCTTCAAGTTCCTCTGGTAGCAGGGTCAGTCAGAACTCAGGACTGTCAGGTGGCAGTCGCTCCACTGTAAGTACCTGAAATGCGAAATCCTGGATCATGGTCAAGACCCTAGACCCTCGTGCGCGAGAGCAAAACCAGGTAATTAACACCGAGATGATTTGTACTAGGTACCTAACAGGGCAAACCACCCCAAACAAAGCTAAAATAGGAATTAAATTCATCATACTTAGTTATTAACTAAAGGCTTAAAAACAGTACCTATGTAGGTTAGGTAGGTAAGAACCTAAGTAAATAAAAAGCAAAACAAAATGTTAATCAGTCTGGGAGACAGCCGGAGCCGCGGAGTGGACTGCCGCAGATAGGTACTTAGGTACTTCAACTAAATAAAAATAAAAATAGTCAGCTACCTACCTACTTAATAGATATCTACTAAACTGAAACGGCTTTCGTTCAATTGACAAAATAGATCTACACAGATAGGTAAGTACTAGGTACCTACTAACACGGGTTCCTCATCTAAGTACCTACGTAGCGTGGGGAACCACTTATGAGTCTATTTTTGGTGAAACACATTACAGACAGGTTCCACTAAATACCTACATGTTTTTATGAAAAGATAAAAGCGCTGTCTTTTCTACCTATTTCCCGTCGGAAAAGAACCGACGGCGGCGGTTGCGCGTCTAACGTTTAGGTGGTAGGTAGCGTCTCCTAGTCCAGCTAGAACTAAGACCTTTAAAGCATGTAGGTACGTACCTTTTTAAAGTTATTTTATGAAAACAAACAGCGTCAGGTGCCAGCGCGGTTAAACCATACTTTCTTGCTTTCTTGTGGCTCGGATGACTGATAAGTATTAACTATCAAGTAAGCTTGTACTCGTACCGTAGCGTAGGTAGGTAGGTACACTCCATACACACAGATACACAACACTACGCAGGCTCTGGTTGCTACGCAATACGTAAGTAGGTAGGTAGCATGGTGTTTGGCCTACTGCTAGTTTGCACTCATACATAGAATAATGATTATCACAATACTTAAACTGTTGAACGCTGAACAATAAATCATTAATTCATTCATATCGTTAACACTCTTATCACAGTTATATTCACAGTAGGTACTTAGGTATCCTAAACATACAACGCAACAAGTAATCACTTCGATCACGCGAAAAGCTAAAAACCGAATGAACGAACACGACACGAAAGTAGGTAAATTTCGTCAATGGAAGCCGCGCCGTAGGTCAAACGCACCGCCACAGGCTGGCTCGCTTTGTCGGCGCGACGGCGGCGTACAAAAGGATTCCTATTTAGGGATCCGTGTTTTAGGAGTCTTACTTATTTCGCCTTTTATGTTCTCCTGGTAGATGCACCGTAATGTTGATTTTATTTATTTGATAAAATGAGGCTCAAGCGAATCCAACAGTGGGATAATAATAATCCTTATGATGACGCTGATAGATTACATTTGCTTACCACTATTTATCGGGTAATTTGGTACAATGACAGTAACCTAGACAGTAATTTCTAAAATTGTGTTTGTGTCCGTGCTCCACCTAGGTAATCTAAGTTCTTCAACTGGGTGAAGCATGGGATATTTACAGGTATAGCTCCATCAACTAAGAATCATTTCGTTAATTTTAGTTGATGAGAAATGTTCGTGAAATCTTACGCATTTTAATCATCATTAATAGCCGATAACAATCTCTGAGAGTTTGAGCCTTCCCCACATCAGTAGAGGGTTCTGTCTTAAGCTCCACTACCTACAGTCTTTGTTTTATTTATGTTACATTCATTACGGCCGGCGGCGCTAGGGTATTTTATTTATTTTACTTGATACTAAAATTTGTG
Source organism: Blastobasis adustella (assembly GCA_907269095.1). Classification (NCBI taxonomy): domain Eukaryota; kingdom Metazoa; phylum Arthropoda; class Insecta; order Lepidoptera; family Blastobasidae; genus Blastobasis; species Blastobasis adustella. The sequence continues at coordinate 5,990,867 of OU026132.1, forward strand.
TGTGTAGGTATCGAAAAATCTCATGGCAGATAGGTACGCGACACTGAAACATAACTGATAGTCATGACATGAGAAAGCAAACTCGTAAAGACAAAGATGTTACATTAATTAGAGTTTGCTGCATTAATATGCTACAGTAATTTGGATTAGTCTACTTTGCTTTTAGTTAGGTGGTTCATTCATAAAACTATGAATGAACCTTTTGAAATAAAATCATAATTGATTACAATATTTTTTTGTACAGAACCCTCGAACCAAAAATACAACACCTATATCCTATCTGTAATTGGTAAATTTGTAGTCTTCGGTTGATTGACCTGATTATGAACTTGAGTAACCTATTACAACTGATTTCTAGAGATGCGGTCTTTCGTTTTCAAAATGTCATTATCGACGTTGAAAAAGAAAAAGTTCGATAGTCATTTTCTCGCTAACTATTCCACGCAAGAAAAAAATAATTGTACCTATCGTTTTAATACGTCTACCACTGCAACCAGTTCACGGCTTTATACATATAATATGAAACACCCTGTATAGGTATATAAAGCTAGGCATATTATTAAAACAAGCTATCTAAAATACATAAATATATAAGTTATGGACTAGACAGGGAAAGATAATACTCCTTGACTCTCTTTTTAAATATAGACAGTGACTGGATGTCACGCACATTATGTGGCAGAGTGTTCCATAGTCTCGCTGCATGGACAGTGAAGGAGTAAGAGAAGAAATCGGAATGATGGATAGGGATGGACAATAATGATTTTACCTTTGACCGACAAGGCTTGTCTCGGGCCCGGGAGAAGTGGAAGGAGTTGTGGAGATATGAGGGAACAGAGGGATTATAGAGGATATTGTAAAGCATAGAAAGGACATGAGCGTTCCTGCGATAACGAATAGGGAGCCACTTGAGTTGCGATCGATAGAGAGAAATATGATCATACTTTCGTAGACCAAAAATAAACCTTATGCAGACATTCTGCAAACGCTCAAGTTTGTTTAGTAGTTCTTCTGTGGCATCCAAATAGCAAGAGTCAGCGTAATCTAGGTTAGGGAGAAGGAGGGTTTGGACGAGGGAGATCTTAGTTTGTATAGGTAAAAGGCTTTGGAGGCACTGAGCGAGTGAAGTGAGTAATGTAATTTCTTACTGACCTCATTTACATGCGGGACTTAAGAAAGATTGGAGTCTAGTACCACCCCAAGATTTCTTGCTGATTTACTTATTGAGATTGGGACATTATCGTACAATAACTGAGGTACTATTGTGTCAGAGCCAAGTCGCCTGTGCATATGAGGGCTTCCGATGAGTAATGCTTGCGATTTCCCGGGGTTAACCAGTAAACCAAATGACATGACCCAATCAGAAAGTCGCTCTAAATCGGCATTAATATGAGCGAACGCTTCAGCAACATCAGAAATACTGAAGTGCCGGTAAATTTGCAGATCGTCAGCATACAGATGATAGTTAGAAAATATGACAGAAGTGACAGTGTTAAATACGGAGAATAGGAGAGGAGAAAGGACACCGCCCTGCAGAACGCCTGCAACGAGATCACGCCAGTCAGAGGAGGCCTCATCACAGCGAACCCGCTGAGAACGGCCCCGCAGATAGGAGACAATCCACAGTAAGGCAGTTAGAGAAACATTAAGCGAGCAAAGAGTAGCGAGAAGAACGTCGAAGTCTACGGGGTTAAAAGCGCTGCTAAAGTCAAGTAGTGTTAAAACTGTCAGTGACTTGTCCTCCATTGCAAGACGTATATCGTCAGTGACCTTTAGCAGCGCAGTGACGGTACTGTGACCTGGCCGGAAACCAGATTGAAAAGATGATAGAAGACTATTCGACGTAAGATATGTGGAGAGCTGGCTGTGGACGATGTGTTCGACGACTTTAGAGAGGTAAGGGAGTAGAGATAGGCACTCCGCACATGACGCGACATGCATCCTACACGTCGGATGCATTTCGCGTGTGAGAAAAAAATTATATATTTAGTCTGCGCACATCGCACGCTAACGACTTCGTAACGACATGCAACTTGACACTGACATGACGCTCACTGCATACGTGTCTCCTAGGGATGTTCCCGTTTTTGTTTAATTGAAGCTAAAAACTAGAAAGTGGTGACCCGGTATACAAATGTAAGACCCTCATCGATTAATTATTATGTAGTGTGAAATAAGGTACTTCGGATAAGAAAATTGGTCCCGCATGCTTTTCAATTTTCATTAAGTAACCCTAAATATATATGTATAGGCTATTATTACATTCATATAACACTTACGCCCGTGTCCCATAGGGGTAGGCAGAGACTATCGAGTGCCCAAGCTACGATCCTAACACACCTCTTTTGCTTCTTCCACATTCATACATATTTCCATGCATTTACGCCGGTTGAGGGTACTCCGGACCTGCCCTTATTGGAGCTGGTAATATAGTTGATCAATATAATGTCCTTCTTGGGCGCTCTTTCGACCCTTCCATTCACATTCATACTATAGATACCATTCGTATGATGTTTTTCTGCCATCCTCTCCACGTGTCAAAACCATCTGAGCATACCTCTTTCAATCCTAGTCATCACATCATCCTTACGAACTTTTATCACATTACTCCTCATTTTATCAATGATGATGACCCCACACACACTCCTTATATTATACATTAAAGATATTGTTATTTTTTATTACACTCCTTTAGACATGGAATCATGGACACAATGGCACAGATCTATCATTACTCTTCAGGAACAAGAGTTCTGAGATCAATAGTTTCCAAGTTCTTACACTTTTCACGTTGGACAGCTGTCATCCGAAATGTAGATCTCGACGAGTACTATCATTTCCCTAGAGCAACTAGTGTTCTAGGACCTTTAGTTTCCGAGTTATAACTGTTTTAAGTTTGACAGCTGTCATCCGAAATGTAGATCTCGACGAGTACTATCAGTTCTCTTTAGAAACTAGTATTCTAGAACCTTCAATTGCCGAGTTATAACTGTTTTAAGGTTGACAGCTGTCATCCGAAATGTAGATCTCGACGAGTACTACCATTTCTCTTTTGAAACTAGTATTCTAGGACTACTAGTTTCCGAATTACAACTATTTTAATTTTGACAGCTGTCATCCGAAATGTAGATCTCGATGAGTACTATCATTTCCCTTTAGCAAGTAGTGTTCTAGGGCCACTAGTTTCGGAGTTATAACTATTTTAAGATTGACAGCTGTCATCCGAAATGTAAATCTCGACGATTATTATCATTTCTCTTTAGAAACTAGTCTTCTAGGACTAATAGTTTTCTAGTCATAACAGTTTGAAGCTAGCTACGCTCGATTAGAGTCGCTTTGGGGGGTTGGGGGATCTTCTAATCATTGCTATTTTATGAGTTCTCGGCCGATTTCTTTGATTTTAGTCTCAAACGATGGACCGTATTAGGCGCACAATACCACCAGCGCAAAACACCAACTCGGGATTTTATTGCGTATGACAACTTTTTACAATTAATTACGTAAAATATAAAATAACGCACATTGCCACAAATGCAAAAAACCGACCCGGGACTTGTGAATTTTTTGCAATCAAAATGGCGGACAGTACAACAACAGGCCGCCATTTCATACCTGCACTATCCTGGGTCATCATCAATTCTTCGTCTCGCGCGTGCGCGGAGCGCACGTGCGGGGAGACCGTGTTTGGGCGGTTGCCCACGGACGGTAGTATTGGTGCGCGGCCCGTTGAGACGAGCCGGTCATTAGGGTGAGCGCCTTCTTCACCTCCCCCGAAGTCGCGCGCGCTGGGTTGGACGGCCCATCCAACGCGACCCACATGGAGGAGGCTTCCGGGTTGCTGACGGTGTTGGGGGCTGCCACTGGCGTGGCAGGGGCGTCGCCGGAGTCTCGCAGGAACGTCGACCTCGCGTGCGCGGCGCGGCGGGGTGTTGGGCGCTCGAAGCGCGGCGTCGGTGTCACGTTCGGTGGCGATCAGTTATGTGCGCGCGCGCCCGCACAGCCCGAATCCAGCCCGGCGTTGGCTGGATGGCGGCGGCGACCCCGCCGGCGGGGGTGTGCCCGTTCGGCGAGGCGCATGTGCCGCGACACAACATCATGTTGTGCGCGACACATTTTCGGGGGCTCGTGTGCGGCTTCGTCGGCTCGGCGGGCGGAGGGAACAGGCGTGGTGCTCGACCTCTCGGCGGCTCGATGCTCGACGGCTGGCTGTTGGCGCGGCGCAGGCAGTCCCTATCCTGGGTACAAGTTCGAACCCAGGTTATTTTTTCCCGCTGGTGTGTGCCTTCGTGTGTATTCGTCAAGTACTCACCACACTAAGAGAATGGTGTTATAATATTTTGTAAGTGCTTCTGGTACACACAATGATAGTGCTATAAGAGAAATTTAATACTGAATATCACAAGGCATTTTATATTTTCGCAAACTGACTTTCAGTTCCGAGATATTTAGGCTTTAACGAGGAAAATTAGAAATTTTCGGCCCAAATGACTGACGTAAGTTAGGTATCAAAATTATTAGTACTTACTGTTGGTGGAAGGGCGCCGAGTGACTCTATTACCTGACATCTGGTTTGCTGGGCTTGGTTGAACGGTTCGTGAGATAATGGTATGCCAAAAGTACATTCGATTTCAAAATAGTCGTGACAGGGTACTGAGACACATTATTATTATTACATAAATTATTCCTTCAATAATACGTAAATTTTCTATATAAACTCCGATTTAGAGCCAGAACTAAAAGTTCGTCTCAACACTAGTTCATAATGTAGCATGACGGGGGGACTATTGTCTAACTCAGTTGCAAACTGAATTTGACATTAGATAATTCTACACTACGTCATCTACATTATTATCTACGGCCATAGCGTCTACAAAATTAGAGTAGTGTAAGATTTTTATATGACAAATTCATTTTTCCAGTGAGTTAGCCCACAGCCCCCCAGCAATGACGAATAAAACCAGAGGACAGGATTTCTGTGGCGATGATAGGCCATGAGCGTGCCGATCGAAAGCCGTTTATCCATATTATTATATACTACCTGTTGCCCGCGACTACATCCGCGTGGGCCTCTGAACATAAACAAAATACCGATCCTTCAATGACAATTTAAAATGAACCATACATCTCGGATGGTCATCTTGACGATAATATCCCGGTTGTGGTCTCGCGCACAAGGGCCCAGGGTCCGTCTCGATTCATGATTTGGCAGATTAGGCGATTATAGTGGAGCGACTGCCATCTGACATCAAGAGCATTGGTACATAGCGGCACTGCTGTTCGAACCCGGTACCTCGGGGTACGTGTCTTACCCCTTAACCATTAGGCCACCAACGCTTTCATTATTATACATCTCAGATATTGAATATAAATGTAAAGCAGGTTAACTGATAATAGAGTGTGCTGTGAGCCCGGACGCACTTAAAGGTTTTAGATACGGTACCAACCTCGATTTACGGTGTCGCTGCCCTTGGCTATTATTAATAGATGTACAGGTAGGAGAGAAGCACAGGAAAGCTCTTTTATGATACGACTTTTTCTAAACATGTGTTCAACAGATGTCCAACCCTTGTTTAACTTCTTTGTGGTAAGACTGTTTAAATGTTTACCATCTCTGTCAAAAATACGTTGAGCTCTCTAGCAATAGCTAAATAAATAAATAAATAGTAAATGTACTGGGAATTAGATCATTCATGCGCCAATCAGTGGACCTCTAGAAAATACTATATGTGTAACGCACCAGAGGTTTTTATTGCTGGTTTTTATTTCTCAAGCAAGTTTTGATTTGTTGTATAGCCTAAATATTGGCCGAGGATATACACTATTGCTATACAAAATTTCAATTTCGTTCAAACAGACATACTGACAAACAAAAATTTTTAAAATTGCCATAACGTGTTCAGGTGGTTGTTTTAAGTCGCTCTGATTGGTTTTCTTTCGATTATCTTCAATGTACAGACTTTTTGTCTTTACGATTTTATTATATGTATAGATATTTTAGATTTATTTTTTGTAACACAGATTAAAATCGCAGGTAAAATCCACACCGTGAAAGCCGCCTTAGCGTAATTTGAATGAACCAATGAGCACGTTGTATTCAGCCTCAGTACTTTATAGTTGAAAAAAATAGAGTATCGCCTTTTTCGATACAACCTTAGCGTTAAATACTCGTACCTGTGACCGTTCATTGTGACGGGTACCTCTTAAAGTGCAAATAATATGGTGATAATTAGCCCCTAATTGGCTTAGAAGACCGCCTGACCAATTTGGGTAACAGTAAGTGACAAATAAAAAATAATAATTATAGCAGAACTTGTATAAAAAGTGTTTTAATTCTAACAAATAAATAAACATTTTTCTTAGAATCACATAAAAAAAACCTTACATATAAACTTACCTCTTGGATTTACGTTGAAAACAATTCTGGCACCGATTGTTAGTAAAAGTGAGTCATAGCACTAAGTAGATAAACTAAACAAGTTGTTTCAAATCTATACGCACGACTAAACATCTCATAAATAACCCATAGTTTCTTTATAAATTTGCGACAAGCACTTGGACGTTATCGTGCTGCTGAGTGTAGGTATGTATAAGATAAGATAAACTATGATGCAATGGAATTTTATGTATAGTTCTTCTAGTTTGTGCACATCTGTGTCACGCATTATTTGACATTGTGCTCTCTCCTCTTAAAAGGAGCTTTTTCTTTCCTCATTGCATCACAGTTACAAGGATCATTTGGCATTTGAATGAGGGCGTGAGTGTCAAACATCAACTCCAGCTGTCTGTCAAAAATGACGCTTTACAAGATGGCAGCGTTAATTCTGATTTCGGCCACATGCCAAATGATCTTTGTAAACCGTCACTTGACAGTGTCGAGTCGTGTTCGGTGTGAATGCGTGCTGCATGCGTCCTGCATGCATCCTGCATGTGTCCGTCGCGTCGCTGTCGCGTGGCTGTCGCGTGTCTGTCGCGTGGCTGTTGCGTGGCTGTCGCGTCATGTGCGGAGTGCCATATGAGTCGAAAATTAGAAAAAGATATGGGATTGGAAGTTTATAATTATAGTAACTTTTCTGAATACGGGTGTAATACCACCGGTACTTACGAAGTATGGGCTTCATCAGGTCAAGATCGCCATTGCACTGTACAAGTACAGACAATGTTCAATTTCACTCAATGACGACACATTTTTTGTCACAGAAACGGATTTCTCTCCGTCGCCTTATTAAGGCCAGGTATCCAAGAATTTGGGTTTTTTTCAAACAATCTAAGACACAGAAAATTGGGTATGAAATTCTCAAAAAAATATATGTATTAGTTAAGGATCTTATCTATAGTCCAGTCATTACGTCGGAAAAATCGGGTTAGAAATGAAAATGAACCGAGAAAGCCAAATTTTGCATATTACGTGGGGGGGCGGCTAGAAAAGCTTAAGTTCAAATTGTCGACCAAAATAACCTTGTGCGTTTTCCGCCATCTTGAAAAAAGGGTTAAATTCAGTCTTTTCATCATAACTCGGTTCCCCGTTGAGATACGATTTTTTTTATAGAATACTTTTTTGTTGCTCTTTGCACGATTTACAATTAAGGTTCTATACATTTTTCACGTATCGATCATCGTTATCGAGATATTGTTGTTGTTCAGGAAATTATTGCTATACAAAATAAATTAATAAACCAGCTAAATTATAAATCAAACACATGAAATTTATTAATCAAATAATTTTTATGCAGCAAAAATAATAGTTACACGTGGTAATTTTTTTCACTAAAGACAATAAATATTTACAGACAAATTGCAAATTTATCAAAATTAGCAATTTTCCGCACCTACGCATCGCACCGCGTTCCAAAATGCGTGATAAGACAATGGGCCTTATGCAATAAAAAACTCGTTCGAATTTTGTCTGTCAGTGTAAATAAATAAACAAAAACAAACGGGCCACCTGCCCTTAAATACCTTCTAATCTAACTCGACTGCTCCTTTTCTCTCATCGCGAAGGCTTCTATTTAATAAGAGGTTCTTTATTGGTTCTATTCGACGCAAGGCTTCCGTTTGATCCTAAATCATTGCCTAGATATGATTGTACTGAGATTTAATATTTTTATCTTGTGTATTATTATATTAGACGGGTCTTACACGCAATGTACCTTTTCGATTTGTTTTCCCGACGTTTCGCTAGCGTTACACCCACCCTTGTCACGAGAAGATTGCCGTGGAGAGGTGACAGCTGCCGTGATGTGCTGGTAGACTCCTACCCTCACAAAGAATTGTCTGTTTGTTGTTGATTCGGAACTGCACGGCACACAACACTCACGATGTCCACGGATACGTCCTACGATAAATCTTCAGTTTTAAAGTTATTTATTTTGCACACCACTGGGTTTCACGACGCCGAACTTTATTTATTACGAAATTATCTTGTTGAGAAATCATGTTATAGCTCTCTATTCTCAATTCTTATATTACAACAATTCTTGAAGGACGGCTTCGCACACGCGAGACTTTAGGGCACGAAGTTGGTTAATTTACAAATGGTGCGATTGAAATGTAATTGGATCGCAATAGCGGCTCAATGCTAGTTTGACACGTTTTTGGTATTCTACTCCTGATACTAGAACTGGATCTAGTTTTCTGTGCAGTTGCTACGCATTGACTGTATGACACAGGTACGGTATGCGGGCACGACGCGTACGCGTTTTCTGCCCGGTTTGTAAGCCGTGACGAATAAATGGGCACTAAATCGTAACAAATACAAATGAAAAATATATATAAATAGCAAACTATTATCGTGCGTTCTCTATGGCCAGACAGAGTATTTTTCAACACTTATCAACCCGAAAGGTGGGCAGCAGCATCTTTCTGGGTACATTTACATAGCAAGCACAGGCCACGGCCCCCAGTACCCAGTACCCCGCTATTCCGGACCATGGGAGCGGTCACGGCCTTTGTGGAGATCTCTGGGGGAGGCCTTTGCCCAGCAGTGGGCGTCTTCTGACTGATATGATGATGATGATGATGGATGAATCAACCGGGCCCAAACTCGATGGGTTTACCATGCGTAGTTTAGGAATTCCTAAACTACCGTTTTCCGTCTCTATCATCATATCAACTCAATGGTAATACAACATTGCATTGTCACCAGACTTACGTGAGTGTGCAAAATTTCAGATCAATCGGAAACCGGGAAATGGGTCAAGTTTTACTTGCAATATTTTATTACGAACAGACACGGGGACATGTGAAACTAAATAAAAGCTTGTATAATAAGAAAAGTAAGGTAGCTCCGAACAAAGATACATTGCAAAATTTTCCGTCACATATTTGTGAAACTTGGTTGCGGTGGCGGCCGGAAGGAATTTTCTTCAGTAAGGGTTTTTTTTATGTTATACGGCAGACAAATAGGCATGCGGGCCACCTGATGGGAAGTGGTCACTGCCGCCTATGGACATCAACAACCCCAGGAGCGCTACCAATGTGTTGCCCGCGTCTAAGGAGATCTCTAATATACCTCTTTAACGATCCCATGTCGTAGTCCAAAGGAAACGCTGTGGCTGGGAGCTCATTCCACATCCGAATCGAACGAGCAACAAACGTTCTTTCAAATCTTCGCGTGGACACCACTAGAGGGTCTATGTAATGGGGAAGGTAGGCTGTTTGTTTGTTTCACTAGATATTTATGTAATAACCTAACCGGCAGAACAAGTCGAATAACCCCCGGCCAAGTTTACTTAATACTCAAATATTTTCTAAAATACTTGACCAATTTTAATGAAACAAAATTAAGAACCACCACGATTAAATTGGCTATCAAATAGAGAAAACCGCACTCAAATCGGTCGATCCGTTCGAGAACTACGCACAGACAGACACACAAAGCCACATCCACACGTACAAACTACCAGCCCCCCCCTTTTCTCGTCGGTGATTAAAAATAATACGTCACGGTAAATAACAAAACCCTAAAACCCAATACCAATAAAGGACAATTAAAAACTTACAATACTTACTTCCCAAAACATAATCCTTTTAATCAAAGTTTGACGAAGTATAATCATGAAAGGAACAAAGCCGCTCAAGTTTCAACTTTACCTAATCCGTCATCTTGTCAGATGTTTACCTACTCAACTCATTTTTGATGATACCCACTCAGATTATTGATATTTTATGCCTGAAACAGAAGTTAAGTACATACACGTGTTCAACGTAGCTGACGAAGTTTCAACTGTCAATTTATACTTTATGTTTCCTGATCAATATAATCTGGATGCCTTCAAAGCTAGAGTGAATAGGCTGTTCCAAAACGGGCATGCTCCATTTTCGGCCGTCACTTACCAACAGGTAAGATGGCGGTCAAATGCCTGTCTCATCTAAAAAAAAAAAAGTGTGGTGATTGGCACTATGAGTCAGTCAAAATGAAAGATAGTGAGCAAAATTAACTAATCGTAAAGCCGTATTGAACACTGTACAGTGGTACCTGTGTCAGTATACTGTATAAAATAAGATATTGGCGTCAATGTCCCGGTTGTGTTCTCGCACACGAGGGCCTGGGGTCCACCGTGGCCATGATCCAGGATTTGGCCGAACAGAAGAGCGACTGCCATCTGACCTCCGTGACCCTGCTACCAGGGGAACCTGACCAGATTGGATCATGGTTACACCCTCAGTTGCCTTAATGTGCAGGTTTCATCACGATGTTTTCCCTCACCGGAAGAGCATCGGTTAGTATTGAACTAATGTACGGACGTACCCGGTACCTCTCGCTTACGAGTCGGATACCTTAACCGCTCGGCTAACGACGCTCCAACTTTGTATGAATACTGGTATGAATTTGACATCTCTGCGTCTTAATCCAGTAAAATATTGCCTATCGAGCACCTATGAAGAGAAATATGAAGCGTAGACTTCAAAAGTAATAACTCCACGTCACCCGAGCTCCTATTTGCTTTGGCCAATTCCTATTTCAGAGTTGAGAGACACCCTACGAGTACGAGAGAGCACAAGAGAGGTATTTTCTCTATATTTTATTACATCCCTTGGGTGTTATGTGACTCTTTTTAACCCCCGATGCAAAAGAAAAAAAAGGAGTCTTATAAGTTTGACGGCTTTGTGTATCTGGTCTATCTGTGGCATTGTAGCACCCAATCGGATGGACCGTTTTGGATGCGGTTTTCTGTATTTAGAAGCAGGTGGGTCAAAATCAATTTTTTTTTCAAGTTACATTATAGAAACAATAAGGAAATGCGTTACTATGTTTTTAATTATTCATCATCATCATCCGAGCGGTCAACCGTCGGTAGAGCGTATATGATTCGTAAGTGAGAGGTACCGGGTTCGAATCCCGCTCCGGCCATGTACCATTGACTGTTTTCTGAGTTATGTACATTAGTTGAATACTAACCGATGCTCTTACGGTGAGGGAAAACATCGTGATGAAACCTGCACATTCAGGCGACCGGATGTGTAACCATGATCCAATCTGGTCAGGTTCCCGTGGTAGCAGGGTCATGGAGGTCATATGGCAGTCGCTCCACACTGTAATTACCTGACCTGCCAAATTCTGGATCATGGTCAAGGCGGACCCCGGGCCCTCGTACGCGAGAGCACAACCGGGACATTAACGCCAAGATGATTATTTTTATTTTTTTTGTCATCCGAGCGGTCAACCCCGGCTGTTGCCAGGGTCCGCTTTCCTGTTTTGTTTTCTCCACTTTGGCCGATCTTCGGCATACTCACGTCGCAAGCCGTTGGCTCTCGACTCGGCGATGTCAATCCATGTGTAATCTATCAAATTTTTTAAAATTATTGCCTAATTTTTTATTTCTAATTAAAATATTGTTGCTGTAACATTTAAAAGTTCAATATGACTCGATTTCTGTGTAGATAGAATAGAACATAGAGTAAGTACGTTCTAAATGCCATCGTGCATGACGTGACTGAACAGCGAAATACTGTTTGACACCGCTCTCTAGGTTTCCTGACACCAGTCATCATCACAGCCCGTAAGAGTCCACTGCAGGACTTAGGGCCTCTCTCACGAAAGGAGAGGTTATTGTCATTATCTCCACGCTTGGCAGGCGGGTTGGAAATCGTAGTGTTGTAAATATAGAAATGGAAAACGCTGCTGCCCATTTTCCAGCCTACGGAGTCTCCATAACTTTTGGGTCGAAAACATTAGTCGCCTCGTACGACACCCACGAGTGTAAGGGGTTGGTGCTATTCTACTCTGCCGGACACCACACGGCCAGTACACCCGTATTTACAAAATATTCTAATTCGCATCCATCCTGCGACAGCCCTACACTCCCCTTCGCATCTATATACGCACTGGAATCTTGGGCTGGAGGTAGCGCAAATCAGTAGAGGACGAGGTGTGGTATCGCTTAAAATCCGGAGCAAACCAGCTCTTTGGGTGAGACCTTTGCCATCCGCTAGGCTTGGTTGCTCAAAATACAAGTACAGACGACGGAACACCGATGATGGCGACGCCATACCTGGTTCTTGCTTAAATGGCCTACATACACCCTTGCAGAAGCATTTCTGGCTGGTGTCGTACCTGAATGAATGCATGAATCGTAGCCGTTATGAGCGACAGTTACCGCTTACCATCAGGTGGGCTGTCTGCACGTTTGTCAATGAGTAGTATAAAAAAAATGGAACAGAATGAAACCCGTATTTACAAAATACTCTAACACCCGTATTCAGAAACATCCCTTAAGCACAATACTCATTATGGTAAGCCATTCAATTTACAGACAATACTTAAGGCGCTAAGAGGCTTTCACCGAAAACGGCCGTTTTTAGTTAAAATGAAATGTTTAGCTAAACTAAGGCGGTAAGTGTTTGTGAAACTTTGGAATTAAAATATAGTTTATTGTTATTTCTAGACATTGAGTTGAAGAGATTTTTGGTAATTATTATGGTTATCTAGTGTGTGTCACTTCGCGGCAAAAGCAAATCAAGTTTACAGTGACTAAATAATAATCATCTTGGCGTTAACGTCTTGGTTGCGCTCTCGAACACGAAGGCCCAGGGTCCGCCTTGACTATGTTCCAGGATTTGGCGATCAGGTAATTACAGTGGAGTGACTATCATCTCACCTCCGTGACCCTGGAGAACCTGACCAGATTGGATCATGGTTACAAATTCAGTTGCCTGAATTTGCAGATTTCATCACAATGTTTTCCCTCACTGTAAGAGCATCGGTTAGAAATTAGAATTCAACTAAACTCAGAAAAGAGTCATTGGTACATGGCCGCAGCGGGATTCGAACCCGGTACCTATCGCATACATATACATCTAATTCATATACCTCTTCTAATGTGACTATCATACTATAATTAGAAGTTTGAAATTATCCCCGGCCATCGGCCCGGTGGACAATACTAGAACTGCCTCAATGTCAAATTTTTTGAGTGGAACTTACGAGCGCCATTTTGAATTTTCAATTTCGTTGTCAAGTATAACGACACCCAGTCAGATAAGTGGGTTCATTATAAAGACGCATAGTGCCTAACGTAACGCCACTTAAGTATTGTTCATTAATAGCTTTTTCGGACACTACACAAAGGTTTTCCCTGGAGAGTATAATATTGAGTTCTTCAAGAAAGGGGGTAAAAAGGTTTTTATGGGGTCGTCAACGCGTGGGTGATGCCCCTGGTATTGCAAATGTCCATAGGCTGCGGTGACTGCTTACCATCAGGCCGGCCGTAAGCTTGTTTGCCACCTAAGTGGTATACATTTTTTTTTTAATTACATGAACGAAAATGAACGTAGAATTATCAGCTTTCGTATTTAGACGAGTTATATCCGCCATTTTTACTCTTGATCAACTTATCGACGCGAATGTTTCTCTCTCCGATTAATTACTAATTTTCTTATTAATCTCTGTTAAAGTTTTCATTTTTGTTAAGTTTTATTGTTGCGATACGTTTCTATTACTGTTGAGTTTCTCTTATCTGAATGTCGATTCGGATGAAAATGAGTGTGCCGTGAATGAAAAGTATGAGAACCCATGTTTTCATTGTTTATAGTTTGTCTCACGGAATTTTGAATGGAGTAGAAGGTAGGTAGATTCGTCGTGACATTCCGGCTTGAGAAACACACACTTGGTGGCCGTATGGTGCGTAGCTTCTATATAATAGGGATGACGTAAAAAGTATTCAACTTTGACGACCTGAGTGGTTCAGTTGGTTAACAACGGTCTGCCACGCAGAGGTCCCGGGTTCGATTCCCGGCCGGGTAGAAATTGACATGATGGATTTTAATTTCTGTTACGGGTCTGGGTATGTATTTACTTATCATACATACTATATTAAAACAATATAAAAGTAATTATCAGTTTTCTGGCACCCACAACACAAGCTTTGCTAGAAAACTTTCTAACGAGTTCCTGGCGAACGAAACCACAGGAAAAAGGTAAAGAGATATTCTAAAATAAAACCAAAAAGCCTTTAAATAATATTTCCCGCGCCAGAAAAGAGATGTCTATAAAATTAGCATAATCGCGTCAGAAAAAAATGTAAAAGAAATGCTCGGAGGCATATTTTATTAAATTCAGCACATTATATCGGACATTCACCGGAAATGACTCTACATTCCGGGTGAATGACGTCATGAAGAAGTTAAAATTCATTTTGTGTCAAAAAAATATGAATCAAATTTGGTTATGCGAATATTTATCGCTGTTTTCGATGTTGGTTCGTAATTTTAAAACCTTATCATCATAATATCAGCCGAAAGACGCCCACTGCTGGCCATAGACGCCCCCAGAGAACTCCACAAAGGCTGGTCCGGTGCCTCTCGCATCCAGCTGACTTGTGGGAGGACTACCCACGCTACGTCTTCCGATACGTAGTCGCCACTCGAGAACTACCCCATCGGCTATTTGTTCTTCTAACTATGTGCCCATTACCACTTAAGCCTGGCAATCCTTCGGGCTATGTAGGTAACCTTGGTTCGTTTGCGGATCTCCTCATTTCTGATTCGATCGCGCAAACGATTTCTGGAACGATCCTATGTCTCATTCATAATCCAGGCTCATTACACAAATCGTACGAGCAAGAAACGTCCTTTCGAACCTTCGCGTGGACACCAACAGAGGTTATACGTAGAGACACTACCCTGTAGTCGTGCGTAATAATACAGGCATGACCGAAACTACAAGCATGAGGCATTTTATCTTAGTCACGACAGTGACAACTCACCTGCGGTTCTGCATTTTTGTTACCTGCAACCTGCTTCCTTATTCTGTTAATTTTGAATTTGTTATTGGACATAATAAGTATATCCATTTAGACATAGACGTCCATGTCTATGTCTAAATGGTCAGCTCTGGTCAGGTTCCACTGGTAACATGAGTCATGGAGGTCAGATGGCCGTCGCTCCACTGTAATTACTTGATCGCCAAATCCTTTATTATGGTCAAGGTGGACTCCGGGCCGTGCTCGAGAGCACAACCTGGACATTAACGAAAAGATGATGATGATGATGATGATGATGATCAGGTGGGCTGTCTGCTCATTTGTCACTGAGTAGAAAAAAAAGGACTGATTACGTAATTTTGGTAATACCTACGTAATTTAAGGTTTCAAAGGTTGAATTTAACTTCTGTTATCGCAGTTCAGAAGGCAAATAGAGATTACGAGGTATGTTTGGAAATATTGAGAAACATGAACCTTGGAAAGCAAAATGGATGCGGTGTTCATTTAAAAAATAATATTTTTTATTTAAGGCAATTGTATACTTCTCTCTTGTGCTATGTGTTCGGTTATTGATAAGACTTCTTTAATGAATGATTGATTATTGAAACTGATTATAAAAATGTACTAGAAGCCCTATTTTTAAAACAGCTCGAGTCCATGCGAGCGCTCGCCTTCTAATGCTTGTCTTTTCTATCTCTAACAACTTACCACTAGTGTGAAAGAGATGGGTAGCGCACGCGAGGGGTTACAAAAATAGGGCCCTTGGTTTCATTTTATTGGAGGAACACATCTAAGAACAAATTGCGGTGTTATGCTAAGATATTTTCTTTAAAACAAGAAGAGAGTTGCTCGAAACAGAAGCGATTCATTTATAAAAATATACGACATTTCAATATAAAAGTATACTGCCTCAGTTTCGTGCACTGCACTGAATAACTAAACAATGTGCATGAACAAGATCACGCTTCAAATATTTCCTACACAACAAAATAAAATTTTTACCACTAGCTACCCTTTTTTCTACCTTATAAACCTTTTTTTTCAAGCTCTGTATATATTGTTGAAAACCGCATTAAAATCCGTTGCGTAGATTAAAAGATCTAAGCGTCCATAGATACATAGGGACAGACGGCGGAAAGCCTCTTAGTTTTAAACTATGTATATATACTAGCACATTTCCATGCTCTGCACTAAATAAATGGCCAATGTAAATATTTCCAACACAATAAAATAAAATAAAAAACATTACAAATCCAATAAAGATCAAAAATATTATTATTATTATTCAAACCGAACAAATAATCAAACATATCGTAAATAGTGACGTAACAAGCGGAAACCAATAAAATATAACAAACGAAATGCGAGCAGAAAACGAAACACATCCAACCAATAATAAAATAACTAAAAATCCCGGCATCCAATTTTCTGTTCGTAACGTCGAGCAACGCAGTCGTACATAAAACATACATAAACATGGCCGTTTCAGATTGCCCAGTCCACAACAGCATGTACTAGTTTACAAACTTGCTTCTCTGCACTCCCACTCGTACATTTTAGGCATAATGAATCCTTTGGTAACCGTATACCTTTTGTTTTCACTAAAAAATACATTAGCAATAGACAACACTTACAAAAACGCAACACATAAGTTTATTTACGAACGCATTGATCTTAACGATCATTCTTTAGTGTCAAAAAGTGATATATTCCCATACGTTGCCGCAATTTTAAAGAAAGGAGCGTACCTAAGCGCTGGTGCCTTGATTGATGAGAATTTTGTTTTGACTGCAGCCGATTCACTTTTCTTGTAAGTAATGATAACTTCCTCATTAAAATCATTAAAAATTATTTCATCAAATAGGTTAGAACAATGTTGAACGTTGTGGATCTAACCATTGTGCTTGAGATTTAATTTATGTACTATTTTATTAGTATTTGGAGTCAGCTTTTACTGCTATTCATTTTTGTGGCTCATCATGGCTTTCCCCTCTTTGCTTTTCGCTTAAATGTTATTGTTATTATACGAAATTTTGGAGAACAATGTACTTAAACTTTTTTTAGGCACTTACAGTGCACGAAAGACGTGTCTATGTGCAAATTATTTCCCAATAAATTGGCGCACGATGATCAGGTAGATCATGTTCCTAACCTCAGGTTAGTTTTTAGTTGAGCCATTTCTTTAACGCCTATTATGTTGACTACAGCAGTGTAGTTGATTTTGATGGAACATATTTATTTTATTAATTTAATATGGCAGTTGTTCTAGTGGATCTTGGTTCACGATTGCTTCTTTGCTGAGTAAATTATTATGTTCTTTGTTTAAATTTAGTGTTCACAGAAGCGTCCATTAAACACATCGCCTTTCTATTCCAGAGTACGGGAGTCCAAAAGAGTGCTCAGAGTTCGGCTCGGCAGTATCAACTACAAGAAAGGCGGGATCCTATTCCCGATCAAATATGTGGAGATCCATCCGTTTTTTACTGATATGAATCCTGAATACGACATTGCTCTGATCAAACTAGCGCATCCAGTTAGATATATGTCTAGCATGAACCCTATTAGGCTACAGAAGAAGCATAGAGACGTCAGTGCAACACACTTTATTGTTAACGCCTGGCCTGCGCCTACTGTGAGTATATATAATCTGTTATTATTATAAGTTTTAGTGTTGTTGTGACTGATTTCTGAGGACCTCAACAGAAGGTCCTCGAAAATTACGACATAACCTGGCCTGAGTCACTTGGGCTACAGCATTGAATCGATTAGGTTATATTATTAATTTTGTAAAGATTAGGTTATGTGGTATAAGTTTACAAACATTCGTATGTATAGGTATCTACGGATAAAAAAGCGTTTAAAATAATTTAAACGTCGTTCTTGTTATTTTATGCTTTTTTTTTTATTTTTTATTTTGCCATTTATTTTTATGCCAAAGTAGATAAGTGCCTAAGTGAGAAATGTGGTAAGGTTATTAAAAAATGGTACATGCTTTTTATGTTTTTAATCTTTAAATATTTTCGTTGCACTACTATGACAAAAAAATATTTGAATATACACCGTTATGGGGTGCCAATCAGCTCCCGACAACGTTCCATCAGTAGCGTCGACGGCATTGTGGCGTCACGAGTGGCAAATTCATTGCGGTGTTGAAATAAGTTAGACAAACTTCAAAATACGAAACGGTCACCCGTTCGTGTTCAGTACTATACACGCGTCGCTTGTTTTATGATTTTCATCCCTAATTCTCTAAAATATTTTTGATAGGATAAATATTAATATTAGGATAATAACCGAGAAATACAAAACTATAGGTAAGTAAAGTACAACAACTCCCTAAATATTAATACTGACTACGAATTGCGCAGCTCGCATAATTATGAAAAAACTACCAGTCGTTACCAGTAACGATACCAGTTACTTTTTTAATAAATAATAAATCTTTCAATTCAATTTGATTGACGTCGACAAGGCGACGAACGCGCGTAATTACCACAGGAAAATGCGAGGTCCTCAAAAGCGGATAGTAACCTATTTTGATACTGATTTTCATGTTATTCCATGAAAATATTGTAACGCCGTGTGGAGTCCGGCACAGTAGAATAGCACCAACCCCTTACACTCGTGGGTGTCGTACAAGGCTACTAATGTTTTCGAGACAAAAGATCTAAGCACCTCCTTAGACTGGAAAATGGGCAGCTGCGTTTTCCATTGTTATATTATAACACTGCGATCTCCAAGCCGCCTGCCGAGCGTGGAGATTATGGCAATAACCTCCCTTTTCGTGGGAGAGGCCCCAAGTCCTGCAGTGGGCTGTTGTGGGCTGTGATGATGATGATGATGATGATTGTAATGAGTAGCATGCTAAATGCTAATGAGCATAAATGCAGCATTTTATCATGGAGCAAAGCCATGGAGGAAATATTCTGTGTATTTTACAAATAATATTATTTGCTCTTTTGACAAAATTCAAACTGGCTTTCTGAATTCCAAAAAGTATTTGATGTTCCAAAGAAGTTAAATTTAATTGCAATCTCATTTTTTAAATATACAAAACATAACGACATAATTTATAAAACAATAAAACAGTATAACAGATAACAATTGTATACATAACTACTCTTTCTGAATTTTGAATTTTGTTTAATTATCTCAAAACCAACGTGCATTTTAGATGAGAGCTATCTATTTTTGAATTTTCATTATGTTTAGTGTTCTGTTTGGTTGGCTAATCAAAGTTCATATTTAGTAAAAGTAAATTCGAAAACAATTTAAATAGCACATACCACACTCTGAGCGGTGAGTCGCAGCTTCTGCCAGGGTCCACTTTCCGACTCATTCTACTCTTCTTTGTACCTTTCTAGATAGGTAACTTACATATTAGTGGTTTACATTAAAAGCAATTATTTATAGTTTATAGCTTTCACACAAGTCTTCGACGATCATAAATTGTTTGCCTTGACATGGTTTTGCCGGATATTAGGATCATATGTCATTCCCCGGCATTACTACATGCAATAATTCAGATCGATCCGTTGCCCTCTTCCTATGCCATGGGATGGCACAAATAAACAAATAAGTTTGGTATTATATTAACTTGTAGTAGGGCTTTATAAAGCCTTAGTAAGTAGTCCATCTGAATATCTGTCACCGGGATGGCACACGACACCGCTTTTTTTCTTTAAATTAGGAAGTTGCTGTTTCAGCCTTTGAGGTACAATACAAGGGCATAAGTGCATAATCTTAAGAACCGTAATGCTGTGCAGTTTTTAAAAGGTTTTAGTAATCATGAATAAAGAAATTCATTTGTAGAAGAAAATAAAATTCCTTTTGGTGCATCGTTATCCAAATTGAATTAACTGATAGAAAGATGTAACATGCCCACTATTACCCCACACAATAGATATCAGTACTTTACGGTACGGTTACAAATCCTAGAGTCACTGATTGTGCTGCCTATATTAATACATTTGAACAGAACCTAGGAGATGTACCTAGAACAATAAGGACTAAAGAAAGTCTGGATATTGCTGTGACTATTATCTCAAATGGCATGATAAAGGCTTATGAGGATAGCTGTTCTGTAAAAACAATATCAACCAAAATATTAGTACAGTTAAAAACCTTAGAAGCAAAACTGGGAAACTATTTAAATAGGCTAAAAAGACTCAAGATTGGGAGTCTTACCGAGAAGCCTTAACAACTTATAATAAAGAAATTAGGATGGCTAATGCGCAAGAGTTGACAAGTTCCTCGCAAAAGACAAACCTAACCAAATCGGCTTGCTTAAGTACCCAAATGGGGCATGCACAACAAACGAGAAAAAAACTCTTTTATTGGTATTGGTCCGCTTTTTTGGTGCCTCTGTAGAAGGTTTATCTTCTACCCAATCATCTCGCTCAGGTAATGAAGATTGGAGGAAGGCCTCACTTATAATAAGGCCATTCTAAATTAAATGGGCCTTTAAATCCTTTAAGCCATATATGGTTTCACATGATTCATAAATAATGTATACCCGGTATGTTTCCGGCTGTAACCCTGGATGAAACCTCACTTGTAGTATTTACTAGCAGGGGTTGTCCGCAAAGAGGAGTCTTATCTCCACTACCTTGGACCCCAGGGTTCACTGCCAGCAGTGGATTAGCTCTTATAAAAACAGCAGAGCCCAGGATTGATACGCAGGGATTTGCTAATGACCTGGTAATAATAGTCCGAGGCTTCTGTCAAATTATGCTTTCATACGTTATGCAACGAACGTTGAATGTTGTTGATAAGTAGCGCAAGAACAATGAGCTGTCCATAAATGCTGGGAAAACAGTGCTTGTACCATTTACCAACAAAAGGCAACATTACGTTTTAGTAAGACCGCGATTAAATGGCCAAATTATTGAGTTCTCCGAGAATTTAAACATCTAGGTGCAATTCTTGACCAAAAACTGACTTGGAACAGTATCTATTGAATTCCTTTGGCTATATGCAGCGGTCAGAAGATCCGTAACAACGTATGCATCCATAGTGTGGCATAACCAGAAAACTGCGATTAATAAGCTAAGCAAATAGTTTAGATAGTGCTTTCTTCATGGAACTAAATTGCATGATTGAATTAAAACACTTTTTACACAAATTACCTGATGATGATTTATTCGAAACCGGTCAAGTTTATTATAATAATCATAGTGGAATTTGTGTAAAAAAGTATTTTAATTAAATCATTGGGATATTATTAGACCGTGCTACGGCACGGTGTAGCGTCCTCACAGAAAAAATGAAATGAAAATATTTATTGGGAACACACGTTACAAGTCTGTAAGAAATTATAAAAAATCTTGTGAGATAAGCGACAATGCATTACGAATTAGGGTTATGCATAACAATGACGTATCTATGGTTCTTGAATTTTGTAGCATGAAATATACAGTCTTTTCCCTATCTAATATTGGCGGTTCAAATAATATCGTGCCGATCAAATAATACTCTTTTTTATTACATTTTGTGTATTGGGAAACTATCGTCTTTGATTGTCAATTAGATTTATCTTATATATTTTAATGCTAATTCGGCATAATGGCATGGATAAAGTTATGAACAATTTTAAGGAAATCTCGAGATTTCACGCGAATCAATTTCGTGGGCAGGGCTTTCTAGCTATTATTGTTGTATAGTAAGTACGTCTCAGTAGAAAAAGACAAAAGTGGTGCACGACAACGGTAAGTAACAGAAATCTAAATAAATTGACTTAATTTATGTATTATCTACAGAAATTTAGTCAAGAATCTACATTTATTTAAATATCTAATTTCTTTTTATTTCGTATCGTCATCGTGGTGAAACTTACTTTAGGTAGGCACGGAAGTTGTCAACAAATTTTATTAATGAATCTATGAAGTTAGGGAAGAGACTTTGTACATTAATCCTGAATGAATAATTAATGTAATGAAGGTCTATATATAACGTTAATCACATTCTTCGAAGGTCCATCGTCTTTTATCACCAATATTGTCATCTTGGCGTTAATCTTGGCTTACGTCTTAACCATGATCATGACCGCTATCTGACTTCCGTGACTCTGTCAATAGGAAATGGTTCTTTATTCGCCGGAGTCCATACTCGCCGAATTCCATTCTTGCCGGATTCAATCCAATCTCGCCGGATTCCGAACTCGCCGGACTCCAAAATTGTCAGTATACGTACTGTTAAAAAGGGTACCTGATCGGATTGGATCACGTTTACACATTCAACTGCCTAAATGTGCAGGTTTTATCACGGTGTTTCCCCTCACCGTAAGAGCATCGGTTAGTGTCCAAAATGTACGTAACTCAAAAACGAGATATTGGTACATGGCAGGTCTGAGATTTGAACCCGGTACCTCGGCGTACGAGTCAGATCCCTTAACTATTCGGCCACCGCTCTAATTTATCATCAATGTATCCCTCTTATCTTCGACCACCACAATTATTATAGTATACTCAACAGGGCCGCACATCAGAAGAGCTACAGCAGCTACAGTCAATGGAGGACATCAAGAGGCGGAGGATCCTGCAGGTGTCTCACTTACACCCAACTGAGACGGAGAAGTGTGAAGAGGAGATGGAAGGTGTTGACGTGAACACCACCAACACCTTGATGTGCCTAGATCCAGCACTTGGGTCTGAGCCTTGCTCGGTAAGCTCAAATTAATCCTATATTATAGTTATTGTTATAGTAGTGCAAGAGTAGCGCCCCTGGTGGTGTTGTGTATTTGTGGATGTCCATAGGCAACGGTTACTACTTTCCATCAGGTTTCCGCATAATATAAAAATAGTAACTATAGGTAACAATATTATACATTCGAAAGTTTGAAGATGTTTTCATGTTTGTTTGTTACTCCTTCACGCAAAAACTACTTAACGGATTTTGATGAAATTCGGCTGTAATATAGTTTATAAACCAGAAAAGAACACAGGTTATTATTTATCCTAGAATTCAATTTGGATCCCGCGAGAACGGCTCCAGATTGTAGTAACAAAATTTTACGCGGACAAAGTCGTGTGCAAAACCTAGTTCGTGAATATGTACAGTACAGCCTGAGAAGTCTCCTGATAACATGTAAATCTACATTCACAGAGAGAAGTGGGCGCCCCGGTGGTCCTCAACGGTGTCCTGTGGGGCATAATGTCATCATGGAGATCAGAAGACTGCGAGATTGAGCCTGCGCCCTCATTCGTGAGCCTGGTGTCAGCTCCCGACACATACTCCTGGATCCACTCCACAACGAGAGGCCATAGATGGAACAAAAGTTACAAGGGCACCTTATCAGACGGTCTTGCTGAAGATTACGATGATAATAATGTTTAAGGAACACTGTTGTTTTATTTTATGAAGGGGAATAGACGGGGCGCCGTAGGTTTTTCTACGTCAACGAATATAAGAACAATTCCACTTTGTAGTTTTCTTTTACTTGATCGCGTAGGATTACCTACGGCGCCCTCACAGTCTAGAAGGTTTTTGTTGGAATTATCACCATGACCAGCCTACCTTAGTCCACTGCTAGACCTAGGCCTCTTTAATGAGCGCAGAAGCACTCTGTCTTCGGCTGGACGCATCCAGCATCCATCTATAATTGATAATTATCAACTTTACGTCAATTCAGAATTTGGCAGAGCAGGTCATTACAGTAGAGCGATTACCATACGACTCCTGCCCATAGTAACAGTGGAACCTAATACAGTTCCATAATATTATATTCAGTCTCTTGAATGTGCCGGTTTCCTTACAATGTGTACATAACTCAGGAAAAGTCTTTGGTATATGGCGCCACTGGGGTCGTACTTGGTATTTTGGTACCTTTCGTTTACGAGGCCGACCAGCTAGCTATTACTCCTCCGACGCTCCCCGCATTGTAACCTTAGATACTACTGGGGTGGTAGGTACTGTACTTAGGTGGTTGGGTATGGATGGATATAAGTGAAGTACCTTAAAACCTACCTTTCGAAAAACAACCATCCTTCACGCAACTAAAACTATTTTTGTTAGAGACTTTGTCTGTAATAGATAAAGTCATATCAAATCAAATCAAATCAAATACGTTTATTTAGTTTAGGTTTTCACAAACACTTATGAACGTCATACAATATAGAATTAATGTTAGGTACCACGGCACCATCGAACGGACAACGGTTTCTTGGCCAGTATGTAGGGCCACATAAAAAAAGAAAACAAAAAATAGACTCCGCGGCCAAAGATTTTATTCTTTGTCCGCGACGGACGAAAGCGGCGCCTGCCGGCCACTTGTCACTTTGACATTAACATATGTGTAATGTCATTCGATATGTCACCTAGCGCATCGATGATGCCGCTCGCCTATAGTGATTAACCAATACAATATCTCTGAAACTGACTTAATATGTAAATAGATACTGAATTTAGTGAATTAAAACAAACAATAACGTACCCTATGGTAAGTACATACTCCATTACGATAAGTACAATGCAAAGAAATGTATACAATGCAGTCACAATTTCAGTTTAGTAACCTTACTTTCTCCTTATAGATCATTTCAACCACAATTAATTACTTGACAATACAGTAATCCAAGCAGAAAATACTAAGGAATACAGAGTACAATGAAATATAAAGCTGGAACATATAATTCACTCAAAGTACGCATTTATAGTGAAATGTAGGCTGGTGGGTATATGTGTACTTTCTCCACTTTACTAATACATAAATGTGGAGTACTCAATTTGCATAGGTTTTAATTCAGTAACTTTTTCTTAATACTGGACTTAATCATAAAAAGTTATGGAAAGACATACGGTCTTATTCATAAAAAGTTATGGAAAGTATATAGGTTTCATAGAGAAAAAAAATTATATATAGAAGCAGAGAGTACAATCCGAGTTGAAATACGAGACAAAATATCATACATCTCTACAACCATAGCCTCCTTCACACACACAAATGCAAATGCAGGGACGGAACAAGGCAGTTCATCTGCAGATGTTAAATTTTGCTACGACTTTCTACTAGTAACGTACACACAAAATCTGACTTGTTGGCGTATTTCGCTCCTGACGACTTCGTCATTTCTTTAATCTTGTACTTATAATTTAATATTGTCATTATAATAAAAGGTAAGGTGTCTAGTAAATCAAACCCACGCCCTGATACCGACCACCGTCTTTTCGATCTCTCGATTCTACATACCGCGAATCGGCAGTGCTTGCTTTTGCTAAAAGGAGGGTTAAGATTTTGACCAGTTTGAATGTTTATTTGTTGCCTCATAACTTCTAAACTAAGTAGGTACCTTCTTTCTTATCATTAGAAGCGTCTTCATTGTCCACAGGTAGGCCTATGTGACTTCACAATAAATTGAATATGATGTCCTCTAGAGGACATAATCATCAAAAAAAAAATTATAATGAAAAGGATAGGTACATTAATATATGAAACAGGCAGTATATTCTTTATTTTCAGTAAAAATTCATATAATGATGGTGCACCAGGACAGAAGGGACTTGCATCTAATTATTATCTTGTTCTTCAAAATGTTTACAACGCAGCACTTCCAATTTGCAACCCAGACATTACCATGTCTGGTCTTTAGGAAACCTAGAAAAACAAATAAATGTAATTAAACGTAAATACGCAATTAATCCGTTGTTTCATAAAATGTCTGACATTTAAAATGTCATTTAGGTATATTTTGTGTATGAAACCCTAATACATATAAAATTGTGGACCGCTATTTACAAGATTTGAGTATTAAAATTCTATACAATAAATACTAAGTCCGACCCTGTTAGCATCAAAATATTTTCGTTCCTATTTAGACACCGAAATATTCCTTAATTTGGCAATAATTTTAAATCTATCTTTAATGGCATATTGTTTTAAGGTAAAGCATTTCAATTATTGCAAATTCACACTATTGCGATGCTTATTTTTATCACAATTTCTAAAATTAATTTCCGATCGCTGCAACCACGAATGAAATTACTTACCGATGAAAAGATAATCCATTTGGATTTTCATACTTTGCGCTTTCTCATAAATGTGCACTAAATTACACCGTCTTTTAAATGGTTTGATTTAAATTTAATTAGCAAATTATAAGATTTACACCGATGTTTCAATAGAAACGTCAGGTCGTTAGGCCCTCCAGCAATATGTCGAACGTTCAAAGATTGCGCGCGTCATTTTCCGTGAACTTATTCCAATGGATGAAAAAACGGGATAGCAAGATTCATAATCATTGTAGAGCGAGCGAACAGCGTATATTTGTTATTTGTGTTTAGTCTGTTATGTCTGTGCTAGGTTTTAAGTTGCTAAAATATGGTTCTTGAAAAGCATTCTTCATAAACGCATATTACCGCTACAACGCTCAATAACTGCTTTATAACTTAAATAATACCAATCCCTTCTATAAACCTATATTAATGATAAACATGGCCGCCGTCACACGACCAGCAGATTTTATTCGCTAAGTGATAGCGATTTTATGTTTTTGCCTATCAATTCATCAAAACCACAACATGATGATGCGAATCTGTATTATTAGCCTGAGGAACCCTATCCGCGGAGTGAAGATCGTGCGCTAACGTCACGGCAGTAAATTTCGGGTGAAAGCAGGACAGCAGATAGCGGCGATGGAAGACTCACTTTGCTGGAGGCGCTCGGGACGGAAGGACGTGCTCACTAGCCATTACCTGTGTTAATTTCATTGTAAAATTATTTGAGAGAAATATAGATTTTGTTTTGTTGTTAATATTTTTTTTAAATAAATCCCTTGGAGATTTGTATTTGATAGTATTTTATTATATCTTTAGCTATTAGAGGTTAATGTAACGTTTATGAAAACGGAATTACAAGATACATTTTAAAGGCCTAATGAGTCTAACTGAGGGAAACTTTTAAACCTACTATAAGATATTTTTATGAATAAGACCGTAAAACTACTGTAAATTATAATCTAGAGTGACGTAGGATATTTAACATCTTAAGTATACGCGGGCGAGCGCCCCATACGTCATGACCCTATAGCATTTTCGTATAGGTATTTGTAATATATAGTATACAAGTGTAGGTGAAGGAGTGGTTAATGTATCTGACTCGTAAGCGAGAGGTATCGGGTTTCAATTCCACTGCGGCCATGTACCAATGAATCTTTTCTGAGTTATGTACATTAGTTGAGTGCTAACTGGTGCTTACGGTAAGGGAAAACATCGTAAAAAACCAACACTTTCAGACGACTGAATGTGTATCCATGACCCAATCTGGTCAAGTTCTCCTGGTAGCAGGGTCATGGATGTCAGATGGCTGACGCTCCACTGTAATTATCTGATCTCCCAAATTCTGGATCATGGTCAACACGGCCAGAGCACAACCGGTACGTTAACGCCAAGATATATATATATTTTTATAGATTTGATCTGCTCCATCTACATATTTTGTGAACAAACATACCCTGCAATAGTTCAGAGCTAAAACTTCTGATATCAACTCCGAAGCTGCGGCCGGAAGGGGAGAGAAGTTGGCCTCGAACTTCGGAAGTTTAAGACAGCAGCAAGTGAAACAAGGTGTCTCGTCTTGCCTCGAGATAAGCAGTTGTGAACATTGCCTTGAACACTAACTATCATACTACATTAATTATTTGAAGCTTGAACTATTGTGTTGAGTTCAAACGTCATATCGTTGCTTTTGCGACATTCGAGTTTGTAGTACTTGATTTAAGTCTTATTGTAAATATATTTAGTAAACAAATACAGTATAACACTAACTTTTACAATAAACTGCCTTAACCTAATTTTAGCGTAATTTATTATCTCATCATTGAGCGTCGGTGGCCGAGCGGTTACAGATCCGACTCGTACGCCAGAGGTCCCGGGTTCGAATCCCGCTCCTGCCATGTACCAATGACTGTTTACTGAGTTATGTACATTAGTTGAATACTAACCGATGCTCTTACGGTGAGGGAAAACATCGAGATGAAACCTGCACATTCAGGCGACTGGATGTGCAACCATGATCCAATCTGGTCAGGTTCCCCTGGTAGCAGGGTCATGGAGGTCAGATGGCAGTCGCACCACTGTAATTACCTGATCTGCCAAATCCTGGATCATGGTCAAGGCGGACCCCGGGCCCTCGTTCTCGAGAGCACAACCGGGACATTAACGCCAAGATGATTTTTTTTATTATTATTATCTCATCATCATCATCATCACAGCCCATAACAGTACACTGCAGAACTTGGAGCCTCTCCCACGAAAGGAGAGGTTATTACCATATTCTCTTCGCTAGGCAGCAGGGATAGAGATCGCAGTGTTGTAAATATAACAATGGAAACCGCTGCTGTCCATTTTCCAGCCTACGGAGATTTTAAATCTCTTTCCTCGAAAACATGAGTCCTCGAAAACGCCCACGACTTTAAGGAGTTGATGCTATTCTATTCTGCCGGACACCACACGGCAAATGATTGTCTACTCAAATTAAAATACCTACAAAAATAAAAACATGTACGTTTACAACATATAATATATTTTTACCAGTCTACCCAGGCATTTGACCGTCATCTACAACAGCCTATTCATTCGAGCCTTGAAGGCGTCCAAATTATAATGATAAGGAAACACTCGCAGGCGACGTGTTCGATTCCTTAGCCGTACGCATTATAAAGGTACAACCAAAGCGGCTCGTGCGGATAGCTGGAAGAACCACGACATAGAATAATTCCTGTAAATTTAAATAACTAATCGGAAATTTTCTTAGCTTAATTACATTCAGTTATAAGCAATATATAGGTATGTGTTATTGCCGAAGACGGAGCGAAATGCACTAACAGAATTAGAAAAGTGAACCCCGGGCCTTCCCGTGCCGCGCGAGAGCGTAACCAGGATTTAGGTACCTGGTAATGTTGAGATGCTGTACATACTATTACATAGAGCAGACAATAAATATAATATTCAAATAATTTAAAAAGCTCACAACAACAATACAAAACCCACAAAATGATGTAGTAACAAAGTTTTCGACTTTGAAGTCATTGTTTGTATTCTAGGAAGTAGGAAGTCAAGATTTATGCTTAACAAAAGCTGATTGTGTACACCCAAACAATAGGGCAATCCAAAGCTTCGAGACGTAGTCGGCACTTATAAGTTGTGCGGTAAGATTTAGGGATGAGACGTTTATCGAATTAAGGCTATCAAATTTTCCAAAATACCTTTAAACCTTAATAAATGACGATGAATGTCATGAATGATTTAAAAATCTGGTGCCAACGAGCGTGAAGGGGAGTGTTTAAAACTAGAGAAAACAGCACGAAGAGATTTTTTTTTTCATTAAACTCGCTTTGTGTCTTGGAATAAGCTGGACAAAGTTACTTGGTCAAGTTACTGTGACCGCAATTCGAAATGCGGCCTAAAGTTGTTTCAGTCATGTTTGCCAGAGAAATGTTTGCATTACCTGTACGATGCATCCACCGTTTTGCCATAGCACTGTACCTATGCCTAAATATAGAAACTGTAGAAACAACATTGACCGTAACACACAGCCCTGCGGGACCCCAATGTTCACGAATTTGGAGTCAGAGCAGAAACTGTCGACTACGACCTTTACAGTCCGTTATATCCTATCACATCATTTATTCATAGTAATAGTCATACATCATCATTCAGATAATAATTAGACAGATACCCATTTGGACAACTTCTCAGGCAGCCTATAGGAATCTTCAGAAAGGTGTGATTTGTGCCACACCCGATCGAATAGCTTTGAATAATTAAAATCTAATGAATAGATTTTTATTCTTGAAACTTCATATTATCACTTAAAGAAATATAATAATAATAATCGTCTTGTAAATAATCTATATCGATATTGTATTGTAGCCGACAACGTAGGTACAACACTAGTGTAATAGTTTTGTTTTGTTTGCATTGAAGGTAGGGGTATTCTCAAATGAAAACAAATCAATAGAGTCAACTTATAGTTTCCAAGTAATTTAGATTGATTTGAGCAGTAGAGGGCTTTCGACAGTGTCCCTCAGGAGATTTTGAGGGTTCTGAAATCAAAGGCTGTGCCCGAGGAACACGAGGGATTATCCAGAACATTTACGCCAACATTGAAGCCGTCGTCAAAACCATCGTAGGCCATACTAATCTCTTTCCAATAACTGTAGGTGTTCACCAGGGTTCTATCCTGAGTGATGATGATGACTTATAATTTATTTGATTTATTGCTATTCGCAAGAATTAAATTTGTATGAATTGTGTTGGTATAGATAGTTCAACTCAGTTGTGCGCGCGGCGCTATGTGTGCGTGCGCTTGTAAATATACAGCTTTCATTTATGTGGCAGTGACGCGACCACTTGGCGTGCCAATGGCGTGGCGTCATTGTGACGTGTCTGTATATGTACAAGGTTTACCCACACATAGGGCCGCGCGCACTGAGTTGAAATATCTGTACGCATCTAATGTACAAGATTCCATAAAGCATTCGTCGAGATTCGATCGTGCGAAGGATCGCGATCGCACGCAAATACGCATCCAAAGAATAGGATATAATAAATCATTCACTTTTGCCAAAAAGCTTTAGGTGCCGGATAGATAAATAGATCATAATTTTCAGATACAGTAGGTACCTAAATAATCCCTAACATTTTACTATGACGCCAAACCTGTAGATATAGTTGTGGTCAGGTTAGTCCCACTGGGGGTACTCATAGTACCAGTTGTGCCTAAGTATCGTTGCTATAATTAACTTATCCGGAGCGGAGAAAGGAGGCCGAGTGGTTAAGGTATCCAACTCGTAAGCGAGAGGTATCGGGCTTGAATCCCAGTGCCACCATGTGGCAATGACTCTTTTCTAAATTGTGTATATTAGATGAATGCTAACCGATGCCTTTAAACTTTTATTTAAACTTACTCTACTAGCTCTTACGGTGAGGGAAGACATCGTGATGAAACCTGCGAATTCAGGCAACTGAATATGTAACCATGATCTAATCTGGCCAGGTTCCCCTGGTAGCAGGGTCACGGAGGTCACATGGCAGTCGCTCCTCTATAATTATCTGAACTACCAAATCCGGAATTATGGTCAATTCGGACCCCGGGCCCTCGTGCGCGAGAACACAACCAGGACATTAACTCCAAGATGATTATTTTATTACTATCTATAATTAACTTAACCAGTGGTCGTACCATAAAGTTTATACTTAAACTTAGTTTAATTTGATGGGTCGTAGGTCGTATAGGTATGGCGTCACATTAAAAAAAATTTGTTCTATCTGAAAATTATAATATTTTTTCTGACTTGCGCTTTCAGCTTTCCTTCCCAAAAATGTATGAAACATGAATGATGTTCTTCGTCCGGGCTAGACCTCAAAGCCGCGGAATTACCTAATTCCTAGCGATTTGCCCGAACATAGCTTGTCGCACATTCGTCTTAATATCATTCGTACGAATTGCACGACCAAATTCTGACCCTCCGAGCTCTATGGAACCTCGCCCGCTAGATGCGTACATCGTCACAGCCCGTAACAGTCCACTGCAGGACTTAGGGCCTATCCCACGAAAGGGGAGGTTATTGCCATAATCTCCACGCTTGGCAGGCGGGTTGGAGATCGCAGTGTTTAAATATAACAATGGAAAATGATGCTGCCCATATTCCAGACTACGGAGACTCTTAATATTTTGCCTCGAAAACATTAGTTGCCTTGTACGACACCCGTGAGTGTAAGGGGTTGGTGCTATTCTACTCTGCAAGACACCAAACGATTTATTCGTGTGATACGCACATACCTACGTACCATCCACATTGCGACCGGCTTTACTTTCGCACGATAATGTACGCAAAGCTTTTTTTATACCACTAATGCCCGGATTCTGAAACGCTTGTCAATGTTAATCATCAATTAGAACTCTATCCGTCTCTGTTTACAACTCACCATAGATAAGGATGGAAATTTTTAAAAGATTATTAGCAATTGATTAACTTATGGGAATCTGGCCGTAAGCCACTAAACCAGCAGTTACCGAAGACGTTTGCAATTACAGGTGTTTAATTTGTGTATTCCCGATCCCTAAAAAACCTTTTTACGCCCTTTTTGAAGAACTCCATGTTGTACTTACTTGGAAAAACAAGCCCATACAGCAGTAGGTACACGATTTACTTCATAGACCCTAAAAAAAAGAAAGCTTAACTATTTTATTATTTGTAAACTAACGCGCAGCGCCCGCATAGTCCCCGCACAGTCACCGCGTCGTGTGTGCGCCATAGAGTAGACTGCACGATTTCAGTCCGGTTGCTACGCGGTGACTATGGTCGCACAAGACGTACGCGTTTACTGTCCGGTTTGTAAGCGGCGACGTATAAACATGCACTAAGAGTGAGTGAAAGAAAATTCTTCTGAAACCGTTCGCTGTCATCTTGGTCCTAACACAAAATAGAAAACTAACAGAAGGTCCACTCGCGTCGTCTTCGAAAATTATTACCTAAACTTGCCGCCTTACTAGGGTTGCTACTGTATACATTCTGAATTTTGAAAAGAGTATTTAAAAGATCGATTGGAATTTTAAAGGTCGTTCACAATAACATGTCCCTTGCAAAGGAACAATATCGAATCCTTGCGATAATGTGATTATAAATGCTTCCCAAGCTGTTCACATTGTGTTCAAGATTTTCCATACCAGCTTAAGACATTATGCCTTTAGTAGGCGTAATAATAATCTACTGTTCATTCACTTTTTAAAAATTCATCGCCACCTGATTATATCATCAGACCCTGAGAATAATCTTTCCCTATATCAATATCAGGTAATCAATTGATTAAAAATTTCATTCACAAATAAATTGATGAAAATGCAATATTATGATATTAGTCAGTTGATCTGATGATGGAAAAGGAAGGTGGTCAGCGATTTTTTTTTATATTATACTAGACAGGAATTTCCGACTAGAAACCATTAAGGTTTCTTATTCTGTTAAAAACTGTCACGTGGTGCCTGAAACTGTTCAACTAGTTCTAGGGTCTCTAGCGGAAGACCTTGGTCAACCGCGCTTCACCATCGGCATTAGAACTCGTAGCGGTGCTGAAGTTCGACTAGCCTCAAAGTCTGAAATGGTCACCCATCAGTTCTTGGACTCTGCGTGCGTTGCTTATATGATATTAAGTAATCTTAGTTACGTACAATTACTTTTATTTTATCAATAATAATATCGTTTAATTAAATAATATTATGACTATGGTTATTTTTTTATTATATTAATACATTCTTATTCTGACTAAAAGTAATATTTACACATTAAACATATAAAAAAACCAACCAATATATTAGATTATTTACAAAATATAGACTCATCTAACTTAAAGCTAAACAAAACAAAAAAAAAAAATTACAATTGTCTGTCGATAAATAGCCCGCCTCTGACAGTACCTGGGACAAAGGTGCCCATCACGCTCGCGGCATTGCGACGTTGAATGGCTATGGCTAACCTTTGCACCAGGTACAATCTTCGCCCTAACTCGCTCGCCATCGTCTTTGCCTCAGAGCCCCAACTGCCCATGGTCTCCATAGCGATGGGCACAAAATAATATTGTGCATCCAACGCCGCATATTTTTGATGTTTTTTATGCGCAGCGTCCTCCGCAGCAGCCGCTGGAGAGAGGACGGTATGACTCAGGTGACTCGGGGCAACAGTGCTGATACAAGTAGCGTCCCATACGAGGCACTTACCTTTTTTCCACGGCACCAAAGTCATACCGTCCGGTCTTTTGCCATCGGATATATTTAGGCCCGGTGGCTCAAGCAGGCAAGGGACATCAGCTGACACTAGGGCTCTTCGAACTATATTGTTGAGAGCATGATGCCGTGGAAACCTCCCCGTGCAACGACGACAGCTCAAAGCGTGGTGGCCATCAGCCTCCACCATGGAGCCGCAGATGCATGTATGAGGTTCACAGACCTTGCAGCCCAGCCGGAGAGCCACCGCCACACGCAGTGAGCTGTCGTCTAGCAAAGTGCCCAGATGAGGCGACGGCAGGGCGTGCAACCATGCTCCCGATTCTGGTTGAGACACAGCCCGGAGTCTAGCCAGATCAGCTCCCGAGGCAACCTCCAACAACTGATCCCTGTTTCGCTTGGCCGAAACATCATCCCAAGCGCGCTGGACGTATGGTTATACTATAATGGCTTCGTGCCAACCAGCGTTGAGCGCCAACCAAGCTGTTATGGCCCCAGACACGAAGGGTAGGCTCATCTCGTCACCGTCTGTCTTACGTATTGTAGCGACGAGTCCAGCCACCCCATGCGCCGACGCCAGAAAAGCCGGCAAACCTACGTCCCGCGCGCAACGCACACCAATACCCCCATACCGTACTGGGAGAGTTGCTTGCTTCCACTGTAGCTCACTAAAATCAACATTTAGTATCGACTCTGTCGTCGATTTCAAAGCCTCATCAAATGATGAGACTTCATCTTGACAAATCCAAGTAGGCGTAGTCAGCAACAAATATGTTAATTTCGGAAGGGCGAAGCACATACGCAATAAAACAAGCGCTACGTGGGCCGAAATATCTTTAATACGTTCTTGAGCCGTCAAAAGAAGGCGTTTTCGGGATGAGATTGCTTCTGGCACTCCAACAAAAATCGGAGACCCTAAAAGTTGAATGAAGAAGTCGTTATTTCTGTGAGGCCAGGCATGACAGAACTAAAGCGGGAAAAGTATGTGCGGGCATGAGCGCCACAGGGGAAGAACTCGCATTTAGAAGGATTAACCTCCAGACCCAGTTCTTTGAAGCGAGGAACAAGAACCTTTAGATCCTGATAAACTTCTTCCGGCGAACCCCCCAATGTGCTGTCATCAAGATACCACGCGTTAAGTGGTGACTTGAGTTCTGATATGACTCTGTGTATTCCTAAGCAGAAAACGAGCGGCCCCAGCGGATCCGCGCGATGTTGCGCTCCTACCTGAGACGAAATTAAATTATTGTTGAAAAAAAGGTTTGAAGGAGAAAAATATACTTCAAACAGAAAAGGGTACAGAGATGGAATTTTGTCTTTGACTTCGCTCAAGATAACGTCTCTTTCCAGAGTGTTAAATAATATTCAATTTAAGTCGACACTACAACGAATTCTCGCGTTAACAATCACGATCGAGTACAGCTTGAAACTGCTTGAGAATGCCTGTAAACGTAACGTCAATGTGTACGTGACGGAAATGGCGCCATATGGCGTTTTCAGTGGACCTTCTGCTTGGGGCGGGCCGTTCTTTATTTTGTGGTTCTAAGCTGTGAGGTACACTCCCTGTCGATGGCAACGATATATGTATATGTCGCAGCCAGATGGTTAAATTAGCCGGTTAATTAAACAGCTCGATTTTAAGGAAAGTATTTAATTGAAAATTTGCTAAATTCATGAACTTTGAAAGTATCGTGTAATAAACTATATTGCCCCGAGCTTTGTTAGTAGCAGCCATTCGGCTGCGACATATTCAAGTTGGGAGTTCCGCCCAATCTACATACTTTCTTATCAGATCGCCATCTAGCCTAAGTTCGTGATACCAGCAGCCAATTCAATTACTCCTACAACACCTGCATACTGCAAACTTTCAGATATCGCAAGATAGATGTCGCTTTACATTCCAAGTGACTGCGTTTCGAAGCTACCCTTGCCGCCTGAGGGTTTTTAACTTTATAGACAGATGGCGTACTCAGCAACAGAATTGATATTAGCGGGCGCATGGTGGCATAACAAGCTATTGGATGTTAACAAGCCGTATAATTCTGTTATCGGACGTATCATACAGTGCGCTCAAAATAAGTAAGCCTTGTTTTTGTTTTTGTCGATTGCTGCAGCAACGCATTCGTAATGCCTTCTGAAGATTTTTTTTGACGACATGAGTGGTTCAGTTGGTTAACATGCCGGTCGCCACGTAGAGGTCCCGGGTTCGACTCCCGGCCGAGCAGAAATTGAAATGATGAATTTTAATTTGTTACGGGTCTGGGTGTAGTATGTATTTAAAAGATATATAAGTAGCTTATCAGTTTTCTGGCACCCATAACACAAGCTTAGCTTACTTTGGGGCTAGATGGCGCTGTGTGAATTTGTCCAAGTATATTTGTTATTATTTTTTAGTGTGATTACGCGTGTGAGGGCCCGGGGTCCATCTGGATCATGGTCCAGAATTTGACAGATCATGTAGTTACAGTAGAGCGATTGCCATCTGACCCCTGTTAACAAGGGAATCAGACCAATAATAATAATAATAATAATAAATCTTTACTTTCTCCACAATAATCATCTTACAAAATTAGGATACAACACATCACGACATTAATTATGGTATTGAGGGAGACTGGAGCTTACGGTAGGTCAAGCCTGTGTTGTAAGTCTCGAGGGATCCCTCACTGTAGTATGAATATATTATTGCAGCATATATTATTCCAATATAATAGAATAAGATCAATGAGTGCTTTCTATAAAGCATTTTCTATGTTAAGTATTTCGAAAAGGGCGATGTCCAATCCATATGCCATACATACGAAATTATGGCAATACCCTCCCTAATACGGAGGAGGTTCAAGTCCTGAGGCCCTATTTTTGAAACCGCTCGCATACGCTAGCTATCTCTTTCACACTCGTTATAAATTTATAGAGATAGAAAAGACAAGCATTAGAAGGCGAGCGCTAAGGTGGATGCGATCGGTTTCAAAAATCATCATCACATAACAGTCCACTGCAGGACTTAGGGTCTCTTCCATGAAAGGGGAGGTTATTGCCATAATCTCCACGCTTGACAGGCGGGTTGGAGATCGCAGTAATATAAATGCAACAATGGAAAACGTTGCTGCCCATTTTCAACTCCACGGAGACTTTAGATCTTTTGCCTCGATAACATTAGTCGCCTTGTACGACACCCACGAGTGTAGGGGATTGGTGCTATTCTACTCTGCCGGACACCACACGCTACACAGTTGCAAAAAAATTGTTCCTAAAAAATGGGCCTACAGAATACCAGCGCTGTAAGTCGTTTCTTGCGCCGCCTCCTTTGCTGGCCCCCGCGGCACCGACAGTGGCATGGTAGGCTACGTACCTATTGTTTCAAATATTTTTATTATTATATTTTATTATGTAATAAATGTATTGTATTTGCTTCTTTCTTTCTTTCCAAAAATAGGGCCCATTTTTTTTTTTTTTTTTTTTATATTAAACAAGACAAGCATTTGACCGCCATCTCACCTGTTGGTAAGTGACGATGCGGCCGAAGATGGAGCATGCTCGTCTTGGAACAGCCTATTCACTCTAGCCTTGAAGGCATCCAGATTATATTGATCAGGGAACACACTCGCAGGCAACGCGTTCCACTCTTTAGCCGTACGCATTATAAAAGTCAAGCCAAAGCGGCTCGTGCGGATAGTTGGAAGGTCCACGACATAAGGATGAAGCGCTCGCCCGGATCGCGTCTCCCGATGGCGGAAAGGGGATGGCGGAATGAGGTCGTGCAACTGCTTCGCACACTCACCGAAATGTAACCTGTAGAAGACCGACAGACGCGCAACCCTACGCCGATGCTCGAGGCTCTGCAGCCTAGCTTCAATCAACTGTGGGTCACCAATCATCTTCTTTGCACGTTTTTCCACCGAATCCAAAGCCGCCAGTTGATATGATATCAATGGTGTGATTAGTAAAACTAATTGGTGAAAATGAAACTCGAAAACTAATTTGGATATCTCGAATTGTCGTTTATTACACAATTAATTATTACAGTACATACATAGTGGTAAATAATGTACATCGGCTAGCTTCGGCTTCGTATTTACTCACACGCGCGCGACAGAGACGGCGCTCTACGAAGCCGACCTATCCGATGTGCATTTTACATTTGTTTTATCCATATGAGGCAATTCCTTAAGTACAAAAATTATTCGATATTTACAACTCTTAAACTTAACTAAATCTAATTTCTTTATTTCGCATTCCATGTATTACATATAGATGTAGGAATTACGATGTTATTCAGACACAGCGTACGGTTTCGAAGTGCTTACAGTAAATATACAGATAGATATGTACAAAATTATTCGCAAAGGCTGGCTGCTACATCCATGAAAAAGTATACACTTTTTGCGAGTAACATATCACACTATTTTAAAGATAGTTTTCAGTCAGTCAGCATCAAAGAGATTGGAAAGTTAACCACCTTCTCTGTGGTCAGTATCCATCGGGGCGGTTGCATCAAATTGGTACAGAAGATCTACCCAAAACCAGTATAAAGAAGCCAACCTAGCTGTTGACTGTAGCTACCTAGGTACTGTAGCATTAGAACGATTTTGAAGTATTAACAACAAAATGTGATGTCTGATGTAGCAGCTCTTTTTCAGAAATCGTCTAAATAGTTCAAGCCCCTACTTCTAGCTCAATTTAACGCTAGCCTGTTTTCATACATTTTAAATACAAAGTCCTCAATCAAGTATTTGTTCATGATAAATGCTTATAAAATAGTTTATTTTACTTTACCATCGTGAGACCTCATTGAGATATGAGACCTCATTTAAAATTACTCTTATTTGTTAACTTGATAGTGATGAGATGACTTTATGTTCAGTTGCGGGTCTGCTATGCAGATGTCACCTCTGGGAACCCAGGGTTCGATTCCCGACCGGGCACTTTAAATCGTAAATTTTAATTTCTGTCTTAGGTCAGGGTATTAGGGTGTAATGTATATGGAGGTAGGGTATGTTGTAGCAACAGTTCGCGCGCGAACCGTCGCTGAAACTGCGCATTCGCGACATTTAGACGCGCCCTTACATGCAAATTTAACAAGTATTTATGTGCCTACAATCTAAAATCCATAGTACAAGCTTTGCTTAGTTTGGTGCTAGTACGCTTTGCGAATTTGCCCAGGAACTTTTTATTTATTTACATACCTCTATTCATACTGGCTCTCTTAGAAAATGAAGTCAAAAATGTTCAGAATAGATGCCGCATGCATTCTTGCTGGACAACAGAAATATATAAGGCGACGGTATCTATACAGGCGGACTCCTCATCTTGACGCCGCCCTCCCACTGTCAGGAACAGTCAGGCAGTCTGACCGCGCCCGACAATTCCAGATAGAGCTGGATCGTGCCCGACAAATCCAGGCGGATCAGGACCTTGCCCTTAATGGCAAGCATAGCTCGACCGCGCCCGACAATGCCAGGCAGAGCCGGACTGCACCCGAGATTGCCAGGCCGAGCTAGACCGCGCCCTACAATGCTAGACAGAGCAGGACCCACCCGACAATGCCAGGCAGAGTTGGAACGTGCCCAACAATTCCAGGCAGCGTCGAACTGCGCCCGATAATGCTAGGTATAGCTTTACCGCGTCCGACAATACCAAGTAGAGCTGGACTGCGCCCGACTATTTCAAGCAGACTCGAACTGCGCCCGAAAATGTCAGGCGGAGCCGGACCTCGCCCGTCAATGCCAGACAGAGACGAACCATGTCCTCCTCATCCGTAACACATCTTCTTTTTATATATTTTTTTTTATTATGAAGGGAGGCAAGCGAGCAAGCGAGCAAGCGTGTCACCTGATGTTATGTGATCACCGCCGCCCATAGACACCTGCCCAGTTACTTTTATATGACTATAACCTATCAAAAACTGATAATCTATGTAAGATAGCCATTCTTGTATCCATTTCTGTAACCGTTTCTGTATCCAGTGTCAATAAAGGTGGTACTGCAGATCCTGTATTGGGTTTGCCCTGGAGCCCTGTAGTCGAAGGTCACCAGGTCACTGGGTTTTCGGCTCTTTGAAGTGGTCACCCTGGTGAGGGTTGAGAAGTTGTCAACAGCGGGATCGGTGGAACAGCAGAACGAACGTTTGAACTCCCTGCGGAATTTGCCTGTGGAAAAAGAGAGTATGTTACTTTTATGAGGATTCTAATCTAGATTGTATTATAAGAGGGTATGGATTGGGTATGGA
The DNA here is from genome assembly GCA_907269095.1 of Blastobasis adustella. Taxonomy (NCBI): domain Eukaryota; kingdom Metazoa; phylum Arthropoda; class Insecta; order Lepidoptera; family Blastobasidae; genus Blastobasis; species Blastobasis adustella. The sequence goes on from OU026132.1 coordinate 6,031,014, forward strand.
ATACAGAATACCGTAAAAATACTATTTTAAGTGGCATTGTGTTCTTGCTGGTAAGCAGTGCTCCATCGTGAACCGTGGCTTTGGCAGGGTAGGGTCAAGCAGAGTAGGGTTGCAAAAAATTTTTTAAGAACAATATGTTCCATTTACGGTGTCAAAAAATTAGTATCCATATAAAAAATATAGTATTAGGGACCACTCTCCTCTAGTAATTACTTTTACAATTTGTATGACATTATGTCGAAGGGTACAGTGCTATTCTACTATCGACCGGACATCATATGATAAATTTTATTTTTGACCACAACGTCTCTTATTACACCCAACAAAAGTGTTGCCGTTGTGTTGCTGAAATATATAACCTATGAAGAAAGAAGAAAGAAGAAGAAATTTCTTCATAGAAATAAGTAGTGCCTTTTGTGTCATGTTTACATTTGCTTTGTATTTGTTTCCATTTTTGTGTATAATAAACGATTAAATAAATAAATAAATAAATAAACCTAGTAGTTTTGATCTAATCCAAAATATAGTACATTTGGCAACCCTAGTCCAGAGCAATGGGTCCTGGAGTTTTAGGTGGGCAACTGGCGATACTCCTGGTATTGCTAATGTCCTAGTGACCAACCACCTTTAGGAAGCCGGCTTTCCATTTGTCTACCGATTAACATTAAATAATATATCAATTACCCTCAAACTCTTATCACTCACTATTGTATTTATACATAAATTTATTTGCACTTCATACAGAAATTTATAGATGAGACTCACCACTCATGAAGTTGTAAATGAGAGGGTTGATCGCTGAGTTGGCATAGCAGAGCACGTGGGAGATCAGGGCCAGGCAGGTGATGACGTCGCTCTGCTGCATATCCAGTGTGTATCTGAAGGTGGGAAAGATATAAATTGTACCATAGCTATTAGGCTCTGTCCTAATTGGCAACGGTAGTGCGACGGGCGGTTTTGAGGTCTCCTATTGGTCGGGCCCATAGCCGCACGGACGCCTCATCTTGCTGTTTTACTTTATCTCTAGATTTAGTGTGAAGGAAAGTAAACATGAAGCCAGTTTACGTTCATTCACATTTTCAATACAGAAAAAACTTGTCTGTAATAATGTAAATAAATACGGATTTTAAAGATAGTAAGTATAATTCATGATGAGATATTTGCTGGATTAACAGCCGAATCTAATTCATGAAAAAAATGCGATAGTTGCCTGGCTTTTGGCCGCGCCAATTTTATTTTTGCATTGAACTAGACACCAATAGGTGATCGCCATTTTACCTATTGGATGCATTTCATGTTCGTTAGTTGTAAATATCCCGTACACACCACCATAATTTATACATAGTATAAAACAAAGTCACTTCCCGCCGTCTGTTCATATGTATCTATGTACGCTTAGATCTTTTGAACTACGACTTTTAATGCGGCTTTCAACACTAGGAAGGTTTTATAAGGTTTTATAAGCAAGAAAAAAAGGTTAGGTAGGCTTAAACTAGGTGTGCGAACGAAGTCACACCGGGTCCACCCACTAGTCATAAATATTCAACAGTAAAAAATACATGTTTATGAATCTCACAGTAAATCAAACATGGAGAAGGCAGTATAAATTACAAGCGGTATTGATTTACTGATTGACAAAGAATTCTATGAATACATTTTTAGTCATATAATTCTTCAAGTTCGAGTGGTATAGCACTCATGTATTCAACTGAGAACAATCTTGATATCACGTTTTTAGATGGTGTATTTATAATAATACTTATAATATTATTAGCTGTGTAAAGAACCAACTACATGGATAACCTTGATCCAATTAGTCAGGAATAATTAACTAACCTATTTCAACGTTGACACGATAAGAAGAAGCAGAATATAGTCAACAAGAGTGGCGATCTCTGGCGAAACTCAATACCTTTTTAATCACATTGGCAACACCGAAAGAGTTGAGATATCATACTAGAATCGAACTTTTCATGCCGAAAGTCAAAACTGAAAACCGTACGAATCGAGGCGAACGATTCAAAAATAGGACCCCTGGTGTCGGAGGCCAAGATCTACTTTAGGTTGCTGAGCCAGCGGAGTAAGTAAATAAGGAATCTAGTCAGGTTCCCCTGTTAATCATGGTCACAAAAGGTCAAATAGCTGTCGCTCCACTGTAATTACCTGATCAGCCAAATCCAGGATCATGGCCAAGGCGTCACCTGTGCGAGCACAACCGGGACCTTGGCGTCAATTTATGGTATATAGTAAAATATATTTCTACCCAAATACCAAATGGACAGTGCCATGTGTGAGATAGGTATAATAATAGGTTTTCCCTGGAGAGTACAACATGGAGTTCTTCAAGAAATGGACGAAAAGGTTTTTACGCGGTCGGCAACGCGTGATGCGCGGTGATGCCCCTGGTATTGCAAACGTCCATAGGCTGCTTTTCATCCGGCGGGTCGTAAGCTTGTTTGCCACATCAGTTGTGGTATAATTTTTTTTTTTTAATATAGCGGTCTATATCGATGGTTTTCTGATATCCTGATAGTTTATATATTATTTCACCTACGCAATGATAATGATTTATATTGTCTACGACGAAAGGTACAATAAGGAAACAATATTTCTCGAACAAAAATAAACAAAGAAAGGCGGCTTATGGAATGCTACAAAACAAATTCGCATTATTAAAAGCGGCAATAGATGGACTTATTTCCCGAGAACAAGGTAAGTATGTTTCATAAATACCGCTTTTCCTTTATTGTTTTGGTTTGAAGACCTGAGTGGTTCATACCGTTGGAACATTTAAAATGTGAGAAGAAGCACTTTAATTTACTTTTAAAAACAGTTTGACAAAATTTAATGGGTTGCGTGAAGGTGTTACAAGTATCCCTCCAACCATCCGAACATTGTCATTTTTTTCGCAAATGACGAACTGAGTGCTTCAGTTGGTTAACATACCGGTCACCACGCAGAGGTCCCGGGTTCGATTCTCGACCGAGCAGAAATTGAAATGAGGTATTTTAATTTCTGTTAAGGGTTTGGGTGTAGTATGTATAATAAGTATGTATTTAAAAAAAAGTTTGTAAGTAGTTTATCAGTTATCTAATACCCATAGCACAAGGTTTGCTTACTTTGGGGCTAGATGGCGATGTATGAATTTGTCAAAGCATTTTTATTTATTTATTGTGACATTGTTGTGGCTGTTAACCATTACCACCTTCCTCTAGATCTATTGTTGATAACCGCATTATATCCGCAATGTTTGAAAATACCTGTGAAATTTTCTTTATTGTAATTTCCAATAAAGAATGTATCTACATTAGACTAAGAAATACCTACTATAATTATGAGTCTGCAGTTTTACTATTATAATTGTCTAAAATCCGTTGCGAAGTTTAAAAGATCTAAGCGCACATAGACAGACGGCGGGAAGCGACTTTGTTTTATACCTATTAAGATAGATTTCTGAGTATGATTCACATTAGTACGTAATATTTTAGGTCCTGGTGCCACAATTCATAGAAAGGATTATACCAACATAATTTTCTAAGTAATTTCATCTGCGCATACGATTCCAAAGAAGTGCTTGGAGGTATGAATGCCTAATTAGTACCGGATGGAGCGACAACCGCTTTTAGTGTGCTTGTAAATTTATGCGTAGCCAATACTTACAAATCACCGAACATGTCATTAGAGCACAAATTGATTTGACAAATATTTGGTGGTCTCATTCTATTATTAGATACCGATTGCGTTCTAATTTGAAGTCAAATAGTCAGACGGGATAAGTCGAACTCTTCTTTGAATTCTTCGTAGTAAGTATTTTGGGAATTCACGACTTAAGTCTTTTGTAAATCCGATAATTATTTAATATATGATTATGCTCAAGTCACGAACAAGATCGTCGACATAAAAATAAATAAGAAGCGATGAGCTTATGGCCGTGTCAGGTAATAGAATTTAGCAGCAACACCTTGCATTGACAGGTGTCGTAGAAGGCCTAACATATTCCGTTCGAATTGGAGCCGTCTGACTTGGGAATTACCTCTACAATGGTAATACTGCAGCTATATAAACAGAAAAATCATGGCGTTAATGTTATATTAGGGTTGTGTTCTCGCGCACGACGGCTGGGGGTCCGCCTGGACATTGATCCAGGATTTGGCAGATCAAACAATTACAATGGAGCGACTGTCATCTGACCTCCGTGACCCTGCGACCAGGAGCACCTGACCAGATTGGATCATGGCTACAGTTGTGTAAATCCGCTAATTATTTAGTAGATATCTATGCTCAAGTCACGATAAAGATCGTCGACATACGGGTAAATAAAAAGCGATGAACTGATGGCCGTGTCAGGCAATAGAATTTAGAAACCCTTTATTTGACCGATGTCGAAGAAGGTCTGCAGCAACTCCTTGCATTGTCAGATGTCGTAGGTCTAACATATTCCGTTCGAATTGGCGCTCACAGTTTCATAGTTTATTAATCCTTTAACAATATTATACATTGTGTTGGACAGATACATTACTAAGATATCGCATAAAATTAAATGTCAAATACCTAAATGAAATCTGAAGTTAAAAGCACAAAATACTAATTAATTATTAAAAAAAATATACTTAGAATGTAATTCTAAATTAAAAGTCAATACACTAAAGATTAAATCATACAATGTCACATAAAATATAATATCAAAGAAATAAAATTAAATATTGGAAGCACAAAAAAAATTATAAATTAACAAAAAGCAAATAATATAAGTCAGTAGTCAATGGAATTACGAATAAAATGTAAGGTATTCATTTATAGAATAATATCATTTTTCCAACAGGAAGAACTTAAATATAATGTTTTATCTACACTCATAGCGTAATGTTCCAATTAGCGTAATATTCGAAAACAGTTGTTTAAGGAAACACTTTTTTTAAGCCAGTCTATAAAATTTTAAAAAATTGCTTTTCGATACAGCATTTCCCATACTATTTTCATTACAGCTGTATCGAAAAATAACTTTTTAATCATTATGCAACACTTTTCTTTTTTAAATTTTTGTTAGGCGCCGGGACACGGCTAAATGTAGGCTAAATACCTAAATGTCTTCAACAAATTCAAAATCCTATTTATATTTGTGATCAGTTCATAGTCTGTGGTTGTGATTGTGTACATTTGGAATAATTTTCCCGCTAAACAGAATATTTTTTTTAATCGTTGTAATTTGTGTTTGTGAATGTTTTTTCTTGTAAAGCAAATAAGTAGATAAATGTGAAAGTAGTGACGTGAATTTCCCGCCGCTTGATATCTTCGACGCGTAGATACAACAGAACTGACTCGCAGTTACTTCCAGCAAAGTTGAAAAAATTAAAGGTACAAAATTTTGACATGAAAATATGAGTGTAGATAAAGTAGTGTATGCAATTGCATATAATTAGGTATTAAAACACTCGTGTCAAGCTATTATCATACACTCAGGTTTTAATACCCCCTTTTATATGACAGTTGCATAAACTACTATTAAATTATCGCGGTTATAATAGTGGCGATCTCTGGTGTCGGAGGCCAAGATCCACTTTTAGTCGCTGAGCCAGCGTAGTTAGTACGTATTTTTGCACATTTTAAACCACATTTGCAACTGCGCCGAAATATGGGGCTACTCGTAAACAAAGGTACGCGATAGGAAACCCTTTCCTTTAAAATGTGGGAAGAAGTACTTTAACTTAGTTTTAAAAACCTTTTCACAAAATCTTTAAAGGGTTGCGTAACAAGTATCAGTGGTTCAGTTCGTTAACATGCCGGTTGCAACGCAGAGGTCCCGGGTGCGATTCCCGACCGAGCAGAAATTGAAATGATGAATTTTTATTTCTGTTGCGGGTCTGGGTGTTGTATGTGTAATGTATTTAAAAAAAAGTAAATAAGTAGTTTATCGTGACGTATGACGTTATATTATTATTATTGACTAGTGGACCTACTTCACCCCTACGTACTTTTTTTTCTTGCTTATAAATGTTCTTATTGAATCACTCTATCTATTATAGAAAACCACATTAAAATATTAAAATCCGTTGCGTAGTTTAAAAGATCTAAGCGTATATAGATTCTGACGGACAGGAACATAGGTACAGACGGCGGGAAACGACTTTGATATATACTTTGTATATAGTTATACGTAAATATATAATTTTCACAAACCTGAGAACCATTAGCAGATGCACAGGGAAGTAGCAGACGGCAAACATGATGACCACAGCAACAAGCATCTTGGCCGCCTTCCTTCGGGAACGCAGTTGAGCTGAAAGAAGCGCAAACTGTATTTCACATCATAGGTAAAGGGTATTTAGTATCATTAAAACTAGTTTTATTGGAAAGATAATTTTAGGGCATTTATGTTTGAATATGTTTTCGGTCACGTGGCCGTCGTGTGCTTATTAACTTAATCATTAGATCAAAACTGAGCTTCATCGCCACAGAAGATTTGTATGGGGCAAGAAATGTACATCAACGAATAATTTCACGTTGGCTACCGAGATTGTGTGATCTAACTTCATTACATTATTTTCTTTGGAGATAGGTATGTCAAGTCACTTTTCTACACGGATAACCCGAAGACGATCGAACATAACATTTGATGACTTTTTAGCGAAATGTGGCCACAATTGTTGTGAAAAGTGAATGAAAATAAGATATTCAGATTGGGCCATCTACGCGATAGTCACGGCAGCCACATTGCGGAAATTATATTTATACATGAATGCCATAAAATTATATTTCCAATAAAGCTTGTTTCACTGATACAAAATATTTCTTACTTTTTTTAAATTTAACTTAAAGTTTTCCGCCTCTAAAGAAACAACCTTTACAGCTAGCCAAGTATTTGACCGCCATCTCATCTGATGGTAAATGACTAACGAATCCTGACTGTCTAGAAACAGCCTATTTACTCTGGCCTTGAAGGAGGCCAGTTGCTGAACTCATGTCAAAGCGAATTATTTACACAAACCCGAGCAGAAAGGTTTCCGCTCGATAGAAACCGATAAACTTTCACAATAACAGCTAAGATACGCTTTAAGTTTTATATTACAAAGGGATATTCTCGTTACATATTCCTTCGGCAGTAACAAGGTTGCGGATTCTGCATCTACGCCTACGCCTTGATATATCATGAATTGCTATTCTGCGGAACGTGTACATTTTTGCCTAGCCTTTACTATTACGTGGTTTAGCTTAAATATCAAATCCACGATTCGAACTTGAGGAACGTCGGTGGCCGAGTGGTTAAGGTATCCGATTCGGAAGCGAGAGGTACCGGGTTAGAATACCACTGCGGCCGTGTACCAATGACTCGATTTTTTGAATAATGTATGGATACATTAGTTGAATGCTAACCGATGCTCTTACGGTGAGGCGTTTTGCCTCGTCGTGATGAAACCTTCACCTTCAAGCGACTGAGTATGTAACCGTGATCCAATCTGGTCAGGTTCTCCTGGTAGCAGGGTCACGTAGGTCAGAACAGCTAGTTCCAAATTATAAAATTAAATTTATGGGCTTCTCTTAGCATCAAAATTCTGTTGTTTCTTGAGTCATTCTCAGCTGCAGTTAAAAATAAGAGCTAGATCATTTTTTCACTGTCATTTTTATTATTGTAATGATCAATTTTCTTTTAAACTTCGCTTTATATATTGGAATCTGCTAATCTCTATAGCTACCAAAACGATCCTTAAAATTATTATTGTCTAATAGAAAGCAACGGTATCCCGAAGTGACAGACGATACCTTTGATACCCAAACTAAAACAAGAAGGGATCATTAAAAACACGGGACTTCCACGTGGATGAAAGCCGTAGAGAAACCGCTAGTAAATATTATACACAAGTATTTTTATAAAAAGACTTTTCTTACGGTGAAGGAAAACATCGTTATGAAACCTGCACATTCAGGCGACTGGATATGTAACCATGATCCAGTCTGTTCAGGTTCCCCTGGTAGCACTGTAATTACCTGACCTGCCAAAGTCGGATCATGGTCAAGGCGGACCCCGGGCCCTCTTACGCGAGAGCACAACCGGGACATTAACGCCAAGATGATTATTATTTTTATTTTTATAAACATACTAGTGGACCCGGCGTGACTTCGTTCGCGTGGCGTGCTACCCCTATCCTACATTACCCTACACCTACCCCACACTTACCCTACACCTACCCTTTTATTTTTTTTATTTGAAAAGTGGTCTCTCCAAGGCTTTCTCAGCCCTAGTATCACTGCGACCATACCCTGATGGATGCTACATTTGCGCATCAGGGCCTCACATTTGCAGATCAGGTGGAGAGACGTTTCATCCTCCTCCTTGCAGAATCTACAGCCCTTTGTTCTGCTGATCTTCAAGTTATACATGTGCTTGTTCAGTCCACAGCTACACCTACCCTACACCTGTCCTTTTTTTTTGGTAACGAGGAGAAAACCTGCGATCCAGGTACCCAGCCCCACGGGGGACGAGCTTGCATATGTGAGACTTCTACCCACTAAAGCTACATGGTGGTCCACCTCGGTGCAGTTCGAACACCTACTCTGCACCTAACCTACACCTACTCTGCACCAAACCTATACCAACTTTACCCCTACCTACCCTTTTTTTGTTTTGCTTATAAACTTTCATCTAGAATCACTCTATCTATTGTTGAAAACTGCTTTAAAATTCGTTGCGTAGTTTATAGGGTCTAACCGTACAGTTCAAAAAGTATCGCGAATTTTGAATTTCCGCAGGCTACGTATATTTTTGATTTTTTTTGTAGCGGTATGTTGGTACTCATGTCCTTTACTTATGCTCACAAGGTCGGCCATTTTGAATGCTAAGTAAATTTTTGAATGCTGTTTTGCTTGGATATGTTTTGGCCCGTCTTCGATTTTTATCTATTCCAAAAAATGGATCAAAGATTATGTATCAAATTTTGTGTGAAAAACAAAATAACGTGCGCGGACGCATTCCGAATGTTGACTGTGGCATATGGTGAAGCTACCTTGGACCAAAGCAACGTTTATCGGTGGTACAAAATGTTCTCAGAGGGCTGAGAAGATGTGAAGGACGAACAGCGTGCTGGACGCCCGAGCACGTCAACAACAGACGAAAACATTGATAAAGTGAAGAAAATAGTATTGGCCAATCGTCAAATCACCGTTAGAGAAGTTGCTGAGGATCTAAACATATCGATTGGCTCGTGCCATTCGATTTTAACCAATGATTTGGGCATGAGTCGGGTCGCCGCGAAATTCGTGCCAAAATTGCTCAATTTCGACCAAAAACAGCATCGCGTTAACATTGCTCAGGAGATGTTGGACTCGGTCCGTGACGACCCAAATGTGCTTCAGAGGGTCATAACTGGTTATGAATAATGGGTTTATGGTTATGACGTGGAAACCAAAGCTCAATCATCCCAATGGAAGCTGCCGCATGAGCCTAGACCGAAAAAAGCGCGCCAAGTTCCGTCGAACGTGAAGGTTTTGCTCACAGTTTTCTTCAATTGCACGGGCGTGGTGCACCATGAGTTTCTGCCACAGGGTAGTACGGTCAATAAGGAATATTACCTGCAAGTTATGCGCAATTTGCGCAAAGCAATCCGCCAGAAACGCCCGGAATTGTGGAAGAACAAAACTGGCTTTTGCACCATGATAACGCCCCTACTCACACATCGTTGCTTGTACGCGAATATTTGGCCAAAAACAACACAGTAATGGTGCCGCAGCTACCGTATTCCCCAGACCTGCCCCCCTGTGACTTTTCCCTGTTCCCAAAACTGAAGAGGCTCATGAAAGGACGACGCTACGCCACGATTTAGGAGATAAAGACGGCATCGAAGGAGGAGCTGAACAAGATCACCCGCACCTCGCACTTAAAAAATTATTTTTTTAAGTGCGAGAATTGGAAATACCGTTAGCACAAGTGTATTATATCCGAGGGGGAATACTTTGAAGGGGACAAAATAGAGATTCATGAATAAATAAATACTTTTTGAAAAAATACAAAATTTGCGATACTTTTTGAACAAACGACGTATGTATGTTTCTATATAGAAAGGGACTTTGTTTTATACTATGTATACATATAGATTGTCATTAGTTAAATTCTAATCTATCAATTCATAACTATCGTTTATTGCAACTTTTCGAAGTGGAGTACAAGTGATTTCATATTGAGTGATTTCAGTCTGAAACTTTATAAATCCATTATTTTCTATTCAAACTAAAAGCATTTTCATTTATAATTGAAAGCTAAAAATCAGATAATGGTATTGACAAACTGCTGTGATCTAATCAATTCATTGTTATTATTGTACTCTTACCAAACTAAGGGTATGTAACATGATGTTTATACTATCGCGGTTTTTATCACACATTTTAAGGGTATGTTCCGGGTTTCCTATCTCTTGGTCAACTAAACTGGCATTTCATGAAAAATTAAAGTCATGAAAACGGTTCTGAACTCTTCTATTTCGTTATATTGTAACGAATACGACAATTTAAATCGTTACAGCGATCACTTTCAGCACTTACAATTTAAACACTTTAAAGGAATGTTTCGAGATTCCCGGAGAAACCCGGAACATACCTTTTTTAATGGGTAATAACTGCGATAGTTTAAAACATTATGTTATTTACAAATTAGTTCTGCTATGTTAGTCTCTAACACAACAACCGTGAGCAATGAGATATGACAGATCGAAGCCAAGTTACCGACACAACATCCTATATTTCATCGTTGCGATCAAAGATGTTTCTTAGAGAATCGCACCCCTGACAGGGAGAACAATGTCCGCGATTTCTAATCCATTTGGCGCGAACTACACCTACTAATACTACTTATGTTCTAACGTACTAATGTTCGGCTAAAGCCGATATGAATTATATACCGTCTCACAATACAGTGCAACTTACTATACACTTTAAATTACAACTTACTTTGTTCAGCAGAAGCCAGCTTAAACGTTTCAGCCTGTCCGAGGATTTTGTCTGACTTCCACAGCACCTTCACTATCTGCTGATACGCCACTGTCATCAGGATAAGGGGTACCCTAGAAATAAATAAAAAACATTGTAAAGTACCTACGTTTCAATAGGAAACGCACTGGCAATAAATTAGAATATAAGTGTTAAATAAAGTAGGATAATCATGGAATCAGTATTTCCATTAAAATAAATAATCTTGGCCTTAATGTCCCGGTTGTGCTCTCGCGCACGAGGGCCCGGAGTCCGCCTTGACTATGACTCAGGATATGGCAGATCAGATAGTTACAGTAGAGTGAGTGCCATCTAACCTCCGTTACCCTGCTACCAGGGGAACTTGACCAGATTGGCTGCCTTAACCACTCGGCAACCGATGCTCCCTATTCCATTGATTCCTAATTTATACCGACTATATGCATACTAACAGCCATCGTCCGTGAGTAGGTAGTAACTGGAGATAAAGCTATTTAAGTGTGCACCTACTTACGGAAGAATTTATTTAAACTTACAAGAAGTTTCCCCACTTATATATTAATCAATCCATCAACGTCTCCTTTATCGATTACCATCAATTTGGCTGTCAAACCTTGGAAGGTTGAGGTAATTCCTTAAGGTACACCTAAACGATTATGTTGACAGTGAAGTCTCTAGGTATCTGTCGAGTTCTAGAAAGTTCCAGAAAGCCAGAGTATCTGGCAAAGTTCTTTTCACATATAATACCTACTTATCTTAGTAAAGTAGCGTTAGATGCAATGCTATGTTTGGTCTATGATTGGTTAATTTCGTTAATTTTGACGGGACATTTACGCCAAGATGGGAGATGATGTGATCATGTTGCTCGAAATGTAACGCTCATATTAGAAATATAACTGCCGATATATCTGGCGTAGTAACTTTAATCGAATTCTGCGATAATAAAGCTTGGTACGTCAATAATTTTATCTTCGTTCAGATAATCTCATTTTGTATGTAAATCGCCAATATAAAGGTCGAGATCGCTTTGTAGATTGCCAATCTCCGGTAGAAGTTGACATAGACATTTTATTACACTTTTTATTACGTAAGAACAGTGATTTTATTTGTTTAGGTATAAGCTTTGCTATTGACAATAGAGGCTATAGATAACTTCACGTCATCATGACATCATTACAGCCCACCGCAGGACTCAGGGCGTCTCCCACGAAAGTGAAGGCTGTTACCATAATCTCCACGCTTGGTAGGTGGTATGGAGATCGCAGTGTTATAAATATAACAATGGAAAATGCTGCTGCCCATTTTCCAACCCACGGAGACTCTTAGATCTTTTGCCTCAACATCATTAGTCGCCTTGTACGACACCCACGAGTGCAAGGAGTTGGTGCTATTCTACTCTGCCGGACACCACACGACTGGTTGTGATTGTCACACACGGTACCTTGTGAAACACGATGATTTCACGTATTGGTTGGAATTGAGAAGGGTAACCTAATCCATTTTAATTTGCTACCAGAAAATACCGACAGAAAAAGTCGGATATCCCCCGATAAAGTTCATATATACTCAAATATTTTCTGAAGTGCTAAACCGATTTTAATGAAACAAAGCTAAGAACCATTTCGATTAAACTGGCTATCCAATAGAGAAAACCGGACCGAAATCAGTCCATCCGTTCGGGAGTTACGATGCCACAGACGGATGCACAAAGCCAACATATACACAAGTAACATATATAACACCCCTCTTTTTTCGTCGGGGGTTAAAAATACCGTCATGGGGTCTTAAACTGTGCAAAGAGTCTCCGGGTCCCCTACGGGGGGACACCTTGGTCAACCTCGCTTCGCCAACAATATTAGAAGGAGCACCGAACGAGTGACGAGCTCGCTGCGGCGCTGAAGTTCGACTGGCCTCAAAGTACGAAACGGTCACCAATCCAGTTCCCCAACATTGCGAGCATTGCTTAACCTTGATTATCGGTTAATAGAATTACTAGAAACTTACGTGTAAATGAAGATGACCTTGATCACGTGCCACACCAGATCGCTCCGCTCTGACCAGGTCGGCATGCATTGCACGAGGTACTGAAGGTCGAACCGCAGAGGCACTGTCTTCACTGTAGTCAGCACCGCCAATTCTGGAGAATCTGTTAAGAGGATATCACTTTCTTTATACCAGTAAGGTGGTAGAGCTACCCTCCTGATGGGAATTCCAGGGTCCAATATTTTAGAATCGCTCGCCTGGATTCGAGCGGTTTTCAATTTAGATTTTCGGCATGAAAAATTTGATTGTTTGATGTGTGATGCAGATTTCCCTTATTTTTGATCCGTACTCTTTGTAGCCCATGTGATTTAAAAAATATGAAATTTTCATGCCGAAAATCATAATTGAAAACGGTTCAAATCGATGTGAGCGGTTTAAAAATAAGGCCCCGAAAACGGTTTTTACGGGAACAGTAAAACCTTGTCACCTCTACAGCACGGAAAGGACGCTTTTGGTGCGTCTCGCGACAAAATCTCTTTTTGCTGCGAACATGAGCAAAAGTGATTCGAAAAGTTATATGTTTCAGACGAGAGCATTCGTAGTTCGCAGTTCCTTAAGTTGCGGTTCTTAATTTAAAACTGGTTGCGAATCGCAGTTGCGATAACGGCCGGAGGGATTTTTCCCTTTACATCTCGTGCCTTTAAATCACTCACTGTGCTCAGTAGTCTACTCGTAGATAATATTAGAATCACTCGCGTGGTTAAAAGTCCCCACTTGCAAAATAATATTTTCCTACTTGTAGAAGAAACACCTATTTTCACCTCTTCAAGAAATTCTACAGGGAAAACCTCTTGCCACTTTGTTTGCGTGGACTGAAGGATGTTTGGTGTATCTAATATTCAGTAACACTGTGAAGCGCTTTTATCAATAAAGGAGCTTTTTACTATGGTTTTGAAAACTCCCAAGTTGTATTTATCAAATGACAAGTCAGGTAGACAAGAGCGTCGGTGGCCGGGCGGTTGAGTATTCGACTCATAAGCGAGAGGTACCGGGTTCGAATCCCGCTGCGGCCATGTACTCGTACCAATGACTCTTTTCCGGGTTCTTACCTTAGTTGAATTCTAACCTATGCTCCGATGATTTATTATTTATAGTAACTCAATAATTTATAGTTATTTGGAATAATTATGTAACGTCTTGTCATAAGTTGAAATATGTAACGGCTTCCGATTTCTGTTTAAATCATAGAAAATCAAAGTAGTTGAAGGGCTAAGTGGGCGGTGTAGGCGCGCCACAACTATGAGCAAATGGCCAAGTTTCTTCCAAAAGTCAGTCTTCACACGCATTCGCAGCTAGTTGCGGAAAAATTATTTTGGTCCGCAACAAATAATGAACATTATTAATTGCAACTGTTTGCGAATTGAAAAAACGACCGTAGGGATAATTCCCTTCACATATTTTATCTTTAAATCACTTACTGTACTCAGTAGTCTAGATATATTAGAATCACTGGCGTGATTTAAAGTCACCACTCGCAGCAAAATCATATTTTCCCACTTGTTGAACAAATACATATTTATCACCTCAAGAAATTCTACGGGGACAACCTCTCATTTCACAACTTTAAGTACACATTGGAGAGTGTTTATTTTGAAACCGCAAAGTCCGTGACCAATTTAGCATATACCGGTATCTATTAAATACTAATTTAATAATAGGTATGTGTGTAAGTACTTAGTATGTCGCTTTTAATTATAATACCACCGGAAGGCGTAGCCAAGGTTCAACGACTCTGTAAAGAGATTTAGCCGCAAGCCCCAAACTTCGTTCATTTAACAGTGTCCGCCTTATTGCAAAGTTTGTTTGTACGAAATCCCTTGTAGAGGCACTTTGTTTACTGGTCAACTTAAGTTTAAATTTAATAGTTTCATTTATTCATTAAAGTTTAACATATACACATAAGACTAATTAAAAAAGTAAAATAAAAAATTACAAATAAAAAACAGTCTCTAAATCGCTGCCTTGCGAAAGTGTCCCCATAAAGCTGGCAGCTTTACCTCCGCTGACCGAGGTAAGCCCCATCACATGGGTCTCCGGTAGGTTCGATTAGCCGGGTAGATATCTCATGGAACACCTTTTTGGCGCTAGCCCGACGTCCCAACGTTTCCACCCCAAACGACGCAAATATATAACCCTGACCAAGGGATCCATCTAACTTGATATCTGAGCATTATGGTAGGTCTCTGTTGGACATGGGCTCCCTAATGAAGGCCATTACTTACTTTCATATAAAAAAAAATGTGACGTGGCGCGCTGTCAACAGGGACATGAGGCCGCCGGAGTGTGTCATGGAGTAGTTTGGTTATCAATGTGTGCGTGTGACCCGTGTATGTACACAGAGCACGGCGTAGTTTTGCGTGCGTCAGTATATTGTTCGCAAGATTCTATCTTTATTTCTAAATACTATCTGTGCCCGCCTCTTCGTTCGCGTGGACTGAAGGATGTTTGGTGTATCTAATATTGAGAGAGGAGGAGGTTTAAGAGAGAGGTAGGGCATAGCGGGGTATCAGGTTTGAATTGGAGCCGCCCGACTGGGGAAGTACCTCCACCTTACAGAATCCCGCAGCTAAACAATACTCTTTTAAATAGTATTGTGTTTCTGCCAGTGAGTAAGGTCTCCAGTGCTCCATGGGGTGGGGATTCGGGGAACCGTGGCTTTGGCGGTGGACGGACATTTGCCTTTTTGCTGCCAGATCAATGTGTTATAGAGGTGGGCAACGCAGTGGCGATACTGGTGATGTTGCAGTGGTGATCATTTCCCATCAGGTGACCCGCTTGCCTGTTTGCCTACCGTATGAAATAAAAAAAAAACACTGTGAAGCACTCTTATCAATAAAGGAGCTTTTTACTTTGGATTTAAAAACTTCCAAGTTGTATTTACAGACAAAAGACAGTAAGTCAGGTAGACAGTTCCGTCGCGGTTCGCAAAATCAATATTGAAAGCAATTGGTTTGTGCGAGTAGTCTTTGTTATTTCGATTGTAAACACAATAATTTATAGTTAATTGGAATAATTATGTAACGTCTTGTTATAAGATGAAATATGTATCGGCTTCCGATTTCTGTTTGAACGTTGGCTATATAAACCCAATCGAATGACTGGAAAGGACTTTTTGCTCCAGGCCAGACACAGAGTTAAGTATAAACTTGCATTGTATTACTTTGGAGCTTATTGTCGATTTGTAATCGATTTATTTGTGTAAATTCTCAGGTTATTGAGCCGCTATACTTTATTTAAAGATAAATATTCAAATATGTATTTGGCTGTGTTTCATTATGTTCAGAGTATTTTGTATCTTTGTTTGATATTATTGTCTCTATCCTTTATAAATAACTCATCTTTATTTGTGTTGTTTAAATATGTTTCTCTGGTCTTGAATAATAGTAATGATATAATTAACTAGTGCCCTAATTTTATTTTATTCTATCAATATTTTCCTACTACTAGGCTACCCTAACAAATATATTCTAAGTTTTTTTTTTTTATGTTATCCGGCAGACAAACAGACGGCAGCATGCGGGCGACCTGATGGAAAGTGGTCACCGCCGCCTATGGACATCAGCATCACCAGGGGTGCTACCAATGCGTTGCCCGCCTCAAAATACTTCTTCTAAATACTTTACACAATAGATCGGTACGCTCTATCCAACCTTTTCTAACACACACGTGTGAGTAAATACGATGCCGGAACTAGCCGATCTGAAATATTTATGGTTGATATGAATATTAGCTGCGTGACTCACCCTCGACAGAGCTACATAGAGCTGCCCGTGGCAGAAGCAGCTGCTCATGGTGATATCTATATAACGTTTGGGCTTTCGTCTTGTTGATCGTCATCGCAATGAATAGACACACAATACAATTGAGAGCGCACGCCAGCTTAAGATGAGCTGTGCATTCAAAGGTCCTGCACATTCCGGGTTTCAAGATATTTGGACATACTAATGAGGTTTAATTTTTGAACTGATGACCTTGAAATAGTTATGGGACAATCTTTAAAGTACCTTCTTTCTTACAGAAAAATAATGAATGAATTCGGACTACATGTTAATGATATACTTGCTAAGTACATATTTTGACTTCCATCCCTTCTCCCAAGAGAACCGTGATAAATAGTATCCAGTGTCCTACCTCGTAATATGAACTCAAATCATATCAAGTTCCATACGAATTCATTTAGTAGTTTCGGAGTGATGCGCGGGCAAAATACAGACAAACAAAAATAAGAAAAATTATAGTTTCGGCTTCAGTATTGTTTATAGATTAGCCTGCAATATTTTTCTCAATCTCAAAATATCTACAATGTACAGAATTGGACCTGTTACAGTTTCATTATAAGTATACATTTCGTCTGAGACCGCAAGTATGACTGAACTCATGATCAACAATATCATCCCTCTAGGTGGAGTCGGTACAAATATATGTCTTTAGTCATGCTGCTACTACATGTAAATCAATTGGACATAGAATGGAGCCTCGACTGAATATCCAATATCTAATTAGGTAACAGTATTAGTAGCTACTTATATCAATTACAAATGTTAAATATTTAAAATAAATTTCTTATTTCTTATATAATGGCTACTAATTTTCTCAAATAGTCATCAAGTTGGATGCAGCAAGCCGAGAACTGAATCTACTTCAAGACTTTTGAAATTACAAAATTCAAAAATTATTTATTGAGCAGTACATTAAATATCGCTTTCAATCGTCGAAAGAATAGGGGGTAGGAAAGTGGAAGGAAACACACTGAGTAACATGTTGGCCGGTAAAAAGATTATTATGAAAAAAAAAATTTTTTCATTTGAAAATTTATTTCTTCCACATTCTTCAATCGCGTGTTAGTCTGTACGAGGTAACTCTTGAGTTCTATTTTACTCAAGCATTATATGACATCTAATAATTTAGTTGCAAGTCATATCACGTGCCAATTACGTATTCTCTCCAAACGATGGCATTCACAGTTCGTTACGTACATGCCTCCATCAACTACGGTTGACATTAACTAAGTTATGCCTAAGAGCTATAAGAAGGCTAGAGGGAGCGGTATGAGGAAGACCTCAGAATAAGGCATGTAGGTTCCTAAATAAAAGAAAATAGTTGAGTTAATGTTAGATTCAATAGACTTAAGTAATCATACTTTGGCCGTTGGAGGAGCGTCGGTGGCCGAGCGGCTACAGTATTCGACTCGTAAGCCAGAGGTCCCGGGTTCGAATCCCGCTCCAGCCATGTACCAATGAGTGTTTTCAGAGTTATGTACATTAGTTGAACACTAACCGATGCTCTTACGGTGAGGGAAAACATCGTGATGAGACCTGCACATTCAGGCGACTGAATGTGTAACCATGATCCAATCTGGTCAGGTTCCCCTGGTAGCAGGGTCATGGAGGTCAGATGGCAGTCGCTCCACTGTAATTACTTGACCTGCCAAATCCTGGATCATGGTCAAGGCGGACCCCGGGCTCTCGTTCTCGAGAGCACAACCGGGACATTTACGCCAAGATGATTATTTTTTGTTTATAATCATACTTTGGCTGTTGGCCGTGTAGTGTCCGGCAGAGTAGAATAGCATCAACCTCTTAGATTCGTGAGTATCGTAAGAGGCGTCTAATGTTTTCGAGACAAAAGATCTAGAGTCTACGTAGGCGGGAAAATGGGCAGCCGCATTTTCCATTGTTATATTTATGACACTGCTAGCTCCAATCTAGACTGCCAAGCGTGGAGATTATGGCAATAACTGCCTTTCGTGAGGCCCTATGCAGTGGACTGTTATGGGTTGTGATGACGATGATGAAATAATTTTAGTACAAAATGCAAGAAATTATGATCAGTTACGCAGTAGTTTGCATCTACGATACAAAGCTTCAAAACACTATAGTATATACTAATATGATACAGAGGAAAAGTTTGTATATTTGTGAGTTTGTATGTTGGGAGTAATCTCCGAAACTACAAAACCTACTTTGCATTTCTTTTTCACTAATATGAAGCTACATTGTTTCCGAGCATCATCCATACATCATCAGCATCATTATCATTTCGGAAAAAATAATATATTTCCGCGGGAAAGTTGAATGTTTACAGATATCCGAACTGCGCGCGGTAAAATCCGCGGAATGCTAGCGTTCTAAGAAGCTATCTGCGTGGCCAGCTACAGAATGTGCCCAAAGGTAAGCTCAGATACAGATTTTTTACCTTTGTATCCCATAATTGAAATATACGCATAACTTAAATACAAATTATTCGTTCGCGTACACTTACTTTACCCTACATACTGTTTTTCTTGCTTATAAATCTTCTTCTTGAATCATTATCTATTGTTGAAAACCGCACTAAAATCCGTTGCGTAGTTTAAAAGATCTAAGCGTACATGAAAACATACACAGATACATAGGGTAATTGGAGGATAAATGGCCATAGTTTAATTAGAAGGCCTTTCTGGGAGTAATAATTATATAAAATCTATATATGTTTTTTATTTCATAGTTATCATATTCATTATCAAACTGAATATAAAATAATTTAACAGACTTTAATCATTGTCTCATATTATATGTTTTTTCAAAATTGTGTCTACTGTACCTAATTATAAGATAGCTATAGAAGTTAAGGTAAGTTGGCCATAATAATTATGACGCGCTTATTGTCTTTTTGCCCTTTCTTTGTTTTATTGTATTCTATGACTTTGTGTTGTACTCTGTGTAGATAAACAAAACGGTGAAATAGGAAACCTTAGTCTCACTTCTGTCTACCCGTTAGTCTATCTGTCATACTCACACAATACTCGTATCTCAGAAACATCTGAAAATCCTGTGGATCTTTCTCAAAATATAGATCTCGGATGCATACTCAAACTTTTGTAGTACAGGAATATTGCTAAAAGTAAAAAGGGTTTTATAATCCAATCAAGTTAAACATAAAATACTCTACAATTTTTGCTTTCAACACATTTTCAAATTCCTATCAAACTATATTTATTCATACAATTACCATATAAAAGGGTATTTTACCTACCGCTACAATCTAGACTGTTTTTCTCGTAATCGGTTGGAAATTTGAAAATGAGTTTTAAGCAAAAGTTGTACAGAATTCTATGTAGATTGCCTTAGTTTAATTACATTTTTACTATAGACCGCCGTTTTCGAGTAACATGAAAAAACTGGGAGAGGTCCGAAAATTTCGGTATTATTTTTTTAACAATGTATTCGACAGTCTTTGTCGAAAACTTGAATTTAACATTGCATGTACATTACATACATTGTACAACATATCAATAATGCACACATAAATAAATAAATAAATGACGTTTATTACACATAAACTCATAACACGTTAGGTACATTAAAATATTAAAAAAAGAAACAGTGACATTATAACCATAATGTTTCGCTACCCATTAGATACCTCTTTGATTCATCGTTGAACGTTTAGTTTGATTGGGCTATTATTTAAACGCAGGTGCGTTCGTTCTTCAGGAAATTGGTTTTACTTTTGAATCACTTCATTAAAGTAAGTGTCCTACATCACATTGTTCGAAACCCCGATTGTCATTGATTTACTCTCTCAAAAGGATTCTGAAAAAGAAATAGGGCTTTCTCTGTTTACAGACAAAAGAATTGTCTGAGTTTTTCGTTTTTGTTACTCGTATTTTAGATTTATTATTTCTTTACAATGTAATTTAATCTTTCAATCTTCAATGGATCTTCATTACTTTATTGTATTTTATGTTGTAGTATTGAATTCAATCAGCATGGCCGTGGGAAGCTTTAACTTAGATTCTTGAATCGTGTTTAAAATGTTTTGTTGTGTCTTTCTTTTTATATTTTGATACAAAAGAAAAATATTTTCAGAATACCTATTGAACTAGAGAAAAATATCACACATTTTAAAGATACGTTCCGGGTTTCCTTCCGCGTACCTTTGTTAACACAATAATCACAGTTACGGGACGACTGGAGAACCCCAGCGATAACCCGGAACGTCTCTTTAAAATGTGTGATAATAACCGTGACAGTTTAAAACATTTTCAGAAAAATATCGTAGCGTTCGTTGTGTTTTTAAAAAGTTCGAAAACGACTCATTCATTATTATAATTGTTGGCTAACTGTATTTTTCATACATTAACACGCCAGTTTCCAGTCTATGGAGACTCTAAATCTTTTGCCTCGAAAATATTAGTCGCCTTGTACGACACCCACGAGTGTAAGGGGTTGGTGCTATTCTACTCTGCCGGACACCACACGGCTCACGGCTCCCAACCGTATTTACTACACATTATTTATTTTCATTATTTGAGAAGCTAAACAGATTGGAATGAAATGTTTTGGGTTTGTTATGTCGGAACCCTCGTGGCGCGAGTCCCAAATAGGTTCTCGTACTCATAATTTCCCGGTTTTTTTATAGAACTGGAGATAACCGAGCAGACTGTCCACCTGGACCTCAGTTTTACGCGTTTTAGGTCATCATCATCATTATCACAGCCCTTAACAGTCCACTGCGGGACTAAGGGCCTCTCCCACGAAAGAGGAGGTGATGCCACAATCTCCACGCTTGGCAGGCGTGTTGGAGATCGCGTTATAAATATAAGAATGGAAAACGCTGCTACCCATTTCTTCTCTAGTTCTTTTGTCTAGATAACATTCGTCGCCTTGTACGACGAGTGTAAGGGGTGGGTGCTATTCTACCACACGGCCCACGGCGTTTTAGGTATTTTGCTACAATTAAAACTGTCGATGTGCTGCTATTGCGTGACAATTAATGACTAGAGGCGCTGTTGAGTTACGATAATTGTCGGCAATTACATATCAATAATATGTAATTATTTTGTACATTTCTGTTTGTATAACGAGCATCGTCGGTGGCCGAGTGATTACGGCCCAGGTATTTGACTTGTAAGCGAGAGGTACTGGGATCGAATCCCGATGTTCTTACGGTGAGCATGATGAAACTTGCGAATTCAGGCGACTGAATGTGTAACCATGGTCAAATCTGGCCATGTTTCCCTGGTAGCATGGGCACGGAGGTCAGATGGCAGTCGCTCCACTGTACCTCCCTGATCTGCCAAATCTTGGATCATGGTTAAGGCGGACCCCAGGCCCTCGTGCGCAAGTGCACAACTGAGATATTAACGCCAAGATGATGATTACGGTTTCTGTTTTGTAGCACCATGTTTAATAGAGACTGCAAATGATAATGCAGGTCACCGGATGATAAGTGGTCACCGCTGCCCACTAACATCCGTATCACGCATACATAAATACAAATAACGAAGCTGGCTTTTCCTTCGAACCCGGTACAAGCATAATACAGGAAAATTTCACTTCGATACACAATATCAATTCCCATTATGGGAGACCATATCAATTGTCCATCAAAAGCCATTTTGTCATAAAAAATGTTTTACGTAACTTGACGGGAGCTGGCCATATTATTTTTGTTGTTGTATCGATAATATGTAAACGATAGCCTTTACGTAAGGGCTTTGAAATAAATATGGAGGTACTTATAGATATTCAGTAAACATGTCCTTGCACCGAAACATAAAACCACGGCAAATTCTACATATGACCCGGTTTTAATGAAACAAGCCTATTTTCAAAACAAAGCTTCGAATCTACTATTTCTTAAAAATGTACTAATCTATGATAATAATTTTGTTAATTTTCAATTCATTACTTTTATTATTATTATGCTTCTATTTGTTTTTGTACTACTATTTGTATGTATGTTTTATAATTATGTATTCCTGGCTGATCGTTCTGATATTTCTCCTCTACATTTCTGTAAGGGTTGCCTGGAAGAGATCGCTTGTAGCGATAAGGCTGTCTTTGCTCAACAGTCTCACTGATTTTAACTGTATTATGTTTTGTATGAGCAATAAAGTGTTTAGCTATCTATCTATCAAAGCTATGGATCATCAAAACGAACTCAATCAATAAGCTTATTGCCGTCCACTGCCGAACATAGGCCTACAAAAAGTCCCCGGATAAATGACGATTCATCCGGGTCCGCGACATTTCGCATCCATCCGCGACCTGCCATCGTCTCGCGACCTCCGGTTTATCGCGCTACAGAGCGCCATGACTGTACTAACGTTTTTTTTTATGTGACTAAGGTGGCAAACAAGCTTACGGCCTGCCTGGTGGTAAGTTCCCTTTGTGTGTTCTACCGCTTGTACAACAGTGTTTGTTCTGTTTGACATTATGCCTACAGCTACATTCTATCATCGCACCGCTCGCCACCGACAGGGAGTTCATCCTCACACCTTGGAGCCAAATTGGTTGCGAACTGTGCCGTTGTGGAATAAAGGTTTTCCCTGGAGAGTATAACATGGAATTCTTCAAGAATGGGGTTAAAAGGTTTTTAAGGGGTCGGCGACGCGTGAGTGATGCCCCTGGTATTGCAAACATCCGTAGGCTACAGTGACTGCTTATCACCAGGCAGGCCGTAAGCTTGTCCTTAGAGATAAAACAAAAAGTTGGTGGTAGGATAGGTTGGTGATGGGAAACACTAATCGACTCAACTGACCACCTGTCCGCCTGGACGTCATGCGGCATGCAAAAGCCACCTACAGGAAATATAACGATGTCTATGTTGATGATTAAACTGATTTTCTAATAAAGAAAATTGCTTACTTTGGGGCTAGATGGCGCTGTGTGCATTGTCCAAGCATATTTATTTATATAGAAAGAAAAAACACTTATTACAGTAGACACCACGACACGATAATTAGGTACAACATAAAATACAAATAATATTGGAAAATAAAAATAAAAAATAAAAAGGAATAAAGGAATAACAATAATAACTGTACGAGTATCTATTCCCAGTGGCATTGTTTAATTTCCGTGTCGCGGCTTCCAGAGCTACTGGACCCCCTCAGCATAATATTTATTATTTATTTATTTTTGCATCGGTTAAAAATATTATATTTGTGCCTTTTTACAGTGTTGTAAAGGAGACACAAATTCAGCAAAGACGAAAGCGACAGACGCTAACCGAAGTTAGAATAATATATTTGCTCTTTCCATTGTCTTTTCGTGAAAGTGATAAAGCGATCTGCATTGTCCCATTCGCTGCGGTCCTGACAGACCTTTTTCGTTTCCACCACATTCGTCAAACTTTTTATAACCTTCTCCTCGTATTGGGGTATGCTTGAACTGCCTTTTTTTAAATTTTCATGACGTAACCCGGTAATAAAAAGGTGGTTGTGTTATGGAGCGATAAAGTCGTCGTTTTTACGATCGTAATAGTGATGAGAATTCAAAATCAAATATGCTACGTAAGAAAGGTTTTTATAGCTGGGAGCTTTCTGTTGCGCAGACTAGGCTTTGTCGACGTATTTGGTCTTAGGAAAAGTAAAGGACAGAGTACAGTATCCCGGGGCCATTTAAGTCTCATCATCATCATCTCAACCTATAAAAGTCCACTGCAGGAGGAGTATTGTCATAATCTCCACGCTTGGCAGGCGGTTTGGAGATCGCAGTGTTATAAATATAACTGGAAAACACTGCTGCTCATTTTCCATCTTACGTAGACTGGAGAAGGTTTTGCCTCGAAACATTAGTGGCCTTGTACGACACCCACGAGTGTAAGGGATTGGTGCTATTCTACTCTGCCAGACACCACACGGCCAAGTTAAGTGTGCTGATACCTAATGGCTTTCCTGTCATTTATGTTGTGAGTTGTTCTTATTGGCTGTCTGTCAATTTTAGTTCATGGCCCCGAGACTACCTCAGTTCAGAAGTAATGGCTACGTACTCGTTTTACATGCAAATTTGAGGCATGGGCCGCCTACGTTCTGATGAACATATTTAGCGTCAGTGAGCAGAACCAATTGTACAAATTACTTTACGAGCTTGTTTAGTAAAATCGTTAATTAATGTTCGCACCCCTTTGATGGGAGGACTTTATCGTAATCTTATCATAACACATGCGTTATCGCGTTATGATGTTGTATTAATTTTGGGTTCACGTTAATTTTTATTGTTGTTTTTGCGGACAGTGGCAAATTACGTTTCGTCATCAGACGTGGAAAGTTTTGGCTCTTTCGTATTTTATTATTTATTTTTATACCATTAAAGTGGCAAACAAGCTTATAGCCCGAATTATGATAAGCAGTCACCGCAGCCTATATGGACGTTTGCAATACCAGGGGCATCGCCCACGCGTTGCCGACCCCGTAAAAACCTTTTAACCCCATTCTTGAAGAATTCCATGTTATACTCTCCAGGGAAAACCTTTATTCCACAACCTTAGTGTGCGTGGGAGAAAGACGCGTTGCCGACCCCGTAAAAACCTTTCGTATTACCTGTACATAGTTAAAGTTCTGTTTTAATTATCTATTATTTCTAAAATTCTTCATCGAATTTAGGTTTCGAAGAAACATTTGCCTATGAACATAAAATAAGATGGAGGATCTTATTATAATTGGAATATAAATTAGTTCTATCTAATACATTTACATTATTAAAATCTAGGCTTCTCATTATTTTCTTGCGGCGTTTTGGCTTTTTACGTGCGACGACTACAATCCGCCTGCACATAGTGATGTTCGATACAAGTAAGTACTTGATACCTTGACACCACAGTCCGGCAGAGTAGAATAGCACCAATCCCTTACACTTGTGGGTGTCTTGCGAGGCTACAAATGTTTTCGAGACAAAAAATCTAGCGTCTCTATAGACTAGAAAATGGGTAGCAGCGTTTTCTATTATTATATTTATTACACTGCGATCTCCAACCCGTTTGCCAAGCGTAGAGATTATGGCAACGACCTGCACTTTCGTGGGAGAGGCCCTGAGTCCTGCAGTTCGCACTCGATACTTTTGTTTTATTTTTGGTACCCAAATATATTAATTACGTCTTCAACGTAATAAATATATTTTGGTTACCAGGCTTTGATATTATAACCTTGGGAATTATCGTCGTTAGCACATCTGTGCCAAGTGAATGTTTATTTTCAAAAGCTGGTTTAATTAGGACCAAGAAAAAATAAGTTGTCTCCAATAACGAGTTTTATTAGACTAGGTACATAAAATTATGAAATTGATAGAATAAATACCATGCAACAATATTGTAATATCAATATCGCTTCAAGCCGTCTGTCCCTACGTACGTATGTATGTATCCAAGTACATATATATGTACGCTTACATCTTTGAAACTACGCAACGGATTTTAATGCGGTTTCAACAATAGATAGAGTAAATCAAGACGAAGGTTTAGGCATGAAAAAAATTATAGGTAGGGGTAAAGTAGGTGTACGCGAACGAAGTCGCGCCGGGTCCACTAGTACTATTCCTTTAATTCATGCATTCTTAACAGAGTCGTAGCGCCCGACACTCATTAAGAAATATTAATCAAAAACATTATTGGTATCAAATAATTCAATTGTTTCATTACACAATTTAAAATTCACACGAAACCCTTCTAACACTTGAGTGCTTCCGAAATCTTTGAACTGGATAAAACTGGACATCGGTATCAGCTTCAACACAATTATCCCTTGTATGCCGAGATCTCCTACGCAGTTAAGCTTATGCTCGTTTTTTTTTAAATTAATGATGTAATCCACTAATGCTTCTCTTGTTAATTATACCAAGAATTTTTTTCTTTAAACATTTTAAATCCTTTAAACCTTCCAAATATGATGACCTGAGTTAGTATGCCGGTCGCCACACAGAGGTTTCTCCCGATGAGTACGGTCTCCAGTGCTCCATGGGGTGGGGATTTGGGGAACCGTGGCAGTGGTGGGGCATTTGCCTTTTTGCTGCCAGAGCAACGTGTTATAGAGGTGGGCAACGCATTGGCGATACTCTTGGTGTGGCTAATGTCTATAGCCAGTGGTGACCACTTTCCATCAGGTGGCCCGCTTGCCTGTTTGCCTACCGAGAGAAATTTAAATAAATAAATTTAAATAATGAATTTTGTGTACTGGGGTGTACATTGGTCTGTTGTATGTATATTAAGTATGTGTTTTAAAGGAAGAAGTTTATATGTTTTTACGGGGTCGGCAACGCGTGGGTGATGCCCCTGGTATTGCAAACGTCCATAGGCTGCGGTGACTGCTTACCATCAGGCAGGCCGTAAGCTTGTTTGCCACCTTGGTAGTATAAAAAAAAATTACTTTGAAACTTATCTAACACCCATAACACTAACTTTGCTCACTTTGGGGCTAGATGGCACTGTGTGAATTGTCAAAGCATATTTAGATTTATTTATATTTCGTTTCTTTCAAATTAATGAGAAAATTCACTAATGCTTCTCTTTTTAATTTCATATACATTTTCTTTAAAAAAATGCTTCACACAGCGCCGTCTAGCCCCAAAGTAAGTAAAGCTTGAGTTATGGGTGCTAGATAACTGATAAACTACTTTTAAGCATTTCTTTTCAAAATATATACATATTATACATACCACACCCAGACCCGTAACAGAAATTAAATTCCATCATTTCAATTTCTGCTCTGCCGGGAATGGAACCCGGGACCCCTGCGTGGCGACCAGCATGTTAACCAACTGAACCACTCCACTCCAGAGTGTCCAAGCATATTAATATTTATGTTCATATTTATTTATATCTCCCGCACAGCTCGCATATACTCGTTTCTTTCAAAATAATGAGAAAATCTACTAATGCTTCCCTTGTTAATTATAGATTTTTTTCTTTATACCCTCCAAATCCTTAATTAACTACGTCAAAGACGATCACCTTAGCGTCGTGGGATTTCAGGCTTTCGAGATAATCGCCTCTCGAAATTTTTAAAGCGATTCTGGTTAGGAAACGAAGTATAAAACAATTTCCGACAATTCGAAAGCCTATTTATAGAACCCTGGTTGGTAAGGTTTTAAGTACCGACGAAAAAAGGGGAGTGTTATGAGTTTGAATGAATTAAATGAATGAACACTGTGTTGCATAAATCCAGGATACAGTTGATCCATATCGGTAGCAACAGAGACAACAACAGGCGGCCTTATCGTTTAAAGCGATTTCTGTTTCACGTGTGTATGTATGTATCGGTGGCTTTGTGGCTTTGTGCATCTGTGTGTTTGTTTGTGCATCGTAGTTCCGGCACGGATAGGCCGGGTTGGATGCGATTTTATCAATTTGAAAGGCTGTTTAATCAAAATCTCTTAGCTTTGTTTCATTAAATGAAATTAAATTAAATGTCATTTATTTCAGGTACATAGGTCCCATAAATACATAATTAAAAATGTCACATATAACATAAAAACAAGCAAGAATAACATATGTTACAAACAGCAATTACAATTAAATGTAATTATAATTAAAAAATGTCATTATAATCAGTTCAGTTGTTTGGAAAAGATTTGAGTATTTATGGAATGTGAAATAAAGAAATTAAAATTGAAACTTGGTCGAGGGTTATCCGACTTTTTCTGTCGATTAGGTTAGTTATTGATGTAGGAGTGGAAGTTATAAGTGAAGACCTGAATGATTCAGTAGTTAACATGCCGCACAAGAGGTCCCGAGTTCGGTTCCCAGTCGAGCAGAAATTGAAAGGATGAATTTCAATTTCTGTTACGATTCTGGGTGTTATATGTATAATCAGTATTTTTTTTAAACTATTTATGTAGTAGGTATATCCGCTATCTAGCAACCATAGTAGACAAGCTTTGCTTAGTTTAGGGCTAGACTTTCTTCAAAATGTTTGGACAAATTCACACAGCGCACATCAAATTCATCTAGCCCCAAAGTATGCTTGTGTTATGGGTGTTAGATAACTGATAAACTAATAAATAAATAAATAAATATTCGTGGACAAATTCACACAGCGCCATCTAGCCCCAAACTAAGCAAAGCTTGTACTATGGGTGCTAGATAACTGATATACTTCTTAAATACTTTTAAATACATACTTATTATACATAGAACACCCAGACCCGTAACACTTACTACTTATATACTCTTTTTTTTATTTTTTTTTATTTGTCATAGAATCTACAGCTCTTAAAACTTTTACATCAGATATTCGTAAATAACAGAAAGCCAATAACAGATTCTTACTCTGTAGAAGTAAATTATTAATAAAAGTTACCATTACAAAAAAAAAAACATTTTTAACAATTCTAATCATCTGTCTGTGCGTCTGTGTGTGTGTGTGTGTGTGTGTGTGTGTGTGTGTGTGTGTGTGTGTGTGTGTGTGTGTGTGTGTGTGTGTGTGTGTGTGTGTGTGTGTGTGTGTGTGTGTGTGTGTGTGTGTGTGTGTGTGTGTGTGTGTGTGTTAGTGTGTGTATACTAAGTGAGTGTTTTTGTGTGTGAGAGAGAGAGAGGGAAGTGACACATTACTCATTCACTGATTTCTGAAGTTCTACCCTCAAAAATGCATTTTATCTTCTATTGGCACGATACTTTACTGTGACAGAATAAATCGACTGAAGAGAAATCATTATTGTAAGTTTCGAGAGTACGATTTACCACGGAATTTTGAACTTAAGACTAGTCTCCCCCAAGCACGCTCCAGTTCGCTTCCTATAAACGTAATTTGATCATATTTTCAATATTACACTAGTAAAGCCAATAAAATGTTGTAGACCTGATCTAGAAACCAATATTATTATTATTTAACACTTGAATTATGCACAAAATAGTACAAAGGTACTTAAAGCTAAAAGTCTACCCGAAAACTGGTAATAAAAGTGTACAGTAAAATTTTACTTACGTAGTTACAAATACAGACATTTACCTAAAACTATTCACATTCCGACATTCCAAAGTATGAATGCGGCGAGGTGGCGATAAGCGTTCTTGATAGTTTGTGGCGCTATGGCATTTCTATTAACTTTTTTTAAGTTTTACGACAAATAAACAGGCAAACGGGCCACCTGATGGAAAGTGGTCACCGCCGCCCATGGACATCAGTAACACCACAGGAGTTGCGAAAACTAATGCGTTGCCCGCTTCTGAAGTGACCTCTAATATACCTCTTGAGTGATCCCATGTCATAGTCCAAAGGAAACACTGTAGCTGGGAGCACATTCCACATCCGAATCATACGAAGGAGAAACAATTTTACAAACCTACGCGTGCTGACCAAGTTATCTTATTTTGATTTTAGTGGATGTTTTACATAATAGAATGTAGCTCCAAAGCAACCCGTACCATTTACGATATCGTACGGATGATGAAATCTTAGAAGCAGACTATTGAAGTTAAAATAAACCTGACATACTTACTGAAAGTCAAAGACAGCAGCCAGATGATGACGATGGCGGTCTTGGCGCGTGCGGTTGTGGACTTGAACTTCAGCGGGAAGCAGATCGCGTACCAGCGGTCCACAGAGATGAAGGTCAGCGTCAGCACCGACACCGTCACCGACACCGACTGTTGGGGAAATATACAGTCATATAATCAAATGTAAGTGCGAAGGGGAAAGAGGTAATTTATGTAGCGTCGTAAATTAAAAGACCGTTATGACTAGACAATCGGAGACTGGTGTTAGAGCGTCGGTGGTCGAGTGGCTAAGGTATCCGACTCGTAAGCGAGAGGTACGACCAAAATCACGACTTGCCATATCAATCACGCTTCATATATACTGTATTAGATTCATATAATGTATATAATGTCTTGAATTATATAAGAAACACATAGAATGTAAATAACGAATACTATCTATTTAAATACATAATTTTCTAAACCAAATGAGACAAGTCAGGCTGGATAGATCGCACCAATTTCACACAACAAAAGCAATTTCACCGTAATATTTGCTTGTTTAAATAAACATCTACTAAGGTATCTCCCACCATGATCCAATCTGGTCAGGTTCCCCTGGTAGCAGGATCACGGAGGTCAGATGGTAGTCACTTAACTGTAATTACCTGAACGCCAAATCATTTTATCTACTCAGGTCACTAAACATGCATCTTACAGGTGAGATGGCGGTCAAATGCTTGTCTTGTTTAATATAAAAAAAAAAAAAAAATCTTACAATTTTGAATCAATAGCCCGTAATAATCCATTATAGTCTTGAGTTTGTTCGCTGATGAATTACTAGACCAAAAAAGCCACAGCATAATTACATGGCTCAAACCTCTATAGTTAGTCCTCATCCCATTAATGTTGTGAACAAGTAAATTTATTAGCCTGTATATTTGTTTGATCCATTTAATAACCTATATTGGGACCGTCGTACGACCCGATTCGACGGCTTTCCCAATTTATACTCGAATACACAATATTTGCTTCCGGCATCACAGATTTCGGTCAGGTATTTTCGGGAAAGATCCGTGCCTTCAAATACCTGGTATTATTGGGTTATCCCGTGCGTGTTGAGGGTTATATTTCCTTCCTTTAAATGTGAGATTCATCCTTTTTAGAGCGAAAATATATAGTGAAATTGTATTCTTTTAAAAGCGTATATTTTTGTAGAAATCTCAAAGACCTCGAATAATTTTTCCTTAAGTACTTAAATGTTAATACTAGCCTATTTGTTTTTTAGGTTATACGGCAGATAAACAGGCAAGCAGGCCACCAGAAGGAAATTGGTTACCGCCGCCTATGGACATCTGCAACACAAGGGGCGCTACCAATGCGTTGCTCGCCTCTAGAGAGACCTCTAATAAATCTCTTGAACGTTCCCATTATGTAATAAATAAATAAATAATCAAGGACAAATTCACACAGCGCCATCTAGCCCCAAACTAAGCAAAGCTTGTATGGGTGCTAGATAACTGATATACTACTTAGATACTTTTTAAATACATACTTATTATACATAGAACACCCAGACCCGTAACAGAAATAAAAATTTATCATTTAAATTTCTGCCCGGCCGGGAATCGAACCCGGGATCTCTTGCGTGGCTGACCGGCATGTTTACCACTGAACCACTCAGGTCGTCAAACTATTCTGGACTATAAGCTACATTTAAATCCGTTCAGAAGTTTTCATGAAGGAGTTAATAAACATCAATTCACGTTACACCGCATTTTAGGCATAAAGTGATCAACGTATTAGTGCTGCTCCTGGTGATGGCCATGGGTAGCGCTTACCGCTTTCCATCATGTGCAAGGGCATGCTTATATACCGATTGTTATAAATAAAACATTTTCCATCAGATAGACCGTCCGTGCGTGTGCAATTAAAAACAAGTGTCGAAGTTAAATGCTGAATTTAGAATGACTACATAACTTCACTTTTTATATAAAATCCAATACAATAATACGAAGTCCAACAACACAAAGCCTCTATCTGGAAGCACTTAATCACTTAGAAACTAAGCTATCAAAACACGTCAGGATTAAGACCGAATAATATCCCGTAGCCAACAGAGGCTCCAAGATAATTTCCGAATACACTCCATGTAAATGAGCTACCATGGACCACCTGTCAGCCATCCAAGCGAGGTCTGAATGCGAAAAGGATGATTGATCTCCTTGGTTATTCAAATTTAATAATGTATGTATTCTGTTGTCTGGTTAAATTTAGGCTTAATGATTTACAAAGAGCGTATTTAAGTTGATTGATTGTCCTTACAGTGACGATGCAGTTGCTTTTGAGCGAAACTAGTGAAAAGCGAAATCACTTAAATTTTCATCTTGGGCTCGTAAAATTTTTGTTATTTCTAGCGAAGTTGAGAAGTTTTAAATTATTTGACGAGTGAGTGGTTCAGTTGGTTAATATGCCACGCCACGCAGAGGTTCAGAACAGAAATTGAAATGATGAATTTTAATTTCTGTTAGGTCTGGGTGTAGTATGTATAATAAATATGTATTTAAAAAGAGTATATAATTAGTTTGTCAGTTATCTATCACCCATAACACAAGCTTTGCTTCCTTTGGGGCTAGATGAGGCTGTGTAAATTTGTCCAAGTATATTTATTATTATTGTTTCGAATAAAAAATGTGTCAACTTACGTCGTTGTTGCATAAGTAAATTGTTTTTCAAATAATTTAGTGTTACATGTAAGGTAATGTAAAAATAAATTGATCTTGGCGTTAATGTCCCGATTGTACTCTCGCGCACGAAGGTCTTGGGTCCGCCTTAAGCATGATCCTGGATTTCGCAGATCAGATCATTACAGTGGAGCGACTGTTATATGACCTCAGTGACCCTGCGACGGGAACCTGACCAGATTTCAGTCAGACATTCAGTCGCCTGAATGTGCAGGTTTCATTACGATGTTTCCTCACCGTAAGAGCATCGGTTAGTATTTAACCTATTTACATAACTCAAAAAAGAGTAATTGGTAAATGGCCGCAGTGGGATTCGAACCGGGTACCTCTCGATTACGAGTCGGATACCTTAATCACTCGGCCACCGACGCTCCTGTTGTATATGTTAGGTAAGGCATTTTATTATTTCTTTATAATAAAATTCATTTTACAGGCTGATATGCCTATATCGAGGCTGGTGTAGTGTGGCCTTATTATTTTTCTAGTCCTAACCATTACATGTCGCTGTAATACATTTTCGTGTTCACTTGAAGACAAAGGAAATAAAAACAGACAGCCAACAACTAATGATTGACAAGGACGCCATAACCTCAAAGCAATCTTATCTGGACCCATCTTTAACAATGTGACTTCAAAAAGAGTAACGGTATCAGGATGAAAGAATATATTATATTCGTTCTCCTGATACGAGTGAATGCTATTACAAACATTTTATCAGGTGGTTCTTCCTCTATCAAGCCTGAGGAGTCCGCCTGGATGAGTACCACCGCCTTATCTATTTCTGCCACCAAGCAACAACACCCACATTGTTGTGTTCCGTTTTGAAGGATAAGGTAGCCAACGCAATTAGAGGCATGAGACATTTCATCTTAGTCGTTACGGTGACCTTTTTATTTTCTGCAACCTAAATGCATGAATCGTTGATGTTATGGGCGACAGTTACCGCTTACCACCAGGTGGGCTATCTGCTCGTTTATAACTGCGTAGTATAAAAAAATCACTCACCTGAAAGTACGGTAATATCTTGCACAAAGTGTTGCCCAGGAACCAAGTCTCTGTCACATCCCACAAGACGGTTGGTGGCAAACAGAACAGGATCACCATGAAATCAGCTACAGCCAGGTTCACGATGAAATAATTCGTCACAGTCCTCATTGTGTGATTTCTGTACACAGCTATGCATACTAGAGCATTCCCTGTGAGTCCAATGACAAAGACTAACGAATGAGTTCCAATAAGGACCCATTCGTATAACTGAGGGTATATGTAATTATTTAGCAGTTCCACATACTCCGCTCGGGACATATTGCAAAATTGCTCGTCACCCACACACGGTTCTACTGTCGCATTAGTATGTTCTGTATCGTTTTTATGTTCTTCAACAGTCTCTTGTACATTGTGTTCTTCTTTTTCTATTTTAGCTTTATCTTTAGTCATATTGGTATCATCTGTAGTCAGTCCATGATTCTCTGTGTAAACACTATCTTCTGCGATAACGGTCATGTCCCCATTCTTTATTAATGCGTTACTTAAACTATTTTGAAGTAAAGCTACGACAATGACTAGACCTGTTACGGTGTACATTTTTATTGAGATCTTTCTTTTTGTAGTAATATAAATAAGATGTTTCTAGTTACGCGCTGGAACTGGCACAATCTGAAACAAACAACAAATATTTTGAGTATACCTTAACAGAATGACTTATGTCCAGCAGTGGAGGGAGCTATGTAATAAAATAATACTTTAAATACCTAGCTGTCCCCGGGCACGCTTTACCCCAGTAGGCACACGACTCGGGAGAGGTATCGAGTTTGAATCCCATTGCGGCCATGTACTAATGACTCTTTTCTGATTTATATACATTAATTGAATGCTAACCCATGCTCTTACGATGAAGGAAAACATCGTGATAAAACCTGCACATTGAGGCGACAGAATGAGTGACGATTATCCAATCTGGTCAGGTTTCCCTGGTAGCAGCGTCACGGAGGCCAGCTGGCCTCTAGATGGCAGCCGTTCCACTGTAATTATCTGATCTGCCAAATCCTGGATCATGGTCAAGACGGACCCCGGGCCCTCATACGCGAGAGCACAACCAGACATTAACACCAAGTTGATAACTTTTATCATAATTTCAAAATAATAAAATTCAATGTCGAATTGAAGCTGGGTTAATTAGACCCAGTACCTGAAATTGTAAATGACTCAATAAAAGCTTGCGTGGATTATTATGAAAGTTTTAATTGCATGTTGTGTTCAAATTGGATTATTCAATACTGTTATTAATTTAAACTTAATATCGTGAAGGTTACCCCCTTTCCCCCCTGGCGTGAGCTTTATGTATGTATGTGTATGTATGTTACATCGTAAAGGATAAATTACGCAACTCTCTGGAACATTAATTTAAGGCATGGGATCAAAGCTGAAAACGGATACTTTTAGCCTCTGTACTTCCACTAATCAATCAGGCGACTGAATGTGTAACCATGATCCAATCTGGTCAGGTTCTCCTTTGAACAGGGTCACGGAGGTCAGAACAGTCGCTCCACTGTTATTATGGACTGTGAGGGCGAAGTAGGCTATCCTACGTCGCCGAGTACAAGAAAAATTCTACTTTATGGCGATAGTAGAGGTTTAGGAGGGTTTCGGCACTTTAATTAATGAAACGACAATTTTACACCAAACAGATAATATGATTTATTTTCATAGCAATAAAAAACATCTAGGCGTTAATGTCACAGTTGTGCTCTCAAGAACGAGGGCCCGGGGTCCGCTTTGACCATGATCCAGGATTTGGCGATCAGGCAATTACAGTGAAGCGACTACCATCTGACCTCCGTGACCCTGCTACCAGGGGAACCTGACCAGAATGGATCATGGTTACAAATTCAGTTGCCTGAATTTGCAGGTTTCATCACGATGTTTTCCCTCACCGTAAGAGCATCGGTTAGAATTCAACTAATGTACATAACTCAGAAAAGAGTCATTGGTACATGGCCGCGGCGGGATTCGAATCCGGTACCTCTAGCTTACGAGTTGGATACTCAACCGCCCGGCTACCGACGCCATTGGCTATTGCCATGAGAGCGTCTATCCGGAAACTCACAGTGAGTAATCTCCAGCCTGCTGGTATGTTGCAATTTCTTCACCATTGCCCTATAAATAATGATTTAGTACAATAGAGCGGCTATTTCTGCGCACGCTCATAGAACTATCAATATTTCGTTGAGTTGATTCATAAAGGAAGCATGATAGGCTCGAATGTAAACAGACCAAAACGGAATTCTTCCCACAACTTTTTGTTGCCTATAACAACAGGCGTCGATAAAAATAAAGCTGGAAACGGGTGTAGGATAAAATTAATAAATTAGTAATAAGTATGTGTTTTAAAAAATAGTAAACAAATAGTTTATCAGTTATTTATCACCCATAACACAAGCTTTGCTTACTTTGGGGCTAGATGGCGCTGTGTGAATTTCTCCGCGCATTTTTTATTTTTATTGGTTCAACTAGGATTCCTTATACTGTAGGGGCTATAATGGCCTTTCTATGGCCTCAAACAACAAAGTAAAATCCATCACTTATATTAGTATCCAGACGAGACTTAATCTGGGACCCTCTTCACAGCTGTCAGAGTTTATAGGTACCTACTTCCCTTAAAAAATGTTTCTCCGAAATATCAGGTAAAACTGAGAGTGTTTTTATTGAGCTATACATAACTTGCTTGGGAAGACGGGGCGTGGCTGTTCTTTTTACATATTTAACAATAAAATTAAATGTTATTGTGCACGAAAAAAGTGTAATTTCAGATAACATTCATCATCATCATTATCAGCCTATACTAAGGCTAGTCCACTGCTGGACATGATCATAGCCTTTCACAAATCGTGCAGGATTTTCTCTGAAAATAATTATTCCTAATTAAATAAAGATGAAAAAAGAGCCTCTCTGGCCTAGTGGTTAAGGCGTGCGACTCGTAAAAGAGAGGTACCGAGTGCGAACTGGATCTGTAACCATGATCCAATCTGGTCAGGTGCTTCAATCAACAGGGTCACGGAGGTCAGAGTGCACTCGCTCTACTGTAATAACCTGATGACAATAATATGATAATCTAGGTTTTAAGATATTCGTGGTTATTTGCACAAACATTGTCACTAAAACCGGCTTTTAACAATTTTTTTTTTTATGTTATCCGGCAGACAAACAGGCATGCGGGCCACCTGATGGAAAGTGGTCACCGCCGCCTATAGACATCAGCATCACCAGGGGTGCTACCAATGCGTTGCCCGCCTCTAAGGAGACCTCTAATATACCTCTTGAACGATCCCATATCATAGACCAAAGGAAACACCGTGGCTGGGAGCTCATTCCACATCAGAATCGTACGAGCGAGAAACGTTCTTTCGAATCTTCGCGTGGACACCACTAGAGGGTCCACGTAATGGGGATGAGTACCCAGCCCACGGCGGGTGGTGCGATGGCGGAATTGGCGGAACAATAGCAGTGGTTCGAGAATTCCAAGTGAGGGTGATAGTCGAATTCGAATGATGGTGTAAATATCTATCTGTCCTTAGGACCGACTTCACACACAGGCACTAGTCTACTCGTGGCCATGACGCATGCAACTGCGTCGAAATATCGAAATAATAAATATAATAAAAACCCGAAATATTGTCGATGTATGTTCAGGGATCATGGTCAGGGAGCACCCACAGCCCTCGCGCGCGACAGCACAGTCGATATATTGACACCAAGGTGGCATGATGACATGCAGTTGTAGCGTTCGAATCACTTGGTGAAGCGACACGAACCACGATGAAGTTTAAACATTCGTTGTAACGACGAACCGGGAAATGGCGCCGAAATCGAGGTCGTACGCACCAAAAGTTATTTGTTTGATGAATTTACCGAGAAATGTTTGTTTACATTATAATACAGGCGCTAATAGACGCGGGACACGGTGTTTTGGTGATTTTGATCGTGATATGTTTTTCAGTTCACGAATTAGAAGATGCTAGGTCGATTTTTATTGTCTTTGGTCAAGGAATAATTAACAAAGAGTTATGATTATGTATTTTGTGTTTTGTGTAGGCCTAAAACAATGTTTAATGTAATTTATCTATAAATGTCAAAAAAATTCTCATTAAAAGTGGAATGTACCTATGTAGCCTCCTGACACAGGCTAAGCTTAAAAGGAGTCTCCAGCAACCATAGATTTAAGGTACTTTTTGTTAATGAAATAAAGAATTTTATTATTATTATTATTTTTTTATATTCGTAATGTAATTAACCAAATAAGTTAGAAGTTACAGAAGTATTATCTTACTTTTAACGTTAATATAACTTCTTAATGTAGTGTACATCTTAATTTCTTTGTAATCAAGTTCATAATTCTCAAAAATATAATAAATTCACCTTTTTTTTTGGCCACGGGTAAGATTTAGATGGCTATACCATATATACCAATGTATCTTCTATTGACAGACAATATATTATTCAAATATACGCAGTCTAAATCCCGATTCCGTAATTTTACTAAGCTCTTATATTTAAGTACAATCCCATTAGGCCCTTCTGTCATGGTAATTTTGTTGGTATTTTGACATGCGGTGACTACCAACCAGCCTACACAACCCGTAAGGGAACAACCGATTCGCCAGAGCCTCGAGGACCCATGGCAGGTGAGGTTGTTTTGGGCCTATAAGATGGTGGTGGGGCCCCATACCTCCTCCATAACCATGTCACGCAGAAATACATTAACTGGCAAAGTACAATAATCATCTTGGCGTTAATGTCTCGGATGTGCTCTCGCGCACGAGAGCCCTGGGTCCGCCTTGACCATGATTCAGGATTTGGCCGATCAGGTAGTTACAGTGGAGCGACTGCCACCTGACCTCCGTGACCCAACTACCAGGGGAACCTGACCATATAGGATCATGGTTGCACATTCAGTCGCCTAAATGTGCAGGTTTCATCACGATGTTTTCCCTCACCGTAAGAGCATTGGTTAGTATTCAACTAATATTGATGGGCAAAGTACACACATCGAAATACATACACTAGACACAAAAGAATGGAACAAATGTTTTTAGTCTGTTAATGTAATTATTCCACCAATTACTTTGTAAAAACGTACTCTTGACATCAAAACAAGTTTATTTACTCAAACCCGACAGTAATAAAAGCATTCTTAATTTTTTATAGACTCCGTGACTCCAAATGAATTCACCTGAAGCGTAAAAGTATCGTAAAAGTCACAGTAACATAGTAAAATACTCTCGTTAAATTAAATAGTAAAAACAAGAATTTACTATAGACTTTTATTATTTTTGTAACTAGTAAAGTCTGGTTCAATGTTGAATTTATAAATAAAATAAACATTGTGTTAGAATGATTTATCGTTATTATTAGAAATGCTCCGTGCGGAGTTGCCCACTCCAACGAGTACGTCCGTGGCAGTCTTGGCGCGAGGGATATCGCTGATATGATCGCGGAGGCTTGTCTGCGCTGGTTTGGTAATGTGCTGCGTAAGCCCCAGGGATACGTGGGAAATATGTGCGTGAACCTGCCGGTTTCAGGAAAGAGGCACCGTGGGCGGCCCATGAAGCGATGGATTGACATCGCTGAGTCAGATGCGAGAGCCAACGGCCTACGACGCGAGGTTTTCGAAGACCGAGCGTAGTGAAGAAGAATGAGTAGGAAAGCGGACTCTGGCAGAAGCCGGAATTAGTGCTAGGACGATGATGATGACTCAATTAACTTATTATCTTCAAATTGTAAGTTTATATCCTTGCATTAAACTGAATAAAATCGCTTTCCGCGTCTGTCTATACAGACACATCCCATATACATCCCTCCTATTAAACCAGGCAACGGATTTTGAAGCGGTTTTCACTATGAGATAGAGAAATTCTTCCAGAAGGTTTATACAATATATTCATACTATACTTATAAACCGAGAAATCCCGTGCGAAGCCGAGGGCGGTCGCTAAGTTATTTATAAGGTAATCCAGTTTTAGTTAATGTTCTAATGGTGGCTGGCCATACATTCTTCTGAATACGAAATACAGTTGGCGGGAATAATCTGGAAGTGAACTCGACGGATGTCTCTTCTTGTTTCTTTGTTCTTTATTATACACAAAAATAATAAATACAATTGAACAGAAGGTAACTTAAGTACAAAGGCGAGTTTAAGTCAACAGTTGAGTTTTCTACCAGCAAACCTGGCGCTAAAGAAACCGTAAGTCAGTATTTAGGCATAGGCAGTGCACACAAGTAAACTAAATAAATACTATAAACAAATACTAAAATTAATAATGAATACAATAAATATATACGTGCTATAACTGTATATTAGAGAGAGAGAGATAATGATCTTTTAAATTCTTTTTAAATGTAGTCAGAGAAGGACTAGCACGGATGTTAGGAGGTAGGGAGTTCCATAAACGCGCAGAGTGTACAATGAAAAAACCTCTAGTCTTTAGGAATGTCTAGTGCATTAACTGTCATAGAAATAATACTGGGACTATCTCGGATTTCATTTTCACTGATTTCATACTCAATGATATTCGCGAAACGATTTTAGATTTGGGACACAGGCGTGAGCTTTATGTATGTATGTATAAATTTAGATTTAGACATGAGGCTTCTACGATATCGACTGGAACATTTCACCATCTCCACGGGTACTGTGTGCAGAGTAGGTTGTGGATTAGATACAGGGTTAAAAATACACAACGATAAATACTTGGTAATCTACGGAGGCGCCACACCGTCTGCTTATAGTGGGAATGATTAGTGTGATATATTTATTTCATATAATTATATGATCAAGTCTAGCAGGCTAAGCAATGGAACACATTGCTTTCGAGTGTGTTCCCTGATCATTATAATCTAGACGTAGACCTTCAAGGCTAGTGTGAATTTCGGCCGCATCGTCACTTACCACCAGGTGAAATTGCGGTTAAATGCCTGTATAGGTAACAAAAAAAAAATTTCAAGGATAAGCCTTGGGTTGGAATATTTGGTGACGCTTAAAGTAATTTCGTATTTATTGGTTATATTATTGAAAGCAATAGCTCACAATTTTCCTGTCGTTCCTAATATTCATACTAAGTTAGTCTCACCAGTTGCACTACTAGGATTTTCTTTCCAAATAGACCTACTACAAAAACTATTGGGAATTTTCTTCTCAACTGAGTAAAAAGAAGTCTTACACGAACGTAGACTTTCTTACTATATCAAGAAAGTCTTATCAAATCATCATGATCATATCGACCGAAAGACGCTCACTGCTGGGCATAGGCCTCCCCCAGAGATCTCCACAAAGGCCGGTCCTGTGCCTTCCGCATCCAGCTGGTACCTGCGATCTTTACCAGGTCGTCGGTCCACCTTTTAACCTACCCACGCTACGTCTTTAAGTACGTGGACGCCACTCGAGAACTTTAATGCCCCATCGGCTATTTGTTCTTCGAGCTATATGCCAGGCTAAAGTGGCAGTGAGCAGGGCGCCCACGCAGGGTAACCAAATAATTTGAAAGGAAATTCTTGTAAATACATTTTCAAGGCCAGAGGCAAAAAGTTTTGAAGATTTAAATCAGATGTACGTTCATGGAATTTTAAAAATGATTGCTTACAGACGACCAATATTTTGGTAAATATTTTTATTTTGTGAAAATGTAGGTCGCCTGTCACTTATCACTTATGTACTTTAATTTCCCAAAGTGTAACGAAATCAATGTTGTTGTTGTTGTTGAAGTTAGTCAATGTTGTTGTTGAAATCGTTGTTGAGGATTTCCAGGCTAAAGTGGCAGTGCGCGACCACGTACCGTAAGAAGCAGCGTAGGTAGGTCACCCACAAGGTAGACCGACGACCTGGTAAAGATCGCAGGTGCCACCTGGATGCGGTAGGCACAGAGCCGGCCCTTGTGGAGATCTCAGGAGGAGGTCTATGCCCAGCAGTGGGCGTCATTCGGCTGATATGATGATGATGATTTGATAAGACTTTCTTGATATAGTAAGAAAGTCTACGTTCGTGTAAGACATTCTTTTACTCAGTTGGGAAGAAAATTCCCAATAGTTTTTGTAGTAGGTCTATTGGGAAAGAAATTCCTAGTAGTGCAACTGGTAAGACTAACTTAGTAAGAATATTGGGAACGACAGGAAAATTGTGAGCTATTGCTTTAAATAATATAACCAACAAATACGAAATTACTTTAAGTGTCATCAAATATTCCAACCCAAGGGTTATCTTTGAAAAAAATTTTTTATTACCTATACAGGCATTTAACCGCAATTACACCTGGTGGTAAGTGACGATGCGGCCGAAATTTACACTAGCCTTGAAGGTCTACGTCTAGATTATAATGATCAGGGAACACACTCGAAAGCAATGTGTTCCATTGCTTAGCCTGCTAGACTTGATCATAGGGCGTCTTTCGGCTGATATGATAAAGCTATAAAAATGTGTATATCGGGTCTAGAGTAAAAATAGTCTACGATTGATATTTGCCTATGTCGCTATAGACTATGAGGGTGACGTAGGTCGTCCTACGTCATCAAGTACAAGAAAAAGTCCACTTTGCAGCGATGGTAGACGTTAAGGAGGACAAAACGTTGAAAAACGTCAGCTATAAGAAAAGTGACTTTAATGAGTCTGAAAAGCGAAACTGAGAAGTAGATGTGACTTGAGGTCGACCGATTTTTTTGCATACAGAACTCACACAAGAGGATATGTAAGTACTAACGCTGCGAAAAGTCCAAGTTTGAGTTACCAAAAAAAATGTTTTGTTCCAGTTTGTACACGGGAAGACCAACGTTTTATGGGTCTCCGAAATAGAAAGTTTCCTAATATCGATATTGCCATATTTAATGACATAGTGTTAAAAGAGCGTCGGTGGCCTAGCGGTTACAGTATCCGACTCGTAAGCCAGAGATCCCGGGTTTGAATCCTGCTCCGACCATGTACCAATGACTGTTTTCTGAGTTATGTACATTAGTTGAATACTAACCGATGCTCGTACGGTGAGGGAAAACATCGTGATGAAACCTGCACATTAAGGCGACTGGATGTGTCCATGATCCAATCTGGTCAGGTTCCCCTGGTAGCAGGGTCACGGAGGTCAGATGGCAGTCGCTCCACTGTAATTGCCTGACCTGCCAAATCCTGGATCATGGTCAAGGCGGACCCCGGGCCCTCGTGCGCGAGAGCATAACCGGGACATTAACGCCAAGATGTTTTTGTTTTTTTTTTTTTATTATTCGTTGTTATAGCGGCCATAGTAACACATACTCTGTGAATAGCTCAAGTGTCTAGCTTTTACAGTTCCGAAGATACAGTTACTAAGAGTTTCAGTGTATGGATAGCTCCATAGTGGCGGGCGGGATGACGGCCTGGGGACGTCACGCACGAATTCACGCACCTAATGAAATTATTCTTGCAATCGCAACTTTAAAGTCTCATAACTTTTTTGTTTATTGAGATATTTAAATTGTTTTTTTACCGTTTTGTTTCATTTGGCTCAAATTTTTACATTCAATTAAACAAAAATTTTAGGAAACTTCCTCAATGTCTACTATCGCTCCAAAGTTGAATTTTTCTTGTACTTGATGACGTAGAGGAACCTACGTCACCCTCACAGTCTACTACGTAAAATGATGCTGATCTCAGTTTAATTGTATCACTTAAGTTGTTTAGCACTACGTAAAATAAATCATGTGATTGACTCCATAAGTTGCTTTGTATGAATATTGAAGCAATATTACTCCTAAAATCGTCGCGTCCCGCCGTCTGTCCCTCTGAAGGGTCCACTTACGCTGGATGCCCACCAACAAAGCCACTGGGAATAATAAAATATCTTAGTGTTTTATGTACCGATTTTTTAATGTTATTGTATTGCAAAATTATTGTGTCGTGGCATCCATGTGTAATAAAGGTATCTTTTTTTTTATTTTTTTCTAAACACGCTTAGATCTTTTAAACTGCGTAACGAATTTGAATGCCATTTTCACTATTAAATAGAGAATTTCTTCCTATGTGTAATACATGCATATTGTAATAGAGTAACCCCGAGAAGACCAATGCGAAGCCGTGGCGAGTCGCTACTGTAAATATAACCATTTTAAACGGAATTACGCGTCACGCTTCGAGGTAAGCACTATGCTTTTCTACCATTATATTTGCGATCCATTCAAACCGCCTAAAATTAATTATACAACCTTTTATCTTGGCAGTATTAATAAAATCACGGCGAATTCATTGCTGGGGAGCGTCCTGTTGGAAAATACCTTCGGAACCCTTTGGTGGGCCATGAA
Source organism: Blastobasis adustella (assembly GCA_907269095.1). Classification (NCBI taxonomy): domain Eukaryota; kingdom Metazoa; phylum Arthropoda; class Insecta; order Lepidoptera; family Blastobasidae; genus Blastobasis; species Blastobasis adustella. The sequence goes on from OU026132.1 coordinate 6,075,242, forward strand.
GAACGCGACAATATGCGTATTATTTAGATAGTTGAATGAATGAATGAATGAATAACGCTTTATTGCACATTTAAAAGAACACAATGGATACTTAAAATAGTTATTGTTGTTGTTGGGATTGTTATTGTTGTTTTAGATGGGTCTAACTTAAAAATCATTATGGTGGCTAATCGCCTTCATGCCGTTTATCCTTTGGCATGATAAAAATAGGCCGATATAGGCTTAACCTCGCCTACCCCTACCCTACCCTACATCTATCCTAGACTACCCTACACCTACCCTACACCTACTTTATCCCTGCCTACCCTTATTTTCTTGCTTATTATAAACCTTCCTCTAATCGTACATAGATACGTAGGGACAGACGGCATGAAGTGACTTTGTTTTATACTATGTATAGATTATGACCTTTAGAGCGTCGGTGGTCGAGCGGTTACAGTATCCGACTCGTAAGCCAAGGCGGACCCTGGGCCCTCATGTTCGAGAGCGCAACCAAGACGTGGAGATTAGACGTGGAGCCTAACAAGCGTGGAGATTATGTCAACTTCCCTTTCGTGGGAGAGGCTCTAAGTCCTGCGATGATGATGATGAAAGAAAAAGCCAACCCGGCCAACCGGAACATTAGCACCTAGATGATTGTTTTTTATAGCCTTGTACCATTAAATAGGGAGCGTCGGTGGCCGAGCGGTTAGAGGTCCCGGGTTCGAATCCCGCTCCGGCCATGTACCAATGACTGTTTTCTGAGTTATGTACATTAGTTGAATACTAACCGATGCTCTTACGGTGAGGGAAAACATCGTGATGAAACCTGCACATTCAGGCGACTGGATGTGTAACCATGATCCAATCTGGTCAGGTTCTCCTGGTAGCAGGGTCATGGAGGTCAGATGGTAGTCGCTCCACTGTAATTACCTGATCGCCAAATCCTGGATCATGGTCAAGGCGGACCTCGGGCCCTCGTTCTCGAGAGCACAACCGGGACATTAACGTAAAGATTATTATTTTTATTATTTATAGATTATGACCTTTATTAATGTGTAAGTTATTTAATGAATGTAGAAAATACGCTAAGATCGACCTTTCCCCGTAGTTTTAGCGGCCCCAGACAGCCTCCGACGTAAACTCGTTTCCCACATTAGCGGTACCCTCTTTTCCTTCACTGTCCGTAAGCGGAATTTCTTCAGATATATTGGATGAAACTGATCTGGTTACCGAAATAGTTTAGGGGATTTTTAGGGTCTAACTTGAGGTATATTTCATTACGTTTTACATTGTTATGGTAGGTTAGGCTATTTTCTATGGGTCTTGATTTCTATAATGTTATCGACTTTTTGCGATATTTCTTCTCTATCCTATAATAGAATTGATTTAGTTTGTCTTTCTGTTTGGATGTAGGTCTTCTTTGCTACGCGTTTGTCTTATGTAATAGTAACATACACCCGTATTTATAAACAATACTTTGTAAGTATAGTAGCGTTGTTATGCATTCGCTTTGTGGTTTGTCGCTCGCACTGTGAGACCTTTTAACATTTTTGTATACGGGTGTTAGAATTGGTAAAATTGTTAAAAAATGTTTTGATATTTGTAAGCTCAGAACTTTTGAAATTCGTTTAAAGTACACCATTCATATTGAGTATGTCATAAGGCAAGCCGTGCGCTTAAAAAAAATTCAAGTTACTCCATGTTCATATTATTAAACCGCCAATTCGGGAATCATCATCATCATTATCACAGCAAATAACAAACCATTGCAGGACTTAGGGCCTCTCCCACGAAAGGGCAGGTTATTGCCATAATCTCCACGCTTGGCAGATGGGTTGAAGATCGCAGTGTTATAAATATAACAATGGAAAACGCTGCTGCCCATTTTCCAGCCTACGGAGATTCGAAATTTGATCTCGAAAACATTAGCCGCCTTGTACTACACCCACGAATGTAAGGGTTGTTGCTATTCTACTCTGCTGTACACCACAAGGCCAATTTGAGATTATTGAGTTATAATATCTAGGTGTCACTTTCTTAGCTAGATTCAAAGCACTCTCCTTCCCCCAATCTTATACCGTACTCAGATTTCGCTGTTATAGTGGCCCCAAATTGCGTTGTAAATATTAATGGGACTCTTTATGGTGTCGGGGAAATTTTTAATGGCGAACACGTTTCAGTGAGAGGTCACTGGCTGGTTGGGATTGTAAACGAGGATGTTAATCCATTTCTAAAGGAGTGTTGTCTGAAACAGCTCTAAAGAAAAAAAAGAGAAAATTAATTGTAATACACAATGACGAGGTGCCAAAATCAATATGTATACGTTTCAGTGAGAGGTCAGTGATGGGTTGGGATTGTAAACGAAGTCTGATGTTAATCCATTTCTAACGGAATATTGTCCGAAACAACTCTAAAATATATATATATATATATATATATATATAGTTACGAGGTGCGAATCGGCTCCCGAAACTGTTCAATCAGTATAATAACATAACACACAGCCCACTTACCATCAGGCTCATGTGTCACTGAATAGCATTAAAATAATAATAATAACATAATAATTTATTTCGAAAATTTACAGGCGATAAAAATACAATATATGTAATAGGTATAAAGACAGCACAGAGATTTATACATAGTACTAAAGTCAAATATATTGTAACTTCTGAGACCAAAGTAGATCAGAGACCTGTGTCTTGGATATCAGAGATTTCGTCGGGTCGTAGTAGCACTATTTTATAGGTAGAATTGCATTGTTGCGGAGTACATCTGTTCCGTTTAACGCTTCGCCAACGGTGGCGAGCTCGTTGCGGCGCAGAAATTCGACTAGCCTCAAAGCACGAACCGGTCACCCATCCATCCCGACTCTACGTTGCTAAACATTCGTTATTGATCTCACAAACTGCCACTAAACCAGCGCCGCATCTAAAAAAATATGGTAAGCCAATATAAAGTTATAGTGCACCATCTTTGTCTTATACATAATAGCACAGGCTAAGATGGAGCACTTTAGTCGGAGAGCCATTAGATCATCCTTCGTCAAAATGCAAGCTTATTTATAATATAACATGACATAAATAGCAAACCGCCAGACTCTAAGGCCTGAATAGGTAAATAGAAATTGTCATACGCATACATTAGAGTATTGGACCTAATTGCACAATTATATATTCACCGCAAATGAATAAACACTTAGGTCACTGAGGCAGCAACCTCTCAGACTAATTGTGACCATTCAGTTTAACTAATTAGTTACTTACAACATATACGATGTTTTACATACAAACCGCGTACGGACAGTCATCGAACTGTGAATGCACTGCAACTGAATAGGAAACGCGTGGGCACTTATCATCTTTTAGCAGCGCGATGTCCAATGAAATGAAAAGATACCGTGGTGACATGGACGCTACGCGGTTGCTAAGCGGATGCTACGCGGTGACTAGGCGGACGCTCGCGTCGCTGTTCGGGCGCTATGCAATTAGTAGGCGGACGGTGACACGGACGCTACACGGTGGCTACGCAGATGCTACGGAGTTGCTACGCGGACACTACGCGGTGACTAGGCGGTATTGTGTAAGAAAATTAAAATAACCCTTCTGGTATTTGGCACAGGACCCAAATTTGTATAAACATTTGGGACACTACCGGCAGAAAATAGGTATATCGTCTAATGGAGACAAGTGTCAGGTAGGATCCCACTTCAAATTGGGCTTGGTAACGAGACAAGCCTTTGAAAAGATAAAATTGGGATTAATATTCCAACACACATTGAATCCATGTACTTATTTTCGTCTTATATAAAACCAGTCTAGGTAACAGAAACAAAACCTAGGCAACCAGCCTAGACAGACAAGCGATGTATAACGTAATACTAGCTCGATTTAGTGAAAAGGATTTTCATATTGTTACAAAATGTAACCCGAATATTTTGTAAGGGAAATTTTCAAATATATCTCCATTGTATGCTTAATATTTCTGTGTATGTATTCGTATTCTAGTTATTGTCCTCAAGAAGTGATAGTAGTATTTTTTTATACCACTAAGGTGGCAAACAAGCTTACGGCCTGCCTGATGGTAACAGTTACCGCAGTCTATTGACGTTTGCAATACCATAAGCCACGCGTTACTGACCCAGTAAAAATCTTTAATTATCATTAATATCATAAAATAATATCCTCAGGGATACGTGAGAAATAGGTGCCTGAACCTGTCGGTGTCAGGAAAGAGGCCCCGCGGGCGACCCAAGAAGCGATGGATTGACATCGCTGAGTCGGATGCGAGAGCCAACGGCCTACGACGCGAGGATGCCGAAGACCGGGCGAAGTGGAGAAGAATGGGTAGGAAAGCGGACCCTGGCAGAGGCCGGGAAAAGCGGTAGGACGATGATGATGATGATGATCGTTCAGTATCATTTCAGTAGTGATGTTATTTGGCATAAATATAACAAGTCTGAAGATTAATAGATAGGCATAACCACTTATGTACATACATATCGAATACCTACGTATTATCTGTGGATAACAAATACAAATTATTGGTAAACTAATTTACAAGTCAGTATGGTAATAGTTGTGGATACATACTTTATAGTATAATAATATTGTGTACCTGGATACCTTTATACTATGTTAATACAATATTAACATATAAATAATAAGAGTAATCAAATTATATTAGCAATTGACAATGTCATTAATTTATAAAATTTATAAATTTATCTGCGGCATTCTGTAAGGTGGAGGTAACTTCCCCAGTCGGGCGACTCCAATTCGAACGGGTTATCACGCTATGCCCTACCTTTCTTAAAGTCTAACCTTGTACCCTAACTTATATAGTCTCATATACCTATATATGTATACATTCGCCGGAAACACATGTCAAGTCGCCAACCTTAGCCAAACAACGGCCTCGACATAACTCCCTATCACATTACAAGATACACAATTCTTTGATGAGTATGAGACAATGTATACGTTACTATTTTTAAGAAAGGTCATGTAGATTTTTATACAGGTACCTTAGCTATGGAATTCGTGGGCGCTCCTTCCAAAGAATGGTCAAAGATACTTTAGGAAATGATTTAGTAATGTCTACAATTGAGACAAAAATCTTTTATTTTTCTGTCGTCAAGCTTCTATGAAATAACAAACGGTGTTTCGTCATGGCTGAAACACTTTTTCTGGGAGATTAGGCCGCCATTTTAGAACATTTTCAGCCCTTCACGTCCGAAATCCGAATCACATTAGAGCTCGTTTAAGCTGAAATGACGCGCCCCACTATCGCATTAATGCACACAAGCAAATTTAAAATATGGACGCAATACATATACAAATGCCGCTGTAATTAGTCATTCAGTTGCCGGTTAGACTCAAACGTAGGAGCACGCGTCGTTCGATTGACTCGATCGTCGTCGCACTCACACATCAAAATCAACTAAGTAACGCGATGTTTTCCGAAACTACTGAACGAACTTCGAAAACTATTTCAATAGACGTAGAACGTTTCTCGCTCGTACGATTCGGATGTAGAAGGAGTTCCCAGCGACAGTGTTTCCTTTGGACTATGACATGGGATGGTTCAAATGGTATATTAGAGGTCTCTTCAGAGGCGGGCAACGCATTGGTGACTCCCCTGGTGTGGCTGATGTATCTAGGCGGCGGTGACCACTTTTCATCAGGTGGTCCACTAGCCTGTTTGTCTGCCATATAACATAAAAAAAGACTCTACATTCCTTTCAAACGTCATAGGGTATAACCGGATAATTTTAGTATAACCGGATAGTCGAATTTTCGGACTGAATTAAGAAGAAATCCGCAGGGGACTGCTAGAGGAGTAATCTTGGCGTTGATGTCCCGGTTATGCTTTAGCGCGCAAGGACCCGAGGTCCGATTTGACCATGATCCAGGATTTGGCAGATCAAGTGATTACAGTAAAGGTGCCATCTGACCTCCGTGATTATATTAACAGGGGAGCCTGACCAAATTCGACCATGGTTACACATTCAGCTGCCTGAATGTGCAGATGCTGGCCCACCGGGGTACTTATCTTTGACAGACATTGAACGCTACTGCCTCTGTGTGATCAGTCCTTTGTTCTTCAAACTGGGACACAATAACTATTTCTTGGCTGTAGGCCGGTAAGATAGTGATACCCATCAAGACAAACTCTTCTTGGAGTCCTCAGTTTACTAAGATTCTTCCTACGATTGGCGGAAAACCTAAACATTCGTAGCTTAGAAGATTCTATAAATAACTACGTTTGGTAGAAATAATGAGGAGCGTCGGTGGCCAAGCGGTTAAGGTATTTGACTCGTAAGCGAGCGGTACCCGATTTGAATACCACTGCGGCCATGTACCAATGATTCTTTTCTGAGTTTTGCACATTAGTTGAACGCTAACTGATGCTCTTACGGTGAAGGAAAATATCGTTATGAAACCTGCACATTCAGGCGACTGAACGTATAATCCAATCTGATCAGGTGCCCCTGGTTACAGGGTCATGGAGGTCAGATGGTAGTCGCTCTACTGTAATTACCTGACCAGCCAAATCCCGGATCATGGTCAAGGACCCCGGCCCCACATGCGCGAAAGCACAACCGGGACATTAACGCCAAGATGATTAATAACGTGCCTACTAACTGTCCAGCATAAAAATTATTTAAAAACTAGACAAAAGGCTACATTAACCGCCATGAGGTCACGGCAATAGTGTTCCAATGTTCCCATAAAAAGTTACGACTTCCTCCATCGGCATCGATTTACGCGATCATACGAAATAAACACTATTGTGTACTAAAAATACTGCATGAAACAGTGGATCGGTACTCAGTTCTGCATTCTTCAGTATACTGTGAAAGCTTAGTCATGTATACAACTCCCTCCGGTGTGGTGTCCGGCTTGTGGGTGTCGTACAAGGCGACTTATGTTTTTAAAGAAAACTTCTAGAGTCTCCGTAACCTGGCTCAGGCATCCGGCCTGCCAAGCGTGGTGGTTATGGCAATAGCCTCCCCTTTCGAGGGAGAGGCCCTAAGTCCTTCAGTGGACTGTAATGGACTGCGATGATGCTGATACAACTCTCTAAGGCCCGGACTCTATCAGAGAGAGAGCAGAGACGAGACAAGCGGAGATGTATATTATCAACCAATAGGATTTCATTATTGACGACCTGAATGGTTCAGTAGTTAAGTCAGTGGGAACTGGGATTCAAGCCCGGGACATCTCACTTACGAGTCGGACCCTCTCACCACTAAGCCACCGACGGTCACAAGTATAATAAATATGTATTTAAAACTATATAAGTATATTTAGTATATACAGTTGAGCAGAACCAAGTGGAGATGTCTAATATTTGTATGTGTTCGCAAAATCTAGACAGCCTTAGCACCCCAGTTCTAGACCAACATGGATCCTAAGCAAACATATTTGCGGTCACCTGGCCTCATATATACATATATTTCTATCACCTAGTTACAGAATGTCCCAGAACACCTCGAAATCCGTAATTCGCATCCTATGTACACATAAGCTTGCGAAATGGTTACGTCAATTCGGATTTACTTTCAACAAACTTGGTTGCTGCAAATGTTTGGAAAGATTGTCTGTCTTTTAAACAAACTTCTGTTTTATTCAATTATACACTCGAAAGTGTAGCTTCTACATAGTAAGCAATGCTTTTCATTCTGACGCCTTCAGAAGAGGTAAACAAGATTCTATCGCTCTGTAAACAGATTTAGCCGCCAAGTACCCTTAAGTTTGTCTGTTCTCCAGTCTACATTATCGCGAAGTTTGCAAATTTGTGTAAAGACGACAGATGAAGTATTTAGATGGTAATGGAATTACAAAGATCATAATTCAATATAGAGCGTCTAAGAGCATTTGTTTCTTTAGTAGCTGGGCCACATGACTTCGTTTATTTACTCATTTTTCGGTGTCACATTCATCAATATTATATCAATTGCATAAGTAAATAAAAAATATCATCAACTTTAACAATGAACATTTTTCTGGAAATGGAAATTTACTAAGTAATAAGTATAACATCTATTCACAACTTAAAACTAATTAGACATTTTACACAAATTAAAAAAAAAAAAAAATTACAAATAAAAAACAGTCTCTAAATCGCTGCCTTGCGGAAGAGTCCCCATAAGGCTGGCCGCGTTACCTCTCTGAATTGTCAGACTTATACGCTGACCGAGGTAAGCGCCAGCACGTGGGTCTCCGGTAGATTCAATTAGCCCCAAGTTCCCAACGTTTCCACCCCAAACGGCGCAAATAAATAACCCTGACCTAGGGATCTATATTTGCGCTGCTTGAGGTCCTCCGCTGAATAAGCAGCCGCGCCGTCGTTGGCCGAGGTAGCTCTAATGTGGGATGGGGCCAAGGTATCTACACAGGTCGCATCCCACACCAGAGGCCGGCCTTGTGACCAAGCAACGAGCGTCATGCCGTCGGGCCTCTTGCCATCATCCCGAGCCAGCCCATTGGGTTCTAATACAGCTGGCACGTTGATGGTGGCAAGGGCACGGCGGATGACATCGTTGAGATTGGCGTGGCGCGACATACGACCGGCACTTCGCTGGCACGAGAGGCCATGGTGTCCAAGGATAAGTAATAATGTCATGAAAGTAGAATAAAATACAATATTACACAATGGTAGGTACAAATTGGTAATGTCAATGTCAAACGTAATAATATAAAATAAAATGTCAATAACAAACAAAACATCATAAGGTGTCAGGTAATTTATCCATAGATGTCAAATGTGAAATATAATATTTATAGTACCTAAATGAAAATAAGAATGAATATGAATTACTTAAGAATGTTTTTTCATATGCTTTTTAAATATGAACTGATGATTTCACGTTCCAGTAACCTCACGTAACCGACGAAATTCGGAAAATCCACGACTAAGTCTACTTCTTAAACTAAGAAAGATTTACGTTTTGAGTTAAAATGTATCTCTGTCCTGAAGATAACTGTAAGGACTAAGCGTAAAAACTGGTGCGTAATTGGGAAAAAAAATTGTATCTATATTATTATTTATACTTTCGTAGTACTTTTCATTTTTACATCCGACAAAAATAGAGTTTGACATGTGTATCTGTGAATCTTTTTTCTTTATTGGAACACCAGTTTTATCAAGATTTGTTTAATTAAAGACGGTTCAGTATTTTAGGACATATTTTTATGTGACGGTCGGTGGTTTTACGAGATTTTTAAATCGATAAAGTTATCACATTGCCGATATTATATTATTAGGTACTGAAATTCAATTATGACAACAAAGGCTACAAACTCCTCGACGGGCAGATTCTAGAATACCGTCCACAGAGAATTTCAACTAGTTTTATATAAATTTGTCTCTCCATTTCCCATTTTGCGGTTGACCCTGTCACGGAACTACCCTCATTTCCAGTTTGAAATGTTGTTTGTCTGTTTAATTGCGAACCCCTAACCAGAGGACGAATTCTAGCGAACAGAGAAAGCTTTTGTAAAACTTGTATTCTTTTGAATCTATAAAATAAAGACGTTCTGCTATGAAATTGACACCTTTATTCGCAGATGTTACTATCGTCGGTGCGTCGGTGGTTAAGGTATCTCGTAGGCGAGAGGTACCAGGTTCGAATCCCACCACGGCCATGTACTAATGTCGATTCTTTTCTAAGTTATGAACATTAGTTGAATGCTAACCTTACTCGTGGGCTCAACGAGGCTCTTACGGTGAGGAAAAACATCGCGATGAAACTTGCGCATTTAGGCGACTGAATGTGTAAGCATGATCCAATCTTGTCAAGGTCGCATCAGGTCAGCACTGAGCGTTCGCATAGCAATAATTAGACAAGTATTTTTTCTGGGTGGTAATTCTCGCGCTGTGACATATCAAATTCGACATTTTCTCTAGCCCAAAAGTTTTATTATAACGTCACTGAAATTGATCTTCGTCAATATACGACTGTCGAAGATAGTTAAGAAAATATTTTTTGGCTGAAATAGACATTTCAATTTCATTATTCATGGAGATTTGTGGCTAGAAAGAATATCGAATTTGAGATGTTACAGTGCTAGAATTAGGCCCTTGAATACTTCAATATATTTCATTGACCTGAAAGACCTGAAAATTTCTTTGAAATTTTTTATTTTTCATGCTCTTTTATACTTAAATAAACTCTCTTTCAGACCTTCAGGCTCAACCTTCGGGTTATTAACAGATTTGCCTTGATTTAAACTTTTTACTTTGTGGCAAAAATTCTTTCACTTTTAATATTAGTTACCTTCGTACGCGGCGCAATAAATTGAACGTCTCAAGTAACATAAATAAGTGTATTTCTATAGCAAGGATTTTCATTTAAAACATAAGTCTTTAGACAGAAGCTGAAGGATCCAAATGAACCCTTCTTAATTGGCGTGAAGCAATTATCCCACATATTTACACAAGCGAAACGAATTTAGGGCAATATTTGAACTGTAACAAGCGTGTTTTATAATTATTTAGTTAAGGGTCATTTTATAGGATTTCCTTCCCTTTCTGTAGGGCACTACCTCGAATTTCGGGACAAATTTTAGCCTGTGTTTTTATAGTCTGTTTATTCATCAAAATCTGTTCATCAGTTTAGCGTGAAGGAATAAACAAATATCTGCTTTAGGTACACATATTTTCTACCTATTCAACGAAATTGTATTTGCATATAACAGTTTCCATTTGCTTTGTTTTGTTGGGAACAGTTTCAAACTGTTTACATACCTATAACTGTTGGACACAGTTTCAAATTGTTTCAACTTTTTTTTAGATCTACGTGTCTGCCTGTGGCATCGTAGCTCCCGGACAGATGAAATCATTTGGATGCGGTTTTCTTTATCTGAAAGCCAGTTTTTTCGAGGTTGTGCTTAGCTTTGTTTAATTAAAATTGGTTCAGTAGTTTAGAAAATAATTGAGTTTAAGTACACTTGGTCGGGGGTTATCCGAGTTTTTTTGTCAGTTAGGTTACAGCGCTGTGACAGGCATGAGCCCTCATTTCGGTTTCCGTTACATAACTGGCTGGTCTTACGTAATTTTTAATAATTTTAATTTACTGTACTCACCTTTGGTTAAGGATGTAATGCTCCCACACCGGACGTTTCTTCAAGCATACACAATATTTCTTAACACCGGTCTGGTAGCTGGTCTAATTTAACTTTTTCCCGTGGGTAGCAACAAAACCAGAAGAAAGCAACACGGAATACTGATAAGGTCGCCGATGAAAAGACAACCAGGGAGACAAAGGGCCAACTGAAATGAAACCCTGTGTGGGAAAAACGGGATACCATTTGTCATTGTCGTATTCCGACTCCGAACGTAACCGTTAACGTATTTGTAACACCTTTTTTAGACTTTGTTTGTTGATATGAATTTGGGCTTGATGCGTTTTACGTTTCGAGATAACAAAGAATGGGATTCTGTAGATAGATAGACAAATTTAATGTTATGAAATGAGTTATGTAACTACATGTTGCTAGGCAGAGACGTGGATCTTATGAGACAGAGAGAAGATAGATGTCCTTGTAGTGCTGGAGGAGAATGTCCCGAATGTCTAGGACTGAGGAACTAGGTCCGAATACCACTAATGCCGCCTGTTTCCAACAACGTCCGCTTGTTTGTGTGTGTGTGAGTATGTGTTGTTGTTGTGACGTACTTCAGTAATTTTAGAGATAAGCGTGTTCAAAGAAACACACAAAAAACCAGATCTTAGACTAGCCTACCTCTTAAAAGATTCTTTAGACAAAGGTTGCCTGGGAGAGATCGCTGTAGCGATATCGCCACCTTTGCCCATAATTGTTAAGTTTTTCTTTGTAGAGTATTTTTAAATTATTTCCATGTGAGCAATAAAGAATTTATCTATCTATCTATCTTTACAGCTTTATATCATCATCATCATCATCATCATCATATCAACCGAAAGATGCCCCCTGCTGGGCATAGGCCTCCCCCAGAGATCTCTACAAATACCGGTCCTGTGCCTTCCGCATCCAGCTGGTACCTACGATCTTTACCAGCTTTACATATTCGTAGGTAATTAGTATAGGTACCTTATTCCAGAATATCATCAACAATATTCTGTTTATCAGACATCAAATGCTCCAGTTTCTTATAAGTTTAGTAGGTGGGTATAACTATTTCGCTCTTCCCATCGCTTTATCAAAAGAACTCAACATTTCGTCCCAAAAGTTAGGCGACATTACGCGTATCATCATATGTAAAAGTAGGCAAGGCCCAGCTGCGGGCAAAAAGGCATTAAGGCCACTGGGTTTTGAGCCTGAATATTTACTCTAGTAGAGGTGGGACGTTTGGGTTCGAGACTTGAGACTGCTGAGCACATAATAAATAAATATGCTTGGACAATTTCGCATAGCGCCATCTAGCCCCAAAGTAAGCAAAGCTTGTGATGTGGGTGCTAGATTACTGATAAACTATTTGGTGGTGGAAGGATAATGTAGCCGCCAATATTGGCAAGCGAAGATGGAGAAGGTGGAAAAGGGTAATTACCCACCTGGCCGGGTGTTGTGACCAGGGGACCAAAGGTCCGACAGTTGATCGTCGGAAGTTGTATATTTGCCGTGGAAGTTGGCACATTTACCTACCTACTCGTAATGTAAATCGAAATTGTTGAGCTTCCCTGTTGGAGCGATAGATGTCGCTACAACTACATGTGTACTTTTTTTAATGCAGCACATTCATCATCATATATTTAAGAGTATGACTCTTGTCTGTAGAGCAATCGCAACTCTTCTCTTCTCTCCTGTCTGGTAACCTCTTCATCATCTTCTGCAGTACATTTTAATTGAAAAAAGACAAAACTATCCAGCGCGACAATTAAATTAAGAATTATGTTTACAAAAGGTCGCAATCAGCATTGTGTATCTGTGTGTCTTTGTGGTTTTATGACAATGTGTCTTTGAATCTGTCTGTGGCATAGCTCCCGACCAGATAAACCGATTTGGATGTGGGTTTCTTTTGAAAGCCAGTTTATTCAAGATGGTTCTTAACTTTGTTTCATTAAAATCGGTTCTGTAATTTAGAAAATATTTGAGTTTAAGGAAACTGGGTGGGGGGTCTTCGACTTTTTCTGTAAGGTTGGTAATATTCTACGCAGTTCAAACGAGCAGACAGCCCTCCTAATGGTAAGCGGTGACTGCCCTTATCACTCGATTCATGCGCTTATATTTCATGTAACGAAAATGCAGAACCGCATATGCGTTGTCACTGTGAGGACTAAGATGATATGCCTCATACCTATAATTGCGCTGGCTACCTTATCCGTCAAACCGGAATACAACAATCAGTTTTGATTGGCGGAAGGAATATATAAGGTAGTAAGTAATAGATAAGTGGTATCAAGCGCACTTCTCAGGCTTGACAGAGTCCTACCACGTGATAAAACCTTGTAAAAAAGGTAAAATTAACCATAAAGATTATCAAAGATGCGGAGTTCCGCAGACAGCAATAGCCGTACGTATACGTTGTGATGAGTCAATATCTTAGATATCTAAGGTATGAATAACTCGTTGTCATGCCACTCAAGTAATGCCATAACGAAGCCTCATCAATCTCTATGGGATTCAATCAGCTACTATTTTCAGGGGTGCCATACGTCATACACGGCCTCAGTCCAAAAATAACGACCAACTCAAATAGCAGAAGCAATTGTCTCGACTACGTAATTGCTGTTTCCCCAATTGAAGTTAAGGGAATATGGTTTCGACTATTTAAAGAAATGTCTTACTGTCGTAGACAGATTGGCGGATCGGCCGTATTGTAAAAGAGCGTCGTTTTGGAAGCTCAACGAGCCTTCTCTTTTTGATGAAAACAATGTGTGAAAATATTACAGAAAAGCTAAATGGTTTCTCTCGCTTGTTAAATAAATAAATATGCTAGGACAAATTCACATAGCGCCATCTAGACCCAAAGTAAGCAAGGCTTGTGTTATAGGTGTTAGAAAACTGATAAACTACTTAAATACTTTTTTCATACATACTTATTAAACATACTACACCCAGATCCGTAACAGAAATTAAAATTCATCATTTCAATTTCTGCTCGGCCGGGAATCGAACCCGGGACCTCTGCGTGGCGACCGGCATGTTAACCAACTGAACCACTCAGGTCGTCAAATGTTGACGGGACATTAGCTATTATTTATTGCATGTCATGTCACAGGTGGACCGATGACCTGGTAAAGATCGCAGGTACCAGCTGGATGCGGAAGGCACAGGACCAGCCGCCGTGGAGATCTCTGGGGGAGGCCTATGCCCAGCAGTGGGCGTCTTCCGGCTGATATGATGATGATGATGTCACAGGTTGGCGGACCTCCACGTACTTAACGCCAAGGACTTAACGCCAACCCGGCTTTAACGCTAAGATGACGATGATGATGTCACAGGTAGGCGAGAATCGAATTGTAGGTAGGTATATTTTTTTCCTAACATAAATTTAATTTTATGTGGGCCTTATTCATCATTAGGTAGATCTTTGTTTTTTGTGCCTAATTATCCTGTCGTGGTGTCTACGTGCAATCAATATTTTCTATCTTTCTTTCTTTAAAATAAAAACGAATCATTAGTCTCGTTTTATTTTCTTTTATCATTGAAGTCAATAGGTGCTTTTTGTTGTAAATTCTGTCTTTGGCATCTTGTCTTTGCCGTTCTTGCGATGTCTGAAACAATTAGTGATTGGATACCAATGAGTGTCAGTACTACGAATAAATATTTTTTCTAAACAACAATGCTTAATCAATTTTGGCTTTCTTCTTCAACCTACCTACCTTTACAAGCAGTCATCCCCGCTTTTTTTCTATAAAACCAATTAAGTGGATATTTAAATAAAGGTCTTTAAAAGGCGAAGTCATAATGTAATATAATTTTGAATAATTTTTAGCTTCTCAGTTTTTACAGCAGTAGGGATTTTTAGTTCTTGTTCCACTTACCAACTTGTTAATTCTTCGTTTTATTTCAATAACATGTAGAACCTCATTTTGCTTTTCAGTATTTAATAGCAGTCGGGGTTTTTAGTTTTTTTACAACTTACCAACTTGTTCATTTTTTTGTTTTATTTCAATAAATTGTAGAAACTCATTTCGCGCTCCATTGGACCCATTTACTAACGGCCGATTGCAAAAACATTATTATTTTTATTATAATAGCCTTTTTTAGTTCCCAATTCATTCATTACCATAAATACAATTCATAATGAATATATTTAAGTAAATAATAATTAGTAATAAATTGTTATGTTAATTTTAGCATAAAATATACAGTATGAGCATTTTATAATTTTTACCTACCCATTTTAAATTATAGGCCTGCAAAAACATACCTACATTAAAAACTAAAATAAATTATTGGCTCCGCGATAATATTTATTATGTTTTATACATATAGCTGTTAATACTCCAATAAATAAATAAATAAACGTCAAACCCTTAACGGGAAGTCGATCAAAGCTTACATAAAGTTTGTACGAAAACCGTTCCACCGTTAACAAATATAGTACCATATCAATTCCAAGAATCGGTTTCAAATAAGTTCGAGGGGATTCTATTCGATTTACATAGTGCCGCCCTTTGGTATGACTCGATATTTCCCTTATTATACGGTTGTGTGGGCTCGCTTTCTTATCTGTACTGCGAGAGGTGCTTTCAGAATTTTCAAAACTACTCTTGTCTATGGATAGGGGCGACCTCTGGTGTCGGAGGCTAAGATCCACTTCACGTCGCTGAGCCAGCGTAGTAAGTAAGTAAGTATTCTTTACTAGATTTTGGCCGCAACTTCGCCCATACTGACTCAGGTGTGGACACGGCGAAATGTAGGCTGAATAGGTACCTAAATGTCTTCAACAAATTCAAATTTTCCTGTTTATATTTGTGATCAGTTCATAGTCTGTGGTTGTGATTGTGTACATTTGGAATTACTTTCCCGCTAAAAAGAATATTTTTTCTAATTGTTGTAATTTGTGTTTGTGAATGTTTTTTCGTGTTTGAAGCAAATAAATAGATAAATGTGAAAGTAGTGAAGTGAATTTTCCGCCGCTTGATATCCTCGACGCGTAGATACAACAGAACTGACTCGCAGTTACTTCTAGCAAAGTTGAAAAAATTATAGGTACGAAATTTTAACATGAAAATATGATTGTAGATAAAGTAGTGTATGCAACTGCATATAATTAGGTATTATAACACTCGTGTCAAACTATTAGAAAAACAGACACTCATGTTTTAATACCCCCTTTTATATGACAGTTGCATAAACTACTATTTTCGATTAGTGGTTTAGTACTTATGTATTTCAATTTCAACCATACATACTGTTCACGACAGCTCGACATGGCAATTTACTAGTGATGCGACATCATTCAATAATCGATGACGATATTTCTTTTACCACTTGTCCGAATCTCCCTCCTCTTCATAACATTGTGACATTGCTCACGTCCGCGAGAGGTCGGCGTGGCAATTTTCTAGTGGTGGTAAAGATACGTCTATGTCTATGTCTATGTCTATGTCTACATCACGTACCAAGTACCTAAACGATATCGATATTTTTTTAGGCATCTATTGAGCAGCTCGCCGTGTCAGTAGAGCCGTAGCCTTAGAAGTAGAAAATAAACACTGGATGTGTTACAACATGGATGATGTGAAGCATACGACCATACTTTGAAGCTGACGTAGCAACAATACACAGCCGTGTAATTTAAGCCAGTCTTCCTATGGCCACCTTCTGTCTCCATCACAAGATCAGATCATTGACACCTTAATACTACTAACGCATCTAGCGAATGCAACATTTTAATTCATTCGAATACCAGGAAGTAGGGTTTCTAAGAGCGTCATGGGTAGGCGGTTGAGTATCCAACTCGTAAACGAGAGGTACTGGGTTCGAATACCGCTGCGGCCATGTACTAATGACTCTTTTCTGAGTTATGTACATTAGATGAATTCTAATTGATGCTCTTACGACGAGGGAAAAAATCGTGATGAAACCTGCAAATTCAGGCAACTGAATTTGTAACCATGATCCAATCTGGGCAGGTATCCCTGGTAGCAGGGTCACGGAGGTCAGATGGTAGTCCACTGCAATTACCTGATCGCCAAATCCTGGATCATGGTCAAGGCGAACCCCGGGCCCTCGTTCTCGAAAGCATTAATGATTCTTTTTTACCAGGAAGTAGGGTTCCTGCAGCCACCTTCCATCTCCATCACCAGATCAGCTCACTGTCACAATCTTATTGAATGGTCATCTGAGTTACATGTCTATGCAAAACTTTAATTCGATCGAATACCAGGCTGTGGGTCAAATATTATTATATCCACAATGGTCAAATGTAGAGTGCCAAGGTTCTAAGTGCCTTGTTTCGTTAAGATATGCACAGTATTTGACCCACTCCCCGGAAATCTATTGAGTTAAATTGAAATTGAAATTATGCATACACATTTATGACAGATAACAATGCATGATATTAAAGGTGTCAGTAAGCTGATCTAATAGACAGTTAAAATATTATATTCCCAGCCGTTCCTCACGGTTTTCACCTCACGCAGTTCGGATTGCTGTAAAATTATTTTTCCGGGAGGAAAAGTAGCCAATGACGCCAAGGAATAATGTAGCTTCCTATTAAAGACAGAATTTTCAAAACCGGTTCAGTAGTATCGGAGATTACCCGCAAGAAACAAACTTCCAAAAACTTTTTCTCTTTATAATATTACGTATAGATATAATATAAATAAACGCCTTTCGTCACACGCTGTACAACACCGCCCACCCAACAAATTATTCGCCATTTTGTTCAAAAACAACTGAACCGCGAAAACAAATGAAGACAGGCTCACCGTCAAAATTACTCTGCCATTCATTACCTCAAGGAAAATAGAGGGCAAAGAGAAATAGCGTAAATATGTCAATCGTCACTGATTTACAACCACTAGGCAAGCAATGGTATTTTTTTTTTATAAATAGACATTGTACCAATAACTCCATGCGGTGCGGCCGCTTCAAGGTGGCTCGGAAAAATCTGCTTTTCATTTTCATTTTATTTTGTTTTTTTTTTACTTGGGTACCCAATTACATATTTTTATAAAAACTCGAGCGAACGGTCTACCTGATAATGACAGCCGTAAAAATGTATGTAAACAAATGTTAATTGAGATAACGCTTTGACATGGAATACCTTTCTCCAAAGTCTGTGGTATTTAATATACGAAATCTAAGAAAGCGTATCAGGAAGATTCTCGGAATTCGGTTTTAATCTTGTATTTCTCTGAATATTGCAGAAAGATCGTAGTTTTTTATTAGATATATAAGACTTATTCGGCGTCGCCAGAGGCACGAGTCATGTTCGTCCTTAAGCGAACCTTAGTCGACTTAGTCTGCCGATTCTATCGATTCCGAATGACCGGCATTAGATCCACAATGTGATGGACATGTGGCGTTATTAGTGGGGTATATTAGCTACGGATATCTTCTTTACGGGAAATCGGACGCTGTATCTTACGTAGGGCAACGGCACCTACCTACCCAAATATATCAGATAATTATTTGCCTTTTGCTTTTTATTTACAATCGATTTATGACTCATACTCAAAGTTCACGCTACCATCCCACGTGTATGTATTTGACACGACTTTGCTCTGTCCTCACACAATTCTTTACATACGAGTATATGTATATTCACAATTCTTTTCGTACATATTCCTTATTTTTGCCACTTCGGACCCCACCTTTTATTCTTTGTTGTTTGTTTAATTTTTTGTTAAATTCTTTGCATTAATGCAATAAAGAATTTTCATTTATACATTCATTTGTTCGTTCATTCATTCATAATTATTTTAACTTTTTGTACCAACCTGTATATACGCATTTCGGTGTGTTATTTCGAGCCTACTTGTGAATTTTACTGCTTGCCTTCGACTACGTTGTTTTCTTTATATCGATTAATTACCAATCGGAATTCCAATAGGCGGTAATATTGTTTTCTATGGTTATGGAGAGAGGCCACCGCCTAAAGCTAGCGGGTTGGACTCGTAAACGAGAGGTATCGGGTTCGAACCCTATTGCCACCATGTACTAATGACTTTTTCTGAGTAAAGTACATTCATCACATTAGCCAAAAGACGCCCACTGCTGGGCATAGGCCTCCCCCAGATATCTTATAAAGACCGGTCCTGTGTCTTCCGCATCCAGGTTGTACCTGCGATATTTACCAGGTCGTCGGTCCACCTTGTGTCAGGCCTATCCACGCTGATTGTTCCGGTACACGATCGCCACTCGAGAACTTTACTGCCCCATCGGCCATCTGTTCTGCGAGCTATCTGCCTACTTGGCAATCCTTCGGGCTATGTCGGTGACCTTAGTTCGCTTGCGGATCTCCTCATTTCTGATTTGATTCGAGTTATGTAGGTATTCAAATTAAATCAACACCAAGCGATGTTCTGTGATGAGAGAAATATCGTGAAGATACCTGCACATTCTGGCGACTGATTGGTGTAACCATGATCCAATCTGTTCAGGTTCCCTTGTTTAACTGGGTCACGGAGGTCAGATGACAATCGCTCTACTGTAATTATCGCGTTGCCTGCGAGTGTGTTCCCTGATCAATATAATCTGGATGCCTTCAAGGCTAGAGTGAATAGGCTGTTCCAAGACGAGCATGCTCCATCTTCGGCCGCATCGTCACTTACCAACAGGTGAGATGGCGGTCAAATGCTTGTCTTGTCTAATTTAAAAAAAAAAAAAAAAAATATGATCTGCTAAATCGGGTTAGTGACGCTAAGGTTATTAACTATTATTTTATATCCGTACTATTTCTAGGTGCTTACAATAGTAGAATTAGAGAGTACCTAATTAATTTGTTTTGTTTGATAAAGGCCCATCTATTTATATAGGAGTACTCGTCCCAACATTAATATATTGAAGCGAAAGTTGGGTGTGGCAGAAGCATAAAAGTAATATTAAATGCTTACATATGGAAGTGTAGAAGGAGTAATGGAAAAATAGAAATAATAATTAGCGATTGAGACAACACATCATAAAAGACTTATTCTCTCGCCTTCTTTGTTATAAGATTCGACATGGTGTTCAGATTTTAATAAAACATTTATATTAATAATTTAATTTTTAATTTTATATTATAATTTTGTATACATACTTTGGCTGTACATTGTAATTCCCGTTGCTTAACCCTATTGTCAATCATATTCAAAATTCAACTATTTAAACGTATTCACCATTCATTCTTTATTCTTTATTGTACACAAACATGACATAATGATACAGTACAGTAACAGAGATGTACAAAGGCGAGCTTAACTCATTAATTGAATTTTCTACCAGCAAACCTTGCTCATTTTTCACCTACCTTCTACGAGAATCAGCAGCCTCCCATCACCTTTGTAATTCTTGGCTCAACCCATTAAACTCATTCAAAACTACAGTCCACTCTTCATCATTTTAACCTTGCATGCACGCATGGCATGACAGATCATGCCGAAACGTATAAACAAACAATAATATAATTTGTAGCATGCAAAGCACTTAGCCCAACGTAATATCTGATAACGCTGTAATGAAACCGGCCCAGTTATCGGACGCGGGCGTAATTTTGACATGAACTGAAGGACCGTGTATGTCTGATATAACCTCGATACAGATTTCGACGTCCGGGCTAATTATATCAGTTTTCGGGGCGGAATGGATTCATTAACTTTATCAGGCTTTAGTTGTGTGAGTCCATTTTTGGATTATTTATAAACATTACGTTGCTTATCTTTATCAGGTGGTAGGACTCTGTCAAGCCTGAGGAGTCCGCCCGGGTGAGTACCGCTGCCTTATCTATATCTGCCGTCATGCAACAATGCTTGCATTGTTGTGTTCCGGTTTGAAGAAGGTAGCTAGCGAAATTACAGACATGAGGTATTTCATTTTAATGCTCATCGTGACAACGCGCCTGCGGTTCTGCATTTTTGTTATCTACAACCTCAATGTAGAAATTGTAGATGTTATGGGCGACAGTTACCACATACCATGTCTGCTCTGTGTGGTGGGCTGTCTGCTCGTTTGTACTCAGTGGAGGAGCATAAAAAAAAATCCAGACAGGGTGGGTGTAATAAATGCGCTGCACGTCCGAAAGACTCGATATGGAAGTGTACCTTACATGAGAAATAAAGTTTCTTACTGTGTCTAATATAATTAGAAGAGAAAATATTAGAATTAATGGATAAGCCAAAGAGCTTTTTATACCAGGGAGAGTTTTAGAGCTTTTTCCGCGAAGTATAGTAATCCCTATGTAACCGTTTGTTTCTGAATAAATAAAAATGGGAAATACTCAAACACTATTTCAATAAAAATCGACCAGTAACATGGATGTGCCTGTTTTATTTCTACAATAAATAAGACGACAATTGCAAAACGTAGCCCAAGATATCAAAAATTGATATATATAAAAGTCCAGTGTTGTTCGTTAGTCTTGGCGGTCAAAATCGGCTAGAACGATGTGAATTCTTTATTTCGTTTATTCGCTATTATACAGAGGTGAAATAAGAAAGTAGGGTAGGGGTAGGGTAGGGGTGTGGTCTGGGTAGAGGTAGAAGCAAAACATGCGAACGAAGGCACGCTGAGTCAAATAGTTTACGTATAAAAGTCTGTTGGGGGTGTGTTCTAACAAGTTACTGTACCGATTTCGAAAATACTTTCACTCTCTCTGATCCTAGCGGTAAATGCCGACTCAGCGGGCACCGGTAAATCCGCCAGCCTAGGTCCGCTCCTCTACAAGAAAAACGCTTCCAGAGTTACTAAAAACAATACCAGAATCGCTAATTAAAATTTATGGTGTTTTAGTTTTTACGTACGGCGGCTAGTGACTGACCCGTACAACAAATTCAATTCTCTAGAGGCTCTGTTTTTTAAAGCTCGCCTCGAGTCGAATGTTTTTCAACTTTGATTTTCGGCAGATGAAATTCAATTTTTTTTAGTTACATTCGCAAAACCGAAAGCAGACGATTCAAAAATAGGAATAATCGGCGTCATGCATCGAAATATTACTAGAGGATAGCTGTTCAAAAATAGAACCCATGACTCGCACAACCGTTAGGGAAAAGTAGATTCGTCAAGAGCTTCGTCCGTCTGTCAGCAGGGAGACCGCAAACAGGTGAGGTTAGCTTCGGCCCCTGAGAAGCTTAAGAGTACTTTATGAACTGTCGCCCAGAGGGCAATGAAAAGGGCTATTCTCGGAGTCTGTTTGCGTGATAAAATCAGAAATAAGGAGATCCGCAAGAGAACCAAGGTCGCCGACATAGCCCTAAAAATTGCCAAGCTAAAGTGCCAGTGGGTAGGGCACAAAGCTCTAAGAACAAATGGCCGATGGGGCAGTATAGTTCTCGAGTGGCGACCACGTACCATAAGACGCAGCGTGGGTACGCCTAGGTAGGCCGACGTCCTGGTAACGATCGCAGGTACCAGCTGCATCAGGACCGGCTATTGTGGAGATTTCTGGGGGAGGCCTATGCCCAGCTGTGGGCGTCTTTCAGTTGATAAAACAAAACAAACAAACAACTCTATTTATCGTAAAGATAATAAGATCTCGAGGGACAGCCGTTAGCAGAGTTTTCACGCACATGACACTCGGGGGTGGTAAATATCTACCTATTATCTACAATTCAACCATTTAGCCTTCGTGTTACATTTACGTCAGTTTTATTTTCCTAATATTTTTATCAGTGTCTGTCCATCGCGTTTTGGCCCCTAAATCCCAAAGTGTCCGGTCTGTCATCAACAATAGATGATAGTAAAATAGTACCTAAAGTACGCTTTTCCATAGAATACGACAAAATGGAATACGATAACGATATGTATTACTTATATAAATCTAACCAAATACTTATTTAAAGTACTATCAACAGAAATCTAAATAAATCGACTTATTAAATAAGTCCTTTTTTACATTTCTGTGAATGCGAAACTTGGGCGTGGTCTTTGCTCTTCTTTTTCTATTGAAACGTACTTTAACGATATTGCAGGTTCTAAACTTTAGCGTCTTCGTGGAGCAACCCGAAAGCTGATTTTAATTGCAATCTATCCAGGCATCATCGCGATCTGAGCACTTTTGTGGCGTTTCAGCAAGCTGTGACTGTGTGATCTGTGTGTGTGTGTGTGTGCACGTGAGTGTGTGTGTGTGTGTGTGTGTGAAGAACGTGTGAATTTCATGTTTCCAATGACTGAAGCGACAACTTTTCGCCCTTCACCCGTGCCCTATAAGTTTCTACCTTAACTGTTTCAAAACGCGCCTGACCTAACCTGAATCTGACGTAGCCCGAATCTTACTAAATAAGAAACTGACTACCTCAGAATCCGTCGTCCTGAAAGTCTGAACTACGTCGCCGAGTTCTAATTACAATGCCTAGACCCATATTTCAATGAATTTCTAAAAATATTTGTCAATTAAAAATTAATAGCGCCAGCTCTGCAATACAGCTATTTGTGAGTCCATTAGCGAGAATATAAACACGTCGCTCAGAAGTTTATAAATAAACAAAAAAAAATCCTCTGGTAAAACGGAAAACATCGGGGTCGCAAGTACAAAAAGCTGAGCCGAAACGCCCATCGAGATATTTTGAGGTTGAAAATAGATAACCCAGAAACAATTGAAGTCTTGCGATATAGAGTTTTTTTTAGCTTGGTCTCTCCATGGTGTCCCTCGCATGTGCAACAATTGTAATTGGGCCAAGACCGAGTGAAATTTACGTCATACTTTTCCACAGCACAATACATGGGTAACAGTACATTATCGCCTTTAAATCATATGCAATCATGCAGTTGTTAAAAGGTTTTATACTTAGTACAAGTGCACCCGGCACGACTTCATTCGCGTACACCTACTTCGCCCCTATCTCGCCGTTTTTTTATTATAAGCCTTCCTCTTGAATTACTCTATCTGTTGTTGAACACCGCATTAAAATCCGTTGCGTGCACCAAAATCCGATGCACCAAATACCCTGTTTTTTGTAGTAGCTGCAAAGGAAATTTTTCTGGTACTTTATGCCACTAAGGTGGCAAACAAGCTTACGGCCTGCCTGACGATAAGCAGTCACGTTTGCAATACCAGGGGTATCATCCACGTACTGCCGATCCCGTAAAAACCTTTTCACCCCTTTCTTGAAGAACTCCATGATGTACTTTTCAGGGAAAACCTTTCCAAGAAGCTCATTTCACACCCTAGTCTGCTTAGAAGAAATACCTACAGCTTGTTTTATTGTTATAGGTTGAAATGTATCGTGGATACCTATCAATAGCATGTGATTTTTCATTGGTTACACTCTAAATGTTTAAACATCATCATCATATCAGCGGAAGACGCCCACAGCTAGACATAGGCCTCCCCCCGAGATCTTTACAAAGGCCGGTCCTGCTCCTTACGCATCCAGATGGTACCTGCGATCTTTACCAGATCGTCGGTCCACTTAGTGGGAGGCCCACCCACGCTGTGTCTTCACCGCTTGATCTTCGCTGTGTTTATTATGCTGTAACTCACCCAAACAGCAAATAAATAAATATGAATCTCGAGCGCGAAATAGTGAAATATCACTCTAGCTATACCTAGCAACGCGGGGTTGACAGTTATTGATATAAATTGTCGGGCTTTGTGCTGTCCTTTCCGCGTGGTGACAAGCGAAATGTTTTTAGGTGTGTGGGGCAGTAATGGCTCAAAACTGCCAGAGTAACCCTCAGTTACAGTCTATACTAATCCTTACGATGTACAAAATATTGTCGCTTTTGGATTAATTCGGATGCGCGGGCGAGATGACCTTGGTCGGACGTCCGACCTCGCCCGCGTACTTTATTTTGTACAGCGTAAGGATTAACTGCTACTGACGGTTGGTCGGCTCCAGCCAAAACGGAACGTCCGTTACTAGTTTAAAGCTGGGCTACCCTCAATTGCCGGACAAAGCATTGGGGGGATTACCCCACCTCAAAATTCTGGACCTAAGCCAATTTCACCTGCATGCGGATCTCCTGCTGACAGACGGACGTGTCGGACGTGACTCTGTCGAACCAAGGGCTCTACTTTCGAATCACTCGTCTGGTTTCGAACGGTTTTTAATTTTGAATTACGACATAAAAATTCAAAATTTTTTAATAACATCCTGTTAATCAAAACTATGCACCAAAATATAGAATTTTTCATGCCGAAAATCAAAATTGAAAACCATTCGAATCGAGGCGAGTAATTCAAAAATAGTGGTTTCTAACAGATTGTGTTTAATTGGCCGTCGCAGCACGAAAAAAGCTTAAGTTTAAGTACATAAAAGCTTTTAAATTAAGTATTTTGTTAGGAAAGCGCTCTCAGTAAATCTAAAAGCTAATATAAGAGAGGACCCTGGCAGCAGATTTAGCTGCTGAGCCGGCATTTACCTCTAGTAAATAGATTGTTTAGACGCGGGCAACGCATTGGTAACACCCTTGGTGTTGCTGATGTCTATAGGCGGCGGTGACCACTTTCCATCAGGTGGACCTGTTGCCTGTATGTCTACCGTACTACATTAAAAAAATGATAGATGAAGGCCTTCAAAACGGCCTAGCAACACCTTACACGTGTAAGAAAACTAACAACTACGTGATTTTCAACAAAAACGTTGAGCGGATCTTCCTTTTTCAATAGAAAATAGCCCTTGTGTGTTTCCGTCCCTTTTACCGTATTAAGAATCAGTTCATCAGAGTATACCGTTTGGAAGTGATGGAAGGTAAAGCAAACAGAAACTTTTGAAACACCCGAAGGTTGTTTGGAAGTTGGGAGCCCTTGCATTTAAAGGTGAAGTACCTACCCTATACATATTCTATCCTATACTACTTATATTGACAACTGACGACAATGACCTGAGTGGTTCAGTTGGTTGACATGCCGGTCTGCCACGCAGAAGCCCCGGGTTCGATTTCCGGCCCATCAACAACAACAGGTTGAGGTTCTATGAGGTTGTGAGGTTATGGATGTTTGTCGCTCTTTCACATTAAAACTACGTAACGGATTTTAATAAAAGCTTACAAGCTTATAGTTGAATGAGTAATTACAACTTATTTTGGCGCTTCGGAAGCTTGTTATAACTCCCTGCCATTTTTCCGCCCACATTGAAATATTAGGTAATTAAAAATTTTATTTTTCGTAACATTGAAAATAAATATCTACGTCTATGAAACATCTTCAGAAGGTTTATTAAAATAATAGAAATACCAGAATAACACCATAATTATCTATACTAAAATTATAAAGAGAAGAGATTTGTATTTTTGTATCTAATGAATAAACTCACAAGCTCCTTGACCGATTTTAATAATAGAATAGAATTAGCGATTCCCTCAGAAACATGGTATAACCAAATTTTACGCGGCTGGCAAAAGCTAGTAACAAAAAAGGAAGTATCCCTTCCCACGCTCCTCAGGATTTACAGGCAAAAAAAAGAAATACCGAATTTCAGGCCATTGATATTTAAATCAGGGACAAACCATTTATTTCGCACAATTTGTTTCCTTTGGGCACCTCTAATCTCAAAATTAATTACTGTAACGTTGTCTTAGGACGGCCTTGGGATCGTGAAAGAAATTGCCTCAGACGCGTCTTAAGCATTTTGAAAGGTAGCGAGAATAAACATGGAAATCTCAAATGAAAAATATTTTGTCAAACAAGCTTGTACCCAAGCAAGATTGAGCCGTGTGGTGTCCGGCAGAGTAGAATAGCACCAACCCCTTACACTCATGGGTTGTATAAGGCGACTAATATTTTCGAGGCAAAACTTTAGTCTCGATAGACTGAAAACTTTAGAGTCTCTGTAGACTCGGCAGAAGCTTTTTCAATTGTTATATTTTCCCAGCCACAGTGTTTCCTTTGGACTATGACATGGGATCGTTCAAGAGGTATATTAGAGGTCTCTTTAGAGGCGGGCAACGCATTGGCGACTCCAATGGTGTTGCTTATGTCCATAGGCGGCGGTGACCACTTTCCGTCAGGTGGCCCGCTTGCCTGTTTGTGTCGTATAAAAAAAAATTGAATACTGCGGCCTTGCCTGGCATTGTCGGGCACTGCCCGGCTCTGTCTGGTATGTGGGTGGGCGTGCTCTGACCCTGGGGCGGCCAACATGTCATTGTGTTTCCTTCCTACTGTCAGACCCTCCTTTATGAGGATTGATAGAGATTTGTTATATCCTATATAATAGCGAATGAGTTACAGTTTGAATTATTATGACGTTAATCTCAATTGACGTAAAGGTTGACGCAATAATTTATCGTTACCCGAGCGATTGTAAATTGCGATCGTTTACTTGATAGATACACGCACTAAATGGATGTATGGACTACGAATATAGTCCGTATACTAGGCTGGTCCGAAAGTTTTTAGCCAACGGCTTATTATACACCCTATTGTTTTAATTTTGATATCGTTTAATGGGAAATTTTATTACAAACTTCTTGACCAAAAATCAATAGCTAGCGACAATTACTTATTTTTCTATCAAATATTTAAAAACATGTCTCTCCATACAAATCCATACTATTTAGGTAATATGGGAAGCATTTCGTTGGCTTTTGTACCAGTATTTAAGCAAGAGAACAAAACAGACAATTAATTTTTGTAATCGGTCCTGTAGTTTTTAGTTACAAACAACAAAAATACAAAACTTTTCTTTTTATAATATTGATATCTACAGATTATCAATCTTGTAATAAGTAATGTAATGTAGTCATTTTACGTCGTGCTCCGACGCAACTCCACCGTCTGTTTTGCTGTTTCTAAATATGTACATAACATAATATTAGTTTAATAAAAGTATTTACTTGACAGAAAACTAAAAATCTAACATACTTGTGCATAATGTGTACTCAATTAGTAGTAGTATGGAGCATTTAAGCAATACACCAACCCCATATTTTTCCACCAGCTAATGAAAGGTTGAAAATATTGTACTCTTTATTTGTAGTACTGTATGTAATATGGGTCAACTATGGTCATTTTTACTTCATCCTCGTTCAGAAATAGAACCAAACCCGAACAGATTGTAAGAAGCTACCTACTCTCAGTAATATTCTAAACCAAATGATGTGAAATAAAAAATAAGGGGATCGATGAGCACCCTTCTCTTTTATCTTTCCACACAGTAAGCGAGTTTGTATTATATTTGATTTTCGAATACGATGGCTGGTTTCCAGTTCAATTAATTGCGTTCTCCTTTTCTTATTGTACACAGTAGTACAGTCAGTTACCTAACAATGTTCCCATACATACTTATTGTAAAGTAAAGTTAAAGTAAGTAAAATAAAATATGTTTATTGCACTTACTTCCAAGGCACAAAAGTACAAAACATACAAGACCATAACAAAAAGAGAAAAACGAATAATCTTAACAAAAAAATACGCTGATTGTCATAAGACGTGGCATGGAAAAGTTGGTCGTTTTGAACCATAGAGATAGTATATTCCCTGGTATAAAAACGTTTTGTTTTAAACACCCATTTATGGTAGTACTACACCGACTAAAATTTAAATTTTATGGTATAAAAACAACAGTTTTTATAAGATTAAATACATGCTAGAGTAAAAAAGTTGAAAAAGTAAAATTTTTGAAAGTATGTGGACATCTAGCCTACATTTACGTGAATTTTGATATAAAGTAGTAAAGTGCACTACCTATCATACTTGTGGCAAGTTGCTAGAGAAAGAAAAGACAAGCATTAGAAAGAGGAGCCCGCGTGGATGCAAGCGGTTTTA
This sequence comes from Blastobasis adustella, assembly GCA_907269095.1. Classification (NCBI taxonomy): domain Eukaryota; kingdom Metazoa; phylum Arthropoda; class Insecta; order Lepidoptera; family Blastobasidae; genus Blastobasis; species Blastobasis adustella. The sequence continues at coordinate 6,104,009 of OU026132.1, forward strand.
AAAATAGGGCCCCAGGGGTTTTAATAATAAATAATTTACTCATGAAAACTTTAAGCAGTTACTTTTGTACAAAATATGAATAATTTGTCAAAGACAAATCAAGTTAAAACCATAATTCTTATTTAGGCAAAATATAGGTAGGTTGCAAATTATTGTTGAACTAGATGCCTAAACGAAGTAAGTAATTTACCTGTATCATAGGCATCAAAGATAGTAGGTCAATATACTTCTAGGGTGTTACTAAATAATACAAGTTTTCGTGAATATCTGTGGCTCTGTGTGTAGCTCCCGAACCGATAGGGCGGCAGTCTGGCAGACCGGCATTTGAAATTTAATCGAGATATTATATTTGTTTATTTATTTATTTTATTTATTTAAAACTTCATGCACATTACAGCACAAAGGCGGACTTAAAACAACATAGCTTTTTATATATGATATGGATTTGATAGGGAGCCGACTGTACGTAACGAACATATGGTATTTCCGATTTGATAAGATATTCTCCAAAGGCCTCCTCACGTCACGAAGTGTCAACGTGTGACGTCGTAATTAAAGTTTATGGCTGATAAATGGAAATTGAACAGGGCAATAGTGAAGCTTATGGGTTATGACGTCATACACAAGCTTGTTGCGTCATATACTTGTGTGTAGGTGTTTTACATTATTACTAAGCGATTGGAGGTATTTTTAAGTGGAATAAAGTGCGTGGAAATAGTGCGTCGGTCATGATGGATGAGTGACCTTTTGGCGAAGCAGGTCATTTTCTTGAAAAGTCAACTTCGGGACGTCATTTCCTGGTTTTGTCGTCTTTTTACATTCATCATCATCATCTTGGCGTTAATGTCCCGGTTGTGCTCTCGCGCTTGAGGGCCCGGGGTCCGCCTTGACCATGATCCAGGATTTGGCAGGTCAGGTAATTACAATGGAGCGACTGCCATTTGACCTCCATGACCCTGCTACCAGGGGAACCTGACCATATTGGATCATGGTTACACATCCAGTCGCCTGAATGTGCAGGTTTCATCACGATGTTTTCCCTCACCGTAAGAGCATCGGTTAGTATTCTACTAATGTACATAACTCAGAAAACAGTCATTGGTACATGGCCGGAGCGGGATTCGAACCCGGGACCTCTGGCTTACGAGTCGGATACTCTAATAGCTCGGCCACCGACGCTCTTTTTGCATTGCAACAGCTTTTGAGTAAGTATATTTTGATTTTTAATTTAATGGAGTATCTTAATTTCTTAATTCTTCTTCTTCTTTCCGTGTCGACTAGTGGCGGGTCAAATTTGCGAGGACCAGTACTCCGCCACTGATACAGACTCAATGACGAATTTCTTAATTTAATGATGTTTATAATTATTAATTTAATGGTTTTAAATATTTAGTGTTTTAGTTACATATACTTATTCTTATTTGCAGTGTGTTAGTAATATATAAGTACTGTAAAGCTGTAAATTTATGGTAAATAAATAAAGAGACAGCAGGGGAGTTGCAGCATCATCCTGGAGATGATAGCAGACAGAATGGACTCTAGTATACTGGATCGTTTCATAGGTCTGTACGTTAAATAATACAAGTTTTATTTTATTTTATTTATTTTTTACATGACATTAATCTAGACATTTGAAAGTTGGAATTTAATTAGCGTTAATGGACACATTGACATTTTTATTAGAAATTTTATTATTTGAATTGGAAATTTAACAATATTGTTTATTTATATTTATTTAACTTACATCCTACCTAACATATAAAATATGGATTACTATGTCTGAAATAAATATTTTTTTTATTATTATTTTGTTAAGTTTCTTTTTTGGAAACTTTTTGAACACAGATTCTGAGCTAGCTGTATGATATAGACACGTGAAATTTCAGTATGTTGTAAAAGGTCGTATGAAGCTTTTTCACATACAGGTGATATACAACTTTATAACAGCATCAATAAACGCGAAGCCAGCATGGCGCGTCATGCAAAAACAAACAAACGACGAGGGACATGTGCCCTACCACATCCTTTGCTTATTTGTGTCGTGTCCTGGTGTCTTGTGCCTCTAATTGGAGCCGAATTTTTCTACTTTATCCAATAACTGGAAGCCTCAATATGACTTTGGTATTTAAAACATCTAGCAGGACACAGTCGTGCGACCATGGTCATAATGATCATCTTGGTGTCATCATCCTGGCTAAGGGGTCCGCCTTGATCATGATCCAAGATTTGGCAGATCAGGTAATTATAGTAGAGCGACGGCCATCTGGCCTCCGTGACTCTGGGTAACTGGGGAACCTGACCAGATTCAGTAGCCTGAAGCTTTCATCAAGATGTTTTCCTCGGTTTAAGAGCATCGGTTAGTGTCCAAGTGATGTACACAACTCAGCTAAGTCACTTGTACATGGCGGTACTGGGAATCGAATCCGGAACCTGACAATTACGAGTCAGACCCTCTAGCCATTAGGACGCATAGACGATCTTAACCTATAATCTAACCGCCATAAAAATTCGGAAATTCTCCGACAAAGTTTACTTAAACTTAAATATTGTCTAAGCTACAAAGCCGAAGCTAAGAACCATCTCGATTTCAAACAGAGAAAAGCGCATCCAATTCGGTCTATACATTTGGAAGCTACGACACCACAAACATATACACAAACCCACAGACACACGTCACATTTAAAACACCTCTCTTTTTCGTCTGGGTTTAAAAATACACTTCGCAAATATATCATTTAAACGTTAAATACAACACTAATAAGCATGTAAGTGTAATGTTGTTTGCACAGTTCTAGCTCTGGAGTCACGTAGGCATCCTGCCTCCCAAGCCCGGACTCAGGGAAGATAGCCTAACTTTCATTATCTAGCAGGATTAGTAGGTTAGAAAAAAATAATCATCTTAGCGTGGTTATCCTCTTACGCACGAGGGCCCGGGGTCCGCCTTGAGCATGGTCTAGGATTTGGCAGGTCGGATAATTTCAGTGGGGCGACGGAACTCTGACCTCCGTGATCCTGCTACTAGGGGAACCGGACCAGATTGGATCATGGCCGCACATTCAGTCGACTGAATGTGTAGGTTTCATATAGAACAAAACGTACCTACATAACTCAGAAAAGAGTCAATAGGGATCCCTCAGGTACGGGTCCAGAACTTAGTAACCGAATTCTACGCAAAAAAAAGTCACCGGCAAAAGTATATTTCTCGAAATCCATTAAAATATTTTTTTTATTTACTTTTCTTTTTAAGTGATTAAAATGATTTAAAGTTCATTATAAGTACAGTATAGACCGTTTTTTTTATTATAGAATTAAAAATTGGACAGTTTCATTAAAAGTTGTCTGTAATATTTTCTATCTCTTACAATATAAGCCTCTTTGAAGTATAAACCTCAAAGAACCATTGAATACCGTCATTAATTACATTTTCTTATTATCATTCAGGTTTTTAATTAAAATGGGATTCTACTGTTTCTTTTTAGAGAAAAATGTTGGCGTGCATTTAATTATTTTTAGGTAACAGTTACCATTTATAAAGTAATATAAAGATACTTAAAGTATCTTTATATTATAAAATATGTTTCATGATATTTGCTCGTAACATGGATGTTATTTACACTGGATATTAGACGTAGCGTGGGTAGGCCTCCCACAAGTTGGACCGATGACCTGGTAAAGATCGCAGGTACCAGCTGGATGCGTAAGGCACAAGACCGGCCTTTGATCTCTGGGGGAGGCCTATGCCCAGCAGTGGGCGTCTTTCGGCAGATATGATGATGGATGTATCACTTTAAAGCACATAATTCAAGATAATATCATGGATAAAAAGTAAAAACCACGCGTACGTAATATAATTAGGTACTGCGCGCCATTTTCGTATAAGTTAATAACAATAAGTGTGTTTTTTTCTTCGCTAATGTAGTGAAAACCGTATGAAACGACACTATAATGTACATGACCTTGATCATTACACTCTCAGCTCATCTAAGCGCGATCGCCTGGGGCCCGTCCGCCCAATACCGCCACGACTGTAATGACCAATATAACACACTTGTATCGCAATGTACTATTATCCCTTTCAAAACAAAACTAAGCAGAAGTACGTAACTTTGTAAGATTATACTAGGACCACATTTGTATGCTATCTCGCCTGTACATGGTGCGGCGAGCCCGCGACACAGCTCGCACCGCGAATTTACGTTTTTTTTCCTTCTCTCGATACTAAGATTTATTTAATTATTCGTGTGGCCAAAATACATACTAAGATGAAAGACATCTATGACGCGCCTTTTCTAAATTACCGCGCGCGGGAGTCTTGCTAGTCGTGATGATGGTAATCAATTACCACAATCATCGTCAACGATGCGGCCGAGGATTGACCGAGATGATTATTATTTTGTTTGCACCAAACTTAAGCCGTGTGGTGTCCGGCAGAGTAGAATAGCACCAACCCTTTACACTCATGGGTGTCGTAGAAGGCGACTAATGTTTTCGAGGCCAAAAATCAAGAGTCTCTGTAGTCTGGAAATTGGGCAGCAGCATTTTCCAGCAAGCTCCCCTTTCGTGGGAGAGGCCCAAAATCCTGCAGTGGACTGTTACGGACTGTGATGATGATGATGACGAAACTTTGACTAATATTCAGTCAGAGTTAAGTCAGTTCAGTTGTTATTACTTTTGCTGAATTAATAGAGCCACAACTTCAATATACAATATAATATTTTAACGATCGAACAGATAAAAATTTCAAACTTTCGCATTTTTATTTAACTTAATCCAACATCTAGGTCACAATTTTTTTTATACTTACGAACAAAAACATCACCCAATTGCAAGCTCCTCGAAACAGCACATTTCATTCGACTCCAAAGCTTTTGCGAACTCAGAATCCGTACCTGCGTATTTTTAATTCAGTTGGAGATTTTAAATAACAAATTCCATTGGCGAAGTGTAAACAAACAACAGTTAACGTAAAACGTTCTAATAAACATTGTGTGGGCAATCGAATGATAAACATTAAGCTTATTCAGAGATCGGCCACAATTTTCTTCTCATTAAGGTGTCTGATTCATTGCCAGTATCTGTTTTATGGAACCACACGTTTACAAAATCGGTCATTGTTCCTCACATAGGCGCTGGGCCCAAAGCGGCCTGAAGCTTTTTGAGGTTAGGGACCACTTCTTGCCTTTTTAATCCCCGACTAAAAAAAGGGGTGTTAGAAATTTAACGTATGTATCTTGTGTATCTGTCTGTAGCATCGTTGCTCCCGAACGGACCGATTTGGATAGAAGGGTGTGCTGGGTAAGCAAAGCAACAGATATATAGATAAAGGTTATATTGCCAGGCGGTAAATTTTCACTAATTAATGACAGTAGCTATATTACAGATCAAAATATAAATACCTATTACAAATTGTGACAAGAACTTTTCCTAATTTTAGATCTCAGTGCTTTATATTTTGGACAGGAACTTTGGCCTAATGTATTTTTAGTGAGATTTAAAGGTTTTAAAAAAATGTTTTGGTCGCCATTCGTTACGTAAAAATCCTTCAATTGAAGCAATAAATTACGTCACCAATATTCGCTTCCCATTATTTAGTTCTGATGAGGAGTTCTTGCAATCAATGGGCCCATTTAGGCTGATGATGCAGACATTGAGTTTAGTCAGAGAATAATAGCATCAACTCCTCCTACTTACTGAAATATCAAAAGAAGACTAATGTCTTGAAACGACTGGCCTTTGTAGACTGGAAAATTGGGTTGTAACGTTCCTGCGCAGCAATTTTAAGATTTCATTCTTACGTTCGTGCAAGGTGTCTACTCAGAGGGTTCAAAATGCGTCTTTTAAAATAAAAAAATATGCTTGAACAAGTCACACAGCGCTATCTAGGCCTAAAGTAAGCAAAGCTTTTGTTAAGTAATAAACAATGATAAGACAACTCATAAACTATATAATTATACTTTTAAATACATACTTATTATACCTACATCGGGAGTCGAACCACGAACCTCTTGCGTGGTTAACCACTGAATCAATCAGGTCGTCTTACGTGCCGTACAAAAGTTCAGTTTAAATGCACAGTAAAACAATGCAGTTTTTTACGTATATCTGTCACAGTATCTGTGTAGCTCGCTAATTTAAATTTTCAACAATTTGAACAAGCATGCATCTCTTGTCCAACAGTGGGCACTAGCAGAACTTCCTGATATAAAAGCCAATACATGTGTATATCGACCATAGTTGTGCTTCCTGTGGAGCGAGTGTTGACCGCCTCGGTCACCATGGGCTTGCCTGTTCTTCGAGCGCTGGCCGCCTCTCCCGTCACGCCGCGATCAATGACATCCTGCGACGGTCTCTCGTCAGCGCCAACGTCCCCGCAATCCTGGAACCTCAACACATTGCAAGGGACGATGGCAAGAAAGCTGACGGGATGTCTATGATACCGTGGAGGATAGGTCGCCCGCTGGTGTGGGACGCCACGTGCCGACACACTAGCAACCGCCAAACGGGCTGGCGCGGCGGCTGAGATGCGTGAGCGCTCGAAGATGGGCAAGTACAGCTGTCTCGGCGCCCAATACGACTTTGTCGCATTTGGTGTAGAGACACTGGGTCCGTGGGGCCCGGGCGCACACTCGCTCTTCAGGGAGCTTAGTAAGCGGCTCAGGGAGTCGACGGGTGACCCACGTGCCGGCGGCTTTCTCGCGCAGCGGATAAGTATCGCCATCCAGCATGGAAAGCCGCCGCCATGATGGGCACCTTAGGTACCGCGGGGCCCTGGTTTTTTACATCTTTTTTAATTTAGTTAGGTAATAAAATATTTATAGCTATAAGGTTTTAGTTTAGTAAATTTTATATGTATTAGTGTATATATTTGGTATTTTAGATGTAGGTATTAGTGTATTTTTTTATTATAACTGTAAATAATTTATGTGTAGGTACCTTAATAAATTACAAACTTGTGTGGACTTGTTTCTTAAAAGTCAGACAACATTTTCATGTTTATAAAATGAGACAAACCATTAACAACTAACTTCACTGATATTCTAAATGAAACATAAAATTTTCACATCTAATTTGATACTTGCAATTACTTTATTGTTTTGTTTTTAAATTAACGAAAACTTGTTTCTACTCGATTGCTAATAAATAAACAATGTACTGTCAAACTTGACAATTGTGAATGGTGTTACCATTTGTAAAGCACGTACGTTTTCTATATAAAAAACAATGCATTATTCTATTAGGACGTGCTCAAAATGGCAACACTAAGGTTTGCATCTTTAAAAGCAAGTGCAACGTTGTATCCGGGGCCCGGTCTATTTTTGAATCGCTCGCCTTGATTCGAGCGATTTTCAATTTTGATTTTCGGTATAAAAAAAAAATCTTTTGTTATTGCTAAAGTGATTTAAAAAATATTGAATATTTCATTCCCAAAATGAAATGCGATTAAAAAATAGAGCCCATTGTTACTCTTATGAAATCAGAATAAACGAATGTTCCGTACTTTTGAGTTCGAATTTGTAATACCTATTTCCAAGTCTATATTTCTAGTGTCCCATTTTAACACAGGTGATAAAAATTCCACTCCACTCCTCCACTGATAGAAAGTATACTTAGTTATTTATAGTCTAATTCTTATTTTCAACACACCGAATGGTTCCTAACTCACACCCACGTGAACTCGTTACTTACAATTTCAATCATTCAAAACATTTAGCAACGACGAGAAATCTAGAACGGAAAATTCTAAACGCATTGCTGTACTTTAAATTCCAGCTTCGCGTTGAAAAGATTTCGTTAATGGTGAAATTCCTGAGTACTCGAAATCGGCGTTGGCGTTATTGTCTCAATTGTGCTCTCGCGCGCGAAGGCCCGGGGTTCGTCTTGACCATGATCCAGGATTTCGCAGATCCAGTAATTACAGAAGAGCGACTACAATCTGATATCCGTGACACTGTTAACAGGGCAACTTGACCACATTGGATGATAGTTACACATTCAGTCGCCTGAAAGTGCAGATTGCATCACGATGTTTTCTCTCACCATTAGAGCATCGGTTAGTGATTAACTCATGTAGGTACATAACTCAGAAAAGAGTCATTGGTAGGTACATGTCGGCAGTGCAATTCGAACCCGGAACCTCTCGCTTACGAGTTGGACCCCTTAATGACTAAACCACCGCCGCTCCTTCAATTCATAAGACTTATTTTATATGAGTGCTACCCGCCCCGGCTTTACGTATATTTTTTGCTACAGGAAGACATTTTCTAATCAATGGTGAACACCGCATCAAAATCCGTTACACGGTTTAGGAGTTAGCAGAAATACATACAATCAGGTAGACAGACAGACATACAGACGCGGAGAACGACTTTGTTTTATACTTTGTATAGATATAGATAGTGTTGGATAATAACAAAAAGTCAAAAGCTTGGTGTTATACTTTGTGTATTTAATAAAAACATAACATACAGAACATCTGTTGTTTACATTTAGATCACCAGAATAATAAGGAACCAGTGTTGCCATTTTGAGTTCCTCCGAATATATCAATCCATATCTTTTCTACGGAATGGAATGCGCTTTATAAATGGCAACACCAATCACAAATGTCAAGTTTGACAGTTTATTGTTTATTTATTGACAATTGAGTAAATTCAAGATTTAATCAATTTAAATACAGCAGTAATACAATAGTAAGTTTTGTATCGGCTGTTAAAATATATCAGTTCATCGTCAAATATCAGTGAAGTTATTCGTTAAAGTTTGTCTTATTTTTATTACACTAACAATAGATGTTTGCAATGTGAAAGTCGATTATCAAAAGCAAAAACTGATATAGATAGTTCAACTGAGTTGTGCGCGCGGCGCTATGTGTGCGTGCGCTTGTAAATATACAGCTTTCATTTATGTGGCAGTGACGCGACCACTTGGCGTGCCAATGGCGTGGCGTCATTGTGACGTGTCTGGGTTACCCACACATAGGGCCGCGCGCACAACTGAGTTGAAATATCTGTACCTCTGTTTGTTGGATTGTTGATTAAGCACTTAAAAAGTTTATTTGGCACTCCATAGGGCAGGCTATTTTAATAGAAATATGTCTTGTTGTTATCTGTCACGGAAATTATTGAGTTTGCAAGATAATAACAAAGTATTTACCTAGGTTTGTGGAGCGTTGACTTTTTCCGTTAATTTTAAGTACATCGGAACTACTTTGTAGTATTATATACCTACACTAATGAATTCTGATAACTTCGCTGTGGATACTGTCGCAGGGTAAATATTAGATTATTCATATATAAGTCACCTATGCTACATTGCCTTATTATGTAACTGTTTTGTGTCCTAAATAAATAAAATAAAAATTTAACAAGTCCGCGCATAGATCCAAAATTTTAACTGATGTTCATTGATATTAATGATAATATCTAAAGGCAATTAAGTTAATTTAGTCACAGAATCAAGGGTCCTTAATCAATGGAGTTTGATTTAGTTGCGTCTGTTAATAGTTGACAAATTGCGAGCTTCGAACTTTGAGCTTTCAGAACTTACAGGTCAGAGTTATCTAGGACTTAGAGGGCTTTTGTTGTAAAGACCTACGGCGTGAATTCAAGTTTTAGGTATTTAGTTACATGTATTTTGTTAGCGTTGTGAGGTTGACCTAGGTCTTCCGCTTATGCATCGGCCGATTTTACTTACGTCATTTAAGAATTGCTACAGTTTACGATGAATTGTTGTGAATCCCAATACAGTATATGATTCCCTACAAACAATTCGGACGGTAGAGTCCTCAGGCTTGACAGAGCTTGTAGGTCACCTGATAGTAGTAGGAATTGTCTGGGTACCCACTGCGAAATTTGTCGGTTAGGTTGGATTATTTATAAAATTAAACAATTTTTAAGGTATGTTTCGGGTTTATATATTTCGACGCAGTCGCATGCATCATGGTCACGCGACGATATCTGATAACGGGATGGGGTATCAGGCTACTCATATACAAAGGTACGCGGTATGTAACCCAGAACATACCTTTAACATGTGTAATAATAACCGCAATAGTTTAAAACAATTTTACCAGTGCCCAAAAATGCCCAGCCGGTTACACAAATAAAATACGGATTTCTTTATACGTATTTTAAATGGTGAGTTGGAGTTCTTGCCTAAAAGCTCATTAGTCAAATCAAAATCGTTAGGTTATTTACTTTTTCCTTTGAGCCTTTGCCTATCTTTTATAAGACCTTTTCCCCTAATCAACGCGAACGTGGGTAGGGTTGCCAACCCTACTAGACTATAATATAGTATCCTACTGTTTTAGGTGCCCGCCTACTATTATTTTAAAAATTTTACATTGTTGTATTCCATCAGCAGTCACTTATCAGTATCACATACCGTAGAACTGAATGCGTCGTGAATTATAATTTTAACAATTCAGAAATAACTCAGTTAAACACCATTTTGGACCAGCTAACTACGAGTACTTACTGATACTTTTCATAATAGCTGAGTTAATGGTGGTTTATAATTTAGAATTAGATTGTTTTAATAATTATAAAGCGTTCCTTAAGATTACACCTCACCTAAGAAATATATTTAATTAAAAATACTATATATTTTATTATTAATACCCTATCTACTATATTTTTATAGGTACTGAATCCGAAAATACTATATTTGATCTTAAAAAAATGGCAACGTGGGCCTGGTGTAGGCAAAGATAACAGGAAAGGTAGCCAATGTTACTTTTCCCATATACCTTATTAGTGTTAAAGGTTAAAGGTCAAGTATAAGCGGCACTGGTCTAGTGGTAGCATAGTCGCAAGACCGATAACCAAGGTTAAGCAACACTCGAAGAGTCCGCGGACAGATGGGTGACCGTTTCGTACTTTGAGGCTAATTGAACTACTGCATCGAGGTCGCCATTCGTTAGGTCTGCATCCTAATACCGTTGGCGAAGCAAGGTTGAGACAGGTCTTCCGCCGAAGACCCCAAAACGGGTTGAATAGTCTTGGGAACCGATTGGCATAGCTATTATTAACTTTTATGTTTTTTATTTAAATTGTGACGTTTTATTATCATTTATTATTTTAAAGATCAGATTTTAACTAATTATCTACGCTCAAGCTTTACAAAAATTAATGGATGAACTTGTAAATGTCTGTTGAGTTTTAATATTTGAACCTAGAATAGGTAATCAAAGATTAACTGAGATGAAGGGGAAACCTATTTACGCGAAAGGTTACTTCTTATCTCGGCCTGCCTTTATGAAGGAAGCTTCAGGCTATAGGGCTTAAGGTGATTGAATGATTTCCAATCACGAAATGGCTCTTATCTGCCAAGGCGTTTTGAGTTAGGTACTTTGTTAACCGGTGAGTTTTAATTCAATTCAATTCAAATCATTTAACAAAAGTGTGATTTTTGTTTCTAAAGCAATTTTGTTACATTTATTACAAAGTTTAATAAATAAATATAAGAATTTCAAATAATCAGTGCATTTTTCTTATAAATTTGCTAGTAATGTAGTGATAAAATTAAGGTAGGCCTTATTTGGTGACCTTACCTTATTTCAGAATAATTATTCCATAATTTGTTAGTAAATGAACAGTATTGCCTACGCTATGTTAGTAGATAATTTTCTGATGTCGTAAGTTCACATTCATAAAATTATATAAAACTCGAATTACTCATTTCACACTTATTCTGATGTCAAGTGAAAAAGGGCAGTTTTAGAGGTAGGGCAATTGTGCTTAAAACATTTGTCAAAATTCAGTCCTCAAAATTCAGAATTCAAAAAGCGTGAGAGCAAAACAAAATGAAATGTTGCTCTAGGAATGGAGCTTCTTAGTAAGTAAGTAAGTATTAAAATATATATTAATTTTAAACTATCGTGGTTATTATTACAGATTTTAAGGCAACTGCGTCGAAATATCGGGCTACTCGTCAACAAAGGTACGGTAGGAAACCCGGAACATACCCTTAAAAAATATAAAAAAAGTTTTATTCAAATCCGTCCAGTAGTTCCGGAGATTAGAATGTAAGTACAAACAGACAAACAAAAATTTAAAAAATTCTTAATCTATTACTATTTCTTCATCGCCTTAAATTATTTATTTGTTAATATATTCAACTAGTAGACCCGGCGCGACTTCGTTCGCGTACACCTACTTTTCCTTTCCTTTCCTTTGAATCACTCTATCTATTTTTGAAAACCGTATTAAAATCCGTTGCGTAGATTAAAAGATCTAAGCGTATACATAGGGCCGATGAGGCAGTAAAGTTTGGGAGTGGCGGCCACGTACCGGAAGACGCAGCGTGGGTAGGACTCCCACAAGGTGGACTAACGACCTGGTAAAGATCGCAGGTACCAGCTGGATGCGAAAGGCATAAGACCGGCCTTTGTAGATATCTCTGGGGGAGGCCGATGCCCAGCAGTGGGCGTCTTTCGGCTGATATGACGTGAAGCTACATAGGGCCAGACGGCGGGAAGCGACTTTGTTTTATACTATGTGTAGATGTACAGACACATTTCTTTACTGTTCTAATATATGTATATAGATTTTATTTGTTGTCCCGATACAACAATACCTACTCAGCATTATTGTGGCCAAATTATCGCCACCAATAAAGCATGTCGAGTTACAACCAGTAATATCATAAAAGCTGCTAATATGAATCGCCTAATTGACGCAGTTTTATTGTATCACACCCACGACCCAATTTATCTACGAGTTAATCTAATAGTTGTTACGTGCCTGACAAGTTACGTCGCTAGCTTATGTAACTCGTAACAATAACACGAGAATTAATATGATGGGTATACTATGAAATGTCGCTTATCTGGGTCGATGGTATGGCCACGTTTTGCGCAGACCGGAAAATTACGTAGGAAACATGTCTGGACTTGCCACCCCCGCCAGGTACGATAAGGAGAGGCTGGCTAAAGAAGCGATGGCTTGACGTCGTCAAGAATGATATGCGTGACAACAAGCTCACCACCAAGGATGCCGAAGACCGAGCGAAGTGGGTCAGGAAGAGTAAGAAGGCGGACCCCGGGCCCTCGCGGATGATGATGAGATTGTGCTTGTAATTGAAAGGAATGAACGTTAATTGATTTTTATTGGGGATTCGGAGATTTTGGGGCTCACAACTGCTTTAGCCAAGATGAATTCTATAGTTATCGTAACATTAAACTTGGCTCCCATTTTCTCTCTCTCTCTCGCTCTCTGTAATCGGTCCCTCATGAGCCATGGCTGAGGATCGTGTTCTAATGAACACATTTTAGAGCGCACGAAATGCCTCCAACTCCTATTCATCGCCAGCCTCACCGCGACGCAAAAATTGGATGACACAACCTTCAACTGATCATTCCATCTAATTGTTGACTGTCTTTTTGACCTCTTGCCTTTAGATTGCCCACGATAACAAGTTCTTCCAGGCTCTCATTAGGCTCCATATTTTCACATTTGTGTTTTAACAAAGTGCCGTTCGTATATAATTTTGAATTCTGCTATCATCATATCAGCCGAAAGACGCCCACTGCTGGGCATAGGCCTCCCCAAGAGATCTCCACAAAGGCCGGTCCTGTGCCTTCTACATCCAGTTGGTCAGGTACCATCGATTTTCGACATTTGATCGACATTCGATCTTTACCAGTTCGTCGGTATGAGTTCTACTATGCAGGCCTCCTATAGTTGCACGATTTGCTAAACAACAGGTGTTTTGCTAAACAGACGTATTGCGCATTAAATATTTAGACGTTTGATCAGGAAGTTGTGTCTGTTGGTAAAGTGTGTATTTATCAAGTCATTTAAAATAGTATTTACTTCATTACCCGACTTCGTCAGAAGATGGTTTATGTTTTCGAACGTGTGTATCTCTATTTCTTTGGTAAGGGCTACACGAACTGCAGCCCTAACGGCTTAATGGGTTTTAACATATAAGTGACGTCAGATTCGTCTTTGTTGCGTGAGTGACAATGGGTACAATGAAATATAAATAATTCAACATGGCGGTTTTAGGTGCCACATTGTGAGTATTGAAAATCTTTTTTTTCTCCATAACCATTCGAGTGTGTTATCAAAATAAAAGTCTTCAAAAGGCTGGATCAAAAATATACGTACACAACTTATACATTTAAAAGATTTTTTTTTCTTTTCAGTTTTAATAGTAGTTGGGTTTTTTAGGTTTTGTGCTACTTACTTGTTTTCTTTAATATGTATTTGCAGTGTTCAGGCGTTTCGGCCCAGCCTCGTTAGGGCCCGCAAACCAAAACGAATGAGAATCTGTAGATTGGTCCCACACAATTTTTTTGTTTATTTATTTATCATTTATTTATTTATAACTCTTTATTGTACAAACAAGGACAGTTGTAAATGCTCAATAAAACTCTAGTACCTAGTAGATAGAAACACCCTTATATTTTACTAAGTGACAACATCAAAGTCACAATCTATGGCATGCTAAAAGTCATCATCATAGCACCCTACATCATCAACATAGCATTCCCTTCTTTACGTGACAATGACCCCAAAGGGCTCCAAGTCATCACCCAACTACTTAACCACTTCCCACGGCCTGTAACTCATCGGTCCACCTTTCAATGCCTGCCCACGCCAAAACCCTCAAAATAGAAGCACAACAACTCTTGTAATTACTCCAGCTACATTGTTGGCAAAACATAACAGTGTTGCTCCGAAGAAATAGGCGGGGCTATGGTAAACATCCGCCCCTGCGGTTTCACCCGCGCGCAGTTCAGATCTCTGTAAACATTGAACTGTCTTTGCTTGCTCCGAAGAAATAGGCTGGGCGATGGTAAATATCCGTTTTGAGACTAGCTTTCCCCTGCGGTTTCACCCGCGCGCAGTTCGGAACTTTGTAAACATTCAACTATCACACGGGACAATTTATTTATTTATTTTTAGACATAGACATAGACATAGACATAGCTTTTATTTGGCAATAACTACAAATATATATGACAAGTTGTAATAATATCAACAATGATAGGTATAACATGTTAAGACTAGGGTACATTCAATTAAAATTTATGGTGAATATTGTAGTGTCATGCCATCCGGAGGAATGACGTGGACATGTGGGATTGCCCGGAAATGAACCCTACCCACTAAACCCACACATCCGCTTTGTATCCACAGCCGCTTTTTATCGGAACACCATAGGACCTCATAGATAGTTTTCGCTGAAGTAGTCACACGGGACCCTATTACTTTTCCGGCAAGCAGTTTATGTCACTTGGGAATAATGTAGCTTATTATTAGTGAAATAATTTACAAAATCGGTAGAGCAGTTTTGAAGATTACTCCCAGTACAAACTCACAAACTTAAAAACAAACCTTTTCTCTTAAGGAAATTAGTAGCAATATCTTCAAAAATCGATTGGATGAATATTTAAACAAAAACCAAATGAATTAATTAAGAATGTCAAATATTCTGCTTTAAGATAGTGAGTTACAGACATATCAGTTGTTCCAACTGCCTATTTATTCAGGAATAATAATAATCCTTTAAATAATAGTATAGAAGTATAGACTACCTAAGGCTCGGATTGCAAGCATCCGGCACGGGACGAAACGAAACTGAACGGAAAAAACCGTGCTATCGACTATACAAGCTCCGGTTTCAATCCGGAGAGTTTACTCAATCAGCAGCTACCACTCGCACTGAATAGTCGAAAATACCTACCTGTGTGTGATACCGGCGTGTAAGTATGTATGTGACCTTTACGATTGTAACAAGAAATGTTCAGTCACCATGTATGGCAACAAATATGGACAGGACCGCATCGAAATCGGTGAAATCGTTTGAGTGCTAGTGACACTTGACACACTTCAAACACGATACCTATAAGGAACGCCTCCCCTCCCCTGCCCTATTTATTTATTTCTCGAAATGAAAATGAAAATATTTGCGGGATATTCCGAAATCAACCCAAGCAAATGAAGGTGAAAGTGTACGACCAAATAAATTAGACATAGAGACACAGAAGAAGCATACTCATAGCTGAAGTCACGATCTATATTTTGTTTCTTTTTTTAATGGTTTCATAACTATACTCCTCCATAACCACTGCTATTGTCAAATTTGGCGGCCTTAGTCATAATAATGTACTACTTTTTGTATGACTTTGAGTCATTTGTATAGTGTTGTGACAAATTGACAGTGTACATTCTCTATAGGTCGAATATCTTTGTGAACGACGCATTTCAGACAATTCCATGAACATGACTTTCTTGTAATTATATGCTTCAAATCACCCCTCTTGGCGTCAGGGATAGAAGTTCAGACGTACATTGGAGAAAATTAAGTTTTAGTGTCATTTTTAACTATCCCTATTTAATAGTAATAATAAATAATCATCTTGGCGTTAATGTTCCGGTTGTGCTCTCGAGAACGAGAGCCCGGGGTCCGCCTTGACCATGATCCAGGATTTGGCAGGTCAAGTAATTACAGTGGAGCGACTGCCATCTGACCTCCATGAACCAGGGGAACCTGACCAGATTGGATCATGGTTACACATTCAGTCGCCTGAATGTGCAGGTTTCCCTCACAGTAAGAACATCGGTTAGTATTCAACTAATGTACATAACTCAGAAAACAGTCATTGGTACATGGCCGGAGCGGGATACGAACCCGGGACCTCTGGCTTACGAGTCGGATACTGTAACCGCTCGGCCACCGACGCTCCCTATTTAATGGTACAAGGCTATTAAAAACAATCATCTAGGTGCTAATGTCCCGGTTGGCCGGGTAGGCTTTTTCTTTCATCATCATCATCACAGCCCATAACAGTCCACTGCAGGACTTACAGCCTCTCCCACGAAAGGGAAGTTGACATAATCTCCACGCTTGTTAGGCGGGTTGGAGATCGCAGTGTTATAAATGTAACAATGGAAAAATATGCTGCCCGTTTTCCAGCCCACGAAACTCTAGATCTTTTGTCTCGATAACATTAGTCGCCTTGTACGACACCTACGAGTGTAAGGGGTTGGTGCTATTCTACTCTGTAGGACACCAAACGGCCAAAGTATCGAGTACTTACTTGTATCAAACATCACTATGTGCAGGCGGATAGTAGTCGCCGCACGTAAGCACCGCAAGAAAATAATGGAAAGCCTAGATTTTAATTATGTAAATATAGTTCATTAAAATCCAGATGAGAAAGGAACATGGGTTCCTTTCTCTTTATTACTCCTTGCTGTCTTACTTTCCGGGATTCACATTCTCCCGGAATACGTTTTGGTATCGTTCCATTTTCAATATATTACCTACCTTACCACTATAAAGTACTAATTGGTTCCATGTCAAAGTTTGTATTCATTAACGTAACCAGCGACCTTGCCCACTTAAAATTTGGTTACGTGTGTCCCTCCTACAGGTTTGAATTTCGTGATTTTGTAATTAACTACAACAGAGGCTTTTGACAAAATCTGTAATAGTTTGCGTGAAGGAATAACAAGCATTGCTCCAACCATCCCAACATTAACATTTATATCTACTATATATATCATACATAGAATAAAACAAAGTCGCTTCCCGCCGTTTGTCCCTATGTATCTGTCGCAGCCATCTGGTTAAATCAGCCATTTAATGAGAAGGCTAGTCCGTTAATTAAACGCCGGCAGTCAATTGAATGGCTAAAGGACAACTAGGCAAGTAATTGAATGTAACGTTCAGCTGCTTGGCTGAACGTTATTTAGCCGTTTTGTTGAATTTGGCTAGAGTGACCATCAGTTAACAACTTCAATGATGACGTTAGGTACTTAAGATAAAAAAGGACTAATTAATAAATATCACTTATATTTAGAAAAGAAATTCTTAGTGGCAACAAATTCTATACAAGTATACTTATAACTTATTGACCACTTCTTACTATGTAGTGTCAATAGTGAGCCATCGGGACAAGATTGAAAGTCCATAAACTCCACCTTTCTAATATTGTAATCCTGAGAATTGGCTTTGACACCTTTTTTGGGTAAGACCTTTTTTGTTTCGCATGTAGGACAATGAGCAAGGAAGATTTCTATACCTTTTTTTGTTATATAAAATCTTGACTTGATAGCATTTTGCCTCGTCCACCATGAGCGCAAGATTTATGGATTTCTTCCAATATGCCAAAATATTCGTTTCTAGTTATAATGCGCACCGTTGGATAATTGAAAGATTTCTTTTTGAACATTAAGTAATCTTCATTTCCTTTTACCATAATATCATACCGTGAGATCCAGTAATAACCCTTTGCTGTACTGGATTGGTTAGAAGTCATGGACACCCTAGCTTTTCGAATTTTATTCATAACCTCTAAAAGTTTTTTAGTTTTTCGGTGATTTTTTTCGGTGGTCCATGGTTTTCTTTGAAACCCTAAAAAAAAAACACCACATTATTAAGTTATTATTGTAGGCACGTCACTTTAAATACAAAGCAAAAGAAACAAATTCTCACAAATAAACTAAATAATAACAATCAACTTACCTAGATGTTGTTGTTCGTATTTAGTCAGATTAGACTCAAATTGATTTAACCAGATGGCTGCCATATATCTATGTACGCTTAGATCTTTTAAACTACGCAACAGATTTTAATGCGGTTTTCAACAATAGATAGAGTGAATTAAGAGGAAGGTTTATAAGCAAGGTAAGTACGGGTAAAGTAAGTTTAGGGTAGGCTAGAACGCCATGCCGCATTGTGAAGTTTACGATAAAGAAATAATCAACAACGAGTATGTACGAATGCGCGGCATTCACGACCCTGCCATGGCTTTGTATTTCCCAACAAAGACCACTACGCAAAGAGTATGGAGTATCAGTCATGGCCCATATACACTTAAATCCAGCATTAGTAATAAATAGGATATGACTAACACACATATTCTGAAACGTCTCACATCGCGCTCGAACACTCGTTGCAACTGAATCAAATATTAAATGAATTTATTCCACACAAAAACATATGCTAGAGCAGGGTTTCTCAAAGTGGGGTGCGCGAACCCCTAGGAGTTCGCCAGTCGACGGTAGGGTGGTTCGCGACAAGAAATACGTAATGCTAGCTGTTGACTGGCAGGCGTGTTTGCCATGCATGTTGGCACAAACCAGTGAATTTCCTATTACCCTTCGCTATAATATAGTTATGTGAGAGTGGGATTTCACACATGAATATGCATAATAAAAACGAAATACAGAAATCGACTTGCTGCTGAGTTAAAGGGGAATATTAAGGTTAAAATTGCCCAAAATTACATCTAACAGCATAATTTGTGTCTTGAAATAAGCCGACCCATCACATTATTATGAGATAGATATGTTTTTGGCACTGTATTTGTTGCCTTTTATTTAAATAAACAATTTTTTTTATTTTTTATGGGGTTTAAGCAGTTCGCTCTCATATGGAAACTTTAACAGGGGTACGTGGAGGCATAAATTTGAGAAATCCTATTCTAGAGTACATGGTACATAGGAACATGAGCATATAATATTTATACAAATGAACTTAATCTACATGTTAAAACTAAAATCAAACAGGTGTGTGTGGAAGAGCACAGTTTCAGTTTCAGAACTGTGGGCCTGCAGCACTGGCTTTCAGACAGCTCCTGGTCTTATTCTGGTCAGCATTGACTGCAGTTAACAAGCAAACAAACAACCAATTTAATTGAAATTCTGTATGATAAACACTATAAACCAAAAGATATGAGTTTGTATTTGAAGATTTAAGGCGCGCAGTCCCAGAGTATTCAGAAATGATGGATTTTAACACGAAACATCGAATGCTTCTGATTACGTCACAAGCCCAATTTTATTATATGTATTTCTTTAGTCTTTCCTATAACTTGTAGGTAGTAACGGTAACACAGCTTTATCTTTCAATGATGGTAGGACAATGCTTGTGTGGCGATCGTCACTATGCGTCCGTCAAAATGAACGAAATAGACAAATTATAGAGCTGCATCGAACGCAGTGCGTTCATTTAACAGACCAGCACTGTGAGAACGCATACTACGCTACTTTACTTAGACTATAGAATGTGAGGGCTCCGTAGGATGCTACGTCATCGAGTAAAATAAATTCAATTTCGTTGCGATAGTAGAGGAGACCAACAAAACGTTTTTCTGCCCGTTCTAGAAGTAAATTAAAGTCACTGAAAACCGAGACTGCCAACAGTATGTAAGGCATCCCAGTTTTTTTTACTTCTAGAACCCACACAAGAGGATTATGTAAATACTTTCGCTACGAAATTCAAAGTTTGGGTCACTAAATAATAGGAAATGAATTGATGAGGGTAGGAAATGGGCCCACTGAAAACCAGTGCTGTGGTTCGCGCAACATTATGCTAAGGGGGTCCAGTTGCACTGGAAGCCGCGACACGGAGATTAAACAATGCCACTGGGAATAGATACTCGTAAACTACAGTTATTAGTAGTTACAGTTATTATTGTTATTCCTTTATTCCTTTTTTTTTTTTGTTTTTAGATATCATTATTTTATATTTTATGTTTTATGCTTAGTTCGTTGTTTTTATGTTGTTGTACCTAATTATCGTGTCGTGGTGTCTAATGCAAAAAATGTTTTCTTTCTTTCTTTCTAAAGAAAAAAAACTTTGACCAGGTTGTGCACGGGCAGACCAGACCAACGTTTTATTTGTTTCTTATACCTTTACCATCGCTACAACGTAGAATTTTTCTTGTACTCGATGACATCATAACCTACGGCCCCCACAGTCTACTAATATCTAGGTTTTGTTTGTAAATACGGATGACATGGGTGCTACAGTTTCACCTTTTAACAGCAATGGTGTGAAATTAAGACAAACAACGTATAATTTATAGAAACGACGTTTGTTTGATAAATGAGACGAATGAAAGACTGTCAGTTTTCTTGGTATAGCTTGTATGATGAAGGGCAAGTTCAAAGAAAAAGTTATGGCGGCTAAGGTTAAATGGAAGCGGCCTACGCCTCGAACCCGCTACTTTACTGGCTCGATCGAATTGTATTTGGATCGCATTTGCAGCTCAATGGTATATCGACACTTTTTTGTATTCTGCTACTGTTACTAATAGCACGATTGAGTGGTAATCGGATCGCAAACGCAACTCAATGGCAGTTTTATGCGGTTGGGTATTCTTCTACAATTATAACTGCCGATGAGCTGCTATTGCAATTCAATTTCAGTTCAATCGAGCCATGGTAAATTAGCGGCCTCGAGATCCTGGTCTGGTGGTAGCGCACTATCGAGACCGATTGTCAAAGTTAATCGGTCACGTAGAGGCTGGGAATAGGATGGGTGACCGCTCACTTTGAAGCTAGTCGAACTTCGGCACCGCAACTATCTCAGTAATAATCGTCTTGGCGTTAATGTCCCGGTTTTGCTCTCGAGAACGAGGGCCCGGGGTCCGCTTTGAACATGATCCAGGATTTGGCGATCAGGTCATTACAGTGGACCATCTGACCTCCATATGGTATATGGACCTTATGGTATATGTAATTTTTTTTTCGTGTACAATTTATGTAGTGAAATAGAATAGAAACTTTACTTACATTAGGAAATATAGGTACATAGAGCACACTGAAAGTTCTGCGCTCCTGGCCACTCATAAATGATTGAATTTCGAGTGTTATATTTTTTAAAGCATAAGAAACTAAATCATTGCTTTAAAAACATTTCGCAAGAAATCGCGTGTCAATTGTTTTTTATCAGAAGTCGAAGTTCGTCGTCCGAAGCAAAAATGGAATGACCGCGAAATGATTTTGGGGCGATGATTTTTTATGATTTTGCAAGTTCACTGCCTCCGCAAGACTGCCCTGTCTTCAAAATACTTTTGGGAAGGAAACACCTCATTCAAGCCGCAAGACTGCACTGCTCGTCTTCAAAATGGTTTTGGGAGGAAAGCACCGTAAGGCGTTGGTGTGCAGCATTTGAGCGTGGCCGTGTTTCTCAACATGATTAAATTCTTCTTCGACCAGGTCGGCCCTCAACTGCGATCACTGAGAAAATTGTGGCTAGTGTCAGCCAACTAATTAAAGAAAACCATTGTATCTCCCATAAGGAGATTCGAGGACATTTGTGGATTGGTACTGGCCAAATTCAAAAAATCTTACATCATCAACTTACTCCCGGACAAAAATAGACTCGAGCTGATTGGTGTAATAAAAATGGTTACAGTACGATCAGAGACGTGCACGACATTATGTGTATGACGGAGTCATTTTTCTTTAAAATAATGTGGGTGAAAAGCGAAACTGCCATAGGATGTGAGGGCGACCGGTTTTTTTTACTTGAAGAACCTACGAAATTACGAACCTATATCGCTACGAAAATTCGAAGTATGGGTCATATCATAAATATACTTATATATATGCCTATTTAGTTAGGTAATATTGTGCACGTCCTATCGGCGTCTCATGATCACATCACACTCCAAAAGGCCTGCCGGAAGAGATTTCTTTAGAAATAAATAGCGCCTGTTGTGCCATTTATTACTTTGCCTTGTATTATTTGCTATGTATTTCTTGTGTACAATAAACCGTTAAATAAATGGTGGGTCTCCCAAACGTCTCCTATCGCAACAAAGTGAAATCTGCCGAAAAAAAGCGCTGCGGCACCGACAGTGGCATGGGAGGCTACATATCTATTGTTTTAAAATTTATTATTATTAATGTTACCGTTGTCTGTAACTGTTATGGTGTCGTGGTGTGCTATGTGTAACAAATGTATTTTCTTTCTTTCTTTTCGTTCTTTCTAATTTTTCTTGTCCTCGATAAGGTAGGATAACCTACGTCACCCTCACAGTCTAGATGCATAATTATATCTTCATTCATAAAAACAAGTAGCTTGTTATCGTTTATTTTAATATTACCGACAATATTTTAATATAAATATTTGATAAGAGTCTAACACGTTTGCTTTCGCTTATATCTAGACTAATCAATAGCATCGTAAATTCCATAAATGAGTAGTGGAATATCCAATGATAAACAGATTAAATGCGACTCTTGTATTGATTATTATTTCTTGTGTAAGTAGGTACTTGCTGTAGATATAAAGAATATGTTAATCAAAGTAAAGCTTTGCTGGAAGAGATTTCTTATTAGATAATATCTTAATATATCTCTTCTAGAAATAGATATTTTATTTCTTAATAAGTAGCGCCTGTTGTGTTAGTTTTAATTTTGTGCTTTTATTTTAAGTTTATGTGTACAATAAACGATTAAATTAAATAAATAAGTAAAGTAGATTTCGGAGAGGACTTTTTGTAATTAAAACTATAAAAAAGTTACAATCGAAAGTTTGTAAAATAGCTGCAGTTTTAAAAAAATTTAAAGGTTCAAGAAAAATCTTATTATTTCAGACATGTTATTGAGTAAAATCTTTGCAAAATGATAATAGAATAGAATAGAATATTATTTATTGCTTAAAATGTTGGTAAAACTAGGATTTTCGCTTCACACACTTTACCAGAATCTAGTACCGGAATATGGTTTTTTTGTAAAAAAAACTTAGATTTATTAATTGTTCCAGGAGCAATGTTGTTTTTTATTTTAAAATAAAGTTAAACAAACTGTCATTACCTGTCACAAAAACTAAAGTAAATAAAAATAAAAATAATCTTTATCTAAATCTAAATCAAATGCCATATATTACGTAGTAATAATAAATAAATAACTATTAAATAGTAAACAGTTAACTTACCATTGATTCACGCAATGACGAACAACACAAAAAATATCAAAAATCACACAGTTTTTCCAATAGTGGATGGGCAAAACTTAACAGTTCGATGTCAATTCAAAAAGTTCCTACTCGTAAAACTCAACACAAACAAGCTGAAATTTTTCCAAATATTTAAAATAAGAACAAACGAAACGTTCGATTCACTCTCTTATTTGTTTTTAAAACTTCGGCGTTACTGGCCAGTCTTATTCCCGTATATTTTTCACGGTCGTCGCTCGCAAGCAAAGGTGCTCATCGTACAGCCGCGCTCTTACGACTGGCGAATGCCCAAAACCGCTGTCGGCTGCGTTTTCAAGTTCGGAACATTTTCTTAACAATACACTACCATGGCTGCTCGGTGAATGTCCTATGCTCTGTTCAGTATCAAATTGAAAAAGGAACATTGGTTTATTCTTCATTGTTTATTAGGGTTTCTTACTCTGTGATGCTAAGGTACTAGATACATCCGCCACCTCCGCCACCTCCGCCGTACGTTCATCAAAATTTCGTTGTATTTTTCGAACAATACTTCTTTCTACGGTATCTTTTTTTTAAACAATCTTATGGGAAAGCACCCCATGGAGATGAATGATTTTTATCTCATAAAAACCGGCCAAGACGTGTCGTGCCACGTGCAGTGTAGGGGTCCGTAGTTGTCTATCAAAATATGCGTACATAAGAAGGCTCTAGGATACTATAAACACATTACAAAACGTACCTAGCTCAAATTTATTCTCATAGAATTTGTATGAATTGTTTGCTAATAAAACTACATTTTATAAGTTGGTCATAACTTAAAGAGTTCGCTAAGCTGTGATAATTTTCCTTTGTCGGCGTGAATAATATAATAATAATAAATAATAAATTTTCGTGGACTAATTCACACAGCGCCATTGAGCCCCAAACTAAGCAAAGCTTGTACTATGGGTGCTAGATAACTAATATATACTACTTAAATACTTTTAAATACATGCTTATTATACATAGAACACCCAGACCCGTAACAGAAATAAAAATTCATCATTTCAATTTCTGCCCGGCCGGGAATCGCATCCGGGACCTCTTGCGTGGCAGACCGGCATGTTGACCATTGAAACACTCAGGTCATCGTATGTATATGTATAACCATTCTATATTTCGGCTATTTAGTATCTACTAATAGTTTTTGAGATAAGCCGCGGACAGACAGACGGACAGACGAACATACATGGCGAAACTATAAGAGTTTCTTGGTTTACTATAATCATCTGGGCGTTAATATCCCGGTTGTGCTCCGAGATTCGCCTTGACCGTGATCCAGGATTTGGCAGATCAGGTAAAAAATGTGGAGCGACTGCTATCTGACCTCCGTGACCCTGTTCCCAGAGGAACCTGACCTGATTGGATCATGGTTACACATTTAGTCCTTTGGTTTACTACGGAACCCTAAAAACGAATAATTGATGAACCGCGGGATCTAAAATTCTTTTTATTTTTTTTTGTATTTCTTGAGTCTTTTTCAATATTGTGGTGTTGTTGTTTGTGTCAATAAATGTTCTTTCTTCCCTTCTTTCTTTCTAATGTCTTATTTACACTTATTTACACTTCCAGCCCACAATAGCAGCTGAAAAGAAAATTCAGCGCTTTTTCATCTGACATTATCAAATCAGGCGTAATGTCCCGGTTGTGCTCTCGCGTGCGAGGGCCCAGGGTTCCCCTTGACCATGATCCAGGATTTGGCAGATCAAATAATTACAGTGAGGCGATGACAATCTATCTTTCGTGATCCTGCTACCAGGGGAACCTGACCATATTGGATCATGGTTTCACATTCAGTCGCCTGAATGTGCAGGTTTTATCACGGTGTTGTCCCTTACTGTAAGAGCATCGTTAGCATTCAACTAATGTACATAACTAAGAAAAGAGTCATTGGTACATGGCCATTGTTAGATTGGAACCAGGTACCTTTCGCTTACGATACCTTAACCACTCGGCCACCGACGCTCCGATATGATATTTAATCATATTTATTGAGATTTCGACATTTTTGATATTTTCCGGGTTTCTGACAGCGGAAGACTTTTGACGACCTGAGTGGTTCTGTTGGTTAACATGCCACGCAGAGGTCCCGGGTTCGAATCCCGGCCGGCAGAAATTTAAATTATGAATTTTAATTTCTGTTGTCTCGCTGTTGTGTGTAGAATAAGTCATTATTATCCACCACATCACAGCCCTTAACAGTCCACTACAGGTCTTAGGGCGACTAATGTTTTCGAGACAAAAGATCTAGTCTTTGTAGTTTGGAAAATGGGCAGCAGCGTTTTCCATAGTTATATTTATAACACTGTGAGAGGCCCTAAGTTCTGCAGTAGACTGTTATGCGCTGTGATGAAGTACAAAGTATAAACATAAATAATATATTTTACCATACCCCCATGGGTTTCATGACGTAAGTACAATAAAAAGGTAAGACCCCCTTGATGAAACTTTCCAAGAAGAAGACTTTCCAGCCTTCCCGGCTACAGGTGCTCCCAGGGGTGTTTAGCACGTAGGCGCCTAGGTCCCTTTTTTGGCGAGTCGTTCATAACCAGCCCGGTCGGCCAACTGGTACTCATGAGAGTTTACCTCCTCCCTCCCAACCGCTACCGGAGGGTGCCCATTTCCTTTGCGTTGGGAACAAAAAACAAATTCCTGTATAATCTCATGAATACAATAAATACTGACAATGTGTTTCTATCTGGACGTAACAGTACAAACTTTTGTGGAACTCTCTATTATTTTAGGATATTGTTCCCGTGGCTTTATTAGTGAAAGGTTTTAGATCGATCAGAGATTATCCGGGAAAATAACAAACTTCCATACTAGAAGGAGCAAAAGGAAAATACAGATGTCAGGTGTTCATGTTCCCAGACAGATAGTGAAGGTTCGTCAAGGGATAGGATGGATCGACAACATAGGCTTTTATCCTGACATTTTCGTTTTCGGAGTAACTAAAGGCCACCAAAAGCATTTAAGCATCGATGGCCGAGCGGCTTGGGTATCCGACTCGTAAGCAAGAGGTACCAGGTGCGAATTCCACTGCGGTCATGTATCAATAACATATTTCTGTTTCTTTCTTTTTTTTTCATTTAGATGTGGTGTGTTGTGTAAAAAGGACCTCACTCAGCTTTATGCCCTGGCGGAGGCTAGGGGCGCTGGTTTTCAGTGAGACCTGCTGAGTAAGGCACGGACGAGGACGTTTTAAATAGATAAATACAAAGTGCAGTGTAAAATATGTGTTAAGTGTGTAGTGTAATGTGTAGTTGATAGTCTTTTGTCGATAGTCGGATGCTTTTTGGCCGCAGCGAAGATCTCAACAATACACCAAATGATTTGTCGCACAAGTGCGACTCCCTCAGAACCTTTTTAAAATCGTTTGGTTTGCTGATGGTTTTTTTATGTACTTTCATCATCATCTTGGAATTAATGTCTCCAGGATGATCCAGGATTTGGCAGATCAGGTAAGTACAGGGGAGCGACTACCATCTGACCTCCAAGACCATGCTACCAGGGGAACCTCACCAGATTGGATCATGGTTACTCATTCAGTTGCCTGAATGTGCAGGTTTCTTCACCATGTTTTCCCTCACCGTAATTGCATCGGTTAGTATTCAAGTAATATACATAACTTAGAATATAGTCCTTGGTATAAGGCCGCAGTGGAATTCGCACCCGGTACCTCTCGCTTACGACTCGGATACTGCAACTACTCGGCCAGCGACGTTCCTATTTTCCTATATATCGACGTTCCGGCGTTATTTTGTTACATTATATTCGCCAGTAATTAATGTGGTTGCCACATGCCACGTTTTTTTATTTTAAAGTAGGCATCTGCTCACATAAACACAACAACAACGCAATTGGTATCTAATAAATAAAGACCGCACATTGATATCGGTTGACCCTGTCAGCATCTCGATATCAGACGCGGGATTATACGTGTCATCAGAAGAACCCATTAAATTACTTGTACATGTATTGGAAAACAATTACGTCATTGATAATGTCAAATGTCGGAATTAATCCGTGCTTTGAAAGAGGCAAACAAAACTAATGATAAAATTTACCCGTGCAACTCAACGCAGCGCGTGGGTATGCCCCTGGTATTCCAAACGTCCATACGGACGCTACAAAAGCTAGCGTTGAATGAACCAAAGACATCCAAACTTCAAACCAAACTCCTCCGCTTCAAATCACATGTCCGTAAACTTCGGTTTGGTGCAGTACCACAAACTTCTCCGATTCGGTGGCCGAAGCTGGAACTAAGTGTCGCCAATTTGATATATTACTTTCTAGACAACAACAGCACTGCCTTTACCGGATCAGGTAAGTTGGCGTGTAAACTGATTGCCGCAGAAAGGTCGGAGTCCCAGCAATGGATGTATCTTAAAAGTGAGTTTCCAATTTGTAACGAAGTTTTCACATTGTAAGTAACGTGTAAAGCCGCTGTCACAATGCTCCGCTACTTAAACACCTTCTCAGCAGGACGTATACATTAAAAGGCAGTAAAGAATGCACAACGTCTATTTCGGGAGAGAAGCTTAACCGATATGACTACCTACGTAAGATAATGCTGTTTTTTTTTTATATTATTTTTATCTTTGTTTATTTGTGTCGTGTCGTGTCGACGTCATTCCATAAGATGGAATCAAGATGGCAGCGTTCAATTAGATATAGGCGGTGCCACCCTAGAGGTATCCCCAATGCGTTGCCCACCTCTATTTAACACGTTACTCTACTAGCAAAATGGCAAATGCCCCTGCACTACCAAAGCCACGGTATCCTAAATCACTACACCTACTTACCGGAACCTAATTTAACCGAACCAATTATACTCACCACTCACCTCACTGCCAAGAGTGCTGCGACTGAGAAGTAGAAGATGAAGAATTACATCCCTTTCCGCCATCGGGAGACGCGATCCCGGCGGGCGCTTCATCCTTATGTAGTGGAACTTCCAGTTATACGCAAGAGCCGCTTTAGTTCAACAGTAGTTTAAAAAACTGCAAGTCTATGTACAAACTAGCCGTTTATCATACGTATACAAGATGACAAAACGAAAATATTGAACTGCAGTACTTAAAAAATTCCCTAGAAGAAAAAATTCGCTTCGCGTTGGGATGACGTCATCTTTTATTATATGGGAAAAAAATTGTTGAAGTATCTGAATCCTGTCGAGTGGGTATCAAATGAAAGGCATTTCTGAGCCGATTCCAAAAATATACCACGTGATTACATTTAAGGCACTGGTTTATTTAAAAATATAAAACACTTTCAAAACATACCAAGTTAGGCTCTTTCAGATTGATATTTTTTGGAAATATATCTCAAATGATACGTAATATCCTCATATCTAACCTTAAGGAACCATTTTTAAAGTATCTATAATTAATATCTTATTTATTAATTATTATTTCAAGCCGTGGTCTTTCAGCTCACAGTAATCGGAAATTCTGATAACTAAAACATCTGCATCGGAGCATCGAACCAGAACTGAGTTCATTCCCTGTGTAATCATGTCCTTTTCATAAAGAAATATTCTTCCATCAGCTTTTCTATATCAGAAATGTCAAGCCATGTAGCAGGTAATTGCCATAACACGAGGTACGCTAACATTTTCTTATGTTACCCCTTTTGAATAGTAACTGATTTCATTTGTATGCATACCCCTCTGTTAGTTGCAGCGAAAATGATACAGAATGCAGACGAACACGTATTAAAGAGAATAAAAGCACGCCTTTAATCAAATTTTGTGCCTGGAAAACTATAATACTGATACTGAACTCAATATGAACTACAAGATCTCTATTTTAATCCGATCGCCTCGTGTCGAACGGTGTCCAACTACGATTTTCCAAATGAGAAATTCAATATTTTCAATTACAATATTTTTTAATGGCAACACCGAATGCGCACAGTTCTTAAAAAGAGAATATCAGCATCATGTATCAAAATACCAATTTCTTCATGCAGGACATCAAAAGTGAAAAACGCCTGGCTCGAGTTGAACGGTTCATAAATAAAGCCCATTACATTGTTTATGAACTCTAAACATGATGCAAACCGTATTGCAATTCATCGCGTATTTCAGAAACAATGTGGCAGCGCCCTAATACCAGTACCTTTCTAAAAGTATTAGTAAACTGTTCCTCCAGTTCCTTTGACAGTCTCATATTGCTGGGACTCTTTTTGTTTCGTATAGTGAGATTTATTGCCCTTCCTTGAAGTATTAATCTATTCTCTATTAATTATTCTTGTGTACAATAAACTGTCAAATAAATAAATAATTAAAACGAAATAATTTTTTATCCCAGATGCTTATAGAGAGGTTTCATAAGTTTAATGTGTATATCTCTGTATCTATCTGTAGCATCATGGTTACCGACCCGAGCAATGGATTTAGATGCTATTTTCTTTTCTACAAAATCAGTTCATCGAAATGGTTCCTTTTTTCCATTAAAATCGGTTCACTACCTAGTTTGGGAAATATTGGAATACCAATGTGTAGGAAATACTTCGCCGAAGTTTTCTGACTTCCCACCGTTACGTTCAAAGAACGGAGAAGTAGTAAAGGCCTTGTGGGCGAACCTAATCTCTTTTCTCAAAAATAAACACGTTAGAAAATGGGTATATGTTTTTTTTTATTGAATAGTGTGCCTCCCTAGCCACCTTCCCTCCTACGCCCGCTCCCCTCACCCTCTACGCCTTGTACGAAAATAAGTCAATGGTACTTAAAAAAATTTTTTTTTATTTTTAGTTTATACAGACGGGCCTCTTGATGGAAAGTGGCCACTGTCGTCCAGGACATCTGCAACCTAAGGGGAGCGGATGCGGTGCCGGCCTTTGAGGTACCTGTAGACATGCCTTTTGAAGACCCCCATGTTATAGTTCAAAGGAAAGGACTTCGGGACTTATTTATTTTTAATTTAGATTCAAATTCGTCTGTTAATTCTGTTACGGGTCTGGGTGTTGTATGTACAGTAAATATGTAATAAAAAATATATACCTAAGTATTTTATCAGTTTTTGGCACCCATACCACAAGCTTTGCTTACTTTGGGGCTAGATGGCGCTGTGTGAAATGTCCAATCATGTTTTATTTATATTTACATTATTTTAGATATGCGTCAGTCGGTGTGTAATAGAGAGGTATTTTTATATTGGAGTATAATAATAGTAAAGATTATTATCACCGCATCGAACTACTTAATCCCTTGCTTAATGGTCCACCCATTCCCATCACAACCAGAAGGTTCGACAGGAAACATTGGGTTCCTATGTTACTGTCTAGCACCGAGCACAGACCCAGCAGAGGTGCAATCTGGGACGGTCACTTTCTTGCAACACCTCAGGGATTATAATATACTGGTGGACCCGACGCGGCTACGTTCGCGTAACCGACCCCCCCCCAACTCTTTTTTTCAATCCTTTCTATTCAATGACACTATCTGTTGTTGAAAATTACATTAAAATGTCGTAGTTTAAAAGATCTAAGCGTACATATATACAAATACATAGGAACAGACGGTGGGAAGCGATTTTGTTTTATACTATTTATGTATAGGTCATAAATGACAATTGTACTACACGAAATGCTTATAAAACACTGTTATGTTCGATATACAAGTAATATTAATAATAAACAGCAATATGTAGGTAGTTGAATACTAACCGATGCTGTTATGAAAAGGGAAAACATAATTATGAAATGCACATTCAAGCGCCTGAATATGTAACCATGATCCAATCTGGTCAGGTTCCCCTGTTAACATAACAGGGTCACGGAAGTCAGATTCGTCAGGTGGCAGTCGCTCCACCTGATCGGCTACTGCGTCGCGTTTTTGACACGAGCTGTCAAAATGTGCTCAAAATACGCCGTCGTTGTAATAACGCGGATTATTAGCTCAAGCGCATGGAGTTTCTCAAGCGTCACTTTTGACAGACAGACAGTACGAGACAGTTGCGTCTATTACGTCGACCAGTGTGGTCGAGACCATAACCCGCCATGTTATTACTTTTTTAAATTTTGACGCAGTTATCTTCGGCGTATTTGGAGCTGCGGTTTGGTTAAACGTACTCCACATGTCCGGCGAAAGTTTGGTCGACCCTCTACATTCTCGCCTATTAGGGATGTGGCGGGTGTCAAAACGCGTCGACATTATATCGATTCATCGGTGTCCTATCGCTAATCTGCTGTAAACAGGGTCACAGAGGTGATGGCAGCTGCTCTACTGTAATTACTTGATCTACTAATATCCTGGATCATGGTCAAGTGTACCCTGAACCTGTTACGGGAAAAAGCGCTAGGAATATAAATATAAAATCGATCGAATCGAGACGACAACAAAGTATCTCTACTTAGTCTATGAAATAGGCGAGACATGCCAAACATGCACGGGACTACACGAATATAGGCGAATACTTCCTCTACACTCTCGTGTTCCAGCGGAACTATCCACATGTGGAGTGCGCTTTAGTCCTAACACAGTACAAGTTTTTCCGTTTCCATACCTCAGCTATTGGTAACAATTTCTAACTAATTGCCATACATTCCTTACTGAGTCTGTGCTCTATGCAGTCTAGGTACCTACAGTATCCTGCTTCCACTGTTTATTGGATTTGGGATTCTGTATTAGGCCGATATCAAAACTATTTGGGTCACGTCTCGCTGGGGGGCAAAGGGCTACAAAGCGCTTTGAGGTTACGCTACGTACTTACGGAGTATGAGAAAATGCGATATACATGTAATTGACTTGCGAGAATCAATTTAAAAATATATAGACAGCAAGTGGTAGCTATGGGATAGAACCTTGTCGAAATAAGTCGAAATGTTGACAGTTCTCGGCAATTTAGAGGTGCCACAAACTGTAGATGGACAAAACTGCAACTGAATTTCCCCATTTCATATTTGCAAAAGTTCACATAAGTTTGTGCCACCCTAATTACTTTGCGAACTCACATTTCGATTTACTTCGACAAGGTTCCATTTCATTATGACTGCGCGGATGAAAAAGATTAGAAAAACAGTAATAATAATGTTGTAAGCAACTTCTATGGCACAATGGTGCCTCGACTAACTCCATTTACTAATAAGTAGAATAGCTTCCGCCCACGACGTTTGCTTGAACTTTGAGTTTTAATTACAATCCTATTTTAATACTATCCAAGTCATGACTTTTTAATTTTTTCTAAATATATCCATTTTGTAGTTCATAAAAATTGCAATCGCAATTGTTTTCCCATTAAAATTATCATTTAAAATAATAATTTAATGATCACTATCCAGATGCTGATGGGAAAAATTCCGAATCATTCCCGTGTAATGCTTCGTATGCGGCATCAGCCATATACAACACAATGATCGATCGATGTACAATACGATTGTCTAGCAAAATAAAAAAAAATTCTATCCAAATTTATTTTGAGAAATTTCCGAGGCGTATTCCGGAATTATTCCGAATTTTTCGGAAGTTTGGCAGCTATAAGCCGGGCGGATTGCTTTTTCCTTATAAACGAATCAGCATGTAGGTACAATACTCAGTCAATAAGCCTGACGAGACCAAACACGAATCAACGATATGACGCAACCCTAATCAAGCTTGAGTAAATAAAAGTATTGCGCGAATTGCCGGCTGTTTATTTATTTCGAGGATATGTCTCAGAGCCTTGTCAGAGGAAAGGTTCTCTCTAAATACTAAAAAGTACCTACTTATACCTATACATACATCATCATCTCAGCCCATAACAGTCCACTGCTAGTCTTAGGGCCTCTCCTACGAAGGTTATTGCCATGATCAAGGCGGGTTGGAGATCGCAGTGTTTAAATATAACATTGGAAAATGCTGCTGCTCATTTTCCAGTCTACGGAGACTCTAGACCTTTTCCCTTGAAAACATTAGTCGCCTTGTACCAACGCTCGAGTGTTAGGGGTTGGTGCTATTCTACTCTGTCAGACAACGCACGGCCTACATACATACATAACTATTATGTTTTATTCCCGAAGAGGTAGGCAAAAGACACACTACCTACTTAAATGGAACTTAAAACCCCGAATGAAGCTGAAGTAAAAAAAATGCAGAGTGTTGTAAGTTAATAAGTACAATTCTTTTCAAATTCTAGTTAAATACTTACAACGTTTAAATACTTACTTACAGCAAGGCTTCCATACATTCATAAACACTTACCTACAAAGGTAAGTGTTTATGGGATTATGTCTTATTTTCTTATTGTGCACGTCCTAGCTGCTTCTAATCATCACGTTTTCTTTGCTGTAGGCCTGCTGGAAGAAATTTCTTCATAGAAATAAGTAGTGCCTTTTGTGTCATGTTTACATTTGCTTTGTATTTGTTTTCATTTTTTGTGTACAATAAACGATTAAATAAATAAATAAATAAATAAAAGGTCAAAGTAATTCGTCATTTTTGGGGTAAATATAGTTGACATTGCAGATCATAAGAAACAAACTTATCACTAAGAAACCTTGTTTAAATGCTTGGTGTCATTGTTGTCGGTGTTCAAATACTAGGATGTTGGTGATTTGGATCCAAAAATAATGAATGCAAAAATAATTTTTTCTCAAATTACGTTACAATTCTCAAAAACTAGACATATTGGAAAATGTATCACTCTAAAATGCATTTGTTCAAATAGCGACTATTGTAAGTAAGTAAGTAAAATTTGTCTATTGCACTTACTTCCAAGGCAAACGTACAAAACATACAAGACTAAAACAAAAACGAGAAAAAATATATATATTGCGATTTTGACTCTCTTCAAGTCGCGACAGTACTTAATTTTCCTTTAAAACTTCACACGAAATGTTAGTAATAACTACTACTACTAGTAGAATACTAATCCTCATTTAATTTACAATCATCATCATCATCACAGCCCGTAACAGTCCACTGCAGGACTTAGGGCCTCTCCCACGAAAGGGGAGGTTATTGCCATAATCTCCACGCTTGGCAGGCGGGTTGGAGATCGCAGTGTTTAAATATAATAATGGAAAATGCTGCTGCCCATTTTCCAGACTACGGAGACTCTTGATCTTTAGCCTCGAAAACATTAGTTGCCTTGTACGACACCCATGAATGTAAGGGGTTGGTGCTATTCTACTCTGCCGGACACCACACGGGCATTTACAATATTGTCCTTCAACTGGGTTATAGTTATCAGCTTACTTATGCAAACCTTACTCTAGAGGTAACCCCATAAAAACTAAAAACCCGGACTGCAATTGAAAAACTGAAAAGTTAAAAACAAGCCGAATAGTTCAAGTGAATACGTCTATAAAGTGAAAACGTTAGTTTAAATTAAACTTGAAAGCATTCGGGGACTCAATTTAGGGAGTGTCTCCAGTGACACTCGCAAGATTGAGACAAAATGAATGAACCATGAAAATCAGCCCACGCGTTTGGTCTCTAGAGTGACACAAAGGAACAAACATTGTATATACATACATACATGTATACATACATACAAATAAAATAAACGAATGCTCCTTTGCGTCGCGCAGTCGGGTAAAAATAATCCAGTAGACTTAATTCCGGACACTATCGGCCATTTAATGTTACCCTTTATTTATACAGTTTTTTTGGGAACAACAGCTCATTCAGGGCTCCAATTGACCTGTCACTCGTGCGATAAAATGGCACTATCCTGCTTGGAAATGATACTGAAATGAATGTTGTAAGAAGTGTAATGATGATTGTTAACCCCCGACGAAAAAAGAAGGGTGTTGTAAGTTTGACGGAAATCGAAATTTTCATACATGCAAATTTTTCTATTTCTTGAAAATGGCCATTCGATTGCAGTAATATTTCAGAGCCCTTAGATACCCTTTTCATAAAATGTCATCTAGTTAAAGAGTCAAAACTGTGAGAGAAAAAAGAGACAAATGAAAAGGGGATTTTCGAACCTTTATAACCTGAGTAAATAGTTTTAATTCAATTTTAAGGACTTCCCGGCATGTAAACTTACTTTATTTTCGAAATCAAAATTATTGATATCTTGTGTACAATTAAAAATATTTGAGTAACTGTGTCATTTCCAAAAAACGCCAATTTCATTGATAAGGACCCAATTTAGTAGGCTCGATGGGCCTTGACGACGCTAAAAATAACGTTTATTGAACGTCGCTATGTATAACAGCCCACAATAAAGCCCTTATAACTCCCCTTCAAACGTAATTATGTAGCTGAAACAAAAATAAACCCATGTCTATCGAAAATCCCAATCACAAAGGTCAATATTGGCTATCAGAGATCGGCAAGGTTTATAGCTACATCACAGAATATCTACAGTGTGTGACCTAGAACCGGGGCAAATATTAAAAACGGAGTCTCTATACGTCACCAGTAATAAATCATCATGGTCCCAACTAATTAAAATCAAAACCTAACTTTTTGTTTTTTTCTAACAAACTTAATCCTAAATTCAATGTAATGCAAACAAAACAATAGTTCCGCTCAACTCGATCGAGTTCATTCTACATCGTACTTATTCGGAGCTACTCGGAACGTCTCGTTGACATGTGACAGCTGATATTACCACGACATTGACAATGTTAGCGATAATATCGTTTTGCAATAATCACTGATTATGAATCGTAACTTTAAATACTTATTGTGTGTAATGCATGGGTTTTGGTAACTAGAATATTTTTAGAAAAAATACCAATACTCTAAAAATAAAGACTCTCTAGAGTCTCTATTTTCAATATTAGCACCGGTTCTAGGCCACACCCTGTATACCGGCTACGTGAGATATTCCGGATTTCAGTTTGTTGTGCGCTATGAAAAACTTCGTGTGGAATCTGACAAATGTCAACGTACGGCAGCACATCAATTTACCCCACCAGTATAAAATGACCTAGCTTCATTATGGATGCGTCTATGAAACGACGGTCCAAAGTCTAAACGAGGTAGGTTGAGGTGCTGTTTCCTGTAGGGATTATAAACAATCAGAGTATCTTTTAT
This sequence comes from Blastobasis adustella, assembly GCA_907269095.1. Lineage (NCBI taxonomy): Eukaryota > Metazoa > Arthropoda > Insecta > Lepidoptera > Blastobasidae > Blastobasis > Blastobasis adustella. The sequence goes on from OU026132.1 coordinate 6,140,712, forward strand.
TTGGTTAGTCCTGGAAGGTAAAGGTCTAGTTACTGAAGAAATCACAGTCAAAAATAACGTCTTATTCTTAGATATGACATGTTCTGGCAAAAATGGCACTCCGAATTCGTGGGCCCACCATGATGATGCACTGACTCTACTCTACTCTACTCTACTTTACTCATGATTTGAATTGTTTTTGCGCCCATCGCAACGTGTATGGGCCACCCTTTGGACTATCGGGGGAGGAGGGCGGAGAACACTCATGAGTACCAGCGCCGGCTGGTTAATCATCATCATCATGATCACCATATCAGCTGAAGGACGCTAACTGCTGGGCCTCCTGCATAGGCCTCCCCCCACAGATCTCCGCAAAGGACAGTCCTGTGCCTTCCGCATCCAGCTGGTACCTGCGATCTTTAGCAGGTCGTCGGTCCACCTTGTGGGAGGCCTACTCACGCTGACTGGATAATACCAAAGTGCAATAGGTATCTAAGCGGCAGATTCTCTAGACCTGACAAGATCTGTGGGTCCACAAGTAAGTAGCAAACTACTCGTGGACCCACCAATGGGCCATCTTTGTGATTCTACAAGTTCGGAGTGCTGACATACCGGTGATAGGACTCTGTTAAGCCTGACGACTCCGCCTAAATGGGTAGGTTAGGTTAGATAAGAAATAATGCCTGGGTTAAAGTGTTCTGGCTGAAGTATAAGGTAAAAAATAAAAAATAATCAAACAATTTGTTTGATTATTTTTTCCATTTCTTGACTCTATGGCTGCGAGACATGGCCAGCGCTGACGAAACGACATTGCCCGGTCATTATGAATACTGCTACGTAAATGTTTGGCAAACTGATAATTAAGATACATTAGGCAAGATATTGATCTCGTTGCACAGCACATTGCTGGGTTAGTTTAGGTTAGGTTTCTGGCCTGAGCGAGAGAAGCGAACTCAGACAAGCGCAATTCAAACCCGTAAACACCGGGACAAAATCGGAGAGATGACAGTTCTACATAAAGCTTCCGTAACTATGTGGGTTGGACTGATATTGCCTATGCCACAATTTTTTTTAATCTTTATTTTTATAAGGTACAAAGTTTGACCATGTCACCCTCGTAAGTATGGCCAATACTACAACAATAAGCCAATGCCACAATCAAATTGACTTTTCTTATACTGTGTTTCCTTGTTTTTATAACAGAAAGCTAATAACAGATTCTTACTCTATAGAAATAAATTATAAATTAAGTTATAATTACAAAAAAAATATACAGTGCTAATCTATAATCTCTCTCTCTGTGCGTGTGTGTGTGTGTGTGTTTATTTAGGATCGTTCAGCAGCGGCAGCACTAATGCGTGGGCAATGCATTGAACCTGGGACTCTATTTTTGAATCGCTCGCCTCGATTCGAACGGTTTTTAATTTAGATTTTCGGCATGATAAATTTGATATTTTGATGCATTATGCTGATTTTCCCTTTAGCGTTTTTTTCTGCGAATTTTTAGGCACCAAAAGCGCCCTTTTACTACTTTTTAAGCGCCTTGGCCGTGTGGTGTCCGGCACAGTAGAATAGCACCAACCCCTTACATTCATGGTTATCGTACAAGGCGACTAATGTTTTCAAGGCAAAAGATAAAGAGTCTCCGTAGTCTGGAAAATGGGCAGCAGCATTTTCCATTATTATATTTGCACGCCTGCCAAGCGTGGAGATTATGGCAATAACCTCCCCTTTCGTGGGAGAGGCCCTAAGTCCTGCAGTGGACTGTTACGGGCTTTGATGATGAAGCGCCTTTTTATCAATTGTAACTTAGTCAAAGTAGGCATTATATGCCTACATTATATCATCATCATCATCATCATCATATCAGCCAGAAGACGCCCACTGCTGGGCATAGGCCTCCCCCAGAGATCTCCACAAAGGCCGGACATTATATGGCGATGTCAAAATAAATTAAGTCTATGTCTTGTGCTGGATAGCCGAAAAAGTTACCTACCTTGTTTTATTCTTATTTTTATTATCTGTTTGTTTGTCAATAAGGTATCTGCGAAGTTATTACGGGCTACATTTAAAAAATTTAAATTTTTTGCATTGGCATTTAAACCATAATACACTTATTTTTATGTGTATTTAACTGCTGTACAACTATTAAATGAACTAATAAATAAATAAATATTGCTTGCTACATTCTTAGCAGCAAACGGCGTACGGTAATTTGAATTGAAACCGCCCACGAAATTACCATCGACAAACACCCATTCGGGCCACTCATTCAGATTTTGGGTAATTATCAGAACATACGAGGGTTCGATCAAGGTTGTGGCTGACGTCGGGGCACATTCATCACGGCGTGTGACACTTGTTTGTGCACGATGTTGTTATTCAGCCACAATTGACAAAGGTTCGCGGTTGACAATGGCCCAAAACGAAATGTGACGCTTACCCCTTATGAAAAAAAGAAGGGTGTTCAGTGAGGGGCTGAGAGTTTGACATGTGTACCTGTGACTTTTTGTCTGTCTGTGGCATCGTCGCTCCTGAAGGGATGGACCGATTTGGATGCGGCTTTCTCTATTTGGAAGCCAGTTCAATCGAGATGGTTCTTAGCTTTGTTTCATTCAAAACGGTTCTTTTAATTCTCATTCCTAACGGCATTTTTGGAGCATGTTGGTGTTTTGACAATATGTTTTTATCGATAATGAAGAAGTTTCCAATTTTTTTAATTGGAAATTAAAATTTTAGTCAATTGAAACAAAACGGTGAAAAAAAATTTTTAATATCTCAAGAAACAAAAAAGTTATGAGACTCTAAAGTTGTGATTGCAAGAATAATTTCATTAGGTGCGCGAATTTGCGCGTGACCTCACCAGGCCGGCATCCCGCCCGCCACTTTGACGCTACCCATACACAGAAACTCTTAGTGACTGTATCTTCGGAACCGTAATAGTGAACTATTTACAGAGTATGTGTTAATATATGTGTGTTAATAATAATAATAATAATAATAAATCTAAAATAAGGGGGCGGTCACACTACCTACATCTAAACTAACACACACACACACACACACACACATACAGAGAGAGGATCTTGTATTATATTTTAGAGAGGGAAGTTTATATTTTAATTTTGATAGTAGTTTTTTTTTTCTATTAGTATTTTATATGGTGTTTACAGGCTATACTAATTACCAAAATTTTAAATTGCAGTTTTGTAATTGGCATTACAACTTAATAATGTAACATTTTTTAATTATATTTTATATGCTGTACAACTGTGAAATAAATAAATAATCTAACTATAAAAGTCTAACATCAGCGAGTGAGACGACGCTCTACGAAGTCGTACTAGCCGATGTGCATTATTTACTACCTACATCTGCAATAGAAGTCTTTGTATATATACCGACGCCTTTAAATCAACTATTGTTATTTATATTTATTTTTAGCCATTTCTGACCATTAAAAAAACGATCGACGCAATATTATCAAGATACTTTCACAGTGTTTGTATAAATAATCAAATAATAGTAGACAAATTCATCTAGCCCCAAACTAAACAAAGCTTGTACTATGGGTGCTAGGTAGCTGATATACTACTTATATACTTTTAAATACATACTTATTATACGTAGAACACCCAGACCCGTAACAGAAATTAAAATTCATCATTTAAATTTCTGCCCGGCCGGGAATCGAACCCGGGAAATCTGCGTGGCTTACTGGCATGTTGACCACTAAACCACTCAGGTCGTATGTATACCGACGCCTTAAAATAAATTGTCGATAAAGTATCATCAAGATACCTAAACAAAAGCAAATAAAACCGAAAGTCCTGAAGCGAAAGGATCCGAAGGCATTACAAATACTTACCAACAACACTTTATTTTGATGAAAAGTTGTTCCATTGTTTATTTTTTAATGAAATGGTTTGAGAAGGTAATTCATTTTCCCTGTCTAAACCTGTGAGCCGAAGATGATTCGGCGTGAAACTTTGCCCATTTTGTATTTTAATAAGTTACTTTATTTTACTTTTAAAAAGTACACTTACTATACTTACAATACCGCAGAAGCGAGTGTTTACTTTACCTAATTACTATGGAAATATAAAGTAGTCTGAATGATATGTGTGCCAATAACCTCACCAAGGATGCCGAAGACCGAGCGAGGTGGGTCAGAAGTAGCAGGAAGGCGGACACCCTGGGCCCTCGCGTGCCGCGCGGGAGCGCAACCGGGACGTAACGCCAAGATGATGATGATGATGATGACTTTGCAAATACAAAATCAGTGTTAAAGTTCCATTCTACTGTACTAAATGTTATGTCATATATCGTCCACTAATCGAAATCGAATTGACTATACTAATAACAAAAAGAGAAAAGATTTGTATTTTTCTATGTCTTGTATTTTTGTTTGTTTGTATGTAATGAATAAACTTAAAAACGAAGGGACTGATTTTTTAAGTTCTTTTACTAATAGAATGCTACGTAGACTACTTTTTATCCCGGGAAAATTATAGGTATAGGTAGGCGGGAAAGTTGGTTGTTTACAGATATCCGAACTACGCGCGGGTGGAAGCCGCTGAGAACGCCTAGTCTTAAATACAAAAATATTATAAAATTACAAATCTAATGACGGTGCAGGTATACCTAATAAGGCTCTGAGCCATCGGGCTGCTCATTCAGACGACTGAATGTGTAATGTAACACTCGGGAATCTAGGGGCTTTAAATAAAAACTGGTAACTCGTTAATTGAAGTTATATTCGTGAAAGTATACTGAAGAATGATATAAAATACAAAAGTCACCTTACATCTATTTTAAAAGGAACCCATTTGAATTCCTGCCTAGCCAGTGCTATGCGTGCTCATAGAGACAGGCTAAAGACCAACATCCTGCGTGCTCCGAACTAACTAAGCTTACCGACCTTCTTGCTACATGTTTCAACCTGCTTAACTGATTAATGCCCCGGCTGCCCTATGGTGGCAGCGACCTTACCCGGAAGCCTACTTAACTAACTAAAGCCCCTCCAGACATGAGGCCTCCGAACGCCTTCCTGTCTTGGGATCCGTCCTAACCTAGGGCCTGTCCGAGCACACATGCTACAGTAACGATGATCCAATCTGGTCAAGTTTACAGGGTCACAGAGGTCATGATGGTCGGTGGTGAAATCATAGGAGGCAGTTATCTCCTTCTGCGAAGAGATCAAGTTATAGACGGAGACCAAAGAACGGGAGTGGGAGCGGGATTCGCTCTCTCAGCCGATTTGGAGAGCGCGGGCCAGGCGACAGTGAAGACCGCAAGAAAGATGAGAGATAAGGAAATGAGAAGTGTTTGCCATGTCAACAAGCTACTCATCAACGAAATTGCTAACCGGTCCCGTGATCTCGTAAAAAAAGGATATGAGGGTGCAACGAGGTGGTTTTAGATGGTAGGACTATTATTTTCAATGACAGGCAACCCTCGGAAGGCGAGATATTCGTAAATGGATTTTCCCCACGTCAATAATAGGGTCACGGAGGTCAGGTGGCAATCGCTCTATTATCATTAAATTACCTGATCTGCCAAGTTGTAGATAATGATCAAGGCGGACCCCGGGCCCTCGCGGACGTGAGCACAACCGGGACATTAACATCATGATGATTATATTTTTTCTTTTTAATTAATTAAGTAGGTAGGTACCTACTGTTTTAATTTAATAACACTAGTGTCGTCACATAATACAGCTACACTTTATAAATCAAAACTCTGCACAATCAGGAAACTTTCATAATATTCTCCAAGAAACTACGACATAAAATTATACCTCGAAGTTATCAAAGGAAGTCAAAGGTTGCTTGGATATTGGAGCAATATCATAGCACAAAGACTTTACGAGGTTTCAGAAGCGTGCGAAGACGCTTTTGATGTCAAATATTTAGATTTGTGTAGCAATATAACATTTAAAAGGGCGTTTTCTTTTAACAAACATTGATAAACAAGCGCTGTTTCATTATTCACAAGCTTTCCGCTCATGGCTCCGCCTGCGTAGACTTACGTTACCTATATCGCGCGAGTGGAGAAAAATAAAAAGTAGCTCATGTAAAATTAGTATGAAATTATGGACATGTTATGCGGAGGGAAGTCATGTGACAATAATGACTATGAACGAAGATAACCTAACCGTCAAAAAAAGTTGGATAACCCCTGACCAAGGGTACATAAACTAATATATTTTCTAAACTACTTAACCGATTTTGATGAAACAAAGCTTAGAACTATCTCGATTAAATTGGCTTTCAAATAAAGTTTACCGGATCCAAATCGGAGCTACGATGACACAGACAGATACACAAAGCCACAGATACCATTTCAAACTTATAACACCCCTCTTATTTCGTCATGGTTAAAAAAGTAGTATTTCATTAGGAAGAAGATGATTGTGAATGTGGATGGATAGTTCAGTAGAGGTGCAAAGTGCAAAGAAGTTAATTCGTGATCCGCAGTTGATTGAAGCTAAGTTGCAGAGCCTCGAGCATCGGCGAAGAGTTGCGCTGACTTTTACATGTTTCATTTTGGATACAGTTGCATGATCTCATTTCGCGATCCGGACAAACGCTACATATGTTGTGGATCTTCCAGCTATCCGCACGAGCCGCTTTAGTTCAACCGTGATAATGTGTACGGCTAAGAATCTAGACGCCTTCAAGGCTATACTGAATAGGCTGTTCCAAGACGGGCATGCTCCATCATCGGCCGCATCGTCACGTAACACCAGGCAAAATGGCGGTCAAATACAAAATTTTCTGTTTTTGTTTGTAATTGTCAGTACATGGTTTGTATGGAGAAGGATATCTTACAGGTAGGCTATCTACCATCTACCCCTACCCTAGGATAGGGAAGCGATTGAATTCATTAAACTGAACAAAGTCGCGACGGTCAGCTAGCTGAGAATAAGTAATTAAGGTAGGGTAAGGTATTTAAGGTAGGCTAGGGTATTTAATGGTAAATTTATCAAGAGTCAAGAACCGATTTATTGAAAAGGTTAAGGGCTTTCGCCGCCCAATATTAAATCCGAGGCTTTGTGGCTCCAAAAAGCAATAAAAACCTTTTTCTTTTTCGAGGTGAGCTTTCTAGAAACTCTTTATTGCGCCAAAGAACAGTGGCGGCTTGTAAGTCTTAAGCTTACGGGGTCGGCAACGCGTGGGTGATGCCCCTGGTATTCCAAACGTCCATAGGCTGCGGTGACTGCTTACAATCAGGCAGGCTGTAAGCTTGTTTGCCACCTTAGAGGTATAATAAAATAAGAATGTCACGACTTTCTCCGTAGGATTAGGCAAGGTAGGACCACATTGTTCTACTTGCTACGGCCCTGACAAACCTTCGTGCCCTTTTCATACATGCTCATCGGTGTAGGGAACTCTTGTTGGCCTGACCTTTCTTAAAATAAAGTGTTTATTTACCACACTAAATTTTTGTGTGGTAAACACTTTTTTTTTAAATATTCACAAAAAATAAACTAATACACAAAGGGAAAAAAGGGGGAAGAGTAACATAGATAAATTAGAAAAAGATAATATAAGCTCTATTCAAAAAGGCCACCCCGGGCCATACCTGATCCAAAACTGAACATTACACTGGCAACATTGCCACGCTGTATGGCGAGCGAATAAGCTTTCTTCAAAATATCTCCGATTTAATCGTGATATGTACGCAAAATTACGTTTTTGGAAACTGAATTGAGGTACAACTTCAGTTGATCTTGTAATATGTGGATAATGTATGGAAGTATCACGTCAGTCATTAGGCCATCAACGCTCTGTGAGCCATCACATCATCATCATCACAGCCCGTAACAATCCACTGGAGGACTTACGGCCTCTCCTACGAAAAGGGAGGTTATTGCCATAATCTCCACGCTTGGCAGGCGGGTTAGAGATCGCAGTGATATAAATTTAAATGGAAAACGCTGCTGCCCATTTTCCAGCCTACGGAGACTCTAGGTCTTATGCCTCGAAAACATTAGTCACCTTGTATGACACCCACGATACCCAGAAAATGTATGGAAGTATCGCGTTAGTTAGGCCATCAACGCTCTATGAGCCATCACATAATAACTTACGTAATCCTTGCCTAATATGCAAATTAATTTCGAACAGACGTAGCAGCAGATGGCAGCTAGACGAGATTCGCTAAGATTTTGACACGGGGTAACATGGATCCGAGAAGGCTGCAGGTGACAGGGCCCCGATACTTTGTGAACTTCTAATTTAGTAAGTGGAACATCGAAACTTTCTCCAATATTTTATTCTTTGCCCTTTTTTAACAAGCTTCTAATTAACTTGCCGCTTGAGTGGGGAAAATCTTGGAAGCACTTTAAAATCAGACTCAAAAAATATTAATTATCTTATTAGACATTGGAAAAACTGCGGGGAAAACAAAGGGATGGGTTAACGAGCTCAACCAGGGTGGGGGCTCATTTGTTGACATCCGATGGAGCTAAAATATTGCATAATAACTTCGGTGATAATGCAATGTTATAGTACCATCGATCCAATCTGATGAACTCAAAACTCAAAACTCAAGCCCGCTACTCTAATCTCATCCAGCTAGGGGGTTCATTTCTTGACATGTGATGGAACTCAAATTTTTCATAATATAAATTCGATGACAATATTATGATACCATTGAGCCAATCTGATGGTGGAGAGGTGGCACAAGATAAATTTCTCGGATTTGGGCTTGTTTTTTGTTGTTTGTTACAAGTTACAGCAGAGCCACTGCCCTGATCTGCGTGTGATCCCCGTGACCAGGGTCAACAGGGGAACCTGACCAGATTGGATCATAAATTTTCCATAGTGTTCAAAATAATGTAAAAGGTAAAGTCATCTGTACATTGTGGCTCTGGGGCCCTACTTTTTAAACCGCTCGCATCCACACGAGCGCTCGCCTTCTAATGGTTGTATTTCCAGTCTCTAGCAATTTACCACGAGTGTGAAAAATATAGGATAAAATATAAATTTATTAAATTAAAAGTCAATACAATTGAAGTACCTAATACATAATTATAATAATTATATAGGTACTCGTCATTTTCGATTCCCGCTGCTGTGTGCGGACAACCAGTTGTGGTAGATGGCAGTGTCCAGATACTCCCCCAAATAGGAGGAGGATACGCTCCTAAAATGAGATGATTCTAGTGCACAATCATCATCATCTTAACTGTAATTTCCCGGTTGTGCTCTCGAGCATGAGGGCCCGGGGTCCGCCTTGGCCATGATCGAGGATTTGGCGATCAGGTAATTACAGTGGAGCGACTGCCATCTGACCTCCGTGACCCTGCTACCAGGGGAACCTGACCAGATTGGATCATGGTTACAAATTCAGTTGCCTGAATTTGCGGGTTTTCACAAATTTTCTATTTGTCATACGAGCGGAAAAGGAATTCTCAGCTGAACGGATGCAACAATTTTGCACACGTGCGAAAAAGTATTCCTTGTTACCATTTGTAGTTATTCCTTCAGTTGGCTACCGTTGTGAAGATTCATAAAATTTTATACCCAAGTTGATGTCGAAGGATAAAGTATACCACGTAGTACTAAAATTGTTTTTTTTTATTGCCTAGGAAGACACACGGACGGTCTGAGTGCTGAATTTACAAAAGCGGACGTATCCTGCAGGCGGATGTCATCCAGTCAACATTTGAGTAATTGTCTGGAAAGCGTAAGTACCACAAAGTTTTCATGCATACATGTGTGTCTTCAATACATTATGTTCGTGGGTGCGCTAACATATAAATGACCAATAGGCTAATTACGTAACTCTGTTGCTAACAAAAGATCTGATTTCAATGATTGAAATTGTTACTTTTGCGATTACGAATGATCGATTTCATAGTTTTAGTTTATTGCAATAGAACTTTGTTAGCAACTGAACCCATGAAATCGATGACACATAATCATAAAAGTAACAATTTCAATCATTGAAATCAGAAAAATATTGGCAACAGAGTTACGTAATTAGCCCACAGATAAACAAGCATTGAGGAAGCGCACCCGGTTGTAGGCAGTCTTGTTAGTGGTGAGCGAACGGTTCCCTAAGATATCCTCGCACCTTTGAAGATTTATTTTAAAGCTTGACATTCGATTTCCTCATACGTAGAGGTTTCCAAAGCCTGTGACATGCCCAGTAAACGATTCGTAATTATGTTTAAGGGAAATGCGAAGGAAAATCGAGGGTGAGATATTTAGCTGAGGTAACCCTCACTCGGCTCCGACCGATGAGCTCTCTGATCTGTCACGAAAATACATAGACAGGTATTATCCAGGATACTCATACAGATAGAGAGCGTCGGTGGCGTAGTGGTGAGTCGGAAGCGAGAGGTCCCGGGTTCGAATCTCACTGCCGCAATGACTCATTTCTAAATTATGTACATTACTTGAACACTAACCGATGTTCTTACGGCGAGGGAAAACATCGTGATGAAACCTGCACATTTCAGACAACTGAATGTGTAACCATGATCCAATCTGATCAGGTTCTCCCGTTAACAGGGTTACGGAGGTCATATGGCAATCGCTCCACTGTAATCACAGGTAATCTGCCAAATCTTGGATCATGATCAAGGCGGACCCCATGCCCTCGCGCGCGAGATCACAACCGGGACATTAACGCTAAGATGAGAGTCTTGAAAAATTTCGTACCTAACCATTTGCGTCACGGAAAGCATGTCAGATTGTACCCAATGCAAAGGCGTTGGCTCGAAATAAAAAACTGTATAGTTATATAGTATATTAGTACTTTTTCATGACGTACAATGACCTTACCCTGCTCCATTCACTAAAACCTCACAGGCATGTCATCCCTCGGATATCTGCTCCACAAAAAATAAAGAAAATATATCCGACAATTTCTATTTATAAGCACTTGGGTTTCGACCTCGTTCGCACCTGATTTTCTACAAAGTGGAAGCTTTAAGCTTCGTCACTTCTTTCCTATCCGAAAATATTCCTATTTTACTTTTTTAAATATGGTAACTAGTAGACCCGGCGCGACTTCGTTCGCGTAAACCTACTTTACGCCAACCTACTTCTTTTTCTTGCTTGTATTGCCATGGTGGAAAACAATGTTACGGCCTGCTTGATGTTAAGCAGTCACCGCAGCCTATGGACGTTTGCAATACCAGTGGCATCACCTACGCGTTACCGACCCCGTTAAAACCTTTTAACCCCTTTCTTAAAGAACTCTCCAGGGAAAACCTTTCCAGGTAATTCATTCCAAAACCGTATAAACGTTCCTCCTGAATCACTCTTTCTATTGTTGAAAGCCGTATTAAATCGGTTGCGTAATTTAAAAGATTTTAGCGTACATAGATATATAGGGATAGACGGCGGGAAGCGATTTGTTTTATACTATGCATTGATAGATAACACTATTTAGATCTGTACCTATTTTAATATCCTTAAGCTTTTTAATCACGAGTTAGCCTAAACCTTTTCCTTACTACTTAGTTTTTGCTCAATTCTGGATAATACCTATTAACAGACTAGTAAACAGGCTGTCGTTTCTAGGAAAAAATACCCAATGATTCGATTAACTGCCTTAAATATAGGCCGAGTTCTTTGAAATTAGATGCGTAGTGTTTTTGCTTGATAAAAGAGTTTGTATAAGGTGGCAAACAAGTTTGCGGCCAGTTTGATCGTAAGCAATTACTGTAGCCTATATAGACGTTTTCCACATGACGTACACCAGGGGTGTCACTCCCGAACCTGTATTTTACCCGACTGCCAAGGAAGGGTTATGTTGTTTGTATGTATGTTTGTAAATTTCTTTATAACCTCGTATCCTCCAAACGGCCGGATGGATTTCGACAGTTGAGGTATCCTTAGATTCGAATCAAAACCCAAGTGTCCTTAGTCTTTTCTGAGTTATGTACATTAGTTAAATGCTAACCGATGCTCTTACGGTGAGGGAAAACTTGCACATTTCAGACAACTGAATGTGTAACCATGATCCAATCTGATCAGGTTCTCCCATTAACAGGGTCACGGAGGTCATATAGCAATCGCTCCACTGTAATCACAGGTAATCTGCCAAATCTTGAATCATGATCAAGGCGGACCCCGGGCCCTCGCGCGCGATGTCACAACAGGGACATTAACGCTAAAATGAGAGTCTTGAAAAATTTCGTACCTAACCATTTGCGTCACGGAAAGCATGTCAGATTGTACCCAATGCAAAAGCATTGGCTTGAAATAAAAAACTGTATAGTTATATAGTATATTAGTACTTTTTCATCACGTACAATGACCTTACCCTGCTCCATTCACTAAAACCTCACAGGCATGTCATCCCTCGGATATCTGCTCCACAAAAAATAAAGAAAATATATCCGACAATTTCTATTTATAAGCACTTGGGTTTCGACCTCGTTCGCGCCTGATTTTCGACAAAGTGGAAGCTTTAAGCTTCGTCACTTCTTTCCTATCCGAAAATATTCCTATTTTACTTTTTTAAATATGGTAACTAGTAGACCCGGCGCGACTTCGTTCGCGTAAACCTACTTTACGCCAACCTACTCTTTTCTTGCTATTTGTATTGCCATGGTGGCAAACAATGTTACGGCCTGCGTGATGGTAAGCAGTCACCGCAGCCTATGGACGTTTGCAATACCAGTGGCATCACCCACGCGTTACCGACCCCGTTAAAACCTTTTAACCCCTTTCTTAAAGAACTCTCCAGGGAAAACCTTTCCAGGTAATTCATTCCAAAACCGTATAAACGTTCCTCTTGAATCACTCTTTCTATTGTTGAAAGCCGTATTAAATCGGTTGCGTAGTTTAAAAGATTTTAGCGTACATCGATATATGTATCGATCCTATGGGGATAGACGGCGGGAAGCGATTTGTTTTATACTATGCTTAGATAGATAACACTATTTAGATCTGTACCTATTTTAATATCCTTAAGCTTTTTAATCACGAGTTAGCGTAAACCTTTTCCTTACTACTTAGTTTTTGCTCAATTCTGGATTATACCTATTAACAGACTAGTAAACAGGCTGTCGTTTCTAGGAAAAAATACCCAATGATTCGATTAACTGCCTTAAATATAGGCCGAGTTCTTTGAAATTAGATGCGTAGTGTTTTTGCTTGATAAAAGAGTTTGTATAAGGTGGCAAACAAGTTTGCGGCCAGTTTGATCGTAAGCAATTACTGTAGCCTATATAGACGTTTTCCACATGACGTACACCAGGGGTGTCACTCCCGAACCTGTATTTTACCCGACTGCCAAGGAAGGGTTATGTTGTTTGTATGTATGTTTGTAAATTTCTTTATAACCTCGTATCCTCCAAACGGCCGGATGGATTTCGACAGTTGAGGTATCCTTAGATTCGAATCAAAACCCAAGTGTCCTTAGTCTTTTCTGAGTTATGTACATTAGTTAAATGCTAACCGATGCTCTTACGGTGAGGGAAAACTTGCACATTTCAGACAACTGAATGTGTAACCATGATCCAATCTGATCAGGTTCTCCCATTAACAGGGTCACGGAGGTCATATAGCAATCGCTCCACTGTAATCACAGGTAATCTGCCAAATCTTGAATCATGATCAAGGCGGACCCCGGGCCCTCGCGCGCGATGTCACAACAGGGACATTAACGCTAAAATGAGAGTCTTGAAAAATTTCGTACCTAACCATTTGCGTCACGGAAAGCATGTCAGATTGTACCCAATGCAAAAGCATTGGCTTGAAATAAAAAACTGTATAGTTATATAGTATATTAGTACTTTTTCATCACGTACAATGACCTTACCCTGCTCCATTCACTAAAACCTCACAGGCATGTCATCCCTCGGATATCTGCTCCACAAAAAATAAAGAAAATATATCCGACAATTTCTATTTATAAGCACTTGGGTTTCGACCTCGTTCGCGCCTGATTTTCGACAAAGTGGAAGCTTTAAGCTTCGTCACTTCTTTCCTATCCGAAAATATTCCTATTTTACTTTTTTAAATATGGTAACTAGTAGACCCGGCGCGACTTCGTTCGCGTAAACCTACTTTACGCCAACCTACTCTTTTCTTGCTATTTGTATTGCCATGGTGGCAAACAATGTTACGGCCTGCGTGATGGTAAGCAGTCACCGCAGCCTATGGACGTTTGCAATACCAGTGGCATCACCCACGCGTTACCGACCCCGTTAAAACCTTTTAACCCCTTTCTTAAAGAACTCTCCAGGGAAAACCTTTCCAGGTAATTCATTCCAAAACCGTATAAACGTTCCTCTTGAATCACTCTTTCTATTGTTGAAAGCCGTATTAAATCGGTTGCGTAGTTTAAAAGATTTTAGCGTACATCGATATATGTATCGATCCTATGGGGATAGACGGCGGGAAGCGATTTGTTTTATACTATGCTTAGATAGATAACACTATTTAGATCTGTACCTATTTTAATATCCTTAAGCTTTTTAATCACGAGTTAGCCTAAACCTTTTCCTTACTACTTAGTTTTTGCTCAATTCTGGATAATACCTATTAACAGACTAGTAAACAGGCTGTCGTTTCTAGGAAAAAATACCCAATGATTCGATTAACTGCCTTAAATATAGGCCGAGTTCTTTGAAATTAGATGCGTAGTGTTTTTGCTTGATAAAAGAGTTTGTATAAGGTGGCAAACAAGTTTGCGGCCAGTTTGATCGTAAGCAATTACTGTAGCCTATATAGACGTTTTCCACATGACGTACACCAGGGGTGTCACTCCCGAACCTGTATTTTACCCGACTGCCAAGGAAGGGTTATGTTTTTCGCGCGTATCTTGTTTGTATGTATGTTTGTAAATTTCTTTATAACCTCGTATCCTCCAAACGGCTGGATGGATTTCGACAGTTAGTGTCCTTAGTCTTTTCTGAGTTATGTACATTAGTTAAATGCTAACCGATGCTCTTACGGTGAGGGAAAACACCATGATTTAACCTGCACATTCAGCCGACTGACTGTGTAACCGTGATCCAATCTGGTCAGGTTCTGGTGGTAGCAGGGTCATGGAGGTCAGATGCCAGTCGCTCCACTGTTATTACCTGATCTGCTAAATCCTGGATCATGGTCAAGGCGGACTCCGGGCCCTCGTGCTCTCGCCACAACCGGGACTACGCCAAGATGATTATCTTTATTATTATTCGTTACAACTCAACGAAATACTAGAGTTTATAACAATTTTCATGTTTTAATTATGAAATAATGCCAGGAGTTGACCGAAAGATCAAGGGTCGCCATTACCAATTCATTTTTCACGCACTATAATTTCAAAACTTAGCTACCCACAGAGGCGGACGAGATTGTAAAAAAGGAAAGCTCTCCGTATTGTCCCCGGGAAAAGTCAAGAAATTCAATAAGTACCCACCTGAAGTTTTTCTTAAGAAACTACCTACCTACACACCCACAACTCTTGTTAAGGTTCACCGTGGGTTCTTTTGAGCAATTGAAACCTCTTTGATATTGGTAACGCCTGAAGCGAGGCAGGGCTCGACTCCTGTACAAAATTACTGTTACTACGCGGAAAATGTGCCTAAGTACTCATGTCCCTGTATTTTCACTTACTTTTCCCTTTACACACGTGTGAAATATAAGTTTCTATAGCCCGAGACAAGTAGACAGCCTGCCTGATGGAAAGTGGTTGTGACAGGCAGGACGTGACACGGTAAATGAACGTTATGAATATTTGAAGTATGAGACCGAGGAAGTATGTATGTATTTTATTTATATTAATATATTTTAAGTTATCCTTAATTAATATTTTTTTCTGGGAATATGGGTAGGACCATTCAATATAAATAAGCCATTCACCGGTGCGGGATCATCATCACCATCATCACAACCCATAACAGTCCACTGCAGGACTAAGAGCCTCTCCCACGAAAGGGAAGGTTATTGCCATAATCTCAACGCTTGGCATGCGGATTGGAGATCGCAGTGTTATAAATATGACAATGAAAAAACGCTGCTGTCCATTTTCCAGCCTACGGAGACTAGATCTTTCGCTACGAAAACATTAGTCGCCTTGTATGTATTGGTGCTATTGTACTTTGCCGGACAGCATACGTATATATACATTTCAATCGTCAAAGAGGAGGGGATAGGAAAGTTGGAAAGACATGTTGGCCATCCTAATGAAGCTGAAAGGCGAACTTTACAGTGCTTTTTATGATATATTATGGTATGCATCACATTACGCTATCGTGTGGAGTGCAAAGCAAATATCCAAGTCCGAAACCTATGTATAGAGGTACCACGACTTCAGGTTACTTTGACAGATTGCGAAAAATTAAGCATACTAATTTATTTTACTGGCAATAATAAACTATATAGAGGAAATATATCTCGACGCTATCGAGTGGTCTATAACTTTAATAAGCCGCCTTCGTTATTGTACACCATTTAAAATTAGTCGGTGTCTAAGTATGGTGTCAACGTATATCGTAATTGCATAAAGGAAGGCGCTAGGGCTTTTTCCGGAACGTCATTTCTTTTTCCGTCACGTTCCTTCTTATCCATGTTCCATTGTTGGCGACATTCGATTTCTTTCACAGAATACTACATCCTTCCGGTGTTGCTACATAAAACGACGAACTAGCGCCACAATTGACAGGTCACCTCTGTCGCGGTCAAGCTATACAATAAATAATTCAACAAAAACCAAGTCCATGCAGGTCTCACTGAAAACCAGCGCTCTGGTTCACGCCGGGGCATTATGATGAGTGAGGTCCTTTTTACACAAACACCACCACAACACATTATCTATTACACTACACATTAAACAAATAATCAGATAAGTATTTACATCGGCACTGTGTAATTTATGTTCTGCTTATAATCGTATTCTTTTTATGTCTTTATGTTTTCTTGTATCTTTTTCAATGTTGTGGTGTTGTTGTTTGTAATAAATGCTCTTTCTTTCTTTCTTTTCTTTCTATCTATACATCGGGCTACTTACAAGGAGAGTCCATGAAAGGTTAACTCGAGTATATACGCACAGCTCTACCTATCTTCACATAGTATAAAATTATCTATATATTTTATTGTGTGTGTAAGTGTTAAATAAATAAAACAAAGTCGCTTACCGTTGTCTGTCCCGCTGTATCTATGTAGGCTTAGATCTTTTAAACTTTAATGCCGTTTTCAACAACAGAAAGAGTATTTCTTGAAGAAGGTTTCTAAGCAAGAAAAACAGGATAGGTAGGGGTAAAATAAGTGTACGCGAACGAAGTCGCGCCGGGTCCACGAGTACTTACAAATATTATGTTGCGAACATAAGCAATGATACAAAAAATAAAACCCACGTCAAACCACCGAACGATCATGAAACCCGCCCCAGCTAAAGGATATCAACCCTTAGCATTTCATTGCCCTTTTTTACGGTAGAGGGTAGTTATTCACCCCTCATTTATTTCTCGGGTTCCTTGCAGATAATTGGTAGGCTCCCGGCTCAGATTTTACCTTCGTCAGCAGGTGAATCAGCTGATTGATGAGTTTTTTTATGTAGGTTATCCTACCCTACTAATTTTATGATCGGATCCTTTTTTGGAAAAAGAGGGTAGTTGTAAGTTTGACGTGTGTATGGCTTGACGATGGACCGATTTCGAAACGGGGTGTGAAAATTTGTTCCTCTGTTCCTCTAGTTCTAGTTTGAAATTACAGGGACTCTCTTAGTCCGAGTGTAGTCTCTTAGGCTGCGTCCCCAGTAGTGCAAACTGTTTGCCGCCGACTGAGTTAGCGGCGTATCGGTTAAAGTATACCCTTCCATATACTTTAAATGGAGTGTTCACAGTTTGCTAGTTTTGCACTCAATCTACGCAATTTGCAGCGTTACGCGCGCCGACTATCTCAGTGGGCGGCTGACTCAAAGAAAAACCGGTTCCAGTCGGCGGCGAAATAGTTTTAGTTCGGAACAGTCGGTTTGCTTGCGACGCCCGCCAAATCGATCTGAGTACGTCGCTAAGTCGAATTTTAGTTGGCTACAAATTTGCGGCTTACTCAGTCGGCGGCGAACACTCGTACATAAACTGTAGTGTTATACAGTTGTTGTGAGTGTTTAGGGGGGTTAGGCGAGGGATGTTAATGACCGAACGCGTTGAATGATGTTTAAACACTAATTTATTATAAAAAGTTATACATTAAGTAATTTACCTACGCTGCAATACATTCGGCGCGCATTGGCCTACTTACAGCTGTAGGTAAAATTGCCTGTGCGGCGTTACTCCGTACATCCTGCCCACTAAAGAGAAGAGAAGCTGGGTAGCAGGATTGTATAAACCTAATCTAAATAAAATACCTAATCTATATAAATGATTACTGAGTTAACATGTAAAGGTACAAAATAATTGAAATCGATTAGTACAAATTATGAAAAGTATTGTAAATAAAGTACAGTAAAATATCAATTCCTTAGAGTCCTTAAAATGTCAATTTGTAGTAACTTTAATCATTCACTTTCACTCACTATCACTACTAACTGTGGGTATGTTAAGTTTAACCGACCGCGGCATCGTGCGCGGTGTTGTTAGAGTAGCTTTATTAACGCTCAAGATGGAGCTACGCAGTTCACTTTTCACTGCACTGACACTTGATGATTGGTGTTGTGGTAGTGCGTCCATACGGACCACGACTGAGCTCTCCGCTGTATCCACACACCATCTTTGTCGCATCTTACACCAACGAATGGTGAAGAAAATAACTAATCCGAGGATTAATATTGATATTGTGCTATACAGTACAGAATACTGGTGTATATCATGAACGCTAAGGGTAGTACTTGACTGTGTCTTTATGTTATCAATCTGTGTTTTCAAGTCCGTCCATAACTCTTCATGATTGGCAGGGGTATAGGTTCCCGGTTTAGTTATGTTAACAATGCGATTGAGAATTGATGTTTCTGCTGGAATTGGTAAGGCGTTCGCAACCTGTAGTTTGCTTATATAATTGTTGTGTCCATATATGGAAAACGTCTTGCCCTTGATAGTACATCCTTGACCTATCTCAATGATACCATTCCCCTTCAACGTTATTACCTGCACGTCATTATTACAAAATATGCGCAGTGCGCATTCTTCGCAGCACGTGTAAATCCACTCGTTCCTGTTATGTAATTTAATCCACCGCTCTTCGCACATCGATGGTTGTAGTACGCAAATACTTCTATTGTTTACCTTTATGTTGCACATGTATTGCGTAATTTGCTGTTCATATATAGGGTGATCACTGGAACACAATATATTCTCGAAAGATGTATGTACACAGGACTGCAAATCTTTTTCCGACATAAGAATCAGCAAATCCTTTTGTAAATTAAATGCCATGTATGGAAAAGTGGTTACCATAGTGTATCCATTTGATGGTAAGCTCACCAGATGATCTACTTCAAACGTCTCTTTGCTTACTAAGGGTAATTTTGCCTCAATGATCAAATATCTTTGACTCACTTTCGCGTTGACTTTCATGAGTTTATAAAAATCTTTCAAGTTGGTTTTATCTGCTGGCAGAGTTAAATCGCCCTGTATATGGCTCGATATAACATTAATTTGGTTTTCCAATTGATCAGGCGGTAATAAGTGCGCATCCATGTGCCCGTGCCATACATCGGTAACTGTGTTTAACAACTCCCTTTGGATGTTTCTTAAACTAGATATGATAATCTGGGCAGAGAGAGCCGATGATAACATGTATAATTCGTATTGACCCGAGGTTTGCACGTTGTTCACCGTGTTAGTGATATTCTGTAAATGGCTATAAATAATGCCGAACTGTTTGTTCATAATATTTTCATGTCTTCGTAGTATATTATATTGCGACTCAATGACACTAGTCTGATTTTTCAATAGTTGTTGTAGATGATTCTCATTTAGGGATATTTTCTCGATGTCCTTTTCATATTTTCTTAAAAATCTGTCATCCAGAACTCCGAATAATTCGTTAGCAAGATAGCCCACACCATTTATCAAACCTCGCTTCTTCCTTTGCCTTTCGTTGTGAATTGTAAGTATTTGCTCATAATGTTCAATTTCGGTCAACTCATGTTCGAGCTGATATAGGATGCCTTTATACGTCGGTGACGATAGATGTGACGTATGCAGATGCTCCTGTAGATGTGTGACGTATTTCTCCATGTAATGCAAGCCGGTGCGATACGTAGTCATATTGTAATATAGTACAATCTTCCATTCGTCCCGTATCAAATTCATGTCATATATTTTATTGAAATAGATGCCTTGACTGTCGTTGAACTTCGTGACGTTGTAAATGCAGTGTGTAGGCGAAATGGAACAAAATATTAAAAATAATGTCGTTATAAAGTTGCACAGCCGACTTCTAGTAGATCGAGTCGGGCGATGCGCGCTGCTGTTGCTAGCGCTTGTGACGTTTTGTGCATTTGCGGTCGGAGATGAAGTGTTCTGCTCCTCTTTTACTGGGAGGAGAATTAATTTTATTATAGGCCTTTTGATCGTGCCATTTTTTGTTTTAATTGACGCTATTCGAACATAGCCGTCCCTTCCGGGGTGTACAGCGGTCACTTTTCCCAGAGCCCATTTTCCTGGGGGGATGTTATCCTCTTTAATAATGACAATGTCATCAACTTCGATGTTTTTCGAAGGGGTTCTCCACTTGGAACGGGTTTGAAGTTCTTGTAAATAATCAGATGACCATTTTTTCCAGAACTGTTTGTTCATGGATTGTACCAAGCGCCATCTGGTTGATAAATTTATTTGATCAGGGTCTGTTTGTGGTCTTGACAATAGACTTCCACCGATAAGAAAATGTCCTGGAGTCAAATATTCATCGTCGGGACATTCAGTCAAAGCAATCAAGGGTCTAGAGTTGAGGCAGGCTTCGATCTGGTCTAAGAGGGTGATAAACTCCTCGTATGTAAGCTTCTGTTCACCGACCACTCGCTTCAAATGGTATTTTAATCTCTTGACGGCCGCTTCCCATAGACCTCCAGCTGATGGGAATGCAGGGGCGTTAAAAGTCCACTGAATGTTTAAATCGCTGAGTTTGCGGAATAAATGTTCATTGACAGTTTGTCTGATTTCCTGGTATTCCTTTTTTAGAAGCCTGTTAGCTCCTACAAAATTGGTGCCATTGTCACTGTACATGTGACTTGGTGTACCACGACGAGCACTGAATCGCCGAAATGCTGCTAAGAATCCAGGCGTGCTAAGGTCGGACACGAGCTCCAGGTGTACAGCTTTTGTAGCTAGGCAGACGAAGACAGCCACGTATCCTTTGGAAGTTTTCACGCCGCGTCCTTTGTTGATCCTGATATCAAAGTGACCCGTGAAATCGACACCAGTATGCGTAAATGGACGGGAAGGGTTCACCCTAGGGTCTGGCAGATCTGCCATGAGTTGGTGTCGCTTCTCTTCGCTAAATCGCTTGCATGTCACGCACCTTCGTACCTCTCTTTTTACAGTACGGAGTCCACTTAAAATCCAGTACTTTTCCCTTATGTAGGATAAGGTAAGTCGCGGTCCGCCGTGGAGGGTATGTACGTGGGCTTGTAGAATAATAAGCTCCGTGAGTCGGCTGTGACTAGATAAAATGATGGGATTTTTAGCTTCTCGCTTCAGGGATGAGTTGTTAAGGCGGCCTCCGACTTTTAGCAAGCCGTCCTTTTCATCTATGAAGGGGTTGAGACATGCTAGTTTGCTACCGGTCTTCACATGTTTGCTGTTCCTTAAGCGATCTAGGTCATCATGAAATTCATCGGATTGTATACTTCTCATAATTATTTGTAACGAATGTTGCATTTCCGTTGCAGTTAGGTAGCCGTGGCGCGGTGTATTCTGCTTATTTCGCAACCACTGAATGTAACGTGATAGCCAACCTACTGACGTAATTACGGACCTAATGCAGCTGTTTGCTTGCAGTAAGTCTTTTATTAATGAAATATTTTTACTTTTATGTAAAGCCGTGTTCACCTTGTGCCTTTTTGTTTCGATATTAGGGGGTTGGTAAATGGTATTCTTAAGTATTTGTTCATCGAAATTATTCAACCACTGTGGGCCTTCCCACCACAAAGTATGCTCCGCGAGTTGTTCAAAGGATAATCCCCGTGTTGCACAATCCGCTGCGTTTTGCTCTGAACGGACGTGGTGCCAGTTAGTGGATGGGATGACGCTTCTTATTTTCTGAACCCTGTTAGATACGAACTGCTTCCAGCGGTTGATGTCTCCATGAATCCAACCCAAAGCCACCATAGAGTCAGACCATGCGTAAATATGTATGTCTTCGCTTGACAGTGCTGAGATGACCTTTTTCATGAGTCGTGAAAGTAGGAGGGCTCCGCAGAGTTCTAATTTAGGCAAAGTTAATTTCTTCTTAATAGGTGCTAATTTTGTTTTCGCTGTTAATAACTTGGTTGTGCACTCGCCCTTATCATTCTCTGCGGTGACGTAAATCGCACAAGCATAGGCCTTTTCCGAGGCGTCACAGAATCCATGTATAATGTAACTATTTTTGTCTCCCAGATATCGCGGTATTTTTATCATATTAATATTTTGGAAATCCTGTCGAAATTGTGACCATTGTTCATGCATTTGTGGCGATAATTGTTGATCCCACGTCAGTTGTTCATCTGACCAGGTATTTTGGAATAGCAGTTTAGCTCTAATTGTGAGAGGGGATAGCCATCCAAGAGGATCAAATATTTTGGACACGTTTGATAACAACTGTCGCTTTGTTAGGCCGCTATCTTTGTTTTGATCTTCAAATAAGTTTTGAAAGGTAAACGTATCCGAATTGGGGTTCCATCGTACACCCAATGTCTTCCTTGTTTCTGAGCATTTAAACTCTAATGGGGTGTCCAACTGATCAGCTGCTAAATGATCTATCAAGTGTTTATTGTTGCTGGACCATTTGCGAATATTCATGCCAGCTCCTTGTAGAATGTTAATCAGCTGTTGCTGTAACTCCTTTGCATGTTCTAAGGTGTCGCATCCTTCCAAAAGGTCATCCATATAGAATGATTGTAGCAGCGACTCCGCTGCTAACGGATATTTGTAGCCGTCATCGATTGCTAGCTGTTTTAGGGTTCGCATGGCAAGATACGGTGCTGCTTTGGTTCCGTATGTAATGGTTGTGAGTTGATATTCTTCAACGGGGTTTTGTGGAGTGTCTCTCCACATTATGCACTGTAAATGCTGATCGGACTCCCTAATGAAAATCTGTCGAAACATCTTCTCGATATCGGCAGTAATCACGTACCTGTGTTGGCGCCAAATCATAATTAAACTATGGAGATCGCTCTGTAGATTCGGACCACGCTCCATTAAATCGTTCAGGCTGTAACCTGATGATGTCGGTGACGACGCGTTAAATACTGTTCGTAGTTTAGTAGTGCTGGAGTCATTTTTCCAAACACCGTGATGTGGGAGATAACACGCTCTCTTTTGATTTTTTGGTGCTAGTATCATGTGACCCATGTTTTGATATTCTTGCATAAACTTTCTGTAGCTTTCCGCAAACTCAGGATTTCGGTTCATTTTTTGTTCTAAGTTATGAAATTGGGCCAAAGCTTTGTTTCTAGATAATCCTAAATTCTGTTCATAATTAGGCTTCATTGGTATTGCTACGACGTAGCGGCCATCGTCCAAACGCTGCGTTGTGCTTTGATAAAATTCTTCACAATACTGTTCGGCTTGTGATAGAATGGGAGCCGTGTCATTTATTTCTTCAATTTCCCAAAACTGCGATATGTCCTCTAAATTGTTTAAAACCACGCTGCAATTAAACGTCTTCACGTGACCTGACAAAATCCACCCCATCTTTGTCTGTTGCGCGATGGGTGCTCTGTTTGAGCTCTTTATCAGACCATCCATAATTATGTCAGAGTAGACACTCGCATCTAGTAAAATGTCGATAGGTTTTGAAATGTTGTACTCGGGATCCGCTAGCTGTATGTGTTGAAGATGAGCCCAAGACTGTTTGTAAAAGGTCTCATTTGGCAAGTTGTTTATTACCCGATCGATGACTAATGCTTGTGTTTCAAACTCAAAGTCGTCGTAGATGGATTTGCATTGTAGTGACACGACTCCGCGACTACGCCTTGATCCATAGCCTATGCCCGATACAGATGCATGATAGCTGTGCCTAGGTAATCCTAACATCTGCGCCGCATTTTCGGAAATGAGAGATATTTGTGAGCCTTGATCTAGTAGGGCTCGTAGAGTTGCGATAGTCCCATCTATTGCTCTAACCTTTATCGATATTGTTGTTAGGAGAATCTCTTCATTTTCATTAGCGATGTAATTAACGCTATGCTGTTTCGACATAACTTGTGGCAAGGAAGTTGTCGGCGGCATGTAGGACTGCGTAGCCAGCATTTTGTTGTTGACGCTGCCGGACGGGGGCGACGGCCCGGCCGCCGCTGCCGCGGCGGTCGACGGGTGCAGCGCCACGTGACTCGCACGGGCGCAGGCATCGTGCAAAATCGAGTTGTGCTCGCCTTGGCAATATTTGCACCTATTTGGCGAAGTGCACTTATTGTATTTATGCTTGTACAGACAATTCTGACAAATATCTAATTTCTTCACTGTCCCCAATTTTGCGTCCGGTTGCAGGTTAATGAACTGTTTGCATTTGAATAATGTATGCTTTTGTGAACATAATGGACAGTTCCACGTGTATGTTGCAGAAATTTGATAATTTCCTTGGCGATTTGCGAGGTGATGCTGGTAGCTAGGCTTGTTATTAGTGTGAGGCTTTGTTTGTTGGTAGGTTTTCTTTGGTATGAAACCGGAATCTTTCTGATGAATAGGTTCTAGGGCATTGAATTTGCTCTCTAAAAAGGACATGAGTTCTTTCAAAGATGGTAATTCACGAGGTGACTTGCGGGACTCTTTATAACCACTGTATGTGTCAGAATCAAGCTTTTTCGATATTAAGTGAACTAATATTGGGTCCCAAGTAGAGGTGTCAATACCCAAATTCTGTATGGCGTGTACACACTCCATCGTAGTGTCATAGACGCGTTTGATCTCATATGCCGACTGTTTTTGAATAATATGTTGATTTAAAAGTAATTCAATTTGTTTAGTGAAGAGCACCTGGGGATTGTTATATCTATGTGTAAGA
The DNA here is from genome assembly GCA_907269095.1 of Blastobasis adustella. NCBI lineage: Eukaryota > Metazoa > Arthropoda > Insecta > Lepidoptera > Blastobasidae > Blastobasis > Blastobasis adustella. Next base: position 6,165,797 of record OU026132.1, read on the forward strand.
AGCTCCCAGGCGGTGTCGTAATTGTCGGCAGATATGTGCAAATGTTGAATGAGCCGCTCGGCTTCACCCTTTAATTTTCCCTTCAAATGCTGCATTTTTTGGCTCTTAGTGAGAAGGGAATTATTATGAATGCTCTGTGTAAATAAGTCATAAAATGTAGGCCAGCTAGTGTACCTGCCTGTAAATATAGGTATTTCTATCTGCGGGGTTGATTGTTGAAGATGAGCTGTAGATGCTAATTTTTGGTTTAACAAACGTTTCTGCTCTTTATAGCAAGTCTCATAGTAGCTAAATTCGCCATCGTATTGTAAATCTGTTCCCTGCAATATGTTGTCTATTTGCAGATGCAAGGAGTCGATAACATTCCATCTCGACTGTAGATTACGTAACTCATCTTCTAGTTCCCATTTATCTCTTAATTCTGTTAAATTAAGACCTTTCAGTAGTCTAGATAATGCGCGAAAGTTAGTTCGTTGGAGAGATAGAAGTTCTGTTGCCTGTGTTGGCTGTGCGTCTGTTGCCGGCGGCGGAGCGCTGCGTGCTGGCAGTGGGGAGGTGACGTTTTCTGTGCTAGGTAACGTTTTTGGGTTGGTAACAAGACCGCTTGGACCGGCTGGTATCTCTTTCATCTCGATAGGTTTAAAAGTTGAAATTAAATAACGGACTTCGTTATAATACGCACGAGCTTGGACATACTGATTTTCTCCAAAGTATGGAACAGATTCATCGCCATACCGGCCGAGCTTTACGTTATTGGTATTGAATTCAGCCCAGTATTTATCTAGGGTCTCGAGACGAGAATCTATGTATTCCCGTGTTTTACGGCTTGCGGAGTCTTTTTTAAAGTTACGCTCCGTTTGTTTAATGGAATCGAGAATATCAGCCTGGCGTTGAAGCAAGTGATCCATGTTGATAGAGAAAATTGGAAAGATCTTACTTGGACTGACGAATGCTGCTACAACTCGAACCCCTGACTTCCAACCTGTGATCTGCCAGCGCCAGAGGGAACACGTCCAATATGTCGCAAAGATTGCGTAACGTCCAAAACAAAGTTCAATAGTTCAAAGTCACTGCACCTCACAGTTTGTACACTTATTTCTCACTATATGTGTAGAAAAGTCTAAAAATGTCCACTATAATGCGCACGTAGTTATAATGTTCAATGGGACTGTATGTCACCAAAATTGTAACTGTATGTCACTGTTTAATTAACTGTTTGTTAATTTGTCACTGATTACTTAAGACCCAAAAACTGTATGATTTTGGATCTTCTCAATGCTCGAAGGATCAAAACTGTATGTTTTTGACCTCCTTAAGGCTCGAAGGACCATAAACTGTAGTGTTATACAGTTGTTGTGAGTGTTTAGGGGGGTTAGGCGAGGGATGTTAATGACCGAACGCGTTGAATGATGTTTAAACACTAATTTATTATAAAAAGTTATACATTAAGTAATTTACCTACGCTGCAATACATTCGGCGCGCATTGGCCTACTTACAGCTGTAGGTAAAATTGCCTGTGCGGCGTTACTCCGTACAGTTTGCCTACTGGGGACGCAGCCTTAGTGTGAGTAAGTGAGTCTGATTCCCCTTTCTTGAAGTTGAAACGAACCCTTCGATTTCCGAGGCTGATGTTTAATCGCCCACGCAAATAGAGACCGCAGTTTTACCGGCTTTAAGTAAAATATTTGAGAAAATCATATTAAGCTAACTAAAAGCTAATTTTTCGGAAATAATCTATTGCTACATAAACAATTCGGTTTTAATCGAAGTCGTTTTACAGCTTTTGAAAATGTTCAACTTATTAAACAAATCTTCGAGGCCTGGGAGGAAGCACGTAAAGCCTAATGGGTTTTCTGTGATTTATCCAAGGCCTTTGATCGCGTTAATCATGATATGTTGGTCAGGAAATTACAAGATTATGGAATAAAGAACTTAGCCCTAAGCTTGCTAAATTCGTATACCTACTTCAATCACAGAATTCAGAAAGTTGATGTTCGGAGTAAGTTTCGTAAGTTTGATAGCGGTGTGTCTGTCTGTAGCATCGAATATACCGACGTGACCGTATAGAGAAGCCGATTTAGCATTTTTGCAATTTTCTTTACTTGAAAACTACTTCAAACGGGATGGTTCATAGCTTTATTTCATGTCCTATGTCAATTTATTCATGGTCTTCTTGGCGTTAATTTCCCGGTTAGGTATGCTCTCGCGCGCGAGGACCCGGTCTCCGCCTTGACCATGAACCATGATTTGGCAGATCAAGAAGTTAATTACAGTGGACCCACTGCCATCTGTCATCCGTGACCCTTTTAACAGGGGAACCTGACCAGATTGGATCATGATTACACATTCAGGCGCTTAAATGTGCAGGGTTCATCGCGATGTTTTCTTTACCGCACCGTTAGGGCATCGGTTAGTGTTTAACTAATTTATATAATTTAGAAAAAGTTATTCAGACACTGGGCTTCGAACCCTGTGCCACGAACTAATTCAGCGTACAAATGCCTTACGGTGCTCAAATGAAATGCCTGCCTCCCAATATCATTATATCTTTTAAAAAGCGTGTCAAGGAACATTATCTATCTCTGTCTAGTTGTACATAGATATGTATGCATAGTATTGTATTATAATATATATATTATATTATTATTATATGTTTATATTATATTTGTTATATTTTATTTGAGAAGTTAATTATGTTTAAGTATTTTAGTATGTATTCTATATCGCGCACGTCGATCTGCTTTACTTATCACATCTCTCTTCTGTAGGCCTGCTGGAAGAAATTTCTTTTAGAAATAAGTAGTGCCTGTTGTGTCGTCTATATGTATGATGTTTCTCTATGTATTTTACTGTGTGCAATAAACTGTTAAATAAATAAATAAATAAATCATTTTTAAGACGAGCAGAGCAGTCTTGCGGAGACAGTGAACTTTTAAAATAATGAAATAATCATCGCCCTACAATCTTTTCGCGTTAATTCCATTTTTGGTACGGACGACGAACTTCAACTGTAATAAAAAACAATTTTTTCAAAAGTAAATTACTGAATTTCTTATGTTTAAAAAAATATATCATTCGAAATGCAAACACTTATGAACGACCAGGAGCGCAGAACTTTCAGTGCGCTCTATGTACTGGAGTATGTAACAAGTTTCGTAGGTACCTAACAAGTTCGAGATAATATCGCTCTGTCTCGAACCTGTTAAGTTCATATGAGATTGTTCATCAGACTGCGCAAACAACTTGTTAAGAAGTATTCTCATGTCGTCTAAGCAAGTGATTAACGCTGTTTAGAGATAAGTAATTCAATTAAAGACTTCGGCATACGGTTTGAGAGAGACGCCATTGTTAACTACGCACACGGAGTATCAATATCTGCAATAATAATTTAAAAATAAAATTTGGCGTTAATATCCCGGTTGTGATCTCGCGCATGAGGGCTCGGGTCCGCCTTGACCGTCATCCAGGATTTGGCAGATCAGGTAAATACAGTGGAGCGAACTCACCTCCGTGTTGTGTTGTCCGTTTGTCCGCTCACCACCCTTGTTGACAAAGGTTTCGGCTCTCGAGACTGTTCAACCACTTTCAGGGTCCTCAGCGGAAGGCTTGTTCAACCTCACTCACTTCACCAACGGTGTCAGGAGATAGACCTAACGAGTGCCGAGCTCATTGCGGTGCTGGAGTTCGACTAGCCTCAAAGTACGAAACGGTCACCCATCCAGCTCCCTGACTCTGCGATCATTGCTTAACTTTGGTTATCGTTTCGCTAGCACGCTACCACTAAACTGTGCCGCTTTGTTGTTCAAGGCGTTCCCAAAACGCATTATATAACAAACACATCAACCATCATGCTTAAAAAAAAAAGCCCGTAGGTAGATATTCACAATACATCTGCGACGTACTTACGTACACGCCGATTCTAATAATTATTAAGAAACGCCTAACCTAATTTGGCAAGCTGTTTCCTCAAAGTAATTATTTGCCTTTATAAATTAATAAGGCGCTTTCATACTCTTAATTAAATGTTTAGGTACTTTTAATTAAGTTTATTTGCAGAACTCCTTGTATGTTACGTCTCATCAGCGCTTTTGCGTAGTTGAAATATACAAATTGCAATATATTAGGTATGTTTTCTTTAGTTCATACTTATAGAATGCTAGGACCTAGGTAATTATGAGCAGCTATAAAAGTTTTGTTTTTTAATCCCCGACGCAAAACGAAGGATGCTATTTTGAGCCATATATTTGTCTGTGTAGCTGTATGACAGCGTGCATCGTGGCTCCCGAACGAATGGACCGATTTCGATGTGATTTTCTTTGTATGAAAACCAGTTAATCGAGATGGTTCTCAGCTTTTGCTTCTTCAAATTCGGTTAAGTTGCTTGGGAAATGGGTATTTGATTATACGCAAACTTTGTCGGGAATTATCCGACATTTCTCGGTTACGTTATGTCGATACTAAGATCACAGATAAGATCGAGAAGGCTCGCCTGCGCTGGTTTGGTCAAGGGTTGCCAAACTCCAAGGATACGTGGGAAATACCCCCGTGGGCGACCCAAGAAGTGATGGATTGATATCGCTGAGTCGAATGCAAGAGCCAACGGCCTACGATGCGAGGATGCCGAAGACCGGGCGAAGTGGAAAATAATAAGTTCCTACTTATTCTTAAGCAGACCCTGGCAGAGGCCGGGATAAGCGCTAGGCCGATGATGATGATAATGATGTCGGTTAAGTTATGTAACTTCGGCACCCTCAATGCGCAAGTTAACTCTTACTTGCCCGGTTTTTATTTAAAACCTATAAGTAGGTACTAAATTTTACGTTTTTTATTTAAAACCAAGTATTTCGTGGCGATAAAATCACTGCTCAAGTGCCTGACTGGCGTTACGAAAGCCTTTTATGTTACAGAATCACCATTTGCTGAATTATTTACCGAAATTATCGCTCAAGGAAATCATATCCACCAAAACAGTCTGGCAAAAATTATTTTCTAAAGAATTGAAAACAACATTTGAGTGAAGTATTTTTTTTTTTATTTAACAGTTTATTGTACACAAGAAATACATAGCAAATAACAGGCAAAGTAATAAATGGCACAACATGCACTACTTATTTCTAAAGAAATCTCTTCCAGCAGGCCTTCGGAAGTGTGATGTAATCATGAGACGCCGATAGGACGTGCACAATATTACCTATCTAAATAGGCATATAATAAGTATATTTATTCTACTTACACATAAAAATCTATAAATACATACATATATACACACATACATACATACATATCGACTTATAATATTATAATAATATATACTACATACAGACATTATCTATAACTTAAGACAACGGAGTAATTTCTCCTTTTATTTTTGGACGCAACAATTTAATTTTTTTATTTAAGTAGTGTCATTCGAGTACCTATATCTACTGGTATAATCCTCGTGGTTCAGGTTCAATGTACTAATTATATAGGCAGCCAGTGAAATTACAGGCATGAGGCATTTCATCTTAGTCCTCACAGTGACAGCGCACCTGCGGTTCTGTATTTTTGTTACCTGCAACGTAAATGTTATGGGCAACAGTTACCACTTACCATCAGGTGGGCTGTCTGCTTGTTTGTCACTGAGTAGAATAAAAAAAAGAAAGACTATCGTGGTTATTCACTACACACTTTCGTTACAAAAATAATAAAAAAAACGAGGTAAAAGCAATTCTAAGCGGGCTAACAAATACGATAATATGTGTGATTAAAGTGTAATTCTGGTTCTAGTAGGTACCCAATAACAAGGCGTAAGCATATGTGGTGTAACGTAACACTGTCCCAAGTACAGTGCTAGATTCAGTTAATAAGGAAACACAAAGATTCAGGGTAATGGGTTTATATTCGATCAGTCCAGAAACTACATACAATGAATTTATAAAAGGAATTTAAAAGTTAAGCTTACGATTTGGCTTAAAAGAAGATAATGTCTTGATGGCCAGTACTCATAGTCAACCAGCCAGTTCCCGAAGTTGACGATATTAATTTTCGGATGATCTCGTGTTTGGTGTCCAAGGACATAATCCATGAAGCCATGATGAAGAATTGGATCCAGCAATTATCTAGAATAAGAGGAGCACAAAAAAGATTAAAATCTCCGACGTCTAAGAAATGTGTCCGCATGACAACATATGACGTGCAAAGAATAAAATAACAAAAGGTAAACATTAGTTTGGAAAATGTGATATTTTATGTACAAAATCAAATATTTGACACGAAATAATAATGTGAAGGAAAAATATCCCCAGTGGCATGGGGGTCGATCTGGATTTTAAATAAAAGGAAAACAAGAAGTTACTGCGGTAACAATCCAGACACACACCCCAATACCCTTGTATTTATCCAAAACCCACCATTATTTTTTTTGGATATTTAGGAAACGAGAGATCATTTCCCCAAAAGAAAATACTCTTATCGAAGTTCGATTCGAATCAAATCATTTGTAGAACGTAGTTACAACGTAGTCTAAATTTGCAGTATTAACTAATTTTCCAGGCAAGGATGATGAGCAATCAGAGCTTGAAGGGCCAAACCCAATAATATACCCATAAAACTATTAATATAATATAAAAATTGAAAATAAAGTGTCAACCTGCTGAACAGTTGTTTGAACAGGATTCCTAATAACCGTAAGTACACACGACACCGTATGACAACCATTCGTCAGGGTAAGACCCTACAGTGGGAGTTCCCTATATTTCAATATCTGATAATATTTTTATGGGAATGGTTACAGTGGGCTGTCCAATAAATTTGTCTACGTTTAATTTTTTATTTTATTTTTCTACTCAGTGACAAACGAGCAGACAGCCCACCTGATGGTAAGTGGTAACTATCCCCCATAACATCTACAATTCATATATTTATGTTACTGGTAACAAAAATGCAGAATCACAGGTGCGTTGTCACTGAGAGGACTAATATGAAATGCCTCATGCCCGTAATTTCGCTGGCTGCCTAGTCTTAAATACGATGGCGCCTTATCCTTCAAACCAGAACACAATAATGCAAGCATTTCTCAATACTGTAACGTACACGTAGGTCCTAAAGTGTTGCGAATGGCTGCCTTAAAAAGTACCAAATAGGATTACCTGTGTCTAATTTATTTAGGTAAAGTACCTTTAGGCTTTAATTAATTTAGCATCATTTTTTTTGTTTCTGTGCACATCTTTACTGCATTTAATTGTCACGATCTCTCTGCTGTAGGCCTGCTGGAAGAAATTTCTTCATAGAAATTAGTTGGCCTGTTGTGTCTAATATATATTGTGACATATAGTTTTGTAACAATCTTGTGTACAATAAATGGTTAAATAAATAAATAAATAATTTGACTCCGAAAACTTCACACACATTACACAGCGATTTTTTTCAGTATTTAGTAAATTGTCAAAATAGATTTAGACGTTAGACGGAAGACGTTATGGCGTCCAAAGGTGTTAATGTCGCGCGACGGCCCGGGCTCCGCCTTGACCATGATCCAGGATTTGGCAGAGGTAATTACAGTATAACGACTGCCATCTGACCTCCGTGACCCTGTTAACAGGGTAACCCGACAAGATTGGAAAATGGTTAGACATTCAGTCGCTTGAATGTCTAGATTCCATTACGAAGTTTTCCCTCACCGTAAGAGCATCGGTTCGCATTCAACTAATGTACATAACTTAGAAAAGAGTCATTGGTACATGGCGGCACTAGGACTCGAACCCGGTACATCACGATTACGAGTCGGGTACCTTAACCACTCAGCCACAACGCTCTTTTCATTAGACTCCAAATTATGTAGCTCGGAAAATCGTCTACTAAATATACGAAAATTACAAGTTAGACAGCTATGGTGTAGTTAGGATGAAACTGAATGAATATTTTGCTATTCTCTTCGCTCTTTATGGTACCCGCAACAGCTGGTAACACTAAACCCTAAAAGATATCACACTACTTATTTTTCATGACTACGGCGATTTACGATTTCCGCATAGAGTCGTGTTACTTGGATGATCCCGTGATGAATCTGGGTTACGTGTATGGTGATCACAATTTTATGGTGTATGTTTCTTTCCGGGATATCAACGTTGTGCCATTATGTCATACATACACACATACTTGTTTTACAGACGTGTCAAATAAGAGCGTCGGTCACCGAGCGGTTATTAGTGTATCCGACTCGTAAGCGAGAGGTACCGGGTTCGAATCCCGCTGCGGCCATGTCCCAATGGCTCTTTTCCGAGTTATGTACATTAGTTGAATACTAACCGATGCTCTTACGGTGAGGGAAAACATCGTGATGAAACCTGCACTTTTAAGCCAATGAATGTGTAATCATGAATCAATCTGGTCAGGATCCCCTGGTAGCAGGGTCATGGAGGTCAAATGGCAGTCGCTGTTCTATAATTACCTGATCTGTCAAATCCTGGATCACGGTCAAGGCGGATCCTGGGTCCTCGTGCGCGAGAGCACAACCAGGATATTAACGCCAAGATGTTGATGATGATAAATTAAGCGGGGCAACGCGGCCAGCCTTCTGGACACATTTCCGCGTTCAGGGGACCTGGGGCAAATATTTTACCTATTTAATTAATAGTAATTTAGAGTAATGCTTTTATTAGTAGGTAGTTTTAAATATGTAATTCTATGTTGTTTGTGTGTTATGTTTAAGGAAAAACATCAGCAATAATTACAAAATAAAATAACACTGGCAGCACAACGCCAATTATAGGTTTCCACCAATAGAAACTGGGTATACTAATACATACTTCACTAAAAGTTAAGCATTCCGAAAAGTGTGTAAGATTAATTACTATGGCTTGAAAAATGCTACTTGTCGAAGTAATACTTGAGAATGCGGTTTCTCGCTGACTCACAACTTGTGTTAAATAAAGCAACATCAATTCTCCTGGATAACACATGAAAATAATAAGTACAAACATACATATAGCTCACGCCTTTGTCCCACAGGTGGTATGGACCGCCGCTTTGCTCTGTCCTGCCTTTGCCATAATGTAATCATCATGTCAGCCGGAAGACGCCCACTGCTGGGCATAGGCCTCCCCCAGAGAGTTCCACAAAGTCTGGTCCTGTGCCTTCCGCATCCAGCTAGTACCTGCGATGTTATAATATTGTTCGGGAAATATTATCTTAATAGAGGTGTATGACAGCTGCCATAGCAAGTACGTGCAGAAAGTATGTACCTATCTTGCGTTTCAATACTTCAACCTGTGCAATACTCGATTTTTAGGATAATAAAAATCTCCCGGAAAGTGGTAAACAGTCACCGCAGCCTGATGGTAAGCAGTCACCGCAGACTACTGACGAGACATGCTTGGGAGCCTGTCTTATGAGGCAAGAAACACAACTGTTGTAAGTGCTTGAAAATCTTGGGTTGAGTTTGCTTGAATTCTTTTTGCACGTACTCGCTATGACAACTGTAATATTATTATATTCATATTCATATTCATTTATTCTAGTAATGTACATACATCGTCATCATTGAGAATATAAATAAAAATTAACAAAAGTTAAATTTCAAATAATAAAATCAAACATTCTAGTAAATAATTAAATACAATGCATCATGTCAACAATATTAATATAAATAACAATATAAATGTCATGATTAAAATTCATTAATTTGCGTCAATAAACATAAATTCATAATGTCCTTAAATAAAAAAATAATAAGTAAATTACATAATACACAGAGATCAAGCTTTATTTCACAAACTATAACTAATAGCACTACGTTGACACTAGATATGAAACGAATATTCTGTTAGTATCCGATACCCGGCCTATACAGCCTTAATTGACTATCCGGCCGGATACCGGGCAGCAAAAAAATTATAAAAAATACATCAAAGTGACTTTGTACATCGGAAAAAATTCATTTCAAGAATGATAAATGCACTGTTGGCCGTTGGTACCTACCTGTTGTTCATTTAGTAGGTTAGCTAAAATACATATATTTGCAAAGTAAATCTAAAGTAAATGTTATAATTAGGATTAAAATGCGAATTGCTCTTACATTGAGAGGTAGCATGCGATTTCGTTTGTCTTCAGCTTATGAGAATATTTTACTGCACTCTGGTCCACGATGCTGGGGGCTAATGTGTAAGCCCACATTTCGAATCGAACCGTCCGAGATTGGAAGAATTGTTCAAATCAAAGTTCAAATTGTTCACATTGAGCAGTCTTGAAATCATGCAAACACTTGCTGTTGTCTAAATTCCCAGCTCGCGCTCATACCTTGCATATCTGCTCATAGCAGGATATCCGGCTATCTAGATTATGGGATAACGGATATCCGACCAAACAACTATCCGTTTCATCTCTAGTTGACACAGACAATTTATGATCCTGCTCCGGTTCCTTACCGCGTGCCAGCCTAAATGCATGACTTGTAGATGTTATGTACTCGTATGGGCGACAGTTACCACTTACCATCAGGTGGGCTGTCTGCTCGCTTATCAATGAGTAGTGAAAAAAATGATGTTTGTGACTAGCCCGATATTTTAACCCAGTTCCGAGCATCATTTAACCTCAATTGAAACCCCATCCGGTGACAATGACAACTACGTCCAAACACACATGTGTGATTCAAGATTTTCAATCAAGGCACAAGCTTAACAAAATAAAACTTAGTTTCAATAACTATTGCTTTCTTTGGATCGCTTGCCTCTTTGATTGGTCCATTTTAAGATATTAAATAGTTTTATGTCTGGGAACTTGTGGAGCATTCGTTGCAGAGTGGTTACAATATCCGCCTCGTAAGCGAGAGCAAATCCCACTGCGGCCATGTACCAATGACGTTTTATGTACATTAGTTTAATACTAACCGATGCTCTTACGGTGAAGGAAAACAAAGTGATGAAACCTGCACATTCAGACGACTGAATGTGTAAGCAGGGACACGGATGTCAGACGGCAGTCGTTCCACTGTAATTACCTGACCTGCCAAATCATGCATTTAGCAGATCAGGTCAAGGCTCACCATCAACACTCCAGGCCCTCATGCGCTAGAGCATAACCGGGACATTAAAATGATGATGATGCCAGGTAACTTAATTGACTAAGTTTTCCGATAGTCCTTTTAAAAAACGAATTCGATCACATACCTACATGTACTCCAATAAAAGCGACAGGTATAGGATCAGTCGGGAACTAAACGCAGCTAAAGCTAATAATATAACAAATTTATGAATAAGTAAGCATCTGTTATGCTGTCGCGCCGACCGGGGAGCCGGGGTCTGCCTTCACCATGATTCAGGATTTGGCAGATCAGGTAATTACAGTGGAGCGACTGCCATCTGATCTCCGTGACCCTGCTACACATTAAGTCGCCTGAATGTGCAGTTTTCATCACCATGTTTTCCCTCACCGTAAAAGCACCGGTTAGAATTCAACTAATGTACATAACTCAGAAAAGAGTCATCAGTACATGGCCTCAGCGGGATTCGAACCCGGTACCTGTCGTTTACGAGTCGGATACCTTAAGCGCTCGGCCATCGACGCGAAAACTAATAATATAACAAGTTTATTAATAAGTAGGTAATATAGGTACTAACTCAGTGTCACAGTTTATCAGTCATTTAACTATCAAGCTAGGCCCCCTGCGGACTTGTATTCTTATCTAAATACTCTATTAGCCCAGATAAATCTTGGTTTGAAACAAGGAAAGTATTGTTACTAACGATCTTACATGCCCCCATGTGGACACAGGATGCTTGTGTCACTCCACTATAATTGTAAAGTAAGGCCTTTGTCTGTTCGTCGTGTTGTAGTCTGTTGTTTTCGTTAGTTGCAAAGAATATACTTCATACATATTTGAATGTCCGGACAGTACAGCGGGCAAGCGGAAGATTTTCAGTCCCTTTCGGCCGAAGTTCTCGCCCAGTTGCTTAAATATTTAAGTAGCAGTAGTAACTCAAAAGCCATACGATAAATAAATAGTATACCTATGTATATTCCAAGAGTTCCAAGCTACTTTCGTTGTGACATAATTAGAACCATTACTAACTATTGCATTATTTGTATACAATTTTATGCCCAGGGCTTATTTCAAAGAAGACCATCACCATCATCTGGTCGTCAATATCCCGGTTGTGCTCTCACGAGCAAAGGCCCGGGGTTCGCCTTGACCATGATCCATGATTTGGCTGACCCTGTTAACAGGAGACCAGATTGGATCATGGTTACACATTCAGTCGCCTGAATATGCAGGTTTCATCACGGTGTTTCTCTTGCCGTTAGAAGAGCATCGGTTAGTGTTGAACTGACGTACCGAAATAAATCAATAGAGTCATTGGTACATGGCGGCACTAGGGTATGAACTCGGTGCGACAGTGTACGAGACGGACCCTTTAACCATTTGGCCACCAACGCTCCAACATCAGACCGCCATTATTAGCACATATTAGTCTATTACTGGACCGAAGCTTCCTCCATACCTAAGAAGAATTTAGCCATATACCATTATGCCATCATCTTCACGCATGGAGATCGTACTGTTTAAAATTCAGAACCTGACCGACAAAAAAGTTAGATAACCCCAAATCAGAGGTATATTAGAGGTTTCCTTAGAGGCGGGCAACGCATTGGTAGCACCCCTGGTGATGCTGATGTCCGTAGGCGGCGGTGACCACTTTCCATCAGGTGGCCCGCATGCCTGTCTGTATGCCAGACAAAAAAAAAATTACATTCATTCAAATATTGCCTGAACTACTAAACCGATTTTAATGAAACAATGCTAATAACCACGTCGATTAAACTGGCTTAATTCCTCAAATAGAGAAAACTTTTAAATGGAGCTTGTTTATCCTCTTTCAAAAAAAAATATCTCATAAGCCCCTGATTTATATACCTACGTAAAGTTAAATAATAAGTTTTATCCTCTAAGTACCATTCGGATTATTCCATGAATAGTTCGCAAGAGGGGAGACTACAGTTATTTAAGAATAAAAAGTAATATACGAGTTCCCGAGACTTCATGAATAAGGAACTAGTACAGGTAGTAAAGTACCTAGTACAAGAATTGCCTTTTGAGGTCTCACCTGCGAGGTTGACACCGTCAAATAAGTATTAATGGCACAATACTGTTATCTCGGGTAGAATACTCGTGAATAGACAATAGGGAGTTTTGCTGAGCTATTTGCGACGACAGATTGTGTTAGCGTCTGTCGTAGGAAACTGTAGATTTTAGAGTGTTATTATAATACTAAACTTAAGCAGCGGAGAACTTAAGGAGCGGCGGTGGCCGAGCGGTTAGGATATCCGATGCGTAAGCGAAGGTACCGTGTTTGAATCCCGCTGCGGCCATGCACCAATGAGTTGTTTCTGAGTTGTGAACATTAGTTGAATACTAATCGATGCTCTTACGGTGAGGGAAAACATCGTGATGAAACCTGCACATTCAGGCGACTGGATGCGTAACCATGATCCAATCTGGTCAGGTTCCACTGGTAGCAGGTCATGGATGGTCGCTCCACTGTAATTAACTGATCTGCCAAATCCTGGATCATGGTCAAGGCGGACAACCGGGATATTAACGACAAGATTTTTCTATTTTTATATTATTATAGATACTAAACGGAACTTACACGCGACCTTTTCGATTTGTTTTCCCGACGTTTCGGTAGGGTTATACACACAGTGATCACGAGAAGACTGCAGTGGAGAGGTGATAGCTGCGGTGATGTGCGGGTTAACTTCCTACCCTGACCCTACCCTACACTTCCTACCCTAGAGTGTTGTCATGAAATTAATATAAATATGCAATTCACACAGCGCCATCTATCCTCAAAGTAAGCAAAGCTTGTGTTATAGATGCAAGACATATGATATTTTTGAATACGTACTTATTAAACACAAAACACCTAGACCCAACCACCCAATTTTCATTCAAACTTAAATTTAAAACTTCATCACTTCATAAAATATTTATTTATTTATTTATTTATTCTTTATTGTACACAAATATGACATCATTATACAGTACAGTAACAGAGATGTACAAAGGCGAGCTTAACTCATTAATTGAGTTTTCTACCAGCAAACCTTGGAGTCATAGGAACAGGTTTAACTTAAATGCAATAAAATATTATTTCAAATCATGTAATTTACAAAGCCTCAGATGTTTCAATAGCGTTTACAGTGCACCAAACTTATCTGATCCAGTGACGACGTCGCAGTTGTTGTGAATTTATAACAAAAATACATTTCAGAATGGTGACACTTAGATTTTAAAAAGGAAAAGCTCCAACGTTCCTAGAAGTCAAAGTTACAAATTACAATTACTCGCTATTCGTTAAAAATATCAGAATTTGTTATCTCTACTATTTCAATGAGACTCTACCTCCACATAAAATCGTACTGGGCAAACCCTGTCGCTCCACCTAAATTCATGAATGAAAACTTCAATATTGTCATTATCCATTAGTCATCCATATTGATCATCTCTGTAATCAACCTTATGATCATCGTTGTGATCATAGATTAGATAGGATAGTCATGTTAGCCAACTCTGAAACTGAGAAATTACACTCTACCGTTTTATACATTATATAAAACGAAGTCACTTCCTGCCGTCTGTCCCTAGTATGTATCCCTCTACCGAACCTTTATACAAATTCTCTCAATATATACCTTTCGTAAGACTTCTTTCATCCATCCTCTCCACATGTCCAAAACTTCTCAGCATACCTCTTTCAATACAACCTCATCATCCTTCAGCTTACACAATGAACTCTTAACACACTATTCCTCATTCGTGTGTTTAGGAAAGTGAAAACAATCCCTGCAAAATCTGCTATCTGATAGTGAAAACCGCATCAAAACCCATTGCATGGTTTAGAAGAAAATATCGGAGCGGAGACAGGCAGACGCGGCAAGCGATTTTAATACTACGTGAAGATAATTTCTGAAACTTGGAAATCTAGGTATCTATAGCAAACTCGACTGCTCATCGTACAAATGGATCGTCGATATATAAACAAGCTACAATTGGTTAGATGACACTGTGATACGCGGACTGTCGTAAGAACCAACGTGTTCGATGTGAAAAGAAAATTATAACAAGGTTAAAATATATCCAACAATTACAGGAGAATATTTTCTTTGAGCTGTGAAGAAGTGTTGTTCAATATTCGTAATACCCAATAGTGGAAAGTTCTTTAAATCTTTGCGATTAATGTGAATTTTATTATTTTGTGTGAATAAAATGAAAATAAATTAAAACAATCAGGAAAGGACCGCTTAGTAGTGTTATACTGTTATGTGTAAACTTTGGAAAATGGTGACGAAAATGTACAAAGTTAGTTCGGAGAAAGAAGTTAAAAAGTGCGAGGGCAGCAGACGTAATCAAGTTTTTATGTCTGTTATTGGTAAGTGTTAGCGCTTCTGATAAAATAATGGCAGTAAATTTTAATTGTATTGTAAATGTGTTGTATTGTATTGTAAATGTAAATTTTAAAATGGCTGTAAAAAAAAAGTATTTTAATATGTTGAAAATTAATGGTCCCCATACAAAAAACATGCCCTTTACGGCGTTTTCAGAGGTTTTAGCTTTGGTTTTAGGTTGTAGCTTCCGAACGGATGCATTGATTTGGGTGCGGTTTGTCCTATTTGAAAGCTAGTTTGATCGGGTTGGTCCTTTGTTTTGTTTCATTAGAAGTGGTTCTGTAGTTTAGAGAATATTTGAATTTAAATGAACTTAGTCGGGGGTTATACGGCTTTTTCTGTCGCTTATTTATTTTATTTTTATTTATTTAGGACTACCAATAAGACTTACACTAACTTACTAAAAATACATTCTCTTTCTAAGTGCAGCCTTTATTAAAGGTTACCGCAACAAGAAATATAGACAACATCGGGTTAGGTAATTAATGTTTGGCGATACTTTCATAAATAATAATACTTTCATATAATAAATAATAAAACTAATATTTTTTTTTTTCTTTGATTAAAAGGATATACCACATATGGTCTCGTTTACATAAGGTCAAGATCTGATGACGGAATCTCAGGAAAATCGAGGGCAACCTAAAAAATTTATAGGAACCTGTAGTGTATTTGTTACGTTTTCATAACTTACTCATGTGTTTCTTTTGAGAGATCATCTCATGCTGCTGAGCTGATGATGAAGCTATAGAAATCCTTAACGGTTAGGAGTTAGGAGATACTTCTGTGATTTGTCGACTGACATGGTTCTTGAAAGGTGTACTCCTGAGATGTACCCGATTTCATCAGGTCAGGATCTGACGATTAAATCCTAGGAAAATTATAAAAGGACACCTTTCTTTTGCGAGTAACTAATAATTTTTGTCCTGAGCATCTTAGTCCTCACAGTGACAACGCATCTGCGATTGTGCATTTTTGTTAACTGCAACCTAAATGTAAAAATTGTAGATGTTATGGGCGACAGTTACCACTTACCATCAGGTGGGCTGTCTGCTCGCTTGTCACTGAGTAGCATAAAAAATATTTTAATAGTTTATCCAGGAGAATTGATCTTGATATATTTAACACAAGTTATGGTCAGCGAGAAACCACATACTCAAGTATTACTTCGACACGTTGTCTCATTTCTTCAAACCATATTATTAAATTACCTATTGTTTTTAAATTTGAAATTGTAGTAGATTTTAGATTGTTCGATATGCTTAACTTTTACTCAAGTTTGTATTAGTTTAGGCAGTTTCTGTCGGTGGAAACCTACAATTGGGTCTGTGCTGACAGTCTTATTTTATATTGTAATCATTGCTGTTGGTTTACCTTAAGTAAATAAAATAAATATAATCGAGGGCAAGCCTGTAAAATTATGACCACTACAATGACTGTCTGTTGTTATAATTAAGTATATAACTAAATATGAATAAGCCATGTCTACGTGATTCAAAATTGTACACATAGTTTTCTATGTTATGTTTCTATGTGTAATTCTATGATAAATGCAGTACGCATAAACAACACATTTAAAACATTAAAAATTCTTCATCAAATTCTATTCTTATCAGCCACGTGCGTGCAAAAACCTACTGCGTAACGCCATATGCTTACAATATTCTTTTATTTGCTAAGGAGGTGGACAGACGGTTTTCATGGACAGGCGGTGCACCTGATGGAAAACGGCCACCGTCATCAAGAACTTCTATAACCTATGGGGAACAAATGCGGTGCCGACCTTTGAGGTGCCCGATATTTTAAGAGGATGGCTGCGTTAAACCCTACTTCTTTTTATTAAATAATATTGTAAATGTGTTTGTCTGTTACGCTTTCACGACTTTAGAAGGTTCAAAGGTAAAAGATAGAGACAGTTCAGCACCTGAGGATGTACATAGGCTACATTTTTATCGCCTCTACTCGCAAACTCCAAAAATTATATCCGGAGAAATATATGCGGAGCTGCGGGCGAAACCTAAATCAATATAGCTACATATCTGCATGTCAATAAGGATAAATCACGCCGAGGTTTGTTGATAAAATCTGAATGCATTTTCATAGAAATGAAACCCAGTGAAATAACTACACAGAAGACGAAGATATCAAATGAAGTCATCAGACATGCCAAAATTATAGAATTCTAGCGCATATATCTTCTCAGGTTTGAGAGATATCGTGGAAATTTCTTCACAGTCATTCATGTGGTATCAAAAATCACTAAACACTTACAAAAATCGTGAGTGATCCTCATTGTCAGCTTTATTTATCCAGCCAGTATTCATCAGAGCGGTCAATCCGAGCTTCTGCCAATAATAATCATAATGATCCAGCGTTGTCCCGGTTATGCTCTTGCGCACGAGGGCCCGGGGTCCGCCTTGACCATGATCCAGAATTTGGCAGGTCAGGTAATTACAGTGGAGCGACTGCCATCTGACCTCCATGACCCTGCTACTAGGGGAACCTGACCAGATTGGATCATGGTTACACATCCAGTCGCCTGAATGTGCAGGTTTCATCACGATGTTTTCCCTCACCGTAAGAGCATCGGTTAGTATTCAACTAATGTACATAACTCAGAAAACAGTCATTGGTACATGGCCGGAGCGGGATTCGAACCCGGGACCTCTGGCTTACGGGTCGGATACTGTAACCGCTCGGCCACCGACTCTCCTATCCACCGGCTCCGGCCACCGAATCCTAGCTTCTGCCAATATCATCTATTAAATATTTCTCTTTTATTACAGTATGCCTGCCAGTCCTAGCCTACGGTACGGCCATGGGCTGGGTGTCTCCCAACAAGGCTTTGCTCATGGGTCCCTCGTCACCATCCAGCCCACCCCTGACGGAAGAAGACGTCTCGTGGCTTGCCTCGATCATGTTTATCTTCGCGCCGATCGCTGTGTTCATGTACGGAGCTGTGGCAGACAGATTTGGGAGGAAGAAGGCGCTGCTGGGTGCCTCTTTGCCTATTGCGGTGAGCATTCCTGTCTACCTGAGACTGGGCCATGTCAGGTTTTTTCTCTTGTTTAGTACAGAAAGACAGAACATCTTAAACATTATTATTGTGATGTTTTTTTATTTAAATGACATGGATTATATCAGATTTAATTTATTTATGTGTTAGACAAGTCTAATTTCTTATGTTATTTTATTATTTGTTTTTAGCCATTTCTGTCCCACTGCAGGGCAAAGGCTTCCCTATCAATCTTCCACGACTTACGGTCGGATGCTTTCCTCGGCCAATCCTTAGAAAGGCGTCGAACTCGTCCCGCCATCTCCGTCTAGGCCTTCCGGGCTTCCTTGTTACGTTTTGTGGGGTCCAGTCGGTGGATATTTTGGCTCACAATTCGTTTGGCATGCGGCATACATGTCCAGCCCAGTCCCACTTCAGGTTGGCAGCTTTTAAACCCACATCGGTGATTTGAGTTTTGGAGCATAGTACACTGTTTCTTATACGGTCTGATAATTTGACTCCCAAGATACTGCGCTCCATGGCTCGCTAGCAAAACCCGAGTGCGAACTACTGACTTCTTCGGAATTTTTCATGTAGAAATGATTATTTAAGATCTACATTTAAATTTTTTCACTAATACGTTGTGTCGTTCATAACTGTTTCGTAGAAACCTAAACTGAATAAATGATTTGGAAATTGAATTTAAAAACCGCCTGTCGCACGACCATAGTCCCACGACTGTTGCCAATTAGGACAGCGCACAGCTCTCACCATTCTCACTCTGACCTATTTTGTAAATTCGAACTCAACAAAGGCCACGATTTATGAGTCGATACTCTCGCAAGGGACTGTAAATCAAGTGGTGGTGCCAGTAATTAATTTCACAGAGCTATAAATTACGAAATTTCCAGACCCTTATCCCTAGGTTTCTGAGCCGGTGTAATTAGGATTTTGGAGTCGCAATTTCTGGACGAAATATAGGTAGGTACTGTTTTATGTGAGCCTTAAACTTATATTGTTTCAAGAAATGCGTTTCATCATCACAGCCCGAACAGTACACTGCAGGACTTGGGGCCTCTCCTACAAAATGCGAGGTTATTGCCAATATCTCCACGCTCGGCAAGCGGGTTGGAGATCGTAGTGTTATAAATATAACAATGAAAAACGCTGCTGCCCATTTTCCAGCCAACGGAGACACAAGATATTTTGCCTCGAAAACATGAGTCGCCTTGTACGACACCCACGAGTGTAAGGGGTTGGTGCTATTCTACTCTGCCGGACACCACACGGCCAGAAATGCCATGAATGGAAGGATAATACGGAAAAATGTTCGTAGTATCGGTGCATCAGTGGCAGAGTGGTTAAGGTATCCGACTCGTAAGCGAGAGGTACCGTGTTCGAATCCCACTGCGCCATGTACCAATGACACTCGTCTAAATTATATACATTTGTTGAATACCAGCAGATGTTTTACGGTGAGGGAAAACATCATGAACAAACCTGCACATTTTGGCGACTGAATGTGTAACTAAAGGTCAAATGGCAGTCGCTCCACTGTAATTACCTGATCTGCCAAATCCTGGATCATGGTCCATGTGGACCCCGGGCCGTAGAATGCGAGAGCATAACCGGGACATTAACGCCAAGATGATGCTGGATACGCTGCAAATCCCTGAAGAAAAGATACGCTGCAATAAATTTATTCCGAAATTCAAAGTAGGTAGTTTCTGCGGGACCACGGCATAACTCCTAACCAAATTTCACGCGGACGAAGACGCGGAGAAGGGCTTGTAGGTAATAATAATCTCTTCTGACTGAATTGGGTCATGGCACCCTCTTCGACCCCTAATCAGACAAATAGGTACTAGTGTCCGACCGAAGGTCAATTTCTCGCCGAAGCCGAAGCCGGCTCTCGCCATAAACTTCGGCCGAAGCCGAAACCGATAGTTTAAATTTCTAAGAAATTTTGTTCAAGATAGACTACTAGCCACAATTAATATATGCCTAACTCATTCTAAAACTTTAATATAGAAAGGTTTATATTGAGTGTATGTTATAAAAGGTAGTTTAAATTATCTCTATACATAAACTCTAGACATAATAAAATATTATCTTGCAATTACTCGAAAATAATAAACATTTCGAAATAATGTGAATTATAATATTATTTATAAAATGATAACGTTTACAAGGAACCTTCGGCGAAATCTTCGGCTTCGGCCGGGTTTGGACCGGGCAGTTGCTGGCCGCATGTGAATAAATATTATTAATAACATTCATCATATCAGCCGATAGACGCCCACTGCTGGGCATAGGCCTCCCCCAGAGATCTCCACAAAGGCCGGTCCTATGCCTACCGCATCCAGCTGGTACCCGCGATCTTTTTCAGGTCGTCGGTCCACCTTGTCGCTGCGTCTTGCGCGCAATGGGGCGGCAGATATTAGTGGTCGTACTTCCGCAAAGGAGACACCGCCCCACTCAGCTGTTAGTCTTTAAAACAAAAGAATATTAGCCATAGATTTATTAGCCAATCGTACTTTTCCCCAGTATTTTTGGTTCCGTTCCCGTTTTTACCTACTCGGGTTTGTTTTCGTTCATGTATTTCACCATTCGCATGTGTTCCCAATACTTTATTTGCCCGTAGCGTAATTTCTATTCGCGTTTCAGAAGCCGAAGCTTGGGTCGGACATTAATAGATACCAATATAGACATGTTGAGAAGCTACCAGTGCCTGGCTCAGTTTTGGTAATGCCGCAAAACGATTCGCACTCACGCCTCCGGATCGGAAGATTTGGGTCAGACGTGCTCTAGCTCACTAGGAATTGAAGAGGTTTTGATAATAGCGATCGCTATTTTGCCATCGTTCACCTTTTTCATTCCATTTCTCGCACGCGAGCACAAGCACAAAATGTTTTTTTGTGCTTGTGCCAACATCCCAACATCGATCATTAAAACTAAGATCTGAAGGCTTTCCAATTTAGTTGATCGTCCTAGATTGTTGTTATTCCTCCAGGAGAGGCCAAACCACCAAATAAGAAGAACATGTTAATCAAAATCAACCCAAAGGACACTTTAGAGACAAGGGTCCCCTTCATGCATATAAATTAGACCGCAAACTCTGTCAATGGGTATGTTTTGATTTCTACCGAGTGCTTTAGTTAACTATAAGCCGATCTTGAACCCAAGAGCTAAGCTGGCTTTAGGTACGAAACTACGGTAAATGGTTTAAGGTATTTAACAGCTTAGACTAACCCACGCAACGGGTTGTACGCTTGATTTTATTCTAATCTATATCAATACATAATTATAATAAGACAGTAAAAAAGTGGGTCTGTACATTAAATTTATTTACAAAAAAAAATATTTAGAGCGATGAAGAAATAGTAATATAAGTTAAATAATTTTTTTTAATTTTAGTCTGTCTGTTTGTACACGCTAATTTTCGTAACTATTGAACGGATTTGAAAGTAACTTTTTTGGTTGTGTAGCTATTATGCCTGGGCACCTTGTAGGGTATAATTTGTTTTGAAAACTGGAACATATGAAATCTAAACTTACATATATACATAAAGACAGACGGCGGTAAGCGACTTTGTTTAAAAAATAATAATATCTTAAGCTATTAGCTTCCCATAATAACAAAAGAATACTACATACCTATAGACATTATTATTACCTCTATCCCACAGGCCGGCTGGGCAGTAAAGCTGTCCTGCGCCCAGCCAGTAGCCCTGATATGCGCGCGCGCACTCATCGGCTTCGGTTCCGGCGGCGCGTACGTCGTGTGCCCTCTCTACGTGAAGGAGATCAGCGAGGACTGCATCAGGGGGATGACTGGCACCTTTATTATATTCTCGCAGGTTAGTATTTCATTACGCATAGCCATACTAAAATAATAATCATCTTGGCGTTAATGTCCCGGTTGTGCTCTCGCGTACGAGGGCCCGGGGTCCGCCTTGACCATGATCCAGGATTTGGCAGATCAGATAATTATAATGGAGCGATTACCATCTGATCTCCCTGGCCCTGCTACTAGGGGGACCTGACCAGATTGGATCATGGTTACACATTCAGTCGCCTTAATGTGCAGGTTTTGTCAAGACGTTCTCCCTCACCGTAAGAGCATCGGTTAGCATTCAACTAATGTAACAATAGACACACTATTTGTAAGTAATACAGTTGTTAAATTATCGAGAGCGTCGGTATCCGGGTGGTTGAGTATCCAACTCGTAAGCGAGAGGTACCGGGTTCGAATCCCGGTGCGACTATGTACCAATGAATCTTTTCTGAGTTATGTGCATTAGTTGAATTCTAACTGATGCTTCTTCTTCTTACGGTGAGGGAAAACATCGTGATGAAACCTGCAAATTCAGGCAACTGAATTTGTAACCATGATCCAATCTGGTCAGGTTCCCCTGGTAGCAGGGTCACGGAGGTCAGATGGCAGTCGCTCCTGGATCCTGGATCATGGTCAAGGCGGACCCCGGGCCCTTGTTCTCGAGAGCACACCCTGGACATTAACGCCAAAATGATGACACTTGTAAATTATCATCATTATCATATCAGCTGAAAGACGCCCACTACTGGGCATAGGCCTCCCCCAGGGATCTCCACAAGGGCCGGTCTTGTACCCTCATCATCCAGCTGGTACCTGCGATCTTTACCAGGTCGTCGGCGCACCTTGTAGGAGGCCTACCCACGCTACGTCTTCCAGTACGTGAACGCCACTCGATAACTTTACTGTCCCATCTGCCATCTGTTTTACGAGCTATGTGCCCTGCCCGCTGTCACTTTAGCCTGGCAATCCTTCGGCCAATGTCGGTGAGTTTTTAAATAAATCCTGATCAATTAGCCGTGTGTTCAGCAGAGAATAATAGTGCCAACCCCTTACACTACACTCGTGGGTGTCGTACAATGCGACTAATGTTTTCGAGGCAAAAGATCTAGTTTCCATAGGCTAGAAAGTGGGCAGTTGCGTTGTCCATTTTTACCTATATTTATAACACTGCGATCCAACCCGCCTGCCAAGCGTAATAATTAGCCTCACCTCCGGCAATAACCTTCCTTTTCGTGGGAGAGGCCCTTCGTCCTGCAGTTGACTGTTATGGGCTATGATAATGAAGATTCCTGATAAAAACTGTAAAAATTTGTTTTAGTATTTGGGTGATATGAAATTGATACTGAATAAATAAGTATGAGTATTTGGCCCAAACTGCAAAGATAGAGACTTGACATCGCGGCCATCCAATCTTGTGTAGAACAGATCTATACCAAACTATGTAACAAGTATTCAGTAACAAGCTCTTTCGATTTCCCGTGTCATGTCCCCGATCACCTGTTAGCACGTGACGCCACAATCTGCTCCCTCCCCGCTCAATTAAAATTAACTCCACGACATAACATTGTCTTACGGGCATAATTGCCGTATTCCATTGTCACTTTGCTACCATGTTATTAGACTCGCACGCAACTGATTGAGATGCTTGATGAGTATCGTTTATAACTACATTACTACTGTATCAAGAAAGTACCGGGAACAGGTCAGTAATAAACAAAATTATAATTAATCGTCCTAATTTATTCTATCGCCTTTAAAGTAAACCCTTTCTGAAATCATATACGCTTACGCCAACGAATAATTTATTTATCAAAAAATTGTTATGTTATATGGCAGACAAACAGGCAAGCGGGCCAGCTGATGGAAAGTGGTCACCGCCGCCTATGGAGATCAGCCATACCAGAAGCGCTGCTAATGCGAAGAGCCTCTAATATACTTCTAGAAAGTTCCCATGTCAAAGTCCAAAGGAAACACATTTTAAATGCATTTTCCGGAATCACCTTGAATTCTCGCCGCGAATTGTCTTTTATGCCTTCCTATCGACTGGTTTGCATGTCAAACTCGTAAACCTATGTCTCATCACCAGTAACAATGCGTTTTACGAATGTAAGGTCGGAAATGACTCGTTCTAACATGTGACCTAACATGTTTACACGATTGAGTTTTTGAAAAAAATTCAGATATTTCAGGACTATAATCTGTTCAGACTTACTTGTCCTATTTAGTAAACAAATATGGCGTACTAGCAACCAAAGATATTTTATGGGGTTAGGGTTTGCCTGAATAAATCGTAGACGAAATTGACATTGATATAATTTTTTTTTTATCTGTGATTGCGGTAAGTACTGGCGAAATTTACATTTTCAGTGAATGTATTTTGCCAGTATTTCAAAATATTCAATTATTTATTTATTTATTTATTTCAATACCTTTAGGTAGAAACTATACTTATTGAACGTCAACATAGTATTGTACAATGTCATTATCAATAAATAATTTAAAAAATAACAATAAATTAGAAAATAACACAATACATTAAAATTTATCATAATAATACAAAATTACAAATTGTCTTGTTGTTTTATCCATCTGTAGTAAGCCTAGGAACATAAGGTATTTTTAATAATTGATTTAAGTTTATTAATTGGTAATAGAATTATTTCGTCATGTAATTTATTGAAAGAAGTTATGCTTAAACCTACAAATATTTTTTTTTATTTTGCTTAACCTACTTTTAATGGGAAGCAGTTTATGTTTATTTCTCGTATGTCGCGAATATCGGAGATTTTGAGAAATTTGCCCAAATTATTTCTAACATTAATAAGTTTTCGTATATAAATAGGCTTGGGACAGTCATAATCCCTATTTGTTTTAATAATTGTCATAAAGAGCCCCTATTCCGAAGTCCACCATCCGTGAAATAATTGAAGTGCGCCGTTTATTGTGCCAACATCTGGCTGGCGCCTCTTAACGTGCCTCGACAGGTATCATTGGCAAATAATACGATTTCCGTATATTTCTTGTTCATGAATGGCAAATCATTCATATATATATACTAGCAAACCCGGCGAACTCCGTTTCGCCACCAGATGGCTTCGTTTTATGTAACATTTCGTTTGGTGATTAAAAGATGAATAAAATTTTTTTTTTGTTTTATATTTGAAAAGATTTTTTTTTATTTCATTTCACAACAGTAATGAATTCATTTCGATTACAAAAATGAAGTGTTATTTAGTTGAACTTCTCTAAGTAAATGAAAGTGAATCCAAAGTAAATACTGAATCGAAGCGTTATACGTGTCCGCAAATTATCCGTTTCATTGAAGTGCTCTTTGGTAAACCACATTTTTTGTTTTTTGGTCTGACGTTAACACAAACAAAGCGGATAATGCAACGTATAACTGCCCATGTGAAAAACAATGATTTTCTAAATTTATCCCGCAAACACTAAGCGATTGGCCTTGCGACTTGTTATTTGTCATTGCGAACGCAAGGCGAACTGGAAATTGTAATCGTTTGAAGTCAAACGGAAGATCAGTCGGAATCATTGGTATTCGAGGAATACATACATTTTCACCTGCGTACTTTCCGTTAATAATGGTTGCCTCAATCAAATTCGGCATAAGTCTTTTTACCGAAAGTCGAGTACCGTTGCAAAGTCGCGGTGGATTCAAATTACGCAATATCATAATAACTGTACCAACTTTGAGTTGCAAGTTATGTGGTAGAAATCCTGGTAACTCCAGAGAGTTCAAAATCCCATGAATTTGAAATGACAATAATCGCCACAGTGCTTCATTAGTACTGACGTATCTGCCCATTTGGAAGTTGCTGATTTCGTCATTCGCATTTTCCGACGCAATACCAAACACAGCCATGTCGCTGCTTTTTGTGACGTACTTGCACAAATATTTAATTGATTTGGCCGAATGACAACTCTCAACGTTTGCATGTGTTTCGAAAATTCGTGATAGCAGCGGGCAATATGGTACAATGAATTCATTTCCGATCTCAATCTCTTGATTTTGAACTTTAACTTTGATAGTTCGACCATTATCTTCTTTTGAACGCCGACGATAAACTGGATATCCATCGTTCCCTGTGACTGTTTCAGCAAATAACGGTCGCGGATATCGTTTTGTGCACTTTCCATCAGCCATGCAAGGCGATAATGGATTTAATGCACCGCACGGTCCATGCACCATCTGTGTCGTCACAATGTCGTGTAGATGAAATGAAATGAAAATGAAAAATTATTTATTGCATATACATAAAATAAACAAAAACAGAGGAAAGAAGGAAAAGCAACCGGCGGCCTTATCGCTTAAAGCGATTTCTTCCAGGCAACCTTAGACAACTAGACACAGAATATTATAGGATAGGTGGTAAGTCTGTTCTACAGAACATTACTGTGGTATATTTCTTTAATACTAATAAACCTATACATATATTACTACAATACAATACTATAAATACATAATACCTACTTATTAAACATCACAAAACAATATAAAGATGATAATAAAAAAAAAAAAAAAAAAAAAAAAAATACAAATATTGTTGTGTATCATGTATCCGCATGAGTAAGGTGAGACGATGATGATGATGGATGGATGGACCTATATGTCAGCTTTGAGGAAGTGCGCTTTGACCAGCTTTTTAAAGGTCGGTAATGTTTTTGCTAGACGGATTTCGACAAGCAATGAGTTCCAGAGTCGAATCGACTGGATAGTAAATGACTTAGAGTAGAAGTTAGTGGAGTGAAGTGGGACAGTTAGAAGAAGGTTATCAGAAGAGCGGAGGGAAAGGCAATGAGAGGAAGATAGGAATTGGAAACGCTCTTTTAGATAACGCGGAGTAGAGGGATTAAATAGTACTGCATATAGGAGTGACAGCATATGGAGATCCCTACGCAAACGAATCGGGAGCCACTTTAGTTGCTTTCGGAACTCCGACACGTGGTCAAATTTCCGCAGTCCGAAAATAAATCTTATGCACATGTTCTGTAGTCGTTCAGCTTTATTGAACTGCTCAGCCGTCAGATCTGGATAGCAGCAATCTGCATAGTCCAGGATTGGGTGCAGGAGGCCCATATGATATGATGTCATCCACTTCATTTGAATGTAATTTGTTCAGCAACCAAATTAGGATATGAGCATGCGGTAGTCCACGCTTCTGCCATTCCACCGAGTACATATAACAACGTGTGTCACCAAAAACTCGATACTTAGTAAGCACATCCATCATAACCTTGAGTTTTTGCTGAAATACTCTGGCGATTATGTCATGGCGATCTTGCGGTTTTTGGCCCGGTTCCAACTCACGTTCAATTTCCGTCCACTTCGGATTGCATGTGAACGTAATAAATAAATCCGGAGTTCCATAATTTCGCACGTACGTCATAGCGTCTTGAGCGTATTCGTGCATGTGGCGTGGGCTTCCGATATAAGATGATGGGAGAATCGTCAGACGTCCAATATTCTGAACATCACCATCTGAATGAATAGCATCACGCAAGTGTATATAGTCCTCAGATCGTAGCTTTGCCTGATTGAATCGGATGAACGCTAAACGTTCGGTCTCGACTTTGACATACATGTCGACAGCGAATTGCTGGAATAGCCGACGGCACTTCAGAATGACATTCTGCTCATGTGTACGAATCATCATATATACGCATAGTAATTCATTGCGCTTAGATTTTTATTCGTTGATACGCCTGAAAATGCAAAATTAAATGAATTGTTAATGGAAACCAATAATATCAATAATAGCAATAATTAGTGTGTGAATATTGTACCTGTAATTGGATCGACCATCTTCAACGTGATGTCGTATCCGTCTTGCCCTTGCCAATAAATGATTGGATATTGTAATGCATCGTACAAACGATGTGTCTCGTTTACACGATGCATGATATTGCTTCTTCGCTGAACGACAATGTCTCGCGATTTAGTTGGATCGCCAACAATAATTGCAGCAACATCATTAACGGTGGGTGCATTGAATCTTCGCACATGTTCACCTGTTGGGGTACAATCCGCTCTTATGACAAATTTGTGCGTATCTGATGGCATTCGTTCCAATGCTGTTTTGAACATATTAACCACAGCATTATAAGCGTGAAAAAATGCTTGCAACTGTTCAATAATTCGTCTCTTTAACTGTTGTGTTCCCTGTATATTGCACCGCACATTCAGCTGATCCACCATCGACGAAATGAAATATATTTGCAGAAATTGATGCGGTTCATCTGGTGTTGGCACCATTGAACCATGCAAATGATATATTTGTCCTTGTATCTGTAATTGCAAACAATCATTTGTTGAAGAATACGGTGTAACTTCTGATCGTGTGATGGTGTAGTGTGTGGTGTATATGTAGTTGTTATGTGTTGCAATTCATTGTGTTGGTGTGAGTGATTGGTTATGTGTGTTGTATCTTTTACCTTGCAAGTCGGCATGAAGCCGCCTTCTCGAATGATATTAGCTCCAAACGAAGTCATGCGAAAGCAGTTATTGTATTCAAGGATGTGTTGAAGAAAATGGCTGGAATCGGGATCACTTCCATCGAACAATGGTTTCAGTGGCTGTGGTGGTGTAAGTAATGGATCCAGTTTGACTTTTCCACTTGCGCAGCACAATCCAGCCGTTTCTCTTTTGAACTTTAACGCATTGCAATATCGGCATATAGTCGTCATTGGTCCAATATCTAAATTTTCATCATCACTGTAGTTCGCAGTGGGATCATATTGGAACGCCAAGCGATTGTATGATGCCAATGATCTTCGTGTGCTCACGCGTTGTCTCAATCGGGCATTTTCTCTTATTATATTTTGTCTTTCTTCGCTTAAGTTCTGTGAATACACTTGTTGCTGGCTTGCATGTCTTGTGCGGCGGCCGATGTTCGCACGTCGTCCTCTAGGCATTTTGGACTATGGACAGAGTGGTGAATTTAACCTCAAATGCACGATCCACATAATTTACACAGTTCAACTTACCACCTTAAAGACAAATCCTTGTTGTTGAAATTGAATAAAAATTTGCACAATACACGTGATTGATTTAATGGTTTCCAATTGAAATGTTAGGAAACGAATAACTTATTTTTTTTACTTTTTTTTGACAATTTCACAGTGAACACAATACCGGTTTGTCACATGAAATTAACTGAGCAGAGAACAATGAGTAGCTGTCAAACAATGTATCACGCACCGGCGCCATCTGCTTAAAATATTGGTTTGTAGTACATGCTATCTATCAGAGATGGCGCTGTATGTGAAAAAAGATTTTCCCGCTTTTCTTTTCAAATTTTTCCAGTATTTTCTTTGCTATAAACTCACGGCTCACGGAGCCCGAGACCTTTCCAACGAATGCAAAACCGTGAAAATCGGTTCGTGCGTTCTGGAGTTATAGCGTCAGGAAGGAAAACCCGACTTATTTTTATATAGTAGATATGTCGTTGCGTCAAGGAAAGTGCTGTATCAGGATCATTGTCATCAGGGTGGTGATATCAGCATTAGATCGTATTCGTACAGATAAATTAAAGAAAGGGTTCACATTTACTCCACTGTATTTATTCCACTTCATTTTTGCAAATTACTTATAATTTTACTTGAAATCAGAGAGGTATTACAATGTAGGCAGTTGAGGTAATTCACATTATTATTTCAAAGGTTATTTTAAAATCACTCTATTTTCAAAAGTAAACAACACTTTCTACATATAAACGAAATGTGGAGACAGTTTCAAGACGTGTTCACTCCTCGGCGGTTGGGCCAAGAATGCCCGCCACTCCGCCCGAGTCGTGCCGTCGAGACTCTGTCAGCACGCCCCACCAGGCGGCGCACTCCCACTTCCGTTTTCTGCGTCATGAGTCCGTACTATTGACCACATGATTCCATGCTATTGACCGGATCCGTCATATATTAAAAACAAGACTGGATCCAAAATAGATCCTTGGGGTACTCTCATTTTAATCAATGAGCCAGAGAAATTGAACCTATTAATTTGGACTTTCTGTAACCTCTTTGATAGACACGATGAAATCGAGTTTAAGTATGTATTTATCTGAAATGCCGTAGGGACGCAATTTCAATGAAAGGGCATTACGCTCCACACAGTCACTCTTTGCTCTTTGCCAGATCACAGAAAATGACAATGGCATCCTCTGCTTCCTCCTATGCTTCGAAAATATGCTTCACTAAAGCTACGCCTGCATCTGCATTAGAACGACCTTTGGTAAATTCAAATTGCTTGTTATGGAAAGAACAAATGGTTCTAAAAAATATGAAAGTGGCCAGCATTTGGTTCAAAATGATTTTTTCAATTATTTTACTTTTCGTGATAGTACAGAAACTGTTCTGAAGTTACCAGAATCACATGTATCTCCTGGTTTCAATACTGGCGCCACATTAGTGTGCTTCATTAGATCCGAAAAAACTCATTCGTCAACACATCGTTTAAAAATCGAAAAATCTAAGCAAGACTTCACTATACCATTTTAATTGACCAAGTGAAATTCATTTATGTGACATTTTGATTTCCAAGCTTAAATTCCACCTAAATTAATTTTGTTTATGAAATTAGCTTTGGCAATTTTACAAACTGCCTTAAGTATGTTGGAGTACTTCCGAACTTAACTGGTTCTTAAATCATTCAAGGCATCACAGTCCTATTACAGTTTTGCATTTGATACGGCAAGTCGTGATTTTTTTTACGGGTATTGTTTGTTTACTAAATAAGACAAGTCCGTCTGGAGAGATAATAGGTAGTCGAGCAGCATCGTGTTGCATGCCCAAGCAGTGATTCATGTGATACAGAGAGTACAGTGGCTTGAATGAGAATTTTCGGTCACCATTTACTTCACTTTGACGATGTTAACCAGTAGGGGCGCTATTTTTGAATCGCTCGCCTCGATTTGAATGGTTTTCAATTTTGATTTTCGGCAAAATATTTCATATTTTTTAAATCACATTGGCTACACCGAAAGAGTACGGTTCAAAAATATGGGAAATCAGCATCGTGCTTAAAAATATCGAATTTTAATTTTAACCAAAATTGAAAACTTGAGCGAGGCAAATCTTCCACCACATCTTGACCGCTTTTGAATGCACATTACTACTCGTATGTACTTGTGCCGCCTTATGAGGACCGCAACACACGTCTTTTTTATAAAATCAATTCACCATAAGCTTTCTATAACATTTTCAGCGACTCGGAACACGAAATTCCATTTGCGATGAAAAATTCGAGACAAGTCTTTGTTTGATGTTTTTGTCCATTATAAAAATCGCAAAACACACTCGAGATAAACTAACAAAGTCGAGTACTGTAAACAAACTAAATGAAAGATGGTGCTCGAACTCCGCGCCAATCTAGAAAACAGTTGTGCCAAACTTAGCGACACAAAGAAAAATTTGAATTGAATTTGGAATTAGAATTAAATTATAAAATCGCTTTACTTTTTTGACAGAATGTATAAGTAGGTTTACGTAGGTAACTACCTAGTTATAGGTATGGAACTGATGGCACGCATAAAATTAAAAAATTTTTACGTCATACAGTAGGCAAACATGGCCGTGTGGTGTCCGGCAGAGTAGAATAGCACCAACCCCTTACACTCATGAATCTAATACAAGGAGATTAATGTTTTCGAGGCAAAAGATCTAGTCTCCGTAGGAATATTCCCATGGAAAATGGGCAGCAGCGTTTTCCATTGTTATATTTTTAACACTGTGCGATCTCCAACCCGCCCGCCAAGCATGAAGATTCTAATAATATAATAATAATAATAATTTTGCTTTTTGCATGTGTTTGCATTTGTACAAACACATGTAATATATATAGGTATATCATATCACACAGCACTTTCAAGCTTCTTCGACCACTCGTTAGTCAAGCCACAGATCATAATGCTTCACCAGCCAAAACTAACGACTAGTACTTGTAATCGCCTTAGTGAATAGCTCTTCCAATTAACTTACAAGACTTATAACCTTCATAATTGCCCCCAATTATTATGTCATCGATATTAGATTCAATATTCAGCTTAATCACTGTTTATACATGAACTCGCGCGTGCTAATCCAATATATATTACATGACTGACTCCAATAATTAATATATATTATGGGTGAGGTGCGTTAGATTAATATTGGAGGCTTTTGTTGTCGACTTCAGCCAAATGTTAATGGCGAATAGCGATTATTTGAATGAATATCTACAGTTTTATCTAGTTTTTGTCTAAATTAGTCTCGTACCTACTAGTGGTGGGCACTAGTAGGAAAGCGACCTGACTAAGAAAATGATAACGCATTTCAATAATACGGCATTATTATGGCAAGGATGTACTTATAGTATGTAACTCCCCAGAAAACTCCCAGGAAGTAAAATGATTTGAATTTGCAACGTCAAAATTCGTATAAAACTCTTAGCATTAGCATTACAAAGATAGTTTATTCGAATATCGTATCTTTTTCTCTGTTTTTACACAAAAACAAAGAAAGTAGGCGCGCTTTAGTCCGGGCACAGACCTTCCGATCAGGGCCGGGCAGGGCCGGCTCGGGTGCAAGCTGAAGGTAATATTTTCGTAGCCATCACAGACTTATAGATCGATCAACCGGTCAGAAGGCTTTCAAACGGTTCCTAAAGGGTTCAAACCGGTCGGAAAGAGGCGAGGCTTGCATTTAATCTCCTTATAATCGGCACATACAACCTGGTAGCATTCCATGCCGGGCCGATCCGGGCGGATCTGTTATCATCAAAGAGATTGGTATACCTGCGAAAGGCATAGCAACTCTATGGTTGACTCTGAGTCCATTTTTTTGGCAGTGCGAAAATTCCCATGTTGGAATATGAAAAACAAAGATTATTACAACCGTGATCTTAATGTTTATGTGAAGTTGGAATGTTGGATGAGGAGGAGAAAAAAATGCGGGTAGGCAGTATCAGTCTACTGCCGTCAGTCTTCGTGAATACACGAATTTGACCCGGGTCAAGGATTGGCTCTGTTTAACATGGGGCCTGACCAGGGTCCAGCCCAAGGTTACTATCCTGCTAATTTAAAACTATTGGTCCTAGAACACTAGTTCCTACAGAGACATGATAGTACTCTTCGAGAAATACGTTTCGAATGACAGTTTTAGGTTTGACGGCTCTCATACGAAATGTAGATCTCGAGAAGTATCTACTATCTTTAGAAACTAGATTTTTAGGAGTTCCCGAGTTATAACAGATTTATTTTTGACAGCTGTCATTTTAAAAACTTAGATCTCGACGAGTGCTATAATTTCTCTTTAGAAACTAGTATTCTAGAACGAATAATTTCCGAGATATAGCACTTTTAAGTTTGACAGCTGTCACCCGAAATGTAAATCTCTATGAGTGCTACCTTCTTTCCTTTACTATTTATGCGCGCCAAGCAGTAAAGCTATGCACATTAATTCGTCGTTGTCCATTTCTACTCGTCAACCTTTCCCGACAAGCGCTTGATAACGACCGAATGGAAATTGAAGAATGCCCGGCCTGGTAGGTATGCACCGATGAGACCGGTTGCGCCCGGCCCTGACCTGTTCAGTAGGTATGTGCCCGGCCTTATATAAACCAGCCGGGAGAAATTCTCTAATTAAAGTGAAAATCGCATCGAAATCCGTTGCGTGGTTTAGGAGTTAGCGGATACCCAGACAGACGCGGAATACGACTTTTTATTACAAGCTTTGTGTTGTTGTTATTTTGTTGTGTTAATATTTGTAGAAAGCCCAATTTATTTAATTGTAACCACACATAAAATACAATGTCAATTCAATAAAATCCATGTCAAAATTAAAACTAAAACTAAATGGGTATTTGTAATTGCATTAAATCGTCTTAACTTAAACTAGAGGCCCCACTCTTTGCCATTCCCGGTCCAAAGGTGCCCATGACACTAGCGGCATTGCCACGCTGTATGGCGATGGACAACCTCTGTAACAGGAATGACCCAGAGCGAGGGTCGCCCCCCCCTCTCCCTCATACGACGGCCCACATCTTTAATAAAACCCCTCGCCTCCTCACACCAACCCGGTCGTTTCCGCAGCGAGTGGGACAAACAAGCTTTTATTTAGTTTCATGTCCCCATTTCATTGCAAGTTAAATTTGAGCCATTTCCTTGTTTCCGATTAAAGTTTCCGATAAAATTTTGCACACTCATGTAAGTTCGGTGACAATGCAATGTTATGATACCATTGAGCTGATCTGATGATGGAGATGGAAGGCCATAGGAACTCCTAAACTACGCATGGTAAGGTAAACCCATGGAGTGTGGCCTCGTTTGATTGGTGTGTGGGGTGCTGGGCGCGTATACGACAGGAATAGTTGTACGTAACGTTTTGATGCGTTTGGCGCTCCATCCGGTACACGGCTCCATGCATGTGCTGCGTAGCACCCTGTATAGGTATGTAACTGTCTATAACTGTATGGGTCCATTTATTATATACACAAAATGGCTCATATGGGTTGGTGAGTAAAACTAAGTCATATTATTAAATAAATTATAAACTAAATAAATTTGTTAACCAAGGCATTATCCGGATTGTATTACGAGAGAAACACCATTGCCAACAAACTGTTATGCAGTTTGGCAGGGTAATTAGAAGTAAGGCTGAATGTACGAAACACTGTAAGGATTATAAGAAATAAAATAATTGGTCTTGACACTCTTGACAAATACTCTGACTTATCATAGAGAACGTGCGATAAAAACTTGCTATAATAAGACCACGCTAAGTCCGAATCACTTATTAAAAAATAAAATAAAAATCTCTGTATAGCAACTTATGACAAGTTTTTTTAAAAGTAATAGAACGTAATTTATAAAAGTCATAACAAACAATTTGATTTCTGTAGGATTGTTTATTTTCGTGAGTTATGAAAAATATTATTAAATAATGGGCAAAACAATTAAAAAGGAAGTGAGAGTGATAATTATCAGCATGATTAATAATTTAGTCAAACTAAAAATACAAGTTCAAGGCAAATATCTGAATGTTTACAAGGACTGACAAGGACTGACAAGGACAGATTATCCCCAGGTTATTGCCATATCCACATTTTATAATTTTAACTACTGTCAGTTGATTCGGACTTAACGTGGTCATATTATATGAAACAATATTTTTCATTTGAACTTGTTATATACTATGTAATTAAGATGTTTTGCCCTTTTAGTCAAGAAGATCGACGAAAGAGATAGCGCGAAATTGAAAAACCGGCCCTTAAGAAGACGACCCAAAAATACATTTATTTAACAGTTTATTGTTAACAAGATAAAACATACACGTTATTCACTGATCAGATCAATAATGTTCTCAAAACATCTGGGGTCCGAAGTGGCAAGAATAAAAGGAGAAGTATGAAAAGAGTTGTGGATATATGCGAGGCTAGAAAATTGTGTCAGGACAGAGAAAAGTGGCGGTCCATAGTCTCTGGCTACCCCACTTGTGGGACACAGGCGTGAGCTTTATGAATGTGTGTACCCCCTCCACAGACCGTGGGAAACCTCGTCGTGTTCGTCCTTGGCGACCTGCTACCATTCAAAACGGCGCTCTGGATCCTGCTGGCGGTGCCGCTGCTGCATTTCTGCCTGCTGCTGAGGCTGCCGGAGACACCCTCGTACCTCGTCAAGTGTGGGAAGATTGAGGTAAGAGTTTTGTAACTCACTAGCATTTGGGGAGGACCTTGGTCAATCACACCTTGCCAACGGTATTGGCAAGCACATGTAATGAGGGGCGAACTCGTTGCAGTGTTTCAGAAGGCTCAGCTGTTTTTGTTTTTTTTTGTTTTTGCGCCTACCGCAAAGGGTATAATGCCACCGACTAACAAGGGAGGGAGGCAGAGAACACTCATGTGTACCAGCGCGGCCGACCGGCTGGTTGCGCTGGACTCACAAGAGAGGCGTCTACCAGTTAGACTCTGATTTGGAAGTACCTATAGCCGGGAAGGCTTTTCAGGTTTCATCGAATGCAATACCCCATAGGGATGGCGTGCGCATGCTTCAGCTGATGTTTGACTAGCCCCAAATTACGAACCTCAGGAGCCAATTGGCATCCGTGACGGTGTAGCAGTAGCCCGCGTCATAGCCTGCGAATTTTTTTTACATAAACAGACGCCTTTCCCCTTCACCAGGTTGTATATATCCTTGCCTAATTTTGTCCAAATCTGTTCAGTCAAACAGACTGACAGTGTTAGGTCTTTTACTAATAGTACAAAGAACGCCTCCTCTATTGTATTGTCATCATAACACATAAATAAATAAACATGTCGCTGGTGATACTTTCAAACTTACTTCCACTAAATATAAGGTAAATACATAATACAGAATGGAACGTACATGGAATGGTTGTAGAGTCTACAACTATTCCATGTACGTTTTAATACGTTTAGCACTCCATCCAGTTCACGGCTTCATACACGTATTATGTAACACCCTGTAAATCTGCATACTCATTTCTTATTATGTCCAATCTCGTCACTTCTCGTATCCATCTTAACACTGCCGTCTACGGTGAAAGAAAAATGAGATAACTTATGACATAATTATATTCGTGACGGTATGTGTATACCTAGGTGCTTAGGTAGTTTGATTTATTAATGATATCAACATTTGTGGCAGGGAAAAGGAAATTATGGTAGGTCTAAGTTGACAATGCTAAATGATATATCATGAAAAATCATCGGTCTTACGGTTAGGGAAAACATCGTGATGAAACCTGCACAATTCTGCATAATAAATAAATGCTGAATGTGCAACCATGATCTAATTTGGTCAGGTTCCTCTGTGAACAGAGTCACGGAGGTGGATGGCAATTGCTCAACTGTAATTACCTGATCTGGCAAATCCTGGGTCATGGTCAAAACGGACCCCGGGGCCTCGCGCGCTAGAGCCCAACCGCGATATTGAAGTTAAAGATGATTTTTATTTTATCTGATACCTACTAAATCACACAACTCCTAAAGCCGGGTCGTTTCTAGCAAACTTGGCGTCCTTTTCACATTGTTTTGACAGTTACGGCTGTTTTTTTTTTGTCAATAGGCTTGCATTTGACCTCAACTCACCTGATGGAAAGCGATGATGAGGTGCGTGCCTAGAAGATACCTATTCACTCTTGACATGAAGACCCCAAGGTTATACTTATCGGGGAACAGTGACTCAGGCAGAGTTCCAGTCCTTTGGACAGCGTATAAGAAAAGTGGATGCAAATCGCTGAGTTCGAGATGCTGTGGGACGATATTTTATCCCCCTCGTTGTTCGATAATAAAAAAGGGCACTATGGAACAAGGTTGTTACATATTCGTCTTCGTTCAAAGCGGCACAAGTAACTTGCTCCTCAAAGAAACCTCATGATTCACAATCCAAGTAACTTCCTTTTATATGCGGTTGTAAAAGAAAGGACGCAACAGGATTTCCAATTTGTTTTATAGTAAGGTCGTCCCATAAAGTTTGGTTTCAGTTATTTTGGGCTTGCTGTTCGCTGAAGAAGAGCCTTAAAAGTTTGTTATTTGGTGTGTAAAACATGGGAGCTACTGATTCAGAATAACTACGGATTTATTACGAGGCTGCTGTAAAATCTTGATACTATTCAACACATGTGCTGAATAGGGAATGCTTCCATGTCAAAAAAATACTTATGATCAACAAAGTATTGATTCTACCTATTGTATTTTAACTCATATTTCAATCGAAAAAATTTAGAGTCTCTAGAAAACATATTTTTGTTGTTATACATATTTATAACACCGCGACCTCCAACCCGCCTGCCTGCGTGGAGATTATGGCAATAACCTCCATAGAGAGGGCTTAAGTCCTGCAGTGGACTGTTATGGGCTGTGATGATGAATATACAGGCGCTATCCCGGTTGTGATCGCGTGCGCGAAGGCTAGGGGTCCGCCTTTACCATGATCCATCATTTGTCAGATCAGGATTCCAGTGGAGCGACTACCGTCTGGCCTCCGTGACCCTGTTAACAGGGGATCCTGACTAGATTGGAACCTTGTTACACATTCAGTCGCCTGAATGTGTAACCATTGTATCTAAGTAGGTATATCTAGTTTTTAAATCGGTTATAACAATTTATAATATTTAATCAATTTCTAACAAGCACTACCACATTAGAAACTTATCTACGTACATGTGAATTTCAAACTTTCTTCTACAAGTCCTGGGGGTATTTTATCGTTCATAAGAATGTCGAGAGTGCTAAAACTGTTATTGTGTGGAATTACGGGCACATTTCGGGACTCACCGTACCTACTTACCTAAGAAAAGATCTAAGCTAAAGAAAGGATTTGTAGTTTATCCAATCTGGTCGGGCTCCCCTTGTAGCAGGGTCACGGAGGTCAGATGGTAGTCGCACCACTGTAATTACCTGATCGCCAAATCTTGGATGGTCAAGGCGGACCCCGGGCCCTCGTGCTCGAGAGCACAACCGGGACATTAACGCCGAAAGATGATTATTTAGAGTAAAGATTTCTAGCCATTACGTTAGAGTGGCTAAAAGAGGCTTCAAATACGAAATAAGGTATAAGTCTATTACTTTTAGCGGCTCTTAACGCTAGGCTACAAAGTTACCAAATCAGCGTTGGCGTTGATTTTTTCCCTTATGGTCCTAAATGTCTCTCGCTTTTACCACATTCTCCAACCTTTTTTTTCTTATGCTACTCAGTGACAAGCGAGCAGACAGCCCACCTGGTGGTAAGTGGTAATTGTCGCCCATAACCGCTACGATTCTTACATTTAGGTTGCAGGTAACAAATATGCAAAACCGCGTGTAGGTGCGTTGTCACGATGAGGACTAAGATGAAATGCCTCATGGCTGTAATTTCGCTGGCTACCTTATCTTTCAAACCGGAACACAAAAATGCAAGCCTTGTTGATGAGCGGCAGAAATAGATAAGGCGGTGGTACTCGCCTAGGAGGGCACCTTTTCATACATGCTCGTTGGTTCCGGAGAAAAAGCGTAACGGTATGGTCCTATATGTATAAATAAATAAATAATAAACAAATATGCTTAGACAATTCACACAGCGCCATCGCGTGTTATGGATGCTAGACAAGTGATAATAATTACTTACATACTTTTAAATACATACTTATTAGGCATATAACACGCAGACCCGTAACAAAAATTAAAATTCATTCATTCAATTTCTGCTCGGCCGGGAATCGAACCCGGGATATCTGCGTGGCAGACCGGTTAACCACTGAACCACATAGTCCGTATTAATTGTAGCTCTTTGTCTACAGGAGACGCGAAAAGTGTTGTCGTGGCTCCGATCGTTGCCCGAAGACGACAAGTCCATCAGAGAAGAAGTGGACCGGCTGGTGGTGGAGCAGACCAGCGATCCCAAGTTCTCGCCAAAACTCCTGTGTAAGTACGATATGATTGTCTTGAACTGTTCCGTTGACCAATAAAAGGTCGTGAATCATCATCGTCCTAGCGCTTATCCCGGTTTCTGCTAGGGTCCGCTTTCGTACCCATACTTCTCCACTTAACCCGGTCTTCGGCATCCTCGAGTCGTGGGCCGTTGGCTCTCGCATCCGACTCAGCGATGTCAATACATCGCTTCTTGGATCGCGCCTCTTTCCTGATACCGGCAGGTTCAAGCACCTATTTCCCACGTATCCCTGAGGCTTACGCAATACGTGACCAAACCAGCTCAGACCAGCCTCCTCGATCTTATCTGCGATATCCCTCACGCCAAGGCTACCACGGATGTACTCGTTACGCAGGTACTTGTAGATCGTTAATAGAACAACCTTATGTCATGGTAAAAAAAAAATATTACATGACTCCTCTGGACTGTACACTCGTGTACAGTCCAGGAAACGTATTTAGCAAGTAGATAATTATTATGTCTGAAATTGGCCATATTACTATTTTCCGACGTGTATCATTGTCAGTCAGTGTCATTAATGTCATTAAGCGATATTTCTCGTGATAATACGAACAAATTAAGAAGACGGTTAAACTGCTAAACGTCATGTTATCGTCTACCCTGGCTTCTGATACCACCAGTTCTACGAAACTAGCCTATAAATAAATAAATAAACAAAAAAATAATCATTTATTTCAGAATTTAAACAATTCCATATTTTTAGTAGATGAGGTAAGTAGGTACATTCACTCAATTTACCATAGGCAATAGCTATAATAACAATATCAAATAATTCAATTCAATAGGTACTTATGTCAATTAATCAAACACAATAATGTCAAATAATTCCATAAAATTCATTCTAACCACGTCTCAAAAGACATAAAAAATACATCCCGTTGTCTCGTGAACAAATAAACAAAAAACGTTGTTGTCAAAAAACGCTCATTTAAAACCTCTTGTAGAAACTGATATAAATAAACAAAACAATTCCGGTATCCTGTTTTCCCCACGAGTGCCGCAAGGTAATGAAATGGAAAGCACTTTTAACTCATTTCCAAGAGATGGCTGTTCGCAATTCGATGCGTAGTGCGTAGGTGTGTAATCTGTACGTATAGGGTAAAGTCAGAATTAAATTTGTTTGTTTATTGATTGTATTCTATGGCGCCGCACAGTGGGCTGAAAATCGACCTTCATAGACATAGGCAACTCAACTTTTTATGTGTCAGTGTCTTGGCGGGAATTGCTTCTATACATAAAAATGTTATCCGAGTTAACTCTGCGCAAAAACGAATCTATAATAATTTTTTTACGACAGTTTTTTAGTTACATATATATATTTATGTATAGTAATAGCTCATGGAAGCAATTCCCGCCAATAAACCGACACATAAAAAGTTGAGTTGCCTATGTCTATGAAGGTCGATTTTCAGCCCACTGTGCGCCGCTATATCAGCCACAAAAAATTTCATAGATTTTTGTTTATTTAAAAAAAGCTATCGTATCCCTGAATTGATTTTTTATTTCAGGATATCAATAAGAAATTTATTCGGCGATACTTTTAGTTAAGTTACAGATCTATATTTTCGTATAAACAAAATTGCAGTCACAATACATTCATACTATAGTCGTAATCAGAGCCCGATCGCGAGTGACGTACTCACGCTTCTATAGATAGTTCAACTCAGTTGTGCGCGCGGCGCTATGTGTGCGTGCGCTTGTAAATATACAGCTTTCATTTATGTGGCAGTTGCGCGACCACTTGGCGTGCCAATGGCGTGGCGTCATTGTGACGTGTCTGTATATGTACAAGGTTTACCCACACATAGGGCCGCGCGCACAACTGAGTTGAAATATCTGTACCTTTGTGACTCACACACACTCAAATGAGTGAACCAAATCGTTTATAAATACATGGCTTTGAGATGGCAAACTCGCGATCGAAACTTTACGGTGATACGATTGACTCCTCCTTGCGGAAAGGAGCGCCCGGGATC
Organism: Blastobasis adustella; assembly: GCA_907269095.1. Classification (NCBI taxonomy): domain Eukaryota; kingdom Metazoa; phylum Arthropoda; class Insecta; order Lepidoptera; family Blastobasidae; genus Blastobasis; species Blastobasis adustella. Next base: position 6,207,465 of record OU026132.1, read on the forward strand.
AATTTGGGAAAATGACTGAAATAATAAAATAAGGCAACTGCTCCTCACTACAAGAAGAATATGCTTGCACATATGCTTGTATAAATGTCACACAGTGCCATCTATCACCAAAGTAAGCAAAACTTATTTTATGGGCCCGACAAGTTAACCAACTGAACCACTCAGATCATCAAGAAGAAGAACTCGCTAAGACACCCGTAAAACTTTATGACACCGATTTCGCTCCCAAATGCTTTGGATTATCAAGATTATGAAGTTCAGTGCCATCGGACATTAGACTGTTATTTTACGTTTTATGATCGAAGTAGATCGTAAGGAAACAATGATCACTGTTTTATATGTATTAAGTAAATACTGATTCATTACTTAGGTAAATTGGTAGGTACTTGAGCTCCGGAAGCTTTATTCGAAATCCGATTTTATTTGCCAGAGACGGTTCGTTAGTAACTCTACCGTATTTAACCTTCAAAATCTACACTTTTGCAAAAAAATTCATGAAATACAAATGTTACCCTCTGCTCTTAATCTAAGGCGCTATCCTAATCGCTAGGTAATGGCCGTGCGACCGTAGTCGTACGACGAACGTCGCCCTACCAATAGGAGACATCAAAACCGCCCGTCGCACAACCATGGTCGCACGAGCGTTGCGCATTACTCTTTTTCGTTATTCGTTGTTGAACTCAGTGCTTGCAATCTGGACTCTTTCAAGCAAGGCTTTTTCACAGGCCGATTCTAGCCAACAGGCACATTCGTCTCCATGGTCACTTACCAGATGAGGTAGTACACAAACGTCTGCCTAAAAGAAAACTTTTGATGAAGCCTGCTATGTATTTATACCTACTTACCTATGGAGTTCTGACGTTCTATACGCCCTCCAGTTAGGGGTAAAGTAGATGTAGGGTAGGGGTAGTGTAGTGTAGGTGTAGCACGCCACGCGAACGAAGTCGCGCCGGGTCCACTTGTTCATAATAAGAAGCTTAGTAGGATTACAAGTGGACGCTCAATGCGGCAAGTCGAGGACAAATTGTATTGTCGCTCATTGGAGGAGCCTATGCCCAGCAGTGGACAAGTATAGGCTGATGATTATGATGATAATGTCACATAACTAGCGTCCACTTCTGAACCTGTCCTCCACTACTGTGGAGCAGGTGTCAAGTTCCTAGGTTCCAAGGGTTTTAGCCTTCTGAAGAGTAGGTAAATAAGAAATGCGAAATAAATAAATTGAAATTTAATCTGTAGATACGTAAGATCTACGAGTATCCCAGGATAGGTATATAATATCATGTTCAAGACACCGAATAGGCACTCATGATTTTAATGAAAGCAATCGGATCGCTTCGAAAAATCTCGCATTCATTCCTGCCGAACGCGGTTCGGAAACAAACAAAATACGTCACAGCCACAAAGGAAAAGCAATTGTTTTGCAAACACATTTATTATGTCAATTGTTTGTGTTGACCTTATTGGTTTGATAGCGACCGTATTCGGCCTTGATATGCCGCGAGCGTTCCATTATTTTCAATTTAGCCGGCTAATAATTCGGTTGGGTGATGTACGGGGTCGCGTGGCGGGAAAGTCAATTGTTGCTCGCCGGGTCAGTTGAGTGGGAACCTTATCAATTGACCCCTCACAGCTCGTGTTTTCCTGGTAACCGATCTGTATTGATTTGTAATTGAGGCGTCACACTTTGTGGATTTGTTTGTCTATCTTTGCGTTCAGAGGTTAGGCGCTGTCGTAATTGACAACGGTCGTGCGACGGACGGTTTTAAGGTCTCCTATTTGTCGAACAATGTCCGTGGTACGATCGTTGCCAATTAGGACAGCGCCGCACAATCGGTTCCTTTTAGGTCAAATGCTCAATATCACACAATACGATAACTGACACTGCGTCTAGTGCCAGCTTGCTTACGAGACCGGTAACAAAGGTTAAGCAAAGCAACATAAGAGTAGTAAGGATGGGTGACCGGCAAGCTCGCCATAGGTGTGCCTCCTAATGCCGTTGTCGAAGCGAGATTGACAAAGGTCTTACATTGAGTGGGGACCATGCTATGCTTTTATTCATATGAAGGACGAACAGTATTAGAGACAGAACCGAGCCTTGCGGGACTCCAACGAAAAAATCTAAGATATACCTACGTAGCAATTTATGTTTTATGGTTTTCAGGAAAATTTCGTTGTGTTACAAATTAGTTGTGTTGTTACATTAAAAATATTGTTAAATGTGTTATATAAAGAATACTGTCAGTACTAGCGTAGGAATACTCTTCTTAGGAATGTAGGAGTCAGTATAAACAACATTCAAATAAAATTCCAGTGAGAAAAATTTATTTAAAAACCTAAGTTTACCGAAATTGGAGCAACGAAATGTAGTTTATTTCTATTGTTTTAGACCGAATATAATAAAATTAAACTATGTTCAATAAAGATCAATATTTTCTTAGTCAATATTTTTTTTTTTCATTTTGAACTACTTGGCCTATGTAAAATAAAATTACTGACTTACTACGCTGGCTCAGCGACCCAAAGTGGATCTTAGCCTCCGACACCAGAGATCGCCACCTCTCCCTATCCTGCGCCATCTCCTGCCAATTGAGGATTCCTAGAGCGTGCAGGTCTTTCAGGACTTCATCCCTCCAGCGATATCTGGAAATAAAATTACCAATCTATTTTTTACGCTCAGTTACGGTTTCCCGCCAAAAACCGCCCCGCGCCGCAGTCAAGAATCAGAATCAGTCTTAAGAATCATAATTAATAAAGAAATTTTAAAAATAGAATTAGATTTTTTTATATATGTATAGATAATATTAATAAAACTTCCTAAGGGTCATGGGTGAGTTCTTGAGTCCTGGGGACAGAGCCAAAAAGAATTTGGTCATCGATCCACAAAACCTCTATGGTTATGGTTAGTGATAATGCAGTCATCATCCTCATCATACAAACGGTAAGTCCCGGCTTCTGCCAGGGTCCACTTTCCGACTGATTCCCCTCCATTTCGCCTCGTCTTGGGCATTCTCGCGTTGTAAGCCATTGGCTCTCGCATCCAACTCGGCAATGTCAATCCATCGCTTCTTGGTCCTTCCGCGGGACCTCTTACCTGATACCGGAAGTAATAATGCAGTATGCTCTTGAATTGTACCTACAGATCGGGCATACATATAGTTGCGTCATCCATCGTAGTTTCCATTTCTAAATTCTTTCAACCTCTTCTTCACAGTTAGAAACAAGACAGCAATGAAAGCCTTCTGGGTGGCGCTTATCGTGAACCTGACCCGAGAGTTCTGCGGCTGCATCGCTGTGCTAACCTACGCGAGCTACATCTTCCTCTTGGCTGGCCAAGACCCTGAGACCAGCATAAATCTGACGCCGAACAAGCAGAGCATACTGCTAGCTGTGGTCCAGATCTTAGGGTCTTTTTTGGCGTGCCAGCTTGTTGACCGGGCTGGGCGGAAGGTGAGGTTTATGAATCTGATGCTATTTTTTATTGATGCAAAGATTTATCTGATACTAACATAACTCTTTCCCGTGACATTTCTTCACTTAAAAAACCATTTTTGAATAAAAAAAACAGTCAAGGCGTATGGTTCTTTCCCAGGCTGCCATCGATCTCCTTGCTAAATTACATAAATTTAAATAAATTTATGGGATCACCCTATATCTATTATACATGCGTTTTCATGGTTTCCTACGGTAGCCCCTTCCAATTCTTTCAAGGACGTTTATCATAATAACAGCACATAAAAGTCCACTGCAGGACTTAGGGCCTCTCCCACGAAAGGGTAGGTTATTGCCATAATCGCCCCGCTTGGCACGCGGGTTGAAGATCGCAGTATTATACTTAAATGTAACAATGGAAAACGCTGCTGCTCATTTTCCACCCTACGGACGTTTATGCCTCTGTAATTTCACGAGTGTATAAAACGCCTAGGTATTCTGCGCTGAATTCTTTAAATGGCTAACGATCATCGTCTTTCCTTGCGGTTTCGAAATGTAGCGCCGTAAAATTATTTAAATCCAAAATGTCAGGCCTTCCTGTCCTCAATCATGCCTCTAATAAATGTAGGGAAACATTTTTATTTTATATACCTATACTTTCCACTAAGGTGGCAGACAAGCTTACTGCCTGCCTGATGGTAAGCAGTTACCGCAGTCTATAGACGTTTGCAATACCAGGGATTTCACCAATGCTTTTCATTTATTTATTTATTTATTTAAAACTTCATGCACCGTTACGTACAAAGGCGGACTTAAAGCTTCATAGCTTTCTCTACCAGTCAACCGGAGAGTTGATAGTATGAGAAATTATAGGGCGGTGTAACATGTATGACACAAATATTGGAGAACACATTAAATCTAAGTACTTATGTTTAAGCAAATTTGACATACATTCACAAACCATGACTGACAGTAACAGAAAATAACAGAAGAAAAAGAAAGAAAAAAGAAAGCAAATAAAATTTCATCCCTTTCTTGAAGAACTCCATGTTGTACTCTCCAGGGAAACCCTCTTCTTTCATTTTCATATTTCATCAGGCATATTCGTGGTTTTTGCACATTACAGACTACACCAAACAGTCACATTGTGAGGAAAATAATATTAGATTCTGTGGCTCAATACCTGTAACTCCAACCCAGTACCTTCGCTTGGTAAATATAACGTTTAAAAGTAATTTTTAATTTTTTCGCTTCGCCACAACTTTGACGGCAGATTTTTCGGTGCTCCAACCACTCCAACCTTGTAATGGATTAGACTAGCGAAATTCCTAGGTGTTCTAAACGTATTCGATGTTGACAAAGGTGATCGATTGGAGAACGTAGTAGCAATTACAAAGTTTACGTTCGACGTAGGTACATAGCTTGAAGCCTTGGGCCTTTACGTTCGTGAAACTTCTCGAATTTCGTAACAGAATTTAACCGAGCACGTGATATTCGTAGCTTAGGTAAGTTTCGGTCTGTGTTATCATCTAGCACCTCTATACCTAGCTGAACATAGGTATAGAGGTGCTAGAATAAGTTAAAATGTTTAAATTAATAACATAAGTTATTAATTTAAACATGTATCAGTTTTTAAAAATAAAGGTATGGTGTTGAGTTACAATTCGCACAACTATCACTACGAAAAGTCGAAGTTTGGGTCACAAAAAATGATTATTTTTGTACCAAGTTGTGCACGGGTAAGTACAACAACGTTTTGTGGGTCTTCTAGACGTCTACCAACGCTACAAATAAGATATTTTCTTGTACTTGATGACGTAGGATGACCTACGTCACCCTCACAGTCTATATATATAAGCCATCCACTGGATATATATACAATGAAATGAAAGTTAGTAAGAACTGTTTTAAAAATAAACTTAAGTGGGTACAAAGGAATGCAGAAACAGTTAAACTCAATATTTTGGCTACACATAAAAGGGAAAAATCGTTTGTCAAATTCTGGAAAGGGGTTAAAAAGTTTAATTATAAGCAAAGTCTGCCTTTGTCAGTGGATGGCCTACAAAGCCCCATCGAAATTGCGAACATGTTCGCGAATAAATTTCGTATTGATCCCTTACCCATACCTGATTGTACTCGCAAAGGTCACTCACGAAAGAGCGAAAACTGCAGCGCACTGGTAACAAGTATAATATTCAGCATGGACGACGTAGCACGTGCAATCAGGACTATGACAAGGGGTAAATCGCCCGGCCATGACCGACTAAGTTTGGAGCATATTCTTGGTGCTGGAGATATACTTGTTGCCAAACTGTGTAGCCTCTTCAACCTCTGCCTAAGACATACATTCTTGCCGTCTGACCTCATGAAAACTAAAGTTGTCCCTATCGTAAAAAATAAAACAGAAGATATAGGTGCTGCAAACAATTATCGACCAATTTCATTGGGCACGATAATTGGAAAAATCTTAGAGCGACTACTGCAGCCTTATTTGCTTAACAATCTCAATATAGATGATGCTCAGTTTGGTTTTCGTGCCGGTCTCTCAACGGATTCTGCAATCCTTAGTTTAAAACACGTAGTAAACTACTATGTGCAACGTAAAACTTCTGTTTACGCATGCTTTTTGGACCTGAGCCGTGCATTTGACTTAGTGAATTATGGAATTCTCTGGAGCAAATTGCGCGGCTCAGGTGTGGCCGATAGTGTAGTTAATCTGTTGAGTTACTGGTACGATAACCAGACAAACTGTGTAAAATGGGGCGACGCGACCTCTAACACATATAGGTTAGAATGCGGTGTACGCCAAGGAGGGCTTACGTCTCCGGATCTCTTTAACGCATATGTCAACGGTCTGATCGAGGAATTGAGGGAGTCGAGAACTGGTTGTCACTTGGGTGGTGTATGTGTAAACAGCTTGAGTTACGCTGATGACATGGTTCTCCTCTGTCCCTCGATCAAAGGCATGAGAAGGCTGCTATCCATCTGTGAGCGGTATGCGCTGAGACACGGCTTAAAATATAATGCCCTCAAGACGGAAGCGATGGTATTCAGGGCGGGTGGGGGTCCGGAGCGTATACCTGAGATTAAAATGAATGGATGTGTGATTGGGATTGTTAAGCAATTTAAGTATTTAGGTCATATTCTAACTGAAAATTCCATGGACGACTTAGATATAGAAAGGGAAAGGCGGGCACTCTCGGTCCGTTGCAATATGATTGCACGCAGATTTGGCAAGTGTGACATTGAAGTCAAGAAGACATTGTTTAACGCTTTTTGTCAATGTTTATACACTTGCCAACTCTGGGCCAGCTTCCGGATGAAAACCTATGGAGCCATGAGGGTGCAATATAATGATGCATTTCGCATCCTCATGAGATTGCCAAGATTTTGTAGCGCATCCGGAATGTTCGCGGAGGCGAGGGTGCCCGACTTCTTTGCGGTTATGAGAGCGCGTGTGGCTGCATTTTGGGCTAAATTGAGGTGCTCTGATAACAGCATACTCAAAATAGTAAGTAATGACCTTGATAGTCCAATCTTTAGAAGATGGATGACTTTGCATTTGACCGAGAATCGAAAATGACATCAAAATGTTATAATTTTGCAATCATGATCATGTAACTTTTATTTAATTTTTTTAGTATTGTATGTTTATGTAATATGGGTCTATTGCCTGGAATAAAGATTTATTATTAATATTATTATAGTATACAGCCGTCTGACTTTCACGAAAATTAAAAATACCCACTAATACCTACGAAGATCAGTAGAGATCTCTCTCTTTGCTCTTGGGTTGGATCTTTAAGGTAACTGAGATTAAAACTCGCCTGATTTTATAGTAAGAACGTCGTAGACAATGCCTCTTACGGTCCGAAGATCCGCCCTGTGTTTTACTGCAGTTACCTACCTATATAGCTGTGTTTTAATTATGCGGTTATGTCATTGGTAACTCCATCATTGCAGTGATGTTACCTATCTGGATCGTCGATGGCCGAGTGGTTACGGTATCCGACTCGTAAGCGAGAAGTCCGGGTTCGAATCCCACTGCTGCCAAGTATTAATGACTCTTTTCTAAGTTATGTACATTAGTTGAATGGTAGCCTTACGGTGAGGGAAAACATCGTGATGAAACCTGCACATTCAGGTGAGTGTGTAACCATGATCCAATCTGGTCAGGTTCCCCTAGTAGCAGGGTCATAGAGGTCAGATGGCAGTCGCTCCACTATAATAACCTGATCTACCAAATCCTGGATCATGGTCGAGGCGTACCCCGGGCTCTCGTGCGCGAGAGCACAACCGGGGCATTAACGTCAAGGTGATAAACTACCTATGTTACCAACAGCTGGCCTGTGCGAGAGTATGTAGCACTGGCCTAAATAGGAGAAATACCTACACGCTTAGATAGATAGATAGATAAACAATTTATTGCTCATATAACATACAATCACTTACAATCACGGTTAGGTACATAGGTTCATATCATTTTCGTTTATATCATTAGGTGTGGGTATGTAGCATTTTACTGGTCCGTAGCATTTTTTCTCGGTGTTACTTAGGTACCTACTACTTACTGAAAATACCTAGATACCTAAGTAGGCTAATAACGTAACTCTGTTGCCAACAATTCTCTGATTTCAATGATTGAAACAGTCACTTTTGGGATTCCGTATAATCGATTTCATGGGTTCAATTGCTAACAAAGTTCCATTACAATCAACTGAAACCATTGAATTGATCATACGTAATCGCAAAAGCAATCAGAAATCAGATAATTGTTGGCAACAGAGTTACGTAATTAGCCTACGGATCTAACAAAGATGGTAACATGGCGATTGGCGATTCTATAATTTTCCTTGACGCGATCTGACATCAGCCTCTCTTCCAGCCGCTGCTAGCCGTGACCAGCGCAGTGGCGGGCGTCAGCATGTGCCTGCTGGGCGTCTGGTTCTACCAGCAGAGTGCTGGATCACCGATGCCGGGCTGGGTCCCGATAGTGGCACTGTGCTTCTGCATATTCGCCGACGCGGCTGGCTTGCAGCCGTTACCGTTCGTCATCATGACCGAGATGTTCAATTTCCAGGTGAGGGTTTCAGGCCTATCAAGCCTGAGGAGCGTGGGTGTGTACAATCGCCTTAACTTATACATGACGCCAAGCAATGCTTGCATTGTTGGTTCCGGTTTAAAGGATAAGGAAGCCAACGACTTTACAGGCATGAGGCATTTCATCTTCCACTTCTCAGTGACCACGCATCTGCGGTTCTGCGTTTTTGTTACTGCAATCTTAATTCATCATCATCATCACAGCCCAAATCAGTCCACTGTAGAACTAAGGGTCTCTCCCACGAAAGGGGAGGTTATTGCCATAATCTCCACGCTTGGCAGGCGGGTTGGAGATCGCAGTGTTATAAATATAACAATGGAAAACGCTGCTGCCCATTTTCCAGCCTACGGAGTCTCTAAATCTTTTGCCTCGAAAACATTAGTCGCCTTACGACACCCACGAGTGTAAGGGGTTTGTGCTATTCTACTCTGCCGGACACCACACAGCAATCTTAATTATATACGACAGTTACCGTTCAGGTGGTCGGTCTTGAGCGTCGGTGGCCGAGTGGTTACGGTATCAAACTCGTAAGCGAAAGGTGCCGGGTTTGAATCCCACTGCGGCTATGTATCAATGACTATTTTCTGTGTTATGTACATTAGTTGAATACTGACTGATGCTCTTACAGTGAGGGAAAACATCATGATGAAACCACCTTAACTTTAGGTTTATCCATAATCACATTTGTGACACAAAGCAAAAAATCATCGTCCTGTCCCAAATCCCAATTTCGCACTCGCCTTCCTACTCCTCATGGTCCACTTCGCTCGGTCTTCGCCATCCTTGGTGGTGAGTTTATTGGCACGCATGTCATTCTTAACGACGTCAAGCCATAGCTTCTTGAGCCTCTCCTTCCCGTGCCTGGAAACTGCTGGAGCAAGATATTTAAGGGGACGACGGTGGCCGCTTTCCATCAGGTGGACCGTCTTTGTTGCCTAGGGAGGCAATAAAAAAACCTTTTGCATTTTTAGACTTCCCACTAGTACCTAAACGGCTGGTATCTATAACGTATGCATTTATATTTTTAGCTTCGAGGCACAGTGGCGACGCTCATAATGGCGATATCACTAGGCACGGACTTCGCACTACTGAAGCTCTTCGCTCCCCTCAACTCCTGGATAGGATACCACTCCACATTCTGGATCTTCAGTGCTGTTTGCATTACCAACGTGTTCTACCTCATCATGTGTGTGCCAGAGACGAAGATGCGGAGCCTAGAAGACATATATTCCGATTTGGAAGCTAAGAAGCCTAAACGAAAGAAATGTACGGCTAACGGTGATGTTTGAGGGTTCTGTGATATTTAATAGGATTGTTATTATTAGGTCTTGAGAAATTGTGATACAACTGTGTAGATAGACTTCATAGATATTATGTATCTAGTAGATATGCTGTCATCAATAGGTTAAGTAGTGTAATATTATTGTTATATTGTTTTAATTGAACAGAATCTGTCTTTCCCGTGTTGACCTCTACAGCCATCAGAGAGAGTGTCGTACCATTAACAGTGGCGCTCTTTAAATAACCTATATTAGATGTCCAATAATGATGATAATGATTGTTTTATTAGTTGTGTGATGCTGCAAGGATAATTATATCACTTTCTATCAAAAGTGACGCTTGACAAGATGGCGGCGTTAGTTCTGATTTTGACCACGTGTCAAAATTTATCCTTGTAGCGCTCGTACCACTTGTACACTACGATTTTTGAGCCTAGTACATTAGTTCCTATTGCGAAGATTTGTTGACATCAGACATCAGATAAATCTGACATTTTTGACAAATATATGGCAGAAAAAACTGCAAGCTGACAGTACGTGCAGTTAAAACTGAACATGTGTAGATTGTTTCATTTAGTTTGACGTATGCAAGTACAGTCCGCTATCGAGTGATCAGAGTGTTATGTATATTTACATGTATGCTGGAGGGTCTGTGCACTTTCCAGCTGACTGTACAACATGTGGCACAATGCAAGGTGGTCCCAAAGGCTCTGAACGAGCAGTATTCTACATTTTATCGAGATTACACCTACTTGTTCTGTACCTGTAACTTTAAGCGAAAATATATATTAAATAGAAAATAAAACACAAAACTGAGTTTTAGAAGTTTTACTTATTTTAATAAATAACCAGCTTAGTTTACAAAAGCGTCACATTTTTTTGGATTTTTTATACAATTTTATTGGAAAATATCATTTGAAACTAACTAAGTGATAATATAATCGTTTTATTGCCAGCTGCGGTAATAATTTCAATGAATAGTTTTTCTCTTCTCATTTTTTTTCTTCATATTTATAATATTTTATTTAAAAAATACGCTCCCCTATTTAAGGGTTGGATCACGATCCTTAATAATAAATAAGGACTAGTCGCAAAAAACGTTTATGTCTATTCTCTTCACAGGACATTTCACAATGTGAGGTCACATTATTATCATGGAAGTATCACTACCAAGTAGCACTTTAAAACAATAAAAAAGTGGAAACATTAGATGGTAAAACAACGTCTTGGCAACACCATACTTAATACCCCATGAAAAAGAGAACATTTAACTCTTTGTTTTCTTATTCAGAGCTCATGGTGTGTCAAGACATTTACTATTATTTTCTAGACATTTCATTCAAATGAATGCGTGTGCCAGGAGATGACGAATTTTTCAAAATACTAATATCATAACATAACATGCAAAGAAGCTTCGATACAGAAAATATTTTACTGCAATATGTGATATGGCTGTAATATATTATTGTCACTTTTTCTGTCTGGAGCATACTTTTTAATCTGTCTGTCTTTCTGTCAAACTTAAAACTTAGTAGAAAAGGATGCACTATACCAAAACATTAGAGTGCGGCTGAAACAACGATAGGAAAAATGGTTTCCAACCACACATTGCAGAAAAAATATTTCCCAAATAGAATGGCATTACCAGAGCAAAACATCGAGGTATAAAGGCTAAACTGTTACAACACATAGGCGCTCCATTCGCCGAAAATATAGTGACTCATCTTTCACACAATTGCGTACAAATATAAAAGAGAAAGAGCTGCCGGCCAATCACAATTCGTTATTAAAACGCATGCGTCAGCAGCGCCAAAAACTGACCAATCACAAGCGTGGAAATTCCTCACCATCAGTTTCGACGAATGAAGTGAAAGCATAAGTTTTGAATCTAAATTACAAGAATGAGTCAATTGATAGACATTATATTATAAGAATTCAAGTGAATAACGACAGATATTCCGAAAATACATCTGTATTTATTTAAAATACAGCCGTCGTATTTTTTTAACATAACCAATAGTTAACTATGCTTCATCTATCTCTCACTAAATTAATTTATAGTTATTTTATTCAAATATATTTCAATATAACATCCGTCGTTTGACATAGTAATTATTTGACATAGTAACTATACAAGAAATGTTATGGCTACATACGTATATGTATCGAAAGTTTAATACCGTGATAAAATAAAAAGGCAACTACGATAAATTCTCCACCAAAATTTCATATGATTTGTTCATAAATACAAAAGATATACTCGCAAGTAATAAATTATAATTGTGAGGAATAATTGAGATCCCATGGCCGTGTTACATGTTCTAATTTTAATTTAAACACTCAAAATAAGAATTGACATCATTTTCACACAATTTTTTATGTGCAGGATAAAATGTACCAAAATATCACAAAGTGATCTTGAAAAAATTTTTACAATAAATTTTGATGTGCAACAACAAAATAAAAAAAGGAAATCATCACTTAACAGTACTGATACTTGGGATTACCCAAATGAATAACACAATTCTTCACTGAAGAAATAATATATTATCATCACAATCGTAAGACTACAACAAGAAAGTTCATAACGCAATGTGCCTACCTCGCAAGAACTGTAACGTCGCATTTATAATAACTGTATACTTCAATCACCATTCTAGATACACAATGAGTAATTTCAGACGTAAATATCTAACCTCTGAAATACTTGAGAACTGTTTGACAACGTAAGTTTTGAAGACGTCGTAAAACGCACTAGGCAGCGCTACTAAAGTTTAAACCCTAAAGTCAAAATTTGCCAATACATAAAGACTAATTTAGTGATTTCGCATAGCGATATTTTGAGTGTTTTAAGCCTCAATATTTGGGCACATAATTGTAACTATTAGAAGTGGGAATTCAGTAAATGGTACTGCCCTAAACAACAGTTCATATAGAGCGCAGGAGTCAAATTGTTTTGTCAAAATGGTACCCAAATCGGCTTGGTAAAAATATTGGTTTTATGGAAAATCTAAGAATGATGGTACGGATATAATACGAAGTAAGGACTGTGCTCCCATGGACCTAAACCCTGTAACCACGTATATCAAACAGTCCTCTAGTTATTTCTCGCATACAAAAACCTCTCTTTTAACAATCAAAGAAGAGCAATTTAAGAGTACATTCAGAGTGCAAGATCGACGGAAGAGTATTGAGGTATTTTCTGTACAATTTAAAAGATTTCATAACATAGATTATATCATAGTAGGATGGTCTGCCGAGTTGCTCGTTGTCATTATAATTTATTCATACTTTCATTTTAGTTCCAATAGTCATTTTTTTATTAAGACTACATAATGTTTCGATATGAACCGGTTTAGGAACAACTACATTCTTAATTTTGATTAGTTTAGACGGCTATGTATGGAATCTTGATTTCTGTCCAATAGTGAGTCAACTTGAAATAATATTCAAGTTGTTTTCTATAATCTCTCACTGGTATGTTGCGTAACAAATATATTTGGTCATTTTGAGAATCAATTTTGAAACTTACACTAATAGATTTAAAGTTGGTTTCCGATCGCCCAATAACACAGGAACAATGTAATAAAAAATCGATCTTATTTCGTCAGAGTTTATGTGACATTTTATAACCTTTAAAGTAGTATACAGTTTAAGAACAGGAACTTTGAATCTGTTAAAATACTCTGTCTACAATCAAGAAGTTCCTACACAGCCGTTTATTAGAAATACAGAACCAGCTACCTCCCACTATAGTAAATCGATCGATTACACTGACACAGAGTAATCCTTACCAGTCAGGCATCTGTAGTTATACTTTCTTGTGTGACTTCCACTTCTGACTTTGGTGGTTGGGGTTCTTCACTGACTTCACTGGTGACCTCCCTGACCTCCCTGACCTCCCTGACCTCTTTCTCCTTGACCACTTCCTCTCTGATGTCCTCTTTAGTCTCTTTCACTTCGGAAGGTTTGGAGTCAGTGGAGATAGACGAGGATGTTAGACTATTAGGTTGTGACGATTCTTTGCTGGGCGGCTCTGCTGAACTCCTGCTCTCAGACGGTTTCTCTTTAGACTCTGAGGATTGAGAACATGATTTTAGTTGGAGAAAATTCATACCAAATAAGGGGAAAGAGTATTTGTGATAAATTAATATTTTTTTAAAATTTACACTTTGTGTTGTGACGTAATGATGGAACTCCATTATTAAGAATGAAATCACGTTTTGTACACTAGTTCCACTTTATTATACAAATTTTATTAAATTGCAACCGGTTTCGAATTACTCTTTGCCTGAAGATGAGTAATTCGAAACCGGTTGCAATTTCATCTAGTTTGTATAATAAAGTGAAACTAGTGTACAAAATAATCTTTAATTTACAAATTCAACTCTATTTGAGGTAGCTAAGCAATAAACTACTGAAAAAATCAATCAAACAACTATTTATCTTTGACATCTATTATTATACTATCATATGTTCAAATATTCACACTTATAGGCGGCATACATTCGTGTCCATGATGATTAGGTTTCCGAATGCGAATTTCAAATTCAACCAATCAGAACCCGCGATACTTTTCACGCAGACTTTTAGATTGGATTTCATGGATTCTGGTTGGTCGAGTTCAAACTTCGAATTTGGTAACCTGACCAGGTAAACAACTGTATGCAGAAGCCATAATGAGAAAAGGAATACTAGTTTTTATTCTTTTTTATCATACGGACATTCTAATTGAATTGATATCCATTTAAATTGTACAAACTTACACTACCTTCAAATATCAAATTACAACTTCAAGTTCATATTTTCAAATTTAAACGTAAAGTTAAAGTGCTAACAACAGCTAACCGACTAATAAAACTACGCTCAATATTACCATATTGCGTCAATATTACCATATGTTTACTCAATATTACCATATTGACAATCTACCTACTATTGTACTAACTTTTGTACTAACATTCAAAATAAAAAGCGCGGCAAACTGAAAATAGGACTCCTCTCCTAAATTGAAAACTATCCCTCCATCTGGCAATTATATCCTTGCAGCGAATCTATCTTGTTCTTCAAATTGATGAACAAAATTGGCTTATTCTTCGTAATTGCTATTGTTCAAACGTGAATTAATGAACGCTTGAAACGATAGCCGTGCCCACAGGAGATCTTTGGAAAGGGAAAATTTGGTTCAAAGATTTCTATAATACTATAATACTATTTCTTATTACAATAAGATTGAAGCTGAAGATGAAATTTTAATAAATATATTACCACTGATACATTTTTTTAAATAAGCCTAAGCCTTATTCTAGAAAATAAACCTATGCGATTAAAATAACGTTGATAAAATAATAACGGTGGAAAAGTCACCGTGATCGGCAGTCTAAAAGAATCATAACCCACCAAAAAAAGCCACAAAAAATAAAATAAGAAGTAAATAGAAAAGCCATGCGTTGCATCAAACTATTGAGATCACTTGTCGCCTCGGCCACTACTGCGCTTGACTGTACTACTGCGCAATAACTGTCAGGCGTCAGATACTATGGGAAAAATATCGGGTAATCTGCATAGCGACAAAGTACGCATAATATCTTATTTTGATATCTGTGGCATAGGCAGTAGAGTCGTAAATCGCTTGCACCAATACGGCCTTGAATTCACGTCTTAAAGATTAAGAACATACCTGCTCCATGTGACGTCGGCCAAGGCTTTCTGACGAACATGTTTTCCACGATCCTGTCGATGTTGTCCTTCTCTGTCGAATTAGCCGCTCTGCAAGAGGGACAGAGAGGGTATGAGTTTATGTCGCATGTGAGTGATAACGCAAGAGAAATGATATAGGTGGAAGCAAGTTGATTTTTGAAACTACATTTGTTACCGTTGGGTGAAAAAAAAACTAGTTTTCTTCTTGAAACTTTAACAGGGCTATGTGGAGCTATAATTTCAAAAAACCCTGAATTAAGAGTTGGTTGGTAAGTTTGATTTTAGGTTATTTTTCATTAGAGACTGGATCCAATATTATAGTACCAAAAAAGAGACTAATGTGGCTGAAAAGTGAAACTGCCAAGAGGATGTAAGGCAGATCGGTTTTTTTGCTTTGTAGAAGTAGATATGTGAGTACTATCGCTACGAAAAATCTAAGTATGGATAAATAAATAAAAAAATTTGTGACACTTGTGCACGGGCATACCGACACTTGTAAGTTCTCTTATACGTCTTCTATCACTACAAAGCCAATTTTTTCTTGTATTCGATGACATAGGGTAACCTACAGCGCCCACACAGTCTATTAGGTAGGGTAGGTGAGTGTGGTGTGTCGCGATTCGGTAGGAGTAGGTGGGTGTGTTCGCTGTGTAAGTGTGTCATGACTCACCGATCGCCAGCTTGCTGTGGCAGCGCGGGCCTCACGATGGGGATGGCCTGCGTGGGTCGGCGCGTGGGTCGCGCAGGCAGCTCCTGCTCGCTACAACTGTAGTAAGTCACGCCTCCCGCCTGTGTAGCCTGGGTCAAACAGGACTATGTTAATAAATAAGGTAACCGACAGAAAAACGAACCGGGTCAAACAGGACCACGTTAATAAATAAGCTGACCGACAGAAAAACTAGTATCCCCAAAAAAGGTTCTAAAATAACCTTGATATGTTAAGGTTTATTGATTTGTCAGATAGGCCCACATATCAACCTAACCGACAAAAAACTGAAATCCTCAAAAAAAAATCTAAAATTCTCTATTTCTATGTCAAAAAATGACGGAAACCCCCAACTCAAATATAATACCGAACCAATTTAAATAAAATAAAGCTAGGAACCATCTCGATCAAACTAGTAATGAGGCTGGATATATTTTCACTGCTACATTTTATAGACATTTGTTTAGTAAAGTCACAGGCGAAACCTATCACCAGAAGAGAACTACTCGTCTGATACCACCCATGGCCCCCTCAACGAAGACCCAAATTTAGGAAATAAATGCATCTAGGATAGCCTAGAGAGCCTAGAGAGCCTAGAGAGAGAGAGTATAGAGAGTATAGAGAGGGGGGACTTATCATTATTATTTTTGCTTTTATTTTTTTATCTCAGCAACTTAGTGTGACCGGTGATATAAGTGACGCTCACGGGATTACTCCAAGTGAGGTACACTTTCACTTTATTATTATTTTTATTTGGCTAGCCAGGCATTTGACCTGGTGACCAAATAACGTATAGGTAGGTCAACGAGGCCGAAAAGCAGACTACTCACGTAGTTGTGGTGAGGATACAACTGCGGATGAGGGTAGGGCTGTGGTGGTTGCGTGTATATCGCTGCCCCACCGTAGACTGCACCGCTACCGCTTTGCTGGAGAAAAAGAAGAAAAAAAACACGTGTGTTAAAAACAAAACAGAAAATAAAATAAAAAAAAACAAAATACAAATTTTCAAAAATATTTAACTAATTTAAAAACCGCAATGATATCGGTCCATCCGTTCGGGAGCTATTATGCTACAAACAGACACACCGCACATACACAGATACACAGACACACAGATAAACACGTCAACCTTATAACAGTCCTCGTTTTTAGTCGAAATTAAAAATACACATAAAAGAAATTAAACTTATTAAACAATGACACAGACAGAATCACACCTCCACACATACACAGAGCTACAGACACACAGATAAACACGTCAACCTTATAACAGCGCTCGATTTTAGTCGAAATTAAAAATACACAAAAAAAAATTAAACTTCTTAAACAATGACACACAGAATCACACCTCCACATATACACAGAGCTACAGACACACAGATAAACACGCCAAACTTATAACACCCCTCTTTCTTCACCGGAAGTTAAAAATCCACCAAAACGGTAATGTTTGCAAAAGTTGACAACACCGGTAGGTAATAGTTACCTGCATATACTGTGCAGGCATCATTGCGGGTGGCGCGTATCCTTGCGCTGGTTGCATTTGACCTGTAAGAAATTATTTCTTTTATTTCTGAACTGCTATTGCAATATAAAAGGGTGACAATAAAGTATTCAGTGTCTTTTTCTAATTTCAAACTCAAAATTTCATCAAAATTTGGTACGTATGTCCCAGGACCCAAATTTAAATAGCTCTCTCAGATTGCATACAAAGAGTAATTGGTTTATATGTTACAAAACGATGTTAATATGTACCCAATAACTGTCTACTGTTTAATGTAAATAAAGTTGTACTATTCTATTCTATTCAGGAGTAGAATACCAAAATATGGTATGAAAAATCTGTCCAGATTGACTTAGCTTATTCGGTAAACAAATATGGCGTACTAGCGACCAAAGACAACTAATGGTGTTAGGGTATGCCTGAAAAAATCATAGACAAAATGGGTTTCCGAATGTCAATACGCCAATATTTTTTTAATCTGTGCCAGTAAGTGATGGTGAAATTTATATTTTCAGTAAAATTATGTATTTAAATGGATAACTTGCAGAACTATTTGTTGAAATTCACATTCCATGTGTTTCTCATATAATTCAAGACAGTGTTCGTAGCATGATTGATACGGCAAGTCGTGATTTCGTTCCAAGTCCTACCAAATATGACAAGTATGTATGTACAGAATGTATTGTGTATGGTATGTATGGACTCACCCATGGAGTGTTGCGGCAGGTTGTGCATGGCATGGTGTCCATGCACCAGCGGCGGTTGCTCTATAAGACCTAGCCGGACTTGCTGTGGGAAAAAAAATACAGTTTATAAAGGTCCACTAGGAAGTCAGGTTATTGACAGATTCGAAAAAATTTAGGGATTCAAGTAAGCCTGTTAAACGTTACAACCACATCATTAATATTACTTTTTAAAGTAGACAGTATAATCTTACAGAATCTGTGATAATTATACAATAATTAAGTAAATGTACAATAAATATTTATATAAATAAATAAATAAATTATAGCTACTTCTGAATGATTAACTTTTTTTTCTAACTAAATTATTAATGTCTATCGTAGACAGTTATAGTTTGATTATTTTTTAGTCTATTTTTCATGAAAAAACTGCTGACAATTATTCACTAAGGTCGAATAATAGACGATTTTACTCGCTATTCGATAAATATATACAAAATTGCGAATAATTTTGTATGAAAGTATGTATGTATGTATGTACGTACCTGCTGTGGATGCTGCGGTGGCGGCGGCAAAGCGTGCGGTGGCGACGGCCCGTGCGGCGCCGCACCTCGGAGTTGCTACGGACGTACGGAGTAGGGGTAAGTTACGTACACTTATAGAGAACAATGCGAGCATTACACCTGGCTAAAATCAGCCGACAAAATACAGAAGCGAAAGTTGTGAGGGTAGTCAAAGTAGAATGTATTGCTCGTAAAGTAAGGTCCATTTTTGTATCACGCCATTGCAAATTAAATGAAAGATCGTAAAAATAAAATTGATATCGTTAAAAAGCTATTATTATTATTTCAAAATTCAAGTTATTTTTTCAAAAGTCACACCGGGAAACAAACCTGGAGTCGACTTTAAGTCCATCACTATAGTATTCTTCCTGTACTACTTCCTCAGTTGGGAGGCTCCCAATTCGATCGGGATAACCCGCTATACCCTACCTCACTGAAATTGCCTAGCTAGCACTTATAAAAAAATGTATGTGTGTATGAGTGTAACTTACCTGTTGTAATAGCTGTTGTGGATGCAATGGTGGGGGCGCGGCGGCCGGTAAAGTGGGCGGTCCACTCGGCCCGTACTCAGCTAGAAGACAAACACTCAAATTATAATGACTACCACACTACTAAAACCGCATCAGAATTTGTACTGCAGCAGTGCTGTTCGGAAAATTTATACGAAAAATCATTGAGTGGGCGGATAATTATGCGGATGAGTGTACTTACAAGATTTTTGTACAAATAAAATTTCCTAGTCATAGTATGTGTCTTAGTCACAATTCATACATACCAGCATGATACCGATGTTGATTCTGGGTCTGCGGTCCTTGCGTCTGTGGGGGCCCCTGTTGGACAGGGCCCTGCGGGGGCCCCTGTTGGGGTCCCTTCTGCCCCTGTTGGGGTGGGGCCTGTTGGGAGTAGGTGTCCAATGGCCGCTGGCGAAGGCTACTGTAGCGCTTGCTGCCTCGCGGCTCTGGGCCTGTGTGGAAACAAGTTTGTGAGAACCATGTGAAGTTATAGATACACTCATTATAAGAAAATGTTACAGTCTTTTCAAATATTGTGGGCAAAGCTGAAGCTTACTACGGACTACATATATCGGTCTAAATAGTAATACAACGTCATTGTGTACAAGAAATATACCACTTTGTGTGGCCGATAGTATTTTTTTTATTTATAATACTTTATTGTACTTAAAGGAGATTGTAAAAATGCAATTATACAGTATTTACAGGTACTTATAGACGTAAAAAAGTACCTAAAAACAGCTGTTTTGACCTAAATATGGCTGACTTGCAAAACTGCCGAGAAAATGCAGAATGCCAAGAACCGGGCGAAGCGGAGTATAAAGACCCTGGCAGAAGCCGGAATAGATCACCCGGATGGCGATTTATTTATTTATTTAATACTAATGAACAAAAACATGAAAACAATGTTACGAAAAAAATAGTAAGAAACTATGGCACAATATTTGATGATGATTCTCATTATAATTGCTGTTTATCTGTTTGTGTTAATTGCTGGATATCCTATAAATAAATAAATAATCGACTTGTAATCGAACTAGACTCGATGAAAGCTTACCGGTAGGCTGTGGCGGTGCGTGCGCTGCATTCGCTGCGTTCGCTGCATTCGCTGCGTTCACTGCATTCGCTATATTCGTTGCATTCGCTGCGTTCGCTGCGGGCTGCCTAGGCGGTGACCTGCTTGGCGGGCCCGTGGGCTGCTGGGTAGGCTGTTGGGATGGGCATTATGTTTAGACAGATAGACAGACACGGCGTGGGACTTTGTATTTAACCCCTAATGAAAAAAGAGAGGTGGTATAAATTTGGCGGGTGTCTGTGGGTTTGTGTATATGTGGCTTTGTGTATCTGTAGCTTTGTGTATCTGTAGCTTTGTGTGTCTGCAGCTTTGTGTCTGCGGCTTTGTGTATCTGTGGCTTTGTGTATCTGTCGGTGGTAGCTCGCGAACGAATAAACCAATTTGAATGCAGTTTTCTCAATTTGAAAACCAGTTCAGTCGAGATGTTCGTTTCATTAAAATCGATCTAGTAGTTTAGAAAATGTTCCGCAAACTCGGTCGGGATTATCCGACTTTTTTGTCGGTTAGGCTCTTTAATATAGTAAGATAGATAAACCGTGATTGCTGATGCAAAACATAATACAATTTAAAAACAATACAGTAGATACAGTAGCATGTACAGATAGTATGAAGTGATAGTGTTAGTGATGTGAGTATATTAAGAAAAAACTAATACTTACAGTGCTCTGCACAGGTGGTTTCTTCTTCCCTTGCTCGGTAGGCACTGGCCTCTGCTGAGCCACAGCCGCACTCACACGCCGACCCGACGGTTGGCTTAGAGTAAGAATATATATATTATAATAGGAAAACAAGACTGAGAAGTCAAAAAATTAGACTGAGAGATGGATAGACGAAGTCCGGAAAGACCTGCGTGAACTCCAGATGACCAGAACCAACTGGGAACAAATGGCACAGGATAGGGACCAATGGCGAATTCTTGTGTCGGAGGCCAAAATCCACTCCGGGTCGTAGGTTATCCACGTCATCGAGTACAAGAAAAACTCTACTATTCTAGCGATAGCAGACGTTTGGGAAACCCACAAGACGTTGGCCTGACCAAGCACAAATTGCTCCAAAAAAATGTTTGGTATAGATGGAAGACGGCTAGGGAAATTTAAATTGGTGAGAAAGTAAAGGAGCTATAAAAAAGATGTCAAATTGTACGTCTCTGGCAAAAAGGGGTATTTGTATTTTGGCGAAACGAAGATGTGACGTCAGAGTTTTGAATTAAAACAAGTAACAAAAAATCAATCAATCAATGAGAGATTTTCCGAGAGCGGATGAAAAAGAAACAATAGTTCAAATAATTCTCAAAAATCAATCAAAACGAGACCGTTACATGTATAAAAATGTAGATAGTTTGCGCTTTCTTCTCAGACAAAGCACTAAAACGAAGTATCTTTTCACGAAACACCTTTCCGAGTAACTTCGGTTACCAAATTCAATACTTGAGAACCCTGTCTAAGCAGCGCCATCTAGTGAGGGACCGCGAACCACACTTTTTAATTATTAAAGTGGCTGTCTAAAAACCTCCTACTGAGCAATGAGATATGAGAAAGATTGCTCTGCTCACCTGTTATTGAAGACAGAGGCAGTGATTGTGAGATTCTCGATTTGAGGCAGTTTTTCTTTGACGAACTCTTTTTTGGGCGGGGCTGGCTTAGGGGTTCTGTGGAACGAGAAGGGCTTAATATAAAGAATAAGAGAATAAGAAAAACAAGCCTTCAATGCTAGAGTAAATAGGCTGTTCCTAGACAGGTATGCGCCATCTTCGACCGCATCGTCGCTAGCTAGCAGTGAGATGGCGATAGCAAGCATTGCTAGACCGATTATTAAAAAAATGAAATTCTACTTGTCACACATCAATCATGTGTGTGGATGTGTGTGTGTGCGCGCGTATATTTTAGTTGTTACTTGTCAAGTGTATCTATCTACGAAATAAATATTTTACATAACAATATTGACCTAACCTCACCATTCACATCTTTATTTTACGTAATTATAACTATTAAGTCGTAATTTTTTTTTGCTTATTTATACTAGCTTTACATGTTTACTAGCTATACTAACTCGGGTTCCAAAATAGGGCCTTAATAGCACAATCTACAATTAGTTGTGTATTTCCAGAAAGGTGTAGCTTTCTTTTTTAGTCTGCAACAACAATCAACTCCCTTCCACCGTTTCCAACAC
Source organism: Blastobasis adustella (assembly GCA_907269095.1). Taxonomy (NCBI): domain Eukaryota; kingdom Metazoa; phylum Arthropoda; class Insecta; order Lepidoptera; family Blastobasidae; genus Blastobasis; species Blastobasis adustella. Next base: position 6,230,190 of record OU026132.1, read on the forward strand.
TCACCTATTACTATTCCCGTTACGGTCACGGTCGCGGTCGCGGTCACGTTCGCGTTCCCGGTCGCGGCGGTCGGGGCGCGGTCGCGGCTGCCGAGCCCGCACGCTCTCGTTGCGTCTCAGGGAGGCGCTGTCAACTGATTCCGCTGATGAAGGCTGCGATTTGGACCGCGGACGGATGGGTCGGCGGCGGCTGGTTGGATGAGATGATAAGTCAGGTTTAGAGTACAGGTAACAGCATAGCGACTTACGCAAACCCAGCAAAGATGGGCTGAGTTGACAAAAATGTGCAGTTATATTTGCAGGTGTGTAGCAAAAAACTTCTTTTACGAATATTAGAAGCAAGTTAAATGGGGGTAGGGTGCTTCAAACGAAAAGAGAATACAACAAAAAAATCCCTCATCTCAAATTTTTTTTCGTTACCTACCATGCGAAATCAAATTTGGCACAGTCAAATTTATGGACAAGCGTGAGTCGTCAATTATATGTAGTACATGACTTGAAACAAAAAAAATTTTTTTCTTGTTTTTTGTCAAATACATATAAAGGGACAGCAGTTGCAAAAAAATTTACAAAAAAGCACATTTACAGGCATGAGGCATTTCATTTTAGTCCTCACAGTGGCAACGAACCTCCAGTTCTTAATTTTTGTTGCCTGCGACCTAAATGTACGAATCGTCGATGTTACGTACGACAATGACTGCTTACTATCAGCTAGGCTGTCTGCTCATTCATCCCTATTTAGTAAAAAAAAACACATACCCGTTCTTAGCGGCGTCCAACTCTGGGAAGTCTTCAGCTGTGGGGGGTTTCCGCGGCGGTTGCGCCTGCGCAGCGCGCCGGTACGCCTCCTCATCCTCCCATGTCCGTGTATACTTGTTAGGGCCACGGCTGATGGGGTAAAACGGATGCATATAGATACATGCGGTTTGTGGGTGAGGGATAAATATACATTATGATGTCAAATGTTGAATGTAGGGACACCTATCGTCTTTCATCCCACATATTATCGGGTTTTAAAGTATTGTAAACCCGATATGTGTAATGAAATTGTAGTGAATAACCACGAAAGTCTGAAAACCTACGTCTTACGTGATTTAGAGGCACGGTAAAAAAAGACTAATAAAATCACTTTCAATACCATGAATAGGGTGTTTCTAGACAGGCATGCTCCATCATCAGCCGCATCGTCACTTACCACCAGGCGAGTTGGCGGTCAAATGTTTGGCAAGTGTTATAAAAAACTCAGGTAGATCAAATGATGTATGAATGTGTATGTAATGTCCAGACAATTCAATCAGCACGGCCGGGAGTCGAACCCGGTGCCTTGTGCAAGCACAAAGGCGTGGTGACCACTTGACGCCTATAGGATGAGTAACCGTTAACGTCATATACACGAAAAATATGAGTGTATTACATGTAATTGTATTAAGTGAAAAGATGAAAGATGCCAAAGCTACAATAAATTACTTACAGTACAAGCCAGTAAATAACGCACATCGGCTAGCTTCGGCTTCGTATTTGCTCACACGCGTGCGACAGAGACGGCGCTTTACGAAGCCGACCTAGCCAATGTGCATTATTTACCGAATACTTTTTACTAAGGCGATTTAATTATTATGAGATCTCGAATGCTCGATCAAGTTGAGTGTGGTTTATAAGAGCTTGGCTGGCCGCGTACATACGTTTTCCTGGTCAGGTTCCCGAATTCGAATTTTGAACTCGGCCAATCAAACTCCGCGAAAAACAATCAAAAGCCCGCGTAAAAAGTGTCGCGGATTATGATTGGTCGAATTTGAAATTCCTATTCGGAAACCTAATCAGGAAAACGGATGTATGCGGCCGGCTTTAAGCGTATTATATATATTTTCGTAAGCGAAATTAAGTGTGCAATGAACGATAATACAAAAAGTTTCATTTCCTATGATTGAAATTATAATTCAAAAATATCGAAATCATGCAATTTTAAATCCAATTTTTAAAATAAGAATACTAAACAATAAAATCATGCAAATTTGTTTACAAATTTCACTAACCGCCAATGCCTTTGTCTTCCGATTTTAGATTGCATATATTGTAAATAATAAATAATGAGAAACATTATAATTATTTTAATTATGAAAAAGTTACCAAATAAAAAGGACAGTCACATTAAATTGTAATTGAAAAGTGTTGAATATTCGTAATGTTTTTCATGTATCGTAAGACAGATCCTTCACAGATTGGTTCTCCAATTAAATGTTTATATACTAGTCTTTGCCCGCGGTTTCGTCGATGCCAGCATGTAGGTAAGATATTATGATTTTTATGATTTTTTTATTTTAACTTTAAGTTAGTTACGGATTTATTGCTAACGGATATAGCATTGCTATGACATACTGATTACCCCATAAAAAATTTACATTATCATTGTTAGAATACCCTATAAGTATACTTTTCCCGCCAAGTCATATTTGCATTGAATAGTAAATGCAAACAGCATTGTTGTGTTCCGGTTTGAAGGCATATAAGGCATATCAACTTAGTGCTTACACTCACACTGACCTGCATCACATTTTTGCTAAAAGAAACTTAAGTACATGAACCGTAGGGTCGTTTATCGCTTGTCACTGATTAGTTCAAAGTGTAGGCCATTCCGACTCACCCATAGCGTCGGTTGCGGCGCGCATGAGGCGGCGCGTCCTCATTCCTGATGTCATAGCCGTAGATCGAAACCAACTCGTCTCGCGATTTCGGCATCTGGTGGTGGAGAAGGGTTTTGAACTCTTTTTTTAATGTTTTATGGTAGAGAAACAGGTGAGCGGGCAACCTGATGGGAAGTGGTCACCGCTGCCTATAGACAATAGCAGCACAAGGGGTATTACAGGCAAGCGGATTACCTGATAGAAAGTGGTCACCAAATCCCCGCCACATAGAGCACTGGAAACCTTACGCACCGGCAGGAACACATCACCATTCGGAATAGTATTCAAAGATCATGGTCTAGGATACCCCAAATACCCGCTACATGGAGAGCACTGGAAACCTTACTCACCGGCAGGAACACAACACTATTGAAAACAGTAACAGTTTAGCTGCAGTATTATATAAGTGGCCGTGTGGTGTCCAGCAGAGTAGAATAGCACCAACCCCTTACACTCGTGGGTGTCGTGCAAGGCGACTAATGTTTTCGAGGCCAAAGATCTAGAGTCGCCGTAGGCTGGAAAATGTGCAGCAGCGTTTTCCATTGTTATATTTATACTACGCGATCTCCAACCCGCCTGCCAAGCGTGGAGATTATCGCAAGATTATCTCCCTTTCGTGGGAGAGGCCCTAAGTCCTGCAGTGGACTGTTATGGGCTGTGATGATGATTCTGTAAGGTGCAGGCACTTATTACAAACCTGCTCGTTCGCGTTGTACTTGTCGTGAGACCACTTGTTGATGGTCTCAGACTTGCGAGGCGGTCGGCGGCGCTCCGACGCCGCATCTCCGCCCTCCTTCTTCTCGGACGCGGTCTCAGATGTGGTGTTGGTCGACTCTTCACCGCTGGGGGGACAACAGGCAGTGTTAAAAAAGAATTCAAATCAAATAGGTAATTTACTTGTGAAATACAGGTACAGCAAGAGATTACAATTAAGAGATACCGAAATAAACAATTATGAAATAATTGCTTATTCAAATTATATAAAATACTGATTTGGATAATAATAATATGTCAAATTGTTACAAATGTGAATTTGAATCAGTATTAACACTTTCATTGCGAGCCAAAGTATCAAAAAGTCAGGCGCGGTTGTAACAAACTATACGCGTGTTGAGCCTACGCCGATTGAGTCCTACATGGCGCGACGCGAGTGCGTAGGCATACGCGGATTGAGTCCATACATTTTTGATTTTCAATAAGTATATTATTTTGTCCGTGTTAGGTTGCTTGTTACCATCATCTTATATACTTATGTTAAATAAATTTTATTTAGGTATAGTGCAAGTGCATAAGTGCATGACCACCTTAAGAATCATATTCCTTTGCACTACAGTGCAGTTCTTAAACGGATTTTTTAGCATTAATGAATTGCATTTTTACTTATTAAATGAAAAATACCCCAGCGGAATCTTTACATTGTATTTTACATCAACAATGTTTACCTGTCTACCACAAATAACTACATTCATAGCATTATGCGTATTCGTAATATGGTGGATATGGGTACCTCGCGCACAAGGTGCAAAATAAATATGTATTCATTAACAGAAATCCAAAGTGCGACAGGTCTATGACTCCCTAGTTCACAGGTTTTGGACAAATAATGTGTTAATTTGTTCTTTTCTCATTAGCAGGTAAAATTTTACACCCGTAACTCCTCGTAAATACTAAGGAATGTAATTAAGAAAAGTACAAAGGGGGTCTTATCGCTAAAAGTGATTTACAAACAATCATCGTCTTTTTCTCTCTCGGATCTTTAGAAGACATTATCTCTCTATTCTTACTGATAAGATTGTGGTCTTTTGTTCTTCTATACCCATTGTTCTTTTTTTTCTAACCATTTTCCTTTTATACATTTTAAAGTAAAACTGTTATCGGTATATTTTCTTACGTGGTATTTAGTTTTTGGGTGGACAAAAATATCGACTCAAGGTTAGTTGTGTTACTTTTGAAAAATTACTCAATCTAGCAATGGCAATGCCGGATTTTATGGACCAGTAGCGCCTCCTTTGATTTCGCTGTTACAAGGACCAAAGCAATTTTTTTTGTTTAAAATTATGGAACCAAGCAATACTTATTATTAGTATGTAGTATTAGTAACGGCTTCGAACGGAAAGTAACCTTAACAAATATGAATCACTGTCAACCAAAAAGTGTGTCTGTATATTTTGAATATATTTACAATAGACTAATTTACGGCGATTAAGAAACAGTAATAGAATAAGAATTTTTAATATTTTTGTCTGTCTGTTTGTACACACTAATCTCCGGAACTACTGGACGGATTTGAATGAATCTTTTTTTGTTGTGTAGCTATTAAGCCCGGGCGACGTATAGGGTATAATTGATTCTGAAAACTGAAAAACCTGATCTAAAGCCATAATAGATACAGCTTGACCTCTCCGTAGTACTAGCGTTCATACATTAGGGAGGTCATTTAAAATGGTCGCTCAAGAAAAAGATAAACCACCCTAAAAACGAACGAAAAGATTCGTAAGCATTTCCATCATATCTCCCAAAACTTTACATCAAACATTGAATACACAAAATCCGTCAATGAACACCTACATAGTAACACAATAGACCTGGTGACTACCATCTATGATGAATGGGATCATATTTAGTATAAACACTTACACTGCAGTTGTTTGTGTTTACAATAACAACAAATGTGCCCATATTGTAGTTTTATGATTACTTTTAGGCATCTAGGTATTGTTTGTACTTGATAATAATAATTATCATCTTGGCGTTAATGTCCCAGTTGTGCCAAATTTATTTTATTTTTTTATTAACAGATCACAGCAACATAAAATATATAAATGTTGATATTGAATCTTTACTTAAAATTTAATCTGCTTAGTACAACAGGGCCTCCTGACACAAGTAAACCTTTACTTAAACGGAGACCCCTACAACATATAAAATTGTGATTGTAAATTTAGTTGATGGAATAAATATTTAATTATTTTCTATTTAATCTAATACATTTTTGTTTTAATTTGTAGTATCATTGCATGGTTCCAATAAAAGACTGCAGGTCACAATTAATGGCACATTTACAAACTGACACATTAAAATTTATCAAAACGTCACATTATCAAAATGCCACTGTCTTTGCTGTGTGGTAATTTACTTTATTTGTGTGTAAGTGTAATTTTATTGTAAACTTTAATGCACTGTAATTTTTATTACTATTTCGTGCATAAAGTCTTTAGGTTTGGGGCTCCCCTTTCCCGTACGGACTCAAATTCGGTCCTTTGTACGTGAGTGCATAAAGTGTAGAATAAATAAAGAAATTTACTAGTGTTGATTTTGCTTATAACGTGGTAATGATGTTACATATTGAGAAGACACTTGTGCTCAAAATTAAAGACATTAAAGATGATTAAAGGGTACTTCATTCTGGAAGTCCAAGTTAAGAAAACTTTTTAAATAATGTCACAAAATCATTGTTAGGTACTTTAAAAATATCTGTCAAAATAACTTGCATTGCAATAAAAAAATAACTGTAATAAGCCTACTTCTGTTTGTGCAATGCCAAAAAAACCTTATAAAAACCACTCAGAGATATGATTCTTAAAATTATAATGCACATTTGTATCGTATTTAAAAATCGTTGCATATCTACTTAATTAGGTAAGTAATCAGAAGATTAGAAAATATATCGCAGCTGTTGAAAATGCCTAATTGGCCAAAAAAATCTGCAAATAACAACTATAGGTTACGCAGTCGGACCGACTGACGTCCGTCTGTAAACATGATAATTGTTAACTTTCTAAATGATAATACGTTTGCGCCGCTTCAATGCACAGACTGGTCATTGTTGCATGTGTATTATTGGTGCTTCTATTAAAATGATTATCTAGGACTTAGCCTTAAACCAAATATTGTTTTGATATTTCACGATTGTTGTCCAATTTAAAAATTAATTTCCATACCTAAAATAACTTCGGGGGAATCACCACATTACACTCGAAGATCAGTGTGGTATAGTCACTAGGACAGGTTTAAAACCAGAGACTTTATAACGCAACACAGATTGTGAATATGAAGGTTGTGTTGGCGGTGGGTCGTTTTACTAGGCTTTGAGGATGATAGACTTATTGTGACTGATTGTATTATATAAGAAACTCACCTAGCCGCAGTACGGTCATCGTGTTCGTAGAAGGTCCCTCTTTTGGGAATGTACTGAGGGTTACTCCTGTCCTCATCATCATCTACTCTCTTTTCTGTCTCCTGAAAAATGAAATGGACAAATTGTACTTCTTAAACTAACAGGGTTCACATAAAATGCAAATCAGAATAATTCTTGGAATGAAATTATTTGTTACTATGTGTTTATAATATGCACTGAAATGACTGAATGTAAATATGTAGAAAAAAATATTCAAATACTAAATGAAAGTGAAAGTAAAAGTAAAAAATAAAATATTTTAATAGCTAGATCCACATTCACAATCAAATATGGTTATCAGATGGGTGGAGCAGCGTAGGTGACAGTTATCATAGTAATTAGAAGAATAAAAAAATAACTCACCTGCTGGTCATCTGGATCCCTCTCAGAGCCGTCTGAATCGCTTCCTTGGGAGTCGTAATCAGACTCGTTAGCACCCACATCCTGCGAACAATCGGCGACTCTTAAGAGCTGCATTTCACGGGATGTGTACCTCAGGGGATGCCTATAAACACTGACGTGGCTCTACAAAACAAGAGGTCCAAACACAAGTACGAGCCTCCAGTGAATGGCGCGTTGCAGTGACCCCAATATCGCGAAAAGAAATGGTCACTCAGTCACGCGTGCGCATCGGAGAAAGTGCTACCCATAACAATTAGGCGCCAAAACGAAAGTCCACTATTCAAATGCGACTAGTCGATGGGACAGTAAACTCACGTTCGAGATGTCTGGGTCGATTTCTTGGTGAGAGACATCGGAGTAATCGCCGGAATGCTCTCGTCCCCTCGCTACGGACGTCATATCGGCGTCCTCGCGCGTCACCTGTAGTACTTCCAGGTTGGCGGTTTCACTTGGTATTTGTCTCAAAATTTACGTGCTGCCGTACGCAGCAGACCACAACTTACAATGCGTAAATACCACGGAGGAAAATCCCCTCTATTCCACAAAATGACTGACGGAAAGAAAGAACGTCAAAACAAGGCGTGCGGCCATAACATTTTTTGCGTTCCGTTTCGTTATGTAGATCAATGTCAAAGTTGTAATATTAAATTATAAAAATTATTTTTCTACACAGTTTTCAAAAATAGATTTTTACTTATGCGAAAATAAGAAAATTAAATATAAATTCAAATAAATCATAAACGAATACCACGAGAACCTATGTTAAGCTAATCGCGGCTTTATTAAATTTAGAGCTGGTAACATTGACTATACTCTGACGACTCGTAGTAGAGGTTTGATGATTTATAGTGCCAACTTGGCCGAAAACAGTTTTGATACTGGCAAATGCCCTGAAATTTTTGGCCTGTTACTCGTGCTTGTCATAATTTAAAAGTCATTCTCTCTGGTACATACGGATTTTCTAAATCGAACCCTTCCCAAAATTATTACGGATGCTCGAACCGCTTGTTATGTCTTGTCCACCCCATGTAGTATAAAATAACACGCTCATAACGAGGCGTAATAGCCCAATGTTCGCCACCCATGAATACAAGAAGAGTTGTATTTCTGATACACAATTCCTGCTTTATAAAGAATGTAACTGTAATTGTAATATGTCTATTTTCTTACGAATGAGGGAAAACGAAACACTTTTAGATCGTAGATATGTCTATAAAGATTTTCCTCATTCAACCCATATCTGCAACCTAAGTGGAATGGATGCGGTGTCGATCTTCGAGGTCAATTCTGAATCGTCCGCTTAATAATTGTAAAGAAGCGTATGGGATCAAAAGCATTATTAAGACCTGATATCGAACTGACGGCCGGATGGAGTCGTGTGTATTCATAGTAGACGACACTTTTGATAAAACCTCATCGAAGTTGAATCAGAGAAAAAGATTTAGTATCTGAACCTTGTGTATGATATTACCGATAAATGGCTAGTGACATCCACTGAGATTATAGTCTCAATAAACCGGGTTATCAATAACGAAAAAAATTAAGACATATACATTATATGTGACTTGTTGGATTAAAAGTACTAACCTCTTGTGGTGAAATCAAATCCCCCCATCTCACTGAACGGTTACTCGTAACACACACTTTCATTTTAATTTTCAACAATAACCAAACGATAAGCAAACTCGGAATATAAAAATATAACAGTCGTCTTTAAAATCGCGAAAGTACAAAAAGCACCGATCACAATGAATGCTGTCGAAGGACTGCGTGGGTCTGAATGACTGCCCGGTATGAAGGAGCGTCGCCGCGGCAGGGGCACGTTACATGACAGCCGGGCGGGGAGGGGGACGCCCCGATAGACGCCAGCCAATCCTGATGCGGAGCGCACGCTACAGGTAAATGAGCGAGAGGCACATGTATAACAACGTGTAAATGAGACAGAGCAGCCACGCTTTTACGCTCTGCTGCAAAGCCGAGATATCACGAATTCGTGAATATGTTTCTGAGCTTACAGATTTCTTTATGTACGGTGTACTTTACAAATGTGATAATATTGTAATACGCTTTCTAACAGCAATTGTAACTGTTTAATATGCTCCTGTTTGTAATCGATATAGGTAACACATTTCCTACATTTAGACATCGATTTCGATTATGCTTCGTTTGCAGTATTTAATTACTCATTTGTACCTAATATGAAATACATTTCGTTAGCACCAGCCTGGGATTTTAGCATTGTTCTTTAAATTGATGTGTATGTGTTTCATACTATTTTTAATTTAAAGTATTTTTGCATAGCAGGAGCGTCAGTGAGCTAGTGGTTAAGGGGTCCGACTCGTAAGCGAGAGATATCGAGTTCGGACCCCAGTGCCGCCATGTACCAATGACACTTTTCTGAGTTAAGTACATTAATTGAACATTAACTGTGACTGAATGTATTACCGTGTCCATCCAATCAGGCTAGGATCCCCTTGTATTAGGTCACGGGGGTCATATAACAGGTAATTATCTGATCTACCAAGTCTTAAACCATGGTCAAACCGGACCCCAGCACCTCGCGAGAGCACTACCAACGCCTAGATGATGATGATGATCATTGGTTAAAAGTCTGGCAACTGCAGCGCACAAGGCTACATTCACAAAATAACGCAAAAATACCACGTGTAGTGTGGCATTTTGCTAGTAGCAATGATGTGACATTTTGAGAAAAGACATCTATGAAATGTAGAACAAACGTAAGAATAAATGCAGATGTGTACTTAGAACTTTATCACATTTAAGATAGGACACAAAATAATTAAGCATACAAAAATGAAATTATCACTTTGTCCGTATATAGGTAATCACTAGGTATATCACTACATATTATAAAACAAAGTCTAGGTATATCACTACATATTATAATATATGTCTGTCTATCTGACTGTTCGCGATAAACTCAAAAACTACTGAATGGATTTTCATACGGCTTTCATTATCAGTTAGAGTATCTCTTCCGGGAGGTTTATGTGTATTACAGTAAACAAAAGCCGAGAATTTCTGGGATCAAAGCTAGTAATGGAAGTCTTGCCTATGGTAAAATAGCGAGATATGGTCAAGATTCACGAGACTTTACGAATGTAGGCACTAGGCCTACTCCCTCTACATTCTCGTATTGGCTCTAGTCTCGTAGAGTTTTCTCCAACATCTGGAGCCTCAATTAAGATCATTAGGTATAAAACAAAAAAGTACCAAAATCGTTTGGGTCCTCGTATACGGAATGATCATAATATGTAGGACTAGGCCAGTAGCGCCCTCATTTTCGGCAAACTCTTTTTTGGTAGCAACACCAACATTGAAACGTCAAGGTCAGCTGGGCTGGCTGAAGTTGAGTTTGTTTGTTGACTCGAAGTTGAATAAATTGTTTTTGTACAAAATAAATAGTATATAAGGTGTACTACTGTTTTTTAATAAACTCTATAGTATCACTAGTTGATATGGAGAGGTAATAATCAACCAAATCGCTTTTAAGTGCACTGTTTTTATAGTTAAAAACTCACTGTCGTCACTGACCTATTTTATTTCCTAATAGTTCCAGTTCAACAACCCCTGAAGATGCGAAAAATATTCAACTGCTTGCCAAGGGAATTTTAGAGATCTACGAACCGCCCCTTGCTACAATAAATACGCATTTAAGGGAGTTGACGTGAGTAAATAGTTAACAATATTCTTCCACCACACATAAACTCCAAGTCAAGATTTCTTTATTGAATAGAACATTAAATATCTCTTTTAATAGTCAAAAAGGAGGGGGTGTGATAGTAGCAGAAAAGACACACATGTTAGCTGTCCCAATGCCGGAGTACAATTACCACACACTGACAACGGCCGGACCATGCCCAACAATACTAGACAGAGCCGGGTTGAAGTGTAACAAAGGGGGCGCTGAAAAAAAAAGACTAGTAAATCCAAAGTTGTTTTGAATTGCTTCCTTTGGTATCTTCTAACCCAGAGCCGGGCAGTGCCCGACAATGTCAGGCAGAGCCAGACCTCGCTCGACATATTATATGGAGACCATAATTCATGACCGCCATTTGCTTTCTTACTACGCATTAATTTATAGCAAACACAAACAATCACTAAGGTTAGGGCAATTTAAAAAACTTATTTAGTTTGAGAAGCGAAAGGAAATGCGCGTTGTCTGTTTTCCTACTTCTCATTGTCCAATTCGCTCGTGCATTTCTCTGATTTTTCTAATGTTTTTTTAATTATTCCCATTTTGTACTCTTTGACCCACATACACAAAATGTTGATTGGATAAGATTGTTAAAACAAAACAACTGGGAGCCTTCAATAAAACTTAAAAAACTGACACTGTGCAAGTGGCAATACATTCTTAAGACTCATGAACTGGAGTGACTAAAAAGTAATTACAGATTAACTCTATTATTTACAGGGAAAAACAAGACGCCGTACAAAATATGTTGTCATCGGAGCGTAGGAAACTTGAAGATTTGCAGAATGATGCCATGCTTGACGCTCTGGTAAGGGATGGTTGATTTTATACAGTATTCTCCTGGTGAGCTAGGAATGTCGGTGGTCTGAATCATGGTCAAGGCGGACACCAGGTCCTTGTGCACGAGAGTTGGAACATAAACACCAAGATGATTATTATTATTTTGTTCCCCTGGTGAGAATGAATAAATCTAATTGTACTAACGTAATTGCATTTTAACCCCCAACGAAAAAAGAGTGGTAGCCAACCCAGTGATGCATTATTCTATTCATCTGAGCGGTCAGTCCTGGCTTCTGCCAGTGTCCGCTTTCCAAGTCATACTCTTCCATTTCGCCTGGTCTTAAGAATCCTCGCGTCGTAAGCCATTGACTCCCACTACTACCCATTATTCTATTATGAATACAAAATGTTATACATATATTCAATAGAATGTTCGTTTTCATTGCAGTTGGCGGACATAACAACAAATAAAGAGAAACTGACTACAATATCCAACTCCATGATAACTCTTCATAAGAGAGTGCAGTCATTACAGGTATGTACCTTCTTGTTCACATAAGAAGAAAACAGAATATGTGTTCATATAAAATTCCAGAAATAAGTAGTATCAAGGTAGCCTATCATTTTCGCACAGAGTTCACGAAATGCAATTAGAGAGTGCACCATTCAACACCAATACTGCACATTACTTCTTCTCTAACAGAGTGGTATCTAACTGGAACAAATTACCACAGAAAGTTGTGACAGCCGTGTCAGTAAATTCCTTCAAGAACAGACTGGACGAGTGGTCGAAGTCAAACAAACTGTCTCTACTTGATTTAAAATGACTTTCAACACTGTGTGATATGGACACATCAGCAACAATGCTGCTCGTCTATAGCCTAAATAAATAAATAAATTTTCATTTCCTATCCATGGTTTTAAGCCATAAAAATTGTTACACCACTACTTGAAAACCCTTTTTTATAATGTATGTATGGCCTCGTACAGTGATGTGACCTGCACATTCAGGTGCCTGAATGTGTAACCATGATCCAACTTGGTCAGGCTCTTCTGTTAACAGACCGTTAACTGAGTTTAACAGGATCATGGAAGTCACTCCACGGTAATAAACTGGTCTGCTAAATCCTGGTCAAGGCGGACCGCAGGCCCGTGCGCGAGAGCACAACCGGGACGTTAACGCCAAGATGATGATGAGATCTGGGCATACCGTTTTGCTTTTTGGGGCTCGAACAACCCTAGCCTATCCAAGTTGAAACACAAAATATCCTCTGCATGCGCTTTGAGACAACACTGACTTAAAACTAACCGGATTGAAACTTCCATACTGACGATCGGCCCAATTCGACGATTTTCTCACGACATAGTCACAATCTTATCAGAGGGGTACTATCTCAGTGAGCAACTAAATTTGACATTTGATAATGCTACTAGGACATTAGGGTCACGTAGGTCAAATGGCGTCGCTCCAAATCCTGGACAACCACACAGCACAGAACCATCCAGCACAACCGTGATTGTGACTACAAGATGACACAAGTCGCCGACCAAGTATGGTCGAACCAATTACAGATATTTCAACTCATTGTGCGCGCGGCCCTATGTGTGGGTAAACCGTCGTCTCGCTCGTCTCGCTCGTCGCTCGCAAACGTCTTGCTCGGACGACGACTGCCGCGTCACTGCCACATAAATGAAAGCTGTATATTTACAAGCGCACGCACACATAGCCCGCGCGCACAACTGAGTTGAACTATCTATAATGTGATTTACAAAAAGCGACTTATGTTTTTATTTCAGGTTCGAGCTGCCAATGTAGAGAAGGCGGCGAAGGCTAAGGCGGCGAGTCAAAGCAATTCCCCCGCAAGTGGGAGATAGTGCAGGTTTACTGGTACATATTTAGGGAGAAACCAAATAATCAAATAGTGTTGGGCTGCGGTTGCTGCTTACCATCAGGCGGGCCGTACGCTTGTTCGCGACCTTAGTGGTGGTACCTTGGTACATATAGAAAATGTCGTATGGATTGTCGATAGCGGATATTGACCCCAACCAGGGGGTCTAAAAAGGCCGCCTATCATATTATGATTGGGTTAGAGAGCCACAAACTTATCTGATCCGGTGGTCAATACTGGAACTAAGTGACGCCATTTTGAATTGTCATGTCAATGTCAACAATAGCGACGCTGCAGATAAATTAATATGCTAATCGCAAAATAATTGTGACACGCTAATGAGGCCTTTTTAGACCCCTTGGTCATTTTCTGTCAAGGGCAACCCTTGACACACACACACACTGTCTGTCAGTGAAAGTGACGTAACTCGCATTTACAAGTAATCGCACTCACACCGGTGTAAACCGATTGAACAATGGCAATCGCTTTGACTAGCACAATATTATACAATGGTAGCTGGTCTGGCTAGAATGTGAAGGCTCCGTAAGTTATCCTACGTCATCGTGTACAAGAAGAAGGTCACTTTGTAGCGCTAGTAGAGATCTAGGTGACCTACAAAGCGTTGTTCTGCCCTAATGCTTGCCTCCTAGATAGGCCCTACCACAGTGTCTTAATTATTTAAAGGCCGGCCGCATACATTCGTTTTCCTGGCCAGGTTTCCGAATTCGAATTTTGAACTCGGCCAATCAGAATCCGCAATGTCCAATCAAAAGCCCGCGTGAAAAGTATCGCGGATTATGATTGGTCGAAGTTGAAATTCCTATTCGGAGAACTAATCAGGAAAACGAATGTATGCGGCTGGCCTTTAAATAATTTTTAACACTTCCACTGCTAGTTCAAATATCAGAGATGCTACAGCAGTACTAAGAATCGTAGCGCGCGTATTAAATGGACCGGCCAGGTGCGTCGTGCGCACACGCGTAGCGCCGATTTCGGACGCAATTGTTGCGTCGGCCGCAGCGAAAGTGTTAAAGACGGTAGAGCTTGTCTAAGCTGAAATGACGCGCCCTACTACTTAATTAGTTGATTTCGATGTGTGAGCGCAAATATTAATAACGACACTTCATCTGTGTGGGAGCGTCGACTGCTCAATCGAACGACGCGTGCTCCTACGTTTGAGTCTCACCGGCAACTGAATGACCAATTACAACGGCATTTGTATATGTATTGCGTCCATATTTTAAATTTGCTTGTGTGCGTTAATGCGATAGTGGGGCGCGTCATTTCAGCTTAGACGAGCTCTACCTTAGTAGTTACTACACTAGTCAGCAAGCTCATAATACACATCGACTAGTTTCGGCTTCGTATTTACTCACACGCGTGCGACAGAGACGACGCTCTACGAAGCCGAACTAGCCGATGTGCAGTATTTACTGCTGAAATCACTCTAAAACACTTTGTATACATTGATTTTAACCACATATCACAGCCTATAACAGTCCACTGCAGGAGTTAGGGCCTCTCCCACGAGACGGGAAGTCATTGTCATAATCTGCAAGCTTGACAGGCGGGTTGGAGATCGCAGTGTTGTAAATATGACAATAGAAAAGGCTGCTGCCCATTTCCCAGTCTACGGAGACTAGATCTTTTGCCTGCGAGTGTAAGGGGTTGGTGCTATTTTATTCTGCCGGACACCACACGGCATTTGACATTAAAATGTTTTTAAAACAAAAATGATAAAAAAAAATTACAAAACAATACTTTCTTTAATTGGTAATTTTGAAATAAAACTCGCATTTATTTTTAAAAACTTTATTCGCTTAATCTACATTGTAAGTTTTAATATTATAAAATAAATATGTACTCCAGTTTAAAATAGTAAGTAGATGTTAAGTCGGTAGAGATTGTAGCTTTTATATTGATGCAACTAAATTTAAATTTAGAGAAATAAATCTAGGTGCATTTACAGTGGTTTTAAAGAGATTTTGACACATGAAGTTACAATTTACAGCAAACTTTCTAAAATATCTTTACATATATTTAACAGCATAAAATGCAATTCCATAAGACTGTAAGATTAATATTGATTTCTCTGCCTGGTCATTCCAAGTACACTCAAACTTAAGTAAGTTACACTAACAATTATATTGTCTATGTTTTTCTTTTTTTAAGTTTTAAAAATGAGATGTTTTAAATGTTACTTAAATTCTAAATTAAGTTGGATCCTACGACTAGTTTGGGTAAAGAGTGCATTATCCTTTTGTTATGTTATTATTTTTATTGGTAAAATATCTTAATAAAATTTTTATTAATAAATAAACTTCTGTAAAATATTTTTCCACCGTTTATACCTTTTTTTTACATTTTTATAGGTAACTACAAGCTTGGGTTAACATTATGAAGTCATATTGTGCTACCATATCACCCATGAGCAAAAAGTGTATGTCTATAAATCCCAAAATTACACTCTAAACCCATTTTGTAACATAATGGCAGTTACATGTTCCATATACTTAAAAAAATACTGAATTATCATAAATTTATAATTCTAAACATGTTATGGCAAATATGGTTTCTTGTTCTCCAATGAATTAATGCTATTCATCATCATCATCATCATCATCATATTAGCCTCGCAAAAACAAAAGCGGACGATAGAGAGTGTAATACGTGGAGGAATTTAACCAATGGACCATGATCCAGGATTTGGCAGATTGGGTAATTACAGAGGGAGCGCCTGCCATTTGAACTCCGTGACCCTGCTGCCAGGGGAACCTGACCAGATCGCATCATGTCGTTTGAATCGGTGACAAGTGTAAAGAACAAAAACATACTGATATGCTCTCCACTGGTTAATTGCTCCATGGTATCATACAATAATTTATAACATAACTCCTTTACATTAAATAGCCATAAAAACTTGTACGTTATACAACAGATTAGCTTAGAACCTGATGCTAGGGCTTCACCTGCGTGTAATGCCATTAATTTGTGCATTAACTGATGTAGTAAGCAGATATTGTTTTAGCTAATTTGCTAATGTCATTATAAATGTCATTAGACGGTAGGTGATAGCTTGGGCGGCGGTAACTTGGACACATCATCGACCGCATCGTCACTTACCGCCAGGTGAGGTGGCGGTCAAATGACTGGCTACTCCAATTATTAACATAAAAGGGATGTAGCACGCCTCTAGCACCTCTCTCAAATACCAAATGATAGTGTGGCCATTTATCGTATAGTTTAGTGCAGTATCTATTTATTACACGTTAAGTAGGTATGTCGTTATTTGGACATTAAGAGTTACGCAGGTGAAGCCCTAGCATGACAGTAAATACGCAAAATTTAAGTCGATATTTTAAAGTATGTCTAATACAGAGTTATAATAGAGTGGGTATTGAAATATAAAAAGTACGTCTAACATAAACAAATTCCGATGTTTAATACATTAGATAGGTACATCTTATGTAAAATCCTTGCATCTTAACATCTAATCTGTGAGAGATCGTTAAATAAGACGTGTTTAAGTGATAACAGTTTTAAATAATACACGATTATTTTAATAGAATTAGAAGCTAAAAATCCTGCCACAGTTTAAGAAACAAGAATGTAGGTATTTTAATGAGGTTTTCGCGTTTTAAAAATCCTCCAGATGGCGCCTACGGAGAAGTAGGTACGGTCTAAAGTCAAAATATTGCCCTGTGATGTGATCCGTTATTTTAAAATTGTATGTATTTGTTCCAACACTGGATTTTCTCGCGCGGGTTTTCTCGCCTTTTCTTTACAATAATATGAAAGAAAAAAATCTCTAACTGATGGTGAAAAATGCATCAAAATCCGTTGCGTGGTTTAGGAGGAATAAGCGGACATACAGACAGACAGACGTGGAAATTGACTTTAATATGTATAGACTTCGTGTTCCAACAGCAGGCAATATTATGACAACAGACCTCATGTGTGTAAGACGCGTAACAAAAATAATAGTCATAGAATCAATCCGGTCGATCGGTCGATAATCAAGCCAAACAATCTGATGCCGTCCGTCGATCATCGCCAGTATCAATCGAACTTTCAGCCTACCCGAAATTCCTTGTCACATTAAAGAACACATACTTCCTCCCAGTCCACACGGCCTTAGTCTCCACACACATCGGGTAGACCAGCTGACTTTTGGGTTATTTCTTGAGGTTCGCTTCGTTGACGTCGCTCAGGACGCTGATGACGAATGATTCGATGCCAGACTCGTCGGAGCCTCGCGCGATTCGGAAGTAGCCGTTCTCGCCCCATTCAGGGCCCCAGCTGTTAGCCACGATCTGGAATAGATTGAGTTGTTACTGTCTAAATTGACTGCTGTAATTGATTTACGGCGTTATCCGTGTGCGTAACGAGTACATTCTTGGTATCCTTGGCGTGAGAGACATCTCGAATAAGATCGAAGAGGCTCGCCTCTGCACAAGTTAAGTCACGTCCCCCGTTTTGGGACGTAGAAAATACGTAGTAATAGCAGGAACAGGAAAGAGATCCGAACAACGCGTAATAGTCGCTTTTGGTCTTGAGCCTCCTTCACCTATGCATACAGTTTTGCTTTTACCGCCACGCTTGGCAGGCGGATTGGAGATCAGAGTTTAAGACACATAGAAAACGCTGGCCATTTTCTGGTTCTATAAGACATCCATAATGTCCTAGAATTCCTACATGAACTGCCTCATAAGACGTCTGTCGCTTTGTACGCACCCGCAATGAGTTCACTGCTGGACCTGAGCCACCTAGACACTAATTTTGTCATTGTCTCTATGTTGGCGGGTTGGCAATTGCTCTATTGAAACAATTCGCTTAACGGGGGTTGAAGTTACATTAGTTCTCGATTTTTCGCGAAGGCAGTTGACCTTACCAATATTTATGGTCTATTTTCGACTTATATGCTCTCATATTTATGCTGCAATTAAGATGCTCTTACTGTGAGGGAAAACATCGTGAGGAAACCTGCACAATTAGGGGACTGGGCGTGTGACCATGATCCAATCTGGTCAGTTTCTCCCTTTATCAGGGTCACGGCGGTCAGGCGGGAGTCGCTCTATTGTAATTGCCTGATCTGCTAAAAAAAGATGGGAAGAAACTCACTGGCGCGGTTCGTGTGACCCAGAATTCTTTAAGGAGGTCTTTAGACGGTAGGAAAGTAACTTACAAAAATCCATTCCACATTCCTGACCGTAAGACTAATGAAGAGGAAGGTTTAGGTGTATAATTTGTTACTACCAGTGCAAAGCGGAGCGGGTCGCTAGTATTAAAAAACTCACCCAGAACTTGTCCCCTCGCTCCTCGCCCCATCCGAGCAGCCGCACGCTATGCAGACCTTCCAGCCGCTGGTCACCACTGTGCGTGTGTCGGTACACACCGTCGCGGTAGTGGAAGAAGTCCTGGTACACCGTCATCACAGCTGGAAGAAGGGTTCATTATCATCCAACAGTTAACTTTTTTTTATGACAGGGAGGCCAACGAGTAAGGTCATCTGATGGAAAGTGATCACCGCCGCCTGTAGGTTTCATTAGTTGATCCCCTTAGGTAGCAGATGTCCTGCACGATGGTCGCTTTCCATCAGATGGACCATTCGTCTGTGTGTCTGCCTAGGCAATAAAAGAAATCGACACCCAGCACCCAGAGAGTCGTGTGCGTTGCCGGCCTTTAGGTATCGGCTCATTTCTTGATTCAATGTCGTAATGATCTGGAAACACTACTGCAGGTAACTGCTAGCCCTTAATTAGTTATAGCTACATAAGTTTAAGTTATCAGAATCGCGTAAGTAATACCATACTGTATCGCAAACGTCCATATGAGCTAAGGTAGCTAGCTGTTTACAGGGCGAACGCTTCATCCTTATGTCGTGGATCTTCCAGCTATCCGCACGAGTCGCTTAGGTTCGACCTTTATAATGCGTACGGCCAAGGAATGGAACGCGACTGTGTGGAACCGAGTGTGTTCCAGATTATATTGATGTGATCAATATAATCAGGACGCCTTTAAGGCTCGATTGAATAGGCTGTTCCATCTTCGGCCGCATCGTCATTTACGAACAGGTGAGATGGCGGTCAGATGCCTGTTCAGTCTAATATAAAAAAACATCAGATGGGCAAAACGCTTGTGTGCCGTCTTTCCTAGTGATATAAAACAAAAAATTTAACAAGCCTTGCCTCGTATCTGATGGAAAGTGGAAACATGAAGGAATGATGACGAACAGCTGGCCAATACCTTGCTCTAGGGTAGACATAATTTGCTAATTACTGCAGCTTTTCTAATGAGATTAGGAAAGTAATTTGGACATATTTAGGTCAATTTAAAACCTAACAGTTTATTAGTAAAAGACATGGCTACAGTAAGCTAATAGTACACATTTTGTTCAATACCTACATTAAATAGGTTGGAATCAATTTAAGTGGTATCCACACTTGGACAGGCCTGTATCGTGTAGGCCATGATTATCTATTCTGAAGATACAGATGTTGTAAAATTACGCTGTATTACGTTTCGGTTACAATAAAAATAGAAATAATCATCTTGGCGTTAATGTCCCGGTTGTGCTCTCGCGCACGTGGGCCCGGGGTCCGGCTTGACCATGATCCATGATTTGGCAGATCAGGTAATTACAGTGGAACGACTGCCATCTGACCTCCCTGACCCTGCTACCAGGGGAACCTGACCAGATTTGATCATGGTTACACAGTCAGTCGCCTGAATGTGCAGGTTTCATCACGATGTTTTCCCTCACCGTAAGATCATCGCTTAGTATTCAACGTTTTGGTAACAATAATGTTGTGTATATACCACAAGGTATTTTACGATGTTGTAAATCTTCGCAGCGAGAGAGAATCATTGTAAGACATGCAAGTTACGCCATTGAAGTCCTTAATTCTATTTGTACAATAAATACCTACCTACCTACGTTTAGTTTATCTTATCTCAACAAAAAGAAATCACAGACATTCCTCTTTAGGCCACCTCTCCTTATCTTACTTAGAAAAAGAAATATAAACATCTTCGACCTTCCAGTTACCTCCGAGAACACAAATATTAGTAAGAAAATAAAAAATAATTCCTTCCAATCATAAATAAGACAAACAAAGCCACTGACATTATCAAATCAGAGCATAAAGATTAGTGCTGTTTAATTAATAATTACTTAATTTGTCACTCATTTAATAATCACGAGTCACCTATTATGAGGGCCGAGATAGCCGAAATAGGGACAGACACTAATTACTTAAGGAGCGTCAGTGGCCGAGTGGCTTAGGATACGACTCGTAAGCGAGAGATACCCAGTTCGAATCCCACTGCAACCATGCACCAATGACTCTTTTCTGAGTTATGTTGAATGCTAACCGATGCTCTTACGGCGAGGAAAAACATTGGGAAGAAACCTACCCATTCAGGTTACTGAATGCATAACCATGATCCAATCTGGTCAGGTTCCCCTGGTAGCAGGGTCACGGAGGTCAGATGGCAGTCGCTGCGCTCGCTCCTGATCTATCAAATCCTGTATCGTGGTCTAGGCGGGCCCCGGGCCCATTATAACAGAGCACAACCGGAAAATTAACGCCAAAATGATTTTTTATTTTATTTTAATTAATAATTACTCAATTTGTCATCCACTTAATGACCAGTCATCTATTATGAGGGCAGAGATACCCGAAATAGGGACAGATAAAAATTCGGAATACCAAGTCAGGGTCAACTTATTAGTGCAAACATTTCACTTTTCCACGCAATCGTTATCATCAACACGTTGGGAACAAATGGCTGACTATATCACCTACGTCGATCGGGCCAAGAAGCGATGTCAAATGAAATGAAATTAACATTTCTTTATTGAGTACGACTTTAAATGTATCTTTCAATCGTCAAAGAGGAGGGGGTAGGAAAATAGGATGGAAACACAGTGAGATGTTGGCCGCCCCAGGAACGGAGCACCACCACCAGGTGGTCAAGTCATGCGAGTAAGGTGTGGCGTGGGTGCCGTTACCATTTTTAATTTTAAAAACAGAGTCGAAATCTTTTATCATCCTTTTTAAGGAATAATGATTAAATTTGAATAATTATTCATTAAAATTTAGATTGTTTTTAATGATTTGACATTCCATTAATTTTAAGATAAATAATCAAGTTCAAGTGCAACTTGCAATATTTAGTATGCTTGAAGGCGCATCATGGAGCTGCTAACATTATGCACCTGTGAAGACTGAATAAATAAAAATGGCAAAAAAAAATTTTGCATTTCGTCACCAATCCATTAAAGTGTGAATGGATGGTAATCATAAAATTGTTTGTTAGTTAAACAGCTAAAGAGCTTTCCGTTTACACGATGCAATTAGAACTTAGATCACTATGTGGCAATGCAAGGTTGCGAATGATTAGAATCTACCTAGGCATTCAGTTTTTCATAATCATCCGAGCTATTTTCAGGACCTACTTAATCAACCACGTCTAGTCTGACTGAGTACTAATTGAATTAGATTCCAATTATCTTTGCAATGGGGCTGACGCATTTTTGCTTACTAGCTGGCGCCACCTATTAGTTGGTAAAATCTTTTCACTGTCAATAGGTATTTATACTGCTTTTATTATCTACATAGGCAAAAGCGATTTTTTTTCCATGATAATACTGTTACGGGGTGCCTATAGACTCCCGAGACTGTTAGACATAGACGTTTTTTTATTTGGTCCAATAACAATATCTCACCTTACAGGAGCGTCGATGGCCGAGTGATTAAGGTATCGGACTCGTAAGTGGGAGCTACTGAGTTTGAATCCCACTTCGGCCATGCACCAATGACTCTTTTCTGACTTATGTACATTAGTTGAATGCTAACCAATGCTCTTAGGGTGAGGGAAAACATCGTGATGAAACCTGCACATTCAGGCGACTGAATGTGTAACCTGTGGTAGCAGGGTCTCGGCGGTCAGATGGCAGTCGCTCCACTGTTATTATCTGATCTGCCAAATCTTGAATCATGGTCGAGACATACCCCGGGCCCTCATGCTCTCGCACAAGTGGAACATTAACGCCAAGACGAGGTATCTTCCAGTATTGAAACTGTTACGTGGTGCCAATCGACTCCTGAGACTGTTAGACATAGACATTGATGTATCGTTATTTGGGCCTAAAACAATATCTCACCTTGCATGGGTCCGGACTCCATGATCTCATACATTATGTCCTCCTCTATTCGCAGCCGGTACGGGGGTCCCACCTTGTACTTGGAGGTACGAGAGACGGTCTGCGGCCGGCATCCGGCTTCTATAAGGTTCCCTTTGATCTTGTAAGGGCACTTCCCGTTCTTAGCAGTGTATGGGAGGCAGTCGTCATCCACCAATCTGGAATGACGGACAAATGAGTTTTTTATTGTTTTTAGTTGAAAAACAGAATATGATATAATAAGATATTCAGACATACTAGTGGGTACAGTCATTCAACTAATCAGTTGACTCCCGACTTTATGATAATCTATACGACAATTTGGAGTGGTATAGCAATATGGAGTCAGCAAATCGGTTGTAAGAGTGTACCTAGGTAATAGTTTATCATATTACTAGATCAGATAATAACATAAGCTGCAGTGGCGAGTCTCTGCCCAATTATGTTGTTTTTAAATTTAACCATGCATTTGGCACGATCCGCCAAAGTCCTGTTCAACAGTTCCTAGCCTGTTCATCAGCAGGTAGCCCATTCGGCTACAAACGCACAGCTGGCACGGATCACTGCGCGGGATGGTCTGATGTTTGCTACCTGGGGCCCTATTTTTGAACAGTTTACAATTTAGATTTTGGGTACGTAAAATTCAATATTTTAATGCATGACGATGATTTTAGCTATTGTTCGACCTTTCACATTCGGTGAAAGTTCAAAATTTAACCGTTCGACTTGAGGCGAGCGATTCAAAAATAGAGTTCCTGAAGCAGATATAGATCGACAACACAACTGAAATATCGCCGGTGTAGTGCGGTGAGATAAGGTTGTTTTTTCGGGGTTGATCATCCGAAATACACTCTTCCATTTACCTCTGGCCCTAAGGGCGATGTGTCAGTTGTTGACTCCATCTATAGGAAATCAGAAAATTCTTTCCCGTTGTCACTACTTAATTAATTTTTCATTTCATCGATCAAGTGGTAGGACTCTGTCATGCCTGAGGAGTCTGCACGGGTGACTACCTGCCACCGTCTTATCTATGTCTGCCACCAAGCAACAATGCTTGCATTGTGTTCTGGTGTGAAGGATCAGGTAGCTAGCGTAATTATAGGCATGTGGTATTTCATCTTAACCTTCACTGTGACCACGCATTTTTGTTGTCTGCAACCTAAATGCATGAATTGTAGAACCTTTGGGCGACAATTACATCTTACCATCAAGTGGGCTGTCCGCTCGTTTGTCATTGAGTCGAATAAAACATTCTTTAAACTCCATATGAATTATTTATTCATCTTATTTTCAATTTTCAATTCCACGAATAAGTATTATTATTATTATTATAATTAAAATTTTCTGGAGTATTTATTCATTTAACTATAGAAAGGTTACATTTACATAATTAAATCATCCTCGTCTCACATCTCATTTCTCTTATTTTGTAACCCAACATTTGGGTCGCAGTTGGCGTTACGCGAGTGCGCACAACTCGATTCGCCGGTCCATACAAAATCAACGCTACGCGAGTGCGGACGAACTCGTTTTGCCGGGCCATACAAAATGTCCCAACGCGCGGACTGCGGTTTACAGAATTTTATTTTATTTAACAGTAGTGCGTAGGTACTCGAGTAAAATAAAAACCAACGGTCTTCGTATTAATTATAATTTTTGTAGAGAAAGTTAATGGGTAGACCTTTTTATAATTAACTAATTCCTTTTATTAACTAAAGGTTTTCTATTTATATGGTGCTAGATTTATTACTTTTTTATATTCGCGGTTTATGGCGGCTCTTCACGATAGCCAATATATTCGTTAGCCAATAATTTTTGGCCTATGGCAACGTATAGAGAGCCACCTTTACACGAATATGGAATATTTGTAAAATTGTAATAATGAGAAACTTTTAGTTATTTTATGCAAAGCCTGTAAAACAGATAAGTAAAGGTTTAAGATAAGGAGTAGGTAGGCTTATCCATTCAATTATTTAACGAAAAGCAGGTAAAAAAAAGGTGACATTGATCTAGTTATATTGTACTTATTGTTTTCATTTCTTGGAAATCTATTTCCAATTCAACAAATTAGTTTTTAAGATAAGATGTTACATTGGAACACAAAGCAGGTATAATCGAAAAAATATTATTTACACCGATAAATGTTATCTGTTGGTACGGCTTATCCGAATAGAAAGATTGTATGGACTTGATCGGCGTAGGCCCGCACACACGTGTCGCGCCAGCACGGACTCGCCTGGCCGGCTGGCACGGACGTATGTTATTTCGGCGGCCATCCAGCTGTGTGTACGACTCATCTGGCCGCGTTTGTTACTTTTGTTAGTACCGTGCCTGACCATTTTATATTTAGGCTCGCAGTGAAGGCTCAGGACCTTTATGGAGATCTCTGGGGGAGGCCTATGTCCAGCAGTGGGCGTCTTTCGGCTGATATTATGACTATGACTCACCCATATTGTCCGGCGAAGTTCCAAGCGATGTCAATGTAGCCGCCGTCGCAGCCCTGCTGGCCGCGTACGTTGCAGCTGAGAAGGCTCTGGGGGCTGATGAGCATGCGCTCCGCACCGTTCGACTGGATCGCGAACCTGGAGACAGCGTGGATACGTTGTACACAAACTTATCTGACCCGGTGGCCAAAACACACTCACAGCACATGCTGAGTGGGTACCATTCACGCTTACCGCCACGGCACCGACAATGGCATGGGAGGCTACGTATTGTTTTAGATACTTTAAGTATTAATGTTTCCGTTGTCTGTAATTGTAACTGTTATTGTGTCGTGGTGTGCTGTGTGTAATAAATGTCTTTTCTTTCTTTCTTTCTTTCAAACTGGAACTAGGAGTCGCCATTTTGAAATGACACTTTGTTGTCTACAGCGACGCCGTCGCCAGTTATATCACAAAGGCACTCTTAAAAGCGTTTCATCCGTGGTTCCGTGGTTATCAGCAGAACTACAAGAATGGGAACCTAAACAGATAAGATCATGCGGTTTCATTTGGTTATCGTAGTTCCCAAATGGATAGATCGATTTCGATGGAGTTTTTTGTTTTATTTAAATGCCTGTTTTAACGTGGTCCTTAGCTGTATCAATAAAAACGGTTCGGTAAAAATTAAGTAAAATAAACAAACTAGCTTTTATTCGGATCCTCTATTTGCTACTATAATATATGCATCGGAATTTTGAACTAAGTTATCGTATGGCTGCCACTTGAGTCATCTAAACTTTAATGTTACGTCTTGTACTTTGGTCTTCTTCCATGATGCATTTCCGTTATTCGATCTCTCGATCGAAAACGGTTCGGCAGTTTGGGAAATATTCAAGCATGAGTAGTCTTTGTCGGGGATTTAGGCTATACTAACTTAGTCTATATAAAGAACTAAGTTTGATTTTTTATTAAAATTTTCGAATTTAGACTCTGTCAAGTGATATATATCACAATGATTAAAATTACATTGTAGTCATGCATCATACGTCTCAAAGTTGCACGCTCTCCAGCGTTAGCGTCTACGATCTTTAAACACGTTTAAACAACTAAATGGCATGGATAATCTTTAGTTACTGCACAGCAATAACAAAAACCACTTAGGTTCCAATACCTACACTTATAGACACCTTCAATGCTCTCTTCAGACAGAAAACAAAGAAGTAAGCTGTATCACAGACCAGGTTTTCCTACGCTTGTTAACCAGAGGGCAGACTGCAAACCGGTATGGTTGGCAAAAAGATAAAATGGCAGAAACTAGCTCTATAAATACCGAAGTTAATTAACCTTTTAAGACTTTTAGCTTAATTAATAGACATGATAATGTTTGTTGTTTATTGGCCGTTTGGTGTCCGGCAGAGTAGAATACGGAGACTAGATCTTTTGCCTCAAAAACGTTAGTCGCCTAATACGACACCCACGAGTGTTATAGTCCGGCAGATATGTGAATGAATTGCGCATTTAATGATAGAAACATATAAAGGTTTGAATTTGGATATATGGCTGTGGCGACATCTATCGCACTACCGCTCAAATAGGGAAGACTCAGCGATGCTCACATTGCGAGTGCGCGAACACAAGGTTGGCAAGCATCCGCGTGTAGATGGCGCTGACTTTCCTACGTCGCGCTAGCGAGATATGCCAGCTCCGCGGCATATAAGTATACAACTTCCGACGATCTAATGTCGGACCCTTGGTCCCCTGGTCACCACACGGCCAGGTGGGTAATTAACCTTCTCCATCTTCGCTTGCCAACATTGGCGGCTACCTTATATCCTTACCACCGCCAAAAGGTCATCTCAAATTTTGCCTTTTACAGTAATGGTGGACATTTAAAATGGGGGTTTGATAAATGCTGCCTTTAAATATTCTTAGATGATGTTAAATGATAAATAGTATAGTAGTGGCAAGTAATTGTTGTTCTGTGCGTAATGAATCTTAGTATAAAAAAAATATAGACACATTTTGTTCATAATATGTTACTAGTGAACCCGGCGCGACTTCGTTCGCGTACACCTACTTTACCTTTACCTTATTTTTACGTACTTATAAACTTTTCTCATGAATCACTCTATCTATTGTTGAAAACCGCATTCAAATTCGTTGCGTAGTTTATAAAATCTAAGCGTACATAAATACAGACGGTGGGAAGACGCTTTGTTTTATACTATATACCTATATAAGGACATAGATACTTAAATTATAACATAATTTGCTTAAATAAAATGTTTAACGGAAAAAGTAAAAGTACGGTACCGTGAAAGTGTAAGTGAAGTGAAAAAAGTGAGAATGGTTACTAACTAACTTTAAATCGTTATAGATCCTATACGGTCATTATAAATGAAAAATGGTGTGAGAAACTTAATAATGATTTTTCAATACCTATTCAACGATGACGATGACACCACATGATATAGTTTGTCGACATTCATTTTTTTTATTTTTCACAAAATAGCGGCTGGTAGTCGCCATATTAAATTTTGATCAATTTCAAGTCTTCAGTAATACTCGCAAGATTAAGACAAATCGATAGACATAAGAACCGTCAAAATCGGCCCACGGGTTTAGTCTCACATTGCCACAAAGGAACAAATACATACATACGTAGACTGATAACCACATTACCCTTCTTTGCGTTGCGCAGTCGGGTGAAAGCAAAGGTGCGTACTACCTGTCATTTAATAATTGTATAATTATATCATGCATACATAGTTAAAACAAATAATAATCGTCAAATAAAAATAAAACATTAGTGTATTACAGTATTCAGAGGTCGCCATTTTGAATGTCCACCATTACTGCTTTAGGGGAAATCAAAGATGGCCTCATATCCAAAATCAACCCTCTACATATGTAGTATACGTGTACGAATTGTGTTGTATGCTTCTATCATTAAATGCGCAATTCTTACAATAATTGTCACGAATCTGCCGGACTATAAAGGAATTGGTGCTATTCTACTCTGCCGGTCACCACACGGCTATATTAAGGCAGCACAAATAGACAAAGCTGCAAGTTTGCCTAAGCTCACTTTCAAACCTATATTTTTTTGTATAAGTAACTTGTACTACTGTCCGTACGACATGGCGCAGACTCTTCAAGATCTCAAGGGCTCTTCACACCTATTTTTAACCAGCATGACAAGACAAGAGCCCGCAGCGAGCGTGTGTGGCTCCTTTATTTGTTTTTGCAAAGATCATTCCTTGACACATCAAGTTTTGTAGTGTTTTCGAGTTTACTTCTTTGAGTTATTACGAGGAAAGGATAGGCGTAGGTTATACTTGTATTTATTATACATTTGGTAGGTATTTACCTAATTGGGTAGTTAAGTGGGCGTCTCAAAGATTTAGACAATGTCAAGTAGGTTAGCACATAAAATTGGCAGCTTATGGTAATCCTCAAATTAAGGCTTTAGATATCACTGGGCCACTGGGAAAAGTCACTGAGTTCCCAAAGTGGGCAAATATAAAACATACACTAGATTCTAGACTCTACTGTATGTTAAAAAGAAAAGAAATGAAAATTGTATAGTGCTGACCTGCTTACGTATTATTTGTTTGTGAAGAGATAATAACAGCTTTTTATTTTTATTGTTTTAGTTTGTCTAGTACTAGCGGGCCCGGCGCGACTGCGTTTGCGTACACCTACCTTACTTTTATCTTGCTATTAAACCTTCCTCTTGAATTACTCTATCTATTGTTGAAAACCGCATTAAAATCCGTTGCGCATTTTAAAAGATCTCAGCGTATATAGAAACAGACAGCGGGAAGCGACTTTATTTTATACTATTTTATTATTTATTTATTTTATTTAACAGTTTATTGTACACACGACATACATAGCAAATAATAATAATACTATGTATCGACTAGCGACTCGCCGGCCTGAACTAATTATCTTCCTTGCTGTCTATTTATGAAAACCGCATGTACTTATACTATCTATACATAAGTAGGTAGAGCTCGTCTAAGCTGAAATGACGCGCCCCACTATCGTATTAACGCACACAAGCAAATTTAAAATATGGCTTAACTCAATTAATGAATTTCCCGGCAAAGGTTTCGCCGAAAGTTTCGGCGGACATGTGGAGTACGCTTCGTTAGATACGTTTAGCGGATGGAATCTCTACAACGATAAGTTTCTACACTCTAATACTTAGGAAGTATTGCATTAATCATTACGATTATCATAATAATGTTTTGATTTAGTGTGATCGTTATATACCTACGTTATAAAAGATACATTTCTAATCAAAATAATAACATCTGTCAAGTAACTCGTTGAAGTAAAGTTTTTACATAAACTTGCTTTTGCCCGCAACTTCGTCCGCGTGGAAAAGGTACACAAATTTATAGTAAATTATTTCTGATTCTGATTCTGACTTTTTCTTCATCGTCCTAAATATTTGTTTGTTCATTGTACATATGTATGAAACTCATTGGCACATAACATTGGCAGTTACAACCACTAGCATCCCTGACCAGCGTTTCATATTTCTCCGTTTTTGCCTACAAAGTGGTCCAATTTACAAGCAAGACACGATAGTCCCGTTAGTATGAATATTCTGTAGTCTCGTCCTACTAGTCTTCACACGGTTGCAATGCCTTTTTAGTTTCACATGGGCATAATTGAGCTATCATGTGGGGAATAGCTTGTGCAGCTTGTTCAGCTACTGTTCGCGCAAGCTTTCAATTCGCATGGGCATATTTTAACCGACTGGTTCTTCGATGGTTGGTGTTATTTTATTTATAAACTGGCTTTTGTTAACTATAGTGCTCCTCGTCGTGTCCGAAGACGGCAACTCTTGCTAAAGTTAATTAATTGTTAATTAAATGTAAATCTATTTAAATTATGATGTGTCTGTACCTACATCTAGATTGTAAACAAAATATAAAATCATTGCCTGAAGATGAGTAATACGAAACCGGTAGCAATTTAATAAAAAAATTGTATTAAAAGTGGAACTAGTGTAAAAAAGTGATTTAATTCATAATAATGGAGTTCCAACACAAAGTGTTAAATACTATTTCTTTGATGAGCACGTAATTGGCTAGCGAATCCAAACCTACTTTTAAATATACGATCGCACTGTGCACAGTACAACTGTTCCTGATCATCATAAGTGTACGCGTAGGAGGGCTTCGGCCGAGTCTTCCGTAGGTGTCGCTTGTGGTCCAGGTGTTTAAGGTCCAGTTTCTTCGTAACTAAGTATTATAGGTATCAAGTAGGTTACTATGTGTGTGTAGAGTAAGTCTTTATTTTCTAAGAACATGGTAAGTGTAAAAGTAAATATAAATTTTGGTTTTACAGATAAAGGTAAAGGTAAATTTTGATTTTATAAACAATATTCCGTTCATTACGTTCAGCCAGTATAAAAAGGCATGCAATAATGGTCAATGTCAACCTTATTCTAACTTACAATCTAAAAAAAAATTACGGAGTAAAAACGACGCAATAACTTATTAATTGGCTGCTCTTTTATTTTTTGTGAAATCTTATTAAATAAATAATAATAGATATCGCCATTGGATCGATAGCATTGTTATAGATTTAATGTTGACTCGGGCGTAACCTTGTGTACAAGCCGAAGAGCATTCTGATGTTTATCTATATTTATTTATTTTACAGTTTTACAGCATATAAGTAGTACTGCCAATTACAAAACTGCAACTTACAAAAGTGATTAATTAAGCTAAGAGTACCATATAGTTAGTACCTATACCAAAACACGAATTATTCAGAAATGATTGCCAAAATAATAATATAATGATAAACAGCAATATTACAGCAATTAGCCGTGTGGTGTCGGGCAGAGTAGAATAGCACCAACCCTTTACACTCATGAGTGTCGTACAAGGCGACTAATGTTTTCGAGGCCAAAAATCAAGAGTCTCCGTGGTCTGGAAATTGGGCAGCAGCATTTTCCATTATTATATTAAAACACTGCGATCTCCAACCCGCCTGCCAAGCGTGGAGATTATGGCAATAACCTCCCCTTTCGTGGGAGAGGCCCAGAGTCCTGCAGTGGACTGTTGCGGGCTGTGATGGTGATGGTGAAACAGCAATATCGTGTGCATGTGTGTGTATGTGTACGTGTGTGCGTGTGTGTATGTGTATGTTCATGTGTATGCCTATACCTACCCAAGTGTAAACAAAGTCGCTTGCCGCGTCTGTCTAACTGTCTGTCTGTCTGTATTTATTTCCTCTAACTCCTCCTAACAAAAACACGAAACGGATATTGATGTGGTTTTCACTATCATTTTCCGGAACGGATTTTAATGCGGTTTCCAACAATAGATAGACTGATTCAAGATGAAAGTTTATAAGTAAGAAAAAAAAGGTAAATAGGGGTAAAGAAGGTGTACGCGAACGAAGTTGCTCGGCGCAACTTCGTTCGCCGTACACTAGTCTATTTAAAATAAAGTCTGACTGTCTGTCTGTATGTATTTCCGCGAACTCCTCCTAATAAAACCACGCAACGGAACAATATCCACATCAATATACGGTTTTCACTATCATTTTCCGGAAGGTGTATATTATAAGGCATGAATAATGTAGTAAAGAAAAGAAAGCCGAGAAAACTCGTGCGGCGAAAAGATAGGGCGAATCGCTAGTTATTTACATTTCATCTTGGCGCTAATTGGGTAGGCCAATTCTTAGCAGTGGACTAGAAGCTCGATCATGACGAAGACAACATAAAAGAACTCTCAGTACCTGTCAGAGATGACTCCAGCGATGCTGACGGCCCAGTCGGAGCCGCACCAGCCCTGGTCGATGACAGGCGAGACGTACTGCGGCCAGCGGCGCCTCGCGTCGAACTCCCGAGGGTAATCCATGACCTTGTCATACTGGATGGGGTGCATTCGACGGGACTCTATGCTGATTGGGAGTGTACCTGGGGATGATGAAGAGTTTGGTCAGCAGATGGTAGGACTCCAAGAAATTCCGGCGGAACATCACAGCGCAAACTATCCAAGAGGTCCTGTGGCGGTTCGATAAAAAGCGGCTGTGGATACATCTCACATATTCACGTCACTCCCCCGGGTAAAGTGATATCTACAGAAATTTCCCCTCTTATGAAAAGGACTCCAAGCAATGAGCAGTTCGCCAGTGAGTACCACTGATGTATCTATTTCTGGCGCCAAGAAACAATGCTTGCAGTTCTGTGTTCCTGTTTCAAGCATAAGGCAGCGCAATTACAGTCATGAGGCATTTCATCTTAGGCGCTGTCCTAATTGGCAGCGGTCGTGCGACCATAGTCGTGTGACGGACGTCGCCCGACCAATAGGAGACCTCAAAACCGCCCGTCGCACGACCACGGTCGTACGACCGTTGCCGATTAGGACAGTGCCTTAGACCTCACAGTGACAACGCACCTGCGGTTCTGCATTTTTGAACCATAAAACCTCAACCTACATGAATCGTAGATGATATGGGCGGCAGTTACCGCTTACCATCAGATAAGCTGTCTAACACAGCATAAAGAGTAAAATCTACCCTCATTTATCATTGTGAGAACTGTTCCATGCCCACATTTTTCATTACAAAGATAGAAGGCTGGCATACATTATGTCTTGATGTATGACTCTAGCCTGCCTCACATTGTGTGCGATTATCCTTTTATTCCACACTTTCACTGTTTCACTGCTGTAGTTAACGGGTTAGGCCACTTTCTCTGCGCAGGCGCCGCTTAGAACTATGGCGCCAGGGAGATTGCGCAGTTATTGTGTTGTTTTAGCACGGAGTTTTGCGCTTCCATCGGCTCGCTTTAGGTTACAGATAACGATGGTGCCCGCTTTCCAATTTAATTTATTAGACTAGCCAGACATTTGACCGACGCCCTGACTTCAGTTGGTTATCATCATCATCATCATCACGTGGGTTGGTGGTTGGTATGCTACGCAGAAGACCCAGGTTCGATTCCCGGCCGAGCAGAAATTTAAATGATGAATTTTAATTTCTGTTACAGGTTTGGATGTATTATAAGTATGTATTAAAAAAATTAGAAGTACATTATCAGTTTTCTGGCACCCATAACACAAGCTTTGCTTAATTTGGGGCTCGATGGCACTGTGCGAATTGTCCAAGCATATTTATTTTATTTGTTTATTTCACTTGGTGAAAAGTGACGATGCGCCCGAAGATGGAGAATTCCTGTCTAGGAACAGCCTATTCACTCTAGCCTCGAAGGCGTCCAGATTATAATTATCAGGGAGCACACACGCAGGCAACGTGTTCTCCATTAGCTGAACGCATTATAAAGGTTGACCATCCCTCTGCGTACCCCTTAGGCAATAAAAAGAAATTGCCGCATACCAAACTGGTTATCAGTTATAATAAAACAAAACAATGATTCGCACCTACGTATGCGAGTGCGCACGCATCATCCCGTGACCTTTAATATCAATTTATTACAGAACAGATGTCGATATGTGGGTCACCAGACCTGCACTCCAGTCAATACCGGGTTACCGATAATGTTTGTTTTACATTATTATTAATTGTTTATTATTGTAGATTGTAGGGTAATGTGTGACGAGTGTATGTCTCAGGAAGTAGGGTAGGTAGTGGCTTTCATAAAAGTACGTTTTAATATAAAAAAAAAAGTAGACAACGATATAATAGGACAACGATAAGTCCGTATTGACTGACAGTAGTAAAAATTATAAAATGTGGATCTAGCAATAATCTGGGGATAATTTGTCTTTGTCAGTCCTTCTTGTAAATATTCAGTTGACCTTGTACTTTTAGTTTGTCAAAATTATTATTCATGCTAAAAATTATCTCTCGCACTTCCTTTTTAATTGTTTTGCCCATTATTTAATAATATTTTTCATAACTCACGAAAATAAACAATCCTACAGAAATTAAATTGTTTGTTACGACTTTTATGAATGACGTTCTATGACGTTCAAAAAACTTGGCATAAGTTGCCATACAGAGATTTTTATTCTAGTTTTTTTATAAAGCGATTCAGACTTGGTGTGGTCTACAACCGGTGACCAAAACTGGAACTAAGTGTGCTAATTGAAATAAAATTTGGCGGCAAAACAAAACTTAACAACAGCGATGCCGTCATTGGGTCAGATAAGTTTGTAGTGGCAACAATTCAAGCTTGTTTTAGGAGGTCATGATACGGATCAAAGTAAGATTACAATAACATTAAAATAACCTTGTTTTGAAAAGATTGTGGTACGCCTCCTGGTCATTATAATCTGGACGCTTTCAAGGCTAGAGTGAATAGGCTGGTCCTAGACAGGAATGCTTTATCTTCGGCCGCATCGGCACTTGCCACCGTGAGATGGCCAAATGCCAAAAAAAAAAACAAATAGAACCAGGGACCTCTTGCTTACGATCCCGATCCGTTAGCCACCACTCCTAATACTAAATAATTTGTTTATTTAGTTTTTTTTTATTCCATAAACTTTACAGCATTACAGTTTTAAAACATCAAGTAAGTATGTAAGTATCACTTACCCAGCCGGTACTTAAGTCCTTCCTTCAGCTTCTTGCCCCGATACTCCGTGTAGTTGGCAGCCCGCCAGCTGTTGCCGCCACCGTTGACATCCCTGATGACCTGGTCGCTGATAATACACTCGTCCTGCTCGCACACCCAGTCCAGGGTGTTGTCAACCTCGTTACATTCACTGGGGAAGAGGAAGACAGGTTATAGTTTCATTCTTAGGATGGTTTATGATGTGGAAATGATTCCCCTCAAGAAATGTCGAGATGAAGGTACAAAACAAAAGAACGCAGAACATAAGTAGACTCAGTTCTGCGTATTTACCGCAAAAAAAGGCTGTCATTGAGATTAGTGAACTGTGTGAAAATGGGAACTAGTATTATGTTCCTGTCGGTAAGTAAGGAAGGTACTCCATCGGGAACCGTGGCTTTGACACGGGCCCAGTATTTGCGCATTTGCAGGCAGTCCAACATATTCCGGTATTTTAGAAGTGGGCAACGCATTGGTTATCCCTGGTATTCTTATGTTACGACTATTACGTAGTAAGTCTTCCATTTAAAGATTGTAAGAACACAACCTACGGCCTCGTTAGCTTAGACGGCGCAAGCGCAACGCCCACTAACGATTATGGCTGCTTATTTATTGACATTTAGTAACGAGTATTGATACTTTTCATTTGCAGTCGGACGGCAATTGCCTGAGAAACTTGACATCTTCTCTGGGGAAGCCGTATTAACTAATTATAGGTACTTGTCTAAGTAGTGTTCTTACTAAGTAAACGCACTGCGGTCATGCTATGTGAGTGGTTGATTTCTTTCATTTTTACTGACGCACTCAAATATTGGCAGTTGGAACTCTGTGCACTCGTGCGCACAGTTTTTGTATCTTAGAAGTGATAGGTATTTCTGTCTGGGTATTAGAAGCTCTATTATATGTGGGAAATAATATTATTATTGTATTTATCTTCATTTTTATAAAATGAAGGTAATGTTCTTAAATTAAAAACAACACATGCGGGTACACCGCAGTCTATAAAAAGGCGGCCATCGCTCTCGACAGGTCAGACGTTGTGCGACTGCGGGCACGGCACCACCAGTGCTCTGAACTGTCTTCCTCAGGTAATCTTGCTTAACCGTATAACGCATATTATTTCTATGTTCTATTTTGTTATTTCTATAGAAATAACAATTAATGATTGTCAACTTGTCTGTATTTTGCTAAATCTAAGTACATCACTTAAGCTACTAAAATATGTCCTCTCCATCTGTTGCTGTCCATTTATTATATTATTGGTAATAATATACATAGATTTATTATTCATATTTCTTTGTTTAATTTCTATACACGTTCTCCCACATCAGAATTGGGATAAAGGATCCCAACGTCCCACAATATTTCTAATGCAATGTCCTTTGTTTTCATGTTACATCGTGATCTTTTCGCACCGCCCGCATGAGGCTGAGGAAACTGGATGCTTCCGACGACGCGAAGTGTCGAGTGCATGACCAGATATCATAGGGTCCACAACAACTACAGGCTGCAAATTAGCATTCAGTGAGTTGTTACGAGTTTACTTGATTCAAGTGAGTTTATAACCGAATTAGAATCATTTGTTTCCGCGTAGAACGTGTAAAGAACAAAATTGAGAAAGTCCGACTAAGTTTTTATGTACCAAATTACGGAGTTACAATTTAATTTTGTTTTACAATGATTTATTACTGTCTAGAAACGAATACGAACACAAAAGTAAACGTTGAACAATATTTGTTTGCCGAGGGTATGATTTTATTGTGGTTTTAACGTTGACCGCCAAAATACGATTATTCTGAAAAGCTACCTCCAACATTGAAAAAAAGAAAAAGTCTGTTTAATTAGTAGGTAACGTCATTTTTGTTGGTAACAAATTATTTTATCGAAAGGAATGTAAATATATTGACGTTAGATAGTTTCAAATTATGTTTTGAGTGACTTATTTTAGTTCGACCTGTTTAAGACTGGTAGACGGATTTAAGCAACTAAGTCCATACGTGACGACTATCGAGCAAAGGTTTTTATGACATTTATGTGGTTGGTTTTGTTTACTCAAAGCTTGTGGCATCACCGGATGGAGATGATGTTGGTGTTTTACGTACTAGACTGATGGAGCGTCTGGGAGCGTGGCCAACAGATGGTAGTTGTTTCAAGCTTTGTAATAAAAAATGTTAACCGATGATGATGATGATAAGAAAGTGAACATATTTTGGTGATTGCTCAATAGTCAGTTACATAATGTTAACTTTAGCTTTGAGTACTGAAATTTCATTGATTACCGATACCAAGTAACTATTTAGAGTTCTGTTGTTGTGCCTGTAAGATGAGGCACTGTAAGCAATGGTGAGATTTCATATCCTTCGGCTAGTACAAGTTTGGTAGTACCTACACTGTTGTTGAGGTTAAACACCCCGATTTATTTTGCTGATTTGGAGTGGCACGGGAGTCGCGTGTGTGACTCTTTGGGCTGAGAGCCCCGAAAGTCTCGGATGTTGCAAGTTTCTATGTTCTGATTTTTTTGGAAGACGGCTGTCTATGAGACCTCTTCGTTATTACAAACATTGTTAAATTGTTTAAAATGGGAACTTACACGTAACGTAGTCACAGATAGACTAGGCTCGATCGAAAAGTGAAAAAAAAGTGATGTCGATTACTTTATTTGTTTAGTTGTTTTGGTGTGGTAACCGATAGACACATAAACTTAATCAATATAATATCTTATTCTTTTAGGTCAGAAGTACTAAAAATGTTACATAGTCTGTTTTGTAAATCCATGGGGTGGGAGCCTGGTGACCTGTATCACAAGTTCTATGGAACCTATTTCAGGCACCAGTTTCTCACAAATAAATATAGCTACAAAATTATATAGTACTGACATACTTACGTATCATTTATTTGTTTGTAAAAAAATAATAAATGCTTGTTTTATTTTTATTATTATACTGTTACCTAAAACTGTTGAAGGCAGAAAGAAGCTTTTCATTTCCAAATTTGGAAATTATGTATCTAATGTAAAGAACGATACATTTTTAGAGACGTTAACACAGTTGAATGAAAGCGTTTTACCGCGCTGGTAGACAATTGAAAGTAGGTAATATTTTGAATTTGATTACTAATGAGACCTGAAGCAAGTGACTTAATGGAAAATGAATTTCCGATTCTGTTATTCACGGACCGTGACCGTGGCAAAACTCAGTTGCTCTTTTATGACGCTGCTTTAGATATTGGCTAAATAGAAGTTGCAGCGCTGGGAATTTGCATACTACTGGCAGTATAGTTGTTTAGATAGTGAATACGGGTCAATGGTGTGGAAAGTTCCTACATGATTTACGAAGAATCAAATACAAAAAATATGGAGACTAGTCAATTGTTTTGTCTAGGGTACAAGAGTAGAGTGTAATTTCTTTAATAAAATGTGATTCCGATGAAAAGCCCTAGAGTTGGCTAGTATGTAATCACGGGGATTGGAAATCCTACCTAATGGATGATCACGGCAATGATCATCAGGTTGATCACAGATGACGAGTGATGGATAATTATAAATTTGAAATTTTTATTGTAAGTTCGGGTAGAGCAACCGGGATAGCTCTGTGTGATTGTATTTGAAGATACAGACACCTTGCAATAACAGAGGTGACATGTCCTGAGATGTTTATTTTGGGTACATTATTAACGATTAACGACTCAGTAATTGAATTTTGTGACTTTGATGCCTAGAAGCTGTTCATTGGTAAAATCCTGATTCAATTTTGATGTTGGGCGGTAGAGATAATGTTATTTTCGTGGAGATGACACGGTGAATGTTGGTTTGGGTCTAGGACGATTACTTGTTGTGTAGCTCACATGTTTATTATCACGTGTTGTGATGGCAGATGGACTGCATTACTTGCGATAGTCTGTATACGATGTACTGAATAGATTTGGTCGAAGAACTGACCACGAGCTGATAAAGTAAAGTGGGCTTAGTAAAGTAAAGCTTGTTAAATTTACTATTTTACGATTTTAGCAATTTCATATTGAGATACTGTATAGTCTAACAGTAGTTTATCTACATGCAAGAGTACGGCCAGTACTGTACTAGCTTCTATGTATTACAAAGGTACTACTAGAGTCTATAAGTACCTACGGATTACAAAAGTACGACGAATCAACGTCACTGAGAGGAAGCGTTAGCAATGTTTATTGATTTCGATTTGTATTTCCACGAGTTAAGGAATATTGTTTTGAGTTTAGAATGATAAGAGGAGAGCTAGTATAGTCTTTTACAACCATAGGGTCAGGAATGGTCAAGCGAACATGGTACTGTGCTGTGGTATTTTAGTTTCAGATAATACACGAGGGCGTGTGTAGACGGGCTTGAGCCTAGACATCATGTTGACTAAAATACGCAACGTTAATCGAAGCACCGCCTTGCGGATAGCTGGAAATACTGTAATGGCATCATATTCGGCTCGCGGCCGTGGTCAGGACGTGGAACTAGCTGCTCATCCATTAATGAGAGAAGAAGTCGTGATTTATTGCCTCACGTCACATGGCCGTTCTCCATAAATGCATAAATGGGAGTGTTGCATAATGAATCATCAAGGGACCTTCGTTCTTCGTTCATCGGTGCTCCGACGAATTGTGCTGTACAATATATCGATGGCCAACGATGTTATAACGACGTATTTAATGCGATATGCGGGTCATTTGATTTGACCATTGCCCTGTGATTTGGCATTTAATTGTGGGCCAGGTGATTTGGCCACTGCCTCGACAATTGGCATTTGGGGTCATGTTATTTGACCATTGCCATGTGTTTTGGCGACTGCCGTAGGAGTTGGCCCCTGCCATGAGA
Organism: Blastobasis adustella; assembly: GCA_907269095.1. Classification (NCBI taxonomy): domain Eukaryota; kingdom Metazoa; phylum Arthropoda; class Insecta; order Lepidoptera; family Blastobasidae; genus Blastobasis; species Blastobasis adustella. The sequence continues at coordinate 6,269,834 of OU026132.1, forward strand.
GTTGGCCACTGCCGTGAGGATTGGCATTCAGGTACCTGTGATTTGACCATTAGTACCATGTGATTTGGTGTTTGTATGGCTCATGTGATTTGGCCATTGCCATGCAATTTGGCGTATTCTACCAACTACAGAAGGAACACCTTTCTATCGTGAGCAATGAATAATTTTAATGTTTTATCCAGGAGAATTAATCTTGATTTATTTAACACAAGTTGTGAGTCAGCGAGAGACCGCATACTCAACTATTACTTCGACGCGTTGTGGCATATTTCAAACCATGTTATTATGGAGTTGACTATTGTTGCATTACTTTCGAGTATTGTAGGTATATTTTAGTTTAAATTTGAAATCGTAAAGTTTTGTAGACTGTTCGGTATGCTTGACTTTTAGTTAAGTATGTATTAAATTATCCTGCTTTTATCGGTGGAAGCCTGTAATTGGCTCTGTGCTAATATAAAATAATACTGGTATTATTTTATATTGTAATCATTGCTGTTGGTTTTCCTTAAGTAAATAGGATAAAAAGTATGATTTCGGTCACGCTTAACAAATTGAATTATGATCATGAGACCTAATCAGTGTTTCCTACAAGGATAATTTGATTGGATTTTACATTGATGCTAGTTGATGTAAATTTATAATGTTTTTAGTAAATTGTCGTAATGTAACTCGAGTAATGATACGTGCATTGTATTTTCATGATATTATTCGACCCTAAGTATTCTTTAAGCATTGATTTCTGATGTTACACATACATTTTCTTTTAATTGTAATTTTGAGATAGTGTATCGCAAGCCAATTACGCTGCTCGTCAGTATGGCCGTGTGGGAAATAATATTATTATTGTATTTATCTTCATTTTTATAAAATGAAGGTAATGTTCTTAAATTAAAAACAACACATGCGGGTACACCGCAGTCTATAAAAAGGCGGCCATCGCTCTCGACAGGTCAGACGTTGTCCGACTGCGGGCACGGCACCACCAGTGCTCTGAACTGTCTTCCTCAGGTAATCTTGCTTAACCGTATAACGCATATTATTTATATGTTCTATTTTGTTATTTCTATAGAAATAACAATTAATGTTTGTCAACTTGTCTGTATTTTGCTAAATCTAAGTACATCACTTAAGCTACTAAAATATGTCCTCTCCATCTGTTGCTGTCCATTTATTATATTATTGGTAATAATATACATAGATTTATTATTCATTTTTCTTTGTTTAATTTCTATACACGTTCTCCCACATATATTACAACTATAATATAATATAATGTGCTATATAATATATAAGGAGCGTCGGTAGCCGAGCGGTTACAGATCCGACTCGTAAGCCAGAGGTTCCGGGTTCGAATCCCGCTCCGGCCATGTACCAATGACTGTTTTCTGAGTTATGTACATTAGTTAAATACTAACCGATGCTCTTACAGTGAGGGAAATCATCGTGATGAAACCTGCACATTCAGGCGACTGGATGTGTAACCATGATCCAATCTGGTTAGGTTCTCCTGGTAGCAGGGTCATGGAGGTCAGATGGCAGTCGCTCCATTGTAATTACCTGACCTGCCAAATCCTGGATCATGGTCAAGGCGGACCCCGGGCCCTCGTTCTCGAGAGCACAACCGGGACATTAACGCCAAGATGTTTTTTTTTATAATATAATGTGCTGCGTGATCTCAGTCACCGTTTAATGTTCAGTCGCCATCGGAGGAATCGACTTTTTTAACAAGCTTTTATTAAACTTGCACTGTTCGTATGTAAGTTGTCCGTCAAAATTTGCAAATAATTTTTTCTACCATTTGTTGGTATCCGGTTGAACTGAAATTTTGTAAACACATTTACTTTTGACAATACAATGTGGACGACTCAATATTGTAATAATTTCAATATGGCCGCCGTTCCAAGATGGCGGATAACGTATTATAAGAGGAACCCCTTCTATTCTCGCACCCCTCCCGCTTATTGCTATATAAGGCGCAGCAGGAGCGCATTAGTTATTTTTGCTTCCTGGCGCTCGTCGGCTACGCATCGGTTTTGCTGTTCCATAATTTTGTCCCGGTCACGTGAGCCATTTGGTTGTCGCTTATTTTTTGATTTTGTGCCTATTTGTGTTGTGAGTAATTGCTGCTTTGTTTCGTGTGATTTATTTTCGGTTTAGCATTCAAAATTGTAATAAAATTAAATAAAGAAGGTTGTTAATCTGTACATCTTATTTTTTTTTAAATCGTTTCCACTTCTGAATCTTATAATATATTTTCTCAACTGCCTTAATACGGGTATCAAATGAAAGGGCTTGAGTAGTACTAGGTATTATATCGCGCGCTAAAAGCTTGTCTACGAGGCGACCGTACAATGCAACTGACACAAAAAAGGAATGACGTCATCTCATCAAATGAAAAGCTTGAGTAGTACTAGGTATTATACCGCGCGCTAAAAGCTTATTATGAAAAAATATTTTTCATTTGAGAAATTATTAGGACCTCAAGCACACTGTAAGTGTTCACGTTTTCATTTTTATGTATGCAGATAACCTATCCATACGTTAACATGTATATCTAGTCCCTCACTCTACTATTGTTTGATGATACAGCGCTGCGCAAGCGCAAGGCCGCCGTTAACGAATGACTGACAAGTGGAGGGCGCAGGCGCGACCCACGGTACAAAGGCTAAACATGTGTTTTGATATATAGATAGAGCATGATATGTGTGTTCTGGGTACAACAGAACCCTAATTCAACGAAATGTATCCATTGTTGGGTAGTTTAACACAATAAATAATCATCTTGGCGTTAATGTCCCGGTGAAGCTCTCGCGCACGATGGCCCGAGGTCTACCTGGACCATGATTCAGGATTTAGCAGATCAGATAATTACAGCGGAGCGACTGCCATCTGACCTTGACCCTACCAGGGCCACCTGACCAGGCTGGATCACATGGTCACACATCGTAATGTATATAATTCAGAAAAGAGTTATTTGTACATGGCCGCAGTGGGATTTGAAGCTGTTACCTAGGGTAGTTAACCACACTGTTTATTTGTTATGTAAAGACAAATGTCATATTAGTTTACCCGTGAAAATGGTAACTGGCAAGTGACTGGCGCAACATAATATAAGTGATCCAAAAATATACCTTATTTATTTAACAATAAATTTCACTTTGATTATCTCACGCTTTTTGCTACTGAATTTAGATGACGGACTTTAACCAAAGTAATAAGCGTTCTATATAAGTGATACAAAAATATACCTTATTTTATGAACAGTAAATTCCACTTTGATTCTCTCACGCTTTTGGCTACTGAATTTAGATGACGGACTTTAACCAAAGTAAAAAGTTTCATTTAGAAAGTACGTAAGTACTTATCAATAACATTAGATGTTATTGACCTTCGTACCTCTGAATTATTGGTCATCATCCTGACGCAGTAAAAAAGATTAGCAAAACAATTTCATCCCAATTCAATACTATTAAATAGTTGTGACGAATTTAAAAATCTACGAGGCGACCGTACAATGCAACTGACACAAAAAAGGAATGACGTCATCTCATGAGTAATAAAATTCACAAAAGCCTATGCGGGGAAGTAATTCGCTGAGTTAAAAAAGCGGGGTAAATGACCTGTGGTAGACTTCTAAAAGGTCCAAAGTCCATATAAATTGTCGTTTATTGGCAATTTATTGACTAGGTAAATCGCGGAATAAACTACAATAACTATCTCGAAAGTTATTAATGCGATTGATAGACTACGGTCTATGTCAAAGAAAAAAAAAAAGAATTAATGTTATAATTATTGGTGATTTGTAGATCGTTGTGGTTTATTTTAATTAATTTATTTATTTAATAGTTTAGTGGTTATTTGTTTACAAAACTGAATCACAATTATGACCAATTGTGTGAATTTACCCGTGTGGTGTCCGGCAGAGTAGAATAGCACAAACCCCTTGCACTCGTGGGTGTCGTACAAGGCGACTTAGTTTTCGAAGCAAAAGACCTAGAGTCTCCATAGACTGGAAAATGGGCAGCAGTGTTTTTTATTGTTATATTTATAACACTGCGATCTCCAACCGCCTGCCAATCGTGGAGATTATGGCAATAACCTCCCAATTCGTATGAGAGGCTCTAAGTCCTGCAGTGGACTGATATGGGCTGTGATTGCCCATTTTCCAGTCTAAAGAGACCCTAGACCTTTGCCTCGAAAACATTAGTCGCCTTGTACGACACCCACGAGTGTAAGGGGTTGGTATTATTTTACTCTGCTGGACACTACACGGCTAAAAAACTATTAAAAAGCCTTAACATTAGCCTTAATTTTATATCGAAAAATGAGAGCACTTATAAATTGAGATGATGTAAGAGATATTGGTGTTTTATTAGCTTGGCTTAAGTTACGAGTCCACGCTAAACGATCGCCATTTCATAGTCGACATATTGTTTCCGTTTTCTCGTAAAACTGACTATTAAGTAAGACGTATCTATGACTAAAATACCAAGTATGATGTTCAGTATAGGTATAAATATGCCCTAAATGCCTGGCGTTGTCGAATACCTAATGAAATGTAATTCAGAGTCTAGGTTACAGATTCGACAAGAAGAAGGTCGCTCTATAGATTAGGCCGCTCTGTCTTCGGCTTGCCGCATCCAGCATCTACTCCACCTGGCCCGAGGGCATCCTACCCAACACACCACACTTATCTGGGTCTCCACTCAAGAACTCCTTTACCCCAGCGATTGCCGGTTATTCGGCAAATATGGCCAGCTCACTGCCATTTCAGCTTATTAATTTATGTGCGCATTATCGGTAACTTTGGTTCTCTGTCCGATTATTTAGTTTATGCTTAGACTTTTAAGTTTAAGAGTGACTCCCGAGTACTTATAGGGCATTCCTCAAGCATTCAAAACATAACATGCAATAAACTAAGCATAGCATTGCACCATATAATTGGCGTCACGAAGGCTATTTGAGGCATATCTGTTGACAGGACACCCACAATGCTGCTGACGTAAGCTGTCTTCATCATCTATATGACCTATTACCATGTAATGAGTTAGGTTTTGAGTCACACCTATTATGCATGCCGAAGCCTAGTGATTTCAATGTTAATATAGGTGACCTTAGTCATCTAGGTATCCTAGGAATTAACCTCAACACTCCTACATTCCATTACAAATGTATTAATAATGATTGCATGTAAACAATGCAATGTCGACTATGTCATAACCTATTTTAGTTTTGAACCGTGTACGGTTGCCAGCAGAGGAATCGGACCCCTCAGTGAAGGTATAATACAAGAGAATAAGTGCATTACTTATTAGGTTCATTTGCAATATTATTGCAATTTTATCAATTTTCCTTAAAAAATAATAATGATATGATAACATAAGTATGATGATTTTTATAAGTAACAATGAGTAAATTATGAAAAGTTGATATTACTTGAAAGTAATTTTTAATTGATGTATAGTCTCTGCCAACCTGTATTATGGCTTTAAGATCGACCGCTCAACTGATACATCGCCTGCGGGGAAAGAGGTAGTTGGAAGGGTGATTCGGGGATGAATCCCGCGTTCATTCGCGGGGCGCAGTGCAGTGAACATTTTGTTCTTAATCTCCTTGCCCCGCGCCCCCGCGTTCAGCCCCGAAACAACTCCGAGACGTCCCCCCCCCCGCCTACCTCACCGCGGATGTTATATCAGTAGTGTATATAGAACCAAAACCTGTGCATACAACCCTGTACCAAACAGTTAAAAGGAGACCAATACAACTTTGTCCATCATAAGTTACCATAGCAATACAATCAAGGTTCTTCATATTTCATGGTAAAGTGTAACTGATTGTTGGTAATTCGCATAGGTGATAAACTTCAAACACTAATACTGCATACCGAGTCTACCAATTTGTACCTACTATAGCTTTTTAAGCATTATTACTAGCTATACCTTTATTACCGCTGTCGGTGGTATAGTTTTGTAGACTTTAAGAGCCCGTTTCTAGGTTTGTCACCACTGCCTAAGGTGCTGTCCTAATTGTCAACGATCATACGACAGTACGACGGGCGGTTTTGAGGACCCCTTTTGGTCGGTTGTCAGCCGTCGTACGACCATGGTCGCATGACCGTTGCTAATTAGGATAGCGCCTAAGATATCGTTTTTATGTTGCCGCTTGCAACCCGCGTACGCATCGCGTCCGCCTAGTCACCGCGTGGCGCCCGAACAGGAAACGCGTAGCCCTATACTGGCGCGGACGCGACACGCGGTGACTAGGCGGGCGGGACGCGATGATTGTGCGGGTGCAACACGGTGCTGTGCGGGCGCAATGCGGGCGCTGCGCGTTTGTTTAGTAGGTGACCGGAGATATCAAGGCATGCTAATGAAAATCCATTTGGCTCGAACTATACACAAGTCAGGTAAAGAAAGTCATTTCTCATAGTTTTGACAAAATTTACTTGAAAACCAAACTAAATCACTTAACAGATCACCAGATTATGACTCCTAAATGCTTAGGAATATCTTAAGGCGCTAACTTAATGCCTAAGTTTACTACAATCGGGCCTTAAGTAAAGTTTTATCTCGTGTAGTATGGATAATTAGCTATTAGTCCCTATATATCATAAGTTGATTTGCTTTGACACCTCATTGTCGTAGGACAAGGCTTAGCGTAGGACGAAATCGATTTATTTATGAATAACAAACACTGTTGCGTTGCTAACAGTTTATTTATTACCTAATACAACTTTATTGTTGTATTTACCTATTAAATTACATTAGGTTGTAGTGACGTGGCTAGGAATGTGGATATTTAGGCATACTACGCTCCCGTATTTATTTAGCCTTTATATTGTTTAAGATTTAAGATGTTTGTTGTTTTCTTGCTCCCCGTTGCTGAAAGTACCTACCGTACTTTGTAATCTTTTGAGTCGCCAACGTACAGGAGATTTGTAAAAGACTTATTTACGTAAATAGTACCTAGTAGAAACAGATTAAATAATGAGGAGCCTAAACTCGAGCCTTGTGGCACAAGACTTTTACATTTTTTTTATTATTGTTCTGATAAACTCCGAACTTGCTGAACCGATTTTGAGAACTCATTAACTAATAGGAAGCTATCTTTTTTCTCAGTGTCTTGTAATGGATATCTAGTCAAATGTTATCCGAGTCTCGGATTGAATGCGGTTAAAATCCGGGGGTGACCGCTAGTATTGGCATAATATACAATAAAATCATCGTAAGCACAGGACCGGCCTTTGTGGAGATCTCTGGGGGAGGCCTATGCCCAGCAGTGGGCGTCTTCTGGCTGATATGATGATCTGAAGGGAAAGGGTCGAGTATATCCGTATTTACGAACAATGGCCGTGTGGTGTCCCGCAGAGTAGAATAGCACCAACCCTTTACACCCGTGGGTGTCGTATAAGGTGCCTAATGTTTTCGAGGGAAAACTTCTGGAGTCTATCTGTTGGTATTGGTACCCTTGGGCCTATTTTTCGCGATGTGATATCTCGAATGCTACATTTTTTCTAGCTAAATATCTCTATTAGCGTATTTATCTGTCTTATCTAGAGCGTTGGTAGCCGGGCGGTTGAGTATCCAACTCGTAAGCGAGAGGTACCGGGTTCGAATCCCGCTGCGGCCATGTACCAATGACTCTTTTCTGAGTTATGTACATTAGTTGAATTCTAACCGATGCTCTTACGGTGAGGGAAAACATCGGGATGAAAGCTGCAAATTCAGGCTCTGAATTTGTAACCATGATCCAGTCTGGTCAGGTTCCCCTGGTAGCAGGGTCACGGAGGTCAGATGGTAGTCGCTTCACTGTAATTACGTGATCGCCAAATCCTGGATCATGGTCAAGGCGGACCCAGGGCCCTCGTTCTCGAGAGCACAACTGGGACATTAACGCCAAGATTATGATGAAATATCTCTTTTAAAAACCTAATTTTCAATGAAATCGATAATAAAGGATTTGCGTAAATCATTGAGAATAAGTTTATGCTCGCAATAGAGATCTAGTGATTTTTTAATAGAGAAAATGTCGAATTCTAATGTTGAAAGCGCGAGAATCCCTGTGCGTTCGCGCGCACTATGAGACCACATAATATTTCTGAATACCAACATGTGTTAGATACTCGCAAGCGTCTATAATACTAAGGTTATACATAGATAGCGACGAGAATAACCTGCAAATATGTTGTAATAATATATGCTTGCAAATGAGTTACCCACAATCATGCTACGACAGTTCTAGCACTAATTCATGCCTCACGGCCTACCCTCAAAACAACCCGACTGATTAGCATAATCCATCGAGCAAAACCACTGACAAATGACTTGTACACACACAATGTCATCATTGCCATTCATTTGCCGAGTGACATCATCGTTTTATTGACAGTCAATCGTCGTTATAAACAGATGATTTCCGATCATTAGGCTCGCTGTGACGTCATTCTCAATGACTTCGCTCAGTGCCTATGTTAACATTGTCGTGGTGTAGTTGATTGTTAGTTTATTGTATGTATCCCTCTATGTATATTTCAAAAACTTTACATATATCTTATCCAAGATGGCGGTCAAATGATTGGCTAGTTCTTATTGAATTCGGAATTTATGTTGCGTCTGAAATTACAAGTATTATTTACAAATGACCCCCCCGGCTTCGCATGGATGTTCTCGGAGTTTATTTATTTTAATAAAAAAATAATCAAACATAAATGTATTTGGTGATACTTTTATCTACTTATGGGTACCTGTATGTATAGATTGAAATTATTGTTTGCAACGGCAATCTGGACGTAGGTATAACAATCATTAGTTTTTATGATCAGTCCGTTAAATATCTGCCATTCCACTCGGCCATCGTACAAAAATCATCATCATCATCATAGCCGAAATACGCCCACTACTAAGCAACAGCCTTCCCCACATACCTCCACAAAGACCAGTCCTGTGCAGTATCCAGCTGGTACCTGCGATCTTTACCAAGTCGTCGATCCACCTTGTGAAGCCTAACCGACTCTGCCTCACAAAAATGTCCAGTCAAATTCTTAAGACACGTTTTATTCTCCAACACCCAAGCTCCCGTTCGTCGTGATTGCACAATTTCTTTTTTCGGTAAAACCAACCCGTAAACCAATTACGTCGGTACGGTACCAGGGGACAATAATAGATTGTGTTTGAGATAAAAACTGCGTTTGAGTTAAAAGGTGACATCACTCACGATCGATGGACGCCATTGCGTGGCTTTGTTGGATTGATATTACGAGTAATTCGACAAAAACAGCACTTAGTGATAACGCTTACAAGGTTTACACTTAGAACGTATAGCCGAAGAAAATCGTTAATTGTACCTTGCTAAAGGTCAGGTGGCCGTGTGGTGTCCAGCAGAGTAGAATAGTACCAACCCCTTAAACTCGTGGGTGTCGTACAAGGCGACTAATGTTATCGAGACAAAAGATCTAGAGTCTCCTTAGGCTGGAAAATGAGCAGCAGCCTTTTCCATTGTTATACTTATAACACTGCGATCTCCAACACGCCTGCCAAGCGTGGAGATTATGGCAAAAGCCTCCCCTTTCGCGGGAGAGGCCCTAAGTCCTGCAGTGGACTGTTATGGGCTGTGATGATGAAAGGTCAGGTATAGGCAATCGAGACTGCTCGTACACGGTTAGGAATTTGAAAAAGTGTGAAAGGCAAAAGTTGTAGAGAAATGTAGAATCTTTCATCGGTAGAAGAACACTTTTCTCTACGAGACACTATTCAGGGGATATAGTGACAAAAGTGAGTGACAAAAAAATTAATTTTCAGCATTTTATGGACATTGCTGAGCTCGCAGCAGCATACTGAGGTCTAAAACTAGGATTTTTCATGAAGGCCTCTACCTGTAGGCAAGGCAGGTACTTTTCAGATCAATTAATTGGGCTACTACGTTGGGCGATCAGAGCACGTACCATAGGCAATCCTAATAATACATAGTAACACCCATTTACAAACATTATTGGTCTAAGTATCCCTGCGTTCTCACAGTGCTCGTCTGATAGGTAAGTGAATGCACAGCGCAACGCTGTTCACTTCTATATAACTCTATGATTGGTCAATTTAGTGCAATTTTCGTTGGCGTGCCTTTTTACTGCACACGTGCAAGATAAAGTATTATCTTATCCAAGTTAAATAAAAGCTTATAAAAAGCAGCGCATGCCGATAAGGTCTCGGATTCGATTCCTGGCCGAGCAGAAATTGAAATTATGAATTTTAATTTTTGTTACGGGTCTGGGTGTAGTATGTATAATAAGTCATAATCATCATCATTTTGGCGTTAAATCCCAGTTGCGCTCACCGCGGGGCCCCCCTGTCCGCCTTCTTGCTTTTCTTAGTCCACTTTGCTCGGTCTTCGGCATCCTTAGTGGTGAGTCCGTTGGCACGCATGTCACTTTTAACGACGTCCAGCCATCGCTTCGTGGCCCGGCCTCTCCTTCCCGTGCCTGGCGAGGGGGGGGGGGGTCTATATGCGGACGGGTAGGGGGTCTATATGTATAATAAGTATATAAGTAAAAAAAAGGATATACGTAGTTTATCAGTTATCTAACCCATAACACCAGCTTTGGTTACTTTGAGGCATATTTATATTTATTTATATCCATTCAGAAACTGGTAACGCCTGTGTGTCCTCTCATATAGTCTCGTATTGAACGATTCATAGACACGTTCACACAATACGATCAGCTGACAATGAACAGCTGATTTATCACCGTTTACAAAAGGCGGCGCCATCTTTGACACAGCTGATTCACAGCTGATTTGCATAACAGACTCATAAATTGTGGTGGTTCGATTCTGTATTCGTTTCATAGCATCTCTGTGCGTGAAACTAGTTGCTTCACATGGCTTGGCCTATGTCTTTAGTTTAATTGAATTAATTTTTTTTCAGACATTGTACATTTAGGGCATAGGTACATTAATGTGGCGGAGGCTCAAGACTGGTACTGGATCCTCTTCAAGGATCCGTCATCATCATCAAATCGTCAATATAGTATAGCTAGAAAAAAATGCCGAATTCGAGATGTCACAGCCCGAGAATTATATCTTCTTTCCTCTCATTTTTTCTTATATACTTAATTTTATGATATACATCATAAAATTTTTGAGTTTCCGTATGTGAATACTAGTGGGTAGAATTGTGTTTGTAATTAGGTACGTAAGTGTAATGTTGTTGTAAATTTTTGTGCACCGCCTGCAATTTTAATTACCAGTTTCCGGGGTAGACTGGTAGATAAAGCTACAAAGCTTTAAGTCCACCTTTGTACTATTTTGTGCATAAAGTATTAAATAAATAAACAAACAATAATAATAATTATTACTGTGATGATAAGTAAAAACTGTAGACATACATACTCACATAATACATACTTATACACTCTCGTCATCACAATCACATAATGAAACTATAGTCCTTGGTTTGATCGTAAAATTTGACTTACGGGTTGTTAATTGGCTTTGACTTTATTGGCGCCATAACAGTTTATTAAATAGGTATTTGGTTACAAGTTACCGTATTATTTTCGATGCCTAATAAATCTATCATTATCATTATTTATGGTCATCATTTGACGACCTAAAGCGAAACAATGAAATATGAAAATATCCTTTTACTTTCATATTTAGAACGGAGCCACGTTTAGGGATCAGTTGATACATTTTTTTACATTGGAAGAATACAGATTTTGCGAATCACGGGGTTAGTGATTAGCCCTCCAGTTCCGACATAATAAAGACCGATTTATGGAAGTGGGAAACCTTTATCTATCAGAACATTCAATGTATTACCCATAGCGTATATTTCGTTCTGTTTCCCAGTACTTATTACTCGAGATCTCTTACAATGATAAGCCCGTTGCAAACAACCTCTTGAATAAAATGTGTTGAATCTTGTTTCATGTACAATAAAGTACCATAACAACAGTGCAATACCATTTAAGATATTTAACAATTAGTACTGCATATTTTTAATTGAGAGCGTCGGTGGCCGAGCGGTTACAGTATTCGACTCGTAAGCCAGAGGTCCCGGATTCGAATCCCGCTCCGACCATGTCCCAACGACTGTTTTCTGAGTTATGTACATTAGTTGAATACTAACCGATGCTCTTACGATGAAGGAAAACATCGTGATGAAACCTGCACATTCAGGCGACTGGATGTGTAACCATGATCCAATCTGGTAGCAGGGTCATGGAGGTCAGATGGCAATCGCTCCACTGTAATTACCTGACCTGCCAAATCCTGGATCATGGTCAAGGCGGACCCCGGACCCTCGTTCTCGAGAGCACAACCGGGACATTAACGCCAAGATGACAGCATATTTTTAATGACATCAAAATGTATCACCTAAGCATAGCCCCTTATGGTAAGTAATCGCCGCCACAATCACAAACAAACAGATACATACATACATCCTTACAAAATTTCGCATTCATGAATAACATTAGCAGATAAAAAGCATATTTTAATATAAATGGATTGAGACTATTTCTGTAATAACTATAGATACGACCATATCTATAATTAAATCTCTACCCGCAACACTCGTTTGGGATTGCAAAAGAGAGCGGTTGAAGAAAGTAAACTAAAAATAAACCACACCGAGTCGGTGTGGTCGACATGAACGACTACCCGCGTCTTTTGGCGTTTTTGCTATTCATCAGCATAACACTAGCCTAATAGACGACTGAATTTAACCAAATGTAATGAGCGCATCAATATTGATGACGACGAACAGTGCTTCTATTTATGTACTATTGTATCGTTCAGTCTTATTCTGGACTACAAACTGGACAGTTCCTCGCCGTCACACAGTCACTCCCATAAAGTTGGTGCAAATGTAAGTCTCTGGTCTAATTAAGTTACTATGAGGCAGATGTAGGGCAATGTTTGTGGAGTTAGAAGCTCTACTTAAATCGTAACTTCGGTGAAATTATTTTAGGAGCTACAAATAAGCATTTTATTTTAAAAGTACTCGAGGGCTACTGAGGGCAGTAGATATTTTTCGGTCAGTTAGGTTATCTATTAGGTAAGTAAATAGGACAAACAATTATTTGTTTGTTCCTCTCGCAGCGGAAACGACCGGGTGTTGGTGTAAGGAAGCGAGGGTGTTCTTTAAAGACGTTGGCCGTCGAATGAGAGAGAGGGGTGGTGACCCCCGCTCTGGGTCATTCCTGTTGCAGAGGCTGTCCATAGCCATTCAGCGTGGCAACGCTGCTAGTGTTATGGGCACCGGGAATGGCAAAGAGTGGGTTAACCATCTAGTTTAAGTTTTATGATGAAGTTATACTGATATCTAGTTTTAAGTATTTATTTTGTCTATGTAAATTATGTTTCAAATTAAAGTTTATCTACTTAAAAACTAAAAAAAAAAGTAAATAGGTACATACTCGTATACTAAATTTAAATTGAAGGCGCCCATATTGTGGACATGACATTAAATGACATCTACGCAAAATTATAATAATATACCTAAATATCAATTGGTATTTTCAAATGAGTAATGATGCAGGAAGCAGAATCTAGACACCTCTTAATGTCATCTTTTAAATTAATAATGTCTAGATAGCCTTTTGAACGAGTAGGTAACTACGTGACCCCTGAATATGGCTACACACATTATTAAGCATCATTTTATATACCTAGTATTTAATGTGATAAGACTAGGTAATGTCCCAGCTCTTGCGCATGAGGGCCAGGGGTCCGCCTTGACCATGATCCAGGATTTGGTAGATCAGATAATAACAGTGGAGCGACTGCCTTCTGACCTCCGTGACCGTGCTACTAGGGGAAGCTATTGTATCTCTGTACAAGAAATTGTGAATAAATAAATGATTTATAGATACATTCAAGAGTTTATGTAGGTATCAACGTCTAAACTGTGATTTTGAATAGTTTGACAAATTCGGTGATGAAACCAAGGGGTTTAAAAGTATAACTTGGATTGAAAGATAATAAATAATAAATCAATAACTTTACTGGAAGTTTAAAAATCGACACCTGTCTCGCCTTAACCACGCGGCATAAAACTCCTAGGATACTTACCTAATTATAATTCTTTACTATTTAAAAATTACATGTAGTCGCTTTAAAAATAGAAATGTGAAACACGCTAGCGTCAACATAAAAAAAAAAATTCTTCACACAACAAAATTATGTTTCATGTCACGAAATATTTCTATCGACAAACTTTGTGCCAAGTGGTGACATCACTAGGGCCGTGACACGATTTAAACTGCTTCTTTTTGTATTAGTAAACAGTGTAGTATCTAATGTTATGTCAGTGGACGATGTGTTTCGATTTAATGTAGAATAATGTATTTCGTAATAATGGTATTGTTTAGTGACGTTGGGATTCTGTTGCCGATCTATACATTATATGTAATGTTTTAAAGAGCCATACCATCTATTAACCCCCACACGCCAGCAAATGGATGACAACATTTCTGTTTTCTATTCTCCAACCCACTTACAAAGCGTGGAGGTTATGGCAAAGCCCTCCAGCGTTTTTAATTGCCCAGGGAAGCATATGGTTAGGACCGTCCACCTAATGGAAATAGGTCACCGGATGCTGTGCTGGCCCTGAGGTACCCCTTCTTCTTTTCGAGGTCTTTTGAAGAACTCCAAATTATAGTGCATAGGTAATTTCGGGAGCGACCACGAGCTTATTCCACATCTTGGAAGATCGTGATAATAAGGCTCGCGATACCCATACGTTAGTTGGCCTCTCTGGAGGTCTACGGGATCCAGACCACCTGTGAGCAAGGGACCGTCAGCAATTCGAATGTTTCTGGAATTCCGGTGTTTGTGGAAGGAGTTGGTATTGTGGTGCACCAGCCAATAAGTAAGAGCAGTATTTAATATGGGGATGGACGGGTGCTTTGTAAATGTATAGTAAATGAGCTCTACTTCGAAGTTATTTTTTATTTCCATTTACTTATATAATCGGAAGCCTGCTAGGTCTATAAAAACTCTAAAACACAGTTACGATCTAGGTTTATATTTTTAACTTCGAAATATGCGGGTTTCGAATCTACATTATTACAATTAGGTGCCACATAACACGATTTCCACCGAAAAATTATGGAGAATGAGATGCAAATAAATTCCAGTTAATTTGGTGGTGCAATTAATTTTATCGACACATCGACACTTCCCGTCGTAACCGTGACATCACTACTATAATGTAACGGAATTCCGTGATGACACAATCCCATTCGTTACCTTAGTGTTAGTAAACATTGGCGTAAAATTACGTCACGCTGCGTATTTTGAGATCTGCCTCGAATAAGCTATTAAATTTTGATGAAGTGCAAATGGGATGTAATGTGACATTTGCTTTTTATCGAATGTAATGTTGGTCTCTGATGTTCGGCAGTGTAAGTACAGATAAAACGGCACTGTAAATTATCTGTAGTTTATGTTTTTTTTTTGTAGTACTTTTTATGTAGGTATCTAGTAGAAACCTGCATGGGTACAGAGGGCAGTACATCAACCTACCCACCACCAGTACAAATTAAGGTCTTAATTCCTTACTATGTGGATGAATGCGCGTACCAACCGGAGATGGTCAAGTCTAAACAGAGTGGGTTGGCATGCTGTCTTCTGTATTTTCCACCTAACCTATTTTAATCAATCGCGTCAATCCTGGTTGTGCTCTCGCGAGTGATAGCCCGGGGTCTGCCTTGACCATGATCCAGGATTTGGCAGATCAAGTAATTAGGTACAATCGAGCTACTGCCATCTGGCCTCCATGACCCTGTTAACAAGGGAACATGTTGGATCATGGTTACAAATTCAGTCGCCTGAATGTGCAGGTTTCCTCACGATTTTTCCAATCACCGTAATAGCATCGGTTAGTGTTCAACTAATATACTTTCCATTCCAATATTAAATGCCGTGCAACTTTGAAACGACTTATTTTACGAATATCTGACAAACTATAAGCACAGATATTGGTTTCAGGATCTCATCTACAATATTCAATTATCTTTGATAGCGTAATATTGAAAATATGATCATAATACGTTTGTATGGCCCGCTGGAGAGCGGACACTAGCCTAACCCCGACATCGATACTAAGAAATCTATCGACTTTTCCCATCCCTAAGACGTTCGTCAATCCAATGTGATGGACCAAAGCCAGAAAGAGATTGATGACAAACCGAAGACCCACCTTGGCTGGGGTCGCAGCATCATCACTATTTCTGTCCACGACCTAAGGTGATGTGATGATGTTCTATTCTAGATTGTTTGAGACACGACGAGAATCAGTGCTGTCATTTATCCTGTTTCAACTTGTCCCTTGGAATTCACAATTTAATTATTGGTTTAAATAAGCTTTATTTTATACCACAAAGGTGGTAAATAAGCTTACGGCCTGCCTGACATTAAGCAGGCAAAGCAGCCTATGGACGTTTGCAATACCAGGGGCATCACCCACGCGTTGTCGACCCCGTAAAAACCTTTTCACCACTTTCTTGAAGAACTCCATGTTGAACTTGGACAAATAAATGCGCTTGGATAAAGTTACACAGCGCCATCTAGCCTCATAGAAACCACTTATATGTTTGATAGGAGCCACTCACGGTGTTTCCCACTGCAGGGCAAAGGCCTCTCTCCCATTTTTCCAAGTAGACCTATTTGCTGCCAGGTCTCTCCACTCTTTCGCATACGTCGCTAATTCTTTTACAACTACTACAACTCTACAAATATACTATTTATATTTTTTTCAAATATATGTTTCGAACTAGAAATATTAATAGAAAAAACAGCACCTCCTGATAGGAAATAAATATTGAAATGGTCTTTACCTAGTTACAGTAGTAGTTAATAGTTTGTATAGTGCATTCTTGATGAAACTCGATAGAATTAAAAAGGTTACCCGATAATTATTCATTCGAAACCGGTCGCAATCTATTAAGTTTATTTTTTAATTATAGTGAAACTGGTGTAAAAATATGTGAAATTGGCCGTGTGGTGTTCGGCAGAGTAGAATAGCACCAACCCCTTACACTCGTAGGTGTCGTACAAGACGACTAATGTTATCGAGGCAAAAGATAAAGAGTCTCCGTAGTATGGAAAATGGGCAGCAGCATTTTCCATTATTATATTTAAACACTGCGATCTCCAACCCGCCTGCCAAGCGTGGGGATTATGGCAATAACCTCCCCTTTCATGGGAGAGGCCCTTAGTTCTGCAGTGGACTGTTACGGGCTGTGATGATGATGATGATGGTGTAAAAAAGTGTTTTCATTTTATCATAGTTACCGTAGCTTGTAGACAAATATTAAAAATGCATTGTTTCTAAGGATGGATGGATATTCTTTCACGCAAAAACGACTGAATGCATTTTGATCAAATTAATCAGCAATGTAGCATATGGCTAGTGCGCGCTACCTGTTTCTTTCACATTGTAAGTTGCTAGAGATAGAAAACACAGGTATTAATAGGCGAGCGCTTGCGTGGATGAGAGCGATTTAACAATAGGGCCCAAGAATAACATATAGGCTATAATGTATCTCGAATATGGTTAACGTAAGAACCCTTTCTGCCCCGGGTACGAAACGTTGTAGGTAACCGAATTTTACGCAGACGAAGTCGCGCACAAAGCCTATTATAGTAAGTCATAAATATATCACCGTCTGAGCTTCGCACCTAGACAGCGTAGGTAGAAGATCAAGAACACAACACTAAACCTGAAGGGCACACAGATAAAACGAAACTGCTCCACTAAAAACACTTGAAACAAGTATTGCACCTGGAAATAGCTTCGAAGGTTGACTTCTGGAAGTCATTAACACGGACATAAGTTATGCAGGTGAATTTAATTTTCAATGTCAGTTGCATCGTATATACGTCAGCGTGGTGAGCCGTAAACTTTTAGTGATCTTCAAAATGTTATGTCGGCTTACACAAACATAAACAATACTTGTGTAAGCAGCGTTACTATAAGAAGACCACGATAAGTTCGTTTGCTTATTAAAAAAAAAAAAACTCTGTGTGACAAGTTTTTAAACGTCATAGAACGTCATTCATAAAAGTAATAATAAACAATTTGATTTCTATAGGATTATTTATTTTGGTAAGTTATGAAAAAATGTATTATTGTTAATAAATAATAAAAAGGGAAGTGCGGGAGATAATTTTCAGCATGATTAATAATTTAACCCGGCGTCTGTATGGTAGAAAATTAGTACAAGGACTGTATGGTGGGTCAATATAATCCGGATTTTGAATATGATTTAATTCTTAATATTTCAATTGATTTTTGGGAATGATATATTAAATCAGTTGAAGTGATGTTCAAATTACTATATTTTGATGAAAAACAATAAAAATTATACAATATTAGGATCTTGTTATGTATTTATGAAAGCTCTATAAAATCTATATCAATATATTTAACTTCTTTAATCTTACTAACAAATAAACAAAATTATAACTTTTTAATATTTTTTTTTAACTTTTAGGAATACCTAATGTGAGGTCTTTAACGGAAATTTTAAAACTAATCACAGTCCGCATCTACCATTGTATGTCCATTGTAGTAAGAAATTATGTAGTCTAGACAGACAATCTTCTTACAATTCAGATAGGCAGGACATATATTATTTGGCAGCGTTTTTGAACTCCGTGAATATCAGTAGGTAACCCCTCTGAAGGTTCTCCAGTAAATTATCTTATTGTCTTGCGCATCTCTCTAGGCAAACGAAACACATCTTTGCAAGCGTTCAAGTGATCGTTTAGAATTCTCTTCTAAGCCGAGTAAACCAGTAAAAATACAGTCTTTTTGTCCTTTATTTTTTCGAAGAATACCCACACTTGTCAAATTATGTTCCTTGAGAAGGTGTAGCATTAGCTAATGACTAATAAACCAATAAACAAATAAATGATGCATAACCGTAATTGACACAAAAAGGTTACGTCGAATGTATGGTTGGGTCATATTAACCCCGTTTGACCTTTGACCACTTGTAACTCCATATGCAGGGGCACACCGACTGAGCTAATACTAGAACCGAAAGGGGAGGGGTATTAACTGCAGCTACTGAAAAGCACGGCAACTTCAAACGATTACTTTAAAAAATACGCACGTTTAAAAATGTGGCGGGTCATTATGACTCAACCTGACAGAGGCCGGGTTAAACAAACCAAAAGTACAAGTTCAAGCTAATAGTGACCAAATGACTGAATGTTTGCAAAAAGGACTGACAAGGACAGATTATCGCCAGATTATTGTCATATCCACATTTTATCATTTTTTCTACTGTCAGTCAATACCACTCAATACGGACTTATCGTGGTCCTATTATATGTATGCGTTCTAATTTGCGGTCAATAAATAATATAATAAGACCACGCTAAGTCCGAATACCTTATTAAAAAAAAAAAAAAAACTCTGTATGGCAACTTATAACAAGTTTTTAAAGTAATAAAACGTCATTAATAGAAGTCATAACAAACAATTTGATTTCTGTAGGGTTGTTTATTTTCGTGAGTTATTTAAAATATTATTAAATAATAGGAAAAACAATTAAAAAGTAAGTGAGAGTGATAATTTTTAGCATGATTAATAATTTAGCCAAACTAAAGGTACAAGTTGAAGCCAAATATCTGAATGTTTAGAAGCAGGACTGACAAGGACAGATTATCCCCAGATTATTGCCATATCCACATTTTATAATTTCTACTACTGTCAGTCTATTCGGACTTAGCGTGGTCCTATTATAGTAATCATAAATAAAGTTTATTTATTCCCAGTAATTTACAATTTACATTATGCTAATTTCTTAGATATAATATGTCATATTATATACTTTATTGCACACGAAACAAGATAAAAACAATTATGACAAGATGTTGTTTACAAAGGTGGGCTTATCTCTGTAAGAGATCTGTTCCAGCCAACCCTACCGGGTGTGGGGGTAAGACAAGTGTGGGAGACTGATGCCTAAGCTAGGCAAGTCTGTATTTCAGGTCACCAGGCCCCCCTCGCACTATGTTAGTAACCAAGGTTTGTTCATTTATAAGCTCTCATCATCATCATCAAAGCCCGTAACAGTTACAGACTTAAGTTATGGTCATAATCTCCACGCTTGGCACGCGGGTTGAAGATCGCAGTGTCGTAAATATAACAATGGAAAAAGCTGCTGCCCATTTTCCAGCCTACAAATACTTTAGAACTTTTGCATCGAAAATATTAGTCGGTTTGTACGACACCCACGAGTGTAAGGGGTTGGTGCTATGGCCGTCACCAGAGACAGGTCTATGATTGGTCAATTTCGTTCATTTTGACGGACTCATACTGCCGCAGGCTTGCAGGATGGAGATGTTGACGCGGAGTTGGATTCCCTAGTTGGAAACCTGTGCGTGCACTGTGAGACCTCATTAGTAACGTTTCTGAATACTTGTGTTAGTATACCCTATCGTTAGATATGTAAAAATCATGACATTATATTACTCACAATAATTAATTTGATCTCAATGTAATAGAACAATGGAGACATTGAATTGAATTGCATTCTTAGTTAATTGATAGAAGAAAATTGATGTATTTAATTATGTATGACAAACTGAATACAATTATTTAAATTGAATTGAGTATATCATTTATACTGTGTGGTGTATGGCAAAGTAGAATATATTATTAATAACCAATACCATTGATATATTTCGTACAAGACGACACTGTATACATATGTATACACGAAGCTATCAGACGAGCACTGTAAGAACGCATTGTAATTCTTCTATATTCGGACTATATCTTATCAATTTTATACTTTTAATCGTTTAAAAACTCTAATAATATGTTTAGTTTCTGGTATTTACATATGATTATTTTAAGTAGGTATAACAAAGAAAGAGTAATGAAACCTAAACTGTCGTTCTTGGTGCAGAGGTTGGCCATTGGGCACCTTTGCGCCTTCTTTGAGCGGTCAGGGGTGGGTTTTTAGTATACTAAGTTTATGTATCGAATAATTAGGTTATTGAGTTTTATTTTACGTATTAAATTCTTTGACAATTAGTATAATATTGATATATGTATGTAATATTGTCAAGTGGTCAAGGTGGACTGACGACCTGGTAAGGATCGCAGGTACCAGCTGGATGCGGAAAGCACAGGACCGGCCTTTGTGGAGATCTCTGGGGGAGGCCTATGCCCAGCAGTGGGCGTCTTCTGGCTAATATGATGATGATGATGATGATGATGATGATGATGATGATGATGATGATGATGATGATGATGATGATGATGATGATGATGATGATTGTCAAGTGAGATATAATGTACCTAAAATTAAATACAACTAAAGCCTAAATCTACATTTATTATGTCTCCAATATCGCTGCAGCTTTAGTTAGGTAAGTATTATGAATACGGGTGTAACTATTCTATTCATTATTCCACTACATGAACAGACAGACGCTAATAGCGGCTTTGAGATATATGCAACCCTATACTTGAATGGGAGTTGGCAACAGTCTTATTTCACTTTCAGAGTAATCAACAGCGAAAATAAACAAAGCTTTGTGGAGCGTTTAGACCGGCGTAGCAACTCGAGTCTCGATGGGTCGAGTGGTAAATATTTATGCGAATGGCGAACACTTATAGTGGTATGTAGTGTTTTTTCTCTCTGCGCTTATATTTACAGGGCGACTTTAATTTAGATAGATGAACACTTTATTGCTCATAAAACACAACAATACCAATCACTTTAATTAAATAATTTAATTAAGGATACTTAAATTAGGGGTTTTTGATTAGATAGATAATCAACGCAAGGGGTATGCATTTGCTTGTGGTAACAAACAACTTTTACTATCTCACCAACTCCAAAATGGCGGGAAAGATCAGCTGTTTCATACACGACACCATGACACCATTATGGCAGAATCCATTTTTAATTTTGTATGAAAGAGGTAGCTGACTTATTTTGGGACTAGGTGGCGCTGTGTGAATTGTCAAAGCTTATTATTAGCGTTGTCGTCTTATTAAAAGTTTGTTTATTATCACGACCACATGCAAACCCCTCGGTATGAAGAATTAATTTACCATTCTTTAAAGTTACCCACGCCTGTTTGCCAAAAATGAATACCCTACTTTTCTAGAAAATTAACAAAGTTTTTAAACAATAATTATATTGTTTTAGCATGTGTTTTAACGCGAAGAAGCCCGGGGTTTAGTTGTTGTATTCGGGCTATGACGGTGACCTTAGTTCGCTAGCGAATCTATTCCTGATTCGATCGCGCAACGAGACTCTGAGCAAAGCCCTTTCCATTGCTTTCCATTTTTTAAATACAGGTGTCATATTTTATATTTATTTAAGTTAGGTATAACAATAAATATGACAAATCAATTAGTTCAGGCACTAAAATCTAATGTAGAATCTAATCTAAAACCTAATGTAATGTGTTTGGCCTGGCGAGTATGTTTACTTTATGACAACAATAGGGTTGTGGGTACATAAACTCGCGCGCGGTGAACACCGACCCACCCGCCAACAAACGGTACAATTATAACTAAAGTCATTTAATAATACTTCTCATATTTCGTGCACATTCGTGCAGTAGAACCACGGATCACGGAAGAAAGTGCTAGTAGAAATGTTATAACACATTACCGATAAGACCAGACTTGTAAAATAAAATGGCGGCGGTCTAAACACAGCAAAAGAACGCAAGGTGCATCGGCTCACCGCCGTTCGCATTGTCGCGCGTTACGTTTCCGCCAATTCTGGCACCGGGTCGCGGTGACGAAACGCGTGGAACTGTTAGCGAATTGTTATTTTGGCGATGATGGCGCGGCGTGCGCGGTATTGTAATTGTTTTGGTATACATTCTTGGGACTAGATCGTCAGTGGGCGACTCGAAAGCGAGAGTATCGGGTTCGAATCCCACTGCGGCAATTACTCTTTTCTGAGTTATGTACATTATTTGTTGTATTATAGGTATTAGACGGGACTTTTTTTTTATGTTATCCGGCAGACAAACAGGCATGCGGACCACCTGATGGAAAGTGGTCACCGCCGCTTATGGACATCAGCATCACCAGGGGTGCTACCAATGCGTTGCCCGCCTCTAAACTCTGGACTTACACGCAACGTACCTTTTCGATTTGTTTTCCCGACGTTTCGGTAGGTCCACCCCACCGTGGTCACGAGAAGACTATGTACATTAGTTGAATACTAACCGATACTCTTACGGTGAGGGAAAATATCGTGATGAAACCTGCACATTCAGACGACTGAATTTGTAACAATGATCCAATCTGGTCAGGTTACCCTGGTGACAGGGTTATAGAGGTCAGACGGCAGTTGCTCCACTGTAAATACCTGATCTACCAAATCCTGGATCATGGTCAAGGAGGGCCTGTGCGAGAGCATAACCGAGACATTACCGACAAGATTATGTTACATTCTTGGGAGAATCTTAATTTGTTGTAAGCTTTATTGCGTATAAACAGAGGTAAAACAGTATGTTTGGCGTTTGGTCGAATCCAATTATGAAGCTACATTATACCCACGCGAGTATCCCGCGGGATAGTTAGATATTATGGTGGCCCATCACCTGCCGACTGTCCTTTCGGCATGACATTAGGTATGACAGTGTGCATGAAGACATCATATACGTTGCGGCGTCAGGGGGAACTACCCTATAAAGATTGGAATATTTTACAAGACAGGCATTTGACCGCCATCTCACCTGTTGGTAAGTGACGATGCGGCCGAAGATGAAGCATGTCCGTCTTGGAACAGCCTATTCACTCTAGCCTTGAAGGCATCCAGATTATATTGATCAGGGAACACACTCGCAGGCAACGCGTTCCACTCCTTAGCCGTACGCATTACAAAGGTCCAGCCAAAGCGGTTCGTGCGGATAGCTGGAAGATCCACGACATAATGATGAAGCGCTCGCCCGGATCACGTCTCCCGATGGCGGAAAGGGCCCGGCGGAATGAGGTCGTGCAGCTGCTTCGCACACTCTCTGAAATGTAACCTGTAGAAGACCGACAGACGCGCAACCCTACGCCGATGTTCGAGACTCTGCAGCCTAGCTTTAACTAACCGCGGGTCACAAAATATCTTCTTTGCACGTTTTCTTTATAATGTGTACGTCTAAGGAATGGAACACGTTGCCTGCAAGTGTGTTCCCTGACCATTATAATCTGGATCTCTTTAAGGTAGAGTGAATAGGTTGTTTCTAAACAGGTATGCTCTATCTTCGACCGCCACCGAAGTACCACCTTACTACCAGGTGAGATAGCGGTTAAATGAATAGCTAGTCTAATTAAAAAAAAATTTCTGTCCTTTGGTTATAATATTCATGGTCTCCCTTTAGTATTATTTTATGGCTGAACTTTCCCTATAAGCTTGTGTAATTTTGACTACTTATTTGTTACGTGTTTTTAGATTTAATTGGGTTCAAAGGTTAGGTTAGGTATTTACAGGTGACGTGAAGTAAGAATGTTCATTAATGTAAGCTGTATTGTGCAGCCAAACTGAATACTTAAATAAATAAATATGCTTAGACCATTTACACAGCAATATCTAGCACCAAAGTAAGCAAAGCTTGTAACTCCCGACAAAGTATACTCATATACTCTTTGTATAACTCTTTTTCTTTAATGGCAGCATGGCTGTGGAATGATCTTCCGGTCGATATCAGACGAAGCTCCAACAAACCTTCCTTCAAAAAAGCTGTTCGAGAGCATTTTCTAAATTCTTTGTAATACCCAACTTTAACTTATTTCTTTTTTTTCACCTGTTACTTTTGAAAGTCATCTTAGTAGGTAGGCACTTAATTGAAATTTGAATTCAAGTACGTTGTGCTATCTTGTTGTTGTTGGTTTTTAGTATATCATAAAATTTTTGAGTTTCGGTATGTGAATACTAGTGGGTAGAATTGTGTTTGTAATTAGGTAAAGATAGATCAACTCAGTTGTGCGCGCGGTGCTAAGTGTGCGTGCGCTTGTAAATATACAGCTTTCATTTATGTGGCAGTGACGCGACCACTTGGCGCGCCAATGGCGTGGCGTCATTGTGACGTGTGAGGTTTACCCACACATAGGGCCGCGCGCACAACTGAGTTGAAATATCTATACTCCTGTATTTGTTAAGCAATTAAAAGTTTACATACATACTTATATCACCTATAAAATTTTAATTTATCCTTACTACAGAAACTTCGCCAGAGTCAACAACAGGAACCAATAGATAATGTTGTAACATCAATCAAAATGATTGTAAACGGTGTCACCGAGAGCTGGCTTGTGATAATTAAAAACAATTGTTCTAAATAAAACAAAAACAAAGCTTCACCTCTAGGTCACGGACAGCGCAATTTAGGTAGCCTAGATTGTAACTGACGGGTTCGCATGTTCCGGATTGAGTCTAGAACTCTATATGAATCTATGCCTAGACATAGCTGATCCGAACATAATATGTTCATCTAAAAAAGTTACACATTATGGGAACATTTTCAAAATTAGTATACTTGATTACGTCATCAGTTGTTTTTTAATTTTCAATTACGATTTTCAATAAAAGAAAATCCCAAAAACGAAATATCATCTGATGTGACATTTTTTTTCTAGGTGTGCGATATTTTGTTCAGTATGTTTTTTTTAGTTTTTGTTAGCCAGATATACCATTTGTCTCCAAAGACGACCGTACCATAAATACAGAACCACAGGTGTGTTGTGAAGTGTTGTCACTGTGAAAACAAAGCTGATATGCCTCATACCGGTAATTAGGTATGCGGTTCCACAAACTGAATGACTTATTATGTATTTTGAGCATTATGATGTAAAAAAATTAATAGGTAAAACAGCTGCACCCATCCATGCAGAAGTTCTACAGTTCTACAGTCCTACGTTCAACAGAGTTCTATCACTGGTAAAACGCACAATAAACACCAACATCATCTCATCATCTCATCATCTTGGCGTTAACGTCCCGGTTGTCGACGGCCCGGGGTCCGCCTTGACCATTATTCAGGATTTGGCAGACCAGACAATGATAGTGGAGCGACTACCGACTGATCTCCGTGACCCTGCTATCCGGGGAACCTGACCAGATTGGATCATAATTACACATTCAGTCGCCTGAATGTGCAGTTTTCATCACGATATTTCCCTCGCCGTAAGAGCATCGGTTAGCATTCAACTGTACCAATAACTCTTTTCTGAGTTATGCACACATAACTCAGAAAAGAGTTATTGGTACATGGTCGCATTGAAATTCGAACACGGAACGTTTTGCTTACGTTACAAGTCGGATACCATAACCACTCATCCACCGAGGTTCCAAGTATGTCCACCACATTAATTTATCTTCTCACTCCACCTCTATGCTCACACAAATTGGAAACCGAAAGTGTAACAAGCAATAAAACAGATCAATCCGCTAAAAGCGACCAATAAAAGCGCTCCATCATCATGAATCCTTGCGCGCTCAATGGTCTCAAAATTGGGTCGAACACCGAATTAAATTGAATTAATGCACTCGGAATGCCCAGTTTCGAAATACCTCACGGTGATTGATACAGGTCTTCGGGTATTTATAAAAGTGGCCTGTTTATTCTGGAAGGAATTGCGTTGTGACGAGTACATTGTCGGCTTTGTAGGTCAAGCGCTGCGTTAACCTTAACAGAACTGTTGATGGAGTGTTTTCCTTACGTTTTTGATGCCGTGTTTAAAAGTGACATTGTGACTAAACAGAGATCGAAAGGGTTGGAGTGATGGCGTTGGGTGTGAGAGAGTTATCAGAATGTATACCTACCTAATTATCGATTACTGTGTTCAATGATTATTATAATCTGGACGCCTTCAAGGCTAGAGTGAATAGGCTAGACAGCCATGTCACCATCTTTGGCCGCCAAGTGAGATGGCGTCCAAATGCCTGACTAGTCTATTATAGAAAAAAAACCTAGGTATATTTTTGCTTGCGACTTCGTGCGCCTAAAATTCTGTTACGAAACTGTGGTAACCACATTGAATTTCTGGAAAAAACTGTAGTGTATGTTATCCCTCATCAATGTAATTTTATACAAGTGTAAGAATTTTTTAAATTGGTAACTTAAGTAGCTGTTGAGTTTATCCATTACGAACAAAGAAACAAACTTTTCTCTTTATAGTATATCCTATTATATCTCACCGTGAGATTGTGAAGAGCATTAAGTTAATAAACTAAACGTTGTGCACTGTAACAAAACTCAACAAACAATTTAACTATAAATTACCGCATTATTTTCAAAGAAATAAGAAGGCACCGTAGGTTATCTTACGTCATAGAGTACAAGAAAAATTCTACTTTGCAGCGCGATAGACCCAAAAAACGTTGGTCTGTCCGTGCACAAGCAGGCATATTAGAAAGTAAAAAATTAAATTTATGGGTATGAAAATAGCTGCTAAAACACTCACCACTTATTGCACCCCTCGTTCTTGATCTGCCCAGGCCGGCAATTCCCCTTGATGATGGGCAGCGCGATGATGCCCAGACACACCTCCTCGTAGTCCGGACAGCAGTCGTCCATCGCCCGCGTCCGGTTGCAGAACTCGTCGCAGTAGCAGAGCGTATCTGGGGAGCGGGGGGGGAGGGTTTGAATGGTACTTACGTATAATCATTATAATTATCAATGTCATAGCTTTTTCATCATCATATTAGCCAGAAGACGCCTACTGCTGGGCATTAGTCTCCCCCAAAGATTTTTAAGGCCAAGGCCATGTGCCATCTACCTCCAACTCGCTTGTTCGTTTGCCTCCTTCCATTTCTTATAAAAAAAGGTATTTTATAAGTAATAGATAAAAGAAGTGGGAGTAAGTTTTTTATAAATAATATTTCTAAAAATATCAAATGACACTCGGACATTATCTACACCAAAAAGTTTTATATACCAGGTGTTCAAGAGCCTTTCTGTTACTGAAAGAGTTTTCAAAATCGGTTCAGTGGTTTCTGAGATAACCCTCAACATACAAACTTACAAACTTTTCCCCTCTAGAACCTCAGCATAGAAAATATTGACGTTCCCGCATAGTCACCGCATAGCAATCGGACAGAAAACGTGCAGTACCCTTTTAGCGCGCACACGACACGGTGACTGCGCGGGCGCAGCACGACGACTGTGCGATACGGTGACTCGGTGGCTATGTGGGCCCTGCGCGTTTGTCATTAGTATAACAACCAAAATTGCATGAATATTTTTAACAAATCGTGCAGAAATAGCGCAGATACGTTTGTATGGGCTCATATAATATTGACAAAAATTCTGATAATGATAAGCAATCACGGCCATCCATGATTAGCTTATTATGTTAACAATGTCAACAGAGCTCGCCAAATTACAGGATTAAAATATTAAGATCTTACTTAACCCTGTTTACGCTCGAATACAAAAAGCCCATTTGTACACGGCAGCTGTTTAACTTGGCCTCGTCCAAATCCTTGGTACAACAGGACCCAATTTCGCAACCATTCATAAAAACACAAGATAGCGAAGATAACGAGAAATCTGAATAAGCGACATTGTTGTGAGTATGTTTCGCAGGCAACAGGCGTATTGTAAAATATTGCCGTTTTCGAAATGCCCAGCTTTGTAACATGTGAGAATGCTATGTAAACATTTATTTAATATTTTTGTTCTTCTTCTTAGGTAATTGATGGTTGCATGGATTTAGCCAATATCAATTATTCCTACTATAATTTAAAAAATCAGAAGATTCGTGGGAAATAGGTTCCTAAAACTACAGGTATCAGGAAAGAGGTCCCGCGGGAGACTCAAAAAGCGATGGATTCACATCTCTGAGTTGGACGTGAGCCAACGGCTTTCGACGTGAGGATGCCGAAGATCGGGCAATGTGGAGTAGGAAGTAGAAAAAGTAGGAAAGCGGACCCTGGCAGAAGCTGGGATTGGCCGCTCGGTTGATGATGATAAATTAACAAATTCAAGCAACATGGCTGTACCATGTTGCTTGTTCCCACAATATCACGATAGCAATGCTAGTGCAGGTTTCTGCAGGACGTCTTCTTGGAGCAGACCGAAAACTCAGACAGGTGTATGTATGTATGTATGTATGTATGTAATCTCTTTATTGCATCAATTTATAACATTACAGGATATAAAAATACAGGTGTTATAGCGTCCTTCAATCACTGGACACTGTCACCGATATTTTGCTGTTTTCATTACACAGCATTTGTTTATGACAGTAACAAATTATTTTTATCTCGACACAATTTTCGCCTCAATGTAAAAATTACACTTCATTTTAATCACTAATAAAACGTCAGGGTTTTCAAAAATTCAGCCATTTCGTAAACTGCGAAATTCTACAACATACAAGCGACACGCACTCACAGCTAACGGCTTTCGTAACCTAATTCCCGAACGAATTAGCTATAAAAAAACATTTACACGTCTTGTTGTTCTTAGCAAGGTTAGGAGTAACTTTTAATGTGTAACTCCGTATGTTTGTTTGTTTATCTACTTAGCTACTAGCTGTTTCTTCGCGGCGAATGCGCGATTTTAATTTGCGTATTCTGAGTAGGTATTTATTTTTCCGGGGTTCAGAATTAGCCATTTGAAAATATTGCTTCCTATACGCGGAAGATTTTTCAAATTAAACGAAACATGGCCATGTACTGTACAGTTCAATACGAGTACTTATCGCGGATAAGTATCGCCATCCAGCGCGGGAATGCCGCCGCCATGATGGGCACCTTACCGCGGGGCCCCGGTTTTTTACATCTTTTTTAATTTAGTTAGATAATAAAATATTTATAACTATACGGTTTTAGTTTAGTCAATTTTATATGTATTAGTGTATATATTTGGTATTTTAGATATAAGTATTAGTGTATTTTGTTTATTATAACTGTAAATAAACTAGTAACTAAAGTTAACTCAGAAAAAATAAAATGCCACTTTTAGTACTTATCCCTACTAATGTTATAGACATAGACATAGACATATACATTATTTATTTTGACATCGCAATACTCATAATACAAAACTCATTGAGTAAGTTACATTTGTATATCTAAATTTATATATGCAAAGGTAACTCTATCTGTTACGTTTTCATGTTTATACCACTGCAAATAACGAGATGGTTATTTTCATAGCTTTATTTGAATAGAATTAGTTCAGTAGTTTAGGAAATATTTGAGTAAAATTATGTATTCCGTCGGGAATACATCATTTTCCAATGTTTTTCTGACGGTTAGGTTAGTTATTTACAATGATCATCATCACGGTTTTTGCCAGGGGTTGGCAGAGACTACCGAGTGCCACAAGCTACGATCCTGACCTTTCGCCTGTTCCATATTCCAATATCGTTAGCAGATAATTTCTTACATGTTTCTTACGCGGTCAAGTGCGGAGGATATTAAGGTGCATCAATGTTCGCGCAGACGCAGGTGCACACAGTCGTTCTTTCTCTCCTTGGTTCAGTGGAACGGATAACCGCTACGATGAAAAAACTTCTTTTTCATCGTAGCGGTTGTCATACGGTAGACAAACAGACAAGCGGGCTATCTGATGGACAGTGGTCACTACTGCCTATAGACATTAACAACACCAGGAGTATCGCCAATGCGTTGCCCACGTCTACAACACGTTGCTCTGGCAGCAAAAAGGCACATGCCCCTCCACTGCCAAAGCCACGTTTCCCCAAATCCCCACCCCATGGAGCACTGGAGACCTTACTTACCGGCAGAAACACAATCCTATTTAAAAGAGTATTATTTAGCTGCGGTATTCCCTAAGGTAACTTACCCAATATCCGGTGAGAGCACGCATCCTGCCGGTCCTGACAGCATCTGTCCGCGCTGTAACTGGACTTGCCACAGTATGGTCCCGGTGGTAAGTCAGCGCCGTGGTACGCCGACGCCGCTGCGATGGCCAGCACTAGTAGGGTTATACTGTACCTGGAACAAGGATTTTTTAATGTTAATAGACAAAATTAAGCAGGCCTCTCTGATTTCAATTATTGAAATTTTTACTTTTGCGATTCCGTATCATCGATTTCATGGGTTCAATTGCTAACAAAGTTCCATTGCAATAAACTGAAACTATTAAATCGATTATACGCATCGCAAAAGTAACAATTGCAATCACTGAAACCAGAGAAATGTTGGTAACATTTCTCATTATGTAATTAACCTACAGATGGTAAGCGGTAACTGTCGCCCATAACATCTACGATTCATGCATTTAGGTTGCAGGGAACAAAAATGCAGAGCCGCGGGTGCGTTGTCACTGTAAGGACTAAGATGAAATACCTCATGTCTGTATTTGCGCTAAGGTAGCCACTTTTTCCTACGAATCATCATCACAGCTATAATAGTCCACAGCAGGACTTAGGGCCTCTCCAACGAAAGGGCAGGTTATTGCCATAATTTCCACGCTTGGCAGGCGAGTTGAAGATCGCTGTGTTATAAATATAATAATGGAAAACAATGTTGCCCATTTTTCAGCCTACGAAGACCATCATAGATATTTTGTCTCGAATACATTAGTGGACGATCCAGGAAAACATTCACTGATCAAATCAGTAATGTTCTCAAAAAAGCTGGGGTCCGAAATGGTAAAAATAAAAGGAGATGTATGAAAAGAGTTGTGGATATATGCGAGGCTAGGGAGTTGTGTTAAGACAGAGCAAAGTGGCGGTCCATAGTCTCTGCCTACCCCACCTGTGGGACACAGGCGTGAGCTTTATGATGATATGATGATGATGATACATTAGTCGCCTTGAACGACACCCACGACTGTTAGGGGTTGGTGCTATTCTACTCCGGACACCACACAGCCCACGTGTCCGGCAGACGTGTTCTACGTGTTCAAATCATATAAATTAAACATACGAACGTCAACCCACTAAAGACACAGGTGCAAACATCCTTGAATAAACCGTTGGCTCTATTATTACAAATTCCATTAATCATAATGGCGTTCTAAACTGCGCTGTACCGATTCCTATCGGCTTTCTGCTGGTTTCTGGTCCACATTCCGGCCAAGCCATGACGTCACTTGTTTGATGTCATTCCTTTGAACTCCACAAATATGCGGTCTATAATCGAAGTTTTACTATCGCGTCGTTGCCAGACCTGCAACCACAAAGGTACAGAAGCGAACGGCTGCGCGGCAGAGGCTACACGAGCCGATTTTTTTGGCTGTTGTGTTGTTTGTGACTTGGGTGTTGTTTTTTGGAACAGTTGTTGGAGTAGTACGTGTTTATGACCTTACGATAGAAGTGACAGACTTCTAACTAGAGCCGATTACCAACGCGCAATCATTGAGAAAAGTGCTACATAGACACTGCTATCTCTTTCATTTTAGTATTGAGAGAAGAGAACAAACGTTCTCTAGCGGCGCGGGATGTGTCCCGGACATACTTGTGCTATCCTTGCTTACCTTACGTGATTTAAGCTTTTTTGTTGCGAACTTCAATTTTTAAACTCTCTTTTTAGATGAAATAAGACGATTTGAAAAAGATTTCAAAGATGGGAAACATGCCTAGTTATGTAGAGAATGAAATAGCATTACCAATTTTTAAATAACTGAAACGCTCGACAAAGTTAGCCCTTTTGAAAAGACTTTCCTCATAGCCTAGTATACACAGAACATTAATATCATTACAGACAGACGGACAGAACATCACATTATGGAAATCTACTAGCTATATATTGTTCCATATAAGTAACAAAAACAACAAAACAAAGAACCACAGGTGTTTTACCGCTATGACTCATTAGGATTTATTTGTTTCTGTTTTCAGCTGGCCGAAGGACAAAAAGAGCAAATTTACACAGTCTGATAACCCAGAAACATTAACCTTCGTTGCTGATTGTATAAGATACAGACGTAAACAAACCTACACGCTACTAGAAGGCATGATCGCGCAGTTCCTTCTTTTCTTTTTTTATTGTGGTGTTGTTGTTTGTGAATAAATTTTATTTTATGTTATACACATTTGTATCCTGAAAACCAATAAAACCCTTCGCATCGTTAATCTCGACGGTGTGCTACATCTCCATACTGAATTTCATCAAAATCAGTGCAGTGGTTTAGCCGTAAAAGCGTAACAGACAGAGTTAGTTTTCTTTTTTTTATAGACTAGCCAGGCAATTGACCGCCATCTCACCTGGTGGTAAGTGACGATGCGGCCGTTGATGGAGCATGCCTGTCTAGGAACAGCCTACTACTACAACCAGTCTCATGGTGTCCAGCGTTGACCAGGTTGGTGGACCGGGGTTGACCTTGGTCAAACTTTACTGAGTCCACTAAACTTGCCCGTGTTTGGATCACAATTGGACCATTGACTTCTACGCCTGAGCTAATTCGTAAACACAGCAATTGCAATAATAATCTAAATAATCGTATTAATTAAAATTTGACGTAAACAGATCAGTTTAGGTATCCATACATAGTATAGAAACTAAAAACCCTGACTGCTATAAAAAATGAAAAGTTAGAATCAAACCGAATGGTGTAAGGAAATAGGTGTATAAAATGCAAATGTTAGTTTAATTTTAACTTGAAAGCAGGGGGGCCCATTTTCTTATAAGTAGGTGAATACGGGTATTTAATATTTACGGCTTTCAAGTTTGAATTAAACTAACGTTTGCACTTTATACGCCTATTTCCTTACATCATTGGACTTGTTTCTAACTTTGAAGTTTTTAGAACAGTCGGGGTTTTTAGTTTTTGTACTACTTTTTTATGTTTATCGGTAACAAAAAAGCGTAAGTGAGAATTGTTTCTAACTAACTTTAAATCATGATAGACCCTAAATGGTCGTTCTAAATGAAAAATGGTAAGAGAAACCTAATTTTTCAATACCTATTCAACGACACCTACCTACACCTACCTATTTTACATGTCATTTTTGGCGACATTCATTTTTTTATTTTTTACAAAATGGTGGCTGCTAGCCGCCATATTGAATTTTGATCAATATCATGTCTTCAGACACTCGCAAGATTTAGACAAATCGATAGACGCAAGAACCAACAAACTCGGCCCTCGCATTTGGTCTCTAGAGTGCCACAAAGGAACAAACATACATACGCACATGCACAGGCTGTTAAACACATTACCCTCTGCGTCGCGCAGCCGGGTAAAAACAAAGTCGATTCCCGCCGTCTTTATCTTTGTACGCTTAGATATTTTAAACTACGCAACGCATTTTAATGCGGTTTTCAACAATAGATAGAGTGATTCAAGAGGAAGGTTTATGAGCAAGAAAAAAAGGGTAGGTAGGGGTAAAGTAGGTGTACGTGAAAGAAGTCGCGCAGAGTCAACTAGTATTTAATATTTTGTATTTAATTTTCATGACGCCTAGTGCCTGCAGTGAAAATTCGATTAAAAGTTTGTAGAACACAATTATGGTTAAAAATATGGCACCTAAGCTTACTGTTTTAAAATACCTACATAATTATTTTTACAACACACAAAAGCGATATAGGAAATTTAATAATAGAAAAGAACAATGGCCAGTCTTATCGGTAATGTGAGACAAGAAAGTAATAACACTAAGGTAGGTAAGTTTCCAGATCCTTTTTTTACTGAACTGATGTAATAATAATAATTTAGCTAATATAATTAAGATAACAAATACGTGTAATTTGTGAATAGACTATACCTACATGTAATAAAATAATTGACCATGATCCAGGATTTGGCAGGTCAAGTAATTACAGTGGAGCGACTGCCATCTGACCTCCATGACCCTGCTACCAGGGGAACCTGACCAGACTGGATCATGGTTACACATCCAGTCGCCTGAATGTGCAGGTTTCATCACGATGTTTGCCCTCACCGTAAGAGCATCGGTTAGTATTCAACTAACCGATGCTCTTATGTACATAACTCAGAAAACAGTCATTGGTACATGGCCGGAGCGGTATTCGAACCCGGGACCTCTGGCTTACGAGTCGGATCTGTAACCGCTCGGCCACCGACGCTGATGTAATAATAATAATTTAGCTAATATAGTCAAGATAACATATACGTGTAACTTGTCAATGGACTATATCTACATATATAACCTACTAACTGTTGCAAAGTTTAAGATAAACTATGGGCTCTGTGGTCTAAAAGTAAAGATATTTTTTTTTATTTATACCTAGTAAATTATGTAAGTAAGTAGATACAACAATAATTGTTAGCTTTCAACAGGTACTGGCCAAAGCACCCCGTCTTTTACAGGTCATAGTCTCTAATTTTTTTTTACTTTTACATTAATTCAAAATAGATGTAAAAGTAAAGTCAGATCAAAAACCTGGGGGTCAAAAAAGCCACATTAGCGTTTCATATTGTGATTCATATTAATTTGTCACTAACTTATCTGATCCGGTGGCCAATACTGGAAATAAGTGACGCCATTTTGAATTATCACAATGTCAACAACAGTGACGCTGCAGATAATTTGTGACAAACTAATATGAATCACAATACGGAACGCTATTGGGCCTTGTTAGACCCTTTGATCCTGAGTGGTAACTTACTGTCGCGAGTAGCCCATGAAACCCTCGTAAACCTAAAAAAAACGATTTCATATAGCGCAACGCTTACTTAGCTCTGTGCATATGTTTACTCTATGCTCTTGCGCCATAATGGTCTAGTATAAATGCAAAATAAAGTGATAAGCACTCTTCCTTTTTGTAAATGGTGAAGATGATTCTAATCCGAATGTTGATTCTATTCAGCGAACAGTTGGTTAACATGCTAGTCTGTCAGCGCAGCGGTCCCTGGTTCGATTTCCGGCTAGGCAGAAATTAAAATGATGAATTTTAATAATCTGTTACGGGCCTGGCTGTTCTTTGTGTAAGTAATAAGTATGGTGTTTAAAAATAAGAAGTTTATGGCACCATTAGTTTTCTGGCACCCATAACAGAAGCTTTGCTTGCTGTGGGGCTAGATGTCACTGTGTGAATTGTCCAATTTATTCCTTTGCACCTAAATACCAAATATATTTACGACTTACGCAACACGAACTCATACAAACAATTATTCCATAAATCTTCCATATACCACGGCAGCCACACAATGGCAAAACAAGCCCATATGTGTGCGCGCGCGCATCGCTCAATAGTGAATAAGTAAATTAATTAGTTCTATAATTGACCCAGTTCTCATACAAAAGATATGCGATAATGCGTTACGGTCATAAACTTTTAATTTACGCACGCTTCAGGCATTTGTTTTGGACAGTGACTTATAATTATTTGGCCAAGGTCTTTTTATTAGTACTTGCTCGTGTATTGGAGTTAGAGCTAAGTACTGTAGCATGTGTGCTCTGGTAGACCTTAGGTAAGGTTGGGCTCTAGGATAGGTAAGCTTTTAGGATGGGTTGCCGTACCGACAGTGTGACCGAGGCTTTAGTAGGTTAAGGAGGTTGGATCGTTAGGTGAAGTTGGGATTAGGCCAGTCAACATTCGGGTTGGTTTTGGTAGCACATAGTCATCGGATCCTGGGGCCGCTGACTGAGGTGCCTTATCTGGTGTGAGTGCGCTTCAGTTATATTTGGTCGTACTGGAGATCGGAATGTCTGTAGGCTAGACGAGACAGCTAAACAATCAATCGAAATTCCAATTCGCATCAACTTTGGCCACAACAAATTAGTGTTGATCTGAAACGTCTTCGTTAGCCAAAGATTAATATCTTCGCCCTTGTAGTAAATCCTGCGTAATTGGCGGAGTTGTCGGAACAATTGTTTGGTTTGTGCGCTCGCGCACCGTTGCTAATCAATTTGAAATTAGTAACGGCGCCAGGGCAAAGGCTGGCACATTTTTTGTGCCAAGAAGGCGGAAAGTAGCACATACGCTTGTAATGTGTGAGCGGTAAGGATTTCTTAGTTTACTCGTAGTATTTTTGTACTACTAGGATCCTAACATCGCAAACAAGGGGGAGCGTAGGGAGTGTCGGTGACAGAGTGGTGTCCGACTCGTAAGCGAGAAGTATCGGGTTCGAATCCCACTGCAGCCATCTGTGACTCTTTTATGAGTTATGTATATTTGAGATGTATACTATATTACCAACAATACCAATACCGCCTTACTGCGAAGACACCTCCCAAATGTATGTACATTAGTTGAATACTAATCGATGCTCTTACGGGGAGGGCATGCACATTCAGGCGACTGAATGTGTAACCATGATCCAGTCTGGTCAGGATCCCCTGGTAGCGGGGTTACGGAGGTCAGATGGCAATCGCTCCACTGTAATTATCTGATATGCCAAATCTTGGGTCATGGTCAAGGCGGACTCCGGGCCCTCGTGCGTGAGAGTACAACCGGAATATGAACGCCAAGATGATTGCTTACTAAGGTCTCAAACAAGCGTACGGCCTGCCTAAAGGTAAGCAGTTACCGTAGTCTACAGACGTTTGCAATACCACCGACTGCGGGCATTATGTCAAACAACATTGCCCCCTTTCAAATGATAAACAAAAAGCCTTTCACTTTTATGTATGCCTGGTATTCATATTCTGTGATTTTACAACTGTGACTTTAGATCAGTACTGGCTGTCTGTGGCAGTGATGCAAACCAATAAATTATCTTATTATGTCCAGCCTACAGATCTCTCTTTATAGCGGTTAATAACTAAAAAAAGCTCCTTGTATATTCTCCTAGTCATAATTTCAGCGGAACTGAGCCAATCACTTCTTCTGATAAAACTTCAACTGATAAGAGATCGAGAAACTACATGAGAGCTGTCTTTGTTTAATAACAACTTTGTTTTCGTTAGAACTTCGTTGGAATGTCCACTTGTATAGAGAACCGTCTGGTTTCTAGGAACAATGACTTCATATTTGGCCCTTGACCTTGTTTTCTTCATAAGTGTTAACGTCTGTATGTAACGGGTTCAGTTCTTCATTGATGGGCCTTGATGATGCTTGGTGGTTAGTACTGTCACCGAGTATACGCATTAAGATTGGCAAAATGTTTCACCACTTTCTTGGAGAATTCCATTTTATAAGTACCCTCCAGGATGCGCCATCCACAACTTTAGTGTGCGTGGGAGAAAATTCCTTTGGAACCGTACTGTTCGCGACCAATTTGCCAACGTAGAACACAGTGCACAGTCGCCCCTTTTTTCTCCCATAGACATTAAGGTTGTGGAATGAGCTCCCTAAAGAGAACAACATATAGATCTTCAAGAAAGGGTGAAAAAGGCATCCAAAAGAACATTCATCATCAGATCCTGACCGGTTTAAAATGGGACCACCTCGGAAGTATCCCTAACAAAAGCCCAAGCACCTTAATATTGATTGATCAAAGTAGGAAGGTAAATACAATTTGAAAAACATTTTTATAAGTCGACGACCGATCAATCTGGTAATTTTGTATGTTCGACAATAGGTAAGGATCGGGATCATACCTGGGGATCTAAAAAAGGCATATTGGCGTTTCACATTGAGATGAATATTTATTTCTCACAAACTTATCTACAGCGTCGCTGTTGTTAACATGACAATACATGACAAAATGACGTCCCTTAGTTCATGTTTTGTTCACCGGATCAGAGAAGTTTGTTGCACTGTAAAATGAATCGTAATATGATGATGCACTTTTTAGATGCCCTGGTTATTATTTTATTTGTATTTATAATTTGACATCTCTTTTCTGTCCAAGTTGGGTTATCTTTGAGCATGCTCCTTTAAAGTAGGCAGTGTTCCAACACGAGCAAAACTACAATTTTCTGTGCTATAACCAAAGTGAATATACTAACAACAATTTATTTTAAACTATGCTATAACTAAATTTTACTACTAGACTAGTAATAAAACAAACAACCGTTCTAAATACAACATATAACATTTATGGCTAAAGGTTATTATTTTACTTGGAGTAGATAATCCTTTCACTTTGGCATTGTCCTTACATCTTATTGTCTAGAGCAGGGATGGTGAACCATTGGTAGATGTTAAAAGCGAATAAAAACCGCACCTGGGTGGGTTCCAATCGGCTCCCGAGACTGTTCATCCAATCTGAGGGTTCGTAGCGGAAGACATTTTTTATTTATTTATTTATATATTTATTAGTTCATTACACAGTTTAACAGCAGTTTAACATTGGTCAACTTCGTAATATAAATATGCAAAGAATAGTCAAATTGGAAGCAGCTTTTTCCATTGTTATTTATAATACTGCGATCTCCAACCCGCCTGCCAAGCGTGGGGATTATGGCAATAACGCGAGTGTGTTTCCTGATCAATATAATCTGGATGCTCCATCTTCGGCCGCATCCTCACTTGCCAACAGGTGAGATGGCGGTCAAATGCCTGTCTTGTATAATATAAAAAAAAAAAACCTCTTTCGTGGGAGAGGTCCTAAGTTTTGTAGTGGACTGTAATGGGCTGTGGTGGTAATAGAATAGAGTAGAGGTATTCTGGGCACCTTAATCGAGCAGCAATACCAAGAGCTTTTCACTGGCTTCACGCACATGTAAACCTGCGTCAAGTATCCGTTCTCTGGTTACTAAAACATAGATATGTGTGAGTAGAGTGAACCTTCTCTGGGTATCGACCGAGCACCAATTGGTGATTTGACAACTAACTTTTCCGTCAACTAACATTAAGAGTTACGCAGCCAATCTATCGATTTGCGATATCTAAGGAAAATCCAATAGATAGTTTGACCTTGGGAAGTCAAATTTTATTATTATGTTTAATCAGGCAGGCAGTTTAACAACTGATTAGCCTGTATCCTGCTGATGAACGTATTTATTCTTCGCCACGCCTTCAAATATAATGGTCCAGTTCGTTTTTAAACTGTATGACATTGTTGGCTGAAACCGTTTCTTCTCGTAACCTGTTCCATGTCTGCACTCTATTACTTAGGAAGTATCTGTGAGGATTAATCCAGTCATTCCGATATATGTATGCATGCAACTAATATCAGACAACTCGTTAAGTTGAGTATTACTAGCCGTTCTTAGCGGCTGTCACCCACGATCTCTGTGGGCAATCAACTTTCCTGTGGGAACCTAATATTTTTGCAGGATAAAAAGTAGCCTATGTTAGCCTCAGTGATAATGTGACATTTTATTAGTGAAAGAATTTCTAAAATCCGTCCTGTGCTTTTTCAAAATACAAAAATTTTCTCTTAAATATTAATATAGATAACCCATATCATTTCTTTCTCAAGACAAAGAGATTGCTTACTTATTAGTTCAAGGATTATTTTATTTATTCGTATGGCATTTCAACTAGTAAAACAAAAGATGATCGAAACATCACAAAGTAATTTTCTCCCTCAAATTTAGTATTCAGAGGATTGCCTCATTTTTAAGGGAGAACAAGTTTCAGGTATATTTAAAAAGTTTCACCACCTCTGCCATAGGATAAATCGTGATCCATCAGACCTATTTCATACATACCTTGTCGTAGATGTTGTGAATTGATCGATGAATATCATTACTGGTATGTAAACGAATATATATGTATTGTATTCCGGTTTAAAAGACAAGGCAGCTTTCGTAAGTATGAATTAATGTTTCAGAGCTAAATAGTCGCCTAGCTCGTAAGTGAAAGGTATCGGGTGCTAACCCCAGTGCCGCCATGTACCAATGACTCTTTTCTGAGATATGTACATTAGTTGAATACTAACCGATTCTCTTCATCATCACAGCCGATATCAGTCCACTGTACGACTAAGGGCCTTTCCCACGAAAGGGGAGGCTATCGCCATGATCTCCGCGCTTGGCAGGCGGGTTAGAGATCGCAGTGTTATAAATATAACAATGGAAAATGCTGCTGCCCATTATCCAGACTATGGAGATTCTAGATCTTTTGCCTCGAAGACATTAGTCGCCTTGTACGATACCCACGACTGTAAGGGGTTGGTGCTATTTGTGCCACATTTGTGTTGTGTGTGTGTACAATGCCGTGTGGACACCACACGGCATTGTGCCGGACACCATACGACAATGTGCCG
This sequence comes from Blastobasis adustella, assembly GCA_907269095.1. Classification (NCBI taxonomy): domain Eukaryota; kingdom Metazoa; phylum Arthropoda; class Insecta; order Lepidoptera; family Blastobasidae; genus Blastobasis; species Blastobasis adustella. The sequence continues at coordinate 6,310,804 of OU026132.1, forward strand.
GACACCACACGGCAACTGATTCTTTTACTGTGAGGGAAAACATCGCAATGAAACCTGCTGGGGCGATTCAATGAATAACCATGATCCAATCTGGTCAGGTTCCCCTTGTTAACAGGGTAGCGCAGGTTAGATGGTAGTTGCTCCACTGTAATTATCTGATCTGGTCAAGGCAGACACCGGGCCCTCGTGCGCGAAACTACAATCAGGAAAATAATGCCAAGATGATGATGATGATTTTTCATATCTATGACGATATTGCTGAATCTATACATACATAGTATAAAACAAAGTCGCTTCCCGCCGTCTGTCCCTATGTATCGATGTACGCTTAGATCTTTTAAACTACGCAACGCATTTTAATGCGGTTTTCAACAATCGATAGAGTGATTCAAGAGGAAGGTTTATGAGTAAAGAAAGGGTAGGTAGGGGTAAAGTAAGTGTACCGGAGTCGAAGTCGCGCCGGATCCACCAGTTGACTATGACATCATCCAAAGAGTATCAAAAAATTTAAAAAGTAACTGCCAAACACGGAAAGTAATTAGTTTGACAGATCGCTTCATTCTGAACTTTTTCAATACCTCAGCCACGCTACACGACTATTACTTGTTGTTGTAGAAATGTGGAATTCATTTGCAACCATAAAAAATCTAGATTTTCAGGTTTCAAGGAAAATGTCTGGGGACTTTGGTGATTTACAATAAATTGCCAAGAAAAAGTACTTACTTGCAAAATAACGAGGTTATCTGTCAAAGAACGCAAGTCATCGATATCGTAAGATAGTGGGCTGAAGGAAGTAGGCCGGTCATGTCTCTAGACCAAGTGATGATCGATGGAGCCGACTAATATTGAAGTGAAAACTACATTCATATTTACCATCCTAATAATATACTATTGAACCCCAATTAGGAAGTAAAAAAAAAACAAGATACGCGATTGACAGTTTGAAGGAACAAAGGGCTTTGTTTTCAACCGACCAAGAAGTCTTATATAACTACAAACTTAGCAATACAGCTGTACCAATCGTACCGAGAACTTTAGACACTCGAAATCTTATCCCCCAACCGAAAATTTAAATTTGTCCAAATATCGAAACAGGCAAATTTAAATTTGCATCTCACAAAACAACGAATTCCCTCGATTTGTTCGGGAAAACAATCAAAGCGGCAGCAAAGTAAACGTTGTCATTAGAAACATTTGAATAGGATCGTAAATCCAAAGGTAACGAGTAATCTTTGATTTATACCACGATGTGTGAAGCAACTTTGTTTTTCGCCGAAATTTGATATCTGAGGCTGTCTTTGAAATTAAAATACAATGGAATTTTTAACTGATATTTAGAGGTCGCCAAATTCGTGACATGGGACCGACAAATACTAAAAATAATCGTAAACTGTTGAAATAAGCCTGTTGTATTTAAATAGAGGTCTGCCTTGTTGGGGTGCCAGCTCTGCGTTGGCTGGGGTGCGGATGGCATCGGTTGCGGCTACGGGTAGGGTAGGGGTAACGTAGGAGTAGGGTAGGGTAAGGTTGGGGTAGTTTTGAGTAAAGAACTTTTATTATCGGTAGTCCATATATGCGTAGGCAGTTTGGTAATGTCTCTTATGTTCCACAAATACTATACGACGGGATACCAATACCTCTGAGTAAATCAGCAAAGAATCTTGGCCTTGTTTTTGATACTAACTGGTCCTGGGTAACTCACGTCAATGAGGTCAGCAAGAAGATACATTATTTGTTCCACTCACTCAAATGCCTTCAAAGTTTCCTACCCTTCAAAACCAAAATATCTCTAGTTCAAGCTCTTCTCCTTCCTCTTCTCGACTATGCTGAATCCTGCTACTTGGATGCCACTATGGAGATTTTGAACAAACTTGAGCGCCTTCAAAACTTATGTAACCGGTTTATTTTCGGACTGCAAAAATCTGTCTACGCAGGAATGCTCATATCCTCTACAAAGTCCTCTATATCCCACCCGCTCCCTTATACCTCCGTGACCGTTTCCACTTTTCCCGTCCTCAAGACAAGCCTTGTCGCTCAAGCGTAAGATCGTCGCTTGCAATTCCTACTCACAGTTCCGATTTCCTCTCCTATTCCTTCACTGTTCATGCAGCCCATATTAATTCATTTTAAAAAAAACGAGTGAATGAATACTATGTTTCCCAGTGTGCCTAGATGTAAGTAATTCAGTATTCTCAATGCCTTTATGCCTTTATGTTGTATTAGTTATTATGGTATATATTTATTTTATTTAGGTATATGGTATATTAATATAGTACGTTTAAAATTTTATGTATGTATTTAGTTATGGTATAATTATAGTCATTGTGCACGTCTTATTTGCGTTTAATTATCACATATCTCTTTTGTAGACCTACTAGAAGAGATTTCTTTTAGAGATAATTAGTGCCTGTTGTGTCGTAACTAATCTGCTCTGCCGGACACCACACGGCCCGCTTATTCTACAAAACCAGTATTTCCCCTAATATCAACCAAAGGTGGGGGTTTCCCCTAAACGCTGTTTCAGGAAGAATGGCGATTGTCAAGAACACGAAACATTCATGAGCTGTCAGTGTTTATGCATTGTGTATAAATTGTTGGCTGTGTGGTGTCCGGCAGAATAGAATAGCCCCAACCCCTTACTCTGGTGGGTGTCGTACAAGGCGACTAATGTTGTCGAGGCAAAAGATCTAGAGTTTCCGTAGGCTGGAAATTGGGTAGCAGCGTTTTCCATTGTAATTTTTACAACACTGCGATCTCCAGCCCGCCTGCCAAGCGTGGAGATCACGGCAATAGCCTTCCCTTTCGTGGGAGAGGCCCTAAGTCCTGCAGTCGACTGTTATGGCTGTGCTGGTGGTATCAATTGTACAAACGACTGCTTACCTACCTAAAAGGCAAGCTATAGTGCTTGCACAATCCAGAGGTTGAAATGTCAACTTCGTCATTCCGACGAAATTTAATAAAACTTCATATTTTAATTAAATTAAATGAAATTGGATTCTGAAATAGCGATAAATGACCATAGCTTGAGCGTGTAACCGTCGCTCACACGTTTTTACGATGTAGTTTACCTATTTTACTCTTTATTGTTCTTACGTATAACTCAGCTGTCTATCACCCTATGCCTACGTATGTATAGAGTTATAAATATGTGCAGTGTATGTGCATTGAACGAGCTGACGAAACTGTAGGTAGGTACAGCTGTTCGTTAAATTATGTCATGCGTCCTATCCCTTAAATAATAATTTGTCCTAATTAGTATAAGTTTTTTATGCTACTCAGTGACAAGCGAGCAGACAGCCCACCTGATGAGTGGTAAATGGCGCCTATAACATCTACGATTCTTACATTTAGGTTGCAGGCAACAAAAATGCAAAACCGCAGGTGCGTTGCCACTGTGAGCACTAAGATGAAATGCCTCATGCATGTAATTTCGCTGGCTACCTTATAAGCAAACAAAAACTATTGTATATCCGAAAAGGAGCTGGCTATTGGCTATGTTGCTGCAAGTAAGTATTTACTTACTTAGTTACTTGCTTTGCTATGTCACCAGCCATATTTGGTGGTTCTGAATGCTTAAAGACTGCACTGTGAAACCAGTGGCGTAGCGTGCCTTGTCGGGGCCCCGTATAAAATTTTTTTTGGAGGCCCTTATATGGAGGTAAAGATTTTTCACAAAAGAAAAAAAATATTGTGAGAAGTAATATTTATTTATCACATAATTTACCCATTTTACAAATAAAAATCGAATTTTAAATATTCACTCTCCTTGCCTTTTTATCGGCAAACTGATTTATTAAATCATTTATGGCTGATGATGATTTTAGTTTTTCTAAAGTTTCTGCCTCTATGGACAATAGTGAGATGTCTGACAGCCGTTCTTGTCCCATCGAAGTTCTTAAGTAATTTTTTATTAGTTTTAATTTTGAAAAACTTCTTTCTGCCGTTGCGGTTGTAACTGGAAGGGTCAAGAATAAAAAGCATGCTGTGATTACCTCGGGAAAACTGGATGCAAGACTATTGAATTTTACTAGCAATAATTCAATGAGTTCTTTAATGGAATAAATTTTTTTAATTTCAGAATTTAAGCATGTTTTTAGAGCCTTTAATTGGTCACAAAGATTAAGTGAGATGTCTTTACTGTATTTAGCAGACAGTTTTCCGGAAGCGTTTAATATCTCTTCGCTTGAAGAAGATAGGAGTTTCTCCGGTTGTAATATTTCGAATATACTACTCAGGTTGCAAAGGCTCTGAAATCTTGCTTTAGTTTGAGAAATTAATATATCTAAACAGCAATAGTATACATTGACTTTGAAATAGGATTCCGGGTCGGAAATTCTCTCATCTTGTGATAACTCATCAAAAAAACGCTTCGTTATCTTTCGCCTACTGTTTTTAAAAACAGTTGTTACCCCCCACTTTTTTGCTAAATCTTTGGATTCATTTAGCAAACTATTAAATGAATTCTGATTTCTTAATTGGCACAGTCTATTTAAAAGATTACTTAATAAAATACTAGATTTCTGTAAGTCATTATTTTCATGCTGTAGAGCTTTAGAAACAGGATTAATAATTTCAAATAGTGAAGAAAAAAATGTAACGAGCACTAAGAAATCAAAACTCTCTAAAATATTAATTATACTTTTACATTCTTCACGTTCATCTTTTTTATTTGAAATTAAATTTAGTTGGTACAAAGTTTTCATGATTAGTAAAAAAATTTTCTTTACTGCTAATAAAGCGTCGTTCCTAGAAGACCATCTGGTAGGACATACCTTTTTAAGGGTAATCAAATATTTTTCAGATGAATCGTCATTTAGCATAGCCCAGCGTTTTATACTATTGCCAAAAAAAGTATATATTTTTTCTAAATTATCGAAAAAAGTCGATACTTCACGAACATGTCTCGCAGCATCGTTCAAAACCAAGTTTAAAGCGTGCGCAGCACAATGAACATAATCGGCATTTGGAGCATGCTCTTTTATTAGGGTTTGTAATCCTCCATACACACCCGACATAACATTTGCTCCATCGTATCCCTGTCCTCTACATTTACTCAAATCAATTCCATATTCTTTAGTCAAATTTAAAATGACAGTTTTCAGACCTGCAGCACTGCAATCGGTTACTGCTATGAATCCTAAAAAGGACTCACAGATTTTTATTTCTTTAGGCACATTATCATCATTTTCTGTAACCGAGATATATCGAAAAACTACAGATAGTTGGTCAATTTTTGACAAGTCTTGTGTTGTATCCAGAATTATTGTCAGAAATGGAGCTTTTTTAATTTCTGAGATAATACTGTTCCTAACGTTAGTACCAAGCAAACTAATAATTTCGTTTTGAATCGTAGGGCTTAAATAATTTATTTCACCTTTCGGTTTTAGAAAAAGTTCTTTTAAAGTTGCATCATAGTTAGATAGCAGACGTGAAATTGCCATAAAATTGCCAGAGTCAGAATCATGCCCCCTCAAAGGTAGATTACAAGATACTAAAGTAATTATAACATTAATTATACGATGCAGTACATCTCTCCAGAATGTAATTTTACTATCGATTTCACTTTTCAATAGAGTATCGATGGTATTTCCTTGCAACCAATTATTATAAGAGAGTGAGGCACTAATATGCTGCTGTGACTTTTCATGGTCAAGAATAGTTTGTGTGAAATTGCTTCTAACCGAAACACCGTTAACCCAAGCAGAGGAGTACGATTTGTTTTGACGATCTGCTAATAACCAACAGAAGTGACAGTACGGTTTGTTTAAAACGTTAGAATAACATAACCATGGTCTTATAATTTTTATGCCTGCCTGATTGAAATATGAATAATAATAAGCTGAAAAAGGTCGGTTATTTTCTGAAACTTTTGGAAATGGTCCTTGTGGTTTAAATGGACCCAATTTAAAAATTATTTTTCGTTCGCATTCAGTTAAATTGTCACCAAAATTTCCTCTATCTGATGAAATTATATTACAATCTGCATTATCTGCAGATATATCAGAATCGTTGACTTGGGGTTCCTCGATTTCTGGATGGACATCCGATAAAGTATGTGCTTGGCTTTCTTCTATTTCCGGATGGATATGTGACGAAGAACATGCTTCAGAAGAATCTAAAAATAAACGAGTAATTGTTAAAAAATAAATACGAATGCTTTGATACTAAACTAAAAAGAGTTACATATAAATAAATAACGTTACTAAGGGTCACAGTTAGAGAGTGTTCAGTTCAGACGCACACAGATTCTACGCGGATTGTGCTCGTACCTATTAGTAGATACAAAATCACCTGCAGCCCGTCCGTGCATTACTATACACCTGCGTGCTATTTAAACGCAGCGCGTAGTGTAGTGGCCATACAAAACGAGAACCCGAAAGCGAGTCTGCACATCTGAAGTTCTCAACACGCAATTAACGATACGATACGGACTGATAAACAAACAACAAAACAAATCGATCCTATAGATAAGTTAGAATTTTGTTTTTTTTAATCAAGGCACGGAACCCTAAAAACAGTATAATTGTGAAAATCGAGGGGGGAGACAACTTTTTGTGACGGACAGATGGACAGACCGAAATTAAAAGATTTCCTTGTTTATCACTACGGGCCCCTAATAAATGGGTTGGGTAGTAGTGTAGTACTTACCTTTCCAATCTAAATCACTCACAGTATCTTGTCTCTGAAAAAATGAAGAAATTTTGGGCACTTTTTTTATAACCTCGTCCCTTTTCTGTTTAATTTTTCTTTTCTCAGCGCCGCTGGGATAATCTCTTTTCCTTTCACTCATTTCTTTTACAAATCGTTACTAATACTGCTAAACCAGAAGAACAATATTGTTTGTACTGAATTACAATGTAATGCACATTTATATAAAGCGCGTAAATAAACAGTGCACTGCACTCCGTGGTTTAACATCCAATGCAAAGTACAACAACGTACACGTACATCGCGATATCGATGAAGGATTCCCGGGGATTCCCCGCTGAGTTGAAGATGAAGTAAGTAAAACGGGGAAGTCCCGCAGCCCGCCATAACGATGTAGTGTTGCCAACTTTTGAACGCACGCTTAAGGCGGGAAAAAAAGGAATTGCTTTATAGAATTTTGTCATTTGTAAAATAAAATAAATTAGAAAGTTTTTATTCTTTTTCCTTACACACTTTGGGGGCCCCCGTGGCCCGGGGGCCCCGTATAATTGATACGGCAAATACGGCGGTAGCTACGCCCCTGTGTGAAACACACACTGCCCACACAAATAATACGAATCAAATGTTTGATGATTCGGGAAACGTTTTCTTTTTACATTAAAGTTACTAAAACTACGTGTGTTATTTAATAATATTGAAAAAGCCATGTGTTTGTTTATTTAAAAATATTGAAAAAACTATAAGTTGCATAAAGTTACAAGGATTTTAAGGAAAACTCAAAGTTCAAGCGAAAGTCGTGGGTAGGAGTTGCTTTATCATTATCATTATCATCATCACCATCATCTTATTTCAATACTTTATCTAGCTACTTTATCCTTCAAACCTGAACACAACAATGCAGACATTGTTGCTAGGCGGCAGAAATAGATAAGACGGTGGTACTCACCCAGGCGGACTCCTCAGACTTGAGAGTCCTACCACCTACAGATTAAATTAAATATAGGATGTTCTATCGCATGATAACAACATTTCAATGTCACGTTTCCGGCAGTTATCTTAGAGAAAAACATAGCTGTACAAGTCAGCTGTCCATAGTCCATACGTACATACGTAACAAGATACGGTTGATGTGTATCGAACCGGCCGACAGAACTGTATGGAGGCGCTAACAGATTATTTACGAGGTTGGCCTTCCGCCGGCTAATGCATGCATAACGCCTGCGATGCGTGAGTTATTTAGTCTATTACGTTGTTTACGGATAGTTCGGGATCTTCTGACGTACCACGTAGTCTAAGCTCCGGCAATAGTAATATATCTATCATTTTCATTTATTTAATAAGTGTTTTTCCGTTCAGACCTAGTTTTGCCGAGGCAACCTTAAATTGCGGAGCGTCGGTGGCCGAGGTTAGGGTATCCGACTCGTAAGCGAGAGATACCGGGTTCAAATCCCACTGCGGCCATGTACCAATGACTCTTTTCTGAGTTAAGTACATTAGTTGAATGCTAACCGATGCTCTTACGGTGAGGGAAAACATGATGTGTAACAAACAAGAATGTGTAACCATGATCCAATCTGGTCAGGTTCCCCTGGTAACATGGTCAGTCGCTCCTCTGAAATTATCTGATCTGCCACATCCTGGATCAAGGATAGGGCGGACCCCGGGCCCTCGAGCGCGAGAGCACAACCGCAACATTAAGGTTACGATGATGATGAACCTTAAATTGTTGAATAGGGGAAAAATACCTTAAATTTGACATAGGTACGTAACTCGGTTAAATAACAGATAAGGGCAAATTATCTTCATGGCATCCCCTATAGATGGACCAGGGTGAGAGTAGGCAACCTACCACGGCACGGATTCCCCCCGCCAAGACCAACCCGCTAAGAAACTACCTACCTTTTATCGAAAAGTTTCGTCAAATCTTCATATCTGCGGTCGGCGTAAAGGCAAGATCCTAAGCACGCACGCACAGACATATCCTCACGCATGTGCCCCATAAGGACGTATGAGACTATCGAATGCCACTCAAAATGCCTTCATTCTCTGTGAAACAACCGTGGACCTCGAATACGACAAGGCTAACTCCGTACTTGTTAACACTATGACGTCACTCTACAACACTAATTCACACCACCTCGCTAATTGGTGTATTATAGAGTCCCTTACGCAAATCCATCGAATTGGAACTGAAAGGTGCGGCTTGATAATATTTACTCGGTTTTTAATCGAGATAGGGCATAGCGGGATTGGGAAGTACAGAATACTGCAGTCAAGGTCCGACTCCGACGAAAAAAGAGAGCTGTTATAACTTTGACGTGTGTATCTGTGGCTTCGTGCATCTGTTTGTAGCATCATAGCTCCCGAACCGATAGACCGATTTGGATGGGCTTCTCTCTGTTTGATAGCCAGTTTCATCGGGATAGTTCTTAGCTTTGTTTCATTAAAATCGGTTCAGTAGTTTAGAAAATATTTGAGTTTAAGTAAATTTTGTCGGGGTTATCCGACTTTTTCCTTCGGTTAGACTATTTAAATTTTAAATAGTGTTGTGTTCCTGCCGGTGAGTAATGTCTACAGTGCTCCGGGGGGCAGGGGATCCATGGCTTTAACAGCAGATGGGCACCTAGGTGCTGACAGAGCAACGTATTTTACGGTTGACTAATGTATATAGGCTACGGTAACAGCTTACCATCATGAAGGCTGTAAGCATGTTTGTCACTTTAGCGGTATAAGAAATTGCGCCGCGCCTGGGCGTTCATTCATATTTCGTGAATTAAAATTTGGACCGAAAATAAGGCTGGAGATTAACATGTTTATACTTGAATAGAGTGTTGATTAATTGGTTAATCTTTGGACTTCCTAATGATACAGTCATCGCGCAAGTACGTAGATAAGATATCGCGCATTCCATAGCTTCAGAATTCATGGTTGTACGCAATTAACGGAGTTAGACATGTCTGCTCATGATTATGACTTCATGAAAAGCCGTTAATACTTATCACAACTTAGTGTTTTTGTAAATAAGTTCGCTATTATTACTTGTCTGTTCTTTAATTCGTTCTTGCAAGCGGGCCACCTGGAGCGTCGGTGGCCGGGCGGTTGAGTATCCGACTCGTAAGCGAGAGGTACCGGGTTCGAATTCCGCTGCAGCCATGTACCTATGACTCTTTTCTGGGTTATGTACATTAGTTGAATTCTAGCTGATGCTCTTACGGTGAGGGAAAACGTCGAGATGAAACCTGCACATTCAGGCGACTGAATGTATAATCATGATCCAATCTGGTCAGGTTCCCCTGGTAGCAGGTTCACGGAGGTCAGATGGCAGTCGCTCCACTATAATAACCTGATCTGTCAAATCCTGGATAATGGTCAGGGCGGACCCCGGGCCCTCGTGCCCGAGAGCACAACCGGGATATGTCAAGATTATGAGATGAGATTTGGGGACATGTTTTTTTATTCATTGTTATTTATCATTATTATTGCCGGACCACCTGATGAAAAGCGGCCACGTCATTCAGTACAAGACGTCTAGTGGACGTTAAATGAAAACGATGAAGATATAATCAAACGCAGTAAAGCATCCTCAGCTATTGACTTCAATATGTTAAACCCCTTTCATAGCTCGCCCGTACATCACTGCATTCACGTTTCATAAATCAAGTTATAAATAAAGAGCCCAAGATTAATGGCCACTTCGATCAATCGATCGATTATGGTATAATACCTTAATCGGTCGATTGATGTGTACCAGTATGAATCGTTTGATATGCCAGATGAATCGATGCCCCGGTTAGATGCGTTTGTAAGTGCAGAGTGTCTTCTTTAATAGATAAGCTATCGTTTTGCATTTGTCTTAACACTAGCCACCCGGACAGCTTTAGGTACCTATTGTACGTGTAGTAGGTATGTAGGTACCTATAATAGGAGAAATTATTTTTTTACCTCCGACGAAAAAGAGTTAGACGTGTGTCTATGTATATGTAGAAGTGAGGAATCTGTAGCATCGTAGTTCGCGAACGGATAGACTGATTTGGATGCGGTTTTCTCTCTTTGAAAGTCAGTTTAATTGAGATGGTTCTTAGCTTTGTTTTAAAAATTTTTTTTTTTTTTTATCCGTCAGACAAACAGGCATGCGGGCCACCTGATGGAAAGTGGTCACCGCCGCCTGTGGACATCAGCATCACCAGGGGTGCTACCAATGCGTTGCCCGCCTCTAAGGAAACCTCTAATATACCTCTTGAACGATCCCAAATTTATACTAGTTTAGAAAAAAATTGAATTCCAATAACTTGGGCGGGGGGCTTTCCGTCCTTATTCTGTTGGATAGTCATAGATGTAACAGAGTTCATCTATTACAAAGAAATGTACGAAAATTCTAAGTTTTCTCTAATTTAATGTTTGTCTATACAGGGTGTAAAAAGACCGCTAGCATTAATTGAAACCCCATATTCTACCCATGAAACGGAACAACTTTCCCCAAGAAACATACCCGCGGAAATGACTTCATAATTTCGCTACCTCAAAAAAATAATTAATTGCGACGCGCAATGTACATCGTCCAGCGCAAGGCTCTCGCTCGCCCACGTGACCAGTGGCCATTGACCCCGCGCGGCGGCCGCTCTGGCGTATTCTACCTAACTAGTAGGGATACCTAAGCTTGACTATTGAGTACCTACCTATTTTCTTTTTTTGCTTTAGTCTCCACGGTTCGGTCGTGTGATAGGAATTGGGAATATTCGTAATACAAACATGTTGGTTTGGTTCATCCGTTCATCCTGTCAGCTGATGACAAATGGTTCGCGCGGCGGTAGGTAGTTACTACCACAGGAACTACGTTCAATTCTCATGTTCCTAGTAGGTATTGGACTATCGATCGTGATCTTTACTGCACATATCGACAGTAGGTAGGTAGTAGGTACTGGGCTCGATTCTCGTATGATGTGAATGTCCGTAAGCAAACGTGTACGTAAGTTAGGTAGGTAGACAGCTGATCCTGTGCCTGATCATGCAAGTGCGCGCCGCGGTAAATACCTACTATGTTAAATTCTCATGTAATGTGAATGGTCGTCATACAATCATTTACCTAGGTAGGTAGAACTTTCGATCGTGAACTTTACTGCTGATATCGACGATAGGTAGGTGGTGCTGGGTACGATTTTCGTATAAAGTGAATGACCGTAAGCAAACGTCTAAGTAATGCATTAAGGTATGCGTCGTGTCCCTGTCGTGTTGAACTTTACCGAGTGGGAGCATGGCAGTGTTGCTGTCCCATGGGCATGGGCCCACGGGCGGCCGGTGGCGGTCGGCGCGGGCGCGGCCGCTGTAGGTAGTACCTACTTCCGGGCGCGCGGCAGCGAGTAGGTAGGTAGTGAGCGCACGTGTGCGGCCGAGCGGCGCTTTACATTGCGTTCTTTTACTTACAGTGCATTTATTTCAACTTAAATTTGAACTTTGAGAGTCTATATTAATTGTGAACGATTTAGTTATCGATACTTGATATTTTTTAGTACAAAAATACAACTTTTTATTTTATTTTTAATCTCGATTTCTGCCGAAACTAAAAGTTTCCGCGGGTGTGTTTCGTGGGGAAAGTTGTTCAGTTTCATGGGTAGAATATGAGGTTTCAATTAATGCTAGCGGTCTTTTTACACCCTGTATAAAAGTTTTTGACATATATTGTATAATTAGTGTGTGGTCTATATCCTATTCTTTGCCGGATGCTTTTGCCCCGTTGGCAACTTCTGGGTTATTATGATAACGATCCCAACCGTGTGCAAACAGTTAGAGTTATATAACACTAGCAACATATTCATATTCAACCTGCCAAAACTAGAACACATATCTCCAAGCAATTGTTTTTCTTTACAAATACGAACGGACAAGGTGATTAAGGCATTGTTATTCAATTTCTATACGAAAAATGACACTTGTTCAAGCTACGCCTGTAACAAAAGACACGGTATGTAAACAGTAAGTTTTGAGGTTACATGCTCTGTGCTTAGAATACGAAATGAGTCTAAACGAAATGCTTGTATTTATGTAAGTTTTTTTTATTTAACACCGAGCGATATCTGAAAATTATCCTTGACAACATCTATTTAGATTAAAATATACACACACACATAAAGTTATGGACCGCCACTTTGCTGTGCTCTGTAAGAAAATCCTGCTTTTAAGTCCCTTGTATAGGAAGTTCCGAAAGTTGGCCAAAACTCCACGAGACTTTTTCTTCATAGCGCAAAATTTTTTTTTTTTATATATATACCTATTCAATATACAGAGACAATTTATTACATAGATAGTTCAACCAGACCCGTAACAGATATTAAAATTCATCATTTCAAATTCTGCTAGGCCGGGAATAGAACCCGGGACTTCTGAGTGCCAGACCAACTGAACCAATCAGGTCGTCTAAAAATAAATAGACAATTACTGTGCTAAGCAATTTACTTGTTGGAGAATATTGATGTATCGATATCACATCGATAATTTTTATCCCTATCACGGCCCTCGACATATAGATAACAATGTAGAGGGTCGATCAAACTCGCGGCCAATATATTGCCAAAAGTTTGGGCTAACATTATGAGTCTCCAGAAATAAACGCGTCTCTCCGAAATAAACTCCAGGTGAGATGGAGGTGCCATACACATGGAGTTCTTCAAGAAAGGGGTACATTGTTCATTATTCATTTATTGCATAAATTAAAAATTTACATGTCCGCTTTGTAATTAAATTCAAATTGTTACAAATTATTGTTAGAACTATTAAAAGGTGAAAGGTTTTTCCAGGGTCGGCAACGCGTGGGTGATGCCCCTGGTATTGCAAACGTCCATAGGCTGCGGTGACTGCTTACCATAAGACGGGCCGTAAGCTTGTTTGCCACCTTAGTGGTATAAAAAAAAATGCTCCTCCATCTCGCCTGCGCTAGCTCGGTTACTTGCTGCGTAAGCTAAACAGAGATAAACCTGCCGGTATCAGGAAAGAGTTTCCAAGGGAGGCAAACACCCGTGGGTCTCTACAAGAAGCGGTGCATTGATATTGCTGAGTCGAATGCGAACGGCTTACGACGTGAAGATGCTGAAGACCGAGCGAAGTGGAGAAGGAAAGGTAGGAAAACGGAAACTGATATATGACTGGATTGCCTACCTACAACCAGGAATACACTAGGATACCTACTTATAAAAATACTGTAATATTTTTTTTTATTGTCTAGTGTGGCACACGGATTGACGATCCACCTACAGTCAATTACACAAGAACGTACGGCCTATAACTTCAAAGTTAAGGGTCGGGGGTAGCGGGGGGTGGTATTTTTGAACTCAGGAGACACAGTTCTATCATGCAACGGTGTAAACTCCCAGCCCGTTACGCTCGACCCATCAGAGTGCAGTATCTGTTGCACAAGTTGCAGCGTGACGCCTATATCTGCACATCGGTCTGATGCACATTCTGTGTGCATGTAGCCTAGCAGACCGATGGTGACCTAAGCCTGCAGCCAGGTATATAAAACAGTTGGGATACCTACTGGACGTGGTGTCGCGTCAGCTTATCTACGTCAATAATACCAGGAAATATTACATAATAATTTTATTTTATTTAATAGGCCCAGTATGTGTTGGGGTCTGGGCCTTCATCGAACTCGATCCGGGTTCCCAACACCCCGGATTTCTTTACGATATGCAAGTGCTTTACAGCACGCCGGCGGGACCTGGTGGAATCGGTCATCTGTAAATAGAAAAATTAACATTAATTTCGTTGATGCTTACAAGACATTCTGAGGGTCGGGGCATGGGACAAACTCTTTGCTTAGAAATTGCAACGGTAATAAGAAACTTGGATGGGTGGTTGATAGGAGTTTGTAGAAATGATATACTTACAGCTTTTTGCTCGTTGGGCAGCTGTAGGCTCGACTAGGGCCTCGCCGCCACCAGCATCCACACCGCCACCAGCATCCACACCGCCATCAACAGCATACTGCTTACTGATACCATGTTTTTAAATTGCTGCGAATTAAAAGAAATAAAATATTAAATTCAGTCATAAAACAGGCGCTTCATCCCTGGAAGGAATGCACAGGAGAAGTATAAAAATGTACAAAATAATTAATTTAAATATTCAATACTTACATAGAGCACGGAGGGTCACGTGTCACGTTTGGGCGAATATATTTACTGGCTGTCGGTGGGTTTATGAATATCGAGGAAGGTTTGGGGGACATTATATAATATCTGCTGAATCAGCAGCCGCAAAATGAATAATGCAAAAATACAATGTAAGGAAAAATAATTAGGCAATATTCCTGAAATTAAATGAATAAATAATGATCAAATATGGTTAAATTGGGCACGGTTTATACTCTTGCGTCACCCATTATGAATAATGCCGATAAAATTGTAATAATAGGCAACTATTTTTGCGGTTTGCCTGAAACCCGGACGTCAACGAAATTCCACCATATTTTAATGCCATAATTAAATAAATGTTACCATGCTGGTTGTTTTCAAACTAAAGTTGGGTTCGTACCTAATGTAGCTAATACAAAGTCCATACGTTTTGACATGCAAACTTTTTCAAACTCCGTACAAGATTAACTGCACGCCGACCAGGTGCAGCTCCGTGTCTTGGCCGCTGCATCGAGCTACCGATAAGACCGCTCCGCACGTGACTATCCGAGGCTGCATCGAGATCTCGGTAACGCAACGGAACGAGGTGCAACGAGTGCGCTATCTTTGAAGAAAAAACCATGTATTTTACTCAGGCTTATCGACAGCGGCTTCGAGCCCCCAGCGAACACGTCGCAACATATACAGAAGTTTTGCCGTGATCTTGTTTTCAAAGGAGCGCATATAGCAACGGGGCGCAGCGATAATTTATAGTTAACTACACATATAACGCAAATTGAATAATACTATCATTGCTGACTGCCAGCATGACGACGTATCCAAGACATGTTCACGTCATAGTATCTTAACCTACGCAACATACGTGTATGTGTACGTTAACTAGACATACACACACATACACACACATACAAGGAAAACGTGCTATGATCTCTACATTTCTCACGAACGTTTCAAGATTTCAGAATGTGAGTAGCGGAGGTCTGAGAGCAGGTGAGCTTTGCTCAGGTACGTTAGATTGTTGTGTAGAAGCTGACACTAGCCTAGGATCGACGTTACGTTACTAGAAGTCTAAATGTTGCGTCGCGGCGTTCACGGGCTGTGCGGCTGTGATTTTCTTACTTTTCTGCAACACCTGCAAGTCTTCTGCAGAGATTTATGTCTAGAACTTATCCAGGAGCGTGCCGGGAGGCTAGTGAGCATCGTTTGTAGTGAAAAAATTCAAGTGCATTTTGAGTCAAATGCATCCTAGTGCATGGGGTTAACATTGTAATGGCAAAATTCGTAGTCACACCTGGATCTGCATCTAGGCATTATAGACCGCACAGTCCTGTGTTCCTCACTGTAATAAAAAGCGATTACCGTTATCCAGGACATCTGGAACCTAAGGGAAACGGATGCGACGTCGGCCATTGAATTTTTTTGGTGAATTTAAAAATGTGTATTTAAATGTATTTTCCTACTTATAGGACCATTATGTTATTACGAAATATCACAGGCATGTGCAAAAGCATGTGAAGTGAACCTATCTGGAACATACGTACCTACACATTTACATAAGGTACCTACACGTAACTCTGTACAAATATACATGCGACTATACTTTGATCTGTAATTCGAGTGAGTGAAATTACATAGGTAAGTAAGCAGTACAGGAGGTCAAGTCTAAATTAGCGTGTGGCAAGAAACGATATTTTATTTTAAACTGTATGTGACAAACGCCGTAGGAGAGGCCGCTGTCATAAATCTCAGTAGGTAACCTGCTGTAATCGAGCGCACCCCGTCCCTACGGGGTGTCGCATCCGATGAAACCTGAAAGGCCCTTCCGGCTACAGGTGCTCCCAGGGGGTGTTTAGCACGTATGCGCCTAGGTCTTTTTTTTTTGGCGAGTCATGCATAACCAGCTGGCCGGCCGGCTGGTACTCATGAGAGTTCACCTCCTCCCTCCCAACCGCTATACCGCAGGGTGCCCATTTCCTTTGCGTTGGGCAAAAAAAAAAAGAAAAAAAAAGAACTGCTGTAATTGTGAACGCTTTTATCTACTTGAAGATGTGCTATCCTGTTATACGGCACATATAATGAAACAAATAGGCAAGCGGGTCACTTGATGGAAAGTGGTCACGGCCGCTTATGAACATCAGCAACACCAGGGGCGCTATCAATGCGTTGCCCGCCTCTGAAGAGATCTCTAATATACCTCTTGAACGATCCCATTTCGAAGTCCAAAGAAAATACAGGCTACTTTTATCCTTTTAACGCTATTACCAACCAAATTAAGGACTTGATAAAAAAAAACATATAAAGCTAAGTATATTTTCACTATACAGACTGATAATATATAGGAATTTTGTCTATAGTTTGTGGTAGCAACATTCGGTGCTAAAGCAGATGAGCTCGGAGCTCCTTGAAACATACATTTCAATTTGCCCTAATAAGCTTATATTTATTGCCTTTATTACATTTATTGCTTATGCCCTAATAAGCTTATATTAGGCTTATATTTCCGTTTTATATAAAAACCCAATGTAATTTCAGTACGTACACGAGGCATATTGACTTAGTCATCACAGTGACTACGCATAACCATTTTGATATGTATTTTGTTACATATGACCTTCTAATACAATGTATTAATTAGATGGCGCTATTTCGTTCGAGTACAGGTGTACTCCTGGACTTGAATCAATCTATCTATTGTTAAAAACCGCATTAAAATCCGTTGCGTAGTTTAAAAGATCTAAGCATACATAGGGATAGACGGGGGAAAGTGACTTGTTGTGTATAAGTAATCTATACTATGTTTAGGTTTTCATCATGATCAAGATCAACTCTGGACTTGAGTCTTCTCCATGCAAATTTTATTTTTTGATTTAAAAACTTCATGCACATTACAGTATCTACAATGGCGGCCTTAAAGAATTTCTCGTCATTTCTTAATTTTTTTTTTATAATGAATCTAGCTAGGCATTTGAGCGCCATCTCACGTAAGTGACCGTGTTACTTTTGAATATCGGCCACTGGCAACACTGCCTGTAACGGCAACCCTGGCTGAGGTAGGATTTCTATGTAGGGGCAGTGTAATCATAACTAATCTGAGATCCTTATCTAAGTGCCTTAATTTTAGGGTGTGTGCGGTGAACTTTATCACTTCGAGCAAAAATTTCACTAATGTATTTTTATTGAAACTCGACTAACAGACTTCGCAACGATATGATCGGAATGTAGAATTGTTGTCGAAAATAGATCCATCATACTCCAGTAAAGATATGGTGCCAACTTTTTTATATTTATGGGCACGTATCAACGCGCTATCTGAAGAGCATCAGTTTGACCGATAGCGAAACATACTGAGCCGCAAACTTATATGACCCGGTGGCCAAAATTCGAACTAAGTATGCCATTTTGATATGTCACCTTGTTGCCAACAGCAGCGACGCCGTCACCGGCTCAGATAAATTTCTGGCACAGTACCTCGTGCAAATATATATTTGGACATAGGAAAGTCATTTTTTTCGCTATCTTTATATGTATTAGATAAGTACAATTAGTTTTATTGGGTATTTCCCTACAAAAAGGTTTTTTATTTTTATTTATTTAACTGTTTATTGTACACAATAATGATTTACAGAGAATTATGAGAATATAAAAGATACGCAGATACGACGTGCACAATAATATAATAAATTTTTATTTATACAAGACAGGCATTTGACCGCCATGTCACCTGTTGGTAAGTGACGATGCGCCGAAGATGAAGCATGCCCGTCTTGGAACAGCCTATTCACTCTAGCCTTGAAGGCATCCAGATTATATTGATCAGGGAACACACTCGCAGTTTTTGTGAACCAGCACGTCTAGCACACGTGTGCCCGCGACACAGCTCGCACCACGAGAGAGCGTTTGTTTCCTTCTCCCAATACTAAGTTAAAAGAGATAGTACCAGATCTATATCGTGCATTTTCTCGCTTAAGGAGCGAGATAGCAAACTTGAACTAAGCACGGCTAGTACAAATGTGTCAGCGAGACAGCTGGCGCCACGAAAGAGCGTTTGTTTCCTTCTGTATAACAGTCCAATACATTCCACTTTGCTCTCCCGCATTTTGCTTCTAAATTTAGTAACTGAATTTAGTCAAATGTAATAAGCGCATTAGATGAGCGATATAGCAGTATCTATGTCGCGCCAAGAGCACTCTTGCGCTAGCCGTGCTGGTTGTTTGTTGGTCGTCAACGGAGCAGCTGTGGAGGGTTTTGCCATATAATAACATCCACATTTGGCAGGCAGAACTTTATATACACGCTTATGCACAAACTATACACAAGTATTACAAGTGTATTTAAAAGTGTAAATAGGAGCACTGTGAAAACGCATAGAGCAACTTCACTTCGACAACTGAGTAAAGTAGCGTTTTAACACTGCTCGTCTGATAAGTGAACGCACTGCGTTTAATACGGATCTTAGAATGGACTTTTTTGCCACTCAAGTATTGTCAGTTCAAATCCTGTGCGTTCACGCGCACTGTGAGACCTCATAATAACTATTATAATAATAAAAATATTTCATATAGATAGATCATTTACTATTTTAGACAGACCGACGTAAGTGAAAATTCAAATATAGCTAGTTACTTTTTTTTGTTAAGTTTCTATTTTGATTAGAGGTTATTAAAAAAGGTAACGTTTCTAAAGACGAGTGTAAGTCAGCCTACCTCCCGAAAATATTTAGCTGTAACATCGGATCGAAACCTGCCTACTTTTCGGATGGAATGTCAAGGTTGGTTTCATACAGTGTCGTCTTACGCGTTATCTGTTACGTTAGCTCAAGTTCATCTGTACAGCGTAGTCGGTAAGCTGCTCAAATATTTGTAGATCGCATATTCGAAATGCCATTGGCATTAACACGTGCTGTGCGTAAAATGGATTTGTTTCCTAACTGCATTACCACTTCAAGAGAATTTCCCTTTGCCGCTACAGCAAGAAGCACGATATTTGGTGCATCTTTAGCCAATATCCGTTTGCTTAAGAAGGGAGCATTATCTGTTTCTTATGCACACATGACTTGTCGTCGTCATGATAAATAAAAATTTTAGCCATGAATGCTTTAAAAAACGCTTAACAACTGAAAAGTAGTGCAAAGGAATATGATTCTTAAGGTGGTCATGCTCTTATGCTTTTGCATTGTACACAGTTAGTTATATTTCTTTCAAAGAAGTAAAGGCAATTGAAAGAAGATACAAGTTTGAATTGGAGGAACCACTGTTGTTACAGACATCGGCTGCCGATCGCATGTAAAAAATGCGGAGGATCTTTTCGTTCGTACGTCGGTCTGTCGCACGTGTGTGAGTAAATACGAAGTTTATACTTGAGTAAAATTGTGTGAATTTCTTCATGACTACTTCCCCCTTCATCATCATATCATCTTAGCGTTAATCAGTGTCCGCCTTGTCCATGATTCAGGATTTGGCAGATAAATCCTGACCAGATTGAATTATGGTTACACATTCAGTCGCCTGAATCTTAGTAGGTACCTAACGTTCTTTAATAAGTTACACATATTAAAATACTTGAACTAAACAATCGGTGGCAGCAAAAATTATTGCAACAAAATACCCAGGTTCACAATATTCACATACAACATTAATTTATGTTTATAAGAACCTACAATATAATATCTTTACAAGCACATTCGGACCAATGAACACGTAACGTATTCCATTACACGGTGAAACGAAGTCTTGTTTCTGTGGTCACCTTCTTTCCAACTGAGTGAGATTTGTCACATTAGTATGAATATCTACTATGTGAACACCACCACAGACGGCTGAGACGGTGGTCAAATGCCTGAGATTAAGAATCTCACATCAACAGTCGATAACAGTCCACTGCTGGACTAATGGCTGCACATTGCCATAATCTCCACGCTTGGCAAAATGTTGAAAAAAGACTCAATAGAAACGTTACTGTCCTATCTGTGTCTTTAGGACATTAGTCCCATGACGACACCGCATAGCATATGACTTTATGATACCTATTATAATAGCTGTCCTCCGCAATTTTCGCCCTTGTGCAATTTTCATTTCTGTAAACAATCAACTATCCCACGGAAACCTATTATTTTACCGGGATAAAAAGTAACCTATGTCATTCGGGAATAATGTAACTTCCTATTGGTAAAAGAATTTTCAAAATAGGTTCAGTACTTTTACAGGTAACCCCCAATAAACAAATTCACAATCTCAAAAACATATAAACGTTTTCTCTTTTAATATTTAGTATAGGTTCACCTTCTACGATACTCCTGAGTCCAGAGTGGAAGAAGTGCTTTGTCAGACACACCACAACCACAGATAGGGGCTTAAATCCGAGTCATCATCATCAATAACCTGACATCATACACGAGAGCTCTGGGTCCGCCTTCCTACTTCACCGTCTCCACTTCACTCGGTCTTCAGTAACTTAGATCCAATGTTTATTTATTTAAATCAGCCTGAATCATCCCAATGCTGGGCAAAGGCCTCCCTCGTATTCTTCCATACTTCGCGATCGTTTACTATGGTTTGCCATATCCCATGTAAATGTAAATAATATAAATGTACTCGATGACCCTTAGAATTCTCACGCTTAACTTCAAGGCGCGGAAGCATAGCCATTGTGTCCTCCAACCAAATCATTATTTAAATAAACAATTTCAATGGTCCAAACATCAAATAAATTAACTTTGATTTATAACGGGCAAGTTTTCCTAATTATCATAAAACGTGGTTAAATTAGGCGTAATTAATTACGTTTTCTAGTTTATTTCCTTTTTGTAAGTGGATTTGTTTAAGTAACATTGGTTGAGATTTAAATGTTTATTCTGTAAGTTTTTACATGTAGCTAGCTAGGCAAGCCAAGGTGAATGTGGAAAAGGTTTTTATTACAAGATAAACAATTTTTCGACCATTTGTTGGTATCCGATTGAGCTGATATTTGTTATACCTATGTAACTTGGATGACAATACATTAATATGGTACCATGGAGCTGGTCTGATGATGGAAGGTGGTCATAGGAACTAATAAACGCATAAAGATAAACCCACCGTGTTTGGGCTCTTTGGAATGGTCTTGATGAGTAGGTTGTACCGCGCAATAAAAGCTTGTTATTAAAAAGAATTGTCATTTGAGAACTTATTTTTAATTTACACTTTATTTCCCCTTTGGAATCCCAAAAAAAAAAACTGAAACCAGTACGGCCAGTAGTAAACTCGTTTAACTTTTACTTTTTTATTGCTTCTTTTGTTTTATTATTTGAAAGTTAACGATTTAAACTGTACTAAGACGAAATGTGTGCCCTTGGAAGCCTGTACAGAAAGACCACCCACGAGTTTAGATAGGTATCTAATAATATAAATGTTCCATAGGGTAATATCGTTTATTAAGGTACACAGAAAATATTTACAGTTATAGTAACACTATACACACTTAAAACCTACATCTAAAATACTAAAAATATACACTAATAAATAATTATAAAATTCATACAAAAATTATAAAAGTCGTCCACACCGCTGCCCCCCGGAATGGTGCCCAGAAAGCTGGCTGCGTTGCCTCGTTGAATAGCTATGCTAATCCGTTACATGTTTGTGTATTTTATAAAACATCCAGAAAATTAAGCTTACCAGCATTATCTAGAACCTAGACCAAAGATATGAGTCTCTAAAATTCCAGGAAACGCTTTGAGAAATGGTAGATAGTGTCCCCTACTTTGGCCCAGCTCGGCGGGGGCATTACTGTGCCCCATGATAAGAAAGTAGGATCAATTGTATAGAAAGTATTGTTTTATATCTTCTTTATAAAAGTCTACAATGACGAAAACATGGGCAGAAGCCCGTAAGTAAGCCTGGAGAGTTTTTATCTGGGGAGTACAACATGGAGATCTTCAAGAAGAAGAGGTGAAAAAGTTTTTATGGGCTCGGCAACGTTTGGATGATGCCCCTGGTATTGCAAATGTCCACAGGCGGCGGTGACTGCTTACCATCAGGCAGGCCATAAGCGTGTTTTCCACCTTAGTGGTATATAAAAAAAGTATTACTTATACTCGAGATATCAGTTTGAACAACAAATCTATCAATACTTTTATTGATAGGTGAAGAAAATATCGATTCAATTCCTAAGAGAAATTATGCCAAGGCAATTGGGATTCCAAACATCTTTTAGGTTTTAGGTCAGTGGGATAAATTGAATTCCTGAACTAAATTTGTTTTATGGTAAGCCGTTTTTAACGCAACCTAACCTGCTAAACAGAAATATTATGAGTTGGAGCCCATACAGACCTATATCCTTAATGTGTTTTTATGCTAATGACAAAAAGCTTATTTTATTATTTGTAAACAAACGCGCAGCACTCGCATCGCGCCCTATGCGGACGCGGCACAGCCACCGTGCCGCGTCCGCATAGTTAACGCGTCGTGTGCGCGCCAATAGGGCAGACTGCACGTTTTGCGTCCGGTTGCTACGCGGTGACTGTGCGGGTGCGACGCGTTCACCTTTTCTGTCCGGTTTGCATGCGGTGATGTATAAACGGCCCCATATTCTTTTATATCAATATAGAACCAGACAAGCTGAATCGATTAACCTATACTGAAATACCACACAGTTCTATTAAATACTGCAAATGAGGACAAAGGGAAAGAAGTTTTGGATGTTCCTGCAGATGGAATAAGGATTGAAATACTGTATACTGCAAAAACAGCAAGCACCGACAAATGTGGCCTTGACAAGTAGGCTTCGTAAACGAGGTGTAATAACACAGAAAAAGTAGGATAACCAAGTTTACATATTCTCAAATATTTTCAAAACTACTCACCCGATTTTCATGAAATTAAGCTAAGAACGATCTCGATAAATCTGGCTTTGTTACAAAGTAAACCGCATCTAAATTGGTCCATCCGTTCGGGAGCTGCTGTGCCACAGACAGACACAACAAAATAAGAAACACAAAACCGAAGTAAAACCCTGCCGTTATTTATAATGTAAATGATTTCAGCTCATAAATATTTTATGGACTATCAATTGACTCTTATGTTGTTTTCAACTTTTACCACATTTTTATTAACTAGTTCCTCTTAAATCTGGAATTTTATTTATTAAAGCTTGTGAATGGCATAATTGCAGTTTTTATGTTTAGTTACAATAACTACGCAACAAAATACAAAATATATTATCATTCAACTGATTTTAGCTTCGGAGTTCGTCTGCGTTTACAACGTCCACGTCTTTTTATGTTATACTGCAGACAAACAGGCAAGCGGGCCCCCTGACACCCAAAGGATTTTTGAAAATTGTATGGAAAATGGACAATAAGGTCGAACAAATTAGAGATTTATTTATTATGGTTGATATTTTGTTATTTTTCACAATGTATTTTAAAAGAAATTAGTACATGTCCATTTTCCATAACTACTTAAAATTTACCTACGTTTGAATCTATGACGCCAAGCTATACTTTCTGACCAAAATGTAGGTATTTGTAGAGTTAGGCTTTGTAGAGTTACATGAGCTTGGCTCTTCATAAGGTCTAATAAAATTTTCACAGTGAAACCGTTAAGAGTTTACCAGCCTTGGCCAACCAATATCCTGCCTCTGAGATGATGAAGGTGATGATGATGACCGACTACGGCGAGAATATTAATTTCTATCTAAGACCCTTAACACCCAGTAACTTAACAGTAATGTCACAAGTGACACTTAGCTTAGTCATGTTAATTTCGAAATTAACATAATAAAGTGTATTGTGACACCAGACCAAAGCAAGATGTGTGTGAGACTTCGGGACAATTGTAGTTGGAGATCCCAACCAATGCATTGACTGTAACTGCACACCTTGTGCAATGTAGACTAGCTTAAGTTTCTATAGCATAGTTACTATAGACTAGCCTAACTTCAAAAGGTGTGAAGTTACACAGTCTGGCTTCTTTAATGTTAAAGGAATACATGCATAATTTTATAACCAAAATGTTGAATGTACCTCTAACTGAAAATATTAGCAGCAATATTGTTTTAGTAAAGTATCATTTTAGTACGATTTTATTAAACACAACGAATTGCCCCAATAAAATGATTAAGACCACAAATGCAGATATTGCAGTTTTTTAACACAAAACTAGTGCTTACTCTGTGCTGCTGTTCATCTTTATGTAATCTATTTTAAACTCTAGACTTAACTGGAAAGAAACGTGTCCTACGCCAGTCTTGTCCATATTTGCATTGGATATCAGTATTTTATCAATATTTGTTCAGCAATTACGAATTCGTGTACTGGAATTGAGAATCACGTATTTTGTTTATTTCTAGATAAGATGTGGCGCCTATGTTTGTTTTCTGGGTTAGTTGTAGTGCTTTCATCCGCTCACAAAATGTGTGTAGGTTAAATGAAGGTAACGAGGAGGGCAAACATTCTTAATATTCTTAGAATATAATAATAATAAATATACTTGGACAAAATCACACAAAGCTTGTGTTATGGGTGCCAGAAAACTGATAAACTACTTATATACTTTTTAAATACATACTTCTTTATTATTTATTCTTTATTGTACACGAAAATAATAAATACAATTTAACAGAAGGTAACTAGTACAAAGGCGAGCTTAACTCAACAGTTGAGTTTTCTACCAGCAAACCTTGGGATCAAAGTCAGCATTTAGGCATAGGAAGTACACAGAAGTAAACTAAATAAATGCTATAAACAAATACTATAATTAATAATGAACGTATTATACATACTACACCCAGACCCGTAACAGAAATTAAAATTCATTATTTTAATTTCTGCTCGGCCGGGAATCGAACCCGAGACCTCTGCGTGGCAGACCAACTGAACAACTCAGGTCGTCTATAATTATTTGGTGGGGGCGCTGGAGTAACGAAGATTCTTTTCTGTGGCCGTGCCTACTAGCTGTTTTGACTGGTCGGTCGGTCTAGGCACGGCCAAGGAAATGCGCTCCATGATGCCGCGGCGCTCAGCATTTTAAAATTGTTATAGAATTTTATTTAATGTTATTTATGTAGATACGACGTTCATAAGGGTTTGTGAAAACCAAAATTAAATAAACGTAACATAATGTTTTCAACTATAACCGCGATAGCGATGTATATCAAGCATCGGAAGAGTATATTCCGGGTTTCCTACGACCATACACGTTAAAGATACTTCTAAAATGTGTAAATAAACGTATTTGTATTAGGTATTGTAATACACATAATCTGATAAATATTCCTTATTTTCACAGTCTGCCTTGTCCTTCAAACCGGAACAGCAAGCATTGAACTTCTTCCCGACCTAACGGTATTTAGGTCTCACAACTCTGACCTAAAGCTAGCTGAGTGAAAGTATAAGGAACATTAACTCCATATAGAGGCATACTATAGTCTGGGCTATTGAGACATTAAGGGCTTAACGTAGAATAAGTAACTAATATAATAACTTCAGTCGTCATTATCTATTCTTCTTCTTTGTAGTAATGTGAGTGAATTATGTTATTCCAGGCAGTATGGTTATCTCGCTTACGAGTGTGATCCTCTTACCACCGACGCGGTATAAAAATATCCCAACAAAAACATTTCTTGTAAAATTGGTGTAAAAAGCTTACTAGTAAGCTGGTATCGGAAGCTCTTATCGGTTTCACCGAGAAAATGTTATCAGATAACTCTGCAAAGTCTAACTCTACAAACCCTAAATTTTGGTCAGAAAGTAGGCTTGGCCGTTTTCTAGAACTATTGCATGACACATAGACTGGACTGATGCGATGGTTAGGACTGATGACGTCTGTCGGACCAAGATAGCGCGTAGCTAGCATCAGTTGATCATTGTATCTGATAAAATTACGTTTGAATCTATGCTGGTGGCTACGTTTGCATATAACGGCTTATCCACAAGAAGCCTTCATCATCACAGCTGTCAGACGTTCATTGTTGAATACAAGATTTCAGTCTTAGTAGCAATAGTACTTACGGTATTCACACCTACATCACAAAAGTGCACCATTCCTTAGCAGAAAGAGACTAAGATACTCTGAGAGTTCTGAGACCCACAATTGTAAGACACCCTTTCTTGAAGAACTCCATGTTGTACTTGTAAACCTTTCCAGGTAGTTCATTCCACAACCTTATTGTGCGTAGAAGAGAGTTCCTTTGGAACCGTACAGTTCCATCAGCAGACCAATTTGGCTCTAAGCTGTGAGTATGAACTCTCTGTCGGTGGCGAGCGGTGCGATGTAAAATGTAGCCTTATCCACATTCATACACCTGTTGACCCTTATTCAGTAAGTGTACTAAAGCATTGCGTGGAAGTTGGTGGTAGGACTGTCATATCAAGTGGTTCGACTCTTTCAAGTCTGAGAAGCCTGGGCGAGTACCATCAGAGTAGGATGCCATACTAGCACCGGATTGAAGGATACCATACGAGGCATTAGGGCATAGACTTTTACTCCAAATCGCTCCCTGGACGAACACTTCGCGCTTTGAGAAGCAGCTTTGAGCAGATGGGAGAATATTGCATGGGAAATGCGACAGGAATTTCCAAGAACTGGGTCGACGAAATCATCAGCAACGACTAGCTTAACAAGTATTGATAACACTCATACAGGTAATGAAGGAAACGATCCATCATACCTTATCGAAGATAGGAATGCTAATCTGTCAATGATTGTTATAGATTAGAATGAATTTATATTGATTTATTTAGAGGACTAGAAGCGATGGATTAACGCATTGCATGCGGTAGCCAGAAGGTCACGACGCGAGGATGCCGAAGACCAGGCGAAGTAGACCAGGGAAAAGAAAGAGTAGGAGAGGAAAGGGAAAAGAAGGAGTATCGGCTTTTATGTTCCCCTTACAAATTTTTATCGACTGTTTTCCATACTCCATTCCGAAATAAACAAACTTTTAACGAATTTAGTTTTATATCCTAGTAACTAGCTTTTGCCCGCGACTTCGTTCGCTTAAAATTCGTTTGTAACCACATTGAATTTCGGAATAAGTTATGACCTATATGCTATTATGAATATTGCTGCCAAATTTCATCAAACTCCGTTCAGTAGTTTTTTGCGAAAAGGAGTCAAATATCCAAACATACATCCATCCTTGCAATCTTTCGCATTTATAATATTATAGTAGGATTATAGCCCGATATTTCGATAACTTTACTGTTATCGCTTTCACGGGCGGATAAGGTGACACGTTGACATTTTGTCTTTAAAAGTAATAAATATTATGTTTGTTTATTTTGCTAGATAAATATTAGCTTAAGTACCTAGGTGCTTTCCAAGGTTGATTTCTATCTCCTTGGCAAAGTTAATATAAATCTGTTCAGTACCATACATATAGAATGACAGTTACTCTCGCATTTGTAATCCCGCAACTTGGTCGGTTTATTATATTTCGGATATCGGTTATTACCTTCCAGACATTTATAGGTATTCTGGGTTTTAAGCTAGATTACTGCCATAGTACCTACTGGCCGTGTGGTGTCCGGCAGAGAAGAATAGCACCAACCCCTTACCGTCATGGCTGTCAAGGCGACAAATGTTTTTGAGGCTAAAAATTTAGAGCCTCTATAGGCTGGAAAATGGGCAGTAGCGTTTTCCATTGTTATATTTATAACACTGCGATCTCCAACTCGCCTATCAAGCGTGGAGATCATGGCAATAACCGTGGGAGAGGCCCTTAGTCCTGCAGTGGACTGTTATGGACTGTGATGATTGTGATGATGACTGCAAAATTTCATTAGAAATCTTACAAATTTCGGCATAAATACTAAAATACCGAGTAGGACAGGATTGTTAGGAGTACATTAATTAATAACGACCTTATCAAGGGAAATTCGACTGCCGTTTACTTTCCAAGGCGCATTAGAATTCCACAATTTTGAAAAATGTCAAGAAATAATGTTCTACATTGAAATAATAATTTGTTTGTCTGTTGGTTTGGGTTTAGGGGATTTGCTTCCGGTAAGTATCTATAAATCTTCTGCCCACTTTCGCATAATGTCCTTACCGCTTAAAAATTAAATTTGCCAAAATTTTTGTTCAGCCAGATTTTATATTTATTCAATACAGAATATAAAGAGGGTGTGAAAACGACGCAAGTAATATTTAAAAAGTGATGTTTAGATGTTACAGATATAATTAAAAAACTAAGTTAGGTAATAAGTAAGTACGTAAATATTAAGGTAAATACTTACATGATCGTCATTGTAGCACTAGGTATATTTAAAAAACACAGCCTTTTACAGAGACCAATATTTATCAAAGTTTTATATTTCAACAAATATTTATTCGCAAATAGTCGATTTCGCAAACTTTAAAAATTAAGTCCATGAAACAAAACAAAAACAAACTTCGTTAAAAACACTGTGCGGAAAAATATCAGCTACCCATGGTGGAAATTAAAAAAGCACTGGCAGTCAAATAAATGTTTTCTTTTTCTTAGATGAAAAAGAAAAGTTCTGTCACTCGAGTTTGTGTTCGTTCGCGCGCGCGGCAATTTCGTATTTAGAACTGCGAAGCGTCAGTGCGCTACAGTCACCCGCGCAATACTGTGCAGTTGGCGCCAATATTACCTGAATTAATACACACTGATATAATACACGCGCGTATGTACGTATTAAAATGCCAGTTAAACATCGTCATATCAAATTTTAACGAGTGATTCATGTGAAAATATTTTTGTTTGCTTTCTCGTATTGCGCGCTTGTTGAAGCCGAATATTTTGCAAATTATTGCCAGTTAAAAGACAGGTGATTACCGCAGTCTTATAGTTCTCTGACTTCGTGATAGGTATATACCTAGGTAAGTGAAAGACCGAAAACTTAGATAACTAAAATGTGTACATTTATGAAAAATGTACTTACAAGTTTGTCCTTGATGCCAGAACACATTTTGTAGTAGCTTTAAGTAATTAAAATAAGTACCTACCTACCTAGTCGCGCTTATAGACTGGTTAAATTTTCTCTAAAATGTAAATTTTTTCACTTCTAGCGGCATTTTGGGGAACATTGGCCAACTGAGGACAGAGGATGGTACTCCCGTGTTTGGACCGGAAGCTCAGAAATAAAGATGGCTGACATTTTAAAAAAGAACTATTTTCTGCAACCTTTATGTCACCTCCGCATTCGTGGAGGGTTTTACCATAATCTTCACACACCCATTCACCCTGTGACAGGTTGTAAATACTTAATTGTTAGGTATTTGTAAATTGGCTGCGGTGCCTGCGGTGAAGCAGTGTGTGGTCCCAGTGCTTTTTGCCTGCCCAAAAAGAGAGGCAAAAATACTTACAGGAAAATAAATTTAAAATAATCGTAGGCAAAAAGATAAACATTGAAAAGTTTGTTGTGCGTTATGAATCATATGATAAGGTCAACAAAACATTGCCAGACATCTTTCTATAGGTTCTATGATAGATAATAATCCCTAGTTCCCTACTTACTGTTACTATAAACTAGCTGGCCCGCCGCGACTTCGTTCGCGTGTCGTCCTATCCTATAAACCTTTCCTGTTGAATCACTCTATCCATTGCGGAAAACCGCATTAACATTAAATTAAAAATTGTGCGTGGTTTAATAGTAGTTTATGCAACTGTCATATTTTTTATCTACACTCATATTTTCCTGTTAAAATTTCGTACCTATAATGTTTTTAACTTTGCTGGAAGTAACTGCGAGTCAGTTCTGTTGTATCTACGCGTCGAGGATATCAAGGAATTCACTACTTTCACATTTATCTATTTATTTGCTTCAAACAAGAAAAAACATTCACAAACACAAATTACAACAATTAGAAAAAATATTCTGCTTAGCGGGAAAATAATTCCAAATAATTATACACAATCACAACCACAGACTATGAACTGATCACAAATATAAACAGGAAAATTTGAATTTTGAATTTGTTGAAGACATTTAGGTATTCAGCCAACATTCAGCCGTGTCCCGGCGCCCGACAAAAATTTAAAAAAGATAAGTGTTGCATAATGATTAAAAAGTTATTTTTCGATACAGCTGGACTGGAAATGCTGTATCGAAAAGCAATTTTTTAAAACTTTATAGACTGGCGTGAAAAAAGTGTATCCTTAAACAACTGTTTTCGAATATGTGATTGGAACATTACGCTATGAGTGTAGATAAAAGATTTAAGCGTACATACAGAGGGAGAGACGGCGGGAAACGACTTTATTTTATACTATATATGCTACGGTAACTCTGTCTCTTTTACGACTAAACCACTGCACCGATTTTGATGGAATTTCGTATGGAGATAGTTTAGCACCTGAAGCCATCCATACACAGGCAACTTTTTATTCCTCTTCACTCGCAAGCTCGCAAGTTAAAGGTACAAGTTATATTATTTAAGATATATTGTAAATTAGACTAACCAGCTACTAACGTAGTAGTATGTGACGATGCGGCCGAAGATTATTATGATCCTCCGATCTCTCCGAAATGCAAAATGTTGAAGACCGACAACCCTACGCCGATGCTCTAGGCTCTGCAGCTTAGCTTCAATAAATTGCGATCATTGTTAACTAAAATAGCTTGAATGAAGACCCGACGAAGAATGCTCGACAATGTATCTACGTCATGTGTATATGTCATCAAATGTCAACGTAAAGCATGACCTTGTTAGTTGTTACCCGCAGGGAAGTAATGTTGTGAGAAATTCCCAAGGGAAATAATCTGATTTGAATTTAGAACGTTCAAATTCGTAATCTCTGTGCAATTCTGCACTGTAAAGAGAGTTTATTCGAAAAACGCAACTTTATTTTTCCACAATAAAGGTGGAAAACAAGAGCGAATGCAAATACTGTATTGCACAACCCTATATTTCTCAAATTGAGCAAATGAAAAAAGCAGAAAAATGAGAATTATAATAATTGTTTCGTGTTATTATAATGCTAACAGTTCCAATCCTTTCCAAATTTTATTTTTAGGTTGACACGAATACTATTTGACCCCCGAGTTTGTTGAATCTGACACTATAATTGCCTACTGTTTTTACCTATTCGCTTCATTCGAATAGGTAAAACTTCTTCGCTTCACTCAAGAAGCACCTACTGCACCAGTTCTAAAAGGGAATTTTGGGCAACAAATTTGTAAGCTCGCGAAATACCGAAAGTAAACAAATAATTTCAATTTCTGCTCGGCCGGGAATCGAACCGGGAACCGGGAAACCGGAAATTGGCTGTGTGGTGTCCGGCAGAGTTACATTTATGGGTGTCGTACAAGGCGACTAATGTTTTCGAGACAAAAGATCAAGAGTCTCCGTAGTCTGGAAAATGGGCAGCAGCATTTTCCATTATTATATTTAAACACTGCGATCTCCAACCCGCCTGCCAAGCGTGAAGATTATGGCTATATCCTCCCCTTTCGTGGGAGAGGCCCTAACTCTGCAGTGGACTGTTACGGGCTGTGATGATGTGATGATGGGAATCGAACCCGGGACAGAAGTCCCGCAAAGCAGTGGCAGACTGACATGTTAACCAAATGAACCACTAAAGTCATATAAAGTGAAAGTGTTTTATCTTGATAATATATATTTTAAAAAGCCTTTGATAAATACAGTTATCTACCAACTGTTGATTACACGAACGAATTTCAGGAAACTACCTGTAAATCGTATCAGTCGTATTTTTCCATGTCGTTGAAAACATTTAGAACAGCAACCATAAATATTTAACTGTCCAATGTTTTTCACGGGAGGAATTTGATATGAGACCTTCACGCTATTTGTGAGTGTTAGGTAAAGTATTGGTAAGATTTTTTATTACCTGTGGAGGCCCGAGGTTAGACTGTGAGATGCTAGTAGTTATTCCTTTTGAAGAATCCAAAGTTATAGAGCAAAGAAAAAAATTGTTGGAAGGAGATCTCTCATTGCTCTTTTCACTCACTTTTATTAGAAACTTCGTTCGCGTACATGTACTTTACCCCTACCTACTCTTCGTTTCTTCTCATAAACCTTCCTCTTGAACCACTCTATCTATTGTTAAAAACCGCATTAAAATCCGTTGCATAGTTTAGAAGATCTAAGCGTACATATTTACCTACATAGGGCGATTTTGTTTTATAGAATGTATAGATATAGATTGCCAACCTTGTAAAGACGTTTAAAAAATAAAAGACAAAACTAGAAGGCAATACCCAGGTTGTGCTCTCGCGTATATTTGTGTAAAATATTAATGTAATATTGAGAACCACCGCTCGATTGAAAAATATCTAGTTTATGTGGTTTAACTTTCTCGGAAGGTGCACAATCGCATTTTCTGCGTCATAGCTGAAGTGTTTGTTTCGGGACACCATTCTGTCCATACACGATTTCTGCACGAGTTGTCCCTAATGCATAAGCAACTTTGGTTTTCTGCCAAGCTGCAGCAAAAGCGCAGCGCTCGCGTAGTCACCGCACAGTCACCGTGTCGCGTCCGCCTAGTCGACGCGTTGAGTATTTGCACCCGCATACGCATCATGTGCGCCGATTGGGTTTTATGTTTAGGTTTAGGTTAATGGGCTCCTTTTTCCACACTAGAACTCAGACTTGGTCCTTTGTACGTACGTAACGCATGTTAATTTAGTCAGCCCAGTTTCCCCCAAAAGTTCAGCAGTCTCTTCGGACGCTCTCAGATCTCTCGGAGGGATCCCATTCCTAATGCGACTTTTGCCCTGTGCTCCTTATACTCTAGGACTATATAGGACGCTGTTTCTACATTTACTAGGCTTTCCTTGCACAAAGAGCTACCTGTAGCTCCTAAAGTAAATAGTATTTTGTTCAGGGGGCGCCAATAGGGTAACTGTGAGGACATGACGCGTTGTGCGGTTTGTAAGCCGCGACGTATAAACAGGCCCCTGAGTTTTAGTGTGCCCTAAATTTATTTTAAGTACGCGAACGAATTAAATTGCCATTTTGAATATGCCACAAAAGCTTTTAAACATTTATCCTTCAAGATTCTCTTTTACAGCGTCGTTAGAGGTCTTTCGTTGAGAGATGTGTCCTGAATTTCTGTTAAGGGCACGGCTTTGAGAATAAAAAATTTATTAAAAATATGTTGTATTGTTTTATACACTAGTTTATTACGGTGAAGGAAAACATTGTGATAAAATCTGCATATTCAGGCGACTGAATGATACCATGATATAACAATGATCCAATCTGTTCAAGTTCCCCTGTTAACAGGGTCACGGAGGTCATATGGCAGTGGCTCCACTATAATTACTGATCTGCCAAATACTGGATAGTCGAGGCGGACCCCGGGCCCTCATGCGTGAGAGCAAAACCGGGACATTAACGCTAAGATGATTATTTATTATTTTATTTGTTATTTCATAGTTAGGTGCAAAGATAGAAACCCTACTTAGCTTTGTTATTTAAATGTTACAAGGAAGCTTTCTGGCCTTGTGGTGTCCGGCAAAATAGAATAGCACCAACTCCTAACAGTCGTGGGTGTCATACATAGCAACTAATGATTTCTAGGCAAAAATCTATCCTCCGTAGGCAGAAAAATGGCCAGCAGCGATTTTCATTGCTATATCTATAACACTGCGATCTCCAACCCGGCAATAACCTCTTCGTAGGAGAGGCTCTAAGTCCTGCAGTGAACTGTTATGGGCTGTGATGATGAAGGAAGCTTTTAGAAGTACCAGTTTCATCTTCACTTTGATTGTGACGTTTTGAATCTCATCGGATTTACATGAAAATATTGCCCATTAAACAATATAAAGAACACACCCTTAACAAAAGCGGCCTTATTATACGAAAATAACCGTGCACTCGACGGCGCAGCATTTCGCGAGCTTGGATCTTCCTACACTCATGCATGGCACAGTACAATGAAACGCAGTAGTTTCAGAGCTTATGGCGCTGTCCTAATTTCCAAAAGTCGTGCGACGGGCGGTTTTGAGCTCTCCTATTGGTCGTGCGACGTTCGGCCGCAGCCTAGAATAATTACCGAAAATCAGTTTTTCTCGGTGTCATTTGTTCTATTCCCATATTTTCGCAGTGACATTTTTTCCAAATGCTTTACTTTCCTGTACCGTTATTTCTTTTCCCGTCTTTCCCCATTCCCGAAGTTTTGCCAGTATATAAACTGTAAGTATTTCTTCTATGAATATCTTTTAATAATGTGATAGCCTCGGTGGCCGAGCGGTTAGGGTATCCAACTCGAAGTGAGAGGTACCGTGTTCGAATCCCACTGCGGCCATGTACCAACGACTCTGTTCTGAGTTATGTACACTAACCGATGCTCTTACCGTGAGGGAAAACATCGTGATGAAATCTGCACATTCAGGCGACTGACTTTGTAACCATGATCCAATATGGTTAGGTTCCGCTGGTAGCAGGGTCACGAAGATCAGATGTCAGTCACTCCACTGTAGTTATTTGATCTGCCAAATCCTGGATCATGGTCAAGGCGGACCCCGGGCCCTCGCGTGCGAGAGTACAACCGGAACATTAACGCCAAGATAACAACTTTACTTTTCTTTAATTATATCTACTATTTATTGTGATACCTCACTGCCTGTACGAAGAAGTACCACTGCTTCTTAAACTTGCACTGTGTCCATGACGCAGACAATGTGAGAGCCATCGCCCTAATTATCTTGTTTACTTTCAATCTGGCTGAAACGAAAACATTCCATCCCGAACCACGATTACACCACAGATGGTTCGAATTCCAGCAATTTAGTTGTTGGAAGAAATATACGTTCCTTTCCAGGCCAGTATGGGTTGGAAAAACAATCAATTGTCTTAAAAGATTATTTTTTTAGACTTACAAGTTCCGAGTTTGGGGAATTGGGTCAGAACATTTTTAGATATCTGCAGCTAAGTACTGTTTTATTTTAAGTTTTTAACTAATTGACTTTGTATAAGTATCTATCGATAGGGGACAAAAAGCAAAATTCCCAGGCGACTGAACCATGTGTAACCATGATCCAATCTGGTCAGGTCACGGAGGTCAGATGGCAGTTGCTCCACTGTAATTATCTGATCGTCCCAATCCTGGATCATGGTCAAGGCGGACCCAGGGTCTTCGTGCGCGAGAGCACAACCGGGATATAAACGCCAAGATGATTATTATACTTCCCATGGTAAAAGTCGTAGCGAGCTATTTTTCAGAGATATTCCATTTCAAAGGTTTGATATACGGAATGCCTCTCAACAGCACACTAGGAGATTTGGATGGGATTTTTTTATGATACGCAGCGACAAACGAGCAGACAGCCCACCTGACGGTAAGTGGCAACTGTCGCCCATAACATCGGCGACTCATACATTTACATCGCAGGCAAAAATATGTAGAACCGCAGGTGGCACTGTGAGGACTTAGATGAAATGCCTCATGCCTGTAATTGCGCTGGCTACCTTATCCTTCAAACCGGAACAAAACAATGCAAGCATTGTTGCTTTTGTATTAATTTATTAGTTTGTAATTATGTCCTCTGTTGATCTTCAAAGTCCCAAGAGGCCGCGCGACGTGAAGATAAAATAACAGTAAAAAAAAAAAATTTTGTTAGTTAGCGCAGGCTTCATACAAAAATGAGTTATGTACACTAACCGATGCTCTTACGGTGAGGGAAAACATCGTGATGAAACCTGCACATTCAGGCGACTGGATGTGTAACCATGACCAATCTGGTCAGGTTCCCCTGGTAGCAGGGTCATGGAGGTCAGATGGCAGTCGCTCCACTGTAACTACCTGACCTGCCAAATCCTGGATCATTGTCAAGGCGGACCCCAGGCCCTTGAACGCGAGAACAGAACCGGGACATTAACACCAAGATGATTATTTATATTTATGCTATTTATTGCATATTATTTATTCATTGCAAAATGAGTGCGTCATCCAAGATAACGGTATAAATTCGTCACCAATAACACGTATAGCAACATTACTCACAGACCACAATTACAAATAAGCAAATAAAAAATTTCTTAATTAATTATTTAAATAAATAGTATTCATCACTCTTCTGACGAACTTGACATATACCCAGTTACGCATTGGCAACGTAGGTACCTACAAAATTTCTAGGTAATTAAAGAAATAGTAATACATGCCTGATGTCACGTTCTTTAATGGTATGAACTGCACTACGTATATCCATTCATCATCTGGGCGTT
The DNA here is from genome assembly GCA_907269095.1 of Blastobasis adustella. Classification (NCBI taxonomy): domain Eukaryota; kingdom Metazoa; phylum Arthropoda; class Insecta; order Lepidoptera; family Blastobasidae; genus Blastobasis; species Blastobasis adustella. The sequence goes on from OU026132.1 coordinate 6,347,717, forward strand.
AATGTCGCAGTTATGCTCTCGCGCAAGAGGGCCCGGGGTCCGTCTTGACCATGATCCAAAATTTGGAAGATCAGACGATTACATTGGAGCGACTGCCATCTGGCCTCCGTTACCCTGCTACCAGGGAAACCTGACCAGATCACGTGGTTACACATTCAGTCACCTGAATGTGCAGGTTTCATCACGATGTGTTCTCTCACCGTAAGAGCATCGATAAGCGTTCAACTAATGTACGTAACTCAGAAAAGAGTCGTTAGTAGGCCGCAGTGGGACTCGAACCACGTACCTCTCGCTTACAAGTCGGATACCTTAACCATTGGGCCACCCACTAGGTATATCCTCATGCATTTTTCTTGCATTGATATCCAAACCATAAACCATGGCATAACCTTCTGCTACAAATTTCTTCTCAACTCTACGCAATAGATTTATAAGGAATACCTCAATATATACCTACCTACCATGATTTACGAGGAATGCAAGTATTAATACATTATAGCCAGAATATATTAACTTATTTACATACTTATATAAAGCTCACGCCTGTGTCCCACAGGTGGGGTAGGCAGAGACTATGGACCGCCACTTTGCTCTGTCCTGATACAACTCCCTAGCCTTGCAAATCTCCACAACTCTTTCCATACATCTCCTTTTATTCTTTTATTCATTATACAAATTATAACAATTGATGGACTTAAAGCCATTTAAGCTTTACCTACCAGTAGATAATTCAAAAGCGAGTAGGTAGTAACTGAATCCTGACTGGACAAGTAGACAGACGTTGACGGAAAAATCGGTATTACAGTTATAAATAGGTATAATATATAGGTATATTTATAATAGGTATAAGGAACGTTTGTGGCCTAGTGGTAACGGTATCCAACTCGCAATGCGAGAGGTGCTGGGTTCGAATTCTGTTTTCTGAGTTATGTACATCAGTTGAATACTAACCGATGCTCTCACGGTGAGGGAAAACATCGTGATTAAACCTGCACATTCAGCCGACGGAATATGTAACCATGATCCAATCTGGTTAGGTTCCCCTGGTAGCAGGGTCACGGAGGTGAGGTCAGTCGCTCCACTGAAATTACCTGATCTGCCAAATTCTAGATCATGGTCAAGGGGGACCCTTGGCCCTCGTGCGCGAGAGCACAACCGAAACACGAACGCCATGATGATTATTTTCAGTGTATATTTCCACTATAACTGTCAATATTTTATGTGTATATTAATAAATAGTGTATAGACGTAAATACTTACGAATCAGATAACCCAATATTCACGTAAATCCTCGTAAATCAGATAACCCAATATTCACGTAAATCCTCGTAAATCAGATAACCCAATATTCACGTAAATCCTCGTAAATCAGATAACCCAATATTCACGTAAATCCTTGTAAATCAGATAACCCAATATTCACGTAAATCCTCGTAAATCAGGTAACCCAATAATCTGTGTTTAGACTTAGTAAGTATACTACTGTCGCTCCTACGCTACTCGGAAATAGCTATTTATAATGAAGAAGTGAAGACGTGATGTTTGTTTAATCGAATTCGGCGGCGGAATGTACAGGGACGTATTCAGGATTTTCAGTTTCAGTTCAGTAGGTTAAAAATTCTAACAACACAGATGAAAACCGAACGTTCAACCGCATCGTTGCTTACCACGGTGGTATTTAGAAATAAATAAATTGAAAATATTAATTTTAATATATTCGGCAGGGATGTGCAGTCTACCTCACTTAGCGCTGAGACGCGGTGACTATGCGGGTGCGGCACGATTACTGTGCGGTAAATGCGGGGGCTGCGCGTTTGTTTATAGATAACAAAATATGCTTTTTATAATTTATTTATTTATTTTAATTAATGGTTTATTGGACACATAAACCTCAATGAAAAATGCAAAATAAGAATCAACACAATAGGCGCTACTTATTTCTAACAAGAAATCTCTTCCAGCATGCTTACTAAAGACAGATGTGATAAACAGTTGCAAACAAGACATGCACAATAATTATATCTAACTAATTGTAATTTAGGTACTATGTCATTAGTACAAGGGCCTTGCCATTAACTTTATAAAACCGTCTAAGTTCTTCTGTTTAGGTCCAACTATACAAGCTCATGACAAACCCCAGAAAAAAATAATTGATAAAAACATTTGGGATAAATCGTGCAGAAATCGAAGAAATGATGTACCTACGTCTGTGTGGGCTCTAAAAATCCGAGCTGGATCGGCGTCTGCGCACATTCCTTCACCGATTGAGCTATGCGTGTATCGTCACGTCAGTATCTTGTTTGTTAGCACGCGTTATTTAGATTGAGGGACGAATAAATCAATTAGAATATTGAAGGGAGCGTTCTAACGAGAAATTGTATGGCTACTTCCCGCTACCCTTTATGGCTACTTACATGGTGTTTCGGCAATTAATATCAATTATTTGGTCGTTTAAAAAGTTGTCGGAGTTGTTGTTGCTTTATGCTTTGATGAAGTGTGATGATATGTTGTGTGGTGGGATGTGGGTACGCCCTTGAAACTTTTATGGTGCGTTTATGCATTTTACTGACTTTCACGCAGTGCCTTGAACGCACCTGTGAGTTGATATATTTAGCGAGTTTTGGATTTGGGGGCTGTCGCGCTGTGACATTTCAAATTCGACATTTTCTCTAGCCAAAAAACTGTATGAAAACATTTCTTAAATTGTTCTTCGATAATATACGACTGTCGAAGATAGCTGACAAAACATTTTTGGTAATAAAAAATGTGGTTAGATATGTGGTTAGAGAAAATTTCGAATTCGAGATATGACAGCGCGAGAATTAGGCCCCAGTACCTTCAACGCATATGTGAGTAATATTAATTGTGCTATGTTACCATTATGTCTATGTTACTCTCCGGGTCTAAGGCAAACTCTCTGTCTTAATTTTATAACGATCGCCTCAACCGTTTCGAAGATTACTCCGAAAAGACCAACAAAGACTTTATACTATTCGTATGTGTTTTTGAGGTACGTAGTAAGTAAGTAAGTAGTAGGTAGTTAGTTAGTAAGTAGTTTGTTAAATTTACGTGTGTGTTTGAGACATATAGAAAAATGCGGCACCTAGCGTAAGTTCGAGGAAAAGGACCGGCAGTGAATCGTTCTTCTTCTTCTTCTTATCGAGGCGATGGACTAAACTTTGATTTACACTTTATTCGCCCAGTATTCGGCGCGCATACACGTTCGGACTGGCCTTTAACAAGTCCTCCATTGTACAAGTTTTAAGACATGCCGAGCATAAAACGAGGTGGTCCATGCTTTGCGGTGATATGACACAAAGGATATAGTGAACCGTTAAAGCTATACAAGTCTTCTTCTTAGTCGGACACTTATTAGATTGGTCGTGGTTACGTAGACGAGGTACTTACACGAAGATGTTAATTGGGTCGAAGAGTTTCCCCGAGGTTTGTTTTCTCACCGTTTTGTTTTCACTTCTGCCAGTAAGAGACCAACGGATGGATAGACGGATAGGGAGGCCTTTGCCCTGCAGTGGGACAGAAATGGCTAGAAATAATAATAATAATAAGAGGAGATAGTCTTTGTGTGTATTTGCGGCGTTAGCTGAGGAAACTCTGGAGCCGTGGGGCATGAACACAGTTATCTGTAGCTCTGAAGCTAAAAAACTTTTTTCCATACTAATCTAAAATAATAATCGTCTTAGCTTCAATGTTCCGGTTGTGCTCCCGCGCACAAGGGCCCGGGGTCCGCCTTGACCAATCTCCAGGATTTGGCAGATCAGGCAATTACAGTAGAGTTGTAATGTACTTAAAGAAAAAAATAGATTCTTTTCACCGTTTAATTGAGTGAGAGAGTGAGAAGTGAGAATTGAATAAGGGATATTTCCATAAATAGGAGAAGAGAGCGAGAGGAGAACTATAATAATATTTCACGAAATCTAGCTTCTCATTATTAACTCTGTCATTTCCGTGCATGGTTCTAATGGTTACGGAAATCAAGTCATTCATGGTGAAGCAGACCACAATCGTACATTATACGTCCTGAAGACACTACCGGGTTTCAATACAATGCGCAATTTACAACAAATGCAACCACAAGTCTTTAAAACTGGCGGTTGCATTGAAGTAACTCGTCGTGATCTACGATAACAGGGCTCAGCATTTTCCTATTCATACAGACCACTTTCCATCATGTGGCCCGCATGCCTGTTTGTCTGCCATATTACATAAAAAAGAGATGTAGGTACAGAGAAAAATATGCATTACCACTTCAAGAAAGTTTTCCGTTGCAGCTACAGCAACATACAGGGTATTTGGTGAATTTTTAGCCAAAATGAGTGCTAAATGAAAGGGGCATTAACTGTCCCCTATGCCCAAAGACCTCGTCCTTGATCCCTAAGGAATTTTTTACTTTATCATATCAGCCGAAAGACGCCCACTGCTGGGCATAGGCCTCCCCCAGATATCTCCACAAAGGCCGGTCCTGTGCCTTCCGCATTCAGCTGATACCTGCGATCGTTACCAGGTCGTCGGTCCACCTTGTGGAAGGCCTCCCCACGCTGCGTCTTCCGGTACGTGGTCGCCACTCGAGAACTTTACTGCCCCATCGGCCATCTGTTCTTCGAGCCATGTGCTCTGCCCGCCGCCACTTCAAAATGGCAATCCTTAGAGCTATGTCGGTGACCTTAGCCTTTTTTACTTAGTAAATAAAAAAAGATTTTATGAATATGATACCTAAAATCAATCAATCTTAAATTCTTCAAATGGGTACCTATGCACTCATGTCCTTGAAATATACATATCCGAGTTCTCACCGAGATCTCTACAGTACATCAAGTTCTTGTCTTATTGACAGTCGGTGGCCTAATGGCTAACGGAGGGCCCGATTTGTAGCCCGAAGTATCTGGTTCGTACCCCAGTGCCGTCATGTACCAATGACTCTTCTCTGAGTTGAACACTAACCAATGCACTAACGGTGAGGGAAGACATCGTGATGAGACCTGCACGAGGCTCAGATGGCAGTCGCTCCACTGTAATTACCTCTGCCATAAATACCTGTAAATACCATCTGCCAAATCCTGGATCATGGTCATGGCAGACCCCGAGCACTCGCGCGCGAGAGCACCGGTAAATTAACTCCAAGATTATTATTTTAGAGCATTTTATGAATTCTTTAGGCGTTAATAGGTACTGTAGTGTTAGACGTATATTCTAGTTGTAAGTATGAGAATTTGGGAAAAGGTCAACAAAAAGAAATACCTAAGTAGCACAAAGAAAAACATAATACAATTTATTTCACGTAACCTTAGCACAATCATTAAAATAAATAAGTACCTAATATGAAAAGCATTCAGTGACATTTGGATTCTCATATAATTTGACTTAGAGTTACTTAACTAACATTACTGACTTGATAATAGACTCAAATAATAATGTATTTACTCAAATAATAAGTACTTAATTTTAACAATCTTACTTAGTATTTTTTATAAAAAACAACATTGGTTTAATACTTGAACGTTACAATAAGCTTTTTTAACTTCTAAATACTTAATTTCATTGAACATTTATTGATGTCATCTATTAGATACAAAAATAATTTTGTTACAAATATAAACTCTCAACTAGGAGTTGATAAAAAAATATAATGTTCGGGTCTCTAAACTCATTGCAAATATATCAAAAATTAATGTCAATAATGAAATCAAAATCGACTAAATTGTAAGAAGTTTTATTACATCGAAGAGAGAAGAAGCTCTAACATTTATATGGACATCATACGTCTTAAGCTATGTTGGAAGTCCTTGCCTTACAACTTTGGAGTGATACCTATTTAAGTAGAGCTTGGGTGGAACCCAATTCAATTACAATTTTTTTAATACCTACATGGTTTTAAATCTAGCTTAACAAACATTAGAAAAAAGTCATGCATACTGTTTTCGCTCGTTTCGAGACGAACGGTTTTCGATATTGATTGTCGACATGAAAAGTTCAGTATTTTGTTTAGACAAAAGATAAAAAAAAAGTTTCATTATCATTAGTAGATGGCGCAATTCGGTGCTATTTATCAAACGCACAAGGACCAATAATACTGAATTATTAATTGGATATTTTTTAACAGTTTTAACGGGGTGAAGATTATGTAGCAACATGAGCAAGTTAAACTACGTGACCTGAGTGATATTTCCACCTGTCTGACTCTTAGAACACACTTGACGTAAGAGTTCAGTACAGCGCCATCTATTTACAAGGAGATAAACATAGTTTGTTTTTCTGCCATATTGAAAACCTCTCACTAAAAAAACATTGAATTTTTCATGCCGAAAATCAAAATCGAAAGCCATTCCGACACAAAACGAGCGGTTCAAAAATAGAACCCCGCGATTCGGACACACCGTCAGCAGCGAAGGAGTGCTAACTTCTAGACTAGTACGCGCCAGAGACTTCGCTAAGCACCGAGATGACGAACGACTCGATGCCCGACTCGTTGGTCCCTTTGGCGATACGGAAGTGGCCATTCTCGCCCCAATCGTAGCCCCAGCTGTTGGCCACGAGCTGGAAATGAGGGTAGTTTTAAAATAACATATTAAAGGCAAAAATATGGTTGTATGGAAAAAATCATGTTTACTAAATGAATTGGCCATAGCGGACATTAAGTATCATCATCATCATCATATCAGCCAGAAGACGCCCACTGCTGGGCATAGGCCTCTCCAAGAGATCTTCACAAGGCCGATCCTGTGCTTTCCGCATCCAGCTGGTACCTGTGATCGTTACCAGGTCGACGGACCACCTTGTGGGAGGCCTCCCCACGCTGCGTCTTCCGGTACGTGGTCGCGACTCAAGAACATTAATGTCTCATCCACTATCTGTTCTACGAGGTATGTGCCTTGCCCACTGCCACTTGAACTTAACAATTCTTAGGGCATTATTGGTGACCTTAGTTCGCTTGCGAATTTTGAATCATTCCTGCTTCTGATTCGATCGCGCAATGAGACTCCGAGGACAGCCCTTTCTATCCTTTGGGTGACAGTAAGCTTTCTTATAAGGCACACAGTGAGCGAACACCTCTTTGATCCATAGGTCATCACTGGCAATACACACTGGTTAAAGACCTTGAGATCATTAATGTAGATGAGAAATAACGTGGGCCCAAGTACACTACCCTGGGGTAACCCATGGGATAAAAAAAATTTTTTTTTTTATACCACTCAGGTGGCAAACAAGCTTACGGCCTGCCTGATGGTAAGCAATCACCGCAGCCTATGGACGTTTGCAATACCAGGGGCATCACCCACGCGTTGCTGACCCCGTTTAAACCTTTTTACCCCTTTTTATAGTTATAGGAATTTAGTTATCCTACTCACCCAGTACTTCTCGCCTCGTTCCTCGCCCCATCCTACTATCCTGACGCTGTGTATCCCCTGTAACTGCTGGTCTCCAGTATAGGTGTGGCGGTAGATACCCTCGCGGTAGTGGAAGAAGTCCTGGTATACCGTAATTATGGCTGAGGAGAGAGAATTGTTACGTGTAGGTGGTTGGTGTGTGAATCAGCCCTGGGCGAGTGGTATCATGCTTGGACCGGTAACCAAAGTTAAGCAACGCACGCAGTCAGGGACCGATCAGGACGCAGAGGGGGCAGTTGGGTAACCGCTTCTTACTTTGAAGTTATAAATTTATTATAAAATTATTGACTTATTTCATTCATCACAGCCCATAACAGTCCACTGCAGGACTTAGGGCCTCTCCCACGATAGGGGAGGTTATTGCATAATCTCCACGCTTGGCAGGCGGGTTGGAGATCGCAGTGTTTAAATATAATAATGGAAAATGCTGCTGCCCATTTTCAGACTACGGAGACTCTTGATCTTTTGCCTCGAAAACATTAGTCGCCTTGTACGACACCCATGAATGTAAGGGGTTGGTGCTATTCTACTCTGCCGGACACCACACGGCCTATTGTACCTAGGTAACAACAAATAATGACCTGTAAATATTTTTTACCAATAAAATTATGTCTATGGCTATGTCTATGACCATACAACTGAATCGTCGCCCGCGGTGAGGTAGGCGGGAGAGGACGTTTCGGGGCTGAAAACGCGCGGGGAAGGGAGCTCAAGTGTTTTTTTTGAGAGACGTCATCAAGTGACGTTTCGTGGAACAAAATGAACAAAACGCGTACAGCTTACAAAAGTCATCCTCTCGCCTACCTCTTGCCCCACAGGCAATGTTTCACTTTCGTGGTAAATCTAATATTATCAAAATTTAGCACCACAACGAGCTGACCACTTGTTAGGTGCCTTCTAATACCATTGGCGAAGCGAGGTCGACCAAGGTCTTCCACTGGGAACCCTGAGATTGATTGAACATGGCGGGTGTCGATTGGCACCCCATAAATAAATAAATAAATATAAATATGCTTGGACAAATATACACAGCGCCATTTAGCCGTAAAGCCGTATCCAGGAAATGTACTAAGTACGTAAGCTACTTTAAGCTACTAATAAGTATATTTTTTAAATATACTTATTATACATACTCATCCAGACCCGTAACAGAAATTAAAATTCATCATTTCAATTTCTGCTCGGCCGGGAATCGAACCCGGGACCTCTGCGTGGCGACCGGCATGTTAACCAACTAAACCACTCAGGTCGTCGAAATATGACAGGTATACTATAACTCTATAATACAATACTAAACTATAATTACTACAAGCTCCATCAAACTTACCATGTACAGGTCCAGATTCCATGATGTCGTACATAATGTCCTTCTCCTTCTGAAGCTTACCAGGTGGTCCAACCTGGTACCTGGAGGTCCTCTTAGGGTCGAATGGCACGCAGCCGTCAGTTATGAGGTTCCCTCGCCTTTTGAAGGGGCATTTGGAATCCGTACCAGTGTATGGATGGCAGAAAATGTCCACTAAGCTGTAAAAATATAGGGTCATCAGAGCATCTGAGAGTGTAGATTGCTTGCATCTAGACAGGTAATACTTAACAGGTTAGAAGGCTATAATTTTTGTTAAAGTGAAACTAACGTATAAACTACGCTTAGTCCGAATCGCTTATTAAATAAAATAAAATAAAAAGCTCTAAATGGCAACGTATGCCAAGTTTTTTATCCTTAATAGAACGTCATTCATAAAAGTCATAACAAACAATTCGATTTCTGTAGGATTGTTTATTTTCGTGGGTTATGAAAAATATTATTAAATAATGGGCAAAAAAATTAAAAAGGAAATGCGGGAGATAATTTTCAGCATGATTAATAATTTAGACAAACTTCAAGTTAATAGTGACCCAATAACTGAATGTTTACAAGTAGGACTGACAAGGACTACAGCAGAAAGCCTTACGCTGCCAATTTTCTGGCCTACAGAAGCCTGCATGCTAATAATATAAAGATAACTTTATCAGGTGGTAGGACACTAACAAGTCTGAGGAGTCCATCTGGGTGAGTACCACCGCCTTATCTCTTTCTGCCGCCAAGCAACCATGCTTGCATTGTTGTGTTCCGGTTTGAAGGATAAAGTAGCCAGCGCAATTACTATCATAAGACATTTCATCTTAGTCCTCACAGTGACAACACACTTAAGTTCTGCATTTTTGTTACCTGTAACCTAAACGCATTAATCGCAAATGTTATGGGCGACAGTTTAGTTACCATCAGGTGGGCTGTCTGCTCGTTTGTCGCTGCGTAGGATAAAAAAAAATTCTCCATACCCGTGTCCTCTGACGAAGTTCCAGCCGATGTCAATGTGGCCGCCTTTGCATCCTCTTTGCTCGTCCTTGTTGCAGGACAGTAGGGTCTGGGGACTCAGCTGGATAGTCTCTGCGCCGTTGGATTGGATGGCCAGCCTGGGGACAACGAAAGATCATCATTCCGGTTGACATCATTATAAAATTCTTGTGAGCTTATTTACGTAATGTGGCATCTATACATGCAATCAAATAAAGATTATAGGCCGTGTGGTGTCCGGCAGAGTAGAATAGCACCAACCCCTTACATTCATGGGTGTCGTACAAGGCGACTAATGTTTTCGAAGCAAAAGTCAAGAGTCTTTGTAGTCTGGAAAATGGGCAGCATTTTCCATTATTATATTTAAACACTGCGATCTCCAACCCGCCTGCCAAGCGTGGAGATTATGGCAATAACCTCCCCTTTCGTGGGAGAGGCCCTAAGTCCTGCAGTGGATTGTTACGGGCTGAGATGATGATGATGACCCATACCTGGAGTAAATTACAGACAGTGTAATAACATTTTTATTTTCATAATAATAATTTTAGGTATCTGATTCCACAAGCTACCGTCTTGTGGAATCAGTTAAAGAGACCTAAAGAGATTCGACACTCCAAGTCACTGAACTCCTTTAAGGCAAAGTCTCGCACGCATCTCCTCTCGGCTGGCATATGAATATTTATGTCCTTAATTGGCAATTTATTATTTAGTTTATGTAGGTGTATTGTCTATATATATTCTAGTTTTGTTATTTGTGTATATTTGCATGTAGGTGTATATATCTACTATGTATTAAGTGTAACTTCGCTAGTATAAGTTGTTGATCGCATGTTGTTGACTTGCCTGTGTATCAAGCGGTTCTTTAGACAAAGGTTGCCTGGTAGAGATCGCTTGCAGCGATAAGGCCGCCTTTGCCCACAACTAGTTATAGTTTTTGTCGGAACTTTTTAATGTTATGTTTCTTGTGTGAGCAATAATGAATTTATCTATCTAATAATCCGATAATAATTGATATGACAGTCGTGTGGTGTCCGCAAAAGTAGAACAGCACCAACCCCTTACACTCGTGGGTGCCGTACAAGGCGACTAAGTTTTCGAGGCATAAAATGTAGTCCCCGTAGGCTTGAAAGTGGACAGCAGAGTTTACCATTGTTATGTTTGCAACACTGCGATCTCCGACCCGCCTGCCGAACGTGGAGATTATGGCAATAATCTCCCCTTCCGTGGAAGAAGCCCTAAGTCCTGCAGTGGACTGGTATGGATGTATGTTTAGATGTTTGTTACTCCTTCACGCAAAAACAACAATACGGATTTAATTAGCTTATAGTCCAGAATAGTACATAGCTATAATTTATACCGAAATTCAATGTGGTTCTCGCTGGAACTGGTCTGGAACGTTATAACCGAGTTTTAGGCGTGCGAAGTCGCGGCCAAAAGCTTGTTACAAATAAAACACTCGATTTAATAGCGTTTTAAACGATAAATATGTATAAATTTTAGCTGGGCAAGGCATTGGTAGCGCCCCTCGTGTTGCTGGTGTATATTTATAAAAATAAATATAAAGTATTTTTGTAAAAAAATATCAATTATTTATAATATCTATATTATTTCTTAGGTGATGAGTAATTTGTCGAACGCTGATTATCTATTAATACAATCTAATTTTAAATTATAAACCACCATTAACTCAGTTTTTATGAGACGTACTGGCTCTTTTACGCTCATCTTTACATTTTTCTGCCCATCTCTGTAATCTATTATCTACTATTTTACTATATTTAGCCATTTCTGTCCCACTGCAGGGCAAAGGCCTCCCTTTCAATTTTCCACGACTCACGGTCATAGACAGACAATCACAGACAATATTCATGAGCTAGCTGTAAAATTGTAGATGAAGACTTAGCAAGATTGAGTGTAAAACTGATCTTCAGTAAGTTGTTAGCTGGTCCAGGATGGTGTTTAATCGAGTTATTTCTGAATTTAAGTTGTTAAGATTAAAATTCATGGCTCATTCCGTTTTACGATAAGTGATACTGATAAGCGTTTTCTCTGATGAAATATAGTAGGTTCGTCTACTATATTTTTAAAACAATATTAGGCGGACACCTTTTAGGTGTATACTTATTAGGATACTATATTATATAGTAGGGTTGACAACCCTAGAAGGGTAAATAAGTGGGTACTTATTGTACATATGGGTATCAATCCACATGACCGTGTCTCACAATGTGTACAAGATTGTTGAGTGTCGTACATATTATATCGTAGAACTTGGAAAACTTCGCTAGCGCTAATAGTTTTTGATAAAGAAACATGCAATTGCATTAAAGAAACATGCATCCAAACACAAGCTTTCGCAGAATTAGTAAATTATAGTAAACTATTAGTAAATTATAGTAAAGTATTACCATTTCTCCTTATTTCACTGTTTACTGTACCGCACGATTTATTTATAGACACATGCTCCGATCATTCGCTCGTAACACATCCAATAATTCCGGGGAATCCCCACTGTCCACACTGATTGCGGTAACGTCACCATTACCAACCAATAGGATTGCAGCGCCTGCATCGCGCTAATGAAATTTTCCAACTCCATTGCTATATATACGCCTTATCTTCGCATCCTATTGGTCCTCCTTTGGTTTTCTCAAACGACCGACCCGATTGGTCCGCGCCCATCAATGCGGTTTCATTCGTTAGCGTTCACAGTCGCCATAAGGCTTCTACGTGTTTAAAAGACCCATTGAAGAGTCACTAGTGGGTCTATAAAGCCTGGATATCTGGCTGGCTCCTTCCTTACCCCTACTTTACCTACAGTTTACTCCTCACAAGGGCTAGTTAGGCGATTGTGACGCTGAGCGAGTGTCCGCGACAGCATGGCTGAATTGCGGACCAAGAGGTGACCTTAACCGGGGCATGCTGAGCCTGGGCCCCAGGGCTATCAGGACACCAGCAGTGCTTTGGGAGTTTGAGAACCCAAAGGAGGTACCCGTAGATTGAGATGAGGGTCTACGTCCGTCAACAACGATGAAAAACAACCTTTTGTGAGGTTATTCCTGAATTTCTCTATTTTTTTACAGACGAGCTATCGTGACACTTGATGGTGCGTGATCACCGACCTGAGTGGTTCGGTGGGTTAACATCTGCCACGCATAATAGCTCCCGGGTTCGATTCTCAGTCGAGCAGAAATTGAAATGGTGAATTTTAATTTCTGTTACGGGTCTGGGCGTTATATGTAAAACAAGTATGTATTTAAAAGTATACATATAAGTAATTTAACATTATCTACCACCCAAAACTACGAGCTTTGCTTACTTTGGGGCTAGATAACCATGTAAGAATTTGTCTTAAGCATATTTATTATTGTTATTTATTTAAATAAACCTGTTACAGACCTGTCGGAAGCAATGGCGGCAATTGTTACTGCCCAATCCGAGCCACACCAACCCTGGTCCATGACAGGGGTTATGTACTCCGGCCAGGTTCGGCGAGAGTCAAAGTGGCTGGGGTACGCTATCTCCTTGTCGTACCGTATCGGGAACATGCGTTGGGTTTCCATGCTTAAGGGCTGCGTGCCTGCAAGTGTGGTGTTGGTCAGTATGTATGTATGTAATCTCTTTATTGAATAAATTTAAAACATTACAGGAAATAAAAATACAGTCAGTGATATGATACAAAAGTCAAATCAAAAGTCAAAATATCTTTATTAAGTAGGACATTACATATGTATATCTTTCAATTACATTATAGTCAAAGAGAAGGCCGCCCCCACACCCACCCCCCGCCGACAACGGTGTCGGTCCGCGCCCGACATAATAACCACCTAAAACTACAGCAAGAGTAAGTCAGAAAACCCTCCTTCATTAGAGGCGACGGGTAACGCATTGGTAGAACCCCTGGTGTTGGTAGCCATAGGCGGCGGTAACCACTTTCCATCAGGTGGCCCGCTTGCCTGTTTGTCTAGAAGGTACGTCGCGTGTCAGTCCCGTTTAATACAATAATATATACTCGTATCTATTGTTGAAAAGCGCACTAAAATCCGTTGCGCAGTTTAAAAGATCTAAGCGTACATAGGGACAGATGGCGGGAAGCGACTTTGTACTATGTAAGTGTAGATTGAACAATCGTCCCATGGATCATACGTTAGCTATTGCATTAAAATACCTTAGATTGCTTTGTATGGAGCGTCAGTACCGGGTTAGAATCTCGCTGCGGACATGTACCAATGACTCTTTTCTGAGTTATGTACATTAGTTGAATACTAACCGATGCTCTTACGGTGAGGGAAAACATAGTGATGAAACCTGCACATTCAGGCGAGTGGTCAGGTTTCCCTGGTAGCAGGATCATAGAGGTCAGATGGCAGTCGCTCCACTGTAATTACGTGATCTGCCAAATCCTGGATCATGGTTTAAGCGGACCCCAGGCCCTCGTGCGAGAGTACACAATCGGGACATTAAGGTCAACCTTAAATTGCTTTGAATAATGCTTTCGTTGCTTCTAACAGACAACACAACGCACCTTCTATTACGTTGGGCGTTAAGCTATCAAGCAAATATCAATTTTATGACTTTGACGTTCTCCCGAGAGAGAGGTATCCATCGGCAGATATTATCACTGTTTTCCATATATTTGGCTTTACTGTTAAAGCATACCTTACAGTTACCAAGATAAGTACTCAGCGAGTAAACTGTCCAGTGTACAGACAGATTCTCAAGTACTTATACGAGCAGATACCTATTACCAAACTGATCGCTTATTGAGTGATTCTGGAGGAACTAATATTAAGCTATATTTAAGCGAAATTTCATCAAATTCCGTTCAGTAGTTTTTGCATGAAGGAGTAACAAACATCCATCCTTACATACTTTCGCATTTGTTATATTAGTTGGAAGTGTACAGAATACCGCAGTTAAGCAATACTCTTTTAAATAGTATTGTGTTTCTGCCGGTGAGTAAGGTCTCTCCAGTGCTTCATGGGTTGGGGATTTGGGGAACCGTGGCTTTGGCAGTGGAGGGGCATTCGCCTTTTGCTGCCAGAGCAACGTGTTATAGAGGTGGGCAACGAATTGGCGATACTCTTCGTGTTGCTAATGTCTAAAGGCAGTTTCCATCAAGACCAGGTGGCCCGCTTGTCCTACCGTATGACATAAAAAAAGACAAATCTTACCAAGTTTATAAACGATAGCATCCTTAAGTTTCCTCATGGCAAGGTCCGTGTAGTTGGCAGCTCTCCAGCCGTGTCTTCCCCTGTTGACCTGGTATATGACGTCATCGCTGATGACGCAAGCATCCTCGTCACAGAGCCAATCTACGTTCCCTCTGTCGTCTAATTCACAGACGCTGCAATTAGAAGCCGTAAATTAATTTGTGGTGACACCAATCGAGAACGAAGCCCCGGGGTCGAAGTCTGCTAATTCTATTTAACTCACATCACGATTTCAGATGGCGCTGGTGAGGCGTAAGATATATAGATAGATAGATACACTCTTTATTGCACACAAAATAATAAAATATGAAAATTTAACAGGTGTTAGGCGTAAGGTCTGTTGTCAAAATACTGTCGTTCTATTTGACAGAAACAACGACTGTAAAATGACGAATACAACCCAATGACAAGGCTTTGTTTTGACAGCAGACCTTACGTCGCACCAACGCCATTTTGTGGATTTCGAAAACCCCCAATGAACGATTTTTCAAAGAGCAAAGCAAAAACAGCAAAGAAATTTCAATCTATAAAGTCGTTGAGAATAAATAATGAGAAAAGAAAAAAGATAATGGTGTTAACGTGAAACGGCCGGTTAAGTCCGCAATCGAACTACAATCAGACAAGCAAATAGTTCAATGGTAGTACAATGGAATGTCAATGGAAAACCATTCGGTCTTGAGTCCCGTACATGTTTTCGTAACTCATTTTACCGCATAACTGATCCCCTTAATACAATTTGCCTTCCTAAATCTGTGTGAAAGAACTGGCCGATGAACGTTTGACCGAATGAACGTTTCGTTGTGCTAAAATTGACTGAATGGTCTTAAATTAGTAGCAGAATACCAAAAACGTATCAAACTTCCTATTGAGATCCAATTACGATTTGATTGAGCTATTTCTAAATTAGCAGATTTAGACCCCAGGTCGACAAAACTATAGATTGCGTGCGACCTCAAGCGGAGGAAATAATGGTCTAGTGTCAGCGTGCTTGCGAGTCCGATAACCAACGTTAAGCAACGCAGAGTCCGGGAACTGGATGGGTGACCGTTTCGAGGCTAGTCGAACTTCAGCACCGAATCGAGCTAGTGTGTATTACACTGTTGGTGAAGCGAGGATGCCCAAGGTATTCCAATAGCCATTCTGAGACTGGTCGAACAGTCTTGAGAGCCTAATGGTGTCCCGTGATGATATTTATTATTCATTTGAAATTGTTTATTATTTTATGACGAATATTACTCCTAAGTCATACATTGATTCTTCATTGTCTCTTCTTAGAATCATTTTCAAGAATTAATTACCGACCACAACGTAATGCGCCGTAATTTCACTACCTCTGTATATTCAGAATTTCTGAAATTCATGGCTTCCACGATAGAGGCTTGTCCTAGTGTGGTGACCACTTTATTTGATTCCAACCTATTTAATGTACCAACAACTTACTGTAACCATGTCTTTCAATAAGCTATTTGT
Organism: Blastobasis adustella; assembly: GCA_907269095.1. Classification (NCBI taxonomy): domain Eukaryota; kingdom Metazoa; phylum Arthropoda; class Insecta; order Lepidoptera; family Blastobasidae; genus Blastobasis; species Blastobasis adustella. The sequence continues at coordinate 6,364,138 of OU026132.1, forward strand.
ATTTTATATTTATGAAGATGTCGTAATCGACTTATAACATAATGTTTTAAACTATCGCGGTTCATCAAATCAGCCAGAACACACCCACTACTGGGTACAGGCCTCCTCCAGAGATCTCCACAAAGGACGGTCCTGTGCCTTTCGCATCCAGCTGGTACCTGCGATCTTTACCAGGTCGTCGGTCTACCTCGTGGCAGGCCTACACACGCTGCGGTTATTAGCACACATTTTAAAGCTACTCGTCAACAAAGATACGCTGTAGGAAACCCGGAACATACCTTTGAAATGTGTCGTAATAGATAACAATGTGCTGTATTGAATCAATAAAATCATTACCAGAAGCATATTATTAGTATTCTTTGACAGAGGCCCGTTGAATGATTCAAATGAGAGACGTTTAGGACATAATAATAATATCTCGAATCTTGGTTGATTGAGATGACCGGTGACCCACGCTAGCGTATACCTCGAATAATGTATACGTCTGACCCACAGAAATCTAAATAAGATTTACCTACTAAGTAAACCACCATTACGTAGACTCTCTGTTGGTCACCACGGGAAGGTTCGAAAGATCGTTTCTTGCTCTTACGATTCGGATGTAGAATTAGTTCCAAGCCGCAGTGTTTTCTTTGGACTATGACATGGGATCGTTAAAGAGGTATATTAGAGGTATGCAACGCATTGGTAACTCCCCTGGTGTTGTTGATGTCCATAGGCGGGGTGACGACTTTCCAACAGGCTCACCTTTTTGTATGCCGTATAAAAAAAATTAATTATCTTGGCGTCAAATTCCCGGTTGTGCTCTCGCGCACGAGGGCCCGGGGTCCGCCTGGACCAAAATCCAGGATTTGGTAGATCAGACGATTACAGTAGAGCGACTGCCATCTGACCTCCGTGACCCTGCTGCCAGAGGAACCAGACCAGTTTCGATCATGGAACATGATTGGTAATGTGCAGGTTTCATCACGATGTTTTCCTTACTGTAAGAGCATCGGTAAACATTCAACTAATGTACATAACTAAGAAACGAGTCATTGGTACATGGCCGCAGTGGGATTCGAAATCGGCACCTCTCGCTTACGAGTCGGATAACTTAACTACTCGGCCACCGACACTCCAAGTACCTACTAAATATCTTCAGTAATTCATAAGTAAGATGTCTTTTTTGTATCTGTGGTCTGGCTATAATTATAAAGAGGGAATGGCCGTGGCCACACTCCCGCACGACAACGATCTATTATTATATTTATGAGTGTTTTAAGTACTCCGGGTTGGACGGCCCAGTAGGATAATTATGTAACACTGTTGTTAACAATTCTCTAATTTCATTGATTGAAATTGTTACTTTTGCGATTCAGTATCATTGATTTCATGGGTCCAGTTGCTAACAAAGTTCCATTGCAATAAACTGAAACTATTAAGTCGATCATACGTAAACGCAAAAGTAACAATTTCAACCATTGAAATCAGGGAATTGTATGCAACAGAGTTACGTAATTAGCCTGTAGGTATCGATGGATGGACGAAGTCCGGAAAGACCCGCGTGAATTCCAGATAACATACTGGGAAAAAATGGCGCGGAATAGGGACCAATAGCGAATTCTTTTGTCGGAGGCCAAGATCCACTTCGGGACGCTGAGCCAGCGAAGTTAGTAGTTTTCCCTGTATATAACTAACTCTATTTCTAACTAATCTCTAGCTAAGAAATGTTTATACGATTATATAAGTCTATAAACTCAGATGTTTTCTTACCTTAGCCTCATTGTAACCTTTATTTTAATTTAGTAGGTAATTTAGAACGCGTTTTAAATAGTGTATATAAGGTTTACCTGTTATTGGGTTTACATTAATGTAAATTGTTTCTATCAGTATAGTTTAAGAGCTGTGAATCAAATAAATAAATCATGTATTATTTTGTATTAATAAAAACCATAAAGGAATATCAATGAATATTTATTTTGATTTCTACTCTGTCTGATCGCTGTCTTTAGTGTCCATGACACAAGACTACAGGGAAAACTACTATGGAACAACGAAGTAGTTCCTTATTAAAATGCTGCTGTCGAACCGTTTACATGCAAGTATTGACTCTCATAAAGTACTTAGGCTCTTATGACATTGAGGTTGTCTTCCGTGACTATTATGAAACCCAGTGCCATAAAGAACAATTATCTTTTTATTATGGCTCCAATAAAATTTCAAAAATGGGAGTCGATGACATCATGAATTTAAGCCAATATGCATACAGTGACACGCGTTATTATTGCTGCTGGCAACAGCGTAACGTTGCCTACAGGTGTTTGAGTATCCAAAATCAATTATACCATAAATTATGTCCCAAGTTGCGATGGATTGACATCGCTGAGTTGAAGAGAGCCAACGGCTTACGACGCGAGGATGCCGAAGACTGGGCGAAATGGAGAAGAATGAGTAGGAAAGCGAACTCTGGCAGTGGTCAGGATAAGCTCTATGACGATGATGATGGTGGTTTTGTTGTCCAGGCTTAATAGCTACACAACAAAAACGTTTCATTCAAACCTGTCCAGTAGTTTCGAAGCATAGCGTGTACAAACAATTTTTTATTATTCTTATTCCATCACTATTCATCCATGGTCCTAAATTACTTTTTTAGGAAATATATTAAACGTAACGACACACTTTTTTACTGTTTTATTATATGTATATGTTATCTTCATGGTGGACGAACTGTGGTGTAGTCCTACAATGTCATGGTGAGATAAACGCCGCCTACACTATCCAGTCCATGGGTATTTTGCTGATCTAAGATCGCTAATCAGAAGCTCGTGTATAATTTTTTAGGCAAACAATAATACCCACATTTACGTCTGTATTCGGACTAAATTTATACTAAAAATACTCAATTAGCATATGGTATTTAATTGATATCGCTAATCGCCTTTGAAGCCATAAATTATAATATTCATATTCAAGGATTTGACCACGTATAAATTTTAATGCCAAAATTAAAATAATCAAACATTTACGATACGGTTGCCTAGCGTCGGATAGTGGAGATTCGTGTTCGTAAATATTTGAAGGAAAAGCAACTGAACTTCAATGCCGATGCTAAGGCGCTGTCCTAATTGGCAACGGCCGTGCGACCATGGTCGTACGATGGGCGCCACCCAACCAATAGGAGACCTCAAACCGCCCGTAGAACGACCATGGTCGCATGACCGTTGCCAATTAGGACAGCGCCAAATACAATGTCAAGCGTCGCAAATACTTTCTTATGTTATGTTTTTTAGACAAACAGGCAAGCGGGCTACCTGAAGGAAAATGGTCAGCCACCAATGGACAGCAACGCCGTTAAAGAGACCTCTGATACTTCAACGTCCCATATCATAGTCAATAGGAAACCCTGTGGCTGGGAGCTCATTCCACATTCGAATCGTATGAGCAAGGAACGTTCTTTCGAACCTTTGCGTGGACACCAAAAGGTCTACGTTGCGAGTACTTAGCCCACAGCGGGTACTTCTAATAATTAAAATTGTTGCGGATTCCAAGACTGTATTACCATCAGGCAGGCCGTAAGCTTATTGGCCACCTTAATGGTTGAAAAAAAAAGCTTGTCCTCGGGCGTGCCTGGTGCCTCAGTAGCTCTAGTGGTTCGCCGCTGTAGATCCTCGCTAAACAGGAGTTTCAGCGGTGGGAGTATTGGGTGGGGCTTTGTGTGATGCATAGGGCAGTAGAACGTAAATAAATGGGTCCTCACCACTGATGGCACAGGCGGGTCTTGGTGGCCCCCAATTCGCAGGGCCCCAACGTGATGTTTTGCACTACGCCCAAACACACCTCCTCGTAGTCCGGACAGCAGTCATCGTGGTCCCGGTTGCAGTGCTGATCGCAGTAGCATAACGTACCTGGTAAGAGGAACTCAATTTAGAAGCCTAATTTTACATATTTTATATTGTCCTTATTGACAAAAGAGTAGACAGCGCAACTTTACTGATGTTAAGCTGTAACTGTGTGTAAGCGTTTAAGTTGCAAGTATCAAAAATTCAAAACTGCAGATGGGTTGTTACTGTGAGGACTAAGATGAATTGCCTCATGCCTGTAATTGCGCTGGCTACCGTAACCTTAAAACCGGAACACAACAATGCCAGCATTGTTGCTTGGCGGCAGAAATCCCAGGCGGACTCCTCAGGCTTAACAGAGTTCGAGTAATTGAACCGTGTAGTGGGTATCGGAGTAGAGAGTAGCATCAACATAATATATTTGCGTGTGGCGTGTACAGTGACTAATGTTATAGAAGGATTCTAAGGATTTAGACGATGGTTCTAGGCGTACATATGAGCGTCTCGGTGGCCTAGTCCTTAAGGGGTCCGACTCATAAGCGAGGGGTATAGAGTTCGAACCCCAGTGCGGCGATTTAACGCTAGGATGATGATGATGATGATGATAGAACAACGAGCGAAAGCTTTAAATACATCTGTTACACCTATACTTGTCACACGCTTATTGTTAACCATGGTTGTACACCACTATCACAAATAAAACACAGTGAGCTGATATGGTTTAGGCGCTATCCTAATTGGCATCGCGCGACCATGGTCGTACTACCGACGTCGCCCGACCAATATTAGACCTCAAACCGCCCGTCGCATGACCATGGTCGCCCGACCGTTGCCAATATGGACAACGCCTGAGGTCTCTTATTGTTTTATTGTACCATTGCCAATTAGGACAGTGCCATGGAGTTTTGTATTGTAAATTTTGGAGTTCAGAAGTTTTACTTCTGGACCTAGAGCTTCAATGTACAATCCAAATCAACCGAATAAGCAACAATGTAACTGAGTCTTTCGTGGGCGTTTGGAATACTTGATCACAGCAACATTCACAGGAAGTTGGCATTTGCAATGCGACATATTTATGTTCAACTAAGTATTTATTGTTGTGCATTTCGATGAGAGTGATTTAATATTGCTGCTGTCAAAATTTATAAACAGATAAAACTGTTTGTAATAAAAAGTAGTAGAAGTTAGTCTTTGCAAAAAAGCTGAAAGTACTTAGGTACCTCCAATTTGTATCAGGCGGAAATAAACGAATAATATTTATTTATGTCTGTGACCTTTTTGCAGAGTGTTTGCTGAATAAGCGACACAACAAGTTGTCCAAAAAACACAATACAGAACATATGTGGTACATATTTTTTGCTCGACCATCTGTCTAAACTAGGCTAAGTCGAGGTTAACAGCCACGGTGGGTTTATTTTAACCCAGAAACTCCGATTTCTTCTTATTAAATACTGCAGTTAACTTTAAAGAGCTGCTGAGGATCATGTGGGCAGTAGTAAGACGCTCCGATATGGCTGATGCCGACCAACCGTCTGTTGCAGTTGATACTAATCTCTACGAAGTACAAAATAATGTCGCTTTTGGATTAATACGGATGCGCGAGCGAAACGATCTTGGTCGGACGTCCCACCACGTCCTCCGCAACCAAAAGCGACTTTATTTTATGCAGCGTAAGGATTACTATCAACTGTAACTGACGGATGGTCAGCTCCAGCCAAAACGGAACGTCTGTTACTAAAGTACTTAGTTAATCGAGGACGGGACCTAAGTAGACTCTCCGTTCTCATAGTCGTCCTCCGTCCAAGTTTATGGAATAAATAAACAACACATGATTTCGATGTAACCTTGCATCCAACAGCTTCACGCAACGTTCACCAGATAATCAAGTCTCATCTCATCATCTTGGCGTTAATGCCCCGGTTATGCTCTCGCACACGAGGGCCCGGGGTCCGCCTTGACCATGATCCAGGATTTGGCAGGTCAGGTAATTACCAGATAATCAAGTCTCTTACCAAGTATTTCATGATGGCATCCATCTTGTCTTGCGTCGCAGCATATTCCATTCTTCCCACAGTAAGGTCCTGGAGGCAGGTCTGGCCCGTGGTAAGCTGACGCGAGGAGGAACACCGTACAAGGGAGGAGATATAGTCTGGAAAGAAAAGCTTCTTGATGAGGGAGTCTAGGGAGGTGGTACGTTTGCCTATGGTAATAGTTGCCTGGTAAAGAGCGACTATAAGATTAGATGGGGTAAAATGGCGTGTCAACTCATAACCAGTGGGCAATTTATGTGGTCAGCTGATTGTCCTAATTGCCATTATACAGCCGTGAGCGGAAGGGGCGTGTCTATCTGTGGCATAGTGTTAATGTTAATCAGCAAAATATTTCACAAAATTTTGTAAAAAAAATAATTTTAGATACTTATAAGTAAGTGGTCACTAATAAGTAATTTTGCACTAAATTAAGTTTATAAGTCAAATTTATATAATGCTACATTACATATTTATGTATGAGTGCATAAATTGTAAGTGATCCTCAATAAAAAGAAAAAAAAAATTAAAAAAAATAGTATAGCCCTCGACCGAATAGACCGATTTCGATGCAGCTTTTTATTTGAAAGCCGGTTCAACCGATATGGTTCTAAGCCTTATTCCATTTAAATCGGTTCTGTAGTTTAGTTTTAATATTTGAGATTATACTATTCTTGGTCAGAGGCTATCCGACGTTTTTCGGAAAAATTTATCTAATTATTTCAAAAGAAACCTCAAATTAGGTACATTCAACTGTACGCAGACAAAGTCACTGGTGAACGCATGTATGATTAATCAATAAAAAACGCAGGTACACATCATTAAGTCATAAAATGTGTCTTTTAATTACCGCGACCAAGTAATATTTATTATTTACATTACGATTTAGCACCGTCTTCTCAAATGTCGTAACTGCGTCCGGAATTGCGAAGACAAAGGCGTAGTATACTATACTATACAATAGTGTACTATATGATAGGCTCTTTATAAATGGCTACTGTTATTTAGGTGTGTATTCTTGGATTGTTAAGAATAGAAATTGCATTTCACTCTTTGTATGCTGCAAGTGAAAATTACAAAACCTTGGATCGTACTATGTACCTACTTAGTAGACGACAGAAGAAGATAAAGGTAGATAGGTAAAGAAAAAACCAATTTAAAAAAAATGTAAAACACGATATTTTGCATGTCTTGTTAGACTAGCCTTAGCCTGGCATTTGAAGGCCATCTTACCTAGTGATAAGCGAGGATGCGGCCGAAGATGCAGCATGCCTAGGAACAGACTCTTCACTCTAGGCGTCTAGACTAATTTCTCACTTGTTTCTTTAAAAAGTTACCTGGAAGAGCCTTCAAAGCTAGATTGTTAATTAGAATTAGAAAATTGTAGAATTTTCTTTACCCATCATCTCCTGGTTGACTGGTAGATAAGGCTATTTTAGCTTTAAGTCCGCCACTGTACTATTTTGTGCATGAAGATTTAATAAATAAATATGCTCCACCTCCGGACGCATCGTCACTTACCTACTTACGTATACTTGGCCAGTCTGATAAAAAAAGAGATCTCTTTAAGTTATTTGTTATTTAAAAATGTAAAATCTTCTAACGGATTTATAACGGTGTTTGGTAACATCTGGTGTGACAAGTAACTCTTTGCAACATTTGTAAATAATATAAAGAAAATACAAAAGTCGCCATTAAAAAAAAATTCAATTAGGTACTTTATTTAAATCTAGACATTCCTTTATACTTAGGTACTTTACAAACTTAAGTCAGGAAGTAGGTATCTAAGCTTTTAGACTGATTCACATAGGAGGTCTAACTATTACGATCGCAGTATAGTTTTTTAATTTCACAAGTTTTGTGTTTGCCAATTCACTTTGTAGTGATAATTGATACACATTGACCTCATGAATTTTTGCACTGATTTGCACGAGCAAGCTACGGTGACCTTGCATCAAGTTTCAGGACACGAGAATCACAAAGTTTGCGTCCGATTCAATAATTGTGGTTCATCTGATTGACTTAGGCATAGAGCATCAGACTCGCAATCGAGAGGTCTCACTGCCGCCATGTACCAATGGCTCTTTTCTGAGTTATGAACATTGGTTGCACACTAACCGATGCTCTTACAGCGAGGTAACTGAATATGTGATCATGATCCAATCTGGTTAGGTTCCCCTGGTAGCAGGGTCACGAAGATCAGATGGTAGTCGCTCTCCTGTTATACCTGATCTGCAAAATCCTGGATCATGGTCAAGGCGGACCCCGAGCCCTCGAGCGCGGAAGCAGAACCGAGATATTAACGCCAAATCGATAATTTTTTGTTATCTGATTGACCTAGGGATTTTTAATTTCAATGTTGTTAATAACAGGAATGCAAAATTGTTAATAAATTATGTAATAAATAAAGGTAATATACTATTAATTAATTAAATAAATATGTTTGGACACAGTTGGCCATCTAGCCCCAAAGTAAGTAAAACTTGTGTTATGGGTGTCAGAGAACTGATAAACTACTCATATATTTTAAAATACATACTTATCATACATATAACACCAAAACCCGTAACAGAAGTTTAAATTCATCATTTCTATTTCAGGGAATCGAACCTCTGCATGGCAGACATGGCAGGCTGCATGTTAACCAACAGAACCAATGAGGTCGGCTCTTCTACTATAAATTGAAAATTTCTACGAATCAATATTATTTGCTTTTGCCTGAAGGAGAGTAATTCGAAACCGGTTGCAATTTAATAAAATTTGTATAATTAAGTGGAACTAGTGTACAAAAGGTGATTTAATTCATAATAGTGAAGTTCCATCAAGGAGTTACAACACAAAGTGTTAAACAATATTCTTTGCTTTTAATTAAATAAAGATTCTGAAACTAATTGTAGCGATAGGGCCCAAACCCTTTGCCTACAGTGTTTTATCTGGTAATTTTGTCAATAAATCTATATCTGGTTCAACAGTCTCGGGAGATTGTTCAAGATTTAGTTTTAACAATAAAATTATAAAGTTAAATTATAACTGGCACCCCGTGATTGTACCATAATTAAAAAAAAATAGAATTAAAAAAAAATAAGTAGTTTTAATAAAAAAAATTATAAAGTTAAATTGTAAGTATATCGCTGATAATTAATAATCCGATGCACAATAAACTAACAAAACTTAATTAAGTAAACTACAAAGGCAATATTATAATGTAGTAAACTAACTTTACTATTGTTTTAATCATAAAATAAAATAAATAAACTCACATATTAGCCATGACGCCTCCACACAGCTGAACTTGCGACTAAACCAGACACAGCCTAGATCCAACACCAAATAAAAATGCAAATTACTTCCTTTATATTCACGAACTAGTCTTATCAATATTCAGACTCGTAAAAGTGACATAAATCGTCCAAAACTGCTTCTAATGCAGACTTAAAATTTTTAAATTAAATATTAGAACAGACACTGGCACTTCTGAATATTAAAAATAAACCACTGCACATTTCAAAACCTTTAAATTACTTTCGTAGTTTTGAAATTGGAACCGTTATATTTTTTAAACACGCGCGTTTCGGTCCGAAGTGTCGACTGCGGTCGTCTCGGCTAAAATGCCAACGAGAGTCCAAGACCATTTGAATTTATAAAGCGGTAAAAAGCGCTACGTTATTACGAACAATATGATATTATGCACAGGGTGATGGTAGTTTATTTTCGGAATAACAAGTAAGTAGTTCTTTTTTAGGATTCTCGTCACGTTTTTTCTGTTGTTGTGTTTTTTATTGATGTATTGGAATTTGGAATTTAAAATTATATATATTTTTAATATATTACTTAATCTGTAAGCACTGTTTCGATAAATTCTTTTATTGAAATTTTTGAAATTTTTTTCTAGCCAAATTAATAATTATACTTACTTACTAAGAATTTACCAAAATTTTTAGTTCACATAAAGTTTAAAATTATGTTTTTATTTTTGGTAATGGGAATAACAATACTAGGCTTTGAAGGTCTACAAAAATATTTTTTATTTTTATTTTTTTAAATTAATACTTAATTTTTTTTTTCGGTTAGTAAGTACATTTATTTTTAAATGTTAGTACTTAATTTTTTTATTTGTGATTTTGCACAAACAACATTCTTAAATCAATAACTATATCCAAAGAAATATAATTACTTACTATTTTTCCCTCCCACACGCCAGAGCAATTACTAAGCATAGCCTCCTATAATGACATAAGTCGACCATGACACTCATGTTTACTCAAAAACACCATGTAAATTAAGTTAGAGGAATTGTACCCAGTTATAACTGTGACGCAACGCGTTTGATATATGACTGTGACGTCACCATCAGGCCCAGCCCCACGATGCGTCCTTCCGAAAACCCGATAACAGAAGCATTAGCATAACAATAGAATACTTTAAATTCCAAGTTCAATTCAAAACTTTATGGTCTTACTCAAGACATAACATAACTAGTAATAGTTATGTTAGTTTGTTTGATTTTCGAATACCTAGGTAGCGTATCTCGTCGCCTGCCAGAGATAAGTTTCATTCGGGTTTATTAAATACCTAGATTAAATACGTCAGAATTTTATTATGATGAGAACATCGGTGCGTCGTTGGCCGAGTAGTTACGGTATTCGACCCGTAAGCGAGAGGTACCGGGTGGGATTCTCACTATGGATTCTTTTCTGAGTGTACTAACTGATGCTATTACGGCGAGGGAAAACATCGTGATGAAACCTGCACATTCAGGCGACTGAATGTGTAACCATAATCCAATCTGGTCAGGTTCTACTGGTAGCAAGGTCATGGAGGTCAGATGGAAGTCTGTCTACTGTAATTACCTGATGTGCCAAATCCTGGATCATGGTCAAGGCGGACCTCGGGCCCTCGTGCGCGAGAGCACAACCGGGACATTACAGCTAAGATAATTATCCAGTAAACACTACAAAAAAGTCACAGACACAAATAAATATCGTTCATTTACTGAACCGCCAATAACAAATTGGTATCTATAATTACTTTCAGATTCTAAAAAATACTAACTTTCAGAACTTACTTTTTATTACATACAGTTTAATCAAAGTCAAAGTCAAAGCCAAAGACATTATATGTGTGACACCGGCAGATTCACAAGCATAGATTCATCAAGATATTATAATGTTTTTGCTCTGTGTTAACCCCAATTGTGGGCTTACAAATATTATAATTGTACAAATTATTTATTCAGAACAGTCTTCTTCTTCAGCCATAGTCCGCTCTACGAGGATTGGGCTTTCAGGTTTATTCATCTCAGTATTTTGTTTAGTTTACCTTTAAGTCACTCGGTTAGACAATTTTTTTGGGACCATCAGGATTTTTAATAGGAAGGTAATACAATACGTAGTTTTACATAAAGAAAAAGTGGCCTAAGTGATAATCTCAACATTTTTAAGGGTTCTATAGTGACCTACAATTGGCAGAGTTATTTATCGGGATAGTCCCTTCGAAACGTCATCTGTCTGTACGAGAAGGATTGTAAAAATAGACATTTTCAGTTTTAATTGTTGAAAATCAATTAGTTATTAGATATATTATAAAATAGCAGTGTCTAAACTTTCGAAATATTATAAATATCGTTTAGTAGTTTGGGATCTAACTTAAAATCTAAGCCATGTTTAGTCTAAGTCGAGTGTGTAAAACTAGGGACAGACTTCGTAGTAATAACATTCATACACTAAGGAGGTCATTTAAAATGGTCATGTGGGCAACTCAGTTACCTATAACCTATTTATCTCGTAATGAAGCTACCAAGGACCATAAAGTAAATAATAAATAAATATGATTGGACAAATTCACACAGCGCCATTTAGCGCCAAAGTAAGCGAAGCTTGTTTTATGGGTGTTAGATAACTGATAAACTTCCTATATAGTATTTTTAAAATACATACTTATTATGCGTATTACACCCAGTCCCGTAACAAATTAAAATTCGTCATTTCAATTTCTACTCGGCCGGGAATCGAACCCGGGACCTCTGCGTGGCAACCGACCAACTGAACCGCTCAAGTCGTCAATTATTTTTACTAAACCCCCTGTAGCTTGCTCAGATAGATAAATTGTATTTATTATCATTTCTATCATGCACTTACAATAAGGAAGCTAAAGAAGGGAGTAGTTCTGTAAGTGGCTAGTTATTTATTACATAGTGGATTATGAAACTTATGTATCTACGATTTTCAATTAGCGATAATTTTACAAGCTCGAATATATATATCTTCTAACACGCCGCATTCACATACATATACATTGATAAGTACACACTTTAAAGCAGATATTCTGTAAGTGATAAAATTGTAAGTATAATCTTCTATACATAGTATAAAACAAAGTCGCTTCCAGCCATCTGTTCCTCTGTATCGGTATATATCTCATCCATCATCATATCAACCGAAAGATGGCCACTGCTGCGCATAAGTCTACCCCAGAGATCTCCACAAAGGCCGGCCCTGTGCCTTTCGCATCCAGCCACCTGCGATCTTTACCAGATCGTCGGTCAACATTATCCATATCGACAGAGAAATTATACTGGACTCGCTATAGAGTAAACAGTCACTCGTTACTCGCCACTAATTGCGCTGGCTACCTTATCCTTAAAGCTGGAACAAGTTATGCGGTTCTAACATATAATTAAATTCAGCAGCCTAAATTCAGAAGCGTGATAGCAAATTAAAGTGGAATGTATCACTCATATTAAGTTTTGCGTCGCTCCTCTTTTCAAAAGGCTTGATATAAAAATTTACCTTATTTTATAAGCACTACATTCCATTTTTATTTGCTCTCACGCTTCATGCTTCTGAATTTAGAAATTACCGATGAATAATGTGTGCCGGAACACAACCGTGCAAGCAAGGCGGTGGTACTTACCCAGGCGGACTCCTCAGTCTTGTCACAGACCTCATTATCATCATCCTAGCGCTTATCCCGGCCTCTGCCAGGGTCCGCTTTCCTACTCCACTTCGCCCTGTCTTCTATATCCTCGCATCGCAGACGTAGGCTCTTGCATCCGACTCAGCGATGTCAATCCATCGCTCCTTGGGTCGCCAACGGGGCCTGTTTCCTGATATCGGCAGGTTTAGACACCCATTTCCCACGTATCGCTGAGGCTTACGCAATACGCGACCAAACTATCGCAGGCGAACCTCCTCGATCTTATCTGCGATACCTCTCACGGCAAGGCTGCCACGTATGTACTCGTTACGTACTCGATCATGCCACGTAACTCCGCACATCCCCCGCAGCATATTTATTTCGTTTGTACAGAATCTTGACAGAATCCCTCCACGTGACAAACCACGGAACCTCTACATTTAAAACAAAAACCCGCGCTGCAGCACATCGACCCACATGTGCTGACACACATTTGGAACCACATTTTTTGCGCCACAATTAAATGGTTGTGACTTCATTTCCAAAAGCAAATATAGATTCGCACGATTATGTTTTGTTTATACTTTTAACATACTGGGTTTTGCCCGTGGCGTTGCGGGCAGTATCCGTTTTTGATATACATATTATGTTCGAGCTAGCCTATGTCGTCTGCTGCTTGAACTATATAGCTCTGACAATTTATTCAAAAATCTAGGCAATCGGTTGCCCTTTTTCTTTCACTTGGATAGTTCGCTAACTAGTGCATCTTATCGCGCTTATCGGATTACGGATATCGGGATTGGCCGATAACATAGATACCTAAATAAGCGTTCATTCATTAGTTGAACACTAACCGATGCTCTTACGGTGAGGAAAAACATCGTGATGAAACCTACACATTCAGGCAACTGAATTTGTAACCATGATCCAATCTGGTCAGGTTCCCCTAGTAGCAGGGTCACGTGGCAGTCGCTCCATTGTAATTACCTGATTTACTATATCCTGGATCATGGTTAAGGTGGACCCCAGGCCCTAGTGCGATGATAATTACCTAAATAAGTATTCTATCTATGCGCTATGGACGTTCTACTTGCTTCAACCCCTACTTGGATGAGTTCTTTAAACAATCCCTTTGTTTTTCTATAAGTATTTTTTTTGAGAATGTCAAACCATTTATTGTAACCTCACTGCGCCATCGAACCAGATTTGTCTGATTGTCATTGTCATTGTTGAATAATAATACACACTGACTGACATACTTTAGCATAGGATTAGTAGAAACTCAACAGATCAAAATATTATTATTGACGTTGACTTTGAAACGGGTCTTGTGATTCGTCATTGAATTAATGCAAGATCCAATTGTTATTTTTACATCTGATGTTATCATGGAGTTACCATATTTTTGTATTTGTAAGCAACGCAGGATCCATAGGTTATGATTTGTGAATAAAGGTTTATCATCATATATATTTAAGAGTATGACTCTTGTCGGTGGAGCAATCCCCACTCCTCTCTCCTGTCTGCCAACCTCTTCATCCTCTTCAAAGGTTTATAGAGTAAGAAAAATTAGAGTGAACTGGAAGAGCTGTCGATGATGATGACAAATTGACAACCGACAGAAAAAGTCGGATAACCCCCCACCAAGTTTACTTAACCTCAAATATTTTCTAAACTACTAAGCCAATTTTAATTAAACAAAGCTAAGAACTATCCGGATTAAACTGGCTACCAAATAGAGACAACCGCATCCAAAATCGGTCAACCCGTTCGGGAGCTACGATGCCACAGACAGGCACACAGATACACACGTCAAACTTATAACACTTCTCTTTTCTCATCGGGGGTTAAAAATTTGAAATATTTGTTTCATTTTACCTTCTTTCCTGGATAGAATTTTTTCCTCCAATTAGGCCTGCATTGGTATGTCAACTAAAACTTCAAGCCAAACGAATGGCAAAGATCCAATATTATCCAGTATTAGAAAACAATGCTTAGCATAGAACTGTGTTGCGGCCCTGGTCAGTGTGTTAGCTGGTCACCAGCATACTGAGTGCAGATTAATGCAACTAGTTAAAGTATCTAAATAGACACAGACCGGTTTAAGGGGCATCAGTATCTGCAATTTATGCCTGTTCTATTCCTACATGTCCTGTTCTGTAGGTGACCTGTTATTGTGCATTTGGTTACATTTTTTTTATTAGAAAGAAGCAAACGAGCAAGCAGGACACCTGATGGCTGTGCCTGTATCGGAAACATGATGGACAACCTGGACAGCTTCTCAATTTATACCAAGCACAAGTCCGGTCATGTATGGAGTACTGTGATCACCTCTGGGATCGGTCCGCCAAATATCAGCTGGAAGCTCTTGACTCTATCAACAGACGTGCCAAAAGACTGATTGCTGATGATTCGCTTGTCGAGTCCCGCCTTCTGCGTCTGGGTCACCATCGTAGAGGAGCCGGCTTGTCGGTCTTTTATCGAACAACGCGGGGACAAAATATCGTCATCCATTTGGTAGACGTCCCAATATCTCGTACTAAGCGTTTTGCATCCACTTTTCTTACGCGCTGCAAAGGACTGGAACTCTCTGTCCGAGTCACTGTTCCCCGATAAGTATAACCTTTGGGTCTTCAAATCAAGAGTAAATAAGTACTAGACACGCATGACACATCTTCGACCTCATCGTCGCTTTCCATCAGGTGAGTTGAGGTCAAATGCAAGGGCATTGATAAAAAAATTTAAAAAAAAACATTGAAAAGGTGTGGGCTCGTTTCTGAAGGCCCCAATGTCGTACAAGGAATGGTCGTGTGTGGCAGGAGTTTCTTGAAAAGCGTACGGTACTTAGTCCGACAACCAAATTAGCTGACGGTACTAAAATGGCATGACATGAAAAACTATATGACATGGAATGTCCAATGGTACTGTTAACATTTTATTTTGTGTTTTACAAGTGATAAGATTCTGTCAAACCCGAGGAGTTCGCCTGGATGGGTATATATTTAAATAATATAGGTAAATTGATTTGTCATTTTGATTAAAATGAATAGGATAGTTATTTCAAATATGATTAGAAATATTATACTAAAATTGGCAAAGATCATGTGTGTATTATTTACATTGTTTATTTATTTAACAGTTTATGGCACACAGTAAAATACATAGAGAAACATTATACATATAGACGACACTACTCATTTCTAAAAGAAATTTCTTCCAGCAGGCCTACAGAAGAGAGATGTGATAAGTAAAGCAGACAATATAGTTTACACCCAAAATAACTACTAAAAGTTTACATGTAAGTGCCACAATGTTATTTCATAATTATCTGCGTTTTCTCTGTAATCCTCACGTCATTGTATCTTATCAGCCTACTACTACGTAATAATTAGTGGAATTCGGTTACTATCAATTAATTATCTTTGTTTACTTATTCTGCATGTTTTAGTTGGCTGTATGGCGTGGGTTTGAGCTAGGGTTGCCATCCCTAATATATAATCATCATCATCATCATCATCATCATCATCATCATCATCATCACAGCCCATTACAGTCCACTGCAGGACTGAGGGCCTCTCCCAAGAAAAGGGAGGTTATTGCCATAATCTCCGCGCTTGGCAGGAGGGTTGGAGATCGCAGTTTTATAAATATAACAAAACGCTGCTGCCCATTTCCCAGTCTACGGAGACTCTTAGATATTTTGCCTCGAAAAGATTAGTCGCCTTGTATGACACCCACGAGTGTAAGTGGTTGGTGCTATTCTACTCTGCCGGACACCACATAGCCTACGTAATATTTTAAATGAATATTTTATCAGCAAAGTCACTTTTAAGTATCACATACCGTGAAAAGAAATGCGTCCTGAAGTTTATTTTAAATAATTCAGAAATAACTCAATTTAACACCATCTTGGACCAGCTAACTACGAGTACTTACTGATTGATACTTTCCATAATAGCTGAGTTAATGGTGGTTTATAATTTAGAATTAGATTGTGTACTATAATATAAATACTATACATTTTATTATTATTTGCCTATCTACTATATTTTAATCGCTACTGAATTCGAAAATACTATATATGGTCTTCAAAAAGTTGGCAACCCTAGTTTGAGATTGTAGTTTAAAAATACAATGATCATCTTGGCGTTAATGTCCCGGTTATAATCTCGCGCACGAGGGCCCGGGGCCTTGACCATGGTCGCGGATTGGGCAGATCAGCTAATTACAGTGGAACGCCTGCCATCTGACCTTCGTGACTCTGCTACCAGGGGAACCTGACCAGATTGGATCATGGTTACATATCACTCGCCTGAATATGCAGGTTTCATCACGTTTTCCGACACGGTCAGTGCGTCTGTATTTGTATTTGTGTTAGTATTCAACAAATTTACATAACTCAGAAAAGAGTCATTGATACATGGCCGCAGTGGGGTTCGAACCCGGTACGTCTCGCTTACGAGTCGGACACCGTAACCACTCGGCCACCGACGCTCCTTTTTACGCACCGACGCGGGTTTGTCCTCGTTGTTACAACTAGGTTATTGGATACGTAGTAAGAAATATATATCCGTTGTAAGCTCGCGTTATTGTAGTTATTTAGAAAAAATAATATTTTCTTACAAGAAAAAAAAGTAATTTAATGCCGTAGAATCCGTAATGAATGTCTATTCGGACTTCAGTTCTCTCCAGTAAAAGGACCTTAATGCTGTTTATATTTAACTTTAAACTTTACTTTTCAAAAAAATAAACACAGTTTGGATTGTATTTGTATTTTGAATGGTAGTAATTACATTTAACTCAAATGGGTATTATAAATTATCAATATTATCTAAATTAAAAATGGGATAAAACTGTACAGTTCGAAACCAATTTTGTTTCTGTATGTACCAATTTTGACTGACCGAGTCAGATTTAGCCCTTTGATACTCACTTTGGGGAGTTGTTAACCAGGACATTTTTGAGTCTATGCCGCTGTCCTAATTGGCAACTGTCCTGCGACAGGCGGTTTTCAGAATTCGGTTTATTCAGCTTGTTCATATATGGTTTATTGGATCTATATTATATTGAGTCAAATTCTGCTAAAATATGATGCTATGAATAAGAGCAAATCACGTTGACATATTCTTCCTAACCAGTCGATGGGCTTAACTACACATTGTTTGCCCAGTATTCGGCGACATATACAGCCTTTGGACTCGCCTCGAACAAGTCCTCCATTGTGCAAGTTTTAGGACACGCCGAGCATGAGACGAGGTGGTCCATGGTTTGCGGTGCTACGCCACAGTTATAGGGAAAATTTTCCTTGCCGCTTGAAAATATTTTATTTGCATCGACCCACATAGGTCCGCAGCCTATTGAGGTAGACGTAAGACTTGAAGATGGCAGGAGTTGTGGGAATTTACTGTCGATAGATGCAGGGATTACGCATTTTGACCAACAGTTGACCTTGTAATTGTGGACGGTCCCGTATTGGAGTTTTATTAGAGGGCAAACCACCCACACCAGACAAAGTAGTGGAGGCAGATCAAATTGCAGTTTGGTTATTTCATAAACAGCTCGATGAGGACTTTGTGGCTGAGGATTCAGTCCGTTACACGTGGTTCCTTACTAGAAGGTGGCAGAGCAAGATGCGGTATCAGACCAAGATCCAGCTCTTCGATTATAGAGATCGTAGGATTTTGTATTTATGGCACGTGCCACCGCGTGTGGCCCCAAAGAACACTTCTGAAGTGAAAATTCAAACTCGAGAGTATAATTCATTACCTGAAGGCCTGAAGGCAAGGTCGGCTTCAGGTTTTTAGAATAATTCAAGGCCAGAAGAGGCCTTCGGTCGGTCACTACCTAGTTATATTTCTCAACGTAATGATGTCGTGACGCAATCTATAGATAATAAATAAATTTAAAGCATCACTGATCATTCTGTGTAAAGGACGGTGCGGCAGCCCGTTGGATCGTGTATTTTTGACTTTCAATCGTGTGCTGAATTGCGGGCGCCAATGAGTTAAGTGGTCCAATTATTTCTGAGATATTTTGGGCCAAGGGTCAATAGCTGACATAACACATTGTGTATTCTGTTTCCGAGGGCCTTAAATGGCCACCCGTCGTATGGGTTACCAGAGGGATTTCTCGGTCACTTTAATTGAAATTAAAGCGATGGATATAGTTACTGTAGGCTAATTATGTAACTTTGTTGCAAACAATCATCTGATTTCAATGATTGAAATTGTTACTTTTGAGATTAAGTATCGATTTATTAGTTTCAGTTTATTGCAATGGAACTTTGTTAGCAACTAAATCGCAAAAGTAACAATTTCAATCCAATGATTGATTTCAATAAATCAGAAAATTGTTGGCAACAGCGTTGCGCAACTACTGGTGGCTAAGTGTTGACCAGCAATTAATCATTGCAAAAATCAAGCAATTGTAATTATAAGCCTGATTGGTTAACTAAGCGCTTTAGTCAATTATTTAATTGTGAATATAATTTCTACTGATCACGTGTACGGCAGAGTAGAATAGCACTAACCCCTTACATTCTCGGGTGTCGTACAAGGCGACTATTGTTTTCGAGGCAAAAGATTTAGAGCTTCCGTAAGCTGGAAATGTTTATTATTTTTATTATATTTGTTATAACTATTTATAACACTGCCATCTCCAACCCGCCTGCCAAGCGTAAAGATTATGGCAATAACCACCCCTTTCGTCCCTAAGTTCTGCAGTGGACTATTATGGGCTGTGGTGATAAGGTATTTGTTTGCGAACGATAGATATTTCTTGCGAATACATCTATAAAAATAGCTTAAAATACAGCTATTTATAGTTTACTTTAAAGATCAATCTGTATCTGCGAGCAGCAGATAAGATAGCAGATGGATCATAATACAGTTCTTCTATTATTTTGACTTTTACTCATCATCTTCACCATCGTCCTAGCGTTTATCCCGGCCTCTGCCAGGGTCAGCTTTCCTACTCATTCTCCTCCATTCCACCCGGTCTTCGGCATTCTCGCGTCGTAGGCCGTTGGCTCTTGCATCCGACTCAGCAATGTCAATCCACCCATCGCTTCTTGGGTCGTCCACGGGGCCTCTTTCCTCATACCGGCAAGCTTACGTAGCACGTGACCAAACCAGCGCAGGCGAGCCTCCTCCATCTTATCTGCGATATATTTTACACGTACGTACTCGATCAAGTCACGTAACTCCGCACATCCACCGCAGCATTTTCATTTCGTTGACGTGTAGTTCGCGAACGTGTTTCGTCAGCGCTGGCCATGTCTCGCAGCCATAGAGCTCGTAATTATGTGATATCGTAATTTACTACCTTAGGTATAAGTCATACTAGCGAAAATTAGTCTTTTGTCACTTGATTTAATAAATGGAATTGAATTGAAAATGATTTTTGTAGTGCACGTAATATGACAGACAAACAGGCATGCGGGCCACCTGATGGAAAGTGTTCACCGCCGCCTAAGGACATCAGCAACACCAGGTGCGCTGCCAATGCGTTGTCCGCCTATAAGGATAACCTTAATATACCTCTTGAACGATCCTATGTCATAGTCCAAAAGAAACACTTACTGGGAGCTCATTCCACATACGAATCGGTATTTGGAATGAAGCCTTGCCGTGAATATGCGACGATACGCGACTTGACCGAAAGCGCAAACAATAAATCCGTGGCAGTATTAACGTGAGATATATCGCGGATTACATTGAAAAGGATCGCCGGCGCTGGTTCACATGCTGCATGTGCCCAAGAATATATGGGAAATAAGCCCTAAATCAGCTATTACCAGGGAAGAGGTCACTCGGGGCTCCAGAAGCGATAGATTGACTGACATCGCAGTGTCAGGTGCAGAGGAAGCCGAGGACCGGGCGCAGTGGGAGAACAAGAACAGAAAAGCGGACTCTGACAGAAGCTGGAGCTCTATTTTTTAATCGCACGCATCGATTCGAACGGTTTTCAATTATTATTTTCGGCAATATTTTTTAAATCACATTGGCAATACCGAAAGAGTATTATTCAAAAATAGGGAAAATCAGCATCATGCATCAAAATATCGAATTTTTCATTTATTTAATTATTCAAAAACAGGGTTCCTGTAATGAACCGCTGTCGGTTTATGATAATGCTAAGATAAATCGATATAAATTAATAATATTCTTCGTAAATCGTCAAGCCCACAGATCCATGTGGGGCGCCAAACTATCGACAAAGCTTGTCGCCACCTCGGACACTACTGCGCATAACTGTACTACCGCGCAATAATTGTCTGGTCTCAGGTGCTACGACCAAAATATGTCTATCGGGTTCCCTGCATGGCGACAAAGTCACGCGAGCATTGGAATTCTATTGATTTATTTGATTTCTGTGGCCAAGTCAATCGAACACTTAACAATCCTAAAACATCTCGGATCCAATATTACGTGCGGGGGAAAACACGCATGTTTTTCACGCATGCTAAATACACCAATTCACTGTCTAGAAAACATCCAGACCAGTCCAGATTGGTATGAGGGAATCGAATCGCTTTGGCAATTGAAGTGAATGGAATTTTGAGTTATGACTGGAGCGGTCGACACCTACGCTCATTTCCAAAAATATCCATTGATACAACACCGGCGCTTGGGTCATTGGGGCTGACAGACGAGCCTGACGGGCTGACAGATGTGTTGTTGTCAGTATAAACGTGTATGTATGCAAGTCTAGACCCCTTACACTGGTGAGTGGACAAGGCGACTAATGTTTTCGAGGCAAACGATCTAGTCTCCGTTGACTGGAAAATGGGCAGCAGCGTTTTCCATTGTTATATTTATAACACTGCGATTTCCAATCTGCCAGCCAAGCGTCGAGATAATGGTAATAACCTCCTCTTTCGTGGAAGGTCTAAGTCCTGCAGTGGGCTGTTGTGGGCTGTGATGATGATGCATGTCTAGGAGCTTACCCAAGGCCGCTTCATTCCTTGAAGCGGCTAAGATACTATTGCTGAATTGAAATATGCATAAATTAGCATTGTACTATTAGAAAAGTCCATGCTGGAGCCGTGAGGTCCGTGACGTCGCAGATAAGTCGCAAGAATGCCTTCTTTGATGGTATGGCCACATCACGTATATATCTGTAGGCAAAAAGCCGAACCCAAGAAGCAATGACTTGCGTACCAACAAGCTCACCACCAAGGATGCCGAAGACCGAGCGAAGTGTACAAGTAGAAGTATGAAAACAGGCACCGGGTTTTTGCCCGTTGTGCGAGACTAAAACCGAAATTGACCTCAGGATAATGATAATGATGATGATGATCAACACTACGTAACAGTCCACAAGATAGGAGCTTCAGTCTCAGTCTCCACCACTGGCGGGTTGGATATGGCAGTTTTGGAAACACACAACTAAAGACCCTGCTGGTCTACCATATTTTTTATGATTTGTAGATATGCATAGGTATTTATGTAGTTTTTTTAATTACACAATCAGGCATTTGACCGCTATCTCACCTGTTGGTGAGATAGCGGCCGAAGATGGAGCAACCTGTCTATGAACATCCTATTCACTTAGCCTTGAAGGCGACCAGATTAGTTTCCTCTACCTGTCTGTATGACATTAGTCGCCTTATAGGTATGGCATTCGTTCAAGCCTAAATCTTTTACGGAAATTAATTGGCACAAAATCGCTCGTCTGCACAGCCGGAGCAAACAAAAGCTCACGTATAAATGGTATATTCCGTTCTACCTTTATCAAGGAATGCAGTGAGCAAGTTTTAAAATTAGATTCCAATGGACGTGTGCGGTGACCGATGCTTATAATCATACCTTTATTTAACCTCAGTGCCAACAGTGAGAGTGAGGTTATGCGCTATTTTTGGATTTTAACCAGAATCGATGTTTCTGGAGGGCTGTAGGCGATGGAGAAACAATGTAAACTAGTCTCCAAGGAGTGGTTATGGAGGGATAAAAAATATAATGCAAACAGTACTTGTCTAGATAATTTGCTTATTACATTTGGCTAAATTAAGTCGTTTAAATTTAGAAACACAAAGTGTGAGAGCAAGTCAAAGTGGAATGTATAGTTCATAAAATAAGGTCCATTTTTGTCTCACGCCTTTTGAAAAGCAAAGCGCCGCGTAACTTTAATAAGTGATACAAAAATGGACCTATTTCTATGAGCAAAACATTCCACTTTGATTTGCTTTCACGCTTTTTGCTTCTGAATTTAGGCTACTCAATTTAGCCAAATGTAATTAAAGCATAAGTAAAGACTGATACATTAAGCGTTCTCACAGTGCTTGACAGCGAGTATTTGCTAAGTGAACAGCACATGCAGTTCTATGATTGGTCAATTTCGCTAGATATCTTATCTATGTGTACATTACAACCGATACATAATGCCGATAGCTATTCAAGAATTGTCAGTTGGAACCCTGTGCGTTCGCACACACTGTGAGAATACATTGTAACATTTCTGAATAAGGGTGTTAGTGGTATTTAGATGATGTGTTGTGTCCGGTGGAGTAGAATAATTGCAATCCCTTTGTTTACTGGTGTCGTACAAGCACGTATAAGGCGACTATAATGTGTCATCATATCAGAAGGACGCCCACTGCTGGGCCTATGCCTCCTCCAGAGATCTCCACAAAGATCAGTCCTGTGCCTTCCGCATTCAGCTTGTACCTGCGATCTTAACTAGGTCGTCGGTCCACGAGGTCCACTATGTGGTCGCCATTCGAGAACGTGTGTGTTTCAAACTAAACTCGCTTTCTTTACACATATTGTTATTTTAAACGGGACTCAAACGCGACGTACCATTTCGTTTTGTTTTCCCGACATTTTAGTAAGGTTACCCAGAGAGGTGACAGATGCGGTGAAGTGCGGATAGAACCAACCCTCACATGGATGTGGATAAGCGTCCCACCCTCACATAGAATTGTTAGTTTCTTGTTGATCCGAACTTTAATAATATGACTATAATATTGTGTGCTTTCTTTTTAATAGATGGGCAGGGGAATTCCCTCATGGACACCTGGGAAAGGGACCCAGATAGAGCCGGATACCTACCGGCAAAACCCCCAACCTCCCCTCAAAAGCCTACCCTAAAGCCAGTGATGAGATGAAACCGTGAAAGTGAACCATATGGGCAAAGGTAGGTAGGCAAAGGTGGACATTAAGCATGCCATTCGTTGGTAGTGTCCGACCGAAGGTCAATTTCTGACCGAAGTTGAAGTCGATTAATTGGTCACCTGGTCAAATAAGTTTATGATGACGTGTAAACAGACGTATGACAGAACTCCACAAACTATTTGATCTGACCCGGTGGCCAAAGCTGAAACAAAGTGTCGCCATTTTGAAATGTCAACAGAGACGTCTCCGGGTCAGATAAGTTTGTTGCACATGTCAAAAGTATTTTGACATAAGCCCTGTGTATACACTCGTTAAAAGAGCGTTCAACGCTTAATCAACGTATGAACAATTTTTATTAGTAAGAAGACGGTTAGAAAGTACTTACCTACATGACATAACACAATAAGGTAAAACAAACTTGGCTGTTAAAATAAACATCCGTTGTTAACTATTTTTAACACTGCGATTCAACCCGCATTTGAACCCGATCGACTCCCCGGCTATTGCTGATATCTAGGGCGGCGGTGACTGAGAGGTTAACGTATACGACTCGTAAGCGAAACATACCGGGTTCGAATCCTACTGCGGTCAACTACCAATGACTCTTTTCTGACTTATGTACATTACTTGAATACTAACCGATGCTCTTACGGTGGGGTAAAACATCGTGATGAAACCTGCACAGGCGACTGAATGTGGAACCACGTTCCAATCTGGTAAGGTTCCCCTGATAGCAGAGTGACGAAGGTCAGATGTCAGTCACTCCGCTGTAATTATCTGATCTGCCAAATCCTGGATCACGGTCAAGGCGGACCCCGGGCCCTTGTGCGCGAGAGGACAACCGGGACATTAACGCCGATGAAGAGAGAATTTTTACTTACTACTTTACTTACACTTTCCACCAGGTGACCCGCTCACTTGTTTGCCTCCCACTTTTATTTCAAAAATCCTTCACTGATGCGGAGGTGGCTCATATCCAGTCGTTAACAACAGTTATGCTAGTTAACAACTGCCCAAAACATTAGGCAGTAACAAGTCATCTGTCCGGTCATTTGTCACCAAGGGCTTTAAAAAAGGTAACACGAAACCTGATTCTTTAAGAACTGGACAGTTTTTCGACTTACGTGGGCGGAGTCGCTGTCAAAGCGAAATATAAAAACGCTGTAAATGCCTTTGCTCCCAAACCTTTCAATAAATTGTTAATTTGTCACCACAAATAATGTCACAACAATTGGCGAGTGACATGTTCACGACCAAATGCAATTCCAAATTCTGTGTGTGGGTTGATGATATTAAAAGCCGGTCAAATGAGGGCACCGTGAGGGCGTCGGTATCTTTTCTTCAGTACTTTCCAATTGATTTCTATGGTAGTTTCCCTCGGCAACATATGGGGTAGGTATATATAATTGATTTTGGAAACTTAAACACCTAATCATCATCATCATTATCACAGCCTGTAATAGTCCACTGCAGGACTTAGGGCCTCTCCCACGAAAGGGGAGGTTATTGCCATAATCTCCACGCATGGCAGGCGGGTTGGAGATCGCAGTGTTTAAATTTAACAATGGAAAATGCTGCTGCCCGTTTTCCAGACTACGGAGACTTTATCTTTTGCCTCGAAAACATTAGTCGCCTTGTACGACACCCATGAGTGTAAGGGGTTGGTGCTATTCTACTCTGCCGGACACCACACGGCCCACCTAATGTAGAACCATAATACCAGCAAAACTACAAAAAATATGGAAGTGGAACCGAATGGATTTTGATGGGGTTTTCAAAGTTTGGTAGTGTTTCATCTTATTCGGTTGGGTAGAACCAGATGTACACCTTGACCTCTCCGTAGTAGCTTTAACATATTACAGAGGTAATTAAAAACGGTCGCTCGGGAAAAAGATAAACTGCCAGGCAAGCGCGAGAAGCCGCGGACAAAGCTAGTTATTTTATAAAATACATAATTTGTTTGTCAATAATGTAAAACACACACACACACACGCACACGTAATTTTGTAAAACTAGGACCTAACTATAACAGATATTGCCTGTTTTACCAAGTTATATGCAGTATGAATCCAAAGAGATATATATTATCCAACCATAATAATATCGTTAGTTCAAGACAACAGTTAGGATACGAGATTATAGGATATACACGGAAAGATTTTCTGCAATAACATTAAGAGGAGTATTTCCCGAGCGCTCTTCATACAAACTACCTGCTGGTTGACTGTTAGACAAAGCCTCAATGGCTTTAAGTCCGCCAATTGCTGTAATTTGTGCAAAAAAGTTTTTAAATAAAATAAAATAAAATAAAACTACCGCAATATTGAAAATTCGATCAAACTACGATCATATTTTCAATATTACGCTATCAAAGCCAATGAAATTTTGTAAACGAGATCCATAACCCAATAAACTATGATAGTTTGTCAGATTTTTGTTAAAATAATTAGATTGGTTAAAGGTGGGACTTTTTTTAAACAAGGGTTATATATTTAAAGACCGGCGATACTTTGAAACGATATTCCTAACGAAAATCTGACATACCACAAGCATAGATATTGGTTTCTGGAACACGTCTACAACATTTCATTGGCTTCGACAGTGTTAAATAGAAAATATGATCGTAGTTTGAACTGCTTTTGGAGATTATTTTATTATTATTAATACACATAAAATATTTAGAGAGCTCTGAAAACACTGCTCTTAAGGAGACAACTATTGAGGAGGCTCCACATGTTAGCCAATCTTCGGGAATACGAGAATGTAGATGGAGTATTGACATATATTCTTGAAGACTCGTGGATGTTTGCCATGTCTATATTTGCCATAATCAAGACGTACATTCATCATCATCATCATCATCACAGCCCGTAACAGTCCACTGCAGGACTTAGGGCCTCTCCCACGAAAGGGGAGGTCATTGCCATAATTTCCACGCTTGGTAGGCGGGTTGGAGATCGCAGTGTTTAAATATAATAATGGAAAATGCTGCCCATTTTCCAGACTATGGAGACTCTTGATCTTTTGCCTCGAAAACATAAGTCGCCTTGTACGACACCCATGAGTGTAAGGGGTTTGTGCTATTCTACTCTGCCGGACACCAGACGTCCATTACTACTATGAAATCCGGAAAATCCAATGTTAAGTAATAGGTGACATTATCGACACAAAAACGTCGGAAGACCCCCAACCAAGTTAACACAAACTCGAATCTTACCTAACAGAACTGATTTTAATAAAACATAGCAAAGAACCATCTTCATTAAACTGTCTTTTACAGAATAGCCACAGCAATTGTATGGATTTGCACAACATTCAAAATTTCTAAAATGGGAAAAAACATAGCCTATGTACTTTTTATTGCACAAAAAAGACTTGAAGAAAAAGGCGAACTTATCGCTAAAAGAGACTAGACTATCCCTACGGAGATACAGAGTCGGTACAAACGCCCGTATGTTCGCAAAGGTCAGTACTACGAGAGAGTGTGTCAACCCGCCAGGCCAAGTTCAAATGTTACCTGGAGATACGGCCATTTTGATATAGCGTTTCGTCCAGGCACGCATTCAGGGGAGGGGTCAATGGAACTAATTTTCATATTATTCTTATTTTAATTTTTAACTATTTTATATTTATTTTAATTTGTGTGTATTTAAATGTATATTTTAATTGTATTACTTTTGCCTTGAAGGAAGACTTATTATCATTATATTATTATTATTAAATCACAATGTCATTTTTCATTATCATGATTCTGCTCTAGTCTAGGAGCGTCGGGTCTAATGGTTAAGGAGTCCGACTCGTACCCCGAGGTACCCGGTTCGAACATCATTGCTACCACCAATGACTCTTTTCTGGGTAGTTGAACACTAACCGATACTCTTACGGTGAGGGAAAGCAGTGATAAAACCTGCACGTTCTGGCAAGATAATGTTCCCCTGTTAACAGGGTCAGGTCAGACGCCTATCAGAAAAGCTGGCCACTTAGAACCATAAAATCTTCTGTACCTATTTTCAGCAGACAGCTGTATCATTTCTGCCGTTCACTCGCTACACTGATGTTATAAGATTTCATTTTGATATTTGCTGCTCAGGAGATCCAGTTTAATTCTTTAATTCTTTATTGTACACAAATATGCCATTATGATACAGTACGGTAAATGAGATGTACAAAGCGGATGTTGTTCTTTTCCAGCCGTCCCTTACTCCGCTACTGGCACCATGTGACAGGACCAGTCCCTACGTGAGGTCACAGGGTTGATCGAATCGTGAGATGTTCACTGTGTTTAATGCCCCCTCTTCCAGCCGTCCCTTACTCCGCCCCTGGCAACATGTGACAAGACAACCCGTCCCGTGAGGTCACAGGGTTGATCGAGTCGTGAGATGTTCATGTTGTTTAATGCCCCCTCTTCCAGCCGTCCCTTACTCCGTCCCAGGCACCATGTGACAAGACAACCAGTCTCGTGAGGTCACAGGGTTGATCAAGTCGTGGGATATTCATGGTTTTTACGCCTGTTTAATACGAGGCTAGTGTCTTAAGGGCGTACTCTCTACAATCACGCTGTCTTGCTTGCTCTTGTATGGAATTTTGTATGAGTGAATAGCGTTACATGATGTAGCGAAATAGAGTATTGTAGTATTATTACAAGCTTTTACTTAACTTGCACTGTTCGTATGTAAGTTAAAATTTGCAAACCATTTTTCGACCATTTGTTGGTATCCGATTGAGTTGAAATTTGGTATACCTATGTTACTTAGATGACAATGCAATAATATGGTACCATGGAGCTGGTCTGATGATGAACTCGGAAAGTGGTCATAAGAACGAATGAACGCAATATGATAACCCCATCGTATTTGGGCTCTTTGGAATTGTCCTGATGAATAGGTACTATACCGCGCGATAAAAACTTCTTATGAAAAAATATTTTACATTTTTGAACTTTTAATCAGCCAGGCATCTGAGCGTCATGCATTTAGTTTTTCGTGTTCGTATAATATTTTTTTTGTATGTGTACGAAAGGAAAGCACGCGGCGCGGCACCGTGCACCGTTGATTTGGGCGGTAAGTCAAATTGTCAAAGTGACAGTGACAGACAGTCAGTCCAATCCAAGGACCAATAACGTCTGGAACGCACATCGGCTCAATGTTGCCATGGCCCGCAGCCCCATTTTTCTAAATGTATTTTGTAAAACATAAGTTTTGTAAACCTAAACTGAATAAAAATTATTTGATTTGATTTACATGGCTGAAGAATATATTAAGGTTAGCCGGTTGAAGGACTATATCGCTCAAACCTCGCTATACGTCATTTCAATAAATTTTATCTTATGTTACGGGTCTGAGTGTTGTATGTATAATAAGTATGTATTTAAAAAATATTATCCAACTACTTAGTTTATCAGTTTCCTGGCACCCATAACGCAAACTCTAGGTAAGTACGTTGGGACTAGATGGCGTCGTGTGAATTGTCCGAGCATATTTTATTTTATTTTATAAATTTTTTACATGACATTAATCTTGACATTTGAGTTATTATTTAATTTATTTGATTGGACATTATATTGGATACATTGACCTTTTTTAATTAGAAATTTTAACTATGTGAAGTGGATTTGACATTGCAGTAATGATATTTATAAACGGACATCTTAAATCTATTTATAATGTAAAATATGGAATACTATGTCTAAAATAAATGTATTTTATTTTATTTATTTAAACCTGAGGTGTCCGCCTGGATAGAGACTACGGATACAACCGTCAAGCAACAATGTTTTTTCATTGTTGTATTTCGGTATGAAGCGTTATTATGTATCCCATAGTTTAACACTAACCGATGCTCTTACGGTGAGGGAAAACATCGTGATGGACCTGCACATTCAGTCGCCTAAATGTGCAGGTCCGATCCAATCTGGTCAGGTTCCCCTGGTAGGGACACGGAGGTCAGATGGCAGTCGCTCTACTGTAATTACCTGATCTGCCAATAATCCTGGATTATGGTCAAGACTGACCCCGGGCCCTCGTGCCCGAGTGCACAACTGGAACATATGATTTTATTTAAATTCGTTTTTCCCCCAAATCCCCACCCCATGGACCATGGAAAAACAGAACCACGCGACGTGCCAGGATAAAGCTGGCATTGTATTTATCATCATCGTCATAGCCCATAAAAATCCATTGCAGGACTTAGTGCCTCTCCCACGAAAGGGGAAGTTATTGCCATATTAATCTCCACGCTTGGCTGGCGGGTTAAAGATCGCAGTGTTCTAAATATGGCATATATATATTTAACAATGGAAAACGCTGCAGCCCATATTCCAGCCTACATTATATTAATAGTAATGAAATAACCTACTAAGAAATACATACAGTTCAATTATAGTTTTCCTAATAAATACTAATTAATTAATTAGACTCAATGCCATTCAAAGATTACGGGCCACATTCGTCACCATGAACTCTTGTGTGACTCACAATTAATTAAGAGGGCCTACAAAACAAACAATTCAAGTCACTGGCGTATTCATGCGTGTTTGTTTGCGCAGATCAGGAATTTTTGAAACCGCTCGCATCCACGCGACCGCTCGCCTTTTTATGCTTGTCTTTTCTATCTCTAGCAACTTACCACGAGTGTGAAAGAGACAGCTGATGCGCGAGCGCTCGCGTGGATTTGGGCGGCTTTTTTTCAGTGACAAACGAATAGACAGCCCACCTGATGGATAGTGGTAACTGTCACCCATAACATCTACAATCAAACATTTAGGTTGCAGGTTAGAAAATAAAGAACAGCATGGTTGTTGTCACTGTGAGGACTAAGATGAAGGATTTCTTTTTATTGGTAAAAATAACTATTTACGAAAGAATTTTCATTCAGCAGTCAGTATAATTAAATATTTTTTTTATATTACGCACTGCATGACTAGCACGTGTTTGCCCGGCGACATAACTCGCGCCCCTAATCGCGCGAGTCTTTATTTCCTTCTCTTAATACTAAAATGAAAGAGATAGCAGGATCTGTGTCGCGCCTTTTCTGACCTGTCGCTCTCACGTGCACATCTGTGCTAGCCGAGCTGAGGAGGTAACGCAGAGACAAACAAGACAGCCCACCTAAAGCGGTAACTCTTGCCCATAAAATCTACGATTCATACGTTTTTGGCAGGCAACAAAAATAATGCTATTGTAGCGACATATATCGCTCCAATAGGGAAACTCAACGATACTCACATTACAAGTATGCAAACACAAGGTTGGCAAGCATCCGCACATAGATGGCGCTGACCGTCCTTCATCGCGATAGCGAAATATGCCAACTACTGCGGCATGTATACAACTTCCGAAGATCAACCGTCGGACCCTTGGTCCCCTAGTCACAACACCCGGCCAGGTGGGTAATTACCCTTTTCCACCTTCTCCGTCTTCGCTTGCCAACATTGGCGGCTATTACTATCGACAAACTATAATAAATGAAAATTCAGAACCGCAGGTGCGTAGTCACTGTGAGGGCTAAGACACCCTAAGATGAAATACCTCATGCCTGTAATAGAGCTGGCTACCTTATCCTTCAAACCGACACACAACAATGCAAATAAATAGGGAGGTGCTACTCAGCCATCATTTCGCACAATATTTATTCCAAAGCCCTGTATTTCTGTAATGGTTTAGGTGTAGAAAGATAGCATACACAAGGACAAACGACATCCATATGCTTTATGAAGTAATAACTAAGGAGTAAGAAGTAACAACAAAATATAATTAAAACATTGATTGACGTTCCGTAAATTAGCTTCGTAGGCAGCATTAATTGTATTAATTAAGTATTCAGGTCACAGGCGAGTTTCCTGAAATAATTAATCAATACCTACATGTGCACGCGCATAGTATGATGTCACCACACGCATTAGCATCAAGAGATTATGAGCTCTTTTTACTCTGTGTATAGGGTTCACAGTCTTTTATCAGTCCATTCTCTTACCCCGCTAATCGTACGATAAGTTACCATATTATAGATCTTATTATTATGTATAATCCATTGATAATGACGTCATTGCGTGGCGTGGGGTTTACCTGTCATCATCATCCTAGCGTTTATCCCTGCTTCTGCCAGGGTCCGCTTTCCGACCCATTCTTCTCCACTTTGCCCGGTCTTTGGCATCCTCTCGTCGTAGACCGTTGGCTCTCGAATCCGACTCAGCGATGTCAAACCCCATGGTTTGACTTATTGGGTCGCCCACGGGGCCTCTTTCCTGATACCGGCAGGTTCAGACACCAATGGTATTTTTTCAGGCGAAAATTGTATTTTGTCTTTTTTAATAGCAAAAAATATAGTACTTTTGGAAAATTTAAGTAAAAAAGTAGTACACATTTATATACATTAATTATTTATTTTTACTTTTATTGGTTACTTTGGTATCTAATAAAAATGTTTAATTCATCATCATCATCTCGGCGTCATGTCCCGGTTGCGCTCCCGCGCCGTGGGGGCCCGGGGTCCGCCTTCCTACTCTGCCTGGCCCACTTCGCTCGGTCTTCGGCATCCTTAGTGGTGAGCTTATTGTCACGCATGTCATTCTTGAGGATGTCAAGCCATCGCTTCTTGGGCCGACCTCTCCTTCCCGTGCCTGGCGGGGGTGGCATGGCCAGACATTTGTTCCCTACGTATTCTGCCGGTCTGCGCAAGACGTGGCCATACTAT
Organism: Blastobasis adustella; assembly: GCA_907269095.1. NCBI lineage: Eukaryota > Metazoa > Arthropoda > Insecta > Lepidoptera > Blastobasidae > Blastobasis > Blastobasis adustella. The sequence continues at coordinate 6,396,706 of OU026132.1, forward strand.
CGAAGGCGGCGGTCTTGTAGCTTATCTGCGATATCACGGACGCCAAGGCTACCCCGAATGTGGGCGTTTCGAACGCGATCCTATCGTGAAACTCCACACATCTACCGCAGCATCTTCATTTCCGTGACGCGCAGCTCCTGCTTGTGTCGCTCTAGTAGGGGCCAAGTCTCGCTGCCGGATAGGAGAGCAGGTCTAATGATGGTCTTATAGACCTGTCCCTTCAGCTTTATCGGCATTTTAGGGTCACAAATGACACCTATCACCTCACACCATTTGGAATATGCTGCGGATATTTGGGCTTTGACGTCGCTGTCGATGTCGCCGGTTGCGCTAAGTACAGATCCCAGGTACCTGGCCTGATCTGTGCGCTTGACTTCATCTTCGCCTATGCGCACGAGTAGGGGATCTGCACTGTTGCAGGCCATGTACTCTGTCTTCGCCACATTAATCTTCAGACCGTTCTCAAGTGACTCCTTCCACTTATTTACACGTTGGACTAGTCGCCCCTTGTCCGAGTCTATCAGCGCGATATCGTCAGCATACATGAGAAGCCACGGTGGTACCTCATGGTAGTCTCAGATGCTGTATGACAGTACGTCTAATATCATGTACAGAAGAGGGCTAAGCACAGAACTCCATTGGTTGGGTATCTTCACGGTAAGGAGGATGCAGTTAAGGATACTCACACCACGAGATCCCATCGATTTGCACGCCTCAATAGGGAATTCATCCGGTACCTCTTTGTGCTGCTTGTTGAGCAGCTCGTGGAAGTTCGAGCGCCATCTCTCCTTTACCTCGCGGTCATCGCATAACAGGTTACCGCGAGGGTAATTGACACAGCGGCACGTGGAGATGTCCTGTGCCGCTTTAACCCTCGATCGTGCCAACTTGTAAATGAGCTTTTGCCCCTTAGACGATTCCAACTTATCGTACAAAGGACGTAAGTGCCATTTGTAGCCGTTCCCGATGTTGCGGGACCTGTTGCTCACGCGCCCGTCCAGTCAGCGTGCCAACGTTCCAGACAGCGAAGCGGACCTTCTTATGGGCTAACGTCTTTAACCGGGCATGGCCTGGACCCGGTAGCCCTAACCGACTTAACACAGAAGTAGGGCGATCCTCCTGCGCGTCGTTTTGCGGCGACGCCCTATCCGTGTCCGGTTTCTTTAATTGACCTGCCATAAATTTTATGGGATTTTAGCTTTTTATATGCGTCGACTCCCATCCGACACGCACAACCGCTGAGGAAAAGCCTATTCGCCAAAGACTCGTCCGTCTACCAGCAGGGGGACCACGAGCAGGTGAGGTTGGCTTGGGCCCCTGAGATGGTGGTAGGACCTCCAAAAGTGTTTAATTACCTATCAATATAAATATTCAATTTTATATTTAAATCTCTCCATACGTTGGGCTGGGCATACGTTCCTGTTACATACAACATATAATACTTGAGACCTCATAATACATTGTTACAGAAGTGGTTTCAGGGGAGTTAAATAAGAAGCTGATAGGTTTCCAATCGATATTAGCTGTGTGTCTCATGTTTGCTGATGACCTGAAACTGTTATTGGGTTTAGATACGGTTGAGGACTGCGAAGCACTTTAACGCAACATTGATAATGTCTGGAGTAGGCAAAACAAACTCGAGTTCAACATTTCGAAATGCAAAACTATAACCTTCACTCGCTCGCGTGCACCTCTGGAATATACGTATGAAATGGCTGGAACACCGCTTGAGCGCGTATACAATATTAGAGATCTGGGTCTATTTCTTGATGTAGAATTAACATTTAACTACCATATTACAGAAATGTGCAAAAGAGCATTTAAGTCTTTAGGATTTGTTATGTGGCAAACGGCTAGATTTAATTTTAAGGAAACAATTTTACTACTGTACTATGCATTTGTAAGAAGTAAACTCGAATTCAATTCGCTGGTATGGGATCCTCATGAAATCACGTATAGAGTCATGATAAAAAAAAGGGTCCAAAAAAAGTTTGGGCGTTATCTGTACAAGAAAATATATGGATATTATCCCTACCTATATCCATCTCTTTTTGTATCAGGTATGGTAGGCATTGACACGTTGGAGCTGAGACGTAAACTCGCACTGGTATTGCACTACTTCCTCCTTTTGAATGGCAAAGTAGATAACCCAGGCGCTTTATCTTCATGCTCGCTTTATGTACCAAATAATTATACGCGAAATACGCGACAGGGACGCAGGCACCAGCTGTTTGCATCGGCATTAGCGCGTACCGACACCACCAGGTATGCTCCCACATTGCACATATGCTCCCTCTTTGGCACTAGTTATAAAAAAAATATAAATATATGCACTTATTGGTTAAGTTACTGTAATAATAAATAAGTTTACTGTTATTAAATGTATATTTAGTTAAGTCCATAAATGTAATAGTGTAGTGGCTCTCCAGACGTTTTGGTTACAATTCAACTGTAAGTCTGGAAGCATTTGGATGATAATAAATAAATAAGATAATAATAAATAATAAATTACAACTATTTATTAGTCCAGATTTACACCGTAGCAAAGGAAAAAGTTCGATCGATAACACGTCTCATCAATCGTAATTTAGCCGGAAAGAGATTAACAACTTCAACATTAATAATAACCTTTATGTTACCAACGTATCATGTAAATAAGTACAAAAAAGACGAATAAATTAATAAATATTATTATTTCTGGTAATGAGCTATAATAAAAATAAAATTATGAATGGGTACCTAAGGATATGATTGACTTCGTGAAACAATCAAGTGCTACTAGATGGCGCTAGTGGTCGCAATTAGAATTAAATCAACTATTTATTATTCTGATTTATGTCTATTAGGGATATAGCTAGCGGAGGTGTTGAATGTTAGTAACAACATTTTCGGAAAGGTGTGATACTTGCAAGAACATGTGCCAATAAACTCACCACCGATGATGCCGAGAACCGAGCTAAGTTTACCAAGAGGAGTAGGAATGCGGACCACGGGCCCTCGCGTGCTGAGTGCACAATTGGGATTTAACGCCAAGGTTATGGTGATGACTTGTCAGAACTTGTATAGTTTATATTTAGATTCTCCAGTTGCGGAAGTGCCTATCAGTAAGAAAGCATTGATAAATGTGAAGGTATGCGACTAGGGTTGCCACCCGCACTACATATAATATATAGTATCGTACTATATTTTAGACAGTTGTACTATAAATTATAGAAATATACTACGGAAAATACTATATTTCCACAGTCGAACTTTTTTATATTAAGTTGTAACAGGAACGCATCCCCAGCGTAGCATGAAGACTTTCAGAAGCAAACATTCATCGTCTCACCTTGTTTCTGTAGGAATAAACCACATTGTTCCATTTGTTGGCCGAAGCCAAAAGCTACCAAAAATATATACCTATGGAAAAATTAATAAGTACCTAATAATTTAAATATAAATGTGTTCTATATTTTTACCTAAATTTAACAAAAGTATAATATTTTTAGGAACCAGAAGTGATGAATAAATAAAAAAGAACACTTTGAAACAAACTAACACAAATTTAATTCGAAATTACATTAATTTCACAAATTAATCACTAAATCGACACAATATTCAAAATGATTAGTGAACAAGCAAACAACCGTTAGTTTTCAAACACACAGTACCTACAGAAAAACAGTAGGCAAACAAAACAATGAGACGAGCTCACGGTGTCGGTGCCAACCACCTTACCAACCGATGACTGAGCAGCAAAAAAGGGCTGCTGTGCGATGGCTTTTATAGGCGGTGGTGGTGATCGATACTGCCCTTAGCAATTTTTGGCTAATAATATATATTATGACTACTAAAAAAGAAAAGTACTATTTTTCTCTAAAAAAAAGGTGGCAACCCTATATGCGACCCACTTGGAAGTCTGAGTCTTACTGCGAATTTATTTACAAGTGCTCTGTAGTTAGGGTTGCCAACTAACGACAAAATATAGTATTTGCGGATTCAGTAACCATAAAAATTGAATAGATAAGGAATTAATTATAAAATATATTGTATTTAAATAAAATATAATTTATTTCTTAGGTGATGAGTAATTTGCAGGTACGCTTTATAGTTATTATTACATCATCATCATCATCTTTTTGGCGCTTATCCCGGCCTCTGCCAGGGTCTGCTTTCCTACTCATTCTTCTTCACTTCGCCCGGTCTTCGGCATCCTCTCGTTGTAAACCGTTGGCTCTCCCATTCGACTCAGCAATGTCAATTCATCGCTTCTTGGGTCGCCCACGGGGCCTCTTTCATGATACCGGTAGGTTCAGGCACCTATTTCCCACGTATCCCTGAGGCTTACGCAACACGTGACCAAAGAAGGCTGCCACGGATGTACTCGTTATGTATTCGATCGAGTCGCGTAACTCCGCACATCCACCGCAGCATTTCGTTGGCGTGGAGTTCGCGAACGTGTTTCGCGCAAGTGTGTTTGTAGTTATTATTACAATCTTATACTAATAAAATTTATAAACCACCTTTAACTCAGCTTTTATGAGGCGTCCTGGCTTTAAGAATTTACAAGTTTTAGAAAATCTTGATTCACTGGAGTTACTATCGGACTGGTTCAGGATGGTGTTTAAATGAAATATTTCTGAATTAAAATTTTAATGCTGGACGCATTCCGTTTCCGTTAAGTGATACTGATAAGCGACTTTGCTGATAAAGTATAGTAGTTTCTCCTACAACATTAAATTTTTTAAATTATAGTAGGCGGGCACCTAAAACAGTAGGATACTATATTATATAGTAGGGTCAACCCTGTCTGAAATATCCATAAAAAAAAAAAAAACATCTTGGCGTTGATGTCCCGGTTGTGCTCTCGAGAACGAGGGCCCGGGGTCCGCCTTGACCATGATCCAGGATTTGGCAGGTCAGGTAATTACAGTGGAGCGACTGCCATCTGACCTCCATGACCCTGCTACCAGGGGAACCTGACCAGATTGGACCATGGTTACACATCCAGTCGCCTGAATGTGCAGGTTTCATCACGATGTTTTCCCTCACCGTAAGAGCATCGGTTAGTATTCAACTAATGTACATAACTCAGAAAACAGTCATTGGTACATGGCCGGAGCGGGATTCGAACCCGGGACCTCTGGCTTACGAGTCGGATACTGTAACCGCTCGGCCACCGACGCTCTAAAAGTCTGAAATATCCATAATTGGCCCCAAAGGAACTACAGATAGATAAGCCTCTTATCTACATGAAAATATCGATACTAAGAATTCCACAGATATCGATGATAAAAATCTGCAGTTTTTATTTGAAAAGTGTTTTTGCCTTGATAAGTCTGAGCTCAGTCTAACCAGCTGATTGGATTTGTTTTTCCCGGTTTAAAGCGTGACCCGCTACGGTAAGCGGGAATCGGAAGTTATCATATAATTTAGGGCCCTAATTCTCGCGTTGTGACATGTCGAATTCGACGTTTTTCTAGCCAAATATCTCCATTAATAATGACATGGATACAGTTTTTTGACTAGAGAAAATTTTGAATTTAAGATGTCACAGCGCGAGAATCGTCCCCCAGGATTGCCCTGACCTAAAATCGGAGGGTATCGTGAGATAACCTGACCACAGTGGTACCGCCTATCTCCGATTGTACACCGCCATTTTGTTGCAATTGAGTTTAAACCAATCGCAGCAAGACACCTCTGGCTCTGGCTTGCTGCAAGTGGTCCACACTCAATTGCATCAAAATGGCGGCGTTCTATCGGAGATCGGCAGTACGGCTGCTGGCCTAACCTAGACTGGAGTCGGTCACGAATTGCCACCGTGAGTTGATTTTCACCCTTTAATAAGCACGGGAGTGGAGTGTCGGTAGCCGAGCGGTTGAGTATCCAACTCGTAAGCGAGAGGTACCGGGTTCCAATCCCGCTGCGACAATAACTTATCTGAGTTATCTACATTAGTTTATTTATTTTATTTATTTATTTAAAATAAATGCAAACTTCAAACATAATCCAAAGCGTTTACATTTAAAATTTGAAAACATAATTCATATTGCATAACAAAGATAAATTATAGGTATAAATGTATTCATAATATAAATTATTAATTAAACTAATACAATAAATTAAATACATTAAAATATACAGACATTGACAATTTAATAATAATCTAGGCGTTATTAATAAAAATATTTATAGCACGAGAAAATTTACGCAGTCCATCAGCAAAGATATCGACGTCGTGCTTTGATATCAAATCGCCGAGCAGGACGCGAGCGCGCATTGTAGGGGTCTGCATTCCGCGGCGCGTGCGCGCGTACGGCAGCGCTATCAGGCGCGGCCGCCGCCGCGGCGCTACGTTCCCCACCACCAGGCCAATCCGCTCTAGCACACGTGGATTGTCCACCCTGCCATTCAGCAGCAAGTAATAGTGCATTAGGAGCGTTACTTTCCGTCTCGATTGCAGAGTTTCCAAACCCACCATGCCTCATACAAATGCAGAGGGATATAAGTACGGGTAGTAACCAAACCGCTTCTTATATAACCATCGTGCAAACTTACGTTGTATACGTTCTATCATCATAGTATACTTGGCTTCACATGGATCCCATAAGATAGCTCCATACTCTATCATGCTACGTACGTATGCGTTATACAGTACTTGGGCCACTCTGATGTCAGCAAACTGCGATGCCGTACGCATAATAAAACCCAGAGTTTTATTGGCTCTTTTGCACATATTTGTGATATGGGTATGGAAATTCAGCCTTACGTCTAGATTTAGCCCGAGATCTTTAATTTCACAAACTCTCTCCAACTGAGCATTAGGAAGATAATATAGAGCACATATGGGATCGCGAGACGACGAAAACGTTATCACCTTACACTTGGAGGTGTTAAACGGCAGTCTATTTACTTCACTCCACTCCGCCACTGCATCTATATCGCACTGCAAAGCTGCTACGTCAGTTCGGTCTCTAATTCGCAGAAATAATTTTAGGCCATCGGCAAATAATAGGCTTTTTGCTATTCTCAGAACCCTTGGAAGATCATTGACCATGATAAGAAACAGAGTGGGTCCCAAAGTACTACCCTGGCTTACCCCAGAGCGAGTAAAATATTCGCTGGATTCAAAGCCATCTACACAAACGTACTGCATGCGGTTACTAAGGTAGCTAGCAAAGAAATTGAGTAGCTTTGGCGTAAATCCGAATAGCGCAAACTTTTTCAGAAGGATGTCGTTGTGAACTAAATCAAATGCTTTTTTGAAGTCAAAATAAGCAGCATTAACCTGACCTCCAGCATCCATCTCAGCCGTGACATAATCCAGAAGATTGACAAGATTTGTGACAGTTGACCTACCCTTACGAAATCCATGCTGACTATCATGCAGCTGGTTACATATCTGAAGCCGCAAGAGACGATCTACGATAGATTCAAAAACTTTTCCCAGCAATGGCAGATTTGCTATTGGTCTAAAATCATCAATATTCGACTGTGCCCCTGCCTTTGGAATAGGAGTAACTCTAGAGAGCTTCCACAATGCAGGATAAGTCGAGTTCTTAAGGCAACGGTTGTATAAATACAACAAAGGCACTTGAATAACTGGCAAACAGTCTTTAAGGATGTAAGCTGGTATCCCGTCTGGGCCCACAGAGCTAGTACCTTTGAGGCGTTTAACTGCAATGGCCAAATCATATTCATCCACGGATTCAATGGCGACGCGTGCAGCGCTCGCCACAGCATGTGAAGCACTCTCCGCCTCCCGCACGTCGAGCCGCGGAACGTCATTCTGAAAGACCGAGCTAAAGTGCACCGCAAAAGCATCGACTACCTCTTGCCCAGATACCTCCGAACCCTCATAGATATAACTATCGCGATGATTTCTGTTACAACGTTTTTCTTTTATGTGTTTCCAAAAAGTAGCGGGTTTATTGATTATGTTAGCCTGTGCCGACAGTGTATACTCTCTGTATGCGCTTTTAATTAATGATTTTACATATCTTCTGTTATATTTAAATAGTTCCATGTTAAACTCTTTACCGTCAGATTTATATTTTTTAAAGTTGTAGTGTTTTAATTTAATATTTTTTACTATTAATGGTGTGAACCACGGAGGATAATTATAAGGCCTCGTACCAGTTGGACTCCGTTTTACAGGCACATGTTTGCCAATTGCACCGTACAAGTTTTCATAAAAAGTTTGAACCGATAGATCCACATCTTTTATTGTATACAACTCGGACCAATCTATATTAGCCAGTTCGGTATAAAGAGGACCGAAATCCGCTTTCTTAAAATTATAAACCGGCACAGAAGTAGATCGCATGGAACGACATCTAGGCACGTTAGATACACGACGTGCCGGCCCGCTTCCACGTGGAATCCGGAGCTCTACATCTAGCGGTGGATGATACGCATCCGCCGGCACCAGCTGTTCGACCGATTGGCTTACCGACACATCCTCAACCTGAAACTCGCTCAACACGAGGTCTAATATTCCACCGTGGACGTTACGTATTTCATTGTGCTGATTAAATTTACAAAATTCACAGAAGGTATCGAACTGTAATTTTACACTAGAACTGCACGAATTTATATTAAAATCGCCTAATATTACCACTTTCATAGTATTTGAGTATTTACATACAGCATTCTCAATACAGCTTAATACACTTAGATATTGGGTATCTTTGTAACTCGGTGGTAAATATACAACGCAACATAGAAATTTTACAAAAGTAGAACTAATGACTGCAAACATTATCTCTTTATCAGGTGTTAAACCATCTATATCCGATACCAATCTCATATTATAGGTCGCATCGACTGTGAGAAGCACTCCCCCCCAGCCAGCGTCCGCAGCCCTGTCCTTACGCAGCACACTCCACCCGGCAGGAAACAATTCAGCATCATACACTGAGCTATTAAGGAAGGTTTCAGTCAATGCTACTACGTTACTATGAATGTTTAGAATGTTCTTATAGAACATTCCAGTTTTCGATCTTAGGCCTCTAACATTCTGGTAGTATATCGATATTATTTTATTGTTTTTCTTCAACTTTTTTGATACTCTCTCGCGATCGAAAGGACTGGCGCCATTGTCTGATACATATATCTTCGGCCCAACTTTCAGCAGCAAGGACTTTATCCACCGCACTACTAGGTACGCCCAGTTTGAAGGATGCATAGTTACCCCGCGCCTTAAGGGCTTCAACAGTACACACATCAGTCCCACGTACGCAAATGGTCACGTACCTCCTCAACAGGTACCTTGTCGCACGTAGTAAAGATGCAGAAAACGTATCCGCTCCGCAGCTCGCAAAAGGGTAACCCCCGGCGCGGCAGCTCCCCGCAGGACGACGGGCTGTCGATCTCGGCGATGCCTACTCTTCACCTCGAACCATTCTCCGTTACCTTCCTCACAAACCGGTGCAACACTTTCCTCATCCGCATATACCGAAGAAAGTATTGTTCTATTTTTATCTGTACTCGGCGCTTGGATATTTCTTGTTTGTGGCTTGTGGGGTTCCCTGACGGGAGACCGAATCGGCGGTGCAGGTGGTGCAGCATCACGCAATGGGGTGCGCGGTTTCGTGTTCACGGCAACCTTTCGACAATCTACGTTTCCGTTTGTCTGTGGCGATGTAGCTCTGGTCGTAGCGTTTGAAGTTGGTTTTACGTTGGTTGGTTGTACGGTACCCTTGCGGGTAAATTTACTATTGTATCTGGTTTAACTTGCTCTCCAAAGCATCCATTCTAGAGTTAAGCTGCGTCGCAACATCTCTCACAGCAGACTCAACTCTTTCAGTCATCTCTAGCATAGACTCGCAGTTATTCAGCAGGGCTCGCGCCATTTCCTCGCCCACCAAGGTACGAATATTATCTAAAAATATCGTGTCATCCATGAACGACGCATCTACTGCACTAGGTTTTCTTTTTGCGATGTTAACAAAATTGCGACGCATTGGTGTTTGTGTAGGGGTAGTGTCGAATACTATGTTCGAACATTCCAAAATGGTTTGGTTGGCCGTGTGGTGTCCGGCAGAGTAGAATAGCACCAACCCCTTACACTCATGGGTGTCGTACAAGGCGACTAATGTTATCGAGGCAAAAGATTAAGAGTCTCCGTAGTCTGGAAAATGGGCAGCAGCATTTTCCATTATTCTATTTAAACACTGCGATCTCCAACCCGCCTGCCAAGCGTGGAGACTATGGCAATAACCCCCCCTTTCATGGGAGAGGCCCTTAGTCTTGCAGTGGACTGTTACGGGCTGTGATGATACAACATTTTAAAAACATTTCATCATTAATAACTCTTCGACATTCAGTACAGGTTAAATTCATTCCATTCAATGCCATCACGAACAAAATATTCTTCTTTTCGCGCGCTGATATCAAGCAGCCGTACGCTTTAGTAGGTACCTACAATGCGTTCGCAGGTAAGTGCAGAGCGGCGGCGGCGTTCGCTGTCCCGAGCAGTGCAAGTGCACCGGGGCTGGCTGCGCATCAGTCAAGCAATTCCTTCCTCACTACGCAGTGGTAAGAAGTAACCTGATAATCTTTTCATTATCAGGCTTGTCGTGGTCGGAAGTCTACACCGGCTGCGAAGGTGCGGCAGCTGCAACCGACCTTCCGCAAGGATCACAAGGAGAAAGCGAAGCATTACTACCTTCCAATCGAAGCTGATATTCTAATACTCCATAGTTGTGCTCTGAATACTCCTTCTTTTAGGTAAATGAATCTTGGTAGATTAATAAATCGCAAATTGTCAACGACTTAGATTATGAAATGATAGGTTGTTCAGGCTTTACAGAATTCTAACCACCAGTATTTCATGCCTTTGATGAATGGTGCAGATTGTTTTAAACAAAATACTCCACACAGAATTATCTATGGATGAACTCAATACGAGTACACCTTTGAATAGTTAAACTGTATCTTTTCAGGTGCGAGATAAACGGGTCCTGGCTTATCCAAGCTATTTGCTCCAACGTAAACAAGCTGGCGGCTACTGAAGACCTGGAGTCCATCCTTTTAGCAGTGAAAAGATCAATTGCCACTTATAAGTAAGCAGAAATAGTGCAACATCTTTTATATTATCAAACGTATGTATGAGGTAGTTTTAGTAAATAATTATTAAAAACGTTAGTAACACTACGGGTTTCCGCAGAGTTGGCTCGTTCCTCGAACGGAGGATCAGGGGGCGGGATGGTAAAGACAACACAGCCAGTATTCTGGGCACTACTTAAGGGGGCAGCAGTGTGGACGGCTTTATCTTTATTTTTAACTGGTGACCCGCCCCTGCTTCGACGGGTGCAATTTAGAATCCTCGAGCCTGTGTGATCTCATGGAGATTTCGGGATATAAAGTAGGTTATGTTTCTTTTGGATAATGTAGCTTTCTAGTGATGAAAGAATGATTAAAATGGGTTAAGTAGTTTTTTATGTTTATGTTATACAAATAAACAACCAAGTGTTTTTTCTTTATAATATGATGGAATTTGTATGTGTTGCAAATATTTTTGGATAGGTAGAAATCTTAATGTTTTGAGGTGGAATTCTTTAAGTTCTCAGACTGTCATTGAACGTACTTAAAACTCTGTATAATACAATCTCAGATTATTATAGTATTAATTGTTCGGGAATCGGGACAGAATTTCTGACTCTTAAAATATTTTAATTACACAAATTTGCAGATTCTACGTAGAACCCAACACCGAAGGCGTGATCCTGACACAAATGCCAGTTGTCACTTCAACCCTGACAAGGAAGCTGAACTTCCATAGAGCTGACGTTGTAGTGAAGGACGCATCTAGCAAGATCACTCCCTTGACATCCAAAATACCAGATAACGTCACGTCACATGGAAGTAGAATGAGTATAGATGAATCTACATGTACCTTCTGGGCATATACATTGAAATATATCATCTATATTCTAAATTGGATGAAATGCGTTCAAGAGGACACCCTTACCGAGATCACGTCCTTCCCACCCTCAACAACAGATGACGTCACGTCGATTGGAAGAACGATAAGCACAGCTGATACTACGGATATCACGAGTCGACGTCCAATGGAAAATTTCATCTGTATTCGAAATTTAATGAGGTGCGATGTGTACCAAGAATTCATATGCGGTGGAAACTAGTGGAGGGGTATAGGACTTAGAATTTTCTAAGTGTGTCACTAAACGTTCACTCAGCACTTTCAGTGACAGATTTGGAGTACCACTGACTGAACAAGAGACTGAGACAATTTCATCACAACCTGTCTCGGGTGCACACACGTACCATATTTAAAACAGCATTCCAGGATCAACTTCACATGTATTATCCTATAACTTTCTCACTGTCACACGTTCTTTTAACTCGCTATCCAGCATAATAGTAAAAGTTATATTCTTCACCTATTTCTCTGGTTTTCGCTCCTTTCCATTTAACCACTTGCAAACACGTAACATTTATCCTTCTCTTAAATACATCCGCTAACTTTCTCGCTCCACTCGTCATACTTCCCACTTTCTAGCTTGCAAACCTCATTTAAACATCTACCATTTTCCGGGCTAGCTTATTACGTCGCCCCCAGGGCCAGTTAATGCGACAACCTTTGTCCATTTCCCACAGGAGCCGGGTGCTGCCCCTGCTCGTTGCGCGCGGCACTTCTCACATTCGTTAAAACCATACGGGTTTTGGCAGCAGTTTTACGGCCGATCGTCAGCCTGTCACCAACCCTCCTTGGAAATGCGCTCGTTTTGGGATCACCTTACTCTCGGAACGGGACTTTAGCCGAGGTTGTATCAGACCTCCACGAGAAGAGTTGAGGTGACGGTAGCCTAAGCCGATGTCACACAGCAGACAGGGACATTAATCGCATTTCACGACACCCAGTCGAAACGGTTGGTGCTATTCTACTCTGCTCCACACCATCATCATTATCTTGGCGTTATGTCCCGGTTGCGACCCGCGCAGCACGTGAGGGCCCAGGGTCCGACTTCCTGCTATTCTTGGCCCACCTTGCTCGGTCTTCGGCATCCCTAGTGGTGAGCTTATTGGCACGCATATCGTTCTTGACTACGTCAAGCCGTCGCTTCTTGGGCCGGCCTCTCCTTCCCGTGCCCGGCGGAGGAGGCATGGCCAGACACCTGTTCCCCACATAAGTTGCCGGTCTTGGCAAGACGTGGCCATAGCATCGAAGGCGGCACTCTTGCAGCTTATCTGCGATGTCACGGACGCCAAGGCTACCCCGAATGTGGGCGTTTCGAACACGATCTTTCCGTGAAACTCTACACATCCACCGCAGCATCTTCATTTCCGTGACGCGCAGCTCCTGCTTGTGACGCTCTAATAGGGGCCAAGTCTCGCTACCGTAAAAGAGAGCAGGTCTAATGATAGTCTTAAGACCTGTCCCTTCAACTTTATCGGCATTTTGGGGTCACTGATGACACCTGTTACTTCCCGCCATTTGGCCCAAATAGCGGATATACGGGCCTTGACGTCGCCATCGATGTCCCCGGTTGAGCTAAGCACAGATCACAAGTATCTGACCTGATCCGTACACTTGACTTCCTCATCGACTATGCACGGGTAGGGAATCTGCATATTTGCAGGCCATGTACTCTGTCATCGTCACATTTATCTTCAGACCGCCGTTCTCAAGTGCCTCCTTCCACTTTTTTACACGATGGATTAGTCGCCTCTTGTCAGAGTCTGTCAACGCGATACCGTCAGCATACATGAGCAGCCATTGAAGTACCTCATGATAATCTCGGATGCTGTCTGACAATACGTCTAATATCAAGTTGAAAAGAAGTGGGCTGAGCACAGAGCCCTGGTGTACCCCAACGGTAATCGGGAACGGTTTGGTGTCACCAACGGCAGTCCTTACTATGGAATCGGAATCGTGGTACATGTCTCGGATAATGTCAATATTGGCCTCAGGTATCGACTTGGACCGCAACGCCCACCATATCATCTCCCGAGGGATACAGTCAAAGGCCTTCTGCATGTCTAGAAACAGGAAATGCAGGGGTGTGTTCTTTGATCTGTATCCCTCCATGAGAGTTCTCAGGGCAATCATGGTCCCACAACTCGGCCGAAACCCATACTGACACTCCGAGATTGTACACTCCCGTCGGATCCGAGAGTCCACAATGCGTTCGAAGAGCTTCATGGTGTGAGGCATCCATTATACCGCGGTAGTTGATGCACTCCCGCACCGAGCCCTTGACCTTATAGACTGGAGCAACATTGGTCTGATATCTTCCCGGTGAGGAGAATGCGGTTATAAAGGTCGGTAAGGATGCTCACACCACGAGAGCCCATCGATTTCCATGCCTCGATGCCATCGGGCCCGACAGCTTTCCGATTCTTCATGCGGCGAAGAGCCGTCTCGACTTCCTCAGGCGTTGTCGGTGGCACAAGTCCTTGGTTTCGAGGGAGGTCCGGTAGCTGCACTTTTTTGTGCTGCTTCTTGAGCAACTTGTGGAAGTACGAGCCCCCCGCGCGGTAATCGCATAATAGGTCGCATTAAAACAGCGGCACGTGGAAATGTCCTGTGCCGCTTTAACCCTCGATCGTACCAACTTGTAAATGATAGTGTCCCGAAGGTGGAGGTACTGATAGGATCATGTTGGAGGCGGAAGTGCGAAGAGGAACTGTTTGATCATCAGGATTGACAGGAGAAATGTGGTGGAAGGCTATACGGTACGTCAAATAAGTAATAGTTAAGATTATTATTATTAAAAATATTGAACGTTATTTACTCCAACAATAATTATTATCCGATGTTGACAATTTGGATTTTTTTACTTCTATTATATCAGAGTTAAAATAATAATTTTAATTGCTTTGCATTAGGCAAAAAGTATATTGGCTATCAAAAAGTATGAATAAATATACGCTATTCTAAATACGTACAGCACTGACGCAACAATTGAGAAAAAAAATTAAGTAAAACATATTTAATTGATACCTGTAGGTTATGTAACGCGTAAACTTTTTTGTTGCTCCTTTGAAACAACGTAAGTATAATCATCATCATCGTTTCACTTAGACCTTAAGTGTAAAATTTAAATTCTTAAAAACTTGTCTCCAACATTTACTAAATTGCTAAATTAAAACAATATATTTTATTTTGTCATACTACTGTATACTTGTCATAAACTAGCTTCCAACCTATCGCAGGCGTATATACTATCGCTCGCGAAGTCTATTGTGTATACAGAATTTTAATACATAGAAAGTGTTTATCTAATAGGTACAGCTGTACTGTATTACAGTAGCTTTAGAATAAACTAAATTAAACTTAATATTAATTCCCAATTTAAAATTTTGTTTCACCCCTTACGAGAAGTAAATCTAAATACGCATTATCTTTAATCTGATTACGTAATTATTCCGATTAGTTTATTAAACTTAAAGTAATAGTTTTGTTTTTTAAATATCCTGTTATAAATACTTACCTACATGTATAATATAATGTTTGTACTTACAAACATTATTTTTATTTTATATGCATCTAAGTACAACAAAATAGAGTTTGTCCATCATACTAAAAGTACATGTAGCCTTTGTAAAAACAAAGACAACAAAGTATCATATTGTATGCATTCCGTAAAGTAGCTGCTACCAAGATGCTGACATCGCTAAGCGTGCGCAGTGCGCATCGCGACATGCACATTCCGATGTAACTTTTTTTTTTTTTTATTCTAAATAATCTTGCATTAACGTGATTAGGTACTTCTTTCGTTGATTTTATTACTTTCATTACGGACTTTGTTTAGCACAGAAATACAAATGAACATTTTGGTTTTCATTTCTGGTTAACATTTTGTTATAGTAATGATTGATTTTTTTTTCAAAAGTAGTAAACTACATTATAGGTATTATAGTTGCCTAACTAACTTGTTCGTTAAATAATCACTTTTCTAAAACAATGTAGTCGTTGAATTAGAGCTCTCAAATTATTTTACCTTTATATATATATTTTTAGCCGACTGCGTCAAAAGGAGTGTTATGAACTATCGCTTTACTATTTCTATACCTTTATTATCAAGTAGAATCGTTGTGCGAATGAAATATAGGATGTTCAGAAAACTTTTTAGTAAATTAATAGTTGTATAAAAAAAATCGCAAAATTAGGTTTAGTAACAATTACTTAACCTTTGTATGGAGATATATAGTTGCGCTCAGTCTGTACTTGCTACCTACGTGTAAAGCCAGTTTATTTTATTAGTAATTTGATCAGCTTGTATTGTCAACAACGATGTTGTAACTTATGGCTTAGTGACGTTTGTATGGAAAAATAGGATATTGTGTAAAAAAAATCAGACATGGAAAATATATGTTGTAAGGAAATGAAAAGGATATTATGGTTACATAGGTAAGCAAATGTTTGAAAAGTAGCTAGATCTAGCGAATTGTAGAATTGTGAATGTTTTGATCCACCGAAATTAACTATTGGATTGATCACCCAAGAGTTACCAAATTTTCTTTAGATTAAAATTTCAATCTTGTTTTTGTATTAATGTAAGGATAAAATGTTTGGTACTTTGATCAAAGTCATCAAAGGTACACACTATAAAGGTACGGGCAAAGGAACGATCATCCTTCATTCGATCATGGCCGAAACGAGCTTTCCCCGTGAGAATTGTTGGAGACGTTTGTCTGAAAAATTAGGTATGTCCTTTACTTTAATATGTGAATAGCCAAATGCTATGTTTATGTAGATTAGTAATCTTTATCAATGAAGGCGCGCGAGTACGCAGCATTGAAAGGTCTGGCGAGTTTTATGGGTTTAAAAAAAAAGTACCTTTATATAAAGTAAATAAATATGAAATGAAATGGGTCCATTAAAAAAAAATGTGTGTAGTGTATCCTAACCTTAACCTTACTGTAATGTTGAAAAAAGTATTTGAGTAGTTACTTAATAAATAAATGAGATGACTTTGTCGATGATGATGTGATTTCTGAATATTAAATTAAATAATTTTAAAAGAAATGAGAGATCAAGGTACTACCCATAAATAAATGTTTTTTGTATGAGAAATATCAATGAGAATGATTAAAAGTAATGTGATGTTATACTTTGCCAATAAATAAATTGATAATGTTAATTATGATTATATTTTATGATAAATGAAAGTGAAGAAGCTATATGCAGACAAAGTAGTGAATACGCATACGCTCGTATATTTAAAATGTGGAAATTAATTTATATTTAAAACAAATGTTAGTAATTCTTGAAGTCAGACCTATATAGTAAACAAATAAATAGGAGTAATGTTGAATATTTACTTATTGTAACCAATTGTCAACATCGCGAATTAAACCTTAAAAATATCTTATTGATTATTATACTTCTTTTTAAACATTAAGTAGATATATGATTTTATAGGATTAATTTTTAAAATTACATAAAGATAATTCTGTACTGTATTCTGCACTAACCATTGACTGCTTAAAAAAATTGTTGTGGTTGATTTTATAATATTTTGGTTTTAGTATTTTTAATTGTATCTAGTTATTGGTGTCAAAATAGAAATTTCTGAAATAGAAGATTTTATGAAACCGTGTAAAATAAAAAAAAAATTGTAACCTATTGTATTGGATTTTTTAAATATCAAAATTAATAAAAAAAAACGTAGGTAATTATGTTTATTTTTTTTTATTACGTGGGAGGTGTAGTGTGTATACACCCCTCACCCCGCCTTAGGTTATTTATAGTATAAGTCGTTAGGTAATAAGATATAATATACAACTTAATCCCATCCGTTGCGCATTATTTCGCCACACATCGCAGTACGAGCTGTATGTACGAACATATTAAGAATAACGGTCTACTTTTTTAATTATGTGTAATATGTAACCATACATTTTTTGTAATTTGTTTTGTATGCCTATTAAATAAATTAAACTAGTAATTAATTAATAAATTAAAATATAATTAATTTTCAATATCTCTACGTTCGTTTCCGTTACCAGTGATGGCCAAAAATCTCTTTTCCCTTCTCCAGCACGAAATGGACGTTTTTAAAAAACGTCGCAGTAATAACACTTTTTGCAGTATTCAAATACTTCCCAAGTTATGGAAACGATTATTTGAAACTAAGCTAAGAACCTTCCCCATTAGGCCCGGATTATGTTGCTTCGGCGACTCAAGGAGCGTCAATAACGCAAGTTGCACTCTAATGCAACTTGCGTTATTATTAGTTACGTTAGTTATTATTAGTAACGTTCAGATGTCAATAGTCTAAAGGTCTATATGCACTTGTGCTGAAAAACGCATCGTCGACAGACAGGTTTCATGACGGCGTGCACCGACGACTATCGAAGATAGTTGATATAATAAGACCACGATACGTCCGAATCACTTTAAAAAAAAATAAACTCTGTTTGGCAACTTTTGACAGGTTTTTTAAAAGTAATAGAACGTCATATATAAAAGTCATAACAAACTATTTGATTTCTGTAGGATTGTTTATTTTCGCGAGTTATGAAAAATATTATTAAATAATGAGCAAAACAGTTAAAAAGGAAGTAACAGTGATAATTTTCAGCATGATTAATAATTTAGTGAAACTAAAAGTACAAGTTTAAGCCAAACATCTGAATGTTTACAAGAAGGACTGACAAGGACAGATTATCCCCAGATTATTGCCATATCCACATTTTATAATTTCTACTACTGTCTGTCGATTCGGACTAAGCGTGGTCCTATTATAAAATATGTTATGGCTGCAATAGACATTTAAATGTCATTATTAATGGAAATTTGCGGCTAGAAAAAATGTCCAATTCGAGATGTGACATCGCGAGAGTTAAGCCCCAGCCCCACCCATTCATCAAAATCACTAAGCATAATATTAGTCCTTATATGGTATAAGCACTAATATTATGCTTTGCATCTCGCTCAAGCTCAGTATTTATGGCGAGTACCTCACTCACAGTAGATTTGCTCGCAATGCAAGCCGAAATTGCGCTCAAGGTAGCGCTGGTCGCACTTAATGAATACTACGAGGCAAATGCCCTAAGGCCGAATCCGTCTAAAACTCAATCATGTGCGTAAAACTCTATCGTGGCGGTTCATCAACATCGAGCATTGCCCGCACCCGCGTTACCTTGGTGTTACGCTAGACAGATCGCTGACTTACAAAGTGCACTGTCGCAATGCAAAGCAAAAAGTAAGTGCACGACATAATCAGCAGCGGCGTCTAACATCTTCTACCTGGGGAGCAGATCCGCATGTTCTCCGGACGCCGGGCCTCTCGCTTTCATACTCGGCAGTTGTATATGCGTGCCCAGTGTGACACCGATCCGCCCATGCGAAGGAAGTCGACAAGGCCTTAAACGAGACATGCCGTATTATAACGGATTGCCTCAAGCCTACACCGCTTGAAATGGTATATCCCTTAGCAGGTATTGCCCCACTATGTGTACGGCGCGAAGTGGCTTGTGTAGAGAAGAAACTCAGGCAGGAAATATACGCACGACCGCAAGCCTCAAAAGCCGGAGCAGTTTCCTGAGGTCTACCATCTCCGCTAACGAACCTTCTAGGGAGGCAAGGGAGCAGCTGTGACGTGCCCAATACCCAGCGCCTCCTGGATCCATCACACCCTCCGAATCCCTGCTACCAGGACACGAGCTGCAGTGGCCAACTTGGAAGTCACTTAACCGTTTACGGTTAGGTTGGCCGCTGCAAAGACTCTCTGGCTAAGTGGGGCTACATTGACCAGATACAGCAGCGATGCGACTTTGGAGCTTCATCCCAAACCATGGAGCATCTGCTCTCTTGTCCTCTTTGTCCAAAAATCGAACTAACTTAAAATATGTACAAAATTTGGGCCTTGTGGAAGCGTGGGTACCCAAGATGCTGGCAGTATTACCTCTCTGAATAGCAATGATAATTCTTTGCACGAGGTAGTTGCCGTAAACACATTTTAAGAATGGGTGTAGTGTCCTGTACTATGCGCATGCAAGTTAGCTGAGCTATGTTATGTAAAATTACAAATTACAAAAATTTGTATGTTAAATCTCCATGCATCATCCATCATCATCAACAGCGCAAATCCATATCACTCCACTACAAGACGCCTCTGTCCTAACTGATAAATGGTCGTGCGACGGGCGGTTTTGAGATCTGTGGGTCGCGCGATCGTTGCCAATTAGGACAGCGCCTGTGACAGGTTCAGCGTTACAGAATGAAGCTTACATACTCTTTTATTTAAATGATAGTGAAAGTCGCGTCAAAATCCGTTGCGTTATTTAGTACAAGTTACAGGAGGACAGACGCGGAAAGTATGTAAGGGTGTATCGAAATGTACAAATATCGAGGTAATTATCTTATCTTATCTTTCGCAGTAACGTGCATCGCGATCTTATAAAGTTGAACATTAGATACTTGATTGTACAATAAATCGCATATTTGATAAATCGCATTGGCGATATTCGAAGATTGTTCGGCGCAGAAACGAGGTACAGTCCTCTAAAACGCGTCTACACTTTAGGTTACATATCGGACTAGCCCAATACCACTTCAGCTTACTAATAGAGAGGGCTACCTATGTCCATAAGTTTCTAAAATATGAAAAAGTTTTAGTAGATACATAAAAAAATTAAACAGTATCAACTCCGTTTATTCCACAAACTTCTAATTATTTATTTAAAAATATTGTGGTTGTACTGTCAGAGTTGACAGTAGTAATTTTTTTAAATTGGCCTGTCTTATTTGTGTAATATATTATTTAAGTAAATCAGTTCGGAAATTAAAAAAGTTATATCAATTTAAACACATTTTGTTCGATAAAAATGCTATAAAATAATTGTTTAGTTCAATTGGCTGAAACTTTAGTCAACTAAGTAGTAGTAGATGTTAATTGAAAGTATATTTTTTTTTAAATGGACGGTTTCAGAGATTTTGACTGTGCCGATTTAAATTGACCTCAGATCTATATTTTCAATCAAAAATATTAAATAAAAGAATAAATATACTTTGATAATTGACACAGCACCATCTAGCCCCAAAGTAAGCAAAGCTTGTGTTATGGGTGCTAAATAACTGATAAACTACCTACTTACATAATTTTTAAATACATACTTATTAAACATATGAAAGAAATTGGCAGACAGAAACAGGATTCAGCTTAGTGATGCTGATGTTTTGTAGCGTTTCAAATACACTTAAACTATGGGAGAAGGCCAGATTTCTGGGGTCTGTACTAAGCGCAACCGGGGACATCGACAGCGACGTCAAAGATCGAATATCCGCAGCTTCGAGGGTATGGCTACGTCTTGTGCAGACCGGCAAGTTATGTGGGGAACAAGTGTCTGGCCATGCCGCCGGGCACGGGAAGGAGAGGCCGGCCCAAGAAGCGATGGCTTGACGTAGTCAAGACTAATATGCGTGCCAATAAGCTCACCACTACGTGGCAGGAAGACGGACCCTGGGCCCTCGCGTTCTGCGCGGGGGTGCAACAGGGACGTAACGACAAGATGATGATGATGATGTGGGAGAAGTATTGATACCTTCATACCTCCTGCCTGACTCTAAGGATAAACGTAACATAATAGTTCAATACAGAGCCATATATTTACAAGGAGATAACGCTTGTTATTTTTTCTACAGCTGTCAAATATTTAAAAACCTCTCTTTAAACAAATATGATGGCGACTAATTCAAATTATCATATTCTCCGTCAGATCAAGGGGGACGAGATTGTGTAGAATACTACCATAGGAAAGCGCAACCTTATTCTCTTATAACATCTAAACTCTTTCGTGAACCTGGCCTACTAGCGCAGTCTCATAACCTGTGACTCTGAGTTCCTTCTATGATTTTGCGGAATTTGATCCCACCGAAACTATTTAACAGATTCAGCAAAATTAATCTGAACAGTAAAAGATAACCTTGAAAGTCATTACTTATGCTCACTGCAGAACCAGTTCACCAGATATCATTTTAAGATTATCACAGATTTATGTGTTTCATGGGGTTTTAATAGAATGGGTTGAAGATGAGCTTTCCATCCGAACAAAGTCGCGGGAACAGCTAGTAATTAATAAGTTGGATATTTTTGCAAACTTTTACTTTGCAATACGCAATGGTAGGTTCTACAAACGTACACGACACGGTGACGGCGTCGCTGTTGTTGACTAACAAAATGACATTTTTAAATGGCGACACTTAGTTCAGCTTTTAGCCACCGGGCCAGATAAGTTAGCGGCGCAATTTTAGTGACAATTATTTGTCACTAAAAGCTTCCCCCAAATAGGGGCGATCTGTAGTTCTTAAAGGGAATACAACAGAGAACCCACTACGCAATCTGCAAGCGGGTGGCGTTGACATCCCCCTTCGCCGCTGCACAGGTCATGTTATTATTATGATGACGGGCATTGGCTATCTTTCGGAGGTTAGGCATGATTTTCGGGTAACTCGGGTGTAGTTTAATATTATTAGGTATCATTATTTTCTTTTTTTTATCGTGCACTTGACCTTAACTCACCTGATGGAAAGCGACGGTGAGGTCGAAGATGTAGCATGTATTCGGACCATGTGGCGAAAATAGACAACTTTAAAGGCTTTAAGCGCTTTTGTTACAATTATAATTGGCAACATAATGTTAAACATAATTTAATTACCAAGTATATATCCACGATGCATTTCTCCTGATTTTTAGCATTGACTTATGCCTGTTTTGTATTGCGCTGTCTCCGCTTTTTGAGAGGGAAGGCGGAAACACTATCTTTACTAATCCTATCCGATACTTCGTAATTAAATTTGTTGCTGGTTACAAACAGTACTGGGGTTAGCTTGACCTCGGGCGCATTCTATGGGCGCGCCTGAGTGTCAAAACTCAGGACCTTTGTGTAGTCGCAGCTGTGGATCCTGGCTACACAGGAGATGTAATAGTGGAAAGTAAGGTGCCCTTTAAAAATGCCTCTCATCCAAAGACTTCCATAAAATGCTCTAACCATACGTCTGTCAAGACGGCAGACCTTGGATTGGCTTGGAAATCAAATTTGAAATGAAAATACAGGTAAAGGAGAAAAAGCGTACTTGGAATAATGCCATTTTCGGAAGGGAAAGGGTATTTTGTATATATTGCAAAAACTAAATATCTAGAGGCGACTGCTAGCTACAAATCTGAGGGCGATAGATAACTCTATGGATATAACTCTTTGTGATATCCAGTCTCCCAGTCTCTAGCCAAACTCATTTTTTTTGTATATAAACTCCTTGTCGTGTTGATGTAAAAGCCCTGCTTAGGTACGCGTCGACTACTCCGCACCGCACGAGCCGTACGCGCCGCACGCGCCGCACGCATCGCATAGAACGAAATTGCTGAAATTGCTGATAGCATGGCAACACCGGCCGCAACGCACGCATCAGCATGGCTGACAGGGTTTCCAGCTGTGTATCATGTTTTGGTAAAACAATATGCTTAAGTGCTTGCCTTTTTTAAAAAACTGTGCGATCTCACTAACGCTGCAGTTGACAACTCTTCTATCTGTGCTTGCAGACGTGTATCAAGTAAGAATCAATCATCTCGGCCCCGCAACATATTGGTTACATTGGAATCGCCCCGGCTTAGAGATCAAGTTATATCTGCCTTTCATCGCTACAATAAGTCTCACCCAAAAGATCGCTGCAACTCTACTCATCTCGGATTAACAGGACCAGAATGCAAAGTTTACGTAGCAGAACATCTATCGCCGGAAATGAAATTTATTTACGCTGAAACTCGTAAACTAGCCAAAGAAAAGAAATATAAGTATGTTTGGGTACGATTTGGCAAAATTTATGTACGCCAAGAGGACTCTTCAAGCGCAATACTTATAAAAAATGCAGATGATCTGGCTAAACTGAAATAAGTAAAACTTACATCAACTTTTTCCTTTTTATAGTTTTTTATGTTTGTATTATTAAAATTTGTTCGTAACGTTTTGACAGTAGCTATAATTTTGTTTTATGGAAATATTTTATCAAAATGTTAATAGAATTAGATCTAAGACTAATGATGTTTTTCTAAGTGTATTGGGCAGCAACTATGACGTTGTTTGTCTAACGGATTTGGTAATGTTTCTTTTAAATTTGTGTTTTAATCACCGTTCACACTTACATTGAAATCTCTAAGAGCCCTAATAAATATTCTAACTACCACAAAAGTAATGAGAATGTAACTTCCGCTTTCGAAACTTAGAAACAAAGATAAAACCAAAACAAACCAAATCACTGACACTACGGAGATAAATACATAGATAGAGAAAGAAATAAACGTCACAAGCTGAAAATAACACAAAGTAATAAAGCACAAATTAATTTAACAAATCACACGCGAGTTGTAATGAATTTTCCCGTGGAAATTTGCAAAACCTGGGGTTTCTTAGTGTGGGGTTTCTTGGTAACGGAAATGGATACAATGATGTTCACGCGACGCGCCCCAGGGCCTGACTGTCCCGTTTCTACTATCCTGGCCACCTTGCTTGGATTCCTTATCTTCAAAATTCTCAGAGTCCAATATTTTAAACAAAAAAAAATTAAATATTTCAAATTTTATGAGGTTTAAGCGACTGCTAGTATGACGTTCGCACATCCATAAATTTTACAAACTGTTCCTGATTAACCGAAAATAGTTTAATGTTATAACAGCTAGGGATGTATTACCTACGACGTTTTACTTATTTCACGAGACGAAAGAAAAATGCGCAAGCAAATGGATTCGATGTGGAATTCCTTTAGACCCAAAACATTTTAGGTGCCATAAAGTCGACGTAATGTTGAATTAGACCGAGTATAGAGAGGTTTAATTTCTATGAAGCTATTAAATTTGAGTCATCAAACAAGTAGATTAAAATTAATTACTAGACTCGTTTAATATTTAGGTGTACTTTAATTCCTTTATTTATATCGATATTTCGTTGAAACGTATTTGTATATTCACATCACTATCACTTGTGGGTTTTTTTTCATGGGTCCCATAACTTGACGCCAAATATTTAAAATATTTACGATAATTTGCCTGTCGTACAAACTAATCAATAGCGTCAATTTATTACGTGCTTTTGAAATAAAAGATTGCGCTTAACGTCAAATAAATTGTTTAAGTTTATTACAAAACCAAGTTTTGGTTAAGTATGTGAGAGCATTTGTTAAAAGAAATCATGATAAGCAAACTATATTTTAACCATACTCTGCTCTGTATGATATACGTATTCATTTCTAAATCTTTCAACTATAAACATACGATATACAAACAAATAGTACGGTGACGAGCTCATGGTACATAGTGATCGTTACAGTAGGTCTAGAATTGGCTATGTTTAGCCTGGGGCTTGACAAGGGTCCAGCCCAAGGTCCATCCTTCTACTCGAAAAATATTGGTCCTAGAACACTAGTTCCCATATAGACATGATAGTACTCGTCGAGGTCTACATTTCGAATGACGGCTCTTAAAGTTAAAGCCGTTATAACTCTGATTCTATTGGTCCTAGAACACTAGTTTCTATAGGAAAATTATATCACTCGTCGAAATATACATTTCAAGTGACAATTGTCAAATTGAAAACTGTTATAACTCGAGAACCATATGTCCTAGAAGACTAGTTTCTATAGAGAAATTATAGCAGATATTCGTCGAAATCTACATTTCGTAAGAGAGCTGTCAAACTTATAACTGTCATCTGAAATGTAGATCTCGACGAGTACTATCATGTCTATATAGGAACTAGTGTTCTAGAACCAATTGAAACAGAGATATAACCCCTTTAAGTTTGACAGTTGTCACCCAAAATGTAAATCTCGACGAGTGCTATCTTATCTCTTTAGGAACTAGAGTTCTAGGACCAATAATTTCCGAGTAGAAGGAGTAACCTTGGGTTGGACCCTGGTCAAGCCCCAGGCTAAACAGAGCCAATTCTTGACCCGGGTCAAATTCATGTATTCACGAAGACTGACGGCAGTAGACTGATACGCCGACCCGCATTTTTTATCTCCTCTTCATCCAACATTTCAACTTTACATAAACATTATCTATTTACTTGCCACGCAAGGTCTTTAAGATTACGGTTGTGACAATCCTTGTTTTTCATATTTCAACATGGGAATTTTTGTACTGCCAAAATAATGGACTCAGGGTCAATCAGTTATATACCTTTTCCAGGTATACCAATCTCTTTGATGATAACAGATTCACACCGATCGGCCCGGCCCGGAAAGATACCGGGCGGTATATGCTGATTATAAGGAGATTATAAGCAAGCTTGGCCTCTTTCTGACCGGCTTGAATGTTTTGACCGGGTGCGCTCTCCGGGCGTCTCCGGGAGCCTTCTGACCGGTCGATCGGTCTATAAGTGTGTGACGGCTAATACATTTTCTATGAAAATAATGTGACCTTCAGCCTACCACAAGCCTACTTAGCCAAACAAGATTACTTTAACCTTGTTGATACCATGACCTCAATAAAAATAACATTAGTTTAATGTTGTTTGAGCGAGAAGTTTTGTGACGTCACAGTCGACTCATTCATTCAAACCAGAGACTAAAAGCCACCACAAACTTATCTGACCCGGTGGCCAAAACTGGAATTCGTTCCAGTGTGACCATTTTGAAATGTAGTTTTGTTACCAAAAGCGTGACGCTTTTCTAGTATTTTGCCTAGTACAGTGACACCTAGCTACCATTTGACGGAAAGCACTGTTTATATTGTGTCAGATTTTTCATAAATTGCAATTTAAGATATTTATTTTAATGGAGAAGATAATATTAAAACGTAATTTTGTGAAATCTTTATACTTACGTAATCAATTTAATGTCTTCGTCTCCAATACAACAACAATTGCGATGTGCTGTCATAGAAGGCCAAAGAATTCGAGATATTATTCGTGTTTGTAGAGCTGATAAGCTTTAGCTTTAAACTCAACCAGGATATAGCGTCAAAAGCCATTGTATGAGAAATGTGACCCCATCGCCGAACGTAGATGGTGCGGAGTTTGTCAACAGATACATACACAGGAGCTCACACGTAAATTTTGACAGATTTGTCTGTTCAACGAAGAACGTAGGACCGTCTAGTTAGCCAAGGAGTACAGCTCATGAAATCACGCTTTGAACATACTTTCAATTTGTGCGTTGCGTAGGTTCAATTTGTGCGTTGGACAGGATCACCTATTGTTGAAGATTTAAAGTTCTTCATAAGGGAATACTATTGTCCCAAGGAAGGCCAAGGGTATGCTTTACCGGAGTTTCCGTGGACGACCTAGAGTTATCGATGATGCCGATGTGAAATTAAAGGAGTGTCAGAAAGTGATAATGTGTGTCCGAAGTGTGTAGATTTAAAATTTTATTTTTATGTAAATACCTATTCTGGAAGAGGCCTTTGCCCTGCAGTGGGACAGAAGTGGCTAAAAAAAAAAAAAAAAAAAAAAGTACCTATTGTAAACGAATGTATTTATAATGTTGTATATTTGTGTATTTAGGTATACATACATGTATACCTCTGGCCACAGTTGCCTAAAGCATTTAAATAAAGATGTAAATTTACAACTTATAATCTTTTCTCGAGCTTTTAATGGTTTTTATTACCTGATATTACAACAATTCTCGAATATTTTTAGGGTTCCGTAAGTGTGAAATGGTTTCGTTTTACATCATTACGAGGTAATATCAGCAATTATAAAGTAGGCTTCAGGCGCTAAGCAAGACCAGAATTAGTGCGGTCATAAATAGCCCGATAGGCAGACACTTAAATATTCCGTATAATATAAATAAATTATAATCATTATCTCGGCATTAATGTACCAGTTGTGCTCTCGCGCACGAGGGCCCGGAGTTCGCCTTAACCATGTTCCAAAATTTTGTAGATCAGGCAATTACGGTAGAGCGACTGCCATCTGCCCTCCGTGGCCCTGTTAACTGGGGAATTAGATTAGATTGGATCATGGTTACACATTCAGTCGCCTGGAGGTGCAGGTTTCATTACGATGTTTTCCCTCACCGTAAGAGCATAGGTTAGTAGTCAACTATGTATATAACACAGAAAAGAGGCATTGGTACATGGCAGCAGTGGGATTCAACCCAGTACCTCTCGCTTACGAAGCAAAGCATCCAACTTTGTATGAATATAGTGCTAATACCATTGTAAACAATACGTTTTATCAGGTGTTAGAACTCTATCGAGCCTGTGGAGTCCGCCTGGGTGAGTACCATTGCCTTATTCATTTCTGCCGCCAAACAATTATGCTTGCATTGTCGTGTTCTGGTACCAGCCATCGCAATTACAGGCCTGAGGCATTTCATCTTATTCCTCTCAGTGCAAAGGCACCTGCGCTTCTCCATTTTTGTGCAATGCATGAATCATAGATGTTTCGGTGACAGTTACTGCTTACTATTAGGTGGGCTGTCTGTTAATTAGTTTTTTATGCATAGCATAAAAAAACAACATCAAATATATAATAATAACCAGTTAAGTCTGCGTCGAATTCGCGAATCAATATTTCGAAATTAATAGAACATATTGCTTTGGCATCAAAATATTATTGATGACCTGAGAATTATCTATGATAATGGTGTGTAACCGTTCGTGTGCAATTTCGACTCGCACTTGACCACAAATCCTCAACACAAGAACAAAATCGTTCTGTTTCACGCAAGCTATACATGTTTAACTTTTTACAATATTATGTCGATATTATATATTACAAATCGATATTTAATTGCTCAAAAAAAATAACATAATAATTGCTTAACAGAAAGTAACATTTTAGTTTTCTTTAAGGGAAGCCTACCACCATCTTATGTCTCTACAATCTACATGCTTGCCAATATCATCATTAGAATGGGGTTTATGCTTATCTTGATGGGTATTATTGGAGTGTTGGCCCAAATATTTACGTTAGATCCGTGCGATGTTGGTTTTTCATCGAATATCATAGGGTTATAGTGTAGTTGGTGCAGAATATTTGCCACCGCGTCTATGTGTTAGCCTTGCATTTTCCTCCTGTATGTATATTAATTGTTGTGGCACGCTGATATACCGGCTCTTCGATTTGCTTTATGGGTGATGACTCTATAGGTCTAGGATAAAACTATCATGTTTTTAGCAAGCTCGAAGTATTATTAGAATTTATTGGTACCATGATCTCTTAAAAACAACATTATAATAATATTGTTTAGAGAGATTGTATTTATAAGCGAAAAAGAGACAGCGTTATAATGTTCGTACAGTGCCACAAACTTATCTGACCCGGTAGCGAAAGCTGTCATGTCAATCACAACAACAGTGACCCTATCACCATAGAGAAAAAAAATTATATACAGAAGTTTATATATTTTATGTCTGTGCCTATCACCGGGTCAGTTGTGTTTGTAGCTCTATATAGCATTATCTTTTTCGCACCTTACTCCGGATCACGCATTAATATTGCGATGTTTGATTGATTATATAACTTATTATTATATACAATTTTATCACAAATCTACTTCATACCAGAAAATGATACTAAAATGTAGATTTCTAAACAAACATGTAATTTTATTCATAGTGATATCCTCAAAATATAATTTTGAAAACAAATAAACACGAATAACTTGGGTGGAACGGGGCGGTTGCAAATCTTGTCAAACGGAAATATTGGCGTGCAAAAATGTCAGTGCAGTCAATATATATTTAAGAACTGGCCAAGGGCGAGTCCTACAGGCATTTGAAGGGTTCCTTACTACTATCATATTTAATTACTTAACTTAATATTAGGTTATTAAAAACATTTTCATCATCATTGTGTTCATTCCGGTTGTGGTCTTGCGCACCGCTCGGCCCGGGGTCCCCCTTCCTACTTCTTTTTTTCCACTTCGCTAGGTCTTCGGCATAATTGATGATAAGTTTCTTAACATGTATGCCTACCTCTAAAAAAGTCAAGCCATCGCTTCTTAGGCCGGCCTTTTCTTCTCGTGCGTGGCAGGGGTTGCATGGTATGACATTTTTTTCCCTACATAATTTGCCGGTATGTGCGAGACGTTGCCATACGATCGAAAACGATACTCTTCCAGTGTTAGGTGGAAATGGCTTTCCTGCAAAAGGCTCAATGGAGAGGCAACAGGTCCCGAAACTATAAACTAATATACGCTGACTAATCGACTGGGGACAACGGAGTGGGGGTGGTGCTCATTGAGGAAAGTTGGTAGAGCAGGGTAGGGGTAATGACCTCAAAGATCGCAGACAGCAGCTGGATGCGGTAAGCACAGGACCAGCCTTTGTGGAGATCTCTGGGGGAGGCCTATGCCCAGCCGTGGGCTGATATGATGATGATGATTGTTTGTTTGCTTGTAAAGGATAAACAAAAAACAACTTAATTTATTTGCAACTAGTGGACCCAGCGGAGACTTTGTTCTCGTGGCGTCCTACCCCTGTCGTGGACTGACGCACATCAGAGACTCCGCTACTAGTCGGAGCTCTTCGTCGTCGTCGTCGTCTCGCGGGGTCCACGCGCTCGCGTTCCCGCTCCGCTGACTCCTTTTGGACCATGACGGTCTCGCAGAAGGTGCTAACGGCCTCCCAGGCTACAGCACTTCCCAGCATTGCAGCGACTACTGCAGGCAGGGAGAGGTCTGAGCCGATTTCTTGGACCAGGTCGCTTCGCGCACAGAGCCAAGCAGGGCACTCCTTTAGCGTGTGCTGCGCCGAGTCCTGGTCCGAACCGCAATGGTGACACTGTGGTGTCTGTTCCCTCCCTATTCGGTTGAGATATTCACGGAAACAGCCATGTCCGGTTAGTATCTGGGTCATGTGGAAAGTCACCCGACCTTTCCTATCCAACCATGTTTGAAAATATGGCAAGACGGCTCCAATGAACCGCTGCCGAACACCATGCGGCTCATGGAGACGCTCGCGCCAGCGGTTTATTGCGCGCCTGTGTTCCCTCACCCTTATTTCTTCGCTAGTAGCGGTTCCACCTCTTTGGCGAAAGATACGGTAGATTCTCGCATCCATATCGGCCAGGATATCGAGAGGTGGAAAGCGCGCCAGCACAGTTGCCACCTCGTACGAAATCGTCCGGTATCCCCGTGCGACCCTGATGGCAATGCGTCGCTGCATAGCGTCGAATTTGGTCACGCGGCGCCGAGCGCCTGACAGTCGATCTGACCATACTGGCGCCCCATAAAGCGCAATGGATCGCACTACACCCGCATAGAGACGGCGAACTCCTTCCTGCGGTCCCCCTAGATTCGGTAGCAGCCCATGCAGAGCACCCGCTACTTTTTCAATCCGGGGAACCAGGCGGTCAAAATGATAAGTAATTTATTTTCTATTTTTGATCCTTCAACTAATCTATTTAACTTATCATTAAATTGAATTAGTACTTTTATTGGAATTTTATTTATTCCTTATTCTTTTTGACTTATTCCTAACCGACATTTTATCTTTTGAAATTTAATTTTAAATAAACTTCATAATGAATTTAAAACCTTATTAAAATCTAGTAAATCAAATGGATCAACTTTTATCTTTATTTCATTATTTTCATTTGTCTTATTTAATAACTTTTTAGGTTTATTTCCATATATTTTTACTA
Organism: Blastobasis adustella; assembly: GCA_907269095.1. NCBI lineage: Eukaryota > Metazoa > Arthropoda > Insecta > Lepidoptera > Blastobasidae > Blastobasis > Blastobasis adustella. The sequence continues at coordinate 6,428,251 of OU026132.1, forward strand.
GAACAAGTAATTTAACTCTTTCCTTATCTTTCTCGTCTTTACCTCTTTGATTAAGTTTTATATTTTACGGATGAATTAATAATTCACAACATATATTTGCTCATATAATTCCTCAAGGAACTCCTAATATTCTTATACCTTTTATAGTATTAATTGAATCAATTAGAAACAATATTCGACCTGGAACTTTAGCTGTTCGATTAACAGCAAACATAATCGCCGGACATCTTTTAATAACTCTTTTAAGAAGAACAGGAAATAGATTCCCCTCTTATTTAATTATTTTTTTAATTTTTATTCAAATCTTACTCTCAACTTAAGAATCAGCAGTTGCAATCATTCAATCTTATGTAATCGCTACCCCTACCCTACCCCTACCCTACCCCTACCCTACCCTACCCCTACCCTACACCTACCCTACCCCTACCCTACCCCTACCTTACCCCTACCCTACCCCTACCCTACCCTATTAGATCCACCATGAAAAAGTGACTTTTATTTGATTGATGGATTTGACATAAAAACAATAATACTTTCAAACAAAACTTCCTACTGTCAAACAAAACCAAAAGTTCATGGTACGGTGGTAAAGTAAGCTTGTTTGAGTGAATGATTCTAGCCTAAAATAACCACAAAACATTCGTTCATGCATCTCTCTATGTTAGTGCCACAAACCGGTGACCGAAACTGGAACTAAGTGTGCTAATTGAAATAAAATTTGGCGGCAATACAAAACTTAACAACAGCGATGCCGTCATTGGGTCAGATAAGTTTGCAGTGGCAACAATTCAAGCTTGTTTTAGGAGGTCATGGTACGGATCAAAGTAAGATTACAATAACATTATAATAACCTTATTCTAAAAAAGGTTATTTTACCTTGATTTGAAAAGATTGTGATACGCCCCCAGGTTAAACCCTAACCTGACCGGTAGGACTGTGCCCGGCCTAAGAATTCTTGACGCATCTTGTCAACTTAAAATTGAATGAACTTCTTATGCGCGCGCCGACGCAACCTGCGTCGGCGCGCGCATTTCAAATTCATAATTTTGAATTCACAATTTTGAATTGACACCTTAACGCAAGGTGTGTTGCCGACGCAATCTGCGTCAGAAACGCAACCTGCGTCGACGCGCGCATTAGAAATACGAGAAATTTTTAGTTGACAGCATAACGCAACCTGCGTCGGCGACGCTACTTCAGTTATTGATGCTCCTTGCGTCGGCGACGCTTGTTATAATCAGGGCCTGAATGATCTTCCGACTGCTATAAATAATGACGAAGTTTACATATTTGCAGATGACGTTATCATTGCGATTTCGGCTCCCATCGGCTCATGCGTTGGCGATGCAGCTTGCGTTATTGACGCAGCTTGCGTCGCCGACGCTTAATATAATCCGGGCCTTAAACTGGATATCAAATAAGAAAAACGCATCAAAATTGGTGCATATAGGTGGTATTGCAAACATCCATAAATGCACGATACAATTAAAACACTTTTTAAACAAGTTCCACTATAATTAAAATAAACTTACGGTCTTATTAATAAAACTACCTTACAGTAGGTTTAAAACGTTTATTAGCTAAAACACTCATTAGGCGTTTAAAACATTGCGACCGGCCTGAGAATTATGTAATATTAATTTGATCTGCCAATTTAATTTGAATTTGATAAACAATTTGATTTGATTGATTTAATTCTAATTTGTAGAGGCTTCCTTTACTAACCTCATCCAATTTAGAAATATATTTGCACACCCACACGTGAAACTCGTAGTATCAGCTCTACTCATTCTTATTTCATTTAACGTGACGTCATCGGGTATTTTTAATGGCAAGGGGGTAATCTCGCTAGAGGCCTCCTTCACTTCGAAGCCAGCTCTATGAAAGTGCAGCTTCCTTGTCAGGGTTGAAGTAACAACTGGCATTTGTATCGTACGCTCGATCACGCCTTCGGTGTTACATTCTGCGTGGACTCTGCAAATTTGGTACAAGTAAAATATGTGTCAGAAATTCTGTCCCGATTCCCGAACAATTAATACTATAATAATCTGAGATTGTATTATAAAGAGTTTTCAGTACGTTCAATTATAGTCTGAGAACTTTAAGATTCTACCTCAAAATATTGAGATAACTATACAAAAAAATATTCAACACTTACAAAACATCCATAATATTTTAAAGAGAAAATATTTGGTTGTTTATTTGTATAACATAAGCATAAAAAACTACTTAACCCACTTTAATATTTCTTTCATCCCTAGAAAGCTACATTATCCAAAAGAAACATAACCTACATTATATCCCGAAATCCCCATGAGATCACACAGGCTCAAGGATTCTAAATTGCACCCGTCGAAGCAGGGGCGGGTCACCAGTTAAAAATAAAGAAAAAGCCGTCCACACTGCTGCCCCCCTAAGTAGTGCCCAGAATACTGGCTGTGTTGTCTTTGCCACTCTGCCCCCTGATCCTCTGATCGAGGACCGAGCCAACTTTAAGGAAACCTGTAGTGTCTACTAGCTTTTTATAATTATGTACTAAAACTACCTCCTACGTTTGGTAATATAAAAGATATTGCACCATGTCTGCTTACTTCTGAGTAGCAACTGCCTTTTTTACTTCTAAAAGGATAGACTCCAGGTCTTCAGTAGCCGCCAGCTCGTTTACGTTGGAGCAGAAAGCTTGAATAAGCCAGGACCCGTTTTCCTTGCACCTGAAAAGAAACAGTTTGACCATAAAAATGTGTACCCGTATTGCAATCGTCCAAATATCATTTTGGTTAGAGTATTTTGTTTAAAACAATCTGTACCATTAATCAAAGGTATGAAATACTGGTGGTGGAATTCTGTAAAGCCTGAACAACCCATCATTTCCTAATCTAAGTCGTTGTCGATTTATTAATCTACCACGATTTATTTACCTAACAGCAGGAGTATTCAGAGCACAACTATGGAGTACTAGAATATCAGCTCCGATTGGAAGGTAGTAATGCTTCGCTTCCTCCTTGTGATCCTTGCGGAAGGTCGGTTGCAGCTGCCTCACCGTCGCAGCCGGTGTTGACTTCCGACCACGACAAGCCTGATAGTGAAAAGATAGATACACTTATTATACTGAACCATCTTTCTAGTATTATCAGGTAAATTCTCACCACTGCGTAGTGAGGAAGGAATTGCTTGGTTGCTACAATTCGGTCACGTGTTGCGTAAGCCTTCAGGGATACGTGGAAACTGGGTTCCTGAACCTGCTGGTATCAGAAAAGAGGCGACCCAAGAAGCAATGGATTGACATCGCTAAGTCGAATGCGAGAGCCATCGGCTTACGACAAGAGGATACCGAAGACCGGGCGAAGTGGAGAAGAATGAGTAGGAAAGCGGACCCTGGCAGAGGCCGAGATAAGTGCTAAGATGATGATGACTTTAGAGAAGTCTCCCCCGAGTGGACTCCCTACAAACGTAGTTTGGGCATATTTTCAATATTAGGATATCAAAGCCAATGAAATTTTGTAGATGTGATCCAGAAACCAATATTCATGCTTGTGGTTTCTTAGATTTTTGTTAAAATATAGCGTTTCTTAGTTACATGGGATTTAAAATTTCCCTACAAATTTTGCTAGAGCGAGCTCGAGGGAATTTGCTGACGTAAGACGATGATAACACAATGACAAATTTCTTCGAAGCATAACGCACAATAATAATGTTATTAGTAATCGCGATGTTGTGTGTGTTAATATTGATAATATTGATATTGAAATATTCTATATCTTGTTAGATAATTCATAATCTGCGATGGTTTTGCCGTTGTTTTACATACACACTGACGAGGCAGAGATTATCGAGTGCCACAAGCTATGATCCTGCCATACTTCTCTTATAATTAGATACTTCAGTTATGGCATAATGTAAATAATGCACACTCCCTCTCACTTGTTTGCAATACCCTAACAGTGTGTGACATGTTAGTAATTTGTACTGTGATACGCAATAAACGATATGATATGGTGAAAGAGATATCTTTCGCCTCTTCCACATTCATTGATCTTCTAATGCATTAATATTGTTACGTGCCTTTGAACAAACAATGTAGGATAACTTTAAACAATCTTCGTAAATATTGTATCATTTACCTGAAGTATTAGAAGTTTTGGTTTTGTGATTAATGTTACGTTATTATCTCCTTTGAAGTAATTCAGGACGTCGATTTCATTATACTTTTTATCTCTCGCCCACAACTCTCCGTTGGATTCTCCGTGAGTTAAGATGCACACAACCAGACACCCAATGTTAGTGAAGTTTGTCGTCTGGGTCTCTGGAAATGACACCACTTATTACTAATTATACAATAAGTAGAAAGAGTAGAGTAATTGGGTCTATCGATTCTTTCAGTGCCATGCTTTACCGACTTGTAGGTTATTTTGATTTAATATTATAATCAGTAAGGGAAAGCATCGGTGGCCGAGTGGTTACAGTATCCGACTCGTAAGCCAGAGGTCCCGGGTTCGAATCCCGCTCCGGTCATGTACCAATGACTGTTTTCTGAGTTATGTACATTAGTTGAATACCAACCGATGCACTTACGGTGAGGGAAAACATCGTGATGAAACCTGCAAATTCAGGCGGCTGGATGTGTAACCATGATCCAATCAGGTTCCCCTAGTAGCAGGGTCATGGAGGTCAGATGGCAGTCGCTCCACTGTAATTACGTGGCCTGCCAAATCCTGGATCATGTTCAAGGCGGACCCCGGGCCCTCGAGCTCGAGAGCACAACCGGGGACATTAACGCCAAGATTATTACGATTAGATTAGATTAGATGCTTTATTTATCAATGAAATTTACATCATATTAAGCGCATGTCATAATATAAGCAAGTCACAAAGATATCGTCAAATAGAATTAAAATAATGTCATACAAAATTTTTTTTAAATATACACAATCACAACAAAAGTAAATAGTAAAATGTCAAATGAATACAAATTAAATTAATAATGTCACAGTTTACACATAATTGTAATACATTGTATAATTGTCAATAAATACTATGGGCATACGTAATAGTATACCTACCTATGGATTGTAAAGTAGGTATAGCTTGTCCGTGGCAAAAAAAGCAACTAATGAGCAGTTTTCCAATAGGTATGTAAAGCATTCCTAGTCACTCGATACATAGCGCCCCAACTATTTTAGTAATTGATGATCGCTTGAAATATGTAGGTACCTACTTATATAAACACTGAGTACATTGTACTGGATAATATTGCATTTATCAATAGGTTTCAACAATTTTTGAGGTTTTAGTAAATTATTGCAAACAAAACAAACGTCAATCTGAGTGAGTCAGTTCGTTTCATGGACGCTAGGATCAAGAATGAACGTAATTTAAATATGAAAGGTTTGTATTAAAATGGAACATGGTGCCTACTTGAATAAATATTTATTTTTACATTTCTTTCAACCTTTAAAAGTTATGATTATATTAATAAACTGTTATTTTTAAGTTTAATATTAGTTGGCTGCATGACATCACTGCCACAATCATACAGATTTAATAAAGAAGTATCAAAATTGTGGGAGCGCCATCTATTAATGCTTTTTAAAACTAACTGACAATACCTACTGGAAAACTGCTCATTGTCACAGACTACTTGAACTTGACTACCAAGCTTGACAGCTTGACCTAACATTCTTTGACTAAATATTTGCAAAGGTTGCAAGTGTTATTGAATTAGATAGATAGCTAAATAAAAAGTGTATTCCGATACGCAACATACATGGGAGTAAAATACAAATTACAAGACTTAATAATAACAATGAATCTTGTTCAATGTTCAAAAAATCTTTGTATGTGGTTGTATAATGTTTTTAAACTTACTTACTTCTTTTTAACACCCTAAAAATTTTGGACTTTTTGAAATCAGTATAGACCGTGCACTCAAACCCGAGAGGTTCGAACGCCTTCTTTAAAGCATCCACGTCTTTCTCAGTGCCATATCTTGGCTCGTATCCGGGTACATCATACTGATTAAATATCCACATTATGTTCTTTTTAAATTTGTCTACTTCATAAGTGTTTGCGCCTCTATCCAGCGCTTTCCAATTTGTTGAATTTTCATCCTCGAGTGGTCTTCCTTCGATTATTGATTGTGGGGGGACTGCTGATTGTTCATGTTCTGGTTCATTACTCTGATCATCGGCTAGCAGTAAGTTAGCTGGAAGATTACATCCCCCAGCAACTTTCATCATTTCCTTCCCTATATCGGTGCTTCTGATAAAAGCATCACAATAAAACATTTCTAGATATTCTTTGCTTATTTTCCTTTATTTCTTCGAGTTCTCCATTCAGTTGGATTTCTGTTTTGGAAAATCTCCGAAATTTTTGATCTCTTTTCATTTTATTATTATATTAAACTTTCATTGATGATCTTGTGTAGTCGTATTGAATACGTGTTCATTTAAACAAGTTACAAGCTGATTTGATGTATTTTATCGGGACGTTATCGTATATCAGTAGGTAGCCATTTTTTTTTAGGTGGAATCTTATCTGCAATAATCCTTAATAGTTATCATTCATTAGAGCGGTGTTTTTTGAATGTTAGGGCTTTTTACTGGTAGTGTGATGATCCTATATGGTCCGATTCGATGATGTGATATTTAATCAGAACTTTTACGTGTTACTAGTAGCCGCCCCGGCTTCGCACGGGTACGTAACAAAAATATCAAAAATTATAAATTTTAACACTTTATTTCTTGACATTGACTCCCCTCCCGTACTCCGTGCTGCCTAGATAGCCGAGCGGACTGAGCGGCGAACACGCGACTTTTTTCTAATATTCACATTTTTAAACTCGTGATATCTTTCGAATGGAATGTTTGAATTGAATAATTCAAAAAGTTATATAAAGGTATTGAAGCAGTCGTAAAAATGAAGTAATTGATTTTGATAACGATTGATACCAAGGTACAAATAAAGAGCGTTTTTTAGCGGCGGCATTTCAATTAAATTTTGAAAATAAAAGAACACTTATTGTGACATAACTATAATAGTTAGACATAATAATATACTGTCGCGACACTTTTTGTAGATAATGATGTGACCTGCAAAGTCGTAGTACATTATTTTGTTCTATCATCAATAGTTTTGGCAGCACACGCGATGTACGGAATTTTTTGGGTATTTTTTACACCTTGGGTTACATTATTGAAGTTTTATTAATGATTCGTAATTTTTTAGAAAATATAATATAGCCTATGTCACCCGGGGATAGTGTAGCTTCCCAACGGTGAAAGAATTTTTGAAATCGGTCCAGTAGTTTCGAAGCCTATTCAATACAAACAAACAAACAAAAAATCAAACCTTTCCTCTTTATAAAATTAGTATAGAAGTATGGATTTACTGGGGAACACACCTACATACTCTTTCACTTATTTTTGAGAGGACATCGAGCACAACACAGAACAATTAAGGCTCAGTAGGTGACCTCATCCATTATTGATAAGATTACAAAGCACAATAAGTTAAAGGATAACCTCAAAATTCAGTACCAATGAAATTAGGTACGGCTTAAAACGATATCGATTTATAATGCTGATAAGGGTATATCCTTGATATCTCTCCACTTACTAATCTAAAGACGAAACGATTGTGAAGGGAAATTCCCTATTTATAAAATGAATCCAATATTTATTTACTATTGATGAGCGTTTATGCAGCATCAATGCTCAAGGTAATAACAGTCGGCAACTTCAAAGTTACCTGATTTATCAAATCCTCGGACGCGAAAGCACAACGGAATATTGACACCAAGATGATGGGTTTGATGTTGCCGTCTGTGCAGAGAAGATAAGTACATTCGTGGAACACTAACAATGCTCTTACGGTGCCGCGGTGAGGGAAAAATTCGTGATGGAACGAACAGGCGACTGAATGCGGAACCATGATTCAATATATTAGGGCAGAGCGGGATGTAAACAAATTATAAAGCAAACTGAAGCAATTCTTATATAAAAAGGGTTATTATACTGTAAAGAAATACTTAGACGACAATATTTAATTTAAGTAGTTACGCGTTCTAATTGGGTTAGATTACCACATTTATTTGACATTTATTTAATAATTAATGATTATAATGTTCCATATAGGTATAAGATGACATGAGTATTGATGAATTGAACTGTCCTGAATATTTTACCACTTAATTGACATTTTTGTAATTTTTATGTTTCGATTATTAGTTTATATATATTAAAGGGATCTGAATCTTTATCTCAGTAAAAGTAGATTTTAGTAATCACACTGGGTCCAAACACCATTTAAACTCAACTGATCGTTCACAAACTGTTTATTAGCATTAAAAATCTCTATACAATCACTTGTGAATAAACACTTGCGTTCTAGTCCACTAGTTAAAATCAACTGCCCAAGTTCCGGTGTTCAAATATTCTTATACCGACTACAGAACAAAGCACTGCGGTATCTAGCACAGGACGGTGTTATTGCTTTAATATAAACATTGCCGAATTCGATGAATTCGGAGGATCGATAGACGCCATAAATGGTCGCCTTGTCTAATAAGTACCTATATGCAGCTGGGGCACTACAGAGGCCCGGAATGCAACAATGAGTCTTACATTAATACATTCTTATTGCTTTTATATAAACATAGCCGAATTCGATGAGTACGGAGAAACGATAAACACCATGAATGGTCGTCTTAGTCTAATAAGTACCTATACGCAGCTAGGAGCACTATAAAGGCCCGGTATGCAACAATGAACCTTACATTTGGCCATCCAATTCGAAGTGAGTCCCTTCACTTATGATAATTTCTCAATTCACGTACAATTCTAAAAATATATATATAAGTACTTACATAAGTATTGAACAATACTACTATTAAAACAAACAGTCGGAACAAAATCACAAATAACAATGTATGTGTTAAATATTATATTTAACAGATGAAACAACGAAAACAACTACACCAAGAGTTAAAGTCCAATATACAATATTTATTAATTTCTATTATTATACAATCAATGCTTCTCTAACTGTACGACGAGATTATACAATTTTTGAAACCATTTTAGCTATTGTGTAACAATGTTTTATAAATTATAAAGACTGATGTATTCTAGTCATTTTGTGGTATGCATGTCTTTCTTATACAATAAAGGTCTTTTACAAAAACTCAGGTAGTAATCACTAAAACGATCTACTTGCATACAATTAACCAATATTTATCAATCTTAAATTCTCACTTAGGAGTACACAACAGCGCTCAGTTAAGTTCAAACAAAGAATGAATCCATCTAATTCAATTATAATATTTCGTCACAACGTTGCTCTTGTTATTGTTCCAACGAATCGAATTTGACACCGTCCAGCCTTGTGGTGGTCGCCGCTCCGGGAACAGCGCCGTCTCCCATCAGCCGCTACGGTGATGTCATCCTTCCTTTGTCACAAAGCAGCGATTGCCAACACGGCCGTCCGACCTGGTGTCTGCTCCACCAGGTGCCACTCGAGTTTAGATAAAATGCTGAAACACACTTTAATAGTTAATCTAACTGATGCTTAAAGCTATACAATATTATAAGTCATTGAAACTACTTCTTTTCATTCGCTATAACAAGATAATATCAAAGTGAGTTTACACTCTGTGATCATCACTGATCCGAAATGATTTTATATAAATTTAAATCTATTGCACATGGTCTACAACAATCTACGATCATCGGTGCAGTATTTACTATTAAATACCATATCTGCACTGATCGCTCATGGCATTCCATGGCTCATATTTAACATATCAATTCTGCATGGTCCATCATGATCTACGACCACCTGTGCGATACTGTTTACTCAATATCATTCGCTATCTGCACTGATCGCTCATGATTTTCCATAGCTCATACTTAAACAATCCAATCATTTCTGCATGGTCCATCATGATCTACGACCATCTGTGCGATACTGATTACTCAATATCATTCGCTATCTGCACTGATCGCTCATGATTTTCCATAGCTCATACTTAAACAATAAAATCGTTTCTGCATGGTCCATCATGATCTACGACCATCTGTGCGATACTGATTGCTCAATATCATTCGCTGTCTGCCACTGATCGCTCATGATTTTCCATAGCTCATACTTAAATTCTGTGTGACGATCATCTGTGCGACATCGATTTCTCAATGCCATTCGGTTTCTGCACTGATCGCCACTCATATAATATTATTCATACATGTATTAAACTAAGTAAACTTAATTAAACTTAACTAGGTACAAGTCAAATTAAATCAGTTCGGACATATCGTCATTATCATTATTTTCGCTTGAATAACCTTCAAAATTTAACCAAGGATGAATTTTATCAAGTCTATCTTTTGTTTCCCTTTCTCGATAGCGGAGTATCTTCAATTACAATTCTGTCATTGGGTAATACTTTTAGAATACGGTAAGGGCCATGAAACTTCACAACAAACTTTTCGATTTCCTTGCATGATCTTTATCAATAAATTCAATTTTCAAACAGCTATTCTTTCAACCCGTACTAGTCGCCTTCTTTACTGAGCAGTTAGTTTTCCTTTCTATCAACGCGCTTTTTGTCACATTCTTGTTATTTCTCTATACGTTCCCTTGTTTCCGACCTAAGTACGACCATATTGTCACCATTGACCTGTTCTGCAGTTCCCATAATAAGATCAGTTAACAATTTTCCGATTAATTCACAAACTTACACCCAAATAGTATTTCAGCGGGACTTTTACCTGTAGTTTGTTTTCAACTGTGTTAATGCCTAATTGAACTTCAACTGGATATTCATCCCATAAATTAGCATTTCATATCATAGCATAGCATATAAATTATCTTTATCATAAGATTGATGGCATAGCATCGGAGATGGTACGGTTGAATCTTTTAACCTGACCATCCGCTCTAGGAAGTACCACTGCATTTAAAATATGTTTAATTTTTATTGTTTTTTTTTTTTAATAATGTCACAGTTAGTGGGAGTTTATTTAAATAAAAATGTTAACAATTATTATAATTACAAAGAACCTTACTCTAACCCTAACTAAAGATAAAAAATTTGGCCCAGGTCCCCCGAATTTGGAAAAGTCCCCAGAAGGCTGGCCGCGTTGCCCCGCTGGATAGCGAGGCTTAAGCGTTGACCAAAAAAGAGGCCAGCCTTCTGGTGATTCGTAACTTCGACCAGGCGCTTAGATAACTCCTGGTATAAGGAGTGTGCGCCTAGTCCCCACGGCCCAAGAGTTTCAACGCCAAATGGCGCAAATATGTAATCGCCACTGAGATTAGCATATTTGCGCCGCTTGGCGTCCTCAGCTGAGGCAGCACCCATCACAACCTGACACGCAGTCACTGTAAGATGGGACGGCGCAAGGGTATCGATGCAAGTAGCATCCCATACCAGAGGCCGTCCCAGTTTCCAGGGAGTGAGTGTCATTCCGTCGGGCCTCTTACCATCCTCGCGGGCTAACCCGCTCGGTTCCAGCACCGCGGGTGCTCCAGCGGTGGTAAAGGCCCGGCGGATGACATCGTTGAGTTCCGCATGACGAGGAAGGCGACCAGCGCTCCTGCCGCAAGACAAGCCGTGGTGGCCGAGCTGGTCTACAGGACGACCACAGCGGCATTGATAAGGAATGCATTGATGCATTTTTATTGTTACAGTAAACTCAGTTAATTCTGCGAATATCTGTCACATATTTCGTTTTATCGTTATTTAATACCTGCGGCATATTCGCTATAATGAATTTGAATAGTCGCTATCCAATCATCAACGTTCACATTAAGTACATCTAAATGCATTGCTCAGCTTCTTCGGCAGGATCAGTGACAGGGTCACGTCTGAACGCATCTACGTGTGCCATATATTCGCGGGGTCAGTACTCTGTCTCACAGTCGTACTCCTGAAACTGAACCCACTAACGTAAAATACGAAGAATCAGGTCTCTTTTAGTCACGGTCGTGCGATAAGCATTACAGTCTGTAATGATTTCTTTAATTGTATAAATAATAAATATACACGAAATCAATTCAAGAACGCTATTACAGCCAATGTCTCCAATTCAAACAAGTGAAGTTTTTGTTCGTCACCTGTTGTTTTTCGAATACAATACGTGACAGGACGTAATAGTCCATCCAGGCCCCTTTTCAACAAAATACCAGCGATTCCGAATTTTGCGGCATCTATACGAAGTTCAGTCTCTAATTTCATATCGTATAATGCAAGAATAGGTCGTTCTATATGTTTCTTACGCAGAGAATTTTAAGCGTTTAACTGGTTCTCTCTCCACTTCCATTCAAATTTTAATAAATCCGTAAGTAGTCGTGCAATCAACGAATCATTTTTTTTTCAACCCTAGGTAACTGTGATGCCCCTTTATTTTTTTCGTTTCCCTGGACGTATCCATTGTCACTAACGCGAAACCAAGAAAATCCAATTCTGTGCAAAAGAAATGGCATTTGCATTTTTTTTAAAGATAACATCGCTTCATTGAGCAACTTCAATACTTCCTCCAAACGCACCATCCCTTCTTTTAATGACTGCTCAGGAATCAAATATCTACATCTTGATAATATTGGTAAACCCTAATTCCTTTAAACTTATAATCCCATGTTCCTGTAGTTGTTTACCTTAGTTTAAAAATTCCTGTGTTTATTATAAAATTGTAATATTTTAACGTTTCAAAGACGATCCGCGCGTAAGGCGCGTGGCTAATGAATATTTATTTAATGATATAATATACTTCTCAAGTTCTGAACAAGCAATGCACCGAATCCATCTTTTAAGTCGTATTATATTATTATATATAATTTTCATGATTTCTCAGACCACGTAGAGATACTCTAGCGTAAATTGTACCTAAATAGTTCTCATCGCAGTTAACTTTCATATCAGAGTTCCTAGTGAAGATTAACGAGTCAGTTGTTTTGTTATTATAATGCCAGTTTTTTTTAAGTTAAGTTATGGCCAATAAGGATTGAATATTTTAATATTTTATCCTTGACAACATAAATATCAACCATTCTGTGATGTTGCATTTCGATTTTTACTCTTACAGATCCTACAGGCATAATCAAAATATTACCTATACCTCGCAGCATAGGTAGTTAGCTGTTTAACCAAGAAATACCTAGTCTATTGGCTTCGCTATGCCGTAATAAGGTGCATTGGCTACTCAGGTCTACGTAGCCTTCCATGTAGTTACCGTTTATTTGTAAACGTATCAAGTACTTATTATCATTTACTATCTTATTTTCAAGACGAATCACTGATTTCTACTGTGGGTTGTCACCCTTTTTATCCTACTGATTTGGTAATTTTTGGCAATTAATCGATAATTTTTTATACTTCCAAGGTGTCAAACAAGCTAACGGCCTGCCTGATGGTAAGCAGTCACCGCAGCCTATAGACGTTTGCAATTTTCATGACCTAATCTATTGCATATAGTACATTTCAAAATTTTTTTTACACTTGAAACTGAAATGCCCCGGCTCATTAATGTAATTATAGCAAACAACGTTCGAATTGAGGCGAGAATAAAACGGTTTCGTGTGACTAGTAGATGTCTGTTTCACACTCGAGTTTCATATTCAAATATAAATTTGATCGATTTTCTAAATTAGTTCTAAATCTATTCGATTCACGAGACAGTTGTTTTATTGATTGAAAACATTTTAATACTTCCTCAGGTTCCCGACATTTTACGGGCCTGGCGCCTAACCATAACGAACGGTCTTCGATTCTTTCTTCTTTCTTACCACTAAAGTAGTAATATAATTCCAATTATACGTTAAACTTCACACGTTCTGTCATCATTTCTGCTAACAATTCCGCATAATCATTACTGCATGGGAAGTACTCGATTAACTTATTCTTCCATTCAGGCCACATGAAAGAAACGGATGATAAAGCCTGGCCTGGACAAACCAAGCTTTCGCAACGCCTACTAACTTTGGCAAAGCATAATGAATTATCTGATCATCGCCCCACCTATATAGCTTAGCGCATTTGTTCCACCTTATTAATCCACATATGAATGGTTTGTTCCCTAACCATAAGGTTGAACTCCGGTATGACATTACCTAAAGTGGGAAACCTATCACCCTCGGATCAACTAGCTTGAAGGACGTTTACTAGCACAGATAGTAGCACTTGTGAACCCTTAAGTTCATTATTATTACATACATACGTAGGTCGTGTCACCAAATCGTCAAGTAGGTCACCTGTACCAACTCCCAAGACTGGACGTATTACTCGTTCGCGGCCACTGTACCGGCTCCTCGTCTGACTCCCATTGCAATTAGCACGCTCGTGCTCGCCTCACCTGCTCCTTGTCTGTCTCCCATGTGAGTTGCGGATAACACCCTCACGCATGCTGTGTCTGCTCGCTGCCTGCTACCATCTGGAAAGGACTACGGATAACACGCTCACGGCTGCTGCATTCGCTCCTCGTCCGCCGCCCACCCGGACCGCTGGCAACGCGCTCACGGGTACTGCGTCCGCTCCTGGTCCGCCCCGGATTCGGGCCGCGGCTGGCCCGCTTGACGTGACGACGCCTCTGGCTCGGTTCCGCCGCTCGCCTACGTCACCTCTCCTCCTTCCTCCCAGAACGGCTCCTTCGCGGCGACGGCGCTCCACCACCCGGTCCACTCTTCTGCCGTTCGTACTCAGATCGACGCGGTCTCGACTTGCCTCCAGTACGACGCCTTTTTCGATCCGTCCGCACTCGCTTGTTTTTTATTTTTCCATTAGAAGTCAAATATTTTCCAACAACGTTTCAACAGTGGTTTTCAACTATCCCACTTCTGAGATAAAGGGATCTGAATCTTTATCTCAGTAAAAGTAGATTTTAGTAATCACACTGGGTCCAAACACCATTTAAACTCAACTGATCGTTCACAAACTGTTTATTAGCATTAAAAATCTCTATACAATCACTTGTGAATAAACACTTGCGTTCTAGTTCACTAGTTAAAATGAACTGCCCAAGTTCCGGTGTTCAAATATTCTTATACCGACTACAGAACAAAGCACTGCGGTATCTAGCACAGGACGGTGTTATTGCTTTAATATAAACATAGCCGAATTCGATGAATTCGGAGGATCGATAGACGCCATGAATGGTCGCCTTGTCTAATAAGTACTGTAACACTCGGGATCGTGGGGGCTTTTAAATAAATACTAGTAGCTCGAGATAGAAGTTATTATAGTTATATTTGTGAAAGTCAACTCAAGAATCAAGAATGATATAAAATACATAAGACATCTTACGTCTAATTCAAATGGAACCCATTTGAATTCCTGCCTAGCCAGTGCGATGTGTGCTCATAGAGACAGGCCAAAGACCCAAGTTCTGCTTGCTCCGAACCATCCAAGCTAACCGACCTCCTTCCTACATGTTCTAACCTAACCTAACCTGCTTAACTAATTAAAGCCCCGGCTGCCCTATGGGAGCAGCAACCTTACCCGGAAGCCTACTTAACCTAAAGCCCCTCCAGGCATGAGCCCTCCGAACGCCTTCCTATGGGAGCAGCAACCGCACCTGGAAGCCTACTTAACCTAAAGCCCCTCCAGACATGAGGCCTCCAAACGCCTTCCTGTCTTGGGATCCGTCCTAATCTAGGGCCTGCCCGAGCACACATGCTACATCTACCCACGCCCCAAATAAAGAAATCACCTAGTAATTTCTTAAAAGAACCTCTATCTTTATTCCTAACCCCGTTGAATACAATGATTAAATCCTAACCTTGGATTAATAACTACATACTAGTCTTAAATTATTCTACCTAAACGGGGGAATATAAACGCCGGCATTGTGCAGAAGAACTCTGCTACGGATTTAATTTACTGCTAAAAACAAGGCTGGGCAAAACCCCGTAAAAAACCATGCCAATCTGCACAAGGCCTACAGAACCCTATTGCATAGCTTGACTTGACATATTTACTTCTTCAAAGTAAAATTGAAATAATTCTTTAACATTACAAAGTCTTAACCTTATACACGTACAAAGAAAAATGTTCTCCACCGCAGAATTGCCATATTTTCAAAGAGAAATACTTTAACATTAATCAAATATTGTCACAATAATCATAGTCTATCTTCATACTACGGTTGACTTGTCCATTATCAATTAAACAATATGGCATTCCTTCGATCCTTAATGATAACTTATCTGTAACTACCTTAATACTAAATCTATGAAAAGAAATAATACAACAATATGTATGAGCCATGCAAACAGAACGAAAATCAGCAAGTTATAGTCAGAGCAAAAAAAACTTGATTGCTTCAAAACTATATGTTACGACTTCCTACAATTTGCAAAACAAAAAAAAATTCCCATTGTCATTACATAAATTTCTACTCAATACAAAGTTTACGTGATGGTTCTTTCCCAACGTCACGCACTTTTGAGAAAAATCTATACTTGCCATATGGTGATATAAAAAATCTTGGCCGATGATGACCTCACACCCTAGGTGTTCTACTACCACCAGAGGTAATACATACTCCCTATTATCTATCTCAACTATTTCGCTACATTTGCCCAAAATGTTAATTTTTGCTCCGTTTACGGCTTTGACATAGATGTCATTACAATTCATCATATTTAAACCGATTCTATCAACAACACTTTTAGACACACAAGAAATAGATGCTCCTGTATCGACTAACGCAGGTATATCCTGGCTACTTCCAAATCTACACAAAATATATGGTCTGACCGTATTAAAATCATTCGAAAATGACTGCGACATCATGGGTGCGTTCTCCTCGGCGAATGCACCTCTCACATGATGTTGTGTAGCGCTGCCCTGCTGCTGTGGCTGCTGGGGTTGATGCTGTTGGCGGCTATACGGCTGTTGCCGCGCAAAATATCCCTGCTGTTGTGGCTGCTGCTGAGGCAGCTGCTGTTGGCGCGTATAAGGTCTTAGTGGGTATCTTGGTACCCTCGGCCTTTGAGGTGTGCCGCTAAATACATTCGGTGGGGTTTGGAAGGCTGGTGACCCCTGAACTGGACCGGGGGAATGGACCGGTACACTTTGTTAGGCATCCATGGTATAGGGAAGGCTTGAAAATCTCACAGTAGGATTCATTTCTGTTGGTTTGTCATATACCATAATCAATTGCCGTATTAAGGCCTTTAATTGCTCTTTGGATGTGATCAACGATGAATTTATCTTATTGGCAAAGGGGCCGCGGATTTATTTTTAAAAACTATTGACGAATATTTTATCATCATCAATTTTCGCTTTCGCGGCTATTTCGGACAGATTGTAAAAAAAAGACATGATATCCTCGCCCGGTAGATGCTGGCAAGAGTAAAATTGTTCCACATAATTTGTGGTGGGCGAGAACTCATTTTCAAGAGCAACGATGAGGTCTTCAAATGTGAATCTCTCATTCCTTTCTTCGTATTCATTCATGAACGCCGCCGCCGGACCACCGAGGTATGCCGGCAGCGTAGCGATCTTCTCATTTTCATCTAGGCGTTTGATGATAAAGTATCACTTGATTCGCGATAAAAATGTATGAACATCTCCATTCATACCATTAAATATTTCTTCATTCATCCTCGAATATAATATAGTAATAAAAGTAACGATACGCAGTCTGACAGTCTTGGTGCGTGTCCGCTTGTGTCCACTTCGGTTATTATCCTTTCCTTTCTCTCAAGCCACTTATCCTTTATTGCTCTGTTGTTGTGGCTAGAATTTTTCCTGTCCCCGGAAAAAAATGACTCGATCTGACACGGCTGTCATTCACTTCTTCTTCTTTGTTTTTCTGAAAATATATTTATTAGCGATATTGTGGACTCCGGCGCCTCCACCAAAATGTAACACTCGGGATCGTGGGGGCTTTTAAATAAATACTAGTAGCTCGAGATAGAAGTTATTATAGTTATATTTGTGAAAGTCAACTCAAGAATCAAGAATGATATAAAATACATAAGACATCTTACGTCTAATTCAAATGGAACCCATTTGAATTCCTGCCTAGCCAGTGCGATGTGTGCTCATAGAGACAGGCCAAAGACCCAAGTTCTGCTTGCTCCGAACCATCCAAGCTAACCGACCTCCTTCCTACATGTTCTAACCTAACCTAACCTGCTTAACTAATTAAAGCCCCGGCTGCCCTATGGGAGCAGCAACCTTACCCGGAAGCCTACTTAACCTAAAGCCCCTCCAGGCATGAGCCCTCCGAACGCCTTCCTATGGGAGCAGCAACCGCACCTGGAAGCCTACTTAACCTAAAGCCCCTCCAGGCATGAAGCCTCCGAACGCCTTCCTGCCTTGCCCTATGGGAGCAGCAACCGCACCTGAAAGCCTACTTAACCTAAAGCCCCTCCAGACATGAGGCCTCCAAACGCCTTCCTGTCTTGGGATCCGTCCTAACCTAGGACCTGCCCGAGCACACATGCTACAGTACCTATATGCAGCTGGGGCACTACAGAGGCCCGGAATGCAACAATTAACCTTACAATATATTTGCCATACCCACATGGGTTTCATGATATAAGTAGATACTTTAAAATTGTAAGACCTTAATAACCTCATAAATGCAATAAATACATTGATTGATTGATTGATTAATCTGGTCAGGTTCGAATGTTAACAGGGTCGTGAAGGTACGATGGCAGTCGCTTCACAGTAATTACCAGGAGCTCTATTATTGAACTGTTCTCCTCGATCTCCTCGGTTTACAATTTTGAATTTCGACATGAAACATTCAATATTTTTTAAATCACATTGGCAATTTCGAAAGAGTACGATTCAAAAATAGGGAAAATCAGCTTCATTCATCAAAATATCAAATCCTGGAACGTGGTCAAGGCGTCCCATTTCGTAACTAGCGAAGTATTAAGAAAGAATAAAAATTTACACGCGTTCTTCTTTGTAACACCCCTCGCTTTGCGTCATAGTACCTACTTATTTATGTGCGGTATAGTACTCATCAGGGCCATTCCAAAAAGCTCAAACACAATGGTGTCATCATGGTATCATATTAATGCATTGTCATCCAAATTACTACGCCAGGAAGTGGCTCAAATTAGAACACATTACATAGACATTTACAAACATTGCAAAATTAAAAATCTTGTAAAAAATTTAACTAAAATTGAAAAATCTTATTTTTGAAAATAGCGCAAATGAGACACATTGGGGCTGTTTCTGAGTTAGATATTTTCCATGGTTTATGAATCAATAATAACTAAAATTAACGGTGAATCATATCCATATTTTGATAGATAATTACGTAGTTATCTACCCATATCAATAATCTTGATAGAATAACGATTATTGATTGAACGTTATCATCATGAGATTATAGACACAAAGGCGAGAGCGCATAATTACTAATAATAATATTATCCTAATCCTACATTTTTTCATACATGAAAAATATTGATGTTATATCCTCATTCCATTGCAAAATAAGAAAGGATAATCGATATGTAACGAGTTCTATGCTGATAGAACGGGAGGTAGATAGGTACTATATAGATAACTTCTGATCTATCTGATCAAAATCGACCTATGTCACCCTATGACCACGTGGTCTGACTGCTTTCTACGACTAGTGTTAGTGTTAATGTATATCTCATCATCATCATCATCCAGCCCCTAAAAAAGTTTGTAGGCACAACATTTTCTCTACAAGTATAGTGTACCAACATTATAAAGTACCAATGTGACAAACCAAAGAGACGTAGGGATAATTTAGAAATTTCATTATTTCTTTCTTTTTTTCAGAGTGTGGCTTCGGGCTAACCTATAATTTTCTGGCCAAAAACGCACAAATTACCTACACACGTAGGCATGTGTGCTTGAAATCATTGGCGTAGCAATAATTCCTAACTCAACGTTTTATTTATTTATTTATTTATTTAAAACTTTATTGCACATTAACACAATTGGCGGACTTAAAGCCATTAAGGCTTTATCTTCCAGTCAACCAGTAGACCATGCAGAAAGTGAGTTTTAAGGACAGCTCTGTATAAATATTTAATGGAAATGACTAAAATCGTCATTTCGACCTTCTTTTGCTGATCCTTAAAAGCTGCGGTACTAAAAGGAACTATAGAAATATTATGAATGAGAGAGCGTAGCGAGCTCGAAATTTTTGTAATTTTGCCATTAAAAACCTGGGGGTAAAAATAAGAAAACCAATCACTCTGACTTTGTTCACTTTCCCAACTAGTCCAACTCCTAATACCTTATATAAAATATACCTTAGTTGGTCTTGTGTTTAGAATTAATCATCATCATCGCAGCCCATATCAGTCCAGTGCAGGAGTTAGGGCCTCTCCCTAGAATGAATATTTTCGCTAAATTGTAAAATGTCAAAATAAATTGTGTCAACAAATAACCGAAGGGACCATAACATAGAACACTAGGTACTTATTACTAATAATAATATGTCAATTACATAAAATACAATTTTAATTCAATAAAATCCATGTCAAAATTAAAACTAAAACTAAATGGGTATCTGTAATTGCAACACATCGTCCAAACTTAAACTAGAGGCCCCACTCTTAGCCATTCCTGGTCCAAAGGTGCCCATGACACTAGCGGCATTGCCACGCTGTATGGCGATGGACAACCTCTGTAACAGGAATGACCCAGAGTGAGGGTGGCCCCCCCTCTCCCTCATACGACGGCCCACATCTTTAGTAAAACCCCTCGCCTCCTCACACCAACACCCGGTCGTTTCCGCAGCGAGTGGGACAAACAAATAATTGTTTTCCAGCTCGGAGTATTTGTCCCTTTTTCTAAGGACCGCCAACTCCGCCGCTGCCCCAGCCGCTCTAACGGTGCGACCCAGATGCGATGCCGCAAAGGTACTCACGCATGTCGCGTCCCACAGAAGGCACTTGCCCCTCTGCCACGGTACCAAAGTCAGCCCATCAGGCCTCTTGCCATCCGATCTACAAAGTCCAGGAGGCTCCAGGGTGCAGGGGATGTTGGCCGCAACCCATGCCCTCCGGACAATGTCTTTGAGAGCGTGGTGACGAGGAAATCTCCCTGAGCACCGACAGCAACTCAAAGCGTGGTGACCATTGGCCTCCACCCTTGAACCGCAGATGCATTGATGGGGTACACAAACATCGCAGCCCAAGCGAAGAGACACATCCACCCGCAATGAGTCGCTATCTAAAAGAGTACCCAGGTGAGGTGATGGCAAAGCGTGCAACTACGCACCTGACTCCGGCCGCGACACCGCCTTCAGCCTTGCGAGGTCCACACCCATCGCCACACTCTTAAGCTGCTCCAGGGTCCTCTTGACGAAAACACCATCCCAGGACCGCTGCACTCCGGGCCCTCCGGTAAGGGCGAAGTCGGGTTGAGAGCCCCCCAAGCCTTCAGTGCGTCACTAACATAGGGAATGTTCGTTCTGCCACCATTTACCGTAAGAATGTTAGTGACGAGACTCACAACCCGAACACGCCGCACCCCTAACCCCCCACATCTGATAGGCAGGGACGCCTGGCTCCACTGATCTGCGTAGAGGGCGACGTTTAAAATCCGTTCAACCGAATCCCTCAGCACCTCGTCAAAAGCAGCAATGCTGTCCGGGTACAACCACGTGGGACACGTACGCAGGAAGTAATTAACTTTGGGCACAGCGAAACACATTCGCAGCAGAAGCAGAGCAACGTGTGCCG
This sequence comes from Blastobasis adustella, assembly GCA_907269095.1. NCBI lineage: Eukaryota > Metazoa > Arthropoda > Insecta > Lepidoptera > Blastobasidae > Blastobasis > Blastobasis adustella. Next base: position 6,449,944 of record OU026132.1, read on the forward strand.
AAAGATTTTCCAGACGACCCCCAGCGACGAGCAGAAGCTGCCTTCTAAATTCAAAGGCCTCAGGAATGGCCTCGGGAAAAATAGGTGACCCCAAAATGTGGAATGATGATGGAGATAATTCCCTGAGACCTGGAAGTAAGGAAGAAAAAAGAGGAAAGGAAGAACGAGACTCTAAACCACAGGAGAAGAATTCACATTTGGTATTATTTATCTCTAGCCCTAGCCTACTAAAGTGCGATAGAAGGATCTTCAAATCTTGCTCTACTACCTCAGGTTTCCCGCCAATTGTGCCGTCATCCAGATACCACACATTTAAAAGGGGATTTCAGTTCTAATATAGCCTTGTGAATAGCAAGACTGAAAGCTAGAGGACCCAGTGGATCACCCTGTTGCGCACCAACCTGGGACAGAATAAGAGTCTCGTCATAGAAAAGATTAGAAGGAGAGTGATAGAGCTGGTAAAGGAAAGGGTAAAGAGAAGGCAACTTCTCCCTGACTTCGCTCAAAAGTACGTCTCTTTCGACACTATTAAATGCGTTTTTGATGTCTAACTTAACTATAACGCTTTCCCGGATCCATCGCGAAAGCCCGCGCCGCATGGATTGCTGCCTCGCATCCCAAACGCGTACCAAACCCAAGTTGATGAGGGCGAAGATAGCCCGCCATCTCCTCCCTGACTACGGAACACCCAAGTTTAGCCGCCAATCGACGTATAGTGTTTCCGATGGCTATTGGCCTCAGACCCCCATCTTTTTTTGATAAGGCGCATAATGTTGCACCATAAAGAAACGGACAAACTTCCGTATTCAACTGGCCACTAAATAAAAAATTACATAACTTCGCTAAAGAGTCAACCAATCTATGGCCGTTATCGCCAGCCGAAGGGGAAGTCAGCTCCTTCAAATGAGATAGACGAATGCCATCCAACCCCGACGCAGACCCATTGTAAAAATTATTGAGTGCTTGCACAACATCCTGCGCCTTTATCATATAAGTCGAGATAGACCGGTCGGGGGACCGCGGAAAATCCAGCGGGCGGGACGGTGGTGGATGCTTAGCGTGAAGGGAGGCAAGAGTTTCAGGGCCTGGAGGGGCTACTGTGTCATTAGACATCAGTAGACTAACTGCTCCCCTCAGGTCACCCTCAAATACTTTGTTCTCTATCCTCCTCTCCACTGTGGTCGGCGACTTATTACCACCGGAGCTATCTGAAAAGCAACAATCACCACAGTTTTGGATGTTTTCTTTTACTTTTGTGGTGAGCTTACCCGGTAAGCCTGTTGCTTCTGGAGACTTCAAACCTTTATATGCAAATGTTAGTAGAACACTCCATTGTTCTATTCCATTGAGCTCAACACAATCATCAATGAGATGACACAGCCTACCCGCAGCAAGACTCCGTGTCCCCTTAGGTACGTGTCGTAGCACCCGTACAGTACGCTTAAGAGTCGCAAGACTCTTGAGTGCCTCGATACCATCACTTACCTGCAATGGATGACTCGCGACGGTGGAGGATTGTGATGCCACTGGAGTACGAGATATATCTTTGTGCATTCGACCTATATGCACCTGTAGGCCATGTGGTGAAAAAGAGCGAAACGAGTCAGCACAATGTGGGCACTTCAGAAAAGGAGAGGAGTTTTTCTTAAATTAATTATAGTACAAAAAAAAAATAATATAATAATCATTTATTTCAAGTATCTGAAGACTCATACAATTTGTTAGTAGGTAGATACAATAACTTAATCTAATGTTAGTATTAAAGTAAAATCTTCACTGCTGTGACGTGCAAGTTACAGCAGTGCCTTATATACGGGCAGTCTAGCCTGTCGGCAATCATCGCCAGGACGGTGTTGGAGCTGGCTCGCACCCTGCGCACCAGAGACGGGCACCGCTTGCGCATTGTGGCAAAGAAGCAATCGGTGCGCGCCTCCGCGAACATGCCAGAGGCGCTACAGTAGCGTGGCAGACCCACCACCGCCACCACGCGTTATTGAACTGGACGCGAAGGGCATTGTACGATTTCTGCGTATAATCTACCCATAGGCTACACGTGTAAAGTGACGTGCAATATGCTTTAATAAGCGTAACTCTAGCTTCCTTAGAACATTGTGCAAACCTACAGGCGACCATATTTGCTCTTATTGACAAAGCCCTTCGCTCCCGCTCAATGTCAGCATTGTCTTTAAAATCAGCGGTGATAAGATGTCCTAGGTACTTAAACTTGTCAACCCTTGTCAAAGGAACACCATTAAGGGGCGGTACAAATGAAGATCTTATTAGACCCGCCTTAAACACCATAAATTGAGTTTTGTTTATATTGTATTGCAACCCGTGCTTTATTGCATAGCTTTCACACACTTCACAAAGCCTTCTTAGACCGCAGACCGACGCGCTCAGCAGCACCATGTCGTCTGCATAACTCAGATTGTTGACGCAGACGTCGTCAATATGGCAGCCGACACGCTGACTGCTGAGCTCGTCGATCAGTGCGTTCACGTGCAAGTTAAATAATGAAGGAGAGGTCAGACCACCCTGTCTCACCCCACATTCTAGTCTGTAAGACTCCGACAGCGCGCCAGCCCATCTGACACTATTGACCTGGTGTCCATACCAATACTTGAAGATGTTCACAAGTTCTATTGGTAGATTAACTTCCTGTAGTTTTTCCCATAGTATGTCGTAGGACACCAGGTCAAAAGCTTTCGATAGGTCGAGGAAGCAAGCGTAAACTGGAGTTTTTCGACTCGTGTAGTATTTCACGGTATGCTTGAGACACAAGATTGCACTTTCCGTAGACAATGACGGACGTAACCTCCGGTCTCAAGAAGACTGTACCTGAAAATGACTTATAAAATCTCCGCAATTTCACCAGGGTCACTCGCGCCACCCACGCTCATCGGGAGGCCAGGCCTGACATTTGCCTTGTTTGTGTTTTGCCAGAAACCTTTAAAATCCCTAGCAGAATGCCTGGAGGCAAGAATATCCATCCTAATTTGGTCCTGATTGTTCTGGCACCACTTAAGCCGAGACTTGAATATTCGGCGACTTTTACACATATTATCATGAACCTGACCTGTTTTAGGTCTGCCTTGAGATAACCATTCATGAAACAATGACCTGGCGTCCTGATGGGCGTCCCTAACATGTCTGTTCCATCCAGTTACAGGTTTATGATTTCCACGCTTACGCTTGCCTCCCCGACCTGCCGATACCCGGGCAGCACCACTTAGAGCAGATATAACATTGTCGTAAAGTCCATCCAGAATACTCCTATGCTGATGGTCATCACAGTAACGATCAGCGCAAAGAATAAAATCACTAGGAAAGTCAATCGCTTTTAGACTGTTATTACACATTTCACTATAGTAAGCGACCTACTCTTTACTAGTATGTAAGAGGAATTGTTACTAACACTATGGATGTATCTGTCTGAAATAAAAAAATTTCAATTCAATTCAATTCAAAATTTAGTACGTACTACAGATACATATTACAGATTTATCCACATTGATTTTACCTGCTAGCTTAGGCGTTAATAAACATAGGTTACACTCTATTATAATAGGTAAATGGTCTGACCACACCGTGTCGTACTTTACGTAGACATTCGACACTGTGCACTGAGCAGCCTGAGTCACAACTCAGTGATCCAGCCACCTCTCCGACCCGTGCACGTCACTAATGAACGTGCACGTGTCCGACGAAAGTCCGAGCCTATCCACATCTATACATGTCCAACTTTGTTCCCTACAAAACGCTAAAAGTTCATTAAAAAAGAACTCATGCGGGTGAGCGTTAAAGGCGCCCATTATGTACACCGATTCTATACCGTACTGTTCTATGATAGCGCTTACCGCACTGAGGCATTCCGTGAAATCCGGTAGATTGTCCGTAGAATTCGTAGGCATGTAGACTCGGCACTACAAGGGGCCGATCATTTGTCACTATTTGTACGGCACAAATTTGACTATTGTCGCACCGTAAGACCGACACATTTTGGAAGACACTGTTTCTCCATAGCAGCGCGACCCCGCCGGTCGGCCGCGCAACATTCCCGCCGCTGTGTCGACCGCCGACGTCCCAGTGTATCCGAAACTGCTGTCAATAGAACTTAGAAACGAGATCTCGTGAGGCAGTAACCACGTCTCTTGTAAGGGAATTATATCACAGGTGTTAGATAATTCTCTCACACTCTCTATAGATCTTTTTACATTTAAAACTGGCGAAACTGTATGCTTGTTTACTCATTAGGTACTTGGTTTTATAAGGCCGTGAGCGGAGGGAGGTCCGTCCCTCAACTTGTGCACAAGTGCACAAAACTTCTGAAAATTATACCTTCTGGCCATAATTTTTCGTCTAGGTTTAAAGGTAAGTTTTGCCGGGATACAAAGATCTTAAAAGCATTATGATCTGTCTGCTTCTTAATGTTAATTTTCTCCAACGATACACATTCATTTGTTTTTGTTTGTATGTAATTTATAATATCCTTTTCTTTTGTGTCTTTGTGGACGTTCGTAATAAACACGGGGATTTTGGTCTCCGCCGCCTTAAAGTTACACTCCATATCACTTGCTACGCCCTTTTTTCCCTGGAAACGATAATTTGACTTCTTTTTCTTTACCACCGTCACCCATCCACCATTATTCGAGTCTTTATTTATCACGTCCGCGTCGGCGCAGCGGTCCGGTTCGTTATCAGTCAGCTGACTCGCCGGTGACTACGCGGTGACGTCACGACGGGTGTTGCACCGATTCCGAGCGGTTTCGAAGCCGTCTACGACCGTCGAGTTTTGTTTTTCGGATTTTTCTGATAAATTGACCTCCGTAGGTGGAGAAGATATTTCTTCAAAATCCCGATACTGCGTCACATTACTCTTTTCGTTGGATGTTTGTAGAACATATTTACTCGTTTCATTAAACGTAGAACTAAAACTACTAGAACTATAGGGTCCCCGTTTGAAATCCATGCACTGCGTTTCGCGTTAACGTTCGAGCGAACAGGAAGCAGGGACGACAGGGTTTCTTTCACACACTCTGCTTTGATTTCTTTTACTTGATCAAGAGTAGCGTAAGTTGTCTTCATCGCATAGATATTCGCTTGAACACGTTGAATGTCTTTTAATAACTTAGAGCAGTCCAAGTAGTCAAACGTAATAGGCGGTAATTTATCTAAATTCCGTGCGACGAACACGGGAATGTCTTCAGGATCGATTGATTTAAACACTCCAATGATGTCCTCCAGGTCTCGCTGTTCTTTACCCTTATTTTTGCGTAATTTGTTCCTTTGATCCGTCGAAATAGAATCAAAGAACAACAATTTGGACTTCTTTACTTCATCACTTGTAAAGGATGACAGATACAATTTTACCATGGTATCGGTATCCACTAACGACACTTTTTTTTTTGTATATACGTTAGCATTTCATCTATGACGATATTACACGCGTTACATTTCACTAATTCCCACATTTTAGCTACACGATATTTGCGCCAAAAATGAAGAAAAAGCACGCAACTACCCCCGTGGGATGCGCGCGCGCAACTGAGCCTACTATACGACTAAGCCTACATATAACGGGACATCGTGATAATAGCTGCACATTCAGAGGACTGAATGTGTAACCATCATCCAATCTGGTCAGGTTCCCTGATAACAGGCAACCTGAAGGATGATTTATTTAACTTATCTGACCCTGTGGCCAAAACTGGAACTAAGTGTAACCATTTTGAAATGTCATTTTGTTGTTAACAACAGCGACGCCTTTAACGGATCTGATTAATTTGTGGTCTGTACAGGTTGTTTTACTTTAAACTTTAACTAATATGTTTATCGTTAGCCCATGGACCTCAATTAGGGTTGTGAGCATGCCCATCGTGCCCACAACGGTAGATCCGCGCTTTTGTTGATAATGCAAGCAGATATTAAGGAAATGCAAGAAGTAGCTAAAGATACAGTCAAGGTCGGATTAACCAAAGTTGGCGTCTATTATAACTGGAGAGAAAACGCAAACTCGTCGTGTCCGCTTAGTCACCGCGTAGCAACCGGCCAGAAAACGTGCAGGCAGTCTGCATTAGCAACAACAATGCAGAATTGTGGGTGCGTTGTCACTGTGAGGACTATGATGAAATGCCTTATGCGGTAATTGTGGTGGTCACCTTTTAAACTGGAATATTGTTGTTGGCGATAGAAATAGATAAGACGGTGGTACTCATGGTACCAGGCGCACTCCTCAGACTTGACAGAGTTCTACCACGTGACTACGCAAGGTCGCGCCACGAAGACTACATAGGCGAAAAACATTCAATTCTGTTTAAATAATTTAATTTAATTTAGGTTTATATAAAACTCTTATGAATGTCATACATAATCATAAATGCCATAAATAATACATCCATTTACTTCTATTAATTAACTAAGCCCACAATTCAATTAATGAAGATATATAAGTCAGAAAAAGACATTGGTACATGGCGGCACAGAGGCGATATTGAATTGAACGATTAAGAAAACACAAGTCACCGCTTAATATAAAACTATATGATCAGAGGAAACAAATTACAAAGTACATGATGCTATAGGTATGGGGGAAAACGACACAATTACTTTTCGTAATCTAAATAAATTCAATGTGACTCTGAAATGTCTAGCTTCTTAAGTTGAGCGCAGAGTAGGTTCCGAACATTGGTCACAAATTCGATGTCTGATTCCTCAGTGAGTTTGTCGGCTAGTTATAGGACTGATTCTACTATGGGATCGTCGAAGTTACTCTCGTAACATCTGAAAATAAAAGAAAAGGGTAAGGTATGAATCAGCTAAGAAAAAACGTATGACGCTTATCTATGCATAGTACAAAACAAAGTCGCTTCCCTCCGTCTGTTCCTTTGTATCTATGTACGCAACGAATTTATGACGATGTTCTTTGTAGAGAGATGATTAGCATCGTGCAGCATTGATGATGATAGTAGATACTATATTTTTTGGAGAGGGATAATCTGTCTGTCCTCTGCAAGCTTCTTTGTATATTATCAAGCACGCACGACATGCACTAGTTACGAGCCCCAAATGAAGGAGCAAAGCCCCAAACACGTTTATTTGCTAGCGGCCTTTCATACGTATGAAATTGCCATTTGTTGGTGGCATACCAATGAAACTTCTCTAAAACATTGAGAGACAATTTCAAAACCCTTTAAATGTCCAAGGGGCCGATTCTTGCGCTGTGACATCTAAATGTTTGTTCTTGATCCTAGGAAATTCGAAATTTTTCTAGCCAAAAAAATTATTAAAACGTCACTGAAATTAATCTTCGACAGTATACGACTCTCAAAGATATTTTTTGGCTGCAATAGACTTTTAAACGTCATTATTTATGGGGATATGTGCTAGAAAAAATGTGTAATCTAGATTTCACGGCGCGAGAAGGCCTCAAGTCTCAACATATTCAGATTTACGAAAACTTTCCTGCCTAAATGCACTGAACTAAGTCGACTCCTAAGTTGGCGCCTTAAGATATTTTTAAGCATTTAGGCGTCACAAATTTGTGTCATAAAGATAAGCGTGACTTAGCGAGTTTAGTTTTTACTTGTGGTTTGTGTTGATTTAATGCTTTTTTTGTTAGGATTATTTAAATCGACTTAGGGGTCGCCTAAAGTCTAGCGCAATCAGGCATTAACCAAGTATTGTTAGTGCGGCCACCTTGCATAGCTTATAACACTTATAGATATAGACTCACTGAGGGCGCCGTAGGTTCGCGTCGAGTACAAGAAACCAACTTAAATGTGGCTGAAAAGCGAAACTGCTAAAAGGAGGATATGCAAGTATTATCGCTACGAAAAGTCGAAGTTTAGGCTACAAAAAAAAATATTTTTGTACTATGTTGTGTATGGGCAGCCCAACGCTTTGTCGGTTACCTAAACGTATACTATCCATAGAATAGTCCACCTTACACACCTCACTAAATCTCGCGCATAGACGAAATGTTTCATCGCGCGCCGGCACATGATTGTATCAGCTGCTGTGTCCCTCCTACTAGTATTCATCTGGTTTCGGGGGTGGTAAGGTGATCTGGCAAGTGTCGTCCTTTACTTCGAAGCCAGATCTATAGAAGTTAAGCTTCCTTAACAGCGTCGACGTGACAACTGGAATTTGTGTCTCGAGTTCTTTGTTGGTTTTTTCGTTGGATCTGCGAATTGGAGTTTGGAATTGGAATCTTATTCTACATACTATTACTATCAGCTACTACTCATCATCATTATCATATCAGCCAAAAGACGCCCACTGCTGCACTGCATAGGCCTCCCTCAGAGATCTCCACACAGGCCGGTCCTATGCCTTCCGCATCCAGCTGCGATTTATAACAGGTCGTCCACCTTGTGGACGGCACGCTGCGTCTGCGTCGAAAACTTTACTGCCCCATCGGACATCTGTTCTTCGAGCTATGTGACCTGCCCACTGCCACGTCAGCCTGGAAGCTACTACTACGATTTAGTATTTCTATGGGTTGCCTAGGGTGACACACGGGGGTGCCAGGTGACGGACCACCTGAAAACGGCCACCGTCGTCGTCCAAGACATATGTAACCTAAGGGGAGCGGACGCGGTGCCGGCCTTTGAGGTATCTGTAGACATGCCTATTGAAGAACCCCATGTTATAGCACAAAGGAGCTCATTCTACATCTGTCCCATCCTTGGAGGGTTTGGTGGTAGAAAAGTGACGGTGGCACGAAGTTAAACAGTTTACCCGTTGTATAGACGGTAGAGAACACACAGAGAGCATCGTCTCAGCGAAGGCTCGAGGGATCTGAACCATCTGTGAGTATGGGTTTTGTATGGTGTTAAAATAATATGTTAGTCATGTATATTTCAGAGTACTAAATACCACATCTAATAATGTGACTCAATAATTTAAACACATTTTAGTCGAGAGTGAACTATTGTGGCAGTGTGGTATCCAGCAGAGTAGAATAGCACCAACCCATACACTCGTGGGCGTCGTACATGTTTTCTAGGTAAAAGATCTCTCCATCGGCTGGAAAATAGGCAGCAGCGTTTTCCATTGTCAGATTTAACAACACGGCGATCTCCGACCCTCCTGCCTAGCGTGGAGATTATGGCGATAACCTCCCTTTTCGTGGGAGAGGCCCTAAGTCCTGCAGTCGACTGTTACGGGCTCTGACAGTAAACCATTTTATCGTGACATGCGCAGTAAAATGGCACTGTCTCATGTCACTGAAAGGTAGTAAGAAACGCCTGTCTTTCAGCTCCATCAGGTCGTGTTGCCCACATGCAAGTGCATAATACCTCTGTGTTGAGTACGAAAGTTAAGGGCCCTGAAAAATTTCTTTCGAATCCGCTCAATATCCTGAATATAGGTAACATAGCTGGGGTTCTAAACATTCCTACAATATTCCAATACACTACGAACGTACGCAAAGTACAAAACCTTAATGCATTAAATATCAGAGAAAGGGCGACTCACCCTCATAACAAAACCGACATTTTTGTAGGCTTTTAGTAACTGCTGCGGATATGTGTTCTGTCAAAAGCATTTTCGAATCGAAAACCACGCCAAGATCCCTAACGCTAGTAACTGGTTTAATATATCTCAGTGTTTGTTTTGCGTGTAAAAGTTATTTGAAAACATTTAGAGCAATTAACTGTTATGTTGTTTTCGCGATAATATTGGTCAAAATCTTCTTGAAACTTCAGTGATTTCAATATTTATTTCTCACACTTGCATAAATTTTTGGTATCGTCGGTATACATTTAAAATTTTGCGAATCAGAAACAGTGTTGTATGTCATATAAATATGCGACGTACAAAAGCGGCCCTAAGATCGAACCCTGCGGGACTCCAGAAGGGACTGTGACAAAGTTAGAACGATAACCAGCCACGACAACAGCCTGTGATCGATTTCTCAGGTATGACTCAAACCATCGGCGGAGATTACTGCGGATTCCTCCTGAAGCTTCCTTACAAGAATAACATGATCTATACGATCGAACGCTTTTTGGAAATCTGTTTAAACTGCATCTACTTGGGACCCACCTTCCATTCCAAGCAGAACGTTATTAGAAAATATTGCTAAGTTAGTATTTGTGGACCGCCCTCTGATAAAACCATACTGCTGTGTGGGAACATTTTTGATAATTATTGGATAAATTAAAAAAACCTGTTCCATTATTTTACTTAAAAAGTTAAAAATAGATATTGGTCCATAGTACCCGATGTCATTCCTGGAACCCTTTTTATGAATTGGTACAATATTGGCTGTCTTCCAGATCTCTGGAAAATATCCCTCACGAAAGCAATAATTAAAAATGTATGCTAGGGGAGCAGCCAGTGATTCAGCACATTTAGAAAAGAAAATTGGCGGAATTTCATCTGAACCAGTACCCTTATCAACCAGTACCCTAAGCAATCTAGTTATTTCAACGGTTTACACGTATCGCCAATGGAAATATAAATATCGCTAATGATGTCATCGCCCGCGGGTCTTTCCTCCGAGAAACTAGAATAATTATCGCTGGGGGTATTAAAACTCTAACAGAAGAATTCATTAAGGGAATTACAAATATCTTGTTCATTACAATGCGCTCTATCTTTATATTCCATAAAACATGGGTAATTGGATTAATTATTTCTTATCGTTTTAATGTAAGTCCGCAGATATTTCGGTATAATCATTCTAATCATTGCGCTGTTACACCAAGCGGTATATGAGTATGCGGTGGAATATGTCGTTTGTGGTACGACTTTAGAGATAGCATTTTTTATTATAACATAGAATTCATCTATTAGGTTTCGTGGGTTTTGGGTAGGGTTATCTGTAATGGCTGACCAATCATAATTTATAAATGCTCGTTCAAGGCGTCGTAATCGGCCCGCCTAAACAGATTTACTTTCCGACCGGGAGGCCCAATTGCGTCTGATTTTAGATTTTTAATATTAATCACAAGTGCCGGGTGAAAAGTATCCTCGTTTGCCAGGGGATACTTACTTTGCGTAATGTTTATGCTAAAATTAGGTCCAGTAGTTTATGTTGCTACTTAGGTACAAAGTTATATTGACACATTAGAATACGACATAAAGTTGACAAATTTGGTTTTGGTGGCGTTTTGGTTTTGGAGTACCCGTGTTCCAGTCTACAAACGGCAAATTAAAATCACCTCCCAAAACATAGTAGTCATCCGGGCATGAGTCAAATAATATTTTTGCAATACATAGAAAATTAATCCATCCATTGTGCTAGCGCGCGGTTAGGGAGAATATAAACGGAAACAACATTTAGATCCCTTGCAGTGCGGAGCGTAATCGCAGGTATACGAACGGCGCGCGGCGATGCATTCGAGATCGTCATCCTCGAGTACGGGGCGGCAGGTGACCATCACCCCGCAGCCGAGCGAGCCGCGATCCCGTCGGAATAACTCGTACCGGACGGTCGCGCATAGCTCACTGTCCAAAATGCCGTCTCACAACCACGTCTCCGTTATGACAGCTATATCGATGTTTTCCAGTAGAAAATTATTATAGAATAGATACGTTAGTTTTTGTGCGTAAACCACGTACATTTTGATAAATCATTCTCAAACCATTACTATCTGGTAGTGTTCTGGTAATCATTCATTCGGTCGGTCATTCATTCAGTCTTATTCATTCAGAGGGTCAATCAGTTAATCTGTCGTTCACAAGTCACTCGATCGGGGCAGTCGTTTCCCGACAGTCAGAGAGAGCGGTCGTGCCAAGTAGTTGTGGCGGTTTATGTATAGGCAGTATAATTATGTTCATGGTTCTAATATTTGCTATAAGCATGTGCATGTGTGCGTGTCTCTTGGTGCAGAGATTAACACTACAATAGGCTATCGGATAAATAATGTCAGAGACTAGCGTACACAGCTTGATTACAATTTTTATTTGGGAGTATGACTTTGCATTGAGATCCGTGCGAGTAGTTGTAAACAACGATCAAAGACTTCAACGATAATAATATTGTTTTATTATAGGTTGAGGGTAGTTGTTCCATATGGTATCTACGTTTAGTTTCAAGTATTGACACAGTAATAATATTCCGTAGAAGCATTGATATAAAGTATATAGAAGTATTTGCGTGGAAGTGACTTCGAGTGATTTTTCTTTGAGTAATGTTTATTATTTTAAAGTAAGTGTGGGTAAATATAAGGCAAAAAGTTTGTGTACGGTGTATTGTTTTACGAGTATGAAATATGAGTTTTAGTGATCATAGAGTGGACAACAACATTACAATAGGACTAATATTTGGTACAGCTACCCTTAGTTGATCTTTGTGAGATCTGTGGATGTTAGGATAGTGATAAACGGTGACTACTTCTCCCGTCGTGCGTAGAGTATACAGTTTTTTGTCCAGACAAACCTATAGTTTGCCTCCTTTGCTTTGATTTTACATTATTTTAGTAATGTGCGGTTGGTTTTGGTTAGATGTTCGTTAACATAAATTACATGGTTCGAGTCCGAATCCTGTAGTTCTATATCCGACGGTTTAAGCCCATGTTTTTTCCGAGCGGCATAGACAATGGAATCCTTGGTGTGTCGATGGCGGAATCGGGCGACGATCGTGCGGCCGTTTCTTGCACTGCTCGGGCGGCGCGCCTGCACGCAATGTGCGATCTCCACTTCGGAAGTTTTCATGAGGTCGTCGTACTGAGAGCTAATGTAAGTAACTGCCGTCTCTATAGTTGAAATTTGACCTCTTAATGAACCTAACTCTCGCTTAATAGTATCAATGAAGTTTAAATTTTAGTGTAGCGACATCATTACGAGAACAATCAGTAACATTGCTACTACATTGATCATTGGCATCATCACGGTCACGGTCAGCGGTAGATTTGTCAGCGGTTTGCTGTTTAGCTGTGCACGCTTGACACGTCCAAGAGGTAGGTGTCTTGTCCGACGCCGGCCCTACGCATCGTAATTGGAAAGACTTAGTGCAGTTAACTCGAGAGCATACGATATTTTCCGCTACTTTAATCGTCTTCTTTCATATACAGCAGTTAGTTATCGTAGAGAGTGCCTCTATTTACTCGTATCTGGATCAATACTTAATTAAGATGGTAAAAATGTAGTAAATTCTGGAATTAATTCACTGAAGGGGGTATAAGAGACCCTTATGACTAATGTTGTCATCCACGAATATGCCCGATGCTGCACCGAACGTCGATCGACGACCGCCTTCGATCCGTAGAGAGAGACGACGCACGTCGGTTGCACTGCACTAACACCGGTGCGCAGTCTTGACATGTCACCGAACTACATTCTAAATTAGACAGTGTACTGTCACAACAAGTTATATTATTGTTATATCGCTATTTAGAATAGTTGTTATGAAAATATGATACGCGTCCAACTTGAACGGTAACGTGATCGGAATGTTAATATTAAAGGGAATTAGAAATAGAATGATAGAGTGTGATAGTGATAGAGTGTGCGAGAAAACACCATGTAAGGAATACTTACTTGTAAATGGTAACTGCCCTTTTCACCTCTACAAGGATGGACTCCAGATCTTTATCAGCCGCCAGCTTCTCTATATTGTAGCAGAAGGTTTGGATAAGCCAGGACCCGTTTATCTTGCAGCTGGAAGGATAATACTTAGTAAGATTAAACAATTCGTACACATTATGATCCACATTACTTTATGAGTATTTCGTTCGAAGCACAACAATGATGAATGACAACAGCCCCAAGAATAATATTATTTTATCTGTGCCCAAGTAGACGTCGGAGAACTGAATGCATACCTAATGAATAAAAAGGAATCGTTAAGGGGGTCATACTAAATTAATCCATTCTTTCATTGAGTGTTTAGTAATCGAATTATGTTTACCTATATTATATTTTCTTTTTCATTGCTTAGTTTATAGGTATTTATTAACATGTAGAAATCCATTTTATGCTCATTTGGATACATTTACTTACGGCCAATTGCACAAACGTAGGTACATTAACATCGTCAAACCTCTAAAGAATGAATACATAGAGATACCTAAAAGACTTCTATAATTGATTATCTATAAAATTTGGTTGGCTGTAAAATTTGTATGAAAAGCGTTCCCTCTAAACTCATGACTGCCATGGTTGCAGTCGAGTAATATAAAATTTTTGAAATTTTGAATATTTAATTGAAATAAAAACCGGCCAAGCATACATTTTGACATATACATAGAGGCGGTCAAGACGACAAGAAATCACGAAATATCCAAAATTAAATCGTGAGGACGGATTTAGGGTATCGAATATTTGGTCACCAGTGATTCATTCTCTAAAACCAGCACCAGGTCGAAATAAGACTAAAAAAGTGAGTGACTCGGTCAGTGTAGTTGCCGTGGCTTAAAAGTGAGTCAAAACAGAAATGTTGTGCATCCATGACATTATAATGATAGCAAAATATGACAATAACGTATACCCAAGTACCGAGGTACCCAAATAAGGGTAACTATAAAATATTATATTTAACATGATTAATAATAATATGTATAAATATCCACACAAAATGTCAGCTTTTTAGTACTAATATTTTGTTGATAAGTAAAAAAAGTTATTTACCTTATATCAGGTACATGTAAAGCCGAGCCATGGAGGACTAGAATGTCAGCTTCAATCGGAAGGTAGTAATGCTGCTGTTCTTTGTGATCCTTGACGATGGTCGTTTGCATCTCTGGTGCTTGCAGCTGTGTCGAACAACAACAAGCCTGACAAATGGTACAATAAAAACAAAAAATTAAGAGCACGTAATTTGTTTTTGCATGATGTGCCATGACGGATTCGCGACATGCACATTTGCGCGAATAGACAATAGAGCGAATGGATTCTTAATAAGAATTGTTTATTTTCGTAAGTTATAAAAAATATTATTAAATGATTTGCAAATCCTTAATAAGTATAATAAATTAGTGCGAAGTTCCCTGAATTTTAGACCTTTTCACTGGCGGCGTGAAGATCCGTTATGGTCCCATCCGATGATGTGATATTTAATCAGAACTTTTATGTATTACTAGTGGACCCAGCGCGACTTTGTTCGCGTGGCATCCTACCCCTACCCTACCCCTACCCTACCCCTACCCTACCCCTACCCTTTAGAGGGATTTCCCGGCAATTATTCGAATTTATCACAACTTTTAAACCTTCCCTAGACCTCCACGAACATTTCAAAACCAAGATAAGATAAATCCGTTCAGCCGTTCTCGAGTTTTAGCGAGACTAACGAACAGCAATTCATTTTTATATATATAGAAGATTTAGTGAGGAACACACCTACATACTCTTTCACTTGTTTTTGAGAGGACATCGAGCACAACACAGAACAATTAAGGGCTCAGGGCTGAACTTTTGTAAATACCCACGGTAAACGGGAAAGGATTTGTATGGCCTACGGACGATGCTTTTAACAACGACCTCAGTGAGGATACTGTCCAAAACTAAATTTGAAACTTAGGGCCCACCGGATCACCTCCAGAAGATACTGTCTAGGACTCTTTGCAGATCGAGAAATGCTAATACAGAAGTTGATTCCTACTGCATTAGGTCCCCTCTAAGATTTTGATAGCAAAGATCCATGGTACTGAAGCAAAAATCCATACTACTTGATATCTCCCCACTTACTAATCTAAAAGCAAACAATTAGGGAAATTCCCTATTTTTAAATGTTTCCAATATTTATTTACTATTTATGAGCGAATTACATACACCTATACCATGACGCAGCACTCACCTCACCGACGGGAATTACAAGCGATGCAGTTTGCCCGACCCGTGGACGGCCACGTGCTGCTGACGCCGCATCGTCACCGACCACGATTTCACGTAATTTTAAGTCATTCTAGATTCACGCTTCGAACTAGTTTCTATGCTAAGTTTTATTGTAATTTTTATTTTAATTAATTATATTTAGTTAAATCATTTTGGTTTTTTTTCAACCCTCCGGCTGTAGCCTACGTATCTGGCGCAGTCGGTAGGATATTCGCAAGTCGAATTGCGAGCGTAAAATCTTACAAAATCAAGATTCGCGAGCCGCTTGGGTGGCCTTCCAGCCCCATCTCGAAGATCCGAAACCTACGAACCAGCTGCAGCCAGGCAGGAGGAATCTAGACTTCGATTCAAGAGATAAAACCAGAAATGCAGCGTATGTGAGTACAATCGAACTGTTCTTGCGTTGCTTCCCTTTTTAATCCTAGTTATTTTACCCCTCCAAGATTTTTCACCCATCGAAAAATTCCCCTCGTGAACCTGCATCTCGACAGGCTCGCAGGCAATTAGTTGATAGGAGTAGATATATTGATAGTAATTTAAATTTAGAGCTTTTATTCAACGAAGAGATGGCAGTCGACCCGGACACAATTTTCAAGGCTTTACGCCTCGTGCCCGACTTCGACGGCAGCCCTAATATACTTACTAGGTTTATAGGTATTTGTGACCAAATAGTCGTTAGGTATACGAAATCAGAGCCCGGTAATGACCTCAGTAATCTGTGCTTATTAAATGGGATATTGAATAAAATCCCTGGTTCCGCTGCTTGCATAATCAATTCAAACGGTATACCAGACAACTGGTTGGGCATCCGAACTGCCCTAGTGAATAATTTTTCTGACCAGCGTGATGAAACAGCCTTATACAATGACCTTTCATTAGCTACACAAGGTAATAAGACACCCCAAAAATTTTATGACCAATGCCAATCTCTGTTTAGTACGATAATGACGTATGTGACTTTGCATGAGACCATTAATACCACAATTGACGCAAAGCGAGCTCTCTACAAGAAGCTCACCATGCAGGCCTTTGTCAGAGGGTTAAAAGAACCCCTAGGGTCGCGTATAAGATGCATGCGACCTGAATCTATCGAAAAAGCCCTCGAGTTCGTGCAGGAAGAGCTTAATGTCATGTACTTACAGCAGCGCAGCGAATTACCTAAATCTCAGCCTAGCCATAAGACTTTTACCCCAATGCATGCTAGTACTAGCATGCATTGCTAGCCGCCGCCTAACTGGCCGGCGCCCGCCGGACAACGTGCGCCTCAAGGTGCTTCGCAGCCGTTCAGGTTTGTGCCTTCACAGCCTCAACCCCAGTACCGAATGCCCACGCGTACCCAACAAATGTTCCGCGCTTTACCACCTAATCATAACCCACAAAGTAACGTTTTCCGGTTACCACCTAGGAACAACGTGCCTCATAATTCCACTCTGCGCCCTATGAGTGGAGTACAACCATTCACCCCGCGACAATTACCCCATACCATGATGACGGGTCATGACTGGCGTAAATCCGGTAACCCCCCACCGACTAATTATTTAAAAAGTCGCGAAATGAACATGAACGAGTGTGTAGGATATGACGATTCGTATTACGGCGGTTACTATGAGCCCGAGTTCGGTTATTATGCGGACGATAGTACCTACACCGCGCTCGAATACGACACCTCCGCGACATATAATGACCTAGATTATATCGACGGACAAATAGCTGACGAGCTACCAACTGACAGACGGCCCCGGCCTAGCTCTAGTCAATCGGAGCAGGATTTTCAGTTAGCTACAACATCAAAAAAGCTAAAATAGAACTTAATATACAGACCCAGAGACAATTACCGTATATAAGGATTCATAAACCACCTCTTAAACTTCTCATCGACACAGGTGCTAACCAGTCTTTTATCAGTCCCCAGGCTGTAGACAGTTACTTTTCAAACGTGCCGTTAAATTACGATCCCTTTGAGGTGACCAATGTGCACGCTACCACTAGAAACGACTATTCTATAACGTTGCCCTGTTTCTCAGAATTTAACGATACCGATTATATCAAGTTGTACGTGTATCGTTTTCACGACTACTTCGACGGTCTAATAGGCTTAGACCTACTTACTAAATGGGAGGCTAAGATAGATTTGAAACATAAATGCCTAAACACCAAATCTGCTGCCAACCCGATCTGTATGTATCACTCGCGTAACGTTAATCTGTACGAGGATATAGTCCCCGCCGGTACCTCAAAATTAATGCGTGTCCCCATTAATGCCCTGGATGGAGAGGTTTATGTCGAGCAACAGATATTTTGTAACTGCATAGTCCACGAATGTGTTACAACCGTTATCAATAATCGCGGTTATTTGGAAGTTGAAAACCCAACTCCAAATGACGTCATATTTTCACTCGACCGGCCCGCGCATGCCTACGTGTTTAATGCTGAGTGCGCGCGCACCGAGCACGCCACAGCACGCGAACGCGACGTGTTATCGCGCTTACGTACGGACCATTTAAATGAAGAGGAAAAGGCTAACCTCTTAGCGCTTTGCTCTCGCTACGCGGATGTTTTCTACTTAGAAGGTGAACCACTAACTTTCACCAATCAAATTAAACATAATATAAGAACAACCGACGAGGTTCCCGTATATACCAAAAGCTACCGTTATCCATTCATACATAGAAACGAAGTAAGAGATCAAATAACCAAGATGTTAGATCAGGGTATTATCCGACCATCTGACTCTGCGTGGAGTTCGCCTATTTGGATCGTACCCAAGAAGGCTGACGCCTCCGGGAAACAAAAGTGGCGTCTAGTAGTAGATTTTCGTAAGGTAAACGAGAAAACTATAGACGACAAATACCCTATCCCCAATATAAATGACGTACTAGATAAGCTGGGAAAATGCCAATACTTTACCACCTTAGATCTAGCTAGCGGTTTCTACCAGGTAGAAATGAGCTCACAGGACATACCCAAGACAGCCTTTAACGTCGAGCATGGGCACTTTGAATTCCTTCGTATGCCCATGGGTCTCAAGAACTCGCCCTCAACCTTCCAGCGAGTTATGGATAATGTCTTGAGAGGCCTTCAGAACGACATATGTCTTGTCTACCTCGATGACATTATAGTTTTCAGCACATCCCTTCAGGAACACATGACCAATCTGGAGAGAGTATTCCAGCGCCTCCGCGAGTCCAATTTTAAGATCCAAATGGACAAATCGGAATTCCTTAAGCTTGAAACGGCTTCTCTCGGACATATTATTAGTAAGGATGGTATAAAACCAAACCCTGACAAGATTTCAGCCATTAAACGGCACCCCATTCCAAAGACACCTAAGGAAATAAAACAGTTCCTAGGACTCCTCGGTTACTACCGAAAATTCATCCCCGATTTCGCTCGCATTACGAAGCCTCTTACAACGTGTCTTAAAAAAGGACGGAAAATTACATTAGATTCCGAATATGTAAACTGTTTTGAGAAGTGCAAATCCCTTCTCACTAACGACCCCATCCTTCAATATCCTGACTTTTCTCGGGAATTTCTAGTTACCACAGATGCGTCTAATGTTGCTATTGGAGCCATATTGTCTTAAGGCCCGATAGGAAGCGACAAGCCTGTGTGCTACGCTTCTCGCACTTTAAATGACAGCGAGATGAACTATAGCACTATTGAGAAAGAGCTTCTTGCCATAGTTTGGGCGACCAAGTACTTCCGGCCCTACTTATTCGGCCGCAAGTTTAAGATCCTTACAGACCATAAGCCCCTGCAATGGATGATGAGTCTAAAAGAGCCAAACTCACGTCTCACTAGGTGGCGCCTACGTCTAAGTGAATATGATTTCACGGTAATATATAAAAAAGGCAAGGCTAATACCAACGCAGACGCCCTATCTCGCATCGAGATCCATAATGAGGAGATCGACTCCCTTATAAAAGAGATACAGGAGCTTAGTTCACTCATAGGGAATCAAACACTTAGATTTTTTATCTAAAAATGTATGAAACGCGAATGTTGCTTTTTTTAAACTAAAAAGTACAACATCATAAATATGTGAAGAAATTTGATCACCTCGATTGGTCTTCCCCGAATACTATGATAACTGAGAATTTTTACCCGACTTCGAGGAAGCCAAGGAAGGGTAATGAAGTTAACAGTCTATGTATGAAGAACTCACAGAGATTTGTCCGGACCGTAGCAAGTGAAACAATGTGGTCTCTGCCTACCCCTACGGGAAAAAGGCGTAACCGAATGAATGTGTGTCATTCAGAGAATTTCTTTACAAGAATGTTGATCTAGACAAGCACTATCATTTCTCTCTAGGAAGTAGTGTTGTAGGACCAATAGTTTTAGAGTCATTACCATTTTAAGTTTGACAGCTGTTATCCGAAATGTAGATCTTGACGAGTACTATCATTTATCTTCAGGAACGAATGTTTTAGGAGCGATCGTTTTAGAGTTATTACAGTTTCAAGTTTGATAGCTGTCATCGGAAATGTAGATCTCGACGAGCACTATCATTTCTCTTTAGGAACTAGTGTTCTAGAATCAATAGTTTTAGAGTTATTACAGTTTTAGGTTTGACAGCTGTCATCCGAAATGTAGATTTTGATGAGCACTATCATTTCTCTTCAGGAACTAATGTTCTAGGAGCGATCGTTCAAAAGTTTGACAGCTGTCATTCGAAACTTAGATCTTGACTAGCACTATTATTTCTCTTTAGAAACTAGTGTTCCAGAACCAAACACGCCATATTTATAATTCGAGATGACGAAAGGACCACGATAACGAAACGAATACGTTATTGGTACAGAATCAGAAAAAGGGGAGGGGCTTACACATCAGCGGTCAAAATTTGTTTGACTAGGTCGACTTCCTATTTCATTCACACGCGTTATATCTGTACTTAAAAAAGGTAAACAGATATATGTGAGTGAACTATGTCACATAAGGAGGAAAAATTCGAACTGTTGGTAAAAAGAAACAGTCAAATTTGACGTCTCATGTTGACATCTACTGACATCGCGCCGGGCAAATTAAAAAATAAGTAGAAAAAGTTCATACATCGGAGCTAACATTTCGGGCTTGGATTGCGGGTTTTGCCCCTATCTTGCAGTGCGCCGCGCGGCGCACCTCTTCAATGTGAATCGGCACTAACAACTCGGCCATCTGATTTTAAGGTACGTCCTCGTACTCAATACATAATAAAAAAATCTAGGTACCTACTTACATAATCAATGTACTGCACCAAATACACAATATGGAAAAAATAAGACTTAAAAGTAAGTATTAGATATTAGGTTTCATTACCTTCATTATTATAAGTTTAAATCTAGATGGGTTTTATGTGTTACCATACGCTATGTTAACGATTTACATGGAAATACATATTATTACTTATTAAAACATTAAGTAGTTAGACAAATTTTCAAGCATCAAACTTCAACAGATCATTGCACTTATTTACAGAATACAGAATTTATTGCACTCTAAACATACAACGCTGGATAAATCTTACACAATCAATTAAGTGAGTTATAATAATTAATGTAGCTTAACATTATCATAAAATTAGGAATTTCCTCAATAGATTCAATCAACAATTCACTTAAATACGACAGCATCATCCTGTCTCAAAATACATTTATCAAAATTTGGACAATTTTAATCTTAATTCAGTCCCTATGCCCTGTCTCGTCGTCATCTTCGGACGAGCTACTCCCCAAATCGGTAGTCAAGTTTAACCACGGACGTAGCTTGTCTACGGCTACAACCGTATCGTACTTTTGATTTCGTTTTTGTGTTATAGGTGTATCCTCTATGACAAACCTATCATTTGGAAGGGTTTTGCTTATTCTATAGGGCCCGTAGTATTTTGACACTAGTTCCTTTGACTTTCCATAATTAAAATTCACATTTCTTTCAACTCTAACAAGATCTCCTTCTTTATATATATGCGGAGATTTTCTTTTCTTATTGAATCTTTCCTGATCTTTTTCTTGTTGTGATTTAATAAGATTTTCAGTATCATGCCTCACTTCCAACAATTTCTCTGGTGGGGTGACAGTCTGGGTATCATCAATCACGTCATTCATTATAGATTCAGTAGTACCGGTCATTTTGAATCCGAACAAAAGCTCGAAAGGGCTTTTCTGCGTTGTCTTGTGTACGGTCGTATTAAACCCCAGTTGTATGTCAGGCATGTGTTCATCCCATGTTCTATCATCTTGACCATGTGTTTTTGTGGACAAGGCGTCAAGGATACTCCTGTTGAAACGCTCAACTTGGCCATTGGCTCTTGGCGTTGCAACTGCATTAAGAATATGCTTAGTTCCCGTACCATTAATAAATTTTTGAAACGCTAGGCTGGTAAAACACGAGCCTCTGTCCGTAATGAGCCTCGATGGTGTACCAAAGAAGCTTATGTGGTCGCGGAGCACTTTAATGGTAGTCGCTGCTTTTGTGTTACGTACTGGTTTGATATTCACGAACTTTGTGAACCCGTCTACAATAACCAATAAGTAAGAATTGCCATGCTTACTACGAACGAATGGCCCAAGATGGTCCGCGTGAATGGTGTGGAATGGCCTATCCACTTTGGGTATGCTATGAAGAAATCCTTCTTTTGGACCACCCGCTGCTTTGTGATGGGCGCATTCAAGACAAGCACTCACGTACTTCTTGGTAAATCGGCGCATTTTGGGGAACCAATATGTTTCCCTGATTCTAGATAACGTTTTGTCAAACCCAAAATGGCCGATGTCGTCATGGTTTCGTTTGAGTATCTGCCACCTCATCGCCCTTGGTACGACCCATCGCAAGCCATCCTTCGTTTCACGGTACACGCGATCATTTTTCAATTTAAAGTTATTATACACATCTATCATTTTAGCGGTATCTGAATTATTCAGAATCATCTTTATTGATGTGATTTCGTCATCTACGGTTTGAGCAGTACTAAGCCAATTTTCCGTTTCAATATCCAATACATCCAGTACATGTGTTTCCGATATCGCAGGGTCGACCGGATAACGGCTTAGCGCGTCAGCATGGGACATCCGACGGCCGGCTCTGTACTCTATCGTACAGTCGTACTCCTGTAGCTGGATCCACCAGCGCGCTACTCGAGCTACTAAGTCACGTTTTGTCAAAGTGGTTCTTAAAGCATTACAGTCGGTGTATATTTTAAACGGCATTCCTACCAAATACACTCGGAAACGGTTTAGGGAGGCTATGACAGCTAACGTCTCCAGTTCGAACGCGTGGAATTTTTGCTCATCCACCGTTGTTTTTCGGCTGTAATAAGACACAGGGCGAAGTAACCCATCTTTGTTTCTCTGCATGAGGATACCGGCAATACCATTCTTGCAAGCGTCAGTATGCAATTCGGTGTCGGAATGCGGATCATATAACGCAATAACTGGCCTTTCAATCAAAGCACCCTTAAGAGTTTCGAAAGCCGTCAACTGAGGGCCTTCCCACTTCCAGTCACAATTCTTACGGAGTAGATCAGTGAGAGGCCTTGCAATGAGGGCAAAATCTTTGATAAATCTCCTAAAGAAGCTTGCGAGGCCTAGGAATTGACGGACCTCGTGTTGATTGTTAGGTACTGGAAATTTACTCACTGCGTCTGTTTTACGACTCCCAGGCCTTACCCCATCAACTCCTACCTCAAATCCTAAAAAGTCAATCTTATCGTAAAAGAAATGACATTTGCTTAGTTTTAATGTCAGCCCTCCCTGACGAAGTAAGTCTAGAATTTCCCGCAATCGAGCTATACCTTCCTCAAAACCATGCGCCGGGATCAGTATATCGTCCATGTAAACGATCGCAAACTTCACTCTAGCATCTCTCAAAATTTTGTTGACGGTCCGTTGAAACACCGACGGTGCATTGACAAGCCCAAATGGCATTCGTAAGTATTCATATTGGCCGCTCGGTGTTACAAAGGCTGTCTTAGATCTTGACTCCTCGGCGATTGGTATCTGGTAATACCCGGACGCTAAGTCCAGGGTGATAAAACAGTCATGTCCAGCAAGTCGATCAAGTTGATCTTCAACTCGGGGTAATGGATAGTGGTCCATCACCGTCTTACGGTTAAGCGCCCTATAGTCGACGCAGAGCCTTTTCTCGCCGGTCTTCTTCTTAACTAGAACTATAGGGCTCGCGTAGGGTGAAGCAGATTCTTGTACGATATCAGCATCAAGCATCTCCTGTACCATACCTTGCACTAATGTATGCTCGGCATGGGACAGTCGATATGGGCGATATACTACAGGTTCAGAATCTGTTAGCTTAATTTCCATTTCGCCTGCGGTTGTAAATCCCAGACCCATTAAACCTTTGGAGAAACAATCTTTATATTTTTCTAGTAAGCTACCTAGGCGCATTACCTCTGCAGTACTTAATTGTTCTCCATGGTTAATGGACTCGCCCTCACCATCACATAGTGTCAAATTACACACCGTTTTAACTCCTACTGTTGGCACGGCTCGCGTAACTACTGAGTCTTTATTAGTTATATTTTGAATCAAGAGATTACCTACCCCTTTACTTAGTTCATACTCCCCGGGGAGGAGATAAAATTCACTACCTGGTCTCCCCCTGACTGAGCCATCTACATAAATCCGCCCCGTAAAAGAACGCTCACGACGAACTTGAATAGCTGTTATATCGCCACGGGACGCAACGGTTTCGTCTAGTAAAGTCAATAACAGTTTCGTACTATCAGTGACACGTTCGAAAATGAGTCTAGACGGTGTCTTTGAAATAAGGATACCTGGGCGTTCCGTAAAAGTGTGACCCAGAAGTAACGGGCACTTGAGAATGCTGTCCTGTACTACCAGCATTTCTACTGTCTCTGTCACATCTTGTACTTGTATAGTGGCGACAGTCTTTGCAATCGGTTGAACCAAATTGCCACCCAAACCCCTCATCAATGGCAGGTTGTCGCTGGTCAAGGTAAGACCTAAAGTTCTTGCGTCCGTCTGACGAATAATGGTGCCTTCGCTGCCTAAATCTAGGTAGCAGAGAACTGGCTTGTCATTTATCATAACCGTAATTTTATATTTGTCCTTCGCAGTATCTGTCCCCCTATCAGTCTCTAGTTGTAAAACTTGTTTATCACTATCCTTCTCTCTCTCGTCAAAAGCTGCAGGTTTTGTCTTATTCAATACGGGGCACGACGCAGTTCTGTGGCCTAATTTGTAACAGCTATTACAGTTTTCAAGAGGTTTGGGGCATTTGAAACTTGGATGCCCTTCTATTCCGCAATTAAAACACCGCAGCGGCGGTTTAACACTAGTGGTGGCGGTCATCGTAGTGAACTTATTACTACTTAAATTAGGTTGTGTGTTATGTGGTCTACGGTCGGCCCTACCCCTATTGACTGCTCCGATACTATCCCTTGCTTGGGCAACTTTGACCGTCTTCAAATATTTGAGGACATTTTCTGGCCGATCATATGAAGCAGCTTGTGCTCCTAATTTTATTGCCCTGTCTTCTACTCCATATAGAATACAATCGACGGCCTTCCTCCCTGAGATCTGACATCTGTTTAGCAGATTTAATTTGGAATAATAATATTGCTCTAACGGTTCTCCATACTTGGCCCTTAAATTGAGCATTTCATGTAAAAGTTCAGCATAATTTTCCCTACACGGGAAGGACTCAATAAGTTTGGTCTTCCATTCTGACCATGTATATTTTTAAAGACTTTGATACCAGGTCTTCGCCAAACCTGTTAGTTTGGGCAAGGAGTAGTAGATGGTTTCACGGTCATCCCAATTGTAAATTTCGGCGCACTCTTCTATTTTGGTAAGCCAACTCAGCATAGTTTGAGTTCTGGAGAGGGGGTCAAACTCCGGGACCACATTCGCTATCGATGCCGCCGTTATATTATGACTACCTGATTTACTAACAGTTTTCATTGCCTCAATAAATTGATTAACCATATTTGTTGCGTTATTATCTCCAATTCTACTCGAATCTCTGTCAGATGTCATACGAGATCGAGATCGATGACGATATTTCCTGTCTCTAATATCACAATTCGATATTCCTAGGCACCTAGACCTAGACCGTCTACAGCGCTGGTCCCTCGAATCTCTTACATAACGTCGCTCAAGCTCACCGTTATGATCATCATTGGTACGTAAGCGCGTAGTGGGTGAACGTTGCTCATGCTCATCGTTACGCCCACTACTAGCGTATAATGGGTCTCGAGAATAGGAGTGTCGCTCAAGCTCACCACTCCAATCTCGAGGTCTCGTAATTCGCGAATCTAACAGGCGTCGCTCATGCTCATCGCCGGAAGGAACGCGCGTCAAGCCAACTAACGGCCGTCGCTCATGCTCCCCGTCCGTATTCAGTGTCGTTCTTTGTCCCGAATTTGAACACGGTGGCACCTGCCTTTGAAGTGTATCGAATATGAAACTCTTACTTCGGCGTCGTCTACTTCGGCCGCGATCGCGATCACGGCTGCGGCTCCGGGACGGCGTCCGCAGCTCGCGCCGCGCGCCGCCGCCGCCACCGCCGCCACCGCCGCCGGCCCCGCCGCGCCGCGCCGCGCCCCGGCGCTCCTCGCCCGCGAGCGCCTCGGCGATCCCGGCGTGTCGTGCCGTGTATCCATCTCGCTTGCATCCATCTGGAACTTCCATAGGTGTTGTGAGTGCGGATCATAAAAATACACTTATTAAAATGTAGAATATAGGTAAGTATCTATAGGTAGATAAGTAGCATCCATGCATAACTATATACATATATACGAGTATACATACACATACACACACATACACACATATACATACATATATACACTACTAAAATCGATAACTACATAACGTCATCATCATCACAAATTTCATAAGTATTGCTAAACAAATATCCACCCAAAATAATAAATAGGGATTAGGTTGTTAGGTATTTAATGCTTTTACACGGTGTAACTAATATTCGCATTCTGAGTAAGTAAATGTAAACCCCCCAAACAAAAATGGCAGGAGCTTCTATTTCCGACAATTTACAAAGTTAGTTTAGATATTCACCTGATAAACACTGGGACGATCTCACGTATCACACGTCACACGATTCTCATGTAATATTTCAACTACAATCAAGTTGGTTGTCGTTACTCACAAAGTAATTCGAGATTTGTATCACAAGATGGTAGAAAGAAGACTACCTGATACTACCGTCGACTACACGATTGATGGTAGGTAAGTATTCTGTGCTACCGCCTTACGAAAATGGATTTGATAAGTGAATCACGATCGACGGTATACTTTTTTTCGATGTTGGTAGAATAAAAAAAAAATGATAGGGTAGATAAATTATCTTAACATAACCTGTTACGTATTACGTTTTATTTATGCATGGGTACATGAATGAATGATATGGAAATGTATTCCTTATTTTGAACTAACTTGCTCTTGTTAAGATGTTGATAATCATAGGAAGTTACGGAAAGAAAATACTTACGTTTTTCCACCTGGGGCGTGTCGAGAGATTTAAAAAAATTCTCGTCTATCCCACTTCTGACCTAAAGTCATAAGTAGGTTTTTGGTAAAACGAAACACAGTGAACTTGATTTGGAATTCTTTTTAGTATTATTATGTATTAATTAACTTAATACAAAACGTCACACATCAACTTAACTTCACTAGGTTCGTCGCTCTGCCTTACCCATCTTGCAGTTACATGTTTTGAACACCAATGGCGCCACTTGTGGCGGTTAGTTCGAAACATGTAATTCCTTTAATTCGGAAATAATGTAACGAAATAAATGAGTGATTTCAGATAATACAATTTAAAAATAATTAAGATTAAATGCACTTCCCAAACATTTGAGTAGTAATTAGTGATTTGACATTTCTATACTAGCTGTGCTGCGTACTATAATAGGTACCTACCTAGTGATGCTAACAACTATATGTTTATAATGTCGGTATTAGCAAAATACGTGTTGGTATTTCTACCGGCGTTTAGTCAGTTCCAAATAAATTCTGTACACGGCATACGGCTCTTTCATTTAATTGTCCATTAATTGGGAACAAATCAATGGCGACGAGTAAAAATACAAAATAACCGAGTATATTGTGTGTGTTTGTGCGTGGAAACGTTAAATCATGTCGGTCGGCAAAATCCGGGAGTTCGACGTGGAGGCAGGCGATTGGACTTTGTACTGTGACCGCGTGGAGATGTACTTTACGGCGAACGCTATTAAAGACCATTTAAAATTGCCTACACTTATTAGTCTCGTGGGCGATAGTGTTTACGAACTTATGGTGAATCTGTCAAGTCCTAAGAAGCCAAACGATTTATCGTACGACGAGCTAGTTAGGTTGGTGAAAGATCATCTACAGCCCAAGCCCTCCATCTTGGCAGAAAGATTTCGTTTTCGACAACGGCGTCAAGAAAGTGGAGAAAATATAACACAGTACATTGCAGTATTAAAAAAAATGTCGAAAGACTGTAAATTTGGCTCGCAATTAAATGACAATCTACGCGATCAATTTGTGTGTGGCATCGCCAGTGATTTAGTTCGGCAGCGATTGTTTTCGGAGTCCACGTTGACATTCAACCAAGCAGTAAGTCTCGCGAAAGCGTTGGAAGCTGCCGAACGCGACGCGGCAGCGGTGGAGAGCGCGCCGGTCGCGGTGGGCGCGGCGGGCGCGGCGAGCGCGGTGCACGCGCTGTCGGCTCGCGCTGGACGCGGCGGGGCCGCCCGCGGGCTCGCCGGCCCGCGCGGACCGCCGGCTACCACCTGTACGGCTTGTGGAGGCCACCACAACAGTGATGAATGCAGATACAAGAGTTTCGTATGCAATGGGTGTAAGAACAAAGGGCACTTGCGAAGGGTTTGCCCGTATAAGACTGTACAAGGGGCATTCGGGCAGAAATGGCAGCGGCGTGGGCATCGCGAACAAAGACATGAGACGACCCATTTTGTCAGCCAGACCAACGAGGAAACCAGCTCGGCTTCAGAGTCAGAAGTTGACGAAGAGCCGATGTTCCAAATGTTCCAAGTAGTTATAAACCGGTGAGTGTGACCTTATCCGTGAATGGTTGTAGTTTAGTAATGGAGGTCGACACAGGGGCCGCTTGTTCTTGTATTAGTCGTACGACGTACGAGTCCGTGTTCAGTACATGTAAACTAAAAATGAGTAACATAGTGTTTAAGCTATATGACGGGTCTATATGACGCTATATGACGGCGTTCCACCGCGCGCGGCCCGTGCCGTACGCGCTGCGCGAGCGCGTCGACTCGGAGCTCGATGCGATGCTGCGCGAGAGCGTCATCGAGCCGGTGGACTGCTCCGACTGGGCCACGCCGCTAGTACTGGTGCGCAAGGGCGACGGAGGTCTGCGCCTCTGCGCCGATTATAAGGTTACCCTTAATCCAGTATTATCAGTAGATCGGTATCCACTGCCGAGGGTAGACGAGTTATTATCCAATTTAGCGGGTGAGGAAGAGTTCACGAAAATTGACCTATCGCAAGCCTACAACCAGATCCCTCTCTCTGAGGATTCCAAAGGATATTGTACAGGTTCACTGTACAAGTATAAGAATTTATGCGTATGACTGTATTACGCCCGGTCGCGCGGTCGAACGCCACAAACTGCATACTATGCATTGCCCCAAATACGTTGTTAACAATTCTGTATGACAAATATATCAGTGTTTTAACCGCACCCGTGCAACTCGGTCTTATCATTTTTATCATCCCCTGCAGATCGTTTTGCACCCTATCAACTCATACTAGTGGTGGATTAACCCCATCATTGTTTTTTGGTCCTTCGAGCCGGAGAAGAAGAATTAAAAGAAGAATATCAGGCTATCATATCAACTATTCAAGATAACCATATCATCAGAAACACCAACAATATGCATATAGAATGGCACTTCAACGCACCATCATGGCCGAGCGCAGGTGGACTTTGGGAGGCTGCCGTGAAGAGTATGAAATATCATCTCAAGCGGGTCATTGGGGAACAAAAACTAACTTACGAAGAGTTCATCACTCTTCTATACCAGATAGAAGCTTGCCTAAACTCGCGACCTTTGTGCACACTGACTGAAAACGCAGACGATGACTGCCTTACCCCAGGACACTTCATGATCGGAGATTCGTTACTGTCAAGACCTCAGGCGGAATCCGAAAACATCAATGTAACGACAAGATGGCGACTTGTTCAAAATATCAACAAACAGTTCTGGAAAATCTGGTCATCGGAATATCTTCAACAACTCCAATCTAGGTCAAAATGGAGAGTCACTAAGCAAGATATCAATATCAACGACATAGTGCTTATCAAAGATGAAAACTTGCCACCTGGGAAATGGGCACTTGGCCGTGTAATACAACTGCATCCGGGACCGGAAGGTCATGTGCGAGTCGTCACCTTAAAGACCCAAAATAAACTACATGTTAAACGACCCATGACGAAACTGTCTGCTTTACCAGTAAACGACGTACCATCTGACAATACTAGTCAAGAGTCCACAGATCACGGGCAAGCGCGACAAGAACGCCGAAAACCCCGATGTACATTCAAAAACGTTTTTTAGCGCTGCATTACTTCTATTCATGTTTTTAATATCACCGAGTGTACAACAAGAGCATTCCAATATACAAGACACCCCTCTACGGCATAACAAAACATTTTACTTTGACAAGATAGCCGACATGCAATACATTAAAGACGACTGGAAACTTATCATATATTATAACATGTCTACATACTGGCTGGGATTGGATAACGTAAAACGCTACGTGAAACATTTAAGAGAAGTTGCCACTGGTGAGCAATATCAATACATTGTGTATCAACTTGACCACGAGCTACGGGAAATTGAACACTATGACTCCATACTACACGGGAAAAGTACAAAAAGGCGAAAGCGAGGTTTAATTAACGGCGTTGGATACATAGCCAACTCTCTGTTTGGTGTCCTAGACGACAGATTCGCTGAACAATATCAACATGACATCGAAAAAATTAAATTAAACGAAAATCATCTCCAAACCTTAATAAAAAACTAAACAACTGTTATTGAAAGCGAATTCAACATTTTACGTCGCCATGAAGATGTCATGCATAAACAGTTTTCATTCATACAGGAGAATCTGCGAACTTTTTATACATTCCGATCAGAACAACAAGCCGCAACGACCATCGTGACGTCAGCATTGACTGCGAATATCATAATATCAAATATTCGACGCATTCAGCATACCCTGATAGATACAGTAACAGACATCGCCCAAGGCCATATCAACCCGCAGCTCCTTAATCCAGAACAGCTAAAATCGCAACTTAATTTCATATCAGGTCATCTGAAAGGTGACCTAACTCTACCGGTCGATAAAGATGACATCCGAGACCTATATAAACTGCTTCACGTTTCCGCCAAGGTTCACAACAGCTATCTTCTAATACAATTAAAAGTCCCCTTAGTGAGCTACGAATCATATCAATTAGACCGCATTATAAGCGTACCTGTATATAACAATAACAAAATGATATATCTTATATCAAACCTGCCGTACGTTGCATTTAACTTACAACGAGACCTAGCTGTGTGGATTAGCGAAACCGACCTACAATCATGCATGCATACGTCCTCAAGTAAACTGCTATGTTCACTTAATAAGCCTATTTATAACACAAAAATAAACAACTCGGTCTGTGACTTAAAACTAAAGGACAATCTTATGATATCAAATGAAAATCCCCACTGCGACATTAGAATTTCAACCTGCGAGGAACGCTGGATCAAGTTACAGCGCCCGAATGTCTGGCTTTATTCTTGCTGCCAAGAGTGCAATATACGCATATTTTGTTCCAGTGACATATTTGCAAAGGTGCTAAAAGGCAGTGGCCTTATTACTGTAGGTCAAGGTTGCGCTATCAAGAGCTCTACATTTACCATCTTCGCTCATAACAATTACATAAATCAGGCCCATATACAGCCAGATATTGACGTTCCAGAGGAGTCTATTTTAAACAGTTTAACGAATACGTCACTACCGTATGACGTCACGAATATCACCATCATAGCAAATCATGACAAAATTTGGCAAAATGTAAAAACTAAAATTGACGACTTGAATGCACAATCATCCCAAGAACTCAGTGTACATGATGTGCATCAATACACGATATCATATAGCACATTAACGATCATGCTTATCATTTTACTTGGAGGCCTAATTTAGTATATCAGACTGAGAAGGAGAACATCATCGAGAGATCACTCAGGAGCAGGGACGGCGCCAGCCGCGATGCGAGTCGAGCCGGCCGCGTCAGCGGAATGCAGTAATAGTGAAGTAGTGAAAGTGATGCGTAAAGTGCGATACAGTGCTAGTGAAATGAGCAAATCCGTGCCAAATATCGATTTGAGCACGGCCCCTGTAGGTTTTAGTGCGCGGAGGGGATTAAGCAAATCAGTGCAAAGTGTCGATCAAGGGTCCTCCCCTGGGTTCGCGCGATCAATGTTCCCAAGTGTTAAAGTGACAAATGTAGAAAGTAAATTCTAGAGACTCTAAGTACCTAGCTTTAAAGCAAACAATGTTTATCACCTTGTACCATAATACCTCCTTATATCATTTAGCTTATAATTCATTTATCATTGTCATACAGTAGTCCTCATCTTATTTTTAGCATAATTTTACTTCTTGTCTCTTGTTTGGTGGCCAAGATGTACAGGTTCACTGTACAAGTATAAGAATTTATGCGTATGACTGTATTACGCCCGGTCAAACGCCACAAACTGCATACTATGCATTGCCCCAAATACGTTGTTAACAATTCTGTATGACAAATATATCAGTGTTTTAACCGCACTCGTGCAACTCGGTCTTATCATTTTTATCATCCCCTGCAGATCGTTTTGCACCCTATCAACTCATACTTGTGGTGGATTAACCCCATCAGATATACCGTGATAAATACCCACCGGGGCTTATTTAGATATAATCGACTGGTGTATGGTTTGTCATCGAGCAGCGGAATTTTCCAAAGGATAATGAGCGATGTTGTCAAAGATATTCCTAATGCACAGTCATTTTGCGACGATATTATCGTAACCGGTTCAGATAGGAATTCACATTTAAAATCATTAGAAGCCCTTCTAAAAAAATTTGAGGGTTTAGGTCTGAAAGTTAAAAAGAATAAATGCGCTTTTTTAGCCAAGGAGGTAAAATATTTGGGTTTTATCGTAGATAAGCACGGAACCAAGCCAGATCCCGAAAAGTTGATTGCGATTCATGACCTGCCGGCACCTACAAATGTATCAGAGTTGAAATCATTCTTAGGTATGGTAAATTTTTATGGGAAATTCATTCCCCGACTAAGTGACGTACTGCACCCGTTGCATGAGTTGCTATGCAAAGGAGTTCCATGGTGCTGGGGTAGGCCGAAAGCAAAGGCTTTCGAGGATGTGAAGCGGCTGATGCTAAGTTCCAAGGTCCTAGCTCACTACGACCCCCATAAACAGTTAATTCTAACGTGTGATGCGAGCTCGCGCGGGATCGGAGGGGTTTTATCGCAGCGGGGCGCGCGCGGGGAGGAGCGGCCGGTTGTCTATTTATCGCGTAAATTAACTAAGGCAGACAAAAATTACTCACAAATCAATAGGGAAGCTCTAGCTATTGTGCATTGCATAATAAAATTGCACCAGTATCTTTATGGTAGGCGCTTTACGTTAAAAACCGACCATGAGCCGCTTGTGAGTATTTTTGGGCCCCAAAAGGGCATTCCGCAGATGGCCGCGAGCCGTATGCAAAGATGGGCAATAATTGTTTCTGCCTACGATTTTGAAATCGAGTACGTCCGCACTGACGATAATGGTGCAGACGCACTGTCGCGCCTGCCGGTGAACGGTGGAGATAGCTACGAGCCGCCCGAGCAAACGTACCTACATTTCGCCACAGACGCGATGCTTATGGATAGTAAGGTAGTTACGAAAGAGACAGCGCGTGACGTCCACCTAAGTCGCATATATAGTTATATCGAAAACGGATGGCCGGGGAGGGCGGATTGTAAACAACTCGAGCCCTACTTCAACAGACAACACGAATTATACACCGAGTTAGGATGCGTTATGTGGGGGCACCGGCTGGTCGTGCCCCATGCCTGCAGGCAGTGGGTGCTGCGAGAGCTGCATGGCGACGTTCACATGGGCATAGTTAAAACTAAGGCGCTCGCGAGAAGTCACGTGTGGTGGCCCGGGATCGACGAGGCGGTGGAGGCGCAGTGCCGCGCGTGCGAGACGTGCGCCGCGCTCGCACCGGCGCCGGCCGCCGCCCCGCCGGCCCCGTGGCCACACGCTTATTGTCCCTATGAGAGAGTGCACCTGGATTTCCTGGGCCCTATAGATGGTTGTACTTTATTTAATTACGGTTGACGCCAAATCTAAGTGGATCGAGGTGTTTAAAATGACTCGCACTACCGCTCTGGCTACGATTGGTAAGTTGCGGCAGTCATGGTCACGGTGGGGTCTACCTAGGCAGGTAGTGTCAGACAACGGGCCCCCGTTTAGCAGCAAAGAGTTCACCGACTTTCTAAAAAGTAACGGTATACTGCAAATGTTTACCGCGCCGTACCACCCTGCCTCGAATGGAGCGGCCGAGAGTGCGGTAAAGGTTATTAAATCGGTTATAAAGAAGGCGCGCCGCGAAAAGGTGGACGCCGAGATAGCTATTTATCGATTTTTATTAACGTACCATAATACACCGCACACGACGACGGGGGAAACACCTGCTCGTCTTTTACAGGGCCGCAAACTTAGGACTAGATTAGATTGTATTCGCCCTAATCACCATAGGCAAAAACCTGCTGCGGGTAAAGAATCGTCGGTGCGACGTAGTATGGAAGGCTTAGGGGCGGGTGACTTGGTATGGTACAGAAAGGAGATTGGAACCGTTCCATACATTCGTGGGCCTAAGTATTATACAAATCAAAGTTACCTTTTTTGAAAGGACTCATAATGACAATTCGTCACAAAAAATATGGGAAAATTAGGCAATCCAGAAATCAAGATATTTGAAATATAGTAAAAGTGAGGTTATGTTAAAATGGCTATTTTTAAATGATGTCTGAGGAGTATTTTTGGAAGCGCCTTATTGCAATAGCCGTAAGATTGTTCTAATTAGGGTCCCGAGCGCCTTAACTGTTATTAAAACATTGAATCTGGGAAAGAGACCCTAAATTCTAGGTAGCGTAATACCCGTTTAAGTAGGCCATGGACAAGTATACTGGCAATGTGTATACTAGTCAAGCTGCAAGTCCATTGTCTAGTTATGCGTTTAAGTCTTGTGACCCTCGGCTCTTTCCACTTCATAAAAGGTAAAGAAATGATACTGATTATAGGTATATGACTATTTCCTTTCTTAAAATCCTTAATTTAAAATTAAATAATGCAAGAGGAAGCAAAATAAAACACCAATATTTACAGAAAAATAAGTTTTATTATTCTAGTCTTCAATAATTAACAGAATATCATCTAGAAATTGTGCAGGCGGTAAGATATTTTCTTGGTATCTTGCCCAACTTAAATACCAAATAATTGTCATAATATGGGCGCAGCAGCCTACAGTTCTTTTACCTACAATACAATTACAGTAGTGTCCTAAAATAGCATCTCGACCTCTTCGATTGCTGTCAACTAAAATATAAACAAAATATGTTTTTCGACTTATATGTCGAGATTGAATGCGTCCGCGCAATAGCCAAGAAGTGCTTGGTGCTGACAACTCTCGAAGGAAGTCGCTGTTTACCTCCCTGCACACTTCTATAACAAACCCATCATTTCCCCGTATATGTTCCCCATAATAGGATCGTGACTGCTTCAATTGGTAGGTTCCTAAAGATATTAATATTAATTCACTGTATGACAACTGGGGAAAATCATTTAAATTATCATTTTGAACAGTAATTGATTCAAAATCAGCCCTACGTCTATTATAATTATTATCAATAACATAATCTCCTAACTTATTTTCCTCCTGCATATTGACAACAGATTGACAACAGTAATACATCTAGTATTGCCGTCAACAGTAAGAAATAAATATATAGAATGACAATTGAAGAACAAATTGACCGCAGACATATTATGCTGGCACTGCAGCAGCATAATATGTCTGCGGTGCATGCAGGCTATATTGTTTGATGGAATTGCAAGGTTATTACTACATTTTTACGGCAGTTATATGCTGCAAGGTAGGTACTTACAGGTTGAGGTGCACACCACTGACTAATAACCGTTAAAATCGCTTCATTATCCAAAACTCTTCTACCAATTGTATTACAACGGGTAGTAGCAATGTTGCAATTTACACAGTGATCCATGTCGTCAAATCAATTGTTAGGCGTGTTCGGTAGTCCAAAATGCAAAGCCAGGTAATTCACAATTGCAAGATCAATCTAATAGTCCGTGGTAAAGCCAAAGTCGTAAGAAAAACGAGAAAACATGAAAAATAAGCACACTCCGAGCGAAGAAAACGAACCGAGTGGCGATTTTGTCTTTGTCAGTTGTCACTGTCATTCTGTGTCTAGTGTTGCCAACAGTAAAATAATTAATCGATTTTTAAGTAAACGATTATATCGATTCACTATTTTCATATATTTTAACGATTTTTTTATACTCAGATTATAAATCGAGTTCACTTTAAGCCGATTATATAGTTATTAAAACAAATTCTAAGTTTTCTTGATTTCTGTATTGTAAAATGGTACCATATTTTGCGAGTTTCATTAGAAAAATAGAACCGATTTTTTAGTATGCCTTTCATTTTGATAACTTTTAGGCCCACGAGTGCCAATCTCCTTTCCGAGGAGATTCAAATTGGTCTAAAGGGGAAGTGCTGGACCAATTAGGTCCACGGAATTACGTACGGAAGGTATCGTATGATACAGGATTATCGTGACCTAGAATCGGAGGGTGTCGTAAGATGCAGGTCTGACCACAGTTGTACCGCCGATCACCGATTGTACACCGCCATTTTATTTGCAATTGAGTTTAAACCAATCGCAGCAAGACAGCTCTGGCTCTGGCTTGCTGCGATTAGTCAATAGCGGCGTGCTATCGGAGATCGGCGGTACGGCTGCTGACCTGACCTTCGGTCTAGTAGACTGGATTCGGTCACGGGTTGCCACCGTGAGTTTATTTTTACCCTTTAATAAGCATGGGAGTCTTAGTGAAGGGTAAAAATAAACTCTCGGATGTTGCCATCTGGCACGAAGTACCCCTGCGGACGCGACATCTGCGTGGAATCTGCATTCCAAGATTTATCGTTAATTTAGTCCATAAGACAAATACATTAATTGACATAATATTTAAAACTATCGCGGTTATTAGCATACCTTTTAATGTTATGTTCCGGGTTTCCTACCGCGTACCTTTGTTAACGAGTAGCCCGATATTTCGGCGCAGTTCCGTGCATCATGGTCACGGGACGGCTTACCATGACCTAGCTAGACATACCTGATATTCGGCTGATAATCTGTTCCTAATTTTAATAAATACGTAGAATGTAGATATCAGTACGTATAGATTACAGGTAAGCTGATAAGATGACTCGTGTTAATAGAAATACTATATTCTATTGATATCAAAGTCACGAAAATATTTTTTTTTTAATAATTATAGAGCCATATTAACAGAGCCATATTCACTCCACAGGACTAGGAATGGCAGCGCCCGGCGGATTTTTTGAGCGATTTGCTGGGGATTTTAGAAAAACTATCAGTGGGGGGTTTAGAAAAACGATGTAGGTCTGCTCACGAATTTGCTCTGGTCTATGGTCTCTCACAATTGATTCACTCTCCAACTACAATCCTAGATGTTGAGGACCATACAAGTTCCTTGCTGAACCTTCTGCTGACTACGCGCCCCAGTGGGTACTCCATCTCCGTGGATGCGCCTCTTGGCTCGTCGGATCACTGCCACAAAAGTGCCTTGTGCACTATCCTACTCTCCCGGGTCCACTGGATGGCGTCGCGTTTGGCACTATAAGTCAGCAGACTGGGATGAATCGCATGAACTTTACGCATCGTACCCGTGGAGGCAGCTCTGCTTTGCATCGAATGATTCTGATACCTGTGCCACCGCAGTCGCCGAGACTATCTTAGCGGGTATGGACTGCTTCATTCCTAACCCGCTAGTGGCTGCTGGTACACGGAGACGACCGTAGATTAAACGGCCATGCAGAGAGGCTTGACGAGCGAAGCAATCTGCGTACGAAGCTTGGACCATTGCTCGTCTCAATCGGGACGCTCATATTGCTGATGCAAAGCAGAAGTTAAATGCTGTTTCGAGGAACAGCAAAAGGGCGATCACCCGCGTAAAGTTCGCCTTCGTTAGCAGAATTGGCGACCGACTCACGAGCTATCCTTTTGGTATCCGGGTTTTCCGGTCGCTTGCCAAAGCTGCCGAGAGAAACTTCAGTCAGTCGTCCTTTTCACCACTGCGTAAACCTGACGTTACCCTGGTCCATAGTGCAATAGAGAAAGCCAATTTATTGGGTGCTCTCTTTGCCTCAAACTTGACCCTGAACGACGGAGGCGCCGACCCGCCTACCATCCCGTGGTGCGGCAAATCAATGCCGGAAATATCGTATATCGAAATCTCTTAAACGACTCCGAAATTTCCTACCCACTTCAACGAAGATTGCGCTTGCTCAAGGTCTCCTACATCCCATCCTTGATTATGCAGATTGTTGCTACCCTAACATCACGGCTGAAGAGTACGGCAAAGTTTAACGCCTCAAAAACATGTGTATTAGGTTTATATTCGGTTTACGTAAATACGATCATGTGTCGGAGTACCGTAAGCAGCTCAAGTGGCTGCCAGTCCGCTTGCGTAGGGACCTTTACATGTTTTCCATTTTATATGGGGTACTATTCAATCCCATTCCCCCATCCTACCTTAAATAACGTTTCCAGTTTCTATCTTCCCCTCACTCCCTTCTCCTGCGCTCTTCTGATAATTTACTCCTTAATATTCCTCTTCACTCATCTAAGTTCTATTCCAAATCCTTTACTGTTCAGTCGATTAGACTGGAATTCATTGCCTGTGGACATCCGCCTAGCCAAAAATGCACCATCTTTTAAAATACTGGTTAAAGCTCATCTTCTACAGTCTGTCCCATAAAGCTTTTAAGTCTATTGCTTCTCATAATTCTTGTTGGGTACCTTATATGTTTGTTGTATTTCATTCCAGGGAAACGTTACTCATTTATTTCATTTATTTCATTTATTGCGTATCACAGTTTTTAAAAGATTTCACAATATATTTTATAGTACTTACATGTGACAACCTGTTAGGGCATTGCAAACAAAGTGAGAGAGGGCATGCATTATCTAAATTATGTCATATCTTAAGTATTTAATTTAGAGTACAAATTAATTCCCTAAATCAAAATTTAATCAATTAGTTGCATATTAAAATATCAATTAAATAATAATAATAATAATGTCAAGTTAGTAGATATATTAGTTAGATGTCATTCTGTATAGCAATTAATTATTGTCATCTCTTCTATTCTGTTTTTAAATATGTATTTATAGTATTATGCTAGGTATATTTTATCTATAGTTTTATTAGTATTAATTAAAATTACACCAATATGTCTTTAGGTTGAACGGGCTTACTCTCAAGGTATTTTCTTATCTTGCACTTCTGTCGACAATTCTCCAAATCTACCCAAAAAGGTTGCCTGGAAGAATTCGCTTTGAGCGATAAGGCCGTCTGTTGCTTCTCCTGCTGTTAATTTTAAGTATCCATTGTATTCTTTTGATTGTGCAATAAAGCGTTATTCATTCATTCATTCATTCAAATATTCATTTCTCTCAATATTCTACTCTCTCTAGATGTTCGAAAGTCGAGTGGGCGTGATGGTATTCCAGTGGTGGACCTTAAAATGTGTGCTCCCGAATTGTGTCCGATACTAACGCGCCTTTTTGCACTCTCTTACTCCACTGGAATAGTCCTGTCTTCATGGAAGGCTGCCTGCGTGCACCCTGTGCCCAAAAAGGGCGACAGATCAGACCCATTGAATTATAGGCCTTTCGCTATTATCTCCCTTCTCTCTAAGGTGATGGAGCGA
Organism: Blastobasis adustella; assembly: GCA_907269095.1. Taxonomy (NCBI): domain Eukaryota; kingdom Metazoa; phylum Arthropoda; class Insecta; order Lepidoptera; family Blastobasidae; genus Blastobasis; species Blastobasis adustella. The sequence continues at coordinate 6,489,828 of OU026132.1, forward strand.
GTTATAAACACACAGCTTTTTGGTTACCTAGAAGAACACGATCTCTTGAGCGACCGTCAATATGGTTTCCTACATTGTCGCTCAACGGGTGATCTTCTAGTGTACCTAACACACCGTTGAGCTTTAGCTGTTGAGAGTCAAGGTGAGGCACTGGCTGTTGACCTAGATATGGCGAAGGCGTCCGATCGGGTCTGGCATACGGGTCTTCTATCGAAGTTACCATCATACGGGCTTCCCGAGGAATTGCAAGTGGGTAACTAGCTTTTTGTCCAGCAGATGCATCAAAGTCGTAGTTGACGGCTGTTGCTCCAATAGCTTGGACATTAACGCTGGTGTCCAGCAAGGCTCGGTGCTGTCTCCAACTGGTCCACCTTCATATCAATGATATGCTGTCCATTGACGGCATTCATTGCTATGCGGATGACAGTACTGGAGGGAGTTATACGGGTCGTGCCATAGTGGAGGAAAATCGCGAAGTACTTGTGTTTAAAATCGAGAATACTTTGTCTAATATCTCCGATTGGGGACGACTAAATCTAGTCCAATTAAACCCCACTAAGACACAAGTATGCGCGTTTACTGCCAAGAAAACTCCATTAGTTGTAGCTCCTCAGTTCCAACATACAGGTGTCGATATCTCTCGTGACTTTCAGTTTCGCAGTCATTTGGAAGAAAAGGTCAAGCTCGCATCTTAAAAGCTGGATGTACTTAACAGATCAAAGCAATACTTCACGCCGGGGTAACGGCTTCTCCTATATAAGGCTCGAGTCAGACCCCATTTGGAGTATGGCTCCCATCTATGGGCGGGAGCACCGGCATATCAGCTTGGTCCTTGTGTCTCGATTTCGCCTCCCTTTGTTTGTTCTATCGCTTGTACAACGGTGTTTGTTCTGAAGAACTGTTTGACATGATGTCTAGAGCTACAATCTATCATCGCACCGCTCGCCACCGACAGGGAGTTTATCCTCACACCTTGGTGCCAAATTAGTCGCGAGCTGTGCGGTTCCGAAGGAACTTATTCCCACGCACACTAAAATTGTGGAATGAACTACATGGAGAGGCTTTCCCTGGAGAGTACAACATGGAGTTCTTCAAGAAAGGGATAAAAAGCTTTTTACGGGGCGGCAACGCGTGGGTGATGCCTCTGGTATTGCAAACGTCCATAGGCGATTATATTAAACCGTATCCAAATCAATCAATTTGTTTTGGAGATGACGTTTTGTTATCGAAATAAGAATATGTCTTGTTACGATAAGAATCTGAAGCAAACAAAAAAAGAGCTCTGTTGGCTAGATAAAGTTAATCGTCCATAAGACGCATTGCTAAGCCGCGATCATATCAACGGGGAAGAACTAATTCCTCAATCTTACATTTTATTCACGTGTAAAATAGGAGTATTTTTTTCTTCCCCGTTCATATTTAAAATGTCGCATCAACAAAATATGAACAAAAAAGTTGTATTTGCAAAGGCAGTGGGGCAACAGAGCTGGCAAAATCCCAAAACTAAACCAAAAGTCCCCATTTCTGGATCATTATCTTGGCGTTAATGTTCCGGTTGTGCTCTCGATCCAGGATTTGGCAGATCAGATAAATACAGTGGAACGACTGCTATTTGACCTCCACGACATTGCTACGGGAACCTGACCAGATTGCTTCATGGTTCACCTTAATGTGCAGGTTACATCAGGATGTTTTCCCTCACCGAGAGAACATTGGTTAGTATTCAACTAAAGCACATAACTCATAAAAGAGTCATTGGTACATTGCCGCAGCGGGATTCGAACCCGGTACCTCTCGCTTACGAGTCGGATACCTTACCGCTCGGCAACCGATGCTCTAAAAATGCCCCGTTCCTGGATAATTCCCCCAATAATTAGGTACATTCGTGAAAGTATACTGAATAATGCTACAAAATACATAGGACACCTTACATCTAATTCAAACGGAACCCATTGGAATTCCTACCTAGCCAGTACTATGTGTGCTCATAGAGACAGGCTAAAGACCTACGTCCTACTTGCTCCGACCTATCTAAGCCTACCGTCCTTCTTCCTACATGCTTCAACCTACTGAACTGATTAAAGCCCCGGCTGCCCTACAGGAGCAACAACCTAACCCGGAAGCTTACTTAACTTAGGTATACAACACCCAGACCCGTAACAGAAATTAAAATTCATCCTTTCAATTTTTGCACGGCCGGGAATCGAACCTCCTCGTGGGGAACCTCGGAGGGACCTCTGCGTGGCAACCGGCATGTTAACCATTTGCGTTTAGGGTAAGACGTTGTGTGTTTCTGTCATCACCATCACTATCACAGCCCATAGCAGTCCACTGCAGGACTTAGGATCTCTCCCACGAAACGGAAGGTCATTGCCATAATCTCCACGCTTGGCAGGCGTGTGGAGATCACAGTCTTGTATATATAAAAATGGAAAACGCTGCTCTCCATTTTGCAGCCTACGGAGACTCTAGATCTTTTGCCTTGATAACATTCGTCGATAACATAGTCGCCTTGTACGACACCCACGAGTGTAAAGGGTTGGTGCTATTCTACTCTGCCAGACACCACACGGCTGGGTGTGTTTGTGCAAATCAATGTCATCCTTCATCTCCAGAAACCTTTTTATTCCTTTCGTGAAGAACTCTATGTTGTACTCTCCAGGAAAAACCTCTCCATGTAGTTCATTCCACAACCTTAGTGTGCGTGGGAAAAACTTCCTTCGGGACCGCACAGCTCGCGAGTAATTTGGCACCAAGGTGTGAGGATAAACTCCCTGTCGGTGGCGAGCGGTGCGATGATAGAATGTAGCTCTAGACATCATGTCAAACAGTTCTTCAGAACAAATACCGTTGTACAAGCGATAGAACAAACATAGGGAGGCGAAATCGAGACACAAGGACCAAACTGATATGCCGGTGCTCCCGCCCATAGATGGGAGCCATACTCCAAATGGGGTCTGACTCGAGCCTTATATAGGAGAAGCCGTTACCCCGGCGTGAAGTATTGCTTTGATCTGTTAAGTACATCCAGCTTTTAAGATGCGAGCTTGACCTTTTCTTCCAAATGACTGCGAAACTGAAAGTCACGAGAGATATCGACACCTGTATCCTGGAACTGAGGAGCTACAACTAATGGAGTTTTCTTGGCAGTAAACGCGCATACTTGTGTCTTAGTGGGGTTTAATTGGACTAGATTTAGTCGTCCATAATCGGAGATATTAGACAAAGTATTCTCGATTTTAAACACAAGTACTTCGCGATTTTCCTCCACTATGGCACGACCCGTATAACTCCCTCCAGTACTGTCATCCGCATAACAATGAATGCCGTCAATAGACAGCATATCATTGATATGAAGGTGGACCAGTTGGAGACAGCACCGAGCCTTGCTGGACACCAGCGTTAATGTCCAAGCTATTGGAGCAACAGCCGTCAACTACGACTTTGATGCATCTGCTGGACAAAAAGCTAGTTACCCACTTGCAATCCCTCGGGAAGCCTGTATGATGGTAACTTCGATAGAAGACCCGTATGCCAGACCCGATCGAACGCCTTCGCCATATCTAGGTCAACAGCCAGTGCCTCACCTTGACTCTCAACAGCTAAAGCACAACGGTGTGTTAGGTACACTAGAAGATCACCCGTTGAGCGACAATGTCGGAAACCATATTGACGGTCGCTCAAGAGATCGTGTTCTTCTAGGTAACCAAAAAGCTGTGTGTTTATAACTCGCTCCATCACCTTAGAGAGAAGGGAGGTAATAGCGAAAGGCCTATAATTCAATGGGTCTGATCTGTCGCCCTTTTTGGGCACAGGGTGCACGCGGGCAGCCTTCCATGAAGACTAGGGACAGGGACTATTCCAGTGGAGTATGAGAGTGCAAAAAGGCGCGTTAGTATCGGACACAATTCGGGAGCACACATTTTAAGGTCCACCGCCGGAATACCATCACGCCCACTCGACTTTCGAACATCTAGAGAGAGTAGCGCCCGCTGTACCTTCCATTGAGAAATGAATATTTGAATGAATGAATGAATAACGCTTTATTGCACAATCAAAAGAATACAATGGGTACATAAAATTAACAGCAGGAGAAGCAACAGGAGGCCTTATCGCTTAAAGCGATTTCTTCCAGGCAACCTTTTTGGGTAGATTTAGAGAATTGTCGACAGAAGTGCAAGATAAGAAAATACACTGAGAGTAAGCCCGTTCAACCTAAAGACATATTGGTGTGATTTTAATAAATACTAATAAAACTATAGATAAAATATACCTAGCATAATACTATAAATACATATTTAAAAACAGAATAGAAGAGAGTAACGTTTCTCTAGAATGAAATACAACAAACATATAAGGTGCCCAACAAGAATTATGAGAAGCAATAGACTTAAAAGCTTTATGGAACAGACTGTAGAAGATGAGCTTTAACCAGTCTTTTAAAAGATGGTGCAGTTTTGGCTTGGCGGATGTTTTGGACAGGCAATGAATTCCACAGTCTAATCGACTGGACAGTAAAGGATTTGGAATGGAACTTAGATGAGTGAAGAAGAAAATTAAGTAGTAAATTATCAGAAGAGCGGAGGGGAAGGGAGTGAGATTCAGATAGAAACTGGAAACATTCTTTAAGGTAGGATGGGGTAATGGGATTGAATAGTACCCCATATGAAAGCGAAAGCATGTGAAGGTCCCTTCGCAAACGGATCGGCAGCCACGTGAGCTCCTTACGGTACTCTGACATGTGATCGTATTTACATTCACATGTTTTGGAGGCGCTCCACTTTGCCGTACTGTTCAGCCGTGATGTCAGGGTAGCAACAATCTGCATAATCAAGGATGGAATGAAGGAGACCCTGAGCAAGCGCAATCTTCGTGGAAGTGGGTAGGAAGTTTCGGAGTCGTTTAAGAGATTTCGATATTAGATATTTCCGGCATTGATTTGCCGCACCACGGGATGGTAGGCGGGTCGGCGTCTGCGTCGTTCAGGGTCAAGTTTGAGGCAAAGAGAGCACCCAATAAATTGGCTTTCTCTATTGCACTATAGACCAGGGTAACATCAGGCTTATGCAGTGGTGAAAAGGACGACTGATTAAAGTTTCTCTCGGCAGCTTTGGCGAGCGACCAGAAAACCCGGCTACCAAAAAGATATTTCGTGAGTCGGTCGCCAATTCTGCTAACGAAGGCGAACTTTGCCGATCGCCCTCTTGCTGTTCCTCGAGACAGAATTTAACTTCTGTTTTGCATCAGCAATATGAGCGTCCCGATTGAGACGAGCAGTGGTCCAAGCTTCGTACGCAGATTGCTTCGCTCGTCGAGCCTCTCTGCATGGCCGATTAATCCACGGTCGTCTCCGTGCACCAGTAGGCACTAGCGGGTTAGGAATGAAGCAGTCCATACCCGCTAAGATGATCTCAGCGACTGCGGTGGCACAGGTATCAGAATTATCCGATGCAAAGCAGAGCTGCCTCCACGGGTACAATGCGTAAAATTCATGCAATCCATCCCAGTCTGCTGACTTATTTAGTGGGCCCGGGAGAGTCGAATAGTGCACAAGGCACTTTTGTGCGCAGAAGGCTTTGATCCGACGAGCCAAGAGGCGCATCCCCGGAGATGGAGTAACGTTGAAAAGCGCTCAATTGCCTGATTTACGAAGTCAAGCCTCTGACTGGCATCTTGGGGCTTTAATTCTTGCACCAATTGAATTTTGTAGCTTTAGATCTTACGTACGTATTTATCTGTATAAATACACACATACACCTATGAAGAGTAGACATAATAAACATCATTTCACATATTGTGATTTGGCCGTAAGCGAGTGATCGTCTAGTTATCGATTTAAATTTTCGGACCCATTACGTTGTGTATAAATTTTGAAAAAGTCACAAGGAATATGTAAGTTTATAGCAATACTCTTTCAATCAACCGCATGAATATTCGGAAATATTCACAATTGAATAAGATTCAGTTCACATAAATAAAAATAAAATAAAATATCAAAATCCGCATAAATGAAACATAAACCCGCGTAAATAAGTTGATTAAAATGTAATCCACGCAAATCGAAATAGTCATACAATTTATAAATTCCGCAAGAAATCAAACAAGGTATAAAGTTAACATGCGACTTAGCTTTGACAGCTCTCGAAACGGCAAACAGGATTCTTCTTTCTTCTGTGGCCACTCTAACCCTATTTTTGCGAAACCCTAAAGTTACCTAAATAATATGGAATTAGGACCTTTAGGTCTCGGAAACCTACCTAATCGACAGGATAAAACTGAGACTCCCATCCAACCTAACATCTCAGGCCTACAGCACCGTGGCTGGACTACATTTCCAGCCTACGTGCCGTTCCAGCGAAACCTTTGACATCGATCGACCCAATAACTTATTTTTAATCCATCACAAACCATCACACATATTCCGATCGTCTCGTCAAGCCTTACTATGGTCCTACCTATCGACTCACAAGTCATGGAGAGACAATTTTTATTTTATTTTAATTAATTCGCGCGCGTTTGTTGTGTGCCTACTGTGAGGGACGCTAACGACTCAGACCAGGTTTCGATCCAAACTCGAGATTCATGTCCGTAGGCAAATGTCACTAAAGCTTTAAAAGCACAAAGGTACTTCAACGGAACATGGGTCTACATCGTACCAGAATTCGGCGGCAAACCTAGACGTAGACTTAGTTAGAGCGCCTAGGCCATCGAAGACAAATTCTTCGTGTTTTTGTTAAGTGTATTCGAAGTCACATCCGAACCTGTGTCCCAGGTTAGTTTCTAAGTTTTTTGTTCCGTGAGGGTGAGTACTGATGATATATAATTTGGTAATCTTTTTCTTTTAAATTTGTGTTTTAATCACCTTTCACACTTACATTGAAATCTCTAAGAGCCCTACTCAATACTCTAATTACCACAAAAGTAATGAGAATGTAACTTACTGTTAGCTTTCGAAACTTAGAAACAAATATAGAACCAAAACAAACCAAATCACAGACACTACGGAGATAAAGACACAGATAGAGAACGAAATAAACGTCACAAGCTGAAAATAACACAAAGTAATAAAGCACAAACTAATTTAACAAATCACACGCGAGTTGTAATGAATTTTCCCGTGGAAATTTACAAAACATGGGGTTTCTTATTTACAGAAATGGATAAAATGATGTTCACGCGACGCGCCCCATGGGTTGACTGTCCCGTTTCTACTAGCCTGGCCACCTTGCTTGGATTCCTTATCTTCAAAATTCCCACATTCCAATATTTTAAACAAACAAAAAAAATGAAATATTTCTAATTTTATGAGGTCTAAGCGACTGCTCTTATAACGTTCGCACATCCATAAATTTAACAAACTGTTCCTGATAAACCGAAAATAGCTAAATGTTACAACAACTAGGGATGTATTACACACGACGTTTTATTTATTCAACGAGTCGATTAAATTTAAAATCGCAAAGATAAATACGCAAGCAAATGAATTCAATGTGGAATTCCTTTAGACAAAAGGTTATAGTGTAGGCAAGTATGAGTAACCAATATAATGACATTTTAGGTACTATAAACTCGACGTAATGTTAAATTAGACCAAGTATAGATAAATACCGAGGTTTAATTTCCATGAAGCAATTAAGTTTGAGTCATCAAACAAGTAGATTAAAATTAAGTTCTAGACTCGTTTAATATTTAGGTGTATTTTAATTCCTTTATTTATTTCGATATTTCGTTGAAACGTATTTGTATATTCACATCACTATCACTTGTGGGATTTTTTCATGGGTCCCATACTTAACGCAAAACATTTAAAATATTCTCGATATTTTGCCTGTCGTTCAACTAATCAATAGCGTAAATTTATTACGTGCTTTTGAAGTAAAATGTTATGCTTAACGTCAAATAAATTGTTTTAGTTTATTACAAAACCAAGTTTGGGTTAAGTATTTGAGAGCATTTGTTAAAATAAATCATGATAAGCAAACTATATTTTTACTCCACACTGCTCTGTGTATGATATGCCTATGCATTTCTTAGCCTATCAACTATAAACATACGATATATAAATAAATTGTACGGTGACGAACTCATGGTACATAGTGATCGTTACAGAGCGCCCCTTTGATTTGACATTTTCTTAATTACTGAAAGAAAGAAGAAAATTGAAAATCACTACTAGAAAACATTAAAACGACAAAGATTCCTAATCTATCCCATTATATTTTAGTTATGCATTCTTTCTGATTCAGGTTAAGAATAAGAGAAAGGCTTATGTACATTCTGAATTTCTAAATTTATTTAAAATTACATTTATTCTCACTGTGCCCCAAGCACTCCCCTTTTAATAAATAAACTTATTTAAACTTGCGTTTTACAATTCATCGCCCCTTGCAGTCTTAAAAGTACATGTTTTGATTCTTTCAAATACCTAACCTAAAATAGAAAACTTATATTTTTGTCACTATTGAAGTCAACATCGCAAGCCCAATGTCACTCGCAAACTTTTTATAAAGGTCACAGTCACACCATCTGTGTTGAAAATGATCCTTTTTTTTCATACGCACCTGTTTTGGGGTGAATGACCGTGTGTTAGTTTTTATAAATATTTTCATTTCCGGATTCCGCTTTTTGTTTTTTTGTTTACTATGAGGCGACAAGTAAGCGCGCGGTCCGTCAGATGATAAGCTTTAAAATCTCGTTATACTTTTTTAAAATAGAAATCAAATAAAGCGCACTTTTTTAATTGCGCAATTATTAATAAGCAAAACGCCCCTTAATGTCTCAGAATGAACGAGCCGAGAGCCCACCCGATTGAAAGTGGGAACTGTTTCTCATAATGTACGGTTCATAACTTTCGGTGTCCGGTTTAGTTTTAAATTCAATTTATCGTTATAAACTAATCGGTGCACACTGCCAGCCAATCGTTGCGCGTTTTTTAATTCAAAACCAATGGCAATCTAATATGTTAAGTGCTTATGCGAGGAATGCGCGTTGCTTAGCATCGCTGCGGGGCGGCAGGACGCCCGCGCCGGTCGCCGCTAGGGTTGAAAAGGCACGCGCGCGATAATACTGTGTATCTACCAACCATTTGCTTACAATAATATATGACGTTGAATCCGGACTCCTGTTATCATTTCCACAAGAATCTAGCCCGAGAACCCAACATAAGTGACAATACCCATGATCGATACATGTATTCACAAAGCCATACCCCTCTCCCGTAGTGGTAAACAGAGACTACTCCCGCTTCATGTTATTATACTGAAGAATCGCAGGTGCATCGTATTACGCCCCTCAATTCTCTAAATATTTTAAATCACACAAGATTTTATAATTACCTTAACACAAATATGACTTTAACTATTATTATTCAATTAGGTATTAAAATTTTAACAAAAGTGAAGAGCTGAATGTTATTGTTCTACGCCCCTTATTTCTCTTAATGTTTTAATAAAGTAACACAAGATTTAATCACTTTAATCTTTAAAGTTTCCATTACTGGAATTTCAAATGCATATACTAAGCTACAGTTACTCAACGCCCCTTAGATAAAAAAAATAAAGCTATCGGATAGTTTGTTTTAATTAATCAAAGACGTGGTTTATTAAACGAATACAGAAATTTTAACTTCGTCAATGTCCAAATCCGAAATGATACAAAAAGGGACCCCAGCTGTTCTAACTGTTAAGTGACCCACATTTTTTTCAATAGGCAACAAAAAATGCATTCCTTGTGAAGTGCGAACGACCCAAGATGTTCACACATGGTTAATATTTTTTTGTTTTCGCAGAAAAGCTAACGGTTATGACATGCTACGTTGTATTTCATAGCAACCAGGTTCTTTTGTCGCGTAATTGAATCCATTTATTCAATTTTTAATGACGCAATCATCCTGGTCACGGCACCAAATCTGTAACTTTCTAAGTCACCCTAATACGTATTTATCTGTATAAATACACACATACACCTATGAAGAGTAGACATAATAAACATCATTTCACATATTGTGATTTGGCCGTAAGCGAGTGATCGTCTAGTTATCGATTTAAATTTTCGGACCCATTACGTTGTGTATAAATTTTGAAAAAGTCACAAGGAATATGTAAGTTTATAGCAATACTCTTTCAATCAACCGCATGAATATTCGGAAATATTCACAATTGAATAAGATTCAGTTCACATAAATAAAAATAAAATAAAATATCAAAATCCGCATAAATGAAACATAAACCCGCGTAAATAAGTTGATTAAAATGTAATCCACGCAAATCGAAATAGTCATACAATTTATAAATTCCGCAAGAAATCAAACAAGGTATAAAGTTAACATGCGACTTAGCTTTGACAGCTCTCGAAACGGCAAACAGGATTCTTCTTTCTTCTGTGGCCACTCTAACCCTATTTTTGCGAAACCCTAAAGTTACCTAAATAATATGGAATTAGGACCTTTAGGTCTCGGAAACATACCTAATCGACAGGATAAAACTGAGACTCCCATCCAACCTAACATCTCAGGCCTACAGCACCGTGGCTGGACTACATTTCCAGCCTACGTGCCGTTCCAGCGAAACCTTTGACATCGATCGACCCAATAACTTATTTTTAATCCATCACAAACCATCACACATATTCCGATCGTCTCGTCAAGCCTTACTATGGTCCTACCTATCGACTCACAAGTCATGGAGAGACAATTTTTATTTTATTTTAATTAATTCGCGCGCGTTTGTTGTGTGCCTACTGTGAGGGACGCTAACGACTCAGACCAGGTTTCGATCCAAACTCGAGATTCATGTCCGTAGGCAAATGTCACTAAAGCTTTAAAAGCACAAAGGTACTTCAACGGAACATGGGTCTACATCGTACCAGAATTCGGCGGCAAACCTAGACGTAGACTTAGTTAGAGCGCCTAGGCCATCGAAGACAAATTCTTCGTGTTTTTGTTAAGTGTATTCGAAGTCACATCCGAACCTGTGTCCCAGGTTAGTTTCTAAGTTTTTTGTTCCGTGAGGGTGAGTACTGATGATATATAATTTGGTAATCTTTTTCTTTTAAATTTGTGTTTTAATCACCTTTCACACTTACATTGAAATCTCTAAGAGCCCTACTCAATACTCTAATTACCACAAAAGTAATGAGAATGTAACTTACTGTTAGCTTTCGAAACTTAGAAACAAATATAGAACCAAAACAAACCAAATCACAGACACTACGGAGATAAAGACACAGATAGAGAACGAAATAAACGTCACAAGCTGAAAATAACACAAAGTAATAAAGCACAAACTAATTTAACAAATCACACGCGAGTTGTAATGAATTTTCCCGTGGAAATTTACAAAACATGGGGTTTCTTATTTACAGAAATGGATAAAATGATGTTCACGCGACGCGCCCCATGGGTTGACTGTCCCGTTTCTACTAGCCTGGCCACCTTGCTTGGATTCCTTATCTTCAAAATTCCCACATTCCAATATTTTAAACAAACAAAAAAAATGAAATATTTCTAATTTTATGAGGTCTAAGCGACTGCTCTTATAACGTTCGCACATCCATAAATTTAACAAACTGTTCCTGATAAACCGAAAATAGCTAAATGTTACAACAACTAGGGATGTATTACACACGACGTTTTATTTATTCAACGAGTCGATTAAATTTAAAATCGCAAAGATAAATACGCAAGCAAATGAATTCAATGTGGAATTCCTTTAGACAAAAGGTTATAGTGTAGGCAAGTATGAGTAACCAATATAATGACATTTTAGGTACTATAAACTCGACGTAATGTTAAATTAGACCAAGTATAGATAAATACCGAGGTTTAATTTCCATGAAGCAATTAAGTTTGAGTCATCAAACAAGTAGATTAAAATTAAGTTCTAGACTCGTTTAATATTTAGGTGTATTTTAATTCCTTTATTTATTTCGATATTTCGTTGAAACGTATTTGTATATTCACATCACTATCACTTGTGGGATTTTTTCATGGGTCCCATACTTAACGCAAAACATTTAAAATATTCTCGATATTTTGCCTGTCGTTCAACTAATCAATAGCGTAAATTTATTACGTGCTTTTGAAGTAAAATGTTATGCTTAACGTCAAATAAATTGTTTTAGTTTATTACAAAACCAAGTTTGGGTTAAGTATTTGAGAGTATTTGTTAAAATAAATCATGATAAGCAAACTATATTTTTACTCCACACTGCTCTGTGTATGATATGCCTATGCATTTCTTAGCCTATCAACTATAAACATACGATATATAAATAAATTGTACGGTGACGAACTCATGGTACATAGTGATCGTTACAGAGCGCCCCTTTGATTTGACATTTTCTTAATTACTGAAAGAAAGAAGAAAATTGAAAATCACTACTAGAAAACATTAAAACGACAAAGATTCCTAATCTATCCCATTATATTTTAGTTATGCATTCTTTCTGATTCAGGTTAAGAATAAGAGAAAGGCTTATGTACATTCTGAATTTCTAAATTGATTTAAAATTACATTTATTCTCACTGTGCCCCAAGCACTCCCCTTTTAATAAATAAACTTATTTAAACTTGCGTTTTACAATTCATCGCCCCTTGCAGTCTTAAAAGTACATGTTTTGATTCTTTCAAATACCTAACCTAAAATAGAAAACTTATATTTTTGTCACTATTGAAGTCAACATCGCAAGCCCAATGTCACTCGCAAACTTTTTATAAAGGTCACAGTCACACCATCTGTGTTGAAAATGATCCTTTTTTTTCATACGCACCTGTTTTGGGGTGAATGACCGTGTGTTAGTTTTTATAAATATTTTCATTTCCGGATTCCGCTTTTTGTTTTTTTGTTTACTATGAGGCGACAAGTAAGCGCGCGGTCCGTCAGATGATAAGCTTTAAAATCTCGTTATACTTTTTTAAAATAGAAATCAAATAAAGCGCACTTTTTTAATTGCGCAATTATTAATAAGCAAAACGCCCCTTAATGTCTCAGAATGAACGAGCCGAGAGCCCACCCGATTGAAAGTGGGAACTGTTTCTCATAATGTACGGTTCATAACTTTCGGTGTCCGGTTTAGTTTTAAATTTAATTTATCGTTATAAACTAATCGGTGCACACTGCCAGCCAATCGTTGCGCGTTTTTTAATTCAAAACCAATGGCAATCTAATATGTTAAGTGCTTATGCGAGGAATGCGCGTTGCTTAGCATCGCTGCGGGGCGGCAGGACGCCCGCGCCGGTCGCCGCTAGGGTTGAAAAGGCACGCGCGCGATAATACTGTGTATCTACCAACCATTTGCTTACAATAATATATGACGTTGAATCCGGACTCCTGTTATCATTTCCACAAGAATCTAGCCCGAGAACCCAACATAAGTGACAATACCCATGATCGATACATGTATTCACAAAGCCATACCCCTCTCCCGTAGTGGTAAACAGAGACTACTCCCGCTTCATGTTATTATACTGAAGAATCGCAGGTGCATCGTATTACGCCCCTCAATTCTCTAAATATTTTAAATCACACAAGATTTTATAATTACCTTAACACAAATATGACTTTAACTATTATTATTCAATTAGGTATTAAAATTTTAACAAAAGTGAAGAGCTGAATGTTATTGTTCTACGCCCCTTATTTCTCTTAATGTTTTAATAAAGTAACACAAGATTTAATCACTTTAATCTTTAAAGTTTCCATTACTGGAATTTCAAATGCATATACTAAGCTACAGTTACTCAACGCCCCTTAGATAAAAAAAATAAAGCTATCGGATAGTTTGTTTTAATTAATCAAAGACGTGGTTTATTAAACGAATACAGAAATTTTAACTTCGTCAATGTCCAAATCCGAAATGATACAAAAAGGGACCCCAGCTGTTCTAACTGTTAAGTGACCCACATTTTTTTCAATAGGCAACAAAAAATGCATTCCTTGTGAAGTGCGAACGACCCAAGATGTTCACACATGGTTAATATTTTTTTGTTTTCGCAGAAAAGCTAACGGTTATGACATGCTACGTTGTATTTCATAGCAACCAGGTTCTTTTGTCGCGTAATTGAATCCATTTATTCAATTTTTAATGACGCAATCATCCTGGTCACGGCACCAAATCTGTAACTTTCTAAGTCACCCTAATACGTATTTATCTGTATAAATACACACATACACCTATGAAGAGTAGACATAATAAACATCATTTCACATATTGTGATTTGGCCGTAAGCGAGTGATCGTCTAGTTATCGATTTAAATTTTCGGACCCATTACGTTGTGTATAAATTTTGAAAAAGTCACAAGGAATATGTAAGTTTATAGCAATACTCTTTCAATCAACCGCATGAATATTCGGAAATATTCACAATTGAATAAGATTCAGTTCACATAAATAAAAATAAAATAAAATATCAAAATCCGCATAAATGAAACATAAACCCGCGTAAATAAGTTGATTAAAATGTAATCCACGCAAATCGAAATAGTCATACAATTTATAAATTCCGCAAGAAATCAAACAAGGTATAAAGTTAACATGCGACTTAGCTTTGACAGCTCTCGAAACGGCAAACAGGATTCTTCTTTCTTCTGTGGCCACTCTAACCCTATTTTTGCGAAACCCTAAAGTTACCTAAATAATATGGAATTAGGACCTTTAGGTCTCGGAAACCTACCTAATCGACAGGATAAAACTGAGACTCCCATCCAACCTAACATCTCAGGCCTACAGCACCGTGGCTGGACTACATTTCCAGCCTACGTGCCGTTCCAGCGAAACCTTTGACATCGATCGACCCAATAACTTATTTTTAATCCATCACAAACCATCACACATATTCCGATCGTCTCGTCAAGCCTTACTATGGTCCTACCTATCGACTCACAAGTCATGGAGAGACAATTTTTATTTTATTTTAATTAATTCGCGCGCGTTTGTTGTGTGCCTACTGTGAGGGACGCTAACGACTCAGACCAGGTTTCGATCCAAACTCGAGATTCATGTCCGTAGGCAAATGTCACTAAAGCTTTAAAAGCACAAAGGTACTTAAACGGAACATGGGTCTAAATCGTACCAGAATTCGGCGGCAAACCTAGACGTAGACTTAGTTAGAGCGCCTAGGCCATCGAAGACAAATTCTTCGTGTTTTTGTTAAGTGTATTCGAAGTCACATCCGAACCTGTGTCCCAGGTTAGTTTCTAAGTTTTTTGTTCAGTGAGGGTGAGTACTGATGATATATAATTTGGTAATCTTTTTCTTTTAAATTTGTGTTTTAATCACCTTTCACACTTACATTGAAATCTCTAAGAGCCCTACTCAATACTCTAATTACCACAAAAGTAATGAGAATGTAACTTACTGTTAGCTTTCGAAACTTAGAAACAAATATAGAACCAAAACAAACCAAATCACAGACACTACGGAGATAAAGACACAGATAGAGAACGAAATAAACGTCACAAGCTGAAAATAACACAAAGTAATAAAGCACAAACTAATTTAACAAATCACACGCGAGTTGTAATGAATTTTCCCGTGGAAATTTACAAAACATGGGGTTTCTTAGTTACGGAAATGGATAAAATGATGTTCACGCGACGCGCCCCATGGGTTGACTGTCCCGTTTCTACTAGCCTGGCCACCTTGCTTGGATTCCTTATCTTCAAAATTCCCACAGTCCAATATTTTAAACAAACAAAAAAAATGAAATATTTCTAATTTTATGAGGTCTAAGCGACTGCTCTTATAACGTTCGCACATCCATAAATTTAACAAACTGTTCCTGATAAACCGAAAATAGCTAAATGTTACAACAACTAGGGATGTATTACACACGACGTTTTATTTATTCAACGAGTCGATTAAATTTAAAATCGCAAAGATAAATACGCAAGCAAATGAATTCAATGTGGAATTCCTTTAGACAAAAGGTTATAGTGTAGGCAAGTATGAGTAACCAATATAATGACATTTTAGGTACTATAAACTCGACGTAATGTTAAATTAGACCAAGTATAGATAAATACCGAGGTTTAATTTCCATGAAGCAATTAAGTTTGAGTCATCAAACAAGTAGATTAAAATTAAGTTCTAGACTCGTTTAATATTTAGGTGTATTTTAATTCCTTTATTTATTTCGATATTTCGTTGAAACGTATTTGTATATTCACATCACTATCACTTGTGGGATTTTGTCATGGGTCCCATACTTAACGCAAAACATTTAAAATATTCTCGATATTTTGCCTGTCGTTCAACTAATCAATAGCGTAAATTTATTACGTGCTTTTGAAGTAAAATGTTATGCTTAACGTCAAATAAATTTTTTTAGTTTATTACAAAACCAAGTTTGGGTTAAGTATTTGAGAGCATTTGTTAAAATAAATCATGATAAGCAAACATATTTTTACTCCACACTGCTCTGTGTATGATATGCCTATGCATTTCTTAGCCTATCAACTATAAACATACGATATATAAATAAATTGTACGGTGACGAACTCATGGTACATAGTGATCGTTACAGTACTCATTCCGAATCCTGTAAGACCTTGTAACACCTCCTAATTTATGTCTTTCTTAATCTTTATTGATGACCTACTAAACAAACAATTAGGTAAATTACGAAATAAAGCAAAAAGTAAACAATGGTAGACACTCATTTTGTTACAAATTTATTATTTGGGTTACAGAACAAATAAATCCACCAATAGGTTGTTGGTTAAACAAGGAACATTAAATTTAAAGTAAAATGTGATAATCAATAATCAATTTATTCATAATATAAATTATACGTCTAATATGGTAAACGAATTATAAACATAATTACATCATGTGTCTTAATAATAATAATAAATTACAATAATTAATGTATTATACTTGCGATTTTGTCTTTTATTTATTTCTTACAAAACTCTTCAAAACTGTAATTCAAAAACTCTTCAAAACTGTAGAACGATTGCTCGATCAACCATCTCTTAAGTTTTACTTTGAATGTTGTCTTACTCAGAGCTGCCCGTATGGTATCCGGTATTTTGTTATACAGCAGAGGACTCATGGCGTGTATCGTGCGCGTCACCCGCTCCAGCTGGTCGGGTATTGTATCCAGACGGTCCTGGTTTCGATGCCCATGATTTTTGTTATCACCTCTCTTTTGGAATAAATCTAAATTGGCACGCGCGTATACTGCGACCTGTAGTACCAACAGGCTAGACAAGGTCAATATACCTAGGGACACGAAGTGAGGCCTTGCCGATTCCTCCACCGAGATAACGATGCCATGAAGCCTTCAAAAATGGATGACCACTTATCAAGAGTACATGCTGACAAAAAAAGTAAGCCCTTGTCATTTTTTCAAGCACTTAAAGAAAAACTAGACAAAAGGCCACCCATAAGATCGATGTTTGCGTCATCATCTATTAAAGACGATGATGGTTTACGAGCGTCCTATAATATATCTTTACTAATAGCGAAGTCGGGGAAACCCCACACAATTGGAGAGCAGCTTATCTTACCAGCCATTGCGGAGGTCCTTAACAATGTATTGCACAAACCCGCACATTATATTTTAAAGAGAATACCTTTGAGCAATAACACCGTTCAGAGACGCATAGACGAAATGGGAAGCGATGTGGAAAACATTTTATGCAAGTTCTTACAGATCAACAGATTCTCTCTCCAGTTGGACGAGTCTACATTATCCGGCAATGAAGCTCTGTTGTTAGGATATGTTCGATTTATCAAAGATGAAAATATGTGCCAAGAACTGCTTTTTGCTACATATTTAGAGACTGATACCAGAGGAGAATCGATTTTTCAGGCCGTGGAACATTTTTTTACTGACAAAGCTATTCCATGGAAGAACATTGTTTCTGTTGCGACTAATGGTGCACTGTCTATGGTTGGTCGTCATCGTGGTTTTATAGCTCACTTAAAGCGGCAACTGCCTGATGTACTGGTCATTCACTGCGTGATTCACAGGCAGCATTTAGTAGCAAAATAGCTAAGTCCTAGATTGCATAAGTCTTTACAATATGTAATAAATGCTATCAACAAGATTCGACCAATACATTTTGCCTCAGTCTTCCTGGGTTTCAGGCAAAATTACGTATCGTCAGCAAATCTACTTCTTCTTCTTCTTCGTCGAGTAAATTTTCGACAACCCTATATCTGGCTTGCCTAGTAGTCGGCCACGGCAACGGCATTATCAGTCGCCAGGAGCAGTTCCTCCCTAGTGCAAGCAGCAGGATAAAGAGGACAAGAGAGCAGATGCTCCATGGTTTGGGATGGAGCTCCACAGTCACATCGCTGCTGTGTCTGGTCGATGAAGCCCCACTTAGCCAGAGAGTCTTTGCAGCGGCCAACTTGTGTCCGTAAACGGTTAAGTGACTTTCAAGTTGGTCACTCCAGCTCGTATCCTGGTGGCAAGGATTCAGAGGATGTGATGGATCCAGGAGGCTCTGGGTATATTAGGCAAGCCACAGCTGCTCCCTTGCCTCTCTAGAAGGTTCGTTAGCGGAGATGGTAGACCTCAGGAAACAGCTCCGCCTTTTGACGCGTGCGGGGCATTACATGACCATTCAGTGGGTGTCATGCGTATATTTCCTGTCTGAGTTTCTCCTCTACACAGGCCACTTCGCGCCGTACACATGGTGGGGCAATACCTGCTAAGGGATATACCATTCCAGGCGGTGTAGGCTTGAAGCAGCCCGTTTAATACGGCGTGTCTCGTTTAAGGCCTTGTCGACTTCCTTCGCATGGGCGCATCGGTGCCACACTGGGCACGCATATTCAACTGCCGAGTATGAAAGCGAGAGGCCCGGCGTCCGGAGAACATGCGGATCTGCTCCCCAGGTAGAAAATGTTAGACGTAGTAGCAGATTATTTCGTGCACAAAACTTTTTGCCTTGCATTGCTTTGTAAGTCAGTTGACGCCTCGCCACGATCGTTTCAGAGCTCGGTTCGCGTCTCGGTTGCGCAGATGGAACGCACATGATTGAGTTTTAGACGGATTCGGCCTTAGGGCATTTGCATCGTAGTATTCACCAAGTGCTACCAGTGCTACCTTGAGCGATATTTTGGCTGGCATCGCGAGCAAATCTACTGTGGGTGAGGTACTCGCCGTAAATACTGAGCTTGAGCGAGATGCAAATATGGTATAAGGACTTATGCTAAGTGATTTTGACGAATGGGTGGGGCTGGGGCCTAATTTTCGCGATGTTACATCTCGAATTGGACATTTTTTCTAGCCGCGAACTTCCATTAATAATGACATTTAAATGTGTATTGCAGCCATTACATGATTTATTAACTATCCTCGTTAGTTGTTGGTGCACGCCATCATCAAACCTGTCTGTCGACGCTGCGATTCTCAGTACAACGTTTATACCTGTTTATTAAACTGTTGACATCTAGTGTTTGACAGCCCGACGCTTCCTGAGTCGGTGACGCAGGGAGCGTCGGCGACGCTTCTTGCGTTATTGACGCTCCTCGGGTCGGCGACGCTTGTTATAATCCGGGCCAACTCAGGTAACTTTGAAGTTGCCGACTGTAATTACGCATAAACGCTCATAAATAGTAAATAAATATTGGATTCATTTTATAAATAGGGAATTTCCCTAATTGTTTGCTTTTAGATTAGTAAGTGGGGAGATATCAAGTAGTATGGATCTTTGCTTCAGTACCATGGATCTTTGCTATCAAAATCTTAGAGGGGACCTAATGCAGTAGGAATCAACTTCTGTATTAAGTATTTCTCGATCTGCAAAGAGTCCTAGACAGTATCTTCTGGAGGTGATCCGGTGGGCCCTAAGTTCCAAATTTAGTTTTGGACAGTATCCTCACTGAGGTCGTTGTTAAAAGCATCGTCTGTAGGCCATACAAATCCTTTCCCGTTTACCGTGGGTATTTATAAAAGTTCAGCCCTGAGCCCTTAATTGCTCTTTGTTGTGCTCGATGTCCTCTCAAAAACAAGTGAAAGAGTATGTAGGTATGTTCCTCACTAAATAATACATAAAAGTTCTGATTAAATATCACATCATCGGATGGGACCATAAGGCACTCCGCACATGACGCGATATCCACGCAACAGACACGCGACAGACACGCGACAGCGGCGCGACGGACACACGCAGGATGCATGCAGGATGCATGCAGGACGCATGCAGCACGCATTCACTTCGAACACGACGCGGCACTGTCAAGTGACGGTTTACAAAGATCATTTGGCACGTGGCCGAAATCAGAATTGACGCTGCCATCTTGTAAAGCGTCATTTTGACAGACAGCTGGAGTTGATGTTTGACACTCACGCCCTCATCCAAATGCCAAATGATCCTTGTAACTGTGATGCAATGAGGAAAGAAAAAAGCTCCTTTTAAGAGAAGAGAGCACAATGTCAAATAATGCGTGAAACATATGTGCACAAACTAGAAGAACTATACATAAAATTCCATTGCATCATAGTTTATCTTATCTTATACATACCTACACTCAGCAGCACAAAAACGTGTCCAAGTGCTTGTCGCAAATTTATAAAGAAACTATGGGATATTTATGAGATGTTTAGTCGTGCGTATAGATTTGAAACAACTTGTTTAGTTTATCTACTTAGTGCTATGACTCACTTTTTCTAACAATCGGTGCCAGAACTGTTTTCAACGTTCATCCAAGAGGTAAGTTTATATGTGAGGTTTTTTTTATATGTGAGTCTAAGACAAATCATTATTTATTTGTTAGAATTAAAACACTTTTTAAACAAGTTCCACTATAATTATTATTTTTTATTTGTCACTTACTGTTACCCAAATTGGTCAGGCGGTCTTCTTAGCCAATTTGGGGCCAATTATCACTATATTATTTGCACTGTAAGAGGTACCCGTCACAATGAACGGTCACAGGTACGAGTATTTAACGCTAAAGTTGTATCGAAAAATGGCTTACTATTTTTTTCAACTATAAAGTACTGAGGCTAAATACAACGTACTCATTGGTTCATTCAAATTAAGTAGGTACGCTAAGGCGGCTTTCACGGTGTGGATTTTACCTGCGATTTTAATCTGTGTTACAAAAAATAAATCTAAAATATAATAAAATCGTAAAGACAAAAAGTCTGTACATTGAAGATTATCGAAAGAAAACCAACGAGAGCGACTTAAAACAACCACCTGAACACGTTACGACAATTTTAAAATTTTATGTTTGTCTATCTGTCTGTTTGAACGCGCATCACATAAAAACCGCTGAACAGAGTTCCATGAAATTTGGTATAGCAATAGAATATCCTCGGCCAACATTTAGGCTATAAAACAAATCAAAACTTGCTTGAGAAATAATAAACCAGCAATAAAAACCTCTGGTGCGGTAAAAAGATAGTATTTTCTATAGGTCCACTGATTGGCGCATGAATGATTTAATTCCCAGTACATTTACAATAGCTAGAGAGGTCAACGTATTTTTGACAGAGATGATAAACATTTATAGTCTTACCACAAAAAAGTTAAACAAGGGTTGGACATCTGTTGAACACATGTTTAGAAAAAGTCGTACCATAAAAGAGCTTCCCTGTGCTTCTCTCCATACCAAGATTGTCTGGAAGAGATCAAATTAGTGATAAGACCGCCCTTTGTGCTACCTAGCATATTTTTTTTGTATCTGTACTTGTGTCCTCTGGTGCAATAAAGAGTTTTTATTGTATTGTGTATTGTATTGTAAAAGAGTGTCTAACGGTTGTCTAGAGTTGTTTTAGCAGATGTTGGTTTAGCGCGTGTCCATCTTGCATCTATTGAATGAATGATTGAATGCTATAATAGGACCACGCTAAGTCCGAATCGACTGACAGTAGTAAAAATTATAAAATGTGAATATGGCAATAATCTAGGGATAATCTTTCCTTGTCAGTCCTTCTTGTAAGCATTCAGATATTTGGTTGAACTTGTACTTTTGGTTTGATTAAATTATTAATCATGCTAATATATATCACTCTCAAATCCTTTTTAATTGTTTGCCCATTATTTGATAATATTCTTCACAACTCACGAAAATAAACAATCCTACAGAAATCAAATTGTTTGTTATGACTTTTATGAATGACGTTCTATTACTTTTAAAAAACTTGTAATAAGTTGCCATACAGAGATTTTTTTTTATTAAGGTAATTGAAGTTAATCTTAGGTACGTGTTTGCGAGAAACTACCTATGTAGTGCTCCTGTATATTTTATTAACTGCGACGTACTTTTTATAAGAATTCCGATGGAAAATTACTATTCAAGTCATTATAACTACTCATATTATACCTACCACCTATTCATCTTATGTTATAATGGTATAGGCAAGCAGACTCCGGCCCTGCAAAACAAAACACTACTGGCTTTCGAATGTCACAATTTAAAAGAAATCGAAGAAATGAAGTGAACTGACAAATAAAATGAAAATAGATTATTCTGTGCAAAGACTTTTTATCCCCTATACTTTTTCTTTATGCGTAGTCTATATCTTTAATAGATATCGTAACTTATGGTGACTTAGAATCATCAGAGAATTTTATTATTTATTTATTTATTAAAACTTTATGCACTAAAGTTACATTGGCGGACTTAAAGCTAAAGTAGCCTTATCTACCAGTCAACCGTGAAAAAAAAATCGAAAACGGTAGGCGGTGCGGGAGAAACAATAAGAAAAGGTGAAGGAAGGGATACTTTACATCTATAAATGCAAAATTTATACAATTTTACAAAGATATAAGAAATAGTTAAACAACAAATACATACTAAAGATAGGTACATAGGAGTAAATAATAGGGGGAATAATTTAATTATGGGGAATGCAGATAATACTTGTGTACAGCCTTTTTGAACGAGAATATTTAGAAAAATTTCTCTACAAAATTTATTCGGTATCAAATATCTGAATGGAGGCCATTAATCCAATATTTTTTCTTTTTGTTTTCCTGCTAAGCCCTTTTCAGATAGTTATATAGTAACCTATATTTAAAAGATAACTTCAACAGCGCTACTAAATTATGTTTTGCCCACAAGAACAAACAATATCATTAAAAATCTCTTAGAGAAATTATTAAAACGTTCCCTCTTTCCTGATATTAGGTAACATAGCCACACGTCGGAAAGGTCCATAATAGGTATCTGAAACCAAGTTCCGACACTGCTCCGACAAACCCTAGCCCATAGAGATAAAATTTACTTACATTTTATCTCTATTCCCTAGTATATAAATTTTTGACTCTATAATGTAAATACATACAGATTACTAAATACAATTCCAATTATATTACAATAATATAACACTTATGAAGCTAGCTAGCACGGTTAAGCCCCATAATCCAATCTGGTCAGGTTCCCCTGTTAACAGATGTCCGTCAGATGACAGTCGCTCCACTATAATTGCCTGATCTGCCAAATCATGGATCGAGACGGACCCCGGGTCCTTGCGCGCGAGACCACAACCGGGACTTTATCGTCAAGATGACCATCCAAGATGTATGGTTCATTTTAAATTGTCATTGAAGGATCGGTATTTTGTTTATGTTCAGAGGCCCACGCGGATGTAGTCGCGGGCAACAGGTAGTATATAATAATAATATGGATAAACGGCTGTCAATCGGCACGCTCATGGCCTATCATCGCCATGGAAACCATAACCAATTATCCTGTCCTCTGGTTTTATTCGTCATTGCTGGGGGGCTATGGGCTAACTCACTAAAAAATGAATTTGTCATATAAAAATCTTACACTACTCTAATTTTGTAGACGCTATGGCCGTAGATAATAATGTAGATGACGTAGTGTAGAATTATATGTGTCTCAGTACCCTGTCACGACTATTTTTGAAATCTAATGTATTTTCGGCATACCATTATCTCACGAACCGCTCAATCAAGCCCAGCACACCAGGTGTCAGGTAATAGAGTCACTCGGCGCCCTTCCACCAACAGTAAGTACTAATAATTTTGATACCTAACTTACGTCAGTCATTTGGGCCAGAAAATTTGTAATTTTCCTCGTTAAAGACTAAATATATCGGAACTGAAAGTCAGTTTGCGAAAATATAATGTGCCTTGTGATTTTCAGAATTAAATCTCTCTTATAGCACTATCATTGTGGGTACCAAAAGCACTTACAAAATATTATAACACCATTCACTTAGTGTGATGAGTAATAATTTGACGAATAGGCACACACCAGCGCGCAGAAAGAACCTGGGTTCGAACTTGTACCCAGGATAGTGAAAGTACGAAATATCGGCCTGTCGTTGTACTGTCCGCCATTTTGATTGCAAAAATTTCACAAGTCCCGGGTTGGTGTTTTGCATTTGTGGGAATGTGCGTGTTTCATATTTTACGTAATTAATTGTAAAAAGTCGCAACACGCAATAAAATCCCGAGTTGGTGTTTTGCGCTGGTGGTATTGTGTGCCTAATACGGTCCATCGTTTGAGACTAAAATCAAATAAATCGGCCGAGAACTCAGAAAATAGCAATGATTAGAAGATACCCCAACCCCCCAAAGCGACTCTAATGTAGCGTACCGCTAGCTTTAAACTGTTATGACTAGAAAACGATTAGTCCTAGAAGACAAGTTTCTAAAGAGAAATGATAGTAATCGTCGAGATTTACATTTCGGATGACAGCTGTCAAACTTAAAATAGTTGTAACTCGGAAACTAAAGGTCCTAGAACACTAGTTGCTAAAGGGAAATGATAGCACACCCCGAGATCTACGTTTCGGATGACAGCTGTCAAACTTAAAATAGTTATAACTCGGAAACTAGTAGCCCTAGAACACTACTTGCTAAAGAGAAATGGTAGTACTCGTCGAGATCTACATTTCGAATGACAGCTGTCAAACTTAAAACAGTTATAGCTCGGCAACTGAAGGTTCTAGAATACTATTTTCTAAAGAGAAATGATAGTACTCGTCGAGATCTACATTTCGGATGACAGCTGTCAAACTTAAAATAGTTATAATTTGGAAACTAAAGGTCCTAGAACACTAGTTGCTCTAGGGAAATGATAGAACTCGTCGAGATCTACACTTCGGATGACAGCTGTCTAACGTGAAAAGTGTAATAACTTGGGAACTATTGATCTCAGAACTCTTGTTCCTGAAGAGTAATGATAGATCTGTGCCATTCTGTCCATGATTCCATGTCTAAAGGAGTGTAATAAAAAATAATAATATATTTAATGTATAATATAAGGAGTATGTGTGGGGTCATCATCATTGATAAAATAAGGAGTAATGTGATAAAAGTTCGTTAGGATGATGTGACGACTAGAATTGAAAGAGGTATGCTTGTGGGGAGGATGGCAGAAAAACAGCATTCAAATGGTATCTATCGTATGAATGTGAATAGAAGGGTCGAAAGAAGGCCAAGAAGGACATTATATTGATCAACTAAATGACCAGCTCCAATAAGGGCAGGTTACCCTCAACCGGCGTAAATGCATGAAAATATGTATGAACGTAGAAGAAGCAAAAGAGGTGTGTTAGGATCGTAGCTTGGGCACTCGATAGTCTCTGCCTACCCCTATGGGACACGGGCGTGAGTGTTGTATGAATGTAATAATAGTACCTATACATATACAGGGTGTTACGTAATACATGTATAAAGCCGAAAGGGTGTTAAAGTATAGCTTGCAAAGAGTACACTAGCGACTTCAAATTATCCGGACATTGAATTTTAATTTTCATTAAAAAATCTTCGTTTTTAAAGAAAAATAATCATATCGACTACGTTAAAGCGCAGCTCTATTTCAAGTGAACAACTAAATCGAATGAACGAACACGACACGAAAGTAGGTAAATTTCGTCAATGGAAGCCGCGCCGCCGTAGATCAAAGGCACCGCCACAGGCCGGCTCGCCTCGGCTCGTGGCGGGGCGGGGCTATTACAACTGATTTCTAGAGATGCGGTCTTTCGTTTTTAAAATGTCATTATCGACATTGAAATAGAAAAAGTTCGATAGTCATTTTCGCGCTAACTATTACACGCAAGAAAAAAATGATTGTACCTATCGTTTTAATACGTGTAGCACTCCACCCAGTTCACGGCTTTATACATATATTATGAAACACCCTGTATATTTAGGTTTACTTAATGAAAATTTAAAAGCATGCGGGACCAATTTTCATATCAGAAGTACCTTATTTCACACTACATAATATTTAACCGATGAGCTTTTTAGCTTCAATTAAACAAAAACTGGAACATCCCTAGGAGACACGTATGCAGTGAGTGTCATGTCAGTGTCAAGTTGCATGTCGTTACGATGTCGTTAGCGTGCGATGTGCGCAGACTAAATATATAATTTTTTTCTCACACGCGACATGCATCCGACGTGTAGGATGCATGCATCCTACATGTAGGATGCATGTCGCGTCATGTGCGGACTGCCTAACGGATCTTCACGCCGCCAGTGAAAAGGTCTAAAATTCAGGGAACTTCGCACTAATTTATTATACTTATTAAAGATTTGCCCATCATTTAATAATATTTTTCATAACTTACGAAAATAAACAATTCTTATTAAGGATTATCGTAGGTAAGTGCCTACCAAAATAAAACAAAATAGCTACCTACTTACTGATATACGATAACGTCCCGATAAGATACACCAAATCAGCTTGTAAAACTGATAGTCACACCGAGCCCTTGTTTATTTGAACACGTATTCAATACTACTGATATTACAAGGTAATCAGTGAATGTTTAATATAATAATAAAATAAAATGAGATAAAACATTTCGGCGATCTTCCAAGGCAGAAAACCAACAGAATGGAGAACTCCAAGAAATATAGTGATGCGGATAGTACTGAAGTGACTGAAGGAAGAGTTTATTTTATCAGAAGCACTGATGCAGGGGAAGAATTGATGAAAGATGCCGAGGGATACAATCTTCCAGCTTACTTACTGCCAGTCCATGATCAGAGTAATGAACCACAACATGAACAATCAGGTGTCCCTCTACAATCAATAATCGAAGGAAGACCAGTCGAGGTTGAAAATTCAATCAATTGGAGAGCGCTGGATAGAAGAGCAAAGACTTATGAATTACACAAATTTAAGAAAAACATAATGTTAATATTTTATCAGTTTTGTGTATTCGGAGACGAGCATAACCATGGGATTGTAGAAGACGTGGCTGCTTTGAAGAAGACGTTCGAACCCCTCGGGTTCGAATGCACGGCATATAAGAATTTAAACGAGTCGGAGATTTTTGATGAGCTGGAAACAGGTGAGTATTTAAAAACATTAAGCAACCACTTGGGGCTGAGATCGTCGGTAGCCTACTGGTTAAGGTGTTCGACTGGTAAACGAGAGGTACCGGGTTCGAACCCCAGTGCGGCCTTGTACCATGTCTAATTAGAGTTATGTACGTTAGTTGAACACTAAAGGCTGTTACGGTGAACACATCGCGATGAAACTACACATTCAGGTAACAGAATATGTAACCATGGTCCAATCTGGTCAAGCTCTCTTGTTGACAGAGTCACGGAGGTCAGATGGCAGTCGCCCCACTGTAATTACTTTATCTGCCAAATCATTGTCAAGGCGGACCCCGGGCCCTCGTGTGTGAGATCACAACTGGGATAGAAACGCCGTGGTGTCCGGCAGAGTAGAATAGCACCAACCCCTTACACTCATGGGTGTCGTAAAAGGCGACTAATGTTTTCCAGGCAAAAGATAAAGAGTCTCCGTAGTCTGGAAAATGGGCAGCAGCATTTTCCATTGTTATATTTAAACATTGCTATCTCCAACCCGCCTGCCATGTGTGGATATTATGGCAATAACCTCCCCTTTCGTGGGCGAGGCCCTAAGTCCTACAGTGGACTGTTGCGGGCTGTGATGATGATGATGATATTAACGCCAAGATGATGATGATGACAGAGTTTAAAGACCTACAAATTTAAAACAATACATAGCAAAGTTATCCTATAGTAGTCATATGTTATGGCCGTGTGGAAACGTAAAAAAACAAATATTGGGATATTATAATATATTGCTGAAGTACATTTGACGATAAGTGGTGTGATTTCCAGTGATCACAACACAAAACTTTACCGACATTGGATGTGTGGCAGTGTGCATCTTAACTAACGGAGAAAGTAATGGATTATTGTGGGCGAAAGACAATACGTATAGTGAAATTAAGGTGCAAGATTGCTTCAAAGGAGATAGAAATCCAACATTGCTCACTAAGCCAAAACTCCTAATAATTCAGGTAAATAATAATAATAAATAATATAAATATGCTTGGACAAATTCACACAGCGCTATCTAGCCCCAAAGTAAGCAAAGCTTGTGTAATGGGCGTTAGACTGATAAACTAAATACATACTTTTTATTAAATACTTATTTAACTTATTATACATACTACACCCAGACTCGTAACAGAAATTTAAATTCATCATTTCAATTTCTGTTCGGACGGGGAATCGAACCCGGAACCTCTGCGTGGCGACCGGCATGTTAACCAACTGAACCACCTAGGTTGTCAAATGAAAATAATTTTAAAAGAGAAAAATTACCGCAACTTTGAGGAATCCTTTCTTTACTTGTCTTAGGTGAAGGTATGTCAACTTAAACGAAGTATAATCGAAAAGTTCGAAAACGATATGGTACTCCGTCAAAAAATTATATTTTATCTTCAGATTTATTTGGTAATAACAACAGTGTGCCGAGCCTCGGTGGATGAGCGATTAGGGTATCCGACTCGTAAGCGAAAGGTACCGACTCCCGCTGCGGCCATTCTTATAAAGGTTTTTTGATATATCATCGTCCTAGCGCTTATCCCGGCCTCTGCCAGGGTCCGCTTTCCTGCCCATTCTTCTTCACTTCGCCGGGTCTTCGGCATCCTCGCGTCGTAAGCCGTTGGCTCTCGTATCCGACTCAGCTATGTCAATCCATCGCCTCTTGGGTCGCCCACGGGGCCTCTTTCCTGATACCGGCAGGTTCAGGCACCTATTTTCCACGTTTCCCTGAGGCTTACGCAACACGTGACCAAACCAGCGCAGGTGAGCCTCCTCGATCTTGACTGCGATATCCCTCACGCCAAGACTGCCATGGATGTATTCATTGCGTATTCGATCGAGCCCTGTAACTCCGCACATCCAACGCAGCATTTTCATTTTGTTTGCGTGGAGTTCGCGAACGTGTTTCGTCAGCGCTGGCCATGTCTCGCAGCCATAGAGCATTACAGGTCAAATTATACTATTGTAAATACGCCCTTTGAGCTTTACAGGGATTTTAAGGCCACAGGATTTTTTATATATACTGTTTTGTATATACAGTTTTTATATAAATCTGACGACCTCAGTGGTTCGGTTGGTTTACACGCCCGCCGCGGCGCCGGTCTGCCATGCAGAGATCCCGGGTTCGATTCCCGGCCGGGCAAAAATTGAAATTATGAATTTAAATTTCTGTTACGGGTCTAGGTGTTCTATGTACGAGTATAATAAGTACGTATGTAAAAATATATAAGTAGGTTATCAGTTCTCTGGCACCCATAACACAAGCTTTGTGCTTACTTTGGGGCTACATGGCGCTGTGTGAATTGTTCAAGCATAATTATTTTATATTTACTATAGTTGTTGATGTATATTTATTTATTTTATTTGTTTATTAACAAATTACGTCCTCTTAATTTTTTGTTTTTATTGTACCATTTGTCAGGCTTGTTGTTGTTCGAAGCCACAGCTGCAAGGACCAGAGATGCAAACGACCATCGTCAAGGATCACAAAGAACAGCAGCATTACTACCTTCCGATTGAAGCTGACATTCTAGTCCTCCATGGCTCGGCTTTACATGTACCTGATATAAGGTAAATAACTTTTTTTACTTATCTACAAAATATTAGTACTAAAAAGCTGACATTTTGTGTGGATATTTATACATATTATTATTAATCATGTTAAATATAATATTTTATAGTTACCCTTATTTGGGTACCTCGGTACTTGGGTATACGTTATTGTCATATTTTGCTATCATTATAATGTCATGGATGCACAACATTTCTGTTTTGACTCACTTTTAAGTCACGGCAACTACACTGACCGAGTCACTCACTTTTTTAGCCTTATTTCGACCTGGTGCTGGTTTTAGAGAATGAATCACTGGTGACCAAATATTCAATAACCTAAATCCGTCCTCACGATTTAATTTTGGATATTTCGTGATTTCTTGTCGTCTTGACCGCCTCTATGAATATGTCAAAATGTATGCTTGGCCGGTTTTTATTTCAATTAAATATTCAAAATCTTCAAAAATGTTATATTACTCGACTGCAACCATGGCAGTCATGAGTTTAGAGGGAACGCTTTTCATACAAATTTTACAGCCAACCAAATTTTATAGATAATCAATTATAGAAGTCTTTTAGGTATCTCTATGTATTCATTCTTTAGAGGTTTGACGATGTTAATGTACCTACGTTTGTGCAATTGGCCGTAAGTAAATGTATCCAAATGAGCATAAAATGGATTTCTACATGTTAATAAATACCTATAAACTAAGCAATGAAAAAGAAAATATAATATAGGTAAACATAATTCGATTACTAAACACTCAATGAAAGAATGGATTAATTTAGTATGACCCCCTTAACGATTCCTTTTTATTCATTAGGTATGCATTCAGTTCTCCGACGTCTACTTGGGCACAGATAAAATAATATTATTCTTGGGGCTGTTGTCATTCATCATTGTTGTGCTTCGAACGAAATACTCATAAAGTAATGTGGATCATAATGTGTACGAATTGTTTAATCTTACTAAGTATTATCCTTCCAGCTGCAAGATAAACGGGTCCTGGCTTATCCAAACCTTCTGCTCCAATATAGAGAAGCTGGCGGCTGATAAAGACCTGGAGTCCATCCTTGTAGAGGTGAAAAGGGCAGTTACCATTTACAAGTGAGTATTCCTTACATGGTGTTTTCTTGCACACTCTATCACTATCACACTCTATAATTCTATTTCCGATCACGTTACCGTTCAAGTTGGACGCGTATCATATTTTCATAACAACTATTCTAAATAGCGATATAACAATAATATAACTTGTTGTGACAGTACACTGTCTAATTTAGAATGTAGTTCGGTGACATGTCAAGACTGCGCACCGGTGTTAGTGCAGTGCGACCGACGTGCGTCGTCTCTCTCTACGGATCGAAGGCGGTCGTCGATCGACGTTCGGTGCAGCATCGGGCATATTCGTGGATGACAACATTAGTCATCAGGGTCTCTTATACCCCCTAAGTGAATTAATTCCAGACTTTACTACATTTTTACCATCATAATTAACTATTGATCCAGATACGAGTAAATAGAGGCACTCTCTACGATGACTAACTGCGGTATATGAAAGAAGACGATTAAAGTAGCGGAAAATATCGTATGCTCTCGAGTTAACTGCACTAAGTCTTTCCAATTACGATGCGTAGGGCCGGCGTCGGACAAGAAACCTACCTCTTGGACGTGTCAAGCGTGCACAGCTAAACAGCAAACCGCTGACAAATCTACCGCTGACCGTGACCGTGATGATGCCAATAATCAATGTAGTAGCAATGTTACTGATTGTTCTCGTAATGATGTCGCTACACTAAAATTTAAACATCATTGATACTATTAAGCGAGAGCTAGGTTCATTAAGAGGTCAAATTTCAACTATAGAGACGGCAGTTACTTACATTAGCTCTCAGTATGACGACCTCATGAAAACTTCCGAAGTGGAGATCGCACATTGCGTGCAGGCGCGCCGCCCGAGCAGTGCAAGAAACGGCCGCACGATCGTCGCCCGATTCCGCCATCGACACACCAAGGATTCCAGTCTATGCCGCTCGGAAAAAACATGGGCTTAAACCGTCGGATATAGAACTACAGGATTCGGACTCGAACCATGTAATTTATGTTAACGAACATCTAACCAAAACCAACCGCACATTACTAAAATAATGTAAAATCAAAGCAAAGGAGGCAAACTATAGGTTTGTCTGGACAAAAAACTGTATACTCTACGCACGACGGGAGAAGTAGTCACCGTTTATCACTATCCTAACATCCACAGATCTCACAAAGATCAACTAAGGGTAGCTGTATCAAATATTAGTCCTATTAAAATGTTGTTGTCCACTCTATGATCACTAAAACTCATATTTCATACTCGTAAAACAATACACCGTACACAAACTTTTTGCCTTATATTTACCCACACTTACTTTAAAATAATAAACATTACTCAAAGAAAAATCACTCGAAGTCACTTCAACGCAAATACTTCTATATACTTTATATCAATGCTTCTAAGGAATATTATTACTGTGTCAATACTTGAAACTAAACGTAGATACCATATGGAACAACTACCCTCAACCTATAATAAAACAATATTATTATCGTTGAAGTCTTTGATCGTTGTTTACAACTACTCGCACGGATCTCAATGCAAAGTCATACTCCCAAATAAAAATTGTAATCAAGCTGTGTACGCTAGTCTCTGACATTATTTATCCGATAGCCTATTGTAGTGTTCATCTCTGCACCAAGAGACACGCACACATGCACATGCTTATAGCAAATATTAGAACCATGAACATAATTATACTGCCTATACATAAACCGCCACAACTACTTGGCACAACCGCTCTCTCTGACTGTCGGGAAACGACTGCCCCGATCGAGTGACTTGTGAACGACAGATTAACTGATTGACCCTCTGAATGAATAAGACTGAATGAATGACGGATCGAATGAATGATTACCAGAACATATACACTACCAGATAGTAATGGTTTGAGAATGATTTATCAAAATGTACGTGGTTTACGCACAAAAACTAACGTATCTATTCTATAATAATTTTCTACTGGAAAACATCGATATAGCTGTCATAACGGAGACGTGGTTGTGAGACGGCATTTTGGACAGTGAGCTATGCGCGACCGTCCGGTACGAGTTATTCCGACGGGATCGCGGCTCGCTCGGCTGCGGGGTGATGGTCACCTGCCGCCCCGTACTCGAGGATGACGATCTCGAATGCATCGCCGCGCGCCGTTCGTATACCTGCGATTACGCTCCGCACTGCAAGGGATCTAAATGTTGTTTCCGTTTATATTCCCCCTAACCGCGCGCTAGCACAATGGATGGATAATTTTCTATGTATTGCAAAAATATTATTTGACTCATGCCCGGATGACTACTATGTTTTGGGAGGTGATTTTAATTTGCCGTTTGTAGACTGGAACACGGGTACTCCAGTAGTGTTAAAAAGATATTCAATAGAAAACCAAAACGCCGCTCTCGAATTTGTCAACTTTATGTCGTATTCTAATGTGTCAATATAACTTTGTACCTAAGTAGCAACATAAACTACCTATGGACCTAATTTTAGCAAAAACATTACGCAAAGTAAGTATCCCCTGACAAACGAGGATAGTTTTCACCCGGCACTTGTGATTAATATTAAAAATCTAAAATCAGACGCAATTGGGCCTCCCGGTCGGAAAGTAAATCTGTTTAGGCGGGCCGATTACGACGCCTTGAACGAGCATTTATAAATTATGATTGGTCAGCCATTACAGATAACCCTACCTAAAACCCACGAAACCTAATAGATGAATTCTATGTTATAATAAAAAAATCCTATCTCTAAAGTCGTACCACAAACGACATATTCCACCGCATACTCATATACCGCTTTGTGTAACAGCGCAATGATTAGAATGATTATACCGAAATATCTGCGGACTTACATTAAAACGAAAAGAAATAATAAATCCAATTACCCATGTTTTATGAAATATAAAGATAGAGCGCATTGTAATGAACAAGATATTTGTAATTCCCTTAATGAATTTTTCTGTTAGAGTTTTAATACCCCCAGCGATAATTATTCTAGTTTCTCGGAGGAAAGACCCGCGGGCGATGACATAATTAGCGATATTTAAATTTCCATTGGCGATACGTGTAAACCGTTGAAATAACTAGATTGCTTAGGGTACTGGTTGATAAGGGTACTGGTTCAGATGAAATTCCGCCAATTTTCTTTTCTAAATGTGCTGAATCACTGGCTGCTCCCCTAGCATATATTTTTAATTATTGCTTTCGTGAGGGATATTTTCCAGAGATCTGGAAGACAGCCAATATTGTACCAATTCATAAAAAGGGTTCCAGGAATGACATCAGGTACTATGGACCAATATCTATTTTTAACTTTTTAAGTACAATAATGGAACAGGTTTTTTTAATCTATCCAATAATTATCAAAAATGTTCCCACACAGCAGTATGGTTTTATCAGAGGGCGGTCCACAAATACTAACTTAGCAATATTTTCTAATAACGTTCTGCTTGGAATGGAAGGTGGGTCCCAAGTAGATGCAGTTTAAACAGATTTCCAAAAAGCGTTCGATCGTATAGATCATGTTATTCTTGAAAGGAAGCTTAAGGAGGAATCCGCAGTAATCTCCGCCGATGGTTTGAGTCATACCTGAGAAATCGATCACAGGCTGTTGTCGTGGCTGGTTATCGTTCTAACTTTGTCACAGTCCCTTCTGGAGTCCCGCAGGGTTCGATCTTAGGGCCGCTTTTGTACGTCGCATATTTATATGACATACAACACTGTTTCCGATTCGCAAAATTTTTAATGTATGCCGACGATACCAAAAATTTATGCAAGTGTGAGAAATAAATATTGAAATCACTGAAGTTTCAAGAAGATTTTGACCAATTTTATCGCGAAAACAACATAACAGTTAATTGCTCAAAATGTTTTCAAATAACTTTTACACGCAAAACAAACGCTGAGATATATTAAACCAGTTACTAGCGTTAGGGATCTTGGCGTGGTTTTCGATTCGAAAATGCTTTTGACAGAACACATATCCGCAGCAGTTACTAAAAGCCTACAAAAATGTCGGTTTTGTTATGAGGGTGAGTCGCCCTTTCTCTGATATTTAATGCATTAAGGTTTTGTACTTTGCGTACGTTCGTAGTGTATTGGAATATTGTAGGAATGTGTAGAACCCCAGCTATGTTACCTATATTCAGAATATTGAGCGGATTCAAAAGAAATTTTTCAGGGCCCTTAACTTTCGTACTCAACACAGAGGTATTATGCACTTGCATGTGGGCAACACGACCTGATGGAGCTGAAAGACAGGCGTTTCTTACTACCTTTCAGTGACATGAGACAGTGCCATTTTACTGCGCATGTCACGATAAAATGGTTTACTGTCAGAGCCCGTAACAGTCGACTGCAGGACTTAGGGCCTCTCCCACGAAAAGGGAGGTTATCGCCATAATCTCCACGCTAGGCAGGAGGGTCGGAGATCGCCGTGTTATTAAATCTGACAATGGAAAACGCTGCTGCCTATTTTCCAGCCGATGGAGAGATCTTTTGTCTAGAAAACATGTACGACGCCCACGAGTGTATGGGTTGGTGCTATTCTACTCTGCTGGATACCACACTGCCACAATAGTTTACTCTCAACTAAAATGTGTTTAAATTAACGAGTCACATTATTAGATGTGGTATTTAGTACTCTGAAATATACATGACCAACATATTATTTTAACACCATACAAAACCCATACTCACAGATGGTGAAGATCCCTCGAGCCTCCGCTGAGACGATGCTCTCTGTGTGTTCTCTACCGTCTATACAACGGGTAAACTGTTTAACTTCGTGCCACCGACACTTTTCTACCACCAAACCCTCCAAGGATGGGACAGATGTAGAATGAGCTCCTTTGTGCTATAACATGGGGTTCTTCAATAGGCATGTCTACAGATACCTCAAAGGCCGGCACCGCGTCCGCTCCCCTTAGGTTACATATGTCTTGGTCGACGACGGTGGCCGCTTTCAGGTGGTCCGTCACCTGGCACCCCCGTGTGTCACCCTAGGCAACCCATAGAAATACTAAATCGTAGTAGTAGCTTCCAGGCTGACGTGGCAGTGGGCAGGTCACATAGCTCGAAGAACAGATGTCCGATGGGGCAGTAAAGTTTTCGACACAGACGCAGCGTGCCTAGGCCTCCCACAAGGTGGACCGACGACCTGTTATAAATCGTAGCTGGATGCGGAAGGCATAGGACCGGCCTGTGTGGAGATCTCTGAGGGAGGCCTATGCAGTGCAGCAGTGGGCGTCTTTTGGCTGATATGATAATGATGATGAGTAGTAGCTGATAGTAATCGTATGTAGAATAAGATTCCAATTCCAAACTCCAATTCGCAGATCCAACGAAAAAACAAACGACGAAGGCGAGACACAAATTCCAGTTGTCACGTCGACGCTGTTAAGGAAGCTTAAATTCCATAGATCTGGCTTCGAAGTAATGGACGTCACTGGCCAGATCACCTTGCCACCCCCGAAACCAGATGAATACTAGTAGAAGGGACACAGCAGCTAATACAATCATGTGCCGGCGCGCGATGAAACATTTCGCCTATGTGCGGAATTTAGTGAGGTGTGTAAGATAGGGTCTATTAGAGTGTAAGGGTGACGTGGACTATTCTATCGATAATAGACGTTTAGGAAACCCACAAAGCGTTGGGCTGCCCATACACAACATGGTACAACATTTTTTTTTGTAGCCTAAATTTGACTTTTTGTAGCGATAATACTTACATATCCTCTTGTGTAGGTTCTAAACTAGTCGGCTTTATATCCTCTTAGCAGTTTCGCTTTTCAGACACCTTAAAGTTGGTTTCTTGTACTCGACGCGAACCTACGGCGCCCTCGGTGAGTCTATATCTATAAGTGTTATAAGCTATGCAAGGTGGCCACACTAACAATACTTGGCTAATAACTGATTGCGCTAGACTTTAGGCGACCCCTAAGTCGATTTAAATAATCCTAACAAAAAAAGCATTAAACCAACAAACCATAAGTAATAACTAAACTCGCTAAGTCACGCTTATCTGTATGACACCAATTTGTGCCTAAATGCTTAAAAATATCTTAAGGCGCCAACTTAGGAGTCGACTTAGTTCAGTGCATTTAGGCAGGAAAGTTTTCGTAAATCTGAATATGTTGAGACTTGAGGCCTTCTCGCGCCGTGACATCTAGATTTCACATTTTTCTAGCCAATAATAACGTTTAAATGTCTATTGCAGCCAAAAAATATCTTTGAGAGTCGTATACTGTCAAAGATTAATTTCAGTGACGTTTTAATAAATTTTTTGGCTAGAAAAATGTCGAATTTCCTTGGATCAAGAACAAACATTTAGATGTCACAGCGCAAGAATAGGCCCCTTGGACATTTAAAGGGTTTTGAAATTGTCTCTCAATGTTTTAGAGAAGTTTCATTGGTATGCCACCAACAAATGGCAATTTCATACGTATGAAAGGCCGCTAGCAAATAAACGTGTTTGAGGCTTTGCTCCTTCATTTGGGGCTCGTAACTAGTGCATGTCATGCGTGCTTGATAATATACAAAGGAGCTTGCAGAGGGATATTGTTAAATTGTTACTCTACGAAAAATAAACTGCAACAGATTATCCCTTTCCAATAAATATTGTACTACTATCATTATCAATGCAGCACGATCCTAATCATCTCTCTACAAAGAACATCGTCATAAATTCGTTGCGTAGTTTAAAAGATCTAAGCGTACATAGATACAAAGGAACAGACGGAGGGAAGCGACTTTGTTTTGTACTATGCATAGATAAGCGTCATACGTTTTTTCTTAGCTGATTCATACCTTACCCTTTTCTTGAATTTTCAGGTGTTACGAGAGTAACTTCGACGATCCCATAGTAGAATCAGTCCTAAAACTAGCCGACAAACTCACTGAGGAATCAGACATCGAATTTGTGACCAATGTTCGGAACCTACTCTGCGCTCAACTTAAGAAGCTAGACATTTCAGAGTCACATTGAATTTATTTAGATTACGAAAAGTAATCGTGTCGTTTTCCCCCATACCTATAGCATCATGTACTTTGTAATTTGTTTCATCTGATCATATAGTTTTATATTAAGCGGTGACTTGTGTTTTCTTAATCGTTCAATTCAATATCGCCTCTGTGCCGCCATGTACCAATGTCTTTTTCTGACTTATATATCTTCATTAATTAAATTGTGGGCTTAGCTAATTAATAGAAGTAAATTGATGTATTATTTATGACATTTATGATTATGTATGACATTCATAAGAGTTTTATATAAACCTAAAATAAATAAAATTATTTAAACAGAATTGAATGTTTTTCGCCTATGTAGTCCTCGTGGCGCGACCTTGCGTAGTCACGTGGTAGAACTCTGTCAAGTCTGAGGAGTGCGCCTGGTACCATGAGTACCACCGTCTTATCTATTTCTATCGCCAAGCAACAATGCTTGCATAGTTGTATTCCAGCTTAAAGGGTGTCCAGCGCAATTACAGGCATGAGGCATTTCATCATAGTCCTCAGTGACAACGCACCCACGGTTCTGCATTTTTGTTGCCAATGTAGACTACCTGCACGTTTTCTGGCCGGTTGCTACGCGGTGACTAAGCGGACACGACGAGTATGCGTTTTATCTCCAGTTATAATAGACGCCAAATTTGGTTAATCCGACCTTGACTTTATCTTTAGCTACTTGAAACTGCTGGTCTCTTCAGTACTTGGTTTATTGAGTTAATCAATGAAATACTTAAGCAATATAAACTATTTCTTGTATTTTGAGAGAATTCTTAAGCCTGATTTACATTAAATATATCCGAGATAATTTTACACAATTAATTTGACAGCAATCGGGCAGCGGTTCCTCTACTCCAGTTACCACGAGAGAGATTCGTTTCGAGTGGGATGTCCGCCCTTTTATTTAGTTTCCTCCCCCACAATTCCGCTACCCCACCAATGTACGAACTCAGTGTTGCCAGTGACAATGGCTGAATCCATAATTGTGGGTGGAACAATAGATAAGTGTTACAGTCGGCCATCCGACCCGAAACGAGTCCCCTCGTTTCCAATATTGAATTACTATCACAACACAGAGATAACAGTGCACGTTAACTAGATATACATCACAACAATCAGTTTACATTTTTTTTCACATTATTAAAATTATACAAGTAAAAGAAGGAAGCCATTGTAGCTAGAGTAGATGTATACGAAAAATTTACAAAATAATTACAAGACGTTTTGCTTGATTATGGTCGTATTACAATTACTAAAGTTTCTGCTTGATTATATTATAATTACTTAAGTTTTACAGTAGGAGAACTAACACAGGCATAAATCAACCTAATTTCAATCATATTTATTTAATCAATGAATATTGGACGTGGATATGGTGTGATATATGCTGTATCATATAAATTATAACCTAACTAGTTCATAATCAGATAACTACATTAATAATCCTTATACCTAGAATCTTAGACAATACGATATCACAGTCAATCATACTGTAACGTGAGACGAATCATTTCGTCATGCTCCAGTCACGATGAATCCTTTCATCGTGCTCTAGATATGATGAATCATTTCATCATGCTCCAGTCGTGAGGAATCTTTCCTTCATGCTCCAGTGACGATGAGTTTATTCATCGTGCTCCAGTCATGGTAGTTCCTTCCACCACGCTCTAGTCACGATGAATCCCTTCATCGTGCTCCAGTCATGACGAATCCTTTCGTCATGCTCCAGTCATGATAAATCCCTTTATCATGCTCCAAAAATTATCAACATAGTATTAAATCAATATCCTTGCAAATAACATGTACACCTGAACAATGCATGTCTTTATTCGTCCGAGGATTCACTAACGCTAGAGCCATTATCAGTGGGATAATTATCGAAACTCAGCCATGGGAATATTTTATCGATAGCTACAATGCCTTCATAACGTCTACCTTTTTTTTGTTAGAGGAGTATCTTCAATGATAAAACGTTGGTTGGGTAACAATTTTTTGATCCGATATGGTCTCTGACATTTAGGTTCTAGTTTCTTTGATTGTCCTCCCCCTCCGACTATTGCCCTCACTACTCTCACAAGATCCCCTTCGTTATACTGCGTACCTTTCTTCCTACGCCTGTCAAAGCTTTCCTTACTTTTCTTTTGATTTTTGGAAATTAATTCCATGGCCTCATTTCTAACTTCCTCTAAGCTTTTATTCGTAACGCCTCCATCTACCTCTTGGATTATATCATTCAATACGCCGCCTCCATCTACCTCTTGGATTATATCATTCAATACGCCCTGCGAAGGATTGATAACTTTCTTACCAAACAACAGTTCAGTTGGTGACTTTGTAGTCACCTCGTGTACTGTAGAATTAATACCCATTTGTACGTCTTGAACGTACTCATCCCATTTTTCTGGACTTTTACCGTGTGACATAGTGCTAAGGGCAGACAAAATAGTGCGGTTGTAACGTTCTACTTGCCCGTTAGCTCGAGGCGTAGCAACTGCATTCAGCATATGTTTGATGCCTTGGCTTTGTATGAATGTTTTGAATTTCTTACTTGTGAAACTTGTACCCCTATCCGTTATTAGCCTAGTTGGAACCCCAAAGTAACTGAAAAAGTATTTTAATACTTTAATACTAGCCTTGGATTTTGTACTTCCGACTGGTGTTAGGTTTATATACTTGGTAAAGAAGTCGATTGTTACTAGAAAATACATATTTCTACGCTTACTACGCACGAACGGTCCTAAGTGATCAGCGCGTATTGTATGAAAGGGGATGTCAATTTTAGGGATTGGGTGTAGCTCACCTTCTTTAGCTCCAGACGGGACTTTATGATGAGCACAACCCAAGCATGCTGTTACATACTTTTTTGTGAATCGTCGCATTTTAGGGAACCAGTAGTATGAACGTAGGCGTTGTAGCGTTTTTTCAAATCCAAAATGACCTACATCGTCATGATTAGCTTTCATCAATTGCCAAAGCATACCTCTAGGGACGACCCAACGTATTGTATTCTCGTCGATAATCCGATATAGTCGGCCGTTTTTTAATTTATATTCTTTATACATATGGGCAATTTTAGCGGTTGAGGAATCTTCCAAAACTTGTTTTATTAGCTTAATTTCGGCGTCGTCAGACTGAGCAGTTGTAATCCAGTCTTCTGCATTGACTGTTAAAATATCTAATATATGTGGATGTTCGTCTTGCTCCGCCACCGGGCTTCTGCTTAACGCATCCACATGTCCCATTTTATCTCCAGCACGATATTCAATTTCGCAGTCATACTTTAAAAACTGTATCCACCACCATGAGATGCGTGGGATGAGATCGCGCTTGGAAAAAGTTGAACGCAAGGCATTGCAGTCTGTAACAATAGTGAATTTGACGCCCAGCAGATATACCCGAAATTTGCTAAGTGAATTAACTACAGCGAGGGTTTCCAATTCAAAGGAGTGGAACTTCTGTTCATCTGCTGTAGTCTGTCTGCTGTAGTAGGCAACTGGTCGCCATGGATTCGTACCTTTTCGCTGGAGTAAGATCCCAGCCAAACCTAATTTACTTGCATCTGTATGTAATTGTGTCTCCGCCGTGTTATCATATATAGCCAGTACAGGTCTTTCGGTAAGGTGACGTTTTAGAGTCTCAAATGCCGTGTCTTCATTGTGAGTCCACTGCCAGCCTATGTCCTTTTTCAAAAGGTTGGTCAATGGTCGGGCTATCACGGCAAAGTTTTTTACGAATCGCCTGAAGAAACTTGCTAAACCCAAAAATCTCATCATCATCATCTCTGACATCATGTTGATTAGTTGGAGTAGCGAACTTTGATACGGCCTGGGTTTTTTGTGAGCCTGGTTTTATGCCACCTTTACTAATCTCAAATCCCAGAAAGTCAATACACTCATGGAAGAACCGACATTTTTGCATTTTAAAGGTAAGCCCACTCTGCTTTAATAAGGTAAGTACTTCCTCCAGTCTTATTAAGCCTTCCTCAAATGAGGACGCCGGTATGAGGATGTCATCCATATAAATAATCGCGTACTTAGCTTGTGCCAGTACCCTGTGCATTACCCTTTGGAATACGGATGGAGCGTTTGCAAGGCCGAAGGGCATACGAGTGTACTCATACTGCCCGTCAGGTGTGACAAACTCAGTTTTCTCCCTAGATTCGTCCGCTATAGGTATTTGGTGGTATCCCGATGCAAGATCAAGTGTAGTGAAAATGGTTTGGCCTGATAACTGATCCAAAAGGTCCTCAATCCGAGGAAGCGGGTAATGGTCCCGCTTAATCTTATTATTGAGGGCCCGGTAGTCCACGCAGAGTCTCTTTTCACCTGACTTTTTATGCACCAACACAATTGGACTAGCATATGGTGATTTTGACTCTCGGACTATCCCATTTTCCATCATTTCATCTATCATACCGCGTACGTGTTGCCGTTCTGAATATGACATCCTGTAGGGCCTATATACTACCGGCTCTGAATCTTTCAATTGAATCGTCATTTCCGCCTCGGTAGTGAAACCCAAGTCATGCATGCCAGTAGAAAAACATGATTTGTATGTTGTATAGGCATGTCAACTTTTGTCGCTCCTCCGGTAGGAGGGTGTCACCGCAGCAAATTGTCGTATCAACATCCCTTGCCTCAATTATCATATTCATTACTTGTTTACGTATGTTTAAATACCTAGCTCGAGTAATTAATGTTCCCTTTTTCAAGGTTGTACCAAAGTTGGCTTTGTACCAAGGTTTTGTATTAATAACAAGCACGTACCTAAATGTATTTCATATTCCTCGGGTAACAGATAGTGTTCGTTTCCCATACATCCACGTACTGAACCATCAATGTACACATTCCCGCTGAGGAGATCGTTAGTAGTGACCCGTATTGTTTTCATTGCCCCAATTTCAATCGCTTCATCACAATTTAAGTAAAATGCTATTTCGTCAAGGTTGGCTTGATACACTTTCTCAAACTTGAGATCTGATGCCGTTTTTATGACGAGTACATTTGGACATTCAGTAAATGTATGTCCTAACAGTACAGGACTGTTTATTAAACAGTCGTCGACCACTAAAACATCAACCCCCTTCTCTATGACACCGTGCACATCAACGGTAGCCTCAGCCTTACCTACCGGTACGTAGGGTGCATTCCCCAAGCCTCTTAATAACGGCCCATCAACCATTGTCCACTTTAATCCGAGATTGTGTGCATCTGATTTACGAATTAAAGTGGCTTCGCTGCCCAAATCGACTTGGCACACTATTGGTTTCCCGTTGATTTGAATCCCTATTTTGTATTTACTACCCGAATTGTCATTCAAGTGTATCTTTATTCGTTTGACGAGGGATGAGCGAACCGACCTCCAATCTTTCATCGATATTAATCTTTAGAACGTTTGTTTCTGTACTCTCGGGTTTCGAAGTACTCTTTTTAGGACAATCCGTTACGACATGACCGATTAATTTACAATAAGTGCATTTGAGAATCGGTTTGGGGCATTTAGAGCAAGGATGGCCATCCTTTGTTTTGTAATTGAAACATACAATAGCATCGGAAGGTGTACGTGGTTTGGGCGGATTTGCAGAATCAAACTTTCGGTTCGGTCGATTTGTTAGACCGCTAAGAAACCGCTTATCTTTCCTAAAATCCATGCTACCGTCTTTTGTTTGCATTTTCAGAGTTTTAAAGAATTGTAAAACGTGTTCGACTTTCTCAAAGTTAGCAGCTTGAGCACCTACTCTAACTCCCCTATCATCGACTCCGTGAACTAGACAGTCTATCGCTTCCTTTCCGAAAATTTTGCAGCGGTTTAGGAT
Organism: Blastobasis adustella; assembly: GCA_907269095.1. Taxonomy (NCBI): domain Eukaryota; kingdom Metazoa; phylum Arthropoda; class Insecta; order Lepidoptera; family Blastobasidae; genus Blastobasis; species Blastobasis adustella. Next base: position 6,533,557 of record OU026132.1, read on the forward strand.
ATTTATTTTCGAATAATAATATAGTTCAAGCGATTCCCCAAATCGTGGCCTTTTATTTAACATCTCAGATAGCAACTCTGCATAATTTTCGGAAGCAGGGAAGGAATCATTTAATAATGTTTTCCATTCGGACCAGGAACGTTTAAGAGATGGCAAACTCTGATACCATAGCTTAGCGTGGCTGGTGAGTTTCGGTAACGCATAGTGAATGGTCTGCCTATCATTCCCACTCATCGACTTTATTTAACCAATTAATGATGGTCTGTTCTTTACAAATTGGGTCGAATTCCGGAATTACATTGTTCAGGACGGGAAAACTATCGCGATTATTATTTTGATTCTTAATGGCTTTCAAAAATTCGTCAAAGAATGAGGATGTTGACTCATACCTGTGCCTCTCGGCATCCGAATTGTCCCGCCTAGGGTTCCGTCTTCCATTGCGACGATCAGCTTCCACTCTTCGGGCCGCGCGCTCCCGAAGTTCTTGGCGTTCACGCTGATTTTGCAGCTGGCTTTCCAGTACGTGTCGACGCTGCCTCTCCAGTTCCAGCTCATCTTCTAATTGTTGATTTCGTATGCAACTCCGGCTACGGCTGCGTCGTAAGCTATGGCTACGTGTAACGTTCGGTTCTCTATCACCGCTAGGTCCACGTGAGCGGCTTTGTTCACGATTATACCCTGGAGTCGTCTAGTCTCTCCCAGGCTCCATTTCATCACCTTGGCTGTGTACACAAGTTTGTATCAGCGGACTCCTGGGTAGTCCCCGATCTTCAGGTCTATAATCGTCCATTTCGATTTTCTTTTCCTGAATCTTTCAAAAGGTAGGTATGAATTTGTCCACATAAAAGTGTCTTATAGTAAGTATGGAGATAATATGAGATCAAACGAGCTTCGCAAGCGAAGTTCGATCGATATTATATGAGTACGCTTCATTCGAAGATATAAGTAATAACAAGGTAGTCCTAACCTACAGGCAACATCGCACAATTTAAAGATACATAAAAAAAAACAAAGCTGTCAAGCATAGTGGCGCCACGCGTCACCAGAGTACAACCTCATTCTTTTAGAGACAGTACGTCCAACAAACAAAACTTTCATCAGGGACTTGGGTGGGACGGAGCTTATATCTTCGAATGAAGCGTACTCATATAATATCGATCGAACTTCGCTTGCGAAGCTCGTTTGATCGCATATTATATTTCGTCGCTTCATTCTTCAGATATAAGTAATAACAAGGTAGATGTTTAGAGTTGAAAGTTTTGTAGTTCAAACTTTGTAAGTGATGATTGCTAAAAATAATAAAATAGAATTGTATGCAAATCAACACTTTTAATTATCATGAAATTCTTAACTTTAATTTTACAAAATAAGATAACACTTAGTAATTTTAGGCAAAACAAATAGACCTTGCGAAGTTCCCTTCGTCGATCACCTGACGATGGTAGAACCTTGTAAAGGTCTGTGAGGCTGGAGTCCAGCCAGCTGCTTTCCTAATAACGTCCAGCGTGACGTGGGCGGTAACGTCGCCACGTCCACGCCCGCCACGCCAAGCATCTGCTTAATCCACCGACTGATAGATTGAGCAGTTGCAGGCCTATGTGGACGTTTAAATGTCAGCAGTAACCTTTGAGAGCCTTGTCTAATTGCTTGAGTTAAACTGATATAATCCTGCATGGCCGTTGCAGGGCATATACTTCGGTTATCATAAAAAAATGGTAAGAACAGAATCTGTTGTTCTCTACCTGGAGCCGAAGTTTTGATGATGTCAGTGATGTTAATCTTAATTCAATTTGAGGAAATAATTATATTATCCAATTTAATCAATGAAAGAGTTTGCACTCTATGTGCAGTGCAAAGGGCTAATAAAACAGTTAACTTCTTTGTTAACTTTTCTAATGGAAGATCAATATTTGGGTACCAGCGTGAGATATAACTTAGAACAATCTGCGGATCCCATGTTACAGCATATTTAGGGGCAGTAGGTCTCTTTTTATATGCACCTTTAAGCAGTCTTTTAGTATAATCGTTGACACATATAACACTTCCTAAGAGTAATGAGAGTGCCGACCTATGGCTGTTAAGTGAGCCGTATGAATCACCTGTGTTGAACCGGTCACTTAAAAATGTTAGGACATCTGAAGTAGATCCTTCAAGAGGGTTTACATGTCTATTTGAACAAAATATCCACCACAATTTATAGGATGTGTTATATTGTGCTTGCGTGTTTTTCGCTAAAGACGCTAACATGAGCTCGAGGGCAGCTGGCGGGGTTCCTCGCTCAGCCAACGCGAGCCGCACAGCGTCGCCGCAGCCAGGGTAAACGCTCGGTGACGCCTAGAACAGGAACGAATGTCGCTATCGGAATTTAAGAAAATAACTTCGGAATCGATTAATCTATTAAGTAATGGAAACCAAGGCTGCGACGGCCAGTAAGGGAATATAAATATGCCTCTCGCTTGGTCCGTAATTATTTTACGCAGACACCTGAGAATCAAAGTGAAAGGTGGGAATGCATAAAAGAACCAAGAGTTCCATGTTAACGTAAAAGCGTCAACGGATAGGGCATCCGGATCTTGTCTAAACGAGACGTAAGTGTCACATTTGGCGTTGGTGCGAGAAGCGAAGAGATCGATGCTTGGAATCCCTAAATGCTGTGAAATTCTTTCAAAGGCTTCTTTCGTTAGATTCCATTCAATATCCGGATTTTTTCGTCTTGATTCTTCATCTGCTTAAATGTTTTCACGAGTATTGATGTAAGAAGCAAACAACCAGATCTCTCGCTCCTCACACCATCGCCAAATCGATCTCGTTACCTCATTCAAATGGGGGAACTGTATACCACCCATTTGGTTGATGTAGCTCACGGCAGTAGTATTGTCCACCCGCAACAATAATGAACAATTCCGCTTGTCGCGCGCGAAACTTTTTAATCCTAAAAACACTGCAAGGAGTTCCAAATAATTGATGTGAAAGGTTACTTCATCATCCTTCCAACCGCCATTTGCGCGCTTGTTGTAACAAAACGCACCCCAACCCGTTCGGCTAGCGTCCGTAAAAATCTCGAGATCGAAACGTAACTCCAATGAAGCTGCATCTGCGCTGAATATTTTTTATCCACCAATCGAAATCTTGGGAAAGGTCGCGGGAGATATTCATTTTTGCGTCATATGATGAATAACTCTCGAGCGCTAAAAACTTCGCTCGTTCAAGACGCTTCGTATACAGCCAACCGTACCGGACAGCCGGACATGCAGACGTCAGAGTGCCAATAACTTGGGCAAAATCTCTGATTTTGCACACAGACAAGGATTTGAACTTTTTGGCTACATTGACTATTTTGTTACGTTTCTCTATTGGCAGTGTTAGTGTCATTTTAATCGAGTTAAAAATGAACCCTAAAAATCTGCAACATTGTTGCGGTTTTACGTAAGGTTTGCATAACGTTACGATAACATTCATCATAATTTCGGCCGATACATAAGAATATCGTCTAAATATATTACATTGATGAACCCTCGATATCTTAGATGAGATACTACCTCCTTCATAATCTTTGTGAAGGTCCTAGGGGCGATTAATAAACCGTAGGGCATGGCTTTGAATTCGTACAAAGTCTCTGTGGATGAATTTGCATGTTTGAACTGAAATTTTAAATATTTTCTATCTGCGTTAGCCATGGGCACGAGCAAGTATGCCTCCTTGAGGTCTATAGTTGCCATAAACCCGTTTTCGGGTATTAATTTAGCGGCTCTTCTATAATCCTCCATTTTAAAATGGAGTTTTTTAACAAATGTATTAAATGGCTAGAGATTTAAAATAAACCTTTTACCGCCGCTGCATTTCGGGGCTAAAAATATTTTGGAAATGAACTGGTCAGCTAAGGGCTTACACTCATCAATCGCGCCTAGTTCCAAAAGATTTTGTGTAGCAGTAGCCATCTCTGCAGTTTCATTAGATGAAAATGTATTTTTAGGAACACACTTTTGTGAAATCTTTTGATTAAATGATATCGAGAGTCATTCGCGGATCCAATTTAACACGACAGAATTGTTGATAATTGATGTCCAACAATGATAAAAAAGTTTGTAATCTGCAGGCGTGTACCTGGTAATCTATCGAGTTAGAGCACGTGACTTGCTGCTGCTCGCCGACGTCGCCTTGGAGGCCTTGCCGTGATACGTCGGAGCCTGCGACTTCCGGGCTGCTCCGTATCTCTGTACCCCCCCTCGCCCTCCCCTGTTCGTCGTCGGATAGCGAGAGGGTCCATTCGCGTTTCCCTGGGGACGCGAGCGGAGCGAAGATAAGGGCAGAGCAACTGCCAAAGCAGATGGAGTCTTCTGAACTGGTGGCGCCCTCTTAATCTGAAACCCTGGTTTCTCTATCGTTTTAGACGCTTTTATCTTATTCGATAATTTGCTACCGAAAAGAGTTTCGTCTCTTTCCAAGTCATGCATTGTTCGTACGAACGATTTGTCTAAACAGGGGGTAATAAGCTTGGTTCTAGACTGTTTTCATGTAATGGAGATCAGCTAATAATCTGCATCCGTCCGATATCGATTGAATAGCTTGGACTTTTTTCTGCTTGTCATCAGCAGTGAGCAGGAGGGATAACCCCTTCCCAACTGCCGAAATTCCTAAACCTAGCTGGTTCTGGCTGGTTTCTAGTCTTTTATCGCGAGCCCGGCTTAAATCAGGAATCGCAGCTGCCATTTCGACATTTAAGGTCGGGGCTCGGAGAAGTTTACAGTTCTCCGGTATCGTGTGTTCCTTCAAGAGACTGTCTTTTTTGTCCCTGGGGATTCCTTTACGTAGGATTGGGAGCCAACGTTGAGCTAAATCCTGAACTATTTTTGCTCCATAGTCTGGTGCATCTTCCGCTGGATCTCCTAGAGCCGTCAGCAGTTCGGCGTCTAGTTCTAGAATCGGTTCTTCAGGTGAAGGGTCGATTTGTAAGGGCGTCGGATCTGGCGCTATTCCGTCGTCGGCGCAGTGTAAATCCACCGTAATACCCGCATTCTTGTTCCTTTTCGGAGTCTACAACAAATAAATTATGCTTACTTTTGTAGGTTCTTGTAAAAAGTTAAGTATATGCGGGGTAAAAATATCGACTACGAGCAAAATATGTACGTAGGTACATTTTTAAATAATCGTATGCGATGATCGACTAACAACCATTGACTCGCAGTCAAAATTTGTTGTCGCTAAAGCCGTCGTATTGACTCGCAGTCAATATCCGGGCTGGTATGCCATCATGCTAACTCACGGTTAGAATCTAGGCTTTTGTGCCATCGTGAAGACTCACGGTCAACATCCAGGCTATTAAAGAATTTACCAAAACTATTCTAGCAAATGCTCGTCGTCGTACAAATGTCGATTTCATTTTTCACAAATTTATAAATTCAAAGTACGTAAACTTACCCGATTTTTCTGACTCATCCGAATCGGAATAAATAATCACTCTTCGCCACTTCTTTTGCGGTTCTTGGTCATCACAAGGGGGATTACGCTGCTTTTTTGGCATTGTAAAAGTAGCGTGAACAAAAGAAAAAATATATAAAATTTTCACAAGAAAAAAATAAAATTGTGGGTAGGTAAGTCCTAAGAAAGCAAGAGGCGTGCGTCTGTTGCCTCGCACGAAAAAAGAATGAGGTTGTACTCTGGTGACGCGTGGCGCCACTATGCTCGACAGCTTTGTTTTTTTTTATGTATCTTTAAATTGTGCGATGTTGCCTGTAGGTTAGAAGGACTACCTTGTTATTACTTATATCTGAAGAATGAAGCGACGAAATATAATGTACACATGTATCAGTCAAACGCTTCCAGGGAGTACCCTAGCGACAGCGAGAGAAGTTTCATCGTGTTACTGCTTTGGAGAGTAGCCCCAAAAACAATAACATGACTAGGTACATGGGCGCATGAGTGCGTAAATGTATGAATTCGATTAGTTCACTCAAGCGCTTCCAGGGTGTACCCTGGCGACAGCGAGTGAGTTTTCACCACATTATTGCTCTGGAGAGTATCCCCAAGAACAATAACACAGCTAGATACTAATATGTAGGTATGTAATGTATTAATTCAGTCAAACGCTTCCAGGGTGTACCCTGGCGACAGCGAGTGAGTTTTCACCACATTATTGCTTTGGAGAGTAGCCCCAAGAACAATAACAGCTATATACTAATATGTAGGTATGTAATGTATTAATTCAGTCAAACGCTTCCAGGGTGTACCCTGGCGACAGCGAGTGAGTTTTCACCACATTATTGCTTTGCAGAGTATCCCCAAGAACAATAACACAGCTAGATATTGATACGTAGATATGTAATGTGTGAATAAGAAAAAACAACTCAAATTAGCAAAAAAAAAAATCAGAAATGAGAAAAAAAAAATGAAGGTAGTTCTTAAGTTACGTACTTACTTTTATTTTTGTGAGCCTTGGTCTTATCCCGCTTCTGAAGTTGAAACTGGTGGTCTCTTCAGCACTTGGTTTATTGAGTTGATCAATGAAATACTTAAGCAATATAAACTATTTCTTGTATTTTGAGAGAATTCTTAAGCCTGATTTACATTAAATATATCCGAGATAATTTTACACAATTAATTTGACAGCAATCGGGCAGAGGTTCCTCTACTCCATTTACCACGAGAGAGATTCGTTTCGAGTGGGATGTCCGCCCTTTTATTTAGTTTCCTCCCCCACAATTCCGCTACCCCACCAATGTACGAACTCAGTGTTGCCAGTGACAATGGCTGAATCCATAATTGTGGGTGGAACAATAGATAAGTGTTACACACTTCTTGCATTTCCTTAATGTCTGCTTGCATTATCAACAAAAGCGCGGATCAACCGTTGTGGGTACGATGGGCATACTCACAACCCTAATTGAGGTCCATGGGCTAACGATAAACATATTAGTTAAAGTTTAAAGTAAAACAACCTGTACAGACCACAAATTTATCAGATCCGTTCACGGCGTCGCTGTTGTTGACAACAAAATGACATTTCAAATTGGTTACACTTAGTTCCAGTTTTGGCCACAGGGTCAGATAAGTTAAATAAATCATCCTTCAGGTTGCCTGTTATCAGGGGACCTGACCAGATTGGATGATGGTTACACATTCAGTCCTCTGAATGTGCAGGTTTTATCACGATGTCCCGTTATATGTAGGCTTAGTCGTATAGTTGACTCAGTCCGCGCGCATCCCACGGGGGTAGTTGCGTGCTTTTTCTTCATTTTTGGCGCAAATATCGTGTTGCTAAAATGTCGGAATTAGTGAAATGTAACGCGTGTAATAACGTCATAGATGAAATGCTAACGTATATACAAAACAAAGTGTCGTTAGTGGATACCGACACCATGGTAAAATTGTGTGTGTCATCCCGTACAAGTGATGAAATAAAGAAGTCCAAATTGTTGTTCTTTGATTCTATTTCGACGGATCAAAGGAACAAATTACGCAAAAATAAGAGTAAAGAACAGCGAGACCTGGAGGACATCATTGGAGTGTTTAAATCAATCGATCCTGAAGACATTCCCGTGTTCGTTGCACGGAATTTAGATAAATTACCGCCTATTACGTTTAACTCTAAGTTATTAAAAGACATTCAACGTGTTCAAGCGAATATCTATGTGATGAAGACAACTTAAGCTACTCTTGATCAAGTAAAAGAAATCAAAGCAGAGTGTGTGAAAGAAGCCCTGTCGTCCCTGCTGCCTGTTCGCTCGAACGTTAACGCGAAACGCGGTGCATGGATTTCAAACAGAGACCCTATAGGTTTTAGTTCTACGTTTAATGAAACGAGTAAATATGTTCTACAAACATCCAACGAAAAGAGTAATGTGACGCAGTATCGGGATTTTGAAGAAATATCTTCTCCACCCACGGAGTGCAATTTATCAGAAAAATCCGAAAAACAAAACTCGACGGTAGTAGGCACAGAACAACTACTCGCAGCCGGAGCGGCTTCGAAACCGCTCGGAATCGGTGCAACACCCGTCGTGACGTCACCGCGTAGGCACTTACCGGCGAGTCAGCTGACTGATAACGAACCGGACCGCTGCGCCGACGCGGACGTGATAAATAAAGACTCGAATAATGGTGGGTGGGTGACGGTGGTAAAGAAAAAGAAGTCCATTTATCGTTTCCAGGGAAAAAAGGGCGTAGCAAGTGATATGGAGTGCAACTTTAAGGCGGCGGAGACAAAATCCCCGTGTTTATTACGAACATCCACAAAGACACAAAAGAAAAGGATATAATAAATTACATACAAACAAAAACAAATCAATGTGTATCGTTGGAGAAAATTAACATTAAGAAGCAGACATAATCATAATGCTTTTAAGATGTTTGTATCCCGGCAAAACTTACCTTTAAACCTAGACGAAAAATTATGGCCAGAAGGTATAATTTTCAGACGTTTTGTGCACTTGTGCACAAGTTGAGGGACGGACCTCCCTCCGCTCACGGCCTTATAAAACCAAGTACCTAGCGAGTAAACAAGCATACAGTTTCGCCAGTTTTAAATGTAAAAAGATCTATAGAGAGTGTGAGAGAATTATCTAACACCTGTGATATAATTCCCTTACAAGAGACGTGGTTACTGCCTCACGAGATCCCGTTTCTAAGTTCTATTGACAGCAGTTTCGGATACACTGGGACGTCGGCGGTCGACACAGCGGCGGGAATGTTGCGCGGCCGACCGGCGGGGTCGCGCTGCTATGGAGAAACAGTGTCTTCCAAAATGTGTCGGTCTTACGGTGCGACAATAGTCGAATTTGTGCCATACAAATAGTGACAAATGATCAGATCCTTGTAGTGGTGTGCATCTACATGCCTACGAATTCTACGGACAATCTACCGGATTTCACGGAATGCCTCAGTGCGGTAAGCGCTATCATAGAACAGTACGATATAGAATCGGTGTACATAATGGGCGCCTTTAACGCTCACCCGCATGAGTTCTTTTTTAACGAACTTTTAGCGTTTTGTAGGGAACAAAGTTGGACATGTATAGATGTGGATAGGCTCGGGCTTTCGTCGGACACGTGCACGTTCATTAGTGACGTGCACGGGTCGGAGAGGTGGCTGGATCACTGTGTTGTGACTCAGGCTGCTCAGTGCACAGTGTCGAATGTCTACGTAAAGTACGACACGGTGTGGTCAGACCATTTACCTATTATAATAGAGTGTAACCTATGTTTATTAACGCCTAAGCTAGCAGGTAAAATCAATGTGGATAAGTCTGTAATATGGGGCGTAGGTACGTACTAAATTTTGAATTGAATTAAATTGATTTTTTTTATTTCAGACAGATACATCCATAGTGTTAGTAACAATTCCTCTTACATACTAGTAAAGAGCAGGTCGCTTACTATAGTGAAATATGTAATAACAGTCTAAAAGCGATTGACTTTCCTAGTGATTTTATTCTTTGCGCTGATCGTTTCTGTGATGACCATCACATAGGAGGTATAGGACATAGGAGTATTCTGGATGGACTTTACGGCAATGTTATATCTGCGCTAAGTGGTGCTGCCCGGGTATCGACAGGTCGGGGAGGCAAGCGTAAGCGTGGAAATCATAAACCTGTAACTGGATGGAACAGACATGTTACGGACGCCCATCAGGACGCCAGGTCATTGATTCATGAATGGATATCTCAAGGCAGACCTAAAACAGGTCACGTTCATGATGATATGTGTAAAAGTCGCGGATATTCAAGTCTCGGCTGAAAAGGTGCCAGAACAATCAGGACCAAATTAGGATGAATATTCTTGCCTCTAAGCATTCTGCTAGGGATTTTAAAGGTTTCTGGCAAAACGCAAACAAGGCAAATGTCAGGCCTGGCCTCCCGATGAGCGTGGGTGGCGCGAGTGACCCTGGTGAAATTGCTTAGATTTTTAAAAGTCATTTTCAGATACAGTCTTCTTGAGTTCAATCTAGGTTTCGTCCGTCATTGTCTACGGAAAGTGCAATCTTGTGTCTCAAGCATACCGTGAAATACTACACGAGTCGAAAAACTCCAGTTTACGCTTGCTTCCTCGACCTATCGATAGCTTTTGACCTGGTGTCCTACGACATACTATGGGCAAAACTACAGGAAGTTAATCTACCAATAGAACTTGTGAACATCTTCAAGTATTGGTATGGACACCAGGTCAATAGTGTCAGATGGGCTGGCGCGTTGTCGGAGTCTTACAGACTAGAATGTGGGGTGAGACAGGGTGGTCTGACCTCTCCTTCATTATTTAACTAGTACGTGAATGCACTGATCGACGAGCTCAGCAGTCAGCGTGTCTGCGTCAACAATCTGAGTTATGCAGACGACATGGTGCTACTGAGCGCGTCGGTCTGCGGTCTAAGAAGGCTTTTACAAGTGTGTGAAAGCTATGCAATAAAGCACGGGTTGCAATACAATATAAACAAAACTCAATTTATGGTGTTTAAGGCGGGTCTAATAAGACCTTCATGTGTACCGCCCCTTAAACTATATGGTGTTCCTTTGACAAGGGTTGAAGAGTTTAGTACCTAGGACATCTAATCACCGCTGATTTTAAAGACAATGCTGACATTGAGCGGGAGCGAAGGGCTTTGTCAATAAGAGCAAATATGATCGCCTGTAGGTTTGCACGATGTTCTAAGGAAGCTAGAGTTACGCTTATTAAAGCATATTGCACGTCACTTTACACGTGTGGGTAGATTATACGCAGAAATCGTACAATGCCCTTCGCGTCCAGTTCAATAACGCGTGGTGGCGGTGGTGGGTCTGCCCCGCTACTGTAGCGCCTCTGGCATGTTCGCGGAGGCGCGCACCGATTGCTTCTTTGCCAGAATGCGCAAGCGGTGCGCGTCTCTGGTGCGCAGGGTGCGGGCCAGCTCCAACACCGTCCTGGCGATGATTGCCGACAGGCTAGACGGCCCGTATATAAGGCACTGCTGTAACTTGCACGTCACAGCAGTGAAGATTTTACTTTAATATTAACATTAGATAAAGTTATTGTATCTACCTACTAACAAATTGTAAGAGTCTTCAGATACTTGAAATAAATGATTAATATATTATTATTTTTTGTACTATAATTCATTTAAGAAAAACTCCTCTCCTTTTCTGAAGTGCCCACATTGTGTTGACTCGTTTCGCTCTTTTTCACCACATGGCCTAAAGGTGCATATAGGTCGAATGCACAAAGATATATCTCGTACTCCAGTGGCATCACAATCCTCCACCGTCGCGAGTCATCCATTGCAGGTAAGTGATGGTATCGAGGCACTCAAGAGTCTTGCGACTCTTAAGCGTACTGTACAGGTGCTACGACACGTACCTAAGGGGGCACTGAGTCTTGCTGCGGGTAGGCTGTGTCATCTCATTGATGATTGTGTTGAGCTCAATGGGATATAACAATGGAGTGTTCTACTAACTTTTGCATATAAAGGTTTGAAGTCTCCAAAAGCAACAGGCCCGGGTACGCTCACCACAAAAGTAAAAGAAAACATCCAAAACTGTGGTGATTGTTGCTTCTCGGATAGCTCCGGTGGTAATAAGTCGCCGACCACAGTGGAGAGGAGGATAGAGAACAAAGTATTTGAGGGTGACCTGAGGGGAGCAGTTAGGCTACTGATGTCTAATGACACAGTAGCCCCCCCAGGCCCTGAAACTCTTGCCTCCCTTCACGCTTAGCATCCACCACCGTCCCGCCCGCTGGATTTTCCGCGGTCCCCCGACCGGTCTATCCCGATTTATACGATAAAGGCGCAGGATGTTACAATTTAGCGAAAATATTCGTTCTAGGGAGAGGCCCTAACTCCTGCAGTGGACTGATATGGGCTGCGATGATGATGATTAATTCTAAACACAAGACCTACTAAGGTATATTTTATATAAGGTATTAGGAGTTGCACTAGTTGGGAAAGTGAACAAAGTCAGAGTGATTGGTTTTCTTATTTTTACCCCCAGATTTTTAATGGCAAAATTACATAAATTTCGAGCTCGCTCAGCTCGATCTTTCTTTGATTTTTGTTACTTTTGCTAGGTAGGTACTATCGCCCCAGCTTTTATGAGCTAAAACGTTAAAATTTCGGAGTTTGCTACGCTCTCTCATTCATAATATTTCTATAGATCCTTTTAGTACCGCAGCTTTTAAGGATCAGCAAAAGAAGGCCGAAATGACAATTTTAGTCATTTCCATTAAATATTTGTACAGAGCTGTCCTTAATTGTACATATAACGTTGAGTTAGAAATTATTGCTACGCCAATGATTTCAAGCACACATGCACGTGTGTAGGTAATTTGTGCGTTTTTGGCTAGAAAGTTTTAGGTTAGCCCGAAGCCACACTTTGAAACAAAGAAAGAAATAAAACTTAAATTAAATCTTGTCGTCTAAGTATTCCTTTACAGTATAATAACCCTTTTTATATAAGAATTGCTTCTGTTTGCTTTGGAATTTGTTTACATCCCGCTCTGCCCTAATATATTGAATCATGATTCCGCATTCAGTCGCCTGAATGAGCAGGTTCCATCACGAATTTTTCCCTCACCGTAAGAGCATTGTTAGGTTTCCACGAATGTACTTACATAATTAGGAATAGAGTAATTGCTATTGCTAACTACTAGCCCACCGGCGCTCTCAGCGTCTCGACAGGGTTAGGTACCAGAAGCTAAAAAAGTACGTCAGAATCGTAGCAATTGGAACAATACGGTAGGATAAATAATATTATACGCTACCTACATCTTCTCTGCACAGACGGCAACATTAAACCCATCATCTTGGAGTCAATATTCCGTTGTGCTTTCGCGTCTGAGGATTTGATAAATCAGGTAACTTTGAAGTTGCCGACTGTTATTACCTTGAGCATTGATGCTGCATAAACGCTCATAAATAGTAAATAAATATTGGATTCATTTTATAAATAGGGATTTTCCCTTCACAATCGTTTCGTCTTTAGATTAGTAAGTGGGGAGATATCAAGGATATACCCTTATCAGCATTATAAATCGTTATCGTTGTAAGTCGTACCTAATTTCATTAGTACTGAATTTTGAGGTTATCCTTTAACATATTGTGCTTTGTAATCTTATCATTAATGGATGAGGACACCTACTGAGCCTTAATTGTACTGTGTTGTGCTCGATGTCCTCTCAAAAATAAGTGAATAAGTATGTAGGTGTGTTCCCCAGTAAATAACACATAAAAGTTCTGATTAAATATCACATCATCGAATCGGACCATATCGGATCATCACACAGTAAAAAGGCCTAACATTCAAAAAACACCGCACTAATTAATGATAACTATTAAGGATTATTGCAGATAAGATTCCACCTTAAAAAAAAAATGGCTACCTATGGATAACGTCCCGATAAAATACATCAAATCAGCTTGTAACACTCATAGTCACACAGAACCCTTGTTTAAATGAACACGTATTCAATACGACTACACGAGATCATCAGTGAAAGTTTAATATACTTAATAATAAAATGAAAAGAGATAATAAATTTCGGAGATTTTCCAAAACAGAAATCCAACTGAATGGAGAACTCGTAGAAATATCGGAAAGTAAGCAAAGGATATCTAGATATGTTTTATAGTGATGCTTTTATCAGAAATACAGATGTAGGGAAGGAAATGATGAAAGTTGCTGGGGGATGTAATCTTCCAGCTTACTTACTGCCAGCCGATGATCAGAGTAATAAACCAGAACATGAACAATCAGAGGTCCCCCCACAATCAATAATCGAAGGAAGACCACTCGATGATGAAAATTCAACAAATTGGAAAGCGCTGGGTAGAGGCGCAAAGACTTATGAAGTAGACAAATTTGAAAAGAACATCATGTTAATATTTAATCAGTTTGATGTACCCGGATACGAGCCAAGATATGGAACTGAGAAAGACGTAAATGCTTTGAAGAAGACGTTCGAACCTCTTGGGTTCGAATGCACGGTCTATACTGATTTCAAAAAGTCCAACATTTTTAAGGAGTTAAAAAGAAGTAAGTAAGTTTAAAAACATTATACAACCACATACAAAGATTTTTTGAACATTGAACAAGATTCATTGTTATTATTAAGTTTTGTAATTTGTATTTTACTAACATGTATGTTGCGTATCGGAAAAAACTTTTTATTTAGCTATCTATCTAATTCTATAACACGTTGCAAGCTTTGCAAATATTTAGTCAAAGGCACATGACGCGACAGCCACGCAACAGCCACGCGACAGACACGCGACAGCCACGCGACTTTTTTTGAGCTTCTTTCACTTCTTTTGAGCTCGAGACATTGGCGGTAATAGCCTCGCTCAACAAATTTCGCGTGTATTTGCTCGGTCGAAAGTTTAAGATAGTAATTGGGACTTAATACCAAGAATTGCCAGGTGGTGGGTGCAGTTTATGGAATTCGATTGCGAAATCGAATACAGACCTGGCGAGAAAATGACTCATGTGGATGCACTGAGCCGTGGCCCCGTGGATGAACCTAAAATCAATGACCACGTACTCGAAATCCTAACAGTAAGATCAGAAGATTAACTGACTACTGTTCAACAATCGGATGATGAGATTAAGAAAATGGTTCACATTCTGAAGAATCCAATGGCCAAGGATGCGGCAGATATTGTTAAAATTACCAATTGAAAAATGACCGATTATTTCACATTGTAGACGAGAATTGTTTGCGTTGGGTAGTACCTAAAGGGGTCCGGTAGCAAATTCTTCGGAGTAATCACGACGATATTGGTCACTTTGGGTACGACAAAACGCTCGCACGTATTTTATATAATTATTGGTTAAAAAAATGCGGCGCTTTGTTAAGAAATATGTGGCCTCATGTGTAGAATGCGCACACCATAAATTACCGAGTGGCACTAAGACCAGCGAACTACATCCTATACCAAAAATAAGTAAGCCGTTCCACACTATCCACGCAGACCACCTAGGGCCTTTTATACGTACAAAACGCGGTAATACGTACATATTAGTAATAGTTGACGCATTCACTAAATTTGCGAATATAACTCCCGTGCGAAATACGAAGTCGTTGACGAGTATTAAAGTGTTTCGAGAACACATTCGTTATTTCGGTACACCAGTGAGGCTAATCACCGATCAAGGTACGAGTTTTACTAGCAACCTATTTAAGAACTTTATACAATCAATGGGTATTAAAAACGTGTTGAATGCAGTAGCTACTCCACGCGCGAACGGCCAGGTTGAGCGGTATAATCGCACCATCCTGGCCGCTCTTGGCGCGATGAACCATGACAAACCAAACGAGTTATGGGACGAGCATTTGCCTCATATTCAATTAGGTTTAAACACGACTATACATGCAGTTACCAAGAAGACTCCTACCGAGTTAGTGTTCGGGTACAACGTAACTAATCCCTCACAAGGGCTTTTAAACGACGTTATATTTGAAATGACATCTGACCTCGACAAAAATCCGACTTTAGACGATATTAGAAATGAAGCAAGCGCACTAATAAAGAAACGACAGGAGAAAGACAAGGCTCGATTTGACAAAAACCACACGACACAAAACTTCTCGGTCGGTGATCTAGTTAGAGTAGTGAGAGCTGTAACAGGTATTGAAGGGCAATCAAAGAAATTGGAGCCTAAGTGTCAGGGACCATACCGTATTTTAAAAATATTACCAAACGATCGCTTTGTAATCGAAGATAATCCTCTATCCAGAAGGGGAAGGCGTTACGAGGCGATAGTGGCCATAGATAAAATATTCCCATGAATAATTTTTAAGCGTTCCGCCTCCCCAGACTGCCAAGGATCGCTAATTAATAGTGATGTTAGCGATGCAGGTGAATAATCAATAATAAGAAATTGTATAACTAACATTTACCTAATGTGTGTTAAGGCATGTAAGTTTGATGATTTGTTATTTAAGTTCAAACAATGTCAATATTTATTATTGTATAGTTATAAAACCAGGATAGATAATTATATGCAATATTTAATATTGATAATCGAACTGAAGCAGATACAACGTTCTTCAGCCGAGTAAGTGAGAGATCGTTAATCTCTAGCCAAGGTAATGGGCAGGCACATGTCTCCCGTCCTTGCACCTGGGCATGTTCGATCAAGATAATGGATCAATTCCATTGCTCGGACGAGAGGTCGTTAACTTCTGGCTAAGGTCTTCAGTCGGAGCATGTGCCCACTTACGAAGGCAGTCCTAGCACATGGGTATGTTCGATTACGGTCATGGATCGATTCCATTTGCTTGGATGAAAAGTAATTTAATTAAAGTAAAGTAAAATAAAGTAAAGTAAAATAGAGTAAAATAAAACACGCAATGTAATTCGGGCTGTAGTCAAGAGCCTTAAGAAGGCTATATTTGCTTACAATGAGGGACTCATTGTTTTTCGGATGGCCGAGCTGTAAACGTCTATAAAACCTAGACCTGGCTTTAGACGTTGTTCACTCTAGCATAGGTACTAGTTTTGTATAACAGATATACCTTTTTACGTTTATTTAATTGTTAATATAACATAATGAGTAATTCAATCTATTAGATAGAAGATAATTATAATAAAATGTTACTTTATTTAAGTTATGTATTTTTCACACTGTTATTTAATTTAAAATATTAAAGAGGGCGTATATTTACTCTCGGTTCTCGGGATGCGCGCGCAGGGTGAAAAACGCGCGGCTTTTGTTTTGGAGAGGCGATTTCTGGGTAAATTGCGTGTAGCACGCGGATTACAAAAAATACAGTTATAAAGTGTAATACGAAGGAAAGTTGTATTTATTTAAGTTATATTAAAGAAATACAAAATAATAAGTCCTCAAGCCGTTGGTATCATTTCATTTCTGAGTTTGTAAAACATGTCCGATTGAGCACCAACATTTTGGGTTCTGTAGGGTAAACCTTTTCGGACGTAATTGTGCAAAACACAGACTGCCTTAACAATATTAGTTGCTTTTTGCAAATATTTACATCGTATTGCATTGTTTATAAGCATTTTTTTGACATCATCCCAAACGCGCATTCCACGGATTTTCGGTTGGTTTGATATCAAAACTCTCTGTTCTTTGTCCTTCTTTATTGTGGACAATGTCAACATGATGTATAAAAAACAAGTGAATAAATTTTTCCACTCATCGGACTTACTGCAAATCTGTTTCTTATTACAGGTTATGGTCTAGCCAAAATACAGTTTATAATATAGTAATTGATAGTATAAAGTGTGCAAAATGAGTAACTATATAGTGCATGTTCCAAAATTTATGGGAAAGCAAAACTACGAAGAGTGGGCCTTTGCAGCCGAAAACTTGCTAGTGTTTGACGGCATGGACTCATATATAAAGAGTGAAAGTGCAGTATCGTCTGAATAAACACAGGACGCAAGAGCGAATGCAAAGTGATGTTGACTATCGACGCATCGTTATTTGTGCATATCAAAGAAGTTAAAACAACTAAGGGGCTATGAAAAAAGCCGAAATCCTTATTCGATGATTCGGGATTCGGAAGAATAACGTTGCTACGCCACCTTATATCAATTAGACTAGAAAACTGTTAGTCAATGATCAGTTATGTTACCCAAATCGTAGATACTTCCCAACGATTGAACGGTACGGGTTTTAAAATTAATGATGAGTTGGTTGGTTCTCTGCTGTCAGCCGGATTGCCAGAACGTTTTTCGCCGATGATAATGGCTATTGAACACTCAGACATACTTATTACTGCTGACACGATCAAGACGAAGTTGCTTGATATTGGTGCAGCAGAAGGTAGTGAGTTGGAGTGTAGTACAGCACTAGTTGGGAAGAGTTGGCAGAGTAAAAACGGCAAAACGAACAGCTCTAGTAAGCATAGCCAACAACATGGCGATCCAAGTGTCAACAAGATGACAGAAATACTGAATGAAAAATTGGTTGAAAAGCACGACGAGCTCTTGTTTAAATGAAATTATTGTTGCAAATAAAACAAAAATTCCAGTTTTATGTGCTGGAAATGTTGAGATCACAATAAGTTATGACTACATTATCACTGTGAAGAGTGTTTTGTGCGTGCCAAAACTCGCAACTAACCTGTTATCGGTTAGTTAACTCATCGACAATGGAAACAGCGTGGCATTCGAATCAAATCGTTGCTTGATACAAAATGCAGCAGGTAATTTGGTTGCAGATGCTGATTTGTTGTTTGCTCAGTTCAAGTGTCGATGGTGAACTATAGCACAGACGTCTTGGTCATATCAACAGTGCAAGTATGAATAAGATGAAGAGTAGATTGGCCGAGGGATTAGACTATCCAGGTAACTTTGACATAAGTAAGACTTCATGTGAAAGTTGCTGTGAGGGAAAACAGCCACGTCTACCATTCTCAAAGGAAACTCGATCTACAGAAACATTTGAGATTATTCATGCCGATGTGTGTGGTCCAATGGAGGTAAAGTCGCTTAGTGGCTCAAGATATTTCTTGCTATTTATAGATGATTATAGTCGATTTACTTTCATATATTTCCTAAAGGCCAAAAGTGAGGTTCTAGCCTATTTCAAAGAGTTCAGCACAAAGGTTAAGAATCAGCAAGACAAGAGGTTTAAGGTTCTAAGATCAGATAACGGCTCTGAGTTTTGTGGTCATGTCTTCGTAAACTATTTGAAACAAAAAGGTAATTACACCAAAAAACGAGCCCTTATACGCCTGCACAGAACGGGCTTGCTGAGAGATCAAACCGGACGATTGTAGAGAGGGCTAGGTGTCTCTTATTTGAAGCAGAACTAGAAAAAAGTTCTGGACTGAAGCCGCCAATACGGCTGTCTATTTGAAAAATAGATCTACAGCATCAGGTTTAAATATTACTACTTACGAAGCTTGGACTGAAAAGAAGCTTGATTTGACACATATTCGTGTATTTGGAAGCCCGACAATGGTACACGTGCCCAAAGAAAAACGCTTGAAATGGGATAAAAAGTCACACATTCACATTCATTACAGACACATTCTTGTAGATTTTGCTGAAAATGTAAAGGGCTACAGGGTATATAACCCAAAGAAAAATATAGTCTTCGTCAGTAGAGATGTGGTTATTTTAGAAAAAACAAAGAAAACGACAGATGCTAGAATATAAGTTGAAAATACAGTTTCAGAAGAAGAGCCTGAAGAGTACCCCATAAAAGAAAATGTAGAAAGAGAAACTTCTGATACATCAAGCTCAAGCATATCAGACTATGCAGATGTTGAGAATACTGTAAGTACAGAAACGGAAGAAGTCAAAGACACACCAGTGCGAAGGCCGAAAAGGGTGTGGAAGAAGCCCAAGAGGTATGGATATCTCAGTACTACATCGCCTGTAGAGGAACCGGTAACGTATGCAGAAGCCATCTGTGGGCCTGTTTGTGACAAATGGGAGCAGGCGATGGCGGAAGAGCTGCAGTCATTTAAAGAGCACGATGTGTGGTAATTAGTACTCTTTTTAATTACATACTCCAGGTAATGCCAATGTAGTACAGTGTAAGTAGGTGTATAATAGGAAAATTGACACTAATGACAATATTAGATTTTGTGCTAGATTTGTAGCGAAGGGCAATACGCAGAAGGCAGGAGTGGACTATTCAGAGATTTGTTCTCCAGTCATTAGATACTTGAGTATCTAACTGTTGACACTGAAGCTAGTCTTTGCCTTAAGCGTACAGCTAGGTATGGGTATTTGTCACCTAGATGTGACTACAGCCTTTCTCAATGGAAATTTAAAAGAAAATATTCCAAACAAGGTTTTTAAATTGAAAAAGGCTGTATACGGATTGAAACAATCTTCTCTTGCCTTGTATGAAAAGGTACACGAAACTTTGTGTGAATTAGGGTACTCTAGGTGTAAGTTAGATCCTTGTGTGTATACCAAGTATGGTTCTTCTCATAGTAAGACTATTATAGGAGTTTATGTCGATGATTTTCTTATATTCTCAAATGATATTGAAGAAATGGCATCTGTGAAAATGGGGCTAAGTTCTGAGTTTAAAATTAAAGATTTAGGCCAGGTGAAGCAGTATTTGGGCATGAGAGTAAGCATTAAAACAAAGCCTGATGTTATCACTATTGATCAGCAACACTATATTGAACAGTTGTTGAACAAATATAATAGTACCGATTGTAAAGGTGTACAGACACCGATAGAGTGTAAATTAAACTTAGAAAAACTTTATTATTGAAAACTGAATTATGTGATAATAGTCTGCCTTTTCAGAATTTGGTGGGTAGTCTCATGTATCTCGCCGTCTTAACTAGGCCAGACATAACATAATCAGTTGGTTACTTGAGAAGCTATTTATCTAAGTAAACTAGAATCTGAATTTACTGGTTGCATTAGTAAAGTTTCTATGTTCAATGACAGCCAGAGTGCATTGCAGTTGGCAAATAACCATCAGTCTCATCAAAGGTCTAAGCACATATTCGTCAAGTTATAGCAAATAATACTGTAGAAACGAAGTATTTGCCCACTTCCGAAATGCCCGCTGATATTTTTACTAAAGGTTTGCCAAGTAGTAAGCACTACAAATTTATGAATGCTTTAGGCGTTCTTAGAAAATAATCGTTTTTGGTTATTGTTAATGTATAACAAAAAATTGTTTTGCTTATTGGTATTTTGTGAATTTTTGATATAGTGAGGGTGTTGGTTTGATATCAAAACTCTCTGTGCATTGTCCTTCTTTATTGTAGACAATGTCAACATGATGTATAAATCACAAGTGAATAAATTTTTCCACTCATCGGACTCACTGCAAAGCTGTTTATTATTACATTTTCTGGCTCTACTAAGACGATAGTTAAAACTGTTCCAACGTTCATTAATGTTTTTTGTGGGTATGGCCGCATTATACAAGGTGTCTCAAAAGAAAGTTTATATTTAGTGGATCGATTAAAAAAAAAGTAAGCCGTGTGCCGTGAAAAAATGTATATTGATTATTAAAATACACAATTTGGGAATTTATTTCTTAAAAATAATATCGTCCAAATGTAGACCCTCGCGTTCGCGGCACTCATTTAATCGAACAGTAGGACTCAGTGATGGCTGCCATTTCGTGACGGATATTTTCTTTTAAACGCGCCAGGGAAGTCGGTTTATTAGCGTAAACTTTAGATTTAAGATAACCCCATAGGAAAAAGTCCATAGGGGTTAAATCAGGACCGTGGAGGCCAATTTATGTCACCTCTCCTGGAGATCAATTTGTCCGAGAAAATTTCAGGAACTCGTGGCAGAGATGTATTGTACGTGTGTCACGTTGCTCCGTCCTGCTGGAACCATGTTCTTTGGTTATAGCCAGGAAAGTTTTGCAGTTCAGGCACCAAGAAGTCGTCTAACATCTCCACATAACGCTCTGAATTCACTGTAATTGCACGCCCCCTTTCGTCTTCAAAAAAGTAAGGGCCGATAATTCCTCGCGCCGACATCGCTGCACATACGGTCACTTTAGGCGAATGAAGGGGTTTCTGATGCTTGCGTTTCGGATTCGTTGCACTCCAGTAGCGGCAATTCTGCTTATTTACATGTCCATTAAGATGAAAATGAGCTTCATCCGAAAACAAAATATTGGTAAACGTTGAAAAGCGCTCAATTGCCTGATTTACGAAGTCAAGCCTTTGACTGGCATCTTGGGGCTTTAATTCTTGCACCAATTGAATTTTGTAGGGGTGCAACTTTAGATATTTGTGCAAAATGCGGTGTTATGATCTATGCACGATTAAAGCACTTGCGCGCTTCCGAATTTAAAGGTTCGGGTCATCACGAACAGACTGATGAACACTCTCCACGTTTTCTACCGTTCTTGATGACCTTGGTCGCCCGGATTTTGGTTTTTCCAGCGTTGTACCGGTCTCTTCAAACTTTTTGACCCATTTTCGAATAAGAGGAATGCTTGGCGCATCATTCGAATACCGCAGAATCTCCTACGCGCTACAGTCGCCGAATCACCGTTTTTGTAAAACTCTCGCACGCACAACGCGCGGTTTGCTCCTGAGAAACGCTCCATAGCGACTGAATTCCCAAGAGCCAGGCTACCGATTGACATAACCCCCGAGCCCCTCGGATTCGTTGCGTTCACGCAGTAAACTAAATAAATATAAACTTTATTTTGAGACATCTTGTATAATGCATTAACGCAAATGCATCATCACCTACGAAACAGTATGGGAAAAGGTTTCCAGATTCATCACTTGGTAATACACGAGGTGCTTGTATATTGAGACCATTTTGGTCTATAAAGTATTTCATGGCAGATGCTTGAAAAATTCCTCCATTACTGTTTCTACCTGCATAACCTGTCTTCATCCCTGCAAGCCATCAGTACGCTGGAGTTATATGCTTTATAATTAAAGTTGCTTGATACGGTACAAGGAAACTTTTCTACGCGAATAAGTATGCCATCTATTGACCCTAAACAATTCGGTAAATTCCAAAGTTGAATTTACCGAATTTAAGATTTTTTTTGCCAATCAGTCGTGTTTGGGATTGGCATATATAATTCACGCAGAACATTCGAAATGACTACTACAGTTTCTGCAATAATTTGTGATATTGTATTATCTCCCCTCGCAAAATATTTTGCCAAACTTGTAAAAGTTGATCGCTCGGCTAAGTATCTGAAACACGTGTATTATACATTACTTACATGAACATTTATAATTTCAGTAGGCGAGTGCAAAGAAAAACGGTGGAGTTTAAGATCCGGATTTGTTCGGAGTCTAAAACCTAGAAAAAGTGGAGCTGGAGCGACGAAATGACCCTATTATTTATCAGATGTGATTGAGTGGATGTGAAATGCTAGAGGCAATTTCAGATTTCCAGAAACATGTTAATTGTGAATTTTATAAATGCTTGCTCGTTAACCTCATTAGTTAATATATTACTAGGGAGGCTAACGAACAAGCAGTTCTTCTGAGTTCTTCAAGTGATCATGGGTCAAACCAAGACCAGGGGCCTCGCAAATGCGTTGTCGGCCTATGAAAAAACTGAAAATTCGAATCTTCGAGGCTCCAATGTCGTACCAGCTCAGGAACACCGCTGCAGGAAGTTCATTCCATAGAATGGTCGCGCTCGGCAGAAAGTGTCATGAAAAGCGCACATTAATTATCTGGAACTCATCTGGATAGTACAGATGGAACTTTTATTTATTACGGGAAGTGCGGTGTTGAAACTCTACAGCAGGTTATCAAAACGACTCCCCAGAGCACTCTTCAGAACATTGATATTATTTGCAATACATTATCTATGTTTAAATAAATATTCGATTAATTTACCTAATTGTTATTAAAATCCTTTCTTCGGGGCTGACGCATTCCCTCATAGTTGTCTTATTCGTAATACTTGTTTCTACCAACTGTATATAAATGTTTATACGTTTCTTTTGACATTTCATAGAAAGATTGAAATTTATTATCATCATTCTCGTGTAATTCTTTGGCAGCGACAAATGCTCTGCAGAATTGAAATTTGCATACATGTGAAATAAATTCAGTGAGCTGAACTGCTCTCGGTGCTAATCGGCTCCGAGACTGTAATCTCAGTGTCGCCCTTGTATATTGTATCTAATTTAATTTAAAATATTCGTTATTTGATATTTTAGATATTCTTTTGTAACACATGAAAATTGCAGGTAAATCCACACCGTGAAAGCCGCCTTAGCGTACTTAATTTGAATGGACCACGTTGCATTCAGCCTCCGTACGTAAGCCAGTTTTCGATACAACTTTAGCGTTAAATACCTGTGACCGTTCATTGTGACGGGTACCTCTAAAAGTGCAAATCTAGGGTGATAGTTTGCCCTTAAATGGCTAATAAGACCGCCTGACCAATTTGGGTAACAGTAAGTGGCAAATAAAGTAAGGAGTGGAACGCGTTGCCTGCGAGTGTGTTCCCTGATCAATATAATCTGGATGCCTTCAAGGCTAGAATGAATAGCCTGTTCCAAGACGGGCATGCTCTATCTTCGGCCGCATCGTCACTTACCAACAGGTGAGATGGCGGTCAAATGCCTGTCTTGCATGATATTAAAAAAAAATATTATAATAATCATAGTGGAACTTGTATAAAATGGTTTTAATTCTATGAAATAAATAAACATTTTAATAGACTCACATATAAAAAAAAATCAACTTACCTCTTGGATTAACGTTGAAAACAGTTCTGGCACCGATTGTTGGAAAAGGAGTCATAGCACAAAGTAGATAAACTAAACAAGTTCCTTCAAATCTATACGCACGACTAAACATCTCATAAATAACCCATAGTTTGTTTATAAATTTGCGATAAGCACTTGGACAAGTATTTGTGTCGCTAAGTCGTATGTCTAGGATAATATAAACTATGATTGTAGGATATTTTATATAAATGTCGTAACTCAGGGCAGACTCTAGCAGGGGAGAGATCCATCAGAAGGTGTTTTCGGGATAGTTTCGTGAAAATAGGGATCAGCCGAACAGTTTAACAGTGTATTGGGATAATAAAGCGATATTACAATAAAAATAGCAAACAATTAAACAACAGGATGAATTCAAGATAATTTCAGTAGCAGATAAGAATGTGGGACGAACGAATCCTGGGGTTGCTTGAAGACCCGTTACCCCCCATGGCCTCTTGTAAGTGGACGACGACGGCCTGGTTGCTGGATCTAATCAAGATCTGATAGATGAGTTGATCGATGACCCAGCTACGCGGGGTTTCTTTACGGTCAAGACCGAATGCAGTGTTAACAGTGTTGTGCAATCGTAAACGTATCATTCATAAAAAGCAATACAAGCCCTTGCGGGGCCTTCCTTACTCACAAATCGAACCGGTCGGACACTCGTAGTTGTAATGTTTTTAATTAATAAATTCCTAGTTTGTAATCTTGTTGTATTTTTTAAAACATCCTCCACTGCCGCTTAGATCTGATTCGCACTATACTGTATAAGGATTCAGTAAAATTTCCAGATTACTGTTTCTTGAACTTTGTGATAGATTCGTCCTTTTCTTGCTGGCCAAGTATCTTGTGTCATGTGTTGTAGGAGCTGTAGGTCTGTGTGTTGTCGGAGGTAATACGTTGTTAAAATTAAGTAACATTTCTCACGATGACAAAGAACAGTTATTGCATTATGCACATATTTTGCAATTGTTTGTAAAATGATCTTTTAGAACAGCTTTTCCAAATTGAAAATGTATTAATTAGCCTATGGTAAAATAAATAAAGTACACCATTCGATTTTAAATGTGCACCTCTTAAAGGATCAGATTTTAACCCTAGATGTAAGAGATTATTATGATTTTATGAAAATAGGTTCTTATTTAGCTGGTAATAATATAGTTGTAGTTTTGTGAGTGCCGATTGCTTTCAAATATTTCTATGATTTATACAGACTCTGTCCCCTTAATAATAAACAGAAGGAAATCCTTATCCCTCCATATCCTTACATGGCAACCTCGAGGCAGAATGCCCCAAATCTGGAGAATGGTATGTCTGTAAACAGAAGCTCAGTCTGCAGACACGAGGCGACCAAGATTGCATACAAAAGCTTATTTACCACCAGGAAATAGATTCAACATGCAAACTCACACCTATTTCTCTTTACAAGGAGGCCCTACTTGAGCTAGATGACCAGCATTATGCTGTGACGTTTCCTAAGCCCACCAAGGTACAGCTCAAATGTCAACAGGATCAGCATGTCGTCCTTAAAGGCAGCTACGCCGTAACTATTCCGCAGCATTGCCTTCTGAAGAGCACGGACTTCACCCTTGTTAACACCAACAATAAGCTGCAAGGACAGCCTCTGAAAATAACTTCAGTTCCACTATGTCAACAAAATAATGAAATAAAAGGACCCACACTGAAGATGAGCTCAATAAACTTAGATGATTAAAGCTCTATTGAGAGACAGATTACTTTGGAAAATCCTATCCAAATTGATAAAATGCTATTAACAAGCATTTACCACACAACCATACCTATGTATATCGTAGGTTTGATTACCATCGGAGTCCTTATTATATCATTTTACCGTCGCTACCGCCGCAAGCCAGAGATAATCACTAAAGAAAACATAGAGATGTCATTAACCCCTGACAACAAAAGGACGCAACATAGACTAATTCAATAGACTTTAGCAAATAGTTGCTATTCTTAGGGGGGAGGTGTCATGTTGAAGCTACGCCGGGTTTCTTTACGGTCAAGACCGAGTGCAGTGTTAACAGTGTTGTGCAATCGTAAACGTATCATTCATAAAAATCAATACAAGCCCTTGCGGGGCCTTCCTTACTCACAAATCGAACGGGTCGGACACTCGTAGTTGTAATATTTTTAATTAATAAATTCCTAGTTTGTAATGTAGTTGTATTTTTTAAAACATCCTCCACTGCCGCTTAGATCTGATTCGCACTATACTGTATAAGGATTAAGTGAAATTTCCAGATTACCGTTTCTTGAACTTTGTAATAGATTCGTCCTTTTCTTGCTGGCCAAGTATCTTGTGTTATGTGTTGTAGGAGCTGTAGGTCTGTTTGTTGTCGGAGCTACAGCTGTGGTCTATCAGAGCTACGACATGTCGGGGCTAGGGCATAGAGATAAAAAATGTAAGTAAATTTTATCTCTATGGGCTAGGGTTTGTCGGAGCAGTGTCGGAACTTGGTTTCAGATACCTGTTATGGACCTTTCCGACATGTCGCTATGTTACCTAATATCAGGAAAAAGGAAATATATCGCTAAATAGACTACGCATAAAGAAAAAGTATAGGGGATAAAAAGTCTTTGCACAGAATAATCTATTTTCATTTTATTTGTCAGTTCATTTCATTTCTTCGATTTCTTATAATTCTAAAGACGTGAAGTGTTTTGTTATGCAGGGCCGGAGTCTGCTTGCCTATACCATAATAGTGTTGCTGCTATTTTCATTTGGTGAAATCATTGACTAAGAAAGCTAAATCTCTTGGCATGAATAAATCCATCCGCTTGAAATTGATAATACAACTTACCTGCAGACTGCCGCTTTTGCCCATAAATAAAATACAAGATAGTTGGAATTACATTATAGCAGAGACGGGTGACAGTGAACCCGAAAATAAATTTAAGAATTACATAGAGAACTACTGGATGAAAAATAATTTTTCAAGGGTGTGGCGTGTGTTTGGAGAACGTCACCGCACAAATAATGCGGTGGAATCTTGGAATAGAAAATTAAATAGACTGGTGCCAAAAAATGTAAACATTGTTCAATTTTTGCACATAATAAAAGACGGTGATAAATTAAACGAATACTCAAAACAAATTATTCCCGAAAACGAGTAATAGCCCAAGTGCAAAAGGATGAGATGAACTTTGATGAACAAATGAAACTACTCCAAGGCGATGAAACACCTGGACAATTCTTATTAAAGATGGCTCTTATATTTAAGTTAAGCGTTCGAAGTTCGTGGGTCGACGGGTCATCTAGTTTTAAATAAAATCTTCATGCTGAAATTTTGTTATTGCTTGGTGGAAAACAAAAAAAGAACGCTTCTTCTTCGTTGTCAAATATTAAATGAAATTCTGTAATAAAATTTACATAAATATGTATCCGCGAAGAAAAGTTAATAGTTTATATAATATTACAATGAATTATATGGCAAAAGTATTGAAAAATGAATTTACAACTTTCATGGAACAAGACGCAAGACTTTCAAACTTGGAACAAGTACGTTATCGCTCCGTATGCCATATTTACGAATTACCTAGTTTGCAATGTAACAATGTCTGTTTAATGTTTTTTTACAGTTGGCTTATTTCAATGACATCATTAATGGTTTCAATTTACCCAGTAAACCGATTATCAAAAATATATTGTAGTATTCTGCATAATTTATACCTACCACTACATATACCTATTCATTAACACATAAAATATATACTAAAAATTAAAAAAGTCGTCCACACCGCTGCCCCCCGGAATGGTGCCCAGAAAGCTGGCTGCGTTGCCTCGTTGAATAGCGATGCTAATCCGTTGTCCGAGGAACGAGCCAGCTCTCCGGTCACCAGTGGTGTCATTTAATTTTTTTGAGAGTTCTATAAAAAACTTTCTCGCACCTGGGCCCCACGGTCCCAACGTTTCCACACCAAACGGCTGAAATACGATCTTGCGCTAGACTTTCGTATTTCCTCCGCTTGAGGTCTTCCGCAGCTGAGGCCACATGCGAAGGCGCCAGGGTGTCCACACAGGTAGCGTCCCACACCAGCGCCTTCCCACGCTGCCACCCAATGAGCGTCATGCCGTCGGGCCTCTTGCCATCGTCACGTACGGTACCTTTCGGCTCTAATACAGCCGGTACGTTGACGGTGACAAGTGCCATACGAATGACGTCATTGATTGCCGCGTGCCTGGAGACTCGGCCTGCGCTGCGGGTACATGAAAGACCGTGGTGCCCTAGTGGATCCACAGACGCACCACAAGGACAGTAGTGTGGACGAACCAGATTGACCCCCAATCTTAAACCCAAACATATGGACAACGACAAGTTGTCCAGGACGGTGCCGATATTCGAGGAGGGGACTGCTTGCAGCCAGAACCCTGACTCTCGCTCTGTCACGGCTAGGAGACGAGCCCGTTCTGAAATGCTGGCCGAAGAATCTAATAAATCTTTAAGATTTTTTTTGCATAAAGGCTCGTCCCATAGCCGTTGATGCATCGGAGACTCTGGGGGAGACTCGTTCGGACATATACTCATCCAGGCTTTTTTAGCATCTGTGCAGCAAGGACTGTCAATAAAACTTGTGTGTGGTTCTAGGATTTTGCTGACTACATTTTCGGTGCTATAGACAGATGATAAAAAAGCCGGGAGAGAAATACTTGAAATTTTGCGCACTCCGATTCCGCCTAAACGAGCTGGTAGCGAAGCTTGGGACCATGCTCGTGAATTAAGATCTAAATTTAGAATTTTAGAGATTATTGTTCGAATGTCATCGTCTAAAGGTATTACTAAATTGTCAAATTGCCAAATAGGACTGCATCGTAAAAAGTACGTAAATTGCGGAACGAAAAGGCAGAAACGGAGTAAAAATAGGGCCATGTGTGATTTTATAATAAGTAGTTCTTCACAATAAATTTGGAATTTTGATTGTTTTTCAAGTAAAAATGGCGGAACAGACTTGTCCAAAATGGGGGCACCTAGAAGACGGAGAGTTTCTTCACTTAAAATTTTAATTCCTGGGGCTTTTGAGTCAAAATTTGTTATGATTTCAGGTTTGTTAATCAAATTTGGGTCCAAATAAAGCTCGCATTTTGAAAAATTTAAGGATAGTCCGATGTTTTGAAACTCAGAGGATATGAGTTGTAGATCATCTAAAACAGTTGTAACTCCACCTCCAAGTGTCCCATCATCTAGGTACCATACGTTTAATTTTGACTTTAATTTTGATATAATAGGTTGTATTGCCAAACTAAATATAGCTGGTCCGAGTGGGTCTCCCTGTTGAGACCCTACTTCTGAGTTCAAAACATTGCTTTTGTACATCAATTTAGAAGGGGAATTATAACACTGCTAAATATAGGGAAGAAGTTCCGGACATTGTTTTTTAATTTCTATAAGTAAGGTGTCTCTATTTACCGAATTAAATGCATTTTTGACGTCTACTTTCAGAACGACTTCAGCCTGGTTGTTGGTTATAAAAGTACGCAAGGCGTGTACTGCGGCTTCGCAGCCACCTTTGCTTCCAAAACCAAGCTGAATCGGCTGAAAAATAGACGTTAATTTAGGAGCCAATTTTTTACAACAAATTTTGGAGGCGAGTCTCCGAATGGTAGTGCCTATAGCAATCGGCCTGACTCCTCCGTCTTTTTTCATTAGTGCGCACATATTCGCCTCATATAAAATATCGATTATTTGAGCATTGACCTTTCCCGCTAACATGACGTTAATGAGGGCGGTGAGTTTCTCCAAAAGCCTGAGACCGGCGTCCCCGCAGGACTTGCACAATAGATATTTTAGATGCTGTGGTGAAAGTCCATCGAGGCCACCGGCTGAGCCATTTTTAAAGGACATCACCGCCGACAAAACATCGTCACATGTAGCGGTGAGGTGAGCGGAGGAAAGGTCTGGGGCAGTCAGGTTGGACTGTGGTGCGGACGGGTGTTTTTCTCTCAGCGCGTCGAGAGTTTCCCTGGAGTCAGGGGCAAGGGAGTCTTGTGAGAAAAGAAGCTGTGCAGCCCCCTTTATGTTCCCTTCGCTGACTTTTTCTTCAACTTTTCTTTCTTTATTGAAAATATGTCTGCGGTTAGGCATGAAAAAACTTTTATTGGTGATATTACAATTTTGTTTTATTTTATTTGTTAAAGACGAGGAATTTTCTTGCTTGACATTTAAAATTTCGTAAGGGAATGTAAATAATTTGGTCTAGGCGCGCTTTGAATTTTCATTAACTGTGTTTTTAATGATATTTGTTAAATTTTGTGCGACAGCAATGCGAGCGCCCATTTTACAACAGGAACTGATTGTTTCAGTTCTGCTAGGTAAGACCACAGGGGCTCGTCCTGTACAGTAGGAGATGAAGTGGTGCTATTTTGAACTGGACATGAAGATGGTATTGAAATGGATGGATTTTTCTTATGTTTTTTTCCTATATGAATATTCAGACCATGTTTGCTTTTGAAAAAGCGCACCTGGCAGCAAAGGGGACACTGAAAAGTTAGGACTCCGTCACTAATATTTCCTCGAATATCGTCATCGTTTTGAGTTGGCATTGATCCTATGTATATAGGGTCCTGTATAGTAATAGTTAACTATAAAAATAAATGTACATAAAATAACGTATAACTTAAAGCCGAGTTCAGTTCTTTTTATATAGATAGGCACGACACACGCACATAATACACCCACATTATCTTTTTATTTTCACATATTTCACATATACGTTTCACCATATTGTTACTCCGAAAATATATATGTATTTTTAGTTTCAGCGCTTTGTTGATGACAGGCGTCGTCTCGCTTTGTCTTGCACTACTGCGCGCGCAGGACAGTATAGCCAAGCAACGGTTGCTGTGGCGACAACGGCGGCGTGGCGTCCTGTCACCCAATAAGAAAATCACCCAACAATAATATTTACATTTTGGCTATTCATTGCGCACGCCTGGGTGAAATTTCATTTGTGCCTCATTATTCCTGCCTATGGGCGAACCACTAATATAAAAATAAGCAGACTCGGAACATCAGAACTATTTAAAATAATTTATAATATATTTGACACACGTTCAATTGATTCCACTAGTGACGTTCCCAGTAAACTAGGAACAGAATTATTTTTAAACACGCTTCCGGATTTAGTATGCGAACCAAGTGCAGAGAGTATTCTTACGAATACTTTAAGAAATTGTATGAAGTGCGGCAGGCTCAGCAATTACTATACAGATTTGTATACCTATATAAGTTTAAGCGACTTATATTGTCACTACCATGACTTTGTCGTAAAATTATTTGTACCCAATGAATAATGAGTGATGAAATAAGTATGTTTTTTTGTTATTTGGGGACATTTAATTTCGTTCCAACGAGTATTTGTTTTTTTTTTTTAATACCGAGAACTCGTGTTTTAATTTTAATATATTCATTAAAAGTGGTAAACTTTTCAAATACCTAACATAACTGCGTTTTTTGTAGCAATAGAAATTGGGATATAATCTGTAAAAAACGCTGGTCCAAAACCAATGAAGAGCAAAACTGAGCATTCGAATAGTAGTCGTATAGCAGTTGTGCGGGTAGCGCTTTTTGTCGCAATAGAAATAATGGGATAAAAATTGAAAATATCGCTTGTCCCACTATTTCTATTTTGTATTTCCATGGAAATAGTGGGATACACACCACATTTCCATATGTGGATGGGTTAAATGTACCCGATGGAAAAGTCTAATTAGATGTTTTTGCTTTGTGATATGAACTATAAAATGGGTGGAAAAATTGTGGTCTAATAGTGGGTGTTCTTAAAGCGGTTATGCCCTTAGATATGTTGGGCCGATTCCTACTTTGCAAATAAAGGATGTTTAACTCTTCTTGTGCATATTGAAGAGCATCCTCTAATGACTGTGGTCGCATACACCTAATTCGCGAGCCAAGGGGTTCATTCAACCCTTTTAGATAAGACAGTAACGCAAGTATTTGATACAACGTTCTTTTAGCTTCCTCAGTGGTATCTCATTCCTCATGTAACTGGATATAGGTCATAATTGTACCCAATAAATGTGTTACACGTTCATAAAAAACTTGTGGTGTGTCCGAGCCTTGAGTAAGCATAAAGAGGTTTGTGTAAAGAGCAGACTCGTCGACTCGACAATTTTTTTTTAGTAATGAGTTCCTAATTCCATCCCAAGTGGTTGGGGTGCCATTAATGGCCAATATTCGTGCGGCTTGTCCAGTAATTTTATTTAAATGCCATTCAACAAAGAAAAATTTATTAATTCATACGCGGGGTCGGGTTTTACGTTAGCAACAATTGGTTGCATCATTTCAACAATCTAATGAGCACATTGGGATTTCCATCGAAATCGGGAACATTTCGAAGTGCCTTGTAAATAGAATCAAGATCGATATTCGTCAATGTGTTCTAAATTTCTTCTACTATCAAAATGATTATTAAGTTTATCTATAAGGGATGTTTCCCTTAATCGTGATGACCTTTGATAAAAAATTTTGAAGAATTACTTATAAAAAGAAAAAAGAAAATTGAGATAAGAAGGGAAGGCAAAAAATACAATATAATGTAGTAAGTTTGGATAGGGATTCTGCTCTCCAACAGTAGGCCAGCACCTCGTTTTCAGGTAAGAGGTTGTAGACTATTCGTGCGATACGAAAATCAGTAATAATTTTTGTACTGACTCTACTACTCCAAAACTTCGCCAATAATGGTGAGTGGCTACAGTAGGATGTGAAACAAAACGAAGACTTGGAACTGATATTAGATTTTAATTAAACTTCTAAAATTGTTCTTACATAAATCTTAAATATACTAATTAATTTTGAATACGTCCGATATAACGATCGCAGTGCCGAAAAGTGCATGAAATTTTATTTTAAAATATTAAAACTAAATCGTACGCGGCGAACGATTAGTGTCGCCTCAGCGCCTTCGAGGCGGTTTCAATTTTCATAAACCGGCCGAGTCGTAGTTGGGAGGCTAAATCCATAACAAACGTATAACAGAGTTATATGTACAAATAAGTTAGAGGTTTTGGTTTCATCTGGAACTTCTTTTAGGATGACTGCAGTTATGAGATCATACCCCGGTGAATTTTTTGAGTTTAGCTGTTTTATGAAAGCCATTATTTCACTCTTTGTGAAGCTTATTATGTCCTCTTCTTCATTCTCCAGATTTTCCTTCTTTAAATATTTAGTTATTATTTAAATCTATGATATCCTGATGGATTGGTGTGAAAACTTCATTTAAGTGTTTAGCAAATGCTACAGCTTTTTCGTAGTCATTAAAAGCCTATGTGTTATCGTGCTTGCGTATGGGAGGTTAGTGGTGGGTTGGACATTTAAAGATTTTTGTAGCTTTCTACAGTGAGTAGTCTGTAGCGGGCGTGGCATCGAATCAATGATCGAATCTAGTCAGGTTCCCCTGGTAGCAGGGTCATGGAGGTCAGATGGCTGTCGCTCCACTGTAATTACCTGACTTGCCAAATCCTGGATCATAGTCAAGGCGGACCCCGGGCCCTCGTGCGCGAGAGCACAACCGGGACATTAACGCCAAGATGATGATGATTTTAAATCGACTTAGGGTTGCCTAAAGCCTAGCGCAATCAGGCATTAGTCAAGTATTGTTGGTGCGGCCACCTTGCATAGCAAAATTCAAAATTACTTTATTAAGTAGGATATTACATATCTCTTTCAATCGTCAAAGAGGAGGGGGTAGGAAATTAGGAAGGAAACACACAGTGACATGTTGGCCGCCCCATGGCCGCAGCACACCCACCCCCCGCCGACAACGGCCGGACCATGTCCGACAATACCAGTGATAGGTAGCTGCTCCCACCCGACCCTTACACTGCTCGTAGCCTACCCCTATCCTACCCTACCCACCCCTACCCCGGCCTACCCCTTAACCGAACCTAACCCTACCCCTACTTTTCCCCTATCTTATCCTACGCCATCCCTACCGCAGTCCGCGCAGAGCAGACGCCCCCTAGCCCCGCTACGACCAAAAGTCACAGTGTGTGGGAAGGGAAGGAATGTTAACGCCGCTTCCTAGGTGGTTCTTCGTGGTAAAGAAACGGCAACAAACCCACAGAGCCTAAGTTAATTCATTTTTCTTTCTTTTTTTAAATGTCTTATATACTAATACATTATATTTACATACTTATTTTAACTAAATTAATACCTGTTTAAAACTGCAGTTCAGTTCCATGGACTTTTGTCATTCACATATTCAGGTATACTATAATAACTTTTTTGACATAATTTATTTTTTATAGTGGCTTTAAATTTATTCAATGGTAAATTCTGTATATCTGTTGGGACCTTATTATAAAAGCGTACACATTGACCCATAAATGATTTGTGGACTTTGGCCAGACGATAAGAACTAGTAACAAGTTTATCTTTATTTCTAGTATTCCTACTATGGACATCACTGTTCTTCATAAACAAGTGTATATTTTTATGAACATAGATCAAGTTCTCATAGATGTATTGTGATGGCATTGTCATAATGTCAATATTCTTGAATCTATCTCTAAGTGAAGTTCTAGGTCCCAATTGGTAAATCGCGCGAATAGCCCTTTTCTGCAGAACAAAAACATTATGCCAGTCGGCAGCGTGTACCCACAGCAGTATGCCATAAGTCATAATACTGTGGAAATAACTAAAGTAAACTAATCTTGCTGTAGCCTCATCAGAATAACCTCGCATCTTCTTTACAGCATATGCTGCAGAACTTAGCCTTTTCGCCAATTTATCAATGTGTGGACCCCATTGTAATCTACTATCTAGAGTAAAGCCTAAAAATACTGTGGAATCAACAAGATCCAAATTTTCGCCTCTTACTTGTATATTAGTGGATACTGATCTAACATTTGGCAAGGAGAATTTTAAACATTTTGTCTTTTTGCCATTCAGTAATAAATTATTAATCGTAAACCAGTTTACCACTTCTGAAATAGCTTTGTTCACGTCATCATATGTTAATTGTTGTCTTTTAATTTTAAACACTAAAGATGTATCATCAGCGAACAAAACAATTTCGTTAGTATCTTTTACAAAGTACGGCAAATCATTTACATAAATAAGAAACAAAAACGGACCCAGAATTGACCCCTGTGGGACCCCCATAGAGACAAGAGACCCTGCAGATCTTTCTCCGTTCACATCAACCTTCTGAATTCTCTGATTTAAATATGAACTTAATAAGTTTAGAGCTAAGCCCTTTATTCCATAATGTTGCAATTTCCTGACCAAAGTTTCATAATTAACACAATCGAAGGCCTTGGATAAATCACAGAACACCCCTAAGGCATCACGTGATTCCTCCCAGGCCCCAAATACATGTTTAATTAGTTCAACACCTGCATCGGTTGTTGAACGACCCCGAGTAAAACCGAATTGTTTATGATGCAATAGATTATTTCCATAAAAGTGGACTTTTAGTTGGTTTAATACGATTTTCTCAAATATTTTACTTAACGCCGGTAACACCGAAACTGGTCTAAAATTTGTGGGATCTGTTGTGCTACCTGTTTTAAACAATGGAATAATTTTGCTATGCTTCATCAGGTCAGGAAATGCGCCATTATCAACACATTTATTAAATATATTCGCTAAGTGGATAGCAATAACATCAATTACAGAGCTAATTATTTTAACTGACAGATCGTCAATGTTGGCAGTTGCTTTTATTTTTATGCTTTTAAAAGCCTTAACTATATCTTGAGGTGTTACATGTTCGAACTTAAAATCGATGTCACTCTCGGGTACGTTCTGTTTTAGCAAAGATTCAGCGAGAGCAGGAGACGCATTTCATGATTTTGTAGTCGACACTGGAATGTCTGTAAAAAATTCATTGAAAGCCTCCGCAACTTCCAAGTTTTTGGTAACAACATTATCATTTATTTTTAAATTGTATTTTATATCGCGAGTTTTGACTTTTCCAGTTTCACTATTTATTATCTGCCATGTGGATTTTACTACATCCTTGCTATTTTTTAGTTTGTGTTTAAAGAAATTCGATTTTGCTGTAGCACAAACGTGTTTAAATAACTTCGAGTAATGCTTAACATAGTCAGCAAATTCTACACTATTATTATACGCCCGTTCCGCATAGAGCTCATATAATTTGTTTCTACTTTTATGTATTCCTGCTGTCGCCCAATCGCTAAACATAAGTTTGCTGTTTATTGCCTTTACCTTTGGTTTGAATATACGATTACTTTCAGTTTTTGTCATGTGTAAAACTGAATTATAATATTCATTTGTATCATCACAATACTTTAAATAAGATGATTTCTCTATAATGTTATTTCTAAAACTATTCAGACGGTTGTTGTTTATTGGTACAAATTTAATAGTATTCTTTGTCTCTTTCCTCATATTAACATTAAAGACAGCTAATTGACCACAATGATCGGATTGTAGTTTGTTTATTACAGACTGGCGACATGCCTGAATATCACAAAAAATGTTGTCTAGACAAGTTGATGTAGTACTTGTTACTCTGGTAGGCTCTAAAAATAAGTTGATTAAATTATGACACTTAAATAATGTTATTAGCCTACTAGTAAATTTACAGGATACATCTAATAAATCTATATTAAAATCTCCACAAACAACAATATTCTTATTACAATTGCCAACTTTAATAAGGGCTTCATCCATAATTTTTTCGAACAGATCAAATGATGAAGCTGGTGGTCTGTATACGCTCATTACAATAAGTCGCTCAAGTTCTACACAGGCAATTTCAGCAGTTCGTTCAACAGACAGCGTGATACGTTCCTTGCATTTTAGGCAATTACGAGCAAGCATTAGGGAACCCCCATGATTTGCTTGCCCTCTAGTGAACGAACTTGCAAGTTTATGGTTGTTAAAGCCAAATATGAGCTGGTGATCTTTTAACCAATGTTCAGTAATGCAAAAAATATCAACATTCTCACCGTTCATGAATAGCTAAACTTCCAATTCTTTATTCGACATGCCTTGGATATTTTGATGTACTAAGTTGATTATACAATTTTGTTTATCATTATAACATTTTACTTTACGTACATCCAAAGGCTTAATACCACTATTTACTGATGACTTTATGCCAGAGCAGTCCTGTATATTCTGACCAATATCAAAAGATTTAATATTCAAGTCTAACAGTGGACTGTTATATACTGCTGATATGATACAGGACGGCTCCTTTGTCTTACATACTAGTTTAAACAGTGACCCTTTTTGTTTATTAACAAATTGGGACTCTGGTCACATCTACCTATGGTAGGAGAAATAAATAAATTAATATGGTACGCTAACATTGTAGCCAGTTTGACTTTGTACCTACGTCGAAGATACACAGTATCTTCTGTTAAAAATAATTTATCTGTAAATTTATTACAGTCGAAAAAGGTGAATGCGTCTTTCTGACTGCAAGTCAAATTATACATCAAAGTATTCAACTTATGAATACGGTCATTTTCAGAATTAGATTCATTTTTTATGAAGGGAAATGCGCATAATACAATTTTTCCTACAGACAATCCTTGCAACGCTTCAAAACCCTTAACTATGTCACATTTTCGTACTTTAAGGCTATTACTTATTAAAATTATTATATGTACATTTTGATCAATATGTTCCGTGTTTTGTAAGATTTTATGGATAATACCGCTGTACGACAAATTAGGCATGCAATAATTGGTTACTTTGGAATTCGTACAGTCATTTAGTAATACGCCCATATTTTTGCCTATTCGATCTGAAAAAACTAAAGTTCGCGTCGGCTTCGCGCTAGCAGGCCTGCTGGGTTTACCGGGGCTTGTGACGGTGGCGGCCACGGGCACGCTGGCGGCGGCGGAGGTGGCCGCAGGCGCTGCTGTATTGGTCGCGGGCCCGTATGTGGCGGCCACGCGGGCACCGGTGGGACTCCCCGGCGTGCCGGCGGCGACGGTGGCGGGTGCAGAGGGGGCGCTGTCGGGGCCGGGCGGCGCTCGCGGCCGCGGCCGAACGGCGCGAGGCGGCGGCGCTCTCGGCGCGGCACGCGGGGCGGCCTGCGGGGCCGGTACGGGCTCGAGGATAGCGTGCTTGGTGGTGGTGGGGACGGCCACAGCCGTATCATCGTCTTCTTCGTCTGAGAGCAGTAATTCTAATAATTTTGTGTATTCGTCAGACAGCCGAATCTTTAGGTTATAACACTTATAGATATAGACTCACTGAGGGCGCCGTAGGTTCGCGTCGAGTACAAGAAACCAACAAAACCATGTTGTGTATGGGCAGCCCAACGCTTTGTGGGTTTCCTAAACGTCTACTATCGCTACAGAGTGGAATTTTTCTTGTACTCGATGACGTAGGATAGCCTACGTCACCATCACAGCGTAATAGACAGATATCTATGTTACACATCTCCCTAAATCCCGCGCATAGGCGAAATGCTTCATCGCGCACTGGCACATGATAGTATCAGCTGCTGTGTCCCTCCTACTGGTATTACCACTTGAGCCGTCACCTGGTTTTGGGGGTGGGAAGGGGATCTGGCCAGTGGCGTCCTTCACTTCGAAGCCAGATCTGTGGAAGTACAGCTTCCTTAACAGCGTCGACGTGACAACTGGCATTTGTGTCAGGAGCTCGGTCACGCCTTCGTCGTTGGTTTCTTTGTAGGATCTGCGAATTGGAGGTAGAATAAGATTACCATCAGCTACTACTCATCATCATCATCATATCAGCCGAAAGACGTCCACAGCTGGGCACAGGCCTCCCTCAGAGATCACCGCCGGTCCTATGCCTTCCGCATCCAGCTGCGATCTATATCAGGTCGTCGGTGCACCTTGTAGGAGGCCTAGGCATGCTGCGTCTGCGTCGAGAACTATACTGCCCCATCGGACATCTGTTCTTCGAGCTATGTGCCCTGCCCACTGCCACGTCAGCCTGGCAGCTACTACTACTATGTAGTATTTCTATGGGTTGCCTAGGGTGGCACACGTGGGTGCCAGGTGAGGTCCACCTAAAAGCGGCCACCGTCGTCGTCCAAGACATATTATGTAACCTAACGGGAGCGGATGCGGTGCCGGCCTTTGAGGTATCTGTAGACATGCCTATTGAAGAACCCCATTTTATAGCGCAAAGGAGCTCATTCAACATCTGTCCCATCGTTGGAGGGTTTGGTGGCAGAAAAGTGACGGTGGCACTAAGTTAAATAGTTCTGCAGAACATTATTCGTTGTATAGACGGTAGAGAACACACAAAGAGCCATCGTCTCTGCGGAGGCTTGCGGGATCTAAACCATCTGTGAGTATGGGTTTTGTATGGTGTCAAAATATTCTGTATGGTATGTATATTTTAGAGAACCTAATAGCACAGCTAATAATGTGACTCGTGAATTTAAACACATTTTAGTCGAGAGTAAACTATTTTAGCAGTGTGGTGTCCAGCCGAGTAGAATAGCACCAACCCTTACAATCGTGGGTGTCGTACAAGACGACTAATGTTTTGTTGGCAAAAGATCTGTCCGGCGGCTGGAAAATAGGCAGCAGCGTTTTCCATTGTCATATTTTACTACACTGAGATCTCCTACCCGCCTGCCTGGCGTGGAGATTATGGCGATAACCTCCCCTTTCGTGGAAGAGGCCCTAAGTCCTGCAGTCGACTGTTATTGGGTCTGATGGTAAACTATTTTATCGTGACATGCGCAGTGAAATGGTTTTGTCTCACTGCGACTTGTAGTTCCCGATCGTACTCACTGGGAATGTTACTAGGAACGACTGGGAATTCCCAGTCGTGCCTACTGGGTACATTCCGGTCGTATTTAACGCTCACATGGAGAACAGATATTGCATCCTATTTGCTAAGATACTTAGATGGTATTAAAAAATGCAGAGCGGCTTGTACAAAAGTATTAAACGCATTTAAGCTAATACTTAAACAAAATACTTCATAAAACAAAACTTTAAACGTAATTCTAAAATGGCTTTAAAAATTTGGTGCAATAGTGAAGTAGAATTAACAGAAAATGGGGCTAGCGGTAGAACTAATTGAAAATTGAAATATTTTCCATACAATTCACTGAGAAAAGGGTATGTTGCCTACCACCACAATCGAGTGTGTTTTGCTCGTAAACGGTTCAGAATTTGAATAAGCGTGTGAATCAAAATTTGTAATTTAGCCATGGACCATATTCCCATAGGACGCACTGTTTTCGAGATATTTAGGAAAAACCAAAAAATTGAACCTTTCGGGCACACCAAAAGCAACAAAGGTACAGGTGTATATTTTTAGTTTGTTGATTAGAAGCGTATTATTTGTCGCAATAATCATTTCTGTTGCAATTAGTTCCACTTATAAAACTATTTCTACTCCACTACAAGCAGGGTTTAGAGTGGACTGTTAATTCTGGGGTCGTTCTACGGTTCCGTCAAATCGGTGTTGTTTTTAAAATACTTCAAAAAAAGCTCAGAACTTTTGGTACTAGGTAGGTAAATAATAATATTGTACAAGCCCACAGTAGTATTGCTATGAAGAAGACACCTTTGTAACATTGATAATAATAATAATAATAAATATGCTTGAACTATTCATTGTCCACGATTATTCAGCAGCATCTAGCCCCAACATAAGCAAAGCTTGTGTTATAGTCGAGGCTCTATCGGATCGCTCCCATACAGAACCTTAAAAAAAATTATAGAGATTCACCACATTTATTCCTTAAGTAATTCTAAGTATTTCTAGCGCGGGCCCCAAGAAAAAATGCTGCTGCCAGGGGTGAGGATTTTGCAGTAGGCCGTCTACTAGGTACTTACCAAGAAAGTCCATGACAAGGAATCGGTGCTGTGTTAAGAGGCACTCTCCTTGGATCACTTTTTCAATTGGATACATATGAAGTCGTTCCTCTTGTTGGTGGAATATAGAAAAAATAATTTGGACCCGTTATTGATCAGACTTGCCTAGATATCGAAAGTGTGTGCCCGTAACTTACTCGGTGCAGAATGTGAACATCTTAGCAACTGATTTAAACGAAAATTAATACGAACAGAATTCTTTATTTGTGCCGGAAATTGAGACAATTATTTAAAAATACATTATATATACTTAGGTTAAAGTTTTCAGTCCATTGACATGAACATCACTATCTAAACTGGTGTCGTATAAGAGTATGTACATTGATTAGTATTATCGTACTTTCAGAAGCTCCGATAGCTAATAAGGTAGACCGTAGTCTGCCTTCTGACGCGAGTCGCCACCATTACGAAGATACAGATTGATTGACCTTTTATAGAAATTTGTTGGTTGGAGGTAGTTTAAGTTAATATTGTTAAAATATACTATATTAAAGTATTTTCTGTTTATTCTTTTTTCAGCTTTGAAAAAGTTTGTTCTCATAGCAAAAAAAAAATTGTAGTTTTTCACTTTTTACGATTTATTAGAAAAAATACAACAAATTAACATAAATACCAGAAATGAATTCTGCATCTTCTACTAGGCTGGTCCAAAAGTTTTTAGCCAGCGGTTTGCTATACACCCTATTGTTTTAAGTTTTGTATCGTTTAAAGGCAAATTTTATTACAAACTCCTTGACCAAAAATCAGCCGGCAACTTTTAGTAATTTTTTTTATCGATTATTAGAAATAACATGTCTGCTATATATCAACCCCTACGACGGAGGTGACGCGGGAAGCATTTTGTTGTAAGATGTATTATGATTATAAATATGGGTTAACGTTTATAGAATCACATGAAAATTTTATCAGCCTCTTGGGTGAATTATCCCTTGCCTATGCTATTGTCGTTTGTTAATTTTATGACTTTAAACGCGGTCAGAGCGACCTGAAACATGTCAATCACTCCAGAAAACGTCATTAGGGTATAGTCGCTGATAAAATAATGTCAAAATATTACTAGCTACGAAATATAATTTCAAACCTATGTAGTTTCTATCATTTTTACGGACCATATAAATTATGTATCATTAATTAGCACAAGTAACTTTCTACTCTTGTCTGAGAAAGTGGGCTATTATTCGAGATACAACCTTCCTAACCTTAACAAGTTCATGTAAAGTGGTGGAAACTACCTGGGATCTAATCCTTATTTCATCATGAATCTCATGCTTGTTAATGTTGTGATATTTCTCTAATAACGACTTTACCCTGATGACGTTTTCTAAAGTGACGGCAGTTAGCGGTTGCCTTAGTCTAGGTACATGTTTGAAGTCGCCCTGAGCCCTTTCAAACTTAAAAAATAAATAAATGACAATAGTGTGTGATAGGGGCAATTCACTAAATGCGCTGATTAAATTTTCAAATGATTTTTTATACATTAATCCTAATAAAATAATCATCATACATCTGCCACGAAATGCTTCCCATATTACTAAAATAGTATGGGTTTGTATGGACAGACATGTTTTTTTAATATTCGATAAAAAAATAACTAATGGCCGACGGCTATTGATTTTTGTCCAAAGAGTTTGTGATGAAATTTGCCTTTAAACGATACAAAAATTAAAACAATAGGATGTATAACAAGCCGTTGGCTAAAAACTTTTGGACCAGTCAACGTATTTATATGAAAATGATACCAAACTTACCATGCTAGCTTGATAATACAGACCAATTTGTTAAATAGGTAAATCGCCTCTAAGTGAAAGTCACCACCTCGAGGTTAAAGATTTTTTTTACCAACTTTTAGTATTATCAGGTTCTTGAAGGTTATACTGTTAGATTCAGCATAAAATACGCTTTATTTTTATTTGTTTAATTTATCTGCTGTTTAAAAGTTATTAGCGCTCGAAGCAGACAAAATTGTTAATTTTTTTACTTATATGCGATTTATTCAAAATATTACTACGAAAATTATTAAAATATATACCGGAAATTAATTCTACATCTTCATTTTATACGAAAATGATACCAAAGTTGCTGTAGTAGCCAACTGGGAAATTATAGATTTTTTTTAAATATGGTGGCCGGAGGGGTGCTTTGTACCCCCCTCTCCCCTGGCAGCAGCATTTTCTTTCTTGGGGCCCGCGCTAAAAGAATTACTCGAGGAATAAATGTGGTGAGCCCATAGCTCTAAAAAAAAATTTTAACTTTCTGACCAGTAGACCCTTCACTATTACGTGTGCAAGACAACTGGTACCTTTAGTACTTATGCACTTTTTAAATACACATTTATTATATGTCTGGGTGTAACACCCAAACCCGTAACCGATATTAAAATTCATCATTTCAATTTCTGCTCGGCTGGGAATTGAATCCGAACCTTTGCGTGGCTAACCGGCATGTTAACCACCGAACCACACAGGTCGTCAAAACCGTGGTATTAAGTATAAAAAAATAATCTATGAATGTGGAAGATGCAAAAGAGATGTGTCAGAATCTTGGCACTCACTCGAAAGTGTATGTATACAGGGTGTTTCATAATATATGTATAAAGCCGTGAACTGGGTGGAGTGCTACACGTATTAAAACGATAGGTAGTTAGCGAGAAAATGACTATCGAACTTTTTCTTTTTCAATGTCGATAATGACATTTTAAAAACGAAAGACCGCATCTCTAGAAATCAGTTGAAATAGGTTAATCAACCGCCGACAAACGCCCCGCCCCGCCACGGGCCGAGGCGAGCCGGCCTGTGGCGGTGCCTTTGATCTACGGCGCGGCTTCCATTGACGAAATTTACCTACTTTCGTGTTCGTGTTCGTTCATTCGATTTAGTTGTTCACTTGAAATAGAGCTGCGCTTCAACGTAGTCGATATGATTATTTTTCTTTAAAAACGAAGATTTTTTAATGAGAATTAAAATTCAATGTCCGGATAATTTGAAGTCGCTAGTGTACTCTTTGCAAGCTATACTTTAACACCCTTTCGGCTTTATACATGTATTACGTAACACCCTGTATAATGGAGTGATAGAGTGTGATAGTGATAGAGTGTAATAGAGTGTGCTGAGAAAACACCATGTGAGCAATACTTACTTGTGAATGGCAATTGTCTTTTTCACCTCTAATAGGATAGACTCCAGGTCTTCATCAGCCGCCAGGTTTTCTATATTTGAGCAGAAGGTTTGGATAAGCCAGGACCCGTTTCTCTTGCACCTGGAAAGACAATACTTAGTAAGATTAACCAATTCTTACACATTATGATCCATTTTATTTTATGAGTATTTCGTTCGAAGTTCTCTGTTGATGAATGACAACAGGCCCAATATTATTTTATCTGTGCCCAAGTAGACGTTGGAGAACTGAATGCATAATGGATGAAAAGGAAACGTTAAGGGGGTCACACTAAATGTTTCTATTCTTTCATTGAGTTTTTAGTTATCGAATTATGATTTATATTAATATACAAATTATATTCAATGGCGCGCAAAATGGGATTCT
Organism: Blastobasis adustella; assembly: GCA_907269095.1. Lineage (NCBI taxonomy): Eukaryota > Metazoa > Arthropoda > Insecta > Lepidoptera > Blastobasidae > Blastobasis > Blastobasis adustella. The sequence goes on from OU026132.1 coordinate 6,578,064, forward strand.
ATAGGTTTATAATAAAGAAGTCAAATCGGTAAAACCACAAATCGCCGCTAGATGGCGTTGTTATGTGATTTAACTTTTTTCTTTTTCATTGCTTTGTTTTATATTATTAACACATAGAAATCCATTTCACGAACATTTATATACTTTTACTGCACATTTACGGCCAATTGCACAAACAAACCCCTCTAGAGAATGGATAAATAATGATACCTATAAGACTTCTATAATGGGTTACCTACATAAATTTTGTATGAAAAGCCTTCCCCCTAAACTCATGACTACCGGTTGCAATCGATTAACATAAAATTTTTGAAGATTTTGAATATTGCAGAAATTGAAATATAAACCGGTCAAGCATACATTTTGACATATACTTACATAGGGGCGGCCAAGACGAAAAAAAATCACGAAATGTACAAAATGCTATCGTGAAGACGGATTTCGGTTATCGAATACTTGGTCACCAGTGATTCATTCTCTAAAACCAGAACCAGGTCGAAATAAGACTAAAAAAGTGAGTGACTCGGTCAGTGTAGTGTGTCGTGACTTAAAAGTGAGTCAAAAGAGAAATTTTGTGCATCCATGAAATTATAATGTTAGCAAAATATATCTATGACGTATACCCAAGTACCGAAGTACCTAAATAAGGTTAATTTTAAAATATTATATTTTACATGATTAATAAAAATATGGCGCAGGACAGGAAGAAGTGGCGATCTTTGTTGTCGGAGGCCAAGATCCACTTTGCGTCGCTGAGCCAGCGTAGTAAGTAAGTAATAATAATATGTATAAATATCCACACAAAATTTCGTCTTTCTAGAACTAATATTTTTATTAAAAAAATGATTTACCTTAGAGCAGGTGTATTCAAAACCGAGCCATGGAGGACTAGAATGTCAGCTTCGATCGGTAGGTTGTAATGCTGCGGTTCCTTGTAATCCTTGCAGATGGTCGATTGCGCCTGGAACACCTTGGCAGCCTTTGTTGACTGCAGACCACGACAAGCCTGACAATTGGTATAAAAAATTAAAAAACAAAAAATTAAGATCAGGTCATTTGTTTTTGCATGATGCGCCATGGATAGATTCGCGACATTAGAGTGAATGGACATTTTCGCGTATGGACAATAGAGCAAATGGACATTTGTGTGAGTAGACGTTTGAGCGAATGGATATTTGCGCGAGTAGACGTTTGAGCGAATGGACATATCCGCGAATGGAGAAATATATAAGTCGTTGCGTCAAAGAAAGTGATGTATCAGGACCATTGTCGTCAGGGTGGTGATTTCAGTATTAGATCGTATTCGTACAGATAAATCAAAGAAAGGGTTTACAATGTATTTATTACACTTCATTTTTGCACATCACTTATAATTTTACTTGAAATCAGAGCGGTATTAAAATAAAGACAGTTAAGGTAATTAACATTATTATTTCAAAGGTGATTTTAAAATTACTATCTTTACAAACGTAAACAGTACTTTCTATAAACGAAATGTGGAGACAGTTTCAAGACGTGTTCACTCCTGGGCGTTCGGGGCAAGAATGCCCGCCACTCCGCCCGAGTCGAGCCGTCGAGACTCTGTCAGCACGCCCCACCAGGCGGCGCACTCCCACTTCCGTTTTCTGCGTCATGAGTCCGTACTATTGACCACATGATTCCATGCTATTGACCGGATCATAATTACTGGACCGGAAAATAATTATGCTTGAACAATTCACACAGCGCCATGAAGTCCCAAAGTAAGCTAAGCTTGTGTTATGGATGCCAGAGAACTGATAACCTACTTAGATATTTTTAAATACATACTTATTATAAGTAGAACACCCATACCCGTAACAGAAATTAAATTAATATGTTCAATTTCTGCTCGGCCAGGAATCGAACCTGGGACCTCTGAGTGGCGACCGGCACGTTAACCAACTGTACAATTTAGGTCATCAATTTGCCGCGATTCAACAAAAATGCTGGACCGCAAGTGCGTTGAGTATGATAAATACTTTTAATCTATTCTAATGTATATGTGTCCGATTTTGTCTGTTCATAAATAGCCTTGAAATACGAAGACGGGGAAATACTACTTCGAATTATCATGTCTGGTACTGAATTTGGACACAGTTTACATTTTACCTGGTATTTCATCTGAATATCACTGTTATTAACAATTATTTTACCTCCGTGACCATGCTACCAGGGAACCTGACCAGATTGGATCATGGTTATACATTCAGTCGCCTGAATGTGCAGGTTACATCATGATGTTTTCCCTCACCGTAAGATCATCGGTTAGTGTTCAACTAATGTACATAACTCAGAAAAGAGTCAATGGTACATGGCCGCAGCGGGATTCGGTACCTTTCGTTTACGAGTCGGATACCCTAATCGCTTGGCCACTGAGATTCGCCACACTGTTGTTGTTACCAACTAAATCTGAAGGTAAAATATAAATTTTTGACGAAGTACCGTTTTCGATTATACTACGTTTAAGTTGACATACCGTCGTCTGAGATAGGTAAAGAAAGAATTCCTCAAAGTTGCAGTAATTTTTCTCTTTTTATTTTATTTTCATTTGACGACCTGAGTGGTTCAGTTGGTTAACATGCCGGTCGCCACGCAGAGGGTTCGATTCCCTTGCCGAGCAGAAATTTAAATGATGAATTTAAATTTCTGTAACGGATCTGGGTGTAGCATGTATAATAAGTTAAACAAGTATTTAAAAAAAAAGTATATATGTAGTTTAACAGTTATCTAACACCCAACACAAGCTTTGCTTACTTTGGGGCTAGATAGCGCTGTGTGAATTTGTCCAAGCATATTTATTTTTATTTTCTCCATTTATTTTCTTTCTTAGATAATTTCTTTTACAATTTAAATATAAATTATACACATTATAAAAAACCTAAAACTATAAAAATAATAAGTTTTTTACAATACATACAGAGTGTAAAAAGACAGCTAGCATTAATTGAAACCTCATATTCTACCCATGAAACTGAACAATTTTCCCCAAGAAACATACCCGCGGAAACTCTTAGTTTAGGCAGAAATCGAGATTCTTTTTAAAAAAAAAGTTGTATTTTTGTACTAAAAAATATCAAGTATCGATAACTAAATCGTTCACAATTAATTTAGACACCCAAAGTTCAAATTTAAGTTTAAATAAATGCACTGTAAGTAAAAGAACGCAATGTAAAGCGTGCGCCCGGCCGCCCGGCCGCACACGTGCTACTACCTACCTACTCGTGACGCGCGCACGGCCGGAGGTAGGTACTACCTACAGCGGCCGCGCGCGATCCAACCCGCCACCGGCCGTCCGTGGGCCCATGCGCATAGGCAGCAACACTGCCATGCTACTACTCAGTAAAGTTCAACAAGATAGGGGTACGCATACCTTAATACATTACCTAGACGTTTGTTTACGGTCATTCACATTATACTAAAATCGTACCCAGCACCTACTTATCGTCGATATCAGCAGTAAAGTTCACGATCGAAAGTCCTACCTATCTAGGTACATGATTGTATGACGACCATTCACATTACATGAGAATTTAACGTAGTAGGTATTTACCGCGGCGCGCACTTGCATGGTCAGGCACAGGATCAGCTGTCTACCTACCTAACTTACGTACACGTTTGCTTACGAACATTCACATCATACGAGAATCGAGCCCAGTACCTACCACCTACCTACTGTCGATATCTGCAGTAAAGTTCATGATCGATAGCCCAATACCTACTAGGAACATGAGAATTGAACATAGTTCCTGTGGTAGTACCTACCTACCGCCACGCGAACCACTTGTCATCAGCTGACAGGATGACCGAAAACCGAACCGAACAGTCTGCGACTTATAGTTTAGCAGTTATTTAGGTTTAAATAAGTGAATTTTGTGCCTTATTTGCTTTGGTTAACAGATGTTAGGTACCAGGTGGTACCATTTTGACGAGAATGTCATTTGCTTTGTGCGACAACTACTGCACGATGGTTTTTCCCCGTAAGTGGCGCCTAGCCAAGGTATACCTACTAGTTAGGTAGATACGCCAGAGCGGCCGCCGCGCGGGGTCAGTGGCCACTGGTCATAGTCTAAGAGCCCATGACAGCCAGACCTTCCTATTGTCCGTAAATATGAAAGTTTTTCCATGTGTGTCCCCAACACAGGTAAGAATGATCCCCACCCATGAAACCTGGATCGTGGTTCCTTTGGCAGGTAACAGGTAACAAAGGTGTATAAAATCTTATCTCCAATTTATTAACTTACCAAGCCCAATTTTTTTGTATTTTATTCGTAACAGCATTAATACTCACGATGCTCATTGCCAGACATAAAGTATAGTTACAACCCTCCGCCGGACACCCCTAAACTATAATTCTCTGTAATTATACTTACCTTATATTAGGAAAGCTGAATTTTATAAATGTTATTCAGAGAATTATTAAACTAAGTTTTCTCAGTAGCCAGACAGTTTTTTGGGTTCTATAATCCTGCCAGACGCATTAAAAGTGTCTCAAATGCAACAACTGGTGCGAGTGGACAAGAGCGTATCGCACGCGAGAAAGCCGCGATATACATACTACTATCTTTCATCTTAGTATTGAGAGAATACAACAAACGTTTTCTCGCGACGCGAGATATGTCGCTCAAACTAAACCCACAAACTTCGGGCGTAGTGTTACACTCAGTATGGCTTTTGCGGTATGGGAGGAGTGATGAAATCTGACGTAACAACGCTTTCAGTGACATCACTAACTGATAACTGACTGACGTCACCAGTACCGTCTATCCGGCAGCCAGACCTACTGACGTTACTAAGTATGACTGTGATCCCTCACAGACATACTTAGTAACGTCAGTAGGTTAACGTCACTATGTTATTCTACGTCATCGAGTACAAGAAAAATTCCACTTTGTGGCGATAGATAGTAGACGTTTAAGGGACTCGCAAAACGTTTGTCCGTCAGTGCACAATCTGGCACAAAAGTACTTTCACGTTTTCTATGGCGCGGACGACGACGCGGTGACTAGGCGGGAGCGACGCGACGACTACGAGACGCTATTTGTTTACAAATAATAAAATAAGCTTTCTGACATTTGCATAGGAACCAAAATTGCTTAAACGTTTGGGAAAAATCGGTAAATATCCATGCCTGTATCACGGGGTATATCCTGACACAGCGCATATTTACCTAATAGAATGTCTCAACAACTAACAACTAAGTCTAAATTAAAAAAAGAAAAGAAGGAAAGAAATCGTGCTGCAGAAATCGCGTACGTCTATATGGGCTCTCCAGGCTTGACATTGTCCTACCATATATAAACATGAATGTTACTCTTATAAACTTTGATACGTTTTTAGAATCCATCTATCGAGAAAAAAAATACTTAGAACTATAATTAAATCTGTTTAACTTTAACAGATAAGTCTAAGTGATTAGACTTTTGTTATGATTGATATGTATTTTTATAAAATTTTTACTGATTATACATTAAAAAATTTATTATTCAGACTGTAATAATTTTATTTAATTGAATTTCTTGATAAATTATAAAAAAAAATCACTAAACGATTTGGAATAAACGATAGTATATATGTTTAGCAAAAGATTGCAATGAACTGAGCGCTCTGTCTCACTCGCACCAGTTGTTGCATATGAGACACTTTTAATGCGTCTGGCAGGATTATAGAACCCAAAAAACTGTCTGGCTACTGAGAAAACTTAGTTTAATAATTCTCTGAATAACATTTATAAAATTCAGCTTTCCTAATATAAGGTAAGTATAATTACAGAGAATTATAGTTTAGGGGTGTCCGGCGGAGGGTTGTAACTATACTATATGTCTGGCAATGAGCATCGTGAGTATTAATGCTGTTACGAATAAAATACAAAGAAATTGAGCTTGGTAACTTAATAAATTGGAGATAAGATTTTATACACCTTTGTTACCTGTTACCTGCCAAAGGAACCACGATCCAGGTTTCATGGGTGGGGATCATTCTTACCTGTGTTGGGGACACACATGGAAAAACTTTCATATTTACGGATAATAGGAAGGTCTGGCCGTCATGGGCTCTTGCTCTATCACGTGGGCGAGCGAGAGCCGTGCGCTGGACGATGTACATTGCGCGTCGCAATTAATTATTTTTTTTAGGTAGCAAAATTATGAAGTCATTTCCGCGGGTATGTTTCTTTGGGAAAGTTGTTCAGTTTCATGGGTAGAATATGGGGTTTCAATTAATGCTAGCGGTCTTTTTACACCCTGTATACAGGGTATAATTGAAACCTCATATTCTACCCATGAAACTGAACAACTTTCCCCAAGAAACACACCCGCGGAAACTCTTAGTTTCGGCAGAAATCGAGATTAAAAAAAAAAAAAGTTATATTTTTGTACTAAAAAATATCAAGTATCGATAACTAAATCGTTCACAATTAATTTAGACACTCAAAGTTCAAATTTAAGTTGAAATAAATGCACTGTAAGTAAAAGAACGCAATGTAAAGCGCCGCCCGGCCGCACACGTGCGCTCACTACCTACCTACTCGCTGCCGCGCTCCCAGAGGTAGGTACTGCCTACAGCGGCCGCGCCCGCGCTAACCGCCACCGGCCGCCCGTGGGCCCATGCCCATGGGACAGCAACACTGCCATGCTCCCACTCGGTAAAGTTCAACACGACAGGGGTACGCATACCTTAATGCATAACCTAGACGTTTGCTTACGGTCATTCACATTATACGAAAATCGTACCCAGCACCTACCTATCATCGATATCAGCAGTAAAGTTCACGATCGAAAGTTCTACCTACCTAGGTAAATGATTGTATGACGACCATTCACATTACATGAGAATTTAACATAGTAGGTATTTACCGCGGCGCGCACTTGCATGATCAGGCACAGGATCAGCTGTCTACCTACCTAACTTACGTACACGTTTGCTTACGGACATTCACATCATACGAGAATGGAACCCAGTACCTACTACCTACCTACTGTCGATATGTGCAGTAAAAATCACGATCGATAGTCCAATACCTACTAGGAACATGAGAATTGAACGTAGTTCCTGTGGTAGTAACTACCTATCGCCGCGCGAACCATTTGTCATCAGCTGACAGGATGAACGGATAAACCAAACCATAATGTTTGTATTACGAATATTCCCAATTCCTTTCACACGACCGAACCGTGGAGACTAAAGCAAAAAAAAGTAGATAGGTAGGTACTTAATAGTCAAGCTTAGGTATCCCTACTAGTTAGGTAGAATACGCCAGAGCGGCCGCCGCGCGGGGTTAATGGCCACTGGTCACGTGGGCAAGCGAGAGCCGTGCGCTGGACGATGTACATTGCGCGTCGCAATTTTTTTTTTTTTAGGTAGCGAAATTATGAAGTCATTTCCGCGGGTATGTTTCTTGGGGAAAGTTGTTCCGTTTCATGGGTAGAATATGGGGTTTCAATTAATGCTAGCGGTCTTTTTACACCCTGTATATGAAAAATTAATATTATAAAAAACCTAAACCTAGAGTACCGCCAGCACCGGTGCGAGCCCCAAGCTACCGGTGGTTAAGGCTGCAGAGACAGGAACATCCTGACGATACGCGCCGTCTCCAAGAGAACCGCCTTCTGAATCTGGCCCACCCATCTAGCGAGATACTTAAGGTGTTGGTCGAGGCTCATCGCTATGAGACCGTTTACTGATACGACTATCGGAACAATGATCGTCGAATCAACATCCCACATAGTAGTCACCTCGTGAGCCTTTAGCTACAATAGTCCTGTCCGTAATCACAGATCGATCCCAATAGAGCGTGGCAAGACCATTTTTAAGAACTGGCGCTGGCACATATTTATAATATGGCACCTCAGACTCCACAAGACCGTATTGAAGAGCAAGTTGCTGGTGAATAATCCTGGCTACTGAGTTATGTCTGTGCATGTAATAAGCCTGAGTGACTCTCACTGACAGCGACATGCACGACAGATGTCAACCATGCCGTCCTTCAGGATATACCTCCGGTAGTTGTTCGTCATGATAATCTCGTTAGCAATTGCACAAACAAAACCCTCTGTTTTTTCCGAAGAGATCTCCGAAGCGTAGCCAGTTCACCGAGGCGAGCAGATCTACATCGGGCTCCGTCATACGTCCACGCGGTGTACGGTGTTTAGCACCTTTGGTTTGCGCCAGTTCTCGTTTGCCAAGGATAGCGGGGTAAGGCCTCTGTTTACCACCACCACAGCATGATGCAAAGACTGTGACATACCAAGGTATTTGTAAGTTTCGGCTTCAGAGAGAGATCTGAAAGACATCGTCTCAGAAAGTTGCAAATTTGTTGTATTTGCAACTTTCCCCCTCTGCACATGCATGACTGCACATTTATCTACACCAAACTCCATTCTGATGGCATTACTAAAAATTTCGGTTATTTTCAATAACTGACTCAGATCCTGGCGTTTTGTATGTAGCTCCTTGCTCTTCCATACGTCCACGCGGTGTACGGTGCTTAGCACCTTTGGTTTGAGCCAGACCTTGTTTGCCAAGGATAGCGGGGTAAGGCCTCTGTTTATCACCATCACAGCACGATGCATCCCACACTCGTTGTTAAGAAAGTAGTCTCTAAGACTGTACACCTCACGATTGTGGAGGGTCCAACTCTGTTTGATTCCACCTTAGTAAGCCAAAGGAGTATGTGAGCAGGGGCATCACCCAAGCATTGAAGGAGCGCACCTTGTTGCCACCCGACAAAAGACTATTAAGTACTTTTGTTAGGCGACAGAAGAAACGCTCCTTTACTGCCTGTTTTACACCCTCGTCCACGATACCCAAAGACTGTGACATACGAAGGTATTTGTAAGTTTCGGCTTCAGAGAGAGATCTGAAAGACATCGTCTCAAAAAGTTGCAAATTTGTTGTATTTGCAACTTTGTTGTATTTGCAACTATTCCCCGCTGCACATGCATGACCGCACATTTATCTACACCAAACTCCATTCTGATGGTTTTACTAAAAATTTCGGTTATTTTCAATAACTGACTCAGATCATGGCGTTTTGGTGCAAACAACTTGAGGTCATCCATGTACAGCAGATTTGAAATGACCTCGCCCTCTCTTCGAATCCGGCAACCCAGCTCTGAATGCTTGAGCAATGTGCTAAGCGGATTCAGAGCTAAGCAAAACCACAGTGGCCTCAAACTGTCCTTATAAAGTCCTGGGGAGCACAATGGTCATCTCCGCCCTCTGCCTCATACATGCATCTAAGAAGAATCTTAAAGTTGCATCGATCTTATACAGCTCCAAGATCCGTTTCAGCCAAGAGTGAGGCACCGAATCATAGGCCTTCTTATAGTCAATCCAGGCAGCTGAGATTGACCCCCTGCTCCATCGGACTTGTTGGCATATGGTCATAACAATGAGAAGGAGCTCTTTAGTACCACGAGACCCAACCCTACATCCATTTTGTGACATTGCCATATTATTATTTTCAATAATGTGATTATTAATTTTCTTTCTCAAAATGGATGTAAGGAGCTTGTATAGCGTAGGCAAGCATGTGATGGGTCTATAATTTTTCGCTTCTGTGGTACTACCAGACTTATAGAGCAGAAAGGTAATACCGGTTGTGAATAAAGTTGGTAGGGAACCATGCGCAAGGGCTTCCTGAAATTGTGTTGCCAAGCGTTCATGTGAGCATCGGAACCATTTTATCCAGAAATTGTGCAATCCATCCAGCTCAGGACATTTCCAGTTCTAAGCCATATCAATCGCACAACTTACATCCTCTGGGCTGATGGACACCGCCGCCATAGGCTTGATGGTCTCACATTCGCGCTTGACAACATCCATCCAGTCGCCCTCCGTGTGTTCGACAGGAATAGACCAAATGCTACGCCAAAAATTATTTGAGGCAGAAGCATCGGGTAGGCTCACGTCGGAAACACGTTGATTGGTTCCCTCCCACTTGCGGTATACCTTTCTTTGGTCACTCTGAAAGAGACGATTGAGCCGGAATCAATCCACACGCTCTCTGTAGCGACGAATGGGGTTTGCCCACGCACAACTGATTTTCTGCTTCAAAAAGTCAATGCGCTCCGTAGCACAGGCCATATAGTCGCGTGAACTGATTCCAGTTCCAGCGAAGGCCTGGTCTACAGAACGCATGACTAGAGGACGGTTGTTGCCCTCTTTGAAGCAGATAAGCTTCGCAATGAGAGTCCTAAACGTGTAATGCTGAGCTGGGGTCTTTTTTTGGCATCGCATTGGTCCATGATTTATTGTATTTGTGTGTTTGTACCTAATTTGCTTTTGTTTAGTATTGAAGTGTTCTATCATTTTCTTAATATGTAAACGCTTATGGATTTTTGTGATGTCAAAATAAATCATGTCTATGTCTATGTCTATGTCTATGTCTATGTTGATACGTCGCTCGATCCGCATTTGCCATGCAGGTTTTTTTGCCCGGCGACCCGCGGAGCTCGATCAGCGCGTCCGAAAACTTGAAGTGAGCAACGTGGCACTCCGTAATAGTACCATAATATATGATCAAGTGCGTATCAACTAAATTATCACTAGCCCGTATGTACGGGTCTAGCAATACGTTTATGGCTCCCATTAACGCAAGGTTGCGTCTATTAGTGGGCAATCGAGGCAATCGTGGCCTAGGGTTGGGTGCGAAGCGATACCGTGCAATCGTCTCCTCCAAAGTCCTCCTCACGTACTCATTGGTTTCTGTGCTTACGCTACTCACGTTCGTACAGTCCTCCGCCGACTGTGGCGTCAGTTCGCGGTATCTGCGGTACCGGGCTAGGTGGTGACACCTGAGGCGGCAACGTAGCGGACAGACTCCGGGTCCAAATGGGAACTGCACGAACTGGTAGCGATTCCAAACGCAGCCGGTCAAGTACAGAGTCATCCAACCGTATTAGACATTGGATAGCCCGTACCTGATCTGATAGTCGCAATGAAAATGTAAATGTAAGTCAAAGCTTCGTTATTAATGTTCTTTTTTCTATTTTGATAATGGTATTTATTTCACTGAGTCTTTAAATATGTGAAAATGGATATAAATAATACACAAAATAAAACAGAATTCAAAATGACGTGTTGTTGTGACAGCGGTTTTTTTTAAATTATTCTTTCTTTCTTTGTTTTAGGTTGTGGCTTCCGCTATGTAGCGATTTTGCCAAATACTAATGAACTGACATCAACACGTCATAAGAAAAATAGCCAGTAAAAAAATTAATAAAAAGGGGTGTCTATTGAGTTCCCATAAATGACCATAGAGAAAAAAAATTATTTATGTCTGTGTAAATGACATACTAAAAATAAATGGATGAAAAATATAAACAACACAACACGCGCTACTGTAGTACTTAACGATAAAACAAGCTTACTGCTAGCTTTAAATTACAGTCTAATTTTGTTGAATTACTGTGTTGACAAAATACCAATGAAAGGGGTGCGTACCAAAGACAACAAATACTTTAGATCGCAAGGACGAAGAATATCAACAGGTAAGATATCATAAAGCGAGTACTGAAGGTTAGAACAGCTAAAAATATATGCTCCATAGAGCCTTCGTCCAAACCACACTCGCAAAGCGAGTTGTCCCGAATGCGAAGTTTGTATAGAAAGACAGGAAAGCAGGCATGGCCAAGACGCATACGGCAGATGACAGAAGTAATTGGGCCTTGGAGGCCCCACGAAAGTGAAAAAACAAAGGTTTATCAGGGATAGTTGGCTGATTGTCAAAATAACGTTTGCCTTTATGTAACTTTGAGAGTTCTAATTGTTTATCCCACTCTGTATATAAATCCGGTATTTTAAAATATTATTATTTACCTGAATTATTAGGAGTTTTGGCTTCGTGAGTAATGTTGGATTTCTATCTCCTTTGAAGTAATTCAGCACCTTAACTTCACTATACGTTTTGTCTTTCGCCCACAACATTCCATTATTTTCTCCGTGAGTTAAGATGCAGACCGCCACACAGCCAATGTCAGTGAAGTTTGTTGTTTTGATTACTGGAAATCACACCACTTCTCGTCAAATACACTTCATAAATATGCTAGATATTATAATATCCCAATATTTCTTCTTTTACTTTTCCACACGGCCATAATATATGACTACATATAGGATAACTTTGCTGTTTATTGTTTTAAATTTGTAGGTCTTTAATCTCCGTCTTCATCATTATCTTGGCGTTAATATCCCAGTTGTGATTTCACACACGAGGGCCCGGGGTTCGCTTTGACAATGATTTGGCAGATAGGATAATTACAGTAGGGCGACTGTCATCTGACCTCCGTGAATCTGTTACCGGACAGCTTGACCAGATTAGACCATGGTTACATATTCTGTCACCTGAATGTGCAGTTTCATCGCGATGTGTTTCCTTACCGTAACAGCATTTAGTGCTCAACTAACGTACATAACTCTCATTAGACATGGTAATGGCCGCACTGGGGTTCGAAACCGGTACCCCTCGCTTACCAGTCGAACACCTAAACGTAACCAAACGAAACCAACCACTAGGCCACCGACGCTCTCAGCTCCAAGTGGTTGCTTAATGTTTTTATATACTTACCCGTTCCCAGCTTCTCAAAAATTTCCGACTCGTTTAAATCCCGATGCTCCGTGCATTCGAACCCGAGAGGTTTGAACGTATTCTTCAAAGCAGTCACGTCTTTCTCAGTCCCTTGTCTATGCTCGTTTCCGGGTACATCAACATGATTAAATATTAACATCATGTTTTTCTCAAATTTGTCTAATTCATAAGTCTTTGCTTCAATATAAAGCGCTTTCCGATTTATTGAATTTTCATCCTCGACTAGACTTCCTGATTCTTCTCGTACTCTTACATTACTCTGATCATCGACTGGCAATAAGTAAGCTGGAGGATTAAATCCCCCAACATCTTTCATCAATGCTTCCCCTACATCGGTGCTTCTGATAAAAGAAACTCTTTCCGCATGGATGATTCTTCCATCAGTCACTTTAGCATTATCTGCATCACTTTTAATCATATCTAAACGTTCTTGGCGCACATCTCCATATTTCTTCGAGTTCTCCATTTTGTTGGTTTTCTGCCTTGGTAGATCGCCGAAATGTTTTATCTTATTTTATTTTATTATTATATTAAACTTTCACTTATGATCTTGTAATATCAGTAGTATTGAATACGTGTTCAATCAAACAAGGGCTCGGTGTGAATAAGAGTTTTACAAGCTGATTTGGTGTATCTTATCGGGACGTTATCGTAAATCAGTAAGTAGGTAGCCATTTTATTTTATTTTGGTAGGTACTTACCTACGATAATCCTTAATAAGTATAATTAATTAGTGCGAAGTTCCCTGAATATTAGACCTTTTCACTATGGCGTGAAGATCCGATATGGTCCCATCCGATGATGTGATATTTAATCAGAACTTTTATGTTATATTTACTTTGGAACACACCTACATACTCTTTCACTTATTTTTGAGAGCACATCGAGCAAACCACAGAACAATTAAGGGCTCATGGCTAAACTTTAATGAAAACCCATGGTAAACGGGAAAGTTTTTGTATGGCCTACGGACGATGCTTTTAACAACGACCTCAGTGATGACACTGTCCAAAACTAAATTTGGAACTTAGGGCCCACCGGATCACCTCCAGAAGAACTGTCTAAGACTCTTTGCAGATCGAGAAATGGTTAATACAGAAGTTGATTCCTACTGCATTAGGTCAAATCTAAGATTTTGACAGTAAAGATCCATGGTACTGAAGCCCGAACTGTAGCCATTTTGGCATTTCGACTATTTCCGACGCGGAGCAGTTCTGGCGAGGTTTCGTTCGTACCTCGTTCTTTTGTAGATGGGCGTAACGAGACTTGCAACTACGATTCTGTTGAATAGTAGGAGAATAATATAAGCTAGAGATTCAGTTCGTCAGCTGTAGTAGAGGTTACTACATAAAGGTTTGCAGAAAGCTATTGTTGCAACAGTGCAGTGTTAACTCGTGGTTTTTGGCCTTGATGGAGTTCTTCATTATGAATCATACGTAACTAAGTAGGTGACCTAATCTATTGTTGATAATTCTAGCCTATCTAATGTATCTTTTAAATTTATAATGGACATTAAAATCGAGTAAGTTTACAAAAGATTGCACAATATGTTAAAAAATTACTTATTTTGACCTCGAAATTCAGTACTAATGAAATTAGGTTCGATTCAAAATGATATCGATTAATAATACTGATAAGGGTATATCATTGATATCTCCCCACTTACTTATCTAAAAGCAAACAATTGTGAAGGGAACTTCCCTATTTATAAAATAAATCCAATATTTATTTACTATTTATGAGCGTTTATGCAGCATCAATGCTAAAGGTATTTAAATCTATTTTATTTAGCTGACCATATTGTTCCAATTGCCACGATTCTGACATACATTTTTAACTTCTGGTACCTAACCCTGTCGAGACCCTGAGAGCGTCGGTGGGCTAGTGGTTAAGGGGTCCGACTCATACCCCGATTTACCGGGTTCGAACAGCAGTGTCGCCATGTAGCAAATACTTCGAAATAGTACGATTCGAAAATAGGGAAAATCAGCATCATTCATCAAAATATCGAATCCTGTTTCATGGTCAAGGCGTCCCATTTCGTAACTAGCGATGTAATGAGATACGCAATCAATTAGCCCCAAACTAAGCAAAGCTTGTGCTATGGGTGCTAGATTATATATATTGCTTAAATACTTTTTTAAATACATAGAACACCCAGACCCGTAACAGAAATTAAAATTCATCATTTCAATTTCTGCCCGGCCGGGAATCGAACCCGGGACCTCTTGCGTGGCAGACCACTGAGCCACTCAGGTCGTCAATATAGAAGCACCATTGTACTAGCCGTACTTATATAACAGGATATACTGTGTGTAGGTACCTACTGTTAGACTATACAGTATAACTTTTTAATGTGAAACTGAAAAAATCACAAAGTAGTAACTTTAAGACGGTTTACTTCACTAATAACTGTCTATAGCCTGTCAACTCGTGGTCAATCCTTTGACCAAATCTGTACTAAGTTAGTCATAGGTAATACAGTCTCTGTACCATCATAACACGTAATAACAGTCCACGAGCCACAAAACAGTATTCGTCATAGACCTGAACAACCGTTCACGGCGTCATTTCCACAAAAACAACACTATCCAACATCAAAACCAAATCAGGACCTTAATAATGAAAAGCTCTAATTTCCATCTGATACGCCAGTCATAGGTAACAACAGTCCATCTGTTACCACAACAAAACTAAACAAGTAATCATCATCGTCATCGATTTAACTGTTCGATCGAGTATACTCTATCTAGACTTTACGTTACGTTGAAGCTCCCATTTTGAAACGATTTAACAATCCATCCGCCTTCCAAAAAATCACAACATCAAACCTGCCATCCACTGCCACAACATCGAGACCTTCGGGTCTCCCAGCCCAACGAGCCACACACACGACTCACGGGCCACTCCAGGTCAGCCAAATAAATCAGGATGTTTGACCTTAACAACAGTTCAGGCACTACCAAACCTGCACTGGCAGAAGGATACGAAATCCCACCATTGCCTACGCTGCCTCGTCTTACTAGTACAACAACAGAACTCGAAATAGTTACTTGGTATCGGTAATCAAGGAAATTTCAGTACTCAAAGCCAAAGTCAACATTATGTAACCGACCATTGAGCAATCACCAAAATATCTGGACTTTCTCATCATCATTATCGTTCAACATTTTCTCACAAAGCTTAATACAACTACCATCCGTTAGCCACGCTCCCATAGGCTCCATCAGCCCACCATCACCGATAAAACACAATCACCTCCATCCGCTGATGCAACAAACTTTGAAAAAACAAAACTATCACACAAATCTCATAAAAACCCTCGCTCGGCAGTCGCCACGCATTAAGCCACCTTCCCATAAAGATCCGTTCAACAAAGTCCCCATCCAGGCCAAACCAAGTCACACCAACATAGTACAAATGGTTCTCGGTCGAACTGATTTGTTCCCAATTAATGGACAATTAAATGAAAGAGCCGTATGCCGTGTACAGAATTTATTTGGAACTGACCAAACGCCGGTAGAATACAAACATGTTTTTTGCTAATACCGACATTATAAACATATCAATCCTCCACCACAAATTAACACTAATTACTAAGTTGATAAAACTATCTAATGCAAGTAGGTACATCATCATAATACATCTACGGAAGGTAGGTATATCCAGAGGTAGGTAAGTACAATATACAGTAGGTACTCTGTTTGTATGTAAGCTGTATGCAACAGGAACATAATTTATACCTACTTAGGTTTACTTAACATATCCGCTTAAGCACGACATTAAATCACAATACCTACATTATTAAGCAATAGAATACAGTAAGCATATACCAGAATGGCAAATCATAGGAATAGCTACACAATATCAATAGGTACAGATAGCTATATTATAATAGCATAGTTTAGGTATTCATTATAATAGCATAGTTTACATTTAGGTATTGGCCGTTACACAATTTAATATGGTAGGTATCTACTAATCGAACTCAAGGCCGAACCTGACTGGAGGTTTTCGGATTCTCTTGGTCCTCTCATCGTGTACCACGACCTTGTCTGGGTCGGCAGACGGACGGCACGGACTGGCTAAAACCTTGTCTGCCTCAGCCCGCTTAGTCGTCTCTTTGGCCGGCATGCCGCTATCCAGCACAGGCGAACAGCTCGCCGGTGTCTCGAGTGACTGCTCAGACTGGACCACTACGCTTCCCTCATCCCTACTCGCAATTGTGTCGGGGAAAATGCACGAGCTCCGCGACCTTCGCTTTATCTGATCAATGTGCCTATGCGCCGGTGACCCATCACAAGCCTTAACCACGTAATTCCGTAGACCTAATTGGTCCAGCACTTCCCCTTTAGACCAATTTGAATCTCCTCGGAAATTTCTGTACCATACCAAGTCACCCGCCCCTAAGCCTTCCATACTACGTCGCACCAACGATTCTTTACCCGCAGCAGGTTTGGGCCTATGGTGACTAGGGCGAATACAATCTAATCTAGTCCTAAGTTTGCGGCCCTGTAAAAGACGAGCAGGTGTTTCCCCCGTCGTCGTGTGCGGTGTATTATGGTACGTTAATAAAAATCGATAAATAGCTATCTCGGCGTCCACCTTTTCGCGGCGCGCCTTCTTTGTAACCGATTTAATAACGTTTACCGCACTCTCGGCCGCTCCATTCGAGGCAGGGTGGTATGGCGCGGTTAACATTTGCAGCATACCGTTACTTTTTAGAAAGTCGGTGAACTTTTGGAGGTCTTGAGGTTACTAGGAGTTAAACTCAGTAGACAAGTGTAGAATGGATATATTTACAGAAAATGTGCCTAACTATATTTACAAATATGTACTCCCTAAACTTGCGTGTTTGATCTAGCAAATTTGCATTGACCAATCGGAAAGCCCGACGTGAGGTAGCTCCCCACTCCTACCGAGCGCGCGTGGTGCCGCTATAAATAAGCGACACAGACGGGCGCTCGCCCATTTGGCCGGCGCATCGGAGAACAGCACATCAGAGGAAGCTCGGCGCGCACGCTGGCGCCAACAGCGGCGGCGAACTCCGGTGGTCTTCTGAAGCTGCGTTCGGACTCCGTGGCGTGAAGAACAATGCAAGACTAGTCGTTCTTTTCAGAACGCAATCCTGAGTTTCACGACCCAATACGCTCTGTGGCCAAATACGCATTCGTTCTATTTATTGTAGAACACAAGTTTCATTGACTTTTATACGAATACCATATAGGTAGCCACAGTACTCCCCCTCAAGCGAAGCGTACAGGTAGTTTGGTGGTGCGTCCGGCTCGTGTCTTGTATTGTGTTGGTCTCGTGTTTCGCATTGTGGTCGGCTGTTGTCTCGATGTAGGTATCTTCGTTTCAGGGTCGTTTCTGTTGATTTGTTGTCGTTGGGTAGTGGAGTTGTATTCATTTTCGCCGGTCTCGTTCAGTGTGTAGGCAGGCTTGAGTCGGTCGATTGATATTTTAGCTTGTCGTTGTGCTAGTTGAACGGTGAATATTTTCCTGTCTCGGTTAATGACCTTGTAGGGCCCCTCGTACGGTGGTTGTAGCGGCTTTTTTACAGCGTCGATTCTTACGAAAACGTAGCTGCAGGTTTGTAGGTCTTTATGCACGAAGATCGGTCTGTTGCTTGCATGTGATGGTAGTGGTTGTTTCGGTTTCAGAGTGTTGATTGTTTTTCTTAGTTGGGATACGTAGTTGTAGTCGGCGATTTGCAGGTTTTCGGCTTGTGTAGTGGCAGCGAAAAAATCTCCAGGTAGGCGCAAGTTGTAGCCGTAGGTAAGTTCGGCCGCGCTGATATTCGTGTCGTTACGTAGTGCGGCTCGAAGTCCCAGCAAAACGGTAGGTAATTCTTCGATCCACGTAGTTTGTCCAGAGAGTCGCGTTTTCAGCGCCGCTTTTAAACTGCGATGCCAGCGCTCGACGATACCGTTTGCTTGCGGGTGATACGGTGTTGTGCGGGTTTTTTCTATTCCCATTATTTTCGTTAGGTAGGTAAATAGCTGGCTCTCGAACTGTCGTCCTTGGTCGGTTGTAATGGTTTGTGGACAGCCAAAACGGGTTATCCAATGTTCGTAAATTACTTTCGCCACTTCTTCGGCGGTGATTTCTTCGGTAGGTATTGCTTCGGGCCATCTTGTAAGTCGGTCGATCATTGTGATTAGATAGCGGTAGCCGTGCCGCGTAGGGGGTAGCGGTCCGACTATGTCGATGTGGATGTGCTGAAATCTGTCTGCCGGTGGGAACGAAGATAGTTCGCTTGACGTGTGACGATGTATCTTACATTGTTGGCAGCGTAGGCATTGTTTGGCCCAGATGCCGACGTCTTTGTTCATTGATGGCCAAAAGTATTTCTGCGTGACAAGCTTGCGGGTTGTGCGTACTCCTGGGTGGCTGATGTTGTGAACTGCATCGAATGCTATCTTGCGGTATTGCAGCGGTAGGTATGGTCGCACGTGTTGAGTAGACGTCTCGCAGTGTAAGGTAGTGTTCGAGTTAGGTAAAGTAATTTTACGTAGGCATAAATTACTTTGTTTCGCGAGCTTCGTTATCGTGCTGTCTCTTTCTTGCACTCTTGCGATTTCTTCATAATTTAGTGTCGATGGACAGGCAATGCTTTCGACGCGGCTGAGAGCGTCGGCGACGACGTTATCTTGGCCTGTCACATGACGAATGTCGGTAATGAATTCGCTGATGAATTGCAGTTGGCGTGCTCGGCGCGGTAGCTCGGATGGCGATGGCGACTTGTGTAGTACATAGGTAAGCGGCTTGTGATCGGTGAAAATTATGGTTTCTCTTCCTTCAAACATTTTTCTGAAGTGCTTGACTGCCATATAAATAGCTAGTAGTTCACGGTCGAATGTACTGTACTTCTGTTGTGCGTCGGAGAATTTCTTCGAGAAGTAGCCGAGTGGCTGCCATCTGTTGCTAATTCGTTGTTGGAGGACGGCTCCGGCTGCTTTGTCGGAGGCATCTGAGAATATCGCCAATGTTCCATGGTGGGACGGGTGGGCGAGTAAAGCTGCCTTTTGAATGCTGGCTTTACAGGCTTCGAATGCAGATGTTGATTGGTCGTCCCATTTTATTTCCGTTTTGTCTTTCTTCTTCGAATTATGTAGGTAATTGCTGAGCGGGGCTTGAATGGTAGCGGCGTTAGGTATGTTCTCTCGGTAAAAGTTGAGCATGCCGAGGAATCGTCGTAGCTCTTCGATCGTCTTCGGTTTCGGAAAATCGGCGATTGCGTTGATTTTCTCTTGTGGCGGCTTGATTCCGTGCTTCGAGACGTGGTACCCGAGGAAATTGACTTCGCCATTGCCAAACACGCATTTCGAAGGGTTGATAGTGATACCGTATTCTTCTAGTCGTTGTAGGACTGTTCGAAGGTGTTTACGGTGCTCATCTTCGGTTCGGGAAGCGATGAGGAGATCGTCGACGAATGGAAAGACGTAATCCAGCCCTCGCAGTACTTCGTGGACGAACCGCTGAAATGTTTGCCCGGCGTTGCGGAGACCGGGGCACATGCGTGGGAACTCGAACAATCCGAACGGCGTTATTATTGCTGTTTTTTCGATGTCTTCTTCCTTGATTGGTAATTGTTGATAAGCTCGGTTCAAATCGAGCGTCGAAAAGACTTGACAACCGGCGAGATGGTATGTAAAATCTTTGATGCGTGGTATCGGGTAGCGGTCGGGTTTCGTAATACTGTTTAGGCGTCGGTAGTCGCCGCAAACTCGCAGATCACCGTTTTTCTTCGGTACGATGTGTAAAGGTGATGCCCACGGGCTCTTGCTCGGCCGACACAATCCTTGGTCGATCATATTTTGAAATTCGTTTTTGACTCGATCGTAACGATTGTGAGGTATAGGGCGGGCTCTGCAGTACAACGGTGGTCCGGATGTCTCGATGAAATGTTCCACGTTGTGTTTGGGATTGAGTTTCATCGAAGTGATGCGAGTGATTCCAGGGAAATCTGCTAGAATGCTGTGGTAGGACTGTTGCAGGTCGATGCTCCGAACTGTAGGTATTTTCGTGTGACAAACTGGTGCGTTTACTGCTAGGTTTGTGACGTCGTCGATTAGTCGGCGGTTCTTGAGGTCTACAATCAGTCGGTGATGTTGAAGAAAATCGGCTCCAATTATTGGTCTGCTGACGTCGGCGATGATAAATTTCCAGCGGTAAGGTCGGCGTAGGCGTAAATCTAGATCCAAGGTCGTTTCGCCGTAGGTAGGTATCGCGGAGTTGTTGGCTGCGTAGAGTGTGAATGGCAGCGGTTGCGGTCGTGTTCCTTTCCTCTTCGGTATGACGGATATATTTGCACCCGTATCTACTAAAAAGGTGAGTTTCGACTTTCTGTCGGTAACGAATAGGCGGTGTGCTGTACTTGAAACACTGGTTTCCGCCACAGCCAGTGTTTGTTTTAGTTTTCCGCTTTCTGTGCGGTGAATGAGCATGGCGACGTGCAGCGTCTGGCGCGATCTCCAAATCGGCGATGGTAGTAGCAGATTGGGCGATGCGGCGAGTGCGGCCGGGGTGGCGAGCGGGACGGTGGTCTGTAGCGCTGGTGCGACGGGCTTCGCTGTCTTGAGCGCTGGAAGTGGCCGCGTGCCAATTGATGCGCTCGTCCTTGCTTTAGTTCCGCGACCTCCATACTAAGCTTCCGAATTTCTTCGAGCAGGGTTTGATCGTGGGTTTTGTCTTGAGCTTGAGACGCAAGTGTTGAGGACACGGCGGACACTTCGGGCGACTGTTGTAACACGTTGTCGGCGAGGTTCGCTAAGTCGACCAGTTTTGCGGTTTTGTTGATATTTTCGCTGACGGCGATTGCAGAGCGAACGGTAGGTGGTAGATTTTTCTTCCACAGATGCTGCAGCACTGGTTCGGAGAGCTTTCCTCGGCTAAGCATTTTCATGTGGCGTAGCAGCTGGCTGGGTGTGCGATCACCTAACTCCACTTCGTTAAACAGCTTCTCGAGTTTCCGCTCGTCGCTCTCTTCGTATACGCTGATGAGACGACTTTTCAGCGCGTCGTAAAATTCGGCGTCGTCGTTAGGTGGGTCGTAAATAATGTCGCACACTTGTTCCAGCTCTGTTTTGCCGAGTTGCGCGATGATCATGTCCACCAGCTGCCGTTTTCCTTTTTTCTGATCCGCTATGACCGACTCGAATCTGTAGAACCATAGTCGCGGGGTGTCGCGCCAAAACTGTGGGATGCGCAGCGAGAGAGCGATGCCTGCAACTTCTTGCTGATCCCGTTGTGAGTCTTGAGTCACCATAGTTCCCGGTGCTAAGCTGTGTTCTTGCTTCTTGAACGTCGGTGGTCGCCACTTTGGAGGTCTTGAGGTTACTAGGAGTTAAACTCAGTAGACAAGTGTAGAATGGATATATTTACAGAAAATGTGCCTAACTATATTTACAAATATGTACTCCCTAAACTTGCGTGTTTGATCTAGCAAATTTGCATTGACCAATCGGAAAGCCCGACGTGAGGTAGCTCCCCACTCCTACCGAGCGCGCGTGGTGCCGCTATAAATAAGCGACACAGACGGGCGCTCGCCCATTTGGCCGGCGCATCGGAGAACAGCACATCAGAGGAAGCTCGGCGCGCACGCTGGCGCCAACAGCGGCGGCGAACTCCGGTGGTCTTCTGAAGCTGCGTTCGGACTCCGTGGCGTGAAGAACAATGCAAGACTAGTCGTTCTTTTCAGAACGCAATCCTGAGTTTCACGACCCAATACGCTCTGTGGCCAAATACGCATTCGTTCTATTTATTGTAGAACACAAGTTTCATTGACTTTTATACGAATACCATATAGGTAGCCACAAACTCTTTGCTGCTAAACGGGGGCCCGTTGTCTGACACTACCTGCCTAGGTAGACCCCACCGTGACCATGACTGCCGCAACTTACCAATCGTAGCCAGAGCAGTAGTGCGAGTCATTTTAAACACCTCGATCCACTATATGTTTATAATGTCGGTATTAGCAAAATACATGTTGGTATTTCTACCGGCGTTTAGTCAGTTCCAAATAAATTCTGTACACGGCATACGGCTCTTTCATTTAATTGTCCATTAATTGGGAACAAATCAATGGCGACGAGTAAAAATACAAAATAACCGAGTATATTGTGTGTGTTTGTGCGTGGAAACGTTAAATCATGTCGGTCGGCAAAATCCGGGAGTTCGACGTGGAGGCAGGCGATTGGACTTTGTACTGTGACCGCGTGGAGATGTACTTTACGGCGAACGCTATTAAAGACCATTTAAAATTGCCTACACTTATTAGTCTCGTGGGCGATAGTGTTTACGAACTTATGGTGAATCTGTCAAGTCCTAAGAAGCCAAACGATTTATCGTACGACGAGCTAGTTAGGTTGGTGAAAGATCATCTACAGCCCAAGCCCTCCATCTTGGCAGAAAGATTTCGTTTTCGACAACGGCGTCAAGAAAGTGGAGAAAATATAACACAGTACATTGCAGTATTACAAAAAATGTCGAAAGACTGTAAATTTGGCTCGCAATTAAATGACAATCTACGCGATCAATTTGTGTGTGGCATCGCCAGTGATTTAGTTCGGCAGCGATTGTTTTCGGAGTCCACGTTGACATTCAACCAAGCAGTGAGTCTCGCGAAAGCGTTGGAAGCTGCCGAACGCGACGCGGCAGCGGTGGAGAGCGCGCCGGTCGCGGTGGGTGCGGCGGGCGCGGCGAGCGCGGTGCACGCGCTGTCGGCTCGCGCTGGACGCGGCGGGGCCGCCCGCGGGCTCGCCGGCCCGCGCGGACCGCCGGCTACCACCTGTACGGCTTGTGGAGGCCACCACAACAGTGATGAATGCAGATACAAGAGTTTCGTATGCAATGGGTGTAAGAACAAAGGGCACTTGCGAAGGGTTTGCTCGTATAAGACTGTACAAGGGGCATTCGGGCAGAAATGGCAGCGGCGGCGGCGTGGGCATCGCGAACAGAGACATGAGACGACCCATTTTGTCAGCCAGACCAACGAGGAAACCAGCTCGGCTTCAGAGTCAGAAGTTGACGAAGAGCCGATGTTCCAAATGTCACTAAGTAGTTATAAACCGGTGAGTGTGACCTTATCCGTGAATGGTTGTAGTTTAGTAATGGAGGTCGACACAGGGGCCGCTTGTTCTTGTATTAGTCGTACGACGTACGAGTCCGTGTTCAGTACATGTAAACTAAAAATGAGTAACATAGTGTTTAAGCTATATGACGGGTCTAAAGCAGTTCCCCATGGTATGATACAGGTTCCCGTACAGTACGGAAATCGTACTAAAAATCTCAATTTATATGTACTAGAGAAAGGGGTGACTTCGTTAATTGGTAGACAATGGTTGGCTGAACTAGACATAAGAATTCCCCAGCTAAAATGTTCTTCGAATTTTAACGTAGGTCAAGATAGCAGTAGTAATAAATTGTGTGACATTCTCCATAGGTATAAGGAAGTGTTCAGCGGCGGTCTGGATCGCTACACGGGCGGCGCGGCGCGGCTGCGCGTGCGGCCCGGCGCGGCGCCGGCGTTCCACCGCGCGCGGCCCGTGCCGTACGCGCTGCGCGAACGCATCGACTCGGAGCTCGATGCGATGCTGCGCGAGGGCGTCATCGAGCCGGTGAACTGCTCCGACTGGGCCACGCCGCTAGTACTGGTGCGCAAGGGCGACGGAGGTCTGCGCCTCTGCGCCGATTATAAGGTTACCCTTAATCCAGTATTATTAGTAGATCGGTATCCACTGCCGAGGGTAGACGAGTTATTATCCAATTTAGCGGGTGGGGAAGAGTTCACGAAAATTTACCTATCGCAAGCCTACAACCAGATCTCTCTCTCTGAGGATTCCAAAGGATATACCGTGATAAATACCCACCGGGGCTTATTTAGATATAATCGACTGGTGTATGGTTTGTCATCGAGCAGCGGAATTTTCCAAAGGATAATGAGCGATGTTGTCAAAGATATTCCTAAGGCACAGTCATTTTGCGACGATATTATCGTAACCGGTTCAGATAGGAATTCACATTTAAAATCATTAGAAGCCCTTCTAAAAAAATTTGAGGGTTTAGGTCTGAAAGTTAAAAAGAATAAATGCGCTTTTTTAGCCAAGGAGGTAAAATATTTGGGTTTTATCGTAGATAAGCACGGAACCAAGCCAGATCCCGAAAAGTTGATTGCGATTCATGACCTGCCGGCACCTACAAATGTATCAGAGTTGAAATCATTCTTAGGTATGGTAAATTTTTATGGGAAATTCATTCCCCGACTAAGTGACGTACTGCACCCGTTGCATGAGTTGCTATGCAAAGGAGTTCCATGGTGCTGGGGTAGGCCGAAAGCAAAGGCTTTCGAGGATGTGAAGCGGCTGATGCTAAGTTCCAAGGTCCTAGCTCACTATGACCCCCATAAACAGTTAATTCTAACGTGTGATGCGAGCTCGCGCGGGATCGGAGGGGTTCTATCGCAGCGGGGCGCGCGCGGGGAGGAGCGGCCGGTTGTCTATTTATCGCGTAAATTAACTAAGGCAGACAAAAATTACTCACAAATCCATAGGGAAGCTCTAGCTATTGTGCATTGCATAAGAAAATTGCACCAGTATCTTTATGGTAGGCGCTTTACGTTAAAAACCGACCATAAGCCGCTTGTGAGTATTTTTGGGCCCCAAAAGGGCATTCCGCAGATGGCCGCGAGCCGTATGCAAAGATGGGCAATAATTGTTTCTGCCTACGATTTTGAAATCGAGTACGTCCGCACTGACGATAATGGTGCAGACGCACTGTCGCGCCTGCCGGTGAACGGTGGAGATAGCTACGAGCCGCCCGAGCAAACGTACCTACATTTCGCCACAGACGCGATGCTTATGGATAGTAAGGTAGTTACGAAAGAGACAGCGCGTGACGTCCACCTAAGTCGCATATATAGTTATATCGAAAACGGATGGCCGGGGAGGGCGGATTGTAAACAACTCGAGCCCTACTTCAACAGACAACACGAATTATACACCGAGTTAGGATGCGTTATGTGGGGGCACCGGCTGGTCGTGCCCCATGCCTGCAGGCAGTGGGTGCTGCGAGAGCTGCATGGCGACGTTCACATGGGCATAGTTAAAACTAAGGCGCTCGCGAGAAGTTACGTGTGGTGGCCCGGGATCGACGAGGCGGTGGAGGCGCAGTGCCGCGCGTGCGAGACGTGCGCCGCGCTCGCACCGGCGCCGGCCGCCGCCCCGCCGGCCCCGTGGCCACACGCTTATTGTCCCTATGAGAGAGTGCACCTGGATTTCCTGGGCCCTATAGATGGTTGTACTTATTTAATTACGGTTGACGCCAAATCTAAGTGGATCGAGGTGTTTAAAATGACTCGCACTACCGCTCTGGCTACGATTGGTAAGTTGCGGCAGTCATGGTCACGGTGGGGTCTACCTAGGCAGGTAGTGTCAGACAACGGGCCCCCGTTTAGCAGCAAAGAGTTCACCGACTTTCTAAAAAGTAACGGTATACTGCAAATGTTTACCGCGCCATACCACCCTGCCTCGAATGGAGCGGCCGAGAGTGCGGTAAAGGTTATTAAATCGGTTATAAAGAAGGCGCGCCGCGAAAAGGTGGACGCCGAGATAGCTATTTATCGATTTTTATTAACGTACCATAATACACCGCACACGACGACGGGGGAAACACCTGCTCGTCTTTTACAGGGCCGCAAACTTAGGACTAGATTAGATTGTATTCGCCCTAATCACCATAGGCCCAAACCTGCTGCGGGTAAAGAATCGTCGGTGCGACGTAGTATGGAAGGCTTAGGGGCGGGTGACTTGGTATGGTACAGAAATTTCCGAGGAGATTCAAATTGGTCTAAAGGGGAAGTGCTGGCCCAATTAGGTCCACGGAATTACGTACGGAAGGTATCGTATGATACAGGATTATCGTGACCTAGAATCGGAGGGTGTCGTAAGATGCAGGTCTGACCACAGTGGTACCGCCTATCATCGATTGTACACCGCCATTTTATTTGCAATTGAGTTTAAACCAATCGCAGCAAGACAGCTCTGGCTCTGGCTTGCTACGATTAGTCAAAAGCGGCGTGCTATCGGAGATCGGCGGTACGGCTGCTGACCTGACCTAGACTGGATTCGGTTACGGATTGCCACCGTGAGTTTATTTTTACCCTTTAATAAGCATAGGAGTCTTATTGAAGGGTATAAATAAACTCTCGGTTGCCATCTGGCACGAAGTACCCCTGCGGACGCGACATCTGCGTGGAATCTGCATTTCAGGATTTATCGTTAATTTAGTCCATAAGACAAATGTATTAATTGACATAATATTTAAAACTATCGCGGTTATTAGCACACATTTTAATGTTATGTTCCGGGTTTCCTACCGCGTACCTTTGTTAACGAATAGCCCGATATTTCGGCGCAGTTCCGTGCATCATGGTCACGGGACGGCTTACCATGACCTAGCTAGACATACCTGATATTCGGCTGATAATCTGTTCCTAATTTTAATAAATACGTAGAATGTAGATATCAGTACGTATAGATTTCAGGTAAGCTGATAAGATGACTCGTGTTAGTAGAAATACTATATTCCATTGATATCAAAGTTACGAAAATCAAAATTTTTAAATAATTACAGAGCCACATTAACAGAGCCATATTCACTCCACAGGACTGGGAATGGCAACTGCCTTGTGCGCACAAAAGTGCCGTGTGCACTATTCTACTCTCCCGGGCCCACTGGATGGCGTCGCGTTTGGCACTATAAGTCAGCAGACTGGGATGGGATGGGTACCCGTGGAGGCATTTCTGCTTTGCATCGGATGATTCTGATACCTGTGCCACCGCAGTCGCCGAGACCATCTTAGCGGGTATGGACTGCTTCATTCCTAACCCGATAGTGGCTGCTGGTGCACGGAGACGACCGTAGATTAATCGGCCATGCAGAGACTCTCTGCACCGATCTGCATACGAAGCTTGGACCATTGCTCGACTCAATCGGGACGCTCATATTGCTGATGCAAAGCAGAAGTTAAATGCTGTCTCGAGGAACAGTAAGAGGGCGATCGCCAGAGCAAATTTTGCCTTCGTTAGCAGAATTGGCGACCGACTCACGAGCTATCCTTTTGGTAGCCGGGCTTTCCGGTCGCTCGCCAAAGCTGCCGAGAGAAACTTTCGTCAGTTGTCCTTTTCACCACTGCGTAAACCTGACGTTACCCTGGTCTATATAGAGAAAGCCAATTTATTGGGTGCTCTCTTTGCCTTAAACTTGACCCTGAACGACGGAGGCGCCGACCCGCCTACCATCCCGTGGTGCGGCAAATCAATGCCGGAAATATCGTATATCGAAATCTCTTAAACGACTTCGAAATTTCCTACCCACTTCCACGAAAATTGCGCTTGCTCAGGGTCTCATACATCCCATCCTTGATTATGCAGATTGTTGCTACCCTGACATCACGGCTGAAGAGTACGGCAAAGTTTATATTCGGTTTACGTAAATACGATGGGCCGTGTGGTGTCCGGCAGAGTAGAATAGCACCAACCCCTTACATTTATGGGTGTCGTACAAGGCGACTAACGTTTTCGAGGCAAAAGATCAAGAGTCTCCGTAGTCTGAAATTTTCCATTATTATATTTTACACTGCGATCTCCAACCCGCCTGCCAAGCGTGGAGATTATGGCAATAACCTCCCCTTTCGTGGGAGAGGCCCTAAGTCCTGCAGTGGACTGTTACGGGCTGTGATGATGATGATGATGAAATACGATCATGTGTCGGAGTACCGTCAGCAACTCAAGTGGCTGCCAGTCCGCTTGCGTAAGGACCTTCACATGTTTTCCCTTTTATGTGGGGTACTATCACATCACACTCCCAAAGGCCTGCTGGAAGAGATTTCTTTAGAAATAAGTAGCGCCTGTTGTGCCATTTTTTACTTTGCCTGTTATTTGCTATGTATTTCTTGTGTACAATAAACTGTTAAATAAATAAATAAAAAATACTATTCAATCCCATTCCCTTATCCTACCTTAAATAGCGTTTCCAGTTTCTATCTTCCTGTCACTCCCTTCCCCTCCGCTCTTCTGCTAATTTACTCCTTAATATTCCTCTTCACTCATCTAAGTTCTATTCCAAATCCTTTACTGTCCAGTCGATTAGACTGTGGAATTCATTGCCTGTGGGCATCCGCCTAGCCAAAACTGCACCATCTTTTAAAAGACTGGTTAAAGTTTATCTTCTACAGTCTGTCCCATAAAGCTTTTATGTCTATTGCTTCTCATAATTCTTGTTGGGTACCTTATATGTTTGTTGTATTTCATTCCAGAGAAACGTTACTCTCTTCTATTCTGTTTTTAAATATGTATTTATAGTATTATGCTAGGTATATTTGATCTATAGTTTTATTAGTATTAATTAAAATTGTACCAATATGTCTTTAGATTGAACGGGCTTACTCTCAGTGTATTTTCTTATCTTGCACTTCTGTCGACAATTCTCTAAATCTACCCAAAAAGGTTGTCTGGAAGAAATCGCTTTAAGCGATAAGGTCGCCTGTTGCTTCTCCTGCTGTTAATTTTAAGTACCCATTGTATTCTTTTGATTGTGCAATAAAGCGTTATTCATTCATTCATTCATTCAAATATTTATTTCTCAATGGAAGGTACGGCGGGCGCTACTCTCTCTAGATGTTCGAAAGTCAAGTGGGCGTGATGGTATTCCGGCGGTGGAGCCTAAATTGTGTGCTCCCGCATTGTGTCCGATACTAACGCGCCTTTTTGCGCTCTCATACTCCAGTGGAATAGTCCCGTCTTCATGGAAGACTGCCCGCGTGCACCCTGTGCCCAAAAAGGGCGACAGATCAGACCCATCGAGTTATAGGCCTTTCGCTATTACCTCCCTTCTCTCTAAGGTGATGGAGCGAGTTATAAATACACAGCTCCTTGGTTACCTAGAAGAACACGATCTCTTGAGCGACCGTCAATATGGTTTTCAACATTGTCGCTCAACGGGTGATCTTCTAGTGTACCTAACACACCGTTGGGCTTTAGCTGTTGAGAGTCAAGGTGAGGCACTGGCTGTTGACCTAGATATGGCGAAGGCGTTCGATCGGTTCTGGTCTTCTATCGAAGTTACCATCATACGGGCTTCCCGAGGGATTGTGCAAGTGGGTAACTAGCTTTTTGTCCAGCAGATGCATCAAAGTCGTAGTTGACGGCTGTTGCTCCAATAGCTTGGACATTAACGCTGGTGTCCAGTAAGGCTTGGTGCTGTCTCCAACTGGTCCTCCTTCATATCAATGATATGCTGTCCATTGACGGCATTCATTGCTATGCGGATGACAGTACTGGAGGGGAGCTAATATCCCTCGTGCCATAGTGGAGGAAAGTCGCGAAGTACTTGTGTCTAAAATCGAGAGTACTTTGTCTAATATCTCCGATTGGGGACGATTAAATCTAGTCCAATTTAACCCCACTAAGACACAAGTATGCGCGTTTACCACCAAGAAAACTCCAGTCGTTGTAGCTCCTCAGTTCCAGGATACACCGCTTACCATCTCTAAGAGAATACATATCCTAGGTGTCGATATCTGCCGTGACTTCCCGTATCGCAGTCATTTGGAATAAAAGGTCAAGCTCGCATCTTAAAAGCTGGATGTACTTAACATATCAAAGCAACACTTCACGCCGGGGTAACGGCTTTTCCTATATAAGGCTCGAGTCAGACCCCATTTGGAGTATGTCTTCCATCTATTGGCGGGAGCACCGGCATATCAGCTTGGTCCTTGTGTCTCGATTTCGCCTCCCTTTGTGTGTTCTACCACTTGTACAACGGTGTTTGTTTTGAAGAACTGTTTGACATAATGTCTAGAGCTACATTCTATCATCGCACCGCTCGCCACCGACAGGGAGTTTATCCTCACACCTTGGTGCCAAATTAGTCGCGAGCTGTGCGGTTCCGAAGGAACTTTTTCCCACGCAAACTAAGGTTGTGGAATGAACTACATGGAGAGGTTTTCCCTGGAGAGTACAACATGGAGTTCTTCAAGAAAGGGATAAAAAGGTTTTTACGGGGCGGCAACGCGTGGGTGATGCCTCTGGTATTGCAAACGTCCATTGGCGATTATATTAAACCGTATCCAAATCAATCAATTTGTTTTGGAGATAACGTTTTGTTATGGACGATCGGACGAGCTAAATCCACAACACTTATCCGAGAACTATCACTGATTCATCACAAATCCATGATTAAAAACCGTATCTAAATCGGTCAAGCTGTTCTGGAGATGAAGGATGAC
Source organism: Blastobasis adustella (assembly GCA_907269095.1). Classification (NCBI taxonomy): domain Eukaryota; kingdom Metazoa; phylum Arthropoda; class Insecta; order Lepidoptera; family Blastobasidae; genus Blastobasis; species Blastobasis adustella. The sequence continues at coordinate 6,608,960 of OU026132.1, forward strand.
ATTGATTTGCACAAACACACCGAGCCGTGTGGTGTCCGGCAGAGTAGAATAGCACCAACCCCTTACACTCGTGGGTGTCGTACAAGGCGACTATGTTATCGACGAATGTTATGAAGGCAAAAGATCTAGAGTCTCCGTAGGCTGGAAAATGGGGAGCAGCGTTTTCCATTTTTATATTTACAAGACTGCGATCTTCACACGCCTGCCAAGCGTGGAGTTTATGGCAATGACCTTCCGTTTCGTGGGAGAGACCCTAAGTCCTGCAGTGGACTGCTATGGGCTGTGATAATGATGGTGATGACAGAAACACACAACGTCTCACCCTAAACGCTAATGGTTAACATGCCGGTTGCCACGCAGAGGTCCCTCCGAGGTTCCCCACGAGGAGGTTCGATTCCCGGCAGTGCAAAAATTTAAATGATGAATTTTAATTTCTGTTACGGGTCTGGGTGTTGTATGCCTAAGTTAAGTAAGCTTCCGGGTTAGGTTGTTGCTCCCGTAGGGCAGGTGGGGCTTTAATCAGTTAAATAGGTTGAAGTATTTAGGAAGTAGGATGGTAGGCTTTGATAGGTCGGAGCAAATAGGACGTAGGTCTTTAGCCTGTCTCTATGAGCACACATAGTACTGGCTAGGTAGGAATTCAAATGGGTTCCATTTGAATTAGATGTAAGATGTCCTATGTATTTTGTAGCATTTTTCAGTATACTTTCACGAATGTAGCTAATTATTGGGGGGATTATCCAGGAACGGGGCATTTTTAGGGCGTCGGTGGACGAGCGGGAAGGTATCCGACTCGTAAGCGAGAGGTACCGGGTTCGAATCCCGCTGCGGCCATGTACCAATGACTCTTTTATAAGATTTGTGCGTTAGTTGAATACTAACCAATGTTCTTACGGTGAGGGAAAACATCGTGATGTAACCTGCACATTAAGGTGACTAAATGTGTAACCATGAAGCAATCTGGTCAGGTTCCCGTGGCAATGTCGTGGAGGTCAAATGGCAGTCGCTCCACTTTATTTATCTGATCTGCCAAAGCCTGGATCATAGTTAAGGCGAACCCTGGGTCCTCATGGGCGAGAGCACAACCGGAACATTAACGCCAAGATAATGATCCAGAAATAGGGACTTTTGGTTTTGGGATTTTGCCAGCTCTGTTGCCCCACTGCCTTTGCAAATACAACTTGTTTGTTCATATTTTTATTGATGCGAGTGATAACATTTTAAATATCAACGGGGAAGAACTAAATACTCCTATTTTACACGTGAATAAAATGTAAGATATAAGAATTTAGTTCTTCCCCGTTGATATGGTCGCGGCTTAGCAATGCGTCACATAGACGATTAACTTTATCTAGCCAACAGAGATTACTTATTTGTTTGCTTCAGATTCTTATCGTTAACGCACGATCTGAATTCGTAAAAATGCTTGAGAGTAGGTAGGTACTCACTCTCCTCCGACTTAGGAGAATTCTAAATACCTATGTTTTTACGAACTCTATCCGGATGCAGGTGTAAATCTGCGATTACACATACCCTTATTCTGGCAATATTGCCAGTGGGCAGTGTTACAAGTGGCCGATATTCGCAACACAAGCTATATTTTTATGATAACATTAACTATAAAAATATAAAACAAGGTAATATACCTTTTCTCGTGAAAATGTTACTTTTTGAGCTGCCTTGTGTTACTTTTGAATATTGGCCACTGGCAACACTGCCCGTAACGGACTTGCCAAAATGTGGACCCTCCTTTATGTAGGTGCCCGAATTAGGGTGCGTATAATTGCAGCTTAAGGTGATTCGACGCCCATACTAAATTTCTCTTGTCATTCTTTCATTCGTTTGAGTGTTTAGTGATTGTATTAAGATTTATACTCTCAGTAAATGTATTCAATGGTGTGCAAAATGGCGATAGAAATAGGTTAATGATTTATAATAAAGCAGTTAAATCGAAAACACACAAGTCGCCGCTAGATGGCATTGTTTTGCGATTACATTTTTTTTATTGCTTTGTTTCATATGATTAACATGTAGAAATCTAAAGGTATAAAGGTTAAAGGTAAAAGAAAGTATGAAGGTTTAAATATGGATATGAGGCCATCTCAAATTTTGCCTTTTACAATAATGGCGGACATTTAAAATTGCTTTTAATTGTTCTTATATTATGTTAAATGATAAATAGTATAGTAGTGGCAAGTAATTGTTGTTCTGTGCGTAATAAATCTTACTATAAAAAAATATAGACCTATTTTGTTCATAATGTATTACTAGTGAACCCGGCGCGACTTCGTTCGCGTCCACTTACTTTACCCCTACCTACTCTTTTTTTACTTACTTATAAACCTTCCTCATGAATCACTCTATCTATTGTTGAAAATCGCATTAAAATTCGTTGCGTAGTTTATAAAATCTAAGCTTACATAAATACAGACGGTAGGGAGACGAATTTGTTTTATACTATATACCTATAAAAAGACATAGATACTTAAATTATAATTTAATTTGCTTAAATAAAATATTTAACGGAAAAAGTAAAAGTACGGTACCATGAAAGTGTAAGTGAAGTGAAAAAGTTAGTATCGTTACTAACTTTAAATCGTTATATATCCTATACGGTCAGTCTACATGAAAAATGGTGTGAGAAACTTAATTTAACTTACCTATTCAACGATACCCCACATGACATAGTTTGTCGACATTCATGTTTTTATTTTTCACAAAATGGCGGCTGGTAGTCACCATAATGAATTTTGATCAATTTCAAGTCTTCAGTGGCACTCGCAAGATTAAGACAAATCGATAGACGTAAGAACCATCAAAATCGGCCCACGCGTTTAGTCTCTACAGTGCCACAAAGGAACACATACAAACATACATAGACTGATAAACACATTACCCTTCTTTGCGTCGGGCAGTCAGGTAAAAACAAAGGTGCGTACTACCTGTGGTTAAAATAAATAATAATCACAATTGAAATGGTCAAATAACAATAAAACATTGGTGGTATTCAGAGGTCGCCATTTTGAATGTCCACCATTACTGCTATAGGGGAAATCAAAGATGGCCTCATATCCAAAATCAACCCTCTACATATGTAGTATACGTGTACCAAGTTGTATGCTTCTATCCTTAATGCGAAATTCTTACAAAAATTGTCACGAATCTGTCGGACTATAAGATAATATTAGCCGACACAACCCATAAAATGTCAACGAGACGTTCCGAGTAGCTCCGAATAAGTAATGAACAATGAATGCAAAATGAACTCGAAGGAGTTGAGCGGAACTATTGTTTTGTTTGCATTACATTGAATTTAAGGTTAAGTTTGTTAGACAAAAACAAAAAGTGATTTAAATATAGCTGGGACCAAGATGATTTGATTACTGGTGACCTATTAGAGCCTCCGTTTTTTATTTTTGCCCCGGTTTTAGGCCACATACTGTATAATTATCATAATTGAAGAGCGTTCTAATTGATCGTTGACGTCTGCTCCAATGAGCCAACCAAGGCGGCTCTGGCGCCAACATTCTTAGGTTTTATTCTTGCGCAATGACTACATTCAGCACCGGTTCTCAAACTGGACGTCTTTTTATTATCCATGATGGAATAGATACGGTATATATGCTTGCTTGGACAAATTCACACAGCGCCATCTAGCCCCAAAGTAAGCAAACCTTTTGTCATGGGTGTTCGATAATTGACAAACTACTACTGACGAACTTTAAATGTATGCACATTTTTTGCCTGTAAATGTACTTGAATTTACTTTGGGCAATAAATGAATTTAATCTAATCTAATCTTTAATTAACAAACAACGTATACTCAGGTATACAAATCTGGGAAGTTATAATAATCAATTTAATATATAATTTACATAGTCAAAATAAATACTTAAAACTAGATATCAGTATAACTTCAAAGTTCAAAGTCATTTATTTGTAACATAGGTGTGTATACATAACTTAGTTGTTATAAAGTTGAATGTCTCTCTATGTCTAGCCCTATTTTGGGCATACAAATATTAAAAAGTAGATATACAAGGTGTTACGTAATTCATGTATAAAGCCGAAAGAGTGTTAAAGTATGGCTTGCAAAGAGTACACTGGCGACTTCATATTATCCGGACATTGAATTTTAATTTTCATTCAAAAATCTTCGTTTTTAAAGAAAAATAACCATATCGACTACGTTGAAGCGCAGCTCTATTTCAAGTTGATGCTCCTACAAGGAGCAGTTCAATAACCTCGTGCGACCCCTATGAAAATAGAGCAACCTTCTTAAGCCTACTACCAGGAGCCTAATGCTACGTACACACGTACCGGTTTCGGTCAACGATTGTTTGTTGGCGCGTGCCGGCCGGCGATCCGCAGCGCAGCGTGGCGGTAACATCAAACGGATAGAAGCAATCGACCAAACGCAGTTTGGGCGGACACCGAAGGCCAATGAGCAAACGTGCGAATACGAGCCCGAATCGGTCAAAACTCCCAAATCTTGCAAAGCTACTTGCTTGACCACGAAATGCAAGTTTCGGACCATAAAAGTCCAAAGAACGTGCTGTAGCCAACGGCAAATTCACCCGACAGCACTTCGTTGGCGTACGTTGAGTGTGTACGCACCATAAGGAGGAGTTTAATAACCTCATGCCATCCATATCAAAACAAACGAACCTCCTACATATTACTACCAGGCGTCGAACTAAATGTTACCTACTTATCTACATGAATAATGCGCTTATTACACCTGACGCTCATAGAATAAGGCCCATTTTAGTATCACGCCTTTTGAAAAACAGAGCGACGCGTAACATAATACGAGTGATACAAAAATGAACCTTATTCTATGAGCAATACATTCCACTTCGATTTTTTCTCACGCCTTTTGCTTCTGAATTTAGTCGACTGAATTTAGCCAAATGTAATAAGCGCATAAGATCTACTAAATTAACTAGGAACTTACCTACACAAATTATTTTCAATAGGTATGACTCGTACGCGAGAGGTACCGGGTTCGAATCCCACTGCCTCCAGTACCAGTGACTCTTTTCTGACTTATGTACTTACATTAGTTAAATACTAACCGATGCTTTAACGGTGACGGAAAACATCGTGATGAAACCTGCACATTTAGGCGACTGAATGTCTAACCATGATCCAGTCAGGCAGAACTCAGGACTGTCAGATGGCAGTCGCTCCACTGTAAGTACCTGAAATGCGAAATCCTTGATCATGGTCAAATGTTAATCAGTCTGGGAGACAGCCGGAGCCGCGGTGTGGACTGCCGCAGATAGGTACCTAGGTACTACAACTAAATAAAAATAAACATAGTCAGCTACCTACCTACCTACTTAAGTAGATATCTACTAAACTAAAACGGCTTTCGTTCAATTGACAAAATGGCTCTACATAGATAGGTAAGTACTAGGTCCCTACTAACACGGGTCCCTCATCTAAGTACCTACGTAGCGTGGGGAACTACTTATGAGGCGAGTCTAGTTTTGGTGAAACACATTACAAATAGGTTCCACTAAATACCTACATGTTTTTATGAGAAGATAAAAGCGCTGTCTTTTCTACCTATTTCCCGTCGGAATATACAGCTCCCAATTGTCTTTGTTCACTGTGAACGGTTCCAACTTCCCAACCGACGTTTTCGGATCACAAGCTGTTACTCTCTATTTTCGGAGATAAGGCTGGTATACCTGTTATGGCAGCGGGTAGGCTGCAGCGCTGGGTTGTGTTACTTAGTGGGTACAACTTTGATATAGAATATGTCCGTAGTAACAGAAATGCGGCCGACGCATTGTCACGTTTACCAGTAGGCAGGAAAAAACGATTAGCTACCGAAGAAACTTATATTAATTTTGTCCAAAATTTTTTACCTGTTACTAATAAAACTGAACAAGAGCATGTAGGTAAAGATAAACTCTTACGAAAGGTTTTTCTACTAGTACAATCAGGTTGGCCAGATAAATGTACGAAACAAGAATTGCAACCTTATTTCACTAGACGTAATGAATTATATTTAGATATGGGCTGTCTTATGTGGGGGTATCGACTAGTTATACCGAGCGCTTTAAGGGAACTGGTCCTAAAAGAGTTACATGTAGGCCACATGGGCATTGTCAAAATGAAATGTATAGCACGGAGCATTGTGTGGTGGCCAGGAAATGATTTAGATATCGAACAAACATGTAAGCAATGTTCCACCTGCTTAACGGAGAGTACAGCGCCTGCCAAAGCTCCACCACAGCCGTGGCCATACATTTCACAATCATGGACACGGGCTGCACGTAGATTTCTTAAGGCCCTTGCACGGGCAAACATTTTTTGTATTAATCGATTCGACATCGAAGTGGTTGGAAGTATTTCAAATGCAAAAAACAACAGCTACCGCGGTTATCAAAATTTTACGTGAATTATTCGCTAGGTTCGGCTTGCCCGCGGAAGTAGTATCTGACAATGGGCCACCATTTACGAGCAAAGAATACTCTGAGTTCATGGCCAACAATGGCATTAAGCTTACCTATGCAGCGGCGTACCATCCCTCAACCAACGGAGCAGCCGAAGGTGCGGTCAAAATTTGTAAACGAGCTATTAAGAAGTCAATACGCGATAAGTGTGACTTGGACACAGCCTTACAGTCCTACTTGTTAGCTTATAGAAATGTTGAACACGCAACCACTGGTGTGTCACCCGCTATGTTTCTTCTACGTAAGAAATTACGGTCTCGTCTGGATTTATTACGAGGGGAGGACAAGGTCACAAACAGAGTGCAAACAATGCAATCTAAACAAGAACAGTATGCAGGTGGTACACAGAGGAAGCAGTTAGCAATAGGAGAGCCGGTCTGGATGCGAGACTATACAGGGGGAAGGAAGTGGATAAGCGGGCTAGTGAAAGAGAAATTAGGGCTACGTAATTACATCGTCAGTAGGGATAGCGGCCCACCTCTGCATAGACACATAGATCAAATTAAACGTAGATGGCTAGGCACAGGCTGCCTACAATTGCCCGAATCAGACAGTGAGCCGTCCCTTGATACCGGTGATGGGGGTGGGGAAGTGAATGTTCCCCGGTCCGGGGTGGAGGCGGGTCCTCCGGTCGCGCAGCAGCCGGTCCGATCGCCCGTGAATGCTCCAAGACTGAAGCCAAGAGACACGCTGAGATCCATACGTAGATATGGATTGGAAATAGATTAAAAACGATTTTAGTACTTAGATAAATTGTAATAAACATAGTATCATTGTATCTACTTACCTATCTGGGTGTAACTAAATGTATTTAATAAACTAAGACTAAATATGTATAAGAAACTAAGGGTAAGGGTGTAATATATGTGGGTAGACAACAAACCAATTATTGTTAAATGTAGGTAGGTTACTTGGTTCTGGAATAAACGCTTTGTTGTATGGACGTGTATAATTTCGCTCCCGAAATATTAATAGTATATACCGCAGTAGGTACTTTACACTTACAACTAACAGTTGGTTGGCTCCAGAAAAAGGGGAACGTCTGTTACTAGTTTTTAGTGTCAACAACGCTTAAGAAACAAACATGTACCTAGTGGCCTAGTGGCAGTACAATTACTTGTTTTATGCTACGTAGTGATAGTCCACCTGAAGGCGAGCGGTAACCGTCGCCCATAACATCTACGATTCAAGCATTTAGGTTGCAGGCAACAAAAATGCAGAACAACAGATACGTTGCCACTGTGAGGACTAATGCGCTTATTACACCTGGCTAAAGCGTGAAAGGAAATCAAAGTGGAATGTATCGCTCATAGTATAAGGTCAATTTTTGTATCACTAATATTATCTGACGTGTAGCTCCGCTCTTCAAAAGGCGTGATTTAAAAATGAACTTTATTTTGTGTGCAATACATTCCACTTTCATATGGTCTCACAGTTTTTGCTTCCGAATTTAGACGACTAAATTTAGCCAAATGTAATAAGCGCATAAGATGAAATGCGTCATGCTAGTATTTGCGCTCGCTTATTTTGTGGACACCCCACGTACTAGGCGCAATGGGATATTAAAGAGATCTAAATTATCCGTCTTGTATTTCGATTTCGTCTTGGTTTGAGGGTTCTGCACAAAAAATATTGTAATCAATTATGATTTTAATTCAAAAGGTTCATTCATAGTTTTCTCGAAAGTGCACCACCACCTAACTAATAGCAAAGTAGACTAATTCAAATTACTGTAGCATATTAATGTAGCAAACTCTAATTAATGTAACATATTTGTCTTTACGAGTTTGCTTTCTCATGTTATGTCTCTCAGTAATGTTTCAGTGTCGCGTAGGTAATCGTACCTATCTGCCATGAGATTTTTCGATACCTACACACATATTTTAGTATCAAGTAAAATAAATAAAATACCCTAGCGCCGCCGGCCGTAATGAAAGTAACATAAATAAAACAAAGACTGTAGGTAGTGGAGCTTAAGACAGAACCCTCTACTGATGTGGGGAAGGCTCAAACTCTCAGTAGATTGTTATCGGCTATTAATGATGATTAAAATGCGTAAGATTTCACGAACATTTCTTATCAACTAAAATTAACTAAATGATTCTTAGTTGATGGAGCTATACCTGTAAATATCCCATGATTCACCCAGTTAGAGAACTTAGGTTACCTAGGTGGAGTACGGACACAAACACAATTTTAGAAATTACTGTCTAGGTTACTGTCATTGTACCGAATTACCAGATAAAATAGTGGTAAGAAAATGTAATCTATCAGCGTCATCATAAGGATTATTATTATCCCACTGCTAGATTCGCTTGAGCCTCATTTTATCAAATAAATAAAATCAACATTACGGTGCATCTACCAGGAAAACATAAAAGGCGATATAAGTAAGACTCCTAAAACACGGACCCCTAAATAGGAATCTGACTACGTAAATTCTGACTACGTTGTAATTACGTTCTACAAATATTTTGAATCGAATCGAACTTCGATTAGAGTATTTTCTTTTGGGGAAATGATCTCTCGTTTCCTAAATATCCAATTGGTAAAAGTAATGAGGGTTTTTGGACAAATACAAGGGTATTGGGGTGTGTGTCTGGATTCTTACCGTAGTATCTTCTTGTTTTCCTTTTTTATGAATCCAAGTTTGCCCCCATACCACGGGGGTCATTTTGCCATCACATTAGAAGGTTTCTTTCGCGGCAAATATTGCATTTAGTATTTAAAATATCACATTTTCCAAATTGACGTTAATCTTTTATTATTTTATTCTTTATATGTCATATGTTGTCATGCGGACACAGTTCATAGATGGCGGAGATTTTAATCTTTTTTGTGCTCCCCTTATTCTAGATAATTGCTGGATCCAATTCTTCATCATATCTTCATAGATTATATCCTTGGCTGCTAAACACGAGGTCGTCCGAAAATAAATATCGACCACTTCGGAAACTGGCTGGTCGACTACGAGTACTGGCCATCAAGACTATATCTTCTTTTGTGCCAAATGCGTTCTTGAACGTGTTTAAGTGAAGACCCGAGCCTTGGTTAGAGAGTGCAGCGGATTAGTGGGCAGAGTTCTCCCAGCCTTCGAACTAGAAGGTGGATCAGTATCATAGCTATAAGAAGCTATCTTCAGAAACCAATAATTAAATACCAGTTGACCGGTCAAATTATGCACGTGACTGCATAAAAGTTTATCCTCGAAGTTTTCTAAATTAAATAGTCTGTCGAGTCAATCTGCAACCTGTACTTTTCGGCCAACAGTGAACCCAGTGATCCAGCCCGGGCATAAGTTGTGGACTTTCGTAAAAACTTTCATACTTTAAACATTTTAAATTCTTTTTATAAATTTCTTGTTTTGTAGATTGTTAGTTTCTGGACTGATTGTACATAAACCCATTACCCTAATATTCGTTGTTTTTATTATAACTGAGCCTGGCACTGTCCGTCGGACAGTGTTACGTTACAGTTAGTAGGGACCTAGTACTTACCTATCTGTGTAGAGCCATTTTGTCAATTGAACGAAAGCCGTTTTAGTTTAGTAGATATCTACTTAAGTAGGTAGGTAGGTAGCTGACTATGTTTATTTTTATTTAGTTGAAGTACCTAGGTACCTATCTGCGGCAGTCCACACCGCGGCTCCGGCTGTCTCCCAGACTGATTAACATTTGACCATGATCCAGGATTTCGCATTTCAGGTACTTACAGTGGAGCGACTGCCATCTGACAGTCCTGAGTTCTGCCTGACTGGATCATGGTTAGACATTCAGTCGCCTAAATGTGCAGGTTTCATCACGATGTTTTCCGTCACCGTTAAAGCATCGGTTAGTATTTAACTAATGTAAGTACATAAGTCAGAAAAGAGTCACTGGTACTGGAGGCAGTGGGATTCGAACCCGGTACCTCTCGCGTACGAGTCATACCTATTGAAAATAATTTGTGTAGGTAAGTTCCTAGTTAATTTAGTAGATCTTATGCGTTTATTACATTTGGCTAAATTCAGTCGACTAAATTCAGAAGCAAGAGGCGTGAGTGTAAATCAAAGTGGAATGTATTGCTCATAGAATAAGGTTCATTTTTGTATCACTCGTATTATGTTACGCGTCGCTCTGTTTTTCAAAAGGCGTGATACTAAAATGGGCCTTATTCTATGAGCGTCAGGTGTAATAAGCGCATTATTCATGTAGATAAGTAGGTAACATTTAGTTCGACGCCTGGTAGTAATATGTAGGAGGTTCGTTTGTTTTGATATGGATGGCATGAGGTTATTAAACTCCTCCTTATGGTGCGTACACACTCAACGTACGCCAACGAAGTGCTGTCGGGTGAATTCGCCGTTGGCTACAGCACGTTCTTTGGACTTTTAAGGCCTACTACTACTACTTGCATTTCGTGGTCAAGCAAGTAGCTTTGCAAGATTTGGGAGTTTTGACCGATTTGGGCTCGTATTCGCACGTTTGTTCATTGGCCTTCAGTGTCCGCCCAAACTGCGTTTGGTCGATTGCTTCTATCCGTTTGATGTTACCGCCACGCTGCGCTGCGGATCACCGGCCGGCACGCGCCAACAGACAATCGTTGACCGAAACCGGTGCGTGTGTACGTAGCATTAGGCTCCTGTTAGTAGGCTTAAGAAGGTTGCTCTATTTTCATAGGGGTCGCACGAGGTTATTGAACTGCTCCTTGTAGGAGCATCAACTTAAATAGAGCTGCGCTTCAACGTAGTCGATATAGTTATTTTTCTTTAAAAACGAATATTTTTTAATGAAAATTAAAATTCAATGTCCGGATAATATGAAGTCGCCAGTGTACTCTTTGCAAGCCATACTTTAACACCCTTTCGGCTTTATACATGAATTACGTAACACCCTGTATACCTACTTTTTAATATTTGTATGCCCAAAATAGGGCTAGACATAGAGAGACATTCAACTTTATAACAACTAAGTTATGTATACACACCTATGTTACAAATAAATGACTTTGAACTTTGAAGTTATACTGATATCTAGTTTTAAGTATTTATTTTGACTATGTAAATTATATATTAAATTGATTATTATACCTTCCCAGATTTGTATACCTGAATATACGTTGTTTGTTAATTAAAGATTAGATTAGATTAAATTCATTTATTGCCCAAAGTAAATTCAAGTACATTTACAGGCAAAAAATGTGGATACATTTAAAGTTCGTCAGTAGTAGTTTGTCAATTATCGAACACCCATGACAAAAGGTTTGCTTACTTTGGGGCTAGATGGCGCTGTGTGAATTTGTCCAAGCAAGCATATATATCGTATCTATTCCATCGTGGATAATAAAAAGACGTCCAGTTTGAGAACCGGTGCTGAATGTAGTCATTGCGCAAGAATAAAACCAAAGAATGTTGGCGCCAGAGCCGCCTTGGTTGGCTCATTGGAGCAGACGTCAACGATCAATTAGAACGCTCTTCAATTATGATAATTATACAGTATGTGGCCTAAAACCGGGGCAAAAATAAAAAACGGAGGCTCTATAGGTCACCAGTAATCAAATCATCTTGGTCCCAGCTATATTTAAATCACTTTTTGTTTTTTTCTAACAAACTTAACCTTAAATTCAATGTAATGCAAACAAAACAATAGTTCCGCTCAACTCCTTCGAGTTCATTTTGCATTCATTGTTCATTACTTATTCGGAGCTACTCGGAACGTCTCGTTGACATTTTATGGGTTGTGTCGGCTAATATTATCTTATAGTCCGGCAGATTCGTGACAATTTTTGTAAGAATTTCGCATTAAGGATAGAAGCATACAACTTGGTACACGTATACTACATATGTAGAGGGTTGATTTTGGATATGAGGCCATCTTTGATTTCCCCTATAGCAGTAATGGTGGGCATTTAAAATGGCGACCTCTGAATACTGTTATACACCAATGTTTTATTGTTATTTGACCATTTCAATTGTGATTATTATTTATTTTAATCACAGGTAGTACGCACCTTTGTTTTTACCTGACTGCCCGACGCAAAGAAGGGTAATGTGTTTATCAGTCTATGTATGTTTGTATTTGTTCCTTTGTGGCACTGTAGAGACTAAACGCGTGGGCCGATTTTGATGGTTCTTACGTCTATCGATTTGTCTTAATCTTGCGAGTGCCACTGAAGACTTGAAATGGATCAAAATTCATTATGGTGACTACCAGCCGCCATTTTGTGAAAAATAAAAACATGAATGTCGACAAACTATGTCATGTGGGGTATCGTTGAATAGGTAAGTTAAATTAAGTTTCTCACACCATTTTTCATGTAGACTGACCGCATAGGATATATAACGATTTAAAGTTAGTTAGTAACCATACTAACTTTTTCACTTCACTTACACTTTCATGGTACCGTACTTTTACTTTTTCCGTTAAATATTTTATTTAAGCAAATTAAATTATAATTTAAGTATCTATGTCTTTTTATAGGTATATAGTATAAAACAAATTCGTCTCCCTACCGTCTGTATTTATGTAAGCTTAGATTTTATAAACTACGCAACGAATTTTAATGCGATTTTCAACAATAGATAGAGTGATTCATGAGGAAGGTTTATAAGTAAGTAAAAAAAGAGTAGGTAGGGGTAAAGTAAGTGGACGCGAACGAAGTCGCGCCGGGTTCACTAGTAATACATTATGAACAAAATAGGTCTATATTTTTTTATAGTAAGATTTAATACGCACAGAACAACAATTACTTGCCACTACAATACTATTTATCATTTAACATAATATAAGAACAATTAAAGGCAGCATTTATCAAACTCTGTGAAGCCGCTATTTTAAATGTCCGCCATTATTGTAAAAGGCAAAATTTGAGATGGCCTCATATCCATATTTAAACCTTCATACTTTCTTTTACCTTTAACCTTTATACCTTTAGATTTCTACATGTTAATCATATGAAACAAAGCAATAAAAAAAAATGTAATCGCAAAACAATGCCATCTAGCGGCGACTTGTGTGTTTTCGATTTAACTGCTTTATTATAAATCATTAACCTATTTCTATCGCCATTTTGCACACCATTGAATACATTTACTGAGAGTATAAATCTTAATACAATCACTAAACACTCAAACGAATGAAAGAATGACAAGAGAAATTTAGTATGGGCGTCGAATCACCTTAAGCTGCAATTATACGCACCCTAATTCAGGCACCTACATAAAGGAGGGTCCACATTTTGGCAAGTCCGTTACGGGCAGTGTTGCCAGTGGCCAATATTCAAAAGTAACACAAGGCAGCTCAAAAAGTAACATTTTCACGAGAAAAGGTATATTACCTTATTTTATATTTTTATAGTTAATGTTATCATAAAAATATAGCTTGTGTTGCGAATATCGGCCACTTGTAACACTGCCCACTGGCAATATTGCCAGAATAAGAGTATGTGTAATCGCAGATTTACACCTGCATCCGGATAGAGTTCGTAAAAACATAGGTATTTAGAATTCTCCTAAGTCGAAGGAGAGTGAGTACCTACCTACTCTCAAGCATTTTTACGAATTCAGATCGTGCGTTAACGATAAGAATCTGAAGCAAACAAATAAGTAATCTCTGTTGGCTAGATAAAGTTAATCGTCTATGTGACGCATTGCTAAGCCGCGACCATATCAACGGGGAAGAACTAAATTCTTATATCTTACATTTTATTCACGTGTAAAATAGGAGTATTTAGTTCTTCCCCGTTGATATTTAAAATGATATCACTCGCATCAATAAAAATATGAACAAAAAAGTTGTATTTGCAAAGGCAGTGGGGCAACAGAGCTGGCAAAATCCCAAAACCAAAAGTCCCTATTTCTGGATCATTATCTTGGCGTTAATGTTCCGGTTGTGCTCTCGCCCATGAGGACCCAGGGTTCGCCTTAACTATGATCCAGGCTTTGGCAGATCAGATAAATAAAGTGGAGCGACTGCCATTTGACCTCCACGACATTGCCACGGGAACCTGACCAGATTGCTTCATGGTTACACATTTAGTCACCTTAATGTGCAGGTTACATCACGATGTTTTCCCTCACCGTAAGAACATTGGTTAGTATTCAACTAACGCACAAATCTCATAAAAAAGTCATTTTTACATGGCCGCAGCGGGATTCGAACCCGGTACCTCTCGCTTACGAGTCGGATACCTTCCCGCTCGGCCACCGACGCCCTAAAAATGCCCCGTTCCTGGATAATCCCCCCAATAATTAGCTACATTCGTGAAAGTATACTGAAAAATGCTACAAAATACATAGGACATCTTACATCTAATTCAAATGGAACCCATTTGAATTCCTACCTAGCCAGTACTATGTGTGCTCATAGAGACAGGCTAAAGACCTACGTCCTATTTGCTCCGACCTATCAAAGCCTACCATCCTACTTCCTAAATACTTCAACCTACTTAACTGATTAAAGCCCCGCCTGCCCTACGGGAGCAACAACCTAACCCGGAAGCTTACTTAACTTAGGCATACAACACCCAGACCCGTAACAGAAATTAAAATTCATCATTTCAATTTTTGCACTGCCGGGAATCGAACCTCCTCGTGGGGAACCTCGGAGGGACCTCTGCGTGGCAACCGGCATGTTAACCATTAGCGTTTAGGGTGAGACGTTGTGTGTTTCTGTCATCACCATCATTATCACAGCCCATAGCAGTCCACTGCAGGACTTAGGGTCTCTCCCACGAAACGGAAGGTCATTGCCATAAACTCCACGCTTGGCAGGCGTGTGAAGATCGCAGTCTTGTAAATATAAAAATGGAAAACGCTGCTCCCCATTTTCCAGCCTACGGAGACTCTAGATCTTTTGCCTTCATAACATTCGTCGATAACATAGTCGCCTTGTACGACACCCACGAGTGTAAGGGGTTGGTGCTTTGCCGTACTCTTCAGCCGTGATGTCAGGGTAGCAACAATCTGCATAATGAAGGATGGGATGTATGAGACCCTGAGCAAGCGCAATTTTCGTGGAAGTGGGTAGGAAATTTCGAAGTCGTTTAAGAGATTTCGATATACGATATTTCCGGCATTTGCCGCACCACGGGATGGTAGGCGGGTCGGCGCCTCCGTCGTTAAGGGTCAAGTTTAAGGCAAAGAGAGCACCCAATAAATTGGCTTTCTCTATATGGACCAGGGTAACGTCAGGTTTACGCAGTGGTGAAAAGGACAACTGACTAAAGTTTCTCTCGGCAGCTTTGGCGAGCAACCGGAAAGCCCGGCTGCCAAAAGGATAGCTCGTGAGTCGGTCGCCAATTCTGCTAACGAAGGCAAAATTTGCTCTGGCGATCGCCCTCTTGCTGTTCCTCGAGACAGCATTTAACTTCTGCTTTGCATCAGCAATATGAGCGTCCCGATTGAGACGAGCAATGGTCCAAGCTTCGTACGCAGATTGCTTCGCTCGTCGAGCCTATCTGCATGGCCGATTAATCTACGGTCGACTTCGTGCACCAGAAGCCACTAGCGGGTTAGGAATGAAGCAGTCCATACCCGCTAAGATGGTCTCGGCGACTGCGGTGGCACAGGTATCAGAATCGTTCGATGCAAAGCAGAGCTGCCTCCACGGGTACGATGCGTAAAATATAGTGCCAAACGCGACGCCATCCAGTGGGCCCGGGAGAGTAGAATAGTGCACAAGGCACTTTTGTGCGCACAAGGCAGTGATCCGACGAGCCAAGAGGCGCATCAACGGAGATGGAGTACCCACTGGGGCGCGTAGTCAGCAGAAGGTCCAGCAAGGAACTTGTATTGTCCTCAACATCTAGGATTCTAGTTGGAGAGTGAATCAATTGTGAGAGACCATAGACCAGAGCAAATTCGTGAGCAGACCTATATCGTTTTTTTAAACTCCCCACTAATCGTTTTTCTAAAAACCCCAGCAAATCGCTCAAAAAATCCGCCGGGCGCTGCCATTCCCAGTCCTGTGGAGTGAATATGGCTCTGTTAATATGGCTCTGTAATTATTAAAAAAAAATATTTTCGTGACTTTGATATCAATTTAATATAGTATTTCTACTAAAACGAGTCATCTTATCAGCTTACCTGTAATCTATACGTACTGATATCTACATTCTACGTATTTATTCAAATTAGGAACAGATTATCAGCCGAATATCAGGTATGTCTAGCTAGGTCATGGTAAGCCGTCCCGTGACCATGATGCACGGAACTGCGCCGAAATATCGGGCTAGTCGTTAACAAAGGTACGCGGTAGGAAACCCGGAACATAACATTAAAATGTGTGCTAATAACCGCGATAGTTTTAAATATTATGTCAATTAATGTATTTGTCTTATGGACTAAATTAACGATAAATCTTGGAATGCAGATTCCACGCAGATGTCGCGTCCGCAGGGGTACTTCGTGCCAGATGGCAACCTCCGAGAGTTTATTTTTACGCTTCACTAAGACTCCCATGCTTATTAAAGGGTAAAAATAAACTCACGGTGGCAACCCGTGACCGAATCCAGTCTACTAGACCGAAGGTCAGGTCAGCAGCCGTACCGCCGATCTCCGATAGCACGCCGCTATTGACTAATCGCAGCAAGCCAGAGCCAGAGCTGTCTTGCTGCGATTGGTTTAAACTCAATTGCAAATAAAATGGCGGTGTACAATCGGTGATAGGCGGTACCACTGTGGTCAGACCTGCATCTTACGACACCCTCCGATTCTAGGTCACGATAATCCTGTATCATACGATACCTTTCGTACGTAATTCCGTGGACCTAATTGGTCCAGCACTTCCCCTTTAGACCAATTTGAATCTCCTCGGAAATTTCTGTACCATACCAAGTCACCCGCCCCTAAGCCTTCCATACTACGTCGCACCGACGATTCTTTACCCGCAGCAGGTTTGGGCCTATGGTGATTAGGGCGAATACAATCTAATCTAGTCCTAAGTTTGCGGCCCTGTAAAAGACGAGCAGGTGTTTCCCCCGTCGTCGTGTGCGGTGTATTATGGTACGTTAATAAAAATCGATAAATAGCTATCTCGGCGTCCACCTTTTCGCGGCGCGCCTTCTTTATAACCGATTTAATAACCTTTACCGCACTCTCGGCCGCTCCATTCGAGGCAGGGTGGTATGGCGCGGTAAACATTTGCAGTATACCGTTACTTTTTAGAAAGTCGGTGAAATCTTTGCTGCTAAACGGGGCCCCGTTGTCTGACACTACCTGCCTAGGTAGACCCCACCGTGACCATGACTGCCGCAACTTACCAATCGTAGCCAGAGCGGTAGTGCGAGTCATTTTAAACACCTCGATCCACTTAGATTTGGCGTCAACCGTAATTAAATAAGTACAACCATCTATAGGGCCCAGGAAATCCAGGTGCACTCTCTCATAGGGACAATAAGCGCGTGGCCACGGGGCCGGCGGGGCGGCGGCCGGCGCCGGTGCGAGCGCGGCGCACGTCTCGCACGCGCGGCACACTCGCGAGCGCCTTAGTTTTAACTATGCCCATGTGAACGTCGCCATGCAGCTCTCGCAGCACCCACTGCCTGCAGGCATGGGGCACGACCAGCCGGTGCCCCCACATAACGCATCCTAACTCGGTGTATAATTCGTGTTGTCTGTTGAAGTAGGGCTCGAGTTGTTTACAATCCGCCCTCCCCGGCCATCCGTTTTCGATATAACTATATATGCGACTTAGGTGGACGTCACGCGTTGTCTCTTTCGTAACTACCTTACTATCCATAAGCATCGCGTCTGTGGCGAAATGTAGGTACGTTTGCTTGGGCGGCTCGTAGCTATCCCCACCGTTCACCGGCAGGCGCGACAGTGCGTCTGCACCATTATCGTCAGTGCGGACGTACTCGATTTCAAAATCGTAGGCAGAAACAATTATTGCCCATCTTTGCATACGGCTCGCGGCCATCTGCGGAATGCCCTTTTGGGGCCCAAAAATACTCACAAGCGGCTTATGGTCGGTTTTTAACGTAAAGCGCCTACCATAAAGATACTGGTGCAATTTTCTTATGCAATGCACAATAGCTAGAGCTTCCCTATGGATTTCTGAGTAATTTTTGTCTGCCTTAGTTAATTTACGCGATAAATAGACAACCGGCCGCTCCTCCCCGCGCGCGCCCCGCTGCGATAAAACCCCTCCGATCCCGCGCGAGCTCGCATCACACGTTAGAATTAACTGTTTATGGGGGTCGTAGTGAGCTAGGACCTTGGAACTTAGCATCAGCCGCTTCACATCCTCGAAAGCCTTTGCTTTCGGCCTACCCCAGCACCATGGAACTCCTTTGCATAGCAACTCATGCAACGGGTGCAGTACGTCACTTAGTCGGGGAATGAATTTCCCATAAAAATTTACCATACCTAAAAATGATTTCAACTCTGATACATTTGTAGGTGCCGGCAGGTCATGAATCGCAATCAACTTTTCGGGATCTGGCTTGGTTCCGTGCTTATCTACGATAAAACCCAAATATTTTACCTCCTTGGCTAAAAAAGCGCATTTATTCTTTTTAACTTTCAGACCTAAACCCTCAAATTTTTTTAGAAGGGCTTCTAATGATTTTAAATGTGAATTCCTATCTGAACCGGTTACGATAATATCGTCGCAAAATGACTGTGCATTAGGAATATCTTTGACAACATCGCTCATTATCCTTTGGAAAATTCCGCTGCTCGATGACAAACCATACACCAGTCGATTATATCTAAATAAGCCCCGGTGGGTATTTATCACGGTATATCTGATGGGGTTAATCCACCTTGGGATGGATTTGATAGGGTGCAAAACGATCTGCAGGGGATGATAAAAATGATAAGACCGAGTTGCACGAGTGCGGTTAAAACACTGATATATTTGTCATACAGAATTGTTAACAACGTATTTGGGGCAATGCATAGTATGCAGTTTGTGGCGTTCGACCGGGCGTAATACAGTCATACGCATAAATTCTTATACTTGTACAGTGAACCTGTACATCTTGGCCACCAAACAAGAGACAAGAAGTAAAATTATGCTAAAAATAAGATGAGGACTACTGTATGACAATGATAAATGAATTATAAGCTAAATGATATAAGAAGGTATTATGGTACAAGGTGATAAACATTGTTTGCTTTAAAGCTAGGTACTTAGAGTCTCTAGAATTTACTTTCTACATTTGTCACTTTAACACTTGGGAACATTGATCGCGCGAACCCAGGGGAGGACCCTTGATCGACACTTTGCACTGATTTGCTTAATCCCCTCCGCGCACTAAAACCTACAGGGGCCGTGCTCAAATCGATATTTGGCACGGATTTGCTCATTTCACTAGCACTGTATCGCACTTTACGCATCACTTTCACTACTTCACTATTACTGCATTCCGCTGACGCGGCCGGCTCGACCCGCATCGCGGCTGGCGCCGTCCCTGCTCCTGAGTGATCTCTCGATGATGTTCTCCTTCTCAGTCTGATATACCAAATTAGGCCTCCAAGTAAAATGATAAGCATGATCGTTAATGTGCTATATGATATCGTGTATTGATGCACATCATGTACACTGAGTTCTTGGGATGATTGTGCACTCAAGTCGTCAATTTTAGTTTTTACATTTTGCCAAATTTTGTCATGATTTGCTATGATGGTGATATTCGTGACGTCATACGGTAGTGACGTATTCGTTAAACTGTTTAAAATAGACTCCTCTGGAACGTCAATATCTGGCTGTATATGGGCCTGATTTATGTAATTGTTATGAGCGAAGATGGTAAATGTAGAGCTCTTGATAGCGCAACCTTGACCTACAGTAATAAGGCCACTGCCTTTTAGCACCTTTGCAAATATGTCACTGGAACAAAATATGCGTATATTGCACTCTTGGCAGCAAGAATAAAGCCAGACATTCGGGCGCTGTAACTTGATCCAGCCTTCCTCGCAGGTTGAAATTCTAATGTCGCAGTGGGGACTTTCATTTGATATCATAAGATTGTCCTTTAGTTTTAAGTCACAGATCGAGTTGTTTATTTTTGTGTCATAAATAGGCTTATTAAGTGAACATAGCAGTTTACTTGAGGACGTATGCATGCATGATTGTAGGTCGGTTTCGCTAATCCACACAGCTAGGTCTCGTTGTAAGTTAAATGCAACGTACGGCAGGTTTGATATAAGATATATCATTTTGTTATTGTTATATACAGGTACGCTTATAATGCGGTCTAATTGATATGATTCGTAGCTCACTAAGGGGACTTTTAATTGTATTAGAAGATAGCTGTTGTGAACCTTGGCGGAAACGTGAAGCAGTTTATATAGGTCTCGGATGTCATCTTTATCGACCGGTAGAGTTAGGTCACCTTTCAGATGACCTGATATGAAATTAAGTTGCGATTTTAGCTGTTCTGGATTAAGGAGCTGCGGGTTGATATGGCCTTGGGCGATGTCTGTTACTGTATCTATCAGGGTATGCTGAATGCGTCGAATATTTGATATTATGATATTCGCAGTCAATTCGCTGACGTCACGATGGTCGTTGCGGCTTGTTGTTCTGATCGGAATGTATAAAAAGTTCGCAGATTCTCCTGTATGAATGAAAACTGTTTATGCATGACATCTTCATGGCGACGTAAAATGTTGAATTCGCTTTCAATAATAGTTGTTTGGTTTTTTATTAAGGTTTGGAGATGATTTTCGTTTAATTTAATTTTTTCGATGTCATGTTGATATTGTTCAGCGAATCTGTCGTCTAGGACACCAAACAGAGAGTTGGCTATGTATCCAACGCCGTTAATTAAACCTCGCTTTCGCCTGTTTGTACTTTTCCCGTGTAGTATGGAGTCATAGTGTTCAATTTCCCGTAGCTCGTGGTCAAGTTGATACACAATGTATTGATATTGCTCACCAGTGGCAACTTCTCTTAAATGTTTCACGTAGCGTTTTACGTTATCCAATCCCAGCCAGTATGTAGACATGTTATAATATATGATAAGTTTCCAGTCGTCTTTAATGTATTGCATGTCGGCTATCTTGTCAAAGTAAAATGTTTTGTTATGCCGTAGAGGGGTGTCTTGTATATTGGAATGCTCTTGTTGTACACTCGGTGATATTAAAAACATGAATAGAAGTAATGCAGCGCTAAAAAAGTTTTTGAATGTACATCGGGGTTTTCGGCGTTCTTGTCGCGCTTGCCCGTGATCTGTGGACTCTTGACTAGTATTGTCAGATGGTACGTCGTCTACTGGTAAAGCAGACAGTTTCGTCATGGGTCGTTTAACATGTAGTTTATTTTGGGTCTTTAAGGTGACGACTCGTACATGACCGTCCGGTCCCGGATGCAGTTGTATTACACGGCCAAGTGCCCATTTCCCAGGTGGCAAGTTTTCATCTTTGATAAGCACTATGTCGTTGATATTGATATCTTGCTTAGTGACTCTCCATTTTGACCTAGATTGGAGTTGTTGAAGATATTCCGATGACCAGATTTTCCAGAACTGTTTGTTGATATTTTGAACAAGTCGCCATCTTGTCGTTAAATTGATGTTTTCGGATTCAGCCTGAGGTCTTGACAGTAACGAATCTCCGATCATGAAGTGTCCTGGGGTGAGGCAGTCATCGTCTGCGTTTTCAGTCAGTGTGCACAAAGGTCGCGAGTTTAGGCAAGCTTCTATCTGGTATAGAAGAGTGATGAACTCTTCGTAAGTTAGTTTTTGTTCCCCAATGACCCGCTTGAGATGATATTTCATACTCTTCACGGCAGCCTCCCAAAGTCCACCTGCGCTCGGCCATGATGGTGCGTTGAAGTGCCATTCTATATGCATATTGTTGGTGTTTCTGATGATATGGTTATCTTGAATAGTTGATATGATAGCCTGATATTCTTCTTTTAATAACCGGTTCGCTCCTACAAAGTTCGTGCCATTGTCCGTGTAGATGTGTTGTGGTGTTCCACGACGAGAGATAAACCGATACAAAGCCGCTAGGAAGGCTGCGGTGCTTAGATCTGATACTAACTCAAGATGTACAGCCTTTGTTGATAAACATATGAAAACGGCAATGTATCCTTTGTGACTTCTGATTCCACGACCTTTACTTGCTCTTAAATCCACTTGTCCGGTGAAGTCAATCCCGGTGTGAGTGAAAGGACGTGAAGGAGTGACGCGTGGTTCTGGAAGGTCCGCCATAAGTTGTTGCCTATTTTGAGGATTAAATCGTCTACACTTTACACAATGTCGCAGCTGTAACTTAACAGTGCGAATGCCGCTGATAATCCAATACCTTTCTCGTAAATATGATAGAGTTAATTTGGGGCCGCCGTGTAAGGTAGTGATGTGCGCCTGATTGATAATGAGCTCAGTTAAGCGGCTATGATTGGGCAGTATGATAGAGAATTTAGTAAGCGTCCGCCTACTCTAAGTAAGCCGTTGTCATCGATAAAGGGATTCAAACTCAAAAGTTTGCTGTTGGTATGCACGTGTCCCTTTGATTGGAGAAGGTGAATGTCCTCACTGAATTCATGCATTTGAATTTCTTTGATGATTAGACAGTAAGATTGATTGTTTTTCGACGTTCTTAACTCGGCTTGATATTTATTGAGGTCGCAATCACGTGTATTTTTATTCCGAAGTTTCGCAATAAATCGCGACACCCAAGCTGTTGTTCTTGCAACGTGACTAATAGAGCTGTATTTGTATAATAGTTCCGTAACGAATGTAGGACGATGTTCGTGTAAAGCTGCGTTCACATTTGTCTTTTTTGTTTCTACGTCGAGTGGCTGATAATGTTGCTGTTCAGTAGTTGTTGGGTTAAAATTGAGTAGCCATTCTGGCCCTTGCCACCACAACGAATGACCTTCCAATTGTTCTAATTTTTATCCTCTGGAGGCACAGTCGGCGGCGTTTTCTTCTGATCTAACATGACGCCAGTTTGATGATGGAATTATGTTGAGGATTTTTTGTACTCTATTTGCTACAAACTGCTTCCACCTAGAGTTTTCCCCATTTAGCCAGCCGAGTACTATCATGGAGTCACTCCAAGTATGTATTTTGATATTCTCAACTGATAAGGACTCTACCACCCTTTTCATGAGCTCCGCTAAGAGAAGTGCACCGCATAGTTCCAGTCGAGGTAAAGTTGATTTGTTCTTCAATGGAGCCAACTTTGTTTTTGCTGCCACCAGTGTTGATGTGTACTTGCCTTTACTGTCGCTTGATATAGCGTAAATACAGCAACCGTAAGCTTTTTCCGATGCGTCGCAAAAGCCGTGTATTTGCGTCATATTATTCAGCGGGCCCAAATATCGTGATATTTCAAATTTATGTATGTTTTGGAGATCCTTTTTCAAATTAAGCCATTCTGTTTGGATATCTTTTGATAGTTCGTCATCCCATGATAAACTTGACCTCCATGTTTTTTGGAATAATATTTTGGCTCTGATAGTAAGCGGGGACAGCCACCCAAGGGGGTCAAATATTTTTGATATCTCGGCTAATAATTGTCTTTTTGATATGTTCTCTTGTCTATAATCTTGATGTTTACTTTGGAAATAGAATTTGTCGGTTGCGGGATTCCAAGTGAGACCGAGAGTTTTCCGCGACTCGGCACTTTTAAATTCAAAGGGAGTAGCTATTTGATCTGGTGATAATTGTTTGATAAGTTCTGGTTCATTACTAGACCATTTTCGTAAGTTCATTCCCGCACTTTTTAACATTTCTATTAATTGTCGCTGTAACTCTAAAGCCTGCTCTTTACTATCATGGCCACTGAGTAAGTCGTCCATGTAAAATGATGTGTTGATGGCCTGCGCTGCCAATGGATACTTGTCGGCGTCTTCCTGAGCTAATTGGCGAAGTGTTCTCATCGCTAGACAAGGGGCTGCTTTTGTACCGTAAGTTACAGTGGTCAGCTGATATTGTTTTAGCGGCTCGTCTATCGAGTCCCGCCAAATGATGCATTGGAGAAGTTGATCTTGAGGTCGGATACATATCTGCCGAAACATTTTTTCAATGTCCGCGGTGATAAAAAAATTTGAAGGTTCTCCACTTTAAAATAAGTGATAGTAAGTCTTGTTGTAGGTTGGGTCCGCGTGCCATGACGTCATTTAAGCTACTACCGGAGGTCGTTTTTGATGATGCGTTAAATACCGTTCTCAATTTGGTTGTAGTGGAGTCCAACTTTAATACACCATGATGAGGTAAAAAGCAATGCATTTAGTTGTTCTACTTCTTGCATGTGACCTAGATCCTGATATTCCTTTATAAATTCTTTGTACTTTCGGGCAAAGTCGGTATTTTTTGTCATTTTATTTTCTAATTGTTTAAATTGGGCCACCGCTTTAGACCTAGATGCTCCTAGTTGATTTTCAAAGCCAGGTTGCATTGGCAACGCAACCTCGTATCTCCCATCAGGTAAACGGGCCGTAGTTGATTGATAAAATTGTTCACAGAATTGATCTTCATTGCATGTGGTGGATGGACCTGAGACATCTTCTAGCTCCCAAAATTGCGCGATTTCCTCGAGATTATTGATCACCACATTACAATGGAAAGTTGGAACACACCCGGATAATATCCACCCTAGTTTAGTCTGCTGGGCTATTGGTCCGTTTTCAGGTCCTTTGATGAGTCCGTTCATGATAATCTGCGAGTATACACTGTAGGGTCTCGCCCTGAAGGTACTTACGGTTACTCCTGTTCAAATAACTGTTCAGCACGTTGACACTTTTTGTCCATTTTTATACATATAATTGGTATATTCTTGGGTTTGGCCCTTCAGGCTCTGATTGCTCATCATCTTTGCCTGGAAAATTAGTTAATACTGTAAATTCTGACTACGTTGTAATTACGTTCTACAAATATTTTGAATCGAATTGAACTTCGATTAGAGTATTTTCTTTTGGGGAAATGATCTCTTGTTTCCTAAATATCCGATTGGTAAAAGTAATGATGGTTTTTGGACAAATACAAGGGCATTGGGGTGTGTGTCTGGATTCTTACCGTTGTATCTTCTTGTTTTCCTTTTGTTGGAAATCCAGACAGACCCCCTTGCCACGGGGGTCATTTTTCCATCACATTAGAAGGTTTCTTTCGTATCAAATATTTATTTTCTAATTAAAAATATCACATTTTCCAAATTGACGTTAATCTTTTATTATTTTATTCTTTATATGTCATATGTTGTCATGCGGACACAGTCCATACATAGATGGCGGAGATTTTAATCTTTTTTGTGCTCCCCTTATTCTAGATATTTGCTGGATCCAATTATTCATCATATCTTCATGGATTATATCCTTGGCTGCTAAACACGAGGTCGTCCGAAAATAAATATTGACCACTTCAGAAACTGGCTGGCCGACTACGAGTACTGGCCATCAAGACTATATCTTCTTTTGTGCCAAATGCGTTCTCGAACGTGTTTAAATGAAGACCCGAGCCTGCGATAGAGAGTGCAGCGGATGAGTGGGCAGAGTCTTCCCAGCCTTCGAACTAGAAGGTGAACTAAATCATAGCTAGAAGAAGCTATCTTCAGAAACTAAAATTAAAAATACCAATCGACCGGTCAAATTACGCACGTGACGTCATAAAAGTTATCTTCGAAGTTTTTAAAGTCTTATGCACGTGACGTCATAAAAGTTATCCTCGAAGTTGTCAAAGTCAATCTGCAAACTGTACTTTTCGACCAAAAGTGAACGCAGTGATCCAGCCCGGGCATAAGTTGTGGACTTTCGTGAACTTTCGTACTTTTAGCATTTTAAATTCTTTTTAAAAATTTCTTGTTTAGTTTATTATAGTTTCTGGACTGAATGTACATAAACCCATTACCCTGTTATTAGTTGTTTTTATTATTTACTGAGCCTGGCACTGTCCGTCGGATAGTGCTACGTTACAACACTCGCATCTAAAAGCATATCTATTGGCTTAGATACGTTGTATTCGGGGTCAGCTAAATTAATATTACGAAGAAGAGACCATTGCTGCTTATGGAACGAGTTGTTTGGCAAATTATTGATGACCTTTGATATTACGAGCGCTTGAGTGGTAAATTCATAATCTCCATAAATTGATTGACACGTGATATTGACGACTCCTTTGCCTTGTTTTGCTCCCGAGCCTATTCCAGAAACGGAAGCATGGAATTTTTGTCGCGGGAGATTTAAAAACTGGGCAGCACCCTCTGATATTAGTGATAACAGAGTTAACATTCACAGTGATAGTAGTCAATAACACCTCTTCATTTTCATTTGCCACGTGATTTACGGCATGCATTTTCTGGGTGTCAAATGAGGGTGACGTATGCGCTGCGGCGGGAGGGACGGGAGGGGCGCAGTAGGTTTGGAAGAGACATACGGCGAGTTGTGTGCGTAAGCTGCATGAAGCAATGTATTATGCTCTAAATTGCACTGTTTGCATCTTTTGGTTGATATGCACGGTTTACCGTAATGCTTGTAAAGGCAATTTGGACAAATATTCATGTTTAAAATTGTTTTTAATATTTCGTCGGCTGACAGGTTAATGAACTTCCTGCATTGGTATAACTCGTGGCTGTAATTACAAATATAACACTTATTTGTTCGTGTTGCAACAGCTTGATGATTTTGCGGCGAGAATTGTTGCTTGTAATTATTTTGGGGACGACGGAATGTGAATGGCTTAGCTTGAGATGATGACTGGGGTCTGGAAGACACGTTGTTGTCCCTTTCTCGTCGTTGTAGGGGCTCCAGGGCTAAGAATTTATCTTCTAAAAATCTAGTAAATTCCTCCAACGATGGTAACTCACGTGGTCCTTTGCGCGCTTCTTTGTAGTCGCTGTACGTGACCAAGTCCAACTTTTTTGATAGAAGATGTACTAACAAAGGGTCCCACGATGTGGTATCCACTCCCAGATTGTGGATAGCGTGAATGCACTCCATGGACGTGTCGTGAAGTCTTTTAAGCTCGAATGATGATGGTTTGCTAACATTCGGCTGATTGAGCAATAATTCGATTTGGTTTGTGAATAAGAGCTGGCGGTTATTATAACGATGTTGAAGGATGTCCCAGGCGGAGTCATAATTATTCGCCGAGATGTGCAAATGCTGGATGAGACGCTCAGCTTCCCCTTTTAGCTTACCCTTGAGATGTTGCATTTTTTTCGTTTTAGTGAGCATGTTATTATTGTGTATCGCTTCACTAAATAAATCGAAAAAATGTAGGCCATTGTGAATACTTCCCCGTGAAAATAGGAATTTCAAGCTGTGGAGTGGCATGATGAAGATGAGTCGTGGATGATAATTTTTTATTCAACTCCCTTTTGATGCGTTTATAGACCTGCTCATGATTGCCATAGTCTGCCTCATAAAACGAATCGGCTCCTTGGATGATGTTATCTATTTGTAGATGAAGGCAGTCGATGGTGTTCCACCTAGATTGTATGTTACGCAATTCGTCCTCAAGCTCCCACTTTTCTGTGATACTCTCCAAGTCAATGCTGTTCACTAATCTATTAAAAGCCCTTGCAAAGCAAAAAGTTGGTGCGTTGCTGAGCTAACAACTCTACTATTTTATCGTCATGACTTGTACCCCTATCCTGCTTGTCTTGCTTGTAGGTAGAAAAAACTTGCATAAGGCTCTCGTATAACGATTTTGTTACTTGAAAGATGTTCTTTATAAAATATTCATGCAATTTTTCCTTTATATCGGTTAATAAAACTTCGTGATTTTGATTAAATTCAGCCCAGAGGTTATTTAACGTATCTAAGCGCTTTTCAAGATAGTCGGGAGTTTTCCTCTGAGCCGAATCCTTATTAAAATTAACTTCCATGCGTTTGATGCTTTCCAAGATTTCGTTCTGACGTTCGAACAACGATGCTGCCATTTTGATGTGAAGTAAAATATGGAATGATCTTACTTGAAAACGATGATATAGCTCCTTTACTGACGGTACTGCTGCTGGTGCACACGGCCGGTAACGCTAGCGTGTAATTGATGATAATTTGCTCCACAAACACTTGTAAAGTCACTGATATTGTCCAAATACACTTTAATGATAGTTTATTGTTCAAAATGATATCGTCGTGCTTTTCAACCAATTTTCATTTGCACACATATGCGCCGGAATCAATACACCAGTCCTCTTTACGAAAAATGCCACTGAGAAATACAGCGCTGAACGCGTTAGATTGCTTTTTCTTCTCCAATTTTTCATTCAGTATTTCTGTCATCTTGTTGACACTTGGACCGCCATGTTGTTGGCTATGCTTACTAGAGCTGTTCGTTGTGCCGTTTTTACTCTGCCAACTCTTCGCAACTAGTGCTGTACTACACTCCAACTCACTACCTTCTGCTGCACCAATATCAAGCAACTTCGTCTTGATCGTGTCAGCGGTAATAAGTATGTCTGAGTGTTCAATGGCCATCATCATCGGCGAAAAACGTTCTGGAAATCCGGCTAACAGCAGAGAACCAACCCACTCATCATTGTTTTTAAAACCCGTACCGTTCAATCGTTGGGAAGTATCTATAGATTTGGGTAACATAACTGGTCATTGACTCACAGTTCTCTAGTCTAATTGATATAAGGTGGCGCAGCAACGTTATTCTTCGCGAGAAACCCGACTCATCGAATAAGGATTTCAGCTTATTCCATAGCTCCTTAGTCGTTTTAACTTCTTTGATATGCACAAATAACGATGCGATAGTCAAAATTATTTTGCCTTCGCTCTTGCTTCCTGTGTTTATTCAGACGATACTGCACTTTCACTCTTTATATATGAGTCCATTCCGTCCAACACTAGCAAGTTTTCGGCTGCAAAGGCCCACTCTTCGTAGTTTTGCTTGCCCATTAATTTTGGAATATTCACTATATAGTTACTCATTTTACACACTTTATACTATCAATTACTATATTCTAAACTGTATTTTGGCTGGACCATAACCTGTAATAATAAACAGCTTTGCAGTGAGTCTGATGAGTGGAAAAATTTATTTATTTGTTTTTTATACATCATGTTGACATTGTCCACAATAAAGAAGGACAATGCACAGAGAGTTTTGATATCAACCCAACAGAAAATCCGTGGAATGCGCGTTTGGTATGATGTCAAAAAAATTGCTTGTTGTAAGCAATGCAATACGATATAAATATGTGCAAAAAGCAACTAATATTGTCAAGGCAGTCTGTGTTTTGCACAATTACGTCCGAAAAGGTTTACCCTACAGAGCCCAAAATGTTGGTGCTCAATCGGAGGGTCACATGAATTTAACACCTGAGCATATTCAAGTAACCCCAAATTCATCAGAGAATATAAAAAACTATCTTGCAAGTTATTTAATTACTCCACATGGTTCGCTTCCCTGGCAATACAATAATTGTATATAATTTGATGATTTTATATTAAGTGTGAAAGTTTCAATAGTAACTTACCAAGTGAATGTTGCTAAACTGTTAAATTGAATTTGTTCCCAATTTTGTACCACGCCCTATCCACGACAACTTTCCTTACGTACTCCGGTAAGACGTAATTGTATAAACAAGGATATTTTTCAACCTTAGCAACAACATTTATTTGTATTCGTTGTTCGGACGCCATTATACGCAAAAAGAAAACAATTTTGTGAAATGAAAATGTATAGAACGTTTCACTATGGAGAAAACAAAGAAATTCTTAGTATTGGGAGAAAAAAATTCCCTTCTAAAGAGATTTTTATAAGTGTAAACATTTATTCCAACCATGTAAATAATTTTAAATACAGAATTTTTTATTCTTTGATTTGTATAGAAAATGGCAAGAAAATGTCACCCTCATAGGAAAACATGTACATTGAATCAGCTTAACCTACATTTGTTCCCTGATTGAGTCCTTGCACTCCATATAAAAACACTCCACACTCCACACAAAGTAATAGGACGTCATTCATAAAAGTCATAACAAACAATTTGATTTCTGTAGGATTGTTTATTTTCGTGAAAAATATTATTAAATAATGAGCAAAACAATTAAAAAGGAAGTGAGAGAGATAATTTTCAGCATAAATAATTTAGACAAAAGTTCAAGCTAATCGTGACCAAATAACTGAATGTTTACAAGAAGGACTGACAAGGACTGACAAGGACAAATTCATCATCACAGCCCGCAACAGTCCACTGCAGGACTTAGGGCCTCTCCCACGAAAGGGGAGGTTATTGCCATAATCTCCACGCTTGGCAGGCGGGTTGGAGATCGCAGTGTTTAAATATAATAATGGAAAATGCTGCTGCTTATTTTCCAGACTACGAAGACTCTTGATTTTTTGACTCGAAAACATTAGTCGCCTTGTACGACACCCATGAATGTAAGGGGTTGGTGCTACAAGGACAGATTATCCCCAGATTATTGACAAATTCACAATTTATAATTTTTACAACTGTCAGTCAATACGGACTAATCGTGGACCTTCTAATAGTATAATACCCAATATATCCGCTAGATACAGTACGGAGAGAAGACAACCCGACTTTGCTCAAAGAAGTTTGCCGAGATAATTACCAAATTAGAGTTATGGTAAACATCATTTTGACCATAACTTTTTTCTCACAACGATTCAAGAGCTTTTAGTACCGCTAAGGATCAGCAAAAGAAGGCCGAAATGTAAATTTTAGTCATTTCCATTAAATATTCGTACAGAGCTGCCCTTAATTGTGCATAAACGTAGAAATTATTGCTACGCCAATGATTTCAAGCACACATGCCTACGTGTTGTAACACCCATTCCCCTGCCCCTACTTACTTACATGACTGAGATGTCTCTAGCTATAAGACGTGTAGATTACACATAAATACATTGGCCGTACATCGTGATCGTCTAGCTTTAGATACATTAAAAGGACCCTCTACGTTGTGTGTTTGATAAAATCGTATGTCGAAATGACATCTTTAAGTTTATAAAATATTTCAAAATTAAAGGAAAACTCACTTAAAGGAAATGCGTTATATGATGCGGTGTATCTCACCGAACGGAAAAGTAAATCGTACAACTAGCGGGAGATCAAGTCCGCAACCAAGATAAACATATTAAAAGCCGCGCACGAATGAAGTCTAAATTATCCGTGAAACAAATAAAACATAAGAAAATAACCACAACTATATAAATACAAAAATTAGGTTCGTCAAATTAATGCACCGTGTAAAATACGCGAGTCAAATGAAACATCAATTCCGCGCATAAAATAAGAGTAATCAAAATTTGTATGAGTAGACAAAACAAGCAAAATATAAATTAAGAAACATGCAACTTAGCTCTGGAACTGATCTTCATCATATCTAGTCGGCGGGCGATCAATGGCAGGCGATCGACGCACGTCGCGGCTTCCGAGCGTATACCTCTTCTTTCTTCGTGGCCACTTCTATCCCTATGGCTGCGAGATTTGCCTAACATAGACCTGACCCTAATGAGTTGTGAAATATGGACCTTTAGGTCTCGGAAATAGCCTAATCGATAGGAAAACCTGGGCTCCCTTCCAACCTACACACCAGGCCAACACATGAACATATGGACCACACGTCCTGCTCATGCGTCCAGCGAAACCTCGACATCGAACGAACCAGTGACTTATTGTCCACTCCGATGAAACCGTCACACGTATTCCGATCATCTCGTCGTACTTCCGTTCCGGCTAAATTGGCTTGCAAGCGATCGAGAGACTACTATTTTAATTTATTTACGCGCACGCGGTATGTATCAATATTGGTGTCGGGACGCTTATGACTGAGCCCACCTATCGAACTAACTCGATTTTCCATGTCCGCGATTTAAATGTCGTCAAAGCATTAAAAGCACAAAGTTTTTAAGCGAACAAAGGGCAGAGTCATACCAAGATCCGGTGGCAAACCCACGGTGATAAACCGTCTAAAAGTACATGGAGCACAAATCAGTTTCCCGATCCTACTCAACAGAGCGTGGTTCACGTCCGATCCGGCCCTGGTTCCCTGTGTAGTGATGTTTTCTATGAGCGGGACGAGTCGTAAACGTGTATAAACAACTATTCATTTTATTCTCAATAAAATAATATTGAGCTAAAATGAGTAAATTACACAAGAAAAAGAACCCCGATACGTTTATTGACCCGGCCACAACAGGTGCCATTCGGCTCGGCAAGAGGTGCAGAACAGAACTGTGCCCATATGTGTACTCTAAGTGATAGTTATTTAATTTTTATATATTTAGAAGTAGAGAATTTATTTTACGGACGTATCGGATTTAATTATTCGAAACAGTGTCTTTAAAGAGAATAACTAGTAATCGGTTTAATTTGACTAAACAACTTTCAGTATCTATAACACAAAACATGTCTATCTTCATCTTTCACTCTTCAGTATAACTACGTGATGGCCCTACCACCCTAAATATATAATTCAAAATCAGACTTACTGCAAATGCTAAAATGCTAAAAACTAAAATAGTAGACGATATATAACACTATGAAACCACCACACAAGAGATACCTAATGTTCGTACAAAATGTAGACCATTGACACTAGCACTCAACAACATTCTCAACAATCCCCGCGGTGCCTGCGCGCGCGCTCTCCTCGTATCAAGGCAAAATCTCCCTCGCCTAAGAACCATCCAGTCCCGAGACCTTAGACCAACTGTCGTTCCCGTCTTTCTTCCCTTAGCCCCTCAACCCCGCATCCTCAAGCGTGAGAAAACCAACCATTTGACCAACACGTGTTACGCAATTTATCCATGAATAACAAGGTCCGCCCGTCGGAATTCTTTGTTTTTTCCGGGACTATATCGCCTCTGTATTTAAAATATATTGACGCAACGCTAATGACAACGCAGGTCATAAAAGTAAAGAAATGCTCTCGCGTGCCATAAAGACAAATGCGGGTACCATTTTTACTAAAAATATTACAATAGAGACTAGGGAACAATATGCCTGCTGTGAAGGAAGGAAGTCCACGCCGTTTCTAGTTAATTGCCGTCCCCAAAACATCTTAATAAATCTTATTTCTGCCAATAGCCCACATGTGCGCAGCGGCGTCGGTTAAAGTCCCGAAAAGGCATTTCGAAAAGGATTCTTTGTGTTATTTGTTCTATGGTATTTCCAAATTGCTAAAGCAATCACAATGCACTCCAATATAAAACTCGCCATTAAAGTTGTATGCTCTTATTTAGTAACACAAACTTACTCATTAAACACGACATATGAATACTTTTAAAATCACATACCTATAGTGATGTAGGTAATAACTAATATACTGGAACGTACTTATGGCACATAAGGATCGTTACAGTGTGTAGGTAATTTGCGCGTTATTGGCTAGAAAATGTTAGGTTAGCTTGAAGCCACACTCTGAAAAAACTAAAAAAATAGAATATGACCTTGAAATTTCTAAATTCCCTATGTCTCCTTGGCTTTTCTCATTGGTACTTTATAATGTTAGTACACTATACTTGTAGAGAGGGATAGAAAATGTCGTGCCCACAACATTTTTAGGGGCTAGATCCGCGCCTGACTATGATGATGATGATGAGCCACTGTTTATACTGTTCTACTAGTCGGACAAAGAAGTCAGACCACATGGCCAGAGGGTGACATATCTCGATTTTAATCTGAAACAAAGTTACTTATTCAGTACCTACCTCCCGTCTTATCAGCATGGAACACGTTACATATCGAGTATCCTTTCTTATTTTGCAATGGAATGAGGATATATCATTATTCAAGAATTCATTGACGTACGTATGACAAAATGAATTATTTTCTCTGAGCACAATATTATTATGAGTAATCATACGCTCATGCCTTTGTGTCTACTATCTAATCATGATAACGTTGATAGATTATTGATTTGGGTAGCTAACTACGTACGTACCTATCAAAATATGGATATCATTTACCGTTAATTTTAGTTATTATTGATTCATAAACCCTGGAAAATACCTAACTCAGAAACAGCCCCAATGTGTCTCTTTTGAGCTATTTTCAAAAATTAAATATTTCGTTTTAGTTAAACTTTTACAAGTTTTTTAAATTTACAATGTTTGTAAATGTCTTCACTTCACTTCCTGGCGTATGTAATTTGGATGACAATGCTACTTCCATCATGATGTCGTACCATGATGACACCATTGTGATTGAGCTTTTTGGAATGGTCTTGATGAGTACTATACCGTACGTATATAAGTACTATTGACGCAAAACGAGGGGTGTTATAAATTTGCAGAACGCGTGTAAATTTTTATCGTTTCTCATTACATCGCTAGTTACGAAATGGGACGCCTTGACCATGAAACAGGATTCATTATTTTGATGAATGATGCTGATTTTCCCTATTTTTTAACCGTACTATTTCGAAGTATTTGCTACATGGCGACACTGCTGTTCGAACCCGGTAAATCGGGGTATGAGTCGGACCCCTTAACCACTAGCCCACTGACGCTCTCAGGGTCTCGACAGGGTTAGGTACCAGAAGTTAAAAATGTATGTCAGAATCGTGGCAATTGGAACAATATGGTCAGCTAAATAAAATAGATTTAAATACCTTTAGCATTGATGCTGCATAAACGCTCATAAACAGTAAATAAATATTGGATTTATTTTATAAATAGGGAAGTTCCCTTCACAATTGTTTGCTTTGAGATTAGTAAGTGGGGAGATATCAATGATATACCCTTATCAGTATTATTAATCGATATCGTTTTGAATCGAACCTAATTTCATTAGTACTGAATTTCGAGGTCAAAATTGGTAATTATTTAACATATTGTGCAATCTTTTGTAAACTTACTCGATTTTAATGTCAATTATAAATTTAAAATATACATTAGATAGGCTAGAATTATCAACAATAGATTAGGTCACCTACTTAGTTACGTATGATTCATAATGAAGAACTCCATCAAGGCCAAAAACCACGAGTTAACACTGCACTGTTGCAACAATAGCTTTCTGCAAACCTTTATGTAGTAACCCCTACTACAGCTGACGAACTGAATCTCTAGCTTATATTATTCTCCTACTATTCAACAGAATCGTAGTTGCAAGTCTCGTTACGCCCATCTACAAAAGAACGAGGTACGAACGAAACCTCGCCAGAACTGCTCCGCGTCAGAAATAGTCGAAATGCCAAAATGGCTACAGTTCGGGCTTCAGTACCATGGATCTTTACTTCTCGATCTGCAAAGAGTCTTAGACAGTTCTTCTGGAGGTGATCCGGTGGGCCCTAAGTTCCAAATTTAGTTTTGGACAGTGTCATCACTGAGGTCGTTGTTAAAAGCATCGTCCGTAGGCCATACAAAAACTTTCCCGTTTACCATGGGTTTTCATTAAAGTTTAGCCATGAGCCCTTAATTGTTCTGTGGTTTGCTCGATGTGCTCTCAAAAATAAGTGAAAGAGTATGTAGGTGTGTTCCAAAGTAAATATAATATAAAAGTTCTGATTAAATATCACATCATCGGATGGGACCATATCGGATCTTCACGCCATAGTGAAAAGGTCTAATATTCAGGGAACTTCGCACTAATTAATTATACTTATTAAGGATTATCGTAGGTAAGTACCTACCAAAATAAAATAAAATGGCTACCTACTTACTGATATACGATAACGTCCCGATAAGATTCACCAAATCAGCTTGTAAAACTCATATTCACACCGAGCCCTTGTTTGATTGAACACGTATTCAATACTACTGATATTACAAGATCATCAGTGAAAGTTTGATCCAATAATAAAATAAAATGAGATAAAAAATTTCGGAGATCTTCCAAAGCAGAAAACCAACAGAATGGAGAACTCCAAGAAATTTAGTGATGTAGATAATACTGAAGTGACTGAAGGAAGAGTTTCTTTTATCAGAAGTACCGATGCAGGGGAAGAATTGATGAAAGATATCCCCCGGAATCTTCCAGCTTACTTAATGCCAGACGATAATCAGAGTGATAATTCAGAACATAAAGAATCAGCTCAGGAAGAAGCACCACAAACAACAATCGAAGGAAGACCAGTCAAGGATGAAAGTTCAATCAATTCGAGAGCGCTGGATGAAAAAGCAAAATCTTATGAATTACACAAATTCGAGAAAAACATAATGTTAATATTTAATCACTTTGATACCCGGAGAGGAGCATAGACATGGGACTGAGAAAGACGTGAATGCTTTGAAGAAGACGTTCGCACCTCTCAAGTTCGAATGCACGGAATATACGGATTTAATCAAGTCGGAGATTTTTGAGAAGCTGGAAACATGTGAGTATTTAAAAACATTAAGCAACCACTTGGAGCTGAGAGCGTCGGTGGCCCAGTGGTTGGTTTCGTTTGGTTACGTTTAGGTGGTCGACTGGTAAGCGAGGGTTACCGGTTTCAAACTCCAGTGCGGCCATGTACCATGTCTAATGAGTTATGTACGTTAGTTGAACACTACATGCTGTTATGGTGAGGGAACACATCGCAATGAAACTGCACATTCAGGTGACAGAATATGTAACCATGGTCCAATCTGGTCAAGCTGTCCTGTAGCCCTACCATGAGTTACTACAGCAGTGCGTCTACCATGAGTTTTTTTTTCCGGAGATAGTAATTATTTTCGTGACAAAAATGTCTGGAAAGCGATATTTAGCTTGAAGGATGTTTGCTGAAGCCCAAGCGGCTGATGAAAATACGTGGTTACGTCTCTCACTGTATTTTCTAAAGCGAGAAGTATTTTTTAAGTTTTTTCACTTACTTTCGAGTTAAAACTCCCTACAAGACATTGATCCTCTCGAGAGTGTGCAGCGAAGAGCCACCAAGATAGCGGCAGCCCTGATACAGAAGTCATATGAGGAAAGAATTCTTGTAGAATTTAACTAACCTCACTGAAAGAAATAAGGATACGAGGTGGTCTCATTGAGACTTACTAGATTTACTTTCACCGCATGTATAATATGAAAGGTGCTGAAGCGTCGCGTGGACACAGCACAAGAATAAATCGCACACCATCTAAGACTAATATTGTTTATCACTTGCTACACCATAAGGTTGTGAATTGTGAATAGTTGGAATAAGTTCTCAGACATGGGACAATAGGCTCTCATAGGTAACCGCCAGTTCTGTAAACTCTTTTAAAAACAAGTCGGACAATGGTGCAAAATTAATGAAATTATTCGGTGAACAAAAATGTAATATGTGTGTTAAGGAAGTGAAAGCTATTATCAGCACTGCTATGTTGTATAGACATATCAGCAGAAATGCTACTTGTCTAATAACCTATAACACCTAATAATAATAATAAAATTTGTGGAAAGTGATATTTATAATATAAGTTACTCGCTGGCTCGTTTTATGTAATTTACATATAAAAACTAATATTTTTAAGTTGATGAGATGAACAAATATGTTTTGTTTTTCATTATGCTCTAGGTAAAGCCACAAAACTTCTTCCAACAACAATATTGTAACAAATTTATGTTATGTGCCATACTATGAAATATTAAATTGATAAGAAAAATTAATATTTCATTTTATTTTGTGTGATACACAACAGTCTTTAATGGTACACAGTTGGACTTGGGCCTCCTCCACATCAGTGGAGGGTTTTACCATAATCTCTGC
The DNA here is from genome assembly GCA_907269095.1 of Blastobasis adustella. Lineage (NCBI taxonomy): Eukaryota > Metazoa > Arthropoda > Insecta > Lepidoptera > Blastobasidae > Blastobasis > Blastobasis adustella. Next base: position 6,646,947 of record OU026132.1, read on the forward strand.
ACCTGACATGCCGTTGGATCTCCAGCCTCGGTCCAGATTCCAGTCTTGAGAACACACAAGTACACAAAACTGCTGTCTATTTTCTGGTCTACGAATGTCTTAGTTGGTCTGCCTCTAAGACATTGAAGTGATTAACGAGGTTAGGGTTTTACACATAGGTCATTTAGAATTTTAACCTTAGGTATTATTATTAGGAAATAACTATGTGATTGTATTGATAATAGAAAAAAGCATGGCTATTGTTTTAGCTGTACTATACCTATACTATACAAATTTTAGTAATTATAGCAGGAAATTAAAAATCAAATTATGAATTAGGTACATATATTTTTATTCAGAATCTAAAAAATCAGATCTGTCCCCCACTTAAACTACCACTTTCACTTTTACAAACAATTCCTAATATAGTATTGCACTAACTAATGCTAAAGTCTGACATTCACATCACTTTAGTTGCCGCTTGCATCTTCAATTTGAAACATTATTTTTGTTTGCCGATGTTGAGATTTCTTTTTTACATGGGGTTGTGCCTTCGATCTTCATTCAACTAGGGTAAGTGCAGTTCCTTTTCAAGTTACAGACGTCCATTTCTAAGAATTTACTGCACCACCATGACTCCAGTCTGATCCTCTTGACAAATAATACCTAAAATAAGTTTACTCAGTACAACATGTCCACTTAGTTGAAATTAGGTATAATATACTCCAAGACATAGATAAAACTTACCAATAATTATGCAGTATTAATCTTTGCTGTTTCCGCTTGGTTAAAACTACTTAAAACCCAGTGGACAAACTATAAGCGCAGTTTCAACCAGTCACTGAATTCTTCATTTCGGGGATCGTCTATGATTTTGTAATTTTATTTGAACATAAGGTATATGTTAAATACCTTATTCATATCAATCAATTTAACAGGATTTAAATAAGTGCCTAGGCGTTGCTAAAATATAACCTTAGTTTGTAAATAAACAAGCTTTTTGTGACACTGACTACTAATAATCACAAACTATGAACTATAATACAGACGACCGACTTCATAGAATATTATGTGCACAGTAGTTAAGCACGCACGGAGCACGCACACACGTGCGTTTGAGTGCACACACACAGTGCGTGTTGTTAAGGGATGCATCTGTCTCTTTCTGAAGAAAGAGAAAGAGACAGATCTCGAATTCGGCGGGAAGTGAAGAGTTTTCTGCAAGTAGGTTTTATTGAGCTTAGCTACCAAGGAGCTTCGGTTTTCAAGGAGACTGGTTTCCGATTCTCTAGTTTTTCCTAACCAAATACTGTTTGAAAATTCAAATGAAACAAGCAATATTTATTTCTAGTAATAATTTTATTAAAGAAATCCTACAAAATCAGATCAGTAATGTTCTTAAAAATGCTGGGGTCCGAAGTGGCGGTCCATAGTCTCTGCCTACCCCACCTGTGGGACACAGGCGTGAGCTTTATGTATGTATGTAATCCTACAAAATTACAAATACCGCGGATTAAACAATTGAGAACATGAAGTCGTTTTAGCACGATACATTCAGTAGGTGGGTATGGTATGGGTATGATATGGTAAGTGTCGATCACACGCGCTGGCGCATTTATAGATACGTAACTAGCTTTGAGACGCATTTTAGTTTCAGATCTTTGTGACAGAAATACAAAACCCAGCTTGCAACCGAATTCTGTCAAGCGGTCTTAATATCAACGTGCCATTATACACGATAAAATAAAAATTTATATCTGGTTATCTTATAGCTGTTGTCTACGACAGCACTTTTAAGTTTTTGGCCCGCGTAGATTCGACTTAATAGCTCTATCTCCTGAGTGATTTAGGAGTTAGCGGAAATACATACAGATAGACAGACAGACGCGGAAAGCGATTTTAATTTATATTATCTATGGATTATTACATTATTATTGTCAGTCTAAATGTATTTCCGGTAAATTACGCAACGGATTTTGATGTAGTTTTCACCATCAGTTAGATCACTTCTTAACGATTATTTATACCTGTGTATAAAATACATGTTTAATATAGTAAAGAAAAGTCGAGAAAACCTGTGTGTAGCTAGTAAATATTATAAATATCGTTGTCCTTAGTATTAGTGCCAATTAATACTCTTTGCTTTACTATTCGTCGGCACTCACCCTTCTGGCGATTAACTTTATAATAATACTTTAAACAATAACAGTCTTAGCATTTCTACTTGTTCTATAACTAATCTTAATATTGTTGAATAATAAACAATCATATTGTACGGTGAACGTATGTTACAATACGTTTCTTGTAATATTGGCCATTATACATATAAAATAATTCATTGGTTGTAAATTATACAATTGATAAACAATTTAAAACAGTCAAAAGTGTCAAGACTAATTACAATAGTTTGATTTATTTTAACAATATTTAGCCAGTGCTTGTATTTTAATAGTGTTAGTAAACTATAAATAATTGAATCGAGGTACAACATTTAAAACGAAAACGAACACAAATTGTAAATCAAGCAATGGGAGAATTGTCTTAGTGTCTAGTATTGGTGGGACAGGTGAATAGCTATTATAGCTTTATCTAATTTGCAGTCGTCAGCAGTTGTAGAATTCCACCAGCGATGCTTCCGCAAATCTCACCTCTCGGGCGTCACCATAGTCGACTTTCACTGTTAACATAAGTCATGTATTAGAATCGTCCCACAAAAACCCAGCATACACAGCAAAACAATTCTCTAAATCTGACCTTTTTTACTGTAACCCGAAATATAAATCTGTTTCATACATTTATTAGTAGATGCCAAGTTGATGATATAATGAGAAAAGGCAAAGAGTTATTCATTCATTGAAGAGAGAGCCTACGTTCGAAGGCGGGACACATTATGGGCTGATAAATAATGACGATGATGATCCCCATTTTATTTTGAAATATTCAAATAATGCTAATGTAATAGGCAGTAACTAGGCGTCTGATTTAAACCCACTAATCATAACGACCAAACACCAAATTGTTGAGTTATCGCTGCAGGGTGTTGACACATGATTTTTTGCAATACGGAAATGTCGACACACCGTTTTCGATAATCGTTATAACGACAATCGAACCACCACTTTCACACTCAAATATGTAGGGAAACCATTCGAGGGCACCCTTCTAAAGCATTAATAAACAGAAGGCAGAGCATACTCACATGCTGCGATTGTTGCTCCTCATCGTCTTCCTCTTCCGTGAAGGCCGGCAGGAGCTCCTCGGGCCATGGCACTGCGCAGCGCGTGTCTCCATGACATCTGTTTGCGTTCAAGTGATATTAGTCGTTGAGGACATGGATATGGAAATTGAAGCAATTATTCATTTCATCGTGTGAAACCTCTGGTGTCGCAGTTTCGTGCTGCCAAAAAGGCCTCCGGTGTGGCTTATCTCGACTGCTAGCAATCGATAGCAATCGGGAACGACGGTAACACCACCTAACAACGTCATAAATATCATCAGCGGTACTATCTTAGTACAAGGAATAACTTCACAAGTTAGGGATATGAAATAAATAAACGCGGACCGCGCGAAGTTGCGGGCAGAAGCTAGTTGAATAATGAACTATATCTTACTTCATCATCACAGCCCGTAACAGTCCACTGCAGGACTTATGGCCTCTCCCACGAAAGGGGAGGTTATTGCCATAATCTCCACGCTTGGCAGGCGGGTTGGAGATCGCAGTGTTTAAATATAATAATGTAAAACGCTGCTGCCCATTTTCCAGACTACGGAGACTCTTGATCTTTTGCCTCGAAAACACTAGTCGCCTTGTACGACACCCATGAATGTAGGGGTTGGTGCTATTCTACTCTGCCGGACACCACACGGCAAACGTTTAAAAACCGAAAACCACTAACTTATCCGTAATACTCTCATCGAGATCCACGTCCGGCGACAGCATCCTGCGGCGTTCGCGCGCGCTGAGGTACGCCGCCGCGTCGGTGGCCAGCGCTGGCGGGCCGCGCGCACCATGTACGCCACCACGGGGGCTAGGGATACGGCTTCCGTGTGGAACGCTGAGGGGGAGAGCTGGGGGGAAGGGGGTAAATTAATAAGTAAATGTGTTTGGACAAATCCATGCAGCGCCATATGGCCCCAAAGTAAGCAAAGGGTTAGTAGACAGACCCCCACAGGCGGGTATGTATGTTATAAATAAATATGCTTGGACAAAATCACAGCGCCATCTAGCCGCAAAGTAAGCATAGCTTGTGTTATGGACGTTAGATATTGAATCAAATGAATATTCTAATAATCATTATAATTTAGACGCCTTCTAGGCTAGAGTGAATAGGCTGTTCCTAGCCAGAAATGCTCCATCATCTGCCGCATCGTGTGACCACCAGGTGAGATGGCTTGATATCTTACTTGCGTGAATATTATTCCTGTGTGCAATTTCCAATTTCCTTCCTTATGCTACAAGGGGTCCGTAGTATGTGCTCGCCGATCGATCGTGCTACCATGCTGCGATGTAGCCAACTGAAAGCCACATCCATAATGAAACCTTCAAAGACCTATTCAATTCATCAATTATAAAAAATGAATGAAACATCCTTACATCACGCTTCACACAGGAGGACTGGAGTTAGTCTTGTAGCGGTCTTCTCATTTAAATTATTTATGTCTGAAAGAAAAAAAAATTAGTTAGTAAATATTAACAGCGAGATGATCCATTTACAAGACAAATGAAATAAACACCAAATGACGAAACAATCCATATCATTATTTTGGTCCATTTGAAGAAAGAACCACATGCAAACTAGAATGAAACTTATAATTTTAACTAGTAGGTTAGGTACATAAGTACCTATTCAAATTAAATAAACAACTACATCCAAACATGAATCCCTTCTTAAATTTTCAGCATCTCATCTATTTTTTATTGTATTAATTAATATGGATTGATTCATACATTAACTAGGTAGTATAAAGCATCAAAAGTACATTATCACACAATAACTAGGTTGGTATATCAACCTAGTTATTATGGGTTAACTTTAAATAAATAAAAATGGGCTAAATAATGTAAATAAGTAGAAAATCTTATGCACACTATTTATACCAAATATAATAATCTTATAGTTAAGAAAGCAATTTAACAATGATGCAAGCATGCATGCCTTGTATGGAAAATTTGATAAGTACTTGTTCTAAACTTAAAAATATGTACTAATACTGACTGCAATTGTATTTCTGCGTAATCGACACCTATAACTATGACCTTTGGATACTTTATTCTTAATCAAATCTTCCATTTCAGCTGACTTAGGTCTCGAATCGAGGTTGTGGATACGTCTATTAAAATTAATACACCATTGTCTGACTTGCATTCGAATCACATACAGCCAAAATGCTGTAATAAAATCTTGTTTGTGCTGAAGGCACGTAAACCACGAGATCTCAATATTACTTTCCAGAGCCTTGATGAGGTCTGGATAAATGTAAACACTACAAATACCCAAATACACAGTTTTGTCAATTATATAAATAGAATGCCAAACCAGTGAACAGAGTTCCTTCGAGGGATAATGTAAGTTTTTCTTGCCAGAATTATATTTGCGTCTTTCAATTAAAGCATGGAAAGATTGTACATCTGCAGACAATAGTGCATTATTACAATTAGTACAATCACCACACAACAATTTAGGTAGCAAGCAACGACAGATTGCCCCAGCGATGTATGATACTGCTTGAGTCTGCATAACATTTTCACATGGAATGGAACTTTCAATCAAAGTTGCATTCTCTGTAATAATCTCAGAATTAAGTATATGACTGGAAGTTGTCATCTTTTTGGCTACTAACTTAGACAAAGTGCCTAACATTTTATCATCATCACTGGCGCAATTTGTGTATTAATTTGTAAGCGCACTCTAGGAACAATATCACGTTTCTTTCTGATCTCACGTCTGCGCCTACAAACAGGAGTAGTACACTCAGACAGAATTATGGAGCTAACAATGGAAGGCCGCTCATGTTGGTCAGAGCTCAATACATCTGTAGATGTAGAAGGCCTTGGTGAACAGTAAACTGACTGTTCTCTCGAACTGGCTCCTACATAAAGAGATGTAGGTGTCGAGGAGTGGTCAGCTGAATGTTCATCAGAGCTGAATACACCAGTAGATGTAGAAGGCCTTTGTGAACAGTAGGCTGACTGTTCTCTTAAACAGGCTTCCACATCAAAAGATGTGGTAGGTGTTGAGAGGTGGTCAGCAGAATGCTCATCAATGGGGGCAAGTTGGGTTGTAGGAGAGCTTATCACATCAACATATGGATGTGACTCTTGGGGCAGTGCTTGTGCAGTTAGGTTGAGAGCACAATTGGATTTGAAAAAATCTACAACCTTACACTCCAATTTACCGTTAGAATTAAACGGGGTTAATTCTAGACAAAGCTTCTTGGAACTTGAAGGTTGAAAACAACGCAAATCCAAACAACTAGGTAAATTTACCGTGGGATATGTGTTGTGCTTAAGCACCGAACGTCCCTGCGCATTTATAAAAATATTGTCAGGAGTGAAATGGCGTACACAAATACGTAAATTATCATACTGGCTACGATGATAGTCTAGCAAGAATGGACAATGGTTTATCCATACTTGAAAACGAGAACTATTTGTGTACGGGATTGCAAACAATCTAGAATTAGATTGTCGGCTTCGGCAACCGGGAACTGCACAACTTCTACCCATAGTTGTTAAACGGAAAAAATATTGGATAAAATCAAAGGGAAATACTAGCAAAATCAAAATACATACAGTATTACAGTAGGGCCGTAAATACACTAATACGCACGAACACAAAACACAGAATTAAAACGCTAAACGCCCTGCAAATTTATCACTTCACACACAAACCTAATTTCACTAAACTCTTCAATAACTATTAGAAATATAAAATTGAAAATGCTTAGGAAAGAAAACAACGTCGGTCGCGTCACAGCGGCAGACAAAATACACAAATTGGTTTGAACTAGTTTATAGTAGTTGGAATAATAACCGTCGAGTTGCAAAGTTTGTTTTTTCACAAGCAACTACTACAGTTGATTCTTATCCTTACGTAATAAAGTCGCAAGTTCGCATAGAGTCTGTTATGCATATGCACGGGATGGAGGGAAAGGGACAAAATTCTTTTAATATGAGTAAATGGAGATGGAGACATCCCAGAGGTAACATTATTATTATTATTACTAGACATATTTAGGTATTGCCAGTTGGACCGCCCTGCTAATAATCAACAACCTTGCCAAGGACCTATACCCCGTATTTACACTGAAGTTGACTTTTACTGTAGTTGGTGTGGTTTTCACGGAACAGTAAACGGGAAACGTATGTGAAACTCATGGTACCGATTTTACATTTACTATTGTGGAAACGGATTTTACGGAACGAGAGTAGTTACGTAAGCCGATTTTACTGTAGTAACTCATGGTAGGGCTACAGTAGCCCTACCATGTGTTACTACAGTAAAATCGGCTTACGTAACTACTCTCGTTCTGTAAAATCCGTTTCCACAATAGTAAATGTAAAATCGGTACCATGAGTTTCACATACGTTTCCCGTTTACTGTTCCGTGAAAACCACACCAACTACAGTAAAAGCTAACTTCAGTGTAGTTACGGGGTATAGGTCATTGGCAAGGTTGTTGATTATTAGTAGTCAGTGTCACAAAAAGCTTGTTTATTTACAAACTAAGGTTATATTTTAGCAACGCCTAGGCACTTATTTAAATCCTGTTAAATTGATAATAACATATACCTTATGTTAAAATAAAATTACAAAATCGTAGACGATCCCCGAAATGAAGAATTCAGTGACTGGTTGAAACTGCGCTTATAGTTTGTCCACTGGGTTTTAAGTAGTTTTAACCCAGCGAAAACAGCAAAGATTAATACTGCATAATTATTGGTAAGTTTTATCTATATCTTGGAGTATATTATACCTAATTTCAACTAAGTGGACATGTTGTACTGAGTAAACTTATTTTAGGTATTATTTGTCAACAGGATCAGACTCTGGAGTCATGGTGGTGCAGTAAATTCTAAGAAATGGACGTCTGTAACTTCAAAAGGAACTGCACTTACCCTAGTTGAATGAATATCGAAGGCACAACCCCATGTGTAAAAAAGAAATCTCAACATCGGCAAACAAAAAAAATGTTTCAAATTGAAGATGCAAGCGGCAACTAAAGTAATGTGAATGTCAGACTTTAGTATTAGTTAGTGCAATACTATATTAGGAATTGTTTGTAAAAGTGAAAGTGGTAGTTTAAGTGGGGGACAGTTCTGATTTTTTAGATTCTGAATAAAAATATATGTACCTAATTCATAATTTGATTTTTAATTTCCTGCTATAATTACTAACATTAGTATAGTATAGGTATAGTACAGCTAAAACAATAGCCATGCTATTTTCTATTATCAATACAATCACATAGTTATTTCCCAATAATAATACCTAAGGTTAAAATTCTAAATGACCTATGTGTAAAACCCCAACCTCGTTAATCACTTCAATGTCTTAGAGGCAGACCAACTAAGACGTTTGTAGACCAGAAAATAGACAGCAGTTTTGTGTACTTGTGTGTTCTCAAGACTGGAATCTGGACCGAGGCTGGAGATCCAACGGCATGTCAGGTGCAGAGATTATGGTAAAACCCTCCACTGATGTGGAGGAGGAGAGGTCCAACTGTGTACCATTAAAGACTGTTGTGTGTGTGATAAAAATAAAACAAAATATTAATTTTTCTTATCAATTTAATAATTCATAGTATGGCACATAACATAAATCTGTTACAATATTGTTTTTGGAAGCAGTTTTGTGGCTTTATCTAGAGCATAATGAAAAACAAAACATATTTGTTCATCTCATCAACTTAAAAATATTAGTTTTTATATGTAAAATACATAAAACGAGCCAGCGAGTAACTTATATTATAAATATCACTTTCCACAAATTTTATTATTATTATTAGGCGTTATAGGTTATTAGACAAGTAGCTGCTGATATGTCTATACAACATAGCAGTGCTGATAATAGCTTTCACTTCCTTAACACACATATTAAATTTTTGTTCACCGAATAATTTCATTAATTTTGCACCATTGTCCAACTTGTTTTTAAAAGAGTTTACAGAACTGGCGGTTACCTATGAGAGCCTATTGTCCCATGTCTGAGAACTTATTCCAACTATTCACAATTCACAACCTTATGGTGTAGCAAGTGATAAACAATATTAGTCTTAGATGGTGTGCGATTTATTCTTGTGCTGTGTCCACGCGACGCTTCAGCACCTTTCATATTATACATGCGGTGAAAGTAAATCTAGTAAGTCTCAATGAGACCACCCCGTATCCTTATTTCTTCCAGTGAGGTTAGTTAAATTCTACAAGAATTCTTTCCTCATATGACTTCTGTATCAGGGCTGCCGCTATCTTGGTGGCTCTTCGCTGCACACTCTCGAGAAGATCAATGTCTTGTAGGGAGTTTTAACTCGAAAGTAAGTGAAAAAACTTAAAAAATACTTCTCGCTTTAGAAAATACAGTGAGAGACGTAACCACGTATTTTCATCAGCCGCTTGGGCTTCGGCAAACATCCTTCAAGCTAAATATCGCTTTCCAGACATTTTTGTCACGAAAATAATTACTATCTCCGAACGAAAAATACTTCTCACATTATAAATTTCAGTGAGTGACGTAACCACATTAGTAACCGTAATTTACTATCGCATCTGTCAAATTTCTGGCTTATGGTACGGTTTTGTATGCAAAACGCTATGTAAACTACACTCCCTACGTAAACTGTAACGTGAGTGGTAAAGTATATTAACCAATAGCAACTCATGGTACGGATTTTAGTTCCGCTACTGCCCAATAGAGGCGCTGTACGAATTCTCATAGAAATCGATTCACGTTTACTGTCCAGTAAACGGGAAAAAAAACTCATGGTAGACGCACTGTTCCGTGAAAACCACACCAACTACAGTAAAAGCTAAGTTCAGTGTAGTTCCGGGGTATAGGTCCTTGACAAGTGTTGTTGATTATTAGTAGTCTGTGTCACAAAAAGCTTATTTATTTACAAAGGTTATATTTTAGCAACGCCTAGGCACTTATTTAAATCCTGTTAAATTGATAATAACATATACCTTATGTTCAAATAAAATTACAAAATCATAGACGATCCCCGAAATGAAGAATTCAGTGACTGGTTGAAACTGCGCTTATAGTTTGTCCACTGGGTTTTAAGTAGTTTTAACTCAGCGGAAACAGCAAAGATGAATACTGCACAATTATTGGTAAGTTTTATCTATATCTTGGAGTATATTATACCTAATTTCAACTAAGTGGACATGTTGTACTGAGTAAACTTATATTAGGTATTATTTGTCAACAGGATCAGACTCTGGAGTCATGGTGGTGCAGTAAATTCTTAGAAATGGACGTCTGTAACTTGAAAAGGAACTGCACTTACCCTAGTCGAATAAAGATCGAAGGCACAACCCCATGTGTAAAAAGAAAATCTCAACATCGGCAAACAAAAAAAAATGTTTTAAATTGAAGATGCAAGCGGCAACTGAAGTGATGTCAAGACTTCAGCATTAGTTAGTGCAATACTTGAAATTGAAAGAAATTGTTTGTAAAAGTGAAAGTGGTAGTTTAAGTGGGGGACAGTTGTGATTTTTTAGCTTCTGAATTAAAATATATGTAGCTAATTCATAATTTGATTTTTAATTTCCTGCTTTAATTACTAACATTAGTATAGTATAGGTATAGTACAGCTAAAATAATAGCCATGCTATTTTCTATTATCAATACAATCACATAGTTATTTCCCAATAATAATACTTACCTAAGGTTAAAATTCTAAATGACTGTAAAACCCCAACCTCTTTAATCTCTTCAATGTCTTCAACTAAGACATGCGTAGACCAGAAAATAGACAGCAGTTTTGTGTACTTGTGTGTTCTCAAGACTGGATTTTGGACCGAGGCTGGAGATCCAACGGCATGTCAGGTGCAGAGATTATGGTAAAACCCTCCACTGATGTGGAGGAGGCCCAAGTCCAAATGTGTACCATTAAAGACTGTTGTGTATCACACAAAATAAAATGAAATATTAATTTTTCTTATCAATTTAATATTTCATAGTATGGCACATAACATAAATTTGTTACAATATTGTTGTTGGAAGAAGTTTTGTGGCTTTATCTAGAGCATAATGAAAAACAAAACATATTTGTTCATCTCATCAACTTAAAAATATTAGTTTTTATATGTAAAATACATAAAACGAGCCAGCGAGTAACTTATTTTATAAATATCACTTTCCACACATTTTATTATTATTAGGTGTTATAGATTATTAGACAAGTAGCATTTCTGCTGATATGTCTATACAATATCGCAGTGCTAATAATAGCTTTTACTTCCATAACACACGTACTACATTTTAGTTCACTGAATAATTTTATTAATTTTGAACCATTGTCCAACTTGTTTTTAAAAGAGTTTACAGAACTGGCGGTTACCTATGAGAGCCTATTGTCCCATGTCTGAGAACTTATTCCAACTATTCACAATTCACAACCTTATGGTGTAGCAAGTGATAAACAATATTAGTCTTAGATGGTGTGCGATTTATCCTTGTGCTGTGTCCGCGCGATGCTTCAGCACCTTTCATATTAAACATTCGGTGAAAGTAAAGCTTGTAAGTCTCAATGAGACCACCCCGTATCCTTATTTCTACCAGTGAAGTGAGTTAAATTCTACAAGAATTTATTCATCATACGACTTCTGTTTCAGGGCTGCCGCTATCTTGGTGGCTCTTCGCTGCACACTCTCGAGAAGATCAATGTCTTGTAGAGAGTTTTAACTAGAAAATAAGTGGAAAAATTAAAAAATACTTCTCGCTTTAAAAAATACAGTGAGAGACGTAACCACGTATTTTCATCAGCCGCTTGGGCTTCGGAAAACATCCTTCAAGCTAAATATCGCTTTCCAGACATTTTTGTCACGAAAATAATAACTAACTCCGAACGAAAAATACTTCTCACATTATAAATTTGATCTGAATGAAAACTCATGGTAGAGGCACTGTTAACAGATTCACGGAGGTCAGATGGCAGTCGCCCTACTGTAATTACCTTATCTGCCAAATCATTGTCAAGGCGAACCCCGGGCCCTCGTATGTGAAATCACAACTGGGATATTAACGCCAAAATAATGATGATGACGGAGTTTAAAGACCTACAAATTTAAATCAATACACAGCAAAGTTATCCTATATGTACTCATATATTATGGCCGTGTGGAAACGTAAAAGAAAAAATATTGGGATATTATAATATCTAGCATATTGATAAAGTGCATTTGACAATAAGTTGGGTGATTTCCAGTGATCAAAACAACAAACTTCACCGACATTGGGTGTGTGGCGGTGTGCATCTTAACTCACGGAGCAAATAATGGGAAGTTATGGGCGAAAGACAAAATGTATAGTGAACTTAAGGTGTTGGATTACTTCAAAGGAGATAGAAATCCAACATTACTCACGAAGCCAAAACTCCTAATAATTCAGGTAAATAATAATAAATAAAAAAAAACGCTGTCACAACAACACGTCATTTTGAATTCTGTTTTATTTTGTGTATTATTTATATCCATTTTCACATATTTAAAGACTCAGCGAAGTAAAATACCATTATCAAAATAGAAAAAAGAACATTAATAACGAAGTTTTGACTTACATTTACATTTTCATTGCGACTATCAGATCAGTAGCCGTATTCACAATGGTTCGATTCGGATTCGGATTCGAAAAATTTTTCGAATGACCTTGAAAATGACAGTTCAATTCGAAAGTTGTCTATTATTCGGAAATTTTCACGAATGCTATTTAGCTCGCGGGAAGTTTTTGTGAATTGTGGATTAGAACGCTTTTCTTGGAAAATGCAGTTTGTACTGGCGCTATAACACCGTAATAGGATAAAGGCGAAGCAGAGAGCCGATACAATGCACCTAAATCGGCAAATAAGGGATTTGTCGAACCCATTTAACATGCACAACTTTAGTAGGGTTTATCGCTTCTCTGCGGAGACTGCGAACCGCATTATAGAAGATATAAAGCCCTATTATCCTAGGACCTCATATGCTTGTGCGATTCTGGTGGAATTGAAAGTAAGTATGACAAAAGTTGTGCTAAACGCTGAAAAATAACCTATAATTTTTTACAATAACAACAATACAAAACCATTGAAAATATCTGTATTAATTTCAGTGTCTATGTGCGCATAATGCCACCAGACGAAATGGAAACTGAGGATAGTGATTCATTTGCATCTGCCACTAAATTTGAAGAGAGGGATATTTATAGGCAGAGGCACTGAGGGTGAGAAGGCAGTTAGTACAGAGGCTCTGCCATTGATTATGGTTAAGTGACTCTCTACAATAACTTGGTTGCAAAAGCACCAGCGTATCACCTTGGCCGTTGGGACTATATTAAAAAACACGCTGTGAAAATGGTAGTGTATGTTCTGAAGAAATATTTGTCTTGATGCCTACAGCTACTTCCTATCAACGCACCGCTCGCCTTCGGCATAGTTCATCCTCACATTGTGGTCCCAAAGACACATGCGAGGTATTCAAGAAAGTGGGTAAAAGGTTTTTACAGGGTCGGCAACATGGAAATTTTACCACTGGAATTGCAAACGTCCATAGATTGCGGTAACTGTTTACCATCGGGCAAACCACAAGCCTGTCTTCTTTGTTTTCTGAACATTGAAATGTGTTTTTTTTATTGGTCTTATATGCACTATATGTACATTTTTTATATCTTTACTTTTATTTCTGTTAAGTTTAAATTAGGTAACTAATTAAATTATTATTCATAAAAACGTTTATTCTCTTTTTCTAATTATAATAACCCTTACAAACCCTCTAAGTAATTAAAACTGTTCGTTTTTACTTACAACAGTACCGATCAGCTGATCACATATTTATAGAGAGTTTAGTTCAATGAGTAGGACATTCCTTTTGCGGACTTCTTACACCCTTCCTGATATAGGTATATTAATAAAAATATATACAGTTGTAAAAAATACTTTACTAATTATACTTTTAAAATCACAATTCATTTACTAATTTAAATTAGACTCAGTAAAATCACAGCAAAAATTAAACGATCACTACCTTATTTACTAATAACCTAATTATAGGTACATTTAAAATCACAATTCAGTTGGTAATTTAAATCACAGAAAAAATGCTGTCTTAGTGCTTTTTGTATTTTCAAAGGGTAATTTGGTAAGTGATACATACAAAAGCATATCTCAATTATGAAATTTCTTTAAAAATCAACCTACATTGTTAATTATAACTTTAATTAACAGTACAGTTCCTAATTTAAATCAGACTCAGTAAAAATGAAATGATCACATAAAACTAATAAAATAATAAAGTTGATTTTAGTGAGTGGTGGGTAATCAAATTTAGGTAATTACTTAGTTAGATTTTCTATGGCAGTTGTAATTCGGGTGAAAAGCTCTACAAGATTTTCTATCGCAACGGCCTGTCTAATTATGCCCTCTGACACTTTATTCACCGCTGCGGCTTGCACTATGGCTGCTTCAGCTTGGCGTTGAAGGGCATTAAGCATTGGGTCACCCCCACCAGAGAAGGTCCACCACCAGTGCCAGATTTAAATACCCGAATTGTACGGGCTTTATTTTTTATATCTGACTTCCAGTCCTGCCAAGTCTGAAAATAAATACCAATTTAATAAATATATTATATTCAACCTACAACAACTTATGTTATATTAAAAATTAATCAATATTTACTTCTTCTTCGACCTTCATCCATTTGTCTGCAGTTTTAGTTGCACCATCACCGATAGCATTCAATTTTACGGCGAGGTCCGCTAACAATTTCTTCTTTTTCCTTGCTGCGTCTGGGCAATTCAGTCAACCCGTTGCGAGTGCGGGATGGGCCCGCATGTATTCTAACATCGCCACTCGTTGGCCGTATGATGTACGTGATGGCTGGAATCGCAAGAAAACAGGCAGTTTAAATAGCTATTTATCCAAAATTCAATCACCGAGTTTGTACTTGATTCAAGTGAATAGGTAGTATAAATATTTAGTCAGGTACTTACTGTTAACATGGTTTCTTCGATTAGATTAGATACGAAAGGGTAAAAATTAATTTAATCACTAAACTAAATCGCTCGAAGAAAAAAGGGGAAACTTTTTTGAAAACTTTAGTTTGACAATATTTATGTGTTCATAACGACAGAAAGAATTTAACTTTCAAATAATTACTTTATATTTTTACAAATTAACTTCAAAGAAAAAAATATTCTACTTATAAACAATCAAATATTATATAAAAATTAATATATAGAGCGAAATATAACTTATTAATAGCATTTTTTACAAATTTATGTTATTAATTGCCAATAATCCATTTTTCAATCAACAAAAGTGTCTTCGTAAACGCTCTTCTTTTCCGAGGGAGAACCATAGACATTTCCCATTCGATAGAGTTTCCGTGGCCGAATCTTCGACAAAGTTTTCGAATCATTGTGAATACGGCTACAGGTACGGGCTATCCAATGACTAATACGGTTGGATGACTCTGTACTTGACCGGCTGCGTTTGGAATCGCTACCAGTTCGTGCAGTTCCCGTTTGGACCCGGAGTCTGTCCGCTACGTTGCCGCCTCAGGTGTCACCACCTAGCCCGGTACCGCAGATACCGCGAACTGACGCCACAGTCGGCGGAGGACTGTACGAACGTGAGTAGCGTAAGCACAGAAACCAATGAGTACGTGAGGAGGACTTTGGAGGAGACGATTGCACGGTATCGCTTCGCACCCAACCCTAGGCCACGATTGCCTCGATTGCCCACTAATAGACGCAACCTTGCGTTAATGGGAGCCATAAACGTATTGCTAGACCCGTACATACGGGCTAGTGATAATTTAGTTGATACTCACTTGATCATATATTATGGTACTATTACGGAGTGCCACGTTGCTCACTTCAAGTTTTCGGACGCGCTGATCGAGCTCCGCGGGTCGCCGGGCAAAAAAAACTGCATGGCAAATGCGGATCGAGCGACGTATCAACACGTTTAGGACTCTCATTGCGAAGCTTATCTGCTTCAAAGAGGGCAACAACCGTCCTCTAGTCATGCGTTCTGTAGACCAGGCCTTCGCTGGAACTGGAATCAGTTCACGCGACTATATGGCCTGTGCTACGGAGCGCATTGACTTTTTGAAGCAGAAAATCAGTTGTGCGTGGGCAAACCCCATTCGTCGCTACAGAGAGCGTGTGGATCGATTCCGGCTCAATCGTCTCTTTCAGAGTGACCAAAGAAAGGTATACCGCAAGTGGGAGGGAACCAATCAACGTGTTTCCGACGTGAGCCTACCCGATGCTTCTGCCTCAAATAATTTTTGGCGTAGCATTTGGTCTATTCCTGTCGAACACACGGAGGGCGACTGGATGGATGTTGTCAAGCGCGAATGTGAGACCATCAAGCCTATGGCGGCGGTGTCCATCAGCCCAGAGGATGTAAGTTGTGCGATTGATACGGCTTAGAACTGGAAATGTCCTGAGCTGGATGGATTGCACAATTTCTGGATAAAATGGTTCCGATGCTAACATGAACGCTTGGCATCACAATTTCAGGAAGCCCTTGCGCATGGTTCCCTACCAACTTTATTCACAACCGGTATTACCTTTCTGCTCTATAAGTCTGGTAGTACCACAGAAGCGAAAAATTATAGACCCATCACATGCTTGCCTACGCTATACAAGCTCCTTACATCCATTTTGAGAAAGAAGATTAATAATCACATTATTGAAAATAATAATATGGCAATGTCACAAAATGGATGTAGGGTTGGGTCTCGTGGTACTAAAGAGCTCCTTCTCATTGTTATGACCATATGCCAACAAGTCCGATGGAGCAGGGGGTCAATCTCAGCTGCCTGGATTGACTATTAGAAGGCCTATGATTCGGTGCCTCACTCTTGGCTGAAACGGATCTTGGAGCTGTATAAGATCGATGCAACTTTAAGAATCTTCTTAGATGCATGTATGAGGCAGAGGGCGGAGATGACCATTGTGCTCCCCAGGACTTTATAAGGACAGTTTGAGGCCACTGTGGTTTTGCTTAGCTCTGAATCCGCTTAGCACATTGCTCAAGCATTCAGAGCTGGGTTGCCGGATTCGAAGAGAGGGCGAGGTCATTTCACATCTGCTGTACATGGATGACCTCAAGTTGTTTGCACCAAAACGCCATGACCTGAGTCAGTTATTGAAAATAACCGAAATTTTTAGTAAAACCATCAGAATGGAGTTTGGTGTAGATAAATGTGCGGTCATGCATGTGCAGCGGGGAATAGTTGCAAATACAACAAAGTTGCAAAAACAACAAATTTGCAACTTTTTGAGACGATGTCTTTCAGATCTCTCTCTGAAGCCGAAACTTACAAATACCTTCGTATGTCACAGTCTTTGGGTATCGTGGACGAGGGTGTAAAACAGGCAGAGAAGGAGCGTTTCTTCTGTCGCCTAACAAAAGTACTTAATAGTCTTTTGTCGAGTGGCAACAAGGTGCGCTCCTTCAATGCTTGGGTGATGCCCCTGCTCACATACTCCTTTGGCTTACTAAGGTGGACTCAAACAGAGTTGGATGCCCTGGATAGAAGGGTCCGTTTTCTGCTCACTACACACCGTATGCCGCACCCACGCTCGTCTGTGATGAGACTGTCATCCCACGTAAGTTTGTAGGTCGTGGCTTCTTAAGCGCCAAGACCCTCCACAATCGTGAGGTGTACAGTCTTAGAGACTACTTTCTTAACAACGAGTGTGGGATGCATCGTGCTGTGATGGTGATAAACAGAGGCCTTACCCCGCTATCCTTGGCAAACAAGGTCTGGCTCAAACCAAAGGTGCTAAGCACCGTACACCGCGTTGACGTATGGAAGAGCAAGGAGCTACATACAAAACGCCAGGATCTGAGTCAGTTATTGAAAATAACCGAAATTTTTAGTAATGCCATCAGAATGGAGTTTGGTGTAGATAAATGTGCAGTCATGCATGTGCAGAGGGGGAAAGTTGCAAATACAACAAATTTGCAACTTTCTGAGACGATGTCTTTCAGATCTCTCTCTGAAGCCGAAACTTACAAATACCTTGGTATGTCACAGTCTTTGCATCATGCTGTGGTGGTGGTAAACAGAGGCCTTACCCCGCTATCCTTGGCAAACGAGAACTGGCGCAAACCAAAGGTGCTAAACACCGTACACCGCGTGGACGTATGACGGGGCCCGATGTAGATCTGCTCGCCTCGGTGAACTGGCTACGCTTCGGAGATCTCTTCGGAAAAAACAGAGGGTTTTGTTTGTGCAATTGCTAACGAGATTATCATGACGAACAACTACCGGAGGTATATCCTGAAGGACGGCATGGTTGACATCTGTCGTGCATGTCGCTGTCAGTGAGAGTCACTCAGGCTTATTACATGCACAGACATAACTCAGTAGCCAGGATTATTCACCAGCAACTTGCTCTTCAATACGGTCTTGTGGAGTCTGAGGTGCCATATTATAAATATGTGCCAGCGCCAGTTCTTAAAAATGGTCTTGCCACGCTCTATTGGGATCGATCTGTGATTACGGACAGGACTATTGTAGCTAAAGGCTCACGAGGTGACTACTATGTGGGATGTTGATTCGACGATCATTGTTCCGATAGTCGTATCAGTAAACGGTCTCATAGCGATGAGCCTCGACCAACACCTTAAGTCTCTCGCTAGATGGTTGGGCCAGATTCAGAAGGCGGTTCTCTTGGAGACGGCGCGTATCGTCAGGATGTTCCTGTCTCTGCAGCCTTAACCACCGGTAGCTTGGGGCTCGCACCGGTGCTGGCGGTACTCTAGGTTTAGGTTTTTTATAATATTAATTTTTCATATATATGTATTGTAAAAAACTTATTATTTTTATAGTTTTAGATTTTTTATAATGTGTATAATTTATATTTAAATTGTAAAAAAATTTATCTAAGAAAGAAAATAAATGGAGAAAATAAAAATAAATATGCTTGGACAAATTCACACAGCGCTATCTAGCCCCAAAGTAAGCAAAGCTTGTGTTGGGTGTTAGATAACTGTTAAACTACATATATACTTTTTTTTTAAATACTTGTTTAACTTATTATACATGCTACACCCAGATCCGTTACAGAAATTTAAATTCATCATTTAAATTTCTGCTCGGCAGGGGATTCGAACCCTCTGCGTGGCGACCGGCATGTTAACCAACTGAACCACTCAGGTCGTCAAATGAAAATAAAATAAAAAGAGAAAAATTACTGCAACTTTGAGGAATTCTTTCTTTACCTATCTCAGACGACGGTATGTCAACTTAAACGTAGTATAATCGAAAACGGTACTCCGTCAAAAATGTATATTTTACCTTCAGATTTAGTTGGTAACAACAACAGTGTGGCGAATCTCAGTGGCCAAGCGATTAGGGTATCCGACTCGTAAACGAAAGGTACCGAATCCCGCTGCGGCCATGTACCATTGACTCTTTTCTGAGTTATGTACATTAGTTGAACACTAACCGATGATCTTACGGTGAGCGAAAACATCATGATGTAACCTGCACATTCAGGCGACTGAATGTATAACCATGATCCAATCTGGTCAGGTTCCCTGGTAGCATGGTCACGGAGGTAAAATAATTGTTAATAACAGTGATATTCAGATGAAATACCAGGTAAAATGTAAACTGTGTCCAAATTCAGTACCAGACATGATAATTCGAAGTAGTATTTCTCCGTCTTCGTATTTCAAGGCTATTTATGAACAGACAAAATCGGACACATATACATTAGAATAGATTAAGAGTATTTATCATACTCAACGCACTTGCGGTCCAGCATTTTTGTTGAATCGCGGCAAATTGATGACCTAAATAGTACAGTTGGTTAACATGCCGGTCGCCACTCAGAGGTCCCAGGTTCGATTCCTGGCCGAGCAGAAATTGAACATATGAATTTAATTTCTGTTACGGGTATGGGTGTTCTACTTATAATAAGTATGTATTTAAAAATATCTAAGTAGGTTATCAGTTCTCTGGCATCCATAACACAAGCTTAGCTTACTTTGGGACTTCATGGCGCTGTGTGAATTGTTCAAGCATAATTATTTTCCGGTCCAGTAATTATGATCCGGTCAATAGCATAATAAATAAATAAATATAATAAATTATTTATTCAAATAAAATTAATCATAAATTACAAGTTAATTAAAAATTACAACATACCTACTTATAGTAAATGGGTACAAATAAAATCAAGGCTACATATTTACAACTCTTGCACAAATAATAATATGTACTTAATTCTAGTTATTGATAGTTTGGACACCTAAACTAAGTAAATGATTTACTTGTATCTTAGGCATCCAGGTTAGTAGGTCTAAATATATAGGTTAATTCTTACATGTATTTTGTGAAACAATGAAGTGTTTAAATTGTATGTATAGGTACAGTAGGATGAGATTTAAGTACTAAAACTTACGTACTATGTTTATATTTAACCAACAACTTCTAGTATTTTCTCTGTTTCCTCGTAGGACTTACCTTTTAACCAATCTATGATAGTTAATTTGCAATTAAATTTATTCATAAGGTGGATACGTAGGTTGCGATTTAATTTGTTATAAAGATAAGTGCCAAGGAAACAGAAAAACCTGTGAGAGTGCTGCGTGCGGAATAATTCATTGTTGCACACCATGTCCGCGCGTCTATAACTGGTTTCGGGATTGAAGGGCACTAGGGAGTGTTTTTTTATAACCGTTTGCAAAATGAATAATTGACGAACTGAAAGAACGTCACATTCATGTAGCAATTGGTTCGTCGGATAGCGGAAGGGTCGGAAGGTACTAACTTTTAAGATAGCTCTTTGTGCTCTTTCCAAGTCAATAATAGTTGTTTTGTGTGTGCCACCCCATGTTGTAATGCAGTATAGAAGTAAAGATTGGCACAGCGCAAGGTAAACGGATCTTCGTAAAGCCTCATTGGCAGCATGTCTGAGGTTTTTGAAGACGTATATTAGTTTACGCATTCTTGTGGTAAGGGCTTCGATATGCAACTTAAAATTTAAATGTTGGTCAATAATCACGCCTAGATATGTCATTGACTTGGTAGAGCTAATTTTAGGACAGGAGCAGGTACTATTTTGTTTGAGCGGGTCGGTCGTTAGACAGGAATGAGCAACAATATCATACATGTTTACTGGAGGCTGGGTAGAGGAATTATAAGAGAAAGTCATGTACTTGGTCTTGTCGGTATTTAGTGTAAGTGCATTATTCTTGAGCCATCGGGATACTGAGTAGAAACCCTCTTGCGCTTGTCTGAAAACTTCGGTCCAACTATTGTCGCTAAAAAGTAGGGCAGTATCGTCAGCGTATGTGATTATTCTACCATTATTGAGAGGGAGTGAGCATAACTCGTTGACATAAATTAGGAACAATATCGGACCCATGATACTTCCTTGGGGAATACCGTATTCAGTGGGGAGTTCCTCGCTAATTATATTGTCAATAGAAACACGTTGAGTTCTATCCGTGAGATAGTCTTTTATCAGGCGATAGGGTAGCCCTCGTATTCCCAGGGTTTGAAGTTTGTCGAGAAGAATAGGGATTTTTACCGTGTCAAAAGCTTTGGCAAGGTCTAAAAAGATAGCTAAACACTTTTTTTGGGAGTCGAGTTGCCTCACAAGGTAATCAGTGAGATTGTCGACCGCGTCATTAGTAGATCGTCCTGATCGAAATCCATATTGCGACGGTGCTAGTAGTTGATTACATTCCAAGTATTGTACGAGTCTCTTATAGATTATTCTTTCTAGTATTTTCGATATAGATGGCAGTAGGGTGATGGGTCTGTAGTTATTGACACAGCTCTTGTCCCCTTTTTTATGAATGGGCTTAATTAGAGCTTTTTTTAGAACTTTAGGGAAAACACCAGTCGAAAGGCAAAGGTTAAATATGTGGGTCATAGGCTCAATCAGATGTTTTTTATGTAGTTTAATAAAAGAACAGGGAATGTTGTCAATGCCACTAGCACAGTCATTTCTTAAGGTCATTATGATACTTTCCACTTCATTTTCGTCGGTGTCCATTAATGCGAAAGAGTTTAACTTGGGAATTTGGGTTGTAGTGCAAGTCGGTCTGGTTGTGGACGGGCTATTTACCTTTATTTTTTCAGCTAGAGTCTTCCCGATACTAGCGAAAAAGTTGTTGACTAGGTTTATGTTCTGACTTGCTGTAGCGGAGTCAGCAATTAGTGCTCGCGCCGATGTTGTAGTTGTGTGCGTGTTTGTTATGTTTTTAATTGCCTGCCATAACCTCTTTTTATCTTGACCTGCATTAGCTATTTGAAATTTCTCGTATTGTCTTTTTAATTTCTTTAGTAAATTGTTACAAAAATTTCTATATCTGTGATAGGTAGTTATTAGGATTGGATTGTTAGGGTCTTTGTTTAATTTTTTATGTAGACTGTCACGATTTCTTATGCATCTTAACAGGCCAGTGGTTAACCATGGCTTAATTAATTTCTTGCGTTGAGGTAAAACAGTAGTCGTCGTGTTCTTTTCTATAATATTTTGCAATGCCGTAATAAAATACTGCGTTGCTTTGTTAGCGTCGTTCGTGCTATAAATGCAAGTAGTATCTAGATTTTGTAGGTCACTTGCTATTGCTGCATTATTTTGTTTCCTACTAAATGACACCGCATAAGACCTACTGACCCTCTTTTGTACACTTAGTAACACTGTACTGTGATCTGTAAGAGTGCTGTTTATTATTAAACTTTTTAATGGAAGGGTATTTTTGGCCAGTACATGGTCTAGGCAGTTTGGTCCTCTAGTAGGATAGAGATGGGTAGGGATAAAGCCATGGTATGCCATCTGGGTAAGGTATTCAGGCGAATTTCTGTCAAGATTTCCAGTTTTTATGTCAATATTTATGTCACCTACAACAAACACATTCTTAGAGGACGACAGGGTAGATAGTATTGTACCTAGCGATCGTAAGAAGTTGTCAATATTTCTGTATGACGGTGAGCGATATATAGCCACAATAACGATATCATTACCGATTTTAGCTATTAGGCAATTCGCGTCAGCTATGTCGGGTTCCTCGACCGTAACATTAGTACAGTCCGCTTTAATGAAAAGTGCTACACCGTCATTTTGTAGTACGTTGCTAGATTCACTGACATAGGAGTTATAACCGTCTAACTGAGGGATAGTGTGAGCCGAGGATAACCAGCATTCCGTTAGGACTATAATATCTACATCTAAATTAATCAATAGAGGGCGCTGCAGTGCGCAAGTTAACATTGCCTTTGACGATTTTGTTTTTAAAAAATAGTTATAGTGTGAAATTAGTTTGTAAATTTGAAAATTTAGTTGAATAAGTGATCAAAATTAGTGCCAATAATATAGACTAAGATAGAAATTTCGAAATTATTGTATTACATGTGTAATTAGTGTGGAGTGAAGTGACATAGACCTCTGACATTTCTCCTGGATATAAACCTTATCAAAGTGAAATAACACGAATAATAACTAAAATTGTGCAATAAGAGCAGCAAAGAAATGAAATAAGTGATTAAACAGCAAAATAATTATAGTTACTCATAAAAACTACCGTCATCGAAATATAAAATAAGTACATAGTTGGTGTTGGAATAGACAGCTATTCTTTGGGAAGGCCTGTGAAGAATTGTAAAGAAGACTTAACACCTATACCTTCACCAAGTCCTGCGCTAAAAATGGTGAAGTAAAGCATGAATTTCTATACAAGTAATATATAAATATAAATTTGAATAATTACGAAAAGTAGCGCCATCTATGATTTAACCCTACAACTTGTTTACATTTTTTCCAACCTATGTGTACCAGACAATTATCAAATAACACCAGCAGTACAACTACCAACCATCAGAGGCCGTATGATGTCAAAGAATTTGAAATAGCAATAGCGCCATCTAGGTACACACGTTGTTTATTTGACACTGTTTAGTCTACCAAACTAAGCGAATTAATAAAATTGCCAACATACATCGCTAAGTCGATACCAACATACATCGCTAAGTCATTGTGGGCTGCAATAATATTGGAACGCTTCTGATACTATCTCAAAGAGGTCTCCAGTTGTACCTACAATATACAATACAATAAAAATGGCACTGAGGTGCGCTGGGTGTAAAAAAGAACTACCAAATAGAGAATTCCTAAAGTGTTCCTTGTGCAAAGAGCACTATGATTTGGAGTGTGCAAATGTATCTAGTACACGTTTTTATTCCACAATGGATGAAGAACGGAAAAAAAGTTGGATTTGCATGAGCTGTCGCTGCATAAGGCCAAGAACTGACTATTTAGCAGATACTCCCGTCCGATCTCTCCCTGCAACTACTATTGAACAAATCCAATCTTTGGTTACTCCGACGTCAAACAGAAATGTCACGAACAGAAAGAAGACTATCGAAATAACCGGTAATGAAACGATATCATCAGAGGCCGACTTGAGTCTACTTGGAAATACCATACACCCATTACTTCAAGATACTGAACAAATAAATAGCTCAATCAATATAGACCAGTTCGAAAAACTTTTAGATAGAAAGCTAGAATTATATAAGCAATCATTGTTCAGCGAACTAAAAGCATTTATGGCGGGGGAAATAAAACGAATATCTACCAAAATACAATCTGATGTGAAACAAGCTACAGAAGGAATATATTCAGAGCAAGAAAAAGTGAGACAAGATATAGAAAACATGAAAAAGTGCATAGACAATTTGAAAACTGATAACCATACCCTTCAAATCAAAATTCAGGACATACAGAAATCACTAGCGACATCTGGTGATAATACTTCAGAATCAAGAAAAAAAAATGAAGATCAGAAAAAAATTGTTCTATACGGTTTAAAAGGGCCAACATGGGAAACGGAGCAAGAATTGCACGACCAAGCCATTTACATCTTTGGAGACATATTGAATATTAGTCTGAACGGATATATAGAAGACATACATCGTTTAGGAAAGAGCGGAATACGAAGACCTATAGTTATAGAACTTTTGAGCAAAAAAATGACTCGCCACATACTCCAAAATAAAAGATATTTTAAGGATACCGGTCTAAGTATTTCAGAATACTTGGATAAAGACTCTCTACTCCACCGAAAAAAGTTAATTGCCATTTTAATAGAAGCGAAGAAAAATGGGCGACAAGCTAAAATCTTAAATAACAAATTATTTATTGATGGAGAGCTGTATAATGAAAATAAACATATATTCAGAGTTGGAAAAAGCACGACTTCACCAGACACTAGTCAATTAACCGAGAGTCAGCCACAACCTAGAGCGCCTTATGAGAGTACAATGAACATCTCTCATCATAATTTTCGTTAATAAGGGTAATATTAAAGTATTGTATCAAAATGTAAGAAGTTTAAATAATAAGCAGCACTTGATAGAAGCTTTAGTAGAGGATAATAAGGACATACAAATACTATGCCTATCAGAAACATGGATTACACAATCAAAACTAGATCTCCTAAAACTGAATAATTTCAAACTAGCGTCCTCCTACTGCCGATCCAACCTTGCGGGCGGTGGTGTATCAATACTTATAAGAGAGGAAATTGCTTTTGTAGAACTAACGGATATAATCGATTGGTCAGTGGAGACGATTTTAGAAGTAAGCGCAATAGAGATTACAAACTGGAGCCTTATAATAATTGCTTTGTACTGGCCAAATAGGACTAGGAAGCCAGAAATATTTTATAATAATTTGGAAAACATTTTAAAACTCTTACAAAGAAAATACAGTAAAAAGAATGTGATTTTTGGCGGTGACTTTAATGTTAATATTTTAGAAAAATCTTCATGTACACACTCCCTTTTAGATTTAATGAAAAGCTACAATTTCCATCAACATGTTAAAAAAGCCACTAGAGTCACAAATACTAGCGCGACTTGTATTGATCTTTTGTTTTCCAACTGCCCCAATATTAAACTATCGGTTGAAATAAGTGAATATGGATTTTCGGACCATATGGGAGTTTTGGTTGGTATCCCTTATTCAAACCAGAGACAAATTAAATCTTGGTTCATGCTAAGAAGAAACTTTAGCGAACTAAATATAAAAAAGATCAAACTAGAGTTATCGAAAATAAATTGGAACGATATTTTATCCGAAATTAATGATGTCCACTCTAACTATAATTCATTTGTAAATACCATGAAAACCCTATTAAATAAATATATACCTAAACGAAAAGTAAAAATAAGCAGTCCTCTAAAAAAGGGATGGCTAACTAAAGGTCTAAAAATCGCCTGTAGAAATAAACGACTGTATAAAATATTTGTTTCAAAAACGAATGATCCCATTCTTAATGAAAACTATAAAAAATATGAAAAAATGTTAAAAAAGACTGTCATGACGTCAAAAAAACTAGAATTTATAAAACGAATTAAAAAAGCTGAAAATGTGACAAAGACTATGTGGCAAATAATAAAAGAAAAAACAAATAAAATAACTATAAAACCAAAAATAAATATGAAACTGAAACTTAATAATATATCTGTAGAAGACCCCCAAACGATTGCAAATTCATTTAATACATTTTTTGCTTCAGTGGGAAAAAATACTCCTCAAAATAAACCTCCATCTGGCCGCCCTGAAATGACTCCTATGCAAAACTCTATGTATCTGAGACCTGTTGACCACAAAGAAACTTTAGATATAATTAAAAAAATGAAAAATAAACGAAGCTTCGGCTACGATGAAATCCCTGCTATATTAATTAAGGGATGTGCAGAGGAACTGTGTTATCCAATTACTTGTTTAATTAATCAGTCATTCGCAGGGGGTACTGTGCCTAATCCAATAAAAATATCTCTTGTAAAACCTATTCATAAAAAAGGAAAAAAGGAAGACGTCAACAACTATCGTCCTATAGCCCATTTACCTACATTTTCAAAAATTATAGAAAAAGCTATGACAAAGCGGCTTTACTCCTTTTGCGAAAAATATAACATATTCCATGAATCTCAAAACGGTTTCAGGAAAAAGAGATCCACCTCCTTGGCAGTTTTTAAATATGTCCATGATATACTTAACATAATTAATAACAAAAAATGCGCCATTGGGGTACTCTTAGATATGAGCAAAGCCTACGATCGGGTTACGTATGATATACTGCTAAGAAAACTCTATGATATAGGGATCAGAGGAATCGCTCATGAATGGTTTATTTCCTACTTAAGTAATCGCACACAATATGTTGACATAGAGCACTACAACTATTCTACTTGCGAGATAATAAATATAAGGTCAGAACAAGTAAATATAGAAAACGGTATACCCCAAGGTAGTGTTATTGGATGTATACTATTCTTGATATATATCAATAACTTACCAAAAAATATAAAAAGCCCTAGTTCACAGTTTGCTGATGACATTTCAGTGGTAATACCATGTACTGACGAACAAACTCTTGAAAGCAGTCTGAACTCTACTTTGACAGAGATAGTGGATTGGCTTGGAGATCATAACTTGCAAATAAATTTTTCGAAAACGAAACTGATGCAATTTAGACCATATCAGCAGCGTGCTCTCGATCTCAAATATAATTTCAGAGGTACAAAGTTGGAAAATGTCTCAGATTATTCCCTTCTAGGCATTAACATTGATATACATTTAAATTGGAAAACCCATATTCAAAAAACTTCATCAAAATTGACAAGATTTACGTATGCTCTACATGAATTAAAAAAGTCTGCAGACCTGAAAACAGCAAAAAGCGCGTACTACGCATATGCTCAAGCTTGGTTACAATATGGTATAGCTCTATGGGGTAACAGTACTGAGGTCTCCAAATTATTCATAATACAGAAAAGATGCCTCAGAATTCTAGTAAATATAGATATTATGGATAGTTGTAGGCCATATTTCCAAAAATTAAAAATTTTAACATTGACATCTATATAT
This sequence comes from Blastobasis adustella, assembly GCA_907269095.1. NCBI lineage: Eukaryota > Metazoa > Arthropoda > Insecta > Lepidoptera > Blastobasidae > Blastobasis > Blastobasis adustella. Next base: position 6,675,037 of record OU026132.1, read on the forward strand.
ATTTTGGAAGTTGCATGTCTAGTTTTCAATAATATGTCCATGTTCCCATTATACACTAGACCTGAAAAATTAAGACAAAAAAACAAGCTAAATACAGAATTTACAAAATTAACAATGGTTAGCTCAGGACCCTATGCAATGGCAGTAAAGATTTTTAATAATATACCAGGACATATAAAAAGTAATACTGAACCCCACAAATTTAAACTAAGACTTAAAAATTATTTAATTGAAAAAGCTTATTATAACTTAGATGAATTTTTTTTGTGACACTATTGAATTTTTATAACAAGACTGACATGCATTTTATAATGATAAGTTTAATTATGGAATTTATTTTTAATTATGGATTCTTATTCTGTTTTGACTTGGAAAATATAATAATATTGAATTTAAAACTTGACATTTAAATTGAATTATTAGGGCTATTTTTATTAATAATGACTTTTTGTATTACTTATTATATTTTTGACAATTTTCATGACTTATTGTAAATTTTTTGGAATTGAGAATTTTGTATTAGATTGATTGATATTTAATTTCAAACACTGCAACCTCTCTATTATTATTATGTAATAAATTATTGCTATACCCTACCAGGGTTCCATGTCTTGTACTAATATATATATTTAAGAACTTGTATTTACTAACACATGGAAACGCAATAAATGAATTGAATTGAATTGAATTGAATAATATTACGATGCAGAGCCAACATTCCATCGAAATTACAGTTTAAACTTCGTATATTCTGTACTAAAATATTTAAGTTATGTCCACTTTTATTTATTATTGATGAACACTTATCCGGGTCACATTGAATAGATTCGTACTTAAATGCCGAATCAATATCGTCTACTATGGTTTTTGTAGCATTACCCATTTTTAATTTAGTGCTATAACACCCGAGTAGTGCGGCGCTCTAGGCGCCCTCATAATCGATGAAGCTGACATACCTTACCTCAGCGCTCTTCTTTGCGGGGCACGATACATCGCCGGTTTTATGGCTGGCTGGTTTTTTATATCGTGCGCATGTGGCGCACTTTGCTGGTTCTGTTGTTTTGGGACACTCCTTTATTGCATGTCCTGAATCCCCACAGTGTCCACAGATGGGGGTCGTGTCTCGGCAGTGTTTTGCAGAGTGACCATACTGATGGCAGTTGTAACACCGAGTCAGCAGGGTGTAGTCGCGCACAGGGCAAGATGACCAGTTTATAAAAACACGTCCTTGTTCAATGATCATCCTTCTTAGTTCTCCTGTGAGTTCTATAATAAAATTACACGTTGAGGCGTCCTTCCTACCGGATTTATGGCTCAATTTTATTGAGCTGTAGAACTTATCCTTGTCGAAACTAGGGTGCTTGTCCATAATATTCTGTTCGAAGATGCACTGGAACACCTCTTTTTCGGTCATATTTGTAGGAATATTAAGGACGATTATTCTTGGCCGCTTTTTGGATGTCTCTTCCAGCTTAAGACCTGAAGAAATCAAATTCTGCGATTTTTTTAGCTTGTCAAGGTCCTCTTTACGGTCTGTGCTAATAATTACACCCCCATTTTTAGTTTTTCTCAACCCTCTTACGTGTAATTTTAGTTCTTCAGGTTTTACAAGGTCCTGTACTAACTTTTTGGTCTCATCACTGGTTTTATTTGTGTCCGCTGGGTATATAGCAATGCTACTGGTAGTAGAGGGGCGTATCGCTGCATTATTGCTAGTTCTCACTATATCGGCAAAGGAGGGATTCGATGGTGATTTTTGTGCTGACACAAAGCTTTGTTTGAGGTCTGATATTAAATCATTTGTGAGTTCTTGCCTACTCAGATTTTTTATCAATGAAAGTCCTGACATATATTTCTGCTTGATGGATTGGTACTGAACCGCTAGCTGGGACACTCCACCCATAATACCTCTACTAATGCTGCTGATTTTTAGTTTTTGCTCCGAGTTCAGCTTACCTTCACTCGATATTACACATATATCGTTAAGGCAGTGTTCAATGGATGAAAGCCAGCCGGATATCTCAGCAGTCGAGGCAACTTCGCAGGCCGGGGTAGAATTCGCGGCTGGGGGCTTCGAAGGCGTAGGGGCTGACTCTGCATGATGTCGTTCTGGAGGAGGACTACGTAACATCTTCATATTTCTATTTCCAAATGGACTATCCATTTTTATTTAATTATATATGTTTGTCTCTTGCATATTCTACACACATTGAATTGAAGCATGGAATCATGTGGTCAATAGTACGGACTCATGACGCAGAAAACGGAAGTGGGAGTGCGCCACCTGGTGGGGCGTGCTGACAGAGTCTCGACGGCACGACTCGGGCGGAGTGGCGGGCACGCCCGAGTCGTGCCTTCTTGGCCCGACCGCCCAGGAGTGAACACGTCTTGAAACTGTCTCCACATTTCGTTTATAGAAAGTGCTGTTTACGTTTGTAAAGATAGTAATTTTAAAATCACCTTTGAAATAATAATGTTAATCACCTTAACTGCCTTCATTATAATACCGCTCTGATTTAAGTAAAATTATAAGTGATGTGCAAAAATGAAGTGTAATAAATACATTGGAGTAAATGTAAACCCTTTCTTTAATTTATCTGTACGAATACGATCTAATACTGAAATCACCACCCTGATGACAATGATCCTGATACACCACTTTCTTTGACGCAACGACTTATATATTTCCCCATTCGCGGATATGTCCATTCGCTCAAACGTCTACTCGCGCAAATATCCATTCGCTCAAACGTCTACTCGCACAAATGTCCATTCGCTCTATTGTCCATTCGCGCAAATGTCCATTTACTCTAATGCCGCGAATCTATCCATGGCGCATCATGCAAAAACAAATGACGTGATTTTAATTTTTTGTTTTTTATATTTTTATACCAATTGTCAGGCTTGTCGTGGTCTGCAGTCAACAAAGGCTGCCAAGGTGTTCCAGGAGCCATCGACCATCTGCAAGGATTACAAGGAAACGCAGCATTACAACCTTCCGATCGAAGCTGACATTCTAGTCCTCCATGGCTCGGTTTTGAATACACCTGCTCTAAGGTTAATCATTTTTTACTTATTTCAAAAAATATTAGTTCTAGAAAGACGAAATTTTGTGTGGATACACTTATAAGTCACGACACACTACACTGACCGAGTCACTCACTTTTTTAGTCTTATTTCGACCTGGTTCTGGTTTTAGAGAATGAATCACTGGTGACCAAGTATTCGATAACCGAAATCCGTCCTCACGATAGCATTTTGTACATTTCGTGATTTTGTTTCGTCTTGGCCGCCCCTATGTATATGTCAAAATGTATGCTTGACCGGTTTATATTTAAATTTCTGCAATATTCAAAATCTTCAAAAATGTTATGTTAATCGATTGCAACCGGTAGTCATGAGTTTAGGGGGAAGGCTTTTCATACAAAATTTATGTAGGTAACCCATTATAGAAGTCTTATAGGTATCATTATTTATCCATTCTCTAGAGGGGTTTGTTTGTGCAATTGGCCGTAAATGTGCAGTAAAAGTATATAAATGTTCGTGAAATAGATTTCTATGTGTTAATAATATAAAACAAAGCAATGAAAAAGAAAATAGGCTAATCACATAACAACGCCATCTAGCGGCGATTTTTGGTTTTACCGATTTGACTTCTTTATTATAAACCTATAGAATCCCATTTTGCGCGCATTTTCTGAGACGATGTCTTTCAGATCTCTCTCTGAAGCCGAAACTTACAAATACCTTGGTATGTCACAGTCATTGCATCATGCTGTGGTGGTGGTAAACAGAGGCCTTACCCCGCTATCCTTGGCAAACGAGAACTGGCGCAAACCAAAGGTGCTAAACACCGTACACCGCGTGGACGTATGACGGAGCCCGATGTAGATCTGCTCGCCTCGGTGAACTGGCTACGCTTCGGAGATCTCTTCGGAAAAAACAGAGGGTTTTGTTTGTGCAATTGCTAACGAGATTATCATGACGAACAACTACCGGAGGTATATCCTGAAGGACGGCATGGTTGACATCTGTCGTGCATGTCGCTGTCAGTGAGAGTCACTCAGGCTTATTACATGCACAGACATAACTCAGTAGCCAGGATTATTCACCAGCAACTTGCTCTTCAATACGGTCTTGTGGAGTCTGAGGTGCCATATTATAAATATGTGCCAGCGCCAGTTCTTAAAAATGGTCTTGCCACGCTCTATTGGGATCGATCTGTGATTACGGACAGGACTATTGTAGCTAAACACTCACGAGGTGACTACTATGTGGGATGTTGATTCGACGATCATTGTTCCGATAGTCGTATCAGTAAACGGTCTCATAGCGATGAGCCTCGACCAACACCTTAAGTCTCTCGCTAGATGGTTGGGCCAGATTCAGAAGGCGGTTCTCTTGGAGACGGCGCGTATCGTCAGGATGTTCCTGTCTCTGCAGCCTTAACCACCGGTAGCTTGGGGCTCGCACCGGTGCTGGCGGTACTCTAGGTTTAGGTTTTTTATAATATTAATTTTTCATATATATGTATTGTAAAAAACTTATTATTTTTATAGTTTTAGATTTTTTATAATGTGTATAATTTATATTTAAATTGTAAAAAAAATTATCTAAGAAAGAAAATAAATGGAGAAAATAAAAATAAATATGCTTGGACAAATTCACACAGCGCTATCTAGCCCCAAAGTAAGCAAAGCTTGTGTTGGGTGTTAGATAACTGTTAAACTACATATATACTTTTTTTTTAAATACTTGTTTAACTTATTATACATGCTACACCCAGATCCGTTACAGAAATTTAAATTCATCATTTAAATTTCTGCTCGGCAGGGGATTCGAACCCTCTGCGTGGCGACCGGCATGTTAACCAACTGAACCACTCAGGTCGTCAAATGAAAATAAAATAAAAAGAGAAAAATTACTGCAACTTTGAGGAATTCTTTCTTTACCTATCTCAGACGACGGTATGTCAACTTAAACGTAGTATAATCGAAAACGGTACTCCGTCAAAAATGTATATTTTACCTTCAGATTTAGTTGGTAACAACAACAGTGTGGCGAATCTCAGTGGCCAAGCGATTAGGGTATCCGACTCGTAAACGAAAGGTACCGAATCCCGCTGCGGCCATGTACCATTGACTCTTTTCTGAGTTATGTACATTAGTTGAACACTAACCGATGATCTTACGGTGAGCGAAAACATCATGATGTAACCTGCACATTCAGGCGACTGAATGTATAACCATGATCCAATCTGGTCAGGTTCCCTGGTAGCATGGTCACGGAGGTAAAATAATTGTTAATAACAGTGATATTCAGATGAAATACCAGGTAAAATGTAAACTGTGTCCAAATTCAGTACCAGACATGATAATTCGAAGTAGTATTTCCCCGTCTTCGTATTTCAAGGCTATTTATGAACAGACAAAATCGGACACATATACATTAGAATAGATTAAGAGTATTTATCATACTCAACGCACTTGCGGTCCAGCATTTTTGTTGAATCGCGGCAAATTGATGACCTAAATAGTACAGTTGGTTAACATGCCGGTCGCCACTCAGAGGTCCCAGGTTCGATTCCTGGCCGAGCAGAAATTGAACATATGAATTTAATTTCTGTTACGGGTATGGGTGTTCTACTTATAATAAGTATGTATTTAAAAATATCTAAGTAGGTTATCAGTTCTCTGGCATCCATAACACAAGCTTAGCTTACTTTGGGACTTCATGGCGCTGTGTGAATTGTTCAAGCATAATTATTTTCCGGTCCAGTAATTATGATCCGGTCAATAGCATGGAATCATGTGGTCAATAGTACGGACTCATGACGCAGAAAACGGAAGTGGGAGTGCGCCACCTGGTGGGGCGTGCTGACAGAGTCTCGACGGCACGACTCGGGCGGAGTGGCGGGCACGCCCGAGTCGTGCCTTCTTGGCCCGACCGCCCAGGAGTGAACACGTCTTGAAACTGTCTCCACATTTCGTTTATAGAAAGTGCTGTTTACGTTTGTAAAGATAGTAATTTTAAAATCACTTTTGAAATAATAATGTTAATCACCTTAACTGCCTTCATTATAATACCGCTCTGATTTAAGTAAAATTATAAGTGATGTGCAAAAATGAAGTGTAATAAATACATTGGAGTAAATGTAAACCCTTTCTTTAATTTATCTGTACGAATACGATCTAATACTGAAATCACCACCCTGATGACAATGATCCTGATACACCACTTTCTTTGACGCAACGACTTATATATTTCCCCATTCGCGGATATGTCCATTCGCTCAAACGTCTACTCGCGCAAATATCCATTCGCTCAAACGTCTACTCGCACAAATGTCCATTCGCTCTATTGTCCATTCGCGCAAATGTCCATTTACTCTAATGCCGCGAATCTATCCATGGCGCATCATGCAAAAACAAATGACGTGATTTTAATTTTTTGTTTTTTATATTTTTATACCAATTGTCAGGCTTGTCGTGGTCTGCAGTCAACAAAGGCTGCCAAGGTGTTCCAGGAGCCATCGACCATCTGCAAGGATTACAAGGAAACGCAGCATTACAACCTTCCGATCGAAGCTGACATTCTAGTCCTCCATGGCTCGGTTTTGAATACACCTGCTCTAAGGTTAATCATTTTTTACTTATTTCAAAAAATATTAGTTCTAGAAAGACGAAATTTTGTGTGGATACACTTATAAGTCACGACACACTACACTGACCGAGTCACTCACTTTTTTAGTCTTATTTCGACCTGGTTCTGGTTTTAGAGAATGAATCACTGGTGACCAAGTATTCGATAACCGAAATCCGTCCTCACGATAGCATTTTGTACATTTCGTGATTTTTTTTCGTCTTGGCCGCCCCTATGTAAGTATATGTCAAAATGTATGCTTGACCGGTTTATATTTCAATTTCTGCAATATTCAAAATCTTCAAAAATGTTATGTTAATCGATTGCAACCGGTAGTCATGAGTTTAGGGGGAAGGCTTTTCATACAAAATTTATGTAGGTAACCCATTATAGAAGTCTTATAGGTATCATTATTTATCCATTCTCTAGAGGGGTTTGTTTGTGCAATTGGCCGTAAATGTGCAGTAAAAGTATATAAATGTTCGTGAAATGGATTTCTATGTGTTAATAATATAAAACAAAGCAATGAAAAAGAAAATAGGCTAATCACATAACAACGCCAACGCCATCTAGCGGCGATTTTTGGTTTTACCGATTTGACTTCTTTATTATAAACCTATAAAATCCCATTTTGCGCGCCATTGAATATAATTTGTATATTAATATAAATCATAATTCGATTACTAAACACTCAATGAAAGAATAGAAACATTTAGTGTGACCCCCTTAACGATTCCTTTTTATCCATTATGCATTCAGTTCTCCGACGTCTACTTGGGCACAGATAAAATAATATTGGGCCTGTTGTCATTCATCAACAGAGAACTTCGAACGAAATACTCATAAAATAAAATGGATCATAATGTGTAAGAATTGTTTAATCTTACTAAGTATTGTCTTTCCAGGTGCAAGAGAAACGGGTCCTGGCTTATCCAAATCTTCTGCTCAAATATAGAAAACCTGGCGGCTGATGAAGACCTGGAGTCTATCCTATTAGAGGTGAAAAAGACAATTGCCATTCACAAGTAAGTATTGCTCACATGGTGTTTTCTCAGCACACTCTATTACACTCTATCACTATCACACTCTATCACTCCATTATATACATACACTTTCGAGTGAGTGCCAAGATTCTGACACATCTCTTTTGCATCTTCCACATTCATAGATTATTTTTTTATACTTAATACCACGGTTTTGACGACCTGTGTGGTTCGGTGGTTAACATGCCGGTTAGCCACGCAAAGGTTCGGATTCAATTCCCGGCCGAGCAGAAATTGAAATGATGAATTTTAATATCGGTTACGGGTTTGGGTGTTACACCCAGATGTATAATAAGTATGTATTTAAAAAGTGCATAAGTGCTAAAGGTACCAGTTGTCCAGCACACGTAATAGTGAAGGGTCTACTGGTCAGAAACTTAAATTTTTTTATAGAGCTATGGGCTTCACCACATTTATTCCTCGAGTAATTCTTTTAGCGCGCGCCCCAAGAAAAAAAATGCTGCTGCCAGGGGAGAGGGGGGTACAAAGCACCCCTCCGGCCACCATATTTAAAAAAAAAACGATTATTTCCCAGTTGGCTACTACAGCAACTTTGGTATCATTTTCGTATAAAATGATGATGTAGAATTAATTTCCGATATTTATTTTAATAATGTTCATAGTAATATTTTGAATAAATCGCATGAAAGTAAAAAATTAACAATTTGGTCTGCTTCGAGAGCTAATAACTTTAAACAGCAGATAAATATAATAAACAAAAAATACACCATTAAAGCGTATTTTATGCTGAATCTAACAATATAAACTTCAAGAACCTGTCACTACTAAAAGTTGGTAAAAAACATCTTTAACTTCGAGGTGGTGACTACCATTAAGAGGCGATTTACCTATTTTACAAATTGGTCTGTATTATCAAGCTAGAATGGTAAGTTTGGTATCATTTTCATATTTGTAAATACGTTGGCTGGTCCAAAAGTTTTTAGTCAGCGGCTTGTTAAATATCCCATTGTTTTAATTTTTGTATCGTTTAAAGGCAAATTTCATTACAAACTCTTTGGACAAAAATCAATAGCCATCGGCCATTCGTTATTTTTATCAAATATTAAAAAAAACATGTCTGTCCATACAAATCCATACTATTTTGGTAATATGGGAAGCATTTCGTGGCAGATGTATTATGATTATATTATTAGGGTTAACGTATAAAGAATCATTTGAAAATTTAATCAGCACATTTAGTGAATTGTCCCTATCACACGCTATTGACATTTATTTATTTTATAAGTTTGAAGGGATTCAGGGCGATTTCAAACATGTACCTAGACTAAGGCAACCGCTAACTGCCGACACTTGTAGGGTCTTGCCCTGAAGGTACTTACTGTTACTCCTGTTCAAATAACTGTTCAGCACGTTGACACTTTTATTGACAATTTTTAAACATATAATTGGTATATTCTTGGGTTTGGCCCTTCAGGCTCTGAATGCTCATCATCTTTGCCTGGAAAATTAGTTAATATTGTAAATTTTGACTACGTTGTAATTACGTTCTACAAATATTTTGAATCGAATGGAACTTCGATTAGAGTATTTTCTTTTGGGGAAATGATCTCTCGTATCCTAAATATCCAATTGGTAAAAGTAATGAGGGTTTTTGGACAAATACAAGGGTATTGGGGTGTGTGTCTGGACTCTTATCGTTGTATCTTCTTGTTTTCCTTATTTATGAATCCAAGTTTGCCCCCATGCCACGGGGATCATTTTTCCATCACATTAGAAGGTTTCTTTCGTTGCAAATATTTTATTTAGTAATTAAAATATTACATTTTCCAAATTGACGTTAATCTTTTATTATTTTATTCTTTATATGTCATATGTTGTCATGCGGACACAGTTCATAGATGGCGGAGATTTTAATCTTTTTTGTGCTCCCCTTATTCTAGATATTTGCTGGATCCAATTCTTCATCATATCTTCATGGATTATATCCTTGGCTGCTAAACACGAGGTCGTCCGAAAATAAATATCGACCACTTCAGAAACTGGCTGGTCGATTACGAGTACTGGCCATCAAGACTATATCTTCTTTTGTGCCAAATGCGTTCTCGAACGTGTTTAAATGAAGACCCGAGCCTTTGTTAGAGAGTGCAGCGGATGAGTGGGCAGAGTTCTCCCAGCCTTCGAACTAGAAGGTGGATTAGTAATATAGCTAGAAGAAGCTATCTTCAGAAACCAAAAATTAAATACCAGTCGACCGGTCAAATTATGCACGTGACTGCATAAAAGTTTATCCTCGAAGTTTTCTAAATTAAATAGTCTGTCAAGTCAATCTGCAACCTGTACTTTTCGGCCAAAAGTGAACCCATTGATCCAGCCCGGGCATAAGTTGTGGACTTTCGTGAACTTTCGTACTTTTAACATTCTAAATTCTTTTTAAAAATTTCTTGTTTAGTAGATTGTAGTTTCTGGACTGATTGTAGATAAACCCATTACCCTGATATTAGTTGTTTTTATTTATTAACTGAGACTGGCACTGTCTGTCGGACAGTGCTACGTTACACACTTCAGAAAACGTCATCAGGGTGAAATCGTTATTAGAGAAATGTCACAACATCAACAAGCATGAAATTCAAAATGAAATGAGGATTAGATCCCAAGTAGTTTCCACCACTTTACATGAACTCCTTAAGGTTAGGAAGGTTGTATCTCGAATAATAGCCCACTTTCTCAGACAAGAGTAGAAAGTTACTTGTGCTAATATACAGGGTGTTACGTAATACATGTATAAAGCCGAAAAGATGTTAAAGTATAGCTTGCAAAGAGTACACTGGCGACTTCATATTATCCAGACATTGAATTTTAATTTTCATTAAAAGTCTTCGTTTTTAAAGAAAAAAAAAACATATCGACTACGTTGAAGCGCAGCTCTATTTCAAATAGATGCTTCTACAAGGAGCAGTTCAATAACCTCGTGCGACCCCTATGAAAATAGAGCAACCTTCTTAAGCCTACTACCAGGAGCCTATTGCTAGGTACACACGCACCGGTTTCGGTCAACGATTGTTTGTTGGCGCGTGCCGGCCGGCCGGCGATCCGCAGCGCAGCGTGGCGGTAACATCAAACAGATAGAAGCAATCGACCAAACGCAGTTACGTTGAGTGTGTACGCACCATAAGGTGGAGTTTAATAAGCTCATGCCATCCATATCAAAACAAACGAACCTCCTACATCTTACTACCAGGCGTCGAACTAAATGTTACCTACTTATCTACATGAATAATGCGCTTATTACACCTGACTAAATTCAGTCGACTAAATTCAGAAGCAAAAGGCGTGAGAGTAAATCGAAGTGGAATGTATTGCTCATAGAATAAGGTTCATTTTTGTATCACTCGTATTGTGTTACGCGTCGCTCTGTTTTTCAAAAGGTGTGATACTAAAATGGGCCTTATTCTATGAGCAATACATTTTACTTTGATATGCTCTCACGCTTTTTACTTCTGATTTAAGACGACTAAATTTAGCCAAATGTAATAAGCGCATAAGATCTACTAAATTAAGTAGGAACTTACCTACACAAATTATTTTCAATAGGTTTGACCCGTACGCGAGAGGTGCCGGGTTCGAATCCCACTGCCGCCATGTACCAGTGACTCTTTTCTGACTTATGTACTTACATTAGTTAAATACTAACCGATGCTTTAACACTGACGGAAAATATCGTGATGAAACCTGCACATTTAGGCGACTGAATGTCTAACCATCATCCAATCTGGTCAGGCAATCAAGTTCCTCTGGTAGCAGGGTCAGGCAGAACTCAGGAGTGTCAGATGGCAGTCGACCCTAGGCTCTCGTGCGCGAGAGCAAAACCAGGTCGTTAACTGGTTGCTATGCAATACGTAAGTAGGTAGGTAGCATGGTGTTTGGCCTACTGCTAGTTTGCACTCATGCATAGAATAATGATTATCACAATACTTAAACTGTTGAACGCTGAACACAGACAAGACTACGTTAATGCTGGTACCTGAAGTAATAAATCATTTATTCATTCATATCGTTAACACTCTTATCACAGTTATCTTCACAGTAGGTACTTAGGTATCCTACACATACAACGCAACAAGTAATCACTTCGATCACGCGAAAAGCTAAAACCGAATGAACGAACACGACACGAAAGTAGGTAAATTTCGTCAATGGAAGCCGCGCCGTAGATCAAAGGCACCGCCACAGGCCGGCTCGCCTCGGCCCGTGGCGGGGCGGGGCGTTTGTCGGCGGTTGATTAACCTATTACAACTGATTTCTAGAGATGCGGTCTTTCGTTTTTAAAATGTCATTATCGACATTGAAAAAGAAAAAGTTCGATAGTCATTTTCTCGCTAACTATTCCACGCAAGAAAAAAATGTTTGTACCTATCGTTTTAATACGTGTAGCACTCCACCCAGTTCACGGCTTTATACATATATTATGAAACACCCTGTATAGCAAACCGCTGGCTAAAAACATTTGGACCAGCCTAGTAGAAGATGCAGAATTCATTTCTGGTATTTATGTTAATCATTTTCGTAGTATTTTTTCTAATAAATCGTAAAAAGTGAAAAACTTCAATTTTTTTTTTTTGCTATGAGAGCAAACTTTTTCCTAGATGACAAAAGAATAAACAGAAAATACTTTAATTTTTTAAATAACTTAAACTACCTCCAACCAACAAATTTCTATAAAAGGTCAATCAATCTGTATCTTCGTAATGGTGGAGACTCGCGTCAGGAGGCAGACTACGGTCTACCTCACTAGCCATCGGAGCTTCTGAAAGTACGATAATACTAATCAATGTACATACTCGTATACGACACCAGTTTACATAGTGATGTTCATGTCAATGGACTGAAAACTTTAACCTAAGTATATATAATGTATTTTTAAATAATTGTCTCAATTTCCGGCACAGAGAAAGAATTCTGTTCGTATTAATTTTCGTTTAAAGCAGTACTAAGATTTGCACATTCTGCACCGAGTAAGTTACGGGCACACACTTTCGATATCAAGGCAAGTCTGATCGATAACGGGTCCAAATTATTTTTTCTATATTCCACCAACAAGAGAAACGACTTCGTATGTATCCAATTGAAAAAGTGATCCAAGGAGAGTGCCTCTTAACACAGCACCAATTCCTTGTCATGGACTTCCCGGTAAGTACCTAGTAGACGGCCTACTGCAAAATCCTCACCCCTGGCAGCAGCATTTTTTTCTTGGGGCCCGCGCTAGAAATGCTTAGAATTACTTAAGGAATAAATGTGGTGAAGCCCATAGCTCTATTAATTTTTTTAAGGTTCTGTATGGGAGCGATCCGATAGAGCCTCGACTATAACACAAGCTTTGCTTACTTTGGGGCTAGATGCCGCTGTATGAATAGTTCAAGCATATTTATTATTATTATTATTATTATCAATGTTACAAAGGTGTCTTCTTCATAGCAATACTACTGTGGGCTGTACAATATTATTATTTACCTACCTAGTACCAAAAGTTCTGAGCTTATTTTGAAGTATTTTAAAAACAACACCGATTTGACGGAACCGTAGAACGACCCCAGAATTAACAGTCCACTCTAAACCCTGCTTGTAGTGGAGTAGAAATAGTTTTATAAGTGGAACTAATTGCAACAGAAATGATTATTGCGACAAATAATACGCTTCTAATCAACAAACTAAAAATATACACCTGTACCTTTGTTGCTTTTGGTGTGCCCGAAAGGTTCGATTTTTTGGTTTTTCCTAAATATCTCGAAAACAGTGCGTCCTATGGGAATATTGTCCATGGCTAAATTACAAATTTTGATTCACACGCTTATTCAAATTCTGAACCGTTTACGAGCAAAACACACTCGATTGTGGTGGTAGGCAACATACCCTTTTCTCAGTGAATTGTATGGAAAATATTTCAATTTTCAATTAGTTCTACCGCTAGCCCCATTTTCTGTTATTTCTACTCCACTATTGCACCAAATTTTTAAAGCCATTTTAGAATTACGTTTAAAGTTTTGTTTTATGAAGTATTTTGTTTAAGTATTAGCTTAAATGCGTTTAATACTTTTGTACAAGCCGCTCTGCATTTTTTAATACCATCTAAGTATCTTAGCAAATAGGATGCAATATCTGTTCTCCATGTGAGCGTTAAATACGACCGGAATGTACCCAGTAGGCACGACTGGGAATTCCCAGTCGTTCCTAGTAACATTCCCAGTGAGTACGATCGGGAACTACAAGTCGCAGTGAGACAAAACCATTTCACTGCGCATGTCACGATAAAATGGTTTACCATCAGACCCAATAACAGTCGACTGCAGGACTTAGGGCCTCTTCCACGAAAGGGACCTCCCCTTACTATCGCCATAATCTCCACGCCAGGCAGGCGGGTAGGAGATCGCAGTGTAGTAAAATATGACAATGGAAAACGCTGCTGCCTATTTTCCAGCCGCCGGACAGATCTTTTGCCAACAAAACATTAGTCGTCTTGTACGACACCCACGATTGTAAGGGTTGCTGCTATTCTACTCGGCTGGACACCATACGGCCCCCGGACACCACACTGCTAAAATAGTTTACTCTCGACTAAAATGTGTTTAAATTCACGAGTCACATTATTAGCTGTGCTATTAGGTTCCCTAAAATATACATACCATACAGAATATTTTGACACCATACAAAACCCATACTCACAGATGGTTTAGATCCCGCAAGCCTCCGCAGAGACGATGGCTCTTTGTGTGTTCTCTACCGTCTATACAACGAATAATGTTCTGCAGAACTATTTAACTTAGTGCCACCGTCACTTTTCTGCCACCAAACCCTCCAACGATGGGACAGATGTTGAATGAGCTCCTTTGCGCTATAAAATGGGGTTCTTCAATAGGCATGTCTACAGATACCTCAAAGGCCGGCACCGCATCCGCTCCCGTTAGGTTACATAATATGTCTTGGACGACGACGGTGGCCGCTTTTAGGTGGACCTCACCTGGTACCCACGTGTGCCACCCTAGGCAACCCATAGAAATACTACATAGTAGTAGTAGCTGCCAGGCTGACGTGGCAGTGGGCAGGGCACATAGCTCGAAGAACAGATGTCCGATGGGGCAGTATAGTTCTCGACGCAGACGCAGCATGCCTAGGCCTCCTACAAGGTGCACCGACGACCTGATATAGATCGCAGCTGGATGCGGAAGGCATAGGACCGGTGGTGATCTCTGAGGGAGGCCTGTGCCCAGCTGTGGACGTCTTTCGGCTAATATGATGATGATGATGAGTAGTAGCTGATGGTAATCTTATTCTACCTCCAATTCGCAGATCCTACAAAGAAACCAACGACGAAGGCGTGACCGAGCTCCTGACACAAATGCCAGTTGTCACGTCGACGCTGTTAAGGAAGCTGTACTTCCACAGATCTGGCTTCAAAGTGAAGGACGCCACTGGCCAGATCCCCTTCCCACCCCCAAAACCAGGTGACGGCTCAAGTGGTAATACCAGTAGGAGGGACACAGCAGCTGATACTATCATGTACCGGTGCGCGATGAAGCATTTCGCCTATGCGCGGGATTTAGGGAGATGTGTAACATAGATATCTGTCTATTACGCTGTGATGGTGACGTAGGCTATCCTGCGTCATCGAGTACAAGAAAAATTCCACTCTGTAGCGATAGTAGACGTTTAGGAAACCCACAAAGCGTTGGGCTGCCCATACACAACATGGTACAAAAATATTATTTATTGTAGCTTATACTTCGATTTTTGGTAGCGATAATACGTACATATCCTCTTGTGTAGGTTCAATGAGTAAAATGACTAGTCGGCCTCAGATCCTCTTAGCAGTTTCGCTTTTTGTTGGTTTCTTGTACTCGACGCGAACCTACGGCGCCCTCAGTGAGTCTATATCTATAAGTGTTATAACCTAAAGATTCGGCTGTCTGCCGAATACACAAAATTATTAGAATTACTGCTCTCAGACGAAGAAGACGATGATACGGCTGTGGCCGTCCCCACCACCACCAAGCACGCTATCCTCGAGCCCGTACCGGCCCCGCAGGCCGCCCCGCGTGCCGCGCCGAGAGCGCCGCCGCCTCGCGCCGTTCGGCCGCGACCGCGAGCGCCGCCCGGCCCCGACGGCGCCCCCTCTGCACCCGCCACCGTCGCCGCCGGCACGCCGGGGAGTCCCACCGGTGCCCGCGTGGCCGACACATACGGGCCCGCGGCCAATACAGCAGCGCCTGCGGCCACCTCCGCCGCCGCCAGCGTGCCCGTGGCCGCCACCGTCACAAGCCCCGGTAAACCCAGGAGGCCTGCTAGCGCGAAGCCGACGCGAACTCTAGTTTTTTCAGATCGAATAGCCAAAAATATGGGCGTATTACTAAATGACTGTACGAATTCCAAAGTAACCAATTATTGCATGCCTAATTTGTCGTACAGCGGTATTATCCATAAAATCTTACAAAACACGGAACATATTGATCAAAATGTAAATACAATAATTTTAATAAGTAATAGCCTTAAAGTACGAAAATGTGACATAGTTAAGGGTTTTGAAGCGTTGCAAGGATTGTCTGCAGGAAAAATTGTATTTTGCGCATTTCCCTTCATAAAAAATGAATCTAATTCTGAAAATGACCGTATTCATAAGTTGAATACTTTGATGTATAATTTGACTTGCAGTCAGAAAGACGCATTCACCTTTTTCGACTGTAATAAATTTACAGATAAATTATTGTTAACAGAAGATACTGTGTATCTTCGACGTAGGTACAAAGTCAAACTGGCTACAATGTTAGCGTACCATATTAATTACCATAATAATAGGTAGATGTGACCAGAGTCCCGATTTGTTAATAAAACAAAAAGGGTCACTGTTTAAACTAGTGTGTAAGACAAAGGAGCCGTCCTGTATCATATCAGCAGCATATAACAGTCCACTGTTAGACTTGAATATTAAATCTTTTGATATTGGTCAGAATATACAGGACTGCTCTGGCATAAAGTCATCAGTAAATAGTGGTATTAAGCCTTTGGATGTACGTAAAGTAAAATGTTATAATGATAAACAAAATTGTATAATCAACTTAGTACATCAAAATATCCAAGGCATGTCGAATAAAGAATTGGAAGTTGAGCTATTCATGAACGGTGAGAATGTTGATATTTTTTGCGTTACTGAACATTGGTTAAAAGATCACCAGCTCATATTTGGCTTTAACAACCATAAACTTGCAAGTTCGTTCACTAGAGGGCAAGCAAATCATGGGGGTTCCCTAATGCTTGCTCGTAATTGCCTAAAATGCAAGGAACGTACTGATATTGTCAAGCTGTCTGTTGAACGAACTGCTGAAATTGCCTGTGTAGAACTTGAAAGACTTATTGTAATGAGCGTATACAGACCACCAGCTTCATCATTTGATCTGTTCGAAAAAATTATGGATGAAGCCCTTATTAAAGTTAGCAATTGTAATAAGAATATTGTTGTTTGTGGAGATTTTAATATAGATTTATTAGATGTATCCTGTAAATATACTAGTAGGCTAATAACATTATTTAAGTGTCATAATTTAATCAACTTATTTTTAGAGCCTACCAGAGTAACAAGTACTACATCAACTTGTCTAGACAACATTTTTTGTGATATTCAAGCATGTCGCCAGTCTGTAATAAACAAACTACAATCCGATCATTGTGGTCAATTAGCTGTATTTAATGTTAATATGAGGAAAGAGACAAAGAATACTATTAAATTTGTACCAATAAACAACAACCGTCTGAATAGTTTTAGAAATAACATTATAGAGAAATCATCTAATTTAAAGTATTGTGATGATACAAATGAATATTATAATTCAGTTTTACACATGACAAAAACTGAAAGTAATCGTATATTCAAACCAAAGGTAAAGGCAATAAACAGCAAACTTATGTTTAGCGATTGGGCGACAGCAGGAATACATAAAAGTATAAACAAATTATATGAGCTCTATGCGGAACGGGCGTATAATAATAGTGTAGAATTTGCTGACTATGTTAAGCATTACTCGAAGTTATTTAAACGCGTTTGTGCTACAGCAAAATCGAATTTCTTTAAACACAAACTAAAAAATAGCAAGGATGTAGTAAAATCCACATGGCAGATAATAAATAGTGAAACTGGAAAAGTCAAAACTCGCGATATAAAATACAATTTAAAAATAAATGATAATGTTGTTACCAAAAACTTGGAAGTTGCGGAGGCTTTCAATGAATTTTTTACAGACATTCCAGTGTCGACTACAAAATCATTAAATGCGTCTCCTGCTCTCGCTGAATCTTTGCTAAAACAGAACGTACCCGAGAGTGTCATCGATTTTAAATTCGAACATGTAACACCTCAAGATATAGTTAAGGCTTCTAAAAGCATAAAAATAAAAGCAACTGCCGACATTGACGATCTGTCAGTTAAAATAATTAGCTCTGTAATTGATGTTATTGCTATCCACTTAGCGAATATATTTAATAAATGTGTTGATAATGGCGCATTTCCTGACCTGATGAAGCATAGCAAAATTATTCCATTGTTTAAAACAGGTAACACAACAGATCCCACAAATTTTAGACCAATTTCGGTGTTACCGGCGTTAAGTAAAATATTTGAGAAAATCATATTAAACCAACTAAAAGTCCACTTTTATGGAAATAATCTACTGCATCATAAACAATTCGGTTTTACTCGGGGTCGTTCAACAACCAATGCAGGTGTTGAACTAATTAAACATGTCTTTGGGGCCTGGGAGGAATCACGTGATGCCTTAGGGGTGTTCTGTGATTTATCCAAGGCCTTCGATTGTGTTAATTATGAAACTTTGGTCAGGAAATTGCAACATTATGGAATAAAGGGCTTAGCTCTAAACTTATTTAGTTCATATTTAAATCAGAGAATTCAGAAGGTTGATGTGAACGGAGAAAGATCTGCAGGGTCTCTTGTCTCTATGGGGGTCCCACAGGGGTCAATTCTGGGTCCGTTTTTGTTTCTTATTTATGTAAATGATTTGCCGTACTTTGTAAAAGATACTCACGAAATTGTTTTGTTCGCTGATGATACATCTTTAGTGTTTAAAATTAAAAGACAACAATTAACACATGATGACGTGAACAAAGCTATTTCAGAAGTGGTAAACTGGTTTACGATTAATAATTTATTACTGAATGGCAAAAAGACAAAATGTTTAAAATTCTCCTTGCCAAATGTTAGATCAGTATCCACTAATATACAAGTAAGAGGCGAAAATTTGGATCTTGTTGATTCCACAGTATTTTTAGGCTTTACTCTAGATAGTAGATTACAATGGGGTCCACACATTGATAAATTGGCGAAAAGGCTAAGTTCTGCAGCATATGCTGTAAAGAAAATGCGAGGTTATTCTGATGAGGCTACAGCAAGATTAGTTTACTTTAGTTATTTCCACAGTATTATGACTTATGGCATACTGCTGTGGGGACACGCTGCCAACTGGCATAATGTTTTTGTTCTGCAGAAAAGGGCTATTCGCGCGATTTACCAATTGGGACCTAGAACTTCACTTAGAGATAGATTCAAGAATATTGACATTATGACAATGCCATCACAATACATCTATGAGAACTTGATCTATGTTCATAAAAATATACACTTGTTTATGAAGAACAGTGATGTGCATAGTAGGAATACTAGAAATAAAGATAAACTTGTTACTAGTTCTTGTCGTCTGGCCAAAGTCCACAAATCATTTATGGGTCAATGTGTACGCTTTTATAATAAGGTCCCAACAGATATACAGAATTTACCATTGAATAAATTTAAAGCCACTATAAAAAATAAATGATGTCAAAAAAGTTATTATAGTATACCTGAATATGTGAATGACAAAAGTCTATGGAACTGAACTGCAGTTTTAAACAGGTATTAATTTAGTTAAAATAAGTATGTAAATATAATGTATTTGATGGGGTTAATCCACCACTAGTATGAGTTGATAGGGTGCAAAACGATCTGCAGGGGATGATAAAAATGATAAGACCGAGTTGCACGAGTGCGGTTAAAACACTGATATATTTGTCATACAGAATTGTTAACAACGTATTTGGGGCAATGCATAGTATGCAGTTTGTGGCGTTCGACCGGGCGTAATACAGTCATACGCATAAATTCTTATACTTGTACAGTGAACCTGTACATCTTGGCCACCAAACAAGAGACAAGAAGTAAAATTATGCTAAAAATAAGATGAGGACTACTGTATGACAATGATAAATGAATTATAAGCTAAATGATATAAGAAGGTATTATGGTACAAGGTGATAAACATTGTTTGCTTTAAAGCTAGGTACTTAGAGTCTCTAGAATTTACTTTCTACATTTGTCACTTTAACACTTGGGAACATTGATCGCGCGAACCCAGGGGAGGACCCTTGATCGACACTTTGCACTGATTTGCTTAATCCCCTCCGCGCACTAAAACCTACAGGGGCCGTGCTCAAATCGATATTTGGCACGGATTTGCTCATTTCACTAGCACTGTATCGCACTTTACGCATCACTTTCACTACTTCACTATCACTGCATTCCGCTGACGCGGCCGGATCGACCCGAACCGCGGCTGGCGCCGTCCCTGCTCCTGAGTGATCTCTCGATGATGTTCTCCTTCTCAGTCTGATATACCAAATTAGGCCTCCAAGTAAAATTATAAGCATGATCGTTAATGTGCTATATGATATCGTGTATTGATGTACATCATGTACACTGAGTTCTTGGAATGATTGTGCATTCAAGTCGTCAATTTTAGTTTTTACATTTTGCCAAATTTTGTCATGATTTGCTATGATGGTGATATTCGTGACGTCATACGGTAGTGACGTATTCGTTAAACTGTTTAAAATAGACTCCTCTGGAACGTCAATATCTGGCTGTATATGGGCCTGATTTATGTAATTGTTATGAGCGAAGATGGTAAATGTAGAGCTCTTGTTGGCGCAACCTTGACCTACAGTAATAAAGCCACTCCCTTTTAACACCTTTGCAAATATGTCACTGGAACAAAATATGCGTATATTGCACTCTTGGCAGCAAGAATAAAGCCAGACATTCGGGCGCTGTAACTTGATCCAGCGTTCCTCGCAGGTTGAAATTCTAATGTCGCAGTGGGGACATTCATTTGATATCATAAGATTGTCCTTTAGTTTTAAGTCACAGATCGAGTTGTTTATTTTTGTGTTATAAATAGGCTTATTAAGTGAACATAGCAGTTTACTTGAGGACGTATGCATGCATGATTGTAGGTCGGTTTCGCTAATCCACACAGCTAGGTCTCGTTGTAAGTTAAATGCAACGTACGGCAGGTTTGATATTAGATATATCATTTTGTTTTTGTTATATACAGGTACGCTTATAATGCGGTCTAGTTGATATGATTCGTAGCTCACTAAGGGGACCTTTAATTGTATTAGAAGATAGCTGTTGTGTACCTTGGCGGAAACGTGAAGCAGTTTATATAGATCTCGGATGTCATCTTTATCGACCGGTAGAGTTAGGTCACCTTTCAGATGACCTGATATGAAATTAAGTTGCGATTTTAGCTGTTCTGGATTAAGGAGCTGCGGGTTGATATGGCCTTGGGCGATGTCTGTTACTGTATCTATCAGGGTATGCTGAATGCGTCGAATATTTGATATTATGATATTCGCAGTCAATGCTGACGTCACGATGGTCGTTGCGGCTTGTTGTTCTGATCGGAATGTATAAAAAGTTCGCAGATTCTCCTGTATGAATGAAAACTGTTTATTCATGACATCTTCATGGCGACGTAAAATGTTGAATTCGCTTTCAATAATAGTTGTTTGGTTTTATATTAAGGTTTGGAGATGATTTTCGTTTAATTTAATTTTTTCAATGTCATTTTGATATTGTTCAGCGAATCTGTCGTCTAGGACACCAAACAGAGAGTTGGCTATGTATCCAACGCCGTTAATTAAACCTCGCTTTCGCCTGTTTGTACTTTTCCCGTGTAGTATGGAGTCATAGTGTTCAATTTCCCGTAGCTCGTGGTCAAGTTGATACACAATGTATATACATTACTATATAATATATAGTATATACATACTGGTAAGCAATATCATATGATATTGCTTACCAGTGGCAACTTCTCTTAAATGTTTCACGTAGCGTTTTACGTTATCCAATCCCAGCCAGTATGTAGACATGTTATAATATATGATAAGTTTCCAGTCGTCTTTAATGTATTGCATGTCGGCTATCTTGTCAAAGTAAAATGTTTTGTTATGCCGTAGAGGGGTGTCTTGTATATTGGAATGCTCTTGTTGTACACTCGGTGATATTAAAAACATGAATAGAAGTAATGCAGCGCTAAAAAAGTTTTTGAATGTACATCGGGGTTTTCGGCGTTCTTGTCGCGCTTGCCCGTGATCTGTGGACTCTTGACTAGTATTGTCAGATGGTACGTCGTCTACTGGTAAAGCAGACAGTTTCGTCATGGGTCGTTTAACATGTAGTTTATTTTGGGTCTTTAAGGTGACGACTCGTACATGACCGTCCGGTCCCGGATGCAGTTGTATTACACGGCCAAGTGCCCATTTCCCAGGTGGCAAGTTTTCATCTTTGATAAGCACTATGTCGTTGATATTGATATCTTGCTTAGTGACTCTCCATTTTGACCTAGATTGGAGTTGTTGAAGATATTCCGATGACCAGATTTTCCAGAACTGTTTGTTGATATTTTGAACAAGTCGCCATCTTGTCGTTAAATTGATGTTTTCGGATTCAGCCTGAGGTCTTGACAGTAACGAATCTCCGATCATGAAGTGTCCTGGGGTGAGGCAGTCATCGTCTGCGTTTTCAGTCAGTGTGCACAAAGGTCGCGAGTTTAGGCAAGCTTCTATCTGGTATAGAAGAGTGATGAACTCTTCGTAAGTTAGTTTTTGTTCCCCAATGACCCGCTTGAGATGATATTTCATACTCTTCACGGCAGCCTCCCAAAGTCCACCTGCGCTCGGCCATGATGGTGCGTTGAAGTGCCATTCTATATGCATATTGTTGGTGTTTCTGATGATATGGTTATCTTGAATAGTTGATATGATAGCCTGATATTCTTCTTTTAATAACCGGTTCGCTCCTACAAAGTTCGTGCCATTGTCCGTGTAGATGTGTTGTGGTGTTCCACGACGAGAGATAAACCAATACAAAGCCGCTAGGAAGGCTGCGGTGCTTAGATCTGATACTAACTTAAGATGTACAGCCTTTGTTGATAAACATATGAAAACGGCAATGTATCCTTTGTGACTTCTGATTCCACGACCTTTACTTGCTCTTAAATCCACTTGTCCGGTGAAGTCAATCCCGGTGTGAGTGAAAGGACGTGAAGGAGTGACGCGTGGTTCTGGAAGGTCCGCCATAAGTTGTTGCCTATTTTGAGGATTAAATCGTCTACACTTTACACAATGTCGCAGCTGTAACTTAACAGTGCGAATGCCGCTGATAATCCAATACCTTTCTCGTAAATATGATAGAGTTAATTTGGGGCCGCCGTGTAAGGTAGTGATGTGCGCCTGATTGATAATGAGCTCAGTTAAGCGGCTATGATTGGGCAGTATGATAGAGAATTTAGTAAGCGTCCGCCTACTCTAAGTAAGCCGTTGTCATCGATAAAGGGATTCAAACTCAAAAGTTTGCTGTTGGTATGCACGTGTCCCTTTGATTGGAGAAGGTGAATGTCCTCACCGAATTCATGCATTTGAATTTCTTTGATGATTAGACAGTAAGATTGATTGATTTCCGACGTTCTTAACTCGGCTTGATATTTATTGAGGTCGCAATCACGTGTATTTTTATTCCGAAGTTTCGCAATAAATCGCGACGCCCAAGCTGTTGTTCTTGCAACGTGACTAATAGAGCTGTATTTGTATAATAGTTCCGTAACGAATGTAGGACGATGTTCGTGTAAAGCTGCGTTCACATTTGTCTTTTTTGTTTCTACGTCGAGTGGCTGATAATGTTGCTGTTCAGTAGTTGTTGGGTTAAAATTGAGTAGCCATTCTGGCCCTTGCCACCACAACGAATGACCTTCCAATTGTTCTAATTTTTATCCTCTGGAGGCACAGTCGGCGGCGTTTTCTTCTGATCTAACATGACGCCAGTTTGATGATGGAATTATGTTGAGGATTTTTTGTACTCTATTTGCTACAAACTGCTTCCACCTAGAGTTTTCCCCATTTAGCCAGCCGAGTACTATCATGGAGTCACTCCAAGTATGTATTTTGATATTCTCAACTGATAAGGACTCTACCACCCTTTTCATGAGCTCCGCTAAGAGAAGTGCACCGCATAGTTCCAGTCGAGGTAAAGTTGATTTGTTCTTCAATGGAGCCAACTTTGTTTTTGCTGCCACCAGTGTTGATGTGTACTTGCCTTTACTGTCGCTTGATATAGCGTAAATACAGCAACCGTAAGCTTTTTCCGATGCGTCGCAAAAGCCGTGTATTTGCGTCATATTATTCAGCGGGCCCAAATATCGTGATATTTCAAATTTATGTATGTTTTGGAGATCCTTTTTCAAATTAAGCCATTCTGTTTGGATATCTTTTGATAGTTCGTCATCCCATGATAAACTTGACCTCCATGTTTTTTGGAATAATATTTTGGCTCTGATAGTAAGCGGGGACAGCCACCCAAGGGGGTCAAATATTTTTGATATCTCGGCTAATAATTGTCTTTTTGATATGTTCTCTTGTCTTTAATCTTGATGTTTACTTTGGAAATAGAATTTGTCGGTTGCGGGATTCCAAGTGAGACCGAGAATTTTCCGCGACTCGGCACTTTTAAATTCAAAGGGAGTAGCTATTTGATCTGGTGATAATTGTTTGATAAGTTCTGGTTCATTACTAGACCATTTTCGTAAGTTCATTCCCGCACTTTTTAACATTTCTATTAATTGTCGCTGTAACTCTAAAGCCTGCTCTTTACTATCATGGCCACTGAGTAAGTCGTCCATGTAAAATGATGTGTTGATGGCCTGCGCTGCCAATGGATACTTGTCGGCGTCTTCCTGAGCTAATTGGCGAAGTGTTCTCATCGCTAGACAAGGGGCTGCTTTTGTACCGTAAGTTACAGTGGTCAGCTGATATTGTTTTAGCGGCTCGTCTATCGAGTCCCGCCAAATGATGCATTGGAGAAGTTGATCTTGAGGTCGGATACATATCTGCCGAAACATTTTTTCAATGTCCGCGGTGATAACAAATTTGAAGGTTCTCCACTTTAAAATAAGTGATAGTAAGTCTTGTTGTAGGTTGGGTCCGCGTGCCATGACGTCATTTAAGCTACTACCGGAGGTCGTTTTTGATGATGCGTTAAATACCGTTCTCAATTTGGTTGTAGTGGAGTCCAACTTTAATACACCATGATGAGGTAAAAAGCAATGCATTTAGTTGTTCTACTTCTTGCATGTGACCTAGATCCTGATATTCCTTTATAAATTCTTTGTACTTTCGGGCAAAGTCGGTATTTTTTGTCATTTTATTTTCTAATTGTTTAAATTGGGCCACCGCTTTAGACCTAGATGCTCCTAGTTGATTTTCAAAGCCAGGTTGCATTGGCAACGCAACCTCGTATCTCCCATCAGGTAAACGGGCCGTAGTTGATTGATAAAATTGTTCACAGAATTGATCTTCATTGCATGTGGTGGATGGACCTGAGACATCTTCTAGCTCCCAAAATTGCGCGATTTCCTCGAGATTATTGATCACCACATTACAATGGAAAGTTGGAACACACCCGGATAATATCCACCCTAGTTTAGTCTGCTGGGCTATTGGTCCGTTTTCAGGTCCTTTGATGAGTCCGTTCATGATAATCTGCGAGTATACACTGTAGGGTCTCGCCCTGAAGGTACTTACGGTTACTCCTGTTCAAATAACTGTTCAGCACGTTGACACTTTTTGTCCATTTTTATACATATAATTGGTATATTCTTGGGTTTGGCCCTTCAGGCTCTGATTGCTCATCATCTTTGCCTGGAAAATTAGTTAATACTGTAAATTCTGACTACGTTGTAATTACGTTCTACAAATATTTTGAATCGAATTGAACTTCGATTAGAGTATTTTCTTTTGGGGAAATGATCTCTTGTTTCCTAAATATCCAATTGGTAAAAGTAATGATGGTTTTTGGACAAATACAAGGGCATTGGGGTGTGTGTCTGGATTCTTACCGTTGTATCTTCTTGTTTTCCTTTTGTTGGAAATCCAGACAGACCCCCTTGCCACGGGGGTCATTTTTCCATCACATTAGAAGGTTTCTTTCGTATCAAATATTTATTTTCTAATTAAAAATATCACATTTTCCAAATTGACGTTAATCTTTTATTATTTTATTCTTTATATGTCATATGTTGTCATGCGGACACAGTCCATAGATGGCGGAGATTTTAATCTTTTTTGTGCTCCCCTTATTCTAGATATTTGCTGGATTCAATTATTCATCATATCTTCATGGATTATATCCTTGGCTGCTAAACACGAGGTCGTCCGAAAATAAATATTGACCACTTCAGAAACTGGCTGGCCGACTACGAGTACTGGCCATGAAGACTATATCTTCTTTTGTGCCAAATGCGTTCTCGAACGTGTTTAAATGAAGACCCGAGCCTGCGATAGAGAGTGCAGCGGATGAGTGGGCAGAGTCTTCCCAGCCTTCGAACTAGAAGGTGAACTAAATCATAGCTAGAAGAAGCTATCTTCAGAAACTAAAATTTAAAATACCAATCGACCGGTCAAATTACGCACGTGACGTCATAAAAGTTATCTTCGAAGTTTTTAAAGTCTTATGCACGTGACGTCATAAAAGTTATCCTCGAAGTTGTCAAAGTCAATCTGCAAACTGTACTTTTCGACCAAAAGTGAACGCAGTGATCCAGCCCGGGCATAAGTTGTGGACTTTCGTGAACTTTCGTACTTTTAGCATTTTAAATTCTTTTTAAAAATTTCTTGTTTAGTTTATTATAGTTTCTGGACTGAATGTACATAAACCCATTACCCTGTTATTAGTTGTTTTTATTATTTACTGAGCCTGGCACTGTCCGTCGGATAGTGCTACGTTACAACACTCGCATCTAAAAGCATATCTATTGGCTTAGATACGTTGTATTCGGGGTCAGCTAAATTAATATTACGAAGATGAGACCATTGCTGCTTATGGAACGAGTTGTTTGGCAAATTATTGATGACCTTTGATATTACGAGCGCTTGAGTGGTAAATTCATAATCTCCATAAATTGATTGACACGTGATATTGACGACTCCTTTGCCTTGTTTTGCTCCCGAGCCTATTCCAGAAACGGAAGCGTGGAATTTTTGTCGCGGGAGATTTAAAAACTGGGCAGCACCCTCTGATATTAGTGATAACAGAGTTAACATTCACAGTGATAGTAGTCAATAACACCTCTTCATTTTCATTTGCCACGTGATTTACGGCATGCATTTTCTGTGTGTCAAATGAGGGTGACGTATGCGCTGCGGCGGGAGGGACGGGA
Source organism: Blastobasis adustella (assembly GCA_907269095.1). Taxonomy (NCBI): domain Eukaryota; kingdom Metazoa; phylum Arthropoda; class Insecta; order Lepidoptera; family Blastobasidae; genus Blastobasis; species Blastobasis adustella. The sequence goes on from OU026132.1 coordinate 6,702,263, forward strand.
GGGGCGCAGTAGGTTTGGAAGAGACATACGGCGAGTTGTGTGCGTAAGCTGCATGAAGCAATGTATTATGCTCTAAATTGCACTGTTTGCATCTTTTGGTTGATATGCACGGTTTACCGTAATGCTTGTAAAGGCAATTTGGACAAATATTCATGTTTAAAATTGTTTTTAATATGTCGTCGGCTGACAGGCTAATGAACTTCCTGCATTGGTATAACTCGTGGCTGTAATTACAAATATAACACTTATTTGTTCGTGTTGCAACAGCTTGATGATTTTGCGGCGAGAATTGTTGCTTGTAATTATTTTGGGGACGACGGAATGTGAATGGCTTAGCTTGAGATGATGACTGGGGTCTGGAAGACACGTTGTTGTCCCTTTCTCGTCGTTGTAGGGGCTCCAGGGCTAAGAATTTATCTTCTAAAAATCTAGTAAATTCCTCCAACGATGGTAACTCACGTGGTCCTTTGCGCGCTTCTTTGTAGTCGCTGTACGTAACCAAGTCCAACTTTTTTGATAGAAGATGTACTAACAAAGGGTCCCACGATGTGGTATCCACTCCCAGATTGTGGATAGCGTGAATGCACTCCATGGACGTGTCGTGAAGTCTTTTAAGCTCGAATGATGATGGTTTGCTAACATTCGGCTGATTGAGCAATAATTCGATTTGGTTTGTGAATAAGAGCTGGCGGTTATTAAGGTGGGTGGACCATAGAAGGCCACTCTAACGAGTAAACGCTTTTTATTCGTTTATTAACTGGATAAATGAAAAAAACAAATTATCAAATAATAGTTTGTTTTATTGTGTACCATATAAATCACTTTTTTTTAACCTAGCTTTAATCAGTATTCATTAAACTTAAGTTTTGTTAAGCTCTTCCAAATGGCCTTGCAAGGAACACGGCTCCAAACAAGGCCAATATTATACATCAGTCGTTCAACTTAAAAATAGAGTTGTAACAATTAATATATTCGCTTTTACTAAAACTACATAATAAGCTCTTTCATTTAAGCAAAACATTAAATGCTCAATATATTTTTATCATTTATAAAAAACTCAACGAACATTACTTGAACACCATCGTATAACTAAGAATATATTAATGGAAATTATTTAAAAACAGTAGTAATGAGTATTAAATTAACATCAAATAACTTGCCAACGCGTATTATAATGAAATTAAAAACTTTTTTTTTTACCTCAAATGGCCTTCTTATGGGTCCGTTCTTTGTAAGGCCAAAATGTTCCTCAGAAGGCCAAACCAAAAATTATCAATGACTTTCTTATATTAATTATAATAAAATAATAGACAATACAGACTAAGGATATTTTAATCACAATTTGAGCATATAAATTTGAGATCGTTTTTAGTGAGACCCATACACTCCTCGTGATACCACTTTTGACATTCGGGACATTGTCTCATGTCTTCCATTCTATTCTCGCCACATGCGTGACAGTACCATTCCTTTTCTTCACCTTCTGCACTTTTCTTCATCTCTATTTTCGATCTTTTACTGTTTTCTTGTTGTACTGTTCTTTTTAGCCGTTTTACGGAATCATTTTTATTTTTGGTTTTCTTTTTTTGGTCTCGTTTACTTGTAGACTTTCCTTTTTTCTTACTCGTCGCTTGCGTCATCTCATTCTTTTTTTCTTCAGTCTTGAATAAATCTTTAACTATTCTTTGTCCCTTATAATTAAGAGCTTTTTGCCGTGGACGTGAAGACTTTATTGTAGCGTAGTTTGGAGTAGGCAAAAAAGCATGAAACGATTCTTCTTCATCCTCTATTAGATTAATTAACGGCTCGTCATCATCCGAAGATCTAGTCTCATGACTCTTTAGTTGAGCTTTTGTTTTAATTGAGCTTTTGTTTTGTATTAATCGTTTTTTCGGAGTGATTTCTTTTTTCTGCTCTAGGTCATCATCACATGACGAAGAAGAAGTGTATAAATCCGAGACTTGAAGTTTAGTCATGTAGTTATCTTTGATAAATAATTCACTAAGATTCAAATCAAGATCAGATTCAGAGCTAGAACAGACGATATTTTCTTGTAGGCCGGACGTACTCGGAAGAGGATAATCGTACAGAGATGGTTGAGGGTCATGTTTCGTATCTGCGACGTTGAAACGATGTACTGAACTTAGCAGCATGGGGCGGCACTGATCATTGACCGTAATATCTACTTCTAAGTCTGAAGCATCAGTTGAAGAACTGTAAGAAACAAGAACGGGTTTTCTTTTTGCTGTTGCAGCTGAAAATTTTGGCGATGTCGATACTATCTTCTCTTTGGAAGTTGATGGAAAAATTGAAGAAACGTTAGAAACATGAGCTGACCTCCTTTCATCTATCAGAGACTGAGACGACAATTCTGACACTTTTTTAAATTCAGACACAGGGGGCGAGACTTGAACAGATATAAGTGGTTGGTCGATCTGGTGTTGTAACGTTTCCGATAAAGGTCTTTCAGTTACAATTGAAGGAGCATAAGCATCTTCGGGTATGACATCAGGATCAAAGGGGTATAAACCAGTGGCTTTGAATCCATTCGTTATATTGGTTTGAGTCATACACTTTGGCCATGTTCGAGAGAAAATTTTGTTAAACGCAGCTTTGTTTAAATTTCTCTCTTGAGAATTGCACAGGTAGTTCAAAACTTCTTCATCCCAGTGATGTTCGAAGGACCGATTCACTGATTTATCTAGAGGTTGGAGTTCGTGCGTAGTGTTCGAAGGTAAGCAGTATAGTACTATATTATTTTTATCTGCTTCTTCCAGAGACTCATATGATAAATGACACTTTGCGCCATCAAAGATAAGCAGACATTTACCGGGTACTTTATGTTGTGCTAAATGTTGTATGAACTCTACGAATAAGCTACTGGTCATGCTGCCTTTGGGTGCCATGCTTACCTTTGTTCCAGGTGGCAAATTTGATGCTAATCCTGCTCTGTGCCTAATCCCCTTAAAAATAATCATAGGCGGTATAGCAATACCCACCGCATTTACGCACATCGCTATTGTAACGTTCTCGGCGTGTTCCGGAGCAACAAGATGTACTCTTGTATTCCCTTTTTCAGCCAAAACTACAGTTTGTTTGTGGACCGTAATGCGACACCCTTTTTCATCCATGTTATACAAGCGTTCTGGATGTGCAATAATGTCTAGCTCTTCATAGAGTTTCTTCACTTCTTCAAAATGGTTTTTCACAATGGGCTTATTCATTTTTTGAGCTCTAGCTGGATTCATTAGCTGGGGTTTTCTTTTTGATATTGATGGGTTTCGAGCCAAAAACATTTTGAGCCATTTGCGTCCAGCCATTCTTGTTGACATATTGAACGAGTGCTTGATTTTAAACCTCTCACAAAATAAAAAGGCTTGTTTCCTGATAAATTTAGGCGTAAGTGGTACACCCAGTTTTGCAAAACGTTTGATTCGCTGCGATAAATCTTCTTCTAATTGTTTTGTAAGAATAGTTGTCTTCCCAATTATTTTAGTACTGTTACCGCTTACTAAATGGTTTCTAAGGGTGCGTCTTGGAATATTGAACTTCAACGCTGCAGCATTTGTATTAAGTTGATTATTTTGTACTACTTCCATGGCACGTCTTAAACTGTCTTCATCCCATGTACCTGCGATAAATCTTCTTCTAATTGTTTTGTAAGAATAGTTGTCTTCCCAATTATTTTAGTACTGTTACCGCTTACTCAATGGTTTCTAAGGGTGCGTCTTGGAATATTTAACTTCAACGCTGCAGCATTTGTATTAAGTTGATTATTTTGTACTGCTTCCATGGCACGTCTTAAACTGTCTTCATCCCATGTACTACCTCTTTTCCTGGGTTTTGACTCCGACATTCTTGAAATCTGAAATTATACGCATAAAATTTAATCATCTATTCAATTACCGGCTTATTGTTATAAAGTTTTTTTTGCTTAAAATATGATTATAGACAGACTATCTTATATATAACTTATCACATACTTACTTTATCACATACTTTACCGTTTTTAACATGTAAATACTTTTTATATTCGTTGCTTTTCATGTAAATTAGTTTAGTTTATTTTCAGACATAACCTTTCCATAAAAGAAATTTAAATATATACTGATAATAAAATAATTTTAAAAGAAATGTCTATTCAATATGAGTTAAAAAGTTTAATAACCCTTATAAATAAAAATATTATAAAAATAAAACATTGTTTTAACTGTGACGGTACGTATTTATAACTAAAAAGTAACTGTTCATATGTTCATGGTTTGTACATGTTCTTTGTAAGGCCCATGTACCCTAGCAAGGCCAACCGTCAAATTTTTGATTGGCCTTATAAGGAACCATCGGCTTTCCTGGGAACACTACCAATATTTTAACTTAAATCGAGGCAAAACAATTTTTTTTTTCTTTAGTAGGTACTATAAACATATCCTTATACGACAATCCACAGTAAAAAAATATGAAATAATAATAGGTTATCTAACTAAAAACTTACGTTTTGCTGTGCGCGCGAATAACAATTGTAACGTCGACGACCGAAGTCTACGAAGCGTGAGATCGCACTGCCACAATAGCGGCGCGAGCGACTCGCCGCCGCATCTGTGGCCTTGAGTTTGATGGATCTTAGTGTATAGCCGAAGGAATATGTGTTTACATGTCAATAACTACGACTTTTTGATAGTTGGCCTTCAAAGGAGCGTGGCCTTCCATGGTCCACCCACCTTATAACGATGTTGAAGGATGTCCCAGGCGGAGTCATAATTATTCGCCGAGATGTGCAAATGCTGGATGAGACGCTCAGCTTCCCCTTTTAGCTTACCCTTGAGATGTTGCATTTTTTTCGTTTTAGTGAGCATGTTATTATTGTGTATCGCTTCACTAAATAAATCGAAAAAATGTAGGCCATTGTGAATACTTCCCCGTGAAAATAGGAATTTCAAGCTGTGGAGTGGCATGATGAAGATGAGTCGTGGATGATAATTTTTTATTCAACTCCCTTTTGATGCGTTTATAGACCTGCTCATGATTGCCATAGTCTGCCTCATAAAACGAATCGGCTCCTTGGATGATGTTATCTATTTGTAGATGAAGGCAGTCGATGGTGTTCCACCTAGATTGTATGTTACGCAATTCGTCCTCAAGCTCCCACTTTTCTGTGATACTCTCCAAGTCAATGCTGTTCACTAATCTATTAAAAGCCCTAAAGTTGGTGCGTTGCTGAGCTAACAACTCTACTATTTTATCGTCATGACTTGTACCCCTATCCTGCTTGTCTTGCTTGTAGGTAGAAAAAACTTGCATAAGGCTCTCGTATAACGATTTTGTTACTTGAAAGATGTTCTTTATAAAATATTCATGCAATTTTTCCTTTATATCGGTTAATAAAACTTCGTGATTTTGATTAAATTCAGCCCAGAGGTTATTTAACGTATCTAAGCGCTTTTCAAGATAGTCGGGAGTTTTCCTCTGAGCCGAAACCTTATTAAAATTAACTTCCATGCGTTTGATGCTTTCCAAGATTTCGTTCTGACGTTCGAACAACGATGCTGCCATTTTGATGTGAAGTAAAATATGGAATGATCTTACTTGAAAACGATGATATAGCTCCTTTACTGACGGTACTGCTGCTGGTGCACACGGCCGGTAACGCTAGCGTGTAATTGATGATAATTTGCTCCACAAACACTTGTAAAGTCACTGATATTGTCCAAATACACTTTAATGATAGTTTATTGTTCAAAATGATATATGTTCTTATTATCATTTTGAACAATAAACTATGTTTATTGTTCAAAATGATAATGTTGATCAACATTATCATTTTGAACGGTTGTTAAATGAAATTTAGTTTTATTTGCAACAATAATTTCATTTAAACAAGAGCTCGTCGTGCTTTTCAACCAATTTTCATTTGCACACATATGCGCCGGAATCAATACACCAGTCCTCTTTACGAAAAATGCCACTGAGAAATACAGCGCTGAACGCGTTAGATTGCTTTTTCTTCTCCAATTTTTCATTCAGTATTTCTGTCATCTTGTTGACACTTGGACCGCCATGTTGTTGGCTATGCTTACTAGAGCTGTTCGTTGTGCCGTTTTTACTCTGCCAACTCTTCGCAACTAGTGCTGTACTACACTCCAACTCACTACCTTCTGCTGCACCAATATCAAGCAACTTCGTCTTGATCGTGTCAGCGGTAATAAGTATGTCTGAGTGTTCAATGGCCATCATCATCGGCGAAAAACGTTCTGGAAATCCGGCTAACAGCAGAGAACCAACCCACTCATCATTGTTTTTAAAACCCGTACCGTTCAATCGTTGGGAAGTATCTATAGATTTGGGTAACATAACTGGTCATTGACTCACAGTTCTCTAGTCTAATTGATATAAGGTGGCGCAGCAACGTTATTCTTCGCGAGAAACCCGACTCATCGAATAAGGATTTCAGCTTATTCCATAGCTCCTTAGTCGTTTTAACTTCTTTGATATGCACAAATAACGATGCGATAGTCAAAATTATTTTGCCTTCGCTCTTGCTTCCTGTGTTTATTCAGACGATACTGCACTTTCACTCTTTATATATGAGTCCATTCCGTCCAACACTAGCAAGTTTTCGGCTGCAAAGGCCCACTCTTCGTAGTTTTGCTTGCCCATTAATTTTGGAATATTCACTATATAGTTACTCATTTTACACACTTTATACTATCAATTACTATATTCTAAACTGTATTTTGGCTGGACCATAACCTGTAATAATAAACAGCTTTGCAGTGAGTCTGATGAGTGGAAAAATTTATTTATTTGTTTTTTATACATCATGTTGACATTGTCCACAATAAAGAAGGACAATGCACAGAGAGTTTTGATATCAACCCAACAGAAAATCCGTGGAATGCGCGTTTGGTATGATGTCAAAAAAATTGCTTGTTGTAAGCAATGCAATACGATATAAATATGTGCAAAAAGCAACTAATATTGTCAAGGCAGTCTGTGTTTTGCACAATTACGTCCGAAAAGGTTTACCCTACAGAGCCCAAAATGTTGGTGCTCAATCGGAGGGTCACATGAATTTAACACCTGAGCATATTCAAGTAACCCCAAATTCATCAGAGAATATAAAAAACTATCTTGCAAGTTATTTAATTACTCCACATGGTTCGCTTCCCTGGCAATACAATAATTGTATATAATTTGATGATTTTATATTAAGTGTGAAAGTTTCAATAGTAACTTACCAAGTGAATGTTGCTAAACTGTTAAATTGAATTTGTTCCCAATTTTGTACCACGCCCTATCCACGACAACTTTCCTTACGTACTCCGGTAAGACGTAATTGTATAAACAAGGATATTTTTCAACCTTAGCAACAAAATTTTTTTGTATTCGTTGTTCGGACGCCATTATACGCAAAAAGAAAACAATTTTGTGAAATGAAAATGTATAGAACGTTTCACTATGGAGAAAATAAAGAAATTCTTAGTATTGGGAGAAAAAAATTCCCTTCTAAAGAGATTTTTATAAGTGTAAACATTTATTCCAACCATGTAAATAATTTTAAATACAGAATTTTTTATTCTTTGATTTGTATAGAAAATGGCAAGAAAATGTCACCCTCATAGGAAAACATGTACATTGAATCAGCTTAACCTACATTTGTTCCCTGATTGAGTCCTTGCACTCCATATAAAAACACTCCACACTCCACACAAAGTAATAGGACGTCATTCATAAAAGTCATAACAAACAATTTGATTTCTGTAGGATTGTTTATTTTCGTGAAAAATATTATTAAATAATGAGCAAAACAATTAAAAAGGAAGTGAGAGAGATAATTTTCAGCATAAATAATTTAGACAAAAGTTCAAGCTAATCGTGACCAAATAACTGAATGTTTACAAGAAGGACTGACAAGGACTGACAAGGACAAATTCATCATCACAGCCCGCAACAGTCCACTGCAGGACTTAGGGCCTCTCCCACGAAAGGGGAGGTTATTGCCATAATCTCCACGCTTGGCAGGCGGGTTGGAGATCGCAGTGTTTAAATATAATAATGGAAAATGCTGCTGCCCATTTTCCAGACTACGAAGACTCTTGATTTTTTGACTCGAAAACATTAGTCGCCTTGTACGACACCCATGAATGTAAGGGGTTGGTGCTACAAGGACAGATTATCCCCAGATTATTGACAAATTCACAATTTATAATTTTTACAACTGTCAGTCAATACGGACTAATCGTGGACCTTCTAATAGTATAATACCCAATATATCCGCTAGATACAGTACGGAGAGAAGACAACCCGACTTTGCTCAAAGAAGTTTGCCGAGATAATTACCAAATTAGAGTTATGGTAAACATCATTTTGACCATAACTTTTTTCTCACAACGATTCAAGAGCTTTTAGTACCGCTAAGGATCAGCAAAAGAAGGCCGAAATGTAAATTTTAGTCATTTCCATTAAATATTCGTACAGAGCTGTCCTTAATTGTGCATAAACGTAGAAATTATTGCTAGGCCAATGATTTCAAGCACACATGCCTACGTGTTGTAACACCCATTCCCCTGCCCCTACTTACTTACATGACTGAGATGTCTCTAGCTATAAGACGTGTAGATTACATATAAATACATTGGCCGTACATCGTGATCGTCTAGCTTTAGATACATTAAAAGGACCCTCTACGTTGTGTGTTTGATAAAATCGTATGTCGAAATGACATCTTTAAGTTTATAAAATATTTCAAAATTAAAGGAAAACTCACTTAAAGGAAATGCGTTATATGATGCGGTGTATCTCACCGAACGGAAAAGTAAATCGTACAACTAGCGGGAGATCAAGTCCGCAACCAAGATAAACATATTAAAAGCCGCGCACGAATGAAGTCTAAATTATCCGTGAAACAAATAAAACATAAGAAAATAACCACAACTATATAAATACAAAAATTAGGTTCGTCAAATTAATGCACCGTGTAAAATACGCGAGTCAAATGAAACATCAATTCCGCGCATAAAATAAGAGTAATCAAAATTTGTATGAGTAGACAAAACAAGCAAAATATAAATTAAGAAACATGCAACTTAGCTCTGGAACTGATCTTCATCATATCTAGTCGGCGGGCGATCAATGCCAGGCGATCGACGCACGTCGCGGCTTCCGAGCGTATACCTCTTCTTTCTTCGTGGCCACTTCTATCCCTATGGCTGCGAGATTTGCCTAACATAGACCTGACCCTAATGAGTTGTGAAATATGGACCTTTAGGTCTCGGAAATAGCCTAATCGATAGGAAAACCTGGGCTCCCTTCCAACCTACACACCAGGCCAACACATGAACATATGGACCACACGTCCTGCTCATGCGTCCAGCGAAACCTCGACATCGAACGAACCAGTGACTTATTGTCCACTCCGATCAAACCGTCACACGTATTCCGATCATCTCGTCGTACTTCCGTTCCGGCTAAATTGGCTTGCAAGCGATCGAGAGACTACTATTTTAATTTATTTACGCGCACGCGGTATGTATCAATATTGGTGTCGGGACGCTTATGACTGAGCCCACCTATCGAACTAACTCGATTTTCCATGTCCGCGATTTAAATGTCGTCAAAGCATTAAAAGCACAAAGTTTTTAAGCGAACAAAGGGCAGAGTCATACCAAGATCCGGTGGCAAACCCACGGTGATAAACCGTCTAAAAGTACATGGAGCACAAATCAGTTTCCCGATCCTACTCAACAGAGCGTGGTCCACGTCCGATCCGGCCCTGGTTCCCTGTGTAGTGATGTTTTCTATGAGCGGGACGAGTCGTAAACGTGTATAAACAACTATTCATTTTATTCTCAATAAAATAATATTGAGCTAAAATGAGTAAATTACACAAGAAAAAGAACCCCGATACGTTTATTGACCCGGCCACAACAGGTGCCATTCGGCTCGGCAAGAGGTGCAGAACAGAACTGTGCCCATATGTGTACTCTAAGTGATAGTTATTTAATTTTTATATATTTAGAAGTAGAGAATTTATTTTACGGACGTATCGGATTTAATTATTCGAAACAGTGTCTTTAAAGAGAATAACTAGTAATCGGTTTAATTTGACTAAACAACTTTCAGTATCTATAACACAAAACATGTCTATCTTCATCTTTCACTCTTCAGTATAACTACGTGATGGCCCTACCACCCTAAATATATAATTCAAAATCAGACTTACTGCAAATGCTAAAATGCTAAAAACTAAAATAGTAGACGATATATAACACTATGAAACCACCACACAAGAGATACCTAATGTTCGTACAAAATGTAGACCATTGACACTAGCACTCAACAACATTCTCAACAATCCCCGCGGTGCCTGCGCGCGCGCTCTCCTCGTATCAAGGCAAAATCTCCCTCGCCTAAGAACCATCCAGTCCCGAGACCTTAGACCAACTGTCGTTCCCGTCTTTCTTCCCTTAGCCCCTCAACCCCGCATCCTCAAGCGTGAGAAAACCAACCATTTGACCAACACGTGTTACGCAATTTATCCATGAATAACAAGGTCCGCCCGTCGGAATTCTTTGTTTTTTCCGGGACTATATCGCCTCTGTATTTAAAATATATTGACGCAACGCTAATGACAACGCAGGTCATAAAAGTAAAGAAATGCTCTCGCGTGCCATAAAGACAAATGCGGGTACCATTTTTACTAAAAATATTACAATAGAGACTAGGGAACAATATGCCTGCTGTGAAGGAAGGAAGTCCACGCCGTTTCTAGTTAATTGCCGTCCCCAAAACATCTTAATAAATCTTATTTCTGCCAACATGTGCGCAGCGGCGTCGGTTAAAGTCCCGAAAAGGCATTTCGAAAAGGATTCTTTGTGTTATTTGTTCTATGGTATTTCCAAATTGCTAAAGCGATCACAATGCACTCCAATATAAAACTCGCCATTAAAGTTGTATGCTCTTATTTAGTAACACAAACTTACTCATTAAACACGACATATGAATACTTTTAAAATCACATACCTATAGTGATGTAGGTAATAACTAATATACTGGAACGTACTTATGGCACATAAGGATCGTTACAGTGTGTAGGTAATTTGCGCGTTATTGGCTAGAAAATGTTAGGTTAGCTTGAAGCCACACTCTGAAAAAACTAAAAAAATAGAATATGACCTTGAAATTTCTAAATTCCCTATGTCTCCTTGGCTTTTCTCATTGGTACTTTATAATGTTAGTACACTATACTTGTAGAGAGGGATAGAAAATGTCGTGCCCACAACATTTTTAGGGGCTAGATCCGCGCCTGACTATGATGATGATGATGAGCCACTGTTTATACTGTTCTACTAGTCGGACAAAGAAGTCAGACCACATGGCCAGAGGGTGACATATCTCGATTTTAATCTGAAACAAAGTTACTTATTCAGTACCTACCTCCCGTCTTATCAGCATGGAACACGTTACATATCGAGTATCCTTTCTTATTTTGCAATGGAATGAGGATATATCATTATTCAAGAATTCATTGACGTACGTATGACAAAATGAATTATTTTCTCTGAGCACAATATTATTATGAGTAATCATACGCTCATGCCTTTGTGTCTACTATCTAATCATGATAACGTTGATAGATTATTGATTTGGGTAGCTAACTACGTACGTACCTATCAAAATATGGATATCATTTACCGTTAATTTTAGTTATTATTGATTCATAAACCCTGGAAAATACCTAACTCAGAAACAGCCCCAATGTGTCTCTTTTGAGCTATTTTCAAAAATTAAATATTTCGTTTTAGTTAAACTTTTACAAGTTTTTTAAATTTACAATGTTTGTAAATGTCTTCACTTCACTTCCTGGCGTATGTAATTTGGATGACAATGCTACTTCCATCATGATGTCGTACCATGATGACACCATTGTGATTGAGCTTTTTGGAATGGTCTTGATGAGTACTATACCGTACGTATATAAGTACTATTGACGCAAAACGAGGGGTGTTATAAATTTGCAGAACGCGTGTAAATTTTTATCGTTTCTCATTACATCGCTAGTTACGAAATGGGACGCCTTGACCATGAAACAGGATTCGATATTTTGATGAATGATGCTGATTTTCCCTATTTTTTAACCGTACTATTTCGAAGTATTTGCTACATGGCGACACTGCTGTTCGAACCCGGTAAATCGGGGTATGAGTCGGACCCCTTAACCACTAGCCCACTCACGCTCTCAGGGTCTCGACAGGGTTAGGTACCAGAAGTTAAAAATGTATGTCAGAATCGTGGCAATTGGAACAATATGGTCAGCTAAATAAAATAGATTTAAATACCTTTAGCATTGATGCTGCATAAACGCTCATAAATAGTAAATAAATATTGGATTTATTTTATAAATAGGGAAGTTCCCTTCACAATTGTTTGCTTTGAGATTAGTAAGTGGGGAGATATCAATGATATACCCTTATCAGTATTATTAATCGATATCGTTTTGAATCGAACCTAATTTCATTAGTACTGAATTTCGAGGTCAAAATTGGTAATTATTTAACATATTGTGCAATCTTTTGTAAACTTACTCGATTTTAATGTCAATTATAAATTTAAAATATACATTAGATAGGCTAGAATTATCAACAATAGATTAGGTCACCTACTTAGTTACGTATGATTCATAATGAAGAACTCCATCAAGGCCAAAAACCACGAGTTAACACTGCACTGTTGCAACAATAGCTTTCTGCAAACCTTTATGTAGTAACCCCTACTACAGCTGACGAACTGAATCTCTAGCTTATATTATTCTCCTACTATTCAACAGAATCGTAGTTGCAAGTCTCGTTACGCCCATCTACAAAAGAACGAGGTACGAACGAAACCTCGCCAGAACTGCTCCGCGTCAGAAATAGTCGAAATGCCAAAATGGCTACAGTTCGGGCTTCAGTACCATGGATCTTTACTTCTCGATCTGCAAAGAGTCTTAGACAGTTCTTCTGGAGGTGATCCGGTGGGCCCTAAGTTCCAAATTTAGTTTTGGACAGTGTCATCACTGAGGTCGTTGTTAAAAGCATCGTCCGTAGGCCATACAAAAACTTTCCCGTTTACCATGGGTTTTCATTAAAGTTTAGCCATGAGCCCTTAATTGTTCTGTGGTTTGCTCGATGTGCTCTCAAAAATAAGTGAAAGAGTATGTAGGTGTGTTCCAAAGTAAATATAATATAAAAGTTCTGATTAAATATCACATCATCGGATGGGACCATATCGGATCTTCACGCCATAGTGAAAAGGTCTAATATTCAGGGAACTTCGCACTAATTAATTATACTTATTAAGGATTATCGTAGGTAAGTACCTACCAAAATAAAATAAAATGGCTACCTACTTACTGATATACGATAACGTCCCGATAAGATTCACCAAATCAGCTTGTAAAACTCATATTCACACCGAGCCCTTGTTTGATTGAACACGTATTCAATACTACTGATATTACAAGATCATCAGTGAAAGTTTGATCCAATAATAAAATAAAATGAGATAAAAAATTTCGGAGATCTTCCAAAGCAGAAAACCAACAGAATGGAGAACTCCAAGAAATTTAGTGATGTAGATAATACTGAAGTGACTGAAGGAAGAGTTTCTTTTATCAGAAGTACCGATGCAGGGGAAGAATTGATGAAAGATATCCCCCGGAATCTTCCAGCTTACTTAATGCCAGACGATAATCAGAGTGATAATTCAGAACATAAAGAATCAGCTCAGGAAGAAGCACCACAATCAACAATCGAAGGAAGACCAGTCAAGGATGAAAGTTCAATCAATTCGAGAGCGCTGGATGAAAAAGCAAAATCTTATGAATTACACAAATTCGAGAAAAACATAATGTTAATATTTAATCACTTTGATACCCGGAGAGGAGCATAGACATGGGACTGAGAAAGACGTGAATGCTTTGAAGAAGACGTTCGCACCTCTCAAGTTCGAATGCACGGAATATACGGATTTAATCAAGTCGGAGATTTTTGAGAAGCTGGAAACATGTGAGTATTTAAAAACATTAAGCAACCACTTGGAGCTGAGAGCGTCGGTGGCCCAGTAGTTGGTTTCGTTTGGTTACGTTTAGGTGGTCGACTGGTAAGCGAGGGTTACCGGTTTCAAACTCCAGTGCGGCCATGTACCATGTCTAATGAGTTATGTACGTTAGTTGAACACTACATGCTGTTATGGTGAGGGAACACATCGCAATGAAACTGCACATTCAGGTGACAGAATATGTAACCATGGTCCAATCTGGTCAAGCTGTCCTGTAGCCCTACCATGAGTTACTACAGCAGTGCGTCTACCATGAGTTTTTTTTTCCGGAGATAGTAATTATTTTCGTGACAAAAATGTCTGGAAAGCGATATTTAGCTTGAAGGATGTTTGCTGAAGCCCAAGCGGCTGATGAAAATACGTGGTTACGTCTCTCACTGTATTTTCTAAAGCGAGAAGTATTTTTTAAGTTTTTTCACTTACTTTCGAGTTAAAACTCCCTACAAGACATTGATCCTCTCGAGAGTGTGCAGCGAAGAGCCACCAAGATAGCGGCAGCCCTGATACAGAAGTCATATGAGGAAAGAATTCTTGTAGAATTTAACTAACCTCACTGGAAGAAATAAGGATACGGGGTGGTCTCATTGAGACTTACTAGATTTACTTTCACCGCATGTATAATATGAAAGGTGCTGAAGCGTCGCGTGGACACAGCACAAGAATAAATCGCACACCATCTAAGACTAATATTGTTTATCACTTGCTACACCATAAGGTTGTGAATTGTGAATAGTTGGAATAAGTTCTCAGACATGGGACAATAGGCTCTCATAGGTAACCGCCAGTTCTGTAAACTCTTTTAAAAACAAGTCGGACAATGGTGCAAAATTAATGAAATTATTCAGTGAACAAAAATGTAATATGTGTGTTAAGGAAGTGAAAGCTATTATCAGCACTGCTATGTTGTATAGACATATCAGCAGAAATGCTACTTGTCTAATAACCTATAACACCTAATAATAATAATAAAATTTGTGGAAAGTGATATTTATAATATAAGTTACTCGCTGGCTCGTTTTATGTAATTTACATATAAAAACTAATATTTTTAAGTTGATGAGATGAACAAATATGTTTTGTTTTTCATTATGCTCTAGGTAAAGCCACAAAACTTCTTCCAACAACAATATTATAACAAATTTATGTTATGTGCCATACTATGAAATATTAAATTGATAAGAAAAATTAATATTTCATTTTATTTTGTGTGATACACAACAGTCTTTAATGGTACACAGTTGGACTTGGGCCTCCTCCACATCAGTGGAGGGTTTTACCATAATCTCTGCACCTGACATGCTGTTGGATCTCCAGCCTCGGTCCAGATTCCAGTCTTGAGAACACACAAGTACACAAAACTGCTGTCTATTTTCTGGTCTACGAATGTCTTAGTTGGTCTGCCTCTAAGACATTGAAGTGATTAACGAGGTTAGGGTTTTACACATAGGTCATTTAGAATTTTAACCTTAGGTATTATTATTAGGAAATAACTATGTGATTGTATTGATAATAGAAGAAAGCATGGCTATTGTTTTAGCTGTACTATACCTATACTATACTAATGTTAGTAATTATAGCAGGAAATTAAAAATCAAATTATGAATTAGGTACATATATTTTTATTCAGAATCTAAAAAATCAGATCTGTCCCCCACTTAAACTACCACTTTCACTTTTACAAACAATTCCTAATATAGTATTGCACTAACTAATGCTAAAGTCTGACATTCACATCACTTTAGTTGCCGCTTGCATCTTCAATTTGAAACATTATTTTTGTTTGCCGATGTTGAGATTTCTTTTTTACATGGGGTTGTGCCTTCGATCTTCATTCAACTAGGGTAAGTGCAGTTTCTTTTCAAGTTACAGACGTCCATTTCTAAGAATTTACTGCACCACCATGACTCCAGTCTGATCCTCTTGACAAATAATACCTAAAATAATTTTACTCAGTACAACATGTCCACTTAGTTGAAATTAGGTATAATATACTCCAAGACATAGATAAAACTTACCAATAATTATGCAGTATTAATCTTTGCTGTTTCCGCTTGGTTAAAACTATTTAAAACCCAGTGGACAAACTATAAGCGCAGTTTCAACCAGTCACTGAATTCTTCATTTCGGGGATCGTCTATGGTTTTGTAATTTTATTTGAACATAAGGTATATGTTAAATACCTTATTCATATCAATCAATTTAACAGGATTTAAATAAGTGCCTAGGCGTTGCTAAAATATAACCTTAGTTTGTAAATAAACAAGCTTTTTGTGACACTGACTACTAATAATCAACAACCTTGCCAAGGACCTATACCCCGTAACTACACTGAAGTTAGCTTTTACTGTAGTTGGTGTGGTTTTCACGGAACAGTAAACGGGAAACGTATGTGAAACTCATGGTACCGATTTTACATTTACTATTGTGGAAACGGTAGCCCTACCATGAGTTACTACAGTAAAATCGGCTTACGTAACTACTCACGTTCCGTAAAATCCGTTTCCACAATAGTAAATGTAAAATCGGTACCATGAGTTTCACATACGTTTCCCGTTTAATGTTCCGTGAAAACCACACCAACTACAGTAAAAGCTAACTTCAGTGTAGTTACGGGGTATAGGTCCTTGGCAAGGTTGTTAAATATTAGTAGTCAGTGTCACAAAAAGCTTGTTTATTTACAAACTAAGGTTATATTTTAGCAACGCCTAGGCACTTATTTAAATCCTGTTAAATTGATTTATATGAATAAGGTATTTAACATATACCTTATGTTCAAATAAAATTACAAAACCATAGACGATCCCCGAAATGAAGAATTCAGTGACTGGTTGAAACTGCGCTTATAGTTTGTCCACTGGGTTTTAAGTAGTTTTAACCAAGCGGAAACAGCAAAGATTAATACTGCATAATTATTGGTAAGTTTTATCTATATCTTGGAGTATATTATACCTAATTTCAACTAAGTGGACATGTTGTACTGAGTAAACTTATTTTAGGTATTATTTGTCAACAGGATCAGACTCTGGAGTCATGGTGGTGCAGTAAATTCTTAGAAATGGACGTCTGTAACTTGAAAAGGAACTGCACTTACCCTAGTTGAATGAAGATCGAAGGCACAACCCCATGTAAAAAAGAAATCTCAACATCGGCAAACAAAAAAAATGTTTCAAATTGAAGATGCAAGCGACAACTAAAGTGATGTGAATGTCAGACTTTAGCATTAGTTAGTGCAATACTATATTAGGAATTGTTTGTAAAAGTGAAAGTGGTAGTTTAAGTGGGGGACAGTTCTGATTTTTTACATTCTGAATAAAAATATATGTACCTAATTCATAATTTGATTTTTAATTTCCTGCTATAATTACTAACATTAGTATAGTATAGGTATAGTACAGCTGAAACAATAGCCATGTTTTTTTCTATTATCAATACAATCACATAGTTATTTCCTAATAATAATACCTAAGGTTAAAATTCTAAATGACCTATGTGTAAAACCCCAACCTCGTTAATCACTTCAATGTCTTAGAGGCAGACCAACTAAGCCATTCGTAGACCAGAAAATATATAACATTTTTGTGTACTTGTGTGTTCTCAAGACTGGAATCTGGACCGAGGCTGGAGATACAACGGCATGTCAGGTGCAGTGATTATGGTAAAACCCTCCACTGATGTGGAGGAGGCGAGGAGGAGGAGGAGAGGTCCAACTGTGTACCATTAAAGACTGTTGTGTGTGTGATAAAAATAAAACATAATATTAATTTTTCTTATCAATTTAATATTTCATAGTATGGCACATAACATAAATCTGTTACAATATTGTTTTTGGAAGCAGTTTTGTGGCTTTATCTAGAGCATAATGAAAAACAAAACATATTTGTTCATCTCATCAACTTAAAAATATTAGTTTTTATATGTGAAATACATAAAACGAGCCAGCGAGTAACTTATATTATAAATATCACTTTCCACAAATTTTATTATTATTATTAGGTGTTATAGGTTATTAGACAAGTAGCATTTCTGCTGATATGTCTATACAACATAGCAGTGCTGATAATAGCTTTCACTTCCTTAACACACATAAGTATTACATTTTTGTTCACCGAATAATTTCATTAATTTTGCACCATTGTCCAACTTGTTTTTAAAAGAGTTTACAGAACTGGCGGTTACCTATGAGAGCCTATTGTCCCATGTCTGAGAACTTATTCCAACTATTCACAATTCACAACCTTATGGTGTAGCAAGTGATAAACAATATTAGTCTTAGATGGTGTGCGATTTATTCTTGTGCTGTGTCCACGCGACGCTTCAGCACCTTTCATATTATACATGCGGTGAAAGTAAATCTAGTAAGTCTCAATGAGACCACCCCGTATCCTTATTTCTTCCAGTGAGGTTAGTTAAATTCTACAAGAATTCTTTCCTCATATGACTTCTGTATCAGGGCTGCCGCTATCTTGGTGGCTCTTCGCTGCACACTCTCGAGAAGATCAATGTCTTGTAGGGAGTTTTAACTCGAAAGTAAGTGAAAAAACTTAAAAAATACTTCTCGCTTTAGAAAATACAGTGAGAGACGTAACCACGTATTTTCATCAGCCGCTTGGGCTTCGGCAAACATCCTTCAAGCTAAATATCGCTTTCCAGACATTTTTGTCACGAAAATAATTACTATCTCCGAACGAAAAATACTTCTCACATTATAAATTTCAGTGAGTGACGTAACCACATTAGTAACCGTAATTTACTATCGCATCTGTCAAATTTCTGGCTTATGGTACGGTTTTGTATGCAAAACGCTATGTAAACTACACTCCCTACGTAAACTGTAACGTGAGTGGTAAAGTATATTAACCAATAGCAACTCATGGTACGGATTTTAGTTCCGCTACTGCCCAATAGAGGCGCTGTACGAATTCTCATAGAAATCGATTCACGTTTACTGTACAGTAAACGGAAAAAAAAACTCATGGTAGACGCACGGATTTTACAGAACGAGAGTAGTTACGTAAGCCGATTTTACTGTAGTAACTCATGGTAGGGCTACTGTTCCGTGAAAACCACACCAACTACAGTAAAAGCTAAGTTCAGTGTAGTTCCGGGGTATAGGTCCTTGACAAGCGTTGTTGATTATTAGTAGTCTGTGTCACAAAAAGCTTGTTTATTTACAAAGGTTATATTTTAGCAACGCCTAGGCACTTATTTAAATCCTGTTAAATTGATAATAACATATACCTTATGTTCAAATAAAATTACAAAATCATAGACGATCCCCGAAATGAAGAATTCAGTGACTGGTTGAAACTGCGCTTATAGTTTGTCCACTGGGTTTTAAGTAGTTTTAACTCAGCGGAAACAGCAAAGATGAATACTGCACAATTATTGGTAAGTTTTATCTATATCTTGGAGTATATTATACCTAATTTCAACTAAGTGGACATGTTGTACTGAGTAAACTTATATTAGGTATTATTTGTCAACAGGATCAGACTCTGGAGTCATGGTGGTGCAGTAAATTCTTAGAAATGGACGTCTGTAACTTGAAAAGGAACTGCACTTACCCTAGTCGAATAAAGATCGAAGGCACAACCCCATGTGTAAAAAGAAAATCTCAACATCGGCAAACAAAAAAAAATGTTTTAAATTGAAGATGCAAGCGGCAACTGAAGTGATGTCAAGACTTCAGCATTAGTTAGTGCAATACTTAAAATTGAAAGAAATTGTTTGTAAAAGTGAAAGTGGTAGTTTAAGTGGGGGACAGTTGTGATTTTTTAGCTTCTGAATTAAAATATATGTAGCTAATTCATAATTTGATTTTTAATTTCCTGCTTTAATTACTAACATTAGTATAGTATAGGTATAGTACAGCTAAAATAATAGCCATGCTATTTTCTATTATCAATACAATCACATAGTTATTTCCCAATAATAATACTTACCTAAGGTTAAAATTCTAAATGACTGTAAAACCCCAACCTCTTTAATCTCTTCAATGTCTTCAACTAAGACATTCGTAGACCAGAAAATAGACAGCAGTTTTGTGTACTTGTGTGTTCTCAAGACTGGAATCTGGACCGAGGCTGGAGATCCAACGGCATGTCAGGTGCAGAGATTATGGTAAAACCCTCCACTGATGTGGAGGAGGCCCAAGTCCAAATGTGTACCATTAAAGACTGTTGTGTATCACACAAAATAAAATGAAATATTAATTTTTCTTATCAATTTAATATTTCATAGTATGGCACATAACATAAATTTGTTACAATATTGTTGTTGGAAGAAGTTTTGTGGCTTTATCTAGAGCATAATGAAAAACAAAACATATTTGTTCATCTCATCAACTTAAAAATATTAGTTTTTATATGTAAAATACATAAAACGAGCCAGCGAGTAACTTATTTTATAAATATCACTTTCCACACATTTTATTATTATTAGGTGTTATAGATTATTAGACAAGTAGCATTTCTGCTGATATGTCTATACAATATCGCAGTGCTAATAATAGCTTTTACTTCCATAACACACATACTACATTTTAGTTCACCGAATAATTTTATTAATTTTGAACCATTGTCCAACTTGTTTTTAAAAGAGTTTACAGAACTGACGGTTACCTATGAGAGCCTATTGTCCCATGTCTGAGAACTTATTCCAACTATTCACAATTCACAACCTTATGGTGTAGCAAGTGATAAACAATATTAGTCTTAGATGGTGTGCGATTTATCCTTGTGCTGTGTCCGCGCGATGCTTCAGCACCTTTCATATTAAACATTCGGTGAAAGTAAAGCTTGTAAGTCTCAATGAGACCACCCCGTATCCTTATTTCTACCAGTGAAGTGAGTTAAATTCTACAAGAATTTATTCATCATACGACTTCTGTTTCAGGGCTGCCGCTATCTTGGTGGCTCTTCGCTGCACACTCTCGAGAAGATCAATGTCTTGTAGAGAGTTTTAACTAGAAAATAAGTGGAAAAATTAAAAAATACTTCTCGCTTTAAAAAATACAGTGAGAGACGTAACCACGTATTTTCATCAGCCGCTTGGGCTTCGGAAAACATCCTTCAAGCTAAATATCGCTTTCCAGACATTTTTGTCACGAAAATAATAACTAACTCCGAACGAAAAATACTTCTCACATTATAAATTTGATCTGAATGAAAACTCATGGTAGAGGCACTGTTAACAGATTCACGGAGGTCAGATGGCAGTCGCCATACTGTAATTACCTTATCTGCCAAATCATTGTCAAGGCGAACCCCGGGCCCTCGTATGTGAAATCACAACTGGGATATTAACGCCAAGATAATGATGATGACGGAGTTTAAAGACCTACAAATTTAAATCAATACACAGCAAAGTTATCCTATATGTACTCATATATTATGGCCGTGTGGAAACGTAAAAGAAAAAATATTGGGATATTATAATATCTAGCATATTGATAAAGTGCATTTTACAATAAGTTGGGTGATTTCCAGTGATCAAAACAACAAACTTCACCGACATTGGGTGTGTGGCGGTGTGCATCTTAACTCACGGAGCAAATAATGGGAAGTTATGGGCGAAAGACAAAATGTATAGTGAACTTAAGGTGTTGGATTACTTCAAAGGAGATAGAAATCCAACATTACTCACGAAGCCAAAACTCCTAATAATTCAGGTAAATAATAATAATTAAAAAAAAACGCTGTCACAACAACACGTCATTTTGAATTCTGTTTTATTTTGTGTATTATTTATATCCATTTTCACATATTTAAAGACTCAGCGAAGTAAAATACCATTATCAAAATAGAAAAAAGAACATTAATAACGAAGTTTTGACTTACATTTACATTTTCATTGCGACTATCAGATCAGGTGCGGGCTATCCAATGTCTAATACGGTTGGATGACTCTGTACTTGACCGGCTGCGTTTGGAATCGCTACCAGTTCGTGCAGTTCCCATTTGGACCCGGAGTCTGTCCGCTACGTTGCCGCCTCAGGTGTCACCACCTAGCCCGGTACCGCAGATACCGCGAACTGACGCCACAGTCGGCGGAGGACTGTACGAACGTGAGTAGCGTAAGCACAGAAACCAATGAGTACGTGAGGAGGACTTTGGAGGAGACGATTGTATGGTATCGCTTCGCACCCAACCCTAGGCCACGATTGCCTCGATTGCCCACTAATAGACGCAACCTTGCGTTAATGGGAGCCATAAACGTATTGCTAGACCCGTACATACGGGCTAGTGATAATTTAGTTGATACGCACTTGATCATATATTATGGTACTATTACGGAGTGCCACGTTGCTCACTTCAAGTTTTCGGACGCGCTGATCGAGCTCCGCGGGTCGCCGGGCAAAAAAAACTGCATGGCAAATGCGGATCGAGCGACGTATCAACACGTTTAGGACTCTCATTGCGAAGCTTATCTGCTTCAAAGAGGGCAACAACCGTCCTCTAGTCATGCGTTCTGTAGACCAGGCCTTCGCTGGAACTGGAATCAGTTCACGCGACTATATGGCCTGTGCTACGGAGCGCATTGACTTTTTGAAGCAGAAAATCAGTTGTGCGTGGGCAAACCCCATTCGTCGCTACAGAGAGCGTGTGGATCGATTCCGGCTCAATCGTCTCTTTCAGAGTGACCAAAGAAAGGTATACCGCAAGTGGGAGGGAACCAATCAACGTGTTTCCGACGTGAGCCTACCCGATGCTTCTGCCTCAAATAATTTTTGGCGTAGCATTTGGTCTATTCCTGTCGAACACACGGAGGGCGACTGGATGGATGTTGTCAAGCGCGAATGTGAGACCATCAAGCCTATGGCGGCGGTGTCCATCAGCCCAGAGGATGTAAGTTGTGCGATTGATACGGCTTAGAACTGGAAATGTCCTGAGCTGGATGGATTGCACAATTTCTGGATAAAATGGTTCCGATGCTCACATGAACGCTTGGCAACACAATTTCAGGAAGCCCTTGCGCATGGTTCCCTACCAACTTTATTCACAACCGGTATTACCTTTCTGCTCTATAAGTCTGGTAGTACCACAGAAGCGAAAAATTATAGACCCATCACATGCTTGCCTACGCTATACAAGCTCCTTACATCCATTTTGAGAAAGAAAATTAATAATCACATTATTGAAAATAATAATATGGCAATGTCACAAAATGGATGTAGGGTTGGGTCTCGTGGTACTAAAGAGCTCCTTCTCATTGTTATGACCATATGCCAACAAGTCCGATGGAGCAGGGGGTCAATCTCAGCTGCCTGGATTGACTATAAGAAGGCCTATGATTCGGTGCCTCACTCTTGGCTGAAACGGACCTTGGAGCTGTATAAGATCGATGAAACTTTAAGAATCTTCTTAGATGCATGTAGGTATGAGGCAGAGGGCGGAGATGACCATTGTGCTCCCCAGGACTTTATAAGGACAGTTTGAGGCCACTGTGGTTTTGCTTAGCTCTGAATCCGCTTAGCACATTGCTCAAGCATTCAGAGCTGGGTTGCCGGATTCGAAGAGAGGGCGAGGTCATTTCACATCTGCTGTACATGGATGACCTCAAGTTGTTTGCACCAAAACGCCATGACCTGAGTCAGTTATTGAAAATAACCGAAATTTTTAGTAAAACCATCAGAATGGAGTTTGGTGTAGATAAATGTGCGGTCATGCATGTGCAGCGGGGAATAGTTGCAAATACAACAAAGTTGCAAAAACAACAAATTTGCAACTTTTTGAGACGATGTCTTTCAGATCTCTCTCTGAAGCCGAAACTTACAAATACCTTCGTATGTCACAGTCTTTGGGTATCGTGGACGAGGGTGTAAAACAGGCAGTAAAGGAGCGTTTCTTCTGTCGCCTAACAAAAGTACTTAATAGTCTTTTGTCGGGTGGCAACAAGGTGCGCTCCTTCAATGCTTGGGTGATGCCCCTGCTCACATACTCCTTTGGCTTACTAAGGTGGACTCAAACAGAGTTGGACGCCCTGGATAGAAGGGTCCGTTTTCTGCTCACTACACACCGTATGTCGCACCCACGCTCGTCTGTGATGAGACTGTCATCCCACGTAAGTTTGTAGGTCGTGGCTTCTTAAGCGCCAAGACCCTCCACAATCATGAGGTGTACAGTCTTAGAGACTACTTTCTTAACAACGAGTGTGGGATGCATCGTGCTGTGATGGTGATAAACAGAGGCCTTACCCCGCTATCCTTGGCAAACAAGGTCTGGCTCAAACCAAAGGTGCTAAGCACCGTACACCGCGTGGACGTATGGAAGAGCAAGGAGCTACATACAAAACGCCAGGATCTGAGTCAGTTATTGAAAATAACCGAAATTTTTAGTAATGCCATCAGAATGGAGTTTGGTGTAGATAAATGTGCAGTCATGCATGTGCAGAGGGGGAAAGTTGCAAATACAACAAATTTGCAACTTTCTGAGACGATGTCTTTCAGATCTCTCTCTGAAGCCGAAACTTACAAATACCTTGGTATGTCACAGTCATTGCATCATGCTGTGGTGGTGGTAAACAGAGGCCTTACCCCGCTATCCTTGGCAAACGAGAACTGGCGCAAACCAAAGGTGCTAAACACCGTACACCGCGTGGACGTATGACGGAGCCCGATGTAGATCTGCTCGCCTCGGTGAACTGGCTACGCTTCGGAGATCTCTTCGGAAAAAACAGAGGGTTTTGTTTGTGCAATTGCTAACGAGATTATCATGACGAACAACTACCGGAGGTATATCCTGAAGGACGGCATGGTTGACATCTGTCGTGCATGTCGCTGTCAGTGAGAGTCACTCAGGCTTATTACATGCACAGACATAACTCAGTAGCCAGGATTATTCACCAGCAACTTGCTCTTCAATACGGTCTTGTGGAGTCTGAGGTGCCATATTATAAATATGTGCCAGCGCCAGTTCTTAAAAATGGTCTTGCCACGCTCTATTGGGATCGATCTGTGATTACGGACAGGACTATTGTAGCTAAAGGCTCACGAGGTGACTACTATGTGGGATGTTGATTCGACGATCATTGTTCCGATAGTCGTATCAGTAAACGGTCTCATAGCGATGAGCCTCGACCAACACCTTAAGTCTCTCGCTAGATGGTTGGGCCAGATTCAGAAGGCGGTTCTCTTGGAGACGGCGCGTATCGTCAGGATGTTCCTGTCTCTGCAGCCTTAACCACCGGTAGCTTGGGGCTCGCACCGGTGCTGGCGGTACTCTAGGTTTAGGTTTTTTATAATATTAATTTTTCATATATATTTATTGTAAAAAACTTATTATTTTTATAGTTTTAGATTTTTTATAATGTGTATAATTTATATTTAAATTGTAAAAAAATTTATCTAAGAAAGAAAATAAATGGAGAAAATAAAAATAAATATGCTTGGACAAATTCACACAGCGCTATCTAGCCCCAAAGTAAGCAAAGCTTGTGTTGGGTGTTAGATAACTGTTAAACTACATATATACTTTTTTTTTAAATACTTGTTTAACTTATTATACATGCTACACCCAAATCCGTTACAGAAATTTAAATTCATCATTTAAATTTCTGCTCGGCAGGGGATTCGAACCCTCTGCGTGGCGACCGGCATGTTAACCAACTGAACCACTCAGGTCGTCAAATGAAAATAAAATAAAAAGAGAAAAATTACTGCAACTTTGAGGAATTCTTTCTTTACCTATCTCAGACGACGGTATGTCAACTTAAACGTAGTATAATCGAAAACGGTACTCCGTCAAAAATGTATATTTTACCTTCAGATTTAGTTGGTAACAACAACAGTGTGGCGAATCTCAGTGGCCAAGCGATTAGGGTATCCGACTCGTAAACGAAAGGTACCGAATCCCGCTGCGGCCATGTACCATTGACTCTTTTCTGAGTTATGTACATTAGTTGAACACTAACCGATGATCTTACGGTGAGCGAAAACATCATGATGTAACCTGCACATTCAGGCGACTGAATGTATAACCATGATCCAATCTGGTCAGGTTCCCTGGTAGCATGGTCACGGAGGTAAAATAATTGTTAATAACAGTGATATTCAGATGAAATACCAGGTAAAATGTAAACTGTGTCCAAATTCAGTACCAGACATGATAATTCGAAGTAGTATTTCCCCGTCTTCGTATTTCAAGGCTATTTATGAACAGACAAAATCGGACACATATACTTTAGAATAGATTAAGAGTATTTATCATACTCAACGCACTTGCGGTCCAGCATTTTTGTTGAATCGCGGCAAATTGATGACCTAAATAGTACAGTTGGTTAACATGCCGGTCGCCACTCAGAGGTCCCAGGTTCGATTCCTGGCCGAGCAGAAATTGAACATATGAATTTAATTTCTGTTACGGGTATGGGTGTTCTACTTATAATAAGTATGTATTTAAAAATATCTAAGTAGGTTATCAGTTCTCTGGCATCCATAACACAAGCTTAGCTTACTTTGGGACTTCATGGCGCTGTGTGAATTGTTCAAGCATAATTATTTTCCGGTCCAGTAATTATGATCCGGTCAATAGCATGGAATCATGTGGTCAATAGTACGGACTCATGACGCAGAAAACGGAAGTGGGAGTGCGCCACCTGGTGGGGCGTGCTGACAGAGTCTCGACGGCACGACTCGGGTGGAGTGGCGGGCACGCCCGAGTCGTGCCTTCTTGGCCCGACCGCCCAGGAGTGAACACGTCTTGAAACTGTCTCCACATTTCGTTTATAGAAAGTGCTGTTTACGTTTGTAAAGATAGTAATTTTAAAATCACCTTTGAAATAATAATGTTAATCACCTTAACTGCCTTCATTATAATACCGCTCTGATTTCAAGTAAAATTATAAGTGATGTGCAAAAATGAAGTGTAATAAATACATTGGAGTAAATGTAAACCCTTTCTTTAATTTATCTGTACGAATACGATCTAATACTGAAATCACCACCCTGATGACAATGATCCTGATACACCACTTTCTTTGACGCAACGACATATATATTTCTCCATTCGCGGATATGTCCATTCGCTCAAACGTCTACTCGCGCAAATATCCATTCGCTCAAACGTCTACTCGCACAAATGTCCATTCGCTCTATTGTCCATTCGCGCAAATGTCCATTTACTCTAATGCCGCGAATCTATCCATGGCGCATCATGCAAAAACAAATGACGTGATTTTAATTTTTTGTTTTTTATATTTTTATACCAATTGTCAGGCTTGTCGTGGTCTGCAGTCAACAAAGGCTGTCAAGGTGTTCAAGGAGCCATCGACCATCTGCAAGGATTACATGGAAACGCAGCATTACAATCTTCCGATCGAAGCTGACACTCTAGTCCTCCATGGCTCGGTTTTGAATACACCTGCTGTAAGGTAAATCATTTTTTACTTATTTAAAAAAATATTAGTTCTAGAAAGACGAAATTTTGTGTGGATATTTATACATATTATTATTACTTACTTACTACGCTGGCTCAGCGACGCAAAGTGGATCTTGGCCTCCGACAACAAAGATCGCCACTTCTTCCTGTCCTGCGCCATATTTTTATTAATCATGTAAAATTTGTAAAATATAATATTTTAAAATTAACCTTATTTAGGTACTTCGGTACTTGGGTATACGTCATAGATATATTTTGCTAACATTATAATTTCATGGATGCACAAAATTTCTCTTTTGACTCACTTTTAAGTCACGACACACTACACTGACCGAGTCACTCACTTTTTTAGTCTTATTTCGACCTGGTTCTGGTTTTAGAGAATGAATCACTGGTGACCAAGTATTCGATAACCGAAATCCGTCCTCACGATAGCATTTTGTACATTTCGTGATTTTTTTTCGTCTTGGCCGCCCCTATGTAAGTATATGTCAAAATGTATGCTTGACCGGTTTATATTTCAATTTCTGCAATATTCAAAATCTTCAAAAATGTTATGTTAATCTATTGCAACCGGTAGTCATGAGTTTAGGGGGAAGGCTTTTCATACAAAATTTATGTAGGTAACCCATTATAGAAGTCTTATAGGTATCATTATTTATCCATTCTCTAGAGGGGTTTGTTTGTGCAATTGGCCGTAAATGTGCAGTAAAAGTATATAAATGTTCGTGAAATGGATTTCTATGTGTTAATAATATAAAACAAAGCAATGAAAAAGAAAATAGGCTAATCACATAACAACGCCATCTAGCGGCGATTTTTGGTTTTACCGATTTGACTTCTTTATTATAAACCTATAGAATCCCATTTTGCGCGCCATTGAATATAATTTGTATATTAATATAAATCATAATTCGATTACTAAACACTCAATGAAAGAATAGAAACATTTAGTGTGACCCCCTTAACGATTCCTTTTTATCCATTATGCATTCAGTTCTCCGACGTCTACTTGGGCACAGATAAAATAATATTGGGCCTGTTGTCATTCATCAACAGAGAACTTCGAACGAAATACTCATAAAATAAAATGGATCATAATGTGTAAGAATTGTTTAATCTTACTAAGTATTGTCTTTCCAGGTGCAAGAGAAACGGGTCCTGGCTTATCCAAATCTTCTGCTCAAATATAGAAAACCTGGCGGCTGATGAAGACCTGGAGTCTATCCTATTAGAGGTGAAAAAGACAATTGCCATTCACAAGTAAGTATTGCACATGGTGTTTTCTCAGCACACTCTATTACACTCTATCACTATCACACTCTATCACTCCATTATATACATACACTTTCGAGTGAGTGCCAAGATTCTGACACATCTCTTTTGCATCTTCCACATTCATAGATTATTTTTTTATACTTAATACCACGGTTTTGACGACCTGTGTGGTTCGGTGGTTAACATGCCGGTTAGCCACGCAAAGGTTCGGATTCAATTCCCGGCCGAGCAGAAATTGAAATGATGAATTTTAATATCGGTTACGGGTTTGGGTGTTACACCCAGATGTATAATAAGTATGTATTTAAAAAGTGCATAAGTGCTAAAGGTACCAGTTGTCCAGCACACGTAATAGTGAAGGGTCTACTGGTCAGAAACTTAAATTTTTTTATAGAGCTATGGGCTTCACCACATTTATTCCTCGAGTAATTCTTTTAGCGCGCGCCCCAAGAAAAAAAATGCTGCTGCCAGGGGAGAGGGGGGTACAAAGCACCCCTCCGGCCACCATATTTAAAAAAAAAACTATTATTTCCCAGTTTGCTACTACAGCAACTTTGGTATCATTTTCGTATAAAATGATGATGTAGAATTAATTTCCGATATTTATTTTAATAATGTTCATAGTAATATTTTGAATAAATCGCATGAAAGTAAAAAATTAACAATTTGGTCTGCTTCGAGAGCTAATAACTTTAAACAGCAGATAAATATAATAAACAAAAAATACACCATTAAAGCGTATTTTATGCTGAATCTAACAATATAAACTTCAAGAACCTGTCACTACTAAAAGTTGGTAAAAAACATCTTTAACTTCGAGGTGGTGACTACCATTAAGAGGCGATTTACCTATTTTACAAATTGGTCTGTATTATCAAGCTAGAATGGTAAGTTTGGTATCATTTTCATATTTGTAAATACGTTGGCTGGTCCAAAAGTTTTTAGCCAGCGGCTTGTTAAACATCCCATTGTTTTATTTTTGTATCGTTTAAAGGCAAATTTCATTACAAACTCTTTGGACAAAAATCAATAGCCATCGGCCATTCGTTATTTTTTTATCAAATATTAAAAAAAACATGTCTGTCCATACAAATCCATACTATTTTGGTAATATGGGAAGCATTTCGTGGCAGATGTATTATGATTATATTATTAGGGTTAACGTATAAAGAATCATTTGAAAATTTTATCAGCACATTTAGTGAATTGTCCCTATCACACGCTATTGACATTTATTTATTTTATAAGTTTGAAGGGATTCAGGGCGATTTCAAACATGTACCTAGACTAAGGCAACCGCTAACTGCCGACACTTGTAGGGTCTTGCCCTGAAGGTACTTACTGTTACTCCTGTTCAAATAACTGTTCAGCACGTTGACACTTTTATTGACAATTTTTAAACATATAATTGGTATATTCTTGGGTTTGGCCCTTCAGGCTCTGAATGCTCATCATCTTTGCCTGGAAAATTAGTTAATATTGTAAATTTTGACTACGTTGTAATTACGTTCTACAAATATTTTGAATCGAATGGAACTTCGATTAGAGTATTTTCTTTTGGGGAAATGATCTCTCGTATCCTAAATATCCAATTGGTAAAAGTAATGAGGGTTTTTGGACAAATACAAGGGTATTGGGGTGTGTGTCTGGACTCTTATCGTTGTATCTTCTTGTTTTCCTTATTTATGAATCCAAGTTTGCCCCCATGCCACGGGGATCATTTTTCCATCACATTAGAAGGTTTCTTTCGTTGCAAATATTTTATTTAGTAATTAAAATATTACATTTTCCAAATTGACGTTAATCTTTTATTATTTTATTCTTTATATGTCATATGTTGTCATGCGGACACAGTTCATAGATGGCGGAGATTTTAATCTTTTTTGTGCTCCCCTTATTCTAGATATTTGCTGGATCCAATTCTTCATCATATCTTCATGGATTATATCCTTGGCTGCTAAACACGAGGTCGTCCGAAAATAAATATCGACCACTTCAGAAACTGGCTGGTCGATTACGAGTACTGGCCATCAAGACTATATCTTCTTTTGTGCCAAATGCGTTCTCGAACGTGTTTAAATGAAGACCCGAGCCTTTGTTAGAGAGTGCAGCGGATGAGTGGGCAGAGTTCTCCCAGCCTTCGAACTAGAAGGTGGATTAGTAATATAGCTAGAAGAAGCTATCTTCAGAAACCAAAAATTAAATACCAGTCGACCGGTCAAATTATGCACGTGACTGCATAAAAGTTTATCCTCGAAGTTTTCTAAATTAAATAGTCTGTCAAGTCAATCTGCAACCTGTACTTTTCGGCCAAAAGTGAACCCATTGATCCAGCCCGGGCATAAGTTGTGGACTTTCGTGAACTTTCGTACTTTTAACATTCTAAATTCTTTTTAAAAATTTCTTGTTTAGTAGATTGTAGTTTCTGGACTGATTGTAGATAAACCCATTACCCTGATATTAGTTGTTTTTATTTATTAACTGAGACTGGCACTGTCTGTCGGACAGTGCTACGTTACACACTTCAGAAAACGTCATCAGGGTGAAATCGTTATTAGAGAAATGTCACAACATCAACAAGCATGAAATTCAAAATGAAATGAGGATTAGATCCCAAGTAGTTTCCACCACTTTACATGAACTCCTTAAGGTTAGGAAGGTTGTATCTCGAATAATAGCCCACTTTCTCAGACAAGAGTAGAAAGTTACTTGTGCTAATATACAGGGTGTTACGTAATACATGTATAAAGCCGAAAAGGTGTTAAAGTATAGCTTGCAAAGAGTACACTGGCGACTTCATATTATCCAGACATTGAATTTTAATTTTCATTAAAAGTCTTCGTTTTTAAAGAACAAAAAAACATATCGACTACGTTGAAGCGCAGCTCTATTTCAAATAGATGCTTCTACAAGAAGCAGTTCAATAACCTCGTGCGACCCCTATGAAAATAGAGCAACCTTCTTAAGCCTACTACCAGGAGCCTATTGCTAGGTACACACGCACCGGTTTCGGTCAACGATTGTTTGTTGGCGCGTGCCGGCCGGCCGGCGATCCGCAGCGCAGCGTGGCGGTAACATCAAACAGATAGAAGCAATCGACCAAACGCAGTTACGTTGAGTGTGTACGCACCATAAGGTGGAGTTTAATAAACTCATGCCATCCATATCAAAACAAACGAACCTCCTACATCTTACTACCAGGCGTCGAACTAAATGTTACCTACTTATCTACATGAATAATGCGCTTATCACACCTGACTAAATTCAGTCGACTAAATTCAGAAGCAAAAGGCGTGAGAGTAAATCGAAGTGGAATGTATTGCTCATAGAATAAGGTTCATTTTTGTATCACTCGTATTGTGTTACGCGTCGCTCTGTTTTTCAAAAGGTGTGATACTAAAATGGGCCTTATTCTATGAGCAATACATTTTACTTTGATATGCTCTCACGCTTTTTACTTCTGATTTAAGACGACTAAATTTAGCCAAATGTAATAAGCGCATAAGATCTACTAAATTAAGTAGGAACTTACCTACACAAATTATTTTCAATAGGTTTGACTCGTACGCGAGAGGTGCCGGGTTCGAATCCCACTGCCGCCATGTACCAGTGACTCTTTTCTGACTTATGTACTTACATTAGTTAAATACTAACCGATGCTTTAACACTGACGGAAAATATCGTGATGAAACCTGCACATTTAGGCGACTGAATGTCTAACCATGATCCAATCTGGTCAGGCAATCAAGTTCCTCTGGTAGCAGGGTCAGGCAGAACTCAGGAGTGTCAGATGGCAGTCGACCCTAGGCTCTCGTGCGCGAGAGCAAAACCAGGTCGTTAACTGGTTGCTATGCAATACGTAAGTAGGTAGGTAGCATGGTGTTTGGCCTACTGCTAGTTTGCACTCATGCATAGAATAATGATTATCACAATACTTAAACTGTTGAACGCTGAACACAGACAAGACTACGTTAATGCTGGTACCTGAAGTAATAAATCATTTATTCATTCATATCGTTAACACTCTTATCACAGTTATCTTCACAGTAGGTACTTAGGTATCCTACACATACAACGCAACAAGTAATCACTTCGATCACGCGAAAAGCTAAAACCGAATGAACGAACACGACACGAAAGTAGGTAAATTTCGTCAATGGAAGCCGCGCCGTATTATGACCTGATTATGAACTTGAGTAACCTATTACAACTGATTTCTAGAGATGCGGTCTTTCGTTTTTAAAATGTCATTATCGACATTGAAAAAGAAAAAGTTCGATAGTCATTTTCTCGCTAACTATTCCACGCAAGAAAAAAATGATTGTACCTATCGTTTTAATACGTGTAGCACTCCACCCAGTTCACGGCTTTATACATATATTATGAAACACCCTGTATAGCAAACCGCTGGCTAAAAACATTTGGACCAGCCTAGTAGAAGATGCAGAATTCATTTCTGGTATTTATGTTAATCATTTTCGTAGTATTTTTTCTAATAAATCGTAAAAAGTGAAAAACTTCAATTTTTTTTTTTTTGCTATGAAAGCAAACTTTTTCCTAGATGACAAAAGAATAAACAGAAAATACTTTAATTTTTTAAATAACTTAAACTACCTCCAACCAACAAATTTCTATAAAAGGTCAATCAATCTGTATCTTCGTAATGGTGGAGACTCGCGTCAGGAGGCAGACTACGGTCTACCTCACTAGCCATCGGAGCTTCTGAAAGTACGATAATACTAATCAATGTACATACTCGTATACGACACCAGTTTACATAGTGATGTTCATGTCAATGGACTGAAAACTTTAACCTAAGTATATATAATGTATTTTTAAATAATTGTCTCAATTTCCGGCACAGAGAAAGAATTCTGTTCGTATTAATTTTCGTTTAAAGCAGTACTAAGATTTGCACATTCTGCACCGAGTAAGTTACGGGCACACACTTTCGATATCAAGGCAAGTCTGATCGATAACGGGTCCAAATTATTTTTTTTATATTCCACCAACAAGAGAAACGACTTCGTATGTATCCAATTGAAAAAGTGATCCAAGGAGAGTGCCTCTTAACACAGCACCAATTCCTTGTCATGGACTTCCCGGTAAGTACCTAGTAGACGGCCTACTGCAAAATCCTCACCCCTGGCAGCAGCATTTTTTTCTTGGGGCCCGCGCTAGAAATGCTTAGAATTACTTAAGGAATAAATGTGGTGAAGCCCATAGCTCTATTAATTTTTTTAAGGTTCTGTATGGGAGCGATCCGATAGAGCCTCGACTATAACACAAGCTTTGCTTACTTTGGGGCTAGATGCCGCTGTATGAATAGTTCAAGCATATTTATTATTATTATTATTATTATCAATGTTACAAAGGTGTCTTCTTCATAGCAATACTACTGTGGGCTGTACAATATTATTATTTACCTACCTAGTACCAAAAGTTCTGAGCTTATTTTGAAGTATTTTAAAAACAACACCGATTTGACGGAACCGTAGAACGACCCCAGAATTAACAGTCCACTCTAAACCCTGCTTGTAGTGGAGTAGAAATAGTTTTATAAGTGGAACTAATTGCAACAGAAATGATTATTGCGACAAATAATACGCTTCTAATCAACAAACTAAAAATATACACCTGTACCTTTGTTGCTTTTGGTGTGCCCGAAAGGTTCAATTTTTTGGTTTTTCCTAAATATCTCGAAAACAGTGCGTCCTATGGGAATATTGTCCATGGCTAAATTACAAATTTTGATTCACACGCTTATTCAAATTCTGAACCGTTTACGAGCAAAACACACTCGATTGTGGTGGTAGGCAACATACCCTTTTCTCAGTGAATTGTATGGAAAATATTTCAATTTTCAATTAGTTCTACCGCTAGCCCCATTTTCTGTTAATTCTACTCCACTATTGCACCAAATTTTTAAAGCCATTTTAGAATTACGTTTAAAGTTTTGTTTTATGAAGTATTTTGTTTAAGTATTAGCTTAAATGCGTTTAATACTTTTGTACAAGCCGCTCTGCATTTTTTAATACCATCTAAGTATCTTAGCAAATAGGATGCAAAATCTGTTCTCCATGTGAGCGTTAAATACGACCGGAATGTACCCAGTAGGCACGACTGGGAATTCCCAGTCGTTCCTAGTAACATTCCCAGTGAGTACGATCGGGAACTACAAGTCGCAGTGAGACAAAACCATTTCACTGCGCATGTCACGATAAAATGGTTTACCATCGACTGCAGGACTTAGGGCCTCTTCCACGAAAGGGACCTCCCCTTATTATCGCCATAATCTCGACGCCAGGCAGGCGGGTAGGAGATCGCAGTGTAGTAAAATATGACAATGGAAAACGCTGCTGCCTATTTTCCAGCCGCCGGACAGATCTTTTGCCAACAAAACATTAGTCGTCTTGTACGACACCCACGATTGTAAGGGTTGGTGCTATTCTACTCGGCTGGACACCACACGGCCTCCGGACACCACACTGCTAAAATAGTTTACTCTCGACTAAAATGTGTTTAAATTCACGAGTCACATTATTAGCTGTGCTATTAGGTTCTCCAAAATATACATACGATACAGAATATTTTGACACCATACAAAACCCATACTCACAGATGGTTTAGATCCCGCAAGCCTCCGCAGAGACGATGGCTCTTTGTGTTTTCTCTACCGTCTATACAACGAATAATGTTCTGCAGAACTATTTAACTTAGTGCCACCGTCACTTTTCTGCCACCAAACCCTCCAACGATGGGACAGATGTTGAATGAGCTCCTTTGCGCTATAAAATGGGGTTCTTCAATAGGCATGTCTACAGATACCTCAAAGGCCGGCACCGCATCCGCTCCCGTTAGGTTACATAATATGTCTTGGACGACGACGGTGGCCGCTTTTAGGTGGACCTCACCTGGCACCCACGTGTGCCACCCTAGGCAACCCATAGAAATACTACATAGTAGTAGTAGCTGCCAGGCTGACGTGGCAGTGGGCAGGGCACATAGCTCGAAGAACAGATGTCCGATGGGGCAGTATAGTTCTCGACGCAGACGCAGCATGCCTAGGCCTCCTACAAGGTGCACCGACGACCTGATATAGATCGCAGCTGGATGCGGAAGGCATAGGACCGGCGGTGATCTCTGAGGGAGGCCTGTGCCCAGCTGTGGACGTCTTTCGGCTGATATGATGATGATGATGAGTAGTAGCTGATGGTAATCTTATTCTACCTCCAATTCGCAGATCCTACAAAGAAACCAACGACGAAGGCGTGACCGAGCTCCTGACACAAATGCCAGTTGTCACGTCGACGCTGTTAAGGAAGCTGTACTTCCACAGATCTGGCTTCGAAGTGAAGGACGCCACTGGCCAGATCCCCTTCCCACCCCCAAAACCAGGTGACGGCTCAAGTGGTAATACCAGTAGGAGGGACACAGCAGCTAATACTATCATGTGCCGGTGCGCGATGAAGAATTTCGCCTATGCGCGGGATTTAGGGAGATGTGTAACATAGATATCTGTCTATTACGCTGTGATGGTGACGTAGGCTATCCTACGTCATCGAGTACAAGAAAAATTCCACTCTGTAGCGATAGTAGACGTTTAGGAAACCCACAAAGCGTTGGGCTGCCCATACACAACATGGTTTTGTTGGTTTCTTGTACTCGACGCGAACCTACGGCGCCCTCAGTGAGTCTATATCTATAAGTGTTATAACCTAAAGATTCGGCTGTCTGCCGAATACACAAAATTATTAGAAATACTGCTCTCAGACGAAGAAGACGATGATACGGCTGTGGCCGTCCCCACCACCACCAAGCACGCTATCCTCGAGCCCGTACCGGCCCCGCAGGCCGCCCCGCGTGCCGCGCCGAGAGCGCCGCCGCCTCGCGCCGTTCGGCCGCGGCCGCGAGCGCCGCCCGGCCCCGACAGCGCCCCCTTTGCACCCGCCACCGTCGCCGCCGGCACGCCGGGGAGTCCCACCGGTGCCCGCGTGGCCGCCACATACGGGCCCGCGGCCAATACAGCAGCGCCTGCGGCCACCTCCGCCGCCGCCAGCGTGCCCGTGGCCGCCACCGTCACAAGCCCCGGTAAACCCAGCAGGCCTGCTAGCGCGAAGCCGACGCGAACTCTAGTTTTTTCAGATCGAATAGGCAAAAATATGGGCGTATTACTAAATGACTGTACGAATTCCAAAGTAACCAATTATTGCATGCCTAATTTGTCGTACAGCGGTATTATCCATAAAATCTTACAAAACACGGAACATATTGATCAAAATGTAAATATAATAATTTTAATAAGTAATAGCCTTAAAGTACTAAAATGTGACATAGTTAAGGGTTTTGAAGCGTTGCAAGGATTGTCTGCAGGAAAAATTGTATTATGCGCATTTCCCTTCATGAAAAATGAATCTAATTCTGAAAATGACCGTATTCACAAGTTGAATACTTTGATGTGTAATTTGATTTGCAGTCAGAAAGACGCATTCACCTTTTTCGACTGTAATAAATTTACAGATAAATTATTTTTAACTGAAGATACTGTGTATCTTCGACGTAGGTACAAAGTCAAACTGGCTACAATGTTAGCGTACCATATTAATTTATTTATTTCTCCTAACATAGGTAGATGTGACCAGAGTCCCGATTTGTTAATAAACAAAAAGGGTCACTGTTTAAACTAGTATGTAAGACAAAGGAGCCGTCCTGTATCATATCAGCAGCATATAACAGTCCACTGTTAGACTTGAATATTAAATCTTTTGATATTGGTCAGAATATACAGGACTGCTCTGGCATAAAGTCATCAGTAAATAGTGGTATTAAGCCTTTGGATGTACGTAAAGTAAAATGTTATAATGATAAACAAAATTGTATAATCAACTTAGTACATCAAAATATCCAAGGCATGTCGAATAAAGAATTGGAAGTTGAGCTATTCATGAACGGTGAGAATGTTGATATTTTTTGCATTACTGAACATTGGTTAAAAGATCACCAGCTCATATTTGGCTTTAACAACCATAAACTTGCAAGTTCGTTCACTAGAGGGCAAGCAAATCATGGGGGTTCCCTAATGCTTGCTCGTAATTGCCTAAAATGCAAGGAACGTACTGATATTGTCAAGCTGTCTGTTGAACGAACTGCTGAAATTGCCTGTGTAGAACTTGAGCGACTTATTGTAATGAGCGTATACAGACCACCAGCTTCATCATTTGATCTGTTCGAAAAAATTATGGATGAAGCCCTTATTAAAGTTAGCAATTGTAATAAGAATATTGTTGTTTGTGGAGATTTTAATATAGATTTATTAGATGTATCCTGTAAATATACTAGTAGGCTAATAACA
Source organism: Blastobasis adustella (assembly GCA_907269095.1). NCBI lineage: Eukaryota > Metazoa > Arthropoda > Insecta > Lepidoptera > Blastobasidae > Blastobasis > Blastobasis adustella. The sequence continues at coordinate 6,740,363 of OU026132.1, forward strand.
TTATTTAAGTGTCATAATTTAATCAACTTATTTTTAGAGCCTACCAGAGTAACAAGTACTACATCAACTTGTCTAGACAACATTTTTTGTGATATTCAGGCATGTCGCCAGTCTGTAATAAACAAACTACAATCCGATCATTGTGGTCAATTAGCTGTCTTTAATGTTAATATGAGGAAAGAGACAAAGAATACTATTAAATTTGTACCAATAAACAACAACCGTCTGAATAGTTTTAGAAATAACATTATAGAGAAATCATCTAATTTAAAGTATTGTGATGATACAAATGAATATTATAATTCAGTTTTACACAGGACAAAAACTGAAAGTAATCGTATATTCAAACCAAAGGTAAAGGCAATAAACAGCAAACTTATGTTTAGCGATTGGGCGACAGCAGGAATTCATAAAAGTAGAAACAAATTATATGAGCTCTATGCGGAACAAGCGTATAATAATAGTGTAGAATTTGCTGACTATGTTAAGCATTACTCGAAGTTATTTAAACGCGTTTGTGCTACAGCAAAATCGAATTTCTATAAACACAAACTAAAAAATAGCAAGGATGTAGTAAAATCCACATGGCAGATAATAAATAGTGAAACTGGAAAAGTCAAAACTCGCGATATAAAATACAATTTAAAAATAAATGATAATGTTGTTACCAAAAACTTGGAAGTTGCGGAGGCTTTCAATGAATTTTTTACAGACATTCCAGTGTCGACTACAAAATCATTAAATGCGTCTCCTGCTCTCGCTGAATCTTTGCTAAAACAGAACGTACCCGAGAGTGACATCGATTTTAAGTTCGAACATGTAACACCTCAAGATATAGTTAAGGCTTTTAAAAGCATAAAAATAAAAGCAACTGCCGACATTGACGATCTGTCAGTTAAAATAATTAGCTCTGTAATTGATGTTATTGCTATCCACTTAGCGAATATATTTAATAAATGTGTTGATAATGGCGCATTTCCTGACCTGATGAAGCACAGCAAAATTACTCCATTGTTTAAAACAGGTAGCACAACAGATCCCACAAATTTTAGACCAGTTTCGGTGTTACCGGCGTTAAGTAAAATATTTGAGAAAATCATATTAAACCAACTAAAAGTCCACTTTTATGGAAATAATCTATTGCATCATAAACAATTCGGTTTTACTCGGGGTCGTTCAACAACCGATGCAGGTGTTGAACTAATTAAACATGTATTTGGGGCCTGGGAGGAATCACGTGATGCCTTAGGGGTGTTCTGTGATTTATCCAAGGCCTTCGATTGTGTTAATTATGAAACTTTGGTCAGGAAATTGCAACATTATGGAATAAAGGGCTTAGCTCTAAACTTATTAAGTTCATATTTAAATCAGAGAATTCAGAAGGTTGATGTGAACGGAGAAAGATCTGCAGGGTCTCTTGTCTCTATGGGGGTCCCACAGGGGTCAATTCTGGGTCCGTTTTTGTTTCTTATTTATGTAAATGATTTGCCGTACTTTGTAAAAGATACTCACGAAATTGTTTTGTTCGCTGATGATACATCTTTAGTGTTTAAAATTAAAAGACAACAATTAACATATGATGACGTGAACAAAGGTATTTCAGAAGTGGTAAACTGGTTTACGATTAATAATTTATTACTGAATGGCAAAAAGACAAAATGTTTAAAATTATCCTTGCCAAATGTTAGATCAGTATCCACTAATATACAAGTAAGAGGCGAAAATTTGGATCTTGTTGATTCCACAGTATTTTTAGGCTTTACTCTAGATAGTAGATTACAATGGGGTCCACACATTGATAAATTGGCGAAAAGGCTAAGTTCTGCAGCATATGCTGTAAAGAAGATGCGAGGTTATTCTGATGAGGCTACAGCAAGATTAGTTTACTTTAGTTATTTCCACAGTATTATGACTTATGGCATACTGCTGTGGGGACACGCTGCCGACTGGCATAATGTTTTTGTTCTGCAGAAAAGGGCTATTCGCGCGATTTACCAATTGGGACCTATAACTTCACTTAGAGATAGATTCAAGAATATTGACATTATGACAATGCCATCACAATACATCTATGAGAACTTGATCTATGTTCATAAAAATATACACTTGTTTATGAAGAACAGTGATGTGCATAGTAGGAATACTAGAAATAAAGATAAACTTGTTACTAGTTCTTGTCGTCTGGCCAAAGTCCACAAATCATTTATGGGTCAATGTGTACGCTTTTATAATAAGGTCCCAACAGATATACAGAATTTACCATTGAATAAATTTAAAGCCACTATAAAAAATAAATTATGTCAAAAAAGTTATTATAGTATACCTGAATATGTGAATGACAAAAGTCCATGGAACTGAACTGCAGTTTTAAACAGGTATTAATTTAGTTAAAATAAGTATGTAAATATAATGTATTAGTATATAAGACATTTAAAAAAAGAAAGAAAAATGAATTAACTTAGGCTCTGTGGGTTTGTTGCCGTTTCTTTACCACGAAGGACCACCTAGGACGCGGCGTTAACATTCCTTCCCTTCCCACACACTGTGACTTTTGGTCGTAGCGGGGCTAGGGGGCGTCTGCTCTGCGCGGACTGCGGTAGGGATGGCGTAGGATAAGATAGGGGAAAAGTAGGGGTAGGCCGGGGTAGGGGTGGGTAGGGTAGGATAGGGGTAGGCTACGAGCAGTGTAAGGGTCGGGTGGGAGCAGCTACCTATCACTGGTATTGTCGGACATGGTCCGGCCGTTGTCGGCGGGGGGTGGGTGTGCTGCGGCCATGGGGCGGCCAACATGTCACTGTGTGTTTCCTTCCTAATTTCCTACCCCCTCCTCTTTGACGATTGAAAGAGATATGTAATATCCTACTCAATAAAGTAATTTTGAATTTTGCTATGCAAGGTGGCCGCACCAACAATACTTGACTAATGCCTGATTGCGCTAGGCTTTAGGCAACCCTAAGTCGATTTAAAATCATCATCATCTTGGCGTTAATGTCCCGGTTGTGCTCTCGCGCACGAGGGCCCGGGGTCCGCCTTGACTATGATCCAGGATTTGGCAAGTCAGGTAATTACAGTGGAGCGACAGCCATCTGACCTCCATGACCCTGCTACCAGGGGAACCTGACTAGATTCGATCATTGATTCGATGCCACGCCCGCTACAGACTACTCACTGTGGAAAGCTACAAAAATCTTTAAATGTCCAACCCACCACTAACCTCCCATACGCAAGCACGATAACACATAGGCTTTTAATGACTACGAAAAAGCTGTAGCATTTGCTAAACACTTAAATGAAGTTTTCACACCAATCCATCAGGATATCATAGATTTAAATAATAACTAAATATTTAAAGGAGGAAAATCTGGAGAATGAAGAAGAGGACATAATAAGCTTCACAAAGAGTGAAATAAAGGCTTTCATAAAACAGCTAAACTCAAAAAATACACCGGGGTATGATCTCATAACTGCAGTCATCCTAAAAGAAGTTCCAGATGAAACCAAAACCTCTAACTTATTTGTACATATAACTCTGTTATACGTTTGTTATGGATTTAGCCTCCCAACTACGACTCGGCCGGTTTATGAAAATTGAAACCGCCTCGAAGGCGCTGAGGCGACACTAATCGTTCGCCGCGTACGATTTAGTTTTAATATTTTAAAATAAAATTTCATGCATTTTTCGGCACTGCGATCCTTATATCGGACGTATTCAAAATTAATTAGTATATTTAAGATTTATGTAAGAAAAATTTTAGAAGTTTAATTAAAATCTAATATCAGTTCAAGTCTTCGTTTTGTTTCACATCCTACTGTAGCCACTCACCATTATTGGCGAAGTTTTGGAGTAGTAGAGTCAGTACAAAAATTATTACTGATTTTCGTATCGCACGAATAGTCTACAACCTCTTACCTGCAAACGAGGTGCTGGCCTACTGTAGGAGAGCAGAATCCCTATCCAAACTTACTACATTATATTGTATTTTTTGCCTTCCCTTTTTATAATTGCAATTTTCTTTTTCCTTTTTATAAGTAATTCTTCAAAATTTTTTATCCAATGTCATCACGATTAAAGGAAACATCCCTTATAGATAAATTTAATAATCGTTTTGATAGTAAAAGAAATTTAGAACCCATTGACGAATATCGATCTTGATTCTATTTACAAGGCACTTCGAAATGTTCCCGATTTCGATGGAAATCCCAATGTGCTTATTAGATTTTTTAAATTATGCGACCAATTGATGCTTACGTAGATATATAAAACTCGACCCCGCTTATGAATTAATAAATTTTTCTTTGTTGAATGGCATTTTAAATAAAATTACTAGACAAGCCGCACAAATATTGGCCATTAATGGCACCCCAACCACTTGGGATGGAATTAGGAACTCATTAATAAAAAAAAAATGTGATTAGAGAGACGAGTCTGCTCTTTACACAAACCTCTTTATGCTTACTCAAGGCTCGGACACACCACAAGTTTTTTATGAACGTGTAACACATTTATTGGGTACAATTATGACCTATATCCAGTTACATGAGGATTTAGATACCACTGTGGAAGCTAAAAGAACGTTGTATCAAAAACTTGCGTTACAGTCTTATCTAAGAGGGTTGAATGAACCCCTTGGCTCGCGTATTACGTGTATGCAACCACAATCATTAGAGGATGCTCTTCAATATATGCATACTAGCACCGGAATCAATACACCAGTCCTCTTTACGAAAATTGTCACTGAGAAATACAGCGCTGAATGAGTTAGATTGCTTTTTCTTCTCCAATTTTTCATTCAGTAAAATAGGACACTGATTCTTGTAATGGCCTATCTGCTTGCATTTTTAACATTTTACAAATATTCCTCCTGTCCCTGTCATCTTGTTGACACTTGGACCGCCATGTTGTTGGCTATGCTTACTAGAGTTGTTCGTCTTGCCCTTTTTACTCTGCCAACTCTTCGCAACTAGTGCTGTACTACACTCCAACTCACTACCTTCTGCTGCACCAATATCAAGCAACTTCGTCTTGATCGTGTCAGCGGTAATAAGTATGTCTGAGTGTTCAATGACCATCATCATCGGCGAAAAACGTTCTGGAAATCCGGCTAACAGCAGAGAACCAACCCACTCCTCATTGATTTTAAAACCCGTACCGTTCAATCGTTGGAAAGTGTCTATAGATTTGGGTAACATAACTGGTCATTGACTCACAGTTTTCTAGTCTAATTAATATAAGGTGGCGCAGCAACGTTATTCTTCGCGAGAAACCCGAATCATCGAATAAGGATTTCAGCTTATTCCATAGCTCCTTAGTCGTTTTAACTTCTTTGATATGCACAAATAACGATGCATCGATAGTCAAAATTATTTTGCCTTCGCTCTTGCTTCCTGTGTTTATTCAGACGATACTGCACTTTCACTCTTTATATATGAGTCCATTCCGTCCAACACTAGCAAGTTTTCGGCTGCAAGGGCCCACTCTTCGTAGTTTTGCTTGCCCATTAATTTTGGAATATTCACTATACAGGGTGTAAAAAGACCGCTAGCATTAATTGAAACCTCATATTCTACCCATAAAACTAAACAACTTTCCCCAAGAAACATACCCGCGGAAACTCTTAGTTTAGGCAGAAATCGAGATTCTTTAAAAAAAAAAAAGTTGTATTTTTGTACTAAAAATATCAAGTATCGATAACTAAATCGTTCACAATTAATTTAGACACCTAAAGTTCAAATTTAAGTTGAAATAAATGCACTGTAAGTAAAAGAACGCAATGTAAAGCGTGCGCCCGGCCGCACACGTGTTACTACCTACCTACTCGTGACGCGCGCACGGCCGGAGGTAGGTACTACCTACAGCAGCCGCGCGCGCGCCAACCCGCCACCGGCCGTCCGTGGGCCCATGCGCATAGGCAGCAACACTGCCATGCTACCACTCAGTAAAGTTCAACAAGATAGGGGTACGCATACCTTAATACATTACCTAGACGTTTGCTTACGGTCATTCACATTATACTAAAATCGTACCCAGCACCTACCTACCGGCGATATCAGCAGTAAAGTTCACGATCGAAAGTCCTACCTACCTAGGTACATGATTGTATGACGACCATTCACATTACATGAGAATTTAACGTAGTAGGTATTTACCGCGGCGCGCACTTGCATGATCAGGCACAGGATCAGCTGTCTACCTACCTCACTTACGTACACGTTTGCTTACGGACATTCACATCATACGAGAATCGAGCCCAGTACCTACCACCTACCTACTGTCGATATCTGCAGAAAGTTCAGTGTGGCGCTTAGTCAAGGTATACCTACTAGTTAGGTTAAATACGCCAGAGCGGCCGCCGCGCGGGGTCAGTGACCACGGTCACGTGGGCGAGCGAGAGCCGTGCGCCGGACGATGTACATTGCGCGTCGCAATTAATTATTTTTTTTAGGTAGCGAAATTATGAAGTCATTTCCGCGGGTATATTTCTTGGGGAAAGTTGTTCAGTTTCATGGGTAGAATATGGGGTTTCAATTAATGCTAGCGGTCTTTTTACACCCTGTATAGTTACTCATTTTACACACTTTATACTATCAATTACTATATTCTAAACTGTATTTTGGCTGGACCATAACCTGTAATAATAAACAGCTTTGCAGTGAGTCTGATGAGTGGAAAAATTTATTAATTTGTTTTTTATACATCATGTTGACATTGTCCACAATAAAGAAGGACAATGCACAGAGAGTTTTGATATCAACCCAACAGAAAATGGGTTGAACCCGTGGAATGCGCGTTTGGGATGATGTCAAAAAATTGCTTGTTGTAAGCAATGCAATACGATGTAAATATGTGCAAAAAGCAACTAATATTGTCAAGGCAGTCTGTGTTTTGCACAATTACGTCCGAAAAGGTTTACCCTACAGAGCCCAAAATGTTGGTGCTCAATCGGAGGGTCACATGAATTTAACACCTGAGCATATTCAAGTAACCCCAAATTCATCAGAGAATATAAAAAACTATCTTGCAAGTTATTTCATTACTCCACATGGTTCGCTTCCCTGGCAATACAATAATTGTATATAATTTGATGATTTTATATTAAGTGTGAAAGTTTCAATAGTAACTTACCAAGTGAATGTTGCTAAACTGTTAAATTGAATTTGTTCCCAATTTTGTACCACGCCCTATCCACGACAACTTTCCTTACGTACTCCGGTAAGACGTAATTGTATAAACAAGGATATTTTTCAACCTCAGCAACAAAATTTGTATTCGTTGTTCGGACGCCATTATACGCAAAAAGAAAACAATTTTGTTAAATGAAAATGTATAGAACGCTTCACTATGGACAAAACAAAGAAATTCTTAGTATTGGGAGAAAAAAAATCCTTTCTAAAGAGATTTTTATAAGTGTAAACATTTATTCCAACCATGTAAATAATTTTAAATACAGAATTTTTTATTCTTTGATTTATATAGAAAATGGCAAGAAAATGTCACCCTCATAGGAAAACATGTACATTGAATCAGCTTAACCTACATTTGTTCCCTGATTGAGTCCTTGCACTCCATATAAAAACACTCCACACTCCACACAAAGTAATAGGACGTCATTCATAAAAGTCATAACAAACAATTTGATTTCTGTAGGATTGTTTATTTTCGTGAAAAATATTATTAAATAATGAGCAAAACAATTAAAAAGGAAGTGAGAGAGATAATTTTCAGCATGAATAATTTAGACAAAAGTTCAAGCTAATCGTGACCAAATAACTGAATGTTTACAAGAAGGACTGACAAGGACTGACAAGGACAAATTCATCATCACAGCCCGCAACAGTCCACTGCAGGACTTAGGGCCTCTCCCACGAAAGGGGAGGTTATTGCCATAATCTCCACGCTTGGCAGGCGGGTTGGAGATCGCAGTGTTTAAATATAATAATGGAAAATGCTGCTGCCCATTTTCCAGACTACGAAGACTCTTGATTTTTTGACTCGAAAACATTAGTCGCCTTGTACGACACCCATGAATGTAAGGGGTTGGTGCTACAAGGACAGATTATCCCCAGATTATTGACAAATTCACAATTTATAATTTTTACAACTGTCAGTCAATACGGACTAATCGTGGACCTTCTAATAGTATAATACCCAATATATCCGCTAGATACAGTACGGAGAGAAGACAACCCGACTTTGCTCAAAGAAGTTTGCCGAGATAATTACCAAATTAGAGTTATGGTAAACATCATTTTGACCATAACTTTTTTCTCACAACGATTCAAGAGCTTTTAGTACCGCTAAGGATCAGCAAAAGAAGGCCGAAATGTAAATTTTAGTCATTTCCATTAAATATTCGTACAGAGCTGTCCTTAATTGTGCATAAACGTAGAAATTATTGCTACGCCAATGATTTCAAGCACACATGCCTACGTGTTGTAACACCCATTCCCCTGCCCCTACTTACTTACATGACTGAGATGTCTCTAGCTATAAGACGTGTAGATTACACATAAATACATTGGCCGTACATCGTGATCGTCTAGCTTTAGATACATTAAAAGGACCCTCTACGTTGTGTGTTTGATAAAATCGTATGTCGAAATGACATCTTTAAGTTTATAAAATATTTCAAAATTAAAGGAAAACTCACTTAAAGGAAATGCGTTATATGATGCGGTGTATCTCACCGAACGGAAAAGTAAATCGTACAACTAGCGGGAGATCAAGTCCGCAACCAAGATAAACATATTAAAAGCCGCGCACGAATGAAGTCTAAATTATCCGTGAAACAAATAAAACATAAGAAAATAACCACAACTATATAAATACAAAAATTAGGTTCGTCAAATTAATGCACCGTGTAAAATACGCGAGTCAAATGAAACATCAATTCCGCGCATAAAATAAGAGTAATCAAAATTTGTATGAGTAGACAAAACAAGCAAAATATAAATTAAGAAACATGCAACTTAGCTCTGGAACTGATCTTCATCATATCTAGTCGGCGGGCGATCAATGGCAGGCGATCGACGCACGTCGCGGCTTCCGAGCGTATACCTCTTCTTTCTTCGTGGCCACTTCTATCCCTATGGCTGCGAGATTTGCCTAACATAGACCTGACCCTAATGAGTTGTGAAATATGGACCTTTAGGTCTCGGAAATAGCCTAATCGATAGGAAAACCTGGGCTCCCTTCCAACCTACACACCAGGCCAACACATGAACATATGGACCACACGTCCTGCTCATGCGTCCAGCGAAACCTCGACATCGAACGAACCAGTGACTTATTGTCCACTCGATCAAACCGTCACACGTATTCCGATCATCTCGTCGTACTTCCGTTCCGGCTAAATTGGCTTGCAAGCGATCGAGAGACTACTATTTTAATTTATTTACGCGCACGCGGTATGTATCAATATTGGTGTCGGGACGCTTATGACTGAGCCCACCTATCGAACTAACTCGATTTTCCATGTCCGCGATTTAAATGTCGTCAAAGCATTAAAAGCACAAAGTTTTTAAGCGAACAAAGGGCAGAGTCATACCAAGATCCGGTGGCAAACCCACGGTGATAAACCGTCTAAAAGTACATGGAGCACAAATCAGTTTCCCGATCCTACTCAACAGAGCGTGGTCCACGTCCGATCCGGCCCTGGTTCCCTGTGTAGTGATGTTTTCTATGAGCGGGACGAGTCGTAAACGTGTATAAACAACTATTCATTTTATTCTCAATAAAATAATATTGAGCTAAAATGAGTAAATTACACAAGAAAAAGAACCCCGATACGTTTATTGACCCGGCCACAACAGGTGCCATTCGGCTCGGCAAGAGGTGCAGAACAGAACTGTGCCCATATGTGTACTCTAAGTGATAGTTATTTAATTTTTATATATTTAGAAGTAGAGAATTTATTTTACGGACGTATCGGATTTAATTATTCGAAACAGTGTCTTTAAAGAGAATAACTAGTAATCGGTTTAATTTGACTAAACAACTTTCAGTATCTATAACACAAAACATGCCTATCTTCATCTTTCACTCTTCAGTATAACTACGTGATGGCCCTACCACCCTAAATATATAATTCAAAATCAGACTTACTGCAAATGCTAAAATGCTAAAAACTAAAATAGTAGACGATATATAACACTATGAAACCACCACACAAGAGATACCTAATGTTCGTACAAAATGTAGACCATTGACACTAGCACTCAACAACATTCTCAACAATCCCCGCGGTGCCTGCGCGCGCGCTCTCCTCGTATCAAGGCAAAATCTCCCTCGCCTAAGAACCATCCAGTCCCGAGACCTTAGACCAACTGTCGTTCCCGTCTTTCTTCCCTTAGCCCCTCAACCCTCAATCCTCAAGCGTGAGAAAACCAACCATTTGACCAACACGTGTTACGCAATTTATCCATGAATAACAAGGTCCGCCCGTCGGAATTCTTTGTTTTTTCCGGGACTATATCGCCTCTGTATTTAAAATATATTGACGCAACGCTAATGACAACGCAGGTCATAAAAGTAAAGAAAGGCTCTCGCGTGCCATAAAGACAAACGCGGGTACCATTTTTACTAAAAATATTACAATAGAGACTAGGGAACAATATGCCTGCTGTGAAGGAAGGAAGTCCACGCCGTTTCTAGTTAATTGCCGTCCCCAAAACATCTTAATAAATCTTATTTCTGCCAATAGCCCACATGTGCGCAGCGGCGTCGGTTAAAGTCCCGAAAAAGGCATTTCGAAAAGGATTCTTTGTGTTATTTGTTCTATGGTATTTCCAAATTGCAAAAGCGATCACAATGCACTCCAATATAAAACTCGCCATTAAAGTTGTATGCTCTTATTTAGTAACACAAACTTACTTATTAAACACGACATATGAATACTTTTAAAATCACATACCTATAGTGATGTAGGTAATAACTAATCTACTGGAACGTACTTATGGCACATAAGGATCGTTACAGTGTGTAGGTAATTTGCGCGTTATTGGCTAGAAAATGTTAGGTTAGCTTGAAGCCACACTCTGAAAAAACTAAAAAAATAGAATATGACCTTGAAATTTCTAAATTCCCTATGTCTCCTTGGCTTTTCTCATTGGTACTTTATAATGTTAGTACACTATACTTGTAGAGAGGGATAGAAAATGTCGTGCCCACAACATTTTTAGGGGCTAGATCCACGCCTGACAATGATGATGATGATGAGCCACTATTTATACTGTTCTACTAGTCGGACAAAGAAGTCAGACCACATGGCCAGAGGGTGACATATCTCGATTTTAATCTGAAACAAAGTTACTTATTCAGTACCTACCTCCCGTCTTATCAGCATGGAACACGTTACATATCGAGTATCCTTTCTTATTTTGCAATGGAATGAGAATATATCATTATTCAAGAATTCATTGACGTACGTATGACAAAATGAAGGATTTTCTCTGAGCACAATATTATTATGAGTAATCATACGCTCTTGCCTTTGTGTCTACTATCTAATCATGATAACGTTGATAGATTATTGATTTGGGTAGCTAACTACGTACGTACCTATCAAAATATGGATATCATTTACCGTTAATTTTAGTTATTATTGATTCATAAACCCTGGAAAATACCTAACTCAGAAACAGCCCCAATGTGTCTCTTTTGAGCTATTTTCAAAAATTAAATTTTTCGTTTTAGTTAAACTTTTACAAGTTTTTTAAATTTACAATGTTTGTAAATGTCTTCACTTCACTTCCTGGCGTATGTAATTTGGATGACAATGCTACTTCCATCATGATGTCGTACCATGATGACATCATTGTGATTGAGCTTTTTGGAATGGTCTTGATGAGTACTATACCGTACGTATATAAGTACTATTGACGCAAAACGAGGGGTGTTATAAATTTGCAGAACGCGTGTAAATTTTTATCGTTTCTCATTACATCGCTAGTTACGAAATGGGACGCCTTGACCATGAAACAGGATTCGATATTTTGATGAATGATGCTGATTTTCCCTATTTTTGAACCGTACTATTTCGAAGTATTTGCTACATGGCGACACTGCTGTTCGAACCCGGTAAATCGGGGTATGAGTCGGACCCCTTAACCACTAGCCCACTGACGCTCTCAGGGTCTCGACAGGGTTAGGTACCAGAAGTTAAAAATGTATGTCAGAATCGTGGCAATTGGAACAATATGGTCAGCTAAATAAAATAGATTTAAATACCTTTAGCATTGATGCTGCATAAACGCTCATAAATAGTAAATAAATATTGGATTTATTTTATAAATAGGGAAGTTCCCTTCACAATTGTTTGCTTTTAGATAAGTAAGTGTGGAGATATCAATGATATACCCTTATCAGTATTATTAATCGATATCGTTTTGAATCGAACCTAATTTCATTAGTACTGAATTTCGAGGTCAAAATTGGTAATTATTTAACATATTGTGCAATCTTTTGTAAACTTACTCGATTTTAATGTCAATTATAAATTTAAAAGATACATTAGATAGGCTAGAATTATCAACAATAGATTAGGTCACCTACTTAGTTACGTATGATTCATAATGAAGAACTCCATCAAGGCCAAAAACCACGAGTTAACACTGCACTGTTGCAACAATAGCTTTCTGCAAACCTTTATGTAGTAACCCCTACTACAGCTGACGAACTGAATCTCTAGCTTATATTATTCTCCTACTATTCAACAGAATCGTAGTTGCAAGTCTCGTTACGCCCATCTACAAAAGAACGAGGTACGAACGAAACCTCGCCAGAACTGCTCCGCGTCGGAAATAGTCGAAATGCCAAAATGGCTACAGTTCGGGCTTTAGTACCATGGATCTTTGCTGTCAAAATCCTAGAGGGGACCTAATGCAGTAGGAATCAACTCCTGTATTAACCATTTCTCGATCTGCAAAGAGTCCTAGACAGTATCTTCTGGAGGTGATCCGGTGGGCCCTAAGTTCCAAATTTAGTTTTGGACAGTATCATCACTGAGGTCTTTGTTAAAAGCATCGTCCATAGGCCATACAAAAACATTCCCGATTAGCATGGGTTTTCATTAAAGATTAGCCATGAGCCCTTAATTGTTCTGTGTTTTGCTCGATGTGTTCTCAAAAATAAGTGAAAGAGTATGTAGGTTATCGTTTCTCATTACATCGCTAGTTACGAAATGGGACGCCTTGACCATGAAACAGGATTCGATATTTTGATGAATGATGCTGATTTTCCCTATTTTTGAACCGTACTATTTCGAAGTATTTGCTACATGGCGACACTGCTGTTCGAACCCGGTAAATCGGGGTATGAGTCGGACCCCTTAACCACTAGCCCACTGACGCTCTCAGGGTCTCGACAGGGTTAGGTACCAGAAGTTAAAAATGTATGTCAGAATCGTGGCAATTGGAACAATATGGTCAGCTAAATAAAATAGATTTAAATACCTTTAGCATTGATGCTGCATAAACGCTCATAAATAGTAAATAAATATTGGATTTATTTTATAAATAGGGAAGTTCCCTTCACAATTGTTTGCTTTTAGATAAGTAAGTGTGGAGATATCAATGATATACCCTTATCAGTATTATTAATCGATATCGTTTTGAATCGAACCTAATTTCATTAGTACTGAATTTCGAGGTCAAAATTGGTAATTATTTAACATATTGTGCAATCTTTTGTAAACTTACTCGATTTTAATGTCAATTATAAATTTAAAAGATACATTAGATAGGCTAGAATTATCAACAATAGATTAGGTCACCTACTTAGTTACGTATGATTCATAATGAAGAACTCCATCAAGGCCAAAAACCACGAGTTAACACTGCACTGTTGCAACAATAGCTTTCTGCAAACCTTTATGTAGTAACCCCTACTACAGCTGACGAACTGAATCTCTAGCTTATATTATTCTCCTACTATTCAACAGAATCGTAGTTGCAAGTCTCGTTACGCCCATCTACAAAAGAACGAGGTACGAACGAAACCTCGCCAGAACTGCTCCGCGTCGGAAATAGTCGAAATGCCAAAATGGCTACAGTTCGGGCTTTAGTACCATGGATCTTTGCTGTCAAAATCCTAGAGGGGACCTAATGCAGTAGGAATCAACTCCTGTATTAACCATTTCTCGATCTGCAAAGAGTCCTAGACAGTATCTTCTGGAGGTGATCCGGTGGGCCCTAAGTTCCAAATTTAGTTTTGGACAGTATCATCACTGAGGTCTTTGTTAAAAGCATCGTCCGTAGGCCATACAAAAACATTCCCGATTAGCATGGGTTTTCATTAAAGATTAGCCATGAGCCCTTAATTGTTCTGTGTTTTGCTCGATGTGTTCTCAAAAATAAGTGAAAGAGTATGTAGGTGTGTTCCAAAGTAAATAATACATAAAAGTTCTGATTAAATATCACCATATTGGATCATCACGCCGCCAGTGAAAAGGTCTAAAATTCAGGGAACTTCGCACTAATTAATTATTCTTATTAAGGATTATCGTAGGTAAGTGCCTACCAAAATAAAACAAAATGGCTACCTACTTACTGATATACGATAACGTCCCGATAAGATACACCAAATCAGCTTGTAAAACTGATAGTCACACCGAGCCCTTGTTTATTTGAACACGTATTCAATACTACTGATATTAAAAGGTAATCAGTGAATGTTTAATATAATAATAAAATAAAATGAGGTAAAACATTTCGGCGATCTTCCAAGGCAGAAAACCAACAGAATGGAGAACTCGAAGAAATATAGAAATGTGCGCCAAGAACGTTTAGATATGATTAATAGTGATGCAGATAATGCTGAAGTGACCGAAGGAAGAATCATCCATGCGGAAAGACTTTCTTTTATCAGAAGCACCGATGTAGGGGAAGCATTGATGAAAGATGCTGGGGGATTTAATCCTCCAGCTTACTTATTGCCAGTCGATGATCAGAGTAATGTAAGAGTACGAGAAGAATCAGGAAGTCTAGACGAGGATGAAAATTCAATAAATTGGAAAGCGCTTTATATTGAAGCAAAGACTTATGAATTAGACAAATTTGATAAAAACATGATGTTAATATTTAATCAAGTTGATGTACCCGGATACGAGCATAGACAAGGGACTGAGAAAGACGTGGATGCTTTGCAGAATACGTTCGGACCTCTCGGGTTCGTATGCACGGAACATCGGGATTTAAACGAGGGGGAGATTTTTGATGAGCTGGAAAGGGGTGAGTGTTTAAAAACATTAAGCAACCAATTGGAGCTAAGAGCGTCGGTGGCCTAGCTATGGTTAAGGTGCTCGACTGGTAAGCGAGAGGTACCGGTTTCGAACTCCAGTGCGGCCATGTAACATGTCTAATCAGAATTATGAACGTTAGTTGAACACTAAATGCTGTTACGGTGAGTGAACACATCGCGATTAAACTGCTCATTCAGCTGACAGAATATGTAACCATGGTTCAATCTTGTCAAGCTCTCCTGTTAACAGAGTCACGGAGGTCAGATGGCAGTCGCCCCACTGTAATTACCTTATCTGCCAAATCATTGTCAAGGTGCGCCCCGGGCCCTCGTATGTGAAATCACAACTGGGATATTAACGCCAAGATAATGATGATGACGGAGTTTAAAGACCTACAAATTTAAAACAATACACAGCAAAGTTATCCTATATGTAGTCATATGTTATAGCCGTGTGGAAACGTAAAAGAAGAAATATTGGGATATTATAATATCTAGCATATTTATGAAGTGTATTTGACGATAAGTGGTGTGATTTCCAGTGATCAAAACAACAGACTTCACTGACATTGGCTGTGTGGCGGTCTGCATCTTAACTCACGGAGAAAATAATGGAATGTTGTGGGCGAAAGACAAAACGTATAGTGAAGTTAAGGTGCTGAATTACTTCAAAGGAGATAGAAATTCAACATTTCTCACGAAGCCAAAACTTCTAATAATTCAGGTAAATAATAATAATAAGTAATAATAAATATGCTTGGATAAATTGTAATAATTTTAATGCAATAAAGTTTTTAAATAAATAAATAAATTCACACAGCGCTATCTAGCCCCAAAGTAAGCAAAGCTTGTGTTATGGGTATTAGATAACCGTTAAACTACATATATACTTTTTTTTAATACTTATTTAACTTACATTCAGTCGCCGGCACATTCAGGCGACTGGATGTGCAACCATGATCCAATCTGGTCAGGTTTCCTGGTAGCAGGTTCACGGAGCTCAGATTATTTTTTAACAACAGTGATATTCACATGAAATATGTAATGTAAACTGTGCGCAAATTCAGTGCCAGACATGATAATTCGAAGTAGCATTCGCCCGTCTACGTAGCTCAAGGCTATTGACTATGAACAGACAAAAATGAACACATATACAACATTATAATAGATTAAGAGTATTTAACATACTCAACGCACTTGCGGTCGAATCGAATCGCGGCAAATTGACGACCTGAGACCGTAGTTCAATTGGTTTATATGCCGGAGATTGATTTAGAGTTTTATTGCCACGCAGAGTGTCCCGGGTTCGATTCCCGGCCGAGCAGAAATTGAAATTATGAATTTGATGTTACGGGTCTGGGTGTTCTACCTATAATAAGTACGTATTTAAAAATATATAAGTAGGTTATCAGATCTCTGGCACCTATAGCACAAGCTTAGCTTACTTTGGAGCAACATGGCGCTGTGTGAATTGTTCAAGCATAATTATTTTATATTTACTGTAGTTGTTGATGTATATTTTCTGTAGTCCATTCGCTCAAACGTCTATTCGTGCAAATATCTATTCGCTCTATTGTCTATTCGCGCAAACGTTCATTCGCTGTAATTTCGCAAATTTTTAATGGCGCATCATGCAAAAACAAATGACGTCCTCTTAATTTTTTTATATGTCAGGCTTGTCGTGGTCCGAAGTCAACAAAGGCTGCCAGGACGTTCCAGGAGCAATCGAGCATCCGCAAGGATCACAAGGAACCGCAGCATTACCACCTTCCGATCGAAGCTGACATTCTAGTCCTCCATGGCTCAGCTTTGAATACACCTAGTCTAAGGTAAAACACTTTATTTACTTATTTAAAAAAATATTTGTACTAGAAAGCTGAAATTTGGTGTGGATATTTATATATAATATTATTAATCATGTAAAATTTGTAAAAAATAATATATTATTATTACCTTATTTGGGTACCTCGTTATTTGGGTATGACAGATATATTTATCGTATATGACATAAAACAAAACAAAACATATCTGTCGGATGACAGATTAATTTTGCTACCATTATAATGTCATGGATGCACAAAATTTCTCTTTTAACTCACTTTTAAGTCACGGCACACTACACTGACCGAGTCACCCACTTTTTAGTTTTTTCGACCTGGTTCTGATTTTAGAGAATGAATCACTGGTTTAATTAAAGTTTTATGTATTAAGTATTCGATAACCCAAACCCGCCCTCACAATAAAATTTTAGATATTTCGTGATTTCTTGTCGTCTTGACTGTATGTATGCTTGAATGGTTTTTATTTCAATTCCTGCAATATTCAAAATCTTCAAAAATGTTATATTAATCGATTGCAACCGGCTGTCATGAGATTAGGGGGAACGCTCGTAGGCGTAGGAGGGGGGGGGATGGGCCGTGCCTTGTGGGGGTTACCTGACTTTTGCTCTTTTCAGCTTGTATCGCTTTTTTTTTAAACAAAATGTCGAATTCTGAAAGGAAGACTCTTCATCATATCAGCCAGAAGACGCCCACTGCTGGGCATAGGCCTCCCCCAGAGATCTCCACAAAGGCCGGTCCTGTGCTTTTCGCATCCAGCTGGTACCTGCGATCCTTACCAGGTCGTCAGTCCACCTTGTGGAAGGCCTACCCACGCTGCGTCTTCCGGCACGTGGCCGCCACTCGAGAACTTTACTGCCCCATCGGCCATCTGTTCTTCGAGCTATGTGCCCTGCCCACTGCCACTTCAGTCTGGCAACCCTTAGAGCTATGTCGGTGACCTTGGTTCGCTTGCGGATCTCCTCATTTCTGATTCGATCGCGCAAAGAGACTCCGAGCATAGCTCTTTCCATTGCCCTTTGGGTAACAGTGAGCTTTCTTATAAGGCCCACAGTGAGCGGCCACGTTTCAGTTCCGTATGTCATCACTGGCAACACACATTGGTCAAAGACCTTCGTTTTGAGACACTGCGGTAATTGGGACGAAAATATATGGCGTAGCTTCCCGAATGCTGCCCAACCGAGTCGGATTCGTCGATTGACCTCTTTCTCGAAGTTGGACCTACCTAACTGAACTATTTGTCCTAGGTATGAATAGTCGTCAACAACTTCAAGTGGAATGCCTCCAACTGTCACTGGAGTAGGCACAACATGGACATTCGACATAATTTTCGTCTTGTCCATGTTCATTTTAAGACCTACTTGTTGAGAGGCACTACAGAGGTCATCGAGCATTTTGCCCAAGTCTTCCAGGGTTTCAGCCATGACTACGATATCGTCAGCAAATCTGAGGTGAGTAAGGTGCTCGCCGTTAATATTGATGCCAACTCCGTCCCAGTCCAGAAGCCTAAAGATATCCTCCAGTGCAGCAGTGAACAACTTCGGTGATATGACATCACCTTGTCTAACACCCCGCTGCAGCTGGATAGGTTCTGTGGTCTTATCCTGGAGACGAACTGACATAGTGGCGTTTTCGTACAAACCCTTCAGTGCTTCGATATATCGATAGTCAATTTGGCACCGCTGTAGAGACTGGAGCACCGCCCAAGTTTCGATCGAATCGAAGGCTTTCTCATAGTCCACAAACGCCAAGCATAATGGCCGGTTATACTCTTCGGTCTTCTGTATAACCTGCCGCAGCGTATGAATGTGGTCTATGGTACTAAAACCTTTTCGGAATCCGGCTTGTTCGGGAGGCTGGAAGTCATCAAACCTGCGTGCGAGACGATTCGTAATGACTCTCGAAAACAGCTTATACACATGGGTCAGCAGCGATATTGGTCTGAAGTTCTTCAAGAGAGCCTTATCACCTTTCTTAAAGAACTACTGATACCGTTTTTTTATGCTGATTCGAGCACCGCGGGCCCCCGCCCAGTCTCTGCAGCGAACGGCACAAAGTCGTGTGCTGCCTCCAACAGTATTACAGCCCTGTTTGAGGCTCGCCGTCAGTAGCAGAACTAGAGCGGTAACAGCGGTGCCCAGGCATATGGCGCAAATCCTGTACGGGCGCAGAAATGACCGGCTCACAACTTATACGAGTGTAGTGTAGACACGCGGTGTAGTCAGGGCAGATTTTGTGGGTACACACTGCCAGCGTCGCGTTTTTAAGTCAAACTCCGAGCTCGCTCCTTCATTAATTTGTTACTTTTATTATGTTTGCCTGAGACAAATTTCGAAAATTTTTGAAATAAATACTCTACCTGCGCCGTGTCGGTTACATATTAGAAAAACAAAACTTTATTGAGCAAATTTTAAAAAGACTATGAATGAATGATGAAATTTTAAAATAATAATGATCACCTAATCAAAAGTTCTACAGACCAAAGTCTGTAATACTAACGTTTAAATTACCTAGTTATAGCTTGACCAGCCACAGAGGTGACCTATCAATGGTGGCGCTGTTCTGCGGAACACCGGAAGTTGTATAATTTGTAGTCAAATTCATGTGGCGCTATAAGAATGTCAGATGGACAGTGATGTGATCGTACATTTTGACACAACGATATATTTTTTATTGAATAAAACGTTGATTAAATAATAAATATTACCTATTTATGTTCCAGTAAACATACATCCTATCCTGCTAATACTATATGGATGGATGGATGTACTTATGTTACTCCGTCACGCAACTAATCAATAATTTTGATAAAATGACTTAATCTTCTTATTATTGGTAAAATATGCCCAAAATAGCACGTAGGCTACATTTGGGGATTACAATACAATACATACAATTCATTGGGGGAAAAAACGCCCGCAAGAACGGGTCGGCAATGTAAAACCGAATTCTACGCTGACGCAGATGCGAGCAAAATCTAGTACTGGATATATAGGTTCATAACATCATGCCTGTCTTAAACCTACCTAAGAAATATCGGAGAAGCTAAGGTGGTTCGTCACCCATACTTAATTTCTCTTACCATTCTTTCATTCGTTTGTGTGTGTAATTATAATTCGGTTTATAGGTAGTGTTAGTAAATATATCGATATAAAATAAAGCAGTTAAACAACAGCGCAATTCGCCGCTAGGCGTTGTTTTGTGATTTGATTATATTTATTTTTTATTGCTTTAGTTTATATTAGGTAATACCTAATATAAAATAAAGCATGTAGAAATCCATTTTACGCTTAATTTGATACATATACTAAAGACTAATTGCACATACATTAAAAACTTCAAACCCTTGAAGGAATGTACAACTATGAGTCATAATATAGGTTTTAAGACTTTCGTGGTTATTCACTACACTTTCACTACACATAAAATCGGGTTATTTTTAACTATAAGATGCTATAGCTTTTGTTTGTGTAAGTCTTGTTGATTGTCCTAAATATCAACAAATGTGGGCTAAAATATCCACCGACTGGACCCCACAAAACGTAACTAGGAAGCGCGGTAGGCCCAGACGGAGATGGCGGGACGAGTTGGATGCCGTTTGTAAGGATTGGCCGACGAAAGCATCCGACCGTAAGTCGTGGAAGATGGATAGGGAGGCCTTTGCCCTGCACAGAAGTGGCTACAAGAAATAAAAATATAATTTGATTAGAAATGTTTTTTTACTGTACATCTAACAACTTTTGGTCAGTCGTCCATTTGATGAAACATACATTTGGATTATAAACTTTGCTAAATAAAACATTTTGTCTTTGAAATTTTGTTATTTCATTTATTGTTCTTTCAAAATTTACTCAATGAAGTTTTGATTATATAACCGCTGTATAAAATCCCAAGCTCGCTGTGCTCGCTCATTCATTAGTTCTTTTATTATTTTCATTCCAGCTTGGTTGAGCAAACATTCAAAAAGTTTTGAGCTCGCTATGCTCGCTCATTTCTTTATACATTAATGCTGCCCGCATAATCAACCCGGATTTTAAGGGCCAATGTACCAAAATATCCTAGCTCGCTACGCTCGCTCAGGCCTTTTGAGAAAAAAATCTTAATTAATTTGATTTCGCTACTTTTTTAAATCGTATACGCCTCTCCAAACATTGTGAGCTCGTTCATTCATTAGTTTGTTTTACATTTAATGTGTTCACACCAGTTCTTTTGAGCTAAGTTTCAAACAATTTCGAACTCACTACGCTCGCTCATTTTTTAAACATTCACGTCGCCCACTATCCCATCAATTCAGATTTAAGAACCAACATATCAAAAATTCTAAAAACTACTGAAAACTAACTCCTAACTTGAAAACTGGATCCGCGTTGGGTGGCTTTAATTGTGCTGATTCGTGCTCAATGTCTGGCGATCGACTGGGCTTCATCGGCCACCTCAGGGGCCAGGCCCCTAGAAAATAGCCCTAGTATATAATACGCCAATGGAAACGCTTTTCATACATATTTTATGTAGATAACCCATTAAAGAAGTCTTTTAGGTAACCTTATTTATCCATTCTTTAGAGGGGTTCGTTTGTGCTATTGGCCGTAAGTAAATGTATCAAAATGAGCGTGAAATGGATTTCTACATGTCAATAATATAAAACAAAGCAATGAAAAAGAAAATAGGTAAATCACGTAACAACGCCATCTAGCGGCAATTTGTGGTTTTACCGATTTATCTGCTTAATTAAAAACCTATAGAAACCCATTTTGCGCACCATTGAATATAATTACTACGAGTATTAATCATAATTCGATTACTAAACACACAATGAAAAAATGGAAAATCTTAGTGTGACCCCCTTAACGATTCCCTTTTATTCATTATGCATTCAGTTCTCCGACGTCTACTTGGGCACAGATAAAATAATATTATTCTTAGGGCTGTTGTTATTCATCAACAGAGTGCTTCCAACGAAATACTCATAAAGTAATGTGGATCATAATGTGTACGAATTGTATAATCTTACTAACTATTATCTTTCTAGGTGTGAGTTAAACGGGTCCTGGCTTATCCAAGCCTTGTGCAACAATGTTGAGAAGCTGGCGGCTGATGAAGACCTGGAGTCCATCCTATTAGAGGTGAAAAAGTCAGTTGCCATTTACAAGTAAGTATTGCTGACATGGTGTTTTCTCAGCACACTCTATTACACTCTATCACTATCACACTCTATCACTCTATTACATTCATACACTTTCCAGTGAGTGCCAAAAGCCAAGATTCTGGCACATCTCTTTTGCATCTTCCACATTCATAGATTCTTTTTAATACTTAATACCACGGTTTAGACGATCTGAGTGGTTCGATGGTTAAAATGCCGGTCTGCCACGCAAAGGTCCGGGTTCGATTCCCGGCCGAGCAGAAATTGAATGATGAATTTTAATATCGGTTACGGGTCTGGGTGTAACACCCAGACGTATAAGTATGTGTTTAAAAAGTGCATAATTAGTATAGGTATCAGTTGTCTAGCACACATAACACAAGCTTTGCTTACTTTGGGGCTAGATGCCGCTGTATGCATAGTTCAAACATATTTAATGTTATTATTATCAATGTTACAAAGGTACCTGCTTCATAGCAATAAGTACTACTGTGGGCTTGTACAATATTATTATGTACCTACCTAGTACGAAAAGTTCTGAGTTTTTTTTGACGCATTTTATAAACAGCACCGATTTGACGGAACCGTAGAACGACCCCAGAATGAGCAGTCCACTCTAAGCCCCGCTTGTAGTGGAGTAGAAATAGTTTTAGAAGTGGAACTAATTGCAACAGAAATGATTACTGCGACAAATGGTAGGTAATACGCTTTTAATCAACAAACTAAAAATATACACCTGTACCTTTGCTGCTTCTGCTGGTTTTTCGTAAATATCTCGAAAACAGTGCGTCCTATGGGAATATGGTCCATGACTAAATTACAGCCTAATACTCTACAAATTTTTATTCACATGCTTTTTCCAATTCTTAACCGTTTACGAGCAAAATGCGGTGGCGGTAAGCAAAATACCTTTTTCTTAGGGAATTGTATTGAAAATATTCCAATTTTCAATTAGTTCTACATTAAGCCCCATTTTCTGTTAATTCTCCCCCACTATTGCACAAAATTTTTAGAATGACGTATAACTTTTTTTTGTATTAAGTTTTTTGTTTAAGTATTAGCTTACATGCGTTTAACAATTTTGTGCAAGCCGCTCTAAATTTTTTAATACCATCTAAGTATCTTAGCAAATAGGATGCAATATCTGTTCTCCATGTAAGCGGTAAATACGACCGTTTGTACCGAGTTGTACCCACTGGGAATACCCAGTCCTACCTAGTAACGTCCCTACTGAGCACGATCGGGAACTACGAGTCGTAGTATGAGACAGAGCCATTTTATTGCGCATGTCACGATAAAATGGTTTACCATCAACGCCCATAACAGTCGACTGAAGGACTTAGGGCCTCTCCCACGAAAGGGGAGGTTATCGCCATAATCTTCACGCCAGGCAGGCGGGTAGGAGATCGCAGTGTAGTAAAATTTGACAATGGAAAACGCTGCTGCCCATTTTCCAGCCGACGGAGAGATCTTTTGCTAAGAAAACATTAGTCGCCTTGTACGACACCCACGAGTGTAAGGGTTGGTGTTATTCTACTCTGCTGGACACCACACTAACAAAATAGTTTACTCTCTACAAAATAGTTTACGTCTACTAAAATGTGTTTAAATTGACGAGTCACATTATTAGCTGTGCTATTAAGTTCTCTAAAATATACATACCAGTCATAATATTTTGACTCCACACAAAACCCATGCTTACAGATGGTTTAGATACCTCAAGCCTCCGCAGAGACGATGGCTCTGTGTGTTCTCTACCGTCTATACAACGAGTAATGTTCTGAAAAACTGTTTAACAGCCATTTTTCTGTCACCAAACCCTTCAACGATGGGACAGATGTTGAGTGAGCTCCTTTGCGCTATAACATGGGGTTCTGTAAAAGGCATGTCTACAGATACCTCCAAGACCGGCACCGCATCCTCTCCCGTTAGGTTACCTATATCTTGGACGACGACGGTGGCCGCTTTCAGATGGACCTCACCTGGCACCCACGTGTGCCACCCTAGACAACCAATAGATATACTAAATAGTAGTAGGAGCTGCCAGGCTGACGTAGCAGTGGGCAGGTCACATAGCTCGAAGACCAGATGTCCGATGGGGCAGTATAGTTCTCGACGCAGACGCAGTGTGCCTGGGCCTCCTATAAGGTGCACCGACGACCTGGTATAGATCGCAGCTGGATGCGGAAGGCATAGGACCGGCTTGTGTGGAGATCTCTAAGGGAGGCTTGTGCCCAGCAGTGGGCGGTTTGGGCTGATATGTTTTTTATTTTTTTCTGAGTGACCTACCTATCTAGTAAGTAGAACATTATAATTACAATCTAGCCTAAAGACTAATATGTAATTTGAATTTCACATAATTTGCTAAGTTAGAATAACTAAGAATGTGTCCATTCACTTTTTTCTCAATGTCTCTATTAAGGCAAAGACACATTGATCCTGCGTTCTTTGTATTAAGCACTCGTTGCACTACATGTCTTTTATATTCACAACACTAACTCAAAAGGTTTTGTCCTTTTTAGTCTTCGTACCATGTTCGTGTTATCGAGCAACTGGATTGCCTTGGCATTCACATGATGATGAAGCCTTTTTTCATGAGCTTCAGCGTATTTCTTCATTGTAGTTGAAACAAAATCCACCTTCAGGTCCCGGTGGAGATCATCGTTTCTTATGTACCAGGGCACATTAACCGTGCCCTTTAGTACTTTGTTTTGAAAACGTTGTATTATCTGTATGTTAATTTGTTTGGTACAGCCCCATAGCTGGATACCGTAAGTCCCTATCGGCATTAGGACTTGCTTGTACAAGAGTAGTTTGTTGTGTACTGATAACGATGAATGCTTACCAAGTAGCCAGAATACATTTTCTTGTAGCGAAGTTCTAACTCGTTTCTTTTTGACGTGAGCTCTCCAGCAAAGCTTAGTGTCTAATGTCATGCCTAGATATTTTGCTGTATTTTCGTAGGGTATTGGTTGGTTGTTTATGAATACCTGATGATATAACGGTCTTTTATTAGTAAAATCGACGTGAACCGATTTTGATTCATCAAATTTAATTCTGATATGGCTGATATGATGATGATGATGAGTAGTTGCTGATGGTAATCTTATTCTACCTCTAATTCGCAGATCCTACAAAGAAACCAACGACGAAGGCGTGACCGAGCTCCTGACACAAATGCCAGTTGTCACGTCGACGCTGTTAAGGAAGCTGTACTTCCACAGATCTGGCTTCGTAGTGAAGGACGCCTCTGGCCCGATCACCGTCCAACCCCCAAAACCAGATGAAGTCTTCTCAAGTGGAAATACTAGTAGGAGGGACACAGCAGCTGATACAATCATGTGCCGGTGCGCGATGAAGCATTTCGCCTATACGCGAGATTTAGTGAGGTGTGTAACATAGATAACTATCTATTAGACAGTAAGTGACAAAAAAACATTTTTTATTGGCCTGATCTTCGACTTTTCGTAGCGATAAAACTTACATATCCTCTTGTGTAGGTTCTAAACTAGTTGGCTTCATATCCTCTTAGCAGTTTCGCTTTTTAGCCACATTAAAGTTGGTTTCTTGTACTCGACGCGAACCTACGGCGCCCTCAGTGAGTATATATCTATAAGTGTTATAAGCTATGCAAGGTGGCCGCACTAACAATACTTGGCTAATGCCTGATTGCGCTAGACTTTAGGCGACCCCTAAGTCGATTTAAAATATTCCTAACAAAAAAGGCATTAAACCAACACAAACTATAAGTAAAAACCCAACTCGCTATGTCACGCTTATCTTTATGACACCGATTTTGTGACGCCTAAATGCTTAAAAATATCTTAAGGCGCCAACAAATTTGAATATGTTGAGACTTGAGGCCTAATCCCGCGCCGTGACATCTAGATTTCACATTTTTCCTAGCCACATATCTCATTAATAATTTATTTATTTATTTTATTTATTAAATCTTCATGCACAAAATAGTACAATGACGTTTAAATGTATATTGCAGCCAAAACATATCTTTGACAGTCGTATACTGTCGAAGATTAATTTCAGTGACGTTTTAATAAATATTCTTGGCTGGAGATATTTTATATCTCTAGCCAAAAATATATTTTTGTGATATCTGAATGTTTGTTTCGAAATGTCGAAACAAACATTCAGATATCACAGCGTGAGAATCGGCCCCTTAGACATTTATAGGGTTTTCAAATTGTGGTATGCCACCAACAAATGGCAATTTCATACGTATGAAAGGCCGCTAGCAAATAAACGTGTTTGAGGCTTTGCTCCTTCATTTGGGGCTCGTAACTAGTGCATGTCGTGCGTGCGTGATAATATACAAAGGAGCTTGCAGAGGACAGACAGATTATCCCTCTCCAAAAAATATAGTATCTACTATCATCATCAATGCAGCACGATGCTAATCATCTCTCTACAAAGAACATCGTCATAAATTCGTTGCGTAGTTTAAAAGATCTAAGCGTACATAGATAAAGGAACAGACGGAGGGAAGCGACTTTGTTTTGTACTATGCATAGATAAGCGTCATTCGTTTTTTCTTAGCTGATTCATACCTTACCCTTTTCTCTTCTTTTCAGACGTTATGAGACTAAATTCGACGATCCCATAGTAGAATCAGTCCTAAAAATAGCCGACAATCTCACTGAGGAATCAGACATCGAATTTGTGACCAATGTTCGGAACCTACTCTGCACTCAACTTAAGAAGCTAGACATTTCAGAGTCACAATTATTTTATTTAGATTACGAAAAGTAATCGCGCCGTTTTCCCCCATACCTAAGCATTATGTACTTGGTAATTAGTTTTATCTGATCATATAGTTTTATATAAAGCGGTGACTTGTTTTCTTAATCGTTCAATTCAATATCGCCTCTTTGCCGCCATGTACCAATGACTTTTTCTGAGTTATATACCTACATTACAAATTACCCAATGCTCTTAAAGCATCGTGAGGATACGTGCACATTCACAACCACGATCCAATCCGAACGCCCACTGCTGGGCATAGGCCTCCCCCAGAGATCTCCACAAAGGCCGGTCCTGTGCAGCCGGCAGGCGGATGGCAGTCGTTCTGTAATTACCTGATCTGCCAAATCCTGGATTACGGTCAATGCAGATCCCCAGGCCGTACATACTTACAAGTCATATAAATATTTAAACTATGTTACAGTTCTCGCACCGGTGTAGATCAAGCCAATGGCTGACAATAGGGTTACTCATGTCCTCACAGACCTGCGCCAGTATACTATTTTTCGCATTCTTCATCCTTTTCCCAACAAGAGGCTGTTGGCCTATGATCCGCCTAGAACATTATTTTTGCTTTCCATTACATTTTTGACGTTTGAAAAGACATTAATTATCGTAATCCTAATTCAATAAATAATCTTGTCATTTTCTTTTTCATTATAGATAAAAATGATTATTTTAATCATTCAATTAAATACACAAATTCACTTGGAGTTCAATACGTACGATACGATTTGCGCCGTGGTCCATTGCTGTGTCCAGTCCAGAAATTTGATAAAGCTCTTGACATTGTTTCAGAATACAGACAGTAGCATCACAAAATTTATACAACAATCTGATGCACATTTACATACATAGAGCCTACTCAAAGCATTCAGAAAACCACAACCACATGTTGCGTAATAAAGACAGGCTTGTTAATTGTTGTTTAAACTTAAAGTACATGGTTTTTGAGTTCACGAACTTATCCGGCTCGCTTTTTTATGAAACTTTTAATGCCTACTTTAATAAAATTCCAGAAGATATACAAAACTTACCCGTGAATTAAATTAAAAATACCATGAAAAGTTAATTAAGCTTACTTCAAAATAAATGATTATTTGGATGACAAAATTCCTTGGACATAGATCAATAATTAATTGTAATAAGCTGACATTAAAATTTATTATTATTTTCACTAAGGTATGGGATCGAATTAAAGATAAAAAATGTAAACAAATGGGTTGCCACTATAAAAAAAATTATCCAAATGGTGGATTATTTAAATTCATTGAAATATTGATTAAAATTATTACACTTAGAATGAAATAAAATCATATGAATATTTTAAAATATTTTAGTGAGTTAAATAGGGAACAATGTTTTTTTGTTACATATTTGTACTGTTTCAATAAAATATGGGTAGTTTTTCATTTCCATTTAGTTTTTCGTTTTAAATTGATAAATTCAGTACATTCCGCAATATTGTAATTAGTTATAATTAGATACGTAATAATCATGACACTCATTATTCGTTATAATTCATTTGATCTCACACTAATAGAGCAATGGTGACATTGAATTGAATTGTAGGCTTAGTTAATTAATAGAAGGTAATTAAGTGTTTCATATAAACCGAAATTAAATATTATTTGAATTGAATTGAATGGATTTTTTTTGCCTATGTAGTCGTCGGGGCACGCCCACGCGTAGTCAGGTGGTAGGACTCTGTCAAGCCTGAGGAGTCCACCTGGGTGAGTACCATGAGTACCACCGCTTTATCGACGCAGTGACAAACGAGCAGACAGCCCACCAGCACGGCTAACACAAGTGTGCCCGCGACACAGCTCGCGCCGCGAGAGAGCTTTTGTTTCCTTCTCTCAATACTAAGATGAAAGAGACAGCAGTATCTATGTCGCGCCTTCTCTCTCTTATCGCGCGAGAGAGCAACTTGTGCAAGCCGTACAGATGTTAAGCGGTAAATGCATTTAGGATGCAGGCAACAAAAATGCAGAAACGCAGGTGCGTTGTCACTGTGAGGACTAAGATGAAATGCCCGATGCCTGTAATTGCGCTGGCTAACTTATCCTTCAAACCGGACAACAACAATGCAAGCATTGTTACTTGGCGACAGAAATTGAATGTAGATAATGATGTAGATAAATAATTAAAACATTACAAACATAACAAACACAAAATGCTTGCATCGAATTAAATATATTATATTTGCAATAAACAATACAGCATTTCATACATTTATAGTCTAGTTTATTGTGCTTAACACAAAATTGCATTTGTTTTAAGGTCATGGATGTTAACCTAATAGTCACTGGATCTTATACACGCATGGAAAGGTGTTATCTGCTTTCTATTGTTATTTCGATGTTTTTTTTTATATACCACCAAGGTGGCAAACAAGCTTGCGGCCTGCCTGATGGTAAGCAGTCACCGCAGTCTATGGAATATGATGAATAATACAAAAAACGTGTAGTTTGGTCACGCAGACTACATACACGTCTACCTTCATCGTTTCATTCATTTACGTTTCATATTTGACTTCTTGCTAGTTTTTTTATGACAAAAGGTACCGGTTGCATGTGCTCGTGATAACATACCACTTTTATTATAGCACCAACCGTGAAATGACAAAAAACTAATCAGCTGTTTCATATTAGTTTGAAAACGAATTCTGCCAAAGAATAATACTAATGTACTAACATGCTTGGACAAATTCACACAGCGCCATCTAGCCCCAAAGTAAGCAAAGCTTGTGTTATGGCTGTCAGATAACTGATAAACTGATAAATTCATAAACATTTTTAAATACATACTTATTAACACACAACATCCAGACCCGTAACAGATATTAAAATTCATCATTTCAATTTCTGCTCGATCCCGGGACCTCTGCGTGGCAGACCGGCATGGTAACCAACTGAACCACTCAAGTCATCAGATGGATGAAACAGCTGATTCTTTTCCGATTTCAGAGTTGGTGTCATAGTAAAAGTTATTTGTTACCACGAGCACATACGATACCTCTTCGTAGCGTGAATGTGAACTCAACCTGAAATATATTATTAGTCTGTGTCAAAACCATCTGGTTCTGGGGGCCAGGAGCGGCAAAGGCATGTGCCTTTACAGAAGTTGTGTACACAAGGAAGAGCTTTGTACAACCGCTTCAACCATTCCTCTTCCAATTCCATCAACCTGTACGCTGCTATGTCCCATATCTCCTTGTTATTTGTCCGCCGGTTGCAGAGCTTGTTGAACCTTAGATCGTTCTCCTGTCTGACTTCTATTCGTACTCTAGAATCTTCGTTGTTGGTTAGGTAGTAGTTGTCACAAGGCCGGTAATGCTTGGCGCATATACTGCGATCTATACGCGGTACTGCCAGTATCCCTGGACACATAGGGATTTGTTTGAGCGCAAGACGGTGAAGGAAAAGTCGGATGACATGCTCACGTCTGTGGAATAAATAAATATGCTTGTACAAATTCACACAAATTTCCTGAAGAGGTTTTCCCTGGAGAGTACAACATGGAGTTCTTCAAGAAAGGGGTGAAAAGGTTTTACGGGGTCAGCAACGCGTGGATACCCCTGATATTGCAAACGTCCATAGGCTGTGGTGACTGCTTACCATCAGGCAGGTGCAAAACTTGTTTGCCACCTTAGAGGGACACCGCCACCTAGCCCCAAAGGTAAGCAAAGCTTGTGTTATGAGTGTTAGATAACTGATTAACTACTCATGTAATTTTAAATACATACTCATTATACATGGAACTTCCAGAGCCGTAAAAGTAACTAAAATTAATCGCAGGTCTGCTGTAAGATATTTCTTATGAAATAAGCTGTACCTGTTGTGTTGTTTTTCTGTCAATATTGTATACCTGTTATTGTGCACAATAACCTGTTAAATAAATAAATAAAATAATCATTTTCTTTCTAGGTTGACGTGCCTAGGGGGTATCCTATAGATCTTGATTCCCTTACGAGCGTCAAAATATGCGCCATAAACGGCCGTATGGCGTTAGCTTAGAAGTATGATTTTTTCGTTGTAAAATACTCAACCGACAACACTGTTGTCCATTTACAGTAGGTAGATACAAAACTTTGGTTTAGGCAGTAATCCAGGGTTGTATGTAAGTGGGCATACCTGATGATGAAATGCAAGCTATAAGCTTTACATACTAAACATAAGCATAAGCTGAGTGCACTCTTTTTCCACTGTCCGTCGCGACATTGACAGTACCATGGGAATCAATGTAGCTGCTTATGTTTTTTTATACCACCAAACTTACGGCCTGCCTGCTGGTAAGCAGTCACCGCAGCCTATGGTCGTTTGCAATACCAGGGGCATCACCCAATCGTTGCCGACCCTGTAAAAACCTTTTAACCCCTTGTGAAGAACTCCATGTTGTACTCTCCAGGGAAAACCTCTCCAGGTAGTTCATTTCACAACCTTTAGTGTGCAAGGGAGAAAGTTTCTTTGGAACCGCACAGTTCGCTACCAATTTGGCTCCAAGAATAGAATGTAGCTGTAGGCATCGTGTCAAACAGTTGTTCAGAACAAACACCGTTATACAAGCGGTAGAACACACACAGGGAGACGAAAGCCCTCCGCTGGTTCAGCGGCTCAATACCACTTGTATAATGTAAGTGTTAGTTTCACGTTAGCTTTGTTATTCTGTGTCGTGTCGTGGTGTCTTGTGGCAATAAATGTTATTATTCTTATTCTATCCGCACGAACCGCTACGGCTTGGCTTGTAACGCTTTGCTTGCCAACGTATTCCCAAACAGTACCTACAATCTGATTCTTTCAAGGCTATAGTGAACAGGCTGTTTCTATTGACACTGTTCCATCCTCGACCTCATCGTTACATACCATCAGGTAAGATGGCGCACAAATGCTTCTTTGTACACGGTAAAAAAACTTACAAAGGATGGGTTGTGCTGTTAATTATGTGTTTGGCACGACTGATAGGGAAGCAGAGGTGACACATTCTTCGGCGGCAGAGGTAGTAGTGACCTAACATCCAAGAAACGGTTGAGCAGAACCATACTGGGCATTCTCCATAGTCCTGTAACATACACAAATAAATGAGTATCTATTATAGTATTTTAGTAGTTTTTTAGGAGTTATCGAGGACGACATTGATTCTCGATAACCCAGCCAGCCAGCTGGATAATTCTTTTTTAAAACCCGACGACAAAATAGGGGTGTTATAATTTTACGTGTGTATCTGTGTGTCTGTCTGTCGGTCGGCATTTTAGCTCCCGAACAGATGGACCGATTAAGATGCAGTTTTATCCATTTAAAAGCCAGTTTAAACGAGATGGTTCTTAGCTTTGTTTCAATAAAATCGATTTTGTAATTTAAAAATTTTTGAGTTTAAGTGAACTTAGTCGGGGGTAATCCTATTTTTGCATTCGTAGAGGTAAACGGGAAACCTGATGGAAAGTGGTCAATGCTGCCTATGGACATTAGCATCACCAATAAGGTGTTACCCCGCGGGACACATTGCTTTGGAAGTAAATAGGCAATTGTTGAGACCCTCCCCTGCCAAAATCACGCTTTCCTTGAAACACTGGAGACTTTTCACCGGCAGGAACACAACAGAGAAAAAGCAGGTAATTTGGAATACTGTCGCTAATTTGGATTACTGTATTATCCGAGTTCCGTTCAATAGTAAACTCAATTATAAACTATACAAAACAGGCGTCTGCTATTCGATTATCGAACTAACCATAAACGAATATTCTGTCGTTTCAGACTCCGCTTGTCTGTCCGCCCGCTTCTCGGTGGCTTGATAATATCATATCAGCCGAAAGACGCCCACTACTGGTCATAGGCCTCCCCCAGAGATCTCCACAAAGGCCGGTCCTGTGCCTTCCGCATCCAGCTGGTACATGCGATCTTTACCAGGTCGTCGGTCCGCCTTGTGGGAGGCCTACCTACGCTGCGTCTTCCGGTACGTGGTCATCACTCGAGAACTTTACTCGGTCGGTGGCTTGATCGGGCTAAATAAGGAGGTACTTACCTTCTCGCAGTCTCCTGAGTGAGCCATAGTAATTTTCATTTTCGCGCAGTTGTCTATCGCACAATCTTCCCGTGCACAGTTTTGGCTGTGTAAAGCCGTGAGGATAATCCGCTGATAATTTCTATTCTGCTGGCTATGCGGTAGTAAGTCGAAGGAGTGATCTTCATCTGGAGCGGGGAATGGCTGGAATATGAATGGTGTTCGAGGAGTATGAGGTTTGCGTTCAGACTGGCTGTGACAGCCCTTTGGTACCACAACTGCAACGCAGTGTATTGGACAATACTCTTTGTGGAAGTTCTGAGGTGACCCTTGCACCTCGTCTACCACCAATATGTTATCATTCTCGGCTTCAGATTTATCGTCCACAAAACCATGAGAGTTATCTCCAGCTGGGTTAAGCTTTGGGACTTTTCTCCAGAAACTTCGTCGCGACATTCTATTCGCCTTTATGTCGTGAGGAGGTTGAGCTGTTGCTGCAGCACATCGTTCCCCATACTCCATATGAAGAACTCTACTCCTCTTCAGCTTCTTCCTCGACAAAGGCATAAAGTCAGGAGTCACGGCCTTCTGTTTTTGAGATCTGGTTTTTTGAGGAGATTTTACTGCCTCTTCGTTGTCGTCATCAATCCCTAGCGAACTGGAACCTGCTGGTCCTGTCTCCAAGGCCTTCGTAGCGGTAGGTGGCGGTGACGATATAGGTTCAATTTCTATTTTGCCTGTAAGAATGGTAACTTGGCTGTGGTCTTCGAATTCTCGCAAACTGCTGCTGAATGCTACTGGTTCTACCTCCACAGTCTCAGCAGTGGAAGTGGATGGCAGTGATGATGTAGGCTTAACATTCATATTGCCTGGAAGAATTATAACTTGTCTGTGTCTTCAAATCCTCGCAAAGAACTGCTGGATGCTGATGGTACTGCCTCGACAGTCTCAGCAGTGGTAGTGGATGGCAGTAATAATAAAGGTCCAATATCCGTGTTGCCTGGAAAAACGGTTATGGTAATCCTAATTATTCAAAAATCATTAATCATATCAGCCGAAAGACGCCCACTCCTGGGCATAGATCTCCCTCAGAAATCTCCAGGCCGATCCTGTGCCTTCCGCATCCAGCTGGTACCTGCGATCTTTATCAGGTCATCGGTCCACCTTGTGGGAAAAATTAAAAATACCCACGAAAAATTGTTTACAATAATATTTTATCGTTTTTATTAAATATATAAATTATTACTTAGGTACCTACTACATTTAAGAAATAATCTTACACGTATACCTACATAAGGTATAATTACGTAACTTCACAATATTTTCCCAAAATAGATACTTCATATAATTTCGATGTACCTATTTTATTAAAATTAGGCAAATAAGTATTACCTATAGGTACTGTACTTAATTGAGGCATGCTATCATCTGGTGGTAGGACTCTTGTCATGCCAGGGAAAGTAGCCTAAGCCTTATCTATTTCTGCCGCCAAGCAACAATGCTTGCATTGTCGTGTTCTGGTTTGAAGGATAAGGTAGTCAGGGCAATTACAAGCATGAGGCATTTCATCTTAATCCTCACAGTGACAACTCACCTGCGGTTCTGCATTTTTGTTGCCTGCCACCTAAATGCATGAATCATTAATGTTATGGGCCACAGTTACCACTTACTAGTTACATTGCGTAGTACATAAGAAAGAACTTACCGTTACTGTTGTTAGATACTGGAATTAGTGCACAGTTATAAAAATTCCTGATTTAAAAAAATCAGTCGTCAGAATCACTAAAACTGTTTTTTGCTAAAAATGTACGTGATTCAATCCATGGCTAACAAACCATTGTATTACAATATTATATCTCAAGTTAATGCAGAAAGTGATTTGAGGGTAGATTTAAATATTAAAGATTTAAAAAACATGGAAGTATATAATTTTCTTAAACTGGAAGGATCACTGTAAGAAAATATATATTCATCTTGGCGTTACTTTCCCGGTTGTGCTCTCGCGCACGAGGGCCCGGGTTCGTCTAGACCATGACTCAGGAATTGGCAGATCCGATATTTACAGTGGAGCGAAATCTGACCTCCGTGACCCTGCTACCAGGGGAACCTGACCAGATTGGATCATGGATACACTTCAGTTGCCTGAATGTTCAGGTTTCATCACGATGTTTTCCCTCACCGTAAGAGCATCGATTTGCATTCAACTAATATACATAACTCTGATAAGAGTCATTGGTATATGGCCGCAGTGGGACTCGAACCCGGTACCACTCGTTTACGAGTCGGATACCTTAAACACTCGGCCCCAGACGCTACAAGGAAGGTACACTGTAGATAGAGTAAAATAAAAGTGAATGCTGATGTTTCTTCTACCCGTTAGATGTTGGATCAAGTTACCATTGAAATTAATTTATTTATTAAAGTAAAAAAGACTGAACAATTTTATGATTTCATTACACTTTATGATTATTGTTATGTTTAACATATAGGCCGGCATCGCATCTGCTCCTCTTAGATGTCCTGAATGACGGTAGCCAATTTCCATCAGG
Organism: Blastobasis adustella; assembly: GCA_907269095.1. Taxonomy (NCBI): domain Eukaryota; kingdom Metazoa; phylum Arthropoda; class Insecta; order Lepidoptera; family Blastobasidae; genus Blastobasis; species Blastobasis adustella. The sequence goes on from OU026132.1 coordinate 6,775,886, forward strand.
TGGACAGTTTAACCGTGTGTAATACAAAAATGTCATTAAATGAAACGCAAATTAAGTTTAAACAAATAAAAAATTAAAACCTTTGTTTGGAACAGTGCCATCTAGCCTCAAAGTAAGCTAATTTTTATACAAATATTTATACATACTACACCCAGACCCGTTACTGAAATTAAAATTCATCATCTGTGTGGTGACAGGCATGTTAACTAACTGAACCACTCAGGTCGTCAAATATAATGTTTTCGCTTTCACTTCAGTTGGAGGTGAAAAGGGGGTAGAAATGGTACAAATAAGACCCTCTTGGAATGTAGTGGGTGTCACCGTATTGTATAACGGTCTCAACTGATGTTTCAAGAGTGCCGGAGGGAGTTCGCTCTCTATTTTACTCTTACACTCTTGGCAAAGTGGTCGTGGTCGTTATGGATTAATGGCGCGTTTCACCAGTCGCCGCCATTCTTGCCTCATGGCTGCTTTTCTTGTGCACTAGTGAAAAGGCCCATCAAAAGCCATTCTTACTTGTTTTGTTCCGCCCGTGTTTTAGGTCTGCCGCGAGCCCGAGTGTCTTTCACACTGCCTTGCGAAACTGGTCTCTCTATGCTGGTGTTATCATACCGAGGCACGTGCCCAAAAGACGTCAAAATTCGGCTTTTGACTATCGAGGAAGGGCGATGCTTAACTTTAAGCTCTTGGAGAATTTGAGGCGTTGGTGTGAAACTCAGTTCACGATATTCAGAGCTTTCTCCTACAGCACCACATCTCAAGAGCATCTATTTTCTTTCTTTCGACGTCTCGTAAAGTCCATGTCTCTGCCACATAGAGGAATACAGGGAAAATGAGCGCTCACTAGTGCGCGCGTTTTGCGTTTTGGTCGATTTTGTTATAACCCCGTTCTTCCAAATTTTCCCCAGCTTTCTCAATGAAGACCTATCAATTGTCATGCGTATTTTCATTTAATCAACACATCCTTCATCCTTATATCATTGGATATAAGAGATCCAAAATAAATGTGTGATGAGACAACTTCGCAGCCTGCGATCACTGTTATCTCCGGACATTTATTATTCGGGCGATCGACAATCATCATTTTGGTCTTGGTACGGTTTATTTTTAATCCATATTGGCTGATACTTTTCATTTTACGCAACAGTTCTTCGGTATGGTGCTCACTAGTCGCAAATAATGTAGTCTCATCTGCATATCGCGGATTTGAAATTCGTAAGCCTCACACCTCGATACCATTCGACAATCTTTTAAACTCTCACGCTTATAAGCTCTGTCAAACAGTAGTGAAGAAATTATAAATCCTTAACAGACTCCCTTGTTTTGAGGGAAATCATTGGAAAGAACTTCGTCTGTTCTCATTGACGCTGTACCGCTAGAGTTTACTAATCACAGCAAGTAAAGGGAGTCCAGCGGGAATTTTTCAAGTTTAAATCATCGTTTATTAGATGGGATAGGTAGGGAGGGGTAGCGTTCGTTGCGTCGTCTTTGCAGATTTGTTAGTAACCATGAGTCATTGGGCGGGAGCGCACCGCATGTTTGCGCTACAGCAATATTTAAAGTGTGGGGAATCGTTGATTCGAGCGAGACGTGCTTTCTGTTCCCACTTTGATATTCGGCGATTAAACGATGGTCCGAGTACGCAGCTTATATGGTCGTGGGTGCAAAGATTCCGACAAGATGGGACAACGGTTAATAGGCTGCCAACAGGACCGTCTACGTCAGCAGCAACGCCAGAACGCGTGGCACAGGTGCGACATGAAATCGTTAGAAATCCAAGGAAATCAGTGAGAAAGATAGCGGCCTCTACAGGCATTAAGAAGTCGACCGTGATTTTGAAAAAAATAATAAAACTGCATCCATATAAAATGCAAATCGTTCAAAAACTAAACGACAGCGATTATGTTTTAAGAGAAACGTACGCCCTAACGATGTTGGAACGTTTTTGGACCCCCAGAACACTTGGCAACATATTGTTTAGCGATGAAGCTCATTTCCACATCGGAGGCTATGTGAATAAACAAAACATGCGTTACTGGAGCCCGGACAATCCAAGGGAACGACATCAAAAGGATTTGCACTGCCCTAAAACGACGGTATGGTGCGCGATTTCAGCTCATGGAATAATCGGTCCATATTTTTTCAATCATAGAGAAACTGTAACTTCTTCGGTATACTGCCGTATGATTGATGGTTTTTGGTACCGCAATTGCAAGTGTTTCACGGACGCAGCAACAGAACTCATTTTCAACAAGGTGGGGCAACTCCACACACTGCCAGGGTATCAATGTTGAGGTTAAGGAAAATTTTCCCTAAAAATTAATAAGCAAGTACGGAGACATACCCTGGCCACCTCGATCGCCGGATTTGACGCCATGCGTTTTTTTCTTGTGGGGTTACCTCAAGTCCAAAGTGTACTGCAATAATCCCCGTACCATAACTGCCTTACAAGAAAATATCCGGCGTGAAATCGCTGCCATTCCCCCAGAGCTTTGTGCTCGCGTGCTTGCCAATATGAGGGTTCGCTTACAAGATTGTATTGCGAGAAATGGACGTCACTTGGAAGACATTATTTTTAAGAAGTGAAATCCGCAGACACTTGTTACATTTAAAAAATATAATAAATATTCTAAACATATTCTTTAATTTTTTATTTTATATTAAAATCAAAAAATTCCTGCTGGACACCCTTTACAATTCCGCTTCCTTTTTAATGTAATCAATCAATCCACTTTCTTTAGGTTTTTGATACAATATTAATAACCTACACTCAGGCGCGTCGGTGGCCTATAAGGGGTCCGAATAGTAAGCGAGAGGTCCTGTGTTCCAACCCCAGTGCCGCCATATACCAACGACTTTTTTCTGAGTTATGTACTTTCCGATCTGTTACGGTGAGGGAAACATCGTGATGAAACCTGCACATTCAGGCCACTGTAATTACCTAATCTGCCAAATCCTGGATCTTGGTAGAGGCGGACCCCTGTCTCGCCTTGCGAGCGGCGGCACAACCGGGGTAATAACGCCAAGATGATAATTTTTTTCTTGGTTCAGGTTTATTTATTCTGTAGTAAAACTCCGTTTTATCGATATAATACGATGATTTATTCCGTAAAATTAAATAATATGGTTTTACAATATCTTCCATACATCGACGCCGAAAATATAATATAACTCACTTTTCAAAATTATTCGAATGATAATCGCTACCGAAGGTATTATTCTCATACAGCCATCACTGGACTCCTTAAAAAGGTTAAAAACCAATGCAATTTACTAGATTAACCTAGATACAATATCAATTACCGACAATAATATATTATTTTATGCATTAATTAATTATACCTTACAATTCTAATTCATTGACATATTTAATTAATTAGGTTACTTATTCATTAATTATAACCTACCCACCACCAATATAAAATGAGCAAGGATACGCGTGTAAACCGGAGACAGTCCAAAACCTGAACAGGTGAGTTGCGGTCTAAACAAAAGAAGTCGCAAGCTCCATCGTTTCAATGGATACCATTAAACTCTTCATATACTTATTTCTTCCATGAAATGCTACGGATTTTCATGCGGCTTTCACGACAAAGAAAGTTTGTTTATTATATATTGATGCACAGATTCGAGGTGGAAGGCGTTGGGGGAGGCTCATGAATAGGTGGGTATTTACCATGGTTCGCAAATAAAGCTAGGCTCTGCGATGACGCGAAAAGTCGGAAAAAGTCTGTAAATCTAAGGACAATCTCCAGCAGGAGCTAAGTGGGCAACTACATTAGTATTAGCCAAATGGTAAACTCCGTCCCACGTAAAATAAGCGCAATCTCTAATCAATAACAATATCTAATCTATACAAAAAAAATAATGTAATCGAATCTGAGGAACTTTCTGACATTTAAGTGACACTTGGATTATATATTATAAAAAGATAATGGCATGTAATAGAGTAAGGGATGGTAGGAAGCTACGCGAACAAAGTCGCGCCGGGCCTATTGCACTATTTAATCAAATAACTTAAAATTCACTCTTTTATCACCAGGTGAGATGATGCTGAAATGTCTGACTAGTTCTTTAAAAAAATATATTTCCTTCTTTGTTAAATGAATGAATGGGGCTTGCAATAACTTAATCGTATTATTGGTGTCCTGGTGTCTTGAAACAGTCGCAAGACGCAAAGACAAAACGCTTGCTCACTTCTATTTTTAATATTTCTTGTAATTTTGTACAAACACCGTTTAATTTGGAAGTTGAAGTATGTAATCTGATAATTAGGCAAAGAATGTCACACTCCATCTCATTTAACTTCTCTCTTGCGGCATCCCAATTATTATAACGGCGGTTACAGAAATTGTACAACGTTTGGTCACGCCTTTTGCTAGTCGTCACTTGTTGTGCGTAGTCGTAGGGTTCCTCACTCCTTGGGGAGGGTCTGCTTTTGTGGAGGCGGTGCTTCCGGCAGACATCAAGAGTATAGGTCGGTATATTGGAGAGTACTTCACAAACTGGGTTTTCACCGAACGATAGACGAAGTAACATGAGTCGAATGATGACCTGTCGTCTGTAGAAGTATTAAATGTACATTACTTTCAGTGGAATCAGTATTTCAGACCCACCCTCAGCCTATCAGACCGATCCCAAAGTGAATTTAATAATATTAAGAAAAAACGATAACGATGAGCGTCGGTGGCCGAGCGGTTAGGGTATTCGACTCGTAAGCAAGGGGTACCGGGTTCGAATCCAATACCAATGACTCTTTTCTGAGTTACGTCCATTAGTTGAATACTAACCGATGCTCTTACGTTGAGGAAAACATCGTAATGAAACTTGCACTTTCAGGTGACTGAATGTGTAACTATGATTCAATCTGGTCAGGTTCCCCTTGTAGCAGGGTCATGGAGGTCAGATGGCAGTCGCTCCGCTGTAATTATCTGAATTGCAAAAATCCTGGATCATGGTCAAGGCAGACCCCGGGCCCTCGTGCACGAGAGCACAGTCGGAACTTCAACGCCAACATGATGATGAAGAAATAACGATAATATACCGGGATGTCTATTAAGTCCTCATTATCATCGTCTTAGCGCCTATCCAGGCCTCTGCAAGGGTCTACTTTAATTCAACAAGGGCCTCCGCGATCTTATCTGCGATGCTTATCCCTCACGCCAAGGCTGCCACAGATGTACTCGATACGTACTCAACCGAGCCGCGTTACTCAGCACATCCACTGCAGCATTTTTATTTCGTTTCAGTGCTGGCCATGTCTTGCAGCCATAGAGCGTCATAGGTCCAATTATACTTTTGTATATAAGCCTTTTGATATTTACAGGAATTTTAGGGTCACAGAGGACTGCCGTGAGTTCCCGCCATTTAGCCTAAGCTGCAGAGATTCGGTACTTGACATCGGGTCGATACAGGCGGATTCGTGCATCACGGATCAGAGGTATTTGCATTTATCTGTTTCGTTACCAATAGAGATGGTTGCGGGATGCGCGCTGCAGCTGACCATATACTCTGTTTTGGCGACGTTCAGTTTGAAACCACCGTTTTCTAGCAATTCCTTACACATGTTTACCCTGGTCTCAATATCTCACCAGCACAATGTCGTCAGCGTACTTCATAAGCACAATGCAAAACAAGCAAGGGTTCAGCACTAAACCCTGGTGAATATCTACAGTAATCCGAAAGGAAGTGGTATGGCCTACGATGGTTTTGACGTCGGCTCAAGTATTGGCACATATGTCATGTATAATTCTTATGAACGCTTCGGACACGGAGATTATCTGCTAAGGGACATTGTCGAAAGCCCTCTGCAGGTTGAGAAATGCGTAATGCAGAGATGAGGTCCTCCAGGAGTCCCATTGCAGTAGATGATTTCTACTGCAGTGTGACTCCTGGAGGACCTCATTGGATTCATGATGCTGCAGCATGGCCTAAAGCTGTATTGGCATTCCGACAAGAAGCATTCTTGGCGAAGTCTCTTGTCTATAATACGTTCGAACTGCTTCATTGTGTGGCTCATAAGTGTAATACCTCGACAGTTACCGCACTGCTGCTCACTGCCTTGTCCTTTATATATTGGCATAATAATATTTACGCGCTACGCGTTAGGTATAAGCCATGTAGCTAAAATTTGGTTCAATAACTCAGTGAGCAGGGGTATGCCCCGGGTCCCCATTTTTTTTGCAGGCTTCTATGGGTTTTCCATCATGCCCAATAGCTTTTCCGTTTTTCATACGTTCCAGAGACCTCTGCATCTCATCAGGGGTAATCGGGCTTTCCATGCCAAGCTTTGCAAGAAGCTGTGGTGGAGTTTGAACATGTATTTCTGGTAATAACACCAGTGCTCATCTTAGAGGTTTCACCCTTAGCGCTCCAATCGAGCCCTTCGGCTACCTCTATGAACTTCTGGCTTTTGATTTTTGGAGTCCACCAGTCAACGGACGGACTATATGCCCTTACCCTTCCTCTACACTGCTACCCTTGTCATTGGGAGAGTTAGCGGAAATATATATATATATATATATATATATATAGAAAGACGTGGCAAGCGATACTATGAATAGATTAATAAAGTTTGGAAAACTTACAATGGATGCCCGACACACACTACAGCATCCGCTTCATTAGTGAGCATGCAGTACAGACAATTGTCTTGGGCGCATTCTTCATAGTGTCGTATTATCCACCTGACGGTAGAGCAGTAGCTTACTGAGCAAGAACCATCCATCTGCAACATACATCATCATCATAAGCAACATATACATATAAGATCATAAGCCCTTGTAACAAATACAGCAATCTACTGTAGGAGTATCCTTCTCCTTGACCACAACGAAACAAAAAATACTCAAACAAATTAGACTAGCTATAACCTGTAAGAATTATCATGCGTGGAATGGTCTACATTTTCCACTTAACTACCATTTTGTAACAGTGATCATCTTTGTAAAACATTTTATTTTCTTCTTGTAATTTGTTACAAGAAGAAAATAAAATGTGAAAACAATAATGTTGATTTCGAGCCAGGTACCAGTAGTCTCATCATCATCATCAGCCTAAACTAGTCCACAGCTGGACATAGATCTCCCCTAATGAGCGCATTAATGTACTCTGTCCTCGGCTTGCCGCATCCAGCATCCACCCGCAGCCTTTCGCAAATCGTCACTTCTCTTGGCCGGGTGGCGTCCCACACTACGTTTGCCGTGTTGCGGCCTCCACTCAAGAACTAGCGTCTGCCTGCTTGAAACCCCAACGTAAGCAAAATAAGTTTGTGTAGATAACAGATGATGATGATGATTGTTGTAGTATAAACATACCATTACCTAACGATTGTAAATCCGAAAAGGTAAAATGTCCATAGTCTATGTTGTTGCAATGAAGTACTTACTTACTAACCACAGAATAAAAAATAGAACTCACTATTGGACATTTCCTAAAGTGACACAAGGTGATCTTCATTATCGCACAGCCTGCTATCCAACATATTGTTTCTATGCAATATGTGCTATGGATCACTGTGAGAAAAATACGTTGGAAGTACTGCGCTCGCTTAATCGGCGAAAGGCGGCCGAACGAGCCATTCTCATCTGGTTCCGGAAATGGTGAAACTCCTGTTTTAGGTGACCTCATTACTGCACATTGTAGATCTACTATATTAGGGTTTTCTCTTTGATTCTCCATTGGCTGATCATCCTGATCTCTTCCTTGAAATGCCTCGATAATATCACGACGCATATCTTCATCTATATTCGGCTTTACTTTTAGTACATCTTCCTGCATACATTCATTGTCTGATAATTTCTGGTCTTTATGAGAGGGAGATATTGATGGGAGGATTCTTTCATCGGGCGAAAGAGGTCTGACCGCGTCTTCCTCGTTATGCTTTCTGTTCAACATTGTACAATTCTCCAACTTTCCACTAGATAAAGGCATAAAGTTAAGAGTTTTGTCTATTTCTACTTGGGTATCAAATTTCATATGCGAGGTTCCTACCAGTTCATTAACAGCTTTTTTAGAGGCATCAAGAACTTCTCGTACTAGTATATGGGATGTGGTTATTTCAGAATGTGCCAGCGGATGTCCTGAGGCTTCTTGGCCAATGTGAGGAATTTCTGGTAAGCTGTTTCTGGGAGCGTCGTCGTCCGACAATTCCTGATCTCCATGCTGTAGAATTACCACATCGGGTGAAATAGGTCTTGGTAGGATACGTAAAGAATTGGCCTCGTCATTATTTATATTTAGTACTCTACACTTCCTCAACTTTTCGTTTTGAAGAGATTCTGACTGTTCATCTCCAGACATTTCGGAGTTATTATTTGAAGGTTGCTTATGTTGAGGGAAGTCTTGGTTTTGGGGAGGTATTTCTGGCAGGCTACTGGTGGAAGCTGCTTGCTCAGGTTTTGTATACGCAGCAGTAGAGGTAGATGGTAAGCATGATATAAATTGATTATTCATTTTGGCTGTAATATAAAGTTTAATGAAGAATGTATTCATAATTATGTTAGAAATGCAAAGTTATTGAAATTGTACGAAAGGCCTAAACGTCTTTTGCGAACTGTAATGCAGACCAGAAGCCTTTAATCCTCTATTCATACATCATCGGGTACCACAATTTCACAAGCACTTAGACCCCTTCATGACATTTTCACAGCCACCAGGATTTGTAGATCCAAGCTAAAGTTGGAGTTGGAATTTATAGTGGTGGGAATGAGCAGTGCAACCTAGCCTCCAGGTTTTTCTGTGAAGTATTTAAATTGAAACTTACCTGTTGTTGCCAATGCAATGTCAATACTTATAAATTCATGATTTCTAAAATCAGTCGTCAACAACGTAATTTATAAGGCGTTGCCTTAAGTCATCTTCAGAAATAGGTAGATATTTCCAATTTAGATCATTCTTCGCTTTGGTTTAATAAAATTCGTCACTAAAATATTTAAGCACAGATATTATATTGCCCACATAACTAAAAAAATTACTGAATTGCTATAACTTTTTTGTTGACGGTAGATTAAAAACATACTTCATATTACTTAACAAGGAGCATGGAAATAATATTTGAACAACTGGAAAGTTCACTGACAACACAATGTATAGATATATCCTCGATCTGTACAATCCACTGTAACCTCCACGCTTGGCGGAAGTGTTGTATTTGAGGACACAATGTTGAAAATACACAGTAGAAAATGTCGGCCATTTAGTAGGCCAGAGATCCGAGGAAGGCAAGTCGAAGGGGATTTTTTACGGTGGCATAACATATTTTTTCTCAGAAACCGACATCTGATGTTGCGAATGTCCATGGCGGCTGTAATCACTTACCATCAGATGACCTGCTTGCTCGTTTGCCTCCCTCTTGTGTAAAAAAGCTTAAGGTTTGCCTGAAGCAGTTACCGCAGCCTATGGACTACCAGGGGTATCACTTCCGTGTAGTGTTGTAAAAGACTTGAGATTTTCATTCTTAAATTCAAGAGTGAGTCATTTTGTCTTTAGTAATTTGAGTCTTCTGAGTCGTTAGAGTCATTTGAATCCATTGAGTCTTTTGAGAAATTAACATTCTTTGAGCTGAACTGAGTCATGTGCTTTATAGTTAGAATATTATGTTTATAAAGTTTACGGAATAAAATTACTTAAATAATATGGGTGCGTGTCTTTTTATTTAAGAACACATCTATGTATATGTATAAAAATCAGGAATCAGTCCCGAGCTCTTTGAAAAGACTCAGTCATGAGTTCTTTTAGTCATGACTCAAGTCTTCCTTTAAAATAATCAACTAAACTCGGACTCGAGTCTTTAAGAAGAACTGAGTCTACAAAGGGAACTCAAGTCCCATTATTATAAGACTTCAGGACTAAAGTCTCTTATAACAACTTAAAATAACACTATTTTCGTAGTCTATGATATATGTATACTGGGATATTATTCTTGGGCTTCTGCTAACGAAAATCTTGATTTTGTTAGATAGCTAATAAGATTCGATGAGCAGGAGGCCTCGTGGCTCGTAGAGCTGATGATCAGCAATGGTGTGTGGGAGATAATATTATTATTGTATTTATCTTCATTTTTATAAAATGAAGGTAGTGTTATTAAATTAAAAACCACATGCGGGTACACCGCAGTCTATAAAAAGGCGGCCATCGCTCTCGACAGGTCAGACGTTGTCCGACTGCGGACACGGCACCACCAGTGCTCTGAACTGTCTTCCTCAGGTAATCTTGCTTAACCGTATAACTCGTATTATTTCTATGTTCTATTTTGTTATTTCTATAGAAATAACAATTAATTATTGTCAACTTGTCTGTATTTTGCTAAATCTAAGTACATCACTTAAGCTACTAAAATATGTCCTCTCCATCTGTTGCTGTCCATTTATTATATTATTGGTAATAATATACATAGATTTATTATTCATATTTCTTTGTTTAATTTCTATACACGTTCTCCCACATCAGAAGTGGGATAAAGGATCCCAACGTCCCACAATATTTCTAATGCAATGTGCTTTGTTTTCATGTTACATCGTGATCTTTTCGCACCGCCCGCATGAGGCTGAGGAAACTGGATGCTTCCGACGACGCGAAGTGTCGAGTGCATGACCAGACATCATAGGGTCCACAACAACTACAGGCTGCAAATTAGCATTCGGTGAGTCGTTACGAGTTTACTTGATTCAAGTGAGTTTATAACCGAATTAGAATCATTTGTTTCCGCGTAGAACGTGTAAAGAACAAAATTGAGACAGTCCGACTAAGTTTTTATGTACCAAATTACGGAGTTACAATTTAATTTTGTTTTACAATGAATTATTACTGTCTAGAAACGAATACGAACACAAAAGTAAACGTCGAACAATATTTGTTTGCCGAGGGTATGATTTTATTATAATTTTAACGTTGACCGCCAAAATACGATTATTCTGAAAAGCTACCTCCAACATTGTAAAAAAAAAAAAGTCAGTTTGATTAGTAGGTAACGTCATTTTTGTTGGTGACAAATTATTTTATCGAAAGAAATGTAAATATATTGACGGTAGATAGTTTCAAATTATGTTTTGAGTGACTTAGTTAATCCTGTGACTTACTTAAGTTCGACCTGTTTAAGACTTTGGTAGACGGATTTAAGCAACTAAGTCCATACGTGACGACTATCGAGCAAAGGTTTTTATGACATTTATGTGGTTGGTTTTGTTTACTCAAAGCTTGTGGCATCACCGGATGGAGATGATGTTGGTGTTTTACGTACTAGGCTGACGTAGCCTCTGGGAGCGTGGCCAACAGATGGTAGTTGTTTCAAGCTTTGTGAAAAGATGTTAAACATGATGATGATAATAAGAAAAGTCCACATATTTTGGTGATTGCTCAATAGTCAGTTACATAATGTTAACTTTAGCTTCGAGTACTGAAATATCATTGATTACCGATACCAAGTAACTATTTCAAGTTCTGTTATTGTGCCTGTAAGATGAGGCACTGTAAGCAATGGTGAGATTTCATATCCTTCGGCTAGTACGAGTTTGGTAGTACCTACACTGTTGTTGAGGTTAAACACCCCGATTTATTTTGCTGATTTGGAGTGGCCCGGGAGTCGTGTATGTGACTCTTTGGGCTGAGAGCCCCGAAAGTCTCGGATGTTTCAAGTTTTTGTTCTGATTTTTTTGGAAGACGGCTGGATATGAGACCTCTTTGCTATTACAAACATTGTTAAATTGTTTAAAATGGGAACTTACACGTAACGTAGTCACAGATAGAGTAGACTCGATCGAACAGTGAAAAAAAAAAATGATGACGATTACTTTACTTGTTTAGTTGTTTTGGTGTGGTAACCGATAGACACATAAACTTAATGAATGTAATATGTTATTCTTTTAGGTCAGAAGTACTAAAAATGTTACATAGTCTGTTTTGTAAATCCATGGGGTGGGAGCCTGGTGACCTGTATCACAGGTTCTATGGAACCTATTTCAGACACCAGTTTCTCACAAATAAATATAGCTACAAAAATTAAATAGTACTGATCTACTTACGTATCATTTATTTGTTTGTGAAAAAATAATAAATGCTTGTTTTATTATTATACTGTTACCTAAAACTGCTGAAGGCAGAAATAAGCTTTTCATTTCCAAATTGGGAAATTATGTATCTAATGTAAAGAACGATACATTTTTAGAGACGTTAACACAGTTGAATGAAAGCGTTTACCGCGCTGGTAGCTAAATGAAAGTAGGTAATATTTTGAATTTGATTACTAATGAGACCTGAAGCAAGTGACTTAATGGGAAATGAATTTCCGATTTTGTTATCCATGGACCGTGACCGTGGCAAAACTCAGTTGCTCTTTTATGACGCTGCTCTAGATATTGGCTAAATAGAAGTTGCAGCGCTGGGAATTTGCATTGCATACTACTGGCAGTATAGTTGTTTAGGTAGTAAGTACGGGTCAATGGTGTGGAAAGTTCCTACATGATTTACGATTAATCAAATACAAAAAATATGGAGACTAGTCAATTGTTTTGTCTAGGGTACAAGAGTAGAGTGTAATTTCTTTAATAAAATGTGATTCCGATGAAAAGCCCTAGAGTTGGCTAATATGTAATCACGGGGATTGGAAATCCTACCTAATGGATGATCACGGCGATGATCATCAGGTTGATCACAAATGAAACAATTATAAAGTTGAAATTTTTATTGTAAGTTCGGGTAGAGCAACCGGGATAGCTCTGTGTGATTGTATTTGAAGATACAGACACCTTGCAATAACAGAGGTGACATGTTCTGAGATTTTTATTTTGGGTACATTATTAACGATTAACGACTCAGTAATTGAAATTTGTGACTTTGATGCCTAGAAGCTGTTCATTGGTAAAATTCTGATTCAATTTTGATGTTGGGCGGTAGAGATAATGTTATTTTCGTGGAGATGACCATTGAATGTTGGTTTGGGTCTAGGACGATTACTTGTTGTGTAACTCACGTATTTATTATCACGTGTTGTGATGGCAGATGGACTGCATTACTTGTGATAGTCTGTATACGATGTACTGAATAGATTTGATCGAAGGACTTACCACGAGCTGATAAAGTAAAGTGGGCTTAGTAAAGTAAAGCTTGTTAAATTTACTATTTTACGATTTTAGCAATTTCATATTGAGATACTGTATAGTCTAACAGTAGTTTATCTACATACAAGAGTACGGCCAGTACTGTATTAGCTTCTATGTATTACAAAGGTACTACTGGAGTCTATAAGTACTTACGGATTACAAAAGTACGACGAATCAACGTCACTGAGTGGAAGCGTTAGTAATGTTTATTGATTTCGATTTGTATTTCCACGAGTTAAGGAATATTGTTTTGAGTTTAGAATGATAAGAGGAGAGCTAGTATAGTCTTTTATAACCATAGGGTCAGGTATGATCGAGCGAACATGGTACTGTGCTGTGGTATTTTAGTTTCAGATAACACACGAGGGCGGTCTTGAGCCTAGACATCATGTTGAATAAAATACGCAACGTCAATCGAAGCACCGCCTTGCGGATTGCTGGAAATACTGTGATGACATCATATTCGGCTCGCGGCCGTGGTCAGGACGTGGAACTAGCTGCTCATCCATTAATGAGAGAAGTCTTGATTTATTGCCTCACGTCATATGGCCGTTCTCCATAAATGCATAAATGGGAGTGCTGCATAATGGATCATCAAGGGACCTTCGTTCTTCGTTCATCGGTGCTCCGACGAATTGTGCTGTACAATATATCGATGGCCAACGATGTTATACTGGGTGTTTGGTGCGATGTGCGGGTCATTTGATTTGACCGTTGCAATGTGATTTGGCATTTAATTGTAGTTGATTTGGCCACTGATTTGAGAATTGGCATATGGGGTCATATGATTTGACCATTGCCATGTGTTTTGGCCACTGCCGTGAGGATTGGCATTCAGGTACCTGTGTTTTGACTATTAGTACCATGTGATTTGGTGTTTATATGGCTCATGTGATTTGGCCATTGCCATGCAATTTGGCGTATTCTACCAACTACAGAAGGAACACCTTTCTATCGTGAGTGAATTTTAAAGATTTATCCAGGAGAATTAATCTTGATTTATTTAACACAAGTTGTGAGTCAGCGAGAGACCGCATACTCAACTATTACTTCGACGCGTTGTGGCATTTTTCAAACCATGTTATTATGGATTTGACTATTGTTGCATTACTTTCGAGTATTGTAAGTATATTTTAGTTTAAACTTGAAATCGTAAAGTCTTGTAGACTGTTCGGTATGCTTGACTTTTAGTTAAGTATGTATTAAATTATCCAGTTTTTATCGGTGGAAGCCTGTAATTGGCTCTGTGCTAATATAAAATAATACTGGTATTATTTTATATTGTTATCATTGCTGTTGGTTTTCCTTAAGTAAATAGGATAAAAAGTATGATTTCGGTCACGTTTGACAAATTAAATTGCTACGATCATGAGACCTAATCAGTATTTCCTAAATAGATAATTTAATTGGATTTTACATTGATGCTAGTTGATGGAAATTGATTATCTTTTTAGTAAATTGTCATAATGTAACTCGAGTAAAGATACGTGCATTGCATTGTCATGATATAATTCGACCCTAAGTATTCTTTAAGGATTGAATTTTATTGTCCTAATGTTAAATATCTGTTTCTTATGTTACACATACATTTTTGTTTAATTGTAATTTTGAGATAGTGTATCGCAAGCCAATTAGGCTGCTCGTCAGTATGGCCGTGTGGGAGATAATATTATTATTGTATTTATCTTCATTTTTATAAAATGAAGGTAGTGTTATTAAATTAAAAACCACATGCGGGTACACCGCAGTCTATAAAAAGGCGGCCATCGCTCTCGACAGGTCAGACGTTGTCCGACTGCGGACACGGCACCACCAGTGCTCTGAACTGTCTTCCTCAGGTAATCTTGCTTAACCGTATAACTCGTATTATTTCTATGTTCTATTTTGTTATTTCTATAGAAATAACAATTAATTATTGTCAACTTGTCTGTATTTTGCTAAATCTAAGTACATCACTTAAGCTACTAAAATATGTCCTCTCCATCTGTTGCTGTCCATTTATTATATTATTGGTAATAATATACATAGATTTATTATTCATATTTCTTTGTTTAATTTCTATACACGTTCTCCCACAGGTGAGATAGCAGCAATCGTTTATGACTTTTGAGTGTCGGTGGCCTAAATGAAAATGCTGCAGTGGATGTGTGGCGTCCTTGGCAACCTTGGCTTGAGAGATATCGCGGATAAGACAGACGAAGCTCGCCTTCGCTGGTTTGGTCACGTGTTGTGTAAGCCCCAGGGATACGTTGGAAATAGGCGCCTAAACCTTTCGTTATCAGAGGTCTCGCGTAAGGCTTATGAAGCTAGGAATCGACCTCGCCAAGTCGGATGCGAGAGCATCCACTGTGACTTATGATACGATAATGCCCAAGACCGGGTGAAATGGAGGAGAATGAGTCGGAAAGCGGACTATGGCAGAAGCCGGAACTGACCGCTCGGATATTGATGAGAAGTGTCGGTAGCCTAATGGTGGGGTCCGACTCCCCGAGGTACCGAGGAACCCCAGGTTCAAATCCTATTGCCTCCTTGTACCATTGACTCTTTTCTCAGTTATGTACATTAGTTAAACACTAACCGATGCTCCTCTATAGTTAGGGAAAACGTGAAGAGGTCTGCACATTTAGGCGACTGAATGTGTATGATCCAATTTGGCCAGGTTCCCCTGCTGTCAGGGTAACGGAGGTCAGATGGCAGTCGCTCTACTGTAATTACCTGATCTGCCAAATCCTAGGCTCTCGCACGTTGACGGCTAGATGACCACAAACGCTTATGATGAAGAACGAGATGGAATCCATCTCGTTTTTTCGCAAAAGCCGCCTTTCAAGTTTTATTACTCCTAATATGACGCTCATAATAATTAAAATTAAACATAAATAAGCAGTTTAAATTAAAATTCAAAAACCGATTTACACTTTGCGACCTGAGTGGTTCAGTAGGGTTCGATTTCCGGCCGGGCAGAAATTGAAATGAAGAATTTTAATTTCTGTTACGGGTCTGGGTGTTTTATGTATAATAAGTATGTATCTAAAAAAGTGTTTAAGTAGTTTATCAGTCATTTAGCACCCATCGCAGAAGCTTTGCTGAGTTTGGGCTAGATGGCGCTGTGTGAATTTGTCCAAGAATATTTATTATTACTAAAACTATCATCGTATTTACATAAATACACTTATCAATAAATTAATTAAACAGTATAATACACTATCCTCGTTATTTTATATTTACTTAATTTGTAATTTTTATATGAGTTTCATAATTGTCCAGTCAATCTATGGAACATTTTATATGAGTTCCAGTACAAACTCGGTCATAACACAAAAATAAAGCTATTTATGAGCATAACCGTGATATTGATAATGACGGATGACTATTTGGAAATGTATATATGTCGCAACAGGATGGTTAAATTAGCCGGTCAATTAAATGACTAGCTTTTTAAGCAATTCTTTAATTTAAAATTTGCCAAATTCATGTTCTTTGAAAGTAACGTCTAACGAACGATATTGCCCCGAGTTTACGGAGCTCCACTATGCAATTTAGAACACTAATCTAACCTAACCGAACTAAAACCTCATGCCAACTATAATTATTGTTTGAGATTATTGTGGTTAGGTTAGCGTTGTGACAATTCATGGAGGAGCCCGTAAACTTATTATTATCAAACCTTACTTTAAAATTTCTTGAATTTGGCAAATTTTCGATTAGGAAACAACATAAAAAGCTAGCCGTTTAATTAACTCTCTAATTTAACATTTACAACATATCGTAACAAAAAATTTATGCTTACAATGAGTTTAGTTCTCGTCTGCGAGGAAAGGTTTCGACAAAGACCACGTTACATCACTTTTCCAGAAGGAAAAGGTCGACATTTACACAAACTTTTACATACACCTTTCACGCAAGGTATCAGCATGTAAGTCAGAATCAGCAAACTCCTCTCCAACTTAATCAGTTTATATTTTGCAAGGAGAAAATTCTTCGTCGTACAAGAACTCAGCATTGAATAATTTCGACGATTGCAGTGGTTGTACAAGGTTTGGTTTCGCATCTGGCTGACCGTCGTTCGGATTAGGTGGTAGTCGTAGTGCTGGCCTTTTCTCAAGGAGTATCTTCTGACGCACCGGCAGTGCCACCGGCAGAGCTTGTTTTGCCAGTTATTAGTATACATGGGTATACTACACAGCGCATTGCAGACAGGTGGTCGGCCGAGCGCAAGACGGTGTAAAATTATTCTAACGGCGATCTGGCGTCTGTGAAAAAGATACATCATAGTCTTATAATATTATTAGGAGGAGGAGGAAGATTTTTTATATATTAGGAGCGTCGCTGGCCGAGTGGTTACGGTATTCGACTCGCAAGCTAGAGGTACCGGGTTCGAATCCCACTACCGCTGTGTGCCAATGATTCTTTTTTGAGCTTAATGTACATTAGTTGAATACTAACCGATGCTCGTACGGTGAGGGAAAACATAGATAGATAGATACACTATTCAATGCAACATCGTGATGAAACCTGCACATTCATGCAACTGAATGTGTAACCATGATTCGATTTGGTCAGGTTCGCCTGGTAGCAGGGTCACGGAGGTCAGATGTCAGTCGCTCCACTGTAATTATCCGATCTGCCAAATCCTGGATCCAGCCAAATCCGGGCCCTCGTGCGCGAGACGTCAACGGGGAAATTAATGCCAAGATGATTATTTTTTTAAATAGTATTTCAACTGTTATTAATTATGTCTCCCCACTACCACGAACTAACAGCATTGACTGCCGCTGACCCTTGCTAATAACACTTGCTATTCTGCCTATCTAAATGATTAAATCGTAGACGATAACGACAATGGCTAACACTGACTGATTTCTCTTCAGCTCCCCCTATTTTGGTACACGTCAAACTAGAATCGATCTCGATTATGAAGTGTCAAACACCATGGACTTACAATTTCAAGAGAAAGAAAGAAGTTGAGAGGCACCTATACGAAGCCACGGACTAACTCGCAACATTGCTGTTTGACATTTCATCGATCCAGTTCTCTACCAATCACCCTGCTGGGTACATTTTGTTGGTAAGGATTCTTAGAAATCGTTGATACCTAATTTGTGTTACCTAAAGTCCTAAAGTAAGCTTACTGTAACCCAATGTAATGGAAAGGGATATGCTCGGAGTCTCGTTGCGCGATCGAATCAGAAAGAAGGAGATCCGCAAGCGAACCAAGGTCATCGACATAGCCCTAAGAAGCAGGCTAAAGTGGCTGTGGGCAGGGCACATAGCTCGAAGAACAGATGGCCGATGGGACAGTACAGTTCTCGAGTGGCGACCACGTACCGCAAGACGCGACGACCTGGTAAAGATCGCAGGTACCAGCTGGATGCGGAAGGCACAGGACCGGCCTTTGTGGAGATCTCTGGGGGAAGACTATGCCCAGCAGTGGTTCTTTTGATATGACGATGATTATGATGAAAGTTCTGACAGAATAAGCAGTTAAGTACTTAAATGATTATTCTGTCAAAATTACTTACAATGGATGTCTAGCTTCGGCGATTACGTCTTCAGCGAGATTTATGGGGTAACAGTACCGACATTTTACTTCTGAGCAATCTATGTAGTGGTCCCACATCCAAGTGACGGTTGAGCAGTACCATACTGGACAAGAACTGCCTTCCTGCAACATACATCAATATTATCATCATCATAGAACGTAGAACACGTTCGCTTTTTATTGTTAACTAACAATGCCCTAGCGTAGTACCTAATTAATTTGTCGTGCTATTATGTCTACACCGTCTTACACCTAACTTTGTCCCTACCTACCCTTTTTTCTTGCTTATAAACCTTTCTCTTGAATTACTCTATCTATTGTTCAAAACTGCATTAATATCCGTTGCGTAGTTTAAAAGATCTAAGCGTACATAGATACATAGGGCTTGACGGCGGGAAGCGACTTTTATTTATACTATGTATCCGTTTAGATTCGCTTTAAGAAAATAGTGAGTAGAGGTGTTTTCTTAAGTATGAATGGATAAGAATCGACTTAATTGTCTCAAATTAATAATGAAGTCAAGGCTATCCCTTTGCTTAGCAGCCAGTCTAGTATTTTCTGTTTATTCTAACCGGCGAGGTATTCATTATTATAATTTTCTGCCGTCAACTGGTTATTGTGACCTTAGCTTTCTAATTTAATAGCGATAGGTACTTAGAAAGATAACATAATTGACAGAAAAAAAACGTCGTAAAACCCGTGAGACATAGGTACTGAAATATTTCCTAAACTACTGAACCAGTTTCAATGAACCAAGCTAACAACCATCTCCATTAGTCTGCCTTTCAAATAAAGCATCGAAATCGGTTCGGGGGCTACGACACATACACAGAATCACAGATACACATATTCACCTTTTTTCGTCGGGATTTCAAAAAATTGTAACTCACCAGTTCGCATGGACCGTGAAGTACTGTGGTCTTCATTTTTTTGCAGTAGTCTATCGGACATATTAAGTCTGAACAATATAAGCTATGCAAAGCTGTGAGAATGATCCGTTGGAATGCCCTGGCTTGTTCCGGGGGCGAAAGGCGGGCGAACGACCCATTCACATCCGGGGGTGGAAAAGGCTGAATCCATTTCTGCAATGGTGACCTGAAGCTACATGCTGCCTCAAATATGACTTTGGCGATGTCATGATTCGATGATACACTTAACCGTTCAGTAACTTCTTGACCTCCTACGACTAGAACTTGATCTTTTTCTAGTTCCTTTAGTTGCTGATCATTCTGAACTGTTCCTTGAAATGTAACAGAATCCGGAGCCACATCTCCATCTTTCTTCGTATTTAGATTTATATTCACGTTCGGTTTGAATAAACTTTCTAAACAGGGCTTTAGGCAAGGCTTTGGTGTATATTCCTTCATGCATTCATCATCTGATAGTTCCTGATCATTATGCGGGAGAAGTACCACTTCGGGCGAAAGAGGTCTGGTTGCAAACTGTATAACATCTTCCTCGTCATTATTTCTATTCAGTACCCTACACTTCTCCATCTTTTCACTACATAAAGGTACGAACTGGGGAGTCTCGTCTATTTCTATGTCTACATGGGATTCAAATTGCATATTTAAAGTTCCAGGCTGTTCATCTACAGCCATGTCGAAAACATTACGAGGAAATTTTGTTTCTAGTTCTTGAGTCGTGCTTATTTCAGGATGCTGAAGATGTGGTGTGGCCTCTTGGTTGGAGTATAAGAATCCTAGTAAGCTGTAAGCATCATCGTTGCTGAAAGAGCCATCGTCTGGTAATTCCTGGCCAGTCGAATTAGGTCTAGGCGCGAACTGTACATGCTTCTCTACCTTTTCACTAGATAATGATCTAAACTGAGTTTCGTCTATTTCTACTTGGAATTCGAGTTGTCCCTGTAACGTTCTTGGGTGATCAACTGTAGCTGTTTCGGTGACGTTGTCAGTAATATTTTGTATTGGTTCTTGGCTAATGGTTATGTCAGGATGTAACCGCGGTTGTTGGAAAGCATCTTGGTTATGGAAAGGCATTTCTGGCAAGCTGTTGGTGGAAGCTGCGTGGTTGAACTCCATTGATATTGCGGTGGAGGTGGATGGTAAGCATGAAAAATATTCGTTATTCTTTTTGTCTGTAATGTAATGTGATATAAAAATTAGTGCCTAAGACTAAGATAAACAATTGTTTGTTCTTTATCATGCAAAGTTATTGAAATTTAGAGTAGATAAGTTCTAAACGGCATTTGTTTTGAGTGCTTCATTATATTTTAGTATGTGGTTATCAGTGAGTACCTATAATTGGCTTGACTGTGTCTACTCATAGTATTTAATTTGTCTTAAAATCTGTTGGTACTCTAATAAATAAATAAATAAATTTGTTGATGATAATGAATTACACTAGCTGTTAATAATAACCATCATCATCTTGGCGTTAATGTCCCGATTGTGCTTTTGCGTGCGAGGTGATTCATGCATGAACCAGGATCCAGGCGACTGCCATCTGACCTACGTGGCCCTTCTACCAGGAGAACCAGGTCAGATTGAATCATGATTACACATTCAGTCGCCTGAATGTGCAGGTTTCATCACGATGTTTTCCCACACCGTAAGAGCATCGGTTAGTATTCAACTAATGTACATAACTAAGAAAAGAGTCATTGGTACTGGAATTCGTACCCAGGCGCTCCCTTTTTATATCCCCGACGAAACCCCTGATATCCAAGACAGAGGTCTCTGACCTACTTTGGTTTCAGAAGTTTCAATGTATTTGACCTCAGTACTATGTGTATTATCTGTGCTATCTGTATATTACATACATTGTATTTGTATCGCATGTAAATTTTCGAAGAAATTATTATTATTATTATATAAAATAAATCCTTAAGGCAGCCTTATCGCTCGTAGCGATAAGGCCTCGTACGCCAGAGCGCAACTGAGACAATAACGCCAAGATGATGATTTTTATACATGAAAAGGGAGAATTAAATTTTCAGGTCATATTAAGGTTAAAAACAATTGAGACTTACCAATTCAATACCCCGAATTTTCGTCATTCGTCAATTCGAATTCGTCAGATGTTAATTTTTTTAGCCTTTATAGCCTCGTCACGTTATGAACTGATTTTTGCGTTTACATCGCTCGATCTTAAAATGGCCACTAAACATAGAATTAAGCGTACTCCACATGTCCGCCGAAACTTTCGGCGAAACTTTGGCCGGGACTTTGGTCGACCCTCTACATTCTCGCCTATTAGGGATGTGGTGGGTGTTAAAACGCGTCGACATTATATCGATTCATCGGTGTATGATCGCTAATCTGCTGTAAACAGGGTCACAGAGGCGATGGCAGCTGCTCTATTGTAATTACTTGATCTACTAATATCCTGGATCATGGTCAAGTGTACCCCGAACCTGTTACAGGAAAAAGCGCTAGAAATATAAATATAAAATCGATCGAGTCGAGACGACAACGAACTATCTCTACTTAGTCTATGAAATAGGCGAGACATGCCAAACATGCACGGGACAACACGAATATAGGCGAACACTCTCGTGTTCCCGCGGAACTGTCCACATGTGGAGTGCGCCTTATGTATATTCTGTTTCACTACCACACACAGTTGTTGTAGGTACCTTCATAAAATAAATAAACATGATTCCGCATTTTATTTGAGGGTATAGGTGAAAAATATAAATAGTAAAGAAGAAACCAAGTAGAAAGTAAAAAGGCGTAAGTATGTCTTGTTTTCATTTGACATAGGTGGTATATTTATTACTATACTTGGAACTTGATTTGTAATGCGCTGATTACATTTGACTAAATTTAGTAGATAACTAAATTCAGAAGCAAAAAGCTTGAGAGCAAATCAAAGTGAAACGTATTGCTCAAATAATAAGGTCCATTTTTGTATCGCTTATATTACGTTACGTGTCGCTCCGCTTTTAAAAAGCCGTGATACAAAAATTGACCTTATTCAATGAACAATATTTGCTCACATGCTTTTTGCTTCTGAATTTAGTCAAATGTAATAAGCGCATAAGTCAGTTCCGTAGGTACGTACTATTGCCGAATCTTAAGAACTCTATAATTATGAAATATCTATTAGATAGTTTAATTAAGGAATGGATTCTTATTTATTTATTTTCCTGAGACCAAGTTTACTTAATCTTAAGTATTTTCTAAACTACTGAACTGAATTTAATGAAACAAAGCTAAGAACCATCTCGATTAAACTGGCTTTTAAAGAAAACCGCATCAAACCCCTCTTTATTCGTGGGGGGTTAAAAAAATAATTTAAAGGTATCTCGAACAATTTATCCCTCTGCTAGATAATTAGAATTAGCATCCGACTACGCACTGCATCACCGACGACGGCGCTTCACTGTTCCGTCTCCATTACTTACAAGGATGGACCGATTTGGATGCGGTTCTCTATTTGCAAGCCAGTTTAATTGAGGTTCTTAGTTTTTTTTTCATTAAAATCGGTTCAGTTGTTTTATTGTTTTTTTTTTTTTGTAAGATGTCCAACAGCAATTTTATTCTAAGCCATAACTACATACATGTTTACAATTTAGAAGCCATTAACAGGATAACACAATTACAGTAATTTGGTAAACAAACGACTCCAGGAAAGTATCAAATAATACAGTAAAGTTGAATCTGGGTAATACATCTTATACTATTAGGGAGTAATACGTAAAAAAAAAAGGCATATTATATTGCAATAATGAAAGGTATATGTTACAGTTTACAATTATACTATTATTGTTTTGAAAATATTTGAGTATATGTGAACTTGGCCGAGGGTTATCCGATTTTCTCTGTCGGTTAGGTTACTTTCATAAGGCTATGGCTTTAGCATGGAAAGTTTTATTCCCAGTATGTAGCTAGCTTTTTTGACTACGAAATGGGCCAAATGGTACTTTTGTGGGTCAAATAAAACCTCTTTTAAAATCAAATCAGGATTTTAATTATTTATTACATTTTCATTGTGCATTTATAAGATTTAGCATGATTGTACTTAACGATATTTTATATTATCTGATTCTGTAGCTACACTCATTCCATATCCACTCTGCACTCCACAAAACCAGCTTCACAACATTTTGTTTGACCACGTTGGTTTGATTATACCTTAGTTGGTGCCAAACAGATTGACAATAACGGACGTTGACCTTTCGTTTGGAACTAAGTTGTAAATGTTTACAGCAATTACTATAATGATTTAATTAAAATTTTATGTAAGTAGAACAGTTTTTATTATTTTTAATATAATTTTCATGAAATAGTGCCCAGTGAAAGGAGACTGACTGGTCTAGCGAAAATAAAAGTTATCTCAGAATGTTAGTAAACTCAGATAAAGTAATTCTAAAAAGACCGCATATGCGAAATCAGACGCGAACCAAGGCGAGCACACTAAAACTGTTAAATGTTTTTGTTCATGTGCAATATTTTAACGTGCCTATTTTGTTCGAAAAGGCCTACTGTTTTTTTATTTATATTAACTACGAAATAAAATGACACCGGGCCTTCAAAATAATGTAAAAAGCTTATTATTTTTTTTACATTACAAGTAGGTGTCAGTCTAGTTTGTAAATTGAGAATAGAAAGCATAAATACCAATTGCCATTTCTAAAAGTATTATGCAGAATAAAATATTGCCTCTGAACAAAAACAGGGTGATTTTAAAATGTTCGCCACTGATTTCGGAGCTGCGGTCTTTTTAGATTTACGTTAAGTAATACGTTCGGAATAACGGAACGACTGAGGTAAGTTTCATTTTAAGTATTACAACAATCGCTAAGATAACATACTAAATAGTTCTGACTGAGAGGTCAACAACCGATATTGCCAATGTATTTGGCACGTATTATACACCAATTATTAATATTTAGTGTCTATATGTTAATAGGCAGCTATGTATATGGAGTGACCCCGTTTTATCGTTTCTAAATTATACACACATAGATCTTCAAGACAAAGAGTCAAGATTGCAAAGTCGCAGAGATGCTTCGTGGTATTGCCGCAAATGTGTGAATCTTTAGAATAATGACAATAAAACTAATATAGAATCAGGAGTAGATCATTGTCTGACAACTTTCAAATTCATAAATGCCTACTAGAAAGAATTGAATTATTTCTAGATAATTCCAATTTGCCCCATTTTACGTTATATGAATACACAACTTGGAAACGAATGTAGGTACTTAGGATATAAATTCGGCCTACGTACAATTCTTGAACCGGAAAGGTCCCACTTCGATTTTTCCTATAACTCCAATATGACACTACCTACTGGAAATTTTTAGAAACTTGGAAACTAGTTTGACTAGTCAGTGGGGCAAGCTGGAATAAAATCTAATCATTCTTATTTATTATTCTTACTTACTACTAATACAATTATCACAAATAGAATTTCTATAGGTATCTATAGAAACTCAGGCCTCTATTGAATTGAAAAATATGATGGTAGTATTCATGTTCACCATGGTCCTACCGGTCATGGCCCCACTAGTGGGGATGGTGAAAAATATTTTATTAAATTTGACATTTTATTATCCCCACATAACTTAACGTTATGTGCCGGATGGGAAGATATTTAAATAGATTGTTTGGTGGAAATTTGTATGTTTTATATTAGTGGGTCGATTGGTACTTACAGTCGGTTACAAAGTGAATAGGAATTTATTCGTACCCAGTCGTACCCAGTGGGTACGGCCGGGAATAAAAGGCCGGGTTTGCTCCGTACGTGACAAACGGGGGGAGCCGGGTGGGCCGTGCCCACCCCAGTATGAGGTGCTTACTAGCTGTACATTGGCGATGGACTCGGCTTCATCGGCCACCTCAGGGCCACCCTAGAAATTAGCCCTAATGTTCATTAGTCACAAAGTTTATCTTAGTTGGCTATTGTTATCAGTTTGAATTCGTAATTCACCGAAAATGAAAACAGAGCGATAACAATAAGCAAGAAAACCGAATGCCCTAGAAAATTGTGAGCAAAGAAGGCGACAAATACGTAAAATTTTATAATAAAATAAAATAATCTGCAATCTGCTTTTCGTGCGCAGAAAACCTCCCCTAATTTATCACCTATAATATTATGACTCCCGATCGTTGGACTCCTGCCGATATAATGGGAAGAAAGACAAAATTATCCCTTATAAGAAAATATTTTTTTTAAACCACAGCTTAGGGCCTGCCTAATGGTAAGCAGCCACCGCAGCCTATGCCGTAACGTGGTCCCAATCGCTCCCGAAACTGTTCAACCAATCTCAGAATCCGCGAGGAAGACCTCCTCGCTTCGCCAACGGCATTAGGAGGCACAAACAAGTCGCGACCTCATTGCGGTGATGAATAACCTGGTGCAGATAGTGATTATCACGTACATAGATCAAGATCATAAGATGAGCAGTACGCTTTAAGCAAGCTATAGTGTGCTTTTCCCATAGAACTCAAATAATGTGGTGACCATCGGGGAAACAATTGGGAATGGTCTATCACATCTCTCGCTCGTAGAGTGTAATTTGGATCACAGTAATTCTTCATGTCGGTTAAAAGGTCCCTGTAGCGGGTTGGTGAGAGAATCTTCTCATAACTTGCGACGGTGGACAAGTAGCGCTCAGCCTGCTCCTTCAAGTCTTTCTCCATTTTGAAGAGCACCATCGCGGCTCTCTCTCTAGTGTATCTGAATGGTGCGCAGTACATGCTGCCACGTCGCTCGCAGATACTGACAATGTTTTGCGGAACGTAATCCTCGTCTTGATTGTCAGCTTGGACAGGAGCACATCGGCGCCCATGCCGCATGCAGGAGGTGTATCTTATGTCCGGTATACCGAAAAGTACCATGCACAGTAAAGGCTTGTATAGGGTTAAACGGTGTAGGAGGATCGACACGACTGTTTGGAATCTGAAAAAGAAATTACGTATTTAATTTATTAAATAATTTTTAATGATTGCTAGAAATTGTTTAAGTAACTACCTAAACGCGATAGATTAGGACGTACCTACTGTTCTAAGCTATCGCGTTTATTATCACACATTTTAATATCGACCAAGGTATAAAAAAAATTTAAAACCTTGTTAAACCGATTAGGATGCGATAAAGTGCCACTTGGGAATATTGAAGATTTTCGTAAATATTATTACGTTTTTCAAAGGCATCAAATAAATACTATTGTAAAAAACATACAGTAAGTTGTATTTCGTATAACGGAATATTGTCCGAATTATTTATATTACCCGTAATTTACGAAAAAAGGTAAAAGACTTTAGAAAAAATGTTCCCGGTAAGAACAAACCCTGGGACAGTTCGGCCGTTCAGGGTTCCGTATCAGTCAAAACATTTAGGACAACCAACCATGCTCGTGAGGATCTTCCCTAAGTTTAAAGGTCTCTTGAACTACCATGAGCTATGTTGTCACAAACATTACTGTTACCCAAATAATAAACTACATCATGAAGTAAGACGCAAATTCCGACGTACATATATTATGTCGTTATCATCATTCTGGCATTAAATCCCGGTTGCGCACGCGCAGCATGCAAAAGCCCGAGGCTCGCCTGTCTACTACTCTTAGTCCACTTCGCTTGATCTTGGGCATCCTTGGTGGTAAGTTTGTCTTATCTTAAATAATAATGAAATTCAGAGGTCGCCGGGGTCTACTTACAGTGGATGGTATTGATTGTCTACTGCGTTGATTGCGTTCAAAGGGTAGCACAGGTGACAACGTCTTATGAAGCACGTTTGCCAGTGATACACCACAATGTTCATAGTCCCACATAACAACCATGGACAGGGTCCATCTGTTGTCTGCAACAAAATTGGCATAACTATAATTAACAGTGGTTGGATTGTAAAATTCCAAATGAAAATATAAGTTATAAGATCTTAACTTTTTATACAGACTAGCATGCATTTTACAACCATCTTATTCTGACGGTAAGTAACTCAGCAGCCGAAGATGGAGCATGCCTGTCTAGGAGCAGCCTATTCTATTAGCATATTTTAGGCTCGAAGCTAGATTATAATGATCAAGGAACACACTCTCATTCTCATATCTCTCATTCTCATATCTCTCATTCTCATATCTCTCATTCTCATATCTCTCATTCTCATATCTCTCATTCTCATATCTCTCATTCTCAAATCTCTCATAGTAGATAGTACGAATGTAGGGCTCTATCACAAGCATCTGGGCCAAGCCTACCTTATCTGCTTATGGTATTGCGGACAGAAGGACGAACTTTTTTATAACAGGTTGTGCGGATCTGATGATAGTTGTCGCATGCAAAAAGCCAAAACACCACAACTTTTTTATGAAAGGTTCTAGTGAGAAAGTGCTTTCAGTGAAACTGACAGCTACTATGTAGAAAAGCGAGCCCCGGCACGAGCTGGGATTAACCGTTATGGCAATGATGGTGCAAGCGTAGTATAGGACATCTCCGGCCAGGTGGAGTGCCGATTTGTAAAACGCTGCTGCTAAGGGCTTGATGTGACAAGGCGGGAGAGGACTAAATACATGTTCAGGTAAAGTTCTCGAGGGTTGACCATTTATCGAAAGACGCAGCGTGGGTAGGCCTCCCACAAGGTAGACCGACGACCTGGTAAAGATCGCAGGTACCGTCTGGATGCGAAAAGCACAGGACCGGCTTTATGGCTTTCGCCTGATATGATATAAGTTCATAATTCTAGTGATGATGACTAATATAAGCTCATAATTCTAATGATGATGAATGGTAGGATGGGATTGATAGTGTGGTGTCCGCCAATATAGAGAAGCAGCAACCCCTTCTAACCAAGAGTTTATAAAATTATGACTTCTTTGAGGCAAACCATTTAGAACTAAACAATATGTATCAAGGTTTTCTGAATAAAAGGGTGTAAACATCACTTACGTGGCAAGTTGACTTGTGATACAGGAGGCTAGCCATATGTTTACAGTCTCGTATGCCGCATGACCTACCGGGAAATTTCAAGCAGTACCTACTATGGAAAAAAGTGAGAAGCAGTATCTGGTATTTGCGCCTTCTCTGATGCGGTGTGAGCATCTCAAAATGGCGGACAGGATCGCATATTTCCAAGTCTGCATCCTCTCTATCGAGTTGAAAATATTCTTGCTCTGCTTTAAATTCATGGTGTTCGACCCCCACTTGCACATTGTACATCATTGCTTCAGCACGACTATAATCTGCTACCAGTTCTAAGCCTTGGTCTTTCAGCGGCTGTCTCTTGTTTTCCTGCTGCTGATATTCCTGCTGAAGTTTTTTCCGTCGTTTGTATTGCCGTTGATACACCTGTTGTAAAAAATTGTACTTTTTATTTTCTACGATACTTTCTTGTTGTGGTTGTTTGGTGCAGAGATTTAGGGGTACCACTGTAGAAGTTGGATTGCTTGACTGACTGATTATTTTACGTCGCAAAAGCCTTTTCGATCTTCGAGGCGCTGCCAGATTTTCTTCTGATATTTTTCTTTTTCTATACGCTCCTTTGATTTGTTCTTTCCATTTTGGTTTGTGATGGTCATTTTGCACTTTGGAATTTTGTATTTGATCAGTTGAAATTGTTACAAAGTAAGGAAATACTTGCCGCGAGTCCTGTGGATCCAGTTTCTCATTGACACTCTTGCTTTCATCTTCTTGATTTTCCGGAGATTTTCTTCTAGTAGTTAGATTTAAGGGCACTGGATCTTCTGAAGGTGCTGTTATTAGCTCTGATGGTATTTTGACGTGTAAAGCAGTTTGCTTGCAAAATTCACTCGGTCTTAGATGTGCAAATTCTACCGGGCCATGTTCTTTACATTGTGATAGATTACCAGACGATCTTATCCCTTTTGGCGATAGACTTAAGGCCGTAGTTTGACTGTCTCCGCTACTGGAATGCACATTGGACTTCTCCAGCGGTTTACAAGAAAGTGAAATAACGGTGGCAGATTCGGATGTCTGCGCGGGTCCTGGCTGTTCTAAAGTCTGTTGCATGTTGATCTGAACGTAGTCTGAATCTGAGGTCGTCGTTACTTCAAAGTTGTGCAGACGACGTTCGTAGCCGTCCTGGGTGCAATGATAAGTTAGTGGAAGGTTCGAGCTTCGACGTCATCAGCACATCATCAGTAGACGTGGATGATAATGGTGGTGTGGATTCAGCATGCATTGTCTGGAATGTAAATAGTGACACTATCAGCAATAGCCTGAAGAACGTTGCCATCACATTTGTGGAGAGTTCTGCCATAATCTCCGCGCTTCTCGGCGTTGGAGGTTGCAGACACACTATATATTGGTACGCACTTTAAACTTTACCCCTGGGGTCTAATTCTCATGCTATATCATCCCGAATTAGACATTTTTTCTAAACACATATCTCCATTAATATTGACATTGAAATGGCTATTGCAGCCAAGAAATATTTCCTCAACTATCTTCGACAGTCGTATATTGTCGAAGATCAATTTCAGAGTTTAATATAGTTTTTGGCTACAGAAAATGTCAAATTTGAGATGAAGCGCGAGAATCGCCTCCGTGTTTTTGCATCAGGAGTTGAGAAAAAGACATTGTAAAAGCCATGCATGGTTCATAAGCTTTCGTTCAAATAAAAGCAGTTCTTTTGGCGTTCTTGACAACTTAATTACATAAGTTGAGAACAGGAGCCACCGCTGAAGATGACCAGACTACGAAGAGCCGCAAGCCGCAATTGTCTTTTTGCGGCACTCGCCCTTGAAATCTTTGGGCCTTGGTCGTCCGACACGAGAACGATGGTAAAAGAACTTTCAATAAAACTGGTTAGCGTGTCGGGTGACCTAAAGGCAGGTGCTCATTTCGCCCAAAGGTTAAGTCTGGCGGGCAATGCAGCCAGCGTTCTTAGAACGATGCCCTGGGGAAAAGAAGGCGCAATAGAGGACGTTTTCGTCGAGGAGAATTTTCTAATTTAAATTTTATTGTAAATACTTTTTCTACTAATTATGTAAATTTGTAAACAAATGTGTCTTTATTGTTCAAAATTTTACTTTTTTCCTAATTTCTTTATCTTACCAATGATAAATGTTATAGATGACAGCCTTCTCCAGCGTCCATGGACTAATTTCGTGATTTAAAAAATAACACGTCCCATAATGACTTAATCGTTATTTTTTGCACAAATATGCACGTTACAGCTTCATTACACCCGTCACTGAGTACTTGTAGATGACAAAGTGAAGATTATTTGACCTCAGCATGGATTTTGGTTTTTGTATTTTTTTTTATTGTTGAATTCTAATTATGGACTCCTGTCAAATGTTACTCGTCATTACTTTGACCACGGACCTGAAACAAATCGGACGAATACCCTCTAAAAATCATGAGTGAAGCATAAAAATGGCCGGCCATTTATGCGTTGCTTTGACACTGTCATAGGCGTGACATCGCGGTACAAAATCAATCAAAATGGCGGCTTATTGACGACCTGAGTGGTTCAGTGATCAACATGCAAGCCAGTCATGCCGGTCTGCCACGCAAGAGGTTCCGGGTTCGATTCCCGGCCGGGCAGAAATTGAAATGATGAATTTTAATTTCTGTTACGAGTCTGGGTGTTCTATGTATAATAAGTATGTATTTAAGTAGTATATCAGTTATATAGCACCTATAGTACAAGCGTTGCTTAGTTTGGGGCTGGATGGCGGTGTGTGAATTTGTCCACGAATATTAATATTTATTTTTATTTATTGTTACACGAATACGGTGTCTGAATATGTACCTAGGTAGTACAACAAAATCAATTGTCAAGATATGGTCGTACCTTGCATGCTTAACTTGCATCATGCTCTTTAGAATGGCGTCCATTTATTGTTCAGGTCCGTGCCTTTGACATACAAATGTATTTCTCGATCGTGATTTTGTTTATTAAGAACTATTATACTTTTAATTTGAACTTTGAAGATAGATAAGTAAAAAAAAAAGGATAGTTTCAAGGCAAATTGAAACAATTCTTTTATTCTCGACTTCGTCATTGTAAAATTCGGTGCTCGTCTTTTACATTTTATTTCCTTGTCAAATTTTATCCAAATCTGTTTAGCGATTTTTCATAGAGGGAAACAAACGAGCAAGCGGGTCGCTTATAGTAAGTGATCACCGAAGCCCGTGGACACCTGCAACATTAAGAGGATCCCGATTACGTTACCAGCCTTTGAGAAAGATTAGCCTAAACCTAATTGCACTAAATTTTTTTTTGTCCCCTTTATTTTACGCCTTGTATGAAAATGAAAAAAGTATTTATTGAATTAGGATTACGTTAATTAATCTCTTTTCAAACGTCAAAATTCTAATGGAAAGCAAAGGGAAAGTTAGACAAGCTCATCCAGGTAGGGGGCGACGCATGCAGACCGACCAGCGCACACGAGCGCTCACCCCGGCGAGACACCGGGCACCGATACACGCCACGGACATACCCGCCTAGGCGGCACGAATCATGTGCACAGCCTGTCCGGCCAGCACGCACCAGCCGGCCTACCTGCGTCACCCCCTGAGCTCTGAACAAATAAGTAAAAAGAATGTCGTTTGTCTGTCAGTACGCCGCTTCAGTTAGGAAAATGACCATCTGTAGGAGAAAGAAACGTATTGCATCAACATTTGTCAAATGACTTATTTGGGGCACTAAACTAAACTTATTCGATATTCAGTTGGCGCCTTCAGGTACTCCTAAGCATTGAAAAGACACATAATCCGTGTCATAAAGTTAAGGGTGACTTATAGTGTTTAGTATTCACATAATTGGTGTCGTAATGTTTTTATTGTTAATCAATTTAAGCTTTGACTAAAGTTTAGTGCAATGGGCGATTTTCTGATAGCTAGTCTAAAAATGTTCGATGGCCCTCGCTAGATGGCGTTTCTCAGACAAGATTTTCAAGTATCGAGATGGATAACCAAAGTTATTCGGAAAGGTATTTCGTGCAAAGATAAGTTCATTTTAGCATTTAATTTTCTAACAAAAAAGTGTAAAAATGTTGCTCGTTTGGATTCATTTAGAGAATCGTATCTAATCGACGCTATTTATTACAATTATTTGAACTATGTTCTTTTTAGAATCGGCAGTTGGAAAGCACATTGGGCAGTAGGCTCATTTCTTGAAGGCTGCAGTGTCATCGGCTGTGTCGTCTCGAAAATATCGCTGCGGGAATACTAGCGGCAGGAAGTTTCTTGAAATGCATACGGTATATTCTTTAATGATCTACTATATAATTATACCTACCTATACAAAGATTCGCGACCTCCTACAGGAGGGGCACTAAACTAAACTTATTCGATATTCAGTTGGCGCCTTCAGGTACTCCTAAGCATTGAAAAGACACATAATCCGTGTCATAAAGTTAAGGGTGACTTATAGTGTTTAGTATTCACATAGTTGGTGTTGTAATGTTTTTATTGTTAATCAATTTAAGCTTTGACTAAAGTTTAGTGCAATGAGCGATTTTCTGATAGCTAGTCTAAAAATGTTCGATGGCCCTCGCTAGATGGCGTTTCTCAGACAAGATTTTCAAGTATCGAGATGGATAACCAAAGTTATTCGGAAAGGTATTTCGTGCAAAGATAAGTTCATTTTAGCATTTAATTTTCTAACAAAAAAGTGTAAAAATGTTGCTCGTTTGGATTTATTTAGAGAATCGTATCTAATCGACGCTATTTATTACAATTATTTGAACTATGTTCTTTTTAGAATCGGCAGTTGGAAAGCACATTGGGCAGTAGGCTCATTTCTTGAAGGCTGCAGTGTCATCGGCTGTGTCGTCTCGAAAATATCGCTGCGGGAATACTAGCGGCAGGAAGTTTCTTGAAATGCATACGGTATATTCTTTAATGATCTACTATATAATTATACCTACCTATACAAAGATTCGCGACCTCCTACAGGAGGGTTGCCCGTTATCACACCCATTATGAATAATATTCGGCATTTCGATATGACACCCCTACAGAAGGTTTGGTATAGTAAACAGGACACGTAGTTTAATACTATTTTAAATGCAATCGTACAGCAAAGGGTGACGCACTGACCGTAACCGTGACCGTGACCATCTTCTTATTAGCATATAAACCGTAAACCACGTATTATTATTAATATCTATATTAGCTTGAATCCTGTAAAATATATGGACGACTACTCTCTATAACCATAAGTGAAGCATAAAAATGGCAGCCCATTTGTGTGTATGCATGCTTTCACAGTTTTGACACTGTCACTGGCGTGACAGCGCGGTACAATATTCAACAAAATGGCGGCGGATTGCCAAACCTGGTAAACAAAAGTGAATTTCACATTCCCATGTACAACTAAATAAATTGTCAATAAATCCATACCTTGCATACTTCATTTCTCTCTAGTGTAGAATGGCGTCCATATTTTTTTCAGGTCCGTGACGGTATTATGACCGACATTAATCTAGTCTGTACTGATTTTATTTTAGTTCTAATTATAGTCTACTATAAATGAAATTTGACTGCCATCTCACCTAGTGGTAATGAGGTCGTGCAACTGCTTCGCACACTCTCCGAAATGCAACCTGTAGAAGACCAACTGACGCGCAATCCTACGCTGATCCTCTATAGTTAATGCCTAAAACGTAACAGACAGACAGATACAAGTCACTTTTTTATTTCTTAAGGAGGCACACGATCAGATTATGTACCTGATGGAAACGGCCACCATTGTCCAGGACATCAGCAACCTAAGGGTGGCGGAGGTAGGTACCTAAAACCTCCTAAAGTGCAACGGAAAAGACTTAGGTAGGATGTTTATTCCACAAAAGGCTTGCGAAACCTGTACGTTAGTTGGATGCCAGACGAAGTGGATATTTCCATTGCATTGTTGTCTTCCGGTTTGAGAGCGACGGTGACACGAGAGGTACCGGGTTTGAATCCCAGCACCGTCATGTACAAATGAGTCAGCTGAGTTATGTACCTTAGTTAAACACTAACCGATGCTCTTACGGTGAGGAAAAACATCGTGATGAAACCTTCACATTCTGTGTTCAATCGACTGAATGTGTAATCATGTGTCAATCTTCGCCTGCCGCCAATGGTCTAAGGTTTCCCTGTTTACAGGGTCACGGACAGATAGCAGTCATCATCAAAATCATCACCCACGAAATAGGAGGTTATTGCCATAATCTCCACGCTTTGCAGGCGGGTTGGAGATCACAAGGTTATAAATATAACAATGGAAAAAGCTGCTGCCCACTTTCCATCTTACGGAGCCTCTAGATCTTTTGCCTCGAAAACATTAGTCGCCTTGTACGACACCCACGAGTGTAAAGGGTTGGTGCTATTCTACTCTGCCGGACACCACACGGCCAAGATGGCAGTCGCTCCACTGAAATAACCTGATCTGTCAAATCCTACACAACCAAATCAAAGTGCAATCGGGACTTTAACGTTAAGATGATGATGATGTTGTCTTCCGCTTTGAAGGGTAAGATATCTTAGTCCTCACAATGATAGCGCATCTGCGTCACTACATTTACTTGAAAACTGAGCTCTTTAACCTACATCTTAAGGGCGACAGATACCGCATACTATCAGCCTATTAAAAAAAATAAGTAGTCGATTATCGGCCTTGAAAGACCGCTTATTAAATGACGAAAATGTTTTATAAAATATAATTTTATTTCAGTCAATACATTCCGACATCGAATGGAATTAAAGTTAGCTGCCCATTTAAATTCAACAGAAACAGTAGGTTAAAATAACACCATGATCATTATCTTATCTTAAATTGCATTTTTACTTTAAAAGTACAAGAAAGCAATAGGTACAGACGTTACCTAGGTACCTTTTCTATCTACATGTTGACCGCCAGGTAAAAACTTTATAAAAGCCAGGTAAAACCTTTTGAAAACACGAACAAAAGATTTTCTCTTGTTCTAATCGCTCAAATGGTAAAATACCAGTACATAAGTAGTAGCATAGGTAAAACAGTATTGTTATTACATTTAATAAAATCATTTGCCCTAAATCCAAGAAAGGGGAAAAATCATCATCATCTTGGCGTTAATGTCCCGGTTGTACTCTCACACACGAGGGCCCGGAGTCCGCCTTGACCATGATCCAGAATTTGGCAGGTCAAGTAATTACAGTAGAGCGACTGCCATCTGACCTTGATGACCCTACCTGCTACCAGGGGAACCTGACCAGATTGGATCATGGTTACAGATCCAGTCGCCTGAATGTGCAGGTTTCATCACGATCTTTTCCCTTACCGTAAGAGCATCGGTTAGTATTCAACTAATGTATTTAACTCAGAAAACAGTCATTGGTACATGGCCGTAGCGGGATTCGAACCCGGGACCTCTGGCTTACGAGTCGGATACTGTAACCGCTCGACCACCGACGCTCTTAGAAAGGCGAAAAATAACATCTTATAATAATACATTAGTTTTCTTAATACCTATTCCTAGATAGCAGTATCCAATCATCAGGTGGTAGGACTCTGTCAAGCCTGAGGAGTCTGCCTGGGTGAGTACCACCGCCTTATCTATTTCTGCCGCAAAGCAACAATGCTTGCATTGTTGTGTCCCGGTTTGAAGGATAAGGTAGCCAGCGAAATTACAGGCATGAGGCATTTCATCTTAGTCCTCACAGTGGCCACGCACCTACGGTTCAGCATTTTTGTTACCTGCACCTAAATTTATGAATTGTAGAACTTATGGGCGACAGTTACCGCTTACCAACAGATAGGCTGACTGCTCGTTTGTCACTAAATAGCATAAAAGAAATTGGCTTCTGTATTTGTTAGTAACATTTGTTATTTTTCATGTTACTGAAGTTTATTATGCTGTTAGTGTACCCTTTAAAATAAAATAAAATAAAATAAAATAAATTAGGTACCGCTTATCTCATCTTCATCTTCGGACCCTTAATCATTGACCAGATTATATCGACTATGAACTTTTACAAATTCTATTTATATTTATTTGCTTCCATAAAGATAATATAGTAACATTGTTGTAACATTTTTTAATACATACAATACGGATCAGGTTAGGCGCAGCAGTTTAGGAGCGAGGAGGCTTTAAACTTATGAAGCTACTTATGAACAAAACTTATTAGAATAATTTATACCTATCGACTATTTAATTATTTACATATTCACTACATCTATTATTTCATCATCGTCGCTACTCGGGGGCTTGTACCAACACAGTCCCAACTGCATTCTTAATTCCCTCTCTATGATCTGCAACTCAAATAAGACCTTTTGGTAGGAGAACCTTTGGGTTCTGCGTTTGCAGGGACAGGGTAACAGGTTAAATAAAGTTCTTCCTCTTCTTCCGATGATAATGCGTCGAGCAGCTTCTCATATCATGCCAGGGAGGGAGCGAATCGATAATGGTGCACAACAATGGCCAATTGAGTTTCCGCCGGAGGTACATGATCCTTATGATGATGGCCTTCCTGTGGAAGAGAGAATTCATCACCTGGCGAGACTGGTAAAATTCTTAATAACTTAAAAATAGGCAAGCAGATGAATGAGGAAGGATGAATGAATGAATTAGAGAATGGGTTACAGAATACCAGCGCTGTGAGTCGCTTCTTGCGCCTCACAGCACATGCTGAGTTGGTACCATTTACGCTGGGTGCCTTTTTGATGTGACAAACTCTGTTGCCATAAAAGTTGTAGACGGCGTGTTGCTCACAAGTGCAAACTCTATTAAAGACTGTTGGTGCTGTCTTGTTAAGGAACTATTTTACGAGGCCAACAACCACGTGCCATCTCCACAGCTTCCTGCAAACCTTGGCTTAATAAGTCCGATTACCCCTGACGAGGTGGAGAGGTCTCTGGCCCATATGAAGACCGGGAAAGCTATTGGCCATGACGGAATACCCATTGAAACTTGGAAAACAATGGGGACCCGAGGCGTAATCTTGCTCACTGAACTATTTAATAGGATCGAAGCCACGGGGCTTATACTTGACGCGTGGCGCGTAAATATTATTACGCCAATCTATAAAGGAAAGGGCAGTGTGCACGATTGCGCAACTGTCGAGGTATCAAACTAATGAGCCACACAATGAAGCTGCTCGAACGTATTATGGACCAGAGACTTCGCCAGGACCGTTCCTTTTCGGAATGCCCATACGGCTTCAGGCCGGGATAAGCACCAAAGATTCAATCTTTAGACTCAGAGTCCTCCAGGAGTCTCACTGCAGTAACAATCAACCTCTGCATTATGCATTTCTCGACCTGCAGGGGGCTTTCGACAGTGTCCCTCGGGAGATAATCTTGTGGGCTCTGAGATCAAAGTCTATGCCCGAAGCGTACATTAGTATTATACAGGATATGTATGCCAATACTGGAGCCGTCGTCAAAACCATCGTAGGCCATACCTTCCCGATTACTGTAGGAGTTCACCAGGGTTCAGTGCTGAGCCCTTACTTGTTTTGCATTGTGCTCGATGCCCTCAACATTGTACTGATGACCAAGCTTAGGCAAGATCTTGAGACCAGAGTAAACACGTGGAAGGATGTGCTAGAAAACGGTGGTTTGAAGTTGAATGTCGCCAAAACGGGGTATTTGGCCAGCTGCAGCGCATATCGCGAAACAAACCTTGTAGGTAACGAAGCTGTCAATAGGACAGATAAATCCAAATACCTCGGATCCGTGATGCACGAGTCCAGCGATATCGGCCCCGATGTCAAGTCCCGAATCTCTGCGGCGGGAACTCATGGCAGTCACAAGTGACCCTAAAAGCCCTGTAAAGCTCAAAGTGCTTATATACAAGAGTGTAATTAGACCGGTGATGCTCTACGGCTGCGAGACATGGCCAGCGCTGTCAAAACTCCACGCCAACAAAATGAAAATGATGCGGTGGATATGCGGAGTTACGCGACTCCATCGAATACATAACGAGTACATCCGTGGCAGCCTTGGCGTACAAATAAGATCAAGGAGGCTCGTCTGCGCTGGTTTGGTCACGTGTTGCGAAAACCTCAGAGATAAGAGATGGAAATAGGTGCCTGAACCTGCCGGTATCAGGAAAGAGGCCCCGTGGACGATCCAAGAAGATCTGACATCGCTGAGTCAAATGAGAGAGAACGGTTTACGAGGAGAGGATGCCGAAGACCGGGCGAAGTGGAGAGGAATGAGTAGGAAAGCGGACCCTGGCAGAGGCCGGGATAAGCGCTAGGACAACGACGAAATAAGACAATTAGTAGCAAGGTAGCAGGAAGTCTTCCGAATGGCCACTCGCGCGGTGCAGTGTACTGCGCGGCGCGCCGCGCCACGTCACGGTGACAACCAAAGAAACGGTGGTGTTATTCTGGTTTTTCAAATTAAGCAATGTTCGCACGAGAGATTTGCGAGAGATTTTAAGTTAGGCAGCGATTGCGATTGACGCTTTTATGCGCATTATTTTAAACGACTCGCAAAATTATTGACCATGTCTTCTCGAATGTGTGTGTAAAAAGAAACTGGAGATTTTTTAAATCTGCCGACTCACATGCAACCAAGAGGATCGTACGAAAAGGATATCATTCATTTTGGATTAAAACGCTGAAAGTGCCGGCCAGAAAAATATAACGCAATTTTCAGGTACAGCATACAGTTTCTATCATTTTTTACTATGGTGCCAAACCTGTACGCCCACCACCACCACCACCACCACCACCACCACCACCACCACCACCACCACCACTATGTACCTACCACTGGGCATACAGTAGAGTACCTACTATATAGTAATATATTGCTATTCTAAAAGCCTTTAACAACCAAACCGTCGCACGAGCAGATTTGACGTCATAGTAAACAATGTTAAGAACTATTTTCTCTATTATAAACTAATAATTTTGTTCTGGCCGGCTGGATTTTTGTTCCAAAAATGTTTGAAACGCGAATGTTGCTTTTTTAACTAAAAAGTATAACATCATAAATATGTAAAGACATTGGACCACTTCGATTAGTCTTCCTCGAATACTATAATAACTGATACTTTTTATCCGACTACTAGGGAACCAAGGATGGATAATGAAGTTAACAGTCTATGTGTGTATGAAAAAGCCACAGAGATTTGTCTGGACCGTAGCAAGTGGAACAATGTGGTCTCTGCCTACCCCTACGGGAGAAAGGCGTAACGGAATGAATATATGTCATTTAGATAATTGCTTTGAAAGAATGTTGATCTCGACAAGCACTATCATTTCTCTCTAGGAACTAGTGTTTTAGGACCAATAGTTTCAGAGTTATTACAGTTTTAGGTTTACAGCTGTCAACCGAAATGTAGATCTCGACGAGCACGATCATCTCTATTTAGGAACTAGTGTTGTAAGGCCAATAGTTTCAGAGTTATTACAGTTTTAAGTTTGACAGCTGTCATCCAAAATGTAGATGTTGACGAGCACTATGATTTCTCTTCAGGGACTTGTTATCTAAGAGCGATCGTTTCAGAGTTATTACAGTATTAAGTTTAACACCTATCGTCCAAAATGTAGATCTCGTTGAGCACTATCATTTCTATTTAGGAACTAGTGTTGTAGGACCAGTAGTTTCAGAGTTATTACAGTTTTAAGTTTGACAGCTGTCATCCGAAATGTAGATGTTGACGAGCACTATGATTTCTCTTCAGGGACTTGTTATCTAAGAGCGATCGTTTCAGAGTTATTACAGTATTAAGTTTAACACCTATCGTCCAAAATGTAGATCTCGTCGAGCACTATCATTTTTCCTTAGAAACTTGTGTTCTAGAACAAAACATACCTTATTTATAATTCGGGAAAAGAGAAAAGAATGACGAAAGGATCACGAAAGCGAAACAACTACGTTAATGTTACAGAATCACAAAAAGGGGAGGGGCTTACGCTTCAGCGGTCAAAATTTCTTTGACAAGGTCGAATTCCTATATCACTCATACGCGTTGAATCCGTACTAAAAAAGGAAGACAGATATATGTGTGTCAACCGTGTCACATAAGGAGGAAACAATCGAACTGTTGATAAAAATATACAGTCAAATGTGACGTCTCATGTTGACATCTGCTGACATCGCGCCGCACACTGAACGATGGGGCCAAATTGGAAAAATGTTGACAAAATTCATACAGAACTGATATTTCGGGCTTGGATTGCGGGTTTTGCCCCATCATGCAGTGCGCCGCGCGGCGCGCTGCACAGTGGGACATTTCGCCACCTATCAATATACTTGCATACAAACTGCTCGGCGTGCAACAAGTTTTGCCACATCGTGCAGTACGCCGCGCGGCGCACCTCTTTAATGTGTCTCATCGCTTAAAGACAGCGTCGACTATACTTACAGTGGATGGGATGCGCTAAAAATCACGTCTTCAACAGCATGGAAGGGGTAGCAAAGAAGGCAATTGTAATGTTCGCATTCTCTTAAGTGATTTCTAACAAACTTGATGACGTCACAATTCCTTTCTGGACATTCGAATTCAATTGCCTGTAATATAAATTGTTCATTCAGTTATAACTCATTTGACCTGGTGGCCGAAACTACATGTCAATGTCTAAAACAGTGCTGCTCGTCATCGGATCAGATAAGTTTGTGGCACTGTACCTAAGGTCAGTCTTCATCTAACAGAAATAATAATAGTAAATCTATACATCTAATAACAGTAAAAAAGTGTATCTATACATTAAATACACAAAAAATTATTTAAGGCAATGAAGAAATAGTTATAGAATAAGAATTTAAAAAAATTATGTCTCTCTGTTTGCACACGCTAATCTCCGGAACTACTAGACCGATTTGAATCAAACTTTTTGTTGTATAGCTATTAAGCCTGTGCAACATATAGGATATAATAGATTTTGAAAACTGGAACACCTGATGTAGAACCATAATAGCCAGATAAACTATCAAAAATATGGAAGTGGCTCCTAATGGATTTTGATGGGGTTAACCGCAACGATTAAAGGAGGTGTCTGGCCGACAGCTATACGCTCTTCACCGTCGCCCTAGGCCACCCGCCTCGCCTTGCTGAACCGCTAAGTCTGTCAACCCATTCACATGTCTGCATTGGACTGACTACCTCGCTGGATCAGACTTTTGGGGGTTTGCGGGAGGGATCAGCACGGATACATCTCCAACAGAAACAAGCAGCCCACAGCTACGTAGCAATATGCCTTATGCACTCCTCACGTTACCAAAAAATATTGTATGCTCATGGTGACCGGGTCAGTGCTTGCTATTTTACTGCTCGCGCACATAAATAAGGTTCGGCAACGCGTGGGTAATGCCCCTGGTATTGCAAACGTCCATTGGCTGCGGTGACTGCTTTCCACCAGGCAGGCCGTAAGCTTGTCCAGCTAGTTGCAACGTGTGCAAGCACCGTTACTTCTCTATAGCTCTAGAAACATCGAGAATGAATGTTAAAAAAAACAGGTAGAACTCACATTACAATTCAACCCATGCATCGTGGAGGCTCTCCAACGTTTGCATTCAGAAGGAAGTAAACAGTTCTCTTCTCCGTCACATTCGCCGCTATGTAAAGATAAGAGAAAGATGGTTTGCAAGTGTCTCATCATTTCATTTATCTTCTGCCGTCTGATTTCTAGACTGTCTTGTGGTCTGATTTCTATTACGAAATTTTGTTCTTGCTCCTTAACTTGTTCATCGTTGTTGGCTGCAACAGCCTCACTGGGAGAATTGTCGTCCGTTGCCTGTTCAATGTCGTGTAGGTTATCATTTTCGAAACTTTCGGCGGAGTTTTCCGGGCGATCCGAAACCGCGGCGGAATCATTGACTGTTCTCTCATTTAACAAATTTGGATTGCATCCATTAAGTGGCTGCAACATTAATTCTTTCGATTCGGTTGCTAATTGTTCATTATCAAGCTTGTTTTGATGATTGCTGTCTCTAGATTCATCCATACTTGACGACCACCAAGGATATTCTGTCTGGCTTTGAGGTTCCAATACTGCGTCAGACGGACCTGGCTGCTCTTTAAAATACATTTCCTGCACATAGTAAACATCTTGGCTTGTGGTTGCTTGAGGCGTTTGAGTAGCTTGGAAGCCATCCTGGCCACTCTGGGCTCCTCTAGAAGAGGGTAAAGTGGGTGCCTCAGGAGCATTGTGCAATTGTCCATTAAATTGTACCAACATTAACTCTTGTGGATCATTAATGTGTTGCCTTGTAGATGCTTCTGTTTCCTGGAGAGATTGAAAGCTTTGAGGGTCTTCTAAAGGGTTGCTGGTGGAACCCACAGGCTCCATCATCATAAAAATGGACGACGAGCTGGTTGTATTGGTTGCTGCAGAACTGCTTGGAACAGGCTGCATTGTCTGGAATACATAATTGTTAATTAGGTGTTTATTTAGATTATAAGTACATGTAAATAGACTCTGCCTACCCCACCTGTGGGACACAGGCGTGAGCTGTATGTATGTAAGCACTTGTAGGTTATTCATATTTAATCAACAGCTTGGGCCGTGAGGCTGCCGAAAGTCGGGTGAAGTGGAAGAAATAAAGACGCAAAGCGGACCCTGGCGGAACCCGGAATTGGCCGCTTGGATGATGATAACGATCTGAATGAGGTCTATGGAGGTCTGAGAGGGTTCCAATCAGGGAGGATACCTACAAGAACTTTCTAAATTATCTTAACCGGCTCCTGTCGAAAAGCCACACCTACATGGTTTCAAAATAGGTAGATACTCAAATATTTTTGGAGCTAAATAATTTCTGGAGCCGAATGACACCATCACAGGGTGCCAATCGACTCCTTTGAACTCTTAACCAGTTTCAGGAGATCCGCTAAACCAAATTTGATAAAGAGTATAAGAACCATCCCATAAAATATAAGATATTAAGTCTGACCCGTGTGTTAAAGAGATTGGTACTAAACTAAGTCATCTTCGCGTTAATGTCGTGTCACGAGGGTACAGAGTCCGCCTTGACCATGAGCCAGCATTTGGCAGATCAGGTAATTACAGTGGAGCGACGGCCATCTGACCTCCGCGACGCTGCTATCAGTGAAACTAGACCAGATCATCATCATCATCATCATGGATCATGGCTACACATTCATGGTACCTCTCGCTTTCGAGTCGGATACCTTAACCACTAGACTACCGACACTCTGGTACTAAGCTAAGTATCTAAACATAAATAAAAGTAGGTAACTTACCAAGATTAATTACACACA
Source organism: Blastobasis adustella (assembly GCA_907269095.1). Classification (NCBI taxonomy): domain Eukaryota; kingdom Metazoa; phylum Arthropoda; class Insecta; order Lepidoptera; family Blastobasidae; genus Blastobasis; species Blastobasis adustella. The sequence continues at coordinate 6,819,609 of OU026132.1, forward strand.
ACCTACAACTAACTTATTCTAACTAATTTAAACCTACGGAATTTCGTGATCCAACGGATCACTCGTCCTAAATTTCTAAATATTTTATGCGCAAACGCACACGTCACGACATTTCTGAATTTATAAATGACTATGTATCGACTTAAGTTTGGGGGTACATCATTTTAAATTTGGTTTAATTTGAGGGTAGGTAGTCGATCGTATTCATACTAAAGCGCACTCCACACGTGGACAGTTCCGCGACAACACGAGAATGTAGAGGAAGTATTCGCCTACATTCGTGTAGTCCCGTGCATGTTTGGCATGTCTCGCCTATTTCTTAGACTAAGTAGAGATAGGTTGTTGTCGTCTCGATTCGATAGATTTTATATTTATATTCCTAGAGCTTTTTCCCGTAATAGGTTCGGGGTACACTTGAGCATGATCCAGGATATTAGTAGATTAGTTAATTACAGTAGAGCATCTGCCATCACCTTTGTGACCCTGTTTACAGCAGATTAGCGATATTACACCGATGAATCGATATAATGTCGACGCGTTTTGATACCCACCACATCCCTAATAGGTGAGAATCGACCAAAGTCTCGGTAAAAGTTTCGCCGAGAGTGTGCCTTGGGGGCATAGCCGCTAATTTTATGTTGTGTCTCTCGATGTGGCTAGAGCTGGTTGTGATAAGGTTGCACCTGGGTGGCCTCGTTCTGGTAATGGTCAGTCTTTGGCCGCGTCAGGGCGGGGCAAGGTTCGCCCCCTGTACGGCTGTGCGGATGGGGTCTTTAGGATCGGAAAGACCGTGTTTGGGATGCCTTATGTGTGTCCCCAACGCAGCAAAAATATCGTGGTCGGAAAGAGTGTGTTGAGGTATTTTATCGAACGCTATTTGGCCATCCCATCACGAAATAGCATCTTAACGTTATTCTGAGGCCATGCCCCACAGATGGGACGTACAAGTCCTTGTGTATGACGTTGTTTCGAAAAAATAGTTTTGGACCTGCTGGAAGGATCACTACCTGGAGATACCGTCTAATGGCCGTGTCGCGGCTGTGGGATGAGAATAGCCCGGAGTTGGGCTACAACAACGATAGGGACTTGGGAGGATGGGGGGTCGATGAGTGACTTGGGCAGTGGGTAATCATCGCGCTCGGCCCGGATCACTCACCGTTGCCTTCACGTTGAGTTGTCACCTACTGTATAAGTGTACTTATGTAATGCCAACATTAAAAAAATAAGTGTTATGGTTTACTTAGAGAGTACTCTGTCCTCAAACTGCGCAGCAGTTTGACATGTCGACTTGAATGTAACTACTGTTGTATCTTTTTACTTAATAAATAATAATAATAACTACTTGGGATGGCATTATATTTACACAGATGATCCCTGATTGAATGATTATGATTTATTTTTCTAAAACTTTTTCTCCTTAACTTACGTGCTAAAGTTCAGGAAATATGAATCGGACAAAAGCGAGTTGTAAAATTGCCCCTGTCCTTCAATCACAATGAATTAATTAATTTTATTATAAGGCACATAAGTACATTTTATTACATAATTGATTAAGATTACTGTCTGCACCCAAGTGCAGAAATAAAAGTAAAAAGTATTAATATTATACAATCTATGAGTTACTATTAGTAGCCATTCTGTACCCGAGTTCCGAAGTGACTCATAAGTTGGCATATGTTTACACCATTCTAGAGTTGATCTTAGTAATAAGCAGTATAATCGCGTGTTAAACAAAACTCAGGTAACGATTAGTGTTATTATTAACAATAGATAAGCGTTCTCGACCGACCGAGATTGACAGGTAAGCGTTTACTCAGAACAAAAGATCATAACATAGATAACAGACGGCCAATTCATATTCCCTGAACTATAATGCAAGATATTTACAATCGGCCAATAAGTGAGCGCGGCGGCGGGATAGCCCCGCGCATGCGCAGGAGGTAGCTCTACCAGCAGCAGCTAAGCCGCGTCGCAAAACTATAAATACAGGTGACGCGGCGGAGACTCGTCCGGTGTTGACTTACGCATCCCCCGTCTTCGCTCACGCGAGCTCCCTCGTCATTGAGAAACTGCAAATTGTGCAGAACATCTTCTGCCGTAGGGCAATGGCGGCTCCATGGTACGTCCGCAATGCGGACCTATACAGAGACATGGACCTGCCTAACCTGCAGCAGTTTCTCAAAACACTCTCCGAGACCTATTTCAAGGCCGCGGAAGTGCATCCCAACCCACTCGTGCGAGAGGCAGCAGCCTACTCTCCCCGCCCGGTCTCCGGACACGTGATCCGGAGGCCAAGACACGTCCTCACGGACCCCCCCAACGACCTGTCGAGCGCTCTGAACCTCCTCCTGGAGGCTCAGGTCGACCCGACACAGCCCCTCCCTGCCGTTTCAGCAGCCCCCGTAGGCCCCCAATTCCAGTCCACAACAGCGGGACCCCCTTCAGGGGTCACGCTATAAGTTCTCCAGTGTACGCTCCGTAAGGAGTGACGCTGAGCGCACCCCGTCCCTACGGGGTGTCGCATCCGATGAAACCTGAAAGGCCCTTCCGGCTACAGGTGCTCCCAGGGGGTGTTTAGCACGTATGCGCCTAGGTCTTTTTTTTGGCGAGTCGTGCATTACCAGCTGGCCAGCCGGCTGGTACTCATGAGAGTTCACCTCCTCCCTCCCAACCGCTATACCGGAGGGTGCCCATTTCCTTTGCGTTGCACGCAAAAAAAAAAAAAAAAAAAATACGGAGACTCGTTCATTCAAAGCGCCGTTTCAATTAGACGCTCGTGTCGCCTCTACACGCTGCCAACCAGCAACCATGGCCGATAATTGCCACGGGCCGGGGATGTGCTGTGCTGGTCCCCCTAATATGCACCATTACGCCCCCAGATGAGGTGGTCCTAGAGTCGATCTAGAAGCCTAGCGTTGGTCGATGGAGCCTCACTCGTAACATGAAGCGGTCTCACCGTTGTGTGTGAGTCCAATATAAAATAGGTGATACATATGCCGTCAACGACAGACTATTTAACTTTATGAAATTCAGATTTGATGATTGGTATATAAATGCCTTAAACTGTGATGTTAATTCCTCTCTATGTCTGTGTTAAATGAGATGACAGAAACTTGGAATAAAACTCCGCTACGTCAATGGCATTGATTCGAGTGATGGAATAAAAGTATGATTTAAATTGAAGGATTGCAGCAAGTTGAGCCCCCTCGAAGTGATCCAAAAAACAATCAGAGTCTTTGTCCCCCTGATGGTGTGGAGTGATCCAGAGACAGTTAGGATTGCTTTGCTTGATATGGGCTTCAGGTGGTACCACGATGGAAGTTGTCGTTGCTTTATTAACCCTTATGTTCCCTAAGCTTGCCTGGCCGGGCAAGATAACTAGATATATTCTCAGATATACAGCTGTCAGTTATTATAAACCCGTAGGGTTGTCATATATTTCTTGTTCCCTACGTTTCACGAGATGAAGGATCGCAACAACGGTGGTGTCTCAGTCTTACTGAATTTAAGAACCGACTAGGGTTTGAGAATGATAAGTATTACTTTAATGTTAAAATCAAAACTCGAATGCCATGCGTTAAATTGCAGGTAGTTATGTTATTGAATTTTTCTAAAGTCAATGAGTTTATTTAAGACATTTAAGTACCATTCGTCCAGAATGAAGTTACCTGGGCATCCAATCATTTGATCTGATTGATCATAGTGCAGGGGCGATTACAGTAAACTTGGAATGTTATTTACTGAGAATTAATCGTTCTTTTCGTTCTTTTCGCGGCAGCCACGGCAGAGGACATCATAGCAGACGGCGGCGCGGAAACTACAACGCCTGACAAAATCTACACGAAGAAGAGCAAAGAGATAAGGCAAAACTTTATTTCAGAAAATGTAATACCTCTTAAATACGACGCTCATTACACTAAATTTACATACATACATTCATACAGCTCACGTCTGTGTTTCACTAAATTTCTGTGTCTGAATACGCAAAATCAACTACATATGTTAGGCAGCTAAATCACTTCGGTGCCACTCCGGTCGACACTGACCCTTAGGTATATTTTTGACATAATATATGTGACATAAGAATTTTTTGACATAATAATGTGTCACTGTACGAGTTTTCTTTGGGCGTTTTATCTATTTTTTTTTTATTTATCTCGTCTGTTCAGAAATAGTCTGACGTATATTGAGTGAATCCGATTCGATAGTCGCAACCGACTATGGGATACGAAATCGGACCTGTATACGTGTATAAGCGCCCTTACATGTTTATAGAATAGGTCACAAGTCACTTTTTGAAATAGACACAAGATTCAACTTTATAAAAGCTCTCATAACGCTGAATTTGGTATGGAGCGACACGCTGCAAAACTTTTTTCGGGGTACGGTAGTGTAGATATTCTGTAGTACTACTAATCGGTCATAAGCGGAAGGCGACGGGATGACGGACACAATAAAAAACATTTTTTTTTAATTAAAATTGAAATTAGGTCATTTATTACATTCATTACATTCGAACCTCGAAAATATTTACAAAGAAATAAAAAAAGCGAAACACTAGGTTTTAAAACAAAATGAGGAACAATATTACCTACGAAGTGTAAGCACTACCCTAGGTATAGACAAAAGTACTTATAATAATAATGTTTGCAGTTCCTCAAAAAATCACGTGACTTTAAATATGAAACGCTATCACACCATACACAGTACAGCCCTCGATTACAGATCACAAATGTCTATGACAACTAAGTAAAACCTACCTACTACTTAATACTAACGCGAAAGAAAACATATTGTTTCGGTACCTAAATAATTTTGTGTGTTTTTACCCTTTCAAAAATTTAAGCATACCTATAGGTAACGGCAATCTTCTTTAATGAATAAATGAATAAGTCAAGCAAAAGAAATACCACGAAAGAAATTGTAATCGTCAATTAATTCGTCATCATCAGATGAGTCCCATTGACTGATATCGTCGTCTACGCTGTATCGGTTGTTGATATTCTCCCATTCTCTCCGACGGGGCGATTGAGGGAACTGTTTCAGATGGTCTAAAAGCGAGGAATACTCTTGAAACTGCTTCCTTAAGTCCCTCTCTTTGATTTCCAGCTCTTCTCTGAAGAATTGGGTGTACGCTTTGCCTATGCGTATGCAAGGACAGGGTAGCTGGTTAAACTTCTTGTTTTCCTTCCTATCTCTTGGCGGAACATGGTTCCTGCAGGCAACAAGATCATAGCTGCCAATCAGCGAAGTGACAATAGGGCAGAGCATCGGCTGATTTAGTGTTCGTCGGTAATACATAATTCTTACGATGATGTCTTGCCTGTGAAAGAGAAATTAGTTTTATGGCAGAGCTGATGGGTATTCTATCAAGCCTTAGGAGTCCGGCTATCCGGATGTAGCTATTTCTCCCCACTAAGCAACGCAATGCTGTATTTCGGTTTGAGTAACCAGCATAATTACTGGTAAGAGACATGTTCATCTTATACAGTGGCAACCTGCGAATTTTTGTTCCACGAAACTTTACCTAAGGTGTGAGATCGAATTAAAGATCAAAAATGTAAACACACAACTGTCAATGTCAAAGAGACTATCCAGGGATTTAAAAACTTTTTTTATCGAATGTCTTTATTTATCAAATGGTTACGCATCACGCACACTTTTCAGTGTGCTTTACAATGTTTGGTAAACTTTCGATAACGAAACACGATTTGACTTACCCCCATTTATGATATTTATTAAAAACGTAACTCGAAAACTATTAGTCCTAGTACACTAGTTAGAACACTCGAATATTAGAAAAAAGTGGCCACCATTTTGAATCTTGTATAATTTTAAGTATTTATTTATTTATTTATTTATTTATTCAACAAACTTTACAGTATTACAGTTTAAGAACTAATACACTGTAAAATTAATATTAGGTACATCTTAAGATAATACAAATTTATAGTAGGACAAAAATATAATTTCGAATTCCTTATGCGTTCATCGTCTCACAGAACTTCAAACACTCCCTACACACATCCGCCCATCGACTCGCAAAAATATCACAGTCAGGCGCCGATGCCAGAAGCGAATTCAGCGTAGTTAACGCTCGAATGAGAGGTGCGTTGGCGCGAGACACAGTCCGAGCTGCAGGGGTCGCGAAGATATAATGTTGGCGTGGTCTCAGCAATAGCCTAGAGATATGTGGAACGGAAAGTCTCACAACCCTAGCAACGAGCTCCGAGCAGTCCGAGTCCCCACGCAAAATACGGCACACAAAAATAAACAAGCCAGCATTACGCCTCACTTCTAAAGAGTTAAATTGTAGTATCCCCAGCAAGAACTTGGTAGGATACAAAAATGGGTAATAGCCGTACATTTTCTTGTAAAGAAAGCGCAGGAACGCCTTTTGAATTTTTTCTAGAAGTAAGGCGTAAGTACTCTCATGTGGATTCCAAACAATAGACGCAAACTCCAGTTTGCTTCTCACTAAAGCCATATATATCAGTTTCAATGCACCAGGATCGTCAAAGTCTCGGGCATTCCTAATCACAAAGCCTAACCTTTTGTAGCAGCTAGTAGCCACGGACGTCATATGATTATGAAAATTTAGTCTAGTGTCGAAAGTAACTCCCAAATCCCTTACTGTGGTAACCCGCTTGATAGGGTCGCCACCCAGCACATACTGGGCAACCAGAGGGTTTTTTGCTCGACTATAGGACATGACACTGCATTTGGCTGGGTTGAAACTAAGCTTATTGTCAATACTCCATTGCAATAGAGAGTCGATATCACGTTGCAATGCCGCACAATCACACATATCACTAATAGGGCAAATGACCTTTAGATCATCGGCGTATAATAAACTTAGGGACGAAATAAGGACTGCATCTAAATTGTTGATCATAATTCCAAAAAGTAATGGACCCAATATGGACCCCTGACTAACACCGGAACGAGTGTGATAAGTGTCGGAAATGAAGCATCCATGGCGAACATACTGCTGCCTGTCACACATATAGCTTGCGAATAGTTTTAGGAGATCTGGAGAAAACCCCATAGCACAAAGCTTACTCAAAAGTATGTCGTTGTCGACCTGGTCGAAGGCCTTTTTAAAATCAAAATAAATAACGTCAACCTGGATACCGCGGTCAAGGTGATCAGATATAATATCAACCAAAGTAAGAAGATTGGTGTTGACCGAGCGTTTGGAACGAAATCCGTGTTGACAGTCAGATAGGTATGGTTTAATCTGCCATGAAATTTCCTTATGTAGGATGGATTCATACATTTTAGCAGGAGCCGAAGAAGTAGCTATAGGCCGATAATTCTCAACGCTAGAAGGATTACCAGACTTAAGGATTGGAGTGACACAAGTAGTCTTCCAACAGGTGACAGGTTTAGAATATAGCATAACGGGTTCTTTAGAAAATCTTTACATCCTTTTAACACAAATCCCGGCACTTTATCAGGCCCAACACATTTGGATTTCAGCCCATTGATGCTGCCCTCAATGTCTGTAACTGTAATTTCTCCTATACTGACGTGACCAGCCAACGTATTAGTGTTAGAGTTTACCAAATCACTATCGAGAGTAGGAGTGTCAGGCAAGAATACACTATGATCCTCTCCCGCGTAAGAAACCTTAGCCTCAAATCCAGCTTTGGATCTAAGGCTGCCGATATGTTGCCAAAAAGCACGAGGGTCGCTCTTAATTTTTGATTGTACGCGACGAATGTAATGTGTATAAGAAAGAGTGGTTCGCTTATTAATATCAGACCTGAGGCGAGAAAATTGCGTATAGTATTTCGGATCTCTACTTGCCTTCCATTTGCGATGGATGACTGCTTTATATCTAATATCCCGAATCAAGTCAGCAGAGAACCAGACCGGATATGTTCTACTGGCTTTTCGTGATCTATTCCTTTTAGGCATGCATTGATCGAAAATATTGTATAATATTCTATAAAATGCTTCCACAGACTCATCTACATCTCCCGCAAGATACACCTCGTCCCAGGAGACATTAGACAAAAGTTGATACAAAAGCTCATAGTCACCCCTCGCAAAGTTCCAGTCATTGCACGAGTCAATGTTACTTGGCTCAATGGTGACGGAACCCCCTAGACCAGTCACTGTATCGAGAGTAACGTCGATATCCAGAGGAGGGTGGTATGCGTCTCGATGCGGTACCAATCCATCGCCATCTATCTCCGATACTTTGCCATGACGAGTACGCTCCGACATCAGCACCACATCTAACTTTCCTCCATATTTACCACGTCATTCATCTCAACCAAACCACAAACCGAAAGAAAATAACAATAATATCTTAAAATATCACTAGATCTATACCTTGGGTTCAAATTAAGGTCACCCATTATTATAATATTACTCTTTAAACTACATATTATTGACTCAACTTTGATGAACCAATTCATATACTCTTCAACGGAAGCACGTGGGCTTATGTACACTACACAAATATAGCACCATTGATTTCCAATAGTGCACAAAGCCCAAAGGTCTTCACCGTCGATTGTCTCCAAATCAGTGCGGCGGCTAAGTCCGACGCCAGGGCGGGCGGCTAATAGTACTCCTCCGCCACCACCGATAGAACGATCACGACGCAATAAATTCCATCCGTCGCTCGCTATCTCCGAGTTCTCAACTGACTCATTTAAAAACGATTCGGTAACAGCCACTATGTCATAACTGGAAGTCAACAACTCATGCTTGAAAAATCCAAGTTTAGTATTAAGGCCCCTAACATTTTGGTATGCTAAGGCAATCTTCCTTCCATTATTTCTGGAGGTGCTTCTCAGTACGCGCTCCAACCGTGGACCCGTGGGCTCTTCGAAATAACCAAGCTTTAACTCTTGCGTTATCCGGCCAGACTTCTGGAGACAGACATAACTCGTAGAACTTCACAGGAACAGTCAGCTTGTACGACTTGTAGTCACCTCTTGGCTTGAGCTCCTCCACAATACTGCTCCCCCCAGGACACAACTGTTGCAGGTAGCTTTTTACCTCATCTGCCCCTGATGACATATTCCATAGATGAATGTGCTTCCGATCCTCCACGGCTTTCAAAGTGGTGACGTTAGGCCCGGCAGTACAGCGAATCGAGCCAAAATGCTTAGGCTTTTTGTGATTTACACGTACCCATGCATTTTGAGATTCCGACAGAACTGTTTCCGCCTCAGTCCCGGCGTCATAATTCCGCTGAACTGGAACATCAGACGTTACACCTGGGAGATCCGGTTTTCTGGATTTGGCTTTGTTATCCACCTCCGAAGTAACCTCCAATTTATCCAAAGACAAACAGCAGTCGGGCCTATTAGTAAGTGACTTCTGCTCCTGACTCTCATGCGTTTCCACAGTCCCTCTCTAAATAATCGGCACCACATCCTCACCGACCACATTACCGGCATCACGACAACACCGAAACCGTCTCTCAAGTGCGACCTCGACATCCTGAAGGCGCTTGTTAGTCATTTCTAATTTCGCCGTACATGACGTTAGGGCGTCATGGTAGCGAGCGATAGCGGACACGGCGTCCGTGAGTTGCTCAGTCAGCAACATCATTCGCTCCCGCAGTACCTGCATTTCAAGAGATATAATGTCCTCGCTAAGCGAACTATCGGCAGTAGTAGCATCTGGAGCGCGCTGGTGCGCTACAATACCTTCGCTCGGCATCACCACACCACCGACGCCACGCGCACCCTGGGGCACAGTATCGCCGGAGGCGAGACCAACAAGCTTGGGCGGTGCAGCAGTAGGAGTGGGTTTTCTATGCGTAATATTCTTCAGAGTTGTTGGTGTACCGACAGGAGTGTCGTAGTTACGCGCACCTCTTTTAGGAGCAGCGCTACATTCAGGGCAAACCCAGGTATCCTTTACGACATTGCTAAAAGTTCTATTGCGGCACTGTAGATGATATACCTTACTGCACTCCGTTATCTTGCATTGGAGAAATTCCTCGTCTGGCATCAAACTACGCTGGCACCCAGAGCAATTCATGACAGCAAAAGTAGCTACAAAAAAGCTCAAAGCAAAGCAAAAATGTAACAAATAAATAACGGGCGTACTCAGCTAAGTAACAGCGGCACGGCGCGGCGGCGCGGGCGAGCGCAGCTAACCGGTTACACTCACGGCAGCGCGGAGCGATGACGTCAGCCGCGCGCTCGAAGGAATAGACTAATTCGCCGGGCGCCGCAGGTGCACGATAGCGCAGCGGTTATACTGCGGCAACTTGCACCACGGAGACACTGGGTTCAAATCCGCCTGTGAGGTAGATGTTTTTTTCCAAGGAATGCGCCTCCTCAACACCACACCAGTTGTCCCGCTCTAAGATCGCCCAGTGGGCGTCAACAACAGCCCAATAATAAGTATGTATTATTATTTGAGAAAAACATTTTATATGTATGTCTCGACGTCGGTTAATCACTCACTTTTCGAGCTCTTGCAATAATGTACTGTAGCAACGAGCCAAATGTTTAGAATTTCACACCATTACCAGTGGCATAAATGAAAATTACACATATTTTATTGAAACAGGACAAATATGTAACAAAAAAACATTGTTCCATATTTAATTCACTAAAATATTTTTAAATATTTATGTGATTTTATTTCATTTTATTGGCAATCGGGCGTGTAGCGCCATCTAACGGAGCTTGATGGGATCGACTAAGGGCGACATTCAGAGCAGAGTTGAAACCAGAAAAGCCGACTGGCGCCGACGTCACCCGAAGAGGCCACGAAGAGGTTCGAATGGAGGGGAGGCTCTCTTTAAAAGGGCTTGCAAGTGCCGGTCGGGGCCCTTTTTTTATTTTCTCGAATATAATTTGCTAATTATTGTAATTGTCAGTTTCCTTGAAAAATAATATACACCTTTATTTAAATTATAAGTCTGTAATTTCCTTCGGACAGTTTCCAACAATTTTGAATGTAATAATTTTAATCAATATTTCAATAATTTAAATAATCTACCATTTGGGTTATTTTTTTTGTAGTGGCAACCCATTTAATTACATTTTTTATCTTTAATTCGACCTCACACCTTAAATGCAAACGTTTAAGTCAAGAACGACAGTTTCCACTTTCCATCAGGTGCACTGTCTGCCCATTTGTCACTGATTATTTTTATGGCAGGGGTTGGGTTGGGGAAGGGTAGGACAATGGTAGGGTAGGAGTAGGACACCACGCGAACGAAGTCGCGCCGGGCCAGCTAGTATCTTATATTAATAGAGCAATAAATAGGTACTTACAACGGATGGTCATAGACAAGTACACCGGGATAGATCACGGCCCAAATTTCATCCATTGGGTAGCAAAGACGGCATATCTCTTTGAAACATCTGATGTTGTGACGACGTACCAGCTTGAGGATTCGGCAACGCTCCACTGGGCATGATTGGCGTAATTTTATCTGCAATATAAATGGTTAATTCCGATACTGGTCAGCTTCTGGTCCTAGATCTCGTTAAAAACGGAAGGGTTAGAACACCCCAAGTACAATACCCAAGATCCACGAGATCGAGGTATCAACTTAGATTTTTTTTTAATATTTTTCTGCCAACCAGCATGACTTGCCTTTTCACCCGATTCCGGGTTTACGTCAAATTTTGGGACACCCTGTATAAGGGATACTCGAATTAGAGGTCTTTCTTGAAATTCTGTTGCTGATGGAACCATAAAAACGGCTAATGCGATGATCTTTACGCTTGGTAGGCAGATTAAAGACACTCAAAATCATAATAAACAGACAGCATCTATGAAGAGTTTGATTTAAACATTTAGTTCGTTACACCGTTTTCCCATAGAGGCAGATTGTTCGTTAAAACTTGCTTATGTTGAAAATTACCAAAACCTACTGAGTACTACTACTACTATTAGTAGTCAACGGGGATCGAGGCCCTTATTCGGTACAGAATCTTCAAAACAATACTACGGATTGAACTCACCTTACAATGTCGCGCATGCCTTATGGATATTCTCCAGTTTGCGCATTCCTCGCCTATTAAAGAACATGTATTAGCATCTACACATGACTTGCTATGACAATAGATAAGCGCTGCCTTTTGAAAAACTATTTTTCTTTTCGAGTCTCGGTTCAAGATCTACTTGATAAGCTATCGGGACTTCTATTTCACCTTGTTGTAATTCTTCTATTTGTTCGTCGTTATGTTCTGCGACTTCTTGGTCAATGTTATTCTCTGGTGCCTGTTGGATGTCGTCCTTGTGTAGGTCATCATCTGTAAGATTGGCGAAGGAATGGAAAGGCATGAGGAAGATGTGAGTAACGACATTCAGAGTGCTAGGATTACATAGAAGAGAGAGACATGTTGTGCCGGCACCTTCTAGTAGATGGAGGTGAGACTACACGCCTTTTCTTCGATCGTGTTGCAATATATTATGCACATAATAATTTATAAGTTGTACTAGTCATCCCCGTAATCATCAACTTCTTCTACACTAGAATCATTCGATTCAAGCAGATATCTGAAGAAATCCTCAAATGGATCGTACACAAGATTCACACAAATTCTGGGAGGGGAACTGTAGCGACGCAACTGATCGACTACTTCTACCAGATCCCGCTGAACCAATGCCCCATTACCATCAACATGTTGTGGTTCATATTGTTGTAGATCTTCCACTTGTTCATCGTCATGCTCTGCAGAATCTCCGTTACTGCTAGGATCATCCGCTGGTGCCTGTTGAATATAGTTGTCCTCAGACCGTTCATCTTCTTCGACACTCTCTTTTTTGATTATCCCACTTTGAGGTACCGATACTACTGGACGGTTGAGCTTTGACGGTCCGAGTTGTTCTTCTAAGTATAAATCCTGGACATCTCGATCATTCTCGCTTGTGCTTGCTCGAGAGATTATGTTCGGAGCTTCCCAAAGTTTTCTTGGCTGTCTTATCCCACTTTCAAGTTCCGATTCTATTTGACAGTCGCAATTTGACGGTCTTAGCTGTTCATTTAAGTATAGTTCCTGTTCATCATAAACATCTTGACTTGTGGTTGCTCGTTTGATTTCCTTGCCATCCTGGTCGCTTTGACGGCCTCCCGAAGAGTTGCTGGTAGATGCCTCGACATCTAAGTTGGACTGTCCATTATGTTGTAGCAACATTAACTCTTCTGGCCATAAGGATTCGTCTGTTAATGGCTTATCATACAGCTTGTTTTGATGAGTGCTCCATCTGAAGCCGTCCCAAAGATTTCGTGATCGTGATGAATAGCCTGTAGGAGGTATGTCTGTCCCGTATTGAGGTTCGTTCAGCCTCGACGGTCCTGGCAGTTCCGCTAAATACGTTTCCACCATATGATCATATTGACTGGGAGTTCGAGGGATTTCTTGGGGAGGATGAGCGAGGTCCTTGTCACTTTGTGGATATGCTGAAGGGTTGCTGGTGGAAGCCACGGGATCTTCAGTTTTCTGTACTAGTTTAAGTAATAACTTTTCTTCTGGCGTTAATGATTTGATTGGTAATGGCTCACAATCTAAATTGTTTTCATTAGGATGCTTCCTATATTCATCCAAAAGTTTTATAAACTCCATAAGCCTCCTTCCAGATTTTATAAATCTCCACAGTCCTGGCTGCTTTTCTACATACACTCCCTGCTCAGACTGAACATCTGGGCTTATGGTTGCTCGAGGGTTTTTTTGGGAAGGTTCGGAGTCGTCTAAGATGTCAGGTTCTCTTGAAGGGTTACTAGTGGATGCCTCTAGCATCTTCATCAACTGTGTGAAAGCATCAAATGGTTGTGCTAATGGAATAACAGAAATTGGTAGTGAAGATCTCGTTGTATGGTTTATTTTTTTAAGAAGTTGGAAGGAATCATTGGCAATTTGGAGGTCTACGGAAAATTTCTTAGCGAATACCTCGGGATCTTTGGGTAAATCTCCAAAAATATGCATCAATATTAATTCTTGTGACGTCAGGGGTTCGGGTGCTAATGGCTCATCATCTAGCTTGTTTTTATTATTTCTCTTTTTAGATTCGTCCCGAAATTTTCTAGACCGCGATATAAGGTACCAAGGTATATCCATATCACTTTGAGGTTGAACAACCCTCGATAGTACTGTCTCTTCTAAACACATTTCCTGCGCATACTGGATATCTTGGTTTGTTGTTGCTAGAGGGATTTCCTGGGAAGATTGGGCGGCACCTAGGGCGCCTGGTTCTATTGAAGAGTTACTGGTGGATTTCTGTGATACCTCCTGAATATCTTGGCTTGTGATCGTTCGAGGGGTTTTCTGAGATGGTTGAGAAACCTCCAGGGCACACGAGTCTCTTGAATTATTACTGATAGATGCCTCTTGCTCCGCCATCTTCCGTCGTTTAACAATTTGCCGCACCATTGTCTGTTCCGAGAACTGAACTTCTAATGGCTTGTCGTTTAACTTATATCTAAGCCTTCTATTTTCAGAAATATTCCAAAGTTTTCGTCGAGTTTTCGTAACCCCAGATGGTTTTAGTTGCTCTTCTAAATGCATTCCCTGCTCGTTCTGAACATCTTGGCTGGTGATTGCTCGTGGGATTTTCTGGCTTTTGGAAGGTTGAAAGTCGCCTTTGGCGACAGGCTTTATTGAAGTGTCATTGGTGGATGCTTTCGTCATCATCCGCACGGTAGTTGATGAAGATCGTTGGGATGATCGGGTTACACGGGTCACCTGAAGGATTTTCGGGGATGGGGAAGAGCCGGCTTCCAGGCTACTGCGGCCTTTCGATGGACTTCTGGTTGATGCTTCGGGTACGCGATATTTGCGTACTTCTCCGTTGACTTGCTGTAATATTGACTCTTCTGACGATAGAGATTTGGCTGGCTTATTATCTAGTTTGTTTTTATGATTTATCTTTTTAGATTTGTCGCTAAGTTTTCTTCTCTTGCGTCGAGGTTTCATAATCCTTGACGGTCCTGGATGCTTTTCTAAATATATTCCCTGCTCGTGAACGTTTTGGCTTGTGGTTGCTTGAGGGTTTATTTGGGAAGGTTGGGAGTCGTTTAAGGCACCAGGCTCTCTTGAAGAGTCTTTGGAGGATTCCTCTGACTCCGTCAGGATCCGCACGGTAGCTGACGTGATTGGTACACGAGTTTCTCGAGGGTTTTCTGGTAGTGGTTGGGAATCATCAAGGCCACAAGGGTCTTTTGAAGGGTTGCTGGTGGATTGTAGCAATTTTAACTCATCTGGCGACAGAGATTCGGCTGTAAATGGCGTATCGTCTAGTTTATTTTTATGACTTCTCTTTTTAGATTGGTCGCATAGGTTTCCCGAGCAGCGTCGGGATTTCATAACCCCAGATGGCTCTGGCTGCTCTTCTGAAGGCTTGTGAATTGTGGTTTCTCGAAGAGTTTTCTGGGAAGGGTTGGAGTCACCCAGGGCGACAGCGTCTCCTGAAGAGTTACTGGTGGATGCCTCTAACTCTGTCAATAGCCGCGCGGCGACTGACGTGGTTAGTTGAGACGATCTGGGTGCACTGGTTTCTGGAGGATTTTTCGAAGTTTGGAGAGAGGTCCCGCTCTCCAGGCTATAAGGCTCTTTTGAAGAGTTGCTGGTTGATGCTTCGAGATCTTTGCGCATGTCTTCATTAAATTGCACCAGCATTAACTCTGACTTGACTGCTAACCGCTTATCATCTAGCTTATTTTTATGACTTTTCTTTTCAAATTTGCCCCAAAGTTTTCTTTTCTTGCGTCCTTTCATAATCCTAGCTGTCTTAAAGTCAGGGTGTTTTGAAAAGTTATTGGAGGATTCCTTTGGCTCCGTCAAGATCTGCACGGTGGCTGACGAGGTTTTTAGAGATGATCGGGTAACCCGACGGTTTTGTGGGGGTGGTTGGGAATCATCCAGGCTACAAAGGTTTTTTGAATGGTTGCTGGAGGATTTAAACTCTTCTGGCAATAAGGATTCAGCTGCTAAAGGCTTATCATCTAGTTTGTTTTTATAACTTCGCTTTATAGATTGGTCCCACAGTTTACTCGTCCCGCGTCGAGATTTCACAATCCCCAACGGCCCTGGCTGCTCTTCAGAATACTTTCCCTGCACATTGTGTGTTGTAGATTCTTTAAGGATTTTCTGGGAAGGTTTGGGGTCGCATTGGCCAGCAGCGTCTCTTGAAGAGTTACTGGTGGATGACTTTGGCTCTGTTATATTCCGCGCGGTATTTGACATAGTTGGTTGGGACGATCTTGTTGCACTAATTGCTCGATACTGAACATCTTGGCTGGTGATTGCTCTACGGATTTTCTGGGATAATTCAAAGTCCTCCAGTGCTCCAGGCTCTCCTGAAGAGTCGATAGAGGACTCTCCTAGCTCTTTCCGGCTTGTGGAATCTTGAGGATTTATTTTAGTAGGTTGAGAGTCGTTTAAGGCGCCCAGCATTCTTGAAGAGTCATTGGGTGATTCCTCTGACTCTGTCACGATTCGCACGGTGGCTGACATAATAGGTAGGGACGATAGCGTTGCCCGAGCGATTTCCGGGGATGGTTGGAAACTGTCCAGGCCACAAGGATTTTTTGAAGGGTTGCTGGTGGATTTTAGCAACATTAACTCTTCTGGAGACGGGCATTCTGCTTCCAATACTTTATCATCTACTTTCATTTTATGATTTTTATTTTTAGAATTTTCCAAACGTTTTCTTCTCTTGCATCGAGGTTTGATAATCCTCGACCGTCCTGGATGCTCTTCTAAATACTTTCCCTGCTCATACTGAATATCTTGGCTTGTAGTAGCTTGAGTGTTTATTTGGAAAGGCTGGAAGTCGCCTAAGGCGCCAGGCTCTCTTGAAGAGTCATTGGAGGATTCCTCTGACTCCGTCACGATCCACACGGTGCCTGACGTGGTTGAACTGACGTGATTGTTGACGCTGACGTGGTTGTTGAGGGACGATCGGGTTATATTGGTTGCCCGAGGGTTTTGTGAGGATTTTTGGGAACCATTTAACTTACAAGAGTATTTTGAAGGATTGCTGTTGGATCGTAATAACATTAACTCTTCTGGAGACAGGCATTCTTCTTCTAATACTTTATCATCTACTTTAATTTTATGTCTTCTATTTTTAGATTTTTCCAAAACTTTTCTTCTCTTGCGTCGAGGTTTTAGATTCGTCGACTGTCCAGAATGCTCTTCTAAATACTTTCCGTGCTCGTACTGAACATCTTGGCTAGTGGTAGCTTGAGGATTAATTTGGGAAGATAGGGAGTTGTTTAAGGCGCCAGGCTCTTTTGAAGAGCCATTGGAGGATTCTTCTGACTCCGACACGATCCACACGGTGGCTGACGTGGTTAAAAGGGACGATCGGGTTTCACGGGTTGCCTGAGTGTTTTGTGGGGATTTTTGAGAACCATCTAACCCACAAGGATCTTTTGAAGGATTGCTGGTGGATTTCAGTAACAGTAACTCTTCTGGAGACGGGCATTCTGCTGCTGATACTTTATCATCTACTTTGTTTTTGTAACTTATATTTTTAGATTTTTCCAAAACTTTTATTCTTTTGCGTCGAGGTTTCATAATCCTCGGCGGTCCTGGATGCTTTTCTAAATACTTTCCCTGCTCGTACTGAACATCTTGGCTTGTGGTAGCTTGAGTGTTTTTTTGGGAAAGTTGGGAGTTGCCTAAGACGCCAGGCTCTTTTGAAGAGTCATTGGAGGATTCTTCTGACTCCGACACGATCCACACGGTGGCTGACGTGGTTAAAAGGGACGATCGGGTTTCACGGGTTGCCCGAGTGTTTTGTGGGGATTTTTGAGAACCATCCAACCCACAAGGGTCTTTTGAAGGGTTGCTGGTGGATTTCTGCAACATTAACTCTTCTGGAGACGGGCATTCTGCTGCTAATTCTTTATCATCTACTTTGTTTTTATGACTTCTATTTTTATATTTTTCCAAAACTTTTCTTCTCTTACGTCGGGGTTTCTTAATCCTCGGCGTTCCTGGATGCTTTTCTAAATACTTTCCGTGCTCGTACTGAACATCTTGGCTTGTTGTAGATTGAGGGTTTATTTGGGAAGGTTGGGAGTTGCCTAAAGCGCCAGGCTCTTTTGAACAGTCATTGGAAGATTCTTCTGACTCCGTCACGATCCACACGGTGGCTGACGTGGTTGAAAGGGACGATCGGGTTTCACGGGTTGCCCGTGGGTTCTGTGGGGGTGGTCGAGAACTGACCAAGCCACAAGGATCTTTGGAAGGGTTGCTGGTAGATTGTAGTAACATTAACTCTCCTGGAGACGGGCATTCTGCTGCTAATACTTTATCATTGACTTTGTTTTTATCACTTCTATTTTTAGATTTTTTCAAAACTTTTCTTCCCTTTCGTCGAGGTTTTATAATCATCGACTGTCCTGAATGCTCTTCTAAATACTTTCCCTGCTTGTACTGAACTTCTTGGCTTGTTGTTGTTTGAGTGTTTTTTTGGGAAGGTTGGGAGTTGCCTAAGGCGCCCGGCTCTTTTGAAGAGTCATTGGAGGATTCCTCCGACTCCGTCACGACCCACACGGTGGCTAACGTGGTTGAAAGGGACGATCGGGTTTCCCGGGTTGCCCGAGGGTTTTGTGGGGATGGTTGGGAACCATCCAACCCACAAGGGTCTTTTGAAGGGTTGCTGGTGGATGTCAGCAACATTAATTCTTCTGGCGACAGGGATTCAGCTGCTAATAGCGTATCATTTAGTTTATTTTTATCATTTCTCTTTTTAGATTCGTACCATAGTTGTTTCCGGCAGCGTCGAGATTTCATAACCTTTAACGACTTTGGCTCGTCTAAATACATTCCATGAACATTTTGAATCGTAGTTTCTCGAAGTAATTTCTTGGAAAGTGGAGAGTCACCCAAGGCGCCAGGGTCTCTTGAAGAGTTAATGGTGGATGCTCCTGGCTCTGCCATAATTCGCTTGGTGGCTGATGTTGTTGGTACGAAGGAGCTGGTTGCACCAGTTGCTCGAGGAGTTTTCAGCAGTGTTTGTAGGCTGTCCAACTCACAAGTGCCTTTTGAATGGTTGCTGGTGGATCCTTGGGAATCACTGGGTGACTGTCTATTAAGTTCCAACAACATTAAATCTTCCGGCGACAGGTTTTCGACTGCTAATGGCATATCATCCAGCTTAATTTTATGACTTCTCTTTTTAGATTTGTCCGAAACTTTTCGTTGAGTTTTCATAACCTTGAGCGGTCCTGGCTGCTCTTCTAAATACATTCTCTTCTCATACTGAATATTCTGATTTGTGGTTGAAGGTTGCTCTTTTAAACTTTGGGAAGGTTGGGCACCCTCCTGGTTGCTTTGGGGGTCTCCTGAAAGAGTGCTGGTGGAAGCCTCGGGATCTTCAGTTGTCTGAACAAGATTCAGTAACATTATTTTTTCTGGTGCTAGTGATTTGGCTGCTGATGGCTTATCATCTAGCTTGTTTTGATAAGTGAGCTTCCTATATTCGTTCCAAGGTTTACTTAGCCTCCGTGAAGCGCCTTTTTCTCTTTGAGATTCCATAACCCTCGATGGTCCTGGCTGCTCTTCTAAATACTTTCCCTGTTCACACTGAACATCTTGGCTTGTGGTTGTTCGAGGGATTTTTAGGGAAGGTTCGACTTCGTCCAAGGCGTCAAGTTCTCTTGAAGAGTTACTGGTAGATGCCACTGGCTCTGTCATCATAGCTGACGTTGTTGGTAGGGACTATCGGATTTCATGGATGATGCATATCTGCGTCACACAGGCTGCATTGTCTGAAAGATAAAGGTTATAATTATATTCTAATAATATATTTATTTTTCTCTTGTTTAGAAAGGTGCCCAATTACATTTTTATACCACTGAGGGTGTGTCAAAATATCACGAACACGCCACGAAAGCGCCGTTGCTATTACGGCTTGATCGCGAGACTTGGACGCACCAGGGTTGCAAACAAGCGTATGGTAAACCGTCACCGTAGTCTGTACTGCAATACCTGAGGTATCACAGGCATGATGTCGACCCAGTGCTGACAAGCCCTTAATGTCCAGAGCGCGCATTCTACATCAGCTCACTGTGTAACCGACTCTTTAACGTGTTGAGCTCTACTGCCATCAGAGAAAGTACATAAAACCCTATGATGATGATGAGAACATGGCTTGCAGTGGAGCAACGTGTTCTACGGGGTCGACAACGCGTTTGTTATACTCCTGGTATTGCAAACGTCGTCAGGCTACGGTAACTACTTACCATCAGGCGAGCCTTATCATTGTTTGCCACCTTGCTCTGCTGCTTGTGGAAATAAAACGACTTTATCGGGATCATGACTACAATTCTTGTCACTTTATGGCGCAACTGTTGGTTGATATTTATACGGATAAAGACCAATTCTCGGGAATCGAGATGTCTGGTTTCAAGTGAGTCTATTATGATCGTATCTTTAAAATCTAAAGTGAAGTGTCGAATCGAGGTGTGTTCTTTCAAGTACATTATTATTGTACCATTGAAATCTAAAGTGAAGTGTGGAGTCGAGATGTCTCGTTTCAATTTATACGGATGATGACCGATTTTCGGGAATCGATATGTCTGGTTTCAAGTAAGTCTATTATGATCGTATCTTTAAAATCTAAAGTGAAGTGTCGAATCGAGGTGTTTTGTTTTAAGTATATTTTAATTGTATCATTGAAATCTAAAGTGAAGTGTCAAATCGAGGTGTGTTGTTTCAAGTATATTATTATTGTACCATTGAAATCTAAAGTGAAGTGTAGTATCGAGGTGTGTTGTTTCAAGTATATTATTATTGTATCATTGAAATCTAAAGTGAAGTGTCGTATCGAGGTGTGTTGTTTCAAGTATATTATTATTGAATCATTGAAATCTAAAGTGAAGTGTCGTATCGAGGTGTGTTGTTTCAAGTAAATTATTATTGTACTATTTAAATCTAAAGTGAAGTGTCGTATCGAGGTGTGTTGTTTCAAGTATATTATTATTGTACCATTGAAATCTAAAGTAAAATGTCGAATCAATGTCTTGTTTCAAGTCTATTATTATCGTATCATTAAAACCGAAATAGTAGTCGGACTACGCTAAAAAATTCTGCAAATCGATGTACAGGATAGCCGTTTTGCACACGGGTACTTTAGGTTAAAACAATCATTTTTAGCGGTACTTATTAAAAATATTCCAATGGGGGGCAGCAATGATATCATCAATATTTTTATGGAATTTAAATTTTCTTATAAACCTACTGTGTTTGGTATCAAATGATAGGGCTGTATAAACCGGTTTAAAATCCATTACCATTCGGCCAACTATTTTCTAAAAATTCAAGAAATATTAGTTTGGGCTACTCCAGGTAGGAGTAATGTCTCTTAATATACTCATATCTAATGTCAAACAGGCGATTTTAAAAATGTTAACCGTGAATCGAATCGAGGTGTCTGGCTTCAAATATATGATTATCGTATCTTTAAAATCTAAAGTGAAGTGTCAAATCGAGGTGTCTTGTTTTAAGTATATTATTATTGTATCATTGAAATCTAAAGCGAAGTGACGAATCGAGGTGTCTTGTTTCAAGTTTTTTATTATTGTATCAATGACATATAAAGTGAAATTATTGTATCTTTGAAACCTAAAGTAAAATATCGAATCGAGGGGTCTTGTTTCTAGCCTGTTATTATGGTATCATTGAAATCTCTTGTTTAAATATTGTGTTGTGGCGTTCACTGATTATAACTGGTGTTAGTATTTATTTAATTAATCACAATTACATAATATTTAGGTATCTATATTGGATAATCAATATTGGGATATTTGTAATGTAGCCTAAACACCTATTTAACTTTTTAAACTGGTGTGCCTAAATATTGTTAACATTATGTAGGTATCAATATGAATTCTGTAATATAGATATTAAGATACTGTTTTGAATAATCTACTCGTAATTTAATCTTTGACATTTTATAGTAGACTAGATAATTATTGCATGCCAGATTCTGGCAAAGTGTCAATAAAAAATGTTGTAAAAAGACCCTATTGTAAACTACATTTTACGCAATACAATTTTTGGATTTAATTGTAGGTATATTATAGTAATTTACTTTATTTTACCACAACCCACTGGTATGGACACAATGTAACAGACAGATGTCGAAAACCCCTCGACATAGGTACCTACATGAGTACTGAAGGCAGCACATGAACCAACAGTTAAAATGAGCCAGCATCACTATGGATGCGGTACCTACAAATCGGAGCCGGTCCTTGTTGCCAACTCTGAAATCTATCATTATCATCATCACAGCCCATAACAGTCCACTGCAGGAAAGGGGAGGTTATTTGCAAGCGGATTCATTTTTGAACCTACGGAGACTCTAGATCTTTTGCCTCGAAAATATTAGACGCCTTATACGACTCCCATGAGTGTAAGGGGTTGGTGCTAGTCTTGTGCTAGACCAGTTAAACTATAAGAAATAAGAAAATTGCGCTTAACGGATTTTGATGGGGTTATTACAGTTTGGTAGTTTGGGATCAAACCTAAAATCTGGGCCATGTTCCATCTAATTCGATTGGGCAGAACCCGAGATACAGCTTGACCTCTCCGTAGTACTAAGTTTCATACATTAGGGAGATATTTTAAAACGGTCCACCAGGAGGTCTGCCCTAAAACGATTTCCACGCGGATGAAGCTATTACATATAAAAACTTAAGAACCAAATATATACTCGTATGTACGGAAAACCCGTTACGTATATCGAGACCTTTAATTGTCACTGATAACTCAATTCTATCTAACCAACCATTCCTAGCATTTTCGCTTGTGTATTTTCAACTCAGCGATCTCCAAACCAAACGGGAATTTATAGCACATCCTCCACTAATGTGGAGTAGGCTTGGTAAGTCCAGCTGTTAACTATTTCGCACTACGTAGTGACAAAAGATCAGACGACCACCGATAAAAACGTAAAATAATCAATTAATTACAGTACAGCGACGCTATCTGACCTCCGTAACCCTTCTACCAAGGAAACCGGACCAGATTGAATCATGGTTACACATTGAGTGGCCTTAATGTGCAGGTTTCATCACGATGTTTTCGCTCACCGTAAGAGCATCGATTAGTAATCAACTAATGTACATAACTCAGAAAAAACTCATTGGTACATGGCCGCAGTGGGATTCGAACCCAGTACCTCTCGCTTACAAATCGAATACCGTAAGCACTAAGCCACCGACGCACAGTGGGCTGAAAATCGACCTTCATAGACATAGGCAACTCAACTTTTTATGTGTCGGTTTATTGGCGGGAATTGCTTCCATGAGCTATAACTATACATAAAAATGATATCCGAGTTACTTCTGCGCAAAAACGAATCAATAATAATTTTGTTACGAAAAAATTGTATGGAGCCAATATGAAAAATCCAATTATCTCTGAAACAGCAAGGAAAACCGTAATATCCTTACAGTTGGTTATAAAACTAATTATTCATGATTTTTTGACATACTCCATATAACGGTTACTGCTGCAGAATATTTTTTTTTAATTATTGAAAAAAAATATTTTCAAATTTTAAATGGTAGGCAAATATATTTGCTCAAATGTTTAGTAGGTATATTTATGTATATAAAAAACAGTTTAATCAAATTGATCATTGTTTATATTGATAATTTACATTTATATAAAATGGTGGGTTACAAAAATGTGTTTTTTATTAATATAATATGTATTGATAATAAAAAGCATAATACTATATGATTTAACATGTTGCTAAATTCTCACCGAAAGGAACCGTTTATAAATAAATAAATAAAATATTTCGACGATTTTTAAAAAATTCTGCAGCAAGTACCGTTATATGAAGTATGTCAAAAAATCATGAATAATTAGTTTTATAACCATCTGTAAGGATATTACGGTTTTCCTTGCTGTTTCAGAGATAATTGGATTTTTCATATTGGCTCAATACAATTTTTTCGTAAAAAAATTTTTATTGATTCGTTTTTGCGCAGAGTTAACCCGGATATCATTTTTATGTATAGTTATAGCTCATGGAAGCAATTTCCGCCAATAAACCGACACATAAAAAGTTGAGTTTCCTATGTCTATGAAGGTCGATTTTTAGCCCATTGTGCGACGCTCCGAAGGTAAGTGGCAACTGTCGCCCATAATGCATTTAGATTGCAGGTTCCTAACAACAATACATAACCACAGGTGGGTTGTCACTGTAAGGACGAAGATGGAATGCCTCATGCCTGTAACGCGCTGGCTACCTTATCCTTCAAACCAGAACACAACATTGCAAGCCTTATTGCTTGGCGGCAGAAATGGATAAGGCGGTGGTACTCATCCAGGCGGACTCCTCAGGTTTTTCAGAGTCCTACCACCTGATAAGACTGTTATGGGCTGTTCATGGTTCTGTAAGGTGAAGGTACTTCCTCTCTTAGTTATATTCTACTTAAACTTAGGTCAACAGTGCCAATGGCATCGTGCTTACGAGACCGATGACCAAGATCAAGCAACGTTCGCAGATTCCAGAACTGGATGGGTGACCGTTTCGTACTTTGATACTAATTGAACTTCAGCACCGCAATGAGGTCGACACTCATTAGGTGTGTCTCTTAATACCCTTTTCGACGCGAGGTGGTCTTCCACTAGCGACCTTGATACTGGTTAAACAGTACCGGGAGCCGATTAGCACCCCGTGGCACCCCATATTATTATTCGTCATCATTAGCGTTAAATTCCCGGCTGTCCGCGAGGGCCTGGGGTCCGGCCTGACTAGGATCCACGATTTGGCTGATCAGGTAATTACAGTGGAGCGACCATCTGACCTCCGTGTGAGGAACCTGACCAGATTGGATCATGGTTACACATCCAGTCGCCTGAATGTGCAGGTTTTATTACGATATTTGTCCTCACCATAAGAGCATCGGTTAAACGGTATATATTAGCATTACATATTATAAAACAAAGTCCCACCCCGCATCTGTACCTCTGTCTGTTCGCGATGATCTCAAAAACTACTAAACGGATTTTCATCCGGTTTTCACCAATAGATATAGTAATTCATGAGGAAGGTTTAGGTGTATAATTTGTTAAATCCAGGTATGGGTGACGCAAGGAAGCCGGCCAGCACTCATGAAAAGAACGCGCCAGCGACCCACCAAGCACCGATACGCACCATGTACGGGGGTCGAGGTATGAACGGACAACCCCAGCACACACAAGCACACACACACGGTCACGTCACGGTCTCGTACGTATGGGCCCCCGCCACCGCCCCAACCTAATGAAAAGTGATTACAGCCGTCTATAAACATCAGCAACACCAGAGATCTCTAATATACCTCTTGAACGATCCCATGTCTTAGTCCAAAGGAAAGACAGCAGTCCGTATAGTGGGTATTAGCGAGAAACGTTCTTTCGAACCTTCGCGTCGATACCAACAGATAATATGTTCTATTTAAATATAGGCAATTAAAATAAACTTACCAATGTATTTTCACTGATTCTAATTCATTTCTTCACTAACTAATATATCATATAAGTCGTGATCCGAAGGATCAGTCGTCTAAAACTAACTTTTCGTAAAACCTCAAGACATTTATAAATTGATAATGGCCGACAGTGTCCGCACAATAATTAATTTGGGCTTTTATTGAGGGTAGTATACGAGTGTGAATGTCGCGGAACGTTATAGCAAGTTTACATGTTGCGAGCTGGCATGCGAGTCAGCCTACCAAGTAGCTGCAGTGCAGTAACTCGTACCTTATGGACGTACAACACGAGTTACTCACACGTTCGAGTTGGTCAGTAGCTCACACGAGTTATGTCATTATATCAGTCGCAGTCGATACCGACAGGCGCAGGCTAGTCTACCTTTGTCGGAGGTACGACTACGTCCTCCGGTGTCTAATGCGCTTATTACACCTGGCTAAATTCAGTCGACTAAATTCAGAAGCAAAAGCGCGAGAGCAAATCAAAGTGGAATGTATTGATTATAGAATAAGGTAAATTTTTGTATCACTTATATTATGTTATACGTCGCTCCGCTTTTCAAAAGGCGTGATACTAAAATTGACCCTCTTCTATAAGCAATGCATTCCACTTTATATGCTCTTACGCTTTTTGCTTCTGAATTTAGGCTACTGAATTTAGCCAAATGTAATAAGCGCATAAGGCGCAACTGTTATCAACTGCAACTGACGGTTGGTCGGCTCCAGCCCAAACGGAACTTTTGCTACTAGTTTTACTACAACATTATTTTTGTTTCCACGCGCCGCTCGCCCGACAGTAGCTCGCACATAGCAGCAGCTCGCATATCGCCGGCATCGTTCGTACGCGTTCGGCAGTAGCTCGCTTGTTGCGCCAGGCAGTTGCGAGCGGTACCTGTAGTTTTTGTGTGGTACTTATATTAATATCTCTCTTTTTATTTAGTTTTACCTGACTTCAAAAAAGAGAAGACCAAATTCGTCGGATCTTTTATTTTATGTATGGTCCCCGATTACTCGAACACGCCTGGAGCGATTTCGGGATTTCTTTTGTGTTAAAAAGTGTGATCCCATTGTCAGAAACTTATGATCTGATGATGAAATGCTAAAGAAATCGAGGGCAACCCTCGAAAATTTTAGGCACGTATGGGGTGTTTGTTACGTTATCATATCTTACTCAGGTGTTCGCTTCAGATTCACATCATCAGGATTCTTACCATGAGCTCTTATATCAGGACCTAAACAGAACTGCCCTGTTTAGAACGAGACAAGCTTATGTGATACGTATAGCGCTGTCTCGTTTTAAGCAAGGCAGTTCTATTTAGGTCCTGTTATAAGGAGTTAATGGTACGGTCTCTGTTGATGTTCTGCTTATGATGAAGCCACAGAACTCTTTAACGATTAGGAGTTTGAGAATAGTACTGCAATTTGTCGAGAGGAACACTCAGTAATATATAGGGGTAACATAATGCTTAAAAGGGTATCACAACTACAACTGAATATTTTAAAATAAATAAAAATTATTAAAAAAAACGCGAAAAGTGTTGCATAATGATTAAAATAGTAGTTTATGCAACTGTCATATAAAAGGGGGTATTAAAACATGAGTGTCTGTTTATCATACGAGGCGTAGCCGAGTATGATAATAGTTTGACACGAGTGTTTTAATACCTAATTATATGCAGTTGCATACACTACTTTATCTACACTCATATTTTCATGTTAAAATTACGTACCTATAATTTTCTCAACTTTGCTGGAAGTAAGCTGCGAGTCAGTTCTGTTGTATCTACGCGTCGAGGATATCAAGTGGCGGGAAATTCACTTCACTACTTTCACATTTATCTATTTATTTGCTTTAAACAAGAAAAAACATTAACAAACACAAATTACAACAATTAGAAAAAATATTCTGTTTAGCGGGAAAATAATTCCAAATGTACACAATCACAACCACAGATTATGAACTGATCACCAATATAAACAGGAAAATTTGAATTTGTTGAAGACATTTAGTTATCCAGCCTACATTTAGCCGTGTCCCGGCGCCCGACAAAAATTTAAAAAAGAAAAGTGTTGCATAATGATTAAAAAGTTATTTTACGATACAGCTGTAATGAAAATAGTATGAGAAATGCTGTATCGAAAAGTAATTTTTTTAAATTTTATAGACTGGCATGAAAAAAGTGTATCCTTAAACAATTGTTTTCGAATATGTAATTGGAACATTACGCTATGAGTGTAGATAAAATTACTTTTCGTTAACTAGTGCATGTTGTGTCAGTTATATCTATGTTATATCTCTGTATTTCTTTATTGTGTGCAATAAATGGTTAAATAAATAAATAAACATAGTCCGAACGACTGCCAAGTTTAAGTGGCAGTGGGCAAGGCACATAGCGCGAAGAACAGATAGCCGATGTGGCTGTAAAGTTCTCGATTGGAAACCACGTGCCGAAAGACGCAGCGTGGGACTGCCCCCCACTAGTTGCACCGACGACCAGGTAAAGATCGCAGGTACCAGGTGGATGCGGAAGGCACAATACCGGCCTTTGTGAAGATCTCACGGGGAGGCTCATGTCCAGCAGTGTGCATCTTCCGGTTGATATGATGATGATGATATGAAATTTTTTATATAATATATAAATTATATAAATTTTAAATAAATTTATTTGTTTGCCACCTTAGGGATAAAAATAAACATCAAAACAAAAAACAGGTACTAACATAAGTAAACTAGCTACCCTACTCTGTATGCACCCACAACAACACAGGCAGGCACTCATTCAGAGAACAAGATCAAATTGGAATGTATTGCTCATAAATAAGGCCCATTTTTTAATCACGCCTTGTGGAAAGTGTAGCGACGCGTTGTGTAAATAAGTGATACTAAAATGGTCCTTATTTTCGGACCAATACAATCCACTTTAATCTTGGTCTCTGAATGAGTTAGTGTCATACATTAAGGGTGGTGTAATCGACGCTTTAGATAGCACGATCCAAACTATTTTATAGTGTGTTGTTAAACTAGTAACCACTCTGATTTGGCTGGAGCCGACCAACCGTCAGTTGCAGTCGATACTAATCCTTACAATGTACAAAATAAAGTCGCTGTTGGATTAATTCGTATGCACGGCCGAGCTGACCTTGGTCGGACGTCCGACCACGTCAGCCGCACGTAAAAGCGACTTTATTTCATTAATTCGTAAGGATTAATCTCTACTGCAAGTGATGGTTGGTCGGCTCCAGTTAAAACGGAACGTCTGTTACTGTGTGAGAGCAAATCAAAGTGGAATGTATTGCTCGTAGAATATGATCCATTTTTGAATCACAGCTTTTGAAAAGCGGAGTGATGCATAACACAATATAAGTGATACAAAAATGGACCTTATTCACCTGGTTATGGTTCACTTTGATTTGTTGTCACGCATTTTGCTTCTGAATTTAGTCGACTGAATTTAGCCAGGTGTAATAAGCGCATTAGTACTGCCCTTAGAAAAAAGCTTTACACCGACGAGCGAGCTGGAGTCGCCGTCTATGAAGCAGCTTAACTCCGAACCTTCCTACCCTCAAATTTTTAATAAAACATTACCATAGTTTGTCGTAAATTCGTACATCTACGAATAAATAATAAGTCGTAGGTATAGACATGATGCGAAAGCCTTCATAACAGACATGAATTAAGTGACATGCACGTTTGTGCAGAAAATATTTATTTAAGTAGATATTACTTTAGTTAAGTTATATTGACAGTGATATACATATTTAGTATATGTAGTGTAATATGATATGCTTCATTTACAATCACAGGTACGTTCAATGTAGTGATTTTGTCGTTATATTATCAAATAACTCATTATCATCATCATATTTGGCCGTGTGGTATAGAATAGCACCAACCCCTAACACCCGTAGGTGTCGTACAAGACGACTAATGTTTTAGATGCCAAAGATCAAGAGTCTCCGGAGGCTGGAATATAGGCAGCAGGGTTTTTCATTGTTGTGTTTACAACTCTGAGATCTCCAACCCGTCTGCCAAGCGCGAAGATTATGGCAAAAACCTCCCTTTTCGTGGAAGACCCCAAAGTGCTGCAGTGGAATGTTATGAGCTGTGATGATGATGATGATGATCATCATTATCTTAGCGCCCGGGTTGTTCCCTACTTTTCCTCCTCTACTTCGAAGGCTATTGGCTCTCACATTCGTCAATCAATCGCCTCTTAGGCCTCCTAAGGGATCTCTTTCCCGATACCGGCAGGTTTGGGCACCTATTTATTATTTATTTATTTATTTATTTATTAAATCTTCATGCAAATAGTACAGTGGCGGACTTAAAGCTAAAATAGCCTTATCTACAAGTCAACCAGGAGATGATGGATAAAGAAAAAGGTAGGCGGATCCCTGGGGCATACGCAGTACGTCACCAAACTAGTACGGTCTATGGGACTAGTAGTACCATATGTATTTAGTAGCAGTATTAATGGTAAGTAGCTCCTGCTGACGGTATTAAATAACCCAACTTATTATTATATTAGACGGAACTTACACACGATGTACCTTTTCGATTTGTAACCCAACTTATTAAAATGTTGTATGTTCGCGTATGTACCACCACACCAATTACAGTAAAGCGACTGCCATCTTACCTCCGTAGCCCTGTAAACAGGGGAACCTGACCAGATTAGATCATGGTTACTTATTCAGTCGCCTGAAAGTACTTTCATCACATTATCCTCACTGTAAGAGCATCAGTTAGTGTACAACCATTTTTTTTATGTAATACGGCAGACATGCGGCATGTGGGCCACCTGATGGAAAGTGAACAACTGTTCAACTCAACTGTTCAAGTGTGGTAGTGTTCAACTAATGTAATAACTCAGAAAAGAGTACATGGGGGCATTGTGGTTCGAACCCGGTACCTCGGGGTACCAGTCGAACCCCTTAAGCATTAGGCCGCCGACGCTCTCAAAGTACTTAGCTGTGTATCTGACATAAACTTTAACCAATCATTTACAGACAATGCATGCAGAATCGACATCACCAGAGCCATCCACGTCCACCGCTGTGCGGAAGATGTCGGAGATACTTTCTAGCAACAGACCATCAGGGTTCTGTCACATCGTCCAGGATCCTCCTCATAAAAACCTTGAACAAATCACATCACAAGAACAAGATAAATTCGCTCCAGAAGGACCAAGCGTACCATTGGAACCCAAGAACATTGCACGGAAAGATCCAAAGAAAAGATCAAGAGTATCAGATGATGCGCCAGAAGTTAAGCAATCTGCGATAAGACCGTTATCACCAAACGTTGTAATATTAGCGCACAATGACCCTAAAACCTCAGATGAAGATGGTGATGACGGTGAAGCAGTTACTAAAAGAGATAGTAGACATCCAAAAAGGCTGAGTCGACGTAGGAATGCCATTTCTAGTCATTCTTTTTCGACGTCTCCAAAGCCACCATCACCAGTTGAAATTAAAAATGAGGCACCTACTAAAAATCCAGCATTTGAAACATTGGAACAAGAACCTGAAGAAAGTGTTGAAGATATCGATAAAGGGCCTGATACTGGTCGGGTGGCACCACCTTCTAACAACCAGCTGCAGGTACTAGAAGATCAGAATGCTCAAAGAGATGGTAATGAAGGAAGCGAGATGCAACAACCGGTTCTTCAACATTACCAGTTTATAGCCCAGTCGTCTAATGAGACAAGGCGTACCTTCCAACTTATGGTGCTGACAGCGCTTCACTCGGATACATGCTACAGTAACAAGTGCAGGATACACTGGTGTCCTAAGATAGCAAATACCATGAGCCATATGAGGGAATGTGATGTAAGTTGTAATTTATTTTTCTACTAGAGATCCCCCGCGGTTTCCATTCGCGTTTAATCCGAAACCCTGAGCAATAATTTTTTTTTGTATTATATTAGACAATACAGGCAATTTGACCGCCATCTCACCTGTTCGTAAGTGACGATGCGACCGAAGATAGAACTTGCTCGCCTTGGAACAGCCTATTCACTCTAGCCTTGAAGGTATCCAGATAATATTGGTCAGGGAGCATTATAAAAATAATAATATGCCGGTTGTGCCTTTACCCACGAGAGCCCGGAGTCCGCCTTGACCATGATTCAGGATTTGGCAAATTGGGTAATTGCAGTGGAGCGACTGCCATCTGGCCAAGATGATTGTTATGAATTCAAAATCACAAAATATTAGTCCCATTGGTCTCCGCATCTGCGCTCCGTTTTTTGGTTCATCATCATCATCAGCCTATATTAGTCCACTGCTACTGCCTATAGGTACTGTATATTTTTGTTAAAACTGAAATTGCCTTCATCCAAGTCCACACATTGTATCCAAACTTTTGCTATCTTCTTCGTGTTACGTCTTCTACAAACTATATTACTAAACTACGTTACAGAAGGCGTTCCACTGCGGCAATTGGCTGTGTTGGAGCCTCAAATGTACGCTGGACCACTGGAACGAATGCTCGACACGGAACTGCCATCTATGTAGTCCCATAAACACCCTTCGTGACATTATAAATCCTACCCTTCATTTTTTGTAAGTATAGCATGGAGGACCGGCAGAAATGTATGGACCCCAGCTTATATGACCAATAACGTTGAGCGATATGTCATTGGAAAGCTAATGCTTTTGCGTAAAAAATAAAAAAAACATCTTGACTGAGAGTCAAGTGTGAGTTCTTGAGTCTTGACAGCTGATGGCATCTTGTTTTAGCTAAACCAATTCATACACTCTGTGTATTTTTGTAGTTGCAAAGGACATTTTTCCTCAACTAGTAATGCACTTATTATTCT
Organism: Blastobasis adustella; assembly: GCA_907269095.1. Lineage (NCBI taxonomy): Eukaryota > Metazoa > Arthropoda > Insecta > Lepidoptera > Blastobasidae > Blastobasis > Blastobasis adustella. Next base: position 6,851,874 of record OU026132.1, read on the forward strand.
GGATTGTATCTAATTACTAATGACACAAAAACTCTTGCTTCACAGCCGTATCCCAATCCTGAAGATCCTCATATACCGCATAAGGCGAAAGATCAAACCAATAATATGCCAGATACTCATGAATATACCAAGCATAACAATAGACCGAGCCTGCCGACAACATTCCAGAAGCATCCGTAACAAATACTTAGACAGGGATGAAAACTTCAGTGAGCAACGAAATAGATTAGCTAGAAGGTTTGAAGTACAAAGAATCTACAATATATGCACGAGGAGATGCCGTAGGGAAGTCATGTATGCGACAGTAAGAGTTTTGGAGGAAATCGAAATGAATTTACGTAACGAGGAAGATCGTACCTATACCACACAATAATAATATTAAATGGATAGGAATAATTCAAAAGGGCAGGTCAGTGGTATCGCCTATCTGCGATCGTACGCCGCCATTTTCATGCAATTGAGTTTCAACCAATCGCAGCAAGATAGCTCTGGCTCTGACTTGCTGCGATTGGATCTTACTCATTTGCATCAAGATGGCTGCGTACTATCGGAGATTGACGGTAAGACTGCAGGAGTGCCTAAAGTAAATGTATGAAAATAAAAAGAGAAAAAGTGTGGCGGGATGTGTGGCACGCCATAGTCACTGTCTACCCCTATAGGATACGGGCGTGAGTGTGTGTGTGTGTATGTAGGAATAATTAATTATGAATTAGGAAAGACAATAAGTACTTAAGTTGATATTTTAAGAAATATTTTTTGTACAGTGTGCAATGTCTGTGATGTAAAGCATCCGATTGGTATCAGTAGATATGCTTTTTATATTCATACTAATATAATAAATTATGTAGGTATTACGTACAGTCAGCTTAGAGTGACCGGATTGCATACATTTAATGTAATTATGCTGCGGAGCTTCCTAGCGTACGTACATTAAATGTATGGTAGGGGGTCAGTTCAATCTGCAGCTGAATGTACCATAGGCTAGGTATGTACTCAGTCTTTCTTGGTATTAATTAACATTTGTATACGAAGACAAACCGGCTAACGCGCATTTACCAAGTACGCAAATTATCATGAAACATCTGAAATAAATCTATAAAATAAATAATCTTTCTAATTTAGTACGTAAACTACCATTGCATCAACTTACCATAATACCCACAGGTACTTCTACTAAATACTATATAAACTCTACCTATAAACCTGGGTAGAGTTTTCATAGAATTTGCTGCTACACAAACGATTCTACGCTTACATATGCGTAATACCCAAAATAAAAAGTTTGAAGGTAGGAAAATACGTAACTACTGTAGGTACCAACTTAGTTACTTTGTGCGGGTAGTCTGGTATATTTGGTAGCTAAACTTTGTTATATTTAATCCACAAAATAATTAGGTACGTAAGTAGAAATAGTCTATTGGTAATTTACGTAAGTGGTGATCTGCGTTGACCTTTATTTAGAATTTACTACCCGAGGTTTGTCTAGTAAAATGCGTAGGTACCTACCTATCTAGTACACGTTTTCATTACGGTTTAAGTAGATATAAGTACTTAGTTATAAAAGAAACAATCAATTGTAAGTGTCAATATCGAGCGTCGGCGAGACTTAAAGGAGAGTCGGTTGCCGAGTGGGCAAGAAATCCGCCTCGAAAGTGAGAGGTACCGAGTTTGAATCCCACTGCGGCCATGTACCAATGACTCTTCTGAGTTATGTACATTAGTAGAATGCTACCCGATACTCTTAAGGTGATGGAAAACATCGCAATGAAACCTGCACATTCAGACGATTGAATGTGTAACCATGATCCATCTGGTCAGGTTCCCCTGGTAACAGGTTTACGGAGGTCAGATGGCAGTCGCTCCACTGTAATTATCTGATCTGTCAAATCCTGGATCATGGTTCCCGGCCGCGGACCGGCTTTTAATTGTAAGTGTCAATAGTTACTTATGTCAATTGCAATTGACATTCGCTCAGTAAACGGTCAATTAGGTATTACGTATGTCAATTTATTTAATTGCAACCAACAGTCAATAACATCACAAATAATTACAAATTTATAATTGATAGTTTATCGAGCGATTTATAGTTTAAATTTATAGTTTATCGAGCGATTGTCAATTGCGATTGACGGAAATATTGATATTATTTTGACATTCAGCGGGGAAATTGGCTATGTTAGTGTACAACTAAACTTGACATAAAAAATCTTACACTACTCTAATTTGGTAGACGCTATAGCCAGTGGCCAACGTAGAAGACGTAGTATAGAATTATCTAATGTCGAATTCAGTTACCAACTGAGTTAGCCAATATCCCCGTAGGTAGGTAATATTTAACAGGTTTAGGTTTAAGTAGATAATTACCTAGGTGGTAGGTACATGTATGTATTTTACCTTAATGTAAGTGCTTTGATATTATCTTCATTATTATTTTCAGTTATTTTATCTTTAAGATTAGATTAATGTGTAAACCCATAAATATTATAATGATTAAACATGGATTTTTTTCTAACGTAGACTGTAGCATTGTTATGTAAACCTAGGTATTAAAACTTGCGGGCCCGGCTCAACTTCGTTCGCGTGTCGTCCTAACCCTCTTCTATCCTACCCTACCCCACCCCTACCTCTACCTCCAGCCTGCCCTACCCTACATCTACCCTGTTTTTCTTGCATGTAAATCTTCCTCTTAAATCACGGTATATTGATGAAAACCGCTATAAAATCCGTTGCGTAGTTTAAAAGATCTAAAATACAGAGGATCATATATAGATACAGAAGGACAGACAGCGGCAAGGTATACATATATATTATGTAGCTGCTTAATCAATTTTCTGGGCTAAACAGACTTTGATTTAATATTATAATTGTACGTAAATAAATCATCATCTTCAATTTACGGGAATCAGGACTAACGTCTTGTGTACGAAATGTAGGTTCTTAATTACTAATATCTATTCTCCTTTGGGCATAATATCTATGTATACAGGTAAAATGTATCCTAGGTAAGTATTCTGGAATCCTGGGCTTGCCCAACAATGCTTGGCAGTCTTTCGATATTAAAGAGTCTGGCGCCCTAATTTACAATGACGACATGGCTGTTTGGACAAACACCCTTGGTTTAATTCTTGCAATAATATGAAGTCCTTTCGAACGAAATTCTCGGATATTATTTGCGTAATAGAAATGGCGCTTTGCTCCTTCTTCTTAGCTTTGTTCCTAGTGGGCCGTAGACAGACGCAGTGGACCTTCTGCTGGGACGTTTTTATTTTGAGAACCCAGTAATCTTTTTTTCTAAATTAACACTGATTTCACTTTTAGACGTAATGGCACACAAGAACTCGAATCTAGAGCCCTAAAACAAATTATGAAACATGTTGTCAAAGTTACGTCAAGTGTCATGCAAAATGTGTCAAACTGTCAAAGACCGAGCTAGCAGCTGATTTCAAGTTCAGGCTTTTACATTGCGTTTTTCCAGACCAAAACAAAGTATTGAAAACTAAATATACCTAGCAGGGAATCGAAGTTTTGATAAAGTCATATAAAACAATATATTTTTGCAACAAACAATCGTATAATCATGAAAAACACAGAAGCTGAACGAATGAATCCTTGCTTGAAAGTTTGTATAGTTTCAACATTTTCATTGAAAAATTGCAGATAATTTCTGACGAATATTTTTTTATTATATAACTCTTTACTTCCAGGAACAGGAGTTATCATATAAGTGTTTGAGTAAAAACAATTATGACCAAGTAAAATGTGAACCGTACTTCGACAATTACAACACTTGCAAAAAGTTTTGGGTAAATATGTACCTAACTACCATTGAATGAATTTATTTCTGTAGGGATGAGTAAGACTGCACGATGGAAATCCGTAGGTGTTGAAGTCACAAAAGGAACACTGAAGAATAACTATAAATTCTCGAAATTGGACTACTTTGTCAGCACGAGGTAATGTCGCGGAGCGGCGATACAGTTTTGTGTTGGTAAGCACACTCCTGCTGGTAAAAATCGCAGGTACCAGCTGGATACGGAAGGCATAAGACGGGCTTTGTGGAGATCTCTGGGGGAGGCCTGTGCCCAGCAGTGCAGTGTGATTTAAAAAATACCTATGCTTCTAAACAGGTTATATTATTGATACATTGTGTAGCCATTGGCCATGGTGTCCGGTAGAATGGAATAGCATCAACCCCTTATACTCATGGGTGTTGTATAAAGCGATTTATGTTTTGGAGACAAAATATTTAGAATCTCAGTAGGCTGGAAAATGGGTAGCAGCATTGTCTATTGTTATATTTATAAACCAATCATGGAGATTATGGCAATAACCTCCTATTTCGTGGGAGAGACTTAAGTCTTGCAGTGGACTGTTATGGGCTGTGATTATGTGGCTCTCACTTTCTACAAACTTGGAAAAGAATGTTCTATGCCACCACAACATTACAAGTCTGAAAGAAATGGCTGGAGATAGTTTCTGGCCAGTCTGACCATGGTTTTACTGGCACATATTGCAGTAAAATTTTTTTTACTGTAATGTGTTTGGAATTGGAAGCACCTCCACTAAACAAACTTTCAATCATGCTGAAGCAAATTAAGTTTCATTTCAAATATTGGAAAATTATAGTCACTGTTGCCCTGCGCCCATATACTATGGACTAGCAAGATTTTTATTTATAAATAAATAACCCATCATATTTATTTCTAGGCCAAAATACATTCAGAAAGAAGAGCGAAAGGAATTCACCCATACATGCCAGAACCAGAAGAGAGAAAGAAAATAAAGGAGGACTTCACAAATGCAGTGCACAATCAAAAGTAACTTTGATTACTAAGTCTTGTAAAATATTATGTGAAGTTATAGTTAGAAATGTCTATTAAGTAAACTTATAATGTGCAATACAATTAAAATGAAGAAAATTTGTAATCAGCCAGAAAAGCAACAGTGAAATAAAGTCCAGAATGATGTGGACATCATTCAATTGGAACTGTGCCGAATTTCAATGAAAAAATTTCCTCCAACTTTGAATATCTGGTCTGTTTGTTTTTTTATTATTATTATTAATAGGCTTACACTTGACCTCAACCCACCTACTACTTACTTAGCTACTTAATGATGATGATCTCATGCTAACTGCACCAATATGCTGCGCTGGGGATGGCGTAGAATAGGGATGGATAGGGCAGGGTAAGGGTGGGGGCAGCTACCTATCATATGCAGCATCTATAATGCATACTCGATTAATTAAAGGACTGTTTGGCTCTGGCGTGGGGGCCGGGTCGCCCTTTTCCCTCAAATATAGTTGAATTGAATGATGGCTGAGCCCTGAATTATACTCGTGAACGGATACTGCCTTGGTGGACTGGCTTACTCTTACTGTAGTTTTAGGTGGTTTTTTCAGTATAATATACCTACATATTGTCTGCACTGACCGGCTCTGTCTGGTATTGTCGTACACGGTCCGGCCGTTGTTGGCGAGGGATGGATGTGCTCCGGTCCTATTGTAGCCCACGTGTCACTGTGTGTTTCGTTCCTACTTTCCTACCCCCTCCTTTTTGAGAGAGATATTTAAAGTCCTACTCAATAAAGAAATTTATATTTGATTTGAATATAAAAAAGTAAAGATATTAATAAAAATTAAATTTGTTTGTAAATAAATGTAAATACTATGTAGCACAAAGTAAAAAATGGCCCGCCCCAAGTATGTATATTTTGACTTATAATTACATGCTCTAAAGGTGAATATAATAAAACACATTTCATTCAGATTCTTTTGCTTGAATTTTATTTCTTTATTCGTAAAATACATTTTTAAGCAGTGTTCAAAGTGTCCTAAAGCAGTCTACAAAACCTAACTATTAATGGTGAAGGCTATAACAGGAAAAACATTTCTTACTTAATTGATAGACCGGTTATATTTGTGTACCATCGAGACTTGTACATCAATTCATACAAATGAATGGAAAAGCCCATTATTCACTCACATTTTACAATCGAAGATAAATACTACAGTGGAGTTTTCATTTAAATGACAACATATCGCAAATCCAAGTGATAAATAAGATTATGGTGTTTGTCTAGGTAGGTACTTGAAAACGATCCAAAGATTAAATGAAAAATTTGTGACAAAGAGGCACAGTTGGTCATATCAGGTGGATTACGTAAGATGGTTGTGTTTATTCGATAGGAATAATTTACAAGGGTTTCCGCTGTTGGCCCTGAGACTGGTTGATCAGTCTCGAGACTACCGATAGCAGATTGGCACCCGGTGAGGACATTAAAAAAATTTATTAATTCAGCAAAAATATGTTTGGACAAATTCACACAGCACCATCTAGCCCCAAAGTAAGCAATTAAAGCAATTGTGTTATGGGTCTTGGATAACTGTTATACTACTTATAAACTTTTTTTTAAATACATACTACACCTGTAACAGAAATTAAAATTCATCATTTCAATTAGTGCTCGGCCGGGTATCGAACCCGGCACCTCTACGTGGCGACCGGCATGTCCAGCAACCTACCACCACTGGCCAACTGAACCAGTCAGGTCGTCATCTTAAAAATGAATCAGTTTACTTTTAGATTTAGATATTAATCTTTAGCCATGGATCACTTAGCTTTATGAATCCCAAATCGATCAGCACTCCACTGTAGCTTTGGACACATCAAATTCGGAATACTAATCTAAATTGACAACAGTCATTAGCTAAATGTATTGTGAAAATAATCTCCATATTGCATGTACGAGGCACTTGACTTTGTATGACTGTTCTCTCATAATTCATAATACTAATAATTATTAAAGATGATACGGTGAGATTCGGATATGAAATTTCAACCGTTCACGCACGAGGATATATCGATTACACAAGTCATCAGAGAGCAGATCAATAAGGAAGTTTTTGCTCACAGAATAAGGTCCATTTTTATATAACGCCTTTGGGAACGCGGAGTGGGCGCGTAAAATATATAAGTGATACAAAAATAGACCTTATTCTGTGAGCATACATTCCATTTTGGTCTGATGGCTGAGGTTACTGGATTAAGCGAAGGTGTAGTCGATGCTTCGACTTTTGCTATGAGTTAGAAGTGCCTTACATTTATTATTATTATTATTATTTCTACATCGAACAACGTTGCCTATTTTATTTATACATTCTATCTACAGATAGAAAAATAGGTGACACTATATTTGTAGCACATTATGGTAATTATGACGATGATAGTGGATTAATGGCTGATAAACACAAAAATGGCAATGGGGCATTTTCAGACAGCTAATTTAAAAAGTAAAGTGTAGTTCAGCCGTGCCACACTAGATGACGTTGCTTAGGCAGGATTCTCAAATTTGGTAACCGAAGTTACTCGGAAAGGCAAAAAAAGCGCAAATTGTGTACATTTTTGTACATCTAACGGTCTCATTTTGATTTATTTTTGAGAATCGTGTCTAATGAACGCCATCTATTACAATAATTAGAACTATTTTTTCTTCTTAATCGGCTCTCGTCAAATCTCCCGAAATTAAAAAAATACATGATAAATTATTGTGACGCACTATACCACAACAAGAGTGCAGTATCCGCACGGCTAGCATAAGTGTGCTCTCGAGCGCGATAAGCGAGAAAAGGCGCGACATAAGTACTGCTATCTCTTTCATCTTAGTATTGAGAGAAGGAAACAAACGCACTCTCGCGGGTCTGACGATTAAAATAAGAACAGGATGCTGTTGGAAGGCTGTTGACAATTTTATTTGTTTATTAACAGATCACATTAACATAAAAATACATTACAAATTAAGCATGTGCCAATTAATATCCGCAAAATAACAAAAAGTAGAAAAAGTTACCCATGAACTTTAATATAAAGTTACTATCCAGCAGGTATAGCTACTACCTTTCTATTTGTGAATGACATTAGATAGATATTTATAAAATTAAAATAAAGAAACAGTAATACTAATAACGTACTAATGAAGTAACAGTACCTATACTATAGTACTACTAATAAGTAGTTACTTATTCGAGTGAAGTTAGTCACCAGCCCGTCCTGTTCTTATTTTAAACACATTTTTCTCATAATTCAGAGGACTTTCGACCCCATGCCCTGTAACTTCGTTGTGAATAAAGTCAGAATTCAGAATAAAATATTTGCATCCATCATGTCAATTCATTGCCGCCAGCCATTGGTTCCGTAATATATCACCGTATCGCAGAAAAGCGTCACTCTAAGGCGCTATCCTAATTGGCAACTGTCGTACGACGGGCGATAAACGGTTTTGAGGTCTCCTATTGGTCGAGCGACGTCCGTCGTACGACTATGGTCGCGTTTGGACCGTTGCCAATTAGGGCAGCACCTAAATCTATCCATATACTTATAGCAAAGTTACTACATATTCATATTGCATGTTATAGCAAAATGTCAAAATATTCATATTGCATGTTATAGCAAAATTACTACACTCGTCAACCTTTGTATAGTCGAACAAAGCCGTGAAAAGCGCATCAAATTCGTTGCGTGCAACAGAAAGCATATTTCTTTGATACTACAAGGAACAGATGTTCGACCATACACAATCCAAGGGCCCTATTTTTGAAACCACTCGCATTTTTGCGAGCGCTCGCGTGCGCTACCTATCTCTTTCATACTCGTGGTAAGTTGCTAGAGATAGAAAAGACAAGCATTAGAAGGCGAGCGCTCGCGAGGATGCGAGCGTTGTCAAAAAGGACCCCTGGAACACACGACTTCTTTTTCAGATTGGTTAATACAAGAATAAATTATACGTAAAAATAAACTTTAAAAAGCAATACTCCAGTATCACTAATTAACACTTACATTTAAGTGAAGTCTAAACCAATGACTAATGAGACTGGGGGCTACTTTCTACGTCCGAAATTCGTGACTTCGAATCCTTCGAAAACTGTCACGTTCAAAGGCAAAGTGAGAGGGGTTCGACCTACATGACGAACCAGGAGTGGTAACGCCTATCTCTAATTGTACGCCGTCATTTTGATGCAATAGAGTTTAAACCAATCGCAGCAAGACAGCTCTGGCTCTGGCTTGCTGCGATTGGTCCCTACTCAATTGCATCAAGATGGCGGCGTACTATCGGAGATCGGCGGTACGGCTGCTGGTGCCTTACTTATTCTACTAACATTTTCAACTACGCAACCGCAGACGAAAGTCAGATGCCGTCTCTTTCTCATGATATAGTGATAAAGAAAGACGACGTGCTAGTTTCCACCGCGGTTATGTTTAGTTGAAAATGTCAGTAGAGGTCCCAGTGCGATAGAAAGTATAGAGCAAGAAAAAAAACCGCTTGCGATTATAATAAAGCACATAAGACCTAAACGTGGTTCCGTAGCTGAAAAATGTGAAATTACGGACTTGGAGAGAAGCCCTACGCAAGCAAAACGCATTCAGCTAAATAGTGTTAATCTCATTATTTATTGTCAAGTACAACGTTTAACTCTAATAACGCAAATTCTGCCTAATGTCTTTTTAATAAATAACAAATCTAGAAAATGACTAGAAATTATCAGCCTAAAATGCGCAATTTTTGTTTTAGCACGCTATACTTAATTTCTTTTTTCTTAGAAGCCGCAGGAGGCCTAAGGTCACATTAGCGTTTTCATAATATGATTAATATTAATTTGTCACAAACTTATCTGCAGCGTCGCTGCTGTTGACATTGACAAGACAGTTCAAAATGGCGTCACTAAGTTCCGGTTTTATCCACCGGATCAGATAAGTTTGTGGCAGACCAATATGAATCATAATATGAAACGCTAATGTGGCCTTTTCAGACCCTCTAGAGTTCTGCCATTTCAAATGGTGGTATGGAAATGGCTCCCTACCTATACATTCAATCCTTGAAGGTGACCATACATTTTTGAAAAAAAGAAGATAGTAATACTGCAAATAATGGAATCATTCAACACATCGCTCATTTGGAGAAACAAAGACAAAACTGCATGTTTAGCGATTTTACAGGAGAAGCAATCAAAGTTTTAGATGTAAGTGTAAGTTAAGGAAAAGTACTTTCAACAAATATTTGGATTTGAATATAAAGTACAATAAGATAGTTTAATATTCAAATCCAAATATTTGTTGAAAGTACTTTTCCTTAACTTATACCTACATCTAAAACTTTGATTGCTTCTCCTGTAAAATCGCTAAACATGCAGTTTTGTCTTTGTTTCTCCAAATGAGCGACATATTTTATAATCTCTATTATTAGAAGCAAGAGGTTCAAATGATTTTGAAATTTCATGATCTGCGTTATTAGAGTCAAACACTGTATACCTAGGTGTATTCAATTAATACTTAATATCAAAGTAATACATAATATTATATGGCGAGAATATAATTAGCATTTTAACAATATAATTAATGTGGTCGTATTACGTCAGGATCAGCCTTATTCTACTAAAATTCCCTAGTATCAGCCGAAAGTCACATTGCGTCTCTTTCTCATGACAAAGTTGCTGAAAATAGCTCAGGGGGGCGATTCTCGCACTGTGACATCTCAAATTCGACATTTTCTCTAGCCAGGTATTAAAACGTCACTGAACGACAATATTCGATGTCACTGCGCGAGAATTAGGCCCGGCCCTACACGTGTGTCAACATACAAATCCTAAAAACAGGAAACCAATAATCAATTTTCGAATCATCAACTTGGAAATGTGCCTGCTTAATGACTGAGATCGCTAATGCCTAATGTCTGGTCTACAGGCATCCGAGACTAGACAGTGAGAAATAAAAGTGCAATTAAAAATAAAATTAGAAAGGAAATTGTAGTATTCATAAAGTTCCTTTCTAAACACTAACTTCGATAGACTGTCTGACGTAACACTCATAATCTAAAATCATTCTAAACTCCGATGAAATGCAAGATCAAAAGTGTAAACAAATTGCCCTATTTTTAAATAGTGTTTTCTTCAAATTTTCATACCAGTTTATTCCATTTTGAGTGTAATATTTTTTATCAATATTTCAATTATTTGAAATAATTCACCCCTTGGGTTTAATTTTTAAAGTGGCAATTTGTTTACAGTTTTAATCGTGAATTTCATATCCGAGAAGTTCTACAAAAAAAAATTTTTTTTTCACACTTTTCTTACACAAGCATAAATAATTTACAAACTAAGGTGGACATCATCGTAAATACTTTAGTTTCAGAGTATTGTGTTAAAACTTATTATAAATAAAGGTTAACTTCTAAAATATTATACAGGTGGTTTAAATAATTCACACGCTCATGATTACATTTTATCTTAAAACTAAAGTAATATACAGTACGATACGAAAAAAAAAATTGTATGACACAGAGTGAGTGATATCATTTTAGATTAAAACAGAAAAATTAGCAAAGTTATGTTGAGTGAGTAAGAGGTGAAAAATATAAATAAACTTTCCTTGAAAAATTATCTAGCTGATGGTGAAAACCGCATCAAAATCCGTTGCGTGGTTTAGGAGTTAGCGAATATACTCACAGGCACACGCGGAAAGCGGTTTTTGTCCATACTATGTAAGGATACGTGTTTAACCTCTTTAATCCACTTTTGATTCCAAGGTTTTTATTTAATATATATAAAAAAGCAATGGAAAACATTTTAGTCAGTCTCTTGGACTATCACTCACTCATTATTTTATCTTAAATCTAAAAAAAAACATACCACGAGGTAACGTGTAACACAATTAATAAATAAAATACATAAGTAATATTTTGTCACATATTTTCAATATTATATTACATATTTTTCACGAATACTACATAATACTTAATTCAAAATCACGTGTGTTTTATTATAATTATTTTTTAAATATAATACCTACTCACTTAAATAATTTATTTTAAATATGTATTAAAAACCTAAAAAAAAATTTTTGTTTCATTGTTTTTAATTTACCACAATTAATTGTTTAGTGACAAAATATTACTTTTCAGTTACCTACTAAAATAAAATATACAAAATAAATTAAATTTAAATAATTCGTTTAAACAAGAGACAATGCGCACTAAAATCACTAAAAATGAAATAAGTTGTTTGGTTTTAAAAACACTGGCCATACAAACGTTTAAAAATAAAAATTATTGTTCAAAAGACTGGTAGTTTTCTGTTATGGAGTTATAGGCATTATATTATTAATAATATATATGTTGAAAGATAATGTTATTTCAATAGGATACAATAATTTATTTACCTATCTAATCTTTGTTAATTTTCAACGTTTTAGTTTAAAAAATAACATCTCGATGTCATCGTCATTTTAGGTTTTTAATTATTTGTAACCTTTATTTTAGGACCTCCTTTTATCCTGCTTGGTCAAGTACAAAAAAATAGTAACTGAGACGTGGCATACTTTTTTCAACTGGCATTTTCAAAATAATTACTTTGAAGAATCATGGCATGGAATAAAAAAACTAGCGAGAACAAAATCCCACTCGTTCTATTAACATAACAGTATTAAGAAACTAGTGGTATAATAAATTTAAATTACACTGAAATAACAAAATCCAACAATTCATAACATGAAAGCAATGGGATGTCGAATGTTATTTTGTTTTGTGTTGCAAATTCTCTAGCAAGCTACTTCTACTGTGGATATGTTATTGGGAGTAAACTATCCTTTTTCATTTTTGACGGATTACCAACGCTTCCAAAAATCAAACTATTACCTCCAAAAACCCACGAACTTATCCGACCGGTGGCGGAAACTGGAACTAAGTGTCGCCATTTTCAAATGTCATTTTGAAAATGCCAACAGCGACGCTCACACCACGTCAAATAAGTTTGTGACACTTTAGTGTTTGATTTGGAACCGTTCGTGATTTCAGGGAAAACTCGTATGCATTATTGCAATACTGTTACCTAGCACGCATTGTCGGCTAAGAGTCAATCTGAACGCTCCTTTATGTGGAAACAGCTTATTCGGAAGTGGCCGCACATCTGACGCACCTGCGGACAGAAATTGTGACGTTGCAAACCGTTTTCGAGGCTAGCTTCCTGAAAATTCCCATAGATGGCACGAATTCGACTCAACCATTGGCATTTTTATTTTTTAAGAAATCAACACCTACTTGTACTATACTTATATTATACTTTTCATTTATTGTTACAAAATGTCGTGTTTTCCAAATTTTTGTGTTGTGGTGTTTATGTGTAACTAAAAAATTCTTATAGTAAAGCCATAGGTACTTATAGTGCTTATAGTAAAGCCAATAACAGATTTCTGTATTTGTCTTTAAGTTTAACTTTATTGTGAAAGAACGTGTAATATAAATAACAAGGATTCATATAAGCATCTAATAAATATTTTAAATTAGATTTTTTTTATTAGGTTGGGTTTTTTTTATAATCTTTTGGCTCCCAAACAGAGCGAGCATCAAAAGACTATAATAATGTTTGCGTCGTCAGAGAGCGCCATCTATGAGAACTTTTAGGAAGCTAGTCTTAAAAACGGCTCATTGACACATATAGTGCCACCAACTCATCTGTGAATTGGCAAAATTAGGAACTACGGCCGCCAGGTTGAGATGTCATTTGATTGTCAGTGTCTAAGGCTTTCGAGTGCGACGGTAGCGACAAATGTCAATTCGCAGATAAGTTACTTGATATATTTGACATCATGCCATTTCAAATAGTTTGTCTGCACCTATCCCTTTCATTTGGGGTCAGCACAGTAGGTTTTCTTTTTCCATTCATCTCTATCCGCTGTCATCTCCACTCTCACCTCTTGCTTACTATTACACAATTTATCCATATTTTCTTTACTCTGCCTCTTCCTGTGTAAAAGATAAATAATCATCTTGGCGGTAATGTCCCGGTTGTACTCTCGCGCACGAGGGCCCAGGGTTCGCCTTGACCATGATCCAGGATTTGGCGATCAGATAATTACAGTGGAGCAACTACCATCTGACATCCGTGACCCTGCTACCAGGGGAACCTGACCAGATTGGATCATGGTTACAAATTCAGTTGCCTGAATGCTTCCAGGAAAACCTGACTATATTGGATCATGATTAGACATTCAGTCGCCTGCATTTTCATCATGTTGTTTTCCCTCACCGTAAGAACATCGGTTAGTATTCAACTAATGTATAGATAGTTCAACTCAGTTGTGCCCGCGGCGCTATGTGTGCGTGCGCTTGTAAATATAGAGCTTTCATTTATGTGGCAGTGACGCGACCACTTGGCATGCCATCATTTTGGTTCCTACATGGCGGCAGTGGGATTCAAATCCGGTATCTCTCTTATTGCGAGGCGAGTCGGATATCGTTACAACTATGCCACCGGCACTCTAACGCTTCCTGTGTTCCATCCACATCCATATCCAATACCCTTTTGCTAACATGATTTACGTGACTTAAAATCAAGGTTCATATACTCACCACACAAGCGCCATAATGCACATGCGCGGCCACACTCACGGCTGTGGCCGCGTAAAGCGCGAAGGGTTCGGTTCGCGGCGCGGCCAGCGCTAAGGCCGCGAATCCCAGCAGTGGGACTGAGAGAGCGTTGCTGGACGAGCAACGGGTCCCACTCATCTGGGCAACTATTAGGCGGCACTGGGGGAGAACAATTTATCAGATAAATATGGCGTCGGCGCAGTGACAGGTGGCTTAACTCCATTCGCGTTAAGAAAATAGTGAGTAAAGATGTTTTCACAGTGGAGTAAGAATTCAAACAATGTATATCCAAAAAAGTTATTAAGTTATAGATTAAGTCAATAATGGATACATATCAACTCAATTGTCTCAAATAAAAAATAAGGTAAAAATATCCCATGGATGTCACTTTGGTTAGCAGCCTTTCCAGTATTAGCTGTTATTATTATCATTTTCTGCCACCAAGTAGCAACTGCGAATTAAGCTTTCTAACTTGTTGCGACCCGATTGGTCGAAAGGCGACAAAGATGACTCACTATTTTCTTATCGCGAATGAGATAGAGCCCAACGAGTAGCGAGTAGTACAGCGAAGGCGCCAAACGAGAAGTGTGGCTGCGTACATTCTATAACGTTTGTTTTACTTCGCTACTCCCTAGGCTACTAGCTAGGTGCTAGCGCTAAGCAAGGCGCACATAATTTTGGTTCAGATGTCTCTTTTTTTTTAAGCTACTCAGTGGCAAACGAGCAGACAGCCCACCTGATGGTAAGCGGTAACAGTCGCCCATACCATCTACGATTCATACATTTAGGTAGCAGGCAACATAAAAGCAGAACCGCAAATGCGTTGTCACTGCGAGGACTAAGATAAAATGCCTGATGCCATCTGATGCCAGTAATTGCGCTGGCTACCTTAACCTTCAAACCAGAACACAACAATGCAAGCATTGTTTCTTGACGGCAGAAATAGATCGGGCGTTGGACTCACACAGGCGGACTTCTCAGGCTTTACAACCTGGTCTCTCTTTACTAAGGTTCTTACTGACATCCCTTAGAAAACTGAGTCTGCAAAAGATAGTGTAATATTGTGTTTCTAGGAACCATGTTGGCATCGATTTTAGAATTTTATTCTTCGTCTTGGCCGCTGCACTCTTGGATCCCCAGATTACATTCCTTCTACTTTCCAAAAATTTAACAAGTTAGGCTAATTACGTAACGCTGTTGCTAAGAAAAGATTAAAATTATTACTTTTGCGAATCCGTATCATCGATGGGTTCCGTATCTCATGGGTTCAGTTGCTAAACAATTTCCATTGCAATAAACCGAAACTATAAAAACCTATAACATAAAAAAATACTTACAGCAACATTGCTAAACGCAGTCCCTATAAGCAGGAACAGCGCTCGAGGATCGTAGTCCACCAAACTGTCCGACTTGTGTACCCACACTGTGCATATGACGAAAACGGACAACAGCGACCAAAGAGGCCGTAGGGCTTCGAGGAAAGACCTCATCTTGCCTGTGCCGAGTTTATATGATCTGTGGGGGAAATAAAAAAAATATTGGTGTTGTTTGAAGTTATATTTGGTGATCGTGCAATTATTTACTGGAAAGTCGACTATGCGAAAGCTTATTTATTTATTTAACTGTTTATTGTACACAATAATTATATACAGAGAAATATAAGAGTATAGAAGACACAACAGGCGCTGCTTATTTCTAAAAAGAAATTTCTTCCAGCTTGTTAAAATGGATGGATTTTTGGTTGACTTCACGCAAAAACTACTGAACAGATTTCGATTAAATGTAGGCAGTAATGTAGCTTATGGCCCAGAATAGCACATCCTACTATCCTTCACACTAATTTTCATCATATGACTATAACAGTCCACTGCAGGACTTAGAGCCTCTCCCACGAAAGAGTTGGCGGGTTGGAGATCGCAGTGTTATAAATATAACAATAAATAACGCTGCTGCCCATTTTTCAAGCTACAGAGGACAGATTTTTGCCTCGAAAACATTAGTCGCCTTGTACGACACCCACGAGTGTAAGGGGTTGGTGCTATTCTACTCTGCCGGACACCACACCGCCAACATAAATATCCTACTAATAATTATAATAAAGGCGAAAGTTTGTAAGTTGTGTCCTTCACGTAAAAACTACTGAACGGATTTTGATGAAATTTGGCCGCTTATAGTCCAGAATAGCACATGGGCTATAATTTATCCCGAAATTCAATGTGGTTCAGTACTTTATAACCGAATATTGTGCAGGAAAAAGCTAACCTATACTAAAATTAAAAAGAGGAAAAATTTGTATGCTTGGATTCTGGGGAAAATCTCAACAACCACTGAACCGATTTGGAAAAGTATTTCACTAACAGGAAGCTACACTAATCCCGTAAGTCATAGAGTTTTATATACACCTTTTATCCCGAAAAAATAATGAATAGAACCTTGCGTGATAGTTAAATGTTTACAGATGATGCGAACATCGCGGGGTAGAAAATCGTGGGGACGGCTAGTTAAAAAATGAAGTAAGATATTTGACCTTGTGAGGTCATTATGAGCTTGTACAGTCAGCTGCAGAGTGAAATGACCCCCTAACATACATTCAATGTGGGTTCGTCACTCATCTCCTATGGGTCCATTCTCTCTACAGCTGACTGTACCAAACAAAATATCCACGCACTAACTTATCCTACAACTCACCTATAAGTATTGTACACAGCTACAGGCAAGTTTGTGAATACGCCGGTGGCGTATATGACCCACTCGAATCCGTGTGCGAAGGTGTACCCCTCAAACAAGTACCGCTTGTAGAAACCTGTGCCCTTCACGCTGGTCCATAGGAAGACGAATGTTGAGGCCTGGAGATGTTAGGAGATTTTAGTAAATAAAAAAATAATTATCTTAGCGTTAATGTCCCGGTTGTGCCTTCGCGCACGAGGGCCCGGGGTCCGCCTTGACCATGATCCAGGATTTGGCAGATCAGGTATTTACAGTGGAGCGACTGCCATCTAACCTCCATGACCCTGCTATCAGGGGAACCTGACCAGATTGACTCTTTGATTGATGAAGATTGATGACTCTTTTTTGAGTTATGTACATTAGTTGAATGCTAAACGATGCTCTTACGGTGAGGGAAAACATCGTGATGAAACCTGTACATTGAGGGGACTAAATGTGTAACCATGATCCAATATGGTTAGGATTCCCTGGTAGCGGGGACATGGAGGTCAGATGGCAGTCGCTCTACTGTAATTACCTGATCAACGAAATCCTAGTTCATGATCAAGGCGGACCCCGGGCCCTCGTGCGCGAAAGCATAACCGGGACATTAACGTAAAGATGATTATTATTTTTATAATCGAGTTATGTTCTATGTAGGTATGTGTTTTTTTTCTGTGTGTTAGGTATAGTAACTTTATGGTCTGCAATTTAGTCCAATATAACCTTACCAACAGATGTGAAGTCTACATAAGTATATGCAAATATTTCACAAAATACTGAGCCTATTCTAAAGAAACAGAAGCTAAGGAACATATTGATTTAACTGCCTTACAAATAGGGAAAACCGCATCCAAGTCGGTCAACCCGTTCAGGAGCTACGATGCCAGAGACAGACACACAGATACACGTCGTCGTCACACAGATTTTCGTCGGGTGTTAATAAAAAAAAGGTACGTACCCACATACTGAAGTCGTAGCCCCAAGGCAGAAACAACACTCCAGTGTTATATTTCTCCCAATGGCTCAGATAGAAATTCAGCAATATATTCCACATCACGTAGTACATTCTGGAAAGGAGTTAAGCAAAATTAACACCTATGTCTTGATAGATTAGGGTTGGGAATAGCTCAAATCATGCGGAAAAATAAACTACAATTTCTACATTTATGATATTTGGCATAGCTATAGAATCAGCTACTTTTAATAGATGCTAATGAATGTGTCAATCGGAGTCATCCTACGCAGCTTTAAGACGTCTTACCTTCACCGTGCGTCGACCAACCGCATTCATCGACGCTTACCTCTCACCTTCGTTCGCGTGACTTCCTACCCCTACCCTACCCTAGACCTACCCTACACCTTCCCTACACCACCCCTACCTACCCTTTATTCTTGCTTATAAACCTTCCTCTTTAATGACTCTATCTACAGCTGAAAACCGAATTAAAATCCGTTGCATATTTTAAAAGATCTAAGTTCAAAAATTCCGGCTTCCAAATCCGTTCATCCGGTAGGGCGTGGACAATAAACATACAAAAACACACACACACAAACTTCCAACTCCATCATCAGACCAGCTCCATGGGACCATATTAAAGCATTGTCACCCAAGGTATGTCAAATTTCAGCCCAATTAACAAATGGTCGAAAAATTGTTTGCATATTTTGACGGACAGCTTACATACATACATGCCAATTAATAAATGCTTGTAAAAAAAAAATATAACAATAAAATCAATCCCACATACCTTATAGGCGGTATGGAGAAGTCATATCTTCCGTACACAGAGTACAAGCAAGCTGGTATGAAGAATACCGAGTACGAATCCAGGCCATGGTCGAACAGCTCCCCAAGAGGGCCGGAGGTCTGCGTGCGTCGGGCTTGCTTCCCGTCTATGCCGTCTGGGGAATATCAGCCGCATTAGTAGACCCATCAAACAAGGCAAACAAGGTTCACCAAAAATCAGAACTAGGTATTTTACACATTTTAAGGGTATGTTCCGGGTTTCCTACCGTGTACCTTTGTTTACCCCTGTACACTAAAGGGGATACCCAAAAAAATACCAGCTTCGGCAGAAACGAGACAACTCAAATTATCAATAATAATTAGTTATTAATTAATAACTGGGTTAATCGCGATCTTAGTGTCAAACATGTAAAAATTGTCGGTTGTTCAATAGACGGCGTTGATGCAATACAATTCCCAAAAATAAATCAAAAGCAGGGTATAAAATTAATAAAAAAAGGAGACTTTTGTAATTTTTTTCTTAGTATTATCGCTAAACCTTACCTATCTATTCACAAAATATATTTCTAATATTGACCCTCTGAGATATGTATTGTTTTGGACCAATCAGAAAACGTGATTCATTGTCTTGCCTATTTCTGAATAATTAACTTTTGTAGTACTATTCATAGTGCCGGTACTTTCGAGCAATAACCAGTTTGCTCCGGTTCGAACAATCTCCAGATTTCCACCGGTTTATCTAGCTCTGATGCAAAGCACTAGTTCGTACCTCTCGCATTCCCACAAAATGTGATCCCTAGTTTCCAAAGCTTCCCCGCATAAACACTCCGCAGTCGTTCACACCGATCTCACCAAATCGGGATACACCCACGTGGACCCCAGTCTACCGCGGAAGCGCTTGAGATCCGCACCCTTCTCCTAGAATTCCAGCACTCCAGCCGGGCGTCTACCGCCTGGCCCATGTACATGCTCACCCTGTCTATATACAAGAATTTCTCGTATACAATATTAGATCAGTTACCAGGTGAACTCACCTAGAGTGTAGGCTAAGAACAGAAACACGGCGAGCAAGGCCCACAGTGACCGCGGTACCACCTCTATATAGCCATTCAGCTCCGGAGACACTGTGCTGGACACCTGGAAAGATATATAATAATTTAAGAGATGCTTTATTTAACTCACAAGGCAAAAGGACGGGCCCTATTTCTATGGCGATGACGGCCGATTCGCCATATTATATCCCATGATGCTAGGGAATTCTAGGCTATGATAGCTCTTTTGGGGCACATCCGTCGGCCATTTTATACATCATAACCTAACCGAAAGAAAAGTCAGATAACCCTTGACCAAATTTACTTAAACTAAAATACTTTATAAACCACAGAAAATATTTTAATAAAACAAAGCTAAGAACCATCTCGATTAAACTGGCTTTCGAATACAGGAAACCGCATCCAAATCGGTCCATCCGACCGGGAGCTACGATGCTCCACAAACAGACACACAGATATACATGTCAAACTCACACCCCTCATTATCCGTCGGGGGTTAAAAACACAAAGTACCTGCGTGGCGTTGACAGCACTAGCGGCGGTGTAGTCATAATCGTAATAAGACAGTAGCAGGAAGTCCAGCACAGTCAGCAAGAACCCGGCGAAGGTGAGCGCATTGGGTGCCACCCAGCGCGGCACCCACTGGAAAAAGGGGGAACCGTTTAATGGTGATCATCTTGGCGTTAATATCTCGGTTGTGGCGGAGTTCGCCGTGACCATGATCCAGGATTTGGCACATCAGGTAATTACAGTGGAGCTCCGTGACCCTGTTAACAGGGGAACCTAAAAAGATTGGATCATGGTGACACATTTAAACGCTTGAATGTGCAGGTTTCATCACGATGTTTTCGCTCGCTTTTCGCAAAGGCAGAAAAGGCTGTGCCTGGCGTTGTCGAACGCGGTCCAACACTAGCTTCCATAATCGAGCACGATCATGTCACTGTGTTTCTTCCTACTTTCCTATCACTATCCCATTTCTTCATATTTACCTACCTACTCATAAAAGAAAATTTGAATTTTAAATTAGAGAGTCTTAAAAATATTTTTCCGCGTGACACCCATGCCAGATTTAGCTTTATGTACGCGGTTGAATACCACGGGAGACGGTTGGCGCTATTTAGAAATAAATCTATACTAAATCTAACGACACTGTATGCTAATATACAACTCGACACACAAACGTGTACAAGCTCTCTTGTTTTAGATCGAATAGGCAAGGCTAGTTGGTGGCGTATCTAATGTGCTACCTTGTAACTGATGTATGGGCAATCAGACATAGATATCCCACGTCATCCGACTATTTTCACGTGTGCCGATTGACTCGCACTTCATTTTGATTGCGAAATACGTGGAAAGAATAATAAAATTTTCGCCACATACATGAATAGAAGGGGGAAAATGCTGGGACATTTAATAAGACATGACCACTTTTTGAAAGTGATAATGGAAGGCAAAATTGAAGGAAAGAGAGGAAGAGGAAGGCCAAGATTTGAATACTGGAGGGACGTGAGGGAAAAAGTGAGCGCCGGGGATTATAGAGAGATGAAGAGATTGGCAGACAGGAGAGATGAGTGGCGCTGGCTCCACCGATAAGAGTCATACTCTTAAATATATGATGATATGAATTACAGGCATTACAATGTACATCGAATTGTGTGTGAGTGGAGACTGGAGCCTATGCTGGGTAATAAACCTGTACAGGCCTTGATATCCACAGGACATTATTAGGTTATGCAAAATTACGATAGTTTCACATATATGATAGATTAGAAATCTACTAAACTAATGTTATAAAATATACGTTCCTGTTTAAAAGTAAACTAAGATTATGTTGGTTAATTCTGCGTGCTAGTTCGACGTATTGTGTCCTCCACGTAGTACCAATCTCTCAGTGGCGATATCTCTGAGACGAGGTTGACGCCAACAAACAAAAATTTAACACTATTTACATAAATTAAATAAAGTTTTTAAGCCAAACAAACATACTATTTAAAAGTACGTTATTTAGTAAAGCGTAGAACATTCAATTTGAATTTACCGAGGCCGGCGCCGCGAGCGCATCTTCTCGCGACTTGCGTTTGGCGATGGCGGCCGGCACCACCGAATTACATTTCAAGCGCCCGCGCCGCGGGTCACCTACCCCGCGATAGTTTTAGGCGGCTAGTTGGCGCTTTGAAAGGCGCAAATTAAGCATTTGTTCTCGAATGGTTCTCGTTGAAATTGTGATTGTATTAAATTATTTAGTTTACGTTTTCAACTTTTAGATAGTTGTAATGAAAAAATTAGTACTTAGGTAGTTATCTTTAATATAATCTTATAAACCTTTCTCGACAAGATCGTTTGGCGAAAAACTTGCTAATTTGTTATTCAAGAGTGTTTTTTTAGTAAAGATGTAACCTTATACTTGCGCCATCCCAACTCGGCATACCAGGAATCGCCACAGCAATCTCTTTCAGTCACATACACCGTAACCATAGCCCACGACTAGCTGTGATCATGGCTATGAGTATGAGACGTACGTGGACACTCACAGGTGACATAATGCGCAAAAGAGCATGGAGAGATATTTCATCTTTGCAACGAATATCAGGAGTACCGAGGCACGTGCGATAGACGAGCATCGTACAGGCTTAAGCATCTCGGACAACCACAAACCACAAGACATGTTAGTAAACTGAAAGTATTACGTCTCCTGGAAGAGTTGGGAAGGCAGGAAAGGTATGCTATCTTTCTGGATCATACACGTATTCCTATACGGGTATATCTCTAACGGGCGCAAGTTCATCGATTTACGGAAAACGCCCGGATATATCTATCTTTCTAAGTACAGGCCGGTGTTCCTGATATGTATATGGAATCGGGTTGCCAGATTGATGGGCCGGTGGGCTGGCAAAAGGTGACCTAGGTGGCCTACGGAGGCCCTAGGTGTTCTGAGAGTCTAGATCATTATATTCTTGTCACTCTATACGACAATTATAATGGAATGGGTTGGTTATATCTATAATAAAAAGGAAATGTTTGTATGTTTGTGAGAATGTGATTTTGTTTGTTGGGGGTAATCTTTGAAACTACTAAATCCATTTTGAAAATTCTTTCACTAATAAGAAGCTCAATTATTCGGCAAAATAATGTAGCATATTCCTATCAGTGCGCAGCCTGCGCTGGTATGTTCACGAGGAGAGTAAGCCTCAGAGATACGTGGGAAATAGGTGCCTGAACCTGCCGGTAAGAGGAAAGAGACCCCGTAGGCGACCTAAGAAGCGATGGATTGAGATCACTGAGTCGAATGTGAGAACTAACGGCCTACGACGCGAGGATGCTGAAGACCGGGCGAAGTGGAGGAGAATGACTAGGAAAACGGACCCTGGCAGAGGCCGGGATAAGCGCTAGGACGATGAATATTATCGGAAAATAATAGTCTCCCAGGACGTTTACAGAAACCCAAATTGCGCGCGGGAGAAACCCGCAGGGGGCTACTAGTGAGCAATATTCTGCGAGATATCACAGCTATCTGATACAGTAAGAACTAACAATAAAATAAATCTGTGTGACACAGTGGACATGAAAAAATATGACAAGGTAACGATAAAATATGACATGTTAACGTCCGTCTTAGATTATCAATGACACAGATATGTCCCTTATCACTATCTGGAATGATGATATCATTTTGTAAAGAGCAGCACAAAAAATATAGTCAAATAGGAAAAGTTTTCGTACAAAAACATGCATAGCTACATACAGTAGGCTAATTACGAAACTCTGTTGCCAACAATTCTCTGATATACATGATTGAAATTGTTACTTTGGCGATTACGTGTGATCGATTTAATAGTTTCAGTTTATTGCAATGGAACTTTGTTAGAAACTGAACCGATGAAATCGATAATACGGAATCGCAAAAGTAACAATTTCAATCATTGAAATCAAATAATTAGGTAACCCTTCCTTTTTGGGCTTCATTGCAGTTGGTAAAGTACAAATAATCTGTAATTCTTTACTCATTCTACTTTCCAACCACAAACAAATGGGAAAAACAATAAAAAGAGATGCATGTACATACACGTTGATTGGAAATTTTATGGCACCCTTTAACCATTGTTATTGCTTTGAGTTATAGATTATGAATAAATAGTTTTAGTTGCTGCATTTCCACAACACATTATGGTTTGCTAATGGCAGCGTCAATAGTCGAGCAGTTAAGGTATCCGACTTGTGAGCGAGACGTACAGGGTTCGAATCCCACTGCGGCCATGTACCAATGACTCTTTTCTGAGTTATGTACATTTATTGAATACTAACCAATGGGATCTTACGTTGAGGGAAAACATCGTGATGAAACCTGCACAATCAGGCGACTGAATGTGTAACCATGATCCAATCTGGTCAGGATCCCCTGGTAGCAGGGTCACGGAGGTCAGATGGCAGTCTCTCCACTGTAATTACCTGATCTGCCAAATCCTGGATGGTCAAGGCTGATCCCGGGCCCTCGTGCGCGCGAGCACAACCAGGACATTAAACAAGATGATTCTTATAGTTTGTTGATTATTCATACAAAGATCAGAGAACAAACTATACTTCATAAATGTTAGACCTCATGCCTTTGTAATCAGCCACCGCAAAATGCAGCATTGTATTTTTGACAATCGATACTATTCGATAATCTTTATGATGTGTACCGAACATGAATTAATAAAGATAAGGAGAGTCGTACGATCGCCTTATCAGCAATTCAGTTGAAATATATTACATCTTCTAATTTATAATTACATCATGAGCTTAGTAAGCGGCTCAGGGAGGCGACGGGTTACCCACGTGCCGGCGGCTTTCGCGCGCAGCGGATAAGTATCGCCATCCAGCGCGGGAATGCCGCCGCCATGATGGGGCGGAACCTGGGCGGGCCCTGGTTTTTTACATTTTTTTTAATTTAGTAATAATATTTATAACTATAAGGTTTTAGTTTAGTCAATTTTATATGTATTAGTGTATATATTTGGTATTTTAGATATAGGTATTAGTGTATTTTTTTATTATAACTGTAAATAATTTATGTGTACCTTAATAAAATTACGACATTACATCATTATCTAGGGTATGTACATACGTAATTAAGATGTACCCACAAATCGTTTTGTGTTCCATTCTTTATTCAGTGCTCATAGTAGTTGAATTAGTAAATAACGAATGAATAGTATTCAGAATCTTCACAGATTCATTATTTCAAATATCAGCCGAAAGACGCCCACTGCTGGGCATAGGCCTCCCCCAGAGATCTCCACAAAGGCCGCTCCTGTGCCTTCCGCATCCAGCTGGTACCTGCGATCTTTACCAGGTCGTCGGTCCACCTTGTGGGAGGCCTACCTACGCTGCGTCTTCCGGTACGTGGTCGTCACTCGAGACTTTAAAAATGTGTAAAAAAGCAAAAGCAAATAATATCTTAATACAGTTAGTTACTAAGTGAGTGTACATACAGTCATTCAACGGATTAGTTGACCACCTAACATATGACAAATACATATGACGATATTGACTAAGTGGCATGTTCATTCATTATAGTATGACAATCCAAACATTTTTAATTCATTATTTTCTTACCTCTACAACGCGGTTCCAAAATGGATGCATAACGTAGACACTTAGGGGGCTGGTGTCTATGGCCATGTACTGAAAGAGAACATAAATATTTATAGGCAAAATGTAGATGTACGTTTAAATGCCTTTTGTGTAGCTTTAGTAGGTGCCAAATAGTTTAGCAATAGCGATCGTTGACCTCTCGACTAGAACTAATTAGTATGTGGTCAGAGTGATTGTTCTAATACTTCTAAAGGTTGTACTTGTCAACATTTTATGAGGAAAATATTTGTAAAAGAACCGCTTTGATCATTTACTGCGTAACTTCGTTTCAAATGACTAGTAATGGCAGATGGGGGCCAATGCATTTCAAATAAATTTTTCACCGCAGGTACCGTCACCGTTTCATGGAAAATTATGTGAAAAATATTATATAAACTCTACTTACATCAAATTTTAAGGAATATATTTAAAATCATATTCTTTAATATTATTTAATCAATGTAGGAATTGCTGTGACCATTTATAAATCAGTTTCAAACGAGAAATCAACATCCACTATTGCCAATCTACTTGGCACCTACTATATAGGCTGGAGAATGGGCAGCAGCGTTTCCCATTGTTATATTTATAACACAGCAATCTCCAACCTGCCTGCCGAGTGTGGAGATTATGGCAATAACCTCCCCTTTCATGGGAGAGGCCCTAAGTCCTGCAGTGGACTGTTATGGGTTGTGATGATAGTGTAAATTAAACTATCTCTTCAGTCGTTTTGACAAGTGGTTCTGGTTTCATTGTGTGTCTTCTCTGGATAATGTGCCTCCCTCACGATGTGCCTCCAGTTGTTGTGGTCTTCAACGTTACGGAAACATTGGACTATTGTTTTTTGTGTGGCAGTAAGTAAATTAAACTACATGAGCTTTTAATAAATAAATTAAAATATAATCAATTTAATACTTTGGTATAATTTGAAAAGTATGTTCGAGTTACTTTAAAAATGTGTGAATAACCGTGATAGTTTAAAACATTTTGATAAATAGACTTGCAATAGAAAGAAGAGCTATTAAAATAATTGTACCTGTTAAATGTTTTGATTTAGTAAATTAGTATACAATGCTTAAATCATTTTCATTTCTATTCTGATGCTTTAGTATGGTACAATGTACTGTGTAGGTAAAATTTGTTTAATAACTTTTCCAAATCCGTAGTATAAATACCAAATATCCTAACTAAAC
The DNA here is from genome assembly GCA_907269095.1 of Blastobasis adustella. Taxonomy (NCBI): domain Eukaryota; kingdom Metazoa; phylum Arthropoda; class Insecta; order Lepidoptera; family Blastobasidae; genus Blastobasis; species Blastobasis adustella. The sequence goes on from OU026132.1 coordinate 6,878,603, forward strand.
GAAACTGCTAAAATCATGACACTATAAGGTATCAATTGACCGCATTCACAATGCGCAAATAAATCAATAATATTATTACAGGTTATAAAGTAGGTGTGTAACCTAAACAATCATTTCATGGAATTTCTAATAAAGTTCATGTTTAATTATAGCGCTGATTCAAGAACTTGTTTAGTACGTAAAAAATCAATAAATTACCTTGTAGTTATCGAAACCATCGAGGTGGTCCTGCCTTAGATATTTGTAATTGAACATTTTCATTGATTTTATCACACTGTTATAAATTAAAAGTAATTTTCCCAATGTTAAACTTAATCATTAAAACTTCAGAAAATTAATTCACGCTTTTTAACCATTTTAGATTAGATTTCTAATTAAATAATACTGAATAACATCCTCCTGCACAGGTATCATTCGTTTTATAAATTGTCACTGACCAATAACAAAAGTGATCAAACCATGAGGATATGACTTTTGAACAGGACCAATAAGTAAGTTGTGACATTACATTGTTGTACAAAATCGTATCATGCGTGCATAAGAGCGTAAGTACAATGACAGTTGTTTGTTCTCTTTGCGTAAATTCATTTTTCACCAATGATTATCTCTCATATATCTCAAATTCGTCTACCATTGGCCCTTTATTACTAATGCAATCAAAATGTTGCGCGTTAGAACATACTTATAAATAATTACGACGCGAAGACGGATGGCTCAGCCTCAATAATTTAGAAAAAACTTTTGATATTTTACAATGTTGTGTTGTTTTTGAAGTGCCTAAATGTTTTGAATATTGTTATATTAGAATAGTGTTAAATAATAAATGCTTTCGCGATGTCGAAGAACAAAATTGCGGCTAGGATTGACAGCCACAATGTTGAAGTCAAAACTAAGGCAAGTCGGACGGAACTAAATTACTAATTTTCCTGCATATTACGATAGTCACGCAAGCTTTTACATTCTTTTTGTGTCTTGGAGGCTTTAATAATTAGTTTACAATCTCGAAATCGAGTAATAACAAAGGTGCTCGTCTGAAAATTGGCATAACATGAGCCGCTGGAATTCGTAATATAAGACACCAGTCTGTCGGAATTACGGTTTATAACGAAATTATTCGAATTTTGGTATGAGATGAGACATCAGCTCTTCCGGAAAAGTCGGCAATGCTGATGACTTAGTCATACTGAACATGCTCTATCTGTACTTAAACCAGATTGGCACTTTTTTTTAGTTTAAGTCAAACAAGTTGGATGAACACATGACCGCCATTAGGGTGAAATTTGCTTGTCTTCCTTGTTTCTTAGATCATGAGTTAAATCTGTCTAAATTCATTTAATTTCTCACCTGTAAGTAACAATATTAAATTATAAACATCTATCATTCAGTGCATTGCTTTTGAATTGTAATATCTAAATGACCTGTGACAATAATGTAACTACAATGACACAGTGTATATTTTAGAATTCACTGGCAGAGGTGATCAATTATCTTCAGGTGACTGCTGATTGTTTACCTTACTTTCCGTCCTGCATAAAAGAGAACAACAAAACAATATTGCTTACTACAGTCTTTCTACAGCCCAGTATAGTGCCCGTCCCATCATATAAAAAAAAATCTGGCTGTTTTTTGAAGTATGCGACAAAAAATATGACAAACTTGGTTTCCACCCATGTGGACTACATGTTTTATCACCAGTATCCTATGTGTGTCTCCAGAACCTAATATTGTGTGAAGTGCACACTCAAAATTTTGCATTTATTATATTTGTAGGATTGGTTGTATGAAGGGGATAGGCCTATCCCCCTCCACAGTCAGTCAGCATTCCTTTTTCCCCTAATTATTCTTCACAGTGACTGTCTGAGTAATTCAGTGACAACACACCTGTGGATGTTCATTGGTTATTGCTTGTTTGGCATGAAAAAGAAAGTTCAGTTCTCATTTCAAACTTTTCTTTCTCAATTGTAAATCAGAATTTGGAATATGATGTACTTACACTTAGTAGCATGTCCCTGTGCTAGGATTGTGATGACTTTTTTGACTAACCAACAATTCCTATGTCAACAACCATTAACGGTAGAAAATATGAGCCAATAAGATTAACAGCTTTAGAAGAAAAGTTAAGCTATTAATCTATCAAGATTTGGTTGACATGGGATTTATTATGTTGCTATATTGTAATTTTTCAATTTTTATGATTTGATTAATTCATTATTCTATTGGCTGATAAATGAATTGACTACTAAGATACATAAACTATTGCCTAACCTGTATTATTCGTTTGTTATGTAGGTATTTATTTATTGTCGACATTCATAAGTGTTTCTTGTAAACCTTAAATTCAATAAATATGTCAGTTGAGTTGAGTTATCATTGACTATAATTCTGTTAATTTGATGTCATTAAAAGAGTGACAACTCAGTTTTTTACTGATGACTATTAGTTTTACCACCACCTCCAACCCGAAAACCTCACACAACGAATGGATGAACAGACACAATTATTGTGATCTGTAGGCTTATTATGCAATGCTGTTGCCAACAATTCTCGGATTTCAATGATTGAAATTGTTACTTTTGTGGTTCCGTATCATCGATTCCATACATTCAGTTGCTATAAACTGAAATTAATAAATTGATCATACATAATTGCAAAAGGAACAATTTCAATCACTGAAAGCAGATAATTGTTGGCAACAGAGTTTTGTATTTAGTTAACTGTCCAAAGTATGATTTGGTATCAACACAAGAGTAATATTTTGCTACAATCCAACCAAATGTAGCTTTAATAAATACAATACTGCGGTGTTGCTGTTCATATGACGGTTCAAAAGAATCTTTCTCACTTGTACTATTTGGATATGAAATGAGCTCACAACAGCAGTGTTTCTTTTGGTCTATGACATGGGATCCTTTAAGAGATATACTAGAGGTCTCATTAAAGGCAGGCAAGGCATTGATGGCACCGCTGTTGTTCATTATATCCATATTCAACGGTGATCTTCTAACAGGCAGCCTGCTGGCTTGTTTGTCTGCCATATATCATAATATATCGCAATTCTGATAGCATACAGGGTGTAACAGAATACACATGCAATCCAATAAAACAAAAATCCAATAATACAAAAATATGTGTATTAAAATCTTTTTTATTATTGGGATTTGAAGTTCATTGATGCAATGTTATCTTAAGTACCTATCCCAAATTTTTATTTTGTTGCCTATGAACCTGTATGTATATAAAGCTGAACGATAAATCAAATTATTCTTATTCTTCCGTCTTGTCTCTGCAGTTTGATGCTGAATTTCGTCGGTTCGCCCTAAACCGGACCGAGAAACTCAAGTACGAAGACTTCAAGGGTCTAATTGAGAAGCTGCACAGGCTGCACGATGTGGCGTTCCTCATATCTTACACGGACCCACGGGATGGAGACCTGTTGCCGATCAACAATGATGACAACCTCGCACGGGCGCTGCTCACAGCTAGACCTTTACTCAGGGTCATTATACAGAGAAAAGGTAAGTGTTATATTTTTGACTATTTATTTGTTTGTGTCTTACACAAAAAAGATAGTTTTTGTTGTTGTTTGTGTGTAAATTGGTTTAATATTCTGATTATAATCCTGTAGTGAAATCAGAAAATACAAACCAGATAATAAATAGACTCGACAAATATTTAAACTCGTATTGATAATAAGCGAAGAGCCGGATACAGGCATCAATCAGTTGTATTGTCAACTGCTTGCCTGTTCAATAATAATCATATTTTTCTTGTACATTTTAAATATCTTACTTTTATTTAACCAACATTAACTTTGAGTGGTAGATATGAACACATCATAATTTCTAATAAGTACCACAAGAGCAACTACCAACATTTTAAACAAATATTTACCTAGGTGTTTCTAAAGTAAAAAATTAACATCACAGCCCTAACAGTCCAACCCGTCTCCGATTGATGCTTTTAAACTGAAATAATATTTAAAATTTGTTGTGCTCACACATTAACGCCCAGATGGCTCATATTTAAAATTTTAAAATGGCTTCATAATCTATATCCATTACTTCAACAACATGAAACCTAAAAAACAAAATACAAAACCAATGCGGCCAGTGGTGCAAGGTCTAATTTGAGTGTTGGGGATAGATCCCAAGTTCAAATTAACTCCAGATTCCGATAAACAAGTGTGATTTAAAAAAAGTTTTTTACTGGGTCGGCAACGCGTGGGTGATGCCCCTGGTATTCCAAACGTCCATAGGCTGCGGTGACTGCTTACCATCAGACAGGCCGCAAGCTTGTTTGCCACCTTTGTGGTATAAAAAAAGCGCTAGACTTTTACAATTAGAAGTTAAAAGTTATAATCCACAACCACAACTAGTGTTTAACTAACCAAGAAGTTAATTAGTTGGCTTCTACTGGAGCGGCTCATACAGGAGCTCGCTCAGTCCGTGGTGTAGGTACGTCATCATCATCATCTTGGCGTTAATGTCCCGGTTGTGCTCTCGAGAACGAGAGCCCGGGGTCCGCCTTTGACCATGATCCAGGATTTGGCAGGTCAAGTAATTACAGTGGAGCGACTGCCATCTGACCTCCATGACCCTGTTACCAGGGGAACCTGACCAGATTGGATCATGGTTACACATACAGTCGCCTGAATGTGCAGGTTTCATCACGATGTTTTCCCTCACCGTAAGAGCATCGGTTAGTATTCAACTAATGTACATAACTCAGAAAACAGTCATTGGTACATGGCCGGAGCGGGATTCGAACCCGGGACCTCTGGCTTACGAGTCGGATACTGTAACCGCACGGCCACCGACGCTCCTCGTGGTGTAGGTTACGTACCGATATCATATTCAGCCTAGGTCTTTCGAGGCAAAATTTTACATATTTATGTAAATTTTAGGAATTTAACAACTACTACGATAAAGCGGTAGATTTACAAATACTTGTTCTAAACCAAGTTCGCATTCTTTACACATGTTATTGTCCACAACTGTCGGGAAAACAAATTGAAAAGGAACGTCGCGTGTGAGTCCCGCTTAATACAAAAAAGCGCGCTCCACATGTGGACAGTTCCGCGGGAACACGAGAATGTGGAGGCAGTATTCGCCTACATTCGTGTAGTCCCGTGCATGTTTGGCATGTCTCGCCTATTTCATAGACTAAGTAGAGATAGTTCATTGTCGTCTCGATTCGATCGATTTTATATTTATATTCCTAGGGCTTTTTCCCTTAACAGGTTCGGGGTACACTCGACCATGATCCAGGATATTAGTAGATCAAGTAATTACAGTATAGCAGCTGCCATCACCTCTGTGACCCTGTTTAAAGCAAATTAGCGATATTACACCGATGAATCGATATAATGTCGACGCGTTTTGACACCCACCACATCCCTAACAGGCGAGAATGTAGAGGGTCGACCAAGTCCCGGCCAAAGTTTCGCCGAAAGTTTCGGCGGACATGTGGAGTACGCTTAACAAGCGCGAGATTTTCCTCTAGACTTTATATATTAAGAATGGAAGTAGATTACTCTAAAATTCCGCGTCGATAGCTCTAAAATGGCAGCATTGAACGCAGCAATGCCTGCTGCACACTGAAATCAAAGTAGATTACTCTGAAATTCCGCGTCGAAAGCTCTAAAATGGCAGCATTGAACGCAGCAATGCCTGCTGCACACTGAAACCAATGATTCATTGCAATAAAGTCTTACAATAAACTATCAATCATTAGCCATAGACATTCTTGATCGTAAATTACGTATGACATTGGAACAATGCGCCCCCGACAAGTGTGGAAGACACAGATGCCTCGCCTACTTGTCATTACTGGCAGCTAAGGAAGTTTATTAACATAGAATGTGGTGTGGCACGGTATACGCGTTGGACGGTATGGTTAGGCGTGTTTTCCGCCGTGTAGATAGAATTAGAGGGCTCTGCAAGAAACTCATGGCATAGAGTATCAAAATACAAATACAAATACAAATAAGTTTATTGAAAAAATCAAGTTATACATATTATGTTGTTACACGTTTGCAGTACATCAGCTGGTGTTACAGATCAATCCAAATAAGACTACTTTGTGGTGGATTGGAATAGGAATATACCTCTTAATTATATAGGGTTGCCTTAGAAATACCTACAATGTTTTGTGTAAAGTGTATATTTTAAAAATGCAAATTAACGTGTAATTTTTTGTGTTTTTTATGTTTTAATTTAAATAAATAAATATATTGATTGATCAGATCATTACAGAATCCAAAAACATGTTAGTATCATAATATTAGGTATCTTACCCACTATGTTAGTAATGTAATACAACTCTCTCCAACAACATTTCCTATTTGAATTATCTGTTTAAATAAATTTGACTTCCAAATTGCCAAAGTTACAAACTTAGACGGAATAATCAACAAATATCACAAATCGAACTTCACCTACAGTACAAGCATTTACTGTGACATATAAATGCCCGTTAATTATGAAAATCGACTCTATGCTCTCGATATAAAATCGAAAACCGTTTAAAAAGGTAAATGAATGTAGGTTGTTAGTTAACATAGTGAATTTTGAAGGGCACTATCCTCTTTATTACATTGCAAGATTATGAGGTATTACAATAAAATCCTTGTTAATATTAATGAGAGAATGCGTTTGTGTGTCCTTCCTTCACTCAATTACGTTATGGGCAGATGGAATATTTTGAGAATCCATTCGTTGCTCAGTTACTGCCCACGTACCTAAAAACCTTTTTACTCCTTCCTTTTAGGATTCCATCCTTTGTTATCTATGGTAAACTACTTCTCAAGTACTCATCATCAACAGCCCATAACAGTTCACTGCTGGACTTGAGCCTCTTCCATATCAATAGAGGGTTTAGTCGCTCTACTGTAATTACGTGACCTGACAAATCCTGGACCATGGTCAAGGTGGACCCCGAGCCCGCGCGGGTGCACAACCGGGACATTAACACCAAGATGATAATTTTTTTAAGCTCAGTATTCCAAAAAATAGCCAAATTTTGGGCGCACAAAGTTACGATTAAAATCTAGTATAAAATAAATTTACGTTTACCCTAGCTGGGCACCGAACCCGGTGCCTATTGCCCGACAGACATGTACATTGACTGCGTCGTGAGAGTCGTCATAATAGATCCAAGTGCGAGGTCATATGAACGCTATTGGATTAGGCCACTGAAGCGCATCCTCACATATAACCATCTGTCGTCACCGTGCGGAAGGGAGACACCCATATATATTTACGTCCTACTCTAACCTGCCACTTTGTAATTCATATTGGCGTTAAGACCCCGGTTGTGCTCACGCGCACGAACGACCGGGGTCCGCCTTGACCATAATCCAGGATTTAGCCGATCAGGTACGAAAGTGGAGCGACTGCCATCTGACCCTGCTACCAGGGGAACCTTACCAGATTGGATCATGATTACACATTCAGTGGCCTGAATGTGCAGGTTTCATCACGATGTTTTCCCTCACCGTAAGAGCATCGGTTAGTACTCAACTAATGTACGTAACTCAGAAAAGAGTAATTGGTACATGGCCGCAGCGGGATTCGAACCTGCTACTTTTTAATTTAACACGTCCAATAACCATGACACGGGACATCTGATGTTGTGTACAGCGATCTCTGTCACACGCCCCACGTTAGACAGGGATGGTGCGACTCCAATTATGAGTTTACGGTGCAATGGGTACAGTCAACACACATCCGTGGGTGACGTACCGTGACGGGGTACGAATAGGTACAGCAGGCAGCGAATGAGCGTAATATTTTGAGAAATTATTACTTGGCGTCCAATTAACTTACGAGCATAGCGAGCCTTTTGCCCGCGCATGCGTAAGATGTAGAATGAGCTCCCTACCGAAGTGTTTCCCTTGCATTATCACATGGGGTTTTTCAAAAGGCAAGTCCACAGGTACATCGAAGTTCGGCACCGCATCCGCTCCCTAAGGGGAAGCCTAAGGGCTGCAGATGTCCTGGAGTCGTTGGCCGCTTTCCATCAGGTGGACTATTGGTAACTAGATTGGAGCATGGTTACTCCGTCCCCTGAATGTGCAGGTTTCCTCACGATATTTTCCCTCGCCGTAAGAGCATCGATTAGTGTTCAACTAAAAGAGATAGACATACATTTTATTTGGCAATTACTACAATTATTTATTTATTTAACTGTTTATTGTACACAACAATTATATACAGAGAAATATAACAGTATAGAACACACAACAGGCGCTGCTTATTTCTAAAATGAAATTTCATCAAACGAGTTGTAATAATATCAACAATTATAGGTACATCTTTAACACTTTGTGTTGTCACTTCATGATGGAACTCCATTATTATGAATTAAATAACTTTTTACACTCCACTTTATTATACAAATTTGTATAATAAAGTGGAACTAGTGTAAAAGAGTTATTTAATTCATAATTATAGGTACCTATAACATGTTAAAACTAGGTTCAATTAAAATTTATGGTGAATATTGTTGTGTCATCCCGAATTAGAACTCGGCTCAGCATATACTGTAGATAGAAAAACTACAGCGCCGATTTTCAGCCGAGCCCTACAGTGCGTGCGTCACTCGCCAAATGTATCTACACAAGTCAGAAAAGCTCATTGGTCCATGGCCACATTGGGGATACGTAATGAGTGATTTGGAGTGTGGTAACTGGTATGATAATAATATGGGGCCATCCTCATCCAATGACGGCTGTCGTAGAGACAGAAGATATTGGCTATGTGAAATTTCTTTGACTTATACCGTCTTCGGGTGTCCATCGGCTCCCGAGACTGTTAGCCAATCTCTAGGCCCCAGCGGAAGACCTTAATCAACCTCGCAGACCATCTATTATCTCTGTTAACCAGGAAATGGGCAGCATTTTCGGCTAAGTAACTGATGAAACCTGCACAATCAGGCCACTGAATATGTAACCATGATCCAATCTCGTCGGGTTCCGCTGGTAGCAATGTCACGGAGGTCAGAGAACAGTCGTTACACTGTAATTATCTGAACTGCAAAATCCTAGGTCATAGTCAAGGCGGACCCCGGGTCCTCGTGCGCGGGAGCACAACTGGGACATTAACGCCCAGATTATGATTATTTATTTTTTTATCTTACCCGCCTACTAAGGAGATTGCAGCAAAACTATACCGTATTGCCATAGTTTGCTACACAAAGTCGCATGTGTACGTCACGCACTGCCGAGCTACCGTGCATCTATTGAACTGATACTATACTATACTGGTAGATGTATAATCCAATTAATGAAGTACATACTACCTATCTTTGATCTGTAAACTACGCGCAATCGTTTAATGAACAGCGTGGCGTCGTCGTAAATGATTCAATTCGGTGGCATTATGAATGTATCCTGTAATAAAACGGATGAAAATAGAATATTATTTTCGTAATTATAGAGTATAAAATAGCACAGCATGGCCGTGTAGTGTCCGGCAGAGTAGAATAGGATCAACTCCTTACACTCTTATTATGGTTATGTTTACTCTCTTTTAAGTTATGGCATTATTTTTTGGGGCAATTCTGTCAATGTAAAGTCTTTATTTTTAATGCAAAAGAAGTGTTTAAGTAGTATCTTGAAAATGGCTAGTACAGATTCTCTCCGCAATACTTTTATAGAAAAGAATATACTGACTGTAGCCTGCTTATATATCTTAGAAATTTGCGTTTTTATAAAGACGAATGAACACCATTTCAATAAAATGTCATCAGTTAAAAAAAATTTACGAAGCAAATACGAGCACAATCTTCAGATACCCCAAATTAATAAAACTACATTTTCAAAAAGTACATATGTCACAGGTATTAAGATCTATAATAATTTGCCCTATGAATTAAAAATTCTTCGTTTCGTTTTTCTGTGTTTTGTAATAATTATTTGAATATTGTACACCCGAAATGGGTAAACTGCTATGGCATGTATTTGTTAACCAGTTTTTTAACAATAAATATTTACTTTACTTTACTTTACTCGCGGGTGTCGTACAAGGCGACAGGCAAAAGATCTAGGAAACTGGACAGCAGCGTTTTCCATTGTTACATTTATAACACTGCGATCTCCAACCCGCCTGCCAAGCGTGGCGATTATGGCAATAAACTAACCTTTTGTGGGAGAGGCCTAAGTCCTGCAGTGGACTTTTATGAGTGGTGACGGTGTAGACACAAATCGGTAGAAATGAAAAGGCTTGGTCGCTTATAGTATCCTCTAGATATTTGAGTAGGTGCTGATTAACGGCTGGAAAAAAGAGCATTTTATTCTTCTTTCTTCTTTATTCTTTATTGTACACAAATATGACATAATTATACAATACAGTTACAGAGATGTACAATGGTGAGCTTAACTAATTGAGTTTTTACCAGCAAACCTTGGAGTCATAGGAACAGGTTTAACTTAAATGCAGGTTATTCATTATTAAGGTTAATTTTATAGGTTTGTTTCCGGGTCTCTTACTGCGAAACTTTATTTACGAATAGTAGTCAATAAAAAAGTTGTAGAGTGCGAAGCGGGTAACTAAGCGAATCCTTCAGAAACTTGTTTGGGGTACTTAGAGAGTGGACATACTAGTTCTATCCTCTAGGAGGTGATCCGGAGTGGGGTTGATTCTAATTATATTATTATGATTTAAATTTTTTATCCATTGATTTATTAAGTTGACATTTTAATCGTTTTTATAGAATAATAATATTTTTATTGTTTCAATTAATTATTTATTATTAATATCACCCATTGTTGTCATTTGCCACACGGGGGCACAACCAGGACATAACGCCAAGATGATAACTCATTGTTATTGGCGAACTTTATATGAATGCACATTTTTTGTCTGTTATACTGCTATATAAATGAACTTGTATTCACTTTGGGCAATAAATGAATAACAAGAGCTAACGGCAATCGAGGCGAGGATGCTGAAGACCGGGAACAAGGAAAGTAGGCAAGCGGACCCTGCCTTACGCCGGGATTAACCACAAGGATATTCATGACTCCTTTAAATAACCTTTATTACAAGGAAAACAAACACTGCAGCTATATAATAAACAAACAATGACGTGTTCATATACACAGAGACAAGATTATAACGTTTTATAACGCCACGCCCGGATTTCGCGGCGGTGATCGATCCTAACTGGCAATGTATAGGTATGTGAAAGTTTGTAAACTGTTTGGTGGAATGTATGGAGTTTTGGATGGATGTTTGTGGACCTGAGTGGTTCAGTTGGTTGGTTGGCCTGCCATGCAGAGGTCTAGGGATCGATTCCCGGCCAAGCAGAAATTAAATGATGAATTTTAGTATAAGTAGTTGATGAGTTATCTATAACACCCATAACACAAGCTTTGCTTACTATTGGGCTAGATAGCGCTGTGTGATTTGTCCAAGCATCATCATCATCGTCATCGGTCTACTGCAGTCACCGCTGGACAGGTCTCTACCAAGGCGTGCTACTTATCCCGGCCCTCAGTTTGGGCGTCCATTCACTGCCAGCCGTGGTTCATTCATTCTGCAGCTGACTGCACCTGCAAAATATTGGAAACCAGTATTGTTGTCCAGCTATTAACTGAATGTGAAGTTTTTATATATCTGTTGTGGAATGGTTCTTCGCCAATCACGTAAAACTACGCAGGTCAGTAATAACCAGTTATAACATGTTCAACCTACGTAGACTACTTTTTTATTAACCGACCCGACGCAAAAACAGGGGTATTGTAAGTTGGAAGTGTGTTTAGTATTCATTTAATTTGATTTAATCTCAAATGTGTTTCTTTCACTTTTCTCAATATTTTTCTGTTAAGTAGCACCTACTTAATCACTCTCTGCATGGTCTGCTGGTTGACTGTTAGACAAAGCCTCAATGGCTTTAAGTCCGCCAATTGCTGTAATTTGCGAAATAAAGTTTTTAAATAAAATATAAATAAATAAGTGTGTATCGTCTGCTCCTGGGGCCCTCTTTTTGAATCACTGCGCTTGAATCATTCCAACGGTTTTCAATATTTATTTTCGGCATGTAAAACACAGTATTTTTTAAATCACATTGGCAACATCGAAAGTGTACGGTTATAAATACCGAATTTTTAATTCTGAAAATCAAAATTGGGATACCGTTTGAATCGGGGCGAGCAATTCGAAAATACCCCTGGGCCCCTGATACTAGATTCTACTCAGCCGGGCACGACAATGTGTCTTAGACTTATCTCAATTTACCTATACTAGACTAAAATCTAGACCACGCAATGCTCAGCTGAATGGAACACAACGCAGTTGCCAAATAGAGAGCATGCGCATAACTAGATAAACGCCAAGTCAACGAAGCCAGGTGTCGTTGCCATTTAAGATAGTATACAGGGACGGACTCTCCTAACCTATTGGGTATAGTTCGTCAGTTATGACGACCTGAGTGATTCAGTTGGTTATGATATTTCAACTCAGTTGTGCGCGCGGCCCTATGTGTGGGTAACCCAGACACGTCACAATGACGCCACGCCATTGGCACGCCAAGTGGTCGCGTCACTGCCTAATAATTGAAAGCTGTATATTTACAAGCGCACGCACACATAGCGCCGCGCGCACAACTGAGTTGAACTATCTTTAACATGCTGGTCGCCACGCGGAGGTTGTTTGATTCCCGGCAGAGCAGAAATTTAAATGCTGTATTTTAATTTCTGTTACGGGTCTGGGTGTTGTACGTATAATAAGAATGTATTAAAAAAAAGTATATATGTAGTTTATCTGTTACTAACAAGCAAAACACAAGCTTGAATTACTTTGGGGCTAGATGGCGCTGTGTGAATTTGTCCAAGCATATTTGTGTAAAGCAATTATGTCTCATATTAACTTTAAATTCATTTTAATAGATAATATATTCTCTGACCGGGCTTCGATAATTTCTACCATTATGAGGTTAGGTGAAAGATCGATCTATTTAGATAGTAATTTCATTTATGTATTTATTCTGTGCCGTCAAGGTTGCCAGACCGGCCCTGCGCGGTCATACACCCACTGCCTACTAATACGCAATACCATTGTGCTGAATTAGAGATTGCGTTGCCTTTGATGATTATATTGATTGGAATTTGTGGACAAACTAACTATACGAGTTCCATTCAGACTCACGGTAGAGATGAGAAACCGAGCGTCGGTGGCCGAGCGGTTACGGTATCGTATTCGTAAGCGAGAGGTGCCAGGTTCGAATCCCACTGCGGCCATGTACCAATGACACTTTTCTGAGTTATGTACATTAGTTGAACGCTAAGCGATGCTCTTACGGTGACGGAAACATCGTGATGAAACCTGCACATTCTGGTGACTGAATGTGTAATCATGATCCAATCTGGTCAGGTTCCCCTGATAGCAGGGTCACGGAGATCAGATTAGTTTATTAGTGTCAAGTAAGCGGACTTCCCACCTGATGGTAAGCGGTAACTATCGTCCATAACATCGACGATTCATGCATTTGCTTGCAGGCAACAAAATGTCAAAACCGCAGGTGCGTTGTCTCTGTGAGGACTAAAATTATATGCCTCATTTTTTATGTTATACGGCAGACAAATAGGCAAGCCCATTGATGGAAAGTGGTCACCGCCGCCCACGGACATAAGAAACACCAGGGGAGTCTCAAATGCGTTGCCCTGCCTGTAATTGCGCTGGCTATCTTATCCTTCAAACTGGAACACAACAATGCAAGCATTGTTGCTTCGCGGCAGAAATAGATAAGGCGCGTTTGTGCTCACCCAGGTGGGCGCCATTAAAGATACTTGGATAAGTAACGTAGTATAAAACGTATACTCAATCGGCGTACAGCAATAAATAAAACTATGAAGGTTTATAGACAGACCGCTTTAGTTTTCAATGGCATCACATTGGTGTAGTAGCTAATTAGAAAAGGTCTTTTTAGTACACCGGATTCAAACTCATACCTTTTTTATTATAATAGGATTCACTAATCTCTTATTTTTAAATAATTGATTAATAAAGTGGTCGTGTGGTGTCGGGCAGAGTAGAGCCACTTACATTCGTAGGTGTCGTACAAGGCGACTAATGTTTTCGAGGCAAAAGATCCCCACTCACAAGAGTAAAGAGAATCACAGAGTAAATAAATGACTAAATTACATCTACACAAATTATATTACAACCAGCTGGCCCGCCGCGACTTCGTTCCCTTATTTTCCTACCCTATAAAACTTCCTCGTGAATCACTCTGTTGTTGAAAACCGCATTAAAATCCGTTGCGTAGTTTAAAAAATCTTTGCGTACATAGATAGATAAATTCTTTATTGCTCACACAAGAAACACTACACTACAGAGTTCCGACAAAAACCATAACTAGTTGTGGGCAAAGGCGGCCTTATCGCTACAAGCGATCTTTACCAACCATACATACATAATACACAGGGACAGTCAACGGGAAGCGACTTCGTTTTATACTATGTATATGTGGGAGAACGTGTATAGAACTTAAACAAAGAAATATGAATAATAAATCTATGTATATTATTACCAATAATATAATAAATGGACAGCAACAGATGGAGAGGACATATTTTAGTGATGTACTTAGATTTAGCAAAATACAGACAAGTTGACAATCATTAATTATTATTTCTATAGAAATAACAAAATAGAACATAGAAATAATATGCGTTATACGGTTAAGCAAGATTACCTAAGGAAGACAGTTCAGAGCACTGGTGGTGCCGTGTCCGCAGTCGGACAACGTCTGACCTGTCGAGAGCGATGGCCGCCTTTTTATAGACTGCGGTGTACCCGCATGTGGTTTTTAATTTAAGAACACTACCTTCATTTTATAAAAATGAAGATAAATACAATAATAATATTATCTCCCACACGGCCATACTGACGAGCAGCCTAATTGGCTTGCGATACACTATCTCAAAATTACAATTAAACAAAAATGTATGTGTTACATAAGAAATCAATGCTTAAAGAATACTTAGAGTCAAAATATATCATGACAATACAATGCACGTATCTTTACTCGAGTTACATTACGACAATTTACTAAAAACATCATCAATTTACATAAACTAGCATCAATGTAAAATCCAATCAAATTATCCTTGTAGGAAACACTGATTAGGTCTCATGATCATAACAATTCAATTTGTCAAACGTGACCGAAATCATACTTTTTATCCTATTTACTTAAGGAAAACCAACAGCAATGATTACAACAGGCTTCCACAGATAAAAACTGTATAATTTAATACATACTTAACTAAAAGTCAAGCATACCGAACAGTCTACAAGACTTTACGATTTCAAATTTAAACTAAAATATACCTACAATACTCGAAAGTAATGCAACAATAGTCAACTCCATAATAACATGGTTTGAAAAATGCCACAACGCGTCGAAGTAATAGTTGAGTATGCGGTCTCTCGCTGACTCACAACTTGTGTTAAATAAATCAAGATTAATTCTCCTGTTCCTTCTGTAGTTGGTAGAATACGCCAAATTGCATGGCAATGGCCAAATCACATGAGCCATATAAACACCAAATCACATGGTACTAATGGTCAAATCACAGGTACCTGAATGCCAATCCGCACGGCAGTGGCCAAAACACATGGCAACGGTCAAATCAAATGACCCGCACATCGCACCAAACACCCAGCACAACACCGCTGGCCACCGATATATTGTACAGGACAATTTATCGGAGCACCGATGAACGAAGAACGAAAGTCCCTTGATGATCCATTATGCAACAACTCCCATTTATGCATTTATGGAGAACGGCCATATGACGTGAGGCAATAAATCAAGACTTCTTCTCTCATTAATGGATGAGCAGCTAGTTCCACATCCTGACCACGGCCGCGAGCCGAATATGATGTCATCACAGTATTTCCAGCAATCCGCAAGGCGGTGCTTCGATTGACGTTGCGTATTTTATTCAACATGATGTCTAGGCTCAAGACCGCCCTCGTGTGTTATCTGAAACTAAAATACCACAGCACAGTACCATGTTCGCTCGATCATTCCTGACCCTATGATTGTAAAAGACTATACTAGCTCTCCTCTTATCATTCTAAACTCAAAACAATATTCCTTAACTCGTGGAAATACAAATCGAAATCTATAAACATTGCTAACGCTTCCACTTAGTGACGTTGATTCGTCTTACTTTTGTAATCCGTAGGTACTTATAGACTCTAGT
This sequence comes from Blastobasis adustella, assembly GCA_907269095.1. Taxonomy (NCBI): domain Eukaryota; kingdom Metazoa; phylum Arthropoda; class Insecta; order Lepidoptera; family Blastobasidae; genus Blastobasis; species Blastobasis adustella. Next base: position 6,894,819 of record OU026132.1, read on the forward strand.
AGTACCTTTGTAATACATAGAAGCTAGTACAGTACTGGCCGTACTCTTGTATGTAGATACACTACTGTTAGACTATACAGTATCTCAATATGAAATTGCTAATATCGTAAAATAGTAAATTTAACAAGCTTTACTTTACTAAGCCCACTTTACTTTATCAGCTCGTGGTCAGTCCTTCGACCAAATCTATTCAGTACATCGTATACAGACTATCACAAGTAATTCAGTCCATCTGCCATCACAACACGTGATAATAAACACGTGAGTTACACAACAAGTAATCGTCCTAGACCCAAACTAACATTCACCGTGTCATCTCCACCAAAATAACATTATCTCTACCGCCCAACATCAAAATTGAATCAGGATTTTACCAATGAACAGCTTCTAGGCATCATAGTCACAAATTTCAATTACTGAGTCGTTAATCGTTAATAATGTACCCAAAATAAACATCTCAGAACATGTCACCTCTATTATTGCAAGGTGTCTGTATCTTCAAATACAATCACACAGAGCTATCCCGGTTGCTCTACCCGAACTTACAATGAAAATTTCAACTTTATAATTATACATCAGTCGTCATCTGTGGTCAACCTGATGATCATCGCCGTGATTATCCATTAGGTAGGATTTCCAATCCCCGTGATTACATACTAGCCAACTCTAGGGCTTTTCATCGGAATCACATTTTATTAAAGAAATTACACTCTACTCTTGTACCCTAGACAAAACAATTGACTAGTCTCCATATTTTTTGTATTTGATTCATCGTAAATCATGTAGAAACTTTCCACACCATTGACCCGTCCTCACTACCTAAACAACTATATTGCCAGTAGTATGCAATGCAAATTCCCAGCGCTGCAACTTCTATTTAGCCAATATCTAAAGCAGCGTCATAAGAGAGCAACTGAGTTTTGCCACGGTCACGGTCCGTGGATAACAGAATCGGAAATTCATTTTCCATTAAGTCACTTGCTTCAGGTCTCATTAGTAATCAAATTCAAAATATAACCTACTTTCATTTGTCTACCAGCGAGGTAAAACGCTTTCATTCAACTGTGTTAACGTCTCTAAAAATGTATCGTTCTTTACATTAGATACATAATTTCCAAATTTGGAAATGAAAAGCTTCTTTCTGCCTTCAACAGTTTTAGGTAACAGTATAATGATAAAAATAAAACAAGCATTTATTATTTTTTCACAAACAAATAAATGATACGTAAGTAGGTCAGTACTATATAATTTTTGTAGCTATATTTATTTTTGAGAAACTGGTGCCTGAAATAAGTTCCATAGAACCTGTGATACAGGTAAGCAGGCTCCCACCCCATGGATTTACAAAACAGACTATGTAACATTTTTAGTACTTCTGACCTAAAAGAATAAGATATTACATTCATTAAGTTTATGTGTCTATCAGTTACCACACCAAAACAACTAAACAAGTAAAGTAATCGTCATCGTCTTAACTTTTTTTTTCACTGTTCGATCGAGTCTACTCTATCTGTGACTACGTTACGTGTAAGTTCCCATTTTAAACAATTTAACAATGTTTGTATTAACGAAGAGGTCTCATATCCAGCCGTCTTCCAAAAAAATCAGAACATATAAACTTGCAACATCCGAGACTTTCGGGGCTCTCAGCCCAAAGAGACACGACTCCCGGGCCACTCCAAATCAGCAAAATAAATCGGAGTGTTTAACCTCAACAACAGTGTAGGTACTACCAAACTTGTACTAGCCGAAGGATATGAATCTCACCATTGCTTACAGTGCCTCATCTTACAGGCACAACAACAGAACTCGAAATAGTTACTTGGTATCGGTAATCAATGAAATTTCAGTACTCGAAGCTAAAGTTAACATTATGTAACTGACTATTGAGCAATCACCAAAATATGTGGACTTTCTCATCATCATCATCATCGTTTAACATTTTTTCACAAACCTTGAAACAACTACCATCTGTTGGCCACGCTCCCAGAGGCTCCATCAGCCTAGTACGTAAAACACCAACATCATCTCCATCCGGTGATGCCACAAGCTTTGAGTAAACAAAACCAACCACATAAACGTCATAAAAACTTTTGCTCGATAGTCGTCACGTATGGACTTAGTTGCTTAAATCCGTCTACCAAAGTCTTAAACAGGTCGAACTGAAGTAAGTCACAGGATTAACTAAGTCACTCAAAACATAATTTGAAACTATCCACCGTCAATATATTTACATTCCTTTCGATAAAATAATTTGTCACCAACAAAAATGACGTTACCTCCTAATTAAACTGACTTTTTTTTTTTTTTAATGTTGGAGGTAGCTTTTCAGAATAATCGTATTTTGGCGGTCAACGTTAAAACCACAATAAAATCATACCCTCGGCAAACAAATATTGTTCATCGTTTACTTTTGTGTTCGTATTCGTTTCTAGACAGTAATAATTCATTGTAAAACAAAATTAAATTGTAACTCCGTAATTTGGTACATAAAAACTTAGTCGGACTTTCTCAATTTTGTTCTTTACACGTTCTACGCGGAAACAAATGCTTCTAATTCGGTTATAAACTCATTTGAATCAAGTAAACTCGTAACGACTCACCGAATGCTAATTTGCAGCCTGTAGTTGTTGTGCACCCTATGATGTCTGGTTTTGCATCTGCATTCACTCGACACTTCGCATCGTCGGAAGCATCCAGTTTCCTCAGCCTCATGCGGGCGGTGCGAAAAGATCACGATGTAACATGAAAACAAAGGACATTGCATTAGAAATATTGTGGGACGTTGGGATCCTTTATCCCACTTCTGATGTGGGAGAACGTGTATAGAACTTAAACAAAGAAATATGAATAATAAATCTATGTATATTATTACCAATAATATAATAAATGGACAGCAACAGATGGAGAGGATATATTTTAGTAGCTTAAGTGATGTACTTAGATTTAGCAAAATACAGACAAGTTGACAATCATAAATTTTTTTTCTATAGAAATAACAAAATAGAACATAGAAATAATATGCGTTATACGGTTAAGCAAGATTACCTAAGGAAGACAGTTCAGAGCACTGGTGGTGCCGTGTCCGCAGTCGGACAACGTCTGACCTGTCGAGAGCGATGGCCGCCTTTTTATAGACTGCGGTGTACCCGCATGTGGTTTCTAATTTAAGAACACTACCTTCATTTTATAAAAATGAAGATAAATACAATAATAATATTATCTCCCACATATAGATTACATCTTCGGCATCGATTATCGATTCTTGAGCCGGCCTCTTCACCCCGTGCCTGGCATTGCCAGACATTTGTTCACTAAGTGATATCTCGATCTGTGCGATAAGTGTACAAGTATAATAATAACTCACTGTTGTATTTACCCACTACTGAAATGTAACGATCTCCCAGCCAGTGTGTCAGTGTTCAGAGGTATATTAGAAATCTCATTATAGGTGGGCAACTGGTGACGGGTTACCACTACCACTTTCCATAAGGTGGCCCCCTTCCCTGTTTACCTACCAAAAATCAGTCGTAACCCTCGACCCTTCCTCTTGCAGGCGACAGCCTCGAAGAACTGAACGGCTATGGCACGATGCGGCCGCGGAACATCATCTCCTCGATCCTGAGTGGAACACCAGCCAAGAACAAGGGGCTCGCCATATCGAACCCGCACGACTTTAGGATGGTGAGTTGACTAACCTTGTTTATACCCTCTTAAGGCTCCGCATCCACCAGAAATGTGGGAGTCAATCTGTGAAACTGTGTGGCGTTTTCCGGCTCGAAAGAGCTAAACATCATCTCCTGGATCCTGTGTGGAACATCGGCTAAGAAAAAGGGGCTAGCAATTTCGGTCCCGCACGACTTTAGGTTGATAACCTTACTACGCACGTCCGTGAACTCCATGTCAACGAAATAAAAATACGGTGGATATACGGAGTTACGTGACTTGACCGACCGAGTACGTAACGACTCAACATCCGGTCAACCTCGGCGTGAGGGATGTTGCAGATAAGATTGAAGAGACTCGCCTGCACTGATTTGATCACGTGTTGCGTAATCCCCAGGGATAAGTGGGAAATAGGTGCCCATACCTGCCGGTATGAGGAAAGAGATCCCTCGGCGGCTCTTAGGATCCCCATCTTAAGACCTTGGTCTTCCTCGCTTCGCCCGTATTAGACACACTTAAGGAGTGGCGAGCTCGTTGCGGCGCTGAAGTTCGACTAGTCACAAAGTGCGAAACAGTCACCAGTTCTCGTACTTTGCGAGCATTGTTAACTTTGGTTATCGCATGCACGCTGCCACTAGACCAAGCATCATCATTATCATATCAGCCACTGCTGGGCATAGGCCTCCCCCAGAGATCTCCACAAAGGCCGGTGCATACAGCTGGTACCTGCGATCTTTACCAGTTGGTCGTTCAACCTTGTTGAAGGCCTACCCACGCTGCGTCTTCCGGTACGTGGTCGTAACTCGAGAACTTTACTGCCCCATCGGCCATCTGTTCTTTACTAATGCCGCCTTTTAAACTTTAGTAATAAATTACCAATTACCCTTTCAGGTATCAGCTATCATCGACGTGGACATAGTACCGGAGACGTGTAGGCGGGTGAAGCTGCTGAAACACGGCTCGGATCGACCCTTAGGATTTTTCATTAGGTGAGCATTTAGTTTTTTATGCAGCACCATTAATTTCAGGTAAAAAATATGTTACATTGGATATGTATGTGCTCATCTGTGACCTACCATTCGGCGTACAAATTTGATATAAACATTTAATTGAGTTAAAAATTTAATTAAATTAGAGTTCGCGATCCAAAATCCACGAGATGGCGTTACTGCGACAAAGTTAAGCTTGCATTGTTTGTTTCGGTTTAAAGGACAAGGATAAAGGTAGGAAGGTAGCCAGCGAAATTACAGGCATGAGGCATTTCATCATAGTCCTCACAGTGACAACGCACCTGCGGTTCTGCATTTATGTTGTCTGAAACCTGCATGAATCGTAGATGTTACGGGCGACAGTTACCGCTTACCATCAGCTGGGCTGTCTGCTCTTTTGTCACAGAGTAGCATAAAAAAAAACCTTAATTAACCCTGTCCCCACTGAATAGCATAAAAAACCTAAACCCCCTGTCCCCCAGGGATGGTACGTCGGTCCGGGTGACCCCCGCGGGCGTGGAGCGGTCCCCCGGGATCTTCATATCGCGGCTGGTGCCCGGCGGGCTGGCGGAGTCCACCGGACTGCTCGGGGTCAACGATGAGGTCTTGGAGGTCAACGGGATCGACGTGTCCAATAAGACGCTCGATCAGGTGAGTTTGTGTTAAACAACTATAGTCCATTCGCCGTAAGAAAATAGTGACGACTGCAGGGTAAAGGTGTTTTCACAGTGGAGTAAAATACAAACAATTTTTATTTCCAAAAAGGTTAATTTAATGGATAAAAATCAATTAATTGACTCAAATAAATAAATTCGTTAGTAATATTTTGTAATCAGTGTCATTTCTATTTATTATAAAAGAATTTTTTTCTCCGTGCTCCATGACGTCATCTAAATTCTTCTTAGCGACCACGTGGTCGCAGCATTTCTTAAATTTATTTACACATCTCATCTTGAAAGTTGAGTTATTGGCACCAACTTAATTTTTTTATTTGGGTCCACACTAACTCAATAGGGTTGAGTTTGCAATGGTACGGTGGTAGTCAGAGAATTTCAATAAGTTTATATAAGTTTACGCCAAATTACGCTCATCGACCATTTGGTTGTTGCGTTAGCGTCATTTTCGCAGAAGTCGCGCAGCGTCTACGCAATTAAAATCTTATCATAAAGCAATAAGGTCTGTATTTGTCCGGTCGGTTAGCTTGCGCCTTCCTCTAATACATTTTGCGCCTCACGCCATGTCGGCCGAGACACCGACAGTGGCATGGGAGGCTACTCATTGTTTTAAATGTTATTATTAATAATAAAACAACAATAATAATAAATAGCAAAAATAAAAATAAGAGAATTAAAATGTCGTGTAAAACAAATGTCAAATTATAAATAATAAAATTTCAGTAATACAATTCATAAACATTAAAATAATTTTAGTCCAATTTAAAAATAAACAATGATGTCAACAATATAATAAACATTCTACCTTAAAAAAAAATACAATGTCACTATCACAGTACCCACATTTCGTTTATTAATTAGTTTTTTTCGTCAAATATTCGTCTACTGTGTAATATGCGTTTTCATGCAAGTATGTACATTAGTTGAATACTAACCGATGCTCCTACGGTGACGGAAAACATCGTTATGAAACCTGCACATTCAGGTGACTGGATGTGTAACCATGATCCAATCTGGTCAGGTTCTCCTGGCAGCAGGTTGACGGAGGTCAGATAGCATTCGTTCCACTGTAATCACCCGATCCGCCAAATCCTGAATCATAATCAAGTTGGGGCCCCGGACCCTCTTGCACGAGAGTACAGCCAGGATATTAACTGCAAGATGATTATAAATTTTTTTATGACCCCTACGGGAAATAGTCCTGACGTTATCTATGTATGTATTATAGACCCGTAACATAAAAAATCTCTCCCGCACCCAGGTGACAGACATGATGGTGGCGAACTCGTCGAACCTGATAATCACGGTGCGGCCCGCCAACCAGCGCGCCGGCCCGCCGCCCGCCGCGCCCTCGCAGCCCTCCGCGCCCGCCTCCGAGCACGACCACGATGACGAAAGGTAGGCGGAGACACGGATACACAGTTACACACCTACCGCCGCATACACATTCCCGCAGAGATTTGTGTGTCAACCAGCGCGCTGGCCCGCCGCCTCGCACAAACAAACATATACAGGCATACACGCACACATACCGCCACTATGCACACATACCACCACCATACACGAATACCACCACCATACACGAATACCACCACCATACACACATACCACCACAATGCACACATACCACCACCATACACACATATAACCACCATACACACATTCCACCACCATGCATACATACCATCAACATACACCCATACCACCAACATACACCCATACCACCAACATACACCCATACCACCAACATACACTCATACCACCAACATACACTCATACCACCAACATACACCCATACCACCAACATACACTCATGACACCAACATACACCCATACCACCAACAACACACATACCACCAACATACACCTATACCGCCAACACACACACATACCACCACCATACACACATACCACCACCATGCACACATACCATCAACATACACCCATACCACCAACATACTCTCATACCACCAACATACACTCATACAACCAACATGAACACACGCATCACGCATACCACCAACACACACCACACGCACACCAGACGACTGAATTATTTTAGATATTTAAACCCCAGGTCCGAATTCGCCTGTACTATATCGTCAAATCTCTCGCGCACAGGTTCGACCAAGACGAGCAAGACGAAATCGTGGACCTAACAGCTGTGACACTAGAAGACAATACCTCCGAACCGCCGTTCGCTACACCCGCGCAAGACGACGGCAACGTTTTGCACCTCTAGCGTATACTGCGGAGGTACCGGCAAGGAGACGCCGCTAATTCCGGCCGGTAGGTGGCGCTGTTTCATACTTTGTCGCTCTAGTACCGAGTGGGAGATGTAGATGGCGCTATTTGAAACTTTGTCGCACTGGTACCGGATGGGAGATGTAGGTGGCGTTGGGGTAAAAGTTACTTTACTACGATATTAGTACTTTTGCTAGAGACGTGGAATTCTCACGGTGTGAGCAAGGATTCTTGGAAGCTACCGGCCGGTAGATGGCACTGTTTGCTACTTTGTTGCTCTAGTACCGGATTGGAGCTACAGGTGGCGCCATGCTGCAATAATAGTAATTTTGTCTAGTAGCTTAATAGGTGGCGCCACTTTGAAGTGATTAGCATACTTCTTACTGTCGCGTTGCTCATAGACATGAATTCACGGCCTATGGATGCAAGCGATATTCCACGCCATGGCTCGCAATATAGACGCCTTTTACTTAACAAAACGTCATTCCCTAATTAAGTAGTTAATACCAGTTTGCATCGGTAGATGGCGCACTAAAAGCTGAAGGTATTAGTGAGAACTCAGTGTCAATTAGTGTATAATTGCAGCGATAGATGGCTCTATTGTCAGCTCCTTTCTGGAAATAGAGGAACAAGAGGCAAGTGGGTTTGGTATAACTGTGCAAATATAGGTTATAGTGCTAATTTACACTACAATAAACTCTATATCACATTTCATTGAAGAAAATCACATATGAAGTCAGAACGTGGAATGTGCTAGGCCTAATAATTATGTTGCGGGAGACGTACGGTGTGATAGACGGAAGGAATGAACTGGAGGAAAATTTTAGAAAAGCAAAAAGTTTGTACTTAATATTCGCCCTATCACACCGTACGAATCTCACAATTAATTAGTTGTAGTTACAATAAACAAATCCATTCCATTTATTGTATGTGATCTTGGTAATTGAATGGTGCAAACATCAAATTGTTATAATACCTCTTTGGGAGAGGTAGTAAGTATGAAATGTATGAAATTGAATTTGGTATTTATTAAGTATTCGGCTAGTACTTATGTCTTATTGGCGGACGGTTGTCAGTATCAATATAATCTAAGTTTAATCATTTAGAAGCAGGAATTTAGTGTAAAAAAATTATGAGAGTATTTTTAATCGCATTTCTATATTGTTTAAGATAATTATTCGTTGACGTAATTTGAATTATATCTGGATTTGACATTCCTTTTATATTTTGTCGGTCTGCGTGTGCAAGTTTGTAACTTGAAAAAAGATTTTTTTGAGAATAATTTTCTTTTTTTAATTGTCCAATACTTAATTTTCGTGATTCACATCACAGGTAGATTGTATTATAAATTTATGATAGTGTATTTTTCTAATAACTATGAAACAAAATTGTGCCTAAAATATTATATTTGTAAGTATTATCATACTCTATTGAAAACATATCAATTTAATTGGCTCAATCATCTCCACGCTGCAATAGTTCCATTTTGTATAACGTAAAATAATATAACCAACAGTATTTGAAACATTCCATTTTATAAAAACTCAATTTTTACGTATATCGACTTAGAATTTAAAGTAATAACATTCACAAATGCCTGATAAAGTTAGTTTAGGAAATCATGTACTTCATATGGCCTTTTTACATTACTTTTAAACATAGGCAGAAAATCTTTCAATTAAGATAATTCTGAGCCTTTTAGAAGGTTTAGTAATAAAAATAGTTATAATTCCATGTTCCCTCCATTTGATTAAGTATCTAATTCGGTTAAATCGAATTCCATATCCATATTATAGACGCCATGACAGTTCACAAGTCATTTAAATTTTTTTCGACAGATATTTTTACATATCTAACATAGGACTCATCAATCGAATATTTTATCAATTATCTTAGTGCAGTACAAGTGCATAAGTGCATTACCACTTAAAGAAAATGTTTCTTTATCGCTACAGCAACATTCACGGCATTTGATGCATCTTTAGCAAAATCAGTTTGCTAAAAGAAGGGGGAATTAGCTGTCCCTTATGCCCAAAGGACTCGTCTTTTACCCCAAGGATATTTTTAATATAATAAATAAAAATTTAATTCATGAATGCTGTAAAAACCGTCTAACAACTGCACAGTAGTGCAAAGGAATTTGATTCTTATGGTGGTCGTGCACTTATGCTCTTGCATTGTACATTCTAACTTTTCTAAAGTTTTCTTTAGATTTATTTCTGTCTACAATCCAGTGGTCTTCTGTGTTGCCACTTCCTAGAAGGTGCTCTTATGATAAATTACATTGTTAATTATAAAAATGTTGAAGTTGTCAATTTGATAATATACGCAGTTGTTTTATTATGTGATGGCCTTAGGAAAGCAATGGATGAAGTACGTTTCAATAAAAAAGACAAAACAATTAAAGCGACAACGCATGTGGCGTAAAAAGGAACTAACGTGCCGCGAATTAAACTCTACTGGAGAAAAGTCAACTGACGCCTCACTTAAAATAAAATAAAAAATGAATAAGTTCTCAGATGAAAAATATTTTTACTTTTCAAGCTTTTCCAAAGAGGCCAAACACGATGGGGTTATCTTGTTGCGTTCATAAGTTCCTATAACCATCTTCCGAATTCATCATTAGACCAGCTCCATGTACAAGTGAATCATCACATCATGCATTACATTCTATATAGTCTATATTCTTAATTTTATTACAAATTAAGAAAATTATAATCATCATACAATACATTACATATTAATAAAGAATAGGATAAAAAGGTTTGAAAAGACAAAAGTTTTAATATCGCTGTCGCAATCAATTGTTTGTCTTTTTCTATTGAAACACACTTTGGAATATTATTAAGGTAGAAGATAAACTTTTCACTTAAAACTATTTTTCAAAGTTACACCGTTTTGTATTTGGCCTTTGGAAATATAAAAAATTAAGGCTGGTTGCATTTCATTGTTCTTCCGAATATGTGCTATGTTTCAAAAGAAATATCCATTCTTATTGTTTTTTAATTTCCATCTAATAAAATTGAAAGAATTCTTACTAAACAGTAAAAAGCTGAAGTATGACTGGAGAAAGTAGAGAAAGATTGTAAACAAAAATTCTACATTATAAGCTACAAACAGTGTATTTATTCTACAATTCTACGACCTATAACGCCTTCTGCGTTCATTAGTTACCTGGTAGAGCTTGTCTAAGCTGAAATGACGCGCCCCACTACTTAATTAGTTGATTTCAATGTGTGAGTGCGAATATTAATAACGACACTTCATCTGTGTGGGAGCGCCGGCTGTTTAATCGAATGACTCGTGCTCCTACGTTTGAGTCTCACCGGCAACTGAATGACCAATTACAACGTCATTTGTATATGTATTGCGACCATATTTTAAATTTGCTTGTGTGCGTTAATGCGATAGTGGGGCGCGTCATTTCAGCTTAGACGAGCTCTAGCTACGTATTTAAAATCAGAAGGTAATAAAAATATCCTTACCTACAATCTAAAATCGATAATCTTCTGTTAGGGTAAAACCGTAAGACACAAACCGTAAGCCAAAAAAAAAAAAAAAATTACTATTAAACTGTTTAAATTACAAACATAATTACTCTAAATTTAATAAAGCCTAAATATTTCTAAATAATTCCATTTTGTATTGCCTTAGTTATTATCGCTGAAGAATCTTTGATCAAAATATTTCGAGCTTAACTTAATCTTAGATTATAATCTATTTAATTATAATTTTTAAGGGCATGTATTCTTTAAGTTTATAATTATTGTTAAAAAGATATATGACAGCCGCTGGTATATACATATCAATATTAATTGAGGTATTATTGATTATTATTATTATGAAATTGAGGATTCTATTGAGGCAACAACTAATTAATCATATTGTGGTACAGTCGGGTTCATAAAAACTTTAAATACACAATTATTTTGCGTACATGGTGGGTATATCACAATGAGAGGAAAAAAATTATAAGGTACTTATATTTATGAACTTGACCCCAGCCTATCATGCTATCATTTCACATGTTGTCAATATTTATAAAGCAATTTTTTTTATTGAAATTTTTCATCTTTTTTTTATCATGTATTCTGCTAAAGGGGCTTATGGAAGCTAAACACTGTGTGTCATTTATTTTACTGTAAATATATTTTTTAAATCATATCATTATTATTCTTTATCTCGCCAGGATTTGTAAAAAAAATATTTAATCATATATTTTTTTCATTGCTGGTTCTCTGATTAGATCAACTTCTCAGTGTTTCGTAGTAGTCAGGTTAGGTAAATATTTTTGCGTTATGCGCCAGAGACATTAGAGCATACATATTTGTTACAACTGTAAAAATCATCGTAAATCATTCAGAATTCAACTCCCATATTTATGTGCATTGGGAACGTTCATGTATTACTTATTTGGAACTTAATATTTTATTGTTTCACCCGTTTACTTACGTAACTTATGGCCCACGAAGTATTTTTTAAATCATGTTTATATATCGTAAATATTTTTCTTTTCTTAATAGCATCACGCGTTGCCTTCAAACTGTGTCGGTTAAGTATTTTTGTAAAAAATGTTGGACATGAAATTCAATTTAGTATATTTTTTTGTTTGCTGAATTGGCTCAAACAAAATGGTGGTCCAAGTGTTTTTATATAGTCAAATGGTTAATAGTTTAGTAGATATACCTTATATTTAACATTAAGCTGTAATACACTGGCGTTGTATGTATTAAAATTTATTCTTATTTACTATGTTGTTTTTGTTGTGTTTTTACTCACATTTTAATCATTCGAGTAAGTGGAGTTGGTCAAGGTTTGTAGATCATGAATAACATTCATCATCATCATCTCAGCAATGTCCCGGTTGGGATCCGCCTTGATCCAGGATTTGGCAGGTCATGTAATTACAGTAGAGTGACTATCATCTGACTTCCGTTACCCTGGGGAACCTGAGCACATTCGATCATGGTTACGCATTTAGTCGCCTGTGCGCCGAATGTGCAGGTTTCATCACGATGTTTTACCTCACCGTAAGAGCATCGGTTAGTGATCGACTAATGTCCGTAACTCAGAAAAGTGTCATTGGTACATGGCGGCCCAGGACCTCTCGCTTACGAGTCGGGCCGCTTAACCACTAGGCCACCGATGCTCGACGAATTACATTCATATTTTTTCAGAAACGCCTCCACTGACATCGATAAAATGCGTACCTCAGTCATAAAAAATTGGTGATGTTGTATTTTGACCGTCTTAGACAATAATTGTTTATGACGTCAAATCAGCAGATATTGCTGAATTGCCTTGGGAATCCCATAACGTATTAGAACTTTAATGGTACTGGAGAGAAAAATAGGAATGTCTAAGCCTGTCCTTATCTTACGCGGGGAAGCCAGGTAACGATAGATTGACATCGCTGCGCGAATGCCAGAACCTACGGCCTACGACGTGAGGATGCTGAAGACAACGTAGTGGAGAGAAAAGGGCAGGAAAGCGGACCCTGGCGGAAGCCTCGATTGACCGCTCGGACAATCCTGATAATAAGCAGTTTAATCTAAATAATAAATACTTTAACCTCATACATGCCATCTCACCTGGGGCCCGATCGTAATTTGAGTTCAATTGAATGTCACCGTCTGGCCTTGAAAGAGTCAGTACGGCTAGCACAAGTTGCTTTCGCGCGCGATAAGCGAGAAAAGGCACGACATAGATACTGCTGTCTCTTTCATCTTAGTATTGAGAGAAGGAAACATGAGCGTCGGTGGCCGAGCGGTTACAGTATGCGACTCGTAAGCCAGATGTCCCAGGTTCGAATCCCGCTCCAGCCATGTACCAAAGACTGTTTACTGAGTTATGTACTTTAATTGAATACTAACCGATGCTCTTACAGTGAAAGAAAACATCGTGATGAAACCTGCACATTCAGGCGACTGGATGTGTAATGATGATCCAATCTGGTCAGTTACCCCTGGTAGCATCGTCATGGAGGTCAGATGGCAGTCGCTCCACTGAAATTACCTGACCTGTCAAATCCTGGATAATGGTCAAGGCGGACCCCGGGCCCTCGTGCGCGAGAGGCACATTGAGAGAAGGAAATAAACGCTACATCGCGGACCGAGCTGTGTCGCGGACATACTTGTGATAGCCTTGCAGGAGCCAGGTTATAATGGATCACACTCGCAGGCAACGTGTTACAAAAATATTTTAATTTTTTTATGTCATAAGGCAGGCAGGCGGGCCACCTGATGGAAAGTGACATTAGCACCACCAGGGGTATCACCAATGCGTTGCCCACCTCTATATCTAATTTAATTTTTATAAGTCATTTCTAATGTCACCCTGTCAGATAAATCAACACGGCATTTGTTTCAAGTTCATTCTCGTCTCTTTATAGATGCGCAAGAGTTGAAACTGTGTCACCAAATGTTAAATGGATGTTGTAGGAAAATGGACTGTATGCGTACTCAGTAAGGTTCAGTGTTGCGTATTGCAGTTCACTTTCAATTTCATTTGCGCCATGTGTTTTATTTCAGTAAAATGCTTTTTTAAATTGATTCCGACAAATATAGAGGCAAACTGAAAACCAGCGCCATGGCGTCAGCCGTGGCTTATGCTGAGTGTGGCCCCGTTGCTCGTCTCTTTATGGCACAGGTAACGAAGTAACGATTGTCCCTTTCTCATTGTTTCTTGTATGCTATATTATGCCATGTACTGTGCCATGTGTGAAATATTTGTATTAAGCAATTTTCATTAATATTTTTTATTTATTTATTAGTATTTTTACTTGAAACTTGAGGTAAATTAAGACTCTTTTTACTATGACAAGACAGACTTACTTTCCTTCCACAATAAATAAAACGTTAGCTGCTAGACATTATGTAGGTACCTAAACACCTCTAAAATAATCATAATCATCTTGGCGTTATTGTCCCGGTTGTGCTCTTGCGCATGAGGGCCCGGGGTCCGCCTTGACCATGATACAGGATTTGGCGGATAAGGTAATTACAGTGGAGCGACTGCTATCTGACCTGCGTGACCCTGCTACCAGGGAAACCTGTCGCCTGAATGTGCAGGTTTCATCACGATGTTTTCCCCCACCGTAAGAGCATCGGTGTGTGTTAAATTAATGTACATAACTCAGAAAAGAGAACGCAGCGGGATTCGAACCCTGCACCTCTCGCTTACGAGTCGAATACCTTAACCATTCAGCCACCGACACTTGTACTACGCTACCTTCTGACCTTTGATACACGGAAAATATTAGGTATAATTACATAGGGAACATAAAAGGTAACTAAAAGATAAAAGGTACCCACGTAACTACTAATTCCAGAAAAATTAAAGCTAGGGAACCAAGTAGATACTTTATTTAGTAGGTAGGTATATCGAAACGGAAAACACCGATATTATTTTTATTTATTGGCATGGATAGAATGCAAGTACGCGGTACCTGCTTAGGCTACTTACCCTGCGAGTAAAGCCTCCTGCAAAAGCTAGACATCTACATCATCAGAATCATCATCACAGCCCATAACAGTCCACTGCAGGACTTGGAGCCTATCCCACGAAAGAGGAGGTTATTGCCATAATCTCCACGCTTGGCAGGCGGGTTGGAGATTGCAGTATTGTAAATATAGAAATGGAAAACGCTGCTGCCCATTTTCCAGACTGTACTACTAGTCGCCTTATACGACACCCACGAGTGTAAGGGGTGGTGCTATTCTACTCTGCCGGACACCACACGGCCATTATATGCATCTACTTAAATAAAACTAAATAAATTGACGACCTGAGTGTCTCAATGGTCAACATGCCGTCTGCCACGCAAGAGGTCCCGGGCTCGATTCCCGGCCGGGCAGAAATTGAAATGATGAATTTTAATTTCTGTTGCGGGACTGGGTGTTCTATGTATAATAAGTATGTATTTAAAAAGTATTTAAGTAATATATCAGTTAACTAGCACCCATAGTACAAGCTTTGCTTAGTTTGGGGCTAGATGGCGCTGTGTGAATTTGTTCAAGAAATTTATTTAAAAAATCCGCCAGCACAACATAGGTGCCTATTCGCTACTTCGCAGGTGACTGGGTGGCGGAGATCACTTACCATCCCTTACTCGTGTGTCAAGTCTTAGGTACACCGATTTTGCCTACTTGGTGTACCACAAACATTTATTTTTAAAATCCGACGAAAAAAAAATGGTGTAAGTTTGACTTGTGTATCTGTGGCTTAGTATATCTGTCTGTGGCATCGTAGCTCACGAACGGATGGACCGATTTGGATGCGGTTCTCTGTTCGAAACCCAGTTTAATCGAGATGGTTATTAGGTTTGTTTCATTAAAATCGATTCTGTAGTTTAGTAAATATTTGAGTTTAAGTAAACTTGGTCTAGGGTTACCCGACTTTTTCTGTCGGCTAGGTTAGTTACCCGTAGTTCGCCACCCTTTCATATGTAATACTTAAACGACAAATGTCGGAACACCAACGACACAATCTACACATACTTACTAAAATGTATTTCAAGCTTTTTTCAAGATTTTAATAAAACAAAACCCGTCTCGATTATTACTGATTTTCAAATTGAGAAATCTGCATCGAAATCCGTCCATCCCTTCGGCAGTTACGATGCCACAGACACCGTTTTTTTTTGTTTTTTTAATAAATAAATATGCTTGGACAAATTCACACAGCAGCAAAGCAAAGTAAGCAAAGATTGTGTTATGTAGGTATTAGATAACTGATAAACTACTTATATCTATACTGTTTTTTAATACGTACTTAGTATAGATCCTATACCCAGACCCGTAACAGAACTTAAAGTTCATCATTTCAATTTCTGCTCGGCCGGGAATCGAACCCGGGACCTCTGCGTGGCGACCGGCATGTTAACGAACTGAACCACTCAAGTCGTCAAAAGTATTTACAATTATAACAACCCTGTTATTGAGTCGGGGGTGTTAAAAAATAATATCTACTCTCATAAGTGTATCGTATCTAATGTACGGTACCTACATATCGGTATGTTGTATCCCATTTGTTAACTAGATCTCGTGCCAAGCACCTAGATGCCTCGATCGACATCTGGCCTATCAGTCCTAGTTTTGCACCCATTCAGTGATCAAGGTAAATTACGTTGTTGTTGCTTCTTAGTGCTCTTCTGTGTGGTTGTAGTGAGACGAAGAGTGCAAGGTGTAAAGGATAAGGCAGCCTATGTTCAGCGACAGGAAGTTCTGATAATGTGATATTGTGTTTTTATATTGACAGTGCCCGCATTTAGGTATATGTATTGTATGTGTAACTGCAACTAATAAGAGAGGTCAGAAATACATGCCATCTTTCCCTCAAAGTTAAGGTAACTCTACTGTCCTTATGTAAAAATGATCAACTTGTCAATATCCTGGTTATGCTCGCGCGCGAGGGCCGGTGTCCGCCTTGAACGATCCAGATTTTAGCATATCAGGTGCACTATAGCGACTGCCATCTGACCTCCGTGATCCTGTTAACAGGGGAACCTGACCAGATTGGAATATGGTTACACATTCGTTACCTAAATGTGCAGGTTTCCTCGCGATGTTTTCCCTCACCGTAAGGGCCAAATCACACCGGAATGGCAGCGGCCGGTCGCGCGGCGTCACCGCGAGCGGCTGCGCGACGCCGCGCGACCTTTTTGAAGTTTTCAAGCGATACTAGTAGTTATAAGTATGGAAATAAAGTTTAAAATTATTTCACACTGAAAGTGCTCGCCGCGTCGCTGCCGGCCGCTGCCATTCCGGTGTGATTCGGCCCTAAGAGCATCGGTTGGTGTTCAACTAATGTACCTACAGAACTTATAAAAAGTCATTGATACATGGTGGCACTGGGGTTCAAACCCGATACCACTCTCTTACGAGTCCGACCCGCTAGCCCACCGACGCTCAAACCTCAAGCTAGTCTATGTTTTTAACTCTCACTCAAAAACTAATGAACCGATATTGATGAAATTTTGCAGTGTTGTTGTTGTTGTAACATAGATCCCAGAATGTCGCAGGAATAAGCAGGAATAATTTTACATGGACGAGTTCGGGGCAAAAGCTATAGTCATGATGCTAAGTAGGTACCTACTGTAAGTCAAGTAGGTACTTATTTTTATATTAAGACGAACTAATTATTACTACAATATTGCTTTTCAGATATAGCAAAGAACAAGAAATGGAGAATAATGCATCGGAAGTGGAGAGTTAGTACAGTTTATTCACTGTTACATTTGAATCTTCCTCGTGTTGTGGATTGCTTTCTACTTTCAAATTGTAATGGCTTGAACTTTGAAGTGTTTGCACTAGTTTTGAGTTGATTATCTAGTTAATTTATGAATGTAGTGTACCTAATATAAAGTGTAATGCCTTCGGTTAGCTACATAAGCTACTAGGATCCCCTCTACCATATTTAGGTAGGTACTTATAGCAGCAGTCAAGAGTATCTAGTAATCTTTGTATATAGGTACCTATCATAGTACTGTCCACATATCCACATTCATAAATTATCTAGATAATCAACTCAAAACTATGGCAAACACTTCAAAGTGCGAGCCATTAAAATTTGAAAATAGAAGGCAATCCACATTGTTTTGTTTTGGCTTGCCTGGATGCGTTAAACAGTTGCAGTTACTTACAAGAGTTATAATAAACGGCTATAATTAGTTATTTTGTAAACAAGCTCGCCCAAATGACGACAGCACACACGTCATTGGCTCATTGAGCAAAATAATGGCATCACACGTAAAATTAAAAGAATCTAATTCATCCGCGATCATTTATTATCTGTGAACTTTGTTTTTCTTTTTTTTTATAATAAGATTCGACAAGACGCTGCGGCGTAAAATGCTTTATGAGTCGCAACTGGAAACATTGATAAAATAAAAAAGTCCGTAGTATTAGTCTCAAATTCAAGGGGAGAAGTATCATAGTTCAATGGCAAAGTGTCACGGTACTGGCAAAGATATCGTGGTCAAGGTTCCCGCCTCCAGAAATAAATGTTACATCCTCTCCAGAAACAAGGAAAGGGTGCCAACTTTCCCAGTTCCCACCTTAACATGTTCAGTCAGAGTTGTAACACCGAGCCAGATGGTTAAAAGTGACAAAGTGTGCCACTGCATAAAGTGTCAGTGTTCGTATTGATATATTGAAAAAATATTGTCATATATAAAAAAAAATCTTTTCGCGCCAAATCGGCTTAAACTTTTTTAATTTTCTGTGGCAGTGAAAACGGAAGACGACGACATGGATGAAGAATACCAAGTTATCACCAGAATGGAAGACATCACAGAGCAAGATGACAAGAATTTAGCTGGCGCCAAAAAGGAGATACGTAACGAGCTCACAGTTATAATCCCAGAAAATCCTTTCCCAGAAATCGAAATAGATGCTTATCCGCCACTGAAATTCTCCTGGGTAATACCTAAAAAGCTGGCCGCTATGGCGTATCCTAGGAACAAAGAGAACTGTCAATTCCTCATAAACCAGGATATTTTGCACCTGGTCACACTGACGGCGGGTAAGAAACCGCCGGTAGAAGACCTGCCCAGGCTGCACTGGACAGAAATACCGATTGAGGAGTTCGAATTACCCACATTGGAACAAATCAAGAGGTTCATCGACATTTGTAAGAAAGCCGACAAGAATGGCGAGGTGAGTTCCAAACAATGTCTCCATTTTTAAACTGGACTGCTAGCTGCTATATAATATACCCGGGCTTGCCCTAGATAATACCTAATACCTACCCACCTAAACCTGTCGCGTGAATCACTCAGAACCACAACCCAAAAGTATTGTGCAGGTGTTTTCGCAGACAGAGCGGCGAGTGATTTTGTTTTACACTTTGTGCCAGACACTCTATGTGCCAGCCACGAACGATCTAAGTTGTTTTACGCCGAGTGTAGGTAGGTTCCTATCTAAGTACGTCGGATGGTACCATCACGATGTTTTCCCTCACCGTAAAAGCATCTCAAAAAGAGTCTTTGGTACAAGGCGGCATTGGGGATCGACCTCGTTACCTCTCGCATATGAGGCCGACCCGCTAGCTATTAATCCATCGACGCTCTCCAAACCAACGGTTTCTTGCTTTTTTAGTGGACGAGTTTTTGTATCTTCCCATTTTCCATTGCGATTATATGCCCACCTTTTTTCTTCGGTTCCATCGGAAAAGATAGTAAAAAAATCAAACGCGTACTTACGTCATAGGATGGTTGTTTGCATGCCAACTTTTGAGGTGTGCGTTGATAGATCTGCAGTCAGTCACCTTTTCTTTTAATTTAGGTGTCTTGTTAATGTTTATTTTGATGACCTGAGTGGTTCAGTTGGTTAACATCGCTCTGCCGGGTTGTCGGGTCTAATAAGTATGTATATTTATAATAAAAAGTATATAAGTAGTTTTTCAGTTGTCTAACTCCCATAACACAAACTTTGCTTACTTTGGGGCTAGACGGCGCTGTGTGCATTTGTGAAAGCTTATTTTATTATTTGTTTATATTACTATTTATGGTAGTTAATTAGGTCCTATTAAACCAACTGAATATCGTGACGTGGAACCTCTTCACAGGAAATCTCATATGACATCGCATTGCCTAATTCATTCGACACTGTGAAAAGGTTCCACAGTGGACCATGATTAGTACGATAGTACCTTCTCGTTGAACTAGAACAGCTGAACTGCTTGACAGGAAAACGTGGATATTTAAAATGTACATATGTAAATGTACATGTTCTTGTGTTTCATTCCATCTAATCCGCAGTTTCGATTTACGGGCTTGGAGACCAGGCTCCTATATTGTAATAATAATGATAATCTAGACATCAATACCCCGGTTGTGCTCTCACGCGCGAGGGCCAGGGGTCCGCCTTGACCATGACCCAGGATTTGGCAGATCAAGTTATAACAGTGGAGCGACTGCCATCTGATCTCCATGAGCCTGTAAACAGGAACCTGACGGATCAGATTACATATTCAATCAACCGAATGTGCATCAGCCTACAACTATCCACTGCTGGATTTGGGCCTCCACATGAGTGGCGAACGTTGACATAATTTCCACGCATGACAGGCAGCTCAGAGCTCGCAGTGTTTACAATTTACAACGGTTAACAGAAAATGTTGCTACCCATAATATTTTACGGCCTATTGCGGCCATGCTGGCTAACCTCGTAACTAAGTAATGAAGTAGTCGTCTTTTGCGACTCCCAGTCGAAGGGGATGGCGCAATTCTACTCTGCCCTACGGCCAAATCTATTTAAACACGGCCGAATGAAATAAATTCCTTTACTTATTTCAATTTTAAGGTTAAACAACGTTCGCTGAGTCCAGGTACTGGATGCGTGACCGTTTCGTACTATAGCAAGTCGAGCTCGCTACTCGCTAGGTGCGTCTCATACCAACATTGGCGGAGCGAGTTTGACCAAGGTCAAACAAATCCGCTGGGGTCTCTGAGACTGGTTGAACAGTCTCGGCAGCTGGCACTCCGTCACGGTATATTACAGACTGCGAAGATGACGTAGGACCTACGCCATCGAGTATAAGATAAATTCCACTATGTAGCGATAGTACCTCGTCACTTTTCTTTTTGATGACTATAATGTGGGTGAAAAGCGAAACTGCCAAGAGGATGTAAGGCAGACCAGTTTGTTTTACTTATAGAACTCACACAAGATGATATGTATGTACTATATCGCTACAAAAAGTATGCATGTAAACTCTTTATTGCTTAATAAATACAGGAGTTACAAAAATTAAAAAAAAGTAAAAATATAGAAGTCAAAGTTCGGGTCACTAAATATTTCTTTTTGTGCCAGTTTGTGCACCGGCAGACCAACGTTTTGAGGGTCTCCCAAACGTTTACTATCGCTACAAAATGGATTTTACTTGTACGCGATGACGTAGTCCGACCTACGGTGCCCTCACAGTCTATTATTACATCACCATCATCATTCAGCAGCTGGAACGGATCAATAGCTCTTAAAACTATTACATCAGATATTATAACAGAACACCAAAAACATATTCGTTACTCTGTAATCAATAAAAAGTTACCAACTGCCACTTCAGTTTTGCTACTCTAGAGCCTGTCTCCATATTTATTAGACTACCAATACGCCAACCCTCACTCCGAACCTTGCCCCAGGTGCTGGGCATCCACTGCCGGCAAGGCCGCAGCCGCTCCGGCGTGCTTCTGGCGTGCTACCTCGTGCACTTCCACCGCTTCGAGCCAGACCAGGCCCTCAACACCATACGAATGATGCGGCCAGGTTGGTATCCAGAATAGGTCCTCCTCAACTCAGCGGCTAGCGGTGACCTGCTAGCCAGGGTTCGCTCTTCTACTAGCTTTTAGGTATACTGAAAACGATTTTCTACCACAATCCAATTTACATTTACACACTACTGAATCGATTTTCATGCTGCTGCTGATTTGCTGCAATCATATGGATGTAATGTCAAAGTCAAAGTCAAAATTTCTTTATTAAGTAGGACATTACATTCCTCTTTCAATCGTCAAAGAGGAGGAGGTAGGACAGTAGGAAGGAAACACACAGTGACATGTTGGCCGCCCCATGGCCGCAGCACACTCACCCCCCGCCGACTACCAGACACAGCCGGTGAGCGCCCGACAATGCCAATCAGAGCCGGTCCTTGCCCGACATAATATATGTATAGGACCTTATTCTAGGTATTCTTAAGAATATGGAGCTGAATAATCTGCGGCTAGTCTGGCTGTAAGACATTACTTACAAAGTAAATTAAAATTCCATGGACATTAGGTACTTCGTTGTGTTGAATAGGTTGGAGTTATTCTCTATTCTGCTTTCTCCTCATCTTGCCTCGCCTCGTGCACGATGGCCCGGGGCCCACCTTGACCATGATCCAGGAATTTGCAGATCACATAATTACAGTGGAGCGACTGCTATCTAACCTGACATGACCCTGCTACCAGGGGAACCTAACCAGATTAGATCATGGTTACACATTCAGTCGCCTGAATGTGCAGGTTTCATCACGATGTTTTCCCTCACCGTAAGAGTAGCTCCCGAATCGGTTGACCAAAGGTATAGACCGACTTCAAACCCATTTGAATGAAAGCTCGTAGAATGGAGGTTCTTGCGAAATCGGTGTCACAGACGCATGCTAAACAAATATTTTGGTGGTTTTATTTTCACGCTTAAATTCTCTTTTTCAGGGTCATGCGACTTCCCAGAGCACGAGGAGGCTGTGGGGATATATTTTATGCATCTTACTGAAGATAACCCTCTGAAATTCGGTGTTAGTGGTGACACTATGGAACAGTTCATAGAAAATGCAAAAGAGGCCACAAAGAACGCTTTAATTTAGGCTTAAGTTGTTGAGGTGTACAGTGTGTTACCTGCGTTGTAAATATTATGATTTTAATGTGAAGGAATTAATAATATCGGTTGTATGCCACAGGCTAATGGAACCTGTACAATGAAACTTAAATGTTTTATTTTGTGATTTTCAAAGAAGCTCACATGGTATATGTTAGAGGTGTTAAACATTAAGTATGTACCTACGTTATGAATGAATTGTGATATTAATGTATGAAAGTACCTGACATACCTATAATAAAATCGTTGTATTTATAACTGAATTTTTAATCAATCTACAGACGACTTTCTGTGTACAAAGTATCTACAAACGCTGTTTTTAGCTAACATCGTTTGAAATTTGGCAATATTTTGGTCCTTCGAGCCGGACACGTCAATTAGTGATGGTCATTTTGTACAAAATACGTAGACAGCGATGTGCGTAAATGCCAAATGAAAACTTATGAGGCAATTTCACTGCGAGTAAAGACGCAGGCTTCATAGCGAGTTGGCAGACCTACAGGCGCGATATCATCACCGAAATGTCAGATCTATCTTAGTCAAAGCCGTGTGCCAATACAAGCTTTATTGGCCACCAGCCAACAAAGTGGCCAATCTTTGTCCAGGCCAAACTCCTAAAATAGACGAACGTATACACTACCATTGTGTTACAACCAAATTGTTTCGGAAGTATCCAAAAACCTCGCTGTGGGACCATAAAAGCATTTTTATAGCTTCTGTCTAGTGATAATGTCAACAGTGCCTATGAGGACAAACGTGAAGCTGGCTAGGTTGTTCTACAAGTATTGTGAACCGAAAGAAGGGGAAACGGAGACGAAAAAACATGAAGAAAAAGTTGAGGAAAAAGAATATGAGTCCTATCCGCCTTACAATTTCTCGTGGTTTGTCGAGGGTAAGGTTGCCGCTATGGGCTGGCCACAGACTGTCGCAAACTTAAACTATTTAGCGGACGTCGGCGTCGACCATCTAATAACACTCTCTCCAGAGAGGCCACCCCCGATATTGGAGTGTAGGAAGAAGCTGAAATGGACTGAAATCAGACTGAAGGAGTTCGGTGCGCCGACTCTGAAACAGATCATCAAGTTTATTGAGATCTGTGAACGGGCTCAGATTAGGGGAGAGGTAAGTTCGTGAATCTACTATTTAGATACTTATACCTATATTTTGGGTATCCACATATGTACCTAACATAACTTAGGAGAGACCGACCGACCATGTGTACCTACCTATGTTATTTTGGAAGTAGAGTTTTTTTGTTTATTCGCGAAAGGCACGAGCGAGATGAAGTCATAAATAAAGCTATTGCAAAGAGTTAGGCAGTAGCTCCCATGATGGCAGGCGAAGCTAAGGTCGAAGAAGTAGCAAACTTGCTTTTCTGGTTCCGGCAGTTATCTAACCCTAGGAGGGTTAGGCTTTAGAAAACAACTGATAAAAAGCCGGGCCGCAACACCATGAATTCGTATTTGCAAACTTAAAACCAATTCGTAAAACATTGCTATATCCAAGACGATACCTAATCTTATTTGTATGAGTATTGCGGTAGCTTCTTTTTATGAGTTTTATGATATCTAAACTTGTTTGTATGTGTTTTGCACCCGCGACGCCGCTCGTTACGCTAACATGAAAACGTGTGTTCCATAAGGTGGGCATCAGTAGTTTCCGTATGGCTTTTTACGCCACATTCGGTTTTATCGTCGTCGCGCCCAATTATTTTGCCTTATATTATTGAAACTGCTCGTTCATACGTGCCTACGCGTCGCCCCCGCACAGTCACCGCGTAGCAACCGGACACAAAACGAGCAGTCTGCCCAAAGTATATTCTAAAGAAAAGAAAATAATTGCACAAAAACAATTTGAATAATAAAATGGTAGCTAACTTTCCAATCTCTTTGAGTCTGCCCTATTAGCGCGGATACGACACGGTGACTGTGCGGGCGCGATACGGACACTGCGCGGCTGTTTACAAATAATAAAATAAGCTTTGTCATTAGTAGGTATAGAAACCAATATTGCATAAACATTTGGGACAAATCGTGCAGAAATCGCGTATGTCTGTATGGGCTTCGAAATATAGACCGCTCGCCAGATAACTCTGCTCGCGGCTGAGAATGGAACTAAATTTTACAGACTACCAACTCCAATCTAAACATAAAGTTTGGGGGTTCCATGGAGTTGGCTCTGTTAAATTTAGTTACGTTCTCAGCCACGAACAGAGCTGGCGAGCACTGTAGTACCTAACTTTATGATTGAAAATACACTGTTTATCTTCAGACGTTAGACCCGGCCATTTAAGTCTGCCGATAGGTTATGGGGTTCCTGTCATTGTTTATGTTGTGAGCTAGGATCAAGAATAAAAGTTGTGAGTTGTTCTTGTTGGCTGTCTGTCAAATTAAGTTCCTTTATCATCCGCGAGCAATACTACATGGCCCCGAATTTACCTCTCGACAGGTGGTCGGCGTGCACTGCCGGCACGGGCGCGGGCGAACAGGCACCATGCTGGCCTGCTACCTGGTCTACTTCCAGGACATGGCGCCGGAAAGAGCAGTCCTCACAGTGCGAGTGCAGCGACCAGGTAGTTTCGATAATTTACGAATATAGTGCGGATCTTAAAAGCGGCGGAAATAGGAACTAATATTCCGCCATGTGAAGACCATGGCCTACGACGTGAGCATGATGAAGACCGGGTGAAGTGGAGGAAGAAAAGTAAGAAAGCAGACCCCGGTATAGATGCTAAGAAAATGATGATTCCGCCACGTCAAAACAGAGACTGATAACTTGGAAAAAGACCTAGTGCCAGTCTAGCGTCTACTTTCGCGTTTCTGATACTTCCTCCAAAATATCATTAGCGCACGGTTTAGTGGCAAGATGGAAAGGCTCGTGAAGGTACAGTCGTCTGCTAGAAATCTGTCTCATTGCTGTGCTAACATAAGCTAGAGTTGACAAATTCTATGCAGGCGGCAGTACGTGCTTAGTCCATTTATGGGTGCATAACACAAGCTTTGCTTACTATGTCCTAGCATATTTATTATTACCTTACAAGATGTATTTGTAGAGATACCGTAGCGGCTTATCTCATTGTTTTAATATTTCAGGTTCCTGCGAAACCTACGAGCAGGAGAAAATTGTTTGCCATTACCACGACTGCTTGCGTGGCACCATCACAAAGCCAGATTACAGGCTTGTTGAAGACAAACTGTACTTCAATAGCACAATGAAGCACATGTTTAGTGATGACGAGCAAGGACAAAATGCTGATAATAGTGGACTGGAAAAAGAAGATGGCGAAGTAAAAGTTATACAGTTAAAGAAGCGGGTAAAATCAAAATCCAAAGCTATGGTTATCAACCATCACATTTATTTTTAAATAGTTGTTTATTTACAATAGCTTATGTTATTTACAAGACAACTTTATATGTTTACATTTTAATCATGTAATAAAAGTTTTGAAAGTCTTATTGAACTCTTCCTAATATATAGATCCTGAAGGTTGGAGTGTGTGAAACACAGTTTTAGAATTAAATCAACACTTATAATTAATTTCAAATACTCATTAGTACATTCATGCAAAAAACCAAACTGTTATGTATGCAAGTATGCAAGTCTGCTTGTTTACCTTATTTTAGAATGAGATGATATAATGCAGGTAGTTGGACAAACAAGTTCCTTAGCTCTAATAAACATGTATTTCAGTTAACTCATGCTTTTATTCTAAATTCAAGACATATTACAAACAATACCAAACAATTTGAATTGTTAACAAGGGACAGTATTTTTTTTATATACCACTTAATTGGCAGACATGGTAGACGTTTGCAATACCAGGGATATTACTCGTGTTACTGACCTGGTAAAAACTATTTCAATTCTTACTTATACAATAATTTTTAACCAAACCCATATTTCAACCTGAGTGCTAGTTATTACGTCTTAAAACTTGGCAGCCAAGTAATCCTGGTTGCGCCCATGGTCTTGGGTTCACCGTCAAGCTGAGAACATGCCGATCTCTTTTCACCACAACATTAATGCTTGAGCCGATTGAGTGTCCAACTACGTTCATAAGCTGCGAAATATCTGTGAAGTTCTGACTGTTTATGGAGCCAAATTGTAGGATTTCATCATATTCATTTAGCCCCTGAAAAAAGCATTATTTCATATTAATAATTTAATTAGCTACAAATCAAGCCTAACCTATACATATACATATGATGTCCTCACTGGATATACTTACAGCTAAATCAGCAGGCGATCCATTATGTACAATCCCAATTGTCGCAAAGCCCTGGTCGTTCTCTTCAAGTCCTGCATCTCCACTGCTAGTGACAGCGGTACCATGACCATTGCCAACATGGCCGTTAACATGACCATTTGTCATATGGCCATTTGCATTGGAAGTAGTGGCCGCTTCATTTGATTGGCCCTGAGGCAGGAATTGCGAATGAACATCTGCCAGACCTTGTTCTATCCGCCTCATTAGATCTTTGTGGTCATGATGGAGGCCTGGAAATTTATTCAACAATGTAGATTATTTACAGTACAAGGGCAGGCAAATGATTGATACACAGTACAAATGCTGAGATCTCAGACTAGGTAAGCATAATAATATCAAAGAGCTATCAAAACTGCCTTTAGCGCACTGCATCAACAGCATGAGTACAAACCATGGATACAATCCCAAACTTAAACGTAAAAATCTCCCAATGGATACAATCCCAAACTTAAACGTAAAAAAAAAAACGATTTAAGACTGAAGTCTAGCTCTACTTACAAATGATTCGGTGTCTAGCGAAGCGGACATTGCGCACATCGATGTCGTTTCTCGGGTATCCCTCATTATCAACTAGCGGTTCATGCATGCCGACATTGCCATTGGTTTCCAGAATGGCAGTCTGATCACGGATTTCACTTTCAATACGGTCCTTCTCTAGTATTAAGCGTAATACACGGTCTCGGGAATTGCCTTCCATGGTATAGCCAACCATTACTTAAAAGATAATATCTGTTTTTATATAGATTTTCAACTTCTCTGTACTGCAGTACAGAGAGGTTGCCAGATAGGTATTTAAAAATTTCCCCTGGTTCTCAATTAAATTCAAAATGATACATTTGTATAAAAAAGCCCTTTAAAAATTTCCCAAGTGCTTAAATTATTTTCCCCAAATTGATACATTTGTATAAAAACTACATTAAAAATGTTTCCCACATATCTCAAAATTTCCCCAAATTGGGGAAAAATCTCCAATTTGGCAACCCTGCTGTACTGTTTTTTACAATCAAAACAATGCACAAAACGAGTTTCGATGACTCAGCTCAGTAGCTAGCTGTCACTTTGACATTGGTTTTTTTAACATATCTGATGTTGCCAAGCTAAAAAATAATACATATCGAAAAAGATCGTTATTTTTTCCATAACGATTAGTTATAACAGTTATTTCAAAGTTTTGAGAGGCGAAAATGCGCTAGGAGTTTCAGATGAGGAAGAATTTGGAGCTTATAGAAAAACCTTCCGTAGGATTTGTCAAAAATAACTAGTGTAACCAGCAAGTAATTCGATTCTCTCGCTCGTTTGCCTTCCTTTATGTAAGGGACAATTTACATTTCGGTAAGTATCTACCTACAGTAGCGAGTTAACTAGCATGTTTTTCAAGTTAAGTTGTTTTCTTCGTTTAGAAGCCATAAGCGAGTTAAGTAGCTTGTAGTCCAATAACTTGCATTGAATAGGCCGCCGTCCTATTTTTCGATGTGTAGACAAGCGAGTTTAGTATAATGCATAAGTTCACGCAGTGCACGTAATATTGTCAATATGAAGTGGTCAGATAATACTCCCTTTATAAACATAAGTTTACTACAAAGTGTATTAATTGTTGCAATAAATCGGCGATAGATGCTAGTGGGAATGCCAGCAAACTAAACTCTCTCTCACGGTTGGACGCTACTTATTTATTTATATAAAAACTTTATTGCACAAATTACAGCAATTAGCGGACTTAAAGCCATTGAGGCTTATTTACTACTTGCTGTTTAATACCTACAGTCCGATAACTAATCTCGCTACTGTACATACCGAAATGTACATCAGCCTTGTAGGCCGGCAACGTATATGCTACTCCCCGGGTGTTGCTCAAAGTTCAAGTTCAGGTTCAATTCATTTTTATTCAATATAAATATTGTCAAAATACACTTCTTCAACGATACACAGTTGCGGATGTCTATGGGCGGCGGTGATCACTTTTCATCGGGTATCCCGCTTGTTTCTTTGCCTCTGTTTTTTTCGGGATCCGTCAGTGTCCCACTGCAGGACAAAGGCCTCTCTCCCATTTTCCCCCTTAGATCTATTTGACCTGCCTCTGTTAAAAAAAAAAATATTTCAAAATGGTGCTTTTGCAATAATAGTCAGTGAGCCAGTATCTATTACAGGGTCTTAGAAAAACATTAGCGTTCTTTTATAGTAGGCGAATACAAAAAGACTGTGAAAGACCTTCACTACGATGCGTGCGACGTGCATTGTTTTCCCCCGGGCAACGTTAGAAAATCTAGCGGGTGCACCCAGAGTTACTTCCCGTTTTGAAACTCCTGTCATCGTTATCTGGTGAAGAGCAGTCTTATGTAAGGTAGCCTCTTTAATCCCAGTCCAGAAAATATTGAGATTATCTTCCTACCGTGTCCCTACATCATGGAACAAGTAATAAATACCCAGCTCGACAGTTGCCTACCTAGAGGGATTCCAGTTGACTAGTGACCAATATGGATTCTGCAATGGTCTCTGCGCCTGTGACTATCTGTATATCTGATTCACTGATGGCCAGGTTAGGTTAGGTTAGGTTAGAAGGAGGAAGCATAAGCCATCAACCTGGACATGACATAGGCATTTGATCAGATCTGGCATAAGGCCACTACCGTAGCTCAAGGGTCCACGTTCTTCTTGACGTAATGTGTATATTGGTTTTCACCTTCTTGTCTGTTCAGAGTACTCAAGTTCGCTCACTCGGATCGAGATCTGGCGTCGACATTTCGAAGAAGCCCAATTTTGGGATCACTTGGAGGGTCGGTAATCATTTAAACAAATTGGTCTCAAAGAACTTAGGGGGTAGGTACTTAAATCAGGCAGTGCTTCATTTTGGTTTTAAAGAGCTCAGGATCATCCAGATATGGACTGGTGCACATGCCAACTCCTTCCACTTTATTCCATCCAACGCCGCCGGGCTGTTCGTATTGTCGACGATCCCGTGTTCACAGACGATTTGGATCCTTGGCGTAAAAATAAAACCAGAAAATTAATTTGTTACTCTTTATTTTTTATATTTTGAAATCAATAATGAGATTTTAAAAACTGTAGCTCATCAGAATGATTACAAGTTCTTATACAAAAAAAATTGCAAGCTATTTAGTAGATTTGCTTTGATTTTACATTAACAAATACAACAATGATTTAAATAAAAATGACCAGATTAATAGTTTTATAACTCTAATAATAGACTTAATCGTAGTCAGATTTATAATAAAAATTAACAAATAAATGTGAGTGTTGGTTAACATTTTTAACGATAAAAAGGTTACATTTTTAAAGCGTTTATTTTTTTCTTTATCAAAAGTATTCTTAGCTTTTATTAAGTAAATGTCTTTTGCGACAACGTGTACTTTAGTTAAATTACTTAAAAATAAAACGTTCACTATGGAATTTACCGTGAGCAGATTTTGTCTCAACCCGCGGCTTCGCACGCTCCGGCTCTGGCGACAGCCGCGCGCGCTTCCCCGCTTTACAAAGTTGATTTTCAACACAACAAAATAATATTGTGCAAATAATGCGCAAAAATAAATCACATACATAATGTAACTACAGATAAACATGATTACTGTCCGAATCCAAACGTTTAACCAACGTTTACAATGAACACATAATATGTATAGATTTAAATAATAACATGATTGTGCATTATAAAAAAAAAAGATAATCGTAAATAATTCTATTATCACCTTAGCGGATGTCAAGATGCAATTTTCCTAGGTCTATCACCCACACAGTCTGGCGAAACTGAGGAGAGAATTATGACTGGGAAAACGGCGCCTCGCTATCCTCACAATAGTCCAACACAATGGTCCCTAAAGGAAAGAAAACATGTTACAAAAAGATTACAAAATCACACTTTCCATCCTGCCTCGAGATGAGGCCCTAATACGTATTTAACATACAAAACGTACACTAACAATTATGGCAACGTTGACAATAAATAAATTGGGACATATATACATCGAATAAATGAAATCGCTGCAAGAACATTGACTGTTCCTTTAAATGTAACGGGGAAAATACTGACGGCACAAAATAAATAAAAATTGTCCAAAGTGCACAAAACTGCACGGATCGTAGAAAAAAATAAGTATACAAGGCAACAAGTGCAGACTTTAAGTTTTACTACTACCAACTATTACTTTCACTTAACTAAAAAGCCACATTCGCAAATTCGTTTCTTTAAGCTTGGCTTACTTCGCGAATTGGTTAATTCATTGTTAGTATTATTACAATTATATCGGCACTTGCCTCTACGCTTTGCAAGTCGTTCTAACGGATTAATTTAAAAAGGTGGGGTATGTTTAAATTATTTGGCCTAAATATCGATTAAATTTTTTGATAAAAATTGGATACGTGTTTTAAATTTATTTATATTTGGATTAGAGCGACTTGCATGTGCGCAGGTAACTAATGAGGTCCTTAATCTTTTCAGTTTCGAGTTTACTGAGGGAAGTTAAGGACTGGCATGTTTTTCGTCTACAATCGGAATGGTTCGCGTTTCTCCGTCGTTGTTCGTGTGGACGACGGAGTTCCTCGTCGGGAGCCCGGCGTGGACGGGGCTCCGTTGTCGGAAGCGTCTGACGGCTTCCTGAGCAGTCGAGATACGGCTGTCTGCTGCCCTGGACGCACTGGTGTTGTGCTGCCGGACGGCGTCCTTTGCCTAATACATAAAAAGTAACTTAAAATTTGATCGCTAAAAGAACATTACATGCACCAAGCACTACTGAAACAACTAAAGTGAATTTCGTTGCTTGCCTATACCGAACTACTGCATTTCCTGTTGAAAATAAGGCACTAAATTTAACTAATGACAATACATGAAGTAAGTTTGTCGATCTAAGTGATCCCGACCCTAGAATCGTAAATATGCGCACAAAAATAAATAAATTAAACAAATAGCAAGCACTACGATACAAATAAATTGTTTTACCTATTCAGGTTACAGTTAGTATGGTGATCCTTTAGTACGGGAATACGGCTGCGGCCGGGTGTCTGTCCCTCGTTGGAGGCAAACGACCCGCTCCTTATGATGTTAGCGAGCACACAGACAGACAAGATAGATATTAGTTAAAGATAGAAGAGAAAATTAGACAATATCACTGTGCACATGCCAAAAATTTAGATCTAAATGTGCAAGGGCTTGACTGTTACAGAGCAGTCTTTATGTGTGGTCGTGGTTCTAGATTTTTGGATGTGCAATAACAGGACAATAAATGATAATAGAAAAAGACATTAATATACAGCTTATGAAAAGAAAATGACTGTATAGATTACTGCGTTTGCATTGTGACACAAAACGGAATATGTAAGCGCCCATATTCAGGTGAAACGTGTGTGCATGTTTTTAGCCATTACAAAAAACATGAATGAAGTATCTACAGTTGTCGAGATATAATAGGACCACTTTGACAGCTGTCCTAATGTGCTTATTTCCACGACATAAAAGTTCATTTTATTTTAGGCGCAACCGCGTGATCGCGTACGTGAACTTTATATCGTGGACGCAAGGAAATGATGACAGCTGTCAAATTAGGCCGATTATATCGCGATTACTAAAATATAAGTACTAATTTTGCGCACCTCATGAAGTATTGGGTTTCGCTGAACACTTATATCATGGCAAAGCTTCCCCCCTGAACTTTTAATATTGCCAAACATAACGCAAGCTGTTAGTACAATGCACGATACTATGATATAAAATACATGTGAATAATGACAATGCGGGCCAAGATTATTAAAAATAATGGATGAGAATGAGTCGAGTCGACGATGCTTTCGATGGTGATGAGTGGGATGAAAAACATCAAAATTCAAAATTCAACGAGCAAAAATCGAAGCTGGCGTTCTACAAATACCCTTTGACGACTCGCTGGGTAGGCTTGGACGAATCGCCGCTCGACTCGCTTATATTACTTTCATATTCATTGTCGCTCGTCATTCCAGATATGCTGAAAAGCGAGGAGTCGTCTTCCGGACTCCTCTGCTCAGACTTCCTTGAGGGATTCTGGGAGGTGGGACTGGGTTCCTGTGAGGTTTCCCTTGATTGAGATTTGCGGGACGTGACTCGTCTTTCGACAGACGGGGTCCTTTGGGAACGGGAGCCGACGTAAACGGGGATCTTAGTCCCTTGACTCTGGAATGCGGGATGGGTATGAGAGGATTTAGGATGTTCAGACGCCATTGAAGATGGCTGGGAATGTGTCGAGCTATTTCGTGTCCGTTTTCGTAATCGATGCATGCGGAAGGAAAAAATTCAATTTAATAATCGCCCTGACATATAATACTTACAAATAAAATATGTGTTAGTTTCTCACACTTGCAAACGAAGCTGTTGTAAATTAGTACGAATAACCATTGAATTTTGAGACCACCACCCTAAATGGTATGTGCACCCACAACCGTATCCTACTACGAAAATTCTAATTTGCAGTCTGACTACTTATAATTTAGATTCCTTTTGGCGTAGGGTGTAACCTTTTTCAACCAATCGACTTGTGCTGGCCCATCTCAAAATGCTTCTTTCCCTCAACAAGCTACGTGCTGTTTCCACACTGTGTTTTCTTCCAGAGGTTTACGACCAAAATTTTCGGTTATCAATCTCTTGAATAAGACTTCACAAACATTTATAAAACTTAAAGACACCCGAAAATAGTGGCCTTAAACTGTAGCTGCCAAACAACGCATATCCAAACTGTCAATCGGTGTACCTTACGAGTGGCGGTACCGCGGATAGTGTCGGTATACTGGAGGTGCGGTACATCGCGCCGGGGTACCTGCGCGGGCGCCGCCGTCAACCAATGCTTAGTTATTGAACTGAGTTATTCCAGGTTTATCTTTAGCAGGTCAAAAATGTGATAAACTTGTAGTTTTATAGTATATCATATCAAATTTTAGAAATACATATCAATAATAAGTTACGATATTAATTCTCAATCACATTTATCTCATTTTCGACACCACTGTAGATAGTACAAAATGGGTTTAAACGGTTGTAGTGTTTGAAGGACAAAAGGTTATCGGACATGTCACGGGATTATTCATTGGCTTGAAACATTGACATTGAAGCAAAAACCGACCGAAGAACTCATCCAAAACAATAACAACCGTTTACTTTCACCCATTAGCAACATCACACTGTAATACCATTATGTAACTCTATGACAATCGGAAATGTTTCATTTCGTTATCGTTTCGTCATACCCACGACTTTCGTACTGCAATTTTTTCATCTAAAGAATGGAGGTAAACGAAAACGTTGTTCATCTAATTGTAAGTAATCATCGTTGTCCATGGCACTAGGGTGAATGGTGATCTTACAAATAACTCTTGTTACACAAACAGTTTCGCAGATAATGCCAGATCGAGCAGGTGATCACTGCCTAGACGTCTAGGCAGAAACGAATCCACAACGAACCTTAAACATTCCTCTTAGAGTCACATAACCCGTCCGCCACTTGTCTAGTAAACCTACCTTCCGCTGGCCGGCGTCAGGAATCCTGTAGGCGTCCTCGGCCGCGAGCCGTTGGGCGTGGTCGCCGACAGCTTGTTCGCGTTGGCGGCCGCGCGCGCGAGCGAAGTACGCGTGTTGGTCACCTTCCGCATCGGAATGCGGGAGGGGGTACCTGTGTCATCTAGGGAGGGGAAGGGGGGATTTATAGTAAAAAATTAGGTAATACTAAATTGAAATCGATAACCCTAACTAAATATGAGGACAATATAAAATTACAACCAGTCTTTAAACATAGACCCGGTACAAGATAAAATACCTAAAACCTTTGACCTGCGATTATTTAAATTATCAGATAATTAACTCCAAACCATAGAACATTTTAAAAATGAGAACTTTTATATATTTTTTTTATTGTACATGAAACAATGTTACAAAGTTAAGACCTTAAGATTACAAAGGCGATTTTTTTGTCAGGAGACTGATACAATAATAAATAGGCTTCATCCACGTACCTGTGCTATCTAGAGACAGATTGGATCCATGTCTCGAAGGTGGTTTCGACCCAGTCCGGGAGCCAGGCCGTGATCCTGGTCTGGACCCTCCGGGCGTTAACGTTGACCTGATGAATGCGACGATTAAATTCATTTGCCAAAATACATTATTTAGGCGCATTCAATGGCAAAAAAATGTGTTTTTCGTTTTGTATCAAGTTCGAGCACCCTCCATATAGAGGCTGCGGAAGCTCACCTAAACTAGCTTAACAATAATAATAAGTACGTACCTTGGCGCACTGGGTTTCCTGTACCTAGCGCCGAGGCCGCTGGCGGCTTCGTTGTCGCTGAGCGAGTCCGGCGTGCCGGCACTGAGGGAAGACCTCGACGCCCTGCCTGCTACGCCTCCCCCCGCAGACATCGGCACCGAGCGAGCTGTACGTTCTCGGACCTGTTTGTTATTACACTATTATAGATACCAGTCATAAAGGGAGGATTCAAAGTCATATAGCATTTAAAATCATAACTCGATACTCCTGACTAGTATCCAAATGATAAACAATACATGCCAAATTAACTAGTAGACTTGACAAATGAGACCTGTACAACATAGACAAATGGACTCGCACAGTTGACAAACAATAAATGGACCAAATAAATTGACCAGCTGCAAACAAATGGTGACTGATCAATGGTGCACACTTGACTATGACTATACTTGTCGCGGCATTAGAGGTCTATCACATTATAGAGCATAAATTCTAGTTTCGAGCCATAATTATTGTGGTGCTTTGTTCGTGTAGATATGGTAGACCCTTAAATGCCGCGGCCTGTACAGTATTACCCAGTGGTATCCCGGCGAAGGCTGGTAGCCGTGGTGGTGGCTATAGTGGTGCGCGCCCGGCGTGGTGGAGCCCTGGCTGCGCGAGTGCCCGTATATGAACGCCTGCTTAGTGCCGTGCGTCGACCCCACGTGCAGTGGGTACGAGCACGGGAGCTCCTCCCGCTGTCTGAGAGCCTCAAATATCGGCCTCAGTTGCTCCATGAACTCCTCGGCTAGACGCATCAACGGGACACTTATTAAGGAGAATGAACCGACACACACGTCTGTGCCTTCATAGTGCCAATCGTTTTGCCGGGACGCGACAGTTTGCGAAGTATTGCGACGAGGTTAACAATTAGTCCACACGGTTGCACGAGTCACGCGGTTTAACGGAACGCTGCGGGTGATGGGATCTGGCGGGGGAGGGATGAACGAAATACGTTACCATAACGTCCGTAATGCGTTGACGTGCCACCTCTCCAATACAGTGGGTCCAATAAAACAATAACAAACAACACCAAACACTACACGAGGCCTGTGCGCCAATGCATAGCTGATCACACTAATGCAATACGAACAAACGCTACGAGCTCAACACATGCGGTCACGAGATGGCACCTTGCATATGGATGCGGCTAGATCCATGTACAAGTTGCAACAGTGAAAGCGAAAAATAAAAAAATGGTTCCCAAACCGATGCTCTGCCCAACAACAACTACTGTGCAGTTTATGTGATACTTGTGCGAAATATAGTCTAACTAAAGTATAACCTGTAGGGTATAAGAGTGTTATAGAATTACTGGGCGTTGAGTTCAGCACTTACCTTGGTGATTGGTCCGGTGGACGGGGGCGTGTTGGTGTTCGAGCGGGGCGTGCGCGGTCTGAACGCGGCCATGCTCTGAGACACCCCGTCGGCCAGTATGAATTGCTCGCGCAGTTCGATGTTGGTGCGTCCCTTGGCTGCATGCGGCGTCCAGTGCGGCCACAATGGGCGAGGAAGGAGCGGGAGGGGTCAAAGAAACCGTTCGGTAACAGGACGGGCGGAAAATAACACCAAAGTGTTAAAGGGACAGCGTGCAGTGGTAGTGAGGAAGAAAAAAAAACAACAAACAAAATCAGATCATGTCAAACATTAAAACGCAATAAAAATCAAACAAATCAGGATTTCGTAATAATGTGCGGTTAGGAATAGGAATTAAATAAGATTAGTTTATTCTCTCACCAATTATGCAATAAATATAAATCAAGAGCAAGATTTTCGACGGCAACGTTATGTTCGTATATATTTTTTTTTTATGCGGTTTGTTCCAGTATGTTTTATGTCATCCAGTCATGAAAAGTGCGTATCAAAATAATGTTATATGCATAAAATGTCGTGTTTCTAAACTATGAATATCTTGCACTCGCTTTATACGCAAATACATCCATTAGTAACTACACTACTGAATAAAAATAAACCTTTGAATATCATTGAATGCAAATAAATTTCATATGACGTCATGCCAATACCAAAAGCAAAAATTCACGACAATAATCATAAATTTTACCTTGAACCGTGGGAAATTATAGTACAAAATATTGGTACATAATTATCAATGCTACAATAATACTATAATAAATTCTACACAATTGTTGATTTTGTATCGTAACCTTTAACGATTGGTGCACAAAGCTAAGTAAAGCTTCGGTTACAAAAGCATCAACAGTGTAAAATGTATACTTAAAATTTAAATTAAAAATATAACCCGGCGACTACTGAATGGCAGATAAAAATAATATATAAAGCCACACCAATAAGTTATCTTGCTATGGAACCTTGTCACTATACACCTAACATAATTTAATACTATTTAAAAATAACAACATTATTTCAACAACAAATGTAATAAGTATTACAATATATAAATTACACTAAAAACGTTGATAGTCATACTCAGTAGTTGCCAATAAGTGTTGGCCAATTGTTTTAAAAGGGTAAAATTTAGATAATTTTGTAATAGAGAATGACGATCACATTCAGGAAAGACAGGTTCCAGTAGCAGATGCTCTATCTTACCGAGCGGACAACAAGCTTCATGCTGTTCCGGCCTGCTGGGGTCCGGCAACGGTAAAACTAATGATACTACTCATGAAAGGAAGGTATTCAAGGGATAAAACGCAATTAAATTAATAATAATAAAAAATAAATTTAATAAAGGATCACAGGATTTTGTTGGAACGGGTAAAGCGTATACGAATTAGTAAATTAGTAGCAACATCAAAACTTTATGTGGACATTTTTCAATGCTTACTTTAGCAGTACAGTTTTTGCCGAAACTAGCGTAGCGCTTTCTTCTCAAAGTGCGAGGTTTTAGAATGATAGTGAATATATTGCGAATTACTAGTGAATATTTACGTGTGTATTCATTGTGCTACAGTTGTATAAAGTTGTACTGGTTTACGAAAAAATTCAAAACAAAAACCGCATTATGAAACATCGATAACGTAACGCCATCTAGCGAGAATAATAACCATAATATCGTAGTATTGTTATTACAATATTATAATAACACTCGATTATTAGCATTTATTAATCACCAAATATTTGAGAAAGATTACTTTAATCATCCGCCACTCTCGATAACCAAACTACCAAAGGTTCAGTCTTTACAAAACGCACGGTTCCCTGGCTTGGTGTGTATAGTACTACAATATTCATAGAGTGAACACGTATTTTTAAATTCAATTTATCATTTTGAGTATTTTTTATCAAGTAGTCTCCTATACTAAAGAAGTGAATCGTTATCATGACGATTTACTTGTATCGAGTACTTAACGATATATTATTCGCACAACGCAGGCTGGCAACCCTATTCCTAAGCGCCATGACTGCTGTCGACTGCGCCGACTCCGCGATCGCATCAAAAAAAAAACAGGAACAATGGAATTCGGTTTCGGATACGGTCGATCGTAATTTTGTGGACGTTTGTTTTATATTGGCTTGTAGACTGTGTGATCCCAAAATGACTGGAACTATTATTGAAAATCTTAGTGGACGGAAGTTGGGCGTTTTAGTGACGTTTTTACTTTTGTGTCAACTAACATGTTTCCTGATAGGCGGGCTGGTCGCACCCATGCCTGCGAACGCTCAGAACATCCTCGGCACCGTATGCAGAGACACGACCACTGTGAAGAACGACACTTCGACTTGGTTCTACAACCGCGGTAAGGGCAAATGCAAGACGGTCAACCTCGCCGATGCGCACCAGGACTTGTCCGAGACTGACATCGTGTTCGCGTTTCAAATGCCGGTTCCTCGCGAAAGTCGCGTGCTGGATTACTCGAGGTGGCAGCAGAACCTGATCGGAGTGTTGCAAGTCGACATTCGATACCATTCCCAGATGGAACTGGACCCGCGGAGCATCGTCACTATCGACGCGAGGCTCGCCTACCGAAACAAGGGGGACCCGGACGACCAATGGAAGTTATATACGCAATCTGTTGAAAAACGACACCTAGACTGCGATATTGAGATTAAATCTGAAGAACATCTCTACAACTGCTCGGCAGTACCACTATTTGAATTGGGGTCTTTATTCCATGACTATTATTTGTTAAATATAAGACTGCCAGTCGACAATCCGAACATGAATGCACACATTGGTCACATACAAGACATGTGGCTAACTGTAATCAACCAAAACGGAGGATTCACTAAGGTCTGGCTGTCTCTCAAGACGGCCTTCTTCCCATGCATCATAGCTATACTTGTGTGGTTTTGGAAAAGAATCCATTTGTTGCAACGAAAACCTGTCTTATTAGAGAAAATGTTGCTTAGTCTTGGAATTTCATTATCTTTCCTAAACTTGCCAATAGAATATTTAACACTGCAGTTTGATCTACCGTTCATGTTGTTGCTAGGAGACATAAGGCAAGGTGTTTTCTACGCTATGTTGTTTTCTTTCTGGTTAATTTTTGCTGGTGAACATATGTTAATTCAGGATGTGTCTGCTCAGAGTTCACTGAAACAGTACTGGCGCCATCTGAGCGCCGTCGCTATGGGTTGCATTTCATTGTTTATATTTGACATGTGCGAGCGTGGTGTGCAACTTCGTAATCCTTTCTACTCTATTTGGGTCACTGACTTGGGAACAAATTTGGCATTGACTTTTATTATACTAGCTGGGATATCTACATGTGTCTACTTCCTCTTCTTGTGCTACATGATCTGGAAGGTGTTCACGAACATGTCACAAAGACGCCAAGCTTTGCCCACAATGAGTTCAGTTAGACGCCTGCATTACGAAGGAATCATCTATCGCTTCAAATTTCTGATGCTAGCCACATTGCTATGCGCTGCTCTCACCGTTATTGGATTCATACTGGGTCAAGTTGCTGAAGGTCAATGGAAATGGGATGAAAATATTGAGCTGGAATATACATCAGCATTCTTCACGGGAGTGTATGGAATGTGGAACATCTACATCTTTGCTTTGTTGGTTCTTTATGCACCGAGTCACAAACGCTGGCCGGTCGCAGAGGCAAATCCGGACACACAGAACTTGAGTGAAGAGATTGAATTCAGCCCTCTCCCAAGCGAAAGGTCTACTAGTGAGATCTCATCGCTAACCTCCTTCATCAGAAAGACTACAATTGACTAGATTTAGTAAAACTACAGTATTCTTGTAATACCTAAGATCTCACTCAATTTAACATTAGGTATTTAGAAATGGTGTTGGCACCATACCATTGTAATCTTTAAAAGTCAATATTTTGTAATACTGAACAATGTTTGTAGTCAAATATTTGCCTAGGGAAGTGTAGCCCACTTTAGAATTTTTATCTTTCTGTAGGAACATAGGAACAATAACCCCAGTTTAGGAGATAAGCGTTTTTATACCTTGCAGATGAAGTCTGTACCTAAAATAGTGTAGATGTAAACTGCTTCCCACACCCTTTAGTCTGATTCATACTTAAAGACTAGAACGTGTTAGTCATATAACCGGTTTGGTGACCTTGATATTCTTCAAATAAACCTGTGCTTCCAAATTTAACATTCTAGATAGATACTAAGATTAAATCCGCCATTTTGAGTTTTTTCACTGTGATAATTTTCTATGTAACTTTTTTAATTTATACTTATAGATTTATGTTTTCATAAGTAATTTTAAACTATTTAATTATGATGAACTGTTTACTTTTTGATAATTTACCAGTACAACTATTTTTTTTTAGTTTGCAACCGTATAGCAAGTAAGTTTGAATGCATTTGTAATTTTATATAATTAGTCAACTTAGAATTGTACGCGAGTAGTTTATTACTGAAAATAAAATCAATCATTTTGAAATATTTGTTATTTTTGTTATTGAAACACACTTCTAGACAAACTTTCTGAGAGTGAAACGTTTTCAAAGAGTTTGCCCAGTTTCCTTAAAAAGTTAGGGACATGACAATTATTAAATTAGTTTTCCCATGTTATGGGTTAAAAACATAAATATTGGTTACTTATTTATCCCGAAACACTTGATTGACACTTTGAATATCACATTATTAAATTAAGAAAGTACATACAATATAATTAAACTTAATAGATAAAAGTTTTACAGCTAAGAGGGGCACACATATTTTAAAAAAGTCGCCCTATTAGCTGAAAACCATAACCCCTTTCGATTATTCTTCACAAAAGTCATAGATATACTGAAATATTCATTATCAAAGTAGCACAAAATTGCAATGTGGACTTTATCTCAGTCATAAATAAACAACTACATACTAAGTAAAAGATGACTGAGACCTATGTCGATAGGTAAATCCAATTTGCAATTTCATGTAATAAGTATTAAAACTGAGTAATAAGTATGAAGAGATTTCCATTTATAATAATTATATTAATAAGATTTTGAAGTTAAGACTTGAGAGCTTTTCAAAGACTCTCCTCTCTCACTCAAAACACTAAATAGTTAAGTAAATGTATAATTGTAATCTCTTCATTTAGCAACCATTATCACTGAATTGTACTATCATTCTACAACTCCTACTACCTGACCATATGATAATCCATAAAACAATATGGACTAAGTGGAGAATGGTGGACCTTTGTAATATGTAAGACTTATGGGTAAGGAAGACAAGGGCAAATATCATGGTTATGCATGCACCTTTAATTACAATGTCTTTATACCTTTACATTGTGAGTAGGAAACTGAATTGAGGTTCTATTCTAGCAATTATAATTTCGTAATAACAAACTACCAGTCTGGACTTTTTTATTCGTAGGCAGACTGTAGGACAATATCAGTGATCATGTTTACAATCTCTCAGTAAAAGATTATGATAGAAACACTTTTATGACTAACTTATTTTACCTGTACCTCAATTTAACTGAAATTAAAGCAAGTTGATATAATCCTAAAGGCGCGGTTGGCGGGCTGTGCTCATAGAAAAAGTGCTCACATAAGTATTTGAACAAATTTTTTTTGACAAATAATTATTTATGAGACATGTATTTTATTATAGAATACCGGTACAAAATATCTTAGAAGATAAATATACTTGAACCAAATTACTGTTATTAGTTTACAAGTAGACCTACAGAGTCGCGCTTTTAACTAAAAACTGATTTCCCGACAAGGTTCTGACGTATCGCAGCATTTACAGAGTTTTTAGCTTTAATGCGCTTATTACATTTGACTAAATTTAGAAGCAAAATGCGTGAGAGCAAATCAAAGTGGAATGTATTACTCACAGAATAAAGTCCATTTTTGAATCACTTATAATATTTTGTTACGTGTCGCTCCGCTTTTCAAAAGCCGTGATACAAAAATGAACCTTATTTTATAAGCAATACATTCCACTTTGACATGCTCTCACGCTTTTTGCTTCTGAATTTAGCCGGGTGTAATAAGCGCATAAGACAGTAGTGTGTAGCATAGCACAGAAAACTGTTTAAATTTATATCTTTAGCCACTTATCCTCTCGCACAGCCCACCCCCACGAACCCGCCCGACCCCGAAGGTCATTTCGACCCCAGGGGTCAACCCCAGCCCCTCCCAACCCCGGTACGTACCTCGGCACGGGTCGTTCTTGACTAGGAACTCGTCGAGCGCCACCCAGCCGCCGCCGACGCGCACCATCACGGTTGAGCGCAGGATGCGAACCAAACGCAACTTTTGCGAGTCGCCGAACTGGTGTGCGGGGGGTAAAGTTTTGCTTACTTATTATAGAAAACGAGTTATACACTACCAAGTGAATTTTACAATTATAAAATAGTAAAACTAACCTCCAGTACCTACAAGAGATTATAAGAAATTCTCATTTAATTTTTACCATTTGAAAATCAAACTCATTATTTTACTTTCATACAAATTACGTATTCATAACACAGTTCATATCGGATTCTCATTTGATCAATCATTAGTTACAGAAAACAGTTAATAGTCCTGGACTACATCCGTACGCACGGGTAACTTTGACTTGCTTAGCGCCTAAAATCCTGGCTAGAAGGCCGCGCAGTTGGTACTACAAAAAGTAGAAAATTAATTCATAATATTACACAAGTTACTCACCCGATATTTCCCCTCGCCGACCTGGAAGACCCTGAACTTCTGTCTGCAGGTGCAGAGCATCACCAGCCGCTTCACCTCGTCGTGGATCTTGTCCGCGTCCGTGGGGGGCCCGCGGCGCTCCACCTGGGGTTAGGGGGGGCTGTTAAAGGGGGGTCTTAGGGGGATTCGGGGTTGACAACATCTAAGTTCATTTCATTTATTCGTGGTATCACAGTTTTCAAAATATTTCTAGAACGTTTCTAGTAAGTAGTAGTCGACAGGGAGTTCTGCCTCACACCTTGGAGCCAGATGGGTCGCGAACTGTGCGGTTCCAAATGAACTTTCTCCCACGCACACTAAGGTTGTGGAATGAACTACCTGGAGAGTACAACATGGAGTTCTTCAAGAAAGGGGTTAAAAGGTTTTACGGGGTCGGCAAGCTTGTTTGCCACCTTAGTGGAATAAAAAAAAAAAACACCGTTACACCCTATAAAGTAGGGGGTCTTGAGGGGGTACTAACAATACCTACGTTTCTAGTAACAATCTGTAGAGTACAATACAGAATCCATTGTACAATAGAAGAGCTTAAACCTATTATAATAAAGGTATTTTTGCGATGCAGCTAAAGAAATAGACGCATACACAACC
This sequence comes from Blastobasis adustella, assembly GCA_907269095.1. Classification (NCBI taxonomy): domain Eukaryota; kingdom Metazoa; phylum Arthropoda; class Insecta; order Lepidoptera; family Blastobasidae; genus Blastobasis; species Blastobasis adustella. The sequence goes on from OU026132.1 coordinate 6,938,972, forward strand.
CGGACCAGTAGTTCAATGAATACTTCAACTGATTGACCGTATTTTTGCAGTAATTGATTCGTAAGCCTAATTGTGTTGGCCATTATCTGTCTCTAAGCCCCAATATATAATCCTTAACCACCAGGATTTTAATAAATTATCGAAAATTTCCCGTGTTTACCCTAGTACTACTGGTAGTACCACGGGTCTTTTTTTTCACCTGTTTTCTTTACAAACGTTTGTGCACAGGAATTACATTCTTAAGGTGATAATGCACTTACGCTCTTTTATTGTACCTTTTACTGACTATATGATCACAACGCTGTAAGCAAATAATACTCACAAAGAAACTTATTGAAACAATATAAATGAAGACTACTAGGGTTAGGCGCTGTCCTATTTGGCAACCGTAGTGTGGGTCGCCCGACCAATAGGAGACCTCAAAACCGCCCGTCACACAACCGTTGCCATTTAAAACAGCTCCTTACACTTCTAAACTATTCTAAATTAAGAGGAACATTAACTTTTATTTTGATACATGCACTTATTTCTAAAAGAATAAGAGAAATTACTAACCAAACACACCGCCTGCCGTATCCAAGGGTACGATGCAAGAACATGAATCGATATGATAATATTGGGTGATCAGATACCAAACACAGCTTTTGCAATATTGTAATGATAGCTTATCTATTATGTCCAAGTATGTAGGTACATTTTTACTGCAGAAATTTGCAGAAGATAAGGTTGTAAAGTAGGTCAACTAAATATGTTTATAAATTATTAAGACATAGACCTCTAGAATTCGTATTACTTCCTTTACTCTTTGCGTTTTGTTTAAATTGAGACGAATCTCTCGAACTTTGTGAAGAATTCTAAAAAAATTCCGAGTTCTTTGGTCTGGTCTCTCTCTCAGAATGAAGAGTCGTTGTGAGTATATTATGTGTCACCTATCAGCCAATTCATCATCATCATCATCCTGGCGTCATGTCCCGGCTTCGTCCCCGCGCAGCACGCGAGGGCCCACGGTCCGCCTTTCTGCTATTTCTGGCCCACCTCGCTCGGTCTTCGGCATCTCTCGTGGTGAGCTTATTGGCACGCATATCGTTCTTGACAACGTCAAGCCATCGCTTCTTGGGCCGGCCTCTCCTTCCCGTGCCCGGCGGGGGCGGCATAGCCAGACACTTGTTCCCCACATAACTTGCCGATCTGCGCAAGACGTGGCCATACCATCGAAGGCGGCACTCTTGCAGCTTATCTGCGATGTCACGGACGCCAAGGCTACCCCGAATGTGGGCGTTTCGAACCCGATCCTTCCGTGAAACTCCACACATCCACCGCAGCATCTTCATTTCCGTGACACGCAGCTCCTGCCTGTGTCGCTCTAAAAGGGGCCAAGTCTCGCTATCGTAAAGAAGAGCAGGTCTAACGATGGTCTTATAGACCTGTCCCTTCAACTTTATCGGCATTTTGGGGTCACAAATGACACCTGTTACCTCCCGCCATTTGGCCCAAGCAGCGGATATTCGGGCCTTGACGTCGCCATCGATGTCCCCGGTTGAGCTAAGCACAGATCCCAAGTATCTCACCTATCAGCCAATTGCTAGGCAACATTTGCTGCCAGATATGTAATGATTCTATTGTCTCTTTTAAGTGTCTTTTGGTATCAGCTGATCGCTGGGCGACACTTGCTGCCCACTTACCAGCTGTGAGTGAAATTTATCCTATTGTCGCAGGTGTCCTTTACTTGCAAAAAATTTTACTTGGCGTATGTAATATATGTAAATTGGCAACAGAAACTGTAATTTTCATACAAGATCATTTTTTAATTGAAATGGCAAATCCGATTGCATTGAAACTTTATATGTCAAAAAACATTAAGCTACCAAATGTATATCATTTCGTTTTCACAACTACCTTCCTCACAAAATTACATTTGGTTAAGTACACATCAGGGACCCAATATATCCAATCAGCTGTTGGCAACAGCAGCTGCCCACTTACCCAGTCGGGTCTCAAAGCGGCGATGAACTCCTCCCAGTCGATGAGTCCGCTGCCGTTTCGGTCGAAGAGATCCGCCACAGCGCCCATCTCCAGCCGGGACGTGTCGAATTCTGGGGGGGTAATGGGGTTGTAGGGTTGGGGTTTTGGGGGGTGATCCTAACACTTATGAGCATAGAGTGGAGTTACTTATTCGAAATAGTTTACTAATAGTAACCGTTATATTTTGGAGGCCATTACAATGCTCTCCTCGCGCATTGTAAAGATAATTATTAACGAGAATTATCAGCTTGAGGACCTGTGTGGTTCAGTTAGTTAACATGCCAGTCTGCCAAGCAGAGGTTCCGGATTTTATTCCCGGCCGGAACCGAAATTGAAATGATAAATTTTAATTTGTTACGATTCTGGGTGTAGTATGTATAATAAGTATACATTAAAAAAAGGAAATAAGTTGTTTATCAGTTCTCTAACACGGCGCTGTGTGAATTTGTCCAAGTTATTTTATTTATTTGTTTATCAAGATAATTTCGCATAATAACGTGTATGTATAACGAAATAATCAGAAAAAAAAAAAAATATCTTGATAATTATCAACACAACTACTGATCTCAATACTCACTGGTATTGATAATTCCGTCGATGAACTCGTTCCTCGGTATGAAGCCGTTGTTGTCCTTGTCCATCTTGCGGAACAGGTCCGTCAGACGGCTCTTCTTGTGGTTCATGAACTTCAGGAACTGGGGAGCAATGGGGATGTTAGCATACAGTTGTAGGGTAAGGGTGGATAGAACACTCCTACATACTTTAAGCCGTACATTTGAATCGCTCTCTGTGGTTAGGCCCTCCTTTTTTTAGATGAAACTGATTGTGCGATCAGAATGGACAGTTTTGAAGTTTTTGTTAGTATGATAAACGGATCGCGTGATCAGATTCGCCAAACACTCATTTTCAAACTAGGGTGTTTATCTCTAGAAACTCATTTTAAGTGGACAGGCCATACTGTCAAATAATCCGTGTATACCTAAACGTAACAGAATATGGCTGACGGATGTGCCCAAAAAAAAACTAGAAATCCCTAGTATCACAGCACATACTATGGCGAATCGGTACGCTCATGGCCTACCATCGCCATAGAACTTCAACTATCGGAGTCCTCTTACGGAGCAAGGAGTTTCTATCGTCATTAGTTTGTCTGTATATTAAATGACAGGAACGATTTAACGCATGATAGAGACATTATATTTTGTAGATATTTGACTCAATATTTAGTTCGAAGTGGTCCCTCCATCAAAACATTCAAAACTCATAACCTCATAAAACAAAGTCGATTCCCGCCGTTTGTTCCTATGTATCTACGTACACATAGATATTTTAAACTACGCAACGGATTTTAATGCTGTTTTAACAATAGATACAATTATTCAAGAGGAAGGTTTATAAGCAAGAAAAAAAGGGTAAGTAGGGGTAGGACGCTACGCGAACAAAGTCGTGCCAGGTCCACTTGTTCACAATATAGCTGAAAAACTCACCCTCTTTCTCCAATCGTCCCAGCTGAAGTTGGACACCCTCTGCAGCTCCTTTAGGTGAGCGAGACGCTCGTGCAGCCGTCTCTGTCTCTCCCACGCGAGCAGCCACACAGTACGCCATTTGTCCCACAGTTGCTTCACGCGTGGTGACCGGAATTCCGGCTCGGCGCCTTTGCTGTTTGCCGAAGGTGCGGCGGTTAGTTTTTGATGTAGAGTACGGTAACCAAACTTTTTATGGGAAACGCGAGGGGGTAAAAATTACTCAAATCAATTTAGAAAAAGGTGTGAAGTTTTGCTTAGAATTGCAAGCTAATATTCTCTATTCATTGGAATTAATGTCTTCTACAGGTATAGTAGACAGCACATTAACCTACCAAAAATTAGTATAAGATGGCTAGCATTTCTATGGCCACGCATAGCAAGGTTAGCTCCCTTTATACTTGTTTTGGGTAGATTGATGTGCCGCCTTTTGTACACGGAGATATCTAATAGAACGGGGTCGCGAAAATAAGAGATCGTCGCGGTATCAAAGAACCACTGTTGGGGACACCTAATATACATGTAAAATGCATTATTTAGACATTACTGTCCTTATGCATGCGTAGAGCACGTAATGAGGAAACAGATTATACAAAATAAAAGATGTCTACATTTTACCATGCTAATTCAAATGCAATGGATAACAAATCAGTCAACTTTTACCTAAATAATACTGAAAATACCTACTTGAAAATACATTACATACATTTTTACAAGTAACTATACTATTTTGTATGTACTCTTTCATTGTCATGCTTCTAAAAAGATAGGTAGGTACCTACATCAACTTTGCACACCAAGTAGTGTTTGCAAACAGATGAAATGCATAGCTGCTCAACTCTACCAATTACTTGATAATAAACTAATTCATATATAAAGCGTTGTTCAATGTTATTTTCCTTCACAATAGTTTGTTCACAATTTACGTCAATTCCTAGTTGAATCCAAATAAAATAATGTATAATGGCAACGTGGCAAACCTTACCCTGACAAAACACCCCACAAACATTCAATGTAGCCCATACCCCATTTCCACTCAATCCCTGTTCAATATATTATTACTGCAAACACCACTTGTTGAAAATCCACTCAATCTCTGTTCAACATATGAAACTCTCTTTAGCTTGACCCTTTGACGTGTAGGAATATAGTAATTGCCGGATATGTTGGCAAATGAAGATGTGGCGGCAAAGGCTAAGACCAGGTGGTGTGACCAGAGATCCAATGGTCCGACAGATATTATATATATTTATATTTACATATTATTACATATTTTATATCTTTCGATATTCGCTATTGCGATGTAAGATCGTATGACGACTAAGATATTGTACAGACTTGGTCAGCGCCATCTATATGTGACGCATGCCAACTGTCTGTAAAGCTTCCCTATTAGAGCGATAGATGTCTCTCAAACCGTTCAACTCAACCCCAAACTACTCGGCTATAAATGACCCCTACTGAACTAAATTAACTCTGAACCCCCATTCAATGCATGACCCCATTCCCCAAGGGAACTCAGACACCCCAGGCCGTAAGCATCTTACCTGCCCTTCGGCGGGAACCTGGGTCCATAGTGCGGCAGGTTGCGGTCCGGAGTCTCGCGACCGGGGCTCACGCGGCTATGGGCACACGCAACAATCAGCTCACGGCAACAAGGCACACCCCACACCGGTTTGTTACGAGTATTAGTAGTCTTGTTAGATTTGTGGTCGGTCGATCAAGTGGTTAAGACTTTAGCCTTGTTTAAGGTGTATATTGTGGATAGTAGATCAAGTGGTCAAGTACCAGAATTGCAGAATTTAATTTTGTGGTTGAAATGGTAAGCGCTTGTCATTGTTACAGACCAGATGATGATTTTTTTGTGGTCGATAGATCAAGTGGTTGGGATATCAAGTTGTCAAGTGATTGGCAGGTGACAGGTGATTTTTGTGTTTGATAGATCAAATATTCAAACATTTGGACTTGTTAGAGGTTAATTTTGTGGTCGGTAGATCAAGTGACTGGTCTTATTAGTGGTGGTCAATGAGATATCAGTATTATGGTTCTTAGGTGGAGTTTAGTGGTTTTGGACCAGTGATTAAACACTTTCGTGGATGTCAGGTCACGTAATGTCGAGCCGTTTAGTGTTTTAGAAGCGGAGCGTTATGCGGATGATAATGTTTGTGAGAATTTATTTTTATGTTCAGTGATATATGTAATTTAGTACACTTTTTCGGTTATTATTAGTTAATGTAGGTATTGAATTTAATGTGGATATTAAAATTAGTCACTTAAAGTCATGATGATTTAGCTATTAATCATATCGTTTTTTAAATTGAATTATAATATGTAAATAACACTTGTGTAGTATATTTGCCATAACCCAAGCTAAAACAGTTCCAAGCAACATCAACAAACCATCACCAGACATTAATCACGAAATGCAAACTCCATGACATTTTTCGTTGTTAGTCGCAGCAAAATACGAGTTACCCGCAATTTATACGCAATTAAGTTAGAGGGTAGAATGAAAATTTATATGATATTGAAGAGCCAATTGCAGTTTCCCTATGACATGTGTGAGAAATATGCGGTAGTTGCACTATCGTACTTATTTATAGAGAAATTAGGTTCCATTTTACTTTGTATTAATCGTTGTAGGTATATTTTTGTAATAAGATCTCTAGTAATAGCTTTTATCCGTTGAATCAAACTACCTTTGTACCACAAAGTACTAGCAACTAGATAGGTAGATGTTTAAGATATAAGGCTACATTTTTTACCTACTATAGCTAATATTTGATATACTAAAGTTAAATACAAATAATAACTATTTACCGATTATAATAGAATCCAAAACGGCTGCATACGCGAAGAGTAAGCAAGAAAATAGAGAAATTGTTATAGGTAAGTATGAATTTAACTAATTAAATACCAAACTACATAGATAAGTAACTATATAAGATTCTAAACCAATTATATGACTAGCTTACTATCACAACAATACTTCGAAAGTACAAAAAGCAAAACCATTCGCAGCTAATAAACTCCAAAAACTTCAAACAAAAGCATCAAAAAGCATTCAAAAAACAAAAACAAGTATTTCAAAATGACATCGAACCTTCCTTTTCTACTTCGACTGTGAATCCGGGACCTTGTGCGACGAAGCGTGACATGGATGAGACAGAAGCCACATTTACATAGGTTAGAGCGAGACAAAGCTATGACATTGAGGTACGTCGTCGGACCCAAGGAAATAAAGGCTTGTTAGTACTTCGTGGTTTTTTTTAAATAATTTCCTTGCGTTCGACGACGACTGAGACACAGTTATAACAATGAAAGCAGATGAAAGATATTAAATAAAAAATGTAAAATAATAAGTTGAGTTCGAGCATATTTATTTTTTAACATTTGTGTAAAAAAATTGTGACACTAATGAGTAATATTTTTTTAATTACACAAAAATGACAGACTAATGTTTTTATATCGGCAATAGAGTCATAGATGTCCAAATCATAACCAATGCTTTTTAAATATGCTCGTTATTCATTTGAACAAGTGAAAAACAATACCAGAACAAAACAATGAATTGAAATGAAAGAAAAAAGGTAATTCCGACAATGAAAACAGAAAAAAAACACGAGAACAGACCTGTAACGCCTGGAACCGTAGTAATCTGGCGACACCGACCTCTCTCGATTGAGATCGTGCTGGGAGCCTCGGCTGTTGCAAATGACGTCACAGCATGCAATGACGTCACAACATGGCGTCGATGACGTTACGTGCGAATGGGGGGAGGGGGAAACAAAACGAATATGAATAAAATGAAGGCACATAACACATAAATGCAAATGAAAGATGAAAGTACACAAAATGGTGATGTGGCAAGTTTTTTTTTTCATGGCCATAGCATAGCTTGTTTGCCACCTTAGTGGTATAAAAAAACATAGAAAACTGAGCCGCTAAGTCTTATAGAAAAGAAACACAAAAAACTAACAGCACAAATACTTGACGATTACAACAGTAAAGTTACAATATCGGCCACACATTTTTCACATCACAATACGACTGATATTACACATAATTAATTTTCTAGATTTAATAAGCTCCATACCTACCTAAATTGATGTATTTCCATCTCATTTCTGACCACAAACGAAACGCAAGAGTAAACGTGACAGCCATACATGAGCATTATAGATTCGAGTATTCCATCACCATGCACGAATGGAATACCTTCATCTCGCTTCCTCATAGGCAAAGTCAGCATGGCAGAATGAGATGGAAACATTCATAAGTAGGTAACGAGCTTACCAATAGAATTTGATTCGGTTAAGTTACTTACCCAGGCGTTCCTTTGGTAGCTGTCTTTGCAGACACCTTCCTAGGCGTAGATTCGCGACCTTGGCTCTGGCTCTTGACCTAATAGGAATGCAAGTGGTTTAAGTCGGTTGTCATAGAAAACTAGCATGTTTTTTGTGCTACGCAGTGACAAACAAGCAGACATGTAAGTGGTAACTGTTGATCATCAACGATCATACATTTAGGTTGCAGGCAACAAAAATACAGAACCGCAGGTGCGTTGTCACTGTGAGGACTGAGATGAATTGCCCTACACCTGTAATTGCGGTGGCAATGCAAGCATTGTTGCTTGGCGGCAGAAACATATAAGTCGGTGGTGATCACCCAGGCCGACTCTTAAGGCTTGACAAAGCCCTATCACCTAATATGCTTATCCTCGTCATCTTCATTTGAATAAGCCATATATATTTATGTGGCTTCCTAAAGCTATACTAAAGCGAGTTACCAAAAAAAAGGTCAAATGTGCAATGAAATATTTTCATTCATGTATTGATGAATGAAAATATTTTCAGCCCAAGAAAAATCCCATGTAACCAAAATATCGCTTAGCTTACGCCCGATACTGTTAACTGTCAGTATATCATTGCGAAAGGGAAAGGAAAGGGAAAATCGACCTTATTACTGTGTAACGTGCAACTGAACTTCAACCTTAGAGTAATAAACATTAGGTCGAGTTGCCATTGAATCTGCTCACAAACCTGGTAAGCTTTGCAGACACGGTCGACCTCGTTCTGTCTCTTCTGTGTGTGCTCCATCAACTCCTTGTGGTCTTCTATCAGGCCTTCTAGCAGCTCGATGGACTCCGGCAGGGGTTCCGCCTCCAATGCTATAAGGGGAGCGATGATTAGATATCGATACCGGGTCAAAGAGATGCAATTTTTTTATGCTACTCAATGACAAAGGAGCAGACAGCCCACCTAATATGATGGTAAGTGGTAACTGTCGCCCATAACATCTACAAATTCATTTCTTACTTTGTAATCTAGTCAGGAATTTCTTTAGAAAACAGTGCGTAAAATTCAGAGTGATTTTGAATCAGTTCTTGATACCAAAGCTTAGATTTAGGCTGGAATTAACAAACAAGTTTTACTATAAATAAATAAGATGTTTCATACATTTTGGCAGAGTTCGATTTCAGCTGATTTTATGTCCGCGATTTCAGAGTTGGTGCAGTAGTAAAAAGCCAACGCCCTCTTCTTTTTGTAGTGTATGAGCCTAGTCTAGAGCACATATGCCACTCGTCAGTCGACATCGATGTACTGGTGACAATGGACGTGTCGGTGGTGTGTTTTGGCAAGCCACGATGTAAATACGACAATATATAGATACTACATAGGCCGTGTGGTGTCCGGCAGAGTAGAATAGCACCAACCCCTTACACTCGCGGGTGTCGTACAAGGCGACTAATGTGTTCAAGGTAAAAGATATGGTCTCCGTAGGCTGGAAAATGGGTAGCAGCGTTTTCCATTGTTATATTTATAACACTGCGATTTCCAACCCACCCGCCAAGTTTGGAGATTATGGTAAAAGCTTTCGTGGCAGAGGCCCTAAGTCCTGCAGTGGGCTGTGATGATGATGAAATCAAAACATAACCACCAATGTCTGAACGTAGCCAATTTGATACTCACACAACAAGGTGCTCTCGAGCCCAATGAGCCATTGCAGCAGCTCCTCCAGAACCAGGTCTAGGTCCTTCAGGCTCTGCATGTGCGCCTCCAGCTTGGTGCCGCGTTGCATCGCCCATTGCCACACCTGGGGGGGAGGGGTGGTTGGTGAGTGACTTAGGTGGAAGGTGGGTTTTTCTATTTTCGTTCGTTTCTGTACGGCAAGCACAAGTATGCCCGCGACATAGCTCGCGCCGCGAGAGCGCCTTTCTTTCCTTCTCTCAATAATAAGATAAAAGAGATGTCTGTCGCGCCTTTTCTCGCTAACCGCGCGCGAGAGCACGCTTATGCTAGCCGTAGTGTATACTTTTGTTTAGTTAAAAATATCGCTCTATCATTGTAATAGCTAATTTTCCAGTTTTAATGAGCTATGTAAACGCTAATAAAAAAGAACTCCCACACAAAGAACAATACCCTTACCGACAGAAAAAGTTGGATAGCCCGTAGGGAGTGGTTAGTTTACTTAAACTCAAATATTTAACTAGTGAAAGTATATATAATTGGTATATGTTTATTGTATATATATTTTTTTAAATAGTGTTAGTATTTATAGTATTCATTTAATTTAATTTAATCTCAAATGTATTTCTTTCACTTTTATAAATATTTTTCTGTTAAGTAGCACCTACTTAATTACTCTCTGCATGGTCTGCTGGTTAACTGTTAGACAAAGCCTCAATGGCTTTAAGTAATTGCTGTAATTTGTGCAATAAAGTTTTTAAATAAATAAAATAAATAAATATTTTTTAAACTACAGAACCGATTTTAATAAAAAAAAAGCTAGGAACCATCTCGATTGGCTATCTAATAGAGATAACCGCATCCAAATTGATTCATACGTATGGGCTCTACGATGCCACAGACAGAGACACAAAGCCACAAACACACGTCAAACACCCCTTATTTTTAGTCGAGGGATCACTTTTAACATTCCCATTATAAAATATGACTTCACAAATATCTGATCACCTGTGCAGGAGAAACTTTGGCGAAAATACTAATTACACCAGGGAACACCGATACCAACTTGGTCGGTTTACCCTTCATTGACATACTCATTTTGAATTTATTTAAATCACTAAATAAGAACGAAAGAGGAAGAAAAACACATTATTACAACAACACTCGCGTATATGGCTTGCAACACAAAATGCATCACATGATTTGGTTCCCCAATAACAACAACAAAATTATTAGATTATTGTAATCAGTTTTCTTGATAACAGTAGAGATTACGAGTCGACTATTCAATCAAATCTTTAAGACAGAGATGGAAATGAAATCGTTTAGCTGCGTTATCTTTTTATCGTGTATAATTATAATTTTAGGTGATTGATTTATTATTATTTTGAGTAATGTCTGTTTTATTCGAGCGAGAACAATGAACAATGCGAGAGAGAGTAAGAATATTTATTACTAATATCATAAAGATGAAAACTTTGTATGTTTGCAAGTTTGTATGAGTATATGTATGAGGGTACACTACTCCCGGGTGTCATGGGGTGTTTACATCCTGTAGGATAGTTGGATGTTTACGTAGATCCGAACTGTACTCGAGTGAAAACCGCGAGAAGCTAGTAGTAAATAAAACTCATGTGTTTCTAAAGAAGAGACGTATCTCGTATATGGCAGGATAGCCGCGTACACGCCATGACAGATACTGCATTGCCAGTAACAACTTATTACGATCGGAGCTCGTGAAACGATCATTCCATCCGAATCACCGAATCAGTGGAACAGTAACCGATGCTCCTACGGTGGTGTAATATCGTGGTGAAACTTGTATATTGACAGGATTGAAAGGATTGTTGATCCACGCACCTCGTCCCAGCGGCTCTGTATGATGGTGATCCAGTGCTTGATGACGGTGACGGCGTCGGGGTGCGCCTTCCCCAGGATGGAGTGGGCCAGCGCGATCGTGTCGTCCTTGTCGCGCTGCTTTTCTTTCAGCTCGCGGATGAACCTGGGGGGTTGTTCAGTGTGATAAATAAATAAATACAAATTTGATTGCCAAAATTACAACCTTACAGATTATAAACGTACAATTATAACAGTCTTCAGGTTCAGACATATATCAAGTTATATTTTAAAATACAATACAGTTCATATTAGGGCGGAGATCCTGACTCGTACACTAGGATGACCTAAGGAGACAGTAAATCCTCAATTTAGAATTTGATTTTTGTTTTCAGCCATTAGTGGATATCGGTAATATTTGGTTGGTGATGGTTCTTTCGTTTGTGGTGGGTGGTACTTATTGGCAAATAGATTGGCTGAGAGAGATTTATAAATAATTATTATAGTCATTTACTAGAGAGAATTAAAATTTCTAAGTCTCAAATATAGTATGGAACCGTCCGTAGAAAGAAACTTAATTGAAAATATCAATATTTCATTCATATAAACACAAACTGTCCCTTATATAAGTAGTTTATCGGTTTTCTGACACCCATAACACAAGCTTTGCTTGGGGCTAGACGGCGCTGTGTGAATTATCCAAGTATATATCTTTTTTATTTACGATATTTTGTAACAAAAAAGTAATAAACAGATTGAATGCAGCAGCGAGTATCACTTTCACCAGACAGCCGCTAGTCCGGTCTACCGCAAAACAAAGAAAAAAATAATTAAAAAACCAAGCTGGTCACCTCTCATGGTCCCGGATCTGCTGCTGCGTGTCCGGGCCGCCCTCGGGCAGCGCGCCGGAGAACCGCAGCTTGGTCTCCGCGTCCGACAGCCATTCCAGCAGCATGTTCACCGACTTGTGGAGCTTCTCCGCCTGGGGACAAGTACCAGCGTTATTCAATTCATGTTTTGATTGAGAGAGGTAGGGAAAAGTATAGCGGAGTATCCCGTTCGAATTGGAGCCCGACTGGGGAAGTACCTCCACTTTACAGAAAACCGCAGCTAAACAATACTCTTTTAAATAGCATTGTGTTTCTGCCGGTGAGTAAGGTTTCCAGTGCTCCATGGGGTGGGGATTTGCTGCCAGAGCAGCGTGTTATGGATGTGGGCAACGCATTGGCGATACTCCTGGTGTTGCCGTGACCTCGCATCAACAGGTGGCCTTACCTGTTTGTGTGCCACATAACACAAAAAAGCCCTTTCTCCCACACACCCTTCTTCAACCTACCTCCTTCAAAGCCTGTTCCAGTCTAGTGCCCCTTCTCTCACTAAGGCTCTGGACCTGGTCCCAGGCCTGTTTCAGCTCGCTGCACTGCTGCCTGATGGCCGTAGCGTCGTCCCTCGGGACGGTGGCTTCCAGGTCCTTCCCAGTCTTGAGGACGGTCTGCATCTGCTGCTCGCGGGAGTGCAGGTCTTCTTCGAATTGCTGGAAATTGGAGGAGGGTTTAAGGGTTTGTTTGGATTTTTTAGCCTATGGATATGGATGGACGGCCAATATGTGTACGTGCATGTGTAAAATAAAGACTTCGGGCGGGAAGGGTCTCATGTTACATCTTGCACGTGCAGTAATGCAAGAAACACAAAACTGCAGTCGTGTTAGATTTCTCGTCATTCAAGGCCCTAGGTTCGTGAACGAACTGCCGATGCAGAGCGGGGCCTCTTCCAGTAAGTTGGAATATCTAGTAGGTTGGTATACCCATCTTGTAGATTGGTGTACCCACCTATTAGGTTGGTTTACCCATTTTGTAAATCGCTCTAGCCACCTAGTAAGTCGGTCACCCACCTTGTAGGTCGGTCTACTCACCTTGTAGATTGGCCTATCCACCTTGTAAGTTGGTCTACACACCTAGTAGGTTGCTCAACCTACCTAACAAGCGGTCCACCCACCTAGTACGTTACCCTACCCACCTAGTAAGTCAACCACCCACCTCATAACTCGATCTACCCACCTTATGCTGCTCAATGAGCGCCATGACAGTATCCAGGTCCCCATGCAGAGGCGCATCAGCGGCCAGCTCCTTCTGCCTTCGCCGCAGCCACTCCAGAAGGGCTGCCATCGCGTCCTTGAACTGGCCAGAGTAGAGCAGGGCCTCCTCTAGTTTGCGTTGTCTGGGGGGAAGGGGGGTCATTAGAAACTGGCTAAGAAATCAAGATAAGCAAATAGAAATGCCAGGTGGGGCGACAAAATATCGAGAAGGTGTGTCGCCACCTCGCCCATTACTGCGCAAGACTGTACCACTGCGCAGTAACTGTCAGGTGTCTGATGTAATAGACAAAAAAAAGTTATCTATACATCTTTATGGTGATAATTTATAGGTTATTTCTGTAGTAACTAGATAGAGAACACAACTGTGCTGCGATAAAAGTTCAAGACCTTTTAGTCACACTACACCACTGGAGTTAGATCCTTGAAGCACTCTTAAAAACGTTACTTATCTATATTTTTCCCCTCGAAAAATTAATTGCAAAATACCACGTTTTGGAACAATAGCAAGCATCATATCAAATAACTATATGTTCACTTATGTAGGTGCTTACATCGATCACTTCGAAAGGAAAACCAAAGAGAGAGTGTTTAATAGAATTGGGAGTGTAAAATCAACCTAAATTTGAGTAACTAGGCATAACTAGACATTGGTACAAACCTGTCAACAGCCTTAGAGCAGACAGTGGTCCACTTGCTCTTAAGGTCGGACATCATAGTCTTGAGGGTGGGCTCGTCGCCCTTGGGCGCTTTGTCCTTGAGATTCTTGCCTGTCTTCATGGTCTGGTCGTAGGTGGGCTGCTTGGCGGACAGCGCCTTTTGGAATTCGCGGTGCTTGTTCAGTCTGTGGAAGGTATTCGAAGTTGTCAAAAAGTATTCGAAGTTTGAAAAGGTATTCGAAGTTGTGAAGGCCATTATGCCACTTTTAAAGGTGGTAAAATAGTATGGAATGCATTGAGGTATTTCTGTATGGGTATACGCATGTATATTTTTATGCGCAATATTTTTAACTAAGGGCTAGTTTCACCACCTGCTGATAAAGTTCCAGATAGTCTCTGCAGTAGTTATCTGATGGAAATCTGATTGGAACTCCATTATTATGAAATAATATATCACCTGGTCATCTGAAGATGAATAATTCGAAAGCGGTTATAATTTAATCAAAAAAAAATTGTACAAAAAAGTGAAACTATTTAGTGTACAAAAGGTGACTTAATTCAATCATATTTTAACTAAAATTTAATAAGACGGTAACACAATATCTGCCAGAAATGATAGGGACCCTAAAGTCTTGGGCCTTAGAGGTTAAAAACGGCTAAGAGGGTATCCTGTGAACGGTATCTCACCTCTGCTTGATCTTGTCCGGGTCGTTGACGGCGGGCTCGGCGTTGAGCGCGTCCAGCGACTTCTCCGTGTCGCCCAGCCAGCCCATCAGGTTGTTCCTGCGAGAGAAATTCATTAGTGCGTGACTCCACAAGTGATCCCTTTAGTGGTAAATGAGTGGTAATTTTCCGGTGGTAGGCCAGGCTCTCTAGACTGACCCAAAACTAAATGGTTTGCGGTGTGTTCCGGAGCAAAGATGAAGAGACTGAATACGTTATCGGGAATCAGACAAACGTTTCAGTGTCTTGTCCAACTGCCATAATTATCCCTTACTTGATAGGTAAGTATGCTAAATATTTAGCAGACATCAGGTGTGATAGCAGCTTTGATCAACTATTCGAAGGATGGTAGATATTAAAGCATTAAAAACAATAGTAATGATGTTATACAGGAAGTCAGTGCCTTCTCTTTACTTCATCTTGCTATATTACGGCGTATCAAATTATGCCATTCTCATGGAGAATTAAAGATGAATAAACAGGACTGCATGATATATTATGTGTATATAAAAACACGATTTTACTCTGAATCTAATAACCCACTCACCACATATCGCTGAACTCCTTGGCCTCCTTGAAGCCATGGTCCAAAGCCCTGGTCCTCTCAGCGGCCTTCGCAACCACCCTCTCCCACCGATGCTGTACCGAAACCAGCAGATTCTTTATCAGGATCACATCCTGCTTCTGACTGAAGTACTTCAGGTGGGTTCCCTTCTTGTCCAGATGTAGCATCGTCTCCCGGTGGGTTGCTACTTCCTTCTGGAAGGACTTGTGCTCCTCGATTTGGGCTGGGGAAGAAGGCAATAGTTAGATTGAGAGGTATTGAGTACTGCCTAAGTGGTAGGGAGCTCTTAAAGCACTTTAAGAGAGAGATCTTCATTGATTTCTCACTTTTAAGTGATAGAGTAATAATAATCTGTCACTTAAAAGTGTCAGGAGCTCCTTAAAGCTTCGAGAATTACGGTGAAATCGGGTATAAATCTTATAAATTATGTCAGTGATCGAAAGGGACTTTGTGTCGGATGACAGAGCTGAATATTTAGTTTCGAGAGTTATTCGGTACTTGGTATCTACATAAAATATTAGCTTTTCAAAAACTCTCTCTTCTAGAAGTTTGAGAATGGAACGGTAATGCGAGTTCAAAATTCTACTTAATGGCATACTAGAGAGATACATGTCACTAAACGTTGTGCCAATCTGTCTGTACAAACATGCCACAAACTTATTTGACAACGTCGCTGTTATTGGCATTGACATGTCGGTTCAAATACATTTCAAATTAAAGTGCTGAAGTGAAAGTATTTTCACAGTTGGCCTCAGGGTCAGGTCAGGGCCGTCAAATAAGTATGTGGCTGGATACAAATAAACCTTTACCTAAAAGGAGCCCCTACAACTCATAAAATTGTGATTGTATATTTAGTTGACGGAATAGTTTTTTTCCTTTTTTTTTAATTTAGCACTTATTCTTGTCCATGGACGGCTCTATGTCCAAAATCTTAGCTATGGACGAAGATTAATGAGTTTGAGTCCAAATCCCCTCAACACTCACTGAGCAAGGTGTCCATGACCCTGGAGACAGGCTTGGCAGCAGTGAGAGTCTTCTCGGCGCCAGTCAGCCAGTCCACGAACGACTGCAACGCGTCGTGGAACTCTGTTGCTTCCTTCAGAGCTATCTCCAGCTTTATCTTCTTGTCTGAGGCTCTGGGGGTAGAAGGGAAAGGTTGGATGAGCTGGTAATATTTAATATTTGTAGACTCAAAACACTTGGCGATCGTGTGCTATGATATGGAAGAATAGGGGGAGGCCTTTGCCCAGCAGCGGGATGTTTCAGGCTGATATAAATTAATAAATAAAAATGCCCAAAATAGGGCTAGACATGGAGAGACATCAAACTTTATAACAACAAAGTTATGTATACACATCCATGTTACAAATAAATTACATTGAACTTTGAACGTATTACTGGGCCAATAGGGATGATGTTGTCAATAAAAAAAAATTGTTATCAAAAAATATTGAACGCGTATTTTTTCTTTTGTTACACAAACAAAAAACAACGCCGATACATTGTCACACTTTCAGTTAAATATTGCTGTGAAGTGACGTCACGAGACCCCCACTCCTGAACTTTCATGCGCTTTATCTTTGTCTTTATTACCACTAGAGTATTAAATACTGGCGTTTGTATTATTTAGTTAATATCATGATGGAAGAAGGGACCAAATACTCGGTGATTGACCGCTCGGATGACAATGATATTGACACTGTACTAATCAAATATATCAGGATTCCAGATTCTCACCTAGCGGTGACGTTATCCCATCTGGACTTCAAGGTCTTCAGATTCTGGTGCAGCAGCGACGTCGGGTTGGGCTTCTCCTGCCGCCGGAGGTACTCCTGGCCCTGTTGTAATACGGCCTCCACTTTGGGCCGGTTGGCTTCGATCTCGTTGTACACCTCCTGGATTGGGGAGTAGGTGTGTCAGTGGAGTTCTAGAGAGGGTAACGTTTTGTGGAAAGCTTTTACGTTCTGCGGTGGTAATAGGGAAATATATTTTACACAGGGTTTGAATAAGTGTTTACAATATAGGTTTTAGACTTTCGTAATTATAACTTTTTTATTTTTTAAGATTGTTGCTTTAGGGCAGAAAAGTGTACTTTATTATTAAAAAAAAGGAATAGTCATTGCATGTGATGCACTGCATCACAAATTAATTCACAAAAACTTTCGTCCAAAATGAGGGTAGATGATACTAATTATTTACAATGTTTCAATGGCATCAACGGCTTAATTTTTACCCCGTATTTTATTTTCACAATTACGGGTTTCTGTATTAGCCTGAAAAACGGGGTAACCCGTAAAATATGGTATTGTAAAAAAATGTTATCGGTACAAAACAAACCGTACCCCAAATCACGGTTTTGCCGTGGTATGCCAGACCCGAAGATTCGTTACTTCGACTTGAAACAGCATCAGGCGTCTAATTCTCGCACTGTGACATCTCGAATTCAGTATTTTTCAAGACACACACGAGTATCTCCATTATTAATTATATTGAAATAAATGTCCATTGCAGCTGAAAAATATTTTCTCAACTATTTTCGGCAGTCGTATATTGTCGAAGATAAATTTCAGTGACGTTTTAATAAAGTTTTTTGGCTAGAGAAAATGTCGAATTTGAGATGTCACAGCGCTAGAATCGCCCCCCTGGTAATCCCTAACCATAAGCAACAAGTCCTGTACTCACCATAAACCTCTCCAACTGCTCGGAAGCGGTCTCCGGCAGCCCGCCCACAGGCTTGGAGGCGGCGATGACGCCGTCCACCTCCGACAGCCACGAGAGCAGGTCGCCGATCTCCGCGTTGAAACTGGGGGTGGGGGGGTTTTGTTTAATACGTCAAATACATTAATAATCTATAGTCAATATATTTATTGCATTCATTTATTTAGTTATAACATGAGGCAATTTAACAAGGGGGATCTATTTTAGTATATGCAAAGGATTTTTTCCGGAGTCATCCTATGCAGCATAGACTTCTAATGTCAACCGCGCATCGGCTAATGACATTTAGCGATGCTTATCCCCCCTCTGCTGGTTCGCTCTCCACTGATTGAATTTCTCCATGACTAAGGGGGCAATATAGGGTACCCTCAGGAGAAAATCTAACCTAATAATACGACAGACATATAGAAAAAGGAGGGGTGTTATAACTTGGGTTTAATTGAGTTGGGTTGGGTAAGGCTCCTATGAGCGTCGGTGGCCTAATAGTTAAGGGATCCGACTCGTACCCCGAGGTACCGGTTCGAGTCCCAGTGCCGCCAAGTACCCATGACTCTTTTTGAAGTTCTGCACATTAGTTTAACACTGACCGATGCTCTTACTATGAGAGTCATCGTAATGAAACCTGCACATTCAGACGACTGAATGTGTAACCATCTGGTCAGGCTCCCCCATTAACAGGGTTACAGCAGTCAGATGGCAGTCGCTCCACTGTAATTACCTGATCTGCCGAATCCTGGATAATGGTTAAGGCGGGCCCAGGGCCCTCGCGTGAGAGCACAAACGGGACATTAATGCCCAATTGATAATGATGATCATCTGCATAATATAGAAGATTCACAATGACACAGTCAGTGTTAGGGCGACAAGTACAAAAAGGGTCCATTCAACGCCAAGATAATCTAAAGAGAAAATACATAGAGTAACGAACCTCTGTGCCTCCCGCAAAGCATCTTCCAGCTCGGACTGCCTGTCGCGAGCCTTCTGTTGGAGCTCGCGCCACTTTCGGTTGAGAGCTTCGAGCTTCGCCGCCGTCTCGCCAGCTTCCGCTGTGCCTAGGGGGGAAATGGGGGTAAGTTAAATTAGGGAGGGGGGAGGCTTACGGCCTACCTGATGGTAAACAGGTGGTCGGCGAATCTGGTGGTTAACCCCCCGCCACATGAGTGTTTTATAACAGCGTCGCTGTTGTTGACATTGATATGACATTTCAAAATGGCGTCACTTAATTCCAGTATTGGCCCCCGGATCAGATAAGTTTGTGTCACTCTAATATTAATCATAATATGAAACGCTAATAAGGTCTTTTTAGACCCCCTGATCACGGGATCCGTTTCCACTACTAATAAAAACTTCAAACCTGTCCACTCTGAGCGCGATATCAGTTTAAACTAAAACTTAATTCAACAGAAGTAGTTTCCACAGCCTATGGAGGTTGTAATACCAGAGGTATCACTCATGTGTTGCCGATCCTGTAAAAACCTTTTCACTTCTTTCTTGAAGAACTCCATGTTGTAGGCAGTATCCTTTGTTAACCGGTTCTACTCCGGTATACTCTGTACTTAGTACTTCTACTCCAAGACTTAGTATTTATACTCAAAGACTAATCCATAGCTAGCTTCATAATACTAAACTGAACATTCTCAAAATATTTTCTTCCTACTAATTTACTTACCTAAAATATAAGTCGATATAAATATATAGTATTTCATTTTGAAAATTAATAGCAAAGTTAAATGACAAAGTAGACTGAAACTGTTTGATAAGCAAAAAGAAAGGGTTCCCTCCTGCGACAGTTCAACGAGAAGCGATCACAAACACAGATACACACGTACAACATCAAAAGCGTAAGCATTATCGCACGATCGCACGGATTGAAGTAACGTAATGGATAACTGAACATGGACGAAATTTTTAACATGAAATTCTCTGGTATTGGAATTGAAATTTTGGTATGGATTTTTCTAGAAAGGGTTTGTAATATGGATACATGGTAACGAATTCGACACGATATAGTTCTTTCTTATATGAAATTAGGTAATGTTATTACTCGTTGAAGGAAATTATGAATGTCGCAATGAATTTCGATAAATGAACAGATTTTTTACTCGTTTTATGTAAATTGACAAATAAGTGGTCTATGCTTATGGAATTAAAACATTAAAATTGGGCGATGAATGTGACAATTTTGTACCACTAAGTAAGGCTTACAGCCTGCCTGATGGTAAGCAGTCACCGCAGCCTATGGACGTTTGCAATACCAGGGGTATCATTTACGTTTTCACAAGGCTATTCACAGGAGACTGACATGGTCATAAATGCCATAAAAAATCCTTCTCCAAGTGGGACTAGAAATTGTCACATCCACGGACCAAAATGAACGAATTAGGCTGCTCACCTACGCCAGACTTTTTCTAGATATTTATGTAAGGACGTGTGTGTTTTTTTTATACCACTAAGGTGGCAAACAAGCTTACGGTTGCCTGATGGTAAGCAGTCACCGCGTGTTACAGTATATAACTTCCACTGTGTTCGATAAAAAAGACTATGTAAAATCTTCAATCATCCCCCGTTGTCCCTCAAATCTACCTACAGATTGCCTACTCTTTTCACACTCCCACTTACCACAAGTGTGAAAGAAATAGGTAGATTTAGGGACAACATCGGGAATTAGCCGAAACCTTGATATTCAAGGTACACGTCGGTGGTAAACAACGCAAATCGGCTTTTCGCCTCGTATTTCCAAAAACGCGTGCGTCATAGACGACGCTCCACGAACTCGATTATCTGACGTATACGAGCAGCCTCAAATGTAAGGTAAGGTAAGGTATAAAGCAAAGCGCGTGCCACATACCCGTACCCTGGCGTACGATCTGGGAACCAGCGTCGTTCAGCGCATCTACGCTGGGTTGGTGGGCTACGATGTCGTTGACTAACACCTTGAGCTTCGCCAGCTCCACTTCCAGGACTTGAGGGTCTCCAGCCACCTAAGAAGAGATGAGGTTGAGCTGGACAGGTGTTGTGATAACGGGAGGAGGTGCAACTTTGTTTGGTAGTCTGTATAATGTTAGATCATCGACAATGAAGATTTTTGTGTACAATGAAGACGACAAAAGCTCTGTCGTCGCCTTTGTCGTCTTCATTGTACACAAAAATTACATACAATTTAACAAAAAGTGACATCTTTTGTGAGCTCATCCTCACTCGTGAGAGGTTATAAGTTTCTTTCATTCGTCTCATTCATTTGACGTTTAAAACAGCCTGTCGCCCATACATAACATCTACGATTCTTATACTTAGGTTTGACAAAACAAAAATGCAAAACCTCAAGAGCATTGACACTGTAACCTCTACCTGCAATACCCACTGCAGCGGATAGACAGTCTCCACAGGCTTCCCAAGATTCTCACCAGTGCAAAAACATTTCTAACCATTCCTTTGTTCACTCATTCATTCACTTACGGGCGTGAGCGTGTCCAGCGTATCCGAAGTGTTCTGGATCCAGGTCAGCAGTTCTTTGAGCGCGTGTTGCAGCTGTCCGAGCCTCAAAAGCGCTCTCTCCAGCTGTTGCTGTCTCTCCACCATGCCTCGGAGCAATGCTGACCACCTGCTGTTGACTTCTGTCAGCGGCTGCTTGATGGCAGACGCCTGTTCTGATGACGTGCGCTCCGTCAGCTCTTGCGCTTGTCTGAAAGGATGCGAAGGTTATTTCGTCTTCCAAATTGCCACTCACTCCAAGCTGCCTGTTTATCCAGGATATATAGCGGTGGTCCAAAGGAGCTACTGCGGTTTGAGTTGACACGCAGACACGGAGACAAGCTAATACTATCTTGGTACCCGCAACAAAATTAAGAAGTAACAGATAGGAGTAAAAAAAATATTGGTCCCGACTTCCCCAATACAATGTAATCTTTCGGTTGTAAAATTTGCTTTGTTGCGGGTTGTGATTTTTTTTATGCTACTCAGTGACAAACGAACAGACAACCCACCTGATGGTAAGTGGTAACTGTCGCCCATAACATCTACAATGCATACATTTAGGTGATTGGTAATATTTCGTGCGCCAGCTCTTCGGACTTTAGTTAGGAAGTAAAGGGGTGGTGCACCATTTTCGGTGTAAGGGATGTGAGAGCAATTCGTGCCTCTCAAGCTATTTTGTGCGATTTATATAAGAGAGGGGGGTTACTCAGTGACTCAGTGCTTTATATACTATGGATTCAGTGTTAGTTATGTAATTTATTTGTTCATTCTATATGACGACCTGGGTGGTTCAATGGTCAACATGCCGGTCTGCCACGCAAGAGGTCCCGGGTTCGATTCCCGGCCGGGCAGAAATTGAAATGATGAATTTTAATTTCTGTTACGGGTCGGGGTGTTCTATGTATAATAGGTATGTATTTAAAAAGTATTTAAGTAATATATCAGTTATCTAGCACCCATAGTACAAGCTTTGCTTAGTGTGGGGCTAGATGGCGCTGTGTGAATATGTCCACGATTTTTTTTTATTTTTTTTATTTATATGTGGATTTATAAGTCTACAGATCTGTACTTATAACAAATAACTTTGAACGTGGTTTTGACTAACTGCTGGCTGGCATTCAGTTAACTAAAAGGCTTACACACGTTTAGGTTAAGTATAATAAAAATGCATGCATCACTTTTAATAGTTAAAATAAACTCGAGGTTATGCGTAGAACTATAACTAGAACTTGTTAATGGTATTAAAGTAAGTGATTTGGAAATCCACTATTAATTATTTGTAAAATGATGAATACAGGCGGCAAATTCTTTGCCAAACAATATTTGTTAAACAAACGACCAATAGCATAATATATAGACGTTAGATTCTAGAACTACTATGTTAAGTACGTAAAAGCAAAAATTTAAATTACAAATTGACTGCCAAGCAATTATAGCATTTGGTGTACACACGGCATTTATACGGACAACTGTACTAACTACACACACACATAATTATTTAATGGGTTCGTATCCTTGCCTCATCAAACTCCTGGTGGCGATATTCGTGGGAAGGGAACGCATAGAAAAATACAATAATTAGTACGGGTACATAATAAAAACAGTTTAGTTTGAACTGTGATTTACGGACACAAATTCAGTGCGGTGTTGTTTTTTAAATAAAACATACACAGGGAGTTATACAATGTGGGCAGAGGGTCAATATGTAAACCATCACCATAAAATATTGTTAAAAACGATACAATACTGTGCGTATACGGGAATTTCAGTATCTGGATCATAAAATAATGTCCTGCCCCAAAGTTGAATTTAAAATGTGCCTACTGTAAACAATGTACAAAAACTAAACGATAGTTATTCCTATTATAAAATTAAATATTTTCTCAGTTGTACTTGAATGAATCGCTATAATCATGAAAAAAATATCAACACAGAAGCGTTTGAAATTACATAAATAGAAAATAGCGTATTTTCTATCAAAACACAAATACTCAAATGCAAACATAGACGGGGAGTGCTTTGTTTCACATTATTGAGGAACAAGGTCAATATTGAGATAGTTAAGTCTCGACCTTAGTGACAGTTTGGTTACACGAGAAGTTATGACAAAACTGATAAAGCACTTTCATTGCCTGACTGTACAGTGCCATTTACATATCTGTTAAATGGCGAAATTAGGAACTACAGCCGCCAAGTTGAGATGTAATTTGATTGTCAGTGTTTATAATGTCTTACTACTTTCAAATGTGACCGTGGCGACAAATGTCAGTCTACTGAAAAGGTCGATCTGTACAGTGCTACAAGAATCATTCGACACTCGGATAAGGGCGTGGGTGTGAACAGTGACGTTGTCAAAGAAGACACTTTACAAGATGGTAGCGCTAGTTCCGATTTCGGCCACGTGCCAACTAATCCTTGTACACGGAAAGTTACATCAAAACTGGCCAATAATTTTCATGGTCTGACTGTACTTTTTTTTATAATTTTAATGGCCTGGAATCTAAGTAGTCTAAGCTGTATATCTGCTCACCTGTTAAGCGCCTCCACCTTCACCATATGAGGGTCGACCTCCTGCTTGAAGGAAGCTAGTTGCGCGATCTGTCGCTTCACAGCGTCGATGTCGGAGCCCAAAGGCCCGAGACGGGAGAACTTATCCTCCGCCTTGTCGAGGAACTCTTGCAGGTTCTGGAGGGAGAGAGAGATTTGAGAGGGAGATTGGTGGAGTTTTTTTTATGTTTATTACTAGACAAATAGGCAAGCGGGCCATGATGGTGCGTAGTTACCGCTGCCTGTGTACTACATTAGCAACACCAGGGGTATAAAAAAAAAACGTTGCCCCATGTCTAAAACCCAGTTAAAACCAAGTTGCACTGGCAGCCAATGGGCAAATACCAGTCTCCTTCGCTACCAAAGCCATGATTAAGATGATGGACAACGTCGAAGTTGTTTATCTTCCAGCCTTTCCAATTTAAATGTTGTGGTATACCACAGGATAAGTTGCAACAATATTGTTGCTATCTTTTGTCTCAAAAACGCCGCCAAATTAGTTGCCTTGTACGACACCCACAAGTGTATGGGGTTGGTGCTATTGTACTTTGCCGGACACTATACGGCTCTTTAATAAATATCAACATGCTTGGACAATTCACACAGCGCCATCTAGCCCCAAAGTAAGCAAAGCTTATACTATGGGTGCCAGACAACTGATAAACTACTTATATATTTTGAAATACATACTTATTATACATATACCCATCCATTATACACATCCAGACCCGTCACAGAAATAATAAGTCATCATTTCAATTTTTGGCCGGCCGAAACCGTGACCTCTGCGTGGCAGACCGGCGTGTTAACCAATTTAACTACTCAGGTCGTCAACCTAGGTTACATAGTGTAAAATATAGTCGTCTTCCATTGTCTGTCAATCTGTTCTAACCAACCCACCTGCAAAGTATCATGGAACTCCATGGCCTTCTCCATGGCATCGATGAGGTTCTCCTCCCTCCTCGCGTAAAGCGCCGTGATGTTGTCCCAGGCGTTGTCCAGGTCTTCCATGTGCTTCTTCACCTCCGGCTTGTCCGGCTCCCCGCAGAGCGACATCAGGGTCGAGCCGGTCTTGCGGACTTTCTCCACCTGGGTGAGGAATGGATTGGTGAATTGTGTGATGAAAATAATGGTGTTTTTTCTAGTGTGTGATAAAAGTGCATGGATTTTTTAGATCATTCTACTTCTGGTTAGCTAGGAAATAACGCGAACCTCGAAAAAATACTCTATTTTCTACTACTACTGCACTGCAGTAATGTGTGAATGCGTAATTCAATTATATTGTGATAAAGAATTACGATTGCAGCTTTTTTTTTTATTGATCAAAACAAAAAAATACATTAGGGTAATTCTTGACAGTATCTGCTTATTTGAACCACTTGGTTTAGATTTTAGTTATTTATTTGTCATAGATTCAATTTTCACATAAAATATAAAAGTATGTATAGAGATAAGTCATTATTACAGAAATACCCCACTGGTATTCACTATTGATGATGATGATGTGGTCTCTGCCTACCCCTACGAAAAAAAGGCCTTACCTTACGTTAACCTTACGTTATTCACGATATGAACTATGTGTCTAGTAACTCACCTCAGGCTTAGTAGTGTCAATCTCCTGCCTGATCTCCTGCAAGGCGACCTGCTGCTGCTGTATGGCCCTGGGCACGGCGGCCGGGGGCGGCTGGGCAGCCAATGTGTCGCCCAGCTCGCCCAGGGTCGCCATGACCGCTTGGAGTTGCTGCCAGAACTTGCGAGCGGCTTCGAGGGTACTGTCTAGTGAACGGCCGCGGTCGGTCGTCGCTTTTTGGACGTCGTCCCATAGTCTGGTGGGGAGGGATTTTTTTTTATTGTTAATCAAATCATGTTTATTCAGTTTAGGCTTTTTACAAACGCTTATGAATGTCATAATTTTAAACATTACAATAATTTTATTGTACATAAATAAAACAAAATGCTCAAGCGCCGCGACACCACCACTACAGACCATACAAAAATGAAAAGAAAGGGAACTCCGCGACGCTAGCGCCGCTGGTTGTCTGTCTCAATCTGTCACTGTGAGTGACCGTCAGTAGATGATGACGCTCGCTTGCAAATAGGTTAGGTGCATATTTTGTATGTGCCCAGAATTAGGTGTATTAACAGCTGTTGTAATATGGATTGGATGTAAACAGATTTAGATGTGTATATTTTAGCTTTTTATCATATTATGCACCGCCAAGTGAAATTTCTTGCTTGCGTCGGTATATTCGGCGCCAGGATTAAATGGATATTAAAACTACCCTTAAAAACTAAGTTTTTGTTGAAATACCTCCGTAAGTATTGAACTGCTATTAATTAAAGCATCATCTATCCCTGTCACTGATTGTGGTCTTAAACACAGTTCTAACCTAAAACTACCCTTTTTAACGAAGGAAAAACTTCAAAAAATACCAAGTCCACAGACGCTTTTTAATGGAACACCACAGGCCCTCTATCTAATCTATCCTCTATCTTCCAAAGTATACCCAAAAAACCTAAAATCTGTCAGCATATACAGGAGACATCCAAATATCTTAAGACATCTTCCACTCATCTTTAACCACGCAAGGCAGGAAAGAGAACCTAAAAACTACCCTCGAAACTTACTTGTTAAGCTTATCCAGCTTGTTCCTGATGTCCCTGACGGCGGGGTCAGCCTTGTTGGCCTTCCCGATGACGTCAGCGGCGGCTCTCTGCACCGCGCGGTAGGCCTCCGTGCGGGCGTCCAGGTCTTCGGCTAAGCCGTTGTTTTCATCGATCTGGTCTCTGGATGGGAGAGGGGGTCCGTTAGTGTTGGTGGTCAGAGGCACAGATTCGCAGAAATTAAGAATAAATGTAAGGGGACAAAGTAGGCGTGAGTTACTTTGTAGATAATAGGGTTGCATTTGACTTATCACACTTGATGGGAAGTGAAAATGATGACAACATGACGATGATATTGACATAATAACGGTTGCAGTGATTACAATCCAATAGACCTTTTAAAGTTAAAATTATCAGGTTTATTCGCAACGGTTTTAATATAATTCATTTTTCATTCAACAATTCTACATTGACACCAATGTCAAAAAACAAATCATCAAATCTATTTCAGAAAATCTATATTTGTTGTAAAAGATGTATAGTTTGTTGAGAAAGTGTCCGATAGATCTCTATCTTTGTTTCACGTTCTCGCTCTCTCTCTCTCTCTCTCCCTCTCATACTCACTCTATCTTAGGCGGATGTGCGGACACGGGTTCCGCCCGCGACAGCTGGTCCGCAGCGCCCGACAGCGCTCGCAGCATGCCTTCCAGCTTGTCGGAGAACTGCGATGACTCTTGTAAGGCCTGTAGGGATAGATTTAGTTAGACTTCATAATATTTTGTAATCATATTATGTAATAGACTTAAAAAGGCGTGTTGTCACCTGGAAGTGTTATACAATGGATGTACTTCGTAACTACTTTTTAAGCTATTAGTTTCAATATTATATTTTAATAAAGGTTTGGTTGTCAAAATCCTAACAAAACAAAAAAAAACAGTGATACTTCTATTCTTCCAGAGTGTAGTATCACCTGTGTTAGGCTAGATGTTAGATTTGAGACGCCAGGGGCCCTATTTTTGAAACTGCTCACATCCACGCCAGCAACTTCCCACGAGCGTCAAAGGAGGCAGCGTACGCGTGCGCTCGCGTGGGTGCGAGCGATTCAAAGATAGAGCCGCAGAGGGGCTTTCGATTTGGCTTTTGGCTCTGACGATATACTGCCCTACACACTATGACATTTTAAGTGATATTTTATTATATCACTAAAGGTTAACCAGTGTACTATCAGCCGTGATGGTAAGTTTCCTTCGCATAAATGACCAAAATATGACCAGGGATATTTTTACTTGACAAACAGATGTGACATAAGTTTTGGGATAACTATGAGAATATTTTTTTTCTTTTAAAGATCGTAAAAAATATGTCTTACTAAGATTCTGGTTTCTTGTAACCATTTCAAATTTGAATTGAGTAACTCAATAACGGTCAAAATGTTTTTTTTTTTTATCTCAACCCACCTGTTCCAGCTCCAACTGTCTCTGCCTGAGCTCAGCCTTCAGAGCGTTGTATCTCTCGCAGTCCGTCTCCACTATATCCTGGACCTTCGCAGCATCCTCGTCACCACAGAGCCTGGCCAGAGCCTCTCCAGTCTTCACCAGCTTGTCTACCAACGGCTTGTGGTTGGCTATGGATTGTTGTAGCATCTGGAAGAAGGGTAGGGGTTAGTTTTGTTTGTTGTCTATGGTTAAAGATTTGACGGTGGGTAGTCACTATGGATGGAAGACGCAGGGTGGGTAGGCCACCCACAAGGTGGACCGACGACCTGGTAAAGATCGCAGGTGGTACCTGGATGCGGAAGGCACAGGACCGGCCTTTGTTGAGATCTCTGGGGGAGGCCTTTGACCAGCAGTGGGCGTCTTTCGGCTGATATGATGAGTCACTATGGATTGACATTGTCGAGTCGGATGCTCTCTGAGTCGCGTACATAAGTTGGACACTAATCGATGCTCTTACGGTGAAGGAAAACATCGTGATGAAACCTACACGTTCAGGCGACTGAATGTGTAACCATGATCCTATCTTGTTAGGTTCCTCTTCTGGCAGAGTCACGGAGGTCAGATGGTAGTCGCTAGACTGTGAGTACCTGATCTGCCAAATCCTGGATCATGGTCAAGGCGGACCCCGGGCGCTCGGGTGCGAGAGCATAACCCGAACATTGCGATTTCCAACAAATCTGCTGAGCGTGTGATTACGACAAAACCTCCCACTAATGTGGAGTTGGCCAAGTAGAACAGTAAGCGTTACTGTTGTTGGTGACGATAAATGAGAACTTGCAAAACTTGAACCCATTGTAGTTAGACACGAATAAAATTGCAAACTACGTCGTCGAGAAATCATATTACATGTAATATGATTTCTAACCATGATCCAATTTGGTCAGGTTCCCCTGTTAACAGGGTCACGGAGATCAGATGTCAGTCGCTCCACTGTAATTACCTGATCTGCTAAACCCTGAATCATTACCAATACAACCGAATGGTTAACACTAAAATCACCATGTAATATGATTTCTAATCTTCCGAGCCTATGCATTTCTAATCCTGTTCCCTTCTTTCTCGATCTCCCCTATCCTCTAACTCCTCTTCTCCCATTCTCTCTCTCCATCTCACCTCGTTCTTATCCTGCTGGTTGGCAATGTGATCGGGCCTCAAGGCGGGCAGCGCCAACAGCTGGATCTGCTTCTCCATGTCGTCCAGCCATGAGGATAACCTGGGTAACATTGGTTAGCATTATAACTTATTTATACAAAATCCAAGTTAGTTGCGATTTTGTGAAAGCGATGTTCTGTGTTATGACCATGTGTGAGTGTATATTAATTTATGTATGCGACGACCTGAGTAGTTCAGTTGATATACATGCAGGTCTGCCACGCTGGGATCCCGGGTTTGATTCCCAGAAATTTAAATGATGAATTTTAATTTCTATTACGGGTCTAGGTGCACTATACATAATAAGTACGTATTCAAAAAGTTATAAGTAGCTTATCAGTTCTCTGGCAACCATAACACAAGCTTTGCTTACTTTGGGGCTAGATGGCGCTGTTGGAATTGTTAAAGCATATTTATTTAGTTAAATCCTCGGCACGCGTTGGGCAGCTCCAATTCGAATTGGATACACCGCTACCTAGAAGTAGGTGTGTCAGGAGATAGGAGGTTGATATGTCAGGTATGTGTATGTGTGTCTATCCGCGAATGTGTGTTTGTATATGTTCTTACCCGTGATGTGTATCAGCGAAGTGCTCTGCCAGCGGCAACGCTTGTTCCAACGCAGCGAGTCTTTCAGCGGACAGCGCCCCGACTTCCTCCATAGTCTCTCGGAGCTCCTCGCTGCGGTCGCGGATCACGGCCGTCTCTTCGGAGGATTGGCACTCGCGGAGGACCTACGGAGGGGTTTTGGATGTAAAAACTTTATGATTTGGTCCAGGGTTTGGTTAGTGCGGGCCTTTGTCTATTTGTCGGGGAATTTTAAAAATGAGTAGTGGCAACTAGCAAGTTTTTGCTACACCAGGAAAAAGAAGGTGCTTTTGGTGCATAAAAACTCGAAGCATATACGCTTTATGCTGCGAGCGAGAGGAAAGTGAGTTCATATACAACTGCGGCTGCTGTGCCTCGACCAAAACACCCTTCATGGGAGACGTGAAATAGTAGTGTTTCACATGTGAGCAAATTTTTTTGTGTCTCGTGCCCCTAAATCACTAACTGTGGTCAGTACTAGGTATATTATCTATTATATTAGAATATTCGCAAGTTCGTGACTCGCAGCAAAAAATAATTTAGATATAGACAGCACTTCAATCGGTTACACATTACATCCGTAACCTAAAGGGCGTACAATAAATTAAATTGAAGACCAACTAGTGATTTTGCTGACTTGTTGAACAAATAACTAATCAGAGACTATTTTCATACTAGTGTTAATTTCTTATTCCAAATATTTTATCTATACCTAAACAAATCTTATGACTCTTTCTATCACAAGACTAACCTTCTTCGCCTGTCCCAGCAGGTCCCTGACTCGGACCCTCTGCGCAGCCACCTCGTCATTGAGCGGTCTCTGCTCTCTCAACTGCTGGCGGACCTTCCCAGGTGAGCTGGAAGGCGGTTCTGCGTTGCGCAGCTGCGATTCCACGCTGCGCAGCCATTCCAGGAGCTCCTCCATATCGCCTACTACTTCTAGGGAGCGCTGGGGGGTGAAAGAAGGTGTTAATTATGTGACTGTGTAGGAATATGGTATATTACAGTAAAATAGTTAACGTTTCACTCGCGTATAAAATTAAGAAGTAGAAATTTAAAACCACTCTCCTAATGCGCTTATTACATTTGACTAAAGTCAGCAGTTTAAATTCAGAAGCAAAAAGCGTCAAATCAAAGTGGAATGTATTGCTCATAAAATAAAGTCCATATTTGTATCACTTATATTATGCTCCGCTTTTCGAAGGCCGTGATACAAAAATTTACCTTGTTTTATAAGCAATACATTCCATTTTGATTTGCTCTCTTGCTTTCTGTTTCTGAATTTACGCTATTGAATTGTAATAAGCACATAAGTTAATGGAATTTCATTGCGGTACCGTCTGCTAGTTAATGTATCGAGAATTCTTTTTAGCTACTTGCTGATCTAATAACCAATTTACACGAATCATTGCGATTTCTTTTTTACATCTCTGCTTGTCATGACATAATAGTCAAATATGTCCTATCTGATTGTTTCTGAACAACAATTTATACCAGTCTTTCTTGTGAATGAATTTTTATCCAATTACTTAAGCCGGTTGAGGATACTCCTGCCCTGCCATTTTTGGAGGTCACCTTCTATAGAAAATATAATTTCCATTTTTGGAGGTCATCTTCTCTAGACAATATACACATAGAAACCAACCTTCTTGCTGAGCAGCAGTCTCTCAGCCTTCCGCTGCACCTGTTCGGCGATGGCGTCGAAGCGGCGGTTGTCGCGCGTCACCATGCCCTCCACGTGCGTAGCGCCCTCGCCGGGGGAGATCTGGGGGAGGGGGGGAGGGTCAGTGGAGGACATCTTATGATCTTACATTAAAGTTCAAAAATTAAATCTGGGAGGCGAAAGGGGGAAGAACATCTTCGGTTAACAAAGGTAATAAAAAAATATTGTAAGGATATAAATATGGCACTGTCGCTTAAGGCGTTGTAGGTATTAGGGAGTGTAAAATGTAATAAGAATTCTTCTGTCAGGACTTTGGGCTTACCCAGAATGGAGAGAACAGATAACTATTGAGCTTAATATGAAAAGAAAGTTTCTTTAGTTTCTTTTTTGTAAGTAGTTGCCATAAGGATTTGATTTCTTGTGATAATAGTTGGCAAAGACAATTTAATAATTTTTCAAGTTTTACAAAAACTTTTATAATTTGGAAAAATATCAGTATTACTCAAATAAACAAGTAAAGAAAAGTATATTTTCCTTTATATTCTCATCCAGCACTAAATCCATCGCCTGTTTGCTGCCAAAGTAACGTATTACAGACACGGGCAACGCATTGGCGATACCCCTGCCACAGCCGACATCCATATGCAGCCATGACCACTTTCCATCACCTGTCCCACTCACCTATTTACCTACTGTCTACAAGAAACCCCTACCTGACACAGCTGCGGCCCAATAGAGTTGATAGTATCCAGCACTGGTCTGAACTCCTGCAACTCAGCTTCCAGCCTCAGCACGTCCTCCTCGCGAGGCTCCACCGCCTGGAGACAGACCTCCGCGGCGGACATCCATTCTGTGAGCCTGGGTGAGAGATGGCGTGGTTTAGTATGGTATGGTGCAGTACTGTATAGTACCGTACAGTATTGTAATATGGTACAGGTTAGTATAGTACATCACAGTTCATAGTACAGTCAAACAACTAATTAGCTGACCCCTCACTCATAGTTGAATGACTTTACGATACAGTACAGTAGAGTACTACGGTACAGTTCAGTATAGTACAGTACTGTATAGTACATCACTATCACAGAATGTATTTTTTATTACAGCATATTATATTTATATTTGATTCTAGCATTTTTAACATCCTTCTAGACAATATATATTTCGTGTTCTACGTACTATTTGAATTTTATTTATTTAAAATTACTCTCAAGGTCATAAGGACCTCAATATAACCTTTAACAATGACAGTTCATAATACTGTACAGTACAGTAGAGTACGGTACAATACTGTATAGTACAGTACTGTATAGTGCAGATAATACGGTAAGGTATAGTTCATTCTCTCATCGTATGAGATCTACAGATATATTTCTATCGCCTTACTTGTTATGACTATTATACAGCTGTTGCACCAAAGGCAACGTCTCCGAAGCTATCCTCAGCAGCTCAGCTCCCTTCGATGTCAAGTCGTTGTACCGCCTCTGGAGAGCATCCAGCTTATCCTTAAGCTGTAAGGCTTCATCTCCAGAGATATGCTTCATCAGCTCGAGTCCTGATTCCACTGTGCTGTCGACTGCCTCTTGTTTGGAGGCTATCTCTTCGGTTTTCTCCTGTGGATTTGGGTGGTTATTAGTTGGATTTTCGGTGAAAGTGAGGATGAGTGACGCTACTGAGACGCGAGGTTTGATGTCAAAATAAAGCCCTGTCATTGGCTGGAATGTATCCGGCATTAAACAACAGTTATATCTGTCCAAAAGGACGGCAGTATTTTGATGACGGATCTTAAAGTTTTCGCAATAGCTAAGAAGCGAGGCGAAATAAATTATGAAAGCTATCTTTATTCAGGTTAGGCGTTCCCAACCCTGGTGGATTTGGAAATCGCTTACACCCTCATTTTGTATCCAGTTATATGAGACACATATCATAAATTAAAAAATTAAAAATATCTTATCATAATAAGCTTTTATCAAGATTAGCCCGAACATACATAGTTACAAACATTGCAAGTAAAAGAAAAGCTCGTAACATTATATTGAATTAATATTGGAATGTACCTATTGTGTTATGAGTTTATGTGTAATAAACGTCATTTATTTATTTATTATTCATTATAGAATTTAAAAAATGCTAGTAACACAATAGAAACCCACCGCCAGCTCATCCATCTGTCTCAGCAGCTTCTCCATATGGACTGGCAGGACCTTCCTCTTGGCCAAGTACTGCTCCATGCCGTCCATCCAGGCCGACAGGTCTTGGTAGGTCAGCACTAGATGCCTAAGGCCTTTCCGGGAGTTGTCCAACAGCTCTCCAACGTTCAGACTGTGGTCGACCAGGGCTTGGTAGCTGTGCGAGAATAAAAAAATATATAATTTAACGTTATGAATAAAAAAAAATACGTCAACGGTTTAGGACGCGAGATGCCGATGAAGTGTGTGAGAAGTGGAGGAGAAAGGTAGGAAAGTGGACACTAGCAGAAGTCGGGATTGACCGCTCGGGTGATGATGAAGATTATTTTGAATTACAAAAGTAAAATTAATAGCTTTACATTTTATAATTATCAACAACAGCGTTTTCTGTTGGTTATCTCCAATTCACCAATGGTTGAGATATGGCACAGTTCTCCACTAATAGAGGAGGAGGTTTTGCTCTAAGGGCTGTTGATGATGATAAACCTTCTAAGATGATCCATTTCATGGATGCATGATGAACTGCGATCTGTATAAGTTCGTCCGCTCATCTCGTCTGTTCTACACTGCTATTCCTGATTCTCGATACCCATGGTATTTGTATGCTCAAAACTGGGCAAAACAAACATTATAGGTGATCAAGTGTAACATAGGTAAGTGACACAACCGTCCATCAATGTAGAGGGGGCTCGACCCCAGCAGTAAGCTGGTATGTTCGAAGAACGGAGTGGTTCAGATAGTTATTTTTTGAACGAGCATACAGCCCACCTGACGGTAAGCGGTCACTGTCTATTATTATTATGTGGTGGTGTAGAGATTTAACGAAAAAGACATATAGCGCGAAAAAGGAAAACCGGCCCTTAAGAGGACGACTCAGAAAAACATTCACTGATTAAATCAGTAATGTTCTCCAAAAAGCTGGGGTTTAAAGTGGTAAGAATAAAAGGAGATGTTGAAAAGAGTTGTGGATATATGCGAGGCTAGGGAGTTGTGTCAGGACAGAGCAAAGTGGCGGTCCGTAGTCTCTGCCTACCCCGCCTGTGGGACACAGGCGCGAGCTTTATGTATGTATGTATGTGGAGTACGTACCGGTCAGTAGCAGCCTGCAACCTGTCGGCCAAAGCAGCGGCCTCGTCGTCTCCCACCAAAGCCATGAGGGTGCTGGCGGTCTCCGTGAGGGCGGCGAAGGCGCCTTGCTTCGAGAGAATGTCTTCGTGTAATGCCTGTAAGGGAAAGATTATGTGACAATGCCTACTCAAAATGTACCGTATAAAGTATTTATTTCTCTAAGTTGTATATAGAAACAGGATAGAGTACAAAACCGGGGAACCGTTTTTGTGTGTGGACAAGAAAGCTGCATAAGAAAAGTAATTTAGTCCAATAGCATAACGTAATGCCTGCTACTCATTATGATGCGGCTTGAACAAGTGGCATGATAAAAATATAGGCTTTATATATTGACATTTTACCCCACACACCTTGAATTAGCATGATTTCCTGCTAAAATATCTAGTCACACACAGTCAATCACAGTTGGCTTGATTAAGCTGCTTATTTTTGTCGTGAAACTTGACAACTGGCATGAAGGTGAGTGGCCAGCATAAGTTAATGTTACAAAGCCACTCTTTTTATTTCAGATGATTTGAAACTAAATGACATCAAAATAGATTTTAATCCTGCAGAACATTATTAGGTTATTTCCATCTAACAGGCACATATCATATTTCTAACATTCATTTAACACAGTCTTTGACTAGCACGGTTGCCAACGTAACCCTGTACAATTTATACAAAACAAAGATTTATACTTTGTGTGTTTTCTGACTCATTTATTATCTCTCATTTTCTGCTGTTCAAATCCAAAAATCAAAGCCACCCTACCTTATGCTCCCGTATCTTGGTCTGTATCTTCTCCTCATCAGTAGGCACCAGCTCCAGATGTCTGACGCGGCGCTCAGCCGAGGTCAGCCATTCGGCCAGCGGTTGTAGTTGCTCCTGGAACTGCTTGGCCACCTGGATCGATGAGATTGCAGGTTAATCAGGTGCTAGGACTCTGTCAAGCCTGAGGAATACTAATGGCTACTTCTGGGTGAGTACCACTGCCTTATTTTCCCGCCCAGCAACAATATTGGCATCTTACATGAAAACTAAGGGTCCGAATACTAGCGCTTTAGCATTAGTTAATATTCATTTAGATTCAAATGCGTCGGTGTATTTTTTTTTCTCTTTTCTCTTTTTCTCTTTAGTACATTAACTAGAACCACCTAATGTTATTTTCTGTTTCAACCTTCAGGATAAGGCAACATAATAACTCATACATCTTATTTATTTAATCGACAGATTGTCTATCCATTTATCACATTGAATCCTATATTTTTTGTCTTATTTATCAGTTTTTCACGAAGAGAAAAGAAACAGAAAGTCAGTAATCTATTCTATCTATTTATTCGTGTAGCATATTAATATGAAAAAACCTACATGAATCCTATAGTAATCTATGAAAATGACACATAACCCATCGAATTACAAAAATACCAACCTTCATAGCCTGTTCCAAGTCCAACATCCTTTGCTGGGCGCCCGTGGTCAGCGCATCGAACCGCTGCATCAGACCCTTGAGCTGCTTCTCAATGGCCTTCCGTTCGGCGGTGTCGCACCCGGCGGCGACCTCATTGCCCATCGCGAAGAGAGAGGACATAGAGTTCTGGCGGTCCATCAGCATCTTTTTGAGGAACTGGGGAAGAGATTTCGCATTTTAAAAGTGTTTTCTGGGTTTGTTATCGTATAGTTTGGTTTTGTGAGGGAAAGTTGGGGTTTAAAGAATATCGATACAGTGCTTAAATGCAGCGATTAACTGTAGGGTAGGCTTAATTGAGATCTAGTGTGAAGAAAATTTTATTCACAAGGGTTTACTAGTTCTGTTCCGAGTGATTCAAATTCGTATTTTTTAGCGCAATGCAGAAGGATTTATATGTTGATACTGTGAGCGGCAGAACCGATTTCGAAACGGTTTTCTTATTTCAAAACTAGTTTAATAGAAATTATTCTTAGCTTTATTTCATTAAATTCGGTCAAGTAGTTTGGGAAATATTTGAGTACCTATAGGTGAACTTTGTCGGGGTTTACCGACAAATTGGTAGGACTCTTCAGTGTGCAACAAGTGTTCACTTTCCATTAGGGTGGTTGATATAGTTTAATACAAAAAACATCAAAAAGATCTAAAACTAGTAATCCTTTCGCAGTACAAAATAAAGTCGCTTATGGGTGGGAGGGACCCGGTCGGACGTCCGACCAAGGTCGGCTCGCCCGCGAATCCGAAATAATCGAACCGCGATGCGACTTTGTCCATTAAGGATTAGTATCGCAATAAGACTGCAACTGACGTTGGTCGGCTCCAGTCAAATCGGAGCGTCTGTTACTAGTTTATCCGCCACCCGTCCATCTGTGAAAGGTATCCGCCTACCTTCTGCTCCTGCAACTGCGCCTTGACGACTTTATAGTCTGCCGAGGGCGGCTTCTGCGCGGCCACCATGCCCTCGGTGTCGGCCAGCCACTTCTCCAGCCCCGCCAAAGCCTCCGCGAACTTGCCGGATTGGAGGAGACCCACGTCAAGGCGGCGCTCGCGTTCGTTCATCTGAAATGGGAGTTTTGATTAGACATTTTAGTATTGAGGTTCCTAGTTACGTACATTCTTACGGTGCGGGAAAACATCGTCGGTAAACCTGCACATTCAGGTTTAACCTGTTAACTGGGACACGGATGTTGGATAGCAGTCGCTCCACAGTAATTACTTGATCTGCTAAATCTCCCGGGACCACGCGCATAAGAGCACAACGGGACGTTTACGCCAATATGATGATTATTAGTCGTTTCTAGTGTGGACCGTATGGTAGAGACATAACATAACCAAAATGGTCCAGGGCTGTGCAGTTTCAGAGCAACCTTCACACACTCTATAGATCACACACGTTAGATAATTAGTTAAATACAGCGGTATATACCATTCAGACAGTAGCGATAGTCAATTTGGCTTGCAAACTGCCTTGAAACTAACTCAAAATATAACCATATACACTTTTTGTCATTTAAAATCAAATTTAGTGCAGTGCAAAGTGGCCGGCAGATTGAAGAGTATTTCACGCAAAATTGCACGAATTTGTCGACGTTGCTCGTGCACATCGACAGAGAAATGGTGCTGCACTCGCTTTAATGTGAACAGTCACTCGTCACTCGCCACTGGCCTTGAAAAATATATTGACTAATAACTATTAGGTTGTGGAATAACTTCCGTGTCGTGGTTTTCCCAAGTAAAAAAGACAATGTTTTCGTAAAACAAAAAACTTTTATTAAGCTCGAGAGTTACGTAACGTCACGACTTTGTATAACCCTGCCTAACTAGGAATTTTAAAACTAATTAAGCTTTGCTATTCGTTAAGCAAAACTCCATCATATAAATTAATAAAAAAACTCAGTTATCATAACAATATATTGTTAAAGTTACCACTATAGCTTTCTCAAAACCAAACACCTAAATATTTGAGAGATTGAAGGCTTTGGTTTTGGGACATACTAAATTGGGATTTACACGTACCTTCTCCTTCAAAGCGTTCCATTTATCGTTCATCTTCTCCAAATCCTTCTCCAGCTGCTGGGTCGAGACTCCTTGCAGAGCCGACCTGACCAAGCCTTGGCCGATCTTGTTGCAGTGCTGGACATTCTGGCCCAAAGGTTCCAGGGTCTTGCGACGGAGTTCCGTGAAGTCCTTCTGCTGGGACCTGATCTGCTCCACTTCTGAGGACACCGGCTTCAGGCTTCGGACTTGCTCGCCAGCCTGGGTTGAAGAGTTAGGTTAGGTGGTGTGGTGGTGGATGAAATTGTTGGCTACACTTTGAAATGACATTATATTTTAGCATTTACAATAGCCTGGCATAGACGCTGAGTTGATGATGATTATTTAATTTCTGAACGTTTATTACAAACAAGTACTTATCGCGAAAGTAACAATTTCAATCATGGCAATCAGAAAATTGTTGGTACGTAATTAGCCTACATATGCAGCAGCATCGCTAGAAGTTGATTGCAATCATAGAAAATATAGTTATATTTTCAGACATCAAGAACAAATCTAGTGTCGTATAGCTTAACTGTCTTAAAGAAAAATGTATAGAATAATGAATGCTGTTGAAGTAGCTACCATAACTTTGTTGGCAGACTCTTTAAAATGTTCGTCCTTTTTGTATGGGCCGGTAAATATTATTTTATTTATTCAACCATTTAGTGTACAAGTCTGTTTCAAATATATATGACATAATGACAGATACAACAGGTCAACTTTCTTCTATGATGAAATTTCCATGCCTACAACAGATGTGCACAATAGCAAAAGATGGTGGTTATATTTGAAAGATAAAAGCTATGAAGGTAAAAGACTGACCTCCTGCACATCGTCGATAAGGGAGTCGTAGGCCTTGTAGAAGGCCTCCAGCTTGCTGAGCGTGTCGTCCAGGTCCTGCTCGCGGCCGCGCGCGCGCGCGTCCAGCCGCCCCAGCTGCTTGCGCAGCGACTCCACCTGGGGAGCAGGGGCGAGTGAGTATGCTGCTTTTTATGTCGATCGATGGAGGAACAGGCAAATTGGGCATCTGGTGGTAAGTGGTCACCACTTCTTCTTCTTCTTATCGTATCAATGATAAAATAGGTTAGTTCATTTTTGTTTTATATTTTTCCTGTCCAAAATTGAGAGACACGAACGTTACCACTAAATCCACGGGATATGTAGCTCTGGCTGCTAAGAAGCAAATGCTAAGCCTCCACTGCCAAAGCTATGGTTCCCCATGGAGAACAGGTGATGTATGCAGCAGATCACAGGCTGGTGCCTGTTCTATGGCGGGGATCGTAAACGGCTACTAATTTCTTTCGTCGCTTTTAATTCAATGCAGTAAACTAGCACATGAATTACAACAATAAGGTTTCAACATTGACCGTCCACGTGTTGCAGCGTGTACACTACTTTTGCCTCTTCAAAATTCATACATCTTAACACAACGAAAAATTTAATGCATCAAGAGATTTTCCAATAAAGTATTTTTACCAATATATTTACCACGGTAACATCCAATGGTGGGTGAAGTGGTGAGGCAAGAACAAGAAAGCGAACCCTGGCGGGAGCCGGGATTCGATCAGATCACTGAATCAGATGATGATGATTCACACCCGTAAAGCTTCTCCATACACCACAAATTTCACTTTCTACATGACTATATAAACTACAATGCAATTATTATGTGACTATTTTGACAAAAGTTACATTTAAAAACCCGTATCCTACCTGTTCCGTGGTCTTCCCGGAATCCACAGCGTGTCCACTGTCCACCAGGTCTTCAGCCACCCTCTCTGTATCCACTATCAGGTCCTCAGCCTTCTCCAGCTGCTTGTAGTAGCGTCCCATGTCGTCCAGCTGTTGCTTAACGACCTTGATCTCTCGGCCTGGAGGCTTCATGGTGTCGAGTTCCTTCTCCAGGTCTGACAGGTCGTGGGATACGCTCTTCACTTTGTCCTGTTGAAGAGAGGTGGTGTTAGATTATAGGTTTTATGCAATTTGTATTGTACTAGTAAGTCTTGTAGATACTAGACGACAAACGAGCAGTCAGCCCACCTGATGGTAAGTGGCAACTGTCGATTATAACTGTTTAATTTTTCTCCTTCTACTCACCTGGAACTGCTGCAAAGCCGCAGCCGCGCCCGCCAGTCTGCCCTTGGCCTCTCCAGCCCTCGCTTCCAGGTCATCCACCCGGTCTGCTAACGCCTGGGCCTGTTCTTCCAAGACCTGTCTAGCGCGGCCAGCGGCGTCAGAGCCGCAGCATTCCTGGGCTAAGGTGACTATGTCGTCTGCTGCCACGTTTATGCTCTGTGGAGTGGAGAGTGGGATTGAGAGAGAGAAGTTGTACGTGTACTAAAGTTAATTGTGGTAGACATGGGGCATAATCAAATTAGAACCATTATACATCTTTTACGTCTATTATAAAGTTTAAATCTTCGTCTGGTACGACAAGCATGGAGTTTCAGCATCATCTTGCCTTGGATGCTAATGTAAACTAGTAATTGAAAACGTAGTAAATGCGTCTTAATTCTCAATTACAAAGTCCTCACGACTAAAACATCTGAGGTACCCCATTGAGGTTACCGTTTCCGTAATAACCACTATGTTTTTCAGATAAATAATGGGTATGCCTGATTTGACCGATTGATTGATCGATACGCTATGCAGATGACGCCTACACACTCTTGTCTTAAATGCGTTCGAGTTATTTACTCGGAATTTGACTTTATGGAAAATTTCACTTTCTGGCAGTGCGCATGATAAATGCGATTTAAACGCGTGGAATATCAGTTGAGTAAGGGTGATACCCTGAATAAGGGTGACACTCTGAGTAAGGCTGACCCCTAAGTGTGGCTGCCACCCTACAGTCCCAGTACTGACCTGCAACGGCGCCCTCAAAGCATGTATCTGGTCGACGAGCCTTGCCACGGCCTCGGCGGCCCGCGCGGGCGGCGCGGCCAACGCATCCTGCAGCCTTTCCTCACAGCGCTGCAGAGGTGTCTCCACCGCCCGCACCTTCTCCGCGAAGTCGCCGAGCTTGCGCGCCGTGGATTCCAGGTATTCCACGCGTTGGAGGACTTCTGGAAAGGGGAGGGGAGTTTAGAGAAATGGCTAATAAAGACAATTTATTTTATTTATTCGTATGGCATACTAAGTCGTGTAACAAAAGATTATCGAAACATCATAAAGTAATTTTCTCCATCAAATTCTGTATCCAGGGGATTGGGTCATTTTTAAATAACGACACTGTAAACCATCTATGCAATAGTGATGTGCAAGAGTTCTGGGGCTGCGACACCAAATGGAGAGGAAAGCTTTTTTATACAAGCGCGCAGTGGATTCCAGGTATTCCACGCGTTGGAGGACTTCAGGGGGGGGGGGGGGGGGGGGGGGGTGTTTAGAAGAATGGCCTGTTATAGGTTACCAGGGTTTACCGTTTAATCATTTTTGTGTGAAAGAGTAATAGTGGCCCACTACTTTTATCGAAATAATGAAGCTTACATTTACTATTACTATTGCGGTAAAATTACGAATCCAGACCAGCAAATCTTCTTTATTAAAAAAAAAATCACATCCTCCTATTGTTGATAGAAATAATTAAGTTTACAAAACCTAAATACTAAAATACTTTTATAAACAAAAGCGTCGAGATTAGATCCTGCCAATGCTGGTATTCGCGATTCCTAAATACATCAGATGACGCTACTGAAAAGTGAGGTTAGGTGTCAAAATACTGCCGTGCTATTAAAATAATAAAATAAGCTTTCTGTCTTCAGCGTAGAAACCAAAATCGCTCAAACATTTGGGACAATTCGTGCTGAAATCGCGTAAGTACGTCTGTAGGTTCTTACCGTTGTTGATCCTATCCCAGCGCTCTTTCATGGCGTCAAGTTGCCGCCTCACGATGTCCTGGTCGACGTCGCACGACGAGATGAACGTCTCGCCGAGCGTCTTGTTGTTCTCGTACTCGCCGGATCTTGGTGGAAAGAGGGTAACGTGAGCTACGACTTTATTTAAATTTTCAGCTTAATGTCTACATATCCGCCGGATATCGTAAACCTTAAAGAGCCAGCACCGCATCCGCTCCCTTTAGGCAACTGGTGTCCTGCAGGACGTTAGTCGTTTGAAGTCGTTTCCCATCAGGTGGACAACACTTTAAAAGAATCACTGCACAAGGACAGATAAAGGACAGATTATCCAATGGATATTGCCATATCCACACTTTATAATTTTTGCCACTGGCAGTCAATGCCCACTTATTGTGGTCCTACTCTACCTCCCTGAGGAATAAAAATCTCGACAAAGTCTACATTTACTTAAATATTTCCCAAACTACAGAACCGATTTTAACGAAACAAAGTTAAAGAACTGTCTCTATTAAACCGATTTCAATAAAGAAAACTGTATCACAATCAGTCCATCCGTTCAAGTGCTGTGAATCCTGTGAAGCCTCAAACAGATACACAAATCCATTTCGTCGAGAGTTAGATAGTGGAAAGAAATATTGTAAACAAAAATTCGCGACTTGGTATTTCAGACAAACTCTATGTAACATGATAGTTTCTGATTTTGTATGAAATGACAGGCGGAAACAAGTCACACACACAGCACAAGGTTTTTTTATATTGATATAAGGGTCTTTTACTATAGCGAGGACTCTATATTATGGAAAACTTGAACCTGTATTCAATTTATACCTTGTATCCATAGCGTAGCACTGATCAATAAATATTATTGCCCTAATACGATTCAACGACTGTTCGAACTTATTTATATGTTTGTTTATCATGAACGCGTTACAATCATCATCCATGTTTAATAAATTAATTAAAATTAGTTATTTTTGTCACTGACACTGGTTATACAATTTTGGGAGCCAATTGGCGCCAAGTGACAGTTTGTATTTAGTATTTTAAATAAAATAAATAAGACACAAGTTTATTACTCCACACATAAATACATAACAATAGACGAAAACAATGCAAGTCTATGCAGTACAGGTTTCGAATTTCGAATCCCGGTTTAACGGTACCGCACCGATCAAAGCTAAACTCAGACTGTCGGTTTCCGCTTGATAATTTAATAACATAGAATTTAAAATTCATAACTTTCTAACGGTTATTTATTCGATATGAATGCAAATGAGATTCGCACCACTCTCGATTTTACGCGTTCGCCGGTTTATTTGAATATAGAACGCGTTTTGGTTACGTAATAAATACAAATGGTGAGGATAAATAAACTTATTTTTAATCAAAATTCTTAACGTCACAGTCGGTTGTCACAAGTGGTGTAATACCGAATCTCGATGTTTAAAATATTGACATATTCTGTTCAGAAAGTATATAAGTACGAATTACTCAATTAAAAATGTTCATCACCCAGATGTATGGAACTTCAAAAAATGATGTACTCAGAAATTCGAAGTTCCATACATAATTTTTCGAAACTCCGTACATAGATGTGATTTACATACTTTCTGAACACAGTACGGAGCTATTTTAAACTTCAGTATGTTAAATTCGGACACCTACAATTTAGTTGCGAATTAGAGCAGAAATTAGTACTTTGACCGGTTAAAATGTGGTTCCT
Organism: Blastobasis adustella; assembly: GCA_907269095.1. Taxonomy (NCBI): domain Eukaryota; kingdom Metazoa; phylum Arthropoda; class Insecta; order Lepidoptera; family Blastobasidae; genus Blastobasis; species Blastobasis adustella. The sequence continues at coordinate 6,982,978 of OU026132.1, forward strand.
TTCTTCTTTTCTGTTTCAAGAGAAAACGTACTAAAAACTTAGGTAAAAAAAGGAGTAACACTCCTACTTTTCTCCTAGAAGTTTGATAACATATGTAGAAGGTACCATGGCGGAAGGTACGACAGTAGGTATCACCGACAGCCTCTTTTTTCGTCAGCGGCTAAAAATAGATGATGCTGACTATTTTTATTACATAGCTCGGCACACGGTCAGACGGTTACCCTGATGGTGCGTGGCCACCGATGTCCAGAACATCAGCAATCTAACATCGTGATCGTAAGATTGTGCGTGTGGTAGGCTGTTAAGGGGAGCGGTATCTGAAAACATTGGCCGTGTGGCGTCCGGCAGAGTAGAATAGCACCAACCCCTAATACTCGTGGGTGTCGTACAAGGCGACTAATGGTTTCGAGGCAAAATATCTAAGAGTCTCCGTAGGCTGGGAAATGGGCAGCAGCGTTTTCCATTGTTATATTTATAACACTGCGATCTCCAACCCGCCTGCCAAGCGTGGAGATTATGGCAATAACCTCCCCTTTCTTGGGAGAGGCCCTTAGTCCTGCAGTGGACTGTAATGGGCTGTGATGATGATCTGAAAACATGCTTGAAGAACCCTACACTGCATGATAGTGCAAGTTAAAGATTTGATGGCTTACCTCTTCCAAATATCGTTCCTGATCTGCTGCAGCTCCCTTAGCTGCTTCTCGACCTCCTTCTTGTTGAAGGCGGCGGCGGGCAGCTTGGCCAGCCGCTCCTCCGCCTCCGCCAGCCACGGCACGAACGCCTCCTGCGCCTTCGTGTACTTGCGGCAGTGTTCCTGGGGGAGGGGGGAACGGGTTAGGATTATTATTGGTGATGGCCACGCGGTGGACGACACAGCGCAACACACTCTCGTGGTCTGCACAGGCTGGGAGGAGCAGCGCCGTGTCCTGAATTCGGTTGTGGGTCCAGACCTTGCGCTTCCAGGTGTGATCAATGCCATGCTTGGAAGTGAAAGGGCCTGGGGAGCTGTGGCCGCTTTCTGTGAGGCCATAATCTCGCTGGAGGCAGCGGAGCGAGAGAGGGAATATGACCTTCTCACGCCACCGCTCCGCAGACGCAGAAGAGGAGTGAGAAGGTGCGGTGCAATAATATAGCTAGGTCGAAGCGGGTCGTACTTCGAATGCAGAATGATCTAAACAACTAAGGTAAGGTCTACCTACTTTCCTTTTTTGTAAATTTAATTTTTAATTCTTTTCGATGTTTATTGGGGTTGTACAATGGGGAATGTTGAATGAACAGCCTGGAGGTTCATAATCACTTCGTCGATCCTCTGTAGGTCTCCACAAGATTCATGTTGCTGCACCACTGACCACTTTCCATCAGATACCCCACCTATCCATTCATCACCCCACAACAAAAAAAAACAACTATCTACTCACCATAGCGGCCTGCAACCGCGTGTGCCGGTCCACGATCTCCCGCTTGAGCTTCTCCCACTGCGCCTGGATGCGGTCCAGGTCCTTGCGCAGGCCCTGGTGCGCCGGCTTCTTCTCCATCTCGCGGCCTGCAACGGGGTGGATGTTAGGAATGGTCCTTACACAGGGTACAATAAAGTCGCTTTCCGCGTGTATCAATGAATGAATCGTAAATGTTATGGGCGATAGTGACGGCTTATCATCAGGTGGACTGCCTGTTCGTTTAGAAACGAAATAAGATATTTCTGCTAACTCGGGAAGAGTTAGCAGAAAATGGCTTCATATAGGATTCATTTTAATTTGTCACAAACTTATCTGCAGCGTCGCTGTTGACATTGACGTAATAATTCAAAATGGCGTCACTTTTAGTTCCAGTTCCAGTATTGGCCACCGGATTAGATAAGTTTGAGGAAACTCTAATATGAATCATTATATGAAACACTAATGTAACCTTGAAAGGCCTTCAATGTAAATTCTAAGCAAACACGAGCTGCAGCAGTGGGTATGAAAAATTTCTTCGATGCGTAGATCATTATTTACCAGATAAAATTCAAACTTCCAATAAAAATTTAAAGATCCTCTCACCCTTATCCAGCAGCATGATAACCTCATGCTCCCGCTGCGTCAGGTCCCGGTACAGCGGTTCGTGTTTCGCCAGCTGTTGCTGCAGCGTGGGGCGGTCCGCGGAGACCTGCAAGCGGCCCGGGAGCGCTCCCAGCTCGGACTGCAGCCAGCCCAGGGTGCGGGAGACTGTCTCTTCCAGGTTGCGGCCGTCTCTGGATGGGGTAGGGTGGTGTTTTAATTAGAGGTTTTCAATTTGACGATTATAGAAAAAACACAACAAGTTTTATCTAGTAAATAGATGGATGTGCAGTGCGGAGTCAGGCAGAGTAGAATAGCACCAACCCCTTACACTCGTGGGTGTCGTACAAGGCGACTAATGTTATCGAGGCAAAAAATCTAGAGTCTCCATTGGCTAGAAAATGGGCAGCAGCGTTTTCCATTGTTATATTTATAACACTGCAATCTCCAACCCACCTGCCAAGCGTGGAGACTATGGCAATAACCTCTCCTTTTGTGGGAGAGGCCCTAAGTCCTGCAGTGGACTGTTATGGGCAGTTATGATGATGATGATTATTTAATTATTTATTTATTATTGCCTTTATATACAGTTTATCGTTAGATCTTAATCCTAGTCACAGTCTTGGTACATGAGCCCAGGTGGGGCATTGCAATTATGTTTGCTTCAGAAGATATTATGTTTGAACCAAAAAAGAGGGTAGACAGATATGTTTGTAAATAGCTGTCCATCGTCCAGCAATTTGTGACCATCAAGCTTGGAACAGCTTTAAAATAACAAGGTAAAAATAATGGTAAAGGTCCACTTTTATCCTGAACTCCAGATCCATTCGTAACCCTATCTTTTAACACATACGTCATATTTCATAACTTCGACAATACTCACTTCAAAGCCGCCTCTATCTCCGCCTTCCTATGGTCGAGTTTCCTTTGCAGGTTGTCATATTGGCGCGCCACAGCTGCCAGCTTGCTCTGGATGTCTTGTTTAGACGCGGGGTCCGATAGCACTTGAGCTAACGCTGCACCTGCAGATTCCAGGTCTGCCAGCAGGGGGCGTTGGCCTTCCAGCTGGCGTTCCAAGTTCTGGAGGAAGGAGGTGGATTTATATTAATTTTAGCACATGTTCAAGTGTAATCAATATCTAGGTTGGATAATCCTTTGTAAGAATACGTATAGCAGAAAGTATGCTTCGTGTCTCGAGTAAATATGTATACATTTAAATTTTCCCTCCACAAATGTGAAGGAGGCTCATTCAAGCCCAGTAGTGAACCACTAGGGCATGATGATAAGTATGATCCAATGATCGCACTGGAAATGCAATTTAATTTTTGGGTCGGCAGGTCTCCCAAGGGTTAAAAACAAGTACTCATGGGTGGTACCAACTGATGAGCAAATATGTACAGAATGCGCGCGAGTTCATGTCCATCGGGCCCGACCATCTAACTCGAACGGATTATACATCGCCGTCTCACTCGCTCAAACCGCAACCGAGTGAGATGGCGATGTATCGAGCCTTCAATAATTGCTACTCCAATTTTTTAAGCGGTCGTGCCCGATGAACGTGAACTCGCACGCGCTCTGTATATGGTAAGCGTATACCCCATAACCCCTTGGGGACTTCGGTCCCTCGATCATAGCATGCCATTCTCCATTGGCTTGCTACCCACATAAAATACCGCTAAAATCAACCATTACACATACCTCGATCTTCCTGAGCTGCTCCTCAGGCTCGATGTCCCGGGGCAGGTCATCCAGGTTATCACCGATGGTCTGCAAAGCAGCCCTAAGTCTGGCCAGCCCAGCATCCAGCTCTCGAGCGGTATCAGCCGCTGCGCCCAGGGAAGAGGCACGGGACTCCAGTCTGGAGAAAGAGTATATTATTAGTAAGCAAGAAAGATTAGGGCATCGCGGAGTATCCCGTTCGAATTGGAGTCGCGCTACTGGGGAAGTACGTGAACCTCACAGAATTCCGCAGCCAAACAATACTATTTTAAATAGTATTGTATTCCTGACGGCCAGTGCTCTATAGTGAACCGTGGCTTTGGCAGTGGGGAGCTATTTGCCTTTGTGGTGCCGGAGCGACGTATTGTAGAGTGTACCCCTGGTGTTGCTAATGTACAGGCAGCAATGACCACTTTCCATCAGGTGATCCGCTTAAGTAATTTCCTACTGCATAACATAAACAAAAAATTGCAATGAGCTCGCCACTGATTGGTGGCACTCAGTCATTCAGCAACGCTTACCTCTGTCCCCACCGTAAGTCACAAGTGTTCTGTAACTCTCCACTGCCCGAGTTACTCTATACTGCTAATACTCCTATAATAAACCAAAATCGACTCAAAAACAATACTCACTGATCCAGCAGCTCGTTCCAGCGCTTCCTGATATCGTTGACCTTCTGGTCCACGTTGTTTGCGTCATTGGACCTGGGGTCCAGCCGTTGCAGCACCGCCGAGGCCACTTCCTCCAGATGGGATAATTGGGGTTGCTGCGTGCGGAACTCTTCGCGGAGGACTTGCACCTGGAGATGAGGTCAGGTCAGGTCGTGTGGAATTATGAAGGTTTTAAAAGTAAGAAAAGTTTGTGTGTACTGAATTACTGACCCAGTATAGGATAGATGGGGGTAAGTTATTTCTTTTTTAAATATCCACTACTTATTAACTTTGAAAGTTGAGAAATTATTTTTGTAACCCTAAACGATCTAAAACGTCCATCAGATAGAAAACAGTCCTGTTCCTTTTATCATAGTAATTTTTTTTACATAATCCTGCTTTACCCATGAATCCCATGATAGCGGGCGTGACAATGGGACAGAATACCAGCGCTGTGAGCTAGCTGGTACTTGCCGGTTAGCCACCGCGACCCTGATACTATAACTGATAATGATGTATGTGTGCCTGTGTGTTATGCATTCCTTAGCCCGAACCATGTATAGGTCTTACCGCCTAACTAGACATGAACGTCGCCACCTTTAGCTCGCTTCAGACGCTGCCTTACTGCGATTGGTCCCTATCCTTATAGGCTAAAAATGGCGGCCCTTCACTTTACATCATCATACCGAAAACCAGTATTAGACCAGCCAGCACATCTATGGACGTGCATAGCAACCTTAGCTCCTTTTATACTGGTTTACCGTACTACCTTACATACAGAGGCTGTCATGTCAATGTAATGGCTAACAGTTTAATGTTCTTTTCTCTTCTTTTTTGTTGCGACGCTTTGTAATTTTTGTTAATTGGTTGAGTGGTAGAAAAAGCTACGTAACTTTAAGTCCGCCATTGTACTGTAATGTGCATGAAGTTTTAAATAAATAAACAGTGGACAAGACAACCATACCTGCTGAACCTGCGTATGCACCATCCTAGAGTCGGACGAGATGGGCCCGAGCGCGGCGGCCATGCGCTGCTTGGCGCCCAGCCACTGCGAGAGCGAGCCGTGCGTGTCGTGGAAGTCCTTCACGTCCTCCATTAGACGGATCCTGGGGTGAGGAGGGGCTGTTAGCAAGGGGGAGTGGCCTAGTGTCTAGACAATATGCTAATTACTTCGTAGAGCTATTGCGATTGAAGATCGGAACTTGTCGGCTACGTTCGGCCAGAGCTCGTACGAACGCTGCGAAGCTAGCCGACAAATTCCGATACGATTATCTCGCTCGCTCGCGAAAGGAGTGACGGTAAAAGCTAAAGTAGGCAGTAGAATCAATGATCGCTTGCCCCGTAGCATCGCGAATGCAGTCGCTGTAGGACCAGAGATTCATAGACCAAGACGAATGGGAGGTGACTAGAAAGACCTTTTCCCTATCTTTATACTACCTTTTTTGCTGATACTGTCTGTCTCTCACAAATTTCACTTCGTATAAGTGATAGAGATGGACGATGAATAACGTCAAGATAGTATCACTGTGACTTTTCACAAAGGAACTATGTTACAAAATCACGTCATAACTTAAAGAACTATGTGTCGCCAATAATTAATAAAGAAATATAATCTGCCAGCAACACTAAATCCAACAACAGCGCCACCGTCATTGTGTCAGTTATATTCATAGCAGTATACTAACTTGTCCTTGAAGGCGTCATGCAGGGCCTTCCATCTAGAGGCCACGGCCTCCATCTCCGAGTGCAGGGCTTCGGCTCCAGCCACGCCTTGCTTGCGACGAACCAATTCCCGGACCTGTTTGTGAAGAATATATTGTAGAATAGGTTTACAACTAACAAAAGGAACAAATAACCACATTTAGCACCTGTTTCACAACCTCCTGATAAGTTCCAGATATCGTATTTGACAAATATCTGTGGCGGCGTCTCCCTCTTTACACAAAAAGTCGGATTACCCCCGACAAAGTTTATTTTCTGAACTACTGAATGGATTTTAATGAAACAACTGAGAATCATCTCAATCAAATTGGCTTTCAAATCGAGGAAACCGCATCCAAATCGGTCCGTGCCGGAGCTACGATGCAACAGACAGACACACAGATACACACGTCAAACTGAGGGGTGTTAGCCCCTCTTTTTTCTTCGAGGTTCAAAAACGAAAGACAAGGCATCACAGATATCTGTCTTAGATACACTATCGGTAACTTATCTGTAGATAGTGGGCAATACCCTTAACCGTATCACCGACTCACCTGAGTCCTAGTTGAGTCCAGAATACTCTGTTTCTCGTACATCTCCTCTAGCACCGTTCTCGCAGCGCGGATGGTCTTGTCGGCCTCCTCGCGGGTGGCCGGCACGGACTCCTTGGGCAACTGCCTTTGGACCTGGGAATGGAAAAAGGTATAGTGATAATGAATTATAGGTAGCCATAGCACAGGCACTGGTACATTTGGGATGCTGTGTTCACATACCATTATATAAGCTTATACAGTTCAAATAAATAAATAAATAAATTTTAAAGTTTATAATATCCACTTTCTGTCTATCTTTTTTAACTGACATTGTCAATCTTTTGCTATATTATTTGGTATGCCATACGAATAAATAAATAAATAAATTGACATTGTTTATTTATTTGATTAATTATGACAAGTGAAATTTTGTGCAGCTAGGATTACATTGATATTATTACATTTATTTTGTTTGTAGTTCAGTTTGTTTGTTATTGACCATATCATTGTGAATTGACTTACAATTCATGTAATATTTTGTAAATAACTACAGACCTAACATAATACTCATTACAAATTTACAACTAATTACACAATACTAAGTAAAACAAACCTACAGATAAATGTGCATTGTATTTTCAATTATAGATGAATAAACTAAACTAAATCGACTCTCACCTTATCCAAGAACGCGTTAAGCTGTTTGCAAGCATCGCGGTGCTTCATCAGCTCGTCTCTCAACGCGTCCAACTCCGAGCCACGGTCCGACAGCTTGGCCCCCAGTAGGGTGTAGCGGTTGTTGATGTCCGACAGCTGTTGCTGGACTGGCGACAGTTCTGGGGGGAGGGGGAGGGCGTTACAAAGGCTTTTTTTAAACTATGGTTACGAAGAGTTCTACTTTTTCTTATACAGTCGACAGATTAATCTCTTTTAGCATGACACTGATTTTCCCTATTTTTGAACTATATGCTTCGAGTATTGCCGTTGCAATTGAAAAAATATTGAATTTTTCATGTCGTAAATAAAAATTGAAAACCTTACGACTCGAGTCGAGCGATACAAAAATAGGGCAAGTCTGTCTGTCAAATATAGCGTCTTTGTCTTATAGAGGTACAATTCAGGTCGGTTTCGGAGGCCAGCATCCTTAGAATCTCCGAGCTAGCGTAATAATCATATAAAAGCTAAAATAAAGACTGCCAACACACCCTGAAGATGGAAACCGTCCTGTCCCTATCGATTAGATCACAGAACAAAAAATAAAGGAAGCGAACTTTCCAATCTTATTCATATTCATATTTATTTGCTTCCATAAAGATAATACAGTAAGATTGTTATGTATATACAATACCGACCCGGTTGGGCGCAGCATTTTGGGAGGGAGCAGGCTTTAAACTTATGAAGCTACTTATGAACAAAAGTTAATAGAATAATTTGCACTTATTTTTCGAGACAAGAAGAGAACCCGCTGAACGTGGAATACGAGAACATAAAGACTGCCTTACCCTCAAGATGGAAGCCGTCCTGGCTGGATCTCCTGGAGGAGAACCCGCTGGACGTGGAGTGCGTGGAGCCGGGGCTGACGAGCGCGTGCCCCTTCGGGGGGGACGGGGAGCGCGCGTCCAGCGTGCGCACTGGGGAGGGAGGGCTGCTTATTGAAAGGTTTATGCACAAATCGTCACATATCGAGGTAAAAATAATCAAAAGCATGGTGATAAACCTGATATATGTGACAATTTATATGTAGTGAATTACCATGAAACCTATAAGTTTGTACATATCGATACGCTTTGTTCAGTCCTTACAGGGTCTTAGCATCAATGAAATCTTCCCTTGATAGAATTAAAACATTTTTTACAAAAGTTTCACTATAATTTTAGTGAATCCAGAATACAAAAACCATTAACGAAATCTTCCCTTTTTTATAATTGTAATTGATGATGCTGACAATGATATATCATCGTCACTCTGCATCAATTCCTATTGTATTCTAGTTCCGAGAGGCCGAGATCTGCCTTCCTACTTCTCCTTGTTAACTTCGCTCGATCTTCGGCATCCCTGGCGGTGGGTAGCCCTACATATACTTGACAGCATGAACTCTCTTTTTCTCTATCTCTTTCTCTCTCTCTCTCTCTTCCTGTCTCTCCGACCGTGTTACACTATTTACACATAAAAATTTTGAGCCCTATAAATATAATAACACGTCTTGATTCTGATGTGGAATGAACTCCCAGTCAGTGTTTCCTGTGGACTATGACACGGGTTCGTTCAAGAGGTCTCCTTGGAGGCGGGCAATGCATTGGTAGCATCTTTTAATACTGATGTCCATAGACGACGGTGGCCACTTTCCACCCGGTTGCCTGTTTCTCTGCCGTACTACATAAAAGAACACATCTTCTTTCCCTCTCAATCTCTATCTCCTCTCATCTCCCTTCTACTCACCAGGCGTCTGTCTCTTGGTAGGGCTGTAGAGGCGCCTGCGGTGCGGGGAGTCGGCGCGGTCGCCGCGGCTCAGCGCCTCGTACACCGCGCCTGCTTCGTTCACCTGCCACGGGAAGGTGGGTGCGGTTAGAACGGGGGTAGAGCTTGGTGGTGGGGTGTACAGGGGTACGACTGTGGTAAGTAGTATTGGCGACGTACGTATGCGTTGGAAAGGGGACCTAGCGCCGACTAAAATCAAATGCAGATACAAATAAGTTTATTGAAAAAATCGGGTTACATATTATGTTGTTACATATTCCATTTAGGTACATTATAGATACATTCTTACAGGTTATTGTAGCCTCCACACTTGGCAAGCCTGTACCGTGGAGGCCAAATTGTGAACACAAATGAAACAGACTCTATTGCTTGAATATTCTTTTCTCTTTTCGTTACGAATTATAATATCTGTAGACTCGGTAGACGGATAAAGTGTATTCAAATAGTTCAATTTTTAAGGTTAAACTCTCGAGAGGATTTTTCTTAGTAAGCACGTATCAAATGACGGTTTTCCTGTTTCCAGATGGCGCTAAGACGCGAGGTCTGATATCAAAATAAAACCCTGACATTGATTAGAATAAATCCATCATTTTACAGCAGTTGTTTCTGTCCAATAGCACAGCAATATTTTGATAACAGACCTTACTTCTCAGTAGCGCCATCCGTTGTATTTATAAATCGCGAATACCCTCAAAAAATGCCCCTTTTGATAACTTCTAATAAAGGTACGTCAACATATTTTAACACTGCTATGAAAGAACACCAACCTTATCAATAGTGGCGGAGTAGTCCCTGTACTCCTTGGTCAGCGGCCGTAACTCGTCCTGCTGCTTCTTGATGACGTCCAGGTCCAGCGCGACCGGCTGCAGGCGGCCCACGCGGGACTCCATGCTGGAGAGCCATTCCGCCACCTGGGATGGGGAGGGTATGGATTTACGGTATGTTTTGCTCGATTTCATTAATTAATATCTTAAATATATATAGTTCATTATAGCTCAAAAATAATTTATTTCAGACAATGTCCTAGTCTAGGATAGGGACCAATGGCGAATTCTTGTGTCGGAGGCCAAGATACACTTCGGGTCGCTGAGCCATCGAAGTAAGTAATGTCCTAGTCAAATAATAGGTAATATATAATAATGTAAAATAATTTGCAAATAATCAGACCTTTTTTTATTCATTCATTATTGTCAGACATTTTAGAAATATTGGTGGTTAATTTCCATACAAATGACTAGTATTCCAAATTAAATTCAGCTGAATATACATCACTTAATTACTGTTAGTAATTTACCTGTGTGTAGAATGTAAAATGGCTCTTGCCCAGTTCAAAACAAATTGTCAAATTGTCAATTATTGTTTAAAATCTGTCATCCCTCTCTTGACTCTGGGTGGGCTTAAAACCAGCTCATGCTGTGCCCATACAAATTCCACCACTGTGCAAGATATTAAAATACAATACGAATAAAATATGTACTACTACCTATAAACTTATTCTCATGCTTTGTTTTGCGTGGAATAAATTGTTTTGTATTTGTTTACACGTACATTGCGTACATACTTTGGCGTACAATTGACCAAAACGTATGCAAAGGAGTGCCGAAAATGAACTCCGGATTGAATGAACGGAATCTGTTCTGCCTAGTATCATGTAGGAAGAAAAAAAAGGTGACTATATATCAACACACCTGCGCCCTGAGGGTCTCGTACTGGTTGAGCTGGTCGGCGCGCTGCCGGGACAGCTTCTGCTTCTCTTCCAGGGTCGAGTTGAAGTCGCGCCACTGGTTCTCCAAAGCCTGGGGTTGGGGGTCACGTTAGCATGGACGAAGTTGGTGTAAAGTGTGTTTCGATAGAAGACAAATGGCGGTAAAATCAAAATAAAATAAGTAAGAAATGCTTTGTGGGGCGTCAAATTATTGAGAACGCCTGTTGCCACCGCGGCCACTACTGCGCATAACTGTAGTATTGCGCAATAATTGTCAGGTGTCAGATAAAAAAAACATTTTGACATTGTTCCGCTTATGCTATATTATTCCACACGCGCACGAAGGCCTGGGGTCCGCCATGATCATGATCCAGGATTAGGCGGATAGCAGTCGCCCCACTGTAAATACATCAGATATTTACAGTGAGGCGACTACTATTCGACCTCCGTGACCCTGCTACCAGGGGAACCTGACCAGATTGTGAGACCAATGTAAGTGGAAACCTCATTATAATGTTGTGGCCGCTTCGTCCGTGCCTCAACGCTGGTTTTCAATGACGACTACAGATAGAACTTACCTTGAGTCGGTCTCTCACGACATGAGTGTCAGTGACATCCTTCTTGGCCAGGAGTTGCCGGCCGGCGCGCAGGCAGTCCTCTAGTAGAGGCATTTGCTTGTCCCTGTGGGTCGGAAAAGAAATATTTTTGAGAATGTTTTTATGACTTTGGAGACAAAATTTATATTTTAGAGACAATGAGACTGGTTGACCAGTCTCGGGAGACGATTATCACCACATGACGGGATAGGAATCGAAATGGAAAACTGCCGCTCTATAAACCAGACATAGACAGTAGAGCATTGAATATGTTTCAACTTTTTGTATTTTCTGCAGGTTCTTTTCTATTATCGGACAAAAGAAAGGAATTGTCCTACTTCCTATTCCACCACCAATTCTGGACAGTTTTTTATACCACCACGGTGGCAAACAAGCGTCCGGCCCACCCAATGGTAAACAATCACAGTACCTTATGGTCATTTGCATTTACAAACCCTTCTTGAGTAACGCTATGTTGTAATCACAGGAACTCCATGTTGTACATACATAAAGCTCATGTCTGTATCCCACAGGTGGGGTAGGCAGAGACTATGGACCGTCACTTTGTTCTGTCCTGACACGACTCATTTGACACATGACACAACCTAAAATAGAAAAAAAAACTCCAAACCAACCTGAAGTGCGCCAAATCCGTCAACCTGGCCGCCAGCTCCTCAGCAGGCATCCTGGCCAGGTCCCTAGCATCGGCTTGCTCCAACAGCTGCGAGTGTGCCGTTTCCAGGCGGCTGGCCTGCTGGCTAAAGGCTGCTAGTTCGGTGGATACTTCATCCAGGAACTGCCCTCGTTTGGTGGACCGCTCTAGGAGTTTCTCGTATCTGGAGGGGGCAGGGGTGAAAATGGGTGAGCAAAATTTAATATAGTTGTTGTGTTTACGAATTATAAGTGTAGAACACGAAAGCGTTGATAGGATGTGAGGCGGGGTAAGTAAACAAAGAAATAGTAAGCTCCACAACAGAAAGTTATAAAACCCACATTGATATTCATGGTTACAAATAATTCTTTTGAAATGCTCAAAAGAGGTATTACTATCTCCTATAGTACAGTGTAACTTAGTTTAGGAAGCAGGAAATTAATATGTTGCTCATACATTTTTAGTGCCTGAATTGTTTCGTACACACATTGTAATTAAGAGATTTATTGCCATATTATTTGGCTTATAAAATATGATTGTTATATCTTACACTTTGTAGAGCTCGACACGTGGTCAGATTTTTTTAAAAAGTGCTCTGGTTCCATAGTAACATCGAGTACTTATGATAATAACGTTAAAGTAGAAGGAACGTCATTATTTTCAGGGGTAATGGCGTACGACAATGACGTTGGGTTTAGGAAGCGGCGAACTATAGCGCATGTGTCAATAACTTTTGATTTTTATAAATGTATGTAAGTAGTATCTATAGGCTGTAATGTCTTTCGCACGGTTTCCTGATGTCACATCTTATTATAATATTATTACAACAAACCACAAACCTAGCATAAATATCCTCAGCCCTCTGCTCCAGTTTCTTAGCGATCCTAGCGTTAGACGGCGTGAGTGCAGCGTCGCGAGCGGCCGCGAGCAGCTTCCCGAGCGTGGGGCGGCGAGCGTCGATCGCCTGCTGCGTGGCGCGGTGCTCGCGAACTTGCTCGTCGAGCCGCTCGCGGATCAGGGACGCCGGTTTGGAGTGGTTCCTGGGGGTGGGTGTGGAAGGTGATAGGTGAATGTTTGTTCGTGGTGTGTTGATGAGTGATGCTATATTTTGTGTCAAGACTAACGACAATAAAGTTTTTGATACGTTAGACCATAAAATCTGATAAAATACAGTAATTTGTTATACTTCTCTATATAATTATTTTGTACAATAAACAATTAAATAAATAAATAATTTCAGGGGCCTTCTAAACGGAGATATAGGTATCGCATTATAAATAATCTGTAATAATGTAGTGGTAGTAACAATATAGTGGGTGAAACACAGAAACCGGTATTGCCGGCAACCATTGCCAAACATTTTTTCTATTGTTGTTTCGCCCTCAATTGTTGTGGCATAGTGTATCTTTTTTGAAAATGTTTTATCACGGCCGGGCTATTATTAACAGTATTGCAGCCACATAACGCACAAAAATATTGACACTTTAAAAGCCTCTTTAAACTTAGAAACCCTTACCAACAAACAAGGATTTGTCGGCAATATTTTACAGCAATATGTGGAGCACCTATGCGCGATGAAATCGTCTACAAAGACAATTTCACAAAAATATTAAAACTAGCTTTTGCAAAAGTGGCGTCATCTAGCGAGCTCTGAGCTTTGGGGAACCTAATCGAACTACCTCAACCTCTCATATTACATCTGTGTTTAAAACCCAACTCACTTAAGAGCATCCTCCTGCTGTGCCAACCAATGTCCCTGGGTCTCTGCCGCATCCTGCAAGCCCTGGCATTGCAAAAGAGCTGCTTCCAGCTCCCCGCAGCGCGAAGACAGCGCCCCAGACACCTCGTTGTAGCGGGACACCAGCTCCAGGACTGGCACTTCCAGCTGTCTGATCTCGGATGGAGTGAGGTTGCCTTCCAGGGATTTCACGAGCTGGTCGCAAGCCTGGGGGGATGGGAGGAGAATTCGATTATGGCTTATAAAATACAGGACATAAAGTTACCGTCTTACCAAGTCTTAGATCGTTTAAATGTAATTCCTAAATCAAAATATCACGGGTCACCTTAGCGTCAATAATTTCTTAAATAAAAACATATTTCACAAGTTTTTATTGCGTAACTTTTGATTGAATTTCATAGGGGTATAGTACTCATAAAGACCATTTCAAAGAACCCAAACACGGTGGGTTTATCTTGTTGCGTTCAGTAGCTCCTGTGGTTACATATCTACATCAATTTTTAACTCAATGATGACCGACAAGTGGGTCAAATTAGGCTTGAAACATTTATCCTGAACACATTGTCAAAAACATTGCAAGTTAAATAATTGCCATACGCTTGTAAAAAGCGTATGACAATTAATAACTTAGTAGTATAATGAAGTCCTGCGCCGTACGCATACAGCTGGCACCTGCGATCTTCACCAGGTCTATCCACCTTGCGGAAGACCTACTCGCGCTGTTTCTTCCAATACAATATCTCTTTATTCAGTTTAGCTTACAATATGAACTTTCACTTACTTCAGGTAAAGAATACCTACCTGCCTACCTACTCATTCTATGTTACAATGTCCGCAAAATTAATATTTAGTTCAGTTTAAATTCTCACATTTATAAGGGAATTGTAAAGTTCTTAAATCAGAAACCAGAACATCATACTCACATCCTTAGCATTGTCGACCAGCCGCGCGTGTGCGATGACATCCTGGTGCAGCGCCTTCGCTCGCGCCAGCTGGGCTTCCACCGCTCGTGGTTCGCCTCCAACTGGTTCGGATACCGCTGAGCGGACTTGGGGCTCGATCTGGGGGGAAACATGGATAGGTTAGCTATATTTTAATATAATGTCGTAGTAATAAGACATAGGGTGGCTCGATCTAGGGGAATGGGTGGATGGGTAAGCTTTATTTGAATAGAATGTTGCAGAAATAAGACAAATAGCGTGTTTGGGATTTCGAAATCGGGATTTCAAGTCTGCGAGAAGGACGTTCTAGAAGTAAAGTTCGTTGTCAAATAATCCCATATAATTGGACAGAAACAACTGCTGTTAAGTAATGAGTTCATTCCAGCCAATGACAGAGCTTAGTTATGACAGCAGCCCTCGCGTCTCAGTAACGCCATCTGGTGGATTTTGGAATCGCGAAAACCCTAATTGCTAAAACTGCCTACTTTCAAGAAAAAGCAATTTAAATGATTAAATAAACGTATTTAAGAAATAAATTTACGTCAGTAAACACAGATAAAAATGAATAACCTACTAATAATAATAAAAAGTACAATTTTCATTTTCAAACACATACGCGACATCGCACAAAATTGATATTAAAAAACGTTCTTCCATGCCAAGCATCCCATTCCATGGCCTCATCGGCCATCGATTCTACGATCTCCGTTACCCCTCCCAAAAAAAAATCCACCCACCTCCTTCAGCCATCTCCCGGCGCGGTCCACAGCATCATGATACTGCCTGGTGGTATCCGCAGCGCCCCGCAGCCTGTCGTTCAGTCTCTGAACCCTGGCTGCCAACTCGCTGTGCCTTCGCTTGGCTAGAGCAGCCGACGCGCGCACAACGGATTCGCCTCGGGGGGAGACGTGGGATAGACGCGAGGGGAGCGATGTGCGGTAGTCGTTCAGGATCGTGAGGAACTCCTGTGGAGGTGATACATGTGTGAGTATGACGATGAGTTAGCTGAAATTTTAAGTAAAGCCTCAGTGGACTTTGACATATAATACTTTGACAGTGGAATTTGACATATAATAATCATAAATATCCGAGCGGTCAATCCCGGCTACTGCCAGGCTCCGTTTTCCTGCATCATCATCATTATCATCATCTCAGCCTATTACAGTCCACTGCAGGACTTAGGGCCTCTCCCATGAAAGGGGAGGTTAGTGAAATAATCTCCAGGCTTGGCAGGCGGCAGGCAGATAATAATCTTACACTTCTTCAATTTGATAGACGCTATAGCTGGTGGCCAACGTAGAAGACGTAGTATAGAATTATCTAATGTCACATTCAGTTGCCAACTGAGTTAGAGAATAACCTTGCAAGAATATATGAGGTCGGAGCTACTGTGGCTGGTACTTGCTGTTGCCAGTGTAAGAAAATAGTTCGAAAAATATCAGCAAAATGGCGGCACCGCATATGTTCCTGGTTACTACTGGTACTACGTCTTTTTTTATATACTACTCAGTGATAAACGAGAAGACAGCCCACCTGATGGTAAGCGGTAACTGTCGTCCATAAAATCAACGGTTCATGCATTTAGGTTGCATACAAAAAAAATGCAGAACCGTACCTTCTTTATCTGAAATAAAATAGACAGCTTACCTTGCTCTCATCCACGAACTTCTGCGCAGACATAGTGATGAACCTCAAGTCGGCCTGGTGAGCAATTATGTCCGACACGAACTCCCGCACACTCTCGGTGCTGGCCGGCAGGCTGTTCAGCTTGGAGAGCGCTGCCTCCTTCTCTTCGAGACTGCGGTAGGCTCCCTCCATCCAGGAGTTGAAGGTGTTCAGCTCGTTGCTGCAAGGAAGAAGGGGGTTGAGGTTTTTTTATGTACTTATTTTTTTATTGCCTAAGGAAGCACACGGAAGATGCGGATGCGGTGTCAGCCTTTGAGGTACCTGCAGCTTTTGAGAAACTCCAAGTTATAGTGTAAAGGAAAGTCTTCGGGACGGAGCTCATTCCATAACTTGCACGTACGCGGTTAAAAAGCTCGCAATGCCCGTACTCGTTAGACTCGAATTAAATTATTGATGCCAAAAGGTAGGCATGTGTTCATGGTCAAAAATAACTTTTACTGTGACACCAACTTTGACATCGCGATAAAAAATCAACTATTTCATACATTTTGACAGAATTCGTTTCAATTTTGCCATCGCGAGCACATGCATACCCCTTGGTATCAAGAATTAATCTAAAGCCAACCTGTAAAACAGAGAGAGGCTGTCTAGCAAGCGAGTGAACTGGTGGTATAGTCAGCTGCAGAAAGAACTGAGAGATCCCTCCCTACCATACATTTAATGTATGCTAGGGGGGTTTATTGGCTCTGCAGCCATGGCCACCAGTAACTCCCGCAACAACCCAGCACACAATAGTCGTGCACACGTTGCCCTTCTTTTAGATAGGCCTAGGGCTCGTTCCTGATATTTGTGAAAAAGGCCTTGGGGTCGGTACTCACCTAAACTTGCCCAGCTCGTCTCTAGCGGCTGCCATTTTCCGCAGCATCTTGTCGCATCTCTCCGAGCACCTGTCCACCCTTTGCTTCAGCTGTCTGACGCCCCGCTCCAGTGCTGCCACCTCGTGTGGCGCCAAGACATCTCCGCCTGAGACCAGGAGTTGCTTCGCCTGGTCAGCGCACGCTGATACCTGGCGCTGGTGGCTCTCGATGTCATCTTTGATGAGCTGGTAGTGAAAAGGTATACTATTACACACTTATCTCTACTAATAACTAAAAGCGAAAGAAACGCAGATGTTTGTCACGGTTTTACGGTTGAACTACTGCACTGATGTTGATAAAATTTGGTGTAAAGATAGTTTAGCACCTGAGGATGGACATAGGCTACTTTTTATTCCCAATCCCCTAATCCACTCGCAAGATTTATCAATCATGGTACAATAGTCCAGGAGAGCGGAAAGCTAGTTACACACAAAAGACAATGCAATGTTTGGAATTATGTGATGTGGAGGAGGCTTAAGCCCAAAACTGGATTCACACAGGTTGTCCTTGATAAAAGCTAGTTCGATAAAAATTCTGTCTATTGTAGTGTTTTTAAATAGGTACACGATTGAAAATACTGGGGCCCTTTTCATAAAGTATTATCAGTTCAAAATATTTAGAACGCTTTTCATTTAATAATGAAAATAGGAAAGCTCTATTATTTTGATCTGATTTTATGGAACGGGCCCCTGCACTTGCATTCTTCAGATTTCAGACGGTCTCGAGAACATCTCGAAGCTTACCTTGAGTATATTGATCTGGTTCCGCAGCTCATCCAGGTCTTCCTTCACGGCCTCCTGGTTGGCCAGGCGTTCTTCCACCACAGCGATCCATTCCAGAAGCTTCGATAGAGTCTCGTCACAGAGTCGGTACTTCTCTTCTACTGCTTGCTACACGCCCGTCAGAACAACACGTTAGTTTATTGTCGTAAATACCTCCACTGGTAATTCCAAGAGTAGGGTACATGTAATTACGTCTGGGTACCCGACCATGCACGATTTGAAACCATAACATGTCTCGGTACATGCAAATGATTCGTTGTCACCTTTTATGACAAACTTTTGAATATTTTCCCTTGTAACACTCATGCAAATGTTGCTGCTATTGTTGATATTTATATGACTGTTAATAGTATTCTGTTTAATTTTATGGTTCTATTCGGAATATTATTTTAATCCGCCTCTCGACTTTTTGTAGTTTACGAAGCGATGATCCGATCATGTACACGTACGCTACTCTGTCTTACCAGTGGAAAAGGCATATTTACAAGGCTCGACGAGCGTAAAAGTGCGTATGCATCTGATCTACTGAGCATTTACATTGCATCTATCTACTGAGTGCGGTCAGTCTTTTTTAGACGACTTCATCTACCGACTTTTAGAAAGTGCTTTCCAGGATGCATTTTTTAATAAGTCGAACATTTATTTACAGACAATGACGAGATGGTGGATAACTGATTGACTTTGCTCACTTAAGATCTAGCTTCCACTCCGAAGGGAATGGAAACAAACCTTGACAGCACAAGACTAGACAATAACAATAATAAAAAAACATGCACATCAGTTAGCCCCCAAGAACCTGTGAAGCAAACATAATGAACTACGTAAGAGGTAAGCGAGTCCTAGGAGAAAACAAGAGACAAACGCAACAACAACAGAGAGCTAATAAAAACAGCATGAAGATGATAACACAACCAGTCCAATAGTTGCGTGGACACAAATAGTCTAAAACATGCAGAAGCGGGACATGCAAGCAGTGATGGCATTGGCAAAATACAGAGATTAAGGTTAACTCTGTGTTCGACCACTGCGAAATTGTAACTCGCACATATGCGTGTAATGGTATCAACATTTTCCTTTTATTAAAACTTAAGAACTGGTTTATTAGAGTTATGTGTTAATTTATTAAAATAAAATAAAAGTTTGATTGTACCTTCGACAAAATCTGAAACTTTGAAAGAGTTTTAAAAGAACAAAGGAATGTAAGATAATTTAAAAAGAGTCAACGTAAATATAAAACTTAAAATGACAGTTTAAATAATTTTGAAAAATCTTTACATGAAATTATAAAAATATTAAAGTTTGGAACCCCATTTCATCCTCCTTACAAATGTCAAAAATTTTAAAATATTCCAATAAGAATATCATATGAAACTATAATACTATGAAATGAAGTCCCAAAAACAGACTAGCGTCTCGAAAGAAAAAAGACCAAAATTAATAATAATACTACCTGCGTCGCGGGTGCAGTAAATGTTTTACCATAGTCATGATATTGTGAGTGTTGGCTTGGCGTGAACGCCACTTCACAACAGCATAGCACTTGGCATGCATCCGAACGGGTGAGCACAGTGTCCAAGGAATGAGTATGTCTGGACATTCGAAACCAAACCAGCCGTCGAGCGCTGGTGTTGTGAAAAGCAAAACAAAAGAAAGCCAGGCCCGAGGCCTCTCGTCTTAGCACAATGAGTATGAGTTAGGTATTTGGCGAGACGGTGGTGTTGCTCAAAGTCGTCGTTAAAATGATCCCTCACAGGCAAGCATTCACGATTTAGCTCAAAAGGGTTCTTTAGCATCGCAGGCAACGGCTGGAAATAAAAAAACAACATACATCGAGCCTTAGTACAACGTGGCAGTAAGCACACTTCGTTTACTTACAATTGGCGGCTTACACCGTTAAGGTTCAAAATTAGATCATATCCAATGTTGAGCGCTTTAGTAGAGTATGAGTTCGACAAATGTTAGACGTGATTTTGCGATGAATAATGTTGATAATGTGTCACTTTACTAAATTGCAATTTGAATGGAAAATAAAAATCTAAGCTTGTCATAAAGTACTAAAACGCTTCAAAGCAGACATTAACTATAAATATCCTTAAGCATCTAAAAATGATAGAAAAGAAATCTATTTGTAATTTGGAAAATAATATTCTACTTGTAAGCATACTGCTCTTCGCCTAACCGTGAGAAGGATAACATTGCTGCCATATCAATAATACAGAAGCTCCAGTGTTTTCAAGTGCAATCACTATTACAGAGGAATCTATAGGTACGCTATAATCTTCAATCAATGGACTTAAAATGTAGATAGGTAATGTCGTAATGATTTTGATTAGTATATGTAATGCCACATCAAAAAAAGAACTCGTGACTTCACCAAAGGATAGTATTAAAACCCTCGACACAGTAAGTCTTGTGGGTGTCGTGCCATGCCAATGGTTTAAGCCAAACGCTTAAGTAAGAACACCGCCTAAGAGTGGAAATAGGAAGTAAGCAACACCATTTGCTTGATAGAAGCACAATTGAAGAAGCAAATAAGTTAAAAAACTTACCCTAGTTTCTGCTGGCAGTAAGTATCCCTTTTTATGAGCCTTTACCAAATCAAGACTAATTCCTTTTATCGGATCGATCGTCAATCTCCCTTCAACTGGGTCGACGAGTTTCTGATCAATAGCTTGCACCAATGGCCAAATCTTTCCAGTTTCTGGTTCTTTAACAACTGTGCTAGACGCATCTACTATTCCTTGGTTTATAGCATCGCCTAAAGTCAAACGCTTCCTATCCATGACGCTCGTTGTTATGAATGGATCGTTCAAAGCTCCGGTAGTCGGATTGTAAATACCGAAGTTCAATGTCTCGATTAAGCTGAAGCTTTTCTTTGGCGTCATGAGCAAGCCGCTCTCTATGGCAGCTGTCAATGTATTGAGTTTAGAGGTCTCTGTGTCCAAGATGTTGCCTTTTTCGGCATCCATAAGGCCCTTGCGGAACGCCTCTGGGAGTTTTACTAACCTCTTCTTGAGATTATCTTTGATGAGGGCCGTGTCCGAATCAATATACCCCAAAGTGGTCGCGTCTTTGATTGTTAGAACTTCGTTGGAATGTGGATCAGTGAAACGTGCCGTGGCAACGTTTATATTACCGTTCTCCATCGCTTGCTCAAACGATAGAGGCTCGCGGACGTACACAATTAAACCATTCTCAAAGACAAAGCAGAGAGTGCGAGATTTCTGTGTGTCAAATGAACCTTTAGCATTTTTATCAATAATACCCTCAGTTATACCTAATTTTAATGGAATGTACTTGTTCTTACGAGGATCTTTGATTAGAGCAGTTTCTGGGTCTATAAATTCGTATTTGATTGCTTCATCTAAAGTAAACTCTCTAAGAACCGGTTCTTTTGAAGAGGACGATTCAGGTACATATCGCTTAGTTACGGTTTGGGAAGTGATTGGTTGATGAATGGTCACTAAAAGACCTTTATCAAATGCGACGTCTAAAGTGTACGTTTTCTTAGCTTTAGTATCAAGAACTCTGCCCTTATTAACATCAACATCCCCTTGTTGTATCGCAATCGGCAGTGGTTTGTATTTATTAGCAAAGTTATCTTTGACTGCTGTAAGGTCAGGATTAAGTAAGTTCGTTTCAATGGCTTTATTTACATCCACAAATTCGTTGGTGCCAGGATCTACAATTTTTCCGTTATCAGCTCTATATAGGCCGTTCTTAATGATCTCTTCCAAACTCAGATTCTTTTTGGAAGTAACTATAAGACCACGATGTTTGGCATCCAAAAAGTTTATTTGATTTCCATTAGGCAAAACATAAACGCTGTTATTAGGATCTACAACCCCGCATTTGATTGCTTCGTCTAACTTTATATATTTGCTGCTGGGAATATGTTTCACTAGAGAAGTTTCAGGGTTAATTAATTCTAAATCGATCGCGTTAGTAAGGGACAACCTTTGTTCAGTGACGGGATGTATAAAAACTAGTTCCGTGACATCATACATGTTTATTGCTAATGCCTCGTACAGAGTGAAACTTGCACTTTCAATGTCAACGATTAGCCCAAGGCTCATGGCTTCAGATAAAGGTATTTGTACATCGGAACCTGGTTCGCGGAATTTACCACTCCTCCTATCAATTATTTCATAACGAGCACATTCTGCTAAAGTCAAAGGTTTTTCCGACTTTTTGTCTAAATAACAAAGATATTTCGGACTGATAATAGATCTCCTGAGTGCCTCGTGAAGTGTAATTTTGCGATTAGTTGTCGGATCAATGATTTTGCCGGTACTATCATCATATAGACCTTGGTGTAAAGCTCTTTGCAGGCTAATAGGCGCCTTGCTATCTACAATCAAACCTATTTCAAATGCTTTGCGAAGACTAATTTCTTCATTGTCGTTATTGATATCCCTAATTTTGCCCGATTTATCATCTATGACACCTGTTTCTATTGATTCCGGTAATGTAATCTGGTCCCATTTTCCTAACCGATTATCTCTAACGAAAACGGAATGTGGATCGATAAGGTTTAATTTTATAGCTTCAGACAGAGTGAATTTTCTGCCACTTTGGGGGTCTAAGAATAAGCCCGTGATTTCGTTGTATACTCCTTTTTCAATGGCTTCTATGAGAGATAGAGGTTTGCGTACTTCTACCAGTATACCCCTTTCGAAAGCTTCGCGGAAATCTATTTTGTCATCTCCTAATACGATGGTGCCAGTGCGACCATCAACAATACCTTTATCAACAGCAAATTCAAATGGAATAACTTTACTACCGACATGAACTAATGTTGATTGTGGGTCTAACATACGCTTTCTAATTGCCCTATCAGTCGGGAGTTTTTCTTTGCTTTGGGGATGAGAAAATTTGCCAGTTTTGGGGTCGTAAAGACCCTTGAACACCGCTTCAGGTAAACTTATTTTTCGCTTAGCTGGTAATATCAAGCCACGCTCCGAAGCATCAGTAAGGGATATTTTGTCACCATGAATAGGGTCTCGAAGTTTACCTTCCTTCGAATCTACCATGCCAGACTTTATGGCATCAGCTAAAGAAATTATTTCACCGGTAACTGAATTTCTAATCGATAAAGCGTCAGGGTTGATGGTACCAGATTTTATGGCATCTTCTAGTGTCATTGTAACACCATTTATAGTTAGAAGACCCGTTTCCGGATCATATATGCCTTGCACTAATCCCTCTTGTAATGTCCATGGTTTCTTATCGCTTAATAGATAACCCTTTTCACTGGCTTCCTTAAGATTACAAGGTGGTAACGTAAGAACACCTTTATTTAAGTCAATTAATCCCGATTTGGCGGCTTGAGCAAACGGAACTAGTGCGTCAGATTTATCGTCCTTAACTTTAATATCAGATGGATCCACAAGCTTTTCTGTAATCGCTTTATTTAGTGTAATTGTTTCTCCGGTTTTTGGGTTCAAAATTTTACCAGTGTCGGGAGAGTAATATCCCAACTCTATGATATCAAATAACGAAAAGGTAACATCTTTTGTTGCTACTAAACCCTTTTTAAGAGCATCATGTAATGAAATGTCTTTTCCAGTCTTTTTGTCTTTTATTTTACCGGTTTCTGGATTAATTAGTTTAGTATCGAGAGCTTCCGAAAGTGGTATAAACTTCTCTAATGCTGTATCTTTTATTTCCGAAATAGTTGAATGAACAATATTTCTATCCACAGCGTCGCCTACAGTAACAAGTTGGTCGGTGATTGCATCTTTTATTTTGCCTGATTCTGGTTGATAAATATTACGCACAACAGCCGCTTCAATCGAGATTGGTCTTCTGGTGACAGTGATAAAACCACGTTGAATTGCTACCGATATTTCAATAATTTCCTGTGTTTCAATAATAGTAATTACACCTTCATGTATTTGTACCACTCCACGTTCAATGGCATCTGATAACGGAATGGTTTCATTTGTGCGAGGGACTTTGATCAAGAGAGATTCTTGGTCAACGAGACCCTTTTCGACCGCCGTGCCAAGAGGTACTAAAGCTCCTGTGTTTGTGTCTTTGATTTCACCTGTCTTCGGGTTATATAGACCCTGTTCTAAAGCCGATTCAATTGAAACTACTTTAGGTATCGATACATCTTCAGGACGTTCAACAATCCAGCCTAACTGCACGCAATCAAAGAAATTTACACGTTTCCCTGTCTTAGGGTTTACCATATGTCCGCTTGTTTTGTCAATAATTGGTCTAGCGATTGCTTCATCAAAACTAATATAATCTTCAGCTTTGGAACCTAAATCTTTAACAAGGATAGTTTCGGGATCGAAAATTTGCAAAGCATAAATAAGCTCTTCAAAGGAAATTTTGGCACCTGTCTCTGGATTTAGGAATATTTGCTTTTCGATGTCGTAAACATTTAAGGTCGCCAGTTCTTCGGCAGTAAGCTTCTGCGAAATAGCTAAACAATATTTGGGTTTAAATTCTCGGACTATTACTAAGTTTTTAGATATAATATCTACTGGGGTAAAACTACTAATCTGCTGTTGATCAATAGAATCTTGTACAGTTAAAGGTGATTCGACACCGTTTATGATAATCCTACAAACTTTGGGTTCAATCTTTCCTTGTGAGATCGCTTCAATTAGTGGTACATCCTCATAAATAGCTTTTAGAGGTTCTGATTTTACTTTGGTGACATTTTGTTCTGTGATTTCGTCAATTACCCTTAGTGGTTGACGCTCAGCATCAATAAGCATAGCCGAGACCGTTTTACTATCCGGAATATTTTGTTGTTTGCTTGGTACATCAGAACTACTGAAAACTTCTTGTTCTAATGTGGTTACAATTGTTTCAGTAATAACTGGTTTGAATTGTGTTGTTTCTGTAATTACAATTTCACCAGGGCGAGTGGTTGTTGTAGTGGTTATATTATGTTCTACAATTTCCTGTGACAACTTAGAGCCCACAGGTTTTCCAGCAATTGCCAAAGCATCTGGTCTATTCAAGAAACTTTCACTGGTTTGTGGCAATGCTTCACTCGCTGTCTGGACCTTTACAACTTCTTCATATTTTTTATAAGTTTCGTTATCTACTAATCCACGTTTATGTGCTTCATCTATTGGTACTTTTTTACCAGTTTTGGGATCCACCACCACAGCGGTCTTTACAACTTCAACTACTTTAGCAGCTGCCAAGATTGGAGCACCGACAATCGCTAGGAGTCCAAATTTAGCTGCATCAGCAAAACTAATTTTTTTACCAGATTTATCTTTGATTTCACCTGTTTTCTTGTCATAAATACCTTTAGCCGTAGCTTCCTTAATAGTAAGTTGTCTTCCGGTTTTAGGATCAACAATTTTGACTGCATCTGAAGGTACAACACCCTGTTTAACAGCTTTCAGTAAATCACCGGATACTCCAGATGTGGAGGATATTACTACAGATGTATTTGGGTCGTAAATAACACCTGGTGCCACTTCAACTGGCTTATGCACGTCCTCTTCTTGTTTAGAGGAAGTTACAGGTAATTTGGTTTTAGGCGTAATGCTGTCTTTACTTTTATCTTTTGTTGGTTCGATTACTTTTGGGGACTCTTGTTTAGGTTGTGTATATTCTGTAGGTTGTTGTTTTGTAGATTTTTCTATTATATTATCCTTCTTTCTGATATCCGAAGGAGCTTCTTGATGAATTTTATCAACTTGATCTTCTGAATCTCCATATTCCACTGTATAGTTTTCTATGGTGGTTTCAGTTACATTCTCAGGGCCAGTAATTTCTTCAGTAACAACATGATAAGAAGTAGATTCATTCTGTGTGATTTCTACAGTGGTTATTTTCGAAGCTTTAGTTGTGATGACAGTGTTTGTATGTTCTGTTGCGAAATCAGTCGGCTCGGATTTAGATACAATTGTTTTAACGATTCTAGTTATCTCTCCACCTTCAGGAGTAGTATGACGATATTCTTCAATTATTGGAATTTCTTCGCTAATTTCAGATGTTTTGGTAACAACTTCTTTTAACGAAGGTTTTGTAGATCTATCATGGTCAGTTGGTGATGAGGACGATGATTCCTCTTGTGTTACTATATATTCGGTTGTACCCGAAGTAGTTGTTTTTGTTGTAACTACAGTACTCGTTTGTTCAGAAACTGAGGGTTCAGTTTTTGATACAACAGTTTTAATAATTGTGGTAACTACATCTCCTTCAGGAGTTGTCTGACGGAACTCTTGAATTACAGGTTTCTCGTCTGTCACTTGCGTATTCTGTGACGGTTTAGTAGATATTTCTTCCGGAGCACATTGAACAAAATCTTTCTTAGAAGTTGTGGCCTCAGGAAGTGACGCTGTTTCTTTGACCGAACTTTTCTTATCAACGATTACTGATTTACCCTGTTGTTTGGGTATTTCCTCAATTGGATGCTGTTTGGTAATGGTTGATTTAGTTTCGATAACTTCAGTGACTTCTTGCACCGGAGATTTAATTTTGTCCTTTTTATCTTTTTCTTGTGTTTTACTCTTCCGTTCAGGTACAACCGGAATATTTTCTGGTCGCGAAGAAGCTCTTTCAGGCGATTTAGACTTCTCCTTGATTGCTCTGGGAGGAGGTTTTGGTA
Organism: Blastobasis adustella; assembly: GCA_907269095.1. Classification (NCBI taxonomy): domain Eukaryota; kingdom Metazoa; phylum Arthropoda; class Insecta; order Lepidoptera; family Blastobasidae; genus Blastobasis; species Blastobasis adustella. The sequence goes on from OU026132.1 coordinate 7,009,642, forward strand.
CTGGTTGAGCATTGTCTTTTCTTTTAATTTCAGTTACTTCGTACTTAACAGTTTTCTGTGGTTCTACAACACGGCTAGATGATGCACTGGGCACAGGCTTCTCTTCTTTAGATTTCATTATTTTACTTGTCACTGATTTAATACCTTGTACTGCCGCGGCGCCAGCCAGCACAGGAGCAGCAATTATAGCTATCAGACCCAATTTAGCTGCTTTCTTTATGTCTACAGATTCTCCAGATTTGGGTTCCTTTAGTTTACCAGACGTTTTGTCAATCAAGCCCGTATCAACAGCTTCTTTTAACGTTACTGGTTTACCGGCTTCAATATTATAAATAACCGATTGTGGGTTGATGATTTTCTTTTCCAATGCCTCCTTAAAAGTCAATGTCTTGTTAGGTGATTTTGGATCTCTAAACTTCTGAGATCTCTCATCAAACAGAATCTCGAAAGCGTCGTTCAGATCAAGCATCTCAACGTCTTTTTTAATAGGTGTTTCTTTGTTCATCTCTATAGGTATTTCTGTATTTAATGCACCACTACTTACAGCTTCTGCAATTGGAACTGTTTCTCCTGTATTAGGATGCGTGAACGTACCTTTCTCGATATTAATATATCCTAGACTAAGAGCATCTTCAAATGTTATATTGGTATCACTTGTAATAAATTCTTCTTTATTTGTTTGTTCATCTCTCACAATACCCTTTTGACGAGCTTCGTCTATTGGAATGATTTCACCCGTTTTAGTATTTTGTACTTCCTGGGCGTTAACCAATACGTAATCTGATAAAAGTTCTATCATTTTAGTAGTAATGGTATGCTGAGATGTGAAAGTTTCAGTGATTGTAGTCACAACACCAGATGCTTGCATTATCTCTGTGTTAGGCTTTACGGCAAGGAGACCTTGCTCCATCGCTTTATCTAACGGTACCACTTCGTTTGTTTTTAGGACAGTAAATGTGCCGTCTTTTAGGTTAATGGCACCATCTTCCAATGCTTTGTCTAATGTAACTGTGTCAGATGATTGGGGATATGGAATAGCCATAATAAGATCTTTCTCTACTGCTTCCTGAATGGATATACTTTTGCCTGTTAGCGGATGTTTTATTTCTTTCGTATGGGGATTGATAACTTTGTGTTTAACAGCAACAGCTAACGTCATGGCTGCTTTCGGTATTTCTTCAAATGAATGAGCTATTTCCGGTTCAGGGAAAATTTGTGCGTTAACAGCTGAGAGCAAGTTCAAAGGTCCGTCATTAGTTTTAACTACATTTTTGTCATTGTCAATAATATTTCTTTCGATAGCCTCCCCAATCGTAATATTTTTGCCGGATGCAATAGTAATCGACGAAAGGGGATCAACAATTTCGCAAATTATAGCTTCCCTTAAACTTAAGAGTGAGCCAGTCTCAGGATGAATGATTTTACCAGTAGCAGGATCTAACAGGCCTTGTTCCAAAACTTCTGGAATAGAAAGGCTTTTAGCTAAAGGAATAAGCACTTCATCCTGACCCTCGCCATCCAGAATACCTCTTTTTAAAGCTTCTTTTATGTTAACCACATCTCCGTGAATAGGATCGACAATGCTACCCGTATTTTCATTGATTAAACCCTTTTCAATTGCCTTATCAATAGTTATAGGATCACCGTTTTGATCTCGGTAAGCTTTCACAGCTTCTAGAACTTTAGCTGTATTTGGATCAATTAATCCTTTTTCAACAGCTTCTAAGGGAAGCACGACACGTTTTCGTAACTTTTGTAATACTATTGGTTTTGTTTCAAGGACATAAGATTCTACTGAACTTTGTTTGGGTACACTTATTATATATTTAGGTTTTTCTGTCGCAGTATGTTTATTAATTATAATTACTTCTGACCGACCCGTTTTTAATGGATCAATTACTTTACCCTTGTCCGCAGATAGGCTGTTTTGTATAGACTCAACGGTTATAAAGCCTTCAGATACAGCAGCGCCGACAGAAACTGGCTTTGTAGTCTTTGAGAAAGTAACTTTGCTCGTACCCGGTTTAATGCTTTCCTGTTGTCCAGCATCACTATCTCTGATCGACTCCTCATATTTTCTATATGTTACGGAGTCGACTAAACCTCTTTCGTAAGCAACCTCCATTGGAAGTTTCTCCCCAGTTTTTGGATCTACAACCATGGTGCTCTTAACTACCTGTATAACTTTGGAAGCGGCTACTAAAGGCGCACCTACAACTGCCACAAGTCCTATCTTTGCTGCGTCTGCGAGACCAATTTTCCTTCCCGATTTATCTTTGTATTCACCGGTCCGTTTATCTACAATGCCTTTATCTAAAGCTTGTTTTAATGAAATCTGTTTACCGGTTTGCGGTTCTAGTACTTTAACCGTACTGGATGGGACAACACCACGGTCAACCGCTTCTAAAATATTTTCAGATACTCCAGAATTAGTGGAGATGACTAACGCAGTAGCAGGGTCGTAGATTATCCCTTGGGCTATCTGAACTGGTTCTAAAGTGGATTGCTCTTCTGAAACTAACTCACCCGTTGAAGGAATTTCAGTAATTTCCATTTTGTCGGGCATCCCGGCAACGGAAGTAATTGTTATGACTTTGTGGGAAGACATTGAAGTAGACAACTGAACAAATATAATGTATCTGCGTTCGATTGCTTCTTTCATAGTAATAATGTGCGTCGGATGTTTATAATGGCCGGTATTGTCAATAATTTTATACTGCAGTGCTTGAGCTAAAGAGATTTCTCGTTTTGTTTTTAGATCAATTACTTTAGCAGAATCAGGGTTAATGACATTGAGCCTCAAAGCTTCTTCGAGGTCTAAAACTCTATCGGTGCCGGGAATTGTAAAAACTCCAGTAACCGGGTTAAAAAGATTTTGCTGTATTGCGTCCTTTAAAGCCCAACCACCACGGGGTAGCTCAATGGTATTTTTCTTTATTGTCATAGATGTTACAGACGGCTCAGTGACCATTGATTTGGTCGTTACAGTTCTAATTTCCTTCATTAACCCCTCACGCGGTAGACTAGTTTCGTGGATGGCGTAATCGGGACTTTTGATCGTTTCCGGCGTGCTGTCACGTTGCAATTTGCTTTCGGGACTGACCGGTGAATCTTGAATGAACGATTTCTTTGTGATTTTTAGTTCAACTACTTGGCCCGGGGCTAAATCTTTTCTGCTGAGTCGGTCAGAAATATGTACAACATGTGGCTCGTCCTTTTCTACGCCTAGCAGCCCTTCGTCTAAAGCTTGTTGAATAGGGAAAACTGTCCCTGTTGTGGGGTCTGTGAATGTTTGGGTATTACTATCAATAAGACCTCGCTTGACGGCTTCGGAAAATGTTATAATTGTAGTAGATCTTTGAGAAGGACTTGTGTTTGTCACTGTAACATACCTTTTGACTGTTTTCGTAACAGTTTGTAGAGTTAGGGTTATGTTCAGGAGTGAATTCAATAGCGCTGCACCTTCAGGAGTAATCATATTGATTTCTACCGCTTTATTGAATGGAATAGGTTTTTTAGTCTTAGCATCAAGTAAATATCCTGTTTTAGGGTCTAATATCTTTTTAAATACTGCATCTAGAACTGAGAGCTCTTTACCATTGTCGTAAATACCTATCTTCCTGTTAAACATTTCTAAAACTTCTGGACGTACGATAGCCACTTTAGTGCAGTCTTCTAAGTACACGAAGTCACCACTTTCCGATTTGAGGAAGGTTTCCCCATTGACGTATTTGACGTTTTCCTTACTTAAAGCTACGTTAAAAGAAACAAATTCTCCAGTTTTAGGATCTCTAAAACCATCAATATCAAAAATAGATCTTTGAGATACAGAAGTGATAAGGCCTCGATCAACTGCTTCTGGAATGGTACAAAGTTCACCTGTCAGATTGTCTCTAAATTTGTTATCTGGAAGGATAATCCTAGCAGCTAAAGCTTCTGATAATGTAAGAAGCTGCCCTGTCGTTGTGTTAGTAATACATTTGACGCTATCGCTATCTAGAACACCAGCTGAAATAGCTTCGAGGATATTAAGGGAAGCTCTATTTGTGGGAGACAATATTTTACCATCATTAGTCATTAAATTATTATCGCAAACGTCTTTATGCGTCATTGGTTTACAAATGAATCGTTTATTCGCGGCTTCTTTAAAAGACATTTTCTCTTTAGTTATGTTATGTACGTATTTAGAAAGTTTAGTGTTAATAATATTTTTCTCTATCGCTTCAGCAAGCGTAATTTTAGTATCGTTTTTAGGGTCGACTATTTCTCTAACGTTAGGATCGATTAGTTCATTTTTTATTGCGACGTCAATTTGGAATCTGTCACCCGAGTTCCTGTCCAGAATCCAACCAGAGTTGTCGACTAGTTCGTGATTAATAGCGTCGGATAAGGACAAAACACTCGACTTTATTTTTATTATCTCGTTGTAGATTAGGTACCCTCTTTCGTAGGCTTCCGCGATGGTGATGTAGGTGCCATCAGGCAGCCTGTAGAGACCTCTTTGAAGATCGACTTGTCCGCGATTCACGGCGTCTGATATACTCATTCCTTGTCCTGGCATTTCTTGTTGGACTGTTACCTTAATTCTCTTCTCGGCAGGATCTGTCAATCCTTGTTCAGCGTCATATAGTTCTCTCTGGATCGCTTCTAGTAATGTGACTTCGTTACCGTCTTCGGTCACGCCGCACGGTCCGGTCAATCTTGCAGCCAATTTGGGGTCTATAAGACCTTCCTTTGCTGCTTGTTCTAATGTCATGGTTTGTCTTGTCTCTGGGGAAGAGATGAGTCTCCCACTTCGGACGTCGAGGATCCTCATGCTGATAGCTTGTCCTACCGTGAGGATTTCTTTAGTCTCCGGGTGGACAATGCCCCTCGACTCTATTATGTTTGGTCCTTCGTACATTTTGTGGACGCGTTTGAGATTCCTCAAGTCAGGTCTGTCGTCGTCGATTAGCGACTTTGGTTGGTAGTTAGGCGAAGCTAGTTTGCCATTGGCTATTGATTTGACTGGCGATTGGCCGTCCAATTCGTGAGTCGTCCTGACGTATCTGTTGCATTGGAGAGATACATTCATGGATTAATAAAAATCCTAGTCATATCAGTACGGCTAGCACAACTGTGCCCGCGACATAGCTCGCGCCGCGAGACTGGCTTTATTTGATCTCAATACTATTAAAGAGACAGCAGATCTACATAGCATCTCTTCTCGCTTGTCGCTCTCGCGCGCACTCTTATGCTAGCCGTGCAGGATATCGAAAACCTATGATGAAAAAAACAAAGTTAAACGAACTTACTTCTCTGAGGAGTAATGTGTGGTGTACGTATGCTCTGTGGTGGCCAGGTCCTGCATGTTGAATTCCTGGCGGAAGGACCGCACTGACCGCGGCGCCATTGCCTCCACGAGACGCTGGTGAAAAAAAAAAATAAGAACATGCTATGAAGTTTTGGTCAGGTTATAACTAAGTATAGGGTCGGGATGTATTGCATCAGTAACGTCTTTAATATCATACAAGTATTGTATGGAATTTAACAAATAACACAAGTACCCAACCGTTGCAAATTAAGGGGGAATGAATAAAACTTTACAGTAGTAAAGTATGATAATTTTAGTGACAACGATATTGCATTTCTAATTAATATTCTAATTAAACCTATAATTAACCGATTAACCTAGTAAAATTCCGCATTACTTTTTATGGTAGGATAGTACTTTTTGTGTCAGGAATAAAATTTGGCTCGCATGTCGTAATGGTCATAAAAAAAGGACATTCCGTGCAGATGCGTAGTCAATAAGCCAAATAATAACATACAAGGAAAACAGTTAATTAATAATTTAATTAATTTAGGTTAATTAATACTGTAGAAATAAATGTAATTTAATTATAAGTGATCTGTATTGCCTCCACCGCTCTTTAGATCTCCTTTCAAATGGTATGGGGTTGGCTAGAAGAAATCCCATTGTAGGATAAGCCCGCCTTTGCTTTGTAAAATTTCATTTTTCGCATTTTGTTTTTAATTGTTATGCAATAAAGAGTTTACATACATACATACATACATACAGTTACGACTTTTCGTCAGATTGGCTGTATACTTGTTTGTCACTAAGGTAGTTAATAAAAAAAGAATTAAAATATTTTCTATTTAGACTTACTAATCTTATAAAGAGATTTGTATTTTTGTATTTTTTTTTGTTTATAATGAATAATCTCAAAAACTACTGGACCAATTTAAAAAATTATTTCACTAAAAAATGCTACATTATCACTGAGTAACATAATAGGCTACTTTTTATCTCGGGAATATAACAGGTCCCCGCGTGAAAGTTGATTCTTTACAGAGACAGAATTGCGTGCGGGTGAAAGCCGCTGAGAACGGCTTGTGTTTAACATAGGTATCACTTTAAAACGGATCAATTAAATCCTTCTAAAAACAGAAAAAAGTACCAACCCGGCATTCGTACGCGAAGTCGTATTCGTACTCCTCCATTATGACAGTCAAAACACAAACACTAATTTACAACACTAGTCTACTTATCACACTTAACACTGTCATGTTTCACAAAAAATCTGCTCACAATAGTTAAAACTCACATAAAACTATAGGTTAAGTTCATTGTCGCTTTTAAAAATGTAACCTAAATAATATTAATTATTATTTTTTATTCCTACCACACAACACAAGGAAAAGGCGATTTGTGCCTAACGCAAAAAAAAACAACTCAGCTGACCGCATGCCGAACTGGCTGAAAACTGAATGGGACGCGTGAAACCCGTAAATCGAGAAAAATAAACGCGTTCTATTTTCGAATCATTTCGTAATGTGTTCCCGACGTGTCTAGACGCGTACGTGTGATCGTTTTGTGGGCTTTTTTGTTAATTACGTAAAGTTCTCGGCAAAAACAGCTGTTTTGTTGTTGAGGTTAGGGTGACTGGCTGGTTTGGCACTCGATAGGGCGAGGAGACGTGGCGTTGCGCGCGCACCCGCGCCGGTGCGGCGGCGTAATCTTGACACTTTGACACCGTTTCCAAAATAACAGGGGTACAGTGACCTCATCATACGTAACCTCTGTAACCGCGCCTATTTCGTTTTTAATAAACTTTCTTGCTGTTCGTGGCAATCTTATCAATAAAATGCAATCTAATGTAATCGTATCGGTAAATATTGATTCAACTTTCGGTCAGATATCAAGTTGGAGTTAATGGCAAAACACTCCACTGATGTGGAGGAGGCTTAAGTTTGGTAGTGGACTGTGATATAGCTGTTGATGTTGATGACTCTATCATATTTTGTTAGATAAATACAAATACAAAACCATTTATTCCACACAAAATGTAGCATTTGAGTATAGTATTTTAACAGCTTACTCAATGGTGGAATTGGTATGAGCACAGCATCAGCTACTTTTAAGCCCACCCAGAGTCAAGAGAGGGAGATGACAGATTTTAAACAATAAATGACTCTAAGAGAATATGATAAATCTATTGGTCTCTTTGCAATTTTTTATTTAGAATCGAGCAGAGTCGAATAGCACCAACCCCTTACATTCATGGGTGTCGTACAAGGCGACTAATGTTTTCGAGGCAAAAGATTAAGAGCCTCCGTAGTCTGGAAAATGGGCAGCAGCATTTTCTATTATTATATTTAAACACTGCGATCTCCAACCCGCCTGCCAAACGTGGAGATTATGGCAATAACCTCCCCTTTCGTGGGAGAGGCCCTAAGTCCTGCAGTGAACTGTTACGGGCTGTGATGATGATTTAGAATCGAGCACGTGTACAAGCAAAACCTAATAAAATGTACGCAAAATGCCGACAACGTAACTGAAAACTCAAAGGAATACTTTAAACAGAGTATACCTATAGGCATTAACCGTGACTCCAGTCAAGGTTCGTTAAAGTTCCTCAACAACAACAAAAAATTAACAAACACTGCAGCGTTACTTTGCACAGTACCATGAGTTTCCTCAATTGTGGTACAGTTTAGGTACAACAACGCTAATTGCATCGTAAAACAAACTTTATGTCTTGATCAACTAAGTATCTAATGATACGCTTCGTTTCAAGGCGTAATAGGAAGGCTGATATTTTGTGTCAGACATAGTCTTACTTTTAAAACGTAGTACTAATTTTAACTTTACACGATGATGTTAAATGACTCTAGTGCCAGGTTTGATTCACGATCGAATAGAAAATAAAAATAAAATTTTCATTAATTTTAATATATATAATAAATAAAAAACCTTATTTAACCTAACTAATATTTAAGGTAAAAAATTTGCTCTGGTTCCTAGATTGCGGAAAAGTGCCCAGAAGGCTGGCCGCGTTGGCCGGCTGGATTGCGACTTCGTTTAAATAAGTGTGTGTTAGATAATATGGAGCGTTAGTTTCTCAATACACGAGATGTTTACTAAACAAATATAACTTATACAACGTTGTCTGAACAACTCAACGCCTTATACAGAGTGCACTAGAGGAAATATAAATCACATCGTCAAAGAAAGCTTTCTCACAGAATATGCCAAAAATAGACAGTCGTTAGGCAAGATGGATGGAGCGCGAACGACATTATCTTTCGTCGATCCTTCCGTAACAGTATTCATTGTTTTAAAAACTAAAATACGCTTTTCTATACATACAAAAACACTACTTCCAATAATATCGTCTTTCGCTTAGTACTCGTATGGAATCGCAGTTAGCCTTTAGAGAGGCAAAACTGATGGCAAATGAAAAGGGGTATTTTCAAACCCTTATAAAAGCTGAGAAAATATATTTTTATTTAATTTTAAGGATTTTCATCTACACAAACTCTATATTCGAAGTATTCACTTTTTTACAAACCAAAATACGCTTTTCCATACTGTATCCATACAAAAACACTACTCTTAATAATGTCGTCATTCACTCAGTACTCGTATGTAAAGACTAACTAATAAGCTTAAAGTACTTAAGTGCTTTCCACTGGTGTATTACAGAGGATTACGTACAGCTACGCTAAAGTATTTGAGCATTACAGGTACGCAAGTGTCAATATTGGAGTTCTTAAACGCTGTAGCTGGTACACAGCTGACGTACGTAAACCCATACAATGCTACGGAGATCCGTAAATAAAAAAGAATCAGAAAATATCCGCTTGCATGTGAAAAAGTAACCCTCAATAATATTATGCGTGACCCAGTAAGCCAACAAGTCTTCAATGACTTTTGTCGGCATAAAAAAAACTAGTTATTCACATTACGTAACCCTACGTACGTATATGTAGTAGTGGATTAGCTACTCCAGGTATGTCTTGTTATAATACCTCACTATAATTGGCTGATTCATTTGAAAAAGAAAAACAGTATATATCAGGAATGCTTTATTTAAAAGTAAAAGCCCCAGAATAGACCCTTATAGTACACCTAATTCAAGATATTCATAAATCGTCAAACTAAACAAAATGTCTATGCGAAACTTGTTATGCACAATTATACCTGAAACTATAGTGAGTAATACATATTTGAATTACTTATTACATTACTAAATGCAGAAGCCATCTTTAACATCACAGGACGCTTATCTTAAATCTGTATTAAATATACTCGCATGGCTGGTTCGTTATTCAAACGCATGTCATGTCAATATGTTTGTGTGGACATGTGACAAAATAATTCACATGTCTAACGTCCTCTTTGATGAAGTCCGTTCATTCATGTTAAATGTCGTTTACACGACCACGATGTTGGTATAGCTTCACTTCGTAGTTACCGTCTAATCGGTATTTTAAATAATAGACATTGAGATGAATAGGATGTAGATACTTATAAATAGCTTTAGAGTATAGCTACTTACTAGGATATTTCATAATAATATCATCAAGTCGCATACTCGTAGCGAATAGGTACTATAATTATAAACTCTAAGTCGGTAAAGTTTCTATAGCAGGTATTTGCTCCTAGGATGCCAATGAAAACAACACTAGTCCTCACTTTATTCAAATATCGAAAAAGAAAACTGAACTACATTACCTTCAGTAGTAAACCGAATCTACTTGCATATATAAAAAAAATTACGCAACGCCAGACTTGGCTTCGTATCAAACCCTTTAATAGGTCAACGACCCACATTTCGTATTATAATTTGGCAATTCGTACAACTGATGTTCGTGTTCAGCTGACTTTGAGACGGTTTGCTTTTATATGGAGTTTATAGACCCACAATATAATTACAGTAACACATTATACAAACTGTTATTTAGAAAATGTTAGTTTCCAATATCAACTTTAAATAAACAGGTAAGCGAGTTCTTCATATTTAGGTACGTTTCTTAAAATTTGACTATTTGAAAGTTAAGTTCAATCCAGAAAAGTTGATTAGTATAAATTAGGATGTACGTAATTTAGTTTCATCTGAACACTTTCCCAACTTTGTATTTTATTCAGAACACTTAAACTAGTTCGCTATCTCAGGAAATTATGCCTACCTATAATTTAAAACTTCGGCACCAATGGGATATGATACTTGTTGAGTGAGTGTTGATCAGTTTTTGAGTACATGTCAATCAAAGTTTTAACATAAATTTCAGCCATTTTATTACTGCGCACCTGTGTTCCGCACCAAAATTTAACCTTGCGGTCAGGTAACCTTAACTTAAATAGTTTTAAAACCCATATCACACGCCTAGAAATGATCGCATACAGCCTTGAATTTTAAATCGCGAGCGTATTTTGGCAATAATCATTTGGAGCTATTAGGTTTAAATGACTATCTACAACATTAACCTCTAAATCATATACATCATAACCCTGCTAAATTATAGTGTAGATACAACATTGAGGAATGCATTATTCAAGACAGCGTGTGATTTTGTTGTATGAAATGCTTGTGATGTAATAGAACGACGTAGATTAGTCAAAAATTGATGTGCAATAAGATAAAACAGTGGTCAATGTCAAATCTAAATGTTTGTAAACAACAAAATGTTACGCCAAAACAGAACACAAACACATTAACTCACGGCTCTGAGCAGATATACCAAATAATCCATTATTTCCCATTCGAAAGACAAACTAGTAAAAATCGCATCTAGCTAAGAGCGTGTGAAAGTCATGCTGAAAACAACACTGAATTTGCCGTTGGTGGAATTGAAGATGAGCCTAATGTTGATGATAATAAAGTTGCAATTAGCAGCGATGGAGCGACAAATGTCATGGCTGTAAAAATAGGAGCTCTGGCAATGGAAGCTGAGCTCATTTTCTGTAGTAAGCCGGCTGCCAAATAGCTGCACGAACACAACACACGTGCCACGAGCATAGTTAAGATGAGTGATCGTTTCCTTTACCGATTTTTATTGGTAACGCAATCCATAAAGGGTTTATCGCAAAACATTGCGTGATAAAGAATAGGTGGTCTTATTTTGATGGTCGGAAACATTCGTTACGCGGTGCAGGATTAAGAGTAAGAGTCGAGTTCTGGCACGGAAATAGTTGAGTCTAAACTCCTGAGGTTGGGTCCTAATTTTAAAAGATTAGATGCCTGGATATTAAGGAAATTGTCCAATGTAATGTTGGCATAAAAGTGACAGGTTCACATGTCAAAGTAAGTAGGTGTCGGTCATTCTCTTTCAGAATAATTAGGATTCGGATTCGGGCCTTGATAACCTGAATGTGGGTACAGACTTTCACGTTAATTTTAAGTTACGATTGTCAATTTTTGGAATAATCTGCTGTTGAATTTATTTCTTATCTGCCTCTAAACGAATTTCATTACCATCGCAACTTATTTCATCGTTCAAACGAAACGGTACGGTGAGCTATCGAATATCCTTTTCCACTGGCGACCTTGACTAACATTAGGTATAGTGCGGCATCGGCGCCTGCGCCGTGCCAACATCGCGGCACACTGAATTAATAGAGGTTACTTGCACTGAACTGAAAGGGGGACAGGTCGGCATTGTATTGTCAAGGGATTGGTACGTAACGTTTGTTCTGAATGGGAGGAAAATATGTTTGAAAGAGGCATTGTATTTCTTGTTAAAGGCGATCGAGGAGCCGGTTTGTAATGAAGATGCCATCCAACTTTGAAATCTTTTCCGAATCTAGTAATCCACGTGTGTCGGCGTATATCCATGTCGTTCAAAACAGATTTGGCAAATGTTAAGTTTCTGTGGTAAAGAGGGCGCTAAAGACAACCTTTAAGGACAGCACGGCTAGCATAAGCTTGCTCTCGCGTGCTATAAGCGAGAAAAGGCGCGACATATAGACGGGTAACTCTTTCATTTCAATATTGAGAGAAGAAAACACGCTCTTTCGCGGAGCGAGCTGTGTCGTGGGCACACATGTACTATCCGTGCAGGACACGCAAACTTTCAACAAGAATGCAATAGTTTAGGTGGTAATTTAAGAATCATAACACCAGATCAGCAAGATGACATCAGAGGGTGACGGCAAATCGAGAAGCAGCTACAAGGTCGCCCGGTGGTTTATTTACGGTCGTGATAATAGAGTTTGAGAGGTCCCCTCGTCGAATTATTTCACTTACGTACGTAAAGTTGCACCTGTTTACTCTACGATTCTAGATTCAAGCTGTAGAAATAGGTAAAAAGGTAGAGTTCACAGTTTAAGGTCACACGTTTTTATCGATTATATCAGCCGGCAACGTAAAAGACTCTACTGATAATAATTATTGTAATGGTAGAGGTACCAGTAAGCTGTAAATGAAAATGCAATACAATTTTTTTTTTACTATTATAAGTTTATTCTCGAATAAGAACTTGATAGGCATAATAATTATCTTGTTCGAAGTAAGCCAAAGCCGGAGCATCATATAAAACGTCCTGATTATTTAATATTTGACAACAAATAAAACCTAATCATAACCTATTATCGACACCTCTACCGTTATCAGGTTAAATCCATTAAGTACAATCTTTACATAGCACTTCAGAATATAATACGACAAACCTATTTTCAGCTGTAATAAGAATCGGTATTGTTTACGATAAGCTGATTTCTATTCCGTGGGCATTCTACGAGAAATGACAAGCGCATTGAAACAACGCCAAGTGTTTGATCTGAACATCATCATCATCATCAACATCATCATCAGCATCATCATATCATTACATTGCAGTAATATTATTTAACTTGATAAGTAAAATATAGACTACTATATCTGAAATAAATGAATTTTATTTTATTTATTTTTATATCAACCGAAGGACGCCCACTGCTGGGCATAGGCCTCCCCCAGAGATCTTCACAAAGACCGGCCTTATGCCTTCCGTATCCAGCTGGTATCTGCGATCTTTACCAGGTCTAAACAGTTTAGATCAAGTTCAGGTTTGGTAGTCTTGGAAAAGTCTAATACTTTTAAAGATTTTTCTTAGGCGTCTTATTTTTTCAGATTTTACAACAAAGTTGGTCAACTTTGGAACCGCAATATAGACATTTGAAATAGTCACAGATGTTAGGTTCGTCCAACAATCAACAAACAATCAAAAACATAATAAGTACTTATTCACGAAATTTATTTATATTGGTTCCCAAGCTCGCATATGGCTGATTTTTCATTCTTATAAAACTGTTCATTGGAATCCTACATTTTATGTAGGTAAAGTGAATAAGGAGGCCGGTTTTATTGGCTACAGTAAATTGTTTAAACACGCAACCGCCGCATTGCCAAACTGTAGTCGGTAAATTAAAATGCCTTATTACGACTGCCACATGACAAAATGCTATTAACTTTAAGAACAGAAGTTTAACCGGTTAAATGTTCTGAAAGGAACATTCAATATACTGTCACAATATTCAAATTTGCAAAGGTCAACTTAAATATTTAACGCATTTAAATATTTGTTGTTACGCCAAGATAATTTGTTATGTCACTTATCAAGACAACGCTAAATCGACGATAAAGCTAACCCAAAGTGGTAAAGATAAAACGATAATGTCGCGAGTAACTGAATTATTTCAGTGCTCATTGTTTGTAGAAATAAGAATAATATCTAAACACAGGCACAACACAAATGCTGGCACTTCATCCAGGACACCTTTATCACACTCCACTCGATCACTTATTTGCACGTCGATGAAAAAATAAACAAAAGTTCGGTTCCGAATTCAAAATTCGTTCGCGGTTCGTTCACAAATTCACGCGGGAAACGTCGGTCGCCACACCGCGTTCGCGCGCAACTAACTGCTGAAAAGCGGACAGCGTTGGCCATCGTATCAAATCGTCTTGCTATCTATTCGCGATAGCCGATGCACGTTACAGTGACGTCAGGTCAGATTTGTCCGCAATAGGACAGTCCCTGTATTAAAAGTTGGAAATGACAAGTTTGTTAGCGGTCACCTTGTTTTCCATCGAATGCAGGTAACCCGAACTTGACGTTTTTCTTTCGGCCGTTGGACATTTTGCGCACGGTCATAAAAATTCATCTTATTTATAATTTAAAAATAAGCATCGAAAAAGGTAAGTAAACTTATTATTGTTAACCTAGTCGAAGGGTCAGTTGTCATTTAATTTTAAACAGATATTGTTATCGTTTTATGAGGTCATGACACGACCCCACGTTGTAGCTATCTAGTACAATGTTAAGTAAAATTATTTTTAGCTCCTGCTAAATTTTTCAATGGAAGCTACGGCGCCCTTGGCATTCGACAAGGGCGTTCAGGGTTTATACATAACCTTGCGATACCTAAGAAGCTACCTACTGCATTATACTGTAGATATATTTAGATATTCGTATACATTTAAGTTATTTATTTTGTGGACATAATACCTACGTGACCTAGCTCTAATGGCGATGGGCATGGGGGAGAGGCCTAAAAAGGTCAGCAGTGGCCGTACAAAGGCTGAAATCAATAAAATATAGGTATTTTATGTTCAGTACCGGATTCGTTGTTGTTACAGTGACAACATAGATCTAACATCCACAAATATTGGATTTGCCAGATTGAATATGCCAGAAATGTTGGATTTAAAGTCGGATAAACATTGTTAAAGTAATTTTTGAGACTACTGCCAGCGTTCAAGCCGACAAATAGACCTGCCGGGATACTGTGATCCATAATAAACAAAGTAAGGCTAACTTCTGTATAACCATTGCGAATTCCGTTCATGTTTAGTATTACTATACCGAGTGACAGATGATAAACGGTTATTCTCTTCAAACCTTGACACGGTGACCATGTCGCTAAATGTTACGTCACGAGATATCTCCATATGTAGGCATTGTAATTTCCTTGAGTGGTTCGCAGAAGGTATATGAGTACTTATTTATTTATAGTTTTTATACGTAGTGTATCTAAATTATTTTTTTAGATAGTAAAGCCTATTTTATGTTTGTTTGTGTTGGATAAACAGTTTAACTAAGAACTCTTTCAAAAATTCTTACTAAAACATTCATCATCATCTTGGCGTTAAACCTACTTCTAGTCCACTCTGGTCTTCGACATCCTTGGTGGTGAGTTTGTTGGCCCGCATGTCATCCCTAACAAAGTCAAGCCATCGCTTCTTGGGCCGGCCTCTTTTTCCCGTGCCTGGCAGGGGTGGCATTGCAAGACATTAGTTGTTCCCTACGTAATTTACCGATTGCGCGGAAGCTACATTCTTTTTTGTAGCGTGGCGGTTTAAATTTGCGAGGACCAGTACTCTACCTACAGAATTCTCTATCTGTCAATATAAAGGAGTAACTCAACAAGTCTTACCAACAGAATTACCAACATGTAATGAACACTTTATGAATTTATAATTATTGTTATTCATGATACCTACTCGAACGCTAGGTTAGTTCCGTTGAATGGTTTCAGTTCCATGAATCAGCCAGTCACATCCGAGTAAAAAATAATTAGGTATTTCTTTTTCTCCATGGTCACATCACACGTTCGATCGTGTGCCATGCGGCTTGGAATTTCAGTTAGAAACCATTGTCGATGTTGTTGAGAAATATTTCTATGACGTAATACTATAAACTGTACATATATAGATACACACTCACGCCCGCTTCCCATAGAGTAGGCAGAGACTACTAATGTACGTTTGTTTTACTTTATAACTATCGATCTAGGAACCTTTGGGCATTAAAAAGGAATGAAGGTGCTTAATGGCCGAGGAGCGTCGGCGGCCTAGTGCGTAAGGGTTCGAATCCCACTGCGGCCATCTACCAATGACACTTTTCTCGAGTTATGTACATTAGTTGAATGCTATCCGATGCATTTACAGTTAGAAAATATCGTGATGAAACCTTCACATTCAGGCGAATTAAACCATGATCCAATCTGGTCAGGTTCCCCTGGTAGCATGTTCACGGAGGTGAGATTGAATTATCTGATCTGCCAAATCCAGTGTTGCCGGGCCAGAGTCAAGGCGGACCCCGGCCCCTCGTGCGCGAGAGCACAACCGGGACATGAAACGTAACGGCGGACTTACAAAGAAGTTTCTCAATTTTAAAACGACGCTCACTTAATCTAACTAAAAGTCGAAACCACACGAAGTATTATCAAATAACGCCTACCTACTGTAGAATTCACATGTTAAATTGTCCCGCATGACATCACCGGCCAAAATTGTGGAGATTATCTTTAAGACCACACTATAAGTCTCAGTTTACGTCAAAATATGTGACCATAAAAAATACTACACAGTACATACGGGTTTTGAGACTAAAAATGTTAAAGTCTAACCATTGGGTGTTGATTCTTTTTATGTAATACGGTAAACAAACAGGCATGCGGGCCATCTATAGTACGGGATAGTGCGTGGTCACCGCCGCCTATGGACATCAGCAACACCAGGGTCGCTACCAATGCGTTGCCCGCCTCTAAGGAGACCTCTAATATACCTCTTGAACGATCCCATGTCATAGTCCAAAGAAAAAGCACTGGTTGGGCTATTCATTTCCCTTTAACAATCCATCATCATCATCATCATCTTGGGGTTAATGTCCCGGTTGTGCTCTCGCGCACGAGGGCCCGGTGTCCGCCTTGACCACGATCCAGGATTTGCCTTTAACAATCCATAATAGTATTTAAACCTTCACGCAAGTAATACCTACCGCATAATAAGCACACTGCTGTATCGCATTCGCCTACATGCATGTAATGCCTAAAAATAGTCTGTTTATACTTTACCTTATATTATGGCATATATCAAGAATGAGATCAGAGCTTGAGGACAAATCAATATTGTATTGAGGTCTGTGTTCTATCTACGCATACTTATTACTTACTATCAACTGGCTTTTGCATTTGACTTTGCCAAGGCTGGCTCGGATAAAAAGTTGATTTAGTCTCAGACTTTATTTCGGTAGGTATTTACATAATGTCATGTAGGCAGATACGACATTGTCATCAATCTTTTCATATTATGTCGGTTTAGGGTTCTCTGGACGATCTTTGTTTCTTTTATGTAATACCTGCTGGTGCCTGGTCACCGCCGTCTATGGACATCAGCCACACCAGGGGCGCTACCAATGCGTTGCCCGCCTCTAAGGAGACCTCTAAAATACCTCTTGAACGATCCCATGTCTTTAAAATCATTATATTAAAGTTAGAGCAAGAACTAGGTAAAAACTAGTTACGTACCGCAATGAGACTAACTTTTGCATGTACTAACCACAAACAGTCGGGAAACTGCACATTTTTTGTTCGGCCACAGAATGTTATAGACAGCACAAGTCATTGACATCGTGATCGCTTGCTGCTTCTTGCTATTCTACCAGGATTTGATGTTGCTACAATTTTGTATTATATTTTTTATTTGACCGAAGAGATAGTTCGATGTCAATGGCTCTGTTAAAAAGTAAATGCGTAGACAGATTTGAATTTTATTTGGCTACATGTATTCAATTTAAAATTACTTGACCGGATACAATTAAAAACAGTTTTTTTATTCTAAATTGAATTGAATAACTTGATTTATAAACCTACTAGTGGACCCGGCGCGACTTCATTCGCGTACACCTACTTTACCGCTGCCTACCCTTTTTTTCTTGCTTATAAACCTTCCTTTTGAATCACTCTATCTATTGTTGAAAACTGCATTAAAATCAGTTACGTAGTTTAAAATATCTAAGCTTACATACTAGATACAGACGACGGGAAGCGACTTTGTTTCACATAATGTATAGATTACTACAATCCAAAAACAGTTTTTCTATTCTAAATTGAATCGAATAAATAGATATTTAAACCTATTGTGGAAACTGTCTGTGTAGGCAGGTATGGCAAAAAATATTTAACTACAAAATCCATCCTGGGAGTCCAGCTACATAACATCAAGTGGAATTATAAAATGAGACAGCATGAAATCATACGCAAAGTTAAATAAACAATTTGATCAACTCCATATCTTGCTATCCTTGTCGCCCACGCAACACCTTATAAGGTTTAGAGTGGGACGAAAATATATGACGGTGTTACGCGTAATCAGACATTGGATGCAATTTAGCATTTAGCTAGACTTGGTGAAAAAATTGTTGTTATGTTTAAACGTAAATATGTCGAGTGTTATTTATACTTATAGACACTGTGTACCTGTGATACCTAAAGAAATAAATGAAACTACATAATTATACTTTCTACATTCAAGCCTTAGACCATTTTAATATAAGAAAAATGTAAATCTTTTTCTATTGCAACTGCAATAATGCTATTCATCCTAAGTGAAAACGACTAAGGCATTGGAGCATAAAAATAGTTCAACTAGAAAGTATTTGTTTGTGCAGGAAGCTATGTAATTAATGCGAATAATTTTCTTTGCGCTCAAACTAGATCTGCTCGTGTTTTGAGAACGAAATTAAAATATACATGATTTATAAACAGGCTAAATGTGGATGAATGTATCTCTGGCCACTTTAGGAAGAGTATTTGCTACTCATTATTATACTATTACTAATGTGAATAAAAACCCGCACTATACAATAAAAAAGTAATTCAACAAGAACCACAACTAGACTCCACTAATTCCCGCCGAAAAACAAGTCATATCTTTCGTCAAATGTAACATTTACGGCCAGTGTTAAGTTATTTTCTTAAAACAAAATTAAAGTTCGCCGGAAATTCCAACCAAAGAGGTTTGTTTCTTTTCAAACGACTTGCGATGACCTTCGCCGAGGTCCGTTGTGACGTCAGGAGATGACATCATTTAACGTAATTTAGCCTAAATGTAATAAACGACCGGCTACGCGTTGAATTCAAATGTTTTTTTTTATATATATAGAAGTTGTTTCCGTTAATTATTCTGTGAGTTTATTATATTTGTGAGCAAATTTTATGTGAAACATGGTCTGACTGAATGACTTTCGCCATCTCTGTACAGTCCTACTTAAAACTACAAATAAGGCAAAGGCAAATTCTTCACGAGTGCTCAAGTATTTTAAATAAAACCGGTAATTTGAACTTTGCGGTAAACACGCTAGATAATGTTTGAGGATGGTATAGTGCCACAAACTTATCAGGGGCCCTATTTTTGACACCGCTCGCATCATCTTCTAATGCTTATCTTTTCTATCCCTAGCAACTTACCACAAGTGTGATAGAGATAGCGCACGCGTGAATGCGAGCGGTTTAAAAAAATAGGGTCCCTGACCCGGTGGCCAAAACTGCGAAAAATGGCAGCACTTCATTTTGAAATATATTTGAACTTAGTACTTAGGTACATGTCAGTACCAACAGCGCCGCCCGCCACCGGGTCAGCTAACTTTGTTGCACTGTAACTCATCATCATCATCATCATCATATCAGCCAGAAGACGCTCACTGCTGGGCATAGGCCTCCCCCAGAGATCTCCACAAAGGCCGGTCCTGTGCTTTTCGCATCGCGTTCGTACCTGCGATCCTTACCAGGTCGTCAGTCCACCTTGTGGAAGGCCTACCCACGCTGCGTCTTCCGGACTGTAACTAGAACTGCACTGTAACTAGAACCGAATCATTACTCATAAAGAACTGACCTTTGCCTCCAAAAAAGACAAAAAAGACTTACCAGAGTGACAATGTCCCCAGGGTTGGCGGCGGCGATCCTCCTCAATCTCTCATACAGCATATCCAGCAACCGCTGGTGGTTAGCGTTCAACTCGTCCAGCTGTCTTGCCACGTTCTCTGATCCTGTCGTCGCTGTATCCGGGTTCAGGCCTTTCTCCCGCATCTTCTCAGCTAGTTCCACGCCGGCCTGACGCCTCAGTTGAGCATTGTCGAGAGACGGGTGTACTTCATCGCAAAGCCACTCCGTGTAGCGTTGGCATCGCGAGCCATGAATCTATGTTAGCGCTGCTAGTTAGTTCAGTTAGCCTTTTCTGGGCAGATTGGTTTTGGTACGGAATTTAAGTTAAGTTATTCCAGTTGAATGATGAAAGAAAAGTTAATATGTGAGACAACGCAATCTGCCCAAAATTTTTCATAAGTAAATCGATAAGTAAATGTGAATAAATGCCTTTCAGAATACTCTCATACATTGTACTGTGTACATCTACAGTTTATCCTAGATTCAGTTTCAAACTTTCGTCATCGTACCACACTCTATCATACGTCAATCTGACATTTGCTTTTGTCTTTTTCCAATGGCAACACTGATTCGTCCAGCTCTAGGTGACCCAGGAAACGGAAACACATGCTGGAAGAGTAGGCCTGTACATACTACAGGTTTTTTTCTAAGCGTGCAACCCAAAAATAACACAGATGTACGCCCCAACTTACGTGCACAATTTACACTAAGCAGAAAATAACTGAATACTCCTTAACAGTAGGTGTATTATTTTTTGGTTTAAATATATACTTTTTTACATTGACAACACCAATACGAACATAATACATGCAAGCTATTTCAGATTTGGAAAAGTCAAAAATTATTATCACAATTCTACTGATAAGTGGAAATAATTTTTAAACTAATACTGTACTGCTGATCAAATAGAAAGTATCTAATTGAATATCTTTTTACGCTTTAGTCACAACACAACAAAAGAGCAGTAATATATTGCTTTTCTTATTTTATATACATATTTTTTTTACAATCAATCAAACAAACATCCCACAATCAAAACAGTAATAAGTTAGAAGTAAGTAAATCAACCACACACGGTTTAATAACAAAATAGGCATTATATTTTGTTAAAAGCGTACTACGGCACAAAAGCGAAATTTTTGAATAATTTGCATGCATTTTAATTGGCTGTAAAGCGGACACACACATGCAACAATGAAAAAAGAAAACAAATGGATATCAAAGGGACTGTACACGAAAGAGACCACAACAAATACCCATAGACAAACGAGGAAGCGAGACAGAAAGAGCAGGAATCATAAACAGGAACGCTGGACCGAGCTTACATCTCTTTCACACGCATCAAAATCCTACCAAATCTTTTGACAACTGAGCTTTATCTATGCAACATATTGACAAAAAACAAAATAGGAAGTCAGAAATAGACAACGTATTAGTCTATCTCTATTTCAAGATTTCGAAATCTACCAGAGGGCGCTAGTAGGATATGACGTCAGTTGTCAAAATAAAGCCCTGCCATTGGCTAGAAAGTATACGTCATTTTACAGCCATTCTTTCTATTCAATAGTGTGGCGTTATTTTGACACTAGACCTCACATCTCAGTAGCGACATCTGGTGGTGTACATTGGTGCGAAATCATGTTGCATTGACAAAGCCCTCAAAACGTAACCCTTCTGTTTAATAGTTACCTTGGCCTCCCGTATGAACCTTCCACCGTCAACGTTAACCTTTTCAATCTTTGGTGTGCGCTCGACGACGCTGGTCAGTAGATTCTGTTGGCCACAAGACACCCATGGGGTTAAAATTAGGCGGTAGGGCAATTGGGACCCACCAAAATTATTATCATGCATTTGTTGCAATATTTTGAATAGTAAATAGGTTAATCGGATTTTATAAAATATATTTGTATCGGCAATTCATTTTTTTTAATCAGTTCGTGTAGTTTATGACTTCATTATAGTTATGTGTACGTACTAAGTGGTTATACCACATGCATGAAGTAACAAAATTCTAAACATTAATATTTATTACTATTCAGTTGGTTTATTCAGTCATGCGTATATTTCGCGTAATATAATATTTGTGTATCTTAAACTATTGTTAGGTCTATTATATAAAATAATAACTTTTTCGAATATATGACATGCGGATTTCTGTTAAATAGATATCATATGATTAATATTGTATACCCAGTATTTAATATTAACTTTTTACAATTACCAATATCAAAGTACATAATACTTAAGTGACTATATTATTTGTCTGTGTGGCATGCGAAAACTTCATTTTACAAACCAAAACCACAGAGACGAGTCTACAACAAATTCTAATAAATGACGACCAAATTACTACGAAGTATATTTCCTATAAAAAATAAACTGATATGAAATAACGACCGCCGACTTCTTGACCAAACCAAGTACTAAACAATAGAATCCACAAATACTGATATTTTTATTTTTCAAAGTGTAACAAGTTTTCTCTTCACTCAGATCCCCATAGGCCTCCCATACAGCAATATATTTCTTTGACAACATAGTCAAAGTACTGTATTTACTTAGATGCTGTCAAAGGAATAAATAAATAAATATTTCAGTCCCCGTAGTCCCCACTACCAATACTTACCCTAGTAGGCTCAAACTGTTCCTTAGGCCGGACTTCCAGCGGTGCCTGGGATTGCAGCTTGCCGAAGGCATCGTCGATCCATTCGGCCTCCTTCTCGAGACCCGCGTTGTAGTTGCGGAGGAGTTGGTACGCTGCCTCGCAGCTGCGCAGTCTGTGGGTAGGGATGGTGATGTGAAATGGGCCTTATTGCTTTAGGTTAAGGGTGCCAGCCGAGTAGCAACATCCGAATTAAAGTGTAGAATGTCGTAAGAGTCATAAAGGTAGCCAGTTAAATGTAAACAGGGCAGCAACATTTTCTGTTGATGCGTGAGAGTTCTCGAGATTTGAAAATCACCAATTTACCAGATTGCGGTACTGAGATGTAAGGTCGATGTTTTAATACTACCGTGCTATTGGACAGAAAAAAATACTGTAAAATGACGGATCCATTCCAGCCAATGACAGGGCTTTATTTTGACATAAGACCCCCCACGTCTCAGTAGCGCCATCTGGTGGATTATGGAATTGTAAATATCCTTTGTGATTTTGGAATCGCTCTTTGTTAAAGAAAAAATATATATGTTTCTTTACCTCTCAGCCAACTGGCTGCAGACATTGTTCCACCTATTATTCAGCTGGGAGACTTCCTTATCCAGGCGTTCCAGATCAATGTGCTTTCCGGATCGCGGTAGGGACGCGTGCGGTAATGCAGCACGAGAGTTCTCGACCAGGCGCCTGCAGTTTTCGGCGTCATCGTTCATCTGATCTATCTGGATCTGCTGCTTGCTGACTACGACTTGCATGCGAAGCAGGTCTTCGTGGATCTGTCGGGAGATTAGTTTTGTCATCATCTAGCTATAGTGGCTGGTGAGACACTGATCTTCTCAAAAATCTTTGGGAGAATATAAAAAAGGCTGCCAGACCTCAGGGCCGCTGACGAATTATAAATGGCCCCAGTAAAAAGTTTCATAAATGCTACGAAAGTGCTGTAATCCTTTCGATCAACCATGTTCTGTGTATAGTTGACCGATGTCGCGTACCGTGGTACAAAATGGATTTTTTTAGTTAGACTAGTCAGGCGTTTGACCGCCATCTCACCTGGTGGTAAGTGACGATGCGGCCGTTGATGGAGCATGCCTGTCTAGGACCAGCCTATTGACTCTAGCCCTGAAGGCGTCTTGATTATAATTATAAAGGAACAAACTCCCATATATGAAAAAGGCTATATTTCATCCTATCTTTCAAGCATAATTGTAAAACCCATTGTCTTAAGAGCCAAATTCAATTCCATACAAAAAAAAAATAGAAATAAATAACTTACATCTTTAAGCAGCTCAACATCATTGGGCAAGTCATTGAACTGCGCCAGCTTGATTTCAAACTCCGAAATGGTCTGGTTGTTGTCCTCCATGCTGTTCACCACCACCTCCACTATCTTCAGCCTTTCCACGAAGAGCTGGCTCTTGGACTGCATGTCGTTCCACTTGCCCATCACCTTGTCAAGGTTCTTCTTCATGACTGGCGTCTTGAGGGCGATGCCTGGATGGTTGAGGAATGGAGGTGAGTATTGATATACGAGAGGTAGGGCATAGCGGGGTATCCCATTCGAATTGGAGCCGCCCGGCTATGGAAGTGCCTCCTTACCTTACAGAATACTGCAGCCAAACAATACTATTTTAAATGAGTAAGTGCTCCATGGGATGGGGATTTGAGGAAATGCGGCTTTGACAGAGGCTCCTGCACTGCCAGAGCATCGTGTCCTGTGGTCCCGTAGAGGTTGGTGACGCATTGGCGATAACCCTGATGTTGCTAATGTCTATAGGCACTTTCCATCATTCAGTGTCCAGCTGTTCTATTTTTGAACAATTACAAGTACTAGAAGCTAGGTCATAACGAAAACTATATTCATATAGTGCTCCATTCAAGGCTGTCATTGCCTGAACAGACCTCCACAGAGCCAGAACTTAAGATCACAAAGGAACCGTACCTCTGAAAGTGGCCTGCACCTCCTCAACATCGCCTGATAAGGCAAATAGGCTGCTCTCCCAGTCCTTCTGTTGCAGCACCAGGTGTTCCAACGAGTCCAGGTCCCGGGGGATGTGGCTCGCGATGCGTTCGTGCAGCTGTCTCTCCAGCACTTCGAGACGTTCCAGCAGGTTTGAGGACTGCTCGGTGAAGATGCGGGCCGCATTCTTGGATTCCTCTGTTGGAAAAGTTGGAAAAGGTGGGGTTTAGGTTGGAGTGAGGGATAGTGCGCAAGTAACACTTATGCCGTTTGATAATTTTGCAGAGTTCGATAAGTTATATTTATATTAGCCAGGCCTTTGGTGGTAAGTGACAACAAGACGGTATTCGATAAGTTTACAATAACAAGATAGTTTAAAACAAATCCATTCAGTCCATTAATCTATCAATGGGTTCACCTAGGAAACAGACCATCTAAGTATATAGTGTTTGCCGAGCGTGGTGGGAAAAAGCGTGATCTGAATTCTTTCATTTGCCATCAATTTACAGATGTCGGTAGTAAACAACACACATCGGCTAGTTCGGCTTCGTAGAGCGTCGTCTCTGTCGCACGCGTGTGAGTAAATACGAAGCCGAAACGATGTGCATTATGCTCTCGATACACGATAGTCTCTGCCTACCCCTATGGGATGCGGGCGTGATTGTGTATGTATGTATGTATGTGCATTATTTACTGCCATTTACTGAACCTACCCGATAAGTTGTCCATCCAAATCCTTTCAAAAGATATTTCACGAAAAACCCAAAAACACTTCGATATCATAACAATTCATTCGTTTATATCTAATATTACTATTCGTAAAATAGCAGAAAAAGAAAACAAACTGCTAACAAGTTTAGTAGTTCACCAGTAACTGAAAGACTTTTTGAAGAAGAGAATAGTTACCTAGATAATTGTAACCTACTTACTACCCACAGTAGTTGACAGCACAGTATAATAAAGAATCTCAGAGTAGAACTTGGGATACTACAGCTATTTTAAATATAAACCGATATAATAAATCATTCTTGCAGAAATACAATATTCAGCATAGGTGCTTAAGCATGCTCTTTATGAGTAGGAAGTAAATGTATGTGTGTCTGTAAGGCATAGATATCTCTTTGGTAGCGCCCCTGGTGTTGCTGATGTCCAAAGGCGGCGGTGACCAGGACAACTTTCCATCAGGTGTCCCGCTTGCCTGTTTGTCAGTTGTAAAACAGAAATAAGTCCTGAAATGAAAAATTGTAGTACCTACTCATCAAGACCAAAGTTCCAAGGAGCCCAATCACGATGGGGTTATCTTGTAGCGTTCATTAGTTCCTATGACAACCGTCCGACTCCATCATCAGACCAGCTCCATAGTACCATATTCATGCTTGGTCATCCAAGTTCCAAGCTATAGCTACACCAAATTTCAGTTCAACCCCGGGAAGTGGATCAAATTAGGCGTGCAAGATTTGACCCGAACATTTAAACTTTGCAAGTTTACTAAAAGCTTGTAATAGCGAGGCAATTTGAGTCGTAAGAAGTATCATTGACAAGTTTCCAGTTAGTATTTGCAAAATCACCATCATTGGTCTTTCACGTCTTGATACCGTTAGAGTGGTTGATAGATTAATGAAAATTATTTATTGCTTATACACAAATATAATACAAAACAAAGGAAAAAAATAAAATCAACTGGCGGCCGTATCGCTTAAAGCGATTTTTTTTATAGTTGATCAAATTCCCAAGTCAACCCTCTGCTAAAATCCCCAGCAGCTGATAGTCTGTGACCACCCACAGAGCGTGTCAAATGATTACTATATCGCGCCCAAACTTCACCTCAAGGCCATACAAATTGAACCCCACACATGTTTGTCGGAAATTGTATGACATCATTAGCACGTCGTTTTAATAGTAATAAGTCGTAAATATGATTGTTACTCGGGAGGGTGTCAATTATGCTAAGTTATTAGACGAATTAGACGAAGTCGTCTTTTGTCGTCGGTTTTAGTGATGTCTGTGTGTCGATGTAATTGCTATGCCACTAGACAGATGAGACTTTACTCGGTTATAATAATCAACGAACTGTCGTCGGTAAAAATGCTGCGCCGTCATTCGATTACTGTCATCGAATCAACAGAATTATAACCAATCACAGATTGTTAGCGTCAGTTATTTTAAAAGTTGTTAATCTTATTGACTCATGGGACCATTGAATATAAGAATTGGGCGATATATAATAATCTGAATAAAAAAAATTCAATGTTTCTGTCTTACGTAATAAATATGCTTGGGCAAATTCACACAGCGCCATCTAGCCCCAAAGTAAGCAAAGATTGTATTATGTGTAGTACTTATTATATATACTACACCCAGACCCATAACAGAAATGACAATTCATCCAAATTCTGCCCGGCCGGGAATCGAACCCGGGGGACCTCTGCGTGGCAGACTGAACCACTCAGGTCATCAGGTCTTAGATTGTAATAGTAAATAATTCCCACTAATACTGCATTAATATGCAGACCATCAAAGCTACTCATTTTAGCTTTAACAACGACATAATTATTTTTATCTCTGATGAGGCACGTAAATACATTAATTGTAATTTTTATATTACCAACCTTCAAATACGACAGCGGTCACCCACCGTTCTACCTACAATCAATTCCTGACAAACACCACACAAGGTTGGCTAAAATTGCCCTTGCAATTGACTGTGTGACATCACCCTAAGAGTGAGCGCTCACGCGACTGTTGCCTACTTCTATACCTATAATTTGCTATGATGTGATATCGGTGGTGAGGAACCTACAGATGAGTCTTAACTAAGATCGACTTGACTCCCCTTACACTTTGTTCGCCCATTCGGCGACGCGTAACGCATTTGAACTGGCCTCGAACAACTCCTCAATTGTGCAAGGTTTAGGACGCGCCGAGTGGTCCATGAGACGAGGTGGTCCATGGTTTGCGGAAATGATTGGATGGATCATAGTTATGCTACATGTCTGCAGTCAAGAAATAATGCTCGCGTTACTTCCTTCCGGTTTGAAAGATAATAGCCTAGCCAGTGTAATCAGTCCTTGCAGTGACACCCTGCGGTTGTGCCTTTTTGTTACATAAAATCTAAGTAAATGAATCGTAGGTACTATGGACCTAACACTTATATACACAAACTTGTCTCTGAAAAGTAGCGTTTCTATGCGTTATCTGTTCTCGTCTGTTAAGCGAACACATTGCGTTCAATACGGCCCTATGATTGGTCAATTTCGTTCATTTTGACGGACGCATAGTGCCAGTTGCCACTCAACTATGGTCAGTTGGAACCTTGTGCGTTCGCGCGCTCTGTAAGACCTCATTGTAACGTTTTTGACGGGTGACGTCAGAACTTTCCATCAGGTGAGCAGATGGGCTGCCTACATGTTTGCCTTATTTCGGACGAACTTCATCTTTTATATATAGTATAAAACAAAGTCGCTTCCCGCCGTCAGTCCCTATGTATCTATGTACGCTTAGATCTTTTAAACTACGCAACGGATTTTAATGCGGTTTTCAACAATAGATGGAGTGATTCAAGAGGAAGCGTTATAAGCAAGAGAAAAAAGGTTGGTACGGGTAAATTAGATGTACGCGAACGAAGTCGCGCCGGGTCCACTAGTTCATCATCATTTTAAGTTAAGATAATTTTCGGCCAAGTAGGCCTTCAAAATAAATTTATAAATCTGTCTTTTAACTCAATCGGCACTCAGCCTTTCAACATTTAACCATCATTACCATTTCCAGACATCTCAAGGAATAAATACTATGATTAATGAATGACATTACGTTCGAATAAGGTATGCGATAGCGATGAAGAGATTATTGTTCAAGTGACCAGTTAAGATACAATCTAACCTAACATTGACATCATGATCATAATGACTGACGTTGTATGCGATGACGCGAGGCAAATGCATTGTGTTACTATACCTAGCTGGTACAATAGATCATGGTGGCATTAATGAAAAATAAAGTTAATGGAAATAAGTACCACTTATTTCTAATACTTATAGTCTTTCTACCTAGTTATTTGTTCTCTTGTGGAACTATTAATGCTTTTTTATATTGGGTCCTAACCTATGAAATTGGCGTTTTTTTTCACAATGATTGCTTAAATTAAATATTTTTCATTGTAAATATATATTGTAAATATATTTTGTTACCCCTTTTCATATTTTGTCAGTTTTTTCTCTTTAACCAGACGTAAATTTTATGAAAGGGTAGTTATCAAAATGAAATGCCTAGTACCTTCATTTTGTCTGATTATACCTACATAGATTCATCGTAATCGGATTGGCCATTTACAAGAAATAAAAAAATATGCTAGTATGATTTCAGTTTACGTCATTGACTACATACAAAACGCTAACTTCATAGGCAAGGATCTAATATAAGCCTCTATAGCTTGACAGGGATTTTGGGGTCAGATGACTGATGTCAGTTCACCGATGTACTTCTTCAGCGTCGGCCAAGTCTCGCAGCCATAGAGTATGACAACCCTACTTATGCTTTTGTATATGAGCTTGAGCTTGATGGAAATTTTAGGGTAACAGCATAGGTGACCACTGTAAATTATCGTAAGGCCCAGAAAATTGATATCGGGGCCAATATCTCTGGTCACGAGATGCACGTATCCGAGGTAGGTACCTGAATTGATCTGTTCTATAAACATGGATGCTTTCGTTTCGATCGAGATCTGTAGGTTAATTACGTACCTCTGTTTCTAAAAAAATGTGATTTCAATTATTGAAATTGTTACTGTTGCGATTATGTATCACCGATTTCATGGGTTCAGTTGCTAACAAAGTTCCATTGCAATAAACTGAATTTCAGTCATTCAAATCAGAGAATTGTTACGAAATTAGCCTACTGTGCTGCAGCCAACCATGCTACTCTGTTTTGGTGACGTTCAGCTTCGAACCACCGTCTTGTGACACTTCCATTCACGTGTTGACCCTTCTAAGCCTGCTCACCAGTACGATGTCATCAGCGTAAGTCTTTGAGGCAATGCGCTGATAAACAATTACTGTAATCTTACTTCGTGTAGTATTTAAACAAAAGTAAAACAGATGATGTTACCTCCTTTACTTGAAGAGAATATCCTTTTAATTTTCTTCATTTTCGTGCCAAAATTAAACTTTATTACACACACAATAAAGCACTTTGGTATGTTTGTTTTAGCAGTTCGCAGTCACTACGGTTCCAAGTCAAAGGCATTCCACGGTTTAAAACAAATAAACAAATAATATTTTATATAATGCGACGAGAAATTTAAAGTCTGTGGCTATTTTCAGATTATATTTCTTTCAACGCGAAATCGTATAATATTGCCTTATCACGCGGATTGATAAAGATATCAGCCAGTATTAGGATTTATCTTGTCTTTCATAAGTGTCTCAAAAATCTTGAGAATTTAATAGCAAGAATAATGGATAATAACAACAGAATCTAAGCAGCTTCTTCTGCAATTTTGAATAGATCTAGCGTTACATATAATGATTTTTTATTATTCCAATTATAATAAAATCTTGTAATATTACGCTGATGGCGTTTGTATACTCGCGACACGTGATACTGACCGATATAATTAAAACAACAAACTGTCTAAACACATTATACCAACAATATTACTATTGTAAACAGTTAATGACAATACTTTGAGTGATACACGATTTTACACTCGCTCGTAACGTAGCTTCGTTCGTAAAGAATAAGAAAATTTAAACTTCGAAATACGAATTTGAAAAGAGCGGGAAAGATTCGCGGGCATGCGTAAGCAGCGCGTACGCACGACTTATTGAGACTGACTGCTCCCGAAGGAGCTGTGTCAATAGCACTGTAATGGGTTGCTTAGTGCGCGCAAGACCAGTTGATACTGTAAATTTTTCTATCGTCTATTTTTGCAACTCATCGTTTGTTTGCCCTTATTCCATTCATTTGGGGTCGGTTCTTTCTCCATTCAACCCTATTTTTGCAATTATGCCCACGTAAATGCCATATTTAGGGTCATAATCTGATCTAACCTTTTTGCGAGACTAACGTACATACAAACAACTATAACAACTTACATATCTACTCGTATCATAAGACAACCGAATA
Source organism: Blastobasis adustella (assembly GCA_907269095.1). Lineage (NCBI taxonomy): Eukaryota > Metazoa > Arthropoda > Insecta > Lepidoptera > Blastobasidae > Blastobasis > Blastobasis adustella. The sequence continues at coordinate 7,040,350 of OU026132.1, forward strand.
GCCTTCTCCACATAGTACTTTCTCTGTTCCTGCATATTAACGGTTTTGCCATAATTTAATCACTAAGAAATAAATAGAATACAGAGATCAATCTATACATAATTAGTCGATTTATACGAGTCCTTGATATAGTAGTCAAGCAGTATTAGTAGAATGATGTTACTCCAATGGATGTAACCGAGCAGCTCAGCCCTAATGTGAACTCAACGAGTCTCAAAAGACTACTCTACTAAAAAAGTAAAGAAATTTTTAATGAAGTGCCACGAAGTCCCGTTAACAATTTCAATATCTGTACATCCAACAATCCCTGGCAAGTATCAAAACCACAAACTCCCGCGATTCTAAGGGCTAAGGTACACCAAACACCCACATTTCAATTATACTATCAGTAATACGACACATTTCAATTATACTATCAGTAATACGATACTATTCGTACGCGTGTTGTTAGACCCTATAAACTTTGAATCATTCTATCTATTGTTGAAACCGCATTAAATCTGTTCAGTAGTTTTTGAGTTTATCGCAAATAGACAGAGAGACAGACAGACGCGGCGTGGGATTTGTTTTATAATATGTTGTGATGATAAGCAGAGTGCCATTCGCTACCTAAATCGGTGATTGAAACTACGTAACGAAATTGTCAAATTAATTCAAAATTCCGAACGTCCAAATGACAGTAAACATCCGTAGCTTCGGACAACGGATTCAGAGAGTAGATCCCTAATTAACCCATTTAATTGTAGAAAAAAGGAACCTCTATTGGGCGTAGATAACATTACGTACGACATACAATTCCAAGGAAACGAATTACAACTGCAACTGGACTAGAATTCGGCTCAATGCTATCCGAAATACGAATCGATTGGTTCAATTGGATAATTGTACGATCACAAATGCAATTACAGAGACTCGCCACACGGCGCGACAAACAAGTAAATTGATTTATGGGTGTTCTGTGTAATCTTGAGCCTGAGTCATATTTTCTGGCTGGAAGGATTTATTGGGTCGGATTACGGATAGAATTTAATCAAGAGTATTCCAGACCTCACTAATAAAATACTATACTGACTACAGCTTACATGTACAACCAATTTAGCTGAATGAAACAGGCACAGGCAACTGAGCATTGAATGGACAGAGTTGCAGAGTGATCATACATATAATGTATCCGGTTCGTTCTGCAGCTAACTGCAGTTTGGGACACCACCATAAAATAAATCCCATACAACCAACACACCTGAATGAAATCCTTTCAAAATATAAAACTGAGTACAATACTGAGTACGACTAAAACATTTGATATCTAGATGTATCCCTAGAACACAAATAATAACATAAAATCATAATAAAACAACACAACACAATTTGAAAACTATTTTTCGACCATTTGCTGGTATCCGATTGAGCCGTTTGGTATACCTATGTAACTTGGAAATGCATTAATACGGTACCATGGAGCTGGTCTGACGATGGAGTCGGAAGGTGGTCATAGGAACTAATGAACGCAATAAGATAAACCCGTGTTTGGGCTCTTTGAAATGGTCTAGATGAGTAGATACTTCTTCTTATCGAGCCGATGGACTATACTCTGACTTACACTTTAATCGCCCAGTATTCGGCGACGCATACAGTAGGTATAGTACCTACTGCCAAACAATAAAAACTTGTTATGAAAAAAAAATTCACTTGGAAACTTATTGCTCATTTGAGTAGTCTTGACCACTGGCTTGTACTCTGACTGATCATAGAGAACGCAAAAGTTTGCTATGAAAACACATTTTTCGTTTAAGAACCTGTCACATCACATTAACTTACCCTCAGCCCTGGCCCTTCTCTCGAATTCGTCGAACAGCCGGTTCACATCGTCGATCTCCCGCCGCAGCCTCCGCAGCTGCGGGTCGGCGGGGTCGCCTTCTGCCAGCAGCTTCTCAGCGTCCTCGTTGAGAGCGCGGCGGATGGCCGTGCGCTGTTCTGCGCCCATGGCCACGAACTGGGTGGATGGATAATTAATAATAAATATGCTTGGCCATGTGGTGTCTTGCCGAAGATCAGGCGAAGGGGAGAAGAATAGGTAGGAAAACGGACCCTGGCAGTGGCCGGGATAAGCGCTAGAACGATGATGATGATGCTTGGCCGTGTGGTGTTCGGCAGAGTAGAATAGCACCAACCCCTTTCGTGTGTGTCGTACAAGGCGACTAAAGTTTTCGAGGCAAAAGTTCTGGAGTCTCCGTAGGCTGGAAATGGGCAGCAGCGTTTGCCATTTCTATTTTTAAAACACTGCGAGCGGGTTGGAACCCGCCTGCCAAGCGTGAAGATTATGGCAATGTCCTCCACGTACGTGGGTGAGGCCGTAAGTCCTGCAGTAGACTGTTAGGGACTGTCATAATGAGTTGGGAATAAAGAACCTGCGCTTCTGCATTTTTTTATCCTGCAACCTAAATGCATGGATCGTAGATGTTATGGGCGACAGTTACCGATTACAATAAAGTGGACTGTCAGCTCGTTTGTCAATCAGTAATATAAAAAAAATCGATATTACATACTATTATAGCATTACAGTGAGGCTGGCCTAGTTTGGTCCGACATTACATCGTCCTACTTTCCTTTTTTTGTAAATTCAGTGTTTAATTCTTTTGGATGTGTATTTGGGCCAAATAATGATTTGTCTATGTCTATATTATTGATGTTTAAGAAAAAAATTATTAAAGCCTATGTTATCATTTCACGCAAAATAAAACAAAAAGGCTGCATAAAAATGAACTCACTTGAGGGAAGTCCCATCCTTTCACCACCTTGATGGTGGCGAAGATCATGTTCTGTCTCATGCGCAGCTGCTTGCGCTGCCATAGCTGGATCACCTGTGGAAGAGAAATATGGTTTTAACAATGCAATTTAACAAACAACATGCACAATCCGTCAGATGACTAAACCAGAAAATGACGTCCCTCGAAATTTACCTATTGAGAAGATGACTAACTCAGAATATGACCTGTCTCGTCAAAAGGGTCACACACATCAGCCTATAAGATTAGATTAATTTATTAATCAATGAAAATTACATTATACTACACAGTTCATTTAAACAATTCACAAAGATTTTGTCACAAAATTAATATGAAAATTAAAATGAATTTAAATAAGTAATTACATTATTAATAAATAACAACTGGTCAAAATTTAAAAGAAAATAAAAATATATATAATAATTAATCATGTCAGTTGCATATTTAGGTATAGGCGATACCTATTAATTTGTCCAACAGAATAAATTACAGATAAAGAATAAGAATATAACAGCCCACAGCTGGACTTGAGATACACTACCTTCAAAAACCAATAAATGAGCAACATGAAAACACTAAACGTCGCGTACGCAGTGCGTTGTAACATGGTAGTGTATAAGGAACAAGTGCATCGATAAATTTGTTATAGGTAATTGCTATTTATCACTGTTTACCCAGTGCATCGGATATTTGTTTATTCGTGACGTAATTTTGATAACTGTCCGTTAAAGTTTTAGTGATCATTATGAAGTTATCAATACTATATTATTATAGATCAAGTTTTGGACTAGTTTATGCAGACACGTGACACTACATTGGGACTTTTAAAAGACTACACCTAGAAACAACGCAACGCAGTGATTCTGGTAGAGCTTGTCTAAGCTGAAATGACGCGCCCCACTACTTAATTAGTTGATTTCGATGTGTGAGTGCGAATATTAATAACGACACTTCATCTGTGTGGGAGCGTCAACTGCTCAATCGAACGACTCGTGCTCCTACGTTTGAGTCTCACCGGCAACTGAATGACCAATTACAAAGGCATTTGTATATGTATTGCGTTCATATTTTAAATTTACTTGTGTGCGTTAATGCGATAGTGGGGCGCGTCATTTCAGCTTAGACGAGCTCTCTGTAGTAGGACTACATCGAGTCGCGGCCGTAGCACGGTGTACTTTTATCCCATATATTTTGTATGGACACGATCATATTTTACCGAGGGGCAACCGAGTTGACATTGCTCGGCCGCCACTCGGTCACTTCTGGGTATAGCATGAGCGTGCCCATACAAAATAAATGGTGCTACGTAATAGTTACGGCCGAGCCGCTTTGGATTCGGTGGAAAAACGTGCCAGGAAGTTTATTTGTGATTGAAGATTTCAGCAGTTGATTGAAGCTAACCTGTCTGAGCCTCGAGCTTCATACTTATGTCAGGGACTGTGGGAGCCGCTTTAGTTCATAATGCGTACGACCAAGTTTGTACCCTGATCATTATAATCTAGCCGCCTTCAATGCTCGAGTGAATAGGCTGCAGCTTACGGACTCTAGATCGATCGATCGTGGTGAAGTGAGTTTCAGAAACTGGGCGTAAATCTGCCAGCCGCATAGGCATCTTACGACTAGAGTAGTACGATTTGTCTCTAACTAGACCTATCCTAGATTAAGTGTAGGAAAGCAGAATGTCACAATCGTGGCTTGTAGCACTCTATAGTTTCTGCCTACCCCTGTGGAATACGGGGGTGTGTATGTATATATGATATGCTCACTCGATCATGGCTCTCTATTGTTTCTGCCTACCCCTGTGGGAAACTGGCGTGAGTGTATATAATATATTCAACGATCACAGCACTCTATAGGATCTACTATCGTACGCGCTCCTCTGCCTACCCCTGTGGGATATACGGACATGTGTATATATGTTTGACACTTACCCGATCATAAGCACTCCTTAACCGCTGAGCAGCCTCCACAGCCAGCGAGCACGGTGGTGGTAAGGCCAGCACGGCTGCTGGCAACACGGCTTCGGTGCCCGCGCCGCCGAGTCGGACGCGCCAGCGGACGCGCCCAGAATTGTCGGTCACAGTGACCGCCGCGCCCTTCTCTACTGATACCTGGGGGTGGAGAGGGGGGTTGGAGGAGATGTCAAGAATAAAAAGAATCGTGTGAAGAAGAAGACAGAACTGATGGAAAGCGGTGACTGTCACACTTTCCAATAAAATATTTAACAATACATAGAATGAAAATTTATTATGCCATAAGTCATTGCTAGCGGCCTCCCGCGGCTTTCGGACGAGTTCAATCGGAAACTCTCCTTTCCTCCTTTATTTTTGCAATAAAATTTTAATTTGTATAATAAATAATTTTCATTAATTCATTGACTATCGTGAAAGATCCTGTTACTTTCCGGATAACGAAGTCGATTTTTTAAATCAATTCTGTAGTAACTTTAAATTGGCCAATAAGTCCAAAATATAGTCAAAAAGCAACCGCAGACATACTCAAGCACGAAAATAAAAACATGTTCAGTTTTTAGCAGTCATTTCCTTCCATCAATCACAAAATTTTAACTACTTGACATAATAACGTCATACATAACTTCGACTAAAATAAATCTACCCGCAATCTCCTCTTCAAACTATCAACTCACATTAGCATGCTTATAAGCGCAGACGGTCTCAGCCCTCAACGGCCTGGTGATGGGTGCCCGCCTCTGCTTAACCGGCCTGATCTCCTGGGCGCTCTCCACCATCCTCGAGACCAGGGTTCCGTGGGAGTTCAGTTCCTCGCGGAGATCCTGCATACCCTTGAGGAGACGTTCGCCCTGGTCCAGGGTGAATTCCGACTGGGAGAAGTGGGTGTTCAGGGCTTCTTCGCGTCTGTAAATAAGTTTTTTTTTAGTTATAATCATTATAACTTTTTAGGTTAACCAGGTAACTTTGTAGGTTAGTTATAAGGGTTGTTTTTTGGTAGGCTAGGTTGTATTTTTTTAATTTGTTGTATTATTTTATAACTGAGGTTCAATAAAAGTTTTTAAACTTAAATTGTACATTATTTAGTACGAACGAAAACGAAATCTTGTTCGATTCCAATCATTGTCATAACAGAGAAAAACAACGATATTTTCATAATAATCATCGTCATCATCATAGAGCAACTAAAAAAAATTTTGCCCGGCCATGAAAGTAGATAACAATAAAATATTTTTGGTCATCATCAACAACGCCTTTGACGATTTGATACTTTTATCCGTATCCAAAAGTAATAGGAAAACTTACTTCTGTATCCACTTCTCAGCCTCCTTGATATCTTCGAAGAAGGCGTGGTACTGAGTGGTGTGCTTGAGGTGGGTCTCCAGACAGAGCGTCAGTTGCAGCACCCAAGCCCATTGGGACTGCATCACCTGAGAATTATTGGTATAGTTAAGTTGGCATCCTAACATGATTGTTAAGATGAAGTTCTTCAAAAAAAGGGTGAAAAGGTTTTTGGGGGCCATGCCCCATGGTCATGCAACGCGTTGGTGATGCCCCTGGTATTGCAAACGTCTATAAGCCGCGGCGACTGATCCCATCAGGCAGGCCGTAAGCTTGTTTGCCACCTTAGTGATGTAAAAAAAAAGATTATAGAGCTCAACAAAGTTTGGACACTAACCGATGCTCTTACCGTGAGAGAAAACATCGTGACGAAACTTGCACATTCAGGCAACTGGATGTGTAACCATGATCCAATCTGGTCAAGTTCCCCTGTAAACAGGGTCATGGAGGCCAGATGGCAGTCGCCCACTGTAATTACTTAATCTGCGTAATCTTGAAATATGGTCATTGATCCCGGCCTCAGTCAATGAAACCGATAACCGGGAACTGACTGGGTTATCTTATCTAAGTCTTGGACTCGGATACTGATCTATCTACTCGTATATGATCATAAGTCAAGTTCCGATCCTGATCCAATGGATCCGGCTAAAGCAGCACGCTTAGCACAAATGTGATCTCGCGCGCGACAAGCGAGAAAAGACGAGCCATAATAAACATATTCATTTATTTGATTCCATCATTTATTACAATACACAAATATGATTATTAGATCCTACTATCTTACAGGCGAAAGAGACCAAGACACGGCGCGATCTACATCACAGGCACACTATTACCGGAAACTAATAGAAACCTAACAAAAACCTGATGCTGCTTACCTGCAAATGCGACTCGATGGTCTTCGCAGCCGGGTGGTGGTGCGCCAGCAGGGCCTCCCCGCGGTCGATGACGTTGCTGAACTGCAGCTCGCGCTTCTCCAGCGAGGACATCAGTTGCTGCAGAGATATGAGGGTTAGACTGGGTATGTTCAGGGTATTTGGTGGGACTGGGAGACTTTATGGAAGATGGCGTGCCTTTGTCCGTGACAGGATTATGGGGGAGAGAGGTAATGACCCTCAGATATGAGAAACACGAATGGAGGAGGAGGTGAGGCTCTATAAGAATTTTTGGTTTACTGGGTATTTTATTTTGCGAAACAAACAAATTACGTAATATAATGTAAAATAAACATGTCCTACTAAATGTAATGGTCATTATGTAACCAGTACCGTTTCCCACAAAACATAGAGGTTTTAAGAGACTTCAGAAATTTTTAGGAGATTTGCTGCGACTATATAGGGGTTTGCGAAAGCGACAGCGATCTGAGAAGTACAAATCTCGAACTACCTTCCGGACTTATACGAGTTTTTTTCCGAAGCTTAATGCGGGTAGTTTCGATGTGACGATAAGTACCCTCAAACTAAAGCCTTCGTTTTTATTCTTAGTTACCACCTAACATATTTACAACGACTTAAACATATAGGTAAAAAGCCAATTCAGTAACGAAACAAAGCAACAGAAACAGCGTTAAACAAACCAAAATTAAAGTATTTTCTGTGTGAAATGAACAAACCTCTCTATCGTCTCCGAAAGAATGCTTGCACAGAAACGAAACGTAACATATGTTAAACAAATTATAACACAACATCATTGAGTTTTGTACAGTGGCAGTAATTTAAATATAAGCAATTCTTTTGCTATTTGCGTGAATTTGAAGGTAGATGCTAGTGTTCGGTGTTCTAATGAAGATGGTAGTAACTGTTGCAGTTCAAGTTCTTACCTTTGGGAATTTCGATTTACCGTCTAATTTGAATACAATTGTATACTAATCAAATTACTATAGTATATTGTTCTTGTTGAAAGACGATTGCTTACTTATATTTACTTCTAAACTTAATTATTAGATACAATTTCAGTGACAACAATACATCTTTCAAAAATATTTACCACCGTAACGGTTTTAAAAGGCATCCAGCCGAATATAAAAAACGAACACGACATGAATAATTGTAAAATCGATCCATAAACACTTATGTTACATCGTCAATTCACGTTTAAAAACAGACTGTACTCTCCCGACATCCTATCCTACCCTACACAAAACTTTTCTCCACCTACCCTCATTGAACCTACCTCATAGTAATGCTGTACAGCCGGCAGGTTGATGTGAGGGTCGGCCCAGTCACGGGACAACTCCACCTGCTCCTTCTCGTTGAGCCAGTTCAGTTCAGCCGTGGCCGACTGGAGGAAATCTTGCAAGGCGTCTAAGTCCGACATTCTGGGGAAAAGGTTTTGTATGTGAGTATTTGTTTTTCTTATATTAAAGGGCGGCAAACGAGCAAGCAGGTTCCCTGATGGTAAGTAATCACCGCCGCCAATAGACATCTGCAACACCATGGGGTCGCGAATACGTGTATTTTGGAGTGTAATGGTGAATAAAAATTTGACTAGGTGGCCGATACTCTACGAGGTCCAGTTGTCAAAATACGTCGTGCTATTGGTTAGAATCGGATTTTAGCCACCATAACGGCTTTATTATGACACTGATAAATTTGAATTCATGACATTGAAACTTTACGCGCCGGTAGCGCCCACTGGCGAGCAAAAATACGTCATTGTGTTGGAGTGAAAAGATAAAAATAGTTTGCCATTATCAATCTCTAACTATAATGGGATCGGGATAGTCGTTATCTTTAACATAAACACCCTCGAGGATTTGAGAAATGTGCTTTAAAAGCTATGCCTAGCAGGTGTGGTGGAGATGGCAGTTTTGGAAATGCAGAAAAGTTTAAGTAAAGATTCCTAAAATGCCTTAAGTATTCATTATTTGAAGCAGAAGTATCTTATATCTTAAATTTATTGAATTCTCCTCTCTAACATTACAAGACCAGAACAAAAAATCATTCTCCCACATTCAACCTGTCAAAGAAGAAAACTCACCTCTTAGTGCTGGTGGACAGCAGTTCAGCATACAGCTTCTGCAGCTGGCTGAGGTGTTGGTTGTAGAGCGCCAGCTCTTCACCACTGAAGTTGGAGCGGTTGTGCACGCATTGTTCCACCTAGGTTTAGAAGTTATTAGGAGATGTAGTAGAGTTTATTTGGATAGATATTGGGGTTATTTTGGAATGGTATAGGTGGTGTTTCTGTTATTATTCCCTTTTTAACGCAGAAATATATAATGAAACATAGAGTTACAATATTATGTACAAAGGCGATCTAATTCATAAATCACGTTTCGTGAAGAGATCAGTTTCTAAGTGCATTAGGGACTAAATTAAACAGATACCTACATAACTTTTGGTATAATTTAGGTTTCTTCAATTCAAGAATATATATCTAGGTATGTTCCATCTTCGACCTCATTGTCGCTTACCATCAGCACGGCTAGCATAAGTATGCACTAGCGCACGATAAACGAGAAAAGGCGCGGTATAGATACTGCTACCTATCTCTTTCATTTTTGTATTGAGAGAAGATAACAAACGCTCTCTCGCGGCGCGAGCTGTGTCGCGGGCACGCTGATATGAGGGGAAATTCAAGCCTATTGTTCATTAAAAAGCCTATCATTACCTTGGTCTGGAACTGGTCGATCTGCTTGTGCTCGCGCTGGTGCTTGTCAAGCTCGTGCTGCACGGTCGGCAGGTCCGAGCCGTACTCCGATTCGTGGAGCTTTTTCTGGAAACGGGAAAACGTGTTCAAGATATTTTTTCCCCTTCGGCCATCTACGAAAGCGCAGTTTCGTATCTGATTTCGGTCGAAGACTTTTTCATCTTTGTATGATACCCTTGGTATGTTGTTGGTAACGTCATAGGTTGCTTTAATGACGTGCTTAAATGATCAGTACCAAGTAATTTTGACGATGTATAACGCCTGCACACTAGGATTTAAGAACTGGGACAATACAGAATAGAAAAGCTGATAATTTTGTGGCGTAGGGAAATCCTAGCTGATCTACCTTACTAACCACACTTATTTATTTTTCTAGACCAATCTCGAACGTACGCGGAGCAAATTAAGTTGAATTTTAATTGTGCTTGACATTTACAGACGATTTTTTTCGGCTAACGAGCAAACGTGTCACCAGATGGAAAGCGACCACCGCCGCCCAGATACTCACACTCGGGGAGTAGTGAATACGTTGTCGGTTTTTAAGATAGGTATAGACTTGTTTCTTGAAGGTTTCAACGTCGTAACGGTCTGCAAAACTACCTACTGCAAAAAGCTTGTTCGTGTGAAACATTCAACTCACCAATCTCTCCTTACACCACTTGGTAGCTTCTTGCAACTGCTGGAACTTGGGGTCCGCATCATGCACTCGGGTCTCCAACACCGTGCGGGTCTCTCTGCGGACCGTGGTCTGCTGGACTGGCAGCCGGACTGATGACAGCCTGGGCAGTAGGCGCCCCGTGAAGGCCTGTCGCGCGTTCAACCAGCGGTCGTGGACTTGCTGTACTCTGGTGGAGTAGGGGGGGTTGGTTAGGGGGTATTGCCAAATAACAATACTAGTGGGACTACAGAAATCAAAATAAGATGAATCAATGGAAGTCCTAGTCGCCTCCTTTGTCACCCTTTGACTGTAGTAACTGACACTCTCTGGCACTCCACAGTTATTACGCAGTAGTTCAGTTATTTTTAAATTCCCCATATGGCATTTCTATTTACTTATCTTTGATTTCTGTAAGTCGGACATCCCCTTTACATAGAAAAGGTACTCTTAGTGTTTTTTTAGGTTTGAAAAGACCTTTTTGAATTTCAGTCTACCGATCAAGTTCCACATTTGTTATTCAAATGTTATCTGATAGATGTTTTCAGGCTACGTTGAACTGGCTGTTAAGTTACATTACAAGACACTATCTGCCAAATACAGATCGTAATCTATGGACGATTTAATTATTATCCATAGCATTCTGTAGACCGACAACCTGGTAAAGATCGCAGGTACCGCTGAATACGTACGGCACAGGTCCGATCTTTGTAGAGATTTCTGCGGGAGGCTTATGCCCAGCAGTGGACCTCTTTCCGCTGATATGACGATGATACTGCTCAAACTGCGCGGCACCGACAGTGGCATAGGAGGCTATGCATTATTTTCATGTTTTAATTATTAACGTTTCCGTTGTCTGTAACTGTAACTGTTATCATGACGTGGTGTGCTGTGTTATAAATGTCTATTCTTTCTTTCTTTCAAACTCTAGAGCCTTTAAGGCCAGAGTGAATAGGCTGTTCCTAGACAGGCATGCTCCATCATCGGCCGCATCGTCACTTACCACCAGGTGAGGTGGCAGTCAAATGCCTGGCTAGTCAAATACTAAAACAACTCACCGTCGATGCAGCTCTCCAGCCTGCGGGTAGCGTCCCTCCCTCAACGTGTGGGAGTCACTAAACATCTCCTGTATGGTGTGTTCCATGGCTCGGAGGTCGTGTTCTATCTGTTCGGCCGCCAGCTTCGCGTCTGCGGGGTGCACGCCGCGTTCCACGCGACGTAGCTCCGTCTCGATGTGACGTTCCACGGACTCTAGGCCGGATTCGGTTTGCTTTATGTCTCTGTGGAGATAGGGGGAGAGATTAGTGCTAGGTATGTCTCTGTGGGGGGGAGGGGAGGGATTAGTGCTAGGAATAGAAGGCAGAGGGTCGTGGCTTGATGGTAAGGGGTCCGACTCATATGGGTTCGAAACCCAGTGCCGCCAAGAGAAACAATGTACGGGGAGAGATTAGTGCTGAGTTCGTTGGAGCGTCTGTGGCCGAGCGGGGTATTAGACTCGTAAGTGAGAGATACTGGGTTCGAATCCGTCTGCGGCCATGCAGCAATGACATATTTTTGAGTGATGTACATTAGTTGGATGCTCTCACGGTAAGGGCATCGTGATGAAACGTGCACATTCAGACGACTGAATCTATAACCGTCATCCAATCTGGTCAGGTTCCCCTGGTAGCAGGGTCACGGAAGCAGGTGAGGTGTAGTCATGATCTGTATGTTGGACAGTTCATCATAATCATCAGCGCATAACAAAAACACCCTCATTTTTTGGTCACCGGAGGACCCTTTTTAGCCAGTCTATCTGTCATATTGTATTCGCCGTGTGAAAAGAACAACAAGCGAATGCTCTACCACCATTTACACCAAGCAAATAAATGCCTCGCTCAGTTAATCTAAACCCACCGTAAGTCTACATATGTCTGTACGATCTGAAAATAGCCATTGAAAAATCCTTCCCACCCCCAAACCCATGTAAACCCAGCATGTAAGCCTACCTCTATCTGTACGATCTGAAATCGCCATCAAAAACCCTTTCCTAACCCCAAACCCACCTATGCAGCTTATCAGCCAACCGCTGCAGGCGTTCCAGCCGTCGCACCTCGTCAGCCAGGTCGTGCTCGCGCTAAATCGATTCACCACTAAAAAACCTTCCCCAAACGTACCTGTGCAGCTTCTCAGCCAGCCGTTGCAGGCGTTCCAGCCGTCGCACCTCGTCAGCCAGGTCTCTTTCGCGTTCTTGAGCGGCCAGCAGCAGCCGCCCCCAGGCCTGTTCCAGCGCTTCGGGGCGAAGGGTGGGCTCCACGTCGCATTCGCCCACGGATTCGAAGTATTTCTGGTGGGACAGAATAGATATTTCGTATATTGGTTTGGCCGTGTAGTGTCCGGCATAGTAGAATAGCACCAACCCTTTACACTCATAGGTGTCGTACTAGGCAACTAATGTTTTTGAGGCAAGTGATCTAGTGTCTCCGTAGACTGGAAAATGGGCAGCAGCATTTTCCATTGTTATATTTACAACACTGCGATCTCCAACCCGCCTGCCAAGCGTGGAGATTATGGCAATAACCTTCCCTTTCGTGGGAGAGGTCTTAAGTCCTGCAGTGGACTGTTATGGGCTGTGATGGTGATGATGAGAGCGCCGTGGGGTATTAAGGCCCCGCTGAAAACCAGCATCGTTCTGCTGCAGCTAATGCTGAGTCGGGGCCCTTTTTGACATCGCATTACTCCATGTGCGTATCGCTTTATTTAAGTAGGTTTTAAAAAGATATAAGTTGAATTTATGTTTAGAAATGTAACTTGTTCAATGTATTTTGAGTATTGTGTTGTGATGTCAAAATAAATAATGACTATATCTATGTTATCCTACGCCATCCAGTACAAGTTTTTCATAGCCCAATGGACTTGGACATACTTGGATCTTACGTATTCAAGCGTTGTACAGTGCAACAAACTTGTCTGACCCGCTGACTGTCGCTGTTGAAGAAATAGACACGACATTTCAAAATGGCGACACTTAGTTCCAGCTTTGGCCACCAGGTCAGATAAGTTTGTTAGATGGAACACTCCGTTAGCCCGATGAAGATTTTGAAAGTAAATTGTCATACAGTGGGCTGAGTTTAAATTTTGCTTTAACTTTACTTTACTATCGCGTATGCGTTTACGTGGAAACTAGTATTAAGTAAAAACTTCATTTACGTGCCACTAGATGGCGCTATACAGTTTTTCATACTAATTTTCGCGCAAACGCGATAGTAAAGTTAAGTAAAAGCAAAACTTACACTAAGCCCTCTGATGCCTTGCAAACTTGTGGTTTGTACAAGCTCCATGGTTGGACTATAGGACTATACACTATCAACAGGTGAGATGGCGGTCAAATGCCTGTCTTATATAATATAAAAAAGAAGACATCGCTACAGTAGTAAATAAAGCCACTGACTTCCAGCTCCCTGTACTGATGGAACAGCTTCTGCTTCTCGCGCTGCCTCAGCGGCACCTCCTCGGCGCGGAACCGCGTGCTCTCGCCTAGCAGCTTCTTCATCTCGATCAAAGTTGACGGGAAAGCACGGTCCTGGGGGTGGGAAGGGGGAGTGGGTCAGATGGTTTTATCGTTGTGTCGTGTATATTATAACCAACCACATAAATTACTTAAAAAGTATATTGTTAAACTGTTCATGTCATTATTTTGCAATCGACTTGTTTTGTTACTGGGTAAAAAAAAGTGGGCTCTGACTATGAAGTGGAACACTGCCTGCCTAGCGGTGCCCGGTATTATAAGGGCGCTCTTTTCGCCCAGTTTCACGGCAGGCACAAGTGTGCTCTCTCGCGCAACGAGCGAGAAAAATCCTGACATAGATACACTTTCATCTTAGTATTGAGGGAAGGAAACAAAGGCTCTCTCGCGGCGCGAGCCGTGTTGCGGGCAAACTTGTGCTAGCTGTGCAGATGTCTTTCAGCACGATTCTTCATGTTGCCAGCTCAACATTGTTGAACAGAATGACTTTCATACAGCTGAGCACTCTACCTGGGTGCGCACTGAAAACCAGTGCAACTGCGTCAGCCGTGGCATTACGCCGAGTGATGCCCATTGCACTTCCCCAAGGCACGGCTAATGACAATTGGTGTATTTTTTGGTATTTTTTCTGTTTTTGTTTATATGTTTTGCGCCTTAGAAGTAAGTGCAATAAACATTATTTTATACCAATAAGGTAGCAAACAAGCTTACGGCCTGCCTCATGGTAAGCAGTCAGCGCAGCCTATGTACGTTTGCAATACCAGGGGCATCACCCACGCGTTGCCGACCCCGTAAAACCCTTTTCACCCCTTATATTTTACTCTGTCTGCATAAGGGCGTACAAAACAGTGCCTTGGAAGTAAGTGCAATAAACTTATTTTACTTGAATTTACTCTACCTGCATAAGGGCGCATTTCTCATGCAGCCAGGCGCGGTGCTGCGCCGCCTGTTCGGTGTAGGCGGCGGCGCGCCGCTGGGACTCGGCGTCGAACAGCGGATGCACCGCCGGCGGCTCCGGGAACGTCTCGTAGAGCGACGAGATGTACGTGATGAGAGACTTCTCGTCCGGCTCGTGGGTGTCCACGTCTGGAAGGAATGGGGGAGCGGTTAGTAATTGGCGGTTGTGATGGTTCCTAATCGTCATCACTTCATTCGGTTTAGGACAAATTGTTGCTATTGCAGATATTGCTCATCGTCGCCTGATTTGGCCAGAACGCCAGAAGGTTGTAGTTTTAAGAGTCGCCCAACGTACGACGTGACTCATGACGACTGGTAATCAATTGATAGCAACTTGGACCTACAGCTAAAGGTAGGAAGTTCAGGTCAAGAGTCTATTGAATTTTAGAGGGGTATTGAATTTTCGTGGCATTTTTTAAAGATCCAACCGCTGGTTGGAAGAGTCCTACCTATGACTAATTTTAGAGAGACATGCCTCACTCACATGCCTTATCTGCTATCTCAGACAATACACAAAAAATATAATTGCTACTAGAGCTCGTCTAAGCTGAAATGACGCGCACACAAGCAAATTAAAAATATGGACGCAATACATATACAAATGCCGCTGTAATTGGTCATTCAGAGTGAGACTCAAACGTAGGAGCACGCGTCGTTCGATTGGAGCGTCGACGCTCCCACACAGATGAAGTGTCGTTATTAACATTTGCACTCACACATCGAAATCAACTAATTTAGTAGTTGGGCGCGTCATTTCAGCTTAGACAAGCTCTACTAAGGATGCGGTCGGTGGTGTTCTACTACTCAAGTATACCCCGGTGTCGTTTACTATACGTACGGCACAGTTAACGTAATGTGTGGCACATAACGGAATAGACTTTAACTTCTTCCGCTTAAAGTAATTACTAAAAGTGACACTGTAGCATAATAACTACGTCGTTTCCACTTCCTAACACACGCATAAATATAAAGGAACGACCAATAAACTCAGTTTCTAATTAGGATTTACATATCTTTACAAAGAAAGGTGCTTCCCGCCGTCTGTCCCTCTGTGAGCATGAATGTACGCTTAGATCTTTTAAACAAGGCAACGGATGTTAATGCGGTTTTCATAAATAGAAACATCATTCAAGAGGAAGGTTTATACGTATGCTTTAATATTGTTTTGTGTAGGGCACCACGTGAATGCAGTCGCGCCAACCCAGCTAGTACCAACATAAACATACCAACTATAAGTTAGGGTGTTTGTTACCTTCATATCAAAATTACTGATCGGATATTGTCATTGACTTTGAGTAATATAGCTTAATGCCCATAACCAAAATAACACATTCTCACGGGAACGGCCCCTGGACGTAAGAGTGTTACGCGAACGCAGTCGCGGGCAAAAGCTAGTGCCTCATATTACTAACTTAAGCCATACAAGGCTGGTGCAGAGTATCGGAGTGTGAATTGCCAACTCACAATGACATAATGGGTAAGGTCAATGCATTTAGGTTTACATCGCTGCGTTTAAACCGCCTGAGTCGTGACGATTAAATCACTGGTGCACACGTAAATGACTGTGGCTTGCGCCTGCGTCGCTTATCTTGAGCGGATCGCGATGTCTGCGCTAAATGCGCGTATAAATCACATCTGTCAAACGACGTGCCATACATTCGGGAAAACCTCTGGAGGGGGCGCATTGAAAGAAAGAAAATGGACACGGCGCGACTTCGTTCGCGTACACCTACTTTACCGCTACCTGCTTTTTTTCTTGATTACAAACCTTCCTATTGAATCACTCTATCTATTGTTAAAAACCGCATTAAAATCCGTTGCGTAGTTTAAAATATCTAAGCGTACATAGGGACAGACGGCGGGAAGCGATTTTGTATGAAAGACAATGTAAAGGTTTTTCTTCTAAAGGTACATTTAACGAATGCGCGAATGTTCGCCAAACCTGGACGTATACTTATACTTTAGTCACTGGCAACTTTTTTTCGAGTTCATCCTGCTTAAAATTCCGTACAGTAGTCCGATGACGTCACCTCCAGCGGGCAGGCGACTCGCGCGCACCAGACCGCACCAAGAACAATGGCTCGTAAACCGTACCTGTCTTCGGACCTGCCGCATCGATAATACTTCAACGTTTCTATACGCTATTACCGAATTAAAATATCCGTTAGGCAATTACACTCGCGTGTGTAAATGTCGCGGTGAAATTGGTTGTAAGGAATGTCTGAGTTTAATTTTTACGAATTTAGCGGGCATATATTTTTGGACGTATGAGCATAACCCGTTGTATTTTGTTTTAAATGGCTATCTATGGTCTTGGCCGCACTGCTGCCTTACTTGGCGCCTAGATATGCCTAGACTCTAGGTGCCAAGCAAGGCATCAGGCTCTAGGCCCTAAAGTCTAGATAGGCGCTTAATGGGCAGCGAAGTACCTATGGGCGCTTGCTTATGCGCTTGGTGGCTAAGCAAGTCACGTGGACATCGGATTATTAGGACGAAATACTTTAACACTTAATTGATTTGATACTATCGATAATCTTATAAATTTTATATTCCTACATAAAACGATATATATTAAGCCATTCGATCATAAAAATAAAATTGTATTCATATAAAATGATCGTCACGCTCCGCAGGGCGAAGTGCATCGATTAAATCGATCGATTCCCTCGATGCGTAACCGTCACGATGCGGTGGCAATATGGGAATTGGCTGTATGGGGATAGTGCCCTTGCCAGTTTAATTATTTTTTCCATCCGCATGGAGTACACGTTATATCACGCAGCTACCAAATTTATCCAAATAGGTTCATCCGTTTTAGACTTTTATGTTTAGTCAAATTTTACGTGCGAGTGCACAGCAGATCTGACGCCAAGATGATGCTGATGCATTTTGCAAAATTTTCTCTTATGGATAGAATTATAAATGAAAAAAAATGCCCGTCTCATATTCTCATATTAAAGTGACTTCACGCGTATTGAAGAATTTTGTGTAAACCTTTGAACATAATTTTGTCACGAAGTCACATGCAAGAGCTAGAACCTACTCAATATTTATGACGAAACATCCATAGCCTAAGGTAAACACGTCTTAAACGCCCTATGAACCCTAGTGGCGGGAAACGAGGTAATTATGCCGCCATATTGTAAGATGGCTGCCGTGATGACTGAGAGGCATCCACCACCTAATTGAGCCTTCATTCGCACGACTTTTACTGACCTATGGCTAATTGATTTAAGTAATTATCTTTTTATTTTATCTTGTTATTTCATTCATAATGTGCGAAGGGCCTGTTACGTATCTAGTGATGACGATGATTGAGTACGACGATTGTGTGTGCATTTGCATTTTTGATGTGAATGTTGATTTCTGATTTCAATAAGATTTAGAGATTTAACCAACTGCATACTAAGCACAAAAGTTCCGGCTTCAGAAATATGGGCGAGAGGGCAACACGATGTATGACACACGACATACTAGAACAAAATACCCAGCTGTTCCAGAGCTCGGTCTGAGCAAGATAAAATAGCTCAGCTACTCACCTTCAGGGTCAAGCAGCCTGGTGACATTATACTCCCTCTCCACCACGTGGAAAGCGGTCTCCAAACGCTCGCGGACCTGTCTCGACCTGGGAAACAAATAAACAATAAGATAATTAGTAATTTTAGCAGTGATGTTTTCTATTTCTGCCCGGCCGGGAATCGAATCCGGGAGCTCTGTGTGGCTGACCGGTCATGTTAACCAACCAAACCACTCAGGTCGTCAAAGTTTATGTTGCCGAACTATTGCTATTGCCGATTGCTCCCCTTGAAAATACTCTCGAAAGAGAGCACTAGTATAAAAGGTATAAATTCGAACTGGTATGCCTGTACGCCGGATATTTGAAAGATACCACCGCTTGCTCCTAAGAGCAACGCATGTATTGTCGTGTATTGGCTTGGATGTTCAGATAACTCGTGTACTTAGACATGAGGAGTGTCAACCAGCTTCTCGTTACAGTGACTTCCACAGTTGTGTTTTTGTTCTAATATTAACTTTGATGGATTGACATCGCCGAGTCGGATGCGAGAGCCAATGGCTTACGACGCAAAGATGCCCAAGTCCGGGCGAAGTGGAGGAGAATGTGTTGGAAAGCGGACCCTGGCAGAAGTTTCTCAACTGACAGCTCGAATGATGATGATGATGATCAACTTGAGATTGAAGAGTTAGCTTACACACGCATAGCGTAGACGTTATAGACGCCAGTTAATGAGTTCCATCAGCTCATATGTCTGGTTCATCAACAACACCAAAAGCCTCTAGCAGGCCACTGTTGAACACGGGACTTCTCCATGAGGTTGCATGTACAGAAGGCTGCATCTTAACTTACCCTGTTTAGACTTTGGACCCCACATTTCTACGCGAATCCATAGCGATTCTAGTTCATTTTATACTGGTGGTGGGAAGGTTGATCTGCCTTCTGTCATCATCGGCCCGGGGTCCGCCATGACCATGATCCACGATTTGGCCAATAAGGTAATTACAGTGGAGCGACTGCCATCTGACCTCCGTGAGCTTGATATGCCTTTTGTACTAATAGAAAAAAAAACGTCTCCTCACCTGATATTACGCCAGTCAATCAAGTCGGGACGGTTCCTATGGATGAGAGCGTTGAAGGCGAGCCCGTCTCGCCAGGAGGACGTGAAGTCCGTGACCCTCACGCCCGGGTACTTGGCGGTGGACCGCTTGGCCCAGCTCAGCAGCGCCTCGCGGGCAGTCACGTTGGACTCTTGGCCGACCACGATGTCCGATATCTGGGGAGGAGAGAGAAAAGGTTAGGTTACGTGTACTTGTGAATTAGTTTTCCTCTATGTATATGTCAAAATCTTTGGTTTTACCCATCAGCATGGCTAGCACAACAGTGCGCGAGAGCGACAACCGATAAAAGGCGGTACATAATATATAGATAAGATTTCGAGCAGAAAATAAAGACTATCTCGCGACGCGAGATATGCAAGCACACTTGTGCCAGCTGGGCAAGAGAACCATCGATGGATGGATGGATGAAGTCCAAAAATACCTGAAATAGCTAATTTATGGGAAACGAATCGCGCAGGACAGGTACCAATAGCAAATCTCTGTGTCGGTGCCAAGATCCACTTAGTAACTACTTAGTATAAGTACATCAAAGTAGTAGTAATAGTATCAGATGAGATGGCAGATCATGCTACTCTCTTAATCCGTCCGGAATACATCCGAAGCCAACACAGGTACAAATTATAAATGGCCTTCGGATAGAGTTAATATACAATTACTACGAATCAAGGGTTCTAAATAGCCTCAGGTATCCATAGGCACAAAAAAAGCAAATCCGCGATCTATTCGGTTTTGATTCAAACGTATAAATTACTTATAGTATAAAATTTAAGTACATTCGGGAAAAACTCTGCCGTATAACATTATGCTGCTGACTATTTGGAAGACATGGTGCGGATGAGGTCGCAAAATTTAGGAAATTACTATATGAAGCTACAGATACCATCAAAATTGTTATAGTTAAGTACTGAGATTTTAATAAAACTGTTCGCAGTCCAATATAATTACATTCCAAATAGTACAATAGCTCCTAAATCACAGCAACACTATCGATTTAATCGTGGGAAAGTTAGCAATTACGTTGTAGTAGCGTACAATGGGTATCACTTGCTTTGGATTAGAGAATTAGAGGTATAGTGTTTGTATGTATTAATTCGTGTGAGACGTAGGTATGTCTTTTACCTACGACAAGCAAAGAAATTGTGTAGATCAGTTACTACTACATTTACATAAATTACGAAGTGTTGGGCGGCATTAATACACTTAATATCCAAGAGAGCCTCGGTGGCCGAGCGGTTAGAGTATCCGACTAGTTAGCGAGAGTTACCGGGTTCGAATCCCGCTGCGCCTTAATACTAAATAAATGACTCTTTTCTGAGTTATGTTGTTGTTGTTTAGTTGAACACTAACCGATGCTCTTATGGTAAGGGAAAACATCGTATGAAACCTGCATATTCAGGCGACTGAATGTGTAACCATGATCCAATCTGGTCAGGTTCACCTGGTAGCAGGGTTACGGAGATCAGATGGCAGTCGCTCCAATGTAATTACCCGATCTGCCAAATCCTGTATCTTGGTCAAGGCAGACCCCGGGCTCTCGTGCGCGAGAGCACAACCCGGACATTAACGCCGAAGATGAAATGACGCTAAAACTGGGAGAATGCTCATTCACGTTGTCAACAAGGCGAGTCAGGAAATTATCAAGTTTGAAAAAGAGACCAACTAGGAAAAAGCCAATGTAGGAAAATTACGATTTAAGACTAAGACAAGTAAAGAATGGGACGAGTACGAAGGTGTCAGGTTTGAAAAAGGACAAGTTTAAGAAAATGACGACGTGGTCCATTGCTCGAAAAGTCGAAAACCGAGAAAATGAGTATGTCTTCTATCCTTCGTTAACAGAATGTAGGTATCTAAACAATCTAATCTTTCCAACATCTAGCCAAACAATCTACCATCAAACTACCCTCAATTTCAATATCAAAAGGTCAAGAATGTAGAGATTGCGTTCGCAATCAGCGAAACGATTGGCAGGTCGGTGTAACCGCAGTGGAGGTTGGAAATAGCTTTCATATTGGATTGACGTTGCTTTGTTTTGTTGTTTTTATTTCAACTTCTAAACTATTCTTGTAGTTATGATTCTGCGTTATTTTTTGTGTTCGTTCAAGTTACGAATGTCGAATTCAGCTTTATTTGATATCGATTTTATGAACCATTGTTATAGGTTTTCTTATAAGTTATGTATGAGGGTCGGATACTGTAAGTCCATGGTCGGATATATTATGTTTGTTGACAACTGTGTCCTTCACACGGGTAAATATGAAATGGCCTAAATGTACCGCTATTTTATTACACTTATTAACTTTACATTTGTAAATATAATATAGATTATCTAGGAAGTCATTAAATTAGGCTTCAAAAAGATTTTTGCAATCTTACAAAATGTTAAACTTAAGTGTTACACGATTTATTAAGGCAATTTCTTTCTCAAATAAGTTATACTTCTTCTTGAAATGTAGAGCCAAGTACCGCGAAAAAAAGTTAATTAAACAAGTCTCACATGGATAAACAATAATTATTTATCGCCATTTAACTGTGAGTGGTAATCAAATGGCTATTAAGATAATAAATCATTGTAATAAGAATAATCAAACTCGAATCAACGGTAGCGATCATTGTATAGAGAGAGTCTGTAATAATCTGACTAATAGGATGGTAATAGAGGTGATTTTTTGTTGTAATTTGTTGTTTTTCTCTTCTAATTCGGTTGTTGCTTGTGCTATATTGAGGATGGAATTTCGAGTTTTGAGAAACCTGAATAGGTCGATTGTTATAAAAGTAGATAGACGTATCAATGTGACGGGTAATACGGACTGCCTACAATTAGGGCTGGATCGCGCTCTTTGGGTAAAAGGCTGATTGATTCAAAGCACTGTTTCACAACCTACTGATAAGTTCCAGATAGATATCTTATTTGACACATATCTGTAAGTCTCCCTCTTGTTAGTACAAAACGAAAATATGGGGAACTTATCAGTATGTGATGAAACAGACCCTAAATAAAATGTTATGACAAAACAAAGAACACAAAGCTGTTGCTTGATGTTGCGGTCCTTTTAATTTTTTTTAAAGTTTCCTTAACCGAAAAAGAAATTGAACAAACTCTTTGTTTTGTATAAGATCCGATTGTCATGCACGACTAGCAGTGTAACGCAGCGTAGCCTAGACAGACCCGCAGCCTAGACAGTCGTCACTGTCTCAAACACAACTTAGACATTACGTAGACCGCAATGTCCCAAATCTCGGCAAATCAGGTGGCGAGCAGTCAGCTGATCGAATCGATTCGCGCCGGGGTCGGTGAACTCGTCATATCGCACGAGTGTACATTTACGTCGAGATACGTATTTTGATAGGCGACAAATGGACCGCTATTGAGAGGTATTTTTGAACTATTTTTGGCTATTTTTGGACTCGCGTCAAGTCGAACGGTTTTTAATTTTGATTTTGGGCATAAAAAATACAATATTTTTATAATTACATTAGATACAACGAAAGCAAGTGGTTCAAAGATAAAGGGAATCAGAATCATGCAACATAATATTTAATTTTTCATCTGCCAAAATCCTAGATCATGGTCATGGCGGACCCCGGATTCTCGCGCGCGAGATCACAACCGAGACATTAACGCCAAGATGATTTATCTCAATTACTTAATACGACCTAATATCTAAAAGACCTTTTCTCAAAATATCGCCTGTAAAGTTGTATTGTTGATCGAAGCCTAACACATTTACTATCCAATTCACAAGATATTTAATTGTAACGAAAATGAAGAACCGCATCGTAAATCAGGCGCAACTGCGACACCTAAGCCTGTTTTATACTCTTGTATTTGTACTACCTTATTCTTCGACCCGGAAAACGACAACGCAAGCTAAGGTTAAGGTTGGAAATAATTAAAGTTGACTCTTAACACATAATCTGGCGAAGCGACAATCTGTCTGTGAATTGCTTACAGGGTCAGATGGATTCCAAATGCCGTAATCAAAATTGGTTAGGGTATCGTATTATTAAAACCGTAAAATAATAATCTATACATAGTATAAAACAAAGTCGCTTCCCGCCGTCGGTACTTATCTATGTACGCTTAGATCTTTTTGGATACGCAACAGATTTTAATGCGGTTTTCGACAATAGATAGAGAAGTTCAAGAGGAAGGCTTATAAGCAAGAAAAAGTAGGTAGGAGTGAAATAGGTGTACGCTAACGATGTCGCACTGGGTTCACTAGCAATATTAATAAGTATGTATGTATGTATGTATGTAAACTCTTTATTGCATAATAATTAAATAGAAAATGAGAAAAATGAAATTTTACAAAGCAAAGACGGTCTTATCCCTCATTGGGATTTCTTCCAGCTAACCCCAGACCCTTTGAAAGGAGATCTAAAGAGCGGTGGAGGCAATACAGAGCACTTATAATTAAATTACATTAATTTCTACAGTATTAATTAACCTAAACAGAAACTCAATTATGTTTAATTTTGAACATGGTGGTCTTCTAAATAAATATATAAATATAAATAGATATTAATATAATATATACTATAGCTATACAATATAAATAAATACAATATTATATATACTATATATTTAATAAAATAAAGCTCTATTAACTGCTGAGAATGACATTATAAAGTGCAAATATAAGAAGAAGGCCATTAAAAAATAATCAAACAGTACGAGAAATTCTAATCTACTGTTGAGTTATATAAATTAAAATTTAGCATACTCAACAAACTAGATTTACCGAATATAGACGATAGATAGAGAAAACCGAATCCAAATCGGGAGCAACGATGCCACAGACAGACACACACATTCACAGAACAACAGTAAACACGTCACACTTATAACCCCTCTCTTTTCGTCGCGGGTTTAAAACAACAGCTGACGCCTCACGGTCATTATCATCGTTGTCGAGCTTAATTATTTAGTCTTTTTCAAGCCCAAACTAGATTTCAAAGTGAACTAGCTATTTCAAACAGCATTTAAAAAATGAACGGTAAAAATAAAAAGTCGCGACGAACATTTAGTCACGCATACCAGGCATAGTGGACAAAAAAACGTTTGTAAAGATGACCATGTCCACACTGCATCATCTACAAAAGGCTTACCGACACAATAGTAAAAGTCGATTCATACGTTTTTTCTTCACGCTTGTAAATACATCGTCAATTGGCATCGTCATGTAAATAGGTATGGCCTACTTTTTAATGAGATCATTTTGTTCTGCTAAACTAGAAGCTAGAGCGTCGGTGGCCTAATGGTTAGAGGGTCCGACTCGTGCTCCGAGGTACCAGGTTCGAACCCCAATGCCGCCATTTACCAGTGACTCTTTTCTTTTGAGTGAGTTACGTTCGAGTACATTAGTTAAACACTAACGGGTGCTCTTACTGTGAGGGAAAATATCGTGATGAAATCTGCACATTCAGGCGACTGAAAACCTAATCATGATCCAATCTGGTCCGGTTCCCCTGTTAACAGGGTCACAGAGGTCAGGTGAACTAGAGGAATTATTTACCCCCGACGAAAAAACAGGGGTGTTATAAGTTTGTTGTGTATATCTGTGGCTCAGTGTATCTGGGTGTCTGTGGCATCATAGCCCCCTACAGACGGGCCGAATTCGATGCGGCTTTCTTTATTTAAAAAGCAGTTTAATCGAAAAGGACTTCGGAAAAGCTTTGTTTAATTAAAATTTGTTTAGTAGTTTAGTAAATATTTTAATGGATGTAAACTTGGTCAGGGGTTTCCCAACCATTTCTGTCGATTAGGTTATTACCCCAATATAACTACGAAAATCTTAAAACCTACATTCATAAATTCAAAATACAATTTCCAATCCACTAGACCCAAATGAAAGTGCGACTAAACAGTGTCATGGAGCCGGAACAATCAGGCCATGAAGTGTTTGCATATTTCTATGTAACGTTAGAGTCTGTGGCATAACTGTTGCCTACGGGTTCGTCTGTGTTCGGATGACAGTGAATGGGGAAACGCAGTGGCTATTTTTCCAAATAAAGTTATTTGGAGAAGAATAGAGGGTAGGCCTTTGCCCAGCAGTGAGATGATTCAGGCTAATACTATAATAATGGGTTATTTGGGGTCCTAATTTTCCCAATACTGTTGGCGAGGCGAGTTTTGGGCCCCATGAAAGTACTCTTTTTTAACATTTATAATCTTATATGTGTCAACTCAGTTAGTTTCTCCATCTATACATAGCATAACACAAAGTAGCTTAACGCTGTCTGTATGTATGTATGTATGTATCTATGTACGCTTAGATCTTTTAAACTACGCTAAGGCTTTTAATGCGGTTTTAAAAAAAAGGATAGGTGGGGGTAAAATAGGTATACGCGAACGAAGTCGTGCCGGGGCCACAAGTATATCATAATCTTGATTATAGTCCGCGCGCTATCACAACTGGATGGAACCTTGTCGAACTGAGAGTTCATTTTCAAGGTACCAGCCGTTGCTTACATTAGAATCGCGTGCGGATAGTACCTAGTCAGAACAAATTAAGAATCAAGGAATAAGGTCTAAATCTCTGGCTTTCATACCTGATAACACTAAACTAGTTCTAATAATTATTTCCCAGACTGGTTGTATTGCTTTACACAATTATATAGATAGAAGTATAGAAACAGTAGTTAACATATATACAAACTGACTACAAGTCATACCTATGCGACTGGTAGACGGACTCACTGTGGACAGAACGCGCTACTGCTTTCGCGAAAGTAAATTTAGCAGATACGTGTGAAGTTTTGAAACTCTGCGTTTGCAATAATCGTAGATAATCTCCATAACTCACTCTAATCTTACATACGGTGCTTTCAACTGCGCATAGCAATGCTAGAGTGCGCGCAACATAAGTTTGCACTTACAAATTGGGCATTTTTGCAAAATGGTCAGACATTTCTGGGATCTGTTTGTAATGTAAGCCTGGTGACTGCTAAATATCGGGCAGGGCCTCAAATCTGCTAATCCACATGATTCGATTAAATTGTAATTTGATCGAAGTAGTAGTTTTATTGTAGTGCCATTGGCAGACTTAATGCACAGGCCATAAACTTGTTTGCCACCACAATACCAAAAAATAAATTTGAACATGACAAAACCCTTCCCTAACATGGAGATCAAACACAGCAGCGGACGATGACGTCATGGATTCTCATTTAATGTTACCTAAATGTCAAGAAATGTTGACGAAGCCAGCCGAGAAACAGCCAAACTAGCTACAATTAAAGCAAAATCAAACTCAACCGCCCAAAAATGGACAGAAGAAGGGCTGTTGATGATGATGTACCTCGTATCATCCGTCAATCAGTCATTTGACATCCAGCAATACGACAATCACCGAAAAACCTTACACAACACGCATACCGCTTCCTTCACAAGCCTCTAAAACCAAACATTCTAAGCTACGTAGCCCTGACATGTACGGCATGACATCATGGATTCTTTGTTAGCCACGTAAGCCGCCTACGCCTAAGCTATCTGCTATGCCAAGTTTCGGTGCAGCTATCTCTGTCCGGTGTGGGCGGAGCGAAAGGGATGGGTTGGTGGCGAAAATTTTGACTATGTCCGGTGCTTAAATTCGATGTTGGTAATTACCATCCGGTGACGTACTGGGTTATCCAGGCGGCTTTTGCTAAGCCGGGGTAAGGAGGAGGACTCTAATGGCGTGGTGGTTACCATGGAGGCTAGTTTTTTTATTATTTCCCTATCCTTCAAACCTGAACACAACAATGCAGCATTGTTACTTGCCGGCAGAAATAGATAAGGCAGTGGTAGTCACCCAGGCGGACTCCTCAGGCTTGACAGAATTCTACCACCTGATAAAAATGTTCCTTACAGAAGGTTCAGGGTTCGAGTCCCCGAAAAACAAAGCAAAAATCTTACTTGTTTCTTCGAATTCAAGGGGAAACACTGCCACCAAGCAATATGACGACAGAAACTACCTTTGCCGTCTAATCAACCATTGTTATAGTAGGTAAAATTGTCATAGTCATGTCTACAATGATTACTCTGAATCTGTGAGAATTCCTCTTAGATCTAAAACATGAACATTACAAATCCACGTCTATTGACCGGGCCATGTTAATCAAATTTGTATGCTCATGCGCTGATACGTGCACAAATTTATATTTGCGATCACTAAACGCAAACTTAGAAGCGAACTCTACGAGGATTCCGTTTTTGTAAAAGCAAGTTTAACTTTGCAACTGCGATCTGCGGTCTGACTTGTGAATGAAAATAGAGATGTGTTTGTGTGTCAGTTTGTTTGTTTGGAGAACTTAGAGCTATTTGGGAAGGTCTGTTTGGCATCGTTTTGTTCCAATTTGAATGCCATATACGTATTAGGAACGAGGGAAATAGGCCGTAAGCAGACAACGCAACTTACAAAAATAAATACAGAATTGATTCTGTAATACATTACATACTAGCTGTTGCAGGTGGTTGCCATCGTAATAAACGCGATAAGAGACAGTAACACCAAGCGACAGACACGCTAATTGTGGTCCGAGATGTGATAGAGACCTTTATTGCTAAGCTAATTTAGCTAAACTTACTATACCTACTAGAAATGGAAGAGCGAGACCTGACACGGGTATGCATACCTAATAAAAGGTCTCAACTAACGTAATTAGCGACTAAGTCTAAATTAAATAAATATTTATTTATTTATTGCCAGTGTGACATTCCTAGTATGTGAGACTTCGAGAGTGTGACACCCAGAGTCATTTCAAAGTCAAAGTCATTTTTCCTTCCTGTCAAGTTGCCTTTTTGAGAGTATGGCAATGCGTCCACCATTTTAACAGTATGTCGATGTCGTTTCACTGTAACTATCTGATCTGCCAAACCTAGATCAAGGCGTACCCTGGGACGCGAGAGCACACCCGGGACACGAATGCCAAGATTTTTTTATAACTTGGTCGCGCTGTAACTGTGCGGTAAAGCGAATAATCTTGACCATCTGCCTGTAAGCTCTTGCGATGCGCTTGCGCATTATATTTAGACAAATGATTGATCGAACCCATTGAAGTTCAAGACTAAGATGATGAGGTCGTTGGTCTCGATACTCAGTGGATCATTAGTTTATTTCTGGTAAGTATCGATACTGGATTGTATTTACGATTATTGGCATCGATTAGTCGCATTTGAAATCTGAAGATGAGTGGAGATAATTAGGCGTGTTTTTGTAATTAGAATATCCTAGTTTATCTATATCTATATACATAGTATAAAACAAAGTCGCTTCCCGCCGTCTGTCCCTATGTATCTATTTACGCTTAGATATTTTAAACTACGCAATGGATTTTAATGCGGTTATCAACAATAGATTCTTATTCAAGAGGAAGGTTTATAAGTAAGAAAAAGGTAAGGGTAGGTAAGGGTAGATTATTTGTATGTAGGGGTCACCACGCGAACGAAGTCGCGCCGGGACCGCTAGTACTGTAAGTTACTATATAGTATTGCTCTTATTGTTCCATATTTCGTGTTGACCGTTTAAAATTATTCCATCGCACCGCAAACCGACCTATCACTCCCTGGACAGATAAATAGAGCTTTTAAGCTCACGAAAAGCTAGTTGAGGGCTTTAATATTGGAGTCGTGGAGCTTTCGCGCCCATGCTCCGAGTTTCGTGATCCGATAGCAGCCTGTACACGACCTAATGAGCTTTTAAGTCAGACATCACTTTTTGAGAGCACTCTTTGTAAATATAACTGTATAAAAGCTTAGAGACGGTAGGAATAACTAGTCTAGCGTCGTGCTGCTGACTGGATTTACTGTACCATGGTTTTCTATTAAAAGTTATTATTATTATATCAAAAACTTAAAAATGCGTGTTGCGCATTTTGCGCAAAGACGACACTCCTCAACCTATGGCACACTCATCGTACATCATCTTCATCATCTTCATCATCATCATCATCATCATCACAGCAAGCAATAGTCCACTGCAGGACTTAGGGCATCTCCCATAAAAGGGGAGGTTATTGCTATAATCTCCACGCTTGCCAGGCGGGTTGGAGATCGTAGTATTATAAATATGGCGATGGAACAAGCTGCTCCCATTTTCCAGCCTACTTCTTCTGTCTCGAAAACAATATTCGCCTTGTACGACACCCACGAGTGTAAGGGGTTGGTGCTATTCTACTCTGCCGGACACCACACGGCATCTATTTGAACATCGATTTTCAATCTGTACGTACAGGAGACAAATTCCCAAATAGGGATTACATCTAGATCCATTAATTCTACAAGACATTTTCGATTCAGGGTCGAAACAATCGTGCACTCCCTTCGTCTCCCATACAAAACTGTTTAAATTCTACCGTTTTTTCTACGATGCGCAAGCGCCAGTGTTCCCATACAATCTGTAGACGATCAGCAGACACTGTTCACACACATGTGTGTAATTGTACAATTGTTCAAAGTAAATTGTCCCTGAGTGTGAAATGTGTTTCTTATTTCAATTGAAGAATATCTGATGAATTAACTGATTTAATGAAGTTTGCGTTGCAAAGAATGCTGTCTACATTCATGACAGTCGGATTCGCACAGTAATTTTTGACATTATCTCTTTTTATATCGTATTCGTTATCTTTGTCAGTCTACTCTTCGTTTTTAATTACAATGTGCGACGTATTTAAGGTGTTGAATATAGTGCCAGCATAAATAATTTAATATTTGACCATTCAAAACAGATCTAAGCACACAGCGCCATGACATCAACATCCAAACATAAGTCTACACACACATCAAAACCAGAGCGCTTAAATATTCATAGGATCCGGTCGACTATCGGCACGTTACTTACAAATATATTTATTAAGAACGGTGATATCACGACATTGAGATCATAACTTAGTATGGTCATCCGAGAAGCAAGGTCATACACAGCTTCATAATAATATGATAATAGATCACCGGTGTACCAGCAGGCAGCAAAAAATTCCAAGACACTCACAACAAGGCAGCTTGTGTAGGAGTTTCGGAGATAATTAGGTTTTTGAAGCGCGAAGTCGATGATAGCAAAGGTAAGATAAGATCTGGTAATTCTAGAGTTGCAAAAAATTTGAGAAATCGTTGACCTAAAAACAAGCAAGTCTATCGAAATTTTAATTTTGGATGCCGCTGCCTCTTTGAACACATACTAGAAGAATTACTTGTTTATTCCAGTGTTATCAATAACAATAAGCGATATAACAATCAAACGAATTCTCTAAATTGATTTTAATCCCAATACTTGCGGATTTTGTATACGAAAATCAATAACAAAATAATTGGAATTTATTTCGGTCGTAACTAATTAGTCTCCAATTAAGATTTTATTGCGTATATATATATTGAGAAATTTAAAATGTAAAGGAAAGATAAGTCTCGGTTTTGAAATACTGCATTTGTATTAACATTTTTAGAATTTTGACAGTACCTATTCTCGATTAATACAATCTCAATCAAATAAAAATGAACGCAAGAGAAATGCAGACATAACGGTTGCAGATTGCAGATGAAGTCGAGACGGACGCCTTTTACAATAAAACAGTTTTGATGTAAGCCTTTACATTTGCATATAAATGTCTTTCTTAAAAGTTAAAAGCTATAACTTTAGCGTGTAGGTGGAAGATATGGTGGCCTAATAAAACTTGCCCGCCATTCGAATTTCGATGTCCTTTTCTGTTTCACATATACAGTTACCATCCATAAAAGCCTAAAGTCGACGTGTGTTTAGTAACGGTATAATTGTCAAACTTTTCTCCTAGAAAGAAGTAATCAATCGCTAATTTATGTCTTATAAAAAAGAATTAAAGACTAATATGGGTTTAAAACCTTCGTGGTACTTTCTACATATAGCGCCAAAAACATATTTATTAAATCCAAAGTTTTTATGTCAACTTTCGTCTCCAAAAAATAAAACTGAACATTTTCTGGCAGAAGAGAATTCGTAATTTTTAGAATCAGAGTCTGGGAATGCGGAGTCCTGCATTTATTTTTCCATTTTTTTATTAGCGTTAAAGCGATTTCGCTTCACTTTCTACACCTAGGATAAACAATTCCATACCATCATTTTAATACATTATAGTGTTGGGAATTTTTGTATAGAAAATAAATGTTATTCAAAAAATTTCATGTTGCATTTCAAAATCCAGTCAAGGACCGATAGACCGAAAACCGGCGTAAAATACGCAAAGCTTTTTATTTCAAACAAGTTCGATCAACCGAACTAGCTCCACACCTATGATCTAGACCGCAGGTTTTTATTCAGCCAATATCTCTCAGATCCCGTTACTCAGGATTAACAAGGAGACCAGACCAGTCCTTAACGGTTCTGGTGCACTTTCCTCATCTCCATGTAGAGTGATGCCATTTAAGCGCTTTGATAAGCCACTAAGTTGCTCTAAACGAGTTTCCGACGGTTTCATCTGCTTAGGATTTTTTTTTGACTTCAAGTTACGGCCGACTCGATTTACTAGCCATAGTTAGTTTGTGATGACCGTAAATTAAGTTGCGACATGTTGTGTGGAGTTTATGATGTGTAGAAAACTATTAAAATGTAGGTACTTTATATCCGGTATGGTAAATAAATGGTATAATAAATTCTTTATGGGCTTTCTTTTTGTATTTACACGATCATCTAAATTAAGAAAATGTTATTTAAATTAATAAGCGTAAGAATGTTGAAAGTAAACTATGTTGTTATCATACGATAGTTATTTAAGAACTCCTACTTATAGGTATCCGAAATATGAAGTAAATGTCGTCTAGTCCTCTACAAACCCTCGTGTAAGCAAAGCAATCGAAGTTAGTCGATGTGTGTAGAAGGCGTGGGGGGAGTCTTACGTTCACCAGTAGACTGATATGATGATGATGATGACGATGAAGCTTTCAAAAAAATACAGTTGACCTGATTCTGTATTCATAGGTTAAATAAAAAAATCGCCAAAACAATAACAGTATCATAAACCGGAACACTCAGAAACATTCGCAAGAAGGTGACATCACCCGATGACCATTCGGAAAAAGTTCGTGGGAACAATACCCAAAGTTGAATCGAGTTCACAAAAACTGTTAATAATAAAAATATCACAGCCGGTCATGACATTGACATTGATTTAAATTCTGCGATAAAAATGCGATCAGCCTCAAGCTAAGCGAAGAGATTGATATAACAAGAAGTAAGGCGTTTAATTGCCACGCTATTGTTCTTATTCGTGTAACAATTACTTACATTTTGGTTCGAATTGGATTTTGTTTTTGTTACAATGCAAATTTGAACTAAAAATCCAGCCAAATCTGTTATCTTACGGAGCTTATTGGCTTTTTAGGTTATGCTTGTTGCATATCGATCGGCTAAATTGACTTTTTAATCAAATGACCTGCCTCGCCAAAAGAGTATTGATTATAGTGTGTTCTAAGTTAAGTGCAACACAGTATCAGTTGATCACACTTCCTAATGTAATACCATAAGCTACAACACTGTAAACATTTATCTAAAGCCGATTCGTAGTTTTAGCGTAAATCCTCAAAAACTATCAAGGATGTCCAGGATTCAGTCTAAACTGCGAGAAACTTCAAATCAATGAACAATAGATCTTGGCGCTAACAGTAACCCAATATGCGTTAATATATCGAAACTGTCAGTTCTGCGCTAATAAGCATAGATCCACGCCCGCTTCGAGAAAGCAAAGGGCTCGGGAAAGCGAGACGGCTATACGCGAGATGATACTGAATCTGACAGGCTTTTGTTTCACTTGCACTGAGATAGGAGATGATGTCTCTTTCGGATCTACTGCGGAACGAAAGTGAAATTTCACGGAGGTAACAAAGTGGGAGTTAAACTAAGGTAATAATGAGCGATGACACAGTTCATTATTTTTAGTATTTATTTCTACCGCAAAGTTAACGCAGCTTAGTTTAGTTCCTCATTTTTGATTTACTTACCTAATGAGGAAACAAAATCAGGATACACTCTACCTACTTTATAATCAACAAGATCGAGAACATAAATGCGCCTGCGCATTCAACAAAAACAATTCCTTTGTTACTGTCATTTTAAATAGTATCAATTGACTGACAACTTCGACTGACAATTAGTCGATACGAATCTAAACACTCCATGGAACAACTTCATTCATTGGCTGATTGACAGTTGTTTTTGTCGTTTTTTAAAGTTTAGTCGATATTTATCAAGTTACTCTATTAAATATACATGAATATCTTGATGGTAAGCGGAAAGTATTACCCTAGGCATATATACATTTTTGGTTTGAAAAAAAAATTTACTACCTTTTCTTCCGAGTGGTGATGCCCCTAATTACAACCAACTAATACGACAACATACAGCACAACTACAACCCCGATAATAATCCTGTTATTTTTTCCAGACCACAAATTGCATTAGATACGCTGCCCCTGCGCAGCAAAGATGGCGCATGGCCGGAAGCGCGCAGGTGCGCCGGCGCACCGGAGCGTGCCGACCTGTCGCGCTGTCACCCGCTTAGGCCATGCGTGCGCTATGAGGAGGCGAAATAATTGATGAAATTAACCTTATGAGGTTCTAAGGTCGATTACCTGACAAACATACAGTCTATCCAGAAAGTCTTGACAAAGAACCACTGCTCTTGCAACAATAAATTGCTGTCAAACTGAATACTTCAATAGTCACAGCTGTCAGCTAGCATCTCAAATTTTTCACAACTTTCTTGACAGACTGTACCCAAGGCTACAAGGATTGAATATTGAAAGGGCGTAAAGAGTGAACGTAGATGATTATAAAGAAGTGAAGAGAAGAGGATGGCAGACAAATAAGCTTCCGACTAGAGTTTGTCTTAATGATGATGAGGCTACAGTACAGACGCGATATTTGTTGCGCGATTCGAATACCCTCCGTTTATGTATACAATGATACACTGGCAAAATGAAAAAAGAGATCGAAACCGATTGAATTTCATCAAAGGTACATATTGGATTATAATCATCCACAAACAAGCCGAACCCTTAAAGACAACAGAGTTATTTGCCTTCACGGTCCACAATACTGAGACAAAAAGACCGTCTTCACATTAGTCATTATGAAGTGATTTCAACGGTGTAAACGCAGCCAACCGCAGAACCTCTCAACTCACAAGTCTATGATTTATGCCTCGTTGGCGAACAAAAGTAAAAACCAGACTTTAATTGTAAAAAAATGAGAAATTAGGGCATTTCATTGTTAAAAGCCTTTAAATAAATGGTTGTGTTAAAATTACTAACGTAAACGATGGCAGGAATGGATATATACAGAATAGGCTACTAAATAGCTAAAAGATAATTAACATTCCAACAGTAACAGTTGGAATAGAAACCATGATCTTTTATCTCCCCAATTAATCAACGTAAAAGTTACAACTGGCATTTAAGAGTCAAAAACAATCTAATTAAAACTATCCTACTTATTTTAACAAAGGAAACTATCATGTAACGAAATTGCTACTGAATTTTATAAAACATGTGTACATGATTTTACAAGAACATGGGACTAAATTACAATCTTTTGTAAAGATTTCCATTCCAAAGATTATTTAAAAGAAATACACTTTTAAATCATAGATAAAATTAAACAAGTATGAAAACTAGATGGTCGATGGTGGTCCCAAAAAAGTACCTTGAGGCACACCCCTTCATCACGGCATGCTCCCTTGAACCGGCCAAGTCAAGCCATTGTCTGCGAACAATGCACCTCTCACCATACCAGGCAGGATGTGCAGCAGCAATTACATGATTTGCATTAAATTGCAGTAAAACTAACATGCAAAACGATTAAAGATTAAAAGGTAAAAGATTCTTCCGAAAAAATTGGCCTATACTATGTATTTAATAATAAATGACACCGCAAAAATCTTCGTTGATTTTCCTTTATATTCTGTGTGCAATAGGGTCTTTTGTCAATCTCGAATCAACTCTATCTACAACATGGAGCTCAACCCTTGCAAGTAATGTCTTAATTTGCGATGTGCATCGTTAACTTCGCTTCTAAAGCCTCACCATAATCAAGTAGGCTGTATGCAAATACGCTTGCCCACTTTCCGACAGACTAGCAAGAAGTCTCACGGACCGCTGCCTCGGAGAGCGGTGAGTGAGAAAAGCATATGCCTCATGACATGCACGAAGTCACATAATGTGATGGGGAACACGTTACGGTGGTGTTGAGGGTCTGCGCATTGTTGTGGCCGTATATTGGCCTCATAAACACAGTTTCTTCCCAATAGTCAATGCTATGGTACTCGTTAAAGAAATTTTGATATCGAATTTATTCCGAAAAAACAAACCCCGTACACTCGTAGGTGTCGTACAAGGCGACTAATGTTTTAGAGGTAAAATATCTTGGGTCTCCGTAGGTTGAAAAATGGGCAGCAGCGTTTTTCATTGTTACCTATATTTATATCACTGCGATCACCAATCCGCCTGCCAAGCGTGGAGATTATGGCTATTGCCTTCCCTTTTGTGGAAGAAATCCTAGACCCTGCAGTGGACTGTTATGATGAATAAACAAAGACCAATAATATTGATAATGATAAATATTTGAGTCAAGGGCTTGCACGGGCCTACGTCTCATAAATTTCTTGGCGTTATCTGGTATTTGTGCAAATTAATTGATATTAATATTTATTTTGTTTTAAGATTCACATAAAGTGAAACATCTAGACATCAAGCCTTCACACGGAGTTAACGATGTTGAAAGCCAATTTAAACGCTAAAGGTAAGTAACAATTTGGAACGCCTCATATACAGATAATTCAATAAACCCACTTTCGACCTACAAACTGCACATTAGTGCATGCATGTGCATATCTCACGGACAATTTAACCGGCGCATGGCTGTCTCTTTTTCTCACCTGGCTAATTAGTAGCGCTCTTTCGCTCTGACCACGCCTATGTTCCTGATGTTGGATTAATTGAGAAATCGTGATTGGATTATTTGATTACACAGCGTCAGATTGATACGGTTTGCTTTCACTGGTTTTGTCTGTATTGTTTTCTGCACAAAGGCGGTCAGATAATTAGAGTATGTTCAGAAATCTGCATTTTAGGCCGACGATGCATCTGACCCTACGGTGTTGTTTGGATATACGTCAGATTCTATGGTATGCACTGTTGTGTCCGGTATCTAAAGGCCCTAGAATCCAAGCCCATAGAGTGCGCCACAAATGTATCTGAACCGGTGACGGCGTCGCTGTTGTTGACAATAATGACATTTCAAAGTGGCGATACATAGTTCCGCTTTTGGGTCAGATAAGTTTACGGTACTCTAGAATTCTACATGCTTGACAATCTCGAGATTTTCTATGGTATCATCACGTCGATGCGCTTGACAATCACGTCAAGTAGCGTCAGAGACGATCAATCACGATTGTCATGCATGCAGAATGCTACGTGCTTGAAATCTTCGGGGTCTTTAGAACCCAGCCATCACAGAGCCGAGAGAGGCGCTGTGTTGCGAGGTGGGAGAGATGATATCCCCGATCAATGTGGTAAAACGAAGCAGTACTTTATACACTGACGTGCTAAAAAATAAGGTCGAGTAAAATATATTTTACGGTCTAAAATATTTTGGGTCGCAAATTGATTGCTGCGAAACGATGATTCCACGTCTTAGATATGATATAATAACCTTGACTACGCTGAGTTATGGGTGTTACTGATTTAAATTTGCATATACGGACGGACGTTTTATTAATTGGGCCTCAGAGGTCTGTCACGCACAGCGTTTCGCAAGCAATTTGATAAATTGCCACCTGAATAACCTTTATTGAATTCGACTACAATTAGCCGTGAAAATGGTTCGACCACCCACTGATTTTATTCTAGATTTTAGGTGTAGTTATGTTGTGGTATCTACTTGTATGATTTCAACGTAAAAGTCAACAATCCGCAAGATCCGAACCCGAAGAAAGAACCCGATAAAACACTGCCCGAGGCAGTCACAACAAGTATACTAATTTTATGACAGTTTGCGCACTAGACATCAGAGTTTTCTATAGTCCGTCAAGTATAAGTTGTAAAGCGACCAAAAAACTAAATATGTATGTGCTGGTATTTCGTATACAGATGTATTGTTTCGCCCCATTGGAACGCCAAACTTTACCTATATAAGTAGGTCCAAATTCGAATGCAGTTCTTAAACACTCAAACAATCCAGTTGTGTTATAAATATGACGTATACTAAGTTTTATTTTTGAATGCAAGCTCTCTTTCATAACCAGGCTCCTTCAAAGGCATTTCAATTACTCAGATTTTATCCGATGCAACTATAAAATGTACTCCTTTCTTAACGGGCAACTTTGGAAAGCTGCATTCAATTCAGATCATAAAAGGCCCTATCCATCAGAGACCAAAACAATAAATAAATTCCCCAAACATAAGACAAACGAAGACTAGCGCTGCTCGCTTTCACAATATCAAAACTGAGTTCAGTTCTATGTTAGTTCCCAAATTGGCCACCCGCAAATTTGTGGCAGCATTGCAACCCGAATAAGATAGAAAGTGGCAGATAGTCAGTACAGATCATAGAGGCATTCCATTTAAAGTTCAGCTCTTGAAATAAACTGAATAATGTCAGAGGTTCAAACGTCTGCCGCTATTCGTGGCTGGACATTAAACAAAGTGTAGACGACACTTAGATACCTAACAGCTGTATGACGAATTTTTGTGATAGTTGTCGTACAGTAACGTAAGTCATTTATTGTTAACTATGGTGTGATGAACGCCGGATACTAAAATGGATCTTTGATATATGTGGCTAAATATGGTAAGCAATCTATGCTAAATACTCGTACACTGACCCAAAAAGCAAAGGCTTCAATGTAGAATTCTCTATAATCTAGCTAGAATATCTACATGTCACATTCAACTAAAAGGCATATAGGCCAACCTTGAAGGTATATATATTAATAAGTTTCTAGAAAACCGCACTAACGATTTCGTTTAATACTGTTTTTTGGGGCCAAGGATCAGTACCTATATCAAGATAATCTGCAAGCTGCTTATAACCAGTTCTATTAAAAATCTGTAGTAATAACTTTAGCTTTATTTCCACGGATGCTTATAGTAAATCAGTTCAACACACATGCGCGCGCAAAGTGAACAGTGGCGGCGGCGCAGCCTTGTGTGACGTCACTCAGTCGACGAATCCACTGGCGCTCGGCAATGTCATGTGCAATGATAATGAATGACTACATTTTTCTTTCAACTACAGACAGTTTATTTAAACTTTGAGTAAAAATTCGGTTATGTACTTACATGTGCGGAAGATCAAGATCCTCACAGAAAGATTTAATTGTATCTACTAATTACTCAAGGATTTGCGTATTGTACTGTTCTTATGCGCCCAGCTAAAGAAAATCTGTCTGCATCACTGTCCTTGGATTTTGGAGTATCCAAAAGAGGCAATAGAAAGAGTCGAGATAGAGTAGAGTCAATTGTATCTTCTAGCTAGGCAACCGTGCTACATCTGCGACCTCATCGTCACTTCCCGGTGCTATGCGGTCAAAATTACTAACTTATTTCCTATCAGAAAGAGATGAATTTCAGCTTAAACAGTACTCAAGGGCTATTAAAAGTTATAATAATAATAATTATATTATTATAGAAACAAATATGGCAATTGCGAGCTTAGGTAATCTTAGATGTAGCGGCAAATCAAGGACCTAACTAGTCCTTATCTACATTAGCATGTATTTAAATGGCCACCTAGACAGCACTTGGCGAAATTAAACCAAGAGCACTAATCCTGTTTAAAATAAGTTTGAAATATCGCAACCAGAAACACTAAGG
Organism: Blastobasis adustella; assembly: GCA_907269095.1. Lineage (NCBI taxonomy): Eukaryota > Metazoa > Arthropoda > Insecta > Lepidoptera > Blastobasidae > Blastobasis > Blastobasis adustella. Next base: position 7,079,663 of record OU026132.1, read on the forward strand.
CATTTAAATTGCCACATTTATATCTCACGCTTGAAGACTAAACTGAGCTGAGTGTATCCTTTTTGATCTTAAGTGCTTCAAGAGTGTTATTTTTAAGGTTGATTAAGTTCATGTGATAAATTTTATTACCGTTTAGTTTGATGCAATGACTGTTGATAATATACCGATGCTCTACTTTCTGCGGTAAGATAATGTCCCAAATAGTAACTAACGATACAATTTTGGAATTTTCCAGTCTGTTGTGCTTAAAAATAGGAACTTCTAATTTGTTTAAAATAAAAAAACAACTTTAATAAACTTTTAAGGCGATGTCAATCCCCATAATGTTAATAACCCAACAGTATATTAGAATTGACGTTAGAAATATGACACACCTCGTATTAAGCAGAATATTAAGTTAAGAACAGATGCTACTCATTAGCTCCTTTAAAACGTAGGTCAAATTAATTAACATAGTCATAGATTCGCTACCAGACGTGTTACACAACTACACAAGTACTGTAAAAACCACAAACAAAAAGTAAGTACAGCCAAGTCGTATTCATAGAAAAACATAGATAAAACCAAATTACTAGTTAGATCATCATGTCTTGGGCATTATTAGGAAAAAGGAATACAAATTTCTTTTAATTACATCCATAAACTAGCAAGCAGGTATGGTTAGAGCAGTAGAAAAAAATACCTTTACTTTTTTAGGATATCCGGTGGCCTCCATCTCTACATGCCTGTAGTGCTCAGCTGAACGGTGCACTTCCCTGCCTCCGCGTGCCAAATCCTCAGTGGACGCCTTCTCCTCCCCTCTAGTGAGGGTAGTCACCTTCCTCACGATTCTCGTGGTGATGCGTCGCTGGCCGCTATCATCTTTCTTCGAGACCTTGGTCGTGTCTAAGGAAGAGCCAAGGACCTCGGTCGACAATCTCTTGTTCGTGTGAATCGCCTGTAGCTCCGATATGCCGCGGCCCCCTGCCGAGGTGGGAACAGCCAGGGCACTCTCGGGGTGACCCTCGTATTCGAAGTGGGTCTGGTGGCCGTCGTGCACCACCCGCCCGTTGTAGGACTCCTCGCGGTACGATCCAGAACGGTAACTGGAGCTCCTCTCCATTCCTGGATAGTTCCCGTCGTATACAGTGTCGTGCTTCGTCAGATTGTCCCTCAAGCTTCTCGGTACCGAAGCGAGGTTCAGACTAGTCGTGATCGGGGACCCGACCGGGGACGGCGTGGACTTCTTCAAGCTCGACTTGCGGGGCTTGTTGTCGTCAGTCTCCAGCGTGCTCTGGACGAACAGCCGTTTGCTGCCGCCCTCCTTCACGAATCTATACATCGACATGTCTCGGAGCCCTCAGAGGGCTTCGTGCCGCATAATCTCTTGGGGCGCTAGCAACACATATACGTCATATACCACACAATCACGGATTCGATACGCATTCTTTACGCGAAATTGCCGTCAAATCTACCGGGGACAAAGCCGCAAAATTGGAACGCACGGTCGCGACGTGTGGGAACAACAGACAAAGGTAAAAATTTTTTGAAAGTGAATTCATAAGCGCTGTTGGCGTATTGAAATTAAGAGTTGTCGGTATTCAAAGTATGTGACGGATTAGGTGGGTCTAGTTGCCGTATTGGGCAGCGTATGGGCGGCTTATACGGCGAGGCCCTTCCGGCGGCATGTAGACACATACAGTATGTTCGGGAAACTGGTAAAGGACACTCCGTGAGGCCTGCTAGGTATGACGAAATCGAAGCTAATGTAGACGCAACTGAATACAAAGTACTAGACGAAAGAAATGTAATGGAGGAAGATGCCAATGCTGTAGCTAGTGCGAAACATACTGTCGTCAACCTTGACCCGAATGCTTGAGCAAACATGAGCATTAAAGAAATTTACATAATAGCAGATCAAGTGGTCGACGGTGACGTCACGCAGACGTGTGTACTCGTACTGTTAAATGTCGTATTGAATCTCGTTTTAGTATCAATAAATTTGTGTAATGATACCATACCTATTTGCGGTATGTTATCTCAGAGGGTTTTGTTGTCATGCCTCTTAGTTATTAACACAAATATGGATAGACAATTAACTTATTCAACGGTACATGGCACATCATATGATGACCTTTGTCATGGATCAAAATAACTTCACAATTTCTTATTGTCTGACCATCAGCCGTGACTGTGAGTGACGTCCAAGAGTTTATTGACTCACACAGTGTACGCCAAACATGGCTAATCTAATATACTAATAAACACTTAACATTATAATCACGTAGAGCCTGCGCAGGATTGCATGTATGGCGCCGGCGTTGAATGAGGTAGCTGGCAATTAGCACTTAGCTTCTAGTCTAATTGTTCTGTATGTATGTTTTGTACCTACATAAGAAGATTAGAATAAGCCTGATCAGTACATAATGCGCAAAAAACTGTATAACTGTTTAAGACTTACTACTTTAAGATTTAATACTTAGGAAGCCCGAAGGATTTGGGATGCTAATGAACCAACAATTCAGTGACGGAAGCAATATTTGGTTTTCCAGCACACATAGCAAAGTGTATAAAAGTGGCAAACTTAAAAATTCTAGGCTCTCCCAGTTTATAGTTCGCCACCGGACAGAGATTGTCAAACACAATGGTCCTCGTGTAGCGAGTATCCTCTGACCGTTTGAGATCCAAATTACCAGTCTGAAAATAAAAAAAGGCTTGAACGGAATTCAAGAAACCTATTTAGAACTGCAGCTGAAGAATCTCAGCCACTATTAAGTAAGGATGAAGTCAGCAATGGCATCCAATAGGCAGTAGAAGTGGTTGTCAATGGACACCCACGCGAGTGAACCTTGCCTGTCTGTATAAGGCAAGCCCTCTGATTGTTGTGCCAGTTTAAATGTTGCCATTTATAATGCTTTACGGTGAGTCTATTGCGACATTTAAATTATGTATGGGTCGGAGGGATTGATGTATGGCTTTTATGGATTCGCTGTCCTAGGAACTCTAGGTGTGAGTCGGAATATTCTGTGTTGAATGAGTTATACGAGTAGAATAGAATCATCCGTCTTGAATTTGTCGTGAAAATGGATGTAAAGAAACTATGTGGTTATTGAAAAATGTGATGTGTGTGATGTGACGTCCATACTATTAGTCATTATCGACATGTCTTGTCGCCGAGATTTTGAGATAAACCTTTTTGTATCTATATATATTTCTAGATACCTATCTAATTTAGGCACAGATTAAATCGCAAACAAAGTCGCTTCCCGCCGTTTGTCCCTATGTATGTATTATGTACGCTTAGATCTATTAACCTACGCTACGGATTTTAATGCGGTTTTCTACAACAGATAGTTATTCAAGAGGAAGGTTCATAAGCAAGATAAAAAGGGTAGGTGAAGGTAATGTAGGTGTACGCGTACGAATTCACGATGGGTCCATCCACTAAAACGTTATATAATTGGTCTAGGCCATGACTCGAACGAGTAGATTCTAAAAATTTTGCACACATTATGCAACAACGCATTTCCATCCATTTTAGGATAAAATATATTACACCATGTACGTAGGTACTCGTTGACAGGCTAATTAGAACTAAACCAATGTTATGGTATGCAATTTGCGAACGCTATGTAAGTATTGCAAGAACAAATCATGTAGTTAAGTAAATATGCTGTTTTTTGTTCACGTTTCCGTTTTTAAATGAAATATTAAATGGTCAGCTTATTAGCCAATACTAAAAATGCGCGAAGTTAAAATGCAAAGTCAAATTGTAGAGAATTTACAGTCAGTGTAGTGATAATGCACATCGGCAAAACTCGGTATATTTCGGCTTCGTAGAGCGTCGTCTCTGTCGCACGTATGTGCAAATACGACGCCGAAATTAGCCGACGTGCATTATTTACCGATGGCATCTGTATGAGTTTTGTTATATCGGTAACTAGTGAACCCGGCGCGACTACGTTCGCGTACACCTACTTAACTCTAACCTACCCTTTTTTTCTTGCATAAAACCTTCCTCTTCAATCAGTCTACATATTGTTGAAAACCGCATTAACCGTTGCTTAGTTTAAAGATCTAAGCGTACATAGATGCATAAGGACAGCCGGCGAGAAGCTACTTTGTTTACTATGTACCTATAGATGTTTCAAGACATCCCTTGATCCCTTCCTCCACATGTGCCTTATAATAAACGGGACAGATGCGTTTTTAATGAGTAGTGTCTAAGCTAAAAGCGTTAAGACTGGAAGTTTTATTGCAACATATTTCTCCAGCATTTCTCAAGCCCACATCCAACGTTGGACAGTTATGACCAGTTGCATGTAGGTTGGCATTTCAACACATTCCACTTTTGGCAAATAATTAAAAGAAAATTGCATTCATGTGAGATAAATATAGGTGTACAATGACGAAAAGAATCTGTATCTTTTTGTGCTAAAAGTCTTCTATACAAATTGACTTTCCTATTCCTACCCTAAAATTAACGGGCCTACACCTATATATCTTAAAGGCAGGCACATCGCGACTCCCAGAATGTTAGGACCATAGGCGGCGGTGATCATTTTCGATCAGGTGGCCCGAATACTCGGCTGCCTCCCTCTACAATAAACAACACTGGACGAACTGTTCCCCATCCAACATAACAGACAGAAAAACGTTGGAAAACCCCCGATTAAGTATATCTATATATACTCAAATTTTACCCAAACTACTGAACCGATTTTAATGAAACGAAGATAAGAACCTACTCGATTAATCTGGCTTCCAAATTAAGAAAACCACATCGAAATCGGTCCATCCGTTCAGAAGCTACGATGCCACAGACAGCCCGATCCACTCGTTAAACGTGGAACACCCCTACACTCCTCTTTTTTCGTCAGGGGTTACCAAAATCGATCGCCAGCGCCACCTGTTCAGTTAACCCCACGAATAGCCCCGAAAGCCCGCCCATATGGCGACCGGTGCCCCATTACGGTCCCATACAAAGCCATACAAGGCCACACAAGGTTGCCCGGTGGGTGTTACCATTGAGCTATTGCGACACGGCCCCCGCGAAAAAACGACAGCGCCTACCTACACTGAGCATTTTTCGAATAAATCATCGTCGCCTGCATAATACCAGTGTCTGTTTATCTGTTCTATTGGTTATAGTGTGCTGATGGTAATTACAAATCGACGTTTGATGTCTAATCTTTTGTGCGTGTATAAAGGAAATTACTTCCTACCTTGCATTATTAGCATTATAAATGGAATAGGATTTCTGATTTACATATGGTGCTGTACGGTTCCTTTTAAGAAAATGTTTACCTATCACAAAAATATAACACTTGACTGCGTTATGCTATCCTTTTTATTTTTTAAGGATTTACCACTACAAACTAGTAAAAATAAAAAAAATTTAAATCTCTGTTTGTTTACGTGCTTACTTTCACGGGGTGTACGACAATGGGATTAACAAGCCGAATAGGTCTTCATCATCAAGCTCAATGATTAGTAAATCATTCCAAAACTCTTCTAAACTGAGCAATAGAACATCGCTACGTCTTCTCTTTAGCGATAAAACATTAACAAGCTTATTTTATTTTTCAAAACCGAATGAACTCACAACGCCGACAAAGTCACGTACCAATAAACCTCAAATGTAAATAGGAATAGACTCAATAGGAATACGAGTAGATATCTTTGTATACATACTATAGTACGCATAGTATATATACAAAGAGCTATAAAGAGTCAGTTCTAATGAACTCGTGATCGGAGAGAAGTCGTGACATGAGTAGAACTAAAAGACTTCGATTATCTTTTAGGAGCTGTTTCGGCTATACCCTCTGCACTATCTAGGCTTAGGTAATAGGCGAAAGCATTTAAATTTAGTTCAAAGCTATCCCGACTTAACAGGCGTCATTTGGACGGTCGTCCTCCATATTTGGTTCGAGGCAATCTAGTACCTAGGTTTAGTATCTATACGTCATTCGGAAGCCATTTAAATTTAGAGGCGTTTGAGGCTATCTAGGCCTTAGAACAATTGTGTACTGCATCTAATTCCAATCCAGGAAAGAAAATACAATTTCAGTGGCCTTAGAGCAAATGCGTACAGCATCCAATTTTTTATTTTTTATTTTTGGTCTAGCCAAGCATTTGACAGCCACCTGACCTAAGTAGTAGTAAGGCGCATAATTTCAATTCAAGAAAAAAAAAGTTCGCGAAACAATATACTATTTACTGGTAAGTAACTATATTTAATTTTTCAAAGACCCTGACCTACGCCTGTCATAATATTCATAAACGTCTAAGAAATAATAAAAGTATTATCTCCCGGCTTGTTTTACGATTTCCCATATTGGTTTGCATAAACGGTGCCATGCAGTATTGAGCTTTAAGTGCTTATGTTTATTTTATTAGCAACCTGTGACCTCATTCTTATGGCGATGAGGTTTGTAAAGACAATGAATAACAATAGACTTGATATGGCTATTTGGCGAAAAATAAAAAATTATATGATGCTGAGGCATAAAACCGAAGAATATAGAAGGCCTGGGGGAGATTACCTACATACAAAAGGGCTTATATACTGCATAACATAAAATCCTGTCCGAAGCTGGGGTACGATTTCGAATACTACTTCTCAACGTGCTGTTCATGTTGTCTATAGTCCATCAACTGTATTCAGCAAGGTTACTATGTGGTCTCATAGTGCGCGCACAGTGAGCGCGAACACACACGGTTCCAATCCAACTGACAATACACTTAAGTGGCGTCGCCACTATGCGTCCGTCAAAACGAAATTGACCAACCATAGAGTCATATTAAACGCATTGTGGTTTAGCACACGAGCACTGTGAGAACGCATAGGTAACTAACAAATGACTCTAATTTTCATAGTACTGTAAGTATTTTGTATTCAGTCGAAGTTATTCGTGAGACTTTGTCTTAACGGGTAGAGATATAAAATAGAAATTCCCATTTTACCAAAGTATAAAATATAGGTACTTACAATGAAGTTTTATATTTACAACAAGTTTATATACGGTTGTAAACTTCAAGGACTTTCTATTTTGTAATGCGAATAATGTTTAATTTGCCAAGTGTGTGAAAATACGTAAACGCTTGCATTGCCTACGACCAAATTATACTTTCTATTTGGTCATAGTTTAGACGAAATTAGTTTTTCTAATCAACGAAGGTCGGCATCGCATCCGCTCCCCTGTCGGCTGCAGATGTCCTGGGCGACGGTGGCCGCTTTCCATCAGGTGGACTGACCATCCATGTGCCTCCCTAGAGTCCCAAGGTTTAATAAAAAAAAACTAAAATGTAGTAAAATAGTGACAACGAAAACCTACATCAATGACTCGCATTTCTGTACCTATATTTATTTACATTGTTAGCAAACAAATGTGGAATGCTACCAATTCAAGGGCGCCACAGTGACCTAAAACAATACCGCTACAGCAACACAGCCTTTGTTGGTCATTTATTACACGGAAAACTATTTCCATACAAATAAATCCACGGAACTATTTCAGCCAATTTAACCGTTATTTGTCACCGGTATTTATCGGGCGAGCCGCGTATCGAATCCGATATCCGTACACAACACTGTTCCAAAAACAAAAACAAAAAAACAAAACAAAAAATAACGAAAACACACCACACTCGGAACTCTTTGCACCACTTTGTTAGTAATAATTCTTAGTCGTGTTATATCGTTATTTTAAAATTGTTCGATTCGCGTTCGTTATGGTATATTGTTCCGTCGAAGTGCGCGCGCGCCGGCTTCGGTAACTGCCAGGTGACTGGCGGGTTGCGCTCGCGCGGGCTAGCTGCCCGTGACGGCGGCGGAAAAAAAATATAAGTATTCCGCATAATGTACGTAGGTTCACGGCTCACCATGGAGATTATGCAGTAATTAGTGGCAATCTTCTTTGAAGACATACATGTGCTTTTTTGTGGATACTTCTTATAGATACAGTCTGGCAAGAAAGTCGTGAAAAGGTAGGACACGTAGGAGTCCGGGCCAGTTAAGTCTGCTTTTAGATTATAGCGATCCTGTAAATATTTATGTTGTGAACTTGTGAGTTGTTCTTGTTGTTTACTGCTAAATTTGTGTTACACTGCGTACCTCTGCTGTCAAGTGGCGTTCTCAAACTTTTCACGACTTTCTTGCTAGACTATACTGGCAAGAAAGAGACAGGCTCGATAATAAAAAACATTAATTGTTTTCAAACGGTAGAAAGTTTGTTAATAAATTGTATATAAATATTTTTTCGGTAAAGACCCGGTTTAAGGCGGCTTACGATGCGAAGATGCTGAAGACCGGGCCAAGTGGAGATGAAAGGGTAGGAAAGCGGACCCTTGGCTGGCTGAAGCTGGGATTGACCGCTAGGAGGATGATGATGACGATGACCTAGACTCTAAACTAGACTAATATATATTTTATTTACCAAATGAAATGACATTTCTCCCAGCCAAGTTGTGCCTATTCTTACATCCCTTTACATACTTTGCGACACAGAGTTACTCGCATACTTTATGCAAGATTCAGTAACAGAATTAGCGGTTTATTCGCGGAGTTTTGCGAGAGTTGGTCAAAACATTGTGAATCACCCAGTCTGGGTCACGAATCGCGATTACTGAGTCAAGCATCGATGCCTCATCCTGTTGCGTGAGGTCTTTTTCAAAATAAGAACTGGGTCTCTATAAATTATAATAAGTATAATTGAGGTCCGCAGTAAATATGAAAAAGCGTTACTTTTTCGATGTAATTTATTGCCACTTGTCCCGGGGTAACACAAGTATAAAATATGTAATTTCAATTTAAACAAGCAATTTCTGATTAATTAAGAGTTAAAAGTCTAGGTCTATTGTTGTACTATTATTCATAAGTAATATAAACTAAGTTTGTTTGTTTCTAAAGTAAAAAAAAAAACGTATATCTACTCAAAACTTTACCATACGTAACACTAGAACTATCTATTGCTAAAAACGGCATGTACCTAAATTACTAGAGTACATACTTATATTTTTGTTAGTAGGTACTCATGAATAGAGTCACACAAGTGTGGACATTATGTTACTCTACCTTTACTTAATTACTCTAAGCTCGCGACAAAAATGACATGCATATCTGTCTGCATGCATGTATGTATACTACTCCTGAACGAGTGAACCGATTTCTATGCGGCTATCTTTACCTGTAAACTAGTTAAATGGACAAGATTTCGAGCTTGTTTCATTAAAATAGTTTCAGTAGTTTGCGACCTGCCCAATCCTGGATCATGGTCAAGACGGACCCCGGGCCCTCGTTCTCGAGAGCACAACCGGGTCATGAACGCCAAGATGATTAATTTTAGTTTCAGTAGTTTGCGTCAGGTTATTTAATCCCATGACCTCTACATTCAGCAGATTTAAAAAATAAACTATCCGGATATAGTTCTAGGATACCAACAAGTGCGAATAAATTTTAATAATATAATGTAATATTTAATAGAACCTAACCTACACACATAGTTTAATTGACTCTACACATTATTAATAAACTCAACCAACCCTACCGCGTGGGTGCAACACCTGTTTGTTTGTTGGTTCATGCAAATTTGTACTCTAACATTATCCGTTCGGAATTCAAAACGTATTAGAGACTGTGGGTGTTCTAACTTCCTAATAAGGTTATAGGAATCAGCAAAGGATTTTATTATTATTTAGATCAATAAAGTTGTGTACTTGAAGGATATATTGCTATTCGATTGTTAACCTGGGCTCGAGCGGCCTTTTGGTAGGTATTATAGTAATTGGTTATTTCTTTTATTGGTAGTTTTATTAATTGGCGAAGTGACAGTTATAGCCGTTTTTACTAAAGTTATAAATCGCCTAAGTTCCGTCTTAACTAGTTTTACCCAATCAGCAACGTCCAAATTGAGATAAGAATTAACTTAGCCGATTCCTAAGTTATGTGAAAACGGCTTTTAAGGTAGTAGCCTATAGGCCTGATGACCGAAAATGTATATATTAGGTACTTTTACCACCATACTTAATTTGATATTTTGACAATTATTACAAAAAGTGCTCATTCCATTACTGCCATATTTGTTGTTTATTTTTATAATATACTTATTGGTAGTAGAATGATCGCTACACACCGGTCGCGGATGATGAAATTTCAGAATTTGGAATTTAATTTATATCTATTAATTTATTTTTGTCTTACGAGTCCAGTCTTGTGTCTAATGAACGTAGCTCCTAAACGTTAGGTTACGGTCTAGGTTTAATAGAGAACCGTTAAGATTTTATCGTGTCTATAAACCATTGTATAATTAAATTAAAATGACTATTTAAAGTTCAAGTCTCGTGTTTAAAGCCAACTGCGAGTAGGTAAAGTTTTTTAAACTACTATAGGTACAACAGTAACATGTGACGCCATCTATCTGTGGCCAACGAGAAGCGACGTTAAGCGAGCAAGCAACGTCGATGTCGACGCAGTATTTGCTCCACACAGCGCCATCTATCTGCATTTGTAACATACTTTGGAACATAGAGTACACAATATAAATGCAGAAGCGCGAAGCAAGCAAGCTTACAGCGCTATTTTTTTTTGCAATGCATTTTTCTTCGCTCTGACGACTTACCATAATAGTCTTGCCAGAGGATTGCATGGACAGATAAAATATGTGAATATATTTCTTTCAAAATGAATATAAATATAACGTCCAAGTAGGTATTTGATAAGTATACACATTGGACTGGACATTATCAATATCTAGTCTATTAGGTTTAATGTCTTAAATTTATTTTAAAATAAGTATCTTACTTACTAGTACTTAATATTTAGTAAAATTCAATCTTGCTGCCTGTATTGCTACTCGTTTGCAGAAATAAACAACATAAACAACAAAATACACAACACGCAAAGTGTGTACACACACAAAACAAAATATTACGTAATCACTGGTCATAAAGTTCGTCCTCTCAACTTGAACAATGTGACAATACGAGTATGATTGGCGATTAAAATCTATGAACTTATATTAGAATTGCTAATTCGATTAGATATTTATTACCAGCTTATAATTAGATGTTGTTTTGATATTTATTCTTGTGTTATTTTGTGTGAAGGAGTTGGAAATAAAGGAGAAAAAAGCTGTAAAGAAATATGGACCTCGAATAGAACCATTAATAGAACGAAAGCGGTACAGCTGTACTAATTGTATTATTCTGTGTACTAATTCCGTACAGATACGATGTACCGAATTGGCCCAAAATAATGCACATCGGCTAGTTCGGCTTCGTAGAGCGTCGTCTCTGTCGCACGCGTGTGAGTAAATACAAAGCCGAAACTGTAAGTTACATTTTAGGATCTGGGGCGAGCAAATCTGGTTGACTAATGTTTCTGGTCAATCTGTACCTACATACAAAATTTTGTATGTCCTTACAGTAAGTATTTATGCTAAGTTTTAAAAGTAGCAATCAAGGATAAAACAGCTGAATTTTAATCCGTTGCACTTTTAAAACTACTGAGACTTATGCGGCGACATTATGCGAAACCCCGCCCACAGATACCAGCCACAATTATGATTTAAACTGGTCCGAATTGAGATAGAAAGTGCGGGGGTCCGAGGGCGCGTGGGGGCGGCGACCTTGCGCCTACGCAGCCCTCGTGCCGCGAGCCGTCAGCTGGGCCCGTGGACTAGGTCGCGAAAGGTATACTGTTGAAATGACGTCATGTCTGACGAACGACGGACAGCAATAGCAATATTGCATCGACATTTGCAGAAAATTTCACTATCATTGATACTCCGTCCGAGGACGCCGTGTGACGCAGCGCGCAATGCTCAGGGTTACACTGATGGATAAAATTCATCAGAGAACTAAGGTCACGGATGTCGCAGAACGGATCAGAGGAAGTGGGTCGGCCATGTCTCCAGACGAACTAATGGTCGATGGAGCCGACTCATGGTGGAGTGAAGAGAGCGCTGATCGGCAAGCGTAGTGTTTGACACCCTATAGAAAGATGGAGTAATGACCTTAAAAAGGTGACGGGCAGTGGATTGATGCGGATCGCCAGAAGACAGAGAAGAATGGCGCTCTTAGAGGAGGTTTTCGTTAAGCAGTGGACGGCCATAGACTGGTCAATCAATTAATTGATACGAGGACGCAAAGTGCAGATCAATCACAAATCCTATATACCTCCCACCCATATCTCTACATCAGTGTGTTACGATATTGGTCAAGCTAGGAAAGGATGTAAATACCTACTTTTGAAAGTAGAAAATTAGCTATCGATTCTCTCTTGATACCTATTGACTCGGCAAATACAAGCTTAGTCCAATCGACCGTGTTCAAGTTCCGTCAATTTCCGATAGGTGGCACTACAAGTCTCATAGATCGAAGGGAATGAAGAATGTAAACAAACAATAATATAGCCAGTACAAGTAAACAACGTTGTTGCACACAACCACAACACACACCAAGACAGAAAAACGAAAGCGATTTTATGCTTAGTGTGGGAAAACTGGCAAAATATTTACTTGAGCCAAACTGTCGCATCCCACACCGCGGTGTTAAGCCAACTTCTTGAAACACCTGTGGGAGTAGGTATTTCAAACATTTATAAACGAAATGGAAGTTTTTGCAGAATTTGTGTTACAAATACGCGCAAAAACAATAGTCGCAATGCAAATTTTTCGACTACGGACACTGGGAACATTGTAACAGTTACGTACAAAACAATACAAACAAAAGGAAACTGTTTGCCACCATTGCAAACACCGGTGTGTGAAGGAGCACCTTTACGCTATCTTAAGTGTTTAATGCGTTCTTGTACCTATCTAGTCTACAAATTAGGTCATACAAATGCCACCTATTCCTTTACAAAGAAGGTATTTATGAGGGAGAAAAGCACAAGCACTGTATTCCCTACTTCTGTAACGCTTATCAGGGGATGATTATAGAACTCAGAGCTATAGGTACAGAAGGTAGCATATCACCCTACCCACCACCAGTATTAAATGAACTAGTATCACTATGGGTGCGCATACAAACCGGAGACGATCTAAAGTCTAACCAGGGTAGGTTGAGTTAAGGTGCTGTCGTCTGTACCTTTCTAACAGAACAGCAATAGGTAAGTTGAGGCCATTGACCTGTGACCTGGCCGCACGCGCAGCCTCCGTTGCCGCCGTAAGATTGGAACGCGAGTAATTTCGATAGATGGCGCTAGGTGGAGAGTGACTGACCAACGCAAAGCAGCGGCTCTCAAACTTTTTCTAACCGGGACTCCCTTTATTGGCTTTTAACGTATGTATTTAAAGGTTGGATCGCTCAAAAAACAGCCAATAAAATGAAAGTTAAACGTTTACGAAGTAGACCGTAAATAAGTGTAGCCGCTAAGATGTAAAACAATATTGCCAAATAATAAAGAAGACTAAAGTAAAATCTTCAACTGGGACATCTTTTTCAATGTTTCATCATAACAGCACATCACGCATCAAGTATGAATGGATAAAAAATCATTTATAATACTTTTGTTGATCATAAACATGTAATTAAGTAATAAAAATAAAGGGTCGCTAAATGTACATTACAGATCATACAATATTGTTTTGTAATATACTGATCATGGCAAGCCTTTAAAGTGGTACTTGAAGGGTAAGGGTGCCTGTTATGGACAGTGCGTTGCATACATCATACCGTAATTTCAATTATTGTTCATAATAACCAATCTACCTTTTCCCCTATTTTCTGGTCAAAATTTTAATCTACAAACAAAAATAAATCGCCCAACCAACATTTTTCACAATTTTCTTGACTTCATTTTGCGAATATTTCGATGTTGTTTGATGTGTGATGATATTTTTTAAATCGTCAATTTTTGAATACCAATACCATTCGAAAAAACAAAAAGAACTAACTCAAAAACGTATCTTCAACCGTATCCACAACAGTCAGCAACAGGATAAGTTACCTTATACTTAATCCAATAATCAGCCTACCAAATAAGATTTAATTTAATGTTATATCCAAGCGAGGCGAATGCGATAAACATATTAACATTATGTTCCGCCGTATGGATAGTCGTCGTGAATGGCATGCCTTAATAAGGTGCGAGTTGAGAGTCTTGACGGTTGTTGATTCATAAAATTGAATATTATGGACCAACTCTGTCAGATACTTTCCGATGCCGATGACGTAATGGCGCTTCACATGTTTGCAGTTAAAATTATTAAGCGTTTTTATAACACAAACAACGTGACAAACAAGAAGACAAGCGCACCTACTCAAAGTACCAACCAATGCCACACACACTTTAGGCGGTTATGCTCCACCTTCGGCCGCATCGTCACATACCACCAGGTGAGATGGCGGTCAAATGCCTGACTAGTCCAACAAAGAACAAAGCACCAGAATTTAACTGTCAAATATTTGAATTTGAGCCTCCTAGATTTTAGTAAGGAGGGTTTGAAATATCTATCTGTCACAGACATACAAACAGAATCATTCTATCACTATCTTGAAGGAGTCTAGATTGCACTGTTTGGACAACACTGTATCAGGCAAAGCATTTAATTCCAAACGAACACAAGTAAACAAACAAGCAAAAACAGAGTAAAACCTTAAACCACGACCTCTTAAGAATGAATTCGAGACAATGGCCGCCCAAAAAAGCTGCGCACACGCATCTGATCGTCACGCAATCTTCGCCAATAATAATACATCATCGTATTTTAATAATACGCTGACCCTGCAATTTGGACTGTGAATTATTGCTTACTGATACGCCTGTAACGATTGGACAGCTGTTTTAGGAGCTGGACATTGGTTCGCAGAAGTTGTGGGCGGACTGAACAGAGTTAAACGATCAGTAGGTTGCCTAACAATCTTGTCTGCCTCTCGGGAATGGATTTTGACCACCAAAGTCAAATAATCATAATTTCAGGCCTGGCGTTACTTTACTTGGAGATGAAATTCAAGATCAAAAGTGTAAACAAATTGCCACTATAAAAATAAACCCCAAAGGGTGGATTATTTAAAATCATTGAAATGTTGATAAAAATATCACATTGAAAATGAAATAAAATCATATGAATATTTTAAAAACATAGTTTTAAATAATTCACTTCTTGGTTTAATTTCTTTTTGGGAAAATTTGCTTACACTTTTGAGCTTGAATTTCATCTACGAATTTAGATAAGCATACACGGTAAGCTTGCAAGAGATCTCTTTCAGCTAACCTATGATAACCTATAGGTAATAAATCACAAACACTTGACCGTGAACCAAGAAGTCACATAATTTTATTCAAGATGATAGAGAAAATAGACAGCGAAAGTAAATATTTCAACTTAAAACCAAAATTAGATACTATTAATCTTCATACAAATACATTGCCAACCGGGTACCGTCAAGAAAAGATATTATTATTAATAACTAGGTACCTTAAATATTTTATTACAATATCCCATCACGGCGCAAGCGCATGACTCAGTATTGATGTAAGCTTGCAGACTTTCGCTATACATACAATCTTTATTGTAATCCGCTGTTATTGTATTGTATGGTATTGTATTAAGTCGCCTTGGCTCACTAGCCGCGTATGCTAATTGATATGGCATGGTGGTCTCAAAGTTAATACTAACAAGTTTATCGCTTCTGTGATGTAAATGTTATGCTTCATTGGCTGAAACGGACTGTAGATAAAATTATACGAATTATATTACACAGTTCAGAAGTCTATTCAGAGTCGGATTATAATTTTCAATTTCGGATTAATGTAACAAATATAATCTACAAATTCATTTAGGAGACAAATGAAATAAAGGACAAGGCTAGGTCATTCAAAATTATAACTTAACATTCATCATCATAGCCCGTAACAGTCCACTGCAGGACTTAGTGCCTCTCCCACGAAAGGGGAGGTTATTGCCATAATCTCCACGCTTGGCAGGCAGGTTGGAGGTCGCAGTGTTTAAATATAATAATGGAAAATGCTGCTGCCCATTTTCCAGACTACGGAGACTCTTGATCTTTTGCCTCGAAAACATTAGTCGCCTTGTACGACACCCATTAATGTAAGGGGTTGGTGCTATTCTACTCTGCCGGACACCACACGGCCACTTACTTAACTTAACATTATATACCCTCTATATTTATACATTTACACAACACTAGTGGATCCGGCGCGACTTCGTTCGCGTACACCTACTTTACCGCTGCTTAAAATTTTTTTCTAGCTTATAAACCTTTCTCTTGAATCTCTCTATGTATTGTTGAAACCCGTTGCGTATTCTAAAATATCTTAGCGTACAGACATATATACATAGGGACAGATGGCGGGAAACGACCTTGTTTTATACTATGTATAGACCACGACATCTCACTCAAGCGCAAGTAAATATTGCAAAAACTCAAACGCAACGCTCTTTAAAAATGTCAAGCCTCTTATCTAATAGTACTTCAAAGAGATTGTCCTCGTGAAATGAGTATGCCGATCTACTTTCTCTTTCTTGTGCATTGCGTCATCTAATCCCAAATATGTGTGTCTCTGTCGCACCGCAAAAAGGATGTGAATGTCTGACAGGGGAAGTGACGGCTTTTGACCGGCAAAGATTTGCTGTTCCCACGATTTCCTTCCATATATAGTCAATTGTTTGACTAAATATGATGTGATTTTTACAAAGTTTAAGATTTCGAAAATAATTCGTAAAAAAATGGAATAATTCTGTAGAAGTCCCGCGAGTTCGCGACTGACATTGTGTTATGATGATACTCCATTTTGTTAACATTATCCAATGAATAATGAACATAACGCTTAGCTGTTGGAAGTATGTTGACTAGTGTTGACGCTACATACTTTATGAAAATGAAAAAAAAAAGTAAAATCTCGATCGAAGTGCTTATGTTACAACTATTATTCTGATAGGAATAAAAAGATATATAATAAAATAATTATAAGTTTGCTGACTCTAACCCTACATCAACATTTAGGGTGGCTTGCATAAAATTCTTAAACGCATTTAAGTTTCTAAACAAAAACTTCATACAAAAGAACAAACGTTTTTTGTTCAAGCCGGGCTTAAAAAGAAATCAAAATTCGGCGCCTGTGGTCAACTAGACGACATACTCAACAGCCATTAAACGCCTATAAAAACCCCAATGGCATACTAACCACATTTACCCAACAAAATAACCTTAAAAACGTACCAGCTCAATGCTAAACCGACCTAAGTTACAATCTTATAATCGCAATTTCCCAGTACTGAGTGATATCACAGACCGACGTACAGTCACCACGCAATATATAGTGATCTGAATGGTTAATTTCTGTGTCACGGTTGTAGCTTACCGTATCTGTATATGGGGATTATAGAAGCTGCGTAGGTTTCGCTCTGAGCTTTGAGGAAATTGTCTTTAGGCATTCAGCTGTTAGATAGTAATGAGGCAGTTAAGCGTTCCGTTAGATTCAATTTCGCGGGTTCGTAATTATGAAAATAGTGGACAAAGTCAGTTGTTCTGAATCAGTGGTTCCAAAACTTTTGGTCCATTGGACCCCTGCTGAATTTGTAAAGATGATTTTAAATGATTTAAGATTGTTTTCTATCCTATTACAGCGGTGAAGCAAGGAAGGAAGGGATGTGTTCGGCCGGTGTGTATGACATGTTAAGATTGTATACTTGCACCCCCTTTTGGCTCCTTCAGAACTATAAACGGAAGAATATATTTAGAAATGTTTCCATAGGTATAATTTATGTATATTTGTCGCGTACCACTATTATATTTGGGGTTCCCATCCCTTTCTGGTCGACGTAAAACACTGAGCGAATTAATTTTTTAAATTAATTACAACCTATATTGAATGATATACCTATAGGTACTTACAATATTTTCAATCGTCAAGTAGATTCCCAAAAATGTATTAATTACGTAGAACAGAACGTACCTACAATTTAAATACGAGCGAACTTCCGCGTGACACACAAATTGGATTAGGGTGTGAATCCGTCCTAAGGTAACCAAGGTCAATGAAATTAGTTGTACCATGTACTACAAGGCGGCCGATAACGCAGATCTAAAGATCTAGGCTTGTTTCAGCTTCGTATTTATTCACACGTGTGGCACAGAGATGGCGCTTCACGAAGCCTAACTAACCGATCTGCATTATTTAAAATTACGAAAGTAACCTTAGGGAGTAAGT
Organism: Blastobasis adustella; assembly: GCA_907269095.1. Classification (NCBI taxonomy): domain Eukaryota; kingdom Metazoa; phylum Arthropoda; class Insecta; order Lepidoptera; family Blastobasidae; genus Blastobasis; species Blastobasis adustella. The sequence continues at coordinate 7,097,823 of OU026132.1, forward strand.
AAGGAGTTTCTTTCGTCTATTGATAATTTACAAAGCATTTCATCATTCAAGTCCCGTGGTTGTAAGTGGAATTACAAAGATTAGCTATGTACTTGTGTAGCTCGTCTAGAGACAAGAGCAGAGACAACAGCACCGCTCTTCAAAGGTACTAAATGTTGAAACAGATTATAATAAGGACATTTGACGTTTGCGAAGAATGAATCTTCATTCATGGTTTGTGAAGAAGAATGAATGTCTCCGATCAACCATATGTAGGTACAGTCTGGCACGAAAGTCGTCAACATTTTGAGGGCGCCACGTGACTGCAAAAGTACTCAGTTTGACAGAAATTAATTGTTGCAAGAGCAGTAGTGCCTTTTCACGACTTTATTGTTAGACTATATTATGTTAGTAGAAGCTAACAGGTGGAATAAAAATGGGTCCATATTTGAGTGTCATAGGTCAAACTAAAACGAGCAATAAGATATCTAACATCTCTAAATTCACACCTGTTAAAATAAAATTAACCCATAGGCTACTATGTCAATGAGTTTTCATTGATACCTAAAATCTACTGGCAAAGGCTATTATAAAATGAACAAGATTATTTAGGTAGAGACTTCATTAATATCCAGATATACCGGTCGCGATTGCAAATTCTAATGTTAAACGGCTGGTCGAAGCACCGAATTGGCAAAATACGTTAATATTGATAGCGTGCCTATTTCAAATAGATCGCAGATTGATTTTAAATCAAACCTGTAAAATAATAAGTATGCAACATGTGTTTCTGTCAGCACATGCTTGATTTATATAACAAAAATAATTGATTTAATTAACGAAAATATATTAATTGTTTTGCAAAAATAGAATTGATATATTGGGCAACCTGTACATATAAAAAAGCGCGATAAAAGTTGTCTATATCACTATAATAAATCAATTGAATATTGAGAATTTGTTTGTGCTAAACGCGTATTTACAACGACTCGGGACAGTTGGCGCCACCAGAGCGAGGTCTTGTCGTGTCAAATTGAGAACATTATTTTATTGACTTATGAGCGATGTACTTTAACAGGATCTGGCACACTAGCGCGAAAGACATCGAATCCATACACGCGAAAGAAATTTCCGCAAATCTATTTGCGCAATAAGACATTTGCGTAAGTGTCCACTTTGACAACGGGTCTTCACGCTCTAGCAGCGCCACCTAGCGGAATTTTAATTCACCATTAAATTATTTCGAGGTCCCTATTTTAGGTACTTTACAAGTAAACAAGAGCCGTCGATTACCACTTTAACACAATTTTCCTTTGCAGCTTCAGCAACATATCCGGTATTTGGTGCATCATCAACCAAATTGAATTGACTGCAAAGGCCAATCAGCTGTCCCAAGGCCCCAACAACTCGAAAATTTTCTTTAGTGAATCATATAAAAACCTTCTACCAATTGCACGCGAATATGATTCTCAAAGTGGTTATGCACTTTTACTGTTGCACTGTACTTTAAATCATCCGTTCTCCGCAGTGTTGACAGAAACAAACATGGCTGCCGTAACCACTCCGCATACAAACTTAACCCTACAACATACCTGGAAGTGCAGAATGATGGTCCAAATCAACCCGAGGGTGAGTTTCGGGTTGCCGTCCACGATGTCCTCAGCCCGGATGTTGACGAGCTTGATCTTCTTGTAGCGGAGGAAGTCCAGTGCCATCTGAACGTTTTGCAGCATGTGGAACCGCATCAGGCCTCGTTCGCGCGGCTGCAGAGAGAAGAGATTGATTAGCGAATGTATTTACTATATGTATACTGCCTCATCCCACCAAGGAGCATGGTGGAGGTGAGCATAAGTCCTTTACCGATTCGAGAAATGTTTCCTTTGCAGTAACAGCTACATACAGGGTATTTGGTGGATCGATCGTTAGCCAAATTAAGTTGGCTTAAAGAAGGGACCATTTAGCTGTCCCGAGAACTTATCCTTGACATCCAAGGATATTTTTGTGAAATAAATGTTTTTTTTTTATTAAATTTCATGAATGCTATAAGAACCTTTTATCAGCTGCACAGGAATATGATTCTTAAAGTGGTGATGCACTTATGCTTTGTATTGTACATAAAGTACGTTTCAAAGAAAAAGGTAAAAGTAGAGCACAATATCGGTAACCATTATCCACAGGAATCTGAATTAATTCACTTTACGGAATAAATTTGCATTTATAAGCACCAGGCATTTCATCTCAGTCCTCACAGAACGTCCTCACAGTGACAAATCAACCGCGGTTCTGCATTTGTTTGCCTGCAACCTAAATGCATGAATCGTAGAATTATTAACTGAACCACTTAGGTCGTCAAAGTTGTAAAACTGACTGATCATAATTAGTAAAACTTTAGCCCTATGTCAATTTATAGACTCCATCAACCCTAACAAGCTTAGCTTCGTAATAAATCATAATTCCCAAACTTTGGACAGGCTGATAAGGCCTAAATTACTATAACACGTGATGTAAACGGTAAATGAGCCTAACACACCCATTCTATTATTTACGATGACTTTCACTACGCTATGGCGTGATTTTAAATGAAAGTAGAAATGTGAAGGGCTGGATGGGGGTTTAACATGGTTTGGGTAAAAGAGTACAATAAACGAGTAAAGCTTCGAAAGTACGTTTCCCGCTCGTACGATTCGGATGTTGAATGAGCTCCCAGCCACAGTGTATTTTTTGGACTATGACATGGTATCTTTCAAGAGGTATATTAGAGGTCTCTTCAGAGGCGGGGAATACTTCAGTGTTGCTGATGTCCATAGGCGGCGGTGACCACTTTCCATCAGGTGGACCGCTTGCCTGTTTGTCTGCCGTATAGCATTTAAAAAGCTCTTGAGGTGCTTGCAACTGTTGCAAACAACAAGCTTTAGTTTTGTTTTGTTGGGAACAGTTCTAACTGTTTATAATTATAACTGCCGAAACAAGATACTTCTTGATATTGCATGGGGACTTTTATATTTACTCGTATAATGTTTACAAATGTTGCTAAATGTTCATGAAAGTTTATAAAAATGTCTAATGGCCTGAATGTTTCTAACACATCGGTGTGGGAACACCTTTAGGCAACTACAAAGTACTTGAAAAATTGAAACAATTATCTAACAACCAAAAGGCAAAGTAAACCGCAATAATCTTTCATAAATAGCACCATATCTAACAGGTGTAAAATATGAATTGGACCTCATTAAAACAGCAAACACACATTCATGCAACATTAGTCCATATCTTATCTACCCTACAACGAGTAGGGTGAGGCACGGATACAAACCCGCACCCCTGTTTGAAACACCTGGCTATAGAGGTCATGGACTAGTGGGGTAGGTGTGGGGTGACATGCTGTATATTGAAGTATGTACTAGCAAAATACATTAATATTTTTTCTTTTTTATTGTAATCGGCAGACGAACAAGATGAACGTACAATGCAAGAGCAATAGTGCATGACCACCTTAAGAATCATATTCCTTTGCACTACTGTGCAATTGTTAAACGGTTATTGTTAACGGATAGCATTCATGAATCACATTTTGTTTTTTTTAATGCCCTGGGGTTAAAGGACATCTAATTCTCCCTTCTTTTAGCAAACTGATTTTGGCTAAAGAAACTAAATAAAGGAATCTTTTCTTGAAGTGGTAATGCTCTGATGCTCTTGGACTGTACATGGTCACCTCTGCGTATGGACATTAGCAACACTAGCGTAATAACCAATGAATAAATATATATTTATACCAACAATTCCTTTATTTACGAAAGTTCTAATGATCCCAATGGATGGAAAGAGTGGCTAATATGGGTACGTAGAATCTGTGTTACATTGTAAATCTGGCTGTGTATGTTATCTACCAGCTATTATCACACAGCCAAGCTCAATGGATCCTGTTATGCAGAATTTCACCGATTTCATTACTATTCGGGTTGTTTCTATGTTTCTCTTATTATAATTGCTTCTTTCTCTATATGTCTATATAAGTTTCGTTTGAATGACCTGAGTGGCTCAGTGGTCAACGTCTGCCACGCAAGAGGTCTCGATTTGATTCCAGGTCTAGCAGAAATTGAAATGGAGAATCTTCATTTCTGTCTTGAAATGGGGAATCTTCTTCAGTATAATAAGTATGTATTTAAACGTGTTTAAGAAGTATATCAGTTATCTAGCACCCGCAGTACAAGCTTTGCTTAGTTTGGGACTAGATGGCGCTGCGTGAATTTGTCCACGAGTATTTATTTATTTATCTCCACATAAGTTGCGTTGGAATTCCCAGTTTTACACAATTTTTACGACCACAGTATTATACAAAGCCTACTTTACGGCCATAGCTCTCTACGATCCACAGACATCCAAGCTTTAAACCCGTATCATACGGTTTATGGCTGCAGAACACGAAACTACTCGTAACTACGATTTTGCGTGCTCCCAGAGCTTAATAGAGCTTAACGGTTAGCTTCGAATTAAAAGCTGTTAGACAAAGTTCGTTAAAACTTAACAGCGACGATAAATTGAATTTTGACCTCTGTTTAAGTTTATACTGCACGTAAAATGGCTATATTCTTAACATAATGTTTGTTTACGATTCATAAAATTTTCATGAAAGGTTGTTTAGTAATAATAAATACGCTTGGACAAATTCACACAACGTCATCTAGCCCCAAAGTAAGCAAAGCTTGTGTTATGGATGTTAGATAACTGAAAAACTACTTATAATTTTTTTTTAAATATTATATACTTATTATACATACTACACCCAGACCCGTAACAGAAATTAAAATTCATAATTTCAATTTCTGCTCGGCCGGAAATCGAACCCGGGAACTCTGCGTGGCAGACCAATGTCAATGTTGACCTTACAGGTCATTATTATGTAAGTACTCAATACTATGTTAGCTTATTACAAACAAGCTAAATTAATCCCATTCAAGAAAAACCTCGTAAACCTTGAACTTGGATTAGAGGACGTTACACTAATAGAAGACTTTGCCGGTAAACATTTTTTAATGAACTAATTTGCACCAGGAAACCTGATGATATTGGAATTCAAACATCAACTGCTGCATTAATATGTTGCGATAAATATTTAATTAATTTATTACAAAGTTCCTAATGCCGAAGTCAGACCGATCGATTATAAATTTTAATTTATCAAATCACCGTTGAAGTCGGGTCATTTGATTAAATTAACTACCAATTAATCGGTAATCAATCTTGGCCATGGATTTAGATAAAAAATACCGTAAACAAACATAACCTTCTACATTAAGTGTTTTTGTAAGCACAAAACTATGTAAATTCATTTGGATTACCAACAAATTGTGGTAACATTAAAGTTGAGCAAGACACTAACATAATAAAAATTTAATGCAGTTTTTAAAGAGAGACAGAGAGAGTTTCAGAGACAAAGTTTTCCTAATACATGCAAACCTAGTGATAGATGCTCGAAAAAAAACGCTGTTTCATAGTTTCATACATTTTTGCAGAATGAATTTTCAATTTTGTATGGAACAGCTGATTTTTTCAGATTTGGTGTCTTAGTAAAAGTTGTTAATCTTGGTAACAAGAATTAAATTAAAGCCTGTATATGAATACTCACGAGGGCTTCGCCAGATAGCACCTCCAGCAGCGATATGAGGTTGAGTCCATCGCGCAGGTCTTCGAACAAGTCGTTCACATGCCGGTTCACCTGGAAGCACACATGCAATACATCAGTTGAAGGGTCAAGAAGTTTAAGATACATACATAAAGCTCACGCCTCTGTCCCACAGGTGAGGTAGGCAGAAGCATAAATTAAGAAAATTAAAAAGGTGTAACCCAAGGTTGCACCATGGGGCCACCGGTGTTTCTCTACTAACTAAATCGCGGTTTTTCCTTACTTGTCCAATTTTAATCTAAGCTGCATACAAAACTAAATTTCGAATCTAGTTTAATTTTGTATGCAGCTTAGATCAAGTTTAGTTTACGTGTTACGTCTGTACGTTATGAAGAAGCGCAATCCACTAAAATCTTGTTTGGATATATTTGTGTGATAAATTAAACAAGTAAGGGTTAACGCATTATTTAAATTTTATATTTAAATGAAGTACTGAAAAATACAAGAGTAAAACAACACAATGCTTAAGTTATGTTAACGAGTACAAGAGAAACTGAAAATAAGGACAAAAATGTTCCTCGAATATAATATTGAAAATTTCCAGTAGTCAGAAATAGTGGGAAACACATTTTTATAACTAAAATTACATTTCACTCAATTACAAACGTAAAAACTACTAAGTTACTAAAATAAAATAAATAAAATACTGAAGAAGCTGAAAATATATGTTGGTAAGTTAAAAGAAACAAAGATAAAAACGACCATGCATGTAAACGACAACAACTTACACATTAGAACAACATCTGTCAAGAAAAAAATAAAAAATCTACAAGTTGTGCAGAACTGAGTTACGTAGCTATTGTTACTAGAGCTAAAACAACAATATACATTGCAAAATCACTCGTACATCTAGAACTGTCTAAAGCCATCCAGGTACAGCGAGCCACACAGGTCACTACCGAGACTCACGTGTTGGTTAGGACAGCACGGCTGGTTGTTGACCATCTCGCAGACATGAAGCCTGGTGTACGTCTGTCCGAGCAGCATGGGTAACAAACGGGCAAACACCTGATGAGCATCGAGCCGTTATATACAATGTAACCTTTGTAAATACATTTACTGTTGAATACTAAGCGCATTACATTTCGTCAGCCTCCACTAGTCCACTGCTGGACACAGGCCTCCCCAAATTATCGCCAATGCAGGGTTTTCGGCTCGCACTCGTACTCCACCAGCAGCCTCTCTTAAATAGTCACCGCTTTCGTAATCGTGGAATTCGCTTTTTAAACAAACCATTGGGAAATTATATAAAAAAATCACAACAAAGATGAAATAATGAAGGAGTTACTTACTGCCTACATTGGAAGTCCTTGCCTGATCGACAATGTTTTACAAAAATTCCTTAATACTAAAAATAAATCAGTTGAAGAACTACTTCGCTGATAGTGCTAATGCATTACAATCTAAAGATGTTCCTCAGAAGCTCTATATGTAGTAAATAACCAAACAAAGCGTTATTTTAACTGAAGATGAACACAACAACCATGCAATCAAACTAGATGTAGTCTACAACGTAGAAACTCTCTTCGACGAGCTAGACAACGGCATCAAAGTACTGTATCACCAAATCAGCTGTTTAGACTAGCCAAAAAGGACAATGTTCGAATGATAGACAAAGTTGTGACACAAACCTTCAAGTATTTCCAGTGCTGCTCCAGATCCAGATAAGCGATGAAAATTCAGACATGACAATTTTCATAAATTTAATTGAAATATACATTTTTGTAAATAAATAAAAGCACTTGGAATTAGTCTATTGGTATATTTTCTTAATAAAATAAGATAAACATAACCAAAAGAAAATATGTCACAATTTGCTTCTAATAAAACATTCATTTTAATAAGTTCTCAAATGAAAAATATTTTTTCATAACAAGCTTTTACCGCGCGGTATAGTACCTACTCATCAAGACCATTCCAAACACATGGGGTTATCTTATTGCGTTCATTAGTTCCGAATCCATCATCAGACCAGCTCCATGGTACCATATTACCGCATTGACTTACAAACATACATACGAACAGTGCAAGCAACAAAAGCTTGTAAAAAGTATCCCACTGGCATAATTGATAAGGATATAGTCTGACCCCATCTGCGTAAGAATGTTCTTTGTATTACTCAAAGTTCGTCTGTCTGTGAGTCATTGCTCAATATTAATACAGTCATTAGTCCGCCATAACCCGATTTGGACTCATTTATTAAACAAACCACCAGTTAAGGAACATGTGCATGATAAATTGATTTCTCAGAACATTTGAGAAGGAAGTTCTGAATGCTTTCGAATAAGTTTATCTTGGTAGCAATGTTCAATGATCATCTCAATTAGTTTCTAATAGAGATGAAGCTATTCTATTTACGGATAGGATAATGAAAATCTTTCTAGAAGTATACCGTACGTGTTACGCAGTATTGTTTTACCAATATCGTATAGAGACAAATATACACATTAAACAAATGTGTGTATTTGGGTGAGATAGCGATCAAATGCCTGTCTAATATAAACAAAATCCTACTCTACTGTAATATTATAAATGCGAAAGTTTGTAAGGATGTTTGTTACTCCTTCACGCAAAACTACTAAACCGATTTTGATCAAATTTGGCAGCAATATAGCTAATAATTTTTCCAGAAATTCAATGTGGTTCCTGCGGGAATAGGTCTGGAAAGTTACAATCGAATTTTACACGTCTGGTAGTTGTCTATTTTGTAACAATAACTTACAAAAATAGACAACAACCAGGCTCCACATCAATAAGCATAACCTTTCCAAGAGACCGAGGCAAAAAATGACCCCTTGTCATATTACTGTCCATAAAAAGCTAAAAACGTAAACTAAAAAACCGATCACATATCATAACGTGGGCTGCAGTGACCGACAGTGGGCGAGGATCAAAAAGCAAGCGGCTGCACCACATATGGTCTTGGCCGGCTTGCAAAGGTTGGTAACCATAAATTTTTAACACCTACGTCCCAGGAATTACATCATAGCTGACTTTCTGATAGAGGTTATTGTTTCGATTATGAAAGGTGTGTATTAAAGAGTCAAAGGAGTTAACAGCTAAGACAGACAGAAGAGCCTTTAAAGCAATTACAATCGAGCACAAAAGCACAACAAAAATGCAGAATCACAAGAAATTCATCACCATTTAACTTAAAATTGCTCAGAGCGCAAAGACTGAGCGTGTTTTTGCACGTGGAGTAGAAGTCTAAGAGGCTGTCCTAATTAGCAACGATCCTGCGACGGGCGGTTTGAGGTCTCCTATTGGTCTGAAAATTATTGTCGCTACACAGAACTGACATAGATTATGAGACTATCAACAAGCTCCCATTTCATGTCTGTGTTTACTATTTTTGACACACATGGGATTGTATATTACTGTGCTAGCAGTTAATTAAACAAACATCGACGTGTTTTATATCTTATCTTTCGGACATTTTTGTTACTATTCAATATCTCTCTGTTACAAGAGTTAATATCGCTTCTATTTAAGAACATCATCAAGAATGTTATCAAAGGAAGTGTCCACTCACAAAGCTCTACGAATACATACATAGTCGAAACTATACCGCATGATGACGCAAAACCGTATGACGAATGACTAACTCGCTACCACCAGCAGAGTTTGCCGAAAGTCTTGCAACGCAGCATGCTTAGCCAATGCGTCATAACTTCATAAGTGTGTGTTAATGTGACTTTATCACAAACATTTGGTAGTTTTAAACTGGAAGGGTAATTACTCAGGTGACCGACAAATGCCTGAAATATGTTACTTGCTTTTATGTTCTGCCAAAGAATACTGAACTGATTTTAAGATAAACAAAGACAAATGAAGTTATTTCATTGGGTACCGCGTGCTACCTGGTTTTTGGCTGAAAATCAGTGTGTTGCCCTTCTAGGTGGCATGCGCTGAACCATGACCCTTTTGTGTTGCTGCAGCACACACATACAGGTTACCTATTTATTAAGTTGTAATTTTGGTAAAATTAAGCTGCATTTATTTATATCTCTTGCTTAGGTACAAGTTGATGTGTGTGCATGGAGTACCAAATAAATGCTTTTCTATTCTATTCTATAAAGTAAGACACAGAATCGCTTTCATTAAAAGAACTTTCAAAGAAAACGAAAACGAGTCCATATATGAATACTAAAAGTCATAAATAAAAAAAGTTAGTACAAAAACCAAACACCCGACTGCTAGTAAAAAACTGAAAGGTAAAAAAATAACAACATTGTTGTTCGCCGCAGTCTTGGTAAAAAGCTTCTAACCAAAAAAAACTGTAATCCGTGGAGAGACAATACGCCAAACAAAAAGACGAAACACATATTTATGTCAAACTTTTGACATGCCTGCGTTAGGGTTATAAAGTATGGATGCCTTGCCTATGTTTATGTCAAGTCTTTTATGTAGCATTTATATCAAGTCTTATAAGCAGCAAAGTGATATTGTTCATGAAAAGATAACCCAGTATTGTAAACTTTTGGCACTACAGTAAGTTAGGCTTTGCGCATGCGTCATCCATCACAGCTAAGCTTTTGCTATGTGCTAACAAAACACAACTTAAGCCAGGCCAGGATGTCAGTATCTTATTACACGAACGAATCTGACCGGTTGCTGATAAAAGTTAGACAAGTCTGCGTTTTTTACTCCCATATTCACCAACAATAAGTAGCGGTTTTTTTATTGCCTAGGGTGGCACACAGATGGACAGTCCACCTGATGGAAAGCAGCGGATGCAGTGCCGTCCTTTGAGGTATAAAGGAAAGACTTTGGGAGGGAGCTAATTCCACAAATTGCAGGTGCGCGGTATTGGCTCGCGATGCTTGTATGTTAGTTGGATGCCAGGCATCTAGATGATGTGGATAAATTAATATATATTATTTATTGTATACATACTTAATTAGATAAATCAAACAAAAACGAGTACAATGGCGAACTTACTATGAGAGATTTCTACAAGCTAACCACAAATGATGTGAAGCAAATTGTATAGCGGGACAAGCAAAGCATACAAAGCTAGAACATCTTATACTGGTAGGTAGACCACTAAAAACTTATTATCTACTACAAAATACCCCCCCTAAAACATAATACAATAATAATACTAATAATATATAGGCTACTAAATGATTTAATAATACATAAATAAATATAATATACCTATAATAATACTATTACTAAATCATGGAGAGATAGTGCTCTTTTAAGCTTCTTTTAAATGTATGAAGTGATGGACACTCTTGGACGTGCGAATTTATCCTATCGCCGGAGGGTGCGGTGACGGAAGAGTGACGGTGGCACCAACCTATCAAGTGAACGCACTGCGTTCAATACTGCTCTATGATTGGTCAATTTCGTTCAATTTGATGGAAGCATAGTGCCGATCATTGGCCGATCGCATCGCCACTCATGTATTGTCAGATCGAAGTTTTTTTTTTTTAATCACAAATAAACTGTAAGACAGTTTGTTGGCGAATTGGTATTGTACTGTCCACCAGTGTTTATTTTCTTGTCTAGAGTACTTCAAAAGCTAAGAATACCATATCTATCTAAGGTCACCAACCTTAACCACCGTTACACAATCCAAAAATACGACGCACTATATTTAACAGGGTCCCTCATTCATCGTGGGCCACACATTTCGCAATCAACAAAGAAGACTTATTATTTTTTGCAATACAGAGGCCACTTTCAAGCGCCAATACATATGGCAGAGAGATATCCTTTTCGCGGATGCCCGAACCACTTTCACATTATAATAAAACGATTGTCCGTCCGTACGGACGACTTTGAGTCATGCTCTTTGTTCATTGATTATGGCTAGGCTAAATATGTACCACTATCTAAGTCATGAATGAATGTCTGTGCGTTTGTCACCTTCACCTTCGATGGAGATATTGATAGAAAAGTTTTAGTACTAGTTAACAAACGGGATGGAATCCATTGTCGTTGCAATGTACTGCACTGTAACACTGTAAAATAGACACTAATAAGATTTAGTGTCCTGATGTTGTCCTGATGTTGGATATTTTGTCATGGGTGCGTTGTCGGTGCGGTCTGTTTGGAGCCATGGTTTGAAGTGTATGAGACTCACAATTACAACCTTACAGACAAATACATTACAAAAATGCCTCAACATAAACTTGGTTAAATCCTTGTCTGTTCGCAAAACTTCATATAACTTGAACGATTGACAGTTCTACAAATCTTGTAACAGTCCAACAACAAAGCCCGAAGAAAGGCCAGGAGCTAACTGATTTGTAAGCTAGCGATTCAAAGAATAACTCCCAGAATTATTTGCTTCAAATTCCGCAAATGTTAATGTGTTCGTCGACAACAGAATGTATGTGTTAAATTTAACAGACAGACAGACAACCGCACAAAGGGCGCGTTAATTTGATTTGCACATCCTTTCTGGAAACGGTAGGTTTAGGTTTCGATGCTAAATTGAGATGTTAACAAGTTGGTTTCCTTCCATCACTTTCAGCTGTTGTTTTGGTCAAAAACAATATTATTTACTGGTTTTATTGCCGTATTCGTGAATTTATCTACATTGAATATCGGGATAAAAAGTATCATATTTGTAAATCTAAGATATTAGGCAAACTGCCGGTGTGCTATCAAAATCCATTCAGCCGTTTTGCGCGATTGAGTGTACATACAATTTTTTACATTTAATATTTCAGCAAGAGTTAGGGTCCCAAGTGAACAATCATCAAACTTTTTCATTTAATATTTTGTAGTAGGAGGAGCATCGATAGGGCTCCGATTTAAAGACGTAATGTAATATTTGTAATAGCTGGACAGACAAGAAAAGGATTAAAATTTGTATACCTATGTCTCCAGGCCAGTCAAAAATCGACCTACATTGATATTTTATAGCGATAATAACGCTAATTTCATTTATTTTCTCGAGATCCGAATATTTATTTTATACATACATAAAGCTCACGCCTGTGTCCCACAGGTGGGGTAGGCAGAGACTATGGACTGCCACTTTGCTCTGTCCTGACACAACTCCCTAGACTCGCATATATCCACAACTCTTTTCATACATCTCCTTTTATTCTTACCACTTCGGACCCCAGCTTTTTATTATTCCTTTTATTTTATTTATTTCTTTTATCGCATACAGCCATCATAACCATATCCTCCACGTAAAACACAAGGAGTCGAGAAGTGTGAACTGTGGATGGTCGATTACACTGTTCCAAGTAAACGCAACTTCATTGAGATTCTGTCGCCGTAGCCCGCGGCCACGGCACGAGCCGGCGATGATGTTCGTTTGACGTTTGGTGTCAATCGATCGATTTATAAATCACGACTAGACTGCTAAGGACTGTCAATCTATATCTATCTACACAGAGTATAAAACAAAGTCGCTTCCTGCCGTCTGTCCCTGTGTATTTATCTACTCACGTTTAGATCGTTTAAACTACGCAACGGATTTTAATGCGTTTTCAACAATAGATAGAGTGATTCAAGGGGAAGGTTAATATCGGGTAAAAAAGGGGTAAAGTAGATGTAGGGTTGGGGTGGGGCGCCACGCGAACCAAGCCGCACCGGGTCCACTAGTTCGGGCAAATACGTCTTAGGCTGACTAACGCTACACACTCGATTCTAAATCTACGGCCGTGTTCTTAGCTACTGGTTGTAGTTCCACTGACTACCACGGGATTTCTTAATCAAAACGAACTCTAGAAGAGGCAATAGGCACTTGTGACAGTATTAGTTTGGGTTTAAGCATATATGATCACTGCATTTTTCTGCAGAAAAATTACAGTTTGAAATGATTTGATTACTGTTTTACCTGATGGTAAGTGAAAGACGATTCGGAGAAAGAGTTTTTTTTTCTCTAGTCTGGAATTGTTCCACATTTTTATTTTTTCTCTTTAGGCGTAGAAGCAAATTGTGACATAATCCCATACACTGAAAGTACATATATTAAAAGTTAAAGCTCTCTTACCATTTTTAGGTGTTTGTTGACCCATTTTGTGAACGTCTTCTTCTGTATTGCATCCCGCTCGTCTGAAAGAAAAAAAAACACATTTAAATATTGAGAATCAGTCAGCCTGATACAGGCTATATTAACAAGTGTCGTGGATGATAAGGCTTCGGCTGCTCTTATGGCACCTCCATTCAGACGAAGCAGGAGTGCTGCGGGGTTTTGTGGGTTGACAGGCAAATGCCGGGAGTCCTTCACAGGCCATTCGTCCCCCGACGGAGGGTAACGTGCGTAATGCATTCCCCACGTTAAAAAAATATGAAAGGCTATTTTAACAAGTGTTCTAAGACTGGACGGGATTCAAAATCTCTCTAGTTTTACATAAGTTATTAGTTACTTTCAAACAACCCGGACTGTGTAGAAGGTTAGGTTAGGTTAGTTCTAAACGTTCTTTTCTAATTAAAAAAGAATATATGATAATATAAAATAACAATAAATTTTCTCAATTAAAGTTGTTGATAATATTCATCCTAAATTATTAATTGAAGAAAAAGCCATTAATTTACGAAGAGATGTTTGATTTAGACCCCCGATAGCCCCAATAATTGATCTGTGTGGAAGGCGTGAAGGGAAGTGGGAGGCGGCCTACGTTCAACATGATGATGAACCAAGACAAGCACTGAAATCCTATAATCCTATCCTAGAACACATATTAAAAAACTGAAAGTATTTTTTCTTCTTAAACGACGAAGTGGAGTATACATTTGCCTGATTTTTGGCAAATAGTTTAAGGGAGACAAGCACAGGTTACCTCACCATAGGACACGCGAGCGTAGTCGATGGCAAAAGCGAGTATAGACGCCTACTTTGCTTTAAGACACACTCGGTTTAGTTACAGTCTGGCCAGAAAGTTGTGAAAAGGAACTACTCCTTTCGCAACAATGAATTTCTGTCGAATTGAGTACTGCTGCTGTAAAGTCGCTCCCTCAAATTTTCTTGCCAGACACACTTGTAGATCACACTCATATCACAACAGAGAGTGTTAGAAGCAGCAGATTAAGAAGCTGACTAAATAAATTCATTTTTTATCTATAAATTGTTAATTGACTTAATTAACAATGTGTGTTATGATGGTTTATACAAGTTCAGTATCAGCTGTGCAGTTTTTAACTGACGCATTTCTCTGACGAGTGTCTGACACGATCAGTTTTTCTTATAATTATGTCTAGCGCTATGACAACTGTAAGATAAATATCGCGGATATGACAGATAAGGTACATAAAAAGTGCATAGTTAAATTCTCCAGTCAAAACTGAACGTGTGTAAGCCGCCCTGTACCTTGAATGAACTCTACTTTAAAGAAAGTTTCAATAGAAAAAGACTAAACAATTCACGATAACTATATAGTGAATATTATGTGGCGTAAATAGTGAATAATAACCTAACCTAACCGACAGAAAAACGTCGGAATAACCCCGACCAGGTTTTATGACTAGGCGGATGCGACGCGTTCGCGATCTGTAAGCGCGACGTATAAACGGGCCATTATAATCCCTCATAGGTCATAATTCCTCAGATGATGAAAATGAAACACACTCTACAAACTTTTCATACCCGAACAAGCTGCGCGCGCGCAGCGGAAAAGCTGTTGCGCAACCAAATCGCACCCAACGAGGGTGAACGAACTTGCACATTGATCTATGACCACGCAACTTCGGCTATTAATACGACCATCCTATTCCGAGACGAATTGGCAACGCCATTTTATTTGCGGATCGGAAGTGTGTGTTTACGGTTTGGTGCAACTACGCGGGGAATGTGTGTTTTTTTTATTTTATACGACCGTCAAACAGGCAAGCGGGGTGATGGGAAGTGGTCACCGCCGACCATGGACATCAGAAATGCCAGTGGCGCCACCAAAGCGTTGCGGACTTCTAAAGAGACCTCTATAGGTGCGTACGAATTGGAGCGGCTCAGCCCGAAGCATGCTCGCCGCCGCCGGTGCGCGGCGAGCTGCGCACGAGGCACGTACGAATGTGAACAAATAGGCGACCCGTGCGTGCTTCAACCTGAGGCATATTCTAATTCGTACGATCCCTAAAAAGGGTGTTTAAACCCTAAAGCCCTGTTCGCAGTTCGAGAGTTTTAGTACGTGTGAGAAGGATCGTCTGTGCCAACAGTGTAGGCAATGGTACTGGCTGTTGTTGTTCTGGATATAATGGAATATTTAATCAGTTGACAGCGATCGAAAAAATATACACTCTATTTACCTTAGCACAGAATATTGATACTAACTTTGTTTTACTGGTGTCGACGAACTGATTTCTAAACTTGACACTGTGGATTACATGTAGATACATATTATAACATACACGAATTGTATGAATGATAATTGATAACCGATAATAGACGATGAAGACAATCAGTTTGCACAGAAAGGAATGTCAAACACACACTGATAGACCGATAGCATGCGATTGGGAGAGTTGACAACATAATACCTGTTAACAAATTTAAAAACAGATATATAAGCGCCGACATGTCGTAAATGTCATACGTAAAGCTAGTACTCAAATATTTTTATTGAAACAGCTAAGAACCATCTCGATCAAACTGGTTATCAAATAAAGAAAACCGCATCGCAATCGGTCATCTATTCACTATACACACATATACAATTGTAGTACAGCAAATTTGTCTATGTTACGGAATATCTAAATAATTTTGAAAAATTGTTAACTACCTACTTGTAGAATCTCAAAATAAATAAGATATAAGTAAGGGAAAGAGCGAGCCACCCCAACACAAGTATATTCATTACTTACTGGGGATGACTGACCTCATACATTGTAAAGATTTGAGATTTTTTTTTTTTTTTAGTCCAGATACACACGCCAAACTTATAACCCCTCTGGTTTCGTCAAGGGTTAAAAAGAACAACACAGATCTAAAATATGTGGTATATTAGTATTTGGTGAAATATGCCACAATAATGTTCTGTACAACAGACTTACCTACCTACTCCAAGATAAGTATCCTAGAGTATATTTTGTTTACTATGTATTTTAAGGTTGCCTGGAAGAAATCGCTTTAAGGTTTCTTTTTTTTACTAGCTTTTATTGAACTTGCTCTGTTCGTATGTATGTAAATTTTCCCTCAAAATTTACAAACAATTTTGGAAAATTTTTTGGTATCCTGATTTGGCTCAATAATGATTGAGCTGAAATATGTTATATACTATGTAACTTAGATGACAATGCATTAATATGGTACCATGGAGCTAGTCGGAAGGTGGTCATAGGAACTATTGAACGCAATAAGATAACCTCATCGTGTTTGGACTCTTTGGAATGGTCTTGATGAGCACATACCATAACTAACGCACAATAAAAGCTTGTCGTGATAATTTTTATTTTATTTGAGAACTTATTTCCTTTATTTTTGCTGGGTTTTATTTGTGTATAAGCAATGAAGAATTTTCATTCATATATGAATAATCTACCACAACGACAGACAATAAAAACAGACCAGACACCAGACACGCAACATATTCCAAACAACATCCCTCAGTTCCTCATTCAGCGACTATATTTCGCACTATACCGTTCTCAGATCTATTTCTCCGAGATGCCACGACAGAGAGGGACACACTATCCATTCCTAACGGGTTAGACAGAGACAGTGATGTGTAACATGACTTAATTAGTGGCTGAAATAGCTCGTTAAAATACCTCTCGTACCAGGCTGTCATACGCCGTAAGATCTAAGGAATGCAGGTGCCAAGGAAATGGCCTTCGTGTATAAACAGACAAGATTATAATATAAATAATTAATAAAAGTGCTTGGACAAGCGCCATCTAGACCCAAAGTAATGCACTTATTACATTTGGCTAAATTCAGTCATCTAAATTAAGAAGCATAAAGCGTGAGAGCAAATCAAAATGGAATGTAGTGCTCATAAAATAAGATCACGCCTTTTGGAAAGAGGAGTGACGCGAAACATTAAAACATTATTTTGTGATCAATACATTCCACTTTGACCTGCTCTCGCGCATTTTGCTTCTGAATTTAGTCGACTGAATTTAGCCAGGTGTAATAAGCGCATTAGCAAAACTTATGTTATGGGTGTTAGATAACATATAAATAACTTATATAATATTTTTATTAAATACTTAATTATTATACTTAACTACACCCAGATTCGTACCAGAAATTAAAATTCATCATTTAAATTTCTGGTCGGCCGGGAATCGAACCCGGGACTTCTGCGTGGTGACCGGCATGTTAACCAACTGAACCTTACGATTTATGACTTAGGTCATAAAATGCAATAATGTGTGCAAAAAATCATATGCAATATAAAATTGCAGCCTCACGATATCACGAATCCAACGTTCATAAAATTTAAACTGTAATTATTATTTTATATTGTGTCTATTACTAATTTGCAAAGGTCAGATGGCAGCCCCTCCATTGTTATTATCTGATCTGCCAAATAATGGATCATGGCCATGGCGGACCCCGGGCCCTCGTGCGCGAGAGCACAGCCGGGACATTAACGCCGAGATGATTATTTTTTACTGCTATTTGGCGAAAAGGAATTTCGATAATCTGCGTTCCTGGTATTTTGCTAACAGAAATATGGACATTTGCGTGTATGTATAGCTTTTTGCGTTTCTGGTACAGATCGTCAAAAGGAAAAATATATAATAATCGTAAATAAATATCGTAGACAAATTAATATAGCGCCATCTAGCCCCAAACTAAGCAAAATTAGTACTGTGGGTATACTACTTTTATACTTTTTTAATTACATAGAGCACCCAGACCCGTAACAGAAATTAAAATCCATAATTTCAATTTCTGCCTCGCCGAGAATCGAACCTCTTGCTTGGCAGACGACATCTTGACCACTGAACCACTCAGATCGGCAAGTCTAAAACATATGTGGTTAGATTACTATAACCATCCCAGAATGCCAGGCAAAAAGAAGCTCTAATGACAATCACGTTCCCACAGAGTGCAGGCACACAGGAGATAATGTGCGAGTATGGAATTTCAAACAAACTGCATTCCTAACAATGGCTAGCAAGGAAAGAAGACAATTCTGTGTGATAACTATAATATTATGCAATTAAATGTTTAACATATAGATATTTTTATACCGACTCTTGAAGAAAGAGGTCCCGTGGTCGAATGCCGTACCAATGACTCTTCTGAGTTTATATATGTTTATGTAATGTCCCGAGGGCCCGGGATCTGGTCGTCATGATCCAAGATTTGGCAGATCAGTAAAGTGGAGTGACTGCCGTCTGACCTCCGTGACCCTGCTACCAGGGGAACCAGACCAGATTGAATCACAGTCATACATTCAGGCGCCTGAATGTGCAGGTTACATCACGATGTTTTACCTCACCGTAAGAGCATCGGTTAGTCTTCGACTAATGTACATAACTCAGAAAAGAGTCATTAGTAAATGGCCGCAATGGGATTCGATTGAGTACCTCTCGCTTGCGAGTCGGATACCGTAACCACTCGGCCACCGCTGACCTCGGTTAAGTTATTAGGTATTATTCACAAATGACAAGATCAACACTTTTCATTATTCATCTCGAGAAATTGACTCATCAAATGTTAGTTGCCATTTATGGCGTCTAACTCTGCGCTTATATGGCTACCTAACGGTCTCTGTTTTTTACCAGCCTGATTAGCATTTTGCCGCCAATTTTTTTTGAAATTGAAACAACATAATAACTTTAGTTACCGTCTCATTAGTTAGGACACTAGCGACACCAAAACTCATGCAGTTTGTTTTATTTTATAGATTAAATCGAATATTGGTACTAGATGCGCCATTGGCAAAAGCTTACTGTCAATGTTCACGCGCACTGTGAGACCTCATAGTAATATTCTGAATTAGCCTTCCCGGCTCGAAAGGCGTCTTTAACCCGTGCTCAATTCGGATCTCGGTACCACCATGATCCAATCTGGTCAGGTTGCCTTGATAGCATGGAGGTCAGATGGCAGTCGCTACACTGTAATTACCTGACCTGCCAAATCCTGGATCATGGTCAAGGCGGACCCCGGGCTCTCGTTCTCGAGAGCACAACCGGGACATTAACGCCAAGATGATTATTAATTCGGACCTCGGTAAACATTCAACTTTCCCGCGGGACCGTTTTATTTTCACGGGATAAAAAGTAGCCTATGTTTTCTTGCTCATAATCCTTCCTCTTGGAGCACTCTATCTACTGTTGAAAACCGTATTAAAATCCATTGTACATAGGTATACTTACATAGATGCATAAGGACAGACTGCGGGAAGCGATTTTGTTTAATACAATGTATAGATAGATAAACAAAAATTATCTTTTCTCTTTATAATATTAGTACCTATAGAAGTATAGATACGGGTGGTCGCAGACTGTGACTGTGTCTGCTTGTACGAGGAGCCGTCAAAAGCAATGAGCATCTCAGCAGCTGCAAAGTAATTGAATGAAGCGATGCTCTCGCTGTGAGAGTCCCATTTACTCGTACAAGACCATTGTTACGACGACTCCGCATTCTCATAATAGACTGTGAGGGTGACGTGGGTTATCGAGTACAAGAAAAATTCCACTTCGTAGCAATAGTAGACGTTTGGGGGACCCACAAAACATTCGTCCGCCCGTGCACAAATTGGCAAAAATAATGGATCAAACTTCGACTTTTCGTAGCGATAGTACTTACATATCCTCTTATATGGATTCTAGAAGTAAAAAGAATCGAATTTTTCATTCCGGAAATCAAAATTGAAAGCCGTTCAAATCGAGGCGAGCGATTCGATAAAACTGAGGATATAGTGGTCGAATGCCAAATTTACAAAAAAAAAAATGCGCGCCAAAGTGCACAATAATATTACAAGACCAAATCTAAAGCCTGTAAGATCTGGACAAACACCTATAAACAAGATGTGATGTGGCGCACGATGCATTTTGCACTTAGTTGGTGGAGCTGCAAACAGTTGTTGCAGATGTTATTAGATTATTTATCGAATTCTCAATTTGTAAGTGTTGTGCTTTGTGTTAAGTGGAATAAAATGGCCTGAGAATAATCGTGGCTGGAAATGAGTCATATAAGCTGTTTACATTGGACTGCTGTTTGGATCCTGACGAAATCTAACTACCACAAATCTAACTAGTTTAAAATGTTTTACAAAAATGTAAAGTGTTGCGCATTTCAAAATAAGTTCTCAAATGAAAAATTTCATAACAAGCTTTTATCGCTCTTTGGAATGGTTTTTATAAGTAGGTAATCTACTCATCAAACCATTCCAATGAGCCCAAACACGAAGGGGTTATTGCGTTCATTAGTTCCTATGACCACCTTCCGACTCCATCGTCAGACCAGCTCCATGGTACCGTATTAATGCATTTCCAAGTTACATAGGTATACCAAATTTCAGCTCAATCGGATACCAACAAATTATAGAAAAATGGTTTGCAAGTTAAATAAAAACTTGCAAAAATAACTTTGAATGCCAAGTGAGCGAAGAATTGCAGTCATTTTCATTTCATAGAATAGAAGACTAGACTAAATTAAAACTTTTCTCAATTTTCTTTAAACATATTTTATATCGATATTTAACGATAAATACATGCTAAGAATAGGCAATGCAATTGAAAGCAATGCATTAGAAGGCTTATTAGTTTGATTGCAATTCATTGGAAAGAATGCTGGATACCCAAGCAGATGTATTTAGCACATACAATGTAAATGTTCTGCATTGGACCACTTATCAATCAATTAAATTGCAATTTGCTTAATTACATACCGTATAGAATAGACCTAGCTCTGTACAGACGACCTAACTAAGACCTGGGAAGGCTAAGTCAATTGATACTGATAGAATTGGACCAAGTATTCAGAGAATGCCCCCATTCCGAAGTCGCGCAAAGTCGTGGGCGGCAGTTATCTAACAATGGACTTAAACCGGGAAGCAGGCTGTTTCATTGAAAATGTTATTTACAACACAAACACTTATATCAAGTATTTACAAAAAATATACTAAGCAAAAAAGGTATACAAAAAAGGAAAATGTTTCATTTAAAGTGGGAAACAAAATAATGTTCATTATTAATATTGAAATATAATTCAGTAGTGTTGATACAAGGTTAATATCGAGCAGAATTTGCCTTCTTTCAATATTGATTACACATGAAGAACTTTTTAATAGTAAAATTAAATAAAATGTACGATGCTGAAAGTGCGTATATCTCTTCAGATTCTTATACCCATAATAGGGATTTAGTTAACTGTCAATGACTTTAATCAGTTTTTTCTTTTCGTGGATGCGTAAATGCAAGAAGTTGAGATCCATTGTTTAGATTGGCCAGCTCGATCCAATAATGTAAAAAAAAGTATTGTCTTTATTGCTAACCACTTCTTATTGTTTGAACGTGTAAAATTCAATAAAATCTAATTCATCGAAACTTTATGAAAATATTTCCAGTATTCACTTCAGGCATATTAACTTACAAGATCAAACAATGAAATTCAATTTAATTAACTTAAATCGACGTTCGAACGTAAATTTTCCTTAGGTGTCCGTTTTTTCTGTTTTGCAAAGGAATGTATCGACTCGAGGTTTGTTGCCCGGCTTTTGGACAAATAACTCAATCTAGGATGCAAAAATTAGGTATCTTGAAACTACGTATGTTATATAAGAAGTTTGTATGAAGCTGACGAGCCAAGACTTCCAACTCCTCTGTAAAGCTGATTGTGCTCTAAATAAACTCATTCGGACGGTCCATCGCCTCATGGAATTGATTAGATGCGCTTCACAGCTAGCTGCGAACGTCTCGATTGCTATGCTATAGTAACCACACTAACAACATTGCATTTTCGCTCATGATCTTCGAAATAGGTCAAAGAGTTGTGGATATATGCAAGGCTAGGACGTTGGGTCAGAATAGTTGTGCAAAGTGGTGGTGCACCTGTGGGCCTGACGCGTGAGCATTATACATTTCTTTATCACTGCACCGTCGAATTCCTTACAATCTTTATGGCAGAGACAGCAGCTTATACAGGTGACGCATTTTACCATAAAATATTATACTGATTAACTTTTCATTCCTATTTGAAATACATATTATTATAGTTATCTCTTCTAGGGCCCATTACGTCGCCGCTTACAAATCGCGTACGCGTCGCGTCTTGTAATAAGACCACGATAAGTCCGAATTGACTGACAGTAGTAAAAATTATAAAATGTGGAGATGGCAATCAAAAATCTGGGGATAATCTGTCCTTGTCAGTCTTCTTTGTCAGTTCTTCTTGTAAACATTCAGTTATTTGGCTTGAACTTGTACTATTAGTTTGTCTCAATTATTAACCATGCTGAACATTATCTCTCGCACTTCCTTTTTAATTGTTTTGCCCATTATAGATAATAATATTTTCCATAACTCACGAAAATAAACAATCCTACAGAAATCAAATTGTTGGTTATGACTTTTATGAATGACGCTCTATGACGTTTAAAAAAGTTGGCATAAGTTGCATTACAGAGATTTTTATTTTTATTATTTTTAAAAGCGATTCGTACTTAGCGTGGACAGGAATCGCACAGTCAACCCCAAAAAGATTGGAAAGTTACCTACCTTCTTGCTGGCAATTTTTTTATTTGTTTGCTCTGTGATGACTACGCGACGACTGTGCGGGTGCGGCGTGGTAACTGTGCGCCCATACAATGTTTACAAATAATAAAATAAGCTTTCTGTTATTAGTACAGTAACCAACATTGCATAGACATTTGGGACAAATCGTGCAGAAATCACGTACGTACCTGCAGAGTGACTGGACCCTCAGTCACCAGTGTATAGTGTTGACCCCCCCCATAGCATATATTAAATGTATGGCAGGGGGGGGGGGGGGGGGGGGGGGAGGGTCGCGAAGTTAGGGTAGGTAGGAAAAGGAGGATTGACCGCTCGGATGATGATTATGATATCTTTTTACTCATGCGATCTTTTAACTGCAGCTAATTGCAGGATCAAATGTTAAACAACTGATATAGTCGGCCACTCTACTGTAACCCTGTTAATATTCTGACAACCACAATACCCAGAAACACCCACCACTCCTTCATAATACATCTCACTCCTAATTCCAAACATAATACTCCTTATACAACCAGGAGCTCACAAACTCCAGATAGCCATCAGAAAACCAAGAACGGTGCACAAATACATAATTTAATTCAGACGAGATAAGATCTAAGTAGGCAAGGAACTAATCTCCTTGGCAAATGTGATCGCATTGACCTACTTGGTACTAGGCTAGCATAAATCACCAGTGTATAGTGTATCTGATGATCTAGCGAGCGATGCACTTGCATTCCTGCGGGGGGACAATGCAAATTAGGAATGCGCAAGCTTGAGTTAGACGCCAGTCGAGGTGTTCTTGTGGTTGAAGATACATTTATTAAGGCCTGTGACTTGTGTTACTTATGTTACATTTATTAGGGCCTGTGTTACTTGCACAGACCTTTGAAGTCCATGTGTGTCGTCCTGAGTCGACGCGCGAGGGCGGTGTGGCCCCATCACTATTCTGTGGTTACTTGTGTGTAGTTGTTGTTTGGGTTACAACAATGTTGTTACTTGTGTACAACAAGCGATGTACTTAGTGTACTTGTTACTTGTTCCAACATTGTTGTTAAGTGCGATACATTGTTGGCTGTTACATTCTTGTTACTTGTGTTATATTTATTAAAGCCTGTGACTTGTGTTACATTTTTACAATTTTAAGGACAGATTGGCTTCATTGCATTCTTTTAATTCATTGTATATTGCTGTGTGGTGTTCGGCATGGTAGAACATAGCACCAATCCATCCTATTATAGGTGTAGTACAAGGCGACTAATGTTTTACAAGCAGGCTTATATAGAGCCAACTAAACCAAAACTAGGGAAGTAGTTAGGAATAATTTATGAACCTTTAGACCATAGAACAAGTAATTGTACAACAGTTTCTATACATAGGTTATGTGGAATGGTTCCTTATTCGCCGGATTCCAGCCCGCTGGATTCTAAACTCGTCGGAGTCCGGACTTGTGGGGTTCGAATCTCGCTGGATTCCAAACTCGTCGGAGTCCGAACTTGTCGGGTTCCAATCTCGCTGGATTCTAAACTCGTCGGAGTCCGAACTTGTGGGGTTCGAATCTCGCTGGATTCCAAACTCGTCGGAGTCCGAACTTGTCGGGTTCCAATCTCGCTGGATTCCAAACTCGTCAGAGTCCGAACTTGTCGGGTTCCAATCTCGCTGGATTCCAAACTCGTCGGAGTCCAAACTTGTCGGGTTCCAATCTCGCTGGATTCCAAACTCGTCGGAGTCCAAACTTGTCGGGTTCCAAGCTCGCCGTATTTCAGATTTGTCAGCTTACGTCCTGTTATATTATAAGTTTAAGCCCTTTGAACACAGTTCAATTGCCGTGTCTTTGCGTTGGAGATTGTCTCTCCAATTGAATTATGAGCACTTTCTCTAGAGGTACTTAGTTGGTAATTTATTCACATCGGCAATTTCGTGTAGATCATAACTTAGTATAATTTAGAATTTGGATCTGAATCCAAAATCGCAATCCGAATTTCAAATTTCTGTATTGGCTTTGGAGATAATCGTGCGTCCACCAGCTGTTCATTCATGATGACATCACCTGCCCAATTTCCCTTGAATGGAGACTCCACTCTGCGCGTGCACTTGTCGGTCATTCCCGAGCGATTGGAGCAATCAGCCGATTGGTTCCGAGGCTGGCCTGCGCAGGCGGCGTTTCTTATGTCCAGTCGGGTAATTGGTGGCCACTTTTAATTTCCTCTAATTGAGTTTGGCGCCGTGATGGGTGGCACCAAATAGCTGGGCTATGGACTTGGAGAACAGTACTAGAGTTAGCTGATTATATTTAGGGTAAGCGGGATTTTGAAACATACTGACATACACACATACATACATACATAACGTCATGCTTTTCTTCCGTAGGGGTAGGCAGAGACCACATCGTTCCACTTGCTACGGTCCTGACAAATCGCTCTCGCTTCTTCCACATTCATCTCTTGACCTTACCTATCAAATTATCTCCGATTTAAGTTTTTGATTACAAATCGTAATCAAAAAGTGACTTTACAATACGGATTTCTACAGCCAGGTGTGTGTATGAGCCAGAAGGTTCCAAATATTTGTTTTGGTCGATCGATACGCATTTGCGTAGACGTCCAATTGATTGATAATTTTATAGGTCCAAGTCCATTCACAAACAGTGTAAGTACGTCAGTCCATTGACAATGCTGGCTCTTTTTGCAAAGAGTATTATTTTCTATGCATAAAAAAATTTTGGACATCGTCCAATAGTGTAACGAAGCATGATGACCTAACTACCGGTTCGATTTATAAAAAGACGATGTAGTGACGTTGAAAATTTCTCTAATAATTTTGGTTGAGTAGCTAAGTATGTACGTAGGTATACGTAGTATGGAGTAGCGATATTCAGCGTTTCAGTTGGGTCTTTAAATGGCAATTCTTTTTGAAATTTTCCTAATAATTTTTGTTCATTGTGAGCAACATTTTATAAATCACATAAACACAAACACTTTTTAAATACGTAGAACTCTTGTGCCCAACTAAATACCTGTAGCACAATCGCAGGCACTGTGTGTTTCAACCTGCTCAAAATACATGGGTTTTTTTGTTCATAGCTAGAGTAGGTAAGTATTGATCTTCAGCATTTCAGTTAGGTATAGCGTGTAGTCCTGCATTATTTTAACATTGTTATCGTTTCGATACCTACCTACATTAACTTAATCGAATTACGATTTCTAGAAAGAAAACAGTAGCCATACATTGACGTACGTAGTAGTCAGTAGGTACCTATACAACCTCAACGCCAATGTTACAGATGTCGGTGGTTATTGCACATCGGGTGGTTATTGCACATCGGCTGGCTATGCTACCTACCTAGTTTGGCTTCGTAGAAAGTCGTCTCTGTCGCACGCGTGTTCGTGAATATGAAGCCGAAACCAGCCGATGGGCAATAGTTACCGCCGACTAGGGTAAGTAGGTATAGGTAGGAAATATAATAGACTGAGAGGGGCCTACGACATAAAGTACAAGAAAAATTAAAGAAAGAAAGAAAGAAAGAAAGAAAACATTTATTACAGTAGACACCACGACACGATAATTAGGTACAACATAAAATACAAATTACACTTTGTAGTAGACGTTTAGGTGACCCACAGAACGTTGGTATGCCAGTACACAGCCTGGCATAAAATATTTTTTATTAATTAATGTCAAAGCGTGGGTAGGCCTTCCACAAGGTGGACTGACGACCTGGTAAGGATCGCAGGTACCAGCTGGATGCGAAAATCACAGGACCGGTCTTTGTGGAGATCTCTGGGGGAGGCCTATGCCCAGCTCTTCGTCACTTTTCTTTTTGGTGACTATAATTTCACTGAAAATGGAAACTGCCAAGAGGATGTGAGGTCGACCAATTTTTTTACAGAACCAACACAAGAGGATGTAAGTACTACCTCTACGAAAAGTAGAAGCGTGGGTAACAAAAAAATATTTGTTGGTGCAATTTTGTGTACAGGCAGACCACCGTTTATAACAGACAACAACAAGCCACAACATCCGAAAAAAAGCGTCGCATAGTCAGCACAACTTCGAAAATTAATACCCCAATGACATACTAACCACGATCGCAAGCAAACAAAACGGAATCTGTCCTATCTCCCTAAGTCTACACAAAGAAAGGGCAGATACCATATCGATATCTCTCTCTTATCGTTATCAGGAGGAGTGTAAGAAAGAGACGGCTGTCGAGAGGTCGCGTGCGCATGAGTGCGTTATGAAATGAGGTGTAATGATTGTACATTGTTTACCGTTGAGGCTCGTTTGTTAGGGCACATACTACTTACTACTCTTGTTATGATCTTGCGAAAGAGCTAGTGGTTTAATCACTTAAGTGATGTTTGGTTTGTAAGCGATTATTTTTTTGTAACAGCCACAATTTATAAGTAAATAATTTGTTTATTATCACTGGGAAGGCCACAACATAAACAAAAAAGAAAAAGACATATTAGCGTCACATGCAAACTAAAACATTTTAGAAATTGTGTTTATTATAATAGACATAGACATTATTTACTTAGACATCACAATATTCGTAATAATTACTAATATAAAATAAGTAACAATTCTAAATCTAAATTCTACTCAAATAAAGCGATTCGAATATGGAGTAATGCGATGTCAAAAAGGGCCCCGACTCAGCATTAGCTGCAGCAGAACGATGCAGCGCTGTGGGGCACTATACTATTTACTACTCTTGTTATGATCTTGCGAAAGAGCTAGTGGGCGGTGTAACCATTTAATATGATTTTGGTTACTTTAATGCGAACATTTTTTGCAACAGCCACAGTTATAACGTCTTAATAAAGTATTGCAAGGAACCTGCCGGTATCGGGAAGGAGGCCCCCAATTGGGCGCCCCAAGAAACGATAGTTTGACATCGCTGAGTCGGATGCGAGAGCCAACGGCCTGCGACGCGACGATGCCGAAGACCGGGCGAAGTGGAGAAGAGTGAGTAGGACAGCGAACCCTGGCAGAGGCTGGGATAAGCGCCTTAAAGTATAGCAAGGAATGTGTCGAGTTTCCTTGTAATTGTAATAGATTTCTCGGTAACCGTTCTTGCTTACTATTTCACAGAAGATTTATTTAATACACAGAAATACACGCTAATTGATAAACAAATCATTAAACTGAAAAGAAGTCATTTCATTTACCTTTTATTATACTTAAATACTATAAAATTCTTGTCACGTCACCTGGCCTACATTAATAGCACAACTTTATTCTATAACTTATTGCGTTCGCAATTTACAACGACTAATAAACACATCTCGTATTATTATATTTGACGAGGCTGGCATCTGGGCTAAGCCATATTTACCAATTAATTCAAACATAGATAGACGGCTAATAATTATTACCGTCTTCGTTTGTATTCGACAAGGATAGAGCGTCGTCGGTGGCCGAGTGGTTAGGGTATCCGACTCGTAAGCCAGAAGTACCAGGTTCACATCCCACTGCGGTTATGTACCTCTTTTCTGGGTTATGTACTTTAGTTGAATGCTAACTGATGCTCTTACGGTGAAGGAAAACATCGTGATGAAACCTGCATATTCAGGCGACTGAATGTGTAACCATGATCCACCTGATCAGGTTCCCCTGGTAGCAGGGACACGGAGGTCAGATGGCAGTCGCTCCACTGTAATTATCTGAGCTGCCAAATCCTGGATCATGGTCACGGCGGACCCCGACCCTCGTGCGCGTGAGCACAACCGGAACATTAACGCCACGATGATTTTAACAGACAAGGTTAGAGAAAAGTTTCCAAGACCAAAATCGAGGAAGTATCCATCTTTATAATCACCAGACCGTAATTCCTAAGCACTAAGCCTAAACTTGAACCGAGGCCAATAGTGAATAGGTTTCCTTTTCAATGAGATAAAAGTAAGAGGCAGATTAAAAATACGGTGTGGGCGCTGGCTGGTTGTGCGCAAAGAGTTTGTATAGCGTAAGTAATGAGTTATGTCACTGGCGCTTTAGTCGTGAGATACAAAAAACTTTACTGTTTATTTATCACTTATCTGTTATCGGATTTTTTCCTTAATCGATAACGTTATTATGTCTGTTAGTAGATATCTTTTAAGTAGATACTTCATAATTAGTTGGTTGGAAGTAAGGGACTAGAGGCACATGATGGTAGGTATACTCATCCACAGCTTAACCCTACACCAATACTTAAGTGCGGTCAAGCGTAGAATGATCAACAACTGACTTACTGCATCGACTTACTCGTAGGTTAAGTTTTCATGTAGATTGCATTGTTTTGCTCGTAACAAACTTATTTAGTCTCATTTTAGGTGTGGAAACCTCTACTTGGCTTACTGTAGTTATGGTTGTAGCTATTGTTATGTAATATGCAAATTAATAAATCATCATCACAGCCCATAACAGTCCACTGCAGAACTAAGGGCCTCTCCCACGAAAAGGGTTATTGCCATAATCTCCACGCTTGGCCGGCGGGTTGGAGATCGCAGTGTTTTAAATATAACAATGGAAAACGCTGCTGCCCATTTTCCAGCCTACGGGGACTAGATCTTTTGTCTCGAAAAGATTAGTCGCCTTGTACGACACCCACGAGTGTAAGGGGTTGGTCTATTCTACTCTGCCGGACTCCACATGGCCAAATGAATAAATACTGGACAAAAAACGCCTAATAAAATAACTTAACCATAGCATTCATTCAGAAAACAAGACATGGAAGTCGAAATGTTTCCAAGGTGAGCTTGACGTCGCGTGGGTCTCCATTGATCACTTCACTGGTATGACTCACAGCAACCACGTTACGACAGACCCGTGGGACGGGCAGTGTAACAGCATTCATTCTAGAAATTATTGCATTGGGCAACCCTTTTTCGGGGACGAAAATGACGAAATTTGAAAAAAGAAGGAACATTGCTTTTTTCCCCCCTTTTTTTTGTTGTTGAATTATTGCACTGGGTAACCCTTTTTCGGGGACGAAAATTACGAAATTTGAAAAAAGGAAGAACATTGCTTTTCTTCTTTTTTGTTGAGTGCCAGTTTTTTCGTTAGTTTTGATTTATTGTAGTGATGTACTAATAATATAAATAACATGAATAGAAATTTGTAAGCTCACACCTTAATGATTAATGATCATTATTATTTTGCAAAAAGCCTTAGTAAAGGAGGCGTAATAAATTGAGTTATCGGAAACAAATCAAGGCTACCTTGACATAAACCAGTTTTGTACTGAACCATCTCTCATGATCATGAGGTATGGTACAATTAGATTTTTTTTATTCTTTTTTTTAGTTATACGGCAGACAAACGGGCAATCTGGCCACCTAATGGAAAGTGGTCACTGCCGCCTATGGACATCAGCAACACCAGGGCAGTTACCAATGCGTTGCCCAAAAAAACACACAACAAAAAAAGAACGCACTGGCAAAGTTATCACCTTATTTAAAAATAAATCATAACTGATTATGATGTTTTTTTCCGTAAATCAATCGATAATTTAACCGGTTTTTGTGGCGTCTTTTTGCTACTTGGATAAACAAGTCTGATAATGTACGCATCTTATGATCATCAGTCATCTTGAAACTAGGAAATTCGTTCTACGAATATTGTACTAATTATCAATAATTTGTAACTAAATAATTAAGTTACAACTTACAAATTTAAGGGTTACAAACCTAAATTGTAAACAACAACACATTTAGTCAGTATAGCTAAACACTGCATTAATCGGCGCTAAATTACGACATTCAAACAACATTCACACCATTAGATAAGATAAAATAAAAGATTGGCAAAATTTACGATGCCCGTCAAAAGGCGAAACCGTAAATTATTTCTGTCGACCTTAAAAAACCTGTATTTAAAATCTTGATTCTACGTATAAAATAAAATATCACCTTAGGTCATTTTATGGAATCAAGGTCTCGAATTCAGGTAACATAACCCTAAAAACTTAGGTCAACAAAACAGAATCAAAACCTCGCAAAAAGAAACAAAAGCTTGTATAGGACAAACCGGAAAATTGGAACATAAGCCGAGCATTCCATAGTGTTAGTGGATGCGCGGACGTAAACAAAACACTTTGTTTAAACATCAGACATCACTCGCATTCTCTATACCCGTCACCACGAACCTGATTGTTGAATAAAGAACTCCCAACATGTTGTACCTTTGAATTTGGTTAGGTTCTCCTCGTAAACCTGGTCATGGGTCTCGGTGGCCTTGTCCCCACGGTGCCGCTTGGCCTGGTGGGGACCCTCGTAGTACGCGGTCCCGTTGACCCCATCGACCACCTCCTGGGGGTCGAAGCCGAGACGCTCCTTGTAGTACGCTTGCGTCGACATCTTGTTCACAAAAACACACTTCTCATAATTCGAGCACTGGTTTTTATTTGAATTCAGAACACTTGGTAGGTTTGAGGTTACACTTTGTTGGTTCGATTTTGGAACACTGTACTTCGGAGCACCGGTCTTTTTGACAGTCCCGTCGAGCGGTCAGCCGCGCACTGAGCGCACGAGTCGACGCGAAGGGATCCGCCAAAATCCTTCCACGATCAACTCGCGTAAGGCTAAGGTCGCCTATAAACGATCCACCACAATTTTATCGCGACCGATGTCACCGAGCGCTGGTCTGCAAAAGGAAAGTTGCAAACCCCTTGACACACACTTATTGCTCTTGACACAATTCGATTTTTTTTCTTTTCGCACAATTTATACGCGATTACTCACTTGAATGTCTTACGTTATTGAGATTACTTGTTTATATGTTCCTATTTTTAGTATTACGAAGCTTACGAGTTAATTTTTAATATGGCAACTTTTAGAAGCGTTAGTTTTGAATTTGGAATGCTTGGTTACTTATTGAAATTCGAGTGTTTTGTTTTTTTGTTCTTAGTATCGTATCGGGTTCGTTCGGTGAGTACACAATGATTCACTTGTTGGGTTTTTCACATGAAGTTTCGTTATGTGAGTGGCATTTGTTCAAATAACTGCAGACCTGCGGAGACAAAAGCGGGGGATCATTTACATATTATTTTTCGAGGTCTAAATTGCCTCATACACTAATTATACCACTCGTTTCTTGCGTTCGTTTGGAGACATTGCTAATGACTTTGGGAACGTCGGCTGTTTCTAGTGTGATGGAGGATTTCGGTATTGCTCGAGTATCTTTCAGTATTAAAATTGTTTATAACATCTAAGCGAGATTAAAGGACATGATTCACATCCGCGCTTGAAGGAGTTTCTGAATCAGAATGATTTATTATTCACGCCCAGCATGTTATAACGAATTTTTTAACGAAAAATTTAAATTAATTGTTTTACTTACATAGGTATATAAGTAAAACAATAATGTCGTCCGCGACATTATTTAAGTATATTGACCTATTTTAAATCGTTCATCCTTTCAGATGAACACTTAATCCCAAAAATAAGTAAATCCAAAAAGTTATGTTTGCAGATATAAATTAGAGCCGGGTTTAAAACCACTATAAAAAAGTAGTAAATATCGCATATAAAACGCAAAAACATGACACTGGCCGATACAAAAATACAAAACCAGTAACTACATTCAAGAGGAATAAAAAAAAGACATAATTATGTTGACTATTCTACGGAGGCTCGGAGCTGGATTAAAGGAATATCTTTTATTTATTTTGACTGTACTTAACCTTCATTTCGGGTTCTCTAACTTGAATAAAAATAAAAATGGAGAATTCTACGTTGTTTTTTATTTACGAGTACTTCCAGAATATTACGTAAGAATTTTTTATCCTGACCGACATCGAATATCACGCGAAACTTAATTAAATATTTAGAAAGTGCCTCTTTAATTAGCAAAAAGTCAACAACACGTTTTTACAATTCGTCGGCACCTCCACGCTTAGGAAAACAAAAATACTACTTTGAATCTCAACCGCCCATGGATAATCAATTCGACGGACATTTTGTGACGTCACTTCTCACGTACCTACACCGTACTGAGCTATTCAGACTTTTTCTAGCTCTCTAGAGGTATACTTTTGATTTGCTTTTGATACGATTTCTGTGGCAATGGCTACTTGGTTGCTAACAAGGCCAGACAAGTTTTTCTGACGAGCTGATTCTATTGCCTATCTTTTTTTACAAACCAGTTTCTGGGCACGTAAATACTTGTCCAATTTTACTATCTGGTATGAATTTAAAGGTGTCATAGATATTTATGTAATACTAGTGGGTCTGGCGCGACTTTGTTCGCATGGCGTCTTACCCCTACCCTACACTACCCCTACACTACACCTACCCTACACCTAGCCTAACCTAACCTACCCTTTTTTTCTTGCATACAAGTGATACAAGCTTGTCCTGGAAATTTCAAACCCAACAAAAAATAAGATAAACAGCTGCAGTCGTTCTGCATTTTCGCACCTTGAGTTATTATTTATATCATTGCCATTTTTTAAGGATTTCAAAGTTATTTTAAGATAAAATATAGCCCATGTTACTCGCTGATAATGTAGCTCGGTGAAAGAATTTTTAAAATAGGTTAAGTACTTTTTGAGTTTATCCATTACAAACACATAAATAAACAATCTTTCCTCTTTTAATATTATAGTAAGCACGAGAGATTATAGCGTAGCGCGTAGGTTTTATTATTTAATAATCCATTTCACTTAAGTATGGTGTCATAAATTACGGATCCTGGTAAAGGCGCTGACTGATTACTGTGCGCTGAATAAGCACATGTTTAACTTAAAGATCAGCAGTACGAAGGACTGCAGATTTTGTAAGGAGGACGAGGAAACGCCTCTACACTTGATTTGCAAGTGCGAAGCCCTGATGCGCAAACGTAGCATCCATCTTGGTAAACACCAGCTACTACCTGATGAGGTGCACGATATCAGTGCTAAGAACCTATTACAGTTCATAGAAACTGTAGGAATTAGCACTGAACTGTAAGCTAGAGGTGTTCACAATAGATCAGCAATGGTCGCAGTGACACTAGGACGTTTAGCCATGTAAAGTCCACTTAACATAATAATATAATAATAAATGGTGTCATAAAATACCACTTAAAGGTACATGTAAGCCCTTGAGGCAGACTGTTTGACCCACAGACCAAAAATATTTGCCATGAAGGTAGCTAATTTTCCAATCTTTTTGGTTTGAGCCCTCTGTGATTCTTGGGATAAGCAGCCAATGATTTCCAACACACTTATCATTCGTAGCGGTTATGGCCATTCTGCTGAAGGCTCATATCCAACCGAACGCTTATGGGCAGTTGATAAATGTACTTAATATACAATTTCTGACACTTTATTTTTAATAAACGACACAAGTAAGAATTATGCAGGCACACCCAATAAATCCGATTCTCATTTAAAACACATTGGATCCGGAATACCTTGGCACAGTTGACCAAAATAAAAATGCGCGAGTATTTTTTAAATGGTCTTGAATAATTTCATGAATGCAAAGGGTCTTATAAAATACCTTATGACGTCAGTTTCATTAAACATGTTGACTCGATTTCGAGGTCTCTCGGGCGATCGGCGAATGTATTGTAAATATTGTAAGCGATTATGTCAGTGTAGAAAGTAAGTAGTAAGTACCTATTGGGTGGTATTGGTAAGTATTTACCCGACTGTATGTGAGAAGGCTTCTTTTATAATTTCCTAGGGAGGCACAGACCGACGGTCTACTTAATGGAAAGTGGGCACCGTAGTCCAGGACATCTACGACCTAAGGGGAGCTCATTCCACATCTTACACAGGCGTGGTAAAAAAGCCTCGTGATGCCCGTATGATTGTCGATTGATTGAGTATTTAGTTAGTAAAATATATTCGATAAGTACATTTTAATTGGAGATTATTTTTTTAACTATGATACAGCTGTTCTGTAGTAATAATTCCAGAGTTTAAATCTCCGACAAACATTAGCGTGTATGAATTTAGATTTTAGAGGTTCATCATAATTCAGAATTTTGTATTCCTGTAAGCAATTTGTTTCCTTAACTTTGTACAAATCTAGGACTGTTAGAAACTATAAATATTCTATAGTAGGTAAGAAACAGGGTCGCCGACCCTCTCACCTTGTAGCAGCGTCACGCAACCTTTTTGTCTCAAGATATTTGACCGTTGACAGAAAACGACGTCGACCTAACTACCGATTTACCGCTGAATTATCGTTAATTTGGGACAAAGCAATTTCAATTAATTCTGTGTGCCGCTATGTACCAATTACTCTTTTCTGACTTATGTACATTAGTTGACTAACTGATGCTCTTACGGTGAGGGAAAACATCGTAAAGACACCTGCTTATTCTAACGACTGAATGTGTAACCATGATCCAATCGAATCAGGTTGCCCTGTTAACAGTGCGCGAGAGCACAACCGGGATGATTATTTGATTAAATATTCAACTCCTATACTTTGTCTTTGTCCCATTAATTCTTAAACTGT
The DNA here is from genome assembly GCA_907269095.1 of Blastobasis adustella. Taxonomy (NCBI): domain Eukaryota; kingdom Metazoa; phylum Arthropoda; class Insecta; order Lepidoptera; family Blastobasidae; genus Blastobasis; species Blastobasis adustella. The sequence goes on from OU026132.1 coordinate 7,133,505, forward strand.
CCTGATATTCCAATGACATCGTAGCCTTTTCTTAGTCAAACGAAATCACAACACAATCTCATACAAATGAAATAATAAAATCATCACTCACTCCACACACTCGTTGACACTAAAACCCAAATTACAAACCACGAAATCGCAAGGATACACGGACCGCACAACTCTATTATTTAACCGCGAGAATTGCATCTAATTGGATACAGGCATCGTTCACGAGAACGACCTAGCCGTGCCATTCGTTTCAATCTAAAATCTGTATCTAGCTCTATAATCTTTTAGGTATTGCGAAACTGTCTAGCTGCTAGATAATTGCCGGGTCCTTTCTGCAATTGGACGAGGTTAGAGGCCAAATGTTGCTGTTATTTGTTTTGTTCTTTACGTGTTTTAGATTAGCGTATCGAGTTTTATTGTACTGCCGCGTTCATAAGTGCATGACCACTTTGAGGAAGGCATTTTTGTAGCTACTGCCACATACAGGATATGAGGTGCATTGTTAAACAAATGGAATTAGGCAAAAAGAAGGACCTATTAGCTTCCCTTAGATACTAATAACTCATTTTTAAACAGCATGTTTTTATTATTTAATTAATGGAAATTGCTTCAATGGATTTCCATACTTTGTCTTGCAAATTAAAATATTTTTTGATAATACAGCGTCGGTTTAGATGTTTAGGTAATATTTGAGTTTAAGTAGAATTTCAGTGTCGGAAGATTTTCGCTACTGTCGATATGGACCGTATAAGTCACTGCGTCATTGTAAAACAAAGGACTGTTGATTGCTAAAAATAATGACAAACTTCAAAGCCACCACCCATCGGGGATATAGCTCAGTGGTAGAGCAATCGACTGCAGATCGATAGGTCCCCGGTTCAAGTCCGGGTGTCCCCTAAAAATTTTTTTTTTCTAGCACCTCTTTTTTTATTTAGTAATGAAATTATTCTTTCAGATGCAGATCCAAATCAGTGGCACGTCAACAGCCCATAACAGTCCACTGCTGGACTTGAGCCTTCGTCACAACCGTGGAGGGCTTTGCCATAATCTCCACTCCTGGCAGGCGGGTTGGAAATCGCAGTGTTCAAAAACAAACAAGGAAACGCTAATGCCCGTTTTCTGGTCTAAGACATTGCTTGGTCTTGGTTTCATGTGGTGCCCAGCAGAGTAGATAGAATTGTACTAACCTTTCGACTGAGTGTCGTAAACTGTGAGTGACTGAATAAAAATTATTTGACTTTGACTTTGACTTTGACTTTGAAAAAGGCGACTAATATCTTAGACCAGAAAATGGGCAGCAGCGTGAACTTAGCTCAGTTAAGGAAAGGCACACGTTGAATAAGTGCTTCAGAACTTGCAATGTGCGACTGACTGCGTTTCGAGAATGCTGACAACGTTCAATGTGAACTCTTTATTGTATTGTACTGGGAGTTTGGTCGGGCCCCATTGCTAGCGGGAATATATTATTTTCGTAATACGAAATTCCGCTTCCCGCCATCTGTATCTATATACGCAACGGATTTCAATGTGGTTTTCAACAATAGATAGAGTAATTCAAAAGGAAGTTTTATAAGCAAGAAAAAAAGGGTAGGTAGGGGTAAAGTAGGTGTACGCGAACGAAGTCGCGCCGGGTCCACAATTCTTCCGGGTCTAGGTCTTTTATAATTTGTTACGTTAATAGCTACTAAGACGACCGACGACGATGTAAGATTTTACACAAACTAAGAAAATTGCATAGGAGTCCAATGATTTTGGTTATTTTTTACTGAGTAAAATGACAAGGATTCGCAAATAATTAATAGAAACTGTTTTCTTGAATAAATAATCAAGTCAGGTGCTTTAATTTAAGTTCATAAATAAAAGAGACCATGGAAAATCAAGTTAGTAAACCAGTATGGAATATAATCTCATAAACTCATCATTCTCAACGGGAATTTTAAGGCATAAAATATAATTCTATCATAAATTGCTATTAATGTGATATAGTTTAAATTTAAAATTATAATTTGGCGAGCATATTCATAAATTGGCCCGTTATGACTTGGCATAATTTTTTGATTAAACATTCAAATCTCATCTCTTCTGATCTCTATCGAAATCTTTTGCATACCAAGCTAACCTATGAATTGCTCCTCATTTTTTATGTCACAGGCGGAATAACATTTCAATTATCTCTTTCTTACCCACTTTCTTCATAGCGGAATGAAATTATTTAGTATTAATTACAGCGACAGAAAGATACACTTGTGAAAAATTCTTAACACGCATATCAACTTATGTTTGCAACTCAAACGAGGCTAACCACAAAATGATTGAACAAAACACACCATTATTAGGTACAGAAAAACCCGCTTTACCTCTTAGCCTAGCAGTAGTTACCTATATAGGTTTTACTACTTTTTTTTAATAATAAAGGAAGGCAAAACAGCAAGTGAAATGCAATACCACTGAAAAAGTTACGATAGCTCCAATGACATCGCGGGCAACATAACTAATTTTACGATCCCTACTCGCTAACACTGTGACCCCATCCCACCCAATGCAGCGGTTTCCCACGACTGTCCACCGTGAAGGTCGGCTGACCTTGTGAATTTCGACCTTCCGACTTTAGGGACACCGGTTTTAGAGACCGACTTATAAATAAATACAATCCAGTTTGTAATGGAAACCGGTTTGTCCTCTTTAGGGGACACCAGGACATCTTAAGTAGTTCGACCCCAAATCGTTTAAAAGTGTATCAGAATGTCTGCCGCCACGAAAAACTACAAGGATATTGTATTACTGTTTATATTTAGTCTGGCTCGCATATGTTTGTTTGGTCACGTGCTGCGTAAACCCCAGGGATACGTGGGAATTAGGTGCACTAGGTATCTAGAAAGAGCTCATAAAACCCAAGAAACTATGAATTGATATCGCCGAGTTGGATACGAGAGCCAACGGCTTTCGATGTGAGGGTGGCGAAGATTGGGCAAAGTGGAGATTAAAGGGCAGGAAAGCGGACCCTGGCAGATCCGGGAGTGAGCGTTCGGATGATTATGATAATTATTTAGTCTGTTTCGTATTTATGCTGCACATATATCTCTTCCGGCCACGTGCCGGAAGACGCAGCGTGGGTAGGCCTTCCACAAGGTGGACTGACGACCTGGTAAGGATCGCAGGTACCAGCTGGATGCGAAAAGCACAGGACCGGCCTTTGTGGAGATCTCTGGGGGAGGCCTATGCCCAGCAGTGGGCGACTTCTGGCTGATATGATGATGATGATGATGATGATATATCTCTCCCATGGCATACCACTTCGTAATCTAAGTGGGGTGCCACTGCCAGTGGTTTTGCGTTGTTTTGAAGCAAAGTCTAGACTACTTTCGTTCTCAGTCGAAAGATTCATACATCTGTGTTAAATGTTCATAATAACTATAATTCCACCAGGATTGAGTGTAACTTTGGAATGCAAATACCTATGTATTATAATGACGTCATCGAGCATTGCTATGACGTCACAGTCGAGTGTTGAGCCAGTCGGAATGCTCGGCGTGTTTGCATGGTTTTCCTTATTAAAATTTTATGCCTCAGGATCGATTCAAGGAGAAATTCTAACACATTTATCCTAAATTGTTTTCGCTGACTGAAATTGTTTCAGACGATGACTTTATTTTTATAGAATATCATTCAGACATTTACGTTAAGATGACTAAAGCCTTCTTGATGTATTTAAAAGAAGGCAAATATTGGTCTGTTTAGCCAGCGCAACATTTGAAGTAACAGAAAATACCTGTATTCAGGGCCGCCGGCCGCCTCAAAGGTAGCAACCGACACACAGAGCATCTTGTTTTTTGTTAAAAAGTTACTTGTTCAGTCAGCCGTATAAACATTGATGTCATAGTCTCGAATTACTCATATTTGCATCACAAATATGTTTAAAGCGTACATTAGACAGTTTTGCTATGTGACACCGGTAACGGTATGGGTTACGTCAACACTTTAACTGTCTTAGTGTAATATTAAGGCGAGATCATCGTCATCAGCAGCCGAGTCAGGTTAAGCTAACGTCATTGAGAGTCAAGGGTTTTGTGAGATCTCCACAAAGGCCGGTTTTGTGTCTTGCGCATCCACCTGGTATGTTGGTCCGCCCAGTGGGAGGCCTACCCACGCTGCGTCTTCCGGTACGTGGTCGCCACTTGAGAACTTTACTGCCCAATCGGCCATCTGTTCTGCAAGCCACGCGCCCTGCTCACTACCACGGTTAACAGTGTGGTAAATATGCAATAGAAAAGCTTCAAATACTGAGAAAAGCATGAGAATCATAACATTGAGAGGAAGATAGGCCAGAGCCAAACCTAAAAACGCAGTAGCGTTTACCGCAACCTGTCTGCAAATCGCAGAGATTATTGCGATAATCTTTACTAATGTGAAATGTCCTAATAAGAACAATCTCGTTATTGTTTTGATTGAACGGATGCGGTGCCGGCCTTCGAGGTTCCTGTAGACATTTCACTTCGAACTCCTGAGGACTTCTGACTTCTGACAGGACTTCTGAGTGAAATGAACGCCATTGAAATGTTTATAGACAGCCCGGCTTTTACTTCTTTATTAGTACTCATGCGAAACTCATGCGAAGACAAAACAGGCCCGCAACTCATTCGACCTAACAACAAGACTAAATTATCAATTTAAAACAATTACAGCGCGCTAAGAACTGCATCAACGCCAAAGACCGTAACAGTAAACCCGATATTCGGGGCTCTTCAACCATTTCTGTGGGAAAAAACGTGCGAAAAGATTACGTTTTTCTCACAAACCATTGTTGGGGAGATTTTATTAAACCGAAAGAACCAATTTATTCTGACCGCGTGTTGGTTGTGTAGCTGTGAAATCGTTAATATGGAATTGTACGACCACGGATATAAATATAGTTAGGCGCTGGTATGTGACCTAACGTGTCCTATTATACCTAGGTATACAAGGCATAAAGGTACAAGAAGACAAACTAATTACATACTTAAAGTCGCGTAAAATTACAATACAAATGTGCGTTTAAATGGTTGTGAATAACCACAATGCTTACTTTTAGAATGTAAATGACACGACCACAAATATGTGTTTTGAAACTTGAAACTTTAAATTGACTAGTTAACAATGTCATCTTAAACTAACAATTTTGTTTCTTTATCCTGATTCTGATACAGTGATGTAGCTTATACACCAGAATGAAGTACAAGCATCATCATCATCATATCAGCCGAAAGACCTACAGAGATCTTCATAAAGGCCAGTCCTAGGCCTTCCGCATCCAGCTGGTAACTTCGATCTTTACTAGGTCTTCGGTCCACCTTATGGGAGGCCTACCCATGCCGCGTCTTCCGGTACGTGGTCCCTAAGTAAATTACTACATTACAGAAATGCTGAGTAGGTGCGGTATGTAGTTCCCACGTGACCATGCTAAACCGAAATTCGCTCGAGCAGAGTACTGGGCGAAAACTAGTGTACAACATGAACAAGAAATGACAAAATATAAACTAATAAGTACGTGATTTTATTCCGGACCGAATCGAGTAGAATTAAAACTCCAATGTAACAGATCAACGTTAAAAACCGCCATAAATTCCATGTAACGGAATAATCTTTGATGTGGTGTTGCTTCGCTATGTAACCTAATAGTTAGACAGTTTTGACTTTGTTCAGATAAAATACGAATTTCAACCATTATTTGTTACATTACAATTTTGTCTACAAAATCAATTCAAATTTTTTTCAAAACATTAACATTCTGACGTGTATATCTGTGTATGTGGCATATAACTCCCAAACGGATAGATCGATTTCAATACTAGTGAACTAGTTTAATCAAGATGGTTCTTGCTTTGATTCATCAAAATGCGTTCAGTAGTTTGGTGGACTATTATTAAACTTTTTTGGTGTTTTCCCGCCATTTGTCGATTAAGTTACCTATCTGCAAAATCGAATTTAATTAGGAAAGACTCAACACCCACTCTTACACCAGCCTGTTATCACCAGGCCCTTAGAACACCGAGAGACCTCCATACTCCTACCCCACGAGCCGAAGAATGCAGCGAGTGTAATATGACAAAGTGTCCGCGCAAGACCGCGAGAGCGGCGCACGCGCAACCGGTCGTAACGGTACCGGGTACCTCATAGTTCAAGACGAGAACACTTTCTTTGGAGCTATGAGGCCCTGGTAGCTGCGAATGGTCGGAATCCCTACCAAATAGTGATCGTTGTAGAAGGTTATTGGAATACCTAGTAAGTAATTGGTTTGGTTGCAAAGTGTATACCTCTAATTGGGTTATGTATCAGAACATCTGTTATTTTATGTGTTACTTTTGTATATTGTTATACATATGCTGTTGGTGTACTTTATAAAATAAAAAAAGGTGTTCGTGGCATTTTGAGTAAAGTGAATAATATCTATTATTTATTGAGTTTTTTGGCATACTAGGAGAAACAGGTACAAAGTTATAGACGACAGCGAACACTATACAAAGTACCTACTATATAGATCGATGCAGTTTTTTGGGCATTGCTAAGTATTTAGGATCAGGCTATGTTTCAAAAGACAATGCAAAAATGCTTTCTAAAGACGTTCATCACGGTTTTGTTAATATCGTCACCATGTCCTAGTATTTTATCCATGCTACTCGTACCTACATTTGCGAAGAATGTATATTTCGCATAATCGAAATTAAATTTTATTATAACAACAGGTGTTTCTGATACGCGTGAACCATAGCGAATTGCCAGTCACATTGTTTTGTAGACAGAGCTAGACCAAGGCTATGTAAAATAGCGGATCGAAAGTCTAGTGAGGATGCCTAGGTATTTAGTGTTTAAGTCTCTTAAAGTAATTATTACTGAAACTGTTGTTTAACCTGCTCTCATCTTAAAATACCGTACGTACATACGTAATACGTACATTAGTTGAATACTAACCGATGTCCTTACGGTGAGGGAAGACATCGTGATGAAACCTGCACATTCAGGCGACTGAATGTGTAACCATTATCCAATCCGGTCAGGTTCCCCTGGTAGCAGGGTCACGAAGGTCTGATGGCAGTCGCTCCACTGTAATTACCTGATCGGCCAAATCCTGGATCATGGTCAAAGCGGAACCCGGGCCCTCGTGCGCGAGAGCACATCCGGGACATTAACGCCAAGATGAAATATAAAAAAATCAGATAGATTGAGCTACTGACTGACAGACAACTGTCAAAAATTGGCACGATCACCACCACCGTACACGACTTTGCTCTTTAGTACTAATAACAATAAGTACTCTTTCTCCAATACTGCCAGTTTTAGACTCAATGAGTTAATAATAAATCAATAGTCAATGAGAAAATATTTATTCATAACAAGCTTTTATGATGATCTGTATAGTACTCATAAAGATCATTCCAAAGAGTCCAAACACAATGGAGTTATCTTATTGCGTTCATTAGTTCCTACAACCACATTCCGACTCCATCATCAGACCAGCACCATGGTACCATATTAATGGATTGTCATCCACGTAACATAAGTATACCAAATTTCAGCTCAACCATACCAAGAAATGGTCGAAAAATGGTTTACTAATTTTGAAGGACAACTTACATACGAACAGTGCAAGTTAAATAAGCTTGTAAAAATAGCGGTAGACCGTATATTTTCCATACATTCTAGTAACAGTTCTAACGTTACATAGGAATCCAATTCGCCGCAAGTCAAAGCCCTTTCACAAAGAAAGGAAACGTTGCGTTGTGCTTTGTCTAATACTATTGTAATATATTCCAAATTGTCGCCAGAATGAGTCGCTTTAGGAAATAAAAGTGTATTTGCTTGTTCTTCTGTTTCTGTGTGTTTCTGGCGAGGTTAGAGACATAATTTTAGGTCAAACGAGATGGTACGGTATAGTGTTACGAGCGAGTTGTTGAAGAGAAAACGAATATGTAACTAGTAGCATATTTTTATTCTATATTGTGAATGTTGTGTATCTGCTTTTCTTCTATAACATCTCGCTTCTGTAGGCCTGCTGGCTTTTTAGAAATAAGTAGTGCCTGTTGTGTCGTTTATAATTGTTTATAAAATAAGTAAATGTGTAAAATAACATAAATTAATGTATGCGATGAAATCGTCTAAAGGCTAACCAGAAAAACAACTTTGATATTGCTGAAGGTAGTAGATACATGTTGTTAAAAATATTTTCTAAATTAATCGGCTCTATTTTTTTTAAATTTTAACGATTGCGCAGGTTTTGTCTCGTGAGATATCTAATTAGATTGTAGTTTACGGTCCAATTAGAACCCTATAAAAACGTGAATCTAACTTAAATGCAACAATCATTTATCAACACAATAAAAACAATTAAAAAGCACTGGCATTCATAAAACCATTTATCAAACAAAATGCCTCTAAAGTTTAAACCGAGTAGTCGACTTTCCAAAGAGATTTTTATGTACCATTGAGAAAAGAGATCGTATTCGGTCGGCCATTAAAATAACTAGAGGAAAGACCCACACGCGTGCCGCTTGGACCAATTAAACCATTTAGAGTTCTTTAGCATTCCTCGTTTGCGGTTGACTTATGAGCTCAATCATGCACGTGACATCAGGGGATCTACTAACCTATAGTTCGGTAGCTTGAAGTATAGTATTTTGGTATCCCTCCATCTCAAAAAGAGGGGTGTACGTTGACGTGTGTATCTGTATGTCTGTCTGTGGCTTCGTATCTCCCTAACACCTGGAGCGCTATTGTTGCGCTTCAGTTGGAAGCTTGGAAACCAGTTTGATTAGGATCAATTTGCGCTGCGCTGCACTGTGCGACGCGGTACTGCAATGGGTTCTGTATGTTAGACGTGCCGCGTCGCACCGCGCCGCTCAAGTACATCTAGCTCTATGTAAAAAATAACCATCTTGACGTTAATGCCCCGGTTGTGCTCTCGCGCACGAGAGCCCGAAGTGCGCCTCGACCATGATCCAGGATTTGGCAGATCAGGTAATTACAGTGGAGCGACTGCCATCTGACTTCCGTGACCCTGCTAGCAGGGGAACCTGACCAGATTGGATCATGGTTACACATTCAGTCGCCTGAATGTGTAGGTTTACATAATATTTTGTAGAGACACTTAAATACGAGTATAAGAAAGGGTGTTTAAAATAAAATATGAACAGTTTTAATACTAGGGTTCATCGTTAACTTGAAGATTACAGTTTCTTACGACCAACATATTTGCAACTTTATTAGCAAGCAATAGTTGTCAGCTCTAAACACAGCTACACTACGCAATGTACTGCAATATTGTAGCGGAACACGTTTAGTGCACACGTCCTATTTATGTTAATTTTAATTAAATATATACTATTGGATAGTTTGGATTGGTAGATTAGATACTATAAGGCAGATTTTCATTTATTTATTTATATATTCAATACAATCTTAATTTAAAAATTAAGATGCAGAGTCTATCCCTCCCTATAGATTGTTAGGTTAGGTTAGGTTAGTGTTTAGGAGCCGCTTGGAACGAGAAACTGTTCCTTTTTTTAGTGACCCAAACTTCCGAGTTTTCGTAGCAATAAAACTTACATATCTTTATGTAAATGTGTGTAGAAGTAAAAAACCGGGGTGCTTTTATCCTCTTGGCAGTTTCGCTTTCCAGACACATGACAGTCACATTATTTTTTTGGCGCCCTCACAGTCTAGAAATTCCTCGCCATAAATGTCTTAATAATCAGAGTCATACAGACTGCTTTTACTGTCGGAGACCGGGCGAAGTGGAGAAGAATTAGTAGGTAAGCGGTACTGGCAGAAGCCGGAATAAGCGCTAGGATGACAACGACGATGATGTCTTTTCATACATTTAAACTCTCACGGACTTCACTGTTAACTTACTAAATCGCGGGATGCTATTATTTTTCGGAAAACGCTCCCTAAGCCTAACACACTTGGGAATTTTCGAAATCGGTTCGGTAGTTTTAGCGATTATATCCCTAGTAAATACATATTATCATGGTACCATTCATAGGTACTCAAAGTGTGAACGCACAATGTGAATTTCACACTATGCGTTTTGAACTTATTTTTTAAATATTGAGCCGTCTTAACCGTCAACTGTCAGTTCAGTAAAAACATAAAGTAAACATTACGGTACCTTGAATCCATTATCGATAATTCATTCAACAAAGTCACCAGTCACTATCGTTAACGACTCTAGACATGTCTCTATCATGAGTAGTGCTGCACTTTCGATACAGCAAAATATCGATAAACAAATATGGTTTATTATTTATTGATTATGGCCGTTGGCAGCATAAATGATCCTATGCCACAAATAATTAATACAAAGGAATTAACCTTGCAATCGCAAAGGAATCTGAAGGATATTAATTTGAATGGTCTCAAAATTCTCGTTGGGATCTGGTCTACAGCTCTCATTCTCACTTTGATATTGTGGTGAATTTCATCAACCATCATCATGCCGGCGTTATGTCCCGGTTGCGCTCCTGCGCGGTACGTGAGGGCCCGATGTCCGCCTACCTACTTCTGCGCATTGTGCAATACTGAAAAGTAATGAAAGTAGAGATATCGCCATAACAAAAAAGCGATATCGCTATTGGGGTACAATACAAATTAACCTTTGTCTCATAAAAGATATCAATACCCTAATACCCTTGTCAAGTCACGTAAGCCACTTCCAGTGAATAGGACTGGACGAACTGGAGAGCTTGTTATTTATATTACAGCGACCTGCCCCGGCTTCGCACGTCTTCGAGGGGTTTCTTTATTATAATGTCATATTGCACATAGAAACCTTCCGGAAGAAATTCTCTAATATACAAATACGCGGAAATCGGCTTTATTTAAACTTTGGAAATTCGCATAAAAATAAGTGCGCGTGCGAAAACATGCTAACTGATATTTATCACTTACAACAGAAACTTAATCGATACAAGAATTTGCAAACTGTAAAAATATACCTCTTTTTTACTTTAAGTACGTTGCACAGGGATGAAAGTCCAAATTTTGATATTAAACTTACTTATCTCGTCTTCAGATGTTCTCGCAAATTTACATACTGTAAAAAATGGGACATTATGGGACAATGGGACAACTCCAACTGTCGCGTCGCTCAGTCTATTTTCACAAGCACCATATCAAATGCTTTATCGGTACAATCACACTGTTCACGTCATATCGCAACGTCCTTGCTGTATACATAATTATATACCTCCTAGTATCAAGATAAGGACTTTCAATTGCAATAGGTATTAAACTCCTGCGCATCCAAAATTTTGTTCTTTCGGTTTGTTGTAACGGGCTTACCAAGCAGGTTTCGAGAAAAATCAAATAATCATGAAAAGATGCGAATAGGTCTATATTTATTAGTATATTTTATTCAACTGGACTAAAAGAGTGGACTAAAAAAATACTAGATGGTCCGATCAAATCCACTCAACGCTCAATATAAAGCTGCATTATGCTCTTTATATAGGTATCTCTGGAGTTACGAACGCGAAAGAGACCTGTTGGAACTCCGGGCTGAATGTTGGCAGGAGGTGGCACAGGACAGAGTGGAATGGAACCTCATACTCAAGATTCATTTTGGGTCGTTGCGATAACACAGTAAGTTGTAAGTATTATGCACTTCATTATGCTAAGGACAGATGCCGGTAGAGAAACATCGTAAAACAGAAATTGACTGTTCGTCGGAGGATTCACGACCCTCACCCCCGAACTAATTAGGAACATGACGCGAGGAGGAGGAAAAATATGGGCCACGACCCGCGACAAGTATCTATTAAAGCATCAAATGTAGTTATGACCTTACCTTTACTACAGACCTACACTCATTAATTGCCTTGAAATCACGTAAAGACGAATATCTTTTTGATCTTCAATTAATCAGGAGAACCGGTATCATTTATCGTTATTAACAAAAGAAATTACTTATATACTTATATATAATCATATGTACAGTAATAACAGATTATGGATCTACAACTAATAATCACCGACTATCTCCTTATATGGTCATAAAGAATTGATTTCTATGAAACAACTAAAATCGCATGAAAATACGTTGAGTAGTTTTTGAGGTTATCGTTTCGAATCAGACTCAACAAGGACTTTGTTATATACTCGTAATAGGTATGTAGTGATAACCTAACCGACGGAAAAACGTCGTATAACTCCCGATTAAGTATAATATTCTTCAATATTTCCTTAACTACTATACCGATTTTATAGAAACAAAGCTAAGAACCATCTCGAATAAACTAGCTTTTAAAAGAACCGCATCAAAATAGGTCCATCCGTTCGGCAGATACGATGCCACAAACAGATACACACCTCCAAAGTCATACGTCAAACTCATTACACCTCTCTTCTTTCGTCAGGAGTGTCATGATGCGTCATCAACTTGTCACTCCGTCACTTTGACCACACACCGGCAACCATGCAATGAGATAAATTGGGATTGCGCCGAAAGTTATTGAAAGTAACATGAAGTTCATTAACTTCATGAAAGTAAACGTCTCGATTTCGTAAACGAGATGCCGCTCCCTGCAATTACGTCCATGGAACCCTAACCGGTGGAAACGCACAAAAAACAGAGAATTTCATCTTATGGAGACCACCTTTCAAAAAGTCTGTTGCATAAGCTACTATGAAATATAACTGTAAAATAAATATAAGCTATAATAACGATGAAAATGAAATATTTGTTTGGGTAATCTTTGCAATACTCTAGAGATTGTTAATAACTTTTTGTTTATTAACGGAACCGAATAGATTTTACGATTTAAAAAAAAAACAGTTCCAGGTGGCCCTGTAAGCCCTGTCATAATTTATCCGTCATTTAACAGAAGTTGTTTCTGTCCAATAGCACAGCAGTATTTTGACAACCTGACTTGTGACTAACGCCATCTGTTGGATTTTGAAATCGCGAAAACCCTCTGAACATAAAAAACAATAATGTTAATAAAGTATAGAACCTCGTCCTTTTGTTTTTGAATCGGATAAAAAGTCTTGATACCTTTTAGGAAACTACGTCAGAGGGAAAACCTGACCTACCGGGGTCAGAGTAGGCCAAGTAGCGGGCGGAAGCCAAGTTTTACATTACAACCAAAATCGAAACCTTACCCGTTCAAGATATTACGTATACCAACGTAAACATTTGCACGACAGCATTGACAGTAAGTTATAAAATATCTTTCGAGATCAAAACATAACGTAATCCATCAGAAATAGACCGGTATGGATAATGACGTGCTCATAGAAAAATGTGGAAACCAAATACAACGTAAAGTGTTTAAGATTGTGGTCGTGTTTATTAAATCTTTTAACGTGTAATATGAGTCTTTAGACAAATTTTGTTATGAACTTTACCATAATGTTGTGATATCTCACCAGTTATTTTAAGGAGTGTCGGAGTAAGGGACTCGTAAGCGAGAGGTGCCGGGGTCGAATCCCAATGCGGCCATGTACCAATGACTCTTTTCTGCGTTATGTACATTAGTTGAATGCTAACTGATGCTCCTACGGTGAGGGAAAGTATGATGATGAAACATGCACATTCAGGCGACTGAATGTGTAACCATGATCCAATCTGGTCAGGTTCCCCTGTAACAGGGTCACGGAGGTCAGATGGCAGACGCTCCACCGTAATTATCTTATATGTTAAATCCTGAATCATGGTCAAGGCGGACCCCGGGCCCTCGTGCGCTAGAGCACATCCATAACATTAACATGAAACCCATGTGGGTCTGGCAAAGTATATTATTTAAGTTATTACTTTGTATTTAATTGGAAACAGTTAAATAAATGTCGTACTTTTAGTTCCCTTCTCTTGGACATTCCAAGCTAAAAAAGTGGATCCCCTACTACCAAAATTCGTCGAGCTACATCTATTGAGACAGTAGACATCTTACCAGATGACTGATAATATAACGTTGACAACAACAGTAATATCAAACAAGCAAAACTCACGCAAACTAATGTCGTCAAAACAAATAACATAAACATCATACTTAAGTTAGAATAGTACTTACACGTCCGTCTGTGCTAACTTAGAAATGACGCCACCCACCACTCAGTGAGTCAGTACTCAGTAGCAACACTAAGGGTGTTATGGTTGTACGCCATACAATAGAATTGTAAACATAGAATGTGAATGTAGAAGGTATAAACATAACATACCTATGTCTACGTATGGGTGTATGTGAAGTTGTGGACTGAATAGGTACTTGGGGAGGTTTAGCTTATAGCAAACGTGATCGTCTCCAGCAATACTGTTAATAATGTACGTACACAGAGAGAAGCTGTTATAGTTAACATCCTTAACCTAAGCGAAAAGTATAAAGAAAACATATTGACTAAGCCTCAATATGACTGCAAGATTAATTCACGGCTTTTTATCTTTAAGGATGGTTCTATTGTATTTTAACGTTATCTTTTACGACCAGCTGTAAAGATAGACAGGGAGACTCATATTCACTTGCGATGAGAAAGTACACGTGATGTTCACATGATCCTGGGTATAAAATTGCAGTGGAGGGAATGCGTGGTAGCACCCCAAGAAGAACCCAATGAAGCATCGAAATCAGAAGATATGTACGAATGAGTAATGTATATCTCGAATGTAATTAGTTTAATTTTAATTTCAACTACGACTAATTAGGTGGTTATCGCAAAGTATATTATTAAAAGTTTGACTCCGCATTATATATATGAGATCTTTTTCTGGAATTTTCAAGGTCTTCAATGAAAATGCTACAAAATAGAAAGTAACTAGCTCTTTTCTGCGTCTTCTTCCGCGTAAAATTATAACATTCCAGACCTGTTCCCGCAGGAACCACAATAAATTTCGGGATTAATTATAGCCTATGTGCTATTCTGCAAAGTTTCGTCAAAATCCGATCAGTAATTTTTGCGTGAAGGAGTAAAAAACATCCAAACATCCTTAAAAAATTACGCATTCATAATATTAGTAGGATATTATATTATGTATACAAAGAACTGTCTATGTGGTACCAATGCAACGCTATATCTATAATTGATACTGTCTTATCGGATTCTAATCATAATCTGCGATAAGAACTATAATTATATCTCTCCAAACATTTTTAAACGTTATTATTTAATTGTTATGAACGATTGTATACCAGTGACCTGTGCATACTCTAGTATGTGAATTGTAATTAATTTTAAAATATATCCTCTTAATAATCGCGTGTAAATTATTTCCTTATAGACTTAGTCTTCGTCATAGCTTGGCGTTATGAGTATGACATCAACTATGATTTCATCGGCGATTTGTATGAAATTATTGGATATCTAGTTGTTTTTGTAGGTTTTATTTTTGTTATCCAATATTTTTCGTGAATATTCTCGTAGTCATTTTTTAATCTCCATATTTTGGGTATTTTTTTTTATTCTTTTCATTTCATTGTCAACATTAAAAAAATGTAAGAACATTAGGTGAATTATTTGTAATTAGTGTATCAATAAACGAGCCGTTATTGTCATAGTACTTTCATACTAAAGACAACAATTTTCCATTGTTGACTCTTATGCCTTTCCTTCAAATACGATGTTTATTATTAGAGGGACAATATTATGTCTGCGGCGCGCTCGTTGAAGTCTTTTACTGGCTGGCTAACCTAATTCTGATTGTCCCATAACCCAGATCATGCTACAATTTTAGAAAACGCACTAGTGGGACGTGCAAGTAAACAAAAAAAGAATGACATTCAAAATTTACAAGTTAAAACCTCTTTTGTTTACTCTCAACTTTTTATTGCTGGCACAAAAAATTAAAAGTAAATCGGAAGAGGCAAAAAGTTTAATATACAATCTGCGATCGCATTTTCTGAAATCGTTATACATTCTATCCATTAGTCATGTCATGATAGATATAAAGTATAAACATAAAACAAGCCTTGAAGACATATTAGCACTATGGAATGTAAATTCTGAGATAATTATTTAACAATTTACATCACTGGCGACTACACGGGCGGCGTTAAAAAAAACACGTCTCCACCAATAAACACCGCGAATACGTTTTATAACCTCAAAGAAAAAAAAAACTCGAAACCGTTTGAAAATACCGAAATCCCCTTATCATTATCTCCGGCGGAATTTCTTCTTGAAAACAGTTGTTTTCACACAAAAGAATGCTCCAAACGTACGCAAGACATTATTTCAATACTCAACACACACTTTTCAACACTGCAAAGTTGACACGTACGGTTTATTTGTGATATAAACTGCCCGTGAATTTTCGTACCGAAATAAAAATGGCGGCGCGAGATATTGCCGCGTCGACTTGCGTCGGCCAACTGACTGGCTGGCGGAACTGTCAAACTGGATAGCGCGCGCTTGTGTGCGTAGCGGCCAGTGTGTGCGCCGACGAAGCCTCGAGCCTCCAGTTTGAATCTCGAACTAGAATACTTGAATGGACGAGGCAAAGTCACAGCCTCAAGCGCCTTGTGTTGTGCCAAGAAAAAAAGAGTAATTACACTTTTTCAAATTGATGCGCCTATTTTTTGGTAGTTAGCTCTGAACCAAGTTTGATGTCAAGGTCGGTTTTTATTTTAATTTTGTGATACAATTTTTGCTGTAAACGCAGTTCTTAGACGATTGTGTGTATTGTTTTTGTGTTTGTTGAAAATGCCTTTAGAAGAATTACCTACACAGCAAACCGAGTCACACCTATGTTACTATGACTGTGGTTATGAATGAACATTACTCGACCACATAATACTCATCTTGAATCATCAAAATATGCTAAGACACTAATTCTCGTAGAGTCCTACTCAACGTTCTAAAGTAGTTACCTAACATGGACCTCATCATTTATGGTGACCTTTGGTTTTGTTCTTATCTTAGAGGAAGGCCAACGAGGATCATGGGATCGGCACCACTGATTCCTCAACCATCCAAGCTCCAGTTACCGTCAACCGGCCGCATATTTGCCATTTTACTTTTTTAAAGATCTTCGAATCCGATTTTAACTTACCCGATAGCAAATTCTATAGCTTAAACTTCAAAGCGACATCTTGAAGACAACCTTCAGAGTCTGGAGAAAGGTATGAGCCTACCCATGCTTTCTCAGCAAGCGAGAGAGTCTCTGTTAAGATTGTTGCTGTCATGGGAAGCGGCGGATATTAGCTTTCCAGCACGTAGGTGAGTCGTTATAATAACATATCGCGTTAAAACTCGCCATTGTAAACGTTTATATGCGTTAGTTCTATGAGATATTTAGCTGGTAGACGTTGCAGATAATAACTTGATTGCTTATAATAGAAACTAAGGGAAACGAAAAACAAACACTGAATTTGTAGCAAAGGAGATTTTGAGAGGTTTGAGACTAACGAATCTGATATTTAAGAAAATTTAAAGTCATCTAATAATAATAATAAAATAAAGTATTTATTTCGTTCTTCACAAACAACCTTAACGATAGTATACATTATGAAATTTGGTATTTAAGTAATAATCGATTGCACTCATTTAAGTAGTTATAAGATAATAGGCGTAGACGCTAAAATACTTTGCAGAATTATCAAAGGGTGGAGGAGTATTAAAAAAAATTAAAATATCTTAGAAACAGCTATTCACATAGCATTTAACACTAAACTACCCTGCGTAAAGCACCCTGCAGTAGCAGCATAAAGTATCATAGATAGAGTTTCTGGCTTCGATATAAGAGTAAATTTTAAAACCCCGGTTACAGCCACTTACACTGACCTACAGCAATCTCCTTCGAAACATGTCGTAGGATAAAATTCCTCGTTTAAGTAGGCACGCAAAATGTGGTAAGAAAGGTTGAGATGACATGTATACAGGTACATAAAGTACCTGCCTACTTGTGAAGTTAAACCACACAAGATAATTATACTCAATAATTTTGCAAAAGCTATGTGGTGTAGGTAAAGAATATATGTATTTGCTTAGCCCCTCCTCTAACAGTCCTCTTGTCTAAGGTATGGCAAGAAAACCACTGACAATCAGAACAATCAATAAATATTTTTCGAAATAAAGGAATCAAAGAAAATACCGATCGATGTGGGTATTAATACACATGAGCCAAAGGGTGGACGTTAAAAGCAGGCTGCCTAACAACAATATTATTAACAATCACTGTTTTCAGACTTTGATTGCACCTACAGGCCGCATGATTAGTAATGTCATTGTAATGCATTGTTTACTTAGCAGATAAAATGAAACTTATATTACTTACAGTCAAAATTTAACACTACCTGTAAGCATGGCAAACAAAAGTCAAGAATTGACTTATGTGTTTATTACAGCAGGCTAAATCCAGTAGACAAAATTAAGAAGCAAAAAGCGTGCGAACAAATCAAAGTAGAATGTATTGTTAATAGAATAAAGTCAATTTTTGAATTAATTATATTAAGTTCCGCGTCGCTCCGCTTTTCAAAATGTGGATACAATAATGGACCTTTTTTATGAGCCATATGAATGTATGAATTTAGATGACTGAATTTAGCCACATGTAGCCACATAAGCGCAATACATAATTTAGTGAAGACCAAGGCGACCCATTTCCAAAGCCATGCACGCACACACAAAGCAACAAAACAAAAAAACATAACCAGAAAAAATTATACCTCCTCATAATTACTAGTCGTATAAGAGAGATAGAAATCTCCTTAAGAAACGATACAAATTTATGAAAATCACCAGAACCATACCGTTCCAATTTCTTCGGCATCCCAATAGGCTTATAGCAAAGGAGGGCAGTGTGGCGGTGAAATGCATCTTAGTCCGTCCGAGCGTAAAGCTGTCAAAACGTGACGCATTGGTGCACCATAGTTATGTGGTCTTGTGCTGCCAGCATACGGACGAACCAGTTTGTGTTCTGTGACTCTATGGATAACTCTACTTTGCCTCTACTTTATTTTTACGATAATCTGGACAAATAGCCGTCAGCGCAGCCTATGGACGTTTGCAATACCACCTTTTAAAAAACCTTTTCACCCGTTTATTGAGTAGGTGGCTTGATATCAGAATCAATTATTGTATGCTTTGTGATTTCAGTCATTAAGCAATTCTGATTTTGCAAGGATTTGGGGGATTTTTTAATTTCCTTTCGCATGTCGCTTTTGTCATGTCTATGATGTTAAATGGTATAACAATTTTTGTCATTTACCAGGCAGCTTAAATTTCTATTTTCTCTTACAAAAACACAGTATTACATCAGAAGTAAGTACTAGCCTCTAATGTTCCAGGATTACTTCAGTGGTTCATCTTCTAGTTGTCTTCTTTAGTTGTCATTCTTTGGAAACCAGTCGTACTTACCTTACCAATCTCAGCAAGTCGAAGTACTTGGAAAAAATTAAATTACCTGAAACAAAAATGGGTTACTTAGTTTACGAAGAATTGGTTTTGAAACTAATGCTGATGAAGTCATCTTCATCATAATCTGCAGCAGCAGTCAATGATAAAACTCTATCTTGCTCAAATCTGTCCGTCTGATACGTTTTGAAAAACATTTTTTTTTTTAATGTCAGTCATGAACTAGTTCCTAGAATTTATAAAATCATACTTTAGTTAAGTGTATGTACAATGTACAATTTACATAAGCAGGATGATTTCAAATTGATGATAGAAAGGGATACCAAACAACTTTTACTATGGCACCAACTCTGCAATTTCATACAAAATTGAAAGTGAATTCTGCCAAAATTTGTGAAACTGATTTTCTTTGCGATTTCAGAGTTTGTGCTATAGTAAAGTTGTTTGTTATCACAAGTATATGCATACGGTGTCTGTTTGTATTATCAATTTAAAATCAGCCTGCATTTGTAACAAGATAAACAACATAGTTAAAATATGATGTACGAGTAATTTACAAAGATGATGATGTCCTCCTCGCCGTTTTCGGCAAAGCATCTGTAGCAAAGGTATCCGACTGCCAAGCGAGAGATACCGGGTTCCAATCCCACTGCCGCCGCCATGTACCAATGACTCTTTTCTCAGTTATGTACATTAGTTGAACAGTAACTGACTCATCAAAAGATCAGACTCATCAAAAGAAGCAGGATAGGTTTTATAATATATTTACAATTTTACCTAAACTATTAAATATGATGGATAAGGAAGAGGTGTCATTTTCCTTGAAGTCATTCATTCCCTTGAATACTTTGTCCCCATCTCCTCATCACTTTTGAGAACTGCAATTGGTCTTAGAATTAAATAAATCTAGGTCACAATAATTGAAATGTGTCAGAGATTAGCCTCGATTTGTTGTTGTGCCCTTACTTTGGTACGTTGCAAAGTGGTCTGCATACATTTGTATTATAAATATGTCGATTCCCAATAAATATGTCCACTCGATTCTCCCAATTTAGCCTTATGCAGCGAAGTGATGTCATGGTTCTCTGTACAGCAGATGTCATCTGAGTCAGTATTAACATAAATAAGTTTTACAAAGGCTTTACAATAACTTTGAAGTTGGAGATGACCCATTTATAGACATTTGTTGTTTACTCGTTGAAAGTTTTATGGCTTCTTTTAATTACTGGTTTTAGGTCGATGGTTGACACATTTGTAACGTTAAGTCTCTGCATATGGTTGGTTGGGTAAGAATCTTAGAGCAAGAAAAGCTGCTGGCGCCTCGGCGGCCTTATTGCTGGGTAACACTGCTGACGCCCTGAGCGGTTCAGTTGTTCTGCCATGCAGAGGTCCCGGGTACGATTTCAGGCCGAGTTCAGTCGCCTGAATGTCTGGGTTCCATACGATGTTGTCATTGACTGTAAGAGCATCATTGCTCATTGCTTCTTTTTTATGATTTATAGTATAATTATTCACTGCCGTTCACCACAGAGCGAATTATTGCCGCTTATCAATATATCGGCTAAGTCCTGCGATAGGTGACTATTGACCAACCAACCTTGAATTTTTCCTAGACGAGTTTCAGACAAAAAAATAAATGTCAACACATTAGTCAAATAATGCTTTGTATCTTTTTATTGCTCAAAGTCATTAATTTCTGCGTATTATGAATCATGGGCTAGATTGCTGATTCACTAATAAATCGTAAGGACATCTGTTCTAGCTGTCATCTGTACACATGTTCATAATTCTATGAATTAATATAGAAATTCATTAATAATCTTGACAAGGTGGTGAGAGATTCGCTGTTAGAGAGTATAAGAATAACATATTTGGAATTTTAGTAAAGCAATGTTGTATTTAATAGTGCTCTAAAATTATATTGTAATCAAAAAAGTTAGTAAGTGTGTTAAAAGGATGTAAGTAAAGGTATATAGCAACATAACTATAGTAATAATAATAATTACAGTGCTAAATAAGTTTGTTCCCTGCATGTTCTTTATTTCAATTTTTATTTCTCTTCATTTGTTAAAGTACAAATTTGTAAATACCTTGTTCATTGTTTCCAATTTACAAGATATCCTTAGTCAAATTGCTATACTTCCTGTATCTATTTTGTACATTGCTTAATCTTATCTATAATTAAAGATAGTAAGACAGTTTGCTCTGGGGTGGAGACCTGGTGACCTGTAGCACAGGTTTCCCTAGTTCAGGCACCAGTCCCCACAAATATGTATATGTATACAACATGTTCTGATGACTTGTTAATGTACCTAGTTTCATATCAAATTATGTATACGTTGTTGTGGAGAAATAAATGAATTATTTATTTATTTATTTATTTATTTATAGGTAGCACGGCCGAGCAAAATCTTGTCAAAATCTTCATGTTTACAGATGTGCGGCAATACATTCTAATAGACACGGAAAACAAATTTATTTTATACTACGAACAGATAGAGCAGCCGTTGGCCAAAAAACATTGATTAATGAATCGTCTTGTGTTTTGTGAATACGCAACGGTCAATTTAATAGTGATCTTGCTACAATGCGATCAATGTGTGACATTTCGTAAGTGGTCAAATTGGTCATGTAATGATATGATGTTATGATATGGTGACATTTCTTAATCAAGGCGGCGATTTTTGCATTCAATTGTGTCTGTATTTTAATTGTGTTGTTTTATTCTTGAAAATGGCTGACCTAAAAGTAGTAGGTATATTGGTATGACTCGTATGAGTAGTAGTAGTTAGTATAAGTAGTTTACTCCCAGAACAGAAATCCAATTTACGGCTGAAATATTACTTGTGGACCCATTACTGGTAGGCTGGTGGGAACACGATTCAACACGAAGATTGAATAATCTGCTGACGATGACCCGATTTCGACGAAACTCGAACGAAAGAAAACGAACCTCCCTCGCACACCACCAACTTACTCGGTCGAATTATTGTTAAGTATTTACTAAAGTTGTTTCCCTACTTGCCTTCCGTAACGCAGCTTAACGGCCAGAGAGACTTAGAAGAGAAGAATGCCGACTGCACCATCGACAAGAGTTCGACTCTTAAATTTATAATGATGACGATATTAGGTATTTTATCGAAACAAGGTACAAATTGAAGCAGTAGCTAGCTTTCTAGACAGGCGTTGGTGTCTGGATTGCAGAAATTTACTGCCACAAATCCTGCCCACCTGCCCCACAAATCAATTTGAGCAACTATCTATACAGAGCCTAATAATAATGACTGGCTAGGTTACACCAAAAGCATGCCAGGAGCTGACAAAGATAAACGTGCTTACATCCAACTTAAAGGCCCAAAGTTGCGACTGTCTATGGGCAGCAGCGGGCCACCTAATAGAGTGGTCACCACCGCCTATAGACATCAGCAACACAAGGGGAGCTACCAATGCGTTGTCCGCCTCTAAAGAGACCTCTAATACCTATATCTCTCAAACGATTCCATGTATAGTCCAAAGACACACTGTGGCTTGGAGATCATTCCACATACGAATTGTACTAGCGAAACACGTTCTTTGGAAGTGGAAGAATCATGAGAGGTTCAGGGACCGTAGCAACTGAAACAACGTGGTCTCTATACGTATTCAGTTACGATGTTCTTGTAGCTATATATTCATTCACACCACGATTAAGTGAAAGTTACAAATGCGCTTAGGTGAGAAGTGCTTTTGGCATGTGGTAACCTTAACTCCTGACGGGCTAATCGCATACTGACTCACTAACCGTGGGTCTAATTAGCTGGCTTTATTCATCAGTTAGTCAGCGTGGCGCAAGCGTGGACGGTGCGCGGGCGCAGGGTTTACGCAAGATATTCTAATTGGCTCTAGAAGAAAAGCGGAAAAGTTCATGCCATACGCTATACTACTATTATATTGTACTAGTCCGCAGTAAATAAAAGCGGAAAACTTTATGCCATACGCTAGTCGGCAGTTTAGGATGCACATCGGTAAGTTACGGTTTCATATTTACACACACGCATGCGACAGAGACGACGCTCTACGAAGCTGAACTAGCCGATCTAGTCAGATTGGATTATGGTTACACATTCAGTCGACTGAATGTGCAGGTTTCATCACGATGTTTTCCCTCACCGTAAGAGCATCAGTTAGCATTCAACTAATGTACATAACTCAGACGAGAGCCATTGTAATTTTTTTTTTTTTATACCACTATGGTGGCAAACAAGCTTACGGCCTGCCTGATGGTAAGCAGTCACCGCAGCCTATGGACGTTTGCAATACCAGGGGCATCACCCACGCGTTGCCGACCCCGTAAAAACCTTTTTACCCCTTTCTTGAAGAACTCCATGTTGTACTCTCCAGGGAAAACCTCTCCAGGTAGTTCATTCCACGACACAGTTCGCGACCAACTTGACTCCAAGTTGTGAGGATGGACTCCCTGTCGGTGGCGAGCGGTGTGAGTGAATACGAAGCAGAAACTAGCCGATGTAATTTTTTTTATGTAATACAGCAGACAAACAGGCAAGCGGACCACCTGATGGAAATTGGTCACCGCCGCCTATGGACATTAGCAACACCAGGGGTGCTGCCAATGCATTGCCTGCCCGATCTGCAATATTTACTGCCATGTACTGTTCATAAACAAGTACCAAGTCCAGCCGTCAAAACAGCAGTAAGTCAAGAATGTCACTGTGATAAATCGGCCTACTATTTGCATACTGAATGTGGAGCCGGCGCGCTTTCGCTACCGGTCTAGAATTCTAGACTTTCGCAATGCGGCGATTGTCTGGATTACAGGCTGTTTACCCTTTTATAGTACCTAAAAAGGCAAATCGATGCGGTAATTTAGCCTTCTGTGGTAACTGGTATATTAGTATCATGATAAATTAACTAAATGGAAACATAGAGTGAAAAAAATACATAGTATTTACTAGGTATTTTACTTTTACACTTAAAAAAAACGAAATAGGATATAATGAGGCTACCCACATTGATAATGATCTATTGCCATCAAAGAGGCCGGTAGCACGGTACAGTTCTTTGTACAGTAGGGGTACACTGAGTAGTTCTGTAGTTGCAATGATGGTCGGACTGTCGACCGCGATGACGATGCTAGCTTTCAGTGTATATCGTGCAAAGTCAAGAGAAAATAAACTTGCAGTCCTACTATCTCTAACGTTTTTTACACATCATGTTATATTAATTGGAACTCACACGCGCCGTACGCGCAGCGTGTGAGGGTAGGTAGTCTACCCGCACATCCCCGCAGCTGTCCTCTCACTCTTCCTGCAGTCCTCTCGTTACCACGGTGGGTGTAACCTTACCGAAACGTCGGGAAAACAAATCGACAGGTACGTCGCATGTGAGTCCCGTTTAATATAATAATATAAGGTGCAAATAAAAGGTGCAAAGTCAGCTGCAGTGCTAACGGACCTCCTTAGCATACATCCTTACGACCCGTCTCTGCAGGAGGCTGTACTATTTTACTAGAAGGTATAGTCACTCAACGAATTAGCTGATCGTATCTGGTGGTCAGCTGGTTGGTTGGATAACTGTACATACCAAACCCACTCTATACCGGGCCCCCAAGTTGCAGGTTATCTTATCAAAGCGGCTGTCTGTGAAGAAGTGAATGCTCGGGACAAGTGTAGTTTTATTGTAATGACTATTGGTTGAATTTAACGAACACGTGCGCTTGCGCAAGTACTAGGTGTGTCTGGCTTTGTGGAGTTTTGAACTAGTTATTACTAGCTTTCTGTATGCGGCTCCGCCCACGTGGACTATTGTAGCTATATCTTACGAGCTTGCTAGTAGAAGGGAGTAAAAAGTAGCCTATGTCCATCCATGCTCAGGTGCTAAACTATCTCCATTCCGAATTTCATTTAAGTCGGTGCAGTGGCTTATTATACATACTACACCCAGACAGATCCGTACAGAAATAAAAACTCAACATTTCAATTTCTGCCAGACCGGGAATCGATCCCGGGGCCTCTGGCATGTTAACTAACTGAACCGCTCAGGTTGTCGATTGCGGCGCTATGCGTTCGTGCATCATAGTATCTAACATATCTGATTATACGGTACAGGTGTCAGTCTAGCTAGTCTTTAAGTGAGTTCTACTCCCGGACATCAAATTTAATCACGAATAACTTTAAACTCAAAATATAATGTACTATTTTGATGCCTGGGGATGGTATCAGCGAAAGAACCCTTTAGACTTAAGACGCTAGAAAAACACGTTCTCTCCCAGAATCGCGAAACACAGGAAGTCGTTGCCCCTGTACGTGGTAAAGGCACGTCCACAGTCGTAAAGCGAGCGCAAACACAGACGTGAATGACCCCTAATGTTTGCCAGAGTGTTTACCTGTGACATTGGCTTAGCTATTTTAGTTTAATGTTTAAGCTGGAAATGCCTGAGGAAATGGAATACTGTAAATGTGAATTTATGGCCGATATAGGCGTTTGAGTGCCTGGTTGCCCAGGGACGAATGGCATCTAGGATATAAAGTGGCATGGATGTATCGAAGTACAGATGAGACGGGAGCGTCGGTGGCCTAGTGGTTGAGGTAACCGACTCGTATGCGAGAGGTATCGGGTTCGAATCCCGCCATGTACCAAAGACGCTTTTCTGTTAGTTAAGGGATGCTCTTACGGTGAGGGACAACATCGTGATGAAACCTGCACAATCAGGCGACTGTATCTGTAACCATGATCCAATATTGTCAAGTTCCCCTGTTAACGGGGTCACGGAGGTCAGATGGCAGTCCCTCCACTGTAATTATCTGATCTGCCAAATCCTGGATTATGTTCAAGGCGGAGCCCGGCACAACCGGGACATTAAGATGCCAAGATGATTTATTACAGAGACGTTTAAGTGGAAAGAATTGCCTGGTTTGACCCAGACCAAATGACATGTAGGTATATAAAGAGGGTTAGTTGTATCTATGTAAAGATGTTGGCGGTAAATAATGCACATCGGCTAGTTCGCTTCGTAGAGTGTCGTCTCTGTCGCACGTGTGTGAGTAAATACGAAGCCAAAACTGGCCCATTTTTTACCGCCTTATCTTGATATTTATCATGATAATTATCTTGATAAATATACTTTAATAATTATCTCGATAATTGATAATAAAATGTCGCTTTATGCGAATGCAAAAGCGATTTTCCACTTCCTAGCGAACGAATATAACTAAGTGTCAACTTTAAACAAATTAACTTTTGTCTAGACTCATGAAAATGCCTTAGATTAGGACCCTGTTTAAACTGAGTCTGAGTGCATTGCAACAAAAACAGCAGTTTGTAGGCGTGATGCCCAAAATTTTTATGAGATGTCTGAGGCAATTATCTGATAAATATCCCATAATTAGGTATCAAACGAAATAATTATTTTGCAATTTCGAACCCTGCTATATTTGCACAGACGGACATACAATCAGCTGCAGAATGAACGTACCGACTATACCAACAATACACGTCATTCGCAATGCAATAAACAAGCATTACGAACGCGACAGCATCTGATTTGTCCAATACGGGACTCGAACCAGCTGCATTTTGCATAGAATGAGTGGAACAGGTCCTCTGTAACCTCATTCTGTCATATGCAACTACTCTCATAAATATGTACGGTGTATGTCTGTACAGTAGAGGCTATAAAGATACTGCAATAATCGTACATTGTAGTCGTGCGATGTTCGGCAAAGCCAATGATTGGTTGGTTGACATACCGGTCGCCACGCAGAGGTCCCGGGTTCGATTCTCGGCCGAGCAGAAATTGAATTTTAATTTCTTTGAAGAAAGAAAAGAATTAAATTTGGGTGTAGTATGCATAATAAGTATGTATTAAAAAACTATATAAATAGTTTATCAGTTATCTAACTCATAACACAAGTTTTGCTTACTTTAGGGCTAGATTTATATAGTTAGGGCATATTTATAATTATTATTTTATTTAAATACTCTTTACATGGGTCGTCAAAAGCTACTAAATGTGTCATAATCATCATTAAGTCCACTGCTGGATATAGGCCTATCCCAATGGGTGCCAAAAAACCCTGTCCTCGGCTTCAGTTAAAGACCATCGGTGCCCTAGTGGACAAGGTATTCGACTCGTAAGCGAGAGGTACCGGGTTCGAATCTAACTGCCACTATGTACGAATGACTCTTCTCTAAGTAATGTACATTAATAGAATACTAACAGACGCTCTTACGGTGAGGGATAACATCGTGATGAAACCTGCACAATCAGGCGACTGAATGTGTAACTATGATTCAATCTGGTCAGGTTCCTCTGGTAGCAGGGTCGCGGAGACCAGATGCCATCGCTCCACTGGAATTACCTTATCTGCCAAATCCTGAATAATTGTCAGGGCGGACTCCGGGCTCTCGTGTGAGGACATAGTTTTTTCTACGCACTCACAAACGAGCAGACAGCCCACCCGATGGTAAGCGGTAACTGTCGCCCATAACATCTACGATTCATGCATTTAAGTTACAGGCAACAAACTGCAGAACCGCAGGTGCGTTGCCACTGTGAGGACTAAGATGAAATGCCGCATGTCCGTAACTGCGCTGGCTACCTTATTAAACACACACATATAGCCAAGATTCTTTTTTTATTTAATGGCCTAGTGTCTGATATGGGTCCTAATAATATATTGGAAACCAATCAAAGCCAACGGTACTGTACACCAACATTGCACCAACACTTACGACCAAGGAATGTCAACACAGCAGAAGCACTAAATATAGATCCGATGCGTAGGCGCAAGGTGGGTGTTGTGATCTAACGCTGATACAAAATGGCGATGAATTAGAGCCTTTGTCAAGAAGCTTTTAATTTCAGAGGTAGTGGCAAAGGCGACCTGAACATCACTTTTGTTTTACGCGGGGAATGCATGACGCACGGTACCCTCCGTAGGGGGGACGCGGACGAAGGGCCTGTGTGGGACTCCCAACAGTCGCCGGTGTACCCACTAAACCCCGCGGCACTCCATGGTAAGCGGTAATTGTCCCCCATATCATCTATGATTAAATAAATAAAAAGTTTATTCACTAAATTAATGCGTTGTTACTACAAGGACTAAAATGAAATGCCTCATGCCTGTAATTGCGCTGGTTACCGTATCCTTCAAACCGGAACCGGTTGCTTGGCAGCACAAATAGATAAGGCGGCGGTACTCACCCAGACGGACTCCTCAGGCTTAACAGAGCCCTACCACCTGTCTCTAGTTGTAGTTCATATATCGACACTCCACACTCCAACAACCTCCCAACCTCCTTGGCGGTATCAAACGCGCGCCCATATTAGTTCACTAGCCATACTGTGTCTCTCATAATGAGCAATAGTGATGATTTGTTGATCGTAAAGCTACAATGGACAGCCAAAAACGTCCGGACACAGTATCCTCAAGATCCGACCGTGATATTGAACTTGTTCTGTCCCTATTTTGGACATGGTGACATAATATTGTGTTCGTTTAGAATGGACGTGTGTAGAATTTCTATTTGGGATTGGTTTTCAAGAGTTCTGTAGGTATGGGAAGGGTAAAGAAGGAAAATCTTGTTTCTATTAAGAATTAATGTTTTTTTTACATAGGTCGCGTACACTTCTTGATAGGAAATGACGATACGGCTGCGGATGGAATAGGCTTGTCTAGAAACCGTCTAAGCGCTATTAACTTTTTTCTGTTTTTTTCATTTACCTACAGGCAAAGCATTTCATTCCTTTCCTTCACATTAAGAAAGGTTGAGCTAAAGCAGTTCGTTCGGAGTTTACCCCTACCCTACATGAATGGAAATCAGCAGTACACTCCCAGTGTGTACGACCGGGATTAAATGCACTGTAATTACCTAATCAGTCAAATCCTGGATCATGGGCAAGACGAATCCCATATCCGGAAACTCTTGTACTCAATAAGAAATTATGTATCCATAACTTAAAAATATACAGTACAATGCAATCAACAATACAATAAAGCACAAGCACTTTAACCACATATGACATACCTAATCTAGGTCAACAGCTCACTTATTTCCAACCATCAGGAGCAATACCAACAAGCTTCGAATCCCACACGCCACATTGACCTAATCATACGGTACGCGTTTACCATGAACGAGACG
The DNA here is from genome assembly GCA_907269095.1 of Blastobasis adustella. Classification (NCBI taxonomy): domain Eukaryota; kingdom Metazoa; phylum Arthropoda; class Insecta; order Lepidoptera; family Blastobasidae; genus Blastobasis; species Blastobasis adustella. Next base: position 7,162,953 of record OU026132.1, read on the forward strand.
ATGACAAGATATCAATTGTATGTAATTCGTAATAATTATATGACAAATGTTTTGCCTTAGCATAGTTATGGTATTGGTTAGTATTCTGTGTATAATAAATAATCATCTTGACGTCAATATCCCGGTTGTGCTCTCGCGCACGGGGGCACAGGGTCCGCTTTGTTTGACTATGATCCAGGGTTTTGTGGATCAGGTTTTATCCACCAATTACAGTGGAGTGACTAGCACCTTTCTGTTAACAGGGGAACAGGGGGGGCTGCGCCTGACAATGCCAGGCAAAGTCGGACCGCGCCCGATAATGAATGAATGAGTTCTCATGTGCCTCCTCTCATAAGTGTGGTCTGTGGTCCCATGTGTGGATGATGGAAGCAGGAGATGGAAGTTTCTGACATAAGATGCCATTTCAAGCCATGTCGCGAGCATTCGTTATTAGAATGACATCATCATTATGACAGTCTCGAGGACCGGTCGGCAGCCCTTTGACGGTATGTTACTATTATGAATAACATCAAGATTGTCTGGGATCTCCCCAATTACGACCAGTTTATCGCTCGATAAAAGAAATTACTTAGCTTTTTATCAACAAGAACGAGTAGCCATACAAGAAATCGTAGATACTTAAGTATATAGGTATCTAGGTACGTGCTCAATCAGGCATATGGCCTTAATCCCCTTAGTAATATCACTTGCGGTCTAAACAAGGCTTTTTTGCCAACTACATTAAAATAAAAAAATATCGTTCTCGAATGCCTCAAACATGACCTCGTTTAATTTGTTTATAGGTTGTTGGTAAAAGTATTTTTGAGCTAACCTAACCTGACGACTGACGAGCAGGCCCACCTGATGGTATGCGGTAACTGTCGCTCATAACATATATAAACGGTTCATGCAGCTTGGTTTCATGTAACAAAAACGAAGAAATCGTTAAAATTTGATTTTTAATTTGTGCAGTTGTATAATGCAGATTTCGTTTAACATTTGAGACAATTTTACTCGTGAAAAACCTACTATGGTAGAGAGATACCCTCCGGAGCACCTGAACAGATTTGCAACTGCCAGAGTTATAGATAGGAATGTCGAATACGTTCTCTAGGGGTGCTTTAGTTAGAAGTCACCATCACGTTAACCCACTGTCATGTAAAATGCCACAAAGTTTAGTGCTTAAGTCTAGTTGAGTGGTGGGCCTGTATACTTTAGACTAATGTACCTTTAGAAAGTGTATTACTATACAAACTTCGCACGATTCAGATGTGGAGCTCCCAGCTACAGTGTTTCCTTTGGACTATGTCATGGGATCGTTCAAGAGGTATATTATAGGTCTCTTCAGAGGCGGGCAACGCATTACTACCTCTCCTCGTGTTGCTGATGTCCATAGGCGGTGACCACTTTCCATCAGGTGGCCCACTTACCTGTTTGTCTGCCGTATTATTATTATATTAGCCTGAATCATCCCACTGCTGGGCTCATGCCCAGGTCTTTACCTCCCCCCGATTCTTCCACTCTTCGCGATCAACTGCCAATCTCTGCCAGTCACTTTCGAAGGCCTGCAGCTCATCTGTCCATCTTTTTTTGGGTGTGCCGTATAACAACGGTTGTTACGGGGTCGGCAACGCGTGGGTGATGCCCCTGGTGTTGCAAACGTCCATAGGCTACGGTGACTGCTTACCATCAGGCAGGCCGTAAGCTTGTTTGCCACATTGGTGATATAAAAAAGAAAAAAAAAACTATTAATAAATGTTCATGGTGCCTTTACCTCGCCATCTTTCAGTAGTCATCAACTGGCCGACTATTAAGCTAAGATTAACTTGCCTTAAACGGAGCGTTTGGGGGCAAAAAATCGGATACCAAACGCAAGTGAAGTGATATAACGGGACGGCTATGTAGGCTAGTGAGGCATACGGAAACTAGTGTTGGGAAGCTATCGATGGTTCGATTGTCGATGTTTGACTTTGGAAAGTAACGATGTCAATAGGTGAATAAACCGAATGTCGATATTACATTTTACTTTAGCTAGGTCGTCCCCTGGGGAGTCTAGGGCTGGTTGAACGGTTTCGAGAGCTGATTGGCACCCGTTTGGTATATTAGGTTTATTATTTTGTTATTTAAAGTCAGATTTATAATTAGAGTCAGTAAAATAACAATTAAAACTGTCCAACATGACAATAGTAAAATTCTGACGTGACGAATGTCTACTCGTGTCCATGATGCATGCAACTGCGTCGAAATATCGAGGTAAAAACAATACTAAACGTGGTAATAAACCCGATAACATGTACGATGAAAGTGAATCGAGATAGGTTTATCGGGACCGACGCAAGTGGAATAATATGGTCTACCCCTACGCGAAAAAGGCGTGACGTTATTTATCTATCGATAAACATATCGATAGATAATCAGATCACGATACCTAGTATCGATAAGCTATTTATATATTTCGTACAGCAATAAAGGAAAACGGCAAACTCGCTATGAGTGTGTCGTATGGTGTGACATGTTAAATGCAGGTGTGGGCATCGTTAACACCATTAGATCATATTTTAAACTATCGAGGTTAATATCAGACATTTTATTAATAGTCGTGCAGTCCCGTAACAATGATGCAGACGACTGCGTCAAAAGATAGCTGTTCTTGTAAACCAAGGTATGCGGTAAGAAAGACAGAAAATGCTTATAATAAATTGAGAAAGGGTCATTTTGAGAAAAGTGAGAAGAGTCGTTTTGCGAACGTGACCTTATGCGTCAAAAGGGACTAAGCGCACATTAGTTATCATCATAATATCAGCCAGAAAACGCCCACTGCTGGGCATAGGCCTCCCCCAGAGATCTCCACGGCAGCCGGTCCTGTGCCTTCCGCATCCGGCTGGTACCTGTGATCTTTACCAGGTCGTCGGTCCACCTTAGTACCTAAATTTTAAAAAAGCACCGCATTTTATCTTATCGATAGAATATCGGGGATCCCCGACAAAGTCGGTACATACTCAAAAATTTCACAAACTACTTTAATGGACAAAGCTAAAAGAAAACCATTTCGATCAAACTGGTTATCGAATAAAGAAAACCCGATCGAAATTGGTCCGTCCGTTCGCAAGCCACCACGCCTCAGACAGACACACAGATAGTAGGTATCGTCAAGCGTTAAACGTCATAACACCTGACTTTATGCGTGGGCGGTTAAAAACAACGAAATTCAATCGATTTACAATACTCAATTCTCTTAGAACACTTTCTCGACCCGAAACACTATAAGTAGCAACAGACGCTCCGATTTGGCTGGAGCCGACCAACCGTCAATTGCAGTCGATACAAATCCTTACGATGCACAAAATAAAGTCGCTTTTGAATTAATTCGAACTTAGTCGAACGTCCGACCACGTCCCCCGTACCCAAAAGCGACTTTATTTATTTCCGCGTAAGGATTAGAATCAACTGCAACTGACGGTTGGTCGGCTCCAGCCAAAAGGGAACGGTTACTAGTTTATGAATAGACCTCCACATACCAGCCCTACAGCTACAGATCCCTAGCGCAGGTCAATCAATAGGGCAGGCCAAGACCGAGTTCAAGGTTCAATCCATCGCGGCATGCATACCAACAACATAAGTTGCAGTACTTGCATTGCAGTCAATGTATAGCCATCGAATTGTAATTACGTATTGTGATCAACAGCCACGGTTGTGGTATGTTAATTCGAATAGGATGACGTGGCAAGTTGCGAAGAAAAAGAACTAAATAATGTAGTTATTACTTTGAGAATATAAGCGTGCTACACGTCATTTGCCACCAGATAAGATGTGGACGGATGGGTTAAAAAATAAATTTACTGTACCACAAAAAAAAACATTAAAAACGATGATAATTCGATACTCGACGATATTAAATACGATATTCATCTAGTCAGACGGTGAAGGCTCTAGAACAGCACTCTCGCTTTAAAAATTCATTTTGCGGCCTCAATCTATTATTGTTTCAAACTTCGCCAAAAAGAACGGAGACAGCTACATTCTATCATCGCACCGCTGAACTGTGCTGAATGAACTACCTGGGGAGGTTTTCTCTGGGGAGTATAACACTGAGTTTGTCAAGTAAGGGGTGAAAAGGTTTTTAGGGGGTCTACAACGCGTGGGCGATGCCCCTGGTATTGCAAACGTCCATAGGATGCGATGACTGCTTACCATCAGGCAGGTCGTAAGCTTGTTTGCCACCTTAGTATAGAAAAAGACAGGATAAAATAGATTTGGCAGGATAGACAGGATATACCAAAACGGCAGGAATCTCTCTTCATTAGTGAACTTGCTCTACAATGATCAAACAACACTCCATCAACTACGTTACTGTACTACACCTATCTCAGTAATATGGTACTAGCCATAGCGAACTGTCATACGCCTAATAGAATATATAGTCACCACGTACCTACGAAATCAATAAAGTACAACCGATGATGTCATGCCCCATTAAACTTCAAACCTACCCTCGGAGTCACAAACAAACTGACTAAATATTTGCCATTTGGCAACGCCCGTAGGCGCAGCGGGGGCGGCGAGCGGCAACACCAAATCCGTACAGGTTCGATTCCCAGTTGATGTCATCGGCGAAAACATGTGTGACACGAGAGACACCGGTATGGTCATCTGACGTAACGGACAGTGAGGTAGGCAGCGGAGGTGCGATGACAAACTTATTTGGTACAGTGAGGGCGCCAGTGTCTTAATTTTCTTTGCTTGCTAGATGAATATCTTTAGTTCCGTAAATTCCGTTAATAATGAGTGGATATTATAGGAACGGAAGTTCGTTGTTTTTGTTCTTGATTTTTTGCGTTGGCGAGCCCATATGCAGACTATTGATTATTTTGTTTGATGATTGATTGTTTGTAAGAGGAAAGTTACATATAGATTTACATCATCGTATATGTCTGTACCTACACTTCAAACGGAGAAAATCACAATTTAAGAGGTTAGTTTTAATGTCACACTATGAAGGTAATGAAACTGATATGAAAGTATTACTCAAACCACTGTCAAAAAAGTCGAGTAGATTAAATAGCTATATCAAATTAATATTTTCGCGTCAGTTCCTAAACAGTTATTAAAATTGTAAAATACATACATGCATAAACCTCACGCAGCCGTCCCCAGCTGGGGTAGGCACTTTGTTCTGACACAACATCCAAGAAATAGAACAATAGTGTTCTTAAGTGTGAGCTTATTTACTGTTCACTTCGTTCGGCATGATCGTCCTCCATAATCTCTACGGGCAGGCGTTAGATATGAAAGTGTTAAATTAGAAAAGAATAAACGACACATATTATGCAATATAAGAAAACTAAGGCGACACCACGAAGTACATCTAGGCTCACCATAAATGAAAGAAACATGGGCCAACTAAAGCCACGTCCACTGTAGAACAAGACAGGACTAACCACGAACGTGGAACTAACCCTTCGCTGGCTTGACCACGTAGAGAGTGTGGGAACAATAGATAGAGTGATTCAAGAGAAAGGTTTATAAGGAAGAAAAAAGAGTAGGTAGGATTAAAGTAATGATAAATAAACTTTTTTTTTTTTTAAAGAATGTGTACGCGAACGAAGTCGCGTCGGGTCCACTAGTATAATAATAAAATAATAGTTTTATAACCAATCGCAAATGTTACGTGACACGAGAATAGCACAATTTACATGCGCCCTCTAATTGGCGATGGCGGCTCGCCATTCAGCTGACATTGACATATTTAGAAATAGTGTTGAATGAATTGTATAACATTGATTGAATGATATTGATTTTTATTGGTAGTATTATGGGTTATTTAAATGCGTTATGCCCGGCTATATCAGATGCGTACGTTTTATGCAAGGTCGTGTCCATTCAAATTCGCTATAAATTGTGTTGAATAGGATTGATCAATATAAAACTAGCTATTGTCTGCGGCTTCGTCTCGGCTTAGACCCGTTCTCGGAACACATTGAATTTCGGGATAATTTATAGCCTATGTGCTATCACAGGTGCTATTCTAGGCTATGAGCGCCATTACATCCAAATTTCATCAAAATCGGTTCGGTAGGTTTTGCGTGAAAGAGTAACAAATATCCATCCATACTAACTAACTTTCACATTTATAGGAAGGATATACTATTAGTAGAAAAGATAGGGTAGGACATCAAAGTGTTTGTAAGGTCCGCTACAGATTTATCAATTACTAGTCCAATAGTAACTAGACACGAAGTCCCGAAGCGACTTCATTCGCGTACACCTACTTTATCTCTACCTACCCTTTTTTCTTGCTTCAATCAATTGGTGAAAACCACATTAAAATCCGTTGCGGAGTTTGAAAGATCTATGGTCACATAGATACATAGGGACAGGCGACGGGAAGCGAATTTGTTCTATACTATGTACAAAAAACAAAATCCAAATATAACCAAGAAGAGACACCGCCTATCAACATCTACTAGAAAACTCGATCAGCAACCACCAAATAAAACACGGTCCAATGCCTTCCCCGTATAATTTACGACAGTATTACCTAATATGGTTAATTCCCAAAACGTACAGGAGTCAAAGACCTGACGCCTCCGTCTGAAACGATTTTGGCAACCGAATTAGGAATACGTAAGTTTAAAGCGTGGAGGAGAAACTTTAAAAGATAAGCAAGGATAGCTAGATATAGTGACGATTGATGAGATACAATAAACTACCTAGGTATGCCCTCAGATTTCTTTCCATTGTGGGATAAGCTCGCCTTCGCTATTGTATTTCGTTACTGTTTGTTACATCTGTATTTTTTGCAATAAAGAGTATATTTACATGGGAGCGTCTTTGGGAGCGCTCGCGGGAGATTTAGGGAGCGTCGGTGGCCTAATGATTACGGGTTCCGACTCGTAAGCGTGAGGTCCCGGGTTCCCACTGCGGCCATGTATACCAATGACTCTTTTCAGAGTTATGTACATCTAACCGATGCTCTTACGGTGAGGGAAAATATCGTGATGAAACCTGCACATTCAGACGACTGAATGTGCCACCATGATCCAATCTGGTCAGGTTCCCCTGGTAGCAGTGTCACAGAGGTCACATGGCAGTCGCTACACGGTAATTAACTGATCTACCAAATCCTGGATCATAGTCAAGGCGGACCCCGGGCCCTCATGATAATGAACTCATACATACTCTTTATAAATTACGAATTACTAAAAGGTTTTACCTTGAGGATAAGTAAAGCAGCTTACCACCACGATTACACAGAGATTTCAAATTAAGATTATACCTTTTTACCTTGGGTATAACATTAAGGTGTTGAATTTCGTCAGGGATTTGCTACGGAACACTTTATGTCACTTTAAAAGCATCTGGATCTTTTATGGTCAATTTGCATAGTAAACTGATCTAATATGGACTGAAGTAGAAGCTGTTTAACGATCAGGCAGAATGGCGACAGGTTTTTAAATTAGAGTATTTTTTTCTATTTAAATTAATAATCTCTATTTCCATTTTAATTAAAATCGATCAACGAGGTAACGCCGCCAGCATTTTGGGAATGCTAGCTTGGCAGCGATCTAGAATAATTTTTTATTGGTATGTAATTAATTTTTTCTAATTTTTTCCTAAATGGTAGTTTTAAGTTTATACATATTGTAACTATGTATATTATCTAATTAATAAAGTATTTTGAATTAAAAAGAAAGTTATTAATAGTATTCATTTAGAGAGTTTTGTATTGTAAAGTTTCAGTCGAATAAGTGTAATCGGAAACCATGCCTTGTAACATTGATAGACAGATATTGTATGTCGTTTATTTATCGCCAAATAGATAATACACATCACAACATTAAACAGAGAGAAAATACAAAAATACATATAAATATAACAAAAGCGGAAAAATATAAAAAAAAAGCGATGAAATGGGATATGGCTCAAAGGAACATGATAATTCACGCTCCCCTGCTATTCTGCCATACCCTGCAAGCCAACAGAAATATTACACACATAACAGAAGAAAGAAGGGGGAAAAACCAAACTCTTTTTTGTTTTGTCTTTTTCCAAATTTTGGTCCCAAAGGATTGGAACCAGTGTCGTTCCCGTACAACTCGTCGCGCATATAATCACCGCGAACATCTCGCTTACAGTTTATTGTACACATAAAGCTTCAAAGAAAACTACAGATAATACAACAGGCGTATTAAGGATTACTTTTAATGATTTATTTGTGATTATAATGACATCCAATCTACCTATATTTCACTTTATCCATATTAAGTGTACCTACTCAAATTTTATATTGTATGCCTAAAGGTAGACCACAGCGCTCTAATCTCTATTTATCAAAGACCTGCATTTAATGTATAACCTGTATGTCACAATAAACATATTTGATTGATTGATCGATTGAAGGATTACAATTGTTTATGTTTACAAAAATTTATTTGTTCTCAGCTACAGATCCCTAGTCAAGCAGAAGTTGCAGCGATGGGTAAGTGTGGGAAATAGTGGTGGCGCATGCATCGTTAAAAAATCATCACCAGCCTAGTCTAAATATTAGATCCTGATGGCTAAAGAGTAGTTGGGCTTTACCCGAAAACAAGCCTACTATATTACTCCAAAGTTGGACTCTTCTAGAAGTAGTTTTATTGCACTTCAGTCTTCAGTTCCATTCGGTTATGTTATTTAAAATTACATGTTACAAGTGGACCAGACGCGACTTCGTTCGTGTACAACTTATGAAGTAATCCCTTACCTACCCTTTTTTCTTGATTATAAACCTTCCTCTTGAATCACAATCTGTTGTTGAAAACCGCATTAAAATCTGTTGCGTAGGTTAAAAGATCTAAACGTACATAGATACAAAGGCACAGACGGTGGGAAGCGACTTTGTTTTATACTATGTGGGTATAGATCGCATATTTTGAATTCTACTTCTGACATTAAATTGGTCAAAACAATAATAAGTTTGACCCCGCAAATGATTTCAACACAATGCAAGGTCATCCACCTTTATGTCAATTTATTAAAGGGAAAATGTCACGTTTACAAGTAAACAATACCATCAGGCAGCGCAGCAGTCTCTGAGAGCCATGCATGTTGTGAATACGAAATGGTCACTGATAAAAGTGTAGAGGTCCAAAGACCTTTTATTTCGAAATAACTTTATATCAAAGGGTATTCAACTTTATATAAAACTATATTTTGAAAAGGCTATACAATGATATTGCTCTCTATCGTAGAAAAAACCTATACTTTGCATTTACGAGCGCCTGTCTTAAAAATAACAGCAAACTCACCGTCCCATAAAATTTTCTTCTTTGCTGTGTAACTGCTTCAGTAACTTCAACTATTTACGTTCACACATTTCTTCAAATGTATACTTTAGTATACATATTTATACGTCTACTTATAATTCCTGTGAACTGATATTTCAATCAGCAATCAAGGGACGCAATAGATAGCGAAATATAATTTAAAATTCAATAAATTCGTCCTATAGTTTGTTTGAGTCGTTATCCGACGGGCGGAAGGCTGAAATTGCTATTGTTTGCTATACTCCTCATCCTCATTAGTCCATATTAGTCCACTGCTTTACTTACAAAGGATCAAAGCCTCCTGTCCTCGGCTTGCCGCATCTACCATCCACCTGTAACCTGTCGCAGGACAGTACACCAGGTTGGAGGGCGCTAGTATGATCTACGCTGCGCTTATTTACACAAATGTTTGTCAGTTTTCCGGCAGATATGGCTATCTAATTCTTAATACATGTTACTTCGGTGTGCTAATTCTAAGCGATATACTTTTGTAGGTACTCTGTTGAATCAATTTTCTTCGCTGTTAAAGCAAATAGACAGTCTACCACTACCTACCCTTTTTTTCTTGCTTATAAACCTCTTGAATCACTCTATATATTGTTGAAAACCGCATTAAAATCCGTTGCGTAGTTTAGACGATCTAAGCATACATAGGGACAGATGGCAGGAAGCGACTTTTAGACTACCTTAAAAAGGCAATTGGAAGGAATTGCAATCGCAACTGAACCCTTACCACGGCTAACAATACCGGTACTACAGCCACCAAATCATGTGTAACAAATAAAGTATGACATAAGCGATCATTTAGCATGTATTGAGGAAGTTGCTATCCAGTGTTTGCGCCGGAGGCGTATGCAAACATTATATGTTTGCTCTGACTAGTACGCAAGGCGTGTAGTACTGCACGATGATAGTATTGGCTATTTATAGGTGTGTATTGTATGTATATTCGTCTAGGTGAAATCATTTGGCATTATTTAATAGGTCAGGACATTTTTTTTATAACAGCTAAAATGAAGATGCTGCACTGGGCGGGCGGTGTTACACGACGTGACAGACTCCGCAGTGAACATGTGAGAGGATCCTTTAGAGTGGTTCAAATAACGGTCAAACAAAAATAAGGAGACTTAGATGGTATGCCCATGTAATGAAAAGAGATGAGAGACTCTCAGTAGAAACTATCTTGAACATCCTTCTAAAACACCTGGGACCAGGAGGGTCTCGAATGCTCTACCGGCCTTTGAGAAAGATGTAGGCTTGTTTCTTGAAGGCCCCAATGTCGGTACTGGCTCGGGAATGGTGCTGCAGAAAGATAATTCAATAGAATGTTCGTCCGCGGCTGTAAGTTTCTTGAAAACAAAAGAGCATGGTAGTTGACCGCCACTCATCCAGGTGGTACGGATGGAACTTTAATTTGTGAAAATCGCCAGCCCAAACAACTTTTCAGAATATTCTACGTATCAGTGCTCCTGAGTTTCCCCTGGAAACCAGACAGAGGCTAGGACATGCTCAAGGCGCCACCGACATGCCTCAATATGGGGCGTCCATGAAACAACAAATGCCCACTTGTTGGGAGCATACCCAAAGTGCATTGTGCTTATGCACAATCAAAGCGTGTATTGACGACCTACTTTATTATTAAACACTTCCGGAGAAAGATTAATGAATGAATCTTTTCACAATAGTTTATAGGAATTAATGAAAAATGTGATGTGAAAAAAGGAATGATTGAACTATTATAATATTTTGAAGTAAATGTATGACGGCTGTAAGGACTTGTTTAGATGAACTTATTATTAAAAGTTCATGCTTGCTTCTCGGCCATATACAAAAAAAACAAGAGTGTCAAAAAAGTTACGTCAATGTCAATAATTGTACCTCAATTTTCTCTATTGTACGCTCTAGGATTTTTCTACCTGTTTTACTTCTAATATTAATTTTAACATCTACATTATTTACTAAAACTATTTACAAGCCGCGCGAGAGTGGGCCGATACATTCAATTCCTGTTTATCCGCTAGTGTTCAATTAACTACAATTTTATACTTTACAAACCAAAGTGATTAAAATTATATTTAAATAAATAGTGAACTGATCGGGGAGCACGAAAAGATTTACAAACACAGCAAAACCTTCCTTCACAAAACAAAACTATCAAAACCAATATCACCAAAGCGAAAAAGTCTTGTGACGAACTTCTTTTTTTCACCGTGTGGTACTAGCATCTCTAGTACCAGAGTTGAGGCACGACACCCGCAACACTCTTGGACCCAAGCTGTGGTGTCGCCATACCGTATGGTACTATCAGCTCTAGGATCAGAGTTGAGGCATTTGTGACACACGCAACACTCTTGGACCGTCTCCGGTGGTTTTGCCTTGAACACTCAGCATCCCACAATGTCCCACGATGGCACAATAACGGTATTTTCCCCTGACGGCCATCTTCTTCAAGTGCATTACGCTCAAGAGGCAGTTCATAAAGGCTCAGCCGCGGCAGGTGTGCGGGGAACCAACTGCGTAGTCTTGGCCGTCGAGAAGAAGGTACCGTATGACTTGGATTTTGAAATACGTCGCCTGACTTTGAGGGTATTATATGTGTTGGGCTTTAGGGAGCTCGTCTAAAACCCTCGAAGCAATAGCTTCTATCTCAAAATAGAATTGGGCATTCATTTCTTGTCCAAATAAAGGAAGACTAGGGGCCCTATCTTTGAACCGCTCGCATAGAGTCGAACGATTTTCAATATTTATTTTCAGCTTGTAAAATTAATTTTTTGATGCATGACGCTGATTTTTCCTATTTTTTAACCGTTCGCTGTCGGTATTGTCAATGTGATTGAAAAAAAAATTTAGATTTTCATGCCGAAAGTTAAAATTAAAAATCCGTTACCGCATCCAGATCCGAAGTTGGATATCAACATCCCTACTATCGAGTGCTACAAGTCCTGACACACCTCTTTTGCGTCTTCAACATTCATACTTCTCATACATTTCCCATAATCCAATCATGTATTTGTAGCGACATAAAAAAACTACAATCCTGGTGTCCGAAGTGAAGTAAAAGGAGATGTATGAAAAGAGTTGTGGATATATGCGAGGCTAGGGAGTTGTGTTAAGACAGAGCAAAGTGGCGGTCCATAGTCTCTGCCTACCTCACTTGTGGGACACAGGCGCGAGCTTTATGTATGTATGTATGTAGCGACAAATATATGATATTATAGATAGTGGCGAAACTGCAAGAGGCAAGAACGGAGAAGAAGATCATATCACTGGACGAGCATGTGATGCTGGCCTTCGCAGGTCTGCGAGCTGATGCTAGAGTCTTGATTGCTAGGTAAGCATTTAAAAAGGAAGGAAACTTCAAATAAACATAAATACTAAGACTGTCAATGCGTACAATATAAAAAACATGTTGGCCTTAGGCAATGTCGCGATTGTGCTGTCGCGCGCGAGGGCCCGGAGTCCGCCTTGACCATGATCTAGGATTTGGCAGAGCAGGTAATTACAAGGGAGCAACTGCCAACTGGCCTCTGTGACCCTTAACAGGATACCTGTCCAGATTTGATTAACGTTACACATTCAGTCACATGAATGTGCAGATTTCATCACGATGTTTTCCCTGACCGTAAGAGTATCGGTTAGTGTTCAACTAATGTACATAACTCAGAAAAAGAGTCATTGGTACATGGCAGCACTGGTGTTCCTCGTTACCTCTGGTTTAAAAAAAATACTGAGGTAATGATCTGGTAAATACATTGATTACTTGTTCTTCAGGGCGCAAATAGAATGCCAGTCCCACCGGCTGACAGTCGAGGATCCGGTGACCGTGGAGTATATTACCAGGTATAAGCCCCACATATCATTCTCAAATATCACAGTGGTTTACTTGGAAGCTACAGTGGCCAACTTGGAAGTCACTTAACCGTTTACGGACGCCGGTTAGCCGCTGCAAAGACTCTCTGGCTAAGTGTTCCCTGATCATTGTAATCTGGTCGCCTTCAAGGCCAGAGTGAATAGGCTATTCCTAGACAGGCAGCCCCATCTCATCATCATCATCATCAGCCGCATCGTCACTTACCACCAGGTGAGATGGCGGCCAAATACCTGGCTACCCTTCTCCACCAAGGTTCCTATGGACCTCTCGGGCATACGGACCGCGGCAGACCTAATCACGAGTGATGCGCACGCTTACTTGCCGGTGGCACTTTGGGCGTGCACACTTCTTGATACCCACAAATCCGGTTGTCCATAAGCACTCTCTCTTAACGGGCTGACGTTACAGCACACTCTCCAAATGCCTGGCTAGTTCTATAATAAACAAAAATCATGGCTGCCAGATACATGTCAGAGATGAAGCAGAAGTACACGCAGAGCAACGGGCGCAGGCCGTTCGGCATCTGCTGCCTGGTCGCCGGGTTCGACTGCGACGGCACGCCGCATCTGTTCCAGACAGAGCCCTCGGGGATGTATTATGAGTGGAAGGTGGGTTTCGGGTATTGTCATTGCTTGAAACACTTGGATGAATTTAGTCGTCTAAGTTCAGAAGCAAAAAGTGTGACAGCAAATTCAAGGTGGAATGTATTGCTTATAGAATAATGTCTATTTTTGTATCACGCCGTTTGGAAAGCGGAACGACACGTAACAAAGTACGTGACACAATAACCCTCCTTCCGTCGCGGTCGGCTAAAAATTGACCTCATTCTATGAGCAATACATTCGCCACAAGCCGGTTGCCAGACGTCAGTCAGTACAGTCAGCAAGCAGGTGAGGTTGGCCCATAATCCTCCAAAACTCGTCGTAACAATAGGTAATGGTGCTCTTTTGCTCACACGCTTTTTGTTTCTGAATTTAGACGTCATTCTCGTCCGTCAGTCAGCAGGGGGCAGTCCGTCAGCGAGCAAGCAAGGTTGGCTTGGGCCCATAATCCCCCAAAACTCATTGTACCAAATGGTTATAAACACAACTGCGTATACGCAGGCGTGCGCCACTGGCCGCTGTGAGAAGACAGTGATGGAATACCTCGAGAAGAACTACACTGCAGACATAGCCAAGTCCGAGAAGGCGGCCATCAAGCTGGCTGTCGCTGCCATGCTGGAAGTCATACAGGCTGGCCAGAGGAATGTACAGGTACAGTACAGTGATTATAAGTTTTGTTCGTGTTCTAACCGACAATGTCGGAAAATGTATAAAGTCTACCTACGAAACTAACGAACCGATTTCGAGGATGGATATCCCCAACATTCAAACTTTTTCTTTTCGTCCCCCGACGATAAAAGAAGGGTGTTATAAGTTAGGTACGTGTGTATCTGTAGCTTTGTGTATGTGTCTGGGCATCGTAGTTCCCGAACGGATGGACCGATTTGAATGCAAACTTGGTCCGGGGGTATCCGACTTTTTCTGTCGGTTATTATAATTTTAGTGAACAGATTTGGTGTTGCGTGCGAGGTAAGTGCGAGGAGTAACTATTTACGAAAGTCATAACGTACTTTTGATCCTGGAAAAATTATAGGATCCCGTCCCCTGTCCTCGATCCGAACTGCGCGCGGGGAACACCACCGAGGACAACTAGTTGTATAATAACCATACAAATATGTGTCTTTGCGCACCAGGTAGCTGTACTGAAGAATGGCGAGCCGATGAGGCTGTTGGAGCAGGAGGAGGTCAACACGGTTGCCAACGAGGTGGACAAGGCGAAGGCGGAGGCCGAGAAAAGGGGGACTGGCTCGTAGGGAGAATGGGTCTGGATGCGCTGAAGCGCTGAATATGTCAGCCGTCCATCGGTTAAATGTACAGACGATAGTGTTTCGATATATCCAAAACCAGTGTAGAAGGAGCTAACATTGCTATGCGGATCTATGGAGACGGTAGCTCATCTTTATACTGGTATTGGGTAGGTCGATATGCTGTTGCCCCTCCACATACATGCCCCTTTGATCCCTTGCATTTGCATACCACTTGTTTCGTTCTTATTTGCGACAGAAAATGTATGAAAATGAACCTTTTATCGTGGACACAAGGAAACCACGACCACTGTCAAAATGAGCTCCTTAAATCCGACAACTTTAAAAGTATGTGATGGCAGTAAAATATAACTTAACCTACCTATAGTAGCGCGGCCGCCGACGATGGTATTATTTCGAATTTTTTATACTTACTAAATTAACAAATCATGTTAAATCATGATTTTGTTTGACTTTAGAAGTATTTATTGCTAGCTTTCTATTTTACTCCTTAGAATTTAGATAAACTTAGTTTGTTGGATATGTTTATTTATTTATTAAACGAATAATCTTATTAAACCTGATTTTGTTGATTTAATTGTAAGTATATGTTTAGGTGACGATATCGCATCATAACATAACTAGAACAAAACACGATAAACTACCTAAACCAAATTTTGTTTAAGTGAGAGGCTTCAATCGACAAAAAATCGATTTTGTAAAGCAACTCAATTAAATAACTACTTACACGTGATTCTCTGCCGTGCTGTGCGTGCACAAAATATCTGATTCCAAAGCAAGTACCTGAAAAGAAATATTTTATTTGTTATTACTACAGCAACATAAACACATAGCGCCATCTATTCGCAAAGGAACGAACCACTCAAGCTCTACAATTTCACGTCTCAGCGCTCCGAACCGTACCGATCGAATCATTTACTTCAGTTCTCCGGTAGATGGAGCCAGACGTTCAAGATGTTTAGCTCTTATTTTTCAAGCTTTTTCAAGTTACATTAAGGTAAGATTTTGCAATTGAGAAAAGATTTTATTGATTGCATAGGGAGCCACACGGACGGACAGTCCACCAGCGTCCAGTACATCTGCAACCTAAGTTGCCGTCCTTTGTATACATGCCTTTTAAAGAACCCCATATTATAGTGCAAAGGAGAGACTTTGGGAGGGAGCTCATTCCACAACTTGCACGTAAGATAAGCCAAAACTGGGTACCTAGCTAGTACCTACTGAAAATAGGGTCTAAAAATATCAACACGGGAGTGATAGGTCCATTGGCAGCGGTACCAAATCACTTACCATCAATATCGAACAAGAAATATCAGACAGGCCCTATACTTGTTTGCCACCTTAGTGGTAAAAAGTATAATAACCGAGTTTACATGTGGGTACTTAAATATTTTCTAAACTACTGAACCAATTTTAATGAAACAAAGCAATAACCATGCCAAGCTAACAACCAAGATTAAACTGACTTTAAAACCGAGAAAACCGCATCCAAATCGGTGCATCTGCTCACAAAGCCAGAATTCTTTATCTTGCATATTGGGGAATTACCAACCTTACCATTAATATTTACTGTTTACCATTATTATTAATTGCTTACAGGAACCTAATTAAATATTTATGATGTGTTTATTAATTCCCCAATATGCAAGATAAGAATGGGGATATCCAAGACGTCTAGGTCATATTAATTATCAATAATACACACAACAATAAAAATAAATTAGTTTATTGACAAATATACCTAATTCATTTTTAACCCCCGATAGATATCGCGCATAAGGTCAAAGAGGTTCGCTTTCACGTAAGTCACGATGTTTTGTTAAATTAAGGCAATAAACGATTCTTATATGGCCATGTGGTGTCCAGCAGAGTAGAATAGCACCAACCCCTTACACTCGTGGGTTTCGTACAAGGCGACTAATGTTTTCGAGGCAAAAGATCAAGAGTCTCTGTAGTCTGGAAAATGGGCAGCAGCATTTTCCATTGTTATATTTAAACACTGCGATCTCTAACCCGCCTGCCAAGCGGGGACATTATGGCAATAACCTCCCTTTTCGTGGGAGAGGCCCTAAGTCCTGCAGTGGACTGTTACGGGCTGATGATGATGATGAAACGATTATTATTCTTATTAGGTTTGGTCACGTGTTGCGTAAGCCCCAGGGATAAGTGGACAATAGGTGGCTAAACCTTCCGTTATGACCGGATTGACATCGCCGAGTCTGATGCGAGAGCCAATGCCTTACGACGCGACGATGCCCAACACCGGGCGAAATGGAGGAACATGAGTCGGAAAGCGGACCCTGGCAGAAGCCGGTACTGACCCCTCGAATGATGATGATGATTTTGAACCCCCGACAATTAAAGTGGGGTGTTCTAATTTTACGTGTATAGGTGTTTGTGGGGAGGTGTGTGTCTGTCTGTGGCATCGTAACTCCCGAATGGATGGACCGATTTCGATGCGGTTTTTTTTATTTGGAAGCCAGTTTAATCGACATGGTTCTTAGTTTTGTGAAATTAAAATCGGTTCAGTAGTTCAGCAAATATTGAAGAATATGTATACAAGGTCGGGGGTAATCCGTAAGTAAGTCGTTGTCCCGTAGGTTAGGTTGGGTTAACATTGGTATAATATTACAAAGTATAGTAATATAGTATACCAGCTGGCCCGCCGCGACTTTGTCTTATGCATTTTGTCCTACCGTAAACCTTTTTGATCCACTGTATGTATTGTTGAAAACCGCATTAGAATCCGTTGCGTAGTTTCAAAGATCTAATCGTACATAGAAACAGAGGGACAGACGGCGGGAAGCTACTTTGTTTTATTGTTGTAAGAGATTTTTACAGCCCTGTCTCTTAACCAAGGGATCAATCCATGTATCATACGAGACAGTGTTCGACAATGTCTTCTGAATGAATACCATTTAGATAACAATTATATGTTGCTCTTATTGAATTAATTTGTTTTCTATGCAGAAATTTAACTAAGTTGAAAAGAATTGGCATTACCAATTACTGTACTTTTAATTTTTTATATGGGGTAGACATTATTACATGTTGCTATTATTCAATTAATCTGGTTTCTGTGAAGGGAGTAACCATCTAATGTATAATGCAAATTTCGATGAATTATTTTACAGATATAATTCATGTCATATTGAGATATTAAAATAAGATATCAAATTAATCTAAATCTATAACCATTAACCATATCCTGGTCATAAAACCTGCAGTGCTGGTATATATGTGCTTGATTTACCTATTGCAATATATACATGTATATGCACAGAAAGATCCCCCGTCCACCAGAGCGAAGCCGGGGGAAAAGCATAATCATGGGCCGGAGAGTGACATGGTCACTTATTAAGTTATTAAAGAAGCACGAAGCAGAACTCGATCAATAAGCTACACATAAGTTTTATCATATTTTAACAACTATCGGTTGTCATGTGGTTTTAATTTTCTTTCTTAAATGAAACATAAAAAGAATAGACTATTACTTATTGCCTGTGGAAAGTTGATACCACAAGTACTTAACCTACCACAACCCAGTAGTCATAGTCCAAAGAAATTGTGTTTTTTGTCCAATTTCTTTGTTACAGCTGTAGTTCTTTTTAATGGGAGCTGTTAGTGCAAACATTCGGCATTTCGTGTTAGAATTGTGGTACATTTGTTCCGTGTTGATGAGATGATGCCAACCTATTAGAGATGAGCCATTGCAGAGAAAAATTACTAAGTCATAATTTTTTTGGAAAAAAAATTCAGATACCAACAGTGTGGCTTTATTTGCCGGTTCCAAAAATATACAACACTATTATTTTACTGCCAAATGTTTCCTACCAATTTTTGGAACCTGCTTTTGGAGTCTTTTCTAAAAAACAAATGAACTCGGTACATCTTGCTTGCGAGTTCAATGCCTTTACCACTAGGCCACCGACGCGTGTGAGTAAATACGAAGCCGAAACTAGCCTATGTGCATTATTTACCTAGTGTAGGTACATTCCTTGCACTGTGAAACCAGTTTATTATTTACTATGCATTGTTGCCAAGAAAGGGCAATTTAAATTCAACTTCCTACTGACATCACGCTGCTTTACTACTCCACCCGGCCAATTGGCTGAGATCCAACTACTTCAAAAAGATGGTAAAAATGTAGATAAGTAATAGTATAGGTTAAACCTTACAAGTTACTACCAAATGTACCAAAGCGCATGAGTGTCATACGACGTTTTTCAAAGAAGCTTAAATATCATCACAGAAAATAAGTTGTACAATTAATCTATATCTATTTACATAATAAAACAGTAAAAAATGTTTGTGTGTACATTGATTATATTTACAAAAAAAATATTTAGATTTTTTTTAATTTTTGGCCCTCAGTTTGTATACTCTAATCTACGAAACTACTGGACGGATTTGAATGAAACTTTTTGTTGTTGTGTAGCTCTTAAGCCTTGACAATATTAGTGTATAATTGGTTTTTTAAACTGGATGACCTGATTTAGAACCATAAAAGACCACTAAACTATAAAATAAATAGAAATAGCGCCGAATGGATTATAATGGGGTTTTCACAGTTTGGTAGAATAGGATCCAACTTAAAATCTAGGCCGAGTTTGATCTAAAATGGTTGGGTAGAACCAGGGATACAGCTTGACCTCTTAGGCCCCAGTTTGGCTGTGCGGTCGTTTGTTACTGCGTCGCATAACAAAAAGGGGTTAAGTAAACATGTCGTCAGATCCGTAATAAAACAGGTATTTCTCGCATTATACCCGGGGCCGTGACCCGGTGCAAATGAGCCAATTTAGATTCCACCCCGACGCTGCCCACCAGTGGGAACTGCAGTTGCGAAAACACGCCGCCAAGTCACGAGATGTCTTGGACTAGTTTTTGGGGCTATTAAGCACGCGATTAAACGCCTTCTAGACGGTGGCCGTGTGGTGTCCGGCAGAGTAGAACCAACCCCTTACACTCGTAGGTGTCGTACGAGCCAACTAATGTTTTCGAAGCATAAGATTTCAGACTCCGTAGGCTGGAAAATGGGCAGCAGCGTTTTCCTTTGATGTACTTATAATGTTCCAACCCGCCTGCCGAGCGTGGAGGTTATGGCAATAAGCTCCCCTTTCGTGGGAGAGGCCCTAAGTCCTGCAGTGGACTGTTATGGTCTGTGATAATGAAGTACGCGAGTGGCAAGAGTAAAAGGAGATGTATGAAAAGAGTTGTGGATTATATGCGAGGTTAGGGAGTTGTGTCAGGACAGAGCAAAGTGGCCGTCCATAGTCTCTGCCTACCCCACCTCTGGGACAGAGGCGTGAGCTTGTGTAGATGTAAGTACGCGACATAAACTGGACAGACATTTGTTCAAGACAGAGACATTAACCCTTATTTTAAAGTACGTCTGACCTGCAAGCGGTCAGGGCGTATACTACCTGATGATTTTTGTGCAGAGATAGTTCTAAATCTGGGAAAGGAGTCGAACACAAAACCTAAAAAAAAAAGTAATAGTAAATGTAGTGCATAATTTCGAACTTTCACTTTCCACAAAATAATCGTAACCATTTTCAACTCTAAACTTACTTAAGCAGCACTTAAGCGAAATAGCCCACATTAGGCTAAGCGATTTACAAGGTGGCAGTTCATTTTCATTGTTATCGGTAACGGTCTCGTTTGTAAACCTTAAACCAGCATAAAAGGAGCTAACATTTCTATGAGCATTAATAGATTTGCTAGCTAATCTCATACTGGTTTTGGTAAGTCGATGTGTTGCCTTCAGTACAAGCGAAAGTACGCGTTTTTCGTGGCCCCAATTTATGTGTGAAGGAATTGGCTTTGTGTTTTTACGTATTGTTTGAATTTTAGTGACTAAGAATTTTCATATTTTAAAGCGGGAGGCCATTACAATTGACGACATGAGTAGGGCAGTGAGCTTGTGCACTGTGGCGGTCTGCAAACCAGAGAGTTCAGAGTTCGACTCCCGGGGCCAATTGAAGAGATTATAATTTTTTATTTGGATCTCTCAGCATAGGTCTTCCATGTCTAGTTCACTGTATGTGTGCACTCACGACCAGATAATCTTACTGCGAGCCTATGAATATGGAGGAAAGAAGGAGTAGCGCCCATGATTTTCACGTTTATGACAAAATTACCAAAGAAAAAACATTAGCGGTGACCACGCACCATCAGGTGCCTGTTTCTCTACTGTTCGACACAGAAGAAAATAACCAAACACAGCCAGGGGCCCTATTTTTGAACCGCGCTCATTCACGCGTGCGCTCGCTTTTGTATCTCTAGCAACTTAGCACGAGTGTAAAAGAGATAAGTAGCACACGCGAGCGCTCGCGTGAATGCGAGCGATTCAAAAATAGGGTCTCAGATAAGCAACCAAAAACGACGGACGCGCCAATTTGGCTGCGCACGCACATCCGCGGAACTCGCTTGGAGAACGCCTTTCCGTATGCAGTATCTTCACTAGTTAGTGTAAGTGGCGACTGGCGATGGCAAAGAGTTATGGCAACCGACCAATTAGGAGAGGTGCGGATGGACTTCCTCATAAACCGGCGAAGATGTGAGTTACAGTTGCCGCTTCCCATCAGGTGGATTGCTGTTCGTTTGTCACTGAGTAACATAAAAATATTGTTCTCTAGGTTTGTAAGGATCCTTGTTTGGGTAGATATTTTTTTTATGCTAATCAGTGACAAACTAGCATACAGCCCACCTGATGGTAAGCGGTAACTGTCGCCCATAACATCTATGATTCACGCATTTAGGTTGCAGATAACATTAACCCGGAACCGCAAGTGCGTTGTCACTGTGAGGACTAAGATGAAATGCCTCATGCCTGTAATTGTTTGGTACTTCCTACTCCTCCTATTGACAATCTGGTTTTACGCTACAAGTTATCCCGAAATTCAACGTGGTTCCACGATAAGCGTATTTTACGCGAACAATGTCGCGGGCAAAAGCTAGTAATAGTACTATGACATCATCATCATCATCACAGCCCATTACAGTCCGCTGCAGGACTAAGGGCCAAGAAAGGGGAGGTTATTGCCATAATCTCCACGCTTGACAGGCGGGTTGGAGATCGCAGTGTTGTAAATATAACAATGGAAAACGCTGCTGCCCATTTCCCAGCCTACGGAGACTCTTAGATATTTTGCCTCGAACAGATTAGTCGCCTTGTACGACACCCACTAGTGTAAGGGGTTGGTGCTATTCTACTCTGCCGGACACCACACGGACAGCCATACTATTACTAGTACCATTACATAATCGCATGTTATCTCAAAACCGTATTACAAAATAACTGTTTACTTATCGTACAACCGAGTTATGAATGACAACAACAACAATTGTTATGCTGACACACAACCGTGCAACAAGTCAATTGATTTACAGTCACAATACAACCAGCCGATGCGCTGCAAAGGTTATAAAAATAGTTACGACACTTTAGGTGCAATTTGTCGACGGCATTTATGTTGTGTTATGAAGGTTAAGCAAGGCTGGCTGTGCCCGGGAACTGGATGGGTGACCGTTTCGTACTTTGAGGCTAGTGGAACTTCAGCACCGCAATGAGCTCGTTACTCGTTAGGGGTGCTTCCTAATATCGTTGTCGAAGCAAGGTTGACCAAGGTACATAAGGCTTCAGTGACTGCTTACCATCAGGCAGGCTGCAAGATTGTATGCTACCAAGTTTCGATAGATTGTACACCAATCTATCGAAACTTGGTGGCTAACGTGGTAATGTGATCATGTGGCAATAGGTGGGACCATTAGAGAATCACGAGTTTGGGAGTTTTTATGGAGCTTCTGCATCAACCGCGGCCAATTCAGTAACGCTTTCCCCTTCCCCCGCTGTGACAAGTGTTTAGAAATTTCTCCATATCCCTGGACTGAAGATCTAATGACCTGAGTGGTTCAGTTAGTTAACATGCCAGTCTGCCACGCAGAGATCCCGGGTTCGATTCGCGGTCGAGCAGAAATTGAAATGATGAATTTTAACTTCTGTTACGGGTCTGAATGTTCCCTGTTTGTATAATAAATATGTATTTAAAGGCATATATAAGTAGTTTATCAGTTATCTAGCACCGATAACACAAGCTTTGCTTACTTTGGGGCTAGATGGCGCTGTGTGAATAGTCCAAGCATATTTATTTTATTTTATTTATTATTCCCGATCGTACCCACTGGGAACGTACCCAGTTCCAGGGTAGGTGTAGGGCAGGCCTAAGACAGATACAAGAAACGTAAAACCTATCACTGTTTATCAAAATTACGGTTATGTAAATGGGAAGTTATCGCCTCAATAACAACCACCGTAAACCCGACGCCATGACTCATAGCCCGCTCATAGTGCGGTGCATCAATTGAACACGACGTGTAGAGGGTTAGCCGGGATAGCGGTCCACTCGGACCGAAATAGCGCTTCCTGGTTGGATGAACTTGGCTCGCCTTGGGCTCAGGGATTTATAGAGCTGGTTGCTTTAAGGAGCTTCTAAACGGGTGATGTTTTTATTGCAGTATAATAATCATATTGGCATTGAGCGTCGGTGGCCGAGCGGTTAGGGTATCCGACTCGTAAGCGAGTCAAAATCTACTAATGTCTTGTACTGTCTTCGACCTACATCATCATCAAGTCCGCTGCTGGATATAGGTCTCCACCAATGTGCGCCAATAAATACAGTCTTCAGCTTCGATGAGAGAGCGTCGGTGGCCTAGTGGTTAAGTATCCGAATCGTAAGCGAGAGGTACCGGGTTCGAATCCCGCTGCGGCCATGTACCAATGACTCTTTTATGAGTTACGTACATTAGTTGAATACTAACCGATGCTCTTACGGTGAGGGAAAACATCGTGATAAAACCTGCACATTCAGGCGTCTGAATGTGTAACCATGATCCAATCTGGCCAGGTTGCCCTGGCAGCAGGGTCACGGGGGTCAGATGGTAATCGCTCCATTGTAATTACCTGATCTGCTGAATCCTGGATCATGATCAAGGCGGACCCCGGGCCTTCGTGCGCGAAAGCACAACCGGAACATTTACAGTGGAGCTGTACTGTAGTATGTGGCTGCAACATAGAAGACAGCATTGCCGGCAACCATTGCCAGCCATTTTTAATCACCGACGAAAAAACAGGGGTGTTATAAGTTTAATGTGTGTATCTGTGGCTTTGTGTATATGTCTGTGGCATCGTAGCTCCAACACGGATAGACAGATTGGATGTGGTTATCTCTATGTGAAAGCCAATTTAATCAAGATAGTTCTTACCTTTGTTTGATTAACAACAACATACACACACACACACACACACACACACACACACACAGAGAGACAGAGACGCACAGACAGATGATTAGAATTGTTAAAAACGTCTTTTTTTTTTGTAAGAGTAACTTTGATTAATAATTTACTTCTACAGAGTAAGAATCTGTTATTGGCTGTCTGTTATTTACGAATATCTGATGTAAAAGTTTTAAGAGCTGTTTGATTCTATGACAAAAAGAAAATTGTTCTGTAGTTTAGAAAATATTTGACTTTAAGTAAACTTGGTCGGGGTAATCTGGTTTTTTCAGTCGGTTTGGTTATTTCTATTGTTGCTCCAGCCGCTCTCTCTTTTAGGGAAGATTATTGTAAGTGTACAAATTGCAGTAAATTATTGCGTCATTCGGTTATGCTATAACGGAATAACCAGACCAGAGCACTTGACTATATTTCGAGTGTCTCTAGACTAACTTAATCCATCACGGTAGCCTTGTGCTTGTTCTTCTCTCGTAAGTGGTTCTGCCATCAGGCAGGCCGTGAGCTTGTTGCTGCCTTAGTGGTATAAAAGAAAAGTGGTGGGATCCGAAGCAGGGGCAGCCCTAGAATAATATCGGTGACAAGTGTGACAACCAATGAATAGCTCAGTGGTCTACGGAAAGTCTTGGGTTCGAATCTTGGCCGAGATGGGTTTTAACTAACGCGGTCCCGGGCAGTGCTGTAAAGGACCTCAGGTATGATTTCCGACCGGTGAGAGGTTGAAGTGATGTATTTTAATTTTTATTCTAGATCTGAGTGTTTATGCGCTCAATTTTGTCAATGGCACTACAATTGTACATACATGGAATCGTCGTCTCGAAAAACATTGTCAAAATCAGACATATTCTAAAAATGCAATGCACTTACCACCAGGTGAGATGGCGGTCAAATGCCTAGCTAATTTAATTATATTTAAAAAAAAAACCCTAAAATAAAGTTCCATTCCCTGACTAACTATCACTGCCCTAAACATTTTTCGCACCAACAAAGTCACAGCCAAAAAGCTATACTTACTAAAATAGCTAACTATACACGTGGGTGTCAAGTCAATATAAAACCCCATACTCGCTACCAAGACATAAACATGTAATAAAACTGAATTACATATAACGTTTAACGGCCTCGCATTCTAAAGTATAGTTTGCGGCCTATCAAACAGTTTATTATAAGTAGAGTGGTTAAACAGAGCTATATGTGTACCAGGGTACCATAAGTATGATGGGATGAAAGTTGAAGCATGGCTGGCTGAGATTATTACAGGTTTACGGCCGACCATTGACTGCAGTTCCGCCAAATACGGATTTCAGGTTGATGATTTCAACGTAAATGGTAGTAATTTACATGTGAATGTAATAGAAATCTCACCTCGGCGGTTTATCGGCGTATGGATGGGTTTCTGGTAAGTTTGTATCTTTAACTATTTTTTTTATTGCCTTGGGAGGCACACGGATGGTCCACCTGATGGGAAGTGGCCACATTCGTCCAGGACATCTGCAACCTGAGGGGAGCGGATGCGGTGCAGGCCTTTGAGGTATGCAGACATGCCTTACGTACAAACAGTTGCAGAGTGACTAGACCCACCCAGCATATAATATGAAATGTATGGTCAGACTGTGCACGGGCAGGTTAACATTTTGTAGGTCTTCTAAACATCTACTATCACTACAAAGTGAAATTTTTCTTGTACTCGATGACGTAACCTATGGCGCCCTTACAGCCTATAACTACCTTAGTGAAGGGCAAACCCATTAAACAATAAAAATAAATACGTGTGACACTCGGGGACTGCCGCGATAAAGCTATTGCATAGCATTTTTTATCAACTTATGCAATTATAATAAGTACCTTCATTCAAAAAATTTTAACAAGAAGAACGATATTAAGATTACCTTATCGAACTCACTCGTGGACGCGGCCAAAAAGCACGCTGTCTCACCTAGCATTGTGTCTAAAATATATAGAATCAGTTATGAGCGGATAGCAGCTAGTCTACACGCATACGTCTAGTCGCACGCACACAAACACCGTGCCGAAGTCTGCCGAACTGAAACGACGTTAGACGATGCACGGCTTTCAACGCCGCACCGCTGTGCCGGTCGGAGTGGGGGGTGTTAGGTTTTTTCGTTACGGAATTTCTTGATTCGGTCGCCGTGCTCAAAGCCCGCGATAAAAGCTATGCAATAGCTTAAAAACGCTGCTGCAAATTACAAAGTCCACTGATGTCTTTAGTGGTCTAGAGGCTATCAGTAACTACGGATCAAGAGAAGGGTAGCGCCTGCCCCACCTTGTAAAAACACCCGTCCATGGGGTCGCTGCAAAAAGGTTGGTGCTGTCCCACACAGCCGGATGCAACACGGACGATTACGTCCGGACTCTGTTGTGCTATAAAGTTGTAAACATTAGCTACGTACGGTGATGTAGAACACTTGTAACCATGTGATTTACAACCTGTCGTCAAACGTAACGAAGTTAAATTAATGGCAATTTGGTCTAACAGCCGCTCGTAGAGTCCCTTCCTTGTTTTTAGGCGTTTGACACATTCTCGAGGCGTTATGTAAGAGGTACGGTCATCAACTCGTTATACACTTTTGTATCTAGTTTTTTAACCCTATAATAAGGCATAAAATTGTTGCAATGTGAAGCGTATGCGACCACTAGGAACACGGAACTCACGGTTTCCGTGAAAAGTTAAAGTTGCGAACCATTTGCCTTATTTTTGCGTTATCTTTCAAATAAAACTATAAATTCTAAAGTTATTACTATTTTAATGCGATTTCTATCATAAAGATTAGATTTACGATAATAAACATAATCAGCGGTGGATCAAACGGTTTAGTTTCTGAAGTGTTACAGATAAAATACTTTATCGATATTAGTTTTGTAGTGCTGAACAAACTAGTCTATTCAAACTCATACAAACAAAGCATGTCATTCAAGTGAGATGTCGTTTACGTATTCACGTATTCATGTCGTAAAATGATATAATGTTCTGACTTTGTCAAGATTGTAGTTTCCCCCTAGATTCATACTATTCTAGCACCGGCTTATTGACTTTTTATTATTGAAGTCAAATAACGTTTTTATTTTATTGTATTCGAATGTCTCACAGCTTACAACAATGAGATAGATATGTACAATAGCATAACTTCTATCAGCCATTTACGAGACACAACAGATAAATTTTACAATTTAACTTAAAAGAGGTCTAGTACATTGAAGTGTTTAGTTAGGAAGGTACTTACACGAAATCAACACTGTGTTAAACATACATTAGGTATATCGTCCTAAGAAATAAAGGTCTTAACCATAATGTCTATCATAATCATAATGTCCTAACTTGGATAACGCTACTGAAAAATAAGTCAATGTGCTCATCAGCGGGTAAATCATTAAACGCCCTTTCCGATCGCAACATGAAACTGTTCTTCCGATACATACATCGCAAGAACAGTTGAACTTACTCTTCTACAGTTGAGTTCTTAGTACTTTTTTACTCATACAGTAAAAAAGTACGAAGTAATTTTTGACGTGACAGCGTCTTATAATTCGATGGAACCGGCTGCACGCTCGAAAAAACATGACTCATGCGGCGTTACCTCGCTCTGAGGCGTTCCATTTAAGGCTTGAAGTGCAAGCGAGAGCGCGTAACGAGCGACAAAGAGGCACAATCGACATCTGTCTCTCTCCTACTTGACGTTGTCACGTTCAACTATCGTCAGTAAACCGACTTTACAGACAACCGACTTTTTTTACTATATGAGTGGTGATATGGTACATTCAAAAACAAATTAGACATAAGTAGTGGTCAATCAATTTTGGACAGAGAAATCTTCATCGAAAACGCGATAACTGCTCTTTCTCTGCGAACTCACAGAGGTAACAACAAACCGTTTGGTGGAAGCCTGTGTCATTAGCATTACAGTCAATTGGCACAGAAGTCTATTCGCTCTCTTTCTTCCTTTATCAAAACTCTCCACTACGATAGAGTAGAGGAGCCTCAAGTCCACCAGGGAACGGATATGGGCTGTTATGATGACCTGGTGAGTCCATGCCAACCAAGGCCTAGCCAAGTAAGGTAGCCAGCATAATTACAGACAAGAGGCATTCCAAATTAGTCCTTATAGTGACAACACACCTGCGGTTCCGCATTTTTGTTAACTGCAACCTAAATGCACGAATTGTAGATGTTGTCGATAGTTACCACTTACCATCAGATGAGCTGTCTCCTCGTTTGTTCCTATATTAAAAAAGTATGTACAACTACCGGATTCCCAAGTCTGCTAAATTACTAATGGGTCAATTGAGTCTCAATTGGATCTCAGTAGGAAGGGTCACGTTTTCGGTATTCAGCTACTAATTTAATTTGGTTTTCCAATAAACTGTCACTGGACTATTTCCTCGTCTGTGGAATGTAGCTTGATTGTGGACTAAAACGGTAGGCTCTTGGTAGATTTTCGAATACCAATAACTATTCAACTGAGAATCAATTACGATTCCATAGCTACTCTATTGATAAAACTTTCTGTAAGAACACTACCCAATTTGTTTCAAATTCTCCATAGTAATGTAGTCACAATGGGACATTTTCCGAGAGCCGATTCAAAAGAAACAATATTTTTTTTAATAATTTTAATAAAATGGCGTAGTCGTATTTCAGAGTAGCTTCGGTTAGGTACCAAATTGAATACTTGAGATTCCTGTTTAAGTAGCGCCATCAATTACAATTATTTGAACTATCTTTATTATTTAGTCGGCTCTCGGCACTTTTTACTTTTTAAAGTAGCTGTCTGAAAACCTCCTTTCTTGAATATCAATAGGATTTCAGTTAAATAAAACTAACAGACTTGACCCCCTGTTTTATCTTGAACTCCGATCTACGCAAAGCGCGACAATTACGAAGAGTGTCAAAGAACTTCACATGCAAATGTGATGGCCACTGAAAGTATCAACTGTGGTTTCGCTTGATTGGCTCTATTAGTAGGCAGCAAGTGACAAGAGAGTGAGCTTGGACAAGTGTTAATAGCCATAGTAGCTAGATGATATACCTAAAATAACATTGTTAATACCAAAATAATTATAACCATAGTATTTTTAAGTTTTTAATATTGAAGTGCCGCCCATCAGGGTCACAATGGTTCAAAATTCAAAATTACTTTATTGAGTAGGATATTACATATCTCTTTCAATCGTCAAAGAGGAGGGGGTAGGAAATTAGGAAGGAAACAAAAAGTGACATGTTGGCCGCCCCATGGCCGCAGCACACCCACCCGCCGACAACGGCCGGACCATGTCCGACAATACCAGTGTTAGGTAGCTGCTCCCACCCTACCCTTACCCTGCCCGTAGCCTACCCCTATCCTACCCTACCCACCCCTACAGCGGCCTACCCCTTAACCTAACGTAACCCTACCCCTACTTTTCCCCTATCTTATCCTACGCCATCCCTACCGCAGTCCGCGCAGAGTAGACGCCCCCCAGCCCCGCTACGACCAAAAGACACCGTGTGTGGGAAGGGAAGGAATGTTAACGCCGCTTCCTAGGTGGTCCTCCGTGGTAAAGAAACGGCAACAAACCCACAGAGCCTAAGTTAATTCATATTTCTTTTTTTTTTCTTTTTAAATGTCTTATATACTAATACATTATATTTACATACTAATTTTAACTAAATTAATACCTGTTCAAAATTGCAGTTCAGTTCCATGGACTTTTGTCATTCACATATTGAGGTATACTATAATAACTTTTTTGACATAATTTATTTTTTATAGTGGCTTTAAATTTATTCATTGGTAAATTCTGTATATCTGTTGGGACCTTATTATAAAAGCGTACACATTGACCCATAAATGATTTGTGGAATTTGGCCAGACGACAAGAACTAGTATCAAGTTTATCTTTATTTCTAGTATTCCTACTATGCACATCACTGTTCTTCATAAACAAGTGTATATTTTATGAACATAGATCAAGTTCTCATAAATGTATTGTGATGGCATTGTCATAATGTCAATATTCTTGAATATATCTCTAAGTGAAGTTCTAGGTCCCAATTGGTAAATCGCGCGAATAGCCCTTTTCTGCAGAACAAATACATTATGCCAGTCGGCAGCGTGTCCCCATAGCAGTATTAAAATTACTTTTATGAAGCAATAAACAATTTAGTCTTTTTACAAGGTTTTTTATATGTTCGGAACAAATCTCGCGAGCCTAATTTGACCCACTTTCCGGCGTTTGAAACTGAAATTTGGTATAGCAATGTAACTTAGATGACAAGATAGTTTTTGTTTGGTCTATCACAGTACCGCTTATGCTCTCCATCAAGGGGAATATTGTCCCGTTTAATTTGACTTTTTGTATAAAAAAGTGCACACAGAAATATTATGACTTGTACTTCAACAGGTTAATATGGTTCCATTTCTCACGTGATCACAGAATAATGATAGATACCTACTACCTGTACGACGTGGTATACCTATTGGTGGCCGGCGCGTAGGAGAATTTGAAACATTTGGATGTAGTTGTTACTTTTTAAGAAACGTGTCTACCGATGGCTCTGACTAGCCTGAGGAGTCCACCAGGATGGGTACCAACTCCTTATCTGTTTCTGCCGCCAACGATACTTGCAGTATTCCCGTTTGGAAGATAAGATAACCAGCGCATATCGCCTTACAGGAGGCATATCGTCTTAGTCCCACAGTGACAACGCACCTGCGGTTATGTAATATTGTGAGAAAACCTAAACGCATATTCATATTATGCATATGACGTAGCCGTTTAAATTCAATTCGTTTGTTGCGTTTCCATGTGTTAGTATATACAAGTCCTTAAATTAGTTTTATTAATTATTTAATTAAGGCTAGTTTCCCCCGAGCGCGCTCCATACAAAGGTAGTTTGATCATATTTTCAATATTACGCTATCAAAGTCAATGAAATTTTGTATACGTGATCTAGAAACCAATATCTACTCGTATGTCTGTGGTTTGTCAGATTTTCGTAAAGTACATTGTTTCAAAGTGAGGTTACGGTGAGGGAAAACATCGTGATGAAACCTGCACATTCAGGCGACTGGATGTGTAACCATGATCCAATCTGGTCTGGTTCCCCTGGCAACAGGGTCATGGAGGTCAGATGGCAGTCGCTCCACTGTAATTACCTGACCTGCCAAATCCTGGATCATGGTCAAGGCGGACCCCGGGCCCTCGTTCCCGAGAGCACAACCGGGACATTAACGCCAAGATGATTACATTGTTTCAAAGTTACACAGGATTTAAAATTTGAAATTTTGTCTTAAACGGAACCCTAAATCCATGAACTTTGAAAGTATAATGTGTAACGAACGACAATGCCCTGTGTTTGCGGACCTAATCCATGCATTGCAACACTATCCTAATCTAAGAGACTCCAAGCGATAATAATAGTTTGCATCAGGTTTTAATTCGGTGAGGTTAGGTCCATAGGCTGCGGTGACTGCTTACCATCAGGCAGGCCGAAAGCTTGTTTGCCACCTTTGTGGTGTAAAAAGGAGCTCCGTGAACTTGCGACGATATCATTCGTTAGACGTTACTTTAATTAATTAAAACTTCATAAAGTTCATGAATTTGGCTTTCCGTTTAGTTAAATAATTGCTTAACAAGCTAGCCGTTCAATTAACCGGCTAATTAAACCATTCGGCAGCGATACATACACCACACACATACATTCTCAAGTTACCGCTTACCATCAGGTGGGCTGCCTGCTCGTTTGTCATTGAGTAGCATTATATTACAGAGGAGGTACCACGCCCCTGACTAGATTAAGCAATATTTCAATGTCAACATACCTATCTAGTATAAGATGTCTTTTTATTACTGTTCTTGTTAATGGTAAAGTAGTGTTCAGTGTTGAAGTGGAGATAGCCAGTGTAATTACAGTGCTGATATGGCTCGTGGCTCGTGTACTACTATAAGGCAAGGGCAGTGACCTTGCAGTGACGATACATAGTACTTGCGATTTCAGAGTTACGCAGTTTGGCTGTGGTAAGGAATATAATAGGTAGCCGCCAATGTTGGCAAGCGAAGATGGAGAAGGTGGAAAAGGGTTACCCACCTGGCCAGGTGTTGTGACCAGGGGACCAAGGGTCCGACGGTTGATTGTCGGAAGTTGTATACATATATGCCGCGGAAGTTGGCATATTTCGCTAGCGCGATATAGGACGGTCAGCGCCATCTATATGCGGATGCTTGCCAACCTTGTGTCCGCATACTCGGAATGTGAGTATCGTTGAGTTTCCTTATTGGAGCGATAGATGTCGCTACACACAGCGAGATTTTTGACAAAATTTGCGTATGACGCGAGGATACTGATGATGGAAATAGAGGAAACTCAACATTAAGCCGGGATCGACTGTACGGAAGATGATCTTTCAATTTAGAAGAACTAGCCAGGTTTTTGACCGCCATCTCAGACATTCATTTTTATCTAGCCACGCGAACGCGTGAAGACATCCATTATAAAGATCAGCGAAGACACTGACAGATAATGATGATAAAATACTAAAAAAAATTAAGATTAAACGCTGTTTATCATAGATTTCTTTGAATAAATGGCATAAAACACAGTAGCTATTGTTCTCAGTCCTTTCAACTACGAATATATGAAATTTTTGCATCGTTGTAGAGCTTGTCTAAGCTGAAATGAAGCGCCCCACTGCTTAATTAGTTGATTTCGATGTGTACAACGACGATCGAGTCAATTGAACGATGCGTGCTCCTACGTTTGAGTCTCACCTCACCGGCAACTGAATGACCAATTACAACGGCATTTGTATATGTATTGCGTTCATATTTTAAATTTGTTTGTGTGCGTTAATGCGATAGTGGGGCGCGTCATTTCAGCTTAGACGAGCTCTAGTACATAAAGCAGAATAACACATTTATCTCGAAATTCAATGTTGCTTTCGGCGAACACGGAATAATCGAATTTTCCTAGGAGTATCCTAGGGCGATAAAAATATAGTTCAGAGTAGTAGCACAGTTATCTCCATACAAGCAACGGATTTTTAAATGGTTCTTATGCAAGGATATGTATGAATTGCGAGGTTTAGGTGTTCGAGTCTTATAATTAATCTATCATCAAATTAATAATCGGAGGGTCATTATACTGTTGGTGTTTGTTCTGAGGAACTGTTTGACATGATGCCTACAGCTACATTCCATCATCGCACCACTCGCCAGTCGCCATCGACAGTTCATCCTCACACCTTGGAGCCAAATTGGTCGCGAACTATGCGGTTCCAAAGGAACTTTGTCCTATGCACACTAAGGTTATGGAATGGGCTCCCTGGAAAGATTTTCCCTATAAAGTGCAACTTTAAAGTTCTTCAAGAAAGGGGTGAAAAGGTTTTTCCAGGGTCGGCAGCGCGTGGGTGATACCCCTGGTATTGCAAACGTCCATAGGCCGCGTTGACTGCTTACCATCAGTCAGGCCGCAAGCTTGTTTGCCACATTAGTGGTACAAAAAATACTTTAACTATCTAGACACGTAGATATATTAAAGTCGACCAGAGCTATTTCTGTGAGTACGTTGTATGCGTCAGAGGCAAGCAGGTGACATCATATATTTGTCCAAGTGCCCTTTACCTGTTATAAATCCACTTTATCAAGGTCTTATCTCTGAGGAAAATCTCGAGACCGCCTAAATCGTACCAAGGATTTCTTATGTCACACACCACACTTTACATTCCGTGTTGCCTTGGTTTTGTCACTATTTGAACAAGTGTTTGTCCGTGGTGGTCGGACTGTTGCTTCTTAGATAAGTAGATATTTATAATAAAAATAATTAGCGGATTCGAGACTGAGAGAGCGAATATTTTTGACAAATAATTCAAAGCGTTTATTGCATGTAATATTGGTAAAGTTGATTACTTGTTTATATAATTTTAATAATAAACTAGGCAAGCATTTGACCTGATAGTAAGTGACGACGGGATGGAAGTGAATTGTCTAGAAACAGCCTATTCACTCTGGTCATAAAGAAGTCCAGATTACTCAAGATTGTATAGATGGAATGCGCCTCAGCCGTTGCAATTTGGGATATCTGACACCTTTATCTATGTATATTGATATGGAATAGATAGATTGATAACTGCTGCTAACTAACCTAACCTGAATTAAAAAACTTCTAAATTTTCATAATTTTTTTTTTAATCTTCCATTTTCTTACAATCTGTCAATTACAATAATATTTAGCGAGGATGTTATGCATGTGTCAAGGTGGCCTAAATGGTATATATAAGCTCACTGACTCTTACACTTAATCATTTCTTGTAAAAAATCCTTCTCGCCTTTTGAAGGTTCGATTTTGCATTTGTTTTGACACCAATTTATTTGGATGATTTTAAATCTAAACATAAAAAATTAAACTTTATAAGAAATTCAAAGTACTTTTGAGCCAAACGCAAACTTTACCTGCAAACGACTTATAGCGGATGCTCTTCTAGTACCTACCAAATCATAAATGTCACTGAAAATCCTGATCACAAGCCAACAAATAATACTACAACAAAACATTATAATTTTCAATTACTCACAATATCTGAACATAAGGCACCAACCACCAACATGAACAGCAGATAACAAAAACGTACGAAAGAAAATTGTCGTTGTCGCTTCTGGTAAGAACGGTAAGGCCCTTGGAATTTATATGCATTCTTCAATGAAAAAGCTGCCTGGATGCCATCTCAGTTACTGGACAAATTGGATCTTGTTTTTGCTGCATCGTTGCAATGTTCTCATGAAAGGTATGTTTATATGTTGGTCTTCGGTATTTTGTTAAATGGGACGTGTGCTTGTCATCTTTGTAATTAGTAATTGGAGTAATTAATTAATGGAGCAAATAAGGAAGTTAGATAGATAAATAGATCAACACTTTATTGCTCTTACAAAAACACAGTAAAATTAATAAGGGACAGTTGAGAGATCTCTTCTAGACAATCTTAACAGAAATGAAGATGAGAGATAGAACAGCAGAGTTAAATAGTGTTCAAGTAGTAAAACAATGTGCCAGGTACACATAATTATCAAAAAGTAAACAGCAGGTTTTTAGGTACGTAAAAACAGTAGTACATACATAAAACACATAATAGTAGTACAGTATTCCGCTTCAGTTAAAAAAAATTATGAATGCGGAATGAGTTATTTGGGTATAAATATTCCAAACAAACCAGTAAATTGTTTAATCTCTTTGGTTGGGGACTAGGTGCCAACAGGTTCTTCGAGAAGAGTATGAAAAGGGGTTACAAGGTACTTAAAAAATTTCAAACACACAAACTCATCTCGGTCTCTCATAGTCGGCCATCTTGGCCTTAATGTCCGGGTTGTGCTCTCGCGAGGACCCAGGGTTTGCCTTGACCATGATCCAGGATTTGGTAGATCAGGTAATTACAGTGGGGCGACAACCATCAAACCTCCGTGACCCCGTTAACAGGGGAATCTGACCAGATTGGATCATGATTAGACATTTAGTCCCTGAATGTGCAGGGTTCCATCACGATGTTTTCCCTCACCGTAAGAGCATCGGTTAGTGTTCAACTAAGGTACATAACTCAGAAAAGAGTAATTGTTCGGCACACGACGGCACGGGGGTCTGAACCCGGTACCTCAGTAGGAGTCGGGCCACCGACACTCCACGTTAAAACACCCACAGCATAGGCTGTAAGTTGTAACTAAACCACGCTGGTCGTACGTCTTTTACGTAACATTGTTCAAAGCGCAATCATTAAATCGATTAATTCATTCGGTTAAAAAAACATTGCACTTGGTGAAGGTGAATAGGCAAACGAGAGTATTCTAATACAGAATAATAATAAAATAAAAAATTTATAATAACAATCTCTCGCGCACGAGAGCCCATGATCCGGAATTTGGCAGATCATGTAATTACAGTGGAGCGATTGCCATCTGACCTCCGCGACCCAGGTACCAGGCAAACCTGACCAGGCTGGATCATGGTTACACATTCAGTCGCCTGAATGTGCAGGTTTCATCACGATATTTTTCCTCACTATAAGTTTTCTCTATTATAATATGCATGTATACATATTTGAATTATCTAAATGAGAGCGATAGTATGCTAATACAGAACATATGCGGCTAATTAAAACTTCTAAGACTACAATCGAGATGAATCAATCAGATGCACTTGAACGAGGAGAAATCGATAATGCGAGAGAAACTGCGGGACAACTGTAACCGTCAGTTATATGCAGATAGAATCTCCTTATCACGGTACAGACAGACCGCAGACTGGCCGTCGGCAAGGCATGAACGGTAGGCGGTATTTTATTAAAATTAACAATCACCATCATCATCATCATCGTCATCACAGGGCCTCTACCACGACAGGGGAGGTATCTCCACGTTTGGCCAGCGGGTTAAAGATCGCAGTGTTATAAAATAACAATGGAGAACGCGGCTACCCATTTTCCAGCCTAAAGTGACTCTAGAACTTTTGCTTCGAAAACATTAGTCGCCTACCACGCCATCCACGAGTGTAAAGGATTTGTGCTATTCTACTCTGCCGGACACCACACGCCCAAATTAAGAAAATAAGAAACATTTATAAACAGACATCTCATAAAACTCATAAGAGTTATTATAAAAGATTACTTTCAGTCATTTAGAGTGCTTAAGATTAAAGTACTAAGGACTCTTACAAATGATTGAGAGCAATGGAGAGAAAAAAAGTATATACGTAGTTTATCAGTTATTTTACACCCATAACAAAAGTTTTGCTTACTTAACAGACGACGCTGTGTCCAAGCATATTAGTTTTTAAGATAATCACTAACAAATTATGGGCTTGTTTACAATGTTTAAAACCTTGTGACACTTTATATTGCCTGAAATAAACGGATTCTATTATAATTATTTTATGTACTAATAAAGACAGCATCTGAACCGAAGACGTCCTCTCACAACATAGACTAGCCTCAACATGAAGATGCTCAAGTGTATTGCGTAAAAAAGTATGATCCAAGTGACCGTAACACACACTTTCGCGAGAAAACGGAGTCACTCGCACGCGACTGCGCCCGCGCAGACGCCGTATTAATTCGTTTATTATAAAGCAAGCTACTCTTAATTATTGGACGTTGAAAGTGAATTTGTCTGAATTGCGAATCGAGTCTGATTTCGTAATTTGTTACGTTTGTTTTCTTTTTACAACGGCTTCTTTATCCAATATCCAACAGGTGACGACCTGAGTAGTTCAGATGGTCAGCCGGTCGGCCTGAGGTCCTGGGTTCGATTCCGGGCCGGACAGAAATCGAAATTATGCATTTTAATTTCTGTTAATTTTTCTATGTAGAGTAAGTATGTATTTAAAAGAATATATTACGTAGTTTATCAGTGTTCTGGCACCCATAACACAAGCTTTGCTTACTTTGAGGCTTGGGGGGGGGAGAATTGTCCAAGATTATTAGTTATTATTTACCTAGGGCTATCTCGTCATTTACACCCGTATCCAAAACCTTATTATGAGAGCTTGTTCGCGACCTTGAATACACAGGGTTCCATCCAACTGACAATACTTGAAAGGCCGGCGTTATGTGTCCGTCAAAATTACTTAAAATGAACGAAATTGACTAAGCATAGAGACGAACTCGGTGATTCACGTATCAGACGTGCACTGTGAGAATGCATAGTAAAGCTGCTTTACGCAGACAAGTTTGTGACTGTCTACGGCAATTAATTAGTCATTCGACTAACTGCCGGTACTTATTTCCATTATTAATTTAATAATCATAACATGTCAAATGGACCGATAATAATCCAATTTGACAGGCTGCCATCAATTGCGGTCGCGTCGGCCAGTCAATCAGTGGCCGGTATTTTTAGCCGACCTACGACAACTATCGTGGGTTCCGTCATAGACTACGTAAGTACTGTTCGGTAAGTTTTGTACCTACATGTGTATAGTAATTTTCATATTATTCTTCTTAGTCGGACACTCTTGTCAGAGTGCTCGTGGTTGCGTTGACGCAATTTCCATATTAGACGGAGCCAAACGAACTGGAAAGATCAGCGGCACCCATGGGCATCGCAATCATTAAAACACGTCATTCAAAATTCACTCGAAGTCATTTTAAGCTCAGCATCATGTATATCCGAACGCAATTAGCCCAAAAATGCCTGTTTGAATGTTTCATGCGATTTATCAATGGATAGAGGGCTCTACGATGAAGGCGAATATTTTTTCATGTACGACGGTACGAAGCGCGAGTAGCTAGATCTCAATTAAATAAAAACTAATCAATATAATTTGCAGTGGCCCTAGATAAGAACCTTATAGAATTTCTAATGTAAAATTTAAAAATGTTTGTGGTAAAAGTAACCAAAATCGCTGTGATAAGCCTGATAACTATGACAATTTTCTATTACGGGCTGTTGATGATGCTGTTGAAGTATTAATGAAGATAAGTAAAAGTGGCAAATTCTTAAGACTTGGCAATCGGATAGGTAAAATACTGTACACGCTTAGCAACATCAAAGACATGTCCAGTCTACGTTTGTTTTATCTCATTACGGTAGGTCATTGACACAGCATGTGGGCGAAGATATATTGCTCGCTGTTTAAGTTTGATTTATGCAAATTCCATTGTTATGAGACGATACATTGACCCTTAAATCCAGTTAGGTTTATGTTTATCCTTTTAAGATTATCGAATATGATACTAAACTTTGTACAAGTATCTCTTTGTTTGGAGCAGGTGTTCCTCAATGAAAGAAGCGAATAAATAATCATCTTGGCGCTAATGTCCCGGTTGTGCTCTCGCGCACGAGGGCTCGGTGTCAGCCTTGACCATGATCCAGGATTTGGCAGATCAGATAATTACAGAGGAATGACTGCCATATGACCTCCGTGACCCTGCTGCCAGAGGAACCTGACCAGATTGGATCATGGTTACACATTCAGTCGCTTGAATGTGCAGGTTTCATCACGATGTTTTCCCTCACAGTAAGAGGAATAAACTGCAGAAATTGTTATATTTCTGACTACTTACTATGCTTAGGTTCCTCCTAAAGTTTTATATTAACTCTAATCTCCTATAGTTTTATAAAAGTTAAACTTTTTTCCTTTGACATTCCTTCGTATTTTCCTATTTTTCGCACAGATATAGTTCAAAGGACGAATAAGAACAGAGGCGACCTTACTAATAACACTGAAAATACAAACCTAAATTACTGGTATCTCCGTAGCACATCGTCTACGTTCACTACCAGCCCTAAAACCCATTAATAAGCGATACAA
Organism: Blastobasis adustella; assembly: GCA_907269095.1. NCBI lineage: Eukaryota > Metazoa > Arthropoda > Insecta > Lepidoptera > Blastobasidae > Blastobasis > Blastobasis adustella. Next base: position 7,202,558 of record OU026132.1, read on the forward strand.
CTTCCGCATTAGCACTAAACATCCACTTGTTCCCAATTGCAAAGGCAACATGTCCAAACTATGCGCAGAACCCATCAGCATTCACGGCAGTACCTGCAAAGAGAGAGAAGTGGGTTAAAAACAATCCGGTTTAAACTAGAATGCACCACACGCGCCAGCCAGCACTATTGGATGTTGAGTTGCGACGTGAGACAACTGTTGAGAGAACTCAGATTTCATAGTGTTGATGTCCACACAGAGCAAAAAAAATTTGCCAGTCCAGATAGCTAACTTTCCAATCTCTTTGACATCTTTGATGGTTGAATTGGATGGAATAAATGAAATTACGGTTTCCGTGCGCCGTTACGTAAATTTTAATTCAATATTAATACATGTTATTTTATAATTTAGATTTTTTAACCTAATTAGTATTAGCATTATTTAATTTACTTGTATCATGTAAATATTTATTTTATTAAATGATAAATTTATAGGTAATGGTAAAAAATACATTGCTTACTATGCATAGTATCATATGTAGGAAAGCCACGTGGTGCGACTGCTTCGTCCTAGTGATCGATCGATCGGAACATTTTTTCTTTTGATTCGATTAATCGAACTATGTAAAGTAAAAAGAAATGTTATTGTTCGATTGATCGGAAGACATAAATGTCGCGGGCAGTTCGGATCTCGGTAAACTTTCACTTATTTATATTATCCCGCGTGATTTTATTATTTTTCCGGGATCAAAAGTATATCTAAGACAGCCAGGAATAGTGTAGCGTCCAACCATTAACGACTTGTGAAATGGATTCAGTGGTTTCGGAGAAACATCCAAACTTACAAACATTAAAACTTGTCATCTTATAATATTTTAGTAAGTATACCGTATACTTCGTATGTCATCTAATAGATGTATATAGATTAGCAAACAGAAATAAAAATATTGGTAATATTTATTTCCGGTGCATAGTAAGCTATTAAATAACATAAATAGAAAGACAGCCATGAATTCTAATATAAGTAAAGTAGAGTTTGGAGTATTTTTTTTTCATTAATGTTTCTGATTTACTTTTAATTTTCTCTATGAATATTTTTAAATTTTGTGCCGTGTGTCTGAGTGGAATAAAAGTGTTTTACTTGAATTTCACAAAAAATAATCTTGAGAACCTACGAGATATGTTCCACGAAAACGATCCAATCGAGTATCATAAACCAATGTTTATTCAATGAAACCTAACAAACCACACACCTGGGGACGATCTCTTAGAATTACTACCGAATTTGGTGTAGTATCAGATATCATACATACAACACAACTAACACGTGGCCCAGATTACAGGGAATCACATGGACGTTAATCGTGGTTGGATAAAACATATTTGCGATTTGATAAAATTTAAAGTTATTAGGATTTAGGATCAGTATTCTATGATTTAGGTTACTAATACTCACCAAAAATATTAACTTTCGACACTAAGGTAATATTTCGTTTGTTTTAGTTTGCAGCGTGGGTAGGTCCCCCAAGGCGGATCGACGACCTGGTAAAGATCGCAGGTATCGCAGGTCCTGTGCCTTCCGCATCCGGATGGATGCGGAAGGCACAGGACCGCCATTTAGAATCTCTCTGATATCTCTGGGGGAGGCCTATGCCCAGCAGTGGGCGTCTTTCGGCTGATATGACGAATCATGAATGGAACGCTACGCCTTGCCAGCTAGTGTGTTCCCTAATAGTACAACCTAGACTCCTTCAAGGCCAGAGTAAATAAGCTGTTTCTAGACAGGCATGCTCCACCTTCGTCGCTTCCCATCAGATGAGATGGCGGTCAAATGGCTTCCTACTTCCTGTACTTTGTAAAAAGGAATTTAAGATTGTGGTTTTGGTAAGCAGATAATTTCTTTTTTTTAATGACCGACGGTAGTCAGGATACCGTTTCGCATTTCATCAAAAATGCCGACCCGCAGGCGTCGTCACTGTGATGAGATAATATGCCTTATGCTTGTAATTGCGCTGGCTACCTTATCCTTTAAACCGGAACACACCAATACCAGCATTCTTGCTTGTCGGGAGCAATAGACATAGGTATAGATAATTTTATTGTTATTCTTGCCTAAGCATTGTGTGGTTGGACTAGGATGACACTTGGCCATGGCAGAATAACATCGGCTGTCGGTCTCACTGGCAGCCATAGCTGAGCCATGGACCATTTTTTATGACATACGGTAGGCAAACAGGCAAGCGGGCCACCTGATGGGAAGTGGTCACCACTGCCTATAGACAAGTGTATCGCCAATGCGTTGCCCACCTTTACAACACGTTGATATGGCAGCAAAAAGGCAAATGCCCCTCCACTGCCAAAGACACGGTTCCCCAAATCCCCACCCCATGGAGCACTGAAGACTTACCGCCTCATGTCCTTACTTATATCTACTTATTTTGTATAGTTAGTTTTTTTTATGGTCGATAACAGTAGAATTTATTTAAGTAGTTTTTTTTTATTATTTATGCAAAACTAATAAATATTTTCATTTTCAATTAATTATATGGGAGTAGTTCAGACGGAGTTTTATGTTATACGGAAGACAAACAGGCAAGCGGGCGACTTGATGGAAAGTGGTCACCGCCGTCTATGGATATCAGCAACACCAGGGGAGTTACCATTGCGTTGCGTTGCGTAGCGTTGTGCCTAGTCAGAGTCCTACCACCTTCATAAATTCCCGAGTACTTCCGTCGGATAGATTATAAACAAAGGGCAGTAACCCGTAAACTACCGACTTACGAAAGTACCCACCCTATCGCGTATCGAATAGCAACTGAGGTAATACGATCCGTAACCCCACACTCGGCAACTTTCATTGCTATCTGGAGCATTGACTTAACACTAGACCGGCACGGCGTGTGTATAAGTCACTCATGCGCAGCGAGGTAGACGTGCCAGTTATTGGCAGAGTTTGTTTAGGTTTTCTTTTTTTTCTAGGTAGTATAGACGGTCCAAATGATGGAAAGCGGTCACCGTCATCCAGCACGGCTAGGACAAGTATGCTCTCGCGCGTGATAAGCGAGAAAAGGCGCGAGATAGATAATGCTATCTCTTTCATCGTAGTATTAAAAACACTCGCGGCTACATCGCGGGCACACTTGTGCTAGCCGTGCAGGACATCTGCAACTTAAAAGGGTAGCGGATGCAGTGCCCGCACTGTGTGTCTTTTGTGTGGATGTCTTTTCAGATAGTGTTTGTATTGACCGCAGAAAATGTGATATTGTAATGGATTAATATCTAAAAATCTGCCCTAAAACTTGTACAATGGAGGACTTGTTCAAGGCCAGTTCAAACGCTGTATGCGTCGCCGAATACTGGGCGAATAAAGTATAGGTCCGAATTTGGTCCATCGACTCGATAAGAAGAAGAAGAAGATTACTATCGTGAGTGAATGTTTAACTATTCCGACGACTAGACAGTTTTATTAAAAACTGCATAGTGTTGCAACACCGATTGCATTATTGCAGATCATAGTCGACAACTCATTTTCGATCACCGGCCATGAAAATTGCGTATAATACAACTAAAGACTCCCTTACTTCTAAAAAAAAAAAAAATTAAAAATTCAGCTACATTCCCCAAGGTGTCAATAACAGGGCGCCTTACCCCACTAAGACCATTATCCACGCATGAGCCGCCATAAACAAAAGGCAGGTCTTGGCGACACCTGTATTGAGAATCGAGTGCAGCAGTTCTGGAACGGAACGGTGATACATGTGCTGAGGTGTTAATAAAGTGCCTATTTTTCTTTTTTGAGGGCAGGTCCTTTGTTTATGAATAAGACTTAGGTATGTATTTATTTATTGGATGACGTTTGTTATTAGCTTGGGGCCCCGTATAAGTAGTTGTCTACCCCCCCCTAGTTGATACCGCCAACTACAGGGGGTACGAGTAATTGAAATCCTGGTCTCACCTTAAGTCAATAAATGGTCGAGCGCAGTGAACGAAATTTCTGGAATTATGTTAGCGGAAGGGGTCTGAGATTCTCTATTGAATAAAAATAACTTGAATCACTGAATTAAAGTGACTAAATAAGCCGGGTCCGCGAATTAGGAATTTTTGATATATTTGCCCTTGGCTTGGCTATATTAAAACCTATATACAAAAACACAAAAAAAATATATAAGAAACATCAGTCATTGAATGAGCGAGCTCGAAATTTTTGTAATTTGTCCCTTAAAACCTTGCGATTTTAATAAAAATAACGTAAAATCAGTAAATGGACGATAGCGCCAGGCTATCTCAAATTTTCTTACATTCTAGTGTGACGAGATTGTATAATAAAATTAAGCTCACGAACAATTAATGAGCGAACGCAGCGAGCTCGAAATTTCTGTAATTATTTAAGCTGAGCCTCCTGGATTGAAATTATCTGTTGAATAATTTTTCCCCGGGAAGTAAGGAATAGTGAAATTATGGATAAGAATTATTGTTTACATGCGTTTTGGGGCCCCTGTGGCCCGGGGGCCCCGTATCATTGATACGGCTAATACGCCGGTAGCTACGCCCCTGCTTATATTAATATTCGTCTTCATATTTTTAGGGTAAGGCGCAGGGGAGCCAAACTTAAGCAACATTAAACAATATTTTTGATATAAGATTCTCAGATGAAGTACAGTAAATGTTTAGCTCACAATTAAAAGTGGCCTTATTTGGGCCCCCTAACCCAAATAAAGCTTACACCTAACGACCCAACCTGCCTAACATAAACCCACTAAAGCCCTGGCCACACTGTCGGAACAATAAATTTTATTTTAATATTATATTCAATTTAAATTTAAATTTAACTTAAGTTGAAGTTTATTTGTATATTTCGAATTTGATGTATGGATCTGTGACATCCGCACCGTAATAAAGACTTTTATTATTATTATTATTTATAACCCATCTTAAAAGCCTACCTACCTATCCTAAAGCCCGCCCTAACCTAACGATAAAGCAGATCCGAGTTATCCAATACATCTCTGCCTAGTTACTAAGCAGTAGAAACTACAAAAAACTAATAACTAGGCCTCGCCTAGTCTACACAGCGCAAGTGTTTGTGCTGGGACCCACCCGGATGACGTCATTTAGCGTGTTATTGTCAAGTGACAGACACACTGAAGTACCTTTTCGTACACCATGTGATAATAAGGTTCATTGACTATAATAAAGGCTGGAGGTTGTATGTAGTAGCAATCATGAAACTATTTTTCAGCAGATTTGCTCGTAAAGGGGTCTTTAAAAAAACCGATATTTATACTCTACATAAATATTTGAACTGAACTGAACTCTGAACTGTTTGAGTCTGTGTGAACTCTTTATTTGAAATACTCGCCTCGAGTAGAACGATCAACATTGAGTTTCGGCATGAAAAATTCAATATATTTTATTTACCTACATTGTCAAAGAAACATCGATAACAAACGGTTGAAAAAAAAAGAAAAATTAACGTCATGCATGAAAATATATATTTTTAAACCGGACGACTTGAGACGAGCAGCGGTTCAAAAATAGCATTTATTCCAGAAATCCTCACCGACGTATCCCCACCAGTGGAGGGCCCTTGTGTTTCTTTATAATTTTCGAATTAGGTACCATATTACGTTATCACATTAGATCCGAACCACAGACTACGTTCCACGAGGCTCTGCACTGTACTGAAGACAGGGGAAGATGGCGCGCCTTTGTCCGTGTCAGGATTATGGGGGAGAGAAGTTACGACCCACACATACGAGGAATACGAACAGAGAAGGGAGAGACCACATTACGGAAGGAACCCTAATAGTACTTATCACATCAAATCAGAGACAAATCACATCATAAGCATAACTCGCTATACAATTCGCAAGAATAATATAAACTGGTTCACTCAACTGGGTACTGGATTCTTAGAAACGACAAAGATATATATCACACATAAGCATAAAGCCTTTATTTGCCGACAAAATCCTCGAAATCCTGTTCTAAATGGTTGATCTAAATTAGTTCGACATTTAAATTAAGCGGGTAATAAATTAAATACCGATAATATCACGATTTGCAAAATACTGGACAGATGAGTTTGTGAATATTTTTATATAAGCCGATGGTAAGCGGTAATTGCCGCCCATAACATCCACTATGCATGCACTTAGATTTCATTTAAGTAACAAAAATGCAAAATTGGCGTCCTTAAAAGGTTGTGAGCACAGATAAATAAAAGTTTGCTCAGCCATGAAGGTAGCTCTGGTGGAACTTTCCAATCTTTTTCGTAGTGAGGACTAAAAATGAGAATTGTTGTTTTTTAAATTCTCAACTCCTCTCTCAGTGATTGTTTTGGTTGCCAAGATGGGAAGGTGCCGAGTGGAGTCCGCCTGGTTATTAGCATCCAACGACGACACTGTCGCGACCCTGCCAAGCGTGGAGATTACAACAATAACCTCCCCTTTCGTGGGAGAAGCTATAAGTCCTATAGTGAACTGTTATGGGATGTGATGACGAGGTATTATAAGTACTTACATATAAACCTTAACTAACTTAAATTAACTAACGCCTTTGTATAGATTTTATGACATTTAAAAATAAATTATATTCTTACTTAGTAGATAAGGCATATTATGAATTGACGGAATATTTTAATGACATTTAAATTGTATGACATGGTTTTATTTATTGATTATTGTATAACTTATATTTGAAATTTAAATTTGTTGAAATTATTATTTATGAAAGATTTTAATATTTACCAAATGAAAAATGAAACAATTATATTTAAAGATTTGTACGCCTCAGCATGCGGGCAAAGGATAGAGAAACTAATGAAGATAATGATAACATCTGTAATACCTATCTTTTACAAATAAATATTTTGAATCTTTGAATCTTTGAACCTAATTGTCTAACTAATGGTGAAATCCGCATCTAAATCCGTTGCGTGGTTTAGGAGGAGTTAGCGACAGACAGACGCGGAAAGCGAATTTATTTCATACTATGTATAGATAGAAGAGTTACACGGTAGGTTGTCCCGTTTGTTTTCAAGTACATACATCCGCTCTCAAAACTGATAAGCGAAGGAAGTACCGAGTAGTTAATCGTTACGCCACCCATCTTAATTTAGGGCATCCAAGTATATCTGCCCTGTACGAACATTTGCCTATACTCCTTTTGAACAAAATGACGAAACGTTTTATCGCCAACTGAAGAACCTTTTATTGAATAATGTATTTTACTCTGTTAAAGAACTTTTAAATCATAATTTCAGCGAAAACTATTCATACTAAAAAAAAATTACATTATCTTATTGACCTTTAGTATTAAAATTGTAATTATGTTTTGACATTTATTTATTCTTGAAGTTTGACATTATTATTATGGATGGTTTTACTTTGACATTTTAATCTGTAAACTGACACAATTTGTACATTATTAAATGTATTCACTTTTGACATATAATTACTTTGTTTAAATTTATTGTATCGACATGTTTAATCTCGTATTGACATGTATTTTTCATGGACATGTTTTACATTATGTAATCATTTTATTATTTACGTATATTCCTTCCGATAATTTGTATAGTCCTTTATATTTGACGATCTCTTTTCTCAAAAATGTATTTAAATATATCTTAAATGTATTATCTTATGTAAGAGTAATAAATAAATCTAAATCTAAATCTATCGTAGGTAATTTTAAACCCGTCTAAAAACAAAGAAAATCTCATAACGTGCGTCTTGTTATCTAAAACGGCTTCTGTAGAACACAATGCTGGTGTTTCAGGTGAATCGTGAGCGATTATGGTAATGTTGTCTGCAGACTTCGTGCAGCTGCAAGGTTGCTCGTTGCTGATCGATACAGTTAAAACTGATAGACACTTCTTACTTACTTATATTGACGTAACGACCCAAAATGAGTATTGGCTTCCGACACTAAAATGTTCCATACCACTGTCCTTTCTTTTTAGCAGTAGCTCCATTGTAATTATCTGATTTGCCAATTCCTGGATTATGGTCAAGGCGGACTCCGGGTCCTCATGCGCGAGAACACAACGACATTAACGCCAAGATGACAATTTTATATTTACTTTTACATGTCTGTACGTAATAAGATCTTGCAAGTTAAATTTGACCCATTCCCCGGTTTCCGATTGCTTTAAATTGTTATTCTCTTATGGGTACTGATATTGGTTTTAAGTTAACCTCCGTCAATAACAATGTGGTTTCAAAATGTATTTCCAACACAGTCAATGTAATTATGGATGGCGGCAAAATTCGTTTACCCATTTTATGGTAACTTAGATATTTATTATGTATGACTTTGAATTTAACATTTTTAATGAATGAAATTAAGGAAACTTTGTCAGTACCTTGAAAACAATAAGAACCTTTATCGAGGCAAGTCAATTTTCTGAGAAATATATTAGGAACGTAATTTTCTGGGTTGGTCATCTCCTCAGTAGGCCAATTTCGAGGGAAGTCATTTTCTGTTTTAGGCATATTTTTACATGAGTAAGTTGAGGTCAAATGCAAGCCTATTGATAATAAAGAAAAAAAAACATTGTGACAGCTTTTTCCAATAATAAACCGATCCTTATGAAAGTTTGCTCACATACTGATTTACACTTATTTGTTAAGTAGGTAACTAATGTAGATATTTTTGTACAAGTAAAGCAGCATTTCATACATAAACCTTTTGTTATCAAGTTCTTAGCAGCTTGCGTAGATATCCTGTTGATTGACGCAAGTATAATTTCTATAGAGTTATAATTATAACAACTTTAATAAACCATTATGACGTTATATAAACGCTATTGTAAGCTCAATTGTTAGATTTAAATATGAAAATAGGTATCTGTTATTACAGATTACTTGGATTCAATCTTCTACAAATATGCCATTATTATTTATTTATTCACATTTTGATATCAAAGCCGGTTGACCTCAACATGCTTATCGCAAAACGGAATTAGACATATTGTATGCAAATGCAGATTAAAAAACTTGTTGTTTTCATACAAGATTCATCGTGTGGTCATTCTAGCAGTTTTGTGTCACGTAAAAACTATTTCAAACAAAAAATGATCGATGATGGTAATCAGTTTTTTTATAGGTACGTAGAGGTCATTTTACAAGCTTTATTTAACTTATAATGTTTGTATGCTTGGGGCAAATCTTGCAAGCCTAATTTGACCCACTTCCTCGTGTTCAATTGAGTTGAAATGTGGTAAAGCTATGTAACTTGGATGGCAATGCATTAATATGGTACCCTGGAGCTGGTCTGATGATGGAGTCGGAAGGTGGCTTTAGAAACTACTGAAGGCAACAAGATAACCCCGTGGTTAACATCGTGCTGAAACCTACACGTTCAGGCGACTGAATGTGTAACCATGATCCAATCTGGTCAAGTTCCCCTGGTGGCAAGGTCATGTAGGTCAGATGGCAGTCGCCCCACTGTAATTACCTGATCTGCCTAATTCTGGATAATGGTCAAGATAGACCCCGGGTTCTCGTTCGCGAGAGCACAATCGGGACATTAACGCCAAGATTATTATTTATACACGGACCCTTATATGGCACTACAATTTAAACAAGATTTTTGTAACACAGACTCGTGCTAACTAGAGTATGTATGATTCAAATTATGTACAATTTATTATACTAGAAATCGAGTAGACATCCCTGATGCAAAGTGCTAGTTATGTCAAATCTAACCTTAAAGTTTTTACAACCCATACACGATGACAAGTTGCACCACAGTTAAACCTACCCACAGTTTAAATATGAGAACACTAGTGGACCCGTCGCGACTTCGTTCACGTACACCTACATTAACCTTACCTACCCTTTTTTCTTGCAAATAAACCTTCCTCTTAATTCACTCTATCTATTGTTGAAAACCGCATTAAAACCCGTTGCGTAGTTTAAAAGATCTAAGCGAACATAGATAATACATATAAATAGTCGGCGGGAAGCGACTTTGTTTTATACTATTATATATATTATGTATATGTGGGAGATAATATTATTATTGTATTTATCTTGATTTTTATAAAATGAAGGTAGTGTTCTTAAATTAAAAACAACATGCGGGTACACCGCAGTCTATAAAAAGGCGGCCATCGCTCTCGACAGGTCAGACGTTGTCCGACTGCGGACACGGCACCACCAGTGCTCTGAACTGTCTTCCTCAGGTAATCTTGCTTAACCGTATAACGCATATTATTTCTATGTTCTATTTTGTTATTTCTATAGAAATAACAATTAATTATTGTCAACTTGTCTGTATTTTGCTAAATCTAAGTACATCACTTAAGCTACTAAAATATGTCCTCTCCATCTGTTGCTGTCCATTTATTATATTATTGGTAATAATATACATAGATTTATTATTCATATTTCTTTGTTTAATTTCTATACACGTTCTCCCACATCAGAAGTGGGATAAAGGATCCCAACGTCCCACAATATTTCTAATGCAATGTCCTTTGTTTTCATGTTACATCGTGATCTTTTCGCACCGCCCGCATGAGGCTAAGAAAACTGGATGCTTCCGACGACGCGAAGTGTCGAGTGCATGACCAGACATCATAGGGTCCACAACAACTACAGGCTGCAAATTAGCATTCGGTGAGTCGTTACGAGTTTACTTGATTCAAGTGAGTTTATAACCGAATTATAATCATTTGTTTCCGCGTAGAACGTGTAAGGAACAAAATTGAGAAAGTCCGACTAAGTTTTTATGTACCAAATTACGGAGTTACAATTTAATTTTGTTTTACAATGAATTATTACTGTCTAGAAACGAATACGAACACAAAAGTAAACGTTGAACAATATTTGTTTGCCGAGGGTATGATTTTATTGTGGTTTTAACGTTGACCGCCAAAATACGATTATTCTGAAAAGCTACCTCGAACACTGAAAAAAAAAAAAGTCTGTTTGATTAGTAGGTAACGTCATTTTTGTCGGTGACAAATTATTTTATCGAAAGGAATGTAAATATATTGACGGTAGATAGTTTCAAATTATGTTTTGAGTGACTTAGTTAATCCTGTGACTTACTTAAGTTCGACCTGTTTAAGACTTTGGTAGACGGATTTAAGCAACTAAGTCCATACGTGACGACTATCGAGCAAAGGTTTTTATGACATTTATGTGGTTGGTTTTGTTTACTCAAAGCTTGTGGCATCACCGGATGGAGATGATGTTGGTGTTTTACGTACTAGGCTGATGGAGCCACTGGGAGCGTGGCCAACAGATGGTAGTTGTTTCAAGCTTTGTGAAAAAATGTTAAACAATGATGATGATGATAAGAAAGTCCATATATTTTGGTGATTGCTCAATAGTCAGTTACATAATGTTAACTTTAGCTTCGAGTACTGAAATTTCATTGATTACCGATACCAAGTAACTATTTCGAGTTCTGTTGTTGTGCCTGTAAGATGAGGCACTGTAAGCAATGGTGAGATTTCATATCCTTCGGCTAGTACAAGTTTGGTAGTACCTACACTGTTGTTGAGGTTAAACACCCCGATTTATTTTGCTGATCTGGAGTGGCCCGGGAGTCGTGTGTGTGACTCTTTGGGCTGAGAGCCCCGAAAGTCTCGGATGTTGCAAGTTTTTATGTTCTGATTTTTGTGGAAGACGGCTGGATATGAGACCTCTTCGTTATTACAAACATTGTTAAATTGTTTAAAATGGGAACTTACACGTAACGTAGTCACAGATAGAGTAGACTCGATCGAACAGTGAAAAATAGTGATGACGATTACTTTACTTGTTTAGTTGTTTTGGTGTGGTAACCGATATACACATAAACGTAATGAATGTAATATCTTATTCTTTTAGGTCAGAAGTACTAAAAATGTTACATAGTCTGTTTTGTAAATCCATGGGGTGGGAGCCTGGTGACCTGTATCACAGGTTCTATGGAACCTATTTCAGGCACCAGTTTCTCACAAATAAATATAGCTACAAAAATTATATAGTACTGACCTACTTACGTATCATTTATTTGTTTGTGAAAAAATAATAAATGCTTGTTTTATTTTTATTATTATACTGTTACCTAAAACTGTTGAAGGCAGAAAGAAGCTTATACACAATTTCCAAATTTGGAAATTATGTATCTAATGTAAAGAACGATACATTTTTAGAGACGTTAACACAGTTGAATGAAAGCGTTTTACCGCGCTGGTAGACAAATGAAAGTAGGTAATATTTTGAATTTGATTACTAATGAGACCTGAAGCAAGTGACTTAATGGAAAATGAATTTCCGATCCTGTTATCCACGGATCGTGACCGTGGCAAAACTCAGTTGCTCATTTACGACGCTGCTTTAGATATTGGCTAAATAGAAGTTGCAGCGCTGGGTATTTGCATTGCATACTACTGGCAGTATAGTTGTTTAGGTAGTGAGTACGGGTCAATGGTGTGGAAAGTTCCTACATAATTTACGATGAATCAAATACAAAAAATATGGAGACTAGTCAATTGTTTTGTCTAGGGTTCAAGAGTAGTCTAATTTCTTTAATAAAATGTGATTCCGATGAAAAGCCCTAGAGTTGGCTAATATGTAATCATGGGGATTGGAAATCCTACCTAATGGATGATCACGGCGATGATCATCAGGTTGATCACAGATGACGACTGATGGATAATTATAAAGTTGAAATTTTTATTGTAAGTTCGGGTAGAGCAACCGGGATAGCTCTGTGTGATTGTATTTGAAGATACAGACACCTTGCAATAACAGAGGTGACATGTTCTGAGATGTTTATTTTGGGTACATTATTAACGATTAACGACTCAGTAATTGAAATTTGTGACTTTGATGCCTAGAAGCTGTTCATTGGTAAAATCCTGATTCAATTTTGATGTTGGGCGGTAGAGATAATGTTATTTTCGTGGAGATGACCATTGAATGTTGGTTTGGGTCTAGGACGATTACTTGTTGTGTAACTCACGTGTTGTGATGGCAGATAGACTTGCATTACTTGTGATAGTCTGTATACGATGAACTGAATAGATTTGATCGAAGGACTGACCACGAGCTGATAAAGTAAAGTGGGCTTAGTAAAGTAAAGCTTGTTAAATTTACTATTTTATGATTTTAGCAATTTCATATTGAGATACTGTATAGTCGAACAGTAGTTTATCTACATACAAGAGTACGGCCAGTACTGTACTAGCTTCTATGTATTACAAAGGTACTACTAGAGTCTATAAGTACCTACGGATTACAAAAGTACGACGAATCAACGTCACTGAGTGGAAGCGTTAGCAATGTTTATTGATTTCGATTTGTATTTCCACGAGTTAAGGAATATTGTTTTGAGTTTAGAATCATAAGAGGAGCGCTAGTATAGTCTTTTACAACCATAGGGTCAGGAATGATCGAGCGAACATGGTACTGTGCTGTGGTATTTTAGTTTCAGATAACACACGAGGGCGGTCTTGAGCCTAGACTTAATGTTGAATAAAATACGCAAAGTCAATCGAAGCACCGCCTTGCGGATTGCTGGAAATACTGTGATGACATCATATTCGGCTCGCGGCCATGGTCAGGACGTGGAACTAGCTGCTCATCCATGAATGAGAGAAGAAGTCTTGATTTATTGCCTCACGTCACATGGCCGTTCTCCATAAATGCATAAATGGGAGTTGTTGCATAATGGATCATCAAGGGACTTTCGTTCTTCGTTCATCGGTGCTTCGATAAATTGTCCTGTAAAATATATCGGTGGCCAGCGGTGTTGTGCTGGGTGTTTGGTGCGATGTGCGGGTCATTTGATTTGACCGTTGCCCTGTGATTTGGCATTTAATTGTAGTTGATTTGGCCACTGATTTGAGAATTGGCATTTGGGGTCATATGATTTGACCATTGCCATGTGTTTTGGCCATTGCCGTGAGGATTGGCATTCAGGTACCTGTGATTTGAGCATTAGTACCATGTGATTTGGTGTTTATATGGCTCATGTGATTTGGCCATTGCCATGCAATTTGGCGTATTCTACCAACTACAGAAGGAACACCTTTCTATCGTGAGCAATGAATAATTTTAATGTTTTATCCAGGAGAATTAATCTTGATTTATTTAACATAAGTTGTGAGTCAGCGAGAGACCGCATACTCAACTATTACTTCGACGCGTTGTGGCATTTTTTAAACCATGTTATTATGGAGTTGACTATTGTTGCATTACTTTCGAGTATTGTAAGTATATTTTAGTTTAAACTTGAAATCGTAAAGTCTTGTAGACTTTTCGGTATGCTTGACTTTTAGTTAAGTATGTATTAAATTATCCAGTTTTTATCGGTGGAAGCCGATTGGCTCTGTGCTAATATAAAATTTGTAATTTGTAATCATTGCTGTTGGTTTTCCTTAAATAAATAGGATAAAAAGTATGATTTCGGTCACGTTTGACAAATTAAATTGCTACGACCTAATCAGTATTTCCTAAATAGATAATTTAATTGGATTTTACATTTATGCTAGTTGATGTAATTTGATTATCTTTTTAGTAAATTGTCATAATGTCACTCGAGTAAAGATACGTGCATTGCATTGTCATGATATAATTCGACCCTAAGTATTATTTAAGGATTGAATTTTATTGTTTCCTTATGTTAAATATCTGTTTCTTATGTTACACATACATTTTTGTTTAATTGTAATATTGAGATAGTGTATCGCAAGCCAATTAGGCTGCTCGTCAGTATGGCCGTGTGGGAGATAATATTATTATTGTATTTATCTTGATTTTTATAAAATGAAGGTAGTGTTCTTAAATTAAAAACAACATGCGGGTACACCGCAGTCTATAAAAAGGCGGCCATCGCTCTCGACAGGTCAGACGTTGTCCGACTGCGGACACGGCACCACCAGTGCTCTGAACTGTCTTCCTCAGGTAATCTTGCTTAACCGTATAACGCATATTATTTCTATGTTCTATTTTGTTATTTCTATAGAAATAACAATTAATTATTGTCAACTTGTCTGTATTTTGCTAAATCTAAGTACATCACTTAAGCTACTAAAATATGTCCTCTCCATCTGTTGCTGTCCATTTATTATATTATTGGTAATAATATACATAGATTTATTATTCATATTTCTTTGTTTAATTTCTATACACGTTCTCCCACATATATATCAAAACTTGTTAGATAATCTTGTTATTAATTTACTTCTATTTATACATGCTTTCCAAATGAAATAAAACTTTAATAAGCTAAGATAATAATAGCAAATCAAAGTGATTGCAACTAGGTCGCTGTTATTACAGCGGCAGGCTTATCAAACTGACCTTTTACCATACATTACCTACTTTCATATCCATGAATATTTTATTCTGCGAGTCTCGAAATAGCTCATTCATAAGTTTTTACTGATATCGTAGAATTTTGCTGATATTAAGAATGCCTTGTATTCTTAGCTGATATTAAAAAACTGTAGATATTATTCACGTATTTACGATGTTTTTGCATGTTCTGCTCACTTTGTGAATTTATTTTAGTACGTGTGTAGAGGAAGCCATTAGGTAAGTAATTTAAAGGTGATTAATGAGTTACCTCATACGAATAATTTAATTGCCATTGTAACAACTCATTTTCTGCAAGATTTTGAATAGTTTTATGTAGTTGTGACTTTTTTTATTGATACTATACAATCTCATTACAACATCCGTTTTTGGCGGGATTCCGTCATTGGACGGAAATCCCCAACTTTTGTGTCGATAACACAGTAGGTATCTCTGCAAATCCTGGATTCCCGGATCATTGGAATCTCGGCTCTCGCGCGCAAAAGCACAACCGGGATATTGAGGCAAAGATTATTATTATAGTTCACTAGCGACCCTTAGCCCCTTAGCCTTGGGTTCGCACGGGTTGTAAAAAAATCATCATAATCATCTTGGCGTTAATGTCCCGGTTGTGCTGTCGAGAACGAGGGCCCGGGGTCCGCCTTGACCATGATCCAGGATTTGGCAGGTCAGGTAATTACAGTGGAGCGACTGTCATCTGACCTCCATGACCCTGCTACCAGGGGAACCTGACCAGATTGGACCATGGTTACACATCCAGTCGCATGAATGTGCAGGTTTCATCACGATGTTTTCCCTCACCGTAAGAGCATCGGTTAGTATTCAACTAATGTACATAACTCAGAAAACAGTAATTGGTACATGGCCAGAGCGGGATTTGAACCCGGGACCTCTGGCTTACGAGTCGGATACTTCGCACGGGTAGTAACCTTAACAAATTATACACCTAAACCTTCCTCATGAATCACTCTATCTATAGCTAAAAACCGCATCAAAATACGTTTGTAAACAGACAGACACGGCGTGGGCCTTTGTTTTATAATATGTATGTAGTGATAATGTGGGACCTACGTGAAAAAGTTGACAACGTAGCAAAAGGACGCAAAAGGAAAGTGGACGAAGTCCTCCTAATAGAAATTTTCTTTGATGGAGACTATCTTAGTGTTAACGTTTATGATTTTCCAGAGAGTTGCAAACATTTGTCTAAACTAGGTAGCCGTCACCGACTACTAACCGACCGAAAATTGTTGTAAGAGACTGTACCCACCGACGTCGTATGTTCGCCTGGCGAGTATTATTCTCGAAAATAATTAAAAAAATTGCTTGCTGAACTCGCCGGTGAGAAATCTCTGAGGTGAGAGATATAATACGATAGGATAAACTGACGTGTGTAGCAGAACGGTCTTAGAGAGTAGCCCGAAACCGAAAATATTCCCAGTCACTCATCATCGTCCTAGCGTTTATCCCGGCCTCTGCCAGGGTCCGCTTTCCTACTGATTCTTCTCCACTTCGCCCGGTCTTCGCCTTCCTCGCGTCGTAGGCCGTTGGCTATCGCATCCGACTCAGCGATGTCAATCCATCGCTTCTTGGGTCGCCCACGGTGCCTCTCTCCCGGTACCGCCAGGTTCAGGTGCCTATTTTCAACGTATCCCTGGGGCTTACGCAACACGTGACCAAACCAGCCCCAGACACTGTGAAGGCAAAATCAAACAAAGAGAGTGAACCGTAATTGAAGTCACCTGTAAAATGTGTGTTAATTACAATGTACCGTTCCTTCCGTTGATTGTTTGCTGAGTTTAACGATTTGAACGTAGTTTGCGTAGCCTCTAAAAGGAAATTGGTGGGACTTCATTATCTTAGTAGTTGTGTGTTATTTAAGGTTATTACAGGAAATACAGTAGATAAATGCTGTACTTTTAAGTACCTATAAACTAAGCCTCGCATGTCTTTATAGCGGCACGAAAGTTAGCAGCATCAGGCGCTATAAGAAGCAGGGTTGGTAAAAACCATGATTTGAAAAAAATTGGTTTTAGTAGATTTCAATCAGATGCCGGTCTGCCACGCAGAGGTTCCGGGTTCGATTCCCAGTCGAGCAGAAATTGAAATGATGAATTTTAATTTCTGTTACGGGTCGGGTGTAGTATCTATATGCATATGTATAATAAGTGTATTAAAAAATTTATACAAGTAGTTTAGCAGTTATCTAATTTATGTCGGGGGAAATCCTCTGGCAGTTTTCGGCTGATTTGGTTGCAGTAAAAAGGTACTGATTTAAATCATTGCTTTAAATAGATCACTTGATTTTAATCGCGAATCATCTCAACTCTGATAAGACTACTACTATACTACTATTAACTTTCTAGTTTCCAAAAACTTTAAATTTATGTTTCATTGTTCGTGTAAAGGTATTAACCACCAAAATAACCACAATTAAATAAATATATATTCGTGGACAAATTCACACAGCGCCATCTAGCCCCAAACTAAGCAAAGCTTGTACTATGGGTGCTAGATAACGGATATGCTACTTAAACACTTTTAAATACATACTTATTATACATAGAACACCCAGATCCGTAACAGAAATTAAAATTCATCATTTTAATTTTTGCCCGGCCGGGAATCGAACCCGGGACCTCTTGCGTGGCAGACCGGCATGTTGACCATTGAACCACTCAGGTTCGTCAATTTGATTTCGTCAATTTGATTATACCTGCAAGCTATTTCACTTGTGGCTAACTTCCGAGCCGCCATGAACTTTGAGGCGAGGTGGTACCTAGAGACCGATCGATGCGTTTTTATGGTTGTTGTTTCAACCAAAAGCCAGCCATAATTTAGGCGCCCGCCGTCTAAACTGTAAGGAAAATACTAACAATATTTGTTGGTAACACAGGCGACTTATTTTCTTATTTCAGCCGTTTTCCCTAATTGATCCCGAGCGCTCGTTTCCCCAAGGCGAGTCACTCGTATCACCGTAAAGTTTCAGTCACGAGTTTGCCATGTCAAAGCCATGTAGATTAAGATTAAGGATTTGGTTCACTCATTTGTGCGTGAGTCCTAAAGGTGTACGTCACTCGCGATCGTGCTCCGAGGGCCAAAATGGTCTATACATGATACGAAAAACCACGATCGAAAGTAAAGTAAAGTATTTAAGCAGTATCTAGCACCCACAGTACAAGCGTTGCTTAGTTTGGGGCTAGCTGGCGCTGCGTGCTAATTCACACTAATGTGACTGTGTGGACTAATGTCCACGATTCGGGAACCCGGCGATTTAGCATAATAAGCCAGGTACCTGTCGCTATATTTATTAATGACTCATTTATAACTGGCATCTAACTACATCATGACATAATTGTTGCAGGTCACCTAATAGTTTCGACCTGCCGTAAACATGGCAACAACAAAATAATTACTACACTAGACAAAATATGAAAAGCGCCGACAATTCCAGTCGAGAGACATGACATCACCCAGGCCAGGGCATCCTCACCTCAAGCCATCAGGGTCAAGTTTAAGTGTCCTATTTGTTACCTCATTTCTTGATGATAATTACCACATTGTACCTGTCTGTTTACCTGGCTATTTATTATGATTGACTTGGTAAAAAAAAATAACTACAGTCTACTCAATATTCATACTCACAACTAGTACTTCGGACATTGTTCGGACTTCGCATTGGCAGTTAGGTATGTCAATGCAATAGGTAGATAGATAGATAAACACTTTATTGCTCATACCTATTTTATTACTACCTATGTTACTTACACAGTACTACTATTATTAGGTAGGTATTGTACCAACTAAATTATCTATAGGTACTATAAAACTCGAAAAAAACCGTAGGTAGAAATAAAGTAGGAGAACACGCTAGGTCCGGGGTCTGGGTAGTTATGCAATAAATCTAAGAATGTGACTATTTTGGTTTAACTAATGAATCAATGATTACAGTTATCAATTCATCATTAACATGCAATAAATAATCGCAGAACTAATGACGAAACTTGAAACTCAAAATTTAACCTACATAACGTACCTAGTAGGTAGTCTAAGTTTATGACTACCTACAAAATCTCACAGACATACCAGACTAAACACAAATCACAAATATTCCCTGTTCGCTCGCTCTACAATGATTATGAATCTTGCTATCCCGTTTATTCATCCCTTGGAATAAGTTCACGGAAAATGACGTGCGCAATGTTTTGAACGTTCGACATATTGCTCGAGGGCCTATCGACCTGACGTTTTTTTTGAAACATCGGTGTAAATTTTATAATTTCCTAATAAAATTTAAATTAAACCATTTAAAAGATTGTAATTTTGTGTGTAATTTAGTGCACATTTATGTGAAAGCGCAAAGTATGGAAATACACCTGGATTATCCTTTCACCGGTAAGTAAACATTCGTGGTCGAGGCGATCCGAAATAAATTTTAGAAATTGTGACAAAAATATGCATCGAACTAGTGTGAATTTGCATTAATTGAAATGCTTTACCTTAAAACAACATGCCATTAGAGATAGATTTAAAATTATTGGCAAATTGAGCAATATTTCGGTGTCTAAATAGGTACGAAAATATTTTGATGCTAACAGGGTGGAACTTAGTATTTATTGTATAGTATTTTATTACTCAAATCTTGTGAATAGCGGTCCACAACTTTATATGTATCAGGGTTCCATACCAAAAATGTACCTAGATGACATTTTAAATGTTTAGACATTATATGAAACAACGGATTAATTGCGTATTTACGTTTATTTACATAAATATTTGTTTTTCTAGGTTTCCTACAGACATGGTTATGTCTGGGTTGCAAATTGGAAGTGCTGCGTTGTAAACATTTTGAAGAACAAGATAATAATTAGATGCAAGTCCCTTCTGTCCTGCTGCACCAGCATAATATGAATTTTTACTGAAAATAAAGAATATGCTGCTTGTTTAATATATTAATGTATCTATCCTTTTCATTATTATTATTTTTTTCATGACTATGTCCTCTAGAGGGCATCATATTAAATTTGTGAATTCACATAGGCCTACCTGTGAACAATGAAGACGCTTTTAACTATAAGTAAGTAGGTAGGTACCTACTTAGTTTAGAAGTTATGAGGCAACAAATAAACATTAATAATGGTCAAAATCATAACCCTCCTTTTTGCTAAAGCAAGCACTGCCGATTCACGGTATGTAGGATCGAGAGATCGAAAAGACGGTGGTAGGTATCAGGGCATGGCTTTGATTCACTAGACACCTTCCTTTTATTATAATGTCAATATTAAAATATATAAGGACAAGCTTAAAAATATTGCATAGTCATCTGGAGCGAACAACAAGTCAGATTTGTTTGTGTTCGTTACGAGTAGAAAGTCGTAGCAAAATATAACTCATGATGGGCTGCCTTGTTCCGTCCCTGCATTTGCATTAGTGTGTGTGTTATAGAGATGTGTGACATTTTGTCTCATATTTAAACTCTAAATGTACTCTCTGCTTCTGTATAGAAATTTTTTTCTCTATGCAAAATCTACACAATCAGTTTTGGCGGGAAACGCGGTATTTACAACAAAGGGCCCATTCCAAAGAGATTGGTATACCCCATTCATAAACCCCAAGACGACCAAATCAAATATTAGTTCCGCTACGAACACCGTTCTAAATTCTAATAACAAATTCGAATCATGCTTTCCCGCGTGATTCACCGGCGCATGCACGTAATCCGCCAATCTTGAGGCAGTAGCGGGGGTGAACGACCTCCGCGGCCCGACTGACCAATGCCCGGTCACGGTCCCGGCCTGACATTGCACTCTCATATATCGTCTATGAAACTTTACTTTTTTTCACCCTGACAAGTGGCCAGTATATCGTATATCGAACGAGCTTACTCGGAACTGTATCGATTTAAATAATATCGACTTTTACGTTTAAACAATTACTACAGCTGCACAGCTGTAGGAATGTTTTCTAACATTCTAGTGGCGTCTTTTACTTTACCTATGTTATTATGCCTAGGAGCATAAGATATAGTAATTCTAAATGATGTAAGAAGTCGTCATTTACAGGTCTTCTGCTGATAGGTAAAACGTGATTGAGTACATATAAATAGTCGTTGCGCAATTTTATTTACTGGAATCAAACGATTCAATTGCTTTTTTATGATGTCATATCTAATCGATGCGAACGCGGACGTAGTAAAGTCATTTTTAATTCTGTTTGTCAACGTCTAAGAATTTTTCTATAATTAATTTTTAATGTTCAATCGAATCATATGCCCATGACCGCCCTTTGTTGAATGTGGTTCTTGCAAGAGGGTTTTGCTCTACCCTTCACGCTTGATAAGCAGTTCGTATCCCATAAACGTTACCAGGAGTTGGATAGGTGTGGTGCTATTCTCTGTACACATTCATAGATAAGTACCTAAGGATATGTGGGTCAAAATAGGTAATACTCCCGTTGCCCATCAGCACCTTGATCCCCACTTGTGGATTGTGAGTGACACAAGTTCTCGGTAAGTACGTAATAAACCAACATGAAAATTTTAAAAAGTACTTTGTCAAGTTCCGGGAATACGAGGGAAATAGGTTAGGTAGGTTAAACCTAAACCTGCCAGTGTCAGGAAATAGGTCCAGCGGAAAGCCTAAGAAACTATAGGCTACTATAAATAACTATAGGCTTCTGTAGGCCTCCTGGAAGAAATTTCTTTTCAGAAATAATTAGTGCATGATGTGGCGTTTTTAAATATTTTTTTCCTTGTTTGTTTTATTGTGTACAATAAAGAGTAAACTACAGTATGGAAGCGAAAGCAAACTTTCGCAGTGAAGATGCTGAAGACCGAATGAAGTGGAGAAGAAAGATCAGCAAAACGGACACTGGCAGAAGCCGCGATTGATCCTATTGATGGCTTTACTACCTTGTTTAAAAAACATGTTCCATGTTATTATTGCTCAAAATGTTAGTATAACATGACATGGCATAGGAATGTAATGTAACGCACGAGAGCTAGAAAGTGATACACGTGTGGCGTGCTCTCAGATTTTCGTGATAAACGTCAATTAAGTATGGCAGCCAGTGTGTTATTTACTCTTCACGTAAACAACGAAGGCGTGGCTTACTCTGTTACATTGTTAAACTGAGTATGATTTGTTTCATATGTAACACAGGTCTTTTTATAATACTCGTATTAGTAGGATTATTGCGATAGACCCAAACATATGGACGAAACAAATGATTGGATAATTCGCACAGCGCCATCTGGCCCAAAAGTAAGCAAAGCTTGTGCTATGTGTGCCAAAAAACTGACAAACTACTTCTTCTTATCGATAGTCTTAACTTAGGGGAAGTTCACTTTGTTTGCCCAGTACTTGAAACTAGTATAAGCTCCTTATATAATCAATATCTTTATATACATACAACCCACATCCGTAACAGAATTTAAAAATCATCATTTTAATTTATGCCCGGCCGGGAATCGAACCCGGGAGCTCTGCGTGGCAGACAACCAACTAAATCACTCAGGTCGTAAAACTGTTTCGAGATCAACCCTTTGTGAAACTGTGAACCCTGAGATATGGAATGACTTCCCTACCGATGTCGCTTCTTTGCTCTAAAAGGGGTTCTTCAAAAGACATTCTTCTAGTAAAGGTAACTCAAAGGCCTGCACCGCATCCGGTCCCCTTAAGTTACTGATGTGTGGCCGTTTTTAATTAAGTCGTCCGTCTAACCGTGTAACCCTTCTCAGGTAATAAAAAAACCTTGTTTTATAATACGTTATCCTACGTCATCGAGGACAAGAAAAATTCCACTTTTTAGCGATAGTAAACGTTTAGGAGACCCACAAAACGTTGGTTTCCCGTGCACATCATCATCATCATCATCATATCAGCCAGAAGACGCCCACTGCTGGGCATAGGCCTCCCCCAGAGATCTCCACAAAGGCCGGTCCTGTGCTTTCCGCATCCAGCTGGTACCTGCGACCCTTACCAGGTCGTCAGTTCACCTTGTGGAAGGCCTACCCACGCTGCGTCTTCACGTGGTCGGCACAACATGGCACAATTAATTACTTAATTTTCCTAACTTTTACTTTTTGTAGCGATAGTACTAACATATCCTCGCTTTCCAGCCACATAATATATCTAAGTACTATAGCTATGAAAAGCCAAAGTTTGAAAGACAGCGCTTTGTAATCGTCTTGGCGTTAATGTCCCGGTTGTGGTCTGGAGCACGAGGCAATTGCAATGGAGCGACTGCCATCTGACCTCCGTCACCCTGCTACCAGGGGTGCTAACCTAACCTAACCTGACCAGATTGGATAATGGTTACAAATTCAGTCAGACAGAGCGCTTTGTACCTACTCGTATTACAGTATCAGTGTCTGCCACCGACACTCGCAAATACTAACCACAATCTGCTTACCTAATAGTGTTTACCAACTTTTTCGCCACCGTCGCAGGGAGCAAAAAGAAAGTGCTCCAGTTCGTTGTGGTTACGGCTGAGTTCTCACGCGAAACACAATACGATGTGCCGACCAGAGACGTCGACAAGCTGACGTCTCGGACTGCGCTGCTATGATGTTGATTGGCACTTTTTAAACATAGGTATCTAGATGTTTATAACAGCGTCGCAGCGTATAGAAGCGTCGGTGGCCGAGCGGTTGAGTATCCGACTCTTAAGCGAGAGGTACCGGGTCCGAATGCCGCTGCGGCGATGTACCAATAACTCTTTTCTGAGTTATGTGCATTAGTTGATTTGTAACAGATGCTTTTACTGTGAGGGAAAACATTGTGATAAAACCTGCAAATTCAGGCAACTGAATTTGTAACCATGATCCAATCTGGTCAGGTTCCCCATGTAGCAGGGTCACGGAGGTCAGATGGTAGTCGCTCTACTGTAATAACCTAATCGCCAAATCCTTGATCATGGTGAAGGCGGACCCCGTGCCCTCGTGCCAGAGAGCACAACCGTGACTTTAACGCCAAGATGATTATTTTTATATCTAGATCTTTATAACAGCAAGGATATCTATGTTGTTAAAATAAAGTACGTCGTGCCAGCATTCAGTGTCATCTTATCTACGAGAATTTTATACGGCCATCATGATATATTATGTCACACAACGTTTTGATCCATTTAACTTCTTTGGTTTTTATTTGTTGAGCTAGAGTTCCTGACCAACAAACATAATATATCTTCTTGGTCGATACGCTCCTGACAGAACGGTCGTGGGTTTTGTAGGCTGATGTCACTCTTTTCACGATTTTCTACCATCTTGACCTTATTAGCCGTCTACTAGGTACACTAATGCAAGGGCCCGTCCAAGCGGATTTTAACTGGTCAGTCCATCGCGTGGGCGATATTTCGCGCGATCGGGTACCTTCTACTCTTCCCTGGACGACACGACGCTCAATGGAGTGATGGTCTCGCCTTGAACCGTGTCCGAGAACGAGGATAACTCGTACGGTCATATGAATTGTTTTACTTCATTCCACGAATACGTGCATAATATGACGACATAAATACAAAAAAAATTGGGACTGGACACAGCGATATCTGCGATTGCAAAAACACTTGAAAAAAACTAATACCTAGATACATTTGGTACTCAATCAGTGATCCTAACTCCACAACACAAACGATAAATCTATCTAACGATGGGCGTGCCTCAATCCACAATCGATCGATTCTTTCATATAATACAACGAGACGAGTCTATCGACTGACCTCTGCCATTCGGCGCATCGCTGGCGCCAGCCGAATGGACGCCTCGACGTGACGCCAGAGAATATAGGGCAACGGAGACTACTACAATATTAATGTGGTGGGTATTATGTTGTATTGACGTCATATTTTGTCACCTCAAACACACTATTTCGTACGACGTCATGATAGCAACAATCCCTTTCACTCGATTCCATGAAGCAGCTAGTGCCTCCGTAGTGGTCATCTTAGCGTTAATGTCTCGGCGTGCTCTCGGGCGCAAGGGCCCGGCGTCCGCCTTGACCATGATCCAGGATTTGGCAGATCAGGTACTTAATTACAGTAGAGCAACCGCCATCTGACTGTATTGATTGTATCACGGTTACACATTTAGTCGCCTGAATGTACAGGTTTCATTACGATGTTTACCGTCACAGTAAGAGCATCGGTCAGTACGCAACTAATGTATATAACTCAGAAAAGATTCTAGGCCTCCGTGTCCGTAGGCACTAACAACTGTTCTACTATTCAAATGGGCTCCGTTTCTGTAAAAGCCACACTGTGATCTCCATTCCGCAGACATGCGGAGGTTACGACGGAACTATCCAGCACTAATTTCAAGGAGGCTCATGTTTAACAGCTATAACTTAACCACTGGCAGAAAAAGTTGGATAACCCTCGACCAAGTTCACATATATTCAAATATTTTCAAAACTACTGAACCGATTAGATGAAACGAAGCAAAGAACCATCTTGATTGAACTGGCTTTCAAATAGTGAAAACCGTATCCAAATCGGTCCATCCTTTCGGGAGTTACGATGACACAGACAGATACACAAAGCCAAATAAATTCACACGTCAACTAATACCCCTATTTCTTCGTAGGGGTTAAAAATTATTTATTTTTGTGTTGCTTTTGTCACATGCCGTTGGCGATGCATTAACCTATCATTCATTAATCAGGTCAAATCAACAGTTGGCTGAAGTCTCACATAAGTTTCTCTTCAAACATGTTTCTCACCTGTAGGTATTGGTGTCTAATCGTTTAATAATTTTATAGTCCCACTGATTTAAGTATGAGCTACGTAATATTATAGTAATAAAAACCTAATGCAACTTCTGAGAATTTTGTGAATGTAATTTTAATATGGCCTTTTTATTGAGTTAATAATATTAGAACGGTAATGTGCCTACTGAACTGAATAACCATCCATGTTTTTATGTAATATAACATAAATTCTTAACTTATCTCTGTTGGTGTTCAATCATGATACTTAACTGTCGTTGCTATCTCTCATCCACTAAGAGAAATGATAAGATTGTAGCAAAACAAATCTTTCTACATTAAGTAAAGGTTTTATAATTGTGACAGAATTTCTTAAAATAGGTGGCTATACGTATCTGTGTCAGGAAAAAGGTACCGCTGGGGAGGCCCAAGAAGCGATGGATCGACATCGCTTAAGGCTAATGCTTGAGCGAATGGCTTACGACGCGAGGATGCCGAAGACCGGGCGATGTGGAGGAAAAGTACTGCCCACCTCTTTCTTTACCCATCATCTCCTGGTTGACTGGTAGATAAGGCTGTTTTAGCTTTAAGTCCGCCACTGTACTATTTTGTGCATGAAGATTTCATAAATAAATAAATAAGAGTAGGAAAGCCGAACCTGGCACCGATTGTACTGCACATAGTAGGTAGGAAATTGCTCGGTAGCAGAAACAAAGTAGATAAATTAAACAATAAGGACTTTTATACTTACCTATAAATTATTTCCTATGTCAACAGAAAAGAGCAACCTACGTATAACTTCTTACAATACTTGCGTGGCGGGAGGGGGATTGGCACTATGCGTCCGTAAAATGAAATTGACCAATGATAGAAACGAATTCAACGCAGTGCGTTCACATAGCTGACGAGCACTTTGAGAAAGCATAGGAGCAGATATAGCAAGCGTCAGCGACGCGTCAACTCAAAACTGTATGGATGCGCCGACGCATGATATAATTCGCACCATAGTAACGCTACTTTACTCCTATTAACATAATGTTTAAAACTATCGCTGTTATTATCACACATTTTAAAGCGATGTTCTGGGTTTCCTACCGCGTACCTTTGTTTACGAGTAGCCAGATATTTCCACGCAGTTCCGCGCATCATGGTCAAGGGACGACTGTAAACAGTACACGGTAGGACACCCGGAACATAACTTCTATGCCTATTACGACCAAAATAAATATATTGTATCCTATCTCAACAAGAAGTCGAAAATAGACTTTCAACCTTACAAACTGATTAAGCGCATCAAGATGACGGCCAAGCCAAGAGCAAGGAGAAAGTGAACTAAGGACGTTGAACCAAACGGCGTGCTTCTTACAAATTACGTGCCTATTGAATAGTTTGATACACTTTTACTAAATTATGTAAATTGTTGCAACAAAGCGAATTATTCGACGAGGCCGAGCAGTAGGTACGGTACCCAGCAGAGTGTACTAATTACTTATGAAGTTGAAAACCTATTTAGTATTTACTTATAACACTTTATTGTATGCTCATTAAGGTATAGCACAACTACATATGTGACACAACAGCAATTATTTCTTTCTAATTCATATAGCGTGTCCCTAGACAGGAATGCTTTATCTTCGGCCGCATCGTCACTTACCACCAGGTGAGATGGTGGTCAATTGCTTGGTTAGTTTGATTAAAATAAACAATAATAATAACGTAACCTAACACCCGACCAAGTATACATATAAGTACTCCAATATTTCTAGAACTACTGAATCGATTTTAATGAAACCAAGCTAAGAACCATCCTGATAACTGGCTTTCAAGTAAAGAAAACTGCATCGCAATTGATCCATCCGTTCGGGAGCTACGATGCCTCAGACAGACACACTTATACACAGATCCAGATACCCCTTTTTTTTCTGGGGTTAAAAATTTCACCAGGCTTGTTATTTTTTTTTATATAGGACAAGACAGGCATTTGACCACCGTCTCACCTGTTGCCAAGTTACAATGTGGCCAAAGATGAGCATGCTCGTCTTGGAACAGCCTATTCACTCTAGCCTAGTTATTTTCGCATCTAAATTTTAATTGAGAACCAAATCGTGGATTAGAACTTAATTACACTTCTCACTCGCACACTCATTCACAGACCCTGACGATGACTCAGCACTTTACAATAATAACCGGTGTAAACAAATACAATAATAAATTGTAATATTTGATACTGCACTCGTAGTCTTTGTGCAAGACTGTGTTCACAACTTTTGTTTGTTCTTGGACATGTGAGTTATAATTAAGATAGCAGTGATTCAGTGTTTGCAACAAAGCAGCTTTGTTCAGGCGGAGTAAGGATTATTGCCAGCTGGATGCGAAGGCACAGGACCGGCCTTTGTGGAGATCTCTGGGGGAGGCCTATGCCCAGCAGTGGGCGTTTTTTGGCTGACATGATGAAGGATTAATGTACAGATAAACGTATGGAACTCCATATATAGGCTAAGAGGGAATTAAATTTGTGAAAAACCAAGACATCATACATACAGTTTCGTCTAGGGGGTTACTGGAGGTTCTGGATTTCTTTTAACCCGCGGGCCCTATTATTTATCCTTGATGAAAAATGATGACACAGGTTAACCATCATCATCTTGGCGTTCATGTCACGGTTGTGCTCTCGCGCAAGACGATCCGTGGTCCGGCTCGACCATGATCCAGCATTTGGCAGATCAGGTAATATCAGCAGAGCGAGTGCCATCTGACCTCTATGACCTTACCAGAGGAACCTGATTGGAGCATGGTTACACATTCAGCCGCCTGAATGTGCAGGTTTGATCACGATGTTTTCCCTCGCTGTACGAGCATCGATTAGGTACCTATTCATCTAATGTACATAACTCAGAACTAACAGTGTCATTGGTACATCGCCGCAACGGTGAAACAATTATCAAAACCGTTGAGGGCTTATTTTATTACCCCCAACATACAAACTCACATACATAATTCCCTCCTTAGTAAATATTAGTATACACGAGTACTAAACCAAGTCATAATCTTACCGATGCTCTGCAATAACAGTCAGTCCTCCACAAGAAAGTAGCTAAACGAGTCTTGTAAAAATACACGCAGCGACCTTGAACTCGCGACCCGCGATTGTTTACCTCTGACTCGAGCAGACATTGTTTGCAGAGATGATTACAGTGGTCGCTGGAAGGTACGTACGTGCGTATCTACCTATTTATATGTAACTATACCCTGTTTTGCTAGTCGATATGACAATTAAAATGGTTAGTCACCATCATCATCATCTTGGCGTTATGTCACGCGAGGACTTAGGCCTGAACAATTAAAATGGTTAGTGTTTAGTAAAATAACCAGCGGTAATAAGGTAATAACACATATGTATCACAACTTTACAGACAGTCACAGTAAAGTGTTAATGTTAAATACCCATTGGAAAAGCAGAAAGCTAAGCCTAGCTGAAGTCAGGCCTTCCTTTTACCATAGCATAAAACAATTACTCTGTGCTTTTCCTGATGAATCTGAGAATAGGTTCACTTTCCATCAGGTGAACAGCTCGCTAGTCTGCCTCCCTCTCTAAAAAATACGCAATAAACGTACATTCTTCACCCTTAAAATAGATTCGCGCCCACTCGAAGACATTGCATAACCTATTTCGTATCCAGAATTAGCTGTACGCCTAGAAATAGAATTAATTTCCCACACAACTGCTCCATGAATTCCACCAACTAATCTCTCTGGTAGATTTATAGGATTTATAGCAAAGATTTCTTTTGAAGGGAGGTTGTCGACCTGCTAAAGCAATAGATAAAGTTGACTATCAGTCTTGTCGAGATAGAAGAAATGAGATACGGAGAAATACGAGGAGAGCTGTGAAAGGACGCAAAGTTATTTCTAGAGGACAAATGCTGTTTTTCAATGAAACTCAAGACGAAACGTTAGTCAAGGAATGCTCTGAATTGTTGTAATTATCTATAATTTGATGTTGAGCTTCTTATTCTTTTGTGCACTGTTTATTATTGAACTTGTTAGTTATGTTTCGGAGAATATCGTAGGGGATATAGTATGGATTGTAGTTCGTAGTTAGTTTTGTTTATTAGTTAGTTTGTGATTTATTGTTTAAGTTGTAATAATCCGATTATAGAGTGCTCCTAATGGCCTAAAGCAACAAACTAGAAGTTTACAACTTGAGACAATGATGTAGGGAATTATAATTCAATAAAAAAGTTTAGCTTGGGTGGCTTAGGGTGAGTAATTTATGGCTATTAACGACCGGTAACTACCACGACTATCCAAGGTAAGGTTAGCTGGAAGAAATACCATTTTGGGTTAAGCCCGCCTTTGCAATGTATATTTATTTTCTTTTGTTATTGTTCTTTATGTAGTTATACGCAATAAAGAGTTTACATACATACATACCGGCCCGGCTTCGCACTAGTAGTTATTTTAACAAATTATAACCTAAACCTTCCTCATGGATCAGTCTGCTTATTGGTGAAACCCGCATGGAAATCCGGTTAGTAGTTTTTAGAGTTTATCGCGAACAGACAGACAGATGTGGCGTGGGACTTTGTTTTACAACATGTTTGTTGCGTTTGCTCGACTCAGCTGATGGATTCATTTAAATGAAATTTGGTGAGTTGATAGCTTGCTCTACGGAAGGCAAGTGATTGGTATTGTTACAAAATTCCCTGAGCAAGTCTTCGTTTAATAAAATTTTGAAATTAATTACCAAAATATCTCTCTCAACAAAACAAGCATTGTTTTACTGGGGCTTTACATTCAATTCCACCATGAAATATTGGACGGCATGAACTGAACAATCCGCTGTAAATATTATTGATTTATCGATAAACACAGCGTAATATGAGAAAGCGGGCGAACGTTGACCGCTGATTCCACACCTCATACACCAAGACCATGGTGTTATTACATTAGGTGGGTTGCCCGAATTCGGGTTCCCGTAAGTGTTAACGTAGTTTCGGGTTGAAAAAATTATTATCTTGACGCCGATGTCCCGGTTGTGCTCTCGGGAGCGAGGGCTTGGGGTCCGCCTTGACCATGATCCAGGAACTGGCAGATCAGGTAATTACAGTAGGGCAACTGCCATGATCTGGTACGGTACAGATAGTGAGATAATTAGACGCGAAGTCGTGTGTTGTTGCCCGTAATCGAGGAAGAATTGCCCCGAATCGGGTCGATTCGACTTCGCTTTTTTTATGATAACCCGATATCACTGCCCATAGACATAAGTTACACCAGGGGGTCTAGAAAGGCCATATTTAGTGTTTCATATACGTTTCACATGTATAAGCCCCACCAGTAACTTATCTGATCCGGTGGCGAAAACATGACAATTTCGGATTGTCACGTCAATGCTAACAACAGCGACGCTGCAGATAAGTTTGTGACAAATTAATATGAATCATATTATGAAACGCTAATGTGGGCTTTTCAGACCACGGGTATCAAATGTTTCACCCACGTCTCAACCGCGGGAGATGCGTTGTCCTAGAGCTAATAGGCCTATTAGACCTACTGGGCCCTCCACTCCACCAGTCCCCCATGGAGCTTGTCTATACAAGCCATTAGACCGAAATCCTCACGAAATTAGAGTCCCAAATTTACCTATTTAACATAACCTAACCCGAATTTTGCCTCCGGATTCGGGCAAACGCCTAAATGTAACGCGAGTCTACGAACTCAAACTCAACTTACGAAGTGCAAACATAGAGTTCATCGTACACCCAGGCTTTGTTCTTCGGCCACGACGCCTCAAAGCGAATTTGGAGTAACAAAAACTGTAATGAAAAACCGAGCCATACACCTGTACAGGAAATTCTTATGACTCAAGTTTCATGCCGGTACAAATGTGTTTGCTCACACAATTAACAGGTTACCTTCACTGGGCTGGTTTGAGTCATTATCGAGAATGATTTGTATGATGCTGCGTTAATTTTCATGGTACCTAGGTATATTAGGTACTACTCGATAACGCGAGCAAAGATTTTAGCCGAACTGTTCCAGTTTTAAATATACTTTATGAAATTCATTTTAAAAACTGTATAACATGTTTAGCTATTATGAATTATTGTAGAAAAATAGTACTCCGTCTTACCTACCTAATAAAAATTTGATATTATAGGGACAGAGTTGTGACAGGACAGAGCCTACCCCACCGGTGGGACAGAGGCGTGAGCATAATGTATTATGTATGTATGTATGTCCATCATCATCTTGACGTTAACGTCCCGGTTGTGCTCTCGAGGTCGAGGGCCCGGGGTCCTTTGACCATGATCCAGGATTTGGCAGGTCAGGTAATTACAGTGGAGCGACTGCCGTCTGACCTCCATGACCCTGCTACCAGGGGAACCTGACCAGATTGGATCATAGTTACACATCCAGTCGTCTGAATGTGCAGGTTTCATCACAATGTTTTCCCTCACCGTAAGAGCGTCGGTTAGTATTCAACTAATGTACATAACTCAGAAAACAGTCATTGGTACATAGCCGGAGCGGGATTCGAACCTCTGGCTTACGAGTCGGATACTGTAACCGCTCGGCCACCGACTCTCTTCCGACGCACCGGCGCTTATGTATGTATGTATGTATATACATGTAATAAAAAACGGGATTAATTAAAGACGTTTTAGTAGTAACAGTTATTAGTGGTTTCTTATAGGTCGTGGAATCGTAGGCAGGAAGTAGGACGCAGGATTGTTTTGGACAGGACCTGGAAATATCGTGAACGGGATTAGAGTGTTTTTATTATGCTACTAAGTAAAAGCATCTACAATTCGCATCGGCGACAGGAAAACCTAGCACAAATTGGTATAGAGTATATCAGTCCTTTCACATACGACATGGAGTTCTTCAAGAAAGGGGTGAAAAGGTTTTTACGGGGTCGGCAACGCGTTGGTGATGCTCTTGGTATTGCAAACGTCCATAGGCTGCGGTGACTGCTTACCATCAGGCAGGCCGTAAGCTTGTTTGCCACCTTAGTGGTATAGTAAAAATTAATAATTCAATTTGCTAAATTGAAGCTACTTTATTCCCTTTATACTTTTCGTTCCGGAAAAATAATACGGTACCGCCAGATAGTTAAATGTTTACAGACATCCGAACGGCAAATTGAAAAGCGCGGGGGACTGCTAGTGTCCACAGTGCTAACCACTAGGTCACACACTAGTCCACTGAAACTAATAAATGTGTTTTACTTTACTTTACTTTACATATGTAGGCAAAAATATGATGTAACCTATATTTTAAAACAAACGGCAGTAGTGTTTAGGTCGTTGAACGATGAATTAATGACATCCTCTTTAGATGGATAGTAAAACTTCAGCCGCACGGCATGAGGTGCATGCTGATTGGCTGTTTGGTGGTTTGGCAACACTGCAAGGGGCTACGAGTTCCGACTGTTTCCGACTCGTAACTTCTGTGAGGAAGTAATTCCGAGTAACTCCTATATGTGCTGTTAACTTTTAGCTGCTACTTTGTCTTTCCACCAAAGTTATGTCACAACTAAATGTGGTTTTTGACACGAGTAACTAGGAATTATAGGAGAGAAATGTTATTATTTATTTATTTATTTAACCATTTATTGTACACAAGATTGTTACAAAACTATATGACAGAATATATCAAGACACAACAGGCCAACTTATTTCTATAAAGAAATTTCTGCCAGCAGGCCTACAGCAGAGAGATCGTGATGTCTAAATGCAGTTAAGACGTGGAAAATAGCAGAAAATGAGGCTTAATTAGGCCGTGTGGTGTCCGGCAGAGTAGAATAGCACCAACCCCTTACACTCGTGGGTGTCGTACAAGGCGACTAATGTTTTCGAGGCAAAAGATCAAAAGTCTCCGTACTCTGGAAAATGGGCAGCAGCATTTTCCATTGTTATACTTAAACACTGCGATCTCCAACCCGCCTGCCAAGCGTGGAGATTATGGCAATAACCTCCCCTTTCGTGGGAGAGGCCCTAAGTCCTGCAGTGGACTGTTACGGGCTGTGATGTGATGATGATGCTTATTTAATAAAAGCCTATACTATAGATAAATAAATAAATGCATGCATACATATATTAGTGTTATGTTGTACCTCTATCTATCACAAGAAAGAAATCACTCGGTTTAGTTTTAAAGTCTCTTTGACTGTCATTTACCATACAATAAACAAATAACACACAAAAACAGCTCGACGAGCAAAAAATACTCACAATCGAGGAATCCATGGAATTAATTTGCCCAAAATAATATTTCCCAAGCGTGTGACGCGGACGAAACGGCTGTGTGTAAAACCTCTTCTTCGTTTTAGGTTGTGGCTTCCGCCATGTAGCGATTTTGCCAAATACTAATGAACTGACATCAACACGTCATAAGAAATATGGCCAGTAAAATAAAAAGAGGTGTCTATTGAGTTCCTATAAATGACATACTAAATAATAAATGAATTAAAAGGCTGTGCGTATAAAAACCCTCTATGTATATGTCAAAATCTTTGATAAAACAAACAGAACATGTTTTTAAGTAACTTACTTTACACACCATTACTTCTGGCAATTCGTGTTTGTTATCATCGCAGGAAACGGCTTAGAACCGGTTTTTTCAACAAGTTTCTTTAATATGTTTGCAAAAAATCGGAACAGTAGCACTTCTAGGCGGTTTTAATTATATGGCTTAATAACCAGTACTTTTATGTTTTATTGGGCTTACGGGGTTATGAATGGACCGTGTAAAATTGCTTGCTTCCTTGCTTAAAACTTGCCATCGGCAAGTCGGCACGAAGGTAAGGAGGATTGGCTTATCTTCGCGACTGTTCTAATTATGGAAAGTGGCAGGCAGCAGCGGGTGCGGGCAGAGTTGACACCTTTAAAATGAGCTGCGGTCCATTTACCAAGCCTGGAAAGATTCGAGCGGGCCTACTGGATAAACGACCGTATCGCCCAAACTAAAAGACTAAAGGCCCAAACGCATTTGCACAGCGCTGCACTGACTGTGCGACGCGGTGCTGAAATGGATTTTGTATGGATTTTACGTCTAGTTCCAATACAAACCGTTATAATCCAACTTTGCCGCTGCGCCAATCAGGGTGCGTGTGGACTATAAGTTTTCAAATTTCGTGTTGTAATTAAACATTTTAGAGCACAATAACGTTATCCCGTAATTGTACGTCGTAGGTATAGTCAGCTGCAGAGAGAACTGAATCCCTTTTGACCATATCAGTCAGGGACTGATCCATTTAGTGTATGCTAGAGGGGTCCATTTACTCTGCAGCAAACTGTACGTACCTGTAGTACGATTTGTCGTCGGCTAAGACATGGTGTCTTAGCCGAAAAGCAACCAACTTAATCGAGATACCGTAACGTTGCTGTACTTATGCAGAGTATAATTCTGTCCTAGTACTCGTTACCTATTCCGGTTTTCAAAACGCAGATTCAAGGCAGACTCCTGAGAGGACTTTGAACTGCACTGCGCCCACGCAAACAACTGTATTCTGGAGACATTGTTGCCTGCTCCGTATCTGCATCTAGCATCTCATTTGGGAGACGTGCACGGCTAATAAGATACGCAAGGTTTGGCCATATAGCTTGGAGAACCGATAATCGAAGGGGGAAAAGATTCTGGAGTAGGAGGGTGGACGGACGACCTTGTTAAGGTCGTAAGGAGCCGATGGATGCTAAAGGCCCAAAGTCGATAGGTGTGGAAGGTTTGAGGGAAGGCCTTTGCAAAGCAGTGAGCGTTGCGGCTTAGAATATGACATGTAAGTCCTGTGGTGTCAGCACAGTAGAAAATAGTGCCCCACTCATGGGTGTCGCAAAAACGATTAAATGTCTTTGAGGCAGACCACCACGGTAGAAAATAGGCAGTAGTGTTTTCCGGTGGTTTCCAACACTACGATCTCCAAACCGCCTGCCAAGCGCGGATAGCATACTCTTTACTAAATCCGCTTTATCTATTTCTGTCGCTAAGCAACATTGCTTGCAACAATTGTGTGCCGGTTTGAAGGATAAGGTAGCCAACGTAATTACAGGCATGAGGCATCTTAGTTCTCACAGTGACAATGCACCTGCGGTTCTGCATTTTTGATATATGCAACCTAAATGTATAAATTGTATAATATAAATATACCATCAGGTGAGCTGTCTGCTCTTTTATCAATGAGTAGCATAAAAAAAAATAGAGGAGCCTTAAGTCCAGAACTGTTTTGGCCTGTAGATGCTATGATGTTGATGATTATCAGGTAGTTATACCGCCTTACTTCAATTCTGTTTCACACAGTGTCTCTAATTAGCTTTCAGTTTCCTGCTCGCGCAAGTGTTTTTCCTCTCATTCTACGCAAGGAAGTATGAGGCCATAAAGTTTTAAAGTAATGAGGCGTACGTCGGTCCGTACGTTCGCTCTAATTGAGCGTGGTATTAGTTTTTGCGACTTTTTGTTTCGTATAAAATTCTAATTGGAAATGGGAGTGCCTTCACGGGTTCGTGCCTTTGCACTTTCTAGGAGGGATGGGTAGACAGACCTATGCTTAAAGTGTTGCTAGTCCAACTTTGACGTATCTTCTTTTATTAAGCCGGTGGTAGTTGCCAAGCCCGAGGAGTTCACACAGTATTTTCTCCTGTTTCCGCGAAGTTCAGACATTCTAAAACTTGGTAATTTTTTTTTTTAAATTATTTTTAATATTGCTTAATAATCGAATTTTGACGAACGTAGTAGAAAGGTACAATACTAAAGAGCATAGATTGTTTTAATACAGACTGATCTGTGTATAACAAGATGGTACAGGTATTTGAAAATACTACAGCTCTTTAAATACGTTTTCTTGAACATGGAGTACCTATTACGAGTGCCATTATGCTCACACACATTTTTGATAAAATCTTCTCACATTTATTTACAGAACCGGTTAGTCCAATGACTGCAGATGGTGACTTCACAAATATCACAAAGACCAAGGCCGCCCATAGTTCAAAAATAAGAAGGCTCATTGTTGGGTAGCGACATTTTTGGGAAGGGACGGGGAAGAGGACAATAAGACCTGAAGTATTTCTTTAACGGTAAGTCTATTGCGAAGGAAATTCTCAGTTCTCTCACTCTCAATTTGCAGTATTCCCAAACTCGTCACACATTCTCCAATCTTCTTATTTCCAGATCGTTCCGTTCCCATTGCTAGATCATCATCTTGGCGTCAATATCCCGGTTGTGTTTCGCGCGCGAGGGGCTCAGGGTCCGCCTTGACAATTATCCAGTATTTGGCCTCCTTTTGACCATCCTTATTTGGACATAACCTCAGTGACCCTGTTAACAGGGGACCCTGATCAGATTAGTTCATGGTTACACATTCAATCGCCGTAAGAGCATCGGTTAGTATTCAAATCATGTACTAGGTGCATAACTTAAAGCTAAAATAGGTACATATAACTAGAAAGTCATTGGTATATTACGACACTGGGGATCGAACTCGGTACATCCTACTAAAACAGGCCGACCAACTAACCAGGCATCATTTGACGGAGTTTACATCGGAAATTGTTCGCCGCCATTTGCCGCGTCGTGGTATCCATTCATCATCATAAACAAGCGATTAAATCTTTAATCCGTCTTGTGTGTAACATAATTTGACTTAAATTCTATAATAAAATGATATATTTTTAAATGGAAGTGCTGTTAAGGTTGAGGTCGTTTGCTCGCTTGCCTTGAATGGTGTGGTCATTTTGACGACTTATTAATTGAGCTACTTGATTATGCGACATTAGTTTTAGCTTAGTATTTAATAATTCGCAATCGGCCTCGTCTCGATTTAAACACGGAATGTTTTTAAATTCGAACAAAAAGGGAAAAAGAGAAAAAAAAATTCGTCTATTTTTCCACTAAGACCTGACTGATAAAAATTCCTGGATCATGGTCAAGGCGGATCTCGGGCCCTCAGAAGAGCACAACCGGGACATTAGCGCCAAGATGTTTTTTTTATAGGATTTAGTCGGAATTACTTCCTCAGATATTTTTTTTTATACCACTAAGGTGGCAAACAAGGTTACGGCCTGCCTGATGGTAAGCAGCCACCGCAGCACCGCACCGCAGGACGTTTGCAATACCAGACGCATAACCCACGCGATGCAGACCCCGTAAAAATCTTTGATAGAAACAAATTCCTAATTCGCAATGTGTTGAACATGTTAAATGTTATGCTTGTATGTGATGTGTCTAAAATGTGTTAATCTTATCGATAACTGTATGTTTTTGTAGATAACCGAATAACTTAAGGAAACTACAGATAGCTATCAACATGTTTGTACATTAAAGGTTATTTTTGTAATCCAGGCTACCATTTGATTTTTAGGTAAAAATCCTAGTTTTTAAAATGTCCGTTACATTATTATTTTATTCCAGCCGTTTCACTGTAATTACCTGATCTGCTAAATCCCGGATCATGGTTAAGGTGGACCCCGGGCCTTCGTGCGCGAGAGCACAAACGGAGCATTAGCGCCAAGATAGTTTTTTTAATTATTTTTTTATTTCAACACAACATCGCACACGATCTATGTTCTTTTTCACGATATCACCGTCGACATTCCCTGGTGGTTGAATTTTACTAGTGGTAGGGTAGGAAAAAAATGCTTGCTTTGTTGTGTTTCATGTTGAAAGATTGTAGCCAGTGCTGCAGACAAACAGGCAAGCGGGCCACCTGATGGAAAGTGGTCACCGCCGCCAATATATAAGCAACACCAGGGGCGCTGCTAATGCGTTGCCCGCCTCTAAAGAGACCTCTAATATATTTCTTGAACGATCCCATGTCATAGTTCAAAGGAAACACTGCAGCTAGGAGCTCATTCCACAACCGAATGCTTAGTTCTCACAGTTACAACGCGCCTGCGGTTCAATGATTCACGGATTTATTTGTAACAAATGAATATTACATCCTTTGCCCGCATGCAGAAGCGTACAAATAATTAAATATAATTGTTTCTGAATTCAAGTTTCACGAAACCCTACATGACGGTTACCACTTTTTATCAGGTGGGCTGTCTACGCGTTTGTCACCAAGTTGTAATAAAAAAAAAAAAGAAAATCCAATCATCATTGCGTAGGAGGCGTTCCAATCATCGAACCTTGGAATTGATTGTCTCAAGCCTAATGAAACGACAATTGTGAAAGCACGGGTTAGCGCGAGTAACCGATCGTGGTTACCGTTTCGTGGCAACTTAGCTTCGTTAGGAAACTGTTGGTGAACTGTGAAGGAGATATTTCTTTTTGTCACAGGTATTGACGGTAAATAACGCACATCAGCTAAACTCTGAGATGAAATTCAAAATCGAAAGTGTAAACAAATTGCCCGGGCTATAAAAAATAAACCTGGTGGATTGTTTACAATAGTGTTTTTAAATATTTCATACGATTTTATTTCATTTAGAATGTGATAAAATCAATATTTCAAAGATTTCAAATAATCCATCCCTTGGGTTTATTTTGTTATGTGGCAATTTGTTTGTACTTTTGCTCTTGAGTTTCAATCCCGGGTGAAGTTCGGGTTCGTAGATCGTCGTCTCTGTGACACGCGTGTAAGTAAATCAGAAGTCGAAACTAACCGATATGCATTGTTCACCACAAAAAGATTCGAAAGTGAGCTATCCTTCACGAACTGGCAATTTTGTATCTAGTTTTCAACCCCTTGTACTGGCCTAAGGTAAACATGTAATGCAGCTGTAAATAAGTAGTGGTAGTAGTGGTTTACCCGGCTGTTCATCTGAGCCGTAAAATCCATATTAGAGGCAAAAAAGGTAAACAAACACCGTCCTCCTCACATTATTGTCAGAATGGAATTAGACATTCGTTGACTTGTAAATAAAATTAGGGGAATATTTCTTGAGCGTATTGACACGAAATTGGGGTGGGCCGTTTTTTACTTTATTGTGTTGGTGCTATAGTTCTATTAGTTTAGTTAGCGGATTGACTAAAATGTGGCATTTTTAAAGGAGAAGAATTTGAATATGGCATGTTCTGTGGCCCCCCTTTCTTGGGAGAGGCCCTTAGTCCTGCAGTGGACTGTAATGGGCTGTGATGATGATGATAATAATGTTCTGTGCTAGCTATGCCATCAAGAGAAAATCGACAACTATAATTATGTGTTTCACAGGTTTGCTTATGTTTTATTTTGAATACGTATTGTTACGGTATCCTGCTGGGTGAGCGGACCCTTCACTGCTGTTACTAATTTATACCCGGTCTCTACAGACGTCTGTACTGAGACGTCTATTCAAGCACTCAACAACAGGGACAAGTACAATAGGCTATGTAAATTCACAATAAAGCAGGTGTGGTTCCGTAAAAGTCGCTACGTAGGGTTAGGGGACGTAAGCAGGTGACCTAGATGAAAACATCTGCAGCTCGAAGTTTCTTTTAAAGTCAGGGGGCTGATGGTTGAAGTTTACGAGGGATCGGCTCGTAAATATAGAAAAATCTGTCAATTTTGACGTTTAAAGTGTGATTTAAACGTCACACATGACATAAAATTACAAATAACGATCTTTTAAAGCTACCGAATAACTAGGCAACGATCTGAACCGGGCGAAATAAGAATGAGTCGGAAAGCGGAAACTGGCAGAAACCGGGACTGCCCGCTCGGATGATAATGATGAGGACCTAGGCAACGACCAGCCACTGTCCGTTGCCCCTTCCCTGGACAGTTCTCAGGGGCCTGTTCTGGCGGATGGCTCATTCTTGTGCCGTAGCGATTGCAGTATTGCGAGTATCGAACTGCGTAACCCAAGGCTTTCTCAGACTTAGAAAATGTGTTTCTTTCTCAGCCAAAACTCAAGTAACAAAGTAGGTAGGTATACCTGATAGATATACGGACGGTATCACAGTAGTCTTGTCAGTTATAGATTACTTATGCTTTTGTTTTGCGGAATCCATGATAGGGAAAGGGCGTGAGACGCTTGAAAAAAACACACTTAACTGGCGGTCACCTACCGTACGCTTTTTATGTAACTCCTTGTCGTGTACGACCATTCCATGGAATTATCTTCTTAAAGCGGCATTCCCGAGCCGGTACCGACATTGGGGCATCCAAGAAATGAGCCTACACGTTTCTACATAGGTCGGAGACGCATTTGCAATCCTCTTGGTGTTGTGGAAGTTCACCGGCGGCGGTAATAATTTGCATTCAGGTGACCTGGCCTGCTAGTTTTCCTCCCTTTATTGTACAAAATAAAACGTAAAAAGAAACTACTAATTTACGGGGGACGACAAATTTGTAATAATAAATCTACCTTCAAATAAGTAGCTAGGTATTACCTAATAGTACTACCTCATTCATTTATGGGAATCTGACGGTGCAGAAACTTACAATTTTAGACAGTCCCCTGATACATAATCACAGGCACAGCCTTGGGAATTGTTATTCAAATTATAGGCACTGTAAGTAGACAATAAAACAACGAATAGTAACTATTTTAGTACCTACTTTTTATGGCTGTGTACACAGTAATTAGGTACCAGCGTACGTACATAAATGAAATTGCTTGGCTGAAAGTGAAAACCACCGCTGAGGCCGCACGTGAAAAAAAAACCGCTAGACTTCTACTTCTTTCAGACCCGAGTAAACACTGTTTCTATTTCGTAACGAACACTATTTTTATCGTGTTTAGCCTACTACGGACTTTAATCAAAGTGTCGTCATATCAACGTCCACGATAACGCTGCATGGTGAAAAATACGGTGCTAAAATAAAATACTGGGCACGGTACGGGAATGAGTAGGCCTTCCGTAAGTAGGTTAAGTACGGCTGAATAGTGGCAGTTTGGAGTTATTGCGTGAGGGGGTTGTGTTGTTTCGCTGACCTGCTATTCTGAGGACGGCACGGTCCGCCGGATCCAGCTGCAGAATGGACAAAGGCTTGTCCTTCGCCCATTCTTTGAGGCTAAAGTCGTTCTCGAACTCCATTTTGCTGTCATCCAAAACACGAACCCTGGCACGGACCCTCCTCGCACATAGTTGAATAACTCACGCACTCACTAACGTCGGAAACACATCATTCTCGTAATTTTAAAACACAAAAATTGAAAGTAAACAAAACGTTACACTCATTGTAGGAAAATCGATAAACGCTACCGCGAAGGATACGCTAGCAAGTGCGTATCCCACCACCGAAAACGACAAATCACCGTTTACACCGTCACTTTACAGTAAATGCAAGGTAAAGCAAGTTAAACAAATGAAGATTATCACTAAAACGAACCGTAATTTGACGGGACGGATTAACAACAAAGTGTTTATAGGTTATTATTTTCGCCGAGCGTCACACACCGAACCGGCGGGCAGACATGATGCGACTGATGTTAAAATAATTTTCAAAAAACCCACTGTGCGGCGCCACTGTCGCTCAGCTGTTCTCGCGCATGCATTTCTACGGATATAACCCTACCAAATCAAGTGGACACACTGCTTCTTAATGATCCCAATGACTGGTGGTATTCTGTATTTCTATACATTTTTGTAAAATTAGACTTTTTAAGATCGTGCAGAGCCATCTTTTGAAGAATATAAAAAACGTAACTAACTATGGCATGACAGGTGTTGCGTGAGCAGGCGCACGTGTGAATGTCTGATAATACGAAACGTGGTTTTCTGTCTGATAAAAGGTCATTCAATGAGGGATTTTCAGACAGCTTCCTTAAAAAATAAAAAGTGTAGTTCGGTGTGCCTCACTAGATGGCGGTTGCTCTTTGATCTCCACTTCGCCCGGTCTTGGGCTTGGGCATCCTCCTCATATCGTAAGCCGTTGGCTATCGCGCCTGACTCTGATCAACGATGTTCCTCCTGCCCGCGGGACCTCTATCCTGTTACAGGCAGTTTAGGCACTTATTTATATTTCCTTCCACGAGTTTTCTTGCGATGTCATCAGAATGTTCGCAGAATAGATACAAAGCGCTTAAGAAAGGGCTCTGCTAAGGCACGGTAATGTCCAGGACAGGATCTCGTAGCGCCCACCAGATGAACTACCGAGGAACTCTGTCAAAAGTTATCTGCAGGTCGAGAAATTTATACGAAATGCAGAACTTAATTCTCACTACAGTGGGCGCTTAAGTTTAACTCTAGTTGCCGCAATCCCTCATCCAGCTCATTCCTTTTATGTGGGCGTGGGTACCTACCTAATAATATTTATGCGCCACGCATCAGGTATTTGAAGACCTATGGCGACAATCGTACGAGTGAGCAAGAGTACGCTCCGACCTAAGTCCCCATTGTTATCTACGTTTCTTATTATTCCATCTTAGGCGATAGCTAAGAATGAATTACCTGAAAAGTTTTTCCCTGGAGTGTACAACATGGAGTTCTTCAAGTCGACAACACGTGGATAATGCCTCTGGTATTGAAACATCCACAGGCTGCGGTGACTGCTTATCATCAGGCAGGCCGTAAGCTTGTTTGCAACCTTAGTGATATAAAAAAAAGGTTTTCCGTTATGACGGCTAGTGATCTCTCCATTTCGTCAGGGATAAGTAAATAATCGGAGTGTTTATTTATTTAATTAAAAACTTTATTGCACAAATTACAGCAATACTTGGCAGTATTTTTGTAAATTCCTTGAACCATCGGTCTGACTAATAAAAAAAATTTGTTGTCATGGCAACCAATCTGTCAAGCAACCGGCTTTATTTTGGGTTGGGTTTTGTGTAGTAAAGCGATTTTTTCGTGAATTTCTACTTCGTTTAAATGAATATTATGCAGCATTGCTTATTAACTTAATTAATACAATGTTTATGGTAACTTTCACTGTTTTAAGAAGTTATAATCCTTGAAAACTTGTGGGTTATGTAATTTTAAAGTTTTGTCAATAACTTTGGTGAAAATGCGACACCAAACACATTTTGTGACCTAGTTTCCAACTTTTCCCTTTGTTTCGTGTGACCTGAATACAGCATTGCAATTTACAAGGCATCAGTTACACAAAGAATGTGATGAAACTGGGAGGCACGAAAGTTTTGTTGTTGTAATATTTAGTGACAATACGAAGAATAAAATGGATAAATATACATTCAATATATCGCCAACCTGACAATGGACTATGTGGGATTTATACATAATTCTCCAAAGGTAAAAATATTAATTAATCCATAAA
This sequence comes from Blastobasis adustella, assembly GCA_907269095.1. Taxonomy (NCBI): domain Eukaryota; kingdom Metazoa; phylum Arthropoda; class Insecta; order Lepidoptera; family Blastobasidae; genus Blastobasis; species Blastobasis adustella. The sequence goes on from OU026132.1 coordinate 7,246,698, forward strand.
GCACCCTGTCTTGGGAACCAATTTGCACCTCATGATGGTATATGTATCATTATTACACTAATATCCTAGACCTAATTGCTACACCCTGACCAAATTTCAAAACTCAGATTTATTATGATTTAAAATATGATCATCAACATCATATTGGCGTTATGTCCCGCTTGTGCTCTCGCGCACGAGGGCTTAGGGTCCTCTTTGATCATAATCCAGGATTTTGGCAGATCTGGTTTTTAATTACAGTGGAGCAACTGCCATCTGACCTCCGTGATCTTGCTACCAGGGAAACCTGGCCAGATTAGATCATAATTACACAATTAGTCATATGAATGTGCAGGTTTTATCACAATGTTTACCCTCACCGTAAGAGCATCAGTTAGTATTCAACCAATGTATATAAATCAGAAAAGAGTCATTGGTACATGGGCACAGTGGGATTCTAATCAGGACCCCTCGCTTGAGAGTCGGTTACCCTTACCACTCAGCCACCGAAGCTCCATATTGACTAATGGAATTATCACTGTAAATATTCCAGACAACAAACTATGGTGAAATATCAAAGAAAACACCTAAGCTGATCTTCTCCGGGAACTTTACACAGCATTGCAAGCAGTTCGATATTCTCTCTAGCCACCCAGAGAGACGGGCCAGTATGAAGCGTGACATATTGGATGCGGTGGCACGAAGGACCGAGGCGCTAGTGGAAAAAGACAGTGAGGTTATGTACGAAGACCCAAGAGATGTGATTGGTAAGCATTATTTTAATTACAGCAATGAGTAACTTAGGTGTTTATGAGATCCCTCACTGTAACTAAATCAGTAAAGACACAGAGCCTTGAGCGATACAATGGGAACCGTGACTGTACTTCTAGTACAATTTCGCATTTATTCAATGCTCCTCGTTTCATCATGTGTGATACAAAAATGTCATTTTTTTTATGCTATTCAGTGATAAATTGGCAGACAGCCCACCTCATGGTAAGCGGTAACTGTCGCCCATAACATCTACAATTCATACATTGAAGTTGCAGGTTAGTAAAGTAAATAAAAATAAAGAACCACAGGTGCATTGTCACTGTGAGGACTAAGATGAAATGCCTCATACCTGTAATTTCGCTGGCTACCTTATCCTTCAAACCGGAACACAATGCAAGCATTGTTGCTTGGCGGTAAAAATAGATAAGGCGGTGGGACTCACCCGACGGACTCCTCAGGCTTGACAGAGTCGTCGTCGTCGTACTAGCGCTTATCCCGGCCTCTGCCAGGGTCCGCTTTCACACTCAATCATCTCCATTTCGCCCGGTCTTCGGCATCCTCTCGTCGTAAGCCGTTGGCACTCGCATTCGACTCAGCGATGTCAATCCATCGCTTCTTGGGTCGCCCACGGGGCGTCTTTCCTGATACCGGCAGATTCAGGCACCTATTTCCCACATATCCCTGAGGCTTACGCAACACTTGACCGAACCAGCGCAGACGAGCCTCCTCGATCTCCCTCACGCCACGAATGTACTCGTTACGTACTCGATCGACTCGCGTAACTCCGCACATCCACCGCAGCATTTTCATTTCGTTGGCGTGGAGGTCGCGAACGTGTTTCGTCAGCGCTGGCAGTCTCGCAGCCATAGAGCATCACCGGTCTAATTATCAGGCTTGACAGAGTCCTACCACTGATGATATTAGCAACACATCATCTATTGGTTCAAAACGTATTTCCATTTTAAGACACTCCATCTTAAGCACTACACCACTTCCTGCAATAACTCTAATACAATACCTTTAAAAAATTAAGGTATCAAACCGAGCCACACCTTGGAGCGACCTCCGAAACCGCCGAGAAAGCGGCACCAGGGCCAGCCGGTGACTTCATCGCCGCGCGGCAAGGACTCTCGCTCGCTGCTGCGTGAGGAAAGACGGAAATGGACGAAGAAATACGAAGGGCTCGTCACTGCTCTCATGGACCGGTGCGAGGAGAGTGTGGCTGCTGTGAGTATCACTTCGACAGTATATAGTCTACTGCTGAATATGAGCCTCATAGAGGGCATATCGTCAGTTGGCAGGCACGTTGGAGATCACTATGTTAAAAAGACTCAATATAAAACACTACTGCTGCCTAGTTTCTGGCCGAAAAACGAACAAGATAAACCACAGGGCGACACTAAGCTAATCTGCGTCTAAATATTAGTTATCTGGTAATTTATTCCTTATGGCATTTTTGTTCGTGCATAGCTCAGGGGACCCACCGAAAACCAGCGTCACGGCTACTGTCGTGCCATTATTTATTTATTCATTCTTTGTACAACATTACAGTTAAAAACTAATGCCATATGCAGAGTGTGGCTCCATTGCACTCTCCACATGGCACAGGTAACGAGATTACAGTGTATCTTGTTTCAGTCGATTTATAGTACTTTTTTATGTTGTGCCGTGTCTCTGAGCGGAATAAACGTGTATTTATTTTACTTATCTTGTAAAATGTGTCAATGTTGATGCCATATTCTACTCTGCGTATGCGACACGGTCAAACTGCAACCTGAACAAGATGTGAAATGAGCTCCCTTGAAGTCTTTCCTGGACTTTCCCTATAACATGGGGTTCTACAGGTACTTCAAAGACCGACGTCCTTCCCTATTTAAAAATGGTTTTGCTTTTCCCGAGGGCTTCTTCTATGGTCCACATTATAGCTCTGCTTTCTCTATTCTGCCCGGTCGTGAGCACTTGATTCTTCGTCAGACGCTACAATGTTAATCCATCACTTGAACTTCTTGGCTATGAGATCTTAAAAATGGCAACAATAACTTGATTGTCATCTTTTCAGATATCAGAAAAAGAAAACCAAATGGCGAAGCTGAAGGAGAAACTGAAAACCGTTTTGGATTACAACAAGTTGTTCGCAGACGAAAACGACCAGTTGAAAAGCCAACACAACACTCTAGTAAAGTACATAGAGGAGTGTAAGCAAGCTATAAGAGATGAAAGGGGAAGATGTGATGAGTTGGAGAGGAGGAGGAAAGAGTTGGAAGAGAGAGTGAAGAAGTATGAAGTGCCTGATAGAGGTGATTATTAATTTATTTTACTTAATATTTCTTTTACACCTCTTAGTGATGACCTTGTAGACAGCCCATCTGAAAGACAGCTATAGTAGCTGTCGCATGTAATATTTATGATTTATGTTCTTAGGTTTCAAGTAACAAAAATGCAGGTGCGTTGATACTGTAAGGACTAGGACTTAGGTAATTGTGCTGGCTACCTTAATCTTAATCTATCCTTCAAACCGAAACACAATAATTATACAAAAGTATTGTTGCTTGGCTATATAAAGAAAAAGGCTTACACAGTAATCTTTGAAATAGGGTATAGCGGGGTATCCCGGTCGAATTGAAGCCGCCCGACTGGGGAAGTACTTCCACCTTGCAGAATACCGCAGCCATTTAATTCTATTTTCAATAGTATTGTGTTCCTGCTGGTAAGCAAGGTCTCCAGTGCTCCATGGGGTGGGGATTTGCGGAACCGTGGCTTTGGCAGTAAATAAATAATAAAATAAATGATTAATAAATTAATTATTTCGATAACAATAAAGTACCTTAAATCTATGGTTGCTGGAGACTGCTTTTTTAAGCATAGCCTGTGATAGGAGGCACAATTGCCACACTTGACATATTTGCATTTGCCTTTTTGCTGCCCGAACAACGTGTTAGAGACGTGGGCAACGCATTGGCGACACCCCTGGTGTAGCTAATGTCTACAGGCAGCGGTAACCACTTTCCATCAGGTGGCCCGTTCGCCTGTTTGCCTGCATACCGTATGATGTTGTAGCGACGTCTATCCCTCCAATAGGGAAACTCAACAACACATAAATTACGAGTACACGAACACAAGGTCTGCAAGCATCCCCACTACACGAATACCACTTCCGACGATCAACTGTCGGACCCCTGGTCCTTTGGTTACAACACCCGGCCAGGTGGGTAATTACCCTTTTCCACCTTCTTCAAATTCAAATTCAAATTATTTTTTATTGCAGTAAATGTGGTAAATATGTACGTACGACATGATATTACAGAGTAATTAGTATCACACATAAAGCCAAATCAATTGGCATGCAAAATGAAAAGAGAGCGTCACAAACAATATCAAAAATCCGTTTTTATTATAAAATTGCATGTGTTTAGTTTTTGATAAGTTAGCTGAGAGATTATTATGATTTAGCCAGTTTATTACGTTTGTTATGGTCATGTTGATTTCAGTTTCGTAGTCAGTGTCTGGTTTTTTATTAATAACTATTGATAAGTCGTCAGCAAATAGCGCGCAGGGATACTTGATGATAGAGGGAAGATCATTTATGTAGAGAATGAATAATGTTGGTCCGATCAAGCTCCCCTGGGGTACCCCAAAATGGTTTCCTCTGATTGAAGATTTGTAGGCGGTCATTTGAGACGAGTCATTCAGCCTATTTATTTCAACCATTTGTTGTCTTTCAGTTAGATAGGACTTGATCCAGTCATGCGCAAGCCCCCTACCGTATGCCTCTAGCTTATCCAGAAGTGTTTTATGGCATACATGGTCAAACGCTCTACTCATATCAAACAACAACATGGAGACAGGAACTCGTTTGTCCATGTGGTGTGATATATGTCTAACAAGACTGAAGCAGGCCAGAGACGTTGATTTTCCCTTTTGGAAGCCGTATTGCTGAGGACATATTAAGTTGAATTTTTCGCAAAAATCAGTTAGTCTCTTAAGGAAAGCCTTTTCAAATATTTTTGATAGAACGGGAATGAGTGTAATAGGTCTATAGTTTCGAACATCATCTTGCTCTTCTCTTTTGAATAGTGGTTTTACGATGGAAAGTTTTAGGGAGGATGGAAATTCATCTTCGCTTGTCAACATTGGCGGCTACCTTACCCCTTTACCGCCATCATCATTATATATTTAAGAGTATGACTCTTGTCGGTGGAGCAATCGCCACTCTTCTCTCCTCTCTGCTAACCTCTTAATCTCTCTATAATCCCCGGTGCCATAATGTAAAATAAAACTGATATCACGCAGACAGTCCATCGGCCACCGCCATCCCCCTGGTGGAGGTCTGCATGAGCTGCAGCAGCCGCCAGATACTGCTCACGCAAGCGCGGGATCAGAACTCACGCCTGCAAAAGGACATGGTGGCGCTCAAGGATGTGCTTTACAGGTTGGTCTAGGCGTTTTTAAAAATAGATTGTTTAGAACATACACGTCAACGCGAGGAAGAGAAAATGAAAGTACATAGTATAAAACAAAATCGCTTCCCGCCGTCTGTTCCTATGAATCTGATGTATGTATCTAATATGTACGCTTAGAACTTTCAACGGACGGATTTTAATGCGGACTTTCAACGATAGATAGAATAATTCAAGAGGAAGGATTATAAGTAAGAAAAAAAGTGTTGGTAGGGGTAGAGTAGGTGTACGCGAACGAAGTCGCGCCGGGTCCACTAGTAACTTATTAAGCGCAACTGTATTAGAGAGTTGAGACATATGAGATAGTAGATTGTGTTATGAGATGGCGCAACTTTGAATCCAGAGCGAAGCGAAGATTCCAAAGTAGAAGCCCGAGTGCAGTAGATTCTAAAGTAGAATCCTTCGCTTCAGTCTGATCTGGTCAGGCTGTTAACAGGGTCGGGGAGGTCAGATGCCCGTCGCTCTAGTGTAATTACCTGATCTGCCAAATCCTGGATCCGGGCCATCGTGCGCGAGAGCACAACCAGGATACTAACGCCGAGATGATGATCTAGCAGTGTTGAAACGGCACGATCTGGAGAATTCTTAACGAGTTTGGGTTGCTCTTGTTATCCCTTAGACCTCACAGTCCACATCACCTGAGGTGCATAAACGGTTAAGTTGCAAAATGTTCCTTCCCAAAACTGACGTTCTTATTTTTTAATTATTTCATTTAAGTAGGTAATTAAAAAAAAGGTATTTTTGTATTAACTCCGGCATATTGATGCCAAGATGATTATTGATGATGACGACAATGCAGAAAAGGTGCATATCCCTGATGTGCAGAGTATGAGCCAGCACCAACAGCATCCTGGTCATGATCGCGGCTCGGCTGGACTGCCATTACCTGAATCGGTGCTGCTCGGATTACAAGGTGTCGGGCAGCGCTGATTATTGATTTATTATTTATTTTTGAACTGTTTTAAATGATTTACTAACCTAGGTATAAGTCTTACTAACTAAAATGAGTGTTTGTTACTTCGTTAAATAAATGAAATTGAATTTGATATAATTAATATGGTTGCCTGGAAAATATCGCTTGTAGCGAAAGGCCGCTTTTGCTCACATGTGCTGTAAGTGATTGGTATTGTTATGTCGTATGAGCAATAAAGTGTTTATCTACACTCATAGCGTAATGTTCCAATTACATCTTTGAAAACGGTTGTTTAAGGATACACTTTTTTCACGCCAGCCTATAAAAATTTAAAAAATTACTTTTCGATACAGCATTTCCCATACTATTTTCATTACAGCTGTATCGAAAAATAACTTTTTAATCATTATGCAACACTTTTCTTTTTTAATTTTTTGTCGGGCGCCGGTACACGGCGAAATGTAGGCTGAATACCTAAATGCCTTCAACAAATTCAAAATTTAAATTTTCCTGTTTATGTAATTATTTTCCCGCTAAACGGTATATTTTTTCTAATTGTTGTAATTTGTGTATGTGAATGTTTTTTCTTGTTTAAAACAAATAAATAGAAAAATGTGGAAGTAGTGAAGTGAATTTCCCACCGCTTGATTTCCTCGACGCGTAGATACAACAGAATTGACTCGCAGCTTACTTCCAGCAAAGTTGAGAAAATTATAGGTATGTAATTTTAACATAAAAATATAAGTGTAGATAAAGTAGTGTATGCAACTGCATATAATTAGGTATTATATGACAGTTGCATAAACTACTATTATCTATCTATCTGTTCCTTCCCACCTACCGCCACCAGGTTGAACCTGCAGCTGTCCCGCTACCAGGCGCGCGCTCGCAGCGGCGCGGCTGCGTTGGCAGACAGCGCAGGTGCCGGGGACCGACACACGGAGTTCGACCTGGATTCCCTTATCGCGGCTAGCCTCAGAGGTAGGTGTGGGATCTTGAGAGGAAAGGAGGATACGACACCTTGGCAGATCAGATCTAGGAGGCAGGCGTGCACTTAATACTAATCCTTACGCAAAATTGCCGCAGACAGATGAGATCACTGGAGACAATTGATCCGTTCCCATGAATCCCACAATGGCAACGATCTTCAGACATGAAGTACCTGAGGGAGGGAGAGAGAGAGAGAGAGAAAGAGACGCGGTATAAAATAAACTCGCTTTTCGGATGCGGGTGCATGGTCGGTGGTCGGACGTCCGAACAAGATCGACAGCCCCCTATCCGAGAGCGACTTTATTTTATACTACGTAAGGATTAGTATCAACTGCACGCTTGCCTCCTAGATCGGCCCTGTCTCTGTGTCGCAAATCATTTCCGCATTCAATTGTTTTGCCTTTTTCATTTAAAACACAGTTTAAATGGTAGAGTGCCACAAACTAATCTGAACCGGTGACGGCGGCGCCGTTGTTGACAACAAAGTAACAGTTAAAAATGGCGACATTTAGTTCCAATTTTGGCCACCGGGTCTGACATGTTTGTGGCATTCTACCTGAGGGCTGAGTGTGAGTTTTGCTTCGATTTTACTTTACTATCGCGTTTGCGTTTTCGTCGAAATTAGTATGAAGAAAAAAACTTCATTTACGTACCACTAGACGGCGCTATACATTTCTTCATACTAATTTTCACTTAAACGCAAACTCGATAGTAAAGTAAATTCGAAGCGAAACTCACACTAAGCCCTCTGAGTGTAACATCATCACAATGGTTAAAATAGCGAAATCTGCGAATATATAAGATCTGACATTAATACAACGCATGAATTGAAGGCGGTTCTAAATTGATGTTTCCATTATTCTACTTAGATAGTGGCAACGCCGTAGAAGGCCAAGCGGGCAAAGCCGGCGGCGAAGACCAGTCTCACGCAGCCAAGCTGGTCGACCTCTCGGGATTGCTCAGTGCACAGGCCTTGGGTAAGTTTCAGCACAATAAAAAATAATCTTGGCTTCATTGTCCCGGTTGTGCTCTCCCGCGCGAGGGCCCGGGGTCCGCTGTGACCATGATCCAGAATTTTGTAGATCGGGTAATTACAGTGGAGCGACTGCCACCCGACCTTCGTGGCCCTGTTAGGGCAACTTGACCAGATTGGATCATGGTTACACTTTCAGTCGCCTGAATGTGCAGGTTTCATCACGATGTTTTCGCTCACTATAAGTTTTCTCTATTATAATATACATGCATACATGTAAACCATTTGGAAGAAAATGATCTAAATGATAGTGAAAACCGCATCTAAATACACTGCTTGGTTTAGAAGGAAGTTGCGGATATACAGACACGTGAAAAGCTATTTTCTTTGTACTATGTAAGGATTTTTCTGACACTCATAAGCTCATAACACAAGCTTTGGAATTGTCCAAGCATATTTAATCATTTATTTATCATATTATTTCCAGCGCCACTCTTCGACGCCTACCAGGAGAACCTCCAAGAGAAGGACAGCCTTATCCTCGACTACGAGAAGCAATTCGAAGCAATGAATAAGAAGTCCAAACAGATCGTCTCAGAGAACAGAGCTTTGAGTGACAGAATTAGCGCTGTGGAGGAGGAGCTTGTGCAAACGAGACAGGGATATAAGAAGATGGTGGTCGAGAGAGAGACTTTTGATATTGAAAAAGCGACCTTAGTGGAGAGGGCGGAGAGAGCAGAGTCCAAGTTGAAGGAGGTCTACGAGCTGTATGAGGATAAGAGTGAGTTCTTAAAGCGTTTTAATATTTATGGCGGGGTAGTGTATGATTCTGAATATGTCATTTCACAGACTATAGAAGCAGTACGGTGGAGGCATACAGAGAGAAAACGCCGTACCTACTACAATACAATATTAATTTATTTTTAAGAAATTAAAGAAAGAATCCATTTATTGCACGTAGACACTACGACACGATAATTAGGTACGAAAAGAAATAAATAAATAATTATGAACAATGCGTACATAAAATAAATTAAGTTAGAAAATGAATAAAAAAAGAATAATAGTAATAAATGTAGGTACCTACAGTTTATCTGTTCTCATTGGCATTGTTTAAACTCCGTGTCGCGGTGGGTTTTTCTCACCACAATTACATTCACAATCATGTGATAGTCAATGTTATGTGAAAGGCACCAGGCTTGTCGTCTTCATCATCCGAACGGTCAGTCCCGGCTTCTGCCAGGGTCAGTTTTCCGACACATTCTCCGCCATTTCGCCCGGTCTTGGACATCCTCGTGTCGTAAGCTGTTGGCTCTCGCATCCGGGTCAATTCGTCGCTTCTTAGGTCTTCCGCGAGACTTATTTCCTGATACCGGAAGGTTTAGTCACCTTTGGCGGGTGAAGGGATAACGCAGCCGCCAATGTTGGCAAGCGAAGATGGAAGAGGTGGATAAGGGTAATTACCCACATGGCCGGGTGTTGTGACCAGGGGACCAAGGGTCCAGCGGTTGATCGTCGGAAGTTGTATATATGCCGCGGAAGTTGGCATATTTCGCTAGCGCGATTTAGGATTGTCAGCGCCATCTATGTGCGTATGCTTGCCAACCTTGTGTTCGTGTACTCGTAATGTGAGTACCGTTGAGTTTCCCTATTGGAGCGATAGATGTCGCTACACACCTATTTGCCACATATCCCGGGGGGTTACGCAACACGTGACTAAACTAGCGAAGGCGAGTCTCTCCGATCGAGGGGCCCTCCATCACAAAGTAAGTACCTACATAGAGGGAAACTGTCATACAAACGCGCTTTGATAGGTACACTACCTACTATACCCTATTCACAATCCCGTGAGACAAAGTGTAAACAAAGAATTGAAGTTTTGAATGAAAAAGTAACACCTAAATTTACCTGTTTTATGTTTTGTTTATAAGGGCGTAGGGGCCTAGTTAAAATAGCAATTATTCGATGATTAGAATGTTCTGTTATTGATGAAAAGATGGCATCTTAAATAACATTTTTCGTGGTTTGTTTACATTTTGTCTCACGGGAAAGTGAACAAAATATAGCGCTTGACAGCTGAGTCGCGTTCGGAGAAAAAAAGGTTTTCCGACACAGCCGCCTGGGCGAGCGCCGCAGCACTAGTAAAGTACATACCAAGTTATTGGGGGCCTGGTGAGCTGTGATACAGTGCAGGTTTCGAAAATATACAGGCACCAGTCTGGGAATTCCACGCCAACCAAATGAAAATGCTGTGGTGCATGTGTGGGTTACGGGACTTGGTCGAGTACGTAACGAGTACATCCGCGGAGGTTTGGCGTGAGGGATGTCGCGGATAAGATAGAGGAGACTCGACTGCGCTGGTTTGGTCACGTGTTGCGTAAGCCCTAGGGATACGTTGGAAATAGGTACGTGAACCTGCTGGTATCAGGAAAGAGGTCCCGCGGGCGACCCAAGAAGCGATGGACTGACATCACTGAGTCGGATGCGAGAGCCAACGGCCTACGACGCGAGGATGCCGAAGATCGGGTAAAGTGGAGAAGAATGAGCAGGAAAGCAGACCCTGGCAGAGTCGGGATAAGCGTTAGGACGATGATGATGAATGTATTTTCACTCAGTGCCAACCCCCACCAGTGTCAGCCATGATGCGAGACTACGAGACGGTCCACCGCGAATACTTCGCGGTCCGAACTGCACTAGAAGCTAGTGAGAGCCGCTCGGCCAACTGCGACCTGCTGCGCGCGCGCACCGTACCCGCCGACCTGCACGAGAGGCGGCTGGAACACTGCAAGCGGTATGGATAGATAAACATATACATTTATGTATGTATCCTGGGGTGGACAGAGCGACATGCTATGCGGCACCTTCTACTGCCATTTTTAACACATACACACCATAATATATTCTGGACATGGCATCAGCAACGATATTACATTAAATGAAGCTCGTACACTAGTTTCCATCGAAATCCGTTGAATGGCGCTACTAGAGTGGGTAGGATGTGTCGCTGGGTAGGATGACTCAGTCATCTGTTACTGGATAGTATGAGTCGGTCATCTGTCACTGAGTAGGATGAGTCGGTCATCTGTTACTGGGTAAAACTAAGTCGCTGCTGTGGGTAGTCTGCCTACGAGACGGTCCACTGTAAATATTTCGCGGTCCGAACTGCACTAGAAGCTAGTGAGAGCCGCTCGGCCAACTGCGACCTGCTGCGCGCGCGCACCGTACCCGCCGACCTGCACGAGAGAAGGCTGGAGCACTGTAAGAGGTATGGACAGATATATAATAATATGTACATTTATGTATGAATCCCGGGGCGGAGAGTGTAACATGCTATGCGGATCCCTCTGATACTGACCTGGCCTAACCAACTACCTTTATTTTGATATCAGACCTCACGTCCCAGTAGCGTCATCTGAAACCGCCAAACCCGTCACTACCTATTTTGAATTATTGCTTCACATAGCGCCATCTAGCGCCGAGTCAATCAAAACGTGTACACTCGATGATAAATTAATTCAGGTTTTTACGGGATCGGCAACGCGCGGGTGATGCCCCTGGCATTGCAAACGTCCATAGGCTGCGGTGACTGCTTACCATCGGGCAGGCCGTAAGCTTGTTTGCCACCTTTGTGGTATAAAAAAAAAATTTTGCGCCAAGTAAAGCAAAGCTTGTATATCCTATAATAAATTAATAAAAGAATATACTGGATAAATTGTAATGTGAAGACATATTCTTCTCCAGACTCCTGGAAGAGCTAAAGCACCAGTACAGCATGGAGAGCGAACGCAGGAGTGAGCAGATGCAGAAGTTGCAGCTTTTACAGAAGAGCACCGAAGAGAAGTACAATAAACTGTGCACCGAACACGACCTGCTGAAGGAAGAGTTGCAGGCCGCTCTGAAGAACGTCAAGTAAGTTTGGTGTGGGTGTGTGTGCGTGTGTGTATGTTTGTCTTGACGCTACATTTTAAGGCTAGTTTTCCTCGAGTGTGCTCCATGCATTACGCTATCGAAACCAATGAAATCTTGTATAACCAATGCTTGTGGTTTGTCAGATTTTTGTTAAAATAATATTGTATCAAAGTTACACAGGATATAAAAGTATGGAAGTCTTAAATCCCGTGTAACTTTGAAACATAATATGTATTCGATTCGAACAGTATTCAATTTTGATTTACGGCATGAAAAATTCAATATATTTTAAATCACATTGGCAACATCGAAAGAGCACGGTTCAAATGACCCCGCCATCGCACCCCAGGCTATACTGCAAAGAATGACCCCCCCATTACTCATTGTTTTAAATATTATTACTTAGTAATGTTTTCTTTTTGCAATTATGTAACTGTTATTGTGTCGTAATGTGTGATGTGTGATAAATGTATTTTCTTTCTATATTTCTTTTCTTCAATCGCACAAACAAGTCGCGTCGGCACCATCAGCGCTCTGTCTGCGTCTTACGCCTTTTCTGACTGGCCGGGGCCTTGTCGTGTCTGCGTCTTTCCTGTGTCGGCCAGTCGCTTACTTCTTTTTTTTATTTCCTTCCACCCCAGGCTATACCGCAAAGCGGCGGTGATATTCCGCCATCGTCTCAAAGCGGCGGCGGCGCGCGCGGCGCGGCGCGGGGGGCGGGGGAGGAACGGGGAACCGCTCAGGCGGGCTCTGGACACTCTCGAGAGGATCAAGAGCGAGATCAAGGTAATAAACTACTATTCTTTCTTTCTTTCCTCCCTCCCATCGCACCCCAGGCTATACCGCAAAATCGGCTGAAGGCGGCGCTCAGGCGGGCTCTGGACACTCTGGAGAGGATCAAGAGCGAGATCAAGGTAATAAACTACTATTCTTTCTTTCTCTCTTTCCTCTTATCCCACGCCAGGCTATACCGCAAAGCGGTCGTGATATGCCGCCATCGTCTTAAGGCGGCGCTCAGACGGGCTCTGGACACGCTGGAGAGGATCAAGAGCGAGATCAAGGTGGGTTCATATGTAGGAAGAGATCCGGCTAAACTGATATCTTTCCTCATCTGTTATTAAAAAAAAACATGCATTATACGAAATAATATTAAGAAAAAATACTTAATAAAGAAAAAAATATATGGATTGCCTACTCTCACCCTGGTCCTTCTATGGGGTTGTAATGGAGACAATCTACCCTCTTCTGGTAATGGAGTCATATTATTTAAAATAAAAGGTTTCTTTCCCCTATCCAACAATATGGTTGATTAGGTAAATCTTGGTCCGAATGGAAATATCGGTGAATACTCATAAAATAAATTAATGAAATATAATTTTTAGTCTTACCAAACGTTACTGAGAGCGCTATCTCTTAATCATTGTTGACACTATATGACAGCACCTACTGCAAAACTGTTAATTAACATCATTAGGTACAGTCTGCAATGTTGTCCACCCGCATTATCAAAGATTGAGAAAAAACCCCAGTCAGTAGGTAGCTGTTTGGTGAGATTACGACCTTCAGCTTTGAGGACGTACAAGTGGGTGATACGAAGGTGGATAAGATCTCCACTGCAAAGATCTTTCCACCAGTGTCTAAAACCGGTGGTCAGTTGCATTTTTTAACATGGAAAACAAGCTTACTCTCCAGGGAGATCCTTAAATTAGTTTTCCTAACTACGAAGCGGCGTACTGACAGACAGTCATTTTTACTTATTTGTTCTAAGCTCAGACGCAGGCGACGCAGGTGGGCTAACTGGGGCCGGGCATGCTGTGCACATGATTCGTCTAGGCTAGGTTATGTACGTGGCGTGTATCGGTGCCCGGTGTCTCGCCGGCGTAGGCACTCCTACGCGCTGATCGGTCTGCATGCGTAGCCCCCTACCTGGATGAGCTCGCTTAACTTTCCCTTTGTTTTCCATTACATTTTTGACGTTCTTCTTCTTATAGAGCCGATGGACTAAACTCTGACTTACACTTTATTCGGTGACGCATTCAGAGTTTGAACTGGCCTCGAACAAGTCCTCCATTGCACAAGTTTTAGGACACGAGATTTTTGATGTTTGAAAAGAGATTAATTAACATAATCCTAATTCAATAAATCTCTTACCATCCAGGGAAAATTATCTTGTCTGTTCACTGTGTGACCGAATTTGTCTTTCCCGTGTTGGCCTCTACAGACATTAGAAAAAGTGCCGTACCATTATGAGTGACGCTGTTTAAATCATCTATATTAGATGTCGTAAGGCTAATGAATTCAATAATAGTAGTTTATGCAACTTTCATATAAAAGGGGGTATTAAAACATGAGTGTCTGTTTATCATACGAGGCGTAGCCGAGTATGATAATAGTTTGACAGGAGTGTTTTAATACCTAATTATATGCAGTTGCATACACTACTTTATCTACACTCATATTTTCATGTTAAAATTTCGTACCTAATTTTTTCAACTTTGCTGGAAGTAACTGCGAGTCAGTTCTGTTGTATCTACGCGTCGAGGATATCAAGCGGCGGAAAATTCACTTCACTACTTTCACATTGATCTATTTATTTGCTTCAAACAAGAAAAAATATTCACAAACACAAATTTCAACAATTTGAAAAAATATTCTATTTAGCGGGAAAATAATTCCAAATGTACACAATTACAACCACAGACTATGAACTGATCACAAATATAAACAGGAATTTTGAATTTGTTGAAGATATTTAGGTATTCAGCCTACATTTAGCCGTGTCCTGGCGCCCGACAAAAATTTAAAAAAGAAAAGTGTTGCATAATGATTAAAAAGTCATTTTTCGATACAGCTGTAATGAAAATAGTATGAGAAATGCTGTATCGAAAAGTATTTTTTTTTAATTTTATAGACTGGCGTGAAAAAAGTGTATCCTTAAACAACTGTTTTCGAATATGTAATTGGAACATTACGCTATGAGTGTAGATAAATACATTTTCATTTTGGTTGCATTCCCAATAGGTGGTGAAATCTCGCGCGCACACGTCCCTCGAGGAGCTCGAGCGTCGCATAGTAGAGCAGGAGCGTAAAGCTGCGCGCGCGCACGCCGCGCACCGCCGCGAGCTGGAGCGCGCCAACGCGGCGCTGGACCACAAGGAGGGCATCATCAGGAGCCTTATTGATAAGGTGGCTGATGTGGAGGAGGTCAGGTCAGTCTCATCTAACATTAGTGTTGAACAGGACTCCCTGCTCGCACATCTACTTTCATATTATAGTGTGTACTAACCCCTGCCCTTCTTTGAGGTCACTCTTACGCTTCTTTTATACCTCAGCAGAGTAAAAACTCTGCTTTATACCTTCTTATATTTGACACTTCTTTAGGATATAGTTTACAAAATGAGCCCAAGAACCGATGTTGAGATAGGTTGCCCCGTGACGTTTATTTATTCTTTCTTTCTTTATTCTTTACTAGTGGATCCGGCGCGACTTCGTTTGAGCACACCTTCTTTACTTCTACCCTTTTTTCTTGCATATAAACCTTCCTCTTGAATCAATCTGTCTATTGTTGCATAATTTAAAAGATCTAAGCGCACATAGAAACATACACAGATACATATGGACAGACGTCGGGAAGCGACTTTGTTCTGTACTATTTATATATTGTACACAAACATGCCATCATATAAAAAAATATTCTTCCACAGATTAAGTCAGACCAACACGCATCGTCTGCAAGGCATCGTGTCTGACTCGGAACGATCCTCCCAGAGGGACCAAGAAGCAAGGGTGAAGTTGGTTCCCTCTTCGGGGGGATACTATCAGGAGAAGGACTTCAGTAAGAAGAAAGGGAAGACTTAGTGCCACGAGTTACGTGTGTAGTGTCTACATTTAGTTTATTTTGTTTAAACTTACACTTGCAATCGTACAGTACAAGAGAATAAGAGCATTACCATTTCGATAAAATTTTCCTTTGCCGTTACAGCAACATTCATGGCAGACTGTAGATTCTGCAAGGAGAAGGACGAAACGCCTCTCCACCTGATTTGCAAATGTGAGGCCCTGGTGCGCAAACGCAGCATCCATCTGGGTAAACACCAACTACTACCCGATGAAGTGCACGAAATCAGTACTAAGAACCTATTACAGTTCATAGAAGCTATAGGAATTAGTACTGAATTGTAGAAAGAGGCGATCACAATAGATCAGTAATGTTCGCAATGATACTGGGTCTAAAAAGCCTTGGAGAGCCCACCATTCAAAAAAAAAAAAAAAAAAAACATTCTTGGCATATGGTACATCTTTAGCCGAAATAATTTTTAGAACAAGGGAGAATAAGCTGTCCCTAATGCCCAACGGACTCGTCCTTTACCACCAGGGTATTGTTTATATAATAAAAAATAAATTAATAGAAGCTGTAAAAACCGTTTCACAACTGCACAGTAGTGCAAAGGAATATGATTCTTAAGTGGTTGTGCACTTATGCTCTTACATTGTATATTGTGCAACCTCGGTGTTGAGATACATTTTTAAACATTTTGAAACATCCGGTGTGGAAGCAGTGGAAACACAGTTTCATAATGTTTCAGATACAAAATGAAACTTTTTTTATACATTCAGCGGTCATAGTGATTCCTAAACATTTTGAAACATCCGGTCTGCGAGCAGTGAAAACAAAGTTTCAATATCTTTCAGATACAAAACGGAAACTCTTTTAAACAAAATGAAACTTTTTTGCAACATTTGTCAAAGTGGTTCATTTTGTCGCATTCTTATTTTTGCAATTGGTGCCATCATAGAAAACATGACTAGTTACTGACTAGTTTTATGTTTTCTATGGGTGCCACACTTCTACCCTCCCCTCTCCCCGAAGGGGTTACCCCCTCCCCTCGACGTACGATACTGTGCTGTCAAAAATATTGATATCTAACTTACTCGTATTCTAAGATAAAAAGGTTGTATTAAAAGGCATGTGTTAATGTAGATTTGATTTGTAGTCAATTATACTGTGTAGTATGATCGTAGATAAAGAAATAAACTTAAATGTTTTGTAGAGATTTCGTGATCGTCTTTTAGCAACTTATATCAGTAGCTATATAGGTACTTACTGTTTGTCGAAAGTGACCTCAAAATCTCATCTTGGCGTTAAATATACCTAAAAATTATCGGTCCCAGAAAGCGGGAACCGCAACAAAGAACGGCCGATGTCACCAACGCACTCGTAAGGCGCAAGCTTAATTTTCAAACTGGCGTGCGATCATATTCGTACGACGGACGTGGTCCGACCAATAGGAGATCTCAAAACCGCCCGTCTCACGGCCATGGTCGCACGACCGTTGCCAATCAGGACAGCGCTTTAGGTCCGTATTTATAAGACGCACTCAACTTGAGTGCTTTACTGAACTACGTACGAGTTTATTCAGAGTTACTCAAGTGAAGTCCTGTGGGGCTACTGGCTAACTCAGTTGGAAACTGACCTTTACATTATCTCATTCTACACTACGTCATTTACGTAGGCCTCTAGCAATAGCGTCTACCAAATTAGAGTAGTGTAATATTTTTTTATGTCAAATTCAATTATGCACTGAGATAGCCAATAGCCCTTCTGAACTCAAAAACAAAACAAAGTGGCTTTATATTATATCTATATAGCTTTACTTAGATGTTCCATGAACCTACACTGCCTTAGAAGAATATGGTTAATGTATAGAAGAAATCTGTAGAAATAATGTAGTGAGTAGTTTTGTAAATTGATGTGCAATAAATAGGATAATCATTATATGAATGTTCTTTATTTGTGAAAATTCCCTCCCTTTTTTTTCTCGCTCTCAAAAATGTCTCTTTCACATTCGTAAGTTGCTAAAGATAGAAAGGACAGGACAGGCATTACAAGGCCAGCGCTCGAGTGGATGCGAGCGGTTCTATAGGGTTGCCTATTTTTATAGGGCCCCTGGTAACTTACTATATCTTAAAAGCAGACCAAGTGCTACCTCCATAGACACTTACACCCCCGTCATGAAAAAGCCTTGGACTTGAGTGAAAAACTAGATTCAAGATTTTACAACATTAGTCTTGCTTGTCTCATAAGCATCTATGTCATCTAAAAATCAACTACTACACAGGTTCAAGTAGTTTGAAAAGCCCAGTGGGACCACCTGAAAATAAACCTGGCTAAGGCCATCAGCAGCGTTTTCAATTTCCGTGGAGATTATGGCAAATGTCACCTTTTGGTGTGGAGGAGGCTCAACTCCAACAGTGGGCTGTTACGGGCTGTTTATGTGTATAGGAAATAATACAAAATACTGTTATCAGTTTCCTCATGGATTTGGTACAAGGATTTCAATTTGGCATTGTCTGAGTTTACTTCGAACGTCATAAGTTTACCTAGACTTTCGGACAAGGTTGCCTCCTAAAGGTAAATAATGCCTACGTCTTTTGGTGTTTATTAGCCCACAGGGTAATACGGAAATGTCTATGTTTTTAAGGGTATGTTCCGGGTTTCCTACCGCGTACCTTTTGCCAGTTGCCATGTCCGTGACCATGATGCATGCAACTGTGTCGAAATATCGGGCTACTCGTCAACAAAGGTACGCGGTAGGAAACCCGGAACATACCCTTAAAAAAGTGTGATAAAAACCGCGATAGTTTAAAACATTATGTCTATATTATTGTCCTAAATTAAGCGGAAATATACCTACCGACCGTGCGCAAGAGAGACGTGGAAAATGGGCGTCTTATTCTCACGGTATTAGCAAAGAGGGTCCATGGGCGGCCGAAGAAGCGATGGATACACATAGCTGAGTTGGATGCGAGAGCCAACAGTTTACGACGTGATGATGAAGGAGCGGAGGAGAAAGTAGAAAATCGGACCCTGGCAGAAGCCGGGATTGGCCACTACAATGATGATGATCAGTTCTATGTTAAAACAAAATAATAATCTTGGCGTTGATGTCCCGGTTGTGGTCTCGGCGCACTAGGGCCCCGGGGACGACGACGACGACGACGACGACGACTACCATCTGACCCCCGTGACCTCGCTGCCAGGAGAACCTGACCAGATCATGGTTACATATTCAGTGGTCTGAATGTGCAGGTACATGTACATAACTCAAAGAAGAGTCATTGGAACATGGCCGCAGTAGGATTCTAACCCGATCCCGCCTACGATCCGATCCGGCTTACGATCAGATCTGTGATGTGATAAATGAGCATAGGTCAACTAGGACATTTCGCCCTTTAGTTCGTGGCATACGTGAATTTGTTGAGTCTATGTGAAATGTGCCAAATTGTCGTACAGTTCAATATACTATCTATGTGTTGGGATTCCGAGTAAAGCACCCACATGCGGCTGTCCTTCACGCGCCGTCTTATCGTATCGAGGCTACGCGCGTGCACGCAAAACAATGTTGGTAAACAAATAAGATAGAGATGTAGGTACTCTATAGAATACACATCACGAATAGTGCTCCGAAGGGTATTTTGTCGAGATTAGAAGTGGAAGGCGTCACGCTTAAATAAAATTAAAAATAATCATCTTTGCGTTAATGTCCCGGCTGTGCTCTCGCGCGCCAGGGCCCGGGGTCCGCCTGCCATTTGACCTCCGTGACCCTGCTGGAAACCTGACAAGATTGGATCGTGGTAACAGATTCATTTGCCTGAATGTGCAGGCTTTATCATTATGTTTTACCTTACAGTAAGAGCATCGGTTGGCATTCAACTAATGTACATAACTCAAAAAAGAGTCACTTGTACATGACCGCAGCGGGATTCGAATCCGGTACCAACACGAAAGGTGTGACACGTAGATATTACGTTGTAGTTACAATATCTGTAATTTTAGTTTATGATCTGCGTGTTTTTAAAGAATACAATTACTTATAGGTAAATGATGGTTATTAAAAACAAGTTGATTATGATGATTTCGAATGTAGCATTACCGCTAGAATGTAGCAGCATTTTCCGCCATGAAACTACCGGATGTCATAGTCCCTGGTTGTTGATTTCCAAGTTGTTCGCTGTAAGTAGGAAGGTCCTATTATTATATCATTATTGTTGTTGTACTTACACTCTTAACGTCACACTTTTCGCCTCTACCAACCAATTTGTCGACGTCCATAGGCTGCGGTAACTGCTTACTTCCAGGCAGGCCGTAAGCTTGTTTCCCACTTTCGTGGTATAAAAACAATAAATAATAAAAAATCTTTCTTATTCGTTTATCTTCCTGCGAGAGCAATTGTGATACCGCGACGGATTGCGGGAATCCCGCCTGGGCAACCCGTCTGGCAATTCCGCTTGGGTTTAATGTCTAGCAATTCCGCTGAGGGAAGCCCGTCTCTCTGGCTACCTCGCCAGGGAATCGCAGCGGAGTACCCTCCGCCACGTATGCAGGCACGCCATGGTGCTCTTTCGCTGGATCCATGTCCGTATTTCAGATAATGTTTTTTATTTGTTTTAACACACTGCAAAATTTCACCTGTAATTCCATTCTTTTTAGCCCATGTAATTACTACATTTTTTTTCCTGCGACGTAGATACCAGTCGCAGTCTGACCAATTTCCAATAGTACATGCAAATACATGCTTTAGGGCTACCTAACTAGGCCAACGGACCCCTAAAATGTTTCATGTTATCTATTTTCAGAGTAAGCATCGGCTTGCCTTTGTTAAAGAAAATGTGTGAACCTTTTCTTTACTTATTAGTCTCACTGAACCCTAACATTTTCCTCGCGTGCTAATCTACTTCTTCTCATCATCATCATCGCAGCCCATAACAGTCCACTGGAGGACTAAGGGTGTCTCCCTCGAAAGCAGAGGTTATTGCCATAATCTCCATGCTTGGCCGGCGGATTGGAGATCGCAGTGTTATAATTATAACAATGGAAAACGCTGCTGCCCATTTTCCAGCCTACGGGGACTAAATCTTTTGCCTCGAAAACATTAGTCGCCTTGTACCACACCAAGTGCAAGGGGTTGGTGCTATTCTACTCTGCTGGACACTACACGGCCACTACTTCTTCTACTTGCTGTGAAATTGGTTTGTGTCTGCATGAACATGAACTTTATAATTTTTTGGTTTGTTCCTTGTAATGTTAATAAATGTGTTGTAGTACTTACTGTATAAATAAATGTAACGTCTTAGCAACGTGTTTTCGATTTTTACTGTATTAGCTTAGGTGTTGGGAGCCGTGTCGAAATTATATGCGCCGACAACAAATTATTTTATAAACATTTTTAAGTTTCGCGCATGTGGCGCGCCTTGGGAAAGGGTTATGTCTGCAATTGGTTTATGAGGACAATAATGATTTCTGTAAATATCATTTGAGGGCGTAAGTATTGCAGACTAACTGTTTGACAACACAAGATGACTGTTAGGGTCCTACGGCACTAATGAATCCAAACTCCAGTGGACTGTATAAACTAGTATAATGCTGGTGTAAGGATTACAGAATCGTTGACTAAGTACGAAGGCTTCAGACGATGGCTTGAAGAGAAGTGGTCGTTCTCTTGCCCGGTATGCAGCGTCGCCCCGCACCGCCCGTGCCGAGCGTAGCTTTGCTCCGACATTGTTGTCAGGCGCCAACAAGACCCATTAGTTTAAAAAAGAAGATTGAGAAAAAGTGCTCTGAACGCGCACAATTTTGTCAAATCGATGACTGTAACCTGCGCCTACCCATAATACGTAATGGACATGATTAAACAAATGAGTAAATCGATTTTAGATGACGACAAACACCAATATTGTCACACTTCCTGTGTATTCGTGACTTGGTTTAGTTACTGCTTCTTTTATCAGATTTCGAGTGATAAGAAAGTATACCAAGTAAGCGATCTTAACCGAAAATCACCTTGAATACTGAAATCACTATATAATTAGAGTTTTTTAAGTTTCTATGGCCTATGTGCAGCTGTGACTAGTACCTACCCTACATATAGGCTTATAATTATAATTATGAAAATTTCTATCGCCAAATATATTTTTTGAGCAGTTTCTTAATTCCTAGCTATTTGCTGACCACTATTTTCTGGATCTTAGAGCCATTATAAATCATCTTCGCGTCAATATCCCGGTTGTGCTCTCATGCGCGACGTCCGAGGTCCGCCTTGACCATGATCCAGGATTGGCAGATCAGGTTACCCTGGTAACAGGCTTTCGAGCCGTAACGTAAGTAAATTCAGCTACAGTAAAGGGATTTTTCGATTCCTGCATACAAACAGACAAAATAATAATCATAACTATGTTGTAGTCGGAATTTTCCCTTATCAGTCGCAGAAGGCTTCGTGACAGTTATGGTCGAGTATACTTAGTTATCAGTTTAATTTGTGAATGTCGGGCTGACAATTAATAGTCTTGTACTGACGCTTCTCGATCACTCGCGGTTGCAGTCCGGAGAATTGTTTTTATTGGAGGGCTCGACCTAGCGTCGTAGAGACAAATTTACCATATATAGGTAAAATTCCTGCGACTTTTTATTCGGATGTGTTAGTACAATTTTGGTGTTGATTTCGTTGTGCATGTGTTTAAATGAACAATATGCGTGGTATGTACATTTTATTTAATTATGTGATATTTGCTAGCTTTTGCCCGTGACTTTGTCCGCATAAAATTAGGTTACTCTCGCGGGAACCACATTGAATTTCAGGATAAGTTATAGCATATGTGTTATTCAGGGTTGGGTTTGCGAGAACCTCTTGAGGTCATAAAAATTAATATTATTAATCTATGAACAATTTACAAAGCGCCACCTAGCCCCAAAGAAGGCAAGCTTGAGCTATGGGTGTCAGAAAACTGATGATTTACTTAAATATTTTTTTAATGCGTACTTAAGCCGTATACATATTTAAACCGGATACAGGCAACCCAACAGTTGTGTACAACTACTTGCCTGATTAACAATAAAAATAATAACGATTCTTATTATACATACACCCAGACCCGTAAAAGAAATTAAAATTAATCATTTCAATTTCTGCTCGGCCGGGAGTCTAACTCAGAACCAGGTGCCAGGTGGCGCCCATGAACTGGGTGCCGACGACCGGTAGACCAAAGGCGCGATGGAAGGACGACATTGTCATTATGGATAGCGAAGTGGATAGCGAAGACTGTCTGAAGAGGAGAATGGCTAGAATTAGGAGAGGCTTACGTTCAATTTTGAAATGAAAAGGCTGGTATTTTCCCATACCACAAAGGTGGTAAACAAGCTTACGGTCTGCCTAATGGTAAGCAGTCACCATAGTCTATGGACGTTTGCAATACCAGGGGCATCACTCACGCAATGTTGACCCCGTAAAAGCCTTTTCACCCCTTTTTTGAAGAACTCCATGTTGTACTCTCAATTATGTTAAAAGTCATAGTGAATTGGCTGGTTCTAGACAGGTACTGTTACATCTTTCGCATCGCTTGCCTCCTGGTGGGATGGCGGTCAAATGCCTGGCTAAAAATAAAAATAATTTACAATTTCAAATATTTTAATACCCTTGCTCATAATGGGACCATTAATTAACCTCCCAGACGTCCATTTAGCTATGGCTTCTTGTTTTCGCCACTATTCGTATGTAGGTACTATTGAAAATGTATTTACGTTCTAACCAACCTTTATTCAGTTGTTTCTTTACAATTTCTATGGGTTTGTCATGTTAATTACTATTGACGTCGGCATAACAAGAAGTCGTGTTGTGTACAGGTGTGGGGCCAAATAACTATCTACTACGGGGTTGTCTATTTTACAATCGTATCTGCATTTTATCTTGTAGCAAAGTACTTCGTAACTGCGAATGCATACCCGAAATTTTATCAGGTGGTAGAACTCTGTCAAGCTCGCGTAGGTGAGCACCACCACCTTATCTATTTCTGCCGACAAGCAACAATGCTTGCATTGTAGTATTCCGATTTGAAGGATAAGGTGGCCAGCACAATTACAGTGACAACACACCTGCGTTTCTACATTTTTGTTGCCTGCGACCTGAATGCATGAATTGTAGATGTGCATTTATGCATATTATGGGCGATCGTTATCACTTACCATCAGGTGGAGTCTTTTTTTTTATCAATAGGCTTGCATTTGACCTCAACTCACCTGATGGAAAGCGACGATGAGGTCGAAGATGGAGCATGCGTGCCTAGATACCTATTCACTCTTGATTTGAAGATCCGAAGGTTTTACTTGTTAAGTCTACTCGTTTGCCACTGCGTAGAATAAAAAAATAAGAAATATATATACCTACTTTTAATGTATTGCACCTGAAGCATCCTGTGAATAGCGTGGATAATAAATTAGTCACATAAATTCGTAGATTCACATACCTTCATTAACTTTAAATATAGTTGTTTCAGTATCTTCCGAGTTGTAGAAGTAGTTACTTAAAAGCCAGAGGTAATGATTAAATTGTTATTATTCTTTAATACGCTTTTTAAATATTCATATTGATAATCATATCTTATCATAGGTAGGTACTTTTAAATTTAACTAAAGTACAATGTAATTCTAGACTTAAGTTTCGTGAATAATCTACAATTTGGGGAGATTATGGGGCCTACCACCATCCTCTGGGTTCTAGCTAACCTCACCTGCATGCAGTCACCCTGCTGGCAGATGGTCGAGGTTCTGCCGAACCAGCTTATCCCTGTCGGGTTATGCGGGTTAGATGGCAGCCACACGTAAAATGACAAACCACCGAAATTTTTAGTAGGTAACCGCTTTTGGATTTTATTAGGATTTGGTAGGAGGTTGGATTTTGGTTGGATTGTTTTGGATGGATTTTGATGGTTTGGTTGGATTTTGGTAGGAAACTACTTTCAGTAAATCTGAAAGTGCTTTCCTAGTAGAACAGCGGACCCTGGCTGGCAGATCCACCAGCTGCTGAGCCACTTACCGCTAGGATGGTGAATCAGAAGTGTTTTATCTACAATTCCAATTCAACTTACAGAAATGATACTGTTGGTGATTGCCGCTTGCCTATTCAACAATGCGCTGGCGCAGGATAGTAACTGTGATTACGCACAAAACGTAAGTAACTTTTTTTTATATACAATTTAATCTAGACAGGCATTTGACCGCCATCTCACCTGTTGGTAAGTGACGATGCGTCCGAAGATGAAGCATGTCCGTCTTGGAACAGCCTATTAACTCTAGCCTTGAAGGCGTCCAGATTATAATGATCAGGGAACACACTCGCAGGCGACGTGTTCCATTTCTTTGCCGTACGCATTATAAAGGTTAAACCAAAGCGTCTTTGAGCGGATAGCTGGAACATCCACGACATAAGGATGAAGTGTTCGCCCAGATCGCGTATCCAGTACAATACAATTATTGCTCGTAAAGTTGTCATTAACAATTAATGTGGAATTTTGTTACGCTATATACGAATAACACTCGTCTGTCTACAGTAGGTGCTCTAAAATATTTACATTTTGTAATAATTATTAAGTGTAAACCATAAACAATATACACATATACTTATTTTGCAAAAATCATATCGTTCACAAAGTTCATAATTATCATTTTGACGTTTAATTTCTGTTGTGGTCTCACGCGGCACACGAGGGCCTGGTCTCCATCTTTCTACTCCTCTTGGTCCACTGCGCTGTCTTTGGTATCCTCAGTGGCGAGTTTATTGGCACGCATGTCATTTTTAACGACGTCAAGACATCGCTTCTTGGGTCCAGGTATTACTTACCGACAAAACTCCCGGTCCACCTAGTTGAACGATTAGTAATTTTATCTTACCAACAACCCTTCGGCCTCCACTTCCCGTGCCAGAGGAGTGCCATATCGTTCACAAAGCTAAACGTCCTGAATCCTAAATTTAAAAAAACAACTAAGTCCAAATTAAAATTACAGGAATTTTTTTCCTCGTTTTTGGCTGTAATCGGACCTTCTAAACTAATTTTCAAAGTTGCCCATATGTTCTACGATTAGATACCTACGGTTCAGGTAACAAAAACCTAGAACCGCATCAGGTGCCTGTCACTATGATATAAATTCAATAAAATCTAAGATAAAAAAACCCGGGTAACAAAACAACTGATATGCGATAGGTAGTAGGTAGGTAGGTACCACCTGGCGTCGCTTTCTATAAGGTACTTAGTCGGTACAATTCAAATTAGCTGTCTAAATAGATAGGCTAACGTATTATCTTGTAGGTATCCATTTGTTGTTTATTAGGTTGTGATACGATTCCATGAAGCCATATAATTTAATTGCAAAAATTCTACACTTTTATCTATTTTTGTCGCCAAGTCACGTGAAGAATAAGGGGAAGCTACTCATATGAAGCCAGTGAAGTAGGTTCAGGTAAAAAAACGCGGGACACCCAATTGAAAGGGTCACCGCTGCCGAGGTATGGACACTATCAACTCCAGGGGTACGTATGTGTACCACAAGGGTTGTCATAAAATTTCAAGACGAATATAGCTTTCCATTTAGGATGACGAAAATATAGTAGGTATCCTTTAGTTATTTTTAAGCAGATTTTCTACAATTTTAATGACACTCTTCTCGAAGATCCCTTCACTATTCTACCGGACACACCTAATAAAGTAGTAAAATTTTTTTTAATTACGTGGATACGTATTTTTTATGGAAAAAGTGTATATTTTTAGAAAATAACTTTTATTATACCCGTAGAAAATGTAGCGGCTGTATTGTCAAAATATAGTAGATTAGGCTACTATATCTTTTTCCAAGAGTATTATAGTATCTTCTTGACCCGAAATGTAGTAGGATACTATGTTATATATCTAATGGATTTAGCAACCCTGTGTATCACCAATGCGTTGCCCTAAGACCCCGAAACATGTCGCTATGGAAGCAAATAGTCAAATACAAATACACTTTTTAAACATTTGATACATACAATTTCACAAATTATTAATTAACTAATGTAGAGCTGCATGAAAATACACCCCGGGAGTCCCAGGACTACGTAGTTAAATGATAAGATAAGTAGGTTATTGACACGTCTTTTATTAAAAGATTATGGCAAAACCCTCCAGCAATCACCACTTATTAAAAATTAGTTATTTAGGCTACTTCCGAGTAAATATACATATTATTATTATCTACAACCTCCCCCCGATTCTTCCACTCTTCGCGATCAATTGCGAATGTCATACATATAATAAAACTGTAACAGGTGCAATTCCGTATATTGAAGAAATTTTGAATAATTTTTTTGGAGGGTTCTCCATAAACTGCATAACAACAACTAATTGTGTGACTTACAGCTTGCTAATGGTTATTCAATTGGTACTGAACCACAATTAAATGGGCTAAGGTTAGGCCAGTTCCCGGATGGGTGACCACTATAACTGTAAAGCGCCTATAGTTGCTTATCTGCGAACGATTTGCTTTGGTTGATGAAGTCAAGTTCAAGCATAGCAAAGATTGACGACCCGAGTGGTTCAGTTGGTTAACACCGGTCTGCCACGCAGAGGTTCTGGGTTCGATTCCCGGCCGGGCAGAAATTGAAATGATGAATTTCAAATTCGGGTAAGGGTCTGGGTGTTGTACTCGTATGTATAATAAGAACGTATTTAAAAATATCTAAGTAGTTTATCAGTTCTCTGGCACCCATAACACAAGCCTTGCGGCGCTGTATGAATTGTCCAAGCATATTTATTTATTTATTTATTTATTTACCGTGGTTTATCGGACACCAGTCCGAAACAGTAGAATAGGACCGCCCCTTCGACTTACTGCCATACGAGGCGACTGACGTCTAGCTAACCAGAGGGCTTAGTGTGAGTTTCGCTTCGATTTTACTTTACTATCGCGTTTGCGTTTTCGTCGATATTAGTATGAAGGAAAAAACTTCATTTACGTACCACTAGACGGCGCTAAACCTTTCTTCATATAAATTTTCACGTAAACGCAAACGCGATAGTAAAGTAAAATCGAAGCAAAACTCACACTATGCCCTCAGGTGAGACCTTCATGGACCTACCTGGTGGTAGGATTTTGTCACGCCTGAGAAGTCCGCCTTGGTGAGTAGGTACCACCGCCTTATCTATTTCTTCCGGCAAGCAACAATGCTTGCATTGTTGTGTTCCGGTTTGAATGATAGGGTAACCGGCGCAATTACAGGCATGAAGCGTTTCATCTTAGTCCTTACAGTGACAACGCACCCGCGGTGTAAATGCATAAATCGTAGATGGGTCATAATCTAGTTTTTAGTACAAATTTCGAAAGGGAAATGCGTTACAAACAGAAATTCTGTAACAAAATGGAACGGTAAGGGCCATTTCACATGTCCTAAATAGTCTGTAGCAGTCAAAATAAAAAGAAATCTAGAATTTGATATTTATTATTTAATTAATAAATCAATCATGTTTCAAATATAACCTTAAATAATATAATTATAAGGTAGAAGTATTCAACGAGCTTCAATTATTATTGGAAACTACAATCTGGCTAGAAAGTCGTGAACAATTGAGGGCGCCACTTGACAGCAGAAGTGCGCAGTTTGACAGAAATTCTTATTTATTTAACAATTTATTGCACACAATACATAGTAAACAGAAATTACAAAAATGAAAGACGACACAACAGGCACTACTTATTTCTAAGAAGAAATCTCTTCCAGCAGGCCTATAGAAGAGAGACATGGTAGAGTATAGGGGATGAGACGTGCGCAATTATAATAAAAAAAAAATTATAAACTACATAAATCATAATTAAGATACTAAATACACACAATAGTATAAATATATATAAATATACACATACACATATACATACTAAAATATATTCAGGTATTGTAGAACATTCAGGCACATAAGGAAAGATAATGTTCTTTTACACGTTTTTTAAAGATTGCTTTAGATTGACAATCACGCACTTCGTGCGGGAGAGAATTCCACAGTCTTGCGGCATGAACAGTGAAGGAGTAGGAGTAGAAGTCTGAATGGTGGATGGGGATATCCAGCGTATATCTAACACTGGAACGACAAGGTTTGTGTTGTGGACGAGAAAAGTGGAATCGGTCACGGAGGTATGAGGGAGCGGAAGGATTATGAAGGACGTTATAGAGGGTGGATAGGATATGAGCATTCCTACGCAAGTGAATTGGGAGCCACTTGAGTTGAGAACGATAGTTTGAAATGTGGTCATATTTGCGCAGGCCAAAAATGAATCTGATACACAGTCCTTGAATCTTTGTTCCTTTTCACGACTTCCTTGCTGTATAGTATATCTACTGCCATAATGACATACGTTTTAGAAAGAAGAGCTGATAAATATGATACTTACGTTTTTCATGTGTTTCTCTATAGGCCGTAGTTGGACAAACCTACTTCATCTACAGTCCGGGGTACCCCAACAAATACACCCCCGGGGTCAAATGCCGCTGGATAGCCACCTGCGAGGATGGCTACCAGTGCAAGCTCAATTGCACCGATATCAACTTGCCAAAGGTACATACGTTTTTTTTTAAACATTTATTTTTATTTTTCTGTATCATCATCATCGTGATGTAACAGAATACTGATTGTTTTGTGTACTGTGGCTGAACTTGATATTGTCAGTCTTTAGTTCCGCTTTCAGTCGGGCGCAAAGTATCCTTCTTGATCCTAGGTCTCGTGGCCCTCACTCTCTCTACATTCTCCATAGGCTGAGGCCTCCATTATATACTCTATGTCCGATATCTTTGAGTACGGCGGTGGCGATAAATGCCAGGTCACGTTGGTTGATCTGTAAGTTGCATCTTCGAAATCGATCTCTATCCGATTTCAGACTACCGGCTGTAGCGGCGACCGATTGCTGATCTCCAAAACCGGCGATCAGCAGCTTTACGGCGCCGAGACGTACTGCGGGCAAGGGTACGTCACAGTCGTGTCAGAGCAGAATAAGATCAGTTTGGGTACGTTGACAGCTTCGCACAGTAGACATACAAATTATTGGGTCCTTACCTATGAAATTGGTGTTTTATGTATTTGCTCATATATTTTTAATTGTACATAATCTTCGAAAAAAGAGTATATTTAGATAGCCTCTAAAACTAAATAAAAAAGATTTTTCAAAAATTTTATAAGGGGTTGAAAATACCCCTTTTCAGTTGTCGTCAATTTAGCCTCTTTAATTAGATATAAGTTTATGAAGAGAGTAGTTATCACAGTAAAATGATATGCACCAGTTAGCTTAATGTTGTCTGATTATACCTACAAAGTTTCATTGTTATCGAATATGCCGGTTCCAAGAAGTCGAAGTATTTGCTTGAATGAAAATTGCAGTTTTCGTCATTTTCGCCATACAAAACGCCAATTTCTTAAGGCCCTAATATATGTCTACTTCTTGAATCACTCCAACTAAAAAAATTATTATTATTTTCTGCTAACTGCTATTTCTAGGTCTTCAAACATATGTGGGGTCGGGGGGCGGACGGTTCTTGTGCGAGCTAACCAGTATAAAGAAGCCGCAAGACACAACTTGTAGTTGTGGGTATAAGAAGACGGTAAGCGTAATTTATAGTATCTATTATATTACTTTAACTACTATTTTTTACGTGCCTAAAATAAGGGAAATATCGCAGTTATTCATTGAGAATCAGTCACGATTTTTGTTTAGTGACTTTTCCATTAGCTATGATATCACATGAATGACTCTGAGAATTTTTTCACGATATGTCTTAGACCATAGAATATATATGAGCTAGAACACTGTGATTTTGGCATGTCTGATGACGTCATTCGCTACCCGGGTAAACCTTACGTACTAATGCACAAATTTCATTCCGCTTGACGTTTCCATGACACCTCCTAGACATTTCAAAATCACTTCAAAAATTCTTTCACAGGGTTTCATTGCTTTGAAATTGCGTTCAGATTTTGTCGACAAACCTATAAAATTCTACCATATGATTGATCGTAATTAAAGAACAAATACACGGCACAAAATACTTAAATATTCATATCTAAAAAAAATAAGTAAAACAGAGACAAAAACGAAAAGAGAAAAAAAAGATACTCTAATTTCGTTACCTGTGCCATGTGGAGAGTGCAATAGGGCCACACTCATTAACAATTAATTTCCCAGACACGCATAGTGGGCGGCCAGGAGACAGGCATCAACGAGTTCCCGTTCATGGCCGGGATAGTGGACTTGGAGATAAACCAGATCAAATGCGGAGGGACCATCATAGACAACAGGCACGTCATGACGGCGGCGCATTGCTTCCAGAGCATAAAGTCCTATGCTGTGGTGGTCGGTGAACACGACGTTACTATTGGTACGATTTAATATAGTTATTTTTGTAATGAATGTTTATTGTAAAGTTTTGTAACAAAATGTACATGCCAGTTCCGTATTATAACAATAACTATACAAAAGGCTAACTAATAAACTAAACATATACACAAAAAGACGAGCCAATACGTATCGCCTGAAAGCAAAAAAGGAACAATTTATCGGCCTGCTCAGTACATGATGACTAGAAGGCCCCCATATCATACGGATACAATTTAAGCTTCCTCTTCAATTTATTCCTAGCATCTTCGTACTGAATACACTCCAACAATAAATGCTGCACATGCTCTATCACCAGTTTGATCGTTAAACTGGGTATTGGTATTATTATTATTATGTTAAGTGGGCTTTACATGGCTAAACGTCCTAGTGTCATTGCGAACATTTCTGATCAATTGTGATCGCCTCTAGCGTACAGTTCAGTGCTGATCCCTACAGCTTTCATCAACTTTAATATGTTCCTAGCACTGATGTCGTTCACCTCATTGGGTAGTAGCTGGTATTTACTTATACTTGCAGATCAAGTGTGGAGGTGTTTACTGCTGATCTTTCAGTTAAACATGTCCTTACTCAGCTCACAGGGACCAGGCAATGCCCTTAACAGGATCCGCAACTTATTCCTGGGTTTAGGTATAGGTCAATGGCGGTTCTCAATTGCGTACCAAACTAGTGAACCTCTAAAACCGACGTATCAGGCAAAGAGTAGTAAGTATAGGGTTTTATAGTTGCCTGTCGTAATCATCATCATCATCATCATCCTTGCGCGATGCGCGTACTAAAATAGGGCTTTTTGTTACTAGATATATGATATGTCCACCCTTACGTCCTATGATACTTTTGACGGAACAAAAAAAAATGGAATGAAAACTTTTAATTACTGAATGAAAACTTTACACATACTGAGCATGTCGAGGTATTGACTTACACTACTTGACCGAGTGCGAACGAGTTCATCCATGCCAGCGTTGGCGTGAAGAATATCGCGAATAAGATGATGTGTATGAAGGGCTCGTCTCCACGTGCTTCTTAAAGAGGTCCCGCTGGGGGCCCAAGAGGCGAGAAGTTTTACGACTAGAGAATGCTGAAGACCGGGCGAGGTGGAGAAAGAAGAGTAGGAAAGCGAACCCCGGCAGAAGTTCGGATTGGCAGTTAGGATGATGTTGATGTATGTATGTTGGCCGTCTGCTGTTTGGCAGAGTAGAATAGTACCAACCCCTTAACACTCGTGGGTGACATACAAGGCGCGTATGTTTTCGAGGCAAGGGCTGTAAAGTGGGCAGCAGCGTTTGCCATTGTTATATTTATAACACTGCAATCTCTGCCAAGAGTGGAGATTTTGGATCGTGGAAGAGGCCCTAAGGCGTGCAGTGACTGTTATGGGTTGTGATGATGATGTTGATGTACTCGCTGTGCCTAATTCTTTGCTTGTTTGGTTGCAGGCGACTCTCCAGCGACGAAAGCTTATGCTGTCAGCTCTACATTTATACACCCGAACTTCCAGTCGTGAGTTTTATGTCTTTCCAATTGTATCTGTAGGTATTTAAAAAGCTGCGATCGCTGCAGATTTTGGAAGGCACCCTTTTCTTTGCTGTAGGTATGCTTCGAGGCAAATGGATGGAGCATGAGTTCACGGAGGACTGTATAAATCGTACAGGGTGTCATCGACTGAAGAGCGGGAAAAATGTATACCTTTTTTGGTAGGTTTGGCACAGTAGAATAAAATTAAATATTACTTGTTCCTAATCACCCGAAGTAGGCACTTTAAATCGAAATGGCCATTGCTCCCAAAGTTTTCTTGGTGTATTTAGAACTATGTGGATACTTGAAGTAGATATAATACGACGTATTTGAGATTGAAAATACGACGTCCACATACGACGATTTATTTACGGTGGCAATATGCGTATGACCTCTAAACGTTGCGGGCGCTTTTCATACGTCTGTTGAACCTGTGAAGCGAAGGGTAGTGCGGGGGGAATTCAGATATTGCACTGTTCCCAATTACTCATCGTTCTCATCGTGTGTAACTACCTCACCCTCCCCTATTGTGTTCCTGCCGGCGGAGTCTCGGACGCTCCATGGGGAACCGTGGCTTTGGCAGTAGAGGGGGCTAGCTGCGGTCTATTTACTGCCAGAGCAACGTGTCCCTGGTTGAATTATTATTGAATCGCTCGCCTCGATTCGAACGGTTGTCAATTTTTACTTTCGGCATGAAAAATTCGATATGTTGATGCATGATGCTGATATTCCCTATTTTTGAACCGTGCTCTTTCGGTGTTGCCAATGTGATTTACAAAATATTGAAGTTTTCATGCCGAAAGTCAAAATTGAAAACCGCTCGAATCGAGGCGGGCGATTCAAAAACAGAGCCCCTGGAGAGGTGGACAACTGGACAACCCCCTCTTTGGTGATCCTATTCTCACCTGTTTGTCTACATTATTAAGAAAATAACCAAGTCGGCACTATTTTCTTTCAGGTCAAATTTCGACAACGATATTGCCATTCTGAGGTTAAAACAAGAGATCGCTTTTAGCCTCCTCGTCGGCCCGGTATGCCTACCGTATAAGTTTAGCAACGCCGACTTGACCGGGAAGACTGTCACATTGCTTGGTAAGTTCGGAAATTCTGGTCGGTCGGTCACGAAAGACGGCATTTGTCAAAGTGGGCCTATTTTAACTCGACTACTACACGGATGCTGAAAGCTACTTTCTTGTATTCTACCTATGTAAGGATACGGTGGACCCCGGGCGCTTGCGTGCCGTGCGGGAGGGTATCCTGTTCGAATTGGAGTCGCTCTACTGGGGAAGGACCTGCACATTGCTCGCTTAGTTCGGGAATTCTGATGGGTCGGTCGGTTACAAAGATATGACGATATCTGTCGAAGTGATATTTTGACTTGCTTTGCTGAAAACGAGTTTATTTTATACTACCTACGTGAGAATACTATGTAACGACTAAGGATACTGAATACCTCCACCTTAAATAAAACCGCAGCCAAACAATACTATACTTAATATACTTGTGGATTTAAACCACTTTTTATCGGAG
Organism: Blastobasis adustella; assembly: GCA_907269095.1. NCBI lineage: Eukaryota > Metazoa > Arthropoda > Insecta > Lepidoptera > Blastobasidae > Blastobasis > Blastobasis adustella. The sequence continues at coordinate 7,280,975 of OU026132.1, forward strand.
GCGAAAGAAGAAAGTAAACAACAGACAACTCCTGTCGACAAGGCATGATTTAGATACAGATCGTCAAGGGCTGCAGCAAGCCAGGGGGTTGCTTTGCTAGTCAGTGATTTGTTAACATGTTAGTAAAGGCCTAAATATGTGTGAAAATGTCACTTAGAGTTTGGCAGATTAGGTTACTACAGTGGCGCGACTGCCATCTGACCTCCGTGACCCTACTACAAGGAGAACCAGACCAGATTTGATCTTGGTTACACATTTAGTCGCCTGAATGTGCAGGTTTCATCGCGATCATTTCCCTCACCGTAAGAGCATCGGTTAGTATTCAACAAATGTATATTACTCAGAAAAGAGTCATTGGTACATGGCTGCAGAGGGATTCGATCCCGGTACTTCTCGCTTACGAGTCGGATACTTTACCACTAGGCCACCGACGCTCTCTCTTGCTAACCTCAATAATTATCAAAAATCTGCTCAAATAAATACCTAGAAATAGCAATAAACTAGTTTTAAATAGAAAAGTTATTACAAACACCGTCTTAGTTCGTCAAGGCTTTAAAATGTCAATGTCTTAAAAATTACCTAAGGCCCCCTGAGGGTGGCTATGAAATCGGTATTTATATATTATATTTAATATTTATTTCCCAGGATGGGGCACAAAGTTCCCCGGTGGACCCACGTCCAACACGCTGCAAAAGGTGAACGTGCAAGTGTTACAGCAGAACACCTGCCAGAGTATGGTCAAGTTCCTCTCCAACAGGCAGATCTGCAATTACACTCCTGGAAAGGACGCTTGTCAGGTAAGAAGCCTTTATCTTCACTTCACTTAAATCTCGCTAAGCTAGGTCTTAAACATTTGGGTTGAGAGTAGGTGTAACGTGTCCTGAAACATGGATTTTATTCATACGGTTAAGGTTTGATCACTAGGGAGTTTTCTTAGCTGGATAACACCGATTTATCTTTGAGATATTATCCTAACTTGGATTTGATATCTCTGAGGATATAATGGAAATACAACTGTGCATCATGCCTATCTCATTAGCAACAGTCACGTGCTCTCAGCTCTGTTTTACCTGGTTTTACCCACAGGACGACTCTGGCGGGCCGATGGTGTACACTGACCCTGCTACCGGCCTGCTGTTCAGCGTGGGCGTCATCAGCAACGGCCAGTTCTGCGCTTCCAGTCCTGGAGTCAACACGCGCGTCACAGCTATGCTGAACTGGATCGACAGTACCACCGGAGTGAATCATTGCAGGAAGTGACACGGTAGCGATCCGTATAAAGAGACTATACAATAAAATTGTTTTGTTTTTTTATTTTGTATTTTATTTGGGAATCCCTTGGGGATGTAATAGCAGCATTTTGGAAAATGTGAGCTACGTTGTTATTTCAATTGTAGTTAATAATTTTTTTGCAATAATCATGAAGACCAAGGTCACGGATTACCCACCAGAGTGTTCCGCTGGGAACCATGAGACTGAAGTCTCGGGAGCTGACTGGCACCCCGTGTTAGAATGATTCATTATTTTTTTATTTACATTGGCTACACCGAGAGCGAATGGTTCGAAAATAGAGAAAATTAGCGTCATGCGCATGCATTAAGATGATGCATGATTTATTAATGCATAAAACCAAAATAAAAAATCGTTCACCTTTAGGCGAGCCCCCTGATCAGTTTGTGGCACTGCAAACACAAAAACGAGCTTTGACGTAGTAGCTACATACGTCAACAAACCGACATGACACACAACCCACCCAAAATATTGCTTTGACACATATTATAAGCAATTATTTCCTCTCAACGCTTAATGACCTATACGCAGAAGGACCATTTAAATTCAAGCTATGAATATATGCGTAAATTGACGTAAGTATATCTACGCACTATGACACTTATGCATGACCATGTTATGTACAAAAATTTCTACAATTAGGTAAATCTCTTTTATTCTCGGTATGGGTACGAAAATACCTACACAGTTTTATTTGAACTAATGTCGGGTTAGGAATCGAACCTATGGCATACATGGAAAAATAACCAGGTGGCATACGGTGCCCAATGCTATGCTACTAAAAGCAAACGTTCCTCGAAGTTATCATAGATGGCGCCACACCCCGAACGTTTCCGAGATTGCGCCGTGAAATTGGCGCGAAAGTATTGATTTTTCATTTTCGCTACCAACTTCAAGCCCCCGACACTTCATCGGTCCCCTTCAACTTTTATTAGGAATAATTTATTTGGAAGGGCTATTTATTTAACCTTTCCTTATTGCGGTAATCTATTTCCCGCTGAGATGTAGCGAACAGTGCGCAACCATTTCGTGTTAGAACAAAAATTATTTTACTTACGTACTAAAAATGATTTGACCCGGGCAGAAATGTTTTATTTTTCTCTATTTCGGCACATACTTCTTAGTCCTTTAATTTTTATCAATAAAACATGGTGAGATTAGAGGTCTGCTTCAAAATAGCGAGGTAATGAGAAGAGAAATATGCCAAAAAGGATACAGTTTCACGTCGTCTACGCTACAAGTGAGTACATTTTTCGGTATTTAACAATAATTGTCTACGTTACAGGTTATTAATTTCGTACTTATTTAAACTGTGTAGGTACCAATCTAAAAAATAAAGCGCTAATTTTTTTTTAATCTAATTTTCGTGGCTGTCATACCTACTTATTGTATTTTTAAATGTTCTTGAATCAGCCGCTTTATAATGCCCGGCGTATTGTTAAATTTCTGTTTACTGTATACTAGGTATATGTAGCTAGCTAGTTACACAATTTTGACGACCGTTCTCGTAATTTTTAAATCTACATTTGTAGAGGTCAAACAAAAGAAATGTAGAGTTCAAGCTTTCCCTTGGAGGGACACATAAAGTTAGTACCCATACTCAACGAAACTTTATGAGTAAAGGGTTAAGGTGGACTTTATTTTTTTATTATTTAGACAGGCATTTGACCGCTATCTCACCTGGTGATAAGAGCCGATGCGGCCGAAGATGGAGCATGCATATTTGAACTATTAGCTGAATGAATTGAACATGAATTATTAGGTGACCATAATTTTTAAATACAGAACCCTTAGAGATTTTTAAGCTAACCGATTGTGCAATACTGACCAAATAATAATTAAGCATTAGAACGATTTATTTTGCAAACACAATCATTAACAAGCAATCCAAATATCTCTTTATAATATTTCCTCCACGGCGCCGAAGCGTACAAATAACTTTGTTTTGTGACAGTGTTTTTCCATTAAGCCTAGTAATATTTAATGTGTAGTCAGTCACCTCGAGCGCATCGATCGGGGTTCGAGTACGGCGAACAATTAATTAATGTCGATTGCCGACTGCCCTTTATTCTTTGTGTGTATGGCTACTGCAAAGGGCACATCAAATTGAATGGTTCATAGAATATCAGACGATATGTCGTATCCTACGATAAAGTCGACATTGCTGTGACCAATTTTATTACGCAAGACACTTCTATTGTATTATATTTAGTTACAGAAAATATATTTACAATAAAAAATAAACACTAATATTAAAATATTACATATTAAAAAAATCATCCCCACTGTTGTCCTCCGGAATGGTGCCCAGAAAGCTAGCTGCGTTGCCTCGTTGGATAGCAATGCTTATTCTTTCTCCGAGGAACGATCCAGCTCTAAGGTCGATTAGGTTTTCGCTTAATTAAATTGTTTAAGTACCTACTATCACGATTACACTGGCTTTCAAATAAAGAAAACTGCATCGAAATCGGTCCATCCGTTCGGGAGCTACGATTCCACAGACAGACAACTACACTACACTACATGTCAAATTTATAACAACACTCTTTATTATTACCTGGGTGCACTGCAGTGCCCTCGCTAAGTCCAGCAAACAATGGTACCATCCTTTTCTCGAAGTCATTCAGAGCACTTTCGACCCCTCTCGAACTTCGTTGTGGATAAAGCCTGTAGCCTAACTTTTGAATGACCGAGAATACATCATGCTTTTAACTACCACTCCCAAAGTTTCCTTCTATTACCTTTATTTAGTTTACGAGTCGGTGTGGAAGGTGTGGGGGAGGCCCAAAGAGATTGGTACCTATTCATAGTAACGTAACATAGTAGTTCCATTCAATTCAATTCAATTTCATTTATTCATCTAGTATAGTAGTATTTGACAGTCGACGTAATTCTCGCGCTGTGAATTCGATTTTTATCTATTTTAGCCAGATATCTCCATTAATAATGGAGATATCTGGCTGGCTTACTCCATTAACATTGAAATGTCAATTGCAGTCTAAACATATTTTCTCAACTATCTTCGACAGTCGTATATTGTCGAAGATCAATTTCAATGACGTTTTAATAGAGTTTTTGGCTAGAGAAAATGTCGAATTTGAGATGTCACAGCCCGAGAATGGCTCCCCAGTGGGTGAGACGATGATGATGAAATGGCACTCAAGTCCACCCATAACTCCCACCCTAGGCGAGGACAGCAGCTACCCTGCCTGTGAGCTGAATGCGCAGTCTCCCGCGGCCCGCGGCTGGCGCACCGTGGGCGCTCCACCCCACGAGCTGCTGTTGCGGCTGCAGAACGCCGCCACCGTGCACAAGCTACAGCTGCTGGCACACCACCAGCTCATACGTGAGTGGCTGCTCCGAAACCAATATCATAGAGAAAAAAACCGATGTTAAAGCAGTCCCAATACTACAGGTTGCTGAGAGAACCCTGCTCACACATTCTACAACTTCTTTTTGACTGGATTATGAAGCTGCGTTGGCGTTAATAACGGCAACGACAATGATGACGGTGACTAGTGACTTGGTACTGACGCTAACATTGACGCTGATTCATAACACTGATCGATCCACAATCCACCCTAAACGCTTCCCTATATTAGTCGAGGACAGCAGCTACCCAGCCTGTAAGCTGAACATTTATGATATAGATGTCTTTCAGGTCAAGTCAAGGTCAAGTCAGGAAGACTGAAATAAATCCCATTGTGGGATGAGCCCGCCTTTGCTTTGTAAAATTTCATTTTTCTCATTTCTTTATTTAATTTTTATGCAATAAAGAGTTTACATACATACATTTATGATGATAATCCTCTCCAGCATCATGCGTGGAAGTGCTGGTCTCCGGTGGGCTGGTGTCGGAGGGCGCGGCCACGCCGTGCGGCGCCGCCTACGCCAGCGTGGGCCGCGTCGCGCTGGCCAGGCCCGCGCCGAATGCGCGCACCAGGGAGTTGAGGTAAGCATACTGAAATTTATAGTAATATTCACTTTATTGCTCTCTTGTGGTTATTACAGATGTAACAATTAGGTATGTAGGAATGGAACGCGTTGCCTGCGACTGTTCCCTGATCAATATAATCTGGATGGCTTCAAGGCTAGAGTGAATAGGCTGTTCCAAGACGGGCATGCTCCATCTTCGTCCGCATCGTTACATACCAACAGGTGAGATGGCAGTCAAATGCCTGTCTCGCCTAACAAAAAAAGGATTCTTTAGGTCTCCCACAAGAACCCTGTTAGGGCACTGCAATTATGTTTCATATTTTCAGTGATATTATATTTTCCATTATTCATGCCAGGAGTGTCGGTGGCCGAGTGGTTAACGTATCCGATTCGTAAGCGAGAGGAACCGGGTTCCTTTCCGGGACTCTTTTCTAAGTTATATACATTAGTGTAATGCTAACGATGCTCCTACGGTGATGGAAGACATCGTGATGAAACCTGTATATTCAGCGCGACTTAATGTCCATGGTCCAATCTGGTCAGGCTTCCGTCCTAGCAGGGTCACGAAGGTCAGATGGCAATCGCTCCACTGTAATTACCTGATCTGCTAAAACCAGGATCATAGTCAAGAGTGACACCAGGCCCTCGTGCACGAGAGCACAATCGGGACATCAACGCCAAGATGATTATTTTTTATTGTACATATTATCTTTTCAATTGCAGATCAGCAGCGCTGGCAGAGCCAACCATCGCGCGCTTCGTGAAGCTCAGACTCTCCGCACCACATCCGCCTGCCAACGAAGATGACCAGGTTGGAACCGCATATCCTGATATCTTTTGCCTCTTCCTCATTCGTATACTGTATAATCCGACATGAGGTTAGCCATTCACATATAATCCTTAAATTCTGTGAGACTCAGACAAGCCTCTTCATGTCCAACGACACCGTAGCCTTCAAGAATGGAATGGATTGCACCTACATTACATCATCTAGCTAGATGCATTTTTACGGCAAACATACAACAGGTGTTGAATGACCTTCCTCCCGAAGCCTTTCCTTTGCGTAATAACTTGGGGTACTCCTAAATGATATCTATAGGCACCGTACGCAGCATCCGCTTCTCTTAGGTTGCTAAAGTTCTGGACGACGATGACCGCTTTTCTTCAAGTGGACCGGTCTGATCATGTGCCTCCCTAGGCAATAAAACACCTTCATCATTATCATATCAGTCGGAAGACGCCCACTGCTTGGTATGGGCCCCCCGCAGAAATCACCACAAAGACCGGTGTTATGCCTTCCGCGTCTAGCGGGTACCTGTGATCTTTACCAGATTGTCGGTCCACCACGGTCGATTGTTGTGGGAGGCCTACCCACGCTGCATTTTCGTGGTCGCCACTCGAGAATTTTCTTGCCCCTGCCATCTAATCTGTGAGCTATGTGCCCTGCCCACTGCCACTTAAGCTTGGCAATCCTTGAGGCTATGTCGGTGACCTTAGTTTCTCTGTCCAAATTCGATTGTATCGCAATGAGACACCGACCATAGCCCTTTCCATCGCCCTTTCGGTGACAGTGAGTTTTCTAATAATAAATAATAAAAACACCATGTTTTAAACTATCGCGGTTATTATCACATATTTTGAGTCGTCCCGTGACCATGATGCATACAACTATGTTGAAATATCGGGCTACTCGTCAACAAAGGTACGCGGTACCCTATTAAATTAATAAAAACACCAATGTCAACATTCTCTCTCCAGGTAGCACTGATGGCAGTCAACGTCCTTGGAGAAGAAGTGGAGGAGGAGTCTTCGCCTCTCACTCCGTCCACCAAGGAGCTGACCTACTCGCCTTACGACGACCTCGCTTTCGTGATGTACGTGGACAACGAGATAGCTGACCTGGTCAGGAGTTTGGATGAGAGAAAGAGGGCTGCTGTCACTGGTAAGTCTCTAGTATGAAAGTTAGTGTTGGTGGTAGTGTGTGCCAAACCCATATAGCAGGACCTGCCTTTATACTATTAGATGGGGTTGGCTTAATATGTCTCTTCTTTTATTAAAAAAAAGTTAGTGTTGGATATTCACAAAATTCACATCAATCAAAATGTGACTGTCTAAATAGTAGATACCTGCAGTAGTCCAGTCATTTGGAAATGAAAATGAACCGAGAAAGCCAAATTTTGGATATTACGTGGGGGCCGGCTAGAAAAGCTTAAGTTCAAATTGTCGACCAAAATAACCTTGTGCGTTTTCCGCCATCTTGAAAAAAGGGTTAAATTCAGTTTTTTCATCATAACTCGGTTCCCCGTTGAGATACGAAAATTTTTATAGAATACTTTTTTGTTGCTCTTTGCACGATCTACAATTAAGGTCGTATACATTTTTCACGTATCGATCATCGTTATCGAGATAGATAGATAGATAGATAGATAGATAGATAGATAAATTCTTTATTGCTCACACAAGAAACACTACATTAAAGAGTTCCGACAAAAACCATAACTAGTTGTGGGCAAAGGCGGCCTTATCGCTGCAAGCGATCTCTACCAGGCAACCTTTGTCTTAAGAACCGCTTGATACACAGGCAAGTCAACAACATGAACTTATACTAGGGAACTTACACTTAATACAAAGTAGAAATATACACATATAACAAAACTAATAATACATATAACCACTACACCTACATAAACTAAATAATATATTACCAATTAAGGACATAGATATTCACATGCCAGGCAAGAGAAGATGCGTGCGCAGCTTTGCCTTAAAGGAGCTCAGTGACTTGGAGTGTCGAATCTCTTTAGGTAACTGATTCCACAAGACGGTAGCTTTCACAGTAAAGGACTCTTTAAAATAGCCAGATCGTGTAAACGGAGGCCTCAGAGTATTATCGAGCGCCGATCGAAGATCCCGGACTAGGTCAGCACTCTGGAATCTGAAACCATCTCTAAGGTATTTGGGAGAACGGGGATCGAACAGTATTTTATACAGCAGCACCAACACATGCTCGTCCCGCCGCAGCCTAATCGGAAGCCACTGCAGCTTCTTACGAAAATCAGAGACGTGGTCGAACTTGCGCAGCCCATAAATAAACCGTATACCGATGTTCTGCAGACGCTCAAGTTTATTAAGGAGATCCTCATTGAGGTCAAGGAAGCAGACGTCTGCGTAGTCTAGTATAGGGTGGAGGAGGGCTTGAGCAAGCTCAACCTTGGTCCTGACCGGAAGTAGATTTTTCCACCTTTTAAGGGCAGAAACTGCAGCGAAAATTCGTCTACTTAGTTGAGCAACGTGATGGGACCAAGACAGTGTTGTGTCAAAGAATACCCCCAAATTCCTGACCACGCTACTATAGGGGAGCACTACGCCATTGAAAATAACGGGCGGAAGACTACCATAAACAGGTCGACCCACCTGCTTAGACCCACCAATTATAATAACCTGCGACTTGTCAGGGTTAACAGCCAGTCCATGAGCCAGACTCCACTCGAGGATAGTTTTTAGATCCCCATTTAGCGCTGCAATTGCGGTGTCCAGCTCATCGGCAGGAGCGTGGGTGTAAATTTGAATGTCGTCAGCATATAGATGGTAAGAACAAGAGAGGAGGGGAGTAAGGAAGTTAATGAATATGGAAAAAAGAAGAGGAGATAGTACACCGCCCTGGGGAACACCCGCACAGATGTCAGCATAGCTTGAGACTCTGTCATCGGCACGAATACACTGCTGACGTCCAAGCAGATAGCTGCTAAACCATTCAACAACATCGTCCGACAGATGCAGTGACCGCAACATTGCGAGAAGGATGTCGTGATCCACAGTGTTGAATGCATTACTGAAGTCTAGCAGTGCTACAACAGTGAGTTGCTGATTGGACATTGCAAGGCGTACATCATCAGACACCTTGGTAAGAGCAGTAGCTGTGCTATGGCCAGGGCGGAAACCAGATTGGAAGGGACTGAGGAGGTTTTCGGAGTTGACAAACACACTAAGCTGATGGTGAACAAGGCGTTCCAGTACTTTGGAAAGGAAAGGCAAAATGGAGATAGGTCGATACTGTGAAGGGGTGGAAGGGTTACTGACTTTAGGAATAGGGATAACTGCAGCTTTACGCCAACAGCTGGGAAAAGTGGAGGTACTAAGGGATACATTAAAAATATGATGTAGTATAGGAAGCGTCACCTCCAAGCTAAGGACAATCATTCTACGACCAATACCGTCTACACCTTGAGCATTAGAATTTATAGCTAAAATATTTTTTTCAACTTCCCGCAAAGTGACAGGCAAGAAGGAAAAAGAAGGACACGAAGGATCAATAGGTGATAATAGAGAAGATAAAGTAGTACGTTTGACGGAGAGAGGGATTGGGGAACAGGATGTGAAATGGGAATTTAATGATTCAGGATCAAGGGTACCGGGTGGAGTGGATTTGGTGTTACCGATACCTAGCGAATTTAGAAAGGACCACACCTTGGCGGGATCACCGTTCTCCACAGATTTATGTATATGCTGACGTTGCGCATCTCTGCATATTCTGCTGCAGCGATTCCTAAGCTCCTTGTACCTGTCATGCCTCTCCTTCGTGGGGTCGTTATCGAGATATTGTTGTTGTTCAGGGAATTATTGCTATAGAAAATAAATTAATAAACCAGCCAAATTATAAATCAAACACATGAAATTTATTAGATATTTATTAGAAATTTATTAATCAAATAATTTTTATGCAGCAAAAATAATAATTACACGTGGTCATTTTTTTCACACGTTTTCGTCGTTTTGATGGTCCTGGCTGTTGAAGTTCCTCCTCGGTACACTCTTCGAGTCGTGAAAATTCTTTGCAGGAAATGATGCTGTGACGGTCGAAAAATCGTAATCTTCATCATCGTGATCGTCGTTGAATAAGATCTCGACTTTGGCGACATTGTCGCATGTCTGTCCACTACAGTGCAGGCAAATAACCGAGCAACTAATTCCTGCTTTCCTGCACCCACAAGCAGCCCCACACTTTCCTTTACATTTGCACGAAATGAGTTTTAAAAGTTCAGGTAGAGCGGGTGCGGCTTTGGTGCAAATTGGTTCAAGCCCGTAATTCGTCTGTCGCCAACCCCATTCCGGAGGATCTTTAAAAATTCCGAGCCACGTTTGTACTTGTAAATATTTTTATCGATATCTCGATAACGATGATCGATACGTGAAAAATGTATACGACCTTAATTGTAGATCGTGCAAAGAGCAACAAAAAAGTATTCTATAAAAAATTTCGTATCTGAACGGGGAACCGAGTTATGATGAAAAGCTGAATTAAACCCTTTTTTCAAGGTGGCGGAAAACGCACAAGGTTATTTTATCCAAAATTTGGCTTTCTCAGTTCATTTTCATTTCTCACCCGATTTTTTCGACGTAATGACTGGACTACAGCGGCACCGCCGATCTTCAATCGCATGATACCACCCTCTAGAATGACGTCACAGAATATCCGAAATGCATGTTGTGACGTCATTCCAGAGGGATGGTATCATGCGGTTGGAGATCGGCGGTACCGTTCCTGTTCCACATAAATAAATAGACGGTTTTGCCATTATCTCAATGTTTGGTAGGCGCGTAGATCGAATTAATGAAAATACACTGACAACTCAAGTCATTATCGCCATTTGATGTCCGTGGTGGATACGGCCAAATGTAGACCACATGCTTACTTGTTTTCATCAACAAACTTTCCTGATGGATCGTGATAAGCTCTGCCCTTTTATTTGAGGAAAATTGCAACAGAGTTTCGCATACAGGTCTATTAAATACCAATTCACTCTTGTCTTAAAGAAACCCAAGTTGTACCGCTCAGGGAAAACATGTTATTATCCACAGAGGAGCGCTTCGAATACGCCCGCCGTCTCAAATCCGCCGGCTCGGCCCTCTCAGCCGCCGGCTCCCGCATCGGGCGTTGGCGCCTGCGGAAGCGCACCGCTGCCGCGCGCGATGACTTCGAGCTGGCGCGGATGATGCGGGACCGGATCGCGGATGCGCTGGTGGCAGTCAAGGAGGACCCGCAGCTGTGCCGGCTGTTTGAAGCTGATGGGGTGAGTCTGGAATTTGAAATCTGGAATCTGGAGTCTGGAGTCTGGAGTCTGGAGTCTGGAGTCTGGAGTCTGGAGTCTGGAGTCTGGAGCCTGGAGCCTGGAGTCTGGAGTCTGGAGTCTGGAGTCTGGAAACTATAATCTGGCATCTAGAATCTGGAATCCGGAATCCGGAATCTGGAATATAGAATGGGGGTACGAAACGCGAATTCGATGAGGGCTCTCCCGCATCCGGCGTTGGCGCCTGCGGAAGCGCACCTCGGCCGTGCGCGACGACTTTGAGCTGGCGCGGATGATGCGGAGGAGTTAAGAAGGATCCGCAGCTGTGCCTACCGTTTGAAACTGATAGGGTGAGTCTGGAGTCTGAACTCTGGATTCTGAAGTCTGGAGTCTGAAGTCTGGAGTCTGGAATTCTTTTTTGTTTAATAGGTAGTCAGGGGAAATCGTCATGGACACCTCGGACACCCAGGTAGTGCCCGACTCTTACTGGCTAAAACCCCTACCTGCCCTCGAAAGTATCTGGTGAAGCCAGAGTCTTTCGGTGGTGAAATAAGTTCGTGAAAAAGAACGTGGGTTAAAGTGAGGGCACCTGTGCACATCAGGCGTGCCATTGGATACATGCACCCGGTGTGCACAGGTTTCTTACAGCTATAAGGATGAAAGATATATTATATAATATTAAATAACATGTCATGCACCTATGGTACTTGAGCTAAGTATTGAGCTGTTGTCCATGTTGAGCTTAATTTTTTTTTAGTCTGGAATATGGAATCTGGAATCTGGAATCTGGGATATAGGATGGGGGTACAAAACGCGAATTCGATGAATCGAGCTGGCGCCGGAGCCTGGAGCCTGGAGCCTGGAGCCTGGCGCCTGGAGCCTGGAGCCTGGAGCCTGGCGCCTGGAGCCTGGAGCCTGGAACCTGGAGCCTGGAGCCTGGAACCTGGAGCATAGAACCTGGAGCCTGGAGTATGGAGCCTGGAGTATGGAGCCTGGAGCCTGGAGCCTGGGGCCTGGGGCCTGGAGCATGGAGCCTGGAGCCTGGAGCCTGGAGCCTGGGGCCTGGGGCCTGGAGCATGGAGCCTGGAGCCTGGAGCCTGGAGCCTGGAGGCTGGAGGCTAGAGCCTGGAGCCTGGAGTCTGGAGTCTGGAGTCTGGAAACTGGAATCTAGAATCTAAGAAAGGGATTTATTATATGGGATGGGGGTACAGAAAGCGAATTCGTTGTCAATTTCTTTAGCCTGTGTAAAGTCAGATGTTTGTCGGTTTTTCTGGCCGATTTGATTTATGGTTTTCCGTAAGAATATAATTTTTATGTTCAGGTTTTATACCTATGATATGTGAAGGTGCCCACCTATAACTAAAATTCTTATTTCGATTAATTGTTTCTTACTCAAGCCAACAATGTTGCTTGGCGGCAGTCACCGTCAAAAACAGGTTTCATCAAGAAACATGCTACCTACCTACAGAATATCAATTGAATGACTTCTTCGTTTCGCAGCCCGATCCCCGCAACGACTCCTCAATGCATCAGGAGTACGATTTCTCTCATCACCTCTCTCCGTCCGTGGCTTCTGGCTTCTTGAGCCTCGACATTCCCTCACCAGTGCCTCCAGTTGGTGACAGCAATCAGGATTACGAACAGGAGGAAGTGGATCATGGGAACACGGTTGGTATTGATTGATATACATCCCTTTCATCAAGTTCTTTAACCTAGGCGATACATAGGATGACTTATTACCAAGGGGTATTACCTACGCATGTGTTTGTGTAAAAAAATTTAAATATTTTATTTATTTCTTAGGTAAATATTCATTATAACAGTTTTGCTTACATCAAATAAACATTATACACAATTAACAGCAGGTAATTTAAAAGTCAAAGCAAGCCAGTTGTGGCCATAACGAAATGAAGTTTCAAATATTACAAACCAAACAAGCAACTTTTACCATGGCACCAACTCTAAAATCGCGAATAAAGATTCAGTTGTTTCATGCAAAATTGAAAACGAATTCTAATAATGTCTTTTGGATGTATATTTGGGCCAAATAAAGATTTGACTATGGCTAAAATGCATGAAATAGCTGATTTTTATTCGAGATTTCAAAAGTAAAAATTGTTTGTTATAACGAGCATATGCATGCCGCTTGGTATCAATAATAATTTAAATACACCCTATAATCGGTACCTAGTTGTTGATATGGGGTGGATAGAAATTAATTTTCAAATTTTTTTCAGTCACCACATTTACCAAACTATCAAGATGAAATAGAAACTCAGAAACCTGAGTCACCACAACCAGAACAGATCTATAGCAACCAACTTCTAGAAGACGACGAAGACATAGAAAAAGAAATTCTCAGACGGAAAGAAGAAGAAAGGCAAATAGAAGAACAGAGAAAGATTGAGGAAGCCCAAAAATTGATGGAAGCTCAAAAGTTGGTTGAAGCGCAAAAGTTAGTAGAAGCTCAGAAGTTGGCTGAAGTAGAAAAGAAAAGGAAGGAAGAGGAGAGGAGAAGAGAAGAAGAGAGGAAATTTGAGGAAGAAGAAAGGAGAGAGGCTGACAGCCCGAGAAGAAGTATCACGCCAAATGCTGCAAATGGCAAGTATCACGAAATATGGCAAGCATGTCATACTAAAATCCAAAATGGCACATTTAGACAACTCTCTAGTAATTATTGAAAAATTAAAATTTTATCTGTTTCTTCTTCAGGAACTTTGGTTAGAAGGAGAAATAAAAGCGCTGGTCCCCGATCTACTTTTGAAGCTTATGAGGAACGTCTACTGCCAGCGTTAAGACAGTGAGTTTTTTATCATAGATACAGTAGATATATTAAGGTCAGAGTGAATATAGACTGTTTCCAGGCATATCAATGCTGGGTAATGCAAGTAGGTTTAAGGGATCTGATTTCTCTATTTTGTGGCTTCTGATGGATACAGGTCAAGTGCAATCCTGTTGCTTGCACTTATTGGTCGCACAGCGTGGATCAGGAGATGACTCGTTTATGTGACCACTTATTTCATTGAAGTGGCGGATGCAGCGAGGGAACGTTGCTCCGCTGCGCAGATAGTCATTGTGGGGGATTTCAAGGCCAAAGTGTAAAGTGTAAGTGTGTAGGCTAGTGTGTAATAGGCTGTTTCTAAGCCGGCATGCTCCTTCTTTGGCCGCATCGTCACTAACCATCAGGTGAGATGGAGGTCAAATGCCCGGCTAGACCAATAATAAAAAAAAACGCTTTAAAATCCGTTGAGTAGTTTAAAAGATCTATGCGTAGGCTAGAAGAATTAAAGCAAGCTGATATTTGTTTTCAAATCTTTGTTGGCAACATCATAATCTGTTTTTGGTCATTTTCGAACATACATAACTAACGACACAGCAAACAAAAAAAACTTGGTGCGTCCGGAGGTTGCGCGTGTTTTATAGAGTTTCTTACGGATGCAACAAAGAACAGGGGGGCGATTCTCGGGCTTTAGACATTAGAATTCGACATTTTCTCTAGCCACAAATATCTATTAAAAAGTTACTAAATCTCTATTGCAAGCAAAACACTTATGCTTAACGAAATTTGCTAATCCTTTATTATCGAAGATCGTTTTAAATTACATTTTTAACACAGATATTTAGCTAGGAAAAATGTCGATTTCGAGATGTCACAGCGCGAGAATTAGGCCTCAGGTATGTTAAAAAATATCTTATTTCAGTTTTGGGTTAAATGTCATGTAAATAGTTATCCTCTACGTTTAGATTAATAAATAAACAATCATTTTAATTACTAGCTTTATATAATAATTACTACTTAAATACTAGCATTTACTTAACTCCAATTAATTGGGTGTCAATGACTGATTTTTATCTTGTACTAAAGGCTCATTCATTGGCACACTGTTGCTTTATGTTTTAACAATTTCAGAAATTAAAAGTACAACCTAATTAAATTATACTTTTGAAATGCATATAATCTGGCAACGAATTCTTGGCACTGCCAATCATTATGTAAAAATTTAATGATTTCAATTTTTGTCAAGGAATCCAATAGTGTATCGTTTTATTTTTTGTACAACAATAATCTAGCTGAATATGCTACACCTATACCTACAACTGTTAGGTGGTGGAGGTGGCGAATGAAATACAATGGACGAGCACACAACACACTTGTCCTTAAAGTGGCCATTATAATAGAACCGATTTTTGGTTTACGCATTCGAGCAGAATTTCTTTACTCGAATGCGTAATACCTTATCAAAAACTTTACTCAAAACTCTTTTTCTCTGATTGAAATCTCTTTAGATTTCACGTCTAGAAATGGTCGTGAATAAATAGACATTGTTAAAAAGTCGTTTCATTTCATTGAATACTAGAGGGTCCAGTGCGACTTCGTTCACGTGGTATCTTACCCTACCATTACCCTACCCTACGCTACTCTACCCTACCCCTACTTTACCCCTATCTTACCCTACCTTACTCCTACCCTACCACTAAACAAATAAATAATAATTATATTTTAGGCCTTAATGTCCCGGTTGTGCTGTCGAGCACGACGGCCCGGGGTCCGTCTTTACCATGATCCAGGACTTGGCGATCAAGTAATTACACTGGAGCGACTACCATCTGACCTCCTGCTATTAGGGGAGCCATTGGATCATGGTTACAAATTCAGTTGCCTGAATTTGCATGTTTCGTCACGATATTTTCCCTCACCGTAAGAGCATCGGTTAGAAATAACTATTGTACATAACTCAGAAAAGAGTCATTGGTACATGAGCGCAGCGAGATTCGAACCCAGTACCTCTCGCTTACGAGTCGGCTACTCAACCGCTCGGGCACCGACGCTCTCCAACTCCTACCCTACCACTACCTACTCTTTTTACCTACCATTACCTAGCAGTTATTATGTTAAGCTTCCTCAAAAATTCCTATAGATGGCCGCTCTAACGATTCAAACAAATTTTTCTTCTTTCGTAATTATAATGGCCACTCTACGAACAAATATGTTGTGTGCTCGTTCATTGTATTTCATTTGTCACTTCCACCTTACAGTTCTAGGTATTGGTCTAGCATATTCAGGTAGATTCTTGTTGTACAAAAAATAAATAAATGCGGTCACTCGATGTACGCCCAGGCTTAAGCCTCAGGGATACGTGGGAAATAGGGGCCTGAAACTGCCGGTATCAGGAAAGAGGCCCCGTGGGCGACCCAAGAAGCGCTGGATTGACATCGCTGAGTCGAATGCGAGAGCCAACGGCTTACGACGAGAGGATGACGAAGACCGGGCGAAGTGAAGAAGAATTTGTAGGAATGCAGACCGTGTTTTTTTTTTTTTTTATATTATACAAGGCATTTGACCGCCATCTCACCTGTTGGTAAGTGACGATGCGGCCGAAGATGGAGCAGCCTTGAAGGCATCCAGATTATATTGATCAGGAAACACACTCGCAGGCAACGCGTTCCACTCCTTAGCCGTACGCATTATAAAGGTCGAGCCAAATCGGCTCGTGCGGATAGCTGGAACATCCACGACATAAGGATTCGCGCTCGCCCGGATCGCGTCTCCCGATGGCGGAAAGGGGCCGGCGGAATGAGTAGAGGCTGGGATAAGCGCTAGGACGATGATGAACATGCGGCTTTCATGCAGTATGTACAATAGAACTGTAAGACCTGTATAATCTCATGAATGCAATAAATGCATTGACTATTGACTATCGACTATCGACCATTGACTATTGACCATTGACCATTGATATTTGAATATTGACCATTGACCATTGACCATTGACCAATCACCATTCTTCTGCCAAATCATGGATTATAAAGGCGGACCCCAGGCCCACATGCGCGACAGCACAGCCGGGACATTAACGCCAAGATGATGATGACTATTGACTATTGACTATTCTCTGGCAGCTCGCACACGAACGAGTTCCTGCTAGCGCGGTCGGAGGAGTGCTCGGGCGCCGGCAGCGGCTCGGCGGGCGCCGGCGGAGCCCGACCACACCGGCTCAATGAGCGGGAAAGAAAGCAGGCCGCCTTACCGATACTCATATTCGGGTATCCCATGGTATGTGGATGTTAACAGTAACAATTTTTTTTTATGTCAAACTGTATGCAAACAGGCAAGCGGGCCACCTGATCGAAAGTGGTCACCACTGCCTATAGACATCAGCAACACTAAGAGCATCGTCAATGCGTTGCCCACCTTTATAACACGTTGCTCTGGCAGCAAAAAGACAAATGCCCCTCTACTGCCAAAGCCACGGTTCCCCAAAACCCCACCCCATGGAGCACTGGAGACCTTACTCACCGGCAGAAACACAATACTATTTAAAAGAGTGTTTAGCTGCGGTATTCTGGAAGGTGTAACTTCCCCAGTCGGGCGGCTCTTTATTGGTAAATTGGTAAATGATTAACCATCTTCATCATATCAGCCCTTTACAAATACATTACGTAGACCCTATGTTGGACACCACGCAATGTTTCAAACACACGTTATACAGCAAATGCGGCTGCCTATTTTCTGGGCGACGGAGGTCCCAGCTGGTCTACATTAGTCGCCTTGTATAATCATTATCATCATGCCAGCCAAAAGACGCTCACTGCTGGGCATAGATTTCCTTCAGAGAACTCCACAAAGACCGGTGCTGTGCCGTCAGCATCCAGCTGGTACCTGCGAATTTTACCAGGTCGTCGGTCCACCTTGTGGGAGGCCTACCCACCCAGGCAAAATTTAAACTAGAAGGTCGTATATTACTTTATCATATAAAACATAAACAAGAGGTATCACGCAGTCTTTGTCACCCTATATCTGGACATAAGCAACATTAACAGTATGACTCCAACGCCCGAGACCCATTGCTGAGCTAGGTCCCGCTGCCATACATTTGGTCCTCTTGGGCTGGTTTATAAACTTCAAAAATACATTTCTTTTTCAAAGTTTACTAAAACCTCTGAAATTTGTGCATCAAAAAGCGAATAAGGGCGCTGTCTCCAGTTGTCCTCTAAATGTTGTCCCCAAAGCTACCTATCTTTTTAACTCGTGGCAATTTACCAAGAGTATGAAAGTAACAGAGCTTTGGCAGACAACATTTGAGAGGCAACAGGATAACAATAGTCCTGAATTTTTTTTCAAAAACCTTATTTCTACGTCATACTATAGTATAACTAGCTGTTTCACACGCGCATGTCCAAACTCTTGCTTAACATTACTGTGCGTTAACGATTCATCAGTGGTTATGATGGCCTGGGGTCTGCCTTGACCATGATCCAGGATTTGGCAGATCAGGTAATTACAGTGGAGCGACTGCCATCTGACCTAAGTGGCCCTGATAAAAGGGAAACCTGATCAGATTGGAGTGCATCGGTTAGTATTCAGTAATGTACATAACTCAGAAAAGAGTATTTGGTACTTGGCGGCAGTGGGATTCGAACCCAGTACCTCTCGCATTGCGAATTGGATACCTAGGCCACCGACGCTCCAACACTCCGGTTCCTCAGTGAAGCACATTAAAAATTCCAGGTCGAAAAATTCTTCTCCAAAAACTACCTCGACAAAGAAGAAGGGTTGGCCCGACTACGGGCTGAATTGACGACACCCTCGAACGGCAGCTCGAAGACATCGCCCAACAAGACGGCAAGGGCGGCGGCCATTTTGCTGCAGAGGGCGCTACGGGACAAGGTGTTCTCCGTATACAGCCAGGCAAATGAGGGAGTGAGGGTGCTCTTTCAGCAGTTTGTGCCAAATAGGTAAGTGTTCAAAGTGGGCAATTCTTGAAATGGTCGCCAGTCTTTAGAATGAGCATTATAAAGAAGTGGTCAAATCCAGTATCAGTTAATTCCAGAAAAATACTACTTGAGAAGTGGTTCCTAAACCGTATCCGTACCGTACGTGCCGCTTTGGTTCAGCCTTTATAATGGAATGGAACGCGTTGCCTTCTAGTGTGTTCGCTGATCATTACAATCTAGACGCGAGAGTGAATAGGCTGTTCCTAGACAGGCATGTTCCACCTTCGGCCGCATCGTTATTTACTGCCTGGTGAAATGGCGGTCAATAGCCTGGCTACCTACCTAGTTAGATTAGAAAAAAACAAGACATTGTTACCTTGTACGACGATTTACTTTGGCTGACGCAGCCAGCTACACGGTTCATACTTATATTATGTACCTATAACATACCGTCACGGGATTCCAATCGGCTCCCAAGAATGTGCAACCAGTCAACCTTGCCTCGGCAACGGCAGGAGACGCATCTAGCCTCAGAGTCATCATCATCATCATCATATCAGCCAGAAGACGCACACTGCTGGGCATAGGCCTCCCCCAGAGATCTCAACAAAGGCCGGTCCTGTGCTTTCCGCATCCAGCTGGTACCTGCGATCCTTACCAGGTCGTCAGTCCACCTTGTGGAAGGCCTACCCACGCTGCGTCTTCCGGGACGTGGTCGCCACTCGAGAACTTTACTGCCACATCGGCCATCTGTTCTTCGAGCTATGTGCCCTGCCCACTGCCACTTCAGTCTGGCAATCCTTAGAGCTATGTCGGTGACCTTAGTTCGCTTGCGGATCTCCTCATTTCTGATTCGATCGCGCAAAGAGACTCCGAGCATAGCTCTTTCCATTGCCCTTTGTGCCTCAGCCTCAAGCCTTTAGCCTCAGAGAACGCAGCGGTTATCCCATTAGACTGTGAGGGTGACGTAGGTTATCCTACGTGATGTACTCGTACATAAAAAATTCCACTTTGTGTCGATAGCAGACGTTTAGGAGACCCACAAAACGCGTTGGTCTGCCCGTGCACAAAGTGTAAAAACAATAATTTTTTTTATCGATCCAAACTTCACCTTTTTTAGCGATAGTATCTCCATATCCCTAACCTCTTGATTGTCAGAAAAAGGATTCCCACGTGGTTGTTCCATTAACTGGACAGCCTGTAATGATGGAGACACGGTCACTCAGGCATCCACTGATTAGAAGATTTTCCCAAAATTAAAAACATTTTCTAGGAAACGTTTTTCGGACTGTCTCTTGATCATTTCTTAGTGATACCCACCTGCGGTGACCTGCGCTAGTGTTTTCAGTGCTCGGATTAAATTTGTACTCCTATTTACTATTTATTTATATTGTAAGTACTCGTAAATGTCACAATGGACGATCTTAAAAAATAAGACTAAAAAATAGCAACCCGCTAATCCGCTTCTAAACTCCTAAGGGTTTAGATACTATTCAGAGAACAACTGGCAGCGATAGTATCTCCATATCCTTTTGTGTAGGTTCGAAAAGTAAAAAAACTGGTCGGCCATACATCCTCTTGGCGGTTTCTCTTTTCAGACACATTAAAGTCACTTTTCCTTTTGGTGACTATAATGCGGCTGAAAAGTGAAACAGCCGAGAGGATGTGAGGCACATAGATTTTTTAACTTATAGAACCATGTAGGTATACAGTGGTCAGACTTGGGAGTCAGTTGTCGATTCGCTCTGAGGGTTGGCAAATGGAGTCCCATGGTTTTCACTTAGCTTCTCACGACACTCACCTCCCTCACCTCTTTTCCCCCACCCAGGGTATGCTCAGCAGAAGTGTCCCGCTGCGTGGAGCGGCTGCTACCAGAGCTGCTGCGCGCCTGCGGGGACCCCGCGCCGCGGGTGCACGGCACCGCGCAGCACACCGTACTCACTGTGGCTGATACGCCGCCTGTCAGGTAGGTATGCCCCCATACCGTGTGGTGAAACAAGGTTAGCTGGAAGTATGCTTTGCCAATTTGTAATGTCATGTCAATTCCAACAACAGCCAAGCTGGTACCGGGCTCTACTTTTGAATCGCTCGCCTCGATTCGTACGGTTTTCAATATTGATTTGTGGCATGAAAAATTCAATGTTTTTTAAATCACATTGACAACTTCTAAAAATAAGGGATTAAGATAGGAAAAATCAGCATCACTCGTAACAATATTTCATGATAAAAATCAATATTGAAAAGGGCCCCGGGTTACCGAATTTGTTGCAATATACTATACAACATATTAATAATAGTTGAATTATTCCGCACCACCCGCCGTGGGCTGGGTACTCATCCCCACTACGTAGACCCTCTGTTGGTCACCACGCGAAGGTTCGAAAGAACCTCCCAACCACAGTGTTTCCTATGAAATGGGATCGTTCAAGAGGTATATTACAGGTCTCTTCAGAGGCGGGCAACGCAATGGTAACTAACCTGGTGTTGCTGATGTCCATAGGCGGCGGTGACCACTTTCCATCAGGTGACCTAAAAGAAAAAAAAAGTCTTAGATCTACACCCAGCTGTTCCCCCCAGGTCCCTCCACCTGATCCCGCAACAGCTGGTCCGTCCGGTAGCGGCGGCGGCGCACCCGCGCGCGGCTCTCTCTCGCCTGCAAATGCTGGAACAGCTGGTGCTGACGCATGGGATCTCTACGGATAAGAACAGGTACCGTAAAAGGCTTAATAATTACTACCTAATATTGTAAATAGCGTAAATAGTGGTTACTTTACTTTAATGTGCTAGGGTTACATTGAATGACCTACTTTTCTCTATCAATTTCTAAACGAAAAATTGTATTTGAGTAGACTGTGAGGCGCCATAGGTTGAGACCTACGTCAATGAGAAAAAAATCGTGCACCGGCAGACCAATGTTTTGTGGGTTTCCGAAACGTCTACTATCGCTTTAAAGGAAATTTTTTCTTCTAATCGATGACGTAGGATAACAGACGGCCCCCTCACAGTCGAGTTGTTCCCTGTGCGTGGAGAACAGCCACCCTGAGCTGCATCTAATGAAGATACATAATTTCTTTTTTTGTTATTTTTCAACATAGTCCTTCGTAACCCCTTGATTGTCAGAAAAATGATTCCCACGTGGTTGGTCCATTAACTGAACATGCCTATATTCGTGTAGTCCCGTGCATGTTAAGCGCGCTCCACATGTGGGCAGTTCCGCGGGAACACGAGAATGTGGAGGCAGTATTCGCCCACATTCGTGTAGTCCCGTGCATGTTTGGCATGTCTCGTCTATTTCATAGACTAAGTAGAGATAGTTCGTTGTCGTCTCGATTCGATCGATTTTATATTTATATTTCCAGCGCTTTTTCGAGTAACTTGGACATGATCCAGGATATTAGTAGATCAAATAATTACAGTAGAGCAGCTGCCATCACCTCTGTGACCCTGTTTACAGCAGATTAGCGATATTACACCAATGAATCGATATAATGTCGACGCATTTTGACACCCACCACATCCCTAATAGGCGAGAATGTAGAGGTTCGACCAAAGTCCCGGCCAAAGTTTCGCCGAAAGTTTCGGCGGACATGTGGAGTACGCTTTAGTGTGAGTTGCACGAAACAAATCGAGTAACTTTACTACAGCGTAAATCGAGTAAACGCTAAACGTATCGACAATCGAATACCCGCGAGTGTGAGCTACAATCAATTCTAACTACTCGATCAGCGTTTCCTCACCAATCGAATAGTTAGTTTTTTCCTTAGATTGGCAGTTCTGACATAAAACAATCAAGTTTAAAAGAAGTATTGTGTTTGCGTATATAACGGAATATGTGTCTCTTAAAATTAGACTGATTACATTACTCACGCATTGGATTGTTTGTTTGTTTGAATTGTAAAAAATTATAGGAAAATTAAGTTAAAAGGAAGACTAGCCAGCAGCAATTTGACTTAATGTTCCATAAATGTTATAATTAAGGTTCACGTCAGGTTCCCTTGGTAGCAGGGTCACGGTGGTCTGATGTGTTGAAAAGTTTTTTGAACTGTTTTTGTTACTGGATCGATTGCTTTCAAAATCGATATCTGAGTGTCCCTTGGGACTCTTGACATGAGTCTGGTGCCAATATTGGAAAAAAATGGCCGCCATTTTAAACTTTATTGTTACTGGGCCGATTGCTTTCAAAATCGATATCTGAGCGTCCCTTGGGACTCTTAACAAAAATCTGGAGCCAAAATTAAGAAAATTGGCCGCCATTTTGATCTTTCTTATTACTAAACTGATTGCTTTCAAAATCGATATCTGATCGTCTCTTGGGACACTTGACATGAACCTGGTGCTAAAGTTGAAAAAAAATGGCCGCCATTTTGATCTTTTTTGTTACTTGGCCGATTGCTTTAAAAAACGATATCTAAGCGTCCCTTGAGACTCTTGTGATCGATCTGGTGCCGAAATTGAAAAAAAATGGCCGCCATTTTTAACTTTTTTGTTACTAGACCGATAGCTTTCAAAATCAATATCTGAGCGACCCTTGGGACTCTTTTCATGAATCTGGTGCCAATTGATCTTGTTCATAAATTCGTGAGTTACATTGAACATGCAAAGCATTGCCATTGGGCTCGAGTGGCCCCGCTAGATAGAAATACATGTGCCAATCAGCTGATTGGCACCACGCGACCGTATATGATTTATTATTGAGATCAAACTAATCTCCAAGATACAGTATTTTGCCTAGTTTGGATAACAGGGTTCATCAATTAATTTGTACAATGTTAATTCTACATACAACAAGTGTACCTAACTAAGTAATGTACAGATCTTGTGTGAATAAAGAATTATTACTATTATGTTACACACGTCGCGCCTTTATCTTACTTTTACAGGTAGAGGCCTCATTGTTTCTATTAGTACCAAGTTATTATTATTATTACAATAATAATAGGATAATGACCGCCTATCTAATCTGGTTATGTAATAATATGAATAATTAAAAGCGATTGAAAATATTTGCAGAGGATATGAAACAATCATAATTTTTTTTATAATTTCTACAAAAAAAGGCATGGTTTAGGGGACACCCGGACTTGAACCGGGGACCTATCGATCTGCAGTCGATTGCTCTACCACTGAGCTATATCCCCGACGATATACGCCTTTGAAAATCCGCATTACTTTCTTTTGTTTTATGTATCAATGACATATGTGTCACGCCGCAAAATGTCAAAATGAATCATCGGTTGTCCCCGCCTGTGGCCTTTGTTGCTCTAAGGGAGTCTCAAATCGAAGAATATACCTAATTTTAAAGTACGTTCAGAGGTCCAATCTCATCCTAAGTAAAAAAGGAAGCTTACATGCTTTCTTTAGTGCTATAGGTACCTACTTAGTACCTACCATTTATTTACCATTTTTCTACCATCTTACGGGCAATCAATGGCGACGTGACTATTGCACAATACAGGGAAAATAAAATCACTTTTCTTTAGTGCTAAGTTGCTATCATTGGACTGGAAATTTCCTCTAACCCTTTTACCAAAGCAAACTTCCTGGGTACCAGATGTCGATGTAAAGCCTCCCGCGGGATTTTTGGTACCTATCGATTGCTGCCACATACATTTAGGGCTTCCTCAGCATTTGTTTAAACCACAGCAGACGAGCCTCTTATTTTGTTCGTGGCAGTCACACGAAGTTTCTAAGTAAGATTCCCTCCATAATGTGTCGGTTAAGAGAGAGCACTCGGCTGTTAAAAGAGAACAATAATATTGCTTTCGCCATTTTCAACAAAAACCAAAATCTAAAGGTAGGTAGGACCTATTAGGCCACCGACGCTCTTGATGAGCTACATGACGTCAATAGGCTACGGTGCCTGCTTACCATCAGGCGGGGCGTAAGCTTGTTTGCCACCTAGTGGTATATAAAAAAAAACTGGTCCCCAGCGGTCTAACGGTCCGCCGTCTGCGGGCGCGGCGCACGCGGCGGGCGCTGTGCTCGCGACGGTCGAACAAAATTAAAGATACTTAGTCACTATAAACTGAAATATGTCTCGGTCTCGGTCTCGGAATGATGATGATGATGATGGTCCCCAGCGGCCTAACCGTCCGCCGCCTAGCCGAGTGCGGCGCGGCGGGCGCGGCGCACGCGGCGGGCGCGGTGCGCGCGGCGGCCGAGCGGCTTCTGCTGGCCGCGTACAAGCGCTCGCCAAGGGTGGTGCGGGCACAACTGCCGCCCGATGACAACGTGACCAGACGCAATCTGATGTACAGACACCTGTTCCAGCAGTTCGACCGGATTGATATGCAGGTACGCCGTATGACCGATTTCTGATAGTACGCCGCCGCAATTGAGTAAGGACCAATCGCAGCAAGCCAGAGTCAGAGCTGTCTTTCTGCGATTGGTTTACACTGAATTGTGTCAAAATGGCGGCGTACTATTGGAGATAGGCGGTACCACTCCCACTCACGGTCTTATGTCGACGTGCGAGTAATTTCACTTATGCGACTTTGTTCGATTTTGATTTGACTAAATTCAGAAGCAAACAGCGCGAGAACAAATTAAAGTGGAATGTATTACTTATAAAATAAGGTTTATTTTTGTATCACGACTTTTGAAAAGCGAAGCGACGAGTAATATAATATAAGTAATACAAAAATGGACTTTATTCTAAGAGTATTTGGAGCTTATTATGATAAACATACTGTTTGAATCACAGAAAATGCTCAACCAAGCACCTTCAGAAGAGCAACTGAACGGCGACCAATCAGTGGCCGACACGTCACTGGAGACCGCCAGCATCAGCCAATCGACACGCAGCGGCGTCAGCGGCATGACCAACTCCTTCGGCATGACGTCATCACTGGGAATGACATCATCTATAGGCATGACGTCATCGTACAGCTTGAAATCCATGGCGTCAAGCGTCAGTGGGGTAACCTTAGCGCCTTCCAGCTGTAGTAGCTTCAGCAACACGACTTCTAAGACCAAAAGCAGCTTGAAGAGGTCTCCGACGAAACGGTATGCCCCGAGTAGAGCTGTTAAGGATTTCTCATATCCTGGATACAATAAGCTGAGACTGGATAGTGCGGTCAGTCCGAAACACTTGCCGAGGCCGAGTACAGGTGGGGTTGAGAAGGTGAGTCTTTTCAGTTAATTTAAATTATCTTGGCATCAATATCATGATTTTGCTCTCGCGTACGAGAGGCAGGGTCCGCCTTGATGAGGATCCAGGATTTGGCAGATCAGGTAATTACAGTAGAGCGACTGCCATGTCACCTCTGTGACTCTGTTAATAGGGGAACCTGACTAATTTTGAAATCATGAAATCGACTCTTATTAAGCGCGACAAAAGGTCCTTCAGCATAATCTAAGAGACCTAAAGAGGGAGAGAAAGAGCGTGCTATGAGCCCACGAGAATCCACTCTTCGACAATAATCTCCTCCACATTAGTGGTTAACAAGCTACACTAACAAGTTTCGTCTCGCAGGTGCACTTCGAAGAGACCGAGACCCCCGAAGTGGTATACCGCCGCACGAACCGCAACACCGAAAACCGCCACTCCATGATACACTACGACCACGAACCGTCCAAACCTCAAGTGAAAGAGCGACCTGTAACCGTCTACGAACCTTTGCACATCGATTACAGGGATTCCCCGACATTTGGATCTCCTAAGGCATCCAGAAATGACGTCAGAAGCATGGACTCCTTGCCAATCGACTCTCCTCAGTTATCTAGAAATGATGTGAGATGTGACTCTGATAGAAGCTTGGACAGTCCGAAGGTGAAGCCGGATTACTTCAGGGATGTGGGTTTGGAGTCTCCGAAGCTGGTCGCTGGGTTAAGGAACCTGCACCTGGATGAGAGCAGCCAAATGGATGAGAGCGGGTATTATAGTCCTGGTAAGTGTGTAGGTATTAGTCTGTGAGGCGCCGTAGGTTATTCTTTGTAGTGATAGTTGACGTTCAGGAGACCCACAAAAAGTTGATCTCCCCGTACACAGCCAGGTAAACCAAATTTTGTTAATGACCTAAATTTCGACTTTTTATAAGTCCAGGCTGTGGATGGCACACAAGACAAACGTTTTATGGGTCTTCTGAACGTCTACTATTACTACAAAGTGGAAGTTTTCTTGTACTTGATGGCATAGGATAACCTACGTCACCCTCACAGTCTTTGATAAAAATCCATATTTAAAATCCTCCAGGCAGACGCCAGCAAGCAGCCAGCGAGCATCAGCTGTTCGAGAGCTACGAGGCGGCCGATGCCAGTTGCGATTCCACGCCGGAACCAGTCTGCAGGTGAGAGGTTATGAATGGATGAATAAATAATCTTTATTTCAACTACCAATACTCATATTTATTTATTTATTTATTCTAATAACAGAATAAATTAAAAAATAAATAAAATCATATTAAGTATTAACGTAAAATTAGGTTAGTAACCATGGTGTGTAGATTGTAGATATTTTTTTTATTTTACTCAGTGACAAACAAGCATACAGTCCATTTCAAGCAAAGCGGTATATGACACAAAAATGCAAAAGTGCAGGTCACTGTGAAGACTGAGGATATGGCTCTCTGCTGGCTACCCTATCCTTCAAACTGGAACACAATGCAAGTATTGTCGCTTGGCGGCAAAAAAAAATAAAAGAAGAGACTTTGTCGCGAAAGAGAGAGTGCGGTAATTCGTAAACTCTCAAGAGGCTATAGTGTTATTTCTGTGTTCGTAACTATCTCTTACAATTTGTGTTGAAGATTGTGTTGATAAAGTTTTATCTCGCGCGACATAGTCCATCGTGCTACGCAGGCTAGTCACGTCCCCGTGAACGTCCTTAGTTCTAAAGGACTACAGGGCTAAAGCTTCACTAGAGAAGCTGCGAGAAGCCTGTAATCCACAAAGAGATATACTTCTGGAAGAAGCTGGGCTGGCTGCTGTAGCTGGTTCTTAATCATGTAACAAGGACCGAGTTTGACTCCAAAGAATGTGCTTATTGAATCTGACTAATATCAGAAACAAAACGCGTGATAGCAAATCAAAGTGGAAAGTATTGCTCATAGGGGGGGGGGGGGGGGGGAACCCACAGGTAGGTCATACCTAACCCCCCTCCCCCCTAAACGGGGGGTAACTAAATTAAAAGTAACTAAAATCAATAGAAGATTTTCTGAGAGCCGAAGAAAAAGAAAAACATAGTTTTAATAATTGTAATAGATGGCGTTGATACAATTTTCGAAAATAAATTAAAATGAGACATTTAGATGTATAATAATGTAGGTACGCATTTAGCATTTTTCTTCTCAGAAAAGGTACTAAAACTAAGAATCTTTTCACGGAACACCCTTTCCGACTAACTTCGGTTAGCAAATTCAATACTTGAGAATCCAGTCTAAGCAGCGCCATCTATTGACCACGGCCGAACTACACTTTTAACTTTTTAAAGTAGCTGAAAATCCCTCATTAATAAATGAGTGAGTGCGGAAATTTGGCATTTTACCTCTTCAATCGTAAATGTTTGTAATAAATAAACCTAAATAATAAAGAGCTGAGATGAACATGATAAACGTAGCTTAAGCCCATGACAGCCAGGGCATCGAGCTGCTATGTGTTTTTGGTATATTGGCTCGTAAAATCCGAATTGAGTACGCGGCGTGGGTGGTGTGAATCTTACGAGCGAGCCTAGCGAGCTTGAAATTTTCCGAATTTTAGGTTAAAAGAGCGGGGGTGAATATTTAAAATAGCATAAACCAATGAGTGAGCGAGCGCAGTGAACTCGGCGGGTGTTCTTGGTATATTGGTTCTTCTTGTTCTTGCTTATAATCCGGATTGATTATGCGGCGCGGGCCGTGTAAAAGTTTAAAAATGAGCGAGCGTAGCAAGGTCGAATATTTTTTGAACTTTAAATGAAAATAGCTGGGTGTGAACTTAATAAAAGTAACATCAATGAATGAGCGAGCTCGGAATATTTGGTATTTTGACGTGGCGTGGGCAGTACCTATCAAAAGTTAAAAAAACTGCAAGTGTAGCGAGATCGAAATTTTACGATTTCTTGTTCAAAGAGCCACAGAGAACATAGGGAAAGAAACAAAGTTTAGATTTTTTGGAATTTTGCCTTTTAAAATCCGGATTGATAAAAGTAGAGTAAATATTATAATAAACTTATGAATGAGCGGGCGTGAAATTGTTGGTACTCTTGAAATCCGGATTGATCATGTGGCGCAGGCGGCTTAAATGATAAAAAAAATTTGCGAGGGCAGCGATTTAAAAAAAATTAATATTTTTACACAAAATATGTCTGATGAAGATAATAAAAATAGATAACATAAACCAATGAATGAGTGAGCTTAGTGAGCGCCGATTTTTTAATGCCCTTAAACTCCGGATTTTTCGACTCTTTT
The DNA here is from genome assembly GCA_907269095.1 of Blastobasis adustella. Classification (NCBI taxonomy): domain Eukaryota; kingdom Metazoa; phylum Arthropoda; class Insecta; order Lepidoptera; family Blastobasidae; genus Blastobasis; species Blastobasis adustella. The sequence continues at coordinate 7,310,367 of OU026132.1, forward strand.
ACAAATTGAGCTCAAAATAACTACCACCATAAACCATAATAAAAATAATAGAAACCAACGAATGAGCACGCGCAGCGAACTCGGTATTTACAGTATTTGGCTCTTAAATCAAGAAGCGAGTTAGATGCAATGCAACTGAGCTATGTGCCCTGCCTACTGCCACTTTAGCCGGGCAATCCTTAAGGCTAGTCGGTGACCTTGGTCAAAATGGCCCCTAAACCTGCGTCTTCCCTAGCGCATCGTGCGCATGCGCGTGGTGCGGCCGCGTGGTGCGCGCGGCGTCGCTGGACGCGCACTGCGCGCGCCGCTGCGTGCTGCTGGCGCGCTGCCCGGCCGCGCGCTGCCACGCCCTTGTCGAGGCGAGGGCTCTACACACGCACCTCACCGGTGAGTGCTAGGGCCCCCCACCCCCACACCCCCACCCCCACCCTCACCCACACCGCAGCAGAGGATAGCGCCGCTGCGTGGTGCTGACTCTACACTTATCCTACGTCAAGGCTAAACCTCCCCAACACATATTCTACTCCAATCCTTTACTTACTCTACACCTATCCTTCGCCAATCCAATACATACTCTACACGTACCCTATTTTTTTTAATTATAACATATAGCATGTAAGATTTGAAAACAAGCCTTAATAACACCTATACCTAAAAATAATCAAAGTGACTTAGTCACACAATATAGACAAATATCAAAACTTTGTGTTTTTGGTAAAATACTTGAGAAAATCGTTACAGCACAGTTATCACAAGCCGTTCGTTGTCACATATCAGAGAACCAGCATGGTTTCTTTAAGTCGCGCAGTGTAGACACCAACATGGTGTTATTTACGGACACATTATTAAGTGCCATGGATAATAACTGTCAAGTGGATGCCGTGTACACTGACTTTTCAAAGGCTTTCGATAAAATTAACTATGATCTGCTTCTAAAAAAGCTCATGTAGATCGGTGTGCATGGCAGCTTGCTAAGATGGATTGAGTCCTACATTAGAAACCGTAGTCAAGCAGTTTGTTTAAAGAGCTGTCTATCTGGTTATCTGGACGTGACCTCAGGGGTTCCTCAAGGCTCTCATATCGGTCCAGTTCTCTTTATATTGTATATTAATGACATCAGCCAATTTTTCGTGAACAGTTACTACTTACAATATGTTGATGATACTACATTGTACAGAATCATAAAGTCCAAAGACGACTGCCTTAAACTGCAGTCTGATCTAGAATCTCTTACACGATACTGCTCCATAAATCAACTATATTTAAACATCGAAAAGTGTAAATTAATAACATATACTAGAAAGACTAAACCAATACTTTTTAATTACACTCTTCAGAATAATACATTAGAACGAGTTAGAAGTATTCGAGATCTTGGGATTATTATGGACGATAAAGTGTCATTTGACTTACATATGTATAGATCATATAATATACAAAGCATTAAGAAGTTTGGGATATATCTACAGAGTCAGTAAGCCATTTAATAAGACGTTAACTTTTAAAATGTTATACACTGCTTACGTTAGATCTTTCTTAGACTTTGGGAGTGTTATATGGAACCCTAACTATCAATGTCATATTGACAGAATAGATAGAGTCCAAAAAAATTTGTTAGGTATCTTAATTATCGTAATCATAGTTACGAGTCCTATACGAAATCCCTTGTTAAGTATAATATGTTGTCTCTTTCTGACCGGCGAAAACAGTTTGACATTATTTTTCTCTCAAAAGTAATAAATTTCCAAATTGACTTACCCAGTCTGCTTACCAGAATTCACCTCAACACAAGAATTCGTTTGCCTGTTAGACTCTCACGTCAAAAACCAAATATTTTCACACCCCCTTTTCTTAAAAAAACCTATACACTTAATAGTTTTGTGTCTCCTAGCCTTAACTTATACAATAAAGAATTGTCAAATGTAAATATATTTAACACTTCTAAACAAAAGTTGTGTAACTCACTTTTCAATGTTTCACTCGCCTATTGAAAGCGCACATATTATTATGTTTCTGTTTTTCGAATATGTAACAAGTACATTATCGGCCTCTTGTTATGCTGTTGTACAGCTTGAACTCTCTGGCACACCCAGGTACTTTACTTTAGTTAAGTTGGTTTGCTCTTTTAACATGTCCGGTTTATTTACAAGGCTCAAATAAGTTAAATTTCTTTTGTTATTATTTGATATTTGGCACTATAGGTCGATAAACTGAAATCAAAATATATTGCAACTACCACTGTAAAATTACTTTTTTGAAAAAAAAGAGAAGAGAAACGTTACTAGCTGATAATATAGCTTTCTATAGGGGAAAGAATTTTTAAAATCAGTTAAGTTGTTTTGAGTTTATCCATTACAAACAAACAAACCGTCAAACAACAAAATCTACCTCTTTATAATATTACTCTATAATGGTTCCCAAGTCGATTTTTTTACCACTTTTAAAGACAAGTACACCATAATCGAATCGAAATATGGGGGATAAATCATAAATATAGAACTCTGAATCTAGAATATTCGCCCATCTTTCCAGAAGAATGCAGTATGAGCCAGGGCGGCTGGAAGGCGTGCCAGCGCTGCGGGGCGGCGTTGCGGGCGGACGACAACTCCTACCACAGTTGCATACGTAAGCTACTATACCTAAGTCTATACTTTCATAGCAAAGCCCAGTAGGAAGCTCGGTTTGAGCTTCCTATATTGTAAGGCATTGCCATAATCTTCATGCTTAGCAGGCGGCTATATATAGCCATATACTAATTACTCTTTTCTGAGTTATGTATATTAGTTTAATGCTAACTTATGCTCTTACGGTGAAGGAAAACATCGAGATGAAACTACATTCAGGCGACTGAATGAGTAACCATGATCCAATCTGGTCAGACTCCTCTATTACCAGAATCACGGAGGTCACATGGCAGTCGCTCCACTGTAATTATCTGATCTGCCAAATCTTGGATCATGGTCAAAGCGGATCTCGGGCCCTAGAGCGCGAGAGCACAACTGGGACATTGACGTCAAGATGATGAGGGTGGGCGTGAAAAATATGTATAATAAGTTAAAGGTAACATTTAAACAGACACATCAGCTAGTATTAAAACAATATATCTTCACTCCACAGCGATAGGCATGGACGAATGGAAATGTCCTTACTGCTTAACCAACATCCTGGCGCGTGACCTACCCTGGCAGAGACACCTCATGCAGTGTCCAAGAAACCCGCGACGCAACCAGAACATGTAAGGAGATTGGCAGGCTATTGGAAATATAGTGGAATAGAATGGAATGGAAGTGCCGTTGGGTTTTACTTGTTTCTTATTTATGGATAATTTTCAAGCGGATTTGAAATACTGAATCTGGTTTGACCATGATCCAAGATTTACGTGATCTGCGAAGTCTTGGATCATGGTCAAGCCGGACTTCGGGCCCTTGTACGAGAGCATAACCGGGACACGATGTATTTTTTTATTTATTAAAGCGGATTTGACAAGTTAGTAAGATCTAAGAGAATCTTAAATATCATAGGATTCTATCTTTGCCTATTTTATTACATTATAAGCAGTAAAAAATGCCAATCATCAAAGTTGATAATTCAATAATTGATTGATTTAATAACATTGTAAATTTTTTATATTTTAGAAAAGAATCGATCAACGCCATCTATCGATTTTTTTAGAACCGAACTTACTGGATTATAAGTGAATTGATAGATTTAAAAAAAATCAGCATAACGTTCGACATAATAACTGAAGTTGGTATAACAAATGGGCCAAGCTCACTTGGAATTACCATTTCTTTACTCAACAGAACTTTAGTATTATAGGATAAAATTTGGAATGTGTGCCATCTTTTAGAAGAAATTATAGAGTTGTGGTTTGAACCCAACCTCTTGCCATATGATATGGTATTTTAAGAGTGAATAAGTGCCCCAAGACATGATATGTAGGATATTGTAAAGATTGAAGGTAGTTTTATGTGGAGGTAGGTAGCTGGGTTGATCCGGAGTGGTCTGTACCTATCATAAAAGATATTTTTAATTTGTCTGATATCTCATGAAGATTTATAAAATAAAGTGATAAAATAAAATAAAATTATAGTGATTACCTACGCATATGTAGAAAAACAAATACTGTTCAAGTTGATTACCTAATAGCAAATTAGTTTTCATTTCATTGATTAACTTATTACATAAATAACTTATTTTGGTAAAAGTAATATTTTTTACAATGTGAGGAGAGTGCTCAAACTGCAAAATATGACACGTCCTTATCTTTTTAACATGAATACGTAACGAATTGTACCTTAATAAATTTTAAATATTGTTTTATTAATTATTTAAATAATAAATTCAATTACATAGAAAATAAAGTACCTACTGCAAGATTTAGAGTTAACAATAATTTCAAATCGGTTATGTTTGTCTACAACTACTTGAGGTATCTTTGAAGGAAATTTGCTACCTTTTAACTCGTTTGTGATTTGATATTTATGTTTTAAAATCGAATTTGATCTCTTCAAAGTAGTGTAATAAATTAGTAATAGGTAGTGTATCTACTCAATTAGAAATACATTATAAACAGTTTGACATTTTGTTTGTGTGACAATATCACTAAAAAACAAAGTAAAAAGTGTCAATATGTTAGTACCTATACCTACTTAAATAAATTGATAAATACTTGCCATAGTAGTAAATAGGTACCAAATCTAAAGTATTAATTAGTATTAGAACTTGAGCCGTCATTCCAATTTATTGACATTAGAACAAAAAACTTCTAAAGGTTTCTATACTTTAATATAAGGGGCTTCTAAATCGGGCAATATTTTTACTGGCTGCAACACAGTGACCGTCGGCCATTTTTTCCTATTGTTGATTCAGCCACACTCTAATGTTGCAGCACAGCCACACTCTAATGTTTCCAGCAATAGCATATACATACAAACCCTGTTGCAAAAAAAACATGTGCAATTTTTCACAATCGAGACAATTTGGAGACCTTGGTTCTCCCCTGGGAACTTTCTGGGTGCAATCTTCATGGGTAGCATAAGTAAAATAAATAATCGTTTATTTACCATCTTACAAAAAAATATGTACCTAAAATAAACGTAACAGAATTAAAAAAAAAACAAATACATAAATACATAACAAAAAAAAACGAATTGAAAATGTACTCGTAAATGTAATGTAAGTGTGCCCGCGACATCGCTCGCGCCGCGAGAGAGCCTATGTTTCCCTCCCTCAATATTAAGATGAACAGCGCGCGAGAGCACACTTGTGCTTACCGTGCTGATTATGCATTTTGATTCCAAACAACCTGTGTATAAAATCGAAATTTCGACGCAAACCTTCCCACTGTAGTCCTAAATGGCTTTTTGTATCAGTTAGGTACCTTAGGAACTCGAAACCTCTTTAATCCATGCTCTAGATATGCTTGATCATATTGCACCCAGAAAGTTCCTAGGGGAGAACCGAGTTCTAAAAATTGTCTTGATTGTATGAATATTGCCTATGAGCCCGTATTTTTTAAAAGAGTTTAGTTTGCCGTGAGTAACGAAGTGCCAACATTGCAACCACTTAAAACATATTGCAGTATGCAATAGAAGCCTCTTTATACTTACTTGGAGTCAGTAAATATTATAATAAGCAGTACAGATAAATTACTAAATTTTAAACTACAACAAACTATTTGTTAGCTATGTGTCTAATACGCAGTTCGTCCAAATTGTAGATTTAGGGCGGTATGCAGCAAATTTATAAACGTAATTAAGCTTAAGATAAACACAAAACGACGTTAAACATCATTCTTAAATGTGTTTAAGAATTCTGTGCAAGCTGCCATTAGGTGATTTCATATTACTGACTCTAATTACAGATCAAAGTATACACTGTATCACAGCTTCTTTGTCCGTTTTTGCCGTCCACTAAATACGGAGTCCGTCTAGCTTTATTTGTTTATTTGGGGTTGTATAAAATTATATGTTTGTGTGTTGTGTGGGGGGGGGGGAGGTAACGTCATTTAAAGTTCCACTAGGTGGCGCCACTGAAGCATGAGGTACCTACTGTTATGAAATTTAAAATCATAAAGACAATAGGTTTTTGTGTATTGAGGTGAGCATAAAGCGAGTAACACATCGTCACCTTTTTTTTTAACAATTTATGTTAAATTATAAAACGTGCTATTGCTCAGAATCAAACGCTTAAGTTGACAGTTGTAAGCCAATAAAACGGCGGTATTTTGACACTTTTTTTACATTCTGTCGAAGTCTAACTGCCGGTGGCGCCATCCTGTAGCATACTGCTCCATTATGTAGCATTCCACTACGCATGTCCACTTACATTGTTATTTTTATATGGGTATAATTTTCCTTCTATTTTAGTAATTCGGTTAGAATTATTATGTGTTTAGTATATGTTCGAAAGGAAATTGGTTATTTTATAAAATACTATAGTGTTAGTCAAATGGATTTCATTTTTAGTTGTTCATTTTACGTTATTGTAGATTTAACTTAGTTTAGAACTTAGGAAGACGTTGATGGGGCTACTTTGGTATCCTGGGGCTACATTGATTACTTATTTTTATGCAAACAAAGCATGCCATACATGTGACATCCCTGACAACTAGCAATACTGTAAATCAGCCATTTTTCCCTTAGCACTTACCAGAGAAAAGTGAGTGATCAATGTAGCCCTTGCATATCAAAGTAACCCCAATTTACAATGTAATGATAAATACAACAAATGTACAAGAAAAAGAGGCAGTGAATGATATACCTATATGGGTGTGAATGCCTGTGTGGGTATGAACATGGCAGTGTTTGTATGTAGCACTGACTTACCCAGATTTTCACGCGGGATTTTGTATGATTGCCATTGCATATTGAAAGCCATTTAGCTGTAGTAACTAGATATAACATAATAATCATAGATGCATTATGCCTGTCATAATCTCACTCCAGGCTTGCCATTTTCTGGTGAATTTCATCGAAATCACTCCAGTGACTTTACCATAAGAACTTCTTATGCGAAATCAGTATGAAAAAACCTCTCTTAGGTTGCAGATGCCCTAGACGACGGTAGTCACTTTCCATCAGGTGGACTGTCCGTCCATTGGTTTCCATAGGCAATAAAAAAAAATTACTAACCAAGCCTGCTTTACCAGCGGTTTCATCGCATCAGTCAATGCCATCTATCGGTAATTGTAGACTATGAGGGTAGCGTAGGTTATCCTACGTCATAGAGTACAAGAAAAATTCCACTTTATAGCGATAGTAGACGTTTAGGATAGCCACAAAACGTTGGCCGCATTCCGCCGTGCCTTTCCGCCATCGGGAAACACGAACCGGGCTAACGCATCCTTATGTCGTGGATCTTCCAGCTATCCGCACGAGCCGCTTTGGCTCGACCTTTATAATGCGTACGGCTAAGGAATGGAACACGTTGCCTGCGAGTGTGTTCCCTGATCACTTTAATCTAGACGCCTTCAAGGCTAGAGTGAATAGGCTGTTCCTAGACAGGCATGCTCCATCTTCGGCCGCATCGTCACTTACCACCAGGTGAGATGGCGGTCAAATGTCTGGATAGTATGAATAAAATAAAAATATAAAGAAGCCTGTCCGAGCAAAGGTTGTCACATTTTTTTTTATTTTTTTATTGACACTAGTGACTACAAATTGGATTTTTTCTCGTATTCGATGACGTAGGATAGCCTACGCCCTCACGGTCTATTGCCACATTGAGTTTAGGTTAGAGTTAAATTAGCTTACGATAGTTTTAGCTTATTATTGTAATATACCACATCACCCACTGTGATATTGGGTTGAGGTCGTTTCGACATGAATTCTGGTATTGAGCGTGGCCCTTCAGTTGACGGTTTAGATTGTAACATTAACTTTTAAGGCTCTTGTATCGCGTTTGAAGGCTGGAAGGGGTGTGAAATTCACCGTGTGTTCAGAAATAGCTCTAAAGTTGTTGTAGGAAAGTCTGTTTTTCTGTGTACAGTGAAACAGGTTTCAGTGGTATGGTATTTAGATGTCGTGCCACTTTGATCTTTGTTGTCAAATAGTAGTCTCCTCTGCAGAATTTAGTGCCTGTTATTATGTTGGCAGTACAATACTACCATGCGACCACGTACCTGAAGACGCAGCGTGTGTAGGCCTTCCACGAGGTGGACCGACGACCTGGTAAAAATGGCAGGTACCAGCTGGAGGCGCAAGGCAAAAGACCGGCGTTTGTGGTGATCTCTGGGAGAGGCCAGTGCCCAGCAGTGGGTCTTCCGGCTGATATGATGATGATGATGATGAATAACATATGTACTAGATTTTGCAAAGGAATCTACAGTATGAGTTCTATAAACTTTTTCCAGAAAAAAACAAGTTTTCGTTGAATGATATGGGGAATTTTAGATCTCTGAAAGCCTTCAATTCTCTATCTTTTCTTCGGCACCTGCCTATGCCTTCTCTATTAGAGAATAACAAAATCGAAAAAGTATCTGCTAGAAAAGAAGACACATTCTTTTCTAGACAAACTAAAGGCTGCTATTTTTGTAGATACAATTTCCTGAACTCTCTCTCTCTCTATAAAAAAAAACCCAAGCGAACTATAAAACAAAAATTGATAAGCTTGTCAATTTTAAATTAAGGATAGTAATAAATGTAAAATAAAATATATTTAATAAAATAGAATTAAAATATGACGTTTGCTAAATAAAATATGGACAGTAAAAATTATTGGCAAATATTTTGGTACGACACATACAGATATAACAATTTTTATAGAACTTTCTACTTAATTTTTATATAAATCCATTTGACTGACGCTTGTATTTCTGATATTTATTGTATGGATATAAAAAATTGTACTCTTTTGCAAAGATATACGTTTTTATAAAATATTTTGCTACTTTCTTCGCACAAAGCAAGATATCTACTACTTAAAATTTCGGCCAGTTTATGGAATGATGAAACATCATATTTATTTGATTCGAAAAATGTCAATATTAACTACTATTGTAATGTATTATAACTATTCGGACTGAATGTAAGGTAGGTACTCATAAAATATGAATTTGGGGGTGGGTCTGAGTGTAAGTAAATAATAATTTTGTGCAATATGAATTACAGGAGAATAAAGTACAGGTTTTGATATTTTATATTGATATTGTTTATTAATAACTGTTCAATATTTAAGTTAAGTACAATTTGTTTTTGACTCGATATTGTTATTTTTACTGTTGTGTTAGAATTGTCATGTACGTACAGTACAGAGAGAACTGACTCCCTTACCATGCATTTAATATATGCTAGGAGGGTCCATTCACTCTACAGCTGACTATACATAACGTCCCGCCTTTTTCTCATGGGCGTAGGCCAAATGTCATGTGAAGTACTATGAAATGAACAAATCACATTTCGTTATTTCAATTGGTTACTTTATTGTACTGTATAATCATCACCCATGCCTTAAAAATCGGTTTGGGGTATTCAGATGAGTTGGTTAAGACGTGGTTGTTATCGCGAGGGCGAATGATTGTCAATATACGGTTTGGAAACAACTTGTGGTGTTTTATTTGTTGACTATAACTTGGTAACATCCTATCCGAAATTATGTTCCAATAGAAAAGGCCAAAGAGCCGTAAGCCTCAGGGATACGTGGGAAATAGGTGCCTGAACCTGCCGGTATCAGAAAAGTGGCCCCGTGGGCGACCCAAAAATTGATGGATTGACATCGCTGAGTCGGATGCGAGACCCAACGGCTAACGACGCGAGGATGCTGGAGATCGGGCGTAGTGGAGAACAATGAGTAGGAAAGCGGACCCTGGCAGAGGCCGGGATAAACGCTAGGGTGATGATGGGAAAATGACAAAAAGCGCGACAGCGATGACACTGAAGTTTTGCGGTTTTGAGGTTTATTCAATGTAGACCTCCCTGGTGTTGCTGTGGGATCCATATAAGGGGTCTATAGGCAGCGGTGACCACTTTCCATCAGGTGGCCCGCTTGCTTGTTTTTTTTATGCTACTCAGTGACAAACGAGCAGACAGCCCACCTGATGGCAAGTGGTAACTGTCGCTTATAACATCTACGATTCTTACATTTAGGTTGCAGGTAACAAAAATGCAAAACCGCAGGTGCGTTGTCACTGTTAGGACTACGATGAAATGCCTCATGCCTGAATTGCGCTGGCTATCTTATCCTTCAAACTAGAACACAACAATGCAAGCATTGTTGCTTGGCTGCAGAAATAGATAAGAGGGTGGTACTCACCCAGGCGTTGAATACGTTATGTTTGCCTACATAAAGAAAAAACTTAAAACAACTAGAAAGAAAAATCTTGTTAACATTCGAATTGTCAAATATAATCAATTTATCTTACAGTTAGCGTACAATAACCTACAACAAATACAAAAATCACGTACTACTCGTACTTTGAGTGTTCCCATTTGAAACTTCAGGGTTCTTTTCAGCTTTCGTTTCAGTATTTTCAGCATCAGCTGCATCATTTTCAGGGGCATCGGAGCTCTCGGGGACATCTGAAGCTTTCTTGAACTTGTTGACATCTGAAAATTTTAAAACTTTAGTAAGGTTCCTACTTACTTTTCTATTTTTATCTGTGGGACGTTTCCGTTTTTTTATGGTACGTTTTCGTATGGTAGCCATAATGTACGGATTTGAAGCTTATGGTGATGTATGTAAATAAGGTAAACTATTATTCATATAAATTTAAAAATGTTTTCGCTTTTCCTTGAGATGGATGGACAGACCTTATAAAGGTCGTAGGGAGCCAATGGATGCAAGATACAGCAAAAAAAGGAGTCGATCGATGTGGAAGGATGGGGGAAGCCTCTGTCCAAATATAATTAACACCCTGTTACACTATTAACAATGTCGAATCGGGCACTCATTTTCCCATGTCGTAACTAGTGATGAAAGAATTATAAAACGGTAAAATAACTCCCATTTCATTACCAGGGAAAAATTTGGGATCGTTTCATCACCAGTGATAAAAAATTGGTACGAAATAATACAAAGGGTAACCCAGACAACAGAAATTAAAATTCATCGCAACAATTTCTACCCGACTGAGAATGGAACCTGCATGATACACTATCCACTAAACGACACAGGCTGTTAGTAAGAAAAACAATTAAATTTCAATTAACTACCCACCATATTTGCTATAATCAGCTCCCAACAGCCGTAGATAATGCACAGTGTCAGGCGTAGCTGTGTAGGCTCTCAACGAGTTGACTCCGCGCCAGCCCACCAGTGTTAGCTGGAGACTGGTCTCCGGGTCCTGGTATTCCAGGATGCAGCTGCCTGTCGCTGGAAAGGGAAGAAATATCGGCTTACTTTGCGAACAGAAAGTGTGGAGGAGCTCCTCCATACACCATGGTGTATGGTGGAGAGAAACATATTTCTAAGACAGTATAGTCCATTCGCGTTAACAAAATAGTAAGTAAAGGTTAGGTAGGTTTTCACAGTGGAGTAAAAATTCAAATAATAAAAAAAAGATTAAGTATATTAATGGATAAAAATCTACCTCAAATTAAAAAGAATGTCAAGAACATCCCTTTGCGTAGCAGCCAGACTAATATTTGCTATTTATTTAAACCAGCAAGGTATTGACTCTCAACAAGGTATTCACAGCAGGTCAACTGGTCACTGTGATTGACTCTTTCTAATTTGTTGCGATCCATTAGTTAAGGGGCGGGGCTAAGCCGGCGGACAAAGATGACTCAATATTTTCTTATTGCGAATGAACTATACTCCCTCGTGCGAGAGAGCACAACCGGGACATTAATATCAAGATGATGATTATTATTATTATTGAATTACTAGAAAATAGTAAACTAGATAGCGATAGATTTGTCAGGACTGTAGCAAGTGGAACAATGTGATCTCTGCCTATCCCTGCGGGGAAAAGTTGTGATTTTTTTTTGCCACCTATGTGGTATACATAGGTGGCAAACAAGCTTACGGTGTGCCTGATGGTAAGCAGTCACCGCAGCCTGTGGACGTTTGCGTTACCAGAGGCATCACCCACGCGTTGCCGACCCCGTAAAAACCTTTACGCCCCTTTCTTGAACAACTCCATGCTGTACTCTCCAGGGAAAACCTCTCCAGGTAGCATGCAAGCAACCCAAACCCACTTACCAAAATCCTTGACCAGCTCCCTGGTGTGTTCGCTGAACAGCTTCAAGTCCGGCGGGTTGCTGGGGTTATCGCTCTGCAGCACCAGCACCAGGTCTTCTTTGAGGATCCGCAGACGCCTGGACGCGCCCACGGAGTGCGATATGCTGGGCAGGCCTTCTTGGGATAACCTGGGAGGGAGATAAGAATGTACAGAAAACAGCATAATGATCTATTGGAAATTAGTATAAAAGTAGCTGACATTGCATATTACGTCTATAGACGCTAGTTCATTTTATACCGGTTTTGGTAGGTCAAGCTGGGATGGAGATAAGGGTTCAGCTTCTTGAATATACAGAAGACAGTGTAGTGTAAGAACTACAAAACCAGTATAAAAGGAGTTAACATTGCTATGCGCGTCTGCGGAGACGGTGGCTCATCTTATACCAGGTACTCATTGTTTACAAGTCAATGTGCGGGAAATTTTTGAATTTCATGATACATTTAAAATATATGTATAGATAAAATTGTAAATTAACGTATTTGTATGGATCCTCGACCATTTTTGTTGTTAATTTTTCACTGAATTCATCATTCAAATTCTGTTTTATTAACGCAATCTTTCTCTAAGAGATGCTTAGGCGTTGTTGCATTTAAAAAAATAAAATTAAAAATACAATACAGTTAAATTATGATTATACACTTTAAAATGGGAAAGAAGCTGTGCTACCGTTTTCAGTAGTTCTTGCATGAAGGAGTAACGTTCATCCATCTAAATTTCCAACCATGATTACAAACTTTGGCAAATATAATTTTCTTTATCTACACTCAAAGCGTAATTGGATTACATATTCGAAAACAATTGTTTAAGGATACACTTTTTTCACGCAAGTCTATAAAAATTTTAAAAATTACTTTTCGTTACAGCATTTCCCATACTATATTCATTACAGCTGTATCGAAAAATAACTTTTTAATCATTATGCAACACTTTTCTTTTTTAAATTTTTGTCGAGCGCCGGGACACGGCTCATTGTAGGCTGAATACCTAAATATCATCAACAAATTCAAACTTCCTGTTTATATTTGTGATCAGTTCATAGTCTGTGGTTGTGATTGTGTACATTTGGAATTATTTTCCCGCTAAACAGAATATTTTTCTAATTGTTGTAATTTGTGTTGGCGATGTTTTTTCTTGTTTGAAGCAAATAAATTGATAAATGTGAAAGTGGTAAAGTGAATTTGGCTTGATATCCTCGAGGCGTAGATACAACAGAACTGACTCGCAGTTACTTTCAGCAAAGTTGAAAAAATTATAGGTACGAAATTTTAACATGAAAATATGAGTGTAGATAAAGTAGTGTATGCAACTGCATATAATTAGGTATTGAAACACTCGTGTCAAACTATTATCATACTCGGCTACGCCTCGTAGGATAAACAGACACTCATGTTTTAATACCCCCTTTTATATGACAGTTGCATAAACTACTATTATTTTCCCATTGCGAAGCAGGCTATGGTCCACCACCATCTAGTGGCACTTCTGGAAAGTATATAAAACTTTACTCACCTAAAAGCGCAAGTCATGTTCTTGTTGTCGCACCGAACGAAAGTCTTGACACCCGTATTTATTATCTTTATTTTATCTTCATTCCGGGACACCACATCTTTCACGATAGGCGAGACTAAGTATATATTCTTCTTTTTGCCAACATGACACCTCGTCAGCAGACATTTGGCGTCAATCTCTGGCTTGAGGGCGTAGAACTCCTTTATCGAAGGGAAGACATCTTCATCATCGCCTTTGAAGAAGACGAAAGGATCTTCTCTGTAGCCACCCATTCGTCTTCTCTTCTTGGGTGGTTCTTTCTTCTCCTCCTGCTTTTTCACAGGTGTTTCGGCGTTGTCTGCTTCTTTCTCCCATGGCAAGGGGGCAGTCTTCTCTAGTACGGCGACAAAGAATCCGCCCGTGTCTTGGTGGTGCGGCAATATTCTTATACTGGAAAGAGAGAGAGTGTATAGTATTCAGTTGTACCTTCTTATAATGTGTGTAGGTGGTATTATAAACCGCAAGCGTACGAGCGACTCTGGAATATCTAGTAACTGTGAAAGCTTTTTGTCATTGAAAATGAAAATATTCAATAAGAGTGATTTTTCATAACAGTTTACTACAAGACTCAGGGCCCCTCCCACGAAAGGAGAGGCTATTGCCATAATCTCCACGCTTGGCAGGCGGGTTGGAGATCGCAGTGTTATAAATATAACAATGGAAAACGCAGCTGCCTATTTTCCAGCCTATGGAGACTGTTCTGTCGTCGTACCAGCGCATCAGAGGTCTTCCCTGTGGACGTCTTTCACCCTACGGTCTTCACTCCACCAATGATTTGCACTATGAATCCCGCTTTCTGGCTATTACCAAACAACCTATCAGTCTTTCTTTTTTTTGCGTTAATGTCCCGGTTGTACTCTCGCGCACGAGGGCCCGGGGCCGCATTGACCATGATCCAGGATTTGGCAGATCAGGTAATTACAGTGGAGCGACTGCTATCTGACCTCCGTGACTTTGCTACCAGGGGAACCTGACCAGATTGGATCATGGTGACACATTCAGTCACCTGAATGTGCAGGTTTCATCACAATGATTTTCCTCACCGTAAGAGCATTGGTTAGTATTAAACTAATATACCAGTACCAACCATTTATCCAAAGCAAAGCGGTCCAGCTCCTCCGGCGCCGGCGGGAACATCTGCGGCCGCACCACGGTCTGCCATCTCTCCGGTACGTCCTCGTATTTCTCGTAGAACACCATGTCCTTGGACGCTGGACGCCAGTACGTCATGCCTGGGGAAACAGGTGACCTGAGTGGTTCAGTTGGTTAACGTGCCGGTCGCCACACCGAGGTTCCGGTTTCGATTCCCGAAATTGAAATGATGAATTTCAATTTCTGTTACAGGTCTGAGTGAATATGTATAATAAGTATGTATTAAAAAAAAAGTATATAAGTAGTTAATCAGTTATCTAAAACCCATAACATAAGCTTTGTTTACTTTGGGGCTAGATGGCGCTGTGTAAATTTGTCAAAGCATATTTATTAATTTCTTATTTATACATTAGTTTTTACAAAGCTTTCCGTGTAACTAAAACATCGTCATGTTTGATGTTATCGCAAAGATAGCTCGACCTTGTTGCTTTATGCCGTGCAACTGAACTTCAACCTTATGAGGTTATTATATTTGACTAAATTCAGTAGCCAAAATTCAGAAGCAAAAAGCGTGAGAGCAAATCAAAGTGGAATGTTTTACTCATGAAATAAGGTCAAGTTTTGTATCACGGCTTTTGGAAAGCGGAGCGACGCCTAACATACTATTAGATACTTAAATGGACCTTATTCTATGAGCAATACATTTTTAATTTGCTCTCACGCTATTTGCTATTGAATTTAGCCTTATTGTTTGCCTCTAGAGCTAGAGCTAGTCGAGCGGCTCCAATGAGAAGTTTCACAATATCAAAATCCACCAGATGGTCCTACTGAGTAAGGTCTGTTGGCCAAATAAACCTATAGGCTATAGACATATTAAAACCCTCATTCGAATGGGTTATCCAGCTATGCCCTTTCTCTACTAAAGTCATCTTAAGTTAATATAAGTAATATTAATTATAAGTATATTATTATGAATAAATAAGATGACTTTACTTTAAGATTACATATACAGGGTGTTTCATAATATATGTATAAAGCCGTGAACTGGGTGGAGTGCTACACGTATTAAAACGATAGGTACAATCATTTTTTTCTTGCGTGGAATAGTTAGCGAGAAAATGACTATCGAACTTTTTCTTTTTCAATGTCGATTATGACATTTTAAAAACGAAGGACCGCATCTCTAGAAATCAGTTGTAATAGGTTAATCAACCGCCGACAAACGCCCCGCCCCGCCACGGGCCGAGGCGAGCCGGCCTGTGGCGGTGCCTTTGATCTACGGCGCGGCTTCCATTGACGAAATTTACCTACTTTCGTGTCGTGTTCGTTCATTCGATTTAGTTGTTCACTTGAAATAGAGCTGCGCTTCAACGTAGTCGATATGATTATTTATCTTTAAAAACGAAGATTTTTTAATGAAAATTAAAATTCAATGTCCGGATAATTTGAAGTCGCTAGTGTACTCTTTGCAAGCTATACTTTAACACCCTTTCGGCTTTATACATGTATTACGTAACACCCTGTATACATACTTTATCTAATATGAAATTGCATTTTCTAACCTTTACGATACTTCAACCCCGGCAACATCCCACTAACATCAACCAGTTTCAAGCTATCGCCAGACTCCCTCAGCAGCCGGTGGACCACCGCCTCGTTCTCGACCGGGTTGAACGAGCATGTCGAGTAGACGAGCCTACCGCCTACGGCCAGTAGCTCGGACCCACGTTTCAGGACACGGTATTGGATGCTGGAATATATCAACAATAAATAAATCACCATCAGCCCATAACAGTCTTAGGAAAGGGGAGGTTATTGCCATAATCTCTACGCTTGGCAGGCGAGTTGGAGATCGCAGTGTTATAAGTACTTATAACGATGGAAAACGCTGCTGCCCATTTTCCAGCCTACGGAGACTCTAGATCATATGCCTCGAAATATTAGTCGAATTGTACGACACCCACGAGTGTAAGGGGTTGGTGCTATTCTACTCTGCCGGACACCACACGGCGAAATAAATAAATAAATAAACATAGCGCAATCTTGTGAAATTTTTAAATTTCAATTTTACATCTACAAATACACGTATAAGGTAGAAATGATTAATATTTTTTGCCTGAGCTTGGATAATAGGATGTCAGTATCAAGTAAGTAGTACAGGAACTTACTACGATAGAAACAGTCGGATAACCCCAGACCAAGTTCACTTAAACTCAAATATTTTCTAAACTACTAAACCAATTTTAATGAAACAAAGCTAAGAACCATCTCGATTAAACTGGCTTTCAAATAGAGAAAACTGCATCCAAATCAGTACATCCGTTCGGGTGCCAGACAGATACACAAAGTCACAGATACACACGTCAAATTTATAACCCCTCTTTTTTTGTCGGGGGTTAAAAACCCCGACTGCTATTATATTAAAACTGTCAAGCAAAAAATTCTTCTTAGAGTACCTAGAAGTTATTTATATTTTTGAAATCACCTTTTGAAGACCTTTATTTTGATACCCCACTCAATAAGTTTTAGAGAAAAAAGTTTTGAACAGTCACAAAATTGGACCTGAAGCCGCCATTTTATTTTTACAATTTTAATGTAGGTACTCAGTGTCTTATTTGCAGAGTGAGAAGCTTGGCTTACCCGTGTAAATTATTCCCATTCCCATTGGACCACTTCAGCCAGATGTCTGGGTTCTTCCGCAAAGTCGCGTCCCCGGAGCAGGGCACGTCGCACAGTATCCTGTCGAACTTCAGCGGCTTCGTTGTACCGGGGTTCTGTAAGTTATACGCCATATGAGAGCGTCGGTGGCCTAGTGGCTGACGGGTCGTATTTGTAGGCGAGAGGCGTCGCGTTCGATCCGCAGTGCCGCCATGTACCAAAATGACCTTTTCTGAGATATGTACGTTAGTTGAGCAGTAACCTATTGTTACGTGCTAGGCATCGTTATTTGGAGTGAAACGCTGATGATAAGTTCCGAATGTTTATTCTCTTTCAAGGTTGCCACTAGTTCCAAGTCGCTGATTTTCCACAATCGCTGGTCTCTCTTAGTCCTTAAGTATCGCCGAAGTCGTAGGATGTCACAGGTTCTCGCAGGTTATCGCTCGGCATTCGCTCCGAAGTTACCTCTCCGGTAGTCAAAATTGAACTGTCTCACGCCATACTGCCTGCTGTTTATACAGGGTGTCCCGTAAGTCGACGTCAAGCCGGAATCGGGTGATAGTCCAAATCATAATAGTTACTAGAAAAATAAAAAATAAAATCTAAGTCTTGAATTTTATAAATTATAGGCATTTCTTTTTTTTTCGAGAAAATGTACACCCTGTGATGGTTTTTTAGCTCCTGTTGCTACAAATCTTTACTTTATTTCAATTTTATTTTTCTTATGTAATCCCGAATAGTGCTAATCTAACCTATTACTTAGAATTCTAAGTCAACTGCTCCAGCTTGGAAGAAAGTGTCACATTATGCCGTAATGAATAGACAATTAATATTTCGTCCAACTTTAACGGACTGTACTGAAAAAAAAAAGTACTACGCCAGGTTGGCAAGTAGCACTAAAAGTTGACGCATTTAATAAGGATTCTAAAATGGTATAATACTTGCTACATTATTTCTTTGATTACGGGGGAAAAAAATTCCTTCAAGAAACCCAGTTTCGAAAAATTTTTTATTACCTACTAAAAATTATTCTAGTGCGTTCAAAGCTTGCCTAAGACCGAGTGAGACGGAGAGTCATTCATGAAGTGTGAGTGAGACAGGTAGTGACGCTTTCGAGTCAAATATTCTAATGGGTGAGTGAGACAGATAGTGACGCCACTTTTTTAATATTGGCACACGCAATACAGATCAGTACGTTACGCTCCTTCGTTTACTACGCATCTTTCCGTATTCGTTCGTGTTATATCGTACTTTCGACTTTTTGCTTCGTTTATTGGACTTGTTTATTTGCTTGTGATTTGGACAGTTTCGATCTCTTTACAACGACCTTTGCTTTCTCCTGGACTATCGTGTGATTGTGTAGTGCCACCATGCCTGTGTACACCACTCAGGAATATGCCAACATGCACTTTATTTATGGCGAATGCAGAGGGAATGCTAGTGCTGCGGCTAGACTGTATCGCGAGAGGTACCCAAATGCTGATCGTTATCCAGATCACCGAGTTTTTACAAATGTGCACCGTCTACTCTCCACAGAAGGCATACTTCCAAACCGACCACATGGTGAAGGAAGAAGTTCCTTGCCTTACGAGGACGTAGTACTTCAAGCAGTTGAAGAAGATCCAAGTATTTCGGTACGTGCAATCCAGCAAAGCACAGGAGTGCCCAAAACTATAGCTCACCGAATTTTACAAAAACATGAGCTCCACCCATACCATGTACAGCGAGTACAAACCCTGCATCCTCAGGATTATCAACTTCGGGTTGCGTTTTGTCAAACGATGCTACAAAGACACCGGGAAGATCCGCGATTCTTAGAGAAAATTTTGTGGTCGGATGAATCGACATTTAAAAAAGACGATTACATGAACCTACACAACTTACACGAGTGGCACGTAGAGAATCCGAATTTAATGAGACAAGATAGATCTCAGTATCGTTTTAAAATAAACATGTGGACCGGAATTTTAAATGGAAGAGTCATAGGACCTTTTGAGTTGCCAGAGATCTTGACTGCTGAAGTTTATTTAGATTTTTTACAAAACAGTTTACCTAGTTTACTGGAAGACGTGCCACTCAGTATTTACAGAGAGATGTGGTATCAACAAGATGGCTGCCCAGCGCACTATGCCCGCTCAGTTAGAGCATTTCTCAATGAAGAATATCCGGGCAGATGGATAGGTCGGTCTGGTACGATCTCGTGGCCAGCCCGTTCACCGGACTTAAATCCATTAGATTTTTTTTACTGGGGAGCAGTGAAAGAGAAAGTTTATTTTAAGCCAATCGAAAATGTAGCTGAGCTTCGGCAAAGAATTACGGAAGCAGCTAAATTTGTCAACAACGGAAGATTTGCCCGTGTGATAATCCGATCTTTTTTAAGAAGATGTCGAGCTTGTATTGCAGTTGAAGGAAGGCAGTTTGAACATATTTTGTAAATAATAAATCTTTGCATCTAATTGGTATTTAATTTTAAACTTAAGGAAAATTTGTCCTAAATTTAACAAAAAGTTAGCATCTCTGACTTGAAAGCATCACTACCTGTCTCACTCACATTTCATGAATGACTCTCCGTCTCACTCGGTCTTAGGCAAGCTTTGAACGCACTAGAATAATTTTAAGTAGGTAAAGAAAAAATTTTCGAAACTGGGTTTCTTGAAGGAATTTTTTTTTCCCGTAATCATAAAAATAATGTAGCAAGTATTATACCATTTTAGAATCCTTATTAAATGCGTCAACTTTTAGTGCTACTTGCCAACCTGGCGTAGTTCTTTTTTCTTCAGTACGGTCCGTTAAAGTTGGACGAAATATTAATTGTCTATTCATTGTACGGCATAATGTGACACTTTCTTCCAAGCTGGAGCAGTTGACTTGGAATTCTAAGTAATAGGTTAGATTAGGACTATTCGGGATTACATAAGAAAAATAAAATTGAAAAAAAGTTAAGATTTGTAGCAACAGGAGTTAAAAAACCATCACAGGGTGTACATTTTCTCGGAAAAAAAAGAAATGCCTATAATTTAAAAAATTCAAGACTTATTTTTTATTTTTCTAGTAACTATAATGATTTGGACTATCACCCGATTTCGGCTTGACGTCGACTTACGGGACACCCTATATACCCCGTCCCCGATACTGGAATGTTCTAGTAAAAGCGTAACTGTAGCCCCTAACATCTACGATTCCACACGCCTGTTCGCGTACCGTATAACATAAAAAAAGCCCACTTACCGCATCGTCAGTAACCCTCACCGCCGGCATGACGGACGAGTCGTGGTTGGTGATGAGTATGCAGGGCGAGTTGAGCCGCTTGGCCTGGTGCACCAGCATGTAGCAGCGGCTGTTGTCCACGTCGTTGGCCATCACGAAGCCTGATGGTGGATGGAGGGAAGAGAGATACGTTAGAAGGTGGTAAAGTTTCAGTCGACTGGATGTGTAACCATGATCCAATCTGGTCAGGTTCCCCTGGTAGCAGGGTCATGGAGGTCAGATGGCAGTCGCTCCAATGTAATTACCTGCACTGCCAAATCCTGGGTCATGGTCAAGGCGGACCCTGGGCCCTCGTGCGCGAGAGCACAGCAGGGACATTAACGCCAAGATGACGATGATGAAGGTGGTAAGGTTTAGGGTTGAGTAAAATGATCCAATAATGAATGAGAATAGAAAAAGGAGGGCGAATGTTAAATAACGCGTGCAATGCGCGACATACCTTTTAATAAAATGGCCGACGTATGTGCAAAAAAAGAACTAGCATAAAAACTACAATTCGCTTGTACATAATATCGCGTATAAGGCTGTCAATCGGTAATTTCATGGCCTATCATCGCCATAGAAACGATAACAAGAGGGCTGGTCGCCCTTACGAAGTAAAGAATTTCTTTCGTCATAAATTCAATATAACTTCGACTTTCGGGAAGGTACTATTTCTACAGGTCCTTGGTGTTGAGGTATCGAACAATCTTAAGTTCTATCAAAACTTATCGAATCCAATACACAGAGTGTGTGGGTGTCGGCTCGGCTGCCTAGAACAGTGGCGCTTTCCCTATGCTCACACAGGTTCAGGTTTTACCTGTTGGTATGTTATCCTCGTCTGCGTGCAGGAATTCGATCAGCTGAGCCGTTTTGGAGCCGGGCGCGGCGCACATGTCCAGCACCTGGGTATAACAAAACTATCAATAAGGGTTGCCTGATTTCAATATCTTAAATTGAAACTTACAATCTGCATATTTAAAAATAAATCGTTGCGATGAAATGGACGTCATCCCCGCCTTAAAGAGGATTTTAACTTCGAAGCGATACGCAATTATGACGTCACGGTTGAGAATCGTAATTTAAAATACATATAAAGTCCGTTTTGCGAGAATGAGACAGATAATAATCTTTAAGATCTTATAAATTTTTACCCAATTTTAATTTCGTTTTCAGTGTTTCTATATAAGACAATTATAATCGTTGTCGCACAATTGTGTTGCGTTTTACTATTGAAATAACGTATACAACATACCTTATGATGCGACTTCACATCGAGCACGACGGGCGGTATCATGCTGACCGCCTCCTGCCGCGACACGCCGCCCGCCGCGGTCTCCGCCACCAGGAAATTATGAAGGCGGTACAGAGGCTCGCTGCGTCGGATGTCTGTGCGTGATAGGCGCAGTTGCCATGCCAAGCCGGTGGGGTACCTGAAGAGATGTGTTGTGGTGTTGGATGGTTTTCACTGTCGCTGGGCACCCAAATATGAAAAGAGTCAGGTGCGGTGCTAACAAACGCGGCCAGATGAGTCGTGCGCACAGTTGTATGGCTGACGAAAAATACCATACGCGTGTGCAGACCTTGTTGGCGCTATGCGAGTGCGCGTGCCGACGCCGATTGAGTCCATTTATTTTTGAATGCTCGACCGTTCAGATGAGTCGATTACGGTTCAAGTAAGTGTTAATATAGATTTAGCCTACATTACATAAATTTTGGTTAATATTTATTTAAAAGGTTTGATTGGTTTCAACACTTCACACTTTGATTAAACCTGTCTTCATTCTAGCGTTTTCAGGAGGGTGCACAGTAGGTACCAAGCACAGTGTTTTTGTGTTTGTAATTATACCAAATAAACAGGCTCCATTAGAGTAAGAATAACAATGCTTTATTTTGACAACCTGCGTCCTTTATGAGAATTGTATAATTTTCAACAAATTTACATTTGGTAGTGTTATGTGGTCAGAATCAAATACTCAAATTTGACATTAATTTGTCTGTAGCGAGACTATTTGATTAATAATTTAGAAGAAAAATAACCAAGTTTTAAATCTTAAAAACTGGAAAAAAAGTTTCATATCTCGAATTTTTTTTGCTACCTGCACAGCATGATGAGGATAATTCAACTTTCCATAAATAGTGGTTTTGAATGGACGCTGATGAGACTCCTGATAGGAGTTTGGATTTAATCTTTGAAAATCAACAAAAACACCATTACAAATCTTACCATGGCAAGTTAATGGGCTTTATCTCCTCCTCTTCTTTATCATCCACCTTCACATTTGCGTTGAGAATCTCTGAGAAGTATTCACTCTTCACTATGTTCATCAAAGTTTTGGCTTCGCACTTGGAGCCAGTGATACGGAACGCAGTTGGCAGGTTATCTTTCAGTGACGCTATGAAGGCAGGCCATTCTTCTTCTGGACACACTTTTTGATTCTGCAATATTTAGGTACTTTGTAGTGTGAGATGCCGACGTGAGTGTGTATAATAACAAAACAAATTAAACGAAGCAACTTCAATTGTATGTTTTTTAATAAACAGACCAGAAGAGTAGATATAGAACAGACTAGATGAGTGGTTGAAATTAAACAAACAGTCTCTACTTGATTTAAAATCACTTTCAACACTGCTGCAACAACAACGCTGCTCGTCTATAACCTAAATAAATAAATAAAATCGGTGTGTATCGTATCGGCACCGCGCCGGTATAACTTGGGTGTTGTTAACGAACGTCCATGTAATAATTGAAATAATAAAACAATAAATAACCAAAATTCTACCTTGTAATATTCCTCAAATGCAGCATTTTCTCTCACTATCTCCTCGTTAGGCTTGCGGACATCTCCGGACGGTTTCTCTTGAGGGTTTTGCTCCTAGAATAATAGAGAAATAATTAAATTTTATTTGTACAATATCAACACAAATACATGTACAAATAATCAGAATAGCCGAACTCTAATTGTTTTTGTGAGGTAAAATACCTGTTTTTTACGATCACGTTTGCGTTGGGCGAATTTGTTGACATTACGGTTTTTACGTCCCATTCTTTTAAGGTAAGCACCAAGTGAAACAAATCTTTTCTGTGCAAAACAATGAAAATTTAGCATTCAACAACAAATCACAACAACCGCGTTGGATGACAAATGAATGAAATAGAGGTTATGTTTTAGGACGCGTTCGTCTTCAAAAATAGTAAGATGCGTTCCAATCCTCGGTGGCTTAAATGTGTATAATACTTTGAGGAATTAAGGATTAAACCAGAATTCTGAGATTTTTGTACGAGAAACACTTTTTAATACTTACATTAAAGTTATGTTTAAGTTACTACGTTGTTTGTGCGAATAGCGAAATAACTTATAGATACCAATTGTGTAAATTTCATTAGCCATGAAAGAAAAAAAAGAAAAAGTCAAACAGCTGATTGTTTTGTTGTGAATTTGTAAATTCTCCCGCTTACTTTCCATTTTTTGAAAAATCTGTTTAAATAATTTTACTCTTATTGAGTTCAACACACGTTAACACGTGAAAGGTAGGTAAATATTTAGACATTTGAAACACACCGTCACACCGAGGTTCGTAATGTAAATTTACATGAATACGAGTAGCAAATAAAAAGTATAGAACTAATGGTCATGTTTACTAAAACTTTCTGTATTTAACTTTATACTTTATTCGTATGAAATATGGTAGTTTTTGCTTTAGCTACTGTTTGTTTTATCTTTACACTAAACAATAGTCATTTAATCTTGAATATTATCACATATCTCATCATGAATATAATTTAATTTTGTTATCATGCACGAGAGACAGCATTCAATTCACGATACGATTCCACTCTGTTAGTGTGATCTGTTCTCTTGGATAGGTAAGATCATTATTCTATGAAGTTTTAAAATTATTTGTCCTTCATTATGGAAGTTTTAAGTTCTGGTTACTTCTAATCTAATAATGCCTTTGCCTATGCGCTAAGAGAGTTTTGTTTATTGTTTAGTTACTTTTTTTTCCTTAATTTAAAGAATAGCAATTTTTGTTGAAATCTAAGAAATAGCATATTAACACATCAACCACCAGATAGGATTCGTTGTAATAAATTTCTTGGGGTTAGAAGATACAAAAGGAAGCTATCAAAAACTTCTATGCTACGAAATTTCTTGGCTCTCCACAGATAAAACATTTTTTTTAATAGTGAAACGGCCTCCATCTATATAATTCCATGAACTTTTTCAGTTGCACAATGTCACCTCCGACGGGTTTCCACTTCGCCATTGACCGTGGAGGTACCTTTACTGATGTCTTTGCACGCTGCCCCGATGGCAGAGTCAGGGTGATGAAGCTACTGTCTGTGGATCCCAGCAACTATGATGATGCACCAAGAGAAGCCATCAGGAGAATACTGCAGGAGGTAAGTATGAAGGAGTCATCATCAGCCTAAATCTGTCCACTGCTGGACTTGAGCCTCCTCCACACTGTTGTAGCAAACTGTCATGATCTCCATATTTTGGCAGACAGGTTGTAGTGTTGAAAATACTCAACAGAAAATACTGCTGCCCATTTTCTTGCTTGTAGGTAAACATTTATTTTATATAAGACAAACAGGCAAATGGGCCCATGGACATCAGCAACAAATAGAAATTTCCTATTTCAGTTTAAAAGTAGATATACTTATGTAAAATATGTTTCTGTCATGTAAAGAATGGATAATTAAGTCTGTATTACATCATCTTTCATAACACAATGTAACGTATTACTGTGTGGGTGTGAAATTTCAAGTAATTATTTTCTAGCTAGGGCATGTTATCTTAATAAAGTTAGGATATTACTATGATTTATTTTATATCTTTCTTGCACACAGGAAACGGGTAATGCATTAGACAAGGACGGAAAAGTTAATACATCCCTAATAGAGTCTATTCGGATGGGAACAACGGTGGCTACCAATGCCCTTCTGGAAAGAAAAGGTGCTAAAATGGCGCTGGTCATCAACAAAGGTTTCAAAGACCTACTTTTCATAGGAAATCAAGCGAGGCCTAATATATTTGAGCTGGTGAGTTCCATAGTTTCAATCCTACTGTTATAAATGCGAAAGTTGTATGTTTCTTGCTCTTGTTTCTTGCTCCTTCACGCAAAATCTGCTGAGCAGATTTTGGTGAAATTTAACACATGATGTGTGAGTGAGACATACGATCACACAATCTTCGAAATGTAGATTTGAAATTACAATCAGGGCGTGTTTCGACACCCATGTTAAAGGCAGAGATCATATCTAGAGTTATCAGATGATTATCATCATCATCATATCAGCCGAAAGACGCCCACTTCCAGGCATAGGCCTCACAAATATCCCTACAAAGGCCAGTCCTGCGCCTTCCGCATCCAGCTGGTACCTGCAATCTTTACCAGGTCATCGGTCCACTTTGTGAAAGGCCTATCAACGCTGCGATGATTATTTCATAAACAAAAGTCCTGGGGGCTTAGAACCGCCCTGCTTAGAACGAGACAAACTTATGTGATACGTATAGCGCTGTCTCGTTCTAAGCACAGTTCTGTTCACAGGGCAGTTCTGTTTAGGTCCTGCTATAAGAGCTTATGGTAAGCCCCCTGAATATGCTTAATCAGCAGCTGGTGAACAGGCCATTAAAATTTTTTCAATAATTATTTTCTACAGGACATAAAACGCCCAGGGGTCCTGTACACCGAAGTAATAGAAGCTGATTGTCGGGTAATACCAGCGTTAGAAGACAGATGCGCATTGGATAAGCGCTTGAAATCAAAATGGCGGGAAGTGACCGGAACGACCAATGAGAAAATGCTTATAATGAAGGAGTTGGTGGACGAAGAAGTGAGACGGGATCTGCTGCGTTTGAAAGAGAAGGGTATAGAGAGTGTGGCTGTCGTTTTGGCTCACAGCTACACTTATCACGACCATGAGTTGAGGATTGGGAAGATTGCAGAGGAAATAGGTAGGTTCTTGCGTTACACTTAGCACGTATTTAATAACCCCAAAGTCTTCACATGCTCAAATATTTCCCAAATAACTGAACCGATTTTAATGAAACGTGGCTATGAACCATTTTGATTAAATTGGTTTTAACCAAATCGAAATCGGTCCATGCCATAGACAGATATACACACGTAGGATAATAAAAATTTTGACTTTACTGGAGATAACAGATTGTAGCGACATCTAACGCTCCAATAGAGAAACTCAACAATATTCACATTACGATTACACGAACAAAATTTTTTTATACTATACAAGACAGGCATTTGACCGCCATCTCACCTGTTGGTAAGTGACGATGCGGCCGAAGATAGAGCATGCCCGTCTTGGAACAGCGTTCCAAGAAAGGAGTGGAACGCGTTCCACTCCTTAGCCGTACGCATTGTAAAGGTCGAGCCAAAGCGGCTCGTGCGGATAGCTGGAATATCCACGACGTAAGGATGAGGCGCTCGCCCGGATCGCGTCTCCCGATGGCGGAAATGGGCCGGCGGAATGAGAATTGCAACCATCGCACATAGTTGGCTTGGCGCTGATCCTCCTACATCGCGTAAGAGAAGTGTTACAACTTCCGCGGTATACCGATTACTTCCGACGATCATATTACTTACGACGACGATAATCTTCTGGTCCTCCATCTCCATATCTTTGCTTGCCAAAAATTGCTGCTACCATATTCCTTCTCCGCCAACACGAGTAAAAAACCGTACAAAAAGATTCAACATGTTGAACTATTCACCCAATAATCGTCCATTTTCCTTTCAACTTCCAGGCTTCAAGCAGGTGTCCCTCTCGCACCAAGTGACGTCAATGGTCCGCATTTGCCCCCGAGGCTACACTGCCTCTGCTGACGCTTACCTAACTCCCCACATCAAGGAGTACGTCAGCAGCTTCGCTGACGGGTTCACTGACGGACTGAAAGGCGCCAATGTGCTGTTCATGCAGTCTGATGGAGGATTGACGCCCATGAATCTGTGAGTTGAAAAGCTATGTGTAAAATAAAAACTCGTATCATGAACTAGCTTTTTCCGGATTACTTCCGCGTAATATTAGGTTCCTTATAACTAATTTTACGGACTCACTCCCGTGGGAACCACATTAAATCTCTGATAGTGTCTGATAGGGATGTTACGGAGCTTCGACTCCGACTCCGATAAGTCAGAGCTTCCGATTGATCTTACACCTCCGGTTCCGACTTCGGTTCCGATACTTTTAAATCGTATTGTAATGCCCTGCCACTAAGTGCCCTCTGTAAGCAATAGCAATTTCTAAACAATTTTATCAAATATATTGTTGAGTAGCGATGATGACGATGATAATACCACATCCGATGAACATGCAGTTTTGGACAAATTTCGTATGTTTAAAGGTTTACTTAATGAGTACAATAGAGAAAAACGTATTCCTATCAGTGACGATCCCTTACTGTGGTGGAAAGTGAATGGAAATACAAAATTCCAATCCCTTAAACCGATTGTCCTCCAATATTTATCGTGTCCACCAGGTTCAGTAGCAAGCGAACAACTTTTTAGTGATGCTGGCCTAATCTATGATCCGTTAAAAAATAGATTGGATGGAGACAAAGCTGCAAAGCTGTTGTTTATTAAATATAATTTGCTACTTCTGGAGTCAATTAATTTGATTTAATTTGCTAACTGTCATAAAAATGTGTTTATTTTTATTAGTGACACCTATATGATATAGGTTTATTATTTTTTAATTGAAATTTAAAGAGGCTGATTGATTAATGTTTTTACTATTTTATTTTATTGCCTGCCCTTAACACATCTTTCTTCTCCGCTACCATCTCCAACTCCGCCTCCGACTCCGATCCCGCTTCCGATTCCGCTTCCGGTTCCGACTCCGAAAAACCAAATTTAGAAACTCCGACTCCGACTTCGGTTCCGATAAAACCACCTCCGTAACATCCCTAGTGTCTGATATGGTCTCCCACGTCTCTCGTCGCCATGGTCTCTTTGGGTGAGACCGGTGGGCTTGCTCAAAATACAAGTACAGACGACGGAACCACCGATGATGGCGATGCCGCACCTGGTTCTTGCTGATATGACCTACTTACATCCTTGCAGGAACATTTCTGGCTGGTGTCGTACCTGAACGAAATGGAACGGAACGTGTGGGTTATTCTGGTGCAGGTATTTTCCTTGCGCAGTACGAAATACTTTCCATGTTGAAAGTAAAATTAATGAATTTCTTTCTCTCTGTGTACTATGTTATTTATATTGCATCTAGACTAAATATATTCTATTATAAAACGCGCTATCGACTGTCGACCCTGCCCGTGTTTTATGTTTTTCGCACTTATAATGTTAGTCATCATCATCATATCAGCTGGAAGTCGCCCACTGCTGGGCATAGGCCTCCCCCAGAGATCTCCACAAAGGTCGGTCTTGTGCCTTCCGCATCCAGCCGGCACCTGCAATGTTAGTATCATATTGAAAAGAGAGCTTAGGCCACGTATTAGAAGGTAGCTTTTTACCCCTACAGGGAGCGTAGCCTAACATTCATCATCATCATCTTCAGTCTGGCAACCCTTAGGGCTATGTCGGTGACCTTGGTTCGCTTGCGGATCCCCTAATTTCTGATTCGGTCGCGCAACGAGACTCCGAGCATATCCCTTTCCGTTGCTATTTGGGTAATAGTGAGCTTTCTTATGAGGCCCATAGTGATAACTAACATTAATTACCCAAAATTCAGGTTCAACGGATTCCGCGCGATCTTGTCGGGGCCGGCGGGCGGCGTGGTCGGCTACGCGATGACCTCGTACCAGAAGGATACCGACTTGCCTGTCATTGGTATGCATTTCATTGATATTATATTTAGGCACCCATAGAAAATAGAAGTCTATTGTTTTTTTATGGACTATTACTCATCCGTGCCCTAGCTATATAACATTACGAAGAGTTTAATCCTTCGACCTGTAATTGTCACAAGTTACAACTCCTGGAACAGTATGTCTATACTAACGCCGTGGCAAAGCATATAATACTCAAATATTTCCTAAACAACTGGACCGATTTTAATTAAACTAAGCTAAAAACTATCTCCAATAAACTGGTTTAAAAACATCGGTCCATCCATTTATAACCTAACTGACAGAGGTCGGTGAGCCCCTGACCAAGTTTACTTAAACTCAAATATTTTCTAAACTATAGAACCGATTTTATTGAAACGAAGCTAAGAATTGTCTCGATGAAACTGGCTTTCGAATAAAGAAACCGCATCCAAATCGGTTCACCCGTTCGGGAGATACACACGTCAAAGTTATAACACCCTTCTTTTTTCGTCTTCGATTAAATAGTAGTTTATGCAACTCGCATATAAAAGTGGGTATTAAAACGTGAGTGTCTGTTTATCATATATTATTAGTGTTTTAGAAATCAAAATCAATGTTTGGAAACCATTTTCGGTGGAGGTTTCTTCTCGACTAATTCGAATTTTTATTTGTTTTATATTTCTACTAGCCAGTCATTTGACCGCCATCTCACCTGGTGATAAGTGACGATGCGGCCGATGATGGAGCATGCCTATCTAGGAACAGCCTATGTATTTATTCGTATGACAAAAATACAATATACGAGAAACACATTCAACTACAAATTTAAATCAAGCGAAGTCAGCCATTTAATTGCTTCGTCAATAAGGGTGATCAGGCCAGGGTAACTTGTGTTTGGGCAATCCGATTGTATGTGTCACATTGACTGAATGACATTGAGCCTATTCACTCTGGCCTTGAA
Source organism: Blastobasis adustella (assembly GCA_907269095.1). NCBI lineage: Eukaryota > Metazoa > Arthropoda > Insecta > Lepidoptera > Blastobasidae > Blastobasis > Blastobasis adustella. The sequence goes on from OU026132.1 coordinate 7,340,851, forward strand.
GGCGTCTAGAACGGTACATCCCGCAATGCTGAACCTCTGATGTGGAATGAACTAATGTGTACGTATTCCCGTATGTCCCGTACACCAGGTTTCGACATGGGCGGCACCTCGACCGACGTATCCCGGTACGCGGGTGCGCTGGAACACGTCCACGAGTCCACCACCGCCGGGGTCACCATACAGGCGCCGCAGTTGGGTAAGAAGCATGGCCATACATACATACATACACATTTACACCTGTAGGCTAATTACGTAACTCTGTTGCTAACAATCCTCTGATTTCAATAATTGATAATGAAAATTAAAGAGGAAAAATGTATTAATTGAACGTCAAAAATCTAATAGAAAACAAAGAGAGAGTTAAGCGAGCTCATTCAGGTAGGGGGCGACGCATGCAGACGGACCAGCGCGTACGAGTGATCTTGTTATTTTTGCGATTCCGTATCATCGATTTCATGGGTTCAGTTGCTAACAAAGTTCCATTGCAATAAACTGAAACTATTAAATCGATCATACGTAATTGCAAAAGTAACAATTTCAATAATTGAAAGGACTTGTTCCGGCTTTGAGTGGCATTGTTGGACGCTAATCGGCTGTACCTGGTATTGGCGGTAGCTTTTCAGTTCTGTCTGACACTGTACTGTTCTGACACTTATAAGAAAGCTCACTGTTACCCAAAGGGCAATGGAAAGAGCTATGCTCGGAGTCTCTTTGCGCGATCGAATCAGAAATGAGGAGATCCGCAAGCGAACCAAGGTCACCGACATAGCTCTAAAGATTGCCAGACTGAAGTGGCAGTGGGCAGGGCACATAGCTCGAAGAACAGATGGCCGATGGGGCAGTAAAGTTCTCGAGTGGCGGCCACGTGCCGGAAGACGCAGCGTGGGTAGGCCTTCCACAAGGTGGACTGATGACCTGGTAAGGATCGCAGGTACCAGCTGGATGCGAAAAGCACAGGACCGGCCTTTGTGGAGATCTCTGGGGGAGGCCTATGCCCAGCAGTGGGCGTCTTCTGGCTGATATGATGATGACACTGTCGAACGCTGTCCTGTTTAGTTTGACATTATCAGATAGGGTCCTACTCTTCTTGCCTTTTTCGGATGCGACATTGGCGAACGTACTCCGTCCGACTCTTCCTGGCATTGTGAGACTTGCCTAGCCTGCTGCATTTTCGTCAGTTTTAGTTAAGCACAAGTCTGCTATTTGAGGCGAAATTATACGCAACGGATGGTATTAAGTTATGTATTTTCTTGTCTTACATGCTGACTTATCCTATATATAACCTAAGGCGGGGTGAGGTGTGTACGCACACTACAAGTTGCCTCTATTGTGTGAGGGAGGTGTAAGGCTCTTCTAATTTCCACCCCAAATACTACAAAGTCGATCAATGTACTCGGTAGTAGACATAGACGGCTGCGATGCTGACGATGAACATATTCACCTACTCTTCAGCCACCCAGACACAAGCAGTGGTTGATAATACCACTACCCTCATTCGCAACCCAGACACAAGCAGTGGTTGATAATACACTTACCGTCATTCGCCATCCAGACACAAGCAGTGGTTAATAATACACTACCCTCATTCGCCACCCAGAGACAAGCAGTGGTTGATGATACCCCTACCCTCATTCGCAACCCAGACACATGCAGTGGTTGATAATACACTACCCTCATTCGCCATCCAGACACAAGCAGTGGTTAATAATACACTACCCTCATTCGCCAGACTTAAACACGGTGGCGGCGGGTCGGTGCTACCCTTTCAGTCGGGGCTGTCTATCAATGTGTTTAGTAGTGCACATCGACGGTTGCGATATTCACCTACCCTCATTTGCCACACACAAGTACAGTGGTCGTTAACACAGCTACCCCCACCCGGCAGACATAAACACGGTGGCGGCGGGCGGCGGGTCGGTGCTGGCGTTCCAGTCGGGGCTGTTCGCGGCGGGCCCGGGCTCCGCGGGCGCGCAGCCCGGCCCCGCCTGCTACCGGAAGGGCGGCCCGCTCACTGTCACGGATGCTAATCTGATGTTGGGTGAGTGCGATACGTGATTGAGTGTGTTTTTAGATTAAGGTTCACCTGTATGGTCCATTTCTCTTAAGGTATCACCGACGCTATTCTGATGTTGGGTGAGTGCGATACGTGATTGAATGCCTTTTTAAGTTAAGGCTCACTTCGTGTGAGATCCCCTTCTCATAAGGTATCAGTCCCCGTAAGTGACGCTAAGACCCACTTCCTATAAGTATCACTCCCCGTAAGACCCGTAGATGTAGAAAGATGTATCCGGGCCGTTTCCGCAGCCTGACGAACTCGCGCCCATTTTGCGTGGTTATTATGTACTCCTAGATACCCTATTGTTCGTAAGACCCGTAAGACGACGGTGGCCGCTTTCCACCAGGTTGACCGTTTATCCGTATGCCACCCTAGGCAATAAAAAAATCCACTTCCCATGAGGTACCTATCACTCCCCGTAATACCCACTTCCTATTTTTTCTGGATCATGGTGATGTTATATTCATAGTGATACGGACTTTACTTGCCAGTGGCTCCTAACGGGTTGCCCTCATTACCTACGGTTACGTCTGAAACATATTTCGCAGGTCGCCTCCTACCCGAGTACTTCCCAAAGATATTCGGCCCGAAAGAGAATGAACCGCTCGACAGGAAAGCTACTGAGGACGCCTTCGAAAAGATAACCAATGAAATCAATCAATTCTTAAAACAAGATGGCGGCAAACAGGTTCGTTTGTTGCTCTTTTTTATTTGTATTATACTGTATATACTCGTATATAAGGGCTTAAGGGGCCAATAGAAATATTACCCGTTCAGAAGGCTCATAAAAGTTATTTTTAAGATATTATAGATATTGTATTATTTTTCAGATGACAAAAGAGGAAGTGGCCATGGGATTTATTAACGTAGCCAATGAGGCCATGTGCAGACCTATTAGGTATGTGAATATTATTACTTAAGTCTACTTTTCATTAACTCAGATTTATTTATTGCCCAAAGTGAATACAACATTGATGTAGCTGTTAATACAGACAAAAAATGTGCATTCATTTAGGATTCGTCAGTAACAATGAGTGAAATAAAATAATTAATTGAAACAATAAAAACGAAAGTACCTATAGAATTAAAATGTCTACTAAATAAATGAATGGATAAAAAAAAATTTACTAATGTCAAAATAAAATAATATAAATGTCAAAATTCTAATGTCACAATAAATAATAGTGACATATTAAAAAATGACGGAATAATAACCAAATGTTATGTAATAATATAATGTCAACTGGAATAAAAATTAAAATAGTATAATTATTATTCATTATTCTTCGCTTCGCCTGAACTGGTTTGGTCACATGATGCGTAAGTCCCAGGAATACGTGGGAAATAGTTGCCTAAACTTGACAATATCATGAAAGCGTGAGGTCTAAGCGATGGATTGACATCGCCGAGTCGGATGCGAGAGCCAACGGCTTACGAGAAAAAAGAATAGGAAAGCAGACCCTGGCAGAAGAATAAATATGATGATTTACAACCTCAAAAGAGCATTTTATTGAATATCATAAGGGAATAGTACTCATTAAGATCATTCCACAGAGTCCAAACACGATGGGTTTATATTGTTGCGTTCTGTATTTCCTAGAGCCATCTTCCGTCATCGTCATCAGACCTTGACTATCACTTAGTACTTATCAAGACTATGATCACCTTCAGCTCCATGCTACCATATTAAAGCATTGTCATCCAAGATACATAGCTATACAAAATTTTAGCTCAATCGAACGCCGGGAAGTGGGTTAAATTAGGCTTGCAAGATTTGTCCCAGACATTCATAATTACAAACATTGCAAGTTAAATAAAGGCTTGTAAAAAATAGATTTATACGTCTTAAATCATACAAGAAACACATAGAATGTGAATTTTAACGAATACTGCTGCAAATTATCCATTGAAATATACCATCATTTCGTCGGTGGTTTGTAGAAAGGGCGAATATGCAATTTTTTGCAAAAACGTTTTTATGTTTAGCTAGAACGGCGGTCCATTTTTCTCTAAATCTATATAAACGACGATATTACAAGACCACGGGAACATCGCAATATTCGAAAGGTGTAACATTATTTGTTACAAAAAGAGGGCTATTTTAACACATTCGCCCTTAAATCTTATCATCATAAAAAATTAGAGCCTGGCAAGGAATATTAATAAGATGCCACCAGATTGCGGAATATTTTAGAACTCATTTCTTACACTGAAAACAGCAAGTAACGGCAATAGTAGCTCGCTTGACACTCTTAACAGGACAAACCACATAGGCCAGACTCTATGTCAAAGTGAATTGACGAATAACGTATGTTCGCCTTTATGCATAACAATAAACGAAATGAACATCCCACATTTACCTTCTGGCATGACCTACTATCCAACATTAAAAAGGTACCTAGTAATAACCCTGGATGAGCTATTTTAAACCAATAATATAAGTGATCTGATCCGTTAATCTAAAATAATATTATAAAGATAATGTACGGGGTTAGGTTAGGTGTATAGGGTTGGTTGGTTGTAATCAACTAACCCAATTATGAGCGTCGGTGGCCGAGCGGTTACAGTATCCGACTCGTAAGCCAGAGGTCCCGGGTTCGAATCCCGCCCCGGCCATGTACCAATGACTGTTTTCTGAGTTATGTACATTAGTTAAATACTAACCGATGCTCTTACGGTGAGGGAAAACATCGTGATGAAACCTGCACATTCAGGCGACTGGATGTGTAACCATGATCCAATCTGGTCAGGTTCCCCTGGTAGCAGGGTCATAGAGGTCAGATGGCAGTCGCTCCACTGTAATTACCTGACCTGCCAAATTCTGGATCATGGTCAAGGCGGACCCCAGGCCCTCGTACGCGAGAGCACAACCGGGACATTAACGCCAAGATGATTATTTTAATCAACTAACCCAATTGTTGGGGATAATCTCTGAATACGCTCAACCAATTTTGAAAGTTCTTTCATACTATGAAGCATTATTCCAGATGGTCATTCTCTACTCTTTATCCCGGAAAAATAGTATGGTCCTGCGGGATAGTTTAATTTTGACAACCGAATTGCGCGCTGGTGAAAATCCAGGGGGGCTGCCAGTTTATAATAAACTTGTAGGTAACTGACACGAGTAATATTATTTTGACATTTGGAAATCGATTTTGTCTCGAAAGTGATTTTTTCCTTCATACCCTCGCCCCCATAAATTAACAGACTGTCTTTGGTCGCTACTACGCCATATTTGTTTAACAAGTCAGTCTAGACAGATATTAGCTACACCTAAACTCGTTTGGTAGGGCACTGACGACCGCCCGCGGGCACGACGCCTCCCGGCACGCGCTGGCGTGCTTCGGCGGCGCGGGCGCGCAGCACGCCTGCGCCGTGGCGCGCCAGCTCGGCATCGCCACCGTGCTCATACACAAGTACGCCGGTGAGTCCTATCGCATAGCCAGTAAGGTCCAGGATCTTACGCGGGCGCGCAGCACGCCATCGCCGTGGCGCGCCAGCTCGGCATCGCCACCGTGCTCATACACAAGTACGCCGGTGAGTCCTATCGCATAGCCAGTAAGGTCCAGGATCTTACGCGGGCGCGCAGCACGCCATCGCCGTGGCGCGCCAGCTCGGCATCGCCACCGTGCTCATACACAAGTACGCCGGTGAGTCCTATCGCATAGCCAGTAAGGTCCAGGATCTTACGCGGGCGCGCAGCACGCCAGCGCCGTGGCGCGCCAGCTCGGCATCGCCACCGTGCTCATACACAAGTACGCCGGTGAGTCCTATCGCATAGCCAGTAAGGTCCAGGATCTTACGCGGGCGCGCAGCACGCCTGCGCCGTGGCGCGCCAGCTCGGCATCGCCACCGTGCTCATACACAAGTACGCCGGTGAGTCCTATCGCATAGCCAGTAGGGTCCAGGATCTTACGCGGGCGCGCAGCACGCCTGCGCCGTGGCGCGCCAGCTCGGCATCGCCACCGTGCTCATACACAAGTACGCCGGTGAGTCCACTCTATTCAACAGGTAATAGGGTCGAACAGCGTTTGCACATTGCACATTTACATTGCATTAAGTACACTAGCGACTTGATGGCTGGGCGAGAGGTCCTTGCTTTCCTGGGTATCATCAATTTGAAATCACCATGTACAATAAGACATAGACATGATTTATTTTGACATCACAAAAATCCATAAGCGTTTACATATTAACAAAATTTTCAATAAAATTCCAGTTTACCAGAACCATACTATGATTGAAGTTAATCATACTTTTTACTGACACCCAACTTTCCCCACCCAGGCATACTATCAGCGTACGGCATGGCGCTAGCGCACATTGTGCACGAACAGCAGGAGCCCTGCGCGCTGAAGTACTGCCGGGACAGCTTCCCGGAGATCGACCGGAGACTCGATGTGCTGGGTGCCGTCTGCCGGGATAAGCTGAGGGACCAGGTAAGTGTCTGACTGACTGCTTGTGGGGTATTATTGGACGTAGAGCAAATATATCGGAAATCCTGGATCATGGTTAAGGCAGACCCGTGGCCCTCGTGCGCGAAAGCACAACCGGGACATTAATTAAGCTGTAAGTTTTCCTAATAAAATAAAATAAATAAAACGCAAAGATGATGATTATTGGATATAGAGCATAGATGGAACTTCGACTTCGTCGATTTGTCACAACTTATAGAATTGTGATAAATCGACAGCTTCCCTAAGATCGACCGGAGACTCGACGTCGGCGCCGTCTGCCGGGACAAGCTGAGGGACCAGGTAAGTGTCTGCCATTGAGTTTGAGATTCACTAACCTTAGCTTTAAAAATACATCTAAAAGATTTTTTATGTTGCTTCAAATTTCGACCATAGCCAAACAAATCATCTAACTAAACGAAAACCTCAAAAATAAATATTTTTGAACAAATGCACACAGCGCCATCTAGCCCCAAAGTAAGCAAAGCTTGTGTTTTGGGTGTTGGATAACTGATAAACCACTTACATACTTTTTTTATTATGGACATGCTACACCCAGAACCGTAACAGAAATTAGAATACATCATTTCAAGTTCTGCTCGGCCGGGAATCGAACCCAGGATATCTGCGTGGCAGACCGTCTGTTAACCAACTGAACCACTCAGGTCGTCAAAAATGTATGTAGGTATGTGTACGCTTAGATCTTTGAAACTTCGCCACGAATTTCAACAAAAGATAGATTGCGGTTTTCTACAATAGATAGTAATCCAAGATGAAGGTTTAGATAGAGTAGTCCAAGAGGAAGGATAGGACAACACGCGAGGGAAATGGGGCAGACCAGCTAGTAGAGCTCGTCTAAGCTGAAATGACGCGCCCCACTATCGCATTAACACACAAGCAAATTTAAAATATGGACGCAATACATATACAAATGCCGTTGTAATTGGTCATTCAGTTGCCGGTGAGACTCATACGTAGGAGCACGCATCGTACGTTTGAGCAGTCGACGCTCCCACACAGATGAAGTGTCGTTATTAATATTTGCACTCACACATCGAAATCAACTAATTAAGTAGTGGGGCGCGTCATTTCAGCTTAGACAAGCTCTATATAGATAAATCAGTCCCAAATTGTCCCATCCCTCGATCTAGCAATTAATAGAATAGAATTAGGAATGGACCATTTGCTACTATAAAATGTTGCCTAAACATGCGCGACCCACTATCGAGTCTCTGTAACGTGAGAGGTTAAAAAATCTTATAAGCATTTACATTTTATAATATCAGTGGAATCAAACAAAAAACCGTCGTGACAAATACATTTATTTATTACAAATTGTAACACAAATACCATAAACGTTACAAAATACCTACAACACTAAATATTATTGTCTCTTCAGTGTGATCCTTATCATTCTAAACATTCTATAGAGACCCCCCCAAGGTGTACAAACCGAAGGGTATCTAACCTAGAATAAGAGGAAAAAGTTGCATCTAACTTCTTGCGCTTCTTGGTTTTAAAAGACAAATCCAAACTAAAAATCACAACCTCGCCGCGCTCGCTCATTCATTCTCGCTCGTTTTGTTATTTTTATTTTGGCCTTTTTGAGCTCCTGAGCCAAATATGAAAAAAAAAATCCCAAAAGGCCGCGTAGGCCTCTGTCGACATACCTATAGGCTTTTTTGCGCTTGCCCCTCCCCTGCAGGTCCTCGATACACCCCAATGAAGAGCGGCAGGTTTCCAGGGCCAAGGAGTATATACACGAAGGGCCGGTCAGCCATGAAGACCGCTGCTGGTGGCGGTCTTGCTGCGCTCTTCTCGTATCTCTCGCCTGTGAGAGAAATACATCATTCTGTATATAGTGTAACACCCTATACATAGTGTAATAACATCCATACATCTAGAAAAACAAAGTCGCTTCGCGCCGTCTGTTCTGTATCTAGGTATGTATGTACGCTTAGATCTTTTAAACTCCGCAACGGATTTTAATGCGGTTTTCAACAATAGATGGAGTGATTCAAGAGGCAGGTTTATAAGCAAATAACAAGGGTAGGTAAGGGTAGTGTAAAGTAGGTGTACCCACGCGAACGAAGTCGCGCCGGGTCGTCGTCGTTTTGTATAAGCATGTACTCATATTGTCATTCAGGCGACTGATTGTATAACCTATTCTGGTGAGGGTTCAAACCCCTGTGCCGCCATGTACCAATGGCTCTTTTCTGAGTAGGGACAGTCGAGGAACTGAATATTTAGCAAGTTAACAAATGTCTGAAATTGGCTGTGTTACAATTTTCCTAATAAACTGTTAAATATTCTCTTTCCTCGACATTTGTGGAACACCAACCTATGCTCTTACTGGAAAGGAAAACCTGCATATTCAGGCGACTGAATGTGTAACCATGATCCAATCTGGTCTGGTCAAGTTGCCCTGTTAACAGGGTCACGGAGGTCAGATGGCTGTGTAGTCGCTCCACTATAATGACCTAATCTGCCAAATTCTGGATCATGGTCAAGGCGTACCCCGGGCCCGCGAAATTGTTGTGCGTCAATTACCGATTTCCTTTGGACCCCCAGAAAAGCTTGACAAGGTTCACATTAAATAATAAATAAATAAATAAATATTGGTGGACAAATTCACACAGCGCCATCTAGCCCCAAACTAAGCAAAGCTTGTGCTATGGGTGCTAGATAACTGATAAACTACTTAAATACTTTTAAATGCATACTTATTATACATAGAACACCCAGACCCGTAACAGAAATTAAAATTCATCATTTCAATTTCTGCCCGGCCGGGAATCGAACCCAGGACCTTTTTGCGGGGCAGACCGGCATGTTGACCACTGAACCACTCAGGTCGTCAACAACATTAGACCATAAGTCCACCTTATCGAATGTGCTCAGTGCGATTTAACCCATTAATTTTTTCCTGGGTAATTTATAATATTTGTAATAGAAGAAAAATTAGTGTTCGTCATAATTACATGTGGCAGCGGCAGCTTCCGTTCCTTTCTCCTTTATTTCTATGAAGGATTTCTGTCTGATGTCAGACACGGCTACCGCATTGTCCTTTACTAGGTCAACGCCGGTCTCGAAGATAGCATCTATGCCAAGCTGCAATACAACAAAAATGTTTGGTGTCATGCTAATTATGGAAATACATTAACAATCAAAGACTCTTATTTTTAATGGATCTCATCGCATAGTGGCATAATACGAAACGAAACAGTTATTGGTAAAGGAAACATCTTCGGAAGGTTTTATGGTGCAAAGGATTCCATTCTTCACTGAATGTTTACATTTGGCTAAGAGACAGTGCTTCCAATTATGGAATGAACATTTCTATAAAATAACGAAAGAGCAATAGGTAGTATTTGGTACAAAACTGTACAACCTTAACCGTTGAATAATCCTTGGATCGACGACTGCCGATATAGTGTTAGCATTTCGAATTCGTTCCAGTCCGACTCGTAAGCGAGAGGTACCGGGTTCGGACCCCATTGCCGACATGTACCAATGGCTTTTTCTGAGTTATGTACATTAGTTGAACACTAACCGACGCTCTTACGACAAGGGAAAACATCGTGATGAAACCTGCTCATTCAGGCGACTGAATGTGTAACAAAGATCCAATCTGTTCAGATTTCCCTGTTAAAAGGGTCACGGAAGGCAGATGGCAGTCGCTCCACTGTAATTACCTGATCTGCCAAATCCTGGATCATGGTCAAGGAGGACCCCCCTCGTGCGCGAGAGCACAATTGGACATTAACGTCAAAATGATGATGATATATTTACCTTGTGTAGAATGGGTTTCAAGTCTATTTCTGACTCGATCTTGAATCTGGGAATGGCGGCTTCAACTCGATGGTATTCCAAGCTGCTGATATCTGATAATATGTCGTATCCTTCGGCTAACTGGTTTATTGTTCCTTTTAAACCAAAACTAGTGTTTGGGAGTACTATAACCAGCCCTGATTCGCCACTATATGGCAATTTCAAAATCTGAAATTATAAATCCTAGTAACATGTATATAAAAAACATATTTTTGGCATATTTGAGGTATATACAGTATGTACTTCAGAAAGACGCAGCGTGTGTAGGCCTCCCACAACGTGGACCGACGACCTGGTAAAGATCGCTGGTATCAGCTGGATGCGGAAGGCACAGGACCGGCCTTTGTGGAGATCTCTGGGGGAGGCCTATGCCCAGCAGCCCAGCAGTCTTTCGGCTGATATGATGATGATGATGACTTCGGAAAATTGTTAGTCTAAAGAGTCTTCTGCACGGGCAACATTTTTAGAATAAATTATAACTGAATGCAAAATACTTTTTATAACTGATACACAACCGGGAATCGAACTCAGTCCAATTTCGTAAAAAAATGTTATGATATGATGATAATAGAATACTTTATTTATTTATTGATTACAATGAAACTCACCTTGGAAAAGCTATTGGTGCCATACGGAAAGTTAGTTATGTTGTGAAACATCATCGGTATTGATATAGCAGTGTACTGGTTTAAGTAGAATGGGTGATCTTTAGTATCTTTTTCGTTAAATGGATACCACCATTCGCCCTGAAAAATGCAAATACGGTTTTATGATTATTCATTTATTTATGAAAATGTACATTAGTTGAATACTATCCGATGCTCTTACGGTGAGGGAACACATGATAATGAAACCTGCACATTGAGGCGACTGAATGTGTAACCTTGATCCAATCTGGTCAGGTTCCCCTGGTAGCAGGGTCACGGAGGTTAGAATGCAGTCGCTCCACTGTAATTACCTGATCTGCCAAATCCTGGATCATAGTCAAGTCGGATCCCGGGACCTCATGCGCGAGAGCACAACTGGGATATTAACGCTAAGATGCTGATGATGATTCTTGATTTTGCTTTATGAAATTGATGAAGACAAATAACGGCTATAAATCAAATCCTTAGTGATATAACTTACATAAAAGTATATCGCATTGAGTAGAATCAACTTTTTGCTGCCATCAATGTCGGCCGCAGAAATGATGTTTTCTATTTTGCCGTGGGTTTTTTCTTTCGCCTGAAATTGAATACAAGTGTAGTCGGTTAAATCAGTACAAAAGTGACGTAGTTGTGTGTCAGAATCGTAGCGTCTGTTACTCTAAAGCCTCTGCCTATTGGTTTATACTTAGGAGTTGATGTGTATGCAACGTTAGGCTTATCATGGTCCTTTCATATGCCTGCATGTCTGTTTAGAAACAGGTATTCACTCTGATCTTGTAGAGTACCTTTTAGTTATACTTGTAGCGACATCTATCGCTCCAATACGAGTACACGAACACAAGGTTGGCAAGCAACCGCACATGATGGCGTTGACCATTCCTACATCGCGCTAGAGACGTGTACTAACTTCCGCGGCATAAATACTACTTTCGACGATTAACTGTTGGACCCTCGGTCCCTGGGTTACAACACCCGGCCAGGTGTTAACCTTTTCCACCTTCACCATCTTCGCTGGCCAACATTAAATAAATAAATAATAATAAATATTCGTGGACAAAATCACACAGCGCGATCTAGCCCCAAACTAAGCAAAGCTTGTACTATGGGTGCTAGATAACTGATATACTACTTAAATACTTTTTTTTTTAAATACATACTTATTATACATAGAACACCCAGACCCGTAACAGAAATTAAAATTCATCATTTAAATTTCTGCCCGGCCGGGAATCGAACCCGGGACCTTTTGCGTGGCAGACCGTTGTTATTGACCATTGAACCACATTGGCGGCTACCTTAACCTTCATCGCCAAATATCCTATCTAGGTTTGTTTTATTGTACCATATTGATAATTATGAATTTATTCACAAACAAACCTTACCCAAGCATTGATGTTTCCGGCAGCAACTGCGCTGTTGCCGAAGTCTATCGATTCGACGTTTTCCTTGGCGTCCGTCTCGATTTCGGGCGATAGTTGCAGCCCATTAGCAAGAAACGCCTTGCTAGCTACCTCCAGCTTTATTTTTGGGTCTAATGTGGTTTTTTCCTTTATCTGCGAGAACGTTGTCCGCAACTGGAATTTAATTGTTGTTGGTAATTTTGTACGTTTAGTAGCAAATATTCTGTGTTCCCATTGAACCCATGAAACTGCATGACGAGTATGGTAACTATATTATTTGCTACTAAGCCGTTTCGTGGTTATTTCAACTGCTTTTGTATATCTAGTCCCGTATAGACATACGGGATGTTTTACCGTCCAACTCAAACGGGTTCGTTTGGGTTGGACTTGGGATTGGTTTAAAAGGAGCCAACAGTGCTATGCGTGAAAATAGAGCCGCTAGCTTATCTTATACTGGTTTTGGGTCTTCTTTACGAAAATTCCCTACTTCCGGGCGATTAATAAAAAATCCTTTCTGCTAATCAGTCACCTTACAGTATTATAGGCAAGCACATTTATGTCGCTGCGATATTTCCGGACAATATAGATTTCCGAGATCGCTTCACTGACGCCGTCTCGACTGGGAGTCTGGGTCATTTGGCAATTTGGCAGATTGCAGGGGTATTTATAATTGAATTAAGATGAACAGGCAACCAGCCGATTAGGTATAATATACATATAGGTAGTACAGCGATAAGGCCCCCTGTTACGACAATAACAATTTTTGTACTTTGTACTTTTTGTGTTGTACAAAATATAGGATACAGAATTTGAGGGAGAAAATTACTTTGTGTTTTGGTTTGATAAAAATGTTATTATACTACTTAAAATGCCATACGAATAAATAATAAATTCATTCATAAAGAGCGTCGGTGGCCTAGTAGTTAAGGGGTCCGATTTGTAAGCGAGAGGTAACCGGTGCGAACCCCAGTGCTGCCATGTACCATAAACCTCTTTTCTGATTATATAGGTACATTACTAGGCTGGTCCAAAATTTTGCGGTTTGTTATACACCCTATTGTTTTAATTTTTGTATCGTTTAAAGGCAAATTTTATTACAAACTCCTTGACCAAAAATCACTAGTCGGCAACTTTTAGTTATTTTTTTATCGATTATTAAAAATAACATGTCTGCTAAAAATCAACCCCTACGACGGAGGTAACACGGGACGTATTTTGTTGTATGTTTTACAAAATGTTTGTATGAATTTAAATATGGGTTAACGTTTATAGAATTACATAAAAATTTTATCCCCCTTTGATGAATTGTCCCTTGCTTATGCTATTGTCGTTTGTTGATTTTTGACTTTAAACGAGGTCAGAGCGACCTGAAACATGAACCTAGACCAGGACAGCCACCAAAGTCAGTCACTTCAGAAAACGTCATCAGGGTATAGTCGCTGATAAAAGAATGTCACAATATTACTAGCTGTGATATTAGAAATTATGTATCATGAATTGGCACAAGTAACTTTCTGCTCTTCTCTGAAAAAGTGGGATACAACCTTCCTAACCTTAAGGCGTTCATGTAAAGTGGTGGAAACTACCTAGGATGTAATCGTCATTTCATCCTGAATCTCATGCTTGTTAATGTTGTGACATTTCTCTAATAACGACTTCACCCTGATGACGTTTTCTGAAGTGACGGCAGTTGGCGGTTGCCTTAGTCTAGGGTCATGTTTAAGGTCGCCCTGACCACGTTTAAACTAATAAAATCAATAAATGACAATAGCATGTGATAAAGGCAATTCACTAAATGCGCTGATTGAATTTTCAAGTTATTTTTTATGCGTTTACCCAAATAATATTATCATAATACATCTACCACGAAATGCTTCCCATATTACCAAAATAGTATGGATTTGTATGGACAGACATGTTTCTTTTTATTTTTCGATAAAAAAATAACCAGTGGTCGCCGGCTATTGATTTTTGTCAAAGGAGTTTGTAATAAAATTTGCCTTTAACCGATACAAAAATTAAAACAATAGGATGTATAACAAGTCGCTGGCTAATTACTTTTGGACCAGCCAACGCAGTTGCATGAATACTAACTGTTATTACGGTAAGGGAAAACGTCGTGATGAAACCTGCACATTAAGACGGCTAAATGTATTATAACCATGATTCAATCTGGTCAGGTTCCCCTGGTAGCAGAGACACGAAGTTTAGATGGCAGTTGCTCCACTGGAATTATCTGATCTATCAAATTTTGTATCATGGACAAAGCGGACCCTGAGCCCTCGTGTGCGAGAGCACAACTGAGACATAACGCCAATCTACATAACGTCACGCCTTTTCATGTCACTTTTACGCCACCGGTCCTGCCTGACAGATCTCTCTCGCTTCTTCTACATTCATCAACTGTATAGGGTTCTCTTGATCTGACCTTGCCTAGTATAGAAATGGTATTCACAAATCCACAGAACAATTCCGCCAAAGCACCACCCGCCGCTGGCTGGGTACTCATCCCAATTAGGTACGTGGACCCTCCAGTGGTATAGGCGAAGATTCGAAAGAACGTTTGTGGCTCGTACGATTCGCATGTGGGATAACCTCCTAGCCACAGTGTTTCCTTTGGATTATGACATGGGATCGTTCAAGAGGTATATTAGAGGTCTCCTTAGACGCATTGGTAGCGCCCTCGGTGTTGCTGATGTCCATAGACGACGGTGACCACTTTCCATCAGGTGGCCCGATTGCCTGTTTGTCTGCCGTATTACATTAAAAATTACGTAGTGTCCGGCAGAGTAGAATAGCACCAACCCCTTACACTCATGGGTGTCGTACAAGGCGACTAATGTTTTCGAAGCAGAAGATCAAGCGTCTCCGTAGTCTGGAAAATGGGCAGCAGCATTTTCCATTGTTATATTTAAACATTGCGATCTCCAACCTGCCTGCCAAGAGTGGAGATTATGGCAATAACCTTCCTTTTCGTAGGAGAGGTCTTAAGTCCTGCAGAGGACTGTTACGGGCTGTGATGATGTGATGATGATTACATTAAAAAAACTATACTAACACAGTCCACGTCAGGAAAGCCTAGCGCCTGTAGCAGTTCCTCGCGCGCCGGTCCCTTCGCCGCCACGTCTGCTAGCGCCATCAGGAACTCTGCTGACACCGGCAACGATACCACGTTGCCATCTTCTAACAGGTGCTAGGAAATAGGTGCACACGAGTCTACAACTTTCTCTCGGGCCGGCAACGCATTCGCGATACCCCTGGTGTTGCGAGCGCCCATGGGCGGCGGTGATCACTTGCCGTCAGGTGGCCTGCATGCTCGTTTGCCTCCCTCTTTTAAATAAAAAAAATGCGTCTGCACTTAGATATGGCGTCATTGTTAATGTTGGGAGATGTTCTTCTTGGCTGTCTGTCATATGTAGTTCCAATTTCCGCCGCACGCAATATTATCTTGCGCGCACTCTATGCTCTGCTAGGTGCATAGTTTTGTGACAAAACACCACAAACATTTTATAAATTACAAATTATATCAAATAGTAGATTAAGAGACAGGAGTCCAAACTAGGGTAGCCTGTGTTATGGACCTCCTGGCTCCATCTTAGATAAATGTCCAACTTAAAATAACAAAAAAATTGTAATAGTAAGTTCTAAGATAAGTGGTTCTGGTATTCCTATTAGTGGTTCTGGTATAACTACTTTCAGTAAATCTGTAACTGGCGATTTACCACTAGCCGCTAAGTCTATATTTACTGTAATGATTATTATTTATTCATTGTTATATATACACACTGTTGTTATATACACTTATATTTACTTGTATTTAGATGGTGATAAAGGTATTCGTGTGGTGTCCAGCAGAGTAGAATAGCACCAACTCGTGGTATAAGGCGATTAATGTTTTCGAGACAAAATATCTCTAGATATTTTACTAGACTAGATAGACTCTAGTTTCCATAGGCTGGAAAATGGACAGCAGCATTTTCCATTATTATATTTATAAAAGAGCGTCGGTGGCCGAGCGGTTACAGTATCCGACTCGTAAGCCAGAGGTCCCGGGTTCGAATCCCGCTCCGGTCATGTACCAATGACTGTTTTCTGAGTTATGTACATTAGTTGAATACTAACCGATGCTCTTACGGTGAGGGAAAACATCGTGATGAAACCTTCACATTCAGGCGACTGGATGTGTAACCATGATCCAATCTGGTCAGGTTCCCCTGATAGAGGTCATGGAGGTCAGATGGCAGTCGCTCCACTGTGATTACCTGACCTGCCAAATCCTGGATCATGGTCAAGGCGGACCCCGGGCTCTCGTTCTCGTGAGCACAACCGGGACATTAACGCCAAGATGATGATTATTTTTTATATTTATAAAACTGCGATCTCCAACTCGCCTGCCAAGCGTGGAGATTATGGCAATAACCTCCCCTTTCGTGGAACAGCCCCTAAGTCCTACAGGGCTGTTATGATGATGATAAATAAACCATACTATCAATAAATAAGCACATCTTTTGCCTAACAGTTTTGAATTTTAAACTATTAAACTGATAAAAATAAAAAAAATCTTAACTTACCTTAAGCACTTTGGAGGAAAACTTCTGAATCACTAACCTAGCATTGTCTAAAATTGGAACTGTACGATCTGAAGCCACGATGTTAGCAGACAACGCCACTGAATGCTGTACGTAACTACAATTTAGCACATTTCTTGTAGCACGAATTAAAAACAACGAATGTAATACTTTGTGCTAACGAGAGGCATACGAGTAACCTTCAAGCACTCGTAGTCATCCCTAACAAGTAACAGCTACCTCCAACAAAGGTCGTAGATGCCCGGTGGCAAACAAACAAACCCCGCCCCCTGTTTATTGATCAGAGCACTACAGTAGCGCCCTCTTTTCGTACTACCCTCCTGTCTTACTCTACGTGATTCGTAGGCTTTCCTACGAAGTGGTCCTGTAATTTGACGTCGCATTACTCCATATTCTAATCGCTTTATTTAAGTAGATTTTGAATAGATATAAGTTGAATTTATGTTTAGAAATGTAACTTGTTCAATGTAAGTGTTATGAGTGTTGTGATGTCAAAATAAATAATGTCTATGTCTATTCCTACTAATATTATTGAAGGAAAAGATGAATGAAGATGGTTTGCGTTGGCGAGACGATTGGATGGTACACTTTTTACGCTTGACGCTGAACAGATTTGCGGCGTCCTTTTCGTCGAATCTTTTTTTTATACAAATACAAGTGGGCCTGGGACGACTTCGTTCGCGTGACGTCCTACCCCAACAACTACACTTACACACTACTACACTTATTACATTTGGCTAAATTCAGTAGCCTAAATTCAAACCAAAGCAAACCAAAGTGGAATGTATTGCACATGAAATAAAGTCCATTTTTGTTTCACTTATTATTATGTCACGCGTTGCTCCGCTTTTCAAAAGCCGTGATACAAAAATGGACCTTATTTTATGAGTAATACATTCCACTTTGATTTGCTCTCATACTTTTTGCTACTGTCAGTAAATATAAAAAGCGCACTACCATTACCTACCCTTTTTTTCTTGCTTCTAAACCTTCCTTTTGAGTCAGTCTATCCACTGTTGCGTAGTTTAAAAAATCTAAGCGTATATATGTACATGCATACGTACAGACGGACATACGGCGGGAAGCGACTTTGTTTTATACTATTTATATATTTTGTAGGTAAACAAAAATAAATCGCTCACTTTGAGCACTCTGGCCGAAAACTTGAGAATAGATCATCATCATCATCATCATCATCATCATCATCATCCTGGCGTCATGTCCCGGTTGCGCCCCCGCGCAGCACGCGAGGGCCCAGGGTCCGCCTTACTGCTATTCTTGGCCCACCTCGCTCGGTCTTCGGCATCTCTAGTGGTGAGCTTATTGGCACGTATTTAGGTTCTTGACTACGTCAAGCCATCGCTTCTTGGGCCGGCCTCCCCTAACCGTGCCCGGCGGAAACTTGAGAATAGATGACGACATCAAATTACCATGGCCACCCATTTCCACCACAGATATATCTACTAACAGAACTGCCCTGCTTAGAACGATACAGCGCTATACGTCTCACATAAGTTTGTCTCGTTCTAAACAGGGCAGTTCTGTTTAGGTCCTTCTATAAGAGCTCATGGTAACCCCCCAGCGCAGCGCAAATGGTACTTTAATTTTTAAATTACAGCTTTACGGCACCTTGAGGACCGAAATAAATACAGTTGGAAAATAATCAGATTGACTTGAGGTAGGGCTTTCACTTTGAATTTTGATTGAGGTTTTAGGAATTTTGCACTGCACTTTCGTGTAAAATTTCGTCTATAAAAGCGCTAGAGTCCAATAGACGGTTACTATTAAATTAAGCGCCTGAATTTGTATCTGACTTTGAAATAAAACGAAATAAATATTATAATAAAAACATTATAATAGTAGATTTCAAACGTTAACGCTAGTTGGAGGTGGGCAACGCAGTGGTGTCTCCCCTAGTGTTGCTGATGACCAGCGGTGAAGCGGCGGCGACCACTTTCCATCATTGTGGTCCGCTTGCCTGTTTGCCCACGGTATGACAAAAACAAAATGTTTCATTTCTATGAGCTTTTGTTTTTTAGGAATTACCTAGGGCGCATACCTAACCTAAACACCTAGCGCCCAAAGCGCTGTGCTAGTTCTCAATTGAGGGATGACGTCATCCCGCACGAGTTCATGGTCACGCAAAAATGTATTATCGTATCTGTAGAATGCATGTGTTACAGTTTAGTCGTCTGCGATGCGAAAGGGACGTTGCCAAGCGGCGTCTATACAGGGTGTTTCATAATATATGTATAAAGCCGTGAACTGGGTGGAGTGCTACACGTATTAATACGATATTAGCGAGAAAATGACTATCGAACTTTTTCTTTTTCAATGTCGATAATGACATTTTAAAAACGAAAGACCGCATCTCTAGAAATCAGTTGTAATAGGTTAATCAACCGCCGACAAACGCCCCGCCCCGCCACGGGCCGAGGCGAGCCGGCCTGTGGCGGTGCCTTTGATCTACGGCGCGGCTTCCATTGACGAAATTTACCTACTTTCGTGTCGTGTTCGTTCATTCGATTTAGTTGTTCACTTGAAATAGAGCTGCGCTTCAACGTAGTCGATATGATTATTTTTCTTTAAAAACGAAGATTTTTTAATGAAAATTAAAATTCAATGTCCGGATAATTTGAAGTCGCTAGTGTACTCTTTGCAAGCTATACTTTAACACCCTTTCGGCTTTATACATGTATTACGTAACACCCTGTATACCCAGACGAGTAAAATGACGTCTCGCCCACTCAGAAACTGGTCTGCGGGCCAAATTTCTGCTTTAGAATGGGTATGAGTAGATACGTTTACGACCTGTATCGAAAGATAAACGTCAGTATGTCGATTTCGTTTTAAATCTATTGGTAAGATGGAGATATCAATTAAATTTGAATTGGCCTACCTCGAAGAGATATCGTAGACTGTTGGGTCGAAACATCGGGCAGGTCGTCCTACTCGTACAACGTTGTCACAATATTGTTATAGTAGCTCTTATGGTCGTTACTTTACCCGAGTAATTATTATAGCAGTTTTGGAGAGAAGGGCATAACGGGGCATAACGGGGACGTTAAGGAAAATGAACAATTTATTTCGTTATTCAGGAAACATACAGTCTGAAACTAAAGATTACTAACAAACACATTCTTTCAATTTGACCTAGAGTTAAATGCTTACAAATTTTGGAAAACTTTATCAATTACAAATGACAGTCACAAATGTAGCACTTTAATTAAGTTTATACTTATTCAAAATAAATATACCTCGGTATTAAGTTATATAGGCTAAATATAGTACATAAAGGCTGTACAATGATACAATAAATAAAAGTAAATCTAAATCTATGAGAAGTTAACAATAATTTATTAAACAATTAAAAGATATAGATAGAACAATAAAAGTTTAAGTTTAAATAATTAATGAAAAGCAATCATAACACTTTGGTAACATATTCAATTATCATTTGGCATATAATGTGGTGTAAAAATTAATAAATAATGCTTTTAATTTTAATTTTACGCAACTCTTACGTAAACCCCATCTTGCTCCAGAGTTGGGGCAGTATGGGGTACCCAATGCGTGGCAATATTTAGAGATTTTTTAATTTAGTGCAAAACATAACAATAAGCAATGACTTTCAAAAACATTTTAGTAACCGAAATATTTCCTTTTATACATGCGTTTCCGTAATCACTCAAAATTCTATGATATAACGTCGAAATCACTCCAGGCTGAAGAGTAATGCAA
Source organism: Blastobasis adustella (assembly GCA_907269095.1). NCBI lineage: Eukaryota > Metazoa > Arthropoda > Insecta > Lepidoptera > Blastobasidae > Blastobasis > Blastobasis adustella. Next base: position 7,361,572 of record OU026132.1, read on the forward strand.
AATAACCGACTATTTGCGACAACAATACTCGTATGGTGTGAGTACTTGTTTTTGTGGGCGGCCCCGTTGTGCCTCGCGTCCCCGTTATGCCTCCCTTTACCCTACTTATCTTTGCCTCTAATTATTGAACGTTCTTACAGGATAATTTTTAACTTGTTTGCCAGAAGATAGAAGAACTAAGCAATGTATTTTATAACAAACTACAAATTAAAGTCTGTGTGCTATTATTAAAGTAATGTTCGGAAATGAATACAACATTCCTTTACGAGCAACATTGTTACTAAATGTCTTCGACCGAGATGATGTCAGGATAGCCATCGCCGCCGCCGCCGGCTGAGTAGCTCGTCGCATCGCAAGGTGCTGATCCGTCTCCGCGGTAGACACCGGTGAATAGCGTCGTACCGTCCACGGCTAGCAGGAAGTACACGAAAGGACGATTCGCCGTGAACTGTCTTGGACCCTTTCTCTTCATAAGTTTCATGACTGTATAAAATACGGATATTAGTACCTATGGACGCAACTGTATCTATATTGTCTTGTAGAGTAGATTGATCAATAGAGTCAAAGCCAAAGCTTGCTGAGGGCTGAGTATAAGTTTTGCTTCGATTTGACTTTACTATCGCGTTTGCGTTTACGTTAAAATTAGTATGAAGAAATGTATAGCGCCATTTTTGCTTTGAAACTTACACTAAGCCCACAAGGTATGTGGCTACTACTTCCCATTATGCTACTGCTACTGTAATCTAAATGCGATTTTTTATGCTACTATGTGAGAAAGGAGCAGACAGCCCACCTGATGGTAAGCGGTAACTATCGCCTATAACATCTACGAAACGTGCACAGCAATTGTTATGACTAAGATGAAATACCTTAGGCCTGTAATTGCGATGGCTACCTTATCAACAATGCGAACAACAGAAAGGTGAAAATGGTAGGACATCTAAAGAGACATGGCGAATTTTAATGGTGATAACAGAAAGCTGAGGGAAAGGGAGACGAGGAAGGTCAATGATTAATTATTGGAAGGTAGTAAAGGATAGAGTGAAGACCGTTGATTATAATGAAGTGTAGAGGTTAGCAGAGAGAGTGGCAGTTGCTCCACCGACAAGAGAATCATAATAATCTTGGCGTTAATGTCTCGATTGTGCTCTCGCGCACGAGGGCCCGGGGTCCGCCTTGACCATGATCCAAGATGTGGCAGATCAGCTAATTCAAGTTGAGCGACTGCCATCTGACCTCCGTGACCCTGCTCACTGCTGTTACATATTCAGCTGTCTGAATGTGCAGGTTTCATCACGATGTTTACCCTCACCGTAAGAGCATCGGTTAGTGTTCAACTAATGTAATACCTCTCGCTTACGAGTCGAATACTCTCTCTCGGCCACCGAGGCGCCACCGACAAGAGTATGACTCGTAAATTAAAGATGATGATCTAGTTACTTCAAAATCGTGGATAGATAAATATTTTTACCAGTCACAGCCGCAGCCTCTGTTCCCACTTCGTTGACTTCGATGAATGCCTTCTGCACTGCTTGCGATACTCTCAGTTGCCGTTTCTCCTCAAGCATCTTGTCCAAACCCGGGTTGAAGATGGACTTTATTCCCAACTAGAAAGATAATTGGGCCCGTAGCATGAAATCTATCGGTTCTCACGAACGGTCTACAGGAATAAAATTTTCTTAAACAGTAGGTAGACCTCGTCTAAGCTGAAATGACGCGCCTCACTATCGCATTAACGCACACAAGCAAATATAAAATATGGACGCAATACATATACAAATGCCGTTGTAATTGGTCGTTCAGTTGCCGGTGAGACTCAAACGTAGGAGCACGCATCGTTCGATTGAGCAGTCGACGTTCCCACACAGATGAAGTGTCGTTATTAATATTTGCACTCACACATCTAAATCAACTAATTAAGTAGTGGGGCGCGTCATTTCAGCTTAGACAAGCTCTACTTGAATCGTTTCACAATGTTTTGTACTATTGCGGTTATCATCAAACATTTCATAGGTTCTAACCTAACCTAACCTAACCCGTGGGGGGTTATCACGTGACAATAATGCATGCAAGTGCGTCGAATTATCTGACGCAACTCCCTAGCCTCATCATCCTACATCACCTTCTATTCTTGCCACTTCGGACCCCAGCTTTTTTATTTATTTATTTAAAAACTTTATTGCACAAATTACAGCAATTAGCGGACTTAAAGCCATTGAGGCTTTGTCTAACAGTCAACCAGCAGACCATGCAGAGAGTGATTAAGTAGGTGCTACTAAACAGAAAAAATATTGATAAAAGTGAAAGAAATACATTTGAGATTAAATTAAATTAAATTAAATGAATACTATAAATACTAATACTATTTAAAAAAAGATACAATAAACATATACCTATTATATATACTTTCACTAGATACAAAATACGATAATGACTACGCCAAACTCATCGCTCAACCTACGACCTCTTACCCAAAATCAATCTTTTAGCAATTTTTTAAACATTAATCGATTCTACGCCTTTCGTACGTCCCCAGGTATGTCATTCCAAAAACGAGCTGCCTGTATTGTGAATGAATGGCTGAAGAAGTTGGTCCGATGAGGGAGAATGTCAAGGCATAACGTATCGTAGCTTTTTTGAGAACATGTGATCAGTGAATGTTTTCTGGGTCGTTCTCGGTCGTAGGGCAGAAGGGTGAGTTTTATGTATGTTTAATATATTAATATATTACCTTTGGCAAAACCTGACCCAGATTGATTTCTGTTTCAATTTTAAACTTTGGTATCTTCACTTCGACTTTGGTTTTTGATAGCGAATCGATCTCCGACACGAGATCGTATCCTTCAGCTAGTTTCTGTAGAACTTCATCGACACCATTTATGTCGTTTGGTAACAAAATCACCATGCTGGATTCTCTGCCAAGATATGGAAGGACTATTAACTGAAAATGAAATGTCGCCGTTAGTTACGTCGTTGGAAAGTTGAACCGACGGTTGTCGGAGACCGTCTGAAAATGTCTAACTGACAGATTGCGGAGAACCAAGGTATACAATAGAAATCGGCCAATCCGTTCGGGAGCTCCGATGCCAAGATAAGGACCGACAACACTTTTGCTTAATCTTGCAACCTAAGTTACTAGAGAGCAGATCGAAATGGAATGTATTGCTCACAGAATGAGGTCCATTTTTATATCACGCCTTTTGGAAAGCGGAGCGGGCGCGTAAAATACAGAAATCTGTGAGCTGGCGCGACTTCGTTCGCATGGCGTCTTATTCCTACACTACCCACCATTATCTTATACCTACTTCTACCCTACCCTATCCTAAACCCACCCTACAATTACCCTACACCTACTTTCTACTTTACCCCTACCTATCCTATTTTTCTTGCATCAACCTTACTCTTGAATTACTTAATCTATTGCTGAAAAGCGCATTAAAATCCGTTGCGTAGTTAATAAAAATCTAAGCGTACATAGATACATTATTATTGGGACAAATGGCGAGAAGCGACTTTGTTTTATACTATGTATGTAAGGAAGGATATAGGAGAAGATAGGACTCTTTTCTGAGTAATGTACATTAGTTGAACACTAACCGATGCTCTTACGGTGAGGGAAAACATCGTGATGAAACCTGCATACACAGGCGACTGGATGTGTAACCATGATCCAATCTGGTCAGGTTCCCCTAGTAGCAGGGTCATGGAGGTCAGATGGCAGTCGCTCCACTGTAATTACCTGACCTGCCAAATCCTGGATCATGGTCAAGGCGGACCCCGGGCCCTCGTTCTCGAGAGCACAACCGGGACATTACCGCCAAGATTAATGATGATGTAAGGATATACCTGTCCTAGACCTCCGTAGCTATATTGGAAATCATCTGCTCGTTTGTGTGTCATCATTGGCACCATTATTGTTGTATTGGCGTCCACGTAGAAAGGAGCGTTAGTTGTTCTGTCTTTGTCGAATGGAGCATTCCAAGAGCCCTGTAAATAAAGAATCATATTTGTTTAGGTATATTTTCAAGTCTTTGGTCTTTCTGGACTCATGGTCACACCATTGATGGTACCACACAAGTAAAATAAGAAACTGTGCAGCTTTGCCTTGAGGTTACATTTATGTTGTGATGTCTATTTGTTGTGGTTATCATTTGTTATACGTCGTACTTCCCGATTTCGTGAGTGCTATGACTGAACAGAAATTGAAATAGAAATCTTTATTTGCATATGAATCTTCAGCTAGTCAGCCACATTAAAATCACTTTGTCCTTGAAGAGAACCATGGTAGTCCCTTCCCTTAACTGACAAAAGGTTCACTTCCGGAAATCAGCACCATCTTTTAGTATGTTATTCTGAACAGCCATATTTGAAGCTAAGGAAAGGGACTATGGCGAGATGACTAGTTTTTGTGAGTCCCCTTATGGTGAATTTAATGTGGCTAATAAGCCAAAATGAACTGCCATGAGAATGTAAGGCAGACCGATTTCTTTAGGTAATAAAATAATCATCTTGGCATTAATGTCCCGGTTGTGCTCTCGAGAACGAGGGCCCGGGGTCCGCCTTGACTATGATTCAGGATTTGGCGATCAGGTAATTATAGTGGAACGAGTACCATCTGACCTCTGTGACCCTGCTTCCAGGGGAATCAGACCAGATTGGATCATGGTTCATTCAGTTGCCTGAATTTGCAGGATTTATCACGATGTTTTCCTTCACCTTAAGAGCATCAGCTACAATTCAACAATTGTACATAACTCAGAAAAGAGTCATTGGTACATGGCCGCAGCGGGATTCGAACCCGGTACCTCTCGCTTGGAACTCAACCGCCCGGGTACAGCTACCGATGCTCTTAGCTACAGTAAAATGTAAACATGAATTAAAGCTTACCTGGAAATAAATAGCATTGACTAAAATCATCTCTGTGTCCGCGTTTAAAGTACTCTGAGATATTACGTCTTTGATCTTGTTGTTTGTCTTACTTTCAGCCTGAAACATTCAACATTTGAAATCAAATAAACGTGACTCTTTGATAATATGTCTAGTTTATTTTAGCACTGACTGTCCTATTGCTATCTTGCGGTTGTAAAGTTACATTCGTAATATAGGTAAAGAAGCTACATCATCATCACAGCCCGTAACTGTCCACTACAAGGCGGTGTGATATAGTCTGCGAGTCGCAACAATTTAAAACAACGTTTTCTCAAAGATTTTTCTGCTTTCTAGGCCCCTTTCTATATAATAGACTAAATCGTGTTTTAAATATTTATCCTTTGTCTAAATTTGAGTGCAGAAAGAAAGTAACGACATGGCTACTTGATTGTAACTACAATGGCACAGAAGACCTATTACATGTAGTATCATAGCATGATTGTAACATATCAACAAAGTACGGTTCATAATACATCAAACATAACTACACACACACACACACACACGCGCACGCGCGCACACACAGACACACACACACACACACACACACACACACACACACACACACACACACACACACACAAACGCACACGCACGCACACACGCACGCACAAACCTAAACATAACTATAGTAATCATAATAATTACAGTGCTAAATAAGTTTGTTCCCTGCATGTTCTTTATTTCAATTTTTATTTCTCTTCATTTGTTAAAGTACAAATTTGTAAATACCTTGTTCATTGTTTCCAATTTACAAGATATCCTTAGTCAAATTGCTATACTTCCTGTATCTATTTTGTACATTGCTTAATCTTATCTATAATTAAAGATAGTAAGACAGTTTGCTCTGGGGTGGAGACCTGGTGACCTGTAGCACAGGTTTCCCTAGTTCAGGCACCAGTCCCCACAAATATGTATATGTATACAACATGTTCTGATGACTTGTTAATGTACCTAGTTTCATATCAAATTATGTATACGTTGTTGTGGAGAAATAAATGAATTATTATTTATTTACAGGAGTTTGGGCCTCTCCCACGAACGGAGAGGTTATTGCCATAATCTCCACGCTTGGCGGATGGGTTGGAGATCGCAGTGTAATAAGTATAACAATGCTGCCCATTTTCCAGCCTACAGAGACTCTAGATCTTTTGTCTCGATAATATTAGTCGCCTTGTACGACACCCACGAGTGTAAATGGGTTGGTGCTACTGTCGGACACCACACAGCCACATAAAGCTACATATTACCCAATTATTAATGATTTTCGCTGCTGACGGATCCGTGAAGTTTATATTTTCTGTCTCAGTTCTGAATATTTCAGTGGCGTCTTTTTCCACCTCGCGATGTAGCTTCAAATCTTTCTTTATGTATATTTTATTCGCAACCTCCAAAGTTATTCCCTTCACCGTTTGTAGTTTTGTGATCAAATCTGAAAACGACTTGCGAACCTGAAAATTGTTTACACTGGTTTAGTAAAGTTTAATTTTACTAACTTTAATGAGAGAAATTTCAGTTTTTGTATCTTTGGTATTTATGTTCTTGCCTATTGGCCGATCTGACTGTAATATTTACAATAAACAGTAACATCTCGGCCGATGGCTATGTCGTTTATAACTCAGACCATTTTTTTGGCTGCGTGTTTCTAGAAATAGATTCTGCTACACGAGACTAGCTTCAACCGTTTGCAGTTTAATGGATCTTTTGTATTCGCCAGTATTTTTTAGAATATTTTTATAGCCATATTTTCACATTGCTTTATTTACCTGTCACTTCTTTCGTTCCTGAATTTTACCACATGTATTTACTTCAGTAGCGTAATCTCTATTTGCATTTGCCTCATTCATTAATTTTAATAGTTACTTACGGTGTCTTCGTCCGTGAAACCGAGTGCAGTCAGCAGCTCACTCCTCGCGCCTGCGCTGTCGGCTAGGGTCAGCAACGCTAGTATAAATTCGGCGGAGAGTGGAGAAGATACTGTGCTCTTGTCTTTCTCTAGTTCCTAAAAAAAAGACAAAAGCAGAGAAGAACCTAGAGTTAGGTATGTGTATCATTAGATCTAGTCTTGTAGGTGTAGTGAGAGTCAGTAAGATTGTTTAAAACGTTTGTTTATAATCAACCTAGCGAGGTTATAAAATTCCGACCAACTATCGAGAAGATTGTAAACTGCAACAAAATTCATCAATCTATTTACAACTAACGTATTATTTTAGTCCATGAAACATATAAACATAGATTAAAATTGTTGTGACAATGAATGAAATACCACTGACCTTGAGAACTTTGGCTGAAAACTTCAGAATAGCGGCTGATAGTTGTTTTTGATCCATTTTGTTTGGAGATATTGTCTATTGCACTCTAATAATCAATACATAAGTGTAGCAAAAGAACTGTTTTACTTTATAAGTGTATCGGGAAATAATATTCTAGAGCTAGAAATGTCCGCTCTCTACGAGCGTAGGATGCGTACTACTTGCTGTTTCGTTCGCGTTCTGGATTAGAAACACTCTGTGCCTTCTGACAGTTCGTGATCTGTCTGTGTGGGAAACGCAAATCGACGCAGTACTTTCAGCGGTAGGAACCGATATTTAATGGATATGCTAGTTTTGTTGCGTTTCGGCCCGGTCTGGTTTTGGCCTGCGGGCCGTAACTAGGCAGAATTTTTTCGAATTCTGGCTCAAGAGCTGGGGTGAACAGGATAAACGTTGACGTAGCTTAAATCAATAACTGAGCGAGCGCATCCAGCTGCTAAGCATAATGGTATATTGGCTCCTAAAACCCGGATTGAGGATGCGGCAAGGGCGGTGAGAATTATTATAACAAAGAGCGAGCGTAGCGAGCTCGATATTTTTCGAATATTGACTCAAAAGAGCTGTAGTGAACGTACCAAAAGTAACATATATGAATGAGCGAGCTCGGAATATTTTATAGATCTATTTCGGTTTTTTAAATCCAGATTGAGCACGCCGCGCGAGCAGAGTCAATGGTTACAAAATAGCGAGTGTTATGAGCTCGAGAATTTTCGAACTCTGTTTCAAAAAGCTAGAGCGAACGTAGGAAAAATAAATCAGGGTTTTTGTAATTTGAGCTCTTAAAATTCGGATTGATTATATAGCGCGGGCCTTTCGAATGCTAAAAACAATTTGCGAGGGCAGCGATCTCAAAAATTTACAGATTTTTCTCAAAACATCTGGGGTGAAGATATTAAACGTAGATAACATAAACTAATGAATAAGCGAGCTTAGAGAGCTCCGATTTTTTGGCTCTTAAAATCCGGAATTGTCGTTTTTTTTATAACTGTAATTTTGAAGAGCTAAGGCGATTATAATAAAAATATCAAAAACCATTGAACGAGCAAGCGCAGAAAGCACGGTATTTATTTATTGTATTTGGCTCTTAAAATCAAGAAGCGTGTTAAATGCAACGCAACTTTTTTTCTTATTATTTTTCCTTTGGTTCGTACACCTAGCTGGGGGGTGGGGCGGGGGGGCTGCCGTATGCTGGATAAGCCCATGTCGTGGCAACAAAACACCACGAAGGATGTCGATATCAGGTGGTAGGACTCTATCAAGCCTGAGGAGTCCGCCTGGGTGAGTACCACCGCCTTATCTATTTCTTCTTCGTAGTGAGTCGATATTATATTTTATCTACACTCATAGTGTAAAGTTCCAATTACATATTCGAAAACAGTCGTTTGGGATACACTGTTTTCACGCCAGACTAGAAAATTTTAAAAAATTACTTTATGATACAGCATTTCCCATACTATTTTCATTACAGCTGTAACGTAAAATAACTTTTTAATCATTATGCAACACTTTTACTTTTTAATTTTTTGTCGAGCGTCCGGGTGCGACGAAGTAGGCTGAATACCTAAATATGTTATTATCAAATACAAAATTCAAATTCACAATTCAAACTTTCCTGATTTGTTTTTAGTCTGTGTTTCTGATTATGTTTGTGATTTATTGTGAATTATTTTCCCGCTAAATGAAATATGTTTTTCTAAATGTTGTTATTTGTGTTTGTAAATGTTTTTTCTTGTTTGAAGCAAATAAATACATAAATGTGAAAGTAGTGAAGTGAATTTCCCGCCGCTTGATATCCTCGTCGCGTATAATAATAAATAATCATCTTGGCGTTAATGTCCCGGTTGTGCTCTCGAGAACGAGGGCCCGGGGTCCGCCTTGACCATGATCCAGGATTTGGCAGGCCAGGTAACTACAGTGGAGCGACTGCCATCTGACCTCCATGACCCTGCTACCAGGGGAACCTGACCAGGTTGGATCATGGTTACACATCCAGTCGCCTGAATGTGCAGGTTGCATCACGATGTTTTCCTTCACCGTAAGAGCATCGGTTAGTATTCAACTAATGTACATAACTCAGAAAACAGTCATTGGTACATGGCCGGAGCGGGATTCGAACCCGGGACCTCTGGCTTACGAGTCGGATACTGTAACCGCTCGGCCACCGACGCTCACTATTGCATAATAGTATTATGCAATAGTTTGAGACGTATGATAATAGTTTGACACGAGTGTTTTAATACCTAATTATATGCAGTTGCATACACTACTTTATCTACACTCATATTTTCATGTTAAAATTTCGTACCCATAATTTTTTCAACTTTGCTGGAAGTAACTGCGAGTCAGTTCTGTTGTATCTACGCGTCGAGGATATCAAGCGAAATTCACTTCACTTGTTTCACACTTATTTATTTATTTGCTTCAAACATGAAAAAACATCCACAAACACAAATTACAACAATTAGAAAAATATTCTGTTTAGCGGGAAAATAATTCCAAATGTACACAATCACAACCACAGACTATGAACTGATCACAAATATAAACAGGAATTTTGAGTTTGTTGAAGACATTTAGGTATTCTGCCTACATTTAGTCGTGTCCCGGCGCCCGACAAAAATTTAAAAAAGAAAAGTGTTGCATAATGATTAAAAAGTTATTTTTCGATACAGTTGTAATGAAAATAGTATGGGAAAGGCTGTATCGAAAAGTTATTTTTTAAATTTTTATAGACTGGCGTGAAAAAAGTGTATCCTTAAACAACTGTTTTTGAATATGTAATTGAAACATTATGCTATGAGTGTAGATAAACTACTATTAAATGCCCAAAATTTGGCGACGCGCACTGCGTTACTCCCGCCAAGCAACAATGCTTGCATTATTGTGTTCCGGTTAGCGGGTCACGATCCATTCCAGTAGGTCTAGATTTTGCGGCGGTGAAATAAGTAGACAGAATTTGGTTTTAACACTGGTTTATTCTTTGTAGAACACACTGGAGATAGGTACTAATGGACAATACAAGTAATTCATATGCTATTCTGAGAACAGCTGATGTGAAACACAACGACTTGTTGGGACAAAATATCAGGCAGGTCGAACTACTCGTACAACGTTGTCGCAATATTCTTATAGTAGCTTTTTAAGTCGTTAGTTTACCCAAGTAATTATTATAGCAGTCTTAAACTAAAAATTACTACAAAACACATTCTTTAAATTTCACCTAGAGTTCCATAATGCTTACAAATTTTATAAAACTTAATCGATTACAAGTCACAGTCACAAATAAAGCACTTAAATTAAGTTTATATTTACGCAAAACCAAAACTAGTAAATATTCACAACATACTCGTATGGTTTGAGTAGTTACTTGTTGTTGTGGGTGCCCCGTTGTGTCTCGCGTCCCCGTTATGCCCCCCTTACTTATCTATGCCTCTAATTATTGAACGTTCGTACAGGATAACTTTCAACTTGTTTCCCAGAAGAGAGAAGAAATAAGCAATTTATTTTATAACTAACTACAAATTAAAGTCCTCATATTGATTCTTGTTTGCTATTATTAATGTTCAGAAATAAGGACAACATTCCTTCACGAGCGACATTGTTACTGAATATAATATTCGACCGACATGATCTCAGCCAGACCACCTGTAATCGACCAAGTGCGAGTCGGATTTCGCAGCAAAGTGTTTGGAAGTTTTAATTTAAACTGAAAAAAAAAAATATTGGCGTTAATGTCCCGGTTGTGCTCTCGCGCACGAGGACCCGGGGTCCGCCTTGACCATAACCCAGGGCATGGCAGATCAGGTAATTACAGTGGAGCGACTGCCATCTGACTTCCGTGACCCTGCTACCAAGGGAACCTGACCAGATTGAATCAACTCGTCGGAATGTGCAAGTTACATCGCGATGTTTTCCCCCACCTTAACGGGGCTCCATACTGAAAGAATACGTGCTTTTCGGGGATTTTTATCTTAGATATGTTTTTGTCTTTATTTGTATGTAATACGGCAGATAAACAGGTATGCGGGCCACCTGATAGAAAATAGTCGGATATGGATATTAGCAACACCAGGGGTGCTACCAATGCGTTGCCCGTCTCTAAGGAGACCTCTAATATAACTCTTGAAGGATCCCATGTCCAAAGGAAACACTGTGGCTCACTCCACATCCGAATCGTACGAGCGAGAAACGTTCTTTGGAATCTTCGCGTGGACACCACTAGAGGGTCCACGTAATGGGGATGAGTACCTAGCCCACGGCGGGTGGTGCGATGGCGGAATTGTGCTGTGGGCACTAGATCGAATAATTCCACAGAACACTTCCCATTGTACAGCCGGTAGAACACACACAGGGAGCCAAAGTCCCTTCGGTCAGCCAGTGGTCCTAACTTGCTTGTCAGTATGGGATCGTCGACAATTCGTACGCCGCGCCTCTGTACGGAGTTCAAAGGATTTGCTTAATCGACGGTTTCGCCGGCCCAAAGATGGGAACAATACTCCATATGTGGCCGCACCTGTGCCTTATTCAGAAACAGGTGCTGCTCTGGGGTGAGGTATCGCTTGAACCGGTCAAGCACGCCAAGTTTTTTCGAGGCTAGTTTAGCCTTACAATGCAGATGACTTCACAACCGCACGCCGTTCGATATTTCGACACCAAGGATCCCGTTACTTTCTGAGATAGAAAGAGGTGTTCCTTATAACTGCGGCACCATGACAAAAGGATCATTTTTGTCTATCGTAAAAACAGTAATAGGTACATACAAGCATCATGCGGCACCATGACAAAAGGATCATTTTTGTCTATCGTAAAAACAGTAATAGGTACATACAAGCATCAAGCAGAAGTTTAAGTATAGAAGTTGGTACTTCTAACAACAAATTCGCGCACCATGGTTTCGAAGTTAAATTTTATGAATTACTTACCTATAAGTTACTCTGGCATCAAACAAAATCTTGTTGCTAACTTAAGATATATCTGCAAGTCCAATTTACATATAATTACGAGGCCACAAATTTATATAACCCGGGGGCCAAAACTGGAATTAAGTCTCCACTCTGAGATGTCATTCTGTTGTCAAGAACTGCGACGCTTTTAACGTGTCAGATAAATTTGTGGCACCGACAGGTCTTTTTACTTTAACTTTCTATAATACGTTAGCCTATGGACCTCAATTAGGGTTGTGGGCAGGCTCATCGTGGCACAACGGTGGATCCGCGCTTGGCTGAGTAGCTCAGCTTGTCGCAAGGTGCTGATCCATCTCCGCGGTAGACGCCGGTGAATAGCGTCGTACCGTCCACAGCTAGGAGGAGGTACACGAAGGGACGATTCGCCGTGAAGTGTCTTGGACCAATCGTCATCAATAAAAGTATGTCTGTATAAAACAAGGTTATTAGTACCAATGTACGCAACTGTACAGTGCTGGGTCCCGCAGTCAAAACCAAAGATGATTGTAAGCCAACAAGGTAGTTTGTGGCAATTACTTCCCATTATGCTATGATGAAATGCCTTGTTAGGCGTGTAATTGCGCAGGCTACCTAAATCAACAATGCGAGCAACAGAAGGGGGAAACAGTTAGGACATCTAATAAGACATGGCAAATTTTGTGAGTGGCAACAGAAAGATGAGGGAAAGGGAGAAGAGGAAGGCCAAGGATTGAATATTGGAAGGTAGCAAAGGATAGAGTAAACACCGATGATTATAAAGAAATGAAGAAGGTTAGTAGACGAGAGAGTAGCAGTTGCTCTAACGACAAGAGTATGACTCATAAATTAATGATCTATGTACTTTAAAATAGTTGTAATTTTATTGTCTTGGATTGATAATTATTTGTTTTACCATGTGTCACAGCTGCAGCCTCTGTTCCCTTTTCGTTGACTTCGATGAATGCCTTCTGCACTGCTTGCGACACTCTCAGTCGCCGTTTCTCCTCAAGCAGTTTGTTCAAACCCGGGTTGAAGATGGACTTTATTCCCAACTAGAAAGAAGGGCACGTAGCATGAAATCTATCGGTTCTCACGAACGTTGTACAGGAATAAAATTTCCTTAAGCAGTAGTTACATAAATCGTTTCATAATGTTTTATACTATTGCTAACATCAAACATTTCACAGGGGTCCCACGGGTCATCTTGTGACAATACTGCATGCTAATGCGTCGAATTATCGGAAACTCGTTGATCAGCGAAATACCTATATTGTTAATTCGTACCGGTTTACGGACTTTGCCCCACCGCTGCAACTCCTGTGTAGCCAGGAACTACAGGGGCGACACACGGGTACTGAATTTTGACACTCAGGCGCGCTCGAGGACAATCGTGCGTCGTCTTAGGAGGGCAAGAGGTCTCGGAACCCGCAACAAATTGGAGTAGGAAAGATAGTTATTCCGACTTTACGAAATAGCGGAGATAGCATAACACAAAATAGGCATAGGTCAATGCCAGAAATCAGGGGGAACGCACCACAGACATACGCTAGGTAATTAAGTTATGTCTAGCGTTATGTTGCCAAACAACTGAAATAGAGTTCAAGCTCACAGGTGGGGTAGGCCATGGGTAGGCAGAGACTATGGACCGCCGCTTTGTTCTGTCCTGACACAATTCCCCAGTCTCGCATATAATCCGCAACTCTTTTTATACATCTCCTTTTATTCTTGCCATTTCGGAACCCAGCTTTTTTGAGAACATTACTGATCTGATCAGTGAATGTTTTTCTGGGTCGTCCTCTATCGTGGGACAGAGGAAAGAGCTTTATGTATGTATATTAATTCAATGAAAAATTGTACTTAATAAATTACCTTTGGCAAAACCTGACCCAGATTGATTTCTGTTTCGATTTTAAATTTTGGAATCGTTACCACGAGTTCGGTTTCAGGTAGCGAATCGATCTCTGACACGAGATCGTATCCTTCAGCTAGTTTCTGTAGAACTTTATCGACACCGTTTATGTCGTCTGGTAACAAAATCACCATGCTGGATTCTTTGCCAACATATGGAAGGACTAATAACTGAAAATGAAATATCCCTGTTAGTTACGTCACTTGAAAAGTTGAACCGACAGATATCGGAAACCGTTTCTGAAGATGTCTGATGGATTGCGGAAAGCCTAAGTCTGTATTAGTTGTACTCAAATATTTCCCAAACTACCTAACCGATTTTAATTAAACTAAGAATCATCTCGATTAAGTTGGTTTTTAAATAAATTAAACCACATCGTAATCGGCCAATCCGTTCGGGGACTACGATACCGAGATAGACAGATAACAGATACATTAAGTCAAACATAAACCCTCTTTCATTTTGCGATGGGGATGAAATAAAATGCAAAGTAATTTCTACTAGAACTCAAGATTTCGATAATCTACCGTGTTTGGAGCGACTTAGACTTCAGATCGCACACATTATTAGTCCATAACATTACAGTCCACTGCGGGACTTGATCCTCCTCCACATTAGTTGAGGGGTTTGCCATTATCTCGACGCTTAGCAGATAGCGTCGGGATGCCGCAGTGCACAGAAATCAACAACTGTGCCGCTGTGTTGAAAATGGTGTTGCCCAAAGCGGAAATTCTAGCCTATGTGAGTTAAATTACCTTTTATATACTAGTTCCAATTTATGCAAATTTTGTTAAATTGCAACCTGTTCCGAATTGCCCGTCTTCAGATGCCGACAAATAATAATTTAAACTAATGTGGGTACCGACAGTATACTATTAAGATGTCATAGAGCAGAGAAATATAATACAAATTACAAGTAGTCAAATTTTTTAAGTATGTCATTTAAATAAATGTCAAAATATAAATTATACCAAAGGTATGTCATTTACGATAAGTGATGTTGATAATGAAATTTGATCATTAATTATATTATCTTTCTTCAGTCTTTTCACTTCGATAGCTTCTTGGCCATCTCGTCTACGTCCATTCCCAGCTATATGAAGGTATTTTATGCCATTATCTGGATTAAAAATATGGTTTTCCTTATTAAGGTGTTCCGCAAAAGTCAAGGTCTTTTTCTCAAGCTAGCTATATGTTCTTTAATTCTTGCTTAAAACTTCCTTCCTATTTGAGCGATGTATATTTTAGCGTGGAAAGTATGAGAAGGATATTGAAAGAAGAGTATTCACGCAGTGAATAGAGCTGTTAATCGTGTGATGGGAAGTAAAAGTTTGCCGCAAAAAGCACGTCTTGCTTTGCATAACGCAGTTCTGCTTCCCACACTGACATACGGTAGTGAATGTTGGGTATGGCAAAAGAGGAATGAAAGTAGAATAAATGCGGTAGAAATGAGGTCCCTAAGGAAAGTATGTGGAGTGAAATTGAGTGATAGAGTGAAAAATATAGTGATCCGTGAAAGGTGTGGCATGAAAGATGATGTAGTATCAAAAATAGAAAAAGGGATGTTAAGATGGTTCAGGCATGTAGAGCGAATTGATGAAAGAAGATTGACGAAAGAGGTATATAGCGCGAATCTGGAAAACCGGTCGTTAAGAGGACGACGCAGGAAATCATTCTCTGATCAGATCAGTAATGTTCTCAAAAAAGCTGGGGTCCGAAGTGGTAAGAATAGAAGGAGATGTATGAAAAGAGTTGTGGATATATGCGAGGCTAGGGAGTTGTGTCAGGACAGAGCAAAGTGGCGGTCCATAGTCTCTGCCTACCCCACCTGTGGGACGCAGGCGTGAGCTTTATGTATGATGATGTAATGTATATTTTAGCGTATGTGTCACATGTCAGACTATAGATTTCACTTTGATTTTCTATGGGAATCTTATCCTTATTATTGCAAATCAAGGTTTTAATGCTGTAAAATGCAGTCTTTTGCTGATCGCTATTGCAAATTTTTCCCAATTTGTATGTGACAGGTCCAACATAGGGGATTGTTGCACATCTTTTTCTGGATTCGTTCATTTCTAGAGCCGTGGGTACCAACAGTTTCCTAGTTATTACTCTTTGCTTGCGTTTCAGAATATTACTTATTCGTTTTTTAGAATAGCCATTGTTTCTTGCTATCTATTCTTTAGTTTTTAACTCTTCGTTAAAGGTTTCCCGACTCATTTTTACACTTTGTTATCTATGGATAAATGCGTGGAAAGCCGCAGCCGAGAAAGTGCAACTCGTGAACGCGGTGGAAAGAAGAAAGAAAGAAAAAAAGAAAAGACATTTATCAGACATAGCACAGGTAAGTATTCTACTCTGCCAGACACCACAGGGCTTTTGTCAACTTTGACTTATAATCATGTAATTACTAGCGACCCGTCCCGGCTTTGCACGGGTGTTCTCGATTTTTTTGTTTCTATTATAATATGCATGTATTACATATAAACCGCCCGGAAGGAATTCTCTAAATTATAGTGCAAACTGCATCAAAATCCATTGTGTGGTTGAAGAGCAGTTACCGGATATACAGACGCTTAAAGCGACTTTATTTTATACTATTATGTAAGGATTTACCTCTCCTAGACCTTTGTTGCTATATTTGAAATAATCTGGTCCCATGTATGTCATCATCGGCACCATTATTCTTGTATTGGCGTCCACGTAGAACGGACTTTTTCTGTCTTCGTGGAATGGAGTATTCCAACAGCCCTGTAAATTAAGAATCATATTTGTTTAGGTATATTTTTAAGTGTTTGGTCACTCCGGACTCGTGGTCCCGCCACGATGTCCCACTGGTCCCACGAGTCAATTAAAAAGAAATTGTGCAGCTGTTCCTTGAGGTTACATTTATATTGAAGTGGTATATAATTCTTGTGGGTATCATTTGTTGTACTTCTCGATTTCGTAGATGCTATTACTAAAGAGTAAAGTCGGAGACTGTCGAATAGCGAAACCCATCAGGCCAACTATTGTTGGTTGGGTGTAGAAATAGATAAAGTGGGGAACCCCTACATACATACTTACTCTTCAGATTATATTACTATATCATTATCATGTTAGGTAATGGTCAATCCCGGCTTCTGCCAGGTCCAACTTCCTAACTCTTCTTCCTCCATTTCACCTGGTCTTCAGCATCCTCAGGCTGCATAATGATATTCATATTAGACTGTGGGGGCATCGTAGGGTATCCTACGTCATCGAGTATAAGTAATATGCCACTTTTTAGTGATAGGAGACTCATAAAACGTTGGCTAACGCCCGTGCTTAACCTGGCACGTAAGGTAAAGTAAAAAAAATTTTTTAAGCGGCCCATACTTGCGACTTTTTTAGTTATAGTAATTATTTATAGAAGAAAAAAAAACGGTCTGCCTTACATCTTCTTGGCAGTTTGGCTAGGCGGTTGACATTAAAATCACTTGTTCCTTGGAGATATCCATGACCAGGTAACTGGTTACCTATCTATTACATTTTTCTTAGTATTTACTTTAATGTTCCTGATTAGCGAAACTGAACTACCAAGAGAATATAAGGCAGACCGGTTTTTTTAGATGTTCGTATGTACCTACAGTAAAATGTAAAAATCGATTTAAAAAAAATTATAGGTTACCTTGAAATAAATAGCATTGACTATAATCATCTCTGTGTCCGCGTTTAAAGTACTCTGAGCTATTACGTCTTTGATCTTGTTGTTTGTCTTACTTTCAGCCTGAAACATTCAACACTTTAAATCTTATAAACGTTGACTCTTTGATAATATGTCTAGTTTATTTTAGCACTGACTGTCCTATTGCTATCTTGCGGTTATACAGTTACACTCGTAGTATAAGTAAGGAGCTTCATATTACCCAATTATTAATGATATTCGCTGCTGACGGATCCTTGAAATTTATATTTTCTATCTCAGTTCTGAATACTTCAATGGCGTCTTTTTCTACCTCGGGATGTAGCTTCAAATCTTCTTTTATGTATATTTTATTCGCAACCTCCAAAGTTATTCCCTTCACTGTTTGTAGTTTTGTGATCAAATCTAAAAAGGATTTGCGAACCTGAAAATTGTTTACAATGGTTTAATAAAGTTTATCTACACTCATAGCGTAATGTTCCAATTACATATTCGAAAACAGTTGTTTAAGGATACACTTTTTTCACGCCAGTCTATACAATTTAAAAAAAATACTTTTCGATACAGCATTTCCCATACTATTTTCATTACAGCTGTATCGAAAAATAACTTTTTAATCATTATGCAACACTTTTCTTTTTTAAATTTTTGTCGGGCGCTGGGACACGGCGAAATGTAGGCTGAATACCTATTATCGTACTAATACCTAATACTCGTGTCAAACTATTATCATACTCGGCTACGCCTCGTATGATAAACAGACACTCATGTTTTAATACCCCCTTTTATATGACAGTTGCATAAACTACTATTAATACATTTCAAGGAGAAAGGAGACTGGGTACGTATGTATGGGAAGTGGACTGTGGCCAAATTACAACATCGGTATAGCATTTACGTTTAGCATCCTTAAATACATTCTTGTAGAGAAGGGCATCAACTAACCTAACCTGACCGGCAGATCTGAAAAAAAAACAGATTTTTACCGAGATTGATTTTGATATCGTGCGGCATAAGAACACACTTGAACGTGCTCAACCTATACTCCGCAACCATGTCGCTGCTGGTTCAAAGAATACTACACTTGTGATGCAAGTCTGACAAGTGAATGCTTTTTTCTTCAAATTGTCGTGACCGATTTTGATATCGTGCGGCATTAGAAGATAGTTGAAGCTGCTCAAACCTATACTCCGTAACCATGTTGCTGCTGGTTCGAAAAATACGGAACTTGCCATGAAAAAACTGCTGGGATCGATTTTGATGCCCTCTTGTGCAAATAAACAGCTGAGGTGCCCTAACCCATACGTCATCACCGTTATGCTGCTGGTTCATAGAACACTTTTGCCCAGTCTCCTTTCCATTTGTATTTATTTTCTTGCCATTGAACTGTAATATTAAATATGATGTAACATCTCTGTCGATGCAGATTTTGTTTGAATCTCAGACCGGTTTTTTATCTGCGTCATCATCATTTCGGTGTTATGTCCCAGTTGCGCTCAGCAACGGTCGCACGACCTTGGCTGTCTTTTTCTACTGAGAAAGAAAGCCGAATAGGCAACTTAATGTGTTACCATGATTCATTCTGGCCAGGTTCGCTTGGTACCAGGGTCATGACACGGAGGTTAGATGGCAGTCGCTCCACTGTAATTTTCTGACCTGCCAAATCCTGGATCATGGTCAAGGCGGACCCCGGGCTCTCGTACGCGAGAGCACAACCGGGACATTAACGCCAAGATGATTATTTTTTATTTCCCGTACCAGAAATTTGCCACAATTTGTATTTATTCCAGTAGCGTAATCTCTATTCACATTTTTCTTCATAGGTACAAACATTTTTCCTCATATATGAACTTTGATAGTTACTTACGGTGTCATCGTCCGAAAACCCTAGTGCAGTCAGCAGCTCACTCCTCGCGCCTGCGCTGTCGGCTAGGGTCAGCAACGCTAATATGAATTCGGCTGAGAGTGGAGAAGATACTGTGCTCTTGTCTTTCTCTAGTTCCTAAAAAAAAAGACAAAAGCAGAGAGTTACCTAGAGTTAGAAATGTGTTTCATTAAAACTAGTCTTGTGAGTGTAGTACCTAGGTAGACCCAGCAGGATTACTAAAACCGTTAGGTCATAATCAACCTAGCGAGGTTATAAAATTCCGACCCACTATCGAAGAAATTGTGAACTGCAACAAAATTCATCAAACCATTTACAAGATAACGTATTATTTTAGTACATGAAACATATAAACATAGATTAAAATTTTTGTGACAATGAATGAAATACCACTGACCTTGAGAACTTTGGCTGAAAACTTCAGAATAGCGGCTGATAGTTGTTTTTGATCCATTTTGTTTGGAGATATTGTCTATTGCACTCTAATAATCAACACATAAGCGTAGCAAAAGAACTGTTTTACTTTAAAAGTGTATCGGTAAATAATATTCTAGAGCTAGAAATGACCGCTCTCTACGAGCGTAGGATGCGTACTACTTGCTGTTTCGTTCGCGTTTTAGATTAAAAACATCCTGTGCCTTCTTACAGTTCGTGATCTGTCTGTGTGCGAAACAATCTGCCGTCGTAAGAAAAGAGTGCGCATTTGACAAATATAAAAATTGGAGTATAAAATGAAAGGTTCCAAATATTTTTAAAACATTGCTGTCCCCGAAATAATAAACTGGGAACATTAGTCGCATTGTACGCCACCCACGAGAGTAAGGGGTTAGTGCTATTCTACTCTGCCGGACACCACACGGCCAAGGAACCTTTTTTTTTTGTAATGCCTTTATGGTATTGTATTGCTCATACCATATACGCATTTCTCGACTTGCAGAGGGCTTTCGACAGTGTCCTTCGGGAGATAATCTGGTGGGCTCTGTGATCAAAGTCTGTGCCCGAAGCGTAAGTATTATACAGGATATGTATGCCAATACTGGAGCCGTCGTCACAACCATCGTAGGCCATACTAATCCCTTCCCGATTACTGTAGGTGTTCATCAGGGTTCTGTGCTGAGGCCTTACTTGTTTTACATTGTGCTCGATGCCCTCTCAGCGGAAATTCAGGACATGCCTCCTTGGCTTATGAGGTACGCTGACGACATCGTACTAGTAAGCAACCTTAGGCAGAATCTTAAGACCAGAGTAAACACGTGGAAGGATGTGCTAGAAAACGGTGGTCTGAAGTTGAATGTCGCCAAAACGGCGTATATGGCCAGCTGGAGCGCGGATCCCGAAACCATCCTTGTAGGTAATGAAGCTGTCAATAGAACAGATAAATCCAAATACCTCGGATCCGTGACGCACGAGTCCGGCGAAATCGGCCCGGATACTAAGACCCGAATCTCTGCAGCTTGGGTCAAATGACGGGAACTCACGACAGTCACCTGTGACCCTAAAATCCCTGTAAAGCTCAAAGGGTTTATATACAAGAGAATAATTAGACCTGTGATGCTCTATGACTGCGAGACATGGCCAGCGCTGACGAAACACGTTCGCGAACTCCACGCCAACGAAATGAAAATGCTGCGGTGGATGTGCGGAGTTACGCGACTCGATCGAGTATGTAAAGAGTACATCCGTGGCAGCCTTGGCGTGAGAGATATCGCAGATAAGATCGAGGAGGCTCGTCTGCGCTGGTGTCACGTATTGCGTAAGGCTCAGGGATACGTGGGAAATAGGTGCCTCAATCTACCGGTATCAGGAAAGAGGCCCCGTGGGCGACCCAAGAAGCGATGGATTGACATCGCTGAGTCGAATGCGAGAGCCAACGGCTTACGACGAGAGGATGCCGAAGACCGGGCAAAGTGGAGAAGAATGAGTAAGATAGCGGACCCTGGCAGAGGCCGGGATAAGCGCTAGGACGACGACGATGATTCCTCATATCATCCCAATATGCACCCCCAACAACCTCCCATACTTGACTCAACAGCCCCCATTCCATTGCAGGGCTTCATTGACTCCCAGATAGAGCTGGAGCCCTACCTTCACCTGCGCTATGCGGGCACCGACTGCGCGCTGATGATCAGGCCTTCCGAAGGAGCCGGGGCCGGCGACCGGTCAGCGCCGAGGCATGGCGACTTCTATGACGCTTTCGTGCAGCGGTAAGCGTGATCTTGCCCCATTACTATCCGGATACAAGACCCTCGTCGGTATCAGGGGATCTAAAAAGGCCACATTGGCGTTACATATTATGATTAATATTACAAATATTTGTCACAAATTTACCTATAGCGTCGCTGTTGATATGATAATTCAAAATGGCGTCAAGTAGTTCCAGTTTTGGCCACCGGATCAGATAAGTTTGTTTCACTCGAATATGAATGATAATATGAAACGCTAATGTGGCCTTTCTAGTCCCCCTGGAAAGAGGCCTCGTGGGCGATCCAATAAGCGATGGATTAACACCGCTGAGTCGGATGCGAGAGCCAACGGCTTAGGACGCGAGGTTTCCGCAGACCGGGGAAGTGGAGAAGAATGAGTAAGAAAGCGAACCCTGGCAGAGGCTGGGATAAGCGCTAGGATGATGATGGTGACAAGAGCAGGGGCGTAGCTACCGCCGTATTTGCCGTATCAATTATACGGGGCCCCCGGGCCACGGGGGCCCCCAAAGTGTGTAAGGAAAAAGAATAAAAACTTTCTAATTTATTTTATTTTACAAATGACAAAATTCTATAAAGCAATTCCTTTTTTTCCCGCCTTAAGCGTGCGTTCAAAAGTTGGCAACACTACATCGTTATGGCGGGCTGCGGGACTTCCCCGTTTTACTTACTTCATCTTCAACTCAGCGGGGAATCCCCGGGAATCCTTCATCGATATCGCGATGTACGTGTACGTTGTTGTACTTTGCATTGGATGTTAAACCACGGAGTGCAGTGCACTGTTTATTTACGCGCTTTATATAAATGTGCATTACATTGTAATTCAGTACAAACAATATTGTTCTTCTGGTTTAGCAGTATTAGTAACGATTTGTAAAAGAAATGAGTGAAAGGAAAAGAGATTATCCCAGCGGCGCTGAGAAAAGAAAAATTAAACAGAAAAGGGACGAGGTTATAAAAAAAGTGCCCAAAATTTCTTCATTTTTTCAGAGACAAGATACTGTGAGTGATTTAGATTGGAAAGGTAAGTACTACACTACTACCCAACCCATTTATTAGGGGCCCGTAGTGATAAACAAGGAAATCTTTTAATTTCGGTCTGTCCATCTGTCCGTCACAAAAAGTTGTCTCCCCCCTCGATTTTCACAATTATACTGTTTTTAGGGTTCCGTGCCTTGATTAAAAAAAACAAAATTCTAACTTATCTATAGGATCGATTTGTTTTGTTGTTTGTTTATCAGTCCGTATCGTATCGTTAATTGCGTGTTGAGAACTTCAGATGTGCAGACTCGCTTTCGGGTTCTCGTTTTGTATGGCCACTACACTACGCGCTGCGTTTAAATAGCACGCAGGTGTATAGTAATGCACGGACGGGCTGCAGGTGATTTTGTATCTACTAATAGGTACGAGCACAATCCGCGTAGAATCTGTGTGCGTCTGAACTGAACACTCTCTAACTGTGACCCTTAGTAACGTTATTTATTTATATGTAACTCTTTTTAGTTTAGTATCAAAGCATTCGTATTTATTTTTTAACAATTACTCGTTTATTTTTAGATTCTTCTGAAGCATGTTCTTCGTCACATATCCATCCGGAAATAGAAGAAAGCCAAGCACATACTTTATCGGATGTCCATCCAGAAATCGAGGAACCCCAAGTCAACGATTCTGATATATCTGCAGATAATGCAGATTGTAATATAATTTCATCAGATAGAGGAAATTTTGGTGACAATTTAACTGAATGCGAACGAAAAATAATTTTTAAATTGGGTCCATTTAAACCACAAGGACCATTTCCAAAAGTTTCAGAAAATAACCGACCTTTTTCAGCTTATTATTATTCATATTTCAATCAGGCAGGCATAAAAATTATAAGACCATGGTTATGTTATTCTAACGTTTTAAACAAACCGTACTGTCACTTCTGTTGGTTATTAGCAGATCGTCAAAACAAATCGTACTCCTCTGCTTGGGTTAACGGTGTTTCGGTTAGAAGCAATTTCACACAAACTATTCTTGACCATGAAAAGTCACAGCAGCATATTAGTGCCTCACTCTCTTATAATAATTGGTTGCAAGGAAATACCATCGATACTCTATTGAAAAGTGAAATCGATAGTAAAATTACATTCTGGAGAGATGTACTGCATCGTATAATTAATGTTATAATTACTTTAGTATCTTGTAATCTACCTTTGAGGGGGCATGATTCTGACTCTGGCAATTTTATGGCAATTTCACGTCTGCTATCTAACTATGATGCAACTTTAAAAGAACTTTTTCTAAAACCGAAAGGTGAAATAAATTATTTAAGCCCTACGATTCAAAACGAAATTATTAGTTTGCTTGGTACTAACGTTAGGAACAGTATTATCTCAGAAATTAAAAAAGCTCCATTTCTGACAATAATTCTGGATACAACACAAGACTTGTCAAAAATTGACCAACTATCTGTAGTTTTTCGATATATCTCGGTTACAGAAAATGATGATAATGTGCCTAAAGAAATAAAAATCTGTGAGTCCTTTTTAGGATTCATAGCAGTAACCGATTGCAGTGCTGCAGGTCTGAAAACTGTCATTTTAAATTTGACTAAAGAATATGGAATTGATTTGAGTAAATGTAGAGGACAGGGATACGATGGAGCAAATGTTATGTCGGGTGTGTATGGAGGATTACAAACCCTAATAAAAGAGCATGCTCCAAATGCCGATTATGTTCATTGTGCTGCGCACGCTTTAAACTTGGTTTTGAACGATGCTGCGAGACATGTTCGTGAAGTATCGACTTTTTTCGATAATTTAGAAAAAATATATACTTTTTTTGGCAATAGTATAAAACGCTGGGCTATGCTAAATGACGATTCATCTGAAAAATATTTGATTACCCTTAAAAAGGTATGTCCTACCAGATGGTCTTCTAGGAACGACGCTTTATTAGCAGTAAAGAAAAATTTTTTACTAATCATGAAAACTTTGTACCAACTAAATTTAATTTCAAATAAAAAAGATGAACGTGAAGAATGTAAAAGTATAATTAATATTTTAGAGAGTTTTGATTTCTTAGTGCTCGTTACATTTTTTTCTTCACTATTTGAAATTATTAATCCTGTTTCTAAAGCTCTACAGCATGAAAATAATGACTTACAGAAATCTAGTATTTTATTAAGTAATCTTTTAAATAGACTGTGCCAATTAAGAAATCAGAATTCATTTAATAGTTTGCTAAATGAATCCAAAGATTTAGCAAAAAAGTGGGGGGTAACAACTGTTTTTAAAAACAGTAGGCGAAAGATAACGAAGCGTTTTTTTGATGAGTTATCACAAGATGAGAGAATTTCCGACCCGGAATCCTATTTCAAAGTCAATGTATACTATTGCTGTTTAGATATATTAATTTCTCAAACTAAAGCAAGATTTCAGAGCCTTTGCAACCTGAGTAGTATATTCGAAATATTACAACCGGAGAAACTCCTATCTTCTTCAAGCGAAGAGATATTAAACGCTTCCGGAAAACTGTCTGCTAAATACAGTAAAGACATCTCACTTAATCTTTGTGACCAATTAAAGGCTCTAAAAACATGCTTAAATTCTGAAATTAAAAAAATTTATTCCATTAAAGAACTCATTGAATTATTGCTAGTAAAATTCAATAGTCTTGCATCCAGTTTTCCCGAGGTAATCACAGCATGCTTTTTATTCTTGACCCTTCCAGTTACAACCGCAACGGCAGAAAGAAGTTTTTCAAAATTAAAACTAATAAAAAATTACTTAAGAACTTCGATGGGACAAGAACGGCTGTCAGACATCTCACTATTGTCCATAGAGGCAGAAACTTTAGAAAAACTAAAATCATCATCAGCCATAAATGATTTAATAAATCAGTTTGCCGATAAAAAGGCAAGGAGAGTGAATATTTAAAATTCGATTTTTATTTGTAAAATGGGTAAATTATGTGATAAATAAATATTACTTCTCACAATATTTTTTTTCTTTTGTGAAAAATCTTTACCTCCATATAAGGGCCTCCAAAAAAAATTTTATACGGGGCCCCGACAAGGCACGCTACGCCACTGGACAAGAGCCTCGTACTCTTTGTACTTGTGGTGAGGGAAAACATCGTGATGAAATCTGCACATTCAGGCGACTGTAACCATGATCCAAACTGGTCAGTTTCCCCTGGTAGGCAGGTTCATAGAGGTCAGATGGCAGCTGATGGATACATCTGCCTATAGTTAGTATCAATATGTTGTGCCTATAGACGTTAGCAACACCAGGGGTATCGCGAAAGCGTTGCCGACCTCCACTATCCATCTTCGTCGTGGGGACCTACGCTGAGTTTATCAACGGTGAGTTGCTGCGACCACGTCGCTACTCATAAACCTTTCCGCCCCATCGGCCATCAGTACGAGCCTCTTGTCATCATCATGATCTTGGT
Source organism: Blastobasis adustella (assembly GCA_907269095.1). Lineage (NCBI taxonomy): Eukaryota > Metazoa > Arthropoda > Insecta > Lepidoptera > Blastobasidae > Blastobasis > Blastobasis adustella. The sequence goes on from OU026132.1 coordinate 7,387,834, forward strand.
AACGCCAGTTGTGCTCTCGCGCACGAAGGCCCGGGGTCCGCCTTGACCACGATGTCTGTTTGTCTGCCGTATAACATAAAAAACGTGAGCTTACGCCCAAACGCCTGACTATTCGTAAAGGAAAAAGAGAAATAGAAGCCTTATTCCCACAGATACAAGAGTGAGTTCGGCTTCACGCTGGACAAGCGTGACGTGTTGGTGGACGACGTGCGAGTGCGCGGCGTCGGGAAGAGCGCGGTGCCGGCTGCGCCCGCGCCGCCCAGCGGGAAAGGGGTCCAGCCTGTGGTGGAGAAGGTATTTAATTAGTATTCAGTATTCATTTATTCTGGTATATACATACATAGGTGGTAGCATGTACAATGAGTGGCTTATCAGACACCTTCTCAAGGTTTAATATTTCTTTTTATAATACTCAGGTGGCAAACAAGATGTGTTCCCTGATCATTATAATCTAGACGCCTTCAAGGCCAGAGTGAAAAGGCTGGTCCTAGACAGGCATGCTCGATCATCGGCCGCATCGCCACTTACCATGGGGTGAGATGGCGGTCAAATGCCTGGCTAGTACAAGTATTAAAAATAAACAGGTGGTATGGTGGTGGGCCGTGTGGTGTCCGGCAGAGTAGAATAGCACCAACCCCTTACACTCGTGGGTGTGGTACAAGGCGACTAATGTTTTCGAGGCAAGAGATGTACGAGTCTCCGTAGGCTGGAAAATGGGCAGCAGCTTTTTCCATTGCAATATTTATAACACTGCGATCTCCAACCCGCCTGCCAAACGTGAAGATTATATGACAATAACCTCCCCTTTCGTAGGAGTGGCTCTAAGTCCTACAGTGGACTGTTATGGGCTGTGATGAAGGTGGCAAACAAGATTGCGGCCTACCTGATGGTAAGCAGTTATCGCAGCCTATGGACTTTTGCAATACCAGGATCACTCCCGTGTGGTAGAAAACTTTTTCATCCCTTTTTTGAAGGACTCCCATGAAATTAGAATAATGACGTTTCGGAAAAAGACCTAACGCCCTCCTACATAGAATTATGATTCTTGTCAAATGTGTCAACCTTTGACAAGATTTGACACCAAAGTTAGACAGTATAAACCGACTAATATTAAATGGTTTTCAATAACGAAGGCGGCTTAATATGGTTATAAAATACTCAATAGCGTCGAGTAATATTTCCTTTATATAGTTTATTATTGCCAGCAAAATAAATTTAGTAAACACATTTTCCCGCAATGTGTCAAAGTAACCTGAAGTCTTGGTACCCCTATAACCCTGTTGCCAACAATTCTCTTTCAAAATGTCCTGGCATTAACGCCGAGATGAATTTATATATTTTTGAATAATTTGTAGACGGTGAAGGTCTACTTCGACGGCGGCTACCGCGACACCGGTATTTACCAGCTGCAGAACCTTAGGCCGGGGCAAACGGTGCGGGGCCCGGCCATCGTCATGGACAGCCTCTCCACTGTGCTGGTTGAGCCAGGTTATATGATTTCTATTATTACTACATACTACAAGTGTTCGTTATATTATATAATATAACGGTATAAAAATATACTTATACACCTAATGTATGTATATCTTCTGTTATATTCTGTTAACTTCGTCGAAAGTAGCAAAACTAATGTTTTTACATGGTAATACAAATATGTTGATTGAAAATGCATTTTTATATACAATTTTGTTCCCCAAGGTACTAAATAAATTGTACATAATAATATACAACTGAATAACAGCGATCGTTATACGATAGGTATAATTAAATTAGGGTAATGTTTTAAACTATCGCGGTTTTTATCACACATTTTAAGGGTATGTTCCGGGTTTCCTATCGCGTACCTTTGTTGACGAGCTTCTCGTCAACAAGAGTACGCGGTCAGAAACCCGAACATACCCTTAAAATATGTTAAATTAGGGTGTTATATTTTTTTTAAATAACATAATATTTTATAATAGCATAACGTTCTGTTAAAATATATGAATATAACGTATCCGCGCACCTCTACTACATACATACAACATAGTCTATGATGGCGTCGCAGGTTAACCAACGTCATCAGCACCGGCCCCAGCCCTAGATCACGGTAGAGCGAGTTTGTCCTTCAGCACCCTTTGGTCGAAGCCTTCACTTAACGAAAAACCTACTTCGGTTTTGTTAAATAAATAATAATTTCAAAATTTTAAGTTTCAACTGTTATTGCAAATCACCATCATCATCATTAGTTTGAGGATGGATTTCTGGTAGTGACACCAAAGCTTATTGGAGGTTTCGCCCTTTGCGCTCCAGTCGAGGCCTTCGGCTGCTTTCAAGTACTCCTGGCTCTTGCTTCTCAGAGTTCACCACTTGATAGACGGTTTGCAGCGTTCTGCAGTAAGGTGTCTACTACTTACCCGGATGTCCATTACAAGGACTCGGTGTTGTGTGGCGATTCATGCACCCTGGGTTACTTTGCATTGGGACACAGCCGATGTCACGTCTTCGGATCAGCAGAAAGTCGATCTATGACGTCATGACGCGCTTGAATCGTAAGGCGACAGCGGCCATTTACCGTCAGCTGGTCTGTCTGCTCGTTTTTTTTTTATATGGAGAGACTACACAAGCATTTAACAGCCATGTCACCTGTTGTCGTTTGTCAGTGTAGTGTAAAAAAAACCCTCCATCCCCACCAGACTGTCGTGCCGAGATCACCTCCCACGGCGACATCAAGATAGTGATCGGTTCTGGCCAACCGAGGGAGGTCACCACCGAGCTAGAGGCCATTCAGCTGAGCATATTCTCCCATCGATTCATGTCTATCGCTGAACAGATGGGCAGGTGAGTCTAGCCTCTTTGAGAGACCTACTAGGCCTTTGTAGGCCTACTAGAAGAGATTTATTTTAGAGATAAGTAGTGCCTGTTGTGTGTCTAATCTGTACAATCGGTATAAGTTATCTTGTGTACAATAAACTGTTATAAATAAATGAGACTGTGAAGGCGCCGAAGGTTCCTACGTCAGGGAGTACAAGAAAAAATACACTTCATAGCGATAGTTGACGTTTAGGAGACCCACGAAACGTTGGCCTGCGCCGTGCGCAACCTGGTACCATTTTGTTTTTGAGTGACCCAAACTCCGACTTTCATAGCTATAGTACTTACATATCCTCTTGTGTGGGTTCTGTAAGTAAAAAACCAGGTTGCCAGACATCCTCTGGGCAGTGTCGATTTTCTGCCACATTACAAAAAAAAAAAAAAAAACCATTAACTAAATTTACAATCACAATTTTATAAGTTGTAGGGGTCTCCTTTTAAGTAAGGGTTTACTTGTGTCAGGAGGCCCCGTTGTTCTAAACACAAAAGAGAAAAGTGACTTAAGTGACTAAGGTGTACTCGGTGACGTAGCCCTACGGCGCCCTCACAATCTATCACCCTTTTCTATAAAACCCACATCAAAAATCGCGGGACACGTTGCTCTGGCAGCAAAAAGGCAAATCTTGCTCCACTGCCAAAGCCACGGTTTCACAAATCCCTACCCCATGGGACACATGAACACAATACCATTTAAAATGATATTATTTGCGCCTACAATCCACAGGCAGCTCAAATCCAGCAAAGGACATTCTGTAAAGTAGGAGCAGGAGGTACTACCCCATCCGTAAGGCCCTAGGGGTTACCTGTCCTTTCTGCCGAAGGTCGTATTTCTGGAGGACTAACTCTAACGTATGTCTAGAGTTAGTCCTCCAGTCAAAGCGGCTCGAATCCATAGGACATTTAAATATTAGGAACTTGTATTTAACTAACAATCCCAACAGAGTCCTGCAAAGAACCTCGATATCAGTCAACATAAAGGAGCGCTTGGACTTCTCATGCGCGTTATTCGGGCCCGACGGCGGACTGGTGTCCAACGCGCCGCACATACCGGTGCATCTCGGTGCTATGCAGGAGACTGTACAGTACCAGGTGAGTGGGGAAGGGGAAGGAGATTTTGAAAGACCTATTATTTTTATTCATACCACAAAGGTGGAAAACAAGCTTACGGCCCGCCTGATGGTAAGCAGTCACCGCTGCCTATGGCCGTTTGCAATACCAGGGGCATCACCCGCGCGCCGACCCCGTAAAAATCTTTTCACCCCTTTCTTGAAGAACTTCATGTTGTACTCTCCAGGTAGTTTCTTATCCGGGTTGTTACCGCGTGTCTTCGTTGACAAGTATGCCAATGTTCCCCCGAGTAACGAGGAATTCTAATATAGACTACTAAACTCAAAGAGTGATTTTAATACTCGAGACTTTAAAATATGTGTAACATTTTTCGTGTATACCTTTTCAACTCTCCAGTACGAAAAGGACGGGTTTGGTGCGTAGAAAATCGCCGCAAAAGTGCCCTTTTCTGACCACTGTCACTTACGTTGGCAGCAAAAAACCTAAGTCCTTTTCCTACGGAAGAAGTAAAAATTCAATTTTCAAAAAGGTGGGGTCCGAAGTATTGTCAATCTGGTCAGGTTCGCCTTGTAGCAGGATCACGGAGGTCAGATGGTAGTGGCTGCACTGTCTGTCACTGTACCTGATCTGACAAATCCTGGAACATAACCAAGGCGGACCCTGTGCCCTCGTACGCGAGAGGACATACGGGACATTAACGCCAAATGATCTTTTTATGAAGAGAATTGTGGACGTTGTGTCAGGACAGAGCAAAGTGGCGGGTGGTCCATGTCTACCCACGGATTTGAAAAATATACAGACGGTTACTCTTTAAAATCATGTGTGAAGCATAAAAAAGTAACAAATCAAAAAAGAATATGGCGGATTGTCAGACCTGGTGAATTTGTGTGAGTGTGCAGTTTATGTACAATAAAATGAACTGTCAAGAAATTGTATAAAATATTTTTCAGGTCCGTAAGTCTACCTATAGAATCTGTGGCTCTAAGCGTGAGCTGTATGTATGTGTATCTGTGTTACAGATGCACGTGCGCGGGGATTCCCTGAAGGTGGGCGACGTGCTGCTGGCCAACCACCCGAAGGCGGGCGGCTCGCACCTGCCAGACCTGACTGTCATCACGCCAGTGTTTCATGAGTGAGATTACCACTGTTGTTTTGTAGTTGGCTAGTGAATCGCTCCTGTTTCTTACGTTTTTTTTTGTCATACGTAAGCACACAGGCAAGCGGCCACCTGATTGAAAGTGGTCACCACTAAGAGACATTAGCAACACTAAGAATATCGCCAATACGTTGCCCACCTTTGTAATACGTTGCTCTGGCAGCAAAAAGGCAATGCCACGGTTCCCCAAATCCCCACCCCATGGAGCACTGGAGACCTTGCTCGCCGGCAGAAACACAATACTATTTAAAAGAGTGTATTATAGTCTTTACTATATTTTGAGCGTCGGTGACCGAGCGGTTACAGTATGCGACTCGTAAGCCAGAAGTCCCGGGTTCGAATCCCGCTACGGCCATGTACCAATGACTGTTTTCTGAGTTATGTACATTAGTTGAATACTAACCGATGCTCTTACGGTGAGGGAAAACATCGTGATGAAACCTGCACATTCAGGCGACTGGATGTGTAACCATGATCCGATCTGGTCTGGTTCCCCTGGTTGCAGGGTCACGGAGGTCAGATGGCAGTCGCTCCACAGTAATTACCTGACCTGCCAAATCCTGGATCATGGTCAAGGCGGACCCCGGGTCCTCATGCGCGAAAGCACAACCGGGACATTAACGCAAAGATGATGATGATAGTCTTTACTATAATTTGCATATATTGTAAAGTAGCTTTTGCCCGCGACTTCGTAGTTTATCTTTTTCCCGAGCGACCATTTTAAATTGTCTCCCTAATGCATGAAAGCTACGGAGAGGTCAACCTGTATCTCTGGTTCTACCCAATCAACTTGATGAAACATGCCCTTGATTTCAAGTTGGATCCCAAAATAACAAATTGTGACAACCCCATTCAAATCCATCCATATATGCGGAATGGTGATATTATGCTGTATTTATTTATAACTCTTGTTTAGGTATAACTTGATGTATGTGCACGGAGTACCAAATAAATGCTTTTCTATTCTTTTTAAAAATACATGAAAATATTCATGTCAAAGTCAAAGTCAAAGTCAAATAATTTTATTCAATTTAGGTCTTACAATTTAACTCTTAAGAACGTCGTCATGGGTCGGTTAAGTCGCGCCGGATCCACTACTTTTTTTTTTATACCACATTGGTGTCAAACAAGCTTACGGCCTGTCTCATGGTAAGCTGTCACCGCAGCCTATGGACGTTTGCAATGCCAGGGGCATCACCCACGCGTTGCCGACCTCGTAAAAAGTTTATTATATTTAATCCCTTTTCTTCCAGTTCGCAAAAGCGTCCAATATTCTTCGTAGCGTCCCGTGGTCACCACGCCGACATCGGTGGACTAACACCGGGTTCGATGCCGCCACACTCCACCAACCTAGCCCAGGAAGGCGCCGCCTTCAAGTCCATGCTGCTGGTTGATGGGGGGAGGTTCCGGGAGGAGGAGGTCACGAAAGGTAAGGATGCTACTGTACACTTTCAGCATACAAAATTGGGGACCTATATCCCACAACGTGGAATCTATACCCCCATTCTCGCATTCGACCAAAAGTGGCAATGGACTGTCTCAAATGTAGAACTTGTGTGAAAACCAGAAAAAGTGTCTATCTGGTAGGTTTGATGGACTGTTGAAGACAGCCTCGCTTGGTATTAGACGGATAAAGGTCTGACTCCAGGCTATAGGAAGTCTGACTCCAGGGTCGATGCCGCCTCATTCCACCAACCTAGCACAGGAAGGCGCCGCCTTCAAGTCCATGCTGCTGGTTGATGCGGGGAGGTTCCGGGAGGAGGAGGTCACTGAGGGTAAGGGCTTCTTTTCACCTACACCGCACAAAACTTGGGACCTATACCCCACAACGTATGATCTATATTCCCATCACCAAAGCTCCTGCTGGGAGGAGATCACCCACAGTAAGCATCTTTCTTCAGAGCGCAAGATAGGTCGTAACTCTTTCTACTCACGCAGGATAAGGTTGCGGATTCCTATCGGATTACTTGCATCCTGGCCGTGTGGTGTCCGGCGAATTACAATAGCACCCTCCTTCCCCTCCCACCCTTACCCTCTTGGGTGTCGTACAAGGCGACTAATGTTTTCGAGGCAAAACATCTATAATCTCCGTAGGCTGGAAAATGGGCAGCAGCGTTCTCCATTGTTATATTTATAACACTGCGATCTCCAACCCGCCTGCCAAGATTGCCCTATCATCGCTCCGCCGTAGTCGGGTAAAAAGACTGTATTGGTAAATAATCGTATACCTAACATATTTCTCTATGGCATTGCAGAACTAATGAAACCCGGCAAGGAGCCCGGTTGCTCGGGAACCAGGAATCTGAGTGACAACATCTCCGACTTGAAAGCGCAAGTCGCCGCCAACCAGAGGGTAAGCTTTAATATATCATCATCATCATCATATATTTAAGAATATGACTCATGTCGGTGGAGCAATCGCCACTCTTCTCTCCTGTCTGCCAACCTCTTCATCTCTTTATAATCTCCGGCGCTCACTTTTTCCTTCACGTCCTTCCAATATTCAAATGTTGGCCTGTTGCCTTCTATTATAACTCTCAAAAAGTTGTCATGTCTTATTAAATGTCCTAGGATTTTCCCCCTTCTCTTCTCAATAACTTTCAGCAAATTTCGTTTCTCCTTGACTAATGTCAACACTTCTTCGTTTGTCGTTTTTTCCGTTCAGCTAATCCTTTCCATTCTTCTCGAGCACCACATTTCAAATGCCTCCAATCTCTTCGTATCCTCCGCAGTCAGCGTCCACGTCTCTCTCCCGTACAGTGCAATACTCCAAATATAAACCTTAATTAATTGTTTTTTAGAGAATTTAGCTATTTTTTATTTTAATAGGTGCTTTTTCTTGTGGAATTCTGCCTTTGCCATTGCTATTCTAGCTTTGATATTATCATAGGCTACAATATCTTCTGTGTCCAGGCCAAGACCAGGGTCCTAATTTTCGCGCTGTGACATCACGAATTCGACATTTTAGCTAGCTACATATCTCCATTAATAATGACATTGAAATGTCTATTCTATTTGGCTAGAGAAACTGTCGAATTTGAGATGTCACAGCGCGAGAATCTCCCCCCATGACGCTAGATGAAACCCAGGTCTTGTTTCACTACTTTCTTTCCACCATCTTTCATTTTGAACCAACAAGAGGGAGTCGACATCCCAGGTATCTGTCAAATAGGATATCTGGAACTTAGACATAGACATCGACATTATTTATTTTGACATCACAATACTCGTAATACCTACATTGAAGAAGTTACAACTCTAAATCTAAATTCTACTGATATCTATTTAAAAACCTACTTAAATAAGGTGATTCGAATATGGACTTCTTAGTAGGTTGAGAAACAGTATCTGGGGGCGTATTTTCTTATTTCAGCCAATGTTCCGAATTGATCCCGAGCGCTCGATTCTGAAAGTCGAGACGAGATTTGGTTCACTCATTTGTGTGTGTGAGTCATAAAGATAGAAGTGTGAGTACGTCACTCGCGACCGGAAAAATAGCCTATACGTGATACGAAAAATGCTGTCCGCGAATCGATTCGGGATCACGGCGATTTAGCAAAATAAGCCCTCTGAGTCTTGTAAACTTCTGGTTATTTCATGTCCTTATTATCCTTATACTTCTCAGGGCATCCAGCTCGTAGGCGAGTTGATAGCTCAGTATGGGCTAGCCGTGGTGCAGGCCTACATGGGGCACATACAGAAGAACGCGGAGATCGCAGTCCGGGATATGCTTAAGGTATGGCAATATAGTTTTAGCACTGGGACGAGGTTCAGGAATGTAAGAGCGCTTTCACATAATATGGCGATTGGGACATGGGATTCTTTTTTAACCGCTTGCGAACTTGTCGAACTGTTTTTAATTTAGATAATTTAATGTTTTTTAAATGACATTGGCAATACCGAAAGCGAACGGCTTAAACATACGGAAAATCAGCGCCGTGAATACAAATATTGCATTTTGCATGCCGAAAATCAAAATGTAAAACTATTCCACTTGAAGCGAGCTGTTCAAAATGGAACCTATGGGCTACACCCAAGGGTGCTAGTTTCCAAAATTAATTATACCCTATGTGTTGCCTAGGCTTAATAGCTACACAAAAAAAAAATACGTGTGGCACTCGGGGACTGCCGCGGTAAAGCTATTGCATAGCATTTTTTATCAACTTATGCAATTATAATTATTTATTTATTTTATTTATGCAGTATTTTTTTTCGTCTTCATCCAAAAAGCACGCTGTCTCACCTAGCATTATGTCTAAAAGAGATAGAATCAGTTATGAACAGTTAGCAGCTAGTCTACACGCATACGTCTAGTCGCACGCACACAAACACCGTGTCGAAGTCTGCCGAACTGAAACGACGTTGGACGATGCACGGCTTTCAACGCCGCACCGCTGTGCCAGTCGGAGTGGGGGATGTTAGGTTGTTTTCGTTACGGAATTTCTTGATTCGGTCGCCGCGCTCAAAGCCCGCGATAAAAGCTATGCAATAGCTTAAAAAGTTTTATTCAAATCCGTCCACTAGTTCCGGAGAGTAGTGACTACAAACACACAAACAGAAAGCCAACATTTTTTAAAATTGTTATTCTATCACAATTTTTTCATCGCCCTAAATTATTTTTTGTGAATATATTCTATGTACAGACACATTTTTTACTGTTTTATTCTATGTATTATTTCCAGGACATAGCGAAGAGAACCCTGGAGAAGACAGGGTCGGCGGTGCTGCGGGCCGTGGAGTACCTGGACAACGGCACGCCCATCGCGCTGGCTGTTACCCTGGATAAGGACAGCGGAAGCGCCTACTGCGATTTCACGTGAGACGCACCGCATTTTTTTTTGCTTTTTATTAGAGATAAAACGGATAGTTTTTTATCATAATCATAATCATAATAAATTTTATTTGCATGAACACAGTTTTACAATTCAGGTCTTAAATATATAAAAAATCCAATGCATTCAGTCTGCATGCAGACGTGCAAATATTAAGTAGGCAAGTGCACAAATTTAAAAATGAAAATGTCATAAAATTATAAAGAACAAGTCACAAGTTAGGTAATTAAATGTCAATAATTTGTAAAAATGTCAATGTCTTAACAAAAATAAATTCATAAGCATTCACAATAAAATAAAATTAACAATAAAATGTCGCAAAATATTGCTAAGAACAAATTATGTAAATAAGTGCAAAATTATAATTAATATTAATCTTTAGGTACAGTTATTATCTATAAATTCTCTCACAGAGTAAAAACATTTTTCAGTCAACCATTTAGTCAAATTGTTTTTTGTAAACATTAAAGTTTTTTAACATTTTTTGGCCGGATACCGGATAACCGTCCACCTCATAATACGGGTGGCCGGATATTCGGCAGGACATAATCTCTGACTAAGCCCGTGATTTCAAGTCTTCGTGCAATGTGAATAATATTGTTTTTGATCTATTCCTTCGACCTACAACGGTCCCGTAGATTCGAAATACGCGCTTAAACATTAGCCCACAGCCTCGTGGACCAGTGGTGCAGTAAAATATTCTCAACAGGTCAAGACAAACGAAATCCCTTGCTACCTTTCAATGTAGGAACAATTCGGAGAATAATCTAATTTATAATAATTTACCTTAGATTAACTTTAAAAATATTTTTTTTTTGCCAACCTACCAAATGAACAACAGGTAGCAACAGTCAACAGTGCTTTGCTCAAAATTTATCATTTTTGAGATTACTTTTTGCGATGTACAAAATCACTTTTATTTACTTTTCATAGATTTTTTGCTATCCGGTATCCGGCCGGATACTATCGCACTATCCGGTATCCGGCATATCAGTGACCGGATATCCGCTTCATCTTTACTTTTTATCTCCTTGGGCGGCACACGGACGGATGGTCCGCCTGATGGAAAGCGGTCACCGTCATCCAGGACATCTGCAACCGACAGGGGAGCGGATGCGGAGCCGGCCTTTGAGATGAAGAACCCCAAGTTGTAGAGCAGAGGAACCATTCTATTCGATTATTATTCCTTTCTATTTGGGTATTTCGGTAATCTATTTCTTGACAATCATATTACATCCTCGGCCGTATCCTCATTTGCTATCAGGTGAGATGGTGGTAAAATGCCGGCATCGTTCAATGATTTTGTTATTGCCTATGGAGGTACACGATAAGATGTCCTGCCTGATGGAAAGCCGTTACTGTCGACCAGGACATGTACAACCTAGGGAGAGCATGTCGGTTAATGCCTTTTGAAGAGCCCCATGTTGCAGTGCAAAGGGAGCTCATTCCACATCTTGAACAGTATGTTAAAAGATGACAATGCCTGAATGTTAACTAAATTAAATTCATCATTTTAATTTCTGCCCGGTCGAGAGTTCCACTCGCGGTCTCTCAGTGGCAGACCCAACTGATGAGATGTTAACCAACTGAACCACTCAGGTCGTTAAAATTATTGTTTTGCCAACCTCTATGTGAAAAAGGCGTTTATGAAATATCGCTCATTTGGAGAAACAAAGACAAAACTGCATGTTTAGCGATTTTACAGGAGAAGCAATCAAAGTTTTAGATGTAAGTGTAAGTTAAGGAAAAATCCAAATATTTGTTGAAAGTACTTTTCCTTAACTTACACTTACATCTAAAACTTTGATTGCTTCTCCTGTAAAATCGCAAAGATGCAGTTTTGTCTTTGTTTCTCCAAATGAGCGATATGTATCCGAGGACCGGCTCTTCTTGGCATTGTCGGGCGCTGACCGGATCTGTCTGGTATTGTCGGACACGGTCCGGCCGTAGTCGGCGGGGGGTGGGTGTGCTGCGGCCATGGGGCGGCCAACATGTCACTGTGTTTCCCTCCTACTTTCCTACCCCCTCCTCTTTGACTATTAAAAGAGATATATAATATCCTACTCAATAAAGTAATTTTGAATTTTTGAATTTTGTAAACCGACACCCACGAGTGTTACGTGTTGGTGCTATTATACTTTGCCGGACACCACACGGCTTTCTACGGCTGCGTCTATTAGCTCTTAATGTTATCCGCCCAATATCAACTCTACATGTTGTCCGACGGTCTCTACATCTGTCCGACCGTGTCCAACCAACCACACATGTCTTCCCCAGGGGCACTGGTCCCGAGGTCCATGGCAACCTGAACGCCCCCCGCGCCATAGCCCTGTCAGCTCTCATCTACTGCCTGCGCTGCATGGTCCGGCGAGAGGTACCCCTCAACCAGGGCTGTCTCAATCCTGTGACTGTTAATATACCGCCAGGTAAGTTTGTATGGAAGGTAATGTACCTACTGTAGCATGTGTGCTCTGGCAGGTCTTAGGTTAGGACGGGCTCTAAGAAAGGTAGGATTTCGGGATAGGTTGGTGCTCCCATAGGGTGACCTGGGCTTTAGTAGGTTAAGCAGGTTGCAGCGAGTAGGATGTAGGTCTGTAGGCTGCCTCTATGAGCACACAGCACTGGCTAGGTAGGAACGCCCCCCGCGCCATTGCTCTGTCAGCTCTCATCTACTGCCTGCGCTGCATTGTCCGGAGAGCGGTGCCTCTCAACCAGGGTTGTCTCAATCCTGTTACTGTTAATATACCGCAAGGTAAGTAATAGTAGTATATGCAACTGTCATATAAAAGGGGGTATTAAAACATGAGTGTCTGTTTATCTCTCACTCGGCTACGCCTCGTATGATAATAGTTTGACACGAGTGTTTTAATACCTAATTATATGCAGTTGCATACACTACTTTATCTACACTCATATTTTCATGTTAAAAATTTCATACCTATAATTTTTTCAACTTTTGCTGGAAATAAGCTGCGAGTCAGTTCTGTTGTATCTACGCATATCAAGCGGCGGGAATTTCACCTTCACTACTTTCACATGTATCTATTTATTTGCTTCAAACAAGAAAAAACATTCACAATCACAAATTACAACAGTTAGAAAAAATATTCTGTTTAGCGGGAAAATAATTCCAAATATACACAACCACAACCACAGACTATAAACTGAAATATAAACAGGAAATTTAGAATTTGTTATTTAAAATTTGTTTGTGAATTTCGCCGTGTCACGGCACCAGACAAAAATTAAAAAAAGAAAAGTGTTGCATAATGATTAAAAAGTTATTTTTCGATACAGCTGTAATGAAAATAGTATGGGAAATGCTGTATCGAAAAGTAATTTTTTAAAATTTTATAGACTGGCGTGAAAAAAGTGTATCCTTAAACAACTGTTTTCGAGTATGTAATTGGAACATTACGGTATGAGAGTAGATAAAGTAATTTAAAACACTTTTATTCCAATCAAACACACGGCACTAAATTCTAAAATATTCATAGAGAAAAGAAAAAGATTTAAGAAAGAAAGGAAACAAAATATACTCTAATCTCGTCACCTGTGTCATGTGGAGAGTGCAATGACTGCACTCAGCATTTGCTACGACATAAGTTAGCGTACAGAAGTTAATATACCTACTCATAGTACACAATGGGATAGCGTCATATTGATTTCAAATTAAAGTTCTCTATCTCTTTTTTTTTATTCTACTTAGTAACAAGCGAGCAGACAGCCCACCTTATGGTAAGTGGTAACTGTCGACCATAACATCTACGATTCTTACATTTAGGTTGCAGAAAACAAAAATGCAAAACCGCAGGTGCGTTGTCACTGTGAGGCCCAAGATGAACTGCCTCATGCTGGTTCGCTGGTTACCTTATCCTTTAAACCGGAACACAACAATGTAAGCATTGTTGCTTGGCGGCAGAAATAGATAAGGCGGTAGTACTCACCCAGGCGGACTCTTTAGGCTTGACAGAGTCCCACCACCTCTAAAAAGCAATCTGTTTGCATGTAATATTTCCCGTATATTGCCCGTGTGGTGTCCGGCAGAGTAGAATAGCACCAACCTTACACTCGTGGGTGTCGTACAAGGCGACTAATGTTTTCGAGACAAAAGATTTAGTCTCCGTAGGCTGAAAAAAAGCGCAGCAGCTTTTTCCATTGTTATATTTATAACACTGCGATCTCCAACCCGCCTGCCAAGCGTGGAGATTACGGCAATAACTCCCCTTTCGTGGGAGAGGCCCTTAGTCCTGCAGTGGACTGTTATGGGTGATTTAATCGTTTGCGATTTGCGAACGGCATCGTTGATGTGCACGGTGCGTTGACAGTGTCACAGTGACAGGTGGCTGGTGGCGGCGCTGGAGTTGCGGTTTTTTTTTTCTGTGGCCTTTCGGCTGTTTTGACTAGTCGGTCGGTCTCAGCATGGCTAAGGAAATGCGCTCGATGATGCCGCGGCGCCTAGCATTTTAAAAAGTTAATAGATTTTTATTTTATGTTACCAATGTAGGTACGACGTTCATAAGTGTTTGTAAAAACCTAATTGAATAAATGTTTTTGAATTTGAATTTGATGATAATGATGATGATGATGATGTAATATTCCCCACCAGGCAGCATCCTAGACCCGTCCGAAGGCGCTGCGGTGGTGGGTGGCAACGTGCTGACCTCGCAAAGGATAGTTGATGTCGTGCTCAAGGCATTCCAGGTATAACCTAAATAAACACTGGGAATAGATACTCGTAAACTGTAGGTAGGTAGGTACAGTTATTATTGTTATTCCTTTATTCCTTTTTATTTAATTATTTTCAAATATCATTATTTGTATTTTATGTTGGTATGCTTAGTTCGTTGTTTTTATGTTGTTGTACCTAATTATCGTGTCGTGGTGTCGACTGAACTCTAATATTGAAATGATGAATTTTAATTTCTGTTACGGGTCTGGGTGTTCTATGTATAATAAGTATGTATTTAAAAAGTATTTAAGTAGCATATCAGTTATTTAGCACCCATAGTACAAGCTTTGCTTAGTTTGGGGCTAGATGGCGCTGTGTGAATTTGTCCACGAATATTTATTTATTCATTTATTTACTTATATTTTCTAGACTACAGAACCGATTTTATATAAGAAAGCTGACGCCCAGTTTCTGAAACGCTTGTCAATGTCAATCGTTGATTAAAACACTTTCCCGTCTCTGTCTATAACTCACTATGGATAAGGTTGGCGAAATTTAATTGATGATTAACAATAGATGAATGTACGGTAAACTGGCCTTAAGAACCATCTCGATTAAATTGGGTTTCCAATAGAGAACACCACAGCCAAATCAGTCGATCCATTCGGGAGCTACAATGCCACAGATAGATACAGAAAACCACTGATACACACTCATATAACACCCTTCTATTTCGTCGGGGGTTAAAACAGGCAGTTAATAATAACAATAATAATAATTAATTTATTCAAGTGACCAGACTCATTGTGTTAGTAATTTCTTAATCTATTTGTTAGTGCAGTTTAATAGTCTTTAAAATCTTATAAATATTTGGCCTGTAGCACTCTTCATAGTCCAATCAAAGACCTCGCACAATCAACGAGTCTCAAGTAAACATCAACTGTCAAATCTACATCGCGCCAACGGAGTGTTCCATTTGCAACGCTTAAAGGCTAGTGTTTGACGAGTGCGCTCCATACAAACGTACTTTGATCATATTTTCAATATTACGCCATCAAAGCCAATTAAATTTTGTAGGTGTGATCAGAAACCAATATCGATGCTTGTGGTTTGTCAGATTTACGTTAAAATATACATATTAGTTTCAAAATTGGATGGGAGTTTTTGGAAATTGTAAATCCCGTGTAACTTTGAAACTAAATATTTATAATAATTATACAGTACCAGCCGACAATGTTGTTGAGACTATAGAATACTTTTATCTATATTAACGAGCGAAGTAGAGAATGAAAAGTGGAATCATGAACCCTGGCATAAACAGAAATCGGCGCTAAATTGATGATGATAATGATGACCGCCCCCAGGTGTGCGCAGCCTCGCAGGGCTGCATGAACAACCTGACCCTGGGCGAGGACGACTGGGGCTACTACGAGACCGTGGCCGGGGGCAGCGGGGCGGTAAGTCGCGTCTTGTAGAATATCATATAAACATATATTTACACACAACTACAACACTGGAAAAATTCAGACAACTTGAGGAAAAGAAAGAATAAAGCTTTGTAGCGACATCTATCGCTCCAATAGTGAAATTCGAATACACGAACACAAGGTTGGCAAGCATCCGCACATTCCTACATCGCGCTAGAGAAGTGTGCCAACTTTCGCGACATAGATACTACAGAATCTGACAATCAACCTGGTCACCACACCCGGCCAGGTGGATAATTACCCTTTTCCACATTTACATTTTCGCTTTCCAACATTGGCGGCTACCTTATCCCTTCACCGCCAAAGCTTCATTCGAACCAACGCCAAACCAAGCTTGTGACCGCGGTGGCGATCGTTTGTGTTCGCTTGCACTGTATGGGAGGGTTGAAATAGGCATAGGCACGTGCAGGCGGCCGTACAATTCGGTGGTCGCTACTGCCACCACTGTCGCGGACTAAGACTGAACGCGTTGGTTTTAATAAAGCTTATCCCATGAAGCTCTGACCAGGAGCACAGCTACTGGGCCAGTTGAGAGCGAGTCCGGAAAGACTCATGGTGACTCAGTTACCAATACGACCGAAAGGAAAATTCCAGGCCAGAAAACTATGTCTTTGTTGTAGAAAAGGTAGGGTAGGATATCCAGTATGTTTTATTTTTATTGTGTTTCTATCGGTATGTAAAGTCTTTTATGCTCCATGGCTTTGGTAGTAGAAGTCTAGCATTTGACCACAAAAACCACCTTCGGCTTCGGTCCGAAACCCGGCCGAGATTTAACCGAAGGTAGTTTTTTGGCCGAATATGGCCGAAGCTCAAGCCGATCGGACACTACCCGCTTGCTCCTTTACCTCTTTTTTAAATAAAATAAAACTGATCTCCAGGGCCCAGGCTGGTTTCGCTCTTTAGCCCCCTTTAAGTAAAAAAACCCTTTCCCAGGGCCCCGGCTGGCACGGCGCGGGCGGCGTGCACACCCACATGACCAACACCCGCATCACGGACGCCGAGATCGTCGAGCGCCGGTACCCCATGCTGGTGGCTAGTTTCGGACTGCGGGAGGGGTCTGGTGGGCAAGGTATGTATGGAAATTTGTTGATAAATAATCATGGACAGATTCACACAGCGCCATCTAGCCCAAAACTAAGCAAAGCTTGTTCTATGGATGCTATATTACTGATATACTACTTAAATACTATTTTGTTTATTACATATACATAGAACAAGCAGACCCGTAACAGAAATTAAAATTCATCATTTCAAATTCTACCCGGCCGGTAATCGAACCCGGGACCTCTTGCGTGGCAGACCACGGCAACAGATCTTGACCACTGAGCCACCCAGGTCGTCCAATTAAGTATGGGTTGTATGTAGTATTGTGGGGGATTCGAGATCGTCGAGCGACGGTACCCCATGCTGGTGGCTAGTTTCGGGCTGAGGGAGGGGTCTGGGGGGCGAGGTATGTATGGGTTGTATGTACGTATTGTGGATGATATTTTGTTAATATCTATGTATGAGCATAAGTATATTGCACGGGCGTATAGTACGACCACAGAGCTTTGAAGTTCATGTGTGTCGCCCTGGGTTTACAGACGAATTCTTTCTTCATTCAATACAAAACAGATGTCACCATTTGTTTCAACATTGTGTGAGTGCGAACATGAACATGATGAACATGAAGTGAACATAGAGATGTTTAGTATGAGAGAGTAAGATGGAAACAATCAATCACACAACGTCTTTCCCGCGCATCTGTCAGACAACGAATGTGACAATGCGCATTCAAAATAACGAATGTGCATTTTAATTAAAATTATGAAAATTATACGCAACTACAACTTACCGACGGCGTGACACGCGAGCTGGTCTTCCGCGGGCCCGTCCAACTCTCCGTATAAAATGAGCTAACATTGCTATGCGCGTCTGTAGAGACCCTAGCTTATCTTGTACTGGTTTTTGTACCTCGATATGCTAGACCTACCCAAAACCAGTATAAAAGGACCTAAAGGTCACGTTATAAAATATAAAAGCGCCCATTTACCTGCGAGTGACCCTGATTATTATAATCTGGACGCCTTGAAGGCCCCAGTTATTAGGCTGTTCCTAGACAGGCATGCTCCATCATCGGCCCCATTGTCACTTACCACCAGGTGAGGTGGCGGTCGAATGCCCGGCGAGTCAAATAATAAAAAAAAATTAAAATAAATCCTATTTCCAGGGCGCTGGCGCGGCGGCGACGGCGTGACCCGCGAGCTGGTCTTCCGAAGGCCCGTCCAGCTCTCCGTGTTGACTGAGAGACGCGCCTTCCAGCCTTACGGGATGAACGGTTTGTATTTATGGCTTTATCTGGGTATTTAAGTTTTTTTTATAGGCTTACTTACCTTAGCAACCAAAAATCATCATCATGGTCCTAGCGCTTATCCTGGCCTCTGCCAGGGTCCGCTTTCCTACTTATTCTTCTCCACTTCGCCCGGTCTTCGGCATCTTCGCGTCGTAAGCCGTTGGCTCTCGCATTCGACTCAGCGATGTCAATCCAAGTAAGTAAAGCTTTAGCAACCAATAATGGTGGTGGCTAACTTACCTTAGCTCGAAGAACAGATGGCCGATGGGACAGTAATGTTCTCGAGTGGCGACCACGTACCGGACGCAGCGTGGGTAGAACTCTCACAAGGTGGACCGACGACCTGGTAAAGATCGCAGGTACCAGCTGTATGCGGAAGGCACAGGACCGGCCGCCGTGGAGATCTCTGGGGGAGGCCTATGCCCAGCAGGGGACGTGTTTCCGCTGATATGATGAACTTACCTTAGCTACCAATAATGGTGGCTATGAAGCCATTTTCACCAGTTATTATGGATCAAGCTGCCGGTCCACCAGAGGGGCGCCGCGCGAGACGGAATATGAATAGGAATTTATATATTAATAGCTGCCCAGCGTGACTTCATTCGCGTGGTTTTAATTTAATTAACTCTACCTCTATCCCTACGCTACCCTGCCCTCACTCTACCTCTACCCTGCCCCAACCTACCCTTTTCTTTTATACAAAGCTTGTCCCGACAGTTACAAACTACAAAAAATGAATTAGTTAAATAGGTATATTCTGAAATAATGCGCGAATATACAACATTTTGATGCTTTGAATTATTGCAATTCTACCTCCCTCCCTCACCTTATACTTCCCATATATAGTTCTTCTCTATAATATTAGTTCTTATATATTATGTCGGGCGCGGTCCGGCTCTGCTTGGCATTGTCGGGCACTGACCGGCGCTGTCTGGTATTGTCGGTGTGGGGTGGGTGCGCTGCGTTCCTGGGGCGGCCAACATGTCACTGTGCGTTGGCCTTCCTACTTTGGTGTCCTTCCTACTTTCCTACCCCCTCCTCTTTGACGATTGAAAGAGATATGTAATGTCGTACTTTTTGATTTGACTTCTGTGTAGAAGAGGAATATTGTGTGGGAAGCCCCAATGATAATATGACATTACCAGGCGGGTCGCCGGGCGGCCGCGGATTGAACCTGCTGCAGCGCGCCGACGGCCGCCTCATCAACCTCGGCGGGAAGACCTCGGTGCAGGCATATCCGGGGGTCAGTATACTATTATGTTTTACTAGTGGACCCGGCGCGACTTTGTTCGCGTAGACCTACTTACCCCTACCTACTCTTTTTCCAATAAACCTTCCTCTTGAATCACTCTATCTATTGTTGAAAACCGCGTAGTTTAAAAGATCTAAGCGTACATAGATACATAGGGACAGACAGCGGGAAGCGGTTTATTTTATACTATGCATCGAAGATAAGCAAACAGTCTAGCGGCGGGGCAAGCTCGGGCCATCTGATGGAAAGTGGTCACCACCGCCTATGGATATCAGCAACACCAGACGCCGTACTGGCGATCTCTGATAGTACGCCGCCATCTTGATACAATTGTGTAGGGACCAATCGCAACAAGGTAGGGCCAGAGTTGCCTTTCTACTCCATGAGGGTTTCTGCGATTCCAAAATCCATGAGATGGCACGACTGTGACGTAAGGTCTGCTGTCAAATAAAGCCCTGTCATTGGCTGGAATAGATTTGTCATTTCATAGCAGTTAGTTCTGTCCAATAAAGCGACAGTATTTAGACAACGGACCTTACGCCTCACTAGCGCCATTTGAAATCGTGAAAACCGTCATTGGATCAATATGACGGCTTACGGAGATCGGCGGTACGGCTCCAGGGTCGTCAGCAGTGCCTCCCAATGTGACCTATAATATATCTGACGAAGCATCCCATGGTACATCCCATCAACAGTCCATAAGAATCCCCGCCTGCAGACTTTTTTATCGGCCGATAGCATAGTTATCGGGAAGCCAATTATACTTGGCGTTAATGACCCGGTTGTGCTCTCGCGCACGAGGGCCCTGGGTCCGCCTTGACCATGATGCAGGAATTGGCAGATCAGATAATTACAGTGGAGCGACTGCCGTCTGACCTTCGTAACCCCTGCTTCCAGTGGAACCTGACCATGGCTACACATTTAGTCCCCTGAAGTGCCGGTTTCACTACAATGTTTTCTCTCACCGTAAGAGCATCGGTTAGTGTTCAACTAATGTACATAAGTCAGAAAAGAGTCATTGGTACGTGGCTGCAGTAGGATTCGAACCCGGTACCTCTCGCTTACGAGTCGGATACCTTAACCACTCGGCCACCGACGCTCTACGAAAATCAATGTTTTTTATTGCAGGTAAATAATTTGGCGACCTTGTTGTAGTTCACAATATTTCGACAGTTTACAAACTTGCGGTTTTCGTAATTTCATGGTGACATTATGCATTTAAGCTTTCCATTATACATTTTAAAATTCCCGTGTCTGCTCCCAGGACAAGTACATAATGAACTCCCCCGGCGGCGGGGGCTACGGTGACCCCGATGACCCCACTCACAAGACCCCAGCGGCGGCAGGGGTCGCCACCTTCGTGGAACGAGGCAGCGTGTACGAGTATAGGAGCGCTCAGGAGTCTGTATAGATGAAGTTTTGGAAGTAAAAAGATATAGGAATATTTGCATCGAATAACGTTAGACTAAATGGGACACTAGTGTTTCTACTTTTAATTTACTATTTTAATTAATCGGTCAAATACCGAATTGGGCAAATGTAGAATCGGAACAATGTAGAGTCAGTCAAATGCAGAATCGGTCAAAAATAGACTATGATGTCAAAAGTAGAATTCGTCAAATGTAGACTAAACGAGCAAATGGTCTTATTCCCAGAACGCCCCATTCCCAGATGGTTCCATTTCCTTTTTTTATATTACACTAGCAGGCCCTCGCTGATAAAAAGTAGCATGTCGGGAATAATGTAGCTTGCTCTTAGCTGAAAAAATGTTCAAAATCGGTTCAATAGTATCGAATATTACCCCCCACTTGTTAAGTGAGCAACTAAACTGGTGTAAACCAATCGGACAGTAGCGAGTACAGCGTACTGACATTCGCTACTGTCCTTGACCAATGTAAACCAGCTATAATATTCAGGCCATGTACCAATTGTAAGAAAAAATGCATTCTTGTTTTATAGTCGTAAGGTTTTATTACAACTACTACTTATACTATTTTATCACAATATTTTACTAAGTACAATTTAGATGAATTAACATATAATTACATGAATGTACATTTAAGTAATTAAATTACTTTGTCTACAATGTTTATTTAGTGCAGTAAGTATAAAAATATTGTTTATTGATACAATTTTTTTTGTTATTGTTTTATTTTTGTTTTTCTATTATTAAATACAATCATGAGTTAAAACATTGGTTTCTTTTAATTCTCTCGTGAAAACCATTATATAATAATGTTCAGATAAATATTATATCTATCAAATTTTAAAAATTTACAAATACTTTATAATGAAATATCTACTACAAGACAATATTATAATATTCTAAGAAGTTTAATTTTGTAAAGGCACTAATTATCATTATATCCATGCACAACAACATTGTCCCATCACATATTGTACGTATAATATTCCTTTAACCTTGGACTTCAAACGAAATCCTTCCTATTACGCTATTTTCGTACATCATACAATGACAGTGATTCAGAATTTATTTCAAAATCCTGCCCCATGCTAGCAGTGGAAGATAGCCTTGGAACTAGCTTACAGGCAAACACACTTCAAAGTCTTGTACAAAAAAATTACGCCGCCTATTATTTTTGCCAGAAAAACACAAATCTGTTATCAGGGCACTCCACAAGGCACAGCCAAGTTTAATCAACCCAACCATCGGAATAGATATCCTCTTGGCCGATTATTTGTTTGAAGGCGTCCCAAGACTTGTTCTCTTGTATTAATTTACGCGAATCTCGACCAAATGGATTTAGAATGGCCATAAGAAAATAAATAAATAAAAATAAATAAATTAGCGTAAGAATGGTTCACAATTATGATTTTTCACTTGTGGTCACCAATTACCACTGACCCACTAATCTCGAACACAAGGTCTTCTGGTCCCATTACTTAGTGGGACCTGGTATACCGAACCCACCTGGTATACCGAACCTACCTAGCATACCGAACCTACCTGGTATACCAAACATACCTATTACACCAATCCAACCTGGCACAACCAGGCCACCAGAAACCAGAGGAGCTACAGTATGATCCGAAACCGTGGTATACCGAACCTGCCTAGTACACCAAACCAACCTGGCACAACCAGGCCACCAGAAACCAGAGGAGCTACAGTATGATCCGAAACCGTGGTATACCGAACCTGCCTAGTACGATAAACCAACCTGGCACAACCAGGCCACCAGAAACCAGAGGAGCTACAGTATGATCCGAAACCGTGGTATACCGAACCTGCCTAGTACACCAAACCAACCTGGCACAACCAGGCCACCAGAAACCAGAGGAGCTACAGTATGATCCGAAACCGTGGTATACCGAACCTGCCTAGTACACCAAACCAACCTGGCACAACCAGGCCACCAGAAACCAGAGGAGCTACAGTATGATCCGAAACCGTGGTATACCGAACCTGCCTAGTACACCAAACCAACCTGGCACAACTAGGCCACCAGAAACCAGAGGAGCTACAGTATGATTCGAAACCGTCTCTCACCGAACTCCATCCGGTCCAACTGTCAACTGTGGTCCCCAGCCGCTGCCAAAGCCTCTCTATTCTCATATGCCCAGAAGCCATGCAGTTCCAGGAGTATCGACACAGCTGTGTGGCCATGGCCACTCCTGACCAGGTCTTGGAGGGTTATCCTGGAGGGGTGCTCTGGACGGATCATGTCGAATATCTCGTCTTTGACGTCGTCAAAGTTGACGGGTTCCGCGCCGTGGGCTACCATCTGCTCTTGGATCGCCTGGAAGGACATGTAAGGGGTAAATTAGGGAAAACCCTAAAAATACTATTTATAATAATTAAAAATACTATATATAATAATATAATAGGCCGTGTGGTGTCCGGCAGAGTAGAATAGCACCCTTACACTCATGGGTATTGTACAAGGGGACTAATGTTTTCGAGGCAAAAGACCTAGTCTCTGTAGACTAAAAAATGGGCAGCAGCGTTTTATATTTTACAACACAGCGGTCTTGTGATGATGACAATAACCTTCGTGGGAGAGGCTCTAAGACCTGCAGTGGACTGCTCCTGCAGGACTTAGAGGATGATAATAATGATAGTGTTTGCATTTCTACGACACATCTACACGCAAAAACTCACCTTGAAGAAATAATTCAGCGTGAACGCGTCCAGGTAACCCTGCGAGTTGATATCCAGTATCCTGAACAGGTACGCCAGTGCCGCCGGCTGTTTCCTGTTCTCCAGGGCTAGAACTAGGTCTAGATAGGTCTTGTAGTCCATTTCACCGTCGTACGTCAGGCACTGTTGGAACACGCGTTGGAGGAATGCGCGCGTGAGCGTACCGGACCCGTATCTGCAAGTTTTGAGGCATTCAATTACATGAGTTTCACCATAGTCTTTATTGAAAGCGTTCTCAGTATTCATCATCATCGTCCTAGCGCTTATCCCGACCTCTGCCAAGGTCCGCTTTCCTACCCATTGTTCTCCACTTCGGCCGGTCTTCGGCATCCTTGCGTCGTAAGCCGTTGGCTCTCGCATTCGACTCAGCGATCTCAATACATCGCTTCATGGGTCGCCCACGGGGCCTCTTTCCTGATACCGGCAGGCAAAAGCGTTCTCAGTTGTATAGTATAATAACCTATGATGGCTATTAGAAATTATAAAAGCGCATAGCAAGTTATAGGAAGGATATATGTATGGAGGGATGTTTGTTATTCCTTTACACAAAAACGAAATAGATTTTCATGAATTTGTTAGTCCTGTTGCTTACATACCAGATTAACACCTAGTCTTACCCCGAAATTCAATATACTAGAAAAAAAGATGTACACTAGTTTCTTGAAAACTCTAATGTTGTATAGATAGTTCAACTCAGTTGTGCGCGCGGCGCTATGTGTGCGTGCGCTTGTAAATATACAGCTTTCATTTATGTGGCAGTGACGCGACCACTTGGCGTGCCAATGGCGTGGCGTCATTGTGACGTGTCTGTATATGTACAGGGTTTACCCACACATAGCGCCGCGCGCACAACTGAGTTGAACTATCTATAACTATGTATGTTGTAACTCTATCTCCTGTTCCGGTTAGTTCTGCCTTTTTCTTACTACATAAAACTTAACGTCCCACCTTTTGGCATGTAGGGGTAGGCAGCCCACTTTCTTTCACTTACTACTGTTCTGAAATATCTCTCTCGCTTCTGCCACACCTTTTCACACGTCGAACGTTGTATGAACTTCATACGACGAACGTCGGTGTAGGGCAGTCTAAACCTGACTTTCCTTAATAAAATAATCATCTTGGCGTTAATGCGCCGGCTGTGCTCTCGAGTACGAGTGCCCGGGGTCCGCCTTGACCATGATCCAGGATTTGGCAGATCAGATAACAGTGGAGTAACTGCCATCTGACCTCCGTGACCCTGCTACCAGGGGAACCTGACCAGATTGGATCATGGTTACAAATTCAGTTGAATGAATTTGCAGGTTTCATCACGATGTTTTCCCTCACCATAAGGGCATCGGTTAGAATTCAACTAATGTACATAACTCAGAAAAGAGTCATTGGTACATGACCGCGGCGGGATACGAACCCGGTACCTCTCGCTTACGAGTCGAATACTATACCGCTCGGCCACTGACGCTTCAGGAAACCGTGACGTTTTGTATGTATAAAACCTAACTGTACCAATAGGTCTGACCGTCTGTTTCGTATCTAAAGTTGTGTAACACCAACCCAGCAAGCTCGTTGATGCTCAGCATCCCATTGTGGTCCCGATCCAGGTTGAGATACTGTCCGTACACGCGCAGTGCGGAGGCTGCGCTGAACCAGTTCTGCTCTTGGAGCTCCATGGGGAGGTCTTCTTCGCGGAGCTGGAGGTGGATAGGAGAATGATGATTACCATGTCATGATTGCGGTGGAAGGAATTTGTAATGAGATGGGAGAACAGTGAATGGGAGATGGAGATCGAAATATATGACGCACTTTTCACTAAACTTAAGAATTGCCTGTCTTAACAAGTTTTTAGCCAATCCTAATTAAAATAATTTTTAATTGTGACATGACAATTCCTAACTTTAGTAAATAAGAAAATTAGTAGCTTTCTATAATCCCCATACGAAATGAAATCGCTATGAAAAATTATTTTACATTTGAACTTTACATGTATAAGAGGGAGGCTAGCGAGCAAGCGGGTAACCTGATGGTAAGTGATCACTGTCGCGTTCGAAATACCAGGGCTGTGACAACCGCGTTGCCGACCTATGAAAAAGGATTTGATTGTAGTGTACTCCTATTGTGAGACCGGTAGCAGGGTCAAGGAGGTCAGATGGCAGTCACTTCATTGTAATGACCTAATCTGCCAAATCCTGGAACTTGGTCAAGGCGGACCCCGGGCTCTCGTGCGCGGAAGCACAACCGGGACATTAACGCCATCTTGATGACTACTATTGTGAGAACTTCAAACGAAATAAACATAAATAAATCTGCCCCTCTCTCACCTCCAACAGATCGTCCAAGAACGAGCAGGACAGCACATCCCTGATCCTCACTCGGCCCACTCTCAACGGGTCCAGGAAGAACAGGAACTTCCTAGCACACGTGCACACGTAGAATGATGTGAACGACGAATCCAGGCCGTCTAACGCTGCCAGCGATGGCACCAGCTCGGCTATGTAGCTTTCAAGGTCCTGAAACCGAGTTTAAAGGCTAAGGTTATCTGTTTATTCATTTGGTACGGGTATATTTGGAATTTAAGAGCGTCGGTGGCCGAGCGGTTACAGTATCCGACTCGTAAGTCAGAAGTCCCGGGTTCGAATCCCGCTGCGGCCATGTACCAATGACTGTTTTCTGAGTTATGTACATTAGTTTAATACTAACCGATGCTCTTACGGTGAGGGAAAACATCGTGATAAAACCTGCACATTCAGGCGACTGGATGTGTAACCATGATCCAATCTGGTCAGGTTCCCCTGGTAGCAGGGTCATGGAGGTCAAATGGCAGTCGCTCCACACTGTAATAACCTGACCTGCCAAATCCTGGATCATGGTCAAGGCGGACCCCGGGCCCTCGTACGCGAGAGCACGACCGGGACATTAACGCCAAGATGATTTTTTTTTTATTATACTTGTAAATAAACAAAACAAAACCTTCTCTCGCCAGGTTTCCATCTATCTCCTTGTCAAATCTTATCGAAATCTGTTCAGGAAATTGAGTTTAAGAAATTACCAAACGCCTTACCAATGATCTACCCAGTTTTATCGATTATCCATACATAATAACAGATAGGAAACCTAAAATATTAATAAGTTTGCAAATCTTGAGTACCATGCCTGAACGGCTAGCATAAGTGTTTCCTTCTCTCAATACTAAGATAAAAACAGTCTGCTCATTTACCTATCATTGTTGATATTGTTACAACTTGTTTGATATAATTCTAGTTATTGCCAAATAAAATCTATGTCCATGTCATTTATCAGTGCGCAGAATAAAAAAGGTATATGTCGCGCCGATTCGCGCCTACTCTCGCTTATCGCGCGCGAGAGTACGCTTGTGCTAGCTGTGCAACAATAGACTATTTAATGTCGACACTGAGAAGGATCGAGGAGGAGGAGGTTCATCGCCCCAACAGCATCATTTATATTCCAATGGTACCAACTCACATGCTCGGTAAGGTACCCCTGCCCGGTGACGTCGTACAGCGACAGCCCGATCCTGGTCTGCTGCAGCCAGACCCTCCGCATCACGTAGTTAAACAGCGACACGGCGCGCACGCGGCCCACGCCGCCCTCGGCCGCTTGGAGGCGCCCGAATATCTCAGCCGTGAAGTAGGGTCTGGAGAGGGAAGATATATTGACTTTGTTGATTTGTCACCTATCTACCTAGCTCTACTATTTTTTATCACCACTTGGCGAGTATTTGGACTAATACTAGTAACAGACCCTCAGTTTTGGCTGGTGGCGACCAACCGTCAGTTGCAATCAATACTAATCCTTACGAAGTACATAATAAAGTCGCTGTAGTCGCGCGAGCCAACCTTGGTCGGACGTCCAACCATGTCCTCCGCTCAAAAACTCTTTTATTTTGTACTGCATACGGTTTAGTATAAATTGCAACTGATGGTTGGTCGGCTCCAGCCAAACGGAAAATCTGTTACTTGTTTAATGGCTAGCGCGTCCGATTCGTAAGCGAAAAGTACCAAGTTCGATTTCCATTGCCCCCATGTGCCAATTGGCACAAGTGGGATATTAATGCCAGGATGCTCAGTCTAGTGTGTTGTTTGTTTTTATATAAACCTTCTGCGTTTCTGATTTTGCTCTGTCTCTTCCGTAGGTCTGCTGTAAGATATTTCTTATGAAATAAGCTGTACCTGTTGTGTTGTTTTCTATATGTCAATATTGTATACTTGTTTTTGTACACAATAAACTGTTAAATTAATAAATAAATAAATAAACATAACATATTTAAAAAAATATTGTAACAAGGCAATGCAATGAAAAATATCTATCTTCTCAGTGTTCCAGCTTTTGTTATGTATGTATTGTATTGTCTATCAATAAGGCTGTTAATCAAACGGTACCATCTAGCTTACCTATATTTCTCTCCAGCCTCATCCCGAATCTTCCTGAACTGTAGATAGTCTAATGTTAGCTCATCATTGTTGGCCAAGCTGGTGCTACTACTATTATTACCATTGGACTTTTCAAGAAATGTCCACAAATGCTTTAACTCTGCATTGTCTAGCAATTCCTTGCTCTTCTTCTGCAGAAACTGTGCTCTGGTCTCCTCCCTAAGTTTCTGGGCCAATATTTCATCTGAGTGAGGGAGTTTAAAGTGAAATTTAGGTACTTTGGCATAGGATTCTATGCTGTCGTCTAACTTGGGTTTGTAGAGTTGTTTGAATGTCTCAACCTCAATTTTTTCGCTCTCCTCTTTAGTGACATTTGTGTTTGTCTCTGTGAATTTAAATTAATTTATGATTATCACTACATAGTAGTAGCAGAGCAATGGGTATATTTTTGGAAGCGGAAACTTAAAAATTCAAGGAAAATTCTGTGGTAGGACCCTGTCAAACATCAGAGGTCAAATTGGACAAACAAGTACTTGCTTGATGCCTTGCTTGCTACAACTTGCTAACATTAGAGGTGTCATGAATGAGTTACTGGCCTATGAGAAAGGTGTAGGCCCGTCAAATGCAGTGAATTTTGTTATATTTTATGAGCAATATTTACTGCTTTCCATTTGGTTTTTCGCTTTTTTATCACTGAGTTAACCGATATAAAATGTAACTGTAATCAGAAATAGGTAGGTAATGTTACATTGACAAGTACTAAAATAGCATTAATTACATACCATCAAGCTTTTTTATATAACTTCTAAGACGCTTTTTCAAAATATTGTTCAATTTCATGTCCTCAGCATCAATGGGTTTCATTGCATCCTCATCTGCGGAAACGCAGCTGCTGTGGTTACTGCCCTCATTAGTTTCTTCCACATCACCCATATTAATATTGGAAATATGGGACGCAACAGAAACCTTCCTTTGGTAAGTACCTTTTAATTTTCCAGAAATCTAATTTGTGAACTCGTTCCAATCACAACAAAATAACACTCGGCGGCAATGCTAACCAAACGTAAGTAAAAGTAAACTAGTAATTTAAAGTAAATATAAGTCGGAGATGAAATTCAACTTAAACATTTTCTCAAAAATGTAAACAAAGAACTGTCATGTCTTAGGGATCGATTACACACACCCTAATTCAGGCAACCTAGATCAGCGGCGCTAGCTGCGATTACACACGCCCTAATCTAGCACCCTACATGATATACATGGTGTCCGGTAATGAATGGATAACCTTGAAATGTCTTATAGTATAACTTATGGCCTTTTAGAAAAAAATACGAAACAAAATATATCATATCGTACCTAAGTTATGATATGATTTTTTTAAGAGAAAATTCAATTTTTTTATTTAGCAGCCGTTATAAAAAAATATCCAATGGATTTAGGTCCGGTGAACGTGTAGGCCACAAAATTGGCCCTAGCCGCCCGATCCATCTATCCAGGTACGTGTTATTTAAAAATGCACGAACAGATACAGCATAATGCGCAGGACAGCCGTCATTTTGCAACCAATCAGCGTTGCCAGATCGTACCCTTTGGTACGAATTATGTACTTTTTGGCTGACTGTCGTACCTTTGGCGTACTTTGCTCCATATCGTACTATTTAGTACGTTTTACCCCCCACCAAGGTCGATAAAATAGAAGAGAAGGTAAACCGTACCTTTTTAGCCATTTTCGTACTATTTTGCGAGCCCAGACGTACGTTTTTGGAAACTGCTGTTGGTAACACTGCAACCAATATGTCTCCCTCAGCTTCTTAGGTACTACTTATGATATATTTTGTTTTATATTTTATTCTGAGCGGCCATAAGTTATACTATAAGACATTTCAAGGTTATCTATTCATTACCGGACACCCGATATACATGTCTGGATGTTGTGATGTGTAATCATAAAGAAAAATTGGTGTAATCAATGTAGGACCCTTAATTAGAAATATAGAGAGCCTTACCGCCTATATGCTACATGTAGTGCAGTGTAATCACATGTATAGGGCGGTAGGAAGCCTACATCGAGCCTGTGTTGCCCATTTAGCATAATTTATGCTAGATTTGGCATCTTTTCACTTAGCATTTCTTGTGGTTTAGCATAATAAAGCCTATGCCTAAAAATAAAACGATATAATTTCAAAATTACAACTTTAAACAGGTTTAAAAATCGGGTCTCATTTTTCGACATCTTTCATTGAGCTTTTTTATTTAGATCACGGGATCGAAGCGTAGCCCAAGATCCCGAGCCATGAACTTAGTAAAATAGACCTCTGCATCGTATGTATTTTGTATAATAAAGTGTCATACTACAGTATTAGGCGTTTTTCTATATAAAATAATTTTTCGTTACGATACTTTTAGAGTTGCCTTGTGTTACTTTTGAATATCGGCTACTGGCAACACTACCCGTAACGGCAACTGTTTCTTAGGTAGGATTGCTATGTAGGGATAGTGTAATGGTAACGCCCTAAATTCGAAAAAACGTTTCTGGCTCGTACAATTCGGATGTGGAATGAGGTATGTTAGAGGTCCCCTTAGTGGCGGCCCCTGCTGCCAAGCAACAATGCTTGCATTGTTGTGTTCCGGTTTGAAGGATAAGGTAGCTAGCGAAATTACAGGCATGAGGCATTTCATCTTAGTTCTCACAGTGACAACGCACTTGCCGTTCTGCATTGTTGTTACCTGCAACCTAAACGTATGGATCTACGATCGATGTTACGATCTACGATGTTATGGTTGACAGTTACCACTTGCCATCACGTGGATTGTCTGCCCGTTTGTCACTGAATAGCATAAAAAATGTTCTAAGTAGGTCCGATGACATTGGTGCGACGCCTCAAAGATAGAATAAATAAATATGCTTGGATAACTCACACAGCGCCATCTAGCCCCAAAGTAAGCATAGCTTATGTTATGTGTGCTAGATAACTGATAAAATACTTATATACTTTTTTAAATACATACTTATGATACATACTACACCCAGACCCGTAACAGAATTTAAAATTATAATTTTAATTTCTGCTCGGCCGTGAATCGAACCCGAGACCTCTGCGTGGCGACAGGCATGTTAACCAACTGAACCACTCAGGTTGTCGAAAGGTGGCATGTGGTGAATTCTTTTCAATAGACAACAGCTTTGGAAAATAATTCTCTACTCGAGAATAGTATAAAAGGTAGGTGGTAGGTAGGTAGGTATTTTATATAGAAAAACGACTAATACTGTAATATGACACTTTATCATATTTATTTAGTTTAGTTTTCATCTATTGCGTTTATTACATTTGTCTAAATTCAGTCGCCTAAATACAGAAGCAAAAAGCGTGACAGCAAATCTTAGTGGAATGTATTGCTCATTGAATTAGGTTAAGGTTGCGATAGGAATATTTTAAGTAGGTAGGTAAATAAAACATTGGAGATTTAAATCAGTGGGCGTGTTTCCAAGAGAAACCTTTTCAAGAGTGGGCCGTGGAAAGTATCAGATATCAAACCGCA
Organism: Blastobasis adustella; assembly: GCA_907269095.1. Classification (NCBI taxonomy): domain Eukaryota; kingdom Metazoa; phylum Arthropoda; class Insecta; order Lepidoptera; family Blastobasidae; genus Blastobasis; species Blastobasis adustella. The sequence continues at coordinate 7,419,573 of OU026132.1, forward strand.
GGCTCCTGCCAGTACGGCACGGCTTAGACGCGAGGTTTGTAAGACTAGATATGATAGGAATAGCTTTTATAATATCATTCAAGAACCAGATTGGATAAAGATAGGTAAGTGGGTCAATATTGAATTAATATCATCAGCATGCCTAAATCGACATTCATGTATGAAACCCTAGTGGTGTCCACGCGAAGATTCGACGTTACGTTACGTTTGTCGCTCGTGCGATTCGGATATGGAATGAGCTCCCATTCACGGTGTTTCCTTTGGACATGAGATCGTTTAAGAGGTATATTAGAGGTCTCCATAGAGGTGGGCAACGCATTGGTAGCGCCCCTGGTGTTGCTGATACCCATAGGCGGTTGTGCCTGTTGTCTGCAAAATTAAAAGGTTAATGAATGTGGGAGAAGCGAGAGAGATCTGTCAGGTCCGTAGCAAACGGAACGACGTGGTCTCTGCCTACCCCAACAGGAAAAAGGCACAACGTCATGTATGATGTATGTATGTATCATAATCCCTGGCTTCTGCCAAGCTTCGCTTCCGTGCTCAGTCTTCTGCACTTTGCCCAGTCTACGACATTCTCGTGTCGACAGCCGTTGGCTCTCGCATCCGACTTAGCGAAGTCAACTCAATCCATTGCCGCGGGACCCCGCGGGATCTCTTTCCTGATTTTTTAAACTACGCAACGGATTATAATGCGGTTTTCAACAATTGATAGAGTGATTTAAGAGGAAGGTTTATAAGCAAGAAAAAGTGTAGGTATGGGTAAAGTAGGTGAACAGGAACGAAGTCCACTAGTTTAATATTAAAAGTACTTGAATATCAATTTTTTTGTGTCTTTCGCAGCGAATTAAGTTAAATGACAAAATTCTTAGAAATTATATTCAGATTCTTTAAAACGATCTCTACACCAAATTTAATTTGATAAGTTACATTATCGTTAGCATAGCAATGAAAACGTCGCATCGAGAGCTACGTCGAGAGACCTTTTTGCATTCAGAAAGTTCCAAATAGCAATATTTATTTCGAGTTCGAAGTGCGGTGTTCCGCAAATTCTTAAATAGCGATATGATACAGTCTCTACAGCCGTGACGTGCAAAAGTTTCTCCGGCAGTCCATACTTAACTTATGCATTACAGAATTTCTCACATAAAAAAGTTAATGAATAAAATGCAGATCTAATTTGTCTGTCTGCACTCAAGAAGAAAATCGCTGGATCGACAGTTTTTGACCCTGAACAACGGAAAATGGTGTGGTAAGTATGACCTATGTATCTGTGGCTTTTTGTATCTGTGTGTCTGTTATGACGGATGAATTGTGCCGATCGCCACTCAAATATTTTACTTTACACACAAGATGAGACATCATGCCCCTTGCCCCTGTCGTTTTTGAACACAGAACACAGAACTATTCATTATTAAAACATACTCCTCAATATCCCGGATACTGAACTTAAAGGTTCGTTACACCGTACCGCTTCCACGTGTTCTACGTCGAACAGTGTGGCGTCAAATCGTTAGGTTTCACTGCGCTTACGCAGCGATGTGTAATATTAGGCTGCTTGGAGAATGGCGGTTACACCCACTAATCGTGTCAATGGGAGGTTTTCCGACATCCGATTAAAAAGAAAAATTATTTCAAGTAGTTACATGAAGTAGATGGCCGTGTGGTGTAGTGGTATCCGGCAGAGTAGAATAGCACCAACCCCTTACACTCGTGGGTGTCATATAAGGCGACTAACGTTTTTGAGGCCAAAGATCTAGAGTTCCCATAGGCTAGAAAATGGGCAGCAGCGTTTTCCACTGCTATATTTATATCACTGCGATCTCCAACCCGCCTGCCAGGCGTGGAGATTATGGCGACAGGGGAGGTCCCTTTCGTGGGAGAAGCCTTAAGTCCTGCAATGGACTGTTATGGGCTGTGATGATGAGATGGTGTTGATTAGTAAGGGTAGCGGTCCGGACCTCACTCCGCGGGACCCGCGGAAGACCAGCGCCGCGGCTTTGGCCTTGGCTCATGCTGAGTGAGGTCCTTTTATCGATAGGGAGGGCCACAGCACGGCAATGCCAAGTTGTTTAGTTGTAGGAATTACGTAATTTTATTTTTGATTTTTTATTGTTTGATTTTATGTTGTATGATTGGAAGTGTGTGTTGAAATATGTATGAAATTATTTGTTTAAATGTTGTGTTGTGGCGTCCAGTTGATAATAAATGTATTTTTTATTTATTTATTAGACAGTTAAAGATAAGTGATAAGTCCGGCTAAACTGTACGATTAGTGTAAATGGACAATACATGCATTATCGACAGAAAATCAGTCGAGAAAAATTGTTTGGAAACATGTAGGAAATTCCTGCGTATCTGCATGTATGTCTGTAAGTATTAGAATTTGTCGTAGGGGTCTTAAACAGACGGGAATTTATCGTCCAAGTGGGGTCCTCAGGGAAAATATTTCTTGAAGACAGACCAGGGGCCCTATTTTTTATAACAGCTCGTTTTGTTCGGTTTTTGCTTTACATGATTGATTTTCGGCATGAAAAATTCAATATAGGTAGGGGAATACATACCCTATCACGTTTGAATAAGTGAATAGTGACGATAAATACCTACTTAGGCAAAATGTGGATGGACTTATGTAGGTATGCTTCATCTCTGGCCACTCTGTTTTGGTACTTACTTATCTATACCAGCAATCATCACTACATTGTACAAAAGAAAGTCCCACGCGACCGTCTGTCTTTTTGCAATAAACTCAAAAAGTACGGATTGAAAGGATTTTTATTCAATATTCACCAATGTACAGTCACTCATGAGGAAGGTTCATATGTATAGTGTGTGCACATTATAGTAAAGAAAACCTGAGAAAATCCGTGCGAAGTAGGTATAATGCTGAAAATAATGTCCTGATATTTATGAAACCTGCACATTCAGGCGATTGAATGTGTAACAAATATCCAATCTGGTCAGTTTTCCCTTGTAGCAGGGTCAGATGGCAGTCGCTCTGTAATTACCTGATCTGCCAAACGCTGGATCATGGTCAAGGCGGACTCTGGGCCCTCATGCGCGAAAGCACATCAGAGACATTACCGCTAAGATGACCATAAAAATACTTATCAGAGGTATATTTCTTAGTGAATTTATTTTTAGAACCGGCTCGGTCTAGTTACACGGATTACCCCCAACAAACAATCCAACTTTTCCCTTGTTTTAAATTAACTACTAATTATAATTACAAAGTAATTACGTAAGAAGATTATGACTGCTTTCTTCGTTACGTAGTTCGTCTAAGATTTGTGTAATTAAACTATTACTTACTAGCTTTTGCTTGCGACTTCGTCCGCGTAAAATTAGTTTGTAACGTTCCAGACCCATTGCCGCGGATACCACTTTGAATTTCGGGATAAATTATGGTCTATATGTTATTCTGAGGTAAAAGTGTTCATCAAAAAGATTCAGGAGTTCTTGCGTGAAGGAGTAACAAACATCAAAACATCCTTATAAACTTTCGCAATTGTAATATTAGTTGGATTTGTTTCTTTTATGTCATACGGTAGCCACCTGAGGGAAACTTAAACTATGTTTTTTTTTGTAGTGATAGAAGTAAATGAGTTGAACCTATTTAAGACCGACAACAAGTTTCATTACTTTATACCTAGGTATTAAAAGCGTGGGGTGGACTGCTCCGGTCCTGGAGCGGCCAACATGTATGTTTCCTTCCTACTCACCTACCCCCCTCCTTTTTGACGATTGAAAAAGATATTTAATGTCCTATTCAATTAAGAAACTTTGATTTGATTTGATTTAATTAAAACTTGTTATCGGACTTTCTCCCAGGAAGTTAAATTTAGGATTTCATATTTTCGGAAGTCTGAATAAAACTCTCATAAAAATATATTCAAGTAGCCGTTCGCAGTTCGGATTCTGATATTATTTTTCCGGGATAAAAAGTAGCCTAAGATACTCAGTGATAATGTAGCATTTATCATCATCATCATCATGGCGTTAAATCTCGGTTGCGGTCCTGCGCAACACGTGGGGGCCCGGGGTCCGGCTTCCTGCTTTACTTAGTCCACTTTTCTTGGTCTTCCACATCCTTAGTGGTGAGTCCGTTGGCACGCATGTCACTCTTAACGACAGGTACAGGCATCGCTTCTTCCCGTGCCTAGCGGGGATGACGTGGCCTGACATCTGTTCCCCACATAATTTGCCGGTCTGCGCAAGACGTGGCCGTCGAAAGCAGCACTCTTGTAACTTGTAGCATTGTGCTAGTGAAAGAAATTTTAAAATCGGTGCACTAGTTTTTGAGTTTACTTAGTACACATAAAAATAGAAACCGTTTCTCTTTATAATATTAGTTAGATAACAAAGTAATATCCATACGGGAACGCTACGTATATTATTTACTGTGAGATAACATTTTTTGACATAAAAGTCATAACTGTTATTATTATATGTTGTAAGTTTCTTTAATCATAGTTGTAGGTGACCATATATCAGCCTCATAGGTACGCTCACACGCCTAACTAGATCCTCGGTCAGAGAGAAATTAAACGCAGAAATTAGAAACTTATACAAAATAGTAGCCTATCGTTTATATTTAGTTAGATCAACTACACCAGCAGTTATATATCTAAAATGATTACAAGCTTTTTAAGTACTCCAATCGTCGTACTTAAACATAGAGAACGTATTGTAAATAAACAAATCATTTTGACGTTGATATCCTGGTTATGGTCTCGAGGACGAGGGCCCGGGTACGCCTTGACCATGATCCAGGATTTGGCAGATCAAGTAATTACAGAGGAGAGACTGAAATCATACCTCCGCCATCCTGCTACCAGGGGAACCTTACCAGATTTGATCGTGGTTCGCCTGGATGTGCAGGTTTCATCATGATGTTTTCCCTTTCCGTGAGAGCATCGGTTACTGTACATAATTCAGAATAGAGTCATGCACCTCGATACGAGAGGTACCGGGTTCGATTCGAATCCGGTACCTTTCGCTTACGAGTCTAATACCTTAACCACTCAGCCACCGACGCTCCTAGAGAAAACGTATTCTTAATGTAAACGCTTTGGATTCTGTCTGAAAGTTTGCTTTTATTTTAAATAAATAAATAAATATCAGAATTGAATCGTAGGTTGTGGCACTCGATAGCCTCTGCCTAACCCTCATGGGATACGAGCGTGTGTCTGTACGTATGTACATACGTCAATTTATTAAATAAAAAAAAGAGGATTCCGTTGATGTCTTTTGTACTGCCCAAAATGCCAAAGTTATTTTAAGGCGCCAAGGAAGCCGCCAAGGTTTATTGTTGCATACAAAACGTATTAAATTACATTTAAATTACAAATAATGTGTAAATTTCATTAAAATGCATTAATATTAAAAACTGTGAACGGAAAACAAATACTAAGGTTTATTATAATTAAGATAAATAATTCACTACGTTTACATTTAAATATAGAACTTAAAAGCTTTAGACCTCGATTACGGAACAAAATATTTTCAAAGCGCTAATAATCTAAACATAAATCTGCTTTTATATACAAAACCTACTCATAGAATCATTCATCACTAAAAACCATACCCAATCTGTAGAATTAAGGGCTTTGAGTCTATTTAACCGGGTTGAATTACATAATTTTTGTAAGAAACCAAGCCGATTCCGATGACAAAAGGCGAGTCTAGAACCGGACCATCCGTTTGGCTGCGGCCTGCGCGTGCGCTGCAACCCGTAGAACAAGTTTCCGCGCCTCAGTCAGTTATGTGCGAGCCGTCGTCGCGAGTAGACGTGTCTGTCGTCGCTGTGAAAACAAAATAGCCGTGCGTTCGGAGTGTCCCTGTGTAACGAATCGAATGGTGTCTTGTATAAAATTTGTTGTATTTGTAACAAATATTTTTGTATCAAAAAGAGTGTTGAAGTTGATATTTTAGAAGGATTTGTACAATCGATTTTATAAAGGTAAGAAGCCAGCTGAGTTGCGGAGTCCTATTTTCTATAAGACGGCGTCTAGAAGCGAGGGTCAACTGAAAAGGGTGGCGTTATAATAGCATTCTTGGTAGAGCCTTTTCCATTTGTCAACAACAGTGTTGGGCAATTGCAGTTCTTTTGGACTCGGACGAGAATTGTTTGAGATTAATTTTCGCAATTTTCGATTTGGCTCTTACTGTGTTGTGGTATTTTAGGCTGTATACGCCGCCGGCCTTGTGGCTGTTGTCGGTATGTGGTGAAGAAAATGTGAACGTTGTCAGGTCGGGACTAGTCGGTCCGGTCGTAGACAATGAGGCCGTATTTTCGCTGGTTCACTTGACAACCCCAATCTGTCAGGCCGTCAGGCTTTAGACCCTGGGCACTGATGAATTGTCAGACAGACATACGTACTATTTGAAATCTTTAATTTTTTGGTTTAAGGTTTGAAAAGTTTGAAAATAAAATAACCCCTATTAAATTAGCAATGAAGTAATGCTACCTATAAAAGTAATAGGGTTCCATAATATCTAGCTGTCTAGAGTTTAGAAACACGTAATAAAGATAATTAGATTGAGAGTTAATCTAAATCCTGTATTTATTAAGCAATAAAGAGTTTACATACATACATACATAAATCGTCATTAAATCTGCTCAATCGGCAATAATACCCTGGTGTATACACAGGTCATAATATTAAAGTAGTTGAGTTTAACATTGATTATACTCCTTCATAAGCTTTGACCTTTTCCGCCGTACAAAAGACATCAACGGGCCATCACGGTATATTTGTTCACTATGACGTTTAACAATTATACTAATTATTACTATTGTTATTATTAATCTTTTTTTATTGTTGTGTCTAGCCATTATAGAAAACTATAACGCACCTTATAATTATTATTATTTGCCTAATGCCTTGTTAAAACCGCTCTACATGACTAATTTCTTAGTTATTATAAGTAATACCAGAGTATCGATAGTGTACGTGCTTTATACTTGTTTACACAGTTTATACCTACCAAATAAATAGTTTGATAGGAGTTAGGAAACTAGAACTAAGTTATAAAGAATGATGAACAATATCTACCAATATTATCATATTAGACGGAACTTTCATGTCCCGTCTAGTATAATAATATGTGAGAAGAACGCTAGCTTAGTTTGACACAAATAATTACCTACTTAATTAAATAAAATTCTTCTAAGTTTGCGTTAATCGAAATCCTCACTCATTGCCTGAATAAATACAGACCTAGAAAACAAATCACAATTTATAAATTGGTAGGATAGTCTGGAATTAATTTACACAGCACCATTTAGCCCCAAGCTATTGCTAAGCTTGTTTTATTGGTGTTAGACCGTTAATATAATGAGTAGGTACATACATAGATATTTTTAAATATACATAACACATAGTAACGACCATATAGAAACAGGATAGAAATTAAAATTGATCAAATCATCTTCTTGGCGTTAATATCCCGGTTGTGCTCTCGCGTACGAGGGCCTGGTGTCCGCCTTGACCATGATCCAGGATTTGGCAGACCAGGTAATTACAGTGGTGCGACTGCCATTTGATCTCTACTAGGGGAACCTGGCCAGATTGGATCATGGTTACACATTCAGTCGCCTGAATGTGCAGATTTCGTCACTATGTTTTCCCTCACCTTAAGAGCGTCGGTTAGTGTTCAACTAATGTACATAACTAAGAAAAGAGTCATTGGTAATGGCCGCAGCGGGATTCGAACCCGATGCCTCTCGCTTACGAGCCGTATATCCTTACCACTCGGCCTACGACGCTCATTTCAGTTTATTCCTGGTCGGAATCGATAGTAGCATACCATTGAACCAAAGCTTAAGCATGTCGCCTTTTGATGAACCACTCAGGTCGATAAAGTTTCAATACCTTAGCAAGCTCCTCCCAAGCATAGCATATTTCGAATAATAAATTGAGAATTTCATTGATATCTTGCAATCTTATTAAAGAATGAAGACAGCATTTAAATAAACTAAACATTTCCCAAATACTTATTTTCCTTTATCCTCCATATATTCCAAGAAAAGGACCTGCGTGTGTGACAAATACCTAAAGTTACAGTACGTGGAACCATATATTCGCATACCTATCTGAGTCAACCTACCCGAACCAAGGCTTGATTGCATAAAACTGTATTTTATGAATGGCAATGCCAGCAAGAATTCTGCTATTCACTTGTCAAATGACCATGTTTAAATTATGTAAAGGAATCTGGGCATATTCATTTGATTGGCCAATTTTTATCTTTGAATCAGATTTTTCTTGTAATACTATTATGTATGGGTTATAAATGGTATATTTTAACTACATGAATGTGCATTTTCTGTTATTTTGTGTGAATGTTGGATGGAAGGTAAAAATGCAAAAGCAATGATAAGGTATGGTAGGATACAAGTATTATTAGTTAAGATTTGTTTTTCGGTATAATAGGTACAGTAATATTATATATCTTCCATGCAAAAAAAAAAGTTTCAATTATTGTTACAAGTATTAAAGCTTGAGATACGGAGCGTCGGTGGCCTAGCGGCAATGGTAACCGACTCGCACGCGAGAGGTACCGGGTTCGAATCCCACTGCCGCCATATACCAAAGATTTTTTCTGAGTAATGTTGAACACTAACCGATGCTCTTACGGTGAGGACATCATCGTGATGAAACCTGCACATTTAAGCGACAGAATATGTAACCATGATCCAATCTGGTCAGGTTCCTCTGGTAGCAGGGTCACGGAGGTCAGATTGCAGCCGCTCCACTGTAATACCTGATCTGGCAATTCCTAAACCCCGGGCCCTTAGGCGCGAGAGCACAACCGTGAGATATATGCCAAGATGATTGTTTATTTTTATGAAGCTTGTGATATACGTATCGTGGTCATTAAGGGCGGCAGTTATCCTAACTGTTTAACTAGTTAATACTTATCTTCTATTAGCCACTAAAGATTGGTACAGCGAAGATAATTCGCAGGAAATCAGTAGTACTCACGTAAACAATCGATTCAGTAGCAAAACGAATACAACGTCAAATCGATGCTTTAATCGGTGCATCGTTCCACTCTGTGAGCATGTAGGCCAATAACTTTTTGGCGTAGCATCAAACGAACATCCTAAATTAAAAAAACATTTTTACAACTATTTTAGGTTTTGTGTTGGCGAATGGTACTGTTAAAAGTAAAGCATTATTAATATACTTACGCAACTTGATAATATAATGAATGAACCTACGTCGATAATTTTTTAATACAAGAATTTTTATCTGGCACAACTTTTTGTGCAATAATACTGGTTTAACGTTAATTATTATATCCTTGTATAGTATGTAGGTACGTATTTATCAATATTGAGTTTAAATCATTCGTTTCTTTCCGAGCAAAAGGTAGGGGGGGGGGGGCCGTACCTACCTTTTCTCGAAGCGTGTAGTCGAATTTCCAGATCCTCATATCTTCGATCTAAACAATGTCAGTAAGCTCATCGGGATAAGACGTACTTAGCAAACTTATACAATATAAAAAAAAAAATTTGTCTAGCTTTTGTACTTTGGATTTTATTGGCACCTGAAATACGTCGATATGATCCTGACTTCAAATCAACCTCTAGGTTACTTGAATACTTTCCGAAGTCCTTGAAAGCTGTAATTTTATATGCTGGCTAGAAAGAAATACGGCTTACTTACTTACTACAAAAATATATGAAATCTTACTAAAAACATTCATTGTAACATTTATTGGCCAAGCCGCGTAAGCTCTCAAAAGTTTCATTGAGAAAAAGTTATCAAATCTCTTGAAGAGACAAGGTCCTAACTCTACAAAACCTACCTCTACAAACCTTACATTTTGGTCAGAAAGTATGTCTTGGACGTTTCATAGATTCAAACGTAGCTCTATCAGAGACAATGATCAACTGATGCTAGCTACGTGCTCTCTGGGTACGACCGCGACATCAGTCCTGACCGTTGCATCGGTCGAGCATTGAATCCAGCCTATGTCTCATGCAATAGTTCTATAAAACGGACAAGCCATACTTTCTGACCAATATGTAGGATTTGTAGTGTTGGGGATGTTATTGCCAAAATCTCCCATGCTTGGAAAGCGAGTTATGAGATTTGACACGATGTGCTCGCTGTGACTAGCTGGGTGCGTGAAACTGAGGACTGGTCTAACCAGCATCGGGGCAGTGGCCTTTTTTTAATTTTATACCACTTAGGTGGCAAACAAGCTTACGGCCTGCCTCATGGTAAGCAGTCACCGCAGCCTATGGACCTTTGCAATATCATCAGAGGCATCACCCACGCGTTGCCGTCCCCGTAAAAACCATTTTACCCCTTTCTTGAAGAGTTGGTCTCTCCAGGGAAAACATTATGATGAATGACTCATATTCAAAAACGCACCCAATGGTGAATTCCATAACGCAGAGATAGCAATGACAAGTTTCCTATCGGCATAATCTTATCGGTCCCCATTGATGTTATCGACTATGATTAATGTTTTTGGACGAAAAAGACAAACACTTAAAATGACGGCTTAAATGACGATCTACCTATGGGAATAATAAATAAATAAATAATAAATAATCGTGGACAAATTCACACAGCGCCATCTAGCCCCAACTAAGCAAGCTTGTACTATGGGTGCTAAGATAACCAATATCGTACTTAAATACTCTTAAATTACAAAACTTATTATACTTCGAACAGAAATTAAAATTTCTCATTTAAATTTCTGCCCGGCCGGGAATCGAACCCGGGACCTCTTGCGTAGCAGACCGGCATGTTGACCACTGAACCACTCAGGTCGTCAACGTTACGAAACAGAATAGCGACACACAACTCTTGAAACCATTGGACGGGTGGAGCTAAAGTTTACAGGTAAAGCTTGATTTATATCCTCCTCCTTGTCCTCTTATGAGGACATATTGACTTAACAAGGGGGAGCTACTGTTGCTGTTTCTTGCTGTTGCCAGTGTGAGAAATTAGTTCTAAAAAATGTCATATATCATACCAACACCTCATATACTCCTAGCGAGGTTTTAGTTTATGATTGATGACGTAGGCTTGGATTTACTGTAGGGTGTCCGTTGTCCGAATCCGGCGCGATTCTAATCCATTGCGGGTTTAGTACGTGGCGTCCGCGACAGAATACCTGAAAGAGCAGCAACAATGGCGCCCGGAGCGGTAGCCCGCGCCACAGTATTCCCAATAGACATCGTGTTCAGTCCGAGTCCTCTAGCACTGCCTATCCCTAACAGGGGTGCCAGAGTTGTACACAGAAGTATACTATCCACGTTTTGTCTATTTATTTATCAACCATTCAAATTTATTTTATCAGCCCTTCAGAAGTGTTACAATTCTATCGCCGTGTTTTATGACTCATTCATAATTATTTCCTTATATTTCTAATTTTTATAGTTAAACTTCTACCTCTTTCAATCGAGTTTAACTGAAGCCGCATGTAGATGCGTTCTCCGATAGGAATCTTTAATCTAAGACTGCATGTGGCATGTTTTCTAGTTTAGCTGAGCCTGTTCCGCGTCAATCAAGCCCTTGGGGAACCGCTGTATGTGGTTGTATGTTGTTTTGAACTCCCACAGCACTTTATTAAATAGAGGTACTCATTATAGAATAATTATTTAGCTGGTGTGTTATTTATTTTGTACTACCGGACCTGTTTAATTTTCTAAAGCACGCGATTGACGGATCAGTATGAGGATATAGGATGATGCGTTTTTTAAATTTATTTAATACCTATAATTAATACGTCTTAATTAGATCCAACTTAATTAGAATAAAAAATAAATACAGTAATGCTTAATGGAGTTAGGAACATAAGGTTCAAAAATATTTGACGACCTGAGTGGTTCAGTGGTCAACATGCCGCAAGAGGTCCCGGGTTCGATTCCCGGCCGGGCAGAAATTGAAATGATGAATTTTAATTTCTGTTACGGGTCTGGGTGTTCTATGTATAATAAGTATGTATTTAAAAGTATTTAAGTAGTTTATCAGTTATCTAGCACCCATAGCACAAGCTTTGCTTAGTTTGGGGCTAGATGGCGCTGCGTGAATTTTTCCACGAATATTTATTTATTATTTATTTATTTTATTAGGAAACCTACCGTCAAAATTTTAATATTTATCAGGCCTGATTTTTTGGCACAGAGACGCTAATTGACAATCTACGCTATGATTCCATTGGATTCCATGCTTTAGTCTTTGGTCCGAGATTCGATTGCGGTCTGTTACGATTGTAAAAGCCATTAACAAATAAAATCAATCAATAAAACAAATAAATATCGTTTACAGTCACGGACCAGAAATCAGAAAACCAATTTATTACTTCCCTGGCGGCCGGCAATTCAGGACCCTGTAATACAGCAGACTGACACGGTAATCACTGCGCTACTCGTACTTGTTAAGAGTTGCTAACATGCAGGTTCGAAACCTTCCGGGCAGAAATAAAAAAAAATCATTGATATTTCTGTTCTGCGTATGGAATGCTCAACGTCCCCACGATAGAAATACTAGTTTTTTTGTATAAGAAATAGCCAGGCATTTGACCGCTATCTCAACTGTGGTAAAGTGACAAGGCGGCCGAAGCATACGTACCTATCTACAAGTTCTGAAATGAAACATATTTTTTCATAACAAGCTTTTATAGCGCGGTATAGTACCTAGTCACTAAGACCATTTCAAAGAGCCCAAACACGATGCGGTTATCTTATTGCGTTCATTAATTCCTATGACCACCTTCCGACTCCATCATCAGACCAGCTCCATAGTACCATATTAACGCATTATCATCCAAGTTACAAAGGTTTCCCAAATTACAGCTCAATCGGATACCAACAAATGGTCGAAAAATTGTTTGCAATTTTTGACGGACACCTTTCAAACATACGTACGAACAGTGCCAGTTAAATAAATATATATAAAAGCTTGTAAAATAGTAGATTTTTCCAGATGTAGGCCGCAATCAAGAGCTATTTCATCAAAACAACACAAAATTTATGAATGAAGACGCACATGTTCTCTCCAAAAATTTACGACGCTCATATAAGTCCTCCAAGAGTAGCTCAAAAATCTAGTTTTCAAAGTTTTTGGTCGATTGTATAATTAACAATAGCCAACCCGAACGACCCTTGCTGTCACTTTCCAAAGGATGTGCGCATAACGTTATGTACAGGATGTTGCTTTACCGTCGATATTTATAAAAATAATTGGATACCGACCTCTGTACATCCTGTAGTAGGTTGGGCTCTAGGCCGAGTGCCTATTCTTGTTAATTACTTTTGTGAACTGTGTTTTAATATAAACAGACGTTTAGTGTGTGAATGGGTATTCGGTAAAGGTTAGGACTCATAAGCGAGAAGTACTGGGTTCGACTTTTATGGCTGGGCTTATGGCGACCTGAGTGTTCAGTCGGTTAACATACCGGTGGCCACGCAGAGGTCCCGGGTTTGATTCCCGGTCGAGCAGAAATTGAAATGATGAATTTTAATTTCTGTTAGTGGTCTTGGCGCTGTGTGAACTTGTTCAAGCATATTTATTTTTTATTTATTTCAGAGTTATGTAGACTAGTTGAATGCTTCGATGCTTTACGGTGAGGGACATCATTGTGACGGAATACTAAATGCATGAATTTACTCGGAAAGAGAGTTTAATAATAAGTTAACAGAATGGCTATTAAAGTATTGCTTTTATGATATGAATGAATACATGAATTTTAGAGATATGGTACCGTTTAACACTTAGTTATGTTAAAATGACTGAATTAATATAAGAAAATTTAATGGGAATTTGTTACTATGATTTTATTTGTATAATTATAATATTTGTATGCCCACAATTGGGGTTAACACAGAGATACTCACAAACATTATAATATCTTGATGAATCTGTATGCCTACCTGTGACACAAATAAATGCCTTTGACTTTGACTTTGATGTTATGGGCGACTGGGAGCCTATTCTCGCTCCACGACACTGAAATAACGATTGTAGTCAAAAAACTCAACGTTATGTTTAAAACCAGTGCCGTTTGCTTGATGGCAGCGTGCTGAGTGATAACGATGACCAAGGTCAGGCAACCCTTTCAGATTCCGGGAACTGGATGGGTGACCATTTCGTACTTCAGTACCGCAACAAGCTCGCCTCTTGTTAGGTTGGACCAAGGTCTTCCGAAGAGGGCTTTGAGGCGCTGTCCTAATTGGCAACCGTGGTCGTGCGACGGGCGGTTTTGAGGTCTCCTATTCGTCGGGCGACTATGGTCGCACGTTCGCTGCCAATTAGGACAGCGTCTGAGACTGGTTGATACTATTGTCGTGTACTGTGACGTTTTCATATTTTACTTCTTTAACCTTACGATTATTAGCGCAGCTGTATGATTAACTAGTATTTTATAACCACTTAAATCCTGATGTCATTTAAGAGCTCCGCTCCACACTATCTCGGTGCCGCGATTGCGAGGGGCGAGTTTTGGACATCATTCAACATCTTGATGTCTTTTTCATAGAAGAACTTTTGCGCAGTAGGTAATCGCTGGTTGGGGATGGAAAAAGACATATAGGTAACATGAAGAACTTCGGTCTAAGTACACACATCGACATACGTAAACAAGTGGTCAAGTGGGATAAGCCTACATTTGTGTAACTTTATTTTTATTTTATAAATACGCCTATCCAATGTAAATCACAAATAGAACGGTCGGAGTTATGCTGCTGGAGAGTAAGTGTATTTTAAGTTCACGGTTAATTTTTTTTTTAATTTGCAGGTCTTAATTGGCACATGCTTATTATCATTTTCCTATTTTTTTTTACTGAGACCTGTTAATTTACAAAAATAAAAAAAAAGGTAACCATAATCCAATCTGGTCAGGTTACCCTGTTAGCAATGTCACGGAATCTGGAAAATGGGCAGCAGCATTTTTCATTATTATATTTAAATACTGCGATCTCCAACCCGCCTGCCAAGCGTGGAGATTATGGCAATAACCTCCCCTTTCGTGGGAGAGGCCCTAAGTCCTGCAGTGGACTGTTACGGGTTGTGATGATGAATGTCACGGAGGTCAGACGGCAGTCGCTCCACTGTAATTACTGGTCTGCCTGCTACCAAGTCATGGTCAAAGTTGACACCGGGCTCTCACCACCAAGTTGTTTCTTTTTTATGTAGCGTCACACCGCACCGGTATGGGGTACCTCACCAATCTTCCCACGAGAACAGCCTAATCGGTCGCTAAAAATCGAACCCTGACTTCGGCGAAGGTACTAAAGCCACCCATTTAACGACTTGAGAAAAAAAAGATCATATCGAAAAGACCGTAAAGCTGTTTGTTTATGTTCCGAACGGGGAGACGATAGACGGCTTAAGGCTCGTTCGGTCAGTGATCCGGTTGGCTAATCTTTAAGTCCGAATTTCGTTAATATTTGGTAGTTACGGATGTTATATTATAGTTAAGCCGATTTAATTATTATGCATTTAAAATGAAATTAGCTGTGTAGATAAAAAAAATCATCTTAGCGTTAATGTCCCGGTTGTGCTCTCGGGGTTGTGCCCGGGGTGGATTTTGGCGACCAGGTAATTATAGTGGAGCGACTAACATCTGACCTCCGTAACCCTGCTACCAGGGGAACCTGACCAGATTGGATCATGGTTACAAATTCAGTTGCCTGAATTTGCAGGTTTTATCATACCCTCACCGTAAGAGCATCGCTTAGAATTTAACTAATGTACATAACTCAGAAAAGAGTGATTGGTACATGGCCTTCGCAGCGGAATTCGAACCCGGTACCTCTCGCTTACGAGTTGGATACTCAACCGCCCTGCCACCGACGCTCTTAGATGAACTGTTTAGATAAACCATAAAAAATGACAGCTTTTATTTTTATGTTAGAGGGAGGCAAACGAGCAAGCAGTTCGCCTGATGGTAAGTGATCACCACCGCAAAAGAACATCCCCAATACCTACAGAAAACAAAAACAAAAATCAACGAAAAAAAGGATTTGGCTTTGGCGAGGCAAGTCATTTTCATTTATTGCGACAATTTCGAGTGACTGGATTAGTCATTTTCTAAGGCGTGTGCTTGCATGAAATCTGTATGTAGTTGAATTTTCGTGACTGTCGCCCATAACGTCTACGATTCATGCATTTAGGTTGCAAGGACCAAAAATACAGAACCGCAGGTGCGTTGTCACTGCAGGGACTAAAATGACATGCCTCATGCCTGTAATATGCCTGTAATTGCTCTGGCTTTTTTATGAGGATGAGTACCCAGCCCGCGGCGGGTGGTGCGATGGCGGAATTGTGCTGTGGGCATAAAAAAATAGTTCTTCACAACTCTACCTTATCCTTCAAACCGGAACACAACAATGCAAGAATTGGATAAGGTACTCACCCAGGCGGTCTCCTCAAGTTTGACAGTTCCTAGCACCTGATAATGGTTCCAAAAGCTTCGAATTTAGTCAAACGACCTATTAAACGTCTTATTGGATACAAATATCCATTGTAGCTAAAAATAAACGAAATTAAATTTATACTAATAGTACTAACATAAAAATTAAGTTAAATTGTCAAATAACACACTTTTATTCGTTTCAAACTAAACTCGTGTTCATTACAAATATTATTATATTAGACGGGACTTGCACGCGACGTATCTTTTCGATTTGTTTTCCCGACATTTCACACGCACTTTTACTAAAACTATGGCGTTTTAAGTCTGAAAATAAAGATATTATTATCATTATCTTTGCACCACAAGGTACGCCGTAAGAAACGTTTAATAACAATATCCATAGCAAATCGAAAAGAGACCTTTGCGAACGAAAAACAAAGCCCCCTTAGCAAAGGTCAAGCGCCGTGGGTCCGCGCATAATCTGCATATAATATGCACATAATACGCAGGCGCGTGCGCATGGAATGTCGCCGCCGCCGCGGGCGCTGCGGCTCTATATTCTACATGGAGTAGGAGTAGAGTTCGACGCGCTCTCTTTCTCTACATGTTGGGCTTGGAATTATTTTGTTCTGTGTGCAGCTGTATACGTATAGTAATATGGAGAATACAATACAATACAAAATCTTTTTTTTTTACAAAAAGAAAAAGAGGACAAGTAATTTATTGTAATAGTTGAAAAATGTTTTTTTTTTTGTTTTTTATTCTGTACTGTTTATTTCACGTAAACAAAACAACACCGAAATAAAAATTTAACTAGTTAACTCAAAACAAAACAAAATTATTGGAGTTTATTTTAGACATTTTCAATTTTTTTTAAATATTCTTCTGATGTCACTTTGACAGAAAACAGTAAGTGACTCTACATTTATAATCTGTTTCAACATTTAGTACCCTTGAAGAGTGGCGCTGTCGTCTCTGCTTTTGTGTCTAGACTAGCGATATACTAGTAGTTCCGCTAAACACCACGGCCAACAATGCCAAAAGATCCTTTTAGATCTCTATTGTCACTGTTGGTGTCTGTGCAAATGTGTTTCTAAGTGGTCAAAAGAAGTTTTATCTAGGAGGCTATTGAAATGTAATAATTGTATTCGTGTCAGAAGGCACTATGTTGAAAGAAAAAGAAAAATAAATGTAATTTTATTGGAAGTGGAGCATAGGAATCCACCCTCGTAAGATAATATACCCCATTACCCAAGATACCTTGAGACATAAGTATGATAGACATAGACATAGACATGATTTATTTTGACATTACCAACATCTATAAGCGTTTATATATCCAATCTATATATGCCATACATGTCATTCAAATTATCCTTCAAAGCGGAACCATACCACCGGAAATATTGCTGTTGGTAAAAATAGATAAGTTGGTATCACTTATCAAACTTAGTAGAGTCCAAATACCGGTCATAAATTTACATTACAATGATAAAATAGGGGAGGAATGTCCCCCGAGCGCGCAAACATAGTTTCTTCAATTTTCAATAATACGCTATTAAAGCCACTGAAATTTTGTAGATGCGATCCAGAGATCAATATTCGTTAAAATATATCGTTTCAAAGTAACACGGTATTATAGATTTCCATACAAATTTTCAATCCTGTGATGGAGCGCGCTCGGCAAACACTAGTCTTAAAGATTTTGTGCTATTCACGGAAAAAAATTAAATAAACGTAAGCTATCATTAAAGTACAGGATTGTTGGTATAACTTGCAGCGAGCTTAAGAGTTCTCTGAATACACATTAGTCTGACGTGTCGTTAGTGCAAACATAAGAGTAAAAAGTTGAGTAAAAAGCTCATGCAAATTACTTAGCAACAAAGTTTGCGAAAGATAAAGCCTGTAGGGCATTCTACGACTCAATCTTTTCAGTTTAAAATCAACTTTATTTTAAAGTAATAACGTTTAAAATTGAGGAAGGTGGTGTGACAATTTCATGCTTCGGTAAAAACTATGACTCATTTAAAAGAGATTAATGCTCTACATTTATGAACTAAACACAGTTTCAATATAAGTTTTCTGTTTTTAGACTTATTTTTATCATAAAATTTGATTGTTTTTAAATTGTTATTATAACTGTGATGGATAGTCTTTGTTTTAATTGCTCTATTGTTGAGTCAATATTCAATAGCCAGGTGGTAATGCAGATGTTCACGCTTACAAATACGCCGTTAGAAACTGTCCATAGTGTTACTTTCTCTACCGACTCTACAAAACACTATCGCGTATAATGTAGAGTTTGTAATTAATCTGCTTTCATTTAAATACGTAATTGGATTGCTTGTGGCATCTTGTAGAAAGACGTCACTTTTGTAATGGTTCTAATTTGCTAAATTAATATCCAGGGGTATTAGAATTATTGTGGCAATATAGGTATTAAAAATGTAATAAATCATTACATAATTACACCACGGGAGAAAGGGTGTGATGCCGGCTCAGGGTTTTTCCTGCTGCAGAGGTTCTCCATTGCCATTCAACGTGGCAACGCGGCGAGTGTGGTGGGCACCTTAACGCCGGGGGCGACTCTGGGTGGATTATTTGACTAGCCCACTATTCTGACATTTATTGAATTATTATTTGTTTGAATTGTTTTAGTTTTGACATAATTGTATAAGGAGGGTTCCGTTAATAGGTAAATTTAAGATATTAGGGTACATTAGTTTGAAATTAATCAGTTTTCTGTAATGCGAAAAAGACCTTAATGTGAAAACATGCTCTTTTGAAAAGACACTCCTCAATTCATTTATGTTTTACAGTAGGATAACATTACACACGGTACAACCGGGATATTGATACCAAGATGTAGGTACCTATATGCATAGTATAATTTCAGGTTTGAGGTATGTCAGTAATTCGTGCAGTAGGTAGATATAATAATTACATATTATATCTACCTGAAATTGCAATTGCGATTCTGAATATATTTCATTAACATTATCGAAAATTATACTGGTACAGGTATGTTGTAGAACGTGTTGTGGAAGGACTTAATTTTCGTTTAGAAGCTGCCGTTTTACTGCTGGTGATCAAAAGCCCGATCGCATAACTGAAAACGTTAGTACCTTCATTAGCAGTAATAATGAATCAATAAATCCAATCCACTACTGCAGTAATTTCATTCAATTATCTTCAAAAGGATCGTGCAACTTATAGGTACTTAAAACTGAGGAATACACTGTTAATTAACACTAGGGTACTTACATATTGTCGATTACTTAGTTGTTAATCGTCCAGCCATTAAATATTATCATGATCAACACTTGTAATTAACATCTTCCGCTAATACAGCGCCTAAAACGGAATCTGAAATAGCAATTCCGTTAGGTGTATTACGTCAAATGTTACAGTTAGCTAATTAAAACAAACGTCCTGTGTATTCGACAAATGGATTTATGGAAGCATTAAGCTGTGGGAATGTATTTTATTGTTGAATTTTTGTTTTATGAGCCAACCCACTGCTGGGTGAACGGTAGATCCCGATTTAATTCAGAACGGTGTTTAGACTGTTTGTTGTTTTGAATGAGTTGATTTCTGAAGAGACACATGCAACTACTTAAGTTGTTTATTGATACCTACAAAAATATCCAGTGATCTGACTCGTACCTACATGTGATAAGTTGTCAAATGAAAAATATTTATTTATAACTAGCTTTTATCACTAGGTAAAGTACCTACTCTTCAATACCATTCCAAAGAGCCCAAACACGATGACGTTCCTTATTGCGTTTTTTATTCCTATGACCACCTTCCGACTCCATCATCAGATCAGCTCCATGGTACCATATTAAAGCATTGTCATCGAAAAAAAAAAAAAAAAAGGTATACAAAATTTCAGCTCATGCGGATACCGACAAATGGTTGAAAAATGATGTGCAAATTTTGACGTACAACTTACATACATATGAACAGTGCAAGTTAAATAAAAGCTTACATTCAAATCTGTATTTACAGACAATAATAGCGTGAAATGTGCGTTCTCACAGTGCTCGTCTGCTTAGTGAACGCACTGCGTTCAGTACGGCTCAACGGTTGGTCAATTTCGTTCATTTTGACGGACGCATAGTGCCAATCGCCCCTCAAACCCAAAGGACTATAAAATTTGTGACTCAATTCGAGTATATTCATCAGTTGGAACCATAATATGTGCATTCGCGCGCACTGTAAGACCTCATATGAACGTTTCTGAATACGGAGCCGCCTAAGCAGCCTTCGACGTTGCATATGATGTGACGGCTATGAATCGATAGAAACCAGTTCCTCGTAGGATCCGGCGGCCTCGTCTGCTATCGGTTCTTTGGGCTGTGAGATCTGTCTAGTTCTTCAGTTTGCGCTTTTAAAAAATATGTCGTGACCGCATTATTAGTATTCTGTTCAGGATATGTTCGTTTCTGATCCTATCACGCAGAGGAACTTCGACTATCATAGAGCCGCATTGGACTTAGGAAAGTGCCACTGGCTGGCTGTCTGTCTGTCTTACTTCGCATAGTAACGCTAATTTAGAGAGATAAGACAGAATACGGGTGTAAGATTTATTGTTATTATTTTAAAGTATTTCTTTACATTAATGATAATTACGATATTTACATAATACAAAAATATTGAAACAAGTTTATATAATTTAAAAAAAAATACAACACTAAACTTATTTAAAGATAAAAATTTGCCCAAGATCTCCAGTAACCGGATAAGTGCCCAAAAGGCTGGCCGCATTACCCCGCTGGATAGCGAGGCTAATTCTCTGACCGTAAGTTATCCTATTAGTTTAAGAAGGTTTATGAAACCCAGCAAAGAGAAATAACATATTATTCGGTAACCGATTTTATTGTTAAGCTCCACCATACAATACAGAAGGCCGCAACAAGAATATTTTCGACACAAACGCACAAAAGCATACGGCATTGGCTGTACAGACACAATGCCATAATCGTATTCATTATTAAAAACAATACCTAGTTCCCATGAATGAGCAATGGTTATATGAGTCTATTAGGCTGCAAAAGGCATATGTTATGGCTTCCTATGTCTAAAGTGGCGAAGCAAACCGATACAAGATTTCTTTTTTGGAAAATGTGATTGTTTTCGAGTAGGTACTTATCTTGGAACTGTTTATTGAATTAAGTATATTAAAAGGTAGGTACTTTATAAGACAGTTGAAGGTAACTGGCCTACGATACTAGAAATACTGGGGCTATCTATATACCTGTGTTTCGAATCTACAGATGTTAACTCTCACTTAAGTAAGTCCATAAATAATATATATTTGTTATTTTTTATACCACTAAGGTGGCAAACAAGCTTACGGCTTGTTGGTAAGCAGTCACCGCAGCCTATGGACGTTTGCAATACAAGGGGCACCACCCATGCGTCGCCGACCCCGTAGAAACCAATTTAGATATTTTTAAGAACATGACTATTTTCCTGACGTATTTATCGGCACTAAGGACTGGACTGCACCTGGGCTTTCTTAGGTGACTAGTAAAAACACAAAAGTTTAAAAGTTGCCATTGGCCTTACTACGCTCATGATGAAAGATTTCTGCTTTCCTTTCTCGAGCCATTGATGACTTATTTCAGTGTATCTCTTTGTTCAGCGTGAAAGTAACCGTACATTATTATGTTTTAGTTCCGAAGTAGGTTGTGTGCAAGAACGGTTGTATTCGTGACAATAGATGGAGTAATTTTCATGAACTTAGTGAATAATACTCCATCTATGGTTACAACTTTGATTAAGTAATTATTCGCCGTCAATATTAAATAACTAAAATATCAGTGCTTAATTAACAACATATTAAAAAAAAAAACAAGATTAAAAAAATATTTTATTTACAACTTTTTCTTATGACGCTATAGTGCAGAAAAATTTGACATAAATCCGGACATTTGAAATAATAGCTGAAAATGTGAGGAAATGTAAATAACAGTGTCCTAATTGATATCCCAAAATTCCCAATAATACCTCTGTTGGAAAATCCACAATTTAAAAAAGACCGCGGCCATACTGATTTTTTCGAATGTTTAATTTTCCTGCACTATTACTCACTTGCCTCATACCTGCCTCTGTCTCTTACCATCCGACCATCATAATCTTTCCTTTACCATTTAAACCATTAAAAAACCTTGACAGATCCATACTTCGTAGTTCCCTTGAGTTACTATTCATTTTATGCGTGCTGGAGTCGCCTCTAGGGCTCACTATTCGACCAATCACGTTGCTTGCACATTTTTAACGATAGGCATTTATTAATGTCTAAGTTACATCACTGAAGCAAAAAATCTTTTACCATCAAACCGTAACTTTACACTGGAACCTATTTCAACAATTATATTCTAACGTATCTATTGTTCCCTTTTTCTATAAGGCACGTGCTAACTGCGCTTACACATCTGCTTTGTGGCGTTTGCACGCAATTTTCAACCTTATTTGTAACAGTTAAACATTATAATTCAGCGCTAGAAGTCTGTCAGCTGTTAGATGAATCGCAGGAATTCAATTTCAACCGTATCTCTTTCAATTTAGAGTGTAGTTTTGGATGAAACATGTTGTAAAGGCAACCTTCTATGGTATTTTGTAAACTGCATGGGGTATCGCATCTGGTAAAGGTCACACCTTTTGCTCACCAGATGGTCGGTTTAATTAATTGGATAGTTGCAAAAACTCGTTTTTTTCTTTAGGTCACAGTGTAAATGACATATTTAGTTTGTGATCTTTTAATTGGTGTAAGGGTGTGGGCCTAGTTAAAATTCTAGGACGATAATGCAAGGTGATTCATTCAGGGCTGGGTACCTAAGTATGTACTTAAATATGTACGAAGCGACTTAACAAATTCATCAGCAACTTAGTTTGTTGCGTAGTATTCGTGCTTGCAAAAACTTATTTTAAAAGCCTTTGGTTTCGGTCGGTAAGCTGGGGTTGTGGATATATGCGAAGCTAGGAAGTTGTGTCAGGACAGAACCAAGTTTCGATCTATAATCTCTGCCTACCCCACCTGTGGAACAGAGGCGTGAGCTTTATGTATGTATGTGATTTCAGTTATAGCTCTTCGGAGATATGCTTATTCGTCGCATTCAATGTCGACTCCACAAAACAAAATATTCTCTATAAAACTTTAACTAAATTACGATTTACAGGCGTCTGCCAGCGCATAATAAGCATTTAATATTCAATATGAATTCCTGAATATGAATATCCACAATGCAATAGGACAAGTTCAAAACTCAATAGATCAAAGACGGCGACAAAAACAGAAAACAATGGTCAGCAGAAAAGTTTGTTTTTTACACGTGCTGTGGCAAGAGAGTGCGTGCCGAACTGCCGACAGCTGTGATGGCTTAATCGGACGTTTTAGGATTCCGTGGGTACAGCTCGTTTATTTGGTTTGTGAAATTTATAAATTACTAGTTGAGCCGGTGCGACTTCATTCGTGTTCATCTACTTTACCAATGTCTACCCTATTTCTTTTTACTTTTTAACCTTCCTCCTGAATCACAATTTATTGTTAAACCGCATTTAAATTCGTTGCGTAGGTTAAAAGATTTAAGCGTACATAGATACATAGGACGTCTTTGTTGTTACTAGACATGTTAAAAGTAAGTATATTGAGGTAAGGTGTATGAAAGGGAAGGGAAGCTTTTATTTAACTTGCACTGTTCGTATGTAAGTTGTCCTTCAAAATTTGCAAAGCATTTTTCGACCATTTGTTGGTATCCGATTAATGGAGTATGCTTGCCTAGGAAGCCTATTCACTGTAGCCTCTATTTGCCCTTATATTATAGATAGGCACCTTATCCGATGATTTCTTTATTCCTCATCGTACTTATTTCGGCTAAAAGATAGTTTATGTACTAACAGATATATAAATCTATCTCCTCTAGTAACTTAATATTATTTGCACCACTCTCGCAATATTACTTAAGCATCGATCTCTTTTTTGTACTTCTGGCTACAAACCATTGGTCGGTACCATAGCCAATTTTAGCCTGAGCATAATCATAATATTCAACGTCGATAATCCAACAAAGCACAAACGGAACCATATCGAAATATTCTATCAGACCAACTCCTGGAGGCAAAGGTCGTTGCGCTCCATTTGGCTTAGAAAACCCGACGAGATGGGAAATGTTTAGATATTCACCTTGAATTGTAATAGTTATTATTAGGCACGACGTAGGGAACAAAAAACTGGAAATAGAACCGTGAAATATGGACTGAATGAATTAGTGAGTGAATGAATTATTGGTATGAATTATTTTGCAAACCTACTATGAACTATAACACCACTAAAGTACCCGGCGCGACTTCGTTCGCGTACACCTACTTTACCCCTACGTACACCTTTTTCTTCTTTATAAATGTTTCTCTTGTGTATTCTATCTATGGTTAAAAACCGCATTAAAATCCGTTGCGTAGTTTAAAAGACCTAAACGTATTCATATTTATTTATTTTTAGTAAATATTTCGTACTTTTCGTATATTACGTACATAGATACACAGGCCCAGTCGGCGGGAAGCGACTTTGTTTTATAGTATGTATAGATATTGCAAATAAACAAATGCCACGGATTCACATTCTTTGGATTTTCCCCAATTAATTCACAAAGTTCTTCAATTATTTACAATTAAACAATTAAAACTACCTATCTGAACAAAAAACACCCTACTTTAACTATACTACTTACAGCGAATAATTTGTTCCCAGATTGCGGAAAGTACCCAAAAGGTTGGCCGCGTTGCCCCGCTGGATTTTCATCAATGATTACCAATCTGTCATTTATATTTTATCTAATGGAAGGTTTAGGTTCATAGCCTAGCATTTTGCCGTAGAATATAACTAACTTTAAAACAGGAACTACCTAAGTTTAGTTGTAAAGTTGTAGAGTGTTAACTCTAATATAAATCACCGTTTATGTTACGTGTAGATACGATTCAATTTTAAATAGATATGGAAATAGATTCAAGCTTGTGGAAAGGTTTAACAGGCAATAGGTATCTCTCTACCTTACCTACCTATTGTCGATTTTTGTGTTCGAGCTGCGATCAGATATGTGCGAAGAAAAAAATTAATTGATATTGTCACTGGCATCGAAGTCAGACCTTTGATAAACATACCTATCACTGCTTTGTTGTATTTTTTATCTGCCATCACGATGTTAGTTCTGAAAAAACCTACCACAACGCAATACAGTAAACTACTTACTCAACAGTCTGGGCAAATTATCTAACACCAGTACCGTAACTTGCCGTAACTATCCACTATATTTTTTCACGCTTGCATCTTACATTCTAGCACCTATTTATTTACTTAGATGCTCGGTTCAGTGACCCTGCCCTACAAACTTGTAAATGCAGTCGAAAATGTCGCTATTCCGACGCGGCATCTGAAGTTACGACCGCAAATTGAAGTTTGTATCTTGAACTTCTAGCCGAGATAACATTACCTACAGTTTTTGTGGTTCACAATTCTGAATGACTCTTATTACGAAAGGGATTAAGTTGAAATTGGTCAGCGATTCCTTATTTCGTGCCTTTGACAGGTGTCGAATTGAGTTGACAAACTTGTTTCACATCTCGTCTTGGGCACGTGACGTTTCATTGAATGAGTTCTTTCGTTCTTTCGTTGTTCGTTCACAAAAAGTCAATTGGCAGATTGCTCGTTCCATTGTCATCGGGTTTGTGTATCTTTGAATTGTGTTTTTTAGGTAAATTCGAATTTAGATCGTTGCGAGTGGACGAGCCGTTGATTGAGCAACAAGCAATTATTTTTCCTTTGCCAATGGCCATCATCACGGCATCAATCGCGAAGGTATTGAAAACGCGTCTCTATCTTCGATTTAAAAGACGAATTCTATCGGAATATGACTTTTACAGGGATTCGTGACATCCTGTTAGAGTAAAAGTCTACGTGTAAGGTTTAGCCGCTTTTAGACCTTTATAATTCATACGGCTAATGAATGGAACGCGTTGCCTGTGCGTGTGTTCCCTGATCACTATAATCTGGTCGCCTTCAAGGCTAGAGTGAATAGGCTGTTCCTAGACAGGCATGCTCCGTCTTCGGTCGCATCGTCACTTACCACCTTAATGCCTAGATACTCTAACAAAAAAAGTGGAACGACTACCGGGCATCGTTTCTCTATACTACAAGGCTGGCTTAGGAGACTTCTCTTTAAGTAGACGTTGGAGCCGTCCTAAGCCGAAAGAATTTCTGCTCTGCCAAGAATCACCGGAAATGTTGTGATCTTCGATATTATTTTAATGATTTTCATCATCACCTAGCTGCCCTTGTCATACTAGGTGGGGTCGCTACAATACGGTTTCCTACTTCCACAGAGAAAAAAAAATTTGCCAGTCGTAAGCATGAAGGTAGCTTTCCAATGTCTTTGCCTATTTCCATTCAACCCTACCATTCGTCATTTCTGTACTCAATCCTTTCGCCCGCATGTAATCATACAGTCCATCAATTATTGCTTTATCTCGAGGAGTAAATTTTGACACCCAAAAATGAATCAATTCCACCATAAATATTAAGGTCTATTTTGCCAGCTAATCAAGATTTGACATTTGAAATTGGTCCACTTATCTCAGCAAATATGATCGCGAACGTAAGTACCTACGAGTACATTCCCAAGAGTTTATCTCAACCAATAAAGCGGTTAAAAGGAAATGGATAATCACGCTGTAACAGTAGCCCAAAGCAAACATGACGGTAGTAAAAAAACCTTCAAAAATTGCTGCAAAATACTTTTACGGTGCTGTCAGAACAGGTTATACGCTGATTCCACGGCATATGCTCTGGTTTGCTTTTGCTAAACTGCATCTGTAAGTTTGTTAAAACGTTGGTACCGTAATTTGACGGAATACCGTGAGATCTGGAGTTTGTGGGCGAAGAAGGAATGAGAGCAGATTTGTGCTGAGTAAGCGATGTGTCCTAACGCTTTTTTTTTCTTTTCCAGGTATGTAGCGGTTTTGGACTGGTGATATTTTGGAGACTGGGTAATTACAATGTACATGTGGCAATGCTGTTTATACTTGGTTGTTCACTTACTTGTTCACTTACTTATATTCTCTCTTTTTTGGAAGACTGTGTTCCTCCAATTATCTATTGGTTAACTTTTGTTTGAAATTCCAGAATTCAGTTTTGTATGGGGCGTTGCGGGTTTTTTATTCGCAATTGATCCATAAGTATATGAGACGATGAGAGGACGCTTTCTGCTTTGTATAAAGGAGGTAGATAGTTCCATCCATGAAGACTCCAGTCTTACTAAAATGTGCATATTTGTACTGATCTCTATTAAAACTATGACATTAACACATGATTATATTATGAGTGGGGCGATCAATTTTGTAGTTTGAAATAGCTCTCTGAATAGTGAATACCCATTCTATTATAAAATATTGTATCCGCCACAGATTACACTATTTAATTATCATCACCATCATTCAAGCAGTTAATCCCGGGCTCTGCCATGGTCCACTATCTACTCTTTTCCTCTACTCCCCCGGTCTTCGGCGCCTTCGCATCCTAAGCCGTTGGCTCTCGCATTCGACTTGGCGATGTCAATCCATCGCGTCTTAGATCTCCCGCGCGACCTGTTCCCTGATTTTCCCTTACGCAACCCATTCCATCAAATCCTGTTGTACTTGAGTCTCCATATTATTTAACACAGTTCAATATATTATAAATCTAAGGTCAACAAACTCAATAATCCTTACCACAGTCGCACCAAATACGTCCCACTCGACCGCCGTACATCGACCGAGAGGCGTTTTTTGGCAAATTTACGAGTTTCAAATAGCCATTAACAACTCCGGGACCGGTTTTCTGACATTTTATTGTCACAATCGTGACCCGGTTCGCAATACTTTGAGTTTCATAACCGATGCAGGTACGTGTCCGTGTGGGTTTGGCCGTTTGTTCGCGTGTGGTGTGTTGGAGGGTTTGGTTTGGGAGACTTCTATAAGTATCTTATAAATAGCCGGAAACCGTGTCACATAAGGGCTTTTAATTAATCACGAGAAGGGGTCAGAAATAAATGATAAATGTCGAAAAATTGGCGACAAATTCATCATTTTCTGTGCCAATAAGGTGACAAACAAGCGTACGGTCTGGGTATGGCAAGCAGTTACCATACCCAGACCGCAGCCTATAGACGCTTGCCATACCATGGGTATCACTAGCATGCTGCCAACCCCGTAATTTACATTGCTCTGCAAGCGAATAGGCGAGCAACAATTCTCCTCCTCATGGATCACTGGAGACCTTGGGTATACAAACATACCTACATACATGATAAATATGAAGATATTGACTAACTGCTGAACTGATTTTAAGGATACAAGCCAGGTAAAAACCTTTAGGCGCAGAATGTCCAAGTTGCAAAATTTTTTGTGGTAGCAAAATGTCCAAAACCATCACGATTAATCTGACTTTAAATTAAAAAACGGTCCATGCGTTCGGGAGCTTTACAGCAACAGACAGAGGTAAAGTGTGGTACTGATGTCCCTAGGTGTTAACCACTTTCTATCAGGGGACTCGCCTGTTTATCCACTCTACCGTATACATAAGAAACTTATCTAACGCTTATTGATTTCCAACTTTATGACACAAATATGCAGATGCATCAAGATATGCATTTGCTATAACATACTAGTTTCTCGCAAGATCACAATCGCTATCACACAGTCTCGTCCTACCGGATTTGGGTCACACTTTTTATGTCGCACACCCATTTTTTGTGCCACCAGCCCAACAATGCAAATAAGCATCGAGCACTTTCCTCACCCACCCATTGTCTTGTGACGTGTGACGTAACCCCGTGGAAACTGTGACGCTACTTGTGACACGGTGTGACACAGTGCGCTATCTGATTGAATAGCTTAATTTCATTGGTGGAAGGATTGTTGTGGGTTATGGTACTCATAGGTATACATAACTAATTATAGTAAACGCAGGTATTGTTCAGAAGCTCTTAGTAGTTTCTTATTGGATACTTGCGCGATTCGTAACGATGTTTTTTTTACCACCTAAAAGAGAGGTGTATGTAGTAAGTAGGTATTAAGTACCCGATTCCAATAAAATACACAATTCTATTTTTTTATACAATTTCACAAACAAGCTTACGGCCTGCCTGATGGTAAGCAGTCATCGCAGCCAATGGATGTTTGCCAGGGGCATCACCCACGCATTGCCGACCCCGTAAAATCATTTTCACCCTGTTCTAGAAGAACTCCATGGCTTTTTACCACTTGGCAAACAAGCTTACATCCTACCTGATGGTAAGCAGTTACCGCAGCCTATGGATGTTTGCAATACCAAGGGTAGCACTTCCATGTTGCCGACATTGTAAAAATCTTTTCACCCTTTTCTTGAAGAATGCAATTGCAGTTACTTTAAAATCCCATGAGCTTATTGTATAAAAGTTCTCGTGCTATAATCCGTATATGAATAGATTTCCTCACACAAACCAATCACCACATCAAAGGATGTTTACGTCACAACAAACAAGCTTATATAACGAGTGCAATTACGCTCGTCGATCCCACGCCGCGAACATTGAATGTAACCTAATTTTAGGGTTTTTCTTTGCGCAGGCGCGAACTTTATAGCGCATTGTTTGCTGTGAACTCCGGTAGTCGACGCTCATCTTTATGTTTTATTTCGCAGTATTTATACTCGCCTTTTTGTAACAAGGTTCACCATTTTGCGCAATTATTTCGTGTTAAGGTTATGGGCCTAGCAGCGGTGAGGTTAGGGGCCTAGCCATCGTAATATGGGGTAACGGTAGTTGCTGTACGCATGCGCGGGAGCGGTTTCCCTTTCGGATGCCTTTCGAGGGCACGGTGGGCTGTGCTGAGACGATTACAAGCCCATGTTTATGGAACGTGCTATGGTGTAACATACGTCATGTCCGCCGTAACCGTTCATTGCACGGCTAGCACAAGTGTGCATTCCCGTGCGATAAGCGAGCAAAAGGCGCGACATAGATACTATATCTAAACTTTTATCTTAGTATTGAGAAAAGGAAACAAACGCACTCTCGCGGCGCGAACTGTGTCGCGGTTTGTGCTAGCCGTGCAGTTTGACTTGAGCCATATTAGTAGAGTTTTGAATGAATAATAATTTATTGCACAATCAAAAGAATGCAATGGGTACTTAAAGTTAACAGCAGGAGAACCTTTTTGGTGGAAGTTTTGATATAGTCTCCACGCTTAGAAGGCGGGTTGTAGATCGCAGTTTGACAACACTCAAAAATGTTGCTGCCCGTTTTCCTCTGTTCCCCGTAGATCACTTTTCTTGTTTACAAAGGTTTTAGATGGTCTGTCTCAAAGTAGGATATCCGTAATAAATGAAGTGTTTTCATTTTTATTATTCACTAATTGAAACTTCTGCCTTTCAATTTATTATTTTTTAGTAACTTCATCCGCGAATTCACGCTAATTGAAAGACATCTGAAATCAACTATTCTCTTAAGAGGCGGGCAACGCATTGGTAACTCCCCTAGTGTTGCTGATGTCCATAGGCGGCGGTGACCACTTTCCATCAGGTCAGCCGCTTGCCTGTTCGTCTGTGGTATTACATTAAAAAAATTTGCTGATCCTATGGCATTTAATTTTCTGAAAATAACCGATACCAATTTTATATGTGGCCCAAATGGTTTCCATAGTACCGATTACCGCAAACCAATATGTTTAGCCTACGCTCAACGTCTTTGGCGGTCACCGTGTGGGGTCTGGGCCGTTAAATGGTAAATCTTTGCAATCGTTTGCCCACAACCGTCATCCGGTAGAATTCGATCAACATAGCAGAACTGTACTTCAATTATCTATTTATAACATGAATTTTACTTTTGTTTGTAATCGTTACAAATAAAAAGCTCAGTTCTGTTACATTATTTTGAAACATAGATATTTATTAAACAACACCTTAAAGTTACATTACAACAAATTTAAAAAACCCTTATAACAAACCTAAAGATAAAAAAGTAGACGCAGTTGACCTGAATTTGGAAAAGTGATTCTTTTGTTAATCATTTTCGAACTACGGTAAGAAAGCGTATTTCTGTCTATTGCTATTACAGTGAGCAAAAAGGCTTTTTTTATGCCACTAAGGTGGCAAACAAGTTCACCCAATCCTATTAATTTATGAAAGCGATAATTTGCAAGGAATGATGGACATTTCACGCATAAATACTGAATAGATTTAGTTCAAATTTATCAGTGCTGTAGCTTATATCCCAGTATAACAAACAGGCTATAATTTATCCCAAAATTCAATGTAGTTCCCGCGGGAACACGGGTTAGCTGAAATTTACGCAGACGAAGTCGCGGGCCAAAGCTAGACTTTAAGTCTTCATCATAATCATCCCAGCGCTTATCCCGGCCTCTGTCAGGGTCCACGTTTCTACTCATTCTTCTCTACTTCACCCGGTCTTCCTAGTGTCGTAGGTTACCTGCCGACCTACCTATAAGTATCTAAATGAAATTGTCACTTTTTTGTACTTCTTTTTTAACCTCAACATGCCTTCTGAACTTGTAATAAGGCTTGTTGGACCATTCTTAAGCGTCGACTTATACGGCAAGGTCACCAGTGTCAGAGTTGAATGCTTTCATGAATTTCGCAAGCCCACCATATGGTATGTATGTATGACGTGAGAGATTCAACATTTTCCTGGCAAGTTCTTTTAAAGGCTCACATCGCGTCATTTGTAAGGCAAATGTGCTTATAAGGAGGCTTTTATGGAGTATTTCATTTCGGGGTATTTATATTACATTTAACTAAAGGTTGGGAGTTACTTTGGGTTGTTATTTATATATATTGGGTGGCGCTTATTGTCTTGCTGGCTGATTCAGACTGGATGTTGATGATAAAACAAAGTTTCTCGTCTAGAGTAGGTAGGTTTATTCTTCCACGCTTTCTCGCCGCGTCCTTCTTCTCCGTCTCTTCAGCACGGCTACCAAAGGGTGTCCGCGACTAAGCTCGCGCCGCGAGAGAGCGTTTGTTTCCGTCTCTCAATACTAAGATGAGAGAGATAGCCGTATCTATGTCGCGCCTTTTCTCGCTTATCGCGCGCGAGAGAAACTTGTGCTAGCCGTACAGCACTAGCATGAAGGGCTTTGTCACGCGTGAGAGAGTGAGATAACTCTAGCAAACTCTGTCGAATTGCGTTGAAAAACAAGCGAGATTGCGTTGAAAATTTCAATGTCGCGCAACAAAGCTCGACATGCTACGCAGGCTGTATAATTTGATGTCGCGAGGCGACAAATGTCGTGTTTCTGTATCAACCGAGAACTATCTCTTTTACATCTTTCTCAGTTGACGGTACTCCTGAATGCGAAATGAATTCAAAGTGAAAGCAGTTTAAGCAGGGTCACATATTCAACTCCTCCTGGTTTTTCTTACAATTTATTGTTCCTCTTCCTGACTATCTTCCAAAGACTTCAATAGAATCGTAATATTGACTTAGTACTAGTAGTAAGTTAGTACTTACATATTCCTGCATTCGTTCAAGAGCATAAGTGGATTATCACCTTAAGAATAATATTCCTGTGCAGTTGTTATATAAAAAAGTCATTTTTTTTTTAATACAGAGAGGCTGGGGCAAGTATGATATGAGACCTTCAGCTCGTGGACATCTAGCGGCCCATTCTTTCAGCCAATTCGACTGACGTGTGTGGTGCAGTAGCTAATGGATTTTTTTCTAGGAGTAGTAATTCTATAAGCAGTTAGGTTCTTGACGTGACGTGACACAACAGGAAATTTAAATAATAAAAGTTGTGGGTATGGTTAAATAAGTAATGCACTTTATTCATCTGACTTCTACGCCTTTGTTCGCTTATTTTCCATTATGGTTTCCTTTGTCTAAACTATGAGTTATAGTGGGTATTCTGACATTGTTATTTATAATGATTAAAATATTCTTATTGCAAATTTTACGGTTCATTCGTACAGCAGGCGCAGTAAGTAAAGATACTCATTTGATTTTTATCTTCAACGCCGTAGGGTCAAATATCGCTTCCAACAGGGTAACTTGATATGTTGCCTATTGTACTGTACTGTTGTCGTATTGGGAGGTAGGAATTTACATGTTGACAACATATGTGTCTTTACAATTTCAAATTTGCGGCAGGCAAATTTCGAATTCCGGAACAAAACTGAACAAAAGTTCAGGAGTGGGAATAGTCCTCCCACAAGGTGGACCGACGACCTGGTAAATATCGCAGGTACCAGCTGGATGCGGAAGACACATGACCGGCCTTTGTGGAGATCGCTGCTGATATGATGATGATTATGATTTAGGAGCGTCGGTGGCCGAGTGGTAACGGTATCCGACTCGCAAGCGAGTGGTTTGAATCCCACTGCCGCCATGTACCAACTTTTTCTAAGTTATGTACATTAGTTGAATATTAACCGATGTTCTTAAGGTGAGGGATAACATCGTGATGAAACCTGCACATTCAGGCGACTGAATGTGCAGTATCCGAACCAATCTGGTCAGGTTCCCCTGGTGGCAAGGTTACGGAGGTCATGTCATGGTCACTGTAATTACCCAGATTTGCCAAATCTTGGATCATGGTCAAGGCGGACCCCGGGTCCTCAAGCGCGAGAGACATTAACGCCAATATGATTATTTTATTAGCTACACCACTTCAAAATTACATTAATTTCGTCGGGTCGCTAGTATTAAGTATATGAAAAGAAAGCTACAAATGTATGAATCTTAATGTCGAATTGTATGACAGTTAGTACCGCTTTCCAATAAGTCGCCTTTCCACTGGCACATCGCTAGAGTTGCATAGTCGGTGGCAAATAATTCACATGGATTAGTTTCGGTTGCATATTTACACGCGTGGGACAGAGACGACGCTCTACGAAACCAGCCGATGTGCATTTAGCCGAAGCAAACAGCGTGAGAGCAAAGGAAAACGGAATTTATTGCTCACAGAATAAGGTACATTTTTGTGTCATTTACATTATGTGACGCGTCGTTAAGCTTTTCAAAAGGCGTGATACAAAAATGGATCTTATTTTATGAGCAATACGTACGTTTAAGTGGTATCACTTTGATTTGCTCTCGTGCTTTTTGCTTTTGAATTTAGGCGACTGAATTTAGCCAAATGTAATAAGCACATTAATAAAAAGACATACAACCTCCACAGCATACACATTGAAGGTATGCCTATTAATTTCCAGCTAGTCTCTGCAGGGTGTCTGCTGTCACTGGCACTTCCTTGACGGGTGAGAATCTATCATCCGTCATTTGGAGGCCATTCATCATTATGTGGCAGCGGTAAGAAGGTTGTGGCAGCATCAGACTGGAGTCGGATCGGTTTCCTTGAAGTAGATAGGTCTACTGTTTGGAAATGTTGGGATAAATATCAAAAGAAACTGCGAATTAAATATGTGCCACGGATTACCGTTGCGGACACAAAATAGATAACTACCATTTTTCATGCTACTCAGTGACAAACGAGCAGACAGCCCACCTGATGGTAAGTGGTAACTGTAGCCCATAACATCTACAATTCCTACATGTAGGTTTAAGGTAACAAAAATAAAGAACAGCAGGTGCGTTGCACACAATAAATAGCGTATAGAAATTACAAAGTTAAAGACGACAACAGTCACTACTAATTTCTAAGTAAAAATCTCTTCCAGCAGGTCTATAGAAGAGAGACATGGTAGAGTAGATATAGGGGGTACACCTACTTTACCCCTACCTACCCTTTTATCTTGCTTATAAACCTTCCTCTGGAAACACTCCATCTATTGTTGAAAACCGCATTAAAATCTGTTGCGTAGTTTAAAAGATCTAAGCGTACATAGATACATAGGGACAGAATACGGGAAGCGACTTTGTTTTATCCTATGTGACAAATAAAAAAAAAAAAAAAAAAAAATGTGTCAGGCTCTAGGTACCATGTAGATGGAAGGGAACTCTAAGGTCTACTATTTGTTGACTAGTATTAATTGCATTATAGTTCAGTGAAAATATGCCTCAAAGAAAACTTTTTACGTTACTGACGTCGTACGTCTCATAGTAAGTCGAATTGTAATCCGCTATAAAAAAATAAATAATAAATAAATATGCTTGGACGAATTCGCACAGCGCCATCTAGCCCCAAAGTAAGCAATTTTGACTATAAAGCCCAGAAACCGCCACTTAGGTACCATCCACCGATCCCCGCTACCCAGGAAGCCTGCGCACACGCATGTAGGTATAACGACTTCGCACGCACGCCGCGACCTCGCCTCGTAGAGCCATTACCATGCGGTACTGCGCCCCAATGTTATGTTGTATGACTGTATGGCTTTTGTCTTTGTTCCACTTATGTGTATGAGTCGTTTAAGCTCCTATGGGTACGGCGTAGGTTGGTTATGATTGGCGTTGGTAAAGTATGAATGACAAGCTCAAGTTTTTGTTGGTTGGATGGGAGATTCGGATTTAGGTCAAACGTAATTTTGTTTCTACCAAATAAAATAATAATAATAATCGCGGTGTTAATGTCCCAGTTGTGCTCTCGCGCTTGAGGGGCCGTGATCCGCTTTGACCATGATCCAGGATTTTGCAGATCAGAAGGACAGTGGAGCGACTGCCGCCTGACCTCCGTGACCCTGCTACCAGGGGAACCTGACCAGATTGGATCATGGTTACACATTCAGTCGCCTAAATATGCAGGTTCCATCACGATGTTTTCCCTAGCCGTAAGAGTTTAAGTAATGTACATAACTCAGAAAAGAGTACATGGCGGCAAGAGTACAAGAGTAGCGGGGATACAAACCCGGTACCTCTCTCTCGTTGTTACATGAAACCTAAGCTCGGTGCATGGATTGCACGATTATCTTTTAATAGAAAAAAAATTCAATAAATCAAGGCTCTCTCCTACACATATTAAGTCGCTTAAAGACAAGAAAATGTGTAGTCATAAAACGAAATAGTCATGAGGATTATCATTATTAATCAATTTTTTAATTAGGTAATTCGATGAATGAGTGTACCAACCTATTACGTAGGCACCTATTAAATAATTACCTAAAAACAGAGCACTACTGACCCACTACGCTGTCAAGTACATTCCTACCAGGTCCCAACATTGCGAGAGTCGCAACCCACGATTGTTCTATTAAGACAATAAACAATTATACGCAGCAATACTCTTTTCCCACATGTAACGTGGTAATTGTACGAAAATCCTTGGTTTTTAGTTGCGTTTCAGATACCAGATACCGATCTAAGGTTGCGACTTACGGGCCGTGTGTTTGAATAATGGACGCCTTGTTAATTGGCCTCCCGGTTTCGGTATCGGTTCTTGGTATTTTGGTAGAACTCCGCGTAGAATTCGGTTGTTCCGAAAACCACATTGATATTCGGGATAAATTGCGAATGTGCTATTTTGTTAAATAAGCTACATTACTGCCGGCGTTCATTAAGATATCCTTACAAACTTTCGCATCTAGAATATTTGACAATCTGAGTAGTTACGTTGGTTAATATGTCTGTCTGCCACGCAGATGTCGCGGGTTTGATTCCCGGCCGGACAGAAATTGAAATGATGAATTTTAATTTCTGTTACGGGTCTGGGTGTTATATGTATAATAAGTATGTATTTAAAAATATTTAAGTAGTTTATCAGTTCTCTGGCACCCACAACACAAGCTGTGGTTACTTTGAGGTTAGATGGCGCTGTATGAATATTTTATTTATTTATTTATAATACAGGTATGGAATGAGCAGCTCTAGACTAGTCTAGTCTAGTCTCTAGGCTAGTCATAGAGCTAGTCAATAGTCAATTCCTTCACCACTATCCATTACGAAATAGACTACGCGAGATATGACGTTAAAACCCTTTCGGTTGTCAACCTGTCACAGCTCCGTAACTGGTGAGGTATGGAACTGGATGGCCTACAGTTGTGGTCTAATCCACAAGCTTATGGGAGAGAACGGAACGAATCGAACTTAAACGAATCTAAATCAAAATATGAGTATCAATTTGATTTTTAAGCTATTGCATATTTTTTATCGCGGGCTTTGAGCGCGACGACCGAATCAAGAAATTCCGTAACGAAATAAAACCTAACACCCCCCACTTTGACCGGCACAGCGGTGCGGCGTTGAAAGCCGTGCATCGTCTAACGTCGTTTCAGTTCGGCAGACTTCGGCACGGTGTTTGTGTGCATGCGACTAGACGTATGCGTGTAGTCTAGCTGCTAACTGATAACTGATTCTATCTATTTTAGACACAATGCTAGGTGAGAGAACGTGCTTTTTGGCCGCGTTCACGAGTGAGTTCGAGCCCGCGACTAGTTGAACCTTAACGTGTATGTATATGGTTAATATCAAAGAAAAAACTTGAATTAATGTAAAGAAAAAAAAATACTGCATAAATAAAATAAATAAATAATTATAATTGCATAAGTTGATAAAAAATGCTATGCAATAGCTTTACCGTGGCAGTCCCCGAGTGCCACACGTATTTTTTTTTACTTAAATTTATACATAGCATCACACCAACAGCAATCCAATCTGGTCAATTCCCCTGGTAACAGGGTCACGTAGGTCAAACGGCAGTCGCTCCACTGTAATTATTATTTATTTATTTAAAACTTCATGCACTGTTACGTACAAAGGCGGACTTAAAGCTTCATTGCTTTCTCTACCAGTCAACCGGAGAGTTGATAGTATGAGAAATTACAGGGCGGTGTAACATGTATGACACGAATATTGGAGAATACATTGAATCTAAGTACTTATGTTTAAGCAAATTTGACATACATTCACAAACCATGACTGACAGTAACAGAAAATAACAGAAGAAAAAGAAAGAAAAAAGAAAGCAAATAAAGACAACACAACGTGCGAGAATATAAAAGAAGCAACAGAAGGTTATTAGTTAGAATTTAGAGTTTATTTAAAAAGTGTTCCCGGACCCCTTTAATTATCGTAACCGTAATTATCTGATCTGCCAAATCCTGGCTAATTGTCAAGGTGACACCGGGTCCTCGCGAGCGAGAGCACAACCGGGACTTTGATGGCAAGATGATGATTCACAACTTCATGCCTTTATTTCTCCCGTAGGGGTAGGCAACCCAGTTATTCCATTTGCTAAGACCCTGACAAACTCCTCTCGCTTCTTCCACATTCATCTACTTTTTCATACATTTTCGTTTTTTTTTGGTCCTATTGGAAGAAATCTATGTTTTTGTGATACGATCATTAAAAGCAAAGCCACCAATGCATTCAATTTTAATGTTTTGCTTTTTCAAAATAGAATATTAAATCTTTAGAAACATTTTTAATGAATGACGCCCTTAAACCACGCAGCACCTCGTTTCATCCTTGGCGTATCCTTAAACGGAGTTCTTCTAGGTCAGTCAAACGCTGTACGCGTCGCCGTTACCTGGCGAAAATTTTTTTCGTAAGAGTTTAGTCCATCGACTCCATAAGAAAAAGCACAATCTTAAACCATCTCTATAACACTTAAAACGCTTCAGCTTATGAAACCGACACGCTTCAGTCTATACCTGAACCCATAGCCCGTCGTCCTCAGCACACCATATTGGTACAGATGACACCCGCCGGTTCTCAAGATGTTATGTAGGTGCCGGTGGGTTGTGGGAACACGTTTCGCGTACATTTTATTTATTACTCACTTTGACTGCGGCCACGTCTCAGCCAATTATAGGTCGAACAATGTCTGGCCATGACACTCTGCTAGGGACAAAGAGGCCGGCCAAAGCGATGGTTTGACGTTGTGACAGTCACCACCAAAGATGCCAAAGACTGAAGTGGACAAGGCGAAGCACTCGAAGGAAGGACCCCAGGTGCTCGCGCACCGTGTGAGAGTAGAACGCGACATAACACTTGAATACAATAGTTCACCACCGAGAAATCGCTTAAAGCGATAAGGCCGCCTATTATTTTCTCTGTTGCTCACGAAATGTATCGACTGTATCCTGTATTTATGCAATAAAGTGTTCACTCATTCATTCATTCATTCATTCAATAGATGTTATGAGCCGGTCCTTGTCTATACCGACTTACCTCAATCTAATTGAAAACCGCCGACAAATTCTGCATTTAGCCAAATATTATTAAAATCGGCTTAGACGCTTAGGAAATATTTCTAAACTTCGGAACCAATTATAAAGAACCAAAGTATACTTACTTACTGCGCTGGCTGAGTATAGCCACTTCATTAAGCTAGCTTAGACATAGACATAATTTGGGTAAAAAATGTTCACAAGTCATTATTTATTGTAACCTAGGCTGGCTTACCGGCTAGCTTTATTTATAAAAGAAACCGCATCGGCTACCTACGATCAATTGGGACGACTTCGTCATTTTTTTAGAATACAAATCCACAGACAGATACTCATACATAGACATTCAAATCTCTCTTTTTGCGTCAAAGAGAAGCCGATAGCCAAAACTATAATGCCGCATGTAACAAAAAAATAATCATCATCTTGGCGTGCTCCCGCGTACGAGGGCCCGGGGTCCGCCTTGACCATGATCCAGGATTTGGCATATCAGGTAATTACAGTGGAGCGATCTGACCTCCGTGACCCTGCTACCAGGGGAACCAGACCAGATTGGATCATGGTTACACATTCAGTCGCCTGAATGTGCATGTTTCATCACGATGTTTTCCCTCACCGTAAGAGCATCGGTTAGTATTCAACTAATGAACATATCACGCAGTTGCATGTATCTCTATAATATTTGTACCTACATATTGCAATATACCTGATTCCAACAATCTTCACAAGTTTTGCGAATTCCAACAATCTTTTTTGGGAAACTATGTCTTTAAAAAGCCAGATCGTATCTTTATAATATTTGTACCTACATATTGCGTTATACCATACCTGATTCAAAGAAAATTCACAAGTTTTGGGATACCAAGTTACCTACCTACGTCTTTAAAAATCCAAATCGATTTTCCTTGTAGCTAATACGATCGAAGAGGCTAATAAACTTTTTGCTACACTACAATAGCTCCGGCCCTGTTTGGTAGCCAGAGCCGGCCCAAGGCCACGTCAGTTTTTGTGCAGACACAGGCGTAACTAAGTTTTTGTGGTCCATCGATTGGTTTGAAGGTGCTGTGAGGCTTTATGATTCATTGACTTTGGTTTAGTAGTTTGTTCGAACATTTTTGGGGAGATTATTTCCGACTTGTACTTAAGTGACATATCCCGGAATGAATGATCGGTTGCGAGTATTAGGTTCATCTACTTTCTTTGAGGGTTTTTTTATATGGCAGACAAACAGGCAAGCTGGCCACCTGTGGTCACCGCCGCCTATGGACATCAGCAACACCAGGGGAGTCACCAATGCGTTGCCCGCCTCTGAAGACACCTTTAATATACTTCATGAACGATCCCATGTCATAGTCCAAAGGAAACACTGTGGCTGGGAGCGCTTTCACATCCGAATCGTACGAGCGAGAAACGTTCTTTCGAAGCTTCGCGTTGTTGTTGTGTTTGAGGTTGTTGAAATATAAGCAAATAAATATAAGAGGATTAGTTAATACCTAAGCATTTTATATTTCAAATACAAAGACTTAAGTAAACTTACAAACATACAAACGAATTCTTATCTATATAAACAAGTTCTAGCTTAAACATATGTATAAACCTTAATTACAATATCACACCACGTTGTCAAACACATCATATGTAAATACATAAATCATTTTGTAACTGCTAGTAGGTATTTATGATAAAAAATATATATTTATGCGCGAACCTTGTTCTACCGTGATCAGCCCACATAAAAACTGCCCAATATTAGTGTGGTACCGACACCTAACAAAAAACGTGAGATCTATTTATCGTAATAACAAAGTATGATCTATAAAAAGTTCATGTTACATCGATTTCAATGTCGCTTTAAATAGATTTTATGATTGAGTCATTTTATAACTATTTAGTATGATGAATAGGGACAGGAGCGAAGTACGGTCC
Source organism: Blastobasis adustella (assembly GCA_907269095.1). Classification (NCBI taxonomy): domain Eukaryota; kingdom Metazoa; phylum Arthropoda; class Insecta; order Lepidoptera; family Blastobasidae; genus Blastobasis; species Blastobasis adustella. The sequence goes on from OU026132.1 coordinate 7,460,977, forward strand.
ATAGTCTCTGTCTACTCCACCTGTGGAACAGAGGCGTGAGGTTTATGTACAAAAGAAAAAATATGTGTCCAATGTTTTTTCATAATCTACCAGACGGTCTAAACATTTATTTCCAGTCATCATAATATACTGACCTTTTACATTAGTTTTCCAAACTGAGTAAAGGGGTTTTGAAGCCCTACCTCCATCTCATGGGTGCAAGCTAGCCTTCTCTGCTCGTGTTCCCATGCTGATAGACAAACGACGCTTTGACGAATTGGCTTTTCTGTAGGCAGGGATTAGTAGCAACATGTCATCAAAAAGATATTTCACCACAAAAAATGAAAAGGTGCGAAGGGCAAATATCCAAAGATACCATCGCTACCTGATGGAGAAGGAAGAGTAGGAAAGCGAACCCTGGGAGGCCAGGATTGACCGCTAGAATAGTGAACATGTTGAACAGCAGGTGTATTGTAAACCCGAAGATCAATGATTGAACCACTGTTTGTTGGTCAGCATAATTTTATTAGATACAGAATGAGCTGTCAGGAATCACTTTTATGGTTTCCTTCCTTGGTTAGGGAGACGCAAACAAAGACCGTTTAGCTTTAGACGTGAACTACCATAGTCGGACAGTGTCCGGCAGAGCAGAATATGGCATCAATCCTATCGATTGACAGGTGTCATAAACGGTTACAAATAATGTCATGGAGGCAGACCAGATTATTTATTACGACTGTAAACCAGAAAATGGTCAGCAGTGTTATTTGTTAAGATTTTTGCGGGCTCCAACCTGGCCAAGCGTATCTATGTTCCTATCCACCTAGGTACATTGAACGATTAATCTAACCGAAGGAAATGGATGCACCTGAGTCAAGATTAGATCCAGACGATTTTCTAAACAAATAATAGGTTTTTCTTAAAAATTGAGTCAAATTGAGTGAAAAAGCTGCTTTTAAGTAAGAATAGTACCTAAGAGTTATGTCCGTAGTTCATCGAGATAAAGCTAGTCTAAGTTTTTGATATATTTTTAATTCTTTTAAGAGATTAAAAAGAATACGCGGCGTTTCGCTGCTTGAAGATCTGCGTCCAGATCTTCAAGCGGATGTTTACCGTTAAGCCAGTCCGGGATTTAAAGTCTGTGCGAATATCCTGCATTAAGACTACTGTTAGGTTACTGTTACGAATATAAAATGTGTACGTTTCATCATCCGGAAAAAGAAATTAGCGCTGACCGCCAATTTTAATTGCCAATTAACATTATTCTAAATATAAAACAACTTTTTCACGTTTTAGTGGTTATTTAACACGTTTTGTTTTGATGAGTTCACCTGTTTGTCCTTTGTGGCTTGAACACATTACCACAAACTGTTTTATGTCACCACCAAGTAAGTAAAGACTGAGTGTCCTTACCCACTGGTAAGGAGAAGTAGGAAGGATACGGCGCGCGTTGGGATAGCGCACAATTGGAACTGACGCCAGGAAGATGATGATGATGAGTAACCAAATAATTACTAAAAAAGACTATAATATCCTAAGTACTAAAATCCTCATCCTCATAATTACAGCCTATAACAGTACACTGCAGGACTTAGGGCCTCTCCCATGAGAGAGGACGTTATTGCTATAATCTCCACTCTTGGCAGGCGGGTTGGAGATCTAAGCGATGTAAATATAAAAATTGAAAACGCTGCTGCCCATTTTCCAGCCTACGCCGACAGAGAAATCTTTCGCCTCGAAAACATTAAGTTGCCTTGTAGACGAGTGTAAGGGGTTGGTGCTATTCTACTCTGCCGGACACCACACGGCCAAACCCGAATAGGAGTAGGACCTTTTCCATAAACTGAATTTAAATAAAAAAAACATAATAGGTGACGATTCAAAGCCATTTCACATACCCTAATTTCATAACCAAATTATGTTCTCGAATTCCGTATAAAGCGATATCTAAAAAAGTCATTCAAAAGCAAATTCTATACGTGACTTCTAATACAAATATGTTTTTTAATCTGTGCACGTGTGCTACTCTACTTGTTATCACAGAGAAAAAAAAACATGTTATACAGGAATTAGGTTTCTTTGAATAGTTTTTGTATAAAGAGGGACTTTCAGTGGAATTGAGAGCCTATTCCTTTGGTGTTTTCGAAGGCGGTTAAAACGGCTGTATGGGTTCACGACCTTAGTCTATAGGATTTTTTCTTAGTTCAAATGTCAATCACTATGCATAATGCGGCTGCCTATTTTAAGGCTTTTTTTGGATGAGTATCTAAAAACTGAAATAATGGGGTCGGTTTTTGTAGTGGTTTTTGTATGATTTTATTCGAATTCCTTTAATTTTTTGACGCGGAACTGTAAAAGGATAACCATTGATAATTAAAATGATTGTTTAGGTTTTTTATGCTCGTTATAAATTCCAATGTATTTAGAAGATTTTAATTTGCTTAGAGCGTTGGTGGCCGAGCGGTTGTGTATCCGACTCGTAAGCGAGAGGTATCGGGTTCGAATCCTGCTGCGGCTATATGTACCAATGACTCGTTTCTGAGTTATGTAGGTACAAGGTTGAATTCTAACCGATACTCTTACGGTGAGGGAAAACATCGTGATGAAACCTGCATATTCAGGCGACTGAATGTGTAACCATGATCCAATCTGGCCAGGTTCCCCTGGTAGCAGGGTCATGGAGGTCAGACCCCGGGCCCTCGTGCGCGAGAGCACAACCGGGACATTAATGCCAAGATGATTATTTTTTTATAATTTGTTACAAGTGTATACGCGACGGACTAAATATTAGAATACACCGCACACATGCCTACACCATACAAACCATACACACAATCGAAGTCCATGCATGGTCACCAGCTTGTAAGCGCCCATAAAATACAAACAAGATATTTCATAACAGCGACCGCCATCATACCAGTTGGGTCGAATGCGTCCGATTTTATGACACCCTGTGTACGTACTGTGGAATTATAAAAATGGTGTAGCTCTTTGGGTGTAGTCTGTTTCTGTAATAAAGCTTTTTAAGTGGTGTATAGGCGTGACGAGCCTAAGGTTATAGAATGGTCTTAGAGAGTACCTCCTGGTTTATCGTCATCATTTCAGCTAAAGCTTGTCCGCTCCTGGACATAGGCCTCCGCCACACCGATCGGCAAACATACCCCCTGCCGTTACAAGGCTAGAGTGAATAGGCTGTTCCTAGACTCTTTCCTAGATCTTTAGCCGCATCGACACTTACCATCAGGTGAGATGGCGGTCAAATGCCTGGCTAGTCTGTTATAAAAAAAAACCTAAAGATCAATATGAAGTAAATGCAAATGCAAAATTAGCAAATAAAGCTCTAAATGTATTCACAAACAAGAAACAAGAACAAGAAATCCTGTCTGTGCCTATGGATCCAAGAATCTGATATTCTGTTAATCTGACATTCTGCTTATCTGACATTCTTCAAATCTGACATTATACGTCAAAACTCGTCAAAATTCCAGTCCAAAAACATCACATCATCTTTTCAGGTCCATGTCACCAACCTGTAGATACTACACGGTGTGTCGAAAACCACAGCAGACACCGTGTGCAAACTGTTGACTACGGTTTACAGTTAGAGTTGCTTCCTGTTTACTTGCCGTTGGCTTGATTATGGTGGCCACTACTGTATTTTGAAGTTGGTAACATGCAACACGAAATTTGGCTCCTATATTGGTCAATATAGCAGAAAAATGTAGGTTCTTCTACATTGGTCAATGCAGGAGTCATATTTCTCGTAGGTATTTTGAGGTATTGTCCCTATATATTTATGTACGCTTAGATTTTTTAAACTACTCAAGTGATTTTAATGCGGTTATTAATAATAGATAGAGGTAAGAGTAAAGTTAAGTATAAGCAAGAAAAAAAGGGTGGATAGGGGTAAAGTAAAAAAAAAAAAAAATTATTCATTGTATGAGGTATAATTACCCTCTGGTTTACGTACGAGCGTCTAAGAGGATGTTAGATGTGTCTTACGTTTGTATCAATATTCTGTGACTTGGCTTACGGAGACTGCTATCAATTGCCTGCCCTCCGAAGAAGGTTTATTGACTTTTTATTCCACTGAGTTTACGTTACACATCCTTCTTAACAACTGCATTTATTGTTGTAGTTACCTATATATCTGTTTTCCTATACCGACCGTATTTCGAAATTGGTTCAATGGTAAAAAATAAGAGCCCAACAGGTAAAGTTTCACGCGCTCGAGGCTACATAACTGTAGGTACGAATTTAATTTTGAAAGAACGTTGCTTGGAGCAAAAAAGTAGACAAAACTCTTGCTACTTATTTTAGATCATTGTCACTTCCTAAAAACTAGCGAAAAGACTATTCATCCACTGCCACAGGACAGTAAAACCGGTAAAATTGCGAATACATTACAGACTTTCTACCGCATATGGGCAAGAGTGGGTAGTCTTTGGTTTTAAGTACTGCCTTTTGAGTTCTGCTCGCAAAAAGCTAAAAATAGTCTGCATGTTTTACTGCGGCCATGTACTAATGACTCTTTTCTGAGTTACGTACATGAGTTGAATGCTAACCGATGCTCTTACGTTGAGGGAAAACATCGTGATAAAACCTGCACATTCAGGTGACTGAATGTGAAGCAGCGTCACGGAGGTCTGATGGCAGTCGCTCCACTGTAATTTACCTGATCGGCCAAATCCTGGATCATGGTCAAGGCGGATCCCGGGCCTTCGTGCGCTAGAGCACAACCGGGACATTAACGTCAAGATGATTATTATAGTCTGTATGGTTTGCGGTCTCGTCAATAGTATTGCTACGTTGCAGCATGCGGCAACGCAGGATTATCCTCGAGGTAATCAGGCAATTATCCCACGTGACATCCGATTATGTTGATGAGATAGTGATTGATCATACCGGCTGTTTGCATTTGTATCCTAAGTTCCTAACCAATATAATGGAAGTGAAAGTTGTTTGTCTTTGCTTTCATTCAATATTAGCTTAGTTAAATAAATAAAATAAAATAAAATATAAATAAGCTTTGACAATTTTTCCAACGCCATCTAAATTAAAAGTAAGCAAAGCTTGTGTTATGGGTACGACGGGTTGTTGCTGGTAATTTTAAATTATTTTAATTATAGACAATCAGGGTCAAGGTCTATATTTCACTGTAACTCTTATAAATTATGACATTCATACTTTTTAGACAATTCACCGAACTTGAATTTTGTCAAATCATGAAAATAGTAGATCAATACTTACGTATTAGGTCAAGTCATTGTCCGCCTAATTTTGGACAATATACCCAGCATTACTATCAGAATCACGAAAGCCTACTTTCCTAGTGAAGTCAATTAAATTTACGCGCTCATCCTCGAATATTAGATATAGATAATGTATAATGCAAATTATCGGCTACAATAATGTGCAGTTACGAGAACCTGCCATTATTGCCAAACTAGTGCGCATGCGACTTCGTTCGCGTACACCTAATTTACCTCTACCAACTCTTTTTTACTGGCATATAAAAGAAATTTATAAGAAGGTATCTATTCCAGCAGGCCTATTGAAGAGAGACATGGTAGAGTAGGTTTAGGGGAAACCTACATTACCCCTGTCTACCCTTTTTTCTTGTTGTTGCCGGCCTATTCATGACCTGCTTTTAATATGTTGATGCCTGTAAATTGAGGAAGAGCGTCCGTTACTTCTAGTTTCCCGCCTCGATTCAAGTATTGCCCAATTCAATAGCATATCTTCACATCAATCCGCAACTCTTGCGCATGCTCTAAACACACAGTGTAGCATTATTATTGCCATGATTAATATTGTTATAGCCATTTTATGGTGATTGTGATGGCCAAAATGCGGAGAATGTGTGAAGTGTTGTTTGGACATAATGAAATTGTGTGTAATCTGATGTGAAAACATGAATTTGCAAATACTACATTTAATTTTACGGTTGTAAATGGGAATTATTATGATAATAATTTTATGCAGTTGATCATTTCTCTTTAGATGAGTTGCTCCTAGGTCCTATGAATATTTACGAGTAGCTAACTGAATCACTTTCAATATAACATAGGTACCTCATCATCACAGCCCGTAACAGTCCACTGCAGGACTTTGGGCCTCTCCCGCGAAAGGGGAGGTTATTGCCATAATCTCCACGCTTGGCGTGGTACCTCAAATGGTTGAATTGAATAACAAAACGTTTTATTTTAATACACCATAAATCAGAATCAAGTATGTTTGTTTCCACGATTGGGTACCTAAGTAAGGGTACGTCTATATATATATATATATGTGCTTCGATATTCCGAAGGTATTTTATGAAGAGACCACAGTTGAATACAGGTATGAACGAATTAAGCTGGATAACGATGACGACAGCGTACGACTGATTCTAGTTATACCATTCATCACCAGACACATTGTGACAGGCTGGCACCTGAGACTTGACTGTTATTAATGCAGACATGTCAAAATTCAATCGATTTGCGGGCACCTGTCGATTGCTCGATGCAATGACGACATGTCCTGAAACTAGTTTCTGTTAGCGAAATATTCGTCCCGGCGTCGAATCGAATGCAGTCAAACTCGATTCTTTCCGAATGATCTATTGAGGATCCAAAGTCTTGCCATTGCGTGAGGGAATTTAGCAAAAGTTATTTTGCAATGTCCGTTTGCGGAATTAAAGACGGGGAGCTGTACCTGACTCAGATGGTACGAATTTAGTAACGTTTACAATATAAAAAATAAGTTTTTTTTAGTTAGACTAGGCTTTTGACCGCCTGGTGGTAAGTGACGATGCGGCCGTTGATGGCGCATGCCTGTCTAGGAACAGCTAATTCACTCTAGCCTTGAAGGCGTCCAGATTATAATGATCAGGGAACACACTCGCAACGCGTTCCATACCTTAGTCATACGCGTTATAAAGGTGGAAACACTCGTGTCAAGCCTGAGGAGTCCGCCTGGGTGAGTACCACCGCGTTATCTATTTCTGGCGCCAGACAACAATACTTGCATTGTTGTGTTCCGGTTTGAAGAATAAGGTAGCTAGCGAAATTACAGGCATGAGGCATTTCATCTTAGTCCTCACAGTGACAAAGCACCTGCGGTTCTGTATTTTTGTTAACTGCAACCTAAATTTGAAATTGTAGATGTTATATGCGAGTTCCCATATAAACAAGTTGAAATAAACCGGTTTAGTCCGCTGGTTTACCTACACGCTGGCAATCAATTCCTATCAAGTCTTCCTGATAATTTGCAATCAATTCCTCTATTAATTAAACACTACTAAATTCTAACGGATTAATTATTCACTCCTGATTCCCACCAAACAAGAATCGCTGATCACTTTATGCTGATAATTATCAAGTTGTTGACGTGAATATACATCGTCCTTCGTTATAAACTTGTTAGCTAGTGACTAAATACTTCCCACGATTGTACCACCGTACTCTGGTATCGGTACTATTTTAATTCATTAATTGATATATCTGATACTATTTCCTATTCGAATGTAAATAGTGTAATTTAAAGATCTCTTAAATTTGCAACCGACTTCGTCCGTGTAAAATATAAGTGTGGATCTATTATTGCCTATGATATAATATTAATGATGTATTTTGCTTTTTACGAAGTTTATGTAGCTGTTGATTCACAATTAAAAAAGCTGTTATTACGTTTCGGAAACGTTCTCGCGGCAACCACATTGAATTTCGGAATAAGTTTTAGCTTTTCGGAACGATAAGCTATATTGCTGCCCATCAAAATCAGTTTACATTCATCCATAGTTACGAAGGATAGATTGAAGGTATTATAAGTTGTGTGTATGACATATACACACAACTTAAATACCTTTCTTTTTTCGTCGGGGATTAAAAATGGATGGCAGCGTTCTCTGTCAACTCAGTAACACTTCATCCCGCTTGCCAAGCCTTGAGCTCGATTCTGGTACGGAAATCGTCTCGGAGTAACATTACAATTATGGAGATTATGACAATGACTTCTACTAAAGGATGCTCAAGCTTAAGCCCAGCATAGCTGAGGCTATGGGCTGCTGATGTGACGTAATTTGAAACGTAGATAGGTAAGTATATGTCTACTACCTCGACGTTGAACTAATAAAGTTAAAATTTTCTTCATTACATCAGCACCGGTAATTTACTATTGATTGTAAAATAATAATAATAAAAAACGGACCGACCGGTCTTCGGCACTTACGTCATTTTATAGTACAACTGAAACCAAATTAAATCTGCTTTTTATAGTAGTCTTGCACGTCACTTGTAAGTTTCTATTAACAGCGTCATAAGGTTGTAAATTGAGTACCAATTTATCATCCACCTGCAAATCTATAATCGAACGGTTGCGTTCAATACACTTGAGCTAATTTAAGCTTTATTGCCATCGTTTAAAGAGCACACTCAAAAAATTTACAACGAAGATCGGTAGAGAGATTAGCTACAGTTTTGTCCTAGTCATCAGCGTCTGATTTGAGGACATCGACTCTGAACCTTTAACTTTTTGTTCAAGCAAGCTTAGAAGTCGCTCGAGCTTGTTTCTGTGTTTTTTCCAAACAAGAGGTATTTATGTACACGCCTATATAGTTGACTAGTGCTGGTAAGCTAGTACCGATCAGGTTTCGTCCACGTGGACCAGTTTTTGTACTTTTCCATACACTATTCATGAATTTCATGCCCTTCTTTCGAGATACTCCGGAATCAAAGTATGGGAATATCTAGTAACAGACTGTGAGGGGACCGTAGGTTATCCTTCGTCATCGATAAAATTCCCAATGGCAGATGGCGTTTTCCGGCTGATATGATGGTGATGATGCTGAAAACAGAAAATGGGCAGCAGCGTTTTTCTTGAGTATTATTAGATAATATTGAGATTTCCGACAGCTATAAACTTGTTTACGGAAGATCTAGATAGTCTGAAATGTGAACCTACCATATAAGTCAGTCCTATTCTACTACGCCGGTTGAGATTGGTCTATTCCAGAGTTCCCAATCTTTTTCAAACCGCGACTTCCTTTGCTCTTGTAAAGTTGTAATCTACGCCCTTCTAAAGGAAAATCCTTGCTTGTGGCTTTAGCTTTTAATTCAAATGAACAAAGCTTGCAGTCTAACTTCTCAAATGAAGTTTTGAATACGCTATTCTCATATCTTTTTCTAAATGGAATGAAAAATTAAACAATTATATTTAAAGATTTGTACGCCTCTGCATGCGGGCAAAGGATAGAGAAACAATTGAAGATAGTGATAACATCTGTAATACCTATCTTTTACAAATAAATATTTTGAATCTTTGAATCTTTTGAATGGATTTTGGATATATTGATAGTCTTACGACGCCCCCCACGACGACGTACCCCAGGGCTTCGCGACGCACAGTTTGTAACCCCTGGGGCCCTATTTTTGAATCACTCGTTTTCAATTTTGATTTTCCGCAAGAAATATTCGATATTATTTAAATCGCATAGGCAACGGCGAAAGAGTTCAAAAATATCGAATTCTGTATCCCAAAAATTAAATTTCAAAAACGTTCTCATCGAGGCGTGATTAAAAAATAGGGCCCCTGATCTATTTTAAACTGCCCGACACCACACATGATGAAACAATGTTGTAAATCAAACTGTTCAAGTCAGTAGGTAGTCGCAATAATACAGCCTCTTATAAGGAACAGTACCTGCCAATAACCCAAATTCCGACTCTTACGCTATCCATTTAACCAACTTTGCGGTAAAAAGTGAACTACCAATTTGGTGACCACCAAATTGTGATGTTACGCCACTGGCATTGCATTGCTATGTTACACAGTTAATGAAAAAGTCAAATTATTATTTGAGAGGCCGCCATCGGCCGCCGACATAACAAATATGACGTCATCATCATCATCATCATCACAGCCCGTAACAGTCCACTGCAGGACTTAGGGCCTCCCCCACGAAAGGGGAGGTTATTGCCATATTCTCCACGCTTGGCAGGCGGGTTGGAGATCGCCGTGTTTAAATAAATAATAGAAAATGCTGCTGCCCATTTCCCAGACTACGGAGACTCTTGATCTTTTGCCTCGAAAACATTAGTCGCCTTGTACGACACTCATGAATGTAAGGGGTTGGTGCTATTCTACTCTGCCGGACACCACACGGCCAGGTTAGGTTAGGTCGAATATGACGTATTCGTTTGATAATAACCTAACCGACAGAAATAGTCGGATAACCCCCGACCAACTTTCCTTAAACTCAAATATTTTCGAAACTACTGCACCGAATTTAATGAAACTAAGCTAGGAACCATCTCGATCAAACTGGATTTGAAATAGAGGTAACCGCACACAAATCGGTCACAGATATACAAAAGCTATATACGCGTAATTTTTATGACATCTCTGTTTTTCCGTCGGGGATTAAAAAGTACTCTTCATTATTTATATGACATTATTTTTCTTGAAACTCCGGAAAACAAGGGACCTTGAAATGTCGGCTCCAATGTCAGCTCTGCATCGACGACATATGCCACCAAGAAAAAAAAATACTTTCGCAAAATTTTTAGAATTTGTATACCTGTCAATGTCACAGAATCCAAGGATATATTAAAGAGGACTGATCGAGTCAAAGTCATTTAATAATCATCTTGGCGTTAATGTCCCGGTTGTGCTCTCAAGCAAGATAGCCCGGGGTCTGCCTTGATCATGATCCAGGATTTAGCGATTAGGTAATTACAGAGAAGCGAGTACCATCTCACCTCCGTGACCCTGCTATCAGGGGAACCTGACCAGATTGGATCATGATTACAAATTCAGTTGCCTGAATGTGCAGGTTTCACCACGATGATTTCTCTCACCGTTAGAGCATCGGTTAGAATTCAACTAATGTCACTTAACTCAGAAAAGAGTCGAGTCATTGGTACATGGCCGCAGCGGGATTCGAACCCAGTACCTCTCGCTTACGAGTCGGATACTCAACCGCTCGGCCATCGACGCTCCTATCGAGTCAAAGTCATTAATTCACCCATAAAACTTTATCGCAATACCAAATTGGAACTAAAGTTGCCATTTGTTTCAATTAATCGTTTAGTTTACTGTTTTATGATGTTTTCGTTCTATAACTAACGATAAATTATTTTAATACAGTTTAGATGTTTCACCTCTGACCTTCTGTATCTTTTTTACTAAGGTTAATGACCAATGTACTCTGACTGGTATGAGCAGTAAGTTCTGATCACGTTCGTATATCTATTTATATAAAACAGGAACCTATTTGATGGAGCTAAAATCATTCGACACCCGTCGCGGCCATGTTCGTCCATATTGTCGTCGAAAATGATTCAGCAAGCAGCACGACCACCATCCAAGAGCATTTATTCATGTATTCATCCAAGGCATCAGATACCCCATAGCCCCATACCATTAGAGCGACTACAGTACAACACACACGGCTATTGGCCGTATCCATAGCATTAGATCCTTGGCTATCCATACCGCGGCCTGTAAGATTATTCAAAATGGACCCTAATGCCTTATTGGGCTGTGTGGCCATTTTGCCATTAAGCTAACGGCCGCATTGTTTACGGGGCAGCTGCTTCGGTTCTTGTAATTTCAGTTAATGAGCCTCCAGGTTGAGATGTTAGGCAGAATTCTAGACTAGATTAGCTTTACTGGCATGTGTGCAGCTCTTGACTGTAGTTATCGGAGCTATTGGCTCTGTAAACGCTTCTGGGTTGTGGAGGGCAAGGGCAGTAATGTAATAATGTTATTATGTGAAACTGCTTAGTGTGGTGTGGTATGTAACTATGTAACTGAGAGGCATTGCTAGATCACGACAAAGCTGTACTGTTGGCGTACTTAGTCAAGATTATGGAGAATAGGAAGGTTTCTTATGAAATTGACTATAAGTATAAATCATGTTTCGTTTTCACTATATAATTCCTCACAATTATGTAATTCTGAATGAACATTAGCCTAAATTTGCTGATTTCTTGGGATCGTCTGGTTTCTCAGACTCACAAGTCATTCTCGTGCCAAGTGCCAAGAGCCAAGAGCTACATTGGCAATCCAAAATTATTCTGAATGTTGAAAGTTTAGGAACTATTTTCGCGTCTGCCTCCATCTTCATCCTTTGAAGCAGCCCGAGATGAAGTCGCTCTAACACCAGCAATCTAACAACAACACTGTTAACCACGGCTAAATACGTCCATAACGCAGAAACCTGAAAGGAAATTCTTTAACGTCTCTTCTCTTCTTTTCAGATGACACCAGCACCCCAGATGCCCTGACGCGATGTTCCGCACGGCGTCAGTGGAGGGCTCGGGGCCGCGGACGCCGCCCGCGTACGCGCCGCACCCCCCGCACCCTTACCCCCCTCGCTTCTTTCCCCCCCGCATCCGCCCTCCACCCCCTCAGTACTGCTTCGACGCGGCCCGCTTCGCCTGCGACGCCTCCAAGCCCAGATACCTCGACGTGGAAAGAGAGCGCCTAGTCACCAGATGGTTAGCCGAAGCCAACGAAGCGCTAGTCAGGAGAGATCGGCCTCCACGGTACAAGCCGAGGAGCAGCGAGCGGAGGCCGGACTTTCCCGAGCGGAGGCCGAACGCGCCCGAGTGGTCCGACAACTTCTTGCTCGGTAGGCGGAACGGCTCCGTGGAGCCCGAAGACGATTCTAGTGAAGTGATGACCTTGAAGGAGTTTGTGGACAAGTTCTCGTTGCCAAGAGTGGTGAGGTTGGAAGGTGATGAGAAGCCAGTGCTGTTGTACAGGGTGTTGGAGGCGCATAGGCGGGTGGAGGCGGTGCCCCTCTCCGGGAAGAAGGGCAAGCTGGTCGGGAAGCCCTTGTATATACCGGACTCCTATGATGGTGAGTTATATAAATACTCTTTTCTTTTGACACTGCAATTTGAGTTCTAGAAGGATGTAGGTAGGGTACAATAGCAACAATATCTCGACGGGGTAGACAGTCCGTGAACAAGGATCGTGTGGAAAATAGAAAGAACGACATCGGTCTTTTTTAAGTACACTGAAGGTTTTATTCGCATTGACAATCTCAACTGCTAACTAAGCTTTTCTTGTCTTATTCATTATTAAAACATACATGAAAATACTAAATAACAATAAGTAAGAAAAATGTGGATTTACATCTGTCTACATTCGTGGCGACCCCATTTATGGACAGTGCAGTGCCTTAACAGTATACCTTATGCACTTACCTACCACATAAGTACCTACAATATAACAAAACCTTCAACCAAATAAATTTCATTTCACTATTAAAACCTCTGATAGCTGTAACTTACATTATAATGCCTTCATCACTCTGAATAGCCTTGCTGAGTGAAAGTCATTGACTTGCCTCCAAAGGCTAGATAAGACCGTCCCCAGAATTGCTCTGCACAAATATTATGTAACAGCCAAGCCCTTAGAAAAGCTAAGAAAGTAATTTTGAGCACATCTCTTACTAAAAACCGGTCGAGTGTGAGTCGGACTCGCGTATGAAGGGTGCCGTATCATTACATATATAGATAGATACATAAACACTTTATTTCTCGGAGCGGCCTTATCGCTATTAGCGATCTCTTCTGGGCAACCTTTACAGAAATTGGGGCAGGAATTTACAGCAGGTAGTGGTAGGCAGACGAAATAAGAGAGGTGTTATAATTTTGACGTGCGTATCTGTGGGTTTGTGTGTATGTTTGTGGCATCGTACCTCCCGAACGAATGGCCCGAATTGGATGCGGTTTTCTCTGTTTGAAAGCCAATTTAATCGAGATGTTTCTTAGCTTTGTTTATTTAAAATTGGTTCAGTAGTTTCGAAAAAATTTAAGTGTAAATAAACTTGGTCGCGGGTTACTTTTTCTATCGGTTAGGTGTTCATCCTTCAGCTATATCAGATACGGAACCCTAAACAGTACCTCCGACAGATTGATCTTTCTTTTTATCTTTTATGTCACATCCATTAATTAAGTGTATGACTAATGAATGGTAGGAGTATTATGTTTTCACTCGTTGGTTTTTAAATGCAAATCGATGTGGGCGTCGACGATCTGCTTTTTTTTCGTTTACCTATCCTATTTAAGTACCTATTAGATTTGTTTTCGGTATTGTTTTGTTTACGTGAAATAGATGACGTGGTATTTTTTATCTAACAATAAAAAAATATAACAAAATACATAAATGTAAGGTTCCATTATTGTCCTCAATACTTATCAATTTGTAACTATTTTTAACCCCGACGAAAAAAGAGGGGTTTTGTAAGTTTAACTTGTGTATCTGTGGCTCTGTGTATCTGTGTTGGTGTGAAGTCGTGTATCTGCACAAAATATTATATCTATCTGTGGCGTCCTAGCTCCCGAACGGATTTATCGATTTTGATGCAATTTATTTTATTTTAAAGCCAGTTTAATAGAGATGGTTCTTGGCTTAGTTTCAACAAAATCGGTCTAGTACTTTAGAAAATATATAAATATCTGTAAAATAACATCAAAATATTTTTATTTGGCCCAGGTCCCCCGAATTTTGGAAAAGTCCCCAGAAGGCTGGCCGCGTTGCCCCGCTGGATAGCGAGGCTTAAGCGTTGACCAAAAAAGGGCCAGCCTTCTGGTTTTCTGTAAAATTGCTTTTCCGACTTTTTCTGTCGGTTGGGATATGGTTCTATGATTCGAGGTATTTACGATTGTAATTTGTAACACGACGAACAGACTTTCACGACGAAGAAATACTTTGAAGACCATGAAAGTTCGCGGTTTACTATTGTATTGTCTGCTCAACAACTGTATTTATTTGTAAGTAAGTTCTTTACAGCTTTGTATATTAGCGGTATATAGGTACTCATCTATACTTATGATATTATAAAAGGAAAGGGTTTGTTTGTAATGGATGGACTCAAAAACTACTTAACCAATTTATTTCTTTATTTCACCTATAGAAAGGTACCGCACGCCACCGACAGTCGCCAGAGAGTTCATCCTCACACCTTGGAGCCAAATTTTACGCGAACTGTGCGGTTCCAAAGGAACTTTCACACGCACACTAAGGTTGTGGAATGAACCTCCTGGAGAGTACAACATGGAGTTCTTCAAGACAGGGGTAAAAAGTTGTTACGGGGTCGGCAACGCGTGGATGATGCCCATATTGCAAATGTCCGTAGGCTGCGGTGACTGCTTACCATTAGGTTGGCCGTAAACATTGTTTGCCACCTTAATGGTTTAAAAAAACCCTTATCAGTAACATAGGCTATCGTTTTTCCCTAAATTCAATGTGGGAATAATTTGGCTAAATTCAGAAGCAAAAAGTGTGAAAGCAAATCAAAGTGAAATGTATTGCTCATAAAATAAGGTAAACATACGTACATAGGTAGGTTACATTTCGGAGACTGTGCGAAGCAGCTGCACGACCTCATTCCGCCGGCCCCTTTCCGCCATCGGGAGACGCGATCCGGGCGAGCGCTTCATCCTTATGTCGTGGATATTCCAGCTATCCGCACGAGCCGCTTTGGCTCGACCTTTATAATGCGTACGGCTAAGGAGTGGAACGCGTTGCCTGCGGGTGTGTTTCCTGCTCAATATAATCTGGATGCCTTCAAGGCTGGAGTGAATAGGCTGTTCCAAGACGGGCATGCTCCATCTTCGGCCGCATCGTCACTTACCAACAGGTGAGATGGCGGTCAAATGCTTGCCTTGTATAATAAAAAAAAAAAAAAAAAAATTGTATCACGCCTTTTGAAAAGCGATACAAAAATGTACCTTATTCTATGAGCTATACATTCTACTTTGATTCGCGTTTTTTGCTTCTGAATTAATACGACTGAATTTAGTCAAATGCAATAAGCGCAATAGATATAAATGTTGCATTTGGAATAAATAATAACTCTTTACACAAGCTCTGCTTACTTTAGGGCTAGATGGCGCTGTGTGAATTTGTCCAAGTTCATTTATTATTATTTTATTTTATGTAAATAATATGGATGAGCGATAAATAACAGCTTATAATCACTCTATTATAAAGAAACTACTGCCTCAAGCTATATAGCATATGTTACATATAATAGATGCGGAAATATAAGATACCAAATTACGATTTATTACAACCAATTCAAAGTGAAGTATTCGTTTTTAACTAATTGACATACATATTGGGATTGTTGTAAATGTTGTGATCCATTTTGTTGTAAGGTCAAGTACGTGGTAATAAATTATCCCGTAAATATCAAACAAATTAACAGAAGAAGGTGTCCCTGATAATACGTTGTACTGGCTCTGTCGGATCTAGCTAAGGAGGTTTTTTTCAAAACTCTAGAATAACTTTTTTGAAAATATCTGGATCGTATCGAAAATTAAGTGGTTAGGAGTCACCTGATCGGATAAATCCTGGATCATGGTAAAGCCGGACCCCGGGCCCTCGTGCGCGAGAGCTCAACCGGGACATTAACGCCAAGATGATTATTTATTTATGGTGGTTAGGAGCGTCGGTGGCCGAGTGCTTAAGGTATTCGACTCACAAGCGAGTACGGTACGGTACAGTAAGGTTCGAATCCTACTGCGGCCATGTACCACTCTCTTCTGAGTTATGTACTATACATTAGTGGAATGCTAACCGATGCTCTTACGGTGAGGGAAAACATCGTCATGAATGCTGCACATTCAGGCGACTGAATATAAAGTAAGTAAAGTACAGTAAAACACTTTTATTCCACTCAGACACACGGCACAAAATGGATAACCATGATCCAATCTGGTTAGGTTCCGCGGGTAGCACGGAGGTCAGATGGCAGTCACTCCACTGTAATTATCTGCTAAATCCTCGATCATGGTCAAGATGGACCCCGGGCCCTCATGCGCGAGATCACAACTGGGACATTAACGCCAAAACAACCTTGATAAAATTTGTATACTTATAGTAGGTACATTTCTCGGAGCTTTTCCGAAATCTGTCAATTAGCGATTTTTTGCGAACGGTCATTTTTTAAACGGCTCAAAAGAACACAACTCCATCTACAGCTGTAGAAAACGCAACGCGTCCACTCCCGCGCAAGTAATTACACAAACCTAATAAATACGGAGGTCACACGCATTTGGCTTGATGGGCTTCTACTTGCATCAGTACAGTAACTACAGACAGACATAACCATGCAGATTGTTAAGTAAGCTAATAAATGGATTGTGTAATTGAGCTGCCTGTAATTGTAGCTTCTGTAACAGAGTATAGGTATTGTTTAGATTGGTTTAATATGGTAATTATAATGTACTTTGCATGTACGGGTAGGTATATAGTGTCTTCAAGGTGTCTAAGATACAAAGTGGTAATAAGTACAAGTGCATGACAACCTTAAGAATCATATTCCTGTGCACTATTGTGCAGTTGTTGAACAATTTTTGTAGCATTCATGAACTCAATTTTTATTTATTATTTAAAAAAATACTCTGGAGATAAATGACAAATCCTTTGGGCATAATGGACAGCTAATGCTGCCTTCTTTTAGCAAGCAGATTTTGGCTAAATATGCACCAAATGAAAACTTTGTCGAAGTGGTAACGCACTTATGTTCTTGTACTGTACCTATATAGGTATATTCTTCTTTTCTGTGTTCTATGGTTGTCATCATCATCCTGGCGTCATGTCCCGGTTTCGCCCCCGCGCAGCACGCGAGGGCCCAGGGTCCAACCTTCCAAAAAACAACCACGTCAACCACGTCACGAATCGTCTTTAACTCCGTACCGTTCAGATACAACAGCGGCCAGAAATCCTTCTGCAAGTGTGTATTGTATGTCTCTCTTCTAAGTCGCTACACTCTTGACAGCATGGCCGTGGTCGTCGGTTGAGGATTGGCGGCACGCGTCACTGTCCATCGCCACTCTTCTCCAACTGTTGCATTCCTAGTACACTCGTAGAGAGTACCATTAACGGCAGCATTTGCACGGCATTATTGTACGTACGAGAAAAAAAAAATTGTCTTACATTTCACCGTGGTAGCATGTGTGCACTCACAAAGTCAGCCGGCTGCACACAAAATCTTAATCATAATCGTAATCTTTATTTGTAATAGACATGGTTTTACAAGAGATGGCATGAAAAATATAACAGTACACAAACATGTTTAGCGTGTCAGAATTACAGCAATATTATAGTCCAAATTTCCCGTTGAGATTTTCATTTACTGTATAAAAGTTTTAAGAAAGGTAGGGCATAGCGGGGTATCCCGTTCGAATTGGAGCCACCCGACTGGGGAAATACCTCCACCTTACAGAAGTAAAAGTTTAAATAGTATTGTGCTTCTGCCGGTGAGTAAGGTCTCCAGTGCTCCATGTGGTGGGGATTTGGGGAACCGTGGCTTTGGCAGTGGAGGGGCATTTGCCTTTTTGCTGCCAGAGCAACGTGTTATAGAGGTGGACAACCCATTGGCGATACTCTTGATGTTGCTAATATCTATAGGCAGTGGTGACCACTTTCCATCAGGTGGCCCGCTTGCCTGTTTGCCTACCGTATGACATAAAAAAGAAAAAAAAGAGGCTTGTTCACAGAGCCATTTCTGCAGTTTTTTCTTAAATATAATATATTATATACCGTTTAAAATGGTACGGCAGCCTATTATTTAATTTAAGAGACATTGCTAGACAGCTATTATTATATTTGGCGCTTTTTGGTTTAAAGTTAAGGCCAATCTACTTAGGTCCCTTTGCTTGCATTTGCTTATATCGCCAGCTCACGTTAATTCTTAGTTCGGGCTTCCTGCTCGCGGTTCGTGTGGGAGTATAAACCCATTACGGGCCCAAATAAGGCGCTAGCGGCGAGGTCGCGGCCTTAAGGCCTAGGGCTCGGCCCTCGGTGATGTCTCCATTCAAGCCTCGACTTGTTAAGACATAGCTGAGCCTCGTTAGGAGGTTTGGAAGGGGTAATTAGGAGGCATGGCACGTGGGCGTTTGTGAGGTCTTTGTGTGTATGGGAGACAAAGACATGTATGATTGGTGTGTATGAATTTTAAGCGAGTAAGTTACGTTGTTGTTACTGGCTATTAAAAAGAAATAAATATAAATAATAAATATGCTTTGACATATTCACACAGCGGCGTCTAGCCCCAAAGTAAGCAAAGCTTGTGTTATGGGTGTTAGATAACTGATAAACTACTTAAATTCATTTTTTTAAACACTTACTTATTATACATAGTAGATACCTATATCCAGACCCGTAACAGAAATTAAAATTCATCATTTCAATTTCTGCTCAACCTGAAATCGAACCTGGGACCTCTGCGTGGTAAACCGAACCAGTCAGGTTGTCAAAGAAAGGAAAAAATCAACTTCATGATTCCCGTCACAAAATAATCGTTGATCTTATTCATTCTTACCATGCGGGATCTTAGACCTCAGTTTGTATTGACTGACAACTTAGAACTTCAGCACCGACCCAAATTAGCTTATTTGATGTGCTTCCTAATAGGAACCATTGGCGAAGCCTGCTTGACCAACAGTTTTCTGCCAGGGACCCTGAAACTGGAAACCGACTGGCACCCCATGACACTCCCACTTATAGGACCAACTTTCCTCTGAATTTAAAATTAATCCTCTGAATTTATTTATTAATCGAAGTGACATTATCTTTTATTTTTGACAATTTAATTAGCTTGACATTAATTTGCACATATATTTACAATTTACACCGTAGTTTTATTTAGCGAGGTTTTTAATTACAACTCATAATATTGAATATGCGCCGCTTTGGTAACCTGTTACTGTCATGTTGTAACATTATTGAATACTTAAATAAATTGAATAATTAAATTTAAACTTTATTATGCTCATGCGTCTGAATACGGCATTATATCTAAAAGCCGCGCTAAAGCTAGTAAGCGAGGTAGCGAGGGCGCGACCGACCGGCGCCTGCGCTGCCCCTCGCAAGACCCAACCCCCCCTCCTGACCCCCTCCTGACCCCCACCTGACCCCTAACAGTTTAACGTAACTGCACTTGCAGATGGATTCTTAATTGGTTGGTTTAGTTAATCAAGAGACTTTGGATAGTGATTTATGGGTCTAACTGGGTGTAGGGTTTGGATGAGATTAACTGTTGGTCTAGCTGCTTGCGGGATGTATTATGGCGTCAAATTGGATAAGATTTGACATTTGATGATGCAATTTGCCGCTGTCTATGATGAGTAACTGATTTTAAAAATATAGTTATACTTCAATGGGAGATTTTTCAAAGGCCGATTAAAAGAAAAAAATAGTTTAAATAATTGTAATAGATGGCGTTGATTAGACATAGTTCTCGAAAACAAATCAAAACTAGACAGTTTGATGTATAAAACTGTAGATGCGCTTTCTTCTCAGAAAGGTACTAAAACTAATAGTTTATTTTCACTAAACACCTTTCCTAGTAACTTCGGTTACCAAATGAGAACCACTATTGGATATTGACAAAAAAATCGGTTACCACTTTATAATTTTGTCTAAGCACGCCGAACTACATTTTTATTTTTTATAGTAGCTGTCTGAAAATCCCCCGTGGAGTCTTGCTTAGATAATAGCTAAGCTAAATTAGTTTTTGAGTACAATTAAGCCATATGTATGAAATTCCTAATTAGACAGAGAGCGATGGTTCTTCCTTATTTGATTCAAACTAAAAAAACTATCGATAATAAAATAATGTAAAACTTTATTATTTCTCATATCTACATATATATATTTTTTTTAAATCCTCAAATATTATTTCAGTTTCAGTCACAGAATTAAAAAAATACCCATTCCTTTGCCACGTGAGAAGTATGCTAACCAGCATGGTTCTCAGCCGGCTGCACAATGACATTCCCTTTGCCTATCCGTCTCTGGATCTGAAACACGCATGTCTTCGCCTTATCATCCCTTTTTGCTGCCGTTTTAAGCTATTTTCGACTCTGTTTGCATTGAAATAAGGATATTTAGTGCATAATTAGTAGGTTGGGTTTGTAGAATTTGTGACGCAAAAGTATTTAGGGTTAATCCCAATGGGATGGTCACGGACCTCAGTTCTGCGTGTCGGGTCTTTTTAACCGTCGACGAAAAATAAGGGGTGTTATAAGTTTAACGTGTGTATCTGTGGATTTGTGTATCTGTCCTTGGCATCGTAGCTCCCGAACGGATGGACCGATTTGAATGCAGGTTTATCTATTTGAAAGCCTAATCGATATAGAATAGAATAGAATAGAATATCGTTTATTTCATACTTCATGCACACACAGACAACTTAAACCTAGAAGCTATATAAATACAAGCATTGTATAGAGTAAAGGCGTAATGAAGCTGCATGTGTGTGCTGCAGCACAAAAGGGTTATAGCTCAGCACAGTGTTGCCTGGGATAGCAACACACTGGTATTCTGCCATAACCCGAGAGGTACACGATAAACTGAAAATAAAAAATAGTGATTGGATATGATTTGATAGGTATTTATTGTGGATTTTGTATTGATGATCTGTTCCTGCAAAAAGCGAGTGTAAATGCAAAACACAAAAATAAGTTATGTAAGAAAATATTAATTATTGTATTAAATAAAATAGATAAAGAGTTGCAATAAGCTAAATAAGAAAATAATACTTAAAGCACATTATTTTCTTTACGGGATTAAGTGCGAGCTTATGTATGTAGGTAATATATATTATGTACCATGCATGGACATTTCCAACAGAGATGAACAAATTAAAATAAAAGGAAACCGCATGTTCAGGGATACCCTCCTTCTGTATTCTTAAAAGATGATGCTTATAATGTTTTTTAAAAGTATACCTTGTACCTAACATTCTTATAGGAGGTGGTATATTGTTCCAACACTTCGTTGCTTGGTAGCGGAAACTGCCCCTAAAAGCTGCAGATCCATGTCTGTGAACCACCAGAGGAATCCGAGCGATATGGTTCTTAAATTTGTTTCAGTAAAAACGGTTCTGTAGTTAACAAAATATTTGAGTTTAAGTAGAATACACATACTTAAAGATACAAAAGTTCACGAATTAACTAGTCCCTTGACTATGACACGACTTGGTCGGGGATTACCCGACTTTTTATCACGTTTAGGTTATTAGTCACAGTTTCCGACTGTTCCATTTTGGACCCGAGAATGATATGTTACAAGAGCGTAAAGCGCTTACCGAAAGAATAATTTCCTTTGCAACTATAGAATCATCCTCATCCGAGCATACAATCCCGGCTTTTGTTTGTAGCAACAGCATCATCATCACAGCCCGTAACAGTCCACTGCAGGACTTAGGGCCTCTCCCACGAAAGGGGAGGTTATTGCCATAATCTCCACGCTTGGCAGGCGGGTTGGAGACCGCAGTGTTGAAATATAATAATGGAAAATGCTGCTGCCTATTTTCCAGACTACCGAGACTCTTGATCTTTTGCCTCGAAAACATTAGTCGCCTTGTACGACACCCATGAATGTAAGGGGTTGGTGCTATTCTACTCTGCCGGACACCGCACGGTCGTGTGGTGTCCGGCAGAGTAGCAACAGCATCAATAACAATGAAATCACTATCAAAATTGACTACGTAATAATTGACTAAAACAAATTGACGGCACCAAGTTTTAAAATAACACTTAGTTGCATCCTTCGATTTGGCGATTTCATCTATTGATTGCTTTTAAGTAATGCGAATGGCCTTTTCCGTGTATTTCTTTTGTCGGCAATTGACATAATATGGGAACTAGGAAGTCGCTGCGACCTCCGCCAAGGTTGTTTAGCTTTGCGATGTGTATGAAGTGTATGAGGTTTCGAAGTCGGCTTCGAAATGATTATTGCAAGTAGTTACTTAGCTTATAGGAGTCTAATTGTGGTCTTAACGGTGTACACAAAAAAATATCGTCTTAGCGTTAATGTCCCGGTTATGCTCTCGTCACATGGGCCGGGGTCCGCCTTGACCATGATCCAGGATTTGGCAGATCAGGTAATTACAGTAGAATGACTGCCATCTGACCTCCATGACCTCCAGGGGAGCATCGGTTAGTATTCAAATAATATACATAACTCAGAAAAGAGTTATTGGTACATGCCCGCACCGGGATTTGAACACGGTACCTCTAGTACGTGGTAAATTACTAACAAACCTCTTTAATGTGGAAAACCTTATCCACGATCGTAAGGTTGCTTTTTGCATAATTTTCAGGGATATTAACGCTTTGTTGATATAACGACTTTCCCTGTAACATATTTGCTACCATCTTTCCAAAACAGATTGGAAAGTAAGCTACCTTCATAGGGAAACAAAAATTGTTTGCTCTTTAACATGTCCCATACACATTGTGCGGTTCCTTCGTAATTTAAAAAAATATACGCGAGTTTCATTATAAGTATCCATAGTTCTTATAGAGGATAAAATCTTAAAGGGGACTTGGACGAGTTTGACGAGGCGCGGACATTTCACGCTCGTTCATTGCTCGGTCATTGTATGTTAATACATGGCGCAATGAACACATGGGACGGCGATGGGGCGCGGACAGGGCATGGACATGTTGTACCTATGTCTTTCTTTTTGCGTTAATGTCGTGGTTGTGCTCTGTGGTTGCGAGGGCCCGGGGTCCTCCGTGGCCATGATCCAGGATTTGGCAGATCAGATAATTACAGTGGAGCGTACACCCCAGTGGAAAAAATAAAAATTGGGTCTCGCGGGGTAGTTGAATGTTTACAGAGATCCGAAATGCGCGCGGGTGAAACTGGGGGACTGCTAATTCGATACCTATACAGTACCCTGGGTAGCAAGTATAGCTGCTTCATGAACCGATGGATTGAAAAGAAAAAAAAAATCCATAGCTCCACTTGTAGGGCCTCGGTTAGCCATCACGCCAATGCAGCCAACAGTATCATAACTGCACACAATCTCTTTCAAGGATTCGCAAAAGCAATAAAGATGTACAAAATCAAATTGAATAGAACATTATCAGTACAAAGCCTCCTTAAAACCACTCAATAACACTTGGGGCTTGGAGCAAAACACGCGTGAATCATGGAATACCATACTGCATGTTCAGGCGTGGCGTGGAATCCTAAACATCGGACGGTACGGGCGGTAACAAAAGTGTTAACGAGTGTGTCAATTTCAGGATAAGTCAATAATCTACTCATGTTTTGTAGATGTATTTTTCATGGAGAAAGAGACGGTACAGGTCCAACGAATCCAATATATCTGGAAACTCACACCTTGGTTCTAGTGTCTGATACCAGCTTTTGCCCGCGACTTCGTCGTAAAATTAGTTATAAAGTTCTGGACTCGTTCCTGCGGGAACCATGGTTAATTTTATACCGTATGTGTTAATTCTAGGCTATAAGCTATTTACTGCCAAATTTAATAAAAATCAGTTCAGTAGTTTGTGCGTGAAGGAATAACAAAAATCCACAAATTCTTACAACTTTTGCATTTATGATATTGGGCGGATTAGTAGGATAGAATTATGTAATATGGATTAATTTCTCACAACTCATGCAATGTTTACATTTTACGCTTACTTTCATAATGAGAGAGTAATTATTGTATGACAGTAATTATTGTGTAATTAATCGTTACATTTGTATGACATGACAATCCGTTTAAACAAGATTATTGTGTGTTAAACAGTGTGATGTCAACAATGGTATTGTGGCTTCATAAGATGCTGTTATTCAAAACATCACAAATGCTGATTTTAGATAGATAGTTGTAATGAAAGTCTTTGTAATCCAAGGAGAGTGTATGTACGAGTACCTATTTA
Organism: Blastobasis adustella; assembly: GCA_907269095.1. Taxonomy (NCBI): domain Eukaryota; kingdom Metazoa; phylum Arthropoda; class Insecta; order Lepidoptera; family Blastobasidae; genus Blastobasis; species Blastobasis adustella. The sequence continues at coordinate 7,485,651 of OU026132.1, forward strand.
CATTATTAATAAGATTTCGATTTTCTTCTTTCTTGTCTTTTCCGATGTTTCATTTTGAAAAAAGAAGAGATACTTTAACCTTCGTAGAATATGTTTACTGAAACCAAATAGTCATCAAATACTTTAACTGAACGTGGAACCTTTTTTATTAACTTGTATGAAATTGAGTTTTAAAGTATGAAACTCTTAAAGCCCGGCGTAATTTTGAAACAATATATTTAACAAAAATCTGACAAACCGCAACCGATATCGGTTTCTAGATCATGTCTACAAAACTTCACTGACTTCTATAGCGTAAAATTAAAAACAATAAAAAAAATACGTTAAAAAACACTCGTCTCAAAGGCTTTTGTGGTCACTTGTACCTAATGTACTACAAGGTAGGTGTCTGCTATTGACTGCAGACACATCTGTTCTATCTGTTTGTAAGCATGCCACGCTATGCAAATTATGTGTGTAAGGACGTACGTCTGTGTTTGATGATTGGGTGAATGATTCATCTCATTCAACGATGATTTGTTCAAACATCCTAACATCCTTATGCTATGTTATCGTGTTTTACTCAATTATCATCTATTATTCATCTCGGGATCGGTGGCCGAGTGGTTAAGGTATCCGAATTGTAAGCGAGAGGTATTGGGTTCGAATCCCACTGCGGCCATGTATGTATGCATCATGCTTGATCATGATCCAGGATTTGGCAGATCAGTTAATTACAGCGGAGCGACTGCATCTGACCTCCGTGACTCTGCTACCAGTTAAACCTGACCAGATTGGATCATGGTTACACATTCAGTCGCCTGATTGTGTAGGGTTCATTACGATTTTTCACCTCATAGAACGAGCATCGGTTAGTATTCAACTAATGTACATAACTCAGAAAAGGCATTCGAACCCAGTACTTTTCGCTTGCGAATCGAATACCTTTACCATTTGGCCACTGACACTCTACTTAATTCTTAATAATATTATATACCGTCACGGGGCGCCAATCCGCTCCCGAGTCTGTTCAACCAGTCTCAGGACCCTCGCCGAAGACCCTGCTCCTCGCCTCGCTAACGGTATACAACGAGCTCGTAGTCACCCTACAGAAACACACCTGCACCAACACACCAACCAACAGGTAGACTCGATCTTGAAACCAAACGACCATCGAATCACCGTCAATTACCACAACCAAACCACTAATCCCACAGCCGAATGGTCTAGGGTTTTGAATTTCTGTCAAAAGTAGGCCAAGTTAATTGCCGACTCTTGCGACATAGCGAACAATGGCTGCGTATGGGACACTGCGTTGCGAAACCACAATGGGGCTTAGCGAATTACCGAGTGTAGGGTAAAGCATCCTGATAAAACTATAAATGGCTATAGGAAATGTTTCCGAATAGATAATAGCTGCTTTTGCCAGCCATTTCGTCGAGTAAAATTTGGTAAGTTATAGTCTTGGTAAGCTTGGGTCGGTAATACGCTAAGCGATGCCCCTGGCATTGCAAATCTAAAGGCTACAGTCACGGCTAAAACTTGTTTGTCAATGATATAAAAAAGTGTTATTCTGGGATAAATAAATATAATCAATATTTTTGGAAAATTCACACACAGCCCTAGTCATCTAGCCCCAAAGTAAGCAAAGCTTGTGTGATGTGATGTTCATAATAAACTACTTATGTACTATTAATACATACTTAAACAAACTACACCGAGACCCGTAACAGAAATTAAAATTAAAAATTTCAATTTCTACTCACCGAGAATCGAACCCGGGACCTCTGCGGGGCAGACCTGCATGTTATGCACTGAACCACTCAGGTCGTCGTAATATAAGCTATATCAATTTAAAATTCCATTAACATCCTGTCTGTAGTTTCTATAGACCGATCAGTTAAAGATGGCGTCATCCAACAGATTCTGCGACACGATGAGGCTGGCGATGGATAGGAGCGGTTGGAGGCATTCGTGCGCTCTAAAATGGGCTCATCAGACCAGGATCCTCAGTCTTGAGGGACCGACTATAGAGAGAGAAAAAGAGTTTCTAAGTCCTGAGTCTCGAGACTGAAGGGTTGTCACTCCATTCTCGAGAACCGGTAAACGCGTGAAGTTGTATGAATGTGGAAGAGGGAGAAGAGGTGTGTCAGGATCGTCGCTTGGGCCACTCCACGATGACATCGGACAGACAAACATTACATACTCACGGTGTGTATGTAATGTCTGTGTAACTTTAAGATTGGATCAAAAATATATCAGCAATGTAATAAAACAAATACATTACGATTAAGCCACATAAACTTGCCAACATAATGTTATGGAAATCAATTCAGCATTACAAAAACCATAACACGCCAATCACTTTCTTCTCCATCCAAAAAAACAACATATCAATCTGCTGACAGCAAAAAACAACAATGAGGAACATAAAACATTGTAATTACAACATCCCCAACTGAAATACTCGTGGCCAAAACAGAAACTAATCTATTTCCATATTTAGAACGCACCTCGCGGCGTCAGATAGCGACGCGTGAGCGTGCTCGTTAGCTAATCTGCATACGTCCAAGCCCCGCTCGACTGCGCATGTGCGAAAACGAAAGTGCTAATTGCCTACGCTATCTGCGCACGCTTATCACTGTGAGCGATTTACGTCGCGGAAGGGAGAAAGCTGTATACGGGCTAGATAACGGCAGCGATGTTGCCTACGCAATGAGGTCGTCCGGAAAGAGGTTCTATGTTACAAACTGTAAAATGTAACTAATATTGTAGTGAAGGATTACCAACTTCTGCCCGCGTTTGCTATCGTAGGGAGAATACAGAATATGCCTTTCTTAATCCTGTGATCCTTTTAACTGAAGTTTGAACTTGGGCTGTTTTAACGTTGAGAACGTGTTTTAAGAGGAGTGCTTCAAGTTTAACGTGTGTATCTGCGGCGTTGTGTGGCTTTGTAAATGATGAATTATAATTTCTGTTACGTATCTGGGTGTTGGGGCAGTAAAGTTCTCGAGTGGCGGCCACGTGCCGGAAGACGCAGCGTGGGTAGGCCTTCCACAAGGTGGACTGACGACCTGGTAAGGATCGCAGGTACCAGCTGGATGCGAAAAGCACAGGACCGGCCTTTGTGGAGATCTCTGGGGGAGGCCTATGCCCAGCAGTGGGCGTCTTCTGGCTGATATGATGATGATGATGATCTGGGTGTTATATGTACGTTAAGTATGTATTTAAAAGTAAATAAGTAGTTTATCAGATGTCTGGCATTCATAACACAAGCTTTGCCTACTTTTGGGCGAGATGGCGCTGTGTGAATTGTCCAAGCAGTTTTATTTCTATATTTGGAATGTTTGGACATCGCGTAAGAGACTAAGCAAAGCTTGTACTAAATGATAGACTGGCAATTACAACTTGCAACAGATGCACAGACTTTAATTATACAATCCTGCAACCGATAGCTCTCTAAAAGGATCGCGGCTAAGCCAATTAAATCGCTGTTTACGCAATAATAAGAGCGGTACGCACTGCATCCGAAGCGCTGCTTGGTTTTGATTTGACAATTGTCAGATGCGAACCATACATACAAAGATTTCGGACATAGTGCATTGATGGAGCGTACTCACAGCTGAAGTCCCAATTAATGTTTTGTTCCCTTTTTAATGGTGTATATAACGTTCATATGGGACTTCTATAAGTTGTCAAATACCCCTCTCAAATCACTGCTATTGTCAAATTTGGTGGTCTTGGTCCACATGGTATTTTCTAGTTGTGACATGTTTGTGACAGAGTGACAGTGTACATTCTCTATAGGTCCAGCCTCCATAATAATCTATGCTCTGTGTCCAATATCTTTGGACGCATCGCTTGCGTTTGACATTTATCAAAATCAAGCTGCCGAACCCAGTCCGAAAAAATGGAGCTTACCTATGGTGGCGCCTCCTACATACACTTCGAAAACTACTTTACTTTTTATCAAAAATAGTTCGATTTCAAGCCACGCTTGGCACTAACTAGACGGATTATTATAAAAACTCTGACATAGCACTGGTATAATAGAAACAGATGTGACTACATCAGACAGCAGTTCTCCGTTTCAATTCGTACGCAGTGCGTTCGCTTTAGTTACCTACACCAGTTTACGACTCATAAAACAAGCACCGAAAATTAATATTAACTAAAATGCTTTCGGAATATATAATTATTATACCTATTATAATTTGGTGTTTCGCAACTTTCGAGGCTTGACTTCATGGATTTTTTCCTCGGATACGTTTCGCAAGCACGGAAGGGGTTCCGGCCAGGAGTTGCGGGCTGTTCGCCTGATTGTATCTTGACCTCCAATCTAATATGCATGTATCCATGTTTTGTTAAATTACCTGTGAAATGGCGTGATTCATGGTTGTGATCGCTGGTTATTGAGCTAGAGGTGGTCTTGGCCGAGTCGGATTTGTTTGGGCGTGACGGTTTTTTCCAAATTTAATCTTGGTTTGATGTAAGGAAGATGCTTTGTTTAGTTTTTATACTGCTGTGTATTGTTACTAGCCTGGCAGTGGTAGTTTTTAAACCCCAACGAGAAAAGAGGGGTGTTATAGTAAGTTCGATGTGTGTATCTGCCTGTGTGGACGGATGGATCTATTTGGATGCGGTTTTCTCTATTTGGAGCTTTGTTTCGTTAACGGTTCTGGAGTTTGTAAAATATTTGAGTTTAAGTACACAATTGCCAATTAGAACAACGCTTCAAGGTGGAATAATCGGAAGTAACGTTTTCTATTGCATATTTAAAAACACTGTGAACCAATCCGTCTGTAGTGGAGATAATGCCACCAATATGAAGCAGGTTCACCTCCAACAGGTAGGTAGAGGTTACACACCGACGACATATTACCCAACAAACCTTACGGAACAGCTCCATTGATCTGAACAGCTGATTCTTCGAAACTTAGTTAGAAACCAACCCGGCAATTAGTGTTGATAACAATCCAAGTGAAATCGTGTGTAAGGTCGTCCGTCACGGGCCTTAGCCGCTTCTCTACCGGCCGATGGAGCGTTGGACGGTTTCTACTCATTACCTAGAATCTTAGTGATTAGAGCTTGGAGCATGTCGTTTATACCCATCTCACACCGGACCCGTATTGGCAAAGGACGTGCGAACAAATCTCCTTCCTTTCCTTCACAAATTCCCTTAAGTCTCTGTAACCCCTTATACTTATTTTCCTTAGTCTTTCTCGTTTTAAATGTTTGGGCAGTAGTGTCGTTAAGTGTGCCAGTAGCTTGTTATGCTTAGTTTCTTGTTCTCTCCTCTCCTGTTATATTATCTGTAAATCTCGGTTTGTGAATGTTTGGTATTCTAATTTTAAATTTTATTTTACGTTTAATCTATTTTTATGTTCTTTTCTCTTCCTTTTTGTTGCACTGCCTTGTAATTTTTGTTTATTGCTCTCTGGTTGACTTGTAGAAAAAGCTATGTTGCTTTAAGTCCGCCTCTGTACTGTAATGTGCATGAAGTTTTAAATAAATAAATAATAAATAAACAAACAGGGTACCAACTGACAATAATGCTTGAGGGCGGTTGGCACTATGCGCCCGTCGACAAAATGAACGCAATTGACAAATTATGCATTGAACGCAGTGCGTTCACTTAGCAGACAAGCATAGTGAGAACGTATTACGGGCTTTGTCCACCACTCATTCCCACCGCTGCAATTCCTGTGTAGCCAGGATCTACAGCGGCGACCACACACAGCTCCTTAGTTTTGACACACAGAACTCAATGAGAACATATTGGTAAAGCTACTGAGACAAGTCTTTGAGCTACCTTTACTCTCAATACCCAGTTTAAAATGTATTTCAAAATGCATCAATCCAGACAATTGGACAATGTTATTAAATACGTTGTAGTCAGCGCACTACAATGTCTACAATTTCTGAAACTAGGTATTCTAAAAACCATTATTACTGTGGACAATCTCAGGACCTCAGCAATCACCAATAATCTCAGAATGCACGATCTAAATACCTAAATTACAGGAAATAACTGCTCCAAATTGTTTCCTAGACAAAGAGAGATGTCTCAATCGACAAATCTCGACTTATTTATCGATAGTTTGCTCTCGATTTAGCGATGTCGATGACCCAATAGGTCCTTAGGGTCAACCCTTCGCCATAGTCGCTTAAGAAACTGCTATGGCGCTCAGGTATTACAGTTGTTTATAAAAAGTGTAGAGAATTGAAACCGTTTCATGGCACTTTGTAATGTTATATTTTTAAAGAGCAAGTCTCTTGCTAAACCGTTAAGAGAGAAGCTCATAGATAAATTGTGAAGTATACTTTTTGTTCATTGCATTGCGACGAAGCAGAGGTACTTTAATTTTTGTTTCTATGACACTTGTGTTATAGAAACAACCTTTTTATAGATAAGCCTGTTGGTTAGTACGTAATAGAAAAAGTGTGTAACCAATCCGGTCTGCGGTCCGGCTCTGCCTGGCATTGTCGGGCGCTTCCCGGCTCTGTCTGGTATTGTCGGGCACGGTCCGGCCGTTGTCGGCATGGGGCGGCCAACGTGTCACTGTGTTTAGTTTCTTACCTCCCTCCTTTTTGACGATTGAAAGAGATGTTTAATGTTATAATCAATAAAAAAATTTGAGATTGAGAGTTTGAATCATCATTTCAGCCATTGTACGTCTACTGCTGAACATAGGTCTCCCCCCACACCTTCCACACCGATCGACTCTTGCCTCTTGCATCCATCGCTGGTGAAACCAATGTTACCCAGCAATTTTACTACCCTGCTTCATAGTAAAGTATGTTACCATAAAAATTGATAAAATAATAGCCGGGTCCACATTGGAAGATCCCGCAAGCGGGCTGGATCGTCCAGTGTGCACCCAACTTGTTATCCGAATGATCTAAAACTTGGTATACCTATGTAACTTGGATGACAATGCTAATATGGTACCTTGGGACTAGTCTAATGATGGAGTCGGAAGGTGCCCATAGGAACTAATAAACGCAATAAGATAATCCCATCGTGTTTGGGCTCTTTGGAATGGTCTTGAAGAGTAGGTACTGCACCGCACAATAAAATCATTTGAGAACTTATCTTATTGAAGCACACTCATTCGCGATAAACACCGTAGTAACTAGTACCTACTCGATAACTACAACTTAGCCGAACGAGTGCCTAAATAGTGCCCCACTAAATCGAGCGTGTCAATTAAATAACCAATCGATATATCAAAGCGATTAATTTCTAGATTTAACCTGTCAAATTACGGGCGGAAAATGGGAGGTAATCGGCGGCTTTATCATGGCGTGGGCTTCTTGGGCCGTATTAGCAACCTACAGGTTAGCCTCGTTGGGCGACGCGGAAACTGGCAGTATTACCTGTGCGCAAGCGCAGAATGTGATGGGACTACGTCGAAGTGAACGAAATGACAACACTTGGGCAAATTAACGTTAGTACAGACCAGGTATAACCTTACAAGGATCTTTAGGCACTTGAATGGGGGCGTCAAACATCAACTCCAGCTGTCTGTCAAAACGGACACTTTACAAGATGGCGGATTTAGTTTTCATTTTGGCCAGATGCCAAAAGATTCTTGTAGGTCTGTATTTGATTAGGTAGATATCTCATATCGATTTACTTCGACAGGGTTTAATCATACTTTGATCGCGCTTACTCGGTCGGATGTTACTTACTACGCTGGCTCAGCGACCCAAAGTGAATCTTTGCCTCCGACACCAGAGATCGTCACCTGTTCCTATCCTGCACATCTCCTGCCAATCGAGGATGCCCAGTGCGTGCAGGTTATTTAGAACTTCATTCCATCCCTCCTCTCCACGTGGCCAAGTCAACGCAGCCTTTTTTACTTGATATCTTCCAGAATATTGGGTTTGAAAAACAGCTGTTCCATGACCTCGTCCTTCCTGCTCTTCCACATGCCGTCGTTTCTCTTTGTTGGCCCCAGAATCTTCTGGAAGATTTTACTTCTCTCCTCATCTTATCTCTGGACACTGACCCAGTGTCCCAGCATCAGCATGCGATTTAAACTATGTTTTAATGTTCTCACTGAGCTAGCATTTGCAATCAACCGAACAAGCAACTATTGGATTTAAGCATCGCCTTCAATTTAACCGGCAATTTAGTGGAGGATTTTGCCGTAATCCAACGCCGCTTTCGACTATTAAGCCTACATAAATCTTTATGTTTACTATCTACTACATTTCCAATCTAATTTTAGGATTTGCTTAGTTGCAATAGTTGACCTTAGATATATTTAGGAGCAATACTAACCGATGCTCTTACGGTGAGGGAAAAACATCGTGATGAAACCTGCACATTCAGGCGACTGGATGTGTAACCATGATCCAATCTGGTCAGGTTCCCCTGGTAGCAGGGTCATGGAGGTCAGATGGCAGTCGCTCCACTGTAATTACCTGACCAGCCAAATCCTGGATCATGGTCAAGGCGGACCCCGGGCCCTCGTTCTCGAAAGCACAACCGGGACATTAACGCCAAGATGATTTATTATTTTTTATATTTAGGAGCAGATGTAAAATGAAGTCTATTATGCAAATTTTTATTTTATTTTATTTTATTTATTAGGAAGACCAACAGCAATTTAAAAATAATTACTAAGCCTCCGCTGTCTATCTGTGTGTCTGTCTGTCACCGCAAACAAAAGGTCCCACACGCCATTGATTGGCCGGTGTTTGGTGCAGTAAGATCATGTTTTAACAAGGAAATACATAAGTCCTAAGTAAACCTTTCTGCGAAAAGCACGAGCGCAACAACTGTCAATATTTATTTGCGCTTTCAAAAAGGTGCAGGGATGATGACTGGGTCAGTATTTTTAAATTCTAATTAGTCCGTCGGTTATATTATGAAATAATATTAGACACTTATTTTTTATTTATGAAATCTTACAGAATTACAGAGATAAAGCGTATCAAAGTTTTGGAGTGGCGTCAATTTTGAGTAAAATTTCACCTCAGGCCTGACGTCACGCAACATTTCAACTCACTGTATCGGTGTTATTTTTTGTTTAATTGCCAAAAAACAAAATACGTGTCCAAAATTTTAATCTACCGGACGCGCGGACGGACAAAAAATTTTTTTTTTTTTTTCATGGAGTCAACAGCTCCTAAAACTTTTATATCAGATATTCGTAAATAACAAAAAGCCAATAACAGATTCTTAGTCTGTAGAAAAAAATTATTAATAAAAGTTACCATTACAAAAAAAAAACGTTTTTAACAATTCTAATCATCTTTCTGTGCGTCTGTGCGTGTGTGTGTATGTGTGTGTATATCTAAGTGTGTGTTTTTGTCATGTCATTTTTTTCAGTCATGATCCCTATTCCAAAATAATGAATGTTAAAACCGTTTGTAAACATAGCTATTACAGTCTGACTAATCGGTTTACCATTCAGATGCGTGGAGTGGTAACCTAACTAGTGGTCTACCGTGGTAAGTGGTAACTGGTAGCCCAGTTGTGCTATCTACGGCTACCGTTAGACGAAACTTGAAGCGACAACTGTGGTGATGGAGGTGTGAAGGTATCTTTCTGCGGTTTTGGATGTGGTATATGCATTTAGGTCCAACAGTTTAAATATAGCGAGACATTGTTTGCAAGTTTAGGTATTAAATTGGTATAAGCGTAAAATAGTAAAAAGGTGTTTCATTGAGGATCGCACTTCATGATATCACTAGCTTTTGTCTGCAACTTCGTCCGCGTGTCTGGAACGTATTGGTTACGTTTCAGATACATTTCCGCGGGAATCACATTGAATTTGAGGATAAATTATAGCCTAGTTGGGCTATAAGCTATATTACTGCTATTTTCATCAAAATCTGTGAAGTAGTTTTTGCGTGAAGGATAAACAAACATCCTTACAAACTATCGCATTTATATTATTGGTATTTTGTACTTGACATTTATTTAATCTACTTACCTAAGTAGGTGCTATTAAGAAATAATTTTATTGGATTTATATTGACATTATTTACAATTTGATTTTGAAGAATTCATCTAATTGTATATTTGTATGACGATGTAAAATATCTATACATAGTACAAAACAAAGTCGCTTCCCTCCGTCTGTATCTTTGTATGTACGCTTAGATCTTTTAAACTACGCAATGGATTTGCGGTTTCCAACAATAGATAGAGTGATTTAAGAGGAAGGTTAGGTTAACTCAAGAAAAAATGATAAGTACGGGTAAAGCAGGCGTACGCGAATTAAGTCGTGCCGGGTACAATAGTTTACTATAAATAATATTAATAATATGTATGTATGTAAACTCTTCATTGTATAATTTTACAAAGCAGAGGCGGGCTTATCCCACAATGGGATTTCTTCCAGCTAACCTTAGACTTAAAAGGAGGACATAAAGAGCGGGTGGTAAATGATTAAAATATGAATTTTATATAGTAATAATTACTTTATGATGTTTCGACAATCTTTTATTATACGACTTGAAAGGCCATAGGAATAAATAATATAATTAGTAGGTTCTCCTATCTCCTCATGCCGCATCCACCGCGAGCCGTCTCCTTGCCGGGAGGCCGATGCATCATTACCGATTGTTTCGTAACCGACCGCCGGCCACCGCGAGCCGCACCGGTACAGGAGGCCGCGTATCGACCTACCGAATACCAGTGGAGGAGGTGATAACGTTGCTGTGAGCGTGTAGGATGCTAGGTCCTGTTGTACTGGTTTTGTATGGTAATATGCTGTTGGCTGTACTAATCGTTTGCGTTTTTGGGCACCGAAGTCTTGCTGCGCTCATGGGCCCGTCTGTACGTTGTCTGTCACAGGACTGTATCTTTACAACCGTTACAACTGAAAAAAATTAATTCCCACCTTCTCTCAAGACCAGTTCCAGGGACCCCAACAGAAGAACTTGCACAACCCGTTTCGCCAACGTTATTAGGAATCACACCTAACGAACGGCAAGCTCGTTGCAGCCCTGAAGTTCGACTAGCATCAAGGCACGAAACGGTCACCCACCCACTTTGCAGACTGCGAGCGTTGCTTTACCTTATCGATCTCGCAAGCACACTGCGCTGCCTGACCAGTATCGCTTTTCAATCTAAAAGGAGTAATTTATGAAGTTTATAATTTTTTTTTATCACAATTGCGCACGTCTCATCCCCTATACTCTACCATGTCTCTCTTCTATAGGCCTGCTGGAAGAGATTTCTTCTTAGAAATAAGCAGTGCCTGTTGTGTCGTCTTTCATTTTTGTAATTTCTGTTTACTGTATATTGTGTGCAATAAATTGTTTAATAAATAAATGAGGAGGTCTTACAAAGCATGGCTCTTGAAGTCTTGATAGTTCGCCTACAACGAGGTCTCATTACAAAGCATGGCTCTCGAAGTCTTGATAGTTAGCAAGACCGCTCCAATTTGTCCTCCGGGTAAACGCAAATTAGTCGGTAGCTGGTATGAGCGGCTCTGTCGCAAGCAGCCTGCAATTTGGCCGTAGAAAGCACCCATTCAATGCTAATCGCTAATTGTGGGCCTGTCGGCGGCTTTAGGCCTCAGCAGGCCTTACGACAAGCGAGGTTGTCGCTTGTCGGGCTTGACGTGTCTCTTAGGGAGTCCTGAATGGGGAGTATGTTTTTTTCGTTGCAGTTGCGGTAAAAATAACTGGGAACTGTTAGATAGGTAGATACGTATTTTAAAATGGATCTGAATCCTCTTCATTAAGTAATTTTCCCTTTGTTCTTCGCAATTTTTTAATGTCTAAGAAAGAATCTGGGATATTATTAAACCGAAGCTTTGATTCACTTCAACTTTTGAATTTCTTAAACCTTGTCCTATCGTAACGTAATTATACCTATCGTACTTCTCTGTGTGATACTGCACATTAAACTAACCTAACTTAGGTATCCAACTAAGATTAGGACAGTAAGCTCTGCGTATTGTGTTGATTGGGATAAAATGTGGCAAGGAGGTAGCAATATGGAAAAGAAAATATGACGCTATTTGTTATTTCCAAAAAACAACGAATTTTATGCGGACGCAAGAGCTTGTAAAGATATTATCAAAAGATTCAAAATATTTATTTGTAAAAGATAGGTATTACAGATGTTATCATTATCTTCAATAGTTTCTCTATCCTTTGCCCGCATGCTGAGGCGTACAAATCTTTAAATAAAATTGTTTCATTTTTCATTTGGTAAATATTAAAATCTTTCATAAATAATAATTTCAACAAATTTAAATTTCAAATATAAGTTATACAATAATCAATAAATAAGACCATGTCATACAAAAATGTCAAGTATTACTTACAATTTTCATTAAATAATAATTAAACAATGTCATACAATTTAAATGTCATTAAAATATTCCGTCAATTCATAATATGCCTTATGTACTAAGTAAGAATATAATTTATTTTTAAATGTCATAAAATCTGTACAAAGGCGTAAGTTAATCGGTAATTTATTATAAATCTTTGGGGCTAGTATGTAGAAACTTTTCTGATAAAGAGTAGTTTTGCATCCATTTTGCATCAACTGATTATTAGTTATTCAATAGATTTTCTAATACTAAGGTTTCTAATACAAATTTATGATTAAACAATTTGTATTTTACATGAATTTGTTGACACACAATATTTCAACCTGCACTTTTCATCGAAATCGTTGAAACCGTTTCCGAGAAAGCTTAATATGCCCAGCACCTTTTTATAACTTTGTTTTCAAGTAGCAACAGTGCAGAACCGCAGATACGTTGACTCTTTAAGGACTTATGATATGCCTCATGTAATTGCGCTGGCTACCTTATCCTCCAATACGGAACGCAACAATGCAACAAGCATTATTGTGCTCCGCAGAAATAGATAAGGCGGTGGTACTCACCCAGGCGGACTCCTCAGGCTTAACGGTGTACTACTAGCGGTGAACTGTCGTTGGCAGTAGGTACTTGGCTTGTTGCCGAATATCGTCTGTCCATCTTCACATTAGATGCGGCACTGGTCTAGTGGCCGATAACCAAGGTTAAGCAACGTACGCCAAGTGTACTAGATGGGTGACCGTTTGTTACTTTTGGGCTAGTCGAAATTCACCGCAACGAGTGCGCCACGTTAGGGTGTGCCTCCTAATACTATTGTCGAAGCCAGGTTGACAAAGGCCTTCCGCTGAGGACCCTGAGACTGGTTGAACAGTCTCGGGAGCCGATTGCTACCCTGTGACAGTATATTATGATTATTATCTTCACCTTATACTTAAGATAATGATTGTGTAACATTTATTGGGACTAACACGCGATGTACCTTTGCGATTTGCTTGTCTCTACCAAAGATATTTTACATAGAGCATAGATGGCCGTGTGGTGTCCGGCAGAGTAGAATAGCACCCTTACACTTATGGGTGTCGTACAAGGCGACTAATGTTTTCGGGGCAAAAGATCAAGAGTCTCCGTAGTCTGGAAAATGGGCAGCAGCATTTTCCATTGTTATATTTAAAAACTGCGATCTCCAACCCGCCTGCCAAGCATGGAGATTATGGCAATAACATCCCCTTTCGTGGGAGAGGCCCTAACTCCTGCAATGGACTGTTACGGGCTGTGATGATGATGATGATAGATGGAGCCTCAACCTATAGAGAATGTACACTGTCAACCTGTCACAACTCTGTACAAATAACCATTAAGATGACTAAGGCCACCAAATTTGACAATCGAAGTGGTTATGAAAGGGTATTTGGCAACTTATAGCCGTCCCTTTTAGATACGTTATATGCACCATTAAGAAATAAACAAAATATAGATTGTGGCTTCAGCTGTAAGTAGGCTCCTTCTATACATCTATGTCCAATTTCTTTGGTCTCTACGTTACCCACCGTGGTCAAAAGAATACTCTCCAATCTTCCCGTAGACTACTTATTGTATAACTTTGAATGAATATTCATCTTTCTTGTTTCAGGTACGTCACAACTAGTTCTCCAGCGGTTATAAATTATACATAATTATGTATTTGGAGCCGGGTATGTAAATCGAACGCTTAGTTTCACTAAATCTGTATTGAAGGACCAAAATTTGCATTTTAAAGTTTCTAACTTGATTTCCTCGACGATCAATCAATTCGCTGCATCCTTAGACTGGAAGTACCAAGACTGGTATGTAGCTAACTATACGTTGTCACGCGATGTAGTGGCTACCTGTATGTAGTAAATTACTTAGGCACTTACGTAGTAGACGTGTTATATCTTCTTCATCGATCATGGCGATGATCTAGCATTTCCTTCTTGATAATCAGTTTTGAGTTATAATAACCGATACCTAAACTAAAAAAAGACACCGTACTTAGGGACACAAACACAAAAACTATTCAAAATAGGTTGTGGCAACTGTTTACCAACAGACAGGCCTTGTTTGCTATCTTAGTGGTATAAAAAAATAGTTGGCTGCGGTATTTTGTAAGGTGGAGTTGGTCTCCAATTAGAATGAGATAGGTATCCCGCTATGCCGTCAATTAAGGTACTGCAATGCCTTTGACTAAAATATTTTTTTACTTTGAATCATAGTGGCCATCTTGGCGTTAAAGGCCCGGTTGTGCTCTCGCGCACGAGGGCGCGAGGACTTTCTTGGCCAGCCATGATCCAAGATTTGGCAAATCAGGTAAACTACAGTGGAGCGAGTACCATCAGACCTTAGTGACCCTGTTTACAGAGCAACCTGACCAGAATTGAATCATGGTAAGACTTTCAGTCGCCTGAATGTGCAGATTACTTCACGATGTTTTTCCTCGCCGTAAGAGCATCGGTTAATGTTAAACTAATGTACCTACATAACTCAAAAAAGATCATTGGTAACTGGTGGCGCTGGGGTTCGATCCGCTACGAGTCGGACCCCTTAACCACTGGGCTACCACCGCTCCAGTTAAAAGAATCGGAACTAAAACGTTATAATCACAGATTTCAGCATAAGTGATTAGACACCGTTTAATTTGATCTACAATGACGTAGTGACCCAAAAAAATGCCTATATTTTGCCTCAAATTAGCGTAACTTTGATACAATCGGGAATCGAATCGATTTTCCGCATCACAACCTGTCATCATACCCACTGAGCCACTACGAGTGTTGAAATGAATTCTTCTTTTAACCGCTGACCGAATAGGGACCAGAACTTCCACGGTCGAATGTACAGACAGATCGAGCGTTACGTCTTATTAGAGACACGCTTCATACTTCACAGTTCATCACGCTTCATACTTCACAGTTCATCATTACACGTTGGAGTTTTCGTCCGTAATACTGGCTCGGTTAGTTTTTCCCCCAATTATGGCACGAGTGTTATTATTTCATAGTTATGTAATCGCATTATGCGTTGTATGATTTAATTAACGTTACGAGGAGTTACGTGGTAGTTTTTTTGTTGTTTCGAATCGGATCAGAGAGCTGTATGAATGTGATTTTATTGTTGTTGTATCATAGCTGACAACGCGGTTGCGTGCGATACCGTGACTTGTTACTTTTTTATAAGTGTTTTATAAGAACCTTAACTGAATAAATTTGTTTCAACTAACTTGACTTGACTTTCGAAGGTAACAGGAGCGTAAGGTAACTTTTGGCGTGATACGTATAATGTAGTTATTTGGCGCAGAATATGAAAATGAATGAATAAATAATATTGAATATGGTTTAGGTAACCATTTAGCGCTGGTTGGTCAGCGTAAGCCCCATGGAAAATACGTGGAAAATATATTATCGAAACGGAGCTCTATTTTTATCACTCGCATCGATTCGATCGATTTTCAATTTCGATTTTCGGCATGATAAATTCAATATTTTTTAAATCACTTTGGTAACACTGAAAGAGTATGGCTTAACGATAATAGAAATCAGCATTATGCGTCAAATTATCTAATTTTTCAAGCCGAAAATCAAAATTGAAAACAGTTCGAATGAGGCGAGCGATTCACAAACAGGGCCCTGAAATTTATTTCTGATAAACTTAAAATCCCAAAATGTTGAATTTGCCAAATGTTTGTAGTTTAGGTGCCTGAATATTAAACGTGGGTGGCCTAATTACATAAGGTCTAATAATATACACGACGCACACCATACCTACTTCCCTACTTACTATTATAAATGCGAAAGAATCAGAATCAGAATTTTTAATTTGCAAGAACATAGTTACACAATTAGATAGTTTTTACATTAACGTACCATATGTTTAGCCAACAATGGCATGCAAATATATACACAGTTTTCCTTTATTGAGTCGGTACTAAAGCTTTACTGATATAATAATTTTTTTTATAGAGTAAAAGCATTTGTCTAGAAGCCACCCTGTTAAATTTATTATACGGGCTTTGTAACTTAGGCTTAGTTAAATTTATTATACGGGTTAAGTAACTCTGTCTGTTTGTTACGCTATCACAGCCACCACACCGATTTTAATGAAATTCGGTATGGAGATAGTTCAGCCTGAGGATGGACATAGGCGATAGTTTATTCTTCTTATATACCTTCTAAGATCCCAAGAAAGCAACCCCGGACAGAAAGCTACTACAAAATAGCTAACAAAACGTCTTCATTCGTACACAATTACAAAAATACACCAAAAAGCTCTTGAAAAGTGCTGTACACCCAGCAACACAAATATCATGCTTGTACTTCTAAACGCCAAACACAGAAGGGTAAACTTATGCTCTGATCGTGATGGGTACACCAAGCAACACAGATCTCACGCTTGTACTTCTAAACGGCGAACTAAGTAAGCTTAACTTATGCTCTGATCTGTCGCCCCGAACCGTAACGGTTTCACTCTGATTGCTTCGACTTTGAGATGTTCATTGTCAACCTTAAGCGCGTTTACCTTACAGCTGTTATACAAGGCAAGGTACAGACAGCTGCAAAAAGAACTGGCTTCTTACCATAAATTTAATGTGAGCTAGGGGCATCTCTGGAGGGGTCTATTCACTTTGCAGCTGTCTGGACTAGTGGACGGGGTTACTTGGGTCTTAGGGTAATATTGGTCACTCGTCATGGAGGCAGACCAGTAAGAAATGAGTTCTAAAAAATACTGCAATATGGCGGCTTCATGGTCAGGCTTTGTAATTACCTAGTACCTATTTTTATTCAAAACTTATTTAAACTAGACACTTTTTTTGACTTTTCGCAGTAAAATGTTAATCAATTCATCGAGTTAAATTTCTTTAAACGCCTTTAAGGACGATCATAGGAAACAGGCGTGACTTTTAAAAATATAAGTATGTATAAACCACATAAAATCCACCTGCCCACTACACCGCCCGGGCATCGAACCCCCAGCATCTTGATAACGCAGACAATTGAATCAAGCGATGGATACGGCACATAGATACTATCTGCCATAGAAGTGTGTCTGCAGGAAGTGGCGGTCACGACACCCTCGTTAACCGACTAAGCACGCGATAGAGGGTTATGCTTTTGCCATAACACAATGACTCATGTAAGTAAAGTGAGAGTGCCGGGGGCCGACTCATACCCCGAGGTACTGAGTTCGAACCCTAGACACAAAATAAAGAACGGCCCGCCCCAAGCAGAAGGTCCACTGGAAACAATGCGCCATTTCCGTCACGCACACATTGACGTTACGTTTACAGGCATTCTCACGCAGTTTCAAGCAGTGCTCGAACGCGAGAATTCATCGACTTAAATTGAATATTATTTAATTAAACGATATTAATATTGATAAAATAAAAGTACTTGTACGTAACTAAGATTACTTAATATCATACAAGCAACGCACGCAGAGTCCAAGAATTGATGGGTGACCATTTCAGACTTTGAGGCTAGTCGAACTTCAGCACCGCTACGAGTTCTAGTGCCGATGGCGAAGCGAGGTTGACCAAGGTCTTCCGTTAGAGACCCTAGGACTAGTTGAACAGTTTCAGGCACCACCTGACAGTTTTTAACAGAATAAGAAACTGGAATGGCCACCTTAATGGTTTCTAGTCGGAAATGCCTAAGGTTGGAGATGGAATTAAAGATATAAAATGTAAACACACAACTGTCAATGTCAAAGAGACTATCCAGAGGTTTAAAACCTTTTTTATTTAGGTTATGTATCACGCACACTTTTAAGTGTGCTTTACAATGACTGGCAAAGTTTCGATAACGAAACAAATCGATTTTCCCCCATTTATTCAATTGATTAAAAACGTAATAAGTAACTCGGAAACTATTAGTCCTAGAACACTAGTTAGAAAACTCTAATATTAGAAAGAAGAGGAAGAGATCTTGTATTATTTTATGTACTTATTATTATTTGTGAAAAACAGTATATATGTCTCGGCGTCGGTCAATCCCTCACTTTTCTTATTGTAACAACGAGCCAAATGTTTAGAATTTCACACCATTACCAGTGGCATAAATGAAAACTACACATATTTTATTGAAACAGCACAAATACGCAACAAAAAAAACATTGTTCCCTATTTAATTGAATGTAATAATTTTAATCAATATTTTAATGATTTTAAATAATCTACCATTTGGGTTATTTTTTTTGTAGTGGCAACCCATTTGTTTACATTTTTTATCTTTAATTCGATCTCACACCTTAGTCTAATATAAAAAAGTCGCTGACCGCCTTCTCCATCATCAGAACAACTGACTAATACCATAATATTGCATTTTCATCAATTTACATGTGTCTGAAATTTTCAATTCAATTGATTACCGGGTAGTGGGTCAAATCCCAGGTCAGGGAAAAATTATTCTCAGGGTCTAATTATATAATCAGGTGTCGATGAATTTTTAAAAAGTGAATAAACAGTAGATTATTATTACGCCTACTAAAGGCATACTCGTAATGTCTGAAGCTGGTATGGAAAATCTAATATACTTGAGCACAATCTGAACAGCTTGGGAAGCAATTACGATCACATTATGGCAAGGATTAGATATTGGTCCTATGCAAGGGACATATTATTGTGAACGATCTTTAACATTCTATTCGATTTTTTAAATACTCTTTTCAAAATTCAGAATATAAACAGTAGCAACCCTAGTGAGTCGGCAAGTTTAGGTAATAATTTTCGAAGACGACGGGAGTGGACCTTCTGTTAGTTTTCTATTTTGTGCCCTAGAGCCGCCATGTACCAATGACTCTTCCGAGTTATGTAGATTCACCGTAAGAACATTCACCGATGCTCTTACGGTGAGGGAAAACATCGTGATGAAACCTGCACGTTCAGGCGACTGAATGTGTAGCCATGACCCAATCTGGTTAGGTTCCCCTGGTAGCTTGGTCACGGAGGTCAGACGACAGTTGTTCCACTGTAATTACCTGAACTGCCAAATCCCGGGTCATGGTCAAGGCGGACCCCGGGAGTGAGAACACAACCGGGACGTTAACGCCAAGATGTTTATTTTTTATCTATACTTACCTCTCTTTTTTAATTCTATGTTCCAACCCGTTTCCAGCGTCCATTCCAAGGCATCAAATCCCCAATCTCCAGCGCACTGACCAGAATAGATCAAAAGAAGGCATTGTTCCTCCGAACGGTAACGACGATCCATCGCAATCAGAGATCGATAAGCCCAACGTCTAATGAACCGAAGTTAACCGAACTTTTCAAATTGTTAGAAAAATAATCTAGACGTGAACTTGGAGATAAGAGAAAAAAAAACGGGTCCAAGCGCGAATCTGTTGGTTCCGTATTCTATATATATATAGTAGTAAAACTGGGATCCTAAGTGGTAAGAATAAAATGAGATGTACGAAAAGAGTTGTGGATATATGAAGTTGTGTCAGGACAGAGCGAAGTGGCGGTCCATAGTGTCTGCCTACCCCACATGTGGGACAGAGGCGTAGGCTTTATTTATGTATATTATAAAGAGAAAAGATTTTATTTTTAAATTGTTTGTAAGGGATAAATTAAAAAACTACTTAATCGATTTTAAACAGTCTTTCACCTTTATAAGGCTACAATATCTGCGAGTAACATGAGCTATATTAGACATATATCTTTCCAATGTGATTCCAACTAGAACGGGTCCAGAAAGTAGTAACCGAGTTTAACGCGGACGAATTCGCGGATAAACAAGCTAGTCTGTGACAATAGCACTGTTGCTACGAAGAAACCTACTTCGATATGAATAGAACTAGAAAGTATTTCAGCATGTTGTTTTTATCGCGTCTGCCTAAACGTTGAGCCAGTTTTTGCAAAACGCTATCACTTTGTTTGTACACAGCGGAAGTCTACTTACAGTATTGGTATTAAAAATTATGCAATTAATACAATTTAAGATTGTTATTGTCATGTTAATATTTCTTTTGATTAAATATCTACCGAAATGAAAAATGTAGTTTTCTAAACAAAAATGTAATTTTATTCATCTAAGATTTGATAAAGTTGGATATTAAGGTATACTTATTTATTTTATTTTATTTATATTTATTTCTATTTATTAAAGTATACTTAAATTTTAAGCAACTAGCGTTTTTGCCCGCGCCACCACACCACTCACCACATTGAGTTTCAGGAAAAACCCCCTATGCCTATGATAAATAGCCTATGTTACTCGCCAATTACGTAGCTTTCTCTAGATGCAAGAATTTTTTTAAATCGGGGTAGTAGTTTATCCATTATAAACAAACAATCTAATATTTATAATATTAGATAACGAAGCTAACCAATAATAATAGCAAACTTAACAGTTACCGATCTACAGAAAAACTGGCGAGTACACGTAAAGAAATGTCACTACATTCTTAGTAAAACACTTATTTAACCTTTCCAACGGTTACTGTCAGCAAAAACCAGTTACTGACATTAAAAACCATTTAACATCGGTTATTAACTCGCCGACCGTTAACCAAACAATGTCTTATCGAATAACCGTTTGGATCAAGTTTATAAGTAAATGTAATTGCTTTAAAGATTTCTTCAAAGATTTCTTATGATGGTCGCCATGATCTGAGTCGAAACGATTTATTTCTGTTGATCGTTTTTCTGTCCCATTTTTTTTTCACGTCAACGTATTTTTGCCATTCTTTTTATTTCCTAAAATGATAACTCAAAATAATAATTTTACTATAATCAACGAAAATTGCATAATAGATTATACGGTACAGTAAAAAGTTGTATTTTATGTAATTAATCATATATTTTAGGTTTTGATTGTTTGCTTTATTTAGATTATTGGTTGGATGCGTGGTGCCCTATATTTTTCAAAGAGAGTAATAACCAGGGTATAGTAAGAATTATATTTACTCTATACATAGATAAACCCACATAGATCGCAGTTTCATCTTTTTTTTTTTGACAATGTAATTTAAGTAAAAAGATAAATTATAAAGTAAAAAGGAAAAGACACTTTCGATACTGGTAATCGAACCCGAGCCTCCTGAAGTTTTATCTTCATGGCAAGACAAGAGTGTCATCAAGAATGAATGCGTAATTCGCCGTAAACAAATATTGCGTAAAGTAAACAATAACTTCCACAAATAAAATATTTAAATATTTTGTATTTTAGGTAAAGACTTATCTAAGAATCTTTATGGAATATTCTCATTTATAAATACCCCTAATACCGCTTTTTAAAATATATCAAAAGCCCTTTCTAATTCCATTTGAAATTGAAGGATTTCATTGTTTTTGGCCAACATTTTTTATATGTAAGCGAAATTTGTCAACGGCCCACTAAAGGCCCCTGATTTTTTTCGATCTCTGTGGATAACCCTCTCCGGATAATTTTAAACAATTTAACCTGTTTACAACGCTACTGTCTACAAGGACTAAGAAACACTTTCAAAAGCCTCAACAATCCACATATATCCATGAAAAAAGTACCGCGCATACCCTCCTATCTGACTTTTTTATTTATTGCTTCATAAGTTACATTAACATTAACATTATGAACCCTTACGGGCACTGCAACGGAACTTATTGTCTTAGCAAGAGAACTCTAACAGCTCTCTGTTTACGCCACCGCCAAGGAAAGTGTTGAACCCATGTACCAGGAAACCATGGCATAGATTCACACGTGGCTGGTTAATTGTTACCTCAGTTCCCCGGTGAAAACACCCGGATGCGTACGCGCAGCCGATAGCATTATCTACCACTCCGTTATTATGTCAACTTAGTGCTCACTGTTCCAGTTTGTATGTGAACCAGCACTTTTACTTGCTGATTTATTGTCGTTTTCCAATTTGCGTTTTTGTCGCCACTTACTTTTTATTTTTTACTCCTGGGTCGGGTTTTTGTGGACAATCATGTGTTTTGTGTAACGTATCGCTGGGAGCATTATATAAGACGTAATAAAGTTATAATATAATATGTTATGCATACGTATGTACGTACGTAAGCATTGTGATGAAACTTGCACATTCAGGCGACTGAATGTTTAACCATGATCCAATCTGGTCAGGTTCCCCTGGTAGCAGTGTCGTCAGATGGAGGTCAGATGGCAGTCGCTCCACTGTAATTACCTGTTCTGAAAAATCCTGGATCATGGTCAAGGCGGACCCCGGTCCCTCATGCGAAAGATCACAAACGGGACATTAACGCCAAGACGATTATTATTATTTTTTTCTTGCCTGAATCACTCTCTCCAAAGGTGAAAATGAAAATCATATTTAAATTGACAGATACGGTATGGGAGCTCCTTTTTTTTGTATCTTGGTTCGGCATTATGAAAGCCAATTTCAATTCACGGCTGGACGTGCTTGGTTCAAAACGAATCAGTTTTTTCCTAACGTTACGTGCATGTTGTTACGTGCATGACACAACATGCATTCTATGATAGGTGTTATAGTGCCACAAATATATCTCACTCGGCGACGAGGTCGCTGGTTGTAATAACAAAACAGCATTTCAAAATGGCAACACTTAGTTCCAGCATTAGCCACCAGCTCAGATAAGTTTGTGGCACTGTACCCATGTTAGATTGCAGTCAGAATCAAAACTAATCACAACAACTAACAAAAGCCCACACTCGAATTCACATAAAGGAAAGTGACAGTTACCATCAGTTAATAGCTAGTGTCCACGGGGTTACGTGTGCGTTTACCAACATCCCATTATTGTGTGGCCACCGCTATTACCACACTGCCCGGTTGCCATCGGGTTTTATTGGCGTGGCCTGTCACAGGTCTTGAATCTTGAACCGTTTGGATGTCATTACGCAGTGTGAGGATAGTATTTTGCGTTTAGTGTCAACGAATTCTTAAAGATATACATTTTGATTTATTCTAGTAATGTAGTGTTAAAAGAATAAAGACACAATTAAAATTCATCATTATCAGCAGTAAATATAAAATCATTATGTCATTAAATAGTAAAAAATTGTAAATGTCAAATACATGAAATATCAACATAATTGAAGTATGCCGTTGGTACTTTATTATAAATATATTTATTGCAGTCACATACAAGCACTTATACACTTAATTGTAAGTCCATACTTTATTATTATTACTTTACGCGTA
The DNA here is from genome assembly GCA_907269095.1 of Blastobasis adustella. Lineage (NCBI taxonomy): Eukaryota > Metazoa > Arthropoda > Insecta > Lepidoptera > Blastobasidae > Blastobasis > Blastobasis adustella. The sequence continues at coordinate 7,509,068 of OU026132.1, forward strand.
CCTTCCCTTTTTTAAACCTTCCTCTTGAGTGACGTTGAAAACCACATTAAAATCTGTAGCGTAGTTTAAAAGATCAAAGCGTACATAGATACATACATAGATACATAAGGACAGACAGCGGGAAGAGACTTTGTTATATACTATGTACGATTATAAATAGATTAATGCCATTCGGCAAGTCAGTACTATATTTTAGAGAGACACACACACAATAAAAGTATTTGAATTTGAAAGAGCTAATCACCAAGAAGTGATATTTTTATAAAAAAAAATTCTTCTTTCAATTGCAACCTAAAACTTAGAATATTATAAACCACCATACGTAAAACGTACACAAACACAACACATCCAAATACACCATCCATACAGCCATTACATTCCAGACCCCAAACATTTATTGTAACACCCACATAGAACACAACACCAGCATTATAGTGTCTCGATGGAGTCGCTGCACAAACATGAGTATCCGACCACCCGTACACGGATTAGAGGACACATCGACACCGCAATTTGAAAGCTTTTGCCGGTCGAAATAAAAATTAAATTCTTTTTTAAATAAGAACTAGTATATTGTCGGTATCGACGGTGAAGGAAAACATCGTGACGAAACCTGCACATTCAGGCATCTGAATGTGTAACCATGATCCATTCTGGCCAGGTTCCCCTGGTAGTAGGATCACGGAGGTTGGCAGTCGCTCCACTTTAATTATCTGATCTGTCAAATCCTGAACCGTAATCCAAAAGAAAGTCTTTGAATTGCAAATTGCTTTGCACTACTGCATATATTGTCGAATACGAAATTGTTCATGTTAGAACTTAGGTACAACACAGAATCTCTGATGTGCTGTCCACTGTGGGGTCTATCAGCCTATACCTATTTACAAAAACTTGTTTTGCACTACATTGTGTTCTAAATGCAAAATCGTCATGGTCTACTCTTGGCGTTAATGTCCCGGTAGTGCAATCGCTCGCGAGGGCCCGGGGTCCGCCTTCACCATGATCATTCATAATCATCATCATGTTCATGCAGCGTGGCTAGGCCTCCCACAAGGTGGATTGAAGACCTGGTAAATATCGCAGGTAACAGCTGGATGTGGAAGGCACAGGACCTGCCTTTGTGGAGATGTCTGGGGGAGGCCTATGCCAAGCAGTGGGCGTCTTTCGGCTGATATCATGATGATGATAATGTTGATGATCATTTTATCTAGGATTTGGCAGATCAGGTTATTACAGTGGAACAACTGTTATCTGACTTGAATGACCTTGTTAACAGGGGAACCTGACCAGAATATCTTAATGACTAAAGAATTCTTTCGCCAATATTTTCCCCGGAGTCTTCGAGCTGGCCCGTCCTAGTCCCCTAAACAACAGAGTTATCTAAGTGATAGTGCAAACTTGACTTATCCGCCTTGAACTGCCTTTCACTGGTCCGTTATGCGCATTTTATACCGCTCGATACCATTATGCGCCGTGCGATTCTTTTATGTTAGATTTAAGTAACTGGATTATGATACCTAGATAGACTATTGGTTTTTGACAGGCCATTGTCCCCATGATAGCGGCTGCTGGAGTCAGGTTTATTCTCATTCAGGTAATTGGGGGCAACGGGGTTATACGTTTGTCCCATGCATTTGGGGACAACGGGATTACACGGTTGTCCTGTACAAATGGGGACAACGGGATACATTTGTCCAATGCATTTGGGCACAACGGGATTACAAGTTTATTCCTTGAATTTGGATTTTTTAAATTCAATCAGGTCTGGATTGGCCGTGTGCTCACCAAAATAATATGATCCCAACTCCCTTAAAATGTTTGCCGAGTTTGAAGAATGCGGTGTTGACAATTTCCGACAGAAAACACTGTTGCGGTCTTTTACCACAAATGGAAAGAGAATAAAATAAGCAAAATAATGTACCCAACTTCAATAATTTACATACTTTTTTATTAAAGCCCTTTCATTCATGTTTTAAATAACAGTTAAGTATTTCAAAGTCTAATTTTAAACACACATAAAGACAGCATAATTGTTAAGAAGAGATCCACGCCCAATATCCACACTTAGAAAAAATAATAGATTCATCCAAACTACGCCATTAAATCCATCAAAAGCGCACAGTAACTACAAACCTGCGCACACGCACACAGTAACTCGATCTCCTGTAAACAATAGTTTTATGAACGCACGACTGCCTTCGCCCCAATTGGATCACAATACACGTGATTTATGATCCATAGATCTTTGCGGTGATCATCGTTGATCGCTGTTATGCAACATGTGCTGCGTATGCGCATAATGTATACCTGTCTTTTGATTATGCAAATAGAATGTGGAACGGTTGATGTGTTTATAAACGTTCATAAGAGATGTTATACTCAGGTACTGTCGTAATGACTCAAGCTGAGAGCTAATTGTCTTATTGTTTGAAAGTTTGTTTGCAAACTTTTCTTTGGGCGGTGTAAGGGATATTTCACAGAGCGGTCACGCGATCGGGCGTTTTGCGTTCGCGTTCTGCGGTCGTTGTCTTGTATAAAGTTTGATATCCACACAGTAGGCGGTCAGACCGCGTCGGTCAAACAGGACAAATTCGAAAACAGAACGCGAACGTGGAACGCGTGACCGCATGACCGCTCTGTATCTAAAAAATCCCTGTAACAATGTCGCTTACTTAAACGAATACATTTTCATGTTATAATTTGCTGTTTACTGTATCCACTAACTTCTAAACCACGCAACGGACGCCTCCATCAGAACAGAAGAAACACGGATGGTCGACTAAGGCGCTGTCTTAATTGGCAACGGTCATGCGACCATCGTCGTGCGAAGGAGGGTTTTGAGGTCTCCTATTTGTCGGGCGACGTGCGTCGTACGACAATGATCGCACGACCGTCGCCAATGAGGATAGCGCCTTATGATCAGATATAAAAATAAACAACTACCCATCACCTAGTAGAGACTTCTGCGTCTTCTAAAACCCAAAAATACGGATGACAATACCTGACTCAATAGGCACAAGCCTATTTCTGTCTTGGAGTAATTCCAAAACGAATGCAACTAACGCATACTAAGTCATCGAGATCCCTTTCAAATACCGTCTGGTCGACGTTTAATATCGATTTTATAACGAAATCGATATTTTACCGCGCGTTGATCGCAGTATTTCGCAATCAACGCGTGCGCAGGCGCGATGCACGACGCCATCTTTCCCGGGACCTTAGCACGGGTTTCATCTATGAACATAAATTATAAATCTAAGATAACATAATGCTACAAGGCGCATATGTCGTTCTTTATTTAATTATTGTCCATATCCTAAATGTTACCGTTCGATTATGGGCCAGAGTTTTCGTTTTCTATCAGGCGGGCTATAGGTAACCTCAATTATCCTAAAAAGGAACGGTTTCCAGATGTTCCACGAAGTTCATTACTTTATTATTACTACATACTATATCAATAAATATTTACAGATAATATACCGGCCTCCTTCAGTACACATAGGGGCATAGGTGCCCAGAAGCCTGGCAACGTTTCAACTTTGAATGATTAGGCTTATGTATCATACACATATCAACATTTAAACTCTTTATTGCATTAAAAATAAGTACAGAAGTGAGAAATATAAGCAAAGGCGGGCTTATCCCCCAATGGTATTTCTTCCAGCCAACCTTACACTCTCTGAAAGGAGACCATACCAATATATAAATACATTTGCCCGCGCCCGCTGTCCGCCCGCCGACGCCCACCGCGCCCGCGGCTCCCGTCCACGCATCCACATCGCGTCAACATCTTTGCGTGGAAGCTTTGGTCTTGATAAATGATTAGATCTAACACTTTTAGTATTTACTATAAAACTAATTCAGCGTATTCAAGTTCCTAAAACCTAGTTACACATTTCGAAATTTTGTTTTAAATAAAATTCACTTACACTATACTTACCTTTTAGGTTTTATTATGACTCTAGAATCCTCCGCAACCCTACGCAGTTGTCTTCCTGACTGCTTACAGTCTAAATTGATGGTGCAATTGCAAACGATTGTTGTTCATAGACAGTTACAAATGTCGGTTGTCCAACAGGCTCGTATTGAAGACGGCTCTATCGATCTAGGATGCGGATGATGGACAAACGAAGATAATTTTAAGATAGGTAACATGTTTTGTGCTTAAGCATAGGTTTCAATATGTGCTCGTCGAAAATTCGTATAGCGCGCTTCTCTACGACATCCATACCTTTTGCAGGATCCCATATCAAAACACGCTACTGAGAACTCATTCTATATATCCCACTTTCATCCCTATTTAGAAACAAGTTCAAATGAAAAATTGTTTTTCATAGCAAGCTTTTCGCGCGCGTTCTCTATGATCAGTCAGAGTATTTGTCAAGACTAAACAAACAAGCCCAAACTCGATGGGTTTACTATGCATTATTCCTATGGCCACCTTCCATCTCCATCATCAAGTCAGCTCAAAGGTATCATAACATTGCATTGTCACTTACATGAGTGTGCAAATTTCAGCTCGATCAGAAACCGGGAAATAAGTCAATTTTAACGTACAAGATTTTATTACGAACAGACATGGACACATGTGAAACTATTTAAATCTTGTAAAAACATCCCTGTTTTGGCAATAGGTGAGGTCCCAGGTGGGGCCCTACTACCATTCTCTTGACCCAAGTCAATCTACTTCAAGCGGTCCCTGGACGAGGCTCTGGCGAAGAGGTTTGTCACTAACAGATTGTGCGGGTCAGTTGTCAATCGCTGCACGTTAAAAATCAAAACCACCACAATATTTATTTTATCTTCCTTCCTCTTTCATCCGTTGTTGGAAACCGCATTAAAATCCTTGACGTAGTTTAAAAGATCTAAGCGTACATAGATTCATACATAGGGACCGACGGTGGGAAGCGACTTTCTTTTATACTAGGTATAGTTTCTGGCCGTGTGGTGTCCGGCAGAGTAGAATAGCACTAACCCCTTACCGTGGGCGTCGTACAAGGCGACTAATGTTTTCCAGGAAAAAGATCTAGAGTCTTCGTAGACTTGAAAATGGGCAGCAGCGTTTGCCATTGTTATATTTACAACACTGCGATCTCCAAACCGCCTACCAATTCATAAACTACCAATTACCATAATCTCGGAGATTGGTAATACCTGGAGATTATGGTAATAGCCACCCTTTTTGTGGGAGAGGCCCTAAGTCCTTTAGGCACTATTATGGGCTGTGATTATGACAGATTCCGGAAGGGAAGTGTTTTCAGTAAATCTGAAAGCAGTTTCCTAATAGAAGAGCAAACCCTGGCTGTCAGACTCATTAGCATCTGACCCAGGATTAACCAACCTCTAGGATGAAGAACAAACCCCAGTTTGGGATCCCTTCTCAGAGAAAGCCGCACGCGCAGCTAACGCTTCCCAGTGCGCCGGCGCGTGGAATTATTATCATCGGCCTGCCCCGACCTGCCCTGGGCGTGCCGGTTGCGCAAGCCCACTGTTGGGAGGGATGCGGGGTTACGCAAATGTGGATTTAGGATGGTTTGATTAGCTCTAATATAAGTAAGGTTATGTCTTAGTTTGTTTAAGACTTATTTTATTCTTTATTCAGATGTTTCGGATAACGTACAATCGGAATAAAATAAAAAGAGCTTTCAAATACGTAGGTACACTTTGATAATATAAGCAAAAATCATATTTACAAATCAATTCTGATTGAAAATTAGGTACAATGAAATAATATTAAATAAATATGGCAATTTGCAAGTTGTCCACCTCACACAGCGCCATCTAGCCCCAAAGTAAGCAACGCTTTTGTTAAGGGTGCTAGACAAATGATAAACTACATATATTCTTTTAAATACATACTTATTATACATATAACGAATCGAACCCGGGACTCGGGGAATCGGGACCTCTCGTGGCAGACCAGCATGTTAACCATTGAACCACTCAGGTCATCATTCACAACGGTCGTCAATCGCAATTATTATAATTTTGCGAATTCAAATCCGAATTCACTATCACGACTACTTTCTACTATCTACTGTCGTATAAAAAAACTAGTAGCATCACAGTGTAGGAGAGATCGCCTCCCCGCATCACTATCACCTACTGCCACAGCGGAAATGTACTTAACTACAGCCATACCGCCTAACAAAACCCCAATACCCCCATTACGTGTAAAGTATGCCATCACAAAAGCGACAAATGCACCAGGAACAACCTCGAAAGCCGCTACAAGTACCAGGGTCTCATAAGTAGCGCGCTACTTGGCTTACACCAATACTCAATTAGCAAACACGCGACAAGCACTCGAGAATTGCGGACCACTGACCCTGCTTGGGGTTAACTAGGCTGGGCTTGGGTACCTGTGACATATAATATTGAACTCTATTCCCTTGACTTTAGGTTAGGTTTCAGTCAGTCACAAAGAGTGTAGGTATCGCTCCAGCTATTTTTCTTACAGATAAAATCTATAAAACTTGTTAGTAGTCAATATTTTCATGATTTTGTTACATAATGGAAATTTTGGCACAGATTCTATTTTCACGTGTGTTGAGAATTCATTCTCTGGACAAGACTACGCAAAGTGTATGTTTTCTTCTACATATTACTAAGGTGATTCTTATGAACCCAGTAAAGTCTTTTTTTCTGGATGTGAAAGTCATTGGTATCTGACCATCCGCGCCAAAATCCTTTCTAACAAATATACCTTTCGTATACACTAATCCATCAGGCACTATGACGTCACTCTTTCAAATTACTCAATATACATTCATAGTCTCATGATGATATCTACATATAATAAATCAACAGTCCAAGATAAGAGCGCGCTTTGTATTCATTAGGTGAAATGTAAGTCAAGACAAACAAATCGCTATTATATTGTGACCCTATCGCCATCGGTTTTGGCCATAGCATCCGTGTTGTACATGGCGTTACATAATTGTGTACTTATCTGCATCGGAATATTAATATAACACCGTTGGCTGTAGGGATGGGCGCAAGTTGGCGGTTTTGAGACCGAGACCCGAGAGGATAAATAAAAGAGACCAATATTCGATTTTATTAATCGTCGGTTAAGGTTATCCGATTCGTAAGCGAGAGGTACGGGGTTCGAATCCCACTGCGGTCATGTACCAATGACTCTTTTCTGAGTTACGTACATTAGTTGAATACTAATCGATGCTCTTACGGCGCGGCGGCGAGAGAAAATTCGTGATGAAACCTGCACATTCGGGCGATTGAATGTATAACCATGATCCAATCTGGTCAGGTTTCCCTGGTATCAGGGTCATGGAGGTCAGAAGGCAGTCGCTACACTGTAATTACCTGACCTGCTAAATCCTGGATCATGGTCAAAGTGGACCCCGGGCCCACGTGTGCGAGAGCACACCCGGGACATTAACGCCAAGATGATTATTATTTTTTTTTTATTCGGTTTCATTAATGTTCCTAAGATTTGGAAGTTTTTAAATGCATTAGGATTCCTTTAAAACTTGTGGCGTTTGTGAAACCGGCCATAAGTTTTCATTAATAATAATGAGTTTCCTACAGACAGGAGGTTCATGTACATTAGTGAATTCTCTTATTAGGTTGGGTTCAACAATTACATTTATTAAAAACTAAACGTAACCTGACATTTTATGTTCTGTCTAAGAGCAATATGTAAAAGAAGAAAAAGAACGAAGGAAGTAGATGTCGAATCTTCTGTGTATCGAAGTAGCACCAGCATCTTCCATTGGTCACCATGGTGTTGCCAACAATGGGATGTCAAACCCGTTTACAGTGCCCTACACGTATCTGATCCAAAGAAGGCGTCGATGTTGTTTTCAACAAAATGGCGTATCGAAAGGGCGACACTTAGCTCCGGTTTTGGCCCCCTGGTCAGATAAATTTGAGGCCCGTAGGCCACGTCCCATCCCTACATGACTGACTGTCGGTGTTGCAAGCTGCGCCCACGCAGCTCGATCGACACCATTGTTCCTTACTCGATGTTTATCTGCACGGTGGAAATTATCAATTTACAAGTATTAACAATGTTTGTGAGCGTGCTAGACAAATATTTGCTTTAGAAATATGTGAGAATAGCTGCCGTTACAACTGACTAAAATTTTATTTTAGGCTATACGTTATTCTTTCCGTTAGTCTCTGCATACCCCAACTGTGGGATAGAGGCGTGAGCTTTATGTATGTATGTTATTCTGGTGTAGGCATCTTATGTGAAAACACTATAAAGTGTCATCTGAATCTATCTAGTAATTTTTGCGTGAAGGAGTAACGGACATTTTTGAAAACTTTAAAATTAATAATAGTAAATCATTTATTCATGAAATTTAAGTCTAACATTACATTGTACTTTAGTTAAATTTAAAAGTAACTACCTATGATAAGATGTTATGAGTAGAACAATTTCAAGTCATTTACATAGTGATTTAAGCTAAGTAAATTAAGTATATACATGCTATCTTTATCATTAACTAGATGCCTAAACTAGGTAAGCAATTTACCTGTGTCTTAGGCATCGAATAAAATCATCATAATTAAAATAGTAGCATTGAGAGAGAGAAAAGGGGGGAACTGATTGGAAGATCAACAGTGCACAATTGTGTATGTAATGTAAATGGTATAGGTTTGGGAAATATGGCAATCACCATTAAAAATAATGATATTACTATTTTTCGCAATCAAAATTATAAGGCCGTGCTGTTACATCAATTGTAGGCACCTTTTTTATAGATGAAGCCCTTTCATCATCACCATCATCCCATAGGTCAATTCCGGTTTCTGATGCCGCTTTTCTACTCTGCCTCCTCCACTTCTACTGTTCTTTGACATCATGTGACAACGTATTTCTGAACATATGGATACATTCCCACCGGACTTTTGCATGTTTTTTTTTACGTGCTTCGACTACCATCTGACCCGCACAACCCGATTTTGGGTAAAGCAGATTCGTCAGAGTCTCGCTCGTCTATCAGCACTTGATCTAGCTCGTCGATCACGAGCAGGTGAGGTAGGTTTGGGCCCCAGACAAATCACAGAAAACTCATACATAATCTTATTCTATTTCCAATGAACAGATGTTGATCCGGTTTTCACTGTAGCGTAGTTCAATTACCTGCAGGTTTTTGAATCTGTGCAGGTGGAGTCGCCGGTCCAAACAACGCAAAGTACTTGCTCCACGCTGCCTTTTACCATATTTCTAAACGCAAATAAATGCCTAGGTGCAAAATTTACGATGTATTCGGAACTTTAGTATTGTGCGGTTAATACGTAGAACAATATTAATCCCAGTTTTATAGTGGAAATATTCGAGAGTATGTAACTCGATACCTTCAGGGGCTTTCGGTGTAATTTGCTTAGCGAGAATTTTAGTAGGAATATTCGTTACGAATTGTATAATTTGTAAAATTAACAGTTATGCCGAAATTCAAGAACGGGAACCCATTTTGATAGAACGTCGCTTGGCCTTGTCTCTCCAAAGTATGTATGTATTTATTACTCGTTTATTAATAAATCTAATCAGAACACCAATTAGATCGAGTTTGTCAAGTTTGAAGAATCACTCTTCTGGAAAATAGAGCTTCGCGGGGGAGCAAAAGCTTCAACAGATTTCCTGATCTCACATCGAAATCTGTACTGCCTCTACTATAGAATTGGTCCAAATAACTTTTATCTATGTTTACCTAAAACTAGATATGTAAGGCCGGTATAATACGAATGCTACACGAAGGTAAAATACAAAAACTACGGTAGCCAAAATATCTCATATCTATCTTTACATAAGACTCTCTACAAGGTTCTATTTGTCCCATTGCCACGTCGAAACGCGTTTGCATTCAAATATTTGCTACCTACCTAAAGCTAGGACCAGACCGGTCCGTGGGCTCGCCGCAGTGAAATATCGGAACTATTCCGCTCATTGCGCCAATATCTTGAGATATCTGCATCCGCGATCTGCTCGGAATTGGAATGCCCCGAATCGGAGTTGCTGGTAGGGCTGGCGAGGGTCCAGAGCCAGTTATGGCCTCAAGATTTCCTTTGGACTATGACATGGGATCGTTCAAGAGGTATATTAGAGAGCGGCGGAGCTTCAGAGGCGGGCAACGCATTGGTAGCGCCCCTGGTGTTGTTGATGTCCATGGGCGGCGGTGACTACTTTACATCAGGTGGCCCGCTTGCATGTTTGTCTGCCGTATAACATAAAAAAAGATAATCATTAACAGCACGTGACAGCCACCTGTTGGAATTACTTGTTCCTTATTTTTAGCTATTCAGTGACAAACGAGCATACTGTATACCTGATGGTAAGCGGTAACTGTCCCATGTCCCATAACATCTGCGGTGCATGCTCTTAAAGCTAGATTTCATATACCTACATACAAACGCAGATCCGTAGGTACTTACAATAGTACTTATGTCAGACTAAGAAGATATTATATAGGTATCTTGACAATAAAATGGCGCAGGCTAACCTTAACCTCCAAACTGTGATACAACTGCAAGCATTATTGGCGGGAGAAGTAGATAAGGGAATGGTACTGGTGCCCAACCTGACGGACTCCTCGGCCTTGAATCAGTCATAGCTCCAGCAAATATGACTAGAAAATCGCTGGTACAAAAGCAAAATATGTCAATAACCCTAAACTGCAATAGGGATGATGATGCCTTGGTCCATATTTTTAAATTCTAGTTATTCCATCAGTTAGATAATAGTAAAATATTAGATACGAATTTTTTTATTTATCAAAGTGACAAAGATAAAGCGTATCAAAGCTCTTGATGTCACTTCTGAGTAAAATTTCACCTCAAGCGTGACGTCACGCAACATTTCAACGCACTGCAACGGCGTTATATTTGTTTAAGTAACAAAATAAAAAATACGTGTCCAATTACTTTTGATAAAGTACCTGATGGACAAAACAAATGTTTTAGTCTTCATCCACTTTGCCTTGCCAGCCCTAAAGCGGCGCGTGCGCAGTATCCCTGCCGATCTATCGTACGAAAGCGGGTCGTTCACCCGCTATCCGATATTGGCGGATCCCCGATCCAGTTTCCAAGGTAACAATACCATCTGGATAATGTTCGGATAGAGATTGGAATTTCTGAGTAGCTAGCAAATTCAGTGCGCTATGGGATGAAATTTGTTTTCTTTTCATTTATGTCTGGACTTTTAACAATGACATCCGTGTTCATAAACAATTATTGTCTAAGTAAAGTAATGTGATTACCATGCGTTCTCACAGTTCTCGTCTGCTAAGTGAACGCACTGTGATCAATATGGCTTTATTGGTCAATTTCATTAATTTTGACGGACATATTCATATCTATCAAGTATTTTCACTTGGAGGCTAACCTGCAGGGCTATTGTCTAACTCAGATGGCATCTGAATTTGACATTATAGTACATTACGTCATCTCAGTAGGCCACTGACTATAACGTCTACCAAATTAGAGAAGTGTAAGATTATTTTATATCAAATTCAGTTGTGCACTGAGGAAGCCAATAGCCCTGCTGTGCGTTCGCGCGCACTCATCTTTCTTCCTAGTCGTGAAAACTCATCTTGTCGTCAATATCCCGGTTGTGGATGGACGACCTGAGTGGCACAGTGGTCAACATGCCGGTCTGCCACGCAAGAGGTTCCGGGTTCGATTCCCGGCCGGGCAGAAATTGAAATGATGAATTTTAATTTCTGTTACGGGTCTCGGTGTTCTATGTATAATAAGTATGTATTTAAATTGTATTTAAGTAAAATATCAGTAATCTAGCACCCATAGCATAAGCTTTGCTTAGTTTGGGGCTAGATGGCGCTGTGTGAATTTGTCCACAATTATTTATTATATTGTGCTCTCGTGCAATAGTCCATTTTGACAATGATCCAGGATTTTGCAGATCAAGTAATTACAGTAGAGTGACTGCCATCTCACCTCGGTGACTCATAACTTGACCAGATTGGATCATGCTTACACATAGTTTCATCACGATGCTTTCCCTCAACTTAAAAACATCGGTTAGTGTTCAACTAACATCTCACAGGTGAGATGGCGGTCAAATGCTTGCCTTGCAAAAAAAAAAAAAAAAAAAAAAAAAAACTAATGTTCGTTGAAATTAATATAACTATATTAGGTACACATGTATCTGGCTTTTGCATAAGTGCTAATTGTTTACGTTGGCGACTGCAGTGGGTGTGCCTTAGCTCCGGAACTATCAATATTGGTAAATAGCAGGATGTAGGTGTCTGGGATGTTATGATTACGGAATCATAATGGGAACTACAGGATACATCGTTTCCGTAATATTTACGTTAAGGTTTGTTTCCGGGTATCAGTAAATTTAGTAATTCTACGGTTTTTAATAGTTCATCTGCTGGAACAATTATATTATATTCTTGATTTGTAGCTATAAAGTTGTCATTACATTTTAGATGACTACATCCAAGTGGTCAGTCCAGGATCCGCTATCCGACTCACTGTCTTCCATTTCGTCCGGCCTTGTGCATTCTCGCGTCGTAAGACATCGGTCATTACATTTTCTAGTCATTATTCATGTTTTATGAAGTCCCTTTACTTTAAAATATTGGTGTTCCTGGTCGTGTCCTGCCAGAGGAACGTATTTTAGGGTCCGCAACGGCCCTAGTGACACCACTGGTATAGCAAACGTCCATTTGCTACAGAACTTACCATCGGGCTGTAGCCGTAGGTACGCTTATTTGTTATAGTATAAAAAATACCCAGGCCACACAAAACTAATATTTGCCTAAGTGTTTTTAGTAGGTATAAGGCGCTATCTTAATTGGTAACAGTCGTGCGACGGGTGATTTTGAGGTCTCCTATTTGATAGATTTTATAAAGGAGTGAAAAATTGAGATGCAACCACTATCAAAGGACATATCCAGTTAAACTGAACTTCAGAAATTAATATTAACGATCGCGCCAAATCAAAAGATAATGCAACATAATATTTGACACAAAATATGGAGCACTAAAGAATAATCATAAACTGCTACCTTAGGCACTAGCCGGAAGCTATAACCTGTGTCCTGGCACTAACTCTTTACGATGCACTAAAATAAGGACTAAGGTGTCCTGATATATGACAACGGCGGGGCTAGTGTTACCAGCATTATTTTACGAGCTGATATAGTTAGAAAGGTGTGCTAAGAGATATTCTGTAAAATTCTGTCTAATATCCGCGTTTTGTACAACTAAATATGTGGACGATCATTACAGAATAAATAAAAATAAATACTTTTTATTTTTATATAAAAATGTATGTTAAATGGCAGATGTGATAAGAACATAAGAAGTTTTGTTGCCCTGCTTCTCAAACTAGCAATAACCTGTGTCTTGGAAATCAGTGAAATCACTAATGGCGCCACATCACATTTTAGATTGTGGTAAACAATAAAAAGCTTGGGAAAGAAAAGAAATATGAGATTAAAAAGAAACACTACATAATCTTAATAGAAAGTTAATTAAGAATAAGTAGGCAATAACAATTTTATCTGTATTTTTTTTGTCCAGTTGAAAAGCACTTTCGGTCTTTCCCGTTGCTGGTGTGGTCTTATATTTTTTCAACGCTTGCTCGTCAAAAGCATTTTTGTTTCATCCTTTGGGTACGGTCCCTGTGGGTAGAACCGGGAATAAATATTTTTATTTTAGAATTTCTGTCTTCAGTTGTCTGTGTTTAGAAACCGCCCGCCGTATAAAACTCGTGAACATTGGTACCTAATGTAATGAACGACCAACGTGGTCCATCTGTACCTATTATCATCACCACCAAACAAGTTTGATGTGATCTGAGATCACCACAGAACTGTCCTCCAAATACCCCTAAAATCAAATTTGATACATTGAAATGGTCAAGTCTTCGATGTTCTACACTGTTTTACTGTTGATACGAAATCGAAACTGTATGAGATCAGATAATCCAATGAACTGCATTAGATAATGCAGATGTAAACATCATCCACAAGCTCTTAGCTCGATCATCATCAATTACGATATCATCGAGACCGGAATGAGAGCGTACAATGCCACTCTGACATTCGCCGAGTTGCATAACAGTGCAAGTGAATGCATAGCCTGGCAAACTTTGCGTCAGGTGAGAAAGGCGGTGGCTCTCAAAGTTTGCTTTTGATAAGATGTTGGTTTACCATAGTCCTGCTAGTAACAACGTATCTTTTGCCTTTGCGGAGAAGCCTAATCCTTACAGTGACAATGTACTGCATTTTTGTTAGGATAAAAGCCGGATAGTTGGCCCAGTGTTGAATACACTATGATGCTGGTGGCGTTAGCGCTTTACCATAATTAAAAGTGGTATGTTTTGATACCGACATATTTCTTAATAACAGAGCTTTTTTGAAAAGAAGAACTATCTGGATTATACCTTACATGAAATCTAATTTTTTTTTTTTTTTTTTTTTTTTTTTGTATATTTTACAAGGCAAGCATTTGACCGCTATCTCACCTGTTGGTAAGTGACGATGCGGTCGAAGATGGAGCATGCCTGTCTTGGAACAGCCTATTCACTCCAGCCTTGAAGGCATCCAGATTATATTGATCAGGAAACACACTCGCAGACAACGCGTTCCACTCCTTAGCCGTACGCATTATAAAGGTCGAGCCAAAGCGGCTCGTGTGGATAGCTGGAACATCCACGACATAAAGTGCATGAACCACAGGTATTATGGCCTATGGGTGTCAGATACTACATTCCAATAGGTGCGACGATTTCTCCGAGACAAGAGTTTAACTCCTAAATTATAAATAGAAACTGGACGCGGCAAGACGAGGACAAGATGCTTTGGCGCCTGAAGGAGTAAATAGAATAGACAGATTTAGAGTAATAATGATAAAGAACTCTGAGGCATGTAAATGCACCCCTGATATGCTATACTGGCGGGCGCTTTACGGATTGTTCTATGATAAGAATATACACTCCTACACTACAATTTGGAGACTTTTTAAGATTAATCAGTTAATATAACATTTCAGTCGTATCCATCATGTCTCGCACACCATATATGCGTCTCTATTCTCCACCGCGACCACACACTGTGAAATAGTGTTGCCAATAAAAAAACACGTCAAAACAAATACACAGTAGTTGTGATGCTTGTCTGGGCTCTATTAATTTCGCAATAACGCATTGTTTGACGCTGCGTCTCGTAATTCGAAAGGACTCCGCCAAAAAGAGAACCCACGACGCCCACCTCACAGGAGGTATTGCGTTACAGCTTTTAGTGTATACCTACTGTTCAGGTTGCAGATATTTTATCCAGACATTTTGTACAGGTAGTAGATTGATTAGGTAGGCCAGGTTAGTCTAGTAGACTAGATTGATCTGCGGGGCTATTGTCTAAGTCAGTTGAAAACTGAATTTGACATTTAAAAAATTCTACATTACGACATCTACGTTGGCCACTGTCTATAGCGTCTACGAAATTAGAGAAGTGTAAGATTTTTTTTGTGGCCGTTTGTGGCCGGCATATGTGGCCGTGTGGTGTCCGGCAGAGTAGAATAGCACCAACCCCTTACATTCATGGGTGTCGTACAAGGCGACTAATGTTTTCGAGGCAAAAGATCAAGAGTCTCCGTAGTCTGGAAAACGGGCAGCAGCATGTTCCATTATTATATTTAAACACTGCGATCTCCAACCCGCCGGCCAAGCGTGGAGATTATGGGAATAACCTCCCCTTTCGTGGGAGAGGCCCTAAGTCCTGCAGTGGACTGTTACGGGCTGTGATGGTGATGATGAAGATTTTTTTTTGTCACATTCAGTTGTCCACAGAGATAGCCAATAGATCTGTGGATCTAAAAAGGCCACATTAGCGTTTCATATTATGATTCATATTAGAGTGGCACAAACTTATCTGATCCGATGGCCAATACTGGAACTAAGTGACGCCATTTTGAAATGTCACTTTGTCGTTACCGTCCCGATAAGTTTGTGCCATTCTAATATGAATCATAATTTGAACCGCTTATGTGATCTTTTTAGATCCCCAGATCTATTGGCTGTATTAGTGGACAACTGAATTTGACATAAAAAAAATGTTACACTACTCTAATTTCGTAGACGCTACAGACAGTGGCCAACGTAGATGTCGTCGTGTAGAATTTTTTAAATGTCAAATTCAGTTTTCAACTCACTTCGACAATAGCCCCGCAGATCAATCTAGTCTAGTCTACTAGACTAACCTGGTCTACCTAATCAATCTACTACCTGTCCCTACGTTAGAAAGTATAAAATAAGATGTATAGGCTAGATAAGATAGGTACCTACTTAATAGAAGGCGATCAATTATGTATATTGACTAGTTTTGGCTTCGTATGTACTTACACGCGTACGATAGATACGACGATACGAATTCTAACTAGACCCATGTGCATAATTTTTAACCTCCGACGAAAAAAGCTTCTCTCTCCTTTACTCGTATAGTATTTATATGGTTATGTATTCTTGCTATCTTACCCACTCACCACGTTTATTTATATTTATTTATTTTCAGTTATCTATCTATTTATCTGTACATTATCTCTGGTTTGGTTATAGTTGCATAAACGGTTCCACTCCTCCTTTTTGTCTAGAAGCTTCTCTTGCACCGCCTATCTTTTTCTTTATCCATCATCTCCTGGTTGACTGGTAGATAAGGCTATTTTAGATTTAAGTCCGCCACTGTACTATTTTGTGCATGAAGATTTAATAAATAAATAAATAAATAAATAAAAAAGAAGGCTGTTATTAGTTTGACGTATCTATCTGTGTATGTGTGGAGTGAGTCTGTTTGTGGCATCGTACCTCACGAATGGATGGACCGATTTTGCTGCGGTTTTCTTTATTTGAAAGCTAGTATAATTGATATGGATCTTAGCTTTGCTTCAATAAAATTATTTGTGTACCTATATGTAAAAATTGTCGGGGGTTATCCGACCTTTTCTGTCGGTAAGGTCATATTTACCGCTGACATCCGTATAGATATGTAATACACAGTAATAGTGATGTATGGGACAATCTAAATAACAAAAACAACGCAATATGCAATAAATATGCAAATCAAGTAACTATAGCGAATCAATTATTTATCAATTGTAAGTACGATGGTAGAGGTCCGCTATACACTTTGGAAGTAGATATAGCTATCAATTCGTGTCAAATCTTTTAAACTAATAAACTACAAAACAAAAAAAATAATAATCATCTTGGCGTTAATGTCCCGGTTGTGCTCTCGAGAACGAGGGCCCGGGGTCCGCCTTGACCATGATCCAGGATTTGGATAATAAACTACAAAAGATACTGGCTAAAACCCATCCTTAAGTAATCGGCGATGATTGTACTTGTATACATAGTATAATACAAAGTCGCTTCGAATACATATATGTATCTGTGTACGCATAAATCTCATATACTTCGCAACGGGCCAGAAGACGCAGCGTGTGGCCTACATAAGGTGGACCGAAGACCTGGTAAAGATGTAGGTACCAGCTGGATGCGGAAGGCAAAGGACCGGTCTTTGTGGAGATCTTTGGGTGAGACCTATATCCAGTAGTGGGCGTCTTTCGGCTGATATGATGATGATGAACGGATTTTAATGCGGTTTGCAACAATAGATAGAGTGATATATTATAGGGTAGGTAGGGGTAAACTAGGTGTACGCCAATGAAGTCGTGCAGGGTCTACTGGTACGCTAATAATCTCACCTTCACCTTATTCAAGAGTATAAATAGTAAATTACCTTAACTGCTACCTAGATTAATACCTTTTTTTAGTAGAACGGGCTATAGATTAGTACCTTATAAAAAGATAATGCTATATTATAGCTTGAAGCTGGACAACAATCCTTCCAAAGCTCACAGCGAGTCATGGTAACACCACGCTTGACTGACGGCACAATGAGGTATTAACCCAATTTACTGAGACTATAATCGAATATTTTAATAAATTAATCGTCTAATAACTAATTTAAATGTTACTAAATAATGTCTAGTTGCTTAGGTACAGTGCTGTGTCTTAATAATCTTTAGTTTTAATAGCAAAGTTAAAGTCAACACCTGTTATTCAAATAACAAATCATCTTTGCGTTAACGTCCCTGTTGTGTTCCGCGCACGAGGGTCCGGGGTCCGCCTTGACCATAATACAGATTTGACAAATCGGATAGTTACAGTGGAATGATTGCCGACTAACCCCCGTGACCCTGCTACCCGGCGATCCTCACCAGATTGGATCGCGGTTACATCTTCAGTTGCCTGATTGTGCAGATTTCATCGCAATGTTTCCCCTCACCGTAAGAGCATCGGTTAGCATTCAACTAATGTATATGTATAACTCAGAAAAGAGTAATTATTACATTGCCGTAGAGGAATTCAAACCCGGTACCTCTCGCTTACGAGCCGGATGCATGAACCACTCGGCCAACTCTCCTTACGCTCCTGCTACACCTGAAATTCAAATAGGGTATAAAAATACAGTTATTCCAAGCTCAACGACTTAACCAATTAAACCCCTTAACGTTTCCAAACACGAAACATAACCCCGCAAGTGGCGAGCTTATCACCCAAGCCGATCGCTTACAGATAGCTTAAAGGCAACGCGTAGTCTCAGAATAAACATGTACCGAATCATCGTCAATTATAAACCTGTATTTCGATCCTACAATGAGATACCGGGGATTGGAATGACAGAAACAAATGACTTAATAAGTGTAGTGTAAGAAGACCTCGACTATACCTGATAAAGCGTTTATTAACCGAACCTTGTCAAGCCTTCATTGATATTAGAATAAATAATAATAATCTTGCTGTCAATATCCCGGTTGTGATCTTGCGCGTGAGGGCCCAGGGTCTGCTTTGACAATGATCCAGGATTTGGCAGCTGTCTGCCATCTAACCTCCATAACCATGATATAAAGGAAACCTGACCATTTGGATCACGGTTACTAATTGTGCAGGTTTCCTCACGATATTTTCTCGAACTGTACGATAGTAGTACTCAGTTCGTAATAGGTATGCATAAACACGATCATGTATAAAAGATAGCTAAGTTCTTTACTCTTAGAGTTTTTTACTGATTGGGACTAGTTTAACCACATACATAGATAGAGACATTTTGTCGCGGCAGGTCATTCTCGATTTTAGACTATTTCGAGAAACGTCATGTTCTGGGTTACTTATCTTGAGACTCTCTCCTAGGTAAAGACCTCAGTTAGGTACTAAAGTTCGGTCGCAGAGCAGGTTGAAATTTGTACATTGACTGGTCTATATGTCTCTGTTGATTCAAGGACGCGAAACTGTGCGATGCATTACCTATGTTAGAGAGACAGATAGTAACAGATTAATATATGAATTTCTTCATTCTCCGCGACCGCACTTTAGACGATCGTACAACTGTGTACTGGTATTATAATAATACTAATTCAGTCTCGTTAAGTAACATAGCTTTATCCTAAATCCTTTGCTGTAGGAAATAACACTCGGTCAGCACTTTATTGCTAGGGTACGACGATAAAAGAGGCAAAGAGTGTCAAAGCTTTTAAGGTTTACGCTGTTAACATTCTCCTTAGAAATGTAAGCATGCTACAAAGTTAGACATTTACAAAAGCTTGTCACATGGAGCCTAGAGACCTCCTAATCGTTTATGTTACAAGTACCTATGGACGACTGTAACTTATTACTGCCTAGTTATAGATAGATAAATATGTAATTGCTCATAAATAGACAACAATACGTGATTACTTAAACTTCGTTTCAAACCAATTTTCCGATGTAAACAATAACCGCTAATCGCTAACTACTAATACAAGAAAAAAAGTGAATTTACAATTTCACACCACGGGTCATTAATTTTATTTCAATATTAAATAACGACTTAGAATCTTCATCATCACAGCCCATAGCAGTCCACTGCAGGACTTAGGGCCTCTCCCACGAAAGGGGACGTTATTGCCATAATCTCCACGCTTGGGAGGCGGGTTGGAGATCGCAGTGTTTAAATATGACAATGGAAAAAGCTGCTGCCCATTGTCCAGTCTACGGAGACTCTTGATCTCTTGCGTCGAAAACATTAGTCGCCTTGTACGACAGCCACAAGTGTAAGGGGTTGGTGCTATTCTACTCTGCCGGACACCACACGACCTACCACTATTATAACGCCTACCACTTATATAACAATCTACAAATCACCTATAATTGTATTTTTTATTGTTCCATTTGTTTACATTGATGGAACATTAGTTTGAGACAGTTCTAACAATAAGAAAATACTAAGGTAGTTTAAAAAAAACACATTCGGTGGAATTTGATCCTACTATACGGATAGATACCCAGTTGTAACTAACCTAACCACAGAGAAAGAAAAAGTCGGTTAACCCCCAACCAAGTTTCATCATCATCATCCTGGCGTCATGTCCCGGTTTCGCCCCCGCGCAGCACGCGAGGGCCCAGGGTCTGCCTTCCTGCTATTCCTGGCCCACCTCGCTCGGTCTTCGGCATCTCTCGTGGTGAGCTTATTGGCACGCATATCGTTCTCGACTACGTCAAGCCATCGCTTCTTGGGCCGGCCTCTCCTTCCCGTGCCCGGCGGGGGCGGCATGGCCAGACACTTGTTCCCCACATAACTTGCCGGTCTGCGCAAGACGTGGCCATACTATTGAAGGCGGTACTCTTGCAGCTTATTTGCGATGTCACGGACGCCAAGGCTACCCCGAATGTGAGCGTTTCGAACCCGATTCTTCCGACTAACCTAACCTAACCTAACCCGAACCCATAACCAAGTTTACTTAAGTTCAAATATTTTCTAAACCACACAACCGATTTTAACGACACAAAGCTAAGAACCATCTTGATTAAACTGGCTCTCGAATAGAAAAAAAAAAAAAAACATATTGGCGTTAATGTCCCGGTTGTGCTCTGAGAACAAGGGCCCGGAGTCTGCCTTGACCATGATCCAGGATTTGGCAGGTCAGGTAATTACAGTGGAGCGACTGCCATAAGAGCGTCGGTGGCCCGCCATGTACCAATGACTGTTTTCTTAGTTATGTACATTAGTTGAATACTAACCGATGCTCTTACGGTGAGGGAAAACATCGTGATGAAACCTGCACATTCAGGCGACTGGATGTGTAACCATGATCTAATCTGGTCAGGTTCCCCTGGTAGCAGGGTCATGGAGGTCAGATGGCAGTGACTTTCAAATAGAGAAAACTTCACCCAAATCGGTCCATCCATTCGGGAGCGACAATGCCACAAACAGACACACGTTAAACTTTTAGCACCTCTCTCGTCGTGGTTTAAAAATACACGTTCACACAATTAAATCACCACATTTCCGTTTCAAAGAAATACTGCAATTGCTGGAAGCTAACATTCGCAAGAAATAGTGCAAAGCAACACTAGCTGCAACGAAAAAACAGAAAACCGAAGGATAGCATAATCGCTTAACCCATCGACCGCTCACGCAAAGGTCACTCGAGACAATCAGGTACAATTCAAAAGCATAAGTGCATTAACTAACTGGAGAGATTTTCGTTGGAGAGTACAACATGGAGTTCTTAAAGAAAAGGTTTTTTCGGGGTCGGCAACGCGTGGGTGATGCCTTTGGTATTACAAATGTCTAGAGGCTGTGGTGACTAAGAAGTTGCCATAGCCATACACATGGTAAGTACCATCAAGCAGGCCGGAAGCTTATTTGCCACCTTAGTGGTAGAAAAAAACTCTTTTAGATAATATTTCTTAGAGTACCTACTACTAAGACCTTATTTACAACGTTACAACAAATAAATAAATATGAATATGAATATTGAATATGGAGAAATCTATAGCTCATCCTTTACCTCAGGATTTAATTTATAAAATCAACGTCGAACAAAAATTAATTCCATAAAATTCCACTAAAAATAATTAACATCCACCTAACCCTTCCTAATCATCGTTAATTTGTCCTATAAATTTCAAAATCTGCACGGGAATATAGTTCTTAAGGTGGTAATGCACTTACGCTCTTGAATTGTACCTACATTCTCTTTTTACGTAGCCGGGAAAGTGGAGGCCATTGTTTTTATCTAAAACTGGTGCGCGCATGAAGTTATAGGTAAAAATGGAGGGAATACTTCGAACAAAAACTGCGTTTTTTTTTTCAGAACTAACCTAACGAATAATAGACATCATAGGTGACCGGAGAGCTGGCTCGTTCCTCGGACAAAGAATAAGCATTGCCTTTCAACGAGACAACGCAGCCAGCTTTCTGGGCACAAATCGGGGGACAGCGACTTTTTAAATTGTCAATACTTGCTATAAGTAGTGCTTCTTTATGTTTTTTCTCTCTACTTCTTTCATTTATGTTATTGTTTTCCAAGACAGACGGAAATATTTACCGCGCGGGTAGATAATGGGAAGTGTTTCTTTCACTTCGACATGATCAAATGTTAAGTTTTAACCAGAAACATTTGTCTATAGGAAGTGATAGTTTGTGTATGAAAACAAAGATTCATACACAAACAGACACAAGAGACACTCCTGATTGTTCTCTTCACCTTCACCTACAACTCCATGGGTGCGCGTGAGCACGTCCGAGGCGAAAAGTTGGGCGTTGAACTTGGCATGACGCTAAGTCGCTGTTTTTTTTGTTAAATTGTTTGCTACGTTGTTCAAACAGTTTTTATTATTTTTTTTACTAGTGGGCCCGGCGCGACTTCGTTCGCGTGGCGTCCTACCCCTACCCTACCCTACAGTACCCTACACCTACCTACCTAATCTACAAATATCCCACACTACCGTACTACACACTACACTTACCTACCTTTTTTCTTTCTTCTTAAATCACTCTATATTATTATTTTGATGTAAACCGCATTAAATTACGTTGCGTAGTTTAAAATATCTAAGCGCATATAGATACATAGAAACAGACGGCAAGAAGCGACTCTGTTTATAATATGTAGTGATGTTTGTTAATGAGACACACGACCAGACAGACCATCTAATGGTAAGAGGAAACTGTCGCCCATAACATATATTATACGAGTCATGCTGGTGGTTTGTTTGTCCTGATCGAGAACATATTTCACACCGACTCAAGCTCAACTCGTTTGAGTTCGTTTGCTCGAGAAAGCTTTGGCCGCGTGGCCAATTTGAGCACAATCAATTTATTCGCGAAAAAACTCAAACTATTTGCTACGAGTC
Organism: Blastobasis adustella; assembly: GCA_907269095.1. Classification (NCBI taxonomy): domain Eukaryota; kingdom Metazoa; phylum Arthropoda; class Insecta; order Lepidoptera; family Blastobasidae; genus Blastobasis; species Blastobasis adustella. The sequence continues at coordinate 7,532,244 of OU026132.1, forward strand.
ATATGACAAACAAAAAATTGTAAGTGGGTCGCCTGATGGAAAATGGTCACCGCTGCATATTCATGTAAGTACGTAAATTAGACCAGCGGTATCGAAACACCATTGCGTTTCACACCTCTTAAATACCGGGAAACGTTTTCCCAGCAACTAGGCAAATAGGTCCATTAACTAGCAAAGCCACTATTCCCTATCACATGCAGCACTGGAGCTGTTTGTTTGTCTGTTTGTCTGTTCGCGCATCACGCAAAAACTACTGAACGGATTTTGATTCGGTTTGAATAGTCTGAAGTAGCTTGAAGTCCAGATAAGTAGAACTAGAGATACAGCTTGACCGCCCCGTACTAGCATTCATACAATACGGAGGTCATTTAGAATGGTCACGCGGGCAAAAGCTAAACTTTTATAAAAATTATTTCGCTTTCGAAAAGCTAATGTAATATAATACTGTTTGGCTGCGGTATTAAGGTGGACGTATTTCCCCACTCGAGCGGCATAAATTCGGACGAAATATTTAGTCCCTTAGTCATTCATTCATTGCATAACATGGTATTATAATAACATCAGATCTTAAATATTGCCAAGGGTATCGCATCCCGCTATGCCCAGGTAGGGCCAACTCTTGTCCAAACGAAATTTCTAGAACAACAAACAGTCTCGCAACAAATTCTGTACCCGAATTCGCAGACCCCAAAAGCCATACCTAAAAACCGCAGTGTGTTCCCTGTTCCCAGTGACGTTATACCATCCCGTGCGGGGCGGGAGGGGGCGGGCCGGCGGCCTTGGAAGGACGTGTGCGTTGCGCCCGCGCAGCTTGACCGTACAGGCCGTAGACGCCTTATAGACATATCAAGAATAGGGTTAATACGTTCTCAAACCTAAGGTCGCATCGGAAGTATGTGTACCGGATGCCCGAAAATGAACTCTATTTTCATATAGAGGTATTTGTTATTCGCGGATCGCACTATACTGTACACACTTATCAGTTATAGGCATACAGTTCATTTTCGGGCAACAGCTACTGATAAATATCGCGTCCGATGGACGTTTCTTATAAATGTGATGGCGACCTTAGTACTAGCCTACCTACCTATGACGTGGGGATGCCGAAGACCGGTCGTAGTGGAGGCAGAAAAGTAGGAAAGCTGACCCGTAAGCCGGAATAGACACTAACATATGATGGTGATGAGTGGAGGTGATAGAGTTATTTTAGGGGGCGACGGACGCAGTTTAGAACTATTAGTACAAACTAACAGACGCTTTTGAAGACTACGGTGACTGCTTGAGTTTTTCGCGGACAAAATCGCAGGCAAAATATAGTGGGCAATAAGCCTGTTCATCAAAGTGGTATTTACTATGATCACCATAATTGGCCCCAGAGGCTAACTTTAATAATCAGTAATCAGTTATCATAAGTCAAACCAAGGCCTGGCACCTATTTGTGACACCAATATCGTCAATGGTCAGTCCTGCATGCGGGCTGTTCGGTCTGCAACGCTACGGCTGGGTCCACAGGTTTTTTACTATAAATTTTTTATCGATGATACGAACGACCCCTCTTTGTAGAGTAGATAAATGATGCAGAGGCAACAAGTTTTATGATTGGTCAATTTTAGTCAACCATTAGTGGTAGATTGATATTCTCTACTTCTAACTTTGGCGCAAAATTAAAAATTCAGTAGTGCCAAGAAGACAATAGCATTGAATATGTCGGGGAGGAACAGAAATAGGAACTTTTATTAACTTTGTTTATATTCGGGCATAGGATACCACTCCTCCAATTAAAGAAAAAAGTCTATTTACCAATTAGAAAAAAAATATGACCACATTTGGTTAAATATCACATTTAGATTTTATTATAATTCCACTACCTTAAGATTGTGAGCAATAAAATTGATTTATTGTCTTCAGTCTTCATTACTCTTGGCGCATTATTGAATCACCAGGAGACCCATTATTTAATTCCTCGCATCCACGCGAGAGCTCGCCTTCTAATGCCTTTTCAGATAGGCAGCGCACGCAAGTCCTCGCGTGGATGTGAACGGTTCAAAAATGCTTAGGTTAAAGAAGATGTCTCTGCGCTGCGCTACTCTATGCGATCGAGAGGGATCGCTGCGCGCGCGCAGGTTTTTGTGCGCGCCGAAGCGCAGGCGCAGCTAACGGCCGCCCCATTGGACGCGCTCCGGTCCGTTCCACGTTTGAAGGAGTCACTAGGACTGGCAACTGTAGCCTAATTACCATTGCGTTCTATCTACAGCATATGCTGAGCTTAGTTCTAGTTTGGCATGACACTATTCACCATTAATTTTAATTGAATGTACCCTAGTTATAACATGTTATACCTATAATTGTTGATATTTTTAACTTCTTTGATATAATTGTAGTAATTGCCAAATAAAATCTATGTTTTAAACTGTGCTATTAGCCGAATATGCAACTATAACGTTGGTAACGTATATTATCGGGTTATTCGTAATCTAAGATGCGAGGTAAGAAACCAGATGAATACTTTTAAAATTCGCGGCGCTTGGCGGCAGAAATAGATAACACGGTGGTACTCACCCAGGCGGACTCCTCAGGCTTGACAGAGTCCTACCATCTGATAAATACTTTGGGGCACTGATGATGGCACTGTGTGAATTTGTCCACAATTCCTGAACCTTTCCTTAACCTGGACCTTTTCCTGATATCGACAGGTTAAGGCACCCACGTATACCTGGGGCTTACGCAGCAGTCCATCAGTAGTCTATTACCATCTGATAAATACGTTGTAGCTAGATAGCGCTGTGTGAACTTATCCACGATTACTTATTAATTATCTATCTAATATTGTTCCAGGCTGGTTCTCAGCGTGCGGGTGTCGCGGGGGCGCACTGGCGGCGCCCCGGGGCTCCGTGGCCGCCGTGCTGCGAGCGCGGGCCTTCGCTCTGGTCTCTCCGCGAGCGCTCTCCGCCTACCGGGCGAGGCCTAGTGCAGGTGAGGATGGACATCACATCACAAGTGTATCCGCGACACAGCTCGCGCCACGAGAGAGCGTCTGTTTCCTTCTCTCAATACTAAGATGAAAGAGATAGCAGTATCTTTGTCGCGCTTTTCACTGCTGGCCATAGGTCTTCCCCACAGGTATCCACAAGGGCCGGTCCTGAGTCTTCCGCATCCAGCTGGTACCTGCGACCTTTATCAGATCATCGGTCCATCTTGTGGGAGGCCTGCACATAAACCGAAAGACAGACAGTGTCAGCTGGGCATATGCCTCCGTCAGAGATCTCCACAACAGCTGGTGGTGCGCCTTCCGCATCCAGCTGATACCTGCGATCTTTACCAGATCATCGGTCAGATCATCTTGTGGGAGGCCTATCCACGCTGCGTGTGAGGACTGACAGGGATAGATATATTGATCGCTTACTCATACGCCAGATTCCAAAATCGCCGGAGCCCAAAGTTGTCGGTTTTCTAACCCGTCGGCTTCCAAAGGCGTGGGAGTATACTTTCCCACCTCTAAAACTCTGGCTAGTTAGGATCTGGAGCACTTTTTCCAGTTGGGATTTAGTACTGTGGATGGCCGCCGTGTGGTGCAGGTCTTGTGGAGGTGTTTAACAGGACCAGGGTTTACTATTCCAACATACTTACTATCTTGCCTATCCAATGTACTTACTATCGTTGTCAATCCAACATGCTACCTACACCAAACCAACATACCGACTATTCATAATATCATCTTGGTGCTAGTAACCCGGGTTATGCTCTCGTGCGTGAGAGCCCGGGGTCCGCCTTGACCATGATCCACGATTCGGCAGATCAGGTTATTACAGTTGAGCAACTGCCATCTGACCTCCTGAGTGTTCAACTAATGTACACATGGCGTAACGTGCTACATGGCGGCACTGGGAATCGAAATCGATAGAACTACCTCTCGCTTACGAATCCAACCCTCTAACCATTAGGTCACTGACGCTCAGACCATGGTGTAGGGTACAACCTGACAAAACATAAGTACATTATCAACTTCAAGAGCATAAGTACATTATCAACTTAAATACACATTCCTGTGCAGCTGTTCTAAGCACGATACTGCGGCAGAGCTGATCTAAGAGACAGAGATCAGCTCGCCCCCGCGCTTCTGAAAGTTGACTTTATATTTTACTACATTAAGATTAGTATCAACTTCCTAGCTGCCTCCTAGATCGACCCTGCCGCAGTGTCGAATGTAGCCGCCTATATGTTGTGTATTGTCAACAGAAAGCGGCCGCGGTTTGCAGTACGAGCGGGCGGCCGCGCGGCCCGGGACGCCGCTGCGGCTCGCGGGAGTGTTCGCGGACGGCAGCAAAGCCAAGGCGCCAAAGTACGCACAGCTGATCGACCCCCAGGGGAATGTGAGTAGCTGTTCTTATTTTATTTCTACTTACATAGACATAGACAAATACACCTCAGAATAAAAAATTGAAATTAGGGCAAAGTAGGGCGATGTGACGTCGAACCAAACTGGACCAGCCTAAACGGTATGCTGTGAAGGGCAACAGCCAATCACAGCGCTAATTTTCAGGTTGACCCAGAGTTCGATGCGCCTACTATGCGAACGAAGTACTTAAAACATTTTTATGTGAATATATTATGTTACACACAAGTATCAGATTTTACATCAATTATGTTATACAGCTCCAAATACTTAAACTAATAAAGTAAACCAAACAACTGTCTTAAACGCCTTAGAGCTGCAAAAGTAGCAGGGATGCTTACACATACGTAGAGTCTGTCTCTAACTAAATTTCCATCCATGTCATCATCATCATAACATCCGGAAGACGCCCATTGCTGGGCACAGGCTTCCCCAAATCTCCACAAAAGCCGGTACTGTGCCTTCCGCATCCAGCCGGTGCCTGCGATCTTTACTAGATTGTCGATCTACTTTATAGGAGGCTTACCCACGCTGCGTCTTCCGGTACGTAGTCGCCACTCGAGAACTTTACTGCCACATCGGCCATCTGTTCGGAAATAACTAAAAAACTGGATTAATGAACTTGTAAAAAAAGAAATCTAGATTGTCTCTTAATTCTAATCGAATTGAGAAGTACAAGAGAACATTAAAAAAGTGTTTCAATTGAGTTTTAAAAGCCTATTTTAGTAGTTACCGGTGAAGTTCAGACAGACCGACACCGCGGTACAGCTTTTAGTATAGCTAACGTTGAACTCTAATAACAATAAACCTGAAATTAGTTTAGCAGTTAATTACGCTTTGTATCGACCAATAGGTACTACTTTTTAGTACTTGACAAGGTTTCATTGTTTCTTTTTTTTTTGTAATTCTCTGTGCCGCGTTTAAAACTAAAAAGCGCGCAAAACATAGTAAGCGTTTCATGTTTTGGCCGGCCGCATAGGTATATTCGTTTTCTGTTAGGATGGGTTTAGGAATATATACGAATTTCTAACTCGACTTATTAAGATCAAATAAAATATTTGATTAGTTTGAAAAACGAAGCACATGGAATTCATATGACGACCTGAGTTAACATGCCGCCACGCAGAGATTCCGGGTTTGATTCCCGGCCGAGCAGAAATTTAAAAGATGAATTTTGGTTTCTGTTACGGGCCTGGGTGTAGTATGTATAATAAGTAATTATTACAAAAAATCGTACATAAGTGGTTTATCAGTTCTCAATCACCCATTACACAAGCTTTATGCTTACTTTGGGTCTAGATGGCGCTCTGGAATTTGTCCAAGCACATTTATTATTTATTTATTTATTATATTAGGTACTCTAATATCTTCTTTCCCCAATAATGGCATCGGAACATCACACACCAACCACCACAAAATCGCATGGTTGCAGCCAGAGCAAACGGCTACAGTTAAAAGATACACCACTATGCTAACTGGATTCTAATGGGATAGCCTTTAATGGCATATTCAAGGCTTTAAACAGCCTCCATAGAGGCCACCGACGACGGACAGCTGGACAGAAGTTCGCATTTTATAGGCCTCTAGTAGTGTAATGAATCTCTATGCGAATGGTGCAAGTTGTGGGCGAATGTGAGAGTGTTTACTTTGAACTATGACATGGGATCGTTCAAGAGGTATATTAGAGGTCTCCTTAGAGGCGGGCAACGCATTGGTAGCGCCCCTGGTGTTGGTGATGTCCATAGGCGGCGGTGACCACGCACTATCAGGTGGCCAGCATGCTTATTTGTCAGCAGTGTTACATACAACACAATGAAAATCTTGGATGTTCTTGTTAGTGCAACCTGTATATTTATTGTCTGAATCGTAGATGTCGCTAGTTACTGCTACCCGACAATTCGTCAGTGACGACTGGTTTAATTATCATCATCGCCTTAGCTGTCAATCATGGCTTCTTTCATGCCGTCCGTGGACGCGTGTGAACTAGAGGGTAAAAACGGCTTATACTTTTCCGTAGCAGATACAATATCAGAATTTACTGGTTCAGTATCCTTAACAAGTGTAGTAAAGAAGTTAATGCTTCGATCGGTGTATTTAACAACATTTTCGACATACTTATTGTGGATCTTCCCATCCTGCGCCATCTCCTGCCAATCGAGGATTCCTAGTGCGTGCAGGTCTTTTAGGACTTCAACCATCCAGCGATATCTGGGTCGCCTGACCGGACGACGTCCGCTCGGCCGTACCAACATAACATTCATCATCACAGCCCGTAACAGTCCACTGCAGGACTTTGGGCCTCTCCCACGAAAGGGGAGGTTATTGCCATAATCTCCACGCTTGGCAGGCGGGTTGGAGATCGCAGTGTTTACATATAACAATGGAAAATGCTGCTGCCCATTTTCCAGACTACGGAGACTCTTGATCTTTTGCCTCGAAAACATTAGTCGCCTTGTACGACACCCATGAGTTTAAGGGGTTGGTGCTATTCTACTCTGCCGGACACCACACGGCCAGCCAACATAACATTAGTGGAATTGAAAATTATGCTAGAAAATTGAACGTGCATAACAGAAATTCGTTAGTCTGAAAATGAGTGTCGTTAATTTTCAGACTTACCGTGGCTTAGAGGTGGACCGTAAATAATGCACATCGTCTAGTTTGGCTTGGTAGAGCGTCGTCTCTGTCGCACGCGTGTGAGTAAATACAAAGCCGAAACTAGCCGATGTGCGTTATTTACCACCTTGTACTGTAGCTTGTGTTTCGACTTTTACGATGCCTTTAGGTTGCGTGGAATGAGTAGAGTCTAACAAATATTGTAATATTTCTCTAATACCACACAGCTTCCCACATGCCGCTGCTTCAGGCTTTTTCCTCGATCTAATAAAAAAAGCCCTTTCGACCAACTTCTTGGCTGGCAACGTACTGGAAAATTAATTTCACTTCAATAAGCTATCTTTTTATTACAAGAAGCAGCCAAACATTTGACCTCCATCTCGCCTAGTAAGCAACTTTGCGGCTGAAGATGAAGCATGCCTATCTAGGAACAACCTATTCACTCGAGCCTTGACAGCGTCCAGATTATAATGATCATGAAACACTCGCAGCCAACGTGTTCCATTCCTTATTTTGCTACCTATTATCACACCCGCCCGCCACCGCCCATGGCCCGGCCCAAGCGCCACATACCAAGCCTGCCCCGGCCGCCAGTCCGTGCTTTATTACAGCCCTAATGTCGATTAATCTGCCTGCCTTACTATTAACAATGAAAATAGAGAAAAAGGCGCAAAGAATCGCTTTGAAGACCAACGATTGGCTCGATGGTCGGCAGATTTAATTAAAGATTGGATTTTGTAATTTGAAAAAGGATTGTGTTGTCAGCTTAGAGTCAGTTTGCGACGGGTTGCATTTTGTGGTCATTTCTAAGCAAATGCGGGTTACTCTTATGAAAGTTGCAGACAGGCTTACGAGGATTTTGTATGACAATCCTCTTGTGTTTGTTATAACAAGGAGCCGAAGCTGGATTTGCATAATCTAGCTAGACAACCGATATTTTCTTTTCTGTCTATGTTGAAGACACGTGTTCCTTGAGCCGAAACGGAAAACGAAAAATTAGCCATATTGGCATATTTGGCTAATTTTTCGTTTTTTTTAATAAAAATACTTTACCGATTTGGGATGTGGTGTATATACGGTGTGTGTTATGCAAGGATGCAGTCAAGGGAAAACAACAGTAAAATAAAAGATACTCATACTGATAAAATAAATGCGAACGATCGATGCAATGTTAAACGACATCATTTTCCATAAGTAATTGCCATCTGCTTCATAAAATTATTACTTTAAATTTAAAGTAGCTACTTAAAAAGTAAGTGGACAAAGTGGATTGGTTTCCTGGAGACTACGTGAACTTTTAATATCTAATTATCGCGGGGAATTCATTTCTTTTCCGGAATCAGACGGAATCCCTACATTTATTAAAATATTCTAAGCTCGTTATATATGAGAATACAAATGGAAAAACTGCTCTTTTATACCTTGACATTTTTTATACAGAACAGATAGAAGATAATCAGTACTAGAAAACGCGCGTTGATGTTTTTTATAGGACAACAGACTTGTCCTTCACTGCGTTAGTATACTGAGGCATTCGCCGGCGACAGCGAAACTGCTGAAGGATGCAATTATAAATGTGGCATGTGGCTTCGAAAATAGCGGAAATTTACGAATTCTTTCCACAAAGAGATTGAAAAGTGCTTCTTTCTTGTTTAAATTTTTTTCATCTGTGTCTCTGCCACAAACTTCAAATATCTCCTGTATGTATATAAATTGGACCACATTGTAAGGACCTCCTATATTAATTGGCGTATCAGAAGAACGTTTTTTTTTACCAAATTGTGCTTTGTACGGGGTACGAGTATGGCGGATATGCAGCATTTGTCCAGAGGGTTCTGGAATAAGCCGAGGTAGCTAGAAATCAACCCTAACGACATAGTAGGTGCCTTGTAGTCATTGCTAGCGTGTCCATATTCTGAATTGGAGGAGAAACTATTATTTATTTAGATTTGTGATTATCGATAACTTATTTTCGACGAAACGTTTTTGTATTTGGAGTAGTTTCTTAATCGATCAGTTATGGATGATTGATCCTTTATCTTACACTTTGTGTTTATATAACAGTCATGTTACAAACACATTACTTCGACCATGACACTTCTCATACAGTCTCGGTTCGGAGTCTTGGTAATATGAAATATTCAAATAACGTATGGAATTATGAACGACGCTCATTGGCTGGCTGTCCCCGGACAAGGTAAAATTAAACACCAATCACGCACAGTGTCCATTATAAACTAAAAACAACGAGTTTTATACTGAAAAGAACATTACCTACATATTTTCTTTGTCTATTTTCTCCTGCAGGACTCGGCAGTAAACATTATGCAAACTTAACGCTGCGCCAAATAATGCAATAACCGATCCTATTATGTGTGCAATAAAGCCCATAGCAACAGCAGAGATGAAGTTGCAACTGTATAGAAGTGCTTTTTTCTCGCATACGATTGTAGGTTTTATTACCAGGAGTTAAGGTCCATTTGAAGCGCAGGTTGGAGTCTGCGCAGGAGTATAGCAAGGTTCAGTGTCCGCAATGAACTGTGTTGCTAGGACACTCAATAGGGTTGTCACGATTGTGAAATAAATATCGTTTATTTCTTTTATGGGTGTTTGTTGAAGTAGGTAAATTAAAGTTCTGGGATGTGCAAGGATTACAAAAGTTGTGATTGTTTTTTTAAAGGTGGGCAAAGATGCGCTCTAAAGTATCTACGTTGATTGAATTTTCTTACCTATGTTTAGGGCTGATTAGATAAACTTTTACAAGTACAAGTGTAAGAAGTTGGATGGGTTGTTAGAAGAAATGTACGTTTTACCAATCTCCCACACTTAAATATCTTTATTTATCACTATCGTTTAGGCTTAATTTTCGTAAAACATATTTTGTTTTGTTCGAAGTTCGAGGCAAACAGTGCAGAGTACCGAACACAAACGGCCAACATATTCTTCTGGGTCATATAATTAACAAAACAGAAAAGAGGAGAAGGTCAATTAAGAATGTTTTCACTTATCATCCTACCCAGTAATACTGTTACAGTATAGTAAGTAAACCTTTTCCGAACAGTTCTTTTTTAATAGGGAATCTTTTAAAAAGCCAATCGCCACCCGGGATGGTCAGGTTCTGGGATTACCCGGATACTATCTACCATTAAAACTCCTCTTGTATTCTAAGCCGTTTTTATCGAAACACCACTAGACAGTAGCGCGAATATTCCACAAAAAACGCCGTCACAGATACCTTAAAATAACACCGCTAGTCACATGAGACCGTACAATGCAGGGAAAGAGTCAGCTACACTTCACTGCTAGCTTTTTATAACAGGGGGAGGAAAATCAGCGAGCAACCTGATGGTAAGTGACAAACCTGGTGTTAACACCTGGAAGCTCGCGAAAGCGATCCGACCTTTGTGAAAGGTTAGAATAGAAGAAGGGTACTGGCCATTTTTTGAAGACCCCAATGTCCTTCTACCGCTGCAGGCAGATCTTTTCGCAGAATAGTCGTAGGTACGCGGTAAGAAGTTTCTGAAAAGCGATCAATATTAATAATAATGTGGATTCCCGAGCTATCTCGAACTCTTTCCTGTGCACTACTGTTTTCCAAAAGGCACGTCTACAGTACCTGAAAGGCCGGCGCCGTATCTGCTCCCCTTAGATTACAGCTATGTCCTGAAAGGTAAAAGGTACTTCCTCTTAGGCGATACGCTCTTGTCCGAGCGGTCGTGGTCGTTATGTTGTGGGCAGCTGTCACTCGCCTCACGATTTCTCGCCGTCTCTATCTGGTTGCTGTCTTCCTGGTACACTCATGAAAGGGACTGCCCAAAGCAGATTTGGAAAGGTTCTAGAAAAGCGGAATTCGGGCCAACCCTAAAGCCGACGCACGCGCAAAATGACGCGCGCTGTCTTTTGTTTATGGCGTAGGTAATGAGCCCTTAATTATGTTAGGACGGTGCGCCGGCGCAGCGCGACCCGCCGTCCTGCGCGCCGGAATATTTATTATTAACAACGGTCTAGAAATGTTTATTTGACTCGGTGAGCTGTACTTGTCCTACAGGGGGAGGGGAGGGGTTCTCAATGCCCATTATTGGACACTATGGACGTCAACTCTCTCACTGATTTAGATTTTTTTTTATGAAATGAGTTCACGTTGCGAGCAGACCGGCAAATTATGTAGTGAACAAATGTCTGGCCGTGCCACCTCCGCCAGGCACGGGGAGGAGAGGCGGCCCAAGAAGCGATGGCTTGACGTCGTTTCGCGTCCTTTAATGTCCCGGTTGTGCTCGCGCGCACAAGGTTCCGGAGTTCGCCTTGACCACGATACAGGATTTGGCAGATCAGCTAATTACAGCGGAGCGACTGCCATCTGACCATCATGGCTTTGCTACCAGGGGAACCTGACCAGATTGGATCATGGTTACACATTCAGTGAATGCCTGAATGTGCAGATTTCATAAAGATGTTTTCGCTAAAACGCTATTCAACTAATGTACATAACTTAGAAAAGAGTCATTGGTACATGTACATGGCTGCAGCGGAATTCGAACCCGAAACCTCTCGGTCGGATGCCGTTACCACTCGGCCACCAACGCTCCCATAATAATGTCTATCTAATTACGCAAATACACGTTCTAAACAACATTAATATGTATTATAACAACCAACTGTAATGAATCTTTGTCATTTGTCTCGATGATTAGCGTTGTAATGGCCTATAATTTAGTTCTACACAATGACAGCACTCAGCTAATATGTTTTGTAAACAGCGCCTGAGTTGGTGTCAGTACTTATGCTCTCTAATAGGTAATTTTCTACACAAACGTGGGTGGACGCTGGTGAAAACGGCAATTTTCGATAATACACGGCCATTTTGGAGATAATCTCAGTTCAGAATTACCTGAAATCCAGTTCTACTCCACCGTACGAGGTTTTGTTAAAAAAGAGCTAATAGAGCGCCATTGACTTAAACAGTAGTCAATATATTCTGTTGTTTGAGACGAAAATAAAACATGTTTAATTATGTTCTAGCCATAGTAATAGCGTGGTCCCGTGGGAACAATTTTGAGTTTCAGGTTTACAATTACCTAAGTACAGTGGTTTTTGTTGGAATCCATCCATAACTGCATAAATAATAATGTAGTATGGTGGTAGCGCGTTGATGTCTTTTGTAGGATAGAGTTGTGACATTGGTACTTATAATGGATAGGCAAGTGGTAGGTTCCCCTTTCATTTACGGGTCATAAAAGTACATCCTCAAAATAATATCATACACAAAATAACTTATATAACATAGGTAATTTAAAAGCAGACTTAAGGGCCGGAGAGACCTGTCTTTTGGATATGCAAAAGTTCTTACTATTTAGGCGCTTCCAATTCTTCAAAAAATTGTTCATATTTTAAATTATATTTACGGGAGAAAGGCGTGACGTTACGTATGTATTTAAGAGCACATACCTCAAGCAGGCCGTAAGATAATTTGTCACCTAGTAGTATAATAAACCTAAATGTGTAGAAGTTTGTAGATTATATTTTAAACATACGAATACCAAACAAAACAACTTCTGCTTTGTCGTTGAAAGTGTTATAAGTGTATTGGAATGCCGTAGCCTACGTTACGTTACGATCTTCCGATTTTGATAAATTAAAGAGATAACTACAATTGAAAATCTATTAATCACCTGTCACGTTGATTCGACGTTTCGATGGATAACATCCGATTACTGGGAAGCGGATTACTTTGCGGAGTAATCGATTAAAATTCTCTGTTAAAAAAATCAATAAATAAGACAACATTTTGAAAGAAAGAAATAAAGAAACGTTTATTACACGTGGACGCCACAATACAATAGTTTTGCAATATAATAACGTAAAAATAATTGGAATATAAACACTGTGACAATTATTGGGTTCCCAGTGGCTTTGTTCGTGGGCATCCTTCGTGATGAACCCTTCTCTGGATAATGCTGTGCAGTATTTGACAAGATACAAGATTATGATGATGTTTGAAGGCAGTAGCAATCAAACTGTTTTTATTTGTTAGTAATATGAGATATCTAAGATGTGAAACTCAAAACCTTTACAAAACATAATACTTGAGCGGTTCGTTCCTAGGGCTTCAAAAATTGATTCGGATGGATCGATTCCAAGAGTTTCTGCATAGGCCTCCATGCTTGGCAGGTGCATTGGAGATCGCGGTATTATAAATATAACAAAGGAAAACGCTGCTGCCCATTTTCGAGCCTACTGAGACTCTAGATCTTTTGTCTCGAAAACGTTAGTCGCCTTGTAGGACACCCACGAGTGTAAGGGGTTGATGCTATTCTGCATTACCGGACACCACATGGCCTACATACAAATCTAAAGGTAATTGTAGATATCTATTTAAAACAACACCAAACGACACCTAAACAAAATAATTACAAAAAAAGAAACATTCACTAAAAACATTGTAATAAGTACCAAAATTGGTGAATGGGTGCACTTAACAAGAAGTGAAATTACGTATTTGTAACATTCATAACGGGCGCTACAAAAGTGAATCCGGCCCGACGTTTCCGCTCCTTAAAAGGTTCAAAAGTTGACCAAAACATGTCATTGAAATGAAATATTAAACATACCAGCCAAACAAGACTCGCTACTCCTTAAAAACATTAAGATAAGGCACAAAATCGAACGAACCAAGCAGAAAAGAGACGCAAAATAAAATTTGCCGCGGAAGTTTTACAATTTTACGTTTGCAGTCACTTCTCTCGCTCCCGGTTGGATTTTTGATCTATTCGGATGCAAATTTAAGTTTGTAATGGACAGTTCGTGCTGTGTAAGTGAAGTATGGCCGGGGAAGTAAGCCAATGGACTACGGCGCAGGCGTGACCGCGGCGACAACGGCTGAATAGCAAATAGCAAATAGCAATTGTCTCTGCTTTTCTGCGGATAGCAATTGCTTGGAAAATGGAAGACAGCGGACACGGACGGTTGTTTGTTTGAAAATTGTGTGCCGGAGGCCATCTTGTAGGAAACAAGGCTTTATAAAATAGTACGCGAAGATGGCCATGACTCTTATGCAATGATAGGTCATACTACGTAGTCTAGTCTCACGCCCGTGGCCCACAGGGGTAGGCAGAGACTGTCGATTGACACAAGATGCGATTCTGCTGACACTCCTTTTCAATATGTATTTATTTATTTAATACTTTATGCACAAAATAGTACAAAGGTGGACTTAAAGCTTTGTAGCTTTATCTACCAGTCTACCCCGGAAACTGGTAATAAAAATTGCAGGCGGTGCATAAAAATTTTACAACAACATTACACTTACATACTTAATTACAAATACAATTCTACCCATTAGTATTCACATACAAAACTCAAATTTTTATGAAATACTAAAAACCAACAACAACAAGATAGCAGAACGTACTTGAGTACCAATTTCAACAGGTGAAAAAAGAAATAAGTTAAAGTCGGGTATTACAAAAAATTTAGAAAATGCCTTTTTTTGCCTGTTTTACATTAATTTTATACATATTCTTACAATTACATAATATAACTATATATCGAGTTAGGAAGCAAAAGGGAGAGCAGTGGTGACTTCTGTGCTGACTGGTTCCCAGCCTACCCACTGCGTCCTCGGGTAAGTGGTCGCCACTCGAGAACTTTCCTGCGGCGGTCGCTTTACATCTGGTAAACAGTAGGACCGTGTACCTTCCTAGCTAGGCAATAACAAAAATGATGGAGTTTCTGTTACTACCTATAGTTTAATTTCTCGATCTTCAACGCGAGAAGAGGCTATTGAAATACCAGCCACTCTTCGAGGCTCGTTTTGCGTCGATTAGTGGTCCCAATACCTATGAATCAGCTGTAGATTATTTGACACAATATCTAACATTAGTATTCCGTACGCATCGTGAGCACCAGTTCACTGCTTGTCAATTTTTTCCGCGAACCATCGTGTGTGGCCATACAACTGTGGAAATGTAAGAACTAAACAGTTAGGCTGAAGCGAATCATGCACAGTTACAATCGCTCGTTAGGTAACAGTACAAATCTAAATCCTACGAAACGGCGGACTGTTTGTTTGTCCAAATGTTGGTATTATAGCAAACAATAGCTATGGTCTTGACTGTTATGAGTCGGTTTATGTTTACGGCGATTAAAAGGTATTGCGGTCGTTATTATGTTTAACGACACATAAATATAACTAGTAGCTTCTATAGATACAAGTGCACACAGTAGCATGATGTTTAAAATGTATAGTCCTTTATCTCCTCTGTTTATGTGTGGAGAGTTTCTTTTCTCTCCATTTCAAAGGATGGCAGCAAATCACCAAACATACCAATTATTTGTCTAGTCCGTGCAATATATTTTAAAACATTTACTTGGACCAAATTATGAGGCACCATTCATTATCATCGTCACTTCGGAATTATTATTTGTAGAACAAGATTTTAGCATGGGCCTTGGGCTTGGCACTTTGAAACGGAGAATGGGCAAAGACAATAAATTACGACGTTTAACCTCCATATTAGAAACTAGACTACATATGTAAAAAAAACTACGACGTCGAGATTGTCAAAGTCATAATTACAATAAATAATCTAATGGTTATTCAGATACTTGCTAATAAATAATAAACAGTAAAATACCTTAAAACCGGAGTTAAACGGTTATATTGTAAAAAAAGAATAGACAGTGAAATCTTCAGTATCAGAGCCAGCAAACAAGACAAAATCAGGCGCAAGCCACCATCACAATGTTTAAATTTGCCTCCAGCCTGAAAGTTGGGGGAATAACAACCTCTAAAGGCCACAGAAAGTCTAAGCCTATAGAGAAATACATCCATCCCTTTGAATGGATTCCTGAAACAGCAATATTCAACAAACGGAATGAACAACTACCAAAATATTGGTTCAGAGAGAACGCTGATGCCATCGTCCTATTATTCTCAGCTAGAGGCAAGGACGTCAATAATGTGGTGAAAAACTTCTGCGCAATATACGAGGAAGTAAAACAGCTAAACTTGCCAGTAGAAGTGATCAATATACCGCTGGATGAAAATCAGAAGGACATGCGCAAGTCCTATGAGGCCCAAGCCAATTGGTTCACACTGAAATTCACCGACCCATTCTTGCAGGTAATGAGATGAGCAAGTGGCAAAATAATGGTTCATCATCCATTATCAACGCACAACGCAGCCATCATCTTTACACTGCATAGTAAGCACATCCAGAGTTGGATGATTTAGATAATTATATCTTGCAATTTTTGAACAACGTAAACGTCCCTACCAATTTTTTATCTTGTAACACTAAAACTGTAAGACACAATGACATGTGACTGGTAGGTGATGGAGGTATGCGATTCTTGCGACCACCAAACGGGTAACGAGGTTATACACATTAGGTTTTCGCAAAATATCCACTGACGGGTTTCGTAAAAGGCCTTGAATATCATGAGGCACACCACCTATTACTTCTGTAAACCGACCGTCTGGTAGCCGAGTAAACAGCAGCCTATGTGGTACTAAAGTGTGAGGAGCTAAAGGATCATAGAGCTAAGGTCTCATTAAGACGAGGATCCCTCCGAGAGGCTGCGAACGTCCAAAGAGACTGATAGACTTTTGGAGGGAGCTGGGCTGGCTACAGCACGCCTTACTCAAGTATGATGAACTACGGTCCAAGTGCGGAAATATCCCTATTACGTAGATATCTAGACTTAAACCTCTGTGAAACAGAAGATGGGCAGCAGCATTTTCTGTTCAGTACTTTCAATACTGCGAGCGTCAACGCGGTTGCCAAAGATGCCCTCCGTTAATGTGGAGTAGGCTCAAGTCCAGCAGTGGACTGTTAGGGGCTATTGATGTGATGTGGTTCGCAAAATTAAATCTACTTTCAGGAGCTGAAATACATGTACAGCATATCGTGCGTCCCCTACATGTACGTTGTGAAATCCAGCTGCAAGATAATCTCGAGGCACGGCATTGCTGATTTGGAGCAGTACGGGAAGAATGCCATCATAACCTGGCTATCCTCATCCTGCACCATGAAAGTCCATAGGGATTTGACCCTGGAAACTAATTTTTACGGCGACAAATGGCGTTTCCTGAAGATTCCAGATAACAAGCCTACGTATAAAAGACGATTTGGAGTGCCACCTGAGACAGCTGCGTCGTCTTCCACGGATACTGATGTACCAGAAGGTGCAGGGGCTACGGCACAGGAGGAAGAGGCGACGGCCCATGGGCTAGAGGAAGAGCAAATCCCTGAGAGTGCGAAGGAAGAATCTTCATCCCAACAAGATGAGAGTCTGGGACAGGATGAGAGCGAGGGACAGAGTGAGACTCAGGGCGAAGGTGAAAGTGAGGAGGAGGATGAGGAACAGAATGAGGAAGAGGAAGAGAAGCCAGAGTCGACTGCCTAATGGGTGGAAATCTCTCCTTGTTTGTGTAGACTTTTTCTTGTTTTACTAGTGTAATGAGTTATGATGTACCCATGTAAGATATTGTTGCTTCGTGTTGCGTTAATAAAAATAAACAAATAAAATAATATCAATTCGTAGCCTACGAAACTCCTAAACTCGATTCACACATTTAATTATTCCAACATGTTTGTGGTGGAATGCAACGTAGGCTACAACCTGTGAAACTGTATCTAAGGTAGTTATTGGGCAATCATGCAATAAGCATGCGATTATGCGCTCTTATATCATTTGACTAATTTCACTAGCCTAAACTTATTGACATTATTCTACAAATATATAAAGTTCACTATGATTTGCTCTCACGCGTTTTGTTTTATAATTCAGTCATATGTAATAAGCTCATTAGTTTAAATACCTAGTACGAGAAGCATAATCAAACCGATAGATGTCGGTACATCTATCGGTTTGTACCCCGACAAATAGGTATTATTTTTTTATGTTTTACGGTAGGCAGGGGCAAGCAAAAGTGGTCATAGCTGCCTATAGACATTAGCATCACCAGGGGTATTGCCAATGCGTCGCCCATTTTACATCATAATGACTCGTTGCTCTAGGTCCGTCTACTTGAGCGTCGGTGGCCGAGCGGTTAGGGTATCCGACTCGTAAGCGAGAGGTGCCGGGTTCGATTCTCGCTGCGGCCATGTACCAATGACTCTTTTCTGAGTTACGTACATTAGACGAATACTAACCGATGCTCTTACGGTGAGGGACAACATCGTGATGAAACCTGCACATTCAGCCGACTGAATGTGTAACCATGGTCCAATCTGGTCAGATTCCCCTGGTAGCAGGGGCACGGGGGTCAGATGGCAGTCGTGCCACTGTAATTACCTGATCGGCCAAATCCTGCATCATGGTCAAGGCGGACCGCGGGCACTCGTGCGCGAGAGAACATCCGGGACGTTAACGCCAAGATGATAAATGCTCTAGGCCCGTCCACTGCCAATGGGGATGCCGTTCTCCAAATGGAGTTCTCCACACCTCATAGAGCACTCGAATTGTATTCATTTTCAAATATTTTCAAAGCTGCTGGACCAATTTTAATGAAACCAGTTTAGGAATCATGCAATAATATTTGCTTTCAATCTTAAAGACAGTACCAAAATCGCTCCTAGAAACTTGAAACGAAACCAACCTATGGTGTCACAGACACAAAGTATGTTTCAATAGAAAATCTCTGTTAGAGCACGTTATAAATAAGTATTATTGACAGACATTTAAAGAAGAATCTACCTTTATTTATTTAAATTAGTATAGTTATTTAAATATCTGTGGATAATACTTATCGATAACTTGCTCTACTTTTGTTATCTTCTATGGGAACGTATTGTAGGTATACCTAATAAACGCACATTGATCCTCGCCAGCTTTTGCGTCGTAGGTCAAAATCTAGTTTACGTTAAAAATCACGTACTAAAATCACGATTAGCCTTCGTACAAGTATCTTCAATGTCCTCAGAGAAAAAAAATGTTACTTACCTGGTTCAGAAAATATACAAAATAAGAATGAAAATACAAAAAAAACGTTGGTCAAGTGTGCCTCGACCGTTTTGTGTGTTCCATCCTTGTCAAGGGGAGTGCTAACCGTCTCTCCTCTATATAGACACGATTGCATAATGGTCGAATTTTGCTTATATACCAACGAAACGAAAAATATCGTTAGCGCGATGTAGAGTTTTCGGCAATGTTTGTTCTATTATTAGCTTCTGTATATTTAGCTTATCGGTTAATTCGTTATCCAACCCAAAATGTTAGATAGGAAAATATGCGAATTAAATAGTTATTTATGCGTCTGGTGCTAAATTAAAAAGGGATAGCACTTTGTATACTAGAGGCGCCATCTATTATCGTCGTCTGGAACTAAACTTTCCTAAATTGAGCATTACATGGCTTTACTTAGAGATGTTAAAAATTTCACCTGTAGAGAGCTACATTATTAGCGAATAACACAGATACGCTACATATGACTATAGTTATTCCCGAAATTCATTGTGGTTTCCATGGGAACGGGTCCGGAACGTAGGTACCTAATTTTACTTGGACAAAGTCGGGGGCTTTTGCTTTGTAGCTTTTTATTTAGTCATTGCAAATACCAATAATTTAGATCAGTGCATAGGGTTAAATACGTGTTATTTATGTATTTACCTACCTAACCAATATAATTCTTGTTTAAAATAAATTTTCGAGCGATTTTCTATTTCTGCCACAAATGTGGGCAGAAATACCTACCTATTGCTTCATATATTACGCCACAAGCCGAAAGAAATCACCAATCGAAGCTAGTCGTCCAGATACAAATGAATTTAAACACACCGAACAATTTCGTTCAACGAAGCTAGATAACCATACTTACGTACTTTGCTTACATACAGAGAATAGCTTCAACGCAATCTCAGCACACACTGCAGCTAAAACATATCCCCAACATGAGGAAGCATCACAATACAGGGTGCTTTAAAATTAACGTCCCATATTGCATCATAAGCTTGCGTCGTAAAGGCTGATGTATGCGCTGGCACGCGTCGCATACCATGCGTGTGCGCACTTAAACACCACGGCCATTGTCACGGCTCTATGTATCTATGTATTGTATGGCGGCTTGTATGGCAGCTATACCTACCTATGTGTCTGACACGCCGGTCTGTCGGTCCGTGTACTTTATGCGAGTCTGCAATGCATGCTTTTTGACCTGTGTATTTTGTCTTTTTTTGTTCGCTAGGCGCGCTGATTTAGTTCGATTTTTGACGCTACGGTGCGTTTCTTTTTACTAGCTGTTATTTAGCTTCATTTGTATGTCCTGGAATCTTGCGAGTCTAATTAGATCATCTTCCCGGCGTTCAATTGAGTTTTATTAATTATCTTAGATTGGCAGCTGTCATTCGAAACTATGAATGTTGAAGTGTTGAAGCTCTTTTCTCTTGATAAGTATCTCAGCTTAGATTTACCATTATCATCTTTCGCAATCATTGATAACGGTTGGCTCACGCTAGGCCAATATGGTGATGCGTTGGCGCTGATCCCTACTCTGCAGTCTTCTATTCCTACCTGACCATGAAGCCCCCGACACTGGTGCTGCTGGACAGTTCGGTACACTGAAAAATACCTACGGCAAGGTGGACATAGTGGTCAATTCGATAGAATGGATAACCACTCTATAGTTATATAACAATAGACTATTTAATAGGCTGGAATCTCTCTACAAATAACAACATATCGGTAGAGTGGATATTGTAATGTGGACAAATATACAAAACATTTTCAAGCAGTGGGTATTTTGACACAGTGGACCATGTCAACCTATTGCGTTTGAACGTAGGTATCTCGGCAGTAAACACTTTTAAATCTGTGATTGATATGTACCTAGCGATCGTACCCAACGACCTGGTAAAATCGCAGGTACCAGCTGGATACGGAAAGCACAGGACCGGCGTTTGTGGAGATCTCTGGGGGAGGCCTATGCCCAGCAGCGGGCGTCTTTCGACAAAAACATGTACATAGAAAGATTTATTTAAGTAGGTAACTTATTAATCTAGTTATTCTTAATTAGTCAATTATCGAGTAGATAAATATTGATAACCTTAACTATCGAAGTGGACAAAGAGGTGCGTCAGCTACCAAGTCAGCTACCATGGTAATGATGAGGATGATGATTATACCCTTACCAATCTACTCACCAACAAATATTCTCATTCTTCCAGGAGCTCTTCGTGCCAATCAACACCAAGGGCGAGATGTACGAGGTGTGCCCCGACGAGCTGTCCCCCGCGGAGTGGGACCCCCCCGAGGGCCCCCCGCCCTCCGCCGAGGTCGCTGCGCGCGCGCACAGACTGCCCCACCTGCTGGGGCTGTGGCGGCTGCCGGCCAGGGTGCGATTGTTGGCAGGCACCGTGCCTATTGAGATGGCGCATGATGTTGGAGGTTAGTTCCATGCGTTTTTTGTAACAATAGGTAAGGTGGTAAACGAGGGTAGGGAATGCGGGTATGTCAACTAGTAGATGAACTAAGGTAGGCAAGCGGGCCTGATGGAAACTACTGCTATGGACTTTTACAATACCACGCGTATCACTCCCGTGCGTATAAATAATCATCTTGGCGTTAATGTCCCGGTTGTGCGCTCTCGAGAACGAGGGCCCAGGGCCCGCCTTGACCATGATCCAGGATTTAGCAGGTCAGGTTAATTGCCACCTCCATGACCCTGCTACCAGGGGAACCTGACCAAATTGGATCATGGTTACTCATCTAGTCGCCTGAATGTGCAGGTTTCATCACGATGTTTTCCCTCACCGTAAGAGCATCGGTTAGTATTCTACTAATGTACATAACTCAGAAAACAGTCATTGGTACATGGCCGGAGCGGGATTAGAATCCGGGACCTCTGGCTTACGAGTCGGATCTGTAACCGCTCGGCCACCGACGCTCCTCAATTATCTATGTATGTAAATTCCCCGTTCCCCCATCCCGTGCTGCCGATAACCGTGATAATTACCGCCCCGATGTTTATCCCGATAGTCTCTGGGACAGAGGCGTGAGCTTTATGTACTCGTATTTATGTTTATCCACTTCTGTTAAGTCATATTTCCCGACCTCGTTTAAACTAAAGTAAAGAAAATGACATATGTAGAGTACCACATAGATAAGATAATCTATTGAAGCTATAGAAGAATCTGTGGGTATATTAATTTAAATAAGTAAATTAGTTATTTTATTTACATTTCTGTGGATAATGATTATTTTCACCATAACCCGAGTATAATTTTTCTTGCTGGATACGAACTGTAGTTTTTGACTAATTCAAAAAATACTAACACTTCATCTCACTCGATTGCAGACGACCTCCTACTGCGGTCAGCAGTGACGGAGCCTGTGCTGGTGATGTGCACACTACCGGAGTACCCAGCTAACAGCCCCGGCAAGCAAGTGGACCCCCGCTACCACGCCAAGGAGAGCCTACAACTCCTACCCCTCAACTCCACCACAAAGATCCGCAGAACCCAGCTCGGCTTCGAAAATGAGAAAAGGATGTTCCTCTCCGCGCGTCTCCAAAAAGCTCTAACCTTCTGTCAACTCAACGTTGACAACTGGATCAGGCAGATCTCCTACGCGAACTCATCAGTGCCCGGGAAAGGAAAGACGGCCGAAGAATTGATCAGGGAAGACCACGAACCGGTCAAGTTCGAGAAGGAACGCAAGTTCACGCTGCAAGGGCTGAAGATCGACACGTCAAGGCTTTTTGGGAAGAGCGAGAAGGTTCTAAAAGATATTCCGGATGAGACAGAGGGTTCTATAATATTCTTGAGTAAAAACGAACTCGAGCATATGAATTATGACGTTTATAGCGATGACGAGGCCAAAGACGATAAAATCGAGGATAAACCAGAACCAGAGCCCTTCTCCAACGACAAAATGCACGTGTTCAGAGAAGATTCCAACCAGAAAAAGAGCAGATGGTTTAAGAACTTGAAATTCAGAAGTACTGAAAAGTTGACTGAAGAGAAGATTACTGCGATAGAAATAAACGAAAAATACAAGGACGTATCAAAGGACCCGTTCGATCCTTTGGGCGAGAAACATAGTTCTATAGAGAGGTATCAAGACATGTCGAAGTTGATTGAAGATCGATTTGGAGGTATAAAGAAAAACGATGGAACTGCAGAGAAAAGTCACTCTTACAAAAGTCTGACTACGTCGTCCTCTGATATGGGAACAAGCCAATGCAGTTCGAATCCTAAGAAGCCAGTATTGACCAAATCAGTGTCGGTCCAGACAGGAATGCCCGATAGCCCTTATCCAGAAGACAGTGGGATCAACATAAAACATGGCAGAAAGAATTTAAGTGTGGACCAGATTAATTACTGCGGCTCCATGGAGAGTGATACGAGTTCAGGTAGAAAATTAAAGTCGTTAGACGAGAACATGCTCAAGAAAACGGCAGCTAGTAAGTCATCCTCAAACCTAGAGAGGAGGCAAAGAATACAGCCGGATTTGATACCAGAAAAAGCTATGGTCAAATCAGAATCTTATAACCAGATTCAAAGTTGCGAAGAGATTAATATGTTTGGTGTAGGTTCCCTTTACAACGACAGTGATTTCGAAATCAATTACAAACAGCACTCATTTATCACTGAAAAGCTGTGTTCAGAGTTCCACGTCAAGACGAAGAGGGTGCTCAGCAAATCGACATCAAACCTATTGCACCCTAAAAAATCAACAGACAAGAAGGAGGGTAGTAACAGCAACAGTATGCCAACGAAAACCGAGAGAATAGTCGAAGACAAATTCAATTTTAGAAAGAAAATTGATAAGCCTCGAGCTCCAACGCCAAAATCTGAATTAGATGAAGATTTCTCGGCAATAGATATATCTGAGGACGAACCACAAACTCAAGTAAAGATAAGGAGATCAATATCGTCTATTCAAAAACGAAAGCTGCCAGTCATCGAAGATTTACCATACGGACAAGTGGTAGATGCTGTCGAAAATGCTGAGAATAAAATAGACTCTGACGCTAGTTCTGACAACATTTATGCTGAAATATGTCCACCCAACGAAGTCAAGACAAGTGATGACGAAACGTACGATGGCAGTGTAGACGTGTTGGCAAACGATCCAATAATTTGCAACGTTAAGAAAGAAGTCATTATAAGGAACGATGAGAGAGCGAGGCAAATGATCGAAAACCAAGACAACCCCTTCAGGCATATAGAAGTCGTTGTCATAGAGAAAACTACGGACTTTGATCTGGATAATTCCAGTATGGCTTCGAGTGACTTTGACGATCTTGGCAGCAAGAATGACGTATCCATAGCGATTGATTCTTGGGAACGAGACAAAGATAAGTCTACGGATCAAACTAATCACGCTATTAGGCTGGAAATAACTAGTAACATGGACGATTACCCGGTCGAAAACGACAGTCAACATGAAGCATTAGAGAATACTGAGGTACATCTAAGTAAAGATAGTTTAAGTTTTAGCAACAGCATCCATTTAAATGGTACATATCCCAACGAGGCCATTTACGATACTTTAAAATAAGATAGATAAGGTTTATAAATCGAATACTTGGTTAGATGGTTTTTATATTCTGCAACACATGAACGTTTATAAAAACTCACTTATTAACCATACTAAAATGTTGATTGCTAATAATAATCGATCAAAATACATGACAAGCAACTTATCGGTAGCTATTATGTTTGATTATAATCATAACAATACACACAAAATGATATATTGTACCTACACCAGTTTATTTTAAATGTTATTATAAGGTGCCGATTTAAACATTTCAGTCACAATTTTTGTTTATAATTACGTTGTTATAAGTATTTCTCGCCTTGTGGTTTTCATTTCACTTGCAGTTTCTCACTTAAAATGGGGCTGGCCCCTATCGATGACTATAAAGTGTAAGTTGATTAATAATTTGTCATTCTAAATAGTTTCTACCAAGATATTTGTTACAATTCAATACAATATCTACGTATCCGGTTAGATACCTATATCTACTATATTTAACTCCAAAACTTCAGTATATAGTTTATATTATAACATTATTGTATTTATTAATATTGTTTTAGTGACACAAAGTGTATTCAATTTAAGTTATGTATCATAAAGAGAAAATCACAAAAATATGATTTTGTATTGATAATATTGAAGATTGTATAGCAACTAGGTATTTAGTAAGAAATTGTGATTAAAATATTCAAACATTGTTTTTGTGCCAATATATCAAGTTAATTATGGTATTATAGAATTAAATCTAATCTTTTCATTTTAGAATTACATTCTAAAATTTAAAGTTCTTCCTATAATCCGTCAAAACTAACTTGGCGAGTGGCAGAAATCTTTTGACAATAGTTCTGTATTTCATTTTGTATTTGGTCGAAGTGTTTCTTAGGTCTACTCTGATTTCTTACTGTTAGTTTTGAGTAAAACCCATGGTAACAATCACTCTTAACTGACAGTGGTAGGTAATTAGCACTAATAAGGCGTTATTCGTCAGGGTATGGGAAGCACCGCCATATTTAAACACCATCTTTACCAATACTTGGCAGATTGTTCAAAATATTTGTCGTCCATTCCAATATTTAACTAGCTGTTACCGGTAAAAAAATAGGAGCCAATCAGGTTTCATAACAAAAGCGATGTCATTATCATCCCAGCGGTCAGTCCCGGCTCCTGCCAGGGTCTGCTTTCCGACTCATTTTCCTCCATTTGGCCCGGTCTTGGGCATCCTCGCGTCGTAATCCGTTGGCTCTCGCATCAGACTCGGTGATGTCAATCCATCGCTTCTTGGCCTTCCGCAGGACCTCTTTCCTGATACCGGCAGATATGGGAACCTATTTCCCACGTATCCCTGGCGCTTACGCAATACGCTTTGTAAAATGAAATAACAAAAGCTTTGTGATTGGCTAATATTCTATTGGCTAGTTGTCAGTAAATCAATTACGGGTCAATTTTTTACCGATGACGGTTCGTTGAGAACTAGGACCGGGCGTTAAAAGTATTCAACCTGGTATCAATGTTATTTTTCCCTTGAAATAATAACAGATAAAGAGATACTTGATTTGTTGACAGTCAGAATTCTTTGACAGGTACAGTTGGTGCTATATCAGTGTAGATACACTGACACAAACTTGTCTGACCTGGAACCAAAAGTGGAACTGTGGTAAAATGGCAGTACTTCATTTTGAGACTTCATGAAGCCGTGGCCGGGTCAGATTAGTTTGTGGCACTGTATCAAGGTGCTCAATATGTTAAAAATAATATTAGATAACGTCTATACTTAATGACATATCATCACATGACAATATATTGTACATTGATTGTAATATATAGCTTAGTATTTGTATAGCGGTCGCTACTAAGTCTGAAATCTCTCGAATATTATAATGTACCTATGTTTTATTCCTGTGAAAATCAACGAATATACGAATTATTTGAAAATGTCTAGTTTATTTTGATACCTCGCCATTACAAATAACATTTTCATAATTCAATCAAACTAAACCGAAACATAAAATAAGTATGTGACTCAGCCAGTTGACCACTTTTGGTTTTTTAGTGGATGATATGTCCACCCAGTCAAAAATAGTTCACAGTACTAAATTGTCCGTCTCTAGCCCATGGAAACGACCTATAAAACCTTACATAAAACGACCCTCATAAGGCTGACGTCCCGCGCAGGGGACCAGAGTTCCAGACTGGCGTTGGATGCGTGAACCCGCGGCCCTGACCAGCAGCACCAGGGTCAGGGGCTTGAGTATTAGCTGGGGTTAGAAGGCTGTAGGTACAGTAAGGAAGGCTGTATCTGAAGAGCTTCAACACTCCAACATACATATAGTCATACTATATTCAATAGTTACGGATGACAGCTGCCAATCTTAAAACCGCGTGATAATTATAAATGTCATCATCACAACCCGTAACAATCCACTGCAGGACTAAAGGCCTCTCCCATGAAAGGGGAGGTTATTGCCATAATCTCCACGCTTGGCAGGCAGGTTGGAGATCGCAGTGTTTAAATATAACAATGGAAAATGATGCTGCCCATTTTCCAGACTACGGAGACTCTTGATCTTTTGGCTCGAAAACATTAGTCGCCTTGTACGACACCCATGAGAGTAAGGGGTTGGTGCTATTCTACTCTGCCGGACACCACACGGCCAATTATAAATGTAATTAAATAAAATTATAAATGTAATTCAATAAAATTATAAATGTAATTCAATAAAATTCATTCACTGATAGATCAGTAATGTTCTCAAAAAAGCTGGGGTCCTAAGTTGTAAGAATAAAAAGAGATGTATGAAAACAGTTGTAGATATATGCGAGGCTAGGGAATTGTGTCAGGACAGAGCAAAGTGGCGGTCCATAGTCTCTGCCTACCCCACCTGTAGGACACAGGCGTGAGCTTTATGTATGTGTATGTAATTCAATAAAATATTAATTTTTAATTCATAAGACGTTGACACGCGAGCGACACACTCGTTGATGTCTTTTATATGGATGTAATTAAAATTGGTAAATATACCCATACCAGTTTTGTATTGCTTTAATTTAGGGCGCGGTTAAAAGGTTAAATATTAGTGTTCACTGGCTGATCTTGTTGTATAACGTAGAACGTAGGTAAGTACATTATGCACAAACGAGCTTTGACGTAGTGCGCTAACAAACCGACATTACGTAAGTTCTAATATTAAACCTCTGACGAAAAAATAAGGATGTCTTAAGTTTGTGTGTATCTGGAGGTATGAAACGGATGAAACATTTCATGCGGTAATCTGTATTTGAAAGCCAGTATAATCGTGATGGCTGTTAGCTGGTTGTTAAAATCTGTTTAGTAGTTCATATTTCGAGGGTTATCCGACGTTTTGCCGTCGGTTAGTTTCATAACAAGTTTTTATCTGAGTAGTGAGTGAGTACTGAGTAGTAGGAGGAGTACTGGCCAAGGAAACGAGCCCAAACCCGAGGGTTTTATAATTCTTAGTTAGGAGTTCCTATGACCACCTTCCGCCTTCACTATAAGACCTTGGACACCACACAAGTTTACAGTTTTATTTACACTTCACCCTTATACAAGGATTTACTTTGTATAGAAGAGTCTCCTATGCATACCATACCATATCATAACATTGCATTGGGTTTTGCACTTAGGTATGAAAAATTTCAGATCCATCGGACGTCTCTTGCCTTCTCGTCTCTTGGCTGCTGAATTAAAACTACTTCTTAGTAGTACTAATTCGGGTAATACTAGTAGACTGCCGTTTTAGTGAAGAGCATAGGTACTAGAAAAATTCCAGGGTATATACGCTTTCACTTGCCACAATCTAGCAAAATAATAATTCAAGAAACTATTGCTTTTAGAGCACGAGTTTCTAAAGATAAATGATGGTAATTTAGGGAGCAGCAGTCAAAATTAAAACCGAAAATTTTTTCGTTTACGGTTAAATACAATGAATTTGGTTCAGTAGATTCGGAATTTCCCCAAAGAAAACTTTCAACTTTATAATTTCTTTCGGCTTCTCGGCGCGACTTAGTTCGCGTATTTCAATAATATAATGAACAGTACCGCTACTCCTCGACTTTCTGAATCAATTCAATTCATTTATTTGTAAAAGTAGGTAATATGTAAGTTGTCATTATTATTGAGTTGTACTCTACTTTTGCCAAAAGGAAGCATACAAATATTAGATAAAAATGATGATATGAGTACAGTCGACATTTTGATGTACTTGATTTTATTATTATTTCAAATTAATAATAATGTTATGTTTCTGAGTTTTATCATGCACACAATAATAATACACGAATGCCTAAGGCACTTGTACCTTGCTGTAAAAATTCACTATAATAAGTATTAAATATCTTATTATTGACTTTACATAGCAATGTTTGTTGATTTAGTTATGTAGGTACATCAAAACGTCGATCCCCATACCTAAGCAATGCTGGGTCTCAGCGATATAATAAAAAAAAATTATAAACAGGAAGAGCAAAACTAATTTCAACCTAATTAGGCAGTAGAAACACTTCGGGGCAAAGACTTCTATATAGTAGCGAGGGTATTATTGCCATAAGCAAGCTAGGAAGAACGAAAAAGAATGAAATATTATGACAAATATACTGTATTCAAATCAAATAAATTACATTTTACAATTAATCCGACAAATAATTTCGTCACAATGGCGCGGATGAAATTAATTTTATTTCAATTCATTAAAAATAAAATCAATAAAATATAAAATACATAACTTCGACAACACAAAATTATGTAGGTAGTTTGTGCGTACAACAACACATATCTATATAAAATAAAAATTTAGGAATGAATTATATTTCAATAACATTTTGTAAATGCTTTGATTTTACGCCTTAAATATTAATTTTCACCTTTATTTTACAATATACAAGAATATAGTACGTACATTTAAGTTGAGATTATATTCTCAGCGCTTAAAAAATTATGCTACTATGAAGTGAAACGATCAAACTTTGGAAATTATACAACATAATGGTTATCTCTAGATGGATTGTTTAGACTGATGATCTTTACACAAGTATTGACACAGATTTTAGTAATGCGAGCCGCATTTTAGAGAACGAAAGCATCAAATCCAGAGCAAAAACCCAGTCAAAACAAGGTTAATAATTATTCACTATAGAGAAAAGACTTGAAGAGGACGAAAAAAATGTCTCAAATGATACTTAAATGTATATGAAATGAACAAAAAAATGAAACAAGTCGAGACACGTTCGCTTTATGTGTTAGTAAACCTCTCCAGTCGATTGGGAATCTCTTGTCACTGCATTGAAAGTTAAGCCAGCCTGATTGACTGGATGATCTGGAAGATTGCTGAGCCGCACACTACGAATATGAAGAGACCTAATAGCCAAGGTGCCACGGGGTATTGGTCTTCTTTTTCCTGGAAACAGAAAGAAAACAAATAAGAACCAATCCTGGCATTGCTGTTCCGGTTGGAAGGGTAAGGTAGCCAGCGCGATTGCAGACATGACACATTTCATCTGTCCTCACAGGGACAACGCACCTGCGGATATGCATTTTTGTTGCCTGCATCCGAAATGCATGAATCGTAGATGTTATGGGCGACCATAAAACGTAGAAAAGTGCTCTGTGTTCTGTGAGGGCGACAGTTACCGCTTACCATCAGGGCTGGCTGCTCCTTTGTCACTGCGTAGCATAAAAAAAAGTAGTCGTCAACGGCCCTTTGCATCTTTTGATGACGGACGGGTTGCTGAGTCAACACAGTATAGTACCTAAGTAAATAATCGGAATGGCATCTAAAATCGAATGGAGCAAAAAGTGGGAGCGACACGGAGGCACCAGGGCACAGAATAGAAAGTTACTACGTAAAGAAAAAGAAAAGTAAATAGAAAGTTTCTTGAGCAGACTGATTTAGATTTGAGGAAGAGGGGGCAATTTATTTCCCAGCAGCATTTCAATTGGTAAAGAGAAAACAATCGTGTGATAAGGGCGTCAGTGTATTTTCTTATTTAGTTTCCCTATTGGTGGTATGAAATACTTTATACGAGGTATTACGGGAAACACTAGAGCGGTTGAATGCTTTAGGGGTGCCCTATGTGAAGTAGTAGTCAGTTACGGGTATTGCTAATAATTTTGTTTCAGCTATAACTTACATTCTTGACATTTACTTCTTAATAAACTTAGGTAGAGAATAGTGAGCACACTTTGTAAATGACTGATAGTTAATGTACTTTTTTAGGTGCCATATTAAACGAAAGATAACGATAACATCGAGAAGTAGCCATAGATAATTCTATGGTCACTCTTAGGTGTCAGAGTCTATTTTATTGGTTGGCAAATTTATTGAAAATAACTAAATGCGCACATAATATCATGTGCGAAGTGCGCATAATTATGTAGTTAGGTATTCATATTCAATAATAAAACCAAGTAAAAACTCTCATTTCAAAAGAATGCATGTATAACAAATCCATTGGCACAGGTGGCAAAACATTGTTTACGATAACAAAATTTCAACTACGCATTAACAAAACCACACACTTGGGTAAATCATTTTCTCTTATCAAACCTTGAAATGAATAAATACCTACCGAGAACGAATAAGTGAGTGCTGTGAGACTATAGGTGTTATCAATATCTAGAATGTGGATTATTTAATCCAATAATAATAATCAAAATACGTCAAATTGGCTCAAGGGCGCCATTATTTTATTAGGTACTCGAATTCGAAAGTTTACAGGGGCACTATTTTCGAATTGCTCGCTTCGATTTAAACGGTTTTCAATTTTGATTTGCGACTTGAAAATTCGATATTTTGATGCAAGATGCTGATTTTCCCTATTTTTGAACCGTACCTTTTAGGTGGTGCCAATGTGATTAAAAAAATCTTGAATTTTTCATGCAGAAAATTGTCAAATTTTTTAGATGTGCCAAGACAATATTTAACAACTATCTCGCTTTATATATTCTTATAAGAATTATTACTGTAAGGTAGGACTCTTATCAAGTCTGAGGAGTCCACGTGGATGGATACCATCCCCTTATCTATGTATTTCTCCCACCAAACAACACACATATTTTTTTAAGACCAACAGCCAACAACACAATAGATATTAATATTCTTACATAACAGAAAGCCAATTGCAGCTATTCGCTCATGGTACATACGGATAGAATATGGAGTTATGAATTGTGAGCTTATGGAGTGCCACAAAGCTGAGACTTAATATCAGATGACAATAATGGCCCAAGACATGTGGAATTGTGGATTGACATAGTTGATAGAGTCAATGACTTGGATCGTACCTTGTGGCACTCGATAGTCTGTGCTTACCCCCGTGGGATATGGGTGTGAGTATGTATGTATGTAATGGCATACAAAACATGAAACAACGAGAAAAATTTGAGAAAGTATTGATGGTGAGAATGATGATGATGATGGTATGTACGTACCTTGTTGGTCTTGGGGACGTTGCCCCTCATTGTGATGTTTTTGCTGGCAATTTCGTTGGCTATACGCATTCTCTGCTTCGGCGCCATTTTGATTGTTTCAGTTATTTGTCCTGGAATGGATAATGAAGAATGGTTGAAAAATAATAGGTAGGTTCCCGCCATCTGGCCCAAGCTGTAGAGATTCGGGACTTGACATCGGGTTCGATCGCCGTACTCTTGCATCACGGATCTGTACTGTTTTGGCGACATTGAGCTTCGAATCAAACTTCAGTTTTCTATCACATCCTTTCATCTCAAGATCCTGCCTAAGCTTGCTCACTAGTACACTGTCGTCAGCGTATTTTATAGGCCAATAAAATGAGGCGCGTCCACAATTTCCGCTGAGAGGACATCGAGTACAAAACAAGTAAGGGCTCCCCTGGTGAACACCTACAGGTCCTACAGTAATCGGGAAGGGACTAGTAAGCCCCACGATGGTTGACGTTGACGACGGCTTTAGTATTGGTGTAGATATCCTGTATAATCCTAATGTACGCTTCGGGCACAACGGTAGATCTCAGAGCCCACCAGATTATCTCCCAAAGGAATTTGTCGAAGACCCTCTGCAGGTCGAAAAATGCATAATGCAGAAGCTGATTCCTACTGCAGTGGGACTCCTCTGAGGGCAAAGGTTGGATCCATGGTGCTGCAGCCCGGCCTGAAGCCGTATTGACATTCTGACAAGGAGTATTCCTGACGAAGTCATAAGTTTGATACCTCAATAGTTGCCGCACACTGCCCTTTCCTTTATAGATTCGCGTAATAATATTTAGGCGCTACGCGTCAGTTATACTCCCCGTCGCTACGATCTTGTTAAACCCTATACCTACTCTACCCCTGCCTACCCTTTTTTTCTTTCTTACTTTTAAACCACCTCTGCAAATATATATTGAAATCGGTCCAGCCGTGTTCGACTTTCAGCAAGACTAACGCACAGCAATTGATTTTTACATAATATATAGATTATTTAGATAAAGATAATTTGTATTTGTATGTAAAATAACAAATTATGTATTTATTTGTTATTTCAAATAACAAAGCAGGCTATCACATTATCAGGCTATTCGTAAATAGATAAATTTTGCCAAACTCTGGCTAATACAAAACTACTGTATGGATTTTGTCTCTTTACCAAACAATAAGTTCATAGTTTGTACTGCTTAGAGACAGAAACAAATAAATAATATTAACAAGGTTTATCGGTTGTGAGATAAAAAAATTTACAATTATTTCAACCGCCTAAACCGTGTGGTGTTGGCAAAAACAATCAATGTTGTTAAAGCAACCCATTTATTACCTCCCAAATTTAATCTCCAACCGAAACCCACATTACAATTCAGATACCTAAGTTTTATAAATTTAAAGTGATATCCTCAATACAATTTCAATATTCACATACAGAAAATAGCTACTAGTTTGCTATCAAAGGAAAGCACAAATTACCTAAGCACATTCTATGATGAATAATTACAAAACTGAGATAACCTAATGAGTGTAATTTACAATTGGGTAATTAGGAAATTATACAATCAAAGTATGTGATTAAATTTATAATTACTGTTACAAAACTATTCTCACATAATTATCCAATAAACCTGTACTGTAAGCATTTGCTATTTAGTCATGTTTTGTGCAACTTTGTAAATTGTAACCCTAAACCTTAAACATCTAAAATTGAAAATATGTTTGTTTGTAATCCCTCTCATTGTAACAGAATCAATTGGCTTCACCTGCATGTAATGCCACTAATTATAGCATTTTGTGATGTAGTATTTTTATATGTAGGTTTTGATATAGTATGCAGATATGGCCAGGTTTTAGGGCGTTAATTTGCTAGTGGCATTATAAATGTCATTACGGGTTAGGTAATAACTCGGATGGTGATAACTTGAGTACATCAGGGACTTAGTGCTCTTCTAGCTTCTCTCTCAAATATCAAATTATAGTGTAGCCACCCATATAGCGCATAGTAAACCATTTATTTATTTATTTATATAACAGTTTATTGTTCACAAGATAAACTACTAAAGTATTTATTACACAATCATAATTCCATTATTTTGACGTTAAGCATTGCACAGGTGAATCCCTCACAATAGAAATCTGTGGGCAACAGGACATGCACCTTGGTCACATTCATTTCAGTTTGATGCAACAAGTATACTATTTTAAATTTTTTTTCTGAATAAATAAAAATAAATAATGTTGAAAATGAAAGAAAAAGTATACTTACAGGAAAGCAAATGTTTTTCATTTACCCTTACTACTACCAGCAACTAAACTATACTTCCATATGGTAGCTCACAGGTGAAAGCTTACCATTTACCCTCTGATAGCTCAAATGTGAGTAATTACGTCAATATCACAGGCTTTATTTATCTACAGATCATTGGGTTATCGCGCAAAAGGTACGACAATGTTATTTGACAAAAATAAGAACGGGTTTCCCAAGTTGGCTACGTCGATGTTTACGTGTAACCTACATTATCGGAAAATCTAGATATCTAATGAATTGTCCAAGTTGCTTATAGCATCCTAATCTGTTATCTTAGCCCGTGTGCCTATTATGTTGGATATCAACTTGATAATTGAGGGAAACAAACGATTATAACGTGAGAAATCATTTGCCACGGCCATAACGTAAAAAGTTTTAAGATGTACACAGATGGATACACTCAATTTCGCATTGTTGCTCTCTTTGCGAATAAAACCGATATATAAATGAATTAACTAGTGTATTGGGGTTTTTCACACTCATTCAAACTTAATTTTGCATTCTTAAACAATTCTTATCATTGTAATGGTCAATGTTTAAAACTGTGACGAAAACGTTTTGAATTTCAAACACTATAAACTATATAAGAGAAGCGTAAAATTTTATGCAAAAAATATTTTAACCCATACTTAGGCAATAAATAAAGTATAAAAACAATAATAAACTGTATACTCACAATTAAAATCTTAAAATTATTGGCCGCAAAGCCAGAAACGCACAAGACAACTTGACACGTATGTAAAAAGTGGAACATAAAACAGAAAACGTCAACCACGTAGTATCTCGAATGACGTTTTCTAATTCCACGCTTTTGGTGTTCTTGGATCTTACACCACACCTTTTACTTACTGCAATAATATTTGAAGTTGAAGTGATTGTGTAGGTGTAGTGTGTTGGGTAGTGCTATCTATCGGCAAAATAAACGCGCCGACATCAGGCATGCGTATGTGACACGCGTCAAAATAGTGTTGCCAAAATAAAAAAATAGTGTCATCTATCGGTAGTTCACCACAACATTTCCACGATGTTCATTCCGATTGCCGTAGATGGCGTTGTTGCTGTAATACTTCTACTTGTAAGTAGATGGCGCTAGTAGAACTTGAAAACAATTAAAGTTAATATCGACCTAACGGAATCAAAAAACCAAACTTTGTCTCAAACTACTGTATATATTTTCTTTTTCTATACGGTCTCAAACCAATTTCCATCGATGTAAAAGGCACGGGTAGCGTAATGGCTCAATCTCTTTTTTACAACTCTGTAAAGGTTGCCCAGAAGAGGCCGCTTGTAGCGATAGGGCCGTCAGCAGGTACCTACTGAATATAGTTTTGTATGAGTCATTAACTACCCTACCCTACCCTACCCGCACCTTACCATACCTCTACGTCGTCGGTACCCCTTCCTCCACGGGCGTAGGCAGAACAACGCACCAAGTTTCATTAAAATCGGTCTATCCATTTTGGAGTCCATAGACAAACATACCCACTTACATTGATTTTTATTTATATATGAGAAAGAATATAGGTAGCTTTCGACTTACTAAATCTGGTCGAGCCAATGGATATGCGAAGGATAGGTAGGACTATCGGGCTAGTCGAAATTGTGGTAGGTAGGTACATCGGTGTTATAGAATATCGGACATTCAGACTAGCTAATATAATAATATTTATTTTATATTTATTTATTTATTTAGCTAATGACTTCGGGGAACCAGAACATAATATTCGAAATCAAGCAGGACTGGCATGTCAGTTCAAATATTCAAAATGAAATTCTTCAGTTCCAGTTTAGGCCGCCGGGTCAGATAAATTTCTTCATTGTAAGTACTTCTCAATGCGTCAAAACAAAAGAACGTGAATTCACTCATTCACGCCAATTCACACCTAATGATTATTTCACACTATGAGTCACTAATTGCTTCAGTTATGTAAGCAAAATTAAATGTTAAAGTTCGCGTTGATTAAATCATATTTATAAGATCAACGGTCTACAAATCATTAACAATTTGTTATATTTTATTGTATTATAATTTTTCCATTTGATTATATCGATGGAAAGACAGACTGTAGAATCCGATCGAGTTTTTGGCTTCGGCTTCGGTCAACCTGCGGCTTCGGTCAAAATAAACCGAAGGTTCTGGCCGAAACCGAAGGTTTCTGGCAAGAGCCAAGCTTCTATCTCTACAAAGCCTAAATACAAACCCTACATTTTAGTCAAAAAGTATGACTTGGCCGTTTCATAGAACTATTGCATGACAAATAGGCTGGTTTCAGTGCTCGACCGACGCGACGATTAGGGCTGATGTCGTCGGTCGTACAAAGACAGCGCGTAGCCAGCATCAAGTGATCATTGTCTTTGATAGAGCTCCGTTTGAATCTATGAAACGGCCAACTCTTTGCTCGGCTTGGCGGGAGCCCTTCGCGCCCCCATATAGATACGAAAGCCAATGCGGTAGAGCACTTCGTCCATCATCGTCATCATCATCATCACCATCATGGCATCAATCCCGGTTATTATAAACGGTCCGGGATCCGCTTTCCGTCGCTTTTCTTTGTCTTCTTCGTTCAGCATGCTTCTTGCATGTGAGTTTATGGTGGTTGTATACGCGTGTCACCCTAACTACCTACACCAAGCTATCGCTCCCTGGACCGGCCTCTTTTTCCTGTGCCTGGCGAAGGTGGCATGATAAGATATTATTTTTCCCTATAACATTCTTTCTCAATCTCGATGAAGAGCCGTCTCGACTTTATCAAGCGTTACCCTTGTTGACACAGAATAACTATTACCGTTATACTTGGTTCTGGAACCTGAGCCTCTCCATCGACTCTTCTGCAGGTACGCCATCGCCACCTTCCGCCCCTCCAGTTAGCGTGCAAAAATTCCACGGTGTGAATCAGACTTTAATATCTGTTTAAAAAGCTCTATTTGCCTTCAGCAAACCTCCTGAGTTCCTAATAAAATCTCGCAAGTTTTTGACTCACTTCCCGGTTTTCGATTGAAATGAAATTTTGCATAGGTACTTACGGAAGTACGGAGATAATGCAATGTTAAATGAATCAAACACCTGTCAGTATAGCCTAGTTTAGGGGTTCCCAATCGTTTACGTACCGCGACTCCTTTTACAAGCTGTAATTTTTGCGACGCCTACATAACAGAAGATCCCTGCGGGTGGCTTTATCTTTTTTTTTTAGTATCCGTCGGTGTACTACTGCAGGGCTAAGGCTTCTCTCTAATTTTTCCACTTACACCTATTAGTTGCCAGGTCTCTCCACTCTTTTGCATACCTTCGCCGCTTGTTTGACCACGACATCTTTTTGAGTTAGATGGGACGTGGGACCCATTCAGTTATTCGTTTCGCCCACAGATCAGACAGCATTCGGGCAACATGGCCAGCCCAGTCCCATTTTAGGAAGGCAGCCTTTTCGGCCACGTCAGTTATTTTTGTTTGTGCCCGTATCGTTGTGTTCTGAACGTGATCCGTGAGCTTCACCCCGAGTACGCTACGTTCCATTGCTCTCTGACAGACCTTGAGCTTGAACTTCTGCTGGGTGGGTCTATCTAAGAAACATTGATTCGAATTAATAGATAAATAAAGTTGCTTTTCTAAGCAAAATTTCTTAAATTAAATTTTGAAATCGCTACTCTCATATCTTTTTCTAAATGGAATTGGGACATTTTGATCGCGCAAAAGAGCGTCGCGTCGCACAGTTTGGGAATCCCTGGGGCTTAGTGAGTTATGGTGTGTAACCAGATAAGCGTTATCCTTTATTTAGAAATAGCTAGGTAGGTACTTGTGTGTGAAAGAAATAAATTAAGTAATTTAGGCTAAATCTGGCCATGACAGAATACCAACGGGTGTGGGTTTCACCCTCATCCATACGCCGAGTCTTGGACCATTTTGTCTACAAAAGTCTTATGTTTATACAAATAATGTAATTATCAATTGTGAACTATAGGCAAATAAAATATTTCTATTTCTATTTCTTTTACTTTGATAGGTAGGTACCTAAAGTAGAGCTAAAGGTAGAGCCCTAATCAAATTGAGTCGAGAATAAAATCAAAAACGCTAACTACACATCGACCGACACAAACAAAGCGAACACCACTGCCGCTTTGAAACAAAACAGAGACAAACCTACAATTTGAAGGGTGCAAAGGATCCAGGACATCATTAACGAGTTTCCACGTTTCGGCCAATCACAGCGCGCCGTTGTCCTTCGAGGGTGATCCTTGAAGCGTGATTGGTTGGCAGAGATAACGCCTTTGAGACTACGCCCACAAATAGTACGCATTCGAATTTTGAATATCGAAGGGAGAATGTCAATATTTGTTTCTAGGGACGGTGAGCATGAGAGGCTGAGTGCAGACGGGAAGAGACCGGAGCGTGGAAGGGAATAGGTACCTACCGTATTCTTTGAGATTTAATTAAAATTATTTAGTTTTAGAAAGAATATTTACAATAATTATTATATATTTGAGAGTATGACTCTTGTCGGTGGAGCAATCGCCACTCTTCTTACCTGTCTGCCAACCTCTTCATTTCTTTATAATCCTCAGCGCTCACTTTTTCCTTCACGTCCTTCCAATATTCAAATCTTGGCCTTCCTCTTCCTCTCTTTCCCTCAACTTTGCCTTCTATTATAACTCTCAAAATTTACAATAAGAAAAAAAAATACGAATACTAAAATATTATATTAAAAAATTCATCCACACCGTTGTCCCCTGGAATGGTGACCAGAAATCTAGCTGCTTTGCCATTCTTTGAGTAAGTATTAAAATATCTAAACCGTATTCGATCAAGTTTATACATGGTGAAACAACATTAAACTACAGAGCTTGAAGTAAAACTAACCTTCTCTATGATATCAATAATATTTAATTAGTAGATAAGTGTGATAAAATATTTTATGTCATAAATCTTTATGTTTATCTTCAGGCCTTTGCCCTGCAGTTACTCACCGACGGCTCCTAAAAAAACGTTACAATAAAAATCTATCGTGGTGAAAAGATTCTCCGGCTAGCGTTACCAGGATTAAATGAATTAATAACTACTGGTGTTCGTTGTGGTCCACCTGCTCAGTCCACCTGGGTAGATCACGGGCAATTTTTTTCTGCCACACAAGACAAACGAGCAGACAGCCCACCTGATGGTAAGCGGCAACTGACGCTCATACCATAGGCGACTCATACATTTACGTTGTAGGCAACGATATACCAGTTTTTTTTTATACGGCAGGCAAGAACATCAGCAACACCAGGGGAGTTACCAATGCGTTGCTCGCCTCTGAAGTGACCCGTAGTCCATCTTTATCCTCGGAAACCGCACAGATCCATTCTCTTGGTCCACTCCTTTCCCCCGATGTACAGCTATATCTTCTAGTCTTCTGATATTTAATAACAATCATTTCTTATAATCTTTTTATTAACCTGATGAAGCAATTATATAAATTGAGCACAAACAATGCCGCCCAATTAGCAAGGAAACTTGATACGGCTTTTAGGCAGCAGAGGTGTGGCTCACTAAATTAATTACCTTTATCTAATTGGGGGATAGCTAATTAGGTAATGCCTAGGTAGGGATGGTACCTAGGTCGCTTAGGTATTATCGAAGTCCAGACTAATAATGGTCGGGCTACGATAAACGATATGATTACACCGTCCACTTTATATAACATACATTTTACTATAGACGAATCATATTGTCCTAAAATAAAAATAAAACATACTGTCGTTAATGTCCCGGTTGTGCTCTCGCGTACGAGGGGCCGGGGTCCGCGTTGACCGTGATCCAGGATTTGGCAGATCAGATAATTACAGTGAAGCGACTGCGACGGCTGACAAGGGGAAGCTGAGATAAGAGAG
Organism: Blastobasis adustella; assembly: GCA_907269095.1. Lineage (NCBI taxonomy): Eukaryota > Metazoa > Arthropoda > Insecta > Lepidoptera > Blastobasidae > Blastobasis > Blastobasis adustella. The sequence continues at coordinate 7,572,357 of OU026132.1, forward strand.
AAAGTTCAAACAAAGTGACGGATATTGCTGGATTGCGCAGTTTTTTCATATATTATCGGTGGTTTCATAGTGGAACTAATAGAATCAGAAACCGAAGTACAAGTTCTCTCCCAAAGAACTCTACATTGATTGGTATTGCGTTGCTCGCATCCCACTCTCACCTCAGTCTTTCTTGCCTCCTAGGCTTGCCATACTTTATCTGTATGTATGTCGTTACCTTTCGGCTCAACAACTGTCAAGTTGGCTCTACATACAACATATTGATTTCATCAATTTACGAGATATGAAAGGAGATATTACTTTTATTTGTTTATTTTACAGGTAGATAAACTAAAAATAGCTTACAGAATTAATCAAAGGCAGAACTTTTATGATATTTTGTAGATATATCTACAAACTCTAATTATAGGACTGTAATTTTTAACCTACTTCAAAACAATCTAAACCGAAGAGGATCTCAATTCGAGTGAATATCACTTTCTTCAATTAATTATCGTTTACCTTATTCAATCGTCAACACCCGTTGTTTCAACCGACAGAACCGTAGCAAGTGGAATAATGTGGACTAGTGGTCTGCCTACCCCGACGGGAAAAAGGTGTGACGTTATCTATACATAAACAAAGTCGCTTCCCGCCGTCTGTCCCTATGCACGCTTCTTATTTATGTACGCTTTGATCTGTTAATCCACTTAACCTACTTAATGGCTAATGTTAGGTACTTCATTTAAATAACTTAGGATGTACTTTAATATAAGAACCCATTCAACTCACTGCTGTAAAAGACGTTTCTAAGAAAAATACATAATAAGTAGAACACAACAACGTTAAATATTATGTCCAGAAATCTAAATTACTCTTTACGAACGTAGTTTCATCATATTTTCAATATTACGCTATCAAAGCCAATGAATTTTGTAGACGTGATCAGAAACCAACATCGATGCTTGTATTTTGTCAGATTTTCGTTAAAATATACAATACAATGCAATACAAAACTCTTTATTTTCTCACCAAAGAACACAAATACAGATACAAAATATATGGTAAGTAGTACAAAGGGCGGTCTTATCACTAATGTGATCTCTTCCAGACAACCTTGATATGGAAATAAACACAGAATTATGGCAGCAGACAGGTGGTGCAATATATCGTTTCAAAGTTACTGGGGATTCAAGATTTCCATACACATTTTTCCAACAGACGCGGCGTGGGACATTATTTGTTTTATAAAAATATATACTTAATAGTGATTCTAGCTTATTGTACACTGTGTCTGACTCTTTTATAGAGAATACTAACGAAAGCCATGCTCAAAATAAACTCTATTATCAACGTAACTAGCTAGACTAACGTTATAACGACAGCCTATGTTTCCATCAACCTTATTTACGCACCTATTTGACTTTCACTCACACCGAATGTTGTCTTAGGACCGGCGACGGGATCGCAAAAACTACTAACATTATTTGCAATGTCTGGCGCCAGGGGTCTTCTGCTGAGAGTTTGACCGGAATATGAACGTTTTGCTAAGAAATCGTGGCTCTCATACACTCGCATTGGGAGCATTATTTTTATTTGATTAACTGTGACTTGTAAAAAGGTTTACATACACAGGTAAGGTTAAGGAATAGGTAGTCCTGTGTGAACTTGTAAGACTACGTAACACCGATAAATACCTAAGCTCGTAGATTCTGTTTATAAGGTCAAGCGACTTGGAAAATTAGGTATAAGATTGATTGAAATCAACAAGTAAGCAAAACTGGTTGAATAATAAATACATAGTCTGTATACAACAAGATAGTAGTTAAAAGATGGACGTCTTGATTATTCGAAATCAGATTGCTTAATTGTTGATTTCAATTAAGCTTCTAATTCACAAGTCGCTTGACTTTTTAGACAGAGTCTAGGTATTTCAGCGGGATAATCTAATTCCATATTTACATTAAATAATATTGGCCGTGTGGTGTCCGGCAGAGTAGAATAGCACCAACCCCTTACACTCATGGGTGTCGTACAAGGCGACTAATGTTTTCGAGGCAAAAGATCAAGATTCTCTGTAGTCTGGAAAATGGGCAGCAGCATTTTCCATTATTATATTTAAAAACTGCGATCTCCAACCCGCCTGCCAAGCGTGGAGATTATGGCAATAACCTCCCCTTTCGTGGGAGAGGCCCTAAGTCCTGCAGTGGGCTGTTACGGGCTGTGATGATGATGATTAAATAATAATAATAATAGTCATAATCTTGGCGTTAATGTCCCGGCTGTGCTCTCGGCACGAGGATCCAGGATCCGCCTTAACAATGATCTAGGGTTTTACAGATCTCGTTTACATTGTCCGGAGCAAAAGCGTACGTATCAAATATTAAGGTACGTGTAGACAAAACAATACTCAGCAACTTAAAAACCCAAGCGTAACAAAAGCCTAAAACCTATAAATAAAACCTCCTTTCAAGGATGAGCGTGCAACTTTTTAATTTTTTTACGCATGAAACGCAACGGCCACCATATCCCATTCTGCCTGATTTGCGTTGTGATGAGTTCTGACGTAACGCGGGGAGCCGGCAACACCACGGACCACACATCCAGAGGTTATTCTTCGCCCAATATAAGTTTGCTTATGAGAAAAACTGAATTAAATAGCGTCGTTGGATGTTTTTGGTCAAGAAACCGCAAATTAAAGTTTGTACAACACAAAGTTAACCTAAATCCAATTTTATGGTGGTTTATTATGAATTATCGATGTGTGAGGTTTTGTATTGGGTTTTGTAGGTGTCTATTTATCGTTGTAGGTTACTGTAATATCATATTACCTACCTACTACTATTCGCAGCTGGCGCAAAGTTCGAAAATAGGTAAACACAATGCTACTTCCACAGAGCATATCAATCTGTTATAATAAAACCTAGGTATGATATTTAAAATGGGTCATTAATGACTACTACGACTATTTAAAGTTAAGTACCTAGTTATTAGTTTGCAAAATTAAAACAAGCAGCTATCATTTTATAGGATACTTAGGTTAGCGCGGTATAGGTATGCTAACCAGAGACGTAGGCCATATTACAAGGAAGGTTATATATGTGGATGGATGCCCCAATAGAGACCGACCAAAGACAAGATGGATGGACTGGGGGAATGGCGACATGCATCTGAAAGGTGAACATCGAGACGAATGGTACGGTTAGAAGACAGCGAGAGACATGCTGTAACTTCGCACTCACAGAGATGAGGGCTGGCGGATGAGACTTACTTATGCACCTACTTGCTAATGATCACAAATTCATAATTAAATCGGTCAAAACACGCTTCCATCCATTTTTAAAAGTACCTGTGCAGCTACCTTATATTAATAACCGCACCAATTTACATACCAATGACTAACCAAACCATCAAACCGGACTGGCAATACAACAAAAATGTTTATCTCACACCTGTCAACCCAAATTGGCGGGAAACGTCCAAACACCCGGAGAAGACGGTTAAAAAATCCTTAACTAGTGCCTACCTACTTAAATTCGTAAATAGAACAGGGATAATCCTATTGGGACGCACTCGTGCGCATGAGGCGGAGGCGCCGCGAATCCTTGACGCCACGGAATAGTTTCGCAAGCAAAAGTATCCCACAATTGCTATTTGGTGCCTTAATTATAGTACTTTGGGAAGGAATTTGCTTTCGATTCTTTTCTGGGATGGCGACTAGGATTGTGGAGGGAGTAGGAGCTGTATAGGTATTGTTTTGCTTTTCATACACTTTAAAGTCACTTTTCTCTTTTGTTACTAAAATGTGTCTGAAAAGCGAAACTGCCAAGAGTATGTGAACACAACGGTTATTTTTTACTCATAGAACCCACACAAGAGGATATGTAAATATATCAGATAGGTATTTACATCGGCACTGTGTAATTTATATTCTGCTTATAATTGTATTCTTTTTGTCTTTATGTTTTCTTGTATCTTTTTCAATGTTGTGGTGTTGTTGTTTGCGTTAAGCATTTAGCTCTTTCTTTCTTTCTTTCTTTCTTACTAAATATTATCGCTACGAATTTTTTTGTGCCAGGCTGTAACGGGCAGACCGACGTTATGTGGGTCTCCTAAACATCTACTATCACCACAAAGTGGAACTTTTCTTGTACTCGGTGTAGGATTACCTACGGCGCCCTCACAGTCTATACTAAATAATGTTGAATTCTTGAAGTCCCTAGATGTTAAACTACATGCCCACTTTCGTAAGTCACGTGTGCCGTATTAGACCAATGTCCTTGATGTTTATCGTTCTAATCATATTATCTACGCATATATACAAACTCTTCGCTCATGCCGACACATCAACAATATCGCAACAATCTGCATACAAATACATACAACCAAAAGACCAAATCATGCGGACCGTAGTTTTCAAACTCCCTTTTTAGCCGTATTAAAAAAAGAAAACGTTCCCTTGCAAGACGCCGGCGCTTTTAAACTGCCACAAACTTATCTAGCCCGGTAATGGCGTCGCTGTTGTTGACAATAAAGTAACATTTCAATTGGCGACACTTAGTTCCAGTTCTAACCACCCGGCCAGATAAGTTCGTGGCACTGTAAAGAGATTTCTCGCATCGCTCTAATCCTCTTTGGTGACAAAAGAACAAAACAAAGGTTGAAATGAAAAGGACTATTTTCGCCCGTTCGCTCTCACATGAGTGAGGAAGAAAGAGAACGGTAATCGGCAATGGATGCCGTCGAGATCGAGTCCTTGATAAAATAATTATTATCCAGACATTTTACTTTATACGGTTAGGCTTTTTTGAATAAGCACACCGTTTAGCGGCAGTCGTACAACTCGCAATTTTTATTCAAATAAAATAAAGTAATGAAATAACGAAGTAACTGCAAGTATGAACATACTTATCTTTGAGTGATAAGTAAGCAAATGTTCCTATTACATTACTCAAATGCTGACATTATGGGCTATACCTGAAAATAAAGGTTTTTTTATACCTGCATATAAGCTTCGACTACGCGACAGAACTAAGATTGTTTACTGAGTTCTTTGCAAACATAAAATCGTTGACCCAGTCATGAAACCTTGGTTTCAATGTTTTAGTTTTTTTAAATAAGAATGTGTTGACTTAATTATATTTATATGTAATTGAATGATGAATTGGATATTGTAATAAATTATTTATTTGTTCGTATGGCATTAATAGCCGAGTCACTAATTATAATATAATTGTAATAATGAATGAATTATATAATATAATCCGATTTATAAGTAATAGAATATAATTAATAATTGTACCTAGACATATATTTACCAATATATGCTTCTAGAAATATAAAAATGACATGTAAATATTACTATTTATGAATAAATATATGATATGATAATCAACTTTTGGCGACCCTTAATAAATAAGAAACTCATGAATCACTCTCTCTCTCTATTGATGAAAACCGCATGAAAGTCTGTTTTGTAGTTTTTGAGTTTATTGCGAACAGACAGATGATTGTTCCAGAGAATCTAAGTTCATTTTCTTGCGCTGACCTAAACAAAATCTAGCCAATCCTTCATTATCCTGTTATTATTTCCAGACGAATGTACCTTCTATGAAAGAAATTTCAAAATTCGTTCACTAGTCCATGTGCATCCGAACCATAATCAATGTACCTAGAGCGAATGAACTGAGAAAATATTTATTCAATTAAAATTAGTTACAAGAGAAATTATGTACTTCAAACTAGTGATATATTGTAGTGAGAAATTCACATACGAATAAAATTCATATTACGAACGGGAAACGAACGCTCCAAGAGTAGCCCATAGACCGAAACAAAACTATCCAACACACTATCCATATCATCAAGAGCTACCTAGATCTCATCCCCGGAAACTCTGCCCGGAGCAAAATGAACTGAAACGATCCAAACTAGACCCGACAACCAGGAGAGCAGCGATGGCAGGAGCTATCTGAAACCCGACACCGCCCCCGCCCGGAACGTATGCCTCCGCTCAATACTGGCACCGACTACGTGGATGGCGTTGTGCAGTACTGCTGTGCCTGTCATCGGGTTTTCGTTCGTAACTGCTTTCGTAACCAGTTACGAAACAATATTTTTCTTTCATGGGTCAGTTATTTTTTCTAGAGCTAGTTAGAAAGACAAAAACGAAACTATCCAACACAGTATCCATATCATCAAGAGCTATCCCGCCCCCGCCCCCGACCGGAACATATGCCTCCGCTCAATACTGGCACCGACTACGTGGATGGCGTTGTGGAGTACTGCTGTGCCTGTCATCGGGTTTTCGTTCGTAACTGCTTTCGTAACCAGTTGCGAAACAATATTTTTGTTTCGAGAGTCGGTTGTCTTGTCCCGAATGGTTTAGCATTGGGGTTTGTTTGTTACAAGAAGAAAGAGCCATTTTATAAGTAAATTGCAGAGTAGACAGCTAAGATATTGTAGCGATCTCCTTATTCTTACCACGGAGACGAGTTGGAGTGGGAAATTTTGCGAATGGCTAAAACACCCTTCGGAAAAATAATCTACCTTTAAAAAACAAATTGGTAAAATATGCGAATGGTATAAATGCACTGAAAAAAAATTATTTTCGGAAACAAGGCAAGACATCAGTATGACAGCAAATATCAAACCTACACCGCACTAATGGAATGTTTTATCTACAATACTTATATGTATACAAGATCCAAAAAGCGTTTATCCGACTTCGGTCCACTGACCACAGCAACTCTGCTAGGGTAAATATCCTTTTCCTTCTCCACCGTCATTGCCAACATTAGCGCCTGGATTCTTTCCATCACCTCAGCGTACATCGAAACAGTATACTTTCGCTACAGCGTACCTAAATCGAAACTATACTTTCACAACGGCTTACATCGCAGTTACGAGTTTAGGATTAATGAATTACACTCATAAGTATGCCAAAATACCATACCTTATCTTCCAAAAAACCACAACTGTTTTTTTAAATTGAAAACCAATCTTCTTGTCTCCCATCCGCATCACGCCGCCCCACAAGGTGCAAGCCCCATCGAGCCCTCACAATCACTTATGCAATTGTTTAAACAATGCCCGCTATAAAATATCGCGTTACCCCCGAATTAAATGAGCATCCACCACCCGAGCCATTGACAATGCCCCTGGCCCCTATAATGTATGTATACTCTATGGTGTACGCGTAACGCCAATTATGCTCCCTGGGCGGGTACTGGCTGGTTTGATGCGCCGATTTTAAAATTAGAACGAGGAATATTAATGAAGGGTAGGCTGACGTATGGTCGGTAATGAGATTTGATTTCGGAACGTTATTCGGGTATTTTTGTAAATGGAAATGTTATCTGTGCGAATGATTTAAGGAATTTTGTATGCGGCTTTGTTTTATTTTGTATTTATTTATTTATTCGTTGTGTATGGCAATAAATAACAGCCAAGTCGTCAATTTTATCCCATGAACTTATCAATATAGGCAGGAAATGGTTTTTTTTATTGTAGTACTGTATATCTTTATATCCACTAAACACATATATGTTACCCACACTTAAGTATTATTGTCAAGTCCACTGTTCGACGAACCTCATTCAATATAGTAATGGTTTTTGTAACTAAGAGAGTCGGAATGTGTAATCATGATCCAATCTGGTCAGGTTCCCCTGGTAGCAGAGTCACGGAGTTTAGACGGCAGTCGCTCCACTGTAATTTTCTGATTTACCATATCCTGGATCATGGTCAAGACGGATCCCGGCCCCTCGTGCGCGAGAGCTCAACCGGAACATCAACGCAAAGATTTTATTTTTTGTAACTAAAAGAGGCAAATGTGTAAAGACGAAGACAAGTCGCATGAAATAAAAATACCTATATAATTACTATCTGCAATCCTCCGAAATCTAATACGTCATATGGAATAATCACATTCCAGAAAGGAATTCAGAGTATTTAAAGACATTCGGGATTCAATGCGGTGGAAACAGCAAAAACTGTACGCAAAAACTATAATTGCGCAAAAACTTTAATTGCGCTCCGCAGACCGGCTGTAATCGACGATTGCGCTTGACGCAAATTTTGGCGCCAAAAAATGGACGGTTAGGTTAAGTTTTAGGGTTCTTCTAGTGAAATCTAATTCACAATAAAATAATAATTTATACCCTGACGGTTTGCCAATTGGTTCCCGAGAGTATTAAGCCAATTCCAGGGTCCCAAACGGAACTCTCTTCACCAATGGTATTAGGAGGAAGATTAGGGTCTACAAATATATATCAAGAATGCAGGTTCGTTACTCGAACAGAGGCCAAGTATTGCTATCCAACGAGGCACGCAGCTGGCTTTATAGGCACCATTCCGGGGGACAGTACTGTGGATGTATTTCTTAATATGTAATATTTCTTTCTTCTTCTTAGTTATTTCATACTTTCTTAAGGCCTTTGTAAATATTTTGTATGTAACTAAATACATTTTTTCAATAATAAAAAAAGTATAATGCAAGTATTAACGAAAAAAGAACGCAACGGAACCCTCGTAAGTATTTGGCTCTGAGTATAACTCTGGGTATGTATTCTAGACGGTTGCATTTTTTACAACAATTACCTACACTCTCGCTCCAAGTGACGTACAAACGTAACCCAAGATCCAACCATTAGTGTACTTAAGTTACACTTTTACTTGTAATGCACTCGGCTCATTGGATCCGTAGAAAAGTGTCCTCTCTACGCCATCTTGACTGCAATAACAATAAAATACAACAATACAACAAAGTACAATAGGTTGATTTTATCTTGAAGATTCGCATTGAGTGTTACTGTTTAGTATGCAAGTACAGTCAGGATCCAAATGGCATATTATGTGCCTACCTATCACCAAGTATTTATTTTGAGATATTGAAATGGAAATTGATAAGTGCTTTTATGGATTTATTCTAAGTTTGATGGGCATAGGAGCTTGGTGGTCGAGTGATTAAGGTATTCGACTCGTATATTCATAGGTATAAGGTCTCAAAAGGGATTCAAACCGCTATACGAAGACCTCTCTCTCTATTTCCACTCATACTCGGCCACCTCTCCAATAATTGACAAGTGACAGACTCGTACTCCGAGGTACCGGGTTCGAACCAAAATGTCGTCATGTAACAATAACTCTTTTCTGAGTTATGTACATTAGTTGACTGCTAACCGATGCTCTTACGGTGAGGGAAAACATCCTGATGAAACCTGCACGTTCAGGCGACTGGATGGGTAACCATGATCCAATCTGGTCAGGTTCAGACGGCAGTCGCTCCACTGTAATTACCTGATCTGCCAAGTCCTGGATCATGGTCAAGGCGGACCCCGGGCCCTCGTGCGCGAGAACACAACCGCGACATTAACGCCAAAATGAGATTATTGATATTGAAATTGATGTCTTTTTAGTTTGATTGATTGATATAATATGTTCGTATGTAGGAGAAATAATCATACAACGTGCCTAATTGGCACGTTATTTTACATATTTTTGATTCAAAGTAAAATGAAATTTAAAATACTAAAGATTTACCAAAAACAACAAGTATTTGACGAAAAAATAAGGTACGAACTTCCGGAAGTTTCTGTGGCTTCTGAACCCAACCCTTTGAGGGTCGACAGGGGTAAACTTGGTCGAGCAAATAAAACAAAAAAGAAAGGAAAATGTACACCGCCGCAGAAACCTTTTAAGAAGCACCTCCCCTATTTGTTTGGATGGAAAGTTAATTTCTTGTTTGCTTTTTCCCGACAAATAAAAGTTTAAAACAATCGTGTGGCCAGCCTTTCCGGGAAATACATTTAAATAAAATAAAAGGAATGTTTATTAACGTTTCTAAGACGTTGTTTTCGATTTAGATGGCCATGACTGCCATTAAAACGTGATCGTTCAACGTGATCCTTTCGTATTTTCCATGGAGTTTTATGCCGATAAGCCATATGTTGCGAGGTCTAAAAGTTTTTAGCCAACAGCTTGTTATAAACCCTATTGTTTTAATTTTTGTGTCGTTTAAAGGCAAATTTTATTACAAACTCCTTGACCAAAAATTAATAGCCGACGACCATTAGTTATTTTTTATCGAATATTTTAAAAAACCATGTCTGTGCATACAAATCCATACTATTTTGGTAATATGGGAAGCATTTCGTGGCAGATGTATTATGATTATATTATTACAGTTAACGTATGAAAAATCACTTGAAAATTAAATCAGCGCATTTAGTGAATTGCCCCTATCACATGCTATTGTCATTTATTGATTTTATAAGTTTAAACGTGGTCAGGGCGACCTCAAACATGAACCTAGACTAAGGCAACCGCCAACTGCCGTCAATTCAGAAAACGTCATTAGGGTGAAGTCGTTATTAGAGAAATGTCACAATATTAACAAGCATGAGATTCAGGATGAAATGAGGATTAGATTTAGCACTTTACATTAACTTCTTTAGGTTAGGAAGGTTGTATCTAAAATTTTTCAGAGAAGAGCAGAAAGTTACTTGTGCCAATTCATGATACATAATTTCTATGGTCAGTAAAAGTAATAGAAAGTACATGGGTTTGAAACTATATTTCATACGAATAAAATAAAATATGAATCGCATAGCTAGAAATATTGTGACATTCTTTTATCAGCGACTATACGCTGATGACGTTTTCTGTAGTGACTGACGTTGGCGGATGCCCTGGTCTACGTTCATGTTTCAGGTCGCTCTGACCTCGTTTAAAGTCATAAAATCAACAAACGACAATAGCATAGGCAAGGGACAATTTACCAAATGGGCTGATAAAACTTTCATGGTATTCTATAAACGTTAACCCATATTTATAATCATAATATATCTATCCACGAAATGCTTTCCGCGTCACCTCCGTCGTAGGGGTTGATATGTAGCAAACATGTTATTTTTAATAGTCGATAATAAAATAACTAAAGGTTGCCAGCTAGGTCAAGGAGCTTGGGATTAAATTTCCTTTAAAACGATACCGAAATTAAAACAATAAGGTGTATAATCAGCCGTTGGCTAAAAACTTTCGGACAAGCCTAGTATGATGTCCGACTGACAATGAATAGTAGTATACACATACAGATTGCTTTCAAATTGATGATACACAGGGGTACCGTATGCAAGTGCTCGTGGTAACAAACAACTTTGACTAAGGCACAACTTTGAAATCGCAAAAAATAGCTGTTTCATACATTGCCAGAATATGTTTTAAATTTTTATGAACCAGCTGATTTGTTTTCGGGATTTCACAATTGGATGTCGGCAGCAGCAAATGTCAGATGAGCCGTCTCATAACCTTAATCATTCATCATTTTAGATACAGAACGTCCATTAGGCGTCCACTGCTAGACACACTGTATTCGGAAACGTTCCTATGAGGTCTCACAGGCAAGCAGGCCGCATGATGGTAAGTGGTCACCGCAGTCTATAGACAATAGCAACACTAGGGGCGCTACCAATACCAATCAACATACTACTAATATACCTCTTGAACGATTCCATGCCATTAACGAGAAATAAAAGAAAATGAACGAAATGGACCAATCATAGAGCCATATTAAACGCAATGTATTGTAAGTATTGTTCGTCAATACGGGTAATAGACATCCTCCCAAGGATTTCACATCTATCGCATCTGCGCGGATGCCCCCAAACTTTATCAGATCCTCCATCCATCACTTGGGGAGAAGTCCTACGCTTAGATTTCCTGTACTTAGTCGCTACTCGAGGACCTTCTCGCCCCATCGGCCAACGGTTCTGCGAGCTATATGGCCTGCCCACAGCCTTTTCAATTCGGCTATTCCGGGAACCTATGTCGGTAACCTTAGTTTTGCTACGACCAATGATTTATTGCAAGAACTTTGTAACTCAGAAAATGGGCAACGTTTATTGTTTAGCCAAACCCTCCACTGATGTGTAGGAGGCTCAAATACAGTAGTGGACCATTATGAGCTGGAGATTACTGAACGTGGCGACACAGGATTAAGAATGTAATGGGGATCCGAAGTAGTAGGGAAAGTACTGTCTCTGTGTATGTCTAAATACAATGTTGTACCTACCAATAAATAGTTGACAATGTGATATTTATGAAAAAAGACACTTAATTCTTTCAAAATTCCATATAGACCATCTTTGGTTGATTTAAGTATACTTAACTTACGTAACTGGCACAATATATCCCTCTTTACACAGGCATGTCTCGAGAACTAGTTCAAACGCCCAGAAGAAGCATAGCCAACCCATTACAGTTATGTCCACACTACTTGTAATAATACAGTGTGCGTCGTCGGTCTATCACAAACACCGACGTTTGGGCGCAGCCGACAAACTAAACATGGCCGACACGCACTTGTGACGTAGCGTGCTCGTCAGGGGTAAAATGGCGCTGGTAAGTTAGTGACCATTTTAGCAATAATTATTGAACCATTGGCCCTTGGTAGTTGCTGATATCACTGGTGGTGATCACTTTCCATCAGATGGCTCGCTTGTCTTAGAAAGTATCAAGTTTGAAAAAGAGACCTCCAAGGAAAAAGCCGATGTAGGAAAATAACGATTTAAAACTAAGACAAGTTAAAAATTAGACGAGTTAGGAAAGTGTAAAGTTTGAAAAATGTCATGTTTAAGAAACAGACGATATCGTCCGGATTAACCTGGTATAAAAAATAATTAAATCGATGATATTTTAAAGAAAGCTCAGGTAAAGAGTACCTTAAGCCGGAGGTTATATGTATAAAAAGTTAGAATGTGTAAGAAACGAGAGAGATTTGTCAGGACTGTAGCAAGTGGAACAATGTGGTCTCTGCCCTACCCCAACGGCATATATCACCCAGTTCCGTAACAGAAATTTAAATTCATCATTCGAATTTTAGTTTGCCCACGAAAAATGCCACTGGGAACCCTGGTACTCTCTCACAACTTACTTACTTACTGCGCTGGCTCAGCGACCCAAAGTGGATCTTAGCCTCCGACACCAGAGATCGCCACCTCTCCCTATCTTGCGCCATCTCCTGCCAATCGAGGATTCCTAGTGCGTGCAGGTCTTTCAGGACTTCATCCATCCAGCGATATCTGGGTCGCCCGACCGGTCGACGTCCGCTCGGCCGATCGACACATGCTCTCCTTACGGCGCGATTCTCCCCCTTCCTCTCCACGTTGACAAGCTAACGCAGTCTTGCGGCCTTGATCTCTCCCAGAATATTGGATTCGGAAATAAGCTGTTCCACCTCCTCGTTCTTTCTCCTCTTCCACATGCCGTCCTCCCCCTTTGTTGGCTCAGAATTTTCCGAAAGATCTTACGTTCAGCAACCAATAACTTGTTCTCCTCCTTTAGTGTCAGTATCCAATCCTCACATCCGTACATTAAGATTGGTCTAATAACCGTTTTATATATCCGAATCTTGGTTTTCCTGCTTATACACCTAAGTGTATTTTGTATTCTAGGATCAATTTCATCTTCACGCTGATTGGTGTCGGTTATGGTGCCACCGATATATTTAAAAGTATAGCCTCGCATACTTATCCCTGTACCTCTTCATGTGTAGGTACTCTGTTTTATCTCGGTTGATACTGAGGCCAATTCTTCCTCCTTGCTCGTCAAGGGCTCATATCCGTCGTCAGCATATCCAATGATTTGGTGATTACCGTTCAGTTCTACTCCACTCTCAATTAATTGGACGTTTCTAATTACGTGTTCGAGGACTAAGTTGAACATGATTGGTGACAGTGAATCGCCTTGCTTAAGACCCGTAGCAACCCAAAAGGTATCCGACAGTTCTCTTCCAATCCTAACTTTCATCTCGCTGATACTAACGGCCACCATCTTCACGGGTCTTCTTGTCGGGTATTTTGAAATATCTTACAAAACGTGTACAAAGCCCTCAGCGCCATTTTAGCCCCGCTCTGTCCCAAAGACTAGGCCCACTCCAAATTAAAGACACAGCTTAATCGATCCAGACAATATTGACTCGGCCGGGACTCGAACCCACGACAAGCAAACACACAAACAGATTAACGTATAGAACAATGGACAGGCGACAAACTTTAGGAGAAAATATTTGGTGTAAATCTCCTCTTTGGGTAGATACTGAGATGTTTAGTGGAGTCTGTTTATGAAAACAAAAAAAAATAACAAGTGGCATTTATTATAAATAAAAAAAATCATCTTGGTGTTAATGTCCCGGTTGTGCGCTCTTGAGAACGAGGGCCCGGGGTCCGCCTTGACCATTATCCAGGATTTGGCAGGTCAGATAATTACAGTGGAGCGACTGCCATCTGACCTCCATGACCCTGCTACCAGGGGAACCTGACCATGATTGGATCATGGTTACACATCCAGTCGCCTGAATGTGCAGGTTTCATCAGGATGTTTTCCCTCACCGTAAGAGCATCGGTTAGTATTCAACTAATGTACATAACTCAGAAAACAGTCATTGGTATATGGCCGGAGCGGGATTCGAACCCGGGACCTCTGGCTTACGAGTCGGATCTGTAACCGCTCGGCCACCGACGCTCCTTAACAAGTGGTATTTATTATACTTTCACCATATCTTATGAGTCTATGATAGAATATATCTATCTATCTTTATAAAACTGTATGACCTAACTGACAGAAAAAGTCGGATACCCGATCAAGATTACATAATCTTAAATATTTTCTAAACTACTATTTTCTAAACAATTTTAATGAAATAAATCTGATCAATCGTATCGGATCATGGCGAAGGAGCACCCTGGGCCGATGATGATGAGCTGGGATGATGATGATGATGACTTATACTAGCTTCCGCCCCATAAAATACGAATATATCGCGATGGTGTTACTTTGAATTTCGTGATCATTTGATCGTTTATAGTCTATGTGTAATTTTCGTATATAAGCTTTAAGAATGTGAAGGTTCATTAATTATTTTTTTAGTTAGTTTAGTAGTTTTTGCGTGAAAGAGTATGAAATATCCATAAATCCAAACATTTATACTTACAAACTTTCGTATCAATGTAGGTTTTAAGTCTCATGGTTAGTCACTACACTTTCATCTTTTACTAACCGTTTTATTATCATAAACATGATAACATGGAAAGTTTCGTATCAATGTTTGAATATGAGTAGGACTACGTAAAACATATAGTTGGTTTACTTGGGAAACAATAAACTCAGTTTACATTCGCAGAAAAAAGAGAAGAAAGGAACCCTTTTCAGAAAAATTTCGGTATTGTTGAAGATTTATGTCTTGAAATGGGGTCAAAAAGTCAAAGGTGAGCCGGGTCAACCCTTTACGTAGGTTACTTATATTTGTTTTTTTTGCCCAAAAACTGAATCTCAATGGGTTGAACCAAAAAGATTAGAAAGTTAGCTGCCTTCATAGACTGGCAAATATTTTTTTTAAGCGCTTTTGGTTATTATTAGAATGAGATTTTGGCAATTGACGTTCATTGTGTAATTCTTGCTTTAATAATTTTATTCCTGCAGTACATATTTATGTTTTATTGAGTTTTCAATTTTACAAATGTTCCCCTTTCGCCGTTAGAACACAACCGGGACATTACAGTAGAAATTTTATTTTATTTTTATTTTTATTTTTCTTTATTAAGGAAAACATACAGCTTGACATAGAAATGACCATACCCAGGCAAGCAAAGCCGGGGGACTAACTAGAGCCGTTATCGACTTTCAGAACTCCCAAATTCTATTTCTCCAAATATTATTTATAAACTCAAGACGGTATATCTAACACCAAACAAATATACAGGTTGATGCAAATAATACACAGCAGACACGCGTCCCGGTACTTATGTATACAGAGTGTAGTTTTACATCTGTCATGTGATACAGCTATTTTTCGGCGATAGGTGTGCAGTAAGCTGTTTGGTTAAATAGAAATTAGTAGGTATTTTTAACCATACAGCTTAAGTATTGTTTATATGAACAAGGACGGCTTGCACCAAATTCTTAAACGCATTTAAGCTGATACTTAAACAAAATACTTCGTACAAAAAAAACGTTAAATGTGTTTATGGATTTGGTGCAAGCCGGGCTAAAAATAGTCTTGTATATTACGGAAAACTTTAAAGCGTCACTACAAATAATATTGATACAGTACTTTAGCCGTAGGTGCGTATACTAGAACCTAAAATAAGTACTTGAGTTTTTTTTTTTAAACCAGATAAAAACAAAAACTCGTTTACGAATACTCCCGACCAAAAAAGAGGGGTGTTATAAGTTCAACGTGTGTGTGTTTATCTGTGTATCTGTGGCTTTGTGTATCTGGCATCGTAGCTCCCTTGTGGGTAGATGCGGTTTTCTCTATTTGTAAACCAGTTTCATCGAAATGGTTTTTATGTTTGTTTCATTAAAATAGGTTTTGTAGTTTAGAAAATATTTGAGTTTAAGTAAACTTGGCCGGATTTATCCGGTTTTTGACTGTCGGTTAGTATGTACATACTATTTTCTACTCATATTTTAAGTATTTCTACATACTGCTTTTTGCCTTCACTTAGAAACTTTTGAATAATACTGAAACATCTGAACAAATACGAATTGAAATCCATAATTAACATAATTATACATTGCAGTTATAAATAATCCTTTCTATACGAAAAAAAATATTTATCGACAAACAAAAATAAAAAACAAGGCAATTAAGATAAGTACGTTTACATGAAGCAAATAATTGCCGGCCCACCGGTAATTAGCAAGCCATAATACTTGTTTTATTTGTGACCAGGACCATTCATACCCACATTAGTATAATTGTATGCACATACATCATTATCATCTTGGCGGTTGTGCTTTCGGGCACGAGGGCCAGGATTTGGCAGATCAGGTAATTACAGTGGAGCGACTGCCATCTGACCTCCGTGGCCCTGCTATCAGGGGAACTTGACCAGATTGGATCATGTAACCATGATTCAATCTGGCCAGGTTCATTCGTTCATTCAAACATTCAGTCGCCGGAATGTGCAGATTTCATCATGACGTTTTCCGATTGTTTTAGAATAAATAAATTATTACGTTTCTAATTTCCGTAGCAGAAATGTAATTGCTTTCACGCATTTTCATATTTTATTGCTGCTTTGGCTATGACAGAAAAAAAATCGTGACGGAAATTAGGCTGAGAACACTTTGCAGTGAGAATGACCGATAAAATTAACAGACTTGTACCAAAGAGGTTTTCATAAGGCGTCTGTCGTATATTTCGTCTGGAAAGGTGAACATGCGCGTGCGCTGCTGTGTTTGCTATCGTGGGCAAATACAAAAATGAGGAGCGAGAAAAGGTATTAAATGAACTCTTTGTTTAAGTAGCTAACTATCGTGCTATCTCAGTTTATTTTCTATAGTGCGGTTTTTTTCTTTTTGCAGCGGTGTTGTGATGAGTGGTCTTTAAGAAGGTTCCCTGTTTATCCCCCGACGGAAAAGAGAATTGTTATTAGTTTGACGTGTGTATGTGTGTTCGTGGCTCTTTGTATCTGTCTGTGGCAACGTAGCTCCCGAACGGATGGACCGATTTGGATGCGGTTTTCTATATTTCAAGGACAGTTTATTCGAGATGAAATATGCTTACATTTTTTTTTTTTTTTTTTCATAAAATCAACAGCTCTTAAAACTTTTACATCAGATATTCGTAAATAACACAAAGCCAATAACAGATTCTTACTCTGTAGAAGATTAAAATCAGTCCAATAGCTAAACTTGGTCGGGGGTTTTTTGTCTTTTTCTGTCGAGTAGGTTGTTACGATAAAAAAAAAAAAAAGTTACCTGCCTACCACAAATAATTACATAATAGTGTACACGTGATTAAAAGAAATGTGTTGCATTAAAAGTAAAAATTTAAGTTATATACCCTCTAATTTGATTTAAATATCGAGGATTCCGATCTTTATAAATCTGCTTAAGCAAATTGCTGAATTGGTTTCAACATTTTTCACTAAAAATAACTCAAAAATACATTACAACGCTTAAGTCACCGCATAAATAGATCCGTAGTGACAAATAATTACTGAAATGAAACTACAAAATTATACATAATTGAGGTTTCTAATCTACAAAATTGCATTACAAAATCAGGATTTTTCCCACTAATTACGCTGTTGTAACGGCGTCGGACGCGTGCCGGGCGCGCTTTCCTTTGTTGGGTTCACAATGGGTTATTATAGGATCGTAATGCTGTATGCATCTTTTGTAGTAATGGACTTGTTTTAATGGAAATGGAGAGTGCTATTTCCACATAGCAAAAAAAAATAAAAAAAATGTCAGTGACTTAACCATGAAGGTAGCTTACTTTCCAATCTTTTTGGCTATTTCAGACAGATATGAGGTATGAGGTCGAATCAGTAAGGGTGGACAGTCTGACGGTTTAGCAAACGCCCTTAGAGTTCCTGATCATAATCTGTGTCCACTCTTCTATCAAAGTAAGGTAATTCTGTAGGAGGGAAACGCGATCGGGGCGAACGCTTCATCCTTATGTCGTGAATCAGCACGAGCCGCTTTGGTACAACCTTTGTAACTGCGAATATGTTCCATAATTATTATAATCTGGACGGCTCTAAAGCTAGACTGAATAGGCTGTTTCTAGAGAGATCTTCGGCCGTATCGTCACTTATCACCAGGTGAGATGGCGGTCAAATACTTGGCTAGTTAATTTACAAAAAAAAGAAAACGTATGTGACAAACAGATTGAGACGTATGAGAATGTTTGGTGGAACACAGCCTAGGAACTTAGGATGATCGAGGGACGATTAGATTTTCATCCGACTTCGCAATCCAATTAAAATTGCTTATACTTAATCGCTACAAATTCTCCAAGCATCTATTTTAACTGTAAATAAGTAAAAACTAGCCCAGGGATGGGCAAACTTTTTCCTTTATGTGCCATTTCTTTTAACGAAATCCTAGGCGGGCCAGGTTTTTGAACATTTGTCTACCTATTTTTCATTATTGAAGTAAATATTCTAGGTAATTACAATTCTCGTATATTGTATTTTTGCCATACGAATAAATAAATAAATAAATATTTTCTGAAACACATGAATGTGCTGTGACACAAGTATGGAACTATTGTTACTGACAATTTTCGTAAAAAAGGTAGTCAGTTACCCCATTTTTCATTTAACGATCGCGGGCCCTAGTTTGTCCATCCCTTCATCATATCAGTCGAAAGACGCCCACTGCTGGGCATAGGCCTTCCCCAGAGATCTCCACGGCGGCAGGTCCTGTGCCTTCCGCATCTGGTACCTGCGATCTTTACCAGGTCGTCTTCCCATCCCTTACCTAGCCCATAATGAATACGTAAACTAATACATTTAACTCCGCAGAATTCGCACACAAACGCGATCTGGCCTATAACACAATAACACAGATATTAAGTTCTCCGCTTGAGAAAAGGACCTAATAATACGATGATAATAAACTTGGGACAATGTAGTCCCACGCGTAGGCGTGGGCTATAAAAGTGGGCATAAACGCGACATTATTGCGTTATATCAACACCTCCGCCTATATTGAATGCTATCGTTCATTTTATTGCGTGGGTAGGCTGATTTTTTGTAATAAATTATTAAGTGTCTTAGGAGTTTAGCTTTAAAGTTTGTCAGTGTCGGAATGAAATAATAATTTGTCATGGTTTATACGTGGTTTGTACACACATTGATTTTAAAGGCTGCCAGAATATTTTTATAAAAGGAGCAAAAAAAAGAATTTTGCCAGTTTAGAAGGTAACTTTCCAATATTTTTGCCTTCATGCCGGAAGATTATAGTATTTCCTTTGCTTTCTCCTTGGCAGTCCTTGGTTTATTCACATAGTTTTTCAATGCCTATTATGTTTTGATAATTAGCTGTTTCCAAGGATAATTGTGTGTGTGATATTTTATTGGGATTGAGGAGACGGAGGTACCTGAGAATATGTGAAAATGGTAGGTACACGAAAATAGTGTAGCGTCATATACTAAATAGATTTTCAGATTTTTGGCAGTTCCAGAGACAATGCTTTTTTTTGTGTTATAAGTTTTATATGTGTCTGTGTATCTGTGAATTTGTGTATCTTTGAATGTGTGTGTCTACCATCGTAAGTATCAAACAGATTGACAAATTTCGATTTGGTTTTCTTTATTCGAAATCCAGTTTAATCGATATGGTTTTTTCATTTAAATCGGTTTAGTAGTTTAGGAAATATTTCAGTATATATAGTATATAGGTATACCTATACCTTTTGTATAAATACTTATATTTTTTCTGCCCTAACTAAGTCTGGACTTTACTGTAGAAAAAATTCTATATAGAAACTCAGACTTCAATGTAGAAAGTTTCATCAGTTCCTCCTTTCCCCAAACGTTCATATCTTGGCAGTGTGAGCTTCGACTTTCACGAAAGCCAGATGTAAGTAACCCGATATACAGTCCGAGTTTTTTTTACTCACTCCACATCGGACAGACGCTTCCCGTCGGCAGGACTGAGACAGGCTTTCAGAGGAAGTCGGAATTTGGGTCTTTTTAATAATACTTACTTTTCGAGTTCACTTTTTGGGTTGCGGCCTTTTGAATAGGTATGGGTACTCTTTGGAATTGTTGTTAATAAAGTTGTTATAGCACTGGCTGTTTGAAGAGTAGTACATAAAACCTCTGTTGGTATTCACGGGACAGTTCGAAAGAATGTTTCTTGATCGTACTTTTCAGATGTTGAATGAGCTCCCAGCTAAAGTGTCTTTTCAATAATACGCTATCAAAGCCAATGAAATTTTCTAGACATTATCCAGAAACTATGTATGCTTATCTATGCTTGTGGTTTGTCAGATTTTCGTTAAAATACATCGTTTCAAAATTGCACGAGATTAAAAATTTGTATGGAAATCCCGTGTAACTTTGAAACGATATATTTTAACAAAAATCTGGCAAACCACAAGCATAGATATTGTTTTCTGGATCATGTCTACAAAGTTTTATTGTCTTTTGATAAGGTAATATTTTACATATTATCAAACTACGTTTGTATAAGAGCGTCGGTGGCTGAGCGGTTATAGCATTCGATCGATCCAGCCAGAGGTCCCGGGTTCGAATCCCGCTCCGGCCATGTACTAATGACTGTTTTCTGAGTTATGTACATTAGTTGATTACTAACCGATGCTCTTACGGTGAGGGAAAACATCGTGATGAAACTTGCACATTCAGGCGACTGGATGTGTAACCATTATCAAATCTGTAAGGTTCCCCTGGTAGCAGGGTCACGGAGGTCAGATGGTGGTCGCTCCACTGTAATTAGCTGATCGCCTAATCCTGGATCATGGTCAAGGCGGACCCCGGGCCCTCGTCCTCGAGAGTACAACCGGGACATTAACGCTAAGATGATTTTTTTTTTATATCAAACTAGTTTGTATGGATCACGCTCGGGAAACACTCCTCTCAAGATGTTTCTTGCGGGAACACGGCATAATCGAATCGTTGACAAAAGCTAGTGATATCTATCATGTAAAGAGGTATAGGTAATAATTGTCATGTTTGAAACTCAGCAGTGCATCGCCCCGTGACTGTCCCCGTTGCAAAGACTGACCGCTTCATGCTCTAGCTACCATCAAGTCGTCACTCGTGGTAACATATACCTATATACATAATTATTATTCTTTGAAAGTACAGTGGGTACTAAATTTTATTTGGGGAATTGTATTAGTAGATTATACACCAAGGGAATAAAGGAGTGTATTCTGCCATGGACGGCATATTGGACTCTAGACTTAACTCCTGACCGAAGCGAGGCGTTCAAGCCGCCCAAGACTAAGACAGCTTTATTCCAGAGGAGAATACTCAGCTTTTCACACCACCTGCATGACAATAAATCAAACAATTATAGTGTCTCTGATTCAGCAAACCCTGGAGTTGAATCAGTATCGCTTCACGACATTTTCGTGTCAATGTAAAAACATAAATTGGAACTGAAGATGGAACGGAATGAAAATCTCCTAGGTTTCTTATGTGCTTGATTTCCATCAGGTGCACCTTCTGACCGTGTATCTCCTTAAGCTACAAAAAACCGGCACATTAACCCCACACACTTACCTTGGTTTCTACCGTATTTTTCGCGGTTTCCCGCGTTCTTTGATGCTGCAGGGTGCGGGGTGCGGGGGGAACCGTGTGACGGCCCCACTGCGGTTACTGCGCGGCGGGCTGCGGTCGCGGCGGCCGCGTGAAACTTAGAACACCCTGTTTGTGGGAACGTGCTGGGCTTGTGAGCATGTAGGTAGATATGAGAAGGTGTAGGTAGTCTACCTATAGGCCTGTAGAGTGGACAGTACGTATTGTCTGTACCTACTCTATAGAGTGGAAACGTGGATAGGTATATTATGTTGTGTGCTGGGTGGCAGTTAGCGAAAGATTCAGATTGTAATGCTTAGAATTTGAATTAGCTGTTGTGGATATCTGTAATTTTTAGATGTTGTGGATGAGAAACTTCAGACATTCTCGTAAGCAGATATTGTAGCACAATACAATGAAACAAAACACTTTAGGAATAATTTCCTTAGCAGCGACATCCATCCATATACAAGGGCTTTTATGCAAAGTGAAGATTAGAGGACATCGGTCATTTTTCTAACATGGTTAAGACTTAGGTAGATGTAGATAGAGCCAACAAACAACTGCATTCTCTAAACACTGTCAGCTCATTACTACCTAAAAATCTAAACATAATTAAATATAATCCCCTCTAAAAGCATCCCAGGTTACCAGGCGACCATGGCACACAGGGGGCGGTGCGGCTTGTTATACCAAATTACACGCACGCGCCTGTGATGGACCATTACGCGGATTCGGACGCATTGTGTGCGGATTGATGAGTGTCGACGTTTCGGCGGGCTTGGTAGTTGATTTTGTAATTGCATAGCTAAGTTAGAGGTAGCGCTAATGGTCTGGCCTATATATATTGACAAGTTATCTACAATCTACACTATACAATCTAAACAAAGTAGCTTCCCGCCGTCTGTCGCTATGTAGGTGTATGTATATGTGTCCATGTATGTATCTATGTACGCTTAGATCTTTATAAACTACGCAACGGATTTTAATGCATGGAGTGATTCAAGAGAAAAGTTTATAGAGTAGGATGACACGCGAACTAAGTCGCGGCGGGCCAGATAGTACCTTTATAATTTTAAGAGCAGACCATGAGAGGCAGAACAACTGACCTAGAATTTACCGCTAATATGAAGAGAAAAGTAAGAAGTTGATTGTTTATTTATTTATTAAACTTTCTTCCTCACGACTATTCCGTCCTTCACTGCCACCCAAACCCTCCCATCCATCCACATCGGCAAACAGAAAAGCGGGCCACCTAATGCAATGTGGTCACCGCTGCCTATAGACACTAGCAACACCAGCGGGCCACCTGATAGAAAGTGGTCACCGTTGCCTACAGACATTAGCAACACCAGCGATATCCAATGCGTTGCCTACTTCCATAACACGCAACGCAACACATTGGCGTTGCCGCTGTGCCATCAAAAAGGCAAACGCTCTGCCAAAGCCACGGGATATTCGCGAACACTCGCGCAGCCATCCCATTTCGGCCTACTCGAGCGCTCTCCAAACACGAGGGGGCCTTCCGTAGCGTCTGTTTGCCCGCGTTGCCCCTTTTAATAGAACAAACAGTATAATGGCTTTTTTCGTACCCACCGTAGGTAGTAGCAGGCTTTTAGGCGATCGATGGGGTGGGTCTGGAGAGAGATTGATTGTAAAATCGGTAATTATGCGGCTTTTTTATGGTGTAGAAGAGATATTATATCTAAATTCGAATAGTTATATGAGTGTACTAAGCGACAGATGACGAATTCTTGATTCAAATAATAATATACAGATTTTGAATCCTTAATAAACTTGCTTAGATAAAAAAAGCTGCATGAAAATCGGTCCATCCAAAAAGATTGGAAAGTTAGCTACGTAGACTGGCAAATTTTTTTTGCTCTGTGGGTCCATCAGACAGAAAAACTAATCTCAGGCGTGAAGCTAACTTTTCAATCTTTCTTTCTTTCTTTGCTACACACAGGTACCTACAGTACACCATCAATCTATAACACACTCGTTTCGCGTCAAGGGTTAAACATTACTTTTGTTGCTAAATTCTAGGAGTTTCAAGTTCAACACTGTTACTGTTATTTGTGTTTGTAATATTTTTATGAACAAATTTTTTTCTGTTATAGTGTTTGAAAATCAGAAGTCATATTTTTCGTTGGTTCTAATATCTAGTTGTAACCCTTAAATATCTGACAACAGTTGGAACCCCTGTACGTTTGCGCACCCTGTAAGATCTGATACTTAGTAACGTTTCCGATACGTGTGTATGGGTGTAAATAACCGCCATCGCACCTAGTGGTAAGTGACGATGCGGCCAAAGATGGAGCATGCCTGTCTAGGAACAGCCTATTCACACTAGCCTTGAATTCGTCAGGATTATAATGATCAGGGAACACACTCGCAGGCAACGTGTTCCATTCCTTAGCCGTGCGCATTATGAAGATTATGATCTTCAACAACACTGAAATCAAAACACAAAGTAAATGCCTAATGTATTCTCCTGACTTGGATCTCCATTTTAGTCGGTTATTCGGTTAGTCATTTTGCACGTGTCTCGTGTTTGCTGGACGTAAAGCCTACGTCGCACCAAAAGCAAGTGAGGTGCAGCAGCATGAGTGAGAGCAGATTGTACGGTCGATCAACTGAGCTGAAAAAAGTTAAGGTAGCTAGCTAACTTTTCAATTGGTTTGGGTCGATCAAATATTAGGCTACACATTCATTTTTTTAATACCCTGTGTAGCTGTGTGTTTGATCTCCTCTTTGATTATGTAGGTACCAATAACAATGTTATACACGACGACGCAGTGTGGGTTGGCGTCCCACACGGTGGCCCGACGATCTGGTAAGATCGCCGGTGTGAGCTGGATACGGAAATCACATTGGTCCGTCCTTTGTGGAGATCTCTGGGAGAGGCATCTGAGGTCTTTTGGCTGATATGATGAACACTAACAAAAAAAAACTTTTTTATACAAAATTGAAACGAATTGAAACTGCCAATATGTATGAAATAGCAGATTTTTTTGCGATTTCAGACCAGTAAAGCCATGGCAAAAGCTTTTTGTTATTACGAGCACATGTATCCGGTATCCTTTGGTATTATCAATTTGAAATCACCTGTACATTACAGGGAGGAAAACGAGCAAGATCACCTGATGGTAAGTGATCACCGCCGCCCATGACCGTCTTTGGTGTGGTCAAGCACCTCGGAAGCCAAACACAGGGCGCCGCAAAGCCGCCACCTGTCCAAAGGCACCAGAACAAACACAGCTGCCTCATGGTTATAAAATAGTTTAGGTTTGCTGCTTAAAATGAATGTCAGTCCTTTTACATTAGACCACGCCAGTTTGTCCAATAGCTCCAGATGCAATTTTAAATTGGTATTAGACAATTTATTGACTTGAGCTAAGTATTTAATAATGCCAAGCTGTGTTTGCAAGGGCATAAATTTTTGCTATATCAAGTACGTCTTCGTTCCTATATGAAGTAAAATCCTATCCTATGAGGCTAATATTTTACCTATTTAAGTAATTTTAAGGTTTTTATTTATAGGTAGTTTTAATATGTAATTATATATTGTTTGTGTATTGTATAAAACAGCATAAAGACGGCCATTAAAATGTGAAATCCTATGTAGATTTTTTCGACGTGACTCCATTCGACGCCAGTCTATCCGTATTGTCAACGTATGCTCACGGTCGGTTTTCCTCTCGGTTAAGGTCGCCAACCCTGTGTGCTTATTTTTACAGAACATGTGATCGAAAATTACAGAATTTAAAGAAAAATACGGGACAACGCGGGTTTGTCGAATAAACTGCAGAAAATAAAAATTTTAATCACTAACGGACTTAGGTTGCAGGACGACCACTTCTGTCATCATCTTTCCAGAATAATCTTGAATTAAGAATTATATAAAAATTGTTGCACGGGAATGTGCGAGGTTGTAAAAGCGGATAAGAACCTACTATGTCACTCACTTTCATTTAAACGAACTTATTTTCTTGAAAATGCTAACGTTTGAATTTTATTGTAGCGAGGAAAAGCGCGCGAAAATAAAAACGATATCGACACATTTTTTCGTTTCTTTTTTAACCAAGTGTCTTTCAGTACCTACACGAAATATAAAATAATAATGTTTAAAATAAATTATAATTTAATTGATAACTCATTTAAAAAACTTGTGTAGGTATCTCAAGACTTTCCTAGCCACCGAACGTAGGAACGTAACAGCTTATGTAGATACATACTTATCATACTCCCAGCTATGGTTCCCAGTTGTTACCACTGGGAATAAATGGAAAAGATGTTCACTGGTTCCTAGTTACGTTTCCATCGCACTTGTAACTAAGAAGGGAAACATTTCTATAACAAATGACTTATTTTCTCCTATTTCGGTATGAAGTAACCATGTTCCCATGTTAAAACTGCGTAAGGGCAACAATTCAACAATTGCGCAATTCAAAATACAATAAAATATAAACTAGCTCAGCAGAAATAACAGTTTTAAAGACAGAATAATCGCAATACAAAATTTAACCCCTTGAGAAT
This sequence comes from Blastobasis adustella, assembly GCA_907269095.1. Classification (NCBI taxonomy): domain Eukaryota; kingdom Metazoa; phylum Arthropoda; class Insecta; order Lepidoptera; family Blastobasidae; genus Blastobasis; species Blastobasis adustella. The sequence continues at coordinate 7,598,942 of OU026132.1, forward strand.
TCAGTTTTTGCCAAAAAAAATGTAACCTGCGTAAAGGGTTGACCTGGGAATGCGTTTAAGTTTCACCTTTGACATTTTGACCCCATTTCGAGATATAAATCTTCAACAATTATTTCGAAAAGGGCTGTTACTTACAATGACGATTATTACTGGCCTACCTTTCTTCATTGTATTGTAATTTGTTACTGCAAGATGGCAAAGGCATGATGAGATTTTTGCCTTTTTAAGTGAATGACGACGTCGCTTGAAACTTGTATATTTTTTAATAGTTTTATTCATATTCTTACTAATGTTTGTAAGAATGGATGGATATGGATATTTCATACTCTTTCACGAAAACACTACTAAACGGATTTTGACCAAACTTGAAAGTGTTGTAGCTTATACAGGATAATAACCCATAGACTATAACATAGCACGAAATTCAAAGTATTAATCCAAGATTTTCTTACTATGGGGCTAGATAGCGCTGTGTGAATTTGTCCAAGCATATTTATTTATTAATGTATAACCGAATTTTATGCGGGCGGAAGTTAATAACTGTATGTATATTATTATTCGTATGTATGACGTCGACTTGTCGACTCATTTTTCTCAATAATTGTAACAGCGCTGCTGTAATAATTTTTAACAGTGAGCGGCACTGGCCTAATAGCAGCATGTTTACGAGACCGATAACCAAGATTAAGGAATGTTCGCAATGTCCGGGAACTGGATGGGTGACCGTTCCGTACTTTGGTCTAGTTGAACTTTAGCACGGCAACGAGCTCGCCACTCGTCAGGTATGCGCAATACTGTCGGCGAAGCAATTTGGACCAAGGTCTTCCGCTAAGGGCCCGGAAAATGGCTGAACAATTTAGAGCCCCGTGACGCAATTTTTGTTTTATTTGTTACCCATTTATTTTTAACAGTATTCAGTCGAAGGTTTAGGACAATCTTATAGTGATATTTATAAGTACCGTGTACCTACTATTAGTTTTAGGCAACCAAAACTAAGAACTATCTTGATTTAATTAGTTGTTAAATAAAAAAAATCCGTTGAGTTACGATGCCCCAGACAGACGACCATTGGTGAACCTAGGCCTCCCCACGCGCCTTACACACGGATCGGCTTTGTGCCTCCTACACGCATTGGCAGATACACACAGATATACACGTCACTATAAGCCCCCCTTTTTGTATCGGGGGTTAAAAATACATTGCACCCAAGTTACAGCATACCGTAGCAACCATCCATGTTTTCAATAGAAACTATAAAGTCTCTTAACAGGAATCTCAACAATATGAACGTAATTTGATAATATTTTCAATATTGCGCTATTAAACCCAATGAAATTTTGTATACGTGATCTAGAAACTAATATCTATGCTTGTGGTTAATCAGATTTTAGTTCAAATATATCGTTTCAAAGTTACAAGGGATTTAAGACTTCGGCCACTACGTTTGTATGGAACGCGCTGAAACTAGCCTTAACTTTATCTTTATACTTAACTAGCCTTATCTTATGTGTTCAGCAAATTAGGTTTAGTTAGAGAGTGCGTATATGATGATATCCGTGGCAGATAACGGGCGCGGTGGACCGACTAGTGTTACGGACACAGTCAATGGCAAACTGACCATTGATCGGTTCCGCCTTAACTATGAAATTAACTCTTGAAGTGGTGTGTGTAGTTTTACAAGTTTTTATTTACTTCCACATGTTCCCGTGTTTGTTGGTAATAAAATTTTGCAAGTAAATTTAACCCATTTTCCGGTTTCCTGTTGAGCAAGCACACTAAGTTCGTATTTGAATATTGGAAGGACGTGAAGGAAAAAGTGAGCGCCGGGGATCATAAGGAGATAAAGAGGTTGGCGGACAGGAGAGAGGAGTGGCGATTGCTCCACCGTCAATAGTTACACTGAAGAGAAAAAAAAAATTTCATATGATAAGACTTTATGGGCTCCACTTTTGTTTGCTCAAAGTGAGTTACAAATAAATTGATAATCTTTCAACTCTTGCCGGTAGGAATAGGATTAATCATTCGTTTGCAAGAGCAGCTTGGCTTGGCTATCAGTAATTCCTGAGCAGGAGGTACCGCCATTTTCAACTAACCGTAGTACATAAGTTGAACACTTACGTCGAGGGAAACATCGTGAGGAAACCTATACATTTGGGCGACTGATATTGACGTCAAGATGATAATTTTTGTTCATGTTTGCAAAAGCAACTGCCCTCCATAATCACAAACCATTCGAAAACGATTTCCATCAGTATTCCTCCAACGAAATTCTTAATGCATTCGACATTCAACCTGTCGACATCGAAACAAATTCATTAGGTTTAAAAATGTTAACCTGCTAAGTTTCGTGAGCCGCTACCAGGGGCACATCGGTCGACGGGACGTCGTTGACAGCTGATTGACGTCTCACTCGTTCACCGGCAGCCATATTTATCTTATTGCCAACCGCCGTTTTACCTCTGCGGTCGTTCTGTCCGCCTGGTACAACGTTCACTCTTACGTCATGGTTTTAGAGGCGCTTTCCGAGTGACACTTCATAATGTGTGTGTGATTGGTAGTTTTGTGAAGAATTACTAATGTAATGAATGACTAACAAGACAGAACTAAACTAAATAGTGGCTAGAAACGCACCAGCTGTCTCCGGAGGATTGCTTTAGTTTTAATTCTAAATGGGTCCTAATTGAAAACTGCCTACCGTGAAGACGCGTTAAAATATGTCTTTTATGATTTAAATATAAATGTGTCAAATGCGCCGGCCGCTGACGTACCTACCTCACCTACATATTTTTATTATTTATCATTCCGCTCCCTGTTATTCCAGAGTCGATGGCAACAGAAATATTTTTTACCGTCAGCTTTTAGCTTTATTTTTTTAATGGTCGTACAATCAACAGCTCTTAAAACTTTTAAATCAGATAGAAGTAAATTATAAATAAAATGTTACCATTACAAAAAAAGGTTATAACGGTTATAATACTTTAATGTTTTAGCTTTAATGGTTGGAATTTCATCAATTCTACAAATAATACTTTTGGTCCGTTCTATAAAATTGCCGAAATCAGCACAAAGGAGCTAGTTAGAAAACCAAATTGACAATTCAAAACTAAAAGGTCAAAACTAAATACATTGAAAAGCTAAAATTGTTTCATTGTCAAACCCCAACGGGTCACCGCAACACAAGTATTGAAAGGGTTAACAATGTCGATAATTTTTGACATTCGGTGAAAATAACAAAGCTGACCCTTTCTACGATTGCTTGTCCATATTTCAAGGTGACAGGTAATAAAAAACACGTTTTTTTTTCTCTCACGCGTAATTCTAAACCAAGTTGCACATGCGTGGCCCGTTTGTGAAGAAAAATAGTTTTTTACATTATTCCCTTGATTTCGTGCAAAAATATCAAGTTTCCTTCATCTATGGTTTTCGGCTGCCGGTTCCTATTTTGGACATGTGTTCCTGATAAAGGTTTTACAAACCAAGTGCCTTTATAAACACATGAGGGAAGTGGAAGTGTTGTGTTATTTTTTTACATACCTAAATTAGAAATTTGTGTTTTTTTTATAAAAGTTCATTTCGATGAAAAAAGTTTCCATTTTAGTTATCATTTCTTTACGAATATCAAATATATATGTACAAAACATGCACCCACCTAAGAAAAACCATAAAAAAATGACAAAAAAACTACCAAAACAAGCAGCATAAACAACCGCGTTGCCGAATGTCAATTTAAAAAGTTAACGTTCCAAATTTAAACTAATTAAAGAGGATACGCGTAGGGCTGTGCCGCTCCGTGCCTACAAACAGACAGTGGGTGTCGGATGGCAAAAATATTTGAAATGTCAGCGAAGGGTTGGCCAGCCCTTCGTCGGTTGACACTAAGATAAATATTGGTCCGATATGGAAATCGTAATGGTTTGAAAGGGTTAATGACCGAGTTTGTTAATGTCTATAAATATTCGATGAAATAAAGTTCTTATATAATAAGTTTATCAGTTATCTAACACCCATAACATCAAGATGGGCTTATCCCACAATGGGTTCTCTTCCAGCCAACCTTAGCTTTGCTTATTTTGGGGCTAGATGGCTGTCTGAATTTATCTAGCATATCTAAAACAAAGTCGCTTCCCGCCGTCTGCCCCTATGTATCTATGGACGCTTAGATCTTTTAAACTACGCAACGGATTTTAATGCGGTTTTCAATAATAGATAGAGTGATTTAAAAGGAAGGTTTATAAGCAAAAAAAGGTATGTAGGGGTAATGTAGGTGTACGCGAACGAAGTCGCGCCGGGTCCACATACATTGGAAGAACTTCCGTTAAAAGCTTATCTTTCCCCAGGACACCCCAGGATCTAGTGAGTGACTGATTAGACCTTTATACATTGACATAAGTAAATGCACACTGGTGCCTTCTCTTGCAAGCCTAAATCTCTCATACCTAATGCTAAATGTCAAAAAACTGATGACATTGATAAAAGGAAGTAAAAAAATAAATTGTAGTTGCTGTTGGCTCAAGTCCAGCTGTATCCTCTTATGGGTTGATGATGTGGACCTCAGTAATAATATGATTTATTTGTGGGGTTTCTTAATTCTTACCATAAATTCACCACCATACCACCGCCTTAAATCTATTTCTGCTGCCAATCAACAAGCTTTATGTCGTCATCATCACAGCCCATAACAGTCCACTGCAGGAGTTAGGGCCTCTCCCACGAAACTGGAGGTTATTGCCATAATCTCCAAGCTTGGGAAGCGGGTTGGAGTTAGCAGTGTTGTAAATAGTACATATAAGAATGTTCTCTAGGTTTTATGCCTCGAAAATATTAGTCGCCTTGCACGACACCCACGAGTATGCTCCATCTTCGACCGCATCGTCACTTACCAACAGGTGAGATGGCGGCCAAATGCTTGCCTTGTAAAATATATAAAAAAAAAAAAAAAAAAAAAACAGTAAGATGTTGGTGCTATTCTACTCTACTGAAAACACACAGCCACTATACAATATACATACTGTATCTATTAAATACAAGAAGATGCGATTTAGGAAACACTGATTAGTCCTCATAGTGACAATGCATCTGCGTATCTGCATTTTTGACATGTGCTTTTAATTATGATACTGATGAAGGGGCGATAAGTATAAAAACTAGGCGCTTAGAGCTATCATGCCAATTCAAGAACTTCTGTCAAAATACATTATCTCTGACCAAGTTAGGCTTTAGTTTACCCAGTTCCGCCAGATGTGAAGGAGTTGCGGGGTAAAGAAGAAAATAACAGTTTATATATACCTATTTTATTATATACTATGTGGATGGGTCCATTTCGTTCGCGTACACCTGCTTTACCACTACCTAACCTATTTTTCTTATAAACCTTCCTATTGAATCACTCTATCTATTGTGCAGTGTAAAAACACATTAAAATCCGTTGCGTAGTTTAATAGATCTAACAGAGCGTACCGATACATGGGGACAGACGGCGGGAAGCGGCTTTGTTTTATACTATGTACAGATTACGTGTCTTTGTACTTAAAAATTCATCTCTAGAACTATAATGTTTGTATCTACGTAGTATTTTCACTCTGTGATAATGTCAACTCAACCGTTTCCTCATACATCAACTTCGATTTTGGAATAACCATCTCATCAGGGTCGACACATGCATTCGCTCCACAAGTTTTCTACCGAATTTCGTCACAATCCCACCAAAACAATGCCCATCAACCGTTTCGAACACACACGATACAAAAAACGAACAAAACATGGACCCACCGAGATATAAGTCCTTGCCTTTCCTATAGCGCACGAAAAAAAAAAGAAAAATTTAAAAGTTTACGCCGCGCCATACTGTCTCCTATATCCAGTTTCCGACATATTAAGTTACGTACAGCTCACTTGGATGACGGTTTTTACTTTATTTTAAGCGATAATATAATAAAAAATATATAATTTTCTTTATTGAGATAAGTCGAGGGCTCGAGGAAATTTTTACGGCCTCACACTTTGATATAACTTTGGTGCTGGCTGGTAAACTTTGTAATCGTCGATCACGGCGATGGGTGGGCCGGAGTGTTGTCAAAGTATATTACCGATGTACCGATAGTTAATATTCTACGAGTAAATGATATATTTTTTTCATCAAACAAATATTATATTTTTATGTTCGTGGAAATCATCCCATAACATTGAAAGTGGTTAGGAAGGTATTTGCCAATGTTAACAAGGGTGTGAATATCGAAATTTCGTAACTCCGGAAACTCAGACTTCTTGATCCATTTCAGAAATCACGATATTGTAATGCCGCCTAAAGGCACTTTTTTATATAATGCCTGGGATACCAAAACCATATTTCTTAATTTATTTGCAAGTTTTTTTTCAATTCGCGCGCCGAGTCTTGATGCTTTGCAGATCGACAGAGGACATAATTACAGTACAAAATCTTCTAGCGTGCTGTATGAGATTCATAATCGACTTCTGAAATACCTTCACAACTTTGAGGTGGAATATCTCGGTTAAACAGCGAGCTAAGACATTTTACCATGGGAAAGTGTTTTTTTTCTCAATTAATATGCAATTTTGTTATCTATTGATATGAAAGTCTTGCATACAGCATTGGTCGCGCTAATGGAATAAAAAATCTCAAAAATAATAAAGTTTAGGTATCACGAATATGTTCTAAGCCTATATAAATAATAATCAGCTTGGGTTAATGTCGCGGTTGTACTCCTCGCACGAGTACATGTGTAACCATGATCCAATCTAGTCAGGTTCCCTTGTGAACAGGGCCATAGAGGTCAGTGGCAGTCGCTCCTCTGTAAATATCTGCTCTGCCAAATCCTGGATTATGGCCAAGGCGGACCCCGCGCCCTAATGCGCGAGAGCATAACCGGGACATTAACGCCAAGATGACCATAAGTATGCTACGTATAGTTACGACTCCAGATATTTTGATTTCATCGCACAGCATTAAGCGTGATCCGTATGAGTATTTGGTACAAAGATATTGGAAAGTTAGCTAACTTCTGTTATTTTTTTTTCTTCGTGATTTGGACCTATTGAGAATGTCTCTTGTCTAAATTCTTATATTAAGTACGATTATGTCATGTTTCTGGCTGTTTGTTAGTGTTTAGATAAATGCACAACGCATTCTCTTGTATCATGTGGCTCAACACAACCGTCTGTAAAATTCCTCTTAATTTCTGTAAAGGATAAGGTTGTCTTTGCTCGTATGTGTTCCTTGTTATTGTAAGTGATTGATATTGTTATATTTTATGAGCAATAAAGTGGTTATCTACATATATCAGTCTACTCATTATAGACGTATAGCAGCAAACAGAAAACTAAGCGCATGCGTGTACACGCAATGTATAAAATAATAACGTTATTTATTATAAAACTCTATATAACAGTTGTTTATTACAATATATTTATAACATTTTATATGTATAAAGGTACCAGGCGATCATAACTCGTGCGAAGTAAGTAAAGCGTAACAATCAGTACTTGTAAGCACTTGGTCAGCACAGCGCGGCCGAGCCGTATCGTGTATTCGTGACGCAACCGCAACGCGCGTCGAAGCATCGATAAACATTATAATTGTCGCCTCCTATGCTTGCCTGGTACTTAATTAATAATTTGTTAATTACATTGCAATTAAACAATTGAATTGAGTAGTAATTGTAATGAGCTTGTAATGAGTGTTGTGTTATCAATAATTATCATGATTAAAAGATCTTTGAAGTTGGTAGTATGTGTGTATTATTGGTTTCTAGTTTAAATTATGTTAAGAATATAGTCAAATAACGTAAGTAAATCATACTAGCTATAAAACTACAACAAGAGATTTATTGGAAACACCATCGTTGGCCTTCCATGCTCATTATAATGACATCATTCGTCGGACTCTTGCTAGCGTCAACATGCCCTCCGCACGAGCCCTCGGCCCTCCGTACGAGATGATGGCACCCGATGGCATGACTCTTTTGCCATGGTAACTTGGACGCACTTAGTATGGGACGCCTTACGCGTGGATACTCTAGCGGCGTCTCATATTGGCACAACGTCATTGAGGGCTGGCGCGACGTTACATATATACATATGTATACGTCGTTTGCTGTTAAAACTCTAGGGTCATGGGGTCCGGAAGCTTAAAATATTTATTTTTGGTTGTCTAAAACTACGAGCTGAGTGGTTCAGTTGGTTAACATGTGGTTCATTGGTACCACGCAGTGGTCCCGGGTCCCACTATCGGCTGAGCAGAATTGAAATGATTAATTTTAATTTCTGTTACGGGTCTGGATGTAGTATGTATTAAAAAAGTATATAAATAGTTTATCAGTTATCTAGCACCCATAACACAAGCTTTGCTTACTTTAGGGCTAGATGGCGCTGTGTGAATTTGTCCAAGTATATTTATTTTTAACACATCTTTGCTATTATTCTCTATTCGCCAATAGGAAACTATTCATTCTAACAAGAATAACATACTATTAACAGTATTCTTGTAATAGAATGCCCGGCACTAAAAAGCGCGATAGAAAAATGCTTTGATCTACAGCTTTGATTGCGGATTCTAAATTGAAATTACAATTTATTTGAGTTTTACAGACTTTGTATTTTTGAAACACGGTTAGTCACACCAAAAGTAGGCTAGGAGCAACGTTGAAGCAGCGCAGTTTGTAATACCTCCAGGAAACAATGTAACTTACGCGACGTTAAAGAATGGCAAATTCTCAATCTTCTTATCCAAGGGGCTTCAGATTTATTGTTATATTAGACAAGACAGTGATTTGACTGCTATCTCACCTGTTGGTAAGTGACGATGCGGCCGAAGATGTAGGTAGCATGCCTATTCACTCTAGTCTTAAAATCCTACTAGATTTTAACCCGACGCGACTTCGTTCGCTTACACCTACTTTACCTACTCTTTTTTCTTGCTTATAAACCTTCCTCTATAATCACTGTATCTATTGTTGGAATCCGCAATAAAATCCGTTGCTTAGTTTAATGCACACACATGCGGCTTCATTACGCCTACATAGTTAATTAATAACTAACTCTACCTCTATACAATGCTTGTACTTATATAGCTTCTAGGTTTAAGTTGTCTGTGCGTGCATGAAGTATGAAATAAACGATATTCTATTCTATTCTATTCTAATGCGTAGATACATACATATATACATAGGGACAGACGGCGGGAAGTGACTTTGTTTTATACTATGTATAGAAATCAATTGCATTATATTTTTTTAAATCTGTATCACGCGTTCCATATGCAGTCATGTCAACAATGTAGAGAAATCGAACACTTACCCGTTGGTACTTGTAAATCAAGTACTTGGAATTAGTGTTATTTTTATCAGCGATTTCGCCTTTTAATCCACCAGCCGATAACCTAGTTTTGCAATAGCGTACAGCATAATCGTTATTGCTATAGTTTTGTTGTGTTTGTACGTTCGTGCGTGTCTAACCTTGGCCGTGGTATGGTCAGCTGCAGTGAAAGTGCATAGATTAAATACCTGCAGATGGGTTATAGAATGAATGTATGATATTTATTGCTTAACAAGGACACCACATCACAACAACAACATAATATAACATAAACATTTATTCATACAAATAAAAAACCAAAATCTTGAGTTTGGGTTGGGATGGGTTAAGTTTTGCTATAAATAATTGGCCGTTGGTCAGGAAGACCTGGAATAGGTAGTAACGTCTGTGGACTGGGTACCACCGCTATTTTTATTCTATTTTGAAGGGGGCAAAAGCAAACGGTGGGCCCACTTTTCATTCCTGCCTGCAACCGCTGCAAGACCTGTTTATCCAGGATGTATAGCAGCAATGATGATGATGATCATGATCGCAGCAACCTTTGATATTGTGATCGCTTCGACCTTCGCCATTGAGAACCAGCTAATACTGTCTTGATTTGTGGGGGTCCCCACAACAGGTAAGTTAAGAAGTGATGTTCGCATTGTTTTGTTCCAGGATTTGTTTTGAACGACAAGGTAGGTAAAGTATCTTAGTCCTCATGAAAGAGATTGGAAAGTCAGCTACCTTCGTGATAAAGCAAATTTTTTGCTCTCTGTTGTCCTCACAGTAACAACGCATATGCGGTTCTGCAACTTTGTTACATTAAACCTGTAGGAAGAATCGTAGATGATATGGGCGTTGCCGCTTCCCACCATGGTGGGTAAAATTAACGTCACACATAAAAGGAACGTCTAATCTGTTCATTTTACAATTATACCTACTCTTTGCAACAATTTAGCAGAATCACGTAAAAATTGCTATAATACTGTCGTCTGTCAGCCAGCACCCGTCAGCAGAATTACCGTGGGAAAGGAGAGTTGCGTGCTTCGCTATTTGGCATTCGTATGATATATCCTGGTTATTACACAAACTTTTATCTAACTTATGAAACGTCTCGCATTGGAATGATCTTGATTTTGAAAGATTAGCTGTAACTAAGGCAAAATGGACGAAATAGAATCTTTTTTTTACTTGTATAATTCACACAGCGCCATCTAGCCCCAAAGTAAGCAAAGCCTTTTAAGTAAGCCTCGTAATAGAAATTAAAATTCATAATCTAAATTTCTGCTCCGCCGGGAATTGAACTAAATATCGTGTAATAAATCTTCAGGAACCTCAAGTCTTGTAATTACAATACACTGGTATTGTCGGACATGGTCCGGCCGTTGTCGGCGGGGGGTGGGTGTGCTGCGGCCATGAGGCGGCCAACATGTCACTGTGTGTTTCCTTCCTAATTTCCTACCCCCTCCTCTTTGACGATTGAAAGAGATATGTAATATCCTACTCAATAACGTAATTTTGAATTTTGAATTTTTAAACCTTTCCTGATGAAAGCCTTGGTATACCATTATTAATATATCTTGGTATAGCAGTATTCTTACCCCGAAATAACAACGAGTAAAAACATACCACACAACTTTCAACGTTATTTTTATCCTTATTTAACACAATATAACATGCAATTCAACAAAAGGTACATACCTATGTACAACATCAACAGTATAGTTTTCTACCAGCAAACCATGACGTCAAAGATTTCAACATGTAGGCATTGGAAGTGTAAGTAGGTATATTAAACTTATCAGTACATAAAGTAATATTATAGTAATATTTCGATTCAATGTGTTCAAAAACAGGCAATAGACAAGTATAACCCACACTTATGCTTATTAATTTCATTTAATTGATACTCCAAATATTGCATGCCAGATTCTGGTAAAGTGTGTGAAGCGAAAATCCAAATTTTAACAACTATTGTATACCTGCCACATTTTGAGCAATAAATGATATTCTATTCTATTTTATTCTATTCTGCCGTGTGGTGTCCTGCAGGTTGCCGTGTGGTATCCGGCAGAGTAGAATAGCACCAACCCCTTACACTCGTGGGTGTCGTACAAGGCGACTAATATTTATTATTATTACGTCTAAAACCCTCTGCTACCACAACAAGAACCCCTGGGACCCTACCCCGACCACATCCTGCCTTGTAAGGCATCCTTCCATATGACCGCGTGCAGTGAGCGGCTCTGATCTATTGCGGTGTGATACGCGTTGACAGCGTGCTCATGCAGGGTCAGGTTGGAAGCCTACTATTGTAACGTTAAACAATCAAAGGTACGGCCCTATGAAGTGGAGCTTTTTAACCCCCGACGAAAACTGGGGGGTTATAAGTGTGTCTGTGTATCTATTTGTAGCTCTGTGTTTTTGTATAGACCGTAGTTATTTTTTCTAATTTGTGCCAGACTCAACAATAGTTTATCACAATTGATTCTTAGAATCCTATGCAGGATTAATATCTGTTACAATGGTGGTAGACACAGAGGCCGAGTGGTTACGGTATTCGACTCGTAAGCGAGAGGTACCGTGTTCGGATCTCACTGCGGCCATGTATCAATGACTAAATTCTTGGTTATGCACCCCCTCCCTATGGGGTGTCGCATTCGATGAAACCTGAAAAGTCTTCTCGGGTATAGGTACTCCTAAGGCAGAGTTTAGCTGGTAGGCGCCTAGATCTAGCATAATCAGCCGGCCAGCCGCGTTGGTATACATGAGTGTTCTCTGCCTCCCTCCCTAGATACTCCGGAGGGTGTCATTATACCCTTTGCGGTAGGCGCAAAGAAATATATATAAAAGCGACAGAAACGTCGCGATAAAAAGATAGATGAACGTAAAACCGCAATTAATCCTTCAAATTGTATCGCAAACTCACCTAAAAACTTTCGCAAAACACGTAACCAGCTAGTAAAATTTAATCCACGCTTTATCAACTAACACGACAATTATGTCGCGTCCACCACAGGGATTATAGCGCGATATGGGCGCGATAAAGCGTGATGTGACTCGCCTAATTTATTCCCACACCGAGCGGTATGCGGTTACAAAGACGGTTGGATTGAAATACTCCCGGACAAGCCGTGCCCACGGGACCGGCGGGTGGGAGTTGAGACGGGGTAAGGGACAAGGGTTCGCGGGAAAACTGTATAGGCGCTGTCTTAGTTGGCAACGGTCGTGTGACCGTGGACGTACGACGGACGTCGCCCGACCAATAGGAGACTTCAAAACCGCCGGCCATGGGCGCACGACCGTTGCCAATTAGTACAGCCCCTTAGCGTCGTCACTTTTGACACCAAATAGAGCCGCTGTACGTACGGCTTTAATGGTATAACAAACCAATTCTCTTTATGTTACTTATAAATAAATAAATATTCGTGGACAAATTCACAAAGCACCATCTAGCCCCAAACTAAGCAAAGCTTGTACGATGGGTGCTAAATAGCTGATAAACTACTTAAATACTTTTTGAAATACATACTTATTATAAATAGAACACCCAGACCCGTAACAGAAATTAAAATTCATCATTTCAATTTCTGACGGAAATCGAACCCGGGACCTCTTGCGTGGCAGACCGGCATGTTGACCACTGAACCACTCAGGTCACTTATATTTTGATATTTGGCCGCAACTTGGTTCGATAGAAATCGATCAAGAGTAATTGAGACAGACAGTTTAGTAGATCTGCAAAGTAGAGAGTTCTGAGGCTTACTTCTTTACTTTGATATTCTATATCTATAATATCTGTCATTGTTTGGCGGCTTGTGAGGAAAATGTAAGACGTGTTTTACGAAAGCAAGCAATTTATTTATATTACTTTAAATTCTTATTTATTTTTTCTTCTTTAATTTGATATTCTATATCTCTTAACTCTGCCTTGGTTTGGCGGCTTGTGAGTTATCAGTCTGCTTAAATTTACCGAACAACGCTTATCTAATCACATAACATAATTACATAATACACGTTGACTACAGTGTGTCAATTAGCTAAGTTATACTTTTGAAAATGTGCCGTTCTCATATATCATTTAATCTATCTTTAAATACACATGCAACGAAAATGGAGCATAATTATTAACATTTTAACAAACCACTTTATCAGTCTACTATATACCAGCATCAGGCTAAACAATTATTATCCACAACCCTATAGATATTAAATATTTCTTTCTTGTGGACCCGACGCGACTTCGTTCGCGTACACATAAACTATCTCCATACCGAATTACATTAAAATCACTACCACACCGATCGCTGAGACAGCGTAATAAACAAACAGACAGAGTTACTTTCGCATTTGTAATAATACTAGTTATCCTGGCGCGACATCGTTCGCGTGGCGTTTTACCCCTACGCTTACCCTACACCCACTTTACCCCTACCTACCCTTTTTTTCTTGCCTATAAATCTCCTCTTGAATCTATCTACTGTTGAAAACCGCATTAAAATCCGGTGCGTAGTTTAAAATATCAAAGCGCACATATGGACAGACAGCGAGACGCGAATTTATTTTATACCATGTATAGATAGATAATACGCAACTAAATGGCTGACTTCGCTTGATTTAAATTTGTAGTTGAATGTGTTTCTCGTATACTGTATTTTTGCCATACGAATAAATAAATAAAATATGCAACTTATTATCCCTTACCCAGTTTCACTTTACTCCCGTACCCATATCGCATCTAATAAGGGTGACGACAAGAGGTGCGAATGACAAACAGCATATACGGGGGGAGTGACGAATTTACGACAAGTGTTATCGTGTTTATTATAGAATCATGCTGTATAACAAGTGGGTTTAATTGAATTGATTATGGTGGGTGGGCGGTAGGGCGAGGGGAAGCTTTTTTATTTTATAATTCATAATGATAAGGATTTACAGCTACCTAATTTGTGGTGCTAATGGTGCAACAATAATGGTGTGTAGGGTGTTTTGTTGAGCCTTACGGGTATAGTTTTAAACTTAGCAAATAACAAGGTAGGATATTTCAAGCCGTTGGAATATGCCTGGACGGGTAATACCGATCGAACTAACAGTATAAGAGTTCGAAATGGAAGCTTTCTATTTCTTCCGAAAAGCAACACAATTTTCTCAATAGTTCAAAAATTCAAATTTATTACGAATTAGTGGACCCGGCGCGAATTCCTTCACGTACACATACTTACAAACAACTAAGTTTTAGTAGGTACCTATTTCTTAGTCTATGTAGTTTTTTTAATTAGACTAGCCAGTATTTGACCGCCACGTAGATACTTGGCGGCGTTAGGTACCTCTTTGAATGGTCAGACTTACACGTTATCCAAGGTACGCGCCAGCACATCGGTCCCCGGTTGCCTCCAAGACGGGCATGCTCCATCTTCGGTCGCATCGTCACTTACCAACGGGTGAGATGGCGGTCAAATGCCTGTCTTGAATTATATTAAAAAAAACAAATGCGGGGAGATATCTCTTGGAATACCTTTATCATTTTTAACAAAGCAAAGCTAAAACAATCTTGATTAAACGACTTTTAAATCAAGAAAACGTAATTGAAAAGGGTTTAGTTGTCCGGGAGATACAGCCACACAGGAGACACACAGACCTAAATATACACAAATACACTCTTTTGTGTCTAGGGTTCTTCTTCTTAGCGAGTCGAGTCGGCAAAATACATTATATTTTAGAAATTGCCCATGCACACTGTAGTTTTTGTGTCTGTTTCGGGTTAAAAAACAACATTACCAAAAACTGTCCTAGAAACTCTCATACAAAAAACAAACAAAAGTTCCCTAACAAAGGGATAAGGTCGTTAATTCATAAGCAACACTTCCCAACAGCTTCTTTCCCTCCCTTGGGAAGTCTCCAATTCGGCGATGACGATTTCGGAGTAGGGTTGCCCATTTTATTTTATTAAGGGCTCCGGGGGGATGTTTCAACCCCATGTTTGGTGAATTTTGGCGTAATGCGCTTAGGTGTAGGTTGGATGTAAGATGGTGGAATTACGACATAATTGATTAGCTTCATTCATCCCTTTGTTTTTGACAAGCGACTGCGGCTTCTTAATGTTTGTCGGAAATGATTGAATCCGTCTACAAAAAAAAAATTAAAATTTTCATCTTGGCGTTAATGTGCCGTTTGTGCTCTCACGCACGAGGGCCCGTTACCCACCATGATCTAGGATTTGGGGAATCTGGCCAGATTGATTACACATTCAGCCGCCTGAATGTGCAGGTTTCAATACGATGTTTTCCCCCACTGAAAGAGCAGTGGTTAGCATTCAACTAATGTACATAACTCAGAATAGAGTTATTAGTACATGGCCGCAGCGGGATTCGAAACAGGTACCTCTCGCTTACGAGTCGGATACCTTAACCACTCGGCGACCGACGTTCCGGAATCCATCCACGAAAACCACGAGTCGACCCGTAGGGTGTCCAGTAATACAACAAAACGTACCTATAGCAAGATACTATTACATATACCTTACGCCTACATATTGTTTAGCAATTTTTTTCGTCGTTAAAAACTTACCTAACTAATATTATAATTGCGAAAGCTTGTAAGGATAGATGTTCGTTACACTTTAACTCAAACTACGAGTATTGAACGAAGTTTGAATTTGCGAATATCCCGAAATACGATGTGATTCTAGCGGGAAAACAGAATCACCAGAATTTTATGCAAACAAAGTCGCGGGCAAATGTCAGTGCTTATTAAAATAAATCTAAAAAAACGTACGCTAATATCCCAGCAAGAGCTACACTAATAACCTTTCCCTGCTTTTATTACAACATGTCCGCCATCAAATTAGGAATGCTCGTTGAAACGTCACAACTATTTAGGTAATATCTCAAAATGGCTCGCTACTATAAATTGAAACGGGAAATCTGAAATGTCGGTTTTATTAAATAATTGTCTCGGTGATTTTATGCTGGGATACTGCAAAATCCCATATTAATATACCTCCCGTAGGTAAAACATAGATAAATAAAATAGGTGTAAAATAGACTCAGATCTAACATGTTTGCTTTCAGCGCAGAATACAGACATGTTTTTGATTAGGTAGGTACTGTGGTTATCGTTTTTAGTAGAGGACAGAGAGTTCGTTAAAAGGAAAGTTCTAATACACATAATAATAATTTTGTACTCTTGTACTCTCACGGGTTTTAATATCTTCATATCTAGAAAAAGAGATCAGTGTCTTAAGAAAAAAGAGAGATGTTATAAATTTTACATGTGTATCTGTGACTTTGTGTGTCTGTCTTTGGCATCGTAGCTCCCAACAGATGGACCGATTTGAATGCGATTTTCTCCCTTTGAAAATTAGTTTGATCGGGATGGTTCTTAGCTTTGTTTCATTAAAATCGGATTTGTAGCTTAGAAAATATTTAAGTGACTTGGTCGGGGGTCATACGACTTTTCTGTCGGTTAAGTTCTGTAATTATCATCATCAATTTCTTATAATGATTATAACAGACAATAACAAAAAATCCTCGTCAATAGCCCACAATAATCCATTCTACATTATTGGAGGCGCTACAAGTTTGTTGAAATTATTCGAGGAGGAAATCGCTGATGAAGATAATAGCTGATCTTCCTATATGGCATTAGTCGCATTCTACGACCCCCATTACTGAAAGAACCTACTGGTACCTTTTACCGGATTTGTGGGTGTCAAGAAGTGCGCACGCTCAAAGAGCCACCGGCAAATAAGCATGTGCTCACCCGTAATTAGGTCTGACGCGGTTCGTATGACTGAGAGGTCGAGAGGACCCTGAGTGTAGGAGGGTAGTTACCATGCCGTAGTATGGTATATCTCCTCTATTCCTGAACGGGTAATCCGAAGATAAGTAAGCATGTTTCTAGGTACTCTGCCGGACACTATACGTTCATTTCCTGCGTTTAATGATGGAAATTGTCGACACTGATATCTCCAATCCTTCGTACGTGGCGATTGAAAATGACCAGCTTTTAGCGAAACAATCCCTGTTATCAATGTGTATTGTGTTTTGAGATTTTTGGATGTGTTTTAGGATCAAATAAAGATAGGTACGTCTATGTGTCATGGGTGTACATGACGTGCCTTCCAGAGTCATTGATTGAGGTGGCAGTGCATCTTATTTATGGCAACTCTTAAATTATCGACATACCAGACTTCATATAGCTACCTGCTTATATAGGTATAGATAACGAAAACCGTCCTCGTAATTTAGATCATAAAAAATTGTTGCATAGTTTAGAATATTTTGAGTATGCGAGTAGTAGGTACCTACCTATCTAACAGGATAGATTGAATAAAAAAACCCCACCGCAACCTAGAATATGTAATTCTAAATAACCGTGAAAGGTGTTGAAGAAGTTCTAAGAAGTAATAGAAATAGTGAACACGGACTAAGTTAAGTAAATCTACAGCCAAAGTCTACAGTTATGACAGTAGTCTACCCAAAGCATAATTTAATTTAGAGATAAATACTTCAAGGAGGAAACGAGTCGCTCCCAAACCAACCTGCATGCCAATAAACAAATTAAAAATAAACTATTCTACAGATTAATAGACAAAAGAACATGATTCAAGCATTCTAAATCCGAATGTCCGTTCCGTTTGACAGCTGTCAAAACGGTGTCATGGCGTCGCAACATGGCGTCCGGTTACCGTCTCGCGAGCGCGCAACCGTGAACCCGATGGCTGCAAAAAGATAATTAAAAATATCATTTCCGATATGGAAATAGCGAATAGTTTTCTGACATCTCGTTAGATGGTATCGGGAATTTTAGTTTATCTTGAGCCGTTTCTTGGAATTAGTATAAAGTGTCCCTCTAAAACGTTTTAACTCCAATCTTATTGATTAACTTTACGTTGACTTGACACTAAAATTGCTATTTATTTACGAGATTAAATATTTTTTCTATTGAACTCGAGTGCCTCCTCACCCATTTTGTGGTAGACTGTTATTAGTTTGCTTCAGTTGTTCGTCATCATCATCACATCAGCCAAAAGACGCCCACTGCTGGGCATAGGCCTTCCCCGACATCTCCATAAAGGCCGGTCTCCCGCATCGAGCTGGTGCCTGCGATCTTTACCAGGTCACCGGTCCATCTAGTGGGAGGCCTACCTACGCTGCGTCTTCCGATACGTGGTCGCCACTCGAAAACTTTCCTGTCCCAACGGCCATCTGTTCTGGGAGATATGTGCCCTGCCCACTGCCACATAAGCTTGACAGTTCGGGCTATGTCGGTGACCTTAGTTCGCTTAGTTTCAGCTGTTAATGAATGAGTATTATGAAAATGTTATTTTCTATCTTTCCCTGAGTATTAAAAAACCAAAGACTCAATTATTTTGTCTTTTTATATTAAAACACAACATCACCATTCCCGCCATTTCCCGACATTTCTAAATCTGACAGGTGATGTAGTCAAATATGGCGGCCAATTTTAAAATAAATGAATGCGTATTGCGCAAATGCTTGTGGACCGTAGAACGTTCACGTACCTACCTAATGATCCAAATATCATGTTACTTTTCTCCACGGTCTAGTGAGTGGCTCAAATACATTTGAAAGTGTAGGTATGTTTATTTATCTTATTGTCCGCGACTAATTCCGGCGGCTGATAAGTTAAATTCAAAAGAAAATTGGTTTTTGCGATGTTTCCAAGGGAATATCGTTTAGGAACGACTACGACGTTTAGCAATAACTACTAGGAGAGTTTTGAAATTCACATATTTTTTTTAAAGAGATCGCATTTAAATTGTAACTATTTTGAAACATAATTCATTTATGGTTATTTCGAATTCTGAAAGCCATTTGGTTAAAAAATTAAAGGAAAAATAAGTGTCGATATCTATTTTGCATTTCGCGCGCTTATCCTCATAACAATGGAATTCGAACGAGAGCATTTTCGTGTAAGTTCGTATAAAAGAAGTGAGTGTGAATTATCTAAGGAAAAATAATATAATACTTAAGTATAATTAATTTAAACAAAGAAAATATTCCTTGAAAGATAATGACAGAAGTGGCCGTCTTGCAACTTCCGTAACGGATGAAAACATCGAAACTGTAAAATAAATTTTCGAAGACCCAAAAACGACCTACAAGCAGATAGAAGAACCCTTAAAATATCATCGCCGACCATTCATGAAATTTTACACCGTCACCTACAAGTCTGGAAACTTTGTTCGCGTTGGGTTCCTCATGCACTAACTGCTGAACAAAAACAAGCTCGCGTGACATGTTTCAAGGAAATTATTGTAAAATTCGAAAATGGGGAAGGACGCAATATATTAAATATAGTTACTGGAGATGAAAGTTGGGTTTATCAATATGACCCACTAACTAAGCGGCAGTCAACCAGATGTTTCCAGATGAAGAATGTCCTTGAGACAATTTCCTTTTACACTAAAAAACTGTTAATGCCCAATGAAGTCATGATCTGCCAACTCCTGGATCACGATCAAGGCGGTCCCCGGGCCCTCGTGCGAGAGAACAACCGCGACATTAATTCCAAGATGATTATATTTGGTGTGTTAAATGAAAAGAAAAACTTCCTAAAACGGGTTTGAGAAATAGTGCATAAAGCGATACACAAACATTTGTGAAAAACAATGAGATTCAAGAATTAACCCACCCGCCATATAGCCCTGATCCAGCTCCGCGTGACATCTTTCTTTTTCCAAAAGTGAATTTCGATTTGATGACACTTTTCTATGTATTTGGAACGATCTCCCAACCAGTGTTTCCTTCGGATTATGACATAGAATCCATCAGGTGGGCTGTCTGCTCGTCTGTCTATGAGTGTAAAATATTTGAGGTCTCATTTGTGGCGGATAACTTATTAGTGACGCCCTTGATTGCTGATGTCCTTAGGCGGCGATGACCAATTTCCATCAGGAGGACCGCTTAGTTAGCATACCGTATAACAAAAATAATCTACTCGTCACTACATTGCAAGCTTTTTTTTTTAGAAACGCCTTATTGAATCCCTGGAATCGAATCACATTCATTACGTATCGTAAACAAACTTTATAATTAAACCATCCAGTGCTGGCAAACCTTCTCCCCAATGTTTACGATGTTGCGCAGGAGTGGCCCGGAGCAAAACGACAGGCGTGTTTTGCTTTGCCACTGCTAATTTGTTTTTGCTCTGGCAATTAGGTAGGTAGGTACTTACTGAATTCGCCGACAATGTTGGCCAGGGTTGACGGGTAGCTTACTGCAATTATCTTCGTATAGGTATGGCGTAATTAGTTTAAGTGTAAGTTTTAACCCTCGACAAAAAAAAGGGGTGCTATAAGTTTGACGTATGTATCTGTGGCGGTGTGTGTCTGTCTGTGGCATCGTAGCTCTCTAATAGATTGACCGATTTGGATGCGGTTTTTTCTATTAATATTTATTGTTGCCTTAAGACACCACATCACAAGTACACATGTACTTCTTATAGCAGACAGTAAACGACACACAGTAATAAAATAATTAACAAATAACCTGCAACTACGTACCTAGATATCTACCATTTAGTGTCGAAACTGATGTAGTGTAGTACCCCCTGACAATAGAAGGACATCACTCAGCGTATGCCATGCCAGTGCAGGCGCTCGTCTTCCGCGAGATCCGAGTCCTCATTAAATGCCAGTTGAATCGAGATGCCACTTAGCTTTGTTTTATTTAAATAGGCTAGGAAAATATTTGAATAAAAGTAAAATTGTTAGTTCAGTTTGCAAAATCTCGCCCGTATTGTATTTTGCCCTTAAGACAAATACAGCTTCATCACTCGTGTTGTCCAATAGAATATAATAGAATGGAATCACTTTATTGTTAAACTGTGTAGGTACATTTAAGTATCACAAATTATATTTTTTCTAGTCTTGACAGATTGCCCATTTTGGACATACAATATTTAAAGGTAGCAATAATTTAATGGTACAATTCACATCAACTTGAAAATAAATCAAAATATGTAATGCCAATAACAGACAGGTAACACACTTAACATTTCTTAGTGTTCTGGTAAATTATTGAATTCCATTGACATGGGCTTATTATAAGAATTGCACTGGAAGATTGCACAGTACATATATCATATCTCCCCACCAATCTGACTTTTTCTCTTACTCTTTCAATGTGCATGCTGCGAGATGGAATTCTCTGACACATGAAGTACGTGATAGCTCCTCTATCACCGTATTCAAGAAGCGAGTTAAAGAGCATTTTCTTTCTCTATCTGTCTAATATTGTATTATTTATGTATATATTTATATTATTGGTAGTATGTATATAAGTATTTATTGAGTTTTTATATTAGTTAGTCATATTTACGTAATTATCTGTACCTTATTTTCTTATTGTGCACGTCCTAGCTGCTTCTAGTCTTCACGTTTTCTTTGCTGTAGGCCTGCTGGAAGAAATTTCTTCATAGAAATAAGTAGTGCCTTTTGTGTCATGTTTACATTTGCTTTGTATTTGTTTCCATGATTGTGTACAATAAACGATTAAATAAATAAATATTTATATTGGAAGTGGACTGCTGGTATGAAAGGTACCACATTGACCTATCCTAACCACCAATTTAAATGAGCTGGCATCAAAGAAGCAGTCCAAAGTGTTACCTGTAATCATAGGTACAAACCTACTAAAATCTATTAGAGTAACGAAGCATACAACCCTAGAGATCTATTTGTAAACACTACAATATTATCGGTACCAGCTCCTTAGCGGTGTGGGATTTATTTCTGGCGCCTACTAGACACAATATGCTGCTGATTGCCCGCACTTTATTGCGTATTTCTTTGTAATGGAGTCGATTCTGCTTTCAGTTTTGGAAGTCTTTTAACATAGATTCTGATGTAACTGGTGATTTAGACACGTGTTTCGGTATGTGCTTCTTTGAATCCTTATTTTTGAGTTTTCTTTGATAGATTTGAAATTTTCTGCGCTATGTTTTTGAGAAATCATTACGGATTTCTCCTAAACCGCTTACGATAGGTGGATTAAATGAATATTATTAATAAGAACATTATAGTAAGCTAACATTCGTATAGAGCAAATTTCTCTAAATTGTTTACATTTCCTGTAATTCACGAATAGGTAAAATACACAGTAATATAGTTCGTAAGTCGCTTTTTCGAGAACAGACGATATTTAACTTTATAGTAGTAACGGTAAATCTGGCATTTCGCGTAATGCAAACAAATGACAGACGGAGGCACATACACAGGCTACTCGCATAAGAAGCAAGGTACAGGGCATTTTAGCTCATGGTCGCCCCAATCTATTTGCGGAATTTCATTAGAATCGATTGAATAATTTTTATACCACTATAGGCAAAAGCAGAACGTCATCATCATCATCTTGGCGTTATGTCCCGGTTGCGTCCCCGCCAGCACGCGAGGGCCCAGGATCCGCCTATAAAGCAGAATGTAGTGACTTTTTTTTAATCTTCGATGGAACTCTTATAAGATCACTTTCATGTCTAATAGGCTGGAGGAAGTGTCTGTCAGACAAGATCTTTGTTCTCTACTCAGCATTCTTTTTTTGAATCGATTGAAAATAAACTTGTTTTCATCCAACGCCGGTCTATTCGTCGATGATCCTCTTCTCACAGATGGCTTAGATCCCTTAAGCCTCCGGAGAGAAATAAGCTCTCTGCGTGTTCTCTACCTTCTGTACAATGGGGAATGTTCCGAGGAACTATTGAACTTGGTGCCACAGTCACTTTTCCGCCACCGTACCCTCCGACGATAGATACATTTATTTATTTTTGTAAACTGAATGCACTGTTACGTACAACAGCGGGCTTAAAGCTTCATATTTCGTCCACATCATCTAGATGCTTAGCATCCAACTAACATACAGGCATCGCGAGTCTATTTGTGTGTGTGAGTGTGAAACAGTACCTATTGATAAGGATAAATAAATATGCTTGGACAATTCACACAGAGCCATCTAGCCCGAAAGTAAGTAACCTAGAAATTCAATGTAGCTCCTTGCTTTTACTCTGTCAAGGATTTTTTAGAATTTACGGTAGCATAAGATTTACACTGAACATGCCTATTAATACTGGCTGAACATGTGTGAGCCACTGTGTGATGATTATATTAAGACCTGTCATTGTGACCATGTTTTGAGCAAATAAATATTCTATTCTATTCTATTCCTACGAGATCACGGTATTTAACCCAAACTATACACAGACGCAGCAAAAGCTAACATTTGGATCGAAAACCACGTGATTCGTACGTACGCGTACACGAGTCGCCCTAACAACGTTGTATTGCTCGTAATTAGCTAAATAATTCATGCGACGTCCTGTCTGTCCGTGGATGCATTTAATTGCAATTTATCGCGGCGTAATGTTGCGGGGACGCTGCGTTTGTCTGACCTATCAGCTTAGTAGATGTCGCTTCGTATTAGGTGTTTGTAACGGCGTTTTTAAGCGACTAAATGTGTAACCATGATCCAAGCTAGTCATGTTTCCCTGGTAGCAGAGTCACGGAGGTCAGATGGCAGTCGCTCCACGGTAATTATCTGATCTGCAAAATTCTGGATCATGGTATAGGCGGACCCCTGGCCTTCGTGTGCGAGAGTACAATCGGGACATTAACACGAAGAAGATGATTATTTTGTAACGCGTGTTCTTAGAGGATCACAACTTTAAATTAAAATACAACAGAGACTAGATTTATTGCCGACATAAGTTTATGTCATTTATGTTTGAATGTGACGATTTGTGACCTTATGAAAGAGATTATGACAAAACTTTCAACTGACGTAGTGGAGGATCTAGTTCAGCAATAGTTCTCAAGTATTTACTACCACATTGACCGCCTTTACTCAGTTTAATACGTGAAGCTTAGTTACCCATACGATGTAATTAAAATCATACTTTCATTCATCGAATTTCAACACCAACTAGCAACTAACCCACCACGCGTTTAGTGTACTTCCTAATACCATTGGCGAAGAGAGACTGGGGTCCCTGAGACAGGTTGAACAGTCTAAGGAGCAGGATTGGTACCACGTTACGGTATTTTGAAATTCACATTGATTGTTCTACATACAAATAATTATCTAACCCCCTACTCTATATCATCATTACGCATTATCATAAGGTCGGAGCGTCAACTAATTAAGTAAATTACTGTATTACCACTAATTTGTTAAATGTAATACAGGTACTATACTTTTTAGGCAATACAGGGTTACCTCAAATTGATAATACAAGTGTTTGGTCCGTGTAAGTACAACATAGCAATATTTACGAGGTCAAAATGAGTTTGTTATTCACAACAGTCGACGACTAATTGAGACGACAGATCATTTCGAATTTATCACTTAAAATAACAGCAATACTCGTTTGAATACTGTAATTTATATCCACCAGTATATCCGCATTCTTCTTCTTTACTTTCCTGGCGGTATATCCCGACTCAGCAGCGAGCCTGGGTCCTCTCTTCTATTAGGAAACCGCTTTCAGATTTTCTGAAACTGCCAAAAGTTTTTTTTATTGTTACATTAATTAGTACTTTATTATTAACAATATTTACAACTTAAACATAAGACACAAACAACATGAAATAACATATTAAAACTACCTAACAATAAAACCTACCTAAATAGGTAAAATACTTGCTAAACTGCTAAAATCTTGAACTAAAAATTTGTAGCGTTTAAGTGCGACTGCCATCTGACCCGCTCAACTCGTTAGGAAAAACAGTGGCAGCATAGCGATGGCTAGCGATGGCGTAGCGGTGGTGTAGCGGTGGCATAGCGGTGGCGTAGAGGTGGCGTAGCGGCTACGTATCGGTTGCTAGCGGCAACGTAGCGTAGCGTGCCGTACGCTATAGGAAGTTTCTTGAAAAGCGTATATTATTTGACCGCCACTCATTCAGAGAGTACGGATTAAATTTAAAATTTTGGCGGGTAATACTGGTGAAAGTCTGCAGCAGGTACTAAGCCAAACTACACCTCAAAGCACTACCCGTGATTTATGCGGTAAAACTGCACAGAGACGCTACATCTCTCCGCAGAGCCAGATTCTTAACCTTTCCCCCAAACTTTACTGAACCAATTTTGTTGATATTTTGCATGTATACCATTTTTTTTTGCGCCCAATGCAAAGTAAATGGGCACCCTCTGGTAGCGCTTGGGAGGGAGGAGCTAAACACCCCCTGGGAACACCTGTAGCCGGGAACGCTTTCCAGGTTTCATCGGATGCGACACCCCAGATTCAAAGTAGTTAAATAATAACCAAATACAAACCTGCGCAGTTGCGGAATTATGGCTAGATGTCAATAAATATTTTGTGTTATGTCTAGCCTATTAGCTACAACGATGATCCTAAATAAATATGGCAAAGAAGTGTTCCGCCGCCTGAAAGTAAGCAGTTACCTTACTCTATGGACCTTTGCAACCAGGGGCACCAGGGGTATCACTGGTGCGTTGCCGATACTGTATGGAATCTTTCAGACAGACAACGGTCACGCGGTCAGGCGTTCCACGTTCGCGTACTACGGTCGTTGTTTTAATGATGCTACATATATATGTAACATCGTGGTTAACCGACGCGGTCTCGCGGTCGCGTCGGTCAACCAGAACAACTGCGTTCTCGTTCAAACACAGAACGAGAACGCAGAACGCCAGACCGCGTGACCGCTCTCTGTCTGAAAGATCTCTCAAACACGTTGCCCTGATTTAGCCATTTAGCCCTCGAGGATTGAGGTAACCAGGCTAACACAAGCGGAATATGGATTAGCGGTACCAGGCTCACAGCATGCAGGAGGAAGCGCAAATGAGTGTGAGACCGCGACACGGCCGGCCCACGCTTCTAATGGCAGTTGTAATGTAATGAACCAAGGCATAAGCTGTAACTTAGGCGTGTCTTTTTTAATTTTTGTACGTCGAAACCGTTTATAAAAAAATACGTTAAATGAACTACGTAATCGGGCCAAAGATCTAGAAAAATATGACTTATTAATATGTATTTATTAGTTCATTTCACAGTTTTACAATAACTTCAAATATATAAATATAGCAGGAGCTTGATGACAAAATTATTTTGACAAGAATCTACACTACGGAATCGTCCTAGGCCATTATTCTCCAAACCACAGGCACGTCTACAGGTGTCTCAAAGGTCGGCACAGTATCCGCTCTCCTTAGTTTGAAGATGTTCTTTGTAACGATGACCGCTTTCCATCAGTTGGACCGTCCATTCGTGTAGTTTTTCCGCTATTGGGGGACAAACTACTAGCACGAATATCTTTAGTCCGGCCTTTCAACTGCGTACGGCTAAGGAACACTTTACCAGTCAATACGCTCCCTGAATAGCACAAAACTCTTTCAAGCCCAGAGTGAATAGACTGTTTCTAGACAGGCATGCTCCATCTTTCGGCCGCATCGTCGCTTCTCATACACACTTACTTATTTTTCGCTGACTCAACGACCCGAAGTGGATCTTCGCCACCGACACAAGAATTCGCCGCCCTATTCTGCGCGATTTGTTCTTCACCTCGAGTTCGTGCAGGCCCTCGTCAAATGCATGCCTGTATATGTAAGAAAACCCATTACCCGCTTGATCTGCTAACTCGCACCAGCGTAGTTCAGCCATTAATAATCGTGGCCAGCTGATGAGACGACTAGACGGACTAACAGACGGTCACGCGCCATGCAAATGGATACGGCCTTACCGATTTAATTCAGACAAATGTTGCAGAGAAGTGTTGACGGTAAAGCGCGGGATTGGATGCTTTGCTGAGGGTTTAGACATGGGTGCTGGATTTAGAATGATACTCAAACCATTGTCGAGTATGATGCTAACCGATATGCTAACCTGTGAGGGAAAACATGGTGATGAAACCTGCACATTCAGGCCACTGAATGCGTATCCATTATCCAATGTGGTTAGGTTCCCCTGATAGCAGGGTCACGGAGGTCAGATGGCAGTCGATCCACTGTAATTACCTGATCCGCCAAATCTTGGATCATGGTCAAGGCATAACCCGGGCCCTCGTACGCGAGAGCATAACCGGGACGTTAACGCCAAGATGATACATACATACATAAAATACCCTTCTCAAAATTACACATTTTTACATCAGGTCCACACTCAATGGTAATCAAAATATATAGTCACATTCCTAACGATTTAAAAAATATAGGAAAGAATAATCTATTCTCCAAAAAACATAAAAGATACCTTGTTGATAAGAGTTACTACAATATAAAAGAATTTTTTGAAGACAAAACTAATGTTTAATATTTATGTGTGACGTAGTACTTGCCAAAAACTCAAATGTTATCATCTTAGTTAGTTGCAGTATTGTTTATGTTAATAAATATTTATCAATGTTAACTCGGTATAAAAATATAGAGTAGATATCTATTAATGTTATTTGAGTTAATAATGTTGCATAGATATAATATAGAATTAAGTATAATTATTATATCAGTTGCCCTCTCGTAAATTGTAAATTGCTATACCCCAGCGGGGTGTCACTATTAATGTAAGATCTATACCTATGTATATGGTATGTGTAATGTAACGCACTGTACCCATTAATAGTGTTATTGCAATAAATAAATAAATACATTATCTCCACAGAAGTGCCCCTCTTTACTCAGACACGACCCTTTAGACCGTTTTCGTAATTTCGTTTTCATGACCCTAACCTCCCAATCCACAATTCGTTAACTAGGTATTTTAAGCACTAGGTAGAGTATAATATGTGCGTACCATTAGGCGCTGTCCTAATAGGCAACGGTGTTGCGACCATGGTCGTATGACGGGCGGTTTTGAGGTCTCCTATTGGTCGGACACCGCCTCAGGATGTCGTACAAGATTTAACTCTGGTTGGTTATCCTTATGAATAAAATAAAAATAAAGAAAAGTGGCAAATCTGTTCCAACCTGTTTACCTTTGAAGATTGGCGCTATTGTCTCTGCTGTTGTCTCTAGACTAGCTATATACTTAATTAATGTTTGTAGTTCTGCTTAAAACCACGGGACTTTAAAGATGAAGCACTGTCTAGACCATCTAGGACCTCCCTAGACCAGAAAATGGGCAGCACCATTTACGTTTCAGCACGATCTCTAACCCGCCTGCCAAACGTACTAATGGCTAATCGAAATACGGCCTAAAGTTGATTCGATTTCAGATCCAGAAAAAAACCCCAGGCCCAGAACGACACTGTATGTGATATAAGTAGATAAGAGAGCCATATGTTTGCATAGAAACATGAAAAGGATCACCCACATTGATGTCATCATTATCTGTTTTGTAAAAATGTCGGAATTTAAAGATATAAAATAGATATAATAGTGACGCAGGCCGGTCTAAAGCAGATTAATTTTTATTTTAATACTGGATATATTTAGGTATCGTTGATAATAATACTATCGTGCCATGCGCTGCATGTAACCAGCCGTCGCGCGTCGGCGGGAACATTTTTATTTTGACGTTTTATTTCATTTTTTTGGTGACAGGGCTTTATCCGTTAATATTTTTTATACCAATAAAGGACATAACCATTGCATTTTCAGGCGAATTAAAGATAGCAGTGCTGCAAAAAATACAGCAGAAACATTCCTGCCGGTTTTTAGCCAATGGGCCGTACCCTACCAAGCTGGCCTGCCTCTACCTAAGAAATTAATCGTCTTATTACGACAGCCGTAAGGCGAACGGGTTGGTGTTACACTGCTATACTATATTGTACTCCATTGTAATCTCTCTGCTATATATTACATGGGCACGGATTCACACGATTGATTTTCGCAAATTAATGAAAATAAATCAGAGGTCCTATGAACAGAACTAGAAACATTATCATCCTGGAGGTGGCCAGTCGTGACGAGTGTTTTGTAAGTACCACAATAAGGACGATACACGGGCAACCAATTAAAAACTAAAAAGGCACGGGTGAAAGTAGCTGCATCATAATGAAACGGTGGCTTCATTCATTCATAAGGTATAAATCAAACAAATAGACCGAGGCTCCACCATAGAGAAAAAATGTGGGCTCCACCTACCTACTTACTAATCCAAAGAGCCTAAAAATCTACATTTCCGCCAGCAAAGTACCAGGGCAGCATAGCCATCCGGCAGATCGATACGACACCTGTGCGTTGCCACGGCGACGCTCCGAGGGCGCCACCCGACACCGCGGCGTAATTTGAAATTCGAACTGCGCCGATAATGTCTGTTGCCGCCGTTGCCGGTGTTGCCAGTCGCGTGCCTATTTCCGAACGAAATTACTCGTAATTTGGATTTGGAATGGGGATTGATGCCTTTTGGGGATAATTGCTCGGCTTCCCGTAGCCCGGTGTTTAGTTTTGGCATCTCTGTGTTTTAGTGCCTACTGTTCGGGAAAATTGGATCGGGTGCCGGGTTCCGGATTTGTTTTGTATTTGTGTGTTTTTAAACAGATTTATGAAAGAGTTTTTTTAAAGGGAAGTCCTTGAAAGTTTGGTGGGACACCGCCCGGGGCGTAGCCTAGGTTAGCGTAGCCTAAAACCCCTACTTGCGTGTTCCTCACTCAATTCTCCTACAACTATGTATGTAAAATATTTCATTCTTTGATATTGTTATTAATTTGCAATTGGCAGGCATTGCCTTGGGTAGAGCGGAAATTGCCTTTAAATTTGGCCTTAAAAACTTATACTTAGTCTAAGCAGATGAATGTATACAGGGGATAACCAGGGGAAGACTAGATAGATCGACGCAGAGTTCTTTGAAGAAGTTTTTCATCAGGTGGTAGAATTCTGTCAAGCCTGAGGAGTCCGTCTGGCTAAGTAGCACTGCCTTATCTATTTCTGCCGCTAAGCAACAATGCTTACATTTTTGTATTACGTTTTAAAGGAGGTAAGTAAGGCAGCCAGCGCAATTGCAGGCATGAGGCATTTGATAAGGCATGTTAACTCGGCTTACAAGGTGCCGTGCAATTAGATCCAAATTAAATTGCTTTTTATTTTTCGTGTCATGTGTAGGTTTCCCTCACGCGCCCGCTCAACCCCCTGCGTAGCACTTGACACTTGACTTTAGTATAAAGAGAAATTGCGCAAAAATTCACGTTTGTTGACGTAGCTGGTCCATTTCGACCGAGAACTTGTACTGGGCTCACTATAAACAGTGATTCACCACTGTACTTGGTCACTCGCCACTGTCCTTGATCAATGTAAATCGGGCATAACGGGTTGTGCGAGAGACCTGGCAGCCGCGGCACGTAAACAGACAAAACATCACAAGATCTGGTCTTTTCTATTACAGCAAACCAACGTCCATAGGCTGCGGTGACCGCTTACCATCAGACGGGCCGTAAGCTTGTTTGCCAAAAAAAAACTTGGCTGGCATAATTGCTAACCGCTGCACTGGTATGAGGAGGTTAGTTTTATACAAACGTTATTATTCTACCACTACCATTCTGTCGCACGTACAGAGCAAAAAAAATTGCTAGTCTCAGCCATGAAACTTTCTTCTTGGTCACACGCCTATATGGCTAAGTAGGAAGAAAATAAATAGAGAAAGTAAGTAATGTCCCACATTTCGGTTAACAGAATCCAGAATTCCATATGCATAATCCCACATAACAACGACAAAGAGCAATACAATACTTTAAGACAGTGACGGATCAAGGTAAGCGAGGACGAAATGGGAAGAGCCAGCAAAATGTCGACGAACGAACGAGCTCCATTTTACAACTGGATAAGAGCTGGTGCTATAAATAAACAAGAAGCCGTCTATAAGTGTGATGAACACTGAAAGATCATTCATATTAAAACAGGTTAAACACTGTATTCAACAAAATACTCTGTTGTTTCACTGTTTATGTTTTGATATGATGGTATCTATGTCATATGATATGTCACCGTATGGTGTCCAGCAGAGGAGAAATGCGGTAACCCTTTCAACTTAGACGCTAATCAGCGTAAACCTCCAAACCAAATGGTCAATATCGTTTGCTGTTGTTTAATCCATGCATTACCATCTTCAATCCTCCTGATTATATTAAAGGTCAAAACCCTCCACTAATATAGAAAGGCTTAATCCGGAATGTTATGACCTGTTCCATTGTTCGTATATAAAAATGGGCCAATTGACCCCACCGCCCTGATTACGTCCCTGTCCAGCCAACCAGATGTCTATTTTTACGGCCCTGCATCACTCGAGCTGCAATTAAACGCATTATTGCACCCAATTAGTGCTGGCGTACGCCAAACTGGCGCAATTGGAGCGCTAGAGCTATGGCTGTCGGAAAAGTAAAGTTTTTTTTATAACTACTACCTATACCTAAAGTATTTATGGCAAATGTATGGCACTTCGTACTCGTTCAACCATTTGGCGAGTGACGCACGCACTATAGGGCTCGGCTGAAAAGCAGCGCTGTAGTTTCTCTATCTACAGCATATGCTGAGCAGAGTTCTAATTTGGCGTGACACTACAATATTCACCATAAATTTTAATTGAATGTACCCTAGTCTTAACATGCTATACCTATAATTGTTGATATTATTACAACTTGTCATATATATTTGTAGTTATTGCCAAATAAAAGCTATGTCTATGTCTAATAAAAGCTATGTCTATTCAGCGACAAACGAGCAGAGAGCCCAACTGGCCCTCGAGTTCGCTAATTTAGTAATGACGCAATTGTATTGTAATTGGATTGGAATCGCTGATCAATGGCGGTTTTATGCGTGTTTGGTATTCTGCTACTGTTAGTAATGACTCGATTAAAGATAAGCCCTGTTGCCCGTAACCTCAACGATTGATGCATTTAAGTTTCATCTAACAAAACTGCAAAACCGCAGCTTCGTTGTCACTGTGAGGACAAATATGAAATACCTCATTCCTGTGATTGCGCTGGCTACCATAACCTTCAAACCGGAACACTGGCTGTCTGGGCTGGAGTGAATAGGCTGTTCCAAGACGGGCATGCTCCATCTTCGACCGCATCGTCACTTACCAACAGGTGAGATGGCAATCAAATGCTTGCCTTGTAAAATATAAAAAAAAAAAAAAAAAAAAAAACACGACTACACCAAGACGGATGGGTCTTGTGCTGTTAAGTTATTGCCTGCTACACATAAGAAATAGTTTAAACAGGTCCTCTACACCTACCCAAAAATACTGAAATAATATAGATAGGTAATCAATGACTGGCTAGCTTATGCCGGCGACTCGGTCTACGTAAAATTCGTTCTCCAAATGGGGGTCAACGGGAATAGCAGTATCGTTGTACTCTAAATTAAAAAATTGGGTTATCCGTAATTCTTGAAATCGTAACTTCGTAACTACATCGAATTTGGGAATAAATTAGAGCTCACTTATTATTTTGGGACGTACACAGTAAAATTTCACCGAAAAGGTAATTAATGAATATCCTAACAAAATTTCGATTTAATAAAAATGTAAATCTCAAAGGCATAGCTGAATATCTCTTCTTAAAACATTTTAAAGAGAAACGTTTGTTTCTCTGTAAGTTTGTTTGCTTGGATTTTTGAGGTAATCTCTGAAATAACTAAACCAGCTCATACAATACGGTGATGACATCATACTAGCATATGTAGGCAAAATCGCGCTAATTTCACATCGCACAAGAGACCAGGGTAAACACGTGGACGGAAGTGCTAAAAAACATAAGTTTAAAGGCGAAGGACGCAGCAAACTGGTGACGAAGCATGGATTTTGAAACTCCGGTACCTCGGATCCGTGCAGCACGAGTCCGGCGATATCCGCTTCGATGTCAAGTCCTGTATCTCTGCCGCTTTGGCCAAATAATGGGGGAGCTCACGACAGTCACCTGCGACCCTAAAATCCCTGTCAGAGCATTATTAGGCCTGTGAAGCTCTATAGCTGCGAGACATAGCCAGTGCCTAACGAGTACATCTATTGCAGCTTTAGCGTGATATGGAAGAGGCTAGCCAATGGTGGTTTGGTTACGTGCTGCTTAATCCCCAGAAATACGTGGGAAATAGATACTTGCAAAACGGGGACCGGAAGACCCAAGAAGCGATGGATTGATATTGGCAAGTCGGATGGCGAGGACAGGACAAAGTGGAGAACAAAGATCAGGAAAGCGGACGCCAGGATTGACTGCTTGGATGATGGTGATGATGATAATAAATAATAAAAGCCCGGGGTTCGCCTTGACCATGATCCAGGATTTGGCGATCAGTTAATTACAGTGGTGCGACTACTATCTGACGTACGTGACCCTGCTATCAGGGGAACCTGGCCAGATTGGATCATGGATAAACATTCAGTCGCCTGAATATGCAGCTTTCATCACGATGTTTTCCCCCACCGTAAGAGCATCGGTTAGTATTCAACTAATGTAAATAACTTAGAAAAGAGTCATTGGTACATGACGACAGTGGAACTCAAACCCGGTGCCTCTCGTTTACGAGTCGGATACCATTACCACTAGGCCACCGACGCTCCAAATCACAAGTATCATACGTATTCGCCTGTAAGTATTTCCTTGTCTGGAAGTATTCGCCTGTAAGTATTACACTGTAACGCTTTCCCCTCCAATAGAAAGTAAGACCGGTAAGACGTTGCACGCAATCTTCCGCGAGGTGCAATACAAGATACAGTACGAGCCATGACAATTGTTTTTTATACTACTCTTTGACAAACGAGCAGACAGCCAACCTGATGGTAAGCGGTAACCGCCCATAACATCTACGATTCATGCATTTAGGTTGCAGGCAACAAAACTGCAGGATCGCAGGTGCGTTGTCACTGTGAGGACTAAAATTAAATGCCTCATGCATGCCGTTACACTGGCTATCTTATCTTTCAAACCGGAGCACAATAATGCAAGCATTGTTGCTAGGCAGCAGAAATAGATAAGGCGGTGGTACGACCCAGGCTTGACAGAGTCCTACCCACTGATAAAATTCAATGTTATTAAATGTATTACAATATCTGCAAAACAAGTTTAATTACATACTTGTTTACCACACTTGTGGTATTAAAAACTGCAAGCACTAGGTCAACAGAAAGTTAAAGATATTTTTAACCCAGATTCTCGGTACACATGACCGTGTTATCTCAAATTTAATGTATTATCAATGTCCATACTTGCAAAGTTTACTGATAATGTGTACATTTATAATCCAGTGTTACTGTTTTAAACGAAGCCGATAGACGTCTCCTTGCAGATGATGAGCAAGTTCTTTTTTGTAAACAATATCTAGTTTTACTAGACTTATTTCGAAAGTCTATGTCACTTCACAAGTTTCGTGCCAATGCACATGCTGTCAAACCCAGGGACAATTTTGTTGAATTGTGTTGTGTGGAAATCTGAGTGAAATATGTTTGAATACAAATATTTGAGTAAAGCCCATTTGAATGGATTGCAAAAATATAAGGTTGGTCGTTTTATATTTACTTACGTAGTTACGTTTCTATTTACTGGAAACATTGGTTCATTTGATTTATTGTATATTGTTTTGTGAGAAAACGTCAAAATATGACAATAACGAAGTCGAATCTCGTCTCTATCTCTATGCCAAAGAGGTTGAATAATGAATTGCTTAATAAAATCTTTTTTAAATAAAAGAGGCAAGTACATTTGAACCTTCTTCTTTATAGGATGTCAGTTAAAAATTTAAAAGATAGACGGTAGCGTACGGGCATAGCCTCCTTCATAATATGAAGGAGGCTATGGTACGGGCCAATATGCGAAAATATGAGTGATGACCTGAGTGACTCAGTTGGTTTACATACCGGTCTGACACGTAGAGGTCCCAGGTTTCCGGCCGAGCAGAAATTGAAATGATGTATTTTAATTTCTGTTACATGTCTGAGTGTACTATGTATAATAAGTATGTATTTAAAGTATATAAGTAGTATATCAGTTATCTTACACCCATAACACAAGCTTTGCTTTTTTGGCGCTAAAATGGCGCTGTGTGAATTTGTTCAAGCATATTGATTACTATTTACTATTTATATTTCACTAATGATAAACATACCACGTACCGGAAGACGCACAGTGGGTGGGCCACCCACAAGGTGGACCGACGATCTGATAAAGATCGCAGGTACCAGCTGGATGCGGAAAGCACAGGACCGGCCTTGGTGGAGATCTCTGGGGGAGGCCTATGCCCAGCAGTGGGCGTCTTTCGGCTGATATGATGAATGATAAACATCGTACGAGGTTACGTATTGAGGTAGTGCAATATTTATAATATGTGAAGATAACGATTACTGCATGAATGACTGATAAGTTGAACCGGATCTTAGTTATGTATGAAGTATATATTGTTTATCATAATTATACTTATAAAGTGTGAGGGCACCGTAGGTTATTCTACGTCATCGAGTACAAGAATAATTCCACTATGTAGTGACAGTAGACGTTTAGGAGACCCGAGAAAACGTTGGTCGGCCCGTACAGCCTGGTTAGCAAGTTTTACTGAGATAGTTGTTAGTTTCATTTATTTATTTATTTATTTCACATTTTTACAGCATATAAAATATTATTCAAATATGTTACATTATTAAGTTGTAATGCCAATTACAAAACTGCAATTTTTAATTTTGGTAATTAATATAGCCTGTAAACACCATATAAAATAAAATATAAACTTCTCTCTCTAAAATATAATATAAGATTATCTCTCTGTATGTGTGTGTGTGTGTGTGTGTTTGTGTGTGAGTGTGCGTGTGTTTGTGTGTGTGTTCGTGTGTTTGTTTAATGTATGAGCGTGTTATCCTTCACGCAACTGGAGGTACTGGATAACCCATTTTGTAAATTGTGCTCGGTTCATTATAATTGGTTCAGTATTATCGTAACAGTAAGGTTCAGAATGGCACTGGGCTTTCAACTGCGTTCCTTGGGAAGAAATCTGCATGACTCTAAGATCCAAATCTGTGCCCGAGGCGTACCTACATTAGTACATTACAAATTATACAGGACATGTATGCACACTGGAGCTGTTGTCAAAATCACTGTATGCTATACTAATTCCCGATTATTGTAGGTGTTTACCAAAAAGTTTTGAGTAATTTACTAATGTGCGGATATTCGGTCGAAAAACGGACTGACGTTTCGAGGACGTACTTGAACTGACGCCACGACACGACATAATACAATAACAAACTAAAAAAAGAATACAAAAAATTCAAAATAAAATGTCTACGTACAGTCGAGTTCATTAATATGTGTGCATTATCAAAGCTTCAAATATATATGTACATGGAAGGGTACTTATATATCTGAGCAGATTCATCAATCAAACCTATGTCACCTGTCATATTAATCTGAGCAAGCCTTTCAACAATATCTGAACAACTGAAAACTAATAAATAATAAATTCTTAATTTAATATATTTTTTAATAAATATCTACGCAAGGGTCTTTTCAAATATTTATAAACATGTTGGGAATTCGAAAAATGTTAAAAATTGGCAAGTGGCCAGTCATAAATGTTGATAACAACCTCTTTAAGTCGATTGCAAATCGAAAGTAGCAAAAATGGGTAACAAGCCACACGCAAACACAAATGACACTTCTACGACGTCATACTCAAAATGTAAGAGACAAATGTATCATTTGACAGAATGGGTCTGTTTTCGGTGATAGTTCTTTTTAAAAATTCAAAGGGTTATGTTTGTTCAGATATTTATGAACTTCTACTTCTTCACATAAAATTGGAATATGTTAGTACCGATATTTATTAGTTTTCAGTTGTTCAGATATTACTGAAAGGCTTGCTCAGATCAATGTGACAGGTGACATGTGTACATTGGTTTGATTGATGATCTACTCAGATATATAAGTACCCTTCAATGTACATTTATATTTGAAGACTTAGTGATGCTCATATATGAATGAACTCGACTGTACCTACCTTATAAAAACGAACATACCTACAATAATTAATACACATCTGCATAACATAGAGAATTCGCAATGACACTGTCATTGTCAGACGCTGTCCTAATTGGCAACGGTCGTAAGTCCATGGTCTTGTGACGAACGGTTTTGAGGTCTCTTATTGGTCGGGAGACGTCCGTCGTATGACCATGGTCGCGCGACCAACAATCAACACAGCTGCTCATGGTGGCAAGTCAAGAAGGGCTAATTCAGCGCGACAGTTTCTGTTTCTGTGCGACACGGCCAAAGATTTGGACATATACGTAGAGGGACACGGCGCTGTTGATGATCAGAAATTAAACAAATTCAAAGATGGACGGCTACTTGAAAGAAAAGAAAAGGCATATCGCTCATTTGGAGAAACAAAGACAAAACTGCATGTTTAGCGATTTTACAGGAGAAGCGATCAAAGGTTTAGATGTAAGTGTAAGTTAAGGAAAAATCCAAATATTTGTTGAAAGTACTTTTCCTTAACTTACACTTAAATCTAAAACTTTGATTGCTTCTCCTGTAAAATCGCTAAACATTTGATATAAACATTTGATTGCTTCTCCTGTAAAATCGCAAAGATGCAGTTTTGTCTTTGCTTCTCCAAATGAGCGATATGTTCTTTTCTATATAATTCCAGCTAAGGTCGTTTGAACATAGAACAAAAGAAAAATCTAGAGATCATTCCTTTGACTGAACAGTTTGATACCACCTTACTTAACTTTGAGCGTTTGATTCTAACTAATAAGTGCGATATTTGGATAACAGGACCTCTCGATCCAGTGGAATTTTAATTCGCGTTAGCACCCATGTTTTTAACATATCTAACTGTTCCTTTCTTGTTTCAGTATAGCGCCATAGATACAAGCCCTCTCAGCAAATATGTCATGCATCCATCATGGAACACTATAGTGAAGGTATGTATCTGGTACTACCAGTAATAGGATTCTAGCAAGCCTGGTGCTGGATCAGTCACTGCCATTATACGTTTTTCCATCTCCAACTAACAACGCTTATTGACTGGCCCAGTTTGAAGTATTATGTAGTTAAAGACATGAGGGAAGTAAACCTTCGCAGTGTTTCAGAGTTGTTTTAAATGTAATACGGGACGGCAGACAAAAAGTCAAGCGGGCCATCTGATGAAAAGTGATCATCGCCGCCTACGGACAGCAGCAACACCAGGGGCGCCACCAATGCGTTGCCCGCCTCTGAGGAGACCTCTTATATACCTCTTGAACGATCCCATGTCATAGTCTTAAGGATACATTGTGGCTGGGAGCTCATTCCACATCCGAATCGTACGAGCGAGATTATGGCAATACCGTACCTACACTAATTAGGAGTCAAGTTGATATAATAAAGACAATGTGTCCATCCTGACCGTGTGGCCGAGTTGTGTCCGGCAGAGTTAGCACCAACCCTTTACACTCGTGGGTCTCGTACAAGGCGACTAATGTTTTCGAGGCAAAAGATCTAGTAGGTTGGAAAATGGGCGGCAGCGTTTTTCATTGTTATATTTATAACACTGCAATCTCCAACCTGC
Source organism: Blastobasis adustella (assembly GCA_907269095.1). Taxonomy (NCBI): domain Eukaryota; kingdom Metazoa; phylum Arthropoda; class Insecta; order Lepidoptera; family Blastobasidae; genus Blastobasis; species Blastobasis adustella. Next base: position 7,637,698 of record OU026132.1, read on the forward strand.
CTGCCAAGCGTGGGCAATAACCTCCCCTTTCGTGGGAGAGGCCCGTAGTCCTGCAGTAGACAGTTATCGGCTGTGATGATGATCCATCCTGATATCACTATGACGATAACCCGACTAACTAAGGAATCCTTTCCAGATAATCCCCAACAACATAGCACCGAACCTCCTCACATTCGCCGGTTTTATCTGCATGGTCGTTGTGGCGATCCTCTTCGCCGTATTCGACTACCACTGCTTTGCTGCGGGCAAACCCGCGGGCTACGACGATGTGGACTACAGCATGCCCAATTGGGTGTACACTGTGTGTGGGGTGCTGCTGTTTCTGGCTTACAATCTTGGTTTGTGAAGATACTTAAGCTTAAGGAATCTAGTTAATGTTGAATTCTGTCGTAGTTTTGCTTTTATGCTCTTTTTTATGTTATACGTGGTGGAAAGTGGTCACAGTCGCCTATGGACATCAGCAACACCAGTTACTAAAGCGTTGCCCGCCTCTGAAGAGACCTCTAATGTACCTCTTGAACGATCCCATGTCATAGTCCAAAGGAAACACTGTGGCTGGGAGCTCATTCCACATCCGAATCGTGCGAGAGAGTGCTTATGTCTTTCACCAGAATTTAATGTAAATCGATAGGAACCTATCAAATTTCATATTTATTGTTTTTTTTAATTGCCTAGGGAGGCAGCCGGACGGACGGTCCACCTGTTGGAAAGCGGACACCGTCAATCTGCAACCTAAGGGAAGCGGATGCGGTGCCGGCCTTTGAGATACTTGTAGACATGAATTTTGAAGAATTCAATATTATTGTGCAAAGGAAAGTCTTCGGGATGTAGCTCATTCCACATCTTGCATATTACGTGCGCGGTAAACAGGCTCACGATGTCCGTACGTTTGTTGGATGCCAGCTAGATGTTATGGATGAAATAAATCCCATCGCCAGAGGGTGCCTTGGCGTAAATGTACCTACAGTATCTATGTAATGTTTGGCACAATATCGATTACCTCGTTTCACCCTTGGGCGCGTTCGGCAGGATAGAATACTTGGAAAGGCGGCAGAGGTTTAAAATTTCGTAAAATCGGTAGCCTGCTCAATCATACTTGACAAACTTAGAAAGAAATGCAGGCCGTACAATTGCTACCTTAATGGTATAATAAAAAGGCTAACAAATTCTTCCAGATGGCGTGGATGGGAAGCAAGCCCGCAAGATCGGCGTATCGGGGCCTCTAGGCGAACTCTTCGACCATGGCTTAGATTCCTACATCGTATTTCTGATACCCTATTCCATACTCTCAATTTATGGTAGGGACGCTTGGTCCTTCTCCGTGTTTAGGTAAGTTTCTATATTAATATGTTTTTTTATTCAATTAGACCTGCAAAGTATCATACGACTTTCCTTCTCAGTCATAGCACTCTTGGCAGAGTGGTCGTGATCGTAATGGGTTGGTAGCGCGCTTCACCAGTCGCCGCCATTCTTCCCTCATGGCTGCTTTTCTCGTGCACTCGTGAAGGGGCCCATCAAAAGCTTTTCTTCACTGGTCCGCCCACCGTAATTACTAGCCAACTAAAGAAAGTCCGTCTCTAACAAAACCACAGCATTTTGTAAATCAACTAAATCCTGTGCAGGGGCCTAACATTATAAAAACTACCTACCTCAATTTTACTATTTACATATCCCTTCCATGTTAAAGATTACATATGTCATCATCATCATCATCTTGGCGTTAATGTCCCGGTTGTGCTTTCGCGCACGAGGGCCCGGGATGCGCCTTGACCATGATCCAGGATTTGGCATATCAGGTAATTACAGTGGAGGGATAGCCATCTGACCTCCGTGACGCTGCTACCAAGGGAACCTGACTATATTGGATCATGGTTACACGTTCAGTCGCCTGAATGTGCAGGTTTCATCACATTGTTTTCCCTCACCGTAAGAACATCGGTTGGTGTTCAACTAATATACATAACTCAGAAAAGAGTCATTGATACATGGCGGCGCGGCAGTAGTATTCGAGCCCGGTACCTCTCGCTTGCGAGCCGGACACCGTCACCATTAGACCACTGACATGTATATTTTGACTAAAACCTAATCTAATACTAGGAATAACTCTTCCCCCAGGGGTTTCACGATAATCATGAGCGTGGTACTCAATTTCTACGTGAGCCATTGGGAGAAATACAACACCGGAACACTGTACTTGCCTTGGGGTTACGACGTCAGTATGTGGGTAAGCTGGCTTAAGTATGACTTTTGGGTATAATTCAAAGTAGTTTCATTCAACTAATCGGGCAGTTAGGAACATTTGAATTTCTCTCGGAATTCATATACTTAGGCGCTGTCCTAATTGGCAACTTTCGTGCGACCATGGTCGTGCGAGGGACGGTTTTGAGGTCTCTTATATTGGTCGGGTGATGTCTGTCGTACGATGGTGGTCGCACACCGTTGCCAATTAGGTTAGCGCCTTACACTCCATATAAAATCAACTTTTACGGAATTTTATTACCTACTTCGTCCGCGTAAAATTCTTTTGTTATATTACGGGCCCGTTCCCTTGGGGACCACATTGAATTTCGAGTTAAATTATAGCCTATACGCTATTTTAGCTACATTATTGCCAAATTTCATTAATATCCGTTCAGTTGTTTTTGCGTGAAGGAGTAACAAACATTCAAACATCAATTCATCTATTCTTACAAACTTTCTCATTTATAAATTAACTGCTAAGTAATACAAACATTTATCAAAAAAATACTTTTGAAACTTGTGTGTTTAGGTCTTATAAAATCTTTATAGGTCTCTGTGATTACTGGTTCTAAATATTCTATAAGTATACTAGTGGACCCGACGCGACTTCATTCGCGTACACCTACTTAACCCCTACCTACCCTTTTTTTCTTGCTTATAAACCTTCCTCTTGAATCACTCTATCTATTGTTGAAAACTGCATTAAAATTCGTTGCTTAGTTTAAAAGATCTTAGCGTACATAGATACATAGTTACACACGGCGGGAAGCGACTTTGTTTTATACTATGTATGAATTTCCATTCTCCATACAATCCATACAAATACTACTAGGTGGTTCCTTCAACATGTATTTTCGCACCAGGTGACCTCGCTGCTGTTCCTGGTCGCCGGCACGTACGGTCCCGGCGTGTACAAGTACCACGTCTTTCTGGACTACACCTTCCTCGAGGGTCTGGAGATCGTGGTGCACGCGACTGGACTGTTCACCACGCTGCCTATCGCCATTTACAATGTCTACTCGTAAGTGCATTGTTAGCTTCAGCCCCAGCCCCGTAGCCCTAGCCCCGTAGCCTCAGCCCTGTAGCCCCAATCCCGTAGCCCCAATGATAATGGAAAATAGGTGCCTAACCTGCCAGTATCGGGGAAGGGGTCTCGAGATCGGCCTAAGAAGCGATGGTTAGACATAGCTGTGTGGGATGCGAGAGCAAATAGCTTACGACGCGAGGATGCCGGCCGAAGTGGAGTAGTAAGAAACCGGACCCTGGCAGAAGCTAGGATAGACGCTAACATGATGATAATGATGATGTTAGTGTATTGTTACAGGCAGATTTGTCTTTAAGTGTGGGAAGATACGTGGAAACCCCAGGGATACGTGGGAACCAGACACATAAAAATGCCGGTATCAGGAAAGAGGCTCCGAGACTCAAGGAGGCCCAGACATCGCTGCGTGGGAAGCGAGAGCCAACGGCTTACTAAACCACCACATATTCATACATCTCAACACCCGCAGGAGCCGCAACCGCCGTCGCGTCCTAGAGATGCTACGGCCACTGTGGTCGATGACTTTGATGACGGCACTGATGACGTGGTGGGCGCTCCACTCGCCTAGTGACGTCATCGAGCGGGACCCCCGCGTGTTCATTTTCCTGTACGGGACCCTGTTCAGCAACATCGCTGTGAGTTCCGAAGTGTTGTTCGCTTTATTTTTTTAAGCATACAGTCAGGTAGCCCACCTGATGGGGCGCGTCCGCCACCGTTCAGAACATCCGCCACATAAGGGTAGCGTATACGGTGCCAGCCATTGAGACATTATTGTTTATATTAAACTAGCCAGGCATTTGACCGCCATGTCACCAGGTAGTAAGTGACGATGCGGCCGAAGATGGAGCATGCCTGTCTAAGAACAGCCTATTAGAGTGAACGCCTTGTAGGTGTTCTAATTATAATGATCATGGAACACACTCGCGGGCAACGTGTTCCATCCCTAAAACGTACGCATTATAAAGGTTGAACCAAAGCGGCTCGTGCGGATAGCTGGAAGATCCATCCACGACATAAGGATGAAGTGCTTGCCCTCGGGTCTCCCGATGGCGACTCGGGGCCGGCGGAAAGATTTCGTGCAACTGCTTCGCACACACTCCGAAATGTAACCTTCAGGTTAAAATGTATGCTTTTTGAACAACCCCCTATTTGTTATAGTGCAAAGGAAACTAAACTGGACACCACCATGAGAGCATCGGTCAGTGTTCAACTAATGTAGGTAACATAACTCAAAAAAAGTCATTAGTACATGGCGACACTGGAGCTTGAAGTCCAAATCTCTCGCTTATAAGTCAGACCCCCTAGCCATGAGGCCACCGACGACGACGATCTTTTTTCATACAACAAAGGTGGCAAACTAGCTTACGGCCTGCATGATGGTAAGCAATCACCGCAGCCTATGGACTTTTGCAATACCAGGGGCATCACCCACGCGTTATCGACCCCGTAAAACCATTTTCACCCCTTTCTTGAAGAACTCCATGTTGTACACTCCAGGGAAAATCTCTTAGCGTTCTTTCACGCGATGGGAACTACCTATAGAATAATGATTATGATTTCCAGGGCCGGTTGATAGTGGCGGAGATCTGCAACCAGCGCTGCGAGGCCGCCTGCTGGCTCTTCTGGCCGCTGGCTTCGGGTGTGACCCTGGGCTTCCTCAGGCCCCAGCTGGAGCTGCCGATACTGTACGCCCTCGCCGTGGTCTCGGTGGTGGCTCACGTGCATTACGGCGTTTGTGTGGTGAGTATACACTGGTACTGGGTTTCTTAAAGTGGGGTAGGTGAGTCCCTAGGGGTTCTCTATTTGACGGTAGGGAGTTCGCGACAAGGTTTACGTAATGCTGGCTGTATGACTGGCAGATGCGTTAACGCAAAACGGTGAATTTTCTTTTACCCTTCGCTACAACATATTTGTGTGAAAGTGCGTTTTCGCACCTGGTCATGCTGAAAAAAATTAAATACGGACTTTAATTTCAGTATCTGAGTCAGAACTAAAGGTAAAATTGTCCAAAATTACTGTTAAAATTTACATAATTGGCGACATGACATAAGCCCTATCACATTAATATAAAATGATAATTTGCCCCTGAATTTGTTGCAATAAACAGTCAATTTTCGTGGTCACCTGGAAACTTTGACAGAGGTATGTGAAGCCATAAGTTTGAAAAAGCCTGCACTAGTTCAAAAATATACCTATAACGTCACGTCTTTTTCCCGTTGAGCACGCAGAGAACACTAGATTTTGGCAATTGAAAGCGTACGGATTTTTCTCAGCCCGACCATTATTCAGTCATCAGTCAGTCATCACAAAGTCAGTCTCTGGCTGTAGCACAGTCTAGAGAAACTATCAGTAAGACATCCCAGCCATATTCTCGAAATACTTACTTTCCCACGCTCGTCCGAGAAACGCGCAGTACTTAGTTGCTTATTTTTAATCAAATGAAATCAAGACAAAACAAACGAGACAACATTTTATAGAAATGCATCGTTTAATTTAAAAGTTTCTCTGACCAGCCAACTTCTCGTATCCATCATAGCTTGCTGATTCCATGATTTTGCTTCGCCATCTGACTTGGTTCTAAATTTCAGTTCAATTGAATAGCAGGAAGTGTCATTTTTGAAAAGTTGTCTGCCTCAGCCGGTGATTCGAACCGGCACGAAGGTAGAGAGAATCACTTGTAAAGATAAACTTTCTTCTTAATTATAAGTATATGGCACTTACATGGAACTGAAAAAAATTAAAATCATCATCATCATTCGAGCGGTAAATTTCGCCTGTCAAGCTAATGGCTGCCACGTCCGACTCGATAAATCATGGACGAGTAATGTGCAACAATTACAAGATTTTGATTAAGTTGTTTCATACCTACCTACCTACCTACGTCTGTAAAATTCGTATGCACCTACAATATTACTTGAGATTATTGGTGAGACAGGTTTCATGGGTGTTTCATTCAAAACCTGGATTTAATAACCTAACCGACAAAAGTCGGATAACCCTTGACCAAGTTTACTTAAACCCAAACCTTTTCTAAAGTACGGAACCGTATTTAATGTAACAAAGCTAAGAACCATCTATCAAACTGGCTTTCAAATTGAGAAAACCGCATCCAAATCGGTCCATCCGTTAGGAACTACGATACCACAGACAGATACACAGATACACAGACACACAGATACACAGATACACAGACACACACGTCAAACTTATAACACCCCTCTTTTATCGTCGGGGGTTAAAAAGCAGTTCTATGGCAAATATTTTGATCTATTCAATAATAAATAATTCCATCTGTGATTAAGCGCTCTATTTTAAGGCCTATATCAACAACGTCATAACTGACAACTGCATTTTTATTACTATAGTTGGAGATGAAATTAAAGATAAAAAATGTAAACACACAACTGTCAATGTCATAGAGACTATCCAGGGGTATAAAACCTTTTGTTTGCATAACCAAATGGTTATGAATCATGCACACTTTTCAGTGTGCTTTATAATGGCTGGTAAACTTTCGAAAACGAAACAAATCGATTTACCTACATTTATTCAATTTCTTAAAAACGTAATAAGGAACTCGGAAACTATTAGTTCAAGAACACTAGTTAGAAAACTCCAATATTAGAAAGAAGTGGCCGCCATTTTGATTATTATATTATTTTATGTATTGTTATTTGAGAAATTAATTAAATATGTCTTGGCGTCGGTCAATCCGTTACTTTCCAAGCCTTTGCAATAATATACTGTAACAACGAACCAAATGTTTAGAATTTCTCACCATTACCAGTGGCATAAATGAAAACTACCCATATTTTATTGAAATAGCACAAATATGTAAAAATAAAACATTGATTCCTATTTAATTAAGTAAAATATTTTAAAATGTTCATATGATTTTATTTCATTTTGAATGTAATAATTTTAATCAGTATTTCAATGATTGATATATGATGATAATCCACCATTTGGGTTATTTTTTTTATAGTGGCAACCCATTTGTTTACATTTTTTATCTTTAAAACGATATCATACCTTAAGTAGGTTTTAAAAACAATTTTATTTTTCCAGGTTCGGCAAATCTGCGCACATTTGAATATAAGCTGTTTCACCGTTCCTGCTCGCAAGGTCAACACTAAGAAGAAATAGACAGTATTCATGATTTTGAAGTAAATGTTATTTCTCTCGATATAGTTACTTTAAGAAATTCCTAATAATTATAAACGTTAAGCATTTTTGAGAATACTTTTATTTTTACTTTATTATTATAATACAACATTAGCAAATAAGATCCGTCTAAAACGACAATGACCATAAAAATATTTATTAAGTAAAAAAAAATTCAAAAAAAAAAGAAACCTTAAAATTCCACAAAGGTAATCCAAAAGAGCACTATTGCGTAATCCAAGAACAGAGCAACCTGCCGGTCGTCCTTAAAAACATCACCAGGTACGCAGTGAAAATAATATGACACCACGACACAATCTAATTCACAAAATAATACGTAATTCAATATAGGATAGCGAAAAAATGAGCATTCCGACATCGTAGCGCGAAAAGCTGCGCAGCCTCTGCCGCTAGTGGGAGCGAGACGACTATACTAACGCACTCGTTCGCTCAACTCCGTCTTTAAATTATACGTTCTCATAGCCTTGTAGCCGGTTGGGCACTACGGAAAACGACGGTTGTCGGTGTACGCGCTGCTGCGCTTTAAGTCGTATTTCGAAAGGGATTGGGTTTATTTTTGATCGCTTTGTTCAGTGAGTTAGGACCTTCCAGTCTCGGGGAGAAATTTAGTAATGGGGGGTGCAAGACATGGACACCGAAGTCGGGGTTTAGAATTTCAGTACAGCTTCGGATAGCTACGAAGCGCTGCTTTGTTAGTTGTCCAATTGTTTACCGAGCCCCGATTTTTTTTTTAATTTCCTACGCGGCCCATTATACGCATATGGAGAAGTTATAAACCGGATATATTGACAAAACAACTCGTTCTATGATATTGTAAAGACTTTATGTCGAAAGCTTCGTCGTGCCGCTAAAAGTATTTCGTTACAAAATAAAATAATTATTTTTTTAAACTTCACAGTTTAGTTGTTTTTGCAGTGGACTTTTAGAGACTTTAGCAAGACTGTGTGCGTCAGTGTTTTTATGGTGGACCCCGGGAAAGTCGCTCAAAAATAAATTTTAAACTATCGGTGGTTTTTAAGCGAAGATCCGTAAAATAAATAAAATTTTTGGGTAAGTGTGGTGTTTGACCGAGAATGGAAATTAACAGTAACATGAAGTGGTGGTGTGGATCAATAATTGGCATGTCCTAAACAAATGAAAAACAAACGCATGCTTTTGGAATTTTGGATGATTTTTTTTGGCAAAGCAAACACGGATTAAGATAAACGTGAATGCAAAAGAATGAAAATAGAGGTGACTATTTTTTTTTTTTATTAATTTTTGTTTGTTGTTTTCATTTTTAACCGACGGCTTTGAACAGGATGACTTTTAAAATTAAAATCCAATCGATTATTGTACTCACTGAGCCATTATAATTAGTTGTAATGGCAAAATAAATTAGATATAGTAAGTCTATGAAATATAGGTATTTCTTCAAGTGCGTATGTATCAGAAAACTATTTGTTTACAATTTTTATAGTTCCTTGCTCTATCAAAAATTGTAGAGTACCTATTTTTTTGTTAGTTTTGGTGCACAATACTTACCTATTTTAAAACCCGTATTGGAATGCTTTTCATATAGAAGGCTAAACAATTTTCGTATGAACATAAAATTACTTGCAGATCATTATCGTTTACTAAGATTTTTAATGGCACAGGCTAGGTACCAGTGTTACCAGCAGTAGTTTCCAAAAAAATACGTCAGGGCTCCTAAAATAGTACGAAAATTTCTAAAAAGTTACGGTTTACCTTCTATTTTATCGGCCTTTGGGAAGGGGAGCGTTGTAGTCAATAAAACGGCGGTATTTTGACAAGACAAAGCCTTATTTACTCGCCGGTGGTGCCAGTGAGCAACAACACGTCAAAGTCAACCCTTACTTCAATTATGTTACTGTATTTTACCGACAGGAAAGGTAAAGTGACCAGCTAAATTTAGCATTTTGTAAAAACGTACTAAATAATACGAAGTGGAGTAAAGTACGCCAAAGGTACGACAGTCGGCCAAATAGTACGTAAATCGTACCAAAAGGTACGATCTGGCAACTCTGCTATTTACCTACATTACAATAAATAAATACGTAGTCGGTATTGTCGATAATCTATAGAAAATAATAGGTACGTAACTGATATAAATTGACTGAATAGTAGACACCTTTCTTTGTAAAAATATAATAAAATTTTGATGATAGGTTCCAAAATAGGTTCGACAAATAATAAATAAATAAAATTTAAATTATTATGTAATTTGTGAGGGTAATTTGTAATTCTAAATTGTAGTTACAATAAATACAAATTAGATATTTTTTATCACAACACCATAAAAACTATACGGACACATTTAAGAGGGCTTTTATCGTTCCTAGCCAAAATTTAGATAATTTGAGATTTTCGACGCCCTTATTCTCAGTAACAATTAATTTAATATATGGTTATGGGTTATGATAACTAAATTGTTTTCCTAGTATGCTTGTTCAACACTTTTTCATTTACCTATCTCCTCGTATATTTAACATTTTACGAACTTTTTAATTATATTTTACGAACTGGATGTACAAGATAAACTGTCGGCGATGCCATTCTGACGCTTACATTTTTTCATTTTATTGTAATGAATTTTAAAAAGTACAAGGTATCTTTTATCTATAAATATTGTTATTGTTTATTGGTTCATTATAATTTCTTTAAATGCCTTACAACGCCGTAGGAAAAATGCGCCAACTAAGTTTCAAACAAATAGAATTTTATTCAATTAAACAAATATCATAGGATACATCTATCTATAAGAAATTCTGTTCATAAGTGTTTTAATATCAGTACTTACTCACAACAAAGCTCAAAATAATAAAATTAAAAATGCGGGATCTTCTCGAAATCGTTTTTAAACATTAAATCGCTCTCAACACTCAATCAAGCTTAGTAATAAACGGCATCGAAAATTACAAATTATCAAAGATTTGGCTTAGAACGGTAAAAGCCCTCTTAAGCCTAGAAGCCATGATGACTATGTGCTTAATGTAACTGCAATGTAGGTACACGGTGCAGCTTCGAATCACACGTTCCAATGTGTCTTTAAATTGACTAACAATACGTACTTATAATTTTTAAAGTTTCACCTTCTTTAACGAGGAAAAGTATACTAGAGGAAACTAGCTCATGTCGTTCTAATATTATTTAAATGGGGAAGTAAATTACGTATTTATTCTTCAACAGAAAATCGAACCGATTGGCACTCTGGGCCTCTGGCCATATAAACAGAAAGACGCTGCTCTCCATATTTTGGTCTGCGGTGATAAGACCTGTCTGTCTCCAATAATTTCTAATATTTTCTATTATTCGGTCTCCCTCTGTCCACGGATAGAACTGAACATTACGGATAACTTTACTGGGCACCCGGCACAACCGGGATTGTTGCCAATATCCTACGGACAATTCCGGCTTCCGTCAGGGTCCGCTATACTATTCTTACTCCTCCACTTCGCGCAGTTCTCAGCATCCTCGCGTCATAGGCGTAATGCCTACGACGCAAAGATAATAACAATCATCTTAGCGTTAGTGTATGGGTAATTACAGTAGAGCGACCTCCGTGACCCTGCTACTAATTGAAACTGACCAGATTGGATCATGGTTACACATTCAGTCGCCTGAATGTGCAGGTTTCATCACGATGTTTTCCCTCGCCGTAAGGACATCGGTTAGCATTCAACTAATGTACATAACTCGTGTCATTGGTACATGGTCGCAGTGGGATTCGGTACCATCGGGACCCAGTACCTCTCGCTTACGGTTCGGATACCTCAATCGTCAGCCACCGACGCTCCTAATACCAAAGATAATACCTACAGGTAATACCACAAGTACAGTACCCTCGCATCCGGCTCGGCGACGTCAATCGCTTAAGCCTTCCGCGAGAGCTTTTCCTAATACCAGCAGATGGTGTATTAGGTGGTAGTAATCTGTCAAGCCTGAGGAGTTCGCCTTAGTACCACCACCTTATCAATTTCTGCCGCCAAGCAACAATCCTTGTATTGTTGTGTTCCGGTTTGAAGGATATGATAGCTAGCGAAATTACAGGCATGATGCGCTTCATCTTAGTCCTCATAGTAGCACCCTGCGGTTCTATAGTTTTGTGACCTGCAATCTAAATGTAGGAATTGTAGATGTTATGGGCGACAGTTACCACTTACCATCAAGAGGAATGTCTGCTCATTTGTCTGCATATAAAAAGAGATTTAGACGCCAATGTCCCACATGAGATACCACCCACAAACCACGAAACAATGCTACCAAAAACCTGCCCGCAAACCACGGACGGCACAAGAATCTAAAAAAAACTATTAAACAATTACAGTTGTTATTGAAATAGCGTCGCGTATTATGGAATTGGTGAATCGTACAAATGTAAAAAGTAATTATAACACGCCCGCGGAGTACGTAAACACGCCTCCGTGGAATCGCTTCAATTAACTCTTTATTAGTATTTAAACGGATAATGACTTTAGGAAGTGAGATTGCGTAATGGTCACGGAAATCGCCCTTTCTTAGCTTATTTGGACGGCCACTACATACACACGTACACAGTACACACGAGTTATTTGTACTCACTGCAAGACAATGACAGCATTGTTGCTTGGCGGTAGAAACAGAAAGGGGGTAGTACTCATCCAGGCGAACCCTTTAGACTTTATACACCTACCTACAACTGGTTACTTTATCTTGTAACTTTTTTTATGTTAAACGACAGACAAACAGGCAAGCGAGCCACCTGATGGAAAGTGGTCACCGCCGCCTATGGACATCAGCAACACCTGGAGAGTTATCAATACGTTGCTTGCCTCTGAAGAGACCTCTAATATACTTATATACTTGTTATACAATCGGCGTCTAACTTTATAACTTTATCTATAATAGTAATAATTTTATCGTCAATATGGCAGTGGAGTAACTGCCATCCGACCTCTGTGACCCTGTTAACAGGGGAACCTGAGATTGTATCATGGTTTTTCCTCACCAAATAAATAAATAGACTGCAGTATAGCTGCCACGACGTCCATTCCTTTCGTACTGTAGAATACCAATATACGTGCTTTGTATATTGGTATTCTACAGTATAGTATACTATAGGAGAAATAATACTGAGTACTAAGACACTCAGGCTACATAGGCCTAGTGAAACACTATATCCCTAGGCTATCGAATGGACACCACACCAGCGCGGTTCGCGCATTATTTAACCATTTGTTAATGAAGTGTGCTGACTCGGGTTCTACTGCCTTTTTTACTAGTGATGTCTCAGTGGGCAGTTCATCGATTATCGATAATTGGGTGTCGATGGAAAAAGTAGATAACAAGCTTTGACTGATCAAAACAACTTGTGCGGAAATCATACGGGTGTCATTATTTAAGACGTTATAAAGTCATAATGATGCTCTTAATGTCGGAAGTCCTTGTTAACTAAAAATTATGAAGTGTTTATAACTTAAACACCACATCATATTTAAAAAAAACTTCATATTTTTAAATCTGGGGGAATAAACATTTTAATTATTAAATTATAAATATTCATGCGTACGCCCCTTTGCAAAGAAAAGGTAAAACTGACAAAAATATTAGTTGCTTATGACTTCGACAGCGTGAGTTACGCGGATAGGCCGTCAATATTCACTATTATAGTTTGACATATTGATTCACATGTTATTTAATTTGTCTTATTGTGTACAAACTAGGTACTTTATCATCTACGTACCTACCATTTATATTTCACCTTACACTACTTTTACTAGCAATCAGGTGAGATGGCTGAATAAAGAAAAAATATAGTATCGAATTTTCGCACATTTGTCGATGAATGACGGTAACTATCGATAAGAGCGCGTACGCATCCCTACCTATCCCGTATCACGGTTGACTACACTGAGCGGGCCCGACGCTGCGCTCGAGCTAAAAAGCTAAAACTAAAAAGCCAAAAAATAACTAAAAGCTTCGGGGAACAGTCGCCACAGACGCATCGGTGGCCGGAATATTAATACTTTTTAGTAATTTAATAAAAATAATAAAAAAAATATTAGGTCCTATTTAGGTCATTATTTTCTTTTTAATACTATTTATATTACATCATGTAAGACATTGTAAAATAATGACATACTTAGTTGACCTGAGTGGTTCAGTTGGTTAACATGGCACAGGTCCCGGGTTCAATTTCCGGCAAGGCAGTATGTATAATAAGTACGTATTTAAACAATATATACGTAGTTTATCAGTTTTCTGGCACCCATAAAACAAACTTTGCTTACTTTGGGGCTGGATGGCGCGGTATGAGTTGTCCAAGCATTTTAATTTATTTATTATACCTTTCGAATCAATTTAAGTACGACTTTCAACGAATTACTTGATCACCCGATATTATGATAGTTCACATGTCAATATGGAGTAAGCTCCGGAGTAAGCTAATTACTTATAGGTAGTACATAAGAGTTACCTAAAAATGTAGAGCCATCTCTACAAAAAAATAATCATTTCAAACTTTCAATTTTTTTCTTGTTTTGAATAAAATAGGTACAATCACTCTCAACTGATGTGACTTAGGTATGACTCCTACTAATTACAGCCTTTCTAAAAAAAAAATAAAGCACTTAATTCTCTTACAATAAGCATACTTATCTGTCTTACCGACTTTTGTCAAACCTGGCAATACTCATAAATTATCTGTGATGATTTATTAAACCAAAATCTAGCCCAATGTCTATCTGCTAGACATCCCAATGGCCGCTTCGCCTACTTATGAAACAAATAAACACAAAACGATACAATTTATCCAGCCCACATAGAAATAATCTCGGTCGATTCGCAAACCACGGCGCTGGCTCTTTCTTCTTTTTTTTTCATTTTGAATTTGGAATTCGTGCTCACAACGGCCAGCATTGTGCGCGTGCGACGGCCCGACCGCTTCCAAGAATGATTTCGTTGAGAGTGCAACAGAGATAGCCATATCAGATTCTATGCGGGGGCGAGCGGGATAACCTGTGGATATTAATTTTATTTTTCTTTTCGTTAATCTGTGGCCACATGTGGCGATTGTTCTTGGACCTTATGGTCATTCGTTCTGATGTCTTGGTGACTTTTTTTTAGGCAGCCGGCTTATGGGCGCTTTCTGGGATGTTATTTTAATTAATATGTTGTTCCCAACTCGTTTATTTTTGCCGCGTTACGCAGCGAATAGCGAAAAACACTTTCTAGTGTTAAAAATATAAAGTCAATGAGGATGACGTCAATTCTGTGTAATTAAAATTCCATTTTATCAGTCATCAAGAACTATTTCTAGCTACCTATAGCCTTTATCAATGCAAATGCAAATGTATGATATGTGCTTCAAAGTCGATCAGTACTCCCACAGATTATCCTTTTATGCTCAAAAACTTTACTTAGATTTTATCTGTACACGTTTAAATAAACAATAGGTGTTATTAGTACTAGCACTAGTACCAATATTCTTCATCTAACAATGAGAAAACAGGAGCGTCAGTGGCCGAGTGGTTAAGGTATCCGACTCGTAAGCGAGAGGTACCGGGTTCGAATCTCACTGCGGCCATATACCAATGACTCCTTTCTAAGTACTAACCGTTGCTCTTACGGTGAGGGAAAACATCGTGATGAAACCTGCACATTCAGGCGACTGGATGTGTAACCATGATCCAATCTGGTTAGGTTCCCCTGGTAGCAGGGTCACGGAGGTCAGATGGCAGTCGCTCTACTGTAATTTTTTGAGGTGCCAAATCCTGGATAAAGGTCAAGGCGGAGCACAACTGGGACATTAACGCCAAGATGATTTTTTTTATTATAATAATGAACAAACAAAAAATTTGCCGCATATTCTCCCCGTCTTTCAGTAAATTTTGACAACTCTAAGGTAACCTAGAAGACATTTCTTGCAACATTAAGGTCGTCATCATTTAATATTCATGTTTCTATATACCAGTATCTTTAGAGATGTCTTCTTCGAGAGAGAATAAAATTCCCAGTTGTTCCCAGTAACATTCCCGTTTATTAAAATTATTTATTGCTCCTACACAACTATAACAAAAACATAATATATTAGATTTTCTTGTTAATTTTTCTATTCCACTTCATAACAGTTTACTAACTCTACAATCCTGGATAATACAATAATAAAATAGGACCACGCTAAGTCCGAATCGACTGACAGTAGTAGAAATTATAAAATGTGGATATAGCAATAATCTGCGGATAATCTGTCCTTGTCAGTCCTTCTTGTAAACATTCAGATATTTGGCTCGAACTTTTACTTTTACTTTGACTAAATTATCAATCATGCTGAAAATTATCACTCTCATTTCCTTTTTAATTGTTATGCCCATTATTTAATAATTTTCATAACTCACGTAAATAAACAATGCAACAGAAATCAAATTGTTTGTTATGACTTTTATGAATGACGTTCTATTACTTTTAAAAAACCTGTCATAAGTTGCCATACAGAGATTTTTATGTCATTTTCTTTAATAAGTGATTCGGACTTAACGTGGTCTTATTATACCTACTCTACAAAACTAAGTACATATTTTCAAGTTACTTCTACGTAATCACTTGACACAACTCCGCATTACTTCTTCAATCCAACCCACTCTACGTAGAGTCCACTCTACATTTCTTTCAAACAAACTTGCCCTTTAACATATTGCTGAGGTACTGGCATAATACGGCTCTACACGGGCGGATGTTGTGTTTATAAAACTGTTCGGTATTCAACTGAACAACGTCGCGATTATTTGGTGAACGATCACTGTAAACAATTGTTTTTGTTCTTCTCTACATTTTGTGTTGTTATGTTGGCACTTCCGTCGGTTGGCGGGAACGGCGGGAACGATTTGTTTTGGTTGTCTAAAGTAAGGAGTTTTCTCTAATCTGGAAATTATGTTAGTAGGGTCCAAAGATATTGAAAGAAAAAAGAAAGAAAGGAACATTTATTACACATGGACGCCACGACACAATAATTTTGCAATAAAATAACAAAAAATGTCGGTATAGGGGTACCACGACTTCAGGTTATTTTGACACATTGCGGATAAACAAGTACACTAATTTTATTTGACTGGCAATAATAAACTATATAGAAGAAATATAACTCGACGCTATGGCGTATTCTACAACCTTAATAAGCCGCCTTTATAATTGTACACCATTTAAAATTAATTGGTTTATACTGTCTATCTTAGATGTCAACGTGTAGTCAACAACATCAACAACATGTACTACATCAAATATTGACACATTTAACAAGAATCATAATTCCATGAAGGAGGGCGCTTAGGCTTTTTCAATATTGTAATTTCACAATCGGAACATGTTCATTTCTTTTTCCGCCACGTTCCTTCTTATCTATGTCCTATTGTTGGCGACATTCAAATTCTGTCACAGAATACTACATCCTTCCGGTGTTGCTACATCAAACGCAGAACAAGCGCCACCATTGACCTGTCTCCGGTCAAGCTTTACATAAAATACTTAGGGCCTCTCCCACGAAATGGGAGGTTATTGCCATAATCTCCACGCTTGGCAGGCGGGTTGGAGATCGCAGTTTGAGAAAGGAAAATGCTGTTTCCCATTTTGTGTGCTATTCTACTCTGTCAGACACCACAGGGCTATTACCCCCCCCCCCCCCCCTAACTGACCCATACAATTTTTGTTAAGTTGATACATTTGTAGCAATTTAATAGCTCTATCCATAATATAGTCGCACCTACATTGTAGAGTCTGCTATATTACAAATTACTATTATAGTGTCATCCGTTTTATAAAAAAAAAAGTCGTGTCTCAACGACAGAATAATATGATGATTTACACTGACAATTTCAACAATAATAATAATAAATATGCTTGGACAATTCACAGAGCCCCAAAGTAACCAAAGCTTGTGTCATGTGTGCCAGACAACTGATAAACTATTTCCATATACATTTAAATACATATCTACCTTTTATAGACATAGACATAGACGTATCTTTATATATATAACACTTAGACCCGTAACAGAAATTAAAATTCATTTCAATTTCTGCCCGGCCGGGAACCGAACCCGGGACCCTGCGTGACAGACGGCGTGGGATGTTGACCAACTGAACCACTCAGGTCGACTAGGGTTGACGATTTCTATCCTAGATATAATACCATAGCTCCTACCACAGGTGGAACGAACAGTAGTTATCACAATCCACTTAGTAGATACCTAAGACAATTGTAGTGACTACTGTTGAAATATTTAGCCGTATTCAAGAAATATTCCACAATATGCCTGAGTCACTATGCGTGTTGACAGACTTATTTTAGGGTCAAATTGTTTGGCTACGTACTCTGTAGGGGCTTACCCACGGATGAAAACCTACGTCAACTCTCGCATTGGACAATTTTTCGACGAGTCTGTAGAATTTCCAATCCAAATACCAAGGGGTGACGAAATTCAGGAGGAACTCAGTCTTACTAAAACTGTTCAAAATCTACTCATAGTAGCGCGATGGATGGATCATGGATGGAGCGTGGTGAAGGTCATCTCTCTTACCAAAAAGTTATGGAGGAACGTGTACCAACCTACTATACTTTGTCAAATTAAGGATGACAATTTTGACAGTTTAGTAAAGATAGGTAGAGTAAAATCGTAAATGAATTTATTCGATTATCGATTATCATTCTCATAGAACTTGGAATCGATAGTTGAATGGTGATGCTGTATGTATTATACAAAACAATTTTTTTTTGCTTTTGCGTCAATAGTTTTATATATACGACATTAAAAAGCCTTCCACAATGATGATTTTTACACTTGCATATTTTTAATCGGCCAGTCAGCCTATTCCTTAGATTACGTACAAGTCGAAATCGTTGTTGTGAAAGGTCTTTTAGGGTGAAATCCAAACAAGGAATAAGAATTTAGTTACAAAAAATAATATAATTACCTAAATGTTAATTATAAAAGTTCGATTATTTTATTCGAAAACCGATTTTCGATAGTCTGTTGTTATTCGTTATTCGTGGCACTTCACTAAAGGGGCGGTACCTGTCTATAAAGAACGACATTATCCGTAGCACATTTTACATATAAAAAAACACAACACTTCATAGGCGTGCGCCAAAGATCAAGAATTAGGGAGCTGTCAAAATTATCATCCTATATTAGACAAAGCATAGGCAGTAGATACGATTCTACTTTATAAAAACAGCCCGGCATTTGGACCGCCATCCCACATAGTGGAAAGTGACGATGCGGCCTAAGATGGAACATACTGTCTAGAAACAACCTTTTCAGTCTTGTCTTAAAGATTAATGCCTGCGAGACAGACTAGCTAAGAAGTCATCTTCCATAGACTAAAAAATATTAGGCAGCACTATTTTTTATTTATATGTTTTCCTTCCAAGCGTGGAGATTATGGCAAAACCCTCCACTAATGCGGAAAATGACGAGAAGGAGCCTCTAGTCAATTTGAGGACGTGAATTCCTTCCAATTTATGTATTAACTTGCTTTTGTCTGCGATACCATCAGTATTAGAATTTTGAGATAAATTATAATTACGTATGTATTTTACTACCTTTCATCAAAATCCGTTCAATATTTTGGCGTAAGTAGTAACAAACATCCATCCAGTAGGAATAGGTCTTATTTATTTATTTAACAGTTTATTGGGCACAGGAAATACATAGGTACACCGTACACGATATGACAAAGAAATAAATGGCACACTTATTTCTAAAATAAATCTCTTCCAGCTTAGTAGGATTTAGTAGCAGGTACCGAACAAATAGACGCGATAACCTAGTTCTTTCTGAAATATTAATCCAGACATTGGTATCTGTGTTCCGACCACGACGCTCGAATAATCCGAATTCCCTTGGAAAAGATAAAAATAACACACAAGAATTTGTAATTATAAATTCATACAATGTACCAGGCTTCCAAAAATGTGTAAGAGGCGACTGCCCTTCCGATAAAGATCTGGGGGCCTTTCAACAGACTTGGTTATCGTCGGATCAAGTATGGGACTTTTTGTATGCTAGTGCTTCACGTCTCCTAGTATCTTGATCTATTTTATTCGTAGATTAATCTTGGATTAAAATGAAATTAGGCAGATGAATGTTGAACATTACTGTGGCGATTTACTGCCAGCGGCCTTATCGTCACTGGAAAGTCATAACTTAATTGCCGTGAAGTTGCTTTACATGGGTGATTTGTGATTTATTTTACTACGTCTATGATACTTGTTCTGGGGATGCTGGGTACGTAGAGGTGTCTTATAGGAGCACCTATTTTCAGGTATGTGCTTTTATGTGATTAGTACTAAAGTTTTCAAGCCCTTCAGTTCACGAAACAAAGGACCACGCCACGTCTGTCTGTCTGTTCGCGATAAGCTCAAAAAGTGCTGAACAGATTTTCATTCTGTTTTTACCATCAGTTAGAGAGTCTCTTCCGGAAGGTTTATGTGTATAATACATGTAATCAGAGTAAAGAAAAGTCTGGAAACCCGTGCGAAGCCGGGGCGTTTCGCTAGTAAATAAAAAAATAATAATAATCATCTTGGCGTTAATGTCTCGGTTATGCTCTCGCGCATGAGGGCCCGGGGTCCGCCTTGACCATGATCCAGGATTTGGCAGGTCAGGTAATTACAGTGGAGCGACTGCCATCTGACCTCCATGACCCTGCTACCAGGGGAACCTGGCCAGATTGGATCATGGTTACACATTCAGTCGCCTGAATGTGCAGGTTTCATCACGATGTTTTCCCTCACCGTAAGAGTATCGGTTAGTATTCAACTAATGTACATAACTCAGAAAACAGTCATTGGTACATGGCCGGCGCGTTTCGCTAGTAAATGAAACTTTGAAATCGCTGTGCGAATTATGACATGCGATCCTTTAAGAGGTATATTAGAGGTCTCATTTAGAAATGAGCAACTTACTGCTGACACCCCTGATGTTGCTGATGTCCTTAGGCGGCGGTGACTACTTTCAGTCAGGAGGCCTCTTTGCCTGTTTCCTTCCCATATAACATGAAAGTACTAAAAATCGTCCAATATCTTGATGTACCAGGGTGTAGTCTGTGTGTCAGGAGTTCTATTTTATTTGACTGTTGTCAAATATCGAAGTAAACGGGCAAGTAGATTGTTTGATAAACATTGCTGGTGCGATTCCTTGCCCAATAATATCGACCACCATTTTTCTTTTGTACATGCACTGATTAATAGTAATGTAAGTATCTCTATTTTAATTCATTAAATTAGATATTACAGTAAACAAAAGAAGCAAATTAACCACCAGGTAGTCCCAACATTTTTAATTATAATTGTATTTGGGTCTATTAAGTTTTTGGCCGTGTGGTGTCCGGCAGAGTAGAATAGCACCAACCCTTTACACTCGTGGGTGTCGTACAAGGCCTAAGTCCTACAGTGGACTGTTATGGGCTGTGATGATGAATAAGTTCACAGTTTAAGTACTATGTCGTGATATGGTGGGCGCTTCGTTAATTTTCGCTTCGAATTCCCGGGAAACGAAAGTTATTTTTTCTTTCTTGATTTCATATGGGTAGCATTACCGACTTAACCGTAGCATTACTATCTGCCCATTTGCGCTTGCTGGCTTGTGAGTTCCATAACCTAACCGACAGATTTCGGAAATTCAAAGTTTACTTACGAGTACATGCCTACTGGACCATCATCATCATCGTCCTAGCGCTTATCCCGGCCTCTGCTAGGGTCCGCTTTCTCACTCATTCTTCTCCACTTCGCCCGGTCTTCGGCATCCTCTAGTCGTAAGCCGTTGGCTCTCGCATTCGTCTCAGCGATTTCAATCCATCGCTTCTTGGGCACCTATTTCCCACGTATCCCTGAGGCTTACGCAACACTGACCAAACCAGCGCAGACGCGCCTGCTCGATCTCGTTCCGTCAGCGCTGGCCATGTCTCGCAGCCATAGAGCATCACCGCTCTAATTATACTCTTGTTTATGAGCTTTACCGGGATTTTAGAGACACAAGCATAGATATTGATTTCTGGATCACGTCTACAAAGTTTCATTGGCTTTGATAGCTTGATATTCAAAATATGATCAAACCACGTTTGTTTGGAGTGCGCTTGGGGGTGACTCCTCTTAAGAGATGAACTTGACCATATTGGATCATGGTTAGGTACATATTCAGTCGCGTGACAGACCCACAGATACACACTCTTTTTGGGTGGGCGGTTAAATACGCTTCTGCCCGCTTTTTGTCTGTAATCTGTTTGAAGTTTCTAATTTCTCTATCTGCCTCGACATTGGTCGCTGTATACTCCCCGTGAGCCGAATAGTATGGTACTCTATATTGCTAATCTATAATTAGTACTATAATAATGTTACGATTGTAAACACCGTACCCGTACCTACAGATAGACGAAACCCGTGCGCCTTTTTCTCGGAACCCGGTGCTGGCAATGTATAACAAATAATGCGAATAAATCAGAACATGATAGTCGAACGCGGCGACCGCCTTTGTAAATCTAACACCTTATTTTTGTACTTGCGCATCATTGTGTATGAACTGTGGAGTGGTAGAAGCGGTGACCTCATCATAAATGGTGGGTTGTGACCACCAGGCTAGCGCCACGAGGTGTCCACTCGATATGGGAGACCTAATGTAAATACTGGTCTAGGTGGATGCTTGTTATCGCAAGAATGCGCACCGACATCCATTTTGCTTGTACGGAGCCTGCTAAGACTGGACTCTGATGAGCGCACTTTGTATTTCATAACAATTTATTGTTTAGGTACCTGTGTTTGTACCTTAGATACTAAGAATATCTACAAGTATCATCATTATTGGCCTTAGACATCTATTATAAATTATTTAAACAGCGTAATGGTACGACACGATCTCTGATGGCTGTAGAGACACGGGAAAGACAGATTCGGTCACACAGTGAACAGACAAGAGAATTCGCCCTGGATGGTAAAGGGATTGCCAGCGCATCGATGACGTTTCGCGCGTTTATCGGCTGGATCTTTGAACCAGGCATTGTCGTGAATGGTCTCACCAGCAGATAGTCTTCCGCCAAACAGGGCGGTCGACAGCTAGGCTCTCCCAGCTATTCTAATTAATATTAGATGTGACCATGTCACGCTTTACGCTGTCCTTGTATCGAAGTTTGGGGCGTCCTACGAGTGTATGTACAAATAAAATGGGAAAATTATGAGGTTGCCTACTGTACTAACTTTTACGTACCTACAATTTGTAAGAAATATTTGACGGATTTTAATATGTTGGCTTGTTTAATTAAGTAAACTTGCCATCTCATGTTTTAACCAGCCGATGAAACCTAATAAAATACCTCCTTGGTACCTAAAAACTGGTCCGATTTCTCCCGATCTTGCCAGTCCGGATAATATCAGATTGGATCATTGGACTGTCAAGTACATACCAATTTAAATGAAATTGACTTTTGCAGAGAATTTCCATGCAACATACCCGACCTAACCTGTCACAATACCATGTTTGCATGCATAACTACTAGCGTGCAAGAATCATCTGCATATAAAGAACTTTGTTTATCAGTAACAATTCAAACAAATGAGGTTCGTTATAGGTACCAGTCATAATTGTGGCTGCCATTATTGCAATTTGCATACAGGACTATTCAGCGGCGGTGCGGTACTATAAAATACCTCTAGTATTTATCCTGGTCACGGCAAAGAATATTGTAACAAGTTCAAATATTACCGCCGCATTCGAAATTCGAAAATTAAATTTTAAATTTTGAATTTACGTCTAACAAACAACCTACAAAACGGTTCATTTCAACGAAATAATCAGACCCACTTAACTACGTTTCTAAACAAATCCTTTCGAGATTGTGCCAGCTTTGGTTACTTCTCGGATGTCTTTGCGCCAACAAATTAAAAGTAAACAATCAAATCAACGCTTAGTAGGGGCAAACGAAGCGTTGTTGCAGTGTTTTCCTTTGTCATTTATTTGTTACTTTTTAGTAAATGGCCATAGAAGGTTACTAAAACGGAATTTTAAGCATTAAAAGATGCTTGCCACGAAAGGAGGGAAATTAATTTCAGTATAAATTTGATATACTTAGGTGTCTGTAGGCATTATCCAAACAGCCTTTACTCTATAGGTTCGTTCAAGGGGTATGTTAGAGGTATCCTGGTGTTGCTGATGTCCAGGCGGCGGTAATCACTTTCCATCAGGTGGCCCGCATGCCTGTTGGGCTACCGTATTACATAAAAAAAAGCTAGCTTGTTGGTTTGTAAATAGAAATGTTGACCGATAAAATAATACTATTTATACTAACGATAATGCGATTCCAAATTCATAAACTTTAAGTAGAAAGCTATTATCTCTCACTAACTTGGTGCAATTTTTATTATTAAGCTTCGTAATAAGAAAGTAGCGATAAAAATTATTACCTACGTAAATAAGTATGTAATGAACAATTAAGCATTTGGAGGTTGATCAATTACGTATCCCAGTCAACAAAGACGACATTCCAGGCTTTGCTAAAGCCGTAGAAACTAACGACATACCAGCAACTACGTTCAGGAATTTTAGTAAGAAGGAGTAGGTCGGACTCAATAGTGCCGCCGTAGGAAAGGTATGATAGTACCGCTGGTTATATGGTCCGTGTTTCGGTCGTATATTCGGCGGAAGGGGCGTGGCAACGACTGGGCGGGGCGCGGGAGGGAGATAGGGCGCGGCGCATCGTTCGCGATTCAAAATTTCACATCTGCCGTGCCCGCGGATGCTCCAATTTTCGGCCAGCATTGTTGTGTATTTTTTTAATGTTCTATTTGATTCCTTTTTGAACTGCCAGCTATTCTTTTTTGGAGGATGTTCCTTTGTTCGGTTGCCGGTATTTTTATATTAAGTGCCGTTGTTGAATTAATTTGAAAGATATTTTGTAAAATATGTAAATGCAAAATTTTTTAAATAATATTGTGCCTTCTTTACTTATCTACGAGTATGTGATGCTCTTAATACAAGAGTTACAAAATATTTGCTCTAAGTAGGTATCGACTAGTAAAATGGAGCTACATTGATCACTCACTTTTCGCTTTTAATCAAGTGTTATTTTGCAGAGCACGTCATACATGTGACAACCTTGACAAGTGGAAATACTTTACCTATAGATAAATCAGCCATCTTTCTCTTAGATTAGACCTTATCAGAGAAAAGTGAGTGATCAATGTAGCCCCAGCACATCAAAGTAACCCCAGTTCACGGTAGGTTACTTAATTGACAAATACTATACGGTAAATATCGAGTAAAACAAATAAATTTTTATTCTTATAAAAATGAGCGGGTAGGATACCGCGTTACAAATAACCTGCACTCCCATTTATTACATTATTACCCGTTCAATTCTTGCAATTCATCCATTCGTTTATGTGCATACAAAAACAAAATAGGCAACCAAAATAACTCTTTTACACACATCCGGCGTGATCGACAGACGCTCGATAACATTCGATACCTTATCGATACTGTCGCGTACGTAGTCAAAACATACCTCTTGCAATCCATGCGGCCCTGGTAACCGACATTGACATTGTAGCAAATAAGTCCAACCAGTCAATCGAATTGGAAAATTAACCACAAATATTTGACCGTCGGTCGCTGCCGGTTGGATTAGGTATATGGATTCTATTGGGCTAGTTATTTCGTCATTCATTGATTATGACAGAGATTAAAGTTAGAAAAAATTATCAAAATGTTCGTTTTAATAGTGTTATAAGTTTTACGTGTGTATGTATTTGTCTGTGGCATCGTAGCTCCCGAACGGATGGACCAATTTGGATGTGGTTGTATCTGTTTGAAAGACAGTTTAATCGAGACGGTTCTTAGCTTTGTTTCAATCAAATCGGTTAAGTAGTTTAGGAAATATTTGAATTTAACTAACTTCATCGGGGGTTATCCGATTATTTATGTTACCAATGATATGTGACCACGGTATATCTTTGTAAAATTTTGTATTTTTTTCTTATAATTGACATTTTACATATTATGAATTTATTAGTTTATCACGAAATATTTATAATATTGATATTATGTAAAATAATTTAAAGATTTTGTGAGATATGTGACCACTTAAATTTGTAGTGCTTTGAGAAGGTGTCTGTTAAGCCACTCATTGTACATGCCACCACCTATGTATGTACATACCAGACTGCAAATAAATGAATACTGAATACCGAATGATTTTTTCTGGCGGTTAGGTAATTATACCAGTGTGATAGCTGGACTCCGTCAAGTCTAAGGCTTACCTGGACGCATATTACAACAAACGGCTTGTCTATTTCTGCCGCCAATCAACATTATTATAGCATGATCATTGCCTGCGTATTACGATTTTTTAACCCTCACCGCAAAAGAGGTGTTACAAGTATTTGTCATCGTAGCTCCGAACGAATTGACCAATTTCGATGCGGGGTTTCTTTAATTGATTTTTTTTCTTTATTCCTGCGGTTATTCAAATGGTTCCTAGCCCTCATTAAGGCCGAACTTGTATGTTGCTTCCGTTTTTATATAAGTGACTTACGGCTGTATTCACGCAATATAAATAAACTTACAGTAAATAATACCGATAAAGTGTAGACTTTGGAAGTTTAAATGCTAGTTTGAGGCGTATGAGCTGAGCACAGGTTGCAACGATACACGGAATTTGTAAGTAGGTAGACCCGTATATTATATATTGACCTAACTAACCGTTGCGCTTACGGTGAGGGAAAACATCGTGATGAAACCGGCACATTCAGGCGACTGAATGTGTAACCATGATCCCATGTCAGAGCTATGTCAGATGACAGTTGCTCCACTGTATTTACCAGATCTGCCAAATCCTGGATCATGGTCAAGGCGGATACCGAGCCCTCGTGCTCGAGAGCATAACCGGGACATTAACGCCAAGATGATTTTTATAAGAAGATAGGTAAGCAGATGGGCAGCCACAGTTATCATTTTCCTTCTAATCTACTGGTCTATCTGTCTGATACATATGTAGTTATATCAATAAAATTAAAATCTTTTGAGAGTTCAGGCTGGTTTTGGGCCGCGGGCCGAAACCCCGAATGTATTAAAATTATTATTTTTGAGGCCTCAGTAAAAAAATGTTTTTTCCCCGACTGTTCTTAAACCATTTTTAAGATCATTTTGAACTACGTGCGTTTGGGCCTGAGGAAAAATATTAATTCTATTTCATCAGTTGTTTTGGCCCGTGGGCCGAAAACGGGCTGGGCCGAACGCCTGAACACTCTTTTTTGGCACCGATTTAATCATATGGGTGGATATGGAATACAAGTACGGACCTCAATAAATAGGTACCTAGGGAGCATTTTTTCTCTCGAACTCGTATCTATCTGCTTTTGCTTTCTCCTAACATTATACAATTAATTCACCTTATCATCTTAGCGATAATGTCCCGGTTTGTCTCTCGCGCACGAGGGCCCGGGGTCCGCCTTGACCATGATCCAGGATTTGGCCAATCAGGTAATTACAGTAGAGCGACTGCCATCTAACCTCCGCGACCCTGCTACCAGGGGAACCTGACCAGATTGTATCATGGTTACACATTCAGTCGCCTAAATGTGCAGGTTTCATCACGATGTTTTCCCTCACCGTAAGGTCATCGGTTAGTGTTTAACTAATGTACATAACTCAGAAAAGAGTCATTGGTCCAAGGCGGCAATGGGATTTGAACCCGGCACGTCTCGTTTGCGAGTCGCATTTCTTTACCATCAGACCACCGACGCTCCACAAAATTATACAATTATTTAATTGAAACAAATTCCCCTTAGTGATGTCCATCAGTGAATTACAATCGAGAATGACCACCATCCGATTCTCGATTTATAATTAGTGTCGCGCAACAAGTATGTCCGATTATTCGAATAACCCGAATGCCTAACATCGTGAACATCGAACTTTATCGTCTTTATCTCTCGATCAGTTGTCGTCGTCGATTTTGTCGATACAGTTCAACTCGTGGCGTCTCCGGAGCCCGTTTGGACACGACAATAAATAAAATGTAGGCATTTCGTGAATTTTTGACGTTTCTTCTTTATTTTTTATAAAATAAACAAGTTATTTGTTGGTTTGGTTTTGTTGCGAAAGTTTTCGTATTAATTGATTGTTGCTATTATCTGTGTAGTATAACAAAATCGGAATTTCTCATGATTATAAGTATTAATGTTTATGAAGTGTCGGTGGCCGAGTGGTTAAGGTATCCGACTGGTAAGCGAGAGATACCAGGTTCGAATCCCACTGCGTCCATGTAATAATGACTATTTTCTTAGTCCATGCTAACCGTGAGTTGAATGCTAACCGATGCTCTTACGGAGAGGGAAAACATCGTGATGAAAGCTGCACTTCAGGCAACTGAATATGTGATACAATCTGGTCAGGTTCCCCTGGTACGAAGGTCACGGAGATGGCTATTTGTTTGAGGGGCGCAAATGTATTAATTAAATAACATTTAGACCTTAGCAATATTCAGATCAGAAGAACACATAAATACTTACCAATTAATTGTTTAATTTATTAATTTAATTCAAAAACATAATTCACTACGCCCTTCGCTGCAATGTTACAAACAAATACTGTAACACACTAAAGATCCCGAACAAATAGACTAATACGTTTTTATCTTGAATATACAAACGAGCTACAACTCCAGTCGTGTACAAGTGATTCGATTTAATTCGGTCGTAAACAGTCTTACATTATCGATTCGGAACGCGCGCGTGACATCCCTACGTTGGCCGTTCGTTTCACAGATTAAAATTCATTACGTTTTTTTTTAATTTCTGTAATTGGCCAGGCAAATGACTGCGATTCGATCTAGGACTCCCGTATTTGTTTTTATTCTACGTTTTAGTATTAAATCAGAGAAGTTGTTTGTTTAGGTATTTTTAATACCACTAAGATGGAGTAAACAAGCTTACGACATTCCTGATGGTGTGCAGTTACCGCAGCCTATGGACGTTTGCAATACGGGCGTCACTCCCATGGAAGAAAGGATTTGAAAAACCTTTTCACCCCTTTCTTGAAGAACTCAATGTTGTATTCTCTAGGAAAACCGTCACCAAAAGTACAATGTACATTCTAAGATGCACAGAAATACACCAATCATCATCATCATCTTAGCGGTAATATCCCGATTGTGTTCTCGCGCATGAGGGCCCAGGGTCCACCTAGACCATGATCAAGTATTTGGCAGATCAGATAAGTAGAGCGACTGCCATTTGACCTCCATGCTACCAGCAGGACCTGACCAGATTGGATCATGGTTACACATTCAGTCGCCTGAATTTAAAGCTTTCATCACGATGTTTTCGCTTACTTTAAGAGCTTCGATTAGCATTTAACTAATGTGCACAACTCAGAAAAGAGTCATTGGTACATGGCCGCAGTACCGAACGCGGCGCCTCTTGCTAACGAGTCGGATACCTTAACCACTCGACCATACACGAATACACCAATACTTAACTGAATATACCTTCACTCACATCCCACTTTTTACTGTAAAAGTTATTAGAATCAATATGCAGCATCTCAAACATGACTTTTTGGGTGTCCGTTGCCTACACTCTTCTTTTTCTAACCCCAAATTCCCAGTACAGTTATCGACACGGTTACTCAATAAAGTCCTTCCTAACGACCAATAAAAATCTATTGCCTTTCCGATTAATATTATCAACCAAGGTTCTATTAAATGACAGTCAATTTTGACGTTTATTCCAATGGAAAAAGAGTTCTAGCGAGAGAGAGTTCTTTTTTTACTAAGGAGGTGAATATTTTTGACCACGCAGGCGTTTGCCCCCTGTAGGGCGGGTCTGGGCGCTTAGGGAGGTAGGGTGGCCATGATATTTGAAAGAAAGAGTCTATGTGATAAAAATTAAAATACAAAACATTATTAAATTAATTTTAAAGGGGAGCGTCAGTGACCGAGTGGTTACGGTATCCGACTCGTAAGCAAGAGGATTCGAATCCAACTGCGGCCATGTACCGATTACTCTTTTGTGAGTTTATTTATTTATTTAACAGTCTATTGTACACAAGATAACAAATACAGAAAGTACAGATTAGTTACGACACAACAGGCACTACTTATCTCTAAAAGAAATCTCTTCCAGTAGGCCTACAAAAGAGATATGTGATAATTAAACGCAGATAAGACGTGCACAATGTCTATGATTACACACATTGTAATGAGTTTTGTACATTAGTTGAATAGTAACCTAAGCTCTAACGGTGAGGGAAAACATCGTCATGAAACCTGCATATTCAGGCGCCTGAATAGCTAGACTGAATAGTTTTACTGGTAAATGGTCACGGAGATCAGATGGCAGTCGCTCCATCGTAATTACCTGATCTGCCAAATCCTGGATGGACTCCAGGCCCTCGGACATTAACACCAAGATACATATTATATAACATTTTAAAATTTTGTTTACGGGTTCCTATCGCGTACCTTGGTTAACGAGTAGACCGATATTAAAGATACGCGGTATAAACTTTTTAATTAAATAATTAATTACCTAACACGACTCTTGCGCAGGCTTAAATACAGCCTGAAACCATGGCCACCCTGGCGTTCCGTATCACGCAGTGCCACGCGCTACTGTTCAACCCCCCGCTAGCTCAAAAACAAACGTTCACCTGTTAAAGCCCAGTATTTTATTTTGAACCACAGCCTCTGCAAGTAGCGTCGACCGGAACGTGAAGTACGCCGGACGTTCTAACTTTGAATTTGTTTTAATTTTTTGTACAAAGTGGCCAGCTTTAATTGAAGCGGACAGTGTGGATTCTCGGCAGCAAAAAGTATTTAATACAGAAGCTGTTTATTATCCGTTACTGTTTAAACGAGAAAAATATTATAGTTTTAAATGTTTGTATTGCTTACGGAGGCATAAGAACCTTACACACATATTAGAAAATGGTCACCCGATGGTAACAATGGTCCAAGAATATCTACAACCTAAAGGAAGCATCAGCGAACTACCTTACTAAGCATACGTGTAGTCGGCCTTTGAGGTACCTTTTAAAGAATCCCCAACTGTAGATGGAAAGGCTACGGGAATTTTATTCCAGGTCGTACCCACTAGGAACGTACCCTGGGAATAAAATGTAGGTACCTACAGGAAATAAAATTTATATTCTTACCCCGTTGTAGGGCAAGATCATACTAATCTTACAGATATTTCAACTCAGTTGTGCGCGCGGCCCTATGTGTGGGTAAACCTTGTACATATACAGACACGTCACAATGACGCCACGCCATTGGCACGCCAAGTGGTCGCGTCACTGCCACATAAATGAAAGCTGTATAATTACAAGCGCACGCACACATAGCGCTGCGCGCACAACTGAGTTGAACTATCTAAAAGGATTGCAATGCACGTAGGTACCTCCATGAACAGTGACAGTGGAAGCAAGCTAAAATTCCTCGGAACATTCCCCAAAGTATAGACGTTAAAGACACAAAGCGAGCCTTGTCTCTCGAGACCCAAGTGCATGGGTCATAATATCCATCGTACAATGTGTAATAGATTTTGATAATAATCCAGGTACCAATTTAGGAGAATTTCTCACTATGATTCATTATTTAATTAGGTATTTGCTTAATAATAAACGTAGCATTTTATTTTATGCTTTTTATGGTGACAACGACCACGATATTTACCTATAACTAAACCAACTTAGGCCAAAGTCACTAGGGCAACAGAAGCGGCAAGCACCAAACTGGCTGCCTCACAAAAAACCGCTCATTCTCAATTACGTCAAAGTCGATTTGACAACTTGATGAACACGTTCGTTCGACATTTGAATTTTGAATTTGACGGAACCGTGTGGGTGGTCTCGGACATACGTGTATTTTTTTCGATTTTGTTTTTATTTATTTTTTCACTCGTCTGCCGTAGGGCGATGACTAACAATCTTTCAATAACTAGCCACCAGTGTAGCGTACTAATCCGATATGATCAGTTACTGGAGCAACACAGTCTCTAAGTGGTTTGTGGTCGGTGTAAAAAATAAATAATGCGCACATTTCGCAATATTTTTATCTAACTAGTTAAGCAGTTCATGACAATTTATTTACGGAAGCAATAGCAACGACAACTAACAACACATAACAAATAATTTCAGATAATTATGGATCACGGGACAAAATACGAAATCCGATGGCTAAAGCATACAAACTGTACGTGCCGCTCAAAAACAAAACGATAAGCGCAAAATGACAGCTCAAAAACTATTTCCCGCTCAAAAAACTGTCAGAGTGACATTAGACTGTGGTGTGTGAGTGCGTTCAGGAATGACTGTGCTCGGTTCGGAAATATGGTGACTCTGATGCCGTGTAGCTACCTCGGCGGCGGCTCCCCGCGCTGCAGTCTGGACCACGAGCCTAAGGTCAGGATTATAAGTCTCATTGCCTCAATCATAGCGTCTAAAATAGAACCCCGCTAGTACTGGCCGTTTTTTGACTTGAGATCAGTCATTTAAACTTAAAGGATTCAATTTAAAAAAATCATTTTTCTTGGCCAAAATTCGGCTAAATTATGACTCTTGTGATTGAGACAAAGCACGTATACAGCAGCACCCATGGACTTACTACCCAAAAGTCCATGACAGCACCTATTATGTATAAAACGCACCAAAGTAGTTTTGAATGCACTGCACGTCACGAATTTTTGCTTTTGGAATGAAATATAGACAACTTTCTTTTGCTTGCCCTTTTGTTTGATATGTTATTTTCGTGTCTGTACCGAACTTATGATATTACCTTCATTAATTTCGTACGTAGGTCGGTAAAAGCGCATTTTTCTCAGCGTGTCGATGAAAAAATGTGTTGTATTCATTGATATATAAGTATTATTATAGTCTTTGGTTGTGTTATTTTCCACATTTACAGCACCATCATCAGATCCGTCTGTATGCAAATGTATGAGCACTATTAGTTGAACAGCACAGCACCCCATGTATAGTTTACGGCGTAAATGCCCTCCACATCGTAAATACCCGAAAATCCTCTAATCCTAACTATTGTGATATATACCCTTCATAATTCCTATGCCTATAAAGACCAAAATACCGCCTAACTTTCGCACCAACCACAGACCTACCTATATGGTTCCGCGATGCTAATTTGCGGCGACCCCACCACGCTTCACGCCTCCGACCACACAATGAGCTGCAACTAATTCCATTCTTATCTGTCCCGATGTCCATCGCAACGTTATCGTATCCAACACCGAATTTTATCGTCCGAACACTCAAACACTGGTACGAACAAACTGTTTATGTTTCTTCGTGTCGAACGGCGACGCATCTCACGTTACCCATTCATACCGTAATCTTTAGAGGCTATTAAAAACCAGTAATGCGTTCAGTGTGGTGTCATGGCGTACCTACGGGACAGTGAGTCGTTAGCCACTTGATACCAGGCCATCATAACCGTGAGGAGTTCGCTTTCAGCCGGCGATAATTCAAATTCGGAATGCGATGGGAACAATGGCGAGACGCATTAAGAGCTAAGTGCCGAATGTGTAGTTGCTTTTACGTGCGCTGAAGATGGGATTGTTGACGTTTGTTTTTAAAATTAGGTCAAGAAGATAATATCACCTTATTAATCATTTGTTGCGAAAACTACGTAAATATACTTCAGGTTAGCTGAAAATAAAAATGGTGAAATATTGGTATCAAATGGGAGAATTGTAACAAAAACACAAAATTGGTAGGAAAAACAGTGTTATCCTCTGTTATAAAGATGTACCTAAACCAATTTCATAAGTAGCATAGTGTAACGTTATCAGCGAACCAGGAATCTACCCAGGCTCTAAATGAGCTTAATTTACCTAGCCTAGTATCCCATTTTCCGAAATTAATAGCTTTTTAATTATAATAGATTATAATTTCTGTCCGACTTCGATGAAGAGTCGGTGGCCTAGTGGTAAATGTATCCGACTCGCAGACGAGAGGTACCGGATCCGAATACCACTATCTAATCATGGTCAAGGCGGACCCCGGGGCCTTTGGAACATTAATGATTTTTAATATTGTTATTTTAACCGATTCGAAAATCAGTTAGCAGTTTCCAGGAAACCAGCTGATCAAGGAGTTTCGACCAAAATCAGCGCGTGTATTCCATTCGAGTGTCACGATAGTCATACAGTCTTACTTCAGACTTGTAGCCTCAGACTTTTAGACTTATGGCCTCACCTATGGCTATATGGT
Organism: Blastobasis adustella; assembly: GCA_907269095.1. Classification (NCBI taxonomy): domain Eukaryota; kingdom Metazoa; phylum Arthropoda; class Insecta; order Lepidoptera; family Blastobasidae; genus Blastobasis; species Blastobasis adustella. The sequence continues at coordinate 7,671,414 of OU026132.1, forward strand.
TTCATGCTCCGTCATGTTTATGCACCAGTTCCCAGGACAGTGGGACTCCGAGTAGTTCAGCCGACCAATTTCTGAAATAGCATTGTGACAAGGCCAGATTCCGGTATTTTAAACATAAAATCGGAGGATATTAATGTAGGAAGGAAACACGAAATTACATTCGCTGCCCCACAGATGACACAGAATCAGATAACACAGCCGGTCCATGCCCGACAACGCCAGGTATAGTCGAAACGCGCACGATAATGCCAGGCATAGTCGAACCGCGACCGAGAACGCCCCAGGCAGATCGAAGCGCGCCCGACAATGCCAGGCAGAACCGGACCGGGCCCGGTAAAGTCAAGCTGAGTTAGCCCACGACCGAGTTTACAACACTGCGATCTCCAATCTGCCTCCTAATCGTGGCGATTAGTAACCATCTGTTAATTTGAAGGTGAATCAAGTCCATCAGTGGACGGACAGTTACAGGCTGTTGATATGTTATGATAGTCACCATGGACCTATAATCTCTAGACTACTTGGTCCTAGGTGACAAAGGGAACTCTCACGCCCGAATCCCTAGTTAGGGGTAGGCAGAGACTATCGAGTGCCACAAGCTACGATCCTGGCACCTGACTGTTGCTGTTTGCTCTATGTCCAAAAATCTTTGGTCTGTTTATATGCTGTGACAGTCACCATGGACCTATAATCTCTAGCCTTGGTCCTAGAAAGTGACAAAGGGAACGTAAACAGCCAGTCACCCTCGAACCCAGTTCCCAGGACACCACACCAGTCCCGAGGTGTCTCCGGCGGTAAATCAGCGCGCGCATTCCATTCGAGGTGTGAGGCCTCGATGGTGCGATAGCGCGGGCTAATTTATACGTTTTACTCGGCGACAACGCGCCCGCGCATCGCCGCCATTCGTAACACAGGCTGTTTTAATTCACCTCATTTTATAATGCTGGCCGTTTTGTTGTGGCTTGTAGCTGTGGGGTCCGTTCTGGGAATTTTCGGAATGCGCCGCGGCGTGTATGTTAGGTGTAACTAGTGGAAGTAAGTGGGACTAAGTGGGATTGCGACAGTGTTCTAATTGGGATTAGTGTTTGATTTATTTTAACTCTGAGTTTAAATTTAATTGCGCTTTTATTAGTAGGTATCTACGGGACCTACCTATATGACGACGAGAAAAAGACTTGGTACTCGAATCGTGTTTGATATGAATAGGAGCTATGCTTTTTCTTATCGCTGATGGTGACATAAAATATATTTAAGATTTATTCTATACTTTAAGTGGACCTTAAAAGGTTAGATTCATATACATTTCAAATTAAAAAAATACCTACATCGTAACACATTCTGACACATAAACGACGAGTTATGGCCAAGGAGCAGCCTGTGCATCCTAACAGGCGTTGGGACAAAACGCTCCTTTTATTTAAATATCATTCGTTTATTGTTTTATCTCACTTTATATTTATGATCTGGGACTCCTGACTCGCCCCGTCTCGCTCTTCACCGAATAAATTCTCAAATTTATCGTCAGCCATATTTATAGTCGGTGTTTATCGCGATTATACCGAGATACGACGTTGTTCCCCCGATATGAATTCGATTGGTAACTTTTTTGACTCATCGCGTGAAGTGTCAATTTTAATAGTGATTTATTTAACGGCGTTTACGTCTTTTTTATTGTTTTAACCCTTAGCGCACGGGCTTGTCCGTAATTTGTATTTGAGATGCGTCGTTTTTTCACTCTCCTCGTTTTGTAATGAGCCCGTGATAACAAACAGTTGGAATTGATGTGGGAAGTCGACGAAATGTTGGGATCTTCCGCGAATTAGCGCGTCGTGGTCGTGTTTTTTTGTTGTTTTAAATACTGGATCGATACATAAATTCCCTTCTATTTTTCATGCAAATATGTTGTTAGGTTGAGAGCTAAATAACACTACGTAATGGTATGTATGGTAAAGAAAAATATCGACTCCTACTTCCGTACATCACACATGTAACAAGATGCTAAGAGATATTTACAAGTGTTTAAGGCCTCACACCGTGAAAGGAATTCGCGCGCTGATTTACCGTTAGAGACACTTCAGGACGGCTGGTGTCACGTAGCCCTTGGAAATGGATTCCAGGGAATTCCAGGACTAAGTACTATTCCAGACTAGAGATTATAGGTCCAGGGCCACTGTTACTTCATACAAACTGCCCAAATATTTTGTACATAGAGCAAATAGCCAATAACAGTCAAAAGAGGTGTGCTTAGCTTGTGGCACTCGATAGTCTCTGCCTACCCCTATGGGATACGAGCATGTGTATGTATGTATAACAGTCCACTACTGGACTTGAGCCTCGCACCTCCAAATCTCTACAGTTGGAGATAGCAGTGTTGCAAATACTCAGAGGAAAACCATTTTTCATTGTCATTTTGCCATGACATGTTCAGAAATTTGCTGGCTGGACCAAACTACTTTGGTTTTCCCGGGATCTGGTGATCTGGTAGGCTAGGTTGGCTGACTGAGAGATTGGGTGTTCTCGTGACGTAAACTCACTTCGAATGGACATCGTTGCAAGGTAATTTAACGTAGATCGAAACTCCTTACGACGACTGGTGTCCTAGGGGCCTACCTCCTACCATTAGTTGGTAGTGCGAACCGCCTATGTAAGTTATGTAGAGCCTCAAGCATCGGCGTAGGGTTGCGCGTCTGTCAGTATTCCACAGGTTGGATTTTGGAGAGTATGCGAAGTAGTTGCACGACATCATTCCGCCGGCCCGGTCCCGCCATTGCGAAACGCGCTCCTGGCGAACGCTTCATCCATAGCTCGGCTCGAGCCGCTTTGGTTCAACCTTTGTAATGCGAACGACTAAGGAATGGGTCACGGGAATGTCTTCCCTGTTCATTATAATCTGGACGCCATCGAGTCTAGAGTGACGAGGCTGTTCCTAGACCGATGCGGCCGAAGATGGAGTATGACAATACTCCTTTTTTGGCCGCATCGTCACTCACCATGTGAGATGGCGGTCAAATGCCTGGCTAGTCTTTTAAATAAAAGATATAGCGGTCCTGATAGCGCTTTGCAGCGATCGCTAATTTTGGAATTTGTTAGTTTAATTTTGGAAAATAGGTAGTCGTAAATTGAGATCAATTAGGTCGCTATTCTCGTTTATATACACTATTTAGAAAACTCGCCAACTTGGCTATTCGGTAACTAGGCTTCGCCTCACTGCGCCATTTTGGAAAATGGCCTACTAGACTATTTCTAAACTAGGGCTAGGCTAATTTCTAGCTCGCCGGTTTCGTTACCATACACTATTTCTGAAATAGCCGTCTTTATAAACAAGACAATTATGTCACTGTTTATTGTCGTTTGGTTTAAGACTAATCCTCTTGTTAATACAATTAGCTCAACTATCTATCAGTACATCTTTTTTATCAAATCTATAACAATGATTATGTACTTATACAAGTCCGAGAATAAATTACAGTAATTGGCGGAAGATGTCCTACTGGGCAGGTCGCACCAAGAGCTTAACAAAATAATGTCCGGCATTGCGGTGCCCGCATCCAATTTAATTGTGACTTTATTAACAATAGGTTTTATACGTAATTTTAATCATAAATTAATTAAAGCCAATCTTGAAATGGTGCTGGCACTATTAGCCATTTTCATACTTTTAAAGACAGACGATGCAGCATCGATGGAAGAAACTAGGGTCGGAATTTCTCCACGTAATAGTCATGATCATCTTGGCGTTAATCTCCCGGTTAAGCTCTCGCGCACGTAGGCCCGGGGTTCGCCTTAACCATGATACAAAATTTGGCAGATAAGGTAATTACAGTGGAGCGGTTGCCATCTGACCTCCATGACCTATTATGGGAACCTAACAAGGTTAGATCATGGTTACACATTCAGTCGCCTAAATGTGCAGGTTTCATCACGATGGTTTCCCTCATCGTAAAAGCATCGGTTGTATTTAATTAATGTACATAATTCAGAAAAGAGTCATTGGTTCATGGCCGCAGTGGGGATCGAACCCCACTCGCTTTCGAGTCGGATACCGTAACCACTCGGGCACCGACGGCCACGTAATAGTATGTATCAGAAATGGAGATCACCGATACAGGTTCTTGAGTTGCAAAACTGAAGCGAATGAGCAGCAGGGCATATAGCTCGCGGAAAAGTTTCTTGAGTGGCAAGTAATTATGGGTGTTTATTACTCCATCACGCAAAAATTACTGAAGAGGTTTTGATAAAATTTGTAGTGTTGTAGCTTTTATGCGGTCGAAGTTGCGAGCAAAAGCTAGTCATCAATGTACCACTGTCACGGTCAGCCATTACCGGTTTTGATATGTTAATACGATTGGTAATAGCCATGATGCATAGAAAAAATTAATGTATGTAAATGATGAATGGATAGGCCAAAAAGCGAGTGAAAAGATTTAGTAAATTCAGTATGACGGCAGACGAATAGATAAGTACTGTACGGTAAATTTAACACCCTTCCATGTAAATACTAGGTAAATATTTCTAAGGAGAAAGGATTAAGAAAGATCAAAGAAATTATTAAGTATATAACCTTTTTTATAAGAATGATAAGGAACCCGTAGACGATACTCCTGGTGTGGTTAATATCTATAGGTAACGGTTACCCTTTCCATCAGGTAGGCTCGCCTGTTTGCTTTTCTTACTGTGGGTATAACAAAAAACCCCAACCCATAATTTTGGATTTTCTCAAAATCGTTTTGATTTACTTATTTATTCAAGGATCTGCAGTACATTACATTAAAAGAAAACAAAGAACAAGTTACTTACGTACAGGCCAGTTACAAATTCACACTATGTTATTTTATATTGTCTACAAAGAAAGAAGGTACCGTTATAAACAAAGCATTACATATATCATAAATATCGCTCAGGTAAGATTTTTATTGTGTTGTGATCGTGTTGTATTTTGACTGTTATACTGTTTTTTTATTGTTATTAACAAACTTACTTACGCGTATACTATACGTAAACCTGTCAGCTTTCCCATTTTCACAAAATGGCCGCACATTGTCAAGAGCACTTTATTAACTTTTTTCCACACGAAGGTTCGAAAAAACGTTTCTCGGTCGTACGATTCGGTATGGTATCGTTCAAGAGGTATATTAAGGTCTCTTTAGAGACAAGCAACGTATTAGTAGCACCCCTGGTGTTGCTGACGTCCATAAGCGGCGGTGACCACTTTCCATCAGATGGCCCGCTTGATTTTGTGTCTGCCGTATAACATAAAAAGAAATGACAAATTTTAATGTAAACACCAATTGTAGGCAAACAGGCAGGCCGGTGATGAAAAGTGGTCACCGCTGACTATGGACATTAGCAATACCGGGAAGTATCAATCACCAATACGTTATCCACCTTTAAAACCTGTGAACACATTTCTCTGCCAATCATCATCATCTTTGCGTTAAATCCCGGTTGCGACACGCGAAGGCCCGGGTTCCGCCTTCCTGCTCTTCTTAGTCCACTTTGGTCGGTCTTTGGCATCCTTAGTGGTGAGTCTTGGCATGCATGTCACTCTTAACGACGTCCAGCCATCGCTTCTTGGGCGGGCTCTCCTTCCGGTACATAGTGGGGATGACATGGCCTGGCATCTGTTCCTCACCTAAAAACACGTGTCTCTGTTAGTAAATAGGCAAAAGCTAGGCCCCTCCGATGCTAAACCCGCGGTTCTGCACAGCGCCCATGGTCAGTAACTTCAGTCGTGATAGAGTAGAGCTCATACAGACAGACAGATATTAGAAAGAGACAGTCTTACCGAAAGTTAGCAAGTAATCTTTGGCACTAACATAATTAGGTTTATATCTCTTAATATATCTATTTAATCTTTAATACTGGCAATATAGCCTTTGAAAATTACAAAAAATAATTAAAATTAAACTCATTCCCCAAAAAGATCTCCCAATTTCTATATCTTTGTTTTTTTCTCTAAAAAATGTCACAACGAAAGAGATTGAAGTCCAAATCACGTTCGTATTTCAAATGGAGCCACTGTGGCGCCCTCTCGCAAGTTAAATAAATTCAAGTGGATTTTATTAATGTCGGGTCACAATCTTGATCGCGCACGACGTTTAGGACTTATATTATTTATAAGCTGTATTTTATCTTGGATCTTTTTTGTATGTTAGATTGGGGACCGTTATTTGTAAGTTGGTGGTTACGCCTATTTGTTTAACGTACGTGATTAGGTTGGTATCGTCATTTGTTTTGTTATGTTGCGTCCGATTTTGAAATTGCTTGAATTCTGTTGCCAGTATTGGATAATATATTGGTGAATTCCCGTGTGGTGTCCGGCAGAGTAGAATAGCACCAACCCCTTACACTCGTTGGTGTCGTAAAAGGCGATTAATGTTTCGAGACAAAATATCTGGAGTCTCCGTAGGCTGGAAAATGGGCAGCAGCATTTTCGGTTGTTATATTTATACAACTGCGATCTCCAACTCGCCTGCCAAGCGTGGAGATTATGGCAATAACCTCCCCTATCGTTGGCGAGGCCCTAAGTCCCGCAGTGGACTGTTATGGGCTGTGATGATGATGATTGGTGAATGATGATGAAATCTTCACATTCAAATGACTGAATGTGTAACCATGATCCAATCTGGTCAAGTTCTCCTCTTAACAAAGTCACGGAGGTCAGATGGCAGTCGTTCCACTGTAATTACCTGACCTGCTAAATACGTCTTGTGTTATTAGAATTTGCTATTTAGTTATATAAGTATGCTTGCATCTCTGTTCCGCTTTGGGCACCTACTCGCTCAATTTACGCATGGCTTACTGGTTGACTGGTAGATAAAGCCTTGATAGCTCTGTGTTCACATTCCTAAATTATCACATTCCCAGCACGTCACGACAGGCATTTTCCAAATTTCCTTTTTATAATAAGTAAAAAATAATAATTAATCATCTTGGCGTTAATGTCCCGGTTGTGCTCTCGAGAACGAGGGCCCGGGGTCCGCCTTGACCATGATCCAGGATTTGGCAGGTCAGGTAATTACAGTGGAGCGACTGCCATCTGACCTATATGACTCTGCTACCAGGGGAACCTGACCAGATTGGATCATGGTTACACATCCAGTCGCCTGAATGTGCAGGTTTCATCACGATGTTTTTCCTCACCGTAAGAGCATCGGTTAGTATTCAACTAATGTACATTACTCAGAAAACAGTCATTGGTACATGGCCGGAGCGGGATTCGAACCCGGGACCTCTGGCTTACGAGTCGGATACTGTAACCGCTCAGCCACCCACGCTCTAACCCGACCTTTTTATAATAAGTATGAGTACTAAATCATCCCCACTTCTATAGCTCCTCACCATACTGTAGGCACATAAATTACCGAAACAGCTTCAGATTTATTCGGAATTAAACGATTGCTGAGCTACCAATTAGTTACGACTGTGTGATTTATTTTATTGGGTGTAAAGTTACCCAGTGTGTGGGGTAGTTAATAAAGTTATAGGTACCTTTCTGTAGAATTTGGTGACGAGTAAGTAAGTATATGAAAGGGGGGAAAAAATCGAGAAAATGCACCGAAATAAATGATTACATTAGTCGGCGGTAATGCTCCTCAGCTAGTTTCGACCGATGTGTATTATTTACAGCTAACTGTACTTTTGATTGAGAGCCCAAACGCCTGATAAAAATTTTAACATTAATGCATCAGACGTCCGCGGCTGTTTTGACCCGCAACGCCTGCTGAACACTTAATGAAGATAACCCTAAATGCATGAATTAAATCGTAGGAGTTAAGACACTTTGCAAGCACAAATAATTAGACAGGTATCTATTATTTAGGTAGGTGCCATAGGGTCCCTACAAGTCATGATGCTTTGTATTTTAGTTGTATGTAGATAAGTATAATTTGCATTCTACCTACCTATAACTCCTCTACACCTATACCTACCTACATACCTACCCACCAACCTAAATAACTTTTGTCTTAAAAACGCATGCCCTAACATAACGAATGTAAATAAATTACTTCATAAGCGCAATAGGATATCTAGGTATAAAACAATTTAGAAAATCTGTAAAGCATGATCACATTTTACCTACTTTTGATCAATAAAATACCCTCTGCTTAGTGCCCAAAAATTACTTACTCGTACGTAGGTACCTCCCTTAACCTTTGAGGCATCTTATGTCGCTTTATTTATGTTATACGGCAAACAAATTATCAAGCGGGTGACCTGATAAAAAATGGTGACACTTACCACCGCGTATGGACCAAACATGGAACAAAACCTTATTTATAACATTTTCTTTCTTTCCAGGCAAAACGCCCAAGGCCTGACACGTCAGATGTGGCAGATCGGTAAGTACTTATCTACTTAAATTACTTAGGCACCTACTTATTTACATCTACCCCTACCCTCAGACCACCCTTATTTTTAGACGTATGTATCGTAACGTAATTGCACATAGGTAATGTTAATAATTAAGGTAATAAGAAATACTACTTCTTATCGTCAATTCGTCTTGAACATTCAAGAGAAGGAATCCTGAAATCGGATATTACAATGAAAAATCTTATCAAAATCGGAACTGAACATTCATACTTTTAAAAAACCGGAATTAGCACAAAAGAAAAGTTTCCCTCTTTTTCCTGTCAATTAGGTTGGCAACATGTAATTTCCGTAGATAATTTTCTTAAAACCGCGTTCGTAATTCATCAATAATAAATAGTTTTTATATAAGGTTATGTTCGGGTTGTCTAAAGAACAATGGTTAAATTTGTATGGACGCCGTCCCCACCGTTATAACAGCATACAAAATTAGTTGTTTAGTGTATGAACGATTGGGTAGTGTTGTAATGTTAGCGAAATGGGTGACCGCTCAACCCCTACATAAATAAAAAATATTAAAAAAAAATTAAAATACAGACGTCATTTGTTTGAAATACAAAGGCTTTTACTAGTTATCTGAGGTAATTTAGGTCCCTAATCTAAGGTACCAAGAAAGTCCTACCGTACTGAGAATAATTACTTTTATCTAATATTCGTTCGTTTGTTTGTTTGTAATATCTTCATTGCATAAAACTTTACACAAGATACACAAAAAAAACAGTTTAGTGTACCTAGTTTAAATAAAGGCTAGCTTATCCCACAACGGAATTTCTTCCAGCTAAGATAAGCCAAGATAACCTTTGGTGAACGGTGAAGGCAATAATGAATTTAAGCAACTTAATAATAGCTTAAAATACTTAGATGAGATGCAAATACCTAAATAATAGGTTCTTCGATAATCGGTTTAAATAAATTATTAGAATAACTATCCGTAATGTTTATGAACAAATTACAAACATTTCAAGTATCTGCGCAAATCGCTTCCACCTATCCAATTTTGAATCAAAGTTTACACTCGCACATTCTGTCGAGGGCTCTCCACACACAATGAGAAGGGCCCTTAAATCCCTTGTAATCCCCATATTGTCGATACACAATTGCCGTGAAAAGAGCCGGGAGCTACTTAATAAAATTCTCGAATAGGACACCCCAGACAGAGAGTTTTAGAGTTATCACGCCCGGATCAAAGGAAGTGGTGCCAACAATGGGTTTTATGTTACACGGTGAATTTTGGTTTTTGCTATACACGCATTATAGATTTTGCCCTATTTATACCTGTCTGATTTTTAGATTTTAGATTCCAGCGTGTTAATGTTATGTTGCTGTAACTTATAGACATATCTGTGGAAGATTACTCAGAACAATATTTTAGTCTGCCTAACAACGAAGTCCTAACACCAATTTTGTACACGTGATGTTTATTAAGCATCGTGCGAACACAAAAACCTAAATGATAAATTGTTTTCTGACTTCATCGAGCCACATTCCATTTTTGAAAACGTATTAGTTGGGTTAATTAGTGGTTAAACATGGAGGGTTAACGCGATCTTTCATTTCGCCCGTATGCCGTAAAACATTCAGAGCGAGCCCTATATTTTTAAATGGTGAATAATATAAATCAATTTTTGACGTTTTTGACGCAATTCCGTTCTGTTACACGGTGTGATTTTTTAAGTTTTGACAGACAGGATCTTAAGTGTCGGATGGCGCGTAGTTTGTTATAAATAGAGTGTTCTTCGTTTTTTGCTCTACATGGGATTGAATCCTACAATAACTGATAAACTATAACATAATATTTTAAACTATCGCGGTTATTATCACACATTTTAAGGGTATGTTCCGAGTTTCCTACGGCGTACCTTTGTTGATGAGTATTGTCAGTAATGGTTAACCATACTGTGACCATGATGCATGCAACTGCGCCGAAATATCGGGCTACTCGTCTTTAAAGGAAAACAGGAACATACCCTTACAATTTTTGATAAACCATTTTGGCCAAATTTGCAACATGGTAATTGGTGGGCTGCTGGTGGTATCTACTAGTGACAAACGAACATATTAATTATGTTTGTAACCTTTCATAAAAAATACCCAATTAGTAATTTCTTATATCAAATATGACGAATAACAATCGATCATAATACTTACAAAGCGACGGCATTTTAGAAACAAATCTTCGGATGTTATTTTAACCCTTCCATTTGACACTTATCGGAACAGCAATGCCGGTCGGCTACGGGACAAGGTCCCTAGTTTTTTGGTCACACTTGTGGCTGTTGGCAAAAAACATGCAATTAATAGAATATACGCGCACCCGAGCTTAACACGTGGATGCCAAATGGCGGCTAACGAAGGGCCTACTGGTATTTTAGGGTTCTCTCTATTATTACTACAAAAATAAAATTATGAGTACACATTATTATAGTAAGTAACTTTGCTCCTCGCTGTAAATTAAATTAATAGGTAGGCACTATACTAATTACAAACATGATGGTTACAGTAAAATTTACAGTTACAAAATTAAATCTTACGAGTGTTTTCTGGCACCACGAAGTCTTGTTTATATGTATAACAATTAAGTTACAAGCCCTTCAAGTAAGTAGGTAAAGAGCGTTATTATTTTCATAATGGGCACGCGTTGAAGAGTGCCCGCTATTGTGCCCTTGACGGAGGGCGGAGAGCCCTTTGTTTTGCTTATATGCTGTTTATGGGATAAAGGAATGGGTTTAAGGTCGACACGTGCGCCCTTAGCTCTGGTAAATATTATTCTTATTATTTTTTCTTTCAATAAAACATTCAGACTTCACCTTGGCATTCTTCGCTGATTAGACAATTTGCCGGACAGAGCATTATTAAAACTATAAATGTTATATCTATCAAACTCAATGTGGATTGTCACTCACTGCCTCAGTGAGATTACGATGCACAAAAGCCTTTGAAGTCTTTTGTTAGTCATACTTAACGCTCTTTAACGATGACTACTGGGAGTTTAAAAGGAGACCGAAACATTAAAAAAGCTTTCAATTAAAAAGATAGTGACAATGCTGCCAGTATTAAAAACAGAATTCCGCTCTGGGGGCGTTCTTTTGATATACGATAGTCTTGTTAGAACGCAACTCTCGAAGTGGCGGCAAAAAGCAAAGTGACACTTGAAAAAGGCGCGAACTAATATAAACAAGGGCTCTTTTTTCTAGACAAAGGCAATGGTGTTCGGCCGTTTGATGAATTTGATAAATATTGTATTATTTATGTCCACTTGTAAATCATTCAGCTTAACGATTTCCTCTGTTGTTTATTAAATAATTGGAGTATCCAATCCTAATAATATTAAAAATGAACTCTTTAAATTTGCTAAAATCACGTCACCAGCACACCTTATAACAATTTGCTCAACTGAACTAATGTCAAATGTATATTACAAATCAATGAATCACACAGATTATTTGTAATAAAACAAAGAATATTCGTTAAACAGGTGTGTTAAAAAGTTGTCGTAACGTGCCATTAGCATAGATTCCGCTTCATTATATTAGTCATTAATCGATTTTATATGTCTTTAGATACCTCCAATTTTTTAAGTAACAGTCATGGATGTCCTCATATAAAAATATTATTATTTATTACCCTATTAGTAACAGAGTATTTCATACCTACTTTTACCTACATGTGTCGTGTGGTATACATACTTTTAGCAGTAACAAATGTGGTACCAATCCCATTCCATTTACATACATGTACACATACAGTCATAGAGGCAAACCATCTGACATAATCGATACTACGACCTGTAACCTGCCTGGAGATACAACGAATAGCTGCAAAATTAAGAGTACTTAATCATTACAAATGAAGTAGGTAATGTAAAAATAATTTATTCAAATATTTCCTATCTCTCCTACTACCTATATTCATTGTACATACTTGGTATCTGGAGTAAGTAGGTAGACAAAGTGCGATAATTTTTTCTGTGAAATGTCAAAATTAGGAACTACGGCCTCTACGTTGAGATGTCATTCGATTGTCAGGATATATAGTGTCTCTGTACGTTTGAATACGACAGTGGCGACCATTATCAATTCATAGAAAAACTGGTTGGTCTGAATGTCAATATTTAATTTAGGTACTGCAAAACCTTTCAGCGACAATTATGTGGCGTCACATTCCAAACTGTCACATGCCACAGAGCGAGTTGATTAAATAGCATGCACACACATCCCACATTTACAAGCGTTGATAATGACTCAAATTAAACGGGACACGTGTATACATTTTGTTAGATAAACCCACAAACTAAGCGAGATACGAGGGGTCTGCTGCAAACCATCTGTTATTCTGATTTGGATGATTTGTTTTATGGCCACAATTGAAATTAAACATGTCATCTGATTTTTTTAAATGTCGCTGTTACATGTTTTCATTTTTATTAGCATGTTCTGTCCATTTGAATGCACGTGGTAGGTTGACCTCATTTTGGATTAAGTCGGAAATCGGAACGGAATTGCTGCGTATAAAAGCTAGGTATTGGTAGTTTCGTTTAACACGTTTTCCTCCTTCCGTAATTAAGACATTTGGGATAAGTGACTGTTTATTAGACGAAGCGTTTTCGTAAACAAACGGAAGATCTTTTTAATGCTCTTTTTTATTCCCAATGTTGTGTTAAGCTGAGGGGTGTTTGTAAAACGCAGTTTAATGAGCGTTTGCTTTAAACGATGTCCGTTTTTCTCCGCCGCCTTCGGATACCAGTTTTTAGAAACAAACAATCAAGGGAGGTACTCTCTAAGCCCCCGATTCGTTCTTGCTCTCACAAATTCCCGTTCGTGATTTAATTTAAAAATTCTTTCAACATCACACGTATTTTTGTGTCACAGTGACAAATCAATGGCTTAGATAATACGCTCCCAGAATGGATTTCGGCGATAGCTGAATTAGCGCCTTTATTTTCAGATTATCGGGCGAAGTCAATCCGAGTCCTTGCGAATCCGAATCGACTTCGAATTCCCCGCCATCCCTGCTGCAGGATGCGACACTACCAGCGCTCTTAGTGTCGGGAGCGTCAACCATCTTCCAGAACCAGAACACGACGACTGCGACAAACTCGGTGCTGAGTTTGTCCGCCGTTGACAGCTTATGCTTGCCTGGTACTTCGGAGGTGGAGAGCTGTAGTTTGGCGAACGGATGCGCGACGAACCCGTCGTTAGGCGGGTTGGCGCTGCCACTGACGTCCACCGGCGGTCTGTGTTCGACCTCCTCGACGTCTGCCGTCGCCTGGTTGATGAATGAAGATAGTGCGGGTACGTGTCACTTTTGTATTTCTTTAAAAGTTAAACAACATGCCATAATAGATTGTTGCCGATATTCCAATACATTAGTTTATAAGAAAAAAACAGCTATTATACCAGGTGCTTTTTCGAGCTATAATTAATTGTTTTTAAGAAGAATGAAAAATTTATTCAATTAGAACGACACATTATTGTAAATAGTAAGTAAGGACCTAAGCAAATAGAAATGAAAGGAAAGTTTTAGTTCCTTATTCTGTAACGTAGGTAGTTACTTTCAAAACAAGGTTTCGAAGGCAAGGGAATGAAGTTTATTATATTTTTTAGAAAAAACTAAAATGTAACGATTTTTTGTTATGTTTGTACGATTGTACTAGCTACAGAACGAACAACATACATTAATAGTATGCTGAGAACATCTGTAGCTCTCTAAAGCTAAGGAGAAAAATCTGCCACAAAAACAAATTGTCTGTCATGATGCGACGCGATCGCAGGGCACACAATATAATGTTGGGCGTCTTTTAATGCAATATTTTATTAGGTATTCTTTACTTATGATGATTTAAATGTGATGGTGATGTTGGTAGGTGGTGTCAAGAGCGAGGTGCGCAGCCCGGGGCTGTGCGACGCGGACGTGGCGCTGTACGGCGAGACGCTGCCGTATGACCAGTCCGCGTTGCCATACCAGTATTATAATAGGTTTGTGGTCTGATTAACTTATTATACCATACTAACTAACCCTAGTAAAAACGCAAAAAATGCCGAAGACCGAGCCTAATAGAAGTGGGAAGGAGTGCCAGCAATGATAAGAAAACATTAAAATATATTTTTGTAGACATTAAAAACCGTTCTGACCCATATTGTTAGAAATAGTAAATCATACTCACTCACTTCAGAGGCAGGCAACGCATTGATAACTCCCTTGCTGTTGCTAATGTCCATAGGCGGCGGTGACCACTTTCCATCAGGTGGCCCGCTTGCCTATTTGTCTGCCGTATAACATAATAAAAAATAACTCTAAACAAACAAACAGCCATTAATGAATTTACAAACACACAATATAAATATTCCACAGTCACAGTTATGTCAGCCACCATAAATAGACGTTACATGTTTTGTCATCCGTCCAGTAGTCGATTAATTAAGAAATTCTGATTATTAATTGCCGCATTATTACAATTGAGGAGCGGTCAAGATTCAATTTGGGAGCGGCATTTTATTGTCCATTAACTTTGCCTTGTAATGGCAAAGAACTGTCGAATTTTAAAACTTTGCTGCAGAAACATCCGACAACAACTTCATGCAAAGAGTACTGAACGGATATATTGATGAAATTTGATATTAATTGCAGCTCAAAGCTTAGAATAGCACATAGGCTTTAATTTATCGCGAAATATAATGTTGTTCCTGTTTGAATGGGACCGGAACAATGTAATAACAGAATTTACCGCGGACAAAGTCGTGGGCTAAACCTAGCGTATAAGTATTGGCAAAATGTAACATGCGCCGATATTAGTTAGGCAGGATTCCACTCGGTGGATACCACCGCTATAATTGTAGGTTGCAGGGTTGAGGCTTAACAAATTAGTTTTGCTCACAGAAACTACATAATACCATAATATTGTACGCAGATGAAATGTTTGTGTACTCATTAACTTGTTTTGTGGCAGCACCAAGGTGGCAAACAAGCAACGGCACGTCTGATAGTACTTAAGCAGTTACCGCCAGATATGGACGCTTGTAATACCAGAAGTTAAATCCTCTAATAAAGTATCTTTGATCGCAACGATGTATACGTAACAGATCGTGGCGTAGGTAGTTACCATACCAGTAACGCGTATTTCTTTTTTAATGAAATAACGATTCACAGCAACGACAAGGCATCGTTGCGACACTTGCAATCACGGATGTTGTCTTAGATAATCGCACTGCTGTGTATCACTGCCGTGTTGCCGACCCCATAAAAATCTACTTATCTCCCATTCTTGAAGAACTCTTTATATTTTATATAGAGTTTTTATTTAGAGGAGAGGAGGATTTAGTAGTCACTAGGATTCCATAATTTTTTTTTAAATTTGATGCTTTAAAAAAATCTAGTTACCACCAAAAACATTCCTACACGTGCCTACCTACCAAATCTATTTAAAGAGTAGGTATCTCAACTTTATCGTGGACATTAATTGACTGAATGGGCTTCACCCATATGTCACGTTTGTTAACACCGGGGTCGATGACCGTTTAAGGCTCGACGGAAGCCTCATAATAAGGATTGAGGCCTAAAATTAATAAGCCCCGACTTCCTACCTGTAATAGACGCGTGGGTCGAAAGTGAGATTATACAGTTCTCTAATCTTGTTTTCGGTAATTGCCTATATTATAATTACAACTGCTTTATAGGACAATGTTACTGAATTCTATCTCAGGCTAGTTTGATCAATAGCGGATGGTCGAGGTGATTTATTTTATGATTTTGAAAATTGAGATGTTTTTTGCTTAATTAAAATAGGTATTCGTTATTTCATTTACTTAAATAAACTAAAACAAATTTATATACCTGCGGTCGAAGATCTAAAAGGATGGGATAAGAATGCGTAATTTTTTTTTATCTGTACTTAATAGTGAAGAAAACAATTTTAGTTCGTTAATTAAATTATTCCTACATTAACTTTAATATTTAGGTACTTACCTGTTTGTCTACGCGGTCTTTGAAAAGCAAAATTCCAATACAAAACAGTACATCCAATAAAATACTTATTTTATTTCAATGAAGGAGACAAACAAACAATTATTAATGGGCTTTGCTGTACCTACATTTTATCAAAACTGCGTATATTGTTACGGCTCTATTTCTTCTCATCGAGTTTTATGAGGAGAGCATTTAAGCTTCAGACAAGGGGTGACAATAGACAAATAAAATCTGTAAATTTCCAGCATGCAGCAGTATGGGGGAGGCGGCGCGGCATCGTCCTACGTCGGCTCCACGCTGTACAACCAGCCGTACGCGGCGTACCCTCCTGCGCACAACTCTAATAATAGGTAAAGGTCCACTTTGTCTTATTAGATTTGAAGTAGGTAGAAATTCTTATAACATAGTTGTTGAATTATAATGAATAGCGATTGGGAACGATTAGGTAAGCTCCATAATACAGACAGTAACATGTTATGGAGGTGCACTACCGAATTCACCACATGTTGAATTGTTGAGTAGATATCTATTATTTTTCTTAAAATATATTTAAAAAGAAATTGAGATAAACATTTGTATTTTGTCCTGTAGTGAGGACCGTTTGTGTGATGTATTTTATGTTCCTCTTTCAACACATTGTGTACCTGTTAGAAGTAAAGTATTGCAATAGTATATTGTGGTATCTTTTATACTCAATTCCTGTAATATTTCCCGCAAATCCAGGTCGTCCTGCAAAGCGACGCCGACGTACCTGAGTGCGTACGGCGTGAGCGGCGTGGGCGGCGTGTCGGGCGCCGGCTTCGGTTCCCAGCCCACGCCGTACGCCTATACCTCCTATAACGGTGGATTGGCGCAATCTTTCCCCACGGCACAACAGGTAATGTATGAAATATGGAAAATAAATAGTTACGGCTAGAAATTGCATAAATTTTAAGCTTTTTTAAGATTTAGTAAGTTAGCTCCAGTTGTGGCCACCGGGTATGATAAGTCTGTAGGACTAAAATAGTAGACTTTTTATAGCGTCCGTGTCGGTGACCCAATATTCAACACCTTAAAAAAATAAATACACCATCGGATAACTTCTAGCCAGGCTGATATCAGAATTAGTTATGACCCGCAGTCAGATATATTATGCCTATAGATATATTATGTTTTTAACATTAATTAAAATAAATTATAGATATTAATAAATTATTAAACTTAACAATTTATGAACAGTCAGAAGGTGTCCAAAAGGCTCGTCTGGCTGTTTATAAAGGAGTGCTCATTCCTACATTAACGTATATGAAAGCAGAAGTTGGGTGTGCAGTAAAAGTATGTACTGAAGTGAAAGAAGATTTAGGTACTTAGTGACTAGAATTTAGAAAGGAATGCTCAGCTGGTTTGTACATGTAGAGAGGATGAAAGAAAAGAGATTAACGAAAAATATATACATGGCAGGAATAAATGGCATGGTCAGAAGGGGAAGATCGAGATGTACGTATCACGATAAAAAAATTATAAAATCATTCATGTATGTACTTATGTATGTATGTATGTATGTATGTATGTAATCTCTTTATTGCATCAATTAATAACATTACAGGAAATAAAAATACAGTTTATAATGCAAAGGCGAGCTTATCCCACAACGGGACTTCCCACACTTATGTACCTATACCTAGTTATGTATAAAAATAAATACCTTCATGGCGCCCTAAACCTAATTCAATGATTCTTTAATATTTGTTAAACAGGATTATAGCAGCTATGCAGCGGGTTATGCGGATCATAACATGGCCCAATACAGTGGTTACTACGCCACGCCTAGTTATTCACCCTACGTCAGCTCGCCGAGTAGTAGTGGCAGTGCTGGGCACACATCTTACCACTTAGGAGCTGCACTTTCAGGTTCGTTTTAATAATATAATAGTGTTCAATTTCATGCTAGATATTTTATTTTTAAATTAATTGTACACTGAACGTAGCCTTAAAACGAGAACACCAATACTGCCAACATTGCCAAGAGATATTTTGACAATCGTTGATTGACATTTGTCTTGTCATTGACTTTACTGACATTTCGGTTCGGAAGCGAAGCGAAGGATATATTTGTAAACAAAACATAAATTAATAATGTTGTTTAATTAATATAATTGCACAAATAGAAAGTGTTTAAGTTTTATTATAAGAAAACATTCAAAAGCATTCCAATTATTATTAAGAGGGTTTTGCCAAAGTGAATGTGTAACTGGACGTCTTTTAGAATGAATAAAGAAAATGAAGAATATATCCGAAATAAACGTAGAAAAGTAAATGAAAGTGATTCTGAGGAATATTATAATGATAGCTCTGACTTCTTTTCGGAAACAGAGAGTGAATCTGGTAAATAATACAATTAAAAAAAGTGTTAATTTAATTTCATCTATTGTACGAATTTTGTGTAATTGCCTGAATCACTGCAGTAATTTTCCATGTTTTATTTTACTTTCCTATCATAGTACCTATATGGTTGTTATAGTTTAGGGCAAATTTATTATTTATCACGTTTAAGTTACGTTACACACCTGTGTAAAATGTAAATGAAAATAACTTCAAAATTTCAGAATCTCCGTCCTCTATGCTGCCTTCGATAAATGACACAAGTCCGTTGTCACCTATCAAGAATGAAGTGCATCCAGCAAGTCGGAGATGTCGGGAGAACTCGGGGTGAGAATTGTTTTGGATTTTATGTTTCCAGTATCTTCCATGATGAGACATACTTTATGACACTTGAGAATAATATAGCTTCCTATTAGAGAAAGAGATTATCAAATTGATTTATTAGTTGCAGAGATTACGTATATAAATTTATAGTAATATACGGTCACGGGGTGACAATCGGTTCCCGAGACTGTTCAATTAGTCCCTCAGCAGAAATTAATTATAATAATAATAAAAGGCTTTTATTTCTTGCAAATATAAAGTTACAGCACAATAACATTTTTAGGGTACTTAATTTAGGAGCATATAGTTAGGTAACAGTTTTTGTTTATTCTACGCAATTGCAAGAACTCCGCAGGTAAAGGCCTCTCCTAAGGAATTTCATTTATCTCATGTCTTTGGCTAGTGTTATCCAATGGCATCCTGCTACTTTTAAGAGATTTTACTACATTTGCCTTGTGGGCCCTTCCAAGTGGTTGTTCTGAAAGTCCAGTGTTTGTCTTGTAGTCGTAACTTAACTTCACCAATCCCATAATCTATCCCACAGAGAAAGCACAGCCTCGCGCACCCGCGGCCGTGGCCGGCGGAACCCTTCATCCTCGCCGGCGCAGCCGCCGCCCGAGCCTGCCACGGAGAGGGTGTTCGTGTGGGACCTCGATGAGACCATCATCATATTCCACTCGCTGCTCACTGGCACGTATGCCACTAAGTACAATAAGGTAAGGGTTGAGGATCTTGTGCCAGTATCTACCCCTATGGGGAAAGGTGTGATGTTATGTATGTTGGAGGGACGTGATGTTTCCCAATAATAATACCTTAGCAGGACATAGTGCAGATGTTCCCAATGTTTATTGAGTCTTATTTTAAAAGAGTTCACTGCAGGTGCACTTATGACAGTTTGTGGTAGATTGTTCCATGGTATTGTATCTGATTCAAGAAGTGACATCATGGAGCGCTTGTACTCGAAGAACGCAGTTTTGGTGTCCTCTCAAGTTTTTGTTTTTGTTCATGACAAACATATTATTAAGTCCAGGAACATTGTAACAGCCAGAAAATATATTATAAGTTTCAATGCGGTTTCCACTCTCCCTCCGTTTTTCGAGAGTAGTTAGGCGAAGGGATTTTAAATGCTCATACTACGCAAGTGCGAGATCATTTTTGTTGCTCTACGTTAGAGAAAATAATAACATGGCTGTAAATTTCAATAAAAGGCAAGTGAACAGTGCTAAAAAATTACTTTTTAATAATAATGTCGCATGTCGCAAATTATGCCACTTTTAGAAGTTATTTTGGACAGTTAACCTTAATTCTGACTCAGCATCAAGTTCATTTCTGTTTTCTGTGTGAAAACCCACTCTCACATAAGTATGTTGTAGTGGAGGGTAAAAGGAAATTCACAGGAGCGTGGGCCAGTCATACGTTTATTTTCTACTGTGTATGTAATTAGGGTTATTTACTTGTATGTATGTAAAGTACATACTGTAGAGTAAATACTGGCCGTGAGGAGTCTGGCAGAGTAGAATAGCATCAACGCCTAAAACTTGTAGGTGTCATACAAGGCGACTAATGTTTTTGAAGCAATGGATGTAAGATTTTCCGTTGGCTGGAAAATGGACAGCAGCATGATTCCTTCTTATATTTGTATCTCTGCGATCTGAGGCAATAACCTCTCTTCTTCTGGGAGAGGCTATAAGGGAGCCAATTGCCAGCCAGTGGTACAAAGTTTGTGTGTGGGTCATATTTATTTTTTGTTTATATCCATAAAATTGTATTTCTTTCTTTTCAGGATACACAACAAATAGTTCAATTAGGTTTTAGGATGGAAGAGATGATTTTCAGCCTGGCTGACACACATTTCTTTTTCAACGATGTGGAGGTAAGAATAACAAACATTCCTTTGCAATAAACGGGCACATGGGTAATTATCATATAATCGAGACCTTGGATCTCCCCCTGGGAACTTTCTGGGTGCAATCTGATTGTGCACATCTAGAGTACGGATGGTGGAGAGAATGTCTGGAGTTCTTAAGGTACCTAACTGATCCAAAATACCAGAAAGTTTGTCCATTCTCCAAATTGTCTCGATTGTACGAAAATTGCTCATGTGCCTGTTTTTTTTGCTACACCCTTATTGAATTTGTTAACATAGTCAGGCATGAGTATCTACTGCTGAGCCTCCATGTTTTATTGTTTGTTCATCACAGACTGTGGTGTTTAATGCAGCGCTTATGTTAGGATGTTTACGAGTCCCCAGAAAAATGTGTCTCGATCTCCAACCCCAAGTGTGGAAATTATAGCATAACTACTAATGTGGAAAAGGTTAAGTCCAGTCCACACGTTACTTACATTCAGTTGATGATGATGATATTAATTACGGATATCATAATGCAATCAAACGAAAATAAACCATAACTAACTCATCATTATCATCTTAGCGGTCAATTCCATCAGCCAGGATCCGCTTTCCTGTTCTTTCTGTCCACTTCGCCCGGTCTTGGGCATCATCATATCAGCCGGAAGACTGGGGGAGGCCTATGCCCACTGTTGGGCATAGACCTCCTTCAGAAATCTCCACAAAGGCTGGTCTTGTGCCATCCGCATCCAGCTAGTACCTGCGATCTTTCCCAGGTCGTCGGTCCACCTAGTGGGAGGCCTACTCACGCTGCGTCTTTACGTAATCCCCTATTTATCCTAAAATTACAAACACATCATCATCATCTTGGCGTTAATGTCCCGATTGTGCTCTCGAGCACGAGGGCCCGGTGTCCGTCTCAACCATGATCCAAGATTTGGACATCAGGTAATTACAGTGGAGCGACTGCCATCTGACTTCCGTGACCCTGCTACCAGGTGAACCTGACCTGATTAGATCATGGTTACACATTCAGTCGCCTGAATGTGCAGGTTTCATCACGATGTTTTCCCTCACCGTAAGAGCATCGGTTAGTGTTCAACTGATGTACATAACTCTATTTACCATTATAAACACAAAATCGCTCCACAGGACTGCGACCAGGAGCACATAGACGCAGTGGCGGCAGACGACAACGGCCAAGACCTATCTGCTTACAACTTCGCCTCGGACGGGTTTCACGCAGGCGCGGCGGGAGCGCTCTGCGCCCCGGGGGTGCGGGGCGGGGTCGATTGGATGCGGAAACTGGCGTTCCGGTACAGGAAGATCAAGGATACCTATAATAACTATAGGAATAGGTAAGTCACACGCCTGCAACCCACAGATATCCGGTCAGCTCTCACAACCAAAGCCTGCACCTCCCCCATCCGCACCAAGCCCTCTCTTGCCCTTTCCTTTGGCAAATAATATTAAAGGAAACGTTAATAAAGGAAGTCCATTGGCAATAATCCAGCTCACGAGCTTACCGCATCCGCTTCCTTAAGAACGCAGATGTCTTGGACTATGGTGTAAAAAAAATTATAATAATAAGTATGCTTGGATAAATTCACACAGCGCCATCTAGCCACTAAGTAAGCAAAGCTTCTGTTATGGGTGCTAGGTAATAGTAGTTTATGCAACTGTCATATAAAAGGGGGTATTAAAACATGTATTAGTTTGACACGAGTGTTTTAATACCTAATTATATGCAGTTGCATACACTACTTTATCTACATTCATATTTTCATGTTAAAATTTCGTACCAATAATTTTGCTAGAAGTATCTACGAGTCAGTTCTGTTGTATCTACGCATCGAGGATATCAAGCGGCGGGAAATTCACTTCACTACTTTCACATTTATCTATTTATTTGCTTCAAACAAGAAAAAACATTCACAGGCACAAATTACCACAATTAGAAAAAATATTCTGTTTAGCGGGAAAATAATTTCAAATGTACACAATCACAACCACAGACTATGAACTGATCACAAATATAAACAGAAAACTTTGAAATTTGAATTTGTTGAAGACATTTATTCAGCCTAAATTTAGCCGTGTCTCGGCGCCTGACTAAAATTTAAAAAAGAAAAGTGTTGCATAATGATTAAAAAGTTCTTTTTCAATACAGCTGTAATGAAAATAGTATGGGAAATGCTGTATCGAAAAGTAATTTCTTAAAATGTTATATACTGGCATGAAAAAAGTGTATCCTTAAACAACTTTTTTTGAATATGTAATTCGAACATTACGCTATGAGTGTAGATAATATATACTTTTTTAAATACATAATTATTAAATATATAACACCCAACCAGTAACAGAAATTAAAATTCCTCATTTCAATATCTGACCGGCCGGGAATCTAACCCGGGACCTCTGCGTATCTGACCGGCTGTTAACCAACTGAACCACTCAGTTCGTCCACCCATCGTCCATCCAACCACGATGATGACGATGGTGATCATCATAATACCTGTTTGTCTGCAGCGTGGGCGGGCTGCTGGGCCCTGGCAAGCGCGAGCAGTGGCTGGCTCTTCGCGGCGAGCTCGAGGCGGCTACTGATAACTGGTTGACGCTGGCCTGCAAGTGCCTCAACCTCATCAATTCCAGGTGAGAATTAGCTGGAATAAGACACCAGATGGCGCTACTGAGACGCAGGGTCTGTTGTCAAAATAAAGACTTATTATTGTCTGGGATGGATCCGTCTATAGTAGAGACTCATACTGTCTTTCAAATCTTGTTACAGAAAACGTAAATAAACGACTCACCGAATTTGTCAAATTATTCTATAAATCACTCTTTGTACATGGACTCTCTCACGTATCTTTCATTTATTGGAACAATGACTGTCCTTTTAAATTTATGCACCCAGACCTGTGACTCACAGGCCAACTTTTTTGTTAAACATTTTTGTAACTTAGTTTGAAGGAACGTTTCAGGTACAGCATTTAATGCTGTCAATTGCACGGCACTATCTTGACAGTAGACCTTGTGACTCAGAAGCGCCATCTAGTGGATTTTAGAATCGCAAACTTCCCTCAATACTACCAATGAGGGCTGGGCACAAAAATCCGTGTGAGACGTCAAACTATCAATGTCTTGTCGCCACCTCGGCCACTACTGCGCATAACTGTACTACCGCGGAATACTATGGGCAACCGCTGTCTATCAGGTCGTCAATGTAGAAGCAGAAGCCGAAGCTTCACCAGTGGCTCATTACGCAGGCGTTCTACTCACTTGCTGAATTTCTGGACCTTAAGTTGACTGTGTTTAAATAGACGCTTGTGACATGGCTGTCCATCAGTAATTAAATGACATTTTTCTTTTGTCTTTTTTTTACTATTCTTTGTTATATAAATTTATTATTGACCAACGTTTACTATATTAATATTGACATTATGAATATCATTATTTATTTAATTAATGACTTGTTAAGGAATTATTTTTATTTATGTATAATTATTGATGGATTGCTATAATTTTTTTATGATATTTGTTAATGTTACGATATGATCATGATTTGTGAATTTAAATGACCTGTAAATTATTTTATCAATGTCTAAATGTCTACGAATTTATTTCTACTGAACGTCTTTGCTTTAGCTACCTAAAATACAACTACAATAAACACTAACATTATGCTATTTCTATTACAGAGACAACTGCGTCAACGTACTGGTGACTACTACGCAGTTGGTGCCTGCACTCGCCAAAGTATTGCTGTTTGGGCTGGGCGGTGTCTTTCCTATAGAGAACATATACTCCGCCACAAAGACTGGTTAGTATTGTCACTGTTTTTTTATGTTATACGACAGACAAACAGGCAAGCGGGCCACCTGATGGAAAGTGGTCACCGCCGCATGTGGAAATCAGCAACACCATGGGCGCTACCAATGCATTGCCCGCCTCTAAAGAGATCTCTAATATCTCTTGAACGGTCCCATGTCATAGTCCAAAGGATACACTGTGGCTGGGAGCTCATTCCACATCCGAATCTTACGAGCGAGAAACGTTCGTTCGAACCTTCGCGTGTTTACGTTCTTTACGTTTATATCAGTAATAGAATATATACATCATCATCATCTTGGCGTTAATATCCCGGTTATGCTCTCGCACGCGGGGGCCGGGGGTCCGTCTTGACCATGATCCAGGACTTGGCAGATTGGTAATTACAGTAGAGCAACTACCATAGATAGATAGATAGATAAATTCTTTATTGCTCACACAAGAAACACTACATTAAAAAGTTCCGACAAAAACTATAACAAGTTGTGGGCAAAGGTTGTGGGCATCTGACCTCCGTACCCTGGTAACAGGGGAACCTGACCAGCGGGGCTATTATCTAACTCAGTTGGCAACTGAGTTTTACATTAAATAATTCTACACTGCGTCATCTACGTCGGCCACTGGCTATAGCGTCTACGAAATTAGAGTAGTGTAAGATTATTATATGTCAAATTCAGTTATCCGCTGAGATATCCATTAACCTCGCATATCGAATCATCATTTAGTATATTAAGAACTTACATTTGGATTGGTAGAGAAGTTACACATTATTGTGCCTACAGTTTTAATCAACAGCCGTCGTCAATCTGCTTTTATACTTGTGCCTCCAAATCGTCGCCCCAGTGCTTACTTGGGCTTTTAACCATTGAACAGGATTAAAATTTAAGCCTAAACAATACTGCATTAAAAGTTCGATAACAAAATTTGCACTCGCACACCAGGGCCCGGGGCCGACTTGACCATGATCCAGGATTTGGCAGATCAGATAATAAGAGTGGAGCGACTGCCATCTGATCTTCGCGACCCTGCTACCAGGGGAACCTGACCAGATTGTATCATGGTTACACATTTAATCGCCTGAATGTGCAAGTTTCATCACGATGATTTCCCTCACCGCAAGATCACCGTTCCCTCATCACTGTGCAGCGAAAATAACCTCAAATATCTTCCATTCCAGGCAAAGAGACCTGTTTCGAGAAGATAAAGCAGCGATTCGGCGAAAGGTGTACTTACGTTGTCGTAGGCGACGGTCAGGACGAAGAAGCCGCTGCTAAAGCTAAGAACTACCCTTTCTGGAGGATATCTGGCCATTCAGACATAGCAGCGCTGTACAACGCTCTTGACATGGGCTTCTTATGATTTGCTGAGAGCCTGGTACTCGAGAATTGATTTGCGTACGGAAAAACGAATCTACCCATCTTTGGAAGGCTTGGGTGAATTTTTTTCGTTCTACCCGCAGGTGTTGGTTTCTGAAAGGGTCGGTTTTTAGGATGTTTGATAGGTTTGGAAGGCATCAGGGGCCCTGTTTTTGAACCGCTCGCTTCTACGCGAGCGCTACCTATCCCTTTCACACTTGTGATAACCTGCTTGAGATAGAAAAGATAGGCATTAGAAGGCGAGCGCTGGCATGGATGCGAATGATAAAAAATAGGGCCCCTGATGTGGAATTTGAAGTTTGCAAATACCACAAGCACTGCATCTGTGATTGAGTCTAAATTAAATAAACCATATAAGTCGAATTACATCAAATGTCAACTGCAGGCAGTTCTGTAGAGTAGCAAGTCATTCGTGCGACAAACATGTCACCTGTCACAATATTTCGGAATTTTTCGAACAGTTTTTTGAAATGATCATCCCGACATTCCTGCTCTACAGAACTCTGCAGGAACAGAAGAATGCAAGTTTCAACCTCTTGTTTACTTAGAAATTTCTGATTTTCTGCAAGTTTTCTGCAAAAACCCCTTAAATAATATTGCTGACTGTCAGTGTGTCATTAAAATTAGCCGAATACACTCACCATTTTATGATATTGTAACCAGTGATTATACAATAGGTAGGTACTGACGGACCCCAAAAAGTACATTTTTGATTATTAATTTTAGCATGGGGATCTTTTCAAACTAAATGATTAGGTACCTACATATTTTAATTTAATAAAAATACTTTTTAATCTCTTTTTAGCGGTTATCGTTTAGTTTTAAAAGCTCAAAGTCAGCTCAAAAGTCGATCGAAACCTAATTTTTGTAAATATTTATTAAAAATATAGAAGAATATCTGTAGAATTTATCTTGAACAAGATAAATTATTATCTCTTTTAAGTCCATTCCTACTACGTAAGTTTTGTATGATTATACAATGTACAGATAAAATATTTTTAGTAAAAATATCTTGTGTACATTTTTAAGTTTTACTTGTTCCATGTCTCTCAATTCTCTGCTCACCGTGTAATATTTGATCTGTACCATGAATATTTTTGTAAAAACGTTCAAACATTGTTCTAAATGTGTTTAGCAATTTATTTCTAATTTAAAAAAAAAATTCTACTAATTGTTAAGGTGTCTAGGGGACCTATTTTTGAGTCGCTCGCCTCAATTCGAACGATTTTCCGCATGAAAAATTCAATATTTTATAATCACATTGGCAACTCTAAAAGAAAATGGTACAAAAATTTGATCAATCAGCATCATGCATCAAAATATCGCAATTTTCATGACGAAATTGAAAATTGAAAACCGAATTGAGGCGAACGATACAAAAATAGGGCCCACAGAAGTGGGTATGTTAATATAACTATTGAGGTTAGCATACACCGACAATCTTCTTCAGTTTTTCAGATTCTAACTAAACATACACAGAATTTTTATTTTTTGTACAGAATTTATGAATCTTTGTAGTCACAGTATTATATAATTTTGCTAAAAGCTTATTTTTATATTAATTTCTTTTTAGCAATTATTTTGTGGAAAAATGTATGTCCATACTCATATCTGTTAATTAAAACAATATAATTGCAAAGTGTAAATACTGAATTAAATACTAAACGTAAAAGAAACATAGCATATTAATATGATGATTCTATAAACTAGTAAATTAAAGAATCGAATGTTCCGATTATTCGAGATGTAAATAAAATTATATTATTTGAATTTATTCGTTGTTTGATCTTGTTTAATCCTACTTATTTTGTAACTGGTATATTTTATTATGGATTTCGTTGAATACTCCCTTCCGTTTCATATTTTTTTATCCCATTAAAGCGAAGCTTTCAAGATCGAAGAGAGCCAAAGCCAAAAATGTTTGCTGTGTGTCCAAAATATTTTGTCGAAAAGCCCGGCGAAGCAAATTGTCTTAAAGTTTATACAGCAAATTCCCAGTTATGTCAACAAAGTAATGCTCATATTTTAGAGATAAAAAAGGCGTAGGTATAGTTCGTGCGTATTCTACGGACTATAGTAAATTCAAGACGAGATAATGCTTATTTTCCTTGCAGATAAAAAGTGCGCTATATAATTTTTGATGCGCTTCAACTTGCGCTAGCATAAATTATACATTAGATTGCGCTTAAGATAAATCTATGTATGGCGTCCCTGTCATTATTTTTGTTGGGAGTTATTCTTGTTGGCTGTCTGCTATACTTAGTTTAATTTTCAACCGCACGCAGTTATTTTGCGCGCAGTTCCCTAACATCCACGTCCCTATTCATACCTTGTAATTCGGTAACCTAGCAACGCAGTAAACAACAACAGACGATATGTCACCCTGTGATGTCACCGTGAAGTATAAACTGATAAACTCTCGAAAACGTCACGTTGCAAATTATGCAAAAGAAATTTAATTTTATCAATTTATAATTGCTAAGAAACGTAAAAAATGAAGTCTATAGTGAACACGATACTGTTCGATGTATCTAAAAACAACATGTTCAAAATTAATGAGAATTACAAAATGTTACACAGAAAATTAAAGACCACTTGGAAAGTTATGATGTAAGTCAGAATGTTGTATCTAGATAATCTATTCATAAGTACTACAGTTACATGTTTGTATTCCATTCATCCCCAATTACTGGGTCGATAGACACTTTCGCTGCTGACCCAAGTAACAAAGAGTCAGGCGCGGTGCTAACGTGGCCAGATGAGTCGTGCTCACAGCTGTATGGCCGCCGAAATATGCCATACGCGTGTGCGGACGGTCGCCCAGCTGAGTCCATATGGGCGCTACGCCCAACGCCGATTGAGTCTGATTGAGTATGTATGGACCGGCCAGATGAGTCGTGCAAACTCGTTGAGCACTATTGTTGCGTCGACCGCAGCGAACGAGTAATACGAAGTAACTCAGACCTTGCCTTGTATGAAGTTTTATATTCTTAGGTTTCATGATAAGTGCTAAGCCACAACTTCACTGTGGAGTAGGTATAGATTTAGGTAAGATTTAGGTTTAGCTAGCCTGCCTACCTTCTACAATAATCTGCAAAATTTTGACCGCATGGTATCGTACAAGTTGACTGTTTTAAAGACCAGTTGGGACCTTAGTACCACCTCAGTAGGCCCGACCGTCTATCTGTTTACTATAGCTTTACCGTTTGACCGTGTGCTTCCCAAGGCATTAAAAAGTATTTTTTCCACTTTAAATATTTTCACCACTGCGTTCTGCCAGAAGCCCGTAAGTTTGTAGCCTGGAGCACTTAAACTCAGCACCAAGGATACCGAAGACAGAAAAGAGGAGCGAAGTGGGCGACGAGAAATAGGAAAGCGGGAAAAAGGAAAGCGCGCGATAGCACAACAGGGACTGACGCCAAGTTGATGATGATAATGACGCCCTAGGATTAAGATCGTGGATATTTTACCGATATATGATCATCACCGAAATCGATTCATAATCGAAAACGCTGCTGCCCATTTTCCAGTTTATGGAGATTAGATTTTTTGTCTCAAAAACATTAGTCGCCTTGTACGACACCCACGAGTGTAAGGAGTGGGTACTATTCTACTCTGCCGGACACCGCACGGCCAATAATATATCAACATAGTTTAGAATTATACCTACCCACACATCACCCATCTTCATACCCATATACCTGATTTCCAGCAACCGCGACGAGCTCACGCCCAACATACTGCAAGACGTGAAGATCCTTGTAGTACCAGGGCCCCAGAACGTGTTCACAGATGACGAACTGTCGTGCCTGAAGAGTATGGTGGAGAGGGGAGACTCGGTGCTGGTTGCCATGAGCGATGGCGGTGAAGAGAGAATGAATACCAATATCAACTTCTTTCTTGAGGAGTATGGGATTGTTGTTAACAATGGTAAGTGGTAGCTATATCGTTTTTTATGCTACTCAGTGACAAACGAGCAAAGCCCACCTGATGGTAAGTGGTATCCGCAGAACAATGATCGGTCCACACCGCCCGCGCGCGCGCCCCCCCACGGCGACACACATGGACTTCAAAGGTCACTTTGGGACTGACAGAGCGACCTTTACCAGGTCGTCGGTCAATCTTGAAAGAGTACCTACCTACCTAGTACCTATCTACGAGGTCTCCTTGTACGTGCTTGGCACTGAAAAACTTTACTGTACCATCGGCCTTCTGATTTGCGAGCCCTGCCAATCCGGTGGCCTTGGTTCGCCGGCGGATATCCTTAATTCTGATTCCATTGCGCAGTTAGAGTCAGAACATAGACCTTTCCTTTTATTTGGGTAACAGTGAGGTTTTTACAAGCTTTTATTTAACTCGCACCGTTTGTATGTAAGTTGTCCATCAAAATTAGCAAACCATTTTACGACCACTTGTTGGTATCCGATTGAGCTGAAACTTGGTATATCTATGGAACTTGGATGACAATGCATTCATATGATGCCATGGGGCTAGTCTGATGATGGAGTCGGAAGATAGTCATAGAAACTAATGAACACAATAAGATAACCCCTTCGCGTTTGGGCTCTTTGGAATGGAACGATAAAAGCTTGTAACAATTTTTTTTTTAAACTTTAAATCTCACAGTGAGCGACCACCTCTCTGTTCTCAATACTAACCTACCTATTAATTTCGTTTCTAGACTGTGTGGTTCGTGCCAAGTATCACAAGTTCTACCATCCGAAGGTGTGTCACATATCCTGTGGGATCCTGAACCGCGCTGTGCTCAAACACATAATGAAGATGCCGAACTACAGCAGCGAGTCTGATGACTACATGTAAGTGTAATTTTTCAATAACTATTGGCACCAACCAACGTAATAACTTCTCAATACGTTACTGCCAGAACACGTTACTGCATAAAGTTCTACAAAACCAGTAACTATATTACTTAGTAAGTCTATGACGGAAGCTAAAAATAAGAATTCTAGGTAGATAATGCCAGGAGCGTCGGTGGCCGAGCGGTTACAGATCCGACTCGTAAGCCAGAGGTCCCGGGTTCGAATCCCGCTTCGGCCATGTACCAATGACTGTTTTCTGAGTTATGTACATTAGTTAAAAACTAACCGATGCTCTTACGGCGAGGGAAAACATCGTGATGAAACCTGCACATTCAGGCGACTTGATGTGTAACCATGATCCAATCTGGTCAGGTTCCCCTGGTAGCAGGGTCATGGAGGTCAGATGGCAGTCGCTCCACTGTATTTACCTGACCTGCCAAATCCTGGATCATGGTCAAGGCGGACCCCGGGCCCTCGTTCTCGAGAGCACAACCGGGACATTAACGACAAGATAGTTATTTTTTATTTTTATTAATGCCAGTTAAGTTATTATATTATTAGTTTATTGTACTAGTAGGTAGGTCGTTGGTTGGGCACCATCTCGCAATCGCCGGGTCTGAAGCTCACGACGTGAGGATGCTGAAGATCGCCCTCGGTTCAGTTCGATAAGTGTAGGAGGAAAAGCGGACACAAAGATTTATAATGATGATCAAGTGGGCTGCATATATTAGGCGAGGGTTGTAAATACCTACCATTGCCTGACGACCTGAGTGGTTAGTTGGATAACATCTGAGTGGTTAGATGATCTGCCACGCAGAGGTCCCGGGTTAAATTCCCGGCCCGGCAGAAATTTAAATGATGAATTTTAATTTGGTGTGATGAAGTAGTTTATCAGTTTTCTAGTACCGATACCACAAGCTTTGCTCACTTTGGGGGCTAGATGCTGTTTGTGAATAAATGCTTTTCTATTATTTTCTAGATGGCGCTGTGTAAATTGTGCAAGCATGTTTCATAAAGGTGGCAAGCAAGCTTACGGCCCGCCTGATGGTAAGCAGTCACCGCAGCCTATGGACGTTTGCAATACCAGGGGCATCACCCACGCGTTGCCGACCCCGTAAAAACCTTTTCACCCTTTTCTTGAAGAACTCCATGTTGTACTCTCCAGGGAAAATTAATAGTTTATTTAATAGCCTAAAACCTTACCCTCTTCAACACACAGGGAGGACCCAGCGACGCCCAACTTCGTGTACCCGTACGGCGCAACCCTGACCGTGAAGAAGCCCGCGGCAGCCATATTGTCGAGCAGCGACGTTTGCTACCCGGTCAAGCGGCCGGTCGCCGCCATGTACACGTCGGAGAGAAGTGGAGGTGGGGAAGTAGAGTAGTAAATAAGTTTTTTTGTATGGACGACCAGAGTGGTTCAGTGGTTAACATGCCGGTTTGCCATGCAGAGGTTCCGGGTTCGATTCCCGGTTGGGAAGAACTTGAAATGATGAATTTTTATTTCTGTTACGGGTCTGGGTGTATAATAAGTATGTATTTGAAAGTATTGTATTTTATCAGTTGTCTGGCACCCATAAAACAAGTTGTGCTTACTTTGGGGCTAGATGGCGCTGTGTGTATTTATTAATTTATGTAGAGGGAGGCAAACGAGCACCTGATGGTAAATGGTCACAGCCGCCCATGATCATCCGCAGCAATAGAACAAAAAGAAAATTGTTGTTTTGAATAAATGTTATTCTATTTTATTCTAAAATAAGTTCGAGCATCGAGAGAGTTTGGTTTTTGAACCATTAAGATGGCACACAAGCTTATGGTCAGTCTGATGGTAAGAAATTGTCGTGGTGTTTCGGCATGGCAGCGCGGCAGCGGTGGGCCGGCATCGTCTATAATTTAGCAAATAAGGCGCTGTCCTAATTAACAACGGTCGTACGACCGTGGTCGTGCGACGGGCGGTTTTGAGGTCTCCTATTGGTCGGGCGACGTCCGTCGTACCACTATGATCGCACGACCGTAGCCAATTAAGACTGCCTGCGACTTTAAAAACCAATTCTTTGTTTCGAACTAAACTCTACATTCGTGTGTGCAACCAGCGGATGAACGATTTATTTTCTAACGGAATGGAGGACAGTGAATGTGCCAGTCGTGGGGGAGGGGGCAGAGGGGAGGGGGGAGACTGACCAGATGCCATACAACTAAACTCTACCCAACCGTGAAACCCTCAAACCTGTTTAGTTAATCCTGTCCTCCATTGCAGGGAAGCTATTTGTCCTTGGCTCCGGTCACTTCTTCGCGGACCAGTATCTGGACAGCGAGTGCAATGACCTCATCAGGGAGCTGATCTTCAACCACCTTGGCGGAGTCACTGACCTGCATCTGAATCCGGTGGATGTGGAGGACCCTGATGTGAGTACATCGCCATCATTACCTTGACTGATAGAAAAAGTCGGATAATTTTCGAAACTACTGAACCGATAAAAACCGTCGCGATGGAACTGGATTAAAAATAGAGAAAACCGTATCCAAATCAGTCAATCATACATACACCACCATAGAGTCAAACGTCACACGTCAAACTTATAATACCCCTCTTTCTTAAATAAGAACCATTGCGATTGAACTGACTTTCAAAACAGAATATCGCATCCAATCAGTCCATCCGTTCGGGAGCTACGATGTTACAGACAGACATAACAACACCGTCAGAGAGTCACAGATCATCACAGCCCGCACAGCATCTTGGCCGTGTGGTGTCCGGCAGAGTAGAATAGCACCAACCCCTTACATTCATGGGTGTCGTACAAAGCGACTAATGTTTTCGAGACAAAAGATCAAGAGACTCCGTAGTCTGGAAAATAGGCAGCAGCATTTTCCATCATTATATTTAAACACTGCGATCTCCAACCCGCCTGCCAAGCGTGGAGATTATGGCAATAACCACCCCTTTGTGGGAGAGGCCCTAAGTCCTGCAGTGGACTATTACGGGCTGTGATGAGTCACAGATATACACGTCAAACTTACAACACCCCTCTTTTTTCCCTCACAGGTGAACGAGTACCGCACACTAGGCGACACGACGTGGCTGAGCGCGGTGCCGCTGCCGGCGCCGGCGACCGCGCCGCCGCCGCGGCTCGCTCCACTTCATCCACATGCGCTGTTCACCTGGCGGCTGTTCTCGCTCAACCTGGCGCATTGTGAGTGTTATACAACATACATACATGCACACTTACACCCGTATATAGTAGGAGTAGGCAGACAGGTACGTGGGAGTGCGGACCATGGGCCCTCGCGTGCTGCGCGGGGACGCAACCGGGACATAACGCCAAGATGATGATGATGATGAGGCAGAGAGGTTGGTAGGTAGGAGTGCTTAAGCTACGATCCTGACACGCCTCTTTTGCTTCTCCCATATTCATACATATACGCCGGTTCAGAGTACTCCTGACCTGCCTTCCCTTCCTTCGACGTGATCCCTTCAAATATTGTTTAATTTTTCTTCAAGAAAGTGTTTTAGTATGTACCCACAGTGGCTACCTAGGACAGCAATCTCTGATCGGATCGCATGACTTGAAAACGGGAAAATAAGCAGTGTATGTGCGTTCCTGTATACAGAAAGCCCACCTGCTACTCACTCAGCAGCAATTTATTAATTGAACTGTTATTCTTTCTCAGTGCCAGAAGTGCTGGGATTGTACGACGCGCTGGGAGTCAAACACGAACCTCTGCGCCTCATCACTCCACAGTTCGAGACACCGTTTCCGCCTTTGCAGCTGGCCGTGAGTGTAGATTTCGTTTTTTAATGCTTAAATTCCATCCCGTTCCTTTAATCCGTAGTTCATTCATTTTGCGTATTACTCGTCAGTCAAGCTTCGTGACTGTCAGCGGCACCATCACAATGAAGAAGATGACATGTCTGTCTAGAAAGAAATGCTGTGGTGCCTAGTGTTGTATATTGAATGACGTTCATAAGTGTTTGTAAAAACCTAAATTGAATAAACGTATTTGATTTGATTTGATTTGAAAGAAACAACATACTTACAATTTGACCTTGAAGTTATTGAGACTCCAGATACAATTGTATTTCTTAGCAAGGAATAAATAGAAATGTCGAACTGAAGCATATCAAGCTGTTGTATTCACGAGAATATTACATTTCTGTTACATAGGCGGTAGGGATTCCTTTGGTCCATTCGCAATGAGTGGGAACACACTCGCGGGTAATGCGTTCCATTCCTTGGCCGTACATAGCTATATGACCTAATAAGGCTCCCCGATATATTCCCAGACGTTCCCGCCGACGTTCCGGGAGCCGCCGCCGCCACCGCTGGAGCTGTTCGACCTGGATGAGGCGTTCAGCTCGGAGCGCTCGCAGCTCGCGCGGCTAGCCAACAAGTGTCTGAGGCCCAGCGCAGGGCGGCTGGGCGAGGGTAAGCATTACCCTTTTTTTATGCCATTTAGTGACTACCGAGCAGACAGCCCTCCTGGTGGTAAGTGGTAATTGTGGCCCATAAGATATACAATTCATACATATAGGTTGCAGGTAACAAAAATGCACAACCGCGGGTGCGGTGTCACTGTGAGGACCAAGATGAAATGTGTATGAAGCGAGAACTTATTAGAGTAGGTATTCACTTTTGCCTGCGGCTTCGTTCGCGTAAAATTCGGTTATTATTATTACGTTCAGAAGCCATTCCCGTGGGAACCACATTGTTATTTTAGACTATAAGTTATATTATTGCCAAATTTCATTAATATTCGTTTAGTAGTTTTTGTGTGAAGTACGTACCACTGGTTGTTTAGGGGACCAAGGGCCCTATTTTTGAACTGCTCGTATCCACGCAAGCGCTCGCCTTCTAATGCCTGTCTTTTCTATCTCTAGTAACTTGCCATGAATGTGAAAGAGATAGGTAGCGCACACGAACGCTTGCGTAGATGCGAGTGGTCCAAAACTAGGGCCCAGGGGTTCTATTTTTGAAACGCTCGCCTTGAATCGAACGGTTTTTCGGCATTTAAAATTCAATATTTTTAACTAACGTTGGCAACACCGACAGCGCACGGATCAAAAATAAAGATAAACGGCAATTTTTTTAAAGAAGAATATAGATTTCCATTTAGTGTGTCATAAAAATAGTGTCCATATAAAAATATAGTATTTTTAAGCAGATTATTTACAATATGTTTGATTTGTATAGTATGACCCATGTCGAAGGGCTTGATAGTATCCTACACCACCATATGATAACATGGTTTAAAAAAATTAAATTACGTAGGTACTTGGTGTATTTTTTGACCGAATGGCTATTATTATAGAATCAGACCACAATAAGTCCGCATCGCTTGTAAAAATACAAAAATAAACCTCGGTATGGCAACTTATGCCAAGTTTTTCTAACGTCATAGAACATCATTCATAAAAGTCATGACAAACAATTTGATTTCTGTAGGAATGTTTATTTTCGTGAGTTATGAAAAATACTATTAAATAATGGGCAAAACAATTAAAAATGATGTGCGGGAGATAATTTTCAGCATGATTGCTTATTAAGACAAACTAAAATTACAAGTTCAAGCTAATATAGTGACCAAATAACTGAATGTTTACAAGAAAGACTGACAAGGACAGGTTATCCAATCGATATTCCCATATCCACACTTTATGATTTTTACCACTGTCAGTCAAAACGTACTTATCGTGGTCCTATTCTACCTAAAGAAAGTGTTCCCGCTGTTCTGCTTCAATAATTTTTTCCAACAGTATAATTATAGTATCTTTACCCAAAATATAGTATACTATATTAAATAGTAGATATTGCAACCCTAGTCATGCATCAAAATATTGAGTTTCTCATGCCCAAAATGATAGCTGAATTAGTAAAGATCTAGCCTGGCATCTAGCGCCTGTTAGGAGAGGGTAAGGATTACCAGTATTATTAGGCATACCACTGGGTTCACATAGTTCCTAGACTGGCATGTTAGCTGAATAGGCAGAGTTCCGATTCCCTATTAAGTTTAAGGTTGAGCGAGAATCAGCTTGTATGCTCTCGTTGGTTATGAGTGCCTGGTACCTTGACTCGCCAGATATTACTAGGTCAAATGTTTTTGACTTAGAAAAAGGAATCGATAGATTTATTTGGGCTTAGCTGAGGTCATTAAGTCTGTAAACATGTATAGCCATGATCTTAAAGTCGGAAGCTGATATCAATCACTACCGAGTTTATTACAATATCTACCCCCCAGTGTTTTTTTATGTAATACATCTGATGGAAAGTGGTCACCGCCGCCTATGGATGTCAGCAACACCAGTGGCGCTAACAATGCGTTGCCCGCCACTAAGGGGACCTCCAATATATCTCTTGAACGATCTCATGTCATAGTCCAAAAGAAAAACTCTGTCTGAGAGCTCATTCCACATCTGAATCGTTCAAGCGAGTAACTTTCTTTCTAATCTTCGCGTGGACACCACTAGAGGGTCTACGTAATAATGATGATAATGATCAATCTTCATTGTCCGCCGCCAGGTGACAGTCGCCAGTTGGAGACTGAGCTGGAGTACTTCGTCCGGGAGTGTGGGCGAGTTGTACGACTCTCCCGCGCTATGCCCACGGAGGAAGCGTCTACCGGGAAGGTGATACTGCACCAGCTAGCTGTCCAACTGGCCACGTATAAGAAGATAGCTCCCAGGGACTAGGAAATGAGGAAGGAGGGCGCTAGGGACTGATTATGAGAGGGACCACTATTGATATAACGGACACGAGATTTGAGCCTAACTATTCTTAAAGACCAGCAAGTTATCTACCAAAGGTATACTAAAGTGGTAGCCAATAACCATCAGGTGACACGTATTCCCCAGACGTAGCAGGCGTCCATGGGTGGCGATCAATAACCATCAGGTGACCCAACATGCGCTTATGTCTCCCTCTGTCGTATGTGGCTCTTATGGTCTTCAAACCTTGATTTCTGGTAGATGGGTTTATGAAGTTGGTCAAGTTTGTCAGGTCGGACTTGAGCGCTGTCTAGGTTTTATGCAGGAACAAATGACACCTAAACCTTCTTGTGAATCACTGTATAAAGAAACTATATTCAACCGCAACATATACGTTCGGCTAAGGCTAAGGAATGGAACACGTTGCCTGCGAGTGTGTTCTCTGACCAATATAATCTGACGCCTTCAAGGCTAGAGTGAAGGCTGTTCCAAGACGGGCATGCTCCAACTTCGGCCGCATTGTCACTTACCAACAGGTGAGATGGCGGTCAAATGCCTGTCTTGAATAATATATAAAAAAAAACAGAACGAGGATAGCTTTACAAAACTAAAGTATAAGTATAGGCCATATGGCTTGCCGAGGCTGAAAGGTGACCAGGAGTGATGAAGGTCCTGTGAACGCGACAATGATGATTTGAAGCGAGATTTGGCTGATTCTCGTGCCAGATCGCGCAAAGTAAATTATGAATAATTGTGTAAGAAGCTATTTTTACCTAGAATCCAAGACGGAATAAACGACTTACACCCAGC
Source organism: Blastobasis adustella (assembly GCA_907269095.1). Taxonomy (NCBI): domain Eukaryota; kingdom Metazoa; phylum Arthropoda; class Insecta; order Lepidoptera; family Blastobasidae; genus Blastobasis; species Blastobasis adustella. The sequence continues at coordinate 7,709,817 of OU026132.1, forward strand.
AAAGAATTGTAAAGCAGTAATTAATGTAGTATGTAATAAAAAGGTCATGTACTTTATTGTTATAGGGCTTATTGTTATAATTTTAAAGTCAATAAAATTTGAATCATATGATCGTTCAAAATATTTACTCGGTATTGATTTTACTACATAGCTGATAGTTTCGGCTAGTTTTATATTTAGATAGGCAGTATAAACCACTGTTGAAATTAAAAAGTTATCGCCAATTGAATCTCATAACGGAAACCTATAAAACATCTATAAAAATAACTTTTTATTTAATGTATTTTTTTGCAATCACAATGTTGAAGACGCTTTGTTAGCTATGGGAACGTTGTATACATTTTTATTTTTTTGTTCATTTGAAATTTTGGTGTTCGCAAGCGATGAGTACTCTGGGGCCCCCGAGAGGGGTTACCCGAAAAAGTACAACCCTGTGCTGCACAGGCATATGAACATATTGAATAGGAGATATCTTAGAAGTACGCCAGACTCGGATATAGGGAAGAAAGGTTATAATAAAGGCCAATATACGGTGTTCCCCCCAGTGCCGGGCAAGACGGCTCTGACCGGGGGTTTTCCTGGCGAACAAACGGCCGTGGTGGTGCGTCATGTTGGCGCAGAACAGCAGAAAAGAGTGAAAAAGGTATTGCCGGATTATTCGTGGAAGCCATTGCTGCGTAAGAGGCGGTCGCCAGTGGCTGATCCCGACCCTAACCCGGCGAAGGCGAAAGCTAAGCCGAAAACGCTGAAGAAGGGAGGTAAATCCAAAGCCGGGAAAGCCAAGTCGAAGGCGAAGTCTAAGACGCTTAAAACCGGGGGGAAAGCTAAAGGAAAGAAATCGGCGAAATCTAAAGCGAAGCCCAAGGCAGCGAAAGGGAAAGGGAAATCGAAGAAGTCCCGCCGACAAGGCACTCCGGTGAACGGCACTAATGGTAAGAAACAATGAGTTTGTGACTTTGGTTTGTTAATAAAGGGTTTTGAGAGTATGTTGTCGTTTCATTGGTTCCCTTGTTCGGTTGCCGTAGAGGGTGCTAGGCGGCTGATCGCCGCGTTGGACGCGTCCATCGAGGCCTATCCGTACACGGTGTCCATCCAGAAGGCGGGCGAGCACTGGTGCTCGGGCGCGATGCTCAACCAGCGGGTGGTCATCACCACCGCCAACTGCGTCTGGAAGTGAGTGGGTACCAACCATGGGCGCCGGTGGAATGGGATCGTGCTCTTTTTTATTTTTTTCCTGAGTGCCAAGCGAGCAGACAGCCCACCTGATGGTAAGCGGTGACTGTCGCCCGTAACATCTACGATTCATGCATTCAGGATGCAGGCAACAAAAATGCAGAACCGTAGGTGCGTTGTCACCGTAGACTAAGATGAAATGCCTCATGCCTGCAATTGTGCTGGCTATCTTATCTTTCAAACCGGAACACAACAATGCAAGCATTGTTGCTAGGCGGCAGGAATAGATAAGGCGGTAGTACTCATCCAGGCGGACTCATCAGGCTTGATAGAGTCCTACCACCTGATTAGTGGTAGTAAGTGTTAGTCTGGTATTAATACTGTGTACAACATCATCATCATCATCATCATCTTAGCGTCTATTCCGGCTTATGCCAGGGTCCGCTTTTCTTCTTTCTTCCTCCACTTCGCCCGGTCTTCAGTATTCTCAAGTCGTAGGCCATTGGGTCTCGGTTCCTACTCAGCGATGTCAATCCATCGATTTATGTACCTTTGCTTAAGACATTGCACACTTGTCATAATCACAGCCCATAACAGTCCACTGCAGGACTTAGGGCCTCACTCACGAAAGGGGAGGTTATTGCCATAATCTCTACGCTGGGCAGGCGGGTTGCAGATCGCAGTGTTATAAATATAACAATGAAAAACGCTGCTGCCCATTTTCCAGCCTACGGAGACTCTAGAAGTTTTGCCTCGAAAACATTAGTCGCTTTGTACAACAATTGAATGTAAGGGGTTGGTGCTATTCTACTCTGACGGATACTACACGGCCATCACGGTCGCTTGTATAGTGACAATTTTTTTTTACCTTTTGTGGGGGAGTCGAACCTCACGGGGGTAGGGCCTCCGATGCGGCTTACGACGACTATCAAGCGAGACCAATGATCTAACGGGCCCTTCAAAGCTCGGAAGGCATGTTGATCGTATGGTCTGTAAATTGAAATTAGAATAAAACCCATTAGTACAATGTTTCAGTAAAAAAGGCAAATAGACGATTTAAGAATTGGTGAAACCTAAAACCTACCTTGGTGTGGTAAAAAACAAAGAATTGGGTGTTTTCGCCTGGAAAGGCTCCGATCCAGGATAGGCTGAAGGTCTCGCTGGTACTACCACGGCTGAAGTGACTAAAATAAGACTGTGAGGGCACCGTAACCTACGTTATCGTGTAGAAAAAAATTCCACTTTGGGGACATAGTAGAGGTTGAGGACACCCACAAAACGTTGTTCTGTCTGTGCAAAATCTGGCACAACAATTTTGTTTTATTTGGCCCAAGCTTTGACTTTTCGTAGCGACAGGACTTAGATATTTTCTTGTGTGGTTTCTAGAAGTAAAAAAAACTAAAAGGTCATCCTCTTGGCAGTTTCGGTTTTCAGTTACATTGAAGTCACTTTTCTATTTGGTGACTTTAATGTAACCTACTATTTGAACTTTTCTTGGACTCGATCACGGCTCCCTTACAGTGTATAATGTATCAAAGGTAGGTGACGCAGAAAGATGACTGTTTGATTATACGTCTCTGTCTGAATATATAGAATAATAGCTTCCGGATCCGTTCCGTTCAGGTACAACACCAGCCAGAAATGCTTCTGCAAGGGTGAATGTAGGTCATATCAGCAAGAACCATGTATGGCGTCGCCATCATCGGTGGTTCCGTCGTCTGTACTTGTATTTTGAGCAACTAAGCCCAGCGGATGTCACAGATCTCACCCAAAGAGCTTGTTTGTTCCGGATACCGTATCAGACGTGGGAGTTGTTGATTTTAAGCGACACCACACCTCGTCCTTCACTGATTTGCGCTACCTCCAGCCCGAGATACCAGTGCGTAGGTAGATGCGAAGGGGAGTGCCCTACACTCCCCCCTTCCCCTTGTCACAGTCAGGATGGAAGCGAATATAGAATAATAGCTTCCGGATATATTTATGTAGGTAGGGCGATCTATTTTATATTATAATCATTTATGTATTAGGTAAGTACGGTAGGCAAACAGGCCAGCAGGCCGCTTGATGGAAAGTGGTCACCGCATCACCAATGCGTTGCCTACCTCTGTTACACGTAGCTCTGGCAGCAAAAAGACAAATGCCCTAGAAATACGTCTCCTCAAATCTCCACCCCAGTATTGTGATGAAACCTGCACCTTCAGGCGTCTGAATGTGTAACCATGATGCAATCTGATCAGGTTCCCCTTTGAAATAATAAGAAAAGTCATGATTGCTTTGACCTTCATAAATACTCCACGCTGCGTTTCTACCATAAAACTAAATAGGTAATTTAAGCACTGCTTGCCACGACTACGCACGTAGGAGTATAAACAAAAACTCTTCAAAAAAGTTCTGGAATTTTTTGAGGAGCATCTATCCTAATCCTCCCCCTTTCCCTCTACTCACTTGAAGTTTATTGAAGTTTTTTTCTATTGTTTGTTTTCTGCACTGCTCCCAACGCATCTGCATGTTGGATCAAGGAAAAGCTTAGGCTTGATTATTTATCTTGTATTTACTAATTGTTTGAAGAAGCTTGAAGAAGCTACATAACTACTAAGCCGATTGAGCAAGTATTTTTATTATTTTATAATAATAGAAATAATCATCTTTGCATTAATGTCCCGGTTGTGCTCTGTGGTTGCGAGTGCAAGGGGTCCGCTTTGACCATGATTTAGGATTTGGTAGATCTTGTAATTACAGTGGAGCACCTGCGATCTGACCTCCGTGACCCCGTTAACAGAGGAATATATCCAGATTGTTGACTAATATGTACCTATAGCAGATTGGATCATGGTTACACATTCAGTCGCCTGAATGTGCAGATTTCAATACGATGTTTTCCTTCATGGTAAAAGCAGCGGATAACTCTGAAAAGAGTCAGTGGTACATGGCGGCACTGGGTTTTGAACCCAGTACCTCGAAGTACGAGTCTGACCCCGTAACTTAAGCCCTACGTGGTGTCGATTGTGTATCTGATCGTTTGTCACTAAATTCATAAATAACCCAACAGACTGGATATCGAAAAAGAAAACTCTATCGGCAGTTCGACACAGTATACCGTTACACTCAATTATTTCCCAACCTACTGAACCGAAATTAATGGGACAATGATAATCTCGATTAAACTGATTTTCAAACAAAGAAAACCGCATCATAATCGGACCATCCATTGTCCAGGAGCTACGATGTCGCAGAGTGAAACCCAAAGACGTGTAACTCATCGGGAACAAAGGGACAGACAGACACGCAAACACACGCGTCAAATTTATAACATCCCTCTTTTCGCATAAAAAACTTCTGCTGGAATATCCAGGAGTACGCAAACTTCGTTCCTGCGTATACGTGCCTGCTCACGGTACGTCGACACCGGGGGCCAGACCGCTGGCATCCAGGAGGTGAAGAAACACCCTGGCTGGGACGTCCGCAGGAACCCTGACTGCGACGTGGCGCTGCTGTATCTGGACAGGTTTATCAGGTGAGGATGCTATGTACAGAAGACTGCATATCGATTTATAAATTATCGGTCGGCCGCCGCCGGAACTTTTGGAATTTATATCCTCTTCACCAAACTTGCGGCGATAGATTCTAACATTCTTGACGGATATTCATGTTGAGAGCTTCAAGAGACTCGTCTTTTTAAAAAACCCCGCAAAATAAGTCTGTAATGATTAATCATGTCGCCAAATCGGTTGGAGTGACCCGGTAATGCAGCCTTCAGAGTACGTTTCACGTTATTGAGGAAGATTATAGTACCGGTTTGTGATAGCGTATCCATCCATGGTATCCATTGCTAAAGTATGCTGGTCAACAAGATATGGAGCCCTATTCTTTAACCACTCTCATCCACTAGAGCATTCGCGGACCCTACCCTATCTCTTTCACACTCGTGATAACTTGCTAGATATAGAAAAAACAGGGAACACGTGTAATTGCGAGCGGTTCAAAAATAGGGCCCCATATCTATTTGACGAGTTTACGTTAGTAAATATTAGAATTCGCCATTTGTAATAAAAATGAGAGCATCGTCCAATAGTGCGATGAGTTGTGCACCACCCTGTATCAGGATATGGTAGGATTAGTAGGATTCTTCGAGTTTGAGTAAGGTGGGGAGCGATAGAATATTTTGTGTTCCAACGAAACTTGTAATGGCTGGGACTTCCCAGACAAAGCGTTTTCACAATGATTTAACTCACAGCACAAAATAGAAAACTAACAGAAGGTCCACTCCCGTCGTCTTCGAAAATTATTCCCTAAACTTGTCGACTCCCTAGGGTTGCTACTGTATTTATTCTGAATATTTAAAATAGTATTTAAAAGATCGAAAAGAATTTTAAAGATCGTTTAAAATTCTATTCGATCTTTTTGATAATAACATGTCCCTTGCAAAAGACCAATATCTAATCTTTGCCATAATGTGATCATAATTGCTTCCCAAGCTGTTCAGATGTGTTCAAGTGTATTCGATTTTCCATACCAGCTTCAGACATTATGCCTTTAGTAGACGTGATAATAATCTGTTTATTCACTTTTTAAAAATTCATCGCCAACTGATTATATCATCAGACCCTGAGAATAAACTTCCCTGACCTGGGATTTGACCCACTACCCGGTAATCAATTGAATTGAAAATTTCATACACATGTAAATTGATGAAAATGCTATATTATGGTATTAGTCAGTTGATCTGATGATGGAGAAGGAAGGTGGTCAGCGATATTTTTTATATTAGACTAGATAGGCATTTCCGACTAGAAATCATTAAGGTGGCCATTACGGTTTCTTATTTTGTTAAAAACTGTCACGTGGTGCCTGAAACTGTTCAACTAGTCCTAGGGTCTCTTACGGAAGACCCTGGTCAACCTCTCTCCACCATCGGCAATTGAACTCGTAGCGGTGCTGAAGTTTGACTAGCCTCAAAGTCTGAAATGGTCACCCATCAGTTCTTGGACTCTGTGTGCGTTGCTTGTATGTTATAAAGTAATCTTAGTTACGTACAAGAACTTTTATTTTATCAATAATAATATCGTATATTTAAATAATATTCAATTTAGGTTAACAATACAACGAATTCTCGCGTTAACAATCGCGACCGAGCACTGCTTGAAACTGCGTGAGATTGCCTGTAAACGTAACGTCAATGTGTGCGTGACGGAAATGGCACATTGTTTCCAGTGGACCTTCTGCTTGGGGCGGCCGTTCTTTATTTTGTGCTCACAGGTTCTCACACGGTTGTCACGCGGTGGATCTGCCCAACCACATCATGTTGCCGGCATTCGACGATGCCTGGATCACCAGTTGGGGAGCCGAGCGAGCAAGTATTTCACGATAACTTACGAAAGCACACACAATTCAATCTTAGTTTCATGTAAATAAGATAGGAAGTAAACCATCGCTGAGAAGCGAGGACGTTCTCATTGGCATTATCATTAATTGTAATCATTATCTACATAGTTAATGGGAGGTTTTCATTACTTTCCAAGCATGGCAAGCAGATAGAAGATCGAAGATCGAAATCATCATCATCATCATCACAGCCCATTGCAGTCCACTGTAGGACTAAGGGCCTCTCCCAAGAAAGGGGAGGTTATTGCCATAATCTCCACGGTTGGCAGGCGGGTTGGAGATCGCAGTGTTATAAGTATGACAATGGAAAACGCTGCTGCCCATTTCCCAGCCTACGGAGACTCTTAGATATTTTGCCTCGAAAGGATTAGTCGCCTTGTACGACACCCACGAGTGTAAGGGGTTGGTGCTATTCTACTCTGCCGGACACCACACGGCCAAGAATCGAAATAAACAAAAGAAATCGCTGCTGCCCTTTTTCTGGCTTACATCGGTTGCGAGACTGTGCTTATTACAATCATAGAATAAAATTAGCCCGGTGTCGTTTCTCTATTCCGAGCACATTTTACACTTATCGTTGTTGGTAGAAATGGATAAATGATTCCTAAGTATACCCCAAAGGAAACAAAGGCCCTCAAAGTCTGCCACCTAAAAAGCTCCCAACTAGCAAAATCAGTACTTCAAGACGTCTTCAAGACTACTTTTTTTGTATTTTTAAGATACTTGTAAATTGCTATAAAGCTGGATTTGGGCGCAGTTATAGGATTATTATTTCTTATAACGATCTTATAAGCAACTTGCAGACTGTCACTAAACCCTATAATACACTTACGGAAGCGCAATTGCTCCTATAATGTTCTTAGACTATACATTTATAAACACAAACACTCTTATTAGTATCTGACATAAGTATCTTACTAAAGCAATCTTGTTTATAAAGCACTAGTAATTTACTTAGTAATTAGTTATAAGTACGTTTTTTAAAGTTTCGGCATTTGGTTGGTGCGGTTGTTTGTAAAAAAGAAATATTGAAAAACGTAAGTATACTTCCTATTAACGAAACTACGATTTATTTTTTATTATTGTATAACATAAGTATTGTAAAATTATTGTACATATAGTGTGTGAACTCGCCGGGGAAGTCATTTTTATTGTGAATATCTACCAAAATTTGATTAATTTCACAACGCGCTTTGAAAAATAGCACATAGCATATTTATTATTAAAAAAGATTAAGATAATTCTTAAGAACATTCGCCATGTTTTGAAAATTGTCTGCATTAAGTATGTTATAGAACAATTATAGGTAAATTAGTATTTATAGCAGTTTCAATTCAGATAACTGGCCTCCATATTTAAAGAAGTTAGGGTTCCTCACAGAACCTGCCTAAAATAACTAAATAACGAATCTATAAAATAACTTTGTTAGAATTCAATTACGAGAGGTATAAATCATTAGATTACAGCTTCTTCCCGTCGTCCATGATAAAGTTTTAGAATTCCTCTGTGACACTTTTTAAAATAAATTATTTTTGTGTTTTCAGTTTCTTTAGCGATGGTGGTATTTTTAGACGTTGATTGTTTCTTAAGTAAAGATGACTTTATAGCACTCAACTACGAATGTGAATGGCCATGGACATTAACACATTTTATTCTATCTGAATTTTATTCTATCTGAAAAATGTTATGGTTGTGGACTATTCACTGATTCAAGATTGAACTCTCACTTTATTGTTGACATGAGCAATATTAAAAAATATCTTAATATAAGACTATTGTGGTGTCAAGGCTGTCAATATATGCTAGTGTACAATAATTACCCGGAAGATGAATGTTACTACTGCTATTAAGTTATGTTGTTTTACCAGACGGTAACCAAACGGACATGTCTGTGATATATTCATACAAAGGCTCATCAGAAGAACACGACCAAGTAAACAAAAAATTAAATATAGTGAAAAAGATATGGACACTATTAAAAGTGACATAAAATCTATCAATGACGATATTAAAACTATAAAGGAGGCCCTGAACACAATAATAAATAATCAAGTAATTATACATAACGCTGTTGAACCGATTATGTTAAAATTGTCTGAAATTCAAATTTCAAATGAAGAATTTATCTCAAAATCTATTAAAAAACAACAAAGTCACTCAATGACTTACGTAATTGGTGTTAACCCTAACACCAATTACAGATTTAGAAGACTTTGAAAAATAAAAATTGACTTAGATTATAGAGAAGACTTGCAAGGAAAATTAAGTGTATTGTGCTCTAAAGGCACAGGAAAAGGCACCACAAGTGCATATACTATTATAGATGTTATGTTTGAAAGACAATTTTTCAAAATGTGTTCATGGACTGGAACCACACGTTCCCAAAATGAGGCAACAGAAAAAATCTGTTTCAAAGGTTTCTCCAAGGCTATTGCTTTCTTTTTTGATGTCATTCACGAGCACGATCCCTTAGATGATTGTCATAATTTTTTTAAAACGATCCTATAAAACGGAGATCAACGCTGCAAAGACAAACCAAAGAAAGCCTCTGCAAAAAAATGCAGAGGTAAGAAAAGTAACAAGAACACACCATCCGAAAATCTTGAAACAAACAAAACACCACCAGAGCAGCTTCCGATAGAAGAACGAATCAATTAAGGATCAAAAAGAAGTTGAAGATGTTTCGGAGGAAGTTCTTGATTAGAAATGAAGATTTTTTGTCTGGCTTATTGTACGTATTAGGTAATAACATAGAAATCAAAATAATCTACATTAATAAAAAAAAATCATTTCTAATCAAGAACTTCCTTCGAAACATTTTCTTCATCTTCTTATATACGAGTATATACACACCTACTCTACCACTACTCTTTTTTTTTAATTTGCGTTTTGCGTTTGCGTTGCTGTATAATAATAACAGAACATAAAAATAATTATTCTCAAACGGCTGGTTATAAGGGTAGGTAGGGGTACAGTAGGTGTAGGATAGGTGTAAGGTGGGTACGTGTACGGTACGTGTAGGGTAGGCGTACAGTAGAGTAGGTATAATGCGCTGATTACATTTGACAAAATTCAGTAACTAAATTCTGAAGCAAAAAGCGTGAGAGCAAATCACAGTGACATAAAAAGGTCAATTTTTGTACCACTTATATTATGTTGTGTTGCTCCGCTTTTCCAAAGCCGTGTTACAAAAATGGACCTTATTTAACAAGCAATACATTCATTCCACTTTGATTTTCTCTCACCCTCGTTGCTTCTGAACTTAGGCTACTGAATTTAGTGAAATGTAATCAGCGCATAAGGTAGGGTAGGGGCAGGACGCCACGCGAACAAAGTGGCGCCGGGCCCACTAGTAACATATAAAAATGCCGCCACAATGGTTTCTGCCGCCTCAAACTATCGGAACACGTGTCTCGACCTCGGCCACTACTGCGAAATAACTGGCAGTAACAGTGACGTGCCAGATACTATAGGAAATAGATGACTTGCGGGTCATCTGCATGGTTACAAAGTCACGCGCGTATACCACTTTTTATAGGTATCTTGTTATTTTGATTTCTATATGTACCTACGGAATATTATTTTTAATACTTCTAGGTCTATCCGAATTTTTTTATCTTGTTCAAGCATATGTAATAAAAAGTTCACTGAAATATTTCAGCATACCACGTTACTGATTTTCTTGTTTGTTTTGTACAAAGTGTACTAAAAAGTACTTTTTATCATAACTGATGGCGCAAACATGCAACTGAATTCCAACTCTTATTATTGGTATACCTTATAGTTTTTATTTTAAATAGAATCGATCGAGGATAAAGTGGGATCGAATAAAGGCCTAAACGCATTTGCGTTGCACTGCACTGCGCGACGCGGTGCTGTAAAGTAATTTGTATGGATTTGACGTGCCGCGTCGCGCCGGCCGCTGCTCAAGTGCGTCTAGCTCTATACAAGCTCATATAAACCAACATTGCTGCGCCACCGGCTTGCGCGCAGTGCAGCGAAAGTGTGACCATTAAGCGCAAATATTTTAAGGGATGACACAAATAAGTTAGAGTAATAAGTTACTGGTATTTAAACAAAGATTAGGTAAGATTTTTTTCAACCACAACAAAATGTATGATAAAGTAGATTTCTTCCTGGATTTCGGAAATTTTCCCATAATAAAAGTTTTACAGAATAAGCAACTTACTCATTAATTATAGAAAACGACAAAATTTGATAGGTATACTTAATTATCATCCTCTTGGTTATGTCCCGGTTGCGCCCCGGCGCGGCACGCGAGGGCCCAGGGTACGCCTGATAGGTATACGTAATGTTGTAATTCATTATTTTATTTGAAAATTAAATTATCTTAACTTAATACGACTGACTTGTTACTCTAACTGAATTGTGCTACCCCATTATAGTACAAAACAGTTACCTGTAGTTACTGTAATTATAGTGAAACTTAAAAGATTATATTGTTGATCTTGGTTGCATTTGATTTTGTGAAATGATTAAAATGTTTACAATTATTAAAAAATAATTTTGTTTAGTCGAGTTATCAAATATTGCGTTAACTCTAGTCAAGTTTCTTTTTTTAATGTTTATTACTCAATACTCACAGATAATTTAGCATGAAGAGGCATATTAAGATATAGGTGCGCTTTAATAATGAAACATATTATGTAAAACCTCATGAATGAGACTGATTTGTTAAATAATTAGATATATATTTGTGTGTAATTAAATAATTCGATGTTCAGTACAATTTAATTGGATTGAATAAAAGAACATAATTGTAATAAAGGTTTGTTTTATTTTAAACTTCTAATTTATAGCGTATGTAACAAAGGAAAAAAAAATATCTGTGACTTGTATGTAATAACTACTACTAACCTATAGATGCACGAACTTTTATTTAAAATAGTTGACAGTTCATTCAGGGCTAGGTGAGGTATATAAAATTTTATGGCCCAATTTTTTATACCTTCAAGCAATTCATCATGTTTTTGAAACTCAGTGGATTCTTCGAAATCGAAGTCGTATTCTTCTATAAAATTTTCAACTTCTTTGCTGTCGAAGTGATGGGCTAAGGGTGAAAAAATATTTTTCATTGCGGAACCCTCATTTACATCACCTGTATTTGCACTTGACGCACCAGGTTTACTTTTAAATGCGGATGAAACTATTTTTGATGGATCTAGCTTCGCTGATTTTTTGTACCTATTTTTCACTTTTCTTCTATAACCACCGCTCCTTTTAAATCGTTTCCAATCGCTTAAATCCATTTTAAATAATTTGCTTAAGACGAATTGAAACTATTGAAGGAGAAAAAATGACTGCCGATTACTAATAAAGTGATTTATCTAGTAGCCTATACGGTTATTTGATCCAATATCGCTCTAATTAAGTACAAATACATTTAAAAGAATCTTGAACAAGACTAATAACGATGCAAACTTATAATAATCTCAGCTTAGTGTATTATAATATCGTTTTCTCTTTCAAAATGTTACTATAGGATTAAAATATTATTCCAGACTATTAATTCTTTCTGCAAACAATTACAGGATATTTATCCCTATAAGTATTCTTTAAGATAATCTTGTAGATTACTAGAAGACTATGAAATTAAAACAAATGCTCTTGAGAATATCTACGCTTATGAAATGTTACTATTAGTAAAAGTATCCTGTAACTGTTCTGCGTGTTAGTATTGTAGTTAAGTATAAGACTGAAATATAAAAACGAATGCTCTTGAGTATGTTACAGCTTGACGAATACAATTATAAGTAAATGAGTCTCCACAAAGCTTTTATAAGAACGTTATTAGTAGACATTTGCTTATAATCTTTCTTTATAGGATTACTTTGCTTGTTGGGCTGGCACCACGTCCGCTCCCCTTACGTGGCTGATGTCCTGGGAACACTGTGATAAGCAACAAAAAATCAGAACCGTAATTTGTAGTTCAAACATTGTCATGTACAATAAGTGCAACCTTATCAGAAAAACTTCACATAACATATACGTCAATAATTCTTAAACTACTCAATCAATATGATTGAAGCTTACTATCAAAAAACCGCATCGAAATCGGACCATCAGTGCAGCAGCTACGCCTCCAGACAGACACATACACAGGGCCACAGATACACACGTCCAACTTAAAACTCATATCTCGTCGTGTGCTAAAAATAGCTTGTTTCCTTTCCAGCGTGACGGCATATACGAGAAGCCTGGGATGACGCTGCAGGTGTACCACGCACGGTTGATCGAGCGGGACAAGTGCAACAACGTGACCCAGCGCTACGGGATTACCGTTACCAACAACTTCATCTGCCTAGCGCAGGCTGGCCGGCGGGCACCTTGCACTGTAAGTACCTTGGCTCCCCGACTCCTGAAGCTACAACTTTTCCGCCTATTTTTGAACCGCTCGCATCCTCGCGAGCGCTCGCGTGCGCTACCTGACTCTTTCAAATTTCTGGTAAGTTGCAAGAGATAGAAAAGCAGGTATTAGAGGGCGAGCGCTCGTGTGAATGCGAGCGGTTCAAAAGTCGGGCCTAGGTCGCTGCTACTGTTTTCTGGCCTAACGAGATCCTGCACAACCCGCAGTTCAGTTCTTTGTGAGTTCTCTACAGCAGGGCTGGCCAAACTTTTGACCTATGAGGTCTACTAGTGGTCAAAAATAATTCTTGCGGTCGACTGCAGTTAACAAGCGAGATACACATTTTTGTGATTTGTTTGTAAGAGGCTTAAGACGAGGCTTGTCTGCGCTTGATTATTGTCTGCGCTGTGCTTTAAACCAAGGTTAAACAGCACAGGATATTTCAAAATTATGTGGTCTTTTCATAATTTTCTATTTATTTTAATTAACTCTCGCGGGCTACCTAAATCGCCTTCGTGGTCAACCGGTACATCGCGGTCGACCTCTTAGCCATCCCAGCTCTACAGGTTACTACACGCACGGCTAAGTATGATGATTACGATCATGATGTCTAGCATAAGGATCTATTTTACAATTGCAGCGTGACACTGGCGCACCGGCTGTCAGCGACGGAGTTGTATGGGGGCTTGCGTCGTGGGGAATTAGAAAACTGTGAGTTCTGCATTATCTATTATAGCTTGTCTAAGCTGAAATGACGCGCCCCACTACTTAATTAGTTGATTACGATGTGTGAGTGCAAATAATAATAACGACACTTCATCTGTGTGGGAGCGACGACTGCTCAATCGAACGACACATTTGAGTCTCACCGGCAACTGAATTGCGTCCATATTTTAAATTTGCTTGTGTGCGTTAATCAATAGTGGGGCGCGTTATTTCAGCTTAGACGAGCTCTATCACAGAGCAAAAAAAAATTTGCCATAACCATATATTATGGTAATGCCTCGATGCTTGTTGAAGAACCACAGCACGGCTAGCACAAGCCAATGTCCAATATAAGAGCATAAGTGAATGACCACCTTAAGAATTATATTTCTTTGTACTACTGTGCAGTTGTTGAAAGGTTTTTATAGCATTCATGACTAAAATTTTTATTTAATACTTATATAAAAAATACCCTGGAGGTAAAAGAGAAGTCCTTTGGACATAAGGGGCAGCTAATTCTTCCTTCTTTTAGCAAACTGATTTTGTCTAAAGATGCACCAAATGCCGTGATTGATTGATTGATTGATTGAATGTTGCTGTAGTGGCAAAGGATTTTTTCTTGAAGTGATGCTCTTATATAGGTTTACTGTACCACCAGTGGTACGGTAGGCACTGACTAATAGTGATGTGATGTCGATATTGCTATAGATGAAAGTAATAAAAACACTCATGGTTGTATTTTAGGTAGGTACTGTAATGTTTCTTCTAAATACTGTTTTTTTATATTATATAAGACATTTGACCGCCATCTCACCTGTTGGTAAGTGACGATGCGGCCGAAGATGAAGCATGTCTGTCTTGGAACAGCCTATTCACTTTAGCCTTGAAGGCATCCAGATTATATTGATCAGGGAACACTCGCAGTTTACGAGTACTTCATTCTCACAAACATAGATCATGACTTAACTTTCAAACTAAGATTAAAGAGATAGATAGCAGATCTATGTCGCGCCTTGTGTGGCTTGTCGCCCTCGCACCCATACTTGTGCTTGAAATGTTGATAAATCTACCTTTTTTAAACCACTAAGGTGGCAAACAAGCTTACGGCCTGCCTGATGGCGAGCAGTCACCGCAGCATATGGACGTTTGCAATACTAGGGGTGTTACTTCCGCGTTGCCGACCCTATAAAAACATAGCAATTTCTTGCAGAACTCCCTGTTGTATTCTCCAGGGAAAACGTCTCCAGGAAGCTCATTCCGTAACATCTTCTCTCCCTCTTTTCACAAACCTTAGTTATTAGGATATTTTTATGATCATAATCATAATCATTTAATCATTTGTGGTACACAGGTTATACAGTTGTTAGGTACAGTTTAAGTAGAATGGAGCCTCTGCGACCTGCCATCGGCATACAAATTTTAGAAACATGATTAAATTTCCGAATTTAAATAATGTCATTAATCAAAATATATAATCATTTACAAATATTTTAAATTATTAATTTTAAGAATTATAAAAACATCATCATTCAATTTGTCTTTCACCTATTCAATGTTATTAATAATTTAAGTTGTCCACAGTAGATAGTGTCATTAATAATTCAAATGTCATAAAAATATAATGTCAATTTATATTTTAAAATCGATTAAAAGTCATACTAAAATAAATAATTAAATTAAACAATTAAAAAAAAAAAAAAAAAAAAAATTATTAACAATATCTACAATTAATCAACAATGTCAAAATAATGAAGATCTAATTACAAAATATGTCAAAATTAATTCAATGGCATTACAAATTGTCATTTAATCAGGTACATTTACTGTGAGAAAAAATTATTTACGTTCCTTACACACCAAAATGAACTCCTCAGCCGTATATAACGCTCTTTCGACAAGAAAACTGTATAGCTGCCTCTTAAAACTACCAAGAGTCTCTGCTTCGCGAATAGTTTTTGGGATAGCATTGTACTCATTTGTATATGGAATAGTTTGTATAAAAGATCTGAAAAACATCTTTTATACAAACATCCTACTAAGGACTGTAATAAAGGATGGGTATTTGGATAAATTTACTCCTTCACCGAAAAACTAGTGAACAGATTTTGATGAAATTTGGCAGTAATGTAGCTTATAGCCCAGAATAGGGCATAGGCATAGCTTTTTCCCGAAATTAAATGTGCTTTTCGCGGGAACGGGTCCGGAACGCAAAACTAAAAACTAGTCTTTTATACGTAGTCAATCATAGTCTCTGCCTATACCTGTGGGATACGGACGTTAGTGTGTAGTGTGGATGAGTGATCTATTCATCGCCATATCAGCAGATATACGCATACTGCTGGGTAAAGGCCTCCCCCAGAGATCTCCACAAAGGCTGGTCCTGTGCCTTCCGCATCCAGCTAGTACCCGAGATATTTACCAGGTCGTCGGTCCACCTTATGGGAGGTCTATCCACGCTGCGTCACATTAAACATAATGTTTAATGACATTTCCTTCACCACAGATGCGGCACGGAGCGTTTCCCGGCGATGTTTTCCTACCTAGCATCGACAGACAACCTGCCCTTCCTCACCAGAGCGTTGAAGGAGCTAATGTCCGAAGAACGCCACTATCCATTCCCTGACCGCTACCAGCACCATCAACTAGACGATGAGGGACCCACGAAAGAGCCTCAGAATCCATTTTTGATAAGGGACGCGCATCTGGTGATGGTTTAGCGTTGCCACAGGAACCTTGCCAGTTGTTAGTTTTAAGGACAACGGATGCATGTGGATTGGGATTTTGGGAAGATTGGATTGTACAGGTTTCGCTGATATTGGCTTTGATTATGAGAGAAGAAAAGGATATGTAGGTAAATATAGGTGGGTTACGTCACATGCCTTTCTTCTTCCATGTCTAAAAACCAAGTTCACCAAGCAAACGATGTTTCAAAGGAGTGAATTAGATGTGTTGACCCTTATCCATATTGCATCCTTGTCCTTAAATAATTAGTTTCCTGACCTACCCTTAATGATCCTGGACAATATTATTTTGAAGTAAAAAAAAATCAACTTGGCGTTAATGTCCCGGTGCTCTCGCGCACGAGGGCCCGGGGTCTGCCTTGACCATGATCTAGGCTTTGGCAAATCAGATAATTATAGTGGAGCGAGTGCCATCTGACCTCCGTGACCCTGCTACCAGGGGAACCTGTTCAGATTAGATCATGGTTACTTCTTCCATATCTAAGAAGGTTAATCCACCAAGCAAAGGATGTATGTAAATGACTTTGATGTGTCGACCCTTCATCCATATTGCATAATAGTCTTTAAATAATTATTTTACTGAAATCTCTACCCTTAATGATCCTGGACAATATTATTTTAAAGTAATGTAATATTAATATCCCACAGTTCCTAATAATTAAATAAAATTCGATTTTTTTTCGTGGTTTCATTGAAAAACAACCCGTAATCAAACAAATATTTTAAAATTGTTAGAAATCAAAAAGTATTATATAATAAAAATAATTTCAGGCGTCGAGCTATGGGGCATAAGCTTACGCATAGATGTTTTGTTATGGGTGAGCATTACCCTCAGGCGCTGTTCTAATTGGCAACGGTCGTTCGATCATGGTCGTACGACGGACGTCGTCCTAGCAATAGAAGACCTCAAAACCGCCCGTCGCGCGACCATGGCCGTACGACCGTTGCCAATGAGCCCAGCGCCTCACCGTCTGCTGATTTCTCAAGTGATTCCTCCAGGTTTACCACTTCGTTATGTTAATTGTAAAATAACACACAGATTGTTGAGAGACAATATAATTTATTGGATGTTAACATAGTTGTCATCTTAACGACCACTTAGTCAATCAGAGAGTCCTTTGGAACTGCTTGGAACAGTCCCTTGCGGGCCATTTCCTCCTCCCAGGCATCAAAATCGTTTCTGTCAGAATGTAAGTATAAAATAACTCCTAAGTACATCGTCATCATCATATAAGCCCGTAACAGTCCACTGCAGGACTCAGGGTCTCTCCCACGAAAGGGGAGATCATTGCTACAATCTCCACGTTTGGCAGGCGGGTTGGAGATCGCAGTGTATTAGATAAGCAATAAACCTGCTGCCCATTTTCGAGCCTTCGGAGACTCTAGATCTTTTGCCTCGAAAACATTAGTCGCCTTGTACGACACCCACGAGTGTTAGGCGTTGGTGCTATATACTGCACTGCTGGACACAACAATACGTTCGTCCACCTTCTGCGTAAGCCCCAGGGATAACTGGAAACAGGTGTCTCAACCTGCCGGTATCAGGAAAGAGATCTCGCGGAAGGCCCAGGAAGTGATGGATTGACATCGCCGACTTGGCTGAGCGAGCCATTGGCTTACGACGGGAGGATGCTGAAATAGAAGGATCGTACAGTGATACTTTCTTGAGAAATTTCTTTTAGAAATAAGTAGTGCCTGTTGTGTCGTATATATGTATGATGTTTCTTTATGTATTTTACTGTGTGCAATAAAATGTTAAATAAATAATACTTAGTTGGTATTCTTCGTAAATGGTATTAAACGTATAGTTAAAACAGTTGGTATTTTGCGCACGGACCTGAACAAAATACTGATGCTATTCTATACTAGATAGAAGTGAAGCATGCCAGGTATGGTAATATCTTGACAATTCATTTTGTTGTACATGACCTTCTCACTCATGCAGACTATAAATAAATAAATAAGATACACCAGGTCTGACAATCCTTTGGCATTTTGTTTGATTTTGTACCGCGTTGTCACGCCAGTGACAGTGTCGAAGCACACACCCACATCAATAGGTGGCCATTTTTATGCTTCACTCATGATTGTAGAGAGTATCCGTCCGTATTTTTTTGAGGTCTGTGATTTTGCTTATATTAATTGTGGTATTTTACGAAGTTGGCATTTTAATGAAGTGGTGATATTAGAATTCGCATTTTCCGTTTATGATATTTTCCGTCGAAAGGCAACGGAGTAACCGTGGTATTATATTGTATATATTCTAATTAGATTTTATGATAACCGGTAATCTGACCCTGAACAATTCTTTTAAAATCATGTAAAAAAGCATGCTACCTGCAGTACCTACTCGTAAATGTTCAACGTACGCTTCCCATAAGTTAAAAAGGCGCCAAAAACACTTACTTGTGGTACGCGTGGTACGCCGCCTTGCGTGGCCTCCCAATAAACATGAAGACCATGAAGCCTCCAAAACATGACAAAGCCAGAGAACTTGCGATTACGCGTCGGGTCTGTGTCCAGTGCAAGCCACGCATCGTTGGCTTGCCAAGGCAGGGTGTTGCCGGTGGCTTGGGACAAACCTGCGGGCAGGGCTCTGCCGGCGGCGGTGCGCAGGGCGGGTGCATCGACATGGTGCGCTGGGGGTGGATAAGCAGATTTGGCAGTGGCAGGGGTGGCATTAGTGTATGAAGCTATAAAACCTGCTTCTGAATATGCAATGCAACCATGATACAATCTGGTCAGGTTTCCATGGCAGCAAAGTCACGGAGGTCTGGGTAGTCACTCCACTGTAATTATCTGATCTGCCAAATCCTGGATCATGGGCAAAGCGGATTCTGGGCCCTCTTGCGCGAGAACACAACCGGGATATTAACGCCAAGATGGTTTTATTACTTAAATTTCACTTACATGTTAGATTTTAATGTCACCACAAACGAAATAAACTATAAAACAGATATCGATCAATCTCTTTGTTTGGCTTCGAACTTCCCCTTCGATATAATTTTATTTTACAATGCAAATATGGCTGTTGGCGTAAAATAATGTGTTTGAAGTCAATTTGTCATCAAAGCAATGTCAAAATGTCAAAGCACCATCAAGAGCATTCAAAGAGAATTTTAAAGAATATTTGAGGCAGAGTATCTCATAGATATCTACAAGATTCTACTTAAAAACCTTCTGTATATAAAATTTTTTCTCTATGTTAAAAACGTAGTTTAAAGTAGTTGCCATTCAATTAAATAAATAAATAATCATGGACAAATTCACACAGCTCCATCTAGCACCAAACTAAGCAAAGCTTGTGCTATGGGTGCTAGATTACTGTACGGATTATGATTATTGTACGAGTGGTCCGCTTTCCTCACAGACATAACAGACTAGACACAAATCACGAATATTCCCTGTTCGCTCACTCTACAATGATTATTGACGACATGAGTGGTTCAATGGTCAACATACCGGTCTGCCACGCAAGAGGTCCCGGGTTTGATTCCCGGCCGGGCAGAAATTGAAATGATGAATTTAAATTTCTGTTACGGGTCTGGGTGTTCTATGTAAAATAAGTATATATTTAAAATTATTAAAGTAGTATATCAGTTTTCTAGCACCTATAGTACAAGCTTTGCTTAGTTTGGGGCTAGATGGCGCTGTGTGAATTTGTCCACGAATATACAGGGTGTTACGTTATACATGTATAAAGCCGAAAGGGTGTTAAAGTATAGCTTGCAAAGAGTACACTGGCGACTTCACATTATCCGGACATTCAATTTTAATTTTCATTAAAAAATCTTCGTTTTTAAAGAAAAATAACCATATCGACTACGTTGAAGCGCAGCTCTATTTCAAGTTGATGCTCCTACAAGGAGCAGTTTAATAACCTCGTGCGACCCCTATGAAAATAGAGCAACCTTCTTAAGCCTACTACCAGGAGCCTAATGCTACGTACACACGCACCGGTTTCGGTCAACGATTGTCTGTTGGCGCGTGCCGGCCGGCGATCCGCAGCGCAGCGTGGCGGTAACATCAAACGGATAGAAGCAATCGACCAAACGCAGTTTGGGCGGACACCGAAGGCCAACGAACAAACGCGCGAATACGAGCCCGAATCGGTCAAAACTCCCAAATCTTGCAAAGCTACTTGCTTGACCACGAAATACAAGTATTGGACCTTAGAAGTCCAAATAACGTGCTGTAGCAAACGGCGAATTCGCCCGACAGCACTTCGTTGGCGTACATTGAGTGTGTACGCACCATAAGGAGGAGTTTCAAAACAAACGAACCTCCTACATCTTACTACCAGGCGTCGAACTAAATGTTACCTACTTATCTACATGAATAATGCGCTTATTACACCTGACTAAATTCAGAAGCAAAAGGCGTGAGAGTAAATCGAAGTGGAACGTATTGCTCATAGAATAAGGTTCATTTTTGTATCACTCGTATTATGTTACGCGTCGCTCTGTTTTTTAAAAGGCGTGATATTAAAATGGGCCTTATTCTATGGGCAATACATTTTACTTTGATATGCTCTAACGCTTTTTGCTTCTGAATTAAGACGACTGAATTTAGCCAAATGTAATAAGCGCATAAGATCTACTAAATTAACTAGGAACTTACCTACACAAATTATTTTCAATAGGTATGACTCGTACGCGAGAGGTACCGGGTTCGAATCCCACTGCCGCCATGTACCAGTGACTCTTTTCTGACTTATGTACTTACATTAGTTAAATAGTAACCGATGCTTTAACGGTGACGGAAAACATCTTGATGAAACCTGCACATTTAGGCGACTGAATGTCTAACCATGATCCAATCTGGTCAGGCAATCAAGTTCCTCTGGTAGCAGGGTCTGGCAGAACTCAGAACTGTCAAATGGCAGTCCTGAGTTCTGCCTGGATCATGGTCAAGACCCTAGGCCCTCGTGCGCGAGAGCAAAACCAGGTCATTAACACCGAGATGATTTGTACTAGGTACCTAACAGGGCAAACCACTCCAGCACAACAAAGGTAAAATAGGAATTAAATTCATAATACTTAGTTATTAACTAAAGGCTTTAAAACAGTATCTATGTAGGTTAGGTAGGTAGGAACCTCAGTAAATAAAAAACAAATTTATTAACAAAATGTTAATCAGTCTAGGAGACAGCCTGAGCCGCGGTGTGGACTGCCTGCTATCTGCATAGGTACCTAGGTACTTCAACTAAATAAAAATAAACATAGTCACCTACCTACCTATCTACTTAAGTAGATATCTACTAAACTGAAACGGCTTTCGTTCAATTGACAAAATGGCTCAACACAGATAGGTAAGTACTAGGTCCCTACTAACACGGGTCCCTCATTTAAGTACCTACGTAGCGTGGGGAACCACTTCTTATGAGTCGAGTCTAGTTTTGGTGAAACACATTACAGACAGGTTCCACTAAATACCTATATGTTTTTATGAAAAGATAAAAGCGCTGTTTTTTCTACCTATTTCCCGTCGGAAAAGAACCAACGGCGGCGGTTGCGCTTCTAACGTTTAGGTGGTAGGTAGCTAGAACCTAGACCTTTAAAGCATGTAGGTACGTACCTTTTTAAAGTTATTTTATGAATACAAACAGCGTCAGGTCCCAGCGCAGTTAAACCATACTTTCTTGCTTTCTTGTGGCTCGGATGACTGATAGGTATTAACTATCAAGTAAGCTTGTACTCGTATTGTAGCGTAGGTAGGTAGGTACACTCCATACACACAGATACACAACACTACGCAGGCTCTGGTTGCTATGCAATACGTAAGTAGGTAGGTAGCATGGTGTTTGGCCTACTGCTAGTTTGCACTCATGCATAGAATAATGATTATCACAATACTTAAACTGTTGAACGCTGAACACACGACACGAAAGTAGGTAAATTTCGTCAATGGAAGCCGCGCCGTAGGTCAAACGCACCGCCACAGCGCCGGCCCGCCTCGGCCCGTGGCGTCGCGGCGTTTGTCGGCGCGACGGCGGCGCACAAAACGATTCCTATTTAGGGATCCGTGTTTTAGGAGTCTTACTTATTTCGCCTTTTATGTTATCCTGGTAGATGCATCGTAATGTTGATTATATTTATTTGATTAAATGAGGCTCAAGCGAATCCAACAGTGGGATAATAATAATACTTATGATGACGCTGATAGATTATATTTGCTTACCACTGTTTTATCGGGTAATTTGGTACAATGACAGTAACCTAGACAGTAATTTCTAAAATTGTGTTTGTGTCCGTGCTCCACCTAGGTAACCTATGTTCTCCAACTGGGTGAAGCATGGGATATTTACAGATATAGCTCCATCAACTAAGAATCATTTAGTTAATTTTAGTTAATGAGAAATGTTCGTGAAATCTTAAGCGTTATAATCATCATTAATAGCCGATAACAATCTACTGAGAGTTTGAGCCTTCCCCACATCAGTAGAGGGTTCTGTCTTAAGCTCCACTACCTACAGTCTTTGTTTTATTTATGTTACATTCATTACGGCCGGCGGCGCTAGGGTATTTTATTTATTTTACTTGATACTAAAATATGTGTGTGTAGGTACCGAAAAATCTCATGGCAGATAGGTACGATTACCTACGCGACACTGAAACATTACTGACAGACATGACATGAGAAAGCAAACTCGTAAAGACAAAGATATTACATTAATTAGAGTTTGCTACAGTAATTTGAATTAGTCTACTTTGCTATTAGTTAGGTTGTGGTGCACTTTCGAGAAAACTATAAATGAACTTTTTGAATTAAAATCATAATTGATTACAATATTTTTTTGAACAGAACCCTCGAACCAAAAAATACACGACGTATAATTTAGATCTCCTTAATATCCCATTGCGCCTAGTACGTGGGGTGTCCACAACGTGCGCCGCCACGGGTCGAGGCGAGCCGGCGCTGTGGCGGTGCGTTTGACCTATGGCGCGGCTTTCATTGACGAAATTTACCTACTTTCGTGTCGTGTTCGTTCATTCGGTTTTTAGCTTTTTGCGTGATCGGTGTGATTGTTTGTTGCGTTGTATGTGTAGGATACCTAAGTACTGTGAAGATAACTGTGATAAGACTGTTAAAGATATAATGTTAATGGTTTATTGCTTCAGGTACCAACATTAACGTAGTCTTGTTTGTGTACAATGTTCAACAGTTTAAGTATTGTGATAATCATTGTTCTATGCATGAGTCCAAGCTAGCAGTAGGCCAAACACCATGCTACCTACCTACTTATGTATTGCATAGCAACCAGAGCCTGCGTAGTGTTGTGTATCTGTGTGTATGGAGTGTACCTAACTACCTACGCTACGATACGAGTGCAAGCTTACTTGATAGTTAATACCTATCAGTCATCTGGGCCACAAGCAAGCAAGAAAGTATGGTTTAACCGCGCTGGCACCTGACGCTGCTTGTTTTCATAAAATAACTTTAAAAAGGTACGTACCTACATGCTTTAAGGGTCTAGGTTCTAGGAGGGGCCCGTATTAGTAGGGACCTAGTACTTACCTATCTGTTTAGAGCCATTTTGTCAATCGAACGAAAGCCGTTTGTAACGTAACACTGTCCTACGGACAGTGCCAGGCTCTGTTATAATAAAAACAATGAATATAATGGGTTTATATACAATCAGTCCAGAAACTACAATCTACAAAAACAAGAAATTTATAAAAGGAATTTAAAAGGTTAAAAGTACGAAAATTTTTACGAAAGTCCACTCCACACAACCTATGTCCAGGCTGGATCACTGGGTTCACTGTTTGCCGAAAAAGTACAGGTTGCAGATTGACCCAACAGACTATTTAGTTGAAGAACTTCGAAGATAAAGATTTATGCAGCCATGTGCGCACTTTGACCGGTCACTTGTATTTCGTTTTAGTTTCTGAAGATAGCTTCTTCTGGCTATGGTACTGATCCACTTTCTAGTTCGAAGGCTGGGTGAACTCTGCCCACTCATCAGCTGCACTCTCTAACGAAGGCTCGGTCTTTTCTTAAACACGTTCGAGAACGCATTTGGCACAAAAGAAGATATAGTCTTGATGGCCAGTACTCATAGTTGACCAGCCAGTTTCCGAAGTGGTCGATATTTATTTTCGGACGACCTCGTGTTTAGTAGCCAAGGATATAATCCATGAAGACATGATGAAGAATTGGATCAAGCAATTATCTAAAATAAGGGGAGCACAAAAAAGATCAAAATCTCCGCCGACTATGAACTGGGTCCGCATGACAACATATGACGTATAAAGAATAAAATAATAAAAGGTTAACATTAATTTGGAAAATGTGATATTTTATATACCAAATCTAATATTTGCCACGAAAGAAACACTCTAATGTGATGGAACAATGACCCCCGTGGCATGGGGGCCTACCTGGATAACCCACCAAAGGAAAACAAGAAGATACAACGGTGAGAATCCAGACACACACCCCAATACCCTTGTATTAGTCCAAAAACCATCATTACTTTTACAAATTGGATATTTATTAAACAAGAGATCAATTCCCCAAAAGAAAATACTCTAATCGAAGTTCGATTCGATTCAAAATATTTGTAGAACGTAATTACAACGTAGTCAGAATTTACAGTATTAACTAATTTTCCAGGCAAGGATGATGAGCAATCAGAGCCTGAAGGGCCAAACCCAAGAATATACCAATTATATGTACAAATTTTAAAATAAAAGTTACAACGTGCTGAACAGTAGTTTGAACAGAAATCCTAATAACAGTAAGTACACCACCTAGCATCAGGGCAAAACCCTACACGTTTCAGTTTAGTAGATATCTACTTAAGTAGGTAGGTAGGTAGCTGACTATGTTTATTTTTATGTAGTTTAAGTACCTAGGTACCTATCTGCGGCAGTCCACACCGCGGCTCCGGCTGTCTCCCAGACTGATTAACATTTTGGTTTGTTTTGTATTTACTTAGTTTCCTACCTACCTAACCTACATAGATACTGTTTTTAGACCTTTAGTTAATAACTAAGTATTATGAATTTAATTCTTATCTTACCTTTGTTGTGTTGGGGTGGTTGGCCCTGTTAGGTACCTAGTAGAAATCATCTCGGTGTAAATGCTCTCGCGCACGAGGACCTGAGGTCCGCCATGACCATGATCCAGGATTTCGTATTTCAGTACTTACTGTGGAGCGACTGCCATCTGACAGTCCTGAGTTCTGCCTGACCCCGCTACTAGAGGAACTTGATTACCTGACTAGATTGGAACATGGTTAGACATTCAGTCGCCTAAATGTGCAGGTTTCATCACGATGTTCTATGTCACCGTAAAAGCATCGGTTAGTATTCAACTAATGTAAGTACAGAAAAGAGTCACTGGTACACGGCGGCAGTGGAATACGAACCCGGTACCTCTCGCGTACGTGTCGGATACCGTAACCTTAGGCCACCGACGCTCCGACTATTTAAACATACCTACCTATCGAAAATAATTTGTGTAGGTAAGTTCCTAATTAATTTGGTAGAGCTTATTCATGTAGATAAGTAGGTAACATTTAGTTTGACGCCTGGTAGTAAGATGTTGGAGGTTCGTTTGTTTTGATATGGATGGCATGAGGTTATTAAACTCTTCCTTATGGTATGTACACACTCAACGTACGCCAACGATGTGCTGTCGGCCGAATTGACCGTTGGCTACAGCACGTTCTTTGGACTTCTAAGGTCTAATACTTGCATTTCGTGGTCAAGCAAGTAGCTTTGCAAGCTTTGGGAGTTTTTACCGATTCAGGCTCGTATTCGCACGTTTGTTCATTGGCCTTCGGTATCCGCCGAAACTGTGTTTGGTCGATTGCTTCTATCCGTTTAATGTTACCGCCGGCCGGCACACGCTAACAGACAATCTTTGGCCGAAACCGGTGCGTGTGTACGTAGCATTAGGCTCCCGGTAGTAGGCTTAAGGAGGTTGCTTTATTTTCGGAGGTTGCTTTATTAGGGGTCGCACGAGGTTATTAAACTGCTCCTTGTAGGAGCATCAACTTTAAATAGAGCTGCGCTTCAACGTAGTCGATATGGTTATTTTTCTTTAAAAACGAAGATTTTTTATGAAAATTAAAATTCAATGTCCGAATAATATGAAGTCGCCAGTGTACTCTTTGCAAGCTATACTTTAATACCCTTTCGGCTTTATACATGTATTACGTAACAACCTGTATAGGTATATTTTTTAATTATGAATCTTGCTATCCCGTTTTTTCATCTATTAGAATAAGTTGACGGAAAATGACGCGCGCAATGTTTTGAACGTTCGACATGTTGTTTAAGGTCCTTAAGACCTGACGTTTCTTTAGAAACATCGGTGTAAATTTTATAATTTAGGAAATAATTATAAGTAAAATTTAAATCAAACCATTTAAAAGACGGCGTCATTTAGTGCACATTTATGTGAAAGCGCAAAGTATGGAAATACACCTGGATTATCCTTTCACCGGTAAGTAAACAGTCGAGGTCGCGGCATCGGGAATCAATTTTAGAAATTGTGACAAAAATATGCATCGTAATAGTGTGAATTTGCAATAATTGGAATGCTTTACCTTAAAACAACATGCCATTGGAGATAGATTTAAAATTATTGGCAAATTGAGCAATATTTCCGTGTCTAAATAGGTACGAAAATATTTTGATGCTAACAGGGTCGGACTTAGTATTTATTGTATAGAATTTTAATACTCAAATCTTGTAAATAGCGGTCCACAATTTTATATGTATTAGGGTCTCATACAATAAATATACCTAGATGTACCTAGAAATGTTCAGACATTTTATGAAACAACGAATTAATCGCGTATTTACGTTTATTTACATAAATATTTGTATTTCTAGGTTTCCTAAAGATCAGACATGGTGATGTCTTGGTTGCAAATTGGAAGTGCTGCGTTGTAAACATTTTAAAGAACAAGATAATAATTAGATGCAAGTCCCTTCTGTCCTGGTGCACCAGCATTATATGAATTTTTACTGAAAATAAAGAATATGCTGCCTGTTTAATATATTAATGTACCTATCCTATAAATATATTATTTTTTTCATGACTAAGTCCTCTAGAGGGCATCATATTCAATTTGTGAAGTCACATAGGCCTACCTGTGAACAATGAAGACGCTTCTAGCGATAAGTAAGTAGGTTCGACGCCGTACCTACTTAGTTTAGAAGATATGAGGCAATAAATAAACATTAATATCGGTCAAAATCATAACCCTTCTTTTTGCAAAAGCAAGCACTGTCCATTCACGGTATGTAGGATCGATAGATCGAAAAGACGGTGGTAGGTATCAGGGCGTGGGTTTGATTCACTAGACACCTTACCTTTTATTATAATGACAATATTAAATTATACCTAAGGACAGATTTAAAATCGTCGTCTTCTGGAGCGAAATACAAGCCAGATTTGTTTGTGTTCGTTACGAGTAGAAAGTCGTAGCAAAATATAACTTATCTGCAGAAGGGCTGCCTTGTTCCGTCCCTGCATTTGCATTAGTGTGTGTGTTATAGAGATGTGTGACATTTTGTCTCGTATTTAAACTCGAAATGCATTCTCTGCATCTGTAGGTATATACATTTTTTTTCTCTATGGCTTTCCTACTATTTTTCCTTTTTTTCGCCCGGTCTTCGGCACTGTTGTATGTCGTAAGCCGTTGGCTCTTGCATCCATAGAGAAAAAATTGTAACAGACAAAAATTTTTTTATGTCTGTGCTTGCATCTGACTCGGCGATGTTAGGCCATCGCTTCGTAGGCATCCCTTGGGACCTCTTTCCTTATGCATGCAATGCATCTAGCTCCACTTTTTTTTATTCTATTTGTATGAAATGTTTGCTGTACAAATTGCTACACTTTACAAATTAGTTGACTTTTAATCCTTACGTTAACATGATAAGTCCACACACAAGTGTGATAATTTTACTTTTAACTTCATTAAAATATTAAAAAATTTAAATGTATCCAAATGTTATGGCTGAAAGACATCTCTTATACAGATAAGACCGCCTCTGTGCACTATGTTCTGGTTTTAACATTAAAAAATGTTGCTTGTGGACAATAAATAATGTGTGCTAATACGTTCCTATTTAAAATTGTTCACTGTACGTAGTGAAAATTTTTCAGTAAATTTGATAGCGTTTTTCTGGTAGTTCTAGTATAGCCAGGATTTACCGCTAGGATGAGAAAAGGTATCTGTGATATGGGTTCTTAATGTTTCCCTGTACAAGTTAGGGAGTTCAGGGCGTCGATCCCATTGCGAATGGTCTAGAACCCTGAGTCACTCAGCGTTCAAGTAAATACCTAAACACAAAAATTGATTTCTTTTTCGTAGGCCAACAGCCATCCTACAACATAATATTAATATTCTTATGAAACATAAAAGTCAATTACAGGTCTTCGCTGATAGGTAATAAAACACGATGGTTCTGAATATGAGCATATTTAATATTTTCTTTTTCAAAATTGTAAAACTCACATTTTGAAATTGCAAAAGTATAACTAAATTCTCATATCGTTAATAGTAACAATCGCCATTTTGTAATTTTTCTCCATTTTTGTATTTTTCTCTCAAACTAATATAATAATAATTGTAAACCATTTATACATCTCTAATAATAATATATTTTAATGTCTAACAAATTCATTTTCTCAACGTTTTTACCACCCTTTTTCGTTTTTTATCGATACCCCAACATCAACTTTCTCGTATTTCTAATCCAACTTTTTTATAATATTCTAAAGATTACTTTTTACAAATTCTTCCATTTACAATGACTATTGCATCTTATCACACCAATTGATGTTTTTTTTTTAGAAAAATATTGGAATGGTTGTAAAATAACTAAAACATAACATAAAACTACACATCGTTCACCGAAAAACTGTAAAAATAAACTATAAACAATAATTATTATAATCAATTCCAAGTACAATACATAAAAATCATGTCGATTCTTTGGCAATTTTATTATTCAAAAGTGAATTTACAATTTTATTTTTAAAACTGGCATTAAAGCATTTATTCTATTGAGACAAACTGGCAAAGTTTAATTAATTACGTGACTATTATACATTATTTGCGGACTTTAATAAATTGGACCATTGTAGAACAAGCCTGCTATTTGCCGCGATGTGATTGGTCGGATTAGCTTAAACCGTTTGTTGGAACTAATCCCATTCGCTACTGAGCATCACAAAGCTCACTCTACAATGGTCAAACTTTTCAAAGTAGAAAAATTAGTAGCAAATGATTAAGCGTTATAATATCATGGAACTATTGTATTAAATATCTTGCATTGAACATTCATCTTTATTGAACATTAACGTTACTTGTACCAGAAACTTGTTTACTAAAAGTGCTTGAAGATTATTTAAGAAATAAGTTTAACCACTAAAAGGACTTGCACCGCAAGGAAATCATTAAATAATCTCATCGAATTTGTATAAACAAATTAGGCCAAAATAGAAATCTTTTTTATCTACTGAAAAAGTTTTTTAAAAGTCTTCAATAGTAAGAGGATCCTTATTAGTACGTAAGCACAAACCTAACATTATATTACCTACAGTACCTGGCCATAAACCTATGGTAACCAATATAGTATTACCCACGTCACGTACTGAGCAAGCGATATATTATGGAACACTTAAATCAATAATGCAATTAAAACTAGAAATAACTAAACATTACTCGTAATGAACAGTGGATGGAGCCAATCATGAGATTATCGACAAAATCATTTTAAGAGAGCGTTAAATAAGGAATATATTACTCGTATTATAAATAACTGCTACAGCGCTATAAGTATAATACAAAACAACAAATAAATTCGTGCTTCTTACACCTAAAATGCCATTTTAATTAATACCTATTTTTAAACTCTGTTACTTATACAGCGTAAGTGAAATGATGTATTTCTTACTCTGACCTGACACAAATTATAAGAGCTACTTATCAGCTGCTTTGAAGCAATTCGATGGCGAATTTTACACAATCTAAAATTTTCGCAATCACCACACCAGGCAAGAAATCCAAATTTTTAAATCTATCTCTAAAATCTCCCTGATTTTCTTTCTTATAACTAGATATACACAAAATAATTTTGTACTCTTCCATCGAGTTTCAAATGGCAACACTTATTGTGGCTTTTCACGAGTTCACACGATGGTTATGGCAGCTTTTGTACGTTCGCCGAAGTAGACATTGGACATTGAGTGTCTAGAATTAATACCACTAGTTCTACACTTGGACAAGTTATAGACAAGAGTCTATTCACAGAAACGTTTAGTTTATAGAACAGACAGAAAAAGTTGGCAACATTATTAAACATACGAACAAGCACCATACATCCAAACAACTACGAATTAATAATATTTTAAGACAATTACAATAGGATCTTGAAAAGTCGTGAAGAAAGACAAACAGCGAAAACTTAATTTAGTTTCTGTACTTACACAAAAACAAAAACGACAAAGTATGTCACCTCACAGGTGCTCATTTTATGAACATTCTTATTAATTTCAAATTTCACATCCGCGCCTACCTCCGTCCAGAGAAACATTCACGATCCAAAACGAACTGTCCTCTGCTAGAGTTCCCGCCAAACAGGTGCCTAAATACACAAAATTTCCACGCAACACGGAACCTTGCTCGCACAAAGTTGCACTTCAAAAATATCCGAATTTGAAACCGAGCATGTCTTGGAGGGACACTTTAGGTGTGTCCTAGGGTTGGTTCATGAGTAGGGCCTCTAACTCGTCAGCTGATCGCAGGAGGAATGCTGCTGAC
Organism: Blastobasis adustella; assembly: GCA_907269095.1. Lineage (NCBI taxonomy): Eukaryota > Metazoa > Arthropoda > Insecta > Lepidoptera > Blastobasidae > Blastobasis > Blastobasis adustella. The sequence goes on from OU026132.1 coordinate 7,740,976, forward strand.
TCACGGTACCCGGTGATCAGTTGCCTCACTGCTCCCACTTCAGCTCCTGAGAGCTTGTGGGAGAGCAATGGGGTCTTTGACTGTGAAGCAGGATTGCTGCCCGTGAGAGATGATACGGTCGAGGTGGCGTGCAGGGCGCTTGACGCTGACGTGCTCTTCAGGGAGAGGTCTGTTGGTGCTGGAATTGTTAACATAATTTGTTAGTTACGTGGAAGATAGTTGACGGATATTGAAGTGTTTGAGGGCATGGGCATATGGTCTTTGGGATATAGTAACCGTGTGATATTTCCCTGTGTAAATTGTTTATTTTTTTATACTGGTATTCGATTGATGTTGCAATAGTAGATTGATCTGTATGGTGCGTCAAGCCAGGATGGGGTATTTGACCTGGGGCTTGATCAGGGTCCAGGCTTGACCGGGTCAAGGATAGATAAGATTAGATAAGTCTGTGGCATTGCATATAATAGTAGCCGAAAACTAAAAAAACTTCCATTGAGATGCGATTGCGATTGAATCACAATTCGATCGAGCCATAGCAGACTCGAGGCCCTGAACGACGGTGGCCGCTTCCAGACTACCGACAAACCGTGTGCCTTCCTAGATAATAAAAGAAGATAACCATTGTCGTTACCCTGCCACCACTCACCGGCGAGGCTGGTGGGGAAGGTGTGCGTGTGCGCCGCCATCGCGGACAGCAGCGCGCTCTGGTACGCCGCCATCGCCGCGTTCACGCCCACGCCTGGGGATGCAATCAATAATAAAGTTATGATTGGCCATGATCCAGGATTTGGTAGGTTAATTAATTACAGTGGAGCAACTGCCATCTGACATTCGACTGACTGTTAACAGGGGATACTGACCAGATTCGATCATAGCCTGGGTATAAAGGGACCTAATTCTCGCGCTGTTACATCTCGAATTCGAAATTTTTTCTAGCCGCAAATCTCCATTACATGATATTGAAATGTCTATTGAAATGTATATTTTCTTAACTATCCTCGACAGTCGTATATTGTAAAAGATCAATTTCAGTGACGTTTTAATATAGTTTTTTCAAATTAATTAAACATAGATGTCACAGCTCCAGAATCGCCCCTGATTGGGATTGTCTCATAGGCGGACCCCGGGCCTCGAGTGTCGCGCGGGAGCGTCGCCGGTATTTTACGCCAAAATGATGACAGATTGGAAGTGTCTTCGACTCACAATTCCATCAGATCGCGCTACTGAGTAAGGTTTGCTTTAAAAATAAAACCATGTCATTGACTACAATGGATCCGCATATTAAGGCATTTTTGTCAGTAGCGATAACTTAGTAAGATAATAAATTTTCGAAAAATTCACGCAGGTGAGTGGGCGCTTGCTACTCGCCACTATACTTAACCAATGTAAATCGGGCATAAAGCGAAATGCTTGCTCGTTTCCCTTCCTCTATAAAAAAATCAACAATAAAAAAAAAGGCAAGATTACCTGAGGGCGGCAGTCCAGTCAACGTGGACAGCAAGTTGGTACTTGACAGTGCAGTAGCCGGGTTTGTGACAGTACTGGAAAGATAAATTTACTTGTTTTAGCCAAAAAATATCATGTTTATTCAAAGGGTTTATTAAGGTGTCTTAGGTGCTAAATAAGGGAACTGTATTAGCAGATCTGCTTAAAACCAGTAAAAAAACCCTTAGCGTAAAACGCGGCACGAGTCATTGGCGACTTAGGTAAAGTATTGTTTTTTAGCTAGACTAGCCAGGCATTTCACCTCGTAGTAAGTGACGATGCGGCCGAAGATGGAGCATGCCTGTCTAGGAACACTCACACACACTCACACACACTCAACACACTATAGCCTTGAAGGTGCTCAGGGAACCCTGATAATTATAATCTGAACACCTTCACGTTGGCCTGGAACACGTTCCCTGCGAATCCACACTCGCAGGCAACGTATTCCATTCCTTAGCCGTACGCATTATAAAACTATTCGCCTTTGCTTTGTAACTGTTTCCTATTGAAATGTACTATGTTGTTGCAATAAAGAGTTTACATACATACATACATACTATTATTATTAGTGTTAAAAGCTAAAAGTCTTACTTCTGTCTGCTGAACGTTTGCGGGGTCCCGAACGTGTTGGGGAAACTCGGCCGGAACAGCGGCGCAGGCGACGATGCCGGGCTGCAAGTATAACAATAGAACTTAGACATACAAATGGCCGTGTGGTGTCCGGCAGAGTAGAATAGCACCAACCCCTTACACTCATTCATTCATTCATTCATTCATGTTTTATTGATAATTGTTAATTACAAGTCAATTACAGTATACATATGTCAAAAAAAAAAATAATAATAATGATTAATAATAAAATAATATCCAATAATACGTTACATATCTATGTCAATATCTTTAGCTCTAAAAATTCACTATAGCTATAGAATGCCTGCTTGATAAGCCAATTGCGCAGCCTGTTAGTAAACATGGGCATGCTGGTGGCGGCGACGACTTCGGGCGGCAGCCGGTTGTACACGGCCGGGCCCATCACGTGCGCCGTGCGCGCGCGCCGCGACAGTTTATGCGGGACGCTCCGCAGCCGACCTGAGTGGCGGACGTTGTGCCTATGACCCTCCCCAAGTCTCTCGTATTTATCGATATTAAGCATTACATATCTGGCCACTTCGAATATCAATAAGGACGGCAATGTCATAATACCGAGTTTAACAAAGAGAGTCTTGGCTGGTTCATCACTAGCCACACGGGCTACTATTCTCACAGCACGCTTTTGCATGCGAAAGGCTCGCTCCCACTCTGCCGCACGACCCCACAGTTCCAGACCGTACTGAGCTAGAGACTGGACCGAGGAAAAATAACATGATCGCACTACTTCAGTCGGCAAGGTCGAACTGAGTCGACTCAACGCGAAACACGCTCCTCCCAATTTTCCACATAATTTGTCGATGTGGATGTGGGTGTCGTACAAGACGACTAATGTTTTTGATGTCAAATATCTGGAGCCTACGTAGACTGGAAAATGAGCAGCAGCGTTTTCCATTTTTATATTTATAACCCGCCTGCAATAACCTCCCATTTCGTAAGAGAGGCCCTAAGTACTGCAGTGAACTGTTATGGGCTGTGAAGAAGACATAGAAAAGGGCCCTGGCATAGTGAGACCGATAACCAAAGTTAAGCAACGCACGCAATCCGAGAAATGGATGGGTGACCGTTTCGTACATTAAGGCTAGTCGATCATTAGCACCGACGAACTCGCCATTCGTTAGGTTGGTGTGCCTCTGTTACCGAACCGTACTAAACCGTTGGCGAAGTTATGTCATTATTATGTCAACCTTTACCTTTATTGACTGACAAGAAACATTTCACTTTGCAGCGATAATATACGTTCAGGGGACCCACAACGTTGGTGAGCCCGTGCACAATGAAGCACAAAAAAATAATTTTAGTAACCTATTCTTCGACTATTCGTAGCTACAATACTTATAGCGCCCACAAAAGATGATTATCGCTACTATCACAACAAAGTGGAATCGTTGCAATTGTACTCGATGACGTAGGATAACCTACGGCGCCCTCGTCCCCCGTTGAGACCCTGAGATTGATTGAACAGTCTCGATCGGCACCACGTAACAGAGGTGTTACAACTTAGATAATTAACGTAGCGAAGTTGACACCAAATGTTATACAACGCGTAGGTGAATTATAATCCTCCGGTACATACAACCTATTAACAAATTGGCCGCCTATTTGTCCATATGTATTTATCCCATCCTTACATCAGCTAATGCGAATATCAAACTTAAACTAAATGGAGCTAATGAAGCGTAAGATTCTGGGGGCCTCGAGGGTGACACGTTTCCGATATTCCGCCTTATTTAATTTTAGAAGGCAACACCAATAACTATTAAATTTATATTTGATATATTGATGAAAGTTTTTGTAGACTACACAATTTGTCTCAATCGTAATGGAGTTAATTGAATATTAATAGTACAATATGTGAGTTAAATAAAATTAGCAGACTTGGACCCCCTGTTGTTGTTGGTCAGAATGTTGGATTTTCATCAATAAAACAGCATTATTTTGACAGTGATAACACCATAATCGCCGCCTTTTTTCGGTGAATTGCAGATTCGGCAGATGGCAGATGGCGGTGGCGCCGATTGGTGACCTAAACTCTTACCTGGCAGTCTTGCTTCCAGAATTTCCGTTAGCGTTATCCAGCTTCAAGTTATTGTTATTGAGCAGTGTGTTCTCCATGGTCGGGCTAGCTGACGGTCTGGTGGTGTCAGCTGGCGCTTTGCTGTGCCCAGCTGATGCCATAGTCGAGGTCGTGGAAGTAGCGGCCGTGGTGGAGGCTGGGCTGCTGATGGCACCGCTGTAGAGGCTCAGGAATGATGATGCCACAGCCGATGTGGCGGTTGTGTCGATGGCCTGGGGGGTGCGTAAAAAAGTGGTGAAGGGCACGTGTTGAGACATGGAATGGTTTTGGTTTTTTTATTGATTTTGGTTCGTGTACTAGTTTTAGTACCAGGTGGGCTGTCTGCTTGTTTGTCACTGACTACAGTCAACAGCACATCGATTTATAAAAAAACAGTATAAGATGAGCTAGCGTCTCTCTAGACGTGCATAGCCACGACAGATCCTTTTATACTGGTGTATTGTAGGTTCAGCATATCGACCCAAAACCATTATAAGATGAGACAGCGTCTCTATAGACGTGCATAGAAACGATAGCTCCTTTTATACTGGATGCTGTAGGTCGATATCTGTCTTCTGTACCATAAAGAAGTCTAATGTAATTTGTCTTTTTCTACAAAACCGTACTTTACATGTAATTGTAGACTGTGAGGGCCCTATCCTATATGAATTATCCTACGTCATAGAGTACATAGAGTACAAGAAAAATTCCTTCAAAAATTTAAAAACTATATATAATATATATGTATATACTATATATATACTATCGCTGCAAAGTGGAATTTCTCTTGTACTCGATGACGTAGCATAACCTACGGCACCTTCACAGTCTATTACAGTGTGATTTTCAACCTTACAGGGTTAGGAATAAGGTCTCTAAATCTAGAGGCTATCTAAAGAGGGCATTAATGTGTCATAGAGTGTGTCAAAAGCCCCCGAACCCTGACGGTCCCAAGGTCTACATGATCCCACTAACCATGGGGGTGGGTACTGTGGGCATCGGCTGGCTTACGGGGTCGAGTCCGAGGCGCATGCGCTTAGCGTTGAGGCTCTCGTTCTCGCACGCCTGCGCGAGGATGTGCTCAGCCTGCACGGAGGTCAGGTGCGCGGGAGTCGGTCGCACCTGTGTGGGGGAAGGTGGGTTAGATACGGCTTGGAAAATTATCTTGCCGCTAATGTGCTGGTTGTGCTCTCGCACACGAGGGCCCTGGGTCCGCCTTGACCATGATCCAGGATTTGGCAGATCAGGTAATTACAGTGGAGCGACTGCCACCTGGTGGAATTCAACCCCTCTAAGACGCAGGTCTGCGCATTTTCCGCCAAAAAGGATCCTTTTGTCATGGTGCCGCAGTTCCAAGGAACATCCCTCTCCATCTCAAAAAGTATCGGGATCCTTGGTGTCGACATATCAGACGACGTACGGTTCCGAAGTCACCTGGAGTGTAAGGCTAAACTAGCCTCGAAAAAACTTGGTGTGCTTAACCGGTCTAAGCGATACTTCACCCCAGAACAGCGTCTGTTGCTGTATAAGGCACAGGTGCGGCCACATATGGAGTATTGTTCCCATCTTTGGGCCGGGGAAACCGCCGACCTGCTTAATCACTTGGATTCTATACAGAGGCGCGCCGTACGAATTGTCGACGATACCGTACTGACAGGCAAGTTGGAACCACTGGCTGATCGAAGGGACTTTGGCTCCCTGTGTGTGTTCTACCGGCTGTACAATGGGGAGTGTTCTGAGGAATTATTTGATCTGGTGCCCACAGCACAATTCCGCAATCGCACCACCCGCCGTGGGCTGGGTACTCATCCCCATTACGTGGACCCTCTAGTGGTGTCCACGCGAAGATTCGAAAGAACGTTTCTCGCTCGTACGATTCGGATGTGGAATGAGCTCCCAGCAACGGTGTTTCCTTTGGCCTATGACATGGGATCGTTCAAGAGGTATATTAGAGGTCTCCTTAGAGGCGGGCAACGCATTGGTAGCACCCCTGGTGATGCTGATGTCCATAGGCGGCGGTGACCACTTTCCATCAGGTGGCCCGCATGCCTGTTTGTCTGCCGGATAACATAAAAAAAAAAAAAAAAAAAAACCTGACCTCCGTGACTGTATTCATAGGAGAACCGGACAAGATTGAATTATGGTTACACATTCAGTCGCCTGAATGAAACGTCGGTGGCCGAGTGGTTATTGTATCCGGCATGTAAGTGACAGGTACCAGGTTCGAATCCCACTGCGGCCATGTACCAATGACTCTTTTCTGATTTATGTAACCGTTGTTAATGCTAACCGATGCTCTTACTGTGAGGGAAAACATCGCGATGCAACCTACACATTCAGCCGACTGAATGTGTAACCATTATTCAATCTAAGTAGGTTTCCCTGCTAGCAGTGTTACGAAGGTCAGATGGCAGTCGCTCCACTGTAATTACCTGACTGCCAAATCCTGGATCATGGTCAAGGCGGACCCCGAGCCCTCGTGCGCGAGAGCACAACCGAGACAATTATGATTATTTATTCAGTCCCCTTAATGTACAGATTTCATCGCAATGTTTCCCTCACCGTAAGAGCATCGGTTATCCTTCAGTTAGTTTGATTAACTGATAATCGTCCCAATGATTCACACTTCGACATGTAGGGCACACCTGTTTAGGTGTTACCAATTGGTATACGGCATTGACATACCACTGCATCGTGACGTTACAGTTCATACGAGATCCCATGCCCACGCGGCAACACCGGATGCCAGGCAGACTGATTCGAGCAGACGATGGAAGCGGGGGCGGGAAAATGCACCTCGCTGGCGCAAAATAGACTTATAAGTCTCAGTTCTCAGAAAAGGGATCTCAAATGACAAATAAATTAAGTTGCTATTATAAATAAATATGCTTGGACAAATTCACACAGCGCCATGTTGCCCCAAAGGAAGCAAAGCTTGTGTTATGTTTGATAACTGACTTATTGTACATACTACACAGACCCGTAACAGAAATTAAAATTTATCATTTCAATTTCTGCTCGACCGGAAATCGAACCCGGGACCATTGCGTGCCGACCGGCATGTTAACCAACTGCACCACTTAGGTCGTCAGCTATTCATTTGCTTCCATAAAGATGATATAATAACATTGTTATGTATGTATATACAATACGGATCCGATTGGGCGCAGCATTTTGGGAGGAGGATTATTTGCTTTGTCACATATTGTCCCGTTAGCAAATCGTCCCGTTAGTTAATCGTCCCGCAAACGCGCCTTGTCCCGTTCGCGGTATTTGTGCGATCGCCCTTGCTACGTCGGAATACGACCCTCATCATTGAGGGACCAATTGAGGAGTAGGATATCGATTGAGAGAGTTGGGCACAAGCCAACTTTCAAATACTTAAAAGTTTAAATCAGCTTTCGTTTAATATACCGGGTCATCATTTTGATAAACGATAAGTATGATGTCTAGTACCTAAGATATATAATGGTTGGTATCACTTTCAGAATATAGGATCAAGGAAGTTTTGTGAGCGTCGTAGCAATGTGGTCTCTGCCTACCTCCAGGGATCTTTTAGGGAGAGGTCGCGCGGTCAGGCGTTCCGCGTTCCCTGTCTGCGCTCGTTGGCTTATGTGTCGTTGTAGACATACCCACACAACAGGCGGACAGACCGCGTCGGTAAACCAGAACAAATTGGAACTTAGAACGAGAAAGCGGATCGCCTGGTCGTATGACCGCCCTCTGTCTGAAAGATTCCTAAGTGAAAGAGGCGTGACGTCATACTCGTATCTCGGATTGTAGGTACCAAAGCCGTGGTAAGATACCTTACCACCACGTACGGTTCGGCAAAGACCGAACAATTAAAGAACCTCGTGGAGAATAATAACCACCACTGGACCTGGACATCCTACAACAATGTTTACATGCCTGGACCTGTACACAACATGAACCAACGGAACCTCTGATCGGACCCTCACCGCGGCATCCCAGGCGTTGCCAGCTGTTGCGCTGCCGTTCCCTGACGCAGGCAAGTCCCCTCGGACCTTCTTATTCCGCCTGCAGCTCTTCAGATACGTCCGAATGCGCTTGCGAGCCCTTTCGGCGAACTCCGGGAACTGACGGGTGCAGGAGTCTATTATGGCCTGAATCTTCTCCTTCGGTTGCTTGGAGATAGGCACTATCCTGTCCAGGTTCTCGTCGACGAAGAGGCGGACGAACATCTGGAATTTCCAAGGGAGGGGTTAGAGATAGGTCGCGGGTGTTAATGTTAGGAAATGTCATGAGTCCCAATTAACCTTCTCGCCATTCCTGGCCGGCGAGTATATACCTAGTTCTATCTGTAAATACCCACCCACGATGAAAAAGGTATTACGAACGGGTCACGTATCTTCTATATGGCTAAAGATGACGGACGAACATCTAAAATTTTCTACGGGATCGTTTAATGAAGTGTTTTAAATCAGATTGTGATTACTGTTTTTCGTTTATTTATGTAAATAAAAAATTGAGGGCGGCTTGCACGAAATTCTTAAACGCATTTAAGCTGATACTTAAAAAAAACGTCATTCAACAAAACGTTTATTTATTTATTAAACATCATTCTTAAACGTGTTTAAGAATTCGATGCAAGCTTTGCTTAATTATGTAAATAAAACAAATTGCTATTGGCCACTTGAGCGGCTTCTAACATCAGACATTCAACATCAGAGGTATCGCATGATACTTCACACGGTGATAAAAAGAAAAGTAGGTATACATATTTCACCTGCGTTGCTCTGATTAGGTAGAATTCAAATTTAAAAATGTTTTGCGTCAAATCCAAAGGGCATGTCTTCTAATATGTTCCTATTACTTTTATAAGTCATATGTATGTGTGGAATAAATTAATTTAAATTTGAAAATAAATAACACTCTCATTAAACCTTGTGTATTGGATGCACTCTGCTGGTTCCAACATATTCATTATTGCTAAAACGACCTGTTGAGGTATTACCTATTGTTTTTTATAATACACGATAAGATATTTAACAAACCGATCATGGCTTAGGTGCATAGTAAACTAAAGTATATGCTAATGCATACTCTTATGTAAGGTCACCTCTTAGCTAAGCATTCTTTCTAACAAATGAATGAATCATTAAGAATTTCAATGTTTTCCCCGTATATAATCTAAACAAATCTCATGGATTTGAAATAATCGATTGCTTGTGTGTTTTCCATTTTTCTGAATGCATAGCGTATGATGGAACGTGAGACAGACCTATGCTTATGTCGATCCTACCCATCCCTTTATGTTAGCATCCTGCCATCCATGATGGCAACCAGATACCGCAAAATTTACAAATTAACATTGTTGGTCTCTAACTCCTCCTTTCAAACTACTAAATTAAATTCTGTTAGAAAATGGACGAGTAGGTACCTAAATGAACTAGGAAGAACCTCACCCGCTCAAGTTAAAACACATAGAAAAAGTTGCATGGCTACTAGGGAATACGTCGCCAATGGAACATATCAAGAGCGAGATGTAAAAGCCCCAAACAATATGTACAGTTACCCGTAGAGTGAACGGCAGCCCCAGCACATTCATTCTGCAGCTGACTGTACCACACAATTGTCTACTATTTGTCAGTGTCAGAATATTCTCTACAGTCGATGGGCTGACGTGTGAGGCACTGTCTTAATTGGCAACGGTCGTACGACCATGGTCGTGCCACGGGCGGTTTTGAGGTCTCCTATTGGTCGGGCGTGCCCGTCGTACGACGATTGTCGCACAACCGTTGCCAATTAGGACATCGCTTGAGTGTATGTATGTGTATGAGACTTACATTAAAAGCCTTCAGCCGCTCAGGATCATGGTGCTGAGGGTCCACCCGGTCGTCACTGTCATCGTCCGAGGCGCCGCCGTCATCATCGTCCTTGGTCCGGTCCGACGATGACGTCTCGTCGTGAGTCGATGCCGGCTCCATGCCCGATACTGACCCCACGTGGATCGGGCTCTAGGGGTAACAAATGATATTGATGTGGGGACGAAATTGGGGTAAAGCAGTGTAGGGTATGGTAGAGAAGATCCAGCATTAGTGTGGAGGAATATTGGGTCTATTCTGCCGTGTGTGTCTAACAAAGCAAATCAATCTCTTCGTCATCATCACAGCCCATTACAGTTCACTGCAGGACTTAGGTCCTCTCATATTAGAGGGGAGATTATTGCTATCAGCTCCACGCTTGGCAGGCGGGTTGGAGATCGCAATGATGTAAATATAGAAATGGAAAACTCTGCTGCCCAATTTCCCGTCTTCGGAGACTCTAGAACTTTGCCTCGTAAACATTAGTCGTCTTGTACGACACCCACGAGTGTAAGGGGTTGGTGCTATTCTACTCTACCGGACACCACACGGCCAATATCTTGTATTACCTTCGAATTTTCGGTGTTGTATTTAGTCGTTAAATGCGACTAATTTAACTGTACCTAAGAGGCTTGCTTAGAGCCTAAACCTAGATAGGATCGCCTCAAGAATAGCGAGAAGCCGCTGCCGGCTGCGAACATTGTCTAACGTTCGTTTTAATTCGTTACTCGCTAGGCGATTAGCTAGGCTCTACACTCTAGGGTGCTTAACAGGCCACCTGTCAGTGCGGACATAACAACAACGACCAATAGAATTCTAACAAAGTTTAGGATTTTCCATTGACATTCATTGCATTAACAGCTAGATTAGCTACGATTTCCGCAGACCAGAAAATCAGCAGTGGCATTTATTGTTGTCTTATCTTCAAAACTACGAATTCTAAACCATTTGGCTGGTCTGCCAGGATACTAATAAAATATATATGAAGAATATACTTTGCGAAAGAGACTGTTCTAGAGTAATGGTGAAAACTCCGCCACTAAAACTGTTGTCTTTGTTTGTGTCAATACCTCATTCATGCTTACGAGTCACAAACATTTCATTGATTTTGTGCATCCACTTAATCATCATCATCACAACCCATGACAGACTTAGGGCCTCTCCCACGAAAGGGGATTGCCATAATCGCCACGCTTGGCAGGCGGGTTGGAGATTGCAGTGTTATAAATATATAAATGGAAAACGCTGCTGCCCATTTTCCAGCCAACGAAGACTCTTAGATCTTTTGCCTCGAAAACATTAGTCGCCTTGTATGACACCCACGAGTGTAAGGGGTGCTATTCTACTCTGCTGGACACCACACGGCCAAACACCTACTATATACTATAAATAACAATAAAAAACCAGTAGATATAATGAAACGCTGCTCAACCTTAAAACTCACCGAGTGTCCGGTAGCCAGAGGCGTTGGAGGCTTCGGGGGTTTGGAGCCGAGTCCCAAAGCGCTGTGGTAGGACGCCCAGAGGTCCGCCATGCTGTCGGCACCGCTTTCCGACATGTCGCCGTTGCGGCCTGCAAGAGGCCATCAGGTATACACACTCTTTCGGTATAGGCGGATTTGAGTAACAGCAAGTATATGGAAAAACAGTGCTATACTATGACTAAAGGACTCTACAGTCTACATACGATACTATGGCCGCTTTACCCGCGAAAGAACAGTTCTTATTTCGACGGCTTCGAGTTCGACGCCGGCGCACTGTGGCAGGTTAGGGGTAGCACGTGGTAGATAGTCATTCAACGAGTTATCTGAGCACTTAGATCATATTATCGTATAGTCATTTGGCCAATTAATGTAAGGACTGTACCCCCAGAGGTCCATCATCTCCAATGAGTGCCGATGCATCTAGCATCCGCCTACAGACTATGGCCTACTATCGTATGGTTACCGATTAGCAGTCTCCACTCAACAACTCAATCGACCGTACAACTGATACTTTGAATTGACATTTTGATTGTAATTCTATTGTGGACTAAATTACACGGCAGTCTCTTAGTAGATTTTAGAAGGCAACACCGTTATTTATTTATTTATTCTTTGTACAACATTACATTTGTTATCTATTCAATTGAATGTCAGTTACGATTCTAATCTCTCTATTAATAAAAGTCTCAATTGTAATAAAGTCGCATGTGAGTTAAATAACATTAGCAGACTTGAGCCTCATGAAACGTGCAGCCACAGAACAGAAAGGAAGCCGAAAACACGTAAAAGCTGTAATAGTTGACGCGACTCTATAGTCCGTTTTCGTAATTTTAAATTCATAATTGGATACGAAAAAGGGAATTATTTTTCGCTGTATGTATTTACCTATGTCTATCATTTAACATTACTTACTAACCGACGTTCTTACGGTGTACGAAAATATCGTGATAAAACCTGCACATTCAGACGACTGAATGTGTAGCCATGATCCAATATGGTCAAGTTCCACTGGGAGCAGGGTCACGGAGGTCAGATGACAGTCGCTCCACTGTAATTACCTGATCTGCCAAATTTTGATCATGGTCAAGGAGAACCCCGGGCCCTCGTGCGCGAGAGCACAACCGGGACATTAACTCCAAGATGACGTATGTACCTATGTTAATTACAAATTATTGTTGTCATGCCATCCATGAACACCTACGTTGTAAACAAGAAAAGTGACAGTAAGAAATTAACAGCAACTGTAGTAATTTGTACTGTCACTGGAACAAGTCAATGTATAAATCTCTCGAAAGCACAACTAAATTATTTTCTTGTTGTATCCGTAATGAGATTACCAGTGGTAGATATGTTAATCCTGAAACTAGTACCAGACGATCCGTTTTGGCTGGAACCGACCAACTGTCAGTTGCAGTTGATACTAATCCTTACGAAATACAAAATAAAGTCGCTTTTGGATTAATTCGGATGCGCGGGCGAGCCGACCTTGGTCGGACGACCGACCACCTCCTCCGCACTCGAAAGCGACTTACTTTAATGTTGCGTAAGGATTAGTATCAACTGCGACTGACGGTTGGTCGGCTCCAGCCAAAACGGATCGTCTGTTACTAGTAAAATTATACTAGTAAAGCCTTAGGAGTCCGCCTGGATGGGTGGGTGGGTACCATCACAAGTGCTGCACTTGTGTTATTGTGGTCCGGTTTGAAGGAAAAGTTAAGACAGCATAATTACAGGCGTGAGACATAGGTGCCGACTACCCGTATTCAAAAACCTTACTATGTGATCCGGCTCTATGAGAGTCGGATTTGGCCGATCAGGTAATTACAGTGAAGCGACTGCCATCTGACCTCCGTGACTCTGCTAGCAGGGGAACCTGACCTGATTGGATCATGGTTACAAATTCAGTCGCCTAAATGTGCAGGTTTCTTCATGATGTTTTCTTTCACCGTAAGAGCATTGGTTAGCAAACTCAGAAAAGAGTCGCGTACATGGTGGCAGTGGGATTCGAATGCGGTACCTCTCGCTTACGAGTCGGATACCTTACCACTCCGCCACCGAAATCTAACATGTGTAACTGGGGCTTAAGCTTTCAGTCCTCACAGGGACAACGCACCTGCGTTCCTACGTGTTTGTTACATGCAACCTATGGTCACAAATCGTAGATGTTATTGGCGACAGTTACCACTTACCATCTAGGGAAGACTCCTTTTTCACTGAGTTTGTACAAAAGGAACAAATTAGGTAAGTTACAAATATCAGTGTGGGATTAAAATAATCGGGTGCTTTAATATTAAAATGCCTTGTGAAAGAGTAATTTCGCTTACTTAGCTTCATTCTATGTAATGATTATGAGTTTTGTTTTAGCCAAGTAATCCATTTCTGCAGTAAACGCAAACATCTAAGTTAGGTAGGTAGGTCTGGTTAGGTTAGGGCGATTCTCGCGTTTTCGACATTAGAATTCGACAGTTTCTCTAGCCACATATCTGGGGCCTAATTCTTGCCCTGTGACATCTCGAATCCGACATTTTCTCTAGCCAAAAAACTGTATTAAAACGTCACTAATATTCATATTCATATTATTTATTTGGTAATATAAAATACATGTAAATATTTCACTGAAATGAATCTCTATTGCAAGCAAAAAACTAATCTCATCGATATTCGCTAATCCTTTATTTGTCGAAGATCGTTTCAAAAAACATTTTAATATAGATAACTTAGAGAGCAAAACATTCCACTTTGATTTGCTCTCACGCTTTTTGCTTCTGAATTTGGACGACTGAATTCAGCCAAATGTAGTAAGCGCATTAGACCTAAAATACACTCTATGTAGGAGACGAGTTCGGACTCATTGAACGTTTTATAGAGCCGTTAGTAACAGACGAGCGACGATGGACGTGCTGCACTACCCGCGTTCAGCAGAATAAGGGTTGAAGGCATGTAATTACGTCTCCCTCTATTTGTGTCTATGGCCATTGACAATCCTATAATTTTAATCAATTTTTTTTTATTGGAACGGCCTCGGACCTAAGCGTCCATAGTTTCGCATGCATAGTTTAGTTACCGAGGCAGAAATTAACTATGTGCCCCAAGGGAGCGGTGCATCTGCCTCTAAATGTCAGCCCCAACGAGGCCTGCCTATAAATAATTTGAGAGAAGGTGCTAGCGGGCTATGCGCCCCTGGTAACGTGGCTCCCGATAAGGTGAGCGAGAAAAAATGCCATGGAATTATGCAAGCCGTTGCTTAATTAAACAGCTAAAAGAGCATGCTAGCATATCGTCAAAGAAAATATTTTTCATCAAAGTGTATGAAGTAATATACGGCGTTCTCGGAAAATTTGAAAAGTGCTTGCACGGCATTTTTTCCGGAAAGGAAAAAGAAAGTGACGTGTGAAAATACATATTTTGTTTAATGCGAAAAGGCTCTTTCCAATAATACACACAAAGGAATATTTTACTCTGTGAGGGGATTATATACTTAAATATTAAAATAAACACTGAAAATAGTTTACCTTGCGCCTGGCTCTGGTAATTCCATGCCAGCAACATCATTTTCAACTTCTCAGCATCTTTCGCGAAGGCCTGACCTGCACCAGATCACATTCGCCAATCAATTTCAATTATTCAAATTTTGGAACTTTAGAACACGTTCGAATTTAAGAAGTAATAAAGCCAATGGTTTGGTCGGTATTGTGTGCCAGTATTATTTACCATAATTCATGTTATGACGGCACAAAATACCAACGTAGTTATAATTGATTTGATGCAAGTGGCTGCAACACCTAAATAATTTTTGTGATTGCTTATTTTAGTTATTGAATTATTGCAATACTTACTAGTAAAGTTGTCGTCGTCGGTCATGTCTGCTGGGTCTGGTGTTAGGTTATCCTGCAACAAAATAGAAATAAAATTATAATAATCTGTAGATACTTAGATTTCATACTGCATAGAAATTACAAGTTCATCTCGCATAACTAGTTTTGTCACCACCGAGTTGAGTCTTCATTTATTTAGTTAATATTTTATTGTTGATCATAATTAATTCAATTCAATTTTATGTCTAAATTATATTAGTGTCAGACATGCAATTTACTGTCGTCGCCGATTTAGCAAAAATAATTTATTGTTATCATCGTCAACATTTCAGTCTTAGTTCGCGTTCCAATACTAATAAGTATAAGTATACAAAGTTTTTTCTCTCCACGCTTAAACTCAGGCGGCGGGTGAACAGACGAGGACTGGCGAGTTAAAGCCGTTAACCCGTCCAAACCCCAACTCTATTTATACGAGCCAGCGATTGTCGAAAACTTATCCCTGCTCTGCCCAAAATATCCCGCTACCAGGAACGCAGCAGCTCGAAGCGTAACTTTAAATAATTAATAAATAAGCGAAATGGCCGCAGCACGGGTCAACGCTCGGTTCTGCGGACGCAAATCGATAGTGCTTGGACAAGCCACTAGCTACTAAATATAGCTAGCACCAGCTCGGGCTGACTGCCTGACCTCGCGGTACCCTGGATGGCATGCGGGACAGTTATTAGCCCCGCAGCTGCCCGAGCCAACCAATTCCAGTTTGTATTTTTTTAAGTTTTCGCTTTTTTGTTGGTTGGCGGCAGTTTTTCAGATGCATACTTAGGTTACAAGGTATGAATTATGGGTCGAGGTGAGCTTTCGTTTATCTTTTGGCTTTTAAAGTTTGTTATCGGGTAAAGGTCGTTGTTTGACAATTCCTTCCCTCAGAGAGAAAGTTATTAGTCCTGTATTATTTCCCGTTTAGCCAGATCCACGGTAACAAACAATAGAATAAAAAATAAAATAAATATGTTTGGATAAATTCACCCGGGCCATCTAGCCCCAAACTAAGCTAAGCTTGTGTTAAGGGTGTTAGATAACTGATAAACTACTAACATTTTTTTTTAAATACATTCTTATTATACATACTACACCCAGACCCGAAACCGAATAAAAAATTAATAAATTAAATTTCTGCTCGGCCGGGAATCGAAGGCACCTCTGCGTGGTAGACCGGACGTTAACCAACGGAACCACTCACGTCGTAACAAACGATGTTACGTAAGTATCATTTAAGATAAAAAAATTTAAGCTAAGAGAATTTAACTCTACATACGGTATTCCGTGATATTCCATATCCCAGGTACAAGTTTCGTTTATCAGTTACATTTTACTTTAGGTTCTAGAATACTCCTTATTCAAAATCGAGCAACTTTTAGAGCTATAGAAATATATTGCAGTCGTTAAGCAGGTGGTGTTGCACAACGAGAAAGCAATTAGATGGTACATGCTCTGTGATGGATGACAAGAAATAGATTGATCTTTCGGGCCTCAGAGCCTCATTTCACCAGATTATCGTTACAACTGCGGTAATTGGATGTCCAGCGCTCAGTCTTTGAAGAGAAGATATTGTTATAGCTGTCTTTAAAAAGCTGTTGCGACTCTTTTAGCCTCGAATTTGGAGGGAAATTCTGGTGGTTTAACATTTCAATATTGTATTAGCTCTCCTTAACTGTCTGTTGTTACTCTTTACAGCCCTTATTCGGAGGGCAACGCTCTTGGTTTAATATTTCTATGCTACAGGCTACTCTCCGGCCGTTAGGTGCTGCAATACCGGCAAGCGGATATGAGATAATAAGTGGGATAGGTCTCAGGCACCCCGTTATCATCCGCCAGGTGTCGTTGATAATAGTTTCAACGTGTAAGTCGCCAATGTAGTGTACTTATTATTTACATTTTTGGCTTATAATTTCAGTTGGACGCGGACAAATGAATCCGGAGAGCGTGTACCCATGTGGGAACAGCAATGAGTAGCCTAAGGTTGCTAACTTTTTAATTCCTGGGAAACAGAATCCCTCCAAGAAGCCTGCTAACGTCCATAGAGTCTAAGAGACTGGAGGGAATTGAGCCGGGTAAATTAGCTAGCCCCGCTTAGGTATGCTAACATTATGAGCTAGCCTTACATACAAAGGACCAAATTACTGTCCAAAAAAAGGGGGAAAAAGCAGCCCATCATTATACCTATAGGTCCCTAAAAAGTGTCTTTTCAAACCTTCACCATCATCCCTAGATCAACTATACCAGAACCCATAAAAAATAAAAAATAATCATGGCGTCAGCGGGCCCGGAGTCCGCCTTGACCGTGATCCAGATTTGGCAGATCAGGTAATTACAGTGGACCGACTACCATCTGACCTCCGACCCTGCTACAAGCCGAACCTGATCAGATTGGATCATCAACACAATCATTCAGTCGCCTGAATGTGCAGGTTTTCATCACGATGTTTCCCTCACCGTAAGAGCATCGGTTAGCATTAACCGGACACAGTGTTTTGTGAAGTGTGTTTTTTTTTTTTGGAAATTTTTTATTGTATTTCAAAATTATTGTATCATGGCGTCCTGTGTGATAAATATTTTTTTTTCTTTCTTTCTTTTATTACAGTTAATACACCAGAACCACACACGTATTTTTTCCCACAACCAGTACCGTGTGTACCAGGGCAGCATAACGCGACAGCGCACTCGCACACAATGGCCCTTACAGACGCAGGGGGAGCGCAGAATGACCGACTAAACATCCGTATGAATGGACGCGGACAAATCCCCCGGGACGGCGCACGAGAGCGTATGTAAATACGCTTGTTTCGTGAAGCCGCGCCGGTAGGATGGCGCTTCGTGATATTATTCGAATAAAATTAAATAAATACCGTGGTGTATGGTGTCCGGCACGGTAGAATAGCACTAACCCCTTACACTCGTAGGTGTCGTACAAGGCGACTATTGTTTTTGAGGCAAAAGATCCTCGTCTCCGTAGGCTGGGAAATGGGCAGCGGCGTTTTCCATTGTTATATCTAAAACACTGCGATCTCTAACCCGCTTGCTAAGCGAGGGGATTATGGCAATAACCTCCCAATGGACTCTTTTGCAGCTATTTTTGTCTAATTACCAAAAAAGCCAAGAGCCAAGCTAATGAAATCTACCAACGGGTACAGCAACGTGAAAAAAGTCGCGCCAGGCAGCGAGCTCAAAAAAATGACTTATTAATAAAAAAAATTCAATTGATGAAAATGTATCTTAAAAATGAACTAACACGCCGCCTACACACAAGAAAAGGCAACTAATGCCCCCTCACGATCACTGTCATTTTTCATCGTAACACATTTCTCCGACGAAAGCGCCATTCTACCACCCCCAGTATTGCAATGTCGACGAGGAGGCGACTTCACGAAAATACGCGAAAGCCCCCAACAGGTGGTCGCTTACTCTCGATACAACGTCATCAATTCCCCCCACCCCCACCGCCCCGCCAAACAAACGTTGAGAAACTAAGAGTTTTCGCTGTTATTGAAGGTTTTTGACTTTATTTTCATGGAATTGTTGGAGTTTGGAACTGGTTTGGGGGTTTCTATTAATTGATGGTATCCTGATATCGCTTACTGTCGATACAGCGTCATCAGTTCCCCCCGCGCCCCGCCGCCCGCCAAACAAACGTTGAGAAAGCAAGAGTTTTCGCTGTTATTGTAGGTTTTTTAGTTGATGTTCATGGAATTGAAAAAGAGAGGCAAAGGGAAACGAGCGAGCTTTGTTTTAAAATAGAGGGAGGGACCCTAGCAAGCGGTTTACCTAATGGTAAGATCACTGACGTCAGAGCCAGGGTTGCCAAAAAATTTCAAGAAGAATATAGGACATTGCAATTTAAGGTGTCAAAAAAACCTTGTACAGCCTTCGTAAAGGGCTTCAATTCCTTTACTCCACGATCCGTCAACGGCAAAAATAAAAAAAAATATGACGCCAAACAGATTTACAGCTTCAGAAATAACCGGTAAAGCTAATAATCTGTGATTGGCTTTAATTCTGTTAATTCATTGGCAGTGAACGAATGATCGCTCAGTATTTTTATCGACGACTGTTCATTGAATATTGAAACCGGCCATTAGTCTACTAATAACGGATACTACACGTCTACCTCCTCATGTACCCCTACCTACCCTTTTTTTCTTGCTTTTAAAACTTCCTCTGGAATCACTATCTATTTTCGCAAACCGCATTAAAATATCTACGCGTACATAGGGTCAGACGGCGGGAAGCGACTTTGTTTATACTATGTATAGATACTCAATATTTATATGTAAGACAACGTTCAACTTCCAACTGATAACACAGCAGAAATTCATAGATTGGAACACTGTCTCCGTCGCTTACGCACATTCCTCTATAAACTGCACTTTGCTTAGCTGACTAAGTAAAAAAACCGTTGGCAAAATTCGCAGTACACACTTGCGGCGCTGACCTGGATTCTGTTTACATAAATTCCATAGTATAAGCAACAATTTCGTAAACTTTACTGCGTTGACCACCCAAAGTAACGCAGCAGAATTCCTAACACTATTTGGTCACGAATTTCTTTGTCACTAAAACTAATAAGTAAGAAGGTAATCATCATCACAGCCCGTAACAGTCCACTGCAGGACTAAGGGCCTCTCCCACGAAAGGGGAGGTTATTGCCATAATCTCCACGCTTGGCAGGCGGGTTGGAGATCGCAGTGTTTAAATATAATAATGGAAAATGCCGCTGCCCATTTTCCAGACTACGGAGAAGGTAATATTTTAGGATATTATCGAACAGGAATAGGACAGGAATTAGGAATCGAATAACCCATTTGTTCCAACCCAACGCGAACTCGACTCGGTTATATGGACCACAACTAACAAAATTAAAGAAAATTGAAAATTATGTGGCAATTAGCATGACGCTTAGTTACGAGTACCTATGGTTATTGGTATCAGGAAAGAGGTCCCGCGGGAGGCATAAGACGCGATTGATTGATATCGCCGAGGCAAAAGCTCGGATGATAATGATGATGATATACTATGGTTCTCGCATAGTCATCGTATATAGAAAACTACATAGCTTTTCTCGCAAGAAACCACATTAAATTTCGGGAAACCACATTAAATTTCAAGAATTACAGCCTTTGCGTTATTCTAGGTTGTAATTGTACGTTACATAATTGTATCAAAATCCGATCTTTGGAAGAATTGAGTAAGTTTTATGTGAAAGTAACAAACATATATCCTAACAAAGTTTCGAGAATAGAATAGAATGATAAGAAGCAGCATCTAATGATCACTTCGTCTCACGCATGCAGATCTGCGCCATCAAAACCCCGAAACGCAATCGACCCAATTATATACATATTCTGTTAGATAATAACAGCAATGGTCAAGCTACAAACCTATTATACAGCCTATATACAGCTAACCAGGTGTGCATACGTATGTTAGGGGGTGACAGAGACGAGCCAGTATCGACCGTCTTGAGGGCGGGGGCCAAGACCGCATCTGCTATGCGGGCAGCGGGCACTAAATATCCGTTGACCCTTCATGTTATATGCCTGGTACCTATTACCTATATTAGGTACATATTGTGCATGTAAGATACTGACGGACTGACGTTCGGTATGTGCAGGTGCGGTAGAATTGCTAAGTGCGATGCTAATGCTTATCCAGTGGTATTAGAGGCAGCCTTTTTTAATGGCGTCTTTGTGACATACGAACAGACAGACAAATTGACTATAGTAAATGTCAGAAATAAAACAGAAACTATGTATGTGATAATTGTGATTATAGCCGTGACCGCCGCTTACGCTACTTTGTAACTGTAGAAAGAAAACTCGTACTTACTATTATAATTTCATGAGATGTCAATAATAATTGGAGTAGAGTTTATCAGAGCTGTTACACTTCAATGAAAATGAAGAGGCATGTTATTATCTGCGTGCTACCAGAAAAATATGAAAACTATCAAAGTAAATCGAATAACATCTCTCGAGCGAATTAGCGTTCAGAATGGAATGGAACACATATGGAATGCCACAAAAAATCTGACCGGTTGGCCACAGCTGGAACTAAGAATCGCCATTTTGAAATGTCATGTCAATTCCAACAACAGCGTCGCCGTCACCGTATCAAATAAGTGCATTTCGATTTCGAACCTACTTCGACACGCCAATGAATCACCGACTCAGTCGAAATACGTCGACGATCCAACAACCGGACCTCGCTTGCTCGGGTCGTGTGTAGCGAGCTGTCTAAGGCAGACAATATCGCGTGCTAGTCCCAGCCTGCCCAATACCGCTGGCAATTTAGCCCAGTAATTAATTATAGCTCAATGACAGATAAGGTGCGATGTAGCGTGCAGAGTGGGCTTAACTGCGCTTGTGTAGATTGACATGCGTGTGTAAACGCACCTTGTATATGCAAGTAAGATGTTTGAAGTAATATATGTAAATGCGTCATCATCATCATCTTGGCGTTAATGTCCCGGTTGTGCTCTCGCGTACGAGGGCCTGAGGTCCGCATTAACCATGATCCAGGATTTAGCAGAGTGACTGCCATTTGACCGTGACCCTGCTAACAGGGGAACCTGACCAGATTGAATCATGGTTACACATTCGGTCCCCTAAATGTGCAGGTTGCATCACGATGTTTTCCGTCACCGTAAGAGCATCGGTTAGCATTCAACTAATGTACATAACTCAGAAAAGAGTCATTGGTACATAGCCGTGGGATTAGAACCCGGTATCTCTCGCTTACGAGTCGGATACCTTAACCACTCGGCCACCAAAGCTCCAAATATGTGTGTGTGTAAACGTACGAAAAAGCATATTGTATATGCAAGTGAGGTGTTTGAAGTAATTTATGTAAATGTGTCATATTGGTAGTTAATTAGTCTTGTTGTATCTAGATTAATGGAATGTAGAGCACTAAAGGAGCCCCTTTACGGGCAATGACGGGTAATGACGGTCGGTTCGATAATCAATGAATCGTCATCGGTGAAAATTCGAGACAATCATCATAGTGTAAATTAAAGTCGCTTTCCGCATTTGTCTGTCTGTATTTCCGCTAACTCTTCCTAAACCAGGGATGGAGGGCAATCGTCCTCGATGTCTTTTCTTTCTTTCTTCTTTTTACGCGGACAAAGTCGAGAGAAAAATGTAGTCAACAATAAACTTGAAAATCTCTTTGGTATTTGTATCGGCACTCCTTTATGAGCAGTTTAAATGTTTTATCACAATATAATAAATTTTATATTCCATACTATGAAATTGAATGATTGTATAATTGTAGTGTGTGTAATATTTCACTTCAAACCTACGGCACCCTTAGTATTAGTAACATAAATTGTTTATCCCTCATCATCGTCACAGCCCATAACAGTCTACTGCAGGAGTTAGGGGCCACGAAAGTGGAGGTAATTGCCATAATCTCCACGCTTGGCGGGGTGGACATCGCAGTGTTATAAATATTACAATGGAAAAGCAGCTGCCCATTTTGCAGCCTACGGAGACTCTGTTACCTGGAAAACATTAGTCGCCTCGTACGACACCCACGAGTGTAAGGTTGGTATTCTACTCTGCCGGACACCACACGACCATATCGGTATCTATATCAGACATAACAATACACAGTGGCAAAATAATTTTAAATTCGTGTAGAATTCTGGTCACGAACGTGGTAAACCCAGGGGCTACATAATTGAAATAAAACCTACGCAAATTCTAGGTAATCATTACACAGGTTGATTTCAAATTGATGACACCAAGGGGTACAGTATGAATGTAATCGAGATAACAAATATGTCACTGGCCTTTTACTACGGCACCAATTCTAAAATAGCTGTATCATACAAAATTTAAAACGAATTCCGCCAAAATGTATGGACCAAATGACGGGTTTTAAGATCTATATCGGTTACCCAACTCATTTCATCCCCATCCCGAAGAAAATTCCAAAATTGTTTTTTAGGTATTTATTTATTTATTAAAACTTTACGCACTAAAGGTACACAAAGGTACAGTTTATGCACTTGGCGGACTTAAAGCTAAAGTAGCCTTATCTACCAGTCAACTGTGAAAAAATGTGTGAACGTGTGAAAATGGTAATGTGTTTAGTATATCCCTGTTGCAATAAGTAGGTTTCACCTACTTAGATTTAGCTTTGAACAATCATTAAAACAGACAGTGCTTTGAACTTTGTTGACTATGAATTTAGCTACCAAAGCTGACTTGAGTACTTATAAATTTTTAAAGCTACTGAAACCTTCCTAGTGAATTGGCGTGGGCGTTTATTAATAATCCATTGTACAACCCTTATACAGCCCTCTTTCTGTTTCAATGAATCGAGTTTATTCGTTTGTACTCGGTGGATTTTTGTAAAGCTTCGAAATATTATAGTACACACGACAGTACCTCAACCTAGCCTGTGTAGACTTAGGACAGTCTCTAGTTTTTACGTGAATATAGAGATGCCAGCTCTTTTTGCAAGCTTTTATTTCAAATGCAACGTTGTAAGTTGTCCATCAAAATTTGCAAAGCATTTTTCGACCATTTGTTGGTATCCGATTGAGCCGAAATTTGAATGACAATGCATTAATATGGTACCATGGAGCTGGTCTGATGACGGAGTCGGAAGGTGGCCATAGAAACTAATTTTAAATTATCAATTTCTTTTATTCTTGAACGCAATAAGATGACCGCATCGTGTTTGGGCTCTTTGGAAAAGCTTGTTATAAAAAAAGATTTTTCATTTGAGAACTTATTATACTGGTTGCGGTGAGTAGGTTGATAGCCCTCTCTACCATCGTAGTAGGTAGAGTCCATACGTTAACTAACTCTATGGTAGAGTCAGATTCAAATCAACCAAATGATTCAGTACTTTTCAACTGTGCTCAAATATACAAAATTAAATATTCGAATAAAATTAAAACTACATATACACCCAAAAACATTGAAAATTAGCTATGTTAGATAATCTTCACGGCTAAGAGAGGCAGGTTTTTTTTTGCTCTTTGATAAATACGTACCAATTCACACACGGTTACACATTTCAGGTTCGGGTGTCGAATTACCCGCATTCTTGAAGTTTAACACCATTCAGTATTCGAAAACTCAGCAATCACTTGCATGTTTACTATGTTTACAGAACTATAACTATAGGTATATATGCGCAATCAGCAAATAGTTGGGCTAGTAGTCTCGACAATACGGCCACGTACCTACTACCATCCTTGTCTACTTACCTTTATCTATCAGATACCTCTATCGGATACCTCGACAGAGCAAAAAAAACATCGCCAGTCTTATCCATGAAGGTATAATAAGACCACGCTAAGTCCGAATCGCTTATTAAAAAACATAAGTTTTTGAACATTCATAAAAGTCGTAACAAACAATTTGATTTTTGTAGGATTGTTTAATTTCGTGAGTTATGAAAAATATTGTTAAATAATGGGCAAAACAATTAAAAACGAAGTGCTGGAGGTAATTTTCAGCATGATTAATAATTTAGACCATCCAAAAGTACAAGTTCCAGCTAATAGTGACCAAATAACTGAATGTTTACAAGAAGGATTGACAAGGACTGACTATTACAGATTATCCCCAGATTGTTGCCATATCCACACTTTATAATTTTTACTACTGTCAGTCAATACGGTCTTATCGTGGTCCTATTATAGCTAACTTTCCAATCTTTTTGGATACCACCATCTGTGTTAATAATTGAAATAACCCTATCAATTGTCTTAAAAGCGGTGCTATTGCCCACCCATCAACACAAACGAATCACGCATCGGCTTTTATGAAAACCAATAATTCCGGCAAATAAATGGAGGCAGCCATCATTCGGACGCAGGTCATCCGGGCCGTGGATAAAATCGCTATATAACCTAGTTTTCGATACAAAATATCTGCAAAATTTCGGGCACCACCGCCTATGTACCCCAGCAGTATGTACCCCGTATGTACACGCTGATACATGGCCTATGTGCCACCCCGCGGCCTGGGCCCCATGCCCCCCTGAGCCCCCCGCGGACCGCGAACGCCGCGACCCATCGACATCGATATTATCGATACTCGACTATCGACACCCCCCGCTAATCGCCGACTTAATAGCTTAATTGGGACGAAATAGCGTCGTGCCGCGTTTTTCCTTCACATCAAGATGGATGGATTATGGTTCCATCGCTGTAATGGAAGGGAATTCATTTTGTGTTATTTCGGCTTTGTGATTAAGTTGCTTTTTCTCGTCTATAAATAAATCTAAAACAAAATATTAATGAAAATAATTCAGAAATATTGTGATGCATAGTAAAGGTATGGACCGGGTTTCCTACCCGCGTAATAAGCACGACAGTTTAAAACATTATATAAAATTTTGATAATCCTCAAAAGATTTAAGTACTAAGCTCTGTCAACTACGGAACTCGCCACAGCCAATCCTGCATATCATTTTCAAATACCCCTAAGCGACTAACACCAGTATTCACCAATTAGTAAAATAGCGTTACGATAGGTTCCTACAGGGCTCATCGGCTATCACTGGTCAATTTCGATCACTTTGACGTACGCAGTCCCGATCGCCACTTAGGCGTTGTTGTGTTCACGCGCACTGCCAGACCTTACAGCATCGTTTCTGAATACGGGCGTTAATACCACAGCTACCCTACCCTCACCATCACTATCGCGAGCCGCGATCCATCGACACGCGGGCATCGACCGCGCCCCGCGCTGGCAATCAGGTGGCAGTCAGCGTATAATCATTAAATACCCACGCGGGGGCGCGATGACGCCCGCGGGCGCCCCCCAGCGCCCCCGCGCGCCCAATTATGAAAATACGAACAAAATACATTTAAATTCCCAACCCCCCGGCCGGGCTGTTTATCGATAATTACCGGACGAGTGTCCACATCCTTAACGCGACCGGGCCCGCATATTTACCGCCGCGTGAAGAAGTGACGTGTATTTGATTGTATTAGGTGTTACGGTAACTGGTGAGGATTGCGTTGACCTCTCGCCGTGGATGGGAAAGCTTTTTGGCTTTGTTTCGGGCGTGGATTGGTCTTGTTTCGATTCGAAGAAGAGGTTGGTTGGACTCGCCTCCCGGTAGCTGAGATTGTGCAGATGGTAGTGAACAATCAAGAGGTTGAGATGGTGTTTTGACTGAGCTCAAAGTGTTTAGGTATGTAAGTACGCCCAAGGCAATACATTGTGGTCCAGTGGATGTCCACTGCAGGGTGCATGGATCGATAATATTCAGCTCTGTAGGCATGTAAGGTAGTGATAATATGGTTTAGGTAGAAATTGTTTTGTATCTCTACAAACTTGAAATTCATGTCTTGAACGGCCACTTTAGTTTCAGCTACCATAGTGTTTGTAAAACAGTGTACGTGATAGGCCAGAACATTTTGGTTGTTGATCACGATGATGAATGACGATGATATTTGAACAAAACCGATAAAAGAAAAGAGTGGAACAAATTTATGTAAACTAAGTAGGTACCTGAAATTCCAGTGACAGTTGTCAGGGATTTGAATCTTTCAGAAATTTCCGAGATTTAAGAATAAGATGCTTGCCCCGACAACAGACGAGCCGAAAACATCGCAGACGTACACCAGAAGGCAGCACCGGGACATTTTTACAGCGCCATTTTAAGAACTTAACACCGCGCCACAGTCCTAAGGTACCAGGATCGCATCGCCAACGGGAGTTTCGTCTTCCACACAACGGCTTCCTTCTACCGCGTCAGTAGTTTCGCGCCAATATTTTTACCGCGTCCCCCCCGCGGGCCCCTCCACCCTCCACCCACCCACACACAGTAATACCATAACGGGTGCGAGCTATGACGAGATTATCTACGTATACGCATAGTATATACACCGTTGTGTACCTCCTATGTACTGGCACATAAGCGATGACTTGTGTACATAGCCAGCATTGATTTACCGGGCCGGACGCGACCTGTCATCAATGTACAATGACGATTACAACCGGGCGTGATGCAGCCGGGTAATACAGTATTACTCAGTCAAGTATAAGTTAGCGTTCCAATGGCGGACTCCTACACGAAACACTTCGTTCGAGTACGAAACGACGCAATGTATACCTTATAGTACCTTCTGGCAAAAGTATTAGGTAAGTCAAGTATTGTGATACACCCACACAAACAGTAAAAAATAAATAAAAAGACATCTTGGCGTTAATGTCCCGGTTGTGCTCTCATGTACGAGACCGGGATTCGCCTTGACTGATTCAGGATTTCTCAGATGAGATAATTACAGTGGAGCGACTGCCATCTGACCTCCGTGACCCTGCTACCTGGGGAATTTGACCAGATTGGATCATGGTTACACGTTCAACTAATGTTTTTATTGGTTAGAATTCAACTAACGTACATAACTCAGAAAAGAGTAATTTATAAATACATGGCCGCAGCGGGATTCGAACCCGGCACCTCTCGCTTACGAGTCGAATAAGTTAACACCACATCCACACAAACAATACTTGTCTCAAAAGTGTCGTCTTTTCCAAACTTTTGTGTTGTGGTGTTTCTGTTTGTGTAAATAAATATTTCTAATTCTTATTCTTGTAAAAGTACCATGCGTTCTCACAGCGCTCGTCTGCTAAGTAAACGCACTGCATTCAACACCGCTCTATCATTACCGCACTGTGAAACCTCATAGCAGCGTCTCCGAATACAAGTGTTAAATTAAACTGCCGAGGCCGTTCGGGTTAGCTCGGAACCCGAAGGGCGCCGAAGATTTGCACGAAGGGGGCTCACACAGATTATAAATCCGCAAGGGGACTCGTCAGACAGCCAGATAATAACATGTACTGCGAGTACAGCGGTTCAATTGAGCTTAGAACTCCAACCGTGACTATAAGGGATGACGTTAACTAGGTCAATACACTAGTACGTATGCTTCATCAGGTACTAGCTAGAAACTATGTGTGACCAAAGGGAAATAAATTAAATGTTTATAGGCAATGTTATAAGATTTACGGCGTGCCATGGCGATGTAATGTAGAAAAACTAGCCTTTCTTTCTAACATGTATTTGTACCTAAATAATACAGTTGTACACTGGAGTATAGGACAAGAGGGGAGAGTCGTCCAAACTCAAAAGGAAAGTTACTCGAGAGATGTAATATTACTATTTTCATAGCAATCACTATATGAACGGTGGAATCTATATTACAGAAATAGGATCCTGGTTCACTTATCAGTCTTTAGTTAGATCAAACCAACTGGTTTTGTAGGCATTGTCTATTATTAGAACAGGGGTGTCGCTAATGTCGCACAAGAGTAGTACTCATATGCGGTATACTAAGATTAAAAAAGAATTTACAGAATTCCCCACGGGATTAGCTTCAAACAGGGTGAAAAGTGAATATTTATGGAAAAAGAAACGAAAAACTGCCATGCGGGTACAAATTACATAATTTGTACCCGGACCCGTCCCGGCTTCGCACGGGTAACCTTAACATATTATACAACAAAACCTTTCTCATTAATCACTCTGTCTATTGGAGAAAACCGCATGAAAGTCCGTTCAGAAATTTGAGTTAATCGTGAACAGACAGACAGACAAACAGACGCGGCGAGGCGCGGCGGGACTTTGTTTTATAATATGTATTAATCACAATTATAATAAATAATGTAAGTAAACATAGTCCCAAACTGCTACCATTTGTAAAGTTACCATTTTGTTGCTCTACAAAGAGCTCTACATTGTGATGTAGAGCCCTTTGAAGAGCACAAAGGTAATGCAGCTTCATGTAAAAATTAAGTCCGCATCGTTACTACTTTCTTAAAGGGTTATGATATATATCCAAAGATATTATATTTATTTTAATCCTTGTCTTACTCCATTGACAAGCATTTGGCCGCTATCTTCCCGAGATACAATGGGACGATGAGCTCGACAATGGCGCATGCTTGTCAACCTATCCTGGCCCTGGAGATTCATATCTAACTTCCTGAAGCTATACTACTAACCAAAAATTCTAGTCTCCAAACATCAGACGTTACGCGTACCATCTTCTACCATACAAATATTTGGGGATCAAAAATGCTTAATTTCACCACTCGAGACACCCGCCACCCTGCGGTATCCGCAGCCACCCTTCTAAATCCTCCAGCTACCAGGGGAGCAGACAACTCGAGGCGGCACGCACTCCCACGTATCCATATTTAGTACGTTCTCAGTTTATCACACTTCAAAGAGCGGGGACGACGCGCCTAACCGCCGCGGGGTTGCCAGATACGCGGTTTTCCCGGATATTGGGGGATTTATCTATTACTGTTTGCTGCAGAGTGACGTGTCCTGGGGTTTTAGAAGCGCCTTGTGCATTAATTACGTTTCTGGTGTTGCTGATGGCCTTAGCCAGCTGTGCTCATGCACTATCAGGTAACCCGCTTGTCTGTTTGTTTGCCGATTGACATAAAATCCCATCTCATAAGGAAGGATCTACTGTATAGTCAAGTTCGCCTAAATGTTGACAGTTTCGACTAGAGTTAAAATAGAAAAGTTTGATGAATTTGGAAAGAAGAGGGAGAAGTTTGTCAGGTCCGTAGCAAGTAAAACAACTTGTCTCTGCCTACCACGGGGAATAATAAGTATGAGTTGTGTTAATGAAGATTTGATCACATTAAAGCTACCATGCCACTCCATATTGCTGTATATTAACTAAAATAAATAAAATTAAACTACATATATCCCAATATCAATAATCAAAACATATTTCCCAATCCACCAAATATTTCCAAATAGATACAGGTATTAAACACTATCCAATAAATAAATATATAACTCGATGACTGGATCGCTAACTCCAAAAACTAAACGAAACCCTCCAATCAGACGCCGTCGGCAACTTCAACCGACACATCCAAGTATTTGTCCCCCATATCCCCATTTCGAGGGGTAATTCCCCATGGGTGCTGGCAACCCCACGGAGCGGTAACTAGGAAGCGCGCTCGTGAAATTCGCGACGCCTTTCGACGCAGGCACGACCCCCGTTCGGTTTTTAGAGTTCGCCCGCCTCCCTAGCGATGGGGGCTCATACCGGCGCGGTGGTGGTATAAAATCGCAGTATTTATTTGTCGTTTAAAAAAAGTTTTTAGTAAGTTTTGGGATACATAGTCGTGGTCGTGGCACATCGCGTTATTTTGGTCTCTTGACATATTTTTGTGGGAAATTTGATTAGATACGTTGATTAATGTAGGGTTACTTCGAATTGGAGGGTTATGTTAGTCTCTTATCGCTAGGATTTGAGAGTTTTGAGACCGATTTTACCCCTCAAAAGCCCTGTTCTAGAGACATTTTCTCACACACATGCACTCAACATAAATTTGAGGATTGAGCCGAGATAGGTTTTCACTAAAAAGTATTTATTGAGGAAATTGAACGTTCAAATTACTTAATATTCATCATAAAATGTCATTATTATCAACTCCTTCGTTTACTTGTAGCGTGGTACTTGTAAAAAAAAATTTCGTTTCGGCCCAAAAGAAGCGCATTCTTGACGTACATTGTGTTACGGCAGTAATATCTCGCAATAGATCCGCAGGAGCACGGTTACGTCACAATAAAACATTCGTTAATCAACTCTAGAAATGACATACAAATGAACGCGAAGGTTTTAAAGTAGCATCCACTTCCAATCATCATTCTACTTCCCGCCTTGTTTTTCTACCGTCTAACATCGAAAAAAACAACAGCCACCTCCCGACCGCTGCGATTCGGTCGCTCAATACCACGGCGGTGTGGCGGCACACGCCTCAACCATCGCGAGTACTTAGCCGCGGTAACGACGCGTTTGCTAGTTACTATGGCGTATGCTATTCTAATTATTTATTAATTTACAGTACGTATTTGCGTCCATAATGGCGGAGGAGTAGCTGTGTCTGTGTATCTGTGTAATCTTCTTTTCGCTTATCGGCTTTTGATTAGTGCTACTTGTCCGCCATTGTGCTAATTATTCACATCGACAAGGCAACTAATGTTTACGAGGCAAAAGATCTAAGAGTCCCCATAGGCTGGAAAATGGGCAGCAGCGTTTTCCATTGTTATATTTTTAACACTGCGATCTCCAACCCGCCTGCCAAGCGTGGAGATTACGGCAATAACCTCCCCCCTGCAGTGGACTGTTATGGGCTGTGATGTTTATAATAGACTAGTGGACCCGGCGCGAATTCGTTCGCGTGGTGTCCTACCCCTACTCCTACCCTACACCTAATTTACCCCTACCTAACCTTTTTGGCTTATAAACTTTCCTCTTGAATCACTGTATCTACTGCTGAATACCGCCTTGAAATCTATACTTTCTATTAACTAGTTTAAAAGATCTAAGCGTACATAGATCCATTCATCATTTGATAAGGACAGACGGCGGGAAGCGACTTTGTTTTATTCTATGTCTAGATATATATTCTAAATAGTATAGGATTTATACTAATGGTTGTGGTATTCGAATGAAACGTGGTGTCGTGTTGATAGGTATTTAGCTAACAAGAAACCCCTGCACTATATTCGCTAAGTCATTCTTAACTTTATGACATCGATTTTGTGACGCGTAAACACTTTAACCATTGTCTGTGCCACATAAATAAAACGCCTTTTTTCCGGAGGGCGAGGCAGAGACCACATTGTTCCACTTCCACGGTCCTGACAAGTCTCTCTCGCTTCTTCCACGTTCTTCAAATAACAGCTATTTACCTTTAAAATCAATTTTATGAAAATATACATTATATTTTTATTAAATCTTTTTTAAACAGTAAACTGCAAATTTAATTAATAAAAGTATAATAAAACAATGAAACTAGTGTTAATTAAAAATATTTGATTTACAATAAACTGAATTTTTGTAATTAAAGATTTTGTCTACACACTGTACCCTAGAAGGGTGAGCACCTGGGGAGACATAAGTCATCCTCATCCACCAGCTACCACGCATCAAGCACCCGACAATAATTATGCGGCAAGCTAATAACACCCTTATAAACAGAGTGTGCTTATTAAGCGCTGCCTATCCCTATCAGACATCAAGGAAGCACGCACTAATTCCATTTTCGTCCACAATTTATATCTGTCACTTTTGGTGCGCTGGTCGGCTCGCGTAAAAATATTGTTTTTACTTAGCCCCCAAGGGTGGGGGTGGGGTGGGGGTATAATTACTTGAGCAGCCAGACGCCGGGGGCTGGGGGCCGAAATTACTCCCGGCTCAGTTTTTGTAGGTGACGTTGGTATTTTTCTTAATCTGAGCTTGGTTCGCGTTATCATTAGCCCCTCTGGACCGTTATGGCGGGCTTATCGCTGCCACCTTCTCGTGCTACTAGAGGCGCGTAAACAAGGCCACCTTGTACAGATTTGCTTTATCAGGTGCCGCCGCCGATGTGACCTTTGTACGATGTGCTGGTTTGCAGTTTCTGTGATAGTCTTGCAGTGTTCGAGTTAGTTCAATTTGGAAAGAGTGTACATTTATCAAGAGTACAATTGGGAAAGAGTGTACAATATCAAGAGTGTGCATCACCATCTTAAGACTTAAGAAAGAATCGAGAGAGATCTGTCAGGACCGTGGAAGTGAAACGATGTGGTCTCTGCCTACCCCTATGGAGAAAAGGCGTGACATTATTTATGTGTCGCAGACATATGGTTAAATTAGCCGGTTAATTAAATGGCTAGCCTTTTGAGCAATTATTTCATTGATAATTTGCCGAATTCATAAATTTTGAAAGTAACGTCTAACAAACCATATTGTCCCGAGCTCCCCCATGCATTGTAACAACGCTAACTTAACCGAATTAAAACCTAATACAAACTATTATTATTGTTCGAAATTGTTGTGGTAAAGTTAGCGTTGCAACGCGTTGTGAGAATGTACGGAGGAGCTCCGTAAACTAGGAGTAATATCGTTCTTTAAACATTACCTTCAAATTTCAAGATATTGACACATTTTCAATTCAATAATTACTTGTAAAGATAGCCGTTCAATGAACCGACTAATTTGACTATCCGGCTGCAATATATTATGTATATAGATGTCGAGTTGGTGTGATATACATTCCAAAAAAATTTGGAAAACGTTGCCACGAAGGAATTGTGTCTATCAAATCGACAACACTCAGATTTTGGCTGTAACATTACGTGAAGTAAATCCTAAGCAAATAATTATTGTTTCCTAACTATTTGTTTTTTCCCAACAAATTGTCAGTCACCGGATGGTCCGATGATGTTTCTTATCTAATTTGTCAATGAAATGCCAGCAGGCAACCCGCAACACCGTCTCGAGTCAACGCTCTGCTGCATCCTAAAGCCCGAGTACCAGGGCATCATAGCAAGCAGGGAGCTGCAAGCTTCATCCCTACATTATTCATCACGCGGCGCCCGCGCAGTCCGCATTCCTATCGTTTGCGTGTGCAGATATCTGCGCGACACTTTGGGCATAAGATGGCATAAGCTGGGGATTGGTGCCGTGGAATCTTGAGAGTGTTCTATTGTGTTGAGTGCAGGATTCTGTAGCGCTGTGTCGTGAAACTGTATGCAGGGTCAGCTATGACGGAGTATCGCATTTGTTAGACTCATTAGACGAAATATTTATTGTGCTGTAAGTATTATAATTTTTGAAGAAGCTGTGTTTTCTCGGCTTCTGTCTGTCCGTCAAGTTGTGTCCATTCAACTGGTGTGAATACTACACAAGTTGAAATGATAAATATTAGCACATAGCAAGCTTTTATCGCGCGTTCTCTATGGTCAGTCAGAGCATTTGTCAAGACTAACCAATAAGTACAAGAATATTTATTGTTAAAGGTCGCCGTTTTTAAGTTATAAGCAAAAAATCTAAAAAAGTGCCAGAACTTCGCAGTTTTTCGAGCACCATGGGTAGCAAGCACATAATTGTGACACGCCTTTTGAAAAGCGAAGCGATGCGAATCATAATTTAAGTGATACCTAAATGGACTTTATTCTATGAACAATACATTCCACTGCTTTTCACGCATTTTGCTTCTGTATTTAGTCGACCGATCTTAGCCAGGTGTAATATGCGCATAAGTGGAGTGAACGATCTGAAGATCTATTATTAGCTGTTAACAAGGAATAACTCCCATTGTTTTGTTATCTGTCACATTACTCGAGCAATTAGAAGCGAACGTGCGGTTTAACCAACTAATTTAAATGTCCAAAGGAATACAGAGGCAGATGCTCGATATTGACAGCTTCTTTGCGCCCCGTCTGATGTGAGCCAAGAAAATGCTGTTGGAGGCAGCCATAGTACTATTTAAATGACAGCTTATGCACTATATCCGAGTTATACGACTATCTAGACCGTCAAATGAGTTGTCGCTTTTTAATTTTTTTGTTAAGGTACACTCTTTTTTTTTAGACAAGCTCGGCATTTGAACGTCGTCTAACCTGGTGGTAAGTAACTATGCGGCCGAAGATGGAGCATGCCTAAATATACACTAAAAATAACAATAATTAACAATGTATATTAGTGGTTTATCAGTTATCTAACACCCATAACACAAGCTTTACTTACTTTCGGGCTAGATGGTAAATTTGTAAGTTGTTTTAGGGTTGTGTAAATTTCCTAGCCGACCGGCTTAAACCAATCATGATAAATTCGGTAATATTCCGGTTTGTGGTACGTTGACATTTTTTTTTATATTCTGAGGGATAGGCATAACTTTCCAAGCCCGACAGGAGATAACCTTCCCTGAAAAGGCACGACTAGGAGGTCAGCGAAAAGGTCATGTGCACTAAACACCACGGGTTTAAAATACCTAGTTGCTAAGCAAAAAGATTGGAAAGTTAGGGACAAATTTTTTTTTGCTTTTTGGCTGGAAGCATACGTCCGCTCGTCTGGACCGATAGTTTAAACTCTCTCGAGACAGCTAGCAGGGGACTCGTAACAAGCTTTTATTGAACTTGCAATGTTTGTAAGTAACTATGTATGTTCGGGGCAAATCTTGCAAGTCCAATTTGACCCACTTAAATTCAATTGAAATTTGGTTTACCTATGTAAGTTGAATGACAATGCATTAATATGGTACCACGGAGCTGGTCTGATGATGGAGTCGGAAGGTTTCTATAGGAACTATAGAACGCAATAAGATAACACCATCGTGTTTGGGCTCTTTGGAATGGTGTTGATAAATACAATACCGCGCGATAAATGCTTGTTAGGAAAAACAATTTTTTATTTGAGAATTTATTTAATATACGAAAGTGTTTTCCTCCAATCGGAGTCATCCTACGCGGCCAATCACATTCAGCGACGCTTACCTCTCCCCCCGCCAAATTGGTGACATGTATTGAGAACCAAAACGTGCTGATTCACTCTCCATTGGTTTAATTGCTCCAGTTAGCAGCGTTGCCAGATCGTACCTTTTGGTACGATTTACGTACTATTTGGCCGACTGTCGTACCTTTGGCGTACTTTGCTCCACATCGTACTATTTGGTACGTTTTTACAAAATGCTAAATTTAGGTGTGGAGGGTGGTCACTTTGCCTTTCCTATCCGCATAATATCGTAAAATAATGGAAGGAAGGGTTGATTTTGACGTGTTTTTGCTCACTGGTACCACCGTAAGTTCTTGTCTTGTCAAAATGACGCCGTTTTATATTGGCTACAACCCCCCCTAAGGCCGATGGAATAGAAGAGAAGGTAAATCGTACCTTTTTAGCCATTTTCGTACTATTTTAGGAGCCCAGATGTACTTTTTTGGAAACTACTGCTGGTAACACTGCCAGTTAGTACTAGAATACCGATCGGCAAGCCAAAGGATCAGACTTGTGGCGGCTTAAGACGTTAGCCCGGACACCAGACCGACACGGATCGGGCCACCTGTCAAACTGTCCAGCCTCAAACTCTCCCTGGGACTATCTTCAAAGACAGTAACTTTAATTTTAGAAGCTACAGTCTAAATTGAGTCAGTAATATCGCTGCGGCGTTGTATTACTGTTTGAGACAGATGGAAGGGTAATACGAGAATACTTCGAGGTATAATAATGCTACCCTTTTGACTATCTAAGTGGTTCAGTAGGTTAACATGCCGGTCGCCACGCTGAGGTCCCGGGTTCGATTCCCGGCCGAGAAGAATTTGAAATGATCAATTTCTGTTTACGGGTCTGGGTGTAGTACGTATAATAAGTATGTTTTTAGAAAAAAAGTATATAAGTAGTTTATCAGTTATCTAACACCCATAACACAAGCCTTGCTTACTTTGGGGCTAGATGGCGCTGTTTGGTTTTGTCCAAGCATATTATTATCAGGAACATCAGACGTCAGTGGCGCTAGTTGTTGAGTTATCAGTCACATCTAACCTACAATTACAGGGCAAAACATTGTTCTAAAATCAACTGTCGGCTGTTCCTTTTCGGTCACGCATTAACTCCACATCAAGAGGCGGCGGTCTCTGGTGTCGGAAACCAAGATCCACTTTGGGTCGCTGAGCCATCGCAGTAAGTAAGGAGTACTTCACTAGGAGGACCCGACAAAACGCTATGCGAATTTTAGGAGCAGTCCAGAGAGGAGAAACTTCGCCATTGCCCTGATGGCGTTCAACATTAAGCCCCTACCTTTAATGGCGTCCTAGTACCTAACTTCCCAATTCAACACACATAGTTTCTCCAACCCGAGTACTTACAGTTTGAATACCCGCAACTCGAGCCCCTAACTATATCTAGTACTTAGGTAACAAGAGCTAGGCAAGTTGAGACCTAGGCAACCTAGCTGTAGCTAAGTACAGCACCTAGGCTTAGCGCGTGTAGGGTAGGTAGGTAGCGGGCATGCAAGGTCGCCCGGCGCCTCATTGGTCACCGCACGTTGGATTAGTATGGATGGTGGATATTCAGTGATCGATTTCTGCTACTAGAATAGGCCTTCGATTACACTAGTACGAGAACAATATTAATTTGGAAGTACGTCAATTAGACATACTAGTTTTATGAAGTTGTCCGGTTTCGATTATGATAGCGTATGTTATTAATAATCCCTGTCAACCTGTTTCCCTCT
This sequence comes from Blastobasis adustella, assembly GCA_907269095.1. Classification (NCBI taxonomy): domain Eukaryota; kingdom Metazoa; phylum Arthropoda; class Insecta; order Lepidoptera; family Blastobasidae; genus Blastobasis; species Blastobasis adustella. The sequence continues at coordinate 7,778,346 of OU026132.1, forward strand.
CTCTCTCACACACAAAAACACACACTTAGATATACACACACTAACACACACACACATACACACACACACAGACGCACAGACAGATGATTAGAATTGTTAAAAATGTATTTTTTGTAATGATAACTTTTATTAATAATTTACTTCTACAGAGTAAGAATCTGTTATTGGCTTTCTGTTATTTACGAATATCATCAATAAAATAAAATAAAAATAAAAAAACCAAGGACCAGCCTCGACTAAATACATTTATTTAGTGTGTCAATAGTCGTACAATATTGTGATAAACGATAGATATACATATGAAAATCAACGACGTGATTCTCTATCTCCTTAACCTTTGCTTCATTATCATAAGAGGGCCATCGGTGATACCATGGTTTATGTAGGTATACAAATGGAGTCATGGGCTTCAATTTGTGTAGTATACCCACGAAAACAAGGCGTTGATATTGACTGATAAAATATGTTACTTTGACATCCATAATTCCATACCATACGGTGGACAGGAATGGTGAACCTTAAAACTGCTTCAAAAATTAGGTTACTAAGAACTGTTTAGTAATGCAATTGTGATCAGTTGCGGATATCCATTGGCAGCGGTGATCATTTACCATCAGGTTAGGTTAGGTTAGTTATAACTCTTGTCGTTGGAGCAATTGCCACTCCTATCTCTTGTCTGCCAACCTCTTCATCTCCTTATAATCCCCCACTTTACTTTAGTTTACCTTCTTGTACTGTATAAAAAAGGTAAGTTAATTACTGTTAAAGGTTTTTAATGTACGCCAAAGACGCATCCATACTAAGCCGGTCGCAGGCCCGCGTGTCATTGGAGGCCCCGCCATTTTGCGCGACCGCGGCGGGGACTGACTTGGCGCCAATTCCGATACGCCGCACTCGCCTTAGCTGGGTGGCGGGCCGTGAAAAAAACTCAAAGCTTTTTTTTATATTTAGCTTAGAGCCTTAACTGAGAGAGTCATCACCAAATCACAAAATATAGATAAATTCATAATCATCATAATTTATTTATCTGCAAAAACATACCTACAGAATTACTTGGCTTTTACATTCAAGTATCAATGTTTAGCCAGTAATGGCATGCAAATATACTTTATTGATATAACATTTCTAGAAGCCACACTGTTAAGGTACTTTTAAATTTATTATAAGTACGATGTACAACGGTGAAGAACATAGAAGAAATTTATAATGACCGCTATTGGGCAAATAAACATAAAGAAGTCAAAACGGCTAATCTAGACTATCTGTAGGTAGATACTACACTATCCTCACAGATCAAGTAAACTGCGAACATTTAGTCATCAAAATCGTGATCAGCCTACAAACACCCTACACGTAGATAACCACAACCGGCCTCACAGCTATTTAGAATTAGCATCCTATTATTCCGACTAGTATTTTAAGGCTGTCTAAGTTGGCATCCCTTCGCCACATCGGCGCCAATCCGGCCGTCCGGTGCGACCGCATCCGGTGACAACCGGCCCGGGCCGGGTGGACCGGGTGGACTCGATTTGCAATCAATCACACTACATCTAGATACAGATTATTAGGATTATGTGTTCGGGCTAGCATCGGGTTCTGGAACTGATAGGTTTTGGTTAATCAGGTATATTTGCGTTGAAGGTAGGTGTGCCTGTTACAAATTTGTAAAATGGTTGATAACCAGGCCCATAACCTCTCTTTATTAAACAAAATATTTGTAATGGTTCTTCATTGGTGAAAGACACTTAAAAAAACTAACAAATGAGTTTAATAGAAAGAAAGAAAAGGTACTTAAGTAAGAATAAACTGTGATTCGACTAAATTCAATTTGACATTTGAATTCGTTAAACCAGCTCCAATAAGTATACAAGGAGGCGAAGACCAAAGCGATGACACTTCCTAAAACGTAATCAAAAAATTAAGTTCCAATTTCAAACGCAGACCACAAACAGAAACAAAAACGGATTCCCGCCAAAAGAGTTGTAAGTAAACGTTTACGTATTCGCGTAACTGAGGCCAGGGCCGCAAATCGGCTGCGCTGTCATTACAGATTCCTATAATTACAGTCTTTTTTAATTCGCTTAATACTAGGACAGTGGCGAGGCGTGTCGACGGCATCCGACGCGACACGGTCCGAGAAATACACCGTTGACTTGGCATAATGCAATTATTCCCTTTGCACGTGTTGAGTCTCAGAAAACACTCTCGTTTATTTTACTTACAACCTTCTTGGTCCAAAACTCCTGAATCAATTCCTCGATTAAATTAGTCAAAAATTGAAATTGGTTGTCCGTTGCTACGAAGCCACAGATAAATATAAACAGCAAAATATATAGGTAACACCTCTCATTTTATGTCAGTACCTATTAAAAAGGTGTAATATTATGGCACACTTCTCCAATTACCTGCTTCATACTCAACCTGCAGGTGACAGTCGGTCATTGTCCATTTGTATCTTGTCCATTACGGCCCCTGCATATGACATCATCTGTCAGCTGCCACACAGTCGTGCAGTGTAAACGCCCTAACGAGTGAGTCGCCAGTATCATTTCAAAGTGCCGTCGCACTTCGCAGCCTTGGCATGTTTATCTTGACCACTCAAACTTGAACTCGAGCCGTGTACGAGAAAAGTACCGTCAGAGGCCTGCTAACGGTGGTCTGCAGCTTAAACCATACGGGATGCCTTGCTATCTAGGAGGAGATACGTAAAAATAAAATGTTAAAAAAATACCTTTGGCAGAACGTGTTGGAGTAGAGCGCCAGCTTTCCTCTTGGCAGCCATCTTGAGTTTTTGTTTTTGGTCAGTTACACACAGCACTCTTGTCTTTGGTTATGTTGTTTTTTCTTTAATTAAGTATTTTAGACGTAGTTCTCTATGTTTAGCAGCCCATTTTGGCTCAAGGTCGTCGATGGCACGGTCTAGAATTACAATTAAGTCAGCACTGTCTTCGATTGTGTCAGAAGACCTATTTCAGAACAAACTACCACCTACAATCTGACAAGTAAAAGTTTGCGTTCCAAAAAGAACGCCGCCTACACACAAAACACATCGGTCCAAATAAGAAACAATGAAATGCGATACTATCAAAATTAGTTCTATTTCTTGGCGACAACTTATACTTGAAAGACTGATTTGATGGCTTAGTCGGCCGGTTGCGCGCATGTCGGTATAAGCGGACGGTGGCGTTCGCAAAACAAAAAGCGAGCTAGGGGCCGCTCCCACTGCGCTCCGCCTTGTGTGAGGTCAGTGCAGTGCAGTGTGCGTTTGAAAACGGGATATATTTTCGAAAAGAGGCTACTTTCCAAGGGTGCACGCTCCCCTGTTTGAACAATACTTTTCAATGGACTCGGCTCCATTGTTTGCGCCCTACACTACTGCGTCAAGGATCCATCCACATCCGAAATGATAGAGCCAGCTACAGCGTATAGATACTGACCCTACTTTTAGAAGTAGTTTGTCGAAGCATGAGCTAACGGTTAGGTTATATCTAGATTCAAACTAGCTCAGAGTTAAAGTAGCTATGAGTTCAAAAGAAAAGTAAACTCTAATAAAACGTCAAACAGTGTTCTTTTCTCATCTTTTGACTTTTGTTTAAGAACTGAAAACCTATTTTTATCAATAGAAAACAATTTAAAAATTTAACGGAAAGTACAGACTAGTTACGACACAACAGGCACTACCAATCTCTAAAAAGTTAATTAAGCCTAAGCCTAATTGTTAGAATTGATACAGTTCCAGTAAGAGAGAGAGTACAAAACATTTTGCAAAACGAAATTCGAAATTATTATCGTTAAAACCCACATTTATGGAAAATATTTCAAAATTTCATCGCTATAAAATAAAAGAACCAACAAACACGTTTTCCTAAATAACTAATATACCTACGACAAAGTCAATTAGCGTAAACGAGAATCATCACAAAGCAATGTGGGGTAATCCCGAGGAAAAAATACCAGGAGCCCAGACTTGGTAGAGAGCTTAAAACGGATTAAATCGTAAGGGCTTCGTTCCCAGGCCGGCCGACACCGGAGCCGGTGTATTTTTATCTCAGTCACCGGTGTAGCTGCAATTTCGCGATAACAGCGGCTTATCACGGCGCGCGACTCGCGTTCAATCTCCTGTGACTTCTGTTTTCCTGGTGATCGAGAGTTCTTTAATCGGACTTGGTGTGGTTTTGTCGGATATAAATGGTATTTATTTGTTAGGATAGATTCAATTTGTTACGACTCAATTGCCAAAATATTTTGTTTTCTTGTTAATTAACAATTTCCGACCGTGTTTTTTAACCGAATGCTAAGGAAGGGTTTTGTTTTTTTGTTTATCATACTTTTTACTGGTAAATCTTGGCAGTATGTTTATTGTTTTAAAGACAATGAATGATGTCTACGTTCTTGCACACAACATATTTTATCCGCAATAACAGAAGATGGGCGAAAAAGCATACCGACCAATAAATAATTCAAAGGAGCTAAAAGAAATTCACACGTCCATAATATAGAAATATTGACTTTCAGTAATCCAGTCGTACCTCATACGTATGGATTAAGTTTGCGCGAAATTCTGACAAAGAAACCACAGCAGTAACACAAAGTACTATTACTGTATTAGTGGTAGTCTTGCAATACCTACCCACATGAACAAAAATTCCACTCAAGCATACCACATCTATTAAAAACACCAGATCAAAGACAAATCCTGATGGCAACTCAGATGGTATCGCTTCTTAAAACTATCAAGCAAGAAACGCTCGATGGAAAAACGGCTAACCCGTTCGGTCACTGCTCTGAGAGTCTGAGTAGCTATTTTCTTTTTACCGATAACAGCAAGGCCACTTTAATGGCTTTGGGCACACGGCGCCCGCAACGTTTTTATAACTTGCCCGGTGACAGGCTTCGTGAACGCGCAAGGACTTGCGTTAGGTTGGGCTGGGATCCGATGAATTTATGCAGCACCGCAATTTACCATAGTAATTAAATACGCGGACTAGTTCAAGGATTAAAAACCTTTTTCGTGACATCGGTGTCTAATTCGTAATTCAGACCGCTAAGTAATTCAGTTAGGTGCTCTTACGTTGACTAAATTTTAATGGAGACTAATTTCGTCACGTACAATGAAAACAGAACTAAATAGTCATAGAGTTATTAGGTACTGTTAAGTATATTTTAAACAAATTATAGCGGCAAGTACCTACATAGACGCAAATAGAACGCGCACAATGATATTTTACTTTTGAACTGACAACTGTCAGTCATAAATTTGACAGTTAACCTGCTCTTAACTGCGACATCAGTTTTGTGCATAAAACTCATTGCTAGACATATATGAATGTAAATTTAGTAGATGCGTCTCTCAGGAGGTTTAACAGTAACAGTAATTACAGAACATGTTAAATACTGACACAGAATTGGTATAATACAATCGATGGTTTTAAAATTCCGCAAAGTTACGCAACGGTCTGAATGCAGGCCCCGCATTTTATAGCCGGCATGTCTCAAAGTTATGAAGCCGTTAAAAAAGTTCCCCAGTTTCAAGAGTACCATGAATCCCTGGAAATGCCTCGGACGATGCTCGGATTAAATTAACAGATTAAAGCTTGTGCAGTTGTGCGTTGGATACCGACAAGCGAAGTGGACTCTGTCAGTAGCTGGCAAATGCGTGCAAATTATGCATATTTCAACTAACTTACGCTAGATTCTGTCTGCTTTGTGAGCTAGCAACCCACGCTAATATGTTTATTTCATAAACACTTTGCATCAGGTGAGATAAGGTCTAGGAATGCGATGCGACGATGTGAGCATCTTCCGTTGAAAAAATATTCTTGGATTGTATAACCTGATAAACCGCCGACTTAACTCGATTATTAGCATAGAAGCTTAAATCAACAAAGATGGTAGGTACATTTTCTACTGAAACTAAATAGACTTAAGTATAGGAGCATTCAAAGTGAGTTTCTACGGCCATTATCTTACTCTAGTTTAGTTTTTTACGTTTGATAAGAGATTAAATAATCCTATTTCAAAAAAAATTTAAGCTAAGAATCGCCATTCTCAGCGCAACAACGCGTGGGTGTGACGGGGGCCCACATTACCCGCCCCGTGCATTTTATACCCTACACGACCGCCTATTCCAGCAAGCCTCATTACCAGTTAACGGTTTCAGAACTTACTGTATGCTTTATGTTTAGCGAAAACGACCCGATTTTTATGTCAACGCTTAAAACCAAACCTTAGAGGCACTGGCTGGCTGGCAAGTACTGGCAACGCCGTAATTGAAATGAATTACAAATTTCGATAACCGAGGTTATTTCTATTGGCTGATTGGAACTGTCAAAGACGTTGATTTAGTCTTTTTTTACGGCCAGGACTTTTGTCAACTGCGAATGAGTGGCAATTTTCAAAATCTATTGACAGAGATTTTGACTTTGGCCATGTATCTTTGCTTTGCAGAACATTATCAAAGAAAAAAGAACGCCGCAAATTAAGAGAATAGATATAAACCGTATTATTACGTATTAGAGACCAAAATGCACGGAGATCGTTGCCTTGCCAACTCAAAATTGATAAGTTAAAAGCGTGAGATCGTAACTTTTGTTGGCTCATAAGTGTAATTCTATCAGATTCGTCATCCGCGAGAGTCTGAAAACCAAATCTGATCAGCAGCTCGCAGATTAGCAAAAGTAGGTCATTAGAATAATAAAACACGCAATGCCGATAACCATGTCGTATGGAAATGTAAGATTTGCTAGAGCTACGTGCAGAGTATGACTGGGAACGGCCTTATCAGCGGAGTAAGGCCCGTGAACGATTCTATTAGTTCGACGCATGACTCTCCAAAATTGCTTTCGAACTTCAAACTTGGTCTTAATAAACTTAAGTTGACTACCATATCGAGCCAATTTTCTGTATCGTCACGCCCAATCTTAGACAGCGGGAAAGTTGAGAAAACTTTTTGCAAATCCACAAGTCGCCAAAACTCTAGTTGAAAAACATTTCGTCAACAGACCAACATAAACAAGACGCTCGCGTGCGTGACAAGAAACCAAAGGGCCATCAACAAGTCGAGCTGCCTCATAAACAAAGGTGGAAAAATCGTGTCAACTTAAATAAAACAATTTTACAATCCAAGTGCACTATTTATGGAAACAGATACCAGGAAGTGGCTAACTGGAGGCAATTCTATGTCCATCGGTCTAACTAATAGATTCGCTGAGACAATGCCTCGTCTTACAGCGGCCGTGTTGACAAAGGAAACTTGGCCGCACGACAACCTACATAGATGGTGATAATTGCATTTTTTGCAGTCACCGCGTACCAATGCCAAGGCCTCACTTACTCATCTATCCGCGCCGGTTGCATTTGCAAACGCACACTGCAAAAAATAACTACCAACTCGACGAGCGCGCAACAGCGGTCCGAATTCCCGAGTTTGACAACTGACACAATCGAAGACGCACCGTTGAGACTGGCCGGTTGGTCCGAAGTTTTTCTTTTTAATTTAGTTTAGATATCGAGTTTCGCGATCAAGTTGCGGAATGGGGCGACGCACGTCTATCTCGGACGGCGTCTGCTCACATACTGGCTGGAAGGCTAGGCGCGAGGTGCGTTGGACCCGCCTGCCCCCACCGCCCACCCCCCGCACCCATACCGAAATGCATCAATGACACTTGGACACACACGCACTGAAACGCCGATGATGTGGGGACAATCGATGTGCAAAAATGTTTTAAACTATCGAGCATTACGGCTGGGCACGGCACGGCAGCTCGCGTTGTGGAGTGAGGGATTTGCGGACGTACATTTGCAAAGCGCAGTTCCAATAAAGTTTCGATAAAGACTATACATACATGCCTGAAGAGCAGTAACGTTCGAAAACATGATGTGGTCGCAATCAATTTTGAGATATGTAATTAGGCAGACGACGGAGTTGCGTCTTGCTAAAATTTTGAAAAAAATATTCGCAGTAGAATGGATCTAGTGAGATCGAAATATAACAGATGAAGAGCGCAACCATAACTCAAGAAATTTTGGCTCGTGTGAGGTGGTCTTAAATTCACACAAAAAAAATAAACATCCAAAACAGGACTTCCTGTGTTTTCCCGGAATTATCACTTTTCCGGGCAGCTTATCAACGAACAGCATATAATCTATATTAAAAAAGAGTAATGGCTTCCATCCATCGTTAACAAATAAAAGTAAAAAGTCATACCATATATATTTTTATCATAGTGAATAACCAGTATAACAACGAAAACTCATGCCACTCTGAATACATGGGAGTTGAACAAAGTCAGACCAAACACCTCATTGTTGTAACATTCTAATAGGAGACAGTAGATCATACCAAGGGTTTAAAGCGATGTCAAGTCATGGACACCCAGGGTCATATTGAATAATATAATTACATATCTCTATTATAGAGTCCTGTGTAAATCGAAGAATCAAGCCACTCTAAAAAGATTAATTTTATCCCAGAGGTAAATAATAGAAAAGTAGAGACTTTTCTTGTAATCCGATGTCACCTACTGATATTGAAAATCGTCTCATTTAATCATCAGTGGACAACTCATATGCTTCTTTGTTACATTAGTATTACAGAGAAGACAAGTATAACTATTGGTCATAGATATGCTCTGAAGTTGGAATTGTGTGACATATATAATTGTAACCAAGGGTCAGAAGGGTTCATAAAAAGGAGCAAAATCAAAGCCCTGCAACGGCATCCTTCTCATACTAACACGGACGTAAGGATGGATTTTGCTACCTTCACGCAACCGAAGTCGCGGGCAAAAGCGACTATCGACAAACTACTTGAACTTCGCAATTCGCTAATGAGATAATTACAGACATCCAAGCGTAGTGCGTATTAGTAGATGTTGAGTATACAAGACGCACTTATACATATGTGCGGATCTTATGTGTAAACATATACTTAAACAGAGTGTAGACCTCCTGGGCTACACAACTAGGTAACTGTGTTATCATATGGACGGTACAGGGTGTTCTGTGTTTAGATTATCTCGGTGAACGTGGAGTGGACAGGGAGGCAAGTGTACAAGACAAAGGGGCGATTCTCGCGCTGTGTCATCTCAAATTCGACATTTCTAACCAAAAAACTGTATTAAAACGTCACTGAAATTGATCTTCTACAATATATGACTATCGAAAATGGTTGAGAAAATATTTTTTCGCTGCAATAGACATTTCAATGTCATGAATAAAGGAGAATTGTGTCTAGAAAAAATGTCGAATTCGAGATATCACAGCGCGAAAATTAGGCCCCTGCTTGTTAACTCTGAGATTTTGAGGTTTTGATGAGATAGACATTACAAATGACACTAGCGGGTTCTACCTGTGAACATGATAACTGTAAAGTGATCGAAGAAGAGAACAGTTGTATTTCGATCACAAAAAGCACTTCTAGTCACATCATGTCACTTCTGGAACTAAAACCAAAAGGACTTTATGCAATAGAATATCTATAACTCGTCGAACATTATATCATGATGTCGATTGTTTTTATCAGAATTGATCTACTGTTGTTGAGATTCTGGTCCTATAATTACCACATTTGTTTAGAATCGCTTTGGTATTACTATTGCATTGATAATTTCTTTAAATTTGTCCACTATCATGAAGCATAGAGACAGTAAGGAAGTAAGAGCTTAGCATATCCGTAGAGCTACATCAGTGACTAACATAAGACTATAAACATATTCGATACAAGTTTTCTGTTCTAAACAATGTCGACTAACGCCTAAAACCAAAAACAAAACACTTAACAAAAGTTAATAAAGTGGGCAACATTTAAACTGAATAGCTGAACACCCTGTACCGTTATACAGGGTGTATCAAACGGCACGAGAACACGTCAAGCAAGACGTCGCACCCTGTATATACTTGTACACGCACGCCCGCACCACCGCCTAATATACTATATGGTGTCACGGGCAGATTGTGAAATTTGGGAGAATACAGAAATGTCTAGACTAACGCAAGTTACCGGCAATAGCCCATTATAGTCCACGGTTGCACTTGGGACTCCTCCGTGTTTGGCAGCCTTGATGTACTAACTGATGGTAACTAACCGATTCTTTCAGAAATTGGTTTAGGATGCTTTAGGAGTGACCATACTAAAAGTCATCTCCTCTAGGAGATGAGCCGGAGTGGAAGGGAGTGTAAAGTTCTCACTGTTGGGTTTTTCGCTAATATCTCCAAAACGGTGCGTCGTAGAAAAAAATGTTTTTCTATTGAATTAAATCTTATAAAATTCTCTACAAATGCCTTACACACCAACCGTTTACGAGTAACACGTTAAATTCACTGCTGAATGCTGGTTTTTCCTACCTCAACTACAGTTGTCGCCACTCCGCGACATTTTCGAAAAGTATTGTTCTTTAATTCTGAATCAATTAGTCGTCTGGGTGTTGTATCTTTAGTTAATGTTAATAGTATTTAATAATTTTAAACAACTTTAGCGATTGCCTTCCGCGAATATTTGCACATCGTTATCTCGAAAAAAACAATTTATGAAATGAGTCGAAATGCCTAGAGGAGAAGACTTTTCATAGGTATTATAGACAAGGTGTACTAATAAAAACTTTTTCCAGGGTGTCTTTGAAGCCCTCCAAACTTTCTTATTTTTTTTTTCTCCAATTAATTCATCGGAAAATTCAAAATAACCAGAGAACGTCCTACCCGGGTACCAGGGTGACATAACCGCACGGCAGTTAATTAGTGAGGGCGAGGCCAGGCGCGGGCGCGGGCGCGGCGCGCTCAGAGGAAATTGTCGTTTTTATACGGCTTCCCCCCTCACCGCACCTCTACCCCCCTAGCTGCGCTGTGCTGCCTTAATTTACCAAATTAACCGCACAAATATCAAAAAGCACTCCACTTAAGGTACTCCTCTATGTGACAAGGGCACGGTTTTCGGGCAGAAGGACAAAATGGCGCCGATTGTTTCCATACAAGTAGAATGTCAATGTTTCCAGAACATCACCAATTTGCAGTTACTTTCACTTGCCTTTTTACGGGGTTTTCGAGGTGGCAATATGTTCCTGGAGTTGCTAATGTTCATAGGCAGCGGTGATCATTTTCCATCAGGTCACCCGCTTACCTGTCTACTGACTGACATAAAATTACTTATCATCTTATTCAAATCAAAGATAACCTAACTGACAGAAAAAGTCGAATGATCCCCGACCAGATAATCAGATATTTTCTAAACTACTGGATCGATTTTATTAAACAAAGCTAAGATCTCGATTAAACTGTCTATCAAATAGAGGAAACCGCATCCAAATCGGTGCATCCGTTCGGGAGCTACGATGCCACAGACAGTTACGCAAAGACACAGATACACAGATACATACGTCAAACTTATAACACGGGGGGTGTTACCCCCCTTTTTTCGTCGCGGGTTAGAAATTACTTAATTTGGAAACAAAGGGCTGAGGTGAACGTATTGACAAGGGGTCCAGATTGAAAATTTATTTATCTTTTGTGGTTGGATCGTTTGTAAGTTGTCCAAATCAGACATTATTTATTTATTATAACTTTATGCACAAAAAGTACAGTATTTAAGGTTTCTTTCTAGGTCACCGACATAACATCTGTATGGTATGTACATATTATGTCGCAGGGATACCGGAAAAGGCATGACATTTTAAAGTTACTAGTGACATTACAATTCCACGGTTTTTAGTCAACCGCCTTAATTTTCTTACCATTGTCATGCTGTGAACAAGGCGGGTTGAGGGTAAAATGGAGATGTGGCAATACCCTCCACTCCAGTTTAGAGGAGGGTTAAGTCCGGCAGCGGACTGTTATGCGTGTATTTATGTGTGTGTGTGTGTGTGAGAGAGAGAGGAAGGCGGAGTTCTCTACGCTTTGTCAATATTAACCTAAATCTAACAGAATTCTAACTCGTTTGAGTTACTAGACTAATGAAATCGTACATTTTGATAAAATATCGTAAAAAAGTAATATCACTAGTGAGTTCAATTACAATATTACATTTTTAGCAATATCCCTGCGACATAATACAACATTCGGACAATTTATCAAAATGATGTTACAATAATAAATAACAAGTGACGACAGAATTAGGTAAGTACATTCAAATAAAGACAACATGCAATCCTTATAGCCTAAATAATAATTAAAAGTGGAGCCCTGGATGCAGAATTTAATTATAATTAGAGACTTTAAATTGATTGTTTTTATAATGGCAGCTCGACATGTTTACGTCAACATGACTTAAAATTAAAATTAGAAAAGTAATTAAAATTTAATTCCCTTTCTTTTTGTTAAAAGTAAGATTTAATCAAAAAGAAAGGAAGTTTTTTTGTGTCATACGGCAGACATACATATGATGGAAAGTGCGTATAAACATTATCAACCTGGGACACGTTGAACAGATTTCTGGAAAGTTAGAAAGATTTGGAAAACTGAACGTGCTCTTTTATGGAATTTTTGAGCGGAACAATACAAACATTTTAACCCGTTTTTATTCTGTCAGCTAATAATATTTCTCTATAACATAAGTCAAATTGTGTAAATCTGTAACTGGCCTATTTGCAAGTAGCTTGTTATTTGTTTACTTATGGTCTAATGTGCTGTAGATTCTTGTTGAATAAAGAAAATAAATAAAACAGAAACCTTGGTTTTCCACAATAAAACGATAATACAGTGGTAATCTCCAGTTTTATTACCGCGAGAAAGTTCCTACCGTCTACAAGCCGATGAAATTTTTTCTGGGATTTTGTTAACACAAATTATGACATGATCTGTATACAATGAAACGAACTATATGAAACTACCCTACATGAACGAAAATGCGGAGTTTAGGATAATGTCACATTAATATACATAATACAGTAATAAAATCTACACGAAGCGAGGAAAAGGAACCGTGATAAAACGGGTGTCTTGACAATTTTGAAGCGAATCCATATTTCGCGCGAGAAAAACCCAAATATTTACATCAGCATAGTAAAATTTAACAACACCCTACTTTGATGCATTTCCAGACTCGTCCCTTACAAAGTTACACAGAGGCCGAAGGGATTACGTACAGGATGCGCCGAAAAAATTTAATATAGTAATAAGAATTTTTATTTGAAATATTATTTTAATTTCGTTCAAATGTGTTTTTAAGCGTTAATAGATTTCCATTTAGGTGTCAAGTTTGCTGATATTTTTGTATCACTATAAGTGGAATAAACGCCATATGCTTAGACGTTCCACTTCCTCACGAAAACAAATTTATCGCACATCGACGTCGGCCATAAAAGCGCGACACAACAGCATAGTAAAGCGATATTACAGACGCGGGGGGCAACGCAAGACGGCGATCCTTAACATTTTATCAGATTCCCTTGTTTATTATAACGAATTGTAATCATAAAGCGAACGCTCGTTTTATTGGGCACGGTCATCCGGGGGACTAATAAACGGCGCAGTCGTTCGCGAGACATTGTAGCCGGGCGGTGGCTGTGCCCAGACCCACATCAGATATAGCGCCTCGGCGGCATAATGCCTCGCCGCCGCCGGCCCACGCTCGTAACCGTCTAGCGCAGCTAAAACCGGGCGATTCGGTTTTATACACACCCCCTATAAAAGCAAAAGGACCGGCTATGGTCCCGGATAAGTGGGGGGCCTGTATCTTTATATCTGACCCCCTTCCCCGCCCCCACCGGGCATTATGACCGGGGGGTTCTTTGGACAGCTAAAAGAAATATCCGGTTGCCTTACCCGGCTGGCGGTGGGTTGGCGGCAATTCCTCTTCCAGTATTACTTTGGTTATTTGCTAGGAATTTATCGCGGCACCCGTGTGCCCGCATCACGCTAGCTGACGTGCTAAGGAGACTCGCGTAAAAAGTTTGCGATTGCGACTCGGGGCCGATAGCGGCCAGTACGTTTGGGTCGGCAACCGGCGGCTCGCGATTCGTCAAATGTGGAACGTTTTGAAAAGAGAATTCTGATCGGAATTTCAAATTTTGAAACTGCGGCCGTTGTTGTCTTTTGTTAGAGGATTCGCTCTAGAAAAGACTTCAACGACCACTTTGATGTCAGTCTCGTAACAACTGTAACAACAGGCATCAACATCACCTGTAGTATTTATTAAAGTTATTTATCATGTAGCTATCATGTTAATTATTATTAATTTATTCTTGTTTATTGAATTGGAATTTAGTCCATTCACTTCATGTATTCTTAATTTAAAACCTTATTTGCATTTTCCATGCACGATAATCGAAGGCTTTCGAAAAAGAAAAACACAACTTTTACCCCTCACCTGCCTAGTACACATGCATCATAGTTAGAACTATAGTTAGAACCACTACAATAAGCGGCTTTTAAGCACTACATAAGCGGATGTTCGTCGCAAATGGTTCCGTATAACAAGAACTCACCGGCGAAGTAAAAATAATACCGAAAAGTACTCGGTAGTAAATTTGGTGCATACTGTAAAATTATGTATTATAAATAATATGAACAATTAAAAAATGTATGCGACAAATGTACCTATAGATATCATACGCACTCCGTAAATACTTTTTAGCCAAAGATTTATAAACTTTATTTTAGTATACCTACGTAAGTACGATTATGTCATGTTTCTGGCTGTTTGTTAGTGTTTAGATAAATGCACAACGCATTCTCTTGTATCCTGTGGCTCACTACTAGCTGTAAAATTCCTGTCTCAATTTCTGTAAAGGTTGCCTGGTAGAGATCGCTTGTAGCAATAAGGCCGCCGTTACTCATATGTGTAACTTGTTAGTGTAAGTTTATCTATCTATCTGTACTAAAACTTATAGTTCTAAAGAACTTGACACGATTCGCAGTACAGCAACGCACCGTGCGTTGCGTTCTCAAGGAAACGCAAAAGAAATAAATGCCTCTAGGTCGAGACTAAGCCTATTAATATAAAATACATTTACTTTGGTTCCCAGTACGCTACCCTGTGGCACCCCAAGCCGCTACAAACCAAAACCCCGCCAAAACTCCCGAGCCTCTCCTAGCAGAAAATTTCTTCACTCCAGATATTAGAGAACTCACAATCGGGAGCGGCCAACTTGAATTTTGGGGTTCCCCGCTAAACTTCGCAAAGACGTCCTCAAAGCCCAAAGCCCAGAGTGGGTGGGCTGGGGTCTCGGGTACGGGGGGGTCGGGGGGAGCGGTTTCGGGGTATCAAAGTTTGCCCCCGACGCGGCTCTTGCCGTGTAGGCTAGGTTGCTCACAGGGTGGCGATGAGAGCCCGATTCCTGCTTCTTTTGTAGCTTACCCACTGAGATTCGTGCATTAGCGTTAGCCTCGACGCTGAGAGTATGTGGGTATAGGAATAAATATAATCTAGCACCAGGCAGTTTCTATATCGGCTTGATATGTTGCGTTACCTCTGGTTTTCGTTCAAAAGATTGACTTGCGTTATTTTCTGTGTTTTATAGGTATTAAACGTATATTGGCATTTTTTTGGATTAATTTGTATAAGTTAATTTATTAGTTGAATATCCCATAGAGCATAGCCACCTACTACCCTACTATGGCTGTTCAGCACGGCTAGCACAAGTGAGCTCTCGCGCGTCAAGCGAGAAAAGGTGCAAGATATATACTGCTCCCTTTCATCTTAGTATTGAGAGAAGGAAACAAAGGCTCTCTCGCGGTGCGAGCTATGTCGCGGGCATTGTTCTTCGAGTTTCTACAATCAATGATAGCCTTGCTGCCACGGTCTACAGCGGGTAATGCAGTTATACATTTCAACTAGGTAGATATAGATAAAAAAAAAACATGTTCCACTGAAAAATAGTTTTTCATGGCAAGCTTTTACAGCGCATTCTCTATGATCAGTCAGATTATTTGTCAAGACTAATCAAACGAGCCCAAACACGATGGGTTTACCATGCGTAGTTTAGGAGTTCCTATGGTCACCTTCCATCTCCATCATCAGATCAGCTCTCTGGTATCATAACATCGCATTGTCATCGAACTTTCGCATACTTATGCAAAATTTCAGCTCAATCGGAAACCGGGAAATTGGTCAAAAACTTGCAAGATTTTATTACGAAACATGGGGCAAAGTCTAATGTTAAATAAATAAATAAAAGGATCAAAAATAGAAGAAATCGCCGAAACACGCCCAATCCCACCTGCCTAGGCTGGCCACACTGCTTACTTTGTTCGCCTTTTGGCGTGACAGAGGCACTTAAGGGACACACACACGGCGCGGCGCTGTATTAAAGGTATAATCTTTAAGTCAGGACTTACCTCGACGGGCGAAGTTGTATGGGGTCACAGTTTTACATAGGTACAAATGGGTATGGTAGTTACTAGTTCTTACTTAGACTTTTTGGTCTGGAAAGGTTTTATTGGTACCAATAAGTAGGTATAGTAGGTATAGCATCGACTACATCTGATTTTGATTATTATCCGGTACCTGTAGGTACCTAATATGTACACCTAATAATCTGTTTATGCCTGCGACTTCGTTTGCGTAAAATTTGTTTATGCTACAAACACTAAATTGAGTTTCGGGATAAATTACAGCCTGTGCGTTATTCTAGGATGTGAGATATATTTCTGTTCCAAAACCTGTTTAGTAGATTTTTGCGCGAAAGAATAACTACTTCATTGTTTTTCTGTAACTTAAATAAGTTTTTTTTAATTATTTGACTAACCAGGCATTTGACCGCCACCTCACCTGGTGGTAAGTGACGTAGTTATTCACTTCACTTTCATCACATATATATGTTGTACTTACATACGTAAAGACACAATTTAATCTGTATACGTAAGTCAATGCAAAAAATGTCTTAAAATAGAATTTTATTAACTTTCCGCTCTCTTCGCTTCACTTTTCCCACCCGTGGAGCTGATAAAATTAATCGTTACTTTAAAAAACTTGACTAACTCGCTGCGAGAATTAAAAAGACTGCTAATTGGTAGTCTTAGTTCAAACGAAACTTCGGTGTTGCCAGTTTAATTAAAGATTTTGCGTTGCTAACAATATTTGCAAGGCGCTACGAGAAAATAATTAAACCACATTAATTTTTTTAAAGAGAAACAGGTGCAATTAGACTAAAATATTGAAATGGTATTTATATACTTAAATGAACTCGTAATGACGCATGCAACTGCGTCGAAATATCGAGGTAAAAACAATACTAACCGTGGTGACAAACCCGTACAATGTGTAGTAAAAGTGTAGTGAATAACCACGAAGGGCTTAAAACCTATATTACCTAAATGAATTAGTACTCATTGGTTTTTAAACGCAACCCATTTTTAATGTTATACCAATAAGTAAACAAGCAAGCACATAATATTAGAGCATTTCCCCCAAACTGTGCCTAAAGCAACACACCCACCGATACCCAATGAAGCCTGAAGGCTGCTAAGCAGGTAGCCGATCCTATAAATTTTTCCAAAAACACAATTTCATAAAAGCCTGATCCCACTATCCAACCCTAAACTTTCGCCCATCACAAAACAAAGCCAACCCTGCGAAGGTCAAAACGGCCCGAAATGGGGATATATAGGTCCCTAACTCAAGGGACCAAAGGGTCTGGCCGACCCCAAAAAAGTATATAATGTAGGTACCGAGGTGCCTCAGCTTCATATAGGCGCGGCGTCTTCTGTGCCTCCGAGCTAGGGAAATGGTAAGAAGGGTCCGGGTGGGACCGGAAACCCCCCTGGTGGGGTGGGGGGGTTGGGGAAAAAATTCAGAGAGGACCGTACCCTTGGCTCGCCCCGGCGCCGTCTGCCCCGTAATTAGTGATGCAGCACGGGCTGGGCGCTTGTCGATGGAAAGCAACGGTTTATTTTTGGACCATATTATTCGGCGCTTGACTTGACTCTAAGCTTTGATGTCTTAAAGTGCTTTGGCAAGGTACGGTGTGAGAGGTTCGTTTAATTGTTTATCGATTGCTGCGAAGGACGTATGTGGATTGTTTTTGGCACGTGCTAGAGTAGAAACTGGAAAGAAGACACTATACACGAAAGCTACACTGATGTATCTACATTTTTGTTACATGGAATTCATCACGGTAACTTTTTACATCCGTTGTTTGATGTTGTGAATTTTAATATTTGATCTCCTAAACATGCCTGACAAATGTCGTCACTTACCTACGAGTGAGAGAGCGGTCAAATGCCTGCCTAGTCTAATAAAAAACTACCCAGTCTTAAAGTACAAGACTTTAGGTGGTGGTGGTTAGGCCACCACCACCTAAAACTAGCGCTGTGACGGGTATGAGCCCTTACATCACTGGCTAGTCTTACGTAATTTACAATAATTATAAATTACTGTACTCACTTTAAGTGAAGGATGTAATGTGTCCTAATAAGGCTCTTATTCATAAAACCACGAAACACTAACAAGAAACCGAAAATGATTGTATCCTTTAACACAATTTTATTTTTAATTTATTACTGTGCCTACTTACTTTATTCAGCCCAGTGACAGAAAGGGACAAACCAGAATCCAAATACAATAACACATGCGCTCTAATATTTTTCAATCAATCCCTTCTTTATACTTGTTACTATATTAATCTATTACGTAATATTGTAAATATCTCATTTCCATCGACATCGACTATCGACCCGTGGCACATCCCTAAAAGATTATGACAAGATACAGCAGCGCAGGGCTGCTAACGACGCCCGGAGAGCTGTCAAAAGAACCTACATTAATGTTATTATAACTTTTTCTAGGCCCCCAGCACACGCGGTGTGAACACCCCCTTATGGGTCTGGGTGACCCTTAACTTAATGAAATACACGTATGAGGGTGTTACACACAGTTTTTTTGTGGGCTGAATGTGCCCACTCGAGTCTCCAGTGTGTTTGACGCTGTTTATTAGTGTTCAGACGAATTTGTGGTAAAAATGAGGGGGTTCCGCTTTCGAACTCTCTCATTAGGAAGCGTGAACATTGTTATAAAATTTCAAAGAAAAATAAATAGTGTTGTAAATTTTACGTTTTCGATATTTCGATTATCGATATTATAAGCGACATTCGAAGATTTGTAGTAATATAAGAAAGTGTTTGTGTTGTTTGGGTGTGAAGTTTAATAATTAATTATGTACCTATTAACAGCCAACGTTTTATTTTTACTTTAAAATCTTAATTTCTTTGTTGAGTGTTGTACTTACCTTCTCGTCTCCAGGAATGTTAGATTTGAAGATATTGTAGTTTTACAACCCAGGAATGTCAGATTTGAATATAGTTTTGCAATTGTAGTAGC
This sequence comes from Blastobasis adustella, assembly GCA_907269095.1. Lineage (NCBI taxonomy): Eukaryota > Metazoa > Arthropoda > Insecta > Lepidoptera > Blastobasidae > Blastobasis > Blastobasis adustella. Next base: position 7,797,592 of record OU026132.1, read on the forward strand.
TTACCTGAAACAAGACACCCTCTATAAGAATAGACAATACAAATTATAATAATGTAGGATCATAAAAGCGCTTACGCACTACGCCCGATCTGAACCCGAGACAATTCTGCCCAAGGCAGCCACAGTTTAAGAATGACTTACGGTACACCATGCCGGGTCCGGGCCGACTCCGGGCCGAGTCTCGGCCGTAGCACGGTTAACTTATATCCCATATGTTTTGTATGGATACGCTCATGCTGTACCAGGAGCAACCAAGTGGCAGCCGAGCAATGACAACTCAGTTGCGCCTCGGTATAGCATGAGCGTGTCCATACAAAATGTATGGAATATTAGGTGACTTTGCTACGGCCAAGACTCGGCTCGGACACGGCTCGGTGAAGCGTTAGTCATCCTTTATTTGATAGCTCACGCACTAGATATCCGAGTTCTGTACGAGTTCTCTGTAACCCGACAAGTTCAAGTTGTCGCACGGCAAGAAATCGAACTAATATTGTTAGCACTGCATTTCGTATTCCGACGAAGTGTGATGTATGTAGGAGGCGCCATCATTGCAACGCCCACTATGGATCAATTACTACATACTCAGACCAGAAGCAGTGCAAAAAATTCAGAAAATTGTACATCTTCTACCTCATCGTCGCTTTCCATCGTGTGAGTTGAGTTAAATGCAATTAGAGCTCGTCTAAGCTAAAATGACGTGCCCCACTATCGCATTAACGCACACAAGCAAATTTAAAATATTTACGCAATACATATACAAATGCCGTTGTAATTGGTCATTCAGTTGCCGGTGAGACTCAAATGGAAACTCAAATGGAAGAATTCAATCCAATATAGATGAAAAGTATGAAGCAAAAAATACTTAATTTAGGACATTCATTTTCTAAGTAAGACAATGAACTCATAAAGTAATTACAGATTACAAGTTCTAGGATTATTATCTGGCAAATCTCTTCGATATAGTTACAAGGCATACATAATGTTTGTAACAATACCTACCAATGATGAGCACCTGACTGCGGGGCCCAAATGCTATACAACTTTTTAAATTTAGATTAGTTTTAGGTTAGTAAAGTTTAATTTAGTTTTTCATCACGTATCTATACGTATATCGTCATTGAAGATAAAGCGTACCTCTAATCGTCCCTTTCTTCCTTTTGAACTATCCAACCAATGTTTCAAATGAATTTTCATAGTTGAGAACTTAAAGGGACTGTACAAATTGGCAGAACGCAAAAAGGCTAACAAAAATGATCCGGACGTTGTTCTCAGTTTCAACGTGTGTCGTTCATCGTTTCGCCTACCTAGATCGTTTGCGGTCAACTTCGCTGTTGTGTAACATTTGGTATTCGCGTATGCGACAAAGGCCGTGACGGCGATCGTCCGGCCGACGGCGATAAAGCTGTCTTATACAAAGGACACGCGTTTATCGGACCGGGATCGCAACGGCCAGCAGCCAGCTACAAACTTCTTTGTTTAGGGGCCCAGACCCCGGGCCTCTAGGTATGTTTGGGCCCGGAGGGTCGCCCATATTGGACATTTTGTATAAGTGTAGACCCGAATGCCCGATCCCAAGGCAAATCCCTTTCGGCAGACCCTTTTTGGGTAAGGTCCGCCCGTGCCTCTACCCCGAATTTGCGGATTTTTAAGGTAAAATTTATAAGGGTGGCCGACGGGCGGGGCATGAATTGTGGTGGATGTCGTTATTTCATTTCGTTTGCCCGAAAACTGCTCGGCCAGTTCATAAACTCGGCCTCTGCTTGCTTACTGCGACGTGCGTTAACCGTTTCTAGGAAGGAGCGCGTTTTTATCTTATCGCTGGCAGCAACAGCAACTACAATAACCTACTACTTCTCTAGAGTTCACATTTGCCTCGCAGAATTTCCGCAACAACAGTAAGTACGGGTAGGTATCGAACAATGGCACCCGTAAGGAACGCGGTAATCAAACTAGTGCAAACCGGATCACGGTCACGGATCAAATAACGCCATCAGCGCTTCCAAACATGTTAATTTAGCGCTGTATAATGCGACCCGGGCCCCCAACCCCCCCTGCGCCCGCTAGTTTCCGCGCTAGCAGCTACAAATACTTTTCCTTTAGTTTCGTTTCACCCGATCGTCGTTATCTAGTTAGCCGGGGTCGACAAGGGTCCGAAGGGGTCCGAAGGGTCCGGGACTAAGTACCAGGACCGCATACGTAGGTGGGAGGCTCGCGTGCTCCCAGCAACTATTTATAAACGTTCGCAGTAATATGAGGGATTGTGCGCGGGCACGCGGGAACCAATTAGGGCGTTATGATATCCTTAATAATGTTTCTTTGCGGACGCAGGCAGCGTTCACGGAAAGTTGTGTCTTTCGACGAGTACTTACGTGATTGTTGTTGGCTAGTTACAGGAATGTAACAGACGGATGTCGGACCTCCGATTAGTTTCACATGTAGGTACTCAAGTAGGTATATCCTAAACTGCTGAATCGTATTAAATTAAGTAAAGCGAACCATTACGTTAAAAACGGCTTTCAAATAAGAAATACCCATCGAAATCTGTTTATCGGCTCGGAAGCTACGATACCACAGACAGATATCCAAATACAGAGACAACAGATACACATCCTCTTATTACGTTGGGGGTTAAAATGGTTTGACGCCAGTTCGGTCCAAAAACCGTCGAAAAGCCTGCCTAATAAATTAAATTCGAAATTATGTTTGTATATTGCAATTGATATTTTACGCATAGTTTATGGACCGAAGAATAATAAAGCTGCTATTGATCCCGGAACGGCTTCCGGTGTGAGGATGCTGAAGACTGAGTGAAGTTTAGAAGAAAGAGCATGAAAGCGGATCCTGGCTAAAGCCCCGACTGGCTGTTAGAATGTTGATGACAATGATTAACTCGCAAAAAAGTCTTTCCTTGGCACTATAACATGGGGTTGCTCAAAGGCCGGCAACGTATTTACTCCTGGTAGATAGATAGATATACTTCTGGTAGGTAGATATCCTGGACGACGGTAGCCGCTTCCCATCAGATGGACCGTCCATCCGTGTGCCTCCCAAGGCAAAACAAAATACTTCATCATGAGGAATTATAATTATCTAAGCCAAGTATATCGAAATACGTTTGTCAAATCATAATATTGCAAGAAACACGTTGTAAACCAGCAAGTTGATAGAATACAAATATATAAAATTACTAAATACTCAAAACAAATACCAAAACGTATCAATCAACATTAGAAACAAATCAATTCGTCAACCCCGACACTATAATCATCGATTTCGAAAAACAAGCCGTCGAACGCGTCCCGGGAACGCGATAATGCTTTTTTTTTAATTAATTAAGTCTGAAATTGATTACTTTGGACGAAGAAAGCAGGGCGAAGTAGGCAGGGCACCGCGCGGCGGGTGGGGCGCTGCCTGCCAGCGGGTAATGTGGAAGCAGACACACGAACCCCTGCTGCCCTGGTACCGACTGAGCGAAAATATGGGGAAATTCGAGGAAAATTTGACGATTTTTATTTGATATTTAGACTAATTTAATAAATTCCGATCGCGTTTTTTAGTGGTCGCCTTTTTAGTTTGAATCGCAGTCACACCAATCCCTACAGTAGTCCCGAATCCGCTTATTTGTCAATTTCATATTTCATTTGAAGCTCGCAGCGACATTTTCTGGCGTAACCGCTGTTTTTGGCATATTTTTGATCAACCTGTAGAAGAAACGGTGCTAAAAACAAAGAAGCAGATATACTTCAGGAATTCAGAATACCAGCGATATATTGTCGCTTAGCTAGATGCTTCACTCTTGTATTCAGAAATAAGCTCAGCGAAAGATAGTTTTTGAGATAATCATCGTCAAAAATTATGAAAAATTATAGTACAGAAATTCGTCTGAGCTCCATTTTTTTATCGACACAACAGTTACCAACTGATAATGTTTCTTCTTATAAACGATTTTTTTTTTTGTCTATGGACTTTGATTTGACTGTCAAGAATCATCGCCTATAATGTGACAGCTGAAGTACTCAGTTTGACAGAAGACAAGAGCAGACTTTCCTGAAAGACTACTAATTAAATAAAAAGAACCAACCGTTCCAGACTTTTCTGCCCCCAGTACACGACCGTTCCGGGGCACCCACCAGTTATTATTTACAGGCTTTATCATTTCGAAAATTTCATATTCCCGCGGACGCTTGAGGTTTAGCGATGGGGAAGGTAAATTCAGGCGTTTAGCACTGGTACAGAAGACCGTATCAACCTACCCAAAACCAGTACAAAAAGAGCTAACATTGCTATGCGCGTCTATAGAGACGCTAGCTCATCTTAAACTGGTTTTGTGTAGGTCGATATGCTGTACCGACCCGCTGTCGAGTTTCGACGGAGTGCTTCGATGACTTGTCTTTGTCGATCGTCGAACGTACTTTGGGAGAAAAGGTTCCTTCGTCAAAAAGGTGCTTTCTTTGTCGGTTTTATTGCTTTAATGTTGGCACTGCTGGTAATGCAGTATTGATAGAGTGACGTGTATTAGTATATAGTTTAATTTATTGCATAGTACAGTGTCGGTACATGTGTGCTCGTAAGATATTTCAGTAGCCTATAATAGTACGTAGTAGCGATAGTCCGCCATTCAGTGCATGAAGTGTTAATAAAAAAAAAAATTTTAGAATAAGATTATGAACATATATTGCCACAAGACACGACGACACTCAAAAAATAAATAAAGTTAATTTTACTCCATATTTATTTTCGTCTTTTCTATTGCGGGCAAAAGGCAGTACTAAAGGGTTCTATTCAATTATAGGACAAATATCTCAATTCATATATTTTTGTTCTAATCAACTAAGTTGGCCTCAAAATTAGCGACCGGCAAAACACTGTTAAAATAATCTAAATGAATTTCAACCTAATTCATTGGTGAGCCAGTCGACATTTCAATAAGACGCTGTCCCAATTCCACTATGGTCGCACGACCGTTGTTAATTAGGACAGCGCCCATATTGTCGGGGATTTCAAATTTAATAAAAGACCAAATTAAAAATATCGGTGTTTCTGTTTCTGTTTATCAAATTATAAATATTTATATTTAAGTAGTCTGTAAGAATTTTTCTTGAAGTTGTAAAGAAGACGAGATATTTTATTAGAAGCCCAAAATACTTGTAGCGCTCTAAATAGATCAGATACAAAATACAAAGTTAGATTCTCACGCCAACTTCTGCCGCAAGGAATAATATTCGCCTAAGCTAAATTACTGAAACAAGTGACACTATGTCGGTCCAAATTGGGCTAGTCTAAGTACAATTGAAGTAATATTACAATGTCGATAGCACTCATCATTAATATTATGAAGTTTTTTTAATATGTAGTTATTTAAGTAGACACAAAATAAATTGTTTTAACAATAAGTTTAGCTTTCATAAATGTTTATTCTATAATCCCGTTTGCAGGTAAACAAACAAACAAATATGCTATTAATCAGTAGTGGCAAACAAACAATACCAACAACCAACATACTTAAAAGACCTAATACCCTCTATATGCTAAAGAAAAACATTCGAACAGATGCGATAGTGAGGGTGGTAAGCAAAACGCATATCCAAGTCCGTGGGTCCGGCTTGCATGTGGTGCTGTTATTATTTCTTGGCTAACACCCCTGCCTCCCCAGGGTGGCTATGGGGTATGCTGGCACGAATCATGAGTGCATTAGAGTTTTTCAGCCCATTTCGACGGGTCGAATGGTCCTTTTTTAGTATCAACGCGGTAAGTAGCGCCGTGAGCGGATAACCTCTGTGATGAGCTGCTGCCTTGGTATAATATTAGTAAATACTAGTAATATTAGTAAAGTAAAGTAAATATTTATTGTTAAATAACTGGTTAATAAATACATGTTATAGCAGTTTACCGATTTCGGGTGTACAATATTCAAATTATTAATAAACAACAAAGAAAAACGAAACAACGAAATACAACGTTTAAAGCCGTAGGCTCTCGTCAGTCCATTTCAACTGAAAATATTCGTAAAACCCAAGACAAAGCAGACAAATACTGTTACTTTTTTAATTAGCATTGTGATGCGATAAAGTCTGCGTAGATGATTCTTAAGAGATTTATTCGGAGAGACATCTTTTTTTAGGTTAGGAAAAAATGTGTGGGATTTCTAATGGAAAAGGTGTGATGTGTGGGTTGACTGACGAGTGGTTAGTTGCGACGAGATTTAAAGAGATAGGTAACTAATTCGCATACGAATCCAATTAGAACGATTCAAAAATACAAAGAGCCCCCGGCTCGAGTTCCAATTTTAACCAACACATTCTCAGTACACATGTTACTCATACACAAAAAATATCCCACATTCACAAACCTGCAAACCGTAAACTACATCATAATTATATTTAGAATATTCGCCAAACCTACTACGGTTACGTGCTACGTACTACGTGACGTAGCCGCTCTACGGCGTAGCACTACGCTTTTAATCACAAAGGCAGTCGCATACACAGCCACCGACCGACACATGTGTAGTTCTTAATAAATACAAGTCGACCGGGGCTCGCCGTCGCCTAACCCATCAGGGTCCCTAGTATTTTTAATGAAACTCGTGGCGCGGCGGGGGCGTCCCCGTATTAATCTTAGCAGCGGACGTCCTTGCCTCGCCGGTCGCGCCAGTCGCCTCCGCGCGCCCCTGCCAGCCTGGTAGGTGGTGCCAAGGAGCTCCGCAGTGGGGGCGACTTTTCCCCGATTTCTCTCCATTTTTCCCCACTTTTTCGCTTGCATGCATTATGCAGGGCGGTGCCGCGGCGCCGAAACTAAATTTATCGACGACCGAAATAAAAGTTATGCACAGATATCTATACTATTTAGTAGTAGCGCATCCCCGAATGTGGAGTCGACTATCGACAATTAGCCAGTTCGCCGGAGTTATTATCGGAAGGGAGATGGATTTATTGAATCTGGCGCGGACAAAAAGACAATGTCGCCGGCTTCCGGCCGCCACTGTCGGAATCGAGTGTCAATAAAAGAATCGCGTCGCGTTTATTTTTCATTTCAAAAGGAAACGAGAAAATTACGAGTGAGTAAAAAATACGTCTCGATCTTCGTCCGCTCGGCGAAAAAATCCTCCGAAAAGGAAGCGGGCGACCATTAGGGTATTATCGGGGAAAAAAGGGCGGAGGGGAAAAAATCAGAAAAAAATTGCTGGCAGCCAAGCCACCCTTTCCTTTTCGTGAGCGTCGCCGGCGCCCCCCGGGCTTACATTAGACCCCTGTGCGGGGGTGAAATTACGTAAACGACAGGTGAATTTGGAAAATTAAAGTTGCTTCACTATCAGGTTAACTGCGAGGATTATTACGTTTGGCCGCGACTCGTTCTAATTGGGCCTCCGCGCCGCCTAAACAACGCATCACTGAAATTGCCTCCTCGACCATACGCCTATGTTAATAACTCGAAGCTAGTTTGGGAGTTGAGACCAAACTGGAGGTATTCACGTGTCCAACACGAAATATATTCACTGGATACTGGAATACGATGATGTCAATATAATTCATGCTTATTTTACACAGGAAAAATTGCTGAATGGAAAAGGATGTTTTTGTACAGTTGAAAAAGTCAAAATATTGATGCGACAAGGATAATTCTAAATGTGGCAGAAAAAGGAACTAACATGTCGTATATAGGGAAGACAACTGACGCCTCCTCACGGCCATTAATATCGTTGTCGCGCACAATTGTTTGTCTTTTAGCTTTACAATATTAGAAAGCGGTGTAAAACATGTGCTGTCTGAAACATTTGCGAAGTCAATTAACAATCACAAGGTTCTGAACCCTATTCAATTATTACAGCAATTGTCCGCTATTTCAGAACAAGCCCGTCTACTTCATTGGGCTTCTTTATTCGGGTCCAAATTGACAGTATGGACACTATTCTTCGCTTCAATGTCACCAATGCTTTTTGAAACTCGGGTTTGAACCGTCTTTTATGGGTGCGAAAATTAATTAGAAATTATTGTTCCTTTACATATTTTAAGTCCAGTGGTTACTAACGGAACTACAGCTATAACCATTAGCTAGATAGCTAGGCTAGAGACAACAGCGTCTCTTTTCATAGGAATAGGGGAAAAATTACATCGGTGAAAAGCGCAATCGGAAATTTACGTTTTTTTTTATTATTTGACTAGCCAGGCATTTGACCGCCATCTCACCTGTTGGTAAGTGATGATGCGGCCGATGATGGAGCATGCCTGTCTAGGAAGAGCCTATATTCACTCTGGTCTTGAAGGCGTCTAGATTATAATGATCAGGGAACACACTCGTGGGTACGCGTTACTATAGAAAAAAAAAAAATATTTTGTGAGTCTTATGTAGAAATGGACTCGGGCTAAAATAGTTTAAAAAGCCCCACCGTGCACTAAAGGCCTCCCCTGAAGTACCAGGCCGCCATAAACTTTGAGGAGCCTCGGAAGAAACCCGAGGGGACACGAGTGCGTGAGGTCGAGCGAGGCTCGCGTCAATATCAAAATAATTCATATGTGACAATAATTAAGAGGTTTCGTCCCGCCCCCAACCCCCTAGGGTAACGTGGGGGTGGGGGGTGGGGGTCGATAGGTACCCCGACCCAGCGCAAGCCGTAGGGGCCCGGCGTACTTTGCTGTAATTCTTTTATGACTACCGAAATTAAAAATGTGTAGGGGCGTCATAGTTCCCTTGTACTGTTGAACGGGTAATTAAGCCGTTTAAGGTTCATTAGTGGGGATGTTTACATTGTCATGTTACTAAGAATAATAAACGAAAGGATTATGGTCGCTAGTGGACGGCAATATGCTGATGAAGCAACGAGTATGACAATTGATAATTCTAGAAGTTGTTTTTTCGAGAAGTGCCTGCCAAGCGTGAAAATTATGGCCATAGCCTTCCCTTTCGTGGGAGAGTCCCTAGGTCCTGCAGTGGACTGTTACGGACTGTGATGATGATATATTTTGTCATATTCATTTACCTACTTACTCCAAGCTATTCTGTCCAAAAGTTTTTAGGCCATACTTATTCTGTTATAGTAGTTTAGCCTAGGATACGTTAACTATGTCCTAGTACAAACGAGGATGACCTGAAATCGTGTTTGGCCACCAACATAAATTACAGCGTTACATTCAAACATTTTTTACCAAGCCCACATAAACTGGAGGAGCGTATTAATTCGTCCGAGTTAATAGCGAACAGGGTGTGGGTCCGAAATGATTATTTAATAGGCAGACCCCCACCCCAGGGGGTAGGGGCTCGGCCCTAGAAAAACTTCCACCGCGTCTATCAAACTAAGGGATACGGGGTAGGAAAACTGTGGAGTAGCCACGGTTGGGGACGGGGACGAAATTATAATTTGTGACAGTATTTTGTTGAGTGTTTGTGTTGTTTCTATCACTTGTCATGTCTTATATGTGCTATGTAGAGTAGTCGGTGGTAATAAGTTTGTACTAAAAGTATATAGTGTTTATTTTGTTCGTTTTTTTTTCCAGTTTTGTATAGACTGAGTTTCATAAAACTATACATACTATAGTTGTATGAGACACAAATACAAACAGTAACATCGCAAATTAAAATATGAAACGTGGGAACATAACAAACATTACAGCAAAAACTTTAAATTTAGAAGCTGTAGAATATTGCCTCTACTCACACACATCTACTGCCTTTCCAAAACCGGATATATTTTTGCATGCGTACCTACGTATTATTTTCCTGCATTTGTAAGGCGCTGTCCTAATTGATAAACGGTCGACCGACCGTGGTTGTGCGAAGGGCGGTTATGAGGTCTCCTATTCGTCGGGCGACGTCCATCGTACGACCATGGACGCACGACCGTTGCCAATTAGTACAGCGATGTAGTTTATTTTTATAGTAGCAATTTGTATACACTTTAGATCTTGAATTTTATCTACGCCATCTTTGTCCAGCACGCATCGCAACTCGTGCTAGGCTCATGCGGAGGGCCCTGCCCGGACAAAGACATAAAGCTACGCCACAACGAAAGCGGGCCAGTAACGTAGTACTGGCATCTGTTTTGCCAAACCTTTAAGATCATACGCACATTCACAATCGGGACTTGTTAGTTTCTTTTTCTGTCACGTTCCTTCTTATCCATGTTCCATAGTTGGCTACATTCGAAATCTGTCACAGAATACTACATCCTTCCGGTGCTGCTACATAAAACGCAGAACTAGCGCCATAATTGACAAGTCACCTCTATCGCGATCAAGCTATAAGTAGTTTATCAGTTATCCAACACCCATAACACAAGCTTTGCTTAGATTGGGGCTAGATGGCGCTGTATGAATTTGTCCAAATATGTTTATTTATTTTATTTAACCATTTATTGTACACAAGATTTTTACAAAACTATATGACAGAATATATCAGACACAACAGGCCAACTTATTTCTATAAAGAAATTTCTTCCAGCAGGCCTACAGCAGAGAGATCGTGACAATTAAATGCAGTTAAGACGTGCACAGTAGTAAAAAAAAAATATATATATATATATATATATATATATATATATATATAATGCTCAATTAATAAAAGCCTATACTATACACACATAAAAACATACATATATACCTACTTTAAAACAAATACATATACATACATACATACATATACATACACACATACTTATACATACATATATTAGACAGATAGAGAAAGGTAGTGCTCTTTTACACGTTTCTTGAAGATGAAGATAGAAGTGCTATCCCGTATTTCATGCGGAAGAGCGTTCCACAATCTTGCCGCATGGACAGTGAATGAGTAGGAGAAGAAATCAGTGTGATGGGGAGGTATGTTTAATTTTGATTTAACGGAGGATCGACAGGGCTTGTCTTGCGATCGGGAAAATTGGAAACGTTCACGAAGGAATGTTTATTTTTAGTCGAAATTTCGACGAAAACGCCTTCGTTGTCCAGCACGCGTCGCAACTCGTGCTAGGCTCATGCGGAGGGCCCTGCCCGGACAAAGACATAAAGCTACGCCGCAACGAAAGCGGGCCAGTGACGTAGTACTGGCATCTGTTTGGCCAAACCTTTAGGCCTTTATCATAACTTCGTATTTTCTTAGAACCTATAAATAAATGATTTAAATAAATAAATATGCTAGCCCCAGCGTGCAAAGCTTGTATTATGGCTATATGCAAAGAGTTTGAAAAGTTAGTTATCTTCGTGGTTATGTCATTTTTTGTATGAAAAAGCTGTCACAGCCCTCTCTATAGACCGGCATTTTTTTTTGCCCTGTGGCTATTTGTATAGTCGAAGTCGTATCGACGCCATCTTTGTCCAGCACGCGTCGCAACTCGTGCTAGGCTCATGCGGAGGGCCCTGCGCGAGTTATAGAGCGGACAAAGACATAAAGCTACGCCACAACGAAAGCGGGGCAATAGTAATGTATAGTACTGGCATCTGTTTGGTCAAACCTTTAGGATCATACCCACGATTTTTGATAGAAGCTATGGTTTTTTATAGAAAAGGGGATTAGATAAGTTTTACAACACATTTTAAGGGTATGTTCCGAGTTTCTTACCGCGACCTTTGTTGACGAGTAGCCCGATATTTCGACACAGTTGCATGCATCATGGTCACGCGACGACGGGACGGGTGGTATGCGGTGGGAAACCCGGAACATACCCTTAAAATGTGTGATAATAACAACATACATGAGACAGAAGGACTTGAAACTTGAAATTACTTGCTATGCAAGGAGCTTTCTTATAAGGCGCTAGTGCGAGAGTACTTTTAGAAATTCTCATGAAAAGAAGTGAAAATAAAACATATCGTACGGGAACTGAGTCACAGACAGAGAGATACACACACCTCCACACATACACAGAGCCGCAGATATTTTAACACCCCTCTTTTTCGTAGGCGGTTAAAAACCGTATCAAATTGTACCACCCTACCAGGATCCGTTTGGGATCGAAGCCACAGGCAAATTCACTAATCATAAAATTATCATACAGATGGTACTAACTTTACGTCACTAAGGGGCGGGCCGTTCTTTATTTTGTACTAATACCCTTCAAACTTTGCGTGGCTTGTTTGACACCCCACCTGATGTTAAGCGGTAACTGTCGCCCGTAACATTTACGATTCATGAATTTAGGTTGCAGAACAGGCAAGAAAAATGCAGAACCGCAGGTGCGTTGTCACTGTGAGGACTAAGATAAAAATGCCTCATGCCTGTAATTGCGCTGGCTACATTATCCTTCAAACCGGAATACAACAATGCAAGCACCTCACCTAGGCGGAACCCTCAAGCTTAAAAGAGTCTTACCATCGGATAAAATTTGGTAAAAAGGCTAAATAGAAGGTTAATATGGATGAAAAGGCAAACGCTTGGCTATTATCCATAACCAGGTTGGACAAAGTCGCGGGGAAAAGCCAACAACTAGCTAGACATACTAACAAACGAACCGAACTGAATATTAAATATCAATACATAACTCTGTTACCAGGGAGTTATAACCGCTAAGATACAGCCGCAGGGGTAGGCAGGGGCTAGGACGACGCTGTCATTGCAGATTATATGGGGTTGAGCGTACCAAGGGCTCCCGCGGGTGAGCTCGGGTGCGCCGGGTACTAGGAACGCAGAAGTTAGTAGGATATTCGAAGAGGATGCGGTTGTCGGTCTTTCTGTGCTTCGGTTATGTGGATAGAAAATGAAATAATTATTTTGGGAAATTAGTCTAACAAGTGTAGGTAAATGCGGTTTTAGTTATACACATCATATTATATGAAACGAGATTCACACGCGTCGTATTTCTTCGGTTTCTTTTCCCGACGTTTCGGTAGGGGTAACCCCCTACTATGGGGAATATAATGGACCACCATGGGTGTAAACCCATGGTGGTCCCAACACCCATGGTGGTCCCATTTAATCTATAATATGTGTAAAGAACGCAAGTTTAGTTTGAAAGAAATTTTACTTATGCAGTTCTAGAAATTCGTCTCTTGTAAGGATGATAGATATTGGTCTAGATTTAGCAAGGAAATATTCTAGTCTAGCAATTTACTAGGCTTGAATAATAAGGTTAGGCTTTTTAAGTGTAACAAAAATCTCGAGTCACTAATAATTATCGCGACCATTTACTATCGACGCCACTCATTGACATAAATTGCGAATATAATTCTATAATTCCAATAAAAAACTTATGAAAACCCCCAATTATTATACATATTCTTCAATATTTCCTAAAATACTGAACCGATTTTAATAAAACAAATCTAAGTAATCAGCTTTCAAATAAGGAATCGGTCCATCTGTTCGGGAGTTCACAGACAGACACATGGATCCACAGATACACAAGTCACACTGATATCATCCCGCTTTCTTCGTCAGGGTATAAAACACACAGATTAGAATATCATCATCATCATATCAGCCGAAATACGCCCCTACTGGGGAAAGGCCACCCCCAGAGATCTCCACAACGGCTGGTCCTGTTCCTTCCGCACCCAGCTGGTACCTGCGATCTTTGCCAGATTGTTGGTCCTTCTAGTGGGTGGCCTGCCCACGCTGGTCTTCAGGTACGTGGCTACTTGAGAACTTTCCTGTCCTATCGGCCATTTGTTCCCTGTATGTGCCCTGCCCGTTGCCACTGAGACATGACAATCCTTAGTTGGCTATATTGGCTATTTATATTGGTGTTAAAAACAAAATCGAGTACTAAATAAATGGAAAGCTATCTTCACTGGCAATTGACGACCTGAGTGGTTCAGTTGGTTAACATTCCGGTCGCCACGCCCCGGTCCTGGATTGGATTCCCGGAAGAGCAGAAATTGAAAAGAAGAATTTTAATTTCTGTTACGGGTCTGGGTATGTATAATAAGTAGGTATGTATTTAAAAAAGTATATAAGTAGTTTATAAGTTATCTAACACCCATAACACAAGCTTTGCTTACTTTGGGGCTAGATGGTGTTGTGTGAATTTGACAAAGCATATTTATATTTATTTATTTTTTTGCTCTGCCAGCATCAGTACCTTATCCACATTTCGGCGCTCAACTCGCACCATCCTCGCCACGCATCGCTAGGGCCCTAGTAATGATTTACGCGCCTTAAAACATTTATTGGTACCCCCGCCCGGGTCATGGGCTCCTGGTTTTTGCACGACCTTTGCCCTAGCCGGGTCAAATGCGTTGTTTCCACGGAGATCAGGAGGCGGTTTATGTACGTAGGTAAAGTGTGGAGGTGAGAAAGAAATGTGATATTGTGTTCCACAGAGGCCTGTTTCGCAAAAAAAGTGGTTGATCATAATATTAGATCAAAATGTTAGAACGCGCAGAATAGGATACCTAACTTTTAGGTATATCTACGCGAACGAAGTCGTAAGGAGAGGATAGAACGGCTGTGTAAAATAGAATTAGTTCGATACGTTTAATTTATGTTTTCAATGTAGTTGGTTTACGAATGTAGCTTAATTCGTAGACGTTTCAAACAATGGAATTATTTTATTTCTTTACATCAAAATCGCTTCTCGCCGTCTGTCACTATGTATTTATACGCTTAGATCTTTTAAACTACGCAACGGATTTTAATGCTGTTATGAACAATAGATAGAGTGATTCAAGAGGAAGGTTTGTCGGCCGTGTGGTGTCCGGCAGAGTAGAATAGCACCAACCTTGCACTCATGGGTGTCGTACAAGGCGACTAATGTTTTCGAGGCAAAAGATCAAGAGTCTCCGTAGTCTGGAAAATGGGCAGCAGCATTTTCCATTGTTATATTTAAACACTGCGATCTCCAACCCGCCTGCCAAGCGTGGAGATAATAGCAATAACCTCCCCTTTCGTGGGAGAGGCCCTAAGTCCTGCAGTGGACTGTTACGGGCTGTGATGATGAATAGGAAGGTTTATTAGCAAGAAAAACGGGTAGGTAGGGGTAAACTAGGTGTACGTAAACGAAGTAGCGCCAGCGCCACTAATTAAAGATATTTTTTACAGATGTCATGTACGTATGTGTTTAAAAAGTGCTTATTTATGCTCTGCTTGCGTCTTTGTTGCATACGATTCCTTAAAAGCGGTAAATAATACACATCAACTTAGAATTAACTGCATGCGTGCTAGAGACGACGCTCCTACGAAGCCCTACGAAAGCGAACTAACTTAACGTTAATATCCCGGGTATGCTCTCGCGCACAAGGGCCCGGGGTCCACCTTGACCATGATCCAGTATTTAACAGATCAGGTAATTACACGAAACCGAACTAACCTATGTGCATTTTGTACCGCCGACATTATAGTGTCGTAATGTTGAAGGTATCATCAATACGTAGTCGATTTTATTCAATCGAATCAGCTGTTTCATTTTGCAAACTCGAAGAAACTATAACTTGGCCGTAGGTGTGATTCTATAGACTTTACTTCGCTCACAGACTTCGCTACACAAAAACGCCGTACTAACATACAAACAGGTATGCTAAAATAGTAACAGATATACTAATACCTGTTACCATTTTCCTGCTGTAATTATGGCGAAGCTTAAGGTTTCTCTGTTCTAACAGTCATGACTAAGACCATAAATAGTAATAAATAAATAATAAATATACTTGGACAAATTTACACAGCGCCATCTAGCTCCAAAGTAAGCAAGGGTGTTAATTTACTGATAAACTTCTTAATTTCTTTTAATACGTACTTTTTATACATACTACACCCAGACCCATACATAACAGATATTAAAATTCAACATTTCAATTTCTGCTCGGCCGGGAATCGAACCCGCTCTTAGGTTTCCTAGGTCGAAGGGTAAAGCTACCTATGGTCGCCACTCGCTACTCCTACCTCCTACCTACCTCGCTACCGCGTTGCGTGTCGAGCTACCAGGCGCAAAACAAACATAGTGCCACTATACTACCGCCAGTTACATACGCGGACCCGGCGCCCCGCTGGCGGCAACTCGACTAATTCCGTTAAAATTCTCCACTGCATGTTCGCCTAGTAGACGGTAAGTAGGGTAAATGACAGCGGGGAGGCACCCCCACCCGGGTTACCCGGGTAGGCGTCCATAGTTGCGTACGAATCGCATGGTTTGGGTGTTGAGATACTTTTGGTCAGGGTATTAGGTGTTAGGCGATGGGATGGCCAGATTCTATTACGTACGTAAATCTAGCCGATGATTTAATATCTTTTTTTTTATATTGGACTAGCCAGGCATTTATCCGCCATCTCACCTGGTGGTAAGTGACGATGCGGCCGAAGGTGGAGCATGCCTGTCTAGGAACAGCAGTTCTGTATTCAGTATAATGATTAGATTGGAGAGATTGAGAGATATTTTGATTTATTTTAGCTTTTATTGCAATGGGCATAGTTCTTCCTAGTCATAACATTGTCACAACTTCTTGGCAGTACTTTTGTATAGCCATCGACGTGTGATATAAAAACAAATAGAATATAGAGCACCCTTTCCACATTATTATGAACTAGTGGACCCGACGCGACTTTGTACTTTCCCCCACCTACCCTTTTAACTTACATATAAACCTTCCTCTTGAATCACTCTACCCATTGTTGAAAACAGCATTAAAATCCATTGCGTAGTTTAAAAGATCTAAACGTACATTCATACACAAAAACATAGGAACAGACGGCGGGAAGCGCCTTTTTTTATACTTCTTCTTCTTATTGTGTCAATAATCAAATTATTTATTTATTTGTAGGTACTTATATTATACTATGTATGGAAGACGCAGGCTAGCTAGTATCTCCGTAGACCAAGCGTCCGTCCATCCGTCCGTCCGTCCGTGGAATCCGTGCCTTATGGATCCGTGGACACTTCCCTTAGCACTCCGGGCTCAGGCTGGTGCCGCCGCGTGCAGCCATGGCTTATCTTTTGTCCTATCTGAGGGTAGTTGCCACGAGGCTTCGTGAGGCTTGTGGTACTCGTGCAATGGCAATGGTCAACAGGATAGTGTGGTTACCGTTTTTTGTAGGTCGAAAACTGATGGTGACAAAGTGGACTAATGTTATCTTGGACTAATTCACGCAGCGCCACCTAGGCATAAAGTAAGCAAAGCTTGTGTTATGGGTGTTATATAACTGATGAACTACGTATATACTTATTTTACATACTATCCGCAACAGAAATTAAAACTAAATGTCGGGAATCGAACCCGGGACCTCTGCGTGGCAAACCGGAATGTTAACCAACTGAACCACTCAGGTCGTCGAAATGACGACAGAAACTCATTACTCTGTAACAGAGTAAGGACAGACCATATAATGCAATTTCTATAGGACAGGACATGAGAGTGCCGATTTTGAGTACTTTTTCGGAACATCCGTCGGACATTTTGTATATTAAAAGGTCTTACACGCATTATTTGGCAGTATGCCCCGATCTCATAGTTTCGTTCTATGGGCACTAGGCAGAGACGACACATCACTTTGCTTTGCGTTCCTGCTTTGCACAGAATAATGTTATCAGTCTCAATCGAAAATAATTGAACAAACTAATAATTTTGCAGGGCCACGTGTGATAATAATTATTAAGGTTATGTACCATATTCAATAAATAAATGAAATAAATAAATATGCTTGGAAAATTCACACAGCCCCATCTAGGCCGAAAGGAAGCAAACCTTGTGTTATGGGTGTTAGATAACTGATAAACTACTTATATACTTTTAAATATATACTTATTGTACATATAACAGACCCGTAACAGAAATTAAAATTCCACATTTCAATTTCTGCTCGGCCGGGAATCGAACCTGGGAGGGACCTCTGCATGGTTAAGCACCTGAACGTCCAAACTATACTTGACATATAAGAGATGAGAGACAAAAGATACTTGTCTAGAGACCTCTATCCACTGAGAGACCTCTACTGTTTATAAGGCTGACTGTACCAGTTCATTGTTCTAGTGTTTTATACAGTCATGTTTAGGTTTCCAATTTTTCTTCTCTAAATTAGGTACTCTATGAAATACAAATAGTAAACTGTGTATTTACTTTGCTCTCACATAGAGGACTTAAAATAGCAATTGTATTTGGTGACCTACTTAGAAGAGATAAAATGCAACGCGCCCTTCACTTCGATGTCTTGTACTGGACACGTGTTAAAATAAATAACCATTCAATCGGTCAAAATTACACGAAACGTCCAAACTAACATCACCTATATTCGTGCAAAATCCTACTCTAAAGCCGTGGACTTAAAACTCTAAATGCTTCGGGGACCGTTGTGGACGAAAGTCGTTTTGAATTTGGAATTATTAACCCTTACGAACTCCAAGGGGTCTGTGAGATCCCCAGCGTTAATAAAACGCAGTATCGATTGTTGGGGGACGTAACATAATTATGGACGTTCAAGGTCAGGATGAATGACAGCAGCATAACATATCGATCTTTTTCAATAATAAATTATATTATCTAAAGGTGCTCCCATACCGAAATTAATTCATTTATTTAGGTAACAGATATAATCGACAAATACTGTAAGTTTATGATCAAGGTGTTGACCAAGATTATAATCCTTAGCATGTATGTGTGTGTGTGAAATTAGGAAACATTTGTAAACATTTAGAAACATCCGGCGTAGAACCAGTAAAATAACTAATTCGGAACGTATGTAAACGTTTACAAACATTTCAGATACAATTAGAAATTATTATAAACTTTGCTGGAAATGAGTTTGGAACTCTTCGTAGAACAGGAACGTCGGGAAACATTGCTAATCTTAACGAAACATGACAGTTTGATTTAAACAAAACTGTTAGAACCATACTAAACTACACTACACAAGTACTACTGTTAGAACTATACTACTTGTTATACTTAATGTTGTCTAAATTATACCTATAAAGTTTCATTGTACAAGTAAGTACTCAGATTTTCCAATAAATTGAAAAAATTGCTTGTAAGAAAATTTCCTTTATCATCATTTTCGCCACAGAAAACGCCAATTTTATAGGTAACGCTCAAATAATAATAATTTGATTGAGTGATTGCCATTGGGGTACCTAATGCCCCCTTTGGAACGCTGGGGTTTTCACTCTCTGTATAACCTAAGAAAAACAAAATGAAAATCCTATAAACAACGTTTCACAATACAATGAGTCATCTCCCAATCGTTTCAAGGCCACATCACCCCAAGCAGAGGAGTTTTCAAAATAAATTTGATACGAGGGGTGACGGAGGGTTGGATTGTATATAATTACTATCTTGAGAGTGTCAATCATGACGTGACTCAGACTATTTGTTTACAAACTTATAAGCCTACTAGCTGGTAGAGACCCGCGACTTTTATAGCTAATTCTCTAGCATTATCCAGGCCGAAGCTATGAGAGTTTGAAAATACGACGAATTGTTCGCGAGAAGCACGGAGTAACCACAGAAAAAGTAGCATATAGTGACCCCTGCTCTTTGTTTTTGACTAGTCTTGATTATCTTGTTATAGCAAAAAAAGGTTA
This sequence comes from Blastobasis adustella, assembly GCA_907269095.1. Classification (NCBI taxonomy): domain Eukaryota; kingdom Metazoa; phylum Arthropoda; class Insecta; order Lepidoptera; family Blastobasidae; genus Blastobasis; species Blastobasis adustella. The sequence continues at coordinate 7,817,024 of OU026132.1, forward strand.
TACCTACGGTATCTACAGGAGAAAGTAACTAGCAACAATATATCAATAAATGTAGATGTAGATACATAACAATTGACATACACCAAATTTCTGCTAAGGACGGTCATACATATTCATGGACATCGTAATGGATAATACTTTGGTTGAGATATGAAAAGTGATGCAGTAAAAAATAAATTAAATCGAGCGAAATTGTTGATATTCGAATTTGAAATGTTGAATTTAGGATTTTGAAGATTGATTTAGAATATTGAACAGAGAGAGATGGTATATCAGAAGGAGGTGATATATCCAACTTTACACAGTTATTAAATAAATTAACTGATCTCCTGACCATATTTATGACACAGTAAATTTTGAAAAACTGGAAATAAAATGTATTCCAGTTAAGTCAAGCGAGCGCTGCACTCGCTGGCAGCTTCAATTCGTCATTGACAATTTTCTTTTTCTAAGCCTACATTGTATAATTTAATCTAATAATGCTATATAACATAGTTAAAAGGATAATTAAAGATTCAATATTCTTAATTTTGTGAAACATACCCAAAGGTGTTAGGGTTTTTTTTTTTTATGTTATCCGGCAGACAAACAGGCATGCGGGCCACCTGATGGAAAGTGGTCACCGCCGCCTATGGACATCAGCATCACCAGGGGTGCTACCAATGCGTTGCCCGCCTCTAAGGAGACCTCTAATATACCTCTTGAACGATCCCATGTCATAGACCAAAGGAAACACCGTTGCTGGGAGCTCATTCCACATCCGAATCGTACGAGCGAGAAACGTTCTTTCGAATCTTCACATGAAAAGAACATATTTGTTGCTAATAAACCAACAAAATATGGATAATTGGTCTGTAATAAATGTATATTTAATTGAATTGTTGAATGTGTTACTGCAGTATAAACATGCGGCTTTATTTAGAAATTAGTTAGTCCGTAGTTAGAAATAATATTCGTCGATCTTAATTTTTATTTTCTTCGTTTCCAATAAGTTTCTTTTTAGTGTTACATATAAGTTGTATGTATGGAGTGCCAAATAAAAACGTTCTATTTCTATTTTAATTGTCCCCCACCTACTCATGTACATGACACATAGGTAGAGACAAGTCCCCCCACACAATACGTGATCCTATATGTCTTATAGGTACACACGCAGTCCCCAAGACCCAGCCAGGTCGGCCCGGATTGATTCAGACGAATGCTTCGCACAAAGGTTCGCGTCACGCCATAATCGCACGCCGCATCTTTTCTAACTCATTTTTCTCGCTTGGGGCGAGCGGGTGGGCCCAAGCCCCCCTTCCCCCCCAGGGTTTCATCAGCCGGGGGGGCATCACGGTATTAGACAAGACACAAAAACCGTGCCCGACGCATAAGTGGGTAACTACACTTTCTGATGTGATGGCAGGTTTTTGTGAGGGCTTGGTGTGGAATGATTCGGGGTTTTGGTGGTTTTGCTTTTGTTTTACAGGTTTTTTTGTATTAGTGTATTGTTGTCGTAAGGCCTTAAGAGGTGAGAAAGTGCTGGTGTTTTAGGAAAAAAAGAATTTGTCGCTAACCAGTTGGTATAATATCAAAAATTTTTGCGTTTTAGGCAAAAATGAAAACGTTAGCTAGACAAAGAGGTTATTTGTGAAAACGTAGCTATTTAAAAGTACTTCATTGCAATTTTTAGACAGTTACTTGAGAATATTATGATTATGGTTTGCGAGAACTGATTTTTTTCTTTATTTTTTTTTACTCGTGGCAGCACTTTCGCACCTTTTAAGCTTTTATAGCGTAAGAAAAAGAAAATTATTTAAGTTTATTTTAATATACATACTGGGGACAGAACCCTTCTATAATGTAAAATAAAATAAGTGATGGTGCATTTGTTACTAATAATAAATAAATAATCGTGGACAGATTCACACAGCGCCATCTAGCCCCACATTAGTGTGCTTTGCTTAGGCAAAGCTTGTGCTGTGGGTACTAGATTACTGATATATCACTTAAATACTTTTTTAAATACATACTTATTACACATACGAGTAGAACACCCAGGACCTCTTGCGTGGGAGACCGGCATGTTGACTACTGAGCCACTCAGGTCGTCAAAATATATAATATAATATGTATATGTGTAAAATATATTAGAAATAGTATTATTTTTTATCTAATACTAACAAAACTATGGACCATGATGGTGTGAAATAAATGTTTATATATTTATTTAATACTATAAACGCTAAAGTTTGTAAAGATGGACTTATGTTTGTAACTTTGTCTCGTTAAAATTATTTAACAGAATTTGATGAAATTTACATCCATAATTTACATTAAAATCATAGTGTTCCCCGACTTCACGCTAAAACCGAATTTTTCGCTGTTTTACCCGCGGTTGGAGCCTATTTTTTGCCCCCATAAAGAAATGGGGGCAAAAACGTAGGTGCGTCTTTATCCGCCCGACCCGTGCGAAGGGTCAGCAAAGTCCTGGCCGGTCGTGAGAGGGTATCGTCCGTGAGGCCCCCGAAAGTGCCTAGCCGCCCGCCCGGGCCGCACTGCGACTTGTAAGATTGATTGGGGCTCCTTCAGTCCATTGCCGGACCCCCGGACCCCCTTGTGGGAACCCCCCTTTTCTGGGTACGGCAAGGATCTATAGCCGCTGGATTAGCCACCGATTGGTGACAAAGTTGAGGTGATAAGTTCGGGGGATTAGCGGGTGAGGTTTGGGGGGCAAAGTGAGGGGTTCGTCAGATTGCTTGCTTTATTTTTAGAGTAGATTTACTTCGATTTTTTTAAATTAAAACACCATATAATTTATACGGACGAGTTCCTAGATCCTGGTCTGTTTCGCTATACTCGTAATTTTTATTTTAATATTTAAAATATGATTCGAAATGTTCTTGTTGAATTTTCCCTTGAAAATTGTATTTACTTAAAACAATTGTTTTTCTGTGTAATAGCCCAATAATATAACACAGAGAGCTACAGCAACAGATAGCTTTATCTCTGATTGGACTTACGGCTGATTAACGCGCTCCCATTACAACTTTTTCTGGAAGTCAGCCAAACCCAAAATTTCCAGCTAGCTAGCAGACGAGTACCTACCCGTACCAACTTTTCTGCTGGTTAAGTTATAGTCCATTGAATTAATATAAACATAAATATGCCAATCGGCACCCGAGACTCTAAAACCAGTCCCCTTGTCCTCAGTGGAATACCTTGGTTAAGCTTGCTTCGATAACGGTGTTAAGATTAAGGGCACACCTACGGAGTGACGAGCTCGTCACGGTGCTGAATTTTGACTCCGTAAGTACGAAGCGGTCACCCATCCAGATCTAGGACTCTGCGAGCGTTGCTTAACCTCGGAAATAGGTCTCGCAAGCACTATGCCAATAGGCAACCACTAGACCATACCACAGTGTCAATTTAGTATAAAAAATACGAAATATAGAATGAGTGCGCTCTTAACACTTCCAGTGCCGACTGTCAGCATGGCGCCCGCCCCCTTTTTTCCCAACAGGGGCTGTTAATAACAACACGCTATTTTATTCGCCGGCCGGCGCCCCTAGGTCCGTGAGACCGCTTTGATGTTAGAGATTAGAAGTTTCTATATTCCATATTATTGCGATGCTAGCGCCAAAAGCAGCTGGAAGTAACGCAGGAATGCCAGATCGGCCGTGGTTCTGCAGTGGTTTCGTTTGACCACCGCTTGTGGAGAGGCAAAAGTTTCGCTTTATGATGGATTTGTTGCGGAGTATTTGCGAAATGGTATGTGGATTTGTATTCAGTTGTTGCGCCTGTAAATAGTTGACCAAAATGCCAAAAGGTAAGCTATCTCCTAGCGACCATCTCGACGTTTCGGGCGTAAATGCAAGAACAGCGTGAAGCGTAGGCTCTTATGTGACAATGCTCTGATGTAATTGTGGCATTCGGAATCCATACATAGAATGATAGAATTAAAACACTCTTTTACATAAGATCCACTATAATTGGAACCACTTTATAGTGGAACATGTGTAAACAAAGTGTTTTAATTCTATCAACCAATGAAATTGCATCAAGAATGCACTACACCAACTATATATAGATAATACTAAAAGTTCAAACCTCAGGAAAAATCCTTTGAAGCCTTCTAAAGATAGACTTTGATATTAAACTTTAAGAATAAACAAAGCAATTCGTAAACTGCAATTGTAATCTGTTTTCGTTTTGTGTTACCCCACCTGTGCTACGTAGGCGTGAGCTTTATATGTAATGTATGAATGTTCAAACGTGTAAAAACCGAAATAGAAAAAGAAATCCTTACCGATTTCTATTTTCGACACAACGATGAGCAGACGATCCTATTGCCAAATATTTCCACGAAAATATGTATCTACCTTCCTCATATTTGGACGTTTGATCGCAGTGCTGAGTTTTGTAAATGGTGCGGTTTGGAGGGTAGTCTCAAAGCGTCCCAGTGACCGCTACCCGGGAGTTTCGGAGTTAGGGTTAAAACTGACGGGGCAGATTCGGTCCACAGAATTTGATTATTGTATGAGCCTTTTGAAGTTGCATGTGTAATTAGCGCTTATTATAATATGGCAAGTATAGTATTTACTTGCACTAACAGATGGTCTTACGATGGGGGAAAATATTGTAATGAAACTTGTACATTCAGGGAACTGAGTGTGTAACCATAATCCAAATTGGTCAGGTTCCCCTGTCAACAGGGTAACGGAGGTCAGACAGCAGTCGCTCTACTGTAATTACCTATTTGCCAAACGTTGGATCATGGTCAAGATGACCCCGGGCGCTCATGTGCGAGAGCACAACCGGGACATTAACGCCAAGATGATGATGACGATAATGCAAGTAAAGTTTTTGTCTCGAAAACCCAACTAAAGACTATGTCGGTACCGTCATTTCCGAGAACATTTGATACAGAACAGTAAAAGACGGAATCTTCGTCAACTTACAATGAGGTTAAAAGTAGACCACTCACCTTATTTTCCATATCTATACGTTCCTGGTACGCCATATTCCGCATATGCTTCAAGTACGCTGTCGTGATGGGTACGCTGTAGTCTACTTCTTCACCTCCATAGAAGAGGCCCCCGTCAGGCCTCCAGGGCTTTGGGAACCTCCCGAAAGAGTTGGAATACTCCAAACTCGACGGCAACAGCTTTTTCCTAGGCGGAGATCTGGATTTAGGCGGATCTTTCGACGTCAAATTCGCGACATCTAACGGATTGTACTTCTTTTCCCGTTTAGCTTCAGTCTTGTTCTCTTTTGCTTTAACTTTCTCTGGCGTCCTGCTACTTTCAGCCAGAGCTGTATCCTCTTTCGCCTCTTCATTTTTCTGGGTCACAAGAGGCAGTGGACTATCGGCCTTGACATCTTCTACGTCTATTAGACTGTTGTCGTCCTTGTCTATCTCAGGGTCTGTCCGAACTGGCTGTTCTTCTCTAAACGCTGGTTCTACGGGCGAACTTCTGTTAAAACAAGCTGTATCATCGAACCCGTTGGTCTTTTTCGATGTCAGCTCGATGTATGTAGGTTCAACGTCTTCCGCATCAGCCGCTTTTGGGCTTTCGACCTTTTTCAGAGGTTGGAGGTCGGTGTAGTCGAATTTGGGTTCGTAGACCGTCGAGAAATTAGATTGGGCCGCGTCAATTTCTGATTCCCAGTTGCGGGAGTATTCTGCGCAGTGCGGGAGGAAGGGGAGGTATGGGGGGTGCCGGGTTGGGGAGGGGGAGGGTGTAGGGAGTGGCGGGGGGGAGGCGCTGCGCGGGCGCCGCGCGCACTCCGCACATCCGGTCAGGAACCGCGTGACTGCCTCCCGGGGTAGGAACGCGTACGTCTCCGTAATCTGAGGAGGAAAATGTTCAGTTACGATTTGTATGTTGTCTTGTCAGTGGCTATGGGCGCAATGGGGTAGTTGAAGGTACCCTACTTTGCTACTGTTGCTAATGTACTGCCTAAAACAAGAAGGGTCACCTGTCACGCAACCCAGGCTTCAGCAATACAAAGTTATAGTATTCTGTGGTAATACCTGACGAGTAAGACGTTTGTTAGTGGCAATACCGAAATCGAAGGCTTTTTGCTTAGAGCAACACGACTGGCGAACGGTGGTCCGTATTGCTCGAAGGCTTTTTGCTACAACGAGCAGAGGCCAAAGTCTGGGTAGGTACGTAGTCTAAGCTTTTAAATATTTATTACTTTTCACAATCATTCCGCTTGAAATTACGCAAATGAAACACCCTTTTGAAAACAACTTGGAACACTGTACCTTCCCACCAGGGATGGGAGTTCCGTAACTGAAAAACTATCGGATACCAAAAAAAAAAAAATACCCGAAAACGTAACTGAATCCGATATAGGCAATAGTTTCGAAAAAAATCGTTTAGGGCGAAGTGTAAATGTGACGTGATGACATGATAACCTAGAAATAAAGTCAAATCATTTACCAATTTATTTGTTTTTTCATTTTACAATTCCTTAAAAACCCACACTAAGCCCACACACACTATCCCAAACTGACGGATAATACGAAATAATTTCATATCCGTACCTATAATCGTATCTATCTGAAACCGGTATAATATCATTGCTATATCCGTATCCGTATCCCAAATCCGAAATTGCATATTAATATTAATCTTATTAATATTAACCCTTGCTATTCACTCTACATTTTATTATACGAAGTAGATTCTAGCTCTTTCCTACCTGCTCGCATTTCATACTTTGTGGAAGTAATGAAGTATTACTTTCAGCGCCATCTACCTAAATACGCTAGAATGCTTGAGAATGGTACACAACGTAAGGTGACGATGTAATATTTACTTCCAAAAATTATGGATAGGTGGCGCTAATACCAAGTTCTTGACAAAATTAAACTTCTTTAAAAACATTTATGACAACAACGTTAATTTATTTTTATTTGAATAATATCTTACCGTCCTGTATGTTCGTTTCTGTCCAGCGTGCTTCCCAGGTCTGCCTTCTAGCTCCACATGCACCGTGTAGATTATGTCGAAGAAATTCTCAACAATCGCCACTTTTCGGTAAACTGGTTCTTGATTTGGAGCATTCTGTAACAATAAAACGAGATACAGTTAAAGAAATATTATAAGTACCGTGATATTTACCTATGTCCTAAGCCATTTATGAACAAAGTGTAAAAGTTCGTCGTTCTGATTCACAATTTTCGGATGTCGTCTGCACAGCGCCATCTATAAAAGTATGCATCGATTCTGCCACCTGTTGTTGACTTTATGTAGCTCTTCTCAACATTCTGGTACTGCTATTCGACAAAAGAGGGCAGCAGTAAGCGCAACTAAGACTAAACTGGCACATTAGGAAATTGCCGCAAATCTGGAAACTTTTCTACATTTTAGTTGGATATGTCTTTGGTTGAATATTGGTTGACGTTCAATATAAATTATATCTCAAAAGTCTCATTTGCCTTTAAATTTTGAAGCCAGGTTCGTCGATTTTACTATCACTATTTATCAATGTCTGACTGGCTCATCAAAACCTCTAAGGCACTCCCTCATTCAGAAGTCTTAGAAAGCTAAAAAATACTTATGCAGGTTACAATTTGCACAAAACTTATAAAATCTATCAATTTCACCCTCCAGCACAGTAAAGAGGGGTGCAGGTTTGTAGGTATATATGTCAAATTGTACCTACATATAGTAATACTATACATATAATAATACTTCCTAGAATTTTCACACAGTGATAAGTTAACCAAGAAATATTTTACTTTATTTGATTAAATTGATAAAAAAATTTAAATGAAGGGTCACTTCCCGAAGTGTTAAAGTGAAAAGCTGCAAAATTTCAAAAAGTAGGTATATCTTGGCCGTTAGCCACAGAAAAAATGAAAGTAGTGCCCTAACCGTGGCAAAACGTCGGTCAAACACTGAATCCAGCCTATGACTGTGTCATGTAATACTTCTAGGAAACGGTCAAAATGTGTGTTTATAAAATTAGGAGCTTGGCTCCTCATGAGATCTGATAATTTTCTCAGTGAAATAGTTAAGAGCGTAAGATGCTAGGCCAACCAAGACATTTGTGGGATTTCACATTTTTGAGAATGTTTCACTTTAGTTAGAGTCTAAGTAAGTACTGGACCAGCATCTACGTAGCTACAGTAACCTATTAGCTACCTAAATATCAGCCAAACAATCACTTCTGACGATCCAAATCTAAGTGAAACTTCATCAAAATGGGCAAACATGTACTTAAAATCAATCTAAACCGAATAACTAGCCTAGATTGCTGGAGTCTGCCGCAGTCGATTAGCCCGTAATCAGTCGGCCCGATGGCTCCGTACAAGGCCCGATTGGCCCGGCGCGGCGCAAGGCCCAATGGCCCGGTACAAGGCCCGATGGCCCTGCGCATGGCCCGGTACCCGTGAGCGACTACTGCAGTGATCAGACACTATAATTGCGGAATACCTACCTAATTACTGGGGTACGGAGGTAATAGTGATTTCAATTCAAGCGGGCTTACGGAGCGCAGGTTGAAGTTGACTGTTTCGTGTGTTTCCTTAAAATTTGACTACCTGAGTAGTTCAGTTGGAAACATGCCGGTCGCCACGCAGAGGTCCCGGGTTCGACTCCCGGCCGAGCAGAAATTGAAATGGTGAATTTTAATTTCTAGTTACGTGTCGGGGTGTAGTATGTATAATAAGTACGTATTAAAAATATATAAATATAAGTAGTTTATCAGTTATCTAACACCCATAACACAAGCCTTGCTTACTTTGGGGCTAGATGGCACTGTGTGAATTTGTCCAAGCATATAGCTTATGGCCTTTTTGTTTTATAATTTAAAATAAAGTAGCTATTAATCGGTCGGTACCAGTGATGGAATGTCAAACTAGGGTACCTACCTAATTAATTAGAGAGCGTCCATAAAAGTAACCGTGTTGCTTGTGAGCACAAACGTATTAAATCTGGTTTAAGAAAGGACTGACAGAAATGTAGGGACCCCAGCCTATATGACCAATAACGTTAAGCGATATGTCTATTGCAACAATTCTCGAATCGCTGTGAGAAAAAAGTTATGTTCAATTAAAATTTACTTCATTTTGTACTGAAAAATTCGGCCTATATGACTAATAACGTTGAGCGACATATCACTGGAAAGGATTTTTCATTTTCTACAACTTTTACTATGGCAACAACTCTCCAATCGCTGTGGGAAAAAAGTTATGGTCAAAATGATGTTAACTTTAATTACCGTATCTAAAGGTATAGTGCTGTGAAATACCACCACTTACAGTACAGGCACGTAGGCACCTACAGGCAAGCGGGCCACCTGATGGAAAGTTATCACCGCTGTCTAGAGATATTAGCAACATCAGGGAGATATCACCAATGCAGTGCCCACTTTTAAAAATCCCAGTAGGCTAATTACGTAACTCTGTTGCCAACAATTCTCTGATTTCAATGATTGAAATTGTTACTTTTACGATTATGTATTATCGAGTTAATAGGTTCCGTTTATTGCAATGGAACTTTAATAGCAACTGAACCCATGAAATCGATAATACGGAGTCGCAAAAATAACAATTTCAATCATTGAAATCAGATAATTGTTAGCAACATGGTTACGTAATTAGCCTACACGACACGTTGCTCTGGCTGCAAATAGCCAAATGTTAGGCCTGACGACGGCAAACCAACTTTACCGCTTATCTTTTACTTATTGTACCTTTAATGTAGGTAGGTACGTAGTAGAGGTACCTACACATATTTTTGGGATATCGTTCTTGTGTATGTAGAATTAGAAATATAGGTAGTAAGATAGATAAACACTTTATTGCTCACAAAATATTACAAAGAGCTATTAAAGAATGAGTAAAAGATAAAATGTATATCACACCAAAGACTTCTATATACTAATAGCACACATTTTAAAGGTATATATATATATACCAGTCGTCCCGTGACCATGATGCCTGGGACTACGTCGAAATATCGGGCTACTCGTAAACAAAGGTTCGCGGTAAACCCGGAACAAACTTTAAAAATATATATTATAACAATAATATGCTAAAAACGCGCTATACAAGTATAAATTATGGTTGTGACATCTATATCGTCTAACGTCAAATTTGCCAATTACCCATTTACACCTTGAACGCGACGGAGGTAACCTGTCAAGTGTGGCGCTAGTTCTGCGTTTTATGTAGCAACACCGGAAGGATGTAGTATTCTGTGACAGAATTCGAATGTCGCCAACAATGGGACATGGGGAAGGAACGTGACGGAAAAAGAAACTAACATGTCCCGATTGTGAAATTAGAATAATGACGTTTCGGAAAAAGACCTAGCGCCCTCCTTCGTGGAATTATGATTCTTGTCAAATAAGTCAACATTTGACGTAGCAGACATTGGCGCCTAAGTTAGTCAGTATAAACCGACAAATTTTAAATGTTGGATAATAACGAAGGCAGCTTATTAAGGTTATACAACTACTCAATAGCGTCAAGTTATATTTCCTCTATTTAGTTTATTATTGCCAGTAAAATAAATTTAGTATGTTAATTTTTCCGCAATGTGTCAAAGTAACCTGAAGTCGTGGTACCCCTATAACAGTGAGTAGGTATCTCTGCAACGGCTTTAACCCTACCACCGTCCGGGCGGGCACGAATGACCCGATTTATTTTTATTAGCGAGGTGAGCCTCGGGCGCCGATTCACAGCAACTCTTGGGGTTAAACTAGTAACAGACGCTGCGACAGGCTAGAGACAGACATAGCACTTGTAAAAAAAAACTTTCGTCATATTCCATTATGCGATTTCTGTTTCTTGGGTAGGATTGTTCTGATAGGGACTGTTATAATATTGACCATTTATTTACAGCTATACTAATTAATTTAGAGAGAAAAGATTTTTTTGTATTATTTATTTGGTACTTTATGGTACTCTCTATGAGTGTACTAGGAAAGCAGCAGTTCGAGAGGAGTGGCGCCGGATAGTGAAGCCTGCTGCCAATCCTCAACCGACGACCACGACCACTCTGTCAAGAGTGTAGCGACTTAGAAGAAGATTATTTATTTATTTAACAATTGATTTACACAAAAATTGATAAAAAACACATAGCGAAGATATATGACACAACAGGCGCTGCTTATTTCTATGAAGGATTTCCTTCCAGCAGTGCGTCTACCATGAGTTTTTTTTCCCGTTTACTGTACAGTAAACGTGAATCGATTTCTATGAGAATTCGTACAGCGCCTCTATTGGGCAGTAGCGGAACTAAAATCCGTACCATGAGTTGCTATTGGTTAATATACTTTACCACTCACGTTACAGTTTACGTAGGGAGTGTAGTTTACATAGCGTTTTGCATACAAAACCGTACCATAAGCCAGAAATTTGACAGATGCGATAGTAAATTACGGTTACTAATGTGGTTACGTCACTCACTGAAATTTATAATGTGAGAAGTATTTTTCGTTCGGAGATAGTAATTATTTTCGTGACAAAAATGTCTGGAAAGCGATATTTAGCTTGAAGGATGTTTGCCGAAGCCCAAGCGGCTGATGAAAATACGTGGTTACGTCTCTCACTGTATTTTCTAAAGCGAGAAGTATTTTTTAAGTTTTTTCACTTATTTTCGAGTTAAAACTCCCTACAAGACATTGATCTTCTCGAGAGTGTGCAGCGAAGAGCTACCAAGATAGCAGCAGCCCTGATACAGAAGTCATATGAGGAAAGAATTCTTGTAGAATTTAACTAACCTCACTGGAAGAAATAAGGATACGGGGTGGTCTCATTGAGACTTACTAGATTTACTTTCACCGCATGTATAATATGAAAGGTGCTGAAGAGTCGCGTGGACACAGCACAAGAATAAATCGCACACCATCTAAGACTAGTATTGTTTATCACTTGCTACACCATAAGGTTGTGAATTGTAAATAGTTGGAAGAAGTTCTCAGACATGGGACAATAGGCTCTCATAGGTAACCGCCAGTTCTGTAAACTCTTTTAAAAACAAGTTGGACAATGGTGCAAAATTAATGAAATTATTCCGTGAACAAAAATGTAATACCTATGTGTGTTAAGGAAGTGAAAGCTATTATCAGCACTGCGATGTTGTATAGACATATCAGCAGAAATGCTACTTGTCTAATAACCTATAACATCTAATAATAATAATAAAATATGTGGAAAGTGATATTTATAATATAAGTTACTCGCTGGCTCGTTTTATGTATTTTACATATAAAAACTAATATTTTTAAGTTGATGTGATGAACAAATATGTTTTGTTTTTCATTATGCTCTAGATAAAGCCATAAAACTGGTACCAACAACAATATTGTAACAGATTTATGTTATGTGCTATACTATGAAATATTAAATTGATAAGAAAAATTAATATTTTGTTTATTTTTATCACACACACAACAGCCTTTAATGGTACACAGTTGGACCTCTCCTCCTCCTCCTCGCCTCCTCATCCCTCCCTCTAAAACCCTCCACATCAGTGGAGGGTTTTACCATAATCTCTGCACCTGACATGCCGTTGGATCTCCAGCCTCGGTCCAGATTCCAGTCTTGAGAACACACAAGTACACAAAACTGCTGTCTATTTTCTGGTCTAAGAATGTCTTAGTTGGTCTGCCTCTAAGACATTGAAGTGATTAACGAGGTTGGGGTTTTACACATAGGTCATTTAGAATTTTAACCTTAGGTATTATTATTAGGAAATAACTATGTGATTGTATTGATAATAGAAAAAAGCATGGCTATTGTTTTAGCTGTACTATACCTATACTATACTAATGTTAGTAATTATAGCAGGAAATTAAAAATCAAATTATGAATTAGGTACATATATTTTTATTCAGAATCTAAAAAATCAGAACTGTCCCGCACTTAAACTACCACTTCCACTTTTACAAACAATTTCTAATATAGTATTGCACTAACTAATGCTAAAGTCTGACATTCACATCACTTTAGTTGCCGCTTGCATCTTCAATTTGAAACATTTATTTTGTTTGCCGATGTTGAGATTTCTTTTTTACATGGGGTTGTGCCTTCGATCTTCATTCAACTAGGGTAAGTGCAGTTCCTTTTCAAGTTAAAGACGTCCATTTCTAAGAATTTACTGCACCACCATGACTCCAGAGTCTGATCCTGTTGACAAATAATACCTAAAATAAGTTTACTCAGTACAACATGTCCACTTAGTTGAAATTAGGTATAATATACTCCAAGATATAGATAAAACTTACCAATAATTATGCAGTATTAATCTTTGCTGTTTCCGCTGGGTTAAAACTACTTAAAACCCAGTGGACAAACTATGAGCGCAGTTTCAACCAGTCACTGAATTCTTCATTTCGAGGATCGTCTACTGTTTTGTAATTTTATTTGAACATAAGGTATATGTTATATACCTTATTCGTATCAATCAATTTAACAGGATTTAAATAAGTGCCTAGGCGTTGCTAAAATATAACCTTAATTTGTAAATAAACAAGCTTTTTGTGACACTGACTACTAATAATCAACAACCTTGCCAAGGACCTATACCCCGTAACTACACTGAAGTTAGCTTTTACTGTAGTTGGTGTGGTTTTCACGGAACAGTAAACGGGAAACGTATGTGAAACTCATGGTACCGATTTTACATTTACTATTGTGGAAACGGATTTTACGGAACGAGAGTAGTTACGTAAGCCGAATTTACTGTAGTAACTCATGGTAGGGCTACAGGTCCATAGCAAAGGAAATGGTGATAACTAGAAGCAGATAAGACTGTATATCTGTTTGTAACGATAAAAAAAATATTTCAATATTAGAGTGCTAGATTATCAGAGAGTACTATAGTACCTATAGGCCATAGTTCTTCCCGGAATTCAATTCAACGTAAAAAATGGTTCCGGAACGCGTAACCGAAATTTAAGTGGAATTAAATTAATATGGAATTCGAAATACTGCATGCACGTCATTATCGACATCATATACAGTTAGGTAGTTAAGCCCCTGCATACGCATACTTAAGAATAAAAATAACATTTTATTTTTTATTATTGGACTAGCCAGCTCATCATCACAGCTCATAATTACAGTCCACTGCAGCACTTAGGGCCCCCGCCACGAAAGAAGAGGTTATTGCCTTAATCTCCACGCTTGGCAGGCGGGTTGGAGATCGCAGTTTTATAAACAACAATGGAAAATGCTGCAGCCCATTTTCAAGTCTACGGAGACTCTAGATCTTTTGTCTCGAAAACATTAGTCGCCTTGTACGACATCCCAGAGTGTAAAGGGTTGGTGCTATTCTACTCTGCCGGACATCTAATAAAAGAAAAACATGAAGGTTTGACACGACGACCTCACAATATGAGCTCTTACGCGCGTAACCAACAACATTTTGGTTGCCTAACCTGCCATTAGTCCCTGCGTGATTTATTCCGAATGAGTTACCTGGAGTTGACTCAAGTCTATTTGGATTTTGTCAAACCATCAATGGAATAGCAAATCTTCACTTCGGGTTGCTGAGCCAGTGATGCAAGTAAATCTTGTATAGTATATTTAAGTGTAAGTAAGTGCGATTGTATGAATAAGGCTGGCACAGAATTAGGGTAATTTTATAAGTTATAGCTGTTAGCGGCTGGATTTTTTCATGCTATTTGCCTTGCATTCGTTTAAAATGATGGTTTGTTCACGATGCAGAATCAGTTCCGAGTTTCATACGAAGGTAGATTTGGCAACCAAAATTCTGTCGCTTATAACTAGCAAAATAATGTTCGTGTGGCAACAGTCTAATGAAAGACCGGGGAAAAACCTGTGATAAAAGTTATCTCAGATATAACATGACACTTTTGTACCGATATTTTATTGTAATTTGGCATCAACCACTTATTATAGTAGCACCTGTAAGTAGTTGTGTATCCAGCGAACTATATCATTACCTAACTTCCATTTCTCTCTTAAGAGTAGATACATATAGGCTTACCGAAAGCTGGCGCGCTCCAACCAAATGAATTTTGATCATAATTTTTATATTAACCTATCAAAGCCAATTAAATTTTAAAACGCGATTTAGAAACCGAAGCAATATACATTTCAATACAAATCTTAAATCCCGTGTAAATTTGAAACGATATCTTTTAACGAAAATCTGACAAACCACAGATATAGATACAACATATATCCTGATCTTTTTCAGATTTTACCGACCAGTAAACCCGATGGCTGCTATCGGCTGGCGGGGGCCCAAGGCCTAATTGACACCTTGGATGCTCAGGCACGCCCGCAGTGGCATGTTAATAACGCCCCCTACCATCATAGAGGCAAGTAGTGAGGGACACGGACCACGGAACAGAAAAAACTAGTATACGGTAGGCACACAGCCATTAGGCCGTTATTAATGTTAGGAACTTTGTTTTGAGTCAAGGACAAAAATTAAGAACTAAACTGATAAGCAATTAGTTTATTGTTGCAAGTGCTCACAATCAGGCAGTCCGTAAGCGTGTTTACCACCTTAGTGATAAGTTTAAAAATATACCTACCTAACGCTGTTTCGTTAAATTTGGTAACCCATTCAATACGGAACCAAAAATTTCTGTACCATGAAAGCATAAATTCAGAATCTATGTTTTATCAAATAAATTGATATACGGTTACCAATTGGAATATAGTTGGTTCACAAATTTTGATAATATTAATGGAAATTGTTTGTAAATATGATTTTACGAAGTGATTCTTCCTTTTCAATACTAGAATTGGAAATACGAGGTTTAATTACTACTTCCCATTTTGCATTAATTTGCATTGGCATCGGATTCTATTTTCAATATTTGTGTGCTGTTTACTGTATCACGTAAATACTAAAACTGACAGGAAAATACTACACCACCGAGTGACAGACTAAACCCATAAACCTACACTAGATACCATAGGACTGTAGCATTAACCCTGCGGCGGCTGTGGCTCTAATTGGCGGGCGGGGGCCTCATAATGCTACGCGACACGATTTTGGTGTTTTGCATATTAATACCTACTCGCATTACATACTCCTATACAAGATCCATAGCTCGGCGATTCGCAAATTGTGACGTAGAATGTACCTTTAGTTGGATAAAGTTGTTCAGTTACAAGTATGTATTTTATACAGTTGAATATTTTTTCTAACATAAGAGGTCTTTTTGAATTTATTTTTTTAAATATATTTAAAACTATTTTGGGTAATAAACATACAATATATTTGCATGTCGCTTCCTATATGACTACAAATGTGAATCAATGTTATACTATAAGACCTGTAATGTATGTACCATATTTAATGCAAATAAAGTATTGAATTGAGTATTTTATTATTATAAACAATTTCTCTCTCTCTCTCTTTACAGATCTCTACTCTACTCTACGACAGATCGCAGGTCTACGGAGGTCCTGGCCTAGACGATTACTTCAAAGGCATTAGTTGCATTGCACAAAAAACACGAAAGTAAAATATGAGATTGCAGCTCTCGACTCCGCTTGACCTCATAAAGCTAAACTATCCAGCTTGTTATTGAAATTGAAAATTTATCAACAATTTTATTGATATGGAATTTTTTGTGAAATTATTTTTATCGTGTATTAAACTATCGCAGTCATTATTAGACACATTAAAAGTATTAAGCAATAATTAATAAATATCTATCCACTCGTAAATCAAGGTATATGCGCTAAGAAACCCGGACTAGCTCGGTGAACAGTGTTTGAAAAGTCTTTTTTACTATAACTAAAGGATTGCGGTTATATCAATAAAATATGATAACAATATGACCTGGGCCTCTATTTTCGAATCGTTCGCGTTAATACGAACGTTTTTCAATTTGTATTTTGGGCATCAAAGATACGATATTTTTCTAAATTACGTTGGCAATACCGAAAGAGTATAGTTCAGAAATAGGGAAAATTAGCATCACGCATAAAAATATCGAAATTTTCATGCTGAAAAATTAAAACCGGTTCGAATCGAAGCGAGCGATAGAATATCCTCCTGAATAAGAACAAGATTTACGAAATTATCCGGCGACGAAGTTCAAACACGAACTTTCTACACCTATCAAACCCACTCTCTCATATCTCTCCACAGCATTATTACATTTCTCTACCTACCTTTTCGCCATATTATTAAAAGAAATAAATATGCAAATATAAAGCTCTGTACCTAGTGCCTACGAGTTCAGAGAGAGCAATATTAAACCGCACAAAGAGCCGTGTATTCCGCTGAGTAACCCGCCGCCACCGGGCCGGGCGCCGCCGCCGCGCCTCGCGACAATTGGACCCGGGCCGCCGCGACCCACCCGCGTTCTATAGGGTTAACGCAGAGCAAAAAAAGAATTTGACAGTCTATTAAAGTAGAGTGATGGCCACTGTAAAGTGTAATGGGCAATAAAAAGTTCAGCACAAAACAGCGAGGTCTCGTGGCCCTCAGTCTAGTTAATTTTCCAATCTGTTGGCTTACATCTAGTATTGACACTCTGTGTCTTGACCATAGATAAAAACATTTATATACCTACAGGAGGCCTTGACTTGAATTTTGTATTTACCGACATTAGGTTTTCAAAAATGGGATCGCTGGCACTGTCTGTCCCCTTCCACGAGTTCAAGACAGATTTCTCCTGCCTACCTTTTTAACAATAACCGTCAGAAAAAGACGGATAACACCTTACTTAAACTTAAAAACCTAACCTAAAACTTATTTTTCATCCACAACCTACCCCTCCGGCCCTAACCCGATGTGACATTCCTAACCTAATCCAAATTTGTTTAAAGGAGTAAGTGTTTATAATCCTCCATCTTCTATTCTATTTTTATTGAAAGAAAAACGTATGACCTGATAATTAAATCACTAACACCCGATGGGGTTTAAAAGGAATTCTCTCCATATTAGAAACGTACGGGGCTTGAGTGGGAATCGAAGAGTTCCAGCTTGAGTGGCAGCCCTACTGCGGACGCGCTTACTAATTGACGCGGTGCGGAGCGGCGGCGGCGTGAAACCCTTGACGGGTAGGGTTGGCGCTGCATTGGTAATTTTTTAGTTAAAAATAAAGTTTAGATTTCTCTGCTGTACATTAATGTAATGTATATCACTTTATCATCACAGCCCATAACAGTCCACTGCAGGACTTAGGGCCTTTCCCACGAAAGGGGAGGTTATTGCCATAATCTCCACGCTTGGCAGGCGGGTTGGAGATCGCATTGTTGTAAATATAACAATGGAAAACGCTGCTGCTAATTTTCCAGCTAACGGAGACTCTAGACCTTTTGCCTCGAAAACATTAGTCGCCTTATACGATATCCACGAGGGTAAGGTGTTGGTGCAATTCTACTCTGCCGGGTAAATTACTTATTTGCCAAGATTACCTATTTGCTAATCAAATAAATACAAAAAATAATAAAACAGATCATTTATTTGCGTAAAATAGGACGTATTTGAATACCTACATCAACGCAACAATCTGCACACCTTCAAAGTCAGGGTGAAGCTGTTTCTAGACAGGCATGTTCTATCCACGACCGCATCGTCACTTATCATCAGGTCAGGATACTCACTATAACTACTTAGTATACCATCACTCTGCCCTCGCATTCTTTGACGACCTGAGTATTACAGTTGGTTAATATGCCGGTCACCAGGCAGAGGTCCCCGGTTCGATTCCCGGCCGAACAGAAATTGAAATGATAAATTTTAATTTCTGTTACGGGTCTGGGTGTAGATAAATAGATAGATAGATACACTCTTTATTGCATGCAAAATTACAAAAAAAGAAAATTTAACAGGTATTTTCAAGCATTTTTGGTAAAGGCGGTCTTATAGCTACAAGCGATCTCTTCCAGACAACCCTTGCCTAGAAAGAGAATAATGTATAATATGTATATTAAGTACGTATTTAAAAAAAAAGTACATAAGTACTTTATCAGTTATCCAACACCCATAACACAAGATTTGCTTACTTTACTTTACTTTGGCGCTAAATGGCGCAGTGTGAATTTGTCCAAGCATATTTAATTATTGTCCAATACATAAACACGGAGGCTCTATTTCACCACAACGTAGTCCCGACTCGCGGCGCAGCCCTAGCATTGCGGCCGGCGGCGCCTCGCCCCCGTAATTGGCGGGCCCATTAGGCCGCGCCCGCCGCCCGATACGGATCTTTGACGCCCCCGCGCGCCGACTGCAGGCGCGGGGGTGAACCCGTCGAGTGTAACGGGTAATTTTTCACAGGTAATTTTTGTCTGGAGCATAGACTTGTCCTATGACAATGACTATTTCTATAAATAGTCGGATCTTTGACGCCCCCGCGCGCCAACTGCAGGCGCGGGGGTAAGCCCGTCGAGTGTAGCGGGTAATTTTTCATAGGTAATTATTGGCTGCAGCCTAGACTCGACGTAGAAATAGTCTTGGCCTAGACTTGTCATAGAAATAGGCTGGAGCCTAGACTTGTCACAGAAAAATTAGATCTTTACGCCCCCGCGTGTCGCGGCGACTGCAGTCGAGTGTAAGCGTACTTAGATTTTCACAGGTAATTTTCGGCTGCGGCCTAGACTTGTCATAGAAATAGTTGGATCTTTGACGCCCCCGCGCGCCGCGGCGACTGCAGGGGCGAGGGTAAGCCCGTCGAGTGTAGGGGTAATATTTCACATGTACTTTTTGGCTCCACCTGACTTGTCGAAGAAATAGTCTGGCCTAGACTTGTAATAGAAATAGGCTGCAGCCTAGACTTGTCATAGAAATAGTTGGATCTTTGACGCTCCCGCGCGCCGACTGCAGGCACGGGGGTGAAACCGTTGAGTGTAGCGGGTAATTTTTCACATGTACTTTTTGGCGGGAGTCTAGACTTGTCATAGAAATCGTTGGATTTTTGACGCCCCCGCGCGCCGACTGCAGATGCAATCGTAAACAAGTCGAGTGTAGCGGGCAATTTTTACAGGTAATTTTTGACTGTAGCCTAGACTCGTCATATAAATAGTTGGATCTTTGACGCCCTCGCGCGCCGACTGCAGGCGCGAGTATAAACGCGTCGAGTGTAGCGGGCAATTTTTCACAGGTAATTTTTGACTGCAGCCTAGACTTGTCGTCATAGAAATAATCGACGCGAATGTCGTTTAAGACACCTATTTCTAGAGGTGAGAGGGTCCGTGGCCCGCCTTGGCCATGCCTTGACTTGGCAGATCGAATAATTACAGTAGAGCGACAGAAATCTGACCTCCGTGACCATGTTGACCCGTGACACGGGGCTCTCACCAGATTTCAATCTGGTGAGAGCCCCGTGATTCATCCCACAATGTTTTCCCTCGCCTTAGATATCTCAGAGGAAGTTCATTGGTAAATGCTGCAATGGGGACAATCTTGCGAATACCGCTATCACCGCTTCAGCCACAGAAGACCACAGTTGAGCATAGATCACCCACCCTCCACGCCTTCCACACCGATCGACTCTGTGCCCCCTGCATCCATCGGCTTCCTACGACCTTCACAAGGTCGTTCGTCCATCTCGTGAGTTTTTATATTATAGTGGGTATTCTATTCTAATCTATATTATAGTATACCTAACCTATAGCTTTATATATACCCTTTCTTACCCATGCCACAACCGCGCTATGAACTTCGTACCTGTAACAAAATAAGTATAGGAATAAATATAGTGTTGTAAGCAACACTGGCGCAATCGCCCACGAAAATATCCAAAGTAAGTCACGGAATAGATTACCTAATATTATCTAAACTTGGAGATGAAATTCAAGATTTAAAAATTGCCCTAATAAAAATAAACACAAGGCGTGTATTATTATTTTATATAATATTTTTTTTAATATTTAAACGATTTTATTTTATTTTGAATGTGATAATTGTAATCAATATTTCACTGATTTGAAATAATCCACCGTTTGGGTTAATTTTTTATGGTGGCAACCCATTTACACTTTTGACCTTGAATTTCATCCCGACTACAGTATAAAGCATCCCATCCCAATAACAATCAAACATCTCTCGCCGCCGAATCTGTCCACAATTACACGTTTCCCAGCCCGGGCCGGCCGAGCTGCAACAGGTGGTTGTAGGTTAACGCACCCTGCACCTGCTCAAGGCGGCCGCCAGGTGGCGGTAGCGCCGGCAGGACCGGACGAACGGTTGAATTAAAGCCTAGCAAAATAGTGGTCGCATTTCGAAATGTTTCGGCGAGGTTGATTTTTTTTTCTTTTTTTTGGATAGGGAGTGTAGGGAGGCGCATGGATGGACGGTCTAGCTGATGAGAAGCTGCAATCTAAGGGGAGCGGATACGATGCCGAAATTTTCAGGTACCAGTAGATGTGTTGAAGAACCACATGTTATAAAACAAAGACTTCGGGAGAGAGCTCTTTCCACATCTTGCACGTTCGCTGTAAAAAGGCTCGCGATAACGTACGTTAGTTGGACTGGATGCCAGGCCAAATGCCAGATGGTGTGGATGAAATCTATCACATCGTCGGAGGGTGCGGTAGCGAAAAAGACACGGTGGCACCAAGTTAAGGAAGTACTGCTGAACAGATTTGCACTGAGGCCACTTGAGAAATAACTACTTTTTTGGTGATTTTTGAGTAAGGATACCCCACCCGAAATTATCTTTAGTTCTGGGCATAACCGAATTATGTATAGGTACGTGACCGAAGTTGCGGACAAAACCTAATTGATAATAGTAACTCCCTAACAGCCCCCCAGGTTAGGATATACCTAATACCTAACAAATTAATTCACCAATCACACGTAGCTCAACGTAGTTGTAATTACCGAACTAGGTCAACAACGAAGCTTGTAATTTTCAATACACGACACCAACCTATATAATTATATCGATACCTAGTACATACCACGAGCACAACACTAGCCCTATAGCTATACTTAACCCTCACAGCGTCGAGCCGGATATCGCGACGGCCCGCCCGGGCCGGATGTCGCCCGCTGTTTGCGCCTGTCCCCGCATCCGGATATCTCCCCCCACCCCACCCACAGCTTTGCATGCTTAGCCACCTCATCTGATCAGCTTAGGGCGCCGCGAACATATTTCTCCGGTAATAATCGCGATTGGGCGCTTGGTATGGGCTGTGTCTTTGTTAAATGCGTAATTTAGCAGCCATGCCTCCTCGATAGATAGTAATCATCATCATCACAGCCCATAACGGTCGACTTCAGGACTCAGGGCCTCTCCCAAGAAAGGGGAGGTTTTGCTATAATCTCCACGCTTGGCAGGCGGGTTGGAGATCGCGTGTTGAAAATGCTGCTGCCCATTTTCCAGCGTACGGAGACTCTTTTTGCCATGAAAACATTAGTCGCCTTGCACGACACCCACGCGTGTAAGGGGTTGGTGCTATTCTACTCTGCCGGGCACCACACGGAAAATAGGTAGATAGTACTATCTACCAATAAGTAATCGTCGTTTTTTTTTGTTCTACGTAAGTGACCTTATAATTTTTATACTTAATTAACCTATAGCGGAAGTGGAAAGTAATCATTGCAACACTGACATAGGCGAAGAAGACCAAGACGACCAAACGACAGATAGTGATTTGAGGCTGTTCATGCTATAACAACTCTTCAAAAATTTTACGCTTTTCTTTTTGTTGTAATTGACGTGTCGTGGTGTTTATGTGTAACAAATGTTTCTTTCTTTAAACTGCATGTTTTTATTTGTATAAATATGGTTTATTGATAATTGATGAATGATTTAATTAACAAAGTCGAAACAGTAAAAGACAGTGTATACCCTTCCCGAAATAAACACAGACATATTTAAAATCTTTGAACATTATGCAATTCAAGGGCTGGTAACCTATATAAATATTGAATAATAAGTATGTAAATTAAGTTGTAATTTACAAGTACCTACCAGCTGATAATATCTGGCAATTATTATAATTTGCACATATTCTGTATAAAGAATAGTGCTGCCCATAGCAAGTTCTAGTATGAGGAAAGTAAGGCTATTGTTCAGTCTACTGGATGAACAAGGGTCGAAAATGTTAATTTTTAGCAGTAGCTTTCAACAATCAATCAACCCATACAATATCATGTACAAAAATGTCAGATCAACTGTATTACGTAATTTTCTAGCATATTTTGTAGAGGAAAGTCCCTTGTAGGTCACAGGTCCAATCTATTTTTTTTATTTTCTTGACACTCAGTTACATATTTGTCAATATGTCGCTACATACATACATACATAAAGCTCACGCCTGTGTACCACAGGTGGGGTAGGCAGAGACTATGGACCACCACTTTGCTCTGTCCTGACACAATTCCCTAGCTTTGCATATATCCACAACTCTTTTCATACATTATTCTTTTATTCTTACCACTTCGGACCCCGGCTTTTTTGAGAACATTACTGATCTGATCAGTGAATGTTTTCCTGGGTCGTCCTTTTAAGGGCTGGTTTTCCAGATTCGCGCTATATACCTCTTTCGTCAATAATACGTAATAACTGTCATTAATGTACATAGTTCGAAGTCTGAAACTGAATATCCATGGCTATTTGTTAAGCACAACGAACGAAATATCACATAAAAGCCCTCTAATGCTTTACCGATACGCCGCTCGAGAGTAAATTCTAATCGCACCCAGCCCACCGGTTCAAAATGGCTTCGCGAAAACGCCAGGCGTAAACGGCAATCGTTCCCCGTGCCACCCATTCCACTGCAATCGAGTTAACGTACCGTCGGTCTGTTCGTTAATATTCAAATTAGGAATTCGTGGCCGTCCGCGTTGAAGCTAAAACTGTGATGAATGGCGGCCGCGATAAGGCGACAAAGAATACCAATATAGAATTAGTCGTCGCTCGTATGCTTGGCTCTTTGGCGGTTTCAGAGCTTCCGAATGCTTTTCGAAACTTTACGTTGGCATGTTTAAGACTGTATTTTAAATGTCAACTGCGATCGCTGACAATAAAGATTTATAATGTATGGATACTGCAATGCTGGCGCTGTACTAGCTGTGTGTATAGAATTAGCAAGTGCAGCAAATCGAGTAGCATTGGAGGAAATTTTACTTTTACAACGATTATCATCTCAAGTCTCAACCAAACAAAAATATTAACCGGATATTCTAACATTTCCTCCAACAATAGAATCATTCATCAAGCATTCCACAATTGGACTTGCGCCTCCTTCACCACAGTGGGCTTTGCTGTAATCTCCACGCCTAGCAGGTAGATTGTCAATCAGAGTGTTTAAAATACACAACAAAAAAGTTGCTCAATTTCACCTCTACAGAGTTTCTAGGTCGCCATTTACGACACACGTAAGTCAAAAGTATTTGTGCTAAAAAGTATTCCATGTACCCTACCAGGCTTCAGTCTTCGTCAACAATAGAATACAGATCTACGAGTATATCATGTTAATAAAATCCCGTAACATAAATAAGTTAAAACTATAATGTAATCGCAAAATTCAATCACTGACTGACACCACCAAAAACCGGCTGTAGACGTAGGTTAGGTATGTAGGTATAGTTATGTACCTAATGCACCTACAACCTTTACCAAAAGTACTAACATCACCTCGCCCCCCACCCCCCACCAACAAAAGAAACCTTCCACTTATTAAAATTAAAACTGGAACGTAATTAAGTTTCAATCACTGACACCGCACTGTAGGCGTAGGTATGTAGCCGTATACAGCCAGCGGGCGTAGCGCAGAAATGCCCTAGTCACCGGGCCGGGCCGCCGGCCGAGGCCATTCATCGCCCGCTGCGGAGGGTTAACAGAGCTAGGGAGGGGACACGGAGCTGGGGAGTCGATATCGAATATCAGAGTTTGGTGTTTTCGATTTTTTTTTATATGGATGCGAATTACTTTCGTTTTAAGGTTTATTTATTATTATTAATGCATTGGTAATGTTCTTTGTCTTACGAAAGGTTTAAGTATTTAAGTAAATAAAATATCAAGCTTAAGCAACATTAAAAATTATTCTACTAATAATGGTTGTCAATTGTAAATATAATTGATTACCAATAATACTTATTAACAAATACAAAATAAAGTATGTATGTATGTATGTATGTAAACTCTTTAATAAAGTCGTATTATAATGGGTATGATATAGGTAAGCCACACAGTGGCTACTTTTAGACCGAATGAGGACGCTCATTTTGCAGACGTTCTTGAATGTACGGTGAGATTTACGAAATCTTACAATCAATATTTTTTAAGTGTTTTTCATTCATTCATTCATTCAGTCGAGCCTGCAACTACTTGGTACCATTACCATAAACCCATTCTATGATGTATTATCTTCTTATTAAGAAAATTTCGAGGTTAATCACCACTTTATAGACAGGTTGGATGGACACACACGAAGTTGCTGTTTATTTTCTGCCCTTTCTTCTTGTCTTGCGTTTAAACAGTACGAGAGTAAAGAGCTTGGAGCTTTTCCGCTATGCCACCTTATCAATTACAGCTAAAGCCTTAAAAACTGGCTTATAAGTTCGCACAAACTTAGGAGCTTGCCGGCTTCAGTTTCAAAAACCTCTCTCACTGATTAATATCTTGCTTCCTGAACTCAGCTGGATCTGACTAGATCCGATTAATTATCACCGATTTCGGATATGTAAATTCTGTTCAGTAATTAAAACTCCCACACAATGAAGTTTTCTGTTAGCTGGAAGAAATCTCTCTTAGAGATAAGTGCGTCTTTGTAAAGGTATATAAGTTGTATTTTGTTTTTATTATAAATAGTCATCATCATCATATCAGCCGCAATACGCCCAATGTTGGGCATAAGCCCCCAAAGATCTACACAAAGGTGAGTCCTGTGCCTTCCGAATCCACCTGGTACCTGCGATCTTTACCAGACTTTAAGTACGCACAACCGGACCTGACACCAAGACGAAAAAGAAATACTACAAAATTGCCCCCCAAAACATCGACATCATTAGCGGATTCTACTCGCGTCCCCTCCCTAGCGCAACAGCCGAGCCACGCCGAGCCGTCGCGCCCGATTAATCAGCCGTCGTTAGGTCCCCCGCCCCCCCCTCCCGGCTGTCATCTGTCGCGCGGCGCGGCGCCTTTGAAGAAAGCTCGCGCGACCGCCGGGAACTAATTCGATTGCGCTGAGACGGGACTTTCTGCTTTCTGTACGATGTTTTCCAGGCGTTTCTAGGCCTTTGTTTCTGGAAGTTTTGCGAGTGGTG
Organism: Blastobasis adustella; assembly: GCA_907269095.1. NCBI lineage: Eukaryota > Metazoa > Arthropoda > Insecta > Lepidoptera > Blastobasidae > Blastobasis > Blastobasis adustella. The sequence continues at coordinate 7,843,189 of OU026132.1, forward strand.
TTGTTGAGAGTAGAGGCGACTACACCTACGTACATACGCATTTCATAAAATATACGGGAGCGACGGCTGTCCTGTGTCGTGGCACGGCTCCTTTGATGAAGAAAGCTCACGCCACCGCAGAAACTACCTACCTAGTTCGCTTCACGACGTCAAGTCACATGTGAGAGGCAATATTTATCTCTAACCTACTGTTTCTATACTAAGGGTTGAAATCTAGCTGATTACACATAACCTAAACAGAAAGACGTCGGAAAACCCCCAGCCAAGTACCTATACATATTTTCTAAACTACTGATTTTAATTGAATTTAATTGTGGCAACCAAAGTTACTCGGAATGGTATTTCGTGAAAAGATACTACTTTTCTGAGAAGAGACCGCAAAATGTCTACATTTTCGGCCTCGTTTTGTTTTACTTTCGAAAATCGTATCTAATCAACGCCATCTAGTACAATTATTTGAACTATTTTTTCTTTTTAATCGCCTCCCGGAAAACCTCAAATTTATCCAGGCAACCCGACGGGCACGATAATGCGTTATTGATGGCGAGACGAGAGGCCACTTCACAGCCTCGACTGACGTAAAATCTCTAAATACATACTTATACACACTCACTCCCACAGGGGCAGGCAGAGACTGTAGATTATCTCTAGATAAATAGTTGGCCGTGTGGTGTCCGGCAGAGTAGAATATCACCAACCCTTTACACTCGCGGGTGTCGTACAAGCCGACTAAGGTTAACGAAGCAAAAGATCTAGGTAGAGTCTCCGTAGGCTGGAGAATGGGCAGCAGCGTTTCCCATTATTATAGTTATAACACTGCGATCTCCAACCCGCCTGCCAAGCGTGGAGATTATGGCAATAACCTCCCCTTTCATGGGAGAGGCCCTAAGTCCTGCGTGAAATAAAGTGGGTAGCTTACCCCTTTTAATAAGTCGACTATAGATGCGCTGTCAAGATAAACTCTGAAGACGTCTTCCTACTCAATCATCGCTTTGACGACGTGGTTCAGTGGTCCATTTGCGTCCTATGCTAAGGTACCGGGTTCGATTCCCGGTCGGGCAGAAATTGAAATGATGAATTCAAATTTCTGTTACGGGTCTGGGTGTTCTACGAGTACGTATTACGTAAAGTATATTTATAAGTAGTCGAACCGTTAACCGTTTACGTCATTATCACATTTTGTATCTAGTGAAAGTATATATGTATAATTAGTATATGTTTATTGTATCTTTTTTTTTATATAGTATTAGTATTTATAGTATTCATTTAATTTAATTTAATCTCAAATGTATTTCTTTCACTTTTTTCAATATTTTTCTGTTAAGTAGCACCTACTTAATTACTCTCTGCATGGCCTGCTGGTTGACTGTTAGACAAAGCCTCAATGGCTTTAAGTCCGCCAATTGCTATAATTTGTGCAAAAAATTTTTAAATAAATAAATTAATTGACCTGGCCAGACGTTCTCGATAGAACCTGAGTAGAATTTAAGCTGAGTTAAATTAAATAATACATCCCACTATCCCGCTAATAATCACTCTTTCTAGAATATTTACTTAGAATTTAAAAGCTGGGGTCCGAAGTGGTAAGAATAAAAGGAGATGTATGAAAAGAGTTGTGGATATATGCGAGGCTAGGGAATTGTGTCAGGACAGAGCAAAGTGGCGGTCCATAGTCTCTGCCTAACCCACCTGTGGGACACAAGCGTGAGCTGTATGTATGTGTGTATGTAATTTAAAAACTTTAATGTCATTATTGATTGATCAGCCTGCATTGTTCCAATGCTGAGGGAAGGCCTCCCTCTATTCTTCCATAATAGGCAAGCAATTTTGCTTGCCATTTCATTCGAAGGCCCACAACTCATCTCTCCATCTTTTCCCATGCCATTTGTCTGCAATAGACGCAAGAGCGCACAAGCAGGAGCTGCGCGTCACGGTAATGAAGATGCTGCGGTGGATGTGTGGAGTTTCACGGAAAGATTGCGTCTGAACGCGTCCGAAACACCCACAATAGAGGTAGCCTTGGCGTCCGTGACATCGCAGATAAGCTGCAATACAATAGTGCCGCTTTCAATGGTATGACCAGGTTTCGCGCAGACCGACGAATTACAAATTAAGTGTGTCTGGCTATTCCACCCCCCACGTAGAGGAGGCCGACTCAAGACGCGATGTGTTGACGTCGTTATTGATGCGTGCTCACCACCAAGGATTCCGAAGACCGAGCGAATTAAACAAGGAGAAACAAGCAGGCGGACCTCGGGTCCTCGAGAGCACAACCGGTACTGATGCTAAGATGATAATGGACTTTGAAATAATTGTTTTTATTAACGTCTTTAGGTCTTCATCATCATCATCACCCGAGCGGTTAATCCCGGTTTCTGACTGAATCCGCTTACCTACTTTGTTTTCTCCACTGTGCCAGGTTCATTTGCCTTAGTTATTTATATTGTTTAGTCACTAGTAAGTACCTAGGTATACAAATAAATTAGCGAAATAATAAAATTTAGTGATAAGTCACGATACTTTTTCAAATTAAGGCAATAAACGATTTTTATTCTCATTTTTATTCTTATTGACGTCTTAACGTTTAAAACTTGACTCAAATGAAAAAACAAAGAAAGTCCCGGCCCATAGTTGCTCGAACCAAATAGCCCCACAGTCCCGCACCGCCCCTATCGATCACTCGGCGCCTGCCTCCTCAAACACACTTCGGTACATCGAGTTCACTTGTTGACAATAACTGGGAGCCGGATTGAGTCCTTGTCTCGCGAGAGTGGACGCTCGTGCTTCCTTCACTGATTATGTACAGCGGATCAGCAGTTTTGGGTGGTGAAATGGTATATCGTTTTTTGAGTGTTGGGCTCTGTGTGAGTCTGTGATATGAATTTGGTTAATTGTTAGTACATGCTCTTTACAATACGAATAATAAAATTTTGAGACAGTTTGAGACAGAAAGAAAAACGAAACGAATACAGGGAATAGCTAAAAATTACCTATCGTAAAGTCTAGTATTCTGTAGTATCTACCTAGATCCTAAGTACAATTAGGTAAATAAGTAAGGTAAAAAACAAAATGTTATAATTGTTACATTGAATAATTTTCTTGTGGATAACATGAAAAATTTAATACACATCTGCCTATACATAACCTATCAACACCTATCATAATATATTGGTTTGTGTCTACACCAGGAGATATAGAAAAACTTATTATATTGAAAATTATTTAAAGTTTACCTATTACCTATTCTACAATTTCAATCCCGACTTAAGAGAAATGGCAATGGTCAGAAATGGCAATAGCAACCCCCAACCGATAGGAGGACAGCATCGGTCGCATTTTTAAAAACATTAAGTTGAACTCTCAATCGAGCGATCGGGCGAGTGAAGGGTTATGAGTGTCTCATTGTATATCGGGTGGGACTATTCGGGACGCAATGACCAGTCACGAAAAGCTCGAACAGCTGAGGGGTTATTGCACTACCAGTGACCCCAAAATTTTATTTAGGTATTTACGTAATAAATAAATATGCTCGGACAATTCACACAGCGCCATCTAGCCCAAAAGTAAGCAAAGCTTGTGTTATGGGTTCCAGAAAACTGATAAACTACTTATTCTTATATTTTTAATTAAATACATACTTATTAAACATACGACACCCAGAACCGTAACAGAAATTAAAACTCATCATTTCAGATTCTGCCCGGCCGGGAATCGAACCGGGGACCTCTGGATGGCGACCGGCATGTTAACCAACTGAACCACTCAGATCGTCAATTTCAGTCCCTATTTAAGAGAAATGGCAATAGCAACCCCCAACCGATAGGAGGACGGCAACGCTCGCATTATTCAAAACATTAAGTTGAACTCTCAATCGAGCGATCAGGTGAGCAATTGGTTATGAGTGTCTCATCGTATATCGGGAGTCGGGACTACTCGGGACTATTCGGGACGCAATGACCACTCACGAAAAGCTCGAACAGCTGAGGGCTTATCGCATTACCACTGACCCCAAAATTTGATTTAGGTACCTACGTAATAAAGAAATAAATAAATATGCTTGTACGATTCACACAGCGCCATCCAGCCCCAAAGTAATGAAGCTTGTGTTATGGGTGCCAGAAAACTGGTAAACAACTTATAAATATATTTTTTAAATTAAATACTAGAAATTTAAATTCATGATTTTTTTCAGAAATTTAATTTCAAAACCCGGAATCTCTGCGTGGCAGACAGGTCTGCTCTGTGGTAAAGTTATGACATGGTTATCTATGTACATAGTAACTGACGCACCGATTTAGCTGGAACCGACCAACTATCAGTTGCAGTCGATACTAAACCTTACAGTGTACAAAATAAAGTCGCTTTTGGTTTAATTCGTATACACGGGTGAGCCGACCTTGGTCGGACGTCCGATACGTCCCAACCCAAAAGCGAATTTATTTTATACAGCTTAAGGATGAGTATCAACTGCAACTGACGGTTGGTCGGCTCCAGCCAAAACAGATCGTCTGTTACTAGTTTTGTAACTACCGTGATTGAAATGCGGTCCACTTAGCGTGAGTTAGGCCGTTTGTCCACACCCGTAATCCGAAAAAAACCGAACCGAAGAAGAGGCCTATACATTTATATGAACGTTTGTCCACGCGAACCGTCAAATGAACGGATGACGGATCTCGGATGCTTGACGTCGCGTGGACAATCGTTCGTATAAATATATTTATTTATTTGTGTGGGAATACTTACAGCTGTCAAAATTAAGTAAATTAGTAACTTTAAACATCTTTAAGCCAATTACAAGTTTCCGCTTGTAATTATAGATTTAATATATGTATAGGCTTGTTCGGTTCTTTTTCGGATAACAAACTGCTTTAGGATCCAACCCCAAGGTCACGCGCCCCGGAAGCCGCCCTAGCGCTATTTGCGCGGGAAACTTGTCAGCCATGTTTGTTTGTCTCTGGCCCTGCCACTTGGCATCTGTTCTATTTGGTATAGAAAATATTTAAATTTATTTGCCTTCACCATCACAGCCCATAACACTCCACTGCATGACTTAGGGCCTTTCCCACGAAAGGGGAGGTTATTGGCATAATCTCCATGCTTGGTAGGCGGGTTGGAGATCGCAGTGTTATAAATATAACAATGCGAAACAGTGCTGGCCATTTTCCACTCTACGGAGATTCTAGATCTTTTGCCTTTAACCATTAGTCGCCTTATACGATACCCACGAGTATAAGGGGTTGGTGCTATTGTACTCTGCCGGACACCACACGGCCACTTTTCATCATCATCATCACAGCCCGTAACAGTCCACTGCAGGACTAAGGGCCTCTCCCATTAAAGGGGAGGTTATTGCCATAATCTCCACGCTTGGCAGGCGGGTTGGAGATCGCAGTGTTTAAATATAATAATGGAAAATGCTGCTGCCCATTTTCCAGACTACGTAGACTCTTTATCTTTTGCCTCGATAACATTAGTCGCCTTGTACGACACCCACGAGTATAAGGGGTTGGTGCTATTCTACTCTGCCGGACACCACACGGCCACTTTTACTTTACTTGTATTAAAGAAAGAAAGAAAACATTTATTGCAGTAGACACCACGACACGATAATTAGGTACAACAACATAAAAACAACTTACTTATATTGCGCATTATAGATTTAAAATAGCCTTTACGGAATGGATTGTGTTTGTGTGGTAAACAAATATACACCTTCATGAATAATAAAAAACTTAACAAAGGATAAAACCAACGTCTGATTTTAATAAAAAAACGTTCAAACTATCTATACCTACTCATTGAAAGGGCTGACCGCCTCGCCCGTACGATATACGTAGGTATGGCGTTGTCACTGGACTAACTCGGTCCTCCTAAAATTCGCAGTCCAAAAACAACTCAGTTTCTCCCCAAAATGCAAAACAGCCGAAGCCATTCCTCTCCGCAGTTATCTATAATAACGTACTCAGGAGGTAAATCGGCGAAAAATACTCATCAGTAAGTGGTAACCTTCATAAAGGAGGGTCCCTTCTATAGAGAGGGGCGATTTTTACCTGTCTAGTGTCAGGGTGACCCGGATTAGGAGGGTTGGGGAGCTAAGGCGTCATTGTGACTCCGATTATGGGTTGCCGCCCCCCGTAAGTGGTTCCGACCTGTGCAATCAGTGTTTGCTGGGGGTAAGTCGCGAGGCATATAGAAGAGGTACTTCAGGGGTTGAGGTCCTCTGGTGGGCAGCGGACCCAGGCAGAAGCCGAGATTGACGATAAACTCTAAATACCGATGAAATCATCGCAGCCCTTAATAGTACACTGCAGGACTTACGGTCCCTCCCACGAAAGGTGCTCTCCCAGCTGTCCTCACAGTGACAACGCATCTTGCATTGATCAACTGCATTTTTGTGGTAATCTAAATGCTTGAATCGTAAATTAATAATAGTAATGTTGCCACAACACATTTATATGTTATTTAGATAAGACTCATTGCTATGTTACGGGCACAAACCTCTTTCTTTTTTCACGTAATTTTAGTAGTATAAGTTTTTCTGAAAAATGTGAAAATAATAAATGAAAAAAAAAAAAAAATCATAAGCGATAGTACCCCTTACTATCAGATGGTTTGTCTGGATGGATGCCTACTCGTATGTCATTACGAAGCATAAAAACCTACATACTTCGCCCAAACAAGTTGGGGCGCCTACATAATAAATAACTATGAGCATTACTCCTCTTTCGGTACGAGTCGCTTGTTTTCAGTAGTGTCACAAGACGCTCACTGTTGGGCATAGGCCTCCCCCAGAGATCTCCACAAAGGGCGGTCCTGTGCCTTCCGCATCCAGCTGGTACCAGCGATCTTCACCAGGTCGTCAGTCCACCTTGCGGGAGGCCACGCTGCGTAGCGTAGTAGCGTAGCAGGTATAAAAATACCAATCGCACTTCTGTAATGCAAAATATACGTAATGGAACTACATTTCTACCTACTACCTACATCTCTGCCCTAGATAAATTTTCAAGCTACCTACAATTCCGTTTATAGGTGCTAAAAAAGCCAGGGCCGTATTCAGCAGCAGGCGTACACGACGCGTCCATGCGTTGCGGACTCGGGGCCCGAGCCGACCGCATATGCGCATGTAGTGGAGTCATTCTGAATCTCTGTCAATTTGGATTGGTTTTCGTATCGCTTTCGTAACGGTTTTGTTGACCACTTTAATGGAAAAGACGTATTTGAGTCTTGATTATGTAAAGGTCTTGTCATTGTCAAAATAATGCCGCTGTATAGGCTGAAACTCACTTGACCTTTACCTTTTAAAACTGTATTTTCTGTTGGGATGTATTATTTTATTTTTTTAGCAAAAAAGGGTTTACATACGGTTTCAACTATTACTTTCCCGGGATAAAAAGGAACCTATGTCAACCGGGAATAACGTAGCTTCCTTTTAATAAAGAGTTTTTTTTTAATTGGTCTAGTCGTTTTCGAGTTTATTCCTTACAAACCAAAATACAAAACTTTTCTCTTTATAATATTAGTATTTATATTAGCGCCTCCGTTACCGGGTTTGCAAATAGACATTTAATCTAACTGTCATGTGACTAATGGACAACGGAAACACACGACAAAAGCTATACCAACACGAAACAAACCCGACTGAAAGGTACCTACATATTTGCCCCGTAGCGCAGTATTTACCCGTAAAAGAGAATAAAAATACAAAAGCCACCGCCATACAGCGCATTGTGGAAAATACGCCTCCAATGCTTTATGCTCCGTTGGTCAGTGCCAGACTATTATTCATATTTTAATTTAATACCCCAAAAACGTTGCCCCGGATGCTTTGTGTCATACGATATTCGGCATTACGATAATGAAGGTTTTATAACGAGGAACAATATGTGAAGTAAGCTTAGACCTCTGTAGACCAGTAGAATGTGGACACCGAAAAACATTTTTTTTTGTTATGTTACACGGCAGACAAACAGGCAAGCGGGCCACCTGATGGAAAGTAATCACCGCCGCCTATACACATCAGCAACAGCAGGGGAGTTACCAATGCGTTGCCCGCCTCTGAAGAGACCTCTCTAATATACCCCTTGAACGATCCCATGTCATAGTCCAAAGGAAATACTGTGGCTGGTAGCTCATTCCACATCCGAATCGTACGAGCGAAAAATGCTTTTTGGGCCTTCGCGTGGTGACCAACAGAGGGTCAAACTTTAAACGTGGTCCACGCCTTTACTGGTAGGGGTAAGTTGAGACCACATCTCCACTTGCTACGGTCCTGAGAAATCCCTCTCGCTTCTCCCACATTCATCAGCCTTTTCATACTGCTGTCGGCAGCGTTATCAGTTGAGTATTTCAATACTGCGATCTCAAACCCGCCGGACAAGCGTAGAGATTGCCACAATACCCTCAACTATACTGAAGGAGTCTCAACTCCAGCACTGGACTCCAGTTTCTTTTATTTTTTATAGCACGAAGATGGCAAATAAGCTTACGGCCTGCCTGATGCCTCATGATAAGCAGTCACTGCTGCAGTGGTGCTGGTATAGGTTTTAAATATGGATTTATAAATTTTAAACAATTGCTGACAATTTCCTGGAAAATTACAGCGACGAATCAGTGTGATAATCGAATTCAATTATCTGAAACAGTTCGCTGCACAGAGTAGGGGTGCGTCAGACATTTTGTTTGCAAAATTGGAAATGTTTATCTTATTATTTTGTGTTGCTATCGCGTTTATTAATACATATTATCCTCAATACCTATAACCGCTGCTGCCTAGCTTTTGCCTATGGCGTGATGTAACTAACAATCGGTTTGTTTTATCTATTCCATAATTAAACCTATTGCTACATTATTTTGGAAACTATTTCTTATTCTGGAATACATGCACCGCAAAATTTCATCAAACGCCGTTCAGTAGTGTTTACGTGAACTTTTTATGGAAATTTACTTTCATCCATGAAAAGTTTCGCAGTACACTATTCTAGTATTTATAGGAAAAAGAAAGTCAAAAATATATCTACCTATACCCAACTCAAAACTCCAAGTGAAATAAAATAGAAAATATAAAACAACTGACCTAAAAACCACTCGCTGCATCCCTTCGGATTTCGCACATTATTAAGGCCACTAGTGATGTCCGCAGTGGTTAGTCCAATATCGATACATCGATAGTCGATAGGTCACGTCCCGTCGGTATCTCCGTGTAATTGAATTAGCGGACGGTTGCGCGGAGCCGCCCCGATAACGTTTGCTCACTTTATTGGCTGCGGCCACGGGTTGGCTCTTTTCAGGAGTGAGTTGAAACTTCGCGTAGTTGGAGCTATAGTGTTGGTATGTGTGTTTGTAAGCTGGAGGGTTGTACGACTGTGTTGTTTTATTGAATAGTATTTTGAAATTATATTTTTTTAATTTTATTTACCTTAGATTATGTTTTGGGCACACTATACATTAATTTTAAACGTTTTTTTGTTTTCTAATTATTAATGTCAAGTTTTCTTTATACAAAATGTTATAATTTATAAAGTCAATTTTTTATAATTTATTATTAGGTTGGCTCTGTTTCTATCGGTATTTATTTACAGCTATTTTATCAATCCACTGCAGGATAATGGAATTTTCCCAAGACTAGAGGGTTTTATTTAAGTTTCGATTGTGAAATACAGAAGAGAAAACGTGCGCTACTGATATACATTATAAGCACAGAAGTCTGAATAAATAAGTCAATTATTTCGATTAGGTCTAAGCTAAGTATGTGGTTATGAGTAGGTGGTAATAAATAAGTTTATTTTTATTCTGATGCCTACTCAGGTAGGTTCGAAGCTTTCGTTATTGAAATGTTCATATTTCTACGTTTAATGACGAAAAAGATAAACTGCTTATACTTCGACACCGGCTAGAGTACTAGATATTTACACATGCACGCTGCGCAAAACGACACGAGGCGGGGCGATACGTCATTGTGACCGACGTGTCGACGTGACAGGTGAGGAGATGACATGAGTAGCTTCAGACCCACAAGGGATATTATTTTAGATTGAATATCTTGACGATCCGATGATTTCTGGTAATTGAAAAGAAATTTTATTTTCTTTTGGACAGCAGTTCTGCTTCAGTCTATAAAAACAAGTTGCTTACTACAATTACAATAAATTTTGTTTTACCTACCATACGAGTACCATTATGAGTGTAGTTTGTTTTCTGAAAAGGGAGAAGACGCGTAATTTTATTATAGACTAAGATTGTTTAGTCACATAAATTTGGCCCTAGTCTCAATTACCTTTTAATCTCTTTGACTTCATTCATTTTAATATAGTATTTATAATAGTATAACATTATAAATAAATAAAATTATTATATATAGTAATTACCCACTATTCAATTCAAGTGAAAAAGCGACCTAACAGACTACTGCACCTACAGTAGGTATATGAACTTCAACTTTAAGTTGATCGTCAAGTGGCAGCGCTTCTTGAAATATCCAAATACTTCACATTTTAAAGGAATGTTCCGGGTTTCCAACCGCGTACCTTTGTTTACGGGTAGCAAACATTATGATACAAATATTTCGTCAAAATGTATTAAAAATATTTCTTTTTCTTTAGACAGACTATATTTACGAGTACAATATAACGCCAACCACCCAAATTCACGCCTCGATCAATTACTCCATCCAATTCGCCCGCCGCCGCCATCGCTCGACACAATGAGCGTTAGCCATAAAATATGCATCGACATGTACCTATCTATCTACATCTAACCTACAATTCGCGTGACGGCCTTTGAATGCACCAGAAGTGATCCACGAAGTCATCCTTGAATTATTAAATCATCATCATCATCTCAGCCGAAAAACGCCCACTGCTGGGCATAGGTCTCCCCCAGAGATCTCCACAAAAGCCGGTCCTGCTCCTTCCGTATCCAGCTGGTACCAGCTATCTTTACCAGGTTGTCGGTCCACCTTATTGGAGGCCTATCCACGCTGCGTATATTCAATATTATTATTATTTAATAGATACATCTAAGTAATTAATTTCACTACACTGGATATTTATCCATAGGTGGTTTAGTCACATCGAGAAATAGGGTTAAGAAATATTGGGCTACATACTGCGCTACAGTAAAGCATGTGGCCCAAAAATTAGCGCCCATTCCCCGTCTCAAGAAGGTTAAGAACTATAGATATACTGGGCCACAGTAAAGCGTGTGGCCCTAAACATTCGCGCTCATTCCCCGTCTCATGAAGGTTAAGAACTATAGATATACTGTGCCACAGTAAAGCGTGTGGCCCTAAACATTCGCGCTCATTCCCCGTCTCAGGAAGGTTAAGAACTATAGATATACTGTGCCACAGTAAAGCGTGTGGCCCTAAACATTGGCGCTCATTCCCCGTCTCAGGAAGGTTAAGAACTATAGATATACTGTGCCACAGTAAAGCGTTTGGCCATAAACATTCGCGCTCATTCCCCGTCTCAGGAAGGTTAAGAACAATAGATATACTGTGCCACAGTAAAGCGTTTGGCCATAAACATTCGCGCTCATTCCCCGTCTCAGGAAGGTTAAGAACTATAGATATACTGTGCCACAGTAAAGCGTTTGCCCCTAAAAATTCGCGCCCATTCTGCGTCTCAGGCAGCAAGTGGCGCGTGCTCGCGTGCACAATATTTTTAAGTGTCAAATCGATCGATGCGGCCGTCGTCGCCGGCGACGCGGCTGCAAATTGAAATAAACACCGGGCCCAGCCCTGCGCAGCCGGGTGGGGTGGCACAGGGAGGCATTTTTGGCCCCGACGACTTTATCGAGATATTCTTTCCCATTGTACGCTTAGTATTAAGTATTCTGTGGTAATTACCAGACTTTCACACTGCGTGCAGCTATGCAGTAGTGGGGGTGATTAGCGTTTGATATATTTCGAAATGTCTGATCGTTTACAGACTGTAACAACTTGGATCACTAAGAAATTAAGAGTTCAGCGATATCTCTTATCTGAGGCTGAAGACGCAGTAGTTGCAGCAAACAATGTTGATAAAACAGTTGGGTTGGTTATATTATGGATTGATTATACTATCACAACAATCCTACTAACATTATAACTTTTAAAGATTCCAAGGCTATATGTTTGGATTAACGAATTTTGCGGTGTTGTAGCTTATTTGCCAAAAAAATATATAGTTTATCGCGATAATAAATGTGGGTCCAGCGGTAATACGGCACAAACGAATTTCACGAACGAAGTCATGGGCAAAGGCTAATTTATATATTCAATCTGTTTTTCCTTTTAAGCAAGCACCATGCATATTTTTCTAGACACTGTATGAAACTCAGCTCCTCCAGATTTCAGCACACCAACGTTGCATTCCGTACAAAATGAGTAAATCACCTCCGCTCCTATCATTTAGCCATAAACACACACCAGTCTAACGTATTCGTTTTACTCAGCCCCAGAGACAAATTTTGCGTGCTAAACCCATGAAGGTAGTTCTCCAATCTTTTCCTCAGCCCTTAAATCCGTCCCGCAAGGCGTGGGGCGGCGGAAGTGTCGTGCGTGCGATTTAATTCCATAGCCGGCGGCCCGCGCCGACTGCGGGGACGGGCCATCGGCGCTTCGCTGCCTTCCCCGCAGGACGCCCCAACCACGCGCCCCTTGATCACCGCTATTTGTTGGAGAATTTCGGGCGAAAAAGATTTGAACTCGATATTGTGACGGTGGTGACCTAATTAATTGACGGTTCTTTGTTGGCTAGACTAGATGAAGCTACGGTTTTGATGTAGAGTGTTAACCCTAAACCGACTGTATGAAACGGTTGATGAAAGTCGAATGCGAAAGGTTTGTAAGAACCATAACAAGTAGAACAATTTGGTCTGCGTATTGGGCCTAAGTATGTTGCTGTGGCTGCAAATATTTTTTTCAAGAGTGGTAAGGCACTTATGCTCTGAAACTGTATTTATGGTCACAATGGTTATAGAAAAGTCTGGTAACTGATTGTATGATTTATAGGTCAATGTGAATTGTACCCGTATCAATCAGTGGGTCTACGAGAAATAAGTCTCCCTAGTGGTCCCACCGATGGGACAAACTAGTGGGTCCATGAGAAAACGGGGTAGATTGCCACATTGATGTTTCATGTTGATTGCAATTTTGAACGCCAGAGATTCAATATTTATACACAGTTATACAAAAATTTACTGTGGACAACATGCATTGTAAAAGTCTGGTAATTATCACAGAATACTGATCCTAAGCGTTCTATTACATTGGGAAAGAATATCTCGATAAAGCCATCAGGGCCGAATATGCCTTTATATACGTCCATCTTTGAACGTCCCGCAGAAATGATGATCATGATGATAATGCTGTTTCAATCAGCTATGTTAATCGTTTAAGTGAATTGAAATAGACCAACGTGTAGGACAAGTTTGCTCACGGATGATAAAAGCACTAAATTTGGCAGACAGCCAACAAGAACAACTCACCATATAAACAATGACAAGAACGCCGTAACTTCAAAGCAATCTTATCTGGACCGGACCCGGATATCTAGGTATGCTGACGGCATGTGACTGCACGTCAAATCAGAAACTTTTTATGAGCTGTGAAAAGACAGAATTTATGTTTGCATCGAGTTTGTATGCTTTTTAACGTTTTATGTGGCTGGAAAAATACGAGTATAACTTATGGCATTTCCGGGAGATTTTTAATTGTGGCAATTTATTTTACACCTAGTCAGATATCGTATTATATCACCTTGTTTACCCATGGTTGGGGTACAGAGACGGCGGATTACATTTTGTATAAGGTGACATATTATATTATGTATGACTGTTATATTCGATGAAGCTTCAATTTTGCGTTCGCAACATTGGTGTGCGCTATACAATAATAATCCGAAATCCTATACTTGTTAAATTTGTAAAATGGGCTTCTTTTTTAATTGTAACGATTTTTTTAAAAAGAAGTAGAGAGACATTTGGCCGCTACCTCACCTGGTGGTACCTATACGGAGATATAACTTACCTGTCTAGGAACAGCTTATTCACTCTAACCATTAAGCATCTATGTAGATTATAATGATCAGGGAAAACACTCGTGGATTTTGTTAAAAAGTAAGAAGACTGACTTTACTCAGCCCAGCCCATCTTATAGAAAGTGGTAGCTGTCGCCAATATTTTTTTTTCACTGCTCCGTAAAATTTTTTACCTAAATTTCATTAATTAAATCTTCTAGCTTCCTCTTTCTACCAATACAGGCACACATATCATTTTCTATACTAACATTTCCACATATCTATCAAAATACACCATACAACACTTATTTTCTTGGTCTCTGAGGAATATAATTTATTTACAGATAACTGTAAAATAAACAGTTATCTGTAAGGTAAATAACATCCTTGGCGACAACTAGTTATACAAGAGAAAAAACATATTCACAGATAACTAGTTATCTGGCCATGGTTATCACCAAGAAGGGATATTCAAGAACCAACGCCAAAAAAGAAAACCGCCCCTTAAATAATCGTTCCAAAATTATCGACATCGATAACCTAGCAACCACACACCCCTAGCCGAGGGCGCCGCCGGGCGCCCGGCGACGCGTCGTAAAATTGCGAGCGCGGGATGGCACAGGTGATTGCTGCCACGCTCGCGACGCCGTTATGTGCTTATGTAGGTAGGTATACGTGCATACTCGTACGTGCGGGTATTCATACACACTTCTGTGTAAACTGTGTACTGTGCATATCTATGCTGTGTACTGTATATATCTATGTTGAAAGTGTTGGCATCTATATGTGTATACGTGCGGGTATTCATACACACTGCTGTATATGCTGTGTACTGTGCATATCTATGCTGTGTACTGTACATAGCTATGTAGTAAGTGTTATGAAGGTAGGTACTAGCTTCAGTAGGTAGCGTGTTGTAGGAATATCTTTGAATTTCGGGGTAAGTTATAAGCAATGTGTTATCCTATCCCACGTCCTAATTTTTAAATGTACAAGAACTCTAATCTCTCTAAAGCTCCATCAAATAATCAGCAAACGACCTTCGTATTGATATATTGCGGTTAGTTTTAATCAAACGCCATTACAGCCTAGTTGGGCTTCTGAAAGTGACCGAAATCTTGGCTGCTATCGGTCTTTTAGACATAGATATAGACAGGATTAGAGGTTATCTGTCTATCTAGCATGAACATTGAATATTCAATTCAAAAATATATATAGTACACCTATGTAAAGTAACAACCTGTCAGATAAGTACCTAAAAATAGGTATTGGAATCTTTGTATGCGATTCTTTTCACAAAGTAAAAGTAACTGTAATTTTTTAATTTATTAGTGTGAGGTTAGGACAAAGGGCTATGCCACCGCGTGGCGCTTTTATTTTCTTTGAAGGTGAAAGGCTTACCAGGTAATCTCTGGGTATACCGTCTAGGGATATATGTCCTGATATAAGATACCTTGACCTATTTTATAAGATATAAGATACCTTGAACTAATCTTTTTATATTGTTTCATTTATTGTTGTGGTTGGGTTACCTGTTAATATGTTGCATTCGAATCGGACGAGGTATTATGATAGGGTCTATCATAGGTATGTTATTTTATTGTCTTATTTATCTATACTAATATTATAAAGTGAAAAGATTTGTATTTTTGTATGTAATGAATAAACTCAAAAACGACTAGACCGATTTCAAAAATTCTTTCAATAATAATATGCAACGCTTTTATTGAGTACTATAGGCTACTTTTTATTCCGGGAAAATAATAGCTAGTAGAATGACTAGTAGGTATATCGTAATAAGGTTCAATTTCATAAAACAAAAACGATTAACTCAACGATACCTTCACTGCCCATTCGTCTCGAAAACACTTCCACAAAACTCCAACAACTATAAAACTAGAACTGATAGAGCACATGCACCGTATATATTAAAACTAGTGTCCAAGTGTCGTAAGTAATACGGAACTATACGGTCTTGCGGGAAGTGAGATAAATGTAATTGAAAACTATCGATAGAATAAGTGAGAGATGGTGCAGCACTAGCGGTGTGGGGTAACTACGCTTCAACTTGAGGGTAGTTGGGACTTAGACGGCTCGAGGACGTGTAGGTAGCTATCTACGGAGCTAAGGAAATTGATATATGTATGTGAAAACTACGGCAAAAGTAACTAAGATCTAAGTAAGGGGGTAGTTTATATCCTCTAAAGAGTCCTTCATCGTTTTCAGTCCTCAGACGTGTCAGAAACCTACCAAAGAAACAATTAATATTAAAAAGAAAAATTTTTTGGCGACTTTAAATTTATATTACGGGCAAAGCTTGCCCGTAATATAATTTTGATAGGGCCTGCCTGATAAGAAAAAAGCCTTAGTCGGTAAAGAAAACACTACACCCGCCTTCTTTAATGGCGCTCCCCGGCTGCCAATGAGCCCGTCTACGGCGGGACAAGCGCGTCATTAGAGCCGCCGGCGACAGCTTGCCATGAGTTGAGCTCCCCCAGAAACCATGGCAAACAAGCTTAGAGCCTGCCTGACAGTATGCAGTTACCGCAGCCTATGGACTTATAAAAGAAAGAAAAAAAAGGAAAATATTTGGCACACAGCGTATAATTCGTATAATGTCAGTAAAGAAAAAACCCTATTTCACTATCTTTCTTTTTCAGGTTTTTTATGTCTCTGTTTCAACACCTAATAACGAGTTTTATCACCCTTGTGCTGTAATGTCGGTAAAGAAAAAGCCTTATTATATTATTTATAGCCTTATAGCCAAAAATGGCTGCAAAAACACTACACCCGCCATCTCTAATGGCGCTCCCCGGCTGCCAATGAGCCCGTCTCCGGGACAAGCGCGTCATTAGGGCCGCCGGCGACAGCTTGCCATGAGTCGAGATCCCCGGGGAAATATCCCCGCGAGAGTTCTGGGAGCTAGAAATATCTGCGTCCGGGAGCAATGCGCGTGTGAAGGGGTGCCGTGATTTAGTGAGCAGATAGATATTATGGCGTGTTGCGTGTGTTTTGTGTAGGTTCACGGAAATTTTGGGCGGTCTAGATGGGTAGACTGTTTAAAAATGTTTGGTTAATGGTTGAACACTCTTCATAATTGATTATATTCAATCAGCAACTACTTATCTTCGAAACGAAACCACTAAACCGAATGAATACAATAAAATAAATGGACCATTCACACAACGCCATCTAGCCCCAAACTAAGCAAAGCTTGTGTTACGAATGCTAGATAACTGATTTGCTATTTAGATACTGTTTAAATATATGCTTATTGTACATAATATAACACCCAGACCCGTAACAGAAATTAAAATTCATCATTTCGTTAACCAACTGGTTCACTCAGGTCGTCAATTAACGGAGTCCATCGAATAGTTTCCCCATTTCTACCACTCCAACGTTCTACGTCAATATTTCTAGACTATCCCGGGATACCAGAATCCCGGCTAACGGGACACGTTACATTTCCCGGGGTGTTCCACGAGTCGTGTCAAAGTGCCGCGTTGGGCGGTAATGGCGTGCTTTTCGCACCCGTCGCTTCCGAGATGATATTCCCACTTTTCTCTCCCGCTGTTTACTGCGCTTACTACCGCTGTGGTCCTGATAGCCAACACAATTACAGGCGTGAGCATGGGATATATTTTCTCCCACTCTCAAATACCAAAATTGTGGTGACAAACTTTTTTAGTGTGATTATTAGTCTAGCAGTAAGTAGATAAATAAATCGTCCGTCACACTGAACGGCTTTGTCACTGCGGGTTTGATTATTTTTACCTCGATTTCTATAATATATTAGGCTTGTGGTACTCGAGAGACTAAGCAGTAGTCGCTCCGAGTCCAGTTTCGAACTCGATGTAGTACAAAACTCGACTTATTTTTAGACTAGAGCGCTCTGATGACTCGGGGTGGACTCGAAATTGAGTCGAATTTAAAATTCCAAACTCCCGGACTCGAGGTTTTTACAACACTAATTACAGCCTGGCCTGATTCGAATTATACCTACGTACGAAACGAATACAAGCCAAGCGAGCAATGGTGCGAACAAGGCTTAACCGCTCTGCGTACTCCGCGTACAGAAGCCAAAGCACTGTGATCTAATTAGGGCTACAGCGGTGACATCCGCCCCCCAGCCTTGGCTCTATCTTGATCTAATAAATAGAAAACAATTTAACGGATTGCATGCCCCGGGACGTCCACATTCGGTCGTACAGAGGATATTTTCGTCTGTGTTCTCTGGATATTTATGGGTTAAAGATTCTATAGTTCGTGCTAAATAGATTGGCTGTAGCATGCCGTGATCTCTATCTTTTTTTTATTGCCTAGGTAGGCACACGGACGGTCCATCTGATGGCAAGCTGCCATCAACGTCCAGGACATCTTCAACTCTCTGCACTCAGGTCGTCAAACATACATCCCAAACCCACAATTCTCCGTACAAAACCCCTACAAAAACTACTACGTCTCCCAACAAATCCAAATACAAGGCGCAGAGTCCTTCCCGGAGCGATAAGTACCTACCCGATACACACCTACTTATCTTAGAAATCCTCTGTAGCAATAAATACTGGTGGAATAAGGGTGGAATTAAATAAAGCGACCGCGGGTGGGGTAAATAAAAATGGAGCAAGGCGAGGCGAGGCGAGCATTGTTCTTGGCGCCGCCGGCACCCGCCTAGGCTGGGACCTTCTATAGATGGTACACGTAAATATGTGGGTTATTTCATTCACCGGATCATAGCATTGATAGCAACCACCAAAGACATTGGTGGGTACCGCCGCAGTGTTAATTCTTGTGTATAACTGGATACAATGGAATATTGAAGCATTTGAAGAACTATCGAAACTGGGATGAGTTGTGTAGAACTTAACTTTTCATTATTTTTATCCAAATGATTAAGACAAATTAGGCATATGGACCACAGGTTGCGTAGAATGGGGCCAACCGCTTAGATGTGACTTCTTGAGCGTCGTTCAAGGCGACTTATGTCTGAGAGGCTATCCAGCTACGACCTCTGTAAACCAGAAGAAAATGCTTTGCCTTTTTTGTAAATTTTTGGATTTGTATTTGGGCCAAATAAAGATTTGTCTATGTCTATGTCATCAGCGTTTTCAATACTAGATTCACGAAGCCTGGCTGACAAACGTTAAGACTATGGCAAGTAAATATTGACTGAATTACCACAAGTGCGTATGGTCAATTTTCCCATAGTTTTAAGCAGAGACAACATATTGCTACGCTCCTACCAAACCCCTCAAAAAACATAAAGATCAATTAATTGCGCGGCGTAGAAAGAATCCTACAACCACCTCCTACCACAATAAATAAAGGCAGTCACAACTGAAGAAAAACACTTTTCCAGACGCAATCAAGCCGGCGCGGTGCAAAAAGCGGCGCGCGACACTGGCCGGCCGGTAACAGGCGGTCATAAATTATCGGCCGCCGTCATTATGGGCCCCACGGCAGCGTAGGGAGGGGACAGGGCTGCTGGGAGCGAGACCGAGACTGACGGGAAAAATTTAAGGCTGTCCTACAGGTGCGATGTAACGCTCGATATTACCCCTTATTATGACCGTGTGGTGTCGGGCACCAACCACCAACTCGTGGGTCGTGCAAGGCGAATAGTGTTTTCGAGGCAAAAGATCCGTAAGCTGGTAAATGGGTAGCAGCGTTTTCATAGTCATCTAATACTGCGTTCTCCAAACTGCCAGCCAAGTGTGGAGATTATGGCAATAACCTACCCTTTCCTGCAGTTCGCTGTTATGTGCTCTGATGGTGATGATAATGCGTTCATGGCAATCGGATTTCTGTTCGTTTTGTTTTTGTTTTGTTAATACATGGCTTGTGCAGTGGCTTACGATATTATTTCATAGAAATGAATTTTATTTGGATTACGTAATCCGACAAGAAACCTGATGAAGCAAACTGTGTTTGACGAAACGCACTCCTTAGGCTTAAAACTCCTCTACTAACTGCTACTACTACAGTGCCGCCAGGTTTATTATAACCGCAGTCTATAGTTAAAGGGAAAACTTATTTTTCTTTGTATCAGCCAGTTACGTTGAATACGAAAATTGAAAACGTTAGTGTTATAGAATCGCTCCTTAACACCCGAACGTATTCATAACAAATATGTGGCAAATAAAATAAAAAAATAACGTTATGAACAAAATAATCTATCCTACAGTCTAGGTCCTAATTATTATCTATAATAAAAAAGCAATAGACTATCTTTCCGTCAATCAACGTAACATAGACATTAGATATCTAGAGGCGGGCAACGCAAAATACGCCTCCATAATGCTGCTGATGTCTACTATATGCGGCGATGACCACTTTCCATCGGGTATCCCGGTTGCTTGTTTGTTTCCCATTGTAAAAAAGAAAATGGCCGATACCAAATCCACAACCAGGCACATCCCTAAAGTAATTACCGCTCACGGGCCGCTGTCGTCGGCGCATGCACCGCGCTTTACTGCACGCCATTCTCTTATTACCACCGGTGATTAAGCTCCAAACGGTTGCTGGTCGCCTGGTACTTTCGGTTGTGCAATTGCCGATGTGATTGATTGAGATGGCCAGTCGTCATGTTTGCCGGGTGGGCAGGTCTAGGATAGGCATAGACTACATACGCTATTTAGAGCTGTATGTATGTATAAACATTTTTTTCTCTATGATCTAGAGTGGTATTTATTTCACGTTCTATCGTAGTTCGATCAGTAGTACTATAATTTAGTTGTTGAATAACGAGTCAAGCAGAGCAACACGGCTTTTACCCGCGATTTCGTTGGCGTATAATTTGATAACTAATTATATTCCGGACCCGTTCCCGCGGGAATCACATTGAATCACATTTCGTGATAAATTATTTAGCCTAAGCTACACTACGGCCAACTTTCGTCATTCATCATATCAGCCAGAAGACGCCCACTGCTGGGCATAGGCCTCCCCCAGAGATCTCCACAAAGGCCGGTCCTGTAATTTCATCAAAATCCTTTCCAACATTTTTGCGAGAAGGAGTATAAAAAATCCATCCATTCTTAAAACATACGCATTTTAATTAGATTAGTAGGATAGAATTAGAAGATTGCCCTCAACAAAGCCTCGGACTTGTCGGGATCGCCTTTAAACTCCGCTAATAGGAATCCGACGGCCCGCCGCCGGGCTTAAATCAGTCCCATGATCATCGGGTAATTACCCGGCGGCCCTTAATACCACTCTCGCGGATATAATCACGGGCTAGCACGCAACACGGCCCGGGGCGTGGAAAATTGTCCTTTACAGGCCCCTCGTCTCTCGTATATTGGCAAGCGTTTGTAGTGTGCTCGGGCGTGGGGTTCCGCAAGGTCGCGTTTTAGGGCACATTTTATTCGGAGTCGGGTTAAAGTTGACTGTGAGGTCTGGAGGTCTATAGGTAGGAGTAGTACCTAAAAGATAAATTAGTTAAGAATACTAACATAATCTTCGCCACTAATTTCTTCTTAAGTGTTCTTTCTGAAACTAATTGTACGATCTACTCATTCCAAACGTCTTTTGCTAAGCGATTCAGTTGAGATCGCAAAATATCTCAGACAGACTCATTTACGCCAGAGTGACTTCGTGAAACACCCAGCGCCTTGTGGTACGCTGTCATCTCTGTATCCAAACGCGATTGAATTCTCAAGAGGTTTTTTGTTCATATTTTATAGCATTTTTTAATGTCTCAATTAGACCGAGAATAAGTATTAAATAACGTCTCGCTTCGATGTAAGATTGACTTTTGCATGCTCTAGGTTTAGGCTGCATAATGTTGCCGTTGCCTATGACCACAAGAACAGAATACCTTTCCTTGTTCCATGCCTATCTTAGAGGATTAAGCATATATCATAGATTTTGTCAGAGTATAGATACTCATACTACATCGCATAGATCGTATGTTGTCCCTTGCCAAGGACCAATAAAGACGGATAATCCTTTGCCCATTCCTGCGGCAAGATATGTAAAATACTCTATGGTACCGTATAGTCCGCAAGCTCGCTTACGCCGAAAGCGTAAACAGATAAACGAGTAAAATTGAGAAACTATAAAGTGTAATGAGACACGAACCCCCAAAGTACCGCATCCAAATAGCGTCAAAACCAGCATAACTCAGCATTGGACCATTATATTTTTTACTAGACGGGGCCTGAACGACGCCATAGAAAGCTTTCCGCGGCGGTTTTACTCCATATCTAGTGATAGCCCATAAACTGCGTTTAACAATTCAGCATCGTAAAGCAGAACGCGACCGACGGAATGACAAGGCCGTAAATAGGCGTGAATAAAGATGTTTTCCCATGGTGACAGGGTGGGCGCTTCCCATGGTGATGGGTGGGCGCTTCCCATAGTCACATGGTGGACGCTTCAAATGGCGGTAAATGGGCCACGTCATCGTTTCTCGCTTTGCAGATTTACGCGAAATTTCTGTAATAAGGATCTAATCTGGTCAGGTTCCCCTGGTGGCATTGTTATGACAGATGGCAGTTGCTTCACTGCAATTACCTGATCTGCCAAATCCTGGATCATGGACAAGGCGGATCCCGGGCCCTCGTACGCGAGAGCACAACCGGGACATTAACGCCAAGATGATTTATTTTTCTGTAATGAGGAAACTCGAATATGTAGCTTCACAGCCTTGAGCTTAGCATAGTTTAAAGTTTATATTGCTACAAACTTATCTGACCCCGTGCCGGCGTCGCTGTTTTTGAACATGATCATACTTAACTATTCCATTGGTTAGAAACGTGGGAGGGCGCTGGTGTCTGACGCTACCTGAGTTGACACTCTGGCGCTATCCCAACGACCTCAAACGAAGAAAATATGAAAACCAGGAGTTCATGTTTCAGCCGTTTGGGGTCGAGACGTTGGGACCGTGGGGCCCTGTCGCTTTAAAGTTTTATAAATTAATGTAAAAAGCTAACAGATGCTACAGGTGACCAGAGAGATTGCTCGGTCCTTGGACAGAGGATAACGTTTGCTGTCCAACGACCATTCCGGGGGGCAGCGATGTGGATGACCTTTTTACTTTTTAATGTATTAGTGTTAGTATTAGTTTATTTCATAAGATCTCTGTAAATATTTAATTTTGTTTGTACATAAATTGCATTAGGCACAAAACGTGCGATATGTTTTCGTCACCAAGTCAGATTAGTTTGTGACACTATGGCTTGTACATTTGCCATATTCGTCACAAAGAAAGCGACACTAAAGTTACGATTTGTATAACAAGTAGGCACCTACCTAGGTAAATAATCATTATAAAATTTTGGCCAAAAATCCTGCTCCTGTCACGTACCTGAAAAAACGAAAAAACATATTTAATTATATGTAGGAAATGCTAGTAAAACTACCTACGAAGAAAGTGTATGAATAAGTGTGTGTAACGAAGTGTATGAATATGAAGATAGGCAAATATTTACTTTAGTTATTCTCAATGTTACTGCTAGAACCTCATTCATTTTAAAAGATGTTTTTTACTGCTAAAATCAGTCTATCCTTTCGGGAGCTACGATGCCAGACAGATACACTCCTCTACAGATACAGACACACGAGTCAAATATATAACATTTCCCTTTTTTTCGTCCTTGGTGAAAAAACTTAAAACTCAAAACTGAAGACCCTATAGCAACAAGAGGACAGGAATCTAACTCTACTACCGTCGCCTTCGTCTTCCGCTCCTTCGCATCATTTAAACCCCGACGAAAAAAGGGGGTGTTATAAGTTTAACGTGTGTACCTGTGGCTCTGTATATCTGTGTCTGTTTGTGGCATAGTAGCTCCCGAACGGATGGACTGATTGCGATGCGGTTTTCTCTATTTGTAAGCCAGTTTAATCGAGATGCTTCCAAGCTTTGTTTCATTAAAATCGATTTAGTAGTTCACGAAATATTCGAGTATAATTGGCCGTGGGTTTATCCCACTTTTTCTTTCGGTTAGGTTACCCTAGCGGAACACTCCAGCAAGGCTAGCATAAGTGTGCTTTCGCGCGCGATAAGCAAGAAAAGGCGCGACATACTACTGCTATCTCTTCATCTTAGTATTGAGAGAGGGAAACAAACGCTCTCTTGCTGCGCGAGTTGTGTCGCGGGCATAGTTGTGCTAACCATGCTGCAGTCCCAAGCCCCGAATCGGTTATCCACGGGCGTCAGTCGGGCGTCGACACGGCGATGAATCAATCGGGGTGAGTGGCGGGCAAGCGGGTAATGAGAGGGGTGGGGGGTACGGGGGTCAGGATCGGCTGGTTGTGGTTGTGGCGAGCGTGAAGGGGAATGGCTGATCTGTGATCATGGGACGTGTATTTTTTTAGGTTTGTGGTTAGACAGTGTCCTCGTCTTAAATCTGGAAAATAGTTTGATAACAATGAAGTACATAACTGACAGAAAAAGTCGGATAACACCCGATCAAGTTTACTTAGTATTTTCTAAACTACTAAACTGATTTTAATGAAAAGAAGAAGCATCGTGATTAAGCTGGCTTTTAAATAGAAACGACATCCAAATCAGTTCATCTGTTCAGGAGCTACGATGCCACAGCAGACACACAAAGCCACCGCTACACAGATACACACGTCAAACTTTTAAACCTCTGTTATTTCGTCGGAGGTTAAAAAGGAAAGCCTTAAGAATTTTACGTTAAAGACGATAGTCCTCATACAGAGGTACCTATTAGAGTAAATACAAATAATAGGAATGGTAGGAAGAAATATTTTCACCTACATAATTTTCTTAGGAAGTAAAAAAATTTTTCGCTATAATTTTTTTTCTCTTTCTAATTCTATTTTTCAATCAATAAACATTTCATATTGACTGGTAGATAAAGCTACAAAGCCTTAAGTCCGCCTTTATACACTACGTGGCCTATTGCTCGTATAAAGTAAAAAAATAAAAAACTAGACTTACATAAACGCACCCCGTGACCCAAATGTGGGGTCACGGACGTATAATTAATTTCATCGTTACCCCGCTGGGGTCATAATGTGGCACTGAACTGTGAATGTGTTAAATGTTAAATATCTCCATATAAGGAGAGCAAATCCTAATCTTTACATAGTATAAAACAAAGTCGCTTTCCGTCGGTATATACATATACATATGTACGTTTAGATCTTTTAATCTGTGCATGGATTTTAAAGTAATTTTCAACAATGGATAGAGTGATTCAAGAGGAAGGCTTATAAGTAAGAAAAAGGATATATAGGGGTAAAGTAGGTATACGTGTTCGCATATGAATTCCACTAGTCATAAATATATCAATTTATTTTCCACATAATATACCTATAAACAAGACATAACCAACAAAGGGTTAAAATAATAACTTTTACTTTTAAAAATAAATTGGGTGAGTAAGTGAAGTACAGTGTGGTACATTAGTACATATTTGCGACTGTAAAATGTGACTGCAATTGATTGGTATGTGTCTGCATCGATCGTCAAATAAGTGATTATTTATTGGTGGCATTTTGAAGCCCTCCACCGAAGAGAAAGAATTTCGACGCGGTCCTCAAAAATCGGTGTCATCTAAATGGTTCGATATCTATAATTGTGGCATTTTTATGTCTTCTACAGAAGGGATAGAAATTTCAAAAAAATCGGTTTTCAAAAAACCAAAGTATCTAGATGGTTCTTAGCTTTGTTCCATTGAAGTCGGAAGAAGTATGGTAAATTTTTGAGCATAATTAAGATATTGTCGCGAAGTAACACTTTTCTTACGACCATAGTCTTCGTTTGCACCACACGTCTCGCAGTTCCTCACCCAGCTGTAGCCTCATCGATCCGCCATTTAATCGGTGCTCTAGCGCCCCTCGGCAGTCTCCGGCGACGAAGTGGCGGCAAAAATTAGAGGGGGCGCCGGGCGGCCGCGCGGCTAATGCGTTTAGGAGCCGGATGCGGGCTTGCGGTCCGTAGGAGGAAAAACAAGGACCGAGAGGTTAACTTTATGTGGGAGGCTTTATGGTGTTTTAATTGTCGTGGTGGTGGAAGATGTTGCAAGTGTTGCAAGCTCGATGGCTTTTGGATCTGTAGGTCATATTAGATATACAAGTGGCTTGTAGGTTCGTGTATTCTTCTCTACGTAAATTATAAATCCCAGAGCGTTACAATCTGGAAGCCTTCAAGGCTAGAGTAGAGTGAATAGACTGTTCCTAGAGAAGCATACTCCATCTTCGGCCGCATCGTCACTAACTGGCAAGTGACGACTGGTAAGTGACCACCAGATGAGATAGCGGTCAATTGCCTGGCCAGACCAAAATAAAAAAAAATTATGAGATAAAATGAGATGAAGTGAGATGGCGGTCAAAGGCCTGGTTACTCCTAATAAAAAAAAAAATAAAAAAAAACACACATCAAAACGGAGCGCTGTAATGGTTGCCTTGGACCAAAGATTTGGCCATAGAGCTTTTTAGGACGAAAGAATGGAAGGGATGGAGGGTGACAGAACCGACCACTTTTATAGTATTTTATTAAACCCGTGTCGAACTCCAAACGTTAGGCGACGGCGGCACTGACAGGGAGCTAGCTTGAGTCTAGATAGCCGCCTGTAGCGAGTACCGAAGCGGCCAATCCCCTCGCCTATCTAGGTTAGGTACTAAGCAAACCACCTGTCAGTGCGGTTGCGTGCTCAAGTCGGCAGATCAAGAGAAAACTTATGCAGATGGAGGTATATCGCTCCCACAGAAAGAGCCAGCGAGTGTGGAGCCTCGCCGCTAACCATGGCGCATTTTCTAGTCTTCCCGGCCTGCCCAGACTCGTGTTAAATATATATAGTAATAACCTATTTCATAATTCTTTTTATCGTGTCAATAATCAATAGGTAAAGTATAAAATTATTTATTAATTATTAGGCGCTTAGATTTTCCCAGACCAAAACCGCGGATGGCACTATTTCTTAATTGACACGATAAGAAGAAGTGCGGCATTATCTCTAGCCGCCATTGTTAAAAACAATCGCGTTAGATCAGCAAAAAAATTACGAATACCCGCATACAACTTCCACCTATCTACGTCTGGGCCCTAACTTACAAAGGCAGAGGAGATCAACACAAACCCATTAGAGATGGGTGCGAAAAACTTGTAGGCGTGTCGCGAACCGAGCTGTCCCGAGGGGAGCCGACGCGTCCCGAACTGTCCCGAAGCGTTCCTAACTGGCCGCGGCGGGCCGGTCGCCGGCCGCAGGGCGACCGGGTAATTCCACCGGCCGCAATATCCGGCCAGATTCCGCCCGGGAGTTATTTGGCGCGAATCGACGGCGCAGCAGACACCCCCGGTTGTACGGCGCCTGCTAAAGTAGAATATAAGTAAGATATAAAAGCAAGCGCAGAACGGTCAACAACTGGCTAACTGCATCGGCTTAGGTTAAATTTTCTGATGATTAAATGTTTTGCTCGTAACAAACATTTTTAGTCTGATTTGGTGTTATTGATATGTAATATGCTGTTGGTTTTCCAAATGTATAAATAAATAAATAAGTTAGAGAAGCGATATCGAAGCAAGCTAGAATGAACTGGGGTGAATTTGATTGTCGTCTTATATTTGTTTGCTTAAGCATTCCACGTTATCCTCTTTAGTTTTATAATACCCTACTTTTATATGAGATATCAACACGTTCACAGTCCAGTGACCCCAGAGTGGGGGCACGACTTACTCTAGTGATTAATGCCCAGTTTATAATCACGAGTTGCATATAAATTCATTATGGCTTGGATTTATAAATAAGATTTTGTACTTTTTTTACTTATGACATGAATAATCACTTATATTATGTGACAAAAAAGCTCTTCTCCAATATTACTTTATTTTTCATTAATTTCAGACTGTTTTTTTGTTGAGTGGCACTAACGGAGGCTACCAGGCTCAGATCACATCAAACAATCAACCTTGTTTTATGTGATCTGAGCTACCAGGGGCTTTCTAAACTTTTATAAGAGGATTGTTAATGTGTTAACGAACAAATAATGTTTGTTTCTATTTGATTTTCTGACTAGTCCCTTGGTTTCCTATAGTTTTTTTATTTGATCCTCCTTCATTAAAAACTTTCGAGTAGTTTATTTTGTACAGACATGCTCAGGGCTTCAGGTAATGAGGTAATCTAGTCAACACACTTGAGTTTCGCAAAGAAATCATCCGGTAAAGCTACTGCACGGTATAAAATAAAATAATAGACAACTTCCACTTTGCTACCGTATGTGATCGATTACGGATGAATTATTAAACTGCAAACGAAATATTTACAGGCAACAAAGTAGCCATATGAAGCACATTGTCGCAATAATGGATATTGCTACGTAGATAATAACATCGAAAATACAAGGCAAGCCGGTACGTTGCTCCAACACGAATAGTCACATCGCATCGCCGTAGCTGGGATAGTAACATGCGAGCGCCGCAGTAATGGGCGCCGAAGTAACGAGCGTGCCGTCATTATAACTAAATTATGTAGGTGCCGCCACCGTGCTAATGCCACAGAGTACTAATGCGTCGCCGCGCGCCGCACCACCTCTTTGTTCCTGCGTCCCTGGTGCTTCGGCTGCGCGCGGAATGGAGGTTACTTTGTGGATGCGGTCGGGTAATTCAGCCATTTTTGCGGACGCCCCCGTTTCGAATTTCGAACGGCGGGCGGGTCGCGGGATTTTGCTTTTGGTTTTCTGGCGGTTTTAGAAGGACGTTGGTGATGAAATCGTTGTTTTATTTGAGATGCTTTAATTAAATCGTGTGTGTGATGTTGATTTTGTAATGAATAGTGTGTATTCATTGAGTTTATAAGCACACATTCCCATCATACATTCTCAAGCCCCCACCCGCATCACAGGGGCAGGGCATCGAGGGCCACAATTCACACGATCCTGAATTTCTGACATATTTCTTTTTATACACTTTGAGGGTATGGTTGGTTGAAACGGTTGAACGGTTCATTTCCCAAGCAAAATTTCTTATTTTCGTTCGGAATTCAGAGGATAAGATACGGAGACAACACGCCACAGCGCAGCAAGAATGAATGGCCACGCGACAAGAGACTTTCTTACGTCATGATTGTACATGGACTACTAGGAAAACATAGCTACTAGGCATCACTTGTATCTATCTACATTCGCAAACAACAGACGATCAAAGTTTGCCGTAATTAGCGCGTGCTGAGAAGTTAAACCGAATCGGCTAGCCAATTCGTAAGAGGGTATCCTAACAGAAATGAATGGGTTTGTTTCTAGGTATAACATAAACTTTTTTACAACCTACAGGTTTTTAAATGCCACATTCGCGTTGGCGGGCGAAACGGCAGCGATAACGCTATCTGTGGCATATCCAAATTCTCACATGCACGCACACATTGGATAGGTAAATAACTCCCAAGGTTGGGTACACAAAATGTGACTTGGAGAGCGACCTTACGTCACATCCACACAGCGGGTACCAGGGAGGCATAACTGAATAGAGTATACGGGGGGCCTCGACGGCAGTAGGCAGCCTCGCTTCGTAATAATATTCGCGGCGAAATCAAATCCTTTGGTAGACGAAGCGAGCTTCGCGACTCGAGATGCGAGGAGCGCCCCGGGCGAGCCTTTTGGGATGCTTCGAGCCTTCCCGTCTATCTACCCCTGTTATAGGTGCCTTAGTTAACTTACGCAAGTACCGGCGAAAATGTTAGACAATTTCGGAGGCGCCTGGGAAACACTGTACAGCTTTTTGGTTGATAATTTAGGCATTTGGTGGTGGATGCCTTTTACATCGCTACTGAATTTACATATAAACATGACTAAGGCAGGAGGCACAAAACTTAAAAATAAAAGGTGGATTTGCAACGGATAGGCTACAGATTATCTTCTTACAGATATGGATAGAGAACAAAAACAATCAAATTAATATTAATTAATAACCTTCCTTTCTGTGCGATAACCCTTCCCACCAACATCGAACGCCTATTAACCCATCAAGCTATAGCTTAACTACAATACAAGTCGATCAGCCTATCTACCACACGTACGGTGGCACGCAAACGCGTGGGACATCGGGACGGCAGCGCGGCGCGGGACAGGCGGGCGGGACATAAATAAGTGGCACGCGAGGGCGCGACAGGCGTGACAAAGCGTCCCGCGCGACGCGCCCGCTTGCTCGGTGACGGACGCCGCGTGCGTGACCCGGCTCTAACCTTGCGTGTGGTGTGAGTTAAAAGCGAAAGTTTTACAGTTTATTAATTTTTTTATACCTACGACATGCGTGCCAACAAGCTCACCACTAAGGATGCTGATGACCGAGCGAAGTGGGCCAGTAAGAGTAGGAAGGCGGCACCCGGGCTCTCGCGTGCCGCGCGAGAACGCAACCGGGACATAGCGCCGAGATGATGATAATGAATTTTTTGTACCTACCTACTTATTTTTAACCTAGACGCAGCCAGCGTCTGAAAATGGACTCGGATAGTGACGTCATTTATATGATACATTGCAACCCTATCGATCGAGTTATGGAATCAAGAGGTCCATGTTAAAATTCAAGAAACATTTTAATAATATTTTGGATACACTGTCATGAAAATGTTGAAGAATGATTTGATCACAAGTGCGGTAATAAATAGCATTCCTTTCTCAAACCCTAGAGGACTAGTACTAAACTACTTCCTTTGCCAGAATTAGCATTTTTATCATCATCTTTTTGATAGAATAATTACTTTTTTACTATTAGATACGTTCGCTAGCCTGGAACATCATCTGAACATTGCCGCGACCCCAGTGGATGACTGTCTTCTGCCTTTAGACCTCCGACCATGATAGTCTGAACTGTTAGACCACGTACCTGTGCATAAAACTGCCCGTATCACGAAAGATATCCTGCGAAACTCGAAATGCCCAAGAAGCCATGGATTGACATCGCCGAGATAACGCGAGGATGCCCTAGACCGGGCAAAGTTTAGAATAAAGAGTCGGAATGCGGATCCAAGCAGGATTGCATATATCGTAAAGTAATCGAAGTACACTCATCGGCAAAGAAGTCACCCAAGTGTTTATCGCTGTAAATAAATTGGATATTATTTGCGAGATGTTTTGACTGGGATAGGATTCTATTACATTAAATTAATAATAAGTATGATTAATTAATAGTAAGTGATTACGGAATCGAAACGGAATAGACTATGGTGCTATGGCACTTTGATCTTTTTCTTGCTCGTCATCTTGGCGTTAATGTCCCGGTTGTGCTCTCGCGCACGAGGGCCCAGGGTGCGCTTTGATAATGATCCATTCTATCAGTAATTGTATCTACATTTAATACAATCAACACTTATTAATCAATTTACCTACGTACTTCTAACTCATTACTTGCACCATACGCTCGCGTGACCAGAACCACAGATAAATTACAGCGCGGCCGGCCCGTGTGTAGCCGCGCATATTTGTGCGACGCCCAGATTTCCCGCGTTTTTTCCCTCCAGATAACGCTCGTTATGTCGGGTCGCGCGGGTCAGGCAAAGGTGTGGTACTCGTTAATGCCTAAAATATTTAAGTTTTTGCACGAGTAAGTGCTATTAGCGTTGATTGAGTTTGATCATTTATTTAACTATTTATGTCCCGTGACTATTCAACCAGTCAGTTCAGTCAGCCAAACTATTATGATAGGTATTTTTTTAAGAACTAGCCAAATATTTGACCGCCATCTCATCTAATGGTAAGTCATTGCCTATTTTACCAAAAAATGACTGGATTGAGTCGTTACGTCGCCATTTAACCAGCAACCGCCCAAAATGTTTAAAACATTACTCGGACGTGAGGAAAATGCGTGAAAATTCGCTCAAAATATGTATCTCCGTTATATTAGGGCGCATTAAAATTATATCTCCATCTAAAGCGAGCAGTCCGCAAGTTCGCAGCCTTAATTGGATCAGCTCGGGCGCCCGGGACGGCGGCGGGATGTCCACAGGGTGCTTCTATTTACAGGCGTGTTTATTAGGATTTTTAATGTAATATATTTTTTTTAGTTGAATGACTGCAGTAAATGAGACGGCAGGCCGCCGTCTCATTTATTGGACAGCGACGGTGCGGTCTAAGATGGAGCATGTCTGCCTAGACACAATATATTTACTATGACCTTTAAGGTCACCACCACCTATGGGCATCAGCAAGCAACCAGGGTGACACGAATACGTTGTTCGTCCCTAATGATAACTCTAATTATATGTCCAAAGAAATCATTGTGGCATATTATAAGTGTTAGGTAATTATGCAGGTGTTAGGTTTTATTCAAAAGCAAAAATTATTTTTATTTCTTAACCAGTAATATAATAATGAAATATTTTCTCAATGTCTAGTTTTTACTGATCGTGATAATGGTAGTAAATCAGCAATTCAGTACCTACTAAAAGACAGTGATCTAGCAACAGAAAGAAGAAACATAGAAAACTCCTGTGACTCTAAGTTCTAACACAAGTAAAACAGGCACTTTATGTCAATAAAGGAATGTTAGGAAGGCTTTTCTCAATTTCATAAGTCCAAAAAATAATACAAAATCATACTGTCAAGTCTAAGCCAAAACGATGCATAAAGTCGCTCACTACGTTTATTTATATTAATTTATTTTTAGTTATCTATCTATTTATCTGAACATTATCTCTGGTTTGGTTATAGTTGCATAAACGGTTCCCCTCCTTCTTTTTGTCTAGTAGCTTCTCTTGCACCGCCTACCTTTTTCTTTATCCATCATCTCCTGGTTGACTGGTAGATAAGGCTATTTAAGCTTTAAGTCCGCCACTGTACTATTTTGTGCATGAAGATTTAATAAATAAATAAATAAAGTTAGAGATGCACCCCGTGACGGCCCTAAGTAGGTTCACGGACGTATTATCCTTTTTCGCCGTGACCCCACGTAGGGAGCACTTGGTTAAAGTGTTAAAATTACCTTTTATTCTATTTAATTCTAATTAGGGTATTTTTGACCACCTGTTGAATCCATCTGTTTTTCTCAGAGCTCCTCTTGAGTTAACAGATGTCGCTGTTTTCGCTATGAAGATACAAAGGTAAGGATTCTCATCCAGGAATTTTATAATTTACTAACAAAATCTAATTTTACTTTCGACAGAAAGCATGCAAAATTGATGTCTGATCTGAGATAGACGATTTCTCATCCTCGAAAAAAAAATACTTCATCATGGAAATTATTGCAGCTATACAGAGCCCTCTGTATACAGCAGTTAGCACGCGGAAGGGGAGGGGAGGGGCGGGCGGCGCGTGACACGGGATCTGTCGGCTCGGCCCGTCGCGTGCTAGCGCCGAAAGACAGACACCGCGCCCGAACGATTTAGATACTCGCTTTTTTTCTCCACTTTCATAGTAAGTGATTTCTTTTGAAGCGACTTCGTTTGCTAATTATACTGTAATTAGCAGAGTAATATATTTCGATTATGTTATGTATTGTAGTGTATTGTATTGGTCGTGTGGTGTCCGACAGAGTAGAATAGCACCAACCCCTTACATTCATGAGTGTCGTACAAGGCGACTAATCGTTTTCGAGACAAAACATCAAGAGTCTCCGTAGTCTGGAAAATGGGCAGCAGCATGTTCCATTATTATATTTAAACACTGCGATCTCCAACCCGCCTGCCAAGCGTGGAGATTATGGCAATAACCTCCTCTTTCGTGGGAGAGGCCCTAAGTCCTGCAGTGGACTGTTACGGGCTGTGATGATGATGTTATGTATGCGTGAAAAGTAGCTTGAATATGGCCTTCTCGAGTTTGCCGCCTACCTTTTTGCCAAAATAAATCCAAATCTTATTAATTAGGACTAGAATTTTTTGGGTAGGTTGGATATTGTTTTCTGCCATGGGTCAATAAGCGTAGGCCAAAACTTACTCTATTAGAATAAGTACTATTGGACCCGGCGCGACTACCTGACCTACCCTTTTTTTCTTGCTTATGAACCTTCCTTTTGAATCACTCTATCTATTGTTCAAAACCGCGTTAAATATCCGATGCCTAGTTTAATCTAAGCGTACATAGATACATACATAGAGACAGACGGCGGGAAGCGACTTTGTTTTATACTATGTATATGCTATTTCTCGCAAGGAAGATAAGTACCATCATATATAGCCCGGTTTCTCGTTTATTCGTTTCTAGTTTAAAAAAACTAATAATATAATTATTGAGCGTTTGAAAACTTGTCCAACCAAATAATCCTGCTACAGCCGCGCGGTATGCGTCCCGAATAATGTATAGCTGTGCATTAGTGGGGCGCGCGCGGCGCGTGACGTGGTATCAGTCAACGCTGCCCGACGCACCGCGGCAGATGCTGATTGGTGCTTGACATTCCGTTTTCAAATTAAGCTTTCATTTGTCGCTAGCAGACGTGATTAAGCTTTGGGTGTGCCTATTAAGCTCTTACAGGTTTATGTAAACAGTTTTTGTTTTTCGCTGTGTCTCTCTCTCTCTCTTTATAGTTGTTGATGTTTATACATCTAATGTGCGGTTGATATTTTCATTGAGATATCGAAAAACACTTTCGAAAAGTTCTTCGTTCGTATCCTTTCGTATAGTGGGGCTGTGTCGTGGCTGGCAGAGTGGAATGTGGGACCAACCCCGCCCACTAACGGATTTCGTAAAAGGATGTCATCGATGTAGACCATAGGTATATTAAAATTCAAATTTCTTTATGGTGTATTACATTAGATATCTCTTTTAATCGTCAAATGGGATAGTGATAGGAAAGTAGATAAGAAGGAAGTTTACCTCCGTAAACCAGAACATGTGCTCAAGTACTTTGCACATATTTTTTGTGGAGATAATGGCAACATCCTCCATCAATGTTGAGGAGGCTTATGTCCAGCATTCGATCACCCATAACAAATTCGTACACAGAATGAGGATACGGAACGCCTGACCGCGTGACCGCTATCTGTCTGAAAGATCCTGACTAAACGTAATTGTGTAATAGAGTTTTCCATGGGCTATTATACAATGCGATGAATTTATTGAACAGAAATTGGGACCAAAATTAAGCAAACGTTCCAACATCTCACTATCCATCACTATAATTGCGACCCATTTGTAGCAATAATATCTGTTTCCACTATAAACTTACTCACATTTGATTAACAATTAAGATAAAGACAAAGGAGTTATAAATTCACAGTCGGCTATACCGCTGTCTATATCCATACATAACAAACCTCCAATTACGAGACTGACAATCGTCGTACCCTTTTGTCTCGTCTCTCACCAATTTCTTGAAGGTAAATACTGAACCATTTTTCCCACCACCGCGGCACCGGGCGAAAACAAAGGAACCCTCAGGCGAACCGTCACCGATCGGCGAAGTTACCGTCGACAGTTCATTATCGTCATTCCAATTTCGCCCTTACCACGTTACAAAGAAGGAGCAATATCAAATTGTTGACGCCGAATGCTGACAACAACGTTGCTTACGAAGTAGGCGACAGAGCACAAGGGGGCAAATGATGTACTCCCATACAAATCCGTATTGTCTCAAGCTCCCTTGAACTCGAGCGATATTCATAAGCGCTTTGATCGCAATAAAAAATGCCTCGGAACGTGACGTGGCATAGCAATCGCTTCATTTCTTCTTCATATCCTTGTATAAGAGCCTGGTAAAATATATTTTGCGCTCAGAAAATATTTAGACGAAAGCCAGACTGAAAAATTACGATTGCCAATAAACGGATCTACGACGCGGGCGAGCGCTTTAACGGCGTCGTCTTCAAATACAAGCGTCGAATGTAAGAGAATGGTAGACACCTAAAGACTATAATAAATAAAGTATATTTTTCAATACATTAAGAAATCTTCCATTGCTATCAAATTGTGAGTATTAACAGCGCCACGCCCAAAATATCAGTCAGCTAATAAAAACGTGATAAAATAGTGTAGATTGTCTGATAGTAGCTACTATGCTACTAAAGTAGCTACTTTCTTACTTTATTAAACAAATTAATATTTGCAACTCTTTTATTCACGATAATGCTGCCTTATCATATCAATACCTACTGTATTTTTTTCGTTTATGTTTCTTATTATCACAAACAACAACGGGTTATCTACTCTCTATCAACGCACCCACATAGTCCACAAGAACACAAAGCAAGTCATCCTCATAAACTTTAATTATTTACCTCCTATGCGTTATAAGAAAGTTAAAAGATGAACCCCCTCCGTGGAGGCTCTATTATGCAGAGGCGGTACATGCGGGCCAAGTTTCGTGTGGAACAAAGCGCAATGTTTATACACTTCGCTGGACCACTTTGTCGGCTAAACTTTTATTTTGTTAGGAATTCGCGAACGTTAGGTTTTCATGCGTGAAATTCATTGTGGCGGTCATGTGGCACACCAAACTGAGCAGGTATGCAAGTATTCGGTATTTGTTTGTTTAGTGTAACTGTGCATTTGGTACATCGTTCAAATCTTTATCTTTTAATGGCAGAAAATCCGATAGCTACCCAAAAAGTTCTTAGTTTTTCTATACATTGAACTACAGCATTTTAAGGAGGTAGGTACTTGTAGTTATTTATTTCATTTTATTTAGAAAACATACAGCTTATAGTTACAACGAGAAGTTATCGAAAATAACGAACTTCTCCAGTGATACAAGACAGCGCTCTTTCAATTATCACAGCCCAACTGAATAAGCACTACGCAAAGAAATCCCAAACCCAGAATAACCACAATGAATACTAAAAAAAAACCGTCCCGTCCGCCCGTCGCACAGTTGGACGATCACCTCACGCGACTCATCGCCGGCCCCGGCTACGTCGAAGTTGAAACATTAATCTCTCACGAGCCCGTCCCACTACCAAGACGGCGCGGGCGCGGGCCGCGGGACACGGGGCGTTACCGCGAGGGTTGCCATACATCCCGTTTATATGGGACTGTTACAATTACAAAAGAAAGGACGGGCCGTATGATTCAATTTCTATGGCGATGACAGGCTGCGAGAGTGCCGATTGACAACTGATTCGCCATAATAGCCGTTCTCAGCGGTTTTCACCCGCGCGGATGTCGGATTTCTGTAGACATTGAACTTCCCGTCAAAGTAGTACTCTTTATAATATTAGTGTAGAAGTATAGTTAAGCTAGTTCTTTTTGTGCACATCCGCAGTTTATTTTATATATCAAAAGGTATGTCACGCACATTCGTACACGTACGTTATGCATTTAACTCTTAAAATAAAGTTATTTCCTTCTTGGACTGTTATAGTATTTCTGACGTTTTGAACCACCGACACAAACAGTTGCAGAGGGTGCTGAGACTGCGTTCCGAACCGAAGATAAAAGCGTCAGTCTGTCCGTCGGTTCCAATCGCGGATCAAACTGTCATGCGCGTTTACAATAGTAGTAATGGCATGTAGTCCGAACTTTGCGCGTAAAGGCATTTTTGTCGATTATTACATTTATTTGTGACGTCCCATATATGCTCTCAAAAGTTATGGCAACCCTAGTTATCGCGCCTGCGGTGGCGCGTCGCCTTGTCACCGACCCGGTTTAATGGGCCGCCGCCGCGCCGTGCACGCCGCCCGCGCGCTCTTGAGACTTCATGCCCGCCTGGTACTTTTGCTAAGGTTGACAGTTTATTTTCCTATGTTTCGCTAGCGTGTGGTTATTGTGGATAAGCTGGGCTGTGGCCGCCTTCGGTTATGTGACGGCTCTTCATTTGATCGTGATAGTGAGAGGTGATAGGTATATACATACGTCTCGGTCTTCCCCTTCCAACGCTTTATTTTTATTTATTACACTACTTTGGTGCGCGATTTCATGAAGACAATAACACGATTTCTCCAATGCTTATCTCTCCAAGCTCCATTATAGTTTGGTGGAAGCGTTTATTTTATCACAAAGTATTTCATTGTGTTCATAAAAGAAAATAAATAAGGTCCCTATATGTTTCTACGTAGTTACCACATAACACAGAATTTAATTTTTTGAAGTAATTACGCCTTGATGTCCCCGCGTAACTTTTCTAAACAAAAAGCGAACCAAAACCCAGGAACCAAAACAATTAGGTGCATCGCTGAATCTCGGCCCATTTTCCCGTCTGCTAATGAGGGTGGGGGGGCTGGGGAGCTCAGACGCTATCGCGGCGAGCACGCTCCATCCGCCGTGCTGTCACCCGCCCAAGTAGGCTCGCCGACGCCGCGAAGAGTTGATGCCGTGATTTATGATCACCCGGAGGGCGTCGAGTTGCGTAATCAAGACGGTATTCGCCGTTTATGCGTTCTTGGTACCAAGATATTGAACGGTTACGATATTAATACTTAAGCGTCATGGAGATAGATGACTTTAAATTATCGTGGTTTGTCATGGACAACGATTGGAAAGTTAGTTTTAGCTATCTTCATGGCTGAGCAATTTTTTTTCTGCTTTGTGGTCTTAGCTTTGCTGATACGACTATGATGTTTATTTATTTGTAAAACATTGTTGTGTACAATGTTAATCGTACACAACAGATTTTCACTCGCTTACAGTTTGAAACACTGTTAACATTCGACTATGTAGACCTATCCCAATGTAATTGTTTCGAGATGAACCCTATGACACTCGGGAAGAATGTAGCTTACCTAGAAAATTCTTTCACTGTTCTGTGCCTTTAGTAGCACATAGAAAAAAATACTACGTACAAAGAATTTTATAAATCGGTTCAGTGTTTAGTTTACCAATCACGGGTTGAGAAACAATCAACATAATCCTAAATCCGCCAAAAACGCGAGCACGGGTGACCACTTGGTTGACGATGGTTGAAAAGGCCTGAAAAAAAGCAAAATCGGACACATAGCTCAAGACAAACAAGAAGAGCTGACCCTAAGTCAATGGCAAAAGCTAACGCCACAAAGGACCAAAGAGAACATTATACCTGAGAAGAGCTTGTGTATTAAAACAAAATAACATTTCATGGCAATCGCACGATCTATAGTTATTCGAGTATGTAAGTATAATTTACATTACGAAGTAGCTCCTAACATTATACGAGGCAGCCAAACATTTCCTGGTAACGGACGGCATCATTATACCGAGAGACCGAAAGGTATTATGGATTAATGAGTTCCAACATTAGTGACTAAGGAGCAGCAGATGATAATGCTTTTATTAATGATCTTTTTTACACAGCCGACCGAACGTGTAAAACAGCTGTTGCTCCGGATTGTAATAAAAAAGGGGAAAAAATTATTAACATCGATGATTAATCGGCTGAAATAGGGCTAGGCTGGTTTTATAGGAAAAACTTAGCAGAGTTAAGAAAATGTGAACGCAATTAACTAGGTTTATTGGTTGCTAGGAGAACTCACTCGCTGATTCGTTGGACATAATGAAATATAATAAAAATGTAGTTAGAAACATATAGACAGACATTTGCACGTTTGTATTCCAATAACCATAAATGAAGCGGACGCCGAATCCATCAATATTAAAGAGTGATCCATTTGTAAACTATTCACGTTTTTATACCACTCAGTGACAAACAAGGAGGCCACCCGAATGGAAAAGCCACATGAAAGTCCACGTAGAAATTCGAACTAAAATGTATACAGAAATACTACTAGGAGGTAGTAGTATTCTATATAACATGAGTAGTCAGGCACGTAGGTACTCGGCGAGCGTAACACTCTACTAACAACACGTATGCATATTGCAGTGAGCACCAAGTGAGCACTGAAAACTCGCGTGGCAAACGCGAACCGGACAGCTGGGTCCAAGATTACGCCGGTCGATATTATTGAGTATGAAAAAGTTCCAAAGTAGCATATTCGTCGTTACGTCAGATTAATAATCAGTATGAAATTGCGAAAGAAAATGTTGCTAATGTAAGTGGAACAATGTTGTCTCTACCCATGAAAGGAGTGATATTATGTACGAAGAGAAAGTTATATCTCTTCATAACATGACAATTATTAAAACACTAGCAGAACAAAGTGCTAACTTACAGGCAGCCGAATGCTAAAAGTTGTCGAATCCACATGAATTTCTATTCGACCTAGCACATAAAAAAGTGGCCTTTATTATTTTTTTGTTCGAATAGAGCGAGCTTCAGCATCATAACTGCGGTATGAAAGCGGCCACAAACAAAAGTGCGTTCAAAGCGACCGCTGGCCAATAAAGCTTGCCATTCCTCAATCAGGCAGCGCAGCCCCACAGGCTCGCCCGATAGAGCCATAACGAAACACAAAGCGCGGCGCGGCGCCCGGACAGAAACCAGTCCGGGCAAATTAAATATGTAGGAGGCGAGGCGAGCTCGCACCCGGGCCAGGGCTGCCGCGCTTTAATTTCATCTTTCCCCCAACATATTTGTATGGCGTGGAAGCGCGGGGACGGACGTGGTGTTTGTGTACACGCCATTGTTTGTTTTGCGGTGCGGTCTGTGCTCTTGTTAGCAGATTAGATGTTGGCAGAACGGGCGCCGGCAAATAGATTGCAGGTAGCTCGGGAAAAAATGTATACTGGTAATAAACGTTTGTATCATAATCCTGGTATTAACACCAACCCAGGCATTCGCCGCAACTCGATGACCTGCGTCTATTTCACGTGAAGAAAATTGTATTGTAATATCATCATCAAATATCATGCTATGAATGTTACATCTATACCACTTTTGTTCTGTAATCTGATTCCACACTTTGAAAGCCGGCAACTCACCTACATTCCATCGGATGTTGAACATAGACCTACACGAAGTTTATTCTCGTTTACCTTCCTTCTAAAATCAAAAAACCCTCAACCGGCGTAAATTTTAATGTGTGACAAGATGAAATAATGTGGAAGAGGCAAGAAAGGTGTGCTGTCAGGACCGAAGCTTGTGGCACCCGACAATTTCTGCCTACCCCCAAAAAATACCGGCGCAAGTGTGTGCGTGTATGTATGTAGTCCTTATAAATCAAGAAAAATATCTCCAGTAACTGCATCATTGGCGCCCCTGGCGGTGGAAGCGAGCGCGCCGTCATTAGAGGCGGCGTTAGCGACCCGCCGCGCCGCGCGCGCCGCCGCCGGGCCAGACATTTTTTATGCAATCCGCACCGCGACGCGGGGTTTTTTCAACGAGCCCGAGCCGCTGCCGGCCCACTAATAAATGGACGCTAGATGTGGAATAATGGCTCTTGTGTCATCGCCGCCTGCAGGATGCTTGGAGTGCTTGCCAAGTTTGCAGGTTTGCGGGGAATGTTTTCTTTGAATCGCTTGAGCTTGAGGAGACGGATAACTTCGAGAGGAAA
This sequence comes from Blastobasis adustella, assembly GCA_907269095.1. Taxonomy (NCBI): domain Eukaryota; kingdom Metazoa; phylum Arthropoda; class Insecta; order Lepidoptera; family Blastobasidae; genus Blastobasis; species Blastobasis adustella. Next base: position 7,884,383 of record OU026132.1, read on the forward strand.
GTACTGCGTGATGATGAGGCGCCATGTGTGCGTGAGAATATCACTTCTGTCATTGAAGTGATAAACAGGGTTTATTTCTATGGTTCCTATAAAGACAGAGAGAAAAGGAGAAACAATCAGCAGGCGATAACTGCATGTTTACTTGTAATAAATTGTGTCGCGTGCGATTTCGCTTCGACAGGACGACTAACATGAGACATATTAACAGCAATCGATTGAAATTTGACTTTAAAAACGAGTTAAGTACCTTGAAGGTATCAGAAACATTTAAAACTAAGATAAAAAGTGTACCTATACAGAAAAAGGATAATATCCTTAAAACAAAGCTGAAAAAATAAGAAGGAGGAAAAATCCGGGAAACCGAGCGGGCCCTCAAGATATGAAGGGCGTCAAGTATATAAGCCACAAAATATAATCCGCGGCACGAACCCAGCGACACTCTGCTTAAATAAGAGCTCAGCCAAAAACAAGGGAAAAGTTCCACAGCCTTTTGGAATATTTAAAACTATGGAAGGGTCAAACGCCGCTCCGCCATGTCATTCAGTCGCTGCGTCCATTTGCTCTACAACGGGGGACTTTTTCACAAACAACCTTATCATGAATGTTTAATGGCGGTCGCAACATTTGCATATTCAACGCGATTCAAAAAAGTAGAAAAAAAATGTTGCGTCCTTTAAAAAAATGTACACGTTTCGCCGAGGGGTCCACACTCCACAGTAATGGTCGTCGACCAAAACGCTACAACAAAGTTTCATAGCCGCTCCCTCCCCTACAAGACGGAGTTAAAAGCACCATCTCATCATAATAATTTCCACTAACAACTGAGCCGAGGAGCCAAGGCGCTGCGGCCGAGCGAACTGGCTCATATCTTAATTCATAATTCAATATACACTCCGCTCCACTTTCTGTGGCAAAGTGCAAGCGCGCGAGAAAAAAGCCAGCAGGGCATGGGGGGGTAAGTGGAGGGGGCGGCTCCCCCGCTGAGGAGGGGCGGTAATCCCTTATCGCGGCCGCCGACCGCGCATCGGCAATTATTATAAAGAGCCGCCGATGTAAACTACTGTAAGTACGTGTTTTATAAGCCGCGCGCAGTGGGAGATCTGCGTAAGCCGCTTGCCGGGATTTTATGGCTTTGTGTTTTCGAAAACGCTAATTATAAATAACCTGAAGAATTCGAGGGGGACACGAGTAGCCACAGTGATTAACCACATAGCACTTACCTAAAGTTTGTTAAATTACAGAACATCTTTATTTACAGCTTGTAAAATATTGATTAGAACATCTTTAACACATTTGTCAAAGATGTGAATATTAATTTCTTTTTAACAATTACAAAGTGGAAGTATTAAAAAGGTTCCGCATCTATCTGTCTTCTAGATGCACTTCGGAGAGTGTGCAAAGACTTTGCAGTTGCACGACCTCATTCCACCGGCCCCTTTCCGCCATCGGAAAAGAGATCGGCAGACGTTTTAACCTTATGTCGTGGATCGTCCAGCTATACACACAAACAGCTTTTGTTCAAACTTTATAATAGGGATCTTTATAAAAAGAATTAGCTTGAAGAGCTGGCTGTGAAGAGTTTTTACAATTTCCTGATGATTTCTAACGAAGGAGACAGAGGAGTTCTAACGAAGACAGATTTTGTAAACGGGGTAAAAGTTACATAAACGTAAGAAACTAAATCAATCTCGGGAGTGCAAACTACGGCAACTTGAAGCAATATATTGTTAGAAACATAACGTCTATTTTGGGTATTATTATGTGGATTTTATGGTAATTTTATTATTATTATTTTATTTATTTTATTTTACTGTTCTTTTTTAATTATGGCAAATTCAATTTTTTGCAATGTTTCCGCTTTGGGGGAAGTTTGAAATAAAGTTGTTTCCTGATCCTTCTTTAACTAACTTGGCGGGTTTCTAGACACTATTCGCTTCTCCTTGGGCAGATCAAACGCAGATTCTTTTCAGATTGCCGCTGTAGGTTCACACAAGAGTTGTAGCCGTTGGAATATGGAAAAAGTGGTAGACCTTCACCAGTTTAACAAAAACTAAACCAATCTTACACTATAACTCCACTAATAATCACATCCCGAAAAATAAACGATATATTTTCAAGCATCAAAACCTCCCGCGCGACCTGCAGGCCACCGCGGCGCTACCGGCCGCGCTACAGCCGGCCCGCTAGCCACGGGCCACCATCCGTCCCTTTCGCACTCGCGCCTTCTATCACCTCTCCCACTCGCACCCGCCGCACCCTGACACGTCCCGCGACACGCACCAAACCGGGAGCCGACGGCAGTCGCGCATAGAAATTTAATAAAATATACTGTATGGGTGTATGGGTGTATGGCCCCGGGTTGCATGGGATGGGAGTCGTGACGTCCGTGACAGCGCCGCGTGGGCTCGAATTTACAAGTCCATGCAATACAAGTTTATGAGATGCACGAGTTCGAGAATAGAACAGATACTCCGAAATATTGTAATACTTGTTAATATGGTAAGTTGTAGTACAGAATTGACTTAGGTTTATTAGATAACCGTTTAGAGCAGTGATCTTAGATTAAAGCAGAGAAAAAAAAACGATTTTCCTAATCTGAGAGTAAAATAATAAAATTACGGTACGCCAAAACAAAAATAATAATATCTATCTAAAATTTTCATAGATAGATAAAATTTCTAACTGAAATGACAGAAAATTCAAACAATAGTTAGGAAACAAATGAAGTACCATAAAGTACCTATACATCATAAAACAAAAGTTGATCTTCCGCTGGGGACCCCGAGACTGGTTGAACAGAGTCTCCTCAATATCGTGACATGCATAAGATATCGAAGATGAAAACCCAAACCATCGGGGAGACATGTCCAGTTCAGCGCAGTATTCCAACCGAAGTAAAAAAAAATTGAAATTCGATATTCCAAATACGAAATTCTGACAGCTTAGGGAGAGAGAAGTTGCCAGCCAATGGCTACACAGGAAATATGGCCAAAACATCTCTCGTCTCCGCCATCGGAACTCCTCTCTACGTACCAGGCGAGCATAAACGCGCGGCGGTTACACGCCGAGTCGAGGCGGTTATTATCATAATACCGCGAACGCCCGCGCTCGCGGCGCGCCGAATAATAATAAATGCTAATGAGCAGAGCGAGCAAACGCTAGCAGCCGACCCGGGGCCAGTTGGTTAGACACGGAATGGTATGGCAGAAATCGAGCCTCATCATATTTCTGATAGGTAATTTCACCAATAATAAATTGACAAATAATGTAGGCAGAGCGAGCGAGTGCCAAGTGAAGCTAGCCGCTAGCGGGTGCGACGCGTAAGTTTCGTTATTTCAAAATCCAACAGATGGCGCTAGCGGCTAGAGGTACGGTCCATTGATAAAATACAGCCGCTCTGTTGGACAGAAATACCTGCTGTTTTAGTCTAACCAATCACAGGGATTTATTTTGAATTCAGGCTTCGAGTGTTAGTAGCGCCATTTGAAATCGCGATACCCTGAATGAAACTCAAAACTAACTCGAGTTGAATGCGCTTAGAATTCACGCATAAAATTAGTAGGCAGTGGCCTAATCCAGCTGTAAGCCGACTCCAATGCGCAAAATCTGTACCGGGCTACTAGTATACAAATAATAATAAATAAATAAATAATAAATATTCGTGGACAAATTCACACAGCGCCATCTAGCCCCAAACTAAGCAAAGCTTGTACTATGTTACAAAATTTAGTTAATAAAAAGCTTGCCTCAGGCGTTCTTGATAATGACGTAAATTAGGTAACTATAGTTTTAATATTAATTTATTACTTTTATTTATTTATTTATTTAAAACTTCATGCACTGTTACGTACAATGGCGGACTTAAAGGTTTCCAAAATGTTTAGAACTAATTATTCATATTATCGACTGTTGAGTGATTATTAGTTGTTATACAGAGTTAACTACGATTTGTTATAATACTTGTAAAATTGTAATTCCTAAACTTGCAACATTGTTTTTTGAACCGAATAAAGTAATAAAATTATTATGTACTGTAACCCCCCCTCCCCCCCCCCCCCCCCCCCGAGACCCCCACTTGCGCGATATAAGCTCGTGTTATGAGATAATGGGCCCGCGGATTTATTCGCCGTGAAACTTTGACGTGCAAATTCCCGAGTCCTGTCGGCCTGTTGGGCTCCTCCACAATTGGCCCGACGCTGACTTGCGTTCGAATTACGTCGACCTACTTATGTTTAAGGCTGTAAGTACAAATTTATGAATCAATAAAACGCAAACAAAAACTAAGCAATGTTGAAAACTTATAAATAAATAAATAACACACCGCAATCTAACCCCAAATTAAGCAAAACTTGTGTTATAGGTGCCAGAAAACTGATAAACTACTTATAGATTTTTAAATAAGTACGTACTTATTATACACACAACACCCAGACGCGTAACAGAATTAATCATTTCAATTTCTGCCCGGCCGAGAATCGAACCTGGGACCTCTGCGTGGCATGTTAACCAACTGAACCACACAGGTCTTTGATGTCCTCGAACAATGTAAACCAGCCATAAGATTCCGACTACTGCCACTACAGAGTAGAAAACAAATTCGCCAGTCTCAGCCGAGAAGCTAGCTTTCAATTCAATTCAATTCATTTATTTGATAAACATAAATTTACACGTCAAATGTTATTAAATTCTTAAGTAGTCATTATTCTTAAAATAATGTTACAACAGAAAAAAAAAATATCACAATGTCTTATGTCTAATATCTTAATGTCATAAGGTCAGTACACCGAATAACGTATTTTGTCCAAGGGAGTTAATTGCAAATTCAGATGTCATAAACATATTATTATTATTATCACAATTAAATTCAATACAATTCGTTTATTGGTAAAAAAAAGCTAGCTTTCCTTCTAATATTTTTGGCTGCTACTCATTTTTTGGCTTAGATACGCTACGAGGCTAGCGAAGAAAATTCCAACAAGGAGGAATATTGATAAAGAACATGATTATCGAAAATCGTCGATTAACCACCCAATATAGACACGACCGCAACAGCTGTTTATTGGCCAGCTCTACCGACGAACGCAATCCACAAAGCGTACATTTAATATTCCAAACATAGATGCTGAAACAAAGTAGCACGTTCCTAAAATTTGGGGAACGAAACCCAATTTAGGCGGGTAGGTCAACCCGCAGGCAAAGGCAACTAGCAGTTCGAAATTCGAATAGTTCATTACGGCGCCCGTCAGCGCTTTCGGCGGTAGATCTAGCGCTTTTCAGGCTACACAATTTTTTACTTTTAATCTGGTACGTGTACTGACGCAGTCATAAGAGAAAAGGCAGAACAAAAATCCTAATAAAATTCTTACAGATGTTGTTCCTTCTGAACGGATTTTGATGAAATTTGGGGGTAATGTAGCTACTATAAGCTTATAGCCCAGAATAGCACATTGGCTACAATTTACATTATATATATACACTGTCTTCCTGTCGCAGTTGATGGATACAAGTTGGGGACAATGAGGGAAAAAACGTAACAAAGAGTAAGGAGTTTCTTTCGTTGTTGGCTCAGAGCAATTACCAAAGTATTAGAAACTACTGTTTCACAATTAAATATCTATGGTTGGTAGTACAGTGCCACGTACTGGAACTAACTGTCGCCATTTTGAAATGTCATTTTGTTTTCAATCGGTAGCGCCGCCATCATCGGGTCTACCAACATAATAACATAGGTAATTAAATCTAAATATCTGAAGTATAATTTGCCGCAAAAGTTCCAGATTCACATCCTCATCGTCTCTACCGCAGAATTCCAATCTAAATCTAGCAAAAAAGAGCTTCATATAGCTCTACGCTCTGTAGCGCGTGCTAATTCAGCGCTCGAGTCCCACCGAGGTGTCAGGCTGGCGCCCACGCCGGCAGGCAATCAATAAAGCGGCGGCGTTGGCACCGGCCGCGCGTAAATTAAAACCCGCCGCCCGAGCCTACAATGCAACCCGGGCCAGTAATGAGCGGCAGTTTTAAAACGAAATTAAGGACAGATTAAGCTGTATAAATTTACCTATATTTGTACCTAAATACCCCTTACACTCGTGGGTGTCGTATAAGGCGACTAATGTTGTCGTGGCAAGAGATCTAGAGTCTCCGGAAATGGGCAGCAGCGTTTTCCATTGTTATATTTACAACACTGCGATCACCAACTCGCCTGCCAAGCGAGGAGATTATGGCAATAACCTCCACTTTTGTGGGAGAGGCTCTAAGTCCTGCAGTGGACTATTATGGGCTGTGATGATGAAGTAGTGTTGTAGGCGTCAAGCGGTCACAACATTATGCTGAGGAAGGTCCACTTACGCTGGATGCCCACAAACAATGCCACTGAGAACCTAATAATTGTCTCAGGGTTCTAAATACTTACTTTATTTTTCCATGGCATTAACATAGTCAAAATGAAACTTAAAACCTGATGTATATCCCATTCTTTGCCATTCCCGATAATTTATCTAGTATTGTAAAATTATTGTGTTGTGGCGTCCATGTGTAATAAATATTTCTTTCTTTCTTTCTTTAAATGAAAAAAGCCTTGAAGCCGTGAGTGGAGCCGTTAGTTGATAAGTATGTCACTTGAGGGTGGCTGGGCTACGGGGAAATTTAGGATTTAAAAGATTATCACACGAGCTAGCTTAAGTATAACTACCGGAACATTTTTCCAGCGAGAAAATTTTCGTAATCATTTTCGCGATCTAGGTCATTTTCTATGCTTATGCTTTACAACGTAATTTCTTTATGCTTAGGCACTACCCGTCATTTCTGCAAGCTGATAGATACTAGAGTATTTGTTATATCTATAATAATTACATAGCTAATTTGCAGCACCAATCTGCCATGCGGCGCTATCAATCTGACGTTCAATAGGCTTTGTAGAATGCATTAATTGGATGCCTAGCTCATTGGCTGGTTTACGGGCTATAAACTAAGATAAGTGACCTAAATTAAGGTAAGTGAAGATGGCTAAGTGGTTATGTACCGACTTTTTTTATGATGCTATATTGCAAAATTATTGTGTCGTGGCGTCGATGTGTGATGAATGATTCTTTCTTTCTTGCTCGTTTGTCTCCCTCGTATGTAAAAAAATATTTTGAAATATTGGAACTTATACCTACTCAGTAAGGGCGTTTTCGAACATCAGTCGATTAGGATCAGATCCAAGGAATAGACGAATAAAAAATTCTACACCTACCCTATACATATTTAGAAAATCCCAAACGCTTATATCTGCGGGTAGGCGAGCGAGCAACTTCCTGATAATTCCGCCCGGAGCCGACGCGACGGGTCGAGAGGATTAATGAGCCGCCGGCTCTCCCCCGCCCCCCCTCACCCCGCCTCGCCATACTATATACTTTATTTGTAGGGGTTCTAGCGTTCGCACTTCGTAGGAATATAGTAATAATATCAGAAACACCAAGTGTAGTAAAGTCAGGGCGTTTAATGATAGATTTAGGAAGGTGCCCAAAATGCTACCCTGTGGCATACCCATAGCTATAGATTATAGGTTATTCTTTTTGGATATAATTTAATTGCCATAATGTGGTCTTTAGAAATGTGTCGTTAACATAGAAAATAATACTTGTTAACAAAGTCGAACACACCCGCCGCCGCCCGTACAGTAATTATTTTGTACAGATTCTGCCTATGTAGCAACATTGGAAAGATGAAAGTGAATAGTCTAAATGACGTTGGAAACGTTTTAAAAGCGATTTTACCAGATTCTATTCAGACCCTCGGACCACCTGATCCTCAGTGCAGAGATTCGGAGGCGAATTATTAAAAGTCCATGTCCATTAGACTCTCCTCCAGGCGATACTGAGAATAATAATAATGGACAAATTGACTCACAAAAAGTGGATTTATAAAATAGTAACAAATATACAAATTTTAACTGGTGCGTCAATAATGAATTTAAGGCAAGAAATCAAAATACGTACGTCACATTTATAAAATATTTAATTTTTCAATAAATCACAATCTGCTGTTTAAAATCTAGTTGTGGCACGTCGATTAACAGGTAAAATATATTTCCATTATTTTAGTCTATAGGTAATGTCTGTCTTGAGGTATTCCTTTGTTACGAAGATTATTAAGTACTTATTTCTTACAACAATTACATTGATAACACCATTCTACATTTAATATAAGTTAGATTAATGATGCATCTATCACATGTATCACACTATAAAATAAATTCGTAATATCAAGGACATTTTGCAATGGTTAGGTTTCTTGCAATACTCACTACTTCAGTTACGCATCGGTAACATATTTAAAGACACATAAAAACAAGAAAATACACAACACAGCCAAAAATATTGAGATCTCTACGTTAAAGAAACAACCACTGACTAGCTCCCAAAGAATCCTGAGATTTTTGTTAAATTCGACACCAATTCGTATATTTTTATCAAAACGTGTTTCTTTGTACTATTTTAACGTTATTTGAATTTGATTAAATCTATAGGTACCGCAACATTTAGTGCCTAAACATCTATCACATTTAAAGACGTATCTAACACCAAAGATACATGTTGTATACGATGAGCAAACATAAATTAAACTACAAGAGTAAAATCCCACAGAGACAGTCGAGTCATAGATGAGCAAGTAAAGGACTATTGTATCGTCCTGAAGAATGATTAAGGAGAAATTAGTCTTCAGGTTCGGATCCCTGATACTCCGTCTTCAGATCCCTGGACAAGTCGTCAGGGGAATCGTTCCGTAATCCAACTCTGGACACATAGCTGCTTTGCTGCGCCATACTGGCCAATATTCCATTCGACAGCGCTTGCACCGACAAAGCCTCCTGCGATGGACCAGCATAGCTGTACTGTTGATACACAGCTTGGATCCTGGCCGCATTCACCAGAGTCTGTATCTTCAACTGCGTATCCAAGGCCAAGCTGAGTGGCAGCTTCCTCAACTGACTCGCAATTAGTTTCCCGAACATTTCGAACTCGTTTTCGTTTGCGGTTTCCGAGTGTTGACTTAAATCCTGTGGCATATCCGTGTGATCACCGTTCCGATCGTCATAGTTTGATGTTTTCTTCTGCTTTATTGGCACTGGATATATGGTAGCGAGTGAGGTAGTCAGAGGAGTGGCGATGCCGACTGGCGGGTTGAGGAACGGCGCGGCGGTGGCCGTCGGCAAGATTCCGAAGGGGGAGCCGGTCTGGTTGAGCCCGAACGGCGTGCTGGGCCGCGGAGACGGCGTGTTCAACACGTAAGGAGTGGTCGACCGCGTCGAACTCCTTCGCTTCCGCGAACTCTTCTTCTCCGGCGATTTCCGCTCACTCAGGTCCTGCACCACGTCGCTGTCGTCGCTCACCGCCGGCATATCCAACAAACTGTTGTCCACCTACGAAAAAAGTTGACCGTCAAAACCAAATTCGAAGCGCATGTGTATACAAACACGCGCCGCGTAAACAAAATAGACTTACGGAGCTCGGCGTGACGATCGCCCGCAGAAACCTGTCTGCGTGTTCGAACCACGTGACGCTCGGCCGGTACGCATGCGCGCCAGCCTTCCGCGCCGCGCGAATTTTCTTCAATTCGACGCTGTACGACGACCGTATATTTTTTATCTTATTTTTCAATTCTTTAACTGTGACATCGACTAGATTCAGCGCGTTTATTATCTCGACGTATCCTTGCTCCCTTATCTTTTTGTTTTTGTAGTGCTCGGACACGGGGTTCCAGAGGTACTCGCGTTTCTCGTACTCTATTATCATTTGTATTGTGAGGTCTTCACTCCATTTCGGGTTGGCGAGTATCGTGACCATGTTTACAGCATGCTAACCGGGTGTCCGGGGCGCGTCGTCGGTCGCGACTCGATATAAAGCACTAGGAGCGCAGAGGGGTGCGGGCGGTTCGCACGCGCGCAGCATACTAAAAGCACGTCGATGGGCTTGGGCCGGCGGGCGCGGGGGGCAGCCTATTTCGGGAGTAGCCGGACCACGCAGCCGCGTGCTTTGAAGCGTGCTGTTTCCTCTTCTCAACGCTCGGAGGCTGGGCCCGAGTGAAACGGAAGATTTGTGGCGGCCGGCCGGGCGGTGAGCGTTCACACCGCGCCACGCCGCCGTTGCGAACCTTTATCACTCGGATGCCCGTACAGACGGCGGACACCCGCCTTATGACCCGCCGCGGCCCGCCGGCTGCCTCCCACGCGTTTTACGGTCCTTGTTATGGCCGGCATTTGGATATTACCGCCTGCTTATCGCAATTGCCGTGCGGCGGCGGCGACGCGCCGATGTTAGTTACAAACTTCAGTTTGGCAATGGTTTGAGTCGGTTTCGTGTTTAGTTTTACTTGACGAATAATACGAGGCACTTTTATCTATCTTAGAAGTTCTATGTTAGACCTTTGTTTTATGACGAATTTTTACTTCGGGTACTTTTAACTTACTTTTTTTATTAACAATCATTTAAAATTTTATTTCTGTAGACCTCTACTTTAAGTTAACATGGTTACACTGCAAAAAGTATACATGTTTTATGTACTGCAATTATAATTCATAGTAGTTATCGATTATGTAAACATTATATTAGGCGATACCGGGTTCGATTACCGTCCGGGGCATTATATAAAAATCTCAGACTTACGTACTGAATTGTACTGTATGTATTGTACTGAATTGTACTGTACTTGCAATGTATGCACTGAATTCTGACTCTGAAATATGTAGAACTTGAAACCAGTATTTTTTTCTATCGGTATGGAAGGGACCGCTATCGTTCTTAGACGGCGAGCTCCGTGGTTATCAGCGGAACTACAAACAATAGCTAAGTATATAGCTAGGCTAGAGACAACAGCGCTACTCTTAGTAGGCACTAAATGTTAAAACAGATTATAAGGATTTAATCAAACACCTGACACCCATATTCAGAAACTATTACAATGCGGTACGGCTAAGCAATAGCACGTGTTGCCTACCAATATGTTCCCTGATAATTATAATATAATATCATATAATTATAATAAACAAGGCTAGAGCGAATAGGCTGTTCGTTGACAATCATGCTCCATCAAGGTAGCATCGTCACTTACCACCAGTTGAGATTTTGTATTGTAATATTCAAAGTAAGTATTATGAGTATTGTGATGTCAAAATAAATAATGTCTATGTCTATCTATACATAGTATAAAACAAAGTCGCTCTCCGCGTCTGTATCTGTGTACGTTTAGATATTTTAAACTTTGAACTTTATAAAATATTAATAATAAAAAAAAATCATCTTGGCTGGTTAATGTCCCGGTTGTGCTCTCGAGAACGAGGGCCCGGGGTCCGCCTTGGCCATGATCCAGGATTTGGCCGTCCAGGTAATTACAGTGGAGCGACTGCCATCTGACCTCCATGACCTTGCTACCAGGGGATACTGACCAGATTGGATCATGGTTACACATCCAGTCGCCTGAATGTGCAGGTTTCATCACGATGTTTTCCCTCACCGTAAGGTCATCGGTTAGTATTCAACTAATGTACATAACTCAGAAAACAGTCATTAGTACATGGCCGGAGCGGGATTCGAACCCGGGACTTCTGGCTTACGAGTCGGATACTGTAACCGCTCGGCCACCGACGCTATTACGCGGAACTTTATAAAATATTGTTTTCAATAACAGATAGAGCGATTCTAGAAGAAGGTTTATAAGCCAGCAAAACAGGGTAGGTAGGGGTAAAGTACGTATCGCACCGGGTCCACTGGCGTCTAATACATCCTCAATCCCAACACTACCACCACAAGGCCACACCCTACCTGCATAATTGATCAGAACTACATAATATTACGTAATATTGGATGCTCAGATACACAGGGATTGTCGGTATGTCGATAACATATGCGGTGTCGACAAAAGGCGGCGGACAAAGGCCATCCGATGCACGTCTCAGTATGCCTTGATGGTGATAATTTGCTGTGGCAATGTAAGGAACATATAAGACATGACCACTTTTTGAGAGTTATAATGGAAGGCAAAGTTGAGGGAAAGAGAGGAAGAGGAAGGCCAAGATTTTAATATTGGAAGAACGTGAATCAAAAAGTGAGCGCCTGGGATTATAGAGAGATAAAGAGGTTGGCAGGCAGGAGAGGAAGAGTGGCGATTGCTCTACCGACAACAGTCATAGTCAAATATATAAAGATTAATGTAAGGAACACTTCCAGAACACAGTGAGGCAGTTCTAAGCTCTAACAATAAAAAATAATCATCTCAACGCCTCCCTTGACCACGAGTCAGGATTTTTACAGATAAAGTAATTACAGTGGGACGACTGCCATCTGACCACCGTGACCCTGCTACCAGGGGAACCTGGTAGCTTCTAAAAGACAGTGAGGAAGAAATAAGCTATATTTTATCTTAAAAAATGGACTCCTATGTTTTTGAAGATAAAATATCATATCAAATCGTCATCATCACAGCCTATAACAGTCCGATGCAAGACTTAGTGCCTCTTCCACGAAAGGGGTGGTTTTTGGCATAATCTCCACGCTTGGCAGACCGATTGGAGAACGCAGTGTTATAAATATAACAATGGAAAACGCTGCTGCCCAGAATATGGATACTCTAAATCATTTGTCTCGAAAACAATACATTCAACCCAAAAAACAAAACCACAAAAAATGTAATCTTTTATCTTCATAATAATAGTAGTATTAGAATATATATAGATATAATTGAAACAGGTACTTTCGCCCGAGCAAGGAGCATGGTAAAAAATTTAAGACACTGCGCCCCCTGAAAAAAATACAATGAGCTCGTTGAACTCTTTCGTATGGCAGGCACACAAGAACGCGTTGATGTCTTTTGTATGGCAGAGGATTTCTGTTACTTAAGATACCATTTACACCTTCACAGAGTATATCTACGGGTTTGTGAAGTAAATGGAACCGTGGCTGAATGGATTTGGATGCAATTCGGCACACAGACAGTTTATAATCTGGATTAACATATAATTTACTGGTGGACCCGGCGACTACGTTCGCGTACACCTATTTTACCTTTATCTACCTTTTTTCTTACTTATAAACCTTCCTCTTAAATCACTCTATGTATTGTGGAAAACCGCATTAAAATCCGTTGCGTAGTTTAAAAAATCTAAGCGTATATAAAGATACATAGCGACAAACGGCGGGAAGCGACTTTGTTATACTTTGTTGTACTATGTATAGATATATAAAATAAAATGACTGAAATAGATAGTCCGAAATTTAATGTAGTTCCCGCTGGATTACAGCGTAGGCGAAAGTCGCGGGCAAAAGGTATGTATTTCAGCGTGTCAAGATGATGTCACTTATCATATAAAACGGCAGTAATCATGTATTTAGTAGTAAAGGTAGTAAAGATTGTGGTAGTGGTCATCTTGGCGTTAATGTCCTTTGCACTTTCGCGCGAGGGCCCGTGGTCCGCCATCTTCACAAATTATCTATGCATAGATAAAACAAAGTTGCTTCCAGCCGTATGTCCCTATGTATCTATGAACGCTTCGATTATTTAAACTACGCGGATTATGCGGTTTTCAACAATAGATAGATTGATTCAAGAGTAAGCAAGAAAAAAAAGGGTAGGTGGTGGTAAAGTAGGTGTACGCGAACGAAGTCGCGCCGTTAGTCTTATATAAAGATACAATGAAAATAATTTAGGCATTATTTCTTATGTATTCTCAACTCTACTCTTTCAACATGTGGTAGAAAATTGTATTTTTTTGCGTTTCTGTTAGATATTTGGAAAGAAACAGTGACTAAACTTCCCCGGGAAAACGGGCAAAAGCGCGTCCGGGCTTCGGTAACGAGCTTGGCTACCAGGGCGGCATGACATTAGAGCGGTGCGCGCCATTACGCCGGCAGGCGCCCCGGAACGGGCCCTATTTCCGTGGGAAGCGAGCCCGGAAGCGGCCCACCTCCCTGTCGTTATGCAGGCCTGGTTGTGATGCGGGGTCATGCTTCTAGTCCCGGGACAAACGTGTGGGACGCTCACCACGCTCCACAATTGTTGACAAAAGCAGAATATGGCGAAAGCTGAATATGACGAAAGCAGAATATGACAAAAAGAAAACTTGAGTTATTCATGACTAAATCAGAACACGACAGCCATCGAATAACCCGTTCAAATTTGATCGCCTGTTAAGAGAAGTCTTCTCCGAGCGCTCTCCATACAATCGTAGTTTAATCATGTTTTCAATATTACGCTCTCAAAGCCAATGAGATGTAGACGTGATCCAGAAACCAATATTGCTTTGACGTTTTTCAGATTTTCGTTAAAACTTGTCGTTTTTTAGTTACACGGATTTAAAGATTCCATACAAATTTTAAATCCTGTGTAACTTTGAAACGTGTAAATTTTAACGAAAATCTGTCAAAATTTCATTGGCTTTGATAGCGTAACATTGATAATATCGTAAATACTACTTGCTGCATGCATTGCTTTACTAATTGCAACCTTGTGTCGGCACACAAGGTCATATCCTTCACGGTCGGAAGTTACAAGAGGGAGATGGCATAAAAGTTATCTTGTGTTTATAATTTCTCGGCAAACTAAAACTCGTAACAGACGTTCCGTTTTGGCTAGAGCCGACCAACCGTCAGTTGTTGTAGTCAGGCAGTTAATACTTATCCTTATAAAATAATAATCATCTTAGCGTTAATGTCCCGGTTTTTGCTCTCGAGGACGATCATACAGTCGTCCAGTCGCCTAAATGTGCAGGTTTCATCACGATGTTTTCCCTTCACCGTAAGAGCATCGGTTAGTATTCAACTAATGTACATAACTCAGGAAACAGTCATTGGTACATGGCCGGAGCTGGATTCGAACCTGGGACCTCTGGCTTACGAGTCCAATACTGTAATCGCTCGGCCACCGACGCTCTTACGCGTTAATACTTATCCTTACGCGGTACAAAATAAAGTCACTTTCGGATTAAATCGGATGAGCGGGCGAAATGACCTTGGACCACGTCCTCCGCCCCCAAAAGCGACTTTATTTTATGCTTCGTAAGGATTAGTATCAACTGCAACTGACGGTTCAGCGAAATCGGAGCGTCTGTTACTAGTTTTAACGCGAACGGGTAGTACGGGTTCTATCCGTATGCAATGGCAAAAATTCTTTGTGCAGAATAATAGACAGACACACACAGGGGAGTAAGATTTACTTAGACTAATTAGTTAACTTAGACTTCCATACCTTGTCGAAGTCATGAAGTTCTGCTCCAAAATGAATTTGAGTCGTATTTCGACTTACCTGGAAAGAAATAATAATTTCGTTATTTTACATATATATAACTAAAAAAAAGGTTTAAAGTAGATGACATACTAAGCTTGTAAAGACTTTCCTACTCCTCTTAATCCATCTCGCTCGGTCTTGGGCATCCTTGGTGGTGAGTATTGGTTAGAATAAAATCAAGCTACTGTCGGCAGACATGGGATGCCTGTAACGCACCCGTTGCCCACTTTACCAGCCCTTAGCCTTTAGGACAACCCTCGTTCCGTTCCATTTAGGTACGACACCAGCCAGAAATGCTTCTGCAACGGTGTAAGTAGGTCATAACAGCAAGAACTAGGTATAGCGTCGCCAACATCGGTGGTTCCGTCGTCTGTACTTGTATTTTTTTTTCTTCTTTATTAACAACCAACAACAACCAAGCCCAAGCAACCAAGTCCAGCGGATGGCACGGTTCTCAACCAAAGAGCTACCTTATGCACTTATTACGTTTGGCTAAATTTAGTCGTCTGTATTCAGAAGCAAAAAGTGTGAGAGCAAATCAAAGCGGAATGTATTGCTCATAGAATAAGGTCCATTTTTGTATCACGCCTTTTGAAAAGCGGAGCGACGGTAGCGAGCGCATAATACTTTAACATAATACATATGAGTGATACAAAAATGGACCTTATTCTATGAGCAATACATTCAACTTTGATTTGCTCTCACGCTTTTTGCTTCTGAATTAAGTCGACTGAATTTAGCCAGGTGTAATAAGCGCATTAGACTTTAAGACAAGCACAACACAACACAACACACAGAGGTAACAAAAATTGCCATGAAGGTAGATAACTTTCCAATATTTTTGAAGACAACCAACAATAGTAACTATATTTAGTGACTGTTGGTTGCTTAATGGTTGCCGAGGTATTCCTCAGTGGTCATTAAGTCGTGTGACGCCATCAAGCCCTGATCCTTGGTCTGTACCATAAAAGTCATGTTATCGCAGTGCGAGCGCGCATGACGTAACTTAACGACTACGTTATTCTTAGCTAATATTTGCGGACTTTATTAGCTGGTGATTAGTAGTTTTGAGATTGCTAAGAACCTAGCCTTGGTCCCGATCGTATTTAGAATATCTCTTGAACCATCTTTTATCGACCGGGAGGGCCACAGCACGCCAATGGCAAGTTGTTTAGTTGTTATCTTTAGAGAAAATTAAATCCGGAAGAAATGCGAATGGCGCTACATGGAAATAACGATTTTGAGAAATTTATCATACGAATCTAGTGCCAAAAATTTCGTTTAGGTCAAATGTCAATTTAGGTCACAGACTGTCCAATTGACGATGCCTATTTGGAAGGTCTCTTGAACCATCTTTTGAGAATAAAAAATCTAGAAACAAATTACGAATGGAATGGGGCTACATGGAAATAACGATTTACTACACGGAAGTTGATCTTTCAAATCAAATGCCAAAAATTTCGTTTAGGCACAAAAATAATTCGCATAATGTCATATTTACTTTGCCACAGTCTCGCAGTTAGGGCCAGTACTCCGCATTTTGGATATTCTGTGAATTGGACAAATTCACCAAAACGAAATTAGAAAATGTCAATGCCAGCGAAGCACCAGTTCATTAGAGACAATTATGTTGCACAGGAATCGAATCATTTATGTTGTTGGCCAATCCCATAGAGCAAAAAAATTGCCAGTCTAGGTAGGTAACTTTCCAATATTTTTTATCTATCCGGAAGTAAAAATGCAGCCAGAAAGATCCTGGAGAGGCTTATGACCTAAGGCATATGGCCTATTGCAGCGTAGACTATTCTATCTGAAGCTTAAAATGAGCTGAAATCACCCGTTCAATAACCACTTTTTTACAACGATTATGGATGGGTGGTTGATAACAGCGGAGAGCGGCGATCCGATAAAAAAAAAGTCCTGAAAACACAGCTAAAACCCATGCAAAGCAGCGGCAAAGCTTAATTATGTATTTGGAGCGCGCATCGTACGAAGGTACCAGGGCCGCATGGGGAGCCGGAAGCATTAATCAAAATTAAAACTGGATTAGTGCGGGCGACACGCACGCCAGACGCGGGTTTGCGGTTTGCTCAGCTCTTGTAGCGACGGGAGTTCCCCCACTCCGTCAAAATGTATGATAATATACTGTCACGGCATGGCAATCGGCTCCTGAGACTGTACCACCAGTGTCCGGGTACCCAGCGGGTGACCTTGATCAATCTCGCTTCGCCAAAGGTATTAAGAGGTACCTACACCTACACTCAGTCAAAAAGTATGATAAATACTGTCACAGGGTACTAATCTGCTCCCGAGACTGTACAACCAGTCTCAGGGTACGCAGGGTAAGGCCTTGGTCAACCTCGCTTCGCCAACAGTATAAGAAGGTACACCGAGTGAGCAGCTCGTTGCGGTACTAAAGCTCGACAAGACACAAAGTAAAAAAAGAAGTAAATAGCCTTCCCGGCTATAGGTACTCCCAAAGCAGAGTTTAGCTGGTAGGCTGGCCTAGGTCTCTCTTACGAGTCCAGTATTATCAGCCGGCCGGCCGCGCTGGTATACATAAGTGTCTCTCAGGGATGGATCCCTTGATAGTCCGGGTGCCATATAGCCGGCAGGCGCAATAAAAAAAATCTCAAAGTACAAAAAAGGTCACCCATCCAGTTGCAGGACGCTGCGAACGTTGCTTAACCTAGGTTATCGATCTAAACACGCTGCCACTAGACCTGCCCGATAGAATTGGCATTCTAAATTAATCCGACATTGTTGTTTTGGTCCAATATTTAGATTAATCGGTTTTATCACTCTTTTAATGACTTCATATTTTATGGCTAACAGCTAGGAACTCTAATTATCTTATCATCACACACATCACAAACTACCCTAGACATAAAAAAACACGAAGGTAGATATTTTAATGACACGCTAGCGCGATAGCGGCCACCCATCCTCATTAAACTGTACATTATAATCATGTGGCCCTGGTAAGTGTGTTTACACGGAGCCCTTAATTATGGGCTGTCCTGCCCTTACCTTGTAACCGTTTGGGGTCAGTGAGGACTTGATGCGAAATAACATGAAAAATAAAAATAGAATAATAGTAGAATAATCCGATACTGGAAATCGGAACGGAGTTTTGAATATGTATGTAGCTTACTTAGTCCAGGTTGCACCATATTCTTAAATACATTTATGAATGACGTTTAACGTCATTTTATCTAAAGCTTAAATGCGATTAAAAAATTTGTGCAAGTCGCTCTTATGTGCTTATTACATTTGCCTAAATTCAGAAGCATAAAGCGAGAGAGCACATTAAAATGGAATGTAGTGCTCATAAAATAAGATCCATTTTTTGTATCACGATTTTTGAAAAGAGGAGCGCGCGAATCATAATATAAGTGATACAACAATGTACCTTATTGTATGAGCAATACGTTCCACTTTCACTTGCTCTTACACGTTTTGCTTCTGAATTTAGTCGATTGAATTTAGTCAGGTGTAACAAGCGCATTAGTACTCAATTACCACGAATATGATACTACTATACTACGAAACCTATCAGGAATAGAAAACAGTAGCAAAGTTCATCAAACAGACAGCCTACATGATGGAAATCGGTAAATATCAGCGATTCATACATTTCGGTTTTATAACAGAAATACACAACCCCAGCTTCATTGTCACATTGAAGATTATTACGACACGCCCCATGTAATTGCCCTAGCTACGTCATCCTTACCAGAATACAACAATCCAAGCACAAGGTGGATCAACGACCTGGTAAAGATCGCAGGTACCAGCTGGATGCGGAAGTTACAGGTCCGGCCTTTGTGGAGATCTCTGGGGGAGGTGTATGCCCAGCAGCGGTATTTCGGCTGATATGATGATGATAATTATTACTTACCGATGAGTTCTCCTCAGGGTTGAGTCCTGCCACCAGTGGCACTAGGCTAAGCAAAACTCTGAATTCATTTGTAGGGGCCAGTATTCAGTATTATAATAAAATACCTAGCGACATAGTCGAGCTACCTATAATAGTAGTTTATGCAACTGTCATATAAAAGGGGGTATTAAAACATGAGTGTCTGTTTATCATACGAGGCGTAGCCGAGTATAATAATAGTTTGACACGAGTGTTTTAATACCTAATTATATGCAGTTGCATACACTACTTTATCTACACTCATATTTTCATGTTAAAATTTCGTGCCTAAAATTTTCTCAACTTTGCTGAAAGTAAGCTGCGAGTCAGTTCTGTTGTATCTACGCGTCGAGGATATCAAGCGGCGGGAAATTCACTTCACTACTTTTACATTTATCTATTTATTTACTTCAAACAAGAAAAAACATTCACAAACACAAATTACATCAATTAGAAAAAATATTCTGTTTAGCGGGAAAATAATGACACAAATATAAACAGCAAAATTTGAATTTTGAATTTGAATTTGTTAAAGACATTTAGGTATTCAGCCTACATTTCGGCGTGTCCCTGCGCCCGTCAAAAATTTAAAAAATAAAAGTGTTTTATAATGTAATGAAATAAGTATGGGAAATGTTTTAACGAAAAGTAATTTTTTTAAAGTTTATAGACTGGCGTGAAAAAAGTTTGTCATTAAACAACTGTCGAATATGTAATTGGAACATTACGCTATGAGTGTAGATAAATAAATTTAAGTCTGTTGTTAAGACAACTTTATGTACAAAAGCATATTACAACGTAAATGACTATGTTATGTATGACTATGAGATAAAAATGCTTTCAATGACATTCGGGTAAATTCAAATTAAATAATCGTGATGTGGCAAATGTTTTGACATTGTAATAGTGATTCTTGACATTTAATTTATTTATATAAATTATATTTTATACTTTGTATGTAAGACGTATATCAATTTGACATTTTCTATTAATTTTTATTTATTGTTTATGTTATTACTGTTAAGTATGGTTCAAGAAAATGAATTGATTGATTGATTGATTGATTGCAGGCTTCCTATGCCTGCAGGAAAAATATGTAAAGGAAAAATGCAGAAACGCAGACCACAAGTCACCCACTCAGGTTCCAATACCGCCTAGTAAAAGTCACCAAAATGTCCTTAATAACCCTGTCTTCGCTTCCGACCGCCCGAAGCACGCAAAAAGATGCACGAAGCCCTCCCCCCTCCCCGTCCCTCCCCAGAGGCTTCACGGCTAACGTAATTACGCGAAAGTAAACACGGAGGTGAAAATTCCAACTCCGCCCGTGCCTGGGTACTATTTACCCGGCTGCCACGTGTTAAAACTCTTAGTTATTAAGTTTAAAATAACGTGGCACGTGGTGTAGCTTCATCTTAGCGTTAATGTCCCGGTTTTCGCTCTCGAAGACGAATGCCCGGGGTCCGCCTTGACCATGATCCAGGATTTCGCGATTAGGTTATTACAGTGGAGCGACTACCATCTGACCTCCGTGGCCCCGCTACCAGGGGAACCTGACCAGATTGGATCATGGTTACAAATTCAGTTGCCTGAATTTGCAGGTTTCATCACGATGATCCCTCACCGTAAGATACACGTGGAGATACATATATACAGATACAAATTGGGTATGTTGGTAGTAAGCACATCGGCTAATTCGGCTTCGTGGAGCGTCGCGGAACAACCCGAAACTAGCCGATGTTCATTGTTGCCGCCGACTACTTATGAAAAACCTTGCTTAGTAACAAAAGTAATAAGTATCAAGATAGACTTTTATGAACATTGTTTCGAACAATCCATGGGAGTGACTGCGGAAGATACCCATATCGTGACGAAGCAATTAAATGGCTGACTTCGCTTGATTTAAATTTGTAGTTGAATGTGTTTCTCGTATGTTGTATTTTTGTCATACGAATAAATAAACCCATATCGTGTGTACGTCAACTTCATTCAAATCAGTGGGGTTTGCCAAAGTCCACTCTTGGCAGGGCAACCGAGTTGACGAACACAATTTTGACAACACTGAAGACTTCGGGCGGCCATTGTTTACCTACAGTGAACTTGATCTCTAAGAGGTTACGCCAAGGTCTTCTCTGCTGTACACCGCACCACAACACCAGGTAAACCTAAATAATTATTTAAAAATTCCAATTCCAAAATTAAAACCTCCCCAAATTATTCAACAAGGCGTCAGCCAATTTAGAAAAGCAACTTCGCAGCCCTAGCCAGGCGGCACGAACTCGCGGCCCGCTCGACGTCAAATTGATAACTTGATAACGCCCCCGCCCTGCGATCCCGCTACCGCCGGGATTTATTGCGATCGGACGCCCGGGACTTCGGCCCCGATGCCCGTTCCCGGGACCGGACAGAGGGACAGATCTGTGTCTCCGACTGGGAGAAGAAATGTGCGGAAGTGATTCCATTTCTATATGAGTGCGTAATTTTTAAGAGCTGGATTCTTCGGATCCGTGTAGGAGTGCAAAACGTTGTAAAGGAAAGGCGTATAGATGGAAACGAAGATATTTACAAGAAAGTTCAGGTCAAGAGTACCATATACCGATCAACAGACATATGAAATAATGAATGATTTTGAAAGAAGTGGAAAAGTTTTCTTTGCTTCCCACTAAGTCGCAGTTTACCTATACGTTGTAATTGGTAAGTACATACTTCAATTATTTTTAACTTGTAAATGTATGTGTTCTTACTAAATTAACTCATTTGAATGGGGAACACGAGTAACGGTGTCTAACCAAAAGCTATTTAGGGTAAAATTTAATCAACAATATTCAGAGTTATCTATGGTTGGGCTTGCCTACACCACAAAATATTAGTTTGTATTATAGCTGTTTCTTCGCGTTTTTAAATAAGTTCGATTTCCATACTTTATCTTTTCATTCTGTCATTCGTAATTGAATTAAGGTTTATACTCTTAGTAAATAAATTTCAAGATGCGGAAAATGGCTTTCTATAGCATAATGATATAAATTAAAGCGCTAAACGTAAAAACAGAAATTTGCGAAACTTGTTTTGTGATTTTATTATTTTTCTTTTTCATTGCTGTATTTTATATTAGTAACATGTAGAAATTCATTTCACGCTCATTTGGATACATTCACAATCGTACAATCGTTGGTCAATTGCACTAACATACAATTAACACGTCAAACCCTTGAACGGATGTAAAAATAAGGTTACATAAAATTTGTACGAAAAACGTACCCTAGTCCTCTGCGGCTGAAGTGGAGGTCCCACAGATACTGCATATATAAAATTTATATAAAAAAGTACCCCCTTAAAGGTCGGCAGTAACCACAGAGTCCCATCTAAAACCACCAGCTCCTCAAATTTATTAACAACTTCAAAACGCCGACCTCCCGGCCTCGCAGCCACACGTCCGCAGCGCGGCCCGACTAATTGATGGCTTGATAACTACCAGCCAGGGCTACTGATTTATTATTACTCCTCGCATTCAGAGCCTGCATACACTCCATGGGAGTTTAGTTAGAAAATTGTCAAAGGTATACGCAACTCCGCCGTTCCTTACCTACCTAAAACGGTTGCAACTTTTCTACTACATAATTTGATGGTTCGAAAACGCTCTACTGTTTATTAATGTTAGCTGTTAAACCAGCTGGATGCGGAAGGCACAGAACCGGCCTTTGTGGAAATCTCTGGGGGAGGCCTATGCCCAGCAGTGGGCGTCTTTCGGCTGATATGATGATGATGATGATCTGTCAAACGCATTGTATTTATTAGTGCAAAGACAATTTTAGATATAGACTTAGACACATCTATATTTGGCCCAAATACACGTCCAAAATAATTAAAAATTGATTTTACAAAAAAGGGCAATATCGCCCATGTGACGTCATACCAAACTGGACCAGCATCAGCGGTCTCAAAATCGCCACCTCAAGAAATTGAACCAAAAGTTCGCACCGGCCTGCCGACCTCCCGGCACGCGTCCGCGGTCCGCTCTATTGATGGCTTGATAACGCCTGGAGTCCCCGCGGCTAAGCCCGCGACCCGTCAGGGCTGGCGGTTTATAACGAAAGAGTACACTAGGAGTACAACTTAGACTCCGTTTTGAAGCTGGATTGCAAAGTATGTAGGTAGGTACCGCCTGAGGGAAATAAATCAGGAAACGGTTGCAACTTTTCTGCTACAAAATTTGATGGTTAAAAAACGTTCTGATGTTTATTAAGTGTCAGATGACAAACGCATTGTATTTAATTTCTCTTTATAAATAGGCACAGATCGCCAATTTTAGACATAGATATAGACAAACACATCTGCATTTGGCCCAAATACAAGTCCAAAATAATTCAAAATCAAATTTTAAAAAAAGGAAGATAGGGCGATGTGACGTCATATATCATACCAAACTGGACCAGCATCATCCTAATGCTTCTACGAGCAGTCTCAAAATCGCCACCTCAAGAAATTGAATAACAAGAAATTGAACCAAACTTTTGCGCCGGCCTGCCGACCTCCCGGCACGCGTCCGCGGCCCGCCCCATTGATGGCTTGATAACGCCTGGAGTCCCCGCGGCTAAGCCTGCGACCCGCCAGGGCTGGCGATTTATCACGCCGTCCTCAAAGAGTACATTAAGAATATAACTTAGAGTCAATTTTGAGGCTAGATTGCAAGGTGTTAAATACGACCCGTATGCATCTGAGGTAAATAAACCACGAACATCTCAACAACCTGGATAAATTCGATGGTAAGAAAACTTTCATTGACAAAACTTCGTCTGATAAAGCCGTGTTCGGTTCCCGCGACACTTACCACGATTATTTACGTGAAAAATGAATGAATGAATTAAAATACGTAATAAGTACCCAGAGTTACAATAAACAAAAAAGTGTTAAAAGTGAAAAGCAACAGGAAGCCTCCGCCAGATATAATATTATTAATTATTAATGATAGCCTAATCATATTATCGATATCAAATCAGATCTAGGTACAAATAACCATTGTAAAATTCTCAAAATCCACCAACCACCACCCCGTACCTTGCAAAGAAAAAACCGTCAACATTGTCCAACAACACCGTAGCACCCCTGGGCCAGCGATCCATCACGCCCGGCCAATATCGGCCCGCGCAATGCCCTGCCCGGGTGATAAATACCCGGATACCCGGATCCACGGCAAGTACCAAGTAGGCGCGGGCGCGATATGATTTTGAATGGGTGATTTATAACCTTACTGCCGGGGCCTGCATTGTGCGTTGGAGTATTCTGCAGGTTAACCGGGGCAGTTATGGATGGGATATATCAGATATGCAAGTATGCATATATGCTAGGTGTGTGTGGAAACGAATTAATACCGGTGTATCGTTTGATTCGATTACGAATACCTGCCTAGGCTAAGAAATTGTTTAGATTATTAACAAAATATATTTTTGGGAATCATTGAAGAAAGACAAATAAAATCTACTAAAATACGTTTCAATAGAAAAAGGCTAACTGAGTATGATAACGATAAGTATTATCTATCCGAAGAAATCTTGCTTAAAAGAGACTTATTTAAATAATATTGATTCTTCTTTACAATCAAATAAAAATTATTAAATAATCCGTTTATTACACCAATCTCACGCATTATGATTTCTGTGGATTATTTAGATATTTGTGTGGATAATACTTACTAGGTCGTGTAATTGTGCTCTACTTTGTGCTCTAGTGTAAACAGTACATACTACTGCTATTGACCCTCTCCACATCAGTGGAGGGTATTGCCAAAATCTCCACGCGGCATGCGAGTTAGAGATCGCAATGTTGACACTTTTTATTTATTAAAATACATAACAAAAAACGCTTTCTGACGGAAACATATTAATAAGCTGCTTTGCCTCTATCCCTCCATTGACACCCGTCTACAAAAAGAATTGGCCAACAAAAATCCCGCAGCAACCCTATCCGGGAATTTAAGCCGGGAATCGCAATCCCGCCTTCACTTAATCCGCCAGTAAAAATATCCACCGGACATATGCGCGGGAATCCTCCGTCGGTAGCGTCGGTAGCCGGGTCGAGTATCCAACTCGTACTCGTAAGAGATACCGGGCTCGAATCCCGCTGCGGCCGTGTACCAATGACTCTTTTCTGAGTTATGTTCATTAGTTGAATACTAACCGATGCTCTTACGGTGAAGGGAAAACGTCGTGATGAAACCTGCAAACTCAGGCAACTGAATTTGTAACCATGATCCAATCTGGTCAGGTTCCCCTGGTAGCTGAGTCACGGAGGTCAGATGGTAGTCGCTCCACTGTAATTACCTGATCGCCAAATCGATCATGGTCAAGGTGGACCCCGGGCCCTCGTTCTCGAGAGCACAACCGGGACGTTAATGCCAAAATGATTATTATATGCGCGGGAATCCTTCAGAAGAATCCCGGGAACGCGGAACTGTCGTCGACTGTACGTATCTCTTCATTATCATATGCAAATCCTAATTCGGGAGAGATGGAACGTAAATATTTTTTGTGGCCACCAACGTTTTCTTTGTCCTAGATTTTTAAGGTATCCCTCTTCTACTGGGATTATACAAAGGAAAAAGGGTTTTCTAGGGTAAAAAAAAATGTTGAAGATGGTGTTTAATAAAAATATTATTTACAATGAAACAAGAAGAGGAAAAAAAACCTAAAAAGAGCACTACACTTGTAGTGATAAGGCGTTGTTATATTTTCTTTTTTATAATTTTGTGTGCAATAAGAGTATATCTATGTAGACGTTGTTTAATTCCCTACCTTCCAATACGTAATAATCTATACATCTATCTACATCTGCATACTTATATATCACAAATTAAAAAAGTCACCGCAGCCACCTGGAATTGTACCCTACTAGAAACAGGTATAATATGAATGTAGGTTTGAAGCCGAGAATGTGGAAGTTACCTAATTTTTTTTTTATTGAATTTAAAAATTTTAGCAAAATGAAACAAAAGGGTAAAAAAAATTTTGTATAACTCAGTCATTTAGGGACGGATTTCAGTTTTGATCTATATTTTAACACTATGTCATTAAATATGGCAATATCAATATTAGGAAACTTCCTAATTAGGACAGTTCTTTGTTTCATTATGTTTTCAACCCCTTGCCTATTTCTTTTTTCTTTTCATTGTTATGTTAGTTAATATAAATAAAGGAAGTTGTGTATTTGCAAACAACGCAAACCTGCATAAACCGATTTTATCCGAACAAAGCAAAAAACAATGGATTAATCAGGTTTTCAAATAAGAAAAAATGCATCTAAATCCATCTACCGAGCTACAATGCCAAAACAAACAAACCGATACACAGACATAACAACTTATATAACATTATTTTTAGCAAAGTAGCGGTCCATAGTGTCTGCCTACCCCACCTGTGGGACACAGGCGTGAGCTTTATGTATGTATGTATGCTCTTACGGTGAGGGAAAACATCGCGATGAAACCTGCACATTCAGGCGACTGGATGTGTAACCATGATCCAATCTGGTCAGGTTCCCCTGGTAGCAGGGTCATGGAGGTCAGATGGCAGTCGCTCTACTGTAATTGCCTGACCTGCCAAATTCTGGATCATGGCCAAGGCGGACCCCGGGCCCTCGTGCGCGAGAGCATAACCGAGACATTAAAACCAAGATGTATGTATGTCGCCTCTTGAGTGTTCTAAATTGTGTGTCGAAAATCTTCCATTCCCATTCACAACTCCACCTTAATTTTTCCCAGAACCCATACTACTCCAAACGGTGTTACCTTTGGACTATGACATGAGATCGTTCAAGAGGTATATTAGATGTCTCTTCAGAGGCGGGCAACGCATTGGTAACTCCCCTGGTGTTGCTGATGTCCATAGGCGGCGGTGACCACTTTACATCAAGTGGCCCGCTTGCCTTATAACAAAAAAAAATCTATTATGTATATGTTGTTGTGGAAAAATAATTTCTTTTTTTTTTTAACCGATTTTAGAAGCGATTTAAGCAAAGTGGGTGTCCATAGTCTCTGCCAACCCCACCTGTGGGACACAGGTGTTCGTGAGTGTTAAAATGGCGCGCCCAAAATCTTCCATTCCTATCCACAAGTCTACCTACTTTAATACCTACTATAATAAGACCGCGCTAAGTCCGAATCCCATATAAAAAAAATCTCTGTATGCCAAGTTATGACAAGTTTCTTAAAAGTAATAGAACGTCATTCAGAAAAGTCATAAAAACAATTTGATTTCTGTAGGATTGTTTATTTTCGTAAGTTATGAAAAATAGGACAGATTATCCCCAGATTATTGCCATATCCACATTTTATAATTTTTACTACTGTCAGTCAATACGGACTTTTCGTGGTCCTATTATACTTACCTTTATTTTTCCCAGAACCCAGACTGCAAACGGTACCGAACACAGACTACATAGGGCGTAGTGTAGTCTGTGGTACGCAACGAATCATTTAGCGCGTCCCGCTCGACCCAATAAGGGAGGGTCGAATTGGGACAAATGGAATTAAACGCGTCCCGGGACGGATAGCGATCGCGGGACCCGGGACCCGGGACGCTATCGACGCGTCCCGCTTCCCTCCAAGGAGATGACAATGGAATTTCGTTGCCATTCCGATAAATGTAGGTATCATGTAAGTTGCGTAAGTTGTACGCGTGTCAGTTCAGAAAGTCTGCACCTGTTTCGCTATTTGTTTTTTCTTTGGGTTTCAATTATAATTGTAAACAAAAGGTTTGTATGAAAGAAAACCGCTAGTCACATGCAGATTATGTATTGCAAATCACCGTCAGGTGGTAGGACTGT
Source organism: Blastobasis adustella (assembly GCA_907269095.1). NCBI lineage: Eukaryota > Metazoa > Arthropoda > Insecta > Lepidoptera > Blastobasidae > Blastobasis > Blastobasis adustella. The sequence continues at coordinate 7,912,374 of OU026132.1, forward strand.
GTCAAGCCTGGGAAGTCCGCCTAGGCGAGTACCACCACTTTCTCCCACGCACACTAAGGTTGTGGAATGAACTACCTGGAGAGGTTTTCCCTGGAGAGTTCAACATGGAGTTCTTCAAAAAAGGGGTTAAAAGGTTTTTACGGGGTCGGCAACGCGTGGGTGATGCCCCTGGTATTGCAAACGTCCATAGGCTGCGGTGACTGCTTACCATCAGGCAAGCTTGTTTGCCACCTTAGTAAATAAAAAAAATAAAATACTTGCGGCACTCAGGGACTGCCGCGGTAAAGCTACTGCATAGCATTTTTTATCAACTTATGCAATTATAATTATTTATTTATTTTATTTATGCAGTATTTTTTTCGTCTTCATCCAAAAAGCACGCTGTCTCACCTAGCATTGTGTCTAAAAGAGATAGAATCAGTTATGAGCAGTTAGCAGCTAGTCTACACGCATACGTCTAGTCGCACGCACACAAACGAAACGACGTTAGACGATGCACGGCTTTCAACGCCGCACCGCTGTGCCGATCGGAGTGGGAGTTGTTAGGTTTATTTTCGTTACGGAATTTCTTGATTCGGTCGCCGCGCTCAAAGCCCGCGATAAAAGCTATGCAATAGCTTAAAAAAAAACACCACCTTTCCTACTCCGATGCTAAGCAACAATGTTTTATTTGTTCTATTCAAGTTTGATAATAGCTACACAGCGCATTTATGAGGCATAACATCATAGTTCTCGCAGTAACAACGCATCTTAGTCCTACAATGCAATACACTACGAGTTGCGACATCTATCAAAGAGTTGCCGAATCGTACCGTAGCACCCAACTGCGCGATAGCCCCCGCGGCAAGCCCCCAACTTAGAAGACATTCGATCACGGTCACTAATTGGGGTGCGAATTTGCCTGTCGGGCCCGGGGGCGGCACATTTTGCGCCTTACGGGAGTTATAACCCTTTAGCGGTGTGCCACTCGCAAAAGTTTGACTCGGTGTGTCTAATCCCTTTGAATAAGGGTCCGAACCGACGACGGAGTGAATTTTGACTACACTGCATGCCAATTTAAGCTTGTTATAAAATACGCATCTTAACATCTTTTGATGACCTGAGTGGTTCGGTAGGTTAACATGCCACGCAGAGGTTCCCGGGTTCGATTCCCGGCTGAGCAGAAATTGAAATGATGAATTTTAATTTCTGTTTGGGGTCAGGGTGTTGTATGTATAATAGTTCTCTATGGCACCCATGACACAAGGTTTTATTAATCGGAGCGGTCAATGCGGCTGCCGATAGCGTCCGATTTATTACTGTTGTAGTGTGTAGCGCACACCTCACCCCGCACTTAGGGTATATAAGTAAGTTAGGCTAAGTAATTCAATCCAATATACGTCTGAACCTAAGACATTGAGTATCATTCCATCCATCCCGTAAGCGCCACATTGCACTGTATCTTCCTCCCTTCTTCCTTTTCTTGGTTCTAAATATAGAACCTTAAATACTGCTACATCTATTATTCCCTGCTAGTCACCAAACGGCGATATTTGCCGCACATAAAATTTTGGCTTTTCTTGATAGAATCACCGATATAAAATACTCAACAAACATCCAGACTAAAGGTCGACAACTTAACTGGTATATCGCCTGCGGTAGGTGAGGTAGGTGGGAGGGTGATTTTTCGTAGATGAACGCGGGGTTGCGGGGCGCGGGGCAGTGAGAATTTTCTTCCGCGAAACGTCACTTTCGTATAAGAGGCCTTACGTCCTTCTACGGGCTGTTACGGGCGGTAATAATGAAACGTAACTTGATGACGTCGACGTCGTTTTCTATAGACGATGACGTCTTTAACCATGTTGCGTATTACAGCCACCCCTGCCCCGAGGCACGCATTAAATTTATCACAGTCTTTACTATCAACCATTCGGAGAGCCAATAACTTTTGCAGGGCTGTTGGTGAAATCTTTAAGACCCAACATCAACCAGTTAAAATTATCTCAGTTAGGTAATTATTTGGAACACCCAAATACGTACCCGAAAGGCAATAATAGGGTTTTCACATTAAGTGTCAAAATTATTATTATTTCACCATCAATAGAGGTCTAAATGCTACTGTCATTCGAACAGTTTATACACATGGTTAAAAATACCCCCTATTATATTTAAAGTCCAGCAGTGGGCTGTTATGGGTTGTTGGTGACAAAAGTACTGGACAGTCAACCACTTTCCATCAGGTTCCCATTGCCCATCAGGTGGAACTGGGTTTTAGAAATAGAGCATTGTGAATCTATCGCACAAGCTTGGTTATTCCCTTTCTAAAATCCGATATTTCGTGCCAAGTATCGTAGGAATTTCATAATAAAACCCAGGTGCCAGCACTCTCGATTTAAAATTCAATTTTTATTAGGATCACATAAATTCTAAATACAATACACGGGCTTCAGTGTTTAGGATGCGCTCACATGGTTCGCGTAGAATGGTATTAACGAAATAGTTTTGATAGTAAATGATCTGATAATTTTTTTTACTGTTTCTTCAGTTCTGTATACTTCTACCAAATTCATATAATTAGGAAAGACTTAATTGTTTACAATCTTTAGCTCTATCTTTACCTACTGAGACGAATTCGAAAATTATTTTACTAGCAGCTTTGGTTTCTAAAAGTTGGGCCTGATGGAATACACAGACAGTTCAAAGTTCACAAAGTTTCGAAATGCACACAGGTGAAAACTCTGAGCGACGGCTAGTCAGGAAAAGCCTTTCCCGCTGCCATCGCAACTGCTTTTCGTAACCAGTTGCGACAGAAAACATGGTGGTATGCACGTGCCCTTACAGCGGCGTCCAACACAGCGGTAAGGACATCACACCCATAAATTACCATCGAAATGAAATTTGAATTAAATATTGGGAAAGCGAATTTCGCAATGGAACACGACGTCACCTGAAATTTTCCGAAATTCTAACAGCGTAGACAGCTATGCCTGTTTAGTAGTTTGTCGTTCGAAGTGGCTAATTATGGTCTAATTTTATCTAATTGTACACAAAATGGAGGGGGCGGGGGGATGGTTTGAAGTCGCGTATTATATTGTATAAGCTTTTATTTAACTTGCAATGTTTGTAAGTAAATATGTACGTTCGGGACAAATCTTTAAAGCCTAATTTGCCCCACTTTCCGACGTTCAATTGAGCTGTAATTAGATATATGTATGTTAGTTGGATGACAATGCAGTAATATGGTATCATGGAGATTGTCTGATGAAGTGGCCATAGAAACTACTGATTACTATACCCCTAAGTCTGATGACGATGACGGAAGGTTGCCATGGAACTACTGAACGAAAAAAAATAACCCCATAGTGTTATGGCTCTTTGGAATGGTCTAGATGAGTACTATACCGCGCGATAAAAGCTTGTTACGAAAAAATGTTTTTTAATTTGAGAACTTAATATTCCTAATTCAAAATTCCCGCCATAAACATTGTATTTTCTTCTTCTTAAAAACCCGAGCGCACACCGGCCAGCGCGAATTCAAAATCAAAATTAAAACGGGCAGGCTGACGGTCGTCGAACTATTTAAAAATTTTTCATTTGACAATTTATTTTTCTTAATTCAAAATTCCCGCCATATACACTCAATTGTATTTTCTTCTTCTTAAAACGCGAGCGCTAACCGGCGAATTCAAAATCAAAATTAGAACGGACGGGCGTCGCGCGTCTGTCGCCAAACTATTTTAAAATGTTTCACTTGAGAACTTATTTTTCCAAATTCAAAATTCCCGCCATAAACACTCAAATGCATTTTCTTATTCTTATAACCCGCGCTCACCGTCCAGCGCGAATTTAAAATCAAAATTAGAACGGGCTAGTCGGTCGTCGAACTATTATAAAATATTTTATTTGAGATCTTATTTTTCTTAATTCAAAATTCCCACCATACTTAAATTGTATTTTCTTCTTCTTAAGCCGAGCGCGCCGACCTGCCAGCGCGAATTCAAAATCAAAATTAGAACGGGCAGGCGTCGGTCGTCGGGCGGGCCGGCGCGGCGCGTTCGCCATTTTACGTCGCATTTTTACGATGTAGCCAGCCGATAACGTTTACGAGGCGCGCTGAGTGGCGGCGCCGCGGCTCGCCCCGACTGATTGCGTGAGGGCACCGATAGGGATGGACTGCTGGAGTGTTTATCGATAAGTACTCTTTATTAAGAAAGAAACAAAGAAAGAAAGAAAACATTTATTACACAGGACGCCATGACACGATAATTTTGCAATACAATAGCGTTATTAAGGTCTTTTTGCCGATTTTTGAGTTGTGTTTAGGACATTAAATTTGTCTTTCAATCGTCACAAAGGTAGGGAAGTGGGACGGAAACACAAAGTGACATGTTGGCCGCCCCATGGCAGCAGCACACCCACCCCACGCCGACCACGGCCAGACCGTGCCCGACAATACCAGGACAGAGCCGAACAGCGTCCGACAATGCCAGGCAGAGCCGGACCGGACCATAAAGTATCGACCACAACATCCGAAGACCACTACCCAAAAACGATTACCGCAATCCATCGACATCCCACCCGCCACGGTCCCCTCCCTACCCGGGTCGTGTATCGTGACACATCGCACACCCGACGACACTCGCGCCGTATTTTATGCGCCCCGCCGCGCGCCGCGCGCCGACACCGGCCGCCCGACGCTCTCCAAATATATACCGGGGACACGGGCCTGGTATAGTGTAGACGGGGCTTTATTTTATTTTAATTTCTTTGTAATAATAATGTACTGTACTCACCTTAGGTTAAGGATATAAAGTACTGACTATGTCTATGTCTATTTTTATGTTATACGGCAGACAAACAGGCAAGCGGGCCACCTGATGGAAAGTGGTCACCGCCGCCTATGGACATCAGCGACACCGGGGGAGTCACCAATGCATTGCCTGCCTCTGAAGAGACCTCTAATATACCTCTTGAACGATCCCATGTCATAGTCCAAAGGAAACACTGAATTTTGGCTTTTGAATGAATACCTACTTTTTTATAATAACACTAAGGTGGCAAACAAGCTTACGGCCTGCTTAATAGTAAGCAGTCACCGCTTACGGACAAGAGCGCAAAGGCCTCCATTGATGTGGAGAAGGCTCAAGCCCAGCAGTGGACTGTCAGGTTGTTTATGTTTTCATTTCAAACTGGCGAAACTTAGTTAAAACTTAAACTAAGAACCGCCGGGTCAGATAAGTTTGTGAAACTGTACAAGATGGGCGCCCAAGCAATGACTCGGGTCTGTTTTTGTTCATACACACTGTATAAAGTAGCCGAAAATGGAATTCGACGCGCCATACAAAAGACATAAATGCGCTCTTGCATGCCTGCCATAAGAAAGACATCAACGACCTCTTCCAATATTTTAATAGATAATATAATATCACGGTAAAATTGTGACGTGTGGTGTCCGGCAGAGTAGAATAGCACCAACCCCTTACACTCGTGGGTGTCGTATAAGGCGACTAAAGTTGTCGAGGCAATATATCTAGAGTATCCGTAGTCTGGAAAATGGCAGCAGCGTTTTCCATTGTTATATTTATAACACTGCGATCTCCAACCCGCCTGCCAAGCGTGGAGATTATGGCAATAACCTCCCCTTTCGTGGGAGAGGCTTTTAGTCCTGCAGTGGACTGTTATTAGCTGTGATGATGAGGATTGTGAAAATCAAGGTCTCTAGTGGAGGCCTATATCCAGCAGGCGTCTTTCGGCTAATGCCGAAATTATGCTATTAAAAATGCGGCCTCTCCCCCTCCCTGGTCCGTGTCCCCACACGGGCGCGGCGTAATGAGCACGCCAGCCGGCGGCCGCCCGTAGCGGATGAAACGGATCGCCCGCACCGGGTAGGTATGTAGGCAGGCTGTTTTTAGTATGGATCTGAGAAGGCTGTGGGTGTGAGTGTGGTTATACGGGTTTCCACAGTGATAAAAGAAATAATCATATACCGGTTGGGGGTCTGCCTTGACCGTGATCCAGGGTTTGAGAGATCAGGAATTAGTGGAGGAAGTAGGAATAGTGGAGTGAACCTGCGACCCTTCGATACCCGTTAGGGGGGACCGGATGAAACTAATCGCCCGCACCGGGTAGGTATGTAGGCAGGTTGTTTTTAGTGTGGACGCTCAGAAGGCTGTGGGTGTGAGTGTGGCTGTGCGGTTCCTCAATAATAAAAGAAATAAGTAAAAAATCATCTTGGCGTTAATATACCGGTTGTGGTCAGAGGTTCTGACGTGACCGTGATCCAGGATTTGAGAGATCAGGTATTACAGTGGAGTTTTGCAGACCTTGCAAACCTCAGTTACCCTGTAAACGGGAGGACCTGACCAGATATTTTCCTTCTGAGGGTTATGCGGGATTCGACAATTGAGCTTTAAATCTTCTAGCAGTCGGGGTTGGTCATGATCATGAGGTTTCGTGTAGATGTTAAACTCGTTGAGGAATCCGCTGATCACATATGTATGTATGTAAACTCTTTATTGCAACAACATAGTACATTTCAATAGGTAACACTTAAAAAGCAAAGGCGAACTTATCCCACAACGGGATCTCTTACCTGATATTGTATCTGAGACGACGATAGTCTTGTCCAAACGTTTACTTTGATGGTAAAACAATAAAAATGGATTCGAACCATTGTGCCTCGATGCAGTGACGCCCGCTAACAAACCTTTGTAACTGTAAACACATCTTTTTTATTAGCTGAAGAGGCACACGGATGGACGGCGGCCACCTTCATCATCAAACAACAATACGACACCCAAGCATTGCTATGCTGCTTAAGGCATAATCAGACGGTCTCCTCAGGTTTGATAAAGTCATTTATCCTATTTCTATCAAAAACTTTGATACTGCCGACTTCGATACCAAGCCCATCGAAACAAATTGACAAATAATACTAAAAGTGTAGCAAAAAACGTACATAAAAGAGAAAAAATATTTGTGAAATTATATTTCTCGACAAACTAGCCGCTCGCCTCTCTAATCCTTCCGCTGGACGTGCTGGAAGTTCCTGAAAAGAACGATTAAGCGGCAAACTGAAAAAATTAAGTAAAGTTTAAGTTGAATTTCAATTGGAGAGTTTCACTTCATGTCGCTTATCGCGCTCTAGCCAGACACTTTTATTCAAAGCACTTACTTTATTTTAATAAAGTAATGAAGGAAGTATTTCGAATTTTCATATTTTATAACTGACGACTGCAAAGGAACAGGTTTTCTAATGGAATAAATACTGCACTAGCTTCTGTAAGCAGACAGGCAAGCACGCCACCTGATGGACAATAGTCACCATCGAGCCCACAGTACAATTCCCTACGTAGACCCTCTGTTGGTCACCACACGAAGGTTCAAAATAACGTTTCTCGCTCGTACGATTCGGATGTGGAATGAGCTCCCAGCCACAGTGTTTACTTTGGACTATGACATGGGATCGTTCAAGAGTATATTAGAGGTCTCCTTAGAGGCGGGCAACGCATTGATAGCGCCCCTGGTGTTGCTGATGTTCATAAGAGGCGGTGACCACTTTCCATCAGGATCGCTTGCCTGTTTGTCTGCCGCATTATATTAAATAAAATATAATAAATCCGCATATTATATCTGCTTTACTTATTACATCTCTCTTCTGAAGGCCTGCTGGAAGAAATTTATTTTAGAAATAAGTAGTGCCTGTTGTGTATACCTATGTTTGATGTTTCTCTATGTATTTTACTGTGAGCAATAAACTGTTAAATAAATAAATAAATTATATCTCATTCGGTTTCCGGTTTACGAGTACCGCGAATCGATTCCCCTACAATCAGAGCTTTGGATTTCCGGATTAACTGCAATTAAGTTGATGTAATTAAAAATATACTGGTGTGTGTTGTGGGTGCGCCGGGATAGGCGAAACTATACATTTTAATTCAATAAATAATAATCTTGGCCTTAATGTCCCGGTTGTGCTCTCGCGCAAAAGGCCCCGGGGTCCGCCTTGACCATGATCCAGGATTTGACAGATCAGATAATTACAGTGGAGTGACTGCCGTCTGACCTCTGTGACCCTGCTACCAGGGGAACCTGACCAGATTGGATCAGAACTATCCATTTTAATTAGTATCTAGTATATTTTTACAATATCTCGATAAATAATCTATTGCAGAACTCAGAACAATTCAGTTTTTTATTGATATAGGTATTCCTATTTTCCTAAACTCAATCCTCTAGCAATCCTCAGGAAAGTCTGCGACGCAATATACATCTTTCCGGGTACCTCGTCTACGCAACCACGACCACTCTGACAAGAGTATCCGACTAAGAAGCAGAGATATTCCTGAACTCTTAAAAAACAGCATTTAAACAAGCGTAGATATAAAATGCAAGCATCAAAATTCCTTTCTCGCGGTAGAAATACCAGGGTAAATGAAATTTGATCTGTGTCATTCGCCCCGCCAAACGCCGGGGGCTACCGGGGCAGAAAAACTATTGTCCCATCTGCCTTCCTCGTCGGTAATGGGATAAACCCACCGAAATATGTGGGAGCTAGTCAAAACACATTCAAATTCAAATTTAATACCTATGCCTTATAAGGGCTATCCTTGTCCTTACAAAACAAAGTAAGTAAAAAAATTGACATTCAGTCTCTATGTCTTTATATCGGATTAAACAACGGATTTTGATGCGGTTTTCACAATCATTTACAGAGTTTCTTTCACAAGGTTAACTATATAACAAAATATTTTGCACTTACGGTGAGGGAAAACATCGTGATGAAACCTGCAAATTCAGGCAACTGAATTTGTAACCATGATCCAATTTGGTCAGGTTCCCCTGGTAGTAGGGTCACGGAGGTCAGATAGCAGTCGCTTCACTGTAATTACCTGATCTGCCAAATTCTGGATCATGGTCAAGGCGGACCCCGGGCCCTCGTGCGCGAGAGCACAACCAGGACATTAACGCCAAAAAAATTTTTTTTTATTTTGCAGGCAGCTCTCATAACATCTGAAGCCAACATTTTACAGCATCGCTCCGAGTGCCATGATAAAAATGCGCCACTGAGATGGGAATCGAACCTATGTCGTCGTCATTCTAAAACCTTAGACCTACCGACACACTGTATGTAATAACCATCAATACACACTATAAATACGCATATATATAACCACCAACACAGCGTAACCATCCGAGGTGCGGCACCGCCATACGAATAACATTTCAGCAGCAGCGCGCAGTACCTGACGTATGGAGGTGGATGTTTATTTTTATTTAAATAGTTTTATTCGGGAGGACAATGGTTTGTAATATTTTGCAGTAGCTTACGGTGTGTAACCATTAATACATACATAAATAAAGCTCACGCCTGTGTCCCACAGGTGGGGTAGGCAGAGACTATGGACCGCCACTTTGCTCTGTCCTGACACAACTCCCTAGCCTCGCATATATCCACAACTCTTTTCATACATCTCCTTTTATTCTTACCACACTTAACCATTTATACACACTGTATATTTATTTATTTATTAATACTATGCACTAAAGGTACATTAAGTAACTTAAAGCTAAAGTAGCCTTATCTACCCGTCAACCGTGAAAAAATGTGATCGAAAAAGGTAGGCGGTGCGGGAGAAACTATAATATAAGGAGAGGCAGGGGATACTTTACAGAAAAAATCGGTTGTCTGTAAAGTCGGTTTACTGACGATAGTTGAACGCGCTCTCGCTTGCACTTCAAGCCTCAGAGCGAGGTAACGACGGTAACGACGCATGAGTCACGTTTTTTCGTGCGTGCAGCCGGCTCCATCGATTTATAAGACGTTATCACGTCAATAAATGGTAAAATTTATATTTATTTCAATAGTTTTCTTTCATTATTTACTATCCGGCTTTTACCCTAATTATACAGAGGTACAAGATAGAATAACGATCAATACACACTGTATAAGTACATATAGCCATAAACACAGCGTCACCATCCGAGGTGCGGCACCGCCATACGAATAACATTCAGCGGCAGCGCGCAGTACCTGACGCGGCACCGCACCACTCAATGCGCCTAGCGGGTATGGAGGTGTGGACCACGTACCAGAGGTAGGGGTGCCACGGGGATATATATTTTTATTTCAAATAGAATAGAATACGGTTTATTTAATGCTTCACGTACACACAGACAACTTAAACTTAGATGCTACATAAATATAAACATTTGTAGGTAGACTGAGTAATTCATTTACTACGTAGGCTAGATTAACTAACCTAACCTGAAAAACAACTGGTTACGTTAGTATTTTATTTAAGAGCGGACACGATTGTGTGGAAATTTAATATACCTATATTGTTAAAAATAAATACCTACTGTACCAACTCTAAATGCAAAACATGACATTCAAGACAAAAGAAACAAAATAAAACACTTATTAACACATATATATTGCGGTTTATCGATTACTCACATCTACGCAAAACACCAAACCAAAAACCCAGCAGCCCAAAAAAAACCACCCACCACCACCAAAATAACCTGTTAAAAAGCAGCGATCAGAAAACGGCTCGTGCCAACCCTAGGCCCGGTCGTGGCGGGCGGTAGCGCCGTCGGATGTATAAAGTGGCGCGCCGCGCCGGTGGCCGCTTGACATAGCTATAACTTCGCGGTAGCATGACAAACAGCCGGCCGGACGGCCGTGGAGTCGCCTTGGCGCTGGAGGTTTTTTTTTTTTTTTTTTTTTTGGGGACGGTTTTGGATATTTTTAGGTAGTACTGTGGAGATGACTAACGAAGAACAAGATGTTTTTCGAAATTGTTCATAATGAAAATAACCTACTACGTCAAAAGGGTTTTACTGTCGGCGATACGGAAATGATGGTGGTATTGTGAACGATCACAGGCTGCGGTTAAAAGGTTATACGGGGTCGGCAACGCGTAGGTGATGCCCCTGGTATTGCAAACGTCCATAGGCTGCGGTGACTGCTTACCATCAGGTAGGCAGGAAGCTTATTTGCTAACTTAGGTACTTATGAAGAAAGACATAAAAATAATCTCGTTTGTGTATTTCCTAGTCTGTCTTAACAATGAGATTTCTAACTCCTTGTGGTTCTAATGCGTTTTGCGTACATTTTGACGAACACGAATCGTCTTGTGCCTGACACCTCCAGATTCCCCATATTACGCTCTTCAACTCCAGCAGTGGACCATCACGCTGTTGAGGATAACGACGAAGTCTTAAACCCACTACCCTACCAACACCCAACCCAAAGAATGCCAAAACATCTTCTAAGCCTCAAAAAACCAAAGTCTATCTGTGGGAAACGGTGTTGGTTACACAATGAGTTAATTATGTACAATCTACCTACAATACAAAACAAAAACTATTTATCTACCTATTGTAGTTAAAATATATTATGTAATTGTTTGTTTCCCCAAACAATTATTTAAATAAAATAAAAACAACAACCCAAAAAACAAATAAACTAAAATTAAAAAAAAACCGCGCTCCCAGAACCCAAAAACTTCTACCCACAACAGCGACTCCGCTAACCTCCTATCCGCGCCCGACACCGGAGGGCGCCGTCGCTAAAGCGCGATACTACGGGCTCGCCTCGGGCGGCGCGAACCAATTACCCGCCGCCGCCGCGCCGCGCGGGCATTTACCCCCCGCCCGCGCCCCGCCGGCCCGCCCGGACTGACAACGTTTCGAAACGAGGGGAAATATTAGAGTTGGATTTTTATTGTCGATTTTCTAGTAATTTTTTTAATGGACACGTTTCTGACAGCTACAAATCTACAAGGATTTTTTGGCACTTGGGAGAGGGCGTGGTTGGCAAACCATGTTGGTTTGTCAAAACTTTTGAGTCAACAGTGATTGCGGCCATTTGCGGCGTTAGTTCTGATTACGGGCATGTGCCAAAATATCCTTGTAGGTCTTCAGTTTTAAAAGTAAAAAGTATGATTTGATGTGCCTCGCTAGATGGCGTTGCTTAGACAGGATTCCCGAGCATTTGAATTGTGTACACACAAGGGTTAAAAAGTACGATTTCCGACAGAAAGTGAAAAATAGTTTGCTCTTTTAACGGTATGATTGAAAAATGCCATGGATATTAAAAATACCAGCACCCAAACTACAGCAAAAAAGAGAATTAATTAACGTAACCGACAAAGTTTACATAATATGTTTTCAAATATTTCCCAAACTTCTGAACCGATTTAAATGAAACAAAGCTACGAACCATCCTGACTAGACTAAATCCTAAACGGCTTGTAATAAACGAAACCGCATCGAAATTACTCCATTCAGTCGAGAACTACGATGCCACAGACGGACACACAGCCTCACCGACACACACATAAAATGTACAACTCTCATCTTTCGATTTAACTCGATCCAAATACACCCGCCTAACCCAGCCCCAAAAAAGCCCACAGTCGCTACCAAATACGTATTCCAAAACTTTGAAACGCACCCGCTCGCTTATCTCCGGCCTCCGCGCGCTCATGCCAGCCCGGTACTCTACCGCCAGGCGAACGCCCGCAATGCGAATGCGGCTTTTTGTCGCGCGACCGCCGCGCGGCCCGGGCCCACTGGCCGTTCTATGCCGCTTGACACGCAGGGGGTTAACGCTGTTTTTATTATATTCTTTATTGTATACATTTAATTAGGTACATCAAACAAATTTATTATAATGGCGAACTAGGAGAGATTTCTACCAGCTAACCACAAATGTTTTTTAACCGCCGACGCAAAAATAGGGGTGTTGTACGTTTGACTCGTGTATCTGTGTGTCTTTGTGTCTGGTCTTCTGTGCGTTTGTCTGTGACGTCGTAGCTCCCGAACGGATCTTTGCTTTCGCGAATGCGGCTTTTTACGGCGCGACCGCCGCGCGGCCCGGGCCCACTGGCCATTCTATGCCGCTCGGTTAACGCTTTAACCCCCGACGCAAAAATAGGGGTGTTGTATGTTTGATCTGTGTGTATGACTGTGTATTTTTGTGTCTGGTCTTCTGTGTGTTGGAACTTTGCTTTTGCTGATGCGGCCTTTTACGGCGCGACCGCCGCGCGGCCCGGGCCCGCTGGTCGTTCTATGCCGCTTGGTGCGCGAGCGGTTAACGCCTTTTTTTACCCCCGACTCAAAAATCGAGGTGTTTACCTGTGTTTCTGTGTGACTTTGTGTTTGTCTGTAACGTTGTAGTTTTTTTTTTGCATTTGTCCTCAACTCACCTGATGGAAAGCGACGAAGAGGTCAAAGATGTAGCACTAACGGGCCAGTTTAATTGGGATGGATCTTTTCTTTCGCGAATGCGGCTTTTTACGGCGCGACCGCCGCACGGTCGGGTATCCCGCTTGATACGCGGGGGGTTGATGCTGTTTTGTATTGGTGTTGTCTTATAATCAGTACAAAATAGATATTTTGAGATTCGTCTAAATATGTGAAATCCTTGTATTTACCTAACTGTATTAAGGTTATGATTTCCAATGTGCAAATGCTATGAAGTGTCAAAGATCGAAGCAACAAAACAAACCCAGCTCCCACTTAGAAAGAAAGAACAGTTTATTCAGTACTAGATAGTACACAACTCATACTCACAGCTCTGAATTCAGACGACTTTGTTATTTTCTTGTTCAAATCGAAGTAGAAACATCAATTCTTGATGAACACTCGACGCGCAACCCCTATCCCAAATAGTCGGATAATCCGCCTAAATAAAAAATGCGCGACGCAACCAAGGGATGCAGTCGTCACCATGGCAATTAAATCAGCCCGCATCATCTCACCCGGGTGGGGCCCGGATACCGCACCCGGGTACCGCTTGCGGCAGCAAAAATGATGCAAAATCCCCCCGGACCAACCGACGGGAACTTACTTAGCTTTATTACAAGACGTGGCCCGGGAACGTTGCATTTGGGATATTGGAAATATTGGGATTGTCTATTTTTACGTAGCTCGGCAGCTAGGTATACCTGCCAGATTGTCAATTTTCGTGGACCTGAGTGAATTGGTGTACCTATGTGAAGAAAATATAGTTAGGTAGAATTTGAAATAGAATTGCGGTTTTTATGGATTTAGATTCTGGATAAAAAATTAAGCTAACGCAGGAATTTTCCATAATAAGCAAAATGATAATCTTCAGCTGACGCAGGAAAAATCCACTTTGGATCTGTGAGCCAGCGGAGTAAGGAAGGAACAGAGATATCTTTGCCTATAAAAATATTTATTAGGTAGGTAACTAGGTCACACAAAATATTTACAGAGACAAAAGAAAATTAAAAATTTAAAAAATTGTCCTCCCGCACTGCCCTGCTGGATTGTATCTAGAACTGACTGCGTTGCCATCTCTATCTTAAATGCAAGCGTGCCTGACGAAAAGTAGTGACCACCACCTATGGACATTAGCCACACCTGGGGCTCTACTAATGCGTTTTCCGCCTCTAAAGAGACCTCTAATATACCTCTTAAACGATCCTATGTCATAGTATAGTCCAAAGGAAACACTGTCGAATAGTACGAGCGAAAAACTTTCGAACCTTCGCGTGGACACCAACAGAGGGACACGTAGACAGATACGAAAGTAGCATTTCGATATATTTCTGGAAACCAGCGTTGTGACAAGCACGAGCTCTCACAGCATTATGCTGAGACTGATCTATTTCGGTTTCCGTTACATCACTGGTCTTACATAATTTTCAATAATTATAATTTACTATACGCAACTTGGCCGTGTGGTGTCCGGCAGATGGCCGTGTGGTGTCCGGCAGAGTAGAATAGCACCAACCCCTTACATTCATGGGTGTCGTACAAGGCGACTAATGTTTTCGAGGCAAAAGATCAAGAGTCTCCGTAGTCTGGAAAACGGGCAGCAGCATTTTCCATTATTATATTAAAACACTGCGATCTCCAACCCGCCTGCCAAGCGTGGAGATTATGGCAATAACCTCCCCTTTCGTGGGAGAGGCCCTAAGTCATGCAGTGGACTGTTACGGGCTGTGATGATGATACGCAACTTACGTTACGAATGTAATGTGGAACTGACTAAAGTACTGTCTATGTCTATCTATATATACTCGTCTATGTCCATATATGCGGTCCACCCGACACAGCCCTGTGGCGCTCTGGCTCCCATGGTGTAATTCACCCCGCTCGCCTTCACCCCCGCCGCGCCCTCTAGGTGCGAACGGCTGTGTTTTATTTATGCGTCCTATAGGCGTCCGGTCGCGGTTAGTATTTTTCCTCTGTGGTTATGGTTCGGAGGGTGCCCGTTAATTTGAGCTGGCAACCCTGTCGGCGGCATGGGGCCCGATAGCGGTTAGGAGGTCGATTTATTGAATTGGTAGGTGGGTGTAGTGTTTTTTTTTCAATTGCTAGCGATAATAGTGACTGGGGTTAAGTTGTGTTTCCGGGGGACAACGGGAATCTTTGTTCGTATTTACGCCTATTTTAAATTTGGAAAACAAGGCCTTGAAAATTCCCGTTAAATTTCATTCGGGGACATGAAGGTATTCAAATAATTCCTGAAGAAAGGCTAAGAACGATCTCGTTTGAACTGGTTTTTAAATAAAGAAAACGTACATCGTAACATAGTAGTCGGGACATCCGTTCGGGAGCTACGGCCAACGATGTCACAGACTGACACACATCTCCACAAATACTCACAAAAATTCATAAAACCCAAAGCTTTTACATATAGTTATGTAAGATCATTGATAACACCTTTATTTTGCGTCAAAGATTACATAACCATCCCTAGACTCAGCTACATTTCATACCATGTGAAAATAAATAATCACCTTGGCGTCAATATCCCGGTTGCACACTCGCGCGCGAGGGACCTGGGTCCGCCTTGACCATGATCCTCGATTTGGCAGACCAGATAATTACAGTGAAGCGACTGCCATCTGACCCACGGAGGTCAGATGGCAGTCACCCTGTTAACAGTGAAACCCGACCAAATTGAATCATGGCGATCACTCAGTCGCCCGAATGTGCAGGTTTTACCACGATGTTTTCCCTCACGCAGAGCGCATCGGTTAGTATTCAACTAATGTTCAAAACTCAGAAAAAGGTCACCACGGATCAAACTCAGCTCTCGCTTACGAGTCCCGCGCCACCGCCACCGTCTTCTCACCACGCGAACGCGATATAATCCCGGGTCCTAAGTCTGAGCGGCGAGCGGGCATTGTAAAGATTACACCATAAATCGGCCCGGGCCGCTCCCGCGGGCGGGCCGCCTGGGCCGTCCATAAATTACGGCGGGAGCGGCTCGCGCCAGACGCGACATCGCAAAGGCGCGGCTAAAAAATACAGATAAGCACCGGGTCGTGAACGCACCTCGGTTGTACGGGTTTGATGCGGAACCGCGATGTGGTTGTGCTAATGGTTAAGAGGTTAGTATTAGTCTGATGCTAAGCTCAAAATGTTGACAATGACTACAACTTTAATTCGTACAATGGACAACAACAAAAAAAAAGAATAAGG
This sequence comes from Blastobasis adustella, assembly GCA_907269095.1. Taxonomy (NCBI): domain Eukaryota; kingdom Metazoa; phylum Arthropoda; class Insecta; order Lepidoptera; family Blastobasidae; genus Blastobasis; species Blastobasis adustella. The sequence continues at coordinate 7,928,823 of OU026132.1, forward strand.
GTATATAATTTTGTATTACAGTGTTTTTGATATCGAGTGAAATAAATATCTAGCTTTGAAGCGTTATAGCGTTTTCTAACCACTGAAATCGATGGTTGGAAAATCGGAACCAGTGAGTTGTGTTCAAGATGATTTTGTCACACTTGCTATGACTGCGTTAATAACATTTTTTGAGCTCAAGCTGCTATACAAGACAACGTTCCCACGAAAATGCAGGAGATAATTGACATTTGGCAATACGTCCCGCCTCGCACCTCTGCCCCCATTCAGAACGCACATAGAGTGAGAATTTGCGATAGCGTAAACCCTGAATGCTCAGCAGGGTTGCCACACCCGGATCCGAATCGGGGGTCGGCTAGCCGCCATGATCCGGTTATAACCGGCCGGCCTTTGTTGGGATTGATGGCCGCGCCAAACACCGTTATGGATACTTATTTCGAGAGAGATTCCGCGGGAACGGGGGTCATCAGCGTTTTCGGGCGGTAGGTGCTGGGGTGGGGTCCGATATGGAGATTACCTAGCGGTTTCTCTCGTATTTTTTGTATGGGTATATTTTTTATATTAGGCAGGTATTTGGCCGCCATCTCACCTGGTGGTAAGTAAAGATGAAGCATGCCTGTCTAGGAACAACCTATTCATTTTAGCCTTGAAAGCGTCCAGCTTATAATCGTGGAACACATTCGCAGGCAACGTGGTCCATTCCTTAGCCGTAGGTTTACAAAAATGATAACAGCTAAGGCAATCGTTTTCGAGTCACTAGACCCCTTTAAGTATTTTTTGTTACACAGGCTAGTAATCGAAACGCGTGATAAGTAGAGTATCAAATCCACACTGAACTCCTTCAGTGTTTCACATAATCGGTTAAGCTGAAATATGAAATAACGTGGTTAGTGTTCTTTTTATATTTAAAAACATTTTTTCTCTTCTAGAATACTTATTACTGATATTCTACAACGAGAATACACGTAGGTAGACAAGTACTTCGTAATAGAGGATATACAGTCACATTAAAACTTCCGACGCACGTAACCTCAACTTATTATTCCGTCGCGTACAACTAAAGCACCGCAACCGCTAACATTGTAGAGGTTACAGATTTGTCATAATTACTGGGCGAGCAGAAGGATTAGGAGGGCCGTAAATTGGTGTGGAATTTAAAACGTTCAACAAGCCTTTAATTCCAGCCCGTGCCTCGGCCGGCCAGCCAGCATTCATTTTAATCAGGCCTGTCACCCCCGCCCGATTGCGTGATGAATTATACCTGCCCTGGTTTGTTTTATCATTATCATCGCTGCTTGGACAGTTTGCATACTAGGCCAGGGAATATTTTAACAAACCAGCCTGCGAATATCGATTCAGATGAAATAGCTTTTGGCCCAAGAATACTTCTCTGGAGCACCCCGGAGTGTATCTTGTGCAGTTTTGTTGTTTCTTCTAAATCTACTAGATAGAAGGACTGGATGGAGAGCTACTTTCTACCTACCCCTTCTTTCACATTATCTTTCAAAGTTGAGTACGGATGTAGTATAGGTCAAATACATTAACCAAATTCGTAGTACAAGTCAAAAGGTTAGAGAGATTAGAACCGGACACTGCACGCCGAACAAACAAAAACACTTTTCTCAAGTCCGTGTCTCTAGCATCGCATCGTTGAGGCGCATCGTTTATCGACTGGCAATTGAACAAGCAAAGGCCACCGGCCACCGTCTCGATTGCTCGATTCGATGCAATCGAGAGAATCATCGATACTTTCGATACGAGGTACCAGGGCCGCATGGCGTGACAGGAGGCCGCCGTCAACCGGTCGGATGCGTCGGGCGGGCATCGATCGCTTCTTATCGCCCACATATCGGGCCGGCGGCGGCGGCGTCTGTCGGCGCCACACATGCCGCGCTGACGTCAAGATCACAGCCAGATAGGATAATTATCGCGACGCTCAAACGCGGCAGCGGCACGAGCGATCAAAGTAATTATAGTAATTCCGACGCAGCTACGTTAAGTACTAGGTGTTGGGTTCGCGAAAAAGGTTACACGACAATATTTACGTCGCTTAAACTTCGTATATTTCAAACTGAGACTGTATTTAAATTAAAACTACGACGGGAGAATTAAATCGCCACGCGCCAAACCGAGCTCCGAGGGCCCCATTGTTCGTAATCTCGTGTTAAATGGCGTACACAATTCCACATCCGTCGGTCTCGTCTCGTCATGTGTAGGTGGCGGTGTCGGAGGCCCCGTGAAGCAGTATCGCGGGGCCCCGTCATGTGGCCCCGGTTCGCGGGGCGCGCCCATTGTCCCGCAGGTTTTGCGTTGGGGAGCCGCCGGGCGCTCGATGTAAATTGAATGGGAGCGGGCGTTTGTTTAAAATTTCACACCGTGCCACCGTGCGCTTGTGCGTCGGCTTTCATGTCGCCGCCCCGCGCCTGTCGATGCGGCTAGCGGGCAGGTGCTGAAATTGTTGTGGTGAACCGTCCTATACAGCCTACAAGTTCTTGATGTATAGCGTTGTCTCCAGGAAGGCTTTATTTATGAAATAAAGTCTATTCGGTCTCAATAAAGACTAATTTCGAGTACACGTGTAGGTTAACTTTGTTTGTCACATTAGAGGTGTTTCACTGAACCATTTCACTCATCATAATATGAAACCGACGAAATAAATCGAAGATCTTGATTGACTAATTCAATAAATTTTACTACTCAGTGCCAAACGAGCAGACAGGCTACCTGATAGAAAACTGAATCCATCAGAATAGAAGAAGAAAGCAGCCGAATCAATCCAAATACTACAAAGACAAGACAACTAATCCCTCCAACCAAGAAATTGCAGAGTAGAGATTTCGCTCCCACCAACAAACTCCACCAAAAACCGAAGCATTCCCAAGAAAACCTCCAACGCAAGCTCCAGCCGGGCAGCAAGCGGCCGGTTCTCGGCTCCAAGACGCAGACACACCGAAATATTAATAACGGGCGTCGGCGGCGCGCTCTGTTCAGGTGAGGCGCGACCGCGGGGCCCGGCTCTTTAATAAACATGAGGCGGCAGGCTCGCCCGCTAATAATAAATGAGCGTGCTCCGCTGCCGCCGCATTGAACCGCGCCCGTGCCGGCAGAACTATAACTTACCGACCGGCTATAGTCGCTTTTAATGTGCAGGGTGTGCATTCGGTTCGTGTGAATAAGAGTTTCGAAGGCATGCTGCGTCTTCGATCTCATCGTCGGGTCCTAATGGATGTGATGGGGACAAGTGCAAGTCTCTTTCTCAAAAAAATACGAGAGAAATTTCTCGATGAGTCTATCGGGAGTTTGAATTTTTGCCGCTTCGATATTTATTTATGCGAAATATATTGCATTAGATGGTGGTTTTTTGACGTATTAGCGGGTTTGACGAGGAATTTTCTGAATGTTTTCGGACTTATTTATAGATTTGATCTGTACGGGATTGAACCGGACTATAGACTGAGAAATGATAGACACTGATAAACTGCCAAAATACTGATATATTTGATGTATATTTAATGTTAAGAACCAATGACTCTTACTTGTATCCAAATACGTACTGATTTGATGCTAGGCGCGCTAAATCACCGAAATCGGGGTCAGCGCTGGAAATACATTTATGCAAGTCTAATGTACGCGTTGTCTCGTACATGATCATTGTTATCATCTTATAATCAAGTGGAAGGTTCACCCTCTAATAAATGGGCCGCATTTAACGCCCGCCGCGCCCGTGCCGGCAAAGCTATAACTACTTACCGACCGACTATACCCGTCTACAGTGTGGTGTGTGCATTCGAAGTTGGTCCCGTCGCGTCGGCGACTTTGGCGGACGTTTCAATTTGGACGGCCACGGGATATCGCTTTCGAAAGATGCTGGGTTTTGGGATTTCGTAATTTTGTTGAGGTGTTTGTTGGTTCCTTTGAATTGTTTGTAGATTTCTTTCGCGATGCTGATACTATTTTATTTGTGATATATTTCTCGCAATATCATTTAATATACTTTATCGTGGTTTGCTATGCAACGCAGCTAATATAATACCCCTTGTATTATAATTAACGTTATCATCAGTTTACTAGTTATGGTTAATCATTGCTGCATGAGCCAGACGACTATTGTATTTAAAAGATAATGGTGATCCTATTGCCATAGCTTTGTACAAAAGTGGCCTACAGAGAATAGTAGTAGTGAAATGAGTTAATTTACAAATAGCGTAACAGGCAAAAGTGTTTCAGACAACGTGCTACCTGACGGACAGTCGGCAAACAACATGATTCACGATGCATGAACAATTGAAAGTTTAATTCCTTGCGCTCTATGTTGCCTTGGTAATTTAGTGACCAAAATCACCTGTTTTCTGTAATCTTCGCGAGGCGCACCGGTGTTGTCTTGTTTGGATATTTTCTGTCTCATTCTCGAGCGTCAGAATCATCATAGTCAGCTGTCCAGGCCGCACATTATGCAAGATAATCTTGTGGCACTAATAATAGTAAGCATTCGATAGAGCAATATCGATAAAGCAGACACTTCTGATATTTCCTAGAGAATTGCAAAAGGCGCGTCGGCCGCCGGCCGCGCCGGTGAGATTGGTAGCTTCGAACGCATCCATTATAAACGAGCGCGCATCGTGCTAACGATAATGACGTATAATCTCCTCGAGACTTATGAGTGCCTGGTACCGCGGTGGCACACTTCACCTGTTCTTTGATCTCTCGTCGCCTAAGATGAGCGGCCTAATGACGATCGGCGATCGGACTACGGGTTGATTTCTCAACTTTATCTATCCATCGTCGTCTGGCGCGCGCATCCGTCTATTTGCGCGATTTTCTCTGGAATTGCTGGACCGATTTTATTCTGGTTTTCATTGGTAGGTGGACGTTTAAATAAAGAAGATGAAGTAGGCTAATTACGTAACGCTGTGGCCAACAATTCTCTGATTTTTAATGATTGAAATTTTTACTTTTGCTATTCTACATGACAAGACTACATGGGTTTAGTTAGACGAGATTTAATATTCTTCTTCTTATCGTGTCAATGATAAAATAATTATTTCATTTTTGTTTATATTGTTCCAGTTACAATTATATTGTAAGTAAATAAATAAGTTATAGCGTGAGCATGTTTTTATAAAGGTAGATATCAGATCAGAGTAAGCGGGGTCGCTAGGGTTAGCAGAAACTGATATAGATGGGTAGGCTAATTACGATCAGAGTTAACGATGAAACGCTTTTGAAGTGAATACATAAACATCTTCATTTTCAGAAAAGGGGTGTACAACAGAAATTCTAGCGACATAAAAATTGTGTTCTTTTACGAGGCGATTTCTCCAAAACTTAAATTGATAGATATCAAGCGAAACCACCAACGTAAAGCTCGTTTCGGCGCGTTTTCGAAATCGTATGGATCATGCATCCATAGCCATGAAATTATGAAGCAATTAAGAGAAAGAAAACTGACTAAAAATTGCGGCGCTTAAGGTTTGCTTGACTTGTAACTCCGAAATGGCAGGACCAATTTTGATAAAATTTTCAGGGAATCTTCAGTTTAGTCCAGCGGATGATCCCATGAAGTTTGATAGCGATCGAATCAACAGAAAAAACTTATCAACAGAAAAAAACTAGTATGCGATATAATCCCCATGGACTCCGTAACGGCTAGACCGATTTTTATAAAATTGTGGATTGAGGGGATAGGGTACGGGTAGGTGTAGGGTAGGGGTGGAGTGGGTACACTGGCAGTTAATTTATGTACTCACGAAGACTGACGGCAGTAGCCTGATACTGCAAAGTCGCATTTTTGTTTGTTGTAAACGTTTTTATTTACTCATAAGGAGTATTTTAACGCAGTGGTGCCCCATGGCGTCGTAAATATTTTAGGAAATGAATGAAACATTCCTTTGTCATCTAGATATTAGCAAACTAGATAGTAACAAAAATTAAATTATAAATGCGATCTTACCTTTAAAGGGGGCGTCGGGATATACAGCGGTGGGTCGTTCTGGGAGCCGGTGTAGACCTCCTGGCCATCGGGCCCGTGCGCGCACCCATCCGCATCCAGCACGCTATAGCGACACACGATACCGTCTGCCGGCTTCGCATCGTATCCCACCGGCTTGCCGACGTGAAACCCCTTCGCTTTTACCCAAAAACGAAACTTTGAACTGTCAGAACTATTGCATTCCTCCCCTCGCAACGTGCGAAGGATCCGCGCGTACTTCTTCAACGTTATCGTCTTGGTTTTCGCCGAATCGCCGTATGTCTGTATCACCCACGGCTGGTACGTCGAAAACAGGTCCAGTTTCGGGTCGCCAGTCTGTATCTTGGGCCTTTTGTTGTTGTTCTGTTCGTTCTTCTTGTCTTTGGAGCTGCTCGCCGCCGATTTGCGCTTCGACGGCTTCCGCGGAGTCTTCTCCGGTATCGCCTCCTGGGTCAGCTTCTTCCGCAAGCCGCGGTCGCTAATCATTGCCGCGGCCATTGTTAACAACTCCACTATCACTTTTATCATCCACTTCCAGCCATTACGTTCACAACGAATCCTTATTCACAGTCCCAAACGCTGCAAGAACACAAACACATTTCGTTATCGCTTGCTGCCGCTTTGTAGTGTTCCAGGATAGGTACGCGAACGCTTGGGGAATTGCCGGGTTGTTGTCGGTAAAAGTTAGGCAACTGAAAAGTTTAGAGTCTCGCGTGCGTACAAGTTGGAAGGAAAAGTTTTCACTGCGAACTCGGTGCCGACTTAAGGACTTTGTGGAGGGAACTTTTCCCGTCGGCGGGCGGGATGCCGTCTCCGGAAGAATGTCGCTCGCCCTTCCTATTACGGCCGATCGCTAGCTCGCGCTCAGCATCACGCGCGAGTCGAGGATCGAATTCCTAATCTAAGCCCGGTAATTGTCTGATAAGAAAGTGCCAGCAACTCGGTAAAAGTCTCGCAACAAGTGATTTTGAATTACACGTTGGCGGGTAAACGGAGTCCTCAACAGGTGTCAATATGTGCTCGCGGGTTACTGAGGGAGTTTGTGAAAGTTGTGAAGGGGACAAAGGGGTAGCAAGCGCGAGTGGCTAGTCTCGCGCGATGTCGCGTCGTGAGTTGCGCAGTGCGGCTGCGCGGGGCGTAGACGGGCGTCCGCGTGGGGCGCTCGCGGGCTACTGGCGCTGCCGGCCGGCTGCCAGAGTGTCGGAGTGTCGGCTGCGGGCCTGCCCTGCCGCCGGGCCGTCCGCCGCGGGCCGGCACGTGCGCGGACCGCTAATTGGCCACAAAACAGCCCGGCCCGCGCGCCGCCGGCCTTGCAGATAACGCTGCAACCATTGTTGCCGCCGACAATTGGTTTAGTTCGTACGTTTCGCCGGTTCGCCGCCTCGGTCGCGAGTCTCGCGTGCGAAGATTAGTTTCTATTATGGGGAGTGCTGGCGTGCGCGAATGTTAATAGCGTTGATTGATCGTTTAATTAGGGCGATCTTTACTTGCTTTGGATTTGTTTCGTTCGTTGCTACTGCGTTTTGTTGATATGCAATTATATTGTTGATCGTATATTTTATTTTTCTTCAAAATTGTTGGATATTATTTTGTAACACTTTATCATCTTAATTGCTTTTTTAGAAATCGGCTGAAATTCTCACCTAATTATTAACTACACTACCGAGAATTTTATTCAGTTAGGAACCCAATAACCATGTTTGTTTGTGGATATAGAAAAGTAATATTTTTTTATTTTTGCTGTGTTGACTGTACAACTTTATCTAAAGTAGGCTTGATTTAATAGACGTTGCCGTTGCCAAACATTGGAAATATTGAAATCAATCCCGAATTGTAGGTATATCAGAATTTCAGTACTAGGTAGTAAGATATACTAAATACCTACTTACAAAGCTTCCAAAAACTTTGTCCTATAACTTCGAAGCGGTGATTTTGAGATTAAGAACTTACAACTTGGCACAGCTCATCTACTTGTAATTCAGGCCTAACTTACCTGTTTAATACTCTCTATTTACTGTGTTAATAATTTAAGGTAGTATTTTTTTAATGGTTTTTGTAAATATTTTGTGTGTACATAGTACAAAATGAGGTCTATCTATTATGTTTACTAACCATGTCTCAGATGTGATCTATCCATACCCCATGCAAGGGCCTTGCCTTTATACATATCCTATGCACACACTTCAGTATACTAAATATAGGTACGTATAGAGACTGATGCGTGAATAACTTGCGCACTTTGTAAACGTGTTTCTTCGAGGGGGCCCGCCGACGCGATGTTCTTCGGCGATGCGTAAGCAAATGTTCTGGAGTTTTATTTAGAAAAATAAAACATGATGATATGTGTGTATCTTATTGTAGATTTTGTCGCTTAGTTTTAATATTACCCCTCTATAATTATAAAATACCTAAGTACTAAGCAGCTGGAAGAAATTTCTTTATCGAAATAAGGTGGCCTTTTGTGTCTAAAATATTATGTTATAGTTTTTTAACAATGTTGTGTACAATAAATGGTTGAATAAAACAAATAAATTGATAAAAACCACGTAGCTCAAGTATTAAAAATTCTAAATAGCAACGATATACTATGTACAACCAAACAGTGTGACTAAATAAATACTGAGCAAGACCAAAAAGTAAAAAACGGCCCGACGCCGACGCAGCCATCTCACGCGCAGACCGACCGCAAAATACCAACAACACTTGCGCGCGCGCACGGCTGCTTCCACACAACACGCAGCCGATAACAGACGCGCCTGCGCCCGTGCGTGCCCGCCGTCTGCTGTATTGCTGAAACCTAAATACACCTAAACGTCTATAAAATAAAGTCCATTTCAGTTTAGAGAGAGAGAAATCAGCCTGCGCGCCGCTGGCGGCCACATTCCTCACACCAAAATGTATCTTCCAATTTATAAAATAAAGTCCGTTTGAGTTTAGTAGAAACGTCACTTGGGACGTTGTTAGTAAGCTGCGCGTGCACATCTGGCAGCGCGCTCCATGCGCGCGCGCCGGCACTGCTGCGCGAAACGTGCGCGTGTTACTAGGAGGCCATGACTTGTGGAGAGACGGTAGACTACATCGCGCCATTACGTCAACGGTTACGCCCTTGAGCGGTGAGGGCGCTACTGTCAACGTAGTTCTCAAAATCAGTAACCGTAGTTCCCGCTTTTTACGCAAGGGGTCGCTGCATGTCATTGCGCCCGCGCAATGTCTCCGAATTTGTGTGTGAAGTTCGAACCATTTTAGTCGTTATTTGTGTGGGTGAAGCTGCATTTTTGTGTGCAAGTTTTTGGGTATTTTTGTGTGTCCACGTCCTCGTAAGTTTGTAAATAAAACTTCTTTGGTTGTTATGCGGCCCTAGGAAGTTGATGAACACATTAGCCATGATTTCGGATCAATGATTTTTTTTGTTCGTTTGAGTATCGATCATCGATCGCTCGATCCGATCTATTCGTTCGGGTGGCAGTGCCTTTTTTCCTCATAGCACAAAAATGTATGTAATAATGTTTAACGATTCTTATTGAAGACATAGTACTTTATTTTATTTCAATTGATAACTTTAAATTTGGAATAATGAATACATATAGATAGGTACTGTCACAAAGAAAACAATACAGAGAGTATTCCTTAAAATTATCATTTGATTATTACAAAACATTACAAAATCATTCTCATTTGCCAAGAGTTCTAAAACAAAAAAAAAATTAAATAGAAAAATAAAAATAAGTGCAAGTTTGTTCTGCAAAATAGAACAAATAACGCGATCGTCTGCCGCTCGACGCCTTCAAATCGGAATCGAGATTTTAGTGACGGCACTAAAGTCGATGTCGCTTCATTAGGTCGACTTTGTACCAGGACACTACGAAAGCGCGGAGTTTGTTCACAAGCCACTCAATACCTCAATCAATTTCAATTCACTAGATAGTACACGTACATTTGTGTAGATGGCGCTACGAGTCACGAAATGGCTCTGCAAACCAAAACGTTGGCGGGAAACAGATAGCGGCCCAGAGATAATTAAAGCTACGTACAAGTCGGTACAAGTAGCGGTTTAAAATACATAACTTTTTCCCATGCGTTCGGCAACGCGTGGGTGATGCTCCTGGTATTGCAAACGTCCATAGGCTGTGGTGACTGCTTATCATCAGACAGGCCGTAAGCTTGTTTGTCAACTTAGTGATATGTCAATAGAACAGATAAATCCAAATACCTCGGATCCGTGATGCACGAGTCCGGCGATATCGGCCCCGATGTCAAGTCTCGAATCTCTGCAGCTTGGACCAAATGGCGGGAACTCACGGCAGTCACCTGTGATCCCTGTAAAGTTCAAAGGGCTTATATACAAGAGTATAATTAGACCGGTAATGCTCTATGGCTGCGAGACATGGTCGGCAATGACGAAACACGTTCGCGAACTCCACGTCAACGAAATGAAAATGCTGCGGTGGATGTGCGGAGTTACGCGACTCGATCGAATACGTAACGAGTACATCCGTGGCAGCCTTAGCGTAAGGGATATCGCAGATAAGATCGAGGAGGCCCGCTGATTTTGTCACGTGTTGCGTAAGCCTCAAGGATACGTGGGAAATAGATGCCTGAACCTGCCGGTATCAGGAAAGAGGCCCCGTGGGCGACCCAAGAAGCGATGGATTGACATCGCTAAGTCGAATGCGAGAGCCAACGGTTTACGACGAGAGGATACTGAAGACCGGGCGAAGTGGAGAAGATTGAGTTGGAAAGCGGACCCTGGCAGAGGCCGGGATAAGCGCTAAGACGATGATGATGATGATGATGATGATGATGACACTATACCACAGTTTTGCCTGAATTAGCGGGCTTATTCGAAGAATGATAAAATAAAATGGCGTCCCAAACACCATTGTTCTAAATTAATTAATAAAAAACATTTACTCCACTAAGACACACGGCACAAAATAAAAAAATATTCATAGAAAAGAAAAGTAAAACAGAGACATAAATTGACGGAAAAAGAGACCAAAATCTAGAAAATGTTACGTGAAATTTACTGTCATTGACACTTGACGGCTACTTTCGCCATAGAGAAAAAATTTTATATACAGAAGCAGAGAGTACATTTAGAGTTCAAATACGAGACAAAATGTCACACATCTCTATAACACACACACTAATGCAAATGCAGGGACGGAACAAGGCAGCCCATCTGCAGCAAAATATAACTCATCATGAGTTATATTTTGCTACGACTTTCTATTCGTAACGGACACAAACAAATCTGACTTGTTGTTCGCTCCAGATGACTATACAATTTTTTTAAGCTTGTCCTTATATATTTTAATAATGACATTATAATAAAAGGTAAGGTGTCTCGTGAATCAAAGCCATGCCATGTGATACCTACCACCGTCTTTTCGATCTCTCGATCCTTCATACCGTGAATCGGCAGTGCTTGCTTTTGCAAAAAGTAGGGTTATGATTTAGACCGGTATTAATGTTTATTTGTTGCCTCATAACTTCTAAACTAAGTAGGTATCTACCTACTTACTTATAGTTAGAAGCGTCTTCATTGTTCACAGGTTGGCCTATGTGACTTCACAATATGATGCCCTCTAGAGGATATAGTCATGAAAAAAAGAAAATGAAAAGTATAAATACATAAATATATTAAACAAGCAGCATATTCTTTATTTTCAGTAAAAATTTATATAATGCTGGTGCAGCAGGATAGAAGGGACTTGCATCTAATTATTATCTTGTTCTTCAAAATGTTTACAACGCAGCACTTCCAATTTGCAACCCAGGCATAACCATGTCTGGTCTTTAGGAAACCTAGAAAAACAAATATTTATGTAAATAAACGTAAATACGCGATTAATCCGTTGTTTCATATAATGTCTGAACATTTAAAATGTCATCTAGGTACATTTTTGGTATGGAACCCTGATACATATAAAATTGTGGACCGCTATTCACAAGATTTGAGTAATAAAATACTATACAATAAATACTAAGTCCGACCCTGTTAGCATCAAAATATTTTCGTACCTATTTAGACACCGAAATATTGCTCAATTTGCCAATAATTTTAAATCTATCTCTAATAGCATGTTGTTTTAAGGTAAAGCATTTCAATTATTGCAAATTCACACTATTTCGATGCATATTTTTGTCACAATTTCTAAAATGTATGTCGGATCGCCGCGACCACGAATGTTTACTTACCGGTGAAAGGATAATCCAGGTGAATTTCCATACTTTGCGCTTTCACATAAATGTGCACTAAATTACACACAAAATTACAATCTTTTAAATGGTTTAAAAGATTGTAATTTGTTTTAATTGTGATTTAAATTTTATTAGGAAATTATAAAATTTACACCGATGTTTCAAAAAAAACGTCAGGTCGTTAGGCCCTCGAGCAATATGTCGAACGTTCAAAACATTGCGCACGTCATTTTCCGTGAACTTATTCCTATGGATGAAAAAACGGGATAGCAAGATTCATAATCATTGTAGAGCGAGCGAACAGGGAATATTTGTGATTTGTGTTTAGTCTGTTATGTCTGTGACTTTCGCACCCAGGAAATAATGCGACAAAAACGAGTGCACATAACATAAGATTTTAACCGTAATGCTGCGGTGCAACTTTTATTACCTACCTACATTCGTTTATTATATTCACTTGGATTATTCTAAGAATAGCTATACCACAGATTGTATGGATAGACGACTTTTCAAAGTCGTTTTTCCATGCTATCTGTGGTATATTCTTGGAAAAATCTATGCGCGATTAACCAAGTGAATGATGAACGGAATGTAGGCAATTTCCATAGGTAAATTGGTGCCATTGACGCACTGACACGGTGCTCCATCAGCAATAGTCAGCAATGCCTTACTGACTACTAACAGCTGGTTCATTGGGAAAATAGAGAAATAAATGGAGAAAACAAGCCAAGAATCACAACACAATACACACTGACAGTTCACGTCTTTCGTAATGGTGTTTAGGACGCTATTTTATTTCATTATTCTTTAAAAAGCCCGCTATTCCCAGGCAAAACGGTGGTATAGTGTATTATTCCCGAATAGGATCGTTATCCTTCAAATTGTAGATGTTAAAACGTAAAATTGATTTACTCTCGAATAACTGGCGATTTAATCTGAGAATAAAATTTGGTCTCGTTAGGTCGAATCCACCCATAAATCTGTGGTACTGTACTGCCAACATTAATACTGCAAAAAAGTCTTTGAAGAAATCGTGAATCTTTCTTTGAAACTACTTAATTCCGCGGCCCCGTTCCGCCATCGGGAGACGCGATCCGGGCGAGCGCTTCATCCTTATGTCGTGTATATTCCAGCTATCCGCACGAGCCGCTTTGGCTCGACCTTTATAATGTGTACAACTAAGGAGTGGAACGCGTTGCTTGCGAGTGTGTTTCCTGATCAATATAATCTGGATGCCTTCAAGGCTGTTCCAAGACGGGCATGCTCCATCGTCACTGACCAACAGGTGAGATGGCGGTCAAATGCCTATCTTGTATAATAAAAAAAAAAAAAAAACTTTTATTCTTTTCTATCAGTTGCCAGACCGTCGGTCGTCATTTGTTTCTTTCTCCGTCCAGTTACGGGTTTTCGAATTTGTTGCGTCGCTTTTCACCAGGAGAGCATATTTCCAAGGAGTCCTGTATAGCATGTGATTATTGCGCATGTATTTATTGTGCAGTAGTGTACACTCCAACTCCTTATGGTGTCCTAGTATTTATACCACGGAACAAATCCAGCGGCTACGGGGTGAATTGGGACGGGCGATGTGTCATCGCAAATCTTGTCGCGTGGCACAAAAAACTAATTGTGATATTATGTATGTATTTCATTTTTTTTATTTTTAGTTTTAGATAAATTTAGTTTTAGATTAACCTAGTTTTAATTAGTTAAGTTTTGTTATATTTTATAAAGCTTATGTTTATAATGAATAAATGTATTTCATTATTTCGTAGATGAACAAAGTAGAGGGCGCCACTATTGGAACGCCAATAGATACTTAACAAAATTATTATCAAACACGAAGAAATTTCAAACTGCTTCATATAAGTCGGTGGTCTCCTAAACATATTTTAGATATAGAAATAAATAGGTAACTTCGAAAAACTAGTTGAAGATATGTCGGAGAAGAAACAACCAAAGAAGAAAAAGTAGTAGATACCAATATAAATATATTAACTTTGTATAAAAAATAAACGTATCAACAAATACATGTCTATCGTAAGATAAAGGAGGCTATGACCTACCTCAATAATTACGTTTCAAACTTTTATTTTTAAGTTTGTTAAATATTAAATATCAAGGAAACAGAGGAGCTCGGGAAGCCTTTTAAAATGAAGCCCGTATGTAGCTGAATGTCGATACGCGTGAAGAGTAGCTAAGGATGCTGGAATCTGTATGCCGTCTTTCAAGAGCAAGACGAGACAATAAGACCTAAATAAGTTTATTCAATAAAATCCATGTCAAAATTAAAACTAGAACTAAATGGGTATCTGGAATTGACATTGTATTTTATGTAATCTTATATACTTGTAAATACATACTTAGAAATATACTCTCTATAAGGTTATTACAAAATTCATATATGATAAAATTAAAATTCAAAATACCTATTTCGTTCATTATTGTTCTCCTAACGCTTTACATGTTGTACACATTTTTAAAACGGCAATTTCTCATATACTGGCTAATCGATGTAAAAGCACGCTCCTTGCTTTTCTGGACTCCTCGTGCTCGTTGTAAATGGTGCAACCAAATATTGGCACCAACCGACCGACACAGTGATTGCGCATTGCTCCCGGCCCCGGACCGGCGTCGGCACCGACATCAGTGGACGTAATGAGCAGTTTTTCAAAAGTCTGTTGGTTTCAAAAAGCATCAATAGATGGCGGTCTCATCGTTTTGTTAGGTCCATCTTGATCCTAGTGTCCATGATACGAACTGACTCAGTCTTTATGTTTGTTTTGTTTGCAATAAATTATCCTCGAATATTGTTGAAAACTATTGATAAATACAATATTATCCAGTACAACGTACCCAGTGTTTATATCCTCTTTGCTAAGTACCTATTTCAAACGATCGTCAATTACCAAAATTATCGGGGCGCCATCTAGAGAGTGGTTAGGAATGCTTTAGATACCTAATAGAAAACCGCACTAACATGGCTTCGACAGGCGATCTCGGTGATGGCGGTGGCGATGTTAGCCCGGGGCCGGTGTCGGGCCGGGCCGACCAACGCCCATTAGCACTCAACGCGTTCGGTTACAAAGTTCTGGCATAGTTGATCGAAGGTTACAAATGTTTTAAAGAAAGAAAGAAAGAAAACATTTATTACAAGGACGCCACGACATGATAATTTGCAATACAATTATATTTAACACAAAAAAAAAATGGTACATAAAACACGGGGACAATTATATGGTTTTGTGGTGTTGAAGTGTGGTGTGGATAGATAGACGCTAGTTTGCCCTCATAATTTTTGTTTTTCCGCTCTATAGTTACTTTCTCAGGTAACCAACAAGAATTAGAAGATTAGTTTAGAAGATAACAGTCATAACTTGATGAGGTTAAACATTTGCGTAGCCAGTAAGCGTAGTGGCGCGCGTAGCAAAAGGCATCCCAATGTGCCTTTTTCATTTGGCGCTTTACACGTACGAACAGTGAAACATGCCTGCCTGACTATGATGAGGCTTGTCAACAGTGTTAAGAGAGAGAGCTGTTGACACAAAGAAATTATGAATATTTTTTACAAGTCTACGAAAATGCGTACTTAAAAATTACATAATATGGAGATTGATGGCACCTCATAAAATTTATCAGGCCGGATAGGATTCTTCGTTGTCTAGCCGCGCCACAACATCAAGGCTGCCCGTCCCAATTCACCCCGGAGTCGCTAGATTTGTTCCGTGGTACAAACACTAGGACTCCATAAGTACTTGGAGACAGCTTTGAGTAAAAATCAAGGAAAATCCCAATCACATCATGTCGATTCGAGTCGACTCTTTCGAAACATGCTCTCCTGGTACAAAAGCGACGCAACAAATCCGAAAACACGTAACTGCAATCGAAACGGAACGAGTGACGACGACAGACGACTCTGGACTAAATAATAAAGGTACCTATGGAGAAATGAGTAATTTTTTGGGAAAAGTATCAGTATGAAGATCAGTATAGTTGATCCAAGGGAAAAAGGTAAAGAAGATGTTCACCAAACTGAAGTATTATAATAATACAAAAAGAATTGGCTTGATTGCCACAAAGTGTATTTTTCTGTAGCCTCCTTATTGTTGGCATGTCAGTTATCTACCATGCCACGTTATCGCACTCTGTTGTTGTCTCATTTAACATACTTTACGGGATGCTAATAGATGCGATCTATGATATTGGGCGCAGCGTTTTCCATTGTTATATTTATAGCACTGCGATCTCCAACTCGCCTGCCAAGCGTGGAGATTAAGGCAATAACCTCCTCTTTCGTGGGAGAGGCCCTAAGTCCTGCAGTGGACGGTTATGGACTGTGATGATGATGACATTGGTCTGGTCGGTGGTTGGTGCTCTCCTGAAAACCACACGGACCACCGGGTCACCTGATGGCAAGTTATCACCGTCGACAATGCGTGTACGTCCGCAACACTCGTGAATCGCAAACGCGTTGCCGCCCGTAGGGAATACTATTGGATTCTCATGTAGGGTTACAGAAGCCGTTATCTGCATATAATAATAGGCCATAAATACCCAGGGCTCTAAACTGTTCCATCAGTCTCCGGGTCCCCAGCGGAAGACCTTGGTTAACCTCGCTTCGCTAACAGTATTAGGAGGCACACCCAACAAGTGACGAGCTCGTTGCGTTCTAAAGTTCGAATAGCCTTAAAGTACGAAGCGGCCACCCATCCAGTTTCCGGACATTGCGAACATTACTTAACCTAGTGTAACGGTTTCGCAAGCACGCTACCACTAGGCCAGTGCCGCGTTCTTTGTTTGGCAGTACACAAACCCATATTTAAATATCAAGCGCACTTGACATGCATTTTGATTTTAGGTGGAGATTCTTTACTCGAAATTATGGGCTATCCCTACCTATGGTATAGCATCTTAACTTCCGAGAGGATGGACCGGTTTCGTTGCGGTTAGCGCTCCGCTCCCTGCCTTCGCAAAGGTTCAATTTATTAATAACCTAGCTTGTGAATGAGCGTAGATAATTGATACACATGAATATCCGTTACTTAGCTTTGAAAATTTATAAGCGGAATAATAATAATTATGAGGACACGCTTCTTCTCGCCTCTTCTCGAAAAATAAAGCTCTCTTCTCAATCTTCTCTCTTTTTTTCTATGCCAAAGTGCCCAACAAGTCCTTTGTAATGTACAGAACGCGGGCAAGTGTGCCAATAACAACTGTGTCGGTTGGTGCCAATAACTGGTTGCAACATTTACAGCGAACACCAGGAGTCCAGAAATGCATGGAGTGTTTTTATTTTTAGCAGACATCACGTACTTATTACAAAATGTAAGGTTATCAGAGGAAGCGATAAGTTACAAAATTATAAAAGTAAGCAGAATAAATAAGTGATAAAAGTTTGCGAAATTACAGGCATGAGGCATTTCATCGTAGTCCTCACAGTGACAACGCACCTGCATTTTTGTTACCTGCAACCTAAATATATGAATTGTAGATGTTGGGCGACAGTTGCCACTTACCATCAGGTGGGCTGTTTGCTTGTTTGCAACTGAATAACATTAAAAAAGTTGTTGACTTCCATTCCGATCACTTGATCGAATCGATGATTAATGTATATCTATTTGGTATCCAGCGTCCACAGCAGCTATCATGAGGATCGATATTGAACTTGGTGGTTAACTTCGGAATACTTCCCGAACTTCTCTGTTTCTTCTCCTCTTAACTATCCACGAAGCTTTTGTTAGCGCATTAAACCAGCATTAACGTTTATTTAACCAACTTGAAAATATTAAAAAAATAAATATGGAGATAAGAGTACTTAGCTGGTGTCTCAAACACCAATCAACCTCTTGGCTGGGTGTCGTAAAAGGTGACCAATGTCTTAGGCCGGAAAATAGGCAACAGCGTGTTCTAGTGTATATTTTAAACACTGAGTCTCCAACCCGACTGCCAAGCGTGGATCATGGCAATGGCGTCCACGGATGTGAAGTCTATCAATGGCCTGTTATATGGGCTGTTCATGAGTCATGTTTTCGTTAATATTTCTCTTTTCTCCGTTCTATATTCATATTTTTTTACGAATTAATTTATTCAGTATTTTCTATACCACTAAGGTGGTACAGGCCTTAGTAGTACTTTGACAAAATAAGAAACACTTCGTCCAAGAAATAAATACATACACACATGCTATACATACTATTAAAAATTGTTCGTTTTCTTGCCACACGACAAGATTACTTACTAATTACTGATGGAACCGCAGCGCGCGCGTTGCTCGTCCCAATTTACCCCGGAGCCGCTAGATTTGTTCCGTGGTACAGTACTAGGATATCATAAAGAGTTGGAGACAGCTCGCTTACACATCATGAATATAATCTGTAGAACCAATCGCACCAAAAACACATATGTTAAATAAGGCCCCCAACACACTATTATCCTGAATTATCAATTCCCCTGTTTTGTATTTAGACTCAGTATCTCACTTCGCGTCAATAACCGCTGCGGACGAAGGGTAACAGCTAATAATAAATAAATTATATACAATAAAAGATATGTGCAAGCAAGCTGCGGTGACTGCTTACCATCAGGCAGTACGTAAGCTTGTTTGCCAACTTAGTAGTATAAAAAAAAAGCTGCCTAGCCTAATTTAAAATCTTAGAGAATTTGGTTTAGGGTGTAATGGGTAGGTAACGTAGCTATTTTCTTTGTTTGGTGAGATTTTACTCATTTTAAATTCTAAGACATGTCTAGTCATGCAGGAACTTGGAGTGCGGCAGGAACTGCCATGCGCCTCGATATTTTATCAAGGTAAGGAATCTATTAAGCCCGAGAAATCCGACTGGGTGTATGTATACAACTAACTTATTTATTTATGCCGTCAGCAATAAATAATGTTAGACCATCCACACACAGGATGCTTGTTGAACATCATAATCAATGCGATACCTTTGTACATACAACAAGTGAGCAATAAATAAATTGAAAATCAATTAAAAACCAGAGAACATTTACTTTACTGCGTAATTTCGCCGCCTACAAGCTAGCCGTTTGGCAAACATACTAGATGTCCAAACCGTTATTTCCCTTAGGATGGAAGTCATGAGGTTGACATTAAACAAAAAATATTAAACGTAAATATTTACAAAAGTGTTTTCATGGGCCTTTGGGCCACAGAGTTATTAGCTGTTATCCGTAATGTAGGCCTCGACGAGTACTACCATTTCTCTTTAGGAACTCATGTTCTAGGACCAATAGGTTTACAGTTAGTACAGTTTTAAGTTTGACAGCTGTCATACGAAATGTAGACCTCGACGAGTACTATCATATTTCTTTAGGATCTAGTCATGTAGGACCAATCGTTTGCGAACTCTTTAGTCTGTTT
This sequence comes from Blastobasis adustella, assembly GCA_907269095.1. Lineage (NCBI taxonomy): Eukaryota > Metazoa > Arthropoda > Insecta > Lepidoptera > Blastobasidae > Blastobasis > Blastobasis adustella. The sequence goes on from OU026132.1 coordinate 7,948,370, forward strand.
TGTTGGACAAAGAGCCGTATTTTAATAATTATGTCGACTCGACGCGACGTTTGTCGTACAAACGTTCAGTAGACCAAAAGGTATTTTGACAATTACTTTTCGGATTGTACGAATTACCCCAAAACAATACCAAATTCACAGTAAAGATATTTCTACAATAACGGCAACACCAAACATGACACTTGTCAATTTAGAATGACGGTGATTATGCCAATAACTTTGTGTTTAGACTGTTAGAAAGGGACACAGGACTATCGATGGTGACTCTCGCTCGGCCCGGCTTTTGTCTTAGAAGCGCTCAGTCCCTTTTCGGTAATAAGTCCATGAGTAAAATGCAACCAAACGTCATGTTGACGATCAATTTTGTTGTCAAGACACATTTGTAAACAAACGATTTCAGTTTATTTATGAAATCGTTTGTTTAAATATTTTGAAGTTCATCAGTTTCAGTCTCTGCCTACGCCTATGGAATACGGGCGTGCAATATTCATTCAAAATATTGCAGTGTTTATTTACATTGTCAGAGATATTTACAATATTTACATAATTTAAAAATATAGTAACAAATATTTATACACAAAAAAAAGCACTATGCTTATTTAACGATAAAAAATTTGCCCAAGATCCTAGTAACCGGATAAGTGACCAGAGAAGGCTGGCCGCATTACCCCGCTGGATAGCGAGGCTAATTGCAATGCTTACTTCATTATACTTATTATATATAGGTGTCGTATTTATATATATTTATTAGCTAGTCAATGCAAAAAAGTGATTCACCAAGGGCCATCATTTCAATAATGATTAACAAACAGTAATAAAAGAAATATGATTAGAGTATTGTTATGACTTGGTTTACGCTACTGTTTCTCGTTTTTTTTTTCCATTCTACAAGGATAGCATGAGTATTTGTTACCTAAATAATTTCTACGCAAAGTGTACTAAGAAGCTACTCACCGAAGTTTCAATTGAGCCATGTGTACTAGTGTCACATAAACGGAGAGAAGTGAGTAGATACTTGTTTTCAACTAAACTCGCGTTCTTTACACATATTGTTTATTATACTGAACGAGACTCACACGCGACGTAGTTTTTGATTTGTTTTCCCGACATTTCGGTAGGGTTACACCCACCGTCGTCACGAGAAGACAGTAGTCTAGTAGTGTTCAGGTTTGAAGGATAAGTAAGCCAGAATGAATTCTTTCAAGTTTATTAATTTGACCATTTTATACACATCAAAGCGACTTCATAACCAGTCCCGAAAATCCAAGACCTCTAGCGTCTGTAACAGCTTTGCGAAAGAGTTGAGCCCAACTTTTTCCCAGAAACGTCCGTAAACGTCTAGTCTCAGAGCAACGTAATGCGTCTGTGAAGTATTTTCTTCTTACACCACAGTCCATTGCTAAGCACAGGCCTCCTCCCACGTCTTCCACACCGATCGACTCTGTGCTTCTTGCATCCATCAGCCTCCCACGATCTCCACGATGTCGTCCGTCCATCTCCTGGGGGCCTGTCCCATGCTGCGCTTGCCTTTCCGCCTCATAGGCCATCGGTTCTGCAAGCTACGTCGCCTGCCCATTGCCACTTCAGCCTTTAGTTGTTGAACTTAGTTCTGCTACGGAAGCTACGGATATCTTCATTTCTAATCCTGTTACGTGAGAAACTCGTTGCCACCTTATGAGGCCCTTGATGAGGCACTACGTCTCTGATCCGTTAGCCATCACTGCAAAACACTGCTGGCAAAAGGCTTCCCCAAGCCTGATGGTAGATACAGACTACACGAATGCTTTAACTATAAAAACATATAAAAGAACTAGTCATGGATTTGACCGTCATGTCAAATGATGGTAAGTGACGATACGGCCTAAGATGGAGCATTCCTGTCTAAGAACAACCTACACACTCTAGCCTTAAAGGCGTCCAATGATCAGGGACTCGCAAGCAACACGTTTGATTCCATATTAAAGGTTGAACCAAAGCGGTATTAAACAATACATATTATGGCTTGATGATAAGTATTGCCCATTTCGTTTACATCATTTACGTCGCAAAAGGACATTGTGCGTTTAGTTCAGCTCCTTATGCGGTAACATTTCGCTTTACATCCATATTCGCTAATCTTCCTCGATAATCATCAAATTGAAAGCGAGTGTTAATAAAAGAAGGCATTAATCACCGATAGCCGTAAACTTATAGATAAAAGAGAAGGGATAAAATATTTCTTTCAAGAACATACGAAAAATCAAACGCATAATATAGAAAACGCAGTGCACGAGCCAATTGTCCGATATAAGGACGAAGGCGATGGAATAATAAATAATAATGAATGAGTTACAGAGATTAAATTTGTTACCTAACCTCGCAAAGATACTAGGAGCACATACGTATCCAAGAGTATGCGGTATGCTGCCGCGCACGCCGCACAAGGCAAGTCATCTGTCATAATCACAATTCAAGTATTTTTGTTATTGCTCGACAGATGGCGCAAAGTGCTACGTGGGATTGGATTAAATTGATGTGTTGTGCACGCTACAAATCATGTCACGCGCGTAGTTTTCTTTATTTACGTTAACAAGGCGTTACATAAATTTTGCGGGGCTATTTGTAATAAAAGAATGTAACTATAACTGTCGGCCGTAACATCTACGATTCGTGCATTTAGGGCTTTTGTTTTGTTGTCTAATCGAAGATTACCATTTTAACTACTCCGAATTGCAAGTCACAGACTCACAGCCGAACATGTTTAAAGTATTTTAATGTAACACCATTTTACCTGTGCTTCCACAAATACATACAAAAATTAATTGAAGCAGTACATCCGTCAAATGACAAAGACCGACGGTAACCTGTTTCTACCTATAAAAATATTGTAAATCTGGCGTTAATTTTTAAACCGAAAATTGGATAAAAACAAACAAAGTGGACATTATTCTGTGTTTCCGTAACATCACAGAAACTAACAAACAAAGATATCCTGCGTATGACGTGCAGCTTTAACAACCTATCAACCGGCGCGGCGATAGAAATAAGCACGAGATGACACATCAATTTACTACCACGTGCTACTACTTACCACATAGTAAACCTACCATTCGACAGTGGCTAGACTGGCTAGCTACCACGCTATGCGATCTTGGTACACGTTTCCCCGCGCGGTGCTACGGCTGTAGCACGGGCGCGCTCGGAACGGCAACGCGTGCCCGAACACCTCCGCCCATGCTCTGCGCGCCTGGTAATTCGTGACGCAATGACAACGCGACGGTGGTACACAGTGGATCGCTTTGTACGGCCGACTGTTCCACTTGGTTGCACGGTTATTTGCACCGCCCGTTTTTACTTAGGTCGCCTCAACTGTATGTTGGGGAGATTCAGTAAAATGTCCCTCAGAAACAAGCGAACCCTCTACAAGGTGTGCATCCGACCGGTGTTGACTTACGCATCCCCCGTCTTCGCTCACGCGAGCTCCCTCGTCATTGAGAAACTGCAAATTGTGCAGAATATCTTCTGCCGTAGGGCAACGGCGGCTCCATGGTACGTCCGCAATGCGGACCTACATAGAGACATGGACCTGCCTACCCTGCAGCAGTTTCTCAAAACACTCTCCGAGACCTATTTCAAGGCCGCGGAAGTGCATCCCAACCCACTCGTGCGAGAGGCAGCAGCCTACTCTCCCCGCCCGGTCTCCGGCCACGTGATCCGGAGGCCGAGACACGTCCTCACGGACCCCCCCAACGACCTGTCGAGCGCTCTGAACCTCCTCCTGGAGGCTCAGGTCGACCCGACACAGCCCCTCCCTGCCGTTTCAGCGGCCCCCGTAGGCCCCCAATTCCAGTCCACAGCAGCGGGACCCCCTTCAGGGGTCACGCTATTAGTTCTCCAGTGTACGCTCCGTAAGGAGTGACGCTGAGCGCACCCCGTCCCTACGGGGTGTAGCATCCGATGAAACCTGAAAGGCCCTTCCGGCTACAGGTGCTCCCAGGGGGTGTTTAGTACGTATGCGCCTAGGTCTTTTTTGGCGAGTCGTGCATAACCAGCTGGCCAGCCGGCTGGTACTCATGAGAGTTCACCTCCTCCCTCCCAACCGCTATACCGGAGGGTGCCCATTTCCCTTTGCGTTGGGCGCAAAAAAAAAAAAAAAAAAAAAACCCGTTAATTGTTGTATTGTATGTATTGAAAGTAGCTACTTTAGATTTTCTTCTTTATTTCGACACGATTTTACATCTGAATATGGTAAGTGATAGGTGATCTTCAGGTGACCCGTTTCTCTATAAAAAACTTATCCGACAGTGAAAGTCGGATAACCCCCGACCAAGTTTACATATACTCAAATATTTTCCAAACTACTGAACCGATTTAATAAAAGAAAGCTAAGAAGTAGGTAACTCGATTAAACTGGCTAGAGAAAACCGAATATTAATGTGGAACAGGCAAAAGCTACACACCTTGGAATCGTAGCTTGTATGGGATTCTTGCTGTTTAAATATCAAACTTTTTGGTCATTGTCAACAAAGTCAACAAAGTGCATTACTTACCGCAGTTACCACTTCAAGGACATTTTCTTTCGCGACTACAGAAATTAAGGGTATCTATGTTTAAGGGATTATTACGAGAGAAACACCATTGCCAACAAACTGTTATGCAGTTTGGCAGGGTAATTAGAAGTAAGGCTGAATGTACGAAACACTGTAAGGATGGTTGTCGAGATGGTTTCATTAAATTCGTTTCAGTAGCTTAGAACATATTTGGGTAAATGTAAACTTGGTCGGGAATGGTCCAACTTTTTCTGTCGATAAGGTTGTAATGAATAACAAATTATACCTACCACGATTGCTTTATATCTATCTATAAACCTTTCAGCTAATGCACAGAAATACGATTCCTATGGTAAGTAACGCATTTACACTCTTATAGCATACAGGAAGAAAGCAATATGCAATATACCATACCACACCAGCACCGCAATACTACTAGGTGGTTGGAGTGTCCCAACCTAGCTAGATATAGCGAGCGTTATATTGTGGTGATACGGGCTGGAGCCCCGCCGCTACGGGCCGGGCGGCCGCCTCGCGATGCGCTCTTGTTGAATGCGCTAGGGTTGGATACCGTTAGTTCTACAATTATATCGATGCTTCTACGTCGTCGTGGATTTCTTTTATGTGGAAAATTCGACAGCTTTGTAAGGTATGGCACGAAATAAAGCTTGGGGTTGGACCTATTTTGTGGAGAATTTTTCTTTATTGCCTTGGGAGGCACACAGACGGACGGTGTACTTGATGGAAAGCGGCCACCGGCGTCCTGGACATCTACAACCTAAGATGCGGATACGGCGCCGGCCGTAAAGAGACGTACGGTTCCTCTACAGGTACCTCAAAAGGTACCTTTGAAGAACCCCATGTTGTATTGCAAAGGAAAGACCTAACGAGCTCATTCCACATCTTGCACGTGCGCGGTAAAAAGCCTCCGTTAGTTGGATGCCAGGCATCTAGATGGTGACACAATGTCATGCGTCCACCTTAGTTTGTGACTCCAAGCATTGGTGTTTTGTTCTTGTTTTAAGGACATGAGGCAGCTCGTCACAGAGAGAATACTCAAGTTCTACGTTTTCTGTGAAATCTCTTACAGGGTGTAATTAATATTGCCTAGGTAGGCAAACGGTCAGACAGTCCGAAAGGTCAAAAACTGGTCGACGTCCGTCGCCTAGGAGTTAAGCAGCAGCAGTGTAGTGCCCAGTACATGGATTATTCCCAAAATAATGGAGAAATGAAATAGGTACTTATGTTTTAACTGATAACGAAATTAACATCAATTATCATTTCAATCAAGTACAATAGTAGGACATTTATTCATATGTCATTAGTACCTAGCGCGGTTTTGTCTGATCACTATTCTGTTATCATGATCACGAGTAGACAGGTAACATTCTACGATATTAAACAACAAATTACAGCTCATTTAAGTATTTATTTATTTACGTAAGTGTAGAAGAATATCTACACTTATGTAAATCATGCTAAGATTTTGTTGATTTACAAGTTCCATTGCTGTTTGCACGCAGACTCGTGGTGCCATGAGATCCTGCAGTTGGTGATGAGCGTGGTCCTTGTCTTCTCAATCACAGGATCCCATGCAGGTGAAATTTCCGATGAGTACAGTTTACCTACAGATTAACTAATAATTCGTATTATAAAAACGAGTAGTCTGATTATCTGGGTACAAGTTTTGTAAAGCTGTTTATTAAAGGTGAATCACAGAATAATGATACTGGCGGAAGTGGAAAATAATTTGAATACTGCTCATACTACCGACCTCCTCACGTATTATGCTTTCCTGGTACAATCGTGGCATTTAGTGGCATTTTAGCTACGACTACAGCACGATAGATAGCAAGTTATGCATATAAAAAAAATCTATGTATAGTGAGTGCGCGACACGTCAGCTGGTGCCGTGCTGTCTGTGCGCGGCGCGCGCGTGTAGGCGCAGTCGAACTGACATTTCACCTAACTTATGTATTTCTAGTACGTCCCGTGGCATATTGTGGCATTTAAGCCAAATCCATCGAAGTCTTTTTTACTACATGAGTTTCAAATGTGCGTCATTTCGGCCATAAAGAAGGCTTGGCGCAGGGCGGCTTTGGTTGTCTATCTGTCCATCTGCAATGGTTTATTCTTTTGTACTTAAAATACTGACTGCTCTTATCGTCTGTATTATTCGCGCTTGTGCCGAAACAAATTCAAAATTATACCGGAGACACGGTTCACGGCGATTTCAAAATGTTATCCATAGGAACAGGCATTGAACGCTGTGCCTGTGTTCACTCGTCATTGGCTAGTGAATAGTCTGTTTCTAGACATGCACCTTTTCTTTGGGAATTAATGACTCAGTGTTTATAAAATTTACAAGTTTTATAATACGAGAATTGTCATTTTTTTGACGAATTGTCGACTTAACAGGTTTTATGAAATAGGGCCCAGGTGAGATGGCGGTCAAATCCTGGCTACAAGTATACTTCTACATACCTACTTACATTTTCTATCAAATGGGTTTCTTACAAATTACAAATTAATTTGATGATTTAGGAAAACAAATATTCTGTAATAAAACACCTTTAGATTATTTACGTAATTAGACCGGGTTCGATTCCTGGTTGTGTGGGTTGTTTACAAAAGAATAGAATACATAGTTGTTATTTTTTCATATGTAGGTACCTAAGCCAATCGTAAAACTAAACTCTGACCGATTACCCTATTTTCTTTTTTTACTTATAATACTAAAGGGCCCCACACATTAACAGTCCGCCTGCAGTCTCTGGTCGTATCGTGCGACCTGCCGTCCTAGGCCAATAACGTCTACACACTAAAGCGATTATTGCCTGTCGGCAATGGCCCGGCTGCGACGTCTGCGACTACACACTAGCAGTTTTAAGTCGGCAGTTTTTGTAAAACTGAAGGCACTCGCCTGACTGTAGACAGGCCGCCGGCCGACTACCTCCTAATGTGTGTTTTTTTGACCTCCTTTTGTGTGTTTTGTTGCGATTAACTGACAGACTAATATCGTCAGGCAAACTGGGGTCCTTAAGGATCATCGGGGGCCTAATGACTAATTATGGCTTACGGCAGCGAGTCCGCTTCGTAAACGAGATGTACCGATTTCGATTCCCACTGCCGCCATGTTAAGTCTGAGTAAGCATTGAAAACATCGTGACGAATGGATATTCTCCATTGAGTATATAATCCATAGAGATAACTTTCCCATCGACAAGCGGCCACTCGAAGTGCATCACTAGCGACATGTACCGGCCGCCCCGCCCCGCCCCCCGCGGCTTATCTGCCGAGGAAGCCAGAGTTTTCATCTCGCCCGCCCGCCGCCGCCGCCGCTTTTTTTCTGACACCTTCTATACGTACACTATAAGTTTCTCACAGCCTGTACATGTTTAAATAGGTATAGAGAGTATTAGATACAGTACCAGTATTCTGTAGCTTAGGTACATACAGTATATTATTCTGTGGTGTAAAATATTAGTAACATGTAGCAACCGGGGGTATTATTTTATTGCAGCATGTAGGTAGTAATTTTTGGTAACTAGGGTTATCTTTGTTACTCTAGGCGAGCAGTTGGTTCAATTTTTATAATAATAATGATCAGTTTATTTCAAGCTAAAAATATACAGATTTACATAAGTATAATGCTCATTGCCCATGCTTAAAACACTATGTGTTAGTACTTATTTAATACAAATTATAACATATTATTTTGACCGCGTCAGACCTAATCAGGGGTGATGCGCGCGCTTATTTGCCGGTGGCTCATTTGGGCGCGCGCATGTCTTGACACCCACAAATCCTGTTTGTCCCTAGCACTCTCCCTTAACGGGCTGACGCCACTGCACAACTTTCTGCCCCGTCGGCCAGCTCCCCTCCTTCTTCTCTGTATCCACCTTCTCTCTCTTCTGCTGCTCCTACTCTTCCTCCATTCTCCTCTCGCGATGCCATGCACACGCGAATTCCCGCAGCCGCGCGAAGTTCGCCTCCGACGACACAAGGTCCGCGAAGTAGACTGGGCCCGCTTCCTTCCGCTCTAACCCGGCAAGCATGATGCTGCGCTCCTGCTCGTACATCTCGCACTCCCACAGAATGTGGTCCCTAATCTCTAGCTCCCCGCATGAGCACTCCGCTGAGTCACTCAATCCAAGCGCCCACAATCGCGCTCTAAACGCGCCGTGGCCGGTCAACATCTGGGAAACAACATAATCAGGCTTCACCCACGTGGCCCCCAATCTCTCGCGTAAGCGCGGGAAGAAGCGCTTGAGATCCGAGCCCTTCTCCTCGGCATCCCAACACTCCTGCCAGGCGTCCAGCGCCTCATCATAGGCGACCTTCTTCAGTGCGGTTACCTCCCTCCCCGCCAACCCGTCACGACTCGCTCCCACCTTTCCCGTCCTCCCCATCTCCAGGTCCGCGGGCAGTACGCCAGCAAGCACCGCCAGAGCGGCAGTACTTGTGGTACGGTACGCCTTCGTTAGAAGGATCAGTGCCGGGCGCTGAGTTCTGAGCAGACGACTCTTCACCACGTAAAACCCAACTCTACCGCACCATACTGAGGCAGCGTACGTCACCGTAGCGACGTACGTGCCAAAGTGCAGTATCCTAAGCGCCCTGTATCTAATACCCCACGACGACGTCGAAACCCTTGCCACCTTCCCGAAGCATCTTGCCGCCCTATTCCCCATATCCTGCGCGTGGGCCGCGAACGAGTGCGTCTCATCTAACGTCACCCCCAAAACCTTGACGGTCGTGACACTCCTGATTGATTCCCCTCCTAGGCGTCGCAAAGGAGGACGTTTGAATTTCCCTTTGAGGGTGATCGTTGCAATCTTCGCCGGAGCGAAGTCCAACTTATTCCTGAGGCCGCACTCTGTTGCCAGGCGCAAGGCCTCAGTCCCATGCCGCTCAATTTCCGCTCTGGAGTTTGCATCAATCAGCAGTGTCACGTCGTCAGCGTAGGCCACGGCCCGTACGCCCTCCGGCCACGGAAGGCGCAGCAGGTCGTCCATCAATATATTCCACAATGTGGGCCCCAAGACCGAGCCCTGGGGGCACCCCATCGTGGAAGTTTTCCACACGCACTGACCCCCCGCCCACATTCCCACGCGCCTATTACCGAAATACGAGCAGAACATGCGATACATGTTCGGCAGCCACCCTGCTTTAGCTTGAGCAGCACCATGGGCCACCATGCGTTGTCGAAAGCCCCGGAGATGTCCAGCATGATGGCCTGGACGTACTTGCAATAAGACGCCCGTGCTGTCTCAAGTATGGCGTTAAGCGCCGTTACAGTATATCGTCCCCTAACGAACCCATGCTGGCCGTCGGATATGTGAGAGTAGAGACCCGGCGTACACTCGCACATTACCCTTTCGAGCACCTTCTCGAGGACAGGAAGGAGGGTCACGGGTCTATAGCCTTTGGGGTCAGTCAAAGCCTTCCCATTCCCCTTCGGAAGGACCACCAACCTACCTAGTTGCCAGATACTTGGAAACACTCCTTCTCGCACGCACTTCGCCATGAGCTCGGTGATCTCTGCGGCGGATACTCTCCAAGCCGCCTTGATAATGCGCGCGGTGATCCCGTCTACCCCTGGGGCCTTATTTGGTAGTTCCTTCACGATGCGTCCTATCGTTAATCCGTTCAGCGGTTCAGAGTCCCGGCCAGATGGTAGGCAAGATGCTGCTACCCTAACCTCCCTGTGATATTCAGAGTCCGTCGCTGGTGCGTCATCCGGACACATCACCTTCAAAACACTGCCCAACGCCAAGTCGGCGTCCCCGGCGAAACCGTCTGTTAGCGTCTTTATGACGTTTGCGGGCGGACGCACACGACCGCTAGCAGCCCTGTACGCCAACCCCCAAGGATCGTCGTTCTTACTGTTCGCCAATTGCTGGAAGTGGTTAGATTCAACTTTTCGCGTGGCCCTTCGGTACTTGGCGCGTTCAACATGGAAGCGAGTCTTGCACGCTTCCTCCACTGTCCCTTCTGCACGCCTACTCTCTTGCCACGCTCTTCTAGCCCGATTATGCTGCCTCCTCAGTGGGTCCAGCTCCCCGGTCCACCACTCGTAACCGGTTTGCGGTCGATTCCGCTTAACTCCCAGGCACTCCGCGGCTGTACGAGTCAGGGCTGCGGCAAAGTCGGCACATGCTTGCTCTGCAGGTTTTTGGAGGTTTAACCTCCCCACACGCGCTTGAAGCGTGCCCTGGAATCGATCCCAGTCCACTCCCCGGTCCCTGAAACGCTTCAGCTCTTCGCCTGGCTCTGCGTGGCGGCTTCGCGGGGCTGGGCACCCACTCCCCTCGACATCGAACACGATAAGTTCGTGGTCGCTCGTGCTAATTCTTTCCCGAACCCTCCAATTATTGACACGGACCCCTCGCGAGGCCAGTGTCACGTCAATGTTTGACTCCCCATTTACTGTTGTTTTAAATGTTGGCGGTTGGGCTGCCTCATTACAGATCTGTAAACCCCTGTCCGCTACGAATCCATAGCGGCCCGCCGCGCGTCGGTCTCCGCGCCTCGGCCGGTGTACTGCCGCTCCCTGCTGTGCCACCATGGGGAGTGGGTATTAGTATCTATGCAGTACAGGATCGGCTCTCCCTTTAATTGGTCCGCTACCTTGTCTAGGTGCGCCAAATGGGCCTCGATCCTGTCGCGTCCCCCCCCCCCCCCCCCCCCCCCCCGGCTATGATTTGCGCGACTTCGCAATGTGAAGTACACAGGTTACCGAGCACTACGATCGTTAGATTCAAATCGTTTATGTATATTCCGGCTTTTGCGCCAGTCTTGGCTTCCAAAATGCTCGGCAACCCGTGGTCCCCGCACAGTTCTTGGACTAGTACTATGTCTAGTCCGAGTTCCCTCGCAATTGAGGGCAACTCCTTCGTCGCCGCCTCTGCCCCCGCCAAATTCAGCTGGCCGACCGTTATTCTCCCCCTGGGCCTACGATCCATAATTGATTCGAGAAATGAGCGCACTCCAAGCCTGCTGTCGCGCCGGGCACTCCATAGCCGCCGTACTGTGGCCCTCGTGCGGTTTCCTAAACTGCCGGCACGTTGCACAGTCCGTCGCTGGCCTGGCACATTCTTTCGTGGTGTGGCCTTCCTCGCCACATCCTCCGCAGACCGCGGCCTTTGCCCGGCAGTACTTCTCCGCATGGCCGTACATCTGACAGCGCCTGCAGCAAGTCACCTCCACAAAATCTTCAACTAGGACCGAGTCCCACCCCAGGTACGCGCGCCCTTTCTCTACCAACATCTTCCTCAACCAGGGGCTGCACTCCAGCACCATCGTCACCCGCGCCAACCCCGATCGCGACTTCATAAACGCCATCTTGGCTTCCTTGTTGAAGTCCCCCCTCGACATCAGCTCCCTGACGTTCTGGTCATAGAGGTCCTCCATGACCCGAGCCACCCCCGCACCCTCCATGTTACGGAGCGCCACTAGGGGCCGCCTCTGTGTGGACTCCTTGACCACCAGAGTGGGGGGTAAGGCCGCCCTCAGGCGGTCCATGCCTTCCCGGCTTGTGGCCTCAATGATCACCCCCGCGTTCCCAATCCTCCTGAGTCGATATACCTTGCAGCCCACCTCAACGGGTCACCCGGACCGCTGGGTGCCGATATAGTTTTAGTATGCCAACAAAAATGTTCACGTGTAGTACTACACGTGAACATTTTTGCGCGTGGTGTTCGTGTATTGGCCGTGTGCCGGCAAAACAGCCGCCCGCCCCACACGCACACACGCCAACACCCAACCACACAAACAAACACACCAAATCTAACAAATACCTAAAAACCTAACCTATAGACGATAAGAGCAGTCAGTATTTTAAGTACAAAAGAATAAACCATTATAGACCACCAAAGCCGCCCTGCGCCAAGCCTTCTTTATGGCCGAAATGACGCACATTTGATAAACTCACGTGGATAAATAAGACTTACGATGGATTTGGCTTAAATGCCACAATATGCCACGGGACGTACTAGGAATACATGAGTCAGGTGAAATGTCAGTTCGACTGCGCCTATACGCGCGCGCCGCGCACAGACAGCACGGCACCAGCTAACGTGTCGCGCTCTCACTACATAGAGGAATTTTTTGTATCGCTATCGTGCTGTAGTCTGAGCCTGTTCAAGGCTAAAGTGAATAGGCTGTTCCTAGACATGCATGCTCCATCTTCACCAGGTGAAGCGGTCAAATGCGTGGCTAGTCTAAAAAAAATCTTAAAAAGAGATATTTCGTTACGTATGAGATTGCCGTTTTACTCATATAATTTGTTTTTAAATTGTTAGAGGATATTCATGCCAACAAACTCGCCTAAAAGCTCGACCAACCCGAAGACCGAGCGAAGTATACAAGGATAATTAAGGAGGCGGATTTCGGGCTCTCGAGCGGCGCGACAGCTTATTCGGGATTCACGCCAGGACGATGTCAGCCGACAATCTTAGAAGTATAAAAAGAACAGCGCTTCGTTCTTCCGATAACGATGTAATATGAGGTATTTTCTCTTCGGTGAGCAAAAACATCGTGATGAAACCTGCACATTCAGGCGACTGAATGTGTAACCATGATCCAATCTGGTCAGGTTACTCTGTAGCAGTACTGTAATTACCTGATTTGCCAAATCCTAGATCATGGTCAAGGCGGTCCCGGTTGTGCCCACACAACCGGGACTAATGTCCCGTTTAATTTAAACTTGAAAGCAGGGCGAGCCCCATTTTTTATAAGTAGGTAGACACGAATACTAACTATAATTAGATTTTCATTTTTTGATTTTTTACTAAATGGCGTCTGGTAATCGCGATATTGAATTTTGATCAATATCATGTATTTAGTAACACTCGCAGGATTAAGACAAATCAACAGACGTAAGAACCATCAAAGTCAGTCCACGCGTTTGATCTCTAGAGTGCCACAAAGGAACAAACATACATATATAGGCTGATAACCACATTACCCTCCTTTGCGTCGCGCAGTCGAGTACAAAATTAAATAATGATTTGTTATGTTCCGATTGATTTACGTTAGTATAAATGAATCTTTGTATGTTCCTTATTTAACAACAGTAATTGTTAACAATTGGGAATCGTTTTGCTTATGGGCAATTGTATTGCATTTGACTTCATCACCTGATGGGAAACGGCGATCATTATTATTTTTTATTATTTTTTATTAATGACAACCAACAAGACTAACACTAACAAAGTTATAGCATCCTATAGCTAAAAATATAGTTTCTTTCTAAGTGCAGCCTTAATAATAGGTTACCACGACATGGAATATATAATCAGCATGATCAGACGATATTTCAAGTTTAGCTCACAAAGACCTTCGTTCATAAAGAAGTCCGCCCCCGCTCGGGCCATCAAATTAGTCACGTTTGGCGGTACACGACGATTTTTAATTAAAACGTTCACTAAGCCACACCGGAAACGGAATATTCCTACCTCACTAATGAAACCCGTAATGTTAGCCTCAACTGCTCAGGGATTTGGACAAATTCCACGCGCTGCCGGCAAAATGTCTGGAACTTGGAAATGCCTTTATCAGGTTGCATTTTGATATTCTTGAATTACATAAACGTGTCCTTTAAGTTATTAAAGATTTAATATCATCATTCGAGCGGTCAATCACAGCTTCTGCCAGGGTCTGCCAGTACATGGATTATTCCCAAAATATTGGAGAAATGAAATAGGTACCTATGTTTTAACTGATAACGAAATTAACATCAATTATCATTACAATCAGGTACAATAGTAGGACATTTATTCATATGTCATTAGTACCGCGGTACGCGTAGTATGCGCGGTTTTGTCTGATCACATTTTTGTTATCATGATCACGGGTAGACAGGTAACATTCTAGGATATTGAAAAAAAACAATTACAGCTCATTTAAGTATTTATTTATTTACGTAAGTGTAGAGGAATACCTACACTTATGTAAATCATGCTAAGATTTTGTTGATTTACAAGTTCCATTGCTGTTTGCACGCAGACTCGTGGTGCCATGAGATCCTGCAGTTGGTGATGAGCGTGGTCCTTGTCTTCTCAATCACAGGATCCCATGCAGGCGAAATTTCCGATGAGTACAGATTTACTAATAATTCGTATTATAAAAACGAGTAGTCTGATTATCGCGGTACAAGTTTTGTAAAGCTGTTTATCAAAGGTGAATCACAGAATAATAATACTGAGTGCGCGACACGTCAGCTGGTGCCGTGCTGTCTGTGCGGGGCGCGCGCGTGTAGGCGCAGTCGAACTAACATTTCACCTAATTCATGTATTCCTAGTACGTCCCGTGGCATATTGTGGCATTTAAGCCAAATCTTATCTACGTGAGTTTATCAAATGTGCGTGTCATTTCGGTTCGTCATTTTGGCCATAAAGTATAGGCTTGGCGCAGGGCAGCTTTGGTTGTCTATCTGTCCATCTGTAATGGTTTATTCTTTTGTACTTAAAATACTGACTGCTCTTATCGTCTGTATTATTCGCGCTTGTGCCGAAACAAATTCAAAATAATACCGGAGACACGGTTCACGGCGATTTCAAAATGTTATCCATAGGAACAGGCATTGAACGCTGTGCCTGTGTTCACTCGTCATTGGCTATTGAATAGTCTGTTTCTAGACATGCACCTTTTCTTTAGGAATTAATGACTCGGTGTTTTAAAGACTTAAATATCATAAAACTACAATTATAAAATTTACAAGTTTTATAATACGAGAATTGTCATTTTTGACGAATTGACGACTTATCAGGTTTTATGAAATAGGGCAAAGGTGAGATGGCGGTCAAATCCTGGCTACAAGTATACTTCTACATATCTACTTACATTTTCTATCAAATGGGTTTCTTACAAATTACAAATTATTTTAATGATTTAGGAAAACAAATATTCTGTAAAAAAATACGTTTAGATTATTTATGTAATTAGACCGGGTTCGATTCCCGGTTGTGTGAGTTATTTACAAAAGAATAGAATACATAGTTGTTATTTTTTCATATGAAGGTACCTAAGCCAATCGTAAAACTAAACTCTGACCGATTACCAATAATTATATATAATACGATAAGCGATTATTGCCTGCCGGCAATGGCCTGCTGCGACGTCTGCGACTACACACTAGCAATTTTAAGTCGGCGGTTTTTGTAAAACTGAAGGCACTCGACTGACGGTAGACAGGCCGCCGGTAGACTACCTCCTAATGTGTGTTATTTTGACCTCAAGGCCAAGGACTGTTCGGCCGATAAATATCAAGCACACACTCTTATTTTAAAATTGTCGTCAGTCGGAAACCTTAAACGGAATTGTTAGTGTGTGACCTGTTGCGATTAACTGACAGATTAATATCGTCAGGCGAACTGGGGCCCTTAAGGATCGTCGGGGGCCTAATGGCTAATTATGGCTTACGGCAGCGGGTCCGCTTCGTAAACGAGATGTACCGATTTCAATCCCTACTGCCGCCATGTTATGTGTAAGTGAGCATTGAAAACATCGTGACGAGTTTTCTCATGAATCATTTACAAAACCGTATTAAAACTACGTAATCTAGAAGAAATTAGCCAATATAGGTACAGATATTATTTGGCAAAGTGGACCCTAAGCGGATCTTGTTGAGACGTTTTAAGTAGATAAAAAAAGTAGTATAAAAACTGAAAATCCCGACTGCTGTTAAAAAACTAAAAAGTTAGAAAAAAGAATGGTATAAGTAAATAGGTGTATAAACTGCAAACGTTAGTTTAATTTAAACTTGAAAGCAGGGCGAGCCCCTTTTTTTTATAAGTAGCTAGACACGGATACTAACTATGATTAGATTTTATTTTTTTATTTTTTACAATATAGCGTCTGGTAGTCGTGATATTGAGTTTTGATCAATATCATGTCATCAGTAACACTCGCAGGATTAAGACAAATCGATAGACGTAAAAACCATCAAAGTCAGTCTACGCGTTTGGTCTCTAGAATGCCACAAAGGAACAAACATACATACATAGGCTGATAAACACATTACCCTCCTTTGCGTCGCGCAGTCAAGTACAAAATTAAATAATTATTTGTTATGTTCCGATTGATTTACGCTAGTGAAAATAAATGAATCTTTGTATGTTCCTTCCCACACTAACATACGGTAGTGAATGTTGGGTATGGCAGAAGAGGAATGAAAGTAGAATAAATGCGGTTGAAATGAGGTCCCTTCCCAACTTCGGTTGAAGTATGTGGAGTGAAATTGAGTGATAGAGTGAAAAATATAGTGGTCCGTGAAAGGTGTGACATGAAAGATGATGTAGTATCAAAAATAGAAAGAGAAATGTTTAGATGGTTCGGGCATGTAGAGCGAAGACGCGAGACGAGAGAGGTATATAGCGCGAATCTGGAAAACCAGCACTTAAGAGGACGACCCAGGAAAACATTCACTGATCAGATCAGTAATGTTCTCAAAAAAGCTGGGGTCCGAAGTGGTAAGAATAAAAGGAGATGTATGAAAAGAGTTGTGGATATATGCGAGGCTAGGGAGTTGTGTCAGGACAGAGCAAAGTGGCAGTCAATAGTCTCTGCCTGCCCCACCTGTGGGACACAGGCGTGAGCTTTATGTATGTATGTATGTGATAGACGTAAGAACCATCAAAATCGGTCCACGCGTTTGGTCTCTAGAGTGCCACAAAGGAACAAACATACATACTGTAACACTCGGGAATCTGGGGGCTTTAAATAAAAACTAGTAGCTCGAGATAGAAGTTATTAAAGTTATATTTGTGAAAGTCAACTCAAGAATCTTATAAAATACATAAGACGTCTTACGTCTAATTCAAATGGAACCCATTTGAATTCCTGCCTAGCCAGTGCTATGTGCGCTCATAGAGACAGGCCAAAGACCCAAGTCCTGCTTGCTCCGAACTACCCAAGCTTACCAACCTCCTTCCTACATGTTACAACCTGCTTAACTGATTAAAGCCCCGGCTGCCCTATGGGAGCAGCAACCTTACCCGGAAGCCTACTTAACCTAAAGCCCCTCCAGGCATGAGCCCTCCGAACGCCTTCCTATGGGAGCAGCAACCGCACCTGGAAGCCTACTTAACCTAAAGCCCCTCCAGACATGAGGCCTCCAAACTCCTTCCTGTCTTGGGATTCGTCCTAACCTAGGGCCTGCCAGCACACATGCTACAATACATAGGCTGATAAACACATTACCCCCCTTTGCGTCGCGCAGTCGAGTATAAAATTTAATAATGATTTGTTATGTTCCGATTGATCTACGCTAGTATAAATTAAAATTTGTATGTTCCTTATTTAGTTCCTTACAGTAATTGTTAACAATTGGGAATCGTTTTCCTTATTGGCAATTGTATTGCATTTGACTTCATCACCTGATGGGACACGGCGATCATCAGCAAGATCAGACGATATTTCAAGTTTAGCTCACAAAGACCTTCGTTCATAAAGAAGTCCGCCCCCGCTCGGGCCATCGAATTAGTCATGTTTGGCGGTACACGACGATTTTTTATTATAACGTTCACTAAGCCACTCCGGAAACGGAATATTCCTACCTCAATAATGAAACCCGAAATGTTAGCCTCAACTGCTTAGGGATTTGGACAAATTCCTCGCGCTGCCGGCAAAATGTCTGGAACTTGGAAATGCCTTTTTCAAGCTGCGTTTTGAAATTCTTGAATTACTTAAACGTTTCCGTTAAGTTATTAAAGATTTAATATCATCATTATCATCATTCGAGCGGTCAATCACAGCTTCTGCCAGGGTCTGCCAGTACATGGATTATTCCCAAAATATTGGAGAAATGAAATAGGTTGTTATGTTTTAACTGATAACGAAATTAACATCAATTATCATTACAATCAGGTACAATAGTAGGACATTTATTCATATGTCATTATAGCCTAGCGCGGTTTTGTCTGATCACTTTTCTGTTATCATGATCACGGGTAGACACTGATCACTTTTCTGTTATCATGATTCTAGCATATTGAAAAATACGTGTGGCACTCGGGGATTGCCGCGGTAAAGCTATTGCATAGCATTTTTTATCAACTTATGCAATTATAATTTTTTTTTATTTATGCAGTATTTTTTTTTCTTTGTTATTAATTCAGGTTTTTTATTAACCATATACATACACGTTAAGGTTCAACTAGTCGCGGGCTCGAACTCACTCGTGGACGCGGCCAAAAAACACGCTGTCACACCTAGCATTGTGTCTAAAAGAGATAGAATCAGTTATGAGCAGTTAGCAGCTAGTCTACACGCATACATCTAGTCGCACGCACACAAACACCGTGCCGAAGCCTGCCGAACTGAACCGACGTTAGACGATGCACGGCTTTCAACGCTGCACCGCTGTGCCGTTTGGAGTGTTAGGTTTTTTTCGTTACGGAATTTCTTGATTCGGCCGCCGCGCTCAAAGCCCGCTATAAAAGATATGCAATATCTTAAAAAAAAATTACAGCTCATTAAAGTATTTATTTATTTACGTAAATGTAGAAAAATATCTACACTTATGTAAATCATGCTAAGATTTTGTTGATTCACAAGTTCCATTGCTGTTTGCACGCAGACTCGTGGTGTCATGAGATCCTGCAGTTGGGGATGAGCGTGGTCCTTATCTTCTCAATCACAGGATCCCGTGCCGGTGAATTTTCCGATGAGTACAGTTTACCTACAGATTTACCAATAATTCGTATTATGAAAACGAGTAGTCTGATTATCTGGATACAAGTTTTGTAAAGCTGTTTATCAAAGATGAATCACAGAATAATGATACTGGCGGAAGTGGAAAATAATTTGAATACTGCGCATACTACCGACCTCCTCATGTATTATGCTTTCCTGGAACAATCGTGGCATTTCGTGGCATTTTAGCTACGACTACAGCACGATAGCGATAGTCTTGCATATAAAAATAATCCTCTATGTAGTAAGTGCGCGACACGTCAGCTGGTGCCGTGCTGTCTGTGCGCGGCGCACGCGTGTAGGCGCAGTCGAACTGACATTTCACCTAACTCATGTATTCGTAGTACGTCCCGTGGCATATTGTGGCATTTAAGCCAAATCTTATCCACGTGAGTTTATCAATTGTGCGTGTCATTTCGGTTCGTCATTTCGGCCGTAAAGAAGGCTTGGCGCAGGGTGGCTTTGGTTGTCTATCTGTCCATCTGCAATGGTTTATTCTTTTGTACTTAAAATACTGACTGCTCTTATCGTCTGTATTATTCGCGCTTGAGTCGAAACAAATTCAAAATAATACCGGAGACACGGTTCACGGCGATTTCAAAATGTTATCCATAGGAACAGGCATTGAACGCTGTGCCTGTGTTCACTCGTCATTGGCTAGTGAATAGTCTGTTTCTAGACACGCACCTTTTCTTTAGGAATTAATGACTCGGTGTTTTAAAGACTTAAATATCATAAAACTACAATTATAAAATTTACAAGTTTTATAATACGAGAATTGTCATTTTTGACGAATTGACGACTTATCAGGTTTTATGAAATAGGGCAAAGGTGAGATGGCGGTCAAATCCTGGCTACAAGTATACTTCTACATATCTACTTACATTTTCTATGGGTTTCTTACAAATTATTTTGATGATTTAGGAAAACAAATATTCTGTAAAAAAACACGTTTAGATTATTTATGTAATTAGACCGGGTTCGATTCCCGGTTGTGTAAGTTATTTACAAAAGAATAGAATACATAGTTGTAATTTTTTCATATGTAGGTACCAAAGCCAATCGTAAAACTAAACTCTGACCGATTACCCTATTTTCTTTTTTTATTTATAATACTAAAGGGCCCCACAAACCTGCACATTCAGGCGACTGGATGTGTAACCAATATCCAATCTGGTCAGGTTCCCCTGATAGCAGGGTCATGGAGGTCAGATGGCAGTCGCTCCACTGTAATTACCTGACCTGCCAAATCCTGGATCATGGTCAAGGCGGACCCCGGGCTCTCGTTCTCGAGAGCACAACCGGGACATTAACGCCAAGATGATTATATTTTTTTTTACTAAAGGGCCCCACACATTAACAGTCCGCCTGCAGTCTCTGGTCGTATCGGGCGACCTGCCGTCCTAGGCCAATAACGTCTACACACTAAAGCGATTATTGCCTGCCGGCAATGGCCTGCTGCTACGTCTGCGACTACACACTAGCAGTTGTAAGTCGGCAGTTTTTGTAAAACTGAAGGCACTCAACTGACGGTAGACAGGCCGCCGGTCGACTACCTCCTAATGTGTGTTTTTTTGACCTCAAGGCCAAGGACTGTCCGGCCGATATCTATCAAGTAGACACACACTCTTATTTTAAAATTGTCGTCAGTCGGAAACCTTAAACGGAACTGTTAGTGTGTGACCTGTTGCGATTAACTGACAGATTAATATCGTCAGGCAAACTGGGGTCCTTAATGTCGGGGGCCTAATGGCTAATTATGGCTTACGGCAGCGAGTCCGCTTCGTAAACGAGATGTACCGATTTCGATCCCCACTGCCGCCATGTTAAGTGTGAGTAAGCATTGAAAACATCGTGACGAGGTTCCTCGTGAATCATTTACAAAACCGTATTAAAACTACGTAATCTAGAAGAAATTAGCCAAAATAGGTACAGACATTATTTGGCAAAGTGGACCCTAAGCGGATCTTGTTGAGACGTTTTAAGTAGATAAAAAAAGTAGTATAAAAACTGAAAATCCCGACTGCTGTTAAAAAACTAAAAAGTTAGAAACAAGAATGGTATAAGTAAATAGGTGTATAAAGTGCAAATGTTAGTTTAATTTAAACTTGAAAGCAGGGCGAGCCCCATTTTTTTATAAGTTGCTAGACACGGATACTAACTATAATTAGATTTTATTTTTTTATTTTTTACAAAATAGTGTCTGGTAGTCGCGATATTGAATTTTGATCAATATCATGTCTTCAGTAACACTCGCAGGATTAAGATAAATCGATAGACGTAAAAACCATCAAAGTCAGTCTACGCGTTTGGTCTCTAGACTGCCACAAAGGAACAAACATACATACATAGGCTGATAAACACATTACCCTCCTTTGCGTCGCGCAGTCAAGTTCAAAATTAAATAATGATTTGTTATGTTCCGATTGATTTACGCTAGTATAAATGAATCTTTGTATGTTCCTTCCCACACTAACATACGGTAGTGAATGTTGGGTATGGCAGAAGAGGAATGAAAGTAGAATAAATGCGGTTGAAATGAGGTCCCTTCCCAACTTCGGTCGGAGTATGTGTAGTGAAATTGAGTGATAGAGTGAAAAATATAGTGGTCCGGGAAAGGTGTGACATGAAAGATGATGTAGTATCAAAAATAGAAAGAGGGATGTTAAGATGGTTCGGGCATGTAGAGCGAATGGATGATAGACGATTGACGAGAGAGGTATATAGCGCGAATCTGGAAAACCAGCACTTAAGAGGACGACCCAGGAAAACATTCACTGATCAGATCAGTAATGTTCTCAAAAAAGCTGGGGTCCGAAGTGGTAAAAATAAAAGGAGATGTATGAAAAGAGTTGTGGATATATGCGAGGCTAGGGAGTTGTGTGAGGACAGAGCAAAGTGGCAGTCCATAGTCTCTGCCTACCCCACCTGTGGGACACAGGCGTGAGTATGTGATAGACGTAAGAACCATCAAAATCGGCCCACGCGTTTGGTCTCTAGAGTGCCACAAAGGAACAAACATACATACTGTAACACTCGGGAATGTGGGGGCTTTAAATAAAAACTAGTAGCTCGAGATAGAAGTTATTAAAGTTATATTTGTGAAAGTCAACTCAAGAATCCTATAAAATACATAAGACATCTTACGTCTAATTCAAATGGAACCCATTTGAATTCCTGCATAGCCAGTGCTATGTGCGCTCATAGAGACAGGCCAAAGACCCAAGTCCTGCTTGCTCCGAACTACCCAAGCTTACCAACCTCCTTCCTACATGTTTCAACCTGCTTAACTGATTAAAGCCCCGGCTGCCCTATGGGAGCAGCAACCTTACCCGGAAGCCAACTTAACCTAAAGCCCCTCCAGGCATGAGCCCTCCGAACGCCTTCCTATGGGAGCAGCAACCGCACCTGGAAGCCTACTTAACCTAAAGCCCCTCCAGACATGGGGCCTCCAAACGCCTTCCTGTCTTGGGTTTTTTATTGATATTAACCATATACATACACGTTAAGGTTCAACTAGTCGCGGGCTCGAACTCACTCGTGGACGCGGCCAAAAAGCACGCTGTCTCACCTAGCATTGTGTCTAAAAGAGATAGAATCAGTTATGAGCAGTTAGCAGCTAGTCTACACGCATACGTCTAGTCGCACGCACACAAACACCCTGCCGAAGCCTGCCGAACTGAAACGACGTTAGACGATGCACGGCTTTCAACGCTCGCTCAAAGCCCGCGATAAAAGCTATGCAAAGCTTAAAAAAAAATTACAGCTCATTGAAGTATTTATTTATTTACGTAAATGTAGAAGAATATCTACACTTATGTAAATCATGCTAAGATTTTGTTGATTCACAAGTTCCATTGCTGTTGCACGCAGACTCGTGGTGTCATGAGTTCTCAATCACAGGATCCCGTGCCGGTGAATTTTCCGTTGAGTACAGTTTACCTACAGATTTACCAATAATTCGTATTATGAAAACGAGTAGTCTGATTATCTGGGTACAAGTTTTGTAAAGCTGTTTATCAAAGGTGAATCACAGAATAATGATACTGGCAGAAGTGGAAAATAATTTAAATACTGCAAATACTACCGACCTCCTCACGTATTATGCTTTCCTGGAACAATCGTGGCATTTCGTGGCATTTTAGCTACGACTACAGCACGACAGCGATAGTCTTGCATATAAAAATAATTGTCTATGTAGTAAGTGCGTGACACGTCAGCTGGTGCCGTGCTGTCTGTGCGCGGCGCACACGTGTAGGCGCAGTCGAACTGACATTTCACCTAACTCATGTATTCCTAGTACGTCCCGTGGCATATTGTGGCATTTAATCCAAATCCATCGAAGTCTTTTTTTTTTATCCAAGTGAGTTTATCAAATGTGCGCATTTCGGTGCGTCATTTTGGCTTGGCGCAGGGCGGCTTTGGTTGTCTATCTGTCCATCTGCAATGGTTTATTCTTTTGGACTTAAAATACTGACTGCTCTGATCGTCTGTATTATTCGCGCTTGTGCCGAAACAAATTCAAAATAATACCGGAGACACGGTTCACGGCGATTTCAAAATGTTATCCATAGGAACAGGCATTGAACGCTGGCAATGGCCTGCTGCGACGTCTGCGACTACACACTAGCAGTTTTAAGTCGGCAGTTTTTGTAAAACTGAAGGCACTCGACTGTGTGTCTTCTTGTGTGTAATGTGTGTTTTCTTTTACCTCAAGGCCAAGGACTGTCCGGCCGATATCTATCAAGGAGACACACACTCTCATTTTAAAACTGTCGTCAGTCGGAAACCTTAAACGGAACTGTTAGTGTGTGACCTGTTGCGATTAACTGACAGACTAATACCGTCAGGCGAACTGGGGCCCTTAAGGATCGTCGGGGGCCTAATGGCTAATTATGGCTTACATAACTATAATGCTCATTGCCCATGCTTAAAACACTATGTGTTAGTATTTATTTAATACAAAGATTTTAATTTCCCCTTTCTATTATCCCAGTAATAGCCCGGGGGTAATGCGTACGGCTAATGAATGGAACACGTTGCCTGCGAGTGTTCCCTGATCATTATAATCTGCACGCCTTCAAGGCTAGAGTGAATAGGCTGTTCCTAGACATGCATGCTCCATCTTAACCAGGTGAAGCGGTCAAATGCGTGGCTAGTCTAAAAAAAATCTTCAAATAGAGTATTTCGTTGCGTATGAGATTGCCGTTTTACTCATATAATTTGTTTTTAAATTGTTAGAGGATATTCATGCCAACAAACTCGCCTAAAAGCTCGACCAACCCGAATACCGAGCGAAGTATACAAGGAGAATTAAGGAGGCGGATTTCGGGCTCTCGAGCGGCGCGACAGCTCATTCGGGATTCACGCCAGGATGATGTCAGCCGACAATCTTAGAAGTATAAAGAGAACAGCGCTTCGTTCTTCCGATAACGATGTAATATGAGGTATTTTCTTTTCGGTGAGCGAAAACATCGTGATAAAACCTGCACATTCAGGCGACTGAATGTGTAACCATGATCCAATCTGGTCAGGTTACTCTGGTAGCAGTACTGTAATTACCTGATCTGCCATATCCTAGATCATGGTCAAGGCGGACCCCGGGCCCTCATGCACGTGGGCACAACCGAGACTAATGTCCCGGTTGTGCCGGTTTATGTTTATGATTATTTTTATGAGGTATTTTCTCCCCTATCTGCAGTTTTCTATAATAAGATCAAAACTTACCTTCCTGATGTATTTCCTCGTGAGTCATTTACAAAACCGTATTAAAACTACGTAATCTAGAAGAAATTAGCCAATATAGGTACAGTCATTATTTGGCAAAGTGGACCCTAAGGCCGTTTGTCCACCGCCGCCGTCACCGTCACGTCACCGAGAACGAGATGACGGCGCCGAAGTAGCGGTACATACATTTAATGTGGGCCGTTTGTCCACCGCACGCCCGTCACCCGAGCGCCGTCATCTCGGCCGCCGAGATTGCGAGTAGATCGGCGTGACCGCTAGAACATCGCCGAGATTTTGACGGGCCGATGTGCCGGCAATACAAAACA
This sequence comes from Blastobasis adustella, assembly GCA_907269095.1. Taxonomy (NCBI): domain Eukaryota; kingdom Metazoa; phylum Arthropoda; class Insecta; order Lepidoptera; family Blastobasidae; genus Blastobasis; species Blastobasis adustella. Next base: position 7,973,652 of record OU026132.1, read on the forward strand.
CTTGAAAACACGTATGAACTTGTCCACACTGCCGTCACGTCACCGTCGCCTCGTACACGAGCTCAGTCATTATTTTGTCTGTCATCAATTATCATCATTGTAATAAAAATGGCCAAAAAATTTAAATACGACATTTATTCATTAATAGAAATTGTAGAAAGTAAAGAATGTTTGTGGGATAAAACCAAGGAAGTATCCAAAGATAAAATATTGCGTAAAAATGCATGGCGCGACGTTTGTACCTTTTTAGAGCCGAACTTTGAGGATATGGACCAGAAAAACAAAGACGAAATTAGTAAGTACATGGTAGTTTATTATTTATGTTTTTAATTAAGTAATTACAAGTTTAGATTTTATTCATCTGCCAAGGTAAGGAGCCTTCTGGGCTTACAAAGTATTCAGCAAAATTATTTCTTATGTCATTAGCGGTACGCCCACCATGCGGTACACTTCCTTCCCTTGGTAGATCAGTCAGCCCATCATGCATAAAAGACATGAACATATCCTCACCTCTGTAGCCATCTTTTTCACGTACAATATTATGCAAAACGACGCATGCCTTAACTATACTTTTGCAAAGTTTTTTGTTTACATTTAGAGGGCGATGAAATATTCGCCATTTATTGGCCATAATGCCAAATGCACATTCAACGTATCTTCGTGCACGACAGTGTCTATAGTTATAAATACGTTTTTTTACATCTAAATGGTTACCGCCAAAAGGTCGTAATAAATGTTCAGTGAGCTGGAAAGCTTCATCGCCTAGTATAACATGTGGCATTCTGTTATTTTGAGATGGGTGCAGTGGAACAGGTGGAGGTATATTCAACCTGCCTTCAGTGAGGAGTTGATAGAAGTTTGTGCGTTGAAAAATTGCGGAGTCGCAGTCTTTACCGTATGAACCGATATCAACATATACGAATCTGTAATCTGAATCAACTACTGCCAGAAGGACAATTGAGAAATATCCCTTATAATTAAAGTTCATAGTGCCAGATTTCGGAAATTTTTCAATCCGTATGTGTTTTCCATCGACACAACCGATGCAGTTTGGGAAATTAGCTCTTCGTTTAAATCCTTCCGCTATTAATAACCATCGCTCAGTAGTAGGCGCAGCCAAGTGTTCACCACTTAAAATAGTCCATATTTGGTGACATACTTGTGTCACTATTCTGCTTATAGTCTTGATACCCAGTTGGAAGGTATATGACATATCGGTGAAGGTATTTCCACTTGCGAGGTATCTGTAATAAAAGTTAATTGTTAAATTTTATTGTTTCAGCAAATGTTGTCATGAACAAGTGGAGTAACATTCAAGACAAATTTATAAAGTCTCTTAAGACTAAGTCAGGACAAGCCGCAAAGAAAAAATACATTTACAGCGATAACCTACAATTTCTACTCAAGACTGTAACACCCGACGAAACTGATTCAAGCATACCAACTCAAATTGATTCTGAAAGTCGTCCCGAAAGCCAACAAACATCACATAGTCACCTCGACCAATCAACACCTTCCCCTTCCACATCCACATCCACGAATAGAAGGGGAACAAAAAGGCTAAATGCGGTCGATGCAGAAATATTAAGAGCTATACAGGCAAATCCCGCGGAATCGGAATCTGAATTATTTGACGATGACCGTGCATTTATGATATCTCTCCTGCCATCCGTCAAACAATTGAACGACGACGATAGGTTTGACTTTAGAATCGAAGTTATGCAATTGCTTCGCAGATTTAAAAACCGCAGTCGTTTCGCTACATCTAGCGCTCATGGTAACTTCCACCAACTGATTTCACCCCAGCATGAAACCCAGCAGTATGCACCTCAGCAAGAAAACCAACTGATTTCACCCCAGCATGAAACCCAGCAGTATGCACCTCAGCAAGGAAACCAACTGATTTCACCCCAGCATGAAACCCAGCAGTATGCACCTCAGCAAGGAAACCAACTGATTTCACCCCAGCATGAAACCCAGCAGTTTACACCTCAGCAAGAAATACAATCTATTAGAGAATTATTTTCCCAAGATTTTTCTAAAATTTAGGTGTGGTTTTTTAATCTAACTACTTATTATTTATAAAACTACAAGTTACAGGCTACATTACTGGGAAGGCTACATTACAGTAAATTACTGGGAATCCGCATTCGTGATTGGTCGAGACAGCGTCATTTAATGTCAATTGTAACTTGTAGATTTATAAAATTAGACCCTGTTATTCATACTATCATATAAGGTGATTACCTGTCATTCATACTATTATTCTAATAAATAAATTAAAATACAAAAAGTTTACTTCCTACACATCGCCGCAAGTAGAAAACGCATGTTGAGTTAGTGTAGTGACGCAGACTGACATTATCAACTGTACAGACCTTTACAACACTAACACTAACACATGCGTCTTCTAGTTGCGGTGATGGAGTACTAGTATTTTACTACATACCTCAACGTTACAGCTAACATTTCAGTTGGTGGTATGCATGTCCTGTAGTTCGTGTTTTGGAGTGTGATGCTATCCTTAATATGATATAGGATATAATCGAACGTAGTCGTGGACATCCTATAGTAGTTAAAAAACTTCTGGTCATGCTGCCGCAACTTTGCGTGGTGTACATAAAACGCCCCTGTGATGTATCGTTCACGTATTAGCGGATGAACCCAAAATTTTTTGCTTCGCCTGCGCCTTCGAAGGTACAAAAGCAGTAGAAGAAGTTGTCGCCGGTTTAACCTAGCCATCACTTTATTTCTTCGAAAACGCGACTACCACGCATGACAACTGGAACGAACTAAACCAGCGAAATCGGTTGCGGTGGACAAACGATCGCCGTCACGTCATATTAAACTCGGCCCGAAATAATCTCGTTCTCGGTGACGGTCCGGTGACGGCGGCGGTGGACAAACGGCCTAAGAGGATCTTGTTGAGACGTTTTAAGTAGATTAAAAAAGTAGTATAAAAACTGAAAATCCCGACTGCTGCTAAAAAAACTAAAAAGTTAGAAACAAGAATGGTATAAGTAAACAGGTGTATAAAGTGCAAACGTTAGTTTAATTTAAACTTGAAAGCAGGGCGAGCCCCATATTTTTAAGTAGGTAGACACGGATTCTAGATATAATTCGATTTTCATTTTTTTATTTTTTACAAAATGGCGTCTGGTAGTCGCGATACTGAATTTTGATCAATATCATGTCTTCAGTAACACTCGCAGGATTAAGACAAATCGATAGTCGTAAGAACCATTAAAATCAGTCCACGCGTTTGGTCTCTAGAGTGCCATAAAGGAACAAACATACATAGGCTGATAAAAACATTACCCTCCTTTGCGTCGCGCAGTCGAGTACAAAATTAAATAATGATTTGTTATGTTCCGATTGATTTACGCTAGTATAAATGAATCTTTGTATGTTCCTTATTTAACAACAGTAATTGTTAACAATTGGGAATCGTTTTCCTTATGGGCAATTTGACTTCATCACCTGATGGGAAACGGCGATTATCAGCAAGATCAGACGATATTTCAAGATTAGCTCACAAAGACCTTCGTTCATAAAGAAGTCCGCCCCCGCTCGGGCCATCAAATTAGTCACGTTTGGCGGTACATTGACACACCAGAAACGGAATATTCCTACCTCACTAATGAAACCCTAAATGTAAGCCTCAACTGCTCAGGGATTTGGACAAATTCCACGCGCTGCCGGCAAAATGTCTGGAACTTGGAAATGCCTTTTTCAGGCTTCATTTTGATATTCTTGAATTACTTAAACGTTTCCTTTAAGTTATTAAAGATTTAATATCATCATTATCATCATTCGAGCAGTCAATCACAGATTCTGCCAGGGTCTGTCAGTACATGGATTATTCCCAAAATATTGGAGAAATGAAATAGGTACCTATGTTTTAACTGATAACAATAGTAGGACATTTATTCATATGTCATTAGTACCTAGCGCGGTTTTGTCTGATCACTTTTCTGTTATCATGATCACGGGTAGACAGGTAACATTAAAGGATATTGAAAAAAAAATTGCAGCTCATTTAAGTATTTATTTATTTACGTAAGTGTAGAAAAATATCTACACTTATGTACATCATGCTAAGATTTTGTTGATTCACAAGTTCCATTGCTGTTTGCACGCAGACTCGTGGTGTCATGAGATCCTGCAGTTGGGGATGAGCGTGGTCCTTATCTTCTCAATCACAGGATCCCGTACCGGTGAATTTTCCGATAAGTACAGTTTACCTACAGATTTACTAATAAATCGTATTATGAAAACGAGTAGTCTGATTATCTGGGTACAAGTTTTGTAAACCTGTTTATCAAAGGTGAATCACAGAATAATGATACTGGCGGAAGTGGAAAATAATTTGAATACTGCGCATACTACCGACCTCCTCAAGTATTATGCTTTCCTGGTACAATCGTGGCATTTCGTGGCATTTTAGCTATGACTACAGCACGATAGCGATAGTCTAGCACAGGGATTCCCAAAGTGGTCGATATCGGTTTCCTAGGGGTCGACATAAACGAAAACTGATTTTGGGGGTCGACGAGGTCTAAAAATCGACCCCTATTAAATTAACACAAGTTCTTATTTAAAACTTTCGAGATAGGTAGGTACTGTATTGTTTATGTTGTGTTACGTGTACTAAGAATAAATAATATTTTTGTAGGATTGCATTAAAATCTCAAGTGCGTACAAGATGAAAAAGTCGGCAAGTCTGTGTGGACAAGTTTGTGTAAGATAATGAGTTCGAGCGTACGTCTTTCAGGCGCGTTTTGACTTGCTCTCTATTTGACGCTTACGCGATTTAACACGATAGAATTCATGATCAAGTCCAAACATGTTCCTGATATTTTACTATTTAACGAGCTTGCACTTAGGTTGAAAGTTCATTTGCGTTTTGAAATTCCTTGGAGCTTGAACGATAATAACTCATATGTATAAGTACTCATTTATTTCCAGAGATAACAAAGTTATTACATAGCTAAATTAAGTGTAGTAAAGTGACTGAAAAAGTGGTAAACACAACATACAATTTATTTTAAATAGGTAGTTTTAAAAGTATTTGTAAAAATTACTTACACTTAAGTTGTTAAGTAGGCAGGTACCTAAACTTTGAAGTGTTCAGGTTGCTTTGATTTTCGTTCTTATGCTGATAGGTACTACTTACCTAATACGAATTTTGTATACCTAATTACCTACTATAGTTACTTACCTAATATAGGTATCCAAGTTTATCAATGAGTAAGTCAGTAATACCTAACAAGAATCCATTGCCTGGGTGTGATAAAAATAAGATAGTGTGCAAATTTAGCAGTTTATTATTGTTTTTTATTTAGGTAGTTTTTTATTTGCAGGATTACTGAGAGTTTTTTGATGGCGGACACGAAAAAAAAATGCAGACAATACAGTTTGGACTACTTGAAGTTCGGATTTATTGATCTCCATCAAATCAACACTTGCCGATGTGTCTCATATGTGAAAAAGTATTCAGTAACAATGCCATGAAACCTTCAAAAATGGATGACTTATCTAGAGTACATGCTGACAAAAAAAGTAAGCCCTTGTCATTTTTTCAAGCACTTAAAGAAAAACTAGGCAAAAGGCCATCCATAAGATCGATGTTTGCGTCATCATCTATTTAAGACGATGATGGTTTACGACCGTCCTATAATATATCTTTACTAATAGCGAAGTCGGGGAAACCCCACACAATTGGAGAGCAGCTTATCTTACCAGCCATTGCGGAGGTCCTTAACAATGTAATGCACAAATGCATTTTAAAGAGAATACCTTCGAGCAATAACACCGTTCAGAGACGCATAGACGAGATGGGACGCGATGTGGAAAACATTTTATGCAAGTTCTTACAGATCAACAGATTCTCTCTCCAGTTGGACGAGTCTACATTACCCGGCAATAAAGCTCTGTTTTTAGGATAGGTTCGACTTATAAAAGATGAAAATATGTGCCAAGAACTGCTTTTTGCTACATATTTAGAGACTGATTCAAAAATTTTTCAAAATTCAAAATTCAAAATTACTTAATTGAGTAGGATATTACATATCTCTTTCAATCGTCAAAGAGGAGGGGGTAGGAAATTAGGAAGGAAACACACAGTGACATGTTGGCCGCCCCATGGCCGCAGCACACCCATCCCCCGCCGACAACGGCCGGACCATGTCCGACAATACCAGTGATAGGTAGCTGCTCCCACCCTACCCTTACCCTGCCCGTAGCCTACCCCTATCCTGCCCTACCCACCCCTACCCCGGCCTACCCCTTAACCTAACCTAACCCTACCCCTACTTTTCCCCTATCTTATCCTACGCCATCCCTACCGCAGTCCGCGCAGAGCAGACGCCCCCCAGCCCCGCTACGACCAAAAGTCAGAGTGTGGGAAGGGAAGGAATGTTAACGCCGCTTCCTAGGTGGTCCTCCGTGGTAAAGAAACGGCAACAAACCCACAGAGCCTAACTTAATTTATTTCCTTTTTTTTTTTTTAATGTCTTATATACTAATACATTATATTTACATACTAATTTTAACGAAATTAATACCTGTTTAAAACTGCAGTTCAGTTCCATGGACTTTTGTCGTTCACATATTTAGGTATACTATAATAACTTTTTTGACATAATTTATTTTTTATAGTAGCTTTACATTTATTCAATGGTAAATTCTGTATATCTGTTGGGACCTTACTACAAAAGCGTACACATTGACCCATAAATGATTTGTGGACTTTGGCCAGACGACAAGAACTAGTAACAAGTTTATCTTTATTTCTAGTATTCTTACTATGCACATCACTGTTCTTCATAAACAAGTGTATATTTTTATGAACATAGATCAAGTTCTTATAAATGTATTGTGATGGCATTGTCATAATGTCAATATTCTTTAATCTATCTCTAAGTGAAGTTCTAGGTCCCAATTGGTAAATCGCGCGAATAGCCCTTTTCTTCAGGACAAATACATTATGCCAGTCGGCAGCGTGTCCCCACAGCAGTATGCCATAAGTCATAATACTGTGGAAATAACTAAAGTAAACTAATCTTGCTATAGCCTCATCAGAATAACCTCGCATCTTCTTTACAGCATATGCTGAAGAACTTAGCCTCTTCGCCAATTTATCAATGTAATACCAGAGGAGAATCGATTTTTCAGGCCGTGGTGTTCCACGGCCTGAAAAATATAATAGTAATAGTAAAAATGTTTTTTTTTACTGACAAAGCTATTCCATGGAAGAACATTGTTTCTGTTGCGACTAATGGTGCACCGTCTATGGTTGGTCGTCATCGTGGTTTTATAGCTCACTTAAAGCGACAACTGCCTGATGTACTGGTCATTCACTGCGTGATTCACAGGCAGCATTTAGTAGCAAAAAAGCTGAGTCCTAGATTGCATAAATCTTTACAATATGTAATAAATGCTATCAACAAGATTCGAAGCAATTCTTTGAACTCTCGGTTATTTGCTCAGCTATGTGAGGAAAACGACGAAGTCTTTACTCGATTACTTCTGCACACTGAAGTTCACTGGCTACCAAGAGGCTCTTGCTTAGAAAGTTTTGCTTAAGAAAAGATCTGAATTTGAAAGAAAATCTGAACAATTGTAAAACAGGTATTTATTACTTGAGTGATATCTTTGGAATGTTCAACAAAGTTAATTTGCAACTGCATGGTGACGATCTTAACTTGATTAAAACAAAATCAATAATATCGGCCTTCGTGGGTAAACTAATCCTTTATAAACTAAATTTAGGCAGAAAAGAATATTCGCAGTTTCCGCATTTGTCAAAAGTACCAAAAATGCTTCAAGATGATGACATTTTATTATATGTCACTCACTTGGACGCATTACACAAGGATTTTACGGAGAGGTTTGAGGATCTTTTTAATTTACAAATTCCTCAATGGATAATAAATCCGTACAATACCACAGCCATAGAAGAAGCCAATGTGATAATGCAAGAAGAGTTGATTACCATCAGCACAGACGAAAAGCTTAAGCAGAAGTTCAACCAAGGCTATCAGAAGTTCTGGTTGCAACGCAACATTGAAACACAGTATCCTACATTGTGGAACATTGCTGAAAAATACCTTATCGCTTTTCCATCATCATACCTAGTTGAAAAAAGCTTCAGTGTGGTAACAAACATTTTGACGAAACAAAGAAACTGTTTGAAAATCAACGAACGTGGAGATTTAAGGCTGCAACTCACCAATATTGAACCGGATGTAGCTAGATTGGTAGATAGTCACCAGGTTCATCCATCACACTGAATGTTTTATTTTTTCTTTGCGAATTAATACTTTTTTAAATATAATTTCCTACCTAATTAAGATCCTTTAAGTACTTAATTTGTAATAATCATTATAAATTAAACTTGATATTTACTGAATTGTACGTCTTTTTATGTATAGTGAGTGAGCGCCACGTCAGCTGGTGCCGTGCTATCTGTGCGCGGCGCGCGCGTGTAGGCGCAGTCAAACTGACATTTTACCTAACTCATGTATTCCTAGTACGTCCCGTGGCATATTGTGGCATTTAAGCCAAATCCATCGAAGTCTTTTTTATCCACGTGAGTTTATCATTATCAATGTGCGTCATTTCGGTGCATCATTTCGGCCATAAAGAAGGCTTGGCGCAGGGCGGCTTTGGTTGTCTATATGTCCATCTATATATGTACAGAGTTATTATATGGCAAGACTCTTTAAATTTATTTTTCTTCAGCTGTCTTGTATAGACATGACAGATTGTATCGACTATAGAACTAACATGTAAATAATAAAATGAATAGTGTAAGAAATGGACTTTAAATGTCGTTTCTTTAATTTACAGGTAGGAAGTGTTATGTATTTTGGTTAATTTAGAATTAATGTTATTATTTGAATAAGTTTAAAATATAACCTTTTATTTACAGAGAAACACATTTTAGTTTCATTGGAATAGAAACGTATTATAAAACGACATTTTTGTCTCAATTATTGCCGAAAATGGAGAAACTTCGTTTTGAATTTACGCTGTTACCAGGAAAAGATGGAAAAACAAACGTTTATAGTATAACCTCATTATCGACAAGTGACAGTAAAGTATATGTCATACCAGAGGAATCACGTCCTGCAGCTCTACACACAGGCATTGCACAGACAAGCGCATTTGCCAAAGTGAAGAAAAGCTTGGTCAAAAGACACCAAATACGATGGGTGTGGATCACTCTAACCGAAGAACTTAAGAGTACATACCTAGATGAGGATGGTAATCTGCATTTTGACAGTATATTTCTAGAAGAAGATGAAGAGGATCTTGCCCCAGCACAACTAAACGAAGGTACTACACTAGACAAATTGCTCGAAAAACTGATAGAGAAAACACAGGAAAAAGACCACAGAACTTGAAAAATTTTGCTGAACGGTTTATACTTGAAAAATTTACTAGTAAAAATATGAATGCGAAGCAGTGGATGACTTACTTTGAACAAGAATGCGTACGCTTTGATGTGAAGACTGATGAAAAGAAAATTGAGATATTAAGGCTGTTTGTGGATAAGGGTTGTGCAGACTGGTACAGTTCCATGATAGTAAAATGTACGATACACTCAGAATGGTCTACTTGGAAAGAAGAGTTTTGCGAGACTTTTGCAACAAGGGATGGAGTGCAGTTACTAACGCATTATCATATAGATACAAAGATGGCTCGTTGTATGATTATGCTATAAAAAAGGAAAAAATTGCTATTGGAGATGAGGAGCTCTATGGATACCAATACCATGGTGGACCTGATTGCAGCCGGTTTACCAGAGTTCATACTCAATAAGATTGACAGAGAAGCAATAGTAGACACTGTGAGTTTATTTAATGAGGTGAGAAAACATGAACTCACGGTGAATAAAAAACCTTACGTGCCAAAGAATAAATACGGAAATCTAAAAATAAATGTTAGAACAGACGAGCACACTCCATGTAAAATTTGTGAAAAATTAAATAAGGGTAATCGTTACCACCCAGAAGACACATGTTGGTTCAAAGTGAAACCAGATAATAAAGTGTTTTCTAGAAACATAAGACATGTGAACAATACAAGAATAGAAGCGAAGTTAATTGATACCGACCAAAAAACGAACAGTAACACCATTAATCAAAATAAAATTGCTATTAAATGAAACATTAGAGGTATATGGAGTTAATGATTCGGGATCGAATGTTTCCCTTATAAATTCAAAATTATTAAAACTAAATGGAGAAACAAATAAGAAGAATGAAACAAACCTCATCACAATTAATGGTGTTAGCAAAACAAGTGACAAATTTAAAAATAAAAATATTTGATGTGGAAAAATGTGAAGATGTATTCATAATTGATGACCAAAATTTCAACTATAACTTTTTGATTGGGTTGGACTTGATATTTACATACATTCAACTTAATGCAATATGAAAACTTATACATCAAACAAAAACCAGATAAAGAAAATGAAGATATATATATCTATATATATATACATATAGAAACAAATAAAGATATACAGATTGAAGAAGATGTAAATACATCGAAAGAAATAAGAATAAACTTTAATGAACATGTGATAGAAGAAGATTTTGAAGCTACAGTAAATCATTTGAAAGAAGATGATCAAACACAGATGAATAGACTGATAGAAAAACATAAATCAGTTTTTTGTTTTTTCAAGGAACAAATATGATGTAGGAAAGGTTAATGGATACGAAGCAAGGATAGACCTAACAGTAGACAGATACTGCAGTAAGAGATCTTATAGGTGTACGATTGAAGATAAGAAAGAGATAGAAGATAGGTAAACTATTGGATAACGAAATGTTAGAAGAATCATACAGTCCGTTTGCTGCGCCTGTTACTTTAGCATTTAAAAAGTAGATAACAAAAGGTCAAGACTATGTATAGATTTCAGGGATTTGAACAAAATAGTATTCCCTCAGGCTCAACCATTTCCATTAATAGATGATCTGGTGACGAAGACGAGAAATTGTAAATATTTTTCAACTTTTGATATAAACTCGGCATTTTGGTCAATTCCTTTACGAGTTGAAGATCGGAAAAAGACAGGATTCGTGACACAAGATGGACACTATCAATGGACATGTCTACCCTTCGGATTAAAGACATCACCAGCTATATTTCAGATAAAATATAAATTAACTGCTTTGCAGTTAATTATATACGATATACTCATATTCTCTCGATATACTCAATTATAGACGATATACTCATATTTTCGAAAACTTTTGATGAGCACATGCAACATATATCACTATTGTTAGAAGCAATTGAGAAAGAAGGATTCTGGATGAAAATCACAAAATGTACATTTGCAGCAGATTCAGTGAAGTACTTAGGTCATGTCATGGGAAACAACTCAGTAAAACCATTGAAGGATAATTTAATTTCAATCCAGGATTTTCCTATTCCCAAAACACAGAAAAACGTGAGACAGTTTTGTAGGGGAAATAAACTTTTATCACGAGTATATTCCGAAAAGTGCCATAATTTTGGATCCGTTGCACAATTTGCTAAGAAAAAATCAAAAGTTTGTATGGTCAGAAGGTTGTCAAAAAACATTTGAAATGATAAAACAATTACTGTGCACTCAACCGGTCTTGGAGATTTATGATAAAGACTTACCAATAAATATTTACACTGATGCATCTTTAGAAGGTGTTGGAGCGATACTGAAACAATTACAACCTGATGGAAAAGAAAAGCCGGTGGCATATTTATCAAAGAAATTAAATGGAGCACAAAAGAAAAAGAAAGCGATATATTTGGAATGCCTTGCTATTGCAGAAGCGGTGAGATACTGGCAATACTGGTTAATAGGAAAATCATTCACTGTTTATTCAGACCACAAACCGCTTGAAAACATGAATTTGAAATCAAGAACTGACGAAGAGTTAGGAGATATGGCATACTGTTTATCACTATATGATTTCACAATAATTTTATTGCATATTTATGCACCCGGAAAACAGAATTTAGAAGCAGATTGCCTGAGTAGAAACCCAGTATTGGAACCAAATTCTAACAAAGATGAACAATTACAAGTAGTAAACTTAATTAAACTAGAAGACATAATAAAAGACTAGAAGAACAACGATGAATTACGGAAGGAAAAAGAAAAATATATCGAGAAACAACAACTGTACTTTAAGAAATTAGGGAAAAAACATAAAATAATACTGACAGAAGAATTTAGTAAGAAACTATTAAAAGAAATACATGAAGACCTGTGTCATATTGTTATTGGACAAATGCAGAAAACAATAAGTCCATACTACACAGCCAGGAATCTGAAAAATAATATTAAAAACATTTGTAAAAAATGTGATGTTTGTATAAAAAACAAGTCGAGAGGACATAACAAATATGGATTTATGTCTCACCTGGGCCTAGCTACAAGACCATTTCAAATAATGTCCATTGACACGGTAGGTGGTTTCAGAAGTTCAAGATCAACAAAGAGATACCTTCATTTACTGGTCGATCATTTTACAAGACATGCCTTTGTAAAAACATCAAAAACACAGAGTGCGAATGATTTTATTAAATTAGTCCAAAATATAGCACAAACGGAAAAGATTGGTATGATTCTCACTGATCAATACCCGGGAATCAATTCGAAAGTATTCAATACATTCCTACAAGACAAACAAATACCTATGATATTCACAGCAGTAAATGCACAATTTTCAAATGGTTTAAATGAGAGACTTAATCAAACACTAGTCAACAAAATAAGATGTAAAATTAATGAAGAAGGGAATAAAAAAGCATGGACAACTATAACGCAAGAATGTGTTAAAAAATACAATGAAACGGAATATTCGGTTACGGGCTTCGCACCAAAATATTTGTTATATGGAACAAATGTTTCGATTTTACCACATGCAATAAAACAAGTAATATCACATGAAGACTGGAATAAAGATAGAAGAACAGTATTGGAGAGCACAATAAAATCACACAACTACAACAAAAAAGTATTTGACAAAAAGCTGAAAAATTGGAATTTCAGTGAAGGAGACATGGTGTATGTAGAAAATGGTAATAGATTGAACAGGAAAAAGCTGGATGAACTAAAAGTTGGATCATATAAGATCATAGATAAAATATCAAATACAATATACAAGATAAATACTGGTCATCAGAAAGTTGAATCAAATCGTTACCATATTACAAAACTTATGCCATTTCCTGTATTAGAAGATGATGAAACCACAGACATAACAGACTAAACACAAATCACAGATATTCCCTGTTCGCTCGCTCTATAATGATTATGAATCTTGCTATTCCGTTTTTTCATCCATTGGAATAAGTTCACGGAAAATTACGTGCGCAATGTTTTGAACGTTCGACATATTGCTCGAGGGCCTAACGACCTGACGTTTCTTTTGAAACATCGGTGTAAATTTTATAATTTCCTAATTAAATTTAAATCAAACCATTTAAAAGATTGTAATTTTATGTGTAATTTAGTGCACATTTATGTGAAAGCGCAAAGTATGGAAATACACCGGTATTATCCTTTCACCGGTAAGTAAACATTCGTGGTCGCGGCAATCCGAAATAAATTTTAGAAATTGTGACAAAAATATGCATCGAAATAGTGTGATTTTGCAATAATTGAAATGCTTTACCTTAAATCAACATGCCATTAGAGATAGATTTAAAATTATTGGCAAATTGAGCAATATTTCGGTGTCTAAATAGGTACGAAAATATTTTGATGCTAACAGGGTCGGACTTAGTATTTATTGTATAGTATTTTATTACTCAAATCTTGAGAATAGCGGTCCACAATTTTATATGTATCAGGGTTCCATACTAAAAATGTACCTAGATGACATTTTAAATGTTCAGACAATATATGAAACAACGGATTAATCGCATATTTACGTTTATTTACATAAATTTTTGTATTTTTAGATTTTCTAAAGACCAGACATGGTTATGTCTGGGTTGCAAATTGGTGCTGCGTTGTAAACATTTTGAAGAACGAGATAATATTTAGATGCAAGTCCCTTCTGTCCTGCTGCACCAGCATTATATGATTTTTTTCTGAAAATAAAGAATATGCTGCTTGTTTAATATAGATATTAATGTATCTATCCTTTTCATTTTTTTTTTCATGACTATGTCCTCTAGAGGGCATCATATTAAATTTGTGAAGTCACATAGGCATACCTGTGAACAAGGAAGACGCTTCGAACTATAAGTAAGTAGGTAGGTACCTACTTAGTTTAGAAGTTATGAGGCAACAAATAAACATTAATACCAGTCAAAATCATAACCCTCCTTTTTGCAAAAGCAAGCACTGCCGATTCACGGTATGTAGGATCGAGAGATCGAAAAGACGGTGGTAGGTATCAGGGCATGGCTTTCATTCACTAGACACCTTACCTTTTATTACATATAATGTCAATATTAAAATATAAGGACAAGCTTAACAAAATTGCATAGTCATCTGGAGCGAACAACAAGTAAGATTTGTTTGTGTTCGTTACGAGTAGAAAGTCGTAGCAAAATATAACTCATGATGAGTTATATTTTGCTGCAGATGGGCTGCCTTGTTCCGCCCTGTATTTGCATTAGTGTGTGTGTTATAGAGATGTGTGACATTTTGTCTCGTATATAACTCTCTGCTTCTGTTTATAAAATTTTTTCTCTATGGATGAAACGGAAGATAAAGCAGAAGATTGAATGAAAATTCTATGGAGAATTTTCTTTCCTTCGAGGGGAGATGTAAAGAGTTCTTATATGGCAAGACTCTTTTTTTTTTTTTCAGCTGTCTTGTCTAGACATGACAGCTGAATAACAAGATGGCGTATGTAATGTGTGTATTGTATCGACTATAGAATTGTATCCTCTATGTATAGCAAGTGCGCGACACGTCAGCTGGTGTCGTGCTGTCTGTGCGCGGCGCGCGCGTGTAGGCGCAGTCGAACTGACATTTCACCTAACTCATGTATTCCTAGTACGTCCCGTGGCATATTGTGGCATTTAAGCCAAATCCATCCAAGTCTTTTTTATCCACGTGAGTTTTATCAATGTGCGTCATTTCGGTGCGTCATTTCGGCCATAAAGAAGGCTTGGCGCAGGGCGGCTTTGGTTGTCTATCTGTCCATCTGTATATATAAAACAACAGCGCTTCGTTTATTTATTTCTTTAACAATTTATTGCACACAATAAAGAAATACAGAGATATAACATAGATATAACTGACACAACAGGCACTACTTATTTCTAAACGAAATTTCTACTGATAACGATATTAATTAGTGAGGTCTTTTCTCTTCGATGAGAAAAGAAAGTGATGAAAACATTCAGGCGACTGAATGTGTAACCATGATCCAATCTGGTCAGGTTCCCCTGGTAGCAGGGTCACTGAGGTCACATGACAGTCGCTCCACTGCAATTATCTGATCTGCCAAATCCTGGACAGCATGGTGAAGGCGAACCCCGAACCCTTGTGCGCGTGAGCATAACGGAGACATTAACGGCAAGATGATTATTTTTATGAGGTATTTTCTCCCCTGTCTGCAGTTTTCTATATACGAACAAAAACTACCTTCCTGATGAATTTCCTCAAAAATCAATTACAAAACCGTTTTAAAACTATGTAATCTTGAAGAAATAAGACGCTTAGCGTCGGTGGCCGAGCGGTTACAGTATCCGACTCGTAAGCCAGAGGTCCCGGGTTCGAATCCCGCTCCGGCCATGTACCAATGACTGTTTTCTGAGTTATGTACATTAGTTTAATAGTAACCGATGCTCTTACGGTGAGGGAAAACATCGTGATGAAACTTGCACATTCAGGCGACTGGATGTGTAACCATGGTCCAATCTGGTCAGGTTCCCCTGGTAGCAGGGTCATGGAGGTCAGATGGCAGTCGCTCCACTGTAATTACCTAACCTGCCAAATCCTGGATCATGGTCAAGGCGGACCCCGGGCCCTCGTTCTCGATAGCACAACCGGGACATTAACGTCAAGATAATTATTTTTTTATTATAATCTTGAAGAAATAATCTACAACAGATATTATTTTTAAAAGTGGACTCGAAGCGGATCTTGTTGAGACGTTTTAAGTAGATCCAATAAAAGTAGTACAAAAACTAAAAACCCCGACTGCTATTATAAAACTAAAAAGTTTGAAACAAGCCGAATGGTGTAAAGAACTAGGTGTATAAAGTGCAAACGTTAGTTTAATTTAAACTTGAAAGCAGGCGGGGACCCATTTTTATATAAATAGGGGGACACGAATACTTAATATTTATAGAAATTTATTAACTTTAGATTAATTTTAAATTAGACTTTCTTTTTTTATTTTTTACAAAATGGCGGCTGGTTGTCGCGATATTAAATTGTGATCAATACCATGTCGTAGGATTAAGACAAATCGATAGACGTAAGAACCATCAAAATCGGTCAACGCGTTTGCTCTCTACATACATACATATGCTGATAAACTCATTACCCTCCTTTGCGTCACGCAGTAGGTAGAATAAAAGGGAAGAATGTATAAATTTGTTCCGATTTATTTACGCTAGAATAAATGAATCTTTGTATGTATCTTATTTCACATCATTACTTGTGTATTCTTTATTGTACACAAAAATGGAAATACAAAGTTTTAGCAATTGGGAATCATTTTCTTTATGAGCAATAGTATTGCATTTGACCTCATCTCTTCTGATGGGAAAGGGCGATCATCAGACGCCTGAGATCGCCATCAGACAACGAAGATCAGATGATATTTCAAGTTCAGCTCACTCCAAAGATTCATAAAGCTTTTATCCATGAAGAAGTCCGCCCCCGCGCCGGGCATCAAATTAGTCACGTTTGGCAGTACACGACGATTTTTAATTAAAACGTTCACTAAGCCACACCGGAAACGGAATATTCCTACCTCACTAATGAAACCCGAAATGTTAGCCTCAACTGCTCAGGGATTTGGACAAATTCCACGCGCTGCCGGCAAAATGTCTGGAACTTGGAAATGCCTTTTTCAGGCTGCATTTTGATATTCTTGAATTACTTAAACGTTTCCTTTAAGTTATTATGGTGGATTATTCCTAAAATATTGGAGAAATGAAATAGGTACCTATGTTTTAACTGATAACGAAATTAACATCAATTATCATTACAATCAGGTACAATAGTAGGACATTTATTCATATGTCATTAGTGCCTAGCGCGGTTTTGTCTGATCACTTTTCTGTTATCATGATCACGGGTAGACAGGTAACATATTAGGATATTGAAAAAAACATTACAGCTCATTTAAGTATTTATTTATTTACGTAAGTGTAGAAGAATTTATGTAACACTTATGTAAATCATGCTAAGATTTTATTGATTCACAAGTTCCATTGCTGTTTGCACGCATACTCGTGGTGTCATGAGATCCTGCAGTTGGGGATGAGCGTGGTCCTTATCTACTCAATCACAGGATTCCGTGCCGGTGAATTTTCCAATGAGTACAGCTTACCTTCAGATTTACTAATAAATCGTATTGTGAAAACGAGTAGTCTGATTATCTAGGTACAAGTTTTGTGAAGCTGTTTATCAAAGGTGAATCACAGAATAATAATAATAAAGTTATTTATTCAGCCAATAGAGCCATTGTAATATTACATATAATAATTAAAATAATAATAATAAAATAAATTTAAAATATTTAAAGCAAATTTACCTTATTTCTTGTTTGGGTCACGATGTATCGCTAACCAATGTCTTATAATAGGGCTTGTCAGGTCTCGCGTTACTAATAATAAAATATTATTATTACTATGGCGTAGTCGTTCCCAAAAGGAAACTATACGTGTCCTAATAATGACAATAAAGTCGGGCATCGCCGCCTCGGCGAACATGCCAGATGCGCTGCAGTATCTCGGCAACTTCATAAGAATGCGGTATGCATCATTATACTGCACTCTTATTTTACTGAAGGACACCCTCTTATACCTGTACCAGAGTTGGCACGTATAAAAACACTGGCAGAATGCCCTGAAAAGAGCGCCCTTCACCTCCTTACTGCTTTTCGCAAACCTACGTGCAAGCATATTGCACCGAACCGACAATGCCCGTCTTTCTCGCTCTACGTCAAGGTCATCTTTGCCATTCTCCGTAATGATGTGGCCCAGATATTTGAATTTCGCAACAACCCGAATTACTGAGCCATTTAAAAATACACCCGGGACTTTCTCCGGAGCTTTTCCCGCCCTAAAAACCATAATTTCGGTCTTGAGAACATTATTCTTCAGTCCATGAGAATTTGCATAATCCTCACAGACCGAAAGGAGCTTTCTCAATCCGCTGATTGACGGACTGAGGAGCACCATGTCGTCTGCGTAACTAAGGTTGTTAACGCAGATGCCGTCGATATGACATCCGATGCCGGTACCCCTCAGCTCACCAATCAGGCCGTTGACATAGGCGTTGAAAAGGTCCGGAGATGTTAACCCACCTTGGCGAACACCGCAGTCTAACCTGTATGCGTTACATGTCGTGTCGCCCCATCGTACATGGTTGGTTTGGCCCCCGTACCAGTGCCTCAACAGCCCAAAAACATACTTAGGAACCCCTAAGCCGAGCAGTTTGCTACAGAGAATGTTGTAGTTCACTAGATTAAACGAACGGCTCAGATCCAGAAAACAGGCATACACCGACGTATCACGCTCAACATAATAGTCGACTGTATGCTTGAGGCTGACTATTGCCGAGTCTGTTGAGACACCGGTACAAAACCCAAACTGAGCGTCATCAAACTGCATATTCTTCAGCAATTCGGGCTGCTGCAGTCGTTCAAACACCTTTCCTATGACTGTTCCCAAGGAGATAAGTCTTTAATTACTGGAAGAGCCTAGGTCACCCGTTTTACTCTTCACAATCGGCACTACAACCGTCTTCATGAGAGAGTCGGGTAAGTATGTGTGCTTCACACATAAATTGTAAGACACGCATAGTTTAGACCATAGTTCCTCTCCTGCATGTAACACAAGCTCTATCGACAGATTGTCGTGGCCAGGCGACTTTCCCCGTTTGATAGCTCGCACTGCTTTGGCCACATCTTCTAGAGAGAACTGAATCACTGCCTGCTCATCCACAGAGCAAGCGGACTGATTCGATTGCGACTTTACAGAAAGGGGACTTATCTTAAATTTAGACGCGAACGCGAATTTGCTATCTCCATAGGTTCTTGCAGACCATCCACAGACACGGGTAAATTTAACTTAGGCTGAAATTTTTGGTAGCATTCCAAAACTTGGGGAAATTTTTATTACTCCTGTGCTTCGCTAAAATATCCAACTTAATGGTATCCTCGTTACGGATACACCATTTCAATTTGTTTTTAAAGGCTTTCCTTGAGGAAAGCATATTATTATAAATGTCTCCCGTGGATGGTCTGCCGGCCAAGAGCCAACACTCGTAACGAAGTCTAGCAGCACGATGACTTAGTTCAACGTGAGTGTTCCATCCTGTCACTGGTTTTCGCCTGTTATGCACAACAGAACGTGAACAGTCACTCTCCATAGCCTCCATTTGCAAGACATGCACAATATCATTATAATAATTATCAATACATTTAAATTTACAATTAAAATTGACATCTTTACAAGATCGAGTGTTACAATTCACATTACACATATTATATTTAACATTCAATAGATTTCTCTGACAATATTCACAATACATATCTATTTGACTAGCATTTTTATCTCGCCATACTATCTTATCACGGCAGGACGGATCATGCCCCTCGCTTTTGGTCAAACGCGCACAGTGTCCCAGGTCACACTCCACAGTGGCAGGTGATCTGAGCTATACACGCCGTACATAACACTGACCGACACAATAGTGTCCCGCGCAACCGCGGTCGTCACACAGTGGTACAACCACCTGCAGGAGCCATGCGCCTCACTCACGAAAGTGTGGGAGTCCGAACTCAACCCCAGGAAATCAATATCCGCACATACTAGTGCATTTTCGTCACAAAATAATTTTAATTCATTACTAAATGAGGACGAGGGATGAGCATTAAAATCGCCCAAAATAAATGCCATTGGCGTGTTATGTTCGTCAATAATAGCCTGCAGACGAGCGAGACATTGAGTAAATTCGACAATATTTTCACTTTTGTCAGTTGGTAAATATGCAATGAACTTCAAAAACGATCCCGTGCTATTAGTTATTTTCACTGCTATTAAACGCTCGCTGTCGCACTCTACAATAGACACATTTGGAAATTCAGATTTCATCTACATCAATGCTAAACTGCCGTAAGGGCGACCCCTCAGGACCCCCGCAGCCGTATCCACCGATGACCTGGCCAAGCAGCTGAAATCCGTGTCAATGATGTCAATTAGGTTGAGTTCATGGGGCAGCAACCAGGTTTCCTGAAGGGCAATAATGTCCGCTTCCAGGCATAGCTCTAACTTGCTGTATAGACGTTTTAATATTCTTACAGTTGAATGATATGATTTTAGTTTGTGTTGATGTACTATCCATGATTTTATTTATTTTTGGTCAACTCTGAAAAATCGTTCTCTGTGCCTCCGGTATACTAAATTGACAGGCCAAAATTCGTTGTTTAACAATATATCCAAATTATTTTTTGGTACGATAATCTTAAATGATCTAAAATCTAGTTCTTTTCTCTGCTGTAATAATTGAACATCGTTGACTTGTGCTCCTTTGGATATTATGTAGTCTTTAACGGCCTCAGCAGTGCAAGTACATTTTAATCTAGGCAAATAAATAGCACCGGGCATCTCCGCTTCTTCAAGTTTACTTGGACCTGTCGCTGTACCACACTTATTATTGTTCCGCAACGGACGTTTTTTCTTATTTACTGCGACAGAGAAACCATTCGTGTTTGCATCGCTACACTGCATTCCGGTGTGTGCAACGCTAGTTCGTTGTATAGATGAGCGTATAACTACATCACGGTAAGACGGCGTCGGCGGCGCGGCGTAACAATTGTCTCAGACGAGAATGTACGAGTGCGCGAGCGCACGGGCGTTTTATGTGTGCGTGACTGAGCGTCGTCCGATCGGCTATTATCACTTGTATTGTGGAGTGCCACTTGTTGAATTTGCACGTTATCGACCTTACCGCGACGTGTAGTAGGGTCATGATTGCTTGTATTTTTGCACTGTCTTGACGGTATAGTGATAAGCGAAGTTACCTCCGACACAATACTCAATCTCATTTCGTCGATATTCGATTTGTTTATTGTTTCCTTACGCACGTTCTGTAACTCTGTTTTGAGGATAAGTATGTCCTTAAGGAGGCGTGTCACATCCACATGATCAAAAGAAACCGGTGGAAGCCGGTTCAGGTCCTTTGCGACGTATGTAGGTTGGACCTCAGGGTTGGTTTCCTTGAGAGCCTTAATAACATATTGTTACAAATCTCCAAGAGATTTATTTAAAAAAGTATTAACAACAAAACAAAACCTATATTTCTCTCAAATAATTTTACAATAAAAATAACTAAAAATCGACACAATGAAATTAACACAGGTAATGGCTAGTGAGCACGTCCTTCCGTCCCGAGCGCCTCCAGCAAAGTGAGTCCTCCATCGCCGCTATCTGCTGTCCTGCTTTCACCCGCGAAATTCACTGCCGTGACGTTAGCGCACGATCTTCACTCCGCGGATAGGGTTCCTCAGGCTAATACGGCCTCTCCTGATAACGGCGCGACCTCGCCCGTTTGCTCCGCCTGCCGTGGTTGGTCAGCATCATCGTCAGCGTTAGATGGCCCTGCACCAGAATCATCATCAGCACCTGAAATATATTGTCACCATTAACTCCACTTTGTCAATGCATACCAACAGAAAATTAATCAACGGTAGTATCAGGCAGAGGCCTCGGCTTGCCTTCAACTACAGCATCAGGCAGAGCCCTCAGGATGCCCATGACGATGCAAGAGTACTAGGCAGAGGCCTCGGCATGCCTGTACGAAGAAACAGAGGCCTCGGCATGTTTCTTAAGTAGCAGAGCCCTCGGGATACTACACACAGACGTCTCTGTGTAAATCACTCACTTTGTCACAGCCTCGTCGCAACAAAGTAGAAATAAACTCAGACAGAGGCCTCGGCATGTCTGGCAATACGCTTGCGTCTGACACGGTGGGTTAGCATTGCCCTCGGGTTACTACCCAGACACAATACAAGTAAGAATCATTTGCAAGAAACAGAGGTCGACATGTTCCAAACAAAGTATTCATACTCACTTTCAAAGAATGTAGTGCATACATCGGGGGTCCATTCCCCTTGCCATGGAGTCAAATATTTCGCAGCTGCTTGCGTTATCTTTCCAAAAGACCCAGCAAGGAGCTTTAACTCATAGCGGCCATGAGGGAGTGCTTTCAAAATACTATAAGGTCCTCGCATTCCCGAGTCCAATTTACCAGCAGACTGGCTATTTTTATGTACAAATACTACATCTCCAACATTAAATACACGAGGCTGCCTGCGCCTCTCATTTACACGAGCATCTTGCTCGATTCGATTTTTATCCAGCAGGCCAGCCGCCCTCTGTCTAGCCAGCTCTCGCAAGGACTCCCTGTTGGGGTTGGTGCCATCTAACGCGACGTCTCGGATCACGGAACGGATTACTGGGGTTACAGCATCACAGCCAGTTAACAAATTTAGAGCAGAATATTGGGTCGATTTTTGCTTCATAATATTTAAATTGAGCTGTAATTTCCACATAATATTAGACTACATTTCACGTCTAAAATTTACCTCTACTCGTATCATATTTAATACAGTCCTACAATATCTCTCGACTTGGCCATTGCTTTGATGCATTTGAGGCGTTATTAAATACAAGTCGATACCTAAACTATGTATTCAATCTCCAAACAGGGCGCTTTCGTACATACGTCCTCTGTCCGCAACAATAAGTCGGGGTGTACCAAAAATTGAGATTGCTAATTCAAACACCCGCTTTAACTCAGTCGCGTCCTGTTTGTAAATTGGAAACAACATACAAAATTTTGTAAATGCATCAACAATAATTACAATAAACTTGTATCCGTTCGACTCCGGTAGAGGTCCCAGTACGTCGCTATGTACAGTATCAAATGGTATTTCACGCTTAGTCCACGATTCGATGGGTTGCAGAGGCTGTCGAGGTAACTTTTTGTGTGATAAACCAACAATACAATGTTGAATGTATTTTCTAACGAATTTATATAAGCCAGGAAACCAAAAGTGTTTCAAAATTATATCGACTGTCTTATCAATACCGATATGTTGATGCTCGTCATGGAAAATGCGTAATAAACTAAGTCGGTTACCCTTCGGAATATAACACAACAAACGTGGTTCTTCACCAGGCCTACTGTACTTATAATAAAGAACGTCGTTACGTCTCACATAACGATCACAATCTAACTCGCCATCGTTTAACCTCTGCAAAATAGACTGAGTCTCTTCATCCGAAGCCTGCGCTATCTGCGCCCAATTATGGGGTCGTTGAATTTGGCAAATATTTACGGGATTACGGCTCAAGTAATCAGCATGGGATAGCGCAGACCCCTTACGGTAATCTAATTCGAAATCGTAATCTTGTAAGAACATCCACCACCGCGCTACGCGGGGCAGTAGATCCTTCTTACTCTGTGTAAGCTTTAAAGCGTTACAATCCGTCACTACCCTAAAGTGTATACCTATAAGGTAGTGGCGAAAATGTTGTAACGACTTTACAACGGCCAAAGTTTCCAACTCATAAGAGTGGTACCGCGGCTCAGCGCCCTGTGTGGCCTTACTAAAATACGCCACAGGGCGCTTGCGCCCACCCCCATGAGTCTGAAACAAGACACTTCCATATCCAACAGCAGAAGCATCCGTATGCACCTCCGTCGGTAATGTCGGGTCGAAAATCGCTAAGGTCGGCTCGCTGGTTAGTCGCTCTATTATATCCTTACGGACCGCCTCTTGCTCGTCATCCCAACGAAATTGTACCCCTTTACGAAGTAAGTTAGCAATGCACGCTGTCTTTACGGAATATCTAGGTAAATACCGTCTAAAATACTCAGCTAGCCCCAAAAATTGGCGTACTTGTTTAACATTGGTCGGGATTGGTGCTTTGACCAATGCATCGACCTTATGAACGCTCGGCCTAACCTGACCATTACTAATTGTACGACCCAGGTACTCAATATCATTGGCTAAAAACGTGCACTTCTTAAGATTGATCGAAAAACCAGCTGCTGTTAAGGTCTGTAAAATCTCTTTTAGGGTTTGCAGGCCCTCCTCAACAGTCATACTAGGTATTAAAACGTCGTCGATATAGACAAGGGCTCTACCACTCTCGATAAATGAACTCAACGTTTTCGTTATTATTCTTTAATAAACCACAGGTGCATTTGCCAGACCGTAGGGCATCTTCAAATATTCGAAGTGGCCCTCCGGTGTGACAAAGCCCATTTTGTGCACCGAACTCGGATCCATCATGATCTGGTGAAAGCCCGTGGCCATATCGAGACTACTGTAATACTTGCTTTTACCTAAGCGATCGATGTGATCATCTATCAGGGGGAGCGGATAGCGGTCTTTTAACGTATTTGCGTTTAATGCTCGAAAGTCCACGCACATCCTATCGCTTCCGTCCTTCTTTTTGACAAGAAGGATAGGACTCGAAAACTCCGATTCTGACTCCCTAATGATGCCCTTGTTAAGCAAATCAGCGATTATCTCTCTAACTCGCAATTTCTCGTCATAAGACAATTTATACGGCCTGTAAACAACTGGGGTCTAATTTTTTAACTGTATATGCATCGATCCAGTCTTAACTGTACTTGTGGCGGTACCCGTAACAAAATTAGCCGAGAAATCATTTAATAACGACAACAAGCGTTCCTTTTCCGCGCCTACCAATGGAGTATTAATGGGAACATTTTCGCGGACAATATTGTGCACAACAGCAGCCCGTGTTAGTCGCTGCTGACCTTTGGTACGTGTATAGGTCACCCCTTCCCTGTTCAGTACGTCCGTGCCTATGAGAACAGGAACGTTCATGCAAGCTCGCGGGACAACGTGAAAATCTATTTCAAGAGTTATGTCTGGGAATTCGACAGTCAAAGTTGTGAAAAACGCCGATTCTACTTCTCTGCTGCCTATGCCACGAAGGACACGAAATGCGGGTACTTGATGACATTGAAAATGCTTGACTACAGCCTCAGATATTAATGAAATTGTCGAGCCACTGTCTATTAAAATATCGACAGGTATGCCTTGTATGACAGCAGTTGCAATGTCATCCTTTTTATAAGTATTCTCAGTGTCACGGCAAAAGTTGACGTTTGTTTTGCCTCGCGCGTCAGTTCGCTGCTTGGCAAAACAATCCTCCATTTTGTGACCTAGTTTTTTGCAAAAGGTACATGGCACGGGTTTTCGGGGGTTTATGTTACTTATATTCTGGTTTTGAGGGAAGGTTCGTGAACTATCCGTCGGTGTAGGTGTAGGTACCACCGGTCCATCTACTTTGGCACGTTTAGGGCACATGTGTTGCCTATGACCATAAATTCCACCAGGAAAAACACCGTAGCTTCGAAAACTGATCTGGATTTTCGCGTTTTCGACTATAATTATTGTTAGATGGAGGAGCCATGGTTACACGCGGTTTACGCACCAAACACTCTCTCTCGTCCCATCTATTAATGAAACGCAGATGATCGACCTCACTAAACCATACATCAATATCGTTAATAGCCGGGTCAAAGTTAGAAATATAGACATGGTTAGGTCTTACCGGATTAAGCGCGCCAATGGCGCTGACTAGCTTATCTGTCACCTCGGTTAAGGCGCCATCCAGGGTAGCAGCGGTCGAGGGTGGTCCGCATGGCGCGCTGGACGCCCGCGTCGGCGAGCCAAACGCCCCGCTGGCAGCCCGGCCGGCCTCGGCCCGCGCCATCGGCAGCAGCGGCGACGGCGGCGGCACCCGCGGCGGCGATACGGCCTGCAACAGCGCTGGCGACCCGTACGGCGGACCCCTAGTGACATCGGATGACCCCGGCAAAGCCGTGACATTCGAGTCAATCGCGGTGCTACACTGACCATTACTCTGTTCACCACTAGTATTTTCCAAAGCAGTTAAGCGAGATAGGATAGCCTGTAGGGTTTGCTGCAAACTCGAATCTGGTGCATCGCGAGGTTTGCCCCTACGTCTTTTACTAGCTGGTTCAGCCATAATTACGTAAAATAATTACTTACTTGTAAAATGTGGGTAATAGCAAAACTTTAACAATTAACAAAAATAACAAGCAAAGGAAAATATGAAAATTGGTAAACCAAAAGCGGTGGATAGCTATGGGAGCTATCCCACTTCTGATGTTACAAATCTCCAAGAGATTTATTTAAAAAAGTATTAACAACAAAACAAAACCTATATTTCTCTCAAATAATTTTACAATAAAAATAACTAAAAATCGACACAATGAAATTAACACAGGTAATGGCTAGTGAGCACGTCCTTCCGTCCCGAGCGCCTCCAGCAAAGTGAGTCCTCCATCGCCGCTATCTGCTGTCCTGCTTTCACCCGCGAAATTCACTGCCGTGACGTTAGCGCACGATCTTCACTCCGCGGATAGGGTTCCTCAGGCTAATAATATTTTATGTTCTTTTTCTTCTTGTCATCACCTTTTCTCTGAACCAACTTTAGTCCTTTCCCCGAAAGATCTTGAAATAGAGTTCCTTTCCCAACATCAATTTCTTCGTCCGTAAAATTTGACACACAAATCTGCACTATACTAATTTCGTCGATTATTTGAATTTTGTTCTGAGAAAATGTCAGAAACTCGTTAATTACGACTTTATTTGACATCGTTTTTTATTTTATTTACACTTCTCAGACTAGCAATAGGTGATTACAATAACTAAAAGAACCGTTACGTCCTTTCACTATCGTGCGCAGGCGATGACTGATAATGATACTGGCGGAAGTGGAAAATAATTTGAATACTGTGCATACTACCGACCTCCTCACGTATTATGCTTTCCTGGTACAATCGTGGCATTTCGTGGCATTTTAGCTACGACTACAGCACGATAGCGATAGTCTAGCATATAAAAAAAAATCCTCTATGTATAGTGAGTGTGCGACACGTCAGCTGGTGCCGTGCTGTCTGTGCGCGGCGCGCGCGTGTGTAGGCGCAGTCGAACTGACATTTCACCTAACTCATGTATTCCTAGTACGTCCCGTGGCATATTGTGGCATTTAAGCCAACCAAATCTATCCGAAGTCTTTTTTTCCACGTGAGTTTATCAATGTGCGTCATTTCGGTGCGTCATTTCGGCCATAAGGAAGGCTTGGCGCAGGCACAGACATAACAAACTAAACGCAAATCACAAATATTCCCTGTTCGCTCGCTCTACAATGATTATGAATCTTGCTATTCCGTTTTTTAATCCATTGGAATAAATTCACGGAAAATGACGCGCGCAATGTTTTGAACGTTCGACATATTGCTCGAGGGCCTAACGACCTGACGTTTGTTTTGAAACATCGGTGTAAATTTTATAATTTCCTAATAAAATTTAAATCAAACCATTTAAAAGACGGTGTAATTTATATACGGTGTATAATACAAATGGATTATCTTTTCATCGGTAAGTAAATTCATTCGTGGTCGCGGTGATCGGGAATCAATTTTAGAAAATGTGATATAAATAAGCATCGTAATGTGTGAATTTGCAATAATTGAAAAGCTTTACCATAAAACAATATGCCATTAAAGATAGATTTAAAATTATTGCCAAATTGAGCAATATTTCGGTGTCTAAATAGGTACGAAAATATTTTGATGCTAACAGGATCGGACTTAGTATTTATTGTATAGAATTTTGATACTCAAATCTTGTAAATAGTGGTCTACAATTTTAGATGTATTAGGGTTTCATAATACACAAAATATACATAAATGATATTTTAAATGTTCAGACATTTTATGAAACAACGGTTTAATCGCGTATTTACGTTTATTTACATTTATTTGTTTTTCTAGGTTTCCTAAAGACCAGACATGGTGATATTTGGGTTGCAAATTGGAAGTGCTGCGTTGTAAACATTTTGAAGAACAAGATAAAATTTTGATGCAAGTCCCTTCTGTCCTGGTGCACCATCATTATATGAATTTTTACTGAAAATAAAGAATATGCTGCCTGTTTAATATATTATTGTACCTATCATTTTCATTATTATTATTTCTTTCATGAATATGTCCTCAATTAGGACATCATATTCAATTTATTGTGAAGTCACATAGGCCTGCCTGTGGACAATGAAGACGCTTCTAACGATAAGTAAGTAGGTACCTACTTAGTTTAGAAGTTATGAGACAACAAATAAACATTCATACTGGTCAAAATCATAACCCTTCTTTTTGCAAAAGCAAGCACTGCCGATTCACTGTATGTAGAATCGAGAAATCGAAAAGACGGTGGTAGGTATCAGGGAGTGGGCTTGATTTACTAGACACCTTACCTTTTATTATAATGACAAAATTAAATTATAAGTACAAGTTTAAAAAAAATACGAAGTTGTCAGGAGCGAAATACGCCAACATGTCATATTTTGTGTGTACGTTACTAGTAAAAATTCGTAGCAAAATATAACATCTGCAGATGGGCTGCCTTGTTCCTTCCCTGCATTTGCATTAGTGTGTGTGTTATAGAGATGTTTGACATTTTGTCTCGTATTTCAACTCGGATTGTACTCTCTGCTTCTGTATACATATACATTTTTTTCTCTATGGGCGCAGGGCGGCTTTAGTTGTCCATCTGTCCATCTGTATATGTTAAGAGTTCTTATATCGCAAGACTTTTTAAATATATTTTTCTTCAGCTGTCTTGTCTAGACATGACAGCTGAATAACAAGATGGCGTATGTAATGTGTGTATTGTATCGACTATATAACTAACATGTAAATAATAAAATGAATAGTGTAAGAAATGGACTTTAAATGTCGTTTCTTTAATTTTCAGGTAAGAAGTGTTATTTTGGTTAATTTAGAATTAATGTTATTATTTGAATAAGTTTAAAATATTACCTTTACTTTACAGAGAAACACATTTTAGTTTCATTGGAATATAAACTTTTTTTTTATTTATTTTTTATTATTAAACAAGACAGGCATTTGACCGCCATCTCACCTATTGGTAAGTGACGATGCGGCCGAAGATGGAGCATGCCCGTCTTGGAACAGCCTATTCACTCTAGCCTTGAAGGCATCCAGATTATATTGATCAGGGAACACACTCGCAGGCAACGCGTTCCACTCCTTAGCCGTACGCATTATAAAAGTCAAGCCAAAGCGGCTCGTGCGGATAGTTGGAAGATCCACGACATAAGGATGAAGCGCCCGCCAGGATCGTGTCTCCCGATGGCGGAAAGGGGACGGCGGAATGAGGTCGTGCAGCTGCTTCGCACACTCACCGAAATGTAACCTGTAGAAGACCGACAGACGCTCAACCCTACGCCGATGCTCGAGGCTCTGCAGCCTAGCTTCAATCATCTGTGGGTCACCAATCATCTTCTTTGCACGTTTTTCCACCGAATCCAAAGCCGCTAGTTGATATTTGGCTGATCCATCCCAGAGGTGGCAGCAGTACTCCATGCAGGATCGGACTTGCGCTTGATATAACTGAATCAACTGCTTTGAAGTGAAGTACCGCTTAACCTTCGAGAGGACACCAAGTATTTTTGCTGCAATCTTTGCCTTGGATTCGATGTACTGACCGAAGTTGAGATTGGTAGAAAGCTCAACACCTAGAAGCTGTAGGTTGTCGGTAATTTCCACAGGAACATCCCGAAAAGTTGGAGTAAGATGTAATGGACTCCTTTTGGCGGAAAACAAACACGCCTGAGTTTTGGTTGCGTTGAACGTCACCAGATTGGCTTCACCCCAATCAGAGACTGCCTTGAGAGCGTTGTTCAAACGATCAACCATAACCTCTCGACAATACTGAATACCGTCCCTATTGGCTTTTGCATCTGACAGATATCTATCCGTTACTGTGCTGTCGTCTGCGTACCCAAAGGTACCTGGTATGGTTAGCAGATCGTTAATATGCAGCAGGAATAAAGTCGCGGACAGTATCGATCCCTGAGGAACTCCCGCGTCGATAGCCTCAAGATTAGACGAGTAGCCATCGATTGCTGCACGGATTAAACGTCCACTCAGAAAATCCGATAACCAGGTGCAAAAACCAACAATATTACCAAATGAAGGAAGCTTGCTTAGAAGGCCCGCATGCCAAACCCTGTCAAAGGCCTTGGAGATATCAAGAGACACAGCAAGGGCCTCGCCATGTCTCTCAATGGCCTCACTCCACACTTGTGTGGCATACACCAAAAGGTCCCCAGTAGATCAACCACGGCGGAACTCGTACTGGTGATCGCTTAGGAGATCGTTACCTTCAAGATGCGTAAGGAGTTTGTTGTTTAGTGCACGTTCCATAATCTTACAGAATATGCAAGTGACCGAAATAGGGCGGTAGTTGGCAGGGTCGTCGCGGCTGCCTTTTTTGGGCACGGGCTGCACATTGGCAAGCTTCCACGACTTAGGTACAATACCAGTCTCAAGTGAGAGGCGATACAGGCGTGTGAGAACAGGAGACAACTCAGGGGCACAACTACGCAGGACTATTGCCGGTATACCATCAGGTCCACTAGCCTTGTTCACGTCCAGACTCTGCAGGATTTTTAAAATCTCTCTGATAAATTCGCACCTCTGCCATAGCGCAGTCAGCATGGGGTGAGATAGGTGGTGTTTTTCCTGCAGTATCCTAACGTGAATTCGCCGCGAAAAGAGAAGCAAGCAAATTCGCTTTCTCTTCAGTAGCATGTGTAGGGTCTTGCCTTGAAGCTGTACTTACTGTTATTAGGACTCCTGTTCAAATAACTGTTCAGCACGTTGACACTTTTATTGTCCATTTTTAAACATATAATTGGTATATTCTTGGGTTTGGCCCTTCAGGCTCTGATTGCTCATCATCTTTGCCTGGAAAATTAGTTAATACTGTAAATTCTGACTACGTTGTAATTACGTTCTACAAATATTTTGAATCGAATCGAACTTCGATTAGAGTATTTTCTTTTGGGGAAATGATCTCTCGTTTCCAAAATATCCAATTGGTAAAAGTAATGAGGGTTTTTGGAGAAATACAAGGGTATTGGGGTGTTTGTCTGGATTCTTACCGTTGTATCTTCTTGTTTTCCTTTGGTTATGAATAAAAGTAGGCCCCCATGCCACGGGGGTCATTTTTCCATCACATTAGAAGGTTTCTTTCGTGGCAAATATTTGATTTAGTATTTAAAATATCACATTTTCCAAATTAACGTTAATCTTTTATTATTTTATTCTTTATATGTCATATGTTGTCATGCGAACACAGTTCATAGTCGGCGGAGATTTTAATCTTTTTTGTGCTCCCCTTATTCTAGATAATTGCTGGATCCAATTCTTCATCATGTCTTCATGGATTATATCCTTGGCTGCTAAACACGAGGTCGTCCGAAAATAAATATCGACCACTTCGGAAACTGGCTGGTCGACTATGAGTACTGGCCATCAAGACTATCTTCTTTTGTGCCAAATGCGTTCTCGAACGTGTTTAAGTGAATACCCGAGCCTTCGTTAGAGAGTGCAGCGGATGAGTGGGCAGAGTTCTCCCAGCCTTCGAACTAGAAGGTGGATCAGTATCATAGCTAGAGGAAGCTAGCTTCAGAAACCAAAATGAAATATGAAGTGACCGGTCAAATTATGCACGTGACTGCATAAAAGTTTATCATCGAAATTTTCTAATTAAATAGTCTGTCGAGTCAATCTGCAACCTGTACTTTTCGGCCAACAGTGAACCCAGTGATCCAGCCCGGGCATAAGTTGTGTGGAGTGGACTTTCGTAAAAACTTTCGTACTTTTAACCTTTTAAATTCTTTTTATAAATTTCTTGTTTTGTAGATTGTAGTTTCTGGATTGATTGTACATAAACCCATTACCTTGTTATTCGTTGTTTTTCTTATTAACTGAGCCTGGCACTGTCCGTAGGACAGTGTTACGTTACACATGGGCCAATATTCCACTTGGCCTCAGCAACGGTGGCAACGAAGATTGACTAAAATTAGATTCGACCGCTTTTGCCAAAGACCAAAACGCCTTACTCCCAGGAGGGTAAGAGGCCAGTTTGGCGCCAATCCGGCTTATATGGTCGAATCTAGCCCTGCGAAGCGTCCTTTTGTAATACTTGGCGGTGAAGTTAAAGGCTCTCTTCATATTATAAAACGACATTTTTGTCTCAATTATTGCCGAAAATGGAGAAACTTCGTTTTGAATTTACGCTGTTACCAGGAAAGGATGGAAAAACAAACGTTTATAGTATAACCTCAATATCGACAAGTGACAGTAAAGTATATGTCATACCAGAGGAATCACGTCCTGCAGCTCTACACACAGGCATTGCACAGACAAGCGCATTTGCCAAAGTGAACAAAATCTTGGTCAAAAGACACCAAATACGAAGGGTGTGGATCACTCTGACCGAAGAACTCAAGAGTACAGTACCTAGATGAGGATGGTAATCTGTAGTTTGACGGTATATTTCTAGAAGAAGATGAAGAGGATCTTGCCCCAGCACAACTAAACGAAGGTACTACACTAGACAAATTGCTCGAAAAACTGATAGAGAAAACACAGGAAAAAGACCACAGAACTTGAAAAATGTTGCTGAACGGTTTATACTTGAAAAATTTACTAGTAAAAATATGAATGCGAAGCAGTGGCTCACTTACTTTGAACAAGAATGCGAACGCTTTGACGTAAAGACTGATAAAAAGAAGATTGAGATATTAAGGCTGTTTATGGATAAGGGTTGTGCAGACTGGTACAGTTCCATGATAGTAAAATGTACGATACACTCAGAATGGTCTACTTGGAAAAAAGAGTTTTGCGAGACTTTTGCAACAAGGGATGGAGTACAGTTACTAACGCATTGTCATATAGATACGAAGATGGCTCGTTGATTGATTGTGCTATAAAAAGGAAAAATTGCTATTGGAGATGAGGAGCTCTATGGATACCAATACCATGGTGGACCTGATTGCAGCCGGTTTACCAGAGTTCATACTCAATAAGATTGACAGAGAAGCAATAGTAGACTTTGTGAGTTTATTTAATGAGGTGAGAAAACATGAACACACGGTGAATCAAAAACCTTACGTGCCATAGAATAAATACGGAAATCTAAAAATAAATGTTAGAACAGACGAGCACACTCCATGTAAAATTTGTGAAAAATTAAAAAAGGGTAATCGTTACCACCCAGAAGACACATGCTGGTTCAAAGTGAAACCAGATAATAAAGTGTTTTCTAGAAACATAAGACATGTGAACAATACAAGAATAGAAGCGGAGTTAAATGATATCGACCAAAAAAACGAAGAGTAACACCATTAATAAAAATAAAATTGGTATTAAATGAAACATTAGAGGTATATGGAGTTTATGATTCGGGATCGAATGTTTCTCTTATAAATTCAAAATTATTAAAACTAAATGAAGAAACAAATAAGAAGAATGAAACAAACCTCATCACAATTAATGGTGTTAGCAATACAAGTGACAAATTAAAAAAAAAATATATTTGATATGGAAAAATGTGAAGATGTATTCATAATTGATGACCAAAATTTCAACGATGACTTTTTGATTGAGTTGGACTTGATAAAAACATTCAAATTAATACAAGATGAAAACTTAAATATAAAATAAAAACCAGATAAAGAAAATGAAGTCATATATAACAAATAGAAACAAATAAAGATATACAGATTGAAGAAGATGTAAATACATCGAAAGAAATAAGAATAAACTTTAATGAACATGTGATAGAAGAAGATTTTGAAGCTAAAGTAAATCATTTGAAAGAAGATGATCAAACACAGATAAATAAACTGATAGAAAAACATAAATCAGTTTTTGCAAGGAACAAATTTGATGTAGGAAAGGATAATGGATACGAAGCAAGGATAGACCTAACAGAAGACAGATATTGCAGTAAGAGACCAGGTGTAAGATTGAAGATAAGAAAGAGATAGAAGATAGGTAAACTATTGGATAACGAAATGATAGAAGAATCGTACAGTCCGTTTGCTGCGCCTTTTACTTTAGCATTCGCAGCAGATTCAGTGAAGTACTTAGGTCATGTCATTGGAAACAACTCAGTAAAACCATTGAAGGATAATTTAATTTCAATCCAAGATTTTCCTATTCCCAAAACACAGAAAAACGTGAGACAGTTTTAGGGAAAATAAACTTTTATCACGAGTATATTCCGAAAAGTGACATAATTTTGGATCCGTTGCATAATTTGTTAAGAAAATATCAAAAGTTTGTATGGTCAGAAGATTGTCAAAAATCATTTGAAATGATAAAACAATTACTGTGCACTCAACCGGTCTTGGAGATTTTTGATAAAGACTTACCAATAAATATTTACACTGATGATTCTTTAGAAGGTGTTGGAGCGATACTGAAACAATTACAACCTGATGGAAAAGAAAAGCCGGTGGCATATTTATCAAAGAAATTAAATGGAGCACAAATGAAAAAGAAAGCGATATATTTGGAATGCCTTGCTATTGCAGAAGCGGTGAGATACTGGCAATACTGGTTAATAGGAAAATCATTCACTGTTTATTCAGACCACAAACCGCTTGAAAATATGAATTTGAAATCAAGAACTGACGAAGAGTTAGGAGATATGGCATACAATTTATCACAATATGATTTCACAATAAAATATGCACCCGGAAAACAGAATTTAGAAGCAGATTGCCTGAGTAGAAACCCAGTATTGGAACCAAATTCTAACGACGTTGAACAATTACAAGTAGTAAACTTAATTAAACTAGAAGACATAATAAAAGACCAGATAAAAACGATGAATTACAGAAGGAAAAAGAAAAATATATCGAGAAACAACAATTGTACTTTAAGAAAGTAGGGAAAAAACATAAAATAATACTGACAGAAGAATTTAGTAAGAAACTATTAAAAGAAATACATGAAGACCTGTGTCATATTGGTATTGGACAAATGCAGAAAACAATAAGTCCATACTATACAGCCAGATGTGATGTTTGTATAAAAAACAAGTCGAGAGGACATAACAAGTATGGATTTATGTCTCACCTGGGCCCAGCTACAAGACCATTTCAAATAATGTCCATTGACACGGTAGGTGGTTTCAGAGGTTCAAGATCAACAAAGAGATACCTTCATTTACTGGTCGATCATTTTACAAGACATGCCTTCGTGAAAACATCAAAAACACAGACTGCGAATGATTTTATTAAATTAGTCCAAAATATAGCACAAACGGAAAAGATTGGTATGATTCTCACTGATCAATACCCGGGAATCAATTCGAAAGTATTCAATACATTCCTACAAGACAAACAAATACCTATGATATTCACAGCAGTAAATGCACAATTTTCAAATGGTTTAAATGAGAGACTTAATCAAACACTAGTCAACAAAATAAGATGTAAAATTAATGAAGAAGGAAATAAAAAAGCATGGACAACAATAACACAAGAATGTGTTAAAAATACAATGAAACGGAATATTCAGTTACGGGCTTCGCACCAAAATATTTGTTATATGGAACAAATGTTTCGATTTTACCACATGCAATAAAACAAGTAATATCACATGAAGACTGGAATAAAGATAGAAGAACAGCATTGGAGAGCACAATAAAATCACACAACTACAACAAAAAAATATTTGACAAAAAGCTGAAAAATATGAATTTCAGTGAAGGAGACATGGTGTATGTAGAAAATGGTAATAGATTGAACAGGAAAAAGCTGGATGAACTAAAAGTTGGACCATATAAGATCATAGATAAAATATCAAATACAATATACAGGATAGATACTGGTCATCAGAAAGTTCAATCAAATCTTTACCATATTACAAAACTTATGCCATTTCCTGTATTAGAAGATGATGAAACGGAAGATACAGCAGAAGAATGGATGAAAATTCTATTGAGAATTTTCTTTCCTTCGTGGGGAGATGTAAAGAGTTCTTATATGGCAAGACTCTTTAAATTTATTTTTCTTCTGCTGTCTTGTCTAGACATGACAGCTGAATGACAAGATGGCGTATGTAATGTGTGTAATGTATCGACTATAGAATTGTATCCTCTATGTATAGTGAGTGCGCGACACGTCAGCTGGTGCCGTGCTGTCTGTGCGCGGCGCGCGCGTGTGTAGCCGCAGTCGAACTGACATTTCACCTAACTCATGTATTCCTAGTACGTCCCGTGGCATATTGTGGCATTTAAGCCAAATCCATCCAAGTCTTTTTTATCCACGTGAGTTTTATCAATGTGCGTCATTTCGGCCATAAAGAAGGCTTGGCGCAGGGCGGCTTTGTTTGTCTATCTATCCATCTGTATATATAAAACAACAGCGCTTCGTTTATTTATTTATT
This sequence comes from Blastobasis adustella, assembly GCA_907269095.1. Classification (NCBI taxonomy): domain Eukaryota; kingdom Metazoa; phylum Arthropoda; class Insecta; order Lepidoptera; family Blastobasidae; genus Blastobasis; species Blastobasis adustella. The sequence goes on from OU026132.1 coordinate 8,010,214, forward strand.
TAACAATTTATTGCACACAATAAGGAAATACAGAGATATAACATAGATATAACTGACACAACAGGCACTACTTATTTCTAAACGAAAGTTCTTCTGATAACAATATTATTTAGTGAGGTCTGTTCTCTTCGATGAGAAAAGAAAGTAAAAAAAACATTCAGGCGACTGAATGTGTAACCATGATCCAATCTGGTCAGGTTCCTCTGGTAGCAGGGCCACTGAGGTCACATGACAGTTGCTCCACTGCAATTATCTGATCTGTCAAATCCTGGGCGGCATTGTGAAGGCGAACCCCGGACCCTTGTGCGCGTGAGCACAACGGAGACATTAACGGCAAGATGATTATTTTTATGGGGTATTTTCTCCCCTGTCTGCAGTTTTCTATATACGAACAAAAACTACCTTCCTGATGAATTTCCTCGAAAATCATTTACAAAACCGTTTTAAAACTACGTAATCTTGAAGAAATAAGACGCTGAGCGTCGGTGGCCCAGCGGTTACAGTATCCGACTCGTAAGCCAGAGGTCCCGGGTTCGAATCCCGCTCCGGCCATGTACCAATGACTGTTTTCTGAATTATGTACATTAGTTTAATACTAACCGATGCTCTTACGGTGAGGGAAAACATCGTGATGAAACTTGCACATTCAGGCGACTGGATGTGTAAACAAGGTCCAATCTGGTCAGGTTCCCCTGGTAGCAGGGTCATGGAGGTCAGATGACAGTTGCTCCACTGTAATTACCTAACCTACTAAATCCTGGATCATGGTCAAGGCGGACCCCGCGCCCTCGTTCTCGATAGCACAACCGGGACATTAACGTCAAGATAATTATTTTTTTATTATAATCTTGAAGAAATAATCTAAAACAGACATTATTTTTAAAAGTGGACTCGAAGCGGATCTTGTTGAGACGTTTTAAGTAGATACAATAACTAAAAACCCCGACTGCTATTAAAAAACTAAAAAGTTTGAAACAAGCCGAATGGTGTAAAGAAATAGGTGTATAAAGTGCAAACGTTAGTTTAATTTAAACTTGAAAGCAGGCGGGGACCCATTTTTATATAAATAGGTGGACACGGATATTTAATATTTATAGAAATTTATTAACTTTAGATTAACTTTAAATTAGACCTTATTTTTTTATTTTTTACAAAATGGCGGCTGGTTGTCGCGATATTGAATTGTGATCAATACCATGTCGCAGGATTAAGACAAATCGATAGACGTAATAACCATCAAAATCGGTCAACGCGTTTGCTCTCTACATACATACATATGCTGATAAACACATACCCTCCTTTGCGTCACGCAGTAGGTAGGGTAAAAGGGAAGAATGGATAAATATGTTCATATTTATTTACGCTAGTATAAATGAATCTTTGTATGTATCTTATTTCACATCATTAGTTGTTTATTCTTTATTGTACACAAAAATGGAAATACAAAGTTTTAGCAATTGGGAATCATTTTCTTTATGGGCAATAGTATTGCATTTGACCTCATCTCTTCTGATGGGAAAGGGCGATCATCAGACGCCTGAGATCGCCATCAGACAACGAAGATCAGATGATATTTCAAGTTCAGCTCACTCGAAAGATTCATAAAGCATTTATCCATGAAGAAGTCCGCCCCCGCGCTGGGCATCAAATTAGTCACGTTTGGCGGTACACGACGATTTTTAATTAAAACGTTCACTAAGCCACACCGGAAACGGAATATTCCTACTTCACTAATGAAACCCTAAATGTTAGCCTCAACTGCTCAGGGATTTGGACAAATTCCACGCGCTGCCGGCAAAATGTCTGGAAATTGGAAATGCCTTTTTCAGGCTGCATTTTGATATTCTTGAATTACTTAAACGTTTCCTTTAAGTTATTAAAGATTTAATATCATCATTATCATCATTCGAGCGGTCAATCACAGCTTCTGCCAGGGTCTGCCAGTACACGGATTATTTCCAAAATATTGGAGAAATGAAATAGGTACCTATGTTTTAACTGATAACGAAATTAACATCAATTATCATTACAATCAGCTACAATAGTAGGACATTTATTCATATGTCATTAGTAGGTACCTAGCGCGGTTTTGTCTGATCACTTTTCTGTTATCATGATCACGGGTAGACAGGTAACATACTAGGATATTGAAAAAAACATTACAGCTCATTTAAGTATTTATTTATTTATGTAAATGTAGAAAAATTTATATAACACTTATGTAAATCATGCTAAGATTTTATTGATTCACAAGTTCCATTGCTGTTTGCACGCAGACTCGTGGTGTCATGAGATCCTGCAGTTGGGGATGAGCGTGGTCCTTATCTTCTCAATCACAGGATCCCGTGCCGGTGAATTTTCCAATGAGTACAGTTTACCTTCAGATTTACTAATCATTCGTATTATGAAAACGAGTAGTCTGATTATCTAGGTACAAGTTTTGTGAAGCTGTTTATCAAAGGTGAATCACAGAATAATAATAATAAAGTTCTTTATTCAGCCAATAGAGCCATTGTAATATTACATATAATAATTAAAATAATAATAATAAAATAAATTTAAAATATTTAAAGCAAATTTACCTTATTTCTTGTTTGGGCCACGATGTATCGATAACCAATGTCTTATAATAGGGCTTGTCAGGTCTCGCGTTACTAATAATAAAATATTATTATTACTATGGCGTATTCGTTCCCAAAAGGAAACTATACGTGTCCTAATAATGACAAAAAAGTCGGGCATCGCCACCTCGGCGAACATGCCAGATGCACTGCAGTATCTCGGCAACTTCATAAGAATGCGGTATGCATCATTATACTGCACTCTTATTTTACTGAAGGACACCCTCTTATACCTGTACCAGAGTTGGCACGTATAAAAACACTTGCAGAATGCCCTGAAAAGAGTGCCCTTCACCTCCTTACTACTTTTCGCAAACCTACGTGCAAGCAAGCAACCTAATTGCACCGAACCGACAATGCCCGTCTTTCTCGCTCTACGTCAAGGTCATCTTTGCCATTCTCCGTAATGATGTGGCCCAGATATTTGAATTTCACAACAACCCGAATTACTGAGCCATTTAAAATTACACCCGGGTCTTTCTCCGGACCTTTTCCGGCTAGACCCTTCCCCTAAAAACTATAACTTCGGTCTTGAAAACATTATTCTTCAGTCCATGAGAATTTGCATAATCCTCACAGACCGTAAGGAGCTTTCTCAATCCGCTGATTGACGGACTGAGGAGCACCATGTCGTCTGCGTAACTAAGGTTGTTAACGCAGATGCCGTCGATATGACATCTGATGCCGGTACCCCTCAGCTCACCAATCAGGCCGTTGACATAGGCGTTAGAAAGGTCCGGAGATGTTAACCCACCTTGGCGAACACCGCAGTCTAACCTGTATGCGTTAGATGTCGTGTCGCCCCATCGTACATGGTTGGTTTGGCCCCCATACCAGTGCCTCAACAGCCCAACGACATACTTAGGAACCCCTAAGCCGAGCAGTTTGCTACAGAGAATGTTGTAGTTCACTAGATTAAACGAACGGCTCAGATCCAGAAAACAGGCATACACCGACGTATCACGCTCAACATAATAGTCGACTGTATGCTTGAGGCTGACTATTGCCGAGTCTGTTGAGACACCGGTACGAAACCCAAACTGAGCGTCATCAAACTGCATATTCTTCAGCAATTCGGGCTGCAGCAGTCGTTCAAACACCTTTCCTATGACTGTTCTTAAGGAGATAGATCTATAATTACTGGAAGAGCCTAGGTCACCCGTTTTACTCTTCACAATCGGCACTACAACCGTCTTCATGAGAGAGTCGGGTAAGTGCTTCACACATAAATTGTAAGACACACATAGTTTAGACCATAGTTCCTCTCCTGCATGTAACACATGCTCTATCGACAGATTGTCGTGGCCAGGCGACTTTCCCCGTTTGATAGCTCGCACTGCTTTGGCCACATCTTCTAGAGAGAACTGAATCACTGCCTGCTCATCCACAGAGCAAGCGGACTGATTCGATTGCGACTTTACAGAAAGGGGACTTATCTTAAATTTAGACGCGAACAAATTTGCTATCTCCATAGGTTCTTGCAGACCATCCACAGACACGGGTAAATTTAACTAAGGCTGAAATTTTTTCGTAGCATTCCAAAACTTGGGGAAATTTTTATTACTCCTGTGCGTCGCTAAAATATCCAATTTAATGGTTTCCTCGTTACGGATACACCATTTCAATTTGTTTTTAAAGGCTTTCCTTGAGGAAAGCATATCCTTGAGGACATTTATAAAAATAAATGTCTCCCGTGGATGGTCTGCCGGCCAAGAGCCAACACTCGTAACGAAGTCTAGCAGCACGATGACTTAGTTCAACGTGAGTGTTCCATCCTGTCACTGGTTTTCGCCTGTTATGCACAACAGAACGTGAACAGTCACTCTCCATAGCCCCCATTTGCAAGACATGCACAATATCATTATAATAATTATCAATACATTTAAATTTACAATTAAAATTGACATCTTTACAAGATTGAGTGTTACAATTCACATTACACATATTATATTTAACATTCAATAGATTTCTTTGACAATATTCATAATACTATTTGACTAGCATTTTTATCTCGCCATACTATCTTATCACGGCAGGACGGATCATGCCCCTCGCTATTGGTCAAACGCGCACAGTGTCCCAGGTCACACTCCACGCGCAGTGGCAGGTGATCTGAGCTATACACGCCGTACATAACACTGACCGACACAATAGTGTCTCGCGCAACCGCGGTCGTCACACAGTGGTCCAACCACCTGCAGGAGCCATGCGCCTCACTCACGAAAGTGTGGGAGTCCGAACTCAACCCCAGGAAATCAATATCCGCACATACTAGTGCATTTTCGTCACAAAATAATTTTAATTCATTACTAAATGAGGACGAGGGATGAGCATTAAAATCGCCCAAAATAAATGCCATTGGCGTGTTATCTTCGTCAATAATAGCCTGCAGACGAGCGAGACATTGAGTAAATTCGACAATATTTTCACTTTTGTCAGTTGGTAAATATGCAATGAACTTCAAAAACGATCCCGTGCTATTAGTTATTTTCACTGCTATTAAACGCTCGCTGTCGCACTCTACAATAGACACATTTGGAAATTCAGATTTCATCCACATCAATGCTAAACTGCCGTAAGGGCGACCCCTCAGGACCCCCGCAGCCGTATCCACCGATGACCTGGCCAAGCAGCTGAAATCCGTGTCAATGATGTCAATTAGGTTGAGTTCATGGGGCAGCAACCAGGTTTCCTGAAGGGCAATAATGTCCGCTTCCAGGCATAGCTCTAACTTGCTGTATAGACGTTTTAATATTCTTACAGTTGAATGATATGATTTTAGTTTGTGTTGATGTACTATCCATGATTTTATTTATTTTTGGTCAACTCTGAAAAATCGTTCTCTGTGCCTCCGGTATACCAAATTGACAGGCCAAAATTCGTTGTTTAACAATATATCCAAATTATTTTTTGGTACGATAATCTTAAATGATCTAAAATCTAGTTCTTTTCTCTGCTGTAATAATTGAACATCGTTGACTTGTGCTCCTTTGGATATTATGTAGTCTTTAACGGCCTCAGCAGTGCAAGTACATTTTAATCTAGGCAAATAAATAGCACCGGGCATCTCCGCTTCTTCAAGTTTACTTGGACCTGTCGCTGTACCACACTTATTATTGTTCCGCAACGGACGTTTTTTCTTATTTACTGCGACAGAGAAACCATTCGTGTTTGCATCGCTACACTGCATTCCGGTGTGTGCAACGCTAGTTCGTTGTATAGATGAGCGTATAACTACATCACGGTAAGACGGCGTCGGCGGCGCGGCGTAACAATTGTCTCAGACGAGAATGTACGAGTGCGCGAGCGCACGGGCGTTTTATGTGTGCGTGACTGAGCGTCGTCCGATCGGCTATTATCACTTGTATTGTGGAGTGCCACTTGTTGAATTTGCACGTTATCGACCTTACCGCGACGTGTAGTAGGGTCATGATTGCTTGTATTTTTGCACTGTCTTGACGGTATAGTGATAAGCGAAGTTACCTCCGACACAATACTCAATCTCATTTCGTCGATATTCGATTTGTTTATTGTTTCCTTACGCACGTTCTGTAACTCTGTTTTGAGGATAAGTATGTCCTTAAGGAGGCGTGTCACATCCACATGATCAAAAGAAACCGGTGGAAGCCGGTTCAGGTCCTTTGCGACGTATGTAGGTTGGACCTCAGGGTTGGTTTCCTTGAGAGCCTTAATAACATATTTTATGTTCTTTTTCTTCTTGTCATCACCTTTTCTCTGAACCAACTTTAGTCCTTTCCCCGAAAGATCTTGAAATAGAGTTTCTTTCCCAACATCAATTTCTTCGTCCGTAAAATTTGACACACAAATCTGCACTATACTAATTTCGTCGATTATTTGAATTTTGTTCTGAGAAAATGTCAGAAACTCGTTAATTACGACTTTATTTGACATCGTTTTTTATTTTATTTACACTTCTCATACTAGCAATAGGTGATTACAATAACTAAAAGAACCGTTACGTCCTTTCACTATCGTGCGCAGGCGATGACTGATAATGATACTGGCGGAAGTGGAAAATAATTTGAATACTGTGCATACTACCGACCTCCTCACGTATTATGCTTTCCTGGTACAATCGTGGCATTTCGTGGCATTTTAGCTACGACTACAGCACGATAGCGATAGTCTAGCATATAAAAAAAAATCCTCTATGTATAGTGAGTGTGCGACACGTCAGCTGGTGCCGTGCTGTCTGTGCGCGGCGCGCGCGTGTGTAGGCGCAGTCGAACTGACATTTCACCTAACTCATGTATTCCTAGTACGTCCCGTGGCATATTGTGGCATTTAAGCCAACCAAATCTATCCGAAGTCTTTTTTTCCACGTGAGTTTATCAATGTGCGTCATTTCGGTGCGTCATTTCGGCCATAAGGAAGGCTTGGCGCAGGCACAGACATAACAAACTAAACGCAAATCACAAATATTCCCTGTTCGCTCGCTCTACAATGATTATGAATCTTGCTATTCCGTTTTTTAATCCATTGGAATAAATTCACGGAAAATGACGCGCGCAATGTTTTGAACGTTCGACATATTGCTCGAGGGCCTAACGACCTGACGTTTGTTTTGAAACATCGGTGTAAATTTTATAATTTCCTAATAAAATTTAAATCAAACCATTTAAAAGACGGTGTAATTTAGTGCACATTTATGAGAAAGCGCAAAATATGGAAATACAAATGGATTATCTTTTCATCGGTAAGTAAATTCATTCGTGGTCGCGGTGATCGGTGTCTTGTCTAGACATGACAGCTGAATAACAAGATGGCGTATGTAATGTGTGTATTGTATCGACTATATAACTAACATGTAAATAATAAAATGAATAGTGTAAGAAATGGACTTTAAATGTCGTTTCTTTAATTTTCAGGTAAGAAGTGTTATTTTGGTTAATTTAGAATTAATGTTATTATTTGAATAAGTTTAAAATATTACCTTTACTTTACAGAGAAACACATTTTAGTTTCATTGGAATATAAACTTTTTTTTTATTTATTTTTTATTATTAAACAAGACAGGCATTTGACCGCCATCTCACCTATTGGTAAGTGACGATGCGGCCGAAGATGGAGCATGCCCGTCTTGGAACAGCCTATTCACTCTAGCCTTGAAGGCATCCAGATTATATTGATCAGGGAACACACTCGCAGGCAACGCGTTCCACTCCTTAGCCGTACGCATTATAAAAGTCAAGCCAAAGCGGCTCGTGCGGATAGTTGGAAGATCCACGACATAAGGATGAAGCGCCCGCCAGGATCGTGTCTCCCGATGGCGGAAAGGGGACGGCGGAATGAGGTCGTGCAGCTGCTTCGCACACTCACCGAAATGTAACCTGTAGAAGACCGACAGACGCTCAACCCTACGCCGATGCTCGAGGCTCTGCAGCCTAGCTTCAATCATCTGTGGGTCACCAATCATCTTCTTTGCACGTTTTTCCACCGAATCCAAAGCCGCTAGTTGATATTTGGCTGATCCATCCCAGAGGTGGCAGCAGTACTCCATGCAGGATCGGACTTGCGCTTGATATAACTGAATCAACTGCTTTGAAGTGAAGTACCGCTTAACCTTCGAGAGGACACCAAGTATTTTTGCTGCAATCTTTGCCTTGGATTCGATGTACTGACCGAAGTTGAGATTGGTAGAAAGCTCAACACCTAGAAGCTGTAGGTTGTCGGTAATTTCCACAGGAACATCCCGAAAAGTTGGAGTAAGATGTAATGGACTCCTTTTGGCGGAAAACAAACACGCCTGAGTTTTGGTTGCGTTGAACGTCACCAGATTGGCTTCACCCCAATCAGAGACTGCCTTGAGAGCGTTGTTCAAACGATCAACCATAACCTCTCGACAATACTGAATACCGTCCCTATTGGCTTTTGCATCTGACAGATATCTATCCGTTACTGTGCTGTCGTCTGCGTACCCAAAGGTACCTGGTATGGTTAGCAGATCGTTAATATGCAGCAGGAATAAAGTCGCGGACAGTATCGATCCCTGAGGAACTCCCGCGTCGATAGCCTCAAGATTAGACGAGTAGCCATCGATAACTACACGGATTGAACGTCCACTCAGAAAATCCGATAACCAGGTGCAAAAGCCAACAGGAATACCAAATGAAGGAAGCTTGCTTAGAAGGCCCGCATGCCAAACCCTGTCAAAGGCCTTGGAGATATCAAGAGACACAGCAAGGGCCTCGCCATGTCTCTCAATGGCCTCACTCCACACTTGTGTGGCATACACCAAAAGGTCCCCAGTAGATCAACCACGGCGGAACTCGTACTGGTGATCGCTTAGGAGATCGTTACCTTCAAGATGCGTAAGGAGTTTGTTGTTTAGTGCACGTTCCATAATCTTACAGAATATGCAAGTGACCGAAATAGGGCGGTAGTTGGCAGGGTCGTCGCGGCTGCCTTTTTTGGGCACGGGCTGCACATTGGCAAGCTTCCACGACTTAGGTACAATACCAGTCTCAAGTGAGAGGCGATACAGGCGTGTGAGAACAGGAGACAACTCAGGGGCACAACTACGCAGGACTATTGCCGGTATACCATCAGGTCCACTAGCCTTGTTCACGTCCAGACTCTGCAGGATTTTTAAGATCTCTCTCTGATGTATTCGCACCTCTGCCATAGCGCAGTCAGCACGGGATGAGATAGGTGGTGTTTTTCCTGCAGTATCCTAACGTGAATTCGCCGCGAAAAGAGAAGCAAGCAAATTCGCTTTCTCTTCAGTAGCATGTGTAGGGTCTTGCCTTGAAGCTGTACTTACTGTTATTAGGACTCCTGTTCAAATAACTGTTCAGCACGTTGACACTTTTATTGTCCATTTTTAAACATATAATTGGTATATTCTTGGGTTTGGCCCTTCAGGCTCTGATTGCTCATCATCTTTGCCTGGAAAATTAGTTAATACTGTAAATTCTGACTACGTTGTAATTACGTTCTACAAATATTTTGAATCGAATCGAACTTCGATTAGAGTATTTTCTTTTGGGGAAATGATCTCTCGTTTCCAAAATATCCAATTGGTAAAAGTAATGAGGGTTTTTGGAGAAATACAAGGGTATTGGGGTGTTTGTCTGGATTCTTACCGTTGTATCTTCTTGTTTTCCTTTGGTTATGAATAAAAGTAGGCCCCCATGCCACGGGGGTCATTTTTCCATCACATTAGAAGGTTTCTTTCGTGGCAAATATTTGATTTAGTATTTAAAATATCACATTTTCCAAATTAACGTTAATCTTTTATTATTTTATTCTTTATATGTCATATGTTGTCATGCGGACACAGTTCATAGTCGGCGGAGATTTTAATCTTTTTTGTGCTCCCCTTATTCTAGATAATTGCTGGATCCAATTCTTCATCATGTCTTCATGGATTATATCCTTGGCTGCTAAACACGAGGTCGTCCGAAAATAAATATCGACCACTTCGGAAACTGGCTGGTCGACTATGAGTACTGGCCATCAAGACTATCTTCTTTTGTGCCAAATGCGTTCTCGAACGTGTTTAAGTGAATACCCGAGCCTTCGTTAGAGAGTGCAGCGGATGAGTGGGCAGAGTTCTCCCAGCCTTCGAACTAGAAGGTGGATCAGTATCATAGCTAGAGGAAGCTAGCTTCAGAAACCAAAATGAAATATGAAGTGACCGGTCAAATTATGCACGTGACTGCATAAAAGTTTATCATCGAAATTTTCTAATTAAATAGTCTGTCGAGTCAATCTGCAACCTGTACTTTTCGGCCAACAGTGAACCCAGTGATCCAGCCCGGGCATAAGTTGTGTGGAGTGGACTTTCGTAAAAACTTTCGTACTTTTAACCTTTTAAATTCTTTTTATAAATTTCTTGTTTTGTAGATTGTAGTTTCTGGATTGATTGTACATAAACCCATTACCTTGATATTCGTTGTTTTTCTTATTAACTGAGCCTGGCACTGTCCGTAAGACAGTGTTACGTTACACATGGGCCAATATTCCGCTTGGCCTCAGCAACGGTGGCAACGAAGATTGACTAAAATTAGATTCGACCGCTTTTGCCAAAGACCAAAACGCCTTACTCCCAGGAGGGTAAGAGGCCAGTTTGGCGCCAATCCGAATTATATGGTCGAATCTAGCCCTGCGAAGCGTCCTTTTGTAATACTTGGCGGTGAAGTTAAAGGCTCTCTTCATATTATAAAACGACATTTTTGTCTCAATTATTGCCGAAAATGGAGAAACTTCGTTTTGAATTTACGCTGTTACCAGGAAAGGATGGAAAAACAAACGTTTATAGTATAACCTCAATATCGACAAGTGACAGTAAAGTATATGTCATACCAGAGGAATCACGTCCTGCAGCTCTACACACAGGCATTGCACAGACAAGCGCATTTGCCAAAGTGAACAAAATCTTGGTCAAAAGACACCAAATACGAAGGGTGTGGATCACTCTGACCGAAGAACTCAAGAGTACAGTACCTAGATGAGGATGGTAATCTGTAGTTTGACGGTTGACGGTATATTTCTAGAAGAAGATGAAGAGGATCTTGCCCCAGCACAACTAAACGAAGGTACTACACTAGACAAATTGCTCGAAAAACTGATAGAGAAAACACAGGAAAAAGACCACAGAACTTGAAAAATGTTGCTGAACGGTTTATACTTGAAAAATTTACTAGTAAAAATATGAATGCGAAGCAGTGGCTCACTTACTTTGAACAAGAATGCGAACGCTTTGACGTAAAGACTGATAAAAAGAAGATTGAGATATTAAGGCTGTTTATGGATAAGGGTTGTGCAGACTGGTACAGTTCCATGATAGTAAAATGTACGATACACTCAGAATGGTCTACTTGGAAAAAAGAGTTTTGCGAGACTTTTGCAACAAGGGATGGAGTACAGTTACTAACGCATTGTCATATAGATACGAAGATGGCTCGTTGATTGATTGTGCTATAAAAAGGAAAAATTGCTATTGGAGATGAGGAGCTCTATGGATACCAATACCATGGTGGACCTGATTGCAGCCGGTTTACCAGAGTTCATACTCAATAAGATTGACAGAGAAGCAATAGTAGACTTTGTGAGTTTATTTAATGAGGTGAGAAAACATGAACACACGGTGAATCAAAAACCTTACGTGCCATAGAATAAATACGGAAATCTAAAAATAAATGTTAGAACAGACGAGCACACTCCATGTAAAATTTGTGAAAAATTAAAAAAGGGTAATCGTTACCACCCAGAAGACACATGCTGGTTCAAAGTGAAACCAGATAATAAAGTGTTTTCTAGAAACATAAGACATGTGAACAATACAAGAATAGAAGCGGAGTTAAATGATATCGACCAAAAAAACGAAGAGTAACACCATTAATAAAAATAAAATTGGTATTAAATGAAACATTAGAGGTATATGGAGTTTATGATTCGGGATCAAATGTTTCTCTTATAAATTCAAAATTATTAAAACTAAATGAAGAAACAAATAAGAAGAATGAAACAAACCTCATCACAATTAATGGTGTTAGCAATACAAGTGACAAATTAAAAAAAAAATATATTTGATATGGAAAAATGTGAAGATGTATTCATAATTGATGACCAAAATTTCAACGATGACTTTTTGATTGAGTTGGACTTGATAAAAACATTCAAATTAATACAAGATGAAAACTTAAATATAAAATAAAAACCAGATAAAGAAAATGAAGTCATATATAACAAATAGAAACAAATAAAGATATACAGATTGAAGAAGATGTAAATACATCGAAAGAAATAAGAATAAACTTTAATGAACATGTGATAGAAGAAGATTTTGAAGCTAAAGTAAATCATTTGAAAGAAGATGATCAAACACAGATAAATAAACTGATAGAAAAACATAAATCAGTTTTTGCAAGGAACAAATTTGATGTAGGAAAGGATAATGGATACGAAGCAAGGATAGACCTAACAGTAGACAGATATTGCAGTAAGAGACCAGGTGTAAGATTGAAGATAAGAAAGAGATAGAAGATAGGTAAACTATTGGATAACGAAATGATAGAAGAATCGTACAGTCCGTTTGCTGTGCCTTTTACTTTAGCATTCGCAGCAGATTCAGTGAAGTACTTAGGTCATGTCATTGGAAACAACTCAGTAAAACCATTGAAGGATAATTTAATTTCAATCCAAGATTTTCCTATTCCCAAAACACAGAAAAACGTGAGACAGTTTTAGGGAAAATAAACTTTTATCACGAGTATATTCCGAAAAGTGACATAATTTTGGATCCGTTGCATAATTTGTTAAGAAAATATCAAAAGTTTGTATGGTCAGAAGATTGTCAAAAATCATTTGAAATGATAAAACAATTACTGTGCACTCAACCGGTCTTGGAGATTTTTGATAAAGACTTACCAATAAATATTTACACTGATGATTCTTTAGAAGGTGTTGGAGCGATACTGAAACAATTACAACCTGATGGAAAAGACAAGCCGGTGGCATATTTATCAAAGAAATTAAATGGAGCACAAATGAAAAAGAAAGCGATATATTTGGAATGCCTTGCTATTGCAGAAGCGGTGAGATACTGGCAATACTGGTTAATAGGAAAATCATTCACTGTTTATTCAGACCACAAACCGCTTGAAAATATGAATTTGAAATCAAGAACTGACGAAGAGTTAGGAGATATGGCATACTATTTATCACTATATGATTTCACAATAAAATATGCACCCGGAAAACAGAATTTAGAAGCAGATTGCCTGAGTAGAAACCCAGTATTGGAACCAAATTCTAACGACGTTGAACAATTACAAGTAGTAAACTTAATTAAACTAGAAGACATAATAAAAGACCAGATAAAAACGATGAATTACAGAAGGAAAAAGAAAAATATATCGAGAAACAACAATTGTACTTTAAGAAAGTAGGGAAAAAACATAAAATAATACTGACAGAAGAATTTAGTAAGAAACTATTAAAAGAAATACATGAAGACCTGTGTCATATTGGTATTGGACAAATGCAGAAAACAATAAGTCCATACTATACAGCCAGATGTGATGTTTGTATAAAAAACAAGTCGAGAGGACATAACAAGTATGGATTTATGTCTCACCTGGGCCCAGCTACAAGACCATTTCAAATAATGTCCATTGACACGGTAGGTGGTTTCAGAGGTTCAAGATCAACAAAGAGATACCTTCATTTACTGGTCGATCATTTTACAAGACATGCCTTCGTGAAAACATCAAAAACACAGACTGCGAATGATTTTATTAAATTAGTCCAAAATATAGCACAAACGGAAAAGATTGGTATGATTCTCACTGATCAATACCCGGGAATCAATTCGAAAGTATTGAATACATTCCTACAAGACAAACAAATACCTATGATATTCACAGCAGTAAATGCACAATTTTCAAATGGTTTAAATGAGAGACTTAATCAAACACTAGTCAACAAAATAAGATGTAAAATTAATGAAGAAGGAAATAAAAAAGCATGGACAACAATAACACAAGAATGTGTTAAAAATACAATGAAACGGAATATTCAGTTACGGGCTTCGCACCAAAATATTTGTTATATGGAACAAATGTTTCGATTTTACCACATGCAATAAAACAAGTAATATCACATGAAGACTGGAATAAAGATAGAAGAACAGCATTGGAGAGCACAATAAAATCACACAACTACAACAAAAAAATATTTGACAAAAAGCTGAAAAATATGAATTTCAGTGAAGGAGACATGGTGTATGTAGAAAATGGTAATAGATTGAACAGGAAAAAGCTGGATGAACTAAAAGTTGGACCATATAAGATCATAGATAAAATATCAAATACAATATACAGGATAGATACTGGTCATCAGAAAGTTCAATCAAATCTTTACCATATTACAAAACTTATGCCATTTCCTGTATTAGAAGATGATGAAACGGAAGATACAGCAGAAGAATGGATGAAAATTCTATTGAGAATTTTCTTTCCTTCGTGGGGAGATGTAAAGAGTTCTTATATGGCAAGACTCTTTAAATTTATTTTTCTTCTGCTGTCTTGTCTAGACATGACAGCTGAATAACAAGATGGCGTATGTAATGTGTGTAATGTATCGACTATAGAATTGTATCCTCTATGTATAGTGAGTGCGCGACACGTCAGCTGGTGCCGTGCTGTCTGTGCGCGGCGCGCGCGTGTGTAGCCGCAGTCGAACTGACATTTCACCTAACTCATGTATTCCTAGTACGTCCCGTGGCATATTGTGGCATTTAAGCCAAATCCATCCAAGTCTTTTTTATCCACGTGAGTTTTATCAATGTGCGTCATTTCGGCCATAAAGAAGGCTTGGCGCAGGGCGGCTTTGTTTGTCTATCTATCCATCTGTATATATAAAACAACAGCGCTTCGTTTATTTATTTATTTAACAATTTATTGCACACAATAAGGAAATACACAGATATAACATAGATATAACTGACACAACAGGCACTACTTATTTCTAAACGAAAGTTCTTCTGATAACAATATTATTTAGTGAGGTCTGTTCTCTTCGATGAGAAAAGAAAGTAAAAAAAACATTCAGGCGACTGAATGTGTAACCATGATCCAATCTGGTCAGGTTCCTCTGGTAGCAGGGCCACTGAGGTCACATGACAGTTGCTCCACTGCAATTATCTGATCTGTCAAATCCTGGACGGCATTGTGAAGGCGAACCCCGGACCCTTGTGCGCGTGAGCACAACGGAGACATTAACGGCAAGATGATTATTTTTATGGGGTATTTTCTCCCCTGTCTGCAGTTTTCTATATACGAACAAAAACTACCTTCCTGATGAATTTCCTCGAAAATCATTTACAAAACCGTTTTAAAACTACGTAATCTTGAAGAAATAAGACGCTGAGCGTCGGTGGCCGAGCGGTTACAGTATCCGACTCGTAAGCCAGAGGTCCCGGGTTCGAATCCCGCTCCGGCCATGTACCAATGACTGTTTTCTGAATTATGTACATTAGTTTAATACTAACCAATGCTCTTACGGTGAGGGAAAACATCGTGATGAAACTTGCACATTCAGGCGACTGGATGTGTAACCATGGTCCAATCTGGTCAGGTTCCCCTGGTAGCAGGGTCATGGAGGTCAGATGGCAGTTGCTCCACTGTAATTACCTAACCTACCAAATCCTGGCTGATGGTCAAGGCGGACCCCGGGCCCTCGTTCTCGATAGCACAACCGGGACATTAACGTCAAGATAATTATTTTTTTATTATAATCTTGAAGAAATAATCTAAAACAGACATTATTTTTAAAAGTGGACTCGAAGCGGATCTTGTTGAGACGTTTTAAGTAGATACAATAACTAAAAACCCCGACTGCTATTAAAAAACTAAAAAGTTTGAAACAAGCCGAATGGTGTAAAGAAATAGGTGTATAAAGTGCAAACGTTAGTTTAATTTAAACTTGAAAGCAGGCGGGGACCCATTTTTATATAAATAGGTGGACACGGATATTTAATATTTATAGAAATTTATTAACTTTAGATTAACTTTAAATTAGACCTTATTTTTTTATTTTTTACAAAATGGCGGCTGGTTGTCGCGATATTGAATTGTGATCAATACCATGTCGCAGGATTAAGACAAATCGATAGACGTAATAACCATCAAAATCGGTCAACGCGTTTGCTCTCTACATACATACATATGCTGATAAACACATACCCTCCTTTGCGTCACGCAGTAGGTAGGGTAAATTTTATTTTTTATTTTATTTTATTTGGATGTCTCACAGCGTGCAACAAAGAAAATATACAATAGCATAACATCGAATAGCCAATTAGGAGACACCACAATTAAATTTCAGTTATACATAAAAAGTCTTATAAAAGTTTACATTTAACGCAAATCGGTGAGAGAGGCTAACAATACAATGCATAACAATGTACCTATATAGTAAAAAAAAAAATCAAGAAAACAATACAATGCTAAAGTTAATTAACTTAATATTTAGAGAAAAAGCTCTTGGCCATGATACCCTTAACCAGTGGTATGCTACTACAAAATAAGTCAAAGCGCTCATCAAGAGATAAATCATTGAATGCTCTTGCTGACCTCAGCAAGTAGCTATTCTTGCGATAATTTGTGCGCGCGAATGGAATATGTAGCAACTTTTTGAACCGCGAATGATGGTATGGCACACTTATGAATATACTAGTCAGAAGCCGTGGACAATCAATTTTGGATTGAGCAATCTTCATCAGGAACGAGACATCGGCGACATGTCTACGGATGGAGAGAGGCAAAAGATGGAATGTAGCACAGCGTTTATCATAGTCAAGTTTAGGGATTTTAAATTTGAAACTAAGGAATCTAGTGAACTTCCTTTGAAGTTTCTCGATTCGCTCAGAGTGGATATTATAATGGGGATTCCAGATCTGACTAGCATATTCCAGATGACTCCTGACGTAAGCACAATACAAGACCTTTAGGGTCTTCATCCGCTTTAGATCTTTACCACAACGAAGAACGAAGCCCAGAGCGCGAGATGCCCTGGCAATCACGTGATCCATGTGCCGCTCATATG
Source organism: Blastobasis adustella (assembly GCA_907269095.1). Lineage (NCBI taxonomy): Eukaryota > Metazoa > Arthropoda > Insecta > Lepidoptera > Blastobasidae > Blastobasis > Blastobasis adustella. Next base: position 8,027,409 of record OU026132.1, read on the forward strand.
TCAACTGGCTGTCAACTACAACACCGAGGTCACGCGTGAAGTCAGACCGCGTCACAGATGTATTTGATATGCGATAGTCGTATACACACAAATCTTTCTTTCTCGAGAAACTAATCACAAGGCATTTCGATACATTGAGGTCTAGTTTGTTGGATTGACAATACCGATCAAGTCTCAATAGATCCTCCTGTAGCAAGGACGCGTCTTCGCCGCTGTCGACAGTTCCGAATATTTTCATGTCGTCTGCAAATAAAATATATTCGGAATTTGGGAAGCAGTCACCTATGTCGTTTATGAATATTATAAAAAGCAGCGGGCCCAGCAAGGATCCTTGAGGTACACCTGATGGCACTGTTCTCCAAGAAGATGTAAACCCGTTAAGAACAACTGCCTGTGTCCTATTCATTACGTAAGATGAAAACCACCGGAATAGATCGCCACGAATACCCAGACGAAGCAGCTTCCCCAAGAGGATATCATGGTCAATACGGTCAAAGGCTTTGCTGTAATCTGTGTAGACAGTATCTGTTTGATGGCCTTTGTCCATATTGGCACTGACATAATCGGTAAATAATATAAGATTGGATACAGTAGACCTATTTCTCAAAAATCCATGTTGTTGGGAGGATAAACTTGACTGGACAGAGGCATATAGTTGGTTGTAAACAACTCGTTCCAGCACCTTAGCGATTAAACAGAGTTTGGAAATAGGTCTATAGTTCTCAACCGCATCCTTTGACCCCTTTTTGTGAATAGGCGTGATGAATGCAGATTTCCAGATTACCGGCATAACGCCTTCATGAAGTGAACGTTTAAACAGCAACTCAACGGGTAATGCTAACTCGGCCGCACAACGAACAATAAATAATGCTGGCAGCCCATCGGGGCCTGGAGATTTGCTCAAATCGAGGCTCTTCAATAATTTATACACCTGATCCCTATCAACGTTAATAGAATCTATGTTGCAGACTGAATCAGGGCTGTCTTTACTACTAGCGACAGCTGTAGCCTCAGGGTCCAGGAAAGTCGACCGAAAATAGTTGGCAAATAGTTCGCATATACCAGGTCCAGTGTCAGAGGTAGAGTCCTGATAAGACATATTTGACGGATAATTGTTACTGATGCGTTTGCTTTTGATATACGTCCAAAATGCTTTAGGATTGTCCGTAATGGAGTCCTCTATCTTCATCATGTACATATCGTAACATTTCTTTTCTAATGCTTTGGCCCTGTCACGAAGTAAACAGAACGAATTATGGTCAGACAGGTTACCATAAATATGGAATTTAGTTAAAAACTTAGATTTCTCCTTTAAAACTTTTATAAGGGCTGAACTGAACCAAGGAGGGTAAGTATGAGTCCGTGTTACTCTTTTAGGTACATAGATGTCACGTATTTTATATACAATAGAGTAGAATTCCCGAACCGCGTCCTCTACATCGCCACATAGTAGAATTTGTTCCCACTGAATATCGGTTAATGCTACACGAATTTTGTCATAATCACCTTTGCCGTATTGAAATGCGATTCGCTTCGGCACATCTAACAGGTGCAGTTGTACTGAGTCAACGTGGATTAAGAGTGATTTGTGGTAGGGATCCTCGGTTACTAGAGGGTTAGAACATGGGGATACAGAGACAACATCGTTGGAAAGCACTAAGTCCAAGACTTTACCATAAACATTAGCAACAGAATTAAACTGACGAAGATTGCATAGGTCAAGGGTGTCAACAAATTGCGATATGTGGTCGGTTGGTGGTGCAATAGGACGTAGTCCAAAGTCACTGGCAGACCAACCAATGCAACTCATATTGAAATCGCCCAGAACCACAAATCCGTCGAAAGGATTGTTAACGGTAAGGTGTAGCAATTTATCCATGAAATTACTTAATTGTGTCTCGAAGTTGTTACCCCGATTCTGCTCACAAAGGTATAGAGTGCATAGATGAAGCTTGTGTGCAGATTTAAGGCAATTACTCCGTAATGAGAGTGTAACCCATAGATCCTCGGCACTGGACTGCCAATCAATCCTAGCAGTCGCTGCTATATCACGACGTACCGCTATAATAACTCCCCCACCTCGCGACTGTCCTGTCAAGTTATATTCACGATCACGACGCCACACCAAGTACCTCTCATCAAACAGCTCACTGTTTGATATTCCCTCTACCAGCCATGTCTCTGTCAGAGTAATTATATCATAATTGCTGAGTCTCAAATTCCTTAGAAAATTCTCTGTTTTAGTCCGTAGTCCACGTACATTCTGGTGATATATAGTCAATGTAGCCATATTTCAAATGAATACAACGATAAAATAAAGATGCACTCGCCTTTACCATTAGAGCAATAATGAATTTTAAAGCAATTGCAGATCTGCGTAATCAACAAAGTTGCCCATACTCCACCCGAGCGGCACAAATAAGCGCATAAAAAAACAATTAAAAATTTATAAATAATTAGGTCAGACAGCAATAAGCAAACAGCATGAACAGATAATAATGGCATATGCTCGAAGAATACAACAGCCGAAAAAAGCAGCATAAGCATATTACAGGCACAAATATTAACGCATCTCACCCAACAATTGAAATAACTGCAGCATCGGACAAAGAATACAATCAATGGATCCTGTGGAGATCCTTTTCTGACTTCACTATAAAGGTTTTTGAGGTAGTGTCTTTTCTGGCAAAAATCTTCATGTGTTTGACCCAAAAGAACTGAAAATTATGCTCCTTTGCAAGATTCTTGGCTTTTGTTAAGAGAATTTTGTTCTTCATTGTCAGATGGTCATTAACAAAAATACTTCCATCACCATTCAACCCAATATCAGCCGGCTTAAGGTATGACTTCGAAGCACGAGATGCCGCCAGGAAACCCTCCTTGACGTATCTACCCATGAAGGACACTATAATGTTCTTTTTACCCGGAACGCCAGTTGGGACACGGTGAACAAAATTGATGAGCTGTTTGTTAACCGGATACGAGATCTTGCTGCCAATGTTGGCTACTATATCGAAAAGATTCTCTTTGTCCTTCATGGGGACTCCCTTAATCTCCACATTATTAGCGCGAAGCCATTGATCTTGTTCGTCCAGATCGCACTCTAGTTTGGAAATCACTTCTTTCAAGGGGGCAATATCCTCCTGCGTCTGCTCAATCTTGGATATCCTTGACTCCAAACTGCTGATTTTGGTCGTAAATTCCATAGTAGAAGCTTTAAGGGCGCCTAATTCCTTCTTTACATCCTGGATGTCTGCGGCAAGGGCAGCCAGAGGCGCAAGTTTCATATTTATATTGGCAATCTCCCTCATGATACTATCCAAAGTAACCACTGGTGGTGAGGCCACTGGCGAATGCGTACTTAGAGCACCTGCAGTCTTGCACGAGGGGCATCTCCAAGTGGCCTGACGGTCCCCCAATTTACGGTATCCTACCTCGGTCACTCCAGAGCAGGCGAAGTGGTAGTGTTTGACACAGGCAGTGCACCGGACGGCATCGGTTGCTTCATCACCACATCGACCGCAGATCACTATTTTTAATAGTAGATTAATATAATAGTCGAACAAAGAACCAATTAAAATACTCCTCCAACAGACACGCCCACCCAGGTGCGCGATAGGTAGAATACCCAAGCTCGCCGCGAATAGCCTGCACAAACTACTCTATGACGAGTAGCGTAGTGACGCGATGACGCAGTGACAACAGTAGTTCAACCCGTTCACGCCGATTTCGCGACTGCGTAGTGCGCTTAACTGCGATAATCGCGCGCGCTGCAGCGTAAGATGTTTATGGCCGTACCCGCGACCGATCACTTTGTTGGCACTTGTTATGATATTGAGAACAATGTTCGATGCATTAAATTCCTCGATTCACACTCTCACACGGTAATAATTTAGTAAAATGATTAAGAGTTGCACTTAAAACTGAAGATACTTATTTAACGAGTGAAGTGTTAGGTATAGCACGGACTTTTTTAAAATCCTATGAGACCGCTCGCGTAACAGTAGTAAACAGATGCGTGTCAAAGACTAACTGAACGGTAAAAGGGAAGAATGGATAAATATGTTCAGATTTATTTACGCTAGTATAAATGAATCTTTGTATGTATCAACTAATGATGTTATTTCACAACATTAGTTGTTTATTCTTTATTGTACACAAAAATGGAAATACAAAGTTTTAGCAATTGGGAATCATTTTCTTTATGGGCAATAGTATTGCATTTGACCTCATCTCTTCTGATGGGAAAGGGCGATCATCAGACGCCTGAGATCGCCATCAGACAACGAAGATCAGATGATCTTTCAAGTTCAGCTCACTCGAAAGATTCATAAAGCATTTATCCATGAAGAAGTCCGCCCCCGCGCCGGGCATCAAATTAGTCACGTTTGGCGGTACACGACGATTTTTAATTAAAACCTTCACTAAGCCACACCGGAAACGGAATATTCCTACTCACTAATGAAACCCTAAATGCAAGCCTCAACTGCTCAGTGATTTGGACAAATTCCACGCGCTGCCGGCAAAATGTCTGGAACTTGGAAATACCTTTTTCAGGCTGCATTTTGATATTCTTGAATTACTTAAACGTTTCCTTTAAGTTATTAAAGATTTAATATCATCATTATCATCATTCGAGCAGTCAATCACAGCTTCTGCCAGGGTCTGCCAGTACACGGATTATTTCCAAAATATTGGAGAAATGAAATAGGTACCTATGTTTTAACTGATAACGAAATTAACATCAATTATCATTACAATCAGGTACAATAGTAGGACATTTATTCATATGTCATTAGTACCTAGCGCGGTTTTGTCTGATAACTTTTCTGTTATCATGATCACGGGTAGACAGGTAATATTAAAGGATATTGAAAAAAAAATTGCAGCTCATTTAAGTATTTATTTATTTACGTAAGTGTAGAAGAATATCTACACTTATGTACATCATGCTAAGATTTTGTTGATTCACAAGTTCCATTGCTGTTTGCACGCAGACTCGTGGTGTCATGAGATCCTGCAGTTGGGGATGAGCGTGGTCCTTATCTTCTCAATCACAGGATCCCGTACCGGTGAATTTTCCGATAAGTACAGTTTACCTACAGATTTACTAATAAATCGTATTATGAAAACGAGTAGTCTGATTATCTGGGTACAAGTTTTGTAAACCTGTTTATCAAAGGTGAATCACAGAATAATGATACTGGCGGAAGTGGAAAATAATTTGAATACTGCGCATACTACCTCCTCACGTATTATGCTTTCCTGGTACAATCGTGGCATTTCGTGGCATTTTAGCTACGACTACAGCACGATAGCGATAGTCTAAGCACAGGGATTCCCAAAGTGGTCGATATCGACCCCTCGGGGTCGATATCGGTTTTCTAGGGGTCGACATAAACGAAAACTGATTTTGGGGGTCGACGAGGTCTAAAAATCGACCCCTATTAAATTAACACAAGTTGTTATTTAAAACTTTCAAGATAGATAGGTACTGTATTGTTTATGTTGTGTTACGTGTACTAAGAATAAATAATATTTTTGTAGGATTGCATTAAAGTCTCAAGTGCGTACAAGATGAAAAAGTCGGCAAGTCTGTGTGGACAAGTTTGTGTAAGATAATGAGTTCGAGCGTACGTCTTTCAGGCGCGTTTTGACTTGCTCTCTATTTGACGCTTACGCGATTTAACACGATAGAATTCATGATCAAGTCCAAACATGTTCCTGATATTTTACTATTTAACGAGCTTGCACTTAGGTTGAAAGTTCATTTGCGTTTTGAAATTCCTTGGAGCTTGAACGATAATAACTCATATGTATAAGTACTCATTTATTTACAGAGATAACAAAGTTATTACATAGCTAAATTAAGTGTAGTAAAGTGACTGAAAAAGTGGTAAACACAACATACAATTTATTTTAAATAGGTAGTTATAAAAGTATTTGTAAAAATTACTTACACTTAAGTTGTTAAGTAGGTAGGTACCTAAACTTTGAAGTGTTCAGGTTGCTTTGGTTTTCGTTCTTATGCTGATAGGTACTACTTACCTAATACGAATTTTGTATACCTAATTATCTACTATAGTTACTTACCTAATATAGGTATCCAAGTTTATCAATGAGTAAGTCAGTAATACCTAACAAGAATCCATTGCCTGGGTGTGATAAAAATAAGATAGTGTGCAAATTTAACAGTTTATTATTGTTTTTTATTTAGGTAGTTTTTTATTTGCAGGATTACTGAGAGTTTTTTGATGGCGGACACGAAAAAAAAATGCAGACAATACAGTTTGGACTACTTGAAGTTCGGATTTATTGCATCTCCATCAAATCAACACTTGCCGATGCGTCTCATATGTGAAAAAGTATTCAGTAACGATGCCATGAAACCTTCAAAAATGGATGACTTATGTAGAGTACATGCTGAAAAAAAAAGTAAGTCCTTGTCATTTTTTCAAGCACTTAAAGAAAAACTAGGCAAAATGCCATCCATAAAGACGATGATGGTTTACGAGCGTCCTATAATATATCTTTACTAATAGCGAAGTCGGGGAAACCCCACACAATTGGAGAGCAGCTTATCTTACCAGCCATTGCGGAGGTCCTTAACAATGTAATGCACAAATGCATTTTAAAGAGAATACCTTTGAGCAATAACACCGTTCAGAGACGCATAGACGAGATGGGACGCGATGTGGAAAACATTTTATGCAAGTTCTTTCAGATCAACAGATTCTCTCTCCAGTTGGACGAGTGTACATTACCCGGCAAAAAGCTCTGTTTTTAGGATATGTTCGACTTATAAAAGATGAAAATATGTGCCAAGAACTGCTTTTTGCTACATATTTAGAGACTGATTAAAAAATTTTTCAATATTCAAAATTCAAAATTCAAAATTCAAAATTACTTTATTGAGTAGGATATTACATATCTCTTTCAATCGTCAAAGAGGAGGGGGTAGGAAATTAGGAAGGAAACACACAGTGACATGTTGGCCGCCCCATGGCCGCAGCACACCCATCCCCCGCCGACAACGGCCAGACCATGTCCGACAATACCAGTGATAGGTAGCTGCTCCCACCCTACCCTTACCCTGCCCGTAGCCTACCCCTATCCTGCCCTACCCACCCCTACCCCGGCCAACCCCTTAACCTAACCTAACCCTACCCCTACTTTTCCCCTATCTTATCCTACGCCATCTTAATTCATTTTTTTTGTTTTTTAATGTCTTATACATATACTAATACATTATATTTACATACTAATTTTAACGAAATTAATACCTGTTTTAAACTGCAGTTCAGTTCCATGGACTTTTGTCATTCACATATTCAGGTATACTATAATAACTTTTTTGACATAATTTATTTTTTATAGTAGCTTTAAATTTATTCAATGGTAAATTCTGTATATCTGTTGGGACCTTATTATAAAAGCGTACACATTGACCCATAAATGATTTGTGGACTTTGGCCAGACGACAAGAACTAGTAACAAGTTTATCTTTATTTCTAGTATTCCTACTATGCACATCACTGTTCTTCATAAACAAGTGTATATTTTTATGAACATAGATCAAGTTCTTATAAATGTATTGTGATGGCATTGTCATAATGTCAATATTCTTGAATCTATCTCTAAGTGAAGTTCTAGGTCCCAATTGGTAAATCGCGCGAATAGCCCTTTTCTGCAGAACAAATACATTATGCCAGTCGGCAGCGTGTCCCCACAGCAGTATGCCATAAGTCATAATACTGTGGAAATAACTAAAGTAAACTAATCTTGCTGTAGCCTCATCAGAATAACCTCGCATCTTCTTTACAGCATATGCTGCAGAACTTAGCCTCTTCGCCAATTTATCAATGTAATACCAGAGGAGAATCGATTTTTCAGGCCGTGGAACATTTTTTTACTGACAAAGCTATTCCATGGAAGAACATTGTTTCTGTTGCGACTAATGGTGCACCGTCTATGGTTGGTCATCATCGTGGTTTTATAGCTCACTTAAAGCGACAACTGCCTGATGTACTGGTCATTCACTGCGTGATTCACAGGCAGCATTTAGTAGCAAAAAAGCTGAGTCCTAGATTGCATAAATCTTTACAATATGTAATAAATGCTATCAACAAGATTCGAAGCAATTCTTTGAACTCTCGGTTATTTGCTCAGCTATGTGAGGAAAACGACGAAGTCTTTACTCGATTACTTCTGCACACTGAAGTTCACTGGCTACCAAGAGGTTCTTGCTTAGAAAGTTTTGCAGCCATTTTTGAATCTGTGTTGGAGTTTTTACAAGAAAAGATCTGAATTTGAAAATCTGAACAATTGTAAAACAGATATTTATTACTTGACTGATATCTTTGGAATGTTCAACAAAGTTAATTTGCAACTGCATGGTGACGATCTTAACTTGATTAAAACAAAATCAATAATATCGGCCTTCGTGGGTAAACTAATCCTTTATAAACTAAATTTAGGCAGAAAAGAATATTTGCAGTTTCCGCATTTGTCAAAAGTACCAAAAATGCTTCAAGATGATGACATTTTATTATATGTCACTCACTTGGACGCATTTCACAAGGATTTTACGGAGAGGTTTGAGGATCTTTTTAATTTACAAATTCCTCAATGGATAATAAATCCGTACAATACCACAGCCATAGAAGAAGCCAATGTGATAATGCAAGAAGAGTTGATTACCATCAGCACAGACAAAAAGCTTAAGCAGAAGTTCAACCACGGCTATCAGAAGTTCTGGTTGCAACGCAACATTGAAACACAGTATCCTACATTGTGGAACATTGCTGAATAATACCTTATCGCTTTTCCATCATCATACCTAGTTGAAAAAAGCTTCAGTGTGGTAACAAACATTTTAACGAAACAAAGAAACCGTTTGAAAATCAACGAACGTGGAGATTTAAGGCTGCAACTCACCAACATTGAACCGGATGTAGCTAGATTGGTAGATAGTCACCAGGTTCATCCATCACACTGAATGTTTTATTTTTTCTTTGTTAATTAATACTTTTTTAAATATAATTTCCTACCTAATTAAGATTCTTTAAGCACTTTATTTGTAATAATCATTATAAATTAAACTTGATATTTACTGAATTGTACGTCTTTTTATGTATAGTGAGTGCGCGACACGTCAGCTGGTGCCGTGCTGTCTGTGCGCGGCGCGCGCGTGTAGGCGCAGTCGAACTGACATTTCACCTAACTCATGTATTCCTAGTACGTCCCGTGGCATATTGTGGCATTTAAGCCAAATCCATCGAAGTCTTTTTTATCCACGTGAGTTTATCATTATCAATCAATGTGCGTCATTTCGGTGCATCATTTCGGCCATAAAGAAGGCTTGGCGCAGGGCGGCTTTGGTTGTCTATATGTCCATTTGTATATGTAAAGAATTATTATATGGCAAGACTCTTTAAATTTATTTTTCTTTAGCTGTCTTGTCTAGACATGACAGATTGTATCGACTATAGAACTAACATGTAAATAATAAAATGAATAGTGTAAGAAATGGACTTTAAATGTCGTTTCTTTAATTTACAGGTAGGAAGTGTTATGTATTTTGGTTAATATAGAATTAATGTTATTATTTGAATAAGTTTAAAATATAACCTTTAATTTACAGAGAAACACATTTTGGTTTCATTGGAATAGAAACATATTATAAAACGACATTTTTGTCTCAATTATTGCCGAAAATGGAGAAACTTCGTTTTGAATTTACGCTGTTACCAGGAAAAGATGGGAAAACAAACGTTTATAGTATAACCTCATTATCGACAAGTGACAGTAAAGTATATGTCATACCAGAGGAATCACGTCCTGCAGCTCTACAAACAGGCATTGCACAGACAAGCGCATTTGCCAAAGTGAAGAAAAGCTTGGTCAAAAGACACCAAATACGATGGGTGTGGATCACTCTAACTGAAGAACTCAAGAGTACATACCTAGATGAGGATGGTAATCTGCAGTTTGACAGTATATTTCTAGAAGAAGATGAAGAGGATCTTGCCCCAGCACAACTAAACGAAGGTACTACACTAGACAAATTGCTCGAAAAACTGATACAGAAAACACAGGAAAAAAGACCACAGAACTTGAAAAATGTTGCTGAACGGTTTATACTTGAAAAATTTACTAGTAAAAATATGAATGCGAAGCAGTGGATGACTTACTTTGGACAAGAATGCGAACGCTTTATATATGCGATAACGAAATGATAGAAGAATCGTACAGTCCGTTTGCTGCGCCTTTTCCTTTAGCATTCGCAGCAGATTCAGTGAAGTACTTAGGTCATGTCATTGGAAACAACTCAGTTTGAAGGATAATTTAATTTCAATCCAAGATTTTCCTATTCCCAAAACACAGAAAAACGTGAGACAGTTTTAGGGAAAATAAACTTTTATCACGAGTATATTCCGAAAAGTGACATAATTTTGGATCCGTTGCATAATTTGCTAAGAAAATATCAAAAGTTTGTATGGTCAGAAGATTGTCAAAAAACATTTGAAATGATAAAACAATTACTGTGCACTCAACCGGTCTTGGAGATTTTTGATAGAGACTTACCAATAAATATTTACACTGATAATTCTTTAGAAGGTGTTGGAGCGATACTGAAACAATTACAACCTGATGGAAAAGAAAAGCCGGTGGCATATTTATCAAACAAATTAAATGGAGCACAAAAGAAAAAGAAAGCGATATATTTGGAATGCCTTGCTATTGCAGAAGCGGTGAGATACTGGCAATACTGGTTAATAGGAAAATCTTTCACTGTTTATTCAGACCACAAACCGCTTGAAAATATGAATTTGAAATCAAGAACTGACGAAGAGATGGGAGATATGGCATACTATTTATCACAATATGATTTCACAATAAAATATGCACCCGGAAAACAGAATTTAGAAGCAGATTGCCTGAGTAGAAACCCAGTATTGGAACCAAATTCTAACGACGTAGAACAATTACAAGTAGTAAACTTAATTAAACTAGAAGACATAATAAAAGATAAGAAGAAAACGATGAATTACAGAAGAAAAAAGAAAAATATATCGAGAAACAACAATTGTACTTTAAGAAAGTAGGAAAAAAACATAAAATAATACTGACAGAAGAATTTAGTAAGAAACTATTAAAAGAAATACATGAAGACCTGTGTCATATTGGTATTGGACAAATGCAGAAAACAATAAGTCCATACTATACAGCCAGGAATCTGAAAAATAATATTAAAAACATTTGTAAAAGATGTGATGTTTGTTTAAAAAACAAGTCGAGAGGACATAACAAGTATGGATTTATGTCTCACCTGGGCCCAGCTACAAGACCATTTCAAATAATGTCCATTGACACGGTAGGTGGTTTCAGAGGTTCAAGATCAACAAAGAGATACCTTCATTTACTGGTCGATCATTTTACAAGACATGCCTTTGTAAAAACATCAAAAACACAGAGTGCGAATGATTTTATTAAATTAGTCCAAAATATAGCACAAACGGAAAAGATTGGTATGATTCTCACTGATCAATACCCGGGAATCAATTCGAAAGTATTCAATACATTCCTACAAGACAAACAAATACCTATGATATTCACAGCAGTAAATGCACAATTTTCAAATGGTTTAAATGAGAGACTTAATCAAACACTAGTCAACAAAATAAGATGTAAAATTAATGAAGAAGGGAATAAAAAAGCATGGACAACAATAACACAACAATGTGTTAAAAAATACAATGTAACGGAATATTCGGTTACGGGCTTCGCACCAAAATATTTGTTATATGGAACAAATGATTCGATTTTACCACATGCAATAAAACAAGTAATATCACATGAAGACTGGAATAAAGATAGAAGAACAGCATTGGAGAGCACAATAAAATCACACAATCAAAAAATATTTGACAAAAAGCTGAAAAATTGGAATTTCAGTGAAGGAGACATGGTGTATGTAGAAAATGGTAATAGATTGAACAGGAAAAAGCTGGATGAACTAAAAGTTGGACCATATAAGATCATAGATAAAATATCAAATACAATATACAAGATAGATACTGGTCATCAGAAAGTTGAATTAAATCTTTACCATATTACAAAACTTATGCCATTTCCTGTATTAGAAGATGATGAAACGGAAGATAAAGCAGAAGAATGAATGAAAATTCTATGGAGAATTTTCTTTAAATTTATTTATCTTCAGCTGTCTTGTCTAGACATGACAGCTGAATAACAAGATGGCGTATGTAATGTGTGTATTGTATCGACTATAGAATTGTATCCTCTATGTATAGTAAGTGCGCGACACGTCAGTTGGTGCCGTGCTGTCTGTGCGCGGCGCGCGCGTGTGTAGCCGCAGTCGAACTGACATTTCACCTAACTCATGTATTCCTAGTACGTCCCGTGGCATATTGTGGCATTTAAGCCAAATCCATCAAAGTCTTTTTTATCCACGTGAGTTTTATCACTGTGCGTCATTTCGGCCATATAGAAGGCTTGGCGCAGGGCGACTTTGGTTGTCTATCTATCCATCTGTATACAAAACAACAGCGCTTCGTTTATTTATTTATTTAACAATTTATTGCACACAATAAAGAAATACAAAAATATAACATAGATATAACTGACACAACAGGCACTACTTATTTCTAAACGAAAGTTCTTCTGATAACAATATTATTTAGTGAGCTCTGTTCTCTTCGATGAGAAAAGAAAGTAAAAAAAACATTTAGGCGACTGAATGTGTAACCATGATCCAATCTGGTCAGGTTCCTCTGGTAGCAGGGTCACTGAGGTCACATGACAGTTGCTCCACTGCAATTATCTGATCTGCCAAATCCTGGACGGCATGGTGTAGGCGAACCCCGGACCCTTGTGCGCGTGAGCACAACGGAGACATTAACGGCAAGATGATTATTTTTATGGGGTATTTTCTCCCCTGTCTGCAGTTTTCTATATACGAACAAAAACTACCTTCCTGATGAATTTCCTCGAAAATCATTTACAAAACCGTTTTAAAACTACGTAATCTTGAAGAAATAAGACGCTGAGCGTCGGTGGCCCAGCGGTTACAGTATCCGACTCGTAAGCCAGAGGTCCCGGGTTCGAATCCCGCTCCGGCCATGTACCAATGACTGTTTTCTGAATTATGTACATTAGTTTAATACTAACCGATGCTCTTACGGTGAGGGAAAACATCGTGATGAAACTTGCACATTCAGGCGACTGGATGTGTAAACAAGGTCCAATCTGGTCAGGTTCCCCTGGTAGCAGGGTCATGGAGGTCAGATGACAGTTGCTCCACTGTAATTACCTAACCTACTAAATCCTGGATCATGGTCAAGGCGGACCCCGCGCCCTCGTTCTCGATAGCACAACCGGGACATTAACGTCAAGATAATTATTTTTTTATTATAATCTTGAAGAAATAATCTAAAACAGACATTATTTTTAAAAGTGGACTCGAAGCGGAGCTTGTTGAGACGTTTTAAGTAGATACAATAACTAAAAACCCCGACTGCTATTAAAAAACTAAAAAGTTTGAAACAAGCCGAATGGTGTAAAGAAATAGGTGTATAAAGTGCAAACGTTAGTTTAATTTAAACTGGAAAGCAGGCGGGGACCCATTTTTATATAAATAGGTGGACACGGATACTTAATATTTATAGAAATTTATTAACTTTAGATTAACTTTAAATTAGACCTTATTTTTTTATTTTTTACAAAATGGCGGCTGGTTGTCGCGATATTGAATTGTGATCAATACCATGTCGCAGGATTAAGACAAATCGATAGACGTAATAACCATCAAAATCGGTCAACGCGTTTGCTCTCTACATACATACAAATGCTGATAAACACATTACCCTCCTTTGCGTCACGCAGTAGGTAGGGTAAAAGGGAAGAATGGATAAATGTGTTCCGATTGATTTACGTTAGTATAAATGAATCTTTGTATGTATCTTATTTCACATTATTATTTGTTTATTCTTAATTGTACACAAAAATGGAAATACAAAGTTTTAGCAATTGGGAATCATTTTCTTTATGGGCAATAGTATTGCATTTGACCTCATCTCTTCTGATGGGAAAGGGCGATCATCAGACGCCTGAGATCGCCATCAGACAACGAAGATCAGATGATATTTCAAATTCAGCTCACTCCAAAGATTCATAAAGCTTTTATCCATGAAGAAGTCCGTCCCTGCGCCGGGCATCAAATTAGTCACGTTTGGCGGTACACGACGATTTTTAATTAAAACGTTCACTAAGCCTCACCGGAAACGGAATGTTCCTACCTCACTAATGAAACCCTAAATGTTAGCCTCAACTGCTCAGGGATTTGGACAAATTCCACGCGCTGCCGGCAAAATGTCTGGAACTTGGAAATGCCTTTTTCAGGCTGCATTTTGATATTCTTGAATTACTGAAACGTTTCCTAAGTTATTAAAGATTTAATATCATCATTATCATCATTCGAGCAGTCAATCACAGCTTCTGCCAGGGTCTGCCAGTACATGGATTATTCCTAAAATATTGGAGAAATGAAATAGGTACCTATGTTTTAACTGATAACGAAATTAACATCAATTATCATTACAATCAGGTACAATAGTAGGACATTTATTCATATGTCATTAGTACCTAGCGCGGTTTTGTCTGATCACTTTTCTGTTATCATGATCACGGGTAGACAGGTAACATACTAGGATATTGAAAAAAACATTACAGCTCATTTAAGTATTTATTTATTTACGTAAGTGTAGAAGAATTTATGTAACACTTATGTAAATCATGCTAAGATTTTATTGATTCACAAGTTCCATTGCTGTTTGCACGCAGACTCGTGGTGTCATGAGATCCTGCAGTTGGGGATGAGCGTGGTCCTTATCTTCTCAATCACAGGATCCCGTGCCGGTGAATTTTCCAATGAGTATAGTTTACCTTCAGATTTACTAATAATTCATGTGAAAACGAGTAGTCTGATTATCTAGGTACAAGTTTTGTGAAGCTGTGTATCAAAGGTGAATCACAGAATAATAATAATAATAAAGTTCTTTATTCAGCCAATAGAGCCATTGTAATATTACATATAATAATTAAAATAATAATAATAAAATAAATTTAAAATATTTAAAGCAAATTTACCTTATTTCTTGTTTGGGTCACGATGTATCGATAACCAATATCTTATAATAGGGCTTGTCAGGTCTCGCGTTACTAATAATAAAATATTATTATTACTATGGCGTATTCGTTCCCAAAAGGAAACTATACGTGTCCTAATAATGCCAAAAAATTCGGGCATCGCCGCCTCGGCGAACATGCCATATGCGCTGCAGTATCTCGGCAAGTTCATAAGAATGCGGTATGCATCATTATACTGCACTCTTATTTTACTGAAGGACACCCTCTTATACCTGTACCAGAGTTGGCACGTATAAAAACACTGGCAGAATGCCCTGAAAAGAGTGCCCTTCACCTCCTTACTGCTTTTCGCAAACCTACGTGCAAGCATATTGCACCGAACCGACAATGCCCGTCTTTCTTGCTCTACGTCAAGGTCATCTTTGCCATTCTCCGTAATGATGTGGCTAAGATATTTGAATTTCGCAACAACCCGAATTACTGAGCCATTTAAAAATACACCCGGGACTTTCTCCGGACCTTTTCCCGCCCTAAAGACCATAATTTCGGTCTTGAGAACATTATTCTTCAGTCCATGAGAATTTGCATAATCCTCACAGACCGGAAGGAGCTTTCTCAATCCGCTGATTGACGGACTGAGGAGCACCATGTCGTCTGCGTAACTAAGGTTGTTAACGCAGATGCCGTCGATATGACATCCGATGCCGGTATCCCTCAGCTCACCAATCAGGCCGTTGACATAGGCGTTGAAAAGGTCCGGAGATGTTAACCCACCTTGGCGAACACCGCAGTCTAACCTGTATGCGTTAGATGTCGTGTCGCCCCATCGTACATGGTTGGTTTGGCTCCCGTACCAATGCCTCAACAGCCCAACGACATACTTAGGAACCCCTAAGCCGAGCAGTTTGCTACAGAGAATGTTGTAGTTCACTATATTAAACGAACGGCTCAGATCCAGAAAACAGGCATACACCGACGTATCACGCTCAACATAATAGTCGACTGAATGCTTGAGGCTGACTATTGCCGAGTCTGTTGAGACACCGGTCCGAAACCCAAACTGAGCGTCATCAAACTGCATATTCTTCAGCAATTCGGGCTGCTGCAGTCGTTCAAACACCTTTCCTATGATTGTTCCCAAGGAGATAGGTCTTTACTTACTGGAAGAGCCTAGGTCACCCGTTTTACTCTTCACAATCGGCACTACAACCGTCTTCATGAGAGAGTCGGGTAAGTATGTGTGCTTCACACATAAATTGTAAGACACACATAGTTTAGACCATAGTTCCTCTCCTGAATGTAACACATGCTCTATCGACAGATTGTCGTAGCCAGGCGACTTTCCCCGTTTGATAGCTCGCACTGCTTTGGCCACATCTTCTAAAGTGAACTGAATCACTGCCTGCTCATCCACAGAGCAAGCGGACTGATTCGATTGCGACTTTACAGAAAGAGGACTTAAAGAGGACCCCAGGAAATCAATATCCGCACATACTAGTGCATTTTCGTCACAAAACAATTTTAATTCATTACCAAATGATGACGAGGGATGAGCATTAAAATCGCCCAAAATAAATGCCATTGGCGTGTTATGTTCGTCAAAATTCGACAATATTTTCACTTTTGTCAGTTGGTAAATATGCAATGAACTTCAAAAACGATCCCGTGCTATTAGTTATTTTCACTGCTATTAAACGCTCGCTGTCGCACTCCACAATGGACACATTTGGAAATTCAGATTTCATCCACATCAATGCTAAACTGCCGTAAGGGCGACCCCTCAGGACCCCCGCAGCCATATCCACCGACGACCTGGCCAAGCAGCTGAAATCCGTGTCAATGATGTCAATTAGGTTGAAATCATGGGGCAGCAACCAGGTTTCCTGAAGGGCAATAATGTCTGCTTCCAGGCATAGCTCTAACTTGCTGTATGGACGTTTTAATATTCTTACAGTTGAATGATATGATTTTAGTTTGTGTTGATGTACTATCCATGATTTTGTTTAGTTTTGGTCAACTCTTAAAAATCGTTCTCTGTACCTCCGGTATACTAAATTGACAGGCCAAAATTCGTTGTTTAACAATATATTCAAATTATTTTTTGGTACGATAATCTTAAATGATCTAAAATCTAGTTCTTTTGTCTGCTGTAATAATTGAACATCGTTGACTTGTGCTCCTTTGGATATGATGTAGTCTTTAACGTCCTCAGCAGTGCAAGTAGATTTCAATCTAGGCAAATAAATAGCACCGGGCATCTCCGCTTCTTCAAGTTTACTCGGACCTGTCGCTGTACCACACTTATTATTGTTCCGCAACGGACGTTTTTTCTTATTCACTACGACAGAGAAACCATTCGTGTTTGCATCGCTACACTGCATTCCGGTGTGTGCAACGCTAGTTCGTTGTATAGATGAGCGTATAACTACATCACGGTAAGACGGCGTCGGCGGCGCGGCGGCGCGGCGTAACAATTGTCTCAGACGAGAATGTACGAGTGCGCGAGCGCACGGGCGTTTTATGTGTGCGTGACTAAGCGTCGTCCGATTGGCTATTATCACTTGTATTGTGGAGTGCCACTTGTTGAATTTGCACGTTATCGACCTTACCGCGACGTGTAGTAGGGTCATGATTGCTTGTATTTTTGCACTGTCTTGACGGTATAGTGATAAGCGAAGTTACCTCCGACACAATACTCGATTTTATTCCGTCGATATTAGATTTGTTTATTGTTTCCTTACGCACGTTCTGTAACTCTGTTTTGAGGATAAGTATGTCCTTAAGGAGGCGTGTCACATCCACATGATCAAAAGAAACCGGTGGAAGCCGGTTCAGGTCCTTTGCGACGTATGTAGGTTGGACCTCAGGGTTGGTTTCCTTGAGAGCCTTAATAACATATTTTATGTTCTTTTTCTTCTTGTCATCACCTTTTCTCTGAACCAACTTTAGTCCTTCCCCCGAAAGATCTTGAAATAGGGTTCCTTTCCCAACATCAATTTCTTCGTCCGTAAAATTTGACACACAAATCTGCACTATACTAATTTCGTCGATTATTTGAATTTTGTTCTGAGAAAATAGCAGAAACTCGTTAATTACGACTTTATTTGACATCGTTTTTTATTTTATTTACACTTCTCATACTAGCAATAGGTAATTACAATAATTAAGATAACCGTTACGTCCTTTCACTGTCGTGCGCAGGCGATGACTGATAATGATACTGGCGGAAGTGGAAAATAATTTGAATACTGCGTATACTACCGATCTCCTCACGTATTATGCTTTCCTGAAACAATCGTGGCATTTCGTGGCATTTTAGCTACGACTACAGCACGATAGCGATATTCTTGCATTTAAAAAAAAAATACTCTATGTATAGTGAGTGCGCGACACGCCAGCTGGTGCCGTGCTGTCTGTGCGCGGCGCGCGCGTGTAGGCGCAGTCGAACTGACATTTCACCTAACTCATGTATTCCTAGTACGTCCCGTGGCATATTGTGGCATTTAAGCAAAATCCATCGTAAGTCTGTTTTATCCACGTGAGTTTGTCAAATGTGCGTCATTCTGGTGCGTCATTTCGGCCATAAAGAAGGCTTGGCGCAGGGCAGCTTTTGTTGTCTATCTGTCTATCTGTAATGGTTTATTCTTAAATACTTACTAAAATACTGACTGCTCTTATCGTCTGTATTATTTGCGCTTGTGTAGAAACAAATTCAAAATAATACCGGAGACACGGTTCATGGCGATTTCAAAATGTGTTCACTCGTCATTGGCTAGTGAATCGTCTGTTTCTAGACATGCACCTTTTCTTTGGGATTTAATCACTCGGTGTTTTAAAGACTTAAATATCTAAATAAACTACAATTATAAAATTTACAAGTTTTATAATACGAGAATTGTAATTTTTGACGAATTGTCGACTTATCAGGTTTAATGAAATAGGGCCCAGGTGAGATGGCGGTCAAATCCTGGCTACAAGTATACTTCTACATACCTACTTACATTTTCTATCAAATGGGTTTCTTACAAATTACAAATTAATTTGATGATTTAGGAAAACAAATATTCTGTAATAAAACACCTTTAGATTATTTACGTAATTAGACCGGGTTCGATTCCCGGTTGTGTGGGTTGCTTTCAAAAGAATAGAATACATCGTTGTTATTTTTTCATATGTAGGTACCTAAGCCAATCGTAAAACTAAACTCTGACCGATTACCGTATTTACACATTAACAGTCCGCCTGCAATCTCTGATCGTATCGGGCGGCCTGCCGTCCTAGGCCAATAACGTCTACACACTAAAGCGATTTTTGCCTGCCGGCAATGGCCTGCTGCGACGTCTGCGACTACACACTAGCAGTTTTAAGTCGGCAGTTTTTGTAAAACTGAAGGCACTCGACTGACGGTAGACAGGCCGCCGGCCGACTACCTCCTAATGTGTGTTTTCTTTTACCTCAAGGCCAAGGACTGTCCGGCCGATATCTATCAAGCAGACACACACTCCTATTTTAAAATTGTCGTCAGTCGGAAACCTTAAACGGAACTGTTAGTGTGTGAACTGTTGCGATTAACTGACAGACTAATATCGTCAGGCGAATTGGGCTTCTAAGGATCGTCAGGGGCCTAATGGCTAATTATGGCTTACGGCAGCGAGTCCGCTTCGTAAACGAGATGTACCGTTTTCGATCCCCACTGCCGCCATGTTAAGTCTGAGTAAGCATTGAAAACATCGTGACAAGTGGATATTCTTTATTGAGTATATAATCCATAGAGATAACTTTCCCGGGGGTATTACTTTATTACAGCATGTAGGTAGGTAATTTTTGGTAACTAGGGTTATCTATCTTACTCTAGGCGAGCAGTTGGTTCAGTTTTTATAATAATAATGATCAGTTTATTTCAAGCTAAAAATATACAGATTTACAATAGTATAATGCCCATTGCCCATGCTTAAAACACTATGTGTTAGTACTTATTTAATACAAAGATTTTAATTTCCCCTTTCTATAATCCCAATAATAGCCCGGGGGTAATGCGTACGGCTAATGAATGGAACACGTTGCCTGCGAGTGTTCCCTGATCATTATAATATGCCCGCCTTCAAGGCTAGAGTGAACAGGCTGTCCCTAGACATGCATGCTCCATCTTCACCAGGTAAAGCGGTCAAATGCGTGGCTAGTCTAAAAAATATCTTAAAAAGAGGTATTTCATTACGTATGAGATTGCCGTTTTACTCATATAATTTGTTTTTAAACTGTTAGAGGATGCCAACAAACTCGCCTAAAAGCTCGACCAACCCGAAGACCGAGCGAAGTATACAAGGAGAAGTAAAGAGGCGGATTTCGGGCTTTCGAGCGGCGCGACAGCTCATTCGGGATTCACGCCAGGATGATGTCAGCCGACAATCTTAGAAGTATAAAAAGAACAGCGCTACGTTCTTCCGATAACGATGTAATATGAGGTATTTTCTCTTCGGTGAGCGAAAACTTTTTTTTTTTTTTTTATATATTAGACAAGACAAGCATTTGACCGCCATCTGTTGGTAAGTGACGATGCGGCCGAAGATGGAGCATGCTCGTCTTGGAACAGCCTATTCACTCTAGCCTTGAAGGCATCCAGATTATATTGATCAGGGAACACACTCGCAGGCAACGCGTTCCACTCCTTAGCCGTACGCATTATAAAAGTCAAGCCAAAGCGGCTCGTGCGGATTGTTGGAAGGTCCACGACATAAGGATGAAGCGCTCGCCCGGATCGTGTCTCCCGATGGCGGAAAGGGGACGGCGGAATGAGGTCGTGCAACTGCTTCGCACACTCACCGAAATGTAACCTGTAGAAGACCGACAGACGCGCAACCCTACGCCGATGCTCGAGGCTCTGCAGCCTAGCTTCAATCAACTGTGGGTCACCAATCATCTTCTTTGCACGTTTTTCCACCGAATCCAAAGCCGCCAGTTGAAATTTGGCTGATCCATCCCAGAGGTGGCAGCAGTACTCCATGCAGGATCGGACTTGTGCTTGATATAACTGAATCAACTGCCTTGAAGTGAAGTACCGCTTAACCTTCGAGAGGACACCAAGTTTTTTTGCTGCAATTTTTGCCTTGGATTCGATGTACTGACCGAACATCGTGATAAAACCTGTACATTCAGGCGACTGAATGTGTAACCATGATCCAATCTGGTCAGGTTACTCTGGTAGCAGTACTGTACTTACCTGATCTGCCAAATCCTAGATCATGGTCAAGGCGGACCCCGGGCCCTCATGCACGTGGGCACAACCGAGACTAATGTCCCGGTTGTGCCGGTTTATGTTTATGATTATTTTTATGAGGTATTTTCTCCCCTATCTGCAGTTTTCTATATAAGATCAAAACTTACCTTCCTGATGTATTTCCTCGTGAGTCATTTACAAAACCGTATTAAAACTACGTAATCTAGAAGAAATTAGCCAATATAGGTACAGTCATTATATGGCAAAGTGGGCCCTAAGAGGATCTTGTTGAGACGTTTTAAGTAGATAAAAAAAAGTAGTATGAAAACTGAAAATCTCGACTGCTGCTAAAAAAACTAAAAAGTTAGAAACAAGAATGGTATAAGTAAACAGGTGTATAAAGTGCAAACGTTAGTTTAATTAAACTTGAAAGCAGGGCGAGCCCCATTTTTTTAAGTAGGTAGACACGGATACTAACTATAATTCGATTTTCATTTTTTATTTTTTACAAAATGGCGTCTGGTAGTCGCAATATTGAACTTTGATCAATATCATGTCTTCAGTAACACTCGCAGGATTAAGACAAATCGATAGACGTAAGAACCATTAAAATCAGTCCACGCGTTTGGTCTCTAGAGTGCCATAAAGGAACAAACATACATAGGCTGATAAAAACCTTACCCTCCTTTGCGTCGCGCAGTCAAGTACAAAATTAAATAATGATTTGTTATGTTCCGATTGATTTACGCTAGTATAAATGAATCTTTGTATGTTCCTTATTTAACAACAGTAATTGTTAACAATTGGGAATCGTTTTCCTTATGGGCAATTTGACTTCATCACCTGATGGGAAACGGCGATTATCAGCAAGATCAGACGATATTTCAAGATTAGCTCACAAAGACCTTCGTTCATAAAGATGTCCGCCCCCGCTCGGGCCATCAAATTAGTCACGTTTGGCGGTACACTGACACACCGGAAACGGAATATTCCTACCTCACTAATGAAACCCTAAATGTAAGCCTCAACTGCTCAGGCGCACACGCGCTGCCGGCAAAATGTCTGGAACTTGGAAATGCCTTTTTCAGGCTGCATTTTGATATTCTTGAATTACTTAAACGTTTCCTTTAAGTTATTAAAGACTTAATATCATCATTATCATCATTCGAGCGGTCAATCACAGCTTCTGCCAGGGTCTGCCAGTACATGGATTATTCCCAAAATATTGGAGAAATGAAATAGGTACCAATGTTTTAACTGATAACGAAATTAACATCAATTATCATTACAATCAGGTACAATAGAAGGACATTTATTCATATGTCATTAGTACCTAGCGCGGTTTTGTCTGATAACTTTTCTGTTATCATGATCACGGGTAGACAGGTAACATTAAAGGATATTGAAAAAAAAAATTGCAGCTCATTTAAGTATTTATTTATTTACGTAAGTGTAGAAGAATATCTACACTTATGTACATCATGCTAAGATTTTGTTGATTCACAAGTTCCATTGCTGTTTGCACGCAGACTCATGGTGTCATGAGATCCTGCAGTTGGGGATGAGCGTGGTCCTTATCTTCTCAATCACAGGATCCCGTACCGGTGAATTTTTCGATAAGTACAGTTTACCTACCTACCCCGGCCTACCCCTTAACCTAACCTAACCCTACCCCTACTTTTCCCCTATATCGCTTTTCCATCATCATACCTAGTTGAAAAAAGCTTCAGTGTGGTAACAAACATTTTGACGAAACAAAGAAACCGTTTGAAAATCAACGAACGTGGAGATTTAAGGCTGCAACTCACCAATATTGAACCGGATGTAGCTAGATTGGTAGAATAGTCACCAGGTTCATCCATCACACTGAATGTTTTATTTTTTCTTTGCGAATTCATACTTTTTTAAATATAATTTCCTGCCTAATTAAGATTCTTTAAGTACTTAATTTGTAATAATCATTATAAATTAAACTTGATATTTACTGAATTGTACGTCTTTTTATGTATAGTGAGTGCGCGCCACGTCAGCTGGTGCCGTGCTATCTGTGCGCGGCGCGCGCGTGTAGGCGCAGTCAAACTGACATTTCACCTAACTCATGTATTCCTAGTACGTCCCGTGGCATATTGTGGCATTTAAGCCAAATCCATCAAAGTCTTTTTTATCCACGTGAGTTTATCATTATCAATGTGCGTCATTTCGGTGCATCATTTCGGCCATAAAGAAGGCTTGGCGCAGGGCGGCTTTGGTTGTCTATATGTCCATCTATATATGTAAAGAGTTATTATATGGCAAGACTCTTTAAATTTATTTTTCTTCAGCTGTCTTGTCTAGACATGACAGATTGTATCGACTATAGAACTAACATGTAAATAATAAAATGAATAGTGTAAGAAATGGACTTTAAATGCCGTTTCTTTAATTTACAGGTAGGAAGTGTTATGTATTTTGGTTAATATAGAAATAATGTTATTATTTGAATAAGTTTAAAATATAACCTTTAATTTACAGAGAAACACATTTTAGTTTCATTGGAATAGAAACATATTATAAAACGACATTTTTGTCTCAATTATTGCCGAAAATGGAGAAACTTCGTTTTGAATTTACGCTGTTACCAGGAAAAGATGGAAAAACAAACGTTTATAGTATAACCTCATTATCGACAAGTGACAGTAAAGTATATGTCATACCAGAGGAATCACGTCCTGCAGCTCTACACACAGGCATTGCGCAGACAAGCGCATTTGTCAAAGTGAAGAAAAGCTTGGTCAAAAGACACCAAATACGATGGGTGTGGATCACTCTAACTGAAGAACTCAAGAGTACATACCTAGATGAGGATGGTAATCTGCAGTTTGACGGTATATTTCTAGAAGAAGATGAAGAGGATCTTGCCCCAGCACAACTAAACGAAGGTACTACACTAGACAAATTGCTCGAAAAACTGATAGAGAAAACACAGGAAAAAAGACCACAGAACTTGAAAAATGTTGCTGAACGGTTTGTACTTGAAAAATTTACTAGTAAAAATATGAATGCGAAGCAGTGGATGACTTACTTTGGACAAGAATGCGAACGCTTTGATGTGAAGACTGATGAAAAGAAAATTGAGATATTAAGGCTGTTTGTGGATAAGGGTTGTGCAGACTGGTACAGTTCCATGATAGTAAAATGTACGATACACTCAGAATGGTCTACTTGGAAAGAAGAGTTTTGCGAGACTTTTGCAACAAGGGATGGAGTGCAGTTACTAACGCATTATCAAATAGATACAAAGATGGCTCGTTGATTGATTATGCTATAAAAAAGGAAAAAATTGCTATTGGAGATGAGGAGCTCTATGGATACCAATACCATGGTGGACCTGATTGCAGCCGGTTTACCAGAGTTCATACTCAATAAGATTGACAGAGAAGCAATAGTAGACACTGTGAGTTTATTTAATGAGGTGAGAAAACATGAACTCACGGTTAATAAAAAACCTTACGTGCCAAAGAATAAATACGGAAATCTAAAAATAAATGTTAGAACAGACGAGCACACTCCATGTAAAATTTGTGAAAAATTAAATAAGGGTAATCGTTACCACCCAGAAGACACATGCTGGTTCAAAGTGAAACCAGATAATAAAGTGTTTTCTAGAAACATAAGACATGTGAACAAGAATAGAAGCGGAGTTAATTGATACCGACCAAAAAACGAACAGTAACACCATTAATAAAAATAAAATTGGTATTAAATGAAACATTAGAGGTATATGGAGTTAATGATTCGGGATCGAATGTTTCTCTTATAAATTCAAAATTATTAAAACTAAATGGAGAAACAAATAAGAAGAATGAAACAAACCTCATCACAATTAATGGTGTTAGCAAAACAAGTGACAAATTTAAAAATAAAAATATTTGATGTGGAAAAATGTGAAGATGTATTCATAATTGATGACCAAAATTTCAACTATAACTTTTTGATTGGGTTGGACTTGATATTTACATACATTCAACTTAATGCAATATGAAAACTTATACATAAAACAAAAACCAGATAAAGAAAATGAAGATATATATATCTATATATATATATACATATAGAAACAAATAAAGATATACAGATTGAAGAAGATGTAAATACATCGAAAGAAATAAGAATAAACTTTAATGAACATGTGATAGAAGAAGATTTTGAAGCTATAGTAAATCATTTGAAAGAAGATGATCAAACACAGATGAATAGACTGATAGAAAAACATAAATTAGTTTTTTGTTTTTTCAAGGAACAAATATGATGTAGGAAAGGTTAATGGATACGAAGCAAGGATAGACCTAACAGTAGACAGATACTGCAGTAAGAGATCTTATAGGTGTACGATTGAAGATAAGAAAGAGATAGAAGATAGGTAAACTATTGGATAACGAAATGATAGAAGAATCATACAGTCCGTTTGCTGCGCCTGTTACTTTAGCATTTAAAAAGAAGATAACAAAAGGTCAAGACTATGTATAGATTTCAGGGATTTGAACAAAATAGTATTCCCTCAGGCTCAACCATTTCCATTAATAGATGATCTGGTGACGAAGACGAGAAATTGTAAAAATTTTTCAACTTTTGATATAAACTCGGCATTTTGGTCAATTCCTTTACGAGTTGAAGATCGGAAAAAGACAGGATTCGTGACACAAGATGGACACTATCAATGGACATGTCTACCCTTCGGATTAAAGACATCACCAGCTATATTTCAGATAAAATATAAATTAACTGCTTTGCAGTTAATTATATACGATATACTCATATTCTCTCGATATACTCAATTATAGACGATATACTCATATTTTCGAAAACTTTTGATGAGCACATACAACATATATCACTATTGTTAGAAGCAATTGAGAAAGAAGGATTCCGGATGAAAATCACAAAATGTACATTCGCAGCAGATTCAGTGAAGAACTTAGGTCATGTCATGGGAAACAACTCAGTAAAACCATTGAAGGATAATTTAATTTCAATCCAGGATTTTCCTATTCCCAAAACACAGAAAAACGTGAGACAGTTTTTAGGGGAAATAAACTTTTATCACGAGTATATTCCGAAAAGTGCCATAATTTTGGATCCGTTGCTCAATTTGCTAAGAAAAAATCAAAACTTTGTATGGTCAGAAGGTTGTCAAAAACATTTGAAATGATAAAACAATTACTGTGCACTCAACAGGTCTTGGAGATTTATGATAAAGACTTACCAATAAATATTTACACTGATGCATCTTTAGAAGGTGTTGGAGCGATACTGAAACAATTACAACCTGATGGAAAAGAAAAGCCGGTGGCATATTTATCAAAGAAATTAAATGGAGCACAAAAGAAAAAGAAAGCGATATATTTGGAATGCCTTGCTATTGCAGAAGCGGTGAGATACTGGCAATACTGGTTAATAGGAAAATCATTCACTGTTTATTCAGACCACAAACCGCTTGAAAACATGAATTTGAAATCAAGAACTGACGAAGAGTTAGGAGATATGGCATACTATTTATCACTATATGATTTCACAATAAAATATGCACCCGGAAAACAGAATTTAGAAGCAGATTGCCTGAGTAGAAACCCAGTATTGGAACCAAATTCTAACGAAGATGAACAATTACAAGTAGTAAACTTAATTAAACTAGAAGACATAATAGAAGACCAGAAGAACAACGATGAATTACGGAAGGAAAAAGAAAAATATATCGAGAAACAACAATTGTACTTTAAGAAATTAGGGAAAAAACATAAAATAATACTGACAGAAGAATTTAGTAAGAAACTATTAAAAGAAATACATGAAGACCTGTGTCATATTGTTATTGGACAAATGCAGAAAACAATAAGTCCATACTATACAGCCAGGAATCTGAAAAATAATATTAAAAACATTTGTAAAAAATGCGATGTTTGTATAAAAAACAATTCGAGAGGACATAACAAGTATGGATTTATGTCTCACCTGGGCCCAGCTACAAGACCATTTGAAATAATGTCCATTGACACGGTAGGTAGTTTCAGAGGTTCAAGATCAACAAAGAGATACCTTCATTTGCTGGTCGATCATTTTACAAGACATGCCTTTGTAAAAACATTAAAAACACAGAGTGCGAATGATTTTATTACATTAGTCCAAAATATAGCACAAACGGTAAAGATTGGTATGATTCTCACTGATTAATACCCGGGAATCAATTCGAAAGAGTTCAAGACATTCCTACAAGACAAACAAATACCTATGATATTCACAGCAGTAAATGCACCATTTTCAAATAGTTTAAATGAGAGACTTAATCAAACACGAGTCAACAAATAAGATGTAAAATTAATGAAGAAGGGAATAAAAAAGCATGGACAACAATAACACAAGAATGTGTTAAAAAATACAATGAAACGGAACATTCGATTACGGACTTCGCACCAAAATATTTGTTATATCGAATAAATGTTTTGATTTTACCACATGCAATAAAACAAGTAATATCACATGAAGACTGGAATAAAGATAGAAGAACAGTATTGGAGAGCACAATAAAATCACACAACTACACCAAAAAAGTATTTGACAAAAAGCTGAAAAATTGGAATTTCAGTGAAGGAGACATGGTGTATGTAGAAAATGGTAATAGATTGAACAGGAAAAAGCTGGATGAACTAAAAGTTGGACCATATAAGATCATAGATAAAATATCAAATACAATATACAAGATAGATACTGGTCATCAGAAAGTTTAATCAAATCTTTACCATATTACAAAACTTATGCCATTTCCTGTATTAGAAGATGATCAAACGGAAGATAAAGCAGAAGAATGAATGAAAATTCTATGGAGAATTTTCTTTCCTTCGAGGGGAGATGTAAAGAGTTCTTATATGGCAAGACTCTTTAAATTTATTTATCTTCAGCTGTCTTGTCTAGACATGACAGCTGAATAACAAGATGGCGTATGTAATGTGTGTATTGTATCGACTATAGAATTGTATCCTCTATGTATAGTGAGTGCGCGACACGTCAGCTGGTGCCGTGCTGTCTGTGCGCGGCGCGCGCGTGTGTAGCCGCAGTCGAACTGACATTTCACCTAACTCTTGTATTCCTAGTACGTCCCGTGGTATATTGTGGCATTTAAGCCAACCAAATCTATTCAAGTCTTTTTTATCCACGTGAGTTTTATCAATGTGCGTCATTTCGGCCATAAAGAAGGCTTGGCGTAGGGCGGCTTTGGTTGTCTATCTGTCCATCTGTATATATAAAACAACAGCGCTTCGTTTATTTATTTATTTAACAATTTATTGCACACAATAAAGAAGAGATACAGCGATATAACATAGATATAACTGACACAACAGGTACTACTTATTTCTAAACTAAGTTCTTCTGATAACAATATTATTTAGTGAGGTCTGTTCTCTTCGATGCGAAAAGAAAGTCAAAAAAACATTTAGGCGACTGAATGTGTAACCATGATCCAATCTGGTCAGGTTCCCCTGGTAGCAGGGTCACTGAGGTCACATGACAGTCGCTCCACTGCAATTATCTGATCTGCCAAATCCTGGACAGCATGGTGAAGGCGAACCCCGGACCCTTGTGCGCGTGAGCACAACGGAGACATTAACGGCAAGATGATTATTTTTATGGGGTATTTTCTCCCCTGTCTGCAGTTTTCTATATACGAACAAAAACTACCTCCCTGATGAATTTCCTCGAAAATCATTTACAAAACCGTTTTAAAACTACGTAATCTTGAAGAAATAAGACGCTGAGCGTCGGTGGCCGAGCGGTTACAGTATCCGACTCGTAAGCCAGAGGTCCCGGGTTCGAATCCCGCTCCGGCCATGTACCAATGACTGTTTTCTGAGTTATGTACATTAGTTTAATACTAACCGATGCTCTTACGGTGAGGGAAAACATCGTGATGAAACTTGCACATTCAGGCGACTGGATGTGTACCCAAGGTCCAATCTGGTCAGGTTCCCCTGGTAGCAGGGTCATGGAGGTCAGATGGCAGTCGCTCCACTGTAATTACCTAACCTGCCAAATCCTGGATCATGGTCAAGGCGGACCCCGGGCCCTCGTTCTCGAGAGCACAACCGGGACATTAACGCCAAGATGATTATTTTTTTATTATAATCTTGAAGAAATAATAGATTATGTCTTAGATCTACCCGTGATCATGATAACAGAAAAGTGATCAGACAAAACCGCGCTAGGTACTAATGATATATGAATAAATGTCCTACTATTGTACCTGATTGTAATGATAATTGATGTTAATTTCGATATCAGTTAAAACATAGGTACCTATTTCATTTCTCCAATTTTTTTTTGAATAATCCATGTACTGGCAGACCCTGGCAGAAGCTGTGATTGACCGCTCGAATGATGATAATGATGATATTAAATCTTTAATAACTTAAAGGAAACGTTTAAGTAATTCAAGAATATCAAAATGCAGCCTGAAAAAGGCATTTCCAAGTTCCAGACATTTTGCCGGCAGCGCGTGGAATTTGTCCAAATCCCTGAGCAGTTGAGGCTAACATTTCGGGTTTCATTAGTGAGGTAGGAATATTCGGTTTCCGGAGTGGCTTAGTGAACGTTTTAATTAAAAATCGTCGTGTACCGCCAAACGTGACTAATTTGATGCCCGGCGCGGGGGCGGACTTCTTCACGGATAAAAGCTTTATGAATCTTTGGAGTGAGCTGAACTTGAAATATCATCTGATCTTCGTCGTCTGATGGCGATCTCAGGCGTCTGATGACCGCCGTTTCCCATCAGGAGAGATGAGGTCAAATGCATTACTATTGCCCATAAGAAACTTTGTATTTCCATTTTTGTGTACAATAAAGAATAAAGAACTAATGTTGTGAAATAAGATACATACAAAGATGCATTTATACTAGCGTAAATAAATTGGAACATAATTATACATTCTTCCCTTTTACCCTACCTACTGCGTGACGCAAAGGAGGGTAATGTGTTTATCAGCATATGTATATATGTAGAGAGCAAACGCGTTGACCGATTTTGATAGTTCTTATGTCTATCGATTTGTCTTAATCCTGCGAGTGTCACTGACGACATGGTATTGATCAAAATTCAATATCGCGACAACCAGCCGCCATTTTGTGAAAATTTGTTAATCTAAAGTTAATAAATTTCTATAAAAATTAAGTATCCGTGTCCACCTATTTATATAAAAATGGGTCCCCGCCTGCTTTCAAGTTTAAATTAAACTAACGTTTGCACTTAATACACCTATTTATTTACACCATTCGGCTTGTTTTAAACTTTTTAGTTTTTTAATAGCAGTCGGGGGTTTTTTTTTTTTTTTTTTTTTTTTTTTTTATGTTATCCGGCAGACAAACAGGCATGCGGGCCACCTGATGGAAAGTGGTTACCGCCGCCTATGGACATCAGCATCACCAGGGGTGCTACCAATGCGTTGCCCGCCTCTAAGGAGACCTCTAATATACCTCTTGAACGATCCCATGTCATAGACCAAAGGAAACACCGTTGCTGGGAGCTCATTCCACATCCGAATCGTACGAGCGAGAAACGTTCTTTCGAATCTTCGCGTGGACACCACTAGAGGGTCCACGTAATGGGGATGAGTACCCAGCCCACGGCGGGTGGTGCGATTGCGGAATTGTGCTGTGGGCACCAGATCAAATAATTCCTCAGAACACTCCCCATTGTACAGCCGGTAGAACACACACAGGGAGCCAAAGTCCCTTCGATCAGCCAGTGGTTCCAACTTGCCTGTCAGTACGGTATCGTCGACAATTCGTACGGCGCGCCTCTGTATAGAATCCAAGTGATTAAGCAGGTCGGCGGTTTCCCCGGCCCAAAGATGGGAACAATACTCCATATGTGGCCGCACCTGTGCCTTATACAGCAACAGACGCTGTTCTGGGGTGAAGTATCGCTTAGACCGGTTAAGCACACCAAGTTTTTTCGAGGCTAGTTTAGCCTTACACTCCAGGTGACTTCGGAACCGTACGTCGTCTGATATGTCGACACCAAGAATCCCGATACTTTTTGAGATGGAGAGGGATGTTCCTTGGAACTGCGGCACCATGACAAAAGGATCTTTTTTGGCGGAAAATGCGCAGACCTGCGTCTTAGAGGGGTTGAATTCCACCAGGTTCAATCTGCCCCAGTGAGCAACTTGCTCCAAGGAGTGTTCAATCTCTGACACAAGTCTTATTCGGCTTTCCGACACCACGGAACGAGGGATATTCGCACGGCCAGTATAACGAGCGTCTGCAGTACTGTCATCTGCATAGCAATGAATACTGGGTGTATTCAGCATATCATTGATATGCAGAAGAAACAGCGTGGGAGACAGCACTGAACCTTGGGGTACTCCAGCATTAATACTCTTGGTATCGGAGCAGCATCCGTCGACAACGACTTGGATACTCCGCCCAGACAGAAAGCTGGATACCCAATTGCAGAGTCCCTCGGGGATACCGTACTTCGGGAGTTTTGTTAGCAGTGCCCTGTGCCAGACCCGATCAAATGCCTTGGCTATATCAAGACTGACAGCCAGAGCCTCCCCCTTGCTCTCAACAGCCTCAGCCCACCGGTGTGTTAGGTACACAAGAAGGTCACCAGCTGAGCGACCATGACGGAAGCCATATTGACGGTCACTGATCAGCTGGTGATCCTCGAGGTATCCAAGGAGCTGGATATTTATGACCCGCTCCATCACCTTAGAGAGCAAGGAGGTTACCGCTATAGGCCTGTAATTTGATGGGTCTGAATTGTCACCCTTCTTGGGTATCGGGTGCACATGGGCTAACTTCCACGAAGACGGCACCGTTCCTGAGGTGTAGGAAAGCTTAAATAGGCGCATTAACACGGGAGACAACTCGGGAGCACACTTTTTAAGAACGATAGCCGGAATGCCATCAGGTCCACTGGACTTCCGGATGTCTAGGGAGAGAAGCACACGTCTTATGATTTTTTGGGTGAAACGAACCTCGGGCATGATGCCCTCACACCGAGAGATGGTAGGCGGTGCAGCTCCCCCATCATCCAGAGTTGAGTTATGAGCAAAGAGATTACCCAAGAGATCGGCTTTCTCCTTTGCTGTGTGGGCCAATTGGTCATCCGGCTTGCGCAAAGGTGGAAAGGTGGTCCGACAAAAGTTCCCCTCGACAGCTTTGGAGAGAGACCAAAAAGCACGGCTCCCAGAGGGGTAGCTGATGTGGGTGATTTTAGTTTTTGTACGACTTTTTTTTATCTACTTAAAACGTCTCAACAAGATCCGCTTTTAAAAATAATGTATGTTTTAGATTATTTCTTAGATTTTTGCTTTCCTATAGTAGTTTTTGTCTATACTAGTTCTTGTCGTCTGGCCAAACTCCACAAATCATGTATGGGTCAATGTGTACGCTTTTATAAAAAGGTTCCAACAAATATACAGAATTTACCATTGAATAAATTTAAAGCTACTATAAAAAATAAATTATGTAAAAAAAGTTATTATAGTATATCTGAAAATGACAACAGTCCATGGAACTGAACTGCAGTTCTATACAGGTATTAATTTAGTTTAAGTTAGTATGTAAATTTAATGTATTAATATATAAGAAATTAAAAAAAAACAATGAATTAACTTAGGCTCTGTGGGTTTGTTGCCGTTTCTTTACCACGGAGGTCCACCTAGGAAGCGGCGTTAACTTTCCTTCCCTTCCCACACACGGCGTCTTTTGGTCGAAGCGGGGCTAGGGGGCGTCTGCTCTGCGCGGGCTGCGGTGGGGATGGCGTAGGATAGGATAGGGGAAAAGTAGGGGTATGGTTAGGTTATTTTAGGGGGTAGGCCGGGGTAGGAGTGGGTAGAGTAGGATAGGGGTAGGCTACGAGCAGGGTAAGGGTAGGGTGGGAGCACCTACCTCACACATGCAGCATCTGTGATGCATGGTCGCTTAAAGGTTTGTCTGGCGATGGCGTGGGGGCCGGGTCGGCTGTTTCCCTCAAATATGTTGAAATGGACGATGGCTGGGCCTTGCGTTATAATCGTGAACGGGTGCTGCCTTGGTGGACTGGCTTACTCTTGCTGTAGTAAGTATACTTACTGTATACTCTTGCTGTAGTAGTAGTTTTAGGTGGTTTTTCTTAAGTATAGTATAGGGTTATATATATTATGTCGGGCAGCATCCTCACGTCGTAGTGTCGCAGGCCGTTGGCTCTCGCATCCGAATCAGCAATGTCAATCTATCGGTGTGCGGGCCTGCCGTGGAATCTTTTGTCTGATACTGGCAGTATTAGCTGCCTATTTCCTATATATCGCTAGAGATTGCTCAGCACGATATCTCACTAGCGCAGGCAAAATTATTTCAAGTTTCTTTTTTAAATTTAATCTTGACACTGATTTAATACCTTAGCAGCCAGACATTTTAACCACTGCCAGTCCTTAAGGGTATGCCGTTCACGCACTCTATCCGTGGCGGATTTTTTCGTAGAGTCGCTGATTACAGATTCACCACGTAATCCGGAAAATTGACTATGAGAAATTTCAATCGTGAAAGTCGATGGATCTGTATCGTCACGCATTGTTTTTGCAACTCGCGTCGTAAACTTTTTAAAAGATCAGCACCGTCTGAGTCCAAATTATATTTTTCGGACACACATTTCTACTGCTGGACTTGCTGACTTGCTAGTCTGCCACTCATTTCGAATTAGTATATTCCATGAATCCAACAAGGTATTCAAACAGGTATGGAAACTTTTCGAGAACCTCTCTCACTTTCCCCATGTTTAAATCAAATTACAACTTGTAACTACGATATCTAGGTTAGAAGTCTTAAAAGCTATAAAACCGTAGATCAAAAGGCGAGGGCGACAAATAACGATGAATTACGCGGAATGGGGCTCGCAGATGTTCCGATTACAGAATTAAATTGTCCCGCAAAACGGATGTCCCCGACCCACGGTGTCCCCTAAATTCAGATTGTCCCGTATTTTATCCGTAATGAGTAATGAGCTGCAGAAGGACAGTGTCGGAGGTTTTATTCCATTACTTTTATGAGGGCCTCAAGTTTTTGCCTGTTGAATTTGGAGGCTTGGTAGGCGTTTTTATCTTGATTATTCTTTAACCTGACAGCGGCGATTATGCTTTTCTATTACTCCTATTAGAGAGTAGATACTGTAATAACAATTTTTGATATGGAATTCCTAGGTAGTATAGGGTGAAAGCAAACGACGGGATTTTTCAAAGATGTACCTACAAAAACGTATCACTTTGCAAAGCGCGTAGGCCATACCGGATGTTCTATGTTACAAACCCCTCAGTTCGTCCTCAATATTTTTCTCTAAAAAAACATATCTAAAGCGGCAGGCCTACTTGTAGGCGCATTCGCCTAATCTACAATAGTATTGTAAGTCTTCCTCGCACGCTGTACCAGTTGGTCCAGCCGCTCGACCACTGCTTTCCAACTTAGCCTGCTTGAGGGTTTTTGCTCAAATTGCAAGTTGCACTACAACACGGCGAAATACAAAGTACTCCAACACCTATTTTAAACAGCATAATTTTTCGAAGAAAATAGTATCAACATTTGATCTTAAAAATTTTAAATGGCTGGTCCAATAATTGTGATAAAACTCGAATCAAAATTTTCACACCAATAACTTAGAAATCCTATCAATAGAGCTATTGATGGACCAGGATATTTAAGAACTGAGAAATAGATGAACCGAGACCGACTAGATAAATGGGGAATTGGACGAACGGGTTTGAATTGGATCAGATCATAAGCCAAGCCAATAATTTTAGACTTGGTAAAATCGACCGAGAACTTAGCAAATAAGTGGCAGCAGACCCCTGGATCATCCGGTGTGCCCACTCCAAACGTACACCTACCTAATTAAACAGATGATGAGAACCAATGAGAACATCAACAATAGTATAGTTTCTATGTATTGTGATTGAACTTGTACGTTCTGTCAGCCTGGTATTTTTCACGAGATACGTGCTTGTCACTTTGCTGTGCGCACGACTTCCGCAACAAGCGAGAATAGAACTTGTGCCTGATACGTTCTATAATCCTGGTATTTTTCGCGAGAAACGTGGTGTCACTTTGCTAGCACAAGTGCGCGCGACTGACTCACAGACATAACATTTATAATATAACTAGCAGCCGCCCCGGCTTCGCACGGGTACGTAACAAAAATATCTAAAATTATAAATTTTAACACTTTATTTCTTGACATTGACTCGCCTTCCGTACCGCGTGCTTCCTAGATAGCCGAGCGGACTGAGCGGCGAACACGCGACTTTTTTCTAATATTCACATTTTTAAACTCGTGATTATACCATAAAGAGCGTTTTTTAGCGGCGGCATTTCAATTAAATTTTGAAAATAAAAGAACAGTTATTGTGACATAACTATAATAAATAGACATATACTGTCGCGACACTTTTTGTAGATAATGATGTCTACCATCAATAGTTTTCGCAGCACACGCGATGTAAGGAATTTTTTGGGTATTTTTTTTACACCTTGGGTTACATTATTGGAGTTTTATTCATGATCCGTAATTTTTAAGGCAATATAATATAGCCTATGTCACCCAGGGATAGTGTAGCTTCCCAACGGTGAAAGAATTTTTGAAATCGGTCCAGTAGTTTCGAAGCCTATTCAATACAAACAAACAAACAAAAAATCAAACCTTTCCTTTTTATAATATTATTATTAGTATTAGTATATTAGTATTAGTATAGATGAAAATTGTCTATGACGCGACTACCCACCAGCGCCTAACCTATTGTCGCCACAAGGTCCAAATAATAAGCAAAACCTTAACATCTCAAGGTAGACGAAGAACAAACTCGTCACCACTTTGACATTTTCTATCATTATGTAAGGCGCGGAAAGCTGGACGCTGAAAAAGGCAGGCCGCTCGCGCATTTGGCGAAGGATGCAGCAGACACCTTGGACAGCATGTCGGACTAATGTTTCCATACTTTCTGAACTCCAAGTAAAAACGCGGCTCTCTATCAACTGTCTTCTGAGAGAGTCGTTGATTTCTTTGGTCACATCGCTAGGAGAGCGGCGAAAACCTGGAAAAGATGTGGCTGACGGGCAAAATGGAGGGATGGGCAGCTAATCCATGTATTCAGGAAGACTGACGGGAGTAGCCTTGTCTTGTAGAGTATTTATGACCCACGTTTCTTGCGAAAAATACCAGGCTAATAAAATAGTAAGACAAACAAGTCCTCTTTTCTCGCTTGTCGCGGAAGTACTTGTGCCAAGTGACACCACTTTTCTCATTTCTCGCGAAAAATACTAGGCTGACATAATGTATCAAGCATTGTGTACTTTTCTCGTTTACCGCGGATCACACGTACTTGTGGTAGCAAAGTGACACCACGTTTCTCGCGAAAAATACTAGACTGATAGAATGTATATTTATTAAGGTAGACATACTGATAGACAAAATATTTGCTTATATAGCTGGTGCTTCTGAGTTCAAATCATTGCTTTGAGGCACAAAGTTCTTCTTTTCTCGCTTGTCGTGGAAGTCGAGCCGCACGTGGCTACCATTTCTCGTATCTCACGAAAAACACCAGGCTAACAGAATGTATTAGGCACAAAGTCCTTTTCTCCCTTGTATCTAAAGTCGCCAATGGCGAATAGGTAGGTAATGGTAGGTGCTGGCCTTTAAGCGCTTTTGTCTTAATTATTATTGGCAACATAATGCTAGACATAACTTAATTACCTAGTGTATGTAGTTGTGCGTTTCCCCTGATTTCTGGCATTGACCTATGCCTATTTTGTTATACGCTGTTTAAGCTGTTTGAGGGGGGAAGTCGGAATAACTATCTTACCCACTCCTACCTGTTCCTTCTTAATTCAAATTGTTGCGTGTTCAAGACAGTATTAGCTTCTCCTCGGGCGCGCCTGCGTCAAAACTCAAGACCTGTGTGCGGTAGCCGCTGTAGATCCTGGCTACATAGGAGTTGCAGTGGTGGGAATGATTTTTGGGTCAAAGCCCGATACCTTGAGATGTGTCAGTCCGTCCAACTACGGATGCAACCCCTCCTGAGCCACTGGACACTGGGACATACCGATGCATCTCAAGATGTCTGCTTCGTATGAATCATTGTTAGTTATAATGGAGCCCGGCTATTGAAATTGATCGTGTATCAATACTCAATTATTATGTCGCTCAAATTTCTGTCGTGCACCCCTTTTCTGAATAATTTAAACGACAGAAAAAATCGGATAACCCACGACCAAGTTAACTTAACCTTAAACCTAAACTACAGAAATAATTTTATTAAAACAACGCCAAGAACCATCTCGATTAAACCGGCTTTCAAATAAAGAAAACCGCATCCTTATCGGTCCATCTGTTCGGGAGCTACGATGCCACAGATAGACAGACACACGTCAAACTTACGACATCCCTCTTTCTTCGTCGGGGGTTAAAAAGAAAACGTTCATATATTCACGACAAAAATCGGAAAAAAATAGAATAGAATATAAATATTTTACAACCTATTAAAAGCCGTATTCCACCAAAACGAACTGTGGGTCTAGCCAAGATACCGGTAGGAAATCATGTAATGAGCAGAGGCCTTAGTGTAAGTTTCGATCGAATTTACTTTACTATCGCGTTTGCGTTTACGTGAAAATTTGTATGGAAAAATGTATAGCGCCGTCTAGTGGTACGTAAACGAAGTTTTTTTCTTCATACAAATTTCGACGAAAACGCAAACGCGATAGTAAAGTAAATTCGAAACGAAACTCACACTAAGCCCTCAGGTTATTATTTTTCGGCTCACCGTCTGGTGAGCTGTCAGTTAGGTAAATCATCTAGTTTTATTAACATTTGTCAAGATGCTATAAAATGGTGAGCCAAGTGACGCCCACAAAACTTCATACCTACCCATACCACAAATGCCTACTTTATCATGTGGTTTCTATTTGTATTAAATTGCCTTATCATAAGTACGGTTGTACGGTATGGCGTAGTACTTAGAGTGCACATTTCAATGTTTACTTCTCACATTGTTATTTTAGTTTTGGGACCGACCTGCTACTGCGTCCTGTCTGCCTGGTGGCTTTCGTGAGAAATGTGGCATTTTGTCGGACAACTTTACACATTGTTACTTTAGTTTTGGGACCGACCTGCTACTGCGTCCTGTCTGCCTGGTAGCTTTCGTGAGAAATGTGGCATTTTGTCGGACCCATCGTGTTTGCGACTTGGTAGATGATAAGATAGATAGTAAGTAGTAGAATTATTATTTTAATCAGATATTAATTATATTATGCAGATAATGCCAAATTAAAAATATGTTTTCAAAACAAGCTTCTATCGCGAGGCATAGTTGAAACGTACCCGAATAAAAAATACATACAAACAGTCAATTAATTAATTAAGTTCAATTAATACAATTTTTTTCATTTATCAGGCAGACATCCTGCCTTCCTTCCATCCTTTTCCTCTTTTTCCTTAGGAAGTTAAAAAATATGGCCGGATCAGCGAACGCAAGGCATATAACAGCTTGCTTATCCACTCTAGCCTCAAGGCTATCAATAGTGTCCCAGATTAAATGTTGGGGATCGAATCAATACGACTCGTAGAACCAGTATCTAGAACATGTCTCTAAGCAGAAAAAAAACGAATCTTTACATGATTCCGATTATTATCAAATTCTACATTGAATTTATACGATAACCACAACAGCAGATTACAAAATAGTTATTTCTCCTGTAAGGCTAAAAATAAAGTTTTCGAACATCTTCTCTCTACTAAACTAAACTGCAAAACTTGGACACATAAGACTCAACTAAAGTTACCGAGACTGCATAGGTAAGCAGGCGGAAATCATGCCAAATAAGGTGGTGGAAGTTACATCGGCTCAATTGTCAAAGTCGCCGAGCTGGCATCGAGGCTGTGCTGTGCTGGGATGCCAATTTCAAAATTGGCTCGATAGTTGATACCTCGTCCCGAACTTTTCAGTTACCTGCAGTAGAATTTTTCGCCATCCGGCCCCTTTAGCCCTTGGTCGGTTATTTTAGCATATACATATAACCTTTAAATCACATTGGCAACACCAAAACGGTTCAAAAATAGGAAAAAAACAGCATCATGAATCAAAATATCCAATTTTCATGCCGAAAATCACCGTTTTTGAAAAATGGGCCTCACGTAACTTTGATTGCCACGCATAAGATAATTAATTTCTTTGATGACACGCCACGCTACGCCGCATGCGCACTCTTTACCCATCAAAATGAACGGTCACTGTTCAGTTACGACTAGGGCCACATGAACAACAGGAAGCAGTTTAGAACAAAAAGCGCGCGTAACAACTATTCGTATACAGGCTTCGTGATGTCAACGAAGAATGGTTCGCTGAAAGTAACGTAACGGAACAGTTATTCGGTCACTTTATGTTATTACACCAGGCTGTCATAGCCCAAAGACGTCATTTGTGATAGCCGCCTTTCGTACTGTGTGATGCAGATGGTCCATACGCAGCATCCGAAAGAAATCATCTGTAGCATTTAGCCAGTTTGAGCACATGCTCCGATTGTACCAGAGCAACATATTGCCGATGGAGGTGTGAGATATTTTTTAAATTGTTTCCTGTAACGTCCGCGTCACACACTCATAGGTACGACTGGTTGATTTGGTTGAGAATATTCTGATTTCTAGAGAAATATAATTTGCTACTAAACAGTTAAACGAGTATTATAAAAGAGAATGAAGTCTGTCTTCTGTGTATCTTTCTATTACGTTTTCACTTTTCACAAAGAGTATAGAAACACTACGTTGAACATTTCAAAATTTTAAGACGGGAACTTCTGTGGAGATGAAGATGAGATGTGTGGTGTGTATTTATTTTGTATGGGAAAAATGCCTTCCGTACACTTCCCATAATATGGATTGAGCAACAATAACATTACATATTAAATATGTGGTGTGTATTTATTTATTCGTATGGGAAAATAAGAAACAATGAAATTACATTACTGTACAAAACAAGCGTGTCGCTTATAAGTTGAAAAATGAAAGCAACTCGAAAACATTAGTCGCCTTGTACGACACCCATGAGTGCAAGGGATTGGTGCTATTCTACTCTGCCGGACACCACACGGCCAAATATTGACATAATAAACTCTGTATTAAAATTTATAAATATTTAGTCACATAAACAGCCCATAATAGTGTTTGGCTGTACTTGAGCCTCCTCTACACTAATAGAGTGTATTAGCATAATTTCCACGTATAAGCAGACGGATTGGATATGTATTGTAAATCTGGCCTGTGAGCCTCTAGCGACAAAAGTAAGTACCATAAATAAACAATTCCATAGTTTCATAATCAGACTAGAATTTTTACTAAACGCTCGAATCAGCACACACGCGATTCAGATCAAAAATTGCCAACACGACTGGCGTTGCTTAAATGCCACAAAATGCCACGGCTGGTACCAGGAAAGCATAAACAGTAGCAGGAGTTGTTCAAATAAACGCGCGGACACGTATCCGATCTTGCCCCAACGGGGCGCGCTTCGTGGTCGTAGCTAAAGCGCCACGAAATGCCACGATTGTACCAGGAACACATGATTGTAAAGTAGTCTTCGGAGACTGTTGTGCTCACAGAGTCTGCGCACAAACCACCTGTGGGTTTCTGAATATCGTAAGCCCTTTTTGACGTGGAATCAATTTGAATGTAGTTTATTCGCACATTTCGCTAAAATTGGCTTCTTATATGTTTATATTGTTACGGCTATCTCACGTACCGACCGCTCAAACAATTCCTGTAAACCAGGTGAATTCACTTGACAATCATCGACTAATAGATTTAGTATGAGTATGATATGCACTGCATCGACAAGATTGTTGACCTGATTTCCGTAGCTTCTTAGTTTTGACGTATTTTTCGCAGAAAATTTTAACGTAAATACATACATATGTACTATCTCGGGAAATACATGTCTGAACGCGATAACACAAACAAAGTGCGTTGTAATCCTTACAACTAAATCTCTTTAATGACACCAATAACATTCTAAGCACCTTCTGGTTCTTTCTGCTACTTTGGCACGCACAGAAAATAATGACATTTGAACTAACTCCTTCTACCTCTCTTAATACCTTATCTTGGCGTCAACATCCCGGTATAATCTTCGCAGGTGTAGGCCCGGGGTCCGCCATGACAATAATCCAGGATGTGGCAGATCAGGTAATTACAGTTGAGCGACTATCATCTGACCTCCAGAACCCTGTTAACTAAAATGCCTCCAAATCCTATAAATCTCGACAAAAATCGAACCAAAAACTTCAAACCGAAAACTGATACAAGAGCGTAAAATTTGTATTTCTTAGTTTATTTAGTTAGTTGTAAATTTGTTATTAGTAGTCTGTAGTTATTTATATCATTGTTATAATCTTTTTTATTTGTACATAAAATATTTACAGTTATAATAAATGTCTTCATACTATATTTTTGTATTACATAAATATTGTAAATATCACTTTTAATGTAAATAATAAAACTAAAAAAATGTATGTTAGAGCGTAAAATTAATTAAAACTGCCGAGAGCTTAGAAAATAGCAACAATTTTCCATTGCGATGTGTCCAGTTTTTAATACACAAAGGTCCAGTCTGAAAATTGTATGTGATACTGGCCAACCCTGTAACATGGAATATATACATAAAACTTCGCGTTCTCTTTGCTGTATGCCTGCTGGAAGAAAATTCTTCATAGATATAAGTAATGCCTTTTGTGTCATAAATGTATACACATTTGCTTTGTCGTGCACAATATTGTGTACAATAAACTTCTAAATAAATAAAACTCGTTAGTAACCTTAGATCAATTGGTAACTGCTTGAAAATTTGTAACTATTTGGTTAAATACTTATGCAAAATAATACATATATACCTACATACAGAAATCTAACAGAAAAACTTCAATTGATTTTTACCATGTATATTTTGTTTTAAA
Source organism: Blastobasis adustella (assembly GCA_907269095.1). Lineage (NCBI taxonomy): Eukaryota > Metazoa > Arthropoda > Insecta > Lepidoptera > Blastobasidae > Blastobasis > Blastobasis adustella. Next base: position 8,069,794 of record OU026132.1, read on the forward strand.
TAAATTAACTAGAAGCTAGCAAGCCAGCAGCAGATCCTGTGTACCACCGCCGAGTCGCCATGGCGTCACGAGTTACCAGGCGCACATGAGAATGGCGGAACTATCACTACAGTACTTTCTTTGATACAAATGAATGATACTCATCATATTAACCTTATTTAGGTTTATTTCCGTTCCTCCAAATGCTATCCCCCGAATGGGGGACAACGGGATTTTAGTTTCGTTGTCCCCCAATTTCTGAAATGGAGGACACCGGGAATAAAACTTCTGATGCACCACTACTCTCGAAGAAATAACATTTGAGCTAAAAGGAAAATAATTATTACCTCAACATTGACATTTGAACCAATTTCAAATCGAAAACCAGCGAATCCTACGCAGAGCGATAGCTCACCGTTTGAGATTTAAATCCGTTGAAGACTTAGAAAATAGCAAGCGCTTAGAGCATCATAACCCAGCTTAGCACCCAAACAGTCTGCGTCTCGGACACATCCCTCGGTCCATCCGGCGTACGCCCAAAGGAAAGCGGCTCAGATGGAGTGTGAATGGGAATGAGATACAAACTCCTTGGAAATAAAAAAGTAAATACTGGCTGGTAAGTTGAAATATATATTAGATAAAAAAAATGTAAAGAATTTGAATATTATTTGTTTATTTTTTAAATGGCAGCCATTTCTTTTTTAAATGGTCTGCAGGGTACCGTAGCAGGTTGTCGAAAACAGAAAAAATAACGTTGCGCGCGGTTTTTAAGTAGGTGCTATCTGTGAGTGAAAAATTTCGATGCCGAACGAGTAATATATTACCGTATTCTATAGTTGCAGGTTGGTGCTACGAATATGAATGTAGAAGAATATCCAGCAAAGATAATCCTCCACGGACTGCCCTACCATTGGTAGTGACCGATAAATGGTTAAATTGAGTTAAAAAATTGTTTTAGGGTATCGTCGCATCGCGGTACGTTTTCTAGGCGAACATATATTTCGACTGGTACATACAAATATGACAAATATGTATATGTATATGTTCGCCTATCAGTCACTGGCTTATCTTATCACCCAGAAAGCATGGAAACGTTTCAAGTTACAAATTACACTTTTACCAGTTTGCACGTGACCAACGCGCTCCCAATTGGATGTAAACAAACCAATGTTTGTTTATTTACCTAATTCCAATAAGAATAGCGGCGTCACTTCTCGTTGAATTGGAAACTCCATTACCAAGTACCGAGGCAGCATGGCCACGGTGGAGGTGGCCGCCTAATTATTTGGCTAAAATAAAAATACAGTCACTGTCTTATCTTATCACCCAGAAAGCATCGAAACGTTTCAGAACAGTTCTCAAATTACAATGTTAACAGTTTTACACGAATATGTATATATTCGTACCAGTACGATTCGGACATTTACGCATTTACACGAACGCTTGTGTATGAAACAAGTCACCGCACGCTGGGTCCCTTACATATGTATACACAAAAAGAAACCAGCAGTGGGCTAATTACGTAACTGTGTTACCAACAAGTCTCTGAATTTGATGATTAAAATTGACACTTTTGCGAATATGTATGATAATTTCAGTTTATTGCAATGGAACTTTGTTAGCAACTGAATCCATGAAATCGTTGTTACGGAATCGCAAAAGTAACCATTTCAATCATTGACATCAGAGAATTGTTAACCACAGAGTTACATAATTAGCATACAGGCCACGTCCGCCGTTGCTATGGCTGCAATTCGAGACGATTGTTTCTAGTGATTTCTATCTATTTACTAGGTTAAAGAAGTATCCGAGGAGACAGATATTCGTAGACGAGGAAGCTTAGTCGCTTAGTAGAGTGTCGGTGGCCGGGTGTTTGAGTATCAAACTCGCAAGCGAAAGGTTCCGGTTTCGAATCCCGCTGCGGCCATGAACCAATGACTCTTTTCTGAGTTATGTACAATAATTGAATTCTAACCGATGCTCTTACGGTGAGGGAAAACATCGTGATGAAACCTGCAAATTCAGGAAACTTAATTTGTAACCATGATCCCATCTGATCAGGTTCCCCTGGTAGAAGGGTCACGGAGGTCAGATGGTGGTCGCTCCACTGTAATTACCTGATCGCCAAATCCTGGATCATGGTCAAGGCGGACCCCGGGCCCTCGTTCTGGAGAGCACAACCGGGACATTAACATCAAGATGATGATGATGATGATGAAGCTTAGTCGCTGCAGTACAGGAAGTTTAGGTGCTCGGGATGATTTTTTTAAGAAAAATATTTTTAACCTAGAATAAATTTATTCACCTAAAGACGAATATATCGAAAAATAACATGACATTTAATCAAAGTTAAAAAGTAAAAAAAAGTTGCTTCGCACGGTAATGTTACGTGCTTCTAAAACGTTCACGTTAAAAGAATTAGGAGCGTGTACGCTGTGAGTGTACCTCGCTTCGACACCGAAGGATCGTTCGAACAATTTGCAACCGAGTCGCAGCCGCCGCTACCAGGGCCGCAGCGGAGCGAGGAATAAATTAGGAAGCCGCGCGGCGGCTCGGGCGCGCGGGTGGGGCGCACTCAGCGATATTGTTATCGGCCCGCCCCGCGCCGGAGTGTAGGGTTGGCACTGCGTGTGAAACTTAAGAGTATTATTGACGTGACAACATCTTATAATTCGATGTAGCCGGCTGCACGCACGAAAAAACATGACTCATGCGGCGTTACCTCGCTCTGAGTCGTTCCATTTAAGGCTTGAAGTGCAAGCAAGAGCGCGAAACGAGCGACAAAGAGGCACAATCGGCCTCCGCGCTCGGCAGCGTTCGACATCTGTCTCTCTCCTACTTGAGTGAGCGATGCGTCCGTGTGGACAGCTGCTATACAATAATATATATTTTCGTCAAGTATGAAGTGCAGTGAAAAGTGAATGTGGCGTCAATTGTTTATAGCAACGATAATTGCGGCGATAAAGGTAATCATTCTTTCGATATTAAATATATGTTCAGTGATATATTGTCGAAAATTCGTGCTTTAAAACAAAAAAAAAAAATACATAATTGTATTTATGCGTACAAATAAATGTAACTTGATCAATTCAATTGTGATTTCCATTTACCTCCTTTTCTATATCTTTTAAAATATCTATAAAACAAATAAAATTACAATTTTCTTTTGAAAAATGCAACCATTCCATCAGTATTTTCTTATGACGTTGTCACGTTCAACTATCGTCAGTAAACCGACTTTACAGACAACCTATTTTTAATTAATTTTACATCATAAAACAAGTATTGAAATTAATAGAAGAAAGTTACTTAAAAGAAAATACTGTACATTACAAAGAAACAAATTGCAATTGCTTTTTATACTTGTACATAAGTAAAAAACGTTTAATTTTGTCAAACTCTATTTCGCCCGTTTGATCAAACCTTTTAAATATTTTTTCCGAGATTTTTTCACTAGTTTAGTTCCCTGCTGTTTTGATCCATGTTTCGGAAACCTTCAATATTTCTACTTTCCTTGTTTAAACTTTTTTATTTTAATATTTTTAAATAAGAAGGCGGCAAATGAACCAGCATCTCTATACATATTTTCAAAATCAGTTTAGTACCGTAGTATTCATGAAATTCACTTCACTATGAAGGTATCTTGATCCGATTATATAAAAAAAAATAGCTTTTGCCAGCGACTTCGTTCGCAGGAACCATATTAAATTTTGGAATTAATTATTACCTGTAATATTTTTACTCTTCTGGGCTATAAACTACATTAATGCCAAATTTTATCAAAATCCGTTCAGCAGTTTTTGTGTGAAGGAACACAAACATCCACCCATCCATCGCCCTATCAAACTTACGCATTTGTAGTACGATTCCTCAGTACCGCAGCCCTAGCGCCCAATGACGCAACGAGTAGCGCGCCGGCTGTGCCGCGAACAAAGCGTCCGCGACACTCGCCACCTCCACCGCGGCCATGCCGTCCTGGTACTTGGTAATGGAGTTTCCAATTCAACGAGGACTGACGCCACCATTCTATTGGAATTAGAAGTAAATAAACAAACATTGGTTTGTTTACATCAAATGAGCAGTTTTTCAATAGGTATCTAAAGCATTCCTAACCACTCATTAGATGGTCCCCAGACAATTTTGGTTATTAATAATCGCTTGAAATAGGGTATTAAGCAAAGCACTATTAGATAATATTGTATTTATCAATAGTTTTCAACCATTTTAGAGGTTGTAATAAATTATTGCAAACAAAACAATTGATGTAATTTGACTGAGTCAGTTCGTTTCGTGGACGCTAGGATCAAGAATGGACGTAATACAAATATAACAAAATGCCTACTTACAAATATTTCTTTGTAATTTCGTTCGTTAAAAGTTATGTTTATGTAAATAAACATTTTATTTTTAAGTTTAGTACTAGATGGCTGCATGACATCACTGCCACAAACATACAGATTAAAAAAAAGTTACTAAAATTGTAGGCGCGCCATCTACTGATGCTTTTTGAAACCAACTGACAACACCTAATAGAAAACTCCTCATTGGGAGCGCGTTGGTCACGTGTTAACGCATAACAGTGTATCTGAGAACTATGATGTAAGGATTCAATGCTTTCTGGGTGATAAGATAAGGCAGTGACTGTATTTTTATTTTAGCTAAAGAATTAGGCAGCCACCTCCACCGCTGCCATGCCGCCTTGGTACTTGGTAATGGAGTTTCCAATTCAACGCGAACTGACGCCACCATTGTTATTGGAAATAGAAGTAAATAAACAAACATTGGTTTGTTTACATCCAATGAGCAGTTTTAAAATAGAAATCTAAAGCGTTCCTAACTACTCACTAGACGGCGCCCCGACAATTTTGATAATTGACAATCGCTTGAAATAGGTTCTTAGCAAAGAGGATATAAACACTGGGTATGTTGTATTGGATAATATTGCATTTATCAATAGTTTTCACCCATTTTAGAGGTTGTAATAAATTATTGCAAACAAAACAAACATAAATTTTATTGAGTCAGTTCGTTTCGTGGACGCTAGGATCAAGAATGGACGTAACACAAATATGAAAGGTTGGTAATAAAATGGAAAAAAATGCCTTATTAATATTTCTTTGTATATTTCGTTCAAATTATATTTATATAAATAAACATTTTATTTTAAAGTTTAGTACTAGATGGCTGCATGACATCACTGCCACAAACATACAGATTTAATAAAAAATTACCAAAACTGTAGGAGGGTCTATTGATGCTCCAACATACAACACCTACTAGAAAACTCCTCATTGGGAGCGCGTTGGTCACGTGTAAACATATCACAGTGTTATCTGAAAACTGTACTGTAACGATTCGATGCTTTTTGGGTGATAAGATAAGGCAATGACTATATTATTATTTTAGCCAAATAATGAGGCGGCCACCTTCAATGCGGCCATGCCGCCTTGGTACTTGGTAATGGAGTTTCCAATTCAACGCGAACTGACGCCACCATTGTTATTGGAATTAGAAGTAAATAAACAAACATTGGTTTGTTTACATCCAATGAGCAGTTTTCCAATAGAAATCTAAAGCGTTCCTAACTACTCACTAGACGGCGCACAGTGGGCTGAAAATCGAGCTTCATAGACATAGGCAACTCAACTTTTAATGTGTCGTTTTTTTGGCGGGAATTGCTTCCATGAGCTATAACTATACATAAAAATGTTATCCGAGTTAACTCTGCGCAAAAACAAATGAATTATATTTTTTTTACGAAAAAAATGTATGGAGCCAATATGAAAAATCCAATTATCTCTGAAACCGCTAGGAAAACCGTAATATCCTTACAGATGGTTATAAAACTAATTATTCATGATTTTTTGACATACTCCATATAACGGTTACTGCTGCAGAATTTTTTTTAAAAATCGTCGAAATATTTTATTTATTTATTTATACACGGTTCCTTTCGGTGAGAATTTAGCAACACGTTAAATCATATAGTATTAGACTTGGTTCCTAGAAATAGTAGGTAGATGTAGGTAGGGTAAATTCTCACCGAAAGGAACCGTTTATAAATAAATAAATAAAATATTTCGAAGATTTTTAAAAAAAAATCTGCAGCAGTAACCGTTATATGGAGTATGTCAAAAAATCATGAATAATTAGTTTTATAACCATCTGTAAGAATATTACGAAAAAAATGTATGGAGCCAATATGAAAAATCAAATTATCTCTGAAACAGCAAGGAAAACCGTATACCCGTAACCTAAGCGAGACATAACTGCACCAAACAATACTTTATAGTCAAATGAAGTACTTTCACTTTTTAGAAGAACAAACAAGTCTAAATTAGTTATTAAACTTTCCATTCTAACACTTTTCAGTCGCAGGACAAATGTAATGTTAACGGTTACAAAGTTTTGTAAATACTAAATTATAACACAAAATTTTAGTCCTTTTATTGTAGTGGTCGCTCATTAAGGGTAGTTAACTAATGATCATCATTAAGGGTAGTTAACTAATGATCATTAGGTAACTACCCTTAATGAGGGTAGTAATTAACTAATGAGCGACCACTACAATAAAAGGACTAAAATTTTGTGTTATAATTTAGTATTTACAAAACTTTGTAACCGTTAACATTACATTTGTCCTGCGACTGAAAAGTGTTAGAATGGAAAGTTTAATAACTAATTTAGACTTGTTTGTTCTTCTAAAAAGTGAAAGTACTTCATTTGACTATAAAGTATTGTTTGGTGCAGTTATGTCTCGCTTAGGCGATTGCATTGGTGCCGAAGATTGTGTGACTTTAAAAGAATTTTGTCGGAAATTCACACGAGCTGCATCACAGAGATGGCAGAGATCTCACCGAATTAAAGATACATTCAGAAAACAGTACGATAATTGGCTACAAGCAAATATCGATTGGCCAAGTTGCGTACAAACAATGTTAAACACTCAAGAAGCAACTGTTGATGAACGACCAGTCTCACCAGAGCCATCGACATCATCCTCTGTTGGAACAATGACCAAGATACTTCGAAAACCTTTTGAAGATCTAGGAAGCAAACAGAAAAAGAGAAGATCTGATGATCATAAAGACGAAGACCCAAGTGAATTGGCATATACAGCTGCACTACGTTTAAAAGAGAAAGGCCACGAGGATATCGCATCTGTCATCGAATATATATATTAAAAAATCCTGAAGCAGCTGGTCAAATTAAGGAATCAATAAAAAAAACTGTGAAAACTGATATATTTACCCCAGAAAAAGCGCTTGGATTATTGCTCTCTTTAAAACTATCGAAGTGGCAATATATCACATTGCGAGAGACGGCCATTAGAGAAGGTGCTAAGGACATTTATCCATCGTACTATAAAGTGCAACAAGCGAAGCTTGAATGCTATCCGCCAAAGCAAGCAGTGTCGGTGACGGATTCATCAGCCAGGATTACACTTCAAAGTTTACTTGACATCACAGTGAAGAGAATCCTCCACACTCTTTCTAACAATGTGCAAAATAAACATTTGAAACTGATATCAAAGTGGGGATTTGATGGTGCTTCAAACCAAAGCCGATACAAGCAGAAAATGGAGGGTGAGCAAGATGATTCCAGCATTTTTATGACGTCCTTAGTGCCACTTAAACTGACTGATGGAGACAACACTTTATGGACGAACCCGAAACCGTGCTCAGCGGTGTATTGTCGCCCAGTTCAGTTTACTTTTGTGAAGGAGAGCGAAGCAGTCGTCATTGATAATAAAAGACACATGGATGATGAAATCAAGGCTCTTATTCCCACAGAGTGCAATAATGGAAATAAGGTGAACCATCAACTGATGATGACAATGATCGATGCTAAAGTCTGCACGTACCTATCTGATGCCAGATCAAATTCATCATGCTATCTGTGTTTAGCAAAACCAACTGAAATGAACCGTTTGGATGCTGTGACGTCAAAGACCGTGTCCGCTGCCGTTTACGAATTTGGGTTGTCATCTCTACACGCCCGTATTAATTGTATGGAATGTTTGTTACATATTTCGTACAGACTTGATTTCAAAGAGTGGGCAGCGAGAGGAAATGAGCACAAAGAAATGTTAAAAAGAAGAAAAAAGATTATCCAGGATAAGTTCAAAAATGAACTCAATCTTTTGATTGACATCGTAAAACAAGGCTCGGGAACTACCAATGACGGAAATACAGCAAGAAGGTTCTTTGAATTCCCAAATAAAACTGCAGCCATTACCGGGTTGGATGAAGAACTTGTAAGAGGATTTGCTGTAATTTTGCAAACAATCACTTCGGGTGAGAACATCGATGTCAGTAAGTTCAAAGATTATGCTCGCCAAACCGCAGAAAAGTACGTGGAGTTATATGACTGGTATTATATGTCTTCAACCGTCCATAAAATACTTATACACGGGGCAGATATAATCCAAAATAATGATATTGTACCGATTGGAAGTCTCTCAGAAGAAGCATCAGAAGCTCGAAATAAAGATTTTAGAAGGTTTCGAGAACATCATTCGCGGAAAAAGAACAGGCAAGATAGTAATCAAGATATCCTTAATATGCTTATTATTTCTTCAGATCCTATAATAAGTGCACAAAGGCCCAAGTTAGATACCAAGAAAAGGCAGCAGTATTTTTCTGAAACTCTCGAGATAATTCAGTTTCGAGAAACTGACTTTGAGTTTCTAGATGTTTCCAATGTGCATTATGACTCAGAAATGGATACCCAAGACGACGAGAGTGATAAGGAAAATGAATAAACTGAATAATGTGTTTTAGATTAAGTCATATTTAATTATTTTTTGTTATTTTTTTTATTTCAATAATATTATTGCATGCTATTGTTATTCCTTATTTCTTATTACTTGTACATAATAATAAAAAGTGAAGAAGTTAAGTTTCTTCTTATCAATAGTTTGTAAGATATTATAAATTACTATCTTTTTATTATCAATACATATTATATTAATAAAAACCACATTTTTGTAACCCACCATTTTATATAAATGTAAATTATCAATATAAACAATTATCAATTTGATTAAACGGTTTTTATATACATATACCTATTATATATATACCTACTAAACATTTGAGCAAATATATTTGCCTACCATTTAAAATTTGAAAATACTTTTTTTCAATAATTTAAAAAAAAAATCTGCAGCTGAAACCGTTATATGGAGTATGTCAAAAAATCATGAATAATTAGTTTTATAACCAAGCAAAATATTTCAGAGATAATTTGATTTTTCATATTGGCTCCATACATTTTTTTCGTAATATTCTTATAGATGGTTATAAAACTAATTATTCATGATTTTTTGACATACTCCATATAACGGTTACTGCTGCAGATTTTTTTTAAAAATCTTCTAAATATTTTATTTATTTATTTATAAACGGTTCCTTTCGGTGAGAATTTACCCTACCTACATCTACCTACTATTTCTAGGAACCAAGCCTAATACTATATGATTTAACGTGTTGCTAAATTCTCACCGAAAGGAACCGTGTATAAATAAATAAATAAAATATTTCGACGATTTTTAAAAAAAAATCTGCAGCAGTAACCGTTATATGGAGTATGTCAAAAAATCATGAATAATTAGTTTTATAACCATCTGTAAGGATATTACGGTTTTCCTAGCGGTTTCAGAGATAATTGGATTTTTCATATTGGCTCCATACATTTTTTTCGTAAAAAAAATATAATTCATTTGTTTTTGCGCAGAGTTAACTCGGATAACATTTTTATGTATAGTTATAGCTCATGGAAGCAATTCCCGCCAAAAAAACGACACATTAAAAGTTGAGTTGCCTATGTCTATGAAGCTCGATTTTCAGCCCACTGTGCGGCGCCCCGACAATTTTGATAATTGACAATCGCTTGAAATAGGTTCTTAGCAAAGAGGATATAAACACTGGGTATGTTGTATTGGATAATATTGCATTTATCAATAGTTTTCACCCATTTTAGAGGTTGTAATAAATTATTGCAAACAAAACAAACATAAATTTTATTGAGTCAGTTCATTTCATGGACGCTAGGATCAAGAATGGACGTAACACAAATATGAAAGGTTGGTAATAAAATGGAAAAAAATGCCTTATTAATATTTCTTTGTATATTTCGTTCAACCTTTAAAAGTTATATTTATATAAATAAACATTTTATTTTAAAGTTTAGTACTAGATGGCTGCATGACATCACTGACACAAACATATAGTTTAAAAATAATTACCAAAATTGTAGGAGCGCCATCTATTGATGCTTTTTGACACCAACTGACAATACTTACTGGAAAACTCCTCATTGGGAGCGCGTTGGTCACGTGTTAACACATAACAGTGTTATCTGAAAACTGTGCTGTAACGATTCGATGCTTTCTGGGAGATAAGATAAGGCATTGACTATATTTCTACTTTAGCCAAAGAATTAGGAGGCCACCTCCACCGCCGTCATGCCGCCTTGGTACTTGTTAATGGAGTTTCCAATTCAACGCGGACTGACGCCACCATTGTTATTGGAATTAGAAGTAAATAAACAAACATTGGTTTGTTTACATCCTATGAGCAGTTTTCCAATAGGCATCTAAAGCATTCCTAACCACTCACTAGACGGCGCCCCGACAATTTTGGTAATTGACAATCGCTTAAAATAGGTTCTTAGCAAAGAGGATATTACTGGGTACGTTGTATTGGATAATATTGTATTTATTAATAGTTTTCAACCATTTTAGAGGTTGTAATAAATTATTGCAAGCAAAACGAATATATCAATTTGACTGAGTCAACTCGTTGCATGGACGCTAGGATCAAGAATTTACGTAATACAAATATGAAAGGTTTGTATTAAAATGAAACAAAGTGCCTACTTATATAAATATTTCTTTGTACATTTCGTTCAACCTTTAATAGTAGTTTATGCAACTGTCATACAAAAGGGGGTATTAAAACATGAGTGTCTGTTTATCATACGAGGCGTAGCCGAGTATAATAATAGTTTGACACGAGTATTTTAATACCTAATTATATGCAGTTGCATACACTACTTTATCTACACTCATATTTTCATGTTCAAATTTCGTACCTATAATTTTTTCAACTTTGCTGGAAGTAACTGCGAGTCAGTTCTGTTGTATCAACGCGTCGAGGATATCAAGCGGCGGGAAATTCGCTTCACTACTTTTACATTTATCTATTTATTTGCTTCAAACAAGAAAAAACATCTACAAACACAAATTACAACAATTAGAAAAAATATTCTGTTTAGCGGGAAAATAATTCCAAATGTACACAATCACAACCACAGACTATGAACTGGTCACAAATATAAACAGGAATTTTGAATTTGTTGAAGACATTTAGGTATTCAGCCTACATTTAGCCGTGTCCCAGCGCCCGACAAAAATTTAAAAAAGAAAAGTGTTGCATAATGATTAAAAAGTTATTTTATCTACACTCATAGCGTAATGTTCCAATTACATATTCGAAAAAAGTTGTTTAAGGATACGCTTTTTTCACGCCAGTCTATAAAAATTTAAAAAATTACTTTTCGATACAGCATTTCCCATACTATTTTCATCACAGCTGTATCGAAAAATAACTTTTTAATCATTATGCAACACTTTTCTTTTTTAAATTTTTGTCGGGCGCCGGGACACGGCTAAATGTAGGCTGAATACCTAAATGTCTTCAACAAATTCAAAATTCCTGTTTATATTTGTGATCAGTTCATAGTCTGTGGTTGCGATTGTGTACATTTGGAATTATTTTCCCGCTAATAAGAATATTTTTTCTAATTGTTGTAATTTGTGTTTGTGAATGTTTTTTCTTGTTTGAAGCATAAAATAGATAAATGTGAAAGAAGTGAAGTGAATTTCGCTTGATATCCTCGACGCGTAGATACAACAGAACTGACTCGCAGTTACTTCCAGCAAAGTTGAAAAATTTATAGGTACGCAATTTTAACATGAAAATATGAGTGTAGATAAAGTAGTTTATGCAACTGCATATAATTAGGTATTAAAACACTCGTGTCAAACTATTATCATACTCGGCTACGCCTCGTATGATAAACAGACACTCATGTTGTAATACCCCCTTTTATATGACAGTTGCATAAACTACTATTTCGATACAGCTGTAATGAAAATAGTATGGGAAATGCTGTATCGAAAAGTAATTTTTTCTCAAATTTAGACTGGCGTGAAAAAAGTGTATCCTAAAACAACTGTTATCGAATATGGAATTGGAACATTACGCTATGAGTGTAGATAAAAGTTATGTTTATATAAATATACATTTTAATTTTAGGTTTAGTACTAGATGGCTGCATGACATCACTGCCACAAACATACAGATTTTTTTTTAAATTACCAAAATTGTAGGAGCACCATCTACTGATGCTTTTTGAAACCAACTGAGAACACCTACTGGAAAACTCCTCATTGGGAGGGCGTTGGTCACGTGTAAACACATAACAGTGTTATCTGAGAACTGCGCTGTAACGATTCGATGCTTTCTGGGTGATAAGATAAGGCAGTGACTGTATTATTATAGTACAAAGAATAAGGCGGCCACTTCCACTGCGACCATGCCTCCTTGGTACTTGGTAATAGAGTTTCCAATTCAACGCGAACTGACGCCACCATTCTTATTGAAATTAGAAGTAAATAAACAAACATTGGTTTGATTACATCCAAAGAGCAGTTTTCCAATAGAAATCTAAAGCGTTCCTAACTACTCACTAGACGGGGCGCCCCGACAATTTTGATAATTGTCAATCGCTTGAAATAGGTTCTTAGCAAAGAGGATATAAACACTGGGTATGTTGTATTGGATAATATTGCATTTATCAATAGATTTCAACCATTTTAGAGGTTGTAATAAGTTATTGCAAACAAAACAAACATCAATTTGACTGAGTCAGTTCGTTTCATGGACGCTAGGATCAAGAATGGACGTAACACAAATATGAAAGGTTGGTAATAAAATGGAACAAAATGCCCTATTAATATTTCTTTGTATATTTCGTTTAACCTTAAAAAGTTATATTTATATAAATAAACATTTTATTTTAAAGTTTAGTACTAGATGGCTGCATGACATCACTGACACAAACATATAGTTTAAAAATAATTACCAAAATTGTAGGAGCGCCATCTATTGATGCTTTTTGACACCAACTGACAATACCTACTGGAAAACTCCTCATTGGGAGCGCGTTGGTCACGTGTTAACACATAACAGTGTTATCTGAGAACTGTGCTGTAACGATTCGATGCTTTCTGGGAGATAAGATAAGGCATTGACTATATTTCTACTTTAGCCAAAGAATTAGGAGGCCACCTCCACCGCAGTCATGCCGCCTTGGTACTTGGTAATGGAGTTTCCAATAGAACCGACTCCGCTATTCTTTTGGAATTAGGTAAATAAACAAACATTGGTTTGTTTACATCCTATTGGGAGCGAGTTTGTCACGTGTAAACACATAACAGTGCAATTTGAGAACCGTGCTGTAACGATTCAATGCTTTCTGGGTGCTAAGATAAGCAAGTGAATTCAGTATTTTTATTTTTGCCAACGAAATAGATTGAAGGTTTGGAGGGTTCAAATTAAAATTGGAATAAAGGTATACGATCGAAGAATAGAAATATAAATGTAAAATTCTAGGTATCGAACAACGCAAAGATAATAAAAGTTTTAAAAATCCAAAAGATCCGAAATTCGTTTTCGATGTAAGTAGAAAAGAATACTTTTATAGCAACCTACCTATATTATGTACAAGATGAGCCCAGGAATTCAGAGAGATGATAATTTTCTTTAATTATGATATTATGCAGAGGTTCTGATCTAGGCCCTCACAAATAAATTAAGTACTCACAGGTTTGTAAATCTCTGAATTTGTGCAAGTTTCTCAGGTTAAAAGGCAAGGCGATACATGGCAAACCCCTAGATGGGTCGCGGGCGCGGCCCGGGGCGTTATGCGTTGCGTTCGCCTACAATGGAGCGGGAATGGGAGCCTTCGCATCGCAGGCTATGGGACTATTCTAACCATACAGACAGACAGACACTTGGGAAAAAACTGAAGTCTTTTTTATTCTTCTACACTACTAAGTCACAGGTAAGTAAAAGCACAAGGCCACATTTCTTTGTACATATCGATCAAACTTTCAAAGTTATGTTTATACAATAAACATTTTATTCTTAAGTTTAGTACTAGATGGCTGCATGACATCACTGCCACAAACATACAGATTTAAAAAAAATTACCAAAATTGTAGGAGGGTCTATTGATGCTCCAACAGACAATACCTACTAGAAAACTCCTCATTGGGAGCGCGTTGGTCACGTGTAAACTTATCTGAAAACTGTACTGTAACGATTCGATGCTTTCTGGGTGATAAGATAAGGCAGTGACTGTATTATTATTTTAGTCAAAGAATTAGGCGGCCACCTTCACTGCGGCCATGCCGCCTTGGTACTTGGTAATGGAGTTTCCAATTCAACGCGAACTGACGCCACCATTCTTATTGAAATTAGAAGTAAATAAACAAACATTGGTTTGTTTACATCCAATGATCAGTTTTTCAATAGACATCTAAAGCATTCCTAACCACTCACTAGACGGCGCCCCGACAATTTTGATAATTGACAATCGCTTGAAATAGGTTCTTAGCAAAGAGGATATGAGCACTGGGTATGTTGTATTGGATAATATTGCATTTATCAATAGTTTTACCATTTTAGAGGTTGTAATAAATTATTGCAACAAAACAAACATAACTTTGACTGATTCAGTTCGTTTCATGGACGCTAGGATCAAGAATGGACGTAATACAAATATAAAAGGTTTGTAATCAAATGGAACAAAATGCCTAGTTATAAAAATATTTCTTTGTATATTTTGCTCAACCTTTAAAAGTTATATTTATATAAATAAACATTTTATTTCAAAGTTCAGTACTAGATGGCTGCATGCCATCACTGACACAAACATACAGATATAAAAATATTTAACAAAATTGTAGGAGCGCCATCTATTGATGCTTTTTGAAACCAACTGACAATACCTACTGGAAAACTCCTCATTTGGAGGTCGTTGGTCACGTGTTAACACATAACAGTGTTATCTGAGAACTGTGCTGTAACGATTCGATGCTTTCTGGGTGATAAGATAAGACAGTGACTATATTTTTACTTTAGCCAAAGAATTAGGCGGCCACCTCCACCGCAGCCATGCCGCCTTGGTACTTGGTAATGGAGTTTCCAATTCAACGAGAACTGACGCCGCTATTCTTAATGAAATTAGAAGTAAATAAACAAACATTGGTTTGTTTACATTCAATGAGCAGTTTTCCAATAGAAATCTAAAGCGTTCCTAACTACTCACTAGACGGCGCCCCGACAATTTTGATAATTGACAATCGCTTGAAATAGGTTCTTAGCAAAGAGGATATAAACACTGGGTATGTTGTATTGGATAATATTTCATTTATCAATAGTTTTAAACCATTTTAGAGGTTGTAATAAATTATTGCAAACAAAACAAACATCAATTTGACTGAGTCAGTTCGTTTCATGGACGCTAGGATCAAAAATGGACGTAATACAAATATGAAAGGTTGGTAATAAAATGGAACAAAATGCCCCATTAATATTTCTTTGTATATTTCGTTCAACCTTTAAAAGTTTTGTTTATATAAATAAACATTTTATTTTAAAGTTTAGTACTAGATGGCTGCATGACATCACTGACACAAACATATAGTTTAAAAATAATTACCAAAATTGTAGGAGCGCCATCTATTGATGCTTTTTGACACCAACTGACAATACCTACTGGAAAACTCCTCATTGGGAGCGCGTTGGTCACGTGTTAACACATAACAGTGTTATCTTAGAACTGTGCTGTAACGATTCGATGCTTTCTGGGAGATAAGATAAGGCATTGACTATATTTCTACTTTAGCCAAAGAATTAGGAGGCCACCTCCACCGCAGTCATGCCGCCTTGGTACTTGGTAATGGAGTTTCCAATAGAACCGACGCCGCTATTCTTTTGGAATTAGGTAAATAAACAAACATTGGTTTGTTTACATCCTATTGGGAGCGAGTTTGTCACGTGTAAACACATAACAGTGCAATTTGAGAACCGTGCTGTAACGATTCGATGCTTTCTGGGTGCTAAGATAAGCAAGTGCATTCAGTATTTTTATTTTTGCCAACGAAATAGATTGAAAGTTTGGAGGGTTGAAATTAAAATTGGAATAAAGGTATACGATCGAAGAATAGAAATATAAGTGTAAAATTCTAGGTATCGAACAACGCAAAGACAATAAAAGTTTTACAAAATGCAAAAGATCCGAACTTCGTTTTCAAATATAAAAGGTTTGTAATCAAATGGAACAAAATGCCTAGTTATAAAAATATTTCTTTGTATATTTTGCTCAACCTTTAAAAGTTATATTTATATAAATAAACATTTTATTTCAAAGTTCAGTACTAGATGGCTGCATGCCATCACTGACACAAACATACAGATATAAAAATATTTAACAAAATTGTAGGAGCGCCATCTATTGATGCTTTTTGAAACCAACTGACAATACCTACTGGAAAACTCCTCATTTGGAGGTCGTTGGTCACGTGTTAACACATAACAGTGTTTTTTGAGAATTGTGCTGTAACGATTCGATGCTTTCTGGGAGATAAGATAAGGCATTGAACATATTTCTACTTTAGCCAAAGAATTAGGAGGTTACCTCCACCGCAGTCATGCCGCCTTGGTACTTGGTAATGGAGTTTCCAATAGAACCGACGCCGCTATTCTTTTGGAATTAGGTAAATAAACAAACATTGGTTTGTTTACATCCTATTGGGAGCGAGTTTGTCACGTGTAAACACATAACAGTGCAATTTGAGAACCGTGCTGTAACGATTCGATGCTTTCTGGGTGCTAAGATAAGCAAGTGAATTCAGCATTTTTATTTTTGCCAACGAAATAGATTGAAGGTTTGGAGGGTTCAAATTAAAATTGGAATAAAGGTATACGATCGAAGAATAGAAATATAAATGTACGATGTTTGAAACGTTTTCGATGTAAGTAGAAAAGAATACTTTTATAGCAACCTACCTATATTATGTACAAGATGAGCCCAGGAATTCAGAGATATGATAATTTTCTTTAATTATGATATTATGCAGAGGTTCTGATCTAGGCCCTCACAAATAAATTAAGTACTCACAGGTTTGTAAATCTCTGAATTTGTGCAAGTTTCTCAGGTTAAAAGGCAAGGCGATGCATGGCAAACCCCTAGATGGGTCGCGGGCGCGGCCCGGGGCGTTATGCGTTGCGTTCGCCTACAATGGAGCGGGAATGGGAGCCTTCGCATCGCAGGCTATGGGACTATTCTAACCATACAGACAGACAGACACTTGGGAAAAAAACTGAAGTCTTTTTTATTCTTCTACACTACTAAGTCACAGGTAAGTAAAAGCACAAGGCCACATTTCTTTGTACATATCGATCAAACTTTCAAAGTTATGTTTATACAATTAACATTTTATTTTTAAGTTTAGTACTAGATGGCTGCATGACATCACTGCCACAAACATACAGATTAAAAAAAAAATTACCAAAACTGTAGGAGGGTCTATTGATGCTCCAACAGACAACACCTACTAGAAAACTCCTCATTGGGAGCGCGTTGGTCACGTGTAAACATATAACAGTGTTATCTGAAAACTGTACTGTAACGATTTGATGCTTTTTGGGTGATAAGATAAGGCAGTGACTATATTATTATTTTAGCCAAATAATGAGGCGGCCACCTTCACTGCGGCCATGCCGCCTTGGTACTTGGTAATGGAGTTTCCAATTCAACGCGAACTGACGCCACCATTCTTATTGAAATTAGAAGTAAATAAACAAACATTGGTTTGTTTACATCCAATGATCAGTTTTTCAATAGAAATCTAAAGCATTCCTAACCACTCACTAGACGGCGCCCCGACAATTTTGATAATTGTTAATCGCTTGAAATAGGTTCTTAGCAAAGAGGATATAAACACTGGGTATGTTGTATTGGATAATATTGCATTTATCAATAGTTTTACCATTTTAGAGGTTGTAATAAATTATTGCAAACAAAACAAACATAACTTTGACTGATTCAGTTCGTTTCATGGACGCTAGGATCAAGAATGGACGTAATACAAATATGAAAGTTTTGTAATAAAATGGAACAAAATGCCTATAAAAATATTTCTTTGTATATTTCGCTCAACCTTTAATAGTTATATTTATATAAATAAACATTTTATTTCAAAGTTCAGTACTAGATGGCTGCATGACATCACTGACACAAACATACAGATTTAAAAATAATTAACAAAATTGTAGGAGCGCCATCTATTGATGCTTTTTGAAACCAACTGACAATACCTACTGGAAAACTCCTCATTGGGAGGTCGTTGGTCACGTGTTAACACATAACAGTGTTATCTGAGAACTGTGCTGTAACGATTCGATGCTTTCTGGGTGATAAGATAAGACAGTGACTATATTTTTACTTTAGCCAAAGAATTAGGCGGCCACCTCCACCGCAGCCATGCCGCCTTGGTACTTGGTAATGTAGTTTCCAATTCAACGAGAACTGACGCCGCTATTCTTTTGGACTAGGTAAATAAACAACAAACATTGGTTTGTTTACATCCTATTAGGAGCGAGTTTGTCACGTGTAAATACATAACAGTGCAATTTGAGAACTGTGCTGTAACGATTCGATGCTTTCTGGGTGCTAAGATAAGCAAGTGAATTCAGTATTTTTATTTTTGCCAAAGAAATAGATTAAAGGTTTGGAGGGTTCAAATTAAAATTGGAAAAAAGGTATACGATCGAAGAATAGAAATATAAATGTAAAATTCTAGGTATCGAACAACGCAAAGATAATAAAAGTTTTACAAAATGCAAAAGATCCGAACTTCGTTTTCGATGTAAGTAGAAAATAATACTTTTATAGCAACCTACCCATATTATGTACAAGATGAGGCCAGGAATTCAGAGAGATGATAATTTTCTTTAATTATGATATTATGCAGAGGTTCTGATCTAGACCCTTACAAATAAATTAAGTACTCACAGGTTTGTAAATCTCTGAATTTGTGCAAGTTTCTCAGGTTAAAAGGCAAGGCGATGCATGGCAAACCCCTAGATGGGTCGCGGGCGCGGCCCGGGGCGTTATGCGTTGCGTTCGCCTACAATGGAGCGGGAATGGGAGCCTTCGCATCGCAGGCTATGGGACTATTCTAACCATACAGACAGACAGACACTTGGGAAAAAACTAAAGTCTTTTTTATTCTTCTACACTACTAAGTCACAGGTAAGTAAAAGCACAAGGCCACATTTCTTTGTACATATCGATCAAACTTTAAAAGTTATGTTTATACAATAAACATTTTATTTTTAAGTTTAGTACTAGATGGCTGCATGACATCACTGCCACAAACATACAGATTTAATAAAAAATTACCAAAACTGTAGGAGGGTCTATTGATGCTCCAACAGACAACACCTACTAGAAAACTCCTCATTGGGAGCGCGTTGGTCACGTGTAAACATATAACAGTGTTATCTGAAAACTGTGCTGTAACGATTCGATGCTTTCTGGGTGATAAGATAAGGCAGTGACTATATTATTATTTTAGCCAAATAATGAGGCGGCCACCTTCACTGCGGCCATGCCGCCTTGGTACTTGGTAATAGAGTTTCCAATTCAACGCGAACTGACGCCACCATTCTTATTGAAATTAGAAGTAAATAAACAAACATTGGTTTGATTACATCCAAAGAGCAGTTTTCCAATAGAAATCTAAAGCGTTCCTAACTACTCACTAGACGGGGCGCCCCGACAATTTTGATAATTGTCAATCGCTTGAAATAGGTTCTTAGCAAAGAGGATATAAACACTGGGTATGTTGTATTGGATAATATTGCATTTATCAATAGATTTCAACCATTTTAGAGGTTGTAATAAGTTATTGCAAACAAAACAAACATCAATTTGACTGAGTCAGTTCGTTTCATGGACGCTAGGATCAAGAATGGACGTAACACAAATATGAAAGGTTGGTAATAAAATGGAACAAAATGCCCTATTAATATTTCTTTGTATATTTCGTTTAACCTTAAAAAGTTATATTTATATAAATAAACATTTTATTTTAAAGTTTAGTACTAGATGGCTGCATGACATCACTGACACAAACATATAGTTTAAAAATAATTACCAAAATTGTAGGAGCGCCATCTATTGATGCTTTTTGACACCAACTGACAATACCTACTGGAAAACTCCTCATTGGGAGCGCGTTGGTCACGTGTTAACACATAACAGTGTTATCTGAGAACTGTGCTGTAACGATTCGATGCTTTCTGGGAGATAAGATAAGGCATTGACTATATTTCTACTTTAGCCAAAGAATTAGGAGGCCACCTCCACCGCAGTCATGCCGCCTTGGTACTTGGTAATGGAGTTTCCAATAGAACCGACTCCGCTATTCTTTTGGAATTAGGTAAATAAACAAACATTGGTTTGTTTACATCCTATTGGGAGCGAGTTTGTCACGTGTAAACACATAACAGTGCAATTTGAGAACCGTGCTGTAACGATTCGATGCTTTCTGGGTGCTAAGATAAGCAAGTGAATTCAGTATTTTTATTTTAAGCTATTGCATAGCTTTTATCGCGGGCTTTGAGCGCGGCGACCAAATCAAGAAATTCCGTAACGAAAAAAACCTAACACCCCCCACTCCGACCGGCACAGCGGTGCGGCGTTGAAAGCCGTGCATCATCTAACGTCGTCGTTAACAGCTCATAACTGATTCTATCTCTTTTAGACACAATGCTAGGTGTGACAGCGTGCTTTTTGGCCGCGTCCACGAGTGAGTTCGATAAGGTAATCCAAAAATAGTTAATATTAAAGTAACATTATATCTATATAAATGTACATCGCGCGAAATTCGATGATCAAACTCTTAATATCGTTCTTTTTGTTCAAATTTTTTGAATGAAGGTACTTATTATAATTGCATAAGTTGATAAAAAATGCTATGCAATAGCTTTATCGCGGCAGTCCCCGAGTGCCACACGTATTTTTTGCCAAAGAAATAGGTTTAAGATTTGGAGGGTTCAAATTAAAATTGGAAAAAAGGTATATGATCGAAGAATAGAAATATAAATGTAAATTCTAGGTATCGAACAACCTAAAGATAATAAAAGTTTTAAAAATGCAGGAGATCCGACCTTCGTTTTCGATGTAAGTAGAAAAGAATACTTTTATGGCAACCTACCTATATTATGTACAAGATGAGGCCAGGAATTCAGAGAGATGATAATTTTCTTCAATTATGATATTATGCAGAGGTTCTGGTCTAGACCCTCACAAATAAATTAAGTACTCGCAGGTTTGTAAATCTCTGAATTTGTGCAAGTTTCTCAGGTTAAAAGGCAAGGCGATGCATGGCAAACGCCTAGATGGGTCGCGGGCGCGGCCCGGGGCGTTATGCGTTGCGTTCGCCTACAATGGAGCGGGAATGGGAGCCTTCGCATCGCAGGCTATGGGACTATTCTAACCATACAGACAGACAGACACTTGGGAAAAAAACTGAAGTCTGTTTATTCTTCTACACTACTGAGTCACAAGTAAGTAAAAGCACAAGGCCTCATTTCTTTGTACATATCGATAAAACTTTCAAAGTTATGTTTATACAATTAACATTTTATTTTTAAGTTTAGTACTAGATGGCTGCATGACATCACTGGCACAAGATATTAAGTAGATTAACATCCTTTATAAATAAAAATGACATTATTAACGCGAATCAATTTGGATTCCAGAAAGGCAAAAATACAATATCAGCTATATTTAAATTTTTAATGGATTTTTGGAAAGCAATAGATAATAAACAATCATGTATTGGGCTATTTCTAGACTTGAGTAGGGCTTTTGATTGTGTTTCGCATCCTATACTTTTAAAGCAACTAGAATTTATCGGAATACGTGGAAACGCAATTACACTAATGGAATCTTACTTAACAGGGAGAGAACAAGCGACAATATTGGATAAATTTGACAAGGACAATAAAGTTCTGGAACGAATTCAATCGACATTTCGTAGTACACATTTAGGTGTCCCCCAGGGAAGCATCCTCGGACCTTTGCTATTTCTGGTGTACACAAATGAACTACCTTCAATAACTAAACAGGCGTGTGTATTGTTTGCTGAAGATTCCACTATATTTATGACTAATAACAATGATCAAAGTGACGATGACTTCGAAAACCCAATATTATGTACATTTGACACTGTTATAAGTTGGTTAGCATCTATAAATTTAACGCATTGATACGCATCTTAATTGGAAGTCGCACATTGACAAAATAAAAAAAAGGATATCTGGTTACTGCTTTGCTCTATCGGTTATAACCAACGTGTCCTCTGATGTTATTGCAAAAAACGCCTATTATGGGTACGTCTATCCTCTATTGACTTATGGTATAATTTTTTGGGGAAATTCAGTAAATGTAGAATCCACATTCATACTCCAAAAGAAGTGCATAAGGATTGTATTTGGTTTATACAGAAACGAATTCTTGAGAA
Source organism: Blastobasis adustella (assembly GCA_907269095.1). NCBI lineage: Eukaryota > Metazoa > Arthropoda > Insecta > Lepidoptera > Blastobasidae > Blastobasis > Blastobasis adustella. The sequence goes on from OU026132.1 coordinate 8,092,445, forward strand.
AACTGTTTAAGGAGAAGCGAATTCTCACACTGACGTGTATTTACTTGCTAGAAATATGTGTATTCATTAGAAGTAATAAAAATTATTTTACTTACATAAGTGAAATTAAGGAGAACGTGCGTATTCAATATAAGTATGATATACACTCTGTAGAAACAACTAGCGCTATTCTTGGGAAAAGTCCTTATGTAATTGGAATTAAAGTCTTTAATCACCTACCCGATAAAATAAAATCATTGCACGGAAAAACATTTAAAGCAAAACTTAAAAAATTGTTGCTCGATAAAGCATTTTATAAATTAGAGGAATTTTGGATGTACAGAGATGTAACTAATGATTAATGGAAATTGATTAATTTACTAATTTATTTTATTTGAAATCTGAATTTAATGGGACATTATTATTTATTACTTATACCATCCAATGATTTTATTTACAATTTTGACATCTGAAATTACAATTTTAACATTTTGAATTTTTTATTTATGAGACATTGTTACTAAATGTTTTAGATTATGGAGATAAATATGTATCTTGACATTGGATTGGAATGTTTACATGTAAATTATATAATTTTAAAAGTATTGTACGTCCGTAATGGACAAGCTGTTGGAACTACTTATGTAATAACATCTGCATACCTGTATACTTACACAGTTTAACAATAAAGACTATTAAATAAATAAAGACAAACATACAGATTTAATAAAAAATTACCAAAATTGTAGGAGGGTCTATTGATGCTCCAACAGACAACACCTACTGGAAAACTCCTCATTGGGAGCGCATTGGTCACGTGTTAACACATAACAGTGTTATCTGAGAACTGTGCTGTAACGATTCGATGCTTTCTGGGTGATAAGATAAGACAGTGACTATATTTTTACTTTAGCAAAAGAAATATACGGCCACCTCCACCGCAGCCATGCTGCTTTGGTACTTGGTAATGGAGTTTCCAATAGAACCGACGCCGCTATTCTTTTGGAATTAGGTAAATAAACAAACATTGGTTTGATTACATCCTATTGGGAGCGAGTTTGACACGTGTAAACACATAACAGTGCAATTTGAGAACCGTGCTGTAACGATTCGATGCTTTCTGGGTGCTAAGATAAGCAAGTGAATTCAGTATTTTTATTTTAAACTATTGCATAGCTTTTATCGCGGGCTTTGAGCGCGGCGACCAAATCAAGAAATTCCGTAACGAAAAATAACCTAACACCCCCCACTCCGACCGGCACAGCGGTGCGGCGTTGAAAGCCGTGCATCGTCTAACGTCGTCGTTAACAGCTCATAACTGATTCTATCTCTTTTAGACACAATGCTAGGTGAGACAGCGTGCTTTCTATCCGCGTCCACGAGTGAGTTCGATAAGGTAATCCAAAAAAAGTTAAAATTAAAGTAACATTATATCTATATAAATGTACATCGCGCGAAATTCGATGATCAAACTCTTAATATCGTTCTTTTTGTTCAAATTTTTTGAATGAAGGTACTTATTATAATTGCATAAGTTGATAAAAAATGCTATGCAACAGCTTTATCGCGGCAGTCCCCGAGTGCCACACGTATTTTTTGCCATAGAAATAGGTTTAAGATTTGGAGGGTTCAAATTAAAATTGGAAAAAAGGTATATGATCGAAGAATAGAAATATAAATGTAAATTCTAGGTATCGAACAACCTAAAGATAATAAAAGTTTTAAAAATGCAGGAGATCCGAACTTCGTTTTCGATGTAAGTAGAAAAGAATACTTTTATGGCAACCTACCTATATTATGTACAAGATGAGGCCAGGAATTCAGAGAGATGATAATTTTCTTCAATTATGATATTATGCAGAGGTTCTGGTCTAGACCCTCACAAATAAATTAAGTACTCGCAGGTTTGTAAATCTCTGAATTTATGCAAGTTTCTCAGGTTAAAAGGCAAGGCGATGCATGGCAAACCCCTAGATGGGTCGCGGGCGCGGCCCGGGGCGTTATGCGTTGCGTTCGCCTACAATGGAGCGGGAATGGGAGCCTTCGTATCGCAGGCTATGGAACTTTCTAACCATACAGACAGACCCTTGGGAAAAACTGATGACTTTTTTATTCTTCTACACTACTAAGTCACAAGGCCATTTCTTCGTACATTTCATTCAACCTTTTTTTATAAATAAACATTTTATTTTTAAGTTTAGTACTAGATGGCTGTATGACGTCACTGCCACAAACATACAGATTAAAAAAAAATGCCAAAATTGTGGGATCGCCATCTTTTGATGCTGTTTGAAACCAACTGATAATACTTACTTGAAAACTCCTCATTGGGAGCGCATTGGTCACGTGTAAACACATAACAGTGTTATCTGAGAACTGTGCTGTAACGATTCGACGCTTTCTGGGTGATAAGATAAGGCAGTGACTGTATTTTTATTGTACAAAGAATTAGGCTGCCACTTCCACTGCGACCATGCCTCCTTGGTACTTGGTAATAGAGTTTCCAATTCAACTAGAACTGACGTCGCTATTGTTATTGATAAGAAGTAAATAAACAAGGTTTGTTTACATCCAATTGGGAGCGCGTTGGTCACGAATGAACACATCTGAGAACAGTGCTGTAACGATTCGATGCTTTTTAGGTGATAAGATAAGGCAGTGACTGTATTTTTATTTTAGCCAAAGAATTAGGTTGAAGGTTTGGAGGGTTCAAATTAAAATTGGAAAAATGGTAGAATATCATCAAAGAATAGAGAAATGTAAAGTTGTAGATATCGAACGATATTAAAATAAAATTTTTGAAAATGCAAAATATTTCGATCGTCGTTTTCGATGTAGAAGAGAATGCTTTTATGGCAACCTACATTTGTAAAAGATAAGGCCAGGAATTCAACGAGACGATAACTTTATTTAATTGTGTTAATAACTCAGGTTCTCATCTAGACCCTTACAAAGAAACCAAGTATTCACAGGTTTTATATATTTCTGAATTTGAACAATTTTCTCAGGATATAAAAGTCAAGCAATGCAATAATGCATGGCAGACCCCATGATGGGTCACGAGCGCGGCCCGCGGCAATATGCGTTGCGTTCGCCGACAATGGAGCGGAAATAGCCTTCGCATCGCAGGCTATGGGACTATTCTAACCATACAGACTGGCAGTCTGGTAGCTATTGATACAAAACTCGGGTGGACCCTACAAGGGCAGGCTGAAAATGTAATCTGCACATATAGCTTGACTGAGGTGGCTTGCTTTGTAGGCTTCTCAGTCTCTGATTTGTGGGACTTAGAAGTGATGGGTATTAAAGAGCCATCTGAATCTAAAGAGATGTGTGAATATGACACTTTGAAATTTTTCAGCGAAACTGACGCAAGATCCCGACGGTCTTTATCAGGTACGTCTACCATGGAAGGAGGGGTTTCCAGAGAATCTTCCAGTCGATAATAGGAACCTGGCTTATAGGCGGCTTGTATCTAATACTAAGAAGCTCAACCAGACAGATAACCTAGATAGATATGACAAAGTTTTCAAGGACTCGTTTGAGGAGGGAATCATAGAAAGGGTCATTGATGGTGACAGTCGTGGGTTGTACTTGTATCATCATGCGGTAATCAAAGAGTCCAGCGCTACGACTCCTGTAAGACCAGTATTCGACGCTTCGGCTAAGCTTCAAGGTAATTCTTTTAACTCGAGTTTAGAGAAGGGTACCAATCTGCTGGAACTCCTAAAAAAATTGTTGATGTGTTTCCGAAAAAATACCATAGGTATAACTGCCGACGTTCGTAAGGCTTTCCTACAAATTTCAGTGGTAGAGAAGGACAGAGATTATTTGAGGTTTTTGTGGCAGTCCGATCTTGAAGAGTAAAAGGCACCTATGATTTACCGTCATAAAAGAGTTGTTTTCGGAGTGACTAGTAGTCCTTTCTTGTTGGCAGCAACAACTAATCACCATTTAGACAACATACATGACGACAGGAGCATGATTGCCCAGCAGTTGATGGCGTCGCTGTATGTCGATAATTGTGTACATAGTGTAAATACTGACAGTGAGCGTGAAAGTTTTGTAGAAGTGTCGAAAAGTGTGATGAGCTAGGCTCAGTTTGATTTGCGGGGATGGGTCTACGGGTCATGCGAAGTGGAAAATAGTCAGTCTGTGCTGGGATTGCGGTGGAACAACAAGGAGGATGTGCTCCGCATTGAACCCGAGTACCGCGATTTGAGCGATGTTGTAACGAAACGGGTTTTGTTATCATTTGCCCAAAGAATTTTCGACCCGATTGGATTCACTTGTCCAACAAGCATCGTTCCGAAAATACTATTACAAAAATGTTGGTCACTGAAGAAAGACTGGGACGAAACACTACCTAGAGATATTGTGAATAAGTTTATATCTTGGGTGCGTGAACTGAGTGCAATATCTGATATAAAAATCCCACGACGTTTGTCTGATTATGCTCTGTCAGATGAGGTTAATTGGCATACGCTGCGTGTGTATTCATTCGGACGGAATGCCAGGGCAATGTCCAGGTGCGTTTAGTGGTATTAAAGTAGGAGATGTCGCACTGATGATAACAGATGCAAAACGCCAGTTATGGCTTATAGGCGTTGTACATGAACTTATGGTTGGTGCAGATAATGTCTCTAGGGCGGCGGTTGTAAAGGTGAATTACGGGTTTTTCAATCCACTAGAGGTGCACCGACCCCAATAATATATGAGTATGACACGGTCAGGGCGGAGGGTAAGGGCACCTGAGCGTTTTAGGTAGCGTTATAATTTTTTCTTGCTTTATCTGTAACGGAAAATGTTTTCTTTGTGGACTGTTTTTCTAGTAAAACTTTGCAGCACAGCATTTTACTTGTTATGCGGCGTGTTTGTTTCAGTATATATAAATTGTATTACATGATAAAATTTAACTTATATGACATAATTGTACCTTAGTTAACAATCGTCTTCTCGGGGGTTGGAAGTATACTTACTTATAGTGTTTTGTTGGTATGTTTGTACGTCTTCTCGGGGGTTGGGAGGATGTTGGAACTTCTTGTTCTTTTAATACTTTATCTTTGAGTTGTCAAATAATTCAATGACAAGAGGAAGCGCATTGTAATCATAGAGAAAAAAATTTAGTGATTGTAATAGTTTTTTAATGTCATAATAAACGACCGGGAGGAAACCAGCTTTTAAGTGAATTCACGTATTTATTTCCTTAGAAGTTCGAGGACCCGCTCCCGGGTGGTTACGTTGCTCCAGGTTCGCACAATCCTAACCATACAGACAGACCCTTGGGAAAACCCTGATGACTTTTTTATTTATCAACACTACTATAAGGCCACATTTCTTTGTACATTTCGTTCAACTTTTAAAAGTTATGTTTATATAAATAAACATTTTATTTTTAAGTTTAGTACTAGATGGCTGCATGACATCACTGCCACAAACACAGATTTTAAAAAAATACCAAAATTGTAGGAGCGCCATCTATTGATGCTTTTTGAAACCAATTGACAATACCTACTGAACACTCCTCATTGGGAGCGCGTTGGTCAAGTGTAAACAGTGTAATTTGAGAACAGTGCTGTAACGATTCGATGCTTTCTGGGTGATAAAGCATAAAGTTCATAAAGCTGTGAGACTGTATTTTTATTTTAGCCAAAGAATTAGGTTCAAGGTTTGGAGGGTTCAAATTAAAATTGGAAAAAGGTACTATTATAACCATACAGACAGACACTTGGGGAAAAAAACTGAAGACTGTTTTATTCTTCTACTCTACTAATACAGTGCACAAGGTCACATCTGAGGGCTTAGTGTGAGTTTCGCTTCGATTTTACTTTACTATCGCGTTTGCGTTTACGTGAAAATTAGTATGAAAAAATGTATAGCGCCGTCTAGTGATACGTAAATGAAGTTTTTTTCTTCATAGTAATTTCGACGAAAACGCAAACGCGATAGTAAAGTAAAACGAAGCGAAACTTACACTAAGCCCTCTGTAGTGCCTCAACTATCGAATTCATTGTCACCGAACCGGGGGTCACGTGTACGATGTAAAAACCAACGTGATGAAATCTAAATAAAATTGCCTTAACTACTACAACTACCATTTTAAGATTTAATACAATAGAGGCGCTGTTATCTCTAGACCAGCTTTATAAGCTAATTAGCTAATTTGTAGTTCCACTTCGTTATCCACGGCACTTTGTTTCCGTCGTTCAAACACAGAATATTGATACTGACGTGTTCATTCAATCCAACATTTAAAAAGTAACATTACAAGACTCCGCTTACAAGGTCGTAAAGCTAACTCCTCGGCAGTTATGAGAGCCTGGTAGCTCGGATTGCTTTTGTTACATGTGACGAGGTAAATTGAAACAGCCCAGTGCAGATAGACAGACAGAAAAGAGATAGTGGGCATATCAACTTGTGTTGTGATAGACTGACAACATTAGTTCCGATAGTCAGCTAATGGGTCAGATTAGATACTGTGCACTGAGGGAAGCCGTTTTTTTGTGCTGAGCCTGTTTTATCTGTTAGAAGTAAAATAATCACCAGCATGGAAAAAATCGTCTGAAGGATATCACCACCAGAAAAGCCATCAACCGCGTTGTGTCGAAAATTCCTACAAATACCAAAAGTAAATAAATACAAAGATTGCCTACTACGAGGAAGACGTTTGAGAGGAAATTAAGAAAATTCTTAGACCAGATAATGGGTAGGTAACAGTATTTTTGTTGTGTAGTTTCAACACCCGAGAGAAGCCCACTGCTGGGCATAGGCCTCCCCCCAGAGATCTCCACAAAGGCCGTTTTCAACACTGCGCTTTGTAACCGGCCCGCCTGTGTTTTAAGATGTCAAAACTCTTTTCAACCTTGTAGGATTATGCCCAGTAATCCCAGAAATCACAACAAAACAAGCTTTAATTTTTTTACTGTAAAGGACTCCAAGGAATAATACGAATTGAAAAGCCGATTATCATTCACAAATCCAACTACGATACTACCACAACGCCGCATCCAAGCACTATCCAGCTAGCCGAAACCGCAGAGAAATAAATTGCATCTCTGCCTCTTGGCTTTGCGCAGGCAAACAAAAGTCTGTGGGCTATTGCTCGGGCGTCGGCGGCAGGCGTTCTTCGGCTCCGCTCGGCTAATTCACTTTGGAGAGTTTTACGCCGTACGCCAGCTGCGCCCGCCGCCGCCCCAATCAATCAACCTACCAACCGCTGTTATTATAAACATCTACACCCTGCCTGGCTTTTTGTTAGAATGAACTTACCTACCTATGCTTTCACATTTCAGGTAGCGTAGGTTTGGCTACGTATCAAAAACGTAGGTGCTATGCCTAGGTGTAAATACCTATGTAATGGGTTCATAATGGGTACTAAGTATAATAGTCAAAATGCAGTAAATATTTTGTACATTGAATTAGTTCTTATTTACGGCCAAACAAGTTTGTCCTGATAATTTTAGACATAAACCAACAAAATACTGTATTATATAGGTTTATGTCTACGGCCAAACTGATTTTGGGCTAATATTCAAGTAAAGAAGATTCGCCGAACACATTAGACCTGACTTAGTTAAAAGAAATGCTTTTAGTCAAACTTTTTGGAAAGTTAATTTAGATGAAGTAGATAGTGTTAGGTTGCAACTGTGACTATGGAAAGAGAAGATATGGGTACTGGAAGAGAGTTCCTAAACCGTTATAAAGATGGCTTAGAAAAGGCAATGTCACGCTACGCAGGGCTTAACATTATTTTGTCACAACACTGCATAACCGAAATCTATCGCCATTTAAGTCACATATAACCTGTAGGTTAGATTTAGAATTGTGTTTGCTACGGCAAGATTTCGTTTTTCAAAGTTGTGTTGTAGGTATTTACACCTACTTATATTTAAAAAACAAATGTAATAAATTAATAAATATAAATAACCTACCCGTTGGTAGACATTTAAGTTACTTTTTACAATTTCCTAATTTCGCGTAAAATTCGTTTATTACGTTCCGGACCAATTCCCGCGGGAACAATATTGAACTTCGGGATACCTAATTTATAGCGTGTTATTCTGGGCTTTAAGCTATATTACTGCCAAATTCCATGAAAATCCGTTTAGTAGTTTTAACGACCCTACTTTAATAATAAAATTCATCCTAGAGCTAAGTATCTACTTATTTTGAACTTGTATTTCGACCGTATGTATTTTAGACACCGTATGTATTTTAGACGACGTATTTCTATATCTGCTCGAAGCTGGGAACGTTATTATGTCGTATCCAGTGGGTACGTTCCACATTTGGTTAGTGTGAACCTCTTGCAATTTCAAAGTTGTTGAGTTCAAACAAAAAACGGATACAAAAGCAAGCATATATACTTATATTCATAATAGAGAAAAATATGTTTACATCAAATCTTTTAAAGTCACCAATATCAGTTGAACAATGGTGCAAAACTCCACCGCAATAGCTACCGAACAGCGGCATCTATATTTGAGTAGCATTAAGTGCCTTCGCTCCAACCCGCCTGCCAAGCGTGGAGATTATGGCAATAACCTCCCCTTTCGTGGGAGAGGCCCTAAGTCCTGCAGTGGACTGTTACGGGCTGTGAAGATGAAGTGCCTTCGCTGCCATCTATCGTTGAGCAGCTGAACTAGCATAATATTTTTTCACGGTTGTTTTGTGACACTATTATTTACTGTCATTAAAGGCTATGTTAAAGGATACTAATTCAAAATTTGTTGTGATTTAACCATCATTAAGTTATTTAGGCTTGCCAAAATCCATTATTACTTCATTGTTGGTTGAGTTATTCACAATCCCTCTTGATGGACAAGTCTATAGGTTTCTCTTCGTCGCAGTCTTCGTATTTATCCTGCTTATCTTCTGCTACCTTCGGCGTGACCACACCGTACAAAGGTACCGGAGTTTCGCCGTCTTTACATTCAGTTTTTGTTGAGTTTCGACTGTGCATCCTAGAAACAAAGTTTTAGTTTATAGTACATCATTTAGTGACATCTATCGTGAAAGGGTTGAACTAAAACTACCTTACACCCCTATGTAAATTATGAAGATAGGGAACACAAGTCTAACACAGATGGCCTTAGCGCTGCGAAAAAACGTGAAAACTTTTTGAATGTATATTTATTTAATGTTACATAATAATATGTTTTTGTTTTACTATTAAACATGTTTATAAGACTTTTAGGTCCTGCGCGGGGGACCAGAGTTCCAGTGATGATCGGATGCTATCGCATCGTCTACAGCCAATCTGCCGCATGGACCAGAAGCACCAGGGGGGTAGCAGACTACATATTAAGAATCAGCGCCAACACCAATGCCTAATTAGTAACTTTTCAGCTTGGCCTAGCATCGTCAATTAATAAAATAGATAAATGAAAATGGTATCGAAAGATGTGTCATTTCAAAAAAATATTTTAAAAGATTGATTGAACTTCAACACCCCAACGCGTAGAGGGAGAACCCAACATTCATAGTTTCTAATGACAACTGACAATCTTACAACCACATGGTAATAATAATTAACATAAATGTAATACAAGAAAATATTGACCTTTCATACAAAAGATTTCAACGCGAGCGACGCTCCCGTGGATGTCTTTTATATGAATGTGATTAAAATTTCCAAGCTTAAGTCGCAGTGGGCAGGACACACCAATGGAGCAGGAAAGTTCTCGAGTGGCGACCACGTACCGGAAGACGCAGCGTGGGTAGGCCTCTCACTTGATGAAACGACGATCTGATAAAGATCGCATGTACCAGCTGGATGCTGAAGGCACAAGGCCGATCTTTGTGGAGATCTCTGGGGGCCTATGCCCAGCATTGGGCGTGTTCCGGCGGGTACGATAAATTAAATATGTATAAATACCAGTTTTCTATTGCTCTAAAGCTGGCCGCACACGGGCGCCACACGCGACATGCACGCAACATTTGCGACAAAATATTCGTACCACATTTTACTTTCAAACAAGTCCGGCCGCATACTGGGCACATACATCTCGCACCACAGAGGCAAGAGGGCCTCTCCCCGTAGTAGTCCGTAGAACTAAAGCGACTCGGATTTGTGAGGCGTAATTGCTAGGTCTAGACCACGGATTCTCCTCACGATACAAGCTATACCTAGCTCTGCTAGCCGTAAAGGCCGTAAAGCCCTCTCAAAAGATTTCGTATGTATGAGACTGCTTGTATGATAGTGTCCACTGATGCCGGGAGTTCCATTCGGAGCACCACATCGCATGCGAGATTCTACAGCAGAGGGCCTAAAACCGACCCCTGAAGACCTCGTAAGCGACCTTTCTCTGCTCGACATGGCCATCTCTACCCACGTAAGGGATCCTTCTCTGGGAAAGATGGTCCTCTATTACAGCACTAAGATAATATGGGATCTCATGCCGGACGAGAGCCTCCCGAATCATACCCCAGGGGAGAGAGTTGAACGAATTGACGATGTCAATACTGACAGCCAAAACTACTTTCCCCTGGGAGACTGCCTCTACAGCCATGGAGCGGACACGAAGGATCTTGTCGACCGTCGAGCGACCCTGCCACCTTACACCTACGTACCCCTTTTGTTCTTGCTTATAAACTTTCCTCTTGAATCACAGATCTCTCTAACAGATAAACCGACTACCAAGGAAAAAGTTACAATTTTGGCTTCGGAACCGACTATAGAGTTCCCTCCAATAAAAAAAATCCAAAATATCTTTAATGTACAGAATTGGACCTGTTACAGTTTTATTATTATGTATAGATCATTCATTCAATGAATACAGCAACAAGCGGATTACGGAACTTATCTGGTCTAAGATCGGAATTTTTAAATTGCCGTAATCTGTGCAATCTTGATTAAGCCGATGGACCCCAATAACGTCATTTAGTTCTCATATTAATTGCCACAATAAAGGCTGCGATTACACCTTTGTTTAATCGCGCAACGTCGGTCATCAGAGAATAAGGCTATTGCTCACAGAATAAGATCAATTTTTGTTTTTTTTTTAAAAGCGTTTAGTTTTTTTTTTAAAGCTTTACCTTTTGAAAAGCGGAGCGGACGTGTATGATACATAAGTACACTTTATTGTTTGTATTTTGAACATTTTTTATTGATTTTCATTCGGGGTTCGTAGATTGGAAAATGAACATATTGAAAATATCTGCAGGCTCTGCATCTTATTACATGTTGATGAGAGATGAAAAAAACATTTAAAGGCGGTGGAAGAAATGGAGGTGTTGGATGTCTGCCATACACCATGCATAAGTAATGCTTAGTTATGTGATTCAGCAAATGGCGAGACGACAACAAATAATCGATTGATAATGTCTACTTAGTCTACGAAAAACAAGTTCACTGTGGACACTGTGGCTACTGTGAAGCCGAACTATCTATCATCATCGACATTGGTACAAGTGGAGTCATGTACAGTTAACTGTTGAGGAAGAAGAAAGAAATACAAGAACCGCTGATTTCTCTGCTGCATGACCAACGTGACAAAATCTAGAAGGTTGATTTACATAGGTAGGTATACAGGAGCATAAGTGCATTGCCACGAATCATATTCTCGTGAGGTATTTAAAAGGATTTGGCATTTTATGGATAGCAGAGCGTCGGTCCGAGATACCGCGTGCGAACCCCAATGCCGCCATGTACCAAAGCCCCTTTTCTGAGTTATGTACATTAGTTGAACACAAAACCGATGCTCTTACGGTGAGGGAAAACATCGTGATGAAACCTGCACATTCAAGCGTCTGAATGTTTACCATGATCCAATTTGGTCAGGTTCCCCTGTTAACAGAGGTCAGATGGCAGTCGCTGCACTGTAATGACCTGATCTGCCAAATCCTGGATCATGGTCAAGGCGGAGCCCGGACCCTCGCGCGTGAGAGCACAACCGGGGATATTTTTGAATCGCTCACATGGAAACGAACGCTTTTCGATTTCTTTTTTCGGCGTGAAAATACAATTATTTAATTAATGCATGACGCTGATTTTCCTTATTTTTTAATCGTCCGCTCTCGGTGTTTCCAATGTAACTTAAAAAAATAACGCTGAAAATCACAATTGAAAGCATTTCGACTAGAAGCGAGTGGTTCAAAAATATAGCGCCGAGACGTTAACAATTTTACGTTTTACGACGCTCATTGATGCGACCATTGATCGTTTACCCAGCAATCATCAATATTTACGTGATTGAATCAATATTTACGTCAATTGCGATGGACGGCAATTCACTCGCAGTGCATTTCTCCTTTTCAGTACTTTTTTGACAGACTGTTTGGCTCTGTAGGCTCTGACAAAGCATGTAGTTTTTAACGTTTGACTCTAAAAACCCTTTTTTAGAGTCAAAGGTTAAAAACTACATGCTTGTTATTTTGACATGTGCATCTACAGTGGCGGCCATTTAAATAAGAACGGTTACACCAGAACCACAAATTTTCAAGTTTTGTCCTATATCTCTAATTACGTAGGTATTCATTATTGTTATTTTAATTTATATTTCTTTATCAAGGAAAACATACATAATATTAAAAAGCTAGTCCGTACATTTGAGCCAATTAAGTTCCCATTGGGTTATATTCATTGTTTACAATTTTGGACTGGATAACAAAAAAAATTGTTAAAGATTAATTTAAAAAAATAGTAAGAGTAAATAAGTAAGTACTATCGTTAAGAAAATCAAAATTTGGGTAAACAAAATAGTAGTTTATTCAACTGTCATATAAAAGGGGGTATTTAATAAATAAACTATTATCATACTCGGCTACGAGGCGTAGCCGAGTATGATAATAGTTTGACACGAGTGTTTTAATACCTAATTATATGCAGTTGCATACACTACTTTATCTACGTTCATATTTTCATGTTAAAATTTCGTGCCTAAAATTGTTTCAACTTTGCTGGAAGTAACTGCGAGTCAGTTCTATGGTATCTACGCAACGAGGATATCAAGCGGCGGGAAATTCACTTCACTACTTTCACATTTATCTATTTATTTGCTTCAAACAAGAAAAAACATTCACAAACACAAATTACAACAATTAGAAAAAATATTCTTTTTAGCGGGAAAATAATTCCAAATGTACACAATCACAACCACAGACTATGAACTGATCACAAATATAAACAGGAATTTTGAATTTGTTGACGACATTAGGTATTCAGCCTACATTTAGCCGTGTCCCGGCGCCCGACAAAAAATTAAAAAAGAAAAGGGTTGCATAATGATTAAAAAGTTATTTTTCGATACAGCTGTAATGAAAATAGTATGGGAAATGCTGTATCGAAAAGTAATTTTTAAAATTTTTATAGACTGACGTGAAAAAAGTGTATCCTTAAACAACTGTTTTCGAATATGTTATTGGAACATTACGCTATGAGTGTAGATAATAGTAATTTATGCAACTGTCATATAAAAGGGGGTATTAAAACATGAGTGTCTGTTTATCATACGAGGCGTAGCCGAGTATGATAATAGTTTGACACGAGTGTTTCAATACCTAATTATATGCAGTTGCATACACTACTTTATCTACACTCATATTTTTATGTTGAATTTCGTACCTATAATTTTTTCAACTTTGCTGGAAATAACTGCGAGTCAGTTCTGTCGTATCTACGCGTCGAGGATATCAAGCGGCGGAAAATTCAATTTACTACTTTCACATTTATCTATTTATTTGCTTCAAACAAGAAAAAACATTCACAAACACAAATTACAACAATTAGAAAAAATATTCTGTTTAGCGGGAAAATAAGTCCAAATGTACATAATGACAACCACAGACTATGAACTGATCACAAATATAAACAGGAAAATTTGAATTTTGAATTTGTTGAAGACATTTAGGTATTCAGCCTACATTTAGCCGTGTCCCGGCGCCCGACAAAAATTTAAAAAAGAAAAGTGTTGCATAATGATTAAAAAGTTATTTTACGATATAGCTGTAATGAAAATAGTATGGGAAATGCTGTATCGAAAAATTTCAATGTATTTTAAAGGGAAAATCAGCGGGCATCAAATTGTCTCAGTGTTTTATGTAAGTCCTATTATAAAAAAATGGTATTGTACTACAAAATTATTGGGTCGTGGCGTCCATAGGTAATAATAGTTTTTTTGTTCAAGATATTGATATTTTCTTGCCGAGTTTTGAAGCCGCTCGACTCGAGACAGGCCGTTCAAAAATAGGACTTAAGTATGTGGGACCATCTATGGTGCAACTGCATATAAAGGTATTATCAAACTAACAAACTATTATCGCACACATAATAAACATATACTCTTGTTTTAATTCCTCCTTTTATACGCAAGTTGCATAAACTACTACTTTTTCTTCCTTTCAACTTCCTCGTAAATAAAATACATTTCGTACATTCTATTAAATTTCACCCGTTTTCGAATTACTCATATTCCTCAAACTTCTGCCTGAAGATAAGTAATTCGAAACCGGTTGCAATTTTGATCAAATTTTGTATAATACTGTGGAACCAATGTACCTGGTGATTTAATTCATAATATAATGGAGTTCCACCACGAAGTCACAACACAAAGTGTTACATATTCAACTCACTTGTATTTGCGACAGGCGTCCGCGCGATGCCGGTCGAGGTACCGCCGATATGGCTGAACGCCTTGGGTTTCCATCATAAAATCACAACAAGCCACAGTGTTTCTTTTGGACTATGACATGGGATCGTTCAAGAGGTATATTAGAGGTCACTTCAGAGGCGGGCATCGCATTGGTGACTACCCTGGTGTTGCTGATGTCCATAGGCGGCGGTGACCACTTTCCATTAGGTGCCCCGCTTGCCTGTTTGTCTGCCGTATAACATAAAAAACAGGGTTACATATTCAACTCACTTGTATTTGCGACAGGCGTCCGCGCGATGCCGGTCCAGGTACCGCCGCTGGCTGAACGCCTTCCCGCAGCGCGCGCAGCGCCACTGCCAGCTGTGGTGGCCGCGCGTGCGCTGGTGCGCGCGCAGGTTCGATCTAGAGAAGATGTTTTTTTTATGCTTGGACAATTCACAAAGTGCCATCTAGCCTCAAAATAAGCAAAGCTTGTGTTATGGGTGCCAGAAAAGCGATAAACTAGTTACTTATGAAGTTATTAATTCTCTTATCATTTAACGTTATGATAATTAGAAATTAGAGATGAGGTCCGCAGGCGGACCAAGGTCACCGACATAACCCGTTGGCTTGTATTGTATATTTTATGCATGTGCCTACATACTTATTTGTACCCACTCGGGTGCCCGTTAATAAACCAGTGTTAATAAACCAGTGTTAAACTAGCAGTTGGCGTTTCCACTTGTTCCCTCGGCCCGTAGTTCGCACATTTAACAGCTGGACACATAGCTCGCAGAACAGATGGCTGATGGGGCAATAATGTTGTCGAGTGGCGACGTCGTACTGGAATACACAGATTGGGTATTGGCAAGCTTAAGTGGCAGTGGGCAGGACACAAAGCTCACAGAATAGATGGCCGATGGAGCAGCAAAGTTCTAGTGTGGCAACCACGTACCGGAAGCCGCAACGTGGGTGCAGATGGACCGCCGACCTGGAAAAAATCGCAGGTACCAGGCGAGTCCCGCATAATCTCCGTTTAGATATCCGTAAATGGATTTTCACCAAGTAAAAAAAAAAGAAAAAAGAAAAGGTACCAGCTGGATGCGGAAGGCACGCAAGACCGGCCTTTGTGGACCTATGGCCACCAGTGTACTAGGTAACTAGGTCATTTGTCATAACTTACCTACAAACTAGGTAAGTTATGACAAATGAGAGGTTCATGTTACGCGTATTTTGAATTTTAGAGATCAAATTCCTAACGAAAAGATTAGGAGATCAGGCGTTGTCGATATCGGACAGCTAACCGCTGTCCGATATCGACAACGCCTGATCTCGTACGCCTTCAAGTGGCAATGTGTCGGGCATTTGATCAGATGACAGGATGGGTGCTGGAGCCGAAAGATTGCCGTTGAAATGGAAATGACAGATTTTGATAAATCCAAAGACAAGAAGTATTGCTGGAGTTTGCAGCATACCATAGCATAGGTGCCCCACGCTTGGCATATGATGTCGCAAACTCCAAGACTTTACATGCGCTTGGCAATTTAATAAAACTAAGAAAAGCAAGCAGGAGAGTGGATTGTAAAACCGACGCAAACGTGTGATTGCACCGCAAGCGCATGCCATTGTTTCTTGCTTGCCTTTGATTTGGGCCAAAAAACAGATTGTCAGACAAAAAGTGATTGGAGTGTTTGGTACTACTGTCACCTATCTCTCTTCCTCCTTTCTCACCTGTCAGCAAAAGTCCTGGTGCACAGCGGGTGGGGGCACACGAAGGGCCGCTCCCCGGTGTGCAGGCGCACATGCCCCTTCAGCACCCAGGGGCGGTCGAAGCGCTTCCCGCAGTACGCGCATGCGTGGCACCGCGACCAGCGGGGGGACGGGGCGCCTTCGGTAGTGTCGTCGGCTTGGGCTGAAGGTTGATATCAATGATCATCACAATTTATCAGGTGGTAGGACTCTGTCAAGCTTGAGGAGTCCGCCTGGAGGAGTACTACCGCCTTAACTATTTTTGCCGCTAAGCAAATTGTATTGTTTTGTTCCGGTTTGAAGGATAAGTTAGCCAGCGAAATTACAGGCATGAGGCATTTCATCTTAGTCCTCACAGTGACATCGCACCTGCGGTTCTGCATTTTCGTTACCTGCAACCTAAATGTATGAATTGTAGATGTTATGGGCGACAGCTACCACTTACCATCAGTGGGGCTGTCTGCTCGTTTGTCACTGAATAGCATAAAAAATCAGCCCATAACAGTCCATCTTCACGCTTGGCAGGCGGGTTGGAGAGCGCAGTGCTATAAATGTTACAATGGATAAAACTGACGCGCTTGTTTCAGCCTACGGAGATTAGATATTTTGTCTGGATCACATTAGTCGCCTTGTACAACACCCACGAGTGTAAGGGGTTGGTGTTATTCTAGTTGAACTACAGCACCGCAACAAACTCGCCACTCGTAAGGTGTGCCTCCTCATACCGTCGGCGAAGCGACGTTGACCAAGTTCTTTCGCCTCAGCATGCGGGCAAAGGATGGAGAATAAATAAAAAAAAAAGTGGACAAATTCACACAGCACCATCTAGCCCTAAACTAAGCAAAGCTTGTGCTATGGGTGCTAGATTACTGATATACTACTTAAATACTTTTTAAATACATACTTATTATACATAGAACACCCAGAGTCGTAACAGAAATTAAAATTCATCATTTCAATTTCTACCCGGCCGGGATTCGAACCCGGGACCTCTTGCGTGGCATGCATGTTGACCATTGAGCCACTCGGGTCGTACTATTGAAAACCTCTGTAATACCCATCTCTTATAAATAAATCTTTAAAATCTTGGACTCTGACTGGAGACTGGGAAGAGTCAAAAATTCAGGGTCAGTCAGGGACCCCACCCTGAGACTGGTTGAACAGTCTTGGAATCTGATTGGCACCTCGTGAACATATGTTTTAAAATCCATGTATGGGAAAATAAATTATATTAAACTAGTCGCTCTGCGGTTATCACCAGCGCGTAGTTCGGATCTCTATCGCTGGATCTAGGATGAAAAGTACCTATCACTCGGAAATAACGTAGCTTCCTAGTGAAAGTAATTTCAGTTCAGTAGTTTCGGAGATTACCCCCAATATAGAAACAAACTTGCAAATTGGCGTGTTCCGGGTTTCCTACCGCGTACCATAGTCATGGGTCGACCCATGATGCATGCAACTGTGTCGAAATATCAGGCTATCCGTCAACAAAGGTACGAAACCCGGAACATACCCTTAAAATATGTGATTATAACCGCGATAGTTTAAAACATTATGTTAACTTACAAACTTTTCCTCTTTACAATGTTAGACAATCTTCATCCAGGCCCAAAGATGGATTTATATCATAAGCCAAATTATTAATTATTTCAAATTATTAAAAAATATGTATATATTCTTTCTAGGTACATGTAATCATCAAGCGGTACACTCATACATAACCTTCACGCAAGAGCTACATATGTTGATGAAATATTGCTGTATTGTAGCTTGTATCCCAGAATAACTCATATACTAATAAATTATCCTGAAATTCGACATACGGTTACACGTCATAACCAAATACTCGAATGAATTCGCAGGCGAACCTAGCCCTATATGGTACGTCATAGTGTCACACCCAAGTACACTCTCAAAAGCACCTACCCTAGCAAAGCTCTTGGTAGACGAGAAATAATGTATCAGCGTAGTGGGATAACTATCCGCTACGAAGTGAAGTCCGTAGCAGTATCGTAGCATCTTAGGCCAAAATGGCGCGGCTCATACGCAGGTGACCCTAAAATCCGTGTCATGCTCAAGAGCCTTTTGTGCTGGCCAGTAAGGATGCCGACGGCCGGGCGAAGCGAAGAAGGAAGATCAGGGAAGCGGACCTTGACTAAAGCTGGGATTACCTGCTAGGATGATGATGAGTGTGACAGACATGACGAAATTATCAGATGGGCGCCTTGTCTCCGAAATCATATTATGATGTTAAACCCATTTGCTACCCTTCTTCCAAGTTAAATCAGGCGGAATTAGACGAAGTATAAAATACATGATATGTATTAACTTATATCCAGGACTAGCTTTTTTGCACGCAACTTCGTCCGCGTAAAATTCGGTTGTAACGTTACGGATCCGTTCCCGTCGGAATCACATTCAATTTCGGGAAAAACTATAGCCTATGTTTCTTGATAATGTAGCTTTCTTTAAATAAATAAAAAAATCATCATCATCTTAGCGTTAATGTCCCGGTTGTGCTCTCGAGGACGAGGGCCCGGGGTCCGCCTTGACCATGATCCAGGATTTGGCGATCAGGTAATTACAGTGGAGCGACTACTATCTGACCTCCGTGACCCTGCTACCAGGGGAACCTGACCATATTGGATCATGGTTACAAATTCAGTTGCCTAAATTTGCAGGTTTGATCACGATGTTTTTCCCTCACTGTAAGAGCATCGGTTAGTATTTAACTAATGTACATAACTCAGAAAAGAGTCATTGGTACATGGCCAAAGCGGGGTTTGAACCCGGTACCTCTCGCTTACGAGTTGGACACTGAACCGCCCGGCTACCGACGCTCGTCGATGTAACGAAGCTTGCGAATGTAGCTTTCTTTAAATATGTAAAAAATATATCTAAATCGTTATTTTTAGTTTATCAGAGTTTTGAGTATTCCATTACAAACCTTTTATCTTTATAATATTAATGTAGGCACGGAAAACCGCTACTATAGTGGTATTTAATACTCTTTGCCCCGCCTGTCGTTCCTACCGCTGCAACTCCTTTTTAGCCAGGATCTATAGCGGCGACCCAAAAAAGCTGACACACAGGCACGCCCGAAGACAAACTAATACTGTCTCGGAACTAGGGGAGAGTATTTCGAAATAAAAAATACTTACTATGATCTTTTCCCCTATCTTCTAAGCTGACCAAATCAGCGTTCTCTTTGTCAAATGACTCTTTGCAAGAGAGCAGCGCTTTATCCAGTTTGTCGCCACCATTATACTTCACAAGGCTCTTTAATTTCTCCGCAATCTTATCAATCTCCGACCCCTTATTCACGAACTTCAACGGTTCTCGCCTTTTGATTTCCTCTATAATTGGCGCCAATGGCTCCTTCCTGCTCTTCCGCTTCCTGTTTTGGAGTTTCAGTTCAGAAATTCCGCCATTTTGCGTTCCGTTGTAGCAACTTTTTGGTTTCCGCGTCCGCGTTTTCTCTGTGAAAACTCTGCGTTCGGTTTTCGCTTCGGTCGAACGCAGGTTGTACGTTATTTTGTCCACTTCCTTTTTAGCTTGGGTTTTGCTTTTACCCTGTTCTGGGGAGTTCACGGCTTTTTCGTTCTCCGAAGCGTATTCGTAGTTCTCTGTGTCAATGAAGTTCTGTAAGAACTGGCTGCGTTTCAACAGTTGTAAATAGAAGCGGGTGGAGATCGGCACCTTGTCGTGGTATATCGTTTCGTTGTTTTTCAACAGATTCCTCTGCCTTTTAAAGTTAAGCTTCGACACTCTAGTTGGCTTAGATTCGCCTGAAAGAAATTGTTTGGATCTTTTATATGAAATGGGTACATTGACCGACGCTACATGAGTGTAGGTAAATATCATGCAAGTAGGTACTTCTTTTTTTATATAGAGATACTAGATCTGCTTATTATTACGTATTTGCGATTTTTTTTTATAAATATGTCCAGTACTTATATTAAAAATAATAGGTGCGCTCGCAAGGGTATTTATGGTATTTTGGGGAAAATGACAACGTTCACTCTATTTTAATATAAACTGAATTTCTATAGGACCAAAGTAACAAGCAAACGGGAAAGGATGTTTACTTACTGACTTATGTTTTGTGAACGTAAAAGTATGCTAAAACTAATGAAAACCTATCGAATATAACTTCAAGACTTTTTTGAAATGGTTACCAACGCGTTACAAAGGCGTTTCGAGAAATATTATTCCCAGAAACCCAAGAAAACTAAACTAAATACATGAAATCCAATGGACTTACAAAGTGCTTCACTTTCAAAGGAAAATTCACCGGTTTCTTGTATGAAAGTTAGCTTGAAAGGCCTTACGGAGTTCAAGAAACATTTAGGCATTGTGCCGCTCACAAGAAAACTCGCTACAATCCGTGAAAATACACAAAAAACACATTCAAAGTACTTCAACAACTGTAATACTTTGTAGGGCACTTGCTGAAACGACAGATGGAAACAAGCGAAAAGTGTCGTTTTACTTTTATGCGGTTCCAAATTTGAATTTGGTGGTGGCCAGCGGCGTTTGAGTTGGTTGTTTTGAGCGGGCGTTCTCGCCGGTTGACAGACCTCCTTCGTTCGGAAAAGCTCCGGAAAGCGTGTGTGGCGCGCGCGCGAGGGGCGGCGCGGGGGGGGGGCGGCGGTCGCGCATTGATTATTCCCCGCTGGGCGCGCGCGGCGTTCACACGCGCCGCCATTCCGCGCGGTTTTGCCGCCCGAAGCGATCGCGACCGGGCGATGCTGGCGAGCGCGTACAGTGCAGTGTCAGTGACTGTGGCATGAGATGATGGTGGGCAGATAAGGCGCGGCGGCGATATGGGCAACTCCTGCAGCTCCGGGCAGGCCCACAAGGACAAGGACGATGTCTCCCAGCACTCCGACGAGTGAGTATGAGCGTAGACGCGCGAAGGTCATACTCGCGACAATACTAAATGGCTCTAGTGAAAACAACGTCGTGTGTTACTTTGTTATTTGTCCGTGGTGTGGAGGATCGGCCGCCTGTACGCCGGCAGCCGGAGATTAGACGGACTTGTGGAATCGTCAAAATAAATCAATACGATGACAGCGTCCGTTATACCTACAGGTTGATGGGCTGGGTGTCACTGTACGTGTCTGAGATCTGAGCACTGTACCCTCGAGGGCATACCTGTACTTTCTTCCATCAACTAATTTGACACATCGATCTCATTTTCGTGGGTAATTGTAGATAAAGGCGTGTACTTTATCTATTGTAGATGCACAATCAGCGTGAGCACTTACCATGCGCTATGATCTAAAAAATCATCAAAACTTTAAAATTTTTGTTGAAACCCCGCCTTTTTTTCAATAAACCTAAGCGATTAGAAATAAGTTCTTTTGTATCTCTTATTAGCTGTAGGTTTCGTTTCATAATTATGCTGGAATGTGTTTCCAAAAATTTTGGGCTCCAAAAAAGCACTACTCGGTCTTCCAAAAACGTGCTCTAAACAGCAAACTTGGACTTGGCGACGCGATAAACAAATTGATGCATTAGATAACTAATAACCATAAATCATTCGTTAATATGTTCTAAAATAAACAGAGAATCTAATTCGGGGCTGGGCGAAGGAACTTCATGAAAATATGGAAGACTAGACACTGCTAGCGACTACGCCCGTTCACTATATCTCAGATAAAACGCATTCTCGTTATAACTACTTAGAATTTCGAGATAATTTAAAGCCTATACATTGTTCAGGATATAGGCTATAACACTGCAAAGTTTCATCGATATTCGTTCAGTAGCTTTTGCGTGACAGAGCGTCAAACATCCATACATATCTTGACAAACTATACTTATCAAGAACACGAGAGAGTGGGAGGAATTTGGCTGCACCGTTGAGTCTGGTTACGCGGCTGGTGTCGCTGTGACAAATTGCTATGAGTAGATAGCTTGCGTACATTAGTTCTCTTTCTTTTCGCAATGTTTTGAGGAATATTGTGAGCGATTTGTGACGAATTCTTTCGATTATTAGCGAAAACCATCTTAAACAAACAAATAGGTGGTATTTGCCTTTCTATTCACATACAATACTTGTCTAAAGTAGGTTTTCGTTCTTATAATGCACGCACTGCGTTAAATACGGCTCTATGATTGGCCAATGTCGTTTATTTAGACGGACGCATTGTGCTGAGCGCCACTCAAGTATTGTCAGACTTGGAACACCTCATATTTCTGAATACGTCTGGTCTGGAATTTTCTTTAAATCAAAAATTTTTTGACGATCTTTGATTGACCTTTGACCGTGTGTCCGGCAGAGTATAACACCAACCCATAGCCTCGTAAGATGAAGGAGGTTGTGTTTGACAAACCAAGATGGGAATGGTCGATAAACGGGGGTCTAGGCGTCAAAGATGTAGAGGCTAACCAGCAAATTCCTCCGTTGACCAGAAAATGGGCTGCAGCGTTTACTAATGCTCATCATCATCATCATTATCATCTTGGCTTTAAATCCCGGTTGCCCACTTCGCTCGGTCTTCGGCATCCTTGGTGGTGAATTTGTTGGCACGGATAGGGCGTGTCATTCTTAACGACCCTCCATCGCTTCGCTGATTTTGATGATGTTAACATTTTATCCGAAGCGCCTTCTTGCACCAACATCAAATCTATTCAAGACCGTGGCTAGAGGGCCTGGAGTATATATTCTAAATATATTTTAATCCCCATCACTCGAACCGTATCACCACAGGCCACAAAGCGTTTAAAAGTAAACATTTCTCTCGCAAAATCGATGGATGTGCCCCCCCCCTCCGCCTACCTACGAATCCAATCTGCCAGTCGAGTGCTAAATTCATCCCCCAGACGAATTAAAGCCTATTAACACATTACTGAATTACCTACTGGGCGGTGAAATCACAGAGAGTATTCGCTCAATTTGAAACGGTGTTCCTACGCGGTTTCAGAAGCACAGAAAGCCTTTTATCGAAACGTCTGCTTTAAGTAAGCCTATGTGGTTTGCTTTGTCGTTGAGGTGTCTTGTTTCTTTATTCGATGGAAAACGATTCAATATCTATCGAGCGTCGTTGGCCGAGTGGGTATGGTATCCGACTCGTAAGCGAAAGGTACCGGGTTCGAATGCCACTGCAGCCATGTACCTTTGTAGCTAATGACTCTTTTCTGAGTTATGTACATTAGTTGAATACTAACCAATGGTCTTACGGTGAGGGAAAACATCGTGATGAAACCCTCGGTCTCGGGTCTCTGTTTTCTTTTTTTTTTTATAAATATTTAAGAATTTTGTGCCGTATGTCTGAGTGGAATAAAAGTGTTTTACTGTACTTTACCTTACACGTGCACATTTAGGCGACTGAATGTGTAACCATGATCCAATCTGGTCAGGTTCCCCTTTTAACAAGGTCACGGTGATCAGCTGGCAGTTGCTCTACTGCAATAACGTGATCTGCCAAATCCTGGATCATGGTCAAGGCGGATCCAGGCCCATGTGCGCGAGAGCGTAACCAAGACATTAAAACCAAGATGATTTTTTATTGAGCGCGACAACTTGTTGTGGTATATAAAGGATACAGATAGTATGCCGCCAATATTCAAACTACTGAAGAAAAGACACTGTAGACAAGTAGCAATATTGTTGTAGTCACGCTCGATTGATTAATCTTGAACAGATTCAGATTTTACAAGACACCACACGGCAAGACACTACAAAACTTGGGTTTTGTTTTGGAGTTTTAGCTGCAGAGCCCTTTTTATTCTTTCCTTTTTGATAAAGGCTGCGAAACACTAAAATAAACACTCTTATATCAGTTCTGAAATACAAATTATTTATTTAAAAACTATTGAATTGATAAGGCCAATATATGTAGGTAATCAATCAATTTTAGAACGAAAACCGTGCTTCAATTGAGATCGATATCTACTACAATATTGTAAACAATAATATATCTAACGATATATACAGACGTAGAAGTATTTATAGGTTTGATTTTGATTGTTCCTGTCACCTTTACAGTCGGTAGACTGCTTAGGGCTGTAAGGTCTGTTCATAAGCCCTAAATGGGTAAAAAGTAAATGAACGAATTACGTTACATTAATTTATGACCTTACACATCAATGAACAGCAATCTTGGAAATCAAACTCAATATACGTTCGAGCTAAAACTCCTCTCATTCGACGACACAGACTCGCCTAACAGTTGCGTCGTTTCAAGTTGATTATGCTCGTTGCCGGCCGAGACAACAAATTAATCAGTACATTTGCATTCTGCGCACACGCACGTTTCCTCGCTGAATACTTACAGTGCCACCAACTTATTTGTTCAGTAGGCTAAATCGGAACTATTGACGCCGTTTAGTAAATGTTGTTCCACTGGACACACTAGCGCCGCCGCCGACTGAGTACGTGGTGGCACAGACCAGCGTGCTGTGTCGTACGAACGAAACCGTTTCGATGCGCCCGCGCCGCTGTTACTAAATAGCTCGTTCATTATTGGCAGTTGGCTGCCCCGTCGTGTTATGATGGGTCGCATATTAATTTTATGTCCTGCTCGGACGTTGGATAAGTGCATTAGTGCATTTTTACGGGTGTGCTTTTTGACTGAATATATTGCGACAAGCATCGCTTATTCCTCCATCTTCATTTACTATGGAGATTTCTAATTATGGATTCCAAACGGAAAACTTATTTTTGTCACAATAAAGTATAGTGACATCTCCGTCCTTGTCATGTGCGCCTGGTAGCTCGTGACATCATAGTGACTCGGCAGCTGCACACAGTGGATCAGTCGCTTCGCAGCACCAATGTTTTGCTAATAGCAAGCTTTCTATTGCTTACTACTATCTCTTTGATATAGTGATAGTTCCGCCCTTGTCATGTGCGCCTGGTGGCTCGTGACGCCATGACTACTCGCCAGCGGTACACAGTGAATCAATCAATCAGTCGCATGTTTGTAAAATAATGTTTTGTATGAATGTGTGTCGTGGATTAAGTATTTTAACCATTGATTAATGCCATTGTTTACTCTCTACGTTCGTGGTTCTTCCAGTTTTCGTTGTACAGTACAGTACGCGAAAACGTACCTACAGAATTCTAAGCATACCCTACCACCTGGGTGACAATGGTCCAGCGAGACCTGAAAGAATCGAATATCAATCCGGACTTCGCACTCGACCGCGCCCAACGGAGAAAGAGGACAGAGAAGGCCGACTCCAAATTGAAATAAGGTCTAGGAAGAAGATGAATGAAATGCTGACAACAATCAGATAAAATTAAAAGGACACCTCGGGAATTGTGTAGATTTCTAGGAGTCAAGTTTTCAAAATCTGAAGACTATTTTCGAATTTGGGGCGGCTCGATAAACTGTGAGTTCATAGCCACCATTAGTGGGGTACTGAATGAAGAAAGTGATGATACATATGATAATAAAATCAAAATAAATTATAGTGACAACTTCGTCGTACTCATGCGCGCCTGGTGATTCGCAACGCGATGACAACTCAGAGGTGGTACACAGTGGACCAGTCTTAGGATAATAATAACTTCGTTCTTGTCATGCGCGCCTGGTGCTTCGCGTCGGATAGCGGTTGTACACAGTGAACCAGTTGCTTTTCAGCGTTGCTTTCTTTCTTTACTTTGCACTATTATAACCACTGACTAATCCGTGCTAACCTAACCTAACCGACAGAAAAACGTCGGAAAACCCCCGACCAACTTTACATATACTCAAATATTTTCTTAACTACTTAACCGATATAAATGAAACAAAGCTAAGGATCGTCTTAATTAAACTACCTTACAAATAAAGAAACCGCATCGAAGTCGGTCCATTCGTTCGAGAAGTACGATCCCACAGACGCACACCTCAACACATACACAGAGCCACAGATACACACATCAAACTTATATCATCCCTCCTTTTCGTCAGGCAGGAGTTAAATAAAAATAATAGAAGCTACTCCTTCGTATTCATACGCGCTTGGTGATTCTCAACGCGATGACAACTCAGCGGTGGTGCACAGTGGACAAGTCTTGAGGATAATAATAACTCCGCCGTCGTCTTGCGCGCCTGGTGCTTCGCGACT
This sequence comes from Blastobasis adustella, assembly GCA_907269095.1. Classification (NCBI taxonomy): domain Eukaryota; kingdom Metazoa; phylum Arthropoda; class Insecta; order Lepidoptera; family Blastobasidae; genus Blastobasis; species Blastobasis adustella. The sequence goes on from OU026132.1 coordinate 8,118,808, forward strand.
TAAGGCGGCGGTACACAGTGAACCAGTTGTTATGCTTTGCCAAAAAAAATTAGGACACTAGGCAAAAAAGACGATCGAAAATTATTTGTAAAAGAACAAAATCATTATCGGAAAAGTTAGAAAACAATTTAGTATATATTTTAGGAAATGAGTCCAACAAAATAATGCTCTTTATCTTTGTCGTAGATTTAAAAAAAAAACAGGATCATACAAAAGTTTTCCTAGCCGATAGAAGCATGGACGATATGGTAGAAGCCATTATTGCTCTACTAGCGGAGCTCGTGATTTCTCTGCCGAAAAAATTTAACTCTTTTTTTTCCAGGACCTTACCATAAAACATTCTGCTCAACCCCTTCGGCCACGTTCGAAACTAATGATTCGAAACCAGTTTCTTGAACAGAATTATTTTTCTTGCCCGTCAATGCTGGCTTTAAGCCTCCTCCGCAGTTCTAGAAAATTTTGTGTGATGGAATCCTCGTGACAACTGCGCCACTGTTCTGAGTGCCTGGTGGTTCGTGACGCAATGTCGACGCAGCGGCCGTACACAGTAAATTCAGCATTCGTACTGCTTTGCTGCTTTACAAGTCTGTATGCAGTACACACGAAAATGTAGATTTAGAAGCCGTATAGGGTTGAATCGAAGTTGGTTAGAGTCGACGGATCGAGAATTCTACATACAACAAATACATTCAAGGTTCAAGTTCTTTTGCGAACATTCAACTATCCCGCGGGATTATATTACTTTTCAGGGACCAAAAGTGTATATTTCTAATAACAACCTTATATTTTCGGAGCTTTGAGATTTTTCATCGAAATAAATTGTAGTGACAACTCCAACCTCAACATGTCCGCCTGGTGATTCCATGACGCCATGACGACTAGGCGGGGGTATTGGGTATTGAGGATGCGCGTGATGATGAATTCGCGATTAATGTATTATATGGTACTCAAATATTACTGAATGATCTTAAACATACTTCGCAATAGTGCATGGGAGTGGGCTCAGGGAAAAGGGTTTGGTAGGTTACTTAATGTAGTAAAGAATAAAAAAGCCTAAAAAAGTATTGAATTTGTTTATTTTTATGATTTTATAAAATTATTTGATATTGTTATTATTATTATATTTTTAACAACGAATTTAAAGACTGTACCTACTCACGTAACTAAAACATGGAATTGTAAGTTCTGTAATAAATGATTATTTATTTATTTATTTTTGTGTTGCTGTGTGTGAATAAAAACGTATTCTATTCTATTCTATTCTATTCTATCCAACTAGGCAACGCTGCAAGCTTTCAGGCATAGCAAAAAAGTTTATTTCCTTTCCGTTCTTTCAATTCCGGCTATACTTACAAAGTTACGTTTTCATGACACAATCTTTCTGGAATGCCCGTTGGGACGACGTGAAAAGAGTTTATCGGATTCGCGTCAAAACACTCGGGAATAGTGTGGCTTTTTAATAGTGAAAGAATTTATGAAATCGTATGAGTATTCTCGGAGTTCGGAGATTAGACGTCTTATTTTTATCGAAATAAATTATAGTGACAACTCCAACGTTATCATGTGCGCCTGGTAGTCTGTGTCGCAAAAATGATGTGGCGGCGGCGGTACACAGGCTTTGCAATGTGTCTGCTTCTCGTTACGAGTATAATCAAAAAGATTAGAAATTTAGCTATACCAACCTATGAAAACCGATGAAAACGCCGTCAAAGCCCTCTCTATAGACTGGTGATATTTTTTTGCTCTGTAAGTTTAATCATAGGTCTTTAAAATATTCGAATTGTTGTCCAATCCTATAAACCTTCCTCTTGAATCACTCTACCTATTTTTGAATACCACATTAAAATCCGTAGCGCAGTTTTAAAGATCTAAGCGTACATATACACATACCTACTTACATACAGAGGGACAGATACCGGGAAGCGACTTTGTTTTGTACTATGTAAATATTTTATTAGCAAAAACGCGAAAAGAAAATCAATGTATTGGGAATGAGTCTCAACAAGTACTGCTTTCATTACTTCTAGATTGGCATTGGACGTGAAATAAAATATTTACATATCATTTGTTGGACTCATTTCCCAAAAAATTTACATATCCTTCTAGAACTTCTTTCTTCTTGAAATTGTTATTTTTTTAAAAGCATTTCTTTATTGTGATACCGCACTGCCTATATCAAGTTTATGCGAAACATGAGAATGCAGTCTTTCCACAGAAATATACGCGGAATAATTTTGTTGGTTGCATTCTTTGACGAACTGACTACGTACAACATTCTTTCCACTGCACTGAACATTTTGCATACGGCACACAAGTGACATTCGTTACATATTTCGTATACTGTATAAAGTTGTGTAAAGTGCAAGTTGGACGCAGACCTCGAGATGCCAAGGAAGTTAGAATTTTCCAGCATACCGCTACAAATTTGAGCAGAATGTTTTCAAAAGTTCCAAGAACCCACCGATGATGCGACATTAGGCCCCCATCTCTTTTAGCATCTCCTTCTGATATATATTCTCTTTTTGTTCAAAATCTACATTGTTCTTCGCAGTTCTAAATTCGAATATCAATAATTTGGTTCGATTTACTTTATTTTCAACAATTACATTTGATATTCCGGTAAGCGGAGCCTTCGCCCTAGGGCTCTGCCTACGCCCTATTCGTTAAAAGTTCTATTAATAGCCTGTGTGAATACTATGTAACCAGATAAAGTACTCGAAGCAGTCTTATTTATTTTAATTTGTACAGTGTAACGTCAGTGAGTGTTTATTAACCTTTACAGCCTTTCGGCGTTTATTTTCCTCCTCCGAGGGTTTACAGCTGTTCAAATCCACCACAATTCTTTTTACAAACGCCAAAACCTGAACGAAAAGTAGGAGAAATCTCCACAACTGTTGGACCAATTTTGGAAACTCTATCACTAACAGGAAACTGAGTACCTACATCCTTCCTGGGTGTCCTTTTGCTCGTCGCGGACCACAATAGGATCCCACGGGAGCCAAAAATTTCGAATTTCGAACTGCGCGCGGGCGTACCGCGAAAATTGCTAATAAAGTGATATTATATTTTTAAGTCTCTTTCGGCTTCTTTCGACGTGATTCGGCGACTGCCGTGGGTTGATCGGCACGCGATCGGCTCGCGATCTCGCGATTGGACACCGATAGCCACGAGTTCACATGTTATTCATAGATCAGGGGTTGCTGTACTCTATGCGGTGACACTGACGCTCCTACTGAGTCAAGAGCTTTGCAATCCGATATAATTTTTTATTAGAATTGATTAGTTGGATTTTAAAATCACATTTTAAAGGTTAGGTTGCCATATGATATAATCACAGAGCAAAAAAAATTGCCAGTCTAACCTTGAAGGCAACTTTCCAATCTCTTTGGGTATAATGGACGGAAAGGAAGAGGTCATTGGATCGAAATAAAATATGATCGTTTTTAAAATGCAATAAAGATAAAGTTACCAATAAAAATGCATTCGAGTCAGTCATCTAACAAATATACATAAGTAATCACGTATAATAAGGACACAAGAATTTTATAATTTCCGGGGCAATTTTATCAAGAAAACGGCTGTATAAAAGCAAGACCGATGACCGACCGTTCATCCTCCCACCTTGGAGTCAAATTGGTCGTGAACTGTGCGGTTCTCAAAGAACTTTCTCCCACGCACTTTCTTGTGTGGAATGAAATACTTGGAGATGTAATCTCAGGAGAGTACAACATGGAGTTCTTCAAGAAGGGGGTTAAAAGATATATACCGGGCAGCAATGCCCCTGGTATTGCAAACGTCCATAGGCTGCGGTGACTGCTTACCATTAGGCAGGCCGTAAACTTGTTTGCCACCTTAGTGGTATAAAAAAAAGTATGTTCTGTATTTCCCAATCTAAATACTTATTTAATTTTAAAATGTTTACAATTAACTTTACAAACTTTTCTACGAGGGAAAACTCCAACTGTCACTCTACACTGTTTGTCAGACGTCTCACCAGAGTTGACATACTAATTAATTAATTAATTAATAGTTTTATTACCAAATCATATTCATAGTATAATCCTAAAATGAACAGAAGTATTAATAATGACTAATGAAATTGGATACTCTCATTTATGTCAATATTGATTTATATAAATATCAGTAACGGGAAGTTCAGCAGAAAGCACCCGGAAATACCACAGACAATAATGCATAGAGCTCAGAATATGCAGTCTATTTGGTTGGCTGGATGGAATGTTGTAACAATATTCTTTACTCTTGCCATGCAATTTGAAGAATTCTGAAAATATATGTACAGACAGCTACAACAGTATGGGCCCATTTTCTGATCTAAAGATGTTATGGCTACCAATTTGAAGTTGTCGTCACGGCGATTATAATAGCTTTGCCGTTGCACTAGTTTGAAATAGCCGCCGCGCAAATGCATTGCGCAGGGTCAAGATTCGAGACGAGATGGAGCGTCGGTGGCCTAATGGTTAGGAGGTCCGACTCGTATCTCTAGGGACCGGCTCTTACGGTGAGGTAAAACATAGTGATGAAATCTGTACATTCAGACGACTGAATAACCATGTCAGGTTCCCCTGTTAACAGGGCCACGGAGGTCAGATGGCAGTCGCTCTTCTATAATATATTCAGTAGTCATCACTTCTATTACCTGATCGACCAAATCCTGGATCATGGTCAAGCCGGACCCCGGACGCGCGAGAGCACAACCGGGACATAAAAGCCAAGGTGACTAGGTCACGATTCGAGAGGAGGCCTTCTTCTTGTCAATGGAGTAATCTTTATTCGTCCAGTATTCAACGACGCACGGCATTTCAAGACATGTCACGAGTTTTTTTTTTGCAATACGGCAGACAAACAGGCAAGCGGGCCATCTTATAGAAAGTGGTTACAGCCGCCTATGGACATTAGCTACACCAGGGGCGCTACCAATGCGTTGCCCGGCTCTAAGGAGACCTCTAAAATAGTCCTGGAACGATCCCATGTCGTGTTGGATTTCTGTTTTTGAGTCTGTTAAAATTAACTGTTCAGCGATTTAGTGATCCAATCACATGAAATCCCTTTCACTCTATAAGGTTTTAAAACATTAGCTGTAATACGAGTAGAATGGGTCATGTGGTGTCCGGTAGAGTAGAAAAGCACCAACCCCTTACACTCGTGGGGGTCGTATAAGGTGACTAATGTTTTCGAGGCAAGATCTTGAGTCTCTAAAGGCTGGAAAATGCAAAAAGGCTCCGTAGGCAGACGGAAGCGTTTTCTATTGTTATATTTATGACAATGCGATCTCCAACCCGCCTGCCAAGCGTGGAGATTATGGCAATAACCTCCCCTTTCGTGGGCGAGGTCCTAAGTCCTGCAGTAGACTGCTCTGGGCTCTAATGATAAATAGAATGGGTGTAGTAGGGAATACTAGCTTGATGTTACATTACATTTAGTCGTCACTATTCTCTTACCAAGGCGACTTGTATTGTGATTATGTCGACTTGTATTTTGAGAACTAAGTAGTCTGATTTTGAAAGCATATCATCCATTGTCCTTTGAGTGGCTCTTTCTTTGAGAAATCTGCGGTGGACGGCTTCTCAGGGCTGATAAATAACAAAAGTTGGTCTAACGCGACTTTGTGGTGTTCGGGACAAAAAATATCTTCAGATTCCTCAACGTTTTCTGTATAACTATTTTATATATACTGAGCAAACCGAGTTCTATAGTTAATGCGCTTCATAAACACAGCCCGTAACAGTCCACTGCAGGACTTAGGGCCTCTCCCACGAAAGGGATAGTTATTAGCCATAATCTCCACGCTTGGCAGGCGGGTTGGAGATCGCAGTGTTTAAATATAATAATGGAAAATGCTGCTGCCCATTTTCCAGACTACGGAGATTCTTGATCTTTTGCCTCGAAAACATTAGTCGCCTTGTACGACACCCATGAATGTAAGGGGTTGGTGCTATTCTACTCTGCCGGACACCACACGGCTACTGCGGTTATGCGCTTATTTGGCTTAATTCAGTCGCCTAAATTCAGAAGCAAAAAGCGTGAGAGCGAATTCATATTGAACGAATTTCTCATAAAATGAGATCCATTTTTGTAGCACGGCTTTTGAAAAGCATAGCGATACGTAACTATGAGCCGAACATTCCTCTTTGATTTGCTTTAACGCATTTTGCTTCTGAATTTTGTCAAATGTAATAAGCGTATTAGCGTGAGAAGAACATTGAACCTGTGATGTGGTTGTCACCGAACTAGGAAGCTTATACCCGTTCCTGAGAAAAGTCTTTAGTGTCCGTCGGCAGACAGATGTAACTTACTTTGTCTTTGGCTTTAGAGCTCAGAGCAACACGGAAGGCGCAATTTTAAGTTAGATATTCAGGCGTCCGATAAAGCGAAGCTGAGTTACAAATTACAAAAGGTTGTAATTAAAAAATTTCATACAATTATTTCATAGTCTGTAATGAAATCCGACAACAATAATAATAATGTAGGCAATATAGGTAGCTAGGTAGGCAAAGTGGCGGCCCTTAGTCTCTGCCTACCCCACCTGCGGGACACATGAGCTTTATGTATGTATGTAGGTAATATACCGCCACGGGATGTCGCATCGAGACTGCCCGAGAAGTCTCGGGAGTCGAAAAATAATAAAACCAAACATGGAAAACGAACAACCGTCTCAAGATTCTCCCATTATTTCTTATACATGATATCAGCCGAAGGGTGTTTATCACATTGGTTCATTAACGTTCCCCTTCGCTTCCTAAAATCTTCCATTTTCGGCTCAAACAGAAATTTAATAAAACATCGTTCCGAAATGATTTCGCCGCCATCTTCCCAAAGCCTTTCATGTTACCTCGCAGGAACACCGTCCGCGGTCTAAAATTTAATAATTTTACAACAAAGAAGCCTCAGCAACCCTTGAGGGCGGAATTGGACGTGTTAATTTACTTGACAATAATAATTTTAATCAATTGGTGTTTTTCCACGACGCTAATGCGAAGTTCAATAAATTACAGCCTATTAGTAAAGTAAATGTACATGTAATACCATGATCCAATCTGGTACCATGATCCAATCTGGTCAGGTTCCCCTGGCAGCAGGGTCATGGAGGTCAGATGGCAGTCGCTCCACTGTAATTACCTGACCTGCCAAATCCTGGATCATAGTCAAGGCGGACCCCGAGCCCTCGTTCTCGAGAACACAACCGGGACATTAACGCCAAGATGAGTAAAGTAAATGTAAAACACTTTTATTCCACTCAGACACACTATTAGTACCCGCTTGTGATATCCTCCTACATACACCTACCTATAGATAAAAGCCCGGATATCCGCTGCTTCTGAGTAATGGTGAGAGGTGACAGGTGTCATATGTAAACCCAAAATGCCAGTTAAGCTACAAGGTAGGCGTAGTAGGTCTACAAGACCATCTTAGAACTGTCATTCTATGCGGCTGCTTGACTTGCACCCTGCTTGGAGTAGCACAAGCAGTAGCTGCACGTCAAGGAAATGAAGATGTTGCGGTGGATGTGTGGAGTTTCAAGCAAAGACCGCGTCTGTCGTCCACAGTAGGAAACAAATTAGGGATAGGAAAGGGAATTTTCTTCGAATTATATCGATGCCTTCGGGAGCTACGATGCCGCAGACAGACACAAATATGCACAAGTCAACTTACCACCCTTTTTTTACGTCAGGGTTAAAAACAAATAAATAAATAATAAATAATCTTTATTTACATATCAGGATACAACCAAAAATAGATTAAAGTAACAGGTAATACACGTTATGATCGAAATATTACATTATTTTTTATACAATACTACACTGGTTGTATTTAGTTTAAATTGGAGTCCCTGTTTCCCAAACTAGGATATCCTGTGCCATGGGAAAATCCTACAAAACCTCACACAAACTGTATGTCAAAACGCCGGAGCGATCACCGCAGTATTTTAGAACGAATAACACTCTCGATTATATGTTCGGTCGTATCAAGTCGAAACGTGTAAACAGTATGAAAAAATCTCGGCTCAATCACGCGAGTTGGCGGCGTGCCAGCTGCGCGTACGCCGCGGTGGCGGTCGACTGCGCGGGGCTACGAACGCACTTTGAATCCCTTATCCTCTATGAACACACGTTGAAGTGTTCGGAATGCCGTGGTAAATATACCTAAGACTTTGTCAAGGCTGTAGATGGTCAAGCTCAGGCTGTGGATGGTGGTTCAGGCTGGTTAGACTTTAGTCGCCTTTTACAACACCCATTGACCAGGGGTCTACCCTGACGGAAACTACAGGACATAACCTAGCCTAAACGACCGTAAAACGGCGAAAAACCTCCAACTAAGTATACATATGCTCAAATATTAATATTACATTAACACCCGGTCGTACCCACTGGGTATAAAATTCCCAGTCATTCCTAGTAATGTTACCAGTGGTTACGACCGGGATGAAGTATTCCCAGTGGTTCCTAGCTGAAATTGGAGCGGGTAGGTATAGGGCAGATGTACGGGAGGTATAGGAAAGGTACAGAACCGATATTATTAATGATACAAAACTAAGAGTCATCTCGATTAAACTCTCTTTGAAATATAGAAAAGCGCATCAATATTGGTCCATCCGTTCGGAAGCTACGAAGCCAAAGACAGACTCACACATTCACAGAGCGACAGATACACACGTCAAACTTATAACACCCCTCTATTCTTGTCGGGGGTAAAAAAAATATCCGTAGATATACCTGTGACGCCTCGTCGGTGGAAAGAGAGATATCACCTACAATCTGCGACCTACAAACAGTGATCTACATTAACAAACCACGGCCATGCCTCATGCCTGCCTGGAGACAATAGTGTGACCGTAACATAATTAGTGTCGCAACTGTATCGCAGTGTCCACTCGGCCCAGTATGCGTCCAACTTATCTGTCCAGCTGATGGTGTCGCTAGTGGTACAGAAGTTGCCGTTTCGAACTATCATTTTAGTTTTAGTTCCAATTTTGTCTACTGAATATGTAATTTTGTGGCACATTACAGCCTGCGCCCGCGCGGTCGCATTGTCGTCCAGCTGATGGTGTCGCTAGTGGTAAAGAAGTTGGCGTTTCAAACGGTCAGTTTAGTACACGTCTTAGTTGTTTTGTCGACTGAATATGTAATTTTGTGGCACATTACAGCCTGCGCCCGCGCCGACTCTTTATCGTCCATCTGATAGTGTCGCTAGTGGTAAAGAAGTTGCCGTTTCAAACTGACATTTTAGTTTTAGTTCTAATTTTGCCGACTGAACATGTAGCTTTGTGGCACACTGTACAGCCTGCGCCCGCGCCGACTCTTTGTCTCCGGACGGCGGAGAAACCGTGAGGTTGGTCGTCCTTCGCGCCGTATTAGGCTAGCCGTAGGTCGACCTAGCAATATTGACAATGTTATTGTCTATTGTGCGTGCGGTGACCGGTGCCGAATGTAGAATCCGTGCAAGATATGCCGGCGCTGACATAAGTAAAATACATTCATTAAGATACAATAAAAATATTAGCAGTTATAGTAAAAATTTACATTGAAGATTAAAAAAGTCGTCCACTCCGTTGCCAATCGGAACGGTGTGGCCAAAAAGGAACAAACTAGCTCTCTGGTCACCAGTAGTGTCGGTTAATTTTTTCGAAAGCACTTCATAGGACTTGCTCGCACCAGAATCCCACGGTCCCAAGTTTCCACCCAAACGGCTGAAATACGAAGTCTTGCGCTTTATAATTTTTTTGGCGGGAGTAGTTATTTATTTTTTTCTCTGTACTATAACTCGTACATCTCGTTGATGTATTTTGTATGGAATCTCAACTCAACTCAAAAGCTCGTTGAAGTCATACTTTTTAAAGAGTTATTGAGTACTAAACATTCTTTTGATCATTGGTAATCTCGAGTCCAAATAAAATTGCCTTGAGGCGTCCTTGTCATTGTTTATATTGTGAGTTGTTCTTGTTGGCTGTCTGACAAATTTAGTTCCTTTGTCATCCGCGAGCAATGTTATCTGGAAAAAGGTCTACATGTTATTGAAAATATGTGAATTTTTTTAACTGCTTACGCGTAAACTAAGCTAAAAGTGCGAATCTCCACACTTCGAGAGAACGTAAATTGCTACCAAATAGCTGAATTTGCTGATTTCGCCCGAATTTATTGCGAAATTTTATCGAATATCATCCCAATATCCCCAAACCCAATTCCCTTTCACTTTACTCTCCTCATCCACATGTTAAATCTATTCATGTTCTTTCATCCTGGCTATACCTACCTACTTACACTACCCATATCGAATCGTCTACGAGCATAACCCTACCAAACACCCAAACTTATACCCTCTAAAAGCCTTCCCACTTCAACCTCTCATACACCAGAGTATTAGATAAATTATTGTATTACAAAACATACAATAATCCACTGAACACACAGCACCGTGATCGCGTAAGCAGTCTTGTATGACGTGCAACAGCGCACGTCACGGGCCAAAGTAGGTCAGGACGGGCGTGGCGGGAAAGTGTACGAATTCGCGCACAGATTGTAAACTGTTTGTTTTGGTTGTGCACAAGGAGGTTGGTCGTGCATCGTTTACGCAAGGAGGTCTAGTTGGCTGTGAGGTGACTGGCTGGGCAGAAAGTGTTCTTATAATGATAGTGTTCGTACTTTGTCACTGTTGGTCAATGCCGCCACAGACTATTAAATATATATAACTGCCGCAGGTCACGATGAATGACAATCATAACTGATTAATGATAGTAAAATGTGAACTGCAAATAAACTAACATAGAAAACAATGAAGAAAGAAAATCCAAAATAAGATTTGGCGTAAAGGACTTAGAGTCCAGGCCAATAAATCTTAAAACAAAAATACCTTTTTATGTCAAATGTCAAATTTTAGAGCTCGCTCATTGATTTAAGTCGAGATATTATTATGGCCTATTGGCTCACTTTGACACACATAATTTCCTTTTGTCAACCTAGCAAGGCCGCGCGTCATATTAAATTATACTTCCTATTGTGGACACAAGGAAATGAAGACGTCTGTCAGAATGGGTCTGTTAGTTCGATAATTCTATGTAATCAATGTATGGGAAATGTTTGCTTGAAAACTATAGAACTGAGAGTTCTTTTATTGCGATTACGCCAGTTTTATAAGTCACCACGCCTCGGTCTGCCACACCGAGGTTCCAGGTTCAATTCCCGGCCGAGCAAAAATTTAAATGATGAATTTTAATTTCTGTTAGGGGTCTGGATTTAGCATGTATAATAAGTAACTATGTATTTCAAAAAGTCCTTTAAGTAGTCTATCAGTTATCTAACACCCATAACAAAAGCTTTAGGGCTAGATGGCGCTGTGTGAATTTGTCCAAGTATATTTATTTTATTTAAATTATCAACGTACCTACAGCATGATATCTCCATAAGGAAGTGCTCTATACGCCACTAAAACCAGACATAGTTCAACCGCACATGGTTTTATAAAGTTTTCAAATGCATATAGACAGACAGACAGACGCTTCCACATTGAAAACACTAGTCAGATTATTCCTTATCACAGTTATTCCATTCGAGATGGGTTCGATGAAAATATACAAAGACTAATTTGCACATCATGATTAAATTAGCAATTTCATACAAAGCAAAGTGTGTTTTATTATTTATTCTCTTCGTTTCATATTGAACTTTTCTATTTTAATTGGATGTTTGAGTATTGCCGTGAAACAAAGAAATTATACTTTCTACGTATTTTCTCAGTTTTACTTCCAATTGAAAATGACTGCGTTTGTGGCCTAACGTCTTGATTGAAGCTGGGAATTTTTTTAAAGTGTAATCTTGTCATAGTTCTTGAAGTTACTTACAGTAGTAATTATAAGTAATTTAATTTCTTGGTTAGTTTTTGGCGGTCAGTCTTGATTGGTCTCTTCAAAAATTAACGAGGAAATTAGGAAAATACAATGGAAAAGAAAATTAAAGGCAGAAAGAGTTGTTTGGAAGAAAGCGGTAAAATAGCGTAAGTAATTATATAGAAAATAATATTTATTCTTGTATTTAAACCATATCGTCATCATTAACTCTCCATCCACAATGTGTCGCCCCATTTAATCTCTACTAGCCGTTGTAAGCGGCTTTTACCCGCGCGCTTTTTGGATGACTGTAAATGATCAACTTTCCCGCGGGAACCTATTTTTTTCCCGGGATAAAAAGCCTATGTTATTTTAATTTAGCATTCTATTAGTAAAATAATTTAAGAAATCGGTCCCGGGCCCTATTTTTGAAACTGCTCGCATCCACTCGAGCGGTCGCCTTCTAATGCTTGTCTTTTCGATCTCTAGCAACTTATCACGAGTGTGAAAGAGATAGGTAGCACACGCGAGCGCTCGCGTGGGTGCGAGTGGTTTTAAAAATAGCCCCCAGTAGTTTTATGATCAGGATATTTATTTATTTATTTATTTAACCATTTATTGTACACAAGATTTTCATTTATTCATTTCCTGGAAGAGTTTGGCAAAAATTCATTTGTTGCTGCAACACAGCTGCTGTAATAAAATGCATATATTCTTCTTAATTACTATACTAAAGCTCAGGTGAAATATCTTAATTTACGTTGGTTCCTTACTAATACTGCAGCGCTTGGCCGCGGCTATTGGCTGTTTCCTTAGCATAAACGCAGTAAGTAACAGAACTCACTGCGTTTATGGGTTGTGAACGTGTACATTTTACTTGACGTTTCCACTACTCTAATTGTTTTGCGGTAATATCTCCTTTAAATAATTAAAAATCTTTTATTTTAATGTTAAAATCCTAATATGACCGTTTTTTTCTACCAGAAAAGTAATTTCAACCGTTCATTTTGTCAAAACAAAACTTGTTACATAAAAAAGAAAAACCTGTACTGCAAACGCGTTTTTCTCAAAACTAGGAAAACGCACTCACTGCGTTTTAATTTTGTGCGGCAGTGTACCTACCTACATGAGATCTCGCAACTAGATATTTTCCCGCGACAATTTGCCTCCAAAACGGTCCGTTGCTTATTAGTCATAGCCACTTGGCCTCGAAGAGCATACAAAAGCCGCTATGGCACTACAATAGGGCCATTGTGGTCTGACCACACCGCAGCGTGATGGCGATAATTGCTATCAATAATTGATTACTATACTCCACTTGTTGATGCAGGAAACGTAAACTGTTTCCTATTTGTTTTTTACTGGCTTTTGCCCGCGATTTTGTTTGACTAGAATTGGGGAGGCGTTTCCGCGGGAGATATGTTGAATTTTTTGATAAATTATGTCTTTGTGCAGTGTCATGTCGGAGATCGCTACGGTTCAAAAAATTGGGCTACCTACTTGTTATTGAATAAAATATTTGTAACAGGCTTGAAACTTTGGGCACGTCTATATTAAAGAGAAAAGAGAAGAAAAGACACTTTTAAAAATAGCGAAAAATGCCGTGCCACAAAAGACACAATAGGAAAATCACCTACCTTTTAATAATTATTGAAATATTTGACTTAGGTGTATCGTGTATCGTACTATGTTACGACACAGTAGGCATATGTGGGAGTTAGGTTATATTATAATTATAACAGCCATGCCATTTCGCCGAGAACTGTCATTTGTTTTATTTTAACAAGGTTTCGGGCTATGCACCATGAACATGAAAATTACGCAGCATTTTCACTGCAATCTCCAACCCGCCTGCCAAGCCCTATAGAATAATACCTTCCACCAAGTGTAATACGGTCAAGTCCAACAATTATCTGTTATGAGAGGATCGATGTACAATGAATATTTTGTTACTCCTCTATGAAAAATATTATTATATTTCTTGTTACGTATAGCTCTGAAAATGTTATGTAAGAAGAGTAAGCGTTTTTATTTATTTATTTATTTTACTTTATTCAGAACACCAACAGCAAGTTACAAGTAATAGTTACAAACATTTATAACAGTGAGTCCATTTACAGCTTCTAGTATACCATATAACAATAAATAATTTACTAAACGATATGGGTGATTAGATTGCGTCGTCATTAATTAGTTTCTCTAGAATATAATGTTCTCAAAACTAATTACGTCAAGAATATACTTAGAACGTCCTCCGTTCCGAGAACAAAAAATCGTAAAATGCGAAAGTTTAATGGACCTTTACATTCAATTATTGGGCACTCAACCTTACGTCACTGGTCATTAACATCTGTCCACAATGGTGATTAATGGCGAATCGAGACCTCGCTCGGCGGGCTATTGGCGTGGGGTGGCTGCCTACAGACTATATAGTACATGTACACACCGACTTGTAACTCTGTAGGTGTTCCCTATTTAAGCTAACCTAACTGATAGAAAAATAAAATTTTAAACGCGTGTGTTTGGGTACCCGGTAGGTACGAAATAAAATTATTTGATGTGACAGACTCTGACAAGGAGCGACTTGTGATGTTGATTTAGACATAGACATAACTATTGTTTATTTTGACATCACAATACTCATAACACTTTCATTGAACATGTTACATTTCTAAATCTAAATTAAACTTATATACATTGAAAACCTACTTAAATGAAGCGATTTAACGCTAAGATGATGACTATATGTATTTACAAATGACAGCTCAGTTATAGTGGCCATTCATCATCAAATAGGCTTGATCAAGCCAAACTGACTGTGTGTAGGGAGAAACTTTAGAAAATCATGACACTTGACGGAAAATTTCTCCCTATACACGGTCAATTTGGCCTGATCAATCCTAGTGATCATGCCGTTGGATCTTGAGGCATGATGGTGAATGGCTTACATTATGCTTATCTAGCTTCTACCGTGTAAAATTCGGTTACTACGTTCCAGCCCGGCTCCTGTGGGAACTACATTGAATTTCGGGAAAAACTAAAGCCTATGTTACTCGCTGATAATGCAGCTTTCTGAAGATGAAAGAATTTTTGAAATTGATTTTGTAGTTTTTGAGTTTATCCATTAGAAATGAACAATCAAACCTTTTCTCTTGCCTTGCATCAGACTTACATACTGGCATCCACAAGCCTTACCGCGCACGTCCAATATGTGGAATGAGCCTCCTCCCGAAGTCTTTCCTTTGCACTATGACATGGGATTCTTCAAAAGGCGTCTACAGCTACCTCAAAGGCCAGCACCGCATCTGCTCCCTTCAGATTACAGATGCCCTGAACGACGGTAGCCGCTTTCCATCAGGTGGACTATTCGTCCGTGCCCGTAGGGAGGCCCCTAGACAAAAAAAAAATGGTAATATCAGTATAGATTTTACCAACAACAGATCGTTGAATATTGAATCAGGACACAGGTCCCCTCTTAACTTGTGGTAGACTGTCGGTAAACTGAACATCAATAAACGTACAATATCAAACCGCGGCCCAGCACGCTCGATTACACCTCCACCAGCGAGCGCGCCAAAAACAAATCGCCACTTTTTCCCAACGGAAAAGCGAAGGCGACCGAAATAAACTGCCGCGTGTGTGAATCGTGTCATTAAAAATAAAAATAAATCCCAGTTTGTTCAGTGCCGTTCACACCTGCGCGCCTATTGCGTGAACGCTCGCTGTTGCTATCGCTGGACGGTATCCATTGTCATGGTGGGGTGTTAACGGTGCATGCGATTTGAGACGTCAGCAACTTTTTGACGTTTGGGGACCACAAGTTAGAGGGCACTGGTGGTGGAACATTAAACGCTAACGCTTAACGCGACATGATCATCATCATGCGAGTGGTCAATCCCATCTTTGACGGAGTCCGTTTGCCCGCTCTTTCTTGTCTACTTCGTCCGATCTTCGGCATTCTCACGTCGTAAGCCGTTGGCTATCGCACCCGAGTCGGCGATGTCAATATATCGCTTCTTGGGTCTCCTGCAGGAGCTGTTTCCTGTTATCACGTGTTTAGCGCCTTTGAGGTACTTTTAGAATACTCTATGTTTATATCTGGCAAACGAACTATAGCATCAAGGACAGCAGTTCAAGAGAGCGAGCATTCTTAGAACATTCTTGCTCCGTAACAAAGACAACCACAAAAGTATGCTTTCTATTTACTCTATTTACACAGGTCTCGTTTGCTTTAAATGATCCTTTAATTTATATTTTTCCTATATACTATTTATACATGAATATTTTCTCTTCCGTGCATAAACAACTTACCACTAGATGACTTACGAGGTCGCCTCCCTCCATATATTACAAAAGAACTCCCAGGATTACTACTAGGACCAAATTAAAAAATAATATTGTAATCTTTACCAAACAATTAAATAAACAATAAAGAATAATAGGTAAGGAGATAAGGAGGTAAATGGGTATAATGTAATAAGTTAGTAGAACGTACATCGATAGAAACCAAAGACAAAGTCACCATGTCCATGGCCATGCACCATCGCAATCGCACACCTAGTGAGTCGGTACGAGCTGCAAGCATGCACTTTGATGCGGTGCCAGCGGTCTGACCGAATGATCATTAGCCGAGGATGGTCGTAACTAGGGCTTCCATTCTGAGACTGAGTTTGAGACAGACTGAGTCTTGAAGATTCGTTAGAGAAGGGTTTTTTGGTCTCCAAATTATTCATAATACAGAAAAGATGCCTCAGAATTCTAGTAAATATAGATATTATGGATAGTTGTAGGCCATATTTCCAAAAATTAAAAATTTTAACATTGACATCTATATATATTTTGGAAGTTGCATGTCTAGTTTTCAATAATATGTCCATGTTCCCATTATACACTAGACCTGAAAAATTAAGACAAAAAAACAAGCTAAATACAGAATTTACAAAATTAACAATGGTTAGCTCAGGACCCTATGCAATGGCAGTAAAGATTTTTAATAATATACCAGGACATATAAAAAGTAATACTGAACCCCACAAATTTAAACTAAGACTTAAAAATTATTTAATTGAAAAAGCTTATTATAACTTAGATGAATTTTTTTTGTGACACTATTGAATTTTTATAACAAGACTGACATGCATTTTATAATGATAAGTTTAATTATGGAATTTATTTTTAATTATGGATTCTTATTCTGTTTTGACTTGGAAAATATAATAATATTGAATTTAAAACTTGACATTTAAATTGAATTATTAGGGCTATTTTTATTTATAATGACTTTTTGTATTACTTATTATATTTTTGACAATTTTCATGACTTATTGTAAATTTTTTGGAATTGAGAATTTTGTATTAGATTGATTGATATTTAATTTCAAACACTGCAATCTCTCTATTATTATTATGTAATAAATTATTGCTATACCCTACCAGGGTTCCATGTCTTGTACTAATATATATATTTAAGAACTTGTATTTACTAACACATGGAAACGCAATAAACGAATTGAATTGAATTGAATTGAATTGAATTTGAGACCGAAAGTTAGGGAGGGGATTTTTGAGACCGAGACCGAGGTAGTGTTAACGTGTTCGACACTAATTACGAGCTTTTATTAAGTTACACATGTCCCTATGTGTGTTTGTAATAAAATCTTGCAAGCTAAATTTGACCTCTTTCCCGGTTTCCGATTGAGCTGAAATTTCGCGTAATTATGTAAGGTCGGTGATAATGCAATGTTATGATACCATCGAGCTGATATGATGATGGAGACGGAATGGGGCCGGCCATAGGAACTCCTATACTACGCAATATACATTGTATCCATATAAATCCTGGTAAATATCTATTCCAGCATTTATAATTAACTAGGTACATTAAAGATGTGCCATTTAACATTTTTTTATGGCGGGCGACCTGATGGAAAGTGGTCCCTTCCTATAGATATTGCCTATTTTACGTTGTTCTCTTTATTTATTTCTGTTTTTGTTTGTTCAGGTACACGTTGGCAACGACAGAGACCAAAAGGTTTTAATTTTGTTTTTATTATTTCATTTACCTAATCACCATTCGTACTAACCAGTGTCGTGTTGTGCAACTAATATTCTGTCATTGTTTTTCTTGAGAATTGTTCTTGTTGGCTCTCTGTCTTTAGTTGCATTACCAGCCGCGCGCATAAATAAAAAAAAATATCATCTTGGTGTTAATGTCCCGGTTATGCTTTCGCGCACCCGTGGACCCGGGGTCCGCCTTGACCATGATCCAGGATTTGGCAGATCAGATAATTACGGAGGTAAGATGGAGCGATTGCCATCTTACCTCCGTAACCATGCTACCAAGGGAGCCTGACCAGATTGGATCATGGGTACACATTCAGTCGCCTGAATGTGCAGTTTTCATTACGACGTTTTACCTTACCAGAGCAGCGCAAAGTAATCTTACTTATCTAACAGGGTTTGTTTCATAGTACCTGTCTCCCGCACGACTGAGGAGGTCCAGCAACGACGGCGGAGATACATTGCGCGCACGTCTTAGTGTTTTAATGAAACTAGGCAAAGAGCCATTAACCATTACCTAAAAAGCCTTACCGGTTATAGGTACTCCCAAGACAAATTTTACCTGGTAGGCGCCTAGGTCTCTTCTCTTCTCGCAAGTCCAGGGTAACCAGCTGACCGGTCGTGCTGGTTATAAAGATAGAAAAGACAAGCATTAGAAGGCGAGCGCTCGTCACCACGCGAGCGCTCGCATGCGCTACATATATCTCTCTCACACTCGTGGTAAGTTGCTAGAGATAGAAAAGACCAACATTAGAAGTCGAGCGCTTTAAAAAAATGGCGCCTGGTAAAGGTCACAGGGACCAGCTGGATGCTTATGTCACAGTACCGGCCTTTGTAGAAGTCTCGGTGGGAGGCTGACATTATAAGCTTTGACCTCAGACGTCACTGGTTAACTTTAAAATATTCAGTAGCTAAGAAAAAAAAGGTTATCAGCTGTTCGAACGCCTACGAATGCCTACGAAAAAATAATCTTTTCATTAGCATCAACGCCCGTCAACACCATGAGTTTGCGGAAATGTTGACTGCTTACCTACTTCCTAAAAGTTACTTGTTAGCGTTCTTCAGAATTTTCCAACTTGGGCTAAAATTAAAAATTGTTTTATTGTATGGGCCACAGATATATTTAAGTAACTATCAAAAAGTATAGGTAAATTTTTCATGAGGTGTGCCACCCCATGAGGTACCCATGCTTTGCAATGATTCATTATAATTAGAAATTAAACATATAGATTGTAAGAGCAATTACGCACTGCACCCTGTCCGAATCTGTCACGTTTCACATTTTTATCTGATTGTCCACTTCACTAAACAGGTGCTTGGAGTTGGAGAGCTGGATATAACATTAGATAAAGATAATACTTGCTAAAATCCTTATTCAGACAAGTCACCCCGGCCCATCCTAGGTCAAAAAGTGCCTATTACACTTTATTTAGCATTTGTGGCCTTCTAGTATTTGTAGATTGTGCAAAAATCTCATCACATTGCACGGCGAGTGCAATCATTAACTTCTAGAGCTTTAACTTATCATATTATTATCACTTTATCAGGCTATTTTATCGTTATTATTACGCGCCTAATAGTACGAGCAAAGGTTTAAAGGGAATGAATATTACGCAATCGTGATTTAGCTTTTTTTTATACCACTAAGGTGGCAAACAAGCTTATGGCCCGCCAGATGGTAAGCAGTCACCGCAGCCTATGGACCTTTGCAATACCAGGAGCATACCCGCCGACCCCGTAAAAAGCTGTGATGAAAGAAATTGTGGTTACTATCATATACTTTTTAATATGCTATTTTCAACGTGCACTCTCTGAGGAAAGAGTTGCCGAGTAAGGTTTTCCATTTTAGAACACTGGCTCGCGGTAAATCAAAGTGTGAACCAAAAATAATGTTTACTGGTACAATCAAAATAACAGTAATAGTTGAAGACGTAAGAAATAGACGACGGCGACCCTTGCTAAAATAATATTTTTAAATTAAGTTAAATGTTATTTCTTTGATAAGCACGTATAAGTAGCTCGAAAATCCAAACTTAGATTTTAATATTCGATCTCACTGTGCACAATACTACTGTCCCTATTTGTTCAAAGTGTAGGGAGTAAGGAGGGCTTCGGCCGAGTCTTGCGTAGGTGGCGTTTGTGTTCCAGGTGTTTAAGCCGAGCTTCTTCAAAAGAAGCTTAACTTATTCCGGTCTCATCTTTGCAAGCTCTTTCCAACGCTCCAGTAAAATATCACAGGCTTTAAGGTGGCGCTTCAAGACGTCTTCATAGCGCAGGTACTGCCCCTCTTTGTCCCATTTTCCTGTGAATAGCTCACAATAGAAAACAGATTTTGGAAGCCTGCCACCTAGTATGCAGTATTCAACGGTTTAAACATTTTATTTTCTGCATGTAAAATTAAATATTTTGTTTCACGACTCTGATTTTCCCTACTTTTGAAGTGATCGCTGTCGATATTGCCAATATAATTTAAAAAATACTGAGTTTTTAATATTGAAACTCAAAATTAAAACCGTTTGGCTCGATGCGAGCGGCTAAAAAATAGAGCCTGCGAAAAAAACGCTAAAGAAACTATTTCAATCGTTGAAATCAGAGAATTGTTAGCAACAGAGTTATCTAATTAGCCTACTGGTATCTGTGGCACACGTGAGTATTGGGGCCATAGCCTAAGTCAATAACAAACCTTTTCGCTACGCTATAGATAAAATCATGATGTCTATCCACATCTACCTATTTGAGAATTGAATAAATAATACCCTGAACGCTACCGCTGTCGAACAATGTTTATTTGTTTCGTATAATAAGCTACCATAAAAATGGAAATAAACAATACTTTGATAGCAGGCAACAGATTCGGATTCACACAGCCGCGACACGATTCCATCAAAACATGTTTCCATAAAACCACAATAATAAAAAATTCAACACGTTGTTCCGTTTTGTGTTGGAAAGAAACATAAAGAAGAATTTGTTTGTGTTGCCCTTGTGGCCTATTTATCTTTCCTACCCATTAAAATAATGCGTGACTTTAATTCTTAATACCAATGGGTTTGTGCAAATAGGCATGTGCTCGTGATAACAAAGAACTTTTACTGTGGCACTAACTCTGGACTCATGGAAAAAACTGCTGTTTCATACAAAATTGAAAACGATTCCTGTCAAAATGAATGACACAGCTGATGTTTTTGTCATTTCAGAGTTAGTGCCTACCCCTTGGTATTAAGAATATAAGTAGAAAGCCGTCCGGCTCTGGCTGGCATTGTCGGGCACGGTCTGGTCGTGGTTGGCGTGGGGTGGGTTTGCTGCAGCCATGATGCGGCCAGTGTGCCACTGTGTGCTTCCTTCCTACATTCCAACCCTCCTTTTTGACGATTGAAAGAGATATTTAATGTCCTAATCAATAAAGGAATTTTGAATTTTGAAAGTCCCTACCGCAGAATCTGTCGCTCTGAGAATCTGTACTACATCGCGAAATGCGTATACATATACGATACCCTAAATTATAATTTCAGTACAGGTTGCACTTGACAATCTAATTAGAGCGGATTGGTTATAATAATACCATTATTCATTTGCGTATTGGTCGTAATAAGTAGATTGGTCAATATGGCGTGTTTCAAGGTTAAAAAGTATTGGTCATTAGGGAGAGTACTTCTTCCCAAAAAAATTATAAAAATTTCAGATGGGGCTGGACACCCAAAAAAAAAAAAGAGGGGTGTATGTGTGTATCTTTAGCTTTGTGTGTCTGTCTGTGGCATTGTAGCTCCAGAATGGATGAACCAATTTGGATGAAATTTTCTCTATGTGAAATCCAATTTAATCAAACTGGTTCTTAGCTTTCATTGAAATCGGTTCAGTAGTTTAGTCAATATGTTTAAGTAAACTTGATCGGGTGTTATACGACTTTTTCTGTCGGTTAGATTATATTACATCATCACAAGTACCCACATGTCTAAATCATGAATTTTAAAACTACCTACCCTACTATTATGAACAATTTTGGTCGCATTTTAACATGGCCTTTTTATGGGTAAAGTTTTCCATAACAACCTATTTTCCCACACTTCTACTGGCAACCTAATTAAATATTTTTAAAACGTAGTTTTGCCGTTTGTAGGACTCGTCATGCAAACTACGCTTGCGGTGTTTTTTTTTTTTTTTTTTTTTTTAAATTGTATTGTGGTATTTGTTGGGTGGTTACATAACATACACCTAAGTCGCTGTCCTAATTAACAACGGTCGTGCAACCAATAGGAGGCCTCAAAACCGCCCGTCGCACGACTACGATCGTACGACAATTGTCAGTTAGAACAGCGCCTTATGTATGAATTAAGTATAGGGAGTTACAGGCGTTGGATGCTGGTTTTTATCTGTTGTCGTAAATATTGGTGTCTTTCGAGATATAACCCCATCGTTCTTATGGAGATTCCTTTTAACAAGCTTTTATTTAACTTGCAAAGTTCGTGTTAAATCTCGTGAGCCTAATTTGACCCACTTCAGTTGAACTGAAAATTGGAACGCAATAAGAACACCCCATCGTGTTCGAAGTCTTAGGTATAGTCTGATGATTACTATATTCCTCGGTGACATTCAAGGACTGATAATTTCCCTGAGGATGACGAAACTCCTAAACTACGCATGATAAACTCGACGAGATTTGCCTTGACAAGTACTCGTAGATGATATCCAGTTTAAATAGAACGCATGGAAAACTTGTAAAGAAACCAAAATTTACATTTTAGAACTTTTTTATGTAATACGGCCGACAAACAGGCAAGCGAACCACACGGAAAGTGGTCACCGCCGCCTATGAACATCAGCAACACCAGGGGTGCTACCAATGCGTTGCCCGCCTCTAAGGAGACCTCTAATACACCTCTTGAACGATTTAATGTCATACGTTTACGCCAGTGTGGCTGGGCGAGATTCAGGCGAGATTATATAAAGATATCCACTAAATCCTCACAATAGCAAATTTAAACAGTTCAAATATGCTCACATAGCGCATGCTAAAAGCGAATCGAATGAATTTCAGTTTCTCCCGCCTCTAAGGAGACCTCTAATACATCTTTTGAACCCATATCACGAACTTATTCTATTTCCAAAAACTCAACAAGCTCACGTTACCTAATAGTAGGTACCTAAATTTTATAACAAAATAAAAAAACCGATTTCAGCTGTCCACCACTCGCCTGTGTAATCGCACCACTTGTTGTATAAAACAACCAGCGAGTTCAGAGTGCGAGCTTGCGCCCGGCGCGAGCAAGCGGCCGTGGCACGCGCTAAGTAGGTCGCCGGTCGCGCGTCACGATGACGTCACGCCCGGCCGTGACGTCAGAGCGCCACGCCTCGCCCCCGCCCCGCCCCCCTGATTGAACAAATGTTGTGGTATCGAGCAGCGAGTACTGTCATGGAGCCGGGGGACTTTTGAAGAGTTTGAATTGGCAGATTTATTGTCTAGGTAGGCATTTCCATGGACTTATTTATTAGCTGTTAGATATTAATCGCCGTGTGGTGTCCGGTAGAGTAGAATAGCACCAACCCCTTACACTCGTGGGTGTCGTATAAGGTGATAAATGTTTTCGAGGCAAAAGATCTAGAGTCTATAGACTGGAAAATGGGCAGCAGCATTTTCCATTGTTATATTTATAACACTGCGATCTTCAACCCGGTTTATTAGCGTGGAGATTATGGCAATAACCTCCCTCTTCATGGGAGAGGCCCTAAGTTCTGCAGTGGACTGATATGGCCCGTGATGAAGAGATATTAATAAGTCCATGGGCATTTCCCTTCTGTCTTACGTCGCTGCGATATAATGTCGCCCTGTGGCGACTTCCACTATTGTAATTGGCGCCCGAATAGGGACTCGTAGTGTGTATATTCGTCAACATGTAGTAATCATATTTTAACTGGACACATTGAAAATTACAATTGTAAGCGGACATAATTAAAATCATCTTAAATCGACTTAATATATTTAGTATGTAAAGAATAATAATAGTTTTTCAATTATGAGTCTAGCTGCCCGGTGCGACTTCGTTCGCGCGGTTTCAATATAATGAACTCTGCTCCTATCCTGTCTCTCTATCTCTACCCTACCCTACCCCTACCCCGACCCTACCCTTACACCTACATACCCTTTTTTTCTTTTATACAAATCTTATCCTGACAATTACAAACAAAAAAAAAGAATTAGTTAAATAGGTGTAATCGATCTGAAATAAAGCGCGAACATGCAATATTTTGATGATTACTTGGCCTACAAATTTCAAAGGAAACGGTCCCAATAGGATCTCACTGCAGATTGGATAAATGTAGTTGCTACTTTGTCTGAAACTATGAAATATAAACTAATGCCGTATTTCGATTTTAAGTCAATTATCTGGCAGTTTTTATTATGCAGTTACAATAGCCTAATTATACCCCAATTACTATCAAAACGCGATTTTGTTTGTTAGATTCGAGAGCCAATGGCCTACGACGCGAGAATGCCGGAGACCGGGCAAAGTGGAGAAGAATGAGTCGGAAAGCGGACCCTGGCAGAAGCAGGGATAAACGCTAGGACGATGATGATGACTATCTAAACGCAATTTGCAATTATTTAGAAAAACAGTACCAGCTAAGCCATCGTTGAACTATGGTAATCTAATTTAAAACCCTGTGTCATCGTTGTTTAAACTCAATATCTTCATAATACCTGACAACGTGAGTTGTTCAGTTGGTTTACATGCCGGTCTGCCCCGCAGAAAATGAAATAATGAATTTTAATTTCTGTTACGGGTCTGGGTGTACTATGTATAATAAGACTGTATTAAAAAAGTACATAAATAGTTTATCAGTTATCTGACACCCATAACACAAGCTTTGCTTACTCTGGGGCTGGATAGCGCTGTGTGAATTTGCCCAAGCAAGCATATTATTATTATTATTATAGCCTTCAATCACGGCTTCTGCCAGAGTCCACTTTCCTGCACTTTCTACCCCATTTCGCTCAGCATCCTCACGAGACGTACGCCCTAGTATTTTTTTTTCTCTATGACTATATTAATAATAGCCGTAACCTTTATAACCTTTTTTCTTTGCTGCAATTTCGCCTGTAGAATACATCACACGTTACAAACTAGAAGATCCTTGTTACTCTGTCTTTACTACATAGTACATAGAGCACACTGAAAATTCTACGCTCCTGGCCGATCATAAATGTTTGAATTTCGAATGTTATATTTTTTTAAAGATAAGAAACACAAACATTGATTTTCAAAAAATTGGCGGGGAATCGCGCGTCTCTTGTTTTTTACACAAGTTGAAGTTCGTCGTCCGTAGCAAAAATGATATAACGTGAAAAAATTTTAGGGCCATGATTTTTATGAGATTTTATTAAAAAAAGGCTAAGAACTATCTCGATGAAACTGTCTTTCAAATTAAAGAAGCTGCATCGAAATGGGTTCAGCCTTTACAAAAACAGGTCGGGGGTTAAAATAGGCTATAATGCGGACGCCAAACGCCGATCATAAAAGAAACAGAGTACCAACAAACAATAACAAAAGGGCAACAGAAACAATTTTGTGCCAATTGATGAGGCAAACAGTCGTTTATACTAACATTGTTTCCTTAAGTCCAGTAAGAACTGCCTATCGCAAATATTTATTTCCATACCCCCGAGGCTTTACCCCCTCAAATGCCAACCAACCCCTACCACCCCTGGGTCAACCTAACCCCCTTTATTTTCCACCCGTTTCAGAAGGCTTAAAAGGAACTTTTTATGCATATTTCAAATTGTTTTCCATATTAAATTTGGTGGTGTTTTTAATTTTACCTTTCGGCTGTGGATTAAGGAGCATTAAGACTGACTGTGAAGGAAAGGAGGTCGTTATGCAAATAGCAATATGGCTCGATAAATTAGCTTTGCGCTGGTTCGTGTTCTAATTACAGGTGGATTTTGTAAATTTATTTTTAAAAGACGCGCTTAATTGGTTAGAAATACTCTTTTATACTAATATTAAAAAGAGAAAAGTTTTTTTTTTGTATTGGACTAGACAGGCATTTGACTGCCATTCAGTGCCAGTGTATGTGTTATAAAGGTGTATGAGCTTCTGCCTCGAATTGAAACACAGATTCTACTCTCCGCTCCAATGTATACAAAAAAAAATCCTCCAAGAACAAGACATGATCAAGCCAAGATTTTTCTGCCGGCCTCTTTCCAATTCAGACATATTTTTAAACAGTTACATCGGGTACACAACATACGAGTAACTTGTTACAAGAAATTCAAGATTCTAGGTCAAAAAATCGTAGCGTCATGTGTTCGTAGCACTCGTAGCGGCGTAGCATATTGCTACGCGGAGGTTAGGATTTATTAACCTAGTAGAGGCTCTATATCAAGTGAACACGTGAGTGATGCTCGTCTGTACGTCGCCGCTTACAAACCGCGTACCGTGTAGTCACCGCGTAGCGCCCGGCAACGCTCAGCTAACTCTATTGGCGCGGACGATGGCGCGGTGACTAAACGGTCGACATGGTAACTGTGCGGGCGCGATTCGATCGCTGCGCGATTATTTACAAATAAAAGCTTTCAGTCATCAGTATACAAACCCAAATTGCATAAATATGTCGGACAAATCGTGAAGAAATCGCATAAACTTGATATTTTATTGTTTCAATTGAATGATTTTTATATAACGAATAGCAAACCAAAATAATATAAAAATAAGCGAGATAGCACAGTTAAAGCACCGCTCGCTAACGTAGCTTTGCGTTCATTTTAACAGACCGATCTCCACCCTTGTATGCACGCACTATGAGACCTCAAAGTATAGTTTCTGCAATCGAATGTAGGTATGTAACTAACCCCCCCTCTCTCCCCATTGCAGGTCGCCGACGTACCGGCCGCGCGGGCCGCCGCCGGCCGCGGGTGCGCCCGCCGCGGAGCGCGCGCCCGCCGTGCAGCGCCCGCAGCTGAAGGGGCCCAGGCCGGTCGGCTCCAGCGTGTCTGGTGAGAGGAGGAAACAATATGACCATCATGTCATGGCATCGAATCGTTCAACAGCTTTACTACCATTACTGCCCGTGTCAAAGTGCAAGGAAAACACACTGGAAAAGTTTGACCGATATGAAGAAAAGAAAATAATCACTCTCAACACTGCATCACCCATCTGGCGTTGCCTGAAGCCAAGTGAAATATATTATTTGATTAATATACAACATATACTGCGGTGTAGAGACAACACAGGACTATGTTATACTTTGTGACCAACCATATATGCGCGCGAATCCAGCATTCACCTTTTTTATGCTGCGCAGTGACAGCCCCGGTAACTGTGGCGACAATACATACCGTCATACATACCGTCGACAGACAGAGACATAACGTCTACGATTGTTAAAAAAACTAACCATCTGACAAAACACTAGCACCATCGTGACATACCATATCATTATCTTGGCGTCAATGTCCCAGTTATGCTCTCGGGCCCGGGGTATGGCAGGATTTGGCAGTTCAGGTAATTACAGTGGAGCGACTGCGATCTGACCTTCGAGACTGCTACCAAGGGGAAGCTGACCAGATTGGATCATGGTTACACATTCAGTCGCCTGAATGTGCAGGTTTCATCACGATGTTTGCCCTCACCGTAAGAGTATCGGCTAGTGTACAACTAATGTACATAACTCAAAAAAGAATCATTAGTACATCGCCGCAGTCGGATTCGAACCCTGTCGCTTACGAGTCGGATACCGTTACCACTCGGCCACCGACGCCCCTGATGACATACCATATATCCGCACGAATCCAGCATCCGCCTTTTTTATGCTACGCAAGGCGCCCCAGTAACGGTAGCCCATAACGTCTACGATTCATCCACAGAGTAAAAAAGAAATATGCCATTTTGCCAGTTCAGCTATTGAGGTATCTAACTTTCCAATCTTTTCGGATTCATGCATTCAGATTGCAGGCAACAAAAATGCAGAACTACAGGTGCGTTGTCACTGCGAGGACTAAGATGAAACACCTGTAATTGCGCTGGCTACCTTATCCTTCAAACCGGGACACAACAATGCAAGCATTGTTGTAACCTGCAGCCATTCGCGCAAATAAATAATAATAATAATAAATATGCTAGAGCAAATTCACACAGCGCCATCTAGCCCTAAAGTAAGCAAAGCTTGTGTTATGGGTGATAGACAACTGATGAACTACTTACATCCTTTTTTTTTCAAATATCTCATATATCTCTTTCCTTTAACACAATCTCAGGTCATCTCAGTACTGCTTCCCTTCCGCCAACTCTCAACTTTCACCGGAACCTTTCCGTTGTCGGGAAATGCGATCCGGGCGGATGTTTCTTTCTCCTTTATAATGCGTACGGCTAAGGTGTGGAACGCGTTGCCTGCGAGTGTGTTTCCTGATCAATATAATCTGGATGCCTTCAAGGCTGGAGTGAATAGACTGTTCCAAGACGAGCATGCTCCATCTTCGACCGCATCGTCACTTACCAACAGGTGAGATGGCGGTCAAATGCTTGTATAATATAAAAAAAAAAAAAAAAAACCTTTATAATGCGTACGGCTAAGGAATGGAACAAGTTGCCTACGAGTGTGTTCTCTGATGGAAAGCTACATTACCAGCGAGTAAAATAGTATATTTTATCTTCAAAAAAGTTTGAGATCGTTAGGAAAATTGCAATAATAACCCAAAGTATCAAAATGTTGCATATTAACGCTTATTTTCAGAGCGACTGAGGATATTTACCTAATTGTAACTGTCAGATTCAGGACTTCATAAAGAAATAGAGTAGGTAGGTGTAGGGTAGGGTATGGGTAGGATAGGGTTAGCGTAGGGTAGGGGTAGAGTTCATTAAATTGAAACCACGCGAACGAAGTCGCGCCGGGCTAGTTTTATATTTTGAAAT
This sequence comes from Blastobasis adustella, assembly GCA_907269095.1. Classification (NCBI taxonomy): domain Eukaryota; kingdom Metazoa; phylum Arthropoda; class Insecta; order Lepidoptera; family Blastobasidae; genus Blastobasis; species Blastobasis adustella. The sequence continues at coordinate 8,147,614 of OU026132.1, forward strand.
GTCCTCGTTCATAATCTCGCTCTAAATCCATTGCTGGGCTTGATTTAAGAATCTCTAAGAATCCTCTCTTCCCAGGACCATCTTCGAGGTCCATGTCGAACTTAGTGGAATAGGGAAATAAGTGGAATAGGCTGATGATGACAAACATCGCACAAATATGTATTATGGAAGTATGGAAAACGCTCCACCACTAGATTTCTAACTGCTGGCAATTGGGCCCTCTATATGGCAAACTACTAACCAAACATTAAACTTTATTAGTAAAGTTTATTGCTCGTAAAATATAGGAAAGGTGAGCTTAATGTCCAAGGTAATAACTACCATTGCTGAATTCTATATATTATAGACATAGACAGTACTTTATATCATTCAAACAAAAAAAGTTTTTTTTATGCATGCGGCAAACAGGCATGCGGGCCACCTGAACGGTCACCGCCGCCTATGGACATCTTGAAAGATTTCATGTCATAGGCCAAAGGAAACACTGTGGCTGGGAGATCGTTCCACATTCGAATCGTACGAGCGAGAAACGTGAAAGTAGTCGATTTTTTATTTTTTCTATGACATCATCATCTTCTGAGCGATCAATGCTGGCTCCTGCCAGGGTCCACTTTCTGGCTATGTCTTCTAATCCATCGCAGGTTCCAGGTTTAGGCACCATTTTTCATATATCCTTGAGACTTACGCAGTACATGACAAAGCCAGCGAATGCGAGTTTCTTCGATCTTATACCCAATGTTTTTTTTTTCTGTGACATTTTACTGCATTCGACTTCGATCCTCACCACTCGCCGTGGGGCAATCATCGAATTCACGAAAAAAATTGTGGTTGTAGACTTTTACCAACTTAAATTTTTTACTTCTGTGGTCAAAGTATGGGGTTGGTGCAGCAAATTAGTAATTGTACTTCGCTGGGTTGTTACCACATTACACTCTTCTGGTCAACACACGGTAGATGGATAGATAAACAGTTTTTAATTGATCGCAGTCGGCCTCCATTTCGTAATTTCACTGTCCCACTTTACTTCTGGGGCCACTATTTATTAAAATTACATTTTCCATTGCCGCTAATCACTAAGTTGATTCATTAGGGTAATGGCGGCCGGAGTGACGTGGCATAAAGATATTGCGGCTGGTAATATTATAATGAAACGCGATACAAGTACAAGTGTATTGTTATGCAGACTAGTATAGAAATAGGTGGCGGAATATTAATTTATTAATGTAAACTGCGACCTACTGCGGTTGCTAGGGCGTAGGGCATGGTTTTTACAAGGAGGCACTGTTTTGCGCATAAAGTCAGTACTCTTGGTTTTGCGTGGAGTACTACCAAAGAGCAGTAAAAAATCCAATCTATACAGTGGTCTTTGGCGGTTTTTTCTTACAAAAATGCGTGCCGGGTCAATGTCAACAAACAATGTCTCTACTAATATAAATAAATCTAGTATGAGTACTACTAATAAGTCACAGAGCTTATAAAAAGAAACATTATTCAAGTAAACTAAAAATGAACTTTCGTAATTGTGTGGTCTTCGAATACGAAGTACCAAAAACTAGGTAATTTTTGTGGCCTCAGAGATTCTTCGATGGATCAAAATAAAACTGTGATTTATTCTATTCCCTTTCAACATGCTATGTGAGCATATTTGAACTCTTTGCATTTGAAATTGTGAGGATTCTACCTATACCCTTTCATACCTAATCTCGCCTGGATCGCGCCCAGCCTCACTGGTCTAAGCCGTACACTAGTATCCTTAAGTATTACACTTTTGTGTGTGAAGAGAATAGTCGATATGTGTGAGGCTAGGGAGTTGTGTCAATTATTGTCAAAATTTACTAATATTATTATTGACATTATAAATTAATATCATTATTTATTTAATTAATGACTAGTGACATGTTTAGGAATTATTATTATTTATGGATTTCTATAATTATTTTTATCTACACTCATAGCGTAATGTTCCAATTACATATTCGAAAACAGTTGTTTAAGGATACACTTTTTTCACGCCAGTCTATAAAATTTTAAAAAATTACTTTTCGGTACAGTATTTCCCATACTATTTTCATTACAGCTGTATCGAAAAATAACTTTTTAATCATTATGCAACACTTTTCTTTTTTAAATTTTTGTCGGGCGCCGGGACACGGCTAAATGTAGGCTGAATACCTAAATGTCTTCAACCAATTCAAAATTCAAATGTTCCTGTTTATATTTGTGATCAGTTCATAGTCTGTGGTTGTGATTACGTACGTTTGGAATTATTTTCCCGCTAAACAGAATATTTATTCTAATTGTTGTAGTTTGGGTTTGTGAATGTTTTTTCTTGTTTAAAGCAAATAAATAGATAAATGTGAAAGTAGTGAAGTGAATTTCCCGCCGCTTGATATCCTCGATGCGTAGATACAACAGAACTGACTCGCAGTTACTTCCAGCAAAGTTGAGAAAATTATAGGTACTTACTTATGAAATTTTAACATGAAAATATGAGTGTAGATATAGTAGTGTATGCAACTGCATATAATTAGGCATTAAAACACTCGTGTCAAACTATTATCATACTCGGCTACGCCTCGTATGATAAACAGACACTCATGTTTTAATACCCCCTGTTATATGACAGTTGCATAAACTACTATTATGCTTGATTAATCTTTTCTTAATTTGGATTACGATAGTTAATTTGATTAAATTATTGTGAAATGTACTGTAAAGAATTTTATCAATAAATCCATGTCTATGTTTTCCAGATTCGATCTCGCTGTCGTCGCCCGTGGCGCTGCCGTCGCCGCGCGAGGAGGCGGGGCCGGCGGCGCCCGCGGCGGTGCGCGCCTTGCCGGAGGAGCTGCGCGGCGCGCTACTGGGAAGGGGGCAGCCGCGCGCGCGCCGCCGCAAGGCTATGCTCATATACGTCTGCGCGGCCGATTCGCAGGGTAAGCTTTAATAATAAGCAATTTAATGAGTAATCTGCTGATCCAGGATTTGGCAGATCAAAAGCGCGACGCGCGTTTTGGGAGTAGAGTGACTGCCGTCTGACCGATATTTTCCCTCGCCGTAAGAGCATCGGTTAGTGTTTAGCTAATTAGAAAAATGGGGTATCGAGCTTACGAGTTAGACTCTAACGGAACTTACTCCCACGCACTCTAAGGTTGTAGAATAAGCTCCCTGGAGAGGATTTCCCAGGAGAGTACATTTTTACAGGGTCGGCAGCGCGTGGATGATGCCCCTGGTATAGCAAACGTCCATAGGCTGCAGTGCCTGCTTACCATTAGGCGCTATTCTAATTGGCAACGCTCGTGCGCTCATGGTTGTACTACGGGCGGTTTTGAGGTCTCCTATTAGTCGGGCGACGTCCGTCGTACGACCGTTGCCGTTGCCAATAAATCTAGTAGTAGCTTACTCTAATCGCACGTTATCTCTTCTACCCCCAGACTGCTGCGCCGAGAAAGGCGCGCTGCAATGCGGCGCAGCAGTGCGGCTGCGCACGATGGCGCGTGCGCGCGGCTGGCGCGTCCACGTCGCCGACCTGCACTGGCGGTCGCCGCTGGAGCAGCAGCGCGACCATCGCTTCCCTGTGCTGTGTCTCGCGGAGTTGGCTAGTGAGTGTTACTAGTAATTAAATTTGGACGAGGACTTTGGCTCCCTGTGTGTGTTCTACCGGCTGTACAATTCTGTGTTGTGAGGAATTATTTGATCTAGTGCCCTCAGCATAATTCCGCCATCGCACCACCGAGGGCTGGGTACTCATTCCCATTACGTGGACCCTCTAGTGGTGTCCACGAGAAGATTCGAAAGAACGTTTCTCGTTTGTACGATTCGGATGTGGAATGAGCTCCCAGCCACTTTGTTTCCTTTGGACTATTACAGCGGATCCTTCAAGAGGTATATTAGAGGTCTCCTTAGAGGCGGGCAAGGTGTTGGTAGCACTCCTGGTGTTACTGATGTCCATAGGCGGCGGTGACTACGTTCCATCAGGTTGCCCGCATGCCTGTTCGTCAGCCGTATTACATTAAAAAAAAAGAAAAAGGTGCTCCGATTTAGCTGGAGCTGACCAACCACCAGATGCAGTTGATTCTAATCCTTATGGTGTACAAAATAAAGTCGCTTTTAGATTAACGTCCGGCCACGGCCCCCACACCCAACAGCGAGTTTATTTTATACTTCGTAAGGATTAGTATCAACTGCAACTGACGGTTGGTCGGCTCCATCTAAAACGGAACGTCTGTTACTAGTTTAATGAGTAACTGATTTCGTGCTCACCAGAGGGCGCCACTGTCGAGTAAGGTCTTGTCACTGTCAAAATAACGCCGTTCTATTGGCTCAAATCCAACTGTCAACTTAAAGCTTTTGATTCTGGCCAATAGTGCGAGGTATTTTGGCAACGGATCTTACTCGCCCGTGATGCCATCTAGTGGAATTTCGAACTCGCGACAGCCCCTCATAGCAGTGAGGTATTTCGCGATTTTAAAATACAATAGATGGCGCTAGCGAGAAGTAAGGTTCGTTGTCAAAATACTGCCGTGCTATTGGACAGAAATAACTGCTGTAGTATGACGGATCGGTTCTAGCCAATGCCTCTCAGTAGCGCCATCTGGAACCGCCTAGAAACCAATCTGATGGTCTAAAATACTAGTATTGTGCTACCACATTTTTGTTCATTTTCATATTTTTTCATTGTTATACACACACTGCGCTTACATAATCATCTTCCTACCGCTTTTTCCCGTATCAGACATGGCAGGCAGGCGTGGTACGCTAGACTATTAATCATGATCCAGGATTTGGCAAATCAAGTAATTTTGCATACCTCGAGCCATATAAATAAGGCCCGCAACCAGAATCTACTAAATGAGGATTTTTAGACGACACGCTGCGCTCGTTAATTTTTTTAAACATTTGTACTGTCCGTACCGCCTCCTATGATCAATCCGGATTTTAAGAGCCAATACCAAAATATCCGACGGTACTGTGCCGAAATTTTTTAGTTCTTAGTTTTGAATCTGGCTCGGTAACACACCCTAATTTTTACAAATTAAAAAATCCAGTTTGACACCCCTACTCTTAACTCATCTTCCAGGACAAAGCGAGCTAGGCGCAGTGGTCCCGGTGCTGTTCCTGAACGCGGGGCTGGGCACGCCGCTGCTGCCGCACACGCTCGAATGCGCAGACTTCAAGCAGGCGCTGGACGCTGCTGAAGACGAGGCTGACAAGGCACTGCTCAATAAGTGGTGGGTTTCGGAGATCAATATGTAGTCACAGTAACAACTAAATAGTAAGCGATTTCACCTAAATTACCAAATTACCAACTTAGTACACTTATCGTACCGATTCACGGCGGACGCGCACTCATTATAATTCACCTATCATTTTAGCATAATTATATCAATCAATAAACTATCTTCTTTAATCAAGATTTCCGAGGTATCATTTCTATCATAAAATGTGTACCCGCTCGTACATCCTTTTTGGTCCTTCGAGTCGGATTGAATGAGGTTTTAAATTTAAATTGGACAGAAACACCTGCGTAAAATGAGGAAACCATTCGTCACGACGTTCGTGAGACATCACGTCTCAAAACCGACATCTGATGGTGTATTGAATCGGAGGTATTATTTTGTAACCTTCTTACTCGTCATCTTTACCAGGGGCTAGAGGCCCTATTATTAAATCGCTCGCCTCGATTCGAATGGATTTCAATTTTGATTTTCGGCATGAAAAATTCGATATTTTGATGCATGATGGTGATTTTCCTTATTTTTGAATCATACCCTTTCGGTGTTGACAATGTGATTTTAAAAATATTGAATGTTTCATGCCGAAAATCAAAATTGAAAGCCGAGGCGACCGATCCAATAATAGAGCCTATTGTCCCCTCGTCAATGATATCGTCGTTTGCCGCAAGAGACAATGTTACCCCCGAAATAAAATAAAAAATACCACCCCCTAACAACCCCCACCTTCTTCCAGGTACCGCCTAGACAACAGCACGACGCCGGCGTGCTACCGGCTGGCGCGCGGAGCGGCCGCGCGCTGGCGCCGCGAGATGGCGCGCGCGCTGGCGGTGCTCGTGCGCACGCTGCCGCAGGAGGCGTGCGATGCGTATCTCACTACCGTCGTTGAGCAGGTTGGGAGGAAGAGTTTTTTTGTTTAGGAAGGTAATAGTCAGGTGGACACATTAAAGGGGAAAGCGGTTATTGTCCAACATGGCTATTGACTCACTCAGTTGGCAACTGAATTTGACATTAAATAATTCGGCACAACCTCATCTACTTTTGCTACCGGCTATAGCGTCTATCAAATTAGAGTAGTGTAAATTATTATATGTCCTCTGAGATAGCCAATAGCGCTGCGTGACATTGAAAACTAAAGTTAGAGGATGCGGTGCTGACCTTTATGCATAGTCTTCACAGTGATAATGCACCTGAGTTTCTGTATTTTTGTTACCTGCAAGATGTTACCGGTATATATTATGGGCGACAGTTACCACTTACCATGATGTGAGTCTGCTCGTGTGTCACTGAGTAGCAAAAAAAATCTGTCCACTGCTAAAACTCAATTTCTTTTAATTCAAAAACTCTTTATCGTGTACGACATTACATATCTCTTTCATTCTTCCCACCGCTCCCCCCAGGAGGTGCAACACACGGTGCTAATGTCAGCGGAGGCGGCCCGCCGCTGCGTGTGGGTGTGCCGCGCGGGCGCCGCCGAGCCGCCGCCGCAGCACAACCCGCCCAACACGCCCAACGCGCCGCACGCGCCCGACCACGACCACGCACACCACCACGAGCTGCAGCGGCGGCTGAATAACTTGCAGAAAGATTTGAAGGTATGGAGCGCGATCGAGTTCATTGCGCGATCGAATCAGAAATGAGGAGATCCGCAAGCGAATCAAGGTCACCGACATAGCTCTTAGGATTGCCAGGCTAAAGTGGCAGAAGAACAGATGGCCGATGGGGCAGTAAAGTTCTCGAGTGGCGACCGCGTACCGGACGACGCAGCATAGGCCTCCCAACACGGCCACCATGTGCTTCAACGACGGCTGAATAACTTCCAGAAGGATCTTAAAGTGTGGAGCCATAATATTATCTTCTACAAGATCGCTTACTATGAACCATATAAAAAAGCTCACTGTTACCTAAAGAGCAATGGAAAGAACTGTGCTCGGAGTCTCGTTGCGCGATCGAATCAGAAATGGGGAGATCCACAAGCGAACGAAGGTCACCGAATAGTTCTAAGGATTGCCAGGCTAAAGTGGCAGTGGGCAGGGCACAAAGCTCGAAGAACAGACGGCCTATGGGGCAGTTAAGTTCTCGACTTTTGATGGTGTAAAATAAAGTAACTTGGCTCAACTGACCTCCTCAGAACCTATCGTCCTTCATATCTGCCCAAGGCTGTACGAAACAACTCTATTTATCCCCAGCTCCACCTATCGGAGCGCAACATAATCCGCGCATCGATCCGCGGGCGCGCGGCCCCCGGCGGCGAGGAGCAGTACACGGCTGGCGTGCGCGGCGCGCTCGGCGAGCGGCTGCACGCGCTGCTCGACGCGCTGCACACGCAGCACCACGCGCCCGCCGGCGCCATGGGGATACCCACCAGGTACGGCACCCACCAGGTACGGCACCCACCAGGTACGGCACCCACCAGGTACGGCACCCACCAGGTACGGCACCCACCAGGTACGGCACCCACCAGGTTCGGCACCCACCAGGCGGCGAGAAGCAATACACGCGCAGCACCACGTGCCCGCTGGCGCAATGGGGATACCCACCAAGTACGACACACACTGACTCATGCTCCAGCCCACACCGGCCCTTGCTCCTGCCCACCTGTCCGAGCGCAACATAATCCGGCGCTATGAGGATACCCACCAGGTACAAGGGCACACACCACATTATACACTTGTGTGTACCATCTGAATGGTAGCACTCTTTCAAGCCTGAGGAGGCCGCGGCTGAGTACCACCGCCTTATCTATTTCTGCCGGCAACAATGTTTGCAGGCATAAGGCTTTTCATCTTAGTCCTCATAGTGACACGCACCTGCGTTTCTGCATTTTTATTGCCTGCATAAATCGTAGTTGGTATGGGCGACAGTTACCGCTTACCATCAGGTGAAGTGGAGCTCTCTGCTGGTTTGTCACTGCGTAGCATTCTAAAAGCACTACTTTCAAAAAAGGCGTGCTATTGTCCGTGACAAAATTATGGAGTAGTCCTATACTCCACTAGATGGCGCGAATTCGACGCCCTGCAGCGCCTTTGCCTGAGCAACTGCCCAGAACCAGAATAGATGGCGCTTGGGATGTTCGACTCCCGAGACTGTTCAAGACCGCGACTCGGCAAGCTTACGGTTAGGTAGGATGCCTTCCGGCTAGGAGGAGTGACGATTTGCGAAAGGCTGAAGGTGATTGGCTGCAGCTACTTAAAGACGGTGAGCAAGTCTTAACTCAACGACTCAATTTTACGGTGAACAAATCTCAAGTTCCTCTGTATCTGTGATCAATATAAGATCTTTTGGTATGGCCACGTCCCGAGCACACCGTCAAATTACATACGGAACAAATGCCATGCCACCTCCGCCAGGTACAGGAAGGAGAGGCCGGCCCAAGAAGCGATGGCTAAAGGTCGTTAAGAATGACTGCGTGCCAACAAACTCTCCACAAAGGATTCCAAAGACGGAGCGAAGTGGACAAGGAGAAACAGGAAAGTCGGCCTGGGCTTAGCGAAGAGGTCAACCTGGAATGACGCTAAAATGATGATGATGATCTGTGATCTGACAATGACGGTATTCTTTCTTTTACAGTCTATTCGACGAGCTGAACGAACACCTCTTGTTCTGTCACAAAGCTGCACAGTCCACATCCAACAGGGAGATCACCCTCAATGAGCTCAAGACGTGAGTAATGAACATGATCTCGTATTATTATTCTCGTAAGAGTCTCTCAGTCGATGGCTTTGCAATTATTTACTCACACGACGACGCTCTACGAACCTGAAATAGCTGATGTGCATTATTTACCGCTGGCATCTGTACTTTCTTCAATCATAACCTTTTAGAATTGGAAGAAAATCCTGACGTTAGTAAAAAATACTTGGTACTTACCGCATTAGTACACTGACGCTTTCGGATGTGATGGCGAAACTACGAAATAGCTATGTCTCGCTCAAACTATAGCGAGATTTGTATTTGCATCCTTATCAGTACTGCTGCGCATTGTGCATTCGCACACGAATCACAGTCAGTGGACTACGGGCGTTAGATATGGTCAATACTGCTTACTGTATTGCGGGCATCAAGAAAAAATATTTTTTATTCTCTCTCAAGTGGACAGATTAGCAACTGAACAGAACGATGGCTGTACGTTACATAATGTCATTCTCATTCAAATGAGACAGGAAAGTTTTTTGTACGATTTCTCTATCTTCCCTTATTCTCCCCACCAGCAAGCAAATGAAAAGAGACTTAATGTATTTGTTCTTTCAATTAACCTTGGGTGTGGGTGCATTGATGTTCCAAGCAGTGGACTATCACAGGCTGATCATGATGATAAATTCTTAACTTCCAGGTACATAACAGGCGACAGCAACATTCCCCTGGCTCTGATTGGCAGCGCCGGGTGCGGCAAAGCCACGTTGGTGGCGCGCGCCGCCACCTTGGCCCCAGCTGCGCAGCAGGACTTGTCTATTATCATCAGGTAATCATTGATCGAAAGGCTTGAGGTGGCTGGAGTAAAATATACACTAGTAACAGACGTTCCATTTTGGTTAGAGCAAACCAACCGTCAGTTGGAAATAAGGCCGCTTTTGGGTGGGGGGGGTCGAACATCAAAAGCGACTGTTTTTGTATAAGGTAAGGATTAGCATCGACTGCAACTAACGGTTAGTCGGCTCAGGTAATTACAGTGGAACGACTGCCATCTGACCTCCTTAACCCTACTCTACAAGGGGACCTAGGCAGATTTGATCATGGTTACACATCCAGTCGCCTGAATGTGCAGGTTTCACCACAATGTTTTCCCTCACCGTAAGATACGAAAACGACGTACTTATAACCAGATAATCACTGCTCAATCCATACATAACATTACAGATTCGTGGGCCTTACACCTCAGTCCAGCAGCTCGCATCAGCTGCTGAAATCCATCGTGGACCAGTGCCACGTGCTGCATACCGGAACTGTTTATAGGGGGCGCAATGTAAGTATGATGCCTAGAGTAGCAAGATATTTTTCCTCGCGACTGAATATTCTTATTCAACTATCCTGTAGGATATTATTGCTTTTCCGGGATGAAAAAAGTACCCTATGACACTCGGTTATAATGTAGATATTCGAGTTTGTGAAATAATTTTTAAAATTGGTTTAGTAGTTTCGGAGATTCGCTCAACATACAAATCCCCCCAACATACAAACCCTACCCTACCGTACAAAGAAAGTTACAGACATGCAAACCTTTTCTTTTTATAATGTCGTTACATGTAGACACCGCTAAACGTCGCTAACGGGTTCAACATTGCATTATCTCTGATCTCGCCCTACAATTTGAAGGAGACTCAAAACCGTGAGATTTTGTTATTAAAACACATTTTTTTTCAATTCGCATTTATCTGTCGTCCTCAAAGATTACCCGAATATATGTAGAAATAAAGCCCGGTTGTAACTTGTATTAATAGGTGTACTTAATAGAAAAATATACAAGCAACCTCACATTCAGTACCGCGATGTGAAACACATGCACAGTGCCATCTAGTGAACATTGTGAGGACGACAGAGTCAATATTAGGCTAGAGCGACCGGACCGGTCCGGACCGGTGTAGGCTACAGTGAATAGGCTGTTCCAAGACGGGCTCCATCTTCGGCCGCATCGTCACTTACCAACAGGTGAGATGGCAGTCAAATGCCTGTCTTGTATAATATTTGAGTTTATAATTGGCAAAAATGTAAAGTTTATCTTATAGCCATGGATTATGTACTTATAGAAAGATAGACCGATATCTGTCATTTTTATGTTAATTAAGTGCTCACTTTTTTTTTTTTTTTTTGTTTTAATTGATCTGTGTTAGTTCGATACCTATCTGTGGAGACCTATAATTGACATTCTATTTCTTATACGAATAACTATTGTATTATAAAGCTGTTTGTCTTCCTAATAAATAAAAAAAAGTATTAAAAAATGATATACCTTAATTGTACAATCTCCCCACCACCTCCCCAGGACGTGTGCTCCCTCTCTCGAGCGCTCACCCGCCTCCTAGCGGCGCTCGGGCGCACGCGCGCGGTGCTCGTGTGCGTGGTGGGCGCGGACGCGCTGCGGGGCGCCCGCTGGCTGCCTTCCAAGCTGCCTGATAATGTCAAGATGATCGTCACTGTTACGGAAGGTGGGTGGGGTGAATGTGTGGTATGGTGGGGTTGTTTTCTGTAATGGGATCTTTCGCGTCTGACGAAATTCTATTACTTACTAGGGCCTAGTTAATGAAATTCTATTCTTTGCTTGATTTATTATTCGATGTTCTTGATGTACAATATCTTTTCCGAATCTACGGTTATGTAGCGCAGCGCTCACCGCTGCGCAGCGCTGCCGCGGTCGCCATGCGATGTGTGGCGAAATGATACGCAACGGATGGGATTAAGTTGTATAATGTCTCCTATTACCTAATGACTTAATATATAACCTAAGGCGAGGAGTGGGTTGTACACACACTACAACTTACTAGGCCTTGTTACTACTAGGGCCTGGGGCTCGTGCCTAGGGGAATACCTGGGAAAGGATTAATCGATGTTCAACACAATCGCTTATCTACCTATTTGCGATTCTACACAATATGGATGCCGCACAACTGATAGAACATAGAACATAGAACATCTTTGTGGTAAACTGGGAGGTGCATGTTTCGCGTTAAGTCGCATGAGCTCCACCTTGCCTTCGCACGCGGTACGGTCGTGTTATTTCGCTGCCGTGCAGTCGCTCCTCCAGTACGGCGTGGAGCTCTGGGGGCACGCTGCCGATTGGGAGCGTGTCTTCCGAATGCAAAAGCGCGCTGTGAGGGCGATTGCACGGCTGGCGCACGATACATCAGCAAGACCCTACTTTGTCTCACTGGGTATTTTAACTTTGCCGTGTCTGCTAATCCTACAAGTGGGTATATTTGTAAGGGAGCACTTACATGATTATACCCAGAGGTCAGATGTACAGGTTCGTAAGCTTCGTTTTGGCAACCGGTTGTTGCCAATAAAACATAAGCTCGCAAAAACTGCAAAAACAGTACGTGTTATGGGCCCCGCAGTCTACAACAGACTCCCAGCAGACATAACCGATGCGCCTAGTACTGGTTCGTTCAAAAACAAATTACGTCGTTGGCTAATCGAGCAGGCGTTTTATAGTATGGACGAATTTTACGCGCTAAAAATTAAATAGAGAAATTCTACAATGCATTTCATACATTAATTATCAGTGATATTATAATGAAATATTGAATGGGGATATTGAATATTGAATAAATATTGAAATTACTTATTTATTATTTATATACTATGAATAAATAATTAATGACATTATAATTACTATTGACTGATATCTTGTATCTACTTTTATTAGCTAGATAGAACTACTATTGACATTTTCGATTACTATGCTTATTTATAATCTTGACATTTATACATTATTATGAGTAATTTTATTAATTAATACAATTTTGTATCACATTTTATTTATTATGTAACCTAAAATGGTAATTCATTTAATTAAGTTGATAATTGGTATGTTATAATAATTTTATGACGTGTAATGAAAAGTTACCAATAAACAATGTCTATGTCTATGTCTATGTCTATGATATCACCACATTATTTATTCGACACAGTCTTTAAAACGGCAGGTATAAACCTACCAGTATCCGGGCCCGCGGGAGGCCCAGGAAGCGATGGATTCACATCGCGAAGTTAGACCCGGCGAAGTGGAGGAAAACGGTCCGTGGCATAAGCTGGGATAGGACGATAATATGATGACGATTATCTACTAAAGCTTGACACGAGATAATTAAAGGCGTCATATCCGGGTTGTGCTCGCAGACAAGAGTGCCCGCGGGGTCCGCCTTGACGATAATCCAGGATTTGGCAGATCAGGTAATTACAGTAGAGTGTCTGCTATCTGACCTCCGTCACCCTGCTACCAGGGGAACCTGACCAGATTGTATCATGCCTCCTTCTACCTCTCCTAAACAAACATACTCATACTCAACCACACATGTGGTAGTAATAGTACTGTAAACTCCACCAGAAACCGACGAGCCCTCCAGCTCGGCCATAATGGCGGTCCTCTCCTCCGAGGACGGCCCGAAGGTGGTCCGAGCGCCGCCGGTCGGCCCCGAGGAGGCGAAGGCGGTGCTGGCGGCGTGCGCGGCCACCTACAGCAAGACTGGCGCCGCGACACCGCCCGAGGCGGCTGTCAAGGCTGTGCAGAAGTGTACCTTGCCGTTGTATGCTAAGGTTGGTGGTTTTTTTTTTATGTTATCCGGCAGAGAAACAGGCATGCGGGCCACCTGATGGAAAGTGGTCACCACCGCCCATGGACATCAGCAACACCAGGGGGGCTACCAATGCGTTGCCCGCCTCTAAGGAAACCTCTAATATACCTCTTGAACGATCCCATTTCATAGTCCAAAGGAAACACTGGTTTGGATGGGAATGGATTACAGCAAGACCGGGGCCGCGGAACTAACGGCGCAGATGGAACGGAAAAATTCTCGCGCACTATTTTGACATAATGACAAATGAACCATATCGCCATTGCCTAAAGTACAAAATCTAATGACCCGTGCACGAGACGACGCTAACGTCGGTGAGTATGATTTTGTACTTTAGTCATTGGCGATGTGGTTCATTTGTCGATGATGTCATCAAAGTGCTCGAGGAGTTTTCCGTTGTTTCTGCGCCGTCCAACAGATTTTATACTGTTGTGATATGTCTAAATGGACGACAACAAAAGTGACCTTGTAGAGCGTCCTCTTAAACCTACGTTCTCGAGCTTATAAATAAGATTCAACAATACCAAACCTCAACCAACCCCACTCTCTTCAGATCCTAGCCTGGCAGATCTCCCTGCTAGCAGAAACGTTCACCGAACAAACCGAGCCCGAAACCGCTCCAGAGCTCGTCATCTGCGACGACCTGGACAGCCAGCTGGTCCAGATCCTGATCACCACCGAGCAGGCCCTCGGTGTGGACAGGGTGAAGACCTGTCTGGCGCTGCTCACGGCGGCGAGGCGTGGGTTGGACGATACGGAGATCCTGGACATCCTGGCGCATGACGAGCTGTTTAGGAGTGAGGAGACTTATCGTGAGTATACTATAAATGTATAATCCGTGTTTTATGCGTTTGGTAACCAACAAGAATTTTCATAGTGTAAAATACGGGATAATGTTTACGATTATTATATGCCCAAATAGATAGGTATTTTCGTTATACAAAATTAAAGCTAAGAAAGAAAACCTGGTTTTGCATATTATGATGTTTTTATTATGCCTTTGAGGACTATGGTAATAAAAACATAATCATAATAATATCAATAACTGTTAACTTATTCAAACTAACTTGTTTGAATTAACTGTTTCAGTAGATTATACAGCATGAAACTGTTGTGTGTTTTGTTTCATAGTCTACCCCTACCCTACCCTACTATACCTTACCTACGCCTACCCCACACATTCCCTACATCTACCTTACACCTACTCTATCCCTGTCTACCCTTTTTTTCTTGCATATAAACCACCCCTGGTAACGAACAAAATAAAAAAAAATTCAAATCTGTCTAGCTTTTTTAGAATTTTATATTGTAGAAACAAAATATTGTGTCGCAGTTGCGTCGTGCCGTCTATGGTGTAATAATGGCCATTCGTATATTCCAGTCCCATGGGCCCCAGCCTCTCTCTTCTGGCCGCAAGTAGCCGCATTGCTGGCGCCCTGGCTGCGCTGGGAGTCGCGCGGCGCGGCGCGCTGGCGGGACGCGGCGCTGGCGGGCGCGGCCAGGGACCGCTACCTGGCTGATTGCGAGACGGAGGTGCGGCAGACCCTGGTGGATTACTTCGAGGTGAGTAGCATTGGCAGGTGACGAAGGATTGTCAGGCTAGTAGTGGTCGAAGCATTTAGTCTTCTCTCGGAGAGAGCATATAGCTTGCAGAACAGTTTTCCGAAGACGCAGCATGGGTAGGCCTCCCACAATGCGGAACGATGAGCTGGTAAAGATCGCAGGTACCAGTTGCATACGGAAAGGCACAGGACCGGCCTTTATGAAGATCTCTGGGGGATACCTATGCCCATATATGCAGTGGACGTCTTTCGGCTGATGAGTATCACTGCTAATACGCACTATATCACCAGTAAACGGCCAGAGTCATCATCATCATCTCAGCCGTAGGACGTCCACTGAACGTAACGTACGCCTTCCACGCCGACCGACTCTGTGCCTGCTGCAATCATCGGGTCCCTACACCTTCAGGATAAGTCTGACAAATCTGTCTTTTTGAGAATCAGTCCCAATGCTCTAATGCTGAAATTGTTGGTACGTGGTCCTGAAATTTTACTCCCCATCTTCTATCGGTTCTGCGAGCTACGGCCAGGGCAGCGGATGAATACCCAATATAGTGTCCATTCGGTAGCCCCAATCCTTTCTACTCTCAAAGCTTAGAAGCAACTCGTTATCTGTTACTTGGCCGACTGCAAGTTCCAGGAGCGGAAGACGCTGGTTGATTACTAGGAGATGGCCTATACACACTACCCGCAATCCGCTAGATTAAAATCAAATTCCGTCTCGCACCATGTTTTCTGAGGAGGTCTTTGTCCCAGCAATAGGATAATAAGGGTATAACACAGGGAGATTTTAAATAACATAATGATTATCATGGCAAGTCAGGAGCACCAACCCTAAATTGTAAGTAGAGTGTATGAACTCTAATAACTAGACTTGGGCTTCCTGCAAAACTGGAGGGACTCCTACTTATGAATAAAATATTTATTTCTAATTTACAGGGAGTGTGGTTCGAAGAAAACGACCCTAAAATGGCAGGCAGACTTATATCGCAGGAGAACAAGTTTTCTGAGGAATGGTAAGAAGACGTTTTCTATAAATTATTTAATTCCAGAATTATCAAGCTGTCCTAGGTGCACATGGACATCAACACTACCATTCCCCTACAAATTAAAATCATCTTTACCAGACATGGTACTTTATCTAATACTAAAGATGACAAAATATAATACTCTTTTTATTATATTCCAGCTACAACACCCGCAAGCTGGACGAACTGCCCTTCCAGCACTACCATCTCTCGAAGGACGACCCTGAAGCCTTCTCCAAACGACCTTACTTTACCCAACTCGATTGGGTGTTCGACAAATTGGCCGCCACTGACACAGGCCACTACCTTGAAGACATAGCTTTGGTGCACATAGATCCGTTGCCGGAGCATCTAGAGATCCTGAAGGAAGTCTTCGAGACCCATTCCTATGCCTTGGATTACGATTATCGACAGTTCTACGGGCTCTTGAGGAGTACTATGGAGAAGAGGCAGCGGGAAGGTACGTATTATTTTTAAGCAGGTAGTTTACAATCTTATTTTTTTATTTATTTAATATACCAACAGAGTACACACAATTTAGTTTAGACAAGGTACAAGACTTATATGCACCCCAATTATAGGTATATACAACATTCATTTCAACCTAAGTATCTACTCAATATAACAATGTAATATAAGGAAATTTAGGTTAACAATAATTTACAAAAAACTTAGTAGTAGTTAACACATAATTTTAAATTGGCTAAGCCTTTATAAGAGATAAAATTAAAAATAGCATAGAATACGTGCGTATATCAGGTAGGAAGGCCACGTGTATAGGACTTGAGCACCGATCGACGACATCCAGGGAACGAATCATGGTTGATATCAATGCTATCTGTCATATGACACATTTCGTTATATTCCCTACAAATCTTTGGAGGAATTCATCCTCACATCGCAAGTGGGTCGTGTACAGCGCACATTAAGGTTGTGGAATGAGTTCGCTAGAGAAGTCATCCCTAGTCAGTACAACGTGGACTTCTTCAAGAAAGGGGCAAGTGGTACCGCTGGTATTGCAAATATTCACCGGCCTGCATACCATCAGACGTAGTATTCTAACAAGTCTCAAAAACATCATTATCATCATCATTCTCTCGTCAATTCCCGTTCTACTCTCGCACGGGTCTGGATGCGCCTTCCTTTTTCTCCTTGTCCACTTCGCTCGGTGTTCGGCTTTCTTGGTGGTGAGGTTATTGGCACGCATGCAATTCTGAGCGACATCAAGCCATTGCTTTTTGGGCTGGAGTCTTTTTCCCGCGGCTGGTAGAGGTGGCATGGCCAGACATTAAAACCCGTTCAAATAAACTCCACCTATTACTCATAATCATCATCTTAGCGTCTATCCCGGCTTATGCTAGGGTCCGCTTTCCTACTTTTCATCCCCCACATCCCCCGGCATACAGCATCCTCGCGTTGTAGGCCATTAGATGTCGCATCTGACTCAGCGATGTCAATCCATCGTTCCCTGGACCTCCCGCGGGATCTATTTCTTTCCTTCTTTCCTTACATACGTAAGAAATTGATATTTCACTCAAAACGATAATTCTCAATTCCAGGCATAGAAGTCAAGAGCGAAATAGTCCAGGACTGGATGAAGCTCATCTGGGACCCTCCAGTGCCTACTCTGTACCCGGCGAACGAAGACTTCTGGAAGGTGGTGGAAAAGGAGAAACGGGAGCCGTCCATGGTCGAGGACTTTGATAGCAAGTCGTACGACCTGATCGTGAGGTTCGACACGAGGGGCAAGTTCGTGGCGACAGTGTCCACTGAGAGGGAAGAGATTTGCGTGTGGGACGTTACGCTGTGAGTATCAGAAATCAAAATCAGACTAGTCAATAGACTAGAGATTTGACGACCTGAGTGGTTCAGTTGGTCTGCCACGCAGAGGTCCCGGGTTCGATTCCCGGCCAAGCAGAAATTGAAATGATGAATTTTAATTATTCTTACGGGTCTGGGTGTAGTATGTATAATTATATTTCTAAAATAAGTATAAAAGTAGTTTATGTATGTTAGATAACTCTAACACCCGTAACACAAATGACTGCGATGATGGACGCTGTGGACAAATGCACCAAGCAAACTATTTTTTTAATTTATGTATAGAAATTTAATTAAGAACGCGTGCCCTTGTCGCCATGCAGATATCCCGAAAGACATCGTTTGCCTATAGTATCGACACTTGGAAATTATTGCGCAGTAGTACAGTTTTTTGTAGTAGCGGCCTATGTAGCGAAAAGCGTTCTCGATAGTTCGTGCCCCACATTGCATTTCTATTTACTGAACTTATTTTGATTTCTAAATTTGTTATTTAAAAGACTAGGCAAGCATTTCATCGTCGTCGACATAAAATAATTTAATACCAGCAGCTGACCTGAGGTTACAACAACTGACAAACTTACCTCATTTACTTCCAGATGCAAGCAAGTCCGCAAAATCGTGGGGGTGACCCAACCCATCAACCTGGTCCCCATCGACGAGTACCGCTGCGTGGTGCTCTGCCGCCGCGAGCTGAAGGTCTACGACCTTGACCAGGTGAGGACCTGCCTGCGTGGCGTGACCTACCAAAAACCAGTGTAAGATGAGCTAGCGTTTCTATAGTCGAGCATTTCTTTTTTTTTTTTTTTTTGCGCCCAACATAATGTGAGATGGGCACCCTCCGGTATAGCGGTTGAGAGGGAGGAGGTGAACTCTCATGAGTACCAGCCGGCCGGCCAGCTGGTTATGCACGACTCGCCAAAAAAGACCTAGGCGCATACGTACTAAACACCCCCTGGGAGCACCTGTACCGGAAGGGCCTTTCAGGTTTCATCGGATGCTACACCCCGTAGGGACGGGGTGCGCTCAGCGTCACTCCTTACGGAGCGTACACTGGAGAACTTATAGCGTGACCCCTGAAGGGGGTCCCGCTGCTGTGGACTGGATTTGGGGGCCTACGGGGGCCACTGAAACGGCAGGCAGGGGCTTTGTCGGGTTCGACCTGAGCCTCCAGGAGGAGGTTCAGAGCGCTCGACAGGTCGTTGGGGGGGTCCGTGAGGACGTGTCTCGGCCTCCGGATCACGTGGCCGGAGACCGGGCGGGGAGAGTAGGCTGCTGCCTCTCGCACGAGTGGGTTGGGATGCACTTCCGCGGCCTTGAAATAGGTCTCGGAGAGTGTTTTGAGAAACTGCTGCAGGGTAGGCAGGTCCATGTCTCTGTGAATGTCGAGCATAGTAATATTAGCTCCTTTTATACTGGATCTTAATAAATCCAGCATATCGATCTATCTTAAACCAGTGTAAGATGAGCTAGGGTCTCTGTAGACGCGCATAGCAATGTTAGGTCCTTTTATACTGGTTCGATATAAGTCCAGCATATCGATCTACCCAAAACCAGTATATGATGAGCTAGCGTCTCTATAGACGCGCATAGCAATTTTAGCTCCTTTTATACCGGTTTTGTGTAGGTCGGTATGCTGTCTTCTGTACCACTCAGTAGTTTATTCTATTCTGCTCTGTAACATCCTGTTCTATTCTACTCTACTTTTTTGTCATACGATAGGCAGACACGCAAACGGGCCACCTGATGGAAAGTGGTCACTGTTGCCTATGGACATCAGCAACACCAGGGGTATCGCTAATGCTTTGCCCACCTCTGTAACACGCTCTACCCTACTCTACTCTGCTGTGCGCCTCTTCATTCCACTCCACTCCAAACTATTCCTATATATTCTATTGATGATGTCCAACATCGCCTGGTAATGCAGTGTAAGCTATATGAACCGCAACTTGTTGGTACTCATCCCCATTACGTACCCTCCAGTGGCGTCCACGAGAAGATTTGAAATAACATTTCTCGCTCGTACGATTCGGATATGGAATTAGCTCCCAGCCACAGTGTTTGCTTCGGACTATGACATCGGATCGTTCTAGAGGTATATTAGAGTGTTGCTGATGTCCATGTTGCGGTGACCACTTTCCATCAGGTGGCCCCCATGCCTGTTTGTCACCGTATTACGGAAAAAATAACTTCTATCGCTGTTCGTCTATTCCAGGGCAAGTTCGTGATGGCCCTGAAGGGCGTGATGAACCAGAAGATGCCGTACTACGGGCTGCACGACGCCGCGCACCTGGTCACCCTCTCCAGGAACAGGATGTACGTCAACCTGATGAACATCGACACCGGTAAGGACTCCACTATACAACAACTCGTACAGCTAAAGGCCAAGCCATAACAATGATGCCCGACAACGCATCGTAAAAAATCTGTAGCGACATCTATCGCTCCAATAGGGAAACTCAACAATGCACGCTTTACGAGTACACGAACACAAGGTTGACAAGCATCCGCGCATAGATGGCGCTGACCGTCCTACATCGCGCTAGAGAAGTGTGCTAACTTCTGCGGCATAATTACAACTTCCGACGATCAAATATCGGATCCCTGGTCCCCTGGTCACAACACCCGGCTAGGTGGGTAATTACCGTTGTCCACTTTCGCCATCTTCGCTTGCCAATATTGGCGGCTACCTATTCCCTTCACCGCCAAAAATGTACGATGTCGTAAAAAGCATCGCGGATTGTCCGATGCGCTGCCGTACCGTATAAATCTGCGATGCGACGACGCGCTACCGTTCTGTCGAGTGTCCACACTCCGTTTCTAGGCATAACGTTAAATGTCTGGCTACTTATATTACAAAAAACCCCAATTGAAAAAGACGATTCTATGTTTGATATGTGTGTCTATGGCATCCTTCTATTACCCAAGCCAATGGACCGACTTCGAAATGAATTTTATTTATTTAGGGTTTATAACTTTATTTCGAATTAGGAGTTTTCCAGAACATATTTGAGATCTAACGTAATTTTGGCTTGGTCCTTTTCCGCTTTTCCGACGGCTGTCGATTTTTACACCAGGAGAAGCATTACATTTAACATGTTTATTGGCTCACACTGAATTTGATGATTGAACGAAAATTTTGTTTCGATTTCAGGTGATTGTGTGACGACGTTCAAAGCTGGAGAAGATAGGTTCCTGAATTCACTGCTGGTATCGGGTGACGGACGGTAATTACAATTTTATTTATTTCTGCCGTATATATTTAATGTGGCGGTACAAACAGAATATTTACAGAACTATGACAAATAACACTAAAACTACAACATTAAAAAATAAAAAAGTCATCCACATCGCTGCCCCCCGAAACGGTGCCTAGAAAGCTGGCTACGTTGCCTCGTTGGATAGCAAAACTTATCCCCTGTCCGAGGAACGAGCCAGCTCTCCGGTCACCTGTGGCCTCGCTTTTTTGGCTAATCTTGTCAAAGTCTCAGGGCCCCACGGTACCAACCGGCTTTCATATTACCTCCGTTTGAGATCCTCTGCAGCAGAGTTTCCATACTCTGCGAATTTTGCATTTTCTGAGGCTTATTTTCCAAACTGCGATCTGTCTGCCGAGCTTGTAGATGCCCAAAATCCACTCTTTAGAGGAGGGCCAAGGCCATGAGTTGTCGCATACGTGTTGACAGTGGATGATACAAAAGTTTATTGGGTTTATGACATGAAACTTTTAAATTTAAGCGCGGGAGGTCTATGTCCAACAGTAGACGTCCAATTGTTACACAAATCGAGTCTGTCCCCACGGTCATATTATCATTTTTACCTTCCAAAAGAGGGTAGACAGATATGTCTGCCCTAAGGAACGGCTTCACCCAGCGGAACCAGTCTACTTGTGACCGTGGAGCATACAATAGCTTCAACCCGATACGTGTGACGATCTACGACGACCAGGTTCAAGGCGATCAACTGCCTAGCTAGCCAAATAGTAAAAAGCTTGTCACATGTATCTGGTCGCCCTCGCACAGTTACGTCGTTTGCGCCCCAAGGGCAGACTGCATTCTGTCTGGTTGCTACGCGGTGACTATGCGGGTACGACGCGTACGCGTTTACTGTCCGGTTTGTAAGCGGCAACGGGCCCTAACATGATAATCAGTGTTTCTTTTGGATATAGGATAGTTCAAGAGGTATATTAGAGGTCTCCTTAGAGGCGGGGAACGCATTGGTAGTACCCCTGGTGTTGCTGATGTCCATAGGCGGCGGTAACCACTTTCCACCAAGTAGCCCGCATGCCTGTTTGTCTGCCGTATTACCTACATAAAAAAAATATCCAAACTCTATTCCAGGATCCTGGTCTGCGGCGACGAGACCCAGAAGCCGTTTCCGCTGCTGGTCTGGTCTCTGACCTCGCGGAAGCTGCTCTACGACCTACGGATCCCGCATCACGACTTCGTCACCTCCAAGGCGGCCATCACTTACGAGGGTGAGACTATGTGACTACACGCGTAGCATGACGGGCCACAGAGAGCCTCGATGGCCGAGCGAATAGGATATCCGACTCATAAGCGTACCGTGTTCGCATCCCGCTGCGGCCATGTATCAATGACTCTGAGTTATGAGTTATGTACATTAGTCAAACACAAACTGATGCTCTTACGGTGAGGGAAAACGTCGTGATAAAACCTGCACATTCAGGCGACAAAATGTGTAACCATGATCCAATCTGGTTAGGCTCCCCTGGTAGCAGGGTCACGGAATCAGATAGCAGTCGCTCTACTGTAATTACCTGATCTGCCTCATCCTGGATCATGGTTAAGGCGGACCCCGGGCGTTCGTGCGCGAGAGCACAACCTTTAACGCCAAGATTATTTTTTATTTATTTTACATAACATGACGGGAGAGGGCGAGATAACCCTCTCATCTATAGCTCTTTCTTTTTTGCGTTGAAGTGAGCGAGTGACAAAGATACTCGTATCTCTCGCGCGACACAGGCAGGACTTTAGGGCCCATACTAGATACCTTTTTTTCTGTCAACAATTTTACTAAGCCAAAATTTACACTTACCGACTATCAATGTACCTGCAATTTCCAGTTTACTTGCCACTGCCCTTGACCAATCTAAACCAGCCATAAGACCACTCTGATGTTCCCCAGGTTCATACGTGTGCGTGGTCTCCCGCGAGCTGGACGAGCCGGGCCCCAACTTCATCGTGGTTTACGACCTGCAATCCGGTACGCTGTTCAAGAAGTGGAAGCCTGGCTGCGACACCACTGCGCTGGCGATATCCTCGGCCACCGGCTGCGTGGTCTCCGCCTTAGCTGATGCCAGGATACTCGTCTGGGATCTCGTCACTGGTAAGGGATTGGTGGCTTTTGACAGGGAACACGGTCTTCCACGCTCGGTCTGTGACCTGTAGGCTGATTACGTAATCCTATTGCCAACGATTCTCTGATTTCAATTTTTTTTAATACTATTTTGTAACAAACGAGCAGACAGCCCACCTCACGCAGCTGTAGTTTGGTAGTCATGGTAAGTGGTAACTGTCGTTCATGACATCTACATTTCATAAATTTAGGTTGCAGGTAACAAAAATGCAGAACCGCAGGAGCGTTGTCACCGTGAGGACTAATATTAAATGCCTCATGCCTGTACTTGCGCTGGCTACCTTATCCATCAAACCGGAAAACACCAAACCATATCCTGACTTATTCTTTAAGCCGGACACAACAATGCAAGCATTGTTGCTTGGCGGCAGAAATAGATAAAACTGGTGGTACTCACCCAGGCGGACTCCTCAGGCTTATTAGAGTCCTACCACCTGATAAAATTCATGCTTGCCCGTTCCCCAGGCAACTGTCGCCTAACGCTGCGCGGCCACGTGTCGGCGGCGGCGCGGCTGCGGCTGGCGGCGGCGGGCGGCGTGCTGCTCTCCGCCGACGACACCTGCCGGGACCTGTCCGTGAGGCTGTGGGACCTGCATTCGGGTAGGTTATTATTCCCTGGTATACCAAACTCTTTGGGCTGTACAAACTAGCGCTTCAGAGACCCTGAACGACGTTGCCCAGCCGACACCCTATTGGTTAAATGCTATAATTTATCACGGAGATCAATGTGGTTTCTGTAGGAACGGGTCATAAACATAAAAACCGAATTTTACGTCGCGGTCAAAAGCTACTTATTTATATATTCTCGCTGTTTAACCGCTACAGGAAACGGATGGATGGATATATGTTTGTTACTCCTTCAGGCAAAAACTACTGGAACTGATTTGGATGAAATTTGGCAGTAATGTAGGTTATAGCCCAGAATCGCACATAGGCTGTATTTTATCCCGAATTTTAATGTGGTTCCTGAGGGAACAGTTTCGGCACATAATAATCGAATTTTACACATACTCAGAAGCACAAAACACATTAAACTACTTTCATGTGTTCTGTGCTCGGAAGTTCCAGTTATGAAAGCTATAGATTGTGCCAAATGGATTGGCAATAGCGGACATTGATCTCTCGGTCAAAACTAATTTGCAAGCGGTTAAAGCGATCGCTGTAACTGTTGTATTCGAAACAAGTCAACGAAATAGAAAAGTTTAAAATAGTTTTCACGAATTTTTAATGAAATAATGCCAGTAAAAAGAGATAAAAGCTATGGCCAATACATTTAGAACGAACTTATCTAGCAAAAAAAAATTCCTCCATGAGTCTAGCTTATACAATGTATGTTTATTCACACCCACTTCACCCAACAGGCAACCTGATAGCCGTGTACACGCCTCCGGAACGCATAACGTCCTGCGAAATCCTGCTCGGTGGCTCAGTACTGGCCCTTGCCCTCGAAAACTTCAAGGACATCCTCTGCGTCAAACTGTCCGGGCCGGAAGTAGACGCGGTGAAGAACGGTCGCGAACTAGAGTACGACGACAAGCCGTACGGCGACCCAGCGAACGAGGGGAAAACCTTCGATGTTCGGGGTACGGAGAACTGCTGATCGTAAGTAGTATGTAAGCTGTTGATTGTCATGTTGAAATTGTTTGAACTAGACTTTATGCGTGGACTGTTGAAGGTAAATATCTGGATGTAGGTAAATAGATAGACGCCAATTGATTCGAAATTATGATGTTTGAAATTTTTTGCGTGGAAAACAGCACAAGAATAAAAAATAAAGTAACTATAGATGTAAAGTAGGTATTTCGGAGGTAATCGTGGGAAAGTTGCGTGGAGAGGTGAAATTAATTGGTTAAACCATAGGATAGAAATCGATCTATGAGGTTTAGCCATGTGCAATACTGTTGAGTGTATTGGAGTTACTGAGTTTAGCCGAAATGGGTATAGGTACATTTCACTATATCAATAGGTATGCTAAAAGGCCATAACAGTCCACTGACGGACTTGGCATCTCGTACAGAACTAATAATAGACATTGAAAGACAAAACTTGAAGTCAGAGAAATCGTAGATACAAGTACCTACTTTGCGGAGCTAAAAATATAAGGAGCGTTCACACGTACTCTCCTGACAATGTGGTGTCAAACAAAATGCTCTTATTTTTATTTACATGTCGTAAATGCTGTGGTTGGATATCGTGTGAAACTAGTAGGATATATTTAACTGAACTATGGGAAAGGAATCAAGGAATCTTAAGCAATTTTGCAGTGGCTTAAACATGCCGAAACAAAAATAAACAAAAAGTAAGAAAAACGTTAATGTTTTGATCTATTACGCTTATTAATTACATTATTGAAATAAAATTAATTGTATTTAGTGAATTCTCTATCTGTAATATTGATGTTTAGATGTAAGTGCAAAATCCTTGTCGAAGAATGTTATTGGTAAATGGTAAGTATGTTTTGTCATTCTTAAACATTAGGTAAGACAAAACATTAATGTATGAACCATTTCGAAAGTGTTTTGAAAAACGATCCTTTGGTAGAACTTTCTTGCTTTAGGTACTAAAAAGGGATGTTAATTTTTAAAACGTAAGGCATAAAATCTAATTAATCAAGCTAAGTATCCTAAAATGATCTAATTGTAAAAAATATCATTACAAATGGAAAACAAAACAGAGCAAGAATATTGTACCCCTAAAATAAATCAACTATGTTCTAAGCTAACTTACTGTTAAGTAATTACATGTATACTTAAGTCAATTCACTAAAATCATTTTCATGTTAGTCCCAGAGCCTCTTTCTTTTAGAGATCACATGCATTAACTAATTTAATTTATAAATTACCTATATTTTTTCTGAAAAGTAATGAATATAGGTCTATCTTCTTTTACATGCGACGTTAGACATGCAAGAGGCGTCATTTTATGTATTTGTAAAGTTAAATCACTTTTAATTCTCATTAGAATCTATTGGTTTATAATTTATCTGTTTTAATCAAATTTTCATGATTTAGTTTCTTATTACTTTGTTAAGTGTTCTATAAGAGCGTCGGTGGCATAATGGCTAGCGGGTTAGACTCGTAAGCAAGAGGTACCGAGTTCGATCCCCATAGTGCCGCCATGTCAGGAAACCTGCACATTAAGGCGCTCCACATTCGCTCAGCAAATATGGGGAGCGCTTACCTATACTATAATCATATCTGTAGAAATTGTATTTTAATCGATAGCTACATGTGTAAAAAACACTGTCCAATTACATAGATAATGGATTATTGATATGAACAACACCTACCTGTAAAATAAACTATGTGTATCTACTGCCGTAGTTGTATAAAGTTTTTAAGTTAACTATAAAAGTTACGTAAACCCTGTCCCAACATAAATCATCAATCAATCAATCTACGGTTGAATTCTGTTCAGTTATTGATGTAAGAAATTACCATGTGAGTGACCAACAATTAAGGGAAACAGATTTTACTCCCATATTCTTAAAAGTATTTCATAAATAATGAGACCAGACTTTATTTTGTCCCTTTCTTTTTTTTTTAGTGTGGTAAGAAAATAAATATTGCTTAAATATTTTTAATAAATAAAATAATCGCGGGTTTGAAGTAGCATAATTGACACAATATGGCTCATGGAAGTGAATTTCATATTGTAGTTACCAAGTAAGCCGTCAGCTGCTGAAGTAAGGGTTGCGTGTACATGAAACTCAAAACATACGGCCCATTTGAGGATAACTAACACGGCACCATGTTAAATGTTTCAGTAAATATCTAGTTTTTAATTATTAATTTGGGAATTGATGCTGGATCATCGATTTTTCGTTGTTTTAACTGGAGTTGACTGGCGACTGTCTTTACATTTTACTGAGTAGTAGTTTGCTTTGCAGCGTGTGATGCGTTTTATTTTCCAGACAGTTGTCGAAAAGTCTACTCTCAGGCGTGCGTTGCAAATTCTAAATAACTTAGACAGATCAAAATATTTATACAATATTTACATTATAATAACTACAATAAAAAAATGTACAATTTACCGTTTAAAAGGTGTAGTTTACGGTTTTAACCCTTGATAAATATTATATACAAATTATATAACTATATAATGTTGCTGACAAATCAATCTGGACAGTATTATTTTAAGAACTCGTTTGTCAAATTGTTTAATACGTGTGAATATTGTCAATATTATTTTTATGTTAACTTTAATTCTCATCGCATCAAATGTATGTAAGTATTCTACAATATTATTGCATCCACTTACTTACTTGTGTGTATAGTTGATTTGGTATAATTTAATCAAATTAGTATTTATTATTCATAATTTCATATAAAAGCCAACTTGTCTTGAGACTGTCCCAACTTTTCATTTTGACTGCCATAAATACTAATATTTAAGAATATGCATAGAGTTATGAATTAGATATAAGGTAAATGTTAATGTTTATAAATACTAATGTTACAAAAACTTCATTAAGTCTAATTTCAATTTCAGTATAAAAATATTTTTCTTCTATTTATTAAACCAAAATAACGTTATGAACTAGTTTGTGTAACATTAGTATTTAAATAATGAGGCACAATAGATTCCTAATGCACAATTTAACTCACAAATTTGGTTTAGTTATTTTGTGTATGAATAAACGCTTATTTTATCCAAAGCTGTGGCAAGCTTTTGACCAAAGCAATCTAATGTTAAATCTAGATTTATATCTATCTTATATTACTACTATAATAACAACTTATATACCTATAAATACATTTATTATAAAAACAAACGGAATGGCGTTCACTATTTTTTTAAATAAGTACATCACGTTTTTAACTATTGGAATCTGTAAACGGAAAATACTACTAACTCGACTTTGAGAGTCAAGCTACTAGCATCGTACAAACGATCATTTGTGTGTTAAATATGTGTGATTATTTATATTCGTTACGATATTAAATTTCACTACGTTGATCACTTACTTAAATTATTTTGTTAGTATATCTAGTCTCGTTTTGCACTACAGTACCTAATACCTATAAGCAGGTAGGTCACTTTATTCGTAGAGCCCTATTGTTTAACCGCTCGCGTCCACGCGGGCGCTCGCCTTCTAATGCCTGTCTTTTCTATCTCCAGTAACTTACTACGAATGTGAAAGAGACAGGTAGCGCACGCGAGTGCTCGCATGAATGCGAGAAAAAAAGAGCTCCTGGCTGTTTAGGTATACTGTATTCCATGCAACTAATACTTTATAAACTCTACTTTGTAGAGTTTATATAGTAATTGTTGCATGTAGTACAGGACAGCATTTTAATTTTTGAACAATTTAGGAAAGCGGGTTATTTACGGATTATCTGGAGAGTTGCTTGGGTCCAAAATTGAAAACGACATTATTTTCTACCCTGTTAACATGTAGGTACCTAGTAAAGCTAGCAAACTATGTTAACATACTTCACATGGATTCAGAGGGAAAATGTAGTTTTTTTTTTGCTAAAATAGCCTAAGTTAAGTATTAAACTCTCACAGGGTAAATATTCTATGCCCAGGGCCAAAGTAACCCGCTTTTCCAGTAAATAGGTACTTACATTTTACCGAAGTCATTTTGAATTTTTAACCGTTCTATCTCGTTACAACTGCCCGAGTAACTCTACCTCAGTCAGTGAGATCTACCATTTTTAATTCGAAGACATTTGTAAACTACGTACCATACAAATACAATACTTACGGTTAGGATTATCTTTTATCTTCCGATTGCCATTGCTAGCTGTAAGTTATCAGTTTTGTTATCAGCCTAGTACGAGTTTTTACTACTTACATAATTGTAGTAATACCTAATACCTATGCCTGTTTGAAGAGTTTACGAATATACTGTTTCGTAATATAGTAATCGTAAACTCTTTTTAAGAATGACATTAGGGTTACAAATCGAAAGGGTGTCTTCATTCTTTATGTCAACATATTTTACCAGGGAGTTGTAATTCTCTTTAATAAAACTGAAAGTCTGTAGCCCGCTTTAAGAGTAGCGTAGAACGACGCTACTTTCCCGAAAAAAGAACCAAACAAATTCTAATACCTAATAGAGGGAAAACAGGCTACTTAGGTACTTCCATTTTATAACGTTTTATACCTACTGTTACTGACCTAGTATGCTTTATTTCGGAATATTTGACCATGGAAATTAACACGTCCATAAGTACTTTAAAAACTCACTTGTGAGAAAAAGTGATATCGCGCAGTAGCACATGATAATTATAACCCAATGTTGGGAATGGGGACATACCCAAAGACTTCAATATACATATAAATCAATGGGACATACCCTATATCTTGTCGGAAGGAGGTAGTAGAGATACCCTATATTTTATGCCAGAAGGAGGGTAGGAGTTGTTTAAACGTCCAATTCTACCCTGCATTCACAAGCTTAGTAAAAACTCGGACTATGCCAAAAGAAAATAAGAAAACTTTTTTATTGTAGATAAATCAGGCTGGTACCTGTTTAGTCCCTGTGTGTACTTATTCAATGTTCACTTTCTAAGGACACTAGATTTCAACTTCAAAAATTAGACGTTAAAAAATTTGTTTGTAAGAGTTGTAAATTAATCATTAAGAGAGGCGTTGTAATCCATTGAATTGAATTGTTAAACAAATTATTATTTATGTATTCTGGGGAGTTACGTATTACTTGATGTCCTGATTAAATTATTGAAAAAAAAACAACGCTGCTTTTTTTTTAATCCTTCCCTTCTATTCTAAATATAGCATGGGGATGAAGAGCGATAGCCCTGTTTTTAAACTCAACCGAAAAAAGAGGGGTGTTATAAGTTTCACGTGTGTATTTGTGGCATCGTATCTCCCGAACGGGTTAACCGATTTGAATGCGGTTATAGCTATTTGAAAGTCAGATTAATCGAGTTGGTTCTTAGCCTTGTTTCATCAAAATAGGTTCAGAAGTT
Source organism: Blastobasis adustella (assembly GCA_907269095.1). Lineage (NCBI taxonomy): Eukaryota > Metazoa > Arthropoda > Insecta > Lepidoptera > Blastobasidae > Blastobasis > Blastobasis adustella. Next base: position 8,177,861 of record OU026132.1, read on the forward strand.
TGGGAAATATTTGAGAACATATTATGAAGACTTTGTTGTAGGTTATCCGGCATCTGTCGATTAAGTTATTAAATATTCTATTTTGCTGGGGTTTGTATATGAAAAGCCGACTATTTCCACTTTTTGATGGAAAAGGTACTTACTAACCCTTATATATCTTTTAAGTCACGAAATACCTTTCGAATAACTTCGGCCATCTAATTCAAATGCTCGAGAATCCTGTCTAAGCAACGCCATCTAGCGTAGCGAGACGGAGCTTAAGCGGTCGTGAGTTATCACGAAAAAAATTCATTAAATATCGAATAGACTGTGTCGTACAGTAGTATAATAGTGTTTCTATTCTCTTTAAGACGGTGTTGATGTTTGTATACCAACCGCTTCCTGAGAGTTCTCAATATACAACGTCCATAGTCCTACACCCTGGCCGAAATCCATGGGTAGGTACTAATACTCCGAGACTGTCTATCACTCCTGTCCGATTTGAGAACCCATCAATATGTTCGAAGAACTTAATGGCGTGAGACATCACCTCTATACCGCGATAGTTGCTGCACTCCAACCCGAGCCCTACCCTTGAAGACTGGACTAGCCTCCATTCGCTGAGTATCTTCCCGATTGAGGATGGTGAGTATGCGGTTATAAAGATTGGTCAGTTGGATGGATTGGTTGGTGGTGATTGGAAGATGCTAACACCCCTCAATAGGCTCCATCGGGTTCGATAGCTTTCAGGTTCTTTATGCGGCGAACACCCTTTTCTAGTTCCCCAGGATTTACCCTTGGCACAAGTCCTTATGTCCGGACCTCACAGGGTGAGGTCCGGTAGCTACACCTTTTTATGCTGCTTGCAAATTATATTGTGTATTTGTGTAACGCAATCTAAACTGTAGAGCAAGTACAGCCTCTAGGTACATTTTTGTAATATTAGCTAAATAAAACACTAATTGGCCGTGTGGTGTCCGGCAGAGTAGAATAGCACCAACCTCTTACACTCATGGGTGTCGTACAAGGGACTAATGTTTTCGAGGCAAAAGATCAAGTCTCCGTAAACTGGAAAATGGGCAGCAGCATTTTCCATTGTTATATTTAAACTCTTCTATCTCCAACCCGCCTGCCAAGCGTGGAGATTATGGCAATAACCTCCCCTTTCGTGGGAAAGGCCCTAAGTCATGCAGTGGACTGTTACGGGCTGTGATGATGATGAAAACACTAATTGTGTGATTTTATGGAACTGTCGGATAATAGCGACCACAAGAAAATTAAAATCAAGCTGATGTTATAGTGATTTATTTATTAATTTAATAACATATTCACAGCAATAAAATTAAGAATACTACTCTAAGACCTGTTGTGTTCAGCACGACTGGAAGAGACCCTTGGACTTCATCTCTTCGAATTCCTTCTCAGCGTCGTATGTCCTGAAATGTTCAGAGATAGGTAAGTATTGTTATAGAGACAGCAGACAAAGTAAGGGGATTATATCTGAGTCGGGGGGGAAACCAACGAAGAGTCTCTAACATTCCGAATACGTGGCCGAATGGAATATCAAAGGTATCCAAAGACTACCTGGATGGTACGACTCTGTTATTTGTCTGTCTGGATAGGTCAAGCAGCATAATTAGGTCTGTGATGCTCTATTACAGCTCCGAGACCTGGGGCCCTATTTCAACTGCTCACATTCACGCGAGCGCTCGCCTTCTAATGCTTGCCTTTTCTATCTCTAGCAACTTACTACGAGTGTGAAAGACATAGGCAGCGCACGCGAGGATCAATGGTTTCAAAAATAGGGCCCCTGGCCGACACTAACAAACCACATCCGCGTACTCCACTCCCACGAAATGAAAATGTTACTATGGTTATAGTGGTGGTGGCATCCATAGGCTACGGTCACTGCTTACCTTCGGGTATGCCGTAAGCTTGTTTGCCACCTTAGTGGTACAAAAAGGAGGGTAATTTTGCGCGTTTAAAAGTGTTTCGTATTGCGTATGACGGAGAAACCAAAGGCGAATGTTACTCCTTAAATGTCAGTCGGTAGCCAAGAAGTGAAACTATGCAAATAGCCTAGAACTCGCTCAAAGATGTCCAAATCAAATTGTCATGGCACCTGTCTGTACTCTACACGTACCGCAAGACCGAGGTCAGTACGAAAAACAATAGGTAATTATTCAAACAGAATTAGATAAACAATGGGTATATTCTATAAATTCATACATAATGTACGTTGAAAACGCCAATGAAATGAAAGTGCTCGGTGGATATGCAAAATTACACGACTCAACCGAGTATGTAACGAGCACATCCGTTGCAGCCTTGGCGTGAGGGATATTACGGGTAAGATTAAGATTCCTCGCCGCGCTAATTTGGTCACGTGTTGCGCAAGCCCCAGGGATATGTGGGAAATAGGTGCCTAAACCTGCCGGTTTCAGGAAAGAGATCTAATGGGCAGTCAGATGTGGGAGCCAACGGCTTACGACGCGAGAATGCCGAAGATCGGGCGAAGCGGAGAAGAATGAGTAGGAAAGCAGACCCTGACAGAAAACGAGATAGATGATGACAATTTATTATATTCATAATTATAAAACAGGAGCCGGCCTTAATTTCTACTTTTAATAATTTCTAAATGTGGATGTATGCTTCTGTTTACATATTTGGCCATCACTTGGTCCAGGCAAGATCTGAAGATAAGACAAAACATGCAAGATCACCTGATGGACAGTGATCAGCACTCATAGACACCTTAGTTTCAAATTACTTATTATTATTTTTGTTGATACTCTTAAGAGTAGTAAGCTTGTAGCTGATATGTCCATTACCACGCACACATGTCATATTCTACCAAATTAATTGATACAAATGATCCTGTCTGTTTTTGAATGAGTTCACAGATCTTATCACATATTCTGGTAATTTATTCCACACATTGACGATTCTAATTATTTTTATATCCTCACCTGTAGAATTCAGCATATTTCCTCTTCCTCTCCTTGCCAACCAATTGCTGGAAAGCAATTCCAGACACACCAGCAAGAGTCAGAGCCACTATCAGGTTCTTCTTGATGGCATTGTTCAGGAGTCCTCGCATCAGAGGCTTGGCAGCAGTTGACACGGCTTTTTCTCCAGCCATCTGAGGTAAAGTTTCAATAATATAGGTATTTATTCATATGATTGACAAGGATCAATATTTATAACAAACCCAATCCACACACCCCCAAGTATTATCTGTGGCTCAAGTGGCCAGAGCGTCTGATCTATGAGAAGTCGAAGCAAGTTTTCTTAGATAGGTAACTAAAAATTATACTTTTTCAAATAGAGAAATGTAAGGTTAGGTATAGATAAGATTGCATTGCAAACCCTACAATTAAAATGTTTTAGAGGAAATATTAAATAAACGTAAAACGTTAATCACGTTGCTACAATACTTAACAGTTAGTTAAAAATCAATAAATGAAGTACAACAAAATACTATCATCCAGGTACTTAATGTCAAAAAAAACTCGCCTTCTAACACCTGTTTTAATAATATAAATTTCAATGTCTTAAATATATTAACTGAATTATGATTTGTGCTGTCAAAAGGAGTAATTCATCAGCAAAATCCTAAATTCATAGATGATATTTTCAGTAAATACTCATGGTGTAGGAATTGACAACGTTCTTACATAATAATTTTATATTTGATTTAGGGCATATTTAATACTAAAACATTTCATTTTAAGGTAATGTACCTTTATATTTACTTAGATAAATAAAATTTACAATAAATTACTTACATTTATTTGGATTTTTTGATGAAAATCACAAGAAAATCACTAACAGCAAGTGAATAATAAGTTCGTTTTCTTTTCACCGATTTCATATGTCATATCTATTCTGTCCGTATCAGCTTAACGTTAACCAATCAGAGGGATCTATAGTAAACATGCTGTAATATGATTGGTTACGTAATGACGCAAACATTACTTAGACCAATGATATCAATCGAGCGATTATAAAATTTGTTCTCTATTTCATGAATTGTTTCAGAGGTAAAACTGAGACCGACTTACTGCCTAAATCTGAATTTCTTCCTGATATCTATCAATAGAATTAGTTGAGCAATACCAAGCCTTAATAATAGTCGATATATACATCAAGTTACATTATCATTTATCCTTCAAGAGAGCGTAGGTGGCATAGGTAATGGTTAGCGGGTCACTGGGTCAGACTCGTAAGCGGGAGTTACCATTCGAACCCCAGTGCCCCCCAGTACCTACGCACCAATATTTTTTTCTAAGTTATGTACTTACATTAGTTAAACACTAATCCATGCTCTTGCGGCGATGGATAGCATCGTGAGGGAACCTGCACTATCAAGCGACCGAATGTGTAACCATCATTCAATCTGATGTTCCCCTGCTACTAGGGTCACGGAGGTCTGATGGCTGTTGCTCTACTATAATTACCAGTACGAATTCCGCCGTGGTCGGTCTACTGGGGACCTTCTGGTGTATGCCACACAATTATGGAGTGAGGCCATTGAGAGACATGGCGAGGCCCTTGCTGTGTCTCTTGATATCTCCAAGGCCTTTGACAGTTTGGCATGCGGGCCTTTTAGGCAGGCTTCCTTCATTTGGTATTCCTGCTGGCTTTTGCACCTGGATATCGGATTTTCTGAGTGGACGTTCTATCCGTGTAGTTATCGATGGCTACTCGTCTAATCGTTAGGCTATCGACGCGGGAGTTCCTCAGGGATCGGTACTGTCCACGACTTTATTCTTGCTGCATATTAACAATCTGCTTGTACCAGGTACCTTTGGTACCAGGGTACCAGGTACCAGGACGACAGCACAGTAACGGATAGATATCTGTCAGAGGCAAAAGCCAGCAGGGACGATATTCAGTCTTGTCGAGAGGCTATGGTTGATCGTTTGGACAAAGCTCTCAAGGCAGTCTCTGATTGGGGTGAAGCCAATCTGGTGGCGTTCAACACAACCAAAACACAGGCGTGTTTGTTTTCCGCCAAAAGGAGTTCATTCCATTTAACTCCAACTTTTCAGGATGGTCCTGTGGAAATTACCGACAACCTACAGCTTCTTGGCGTTGAGCTATCTGCAAATCTCAACTTCGGTCCGTACATCGAATCCAAGGCTAAGACTGCAGCAAAAAAGCTTAGTGTCCTCTCGAAGGTTAGGCGGTACTTTCCATCAAAGCAGTTGCTTCAGTTATATTAAGCACAAGTCCGATCCTGCATGGAGTACTGCTGACACCTCTGGGATGGATCAGCCAAATATCAACTAGCGGCTTTGGATTCGGTTGAAAAACGTGCAAAGAAAATAATTTGTGACCCGCAGTTGGTTGAGGCTAGGCTGCAGAGCCTCGAACATCGGCGTAGGGTTGCGCGTCTGTCGGTCTTCTACAGGTTACATTTCGGAGAGTGTGCGAAGCAGCTGCACGACCTCATTCCGCCGGCCCCTTTCCGCCATCGGGAGACACGATCCGGGCGCGCGCTTCATCCTTATGTCGTGGATATTCCAGCTATCCGCACGAGCCGCTTTGGCTCGACCTTTATAATGCGTACGGCTAAGGAGTGGAACGCGTTGCCAGCGAGTGTGTTTCCTGATCAATATAATCTGGATGCCTTCAAGGCTGGAGTGAATAGGCTGTTCCAAGACGGGCATGATCCATCTTCGACCGCATCGTCACTTACCAACAGGTGAGATGGCGGTCAAATGCTTGCCTTGGGTAATATAAAAAAAAAAAAAAAAAATTAACTCATCTGCCAAAACCTGTACTTTGTAGAAAGTTCATTTAGGTACACAACTTGCTGCATCTTCCCAGTCTATCTAAATTGTGTTAGTTACATATTTATCTTACTTTGTAGAGAGGTCTGGGGGAGGATTGAGCCCAGCAGTTGAAATGAAAAAATTTTAGTTTTTTAATTTTATTAACAACTTTTTTAATTTTAGGTTGTAGAGGTAGGGTAGGGTAGCGTAACACCACGCGAGCGAACGAAGTCGCACCGGGCCAGCTAGTTTGAAATAGAAACAAGTTTCTGTTGGTACTCGTTTCACTTCTGCCACCTGGGATGACGGTGACCCCAGAAGGACCACATTCAATATGAAATACATATAACAACTTTTAAATTTTGGGGCTACTGATAGTATCAATTCAAAGCTTCCGCTGGGGTCATGGATAGAATAGATCCACCAATAATCACAAAAAGAAAACAACAACATATTTTTATTCATTTATTAATAAACTAACTTTACAAATTTAATAATAGCAGAACAATAATATTCCTTATTCTCTTTCTCATTCATAATAATATGATAATAATTCACCATGACTCACATCGCATCGTACTTTATGAATATAATTATATGATTTTAAAATAATGTAGAAACGACAGTGAAAGCAAACTTACAGAAATAATGCACAATATAAAAGAAGTAACTTCATAACTTGCCAGCAACAAAAATGTACAGGCATCTGATTGTCCTAGGTGTATCTGGTTGCTGGCCTCAGCCACGCCGACCAACAACACTCACTAGAAAAATATTACAAATTAACGTAAAGTTAAATTTTATTGTATCAATTCTTTTTTATTTACTATTTCTGCTTTCTATTTACAATGTTTTATAATATTGTTTACATACCAAAACTATATGCTATTTTTCTCGTGTAATAACTCCTATTACTATATTTATAGTGTTAAAAACTATTTGTATTTCTCTTCAATAATGTATAATATAGATTTATCGGCATAAATTAACTATAATTAGTCGAAAAAAAAACAAAAACAAGACCTAGAGCATAACTATACACCCAATATACACAGCTATTTTGAGAGTCCATTCACTATATTTATTTATACAAGCTTGCGTCAAACGTTTATTATATTACAATTATAAGGCTTTTGCATACCTACTGGAGTCGACTCTTCACGTGGGGAGCGAACTAGTAGCGCCAATATTATATACAACGCCAACAACCAAAACCCATGATTGGTACAGAAAAAACTTAACACATAACATATATTAATTTCCCCATCTATACATAAAATTTTACAAGAGATTGTACATCGGCTGCACCGATTTGAAAACTAAAAAGTAATTAAAAAGAAACATTTTTCCTATAAAGTATTTGAAACCCCACTCACCATCTAGCTAGCTGCAACCCGTTCTATTATCTTTTTTTATTTTATTAAATTTACTAATTTAACAAACAATGCAGTAGACACTCGGCACACGTCATAGGGCACAATTTTATCAGGCAATAATTATTATTATATTTTAATAATAAAATATTCTCAATATATGCTATTACACACTACATACGTACTAAACACAGTATTTATTTGTAATGTAGTTATCACTGTTCGATCTTAGAACACCGATTGTCAAAGACGAGGGATGGGTTGAAGGTTCAAAAAATATATTGAAATCAATTATTAATATACATTGCAAAATTATTTTTGGTCATACTTTAACAGATTTAACTAGATATAACATACTACAAGAGATTTGATTTAGAACTGAAACAGTAACTATAAGGCAAAAGGCTTGATATATCGTCGCTTTGGATGATGTGACCAACATAAGTTGGATGTAATCAAAATTTTGCTCCAGAAAATATAAAGTGGGGAGATTTTTGTGGTTGTAAATATGTCAAACACACGAACAAGCGACGATCATTGCCCATGCACTTACAATTCAATTTGAGTAAATAACATTCATATTACTTAGGTTTAGTCGCGCTAACTTGACGAGTTTGCGTTTATGACTACTTGCTACTTATCCCTAATAGAAAAATATCTATACACGTGTACTTGTACAACTCTTAAATTGATAATGATGATGATGATGTACTTGTACAGTAGTGTTTCAGACATATTGCATATTTATCTCCTCACTTTAAATGAATACCAACAACCTCAAACTGACGAAACCCGAAATATTACTCACTCAAATTAAATTGAAGCATGTCATAGGATATATGAAAATATTATATTAACAAATGGCCGTAATGGCTCACGTTTCACAGTATAAGACATGGCAGCCATTGTAGATTGCTAAAATCTCTAGCAGTAACTAACAGAACATGTAACGCGTATAAAAATCATGTCACATCCACGAATTATTGCTTTTATTTCATTATTCTTGATTTAGGAACCGCAAAAGAAACTATAAGTCACCGTCTAACATTTAAATTCTAATAAACGAACCCTTGGTAGGACACAATTTTTTTCGAAGTAGTCCAAATGTAAAAGAAAATGTAAGTATGTAATGTAAAATAATAGACATAATTTTATTTTCGCTAAAAAATTATGAGCACAAAATGCATTTGTGTGCAAAAATATTCTGTAAAATATTTATCACTAAGTGACTGCATTTAAAAAAAAACGTGATTTAATAAATTACTAGCATCTAACCGGGTACTAATCTTTTAAAAATGATTTGTATTGTTTATGTACAGTGCTTTACGAAAGCTTAAATATCTCATATTTCACTGGTTCATGTCTTATGTCCATATTTAATAAATATTTTATAGTATACTTATAAAAAAATACGTACGGTCAAAATCGGGAGACGAAAAAGAAACAAAGATAGGGGCGTCAAAATAAAATTAGTTTAGAATACTGGAAGCCCATACAGACAGCGGTTGAAACACTCAGTCACGATTATTATCATTTTCACTAAGAAATTATTCAAGTTTCCCATTTAAATTACAATTATTGGTCGTGAAATTCATCTTACATTTATAGAAAACGCTACACTCTCGTAACAGCGAGCTGCCGCGGGGCCGCGGCGCCGCCAACCCAAACAACAGAACAACATCAAGACTGATCAATGTAAAATGTCAAACTAGGGCACAAACAGATAATATATATAAAATCTGCAAAACTGTACATGGATTCTGCAATATATAATGTAACCATGTATTGCTAACATCAAAGACGGCAGGCGCCGAGCCTCGCCCGGGCAGATCCAACTACGCGCGTCACGGTCACGACGTCACAAGTTACGTGCAAAAACGTACGAAAATATTCGTTTTAAAACTTTATGCATTCTTTAAATTTCTTTATATCTCTCGGGCATTTATCCTATTATAACAATGTGCCTACAAATCGAGTGCATTTTGTACAATATTGATACAATTCTATTTATACTAAACTAAGGCTTGCACTGACGGGCCCGCGGGGGCCCGGCGCGCGACAGACCGCCTTAACATTACTCAAATTAACTTACACTTAAAAGAACGTCAAGTGCTTTATAGTGAATGGTAACATGATTTGTTCACTAAATAAAAAAAATATAGTAAAAATAGTGGCGACGGTACGCCGTCAGTCGTTATCCGAAACATCCGGCGGAAACGAGTATACACAACGATGCTTTGAACACTTGTGGACAATATCGATAATAACCAACGTGTACCAAATCGATAGCTAATTCACACACACTCCTAATATAATTTACTTTTCTCTAGCCGCACCTCCTTATTGCACGATTTTTCATGAAAATGTCTCTTCAAGTTGCCGGTAAATTTTGAGATTCACAAAAAAATCGGTAGGTGTCACTGTGTCCACTGTCGGTTGTGGGCGGGCGGGGGGGGTGTGTGGGGGCCCTGAGGGGCTAGGCGTGCGGGGTTTGCGGGGGCTGGGGGGCGGCCGCGGGGGGGCAGGCCGCCGCGAACGCAGCGGCCGTCGTCGCCGTCGCCCCCGCGGCGCGCCGCCGTCACTTCGCGTCGCGGGACGCGCGCCGCCGTCGCACCGCGCCTGGCAGTACCGGTCCTTCGCCCACTGGAATCATTTTCTTTTTATGTTATACGGCAGTCAACAGGTAAGCGAGCTAGCTGATGGAAAGTGGTCACCTGTTTTTTATGAATTGTGAATGGTAAGTTATGGTCAATCTACAGTTATTTTTACTTCTAGCTAGAATGTTGTTCGAAAGTTTTAATTGGCCTTCAGTTGATGGCAAAAAAAAACATTATATTTAGACACAGGCTGTCTAGTTTTTGACACTGATAATGCGTCAATGAATTCCTTCAAAATATGACGCCCCATTTTCGTAGAGCGACCATAATTATACTGTCGGTCGACTCGACTGCTATCGAATGGATAACCTTACTCCAAGCATGTTGAACAAAGGGCTTAGTGTGAGTTTAGCTTCGATTTTACTTTACTATCGCGTTTGCGTTTACGTCGAAATTAGTATGAAGAAAACTAGACGGCGCTATACATTTCTTCATACTAATTTTCATGTAAACGCAAACGCGATAGTAAAGTAAAATCGAAGCGAAACTCACACTAAGCCCTATAGTCAAAACACAAGACCCCAGACAAAATCCGACAACAAAAAAAAGCATCAAAAAGCGAACTCACCGGCACTCCTGGTTTTCCGTCTGGCTGGCGCGTGGGGCGGTGGCGGCGCCGGGTGCCGTACAGACCGTCGCGTGCCCACCGCCGCGTCCTTACCCGGCCTAGGCGGCGCCCGGGGGCCTTTGCCACCCCCCGCGACCCCAACACTACCGGGACCCTTCCCCCGCACCTTGCAGATCAGAGGCTCATCACTGTCACTGTCAGATTCCTTCTTCACTTTCCCGTCGGCGCCGGGGGCAGCCGGCGGTTTCGTGCCGTCAATACGGCGTGGTTTCTTCTTCGGTTTGCCGGCGGGGGAGAGTCCCTCCTCGCAGCTGACGGTTGACGCGCATGAGCTTTCTGATTCGCGTCGCTTACGTTTGATAGCTGCTGGTTTGACGGGGGCCGCCGGGGTGGGGGTGGGGGTGGGGGTTGGGGTTGGGGTCGGGGCCGTCGGCGGGGCGGGCGGGGCGGGCGCGGCGGGGCTGAGTCGCGGGGTCCGCGCGCCGTCGGCGGGACTGCCTAACTTCGAACTGGATCGCGTTCGAACACTGGTGCGGGCGACCCGCTCCAGTGCGGAAGGCGACGGCGACTCCGGCCGCTTGCCCGGATACTCCGGCGTCGGGATCTCGATTAGGAGCTGCTCCAGTAGACTCTTGTCAGGAAAGTCCGCTTTGAGCGGCAACCTCTCGATCTTGGGCTCGGGTTTCTCCTTTTCCGCGTCGATGTCGCCGTTCTCCGTGACCGTGACGGGAGCTGGGGTGGCGACGGCGGGCTCGGCGTCTGCAGCAGCCGCCTTATCCGGGTTCGAGTAGGTGTAGAGCGGCGGCGAGGCGCGGCTCGGGAGGTCGAAGTCGTCCTTCTCGCGCTCGGGGTCGGCGCGGTCGCCGGGGTCGGCCGGCGGGGGCTGCGCGTCGCGGTCACTATCCCGGTCGCCATTGATCCGGTCGCGGTCGTGATCGTGATCTGCGTGCATCTCTGCGAGCGCGGCCTCGATGTCCCCTATGTGGGCGAGTCCGGCGGCTGCTGGGTAAGCCAACCGGGCTAACAACGCCGGCGCGGGAGGGTGCGGTGAGGCGCCTATGATGCGTTGCACCGACGCCGGGCTGGTTGACCGCGGCATGTCTAGTCGCTCCTTGCGTTGGGGCCCGGGCGGCGACTGACTGGCCTGGTTGGGGGACTTCTCGGAGAGCGCGTCCATTGATTCGATGCCGGAGTCCTCGCCTTGTGCTTGGCTGGGGCTGCGTGCGCCGAATTTGTCGTCGCTAAGAGCGAGTGCTGGTAGCACTGGGAGTGGGCCGGGTGGGCCGACGGGCGGTGGGGGCCCGCCAGGTACGGGCCGAACTGCCAGGGCCCGTTCGGCTGCCAACTTGCAGTACGACTTGTCCTTCGGGCGGTGATTCCTCCTTGGAGAAACCCCCCCGCCGCCGGGGGACGTCGCGCGAACAACCACAGTACCCACGTTCGTTGACCCTACCGGTGGATCTGGAACAACGACAGTTAAGGGTCACGCACAAATCGAATCACCGATCATGAAATGAAGTCGAGCTAACATGCTTTTATAGACCGTCACAATGCAATCATCGGTCACAATGCGTTGGCCCCTGCCAAGAACTAATAAAGATCAATAATCCCTTGCAAATTCCTTTGGCAGGATATGTAATATTTAATATACTCTGTGACAAGGGATAACACATTGCGACCGACGAGTCCAAGAGCCAAGCGAATCGCCTCGATCGTCGGAGACCGAGGAAGCCAGAAAAATGAAAACGAGCTGTCATCGCTCAGGTGTTGCTAACCTGCACCCAAGTGGCGCCTGTCAGGGAATACAGACCTGGACAGGAGGAGCCGTGGCTGGTCTTCCGTTTCTTCTCGCTTGCAAGGAGCCCATTGGGCGCGGCGGCGGGCTCCAGAGTCCGTTTGAGCTTGTTATCGCTATCGCCGCCGCTACCCACACCACTACCATTACCACTACCACTACCACTACCACTACCACTAGCACCCTTTGCACTAACACTGTCCGTGTCCGATTGCACTGTTTTCCCGTCACCGGGATTATCACATTTCACTTCTTTTGGAGTAGGTAACTTCTTTTTCATCTCGTGGTTGTTCGTCTCTCTGTAGCCCTCGTTCTGGGCGTACTTGCCTTCTTCGGTGCGCCACTCCTTGTCCGCTTTCTCGGAGTCTAATAGCAGCTTCGATTTCTTCTTCAGTTTGTCTAGACCAGCTTTGTTGTTGGGCTTGTAGTCGTGCGACTTGGTGACTATGTGGGCGTTTTTGGATATCGTTTTCATCCTATACACGACGCTCTTGTCGCCTCCGATTTCCGCTTTCAGCTCGCTATCGTAATGGTTGTTCAGCTTTATGCTCTTTAGGTGTATGTAATCGTCAGTCTTGTTTTCAGTACTATCGCTCGACTTCGACGCTATGCTCTCGTCCGCGTCCCTTCTATGCGAGTCGGACTCCTGCGGTTTCTTACTCTTCATCTTCTTATGCAAGTCTCCGAGACCGAACTTCTTCTTCTCCTTCTTGGAGTTGGTGATAACCGCTGAGTTTCGACCTCTAAGGCTTATATGCAGTGGTGGCACCCTTAGTTCTATCTCCGACTGCTTGTCTCCTTTGGGGGGTTGGTTGACGAAGCTCACGTCCGCTTTGTACACGGGTTGGACTATGGGCTCGTTTTTGTCGAGTTTTAGTCGAAGTTTTATCGACTCCTTCTCGCCGGGAGACTTGGGCGCTTCGCCGGCAGGCGCGACCGGCTTGGGCGTTGGCCGCGTTAAGGCAACTTTGGTCTTTCCGTCCCTCACTATCTTATCCTTCAATGTAGAAGGCTTTTCTTTCGCCCCTGACGTTCTTGGCTTCCCGCCCTTCTGCGTTAGCAGTTTATCGTCTCTTTTCACTAGTTTCTTGTCGTTCTTGTCCTCCTCTATCGTGGATTTCGCTATGCCAAACACTTCGGGAGACTCGACTGCACTTTGCACGCTGTCTTTCACTTTACACTGTGCCACTGTCACCTCCTCAGGTTTCTTCTCCTGCTCCTTCGGCAGTGGGACGTCGTCGTCTCTCATCAGAGTCTTGATCAGGTACTGTTTACTCTGCTCCTCGATTTCCTGAGCCGTGGCCTGTGAGCCCACCGTCGCGGTGGCTACGGACGAAGCAGCCCGCACCGGTAGCCTCATGGGCGGTGGCATCGCGTTCGAGTGACTCGGATGGCTCGGATGGCTCGGATGACTCGGATGACTCTGATGGCTCATATGGCCAGCCCCAGGGCCATGTCCCGCCAGGTTCGGTCGGCTCATCTGACTCGCGTGGTTCACCAGGGCCGGGTGGTTCACCTGTACAGCGTGGCTCACTTGAGTCGGATGATTCTTCAGAACCGCGTGGCTCACTTGCGTCGAGTGGCTCACTTGCGTCGAGTGGCTCACTTGAGTCGAGTGGCTCACTTGCGACGGGTGGTTCACTTGGGCCGAGTGGCTCACATGACCGGGGTGATTCACCAGTGCCGAGTGGCTCACTTTATGCGCCTGCGTATGCGCCGGTTGGCTCGACTGACTCGATTGACTCTGTTGACTCAGTTGACTAATAGAGTTCTGGCTCTGTTGGCTCAAGTTGCTCGAATGGCTCGTTGGTTGGTGAGGCTGCATTCTATCTGAGTTGATGCTGCTTGGTGACGAATAGGTACTGCTATTGGTGCTAGGTGGTGACTTGAAAGGGGCCGGTGAGGGAGGCGCATTTGAAGGCGCCGGGGAGCCTTGATAGCTCTTTGATGTCGACTGCGTAGGCACAGGCGGCGGCGGCATCATTGGCTCGCTGACACTGACACTGACCGGTGGCTCGTACGCATCAGGTTTCGAAGGCACTTCGTTGGGGGTACTTGTGTTTGTGGTCGGAGTATTCGCATTTGTGGAAGGCGGGGGCTCTGGTTGGGGGTATGGACCATTTATCGCACCGAGACCAGTGATTTCTTGTAGTAACGCGTCGGGGGTCGCCGTGTCTGGGGCTGGGGCCTCTTGCGCCGGATAGTACGATAGGAGGTCTAATTTAGCAGCGCCATCTAACTCCGATATCGCTGATAGGGCCGAGTCGTCTAGATTCAAATCGGCTCCAAGTGAAGGCAACAGCTGATCCAGGTCACAGTTGTCCGGTAGGTCTGGCAGGGAGAGGCCAAATGTGTCCCGGTAAGGTTCGTTCCAGTCGGGTTGGGACGTTGCCGCCCGGGATGCCGCCCGCTGGCGAGCGTTGTATTGCTGCTGGTACCTCTGGAACTCCTGGAAGGGATTGAAAGATGCCTTTTAGTTTGTCTTTATGCTTTTGTGTTTATTAATACAACACTAGTGATAATAAGAGTTGAATTCTCGCTATTAACATCTTAGATTTAAAATGTTAAAGTTTAAGTGGATAATGCTCACTGCTTATTTCTGCTCTACATTTCCTACTCTGATCTGGGGCTGTATTTTTGAACTGTTCGCCTCGAGTCGAAAGGTTTACAATTTTGATTTTAGACATGAAAATGGCAATATTCTTTAAATCACATTAGCAACATCCAAAGCGAACGATTCAAAAATGCCGAAAATCATAATTGAAAATCGTCGACTCAAGGCGAGCAGTTCAAAACCAGGGCCGCTGCCTCTAAAACATTAATTTATTGTTTATTTATTTGACTGATTCTACTTTTGACATAATGGTCTACTTTCGACCGCTCTCGCTTTTTTTTTCTTTTTTTATGTTAAACGTAGGCAAACAGGCAAGCGGGCCACCTGATGGAAAGTGGTCACCGCCGCCTATCGACATTAGCAACACCAGGGGAGTTACAAATGCGTTGTCAACCTCAGTGTATATAAATAATAGTAATAAAGAACTCTCATTATTATTCGCTCACCTGAAAACTACTCTGCGTCTTCTGATCCATACTAGTGGTCGACGGTGGCAGCAGCGCCTGTAGATCCTCCGGGGTGACCCTCGGTCCGTACGCCGCTCGCGGCCTCGCGCCCTGCTGCCGGTACGGCGGGGGCGGGGGCGCCGCGAACGAGTCGTGCTGGTAGGCCGGCGCTGGGGGGAATCTGGAATGGGGGGGTGGTAGTTGTAAATAGTCGCAATCGCTATCTTAGAGCGTCCGTAGCCGGGCGATTGAGTCTCGTAAGCGAGAGGTACCGGGTCCGAATCCCGCTGCGACCATGTACCAATGACTCTTTTCTGAGTTATGTATATTGTATATAATTTCTGAGATAATAATGATGATCGTGTTTAATCAACGTTATCTATGTCGATTATATGAATTTTTTTTTTCGTTTTAATCGGCTGTTGGGAAACCTCTCATTCAATTTATTGTGGGTTCCATGATAGTATTAGCTTGTCCTTCGGCGTAGTTGAGTGTCAAAACTGAGTGGTTCAGTGGCCAATGCCGGTCCAGGGTTCCCAACTGAGCAGAAATTAAAATAATTAATTTAATTTTCTTACAGGGTCTGGGTGTTCTATGTATAATAAGATTAATTTAATTTAAAAGTATTTAAGTAGTATATCAGTTATGTAGCACCCATACTACAAACATTGCTTAGTTTGCCCTACATACTACTCTATCAGATACGTTGTTACTTATCAGCTCCATTTGAACAACTTACAACTAAACCGAATCCACATAAGTCTACAAACCTGGGCCGTCCCACAACAGTAGCATTCGGCGGCCTATACGGCTGCTGGGGCCCCTGGGGCCTAGCCGCTGGGAAGGTCCGCCTCACGAAGGGGGCTCTGGGGGGCATCGGGGTCGCAGGGCCCGGTGACACGGGAGACCCGGGGGTGGGGGGCCCGCGGGGGGCCGGCGTGCGGGGGGCGCGGTACTCGAAGGGGGCGCGGCCCACTGCTAACTCCACCTGGGGGTTGGGGTAAGGTTAGTTGTTGTAGATAAAGAAGATGTGAAATCTGAGGCGATCACTTTGTTATAATAAAAAATAAAAGGCAAATAAAAAATAATGGTATAAATGATACAAATGCTTACGAAACTACTTTAAGTTTGTAGCTTTAGTGATTTTACACTGCAATGTATATCGATTTAGACCACAACGACGATTTACTCTCTCACATAAATTTGGTACACAGTAGCCAACATAGGATTATAAAATCTCAAATTTAGTTGCTCACTGAGATAGCCAATATCCCCTCCTGCTGGCTGGACCACACTAAGCTAAGCCAATCACAGCGCCCGATTTCGAATCCACTTCAACATCGTTCTGCATTCTAAAATATGAACAACAGGATGACAGAAAATCTCTCCCGCTTGGTGGTGCTGCTGAAGATGTTTTAAATTTATTGATTAAAATAATAGTAATATTGTACCTACCACTGAAAAACCTTGATAATTTTTTCTGGTAAAGCCTTGTAGACCTGTAAAACTTCACAACACAACAGTATCTATGTATAGTATATATTTCAACATACCTGTCCATCCTCCAACCGATCCAACTTGGCCGGATGCGGGGGCTGTTTCGTTCTCGTCACCGGCGCGGGGGGGTCGTTCTGCAGTAGGTTCACTAGTAACGGAGACGAGAGCGCCACGGGGGGAGCCCCCGCGGCTGGGTAGGGTGGGGGCGCCGGGAAGGCTGAGGTGGAGGGGCGGGCGAAGGTGGCCTCTGAGGGGACCCGGGGGCCCGCCGCCGGCACTGGAGTGGCGGTTAGGCCTGGAATACAATGGATCAAATTAGGCACAGACATAGACATTGGCCGTGTGGTGTCCGGTAGAGTAGAATAGCACCAACTTTAAACTTGTAGGTGTCGTACAAAGCGACTAATGTTTTCGAGGCAAAAGATCTAGTCCCCATAGGCTGGAAAATGGGCAGCAGCGTTTTCCATTGTTACATTTATAACATTGCAATCTCCAACCCCCCGGAAAAGTATGGAGATTATGGCAGTCCTGCAGTGGACTGTTATAGGCTGTGATGATGACTTATTTTAACGTCACATCTATAAGCGTTTACACATATTATTAGACTACCTTTTGCCAAATGGGCCACGTCAGACCTTATCGAATGGAGAGGTTTTGGTTTTGTCCGCGACTTGGGCCGCATAAAATTCGGTTATTACGTTCCGGACCCGTTCCCGCGGGAACAACATTGGAATTCATGATAAATTATATCCTATGTGCTATTCTGGGCTTTAAACTGCTTTATGTTACTGCCAAATTTCATTTAAACCCGTTCAGTAGATTTTGCGTAAAGGAGTAGCAAACATCCATACATCCTTACAAGCTTTCAGGAAGTCAGGAAGATCCAAGTCTAGACACACCTCTCTGGCCTCTTCCACACATACATATTCAATTACACTTCGTACATATTCTATTACATTTACGCCGCTATTTTAACATCATCGCCTGAACCATGTAAGCGCTATCCTGTGCGCCCAAGCGAACTTCGACTCTACTACCTTTACAATAGATGCGACTTTCGCTCAATACCAATAAAAGAGTTAAAACTTCCTGCCACGTACTATCATTCTATGGAATGATCTTCCTGCAGCAATATTCCCGAACCAGTAAGAAATTAGGGCCTTCGAGAAATGTGCCAAAGACCAGCAAAGCATTCGCGTCACCCTGGTTTTGCTGATGTCCATGGGGGGCGGTTATCACTTACCTTCACGCATCAGGTGACTTGCTCTTTTGCCTTCCCTCTATTATAAACTATCCGTTCCCAACGGTCTTCACCCGCGCGCAGTTCGGATCTCTGTAAACATTCCATTATCCCGCGGGACCCTATTACTTTTCCGGGATGAAGAGTACTCTAAGACAATCTCGAGAATAATGTGAGCTTCCTACTTCCTAGTGAAAGAATTTTCAAAATTGGTTTATTAGTTGCGCAGATCTAACATACAAACTCACAAACAATGTCACCTTGTCTGTCTTTTTGTTAGCGATAAACTCAAAAACTACTGAACGGCTTAAGTGTATAATTTGTTTAAGCCGTGATGGGTCGCTAGTACTAACTATTCCTCTTCATAATATTAGTTTTGGACTGGAAAAATATAAATAATAATAAACTAACCTATTTAATAATTGACACGTTAAGAAGAAGTATAGAAAATGCACATACCCATAGTGTTCTCCTTCCTGTGTATCACCCGCGCCTGCGTCATGCTGCCGAACGGGTACTCGCACCGGTCGCTGGTCGGCGTGGGAATGTTCTGCGGTATCTTGTTGTCGCGCGGGCACACCGTGTTCGGGCTCTTGAAGCTGTCTCGGGAGGTCGGTGGGGCTTCGCTGGTGCTCGCTTCGCCCTCGGATAGTAGGCGTCCTATGCCGCCCAGCCCGGCTAACACTTCGGGGTTGGGTGTCGACCGGGATGTGCTCGCGTCTGTGAGGGAGTTGGGGGTTAGAGGGCGAAGTTGCTGTTGGCGTCGGTGGCCTAATCGTTAAGGACTTTAAACTCGGAGGAATTATAGACTCGTACCTCGAGGTATAGATAGTTCAACTCAGTTGTGCGCGCGGCGCTATGTGTGCGTGCGCTTGTAAATATACAGCTTTCATTTATGTGGCAGTGACGCGGCAGTCGTCGTCCGAGCAAGACGTTTGCGAGCGACGAGCGAGACGAGCGAGACGACGGTTTACCCACACATAGGGCCGCGCGCACAACTGAGTTGAAATGTCTGTACAGGGGTCGAACCATAGTGCTGCCATGTACCAATGACTCATTCCACTAGCCGATGCTCTTACGGTGAGAGAAAACATCGTGAAGAAACTAGCACATTTAGGCGACTGAATGTGTTACCATGATCAAATCTGGTCAGGTTCCCCTGTTAACAGTGGCACGGAGGTCTGATGGTAGTCGCTCCACTCTGATTACCCGATCTGCTAAATCCTGGATCATGGTCAAGGAGGACCCCGGGCCCTCGCGCGCGAGATTGCTCAGTTACTGTGAATCCCCGAGAAAAACACAGCCCAGGGGTGTTATTGGTAATTGTGTGTGAGTGTTCATTTGTGTTGTTGTAATGGATCAATTTAGATAGAGTCCTTTTTTTTTCATTTCAAAACTAGCTTAATCTAGACAGTTCTTAGACTTAAGCTCCGCGCAGGGATTGTGCGCATGGTGCGCAAGGCGACGCTGAAGTCTGTATGTGTTCATACGATTTTGTATTTTAAGGCAATGGCAATTGTAACACCTGTAACCACCACAAAAAAGAAATATAGTGATTATGATTCCGATAACCCACTAAAGAAGGGTGCTGGAAACGCCTGCTAAAGATCCCGTGGACAGCATTCCGCACCAATGTTTCCATTTAAGACACACTTTCGTCAACAGTAAAGCTACGAAAAAAAAAACTTGAAGTTCTTTGGTCACATCTCCAGAAATGAGAACTCGAGAGATTGGTGATTCAGAGCCAGGTCGAAGGCAGGAGAATATGCGGCCGATCTCCAACACAATGGACTGATCTAATCATGAAAGCCACTGAGTCCACCATGGCCCAATGTGCTCGCAACGTCTTTAACCGGCAGAAACGGAAGCAAATCGCTGGGAGAACAATCCGTAAAGTCCGTGTACTTCGTCTACGCAACCACGACCACTCTGACAAGACTGTTCAACAACTAAGAAGATTCTGATTTCAATGTCGCGTCACCCATAGAGAACAACATTTCTGTTTTGCATGGTTTCACCTACCGTCATACGTTTATTTGGCGGTGTTACTGTTAGGCTGACGCCAAATGAACGTAATTTTCGAGTTGTGCATCGTGTAATTGCGGTCGTGTTTAAACTGTTTCAGTTTTGTTCTACTAAGTTCCGAACTCATCTTGTCTGTCTTGTTCACACGACGATCGTGTGAATAAACTAAAACTAATAAACTAAATAGAACCGATAAAGAGGAAACCAATTGCGCACGCGCAGCAAACTCAACTAAAATTCTGACGACGGTTTCGAATCGGTTTCGGTTTCAAGGGTACGTCCTGGACATATATTTTTGTCAAGCCTACAAAAATGGAATTTGGTTTGCTTCACAAGCAAAGTCTCACAGCACAAGTGCAGGAAACCAGTCCGAAAACCATGACTTTCATTTTTTTCATTTCATTAACTAAATGAAACCCATGAAATAAAGAATTTATTTAATTTGCGGTTAGAAAACTGCATTTTTGCTGTATTTAGGTTGATTACGTACAGTTCAATTTTAAACAACTTGAACCTGCGCAGTAGTTGATTTTTGGGTAAGACGCCGATGAGAACAGAGTGTAATGCATGATCTTTGAAGCATTAAAAAAAAAATAACGTCATAAAAAGCTTTTAAGAGACAAGTAAGATAAATGGTTTTCTTCTTATCGTGTCGATTTACTTAACTCCCCCTTACACTTTGTTCGCCCAGTATTCGGCGACGCATACAGCATTTGGACTGGCGTCGAACACGTCCTTAATTGTGCAAGTTTTAGGGCACAAAGACAAATGTTATTAACGTCTAACGCTTTACAATCTTCAGTTATGTTGTTTGCAACACACTGTAACTCTGTTGCTAAGAGTTTTCGAAATGTTGTTAACAGTTCTCGTTTGAAAATATGGACATGGTTACTTTTGCGTTTATTATGTATGTTCGATTTGATAGTATTGTAATTAAAACCGAAATTTTACTTATCGATAGAAATTATTCGTATGAAAGACTGTTCTCGCAAACGCGACGTCTGAAAATTGTATTTAACTCGAATGCTATTGATACTCACTTGAGACTCAATTGCGACTCCCTTACGATTGAGACAAATGAAAAATCTTTTATCAATAGACTCAATGGAATTGTAATTGACTATCAATTGAATAGTGTTGCCTTCAAAAATCTAACAAGAGGATGCCGTTTTAGACCACAATCGAGTCACAATCAGACTATGAAATAGTCCAATGGCAGTTCAATGGAATGTCAATGAAAAACCATTCGTCAAGCAGAATACCAAAAACAGGTCAAACTTCAATACAATTTTTGTATTGCCCAGGGATGCTGCACACGGACGGACGTCCACCTGATGAAAAGCTGCCACCGTCATCCAGGACATCTGCAATCTCTGATCTGAATCTGAGATTAAATTGAATCATTCGTAAACATTTAGGAGGCTCTGGAAGCACTAAGTGTGCACCTTTATTTGGATGAAATGTTATATTACTCACATTTATCCAAATTTATTCACTAGCCAGACCCCCGTAGTTTTGGTAGCCTGGTGGTATACGTATCTTGAACAAGTCACGTGACTGCGCAGTAGCGACTTTACATACAAATGTGCCTGCGCAAACCATCAATCACTTCGTCATGAAACAAATTACAGCCTAATAACATCGGGTTTTAACTTAGCTTACACTCTGTAATTTATTACTAGTGGTCGGGCTACGAAAAAAAAAGACCCAAATCCATGTACAGGATAGCCGTTTGGTACACGGGTACATTAGGTAAAAAAACATCATTAATTCTTAAAAATATTCCCATGAGGGGAGCAGTAATGACCTCATACATTTTTTGTATGGGATATGAATATTTTTTTAGAAACCTATCGTGTTTGGTATCAAATCAAATGAATGGATGTAATGAATGGAGGACTTATTTGAGGCCAGTATAGCAGTATGCGTTGCCGAAAGCGTAAGGAGTTAAGTCCATCGACTCGATAAGAAGATAGAAGATTTTTAGGTTAATTCAGTGTTAAAATGTTAACTCTCACAAGCTTTTATTAAGGGTCCATTCTAGCGGCCATTTTTTAATCCAATGAAATATTCGTAACGACCGCTATTTAGATTAAAACGGTGTCAAGTATTGTAGATAATATGAACGTTAACTAAAAGGATTTAGATTACTGTTAGTATAAATTTATCGCATACATTCATTTCGGATAATATTCGAATACTAGCAGAAAGTATGCACTTCGAATTATTATATTGTTTGAAACAAAATTTGATTCCCAAAAAACTTATTTATAATTTCATAGTAAAGGTTATACAGTACCATGCTAAAAAAAATCTCAAAAGCCGATTGACATATTTGGCACGCGGTATACGCTTTTTTAAATATAATTTTTATTTTACTTTTCTTACAAATGTCGTAATTTGTCGTATTTGGCACGCGGTATACGCTTTTTTAAATATAATTTTTATTTTACTTTTCTTACAAATGTCGTAATTTGTCGTAAAAACAGTGATGCGCAGCATGGCTCCTCACGATGAGTTAGAATTAAAGGGGCTTCCACACGACACAATCTGTTTGCCAATGAGAGCAACCGAGTTTGTGCTCAACAGTGGGCGCCATTATCGAATGAGGTCTTGTCACTGTCAAAATAACGCCGTTTTATTGGCTGAAATCCAGCTTTCAACTTAGAGCATTTGATTTTGACCATTAGCGCGAGGTATTTTGACAACGGACCTTACTCGCCAGTGGCAGGTCCCGTTCTAATAAAATTTCAGTTTTATTTAATACATAATGATGAACTAAAAATAACAAAATAAACTAAAAATATCACTGTCTACGACTATCACTACATATTATAAAACAAAGTCCCACGCCGCGTCTGTCTATTCGCGATGAACTCAAAAACTACTGAACGGATGTCATGCGGTTTTCACCAATAGACAGAGGGATTCCATGAGGAAGCTTTAGGTGTATAATTTGTTAAGGTTACTAGCCGCGCGAAGCCGGGGCGGGTTGTTAGTTCTATTATAAGGTACAATTCTAGCATTTTAATCCATTTTAAAAATGCGATGTTTAAAAATCACAATGCGAAACGGATCGTTACTAAACTCCATTCATTTCGTTCATTCGTGAATTATAGAGTTAAGCGGTCGCACCTCTGCTATTGCTACTGAATAGCTTTGCTATCCTATTGCTTAAGAGGAAAGGCTGCGCCATTTTTTCCGTACAAAATCGAGGTTTCGTAGTCCTCATTTTCCTTTCTGGATTTTATCACTTGATTTTCATACATAGATAAGATATTGACCATTAGCGTGTCGTACGGTTATTTTTTGGATAAGTTAACTTGAATAAAAGTTATGACCCTTTAATTACTAAAAAAACGGACCCGAGTTTGAGAGATGATATTCCAAAAAAGCAAAACGTACAGACAGATTATCTTAAATAAACCTGCTGAAAAAAACACTAAATCGGTTGAGATTTTATGGAGAAAAATGGGGTCTACAAAACCTAGATTTTCCTGATTTTACATAGTCATAATGCGTCCGAGGCGCAGTTGACCCTTTCGCTCAGTCTTCGGGGGGGTGGAAGCGGGCGGCGCGACGGCGAACTTTCGAACGCATTTTTTCGGACGCAGCCTTTCCTCTTAAAGATGGCAACGCGGCCCAATTCATGTTAGGCGGTCGCATCCCAGGTATGTTATGCCAAATGTGTTCCGCCTAAAAAAGTTCATGCCAAATAGAAGGAAGGATATGTAAAACTAAAATTCTGAAATTCATGAATGCATTATAAATGACACAAAAAACTAATATTTTAATCATCCCAAACAAACTCACCCAATCAAAATCTATAGGACACTTCCCATTCATAGAGCTTGTCTAAGCTGAAATGACGCGCCCCGCTACTGAATAAGTGGATTTCGATGTGTGAGTGCAAATATTAATGACGACACAATTGGAGCGTCGACGCTCCAATCGAACTACGCGTGCTCCTTCGTTTGAGTCTCACCGGCAGCTGAATGACCAATTACAACGAATGTCGAAAGGCGTGTATGTATGTCGAGGGGCGTGTCTGCACGTCGAGGGGCGTGTCTGCACGTCGATGGGCGTGTATGCGCGTCGAGGGGCGTGTATGTATGTAGAGGGCTGTGTCAGCGCGTCGAAGGGCGTGTCAAAAAAGACCTACCGTCGACGTGCGTGTTAATCATGAACTCTGTGCTGCAGCCTTACGAAAGACGACGGCATAGTCGTCCAACTGTATGGAGGGGATATCGAGTACGGCGCGTACATGTTTTCGTGTGGTGAGCTACTTAATATCGTGTGGTGAGACCCGGTGAGTAGTGTATATACGCGTGTGGGTGTAAAGTGTGCGCTTTGCCTTCTTGTAAGCGTCCGCCTACCGTTGGCGTGCGGGTTAATGGTGAGCTCGGTGCCGTCCTGCAGCCTAGGGAGACGGCAGTATCGCCGACCAGCTGCTAGGAGGGGATACCGAGTGTGGTGTTTACTTGTTTTCGTGTGGTGAGTAGTGTCCACTTACCGTCGGCGTGCGTGTTGATGGTGAGTTCGGTGCCGTGCTGCAACCGAAGCGAGACGGCCGCGTCGCCGTCCAATTGCACGGAGAGGATGCCGAGCGCCCGGAGCGCTGGGGCGCCCGCCGCGGCCAGCGCGCGAAGCCGGGCCGCCGCCGCTCGCGGCACCGACAGCGTTACGCGCACCGAGTTCCACGGCTCCACCTGCGGGAGTTCGGTCAGCTCCATCATCATCATCATCTTAGCGTTATGTACCGGTAACAACCACCCCCGCGTGGCACACGAGGGCCCAGGGTCCGCCTTCGTGCGATCAACTCTACTATACATTTAAATTCTAGTCTACTTAGCCAGAATAAATATAAATTAAAAATTCCGCCGAATTTATATGTTATAACTTACCCAAATGTAATATTTTTGGATGTGGTTTTTGTATCCTCATCGAACATTTCGTGGACATTCAGTGATCATGTCATCATGCCCATTTATTTATTGACCGGTCATGTTCTAAGCTGATTTTACAAGAAATTTTATACGCGTAATAACAGCTTACATAACTTGACAGGAATAAGTTGAGGCGCCAATGATGCAACTCGAGAACTACGGCCCTCGGTCTGGAGCCGTACCGCCTAACTCGAATTGAACGTCGCCATCTTGATCCAATACCTATAGAATGACGTCACACATCCTATTCGTACAGACTCAATGAGGGTACTGCGAAAACTTCAGTCTGGTTTTAGGTAGGTGAGCTGTCCCTAACATGTTCTCCCTAATCTTGGCGGGCTTCTCTTTTTCTTTAGTAAGTGATCACCACCCGCCCAGACACCCACAACAGCCGAGGAGTAGCGAATGCGTTGACGACCTTGAGGTCGTTTCTTGGTAGGTTTCATTGTGGTAATGGTCTGGAAACACTACTGCAGGATGCGTTATAGCTTACCTAATCAAAGGTTTCAGGGCTTACCTTGTTCACTTTGAGCGTGTGCGGGTGCGGCTCCGCTAGCAGCGTTCTGAGGTCCCTGAGCAGCCGGCGCAGGCGCGCGGGGAAGCGCGGGTCGCGAAGGTCGCCTTCGCACGTCACCACCACGCCACAGGTGCCGGTGGCGACGCTCCCTGGCGAGCCACCGCCCGCCGAGCCTAGCCCATCGCTGTCCGCTGCCATGCTGCAATTGTAAGGTCATTCATCATCATCGTTTCAACCACAGGATGTCCACTGCTGGATCCGTAGCATGAAGACGAATGGGAGAGAGTGAGATATTTGATCAAGTTTTATATAAATCATCTTGGCGTTGGTTGTGCTCTTGCGCATGGGTACCCGGGGTCCGCCTTGACCATGATGCAGAGTTTGGCAGATCAGGTAATTACAGTGGAGCGACTGCCATCTGACCTCCATGACTCTGCTACCAGGGTAACTTGACTAGATCGGATTATGGATGTATTCCCTCTACTGTACATAACTCAAAAAAGCATCATTGGTATGTGGCGACACTGAGATTCAAACCCAGAACCGACTTCTTGCTTATGAGATGGATACCTTGACCAATAGGCCACCGACGCTCCCTTGGAACAAGTTCTATATTGGGCGACAAAGCCTGTCGTGCTACTTACGTTGGACATAGACCCCAGAACCCAAGCCTTCAAAACCAAATGGCTCTGTGCCTCTGTTATGCCTCTGATATGTTCAATACCGTGTAATTACTGGATCAATAACCATACTTTAAATAACCTTCAACAAAAGCAAATATTGATCTGAATAAATTACTTCAAAAATACCGTGAATGGCACAAGCGCTAGTGATAATAATAATAATTATGCAAAAAAATTATGTAATTAGTTGTAACATTATGTTTGTCATAATTATGATAATTGTTTTAATTTCATTTATTTTCATTTTCAGCACAGGTTTGGCAACCAGGCCTTCCAGGAGATAACCTGTGCGTTAATAGAAAATAATAATACAGCTATATTCGACTTTAAAATTATATGTATCCAATACTCTTCACTATTGAAATGTTTCTCTTCAAATTCCCAAACAATTTTGTAAACTCAAAACCTGTAAGATCTCTTAGTTTCAAAAAATAAAAATAAAATTTAAAGATTGATTCATTCAGCAATATTCTCTACACATCAACAAAATAATCCCTACTGCATTATTTTCCAGTCACAGAATGCATTTTGCAATATGACAACACAAGGTTGAAGAGCACAACTTTTATTGCACAAGTTTTGATAAAAAAAAATTATTGACATATACAAAAACATTATAACAATTAGGCAGTCCGTACTTGTGTTTACGCATTCACTTCACTAGATATTAAAAAATAATATCAATTTTATTATTTCTGAACAAGTCATTGTTTTAAGTGACACTTTAGGTTTGTGGTGATAGGCAAATTTCCCATGCCCAACGCACAACGGTGCACTGTTGCACAAGTTAACTATGGTTTTTAGATAAAAGATCCACATTGTTGAATCATATTTTTATTTTGCATTTGAAAAACATTGTAATAAATATGTTATTTCTTTATAATAGTCTAGGTACGTCTGCAACTATCATAAACTAATAAACAGAGTATAATTTTCAAGGTTACAACTGGTTGCTTAAGTACACATGTGTTTACCATATTACAAGTAATCTAATTTGACAAAAACTGCTGATAAGAATTTCTGATTGAACACAAGTCTATAAGTACAATAAAAGTTTCTTAATTGAATTATTTTTAATTGATAATGTAATATAATTTATTTGTTATTGCTATGTAAAATGCCAGTGTTATTTTACAAATTTATGTCATGAAATTTGGTGCCATATTGTGATAGGAAAGGGAACTATACATAAAATTACCCTAGCATGGGCCTTACACAGGCCATAATACTGAGATTCACATAACTTGTTGTTCTAGATTGATGTTGGATTTGGATACCCAATTTTGATCCTATTTTGTGCCTAAATACTTATAAAGTTGGAATTTGTTGAAACAAATCATTCTTGTACCAAAACAGAGACCTTACAAATTCTCTAACCTAACTTTTAAAATGTATTGTATTCAATAGAATAAATAGAGAAGTAAATAAACAAGAATCAGATTACCATGCCAACAAATCATATCACTTCTAATAAAATTGATCTATTAGTTCTTTTATTGGGTACAATAATTTTCATGCATGGAATATTTTTATAGTAGAAAATCGACAAGGTCGCAGTTTTAAAAACAACACGGCACTTGGTTACACAACGCTTTCACACCGAAATCTAATGTGATATACGTGAAAAATAACTGGATACGGGGTTTTCAGGCGCACGGGCGAGGGCTGTCGCGGCCGCCCCGGCCACCCGGCCACCATCCGCTACACAACTCCGTGAAATTCATGCAACAACGCACGTACAACATGACCCGATTTTGTATGTAAATAAACTGAAAAAAACATTACCCACCTCTCATACAATGTCACATTCCGCTCAATTCCTCACAATTTCTATTCCCTTGTGTCCCAAATCATTATAGAAAATCAAGCGCATAGTACGGTCGAGCTCGGACGCAAGGCAATATCGGTCCTATGGTCACTCAACGTCCACTTCCAAAAACATATGATACACCACAATTCTCTTGCCCCAGATTCGCCCGGGACACTGTCCACTCCTTATTTCTGATTTTCACACCGTTTCACTGGACTAGAAGCACTAGAATATCATTGCGAATCCAATCCACTGATTTATGTTCCAGTGACGCAAAGCTCATATATCGAGACGAGCAGCAGCCATTTTGAAATGTACGGGGAGTGCAGTCACGGCATGGAACATTAGCAAATTACTGCCGTTCCAAAGTTTCGCTACACTCAAAACATGCCGCAATAGTTGAAAAGTTGAATGCGGTATCCATTTTCACACTTTTGATCACTTAACATCACTTCATTTTCCTATTGAAACTGTCCAAAACAACCTATACGACATCCGATAATTCCAGCTTACCCCATTTGCATGACACACATAAAATACCAAAAAAACACTCGAAACACTTAAAAACGTACATAAAATGTATCGCACCGAATTATAAGAAGTTATAGCATCGCTTCAATGTTACAGTCCTATAGAAAAATCGCTAAAAAGATTGGTATATAATTTACAAATAGTTAATTCGGTACGAACAATAACAACGGCCGCCATTTGCAATTTTCAACTTGACATGCGCACTGACTCGAGGAGACAAAACAAACTCTATGTAACTTTGCAATGCAGTACACTAAGTTCTTCGAATGAAGTAGAGATTTTATAGTTATGAACATTTTATAAACCCTTATAACTTATTAAATAACGTTAGACGTATACTTCTTCATCATTTGTATTAATTCCATACTGTTGTATTGGTTAATAAGGCAAATATTAAATTACAGAAGAATACGCTTCATCAAAGACATCTCTGCCAATTTTCATGCTCCATTGATAGTCTTTCGTGATTGGTGGTTAAGATAATCTCTATGTTTTTCTGCTCTAGATGAATATTTTGATTGGATGCCGCCTTACAAAATGAGGAAAACGTGAGGACACGAATCATTTCCTGTCCGAGTAAAAAAAAAAGTAATATTTTCGTATAGGATCATTCTCCCTCTAAGCTTTTCATTTAATTGGCAAAGAATATAATTATTACAAAGCATTAGCAGCAGGTGACTGTATTTTATAAACATACGTTCACCATTCGGAAACTTCATAAATGACGACTGAATGAACGGACACTACATATTCCGGCCGCTGAAATTTTTATTCGTGACAATTCACCACACTACATGACATTCACGCTCGCTGTTCGCTCGATTCTTTCGTATACCTACGAATGCTGACGCGACTGTCTGATCCAAAGGCTCCAATGGCCCGCTTCATATTTTTTTAGTTCGGCTAAATGATCTTACAGGAAACAAGAACAACGCTCTTAGACTGGTAATCGCCCCACGAACAAAGAATTCCCACGAAAGTAAAGACTACCATCAGCTACTAGAAGGGAATGCAATACCGGGATATCGGGATTCCGCATACATTTTGCGGGACCAATCTCGGTCGAAAATGTTGCGGGATCCCGCTGGACTGGCGGGATTACAGAGAAGCGTGGTTCATACGCATTTACTCTGCGCGCAGCGGCTCATGGGCCGTGGACTGGCTGCCTGGGCGCTGGCTAACCGACTCAAAGCTAGACTTGCAAGTTTAACTATCTATATATTATCCACTCTTGGAGATGATCGGTTCGCAGCTTATGCGATTGTGTAAGTGAGGAAATAAATTGAGTTCGCGATGCTACCGCCACAAATCAAAATGCTATAGTTCTTTTGAACGAACCGAATTTTTAGAATTCTTCTACCGCCATTACTATAGATACTCCATACCACCCACAGACATAACAGACTAAACACAAATTACAAATATTCCCTGTTCGCTCGCTCTACAATGATTATAAATCTTGCTATCCCGTTTTTTCATCCATTAGAACAAGTTCACGGAAAACGACGTGCGCAATATTTTGAACGTTCGACATATTGCTCGAGGGCCTAACGACCTGACGTTTCTTTTGAAACATCGGTGTAAATTGTATAATTTCCTAATACAATTTAAATTAAACCATTTAAAATATTGTAATTTGTGTGTAATTTAGTGCACATTTATATGAAAGCGCAAAGTATAGAAATACACCTGGATTAACCTTGCACTGGTAAGTAAACATTCGTGGTCGCGGCGATCGGGAATCAATTTTAGAAATTGTGACAAAAATATGCATCGTAATAGTGTGAATTTGCAATCATTGAAATGCTTTACCTTAAAACAACATGCCATTAGAGATAAATTTAAGATTATTGGCAAATTGAGCAATATTTCGGTGTCTAAATATGTACGAAAATATTTTGATGCTAACAGGGTCGGACTTAGTATTTATTGTATAGAATTTTAATACTCAAATATTGTAAATAGCGATCCACAATTTTATATGTATTAGGGTTTTATACCAAAAATATACCTAGATGACATTTTAAATGTTCAGACTTTTTGAGACAGTTTTATGAAACAACGGATTAATCGCGTATCAACGTTTATTTACATAAATATTTGTTTTTCTAGGTTTCCTAAAGACCATACATGGTGATGTCTCTTCTGGGTGATGGTTGCAAATTGGAAGTGCTGCGTTGTAAACATTTTGAAGAACAAGATAATAATTAGATGCAAGTCCCTTCTGTCCTGGTGCACCAGCATTATATGAATTTTTACTGAAAACAAAGACTGTGCTACCTGTTTAATATATTAATGTCCCTATCCTTTTCATTATTATTCTTTTTTTCATGACTATGTCCTCTAGAGGACATCATATTCAATTTATTGTATAGTCACACCTGTAGACAATGAAGACGCCTCTAACGATAAGTAAGCAGGTACCTACTTAGTTTAGAAGTTATGAGGCAACAAATTATCATTAATACCGATCAAAATCATAACCGTTCTTTTTGCAAAAGCAAGCACTGCCGATTCACGGTATGTAGGATCGAGAGATCGAAAAGACGGTGGTAGGTATCGGGGCGTGTTTATTATAATGACAATATTAAATTGAAGGACAGATTTTAAAAAATTGCGTAATCTGGAGCGAAATACACGTCAGATTTGTTTGTGTTCGTTATGAGTAGAAAGTCTAGTAGAAATGGAGTAGAAAGTCAAAATATAACTTAACTGCAGATGAGCTGCCTTGTTCCGTCTCTGCATTTGCATTAGTGTATGTGTTATAGAGATGTGTGACATTTTGTCTCGTATTTAAACTCGAAATGTACTCTCTGCTTCTGTATATAAAATTTTTTCTCTATGATAACACCATTCATTTTGATCGAGATATTTTAGCGCTAAGAAAAAATTAGCTTAGCTCAAAATCAAAGTTTGAGTATGTATCAACTGAAATCGATCTTGAGTTCGGTTTGATTTAAAAAAACATCAATCTTAATGAGATTTTTATCCTAAGAGATTTGAAAGTTAGCCACCTTCCCGTAGACTGGCAAAATATTTTTTTGCTCTGTGGGTTTACCTTTATTTTGAAGTTTCTATCCAAGCCATAAAATAAAGTAAAATTAAAAAAAAAGGTAACTACGGTACGGCCTATGAAGAATATTTAAGAAATTTAAAAAAGGAATTAATTTGTACCCATCTAATTTCGTAAAATAATTGTAAATTTGTTGTACGGATTGTGGCGTAATTAATGATACACTTTTTAAGTGCTAGACGTTCACAAATTTATCAAAGTGACTAGAGACTGGTAAGTATCAAACAGAATCTCTTCAAGGGAGGCTCTTCATATTTCGTTTACGGGAATGTCACTTGTTTTATTATATTTTTATTAATCGTTTATCACTAAACTAAATCTAATATAACCCGTTATTAGCTCTCCATACTAATAATGATCCCTACATATCGATACGATTCAGGCGACCGTGTAACCGTGAGCTGGTCAAGTCATCCTTTTATCAGTGTCACGGAGGTTAGATGGCAGTTGCCAAATCCTGGATTATGGTCAAGTCAAGCGACTGACCCCAACCTAATATGGGAAATGCGCTAGGAAGAAGACTAAGAATGATTGATACAATTGAACATAATATAGTTCATTCATAGTTTGTGTCATTATTGAACATGTTACATCTTTTGCAACCAGCAACCATGTTTATATTAGTACAATTAATATACTTACCTAATCCATATAAGTCATCACCACCAGTATGACCCATTATTTAAGCCAACTAGTGCACTTACAGCATATTTATTATTATAATTACTATCAACTGGTGTATGGTTTATTTCTGCCTAGGTTTTATGTATTTCACATTTATTGAATATACTTGAATTGTACAAAATTATCGGGGCTTATCACTAGTGATGTAACAAATAAGAATATTTGTATTCAGAATATCATCACAAATATTAAAATCAAATTATGGTTTGGCTGTGTACCATGTATCTGAACATACCTATCACTATTAATGGGGCTTTCCCTATGATAATTATGTTTTGGTGACAGTACTTGTTTCTTTATTTTTCCTTTAAAAAAGACTTTTTAGTACACCACTTGTTGTAAGGGTTCAGACCTACAAGATAGCCAGAAGAACCTAGACCATTGACAAGTAGAGGAATTTGGTAAGCACGCCAAGAGATAATTGAAAAGGCGGAAATGCAAGAAAGAACCAATTTCAATATAACTTTTATGCATTCTAACTGTTCTAATAGCAATGATACCGAAATATTAAAAAAGTTTGATGTCTGAAGTCAAAAATATGAGAGAGTACATCTGTTCCCACCAGCAGACTGCCATTAGATGCGCTAGTTTGCACCTGGGGGTACCAGTGGCGCCCCCCTATCTACTAAGACATCTGAGGAAACATAATAAAAAATTTATTGGGAGGTAAAATTTACATATTTTCCAATTCATAGCTTAATATCATGCTTAATATTGTGGTACCGAATAGACCTCATTACAGTTTTTATAATTCAATCACGTTGACTCGGCATTGTGACAACTCACACGAGAATTGACAGCATCATGTGCACAGCACAGATGAGCCCAGCTACTGGCATGTGAGTACACAATGCGAACAGTTGCCTACTGTCAATATGTATACAGACCGCGGCATGTGTCTCGAACGGTGACGCGTAAGCGTAAGCGCTGATTGGCTGTCATTAGATCCGTGCGCCGATTGGATTGGTCTTATAGATAGTTATATTATGCCAAATTCTTGAGTTTTTATCAAAACTGAAAGAAAGAAGCTGCCAGGTTTCCCACGAATTAGCGCCTCCTTACTATCTTTCTAAAAAAACGGCCAGGATAAGCAATCTTCTCCCAAATTTCGACCTTTATTTCTTTTAGATAGAATGTCAAAATCATAAAGAGACACAACAATATTTCGAGAACGCATGCGTCAACTCATGCTCATACGTGGGTAGGCCTCCCACAAGGTGGACCGATGACCTGGTAAAGATCGCAGGTACCAGCTGGATGCGGAAGGCACAGGACCGGCCTTTGTGGAGATTTCTCGGGAAGGCGTATGCCCAGCAGTGGGCGTCTTTCGGCTGATATGATGATGATAATGCGTCAAATTAAGACCAGTGATGATGAAGCGGGTGGTACATCTATAGTTAAGGCCCTTAAGAGGCTCCTTGATTGCAAAATGTCGCAGTGGTGGTGATAATCTTCAAGAAAGGCGATAAGTCATAACTTATTTTTCTTTAATGCCAATCTGTTTTAATAAAACAATATACATTCCTCTGTCCGATATTATCTCCATCAATGTATTATACCTACGTGAGTGTTACTCTTCTTCACTACTCTTTCTTTGTTGCTATTTGTAGCAGGTTACTTCATGAGAATCTGTTACACAGTCTAGGGATGTCACTACGTTTCAATCTCTTGGGTTGTAAGGCTCCCAGAGCTCCTGTGCCAGTTTATTTACATGTTGTGAGAGTTTACTGTGGTATTTTATGCTGTGTTGTCTTACTTGCGCTCGAGTCGCTTCGTTACGGCTCTCGAAAACAACTTATAGATGTGGGTTGGAAGCGCGAAAATAGTTTTAGTGGTTGGGAAAACTATTTGAGAAAGTGCTGTTGAACAAATTAAAGAAACCCCTCAATAGAGCAAGTGCTAGTCATCATCATCATCATCCTAGCGTTTATCCCGGCCTCTGCCACGGTCCGCTTTCCTACTCATTCTCCTCCACTTCGCCCGGTCTTCGGCATCCTCTCCAAATTATTAAGGGATAAGTGATTTATTCTCCATAGATATGAATTAACGAGAGTAGCTTTCCCGAACATTGACAATTTTTGTTTTCAAAATTATTTACTTACCAACGAATAAACAATCAACAATCTTGCGAAGGTCGTATGGAGCCGACGGATGTACGAAGAACCTATGTTCGCCCTCGTCCTCGTTCCTCGTCGTGCAAATAATTGTGGGAGGCCGCAACTATTTGGGCGACGAGGAGGGCTCAGGGTGAGGTCTACGTCTATTGTACATTTTGTGTGTAGTATATATATTTTGCATATTGTATATTATGCTCCGAAGGGCAGCAGTGGCGGCTTAAAGACGATGATCATAGACAGACAGTAGACAATCCAATTGAGATTTAAAGTAATGGGTTTAGATATAATGTAGTTTGTAATCTATTATTGCGTCCAATATTTACTACACAATTTAAATATTTGTTACAGGGTCACAAATGAGAGATGGCGCAAAGTTCGCACGGGGGCAGCCATCGGCGCAGCCGCGAGCACGACGGGCCACCGCGGTACTCCCACTCCGACTGGGAGGCCAAAGAGGCTCACTATCAGCGCGAACTGGACGAAGCCCGCGCCAGAGCCACCCAGATGGAGAAGACCATGCGCTGGTGGTCCGATTGCACTGCCAACTGGCGTGACAAGTGGAGCAAAGTACGCACAGAACGGAACAAGGCCAGAGAAGAAGCCAAGCAACTCAAGAGCAAACTGGACATACTCAACAAGGAACTGTCGACCCTGAAAACAGAGAAGACCGATCTCGAACAACAATTCTTGGACGTGAAACAGGACAATGAGAAGCTACTCAGCATCGGGGAAAGCAGAATAGTCCAAGCGGAGCTAGTCGACGAAGGCGTAGAGTTGCGGAGAAAGAATCTAGGATATGTATCTCCGAACGAACCGTCCATGCGGCAGCGAGCCTCGCTAGACTCCCACAAGTTTTCGAACGTCGACAATGTCCTCGCGAATAAGTTGAGCGAAATGAGAATAAAGTTGGACGACGCCTGCAAAAGCCTCCAGAGCGAGAAGGACCAGAAGGCATTCCTGCTCGCTAAGATAGAAACCTTGACAGCTGAACTGCACAACACTAAAATGGAAGTCGCGCACAGCGACAGAACCTTAGGGTCGACCGATTCTAGTCACAGCGAAGTCGAAAGATTGCAGAACGAGCTCCAAGACGAGATCGCAGCGAAACAAGTGTTAGAAGAGAAGATAGCAGAGTATAAAATGGAGGTAGAAAGACTCAAATCAGAAAACAATATTCAATGGAGCAAGAGAGAGTTGTTGGAAACGGAGAATGTGGCGATACTTAGGGAAAATAAGAAGTTGTACAGTCAGGTGTGCGAGTTGCGTGAGCAAATCCACAAGTTAAATAGAATATCTGATGGTAATGCATATGTGAATGACCACAGGGTGGACTCGAATGTGTTGTATGTAAGGACGAGTGCCAGTCCGCGGTCGCACGGCTCCAGCAATGGATCGTCTGAAGCCAATTTGGCGCAGTCGGACGCCAAAACTAACACGTCAGGTGAAGAGGAGGAACTAGCTATAGTGGAAAAGGAGAATCGATAAAATAGTTACATTGGAAATCCCGATTCACTACTCACTAATTTAGTTGCGAAACTATTAAGAAAAAATCGAAAGGTGAAAGGGTTGTGTTTAGTTGTATTGGTTCAGAGAATCTACTTCATTCCCGTAAACGAAAATGTGAGCTGCTCTCTTCTATTTTGTAGGAGATAATGCAGTTCCTTAGTTTCGGAATATGGACTGCAGGGTAGGGCGCCTAAAGTTATTCAAATTGATTGAAGTAATTTTTAAAGCAATATTTTTAATCCTGAGCAATTTAATATTAGACGTGTCAATAAGCATTTAAGTTTTACAGTCACCATTCCAGTGTAAAAATTCCATAACTTGAGTTAAAAGTAGAAACACGGTTTTAAATTTTTTGGCAGACTTTGACACTTCGAAATACTTTCGAATGCATAGAAACTGATGAAAACGAAAACAAAACTGGTAACTCCATTTTTTAAATGATATCTTTGGGTATACATGTCGTTAGATGGTTTATTGTAGTCAGTCGCTATAAGCGAAGGTAGTGCTAACTGTGTATGTGGAGTAGAGTAGTAGAATACATGATGTTTCTATTCTAGTTCTACCATCCTAGTCTGTTTTTATTTTATAATGTTTTCTCAGTACTTGTCTCAAAAAGGCAACTTACATTTAGGACGTAAGTTCCAACTTTTTTCACAGGTCATTCTCGCAACTCATTACTATCGTGCTAAATTTGCTGAAATTGTATAACAAGAACAAATTTTACTTTCAATCATCTTTATCATCTTTAGCGTTAACGTTTCGGTTGTGCTCTCGTGCACAAGGGCCCGGGCTCCGCCTTGATTTGGCAGATCAGGTAATTTTACTTTCAACATGTGGTTTAGTTTAGTAATATTACATGTTAGGGTTCGTTGTTTGGAGTGAAACACTACACAGGTTCCGAAGGTTCATTCTCTTCCAAGGTTACCACTAATTCCACGTCAAGCTGATCTTCCACAATCGCAGGTATCTCGTAGTTCGTAGGTATCGCTAACGTAGGATGTCGCAGGAACACGCAGCGTCAGCAATAGCTGGGTATTCGCTCTGAAATTATCTCTCCGGTAGTCAAAACTGAACTCTCTCGCGCTACGCCGGCTGCTGTTTTGCAGTTATTTTCGTAACCTAAATAAAATTCTAATCACAGCTATAATTGATGCGTTCGAAACAAGTTGTGAAATTTCGGTTTCTTGACATCATAATTCACAAAAAAATGAGATTTAAAATGGTTGTAATTTCATCAACTTGCTTGACATGCCTCACTGGTAAACAAATTCTGAAGTCCGCCTTTGTACGTAACAGTGCGAATTTGACGATCCTAACGTAGCATTTGCTAAAATAAATGACACTTTACGGTAGTGGATCGTAGTCGATGAAAATTTAGCCTAAATCTTGCTTTTTTGTACCTAAACTCTACACACCTTTGGATAAATTACTTTGCATTGTTTATCCTATTATGAATCCCAATATGGAGTTATGGGGACTTAACGCCATAATCTTTTCAGGATCTCACTGAAACTAAAGTTCGTTTACATGAGTAGATTTACATTGAATAGTGAGTCATCAATGCGACTGCAGTGGAGTAAAAATTATTTTGAAAACATTGTATATGCTTAATGATAGTAAGATCAACCTTTAATTTGACATTAAAATAATAATGCTGCTATCAGCGTATTGCTGTGTGAATGACATAAGGACTTACATACAAGGACTTACTCATATTATTTATATTTTTTTATTGTAACGACTATAATATTAACCGAGACTGTAACGTTATTATGACGCTTTGTAATATATTTTAATTAGTTTAAGTTCTATTTATTATTCCAAACTTGCCTTTTTAAAATTGGAGAGTCAATTTTTTTAATAGAATTTTATGTATAGATAGGTAGCCTAAAACGTATGTGTTGATTATGGAATATGATTGAAAATTAATTCTTATTTATTATGAAAATATCTCGGTGCCAATAATAATTATTAAGTATAATTTTGTAATATCATTTTTTGTAAATGGAGGCCTAAATACGAAATGAAGTGCAAATCAGTAAGTGTCCTAAACCCGAATGATATTAGAGTACCTACATGTATAAATGAGACTATGTATTATTATTATTAATAAAAAATGTGGTTGTACATTATTTATATTATAGTTGAATTATTTTCTATATGTTTAGTATAGGTACGGCATACAAACAGGCAAGCTTGCCTAATGGACAGTGGTCACTGCCGCCTATGGACATCAGCAACGCAAAGAGCGTCACCAATGCGTTGACCACCTAAAGAGAACTATATACTAGAGATGGGCCGAATGTGGTTTGAACCGAATACGAACTTCGGCCGAACATTCGGTTATAATAAAAAATTCGGCCGAATTTCGGTACAATTCCGATGCGCTTTCTCGAGAGTGACACGACGTGACATGTTTACGCATGTACTTTACGTTATCGACGTGTCGCGTGCGTTTATTTACAATAAACAAAATAATTGTTTTTAAGTGGATTAAAGTGAATTAACGTGGTTGAAAAGATGAGTGGAAGGAAAAAGTCAAGAATTTGGGCATTTTATAGAGAAACTGACGAGCATAATAAAGTAAAATGTACTCTTTGTGGTTCGGTGATATCTCGTGGTGGTAGTAGCCAATTACAAGCGACATGTGGACTTGCATCAATAACATGCAGTGCTTCTTAAGTTTTACTGCACACTGGCTTGACAACAATTTTGTACTGCAACATAGGGTGCTGCAAATGAAATCATTTTCAGAGCAGCATACGGCGCAAAATATTCAGTGTGCGCTAGAAGAAATAGCTGAGTCATGGAACATCTAAGACAAAATTAATGTTATCGTGACAGATAATGGCCGCAACATCGCGAACACTGTAAATGACAGTCGTTTTGTTGGAAAAACATGCAACATTCACACTTTGCAACGAGCTATTCACGGTGCCTTAGAAGCGCAAGAAAATGTTAACGAAGCCATAGCGGCAGGCCGTCGTATTGTCACTCATTTCAATCACTCTAAAACGGCTCAAGGAAAATTGCAGCTAATACAGACTGATCTCAATGCACCCAAGCACAAGCTAACTCATGACGTCAGCACCCGATGGAACAGTACTTTTTATATGGCTGAGAGGTTGCTGAAGCAAAAGAGGGCGATTTCGTTATACATATCTGACAACAGCGGATCAGCAAATTTTCAAAATTTGACAGAGAGACAATGGGATCTTCTAAAAGAGTGTCTTGCCTTACTCCAACCTTTTGAAGAAATCATAAAAATGGTCAGCTCCACATACTCCTGCATATCAGAGGTCTTACCAAACTTTACGATTCTTT
This sequence comes from Blastobasis adustella, assembly GCA_907269095.1. Classification (NCBI taxonomy): domain Eukaryota; kingdom Metazoa; phylum Arthropoda; class Insecta; order Lepidoptera; family Blastobasidae; genus Blastobasis; species Blastobasis adustella. Next base: position 8,217,026 of record OU026132.1, read on the forward strand.
CCAAGTATTTGACCAAAGAAGAAGTTCAAGCGGTCTGTGCTAATGTGAACACAATGCGTTTGTCCCTAAAGGAAGGACTGGATAATCGTTTTCGGCGGATTGAAGATGACAAGTACTACACCCTTGCAACGTTGATGGATCCTCGCTACAAAATGAATTTTTTTACACCGGGTAATGCACCAATGATAAGGCGTACCTTCCTGGCAGAATTTGTAAGACGGAGTGAAGATATTGGAAATTCGAGCAGTGATGAGGAAGTTGTCCAGGCAGCACAGAGGTCCTAACCATCCTCCAATAACGAAAACATACGCAGAACGTTCTGGAGCTGCTACGAGGAACTGGCGGCAGTAAAGTTACCCAATATAGAGGAAACCAAAAGTCCCATTGCATCAGAGCTAAACAGATATCTTAATGATGTTCTACTGCCCAAAGACTTGTGTCCATATGACTGGTGGGCTAAGAATAAGGACAAGTTCCCTAATATGAGTTACTTGGCTAGAATTTTTTTGTCTACTCCTGGAAGCTCTGTATATTCTGAGCGACTTTTCTCAGAGGCAGGCAACGTGTATGAACAAAAACGCAACAGGCTTCTGCCAGATAATGCCGAATCTTTGGTGTTTTTGCACCATAACCTGCCTCTTGTAAATTTCAGATACTAATACAGAGAGTAATAACAAATTTTCGATTTTCATCTGGTTATTAAAAAACATGCTTTCAGAATTCGAAAATTCTATTTGATATTCTGTTCGTGAAATAAATAAAAAATTACAATCAAACCTAATGTTGTAATTGCTAATGTTGATTTATTTTGTTTAAAGGTAGAAAAGTTACTCATTATAGTTTCTAGTTACTGTTATTTGTTAGAAGAATACTGTTTATTTCATTTTTGTTTCAATGTGATATCTATGTCAGATTGAAACAAAAATGAAATAAACTAAGAGTAGAAGATTTAATTTTTATCAAATTGTAAGTTAATGTTCAGTTGTTAATAATGTTCCTACTAAAATAAATGACCATGAGTGAGTATATAAAGGCCTAATTTTTATTTAAAGGTTATAAAAGTTACTATGATATACAAATGGTGCAAGCATGTAATTTATTTTACTTTTTCTTGCACCGAATATTCGGCATTTTACCCGAATTTCGGCCGAATTTCGAAGTTCGGTTCAAGCTGCCGAAATTCGGTTAAACCGAATGCAAAACGAATTTCGGCCCATCCCTACTATATACCTATATCTCTTGAAAACTATCCCATGTCAAAACTACAGAAAACAAAACAGGACCGTCACCGAAAACGGTAGTCCGGTTATCCAGAACCGAACCGGACCACGGGCAAAGAGCGAAGGAATCGCTGTGACGTTCATTCCACACCCGAAATAGTAGTACGAGCAAAAAACTTTCCCTCGAATCGATCGCGTACACGCTAAATAGAGTGCTACCCTACACTACGTAGTAAGAATGAGGGTACCTACACTACGTAGTGAGAACAAGAGTACCTGCGCTACATAGTGAGAACGAGAGTACCTGCGCTACATAGTGAGAACGAGGGTACCTACGTAACGTAGTGAGAACGAGAGTACCTACGCTACGTAGTAAGAACGAGGGTACTTACACTACGTAGTGAGAGCAATAGTACCTACACTACGTAGGGAGAACAATAGTAACTACACTACGTAGTGAGAACGAGGGTACCTACACTACGTAGTGAGAACGGGAGTACCTACACTATAGTGAGAACAAGAGTACCTACACTACGTAGTGAGAACGGGAGTACCTACACTATAGTGAGAACAAGAGTACCTACACTACGTAGTGAGAACGAGAGTACCTACGCTACGTAGTGAGAATTAGTAGCTTGTTCTCTCATAATCATTGTACAGCGTGTAGTACCCACAGGTATCCAAAATAGCTTAAAACAGTCAGTAGTTCCAATTTTCTTGTCAATATAAGATCGCGGAGACAACAATAAATTGGTATGGCACGCTTCTGTACGGAGTCAAGAGAATTAAGCAGATCGGCAGTTTCGCAGGCCCAAAGAAGGGACCAACACTCTATATGTAAAAATATCCTGCGTCTTGTATAGCAATACGCTCTGCCAAAGGATATGGCATCGCCTGGATCGCACTCCCAAGCTTTTTCGAGGCTAATTTGGCCTTACCTTCCAGGTGGCTCCGGAACCGCACGCCGATATGTCGACACCGAGGATCCCATTCCTTTGTGAGATGGACAGTGATGTTCCTTGGAACTGGGACTTACACCTTACCAGTTTATCGTACTCATTGGATTGCAAATATATATATGTAGGATTTTTGAAAGACGGCAGGTGTAGGTAGGATGCGGTAAGCCGAAGACGGCTCATTGGCGCTTATTGAGGGAGGTCTACGATCAATACTGATGCTAAAATAAAAGAAATACTATTTTCATCTACAATTTGTATTTACACTTAACTGTAAAATGTACTTATTTGCAACAAACGGTAGGTAGCAGTAATAAATAAACATTTACATTACATACACACAAATCTTCACGCTTTTTCCCGTAGGGGTAGGCGAAGGCTACATCGTTCCACATAAACATTTATGAACAAAATAATATAAACAATATCCCTGTTGCTGAGCGCGTCTACTCGACCATCGTCGCGCGCGCAGTTATTCTGCGCTAGGATCACCGCTCAATAGGGCTATAGATGAGTATGAAAAGATGAAAAACATTTATCCAAAACTGACGATATTTTCCATCTTGACCGCGCACCCTTTCTGAGCAGGGTTCTAAAGCTTCTACAGTCACGGTAAAGGACGATGATTGCGACGTGCTGTCACTATTATCTGTGATCACTTGGGTAGGTATAGGCATACACATGAACATACACACACACGTACACATACTCACGCATTACTTTTTACCATTATATTATTATTTTATCCGTAATTACTGAACAATTCATGTTTTGGTATAAATACTAGCTATATGGTACTCTTAGCTTAACTAATCCCTTTTGTAAATTGCAGTTTTGTAATTGACAGTACTACTTATATATATATACCTGATTGTAACCAAATATGATTGCTATTAAACTGTAAAATAAATTAATAAATATACAACTCCTATGGAGGGTTTCTATACCTTTGGCCCTCGGAATACTTAAGCTAGATAACATGACATCTCTTATTGTACATCTACGTTGTTATTAAAAAAGAAACTAATTACCATCAGGTAGGCGCTTTTTAACATTAATTTTTTGCACCTCAATTTCTCAACAACCCCTGCACGGCTAGCACAAGGGTGTCCGCGAAAAAGCCCGAGAAAGCGTTTGTTTCCTTCTCTAAATACTAAGATGAAAGAGATAGCAATACGTATGTCGCGTCTTTTCTCGCTTATCGCGCCCGAGAGCAACATGTGCTAGCCCTGCTGGGTTCGCGTACCTGTCAAATCTTTTCAAGGCATTAATTTTTTGCACCTCAATTCCACAACAAACTTCAATTTTCATGGAACATTAATTATTTACACACATACTTATATCACAGATAAATCATTGTAACTCTTTGACGTTAGCTACTGGCAGTATGCCCAATTTTTTAAATTTGGACCGCGTTCTTGACTTGACATGCTTTCTAATTTGCTCTTCTACTTCTCCTACCACATTTTTCAGCTTTGATATCCTAGCCATGCCTGTGTAAACGCTGGAACACTCTCCCAATTCATGTGCAGGATCAATTTTCCTAATGCTCACATCCTTTAGCTCCCTGATTCTTTCATGAGCTTGCGCGTCGTTGTTCGTTTCCTTTCTTACGCTCCTTAGAACAGGCTTATTCTTTTCAATTTCATATTTTTTAAAATTATCAATAATTTCTATTTCAATGAACTTGTCCTTGTCTCCTCTTATCAGGATCGGTAGAGAATCAATTTGTATATTGATTTCCTCGTCCTTGGCGGTACCTTCGCAAAGGACTTTGCTTCCATCGCTGGTGGTTGCTATAGGTGATTTTGGTGGTATTTCTATCTCTATATCTGTTAGTAAGCTTTTCTGATCTGTTTGTTCAGACTCTTCTTCTTTAACCTCGGTCTCTGGGTCCGAAGCCAGACTGAGCTTATCATCAGAACTGCTACTAGAGCTACTGCTTTGTTTTCTTTTACGTCCTCTTGGACTGATTTTGCCTCTTCCAAATTTCCTTCGCAGCGACTTCATTGAGGGTTTCTTGGGAGTGTACTTGGCGGAGCTTGGCGATGTTTGTGGCGCATTTTGGGATACTGGCTTGGTTTTTCTGTGAATCAAGAAACATAAGCAATTATTATACATGCTATGTACGATTCCTGTTGTGTCCGGCAGACTAGAATGAGGGCGCCACTAGCGAGAAGGTCCGTTGTCAGGATACCTCGCGCTATTGGCCAGAATCAAACGCTTTAAGTTGACAGGTGGATTTCAGCCAATAGAACGGCGTTATTTTGACAGTGACAAGACCTCACTCGACAGTGGCGCGCACTGGTACGCACAACGGTTGCCCTCATTGCACTAGCCCCCTTAATAATAGGTGTTGAAGGCGACCAAAGGCTAACCAGCTGGGAACTCCAAAGACAACGTTTTCTGTGTAATTTAGGCACTGCGATCTCAAGAGTATTTCCCTAGGACTACGTCCATAGGCTACGGTGACTGCTTACTATCAGGCAGGCCGCAAGCTTGTTTATCACCTTAGTGGTAAAAAAAAATAAAAAATAAGGAGGGTTGTCAGGCCGGGCATAAAATCCGTAGGCTCAAGGAATGTACAGAATGCATGATCATGTCACAGCGCACCACCGAGGTGCAGGCGAGCGCCAAGCATCAAGTTGCTAGTACGGGATGTTAGATTGAGGGAACTGTAGGAACGATGACTGGGAGAGGGAGAGAAAAATTCGAAATAAGGAGAATTTTTGTGTACAATAAACTATTAAATAAATAAATTCATAATCACAGTCCTAACAGTCCACTGCAGGGCTTAGGGCCTCTCCCACGAAAGGGGAGGGTATTATCATAATCTCCACGCTTGGCAGGCGGGTTGGAGATCTCAGTGTTTAATTATAACAATGTAAAATGCTGCTGCCCATGTTCCAGACTACGGAGACTCTTAATCTTTTGCCTCGAAAACATTAGTTGCCTTGTACGACACCCATGAGTAAGGGGTTGGTGCTATTCTACTCTGCCGGACACCACACGGCCAAAATAAACAAATTAATGTCGCGTAATTACACCGTCCGGGGTTGCCAATCGGCTTTCGAGACAGTCTCCGGGTCCCCCTCGAGGTCACGGTAAATCCAGGCCAGGTATACATATACACCAATATTTAATGTGAACAAATTTTAATGAAACAAAGCTTAACCGTCCCGATTTAACTGTCTTTCAAATAAAGGCAACCGCATCGTAATCGATCCATCTGTTCGAGAGCTAGGATGTATAGGAAACATATAAATAATTCAGCCCAGCAGAGGTATCGCCTACCTCCGATAGTACGCCGCCATTTTGATGCAATTTAGTTTAAACCAATCGCAGCATGGCAGCTCTGGCTTGTTGCGATTGCTCCTTACTCAATTGCATCAAGATGGCGGCGTACTATCGGAGATCGACGGTACGGACTTACCTCTCCTCAATCGATGTCAGATATTTCATGCCCGGCACCGCGGTCTTCATGGCGCGCTCTTTGATCGACTGGACCGACGTCCCCGGATCAATTACTGGGTTCCCTGAGAAGACAAACCATGGAACAATTTTACTAGGCGAGATGACAGGTCAAATGCCTGGTTGGTCAAATAAAAAGAAACTAATGGTCCATCTTCAAAAGTTAAGCCTCTCCCAGGCAGCCGCGACAAATTCAATTTCATATCACGCGTTGTTGCTAAATGCGTTCGCGTACTTGCCACACTGCTGCGTTTTTTTAGCGGATACTGAATATTCGGCCAGACTACAAGGATATCCGGCGGCCGGATATTCGGCAGGACATAGTCTCTGAGAAATTAGAAATCTCGGAAATTAGAGGACTGCATGTATTTACGTGATTTCAAATGCAAAAGTCTGGTAGCTGGATATTTGGTATCCGGTATCCGGCCAAATAACTATCCATTTCACCTCTACTATGCTCACACATGCAACAACGCTTGTGAATAGAATATGTTGTTCTTTTTACAAGATTTTATTCAACTGTATGAATTCCTGGGATTTTGAAAGCCTAATTTGACCTTACTTCCCGGCGTTCAATTAAGCTGAAACTTAATATAGCTATGTAAGTTGGATGGACTCGGAGGTCAAATGACAGTCGCTCCACTGTAATAACCTGATTTGCCAAATCCTGGATCATGGTCAAGGCGGACCTCGGGCCCTCGTGCGCGAGAGCATAACCGGGACATTAAGGTTAAAATGATGATTTTATGTAACTTGGATGACAATGCATTAATATGGTACCATGGTGCTGCTCTGATGATGGAGTCGGAAGGTGGTCATAGGAACTAATGAACACAACAAGCTAACCCCATCGTGTTTGGGCTCTTTGGAATGGTCTTGATTAGTACTATAACCCTATGATATTCAATCAAAAGCTGCGCAATAAAACTTTCAGCTAGGGAAGCATTAACACTTTTGCTGCGGTCGACGCAACAATTGCGTCCGAAATCGGCGCTACGCGTGTGCGCACGACGCACCTGGCCGGTCCATTTAATACGCGAGTATACTCTGTAAATACTCTGGTATTTGAGTTAGCAGTGGATGTGATAACCATAACAGAAATTAAAATCTTACCGTCGTTCAACCACCCATTGATTAGCCTTTTGAGAGATGTATCCATTGTTTCTGGCAAATTAGTATTGCAGTAGTGCAAGCACGGCTCTTCCTTTGCTGTAACGGAAAGCATTTGGATAACAAAATAACTCTGGTGTAATGGACCCTGTGGCCAAAGCTGGAAGTAAGTGTCACTATTTTTAAAATGTCATGTCAATTTCGACAACAGCGACAACAGTCACAGGGTCAGTTAAGCTTGTTGCACCTTAGAATTATCTAGCATCATAAAGCACAATATGACGGATAGGCAAGCTGACAAGCCTGTTATCGCCATAGATTGAAAATAAGGAATGAATGAATGGACCTTATTCTATGAGCAATACATTGCACTTTGACTTGCTCTCACGCTTTTTGCTTTTGAATTTAAACGACTAAATTTAGCCAAGTGTAATAAGCCCTTTAGTCAAAATAAAACCCTGTCCTGTCATTTGCTAGAATCGATCTGCCATTATTTTGACAGCAGACCTTTTTCGCCTCAGTAGCGCCATCTGGTGGAGTTTGAAATCGTAAACACCCCAAAAAGACAGTTTCATCTTTAAAGTCCCGTAAAATCTTTCAGTGAGATATCAAGATACAGATATCAAATTCTTAATCGCATTTAAGCTTAAAGTAAACAAAAAATGACATACAAATAGACGTTAAACGTCATTCTTAAATGTGTTTATGAATTTGGTGCAAGTCAGTCTTAGAAACTAATAAAAGATGTCGCAGTATTCGCTTACCAGAGGCAATTTTAGACTTGGCCTCGCCATATCGCCTAGAGACCGCATTCAGCTCCTTAAATACATCTATCTCCGCGTTTTGCCTGAACAAAACTCCCTTGGGCCTGGCACCGAAATGGTTCATGCCTGTGCAACCTGGAAACAATGACTAGGTTAGACAGACAGATAGTTATTTTAACTGTGTGGCGTCCGGCAGAGTAAACTTATACTTTAATATGTACAATAATAGCATAAAAATAACACAACAATGTTATGCATATTCACTACAAATAAATACGTTAATATCTTCTAAATCTAGTCTACTTCTATCTCTTCTCTTCTTATTGGAAATACCTAAATGTTCAACAATAAACGATATTCTATTCTACTTAGTAGTCCAAGTCTACTTAGTATAGAGTTCAAAAATAATCAGCTGATTACTCCCAAGTGTCAATGACCTCTCGGTCAGCCGGCAGGTAGCATTCTTACGACTACATTTTTACATTACCACTAAACTTAAAGGTCACTATCGCGATGTTTGCAACAAATTGCGAATTTGACCAGCTCCTCTACAATTAATAATTGTTCCTGTGACGAGATTTTTTTAAACCATTAAGGTGGCAGGCAAGCTTACGGCCTGCCTGATGGTAAGCAGCAGTGCGGCAGTTGTGTCGCAGTAGCGATATCTCTGGGGGAGGCCTATGCCCAGCTGTGGGCGTCTTCTAGCTGATATGATGATGACACCTACCGTCCAAATACTTGGTAAGCGACTTGTCCATGCCCCTCTCCCGTTCGTCTGCGTGGAAATGCGTGCCTTTCATCAAGATGGAGCCCAGGACGTACAGCACATCGTACCGACGCTCCCGGCGAGCAACCGCCTCGATCCACTTCAAGTCGCCCATGTCGTCCGGAGTGATACGTAGATGAGCGAAGTCGGGGAACGGTTGTATGTTCAGCAGAGCGTATATTATAAACAGGCTGGCTACCACCTCCTGTAAACGTTTGGAGGTTCAGTTAGAGATGTGTCTTAATTAAGTGTGGTGGGGAAGTTAGTATTTGTTGTGTGATATGTTTATGGGCGAGTATTTGGAAACCAGTGATTTTGACACAATTTATCGTAAATTATTTCTTTATCCCGTAATTTCAGCTCACCAATACTTGCCCATGTCGTAGGCCTAGAAATACTGATCATAGGCATTTGACATATAACTTATTTGTATCTGAATCTGGTTAGGTTGAAAAATAGGTTGTAAATTGACATTAATTTCAATATTTTTCATGCTTAGTGCTTGTTTCTCACTAAGGTTAAAGGTTTTAAAAATTAATAATAATGTTTAGCTGAGCATTGGTGGTCAAGTGGTTAAGGTATCCAACTGGTATGCGAGAGGTACTGGGTTCGAATCTCACTGTGGCCATGTACCAATGACGCTTTCTGAGTTATGTAAGTACATTAGTTGAATGCCAACCGATGCTCTGACGATGAGGGGGAAAACATTGTGATGAAACCTGCACATTCGAGAGACTGAATATGTAACCATGATCCAATCTGGTCAGGTTCCCCTGGTAACACGGTGTCGGAGGTCAGACGGCAATCCCCCTCACTGTAAAATTATCTGATTTGCCAAATCCTGGACCATGGTCAAGGCGGACCCCGAGCCCCCGTGCGCGAGAGCACAACTGGGATATTAACGTAGTTGTGCTTGAGTGCGCAAGGGCCTTAACTATTACAGTAGAGAGACTGCCATCTAACTTCAGTGGCCCTGTTAACAGGGGAACCTGACCAGATTGGATCATGTTTACACATTGGGTCATCAGAATGTGCAGGTTTCCTCACAATATTTTCACTGTAAGAGCATCGGTTAGTGTTCAGCTAATGTGCATAACAAAAAAAAAGGTAATTGGTAAACATGTGGCAGCACTGCTATTAAGCCACAGAGGCATTTTCTTTTCAATCTGAATGTTTTAAAACAATATTAGTGCAATTAACTAAATACCTCAAAGTTACTGGAGTCTGCTGTCATGTAATGCTTAGCAATGTGTATCAATTCTTCTGACAGCTCTGCAATCTCCGTTCCCATTGTTCTTCCACTGCAAAGGTAATCATATTATATTGAAATATACTATGTAAGATTGTGATGGTGTCCAGCAGAGTTGAATATTGCACCAATACTTTCCATATGAGTTCAAAACAATCTTAGAGACATACTTTCTCACTAGAATCAATCAGTAAAGTGAACTAAGTAAAATGGCATGACAATACCATGGGTGAACTCGCAAAATTATGTGAGTTTGTCCATGGTACGGTTGATGGTTATCATACGAAAGAGAGAGTAAGAAATAATAACCTCTATGTAACTATAGAGGACTAACTCACGACATCGCTGTTTGACACTTCATAATTGTCTTCAACCGCATATGGCGTCTATCAACATTAAGGCAGTAAAATTTAAATTTAGAAAGTACTAGCTGCTTTGGGTACTAAGATTGCTACCAATAAATAAGTTGGAAAATCTTACCAAAATGCATTGGCCATTCCCATGTCTTTCCAAATTCTGCAAAAGATAGGATATGTGAGCGGTTTTTGTTGGGTGCAGCGGTGAATGAGCTCATCACAGTCATCCGTAAACCCATCAGCGATGTTGACATGGAATGTAGAGCGTCCATCTGCAAAAATACATTTTTAATGCAGTTGGTTTGGAACAATATAGGTAACAATGTTTACTTTAATATAGTTCAAAGTTGTTATTTTGTAGCTACTAACAGTAAAAGTTAACCATAATGAAAGATTTCGTTCAGAGTATACAAGAACCTTAGAAAAATCAAGAAAAGACCAAAAATTTTACAAGTCATGTTTCCTCAGCATTCCCTTTGCAAGATTTCTTGTGCTATTATACTGCTAGACAAGAAGAAAGAAGAAGATACAGCTAGGATTTATCTATATCTTTACATCAATTATTATTCTTGTAATCAAACATAATGATGAATTTTCATCTTAGTACAGCCTATAGCCAGATTGACGACCTGAGTGGTTCAGTCGGTTAACATGCCGGTCGCCACGCAGAGGTCCCGGGTTCGATTCCCGGCCGAGAAGAAATGGAAATGATGCATTTTAATTTCTGTTACGGGTCTGGGTGTAGTACGTATAACATGTATTTAAAAAAAAGCAAGTATGTATTTAAGTAGTGACTTGGCTGAGATAGAGAACAAAATGTACCATTATCATATCACTCTCGGAATAAGAACTATCGAAATCATGTAAATTATCCGGTAAACAATATTCATAAGTAGTGAGATAAACAATATTCCTGTGTAGTGAGATAAACAATATTAGAGCGTCGGTGGCTGAGCGGTTACAGTATCCGACTCGTAAGCCAGAGGTCCCGGGTTCGAATCCCGCTCCGGCCATGTACCAATGTCTGTTTTCTGAGTTATGTACATTAGTTAAATACTAACCATCACATCACTGAATGTGCAGGTTTCATCAAGAAAACATCGTGATGAAACCTGCACATTCAGGCGACTGAATGTGTAACCATGATCCAATCTGGTCAGGTTCCCCTGGTAGCAGGGTCATGGAGGTCAGATGGCAGTCGCTCCACTGTAATTACCTGACCTGCCAAATCCTGGATCATGGTCAAGGCGGACCCCGGGCCCCCGTACGCGAGAGCACGACCGGGACATCAACGCCAAGATGATTTTTATGAGTGAGATAAACAATATTACTTACTGGCCATGTTTACAGTAGAAGAAAATCTGCTAACGTTCTCTGCGCCTTGATTTCTTAACAGTAGATCGGTGCTCTATCCCATTCTTAGGTAGTAAACAAGAATCGAACCACATCTACTATGTTAATTGTTTCGTGCTTCTATTTTCTCTGCAGACGGTATTTATTAATGAAATAACACATGAATTAGCTCGCGCCGCGCGTTTTATTAGTAATCTGTGGATTGATTTGCTTAGGCTAGGCTTGGGCAAAAAATTATCGATATTCTTTTCACAAAATTATCGATAAAAAATTTTGATATTTTTAAAACAATATTTTGAAATTGTTTACTTGTGGTACATTAAAATTAAACACTACCGTTTGTTCAGTGCAAAGAGGATAGAAACACTACGCTGCGATTACACACACCCTAATTCGGGCACCTAGACAAAGGAGGCTCCACGTGTTGGCAGTGTTGCCAGTATCCGACATTCAAAAGTAATAAAAGGCCATGGACTTATCATATTTAACAGGACAGAAAACTCTCTAAAATTGCGAAAAGCAACCTTATGTTCATAAACTATTGTCTATTTTGCGTTGTCATGGGTAAAGAGGCTAACTCGAACCGAGAGGAACAGTGAGAACAGAGGCGGCATGTCCCGTTCTTTTATCTTGCTAGACTAAAAAAATGTCGTTCATTGAAAGTTTGTGCCTTGTGAAACAATAATTTTTATTTCTACAGCTAACCCTTTTTAATCGTAATGGATGCGTGACAGCTTGATTCGAATTTATATTGTCTCAATCATTTAAAATGGTGCATAAGTATTGTGTGCTCTCTTGTCGAAGTGAATCATATGGTGGTCGCGGTATATATTTTCATAGGTAAGGTAAAAATAACATTCGTTATTAAAGTTAATATAATTGACAACTAGGTCTATCATGAATTCATGATGGAATGAAACACGAGAAAACTTGACCCATTTAGAATGATCAACTTCTAAAGGTGCAACCAAACGACAGTTCAAAATACGCTGTCACTGTATAATAACATATCACGTAGATTTTATTAGACAGATAATATATTACATATAGATATTTATCCATGGATATTCCATGAAATAAAAATATAAAATTAAAAAATTATTCTTGTAATCAAACATAAAAATATTAAAAAGAGACATAAGGCCTCTGTTCTACACCACTTGCTCAGTTCGTCTTTACCCGAAAATATGATTAGTCTATGCACAAGGCAGCTAAAAAAGTATATATTTTCACGAGAACAGTAACTGTAAAAATATAAAAAGGATAATGTTACTATCCTGCAGTCACTTTTGGTTAGTAAATAGTCTAATTATTCTTAAGACTGATAAAATGGCCAAAAAGAAATGTTATAAATAAATAACTAATTTTAAGAATTTTTCACCTTGCTATCTTTGAAAGCCGGTTTTAGCCAAATTAGCACATAAAATACTACTTATTTTTTAATGATTATGAAAACTTAGTGTCTGGTGCATTTTTGAAGATTGCTAAGGAACCCTGAAGTCTCCTGCTTAGATTTAAAATTTTAAGTTTTATTTTAAGACCAACATTTTTATAACTGTCATCAAAGTTACGAAGCTGATTTTTTATGCATAAAAGTACAAATCATGAAGATGCAGTTGGAAAATAAATCTCGAAAGTGTCTTCTACTTTTTTTTTATTTTTATGTTCGTCAGGTCTAAAATATTCGAAAATACAGAAAAAAATTCATAATTCGAAAACTACGAAAAGTCGCGGAACATACATCGAGGTGATTCGGATACCCCACGACAACAGGGACTTAATTTATTTGGACATCAATGTTTAGCCATCCTGTATCTGAAAATTAATTAGTATTTATTCTAAAAGCGGTCTCATGGTTACAAAGAACAAAGAACTAATTACACTAAACCTAATAGTAACGGATTTCTTCTTACTTTGCAAGTTTCAGATTGCTCACTCTACATATGTACTATTAAAAAACAACGATACACAGAATATCGATATTTTTTGTCACATCCCCTTGATTAGAGACATTTTGAGACGTCATTTTCGACATGAGATCGAGCAGTTTTAAAACTTGAGAGGTGAGTCAAAGTAAACTAATCTGATAAAGCCATATCGTTCTAATATGTAGGAATATTATTTTTTAGGTTCCACTTATATCGAGTACATATGTATAAAATAAGTATATATAGGATAGAAAGTTCGAATAGGCATAGACCAATATGAAATAGGTAGCCTACCTAGGTACGTGAATATAGTTTCTCGGAGGAGTCGATACATGCAGGCTACGAACTCGCACCATAAATCAACTGTTTTGATACCTAAGAGGCCATGCACACTGCAAAGCAGCACCGGACGGTTGTGCGTGACGTGCGTTAGTGCGTGACACAAAGTTATTTGAGCTGTTCTATGTAAATCACGCATAGTCGAACACACTGAAAACGCATCCACGCGCGTTCATGCGGATCCGTCGTTTCTTTCTTTGACACATTTGACACGCGTCTCTGTAGTCAGTATTACCATGTAGGTCTACTGTAATACGTACTGAATTTATTGATGAATCCACGGGCTGTCCCAAATGAAATGTACATAATACCTAATGCTTTATGGGGAAGTTTTCTGATTTTTCAATGCAATGTATAAAAGCCAAAGCCAAGAATTTAATGTACCAAAGCTTTAGTATCTAAAAACCGACAAGGATCAAGAATACATCATAATAAAAAAATAATCATCATGGCGTTAATGTCCCGGTTGTGCTCTCAAGAACGAGAGCCCGGGGTCCTCCTTGACCATGATCCAGGATTTGGCGATCAAGTAATTACAGTAGAGCGACTACCATCTGACCTCCGTGACCCTTTTACCAGGGGAACCTGACCAGATTGGATCATGGTTATAAATTCAGTTGTCAGAATTTTCAGGTTTCATCACGATGTTTTCCTTTACCATAAGAGAATCGGCTAGTATTCATCTGATGTATACATATAACTCAGAAAAGAGTAGACACGGTACGTCATTACCTACTTTTAAAAAGAAAGTACACGAGTATTTCTTTTCAGAGTCGAATTGTTTGCAGTGAATACATTTTCTGTTTGTAATTTTGATAGTATAGTATTATAGAATTTTTATGATTATCTTGTATTTATGTATAGTATCACATATATATTTTATTTATTTATAAGCATCAAAGTTTATTTGTTAATTAATATGTTCTGCTACTACTATTTACTCTTGCACTACTTACTAGTTTATGTGAAACATTACCTCTTCCCAAAGGTTGTCTGGGAGAGATCGCTTACAGCGATAAGGCCGCCTTTGCGCGCATGTACATTATATTGATTCTTGTATATTGTCCTTTAATATGTGTGCAATAAAGAGTTTTTACTTACTTACTTACTTACTTAAAAGAGTCATTGGTACATGGCCGCAGCAGGATTTGAACCCGATACCTCTGGCTTACGAGTTGGATACTCAACCGCAAGGCTACCGGCTACACTCTTATCAAGAATACATCATAAACGTGGCGAATAAAGAAACTAACATTCAGCCTATTTGAAAAGTCGATTTTCAATATGGCAGCATGCTCATGGGCGTAGCCAGCATACCACCTAGCAAAATGTATGAACTGAAGAGCAAAATATGAAGAGAAAAAATTACATTTTGGGTGACAGCTATCAAACCTAAAACTAATAACTCTGAAAATAATGGTCCTAGAACACTAGCCCCTAAAGAGAAGTGATAGTACTAGTCGAGATCTACATTTTGGGTGACAGCTGTCAAACTCAAAACTGTAATAACTCTGAAACTAATTGTCCTAGAACACTAGTTTCTAAAGAGAAATGATAGTATTCGTTGAGACATATATTTCGGATGACAGATGTCAAAATTGGAAAATATAATCACTTGGAAAGTATTGATCTTGGAACTCTTTTCCCCATGAGTCTATGTTTACCAGTAGTCCCACGACTACCAGTGATTTGTTTATCACGATCTTTCGTTCGTTGATTCGTATAGCCGTGTCTTTTTCGTTTCATTATCTCTATTTCTCTGTTTCGAATCAACGATACCACGGATAATTTGTCAAACTGACAAATAAATTGAGTCGATCACAATCATGATCCAAATGCATCGCCTTCTGACTATAGTATTTGAAGCAGTAGTACATCTGAATACTTGCTCATCGTCGCTCTAAATTGATAATAATGTTGTAAATATACAGGGTGTTTCATAATATATGTATAAAGCCGTGAACTGGATGGAGTGCTAAACGTATTAAAACGATAGGCACAATTATTTTTTTCTTGCGTGGAATAGTTAGCGAGAAAATGACTATCGAACTTTTTCTTTTTCAATGTCGATAATGACATTTTGAAAACGAAAGACCGCATCTCTAGAAAACAGTTGTAATAGGTTACTCAAGTTCATAATCAGGTCAATCAACCGAAGACTACCAATTTACCAATTACAGATAGGATATAGGTGTTGTATTTTTTGGTTCGAGGGTTCTGTACAAAAAAATATTGTAATCAATTATGATTTTAATTCAAAAGGTTCATTTATAGTTTTATCGAAAGTGCACCACCACCTAACTAATAGCAAAGTAGACTAATCCAAATTACTGTAGCATATTAATGTAGCAAACTCTAATTAATGTAACATCTTTGTCTTTACGAGTTTGCTTTCTCATGTCATGTTTATCAGTAATGTTTCAGTGTCGCGTAGGTAATCGTACCTATCTGCCATGAGATTTTTCGATACCTACACACACATATTTTAGTATCAAGTAAAATAAATAAAATATCCTAGCGCCGCCGGCCGTAATGAATGTAACATAAATAAAACAAAGACTGTAGGTAGTGGAGCTTAAGACAGATCCCTCTACTGATGTGGGGAAGGCTCAAACTCTCAGTAGATTGTTATCGGCTATTAATGATGATTAAAATGCGTAAGATTTCACGAACATTTCTCATCAACTAAAATTAACTAAATGATTCTTAGTTGATGGAGCTATACCTGTAAATATCCCATACCCAGTTAGAGAATTTAGGTTACCTAGGTGGAGCACGGACACAAACACAATTTTAGAAATTACTGTCTAGGTTACTGTCATTGTACCAAATTACCCAATAAAATAGTGGTAAGCAAATGTAATCTATCAGCGTCATCATAAGTATTATTATTATCGCACTGTTGGATTTGCTTGAGCCTCATTTTATCAAATAAATAAAATCAACATAACGGTGCATCTACCAGGAGAACATAAAAGGCGAAATAAGTAAGACTCCTAAAACACGGATCCCTAAATATCAATCCTTTTGTGCGCCGCCGTCGCGCCGACAAACGCCGCGCCGCCACGGGCCGAAGCGAGCCGGCCTGTGACGGTGCCTTTGCCCTACGGCGCGGCTTCCATTGACGAAATTTACCTACTTTCGTGTCGTGTTCGTTCATTCGGTTTTTAGCTTTTCGCGTGATCGAAGTGATTACTTGTTGCGTTGTATGTGTAGGATATCTAAGTACCTACTGTGAAGATAACTGTGATAAGAGTGTTAACGATATGAATGAATAAATGATTTATTGCTTCAGGTACCAGAATTAACGTAGTGTTGTCTGTGTTCAGCGTTCAACAGTTTAAGTATCGTGATAATCATTATTCTATGCATGAGTGCAAACTAGCAGTAGGCCAAACACCATGCTACCTACCTACTTACGTATTGCATGGCAACCAGAGCCTGCGTAGTGTTGTGTATCTGTGTGTATGGAGTGTACCTACCTACCTACGCTACGATACGAGTATAAGCTTACTTGATAGTTAATTCGTGTCAGTCATACGAGCCACAAGAAAGCAAGAAAGTATGGTTTAACCGCGCTGGCACCTGACGCTGTTTGTTTTCATAAAATAACTTTAAAAAGGTAAGTACTTACATGCTTTAAAGGTCTAGGTTCTAGCTAGACTAGGAGACGCTACCTACCACCTAAACGTTAGAACCGCAACCGCCGCCGTTGGTTCTTTTCCGACGGGAAATAGGTAGAAAAGACAGCGCTTTTATCTTTTCATAAAAACATGTAGGTATTTAGTGGAACCTGTCTGTAATGTGTTTCACCTAAACTAGACTCGATTCATAAGTGGTTCCCCACGCTACGTAGGTACTTAGATGAGGGACCCGTGTTAGTAGGGGCCTAGTACTTACCTATCTGTGTAGAGCAATTTTGTCAATTGCGTACGAGTCATACCTATTGAAAATAATTTGTGTAGGTAAGTTCCTAGTTAATTTAGAAGATCTTATGTGCTTATTACATTTGGCTAAATTCAGTCGTCTTAATTCAGAAGCAAAAAGCGTGAGAGCATATCAAAGTAAAATGTATTGCTCATAGAATAAGGTCCATTTTAGTATCACGCCTTTTGAAAAACAGAGCGACGCGTAACATAATACGAGTGATACAAAAATGAACCTTATTCTATGAGCAATACATTACACTTCGATTTACTCTCACGCTTTTTGCTTCTGAATTTAGTCAGGTGTAATAAGCGCATTATTCAGGTAGATACTTATCTACCTGAATAATGTTACCTACTTAGGTAACATTTAGTTCGAGGCCTGGTAGTAAGATGTAGGAGGTTCGTTTGTTTTTATATGGATGGCATGAGGTTATTAAACTCCTCCTTATGGTGCGTACACACCCAACGTACGCCAACGAAGTGCTGTCGGGCGAACTCGCCGTTGGCTACAGCACGTTCTTTGGACTTCTAAGGTCTAATACTTGCATTTCGTGGTCAAGCAAGTAGCTTTGCAAGATTTGGGAGTTTTGACCGATTCGGGCTCGTATTCGCACGTTTGTTCGTTGGCCTTCGGTGTCCGCCCAAACTGCGTTTGGTCGATTGCTTCTATCCGTTTGATGTAACCGCCACGCTGCGCTGCGGATCGCCGGCCGGTACGCGCCAACAGACAATCGTCGTTGACCGAAACCGGTGCATGTGTACGTAGCATTAGGCTCCTGGTAATAGGCTTAAGAAGGTTGCTCTATTTTCATAGGGGTCGCACCAGGTTATTGAACTGCTCCTTGTAGGAGCATTAACTTAAAATAGAGCTGCGCTTCAACGTAGTCGATATGGTTATTTTTCTTTAAAAACAAAGATATTAATGAAAATTAAAATTCTATGTCTGGATAATATGAAGTCGCCAGTGTACTCTTTGCAAGCTATACTTTAACACCCTTTCGGCTTTATACATGTATAACGTAACACCCTGTATATTATTGCTAAAGGGCGACGTTCAATTTGAATATTAGGCGGTCGGGCTGCGGGTCAGATAAGTTTTTGGCGCTGTACTTTCTACATAAAAAGGCGTCAAATAAGCCGCTGCTGTGAAGTGAGGTCTACAGGATTGTCGGATAGGTACTCCGTTACTCAGTTCTCAAATTATGTTTCGCCTAAATAATATAATTTTATGAAAAAATTATAACAATTTGGACAATTCCTAAATATTTGATTGTTTAAACAATATAAAAATTACACATATTTCCAAATTTCGACAGAGTGACGAATAAAGGGCTAATCTTGTAACACTAGAGTGGTCTATGGAAATGCAGCTCTGGAGTTGTCTGTGGAAACGTACGGTGATGCGGATTGCGGATCCGCAGCCACCACGCGCGTGGATGCGTTTTCCGCAGCACGGTGCTGCGTTCCAGTGTGCGGATTATCTAAGTAATTATATCAAGATTATAGTCTAAATTAAACGTATGGGACCTAGATGACGGGACACTTGGAGGTGGAGTTACGACAGTTTTAGATGATCTACAATTTATGTCCACCGAGTTTCAAATCGGCCTATCCTTAACTTTTGAAAAATGCGAGCTTTATTTGGACCTAAATTTGATCAACAAACCTGAAATTATAACAAATTTTGACTCAAAAGCCCCAGGTATCAAAATTTTAAGTAAAGAAACTCTGCGTCTTCTAGGTGCCCCTATTGTGGACAAGTCTGTCCCGCCATTCACGAGTATAGTTATTTGAAAAACAATAAAAATTCCAAATTTATTGTGAAGTACCTACTCCTTAAAATAAAATCACAGGCCCTATTTTTACTCCGTTTCTGCCTTTTCGTTGTACTTTTTACGATGCAGTCCTATTTGGCGATTTGACAATTAAGTAATACTTTTAGATAATGGCATTCGAACAGTACCTAATCTCCAAAATTCTAAATTTGGATCTTAACTCAAGAGCATGGTCCCAAGCTTCGCTACCAGTTCGGTTAGGCGGAATCGGAGTGCGCAAAATTTCAAGCACCGAAAATTTAGTCAGCAAAATCCTAGGACCACACACAAGTTTTATAGATAGTTCTTGCTGCACAGATGCTAAAAAAGCCTGGATGAGTATACGACGTATGAGACACTGCCGGCTGCGGTCTCAGCTGCGGAAGACCTCAAGCGGAGGAAATACGAAAGTCTATTTCAGCCGTTTGGGGTGGACGCGTTGGGACCGTGGAGCCCTGGTGGCGAGAAAGTTCTTAATAGAACTTTCCAAAATATTAAATGACACCACTGGCGTATTCTATGGCGCACTACTTTCAGACTTTCACAAATAGTCATTTCAAGTCCATAAAAGCCAGACACAAGGGCTAGGTGAAATATATCGTGTAGGTATGTAAAAAGCCATTCCTTCTCGACCTCCGTAGGTCTTGAAAGGGACTTGCTGGTAAGGACTAGGGATGTTACGGAGCTTCGACTCCGACTCCGATAAGTCAGAGCTTCCGATTGATCTTACACCTCTGGTTCCGACTTCGGTTCCGATACTTTTAAGTTGTCTCATCAGTAATTCCATTAATACACACACTAAAGCATACATTAAAAATAGAAGACAGTAAACCCGACACCAATGAAAAATTTAAAACTATAATAAAATGTACCATCGACCAATTACATTCAAGATTTGGAGACATTCAATCAAATAATTTCTTTGGAATAGCTACTTATATGGATCCTCGTTATAAAACAAAATGTTTCAACGAAGTGATTAAGGAGAAGGTAGAAACCAAATTAATAACATTACTCGATAATGGAGATAAATCAAAAATATTGACGTACCGGCAAAAAAACGGGCGAGAATGGCATCACCAGCAGAACCTGGCAATAGCAATGTCCAAATAATTTTATCAAATATATTGTTGAGTAGCGATGATGACGATGATAATACCACATCCGATGAAGATGCAGTTTTGACAAATTTCGTATGTTTAAAGGTTTACTTAATGAGTACAATAGAGAAAAACGTATTCCCGTATTCGACAGTCCCTTTCTTTGGTGGAAAGTGAATGGAAATACAAATTCCAATCCCTTAAACCGATTGTCCTCCAATATTTATCGTGTCCACCAGGTTCAGTAGCAAGCGAACAACTTTTTAGTGGTGCTGACCTAATCTATGATCCGTTAAGAAATAGATTGGACGGAGACAAAGCTGCAAAGCTGTTGGTTATTAAATATAATTTGTTACTTCTGGAGTCAATTAATTTGATTTAATTTGCTAACTGTCATAAAAATGTGTTTATTTTTATTTGTGGCACCTATATGATATAAATTTATTATTTTTTAATTGAAATTAAAGAGGCTGATTGATTAATGTTTTTACTATTTTATTTTATTGCCTGCCCTTAACACATCTTTCTTCTCCGCTACCATCTCCAACTCCGCCTCCGACTCCGATTCCGCATCCGATTCCGGTTCCGACTCCGAAAAACCAAATTTAGAAACTCCGACTCCGACTTCGGTTCCGATAAAACCACCTCCGTAACATCCCTAGTAAGGACAACGGATATACGCACTTACGCCAACTGTATCGTAAACTACACCCCTACAAAAAGTAAAAAAAAAATACAACAAATATTTCAATAACTTTTAAAAGGTACTACTGTCTTTTGACACAGAAATTTTTAAGATTTATAAAAATGAAAAATTGTCTTTATATAAAATTATTTTTACTTTTCGTTGCTAAAATTTCAAGCTACAACAATATTTTATGTAGTAACAAGTGGGTTAATAACGCCTATCCCAGGTTTAAGACCACCACCGTATGGCCACAGTGGCTAAAAAGCGTGTGTTAAAAAAAATCACCGATTAATTGAATAGTGTTCAAATGAAATCGCTCCAAAACGATTTAAATTATTTATTAAGAACTAATACTATTCTATAACCATTACAATTCATCATTTAAATCCATAACATAAACAAGGTAATCCACTTCAATAAAACACTGATATTTTATGCTTACAATTATTTTAATTGGTGATCGTTATATAGGTTGTAAGTCAAAACTAGCGCACCTTTGTTAACTTTAAAATTGTGGCAACGCAAACCATACAAATAGGAAGGCTTTGCGCGGTACTGCGATGCGTTCATTTATTGCAGCTTGATATTTATACTACATACATTTATAGAAAACTATAGTGAAATTATGTTTACAGAGGTGCCTTCTCGATCAGTTTGTACCAGTGGCCGCACTCGCAGCGACGGGGGTGTCCCTGTAAAGAAAAAATATATACATTATCACCTACAGTCAGTATCACGAAAGTACCGGCATTATTATGTTTGATCGAACGTAAGTTTTGTAACGACTACGAAATTAAAACTGAACGTCGCCATCGAATACATAAAAAAATAATTGAGACAAAAGCTTTTTATTCAAAATTCCCACGCCACGAACCTCCGATAACAGTTAGTTACGCTTACGTTCGTAAGACCGCTCGAGAGACATTTATTATTGTTATCGACAACATATCACATTTTGTGTGCTTGACACATATTGCACGTATATCGACCATCTAACATCAACCCATCTCGCTCGAGAATAGAGCGAGTGAGATGACAAGTTATAAGCGATAGTAATTACTATTGTAAAGAGTTAGGCGGTATTGCACCTTTGCAACCCGAAAGCCTAACTCGAATTGAACGTCGCCATCTTGCAAGCAGCTCCGCTTAACTCCGCTACGATTGGTAAATTGCAATTGCTTTGCTATCCTATTGCTTTAAGATGGCGACGTTTAATTCGAATTGGCGGTAGCACCCCTGGACGATGATCAGAGGGGGATACTGAAACTCTCAAACTCAAAATTTCAAAAAGAGCTCCATGTTATGTAGCTCCTCATTCCACAACCTTAGTGTGCGTAGAAGAAACTTTTGGAAACGCATAGTTAACCAGGAACTGAGCTTGGAGGTGGTGAGGAAGACTGAGGTTTTCTTCCCCGGTCCTCGGAAGCGTGCAATACCTAACGCACGTATCGTGGTTGAAGTTTAGGCTCAAATTAATTATTTCGTCCTTATAGAAAAAAGTGAGCGCCAGAGATTATAGAGATGAAGAGGTTGGCAGACAGGAGAGAGAAGTGGCGATTGCTCCACCGATGATGATAGTGAATGGCGGTGGCAGTTGGTCAGTAACATAGGGGTCTATCACCACGCCCCTAAAAGGCGGCTGATGCGTTCAGCTGGCTCCTCTAGCCTGGGGGACCAAGCTTAAATGCTGGCGCGTTACGGCACCAACTGAGCAGACTCCCTGGACAGGAGGAAAAATGCGGCCCTTCTCCACTGGCTTCATAGATTACATAGCGAGTGGCGAGGGCCTACCGTACGGAGGGGCATGCTGCGGCGTGCCTCCTGGGAGCTGGAGGTGAGTTACACCAGTCGTCTACTAATATATGGCAACGCAGAGGACACAAGGTGATATAGTTTTATGGCCGGTTGCCACCTGTAACCAGGGCAGTGGCTCTTAATCTCACTTCCGTGCTCCCGACTGCGTCATCCTGCCTAATGACGTAGCTCCAGACCAACCATGAGCTCCAACGCGTGGCGCCAGTGCGTGAATAGACTCGCTATCTTAGAAATTTATTTATTTATTCGATTTATAGACAAGCAGCATTGTTGGTGATGAGCCTGTTTCATTCAGTGCTCAAAGCTATATCACATAGTCCACTTCAAGACAGAAGCAGTTTGTTGGACTTTAAACAGTCGTCCAGTTTGTTTTTGAACGACTTTAACTTAAAAAAAACATCTTGGCGTTAATGTCCAGGTTATGCTCTCGCATGTGAGGGCCCGCGGTCCGCCTTGACCATCAGGATTTAATAGATTAGGTAAACAGTGGATCGACTGTCGTGACCTCCGTAACCATGGTTACATGTTAAGTCGGAATGTGCCCGTTTCATCACGATTTTTCCCTCACAGTAAGAGCATCGGTTAGTGTTCAACTAATGTACATAACTCAGTAAAGAATCATTGGTACATGACGGCACTGGGATTCGAACCTGGGACCACTCACTTACCCCTTAAAATTCGGCCACCGAGGCTCTTATCGTCGACTTTTATTATTATGATTTCTGACCTGACAGGCAGTTGAAACAACTGATATGTCTGCATCGCTAATCCTCAGCTTATTTGACATTCTCAATCATTTTTTTATCTATTCAATATTCATTTTCTTTAGAAATATAACAATATCAACATTGAAATGTTTATTACCTTGTGTAACCAGAGCCAAGTGATCGCGGTGGCGTGTTCCTCACCTGTAACAATGAACAATAAAGCCTTTTTGTTGCATCAACTGATAATAATTCATGCAAGTCGTCATAAACGGAACTCGTAATGTTCGCAACTTAGCCTGAGGTGGTATTAGGACTTCAATATGCTTGGACATTAAAAATTTTGTACATGGACACATCCCACAGGGGCAGTACTTAACTACGGATCTTAATTCACTTTCCTACAAATGTAGATCTTTTTTTTTATGTTAGGGGGGTTAAAATGGTGATAGGCCTTGGTGACCTGTATTTGCTAGGGTATAGGTTAATAAATACCGAGATAGAGCCAGTAGTGTACGTTCATGTGTGCAAAGATGAACTATCGGCGCGCACCATAAAGTCCTATCGTACACGTCCACGCCCTCGTTAGCCTGCCGCCGCGGACTGGTGAGGGGCTCATAGTAATATGGGCCGTACCTCCTGGGCAATGTTGTATGTCAAACAAGCTTTGCACATTACCTCCTACCTTGTGACTGCAATAGCAAAGTATGAAGGGTAAAGGCGAGCCGTCGGCGCCTCAAATCCGACTTACTAGCTAAGGGAGACAACCCTGACAAAAAAACCAGTGTGGGGCCCGGAAGGGCCTCCCCAGACCGTAAGCCAGCGGTTTTTCTCGTTGGCCCGGGGATCTGAGCTTCGCCACTTGGATTATGAGGAAGGCAACCTCTATAAACAATGTCCCTAAATCCTATGGTAAGGTGCGTGCCTAGAGGATGTATGGCTGTTAGGTGGATCAGTCACAAGCGACCAAACTCAGTGTACCAGGCGACCCGCTGTTTTAATTAGCCTTCTCTTCGGGAATGGGCGTCACCCCGAGAGCGACCTTTATTCGACCCTACTCGTGGGAACATCATGAATACTAAAAATGGCAATTTTAATGAATCAGTAAATCTAACCCAGGAGGGTACCGGAAATGCCGGAGAATCCCTCCCTGAGAATACCTCAGGCAGCTCCACAAATTCTGGGAGGAGCAATACACCCCAATCTGCTCCACATGAAAATAATAAAAAATACGTGCAACAGGCTTTCCACCCAAGCCTATTCCTACAACGACCTAGATCTTCGTCGCTGGGAAACGTTACAAGTATCAGGCGAGACCTACCCCCTCTGCCACCTGAGGAGAAGCAGGCTGACAATAATGACCAAAACAAAGTTTGCCATCCCACCTGGCAAAGAGTACCTACACAACGTAACTCTAAAAGAAAGATGCATATGCATTATTTACCAAGCACAAAAAGACACACTAGCTCCTCACAAGTCGAGATCAGCACATCAAACAGATATAGTAACCTACCGATGGATGTTACAGATGATCTATCAGAAGCTACAGAAGATCAAAATCAGACTACCCAGAGCAAGAAGGTACATAAACCGCCACCGATAATCCTCTATGGCATAGAAGATTTATCTAAATTAACCGAACTGCTGAATACAGGTGTGCCCAGTGGTACCTACTCTTACAAAATTATCAACAGAGATCAACTTAGAATTGTAACAAAGTCAACAGAAATAAATAAAGAATTAATAGAATACATCCGAAATAACGGTCTCATTGGTCATACCTTCACTCAAAAAGAAAAAAAGTGCTACAGAATAGTGATAAAAAACCTGCACCACACTACACCTAAAACGGCAATAATAGAAGAAATAGAAAAAACTGGCAACAAAGTTAGAGGTGAGATCATATGTGCAATCTCTAAAAAAACGAAGAAACTGTTAAATATGTTCTTTGTGAATGTAGAACCAAGCCCAAATAACTCAGAGGTGAAAAACATAGGATTTATTTATCACACAAGAGTCACGATTGAAGATCCCAGGAAATCCCATGATATCCCGCAGTGTGCCAGGTGTCAACAATATGGACACACAAAAAATAATTGTATGCGTCCTTATCGATGTGTTAAGTGTGCGGAAGCGCACAAAACCACAGATTGCCCTAAGAAGGATAAAAATACGCCAGCTACCTGTACACTTTGCTTTGGCGATCATCTAGCCAACTACAAGGGCTGTCAAGTATACAAAGAGATACGTGCGCGAAAGGCGACGCAGATGTCTAATACCAAAACAAATCCAGCACTAAGAAATAAAAACAAGATCCCTCCTCCGCCGCCAATCGAAGAATTCCCACCACTGAATACACAGCAGTATTCTGTACAACACACTAATAACGCTTCTGCTAATAACAGACAGGACCCACACCATACCATGACCTATTCCAGGGCAGCTAGAAGCAGGGAGCTGGACAAAAAATCAGAGGAAATACAGCCTCAGCCAACAAATTTGCTTGAACAAATCCTTATCAGGCAAACAGAAAAAATGGATATACTCCTTCAACAAATGAGCACCCTAATGGGGCTTCTCACGACACTCATAGCCCAGCAGCGGAAATGAATTTTTTAAGTGTTGCTACATGGAACATAAACGGCCTAGCTCCTAATAAACTGGAGGTAGAACTATTCCTTAAGCACAATAGAATAGATATTCTACTAATCTCGGAGACTCACTTGACTGACCAGAAAATAATCAAGATCAATGGATACAGTATATATTATTCTAATCACCCTGACGGTACGTCCCATGGGGGAGCTGCTGTAATAATAAAGGAAGCTATAAATCATCACTTCCTCGTCGACATCAAATACCCATTCCTGCAAGCTGTGGTCATAGCAGTAGATGACTGGCAGGGAACACTTAATGTTGCTGCAGTGTACTGTCCACCTCGGCATAGAATCGACGAACATATGTTTACCGACTTTTTTAGTAAACTTGGGAGTAGATTCATTTCTGGTGGAGACTGGAACGCTAAAAGTACCCACTGGGGTTCCAGGCTTACTACAACGCGAGGTCGAGAACTCAAGAAGGCAATTGATAAAAATCTCCTCGTTGCACTTACAACTGGCGAGCCAACCTACTGGCCTACGGACCCCAACAAAACTCCAGACCTTATAGATTTCTTCCTCACTAAGGGAATGTCTGAAACGTATACCAACACTGAATCTTGCCTGGACAGTGCCTCCGACCACACGCCCGTATTGTGTACGATAAGTACCACTGTTATCTGGAGGGAACCACTCGAGACTTTGTACAACAGTAAAACTGACTGGGACTCTTTTCGGGACTATATCGACGAAAACGTAAATTTGTCATTTCCTCTCAAAACCGAGGACGACGTTGATAACGCAACTTGGTATGCCACTAACCTAATCCAAAGAGCGGCTTGGCTATCGACTCCTTACCTAGGCCACAAACAGAACATCCAAAATACCACCCTGGAAATTCAAGAAATGATAGTTACCAAGAGGAAGCTAAGACGGCAATGGCATATGAGTAGAAATAGTCAAGACAAAAGAGCACTCAACAACGCGCAAAAGGAATTGAAGCGAATGCTAAAAGAGAATGAGAATAACACCTTGCAAGATAAGCTAAGAACTCTGTCTCCTCACAAAGCTGATGATTATACCCTGTGGAAAATGACAAAAACCCTGAAAAGGCCAAAAGAACACATTGCTCCATTAAGACTATCCAATGGTAAATGGTCAAGGAAACCATCTGATAAGGCAGAGTTATTCGCTAAATTTTTAAAGGAGGCATTCAAACCCAACGAGCCTGATCCTCTGTGCTCTGAAAAGGAGATTGATGACATCTTGAACAGGGACCAACAAATGTCACTGCCATTAAAACTGGTAACACCAGCAGAAGTGAGGAACTGTATACGGCGATTAAAAACAAAGAAGGCACCAGGCTTTGACTTGATTACAGCAGAGATACTAAAACAATTACCGAGAAAAGGAATAGTTCTCCTAACGATCTTGTATAATGCATTCCTAAGGTTACAATATTTTCCGTTACTATGGAAAACGTCCATTATAAATATGATTGCCAAACCTGGGAAACCACCTACTGAGGTGGGCTCGTATAGACCCATAAGTCTTCTCTCTGTTTTGTCCAAACTATTTGAGAAGCTTCTTGTGCAACGACTCCATCCTATACTAGAGGAACAAAAAGTGGTACCGAATCATCAGTTTGGGTTCCGAGCGCACCACGGGACCATTGAGCAGATACATCGTGTGGCACACACCATCCGCCAATCACTGGAAAGAAAAGAATACTGTTCTGCAGTATTTTTGGACGTACAACAAGCGTTTGATCGTGTGTGGCACAAGGGCCTTCTGTGTAAACTAAAAATGTGTCTACCGAGTACCGCTTACCTGCTCCTAAAATCGTATCTACAGGACCGAATATTTCAGGTAAAGATTGGGGACTCGTTTTCGTCTTTCTACCACATAGAAGCTGGAGTTCCTCAGGGGTCAGTACTGGGCCCAATTCTGTATACAGTATACACAGCTGACTTACCCAATTCCGACGAGGTGGTGATCGCGACCTACGCCGACGACACGGCAGTACTGTCATGCCATGAAAACTCTAACACAGCGTCTGAAAAACTTCAAGAACATCTGGACGAAGTTGAAATATGGCTTAAAAAATGGCGTATAAAAGCGAGTGCTGCAAAATCCACCCATGTAACATTCACATTAAAAAGAGGAGATTGCCCACCTGTGAAACTAGATGGAACTGTTCTACCCCAGCACACTACAGTCAAATATCTGGGGATGCATCTGGATAAAAAGCTCACCTGGAAAGATCATATCAAGGCTAAAAGAGAACAGGCGAATAACAAATTTCGGGATATGTACTGGTTAATAGGCAGACAGTCCTCACTCAGCCTTGAAAACAAGCTCTTAATATATAAATGTATCATAAAGCCAGTATGGACTTATGGCATTGAACTCTGGGGATCGGCAAGCCACTCCAACATCGAAATTCTTCAGCGATTCCAAAACAAAGCCTTAAAGACGTTGGCTAGCGCACCATGGTTTATAAAAAATACAGAAGTACATCAATATCTAGAAATGCCCACTATAAAGGAGCAGATAGACAGATCCTGTAAAGCCTACAAAGACAGACTGGAATGTCATAGGAATAAATTAGCTTCAGCGCTCTTGGATACTGACAAAAGTATATTCCGATTAAAGAGAACAAGACTAGCTTCAATCTGAAAATAGCTAATACTGAGTGAGATGTCACATCATAGGATGTGCTAAATCTCTAATGTCGATTATGATGTCAACTAATTTAATTATAGCTTACTGGCTGATTGTAAATGGACAAAAGAAGGAAAAAAAAAAAAAAAAAAAAATGTTATGCGGTAGGCAAACAGGCCACCTGATAGAAAGTGGTCACCACTGCCTATAGACATTAGCAACACCAACAGTATTGCAAATGCATTGCCCACCTCTATAACACGTTGTTCTGACAGAAAAAAGGTAAATGTCCCTGCCAAATCCCCACCCTATGGAGCACTGGAGACCGTACTCACCGGCAGAAATACAATACTATTTAAAAGAGTATTGTTTAGCTGCGGTATTCTGTAAGGTGGAGGTACTTCCCCAGTCGGGCAGCTCCAATTCAAATAGGATACCCCGCTATGCCCTACCTCTCTTAAAGATAAGATACCTGAAGTGTTGGGTCATTGAACATGTTATCAAGTAAATCTTGTATTTTTGATGTACTGGAACTATAGAAACACATCGAGGGATCGTATTTTTGGCTAACGCTATATATAATCATGTATCTTTTGGGGTTGATGTTTAGGCATATGTTAATCGTCGCCATTAGAAAATAATTGTAAACGCATATGAAGCCATAAATGGCATTACTACATACTGGAGTATATTTACTGCAGTGCATACGAAGCCAATTAGTAATAAAAGGTTAAAAATCGATGCGAAAATAATAGGACACTGCAAAATGTAAATTAACGTCTTCTTTTTTTAGGTTCAAAGAATGTAGAGAAATGTAGTAAATGCAGTTTTACAATATTTTCATACCAGTAATACAACTAACCTTTTTTCTAACAAGACATTAAGTATCAGGCTAATATTTGCCCGGTGGAAATACACAAAATAAAAGTTGGCCAGCACTTGGTATTAATATTACTATTACTATTAGTATTAGTATTACTTTCCATAATAACATTATGTAGAAAGTAAATAAATAAATACACAATAACAAAGATAAATTTCTGTCAAACTTGTAAGGAACTCTTGTAATAATGTCAATGCAATTTATCCTTTCTTTATAGGTGAGAGTATTAGCCACCTCTCCTGTGGTTTAAAGCATAGCTAAAATAAGATATAATTTAGTTACAGAGTTAAATCGGATGATTATACGTACATATGCAACCAACAATGCGGGCATCAAAGCATGATGGCACTAAAGTGGGGCTGTCACGGGTGCCGGCGGCTTTTTTCACAACCTTCATGTTGAAAGGATCATCATCGCCAGCCTGCATGGCAAGCAGCTCTTTACGCTCCAGGCCGGCTGCGTGCTCCAGAGGATCGGGCATCACTGTAAATAATAATAATAATAAATAAATGTGTTCGGATAAATTCACACAGAGCCATCTAGCCCCAAAGTAAGCAAAGCTTGTGTTATGGATGTTAGGTAACTGATAAACTACTTATATACTTTATAAGATATACTGTCAAAGATATTTCATTATTGTAGATAGATAAAACACTTTATTGCTCATACAAATACAGTAGACAGTGCAGCTATTATAAATTAAGAAACCAATGAGCTAAGGCAACCTTATCACAACAAGTAATATCTTCCAGCCAAACTTTAGAGAGCTTATAAGAGAAACTTATTTGTACTGACAGTTCAGATAAAAACAAACAATCCTAAGATATTCTGAACAGTAACAATGTTACCTTTCAGCTCTAATGAAGAATTTCAACAGCCTATATTATTGTAAACTGGGTTATTTGAAAATATACAAATTAATCATGACTGAATAACAGTGAAAATTTATAATAACAAAAGAAAATACTAAAAATGTGTAATAAAAATCATGTGAATTTCAAAATGGAATTTGAGTTATAAATTTACAAATGAATGTACATCTGTACAGTGTAGTTGTGACCGATTGGATTGGTAACAGATAAGATATTGGTTATCCTAACCTCCAAACATTTTCAATTATTATTACGCATTTAATAGATAAATAATTAGCAACCACAATGTAAAATTTAAAAACAGGGAAAAGTTGGCAATGTATCTGACTCATGCAGCATCTATTAAAAACAGTGATCTTATTTAACGAAAATTTTAAGTAAATCAATCGAAATGTGCCTACATTTGAACAATTTATTACGGCTTAAACAAAGGTTTTTAATGAAATAATGAATTTAGATATATAAAGCAATCTTTAATAGGTGTATCTCTTTGAAAATTATCCATTTTGGGCTAGTATTTTCCGGGAACAGGACGATATTTTGACATTACGTAACAAAACGGTCACGACCAAAAGATATGAATTTTATGTAATCTTACTCTTGTCGGCATATCCTCGTCGGGCCACATTCATAAGAGCACCCCTAACAGCATTTACGCGAAGGATTTGTCTACACAACGAGGCCATTCTTGCCTATTTATGCACTAGATCGCTTCTCACGATTGCAAGTGAAACTTAAAAGAAAATCAAGGTTTATCGAAAATCGGCCTTTTCCTAAAAACCGGTAATGACAGATAGTGAAGTACTCCCACAGATTAGTGTAAAATCGGTACCTATTTTATACAAATCTGTGGATGTATGTATAATAAGACCACGCTAAGTCCGAATCAATTATTAAAAAAAAGTGGTGGTAACTTATGACAAGTTTTTTAAAAGTAATAGAACGTCATTCATAAAATAGAATAGAATAGAATAACTTTATTGATGAACTGTGTAGGTACATTTAGGTATTACAAATTATATTTGTGAGTCTCAACAGCTTGCCCATTTCGGACATACAATATTTAAATTAGCAATAATTAAATAGAAAAATTTCACACAGGACAGATTATCCCCAGATTATTGCCATATCGACATTTTATAATTTGTACTACCTGTCAGTCGATTCGGACATATCGTGGTCCTATTATATTACTATTTCCCTTTTTCTGAGCAAAAAAGATTTTGCCCACTCTAAGCCTATTTTCCTTGCTCACGCCATAACTTGAGGACGGCTTTAGGTACTCATTTGAATAATTTCTTTTGTTATATTGGCCATCATGCAGGGGTGGGTTTGTATGCAATAAAAAAAGGTAGTATGGTAGGTGTAGGTGTAGAGTAAGGGTACAGTAAGATAGGGGTAGGGCAACACAACAACATAGTATTTTTTTGAATTGAATAAAATGCTAGAATTGTACTTTATAAAAGAATATTTTCAGATTGTTTTCGCATTTGTTATTTTGAGTGCATCATATGTATTATGCAATGTTAAAATTTATAACACGAAATCTAATAACTAAAAAGCTTGAACATTATGAAAATGAAAATCTACTCTCATGAAGATAGAGTTTATCCAACTTGTAACCAACTTCATGTTGTTCAAAATCGTACACTTCAGCCAACCATATTGGATACCTCTAACGGATAAACTCTATTGGGTAGCTCTGTTGTGTATGACGTTACTCTATCCGGTAGGGAGTTAGGCACCACGGCAGCAGTACCGCCGATTTCTAATAGCACGCCG
This sequence comes from Blastobasis adustella, assembly GCA_907269095.1. Taxonomy (NCBI): domain Eukaryota; kingdom Metazoa; phylum Arthropoda; class Insecta; order Lepidoptera; family Blastobasidae; genus Blastobasis; species Blastobasis adustella. Next base: position 8,249,386 of record OU026132.1, read on the forward strand.
CCATTTTGATGCAATTGAGTGTGGGCTAATCGCAGCAAGCCAGAGCCAGAACTGTTTTGCTGCTTTAACTGTAACGATTGGTTTAAACTCAATTGCATCAAAATAGCGGTGTACCATCGGAGATAGGCGGCACCACTGCGGGCCAGCTGTTCATATAAGGCAAAATAACATTGCCAATTGAATTAGTACAATCTGATTGACCGTCCATACGAGTCAATTTGATTGCCAATCTGATTGTCGAATCAGCAGGGTCTTCAGGTTATGTATGTAAAATTTTCCCAATAACGTTTTTAATTTTCCGCAAAAATATACAGGGTGTAAAAAGACCGCTAGCATTAATTGAAACCCCATATTCTACCCGTGAAACGGAACAACTTTCCCCAAGAAACATACCCGCGGAAATGACTTCATAATTTCGCTACCTAAAAAAAATAATTAATTGCGACGCGCAATGTACATCGTCCAGCGCACGGCTCTCGCTCGCCCACGTGACCAGTGGCCATTGACCCCGCGCGGCGGCCGCTCTGGCGTATTCTACCTAACTAGTAGGGATACCTAAGCTTGACTATTGAGTACCTACCTATCTTCTTTTTTTTGCTTTAGTCTCCACGGTTCGGTCGTGTGATAGGAATTGGGAATATTCGTAATAAAAACACGTTGGTTTGGTTCATCCGTTCATCCTGTCAGCTGATGACAAATGGTACCGCGCGGCGGTAGGTATGGTTCGCGCGGCGGTAGGTAGTTACTACCACAGGAACTACGTTCAATTCTCATGTTCCTAGTAGGTATTAGACTATCGATCGTGATCTTTACTGCACATATCGACAGTAGGTAGGTAGTAGGTACTGGGCTCGATTCTCGTATGATGTGATTGTCCGTAAGCAAACGTGTACGTAAGTTAGGTAGGTAGACAGCTGATCCTGTGCCTGATCATGCAATTGCGCGCCGCGGTAAATACCTACTATGTTAAATTCTCATGTAATGTGAATGGTCGTCATACAATCATTTACCTAGGTAGGTAGAACTTTCGATCGTGAACTTTACTGCTGATATCGACGATAGGTAGGACGATAGGGTACGATTTTCGTATAACGTGAATGACCGTAAGCAAACGTCTAGGTAATGGTTAAGGTATGCGTACCCCTGTCGTGTTGAACTTTACCGAGTGGGAGCATGGCAGTGTTGCTGTCCCATGGGCATGGGCCCACGGGCGGCCCGTGGCGGTTGGCGCGGGCGCGGCCGCTGTAGGTAGTACCTACCTCCGGGCGCGCGGCAGCGAGTAGGTAGTGAGCGCACGTGTGCGGCCGAGCGGCGCTTTACATTGCGTTCTTTTACTTACAGTGCATTTATTTTAAATTAAATTTGAACTTTGAGAGTCTATATTAATTGTGAACGATTTAGTTATCGCTACTTGATATTTTTTAGTACAAAAATACAACTTTTTATTTTATTTTTAATCTCGATTTCTGCCGAAACTAAGAGTTTCCGCGGGTGTGTTTCTTGGGGAAAGTTGTTCAGTTTCATGGGTAGAATATGAGGTTTCAATTAATGCTAGCGGTCTTTTTACACCCTGTATAATTCCGTACAATATTTACCAAATTAGTTTTGTAATAATAATATAATTCATATAAATGAAATAAATCTATTGCAAAAAGATTAATATTTTGTCTACGTATTTTATTACTAATTTGACATCCACCATAAATTAAACATGGTTTTTCATTTCCCCAAAATGTTTATTTTACCCCAAAACGGGCAAAAGCCCCCTAATATGGAGACCCTGATTTGATTGTATGTCCACACTACACAATCTGACTGTTCAATCTGTCATTCAGATTGTCCTTGGAGCGTCCATGCAGGGTCTTAATAAAACTCTAAAAATAAAAATTAAATAATTTTATTTAAATAAAAAAATATCCTTAGAGAAGTTCCAAAACGGGCAATATTTTTACTGTAATATGTGGTTGCATTACTGTCAATTATGTCAATTGGCCATATTGTCTGCAAAGTTGTGGCTCATTATGTCTCGTAAACGGGCTTCACAATCCAACAACAACGGCTAATGAAATCAAACATCAAACAAAGCGTAGAATATAGCAACTTGCGGCATCGAGTAGAAAAGGACGCACTATGCCACAACAATAGAGAGCGGGTGAAATAACAATAAAAACTAAAATTGTATAACGTTATTTAAATAAAAATTCTGTTCCTAAGTAGTGTTTTCCATCATACTTTTTTGAGCCTGTGCCGTACTCCAGACCTTACACATTCTCAGTTTTAAAATAAATAGGTATAAAAAGATTACAATTAATACGTAGGACCTGTTTATACAGGTCTTATACTTATGTATAAGCTGACAGGTCTATTCGCAGTTTCGGATTATCACAGGGGGAAATAAATTTCCTGAACAACGTTTTCCAACCTTTATTTATTTTCCCGTGTTCAACCTATTCTAATCATTAAAATTTCTTGACTTGATAATTGCTTAGAGAACGATGTTATGTGCGGGTTATTCACGGTGGATATTGCTTTAAATTACCAATTTTAAAAATCGATTAAACAAAATAATATCAGAGGCTTTCTCTCTTCAATGTCAGCATCATCCTCGCGCTCTATCGGGAACAAATTTCGTACTCTTCATAGTTTCTAGCCTTCGCTCCAATTTGCCTCTATAGCCTTAAAATGATTTGCTGTAACATATACATCAATGTGGTAAGGTAAAATAGAACCACGATAAGTCATTGACTGACCATCATTGCCTGACAGTTGTAAAAATAATTATAAAGTGTCTATATGACAATTTCTGTACTTGTCAGTCCTTGAGTACAAGGGAAAGGAATTATAGTGTACAAAATACATTTTGATACTTTACATTTAAGTTGATTAAAATGGATTTTGTAAACATCGAAAGTCGATAGTAGGCTACTAAAATTAATGACTTATTCAATTCGTCGGGTTTTCATTTGCCGTGCAGTATCTTTTATTATGGACAATCGACTTTCCGGAGGTAATTCAACTTCAAGAAAATGCGTTTTTAACAAATACTACAAAATTTCATTTTGGTAAACGATTGTTGAATAAGGCAGGTAATCAGTATCAAGAACTCACGGATCACGCGTTTTACCCCACTATTGTATTATTTGCTGTATTTAGATAGTAACGAGTAAAAATGGAAACCAAAGTATATCAAAATTAACAGTATTTAAGTGAGCTTACCCTTATAAGGAATCGCACTTTATGCCTAATTTTATTTATGAAGTTCATACATAAAATTAAAGATGTTATGAAACTTGTCCGTATATGGTATCAATTTCTAGTCCTTCCACTTCTTTGTATAAAACATCCTTTGAATGAATGAAGACGAACATCTATTTCACCATCTTCAAGCTGCAACAATAGGTAATAAATAAATACTTAACAAAAACATTATTTTAAATAAAGATTTTCATAAAAAAAAATCCGTTATACTTATGCCCATCTCAGCTATAGGAACCCCGCTGTTAATGAAAAAAAATAACTCAGGTAACTATCCAAATTATTGTATCTTATGAAAGACATCTCACCGCTAGGCAAAGGCCTCCCACCGATTCAATATTCTGCTTCTTCTTATCGTGTCAATGTTGTAATAGGTTTATTACTATTTATATTTTTCCAGTCCAAAACGACAGACGCGGATGGCACTGTCTGAGGCTTGATATAGATCTTCGAGCGAACAGGAGTATTGGCAGGCCGGGCAGACTAGCAAATGCGCCATGGTTTGCGGCGAGGCTCCACACTCGCAGGCGCTTTCGGTGGGAGCGATATACCCCAATAATAATTTTTAATATTCAATATTAAAAAGACAATATAAATAAAAATAATTTACCGGATCTGCTTGGTATAGTTCCCTATAACAAGAAGGAGAAACGCATTCACGAATACACCTAGTCCTTGCTAGTCCTGTAATATGACTGCATCCATTGCTTTGTTCACACGCTGTTTCAAATTCACGAAATGTCATTTCCTGGAAAAAAATGTTATGTGTAATTAACAATTTCGTTTATATAATTTTAATTTTTGCAGATACAAATATTAGGTTATACATTTTTCGATGAATCTTTGTACTGATATTCTTTAAAAGTATAAGTCACAGGAGTTGGATCAGCCGCACTTTTACAGGCTCCGTACAATCCAAGGATAATATACCAGCCGAAAATTGTTATTCTAAACATATTGACATAAAGTTTTGTGACAAAAACCTTTCCTTGATGAAAGAAAAAAATCAATACCTTGTTGGTGTGGCCAGGATTATTATTACGATGATTCGCTATTGACATGCGCAGTAGCGTTAAATAAATTTTGTTTTTACAAAATACCTAAGTGATTTCTTATAAGAAACGAATTTAGAAAATGATGCTTTTAAAATTAAGTTTTGTTTTTACTTTTGTAAATACTAAGTAATATCGGTAAATACCGGTTTTTAATTGAACATCACTATAAAAAATTCAAAGTACACAATTTATTCTGAAGTCGTATTTTGACTTTTGATCATTAATAAGAAATTACCATTTCTGAAGGTGACCAATTTTCAGTGACTATACGTTTACATATTGAATATAATTATATATTGTAATCATGAAGTGTTTCTTTAATGTAATACCTCCTTTTCGATAAATGTTACATAGAATTAAAATACGGATGTGTACCAATATTACTATTTTGAACGTTTCTTGGTGTTGCATACTTTTTAACAACTCCTATATTAGAAGTTTTTTGAAAATTTAAGTTTACAACGTAGGTTATTAGGTAGGCCTTTAATTTTTATTGATTTTACATTAATTTCGTGTTTCTTTAAAAATCTCAAATTTTCAATGATAATGATAACCCAAGTATTTGTTTCTGTCTACTAATACCAAGCAACCAAAATAGGTACTAATTATTTTCTACCATTATACCATGGGAGTTTTGTTTCGAAATTTTTATACTACTAATACGAAGTCTACGAAACGAAACGAGTGAGTGTTGGTTAATTGATACCTATTGGATTAATCCTTTATTTATTTCGACAATTTAGTGTTGTTTTATAGACTTTCCTTTTAGAAATACCTGTGAAAATAAAGTGTGTAAATTGTGCCATTCCAACTTTCGTCTTTTATCCCGGAACGTAGCAGCAAACAACAAAATTTCGTAAGTGTTCTATCAGATTTTATGATTATTCATAGATTACAATATATTTTAACCATTGCCCGTAATTGAGTGAGGACACGGAAGAAATAAAGGACGAGTTAACACTTTTCCTCTCTTAATTTTTCACAATAATATCAGATGTTGGGCCCTTCTACGCGGATCCTTTTGTTTCTTTTAACAACAACTGAATATGTTACGAAACCTATTTGATGGAAAGTCTGTCCTCCACTGAGTTATACATAATGGCCATAATTTGTAATGGGCAAATCTTCGATAATGAGTAGGTATTTACCTAATGCCTAGCTGGATTTCAGTTTCCAATATAAACTGGGGTTGGGGTACCTACCCACTAAGTGAGGAGGACAATTTTCTGAATAGCCCTCTTCCAAATCTATATCTTCTAGAGGATTAATTTTCCAATAAATCATACACAAGTAATGAAAATAATACAGTAGACAATGCCCATTTCAAATAAACATGAAGTGTTAGCATTATCTTTTACAATAGCGTAGATAGCATATCCATTGATATGCCACCCCATTGTACAGGCCACCCTATTGTACACAAGGAAACCGTTTCATTTGTAAGATAGACGAATGGATAATACTCTTATTAAAGAAAAGGCAGATAATTTATCTTGATATTATGTTAAATAGACAATGGCAAGTTGAACTGTACAATCTCCAGTTGATAAATTATGCTGTTAATAAAACCTTATCCAATCTAAGATTTTTTCTCTCGTCTCTCAAATAAATGCAAAGTCAAACAATATGTTGCAAATTTATATTTGTTTCAATTAAGCCCTTACTGCCAAGTGAACTAAATGTCGCAACACCAAGCATCAATTAGAATAGTACCCTTGCTACTTGGATTTACAGTTAAATATTGCATGTTGGCTCACTTTCATTCACTCTGAGTGCATTTGCACTAAGTTTGCACTGAAGCCCTCGAGTCAATGTAAACATAGAGTAAAAACTGAGGTAATGGAGGTTGAGACCTGTTTGGTTTTGTAGCTGTAAAAAATAGTGAGTCATTTGGAGTTGGCGCAATGGGCGCCTATTAATGTTCATGACTTGGGAATATTATTTGTGTTATCCGGTTATTTGTTCTGCCTTGTAAAGTTTAACTATTCTCTCTAACTAAGCATGTTTACATGCTTACTAACAGCATAATTGCTGTTAGTCACATGAGTGATACAATAGTTTGCTATATATTTTTAGGTAGGTTCTTCAAAAATGAAAGTTTATTATTAGCCCTGTGAAAAATTTGTTATTCAAATAGATAGAACTTGTTAACGAAACTGAAAGAGACTGTATAAAATAGGATTTTACACAGAAATATGAAATATTCAATAGGTTTTTCTTGAATTAAACATTAAGTCTCTCTACCCAATTCCTATTATGATAAACACAATAATGTAGTCTTGCGTTTCTTTGTTTGAGAGGTAATAAAAAACAATTTATTTATTTATTCGTTCAGAGGGTCATTGGCCATAAAATTGAATTGCATCCTAAGCATGGTGTCAGTTTCCGTTGTTTACTGTAACATCAACCCCTTTTTATGGCTTGGGGAGGCAGACGAACAGATGATCCACCTGATGGAAAGTATGCAACCTAAAGTGGCTGATAAACGTGCGAGTTGACACGAGTACGAGTTGAGAGACAGTCGCGATCTTGTGGCTCGACGACCTTGCTCGCTCGTGTGTCAGCGCTAAGTACGCGTACTTTAAAACTGCCGCGTAAGTTCGCCGGCGATCCAACATGTTTGATTTTACACACAACAGTACCGCCATGTGCCAATGCCTTTTTCTGAGTTATGTAGGTTAATTGAATAGTAACCAATGCTTTTAAGGTGTGGGAAAAATCGTGATGAAACCTGCACTTTCAAGTGACTGAACAGAATTCTATGATCTAATCTTATCTAACTATGACCCAATCTGGTCAGCTTCCCCTGCTAACAGGGTCACCGAGATCATCGGCAGTCGCTCCACAATAATTATCTGATCTACCAAATGCTGGGTCATGCTCGAGGCGGATCCTGGGTACTCGTGCGCGTGACTGCAGTCGCGATATTGACACCAAGATTAGTGTAATGTGTATTATGATTCATGATCATCATCTTGGCGTTAATGTCCCGGTTGTGCTCTCGCGCACGAGGGCCCGGGGTCCGCCTTGACCATGATCCAGAATTTGGCAGGTCAGGTAATTACAGTGGAGCGACTACCATCTGACCTCCGTGACCCTGCTACCAGGGGAACCTGACTAGATCGGATCATGGTTACAAATTTAGCGTCCTGAATGTGCAGGTTTCATCACGACGTTTTCCGTCACCGTAAGAGCATCAGTTAGTAAGCAACTAATGTACATAACTCAGAAAAGAGACATTGGTACATGGCCTCTTTATTCGGTCGTGAAAATGTTATCAAGAGTAGGTAGGAAGACGATAACGAGAGTCGTGAAGAAAGTTCAGGAAGAATTACTGTAAATAAATAGGTAATCTTGGATCACTGTTTGTGAAGTCCGGATTGTTTGTAGATATTGTGACGTATGTGCCTATCTACTTTCTGGGGACGTCGTTTTGTGAGCATGTCAATAATCTTATGTAAGATTTATGTACGTATATATAAAATATGTTTTGTAGTTATCTTAACTTGGGCCAATGTTTTTTTCCGCTCGCCATCCTCGGTCTAGCGGTAAATCCCGACTCAGCGGCTAGTAGTAAATCTGTCAGCCAGGTAGGGCCCGCTCTTCTACAAGGAAATCGCTTTCAGATATACTGAAAAGCGGTTCTTTCCGTACTCGAATACTTTTTACTGCGACTGCCGTCTGAGCCGCACAACCCGTGAGACAAGCCGATACGCTAGTGTCGGTCCCTGAGATGGTGGTAGGGCCCTGTAAACCCTTTTGCGACACACCGTATAAATCATATGATTCCCCGTTTCATAGTAATGACTATCAGGGTGACGTAGGTTATCCTATGTCATAGAGTACAAGAAGAATTTAACTTTGTAGCGGTAGTAGACGGATAGTAAAGTTTAGGAGACCCTCAAAACGTTTGCCTGCCCGTGCACAAACTGGCCCAAAAATTTTTTTTTAGTTAAGCTACGCCTTCCTCATGAGTCATTCTGTCTATTGGTGAAAAGCGCAAGAAGCAGTTCTTGAGTCCATCGCGAACAAACAGACCGAATGGAGTGGGACTTTGTTTTAAAATATGTAGTGATGATAACAACCCAAAATTAGTTAGGTCTAGGCCAAACCAGTTTGTCCTACACGTGTCTACACAACTGTGTCGATAGCACATCCAACAATGGCTCGCGGCACAGGACATAGTTGCTGTAAACATTTGCTTTCAACTTTGGCGTGTGGATACATACAGTTTACAAATATACTTAGTTGAACGCCTGCATAGCGCAATGTCAAATGTAACTCCCGTATGTACACACGGCATCGTGTCGAGTAACCAATATGAAGTAGGGTTTTGACCCTTGCGACGATTGGTATAAGGACGATCCATAGTTTAAATAAGAAAGATAGAGCTGTAGGTATCCGTATGTTTGAGTATCTATATTTGACTACACAGTAATTTTTTTACGTCAATCGGTAGACAGACAAGAGCATCGGTTAGTGTTTAACTAATGTACATAACTCAGAAAAGAGAACCGAACCTCTTGCTTACGCGTCGGACCTCTTAATCACTAGGCCACTGACGCTCTCAGAGATGACGGCGCCGTAGCCGAATGTACTTACAAACATTTTAATTATTGTATTTTAAAAAGCCATGCATCCATTCCATTGGAAACGTTCTTCATGCGCAGTGCACGCATTTGTCATTGTCCTCGTCGTACAAAGTTCACATCCACTCCGTGTCAACTTGACCCCAAGGGTGAGTCAGTGCCTTGCATTGGTGGCCTTGCCCGTCTTCGACATGGCTGCAAGGTCGGCTGTGACGCCCTGTACTGCAGCGATCGATAGGGTTGTGATTAAACCATACGCTGTCTAGCGTGTCGAAGGACGCACTGTCTCTGTACGGTCAAGGCAAGAATGATAGAGATACTCTTTATTGAACACAAGAATGCCAAAAAATAAAAATTACAGGTCTTTTCAAACATTGTGGGCAACGGCGGCCTTATCGCTGGCAAGTTGTTTATTGCAGACAAAGTTTCCCGTGGAACCCAAATATCGGGTGTAATTCTGAATCTCGAAGGTCAAAACACTCATGTACTAATATAAAGAATGTTCATCATCGCTATGTACGGAACTTCGAAAAATTATGTATTGATAATTTCAAAGTTTCTTACATATTAGTACATCGCTATTTTAAACTTCGAGATTCAGAATTATGCCCACAAAATCGACAAGGTTAAACGGTATGTCATTGAGTCGGCTTAGAAATCTAAGTCTCATTTAGGACGGGTCCGTAAGTCATGGGGACTTTGACTTATCTAAGAGAGACTTAACGACGGCTACTTTACCGCAAGAACCACATTGAATTTCGGGATATACTATCCAGAATAGCCTATAACTAATTGACACTTTGTGTTGTGCATTCTTGATGGAACTCCATTATATTACAGATTAAACCACTTTTATACACTAGTTCCACTAACTGTATTACATTTATAATGTTTAAATTAATTGCAACCGGTTAGCAATTGCCAGAAGATGATGTCCGAAATATATTCATCAAAATCCATTAAGTAGTTTTTGCGTCAAGGAGTATGTAACAAACATCGCATTTATAATATTCGTAAGATCTCTATCTCTATTAGTAGGACTCTAACGTATATATCAAAATATTTACTCTATCTAAGGCTTAGATAGAGCCTAACTGATAGTATCTCAGATTCTAAGCTGCTAACGTTTATTGTTATGTAGAATTCTCTCATTAGTTAGGATATATATCATGCGTGCGTTTAATTAAACGATAAGATAGTGTTTCCACGTTTCGTGCGGTGTTTTTATCACATTTATAGATGCCTGCAACGTGGTACGTGGCTCGTGATATTGAAAAATACTTACACAACGTTCATTACATATCCGCAATTATTCGGATAAGATTGAAGAGGCTCGCCTAGGCTGGTTGTCACGCGTAAGAACCAGGGATAGGTACGTGGGAAGTAAGAGACTAGACCGGCGGGAGACCCAAGAAACGATTGATTATACGTTTTAAGACTTTCGTGGTTATTCATTACAGTGTACCAGCGTCCGCTTTCCTGCTTTTTCTTCTCCACTTCGCCCTGTTTTCTCTACATCTTCAGGTCGTAAGCCAATGGCTCTCGCATCCGACTCGGCGACGTCAATCCATCGTTTTCCCTTCTCATATTATCGGGTTTGTTACGGTTAGTAGTGTTTTTACCTCGATATTTCGACGCAGTTGCAAGCGTCATAGGAGCAGTAGTGGTTCGAGAATTCGAAGTGAGGGTAATCGTCGAATCCAAAAGACGGTGGACCGATATGTCTGTCCTTAGGAACGACTACACACAGCGGCACCGGTCTACTCGTGACCATGACGCATGTAACTGCGTCGAAATATCGAGGTAGAAACAGTACTAACCGTGGTAACAAACCCTATGTGTGGTCAAAACGATGTATTGACGTCACTGAGTCGGATGCGAGAGCCATTGGCTTACGAAGTAAAGATGTAGAGAAGACGGCGAAAAAGTAAGAAAGCGAACCCTGACAGAGACTGGATTGACCGACGATAACGAATACGACGATGACTTGCACAATATTAAATAGCTAAATTTAAAAAACCCCTCCAAACAATAGTGTTTGTTTTAGGTACAAGCCGTGTCAGCGGGTTTTACTCGCGCGCAATTCTGATCTCTGTAAACATTCAGCTTTCCTGTCGGGTATATTATTATCCCGGGATAAAAAGTACCCTATGTCACTCGGAAATAGCGTAGCTTCCTATTAGTGAACGAATTTTCAAAATCAGTCCTGTAGTTTTTGAGTTTATTCATTGCAAACAATAACCTAACCGTCAGAAGTATTCGGATTACCTCGGACCAAGTTTACTTAATCTCAAATATTTTCTAAACTACTAAACAGATTTTAATGAAACGAAGCTAAGAACCATCTCGATTAAACTGGCTTTCAAACAGAGAGAACCGCATCCAAATCGATCTATCTGTTCGGCAGCTACGATGTCACATACAGATACACAAAGGCACAGATCCACACGTCTTATAACACCTTTCTTTTTTCGTCGGGGGTTAAAAAATATAATCTAATATAATATTTTCTCTTTTTAAAATTAGTATAGATTGACAACCCGACTCAGCTAGTGCGCTAAAAGTAGCGTGTTATCGTACATTTTATAGTCGCACACATATTGTTTTGTAATGTAACTATTTTAATTGGCAGACGCAATTAAAATGTGTACCTAGTAGTTCCAGTTGGGTTTCCTCTTTGTGGTTAGTTGCTATTCAGAGTAAAAGTATTACCGAAGTATTTTACATGTTATTTTACTGTACGATTATGCGTGGTTCGTGGGACTCTATTTTTGAACCGCTCGGCTTGAGTCTAGCGGTTTTCAATTTTTATTTCCGTCATGAAAAATTGGATATTTTTAAACCCCGACGCAAAAAGAGGGGTGTTTTAAGTTTGACGTGTGTGTCAGTGCATCTGTGGCTTTGTGTAGATGTCTCATTAAAATCGGTTTTGTAGTTTAGAACATATATGAGTTTAAGTAAACTTTGTCGGGGATGCTCCGACTTTTTCTTTCGGTTAGTTCTCTAAATTACATTGGCTGCACCGGAAACGAACGTTTCAAAAATAGGTAAAATCAGCGTCGTCCATAAAAATATTGTATGTTTCATTCCGAAAATAAAAATTGAAAACAGTTTGAATCGAGGCGAGTGGTTCAATAACCGACAGAAAAAGTGATAACCCCCGACCAAGTTTACTTAACCTCGAATATTTTCTAAACTACTAAACAGATTTTAATGAAACAAAGCTACGAACCATCTCGATTAAATTGGCTTTCAAACAGATACACAAAGTCACGTACACACTTCGAACTTATAATACCTCTCTATTTTCGTCGGGGGTTAAGAATAAGGCCCCTGATTCGTCGTGGGTAGTGAATATTTTGCAATTAATGTAAATATCAATTCCAGACTGTGCACCCAATTTAACTGTATTATACTTTAATTTTAATTAAATTAACTTTAATTTCAGTTAAATTAACTTTTGTTTTAATTTAATTATTTTTTGTTTTAATTTAATTAACTTTTGTTTTAATTTAATTAACTTTTGTTTTAATTTAATTAAATTTTGTTTTAATTTAATTAACTTTTGTTTTAATTAAAATAACTTTAACTTCAATGCGAACTACTGCAACTTTAGAGTATCAAAAGTTCGTTGATTTTTATCAGCCAAACTTTTGCTACCTAAAAGTTGCCCTAGTTCGGTCAACCGGACTAACAACCGGACTATTGCTACTACAGAGTAATATGTAAGGCATGTGCATTGTGCAATGTCTAAAACATCGAACTAAAGTTAGATTCTAATTTTATTGCTTATTTATATTTTTTTGTTATTAGATGCGTTTAACGGTGTGGTAGTTAAATAACCCGGTAATGTATATTCGGTTGGATGTTATGGAATCATCATCATTATATCAGCCGGAAGACGCCCACTGCTGGGCATAGGCCTCCCCCAGAGATCTCCACAAAGACCGGTCTTGTGACTTCCGCATCCAGCTGGTACCTGCGATCTTTATCAGGTCGTTGGTCCACCTTGTGGAAGGGCTACCCCCGCTACGGTTGGATTTTATGGAATATGGAGGAGGATATATCCTTGCATTCGTAATAAGGAAGATTATACCTGTAGTCATATTGATTTAAATAATGAACCTGATTAAGATTGGATGTTGCTTAATTTTTTGCGCATTCAATTAAACAAGTTTATTGTATATGTATTATAAAAAATATACAGCAGTTAATATAATTTGCATTGGGTTCTGTTTTATGTTGTTAGACACAGGGAGTGTCAAATGTCAACGCACTAAAAGAACGAAGAAAGAAAAAGGATCGAAGACAAAGGCTAAATATATTCATTTAAATGTAATTTAAATTTTAGTTCAGGAGCTTGATGTTCAGTTTCGTATTTCTTCATTTCTTTTAAATTTTCTCCTAAGTAAACTATATTACCCTGAGAAATATTTACAAGTTATGAGAACAAGAAATTTCCCCTGTTTGTCTTAAAGTACTCGTAGGTAGTATTGAAGGAGATATTTCGAAATCTTCGTTCACATACCCGGATATTCTTGCTTGCTAAATTAAAAAACATCGTAAAAACTTAAATTTATAACGGTTGCATTGTACATGTGTGTTACGCCAGAGGCCCTTTGGAGATCCAAGACAAGCCACGACATAAGCTCTGCCACTACGAACGGGCTCACTCGGTAAAACAGTTGGCAGTTGGCACCGATCGCCCTTGCCTCGCTGCCGGTACCTACCACCAGTGTCGCATCGTGAATACTGGCCATTTAGAACACCGCTCCGCCGCAGATCACTTTATTTATTTACTTTTAAATCGTGGGTGCGTGCCGCTTTGCGTATTCGGCCAGTTACACTCGTCAGCCCTATTCATCGACACGTGTGTCGAGTTCTGAATAAAAAAAAAAGTTAGTTTCTTGTTTTTAATTTGGGTGTTTTATAGTGTATCCAATTGATGTGTGTGAAACGCAATCTCGTTTACTTATCAGTGATTTGATACAGTAGTGTTGAACAGTGAAAATATTTGTGTAGAGAAATAGAGCGATAAAGTACTTTCCCTAGTGAGTGGAGTGCTAAATTTTGGCTCGGATTTTTACATTTGGTGATGCCAAAGCGATGTCACAGGACTAATGGATTGGCACGATAATGTGTGAGTGGAAAAGTACTGTTTTTTTTTGTACAAATAATGTTCGCGCGACCTAGTAATTATTGCCTGCCATAGTCTGTGCAAATATTACGAACAATCAAACAAGCCGTAAACTATAGCGATTTTGTACAACGTTTACCATACTGCCCCACCTTGGCAATTTCGAAAAGAGAAAATACACTTTAAAAATTCGCTTATAGAATGTAATTTGCTTTGGATCAGCTGGTCTTTCGCAATTTTGTCACTGCTGCCATAGTAAAAGTTGTCCAGTACGATAAGTAGGTAGGCAGTTCAACCACCTAATTTAATAAGTGTTACTGTCGCTCACTGATAACAGTAGGCGAGAAAATGTTTGCATTGTTTCGTTTGCCGTCGCTGTTATCACTACCGAGAAGTTCGCGTAAAATGGAGCGTATCACAGTGCGGTTGTTGGTATACTTACTTTATTTAGGGGCGCTATGTATTGCATTTACTATTTCATCTTCATCGACAAGTCTCATCATCATCGTAATCATATTAGTCGAAAGACGCTCATTGCTGGGCATAGGCCTCCCCCAGAGATCTCCACAAAGGCCGGTCCTGCGCCTTCCGCATCCAGCTGGTACCTACGACATGTGTAGAGTTCTAAATTTAAAGAAAGTTTCTTTTCTATTTTTTCATTCGGGTATTTTATAGTGTATACAATTGTTGTGCAGCCGATAATATTTTATTGGACCTTCGCTAGCAAACAAGTTAATAAATTACCGTTATCGAGTCCCATTTGAACACTAACGCTTGTAATTATGATAAGGACCGACTGTTACTGTGTATAAGTGTACAACTACGTAATTAATATTGTGGCGCGCGTCAGGCTAATGTACTTACAGACAGACATACTTATCTTTGAATATTATTATAGATATATATTTTGATGGGCGTTCGACTCTGAGTATTCTAAAAGGGATATCGCCTAGTTTCTTCTTTTCCAATTCCTGTTATTTCGATATGTTTCAACGACGATTGGAGACAGACGTGACGTGTGCCTGTTTACTAATTAAATCAATAAATTCTTGTAATAATATTCTTTTATTGATAACAATCGCTTCTTGGAACTCCAGCGGGGCCTCTTTCCTGACTGATACCAGCTGATTTTAAGCACCTATTTCCCACGTATCCTTGGATTGGCTATTGTACTTTCATAGCAAGTGATCAACGAGCATCTTCTATCTGTACTCGTATGCTTGCTATGCCTAATTTTTATATTTGCAAAGTATTGTTTCTTAGATCTTATCTTTCTGAGAAACTGAATGAGAAACCAAATGTTTGGTATAAAAATATTGGTAAGAAAGAACAAGTCAAGGAAAAATTTAAATACAATCTGATGAATATGTCGGTGTGGACTGTCCAATATTAATTTCGGGACTTACCTAGCGAGTCTAGTCAACAAAACTTTTGGTATAATATACCACCAATAAAAAACAAAAGGCTTCAAATTCTGACGTGTCTCGTTAAGGATAATTTTAAAGGTCAAACAATGTAGGAGTTTATCACAAACACGTTTAAAAAAATATATGTTTTTTTTTGCAATTAATTAGCGTTCCATTCGCTGCGATATCCTGTCGAATGATTATATGCGAAAGATTGTATTGATACAAACTTCGCATCTTTTAAAGGCTATTGAACGGATTAAGGAAAAAAATTGCAGTGTGGTAGAGTAGCTTCTATCACCGTGTAACACATACGCCACAGATATCGTCACAGAGAGTGTCGATGGCCTAATGACTAGCGGGTCCGACTCGTAAGCGAGAGGTACCAATTCGATCCCCAGTGCCGCCACAACACAAATTACTTTTTCTAAGTTACATTAGTTGAACATAAACCGATGCTCTTACGGTCAGGGAACACATCCTGATGAAACCTAAACATTGAGGCGACTGAATGTGTAACCATGATCCAATATGGTCAGGCTCCCCTGTTGACAGGGTCGCGGAGGTCAGATGGCAGTCGCTCCACTGTAATTACCTGATCTGCCAAATCTTGGATTATGGTAAAGGCGGACCCCGGGCCCTCGCGCGCCATAGCACAACAGTGACATTAACGTTGAAGATATTGTTTTATGTCAACACATTCCTATAAGTTTTCCCGATATTCAATGGTATTCCCGCGGGAACAGCATAACCGGACTTTACGCGGATCAAGTCGCTGGCTGAAGGTAGTAGGTATCATACCTATAAACCTGAATAAATTTTTGTCCAATGGCAAAAACAGCACTAAAATGTCTACGATCGGTCTTAAGATTATCACGTTACAGTAAAAAGATAGCATCGAATCGCTAAAGACGCGAATCCATACTGTTACATACAATACTACTGAATACATACTGTTTTTTACTACAGTTGTTTACGATCGTCGACTTTAGTCGAAATATGGCATACGAACACGAGCCTTAATTTATGCATATTTATTCGCAAAATTAAAAGTTTAACTCACGAATGTTGCCGTGTAGCTGTTCTATTATTATTTATAGATATTTATAGGCCTATTTCTATCGGTTTATACTGAATCGTATCTGATCTGTATAATAAAACAGCGCTGCACGGAACGGTAGCGTCTCGTGACAGCATAAGCTGAGCCAAAATCCATTTGCTTTATTGTTAGCTAGTTTTTATGTTCAGTCACAACAATAAGTCATCATCATCATCATCATCATATCAGCCACAAGACGCCCACTGCTGGGCCTCCCCCAGAGATCTCCACAAAGGCCGGTCCTGTGCTTTCCGCATCCAGCTGGTACCTGCGATCCTTAGCAGGTCGTCAGTCCACCTTGTGGAAGGCCTACCCACGCTGCGTCTTCCGGCACGTGGTCGCCACTCGAGAACTTTACTGCCCCATCGGCCGACTGTTCTTCGAGCTATGACCCACCCACCCACTGCCACTTCAGTCTGGCAATCCTTAGAGCTATGTCGGTGACCTTGGTTCGCAACTACAACAATAAGTAACTTGGCATTATAACATTTTAGTAGTGAGTAGCCACATGCCTAAACCTTCATCATAAGCAAACAAATACCGACCATGCTTAGGTATTTATTCGATACGATAAGATAAAAAACATAATCATCTTGGCGTTAATGTCCCGGTTGCGCTCTCGCGTATCGCCCGGGGTCCGCCTTGACCATGATCCAGGATTTGGCAGGTCGTTCGTTTACGATGATAGTTATAATTATTTCTCTGTATTGGTTTTTTACATGGTACATGGTAGGTACCATGTCATGTAGGATACCTACATTAAAATCTATAAGCGGAAACTTGTAATTGGCATAAATATGTTTTAAGTTACGAATATACTTCATTTTAACAGCTGTAAGTATTCTCAAACACAAATAAATAAATGTAATATAACGCTATAAACGAATGTAATAATAAGATAATAAATTAATGAGGGAAAACATCGTGATGAAACCTACAAATTCAGGCAACTGAATTTGTAACCATGATCCAATCTGGTCAGGTTCCCCTGGTAGCAGGGTCACGGAGGTCAGATGACAGTCGCTCCACTGTAATTACCTGATCGCCAAATCTTGGATCATGGTCAAGACGGACCCCGGGCCCTCGTGCTCGAGAGCATAACGCCAAGATGATTATTTACTTAATAAGGCGAACGGTTTTCTGTTCTATTCTATTCAAATTAAACGGGTTTCGTGAAAGGTGACCGGTCACTTCCTGTTTCCGTTAAACTTTAACCCAATGAACGACATTGTTGTGTAACACCTGGATTGTTGAATGTCTGCTAAATCGCTTTGAGCAGTTTCCACCCATTGTGTTTGGAATGTTTGTTGAGATACTAAGACATAATAAATATCTGTGCGAAACTATGTTAGCGTATAACAAAGTTGAAGTAAAAAGACTTAACTCACACAAAATACCTATATTTGTAGTGGTAGTGGTCCCGGCGCGACTTAGTTCCCTAACACCTACTTTATTCCTACCTACCCTTTTTTTCCTTGCATATAAACCTCATGAATCACTATCTATTGTTGAAAACCGCATTAAAATCCGTGTCGTAGTTTATAAGATCTAAGCGTACATAGATTCATAAGGACAGACGGCGGGAAGCGACTTTGTTTTATACTATGTAACAGATTACTCTTGACTTTACTAACTTATATTGTAAAACTGATGTCGAAATATGGGTTTCCAGTGTTTAAAAATCAATAAATAAATATAACAATGTATCGCCATTAGCATATCTCTTTGTGTTCGTTCGTTATTTCCACATAATGATTAATGATACTTACCTATTTATACCTATACATATATGAAGCTATGCCGGTTTGGAAGCGTGGTATAAAATAAATTTAAAACTTATCGAGTATAGACATAGTGAAGAATATTGAATAAATGTACAAGTACCAACTATCTAAAAGGTTACTTAATTTGTATTGTTTGCGTTTGGACGGCCTTGATTTCTTGATCCATTACAAAATGGTAATGTCGTTGGAGCTTAGACTTTGGACCTGTATGTAAATGAGGAGTCCTGACATGCTGTTGGTTCGTGCTGGGCGTAGAGACGCATATAAATGTCTCTACATCATCACTATGTATTAAGTCCTTTGACATAGACATAATATTTATTTGGCAATTTCGACAATATAAATAAACAAAATATTTCTTACTAACATAAATTAGATTGTAGAAAAAGAAATGAATAAATATGTTATGAACGATAGTTACCCTTACCATCAGGTGGGCTGTCTCCTCGTTTGTCACTGAGTAGCATAAAAAACATTATATTTGGATTTTGTATGGGGAAAATTAGGGAAACTCCCTACAAGCAAATTGTTCAGATTCTTGGAAATGTCAAATCCGATTACCATGAAACTTTGCAAGTATAATCAGATAACATTAAGCTAACTGGTGAATCTTGATAAAACATTTTATTGTGATAACTACTGCCTTCTTAAAATTACACCTAGTTAAAGACGCAAAACCGACGACAAACGATAAGGGGTATTTTCAAACTCTTACACAAACTTTATGAAATTTTTTTAAAAGACTTACGGGCATCTAAATATACTCTATTTTCGAAACCAAGTTTTAATTTTGATATATCATTTACAGTTGTATACTTGCGGAAAAAAACCCGCCTAATTCATAGATATGGACCCAATAGGTTGTAGAGTGTATAAAAAGAGCCTCAGTTGCCGAGCGGTTAGAGTATCCGACTCGTAAGCCAGAGGTCCCGGGTTCGAATCCCGCTCCGGCCATGTACCAATGACTGTTTTCTGAGTTATGTACATTAGTTGAATACTAACCGATGCTCTTACGGTGAGGGAAAACATCGTGATAAAACCTGCACATTTAGGCGACTGGATGTGTAACCATGATCCAATCTGGTCAGGTTCCCCTGGTAGCAGGGTCATGGAGGTCAGATGGCAGTCGTTCCACTGTAATTACCTGACCTGCCAAATCCTGGATCATGGTCAAGGCGGACCCCGGATCCTCGAGCACAACCGGGACATTAACGCCAAGATGATGATTATTATTATTTTTAGGTTGTAGAGTGTATATTCTCGTAACTCTCTGTTTTTAGGGGGAAATCTGAACACTATCTATCCTATTTTACTCGAATTTCTTCAATAAAATAAATCATTCACATTTCATACATTTTTGAAATATGCAAATGCCGGCCAGAAGTAGAAAAATCCGAGAGAGCGTAACATCTTCTACTGTGGCGCCAAACATGTACGCCCACCACCACCACTTTGTACCAATGGGCGTATGGTACTAAATATCGTAATTTTAGTAGTTTGTAACAATCTAAGAATCGAGCGTCCAGATTTGACGTCACAGTAAAAAAAACTTAGGAATTGTTTGCTCCATCGGATATTTTGGCCGCCACTTTTAGATTTTTTGCCAAAAAATTATGAAACGTGAATTTTTATATTTTGTTGCGGATTGCAACACAGCGTCAGCTTGTACTCGTAGATTGTGAGGATGCCGTATGTTATCCTTCGTCAAGTTCATATCCTCTTGTGTAGGAAAAAAATTGCAACTTACATCTTTGCAGTTTCGGTTTCAGCCACATTAAAGTCAAAAGATAAGTCGTAAGTTTAGGCAAATAAAAAAATTTTTTTTTTGCTTTGTTGTGCACGGGCAGACCAACTTTTTGTCGGTGGAAGTGGAATTTTTCTTGTACTCGATGACATAGGATTACCCACGGCGCCCTTACAGTCTATATTCTGTTAACCCTGGGTACTGAGCAGAACTTGCGTCGGTGGGAATGAGTGGTGGCATTTGCGCAATGAAAATAAACACTCGTTTTATCAAAAGCCCTTCAGCGTCTTCCTGTCTCTCTTTAGTAAAGTTGAAGGTAAGGTTTTTGATTCGGTGTTAAGTTCAACTTACGGATAGCTGTTTATCTCGCGGAAGGATCGCTAAAACTTTAATAGTAGGTACTCGTTAGAATATACCGTCGGACCGAATAATTACCGCAAGTCATTAGGGTTATATGAATAAACAAAAAATAGAACTGGTCAATCTGGTAGCAGACAAAAACTTGTGTTATTAAAAAGAGCTGATATTTTTCCGATACTAGTTACAAATAACGATGGGAAAGATAACACCTTTCTATAACATCAGTAATATACAGTAACCTAAAGTAAAAGTCGTAAACCTGCTGCGCAGTATGACAGTCTTTAAAAATGTAAAATGTAAAAAAAAGGATTTTTTGCGTGAAAGTACCTTTCTATAACGTCAGTAATTTTTGCGTGAAAGTATATTTTCTGATGGAAGAGGAGACGGGAAATATTAGACCGACGCAAATACAGATGTCCTTGTCGATGGTGATAATTAATTGTTGGTACACGGATTACTGGGCTGGCTCAGCGACCCAAAGAGGATCTTGGCCTCCGACGTCGAAAGACGTCCCTCACGCCGATCGAGGATCTGTCCGAGATTCAGAGACCAGGTTGGAAGGAATCCGTTCAGGATCGGCATGAGTGGGCATCATCTTGGCATTAATGTGCCGATTAAGCTTTTGCGCACGGGGTCCGCCTTGACCATGATCCAAGATTTGGCAGATCAGGTAATCACAGTGGAGCGATTGGAGGATCAGCATGAGTGGCACGGTTATAAGGAGTTAAATGGTCTAATCGATAAAACCATCGAGTTACGTCACTCGCCCCATGTGGCGTGTCTTCGCACGGCAAATATCTACCCAGCTGTGTGTGAGTTTAGTCACTTGCGTTCTAGTCGATTCGCTATTTACACTGTCGATGTCGAGGTCTAGGTGGAAAATCGACTAGGCTAAACCCTATTTGTACCGACATGTTTTTTTTTTTATGCGCGATAGCACAACCGGGAAATTAACGCCAAGATATTTTTTTTTTCATTGTATTCTTTTTTTTTTGTGGTGGTCACCACCACCTATGGACATCAATAACACCAGGGGCGCTACCAACGCATTGCCCGCCTCTAAGGAGACCTCTAATATACCTCTTTTGTTTGCGGCCAGCTACGACACAATAGTTAGCTATAGTCTGTGGCATGAGAAGGCGAAATCGTTGTCTAAGTAATTGCGATATTATCGCGATTATTTATAGCTGACTAATGCTAATAAATCATCAACGCTAGTAATCAAGTAAACGATGGGGGTTGTGGTAGCATTATTGTTGAATATATTTCTGTCAGTTCACAATTGCCAATAAAAAAAGAACGCTAAAGCAAAGATCTAGTAAACACATAGAAATTTTCCTTGTTGGGCTGTACCTCGAAATGTTTGACAATTTTTCACAAACTTAAAAAGATCAAATTTTCCTATAATGATTAGTCGTATTAAAATATTAACTAACTTAATAGGTATATTAGTGGAGTGGTATTACATAAATAAATACATACATACATATATACACACACTCACCCATATTCCATGGGGGTAGGCAGAGACTATCGAGTGCCACAAGCTACGATCCTGAAACACCTCTCTCACATCTTTCACAATTATAAATCTTTTCGTCGTCGGTTGAGGGTACTTCAGACCTACCGTTTTTTGGGGCGGCGTAGTATTGTCGGTTGTATGTAGTCCAGAACGAGCTAAAACAGCACTCATTTGGCCCTTTTGCGAAAACAAATTCAACCATTTGTATTCAGCCCGGCACGAGACATACACTCGTTGAGAAAATGCTTCCTCAATCTTGCTGAGAAATCCTCAATTTTGTTTACCGCACGAATAGATTGCTTGCGGAACGCGTTTCTGAGTATTACAGTGTCAGGAATGAGATAATGTTCCTTCCTAACGTTCCATGTTCCTCTGTAACACATTCGGATAAAATATAATAATCATAATTTTGGCATTAATGTCTAGGTGGTGCTATCGCGCACAAGGGCCCGGGGTCCGCCTTGACCATGACCCAGGTTTTGGCAGATCTGATAAATACGGTGAAGCGACTGCCAGCTGACCTCCGTGAACCTGCTACGAGGGGAACCTGACCAGATTGGATCATGGTTACGGTTACATATTGAGTTGCCTGAATGTGTAGGTTTAATTACTATGTTTTCCCTCACCCTAAGAGCATCGGTTAGCATTCAACTCATGTACATAACTCAGAAAAGAGTCATTAGTACATGGCCGCAGTGGGATTCGAACCCAGGCCAGGCCACCGACGCTCCTATTCGAGGCTCCTAGCACATTCGGATATGACATCATATTTCCGTCTCGCGAAGCAAACTATACAAGCTGTAGCTTGCATTGTATGGTTTTATGGTATCGCTTCAATGTTTTTCACGTGTAACTACTTCAGTACTATCAATGAGCACTTATAGTCATAACGTTTGAGGAAACGCACCATTGCTTATGATGCGACACGTGGCGTTAATAGCTAAATAAGTGTTCTTCGTCGCAATACGATGTTGAGGCATTCCGTCCATCCATCCATACATGCGCGTCACACAGTTATGCAATATCTTGTAATGACCCTCGCCCACCAGACGCCATAGATGTAAGACTTTATCTGTGGCTTAGATTAAGTAAAGAAACGAATTTATGAAGATAATTGTAGAAATAATAACTCCATATCGCACGATAAAATCGGTTTTATTGAAGCTAGAAAATAATCCGGTATGTATCTATCACTATCTGTTACGTGGTTTTCATATGAAATGAAATGAAATGAAATGAAAGAAATTTATTGATGAACAAGGACACCACATTACAACAATCACATAATTTAAATAAACAATTATCATACAATTAAAAAACACATATAACAAATTACAAAATTTATATATCGATTCGGAATTGGTGTGCTGTGGCACACCCTGTCAACAAAAGGACCTCACTCAGCATGAGCCACGACCGGAGCCGCGGCGCTGATCTTCCGCGAGACCCGCGGAGTGAGGTCTAGAACGCTGCGGTCTAAAAGTATAACTTCAGAGCAAATACACTACATAAATCTACCGTCCTAAGCTCCGAATAAACTACATATATATTACACCTATACAGCCAAAGACATACATATTGTTGTTACATAAATATTTTATAAAATAGATATATCATGTGTTATAGTTCTCTGTGATGCGCCGGGGCGGCGGGGCGCGGGGCGCAAGCACTTAGGTTACAGCCACCCGGCCCTTAGTTTTGACCTGCCACTAGTCTGTGTTCTACCATTCATGACGACTTACTTTCTATAATGTTCTATTATCACATCGTAGTTTATAACTGACCACTGCTGGGCTTAAGCTTCCTCCATGTGCCCATGCTGCCCTTACCCTCCATTAGTGGAGGATATTGCCGTAATCTCCATGCTCTCCGCCGATGCTCTTGCGGTGAGGGAAAACAGCGTGATGAAACCTGCACATTCCGGCGACTGAATGTGTAACCATGATCCAATCTAGTCAAGTTCCCCTGGTAGCAGTCACGGAGATCAGTTGGCAGTCGCTCCACTGTAGTTATCTGCTTTGCCAAATCCTGGATCTTGGACAAGGCGGACGCCGGACCCTCGTGCGCCAGCGCCGTAATCTCCATCCACTGAAACCACAGGAAATACTCAACAAAAAACGCTTTTGCCCATATTCTATTTAAGCGAAGGTACTAGCTGTCTGTACAGTATTATATTATGAGTTGCTATCTACGCCACCCGTCAATGGAAGAGGCCTTACCGCTATTTCACTATGCCGGATACCACAGCATACGCCTAAATAGTCTTCTCGAATATATACATACTTAGGAGTATAGTTATACATATCGTCACTCGGTTTTCCTGTAATGGTAGGCAGAGATAACATCGTTCCACTTGCTACGGTCCTATAAATCATATAAAACATGAATGTACGCCAGTCCCGGATCGCTGTACCATTCCTCGCATAGCTAGTTCTGAAACTTTTGAAAGTTGCATAGAGATTTTAAATGTGCAACGGCAGGATGGCAGAAAAAGTATCCCGCTTGGTGGCGCTATTGTAAATGTGGACCCATCAAACCTCTCGGTAGAGGGAATCTATTACAAAAAATGTTTCTCTCTTGGTGGCGCTGCTGTAGATGCAGACCTGTCAAATCTGTCGGTAATGTCAATTTATCGTGCCATTGGTGCAAGATCAAAACGGACTTCATGGTGGCGAACCTTTTCCTGCCTCGCTTCAATATAAATGCCACTAAAATGTCGCTCCGGAAGCAGGAACGCGTTTTAATACTGTTGTTTGTAAACAGAGTACGTAACGTACTATTGGAATATAGGTTAATTGCGTGGGCTGTATTGTTGTTCCGAGGGCCTCTGTACCTCCATCCGTCACAAGGCACAACGGGGCATGCTATCCTTCCGGTCACTCTTATCGTGAACTGTGTATGTGTGAATAGGGCAGCATGATTGTACGCACTACGCATCACGCACTACTGAGTACGCCCTCAGATAGTGCGGGTATCGCATTACTCTATCAACAGTTTGGTAGGTTAATGGTTATTTTGTTTTAGGTGTTGTTTACTGTTTATTATACCTTGTATGAGCTACTACCGACCTGTCCCGGCTTTGCGCGGTTCTTGAGGTTCGCATTACTCTATCAACAGTTTGGTAGGTTAATGATTATTTTGTTTTGGGTGTTTTTTACTGTTTATAATACCTTTTATGAGCTACTGCCGACCTGCCCCGGCTTTGCGCGGTTCTTGAGGTTTCTCTTTCATATTATGCATGTATTATACCATGTAAACCTTCCCGAAGAAATTATCTAAATCACATCAGATAGACAGACGCGGAAAGCGACTATGTAAGGTTGCTCATCCACTCTACATAACTGTACTGAACATAGACGCGTCGGGTGCCTTTATGGCGCGTGGTGGTCATCAGAGTAGAATGTAGCAGCAGCAGTTCCCGAGAGTCGTAATAAACGAATGTCTTAGATTGGAGCCTTTCGACGCAAAGTGCAAGAGAAGCAAATTGCCGTACACGCAAAGGACCATGTTTTCAACAGCAAATGAACCGATTGTTCATTTACAAATTTTGTATTTAAACGAGAAATCAGTTTCACATGATTGACATTGAATGACACGCCTTTGTGTTCCGCCCTGGGGCCCTATTTTTAAAAGCGCTCGCCTTTTAATGCATGTTCTTTCTATCTCTAGCAATTTATAACGAGTGTAAAAGAGATAGGTAGCGCAGGCGAGCGCTCGCGTGCACGCGAGTGTTTTCAAAAATAGGGCCCCAGATAATGGTTGTGGTCATATGCCACTCAAATCAATAATTATATATCGGGGCTCCTGATATCACGTTGTACTAAACGTAGTACCAGTACCACGACTATAGTGAAATCTTAAATTATGGTGTTGGTATAGCTATGAAACTATAAATATTAAAATGTCTAGAGAGCGCTTGTGGCTAAAATTAGTTAATGCGTTTGTCACTGGACTCGCTCGCTCGATGGGATGCCAACTCGTGATATGAGTGTACTATATTATGAAGTTCTTGAATTGTTCAAACATGAAGTTTTATACCACTATAGCAAACAAGCTTATGGCCTGCCAGATGGTAAGCAGTCACCGTGCTCTATGGACGTTTGCAATACTATTGGCATCACCCGTGTTGCCGACCCCGTAAAAACCTTTACACCCCTTTCTTGAAGAACTCCATGTACGTTCGGCAGGCGGAGTCTTTAGTCTTTATTCTACTCTATTCAGTCTAACATAAATTTAGTTATACTTAGAAGGTGCTGTATCGTGATTGCTTATTGGTCGAGTGCATTCACATTCATTCTCTGCGGTCTTACCGCCTTTTGCCGTGGTCTTGTGACCGGCATCCAAGGCACCCCCGAGTTAATGAGTTGATTGATGATGTTGTTAGACCAACGTCAGACCATGGCAAACACCATATGACTAACTTTTGCCCCAGGCTTCCTCCGCGTAAAATATAGTTAGACATGCCGCCGTGTTCCCGTTTGAACTACATTTGTAATTATGGGTTAAATAAAAGTGAAGTCCGTTCAGTTGCTTTTGCATGAATGAGTAACAAACACGAACTTGCATTTATATTATTAGGAGTATAAAGTTTGTCAATAAAACAACGAATCTAGTGTCAGCGACCAATTAAACAACAAAGCGGCCAAGCCTAATATCGTTCCGGGACTCCCGATGAGTCATGACCAATTTAGTCCCGTGACTCGCGTGCGTCGAATGCACACGAGCGACGTGGCGTGAGCTCAATGAGTTTCGGATTGTTTACTGTTATGGTGCTGGTACGGTTAGGGCGACAACTGTAGGGGCCTAATTCTCGCGCTGTGACATGTTGAATTCGACATTTTTTCTAGATAAATATCTTTATTATAAATGTACTTTAGAACGATCTACGACGGTAAAGGATTAGCGGAAATTGTTGAGAAAAAGTTTTTTGCTTGCAATTGAGATTCAGTGACTTTTTAACAGATAGTTGTGGTTAGAGAAAATGTCGAAAGCGCGAGAATCGCCTCCGGGGACAGGAAAATGTGAAACCTTTCATTCCATTCTGTCCAACTAAACCCACCAATTCAATTTATCAACTTCACAACGAACTTCACACTTTTTCTCAGCAGTTTTACCTCCATTAATATGTGCCATTTTATACTATAGCTTACATGTACGTTCTCTTCTCTTCTGTTTATTATCTACATTTATAATGCTGCAATGTAAATAATGATATTCATTCATTACTAACTCATCGAACTCTAATTGAAGCTCACTTACAAAATATGTTGTTGTTTAAAATACAGGGCTTAAAGGTTTAATAAAAAACCTATAAAAAAGAAAATTATAGTAATTATCGTTCTTATTGCATTTTTTGCTCATTAACGTGTAAATACATAAATATTGTAACGTCTATAGGTGCTTAACTTGATTAACACTCCCGACTGTACAAGATCTTCGCATAAACAAGGTACAAGCTGTTTACAAGCCACGTGTAGGCAGCCACGTGGAGATCAAACGGGTCAATCGATCGTCAACATTGTCCATGGATGCGCCTGCGCAACCTTCATGCCCTGTTTGTTTGTCAGTTCAGAACGGCGCATCCGCCCGTTGAGAAATCGTTTCCAGGAAATCGAGAGTGTAATAATGGAAGATTTTGGACTGCCTAACGTCATAACTCACACCTTCTCTCCCGGACGGTATTTTATCAACTTCACCGTTCGAAAACCGATTACACAAGCTTTGCAATAGAAAGACTGTAAGTGCACCCCTTGCCAGTTCAATCATCGTGACTTCATCTCTTAATTCGGCACATCTCCGAAACAATCCGACGGCCCTCTTTCTCGAACTGAAGCTGTAACATCTGTTGTCTTCTCAACGCTTTCTTCTCTGCCTTTGGACCATGTCATTGAATCGTTTAAGAGGAATATTAGAGGTCTCTTCAGAGGCGGACAGCGCACGGGTAACTTCCCTGGTTTTGCTTAAGTCCATAGGCGACGGTGATGACTTTCCATCAGATGGCCCGTTTGCCTGTTTGGCTGCCGAATAACTTGAAAACAAAAAAACTGGTTTAAGCGCAGAAGAAGGATCATAAGTTTAAGACTTTGCCGGGATGATATTGTTACTTTTGCTACGTTTCGGACAAACCGCTTGCATTTGTACCACTCCACATTCACAATGTTGAACTATATGTGCAACTAAATGTTATGAAAGATGAACGTGAATAAACTCCATTAAATGAGACTGATGAACGATTTCAGGTTGATGTATTCGCAATATCGAAGACCTACAGACGCGTAATCCTACACCGATGTTCAAGGCGTTGCAGATTAGCGTTTAGTTTAGGGTTTTCAATGTTATTGTAACAACATTGATGACTAATTAGTATCAACTTCAAATTCAAAATTCTTTATTGAGTAGGATATTACATATCTCTTTCAATCATCAAAGAGGAGGAGGTAGGAAAGTAGGAAAGAAACATACAGTGACATGTTGGCTACCCCAGGACCGGAGCACATCCACCCCACGCCGACAACGGCCGGACCGTGTCCGACAATACCAGACAGAGCCGGTCAGTGCCCGACAATGCAAAACAGAGCCGGACCGCTATCTACTGTGCGAGCACTCGACAAAAGAATGATTATTGTTATTGATCATGTCATGTCAACATTTCTATAAACCTTTCTCACAAATTCCTATATAATAATTTCTAGATAACATTCGTTTGTGATTGTTGAAATTTTTTTTTAATTCCTCTAAAGCATTTGACCGCCATCTCACCTGTTGTAAGTGACGATGCGGCCGAAGATGGAGCATGCCTGTCTAGGAACAGCCTATTCACTATAGCCTTGAAAGCGACCAGATTATAGTGATCAGGATTTTTATGTTAATGCGGTAGACAAGCATGCAGGCGGGAGCAACACCATGGGCGTCACCAGTGCGTTGCTCACCTCTAATGACATCTTATATCATCCTAAGCAACTTGTAACTTGTGTATGTACAGTCTTGTTACTGATCGTCTGATGGACATTATTCCATAAACAATGTTATAGCTGCTGCTGTGCTTCTATTTATTTCCTCAAAGACTTGCCTGATATTCGGAGCTTAGAGAATAAAACAATGCCGCAACGGCCATACAAGTTATACTTAATGTATCGATCATCAGCTAGGTTATTCATAACACGTCGAGGTCTTGATCTAACGAACAAGGTGTCCATCCATCCTTCATCGTAGCTTGGTCGTGTAAAAGGAAAATGTTTGATCGACCTCTCTTCCGCGCTGTATGATGCTGTTAAGGGGCTTCGGCTGGGGACACGTTAGGTAGGCTCCGATTTGTCTGAAACCAACTAACCGTCGCTTGCAGTCGATACTAATCCTCACAACGTACAAAATAAAGTCGCTTTTGGATTAATTCAGATGCGCGATCGAGCCGACCTTGGTCGGATGTCCGACCACGTCTCCCTCAACCATAACCGAGTTTATTTTGTACGGCGTAAGGATTAGTATGAACTGCAACTGACGGTTGATTGGCTCCAGCCAAAACGTCTGTTACTAGTAGTTATTCTGTGTCTGTCACGTGTTTTGTCGCACCCGTATAGGTGCGAATTGCTTCAAGCCGTTTTGTGTGCAATAATTAACTATTAACAGACGTTCCGTTTTGACTGGAGCCGTCCAACCGTCAGTTGCAGTCGATACTAATCCTTACGTTGTACGAAATAAAGACGCTTTTACGTGCGCGGAACGTGGTCAGACGTCCGACAAAGTTCGGCTCGGTCGCGCTTTTGAATTCATCCAAAAGCGGCTTTATTTTGTACTTTGTAAGGATTAGTATCGTCTGAAACTGACGGTTGGTCGGCTTCAGCCAAACCGGAGCGTCTGTTACTAGTTTTAAACTTTTAAAGAATTAAAGGCTTCAGGAAGCAGTGTGACAGAATCGCACTGCTTCCTAAAGCCTTAGAGATTGCACCGACATCGCACACTGAGTCGTATTTGCACTAGATCCGTATGCAAGCCACATTTCCTTACGTTACTTAGACCATATCCCGGTCACAAGAGTTAAAACTCAATCGCGTATGGATATTTTAGTGTGCTAACCCGCAGTATATCGCACTGCATCGATGCTAATCTTCCCGTCAACTTCATGTGTATGTGGTTGGCTGTAGATGTATGTTTTGTAGAAGTATGAAGTACACGTAGCACGTGCTTCTGAGCGGCACGTGGTAATAGTTATGGTTCATAAACGCTTGTCTCAGACACTTTCAATTGGAACGCAGATATGTGATTAATGGGATCTCATTTGTTATGTCATATGAATTTGACTGCTAGAAACGTATCTGTTTATTTGCCAAGTCTGAAGCTGTGGATTGTGAGTGCAAGTAAACTTGTTTACAAGATAATGTTCGCAGACTTCTAGAAGTCTTTGTTTGTATACCTATATTATTTTCAGCTACTACATCGTACAATATTAAGAACACATTGTTTTTATGAAGTATGAGTTTACTTTCTTATGCCAACTGTTGCCTTATTATTGGCTTACGACGCGAGGATGCTTAAGATCGGGCGAAATTAAGTAAAATGAGTCGAAAAGCGGATCATTTCAGAAGCCGGGACTGACCGCTCGGATGATGATGATGATGATGATCTGTTCCTTAATTGTATTAATATAGGTCATTACAAAAAAGAAAATATGTTTGTCCTTATACAGATCGAAAAATCACTTTATTAGTCAGTTTGGTACATCTCTAGGTCAAGAAGATTGCATCCTTTCGTATAGGTACTCTGACCGCGAAAAGATAAAGGTTAAAGCATAAACTACCTACCTAAGCAAATATAAAGAGAGAGACAGTGATATTATACTTCAAAGGAGTGGAGTTCTTTTTTACAAGATTTTATTTAACTTGCACTGTTCGTATGTGAGTTGTCCGTCAAAATTAAAAAAAAAATTGTGGACCATTTGTTGGTATCCGATTCAGCTGAAATTTGGTATACTTGGATGACAATTCATTCATATGGGACCACAGAGTTGGTCTGATGATGGATTCGGAAGGTGGTCATAGGAACGAACGTAATAAGATAACCCCATCGTGTTTGGGCTCCTTGGAATGGTCTTGATGAGTAGGTACTATACCGCGCTATAAAAGCCTGTTATGAAAATATTATTTTCATTTGAGAACTTATCTAGTCTTTATTGATTACAAAGAAAAGGTTTAATGAGACATACCGAATGCGAAAACAACACTTATTGTAAGTAGCGTGAATTCAGTGACCTTAAAAAATCTGAAAACAAGCTGACTCAGACCGGTTTGTCTCGCTAACTAGACAACGGTAAATATGAAACTTTTCGCGCAAAACGCATACCGGTTAAACGCCCAATTGCCCAATACAAAATGGTGCATATTCTTCGTATAGCAGGGGTAGCCAAACTTTTGACCTGTGAGTCCAATGATCAAAAATATTTCTTGCGGTCGATAGCATTTTACTGTTGATTGGTAACGTGTTGTGTATGCCCCAGAGATACGTGAGAGATAGGTAGCTAAACCTGCCGGTATCAGGAAAAATATCCGAAGCGAGGATCAAGAAGCGATGGATTGAAGGCGCCGAGATAGATCTGAGAGCTTACGGCTTACGACGCGGAGATTCCCAAGACCGGGCGAAGTGGGGAAGAAGAGAAAGAGTAAGAGAAGAGATTCCGAGATTAACTCTCGCGGGCTACTTAAATCGCCTTCGCAGTCGACCGGTAGACCACGGTTGACGATCTCTTGGCCATCCCTGTCTTATAGAGTCAATGCACTTATCTCCCAACTTGCGCTTTGTTCGTACAGTATTCGGCGACGCATACAGCGTTGGACTGGCCTCTATTATGCACCGCGAACTCTTCTTTTGATGACGGCTTCGTGAATATTTATCTTTGTAACGGTGATTTTACTGTTCACGGATACTTGCATAGTCACACAATTAAATTACCCCAAGAGTAAACTTGTGCAATGTATGAAAATGTTAATGAATGTGAAAGAAGCGAAAGAGGTTTGATCATAGCCAGTGTATAAATATGACCTCTGTCCGTTCCGTTTAGGTACGACACCAGCCAGAAATGCTTCTGCAAGGCTGTATGTAGGTCATATCAGCAAGAACCAGGTATGGCATCGCCCTTATCGGTGGTTCGGTCGTCTGTACTTGGTTTTTGAGTAACCATGCCCAGCGAATGGCACGGGTATCATCAAAAGAGCTGGTTTGCTCCGGATACCGTCGTGATACAGACGTGGGAGCTGTTGAACTTAAGTGACACTGCACCTTGTACTCTACTGATTTGCGCCACCTCCAGCCCGAGATACCAGTGCGTACGTAGATGTCAAGGGAAGTGTAGGGTAGTCTCGGTCAGGATGAGAGCGAAAGGTTGAGAAGTCAGTATGAAGGAGGATAGATACAATACTTGGTGTGTAATATATAAAGGAAGGATATTGACTGCTGTAATTGATCCCTCGGAGAGCTCTGCTGGTTTGATCTTCGTGATGTGTTGTGTTTAGATGTCCCGCCATAATCTGCGTGCCCGTAACCTTCAACTATTCCTCTTATATATTCTATTGACGTTCCGTCGCATCAATATGGCTTTGTATACCCCAAATTACGTGTTCCGGGAAAGGAAAGGTCTTTATCAACGATTCTTTTTGTATGTCTGCCGGACTGTCGGTGAATTTTCCAAACGTTGGCATTGACCGAACACAAAAGCCGAGTTCGAATCAGGCCTTCGCGTATGCCGTAGTCTATGACGAATCGAATGAAAACAAACAAAAAAGGCATTGAGTGAATGGCTACAATACGCGATTCAGTTGAACAACAAAACCAAACAACGCCATACGCTCAAGGGCGAGCAGTTTAAGCAATTCTAAATAAGCACAATGCCGAATATCGGTCAGTATTTAACGGTATAGTGATAGGCCTCATACAATCACTGAATCAACACGATATAGGTTGGTAGTATAGATTATTTTTTTTATTGTACACAAAAATACATATACAATTCAACAAAAGCTTAGCTCAACAATTAGAGAGATTTTAAAATTTGGGTTAGTTTAGGTTTATACCACTTGCGGTTTGCATCGTGGTAGAGCTTGTCGAAGCTGAAATGACGCGCCCCACTACTTAATTAGTTGATTTCGATGTGTGAGTGCAAATATTTATAACGATACTTCATCTGTGTGGGAACGTCGACTGCTCAATCGAACGACGCGTGCTCCTACGTTTGAGTCTCACCGGCAACTGCATGACCAATTACAACGGCATTTGTATATGTATTGCGTCCATATTTTAAATTTGGTTGTGTGCGTTAATGCGATAGTGGGGCGCGTCATTTCAGCTTAGACGAGCTCTACCTGCACGGGACGACGACGGTTAGAAATATTATGTACATTACAGTCAAAGAAGCTTATATTCAGCATGTAGGCTCAGGAAGTATACGTACCATAAGTACGTAGCCGAAATACGAAATAAAGACATATTGGCGTTAATGTCCCGGTTGTGCGCGCACGAGGACCTGGGGTCCGCCTTGACCATGATCCAGGATTTCGCAGATTAGATAATTACAGTGGAGCGACTGCCACCTGACTGCTAACAGGGGAATCTCGTCAGATTGGATCATGATTACACATTCCGTGTTCAGATTTTATTTCAACAATTTCTAAAAGCATGATAAACAGTGACTACATGGTGAAGTATACGCATTTCAGTAATAATACTGCTTACTGGAATATAATTAGTTATCTTTAACAACCATTTCCATCAGAGTAAGAATTTCAAATGTAACTTGTAATGTAATTTTAGCGGATTTATCGTGGTTTTGTATTTAACTAGCTTTCCGCCCGCGGCTCCTCCCGTTTTGAATATTGTACCTAAATTTTGCGAACTTGCGAGTGCAGGGGAATAAAAAGTAGCCTTACTTCATCCTCAGCTGCTAAACTATCTCCACACATAATGTTTTCAAAATCGATGCTGGGGTTTAGCTGTGAAAGCGTAACAGACAGACAGAGTTACTTTCGCATTTACCACTCTCTGTGAGCTTCACGTAAGCAGAATAGAATAGGTGCTAATGGAGTAGGCATTGTTTATGTGTAACTAGCTTCAGATAGTGGCCGTAGCGCGTATCCATAGCCGTGGCTATAGATCTAAATTGAATTTCAGGTTTGTCTAACCACACACGTAGGAAGTGTACTATCCGAAAAAACATATGTCACCCGTCCAAGGTTACTACAGGCCCCACGTTTGACAGCTGTCGTTTGTTCTACAAGAGGTCCATAGATAGTTCTGTATTAAGTTATGCATCCATGACAGTACAGAGATCACAAATATGGCTCTATAAGAAATTTTTTATCTATGGTATTTGTTTTTCTCGAAAATGCGCTGTAGTCCAGTGTTACAATTTAGCGCGGGGACGTGTGTACCGTGAGAGTAGAATAGCACCAATCCCTTACACTCGTGGGTGTCGTACTAGGCGATTAATGATTTCGAGGCAAAACGTCTAAAGTCTCCGTAGGTTGGAAAATGGGCAGCAGCGTTTTCCACTGTCATACTTATAACACTGCGATCTCCAACCCGCCTGCCAAGCGTGGAGATTATGCCCAATGACTTGCCCTTTTGTTGGAGAGGTCCTAAGTCCTTCAGTGGACTATTAGGGGCTGTGATGATGACGTGTGAGACAAGGTACCCTTGCGAGTGGCTAAGTACTATTCTGGTATATAAGCTCCAAGACTAAAAAGTTTCTTCAAAATCCATTCAGTAATATTTGCTTTAACGAGTAACAGACACACATCCACATTTTTACTATTAAAGCAGGCGATAGTGCTATCGTGCAATTCGATAGATTGATATCATCTGTGTCTCACAGTAAACTTGTACATTGTTGATGTCGATGTATTCCCTGAACAGTGCAATCTGAATTCCTTCAAGGCTAGAGCGAATAGGCTGTTCCAGACAAGCATGTTCCATCTTCGGCCGTATCATCATTTACCATCAGGTGAGATAGCGGTCGAATTCTCGCTTAAAAAGATATCGTGTTATATAATTCTCGTCTTTGAAATTTTGCCAGCGGAAAATCTCCCTAAATAGATAGGCAACAAAGGTGATTAACTGTGGTAGTATTTGGCATTAGAATGGCCTCATGATACAACCGTCGCACCGAAGTCCATCGTAATGCGTACGTGCGTATTTTGAGACTGCTGCCTCTCCGTGCAATGAATTTAGTCCTTACATACATGGTACACAATAAATTCGTTTTCCGCGTCTTTCTGTCTACATCCGCTAACTTATTCTAATGAACGCAATGGATTTTGATGCAGGTTTTAGTATTTATCATTTAGGGCTGATTTTTTAATCATCAGTTAAAACATATCAGTCTGATAAGTTATTATGCGATTAAAATAAAATCGTATATGTACTTCATATATAAGTTAAGGATTATGTTTTGTTTTAATTTAGCAATATTACATTCGGCCTTTAAAGTATCTTCGCTTATCTTCACCAGCCTGCATTTTCGCGCGATATAATTTTGTGTCATGCTTGCTTCAATACACATTGAAAGAGTGTGCCTCTGCATTCCAGTTGAAAAAGACAAAACAAGTTCTGAAATGATGAATATTTTTTCATAGCAAGCTTTTATCTCGCGTTCTTTAAAATCAGTCAGAGTACTTGTCAAGACTAATTAAACGAGCCCAAACTCGATGGGCTTACTGTACTGTAGTTTAGGATTCCCAATGGCTACCTTCCGTGTCCATCATCAGATCAGCTCGATGGTATTATAACATTGTATTGTCACCGAAATTACATAAGTCCGTCAGTCCGTGTGCCTCCCTAGGCAATAAAAAAAAAGGTTAAAAATTAAGTAGGTGTTTAAAATTTCAGCCCAATGAAAAACCGGGAAATAGGCTAAATTTAACTTGTAAGATTTTATTGCGTGCGAACATGTGAAAGTAAAGAAAAGCTTGTAACAATAGAAAAGCGAGGCGTCAGTGTCTTTTCTTCAATCGTTTTCCTATTGACGACAAGTTACTTACATTTTACGCCACATTCATTACATTTTTTTGTCGCACGCTCGCTACCCTATTGTTTTCATTTTCGACCCCGACGTATGTTCTTTTCTCCAACTGGTTTCTGTCATAGTCGCCTCATAATATATTTTCCGTGGCGCCTTGTTGTTTAGCCTTATTACAAACGAATTCCACCACACCCTCTTTAGCCGCGTACGTAACCGGAGCTCCGTAACTAGTTGCGATCGTATGCTCTTACGGCCTTGTACGAAACCGTTACGAACACAAGTTTCCACACATATAGGTACATCGAATAGTATTATTCTCTCTGAATATCTGTCACATTTTTTAAATATTATATCAATACTTCGAGTCCCAAAGGGCGTAAGCACATGTCATGTAAAATTCTAAATCTACAAGGCGTAGGTAACTGCTAGCCTAGCCTCTACAAACTACTTCGGGAAGTGCTGTATGATGCCTCAGTCAGTGTGTGAATGCCGAAAATGTATTTTACTTAGTATTTTCAGTTGAACTTTGAGTCTATATGACGATTACCATTCTGATAAACGTTTTGTAAAGATTATTTTCATATAGGTATTTGGTCACTGATTAATTAATGAGTAGTAGTGATAGTGCAAGTATTTTCAGTTGATCTTTGAATTACGATGCGTCTTGTCTGGTGTGTTGTGTAGTATTGCGAAAACATTTCTTTTCTAATAGTGATTTTTACACTTTCAAATTCAAACTTATTTTATTTGTGGTAACACAGGTAAAAATATGTTACATTGGATATTTATGTGCTCATCTGTGACCTGCCATTCGGCGTACAAATTAAATATGAACATTTAATTGTGATTTTAAAACAATGTCAAACTATAATTAATTAGGTAAATAATAATTGAATATAATATAAACACAATGTCAAATGCCTAATACAGTTAAATAATTATTAAAATAATAACAATATTAAAAACAAACACAAATCTAGATGTCAAGGTATGTATAAAATAATTAAAAAATCATGTCAAATAATAAAATATAGGCACAAGAGTGTTAGTGTTTTTTTATATAAAGTTCTTTTACCGTGTACAACGCTCTTTCCTCGAGATAATTGTGCAGTTGTGTTTTAAAACGGTTCAGACTTTCGGCTTCTCGTATTATTTTTGGTATAGCGTTATAGATTTTTGGGGCCATTGCAAAAACACTTTTGTGGAACATTGCCGTTTTGCAAGGGTGTAAATGTAACTGGTCAAGGCGCCGGGCACTTTCCACACTTGGGAATAGATGACTGTTCGTATGTACGAAAACTGCAACCTCGTAAGCGGTTTTATTACACGTGTTACCAGGCTTATTACCACGATTAGTATTATTTTTACCTCGATATTTCTAGTGACTTTTTTGCCATAGATCTTGGAGCTTATCGACGTCAGGCTTCCCTTCCCATTCATTGCTTCCGGAATATGTAGAACATTCACTGATGTCGCAAGCCCGAGCTTATCGACCTATCAGACCTATCAGGCTTACCTATCAGCTTTACATTGCTTCCTGAATAACTAGAATGTGCAACCCAGCCTCGCACAACACCTATAATATAGGCAGATACCTGAGTGTATTTGTCGCCAGGACTTATTGAGTAAGGCATAGATCGTTGGAGCGAAATAAAGCATGTTCAATTCCTTTCTGAACCCCTAGTGCCGCCTTTTTCTGAGTTATGTACGTAAGTTGAAAACTAACCGATGCTCTTACGGTGAGGGAAAACATCGCAGGGAAACCTGCACATTCAGGCCACTGAATGCGTAATTGTAACCATGATCCAGTCTGGTTAGGTTCCCCTGCAGATGGTAGTCGCTCTACTGTGATTGCCTGATCTGCCAATTCCTGGATCATGGTCAAGACAGACCCCGGACCCACACGAGAGCACAATCGGGATATTGGCGCCAAGATTAGAATACCATATTATGAGCTTTTCGACGCTGTACTTTCCTCCGTCAGCTTCCTCATTGCTTCCTGACCACGTCGGCCATTCACCGATGTCGCTCGTTACCCAGCCCCGCACTACACCCATATAGGTGCCTACGACTCCTACTGTAGTATATTCGTCACCTGCGCTCTGCGCCCGCTCAGGTGCATCGACCCCGACCCCGCGTTACGTGCACGTTGCGTAATGCGCGTACGCAGCGACGTCCGCAGCCGTGGCTGTGTGAAGCTGCTTCGATAAGCAAAATGCGAAGTCTGTACTGTTTTGGTATTTGATTTTGATAGGGTTAGCCGGTGGGACGGCCCAAGTATCGATGGATGGACGAATTCCAGAAAGACCTGCTTGAACTCCAGATAACGAAATGGGAACAAATGGCGTAGGATAGGGACCAATGGCGAATTCTTATGTCAAAGGCCAAGATCCACTTCGGGTCGCTGAGCCAGCGAAGTAAGTTAGTAAATAATGGTTAGTCTACGGTAGTCCTCATTCTCATGTTATTCTCCGTAATTTAAACTCTCTCCTGTACCATAAAAGTCTACGAACGAAAGACCAATATATTTAGTAGTGGTGGTTAATTAAATGGTTATCTACTATAACACCTATAAATTAAAATCTTCGCATTTTCTGAGATTCAATTTTTAAGGGTGTGGAAAGTGTTGGCTATCTGAATTGACTGAGGAACAGTGTCGTGTCTGGCAGCAGGATGTCTGTTGTGACAAACAAACAATCACACTTTTACTGCATAATATTAGATTTTAGAGTATCGGTGGCCTAGTTGTTAAGTGGTACCAACGAATGTTTTCTGCGTTATGTACATTCGCTGAACACTAACCGATGCTCTTACGGCGAGGGAAACCATCGTGATGAAGCCTGCACATGTCAGGTTCCCCTGTTAACAGGGTCACGGAGAGTCATATGGCAGTCGCACTACTATAATTACCCGATCTGCCTAATCCTGGACAATGGTCAAGGCGGAACCCGGGCTCTCGTGCGCGAGAATATTCCTTGACATTAACGCCAAGATGAATATTTATATTAGGTTATGAAGGTGTGACCATATCAGCGAAGGCAGTACGTCGCAAAATATGCACAAAATCGCACATGATATTCATTATCTGAACAGGTGTAACCTTAGTCAGTTCGATAGTAGATAATATTCGATATCTATTGTTATATCTGATGATAACTTGTTTCGATTAGAAGCGAAATGATAGCAAAAATTGTGTGATAGCACCACAGTACATTCCTAGAGACAAAGACAATACCTATATCTGAAGCGAATTGATGGGTTTCGTGAACTTTCGTGTAATGATTAATTCATTTAATTGTTTGAGTCATCTAGATCGTCATTCCTTCACTGAGGTGGACTGATTTGCGAATACTAATGCGTTACCAGCCTGAGGCTCTAATAAATCAAATCAAATTAAACAAACATTTATTTATTGATTAGGACATTAAATATCTCTTTCAATCATCAAAAAGGAGGGCGTAGGAAAGTAGGAAGGAAACACACAATGACATGTTGGCCGCCCCAGGACCGGAGCACACCCACCCCACACCGACAACGGCCGGACCGTGTCCGACAATACCAGACAGAGCCGCGTCAATGCCTAACAATGCCAAGCAATGCCGTACCGGCCCGGGAAAACAGCTGCAAGATAAATCCAAAGAATGTCGGACGCGACCGGAAGATTCTTGAACAGCGTACGGTAGTTGACGGCCACTCATCTAGGTAGTTCGGGTTTAACTTCTATATTTCGAAGAGTGTGCGAATATTTCGAACGTAATATTTCGAAGAGTGTGCGAAACAACCTCATTTCACCGGCCCTTCCCGTGATCGGGCAACGCATTCCAGGCGGACGTCTCATCCTTATGTCGTGGATCTTCCAGCTATCCACACGAGCCGCACACAAAGGTTTATAATGCGTACGGCTAAGAAATTACACGTTGCCTACCAGTGTGTTCCCTAATCATTATAATCTGGACGCTTTCAAGGCTAGAGTGAATAGGCTGTTCCTAGACAGGCATGCTCTATCTGCGGCCGCATCATCACTTACCTACCAGGTGAGATGGCGGTCAAATGCCTGGCTAGTTTGTAAATATAAAATTCTTAAACTTTTGCGTTTATAGCGGTATTTTATTATATTCTAATTCAATTTATTTTTAACCCGACATTGCTTCTCTTATTCGACCCGTGAAAGACTTTTAATAAGGACAAATGTCACCTGTGTCTACCTGTGAACATGACAATGATAAAATTATCATAGTAGTCTCAACCATGTGTTTAAATATCAGTGTTTTTTAATTTATATTTAAAACTGTTCTGCATATATACATATTTAATCTATTTTAGAAATCTATATTTAATTTTGACCTAAAAATCTATTATTTACTTCGATGTATGGGCCACCGTTTCACGTGTAACCATGCCACATGATTCTTCTAAACATCAATTAATCGTGCAAAATCGTTTGTTTTTCCCTATTATCAATCCATCGTCCGTTCAATTCATGGCGGGGGCATCTGTGCTAAATGTTGTTGTACGATAATTGAAGGCACTTTGTTATGTTGTACTATTTTAAATTAAAAACAATTTAGGTGATTTATATTCCTGTTAGCTTCAAATATTCCTCTTAATTTCTTACCGGTTTCATTCTGCATATGTTATGCTACTTTCATCGCTACTTCGTTTCTTTCGAGATTATCTCGACAGAATTTGAGGCGGCAGACATTGTTTTATACATAACTAGTGGACCTGTCGCGACTTCGTTCGCGTACACCTACTTTACCCCTACCTACCTTTTTTTTTCTTTCTTAAAAACCTTCCTCTTGAATCACTCTATATATTGTTGAAAACCGCATTCAAATCCGTTGCGTAGTTTAAAAGATCTAAGCATACATATAGATCCCTAGGGACGGCGGGAAGCGATTTTGTTTTACACTATGTAAAGTAGTGCTAGATGCATAGTATTTTTTTTCTTTCTAGCTTGTTTCCCGCACTTCGTTTACAATCAATGACGCAACGAAATACTCAATGACGTATCTGAATTACATCGCTATATACATTTGGGTTGGCCGTGTCGTGTCCGACAGAGTAGAATAGCACCAACCCTTTACACTCGTGGGTATAAGGCGACTAATTTTTTGAGGCAAAAGATTTAGGCTCCGTAGGCTGGAAAATGGGCAGCAGCGTTTTCCATTGTTATATTTATGACACTGCGATCTCCAACTCGCTGGCCAAGCATGGAGATTATGGCAATAACCTCCCAAATGCTACATTTGGGTTTCATTACAATTTGTAACGAAATAGCGAAAACGCCAATAATAGTTTTCTCGATAGGCTCTGCCTAATCCTGTGGGATACGGGTGTGAGTGTGTATGTAGGTATGTATTAAAAACGCGTGCAGAGGTGCGTTGGCGCTAAAGGAAATATGGTGTCATACCTCATGCCTGTAATTACTGGCTAGCTTAGCCTTCAAACCGGAAACAACAACGCATTGTTCAAGGTTTACGCGTACAAGGTCCTGCCATTCTGGTAGAAGCAAATGAACCCCCGTTGCTTGTCAAACACAAGCGAGAGATGTATACGAAACAAGATAATATGATCGGTAGGGGACGTCGGAGTCCTTTCTTCAGTTTCCTTATTGACGGCATATTAAGAAAACCCATAACACAAGCTTAGATTACTTTGGGGCTAGATGGCGCTGTGTGAGTTGTCCAAGCACATTAATTTATTTATTTATTCCTTTTACGCTGAATTATTTTGTCTTTTTCCTTTACCAGAGTATATACGAGTCGTTGGTGTAGTGTAATCGAACATTGCGGACACTTAGTTTTCCTCATTGTGTATGTATATCGTAGCATCAGTGATACAAAACTAAATATCTAACAAAATATCAATTTTGAGACGAGTCGTTAGTGTAGTGTAATTCTAAATTTGAATTTTGATAGGCACAGTGTCTGTATGTACCAAAATTCACATTTAGAAGATCAATCACCAGCAACTCGTCTCGTTAATATCATCATCATAATTATAGATGGCCCTCAAAAAGTTAGATAGGCAGTTTCATCCATTGTTGTCTACGTTTCTGTCCTTGCGATAGAACATCCCTGTAATTTCGGTGCAATTACTGTAGTTGATTATTATCATTATTGACGTTTTACTTAATCTGTCCTAGTCTATTAGCTCTATACTCTACCTAAATATGCACTGAACCACCTGATTACCCTATCAATTGTATCAGTCACTCGATTTAATTGAAACTGTGACTCACCGGTATCTGCGTATTAACCTTATTAACTCATTCTGACTTATCATCAATGTTTATAAAGACCGACATTGCACTCTTGTGACCTTAAGCGTAGTAGCATAATACTAGGTGAAGTTTCACGTACAACTTTCCTTGTTTACATGATGACGTCGCTTTCCTGAGCTATTAATGGTCCGGGAAATAAATAAGTGCGTACATTTGGTCGAGGTTGCTGGGTTTTATCGCTGAGTGCTGTGGGGGGTTACTAGTTAGTCTTGCACTGGTACGCCCTGTTTTTAATACCCCAGAAAGGGGTAGTTCTAAGTTTGATCAGTGAATATGTGTGACTGTCTGTGGCGTCATAGCTCCAGATCTTTATCTGAGAGCCAGTTTGATCGGAGTCGTTCTTTAGCTTTGTTAGCTAGGTTACCTTTCTTTAATTAAAATTGGTGCAACAGTTTAGGAAAATTTTGAGTATATTATTTATTTATTTATTTATTAAAACTTTATGCTAAAGCTAAAGTAGCCTTATCCACCAGTCAACCGTGACAAAAAAATTCGAAAACGGTAGGCGGTGTGTACTTGTGTGTGTGTGTTTTGTGTGATTATGTGTACTTCAAGTCGGTCGAGGGCTATCCGATGTTTCTCAGTCCGTTACGTTATCACACATCAACAAGTAGTCCACTGCTGGGAATGCTCAACACATCACGCATTCTGTAAACGTCCTGTTCCCATATGATTCTCAAATGGTGCCATAACCTGATCGCTGTTCCCAGCTGGCCCCATTACTAGACACACATCGAATTGTCGA
This sequence comes from Blastobasis adustella, assembly GCA_907269095.1. Taxonomy (NCBI): domain Eukaryota; kingdom Metazoa; phylum Arthropoda; class Insecta; order Lepidoptera; family Blastobasidae; genus Blastobasis; species Blastobasis adustella. The sequence continues at coordinate 8,292,370 of OU026132.1, forward strand.
TGGTCAATGGTACCTTCTCCCTGCCGACCTCTTAACTTCCTTATAGTCCTCGACGCTCACTCTATATACATGTAAACGCTATTACAAAGGAATCCCTATAACTTCCGGTTTTTATCTACAGTCAGATAAAACCCCCCTTTTGATACCTACATGAATAGTTGATACCTATATATTGACCTACCCAAATACGCATCAGTCAGTTGTCAATAGATTTTATACTGTGGCGTAACTACGCACATTTGTGAAGCGAAGAACTTTCTTTTGTTCGGAGGAGGACATTCTTTTGTTGGGGGGAGGACTTTCATTTGTGGAGTGAAAGACTTTCATTTGTGAAGTGAAGGACTCTCATTTGTGATGTGACGGACTTTTTTATGTTAATCGGTAGACAGGCAAGCAAAGCAATGTGAGAATGTTTCTTTTCAAGTATGTGTTTTATATTTGTCATCATCACACGGAAATTAGTTTTAAGGAAGCGACTGTGTTTTATACTAAAATACATTTAGAGACTGCCCCTCAGTTGCTGCTAAGTCATATGGGTCCCCGAATCATAATAGGATACGAACGGTATGTTTTCGGTAATGCGATGAATGCTGCAAAAGGTATTGAATTGTCATCATCGTCATCCGAGTGGTCAGTCCCGGCCTCTGCTAGGGTCCGCTTTCCGACTCATTCTTAAGGCTTAAGTTATTAAATTGTATTAGGACGAAATACAACTGATAATGATTAGGTATGGACATGAGTAATTATGCATTACTACATTCTCTCTACCTATATGAAACTAGTAGGTAACAGATCAAGATTCAAGGCAATTTCCCTTGGGTCTTCGGACGTGAACTATGATGCCCCCGATGATATCGACCGACAGTCGATAGCAGCCTTGACTGTTTTATTGGTGGGACTTTATATTGTTATGTCGATTAGGCGCACAATGTCACATACGCAAAATGTGGCATTCTGCTAAATGTCACATTCTCAAAATATGCGGTTTTAATGCTTTTGGGTGCAAGGTATCCCAACTTGGTCCTCACAGTGACGGTTCGAACGAAATACCCGCGCTTCTGTGGATTTCTTATTGAACTGTTAGGAGAAAATTCTCTTTTCAAAAATCTCGATGAGAAAATTATGCATTCTTCAAAAAAGATGCATTCCTACAGGCCTTGAATGATTATCGAAACTATTAAGACAGGGCAAGTGCTCTAATCACTTTGGAGTCTTTGCATCAAATGATTCTAACAGTTATAATCATTATCGTAGCCGCAAGTCGTAGGCTGGACCTAAAGCGGGCTACATACCTTCAGTTTTAACTGCAAAGTCTTGACTATACAGTCGAACTGTTCAGATGGAACGTATGTGTTATAATTATTACGCAGTGGGATTCGAACCCGGATACCTAAACTACTCGGCCACCGATGTAAAATTGAGACGTATGTGTTTGATCACTAGTAATAATTGAGGTAACCCGCCTCTAGTCAACACGTCAAGAAGAAGAAGAAGTTAATTTACCGTCACGGGTACCAATCGGTACCCGAGACTGTCCAACCGGTCTCAGGGTCCCCAACGGAAGACTAGGCTTGTCGAACGAGTTCGCCATTCGTAAGGTGTGCCTCCTAATACTATTGGCGAAGCGAGGTCGCCCAAGGTCTTCCGCTGGAGTCCGTCAGTTACCCATTCGCGTGATCTCTACCACTCTCACTTTTTAATTTAGATTTTCTCCATCCCTCCCCAGGGCCGATAAGTCGGGAGCCGCGCCGCCCGTCGTAAGATGCGTTCGGTGCTCGCCTACTACGCGGACGCAGTGATGGCGGCGGCGGCGCGCGGCGCTGGCTGCGCGCTCGGCTGCAGCGGCCGCGGCGACTGCCTCAACGGGACCTGCCTCTGCGAGATTAGATACGCGGGCAACGAGTGCGCCGGGCCCAACATGCCGTACCATGCCTGTGAGTACATTACATTTGGAGCTGGGTTTTTTTAGCCGAGGAGTGCAGCCGTAGCGAGCCTCTAATCTTGGTAGTTGCATCCGTGGATTAAGCCATACCACCAAGGGTTGGAGTGTGCGCTCGGCTGCAGCGGCCGCGGCGACTGCCTCAATGGGACCTGCCTCTGTGAGATTCGGTACGCGGGCGACGAGTGCGCCGGGCCCAACATGCCGTACCACGCCTGTGAGTACATGCCATAGATGGAACCTCTAGTCCAACGTGTCATACCACGTCTGTGAGTACATGGCATAGATGGAACCTCTAGCCCAACCTGTTATACCACGCCTGTGAGTACATGCCGTATGGAGCTGGGTTTTTTAGCCAAGGGGTGCGGCCGAAGATGGAGCCATTAAACAAACTATAGGCAAAAAACTTAAGTAAAGCCCCTCTTGGTAAGTTGAATTTGAATTTTGAATTTTTAAACTTCGAATATGTAGAACGACACTTCACTCGGACACGCAAGAGGGGCTCTTAGTTTTTTTACCTATACCAAAGCTAGAGGCTTGGAGTGTGCGGTTCAGCTGCCGCGGCATCGGCGACTGCCATACCACGCCTGTGAGCATATGCCATATGGAGCTGGGTCTACTCGCCAAGGGGTGCGGCCGAATAAAGAGCATCTAGCCTTGGTAATTGCACCCGTGGATTTCACTAAACTATAGGTAAAAAACTTAAGTACAGCTCCTCTTGCGTGTGTGAGTGAAATGTTATTCCTAATATTCGAAGTTCAAAAGTTCAATATTCAAATTGGAATGTCACTTACCACGCACTACTGTTTCAGCAACAATCGGAATGTTTACATGTCTTATGTGTTTTAGTTAGGTAATCAAAACGAATTTCAGTTTGTTTCTTCGTCGTATCCATTTATCAAAATTGGCAAGCGATCAAGAAATGTGCATTGTGAATGCCTGGAATTAACGGAATACCGAATGGCTATTCACATAGTACGGTATCGCTTAGTGGCAAGCCACGATGCGAGCACGTGGTACCAATGTTTCCTTATTCCCAGTAGGTATATAATTAATGTGGGTTACCTAAACAGAACAGCAGCATTTCTTCATCGTTCGCTCATCAAGGCGGCTATTTATAAAAGCCTTTGTCTATTTCCGACAAACACCACTGTTCCAGTTGTAAAAGGTTATTGCCATTGTTTCTGCACACTGGCTGCCTGGAGTGTTATCTTGGGTCAATGTTCAAGTTTGCATCACTGGCCGAGTGGTTAAGGTATCCAACTCGTAAGCGAGAGGTACCGGGTTCGTATCCCACTGCGAATATGTACCAATGACTCTTTTCTGAGTTATGTACATTTGTTTAATACTAACCGATGCTCTTACGGCGAGGGAAATCATCGTGATGAAACCTGCACATTCAGGCGACTGAATGTGTAACCATGATCCAATCTTGTCAGGTTCCCCTGGTAGCAGGTTCACGGAGGTCAGATGGCAGTCGCTCTACTGTAATTGCCTGATCTGCCAAATCCTAGATCATGGTCGAGGCGGACCCTGGGCCCTCGTGAGCGAGAGCAAAAAGGGACATTACCGCCAAAATGATGATTATTTTTATATTGCCACTGTTAAAGTTGACAAAGGATTGCCATTGTTTCTGCATACTGGCTGGAGAGTTATCTTGGGTCAATTCTCAATTTAGTACGCAATGGAATATTTTCAATCGAGAAACAAATGATGCTTGTAAACTCGGCGGGCGATGTGGGACTGGTATTGTAAACAACATTTTTTTCTTGATTTCGTTCGTGCGCGGTTCTGTCAAAGTTCAAATACGAGTTGTTTTTAGAATTATCTGAAAATGTTTACATTTGCAGGGTGTGTCAGTTCACTGTTGGATGGGACCGAGTCTCCACCATTTTAGTGTTTTTACTTTTTTGGTCTTCGCAGTCATCATCACAGCCCGTAACAGTCCACTGCAGGTGTAGCTTCTCAAAAATTCGCAAAGATGGCGCGCTCTAACGGCTCATACATTATCAAGCTTTTTACTGTATGAGACTATTGTTGTAGTTGTATGGCAAACCATATTATGTGTGACTAGCATCATTCATATCTACAGGACAAATTAAACCGCGGTAAAGCGCTAGTTATTATTCGCTATAGTGCTACCATTCTAACTTATTTATTTAAGCTTCATACACGATAAGTCAATGAGGTATAAATTCGGACATAAAGCTAAACAGCTTTATCTTCCAGACAACCATAAATCGATTAATAAAATTTATAAAGTTGAGCCCCACGGGACACTGACCGTTAAATAATAGATATAAAATAAATTGCATCGAAATAAAGATAAATATCAATACCATACAGCCAAGAGATTATGACCATAATCGAAGTCGTTAAAGCGCGTCTATGAGAATTTGTAGAAAGCTAGCATTGAAGCAGCAGCACGACTTAATTCCGCCAGTCCCTTTCAGCCATCGGAAGACGCAATCCGGGCAAGCGCTTCATCCTTATGTCGTGGATCTTCCAGCTCTCCGCACGGCCCGCTTTGGCTCGACTTTTATAATGCGTACGGCTAAGGAATGGAACGCGTTGCCTGCGAGTGTGTTCCCTGATCAATATAATCTGGATGCATTCAAGGCTAAAGCGAATAGGCCAAGATGGGCATGCTCCATCTTCGACCGCATCGTCACTTACCATCAGGTGAGATGGCTGCCAAATGCCTGTCTTGATTAATATAAAAAAACGGCTCATTGACCAATTTTGTAAACATTCTACCATTTCCAGAGGATTACGGTAGAATTATGTTTTTATTGTGGTGGATTAACTTGTTTTGACCTAAACACTGGCGGCACAATACCACTATGATACCAGGATGTGTTGTTATCGACACTGATAGCCATCGATAAGGCGGTTGATTTAATCGATCTTACGAGAGATGGTGCTTTGAACTCTTACTTTATTGACACGTAATTTTAATGGAACCTAATACTTTCCCAACGAGTTAATAAGGTTGAATCAAATATGTTTTGATTCTATGATACATCGTCCATGGAGGGTTTGTCATGTCTTGAAAGTGTCTACTCACGCAGCTTTATTTACTAAATGACATTTAATGATGACACTATCGAACACTATCACTTAAGATACTGGATTTATTTCTAGTTTAGGAGTCAGGATTGTAAATTCTTGCTTTACTACTGTCACTTTGTATTTAACTATGTTTCAAGTTGATATAAATATGCTCGTCTACAGACCTAGCTCATCTCATACCAGTTTTGGGTAGATTGATATGCTGTCGACTGTACAAGGTGACTACTCCAACTATCCTACTAATATTATAAATGCCGACAATGTAGTCGCGATCCCTCCGGTGTTGCGGATGTTCATGAGCGGCCGTGATCAGTTCCCAACAGGTGACCTGGGCCTCAAGTCTGCTAATTTACCAATGTTATCATCGAATTGTAATTGGATCGCAATTGCAGCTCAACGCGCGTTTTATGCGTTTTTGGTCTTCCGCTACAATTAAAACTGCCGTTAAGCTGCAATTGCAATTACAATTACAATTCAATCGACCCATTAGTAAATCAGCAGAGTCGAGGCCGCGTGTTTGATCGATTGCCTCACTCTAATATAAAAAAATGCGAAAGTGATTAAGTGTGTATGTTTGTTACTGTTTCACGCAAAACCCTCTGAATGGATTTTGATGACATTGAAATGTTTATCTCCGAATAAGAAATAGACTAATCTATCGCAAAATTCATTGTGGTTTCCAACACGACATACTTTTTAGACGACATAAATTTTTTCACGCGGACGAAGTTGCGAACAAAAACTGTGTCTAGGTGGATCTTCGTAGTTCAGAATAATATTAGCAGTACCGTTTTCTCAACCCAAGCGTAACTTGTTATGAATGCAAGAACTATATTAAATATAGTGTAGGTGGAGGTTTACAAAGGCTTTTGAAAAGTGTCCAATTGTAATCATTACTTGTTTCCTTCCCTAAGATTCGTGCCAATGACACATACCCGATGACGTGACTGTTTTCTTTGACACGATGATAAAAGGTTAATCGCTGTGTAAGTCACCGTAACATCACTATCAGATCAATATTCATATAATCTACAGCTGATTATGCTTTCCGGACTCAACAAAATTCACAAGATTAGGCCCCTTCTTTAGATTTCCTGTCTCGATACTTATGCGTATGCCAATAATTTAGGTTATCAGCATAGCAGCTGGTCACGTTAGGTTAACTCGACCACGACTTGTTATCGACATCATCTTGACAAGTGAGGTGTTCCTACTATGATGCGTTTGTGAGAATATTGATACCTGTTCCTCAATTGAGAATACGCCAGGCAGCTCTATGTCGGTAATCATCTTGACATTAATGTCCCGGTTGTGCTCTCGCGCACGAGGGCCTGGGGTTCGCCTTGACCATGATCCAAGATTTGGCAGATCAGATAATTACAGTGGAGCGACTGCTATCTAACCTCCGTGATCCTACTACCAGGGGAACCTGGCCAGATTGGATTATGGTTACACATTCAGTCGCCTGAATGTGCTGGTTTCATCACGATATTTTCCCTCGCCGTATGAGTACATCACTCAGAAAAGAATCCATGAGATGAGAGTACATGGCCGCAGATACCTTAACCACTCGACCACCGACGCTCTCGACGGCATATTTACATTTATTTTATTTATATTAAAACTCCCGTCTACTTCCAGGCATCGGCGGCGTGTTCCTCCTGGTCGCGTTCGTGTGTGCGGTCCAGCTGACCATATGCATAGTGACCGAGTACCGGCGGCTGAAGGCGCCGACCTTCCTGCGCGCGTGCAAGGTCACCACGCAGAAGATGCTGTACCTGGTGGTGTTTCTCGCGTCGCTGATACGCGGCGCGTACTTCGTGTCGCCGGTGAGTGGTTTTTTTATTGATTAAGCGGGCCGGAGCAGTTTTTTTTGACATAATATACAAATAATTGACGTGGCCCAAAAAGCTGCCTTCCTAAAATAGGATTGGGCTGGCCATGTTGCCCGAATGCCATCTGATCTGTGGGCGAAACGAAGCGCCGAATGGGTCCCACCTAACGTCGTGGTCGGGCTCGAAATAGATGCCACGACGAATTAGAGGCGCATGCGAAAGAGACCTAGCAACAAATAGGTCTAAGTGGAAAAATAGGGAGAGAGGCCTTTGCCCTGCAGTGGGACACTGAAGGCTCATAAAAAAAAGCACGCCAGCCGCTGCCTATAGACATTAGCGACACCAGGGGTACCGCCAATGCGTACCCTATCCCTAACATCCCGGGACACGTTGCTCTAGCAGCAAAGGCATATGCCCCTCCACTGCCAACTGCCAATCAATATAAAAAAATGTAGATCCCGTATCGTTGCGCAAAATACCTTTATTCGGCCGCCAGCTTGAAACTATATATATTTTTTCTAAATATATTTTTCATATAGTTCCCTAAGAAAAGAGTATTTTGCCTACAGCCTCAATCGAGAGTATTTTACTCGTAAACGGTTGGGAATTCGAAAAAGAGTGCGAAGCAAAATTTGTAGAGAATTTAATAGGTTTTAAAATAGTGGTGGACCATATTCCCTTAGGACGCACTGTTTTCGAGATATATACGAAAAACCAAAAAATAAGACCTTTCCGTCCCTCACACCAAAAGCAACAAAGGTACAGGTGTATATTTTTAGTATGTTGATTAGAAGCGTGTTACCTACAATTTACCGCCATAATCATTTGTTGCAATTAGTTCCACCTCTAAAACTATTTCTACTCCGCTAATAGTGTATACTATGTTAAGACCTATGGATTAGAAAATAAGACTCTCTTGGGGTTAAACAAAGTTAAATTGTAGCTAAACTAAACTCACGTGTTTATTATGAACTTTATGCCTTTGTGATAAGGTTAACATTTAAATGATGTGCTGGTTTTGTCCACAGTCTGCATTCCAAGAGGGTTGGGCGACGAGCCTGCTCTCTGCCTACTATCCCTTGCTGATGTCCGGATCGTCGCTCATCGTTTGTTTCTGGGCAGAGGTTAGTACCCCTTATGTTTTTTATGATGTTTTCATCCACTCAGCACAAAACTTAGGCGACGCTTAAAGCCTAAATGATTTACTCCTAACAAGGAAAAGCGTTGTACCAACACCAACCTTAGGTGAAACTTACTACGATAACGAGTCTAGATTTGTGTAAGTTTCACATAAATGTAGGCTCGTATCGTATTTATTTAGTAGACAGGATAGTTCTTCTTTAGTACGACTTCAGCGCCATCTATCTAGTTAACAATGAAGCCGTTGCCGCCATGCTGAAGTTGCAACGCAGCACAAGTAGATGTCGCTGTTAAGATCGATGTTATCTTATTGATCACGAGACCAACTGAATGGTTATTGTTAAACATGTGAGATGGCGCTAGGGAGATGTTATTTTGTGCACATTAATTTTTTTTTAACCGACTGCATCGAAGCTCAAAAGGGCGGGTTTGAACTGTCGGTTTTTTCAGTTCTATCCTTTTAATGTCAATAAAATATAGTATTGGTACCTGTACTAACATATACACACACATACACATTACACATACATATGACATACATTTTTATATGTTGGTACATATTTGTTGTCCTAAGAATAAAATGATAACCTGTCGCAATATAAAATGTCACACAAACAGGGATACCAATCCTAACATATCCTTAACTTCATTAGCGATTTTCAAGAAAAATGTTTTAGAAAAATGACTTTAAGTTGAGATAAGAAATAAATGATAAAATTTTGTTTTAGTTCGAATTCTGCTTCCTACCAAATAGATTCGTCGGTTCTTTTTGCGACTAATCTTATTAGTGACATACCTATATAATTCGCGGCAACAAGGATTCGTAGTAAATCCGCTGACCAATCAGACACATGTTTCTACACATGCCTGTGGATAATTAGAACTCTAATGAGTTAGTTCTCTATGATAAACATGTAATTGTGCTTCTAAAATGTTAAATTGCGCTAGCCTTTGGCCGTGGCAGTGCGTTTGAGTTAGCAACTAGGCCAGCCAAGCGTGGAGTTTATGGAAAAATCTTCCACTAATGTGGTGGAGGCTCAATTCTCAAGGTCTGTGACGGACCGTTGTAGATGATTACTTATAACTCAACTTTTGAATGTTTGGGCGGCGCCATGTCATACTCTATTTAAATAAACGAAACGGAGTCGTTCCGTAATTGAGAAAAGAAATCGCGACGATTCCGTTCAATTTAGACACATAGTATAAAAAACCTGATTACTTTTTAATTTTACTAAATCCTATCTTCCATTGTGTTTTGTTTTTGTGTTCGGGACATCCCAGAACCCAAACTCTAATTAATATACCTTATCGTATTTTTGTCGTGACTTATGGCCAGTAGGCATTTCATGAAAGGGTTGTATTTCATGAAACGGAAAATGCCCGCTGTCCATATCATCATATGGTCTGGAGATCAGTGAATAATCAGTGTTTGACGATAGGACAAGTGAAATATTAACGATCATCTCGTAAATTAATTACGTTATTCATTTAATAATAATATTATAAATAGGAAAAGGTTGAATGTTTGCACGGTTTTAACACTGTGAGTTTGTATGTTGGTGGGGCTAATCTCGGAAAGTACTAAACCGATTTTGAATAGTAATTCTTTCACCAATAGAAAGCTACATTCCCCTTCTGTAGGCCTGCTGGAAGAAATTTCTTTTAGAAATAAGTAGTGCCTGTTGTGTCAGTTATATCTATGTTATATCTCTGTATTTCTTTATTGTGTGCAATAAATTGTTAAATAAATAAATAAAATACATTATTCTCTAGATGGCCGTGTGGTGTCCGGCAGAGTAGAATAGCACTAACCCCTTACATTCATGGGTGTCGTACAAGGCGACTAATGTTTTCGAGGCAAAATATCAAGAGTCTCCGTAGTCTAGAAAATGGGCAGCAGCATTTTCCTTTATTATATTTAAACACTGCGATTTCCAACCCGCCTGCCAAGCGTGGAGATTATGGCAATACCTCTCCTTTCGTGGGAGAGGCCCTAAGTCCTGCAGTGGACTGTTACGGGCTGTGATGGTGATGATGATTCTCTAGTGACATAGGCTAATTTACATCCCGGTTAAATTACAGAGATCCGTATTATGCGCGGGTGAAAACTGCGGCGGTCTGCTAGTATGTAAAAAACACCACACAGACAGACAAACGGGGCAGTCGCTGAGAACTTTTTGTATTATGATATCAGATTGTACGAACTACATACGGCCGCGAAGATTTCCTTGTAATTATCAAATCTAGGCATAATTTTCTTACTATAGGTTATAATTTTGTGTGGTTATTAAGGTCCATCATGTATGGAGGTACTAATTAAAATGGTTGCGTTTGTTTTTATCCATGTATGTGTATGCTCGCGTGTTGGAAATATTTATAGAGTAGTGGACCCGGCGCGACTTCGTTCGCGTGCAGTTACTTTACCCCTACCTACCCTTTTTTTCTTGCTTATAAACCTTCCTCTTGAATCACTCTATCTATTGTTGAAAACCACATTAAAATCCGTGTCGTAGTTTAAAAGATCTAAGCGTACATAGATACATAGGGACAGACGGCGGGAAGCGACTTTGTTTTATACTATGTAGAGATGATTGTCCGGTAAAGTCTAAGGGAATTTTGCGACTCTATAGAAGATACAAAATATGGTTTAAATTTAGAATGTCAGATTCTCATCATGTCCAACGGCTTAAAAATGTCTGGTTAATCCCGAATTCTGTCCAATTATCGTAATTAGGGAATGCAATCCCGCAAGAACCTAATCCCACTTTAATTTCCGAATACCGTCCTATTTCCATTCTTCCCGTTTTGTCCAAGGTACTGGAAGGTGCTGTTCACAATCAACTCCATGCATTTCTTTGCAAGAATGGCCTTCTCAACGCTTTCCAATCCGGTTTCCGTCCCTTTCACAGTACTGTTAGTGCACTGCTGAATGTTACTGATGACATCCGTCTCGCTATGGAAAATAAACAGCTTACAGCGGTCATTTTACTTGACTTCAGCAGTGCATTTAACTCTGTTGACTATGACATACTACTTGGTATTATGAAGTCAACGGGGGTCTCGGACCGAGTCCTCCCGTGGTTTGAGTCCTACCTTCGCGGCAGACGGCAGTGCGTGCGGACTGAGGAGTTGTCTTCGAATTGGTGCGGCCTTTCGGCTGGTGTTCCGCAGGGCGGGGTGCTCTCTCCATTGCTTTTCTCCATATTTATAAACCGCATTACGGCAGTTTTACGTTGCCCCTTTCACCTTTACGCTGATGACCTTCAGATCTATGCGCACTTCCCTGTCTCTCAGATCTCGGACGCTATTGACACAGTGAATAGAGATTTGGCGGCGGTGCAGAATTGGGCTAAATCTTTTGGGTTATTGGTCAATCCGTCTAAATCACAGGCTATTATTATAGGCAGCAGCCGCTTGCGGAGTGGCCTGGCGGGGTGCTTGCCCTTGGTTTACTTCAATGGTGTTGAGATTCCATATACGACCAAAACCCGAAACCTTGGTCTCATCATGGACTGTAACCTCTCATGGACATCTCATATAAACGACATTAGTAGGCGTATGCACTTCGCCTACCACTCTCTCCGGCGTCTCCAGTTCTTTCTTCCGTATAAGACCAAGATTATGCTCGCTCAAACACTTCTCTTGCCGCTGCTGGATTACGCTGACGTGTGTTTTCTGGATGCCACTGAGGAGCTTCTTAATAAGTTGGAGCGTCTTCAGAATCTCGCAATCAGGTTTGTGTTCGGGTTGCGTAGATTTGATCATGTCTCTGAATATCGTTCGCGGTTGAAGTGGCTTCCGATCCGGCAGCGCAGGGATATGCACATTCTCACTTTGCTCTATAAAGTTTTAAATAACCCATCCTTCCCTGAATATATTCGGTCCCGTTTCAACATTCTTCCCCTTCCATCCCGTTCTAGACGCCAATGTGTCATCAAACCGCTTGAAGTGCCCCAATGCAGCACCTTTTTCTTCAAGTCGTATACTGTCGAGGCGGCGCGACTGTGGAACAGTCTACCAGCTGACATTCGTGACAGTCCATCTGTCAACACATTCAAAGCAAGATTGAAAGAGCATCTATTATCACTACAAGTTTAATTTATTTATATATATTTATATAAAAATATCTATATATTTATAAGGTAGATATGCAATATGTATTTTTTTATTTTAGATAGGTACTATTATTTTATCAGTATGTATGTATGTATGTATGGGTTCTTTTTTCTTTTTTCACACTACTACCTTCCCGTATGTTTTTTTTACTCTCGTAACACATGGCAGGGTTGACTGGAAGAGATCTCTTTTAGAGATAAGTCCACCTTTGTACTATTATTTCTACCGTAACATTACTGTAATATCTATTGTGTACAATAAAGAATATATATATAAGATAATTTCAGTCCAGGTATTTGCGGGACTGAACTATCTCTGACCCGCTGGATCTAGGTATTCGCGGGATTCAGCAGGTTGGACTTAGACCCCAGAAATCAATCGTAATAAAGACACAATAGACCTCGTTTTCATGGTTTTCATTTTAGCCCAAATTAAACAAGTTTTTCGGTACATTTTAAATGGTTCATTAATTCTTGTACGTGTTAAGAAGACTATCTTAAAGTTCTAAACAAGCAATATTCAATGAATAAAACACTGCCATACTTCTAAGTACAAGCCGTAACTGGCAAAAAAAAATGCTAGTGGCTGACGGGGTGATATACTTGTTCCACTCATCTAAAATACCTACAAACTGTAATCAGCAGTAGCAAGTGTTCAGGCGTTTCGGCCCGCGGGCGGAAACGACTGATGTAGCGCAGCATATCTATATTCTATAGTAACGTGCAGTAGTAATAAACCGGCCGAGCGCGAGTCGGAATGAATTACCAACGATGCCGCGAATAAATAAAGTAACCGACAGGTGTCGAAAAATTACCGACAGATGTCGGAAGATTACCGACAGATGTCGGAAAATCCTGACAAAGTCTGCATCATCATCACCACCCGAGCGGTCAATACCGGCCGGTCTTCGGCATCCTGTAGTCATAAGCCGTTGGCTCTCGTTCGCATTGCTACAGCCTTCCTCGGGATCTCTTTTCCGATACCGACATAGTCCATAAATTGTTCCATGGCCAACTTAGAACTCAGTGTCTCTCTGGGCCACCGTTATAGACTCTGGCTGGTAGAAACTGGGTGTTGCAGAGGTGGGAATACTCATTTCTCACCTTGTGTGAATTGTTTCGGCTCGTTACATCTCTCGTGTATACCTTCTCATGCACGATATCTCAGAATATTAATACTTAATTTGTGAGCGTCGGTGGCCGAGCGGTTACAGTATCCGACTCGTGAGCCTGAGGTCCCGGGTTCGAATCCCGCTCCGGCCATGTACCAATGACTGTTTTCTGAGTTATGTACATTAGTTGAATACTAATCTTGCTCTTACGGTGAGGGAAAACATCGTGATGAAACCTGCACATTCAGGCGACTGGATGTGTAACAATGATCCAATCTGGTCAGGTTTCCCTTATAGCAGGGTCATGGAGGTCAGATGGCAGTCGCTCCACTGTAATTACCTGACCTGCCAAATTCTGGATCATGGTCAAGGCGGACCCCGGGCTCTCGTTCTCGAGAGCACAACCGGGACATTAACGCCAAGATGATTATTATTAATACCTAATTTAATCTATTTACGACTATTAGAAGTATTTTGATCAGTTTTTGGCACGGAAGTGTTTAATTTGATTAGGTATATTTAGTATCAAGTTCGCCTTAAAATTAATTTACATCGTTTCAATTGTCGACTTTTATGTCATCATTAACAGCCCGTAACAGTCCACTGCTGGACTACGAGCCTCCTCCACGTTAGCAGGCAGGCGGCTTGGAGACACCAATAAACGATTAAATAAATAAATAAATAAAATACATTAGTCGCCTTGTTCGACATTCGCAATAGAAAGGGGTAGTGTAAATTCTACTCTGCCGGCACTACACGGCTTTACGTCAACTTTTATATACGTTCGTCTTAACACTTAATTTATAGAACAGTTAATGGTATATAAATAGAACGAATATTCTAGGAAAACTGATTTTCTTCAATATTGTCTTTTTCGCAAGTAACGGATCTTCCGGAATAGACAAATGTACTTTTACATCTTAATCTTTATAGAAGATAGATAGTAGGTTGTATTTATCTAACTGAAAAGAACTAGGTTTTCGGTTTGAAATCTCGACATCGTAATAAATCGAATCGGAACAACGCAAGCGTTGCTTGACCGAAACCTGTGTGGAAAACTATTTGAACAGCTTTATCTGAGCAAAACGCACGTTTCAATATTGATGTTACACGTTTCTGGTTGTGCTGACTCGGAATCGAAACAGCAAATTCAAAACTTCGAATTGTTCTGTCAGCCAATGCGCGGCCGCATAGCACAGTGGTCGACAGTCGGCAACGCACGCAGCGAAAGGCTGTATGGAGTGTTGCGCCTTAGCCTGATTTTGGATTGCAGTGAGGATTGCATTTTTGAGTGCGACCTAAGTTATAGTTACAGGTACACGATGTACCTAAGTCGGATACGACGGTGAGTTCTAGGTGTTTTCTTTGGTAATTAAAATTTTGGGGATATAATTATTACGTTAGCAGTTAATTGTCCACGTTCTGTCCGCTCGTAATTTCGACTCTCGGGAATTTCACGATGTTAGTTAGTTTTGTGATTCTCCGGCAAATAAATATTTAACTTATCACAATGTAGTTCAATTGATACATTTATATTTTTAATAGAGATTAGGTGGGCTCTCTGTCCTTGTGCCCACTATAGGCAAATAGGCAATGTAGAGAAGATAAAAAAAAAAACTACTAAAAATACAAATATATAAATCTCTAAAATCCTTACCTATACAAAATTAAGTCTATTACCGCACAGCTAAGCCATGTAGTGCCCGTCAGAGTAGGATATATCACCAACCCCTCTTGTTAATGGGGTTGTACGGGGCGGCTAATACCCTAGTAGAGGCACCAGAGGTCTGTTGTGTATTTTCGATACTGCTATCTCCAAGCCACCTAAAAGTGGTGTAAGCTTAAGTCAAGCAGTGTAAGTAAGCAGTGGACTGCTATGGGCTGTTGCTACGTGATATGTGTGTGAACTCTACCACTTAGATTAGGACCGGCCGTAATAAATCGTTCCAATTAATTTTGACTAGTATTGCGACGAATAGTGTATTCGGCCGAAGATTGGGACTTATGAAATATGCATATGAAAACGTGTTAAAATTTTCTAGCTAAGTGCACCATCTACCACCCTGTCTACTAAACTCACAGAAAGCAGAAACAGATAAGTAGACAGTCGTAGTGTGAGACTATGTCATATACCTCACAACTTGTCTGATATGCAAGTGTTCTTTTCAATTTAATTATGAATTTAGTTGCGTACCTTAGATATTCAGTATTCGACCGAATAGTGATCAACTATTCGGCTTACGGTGCAACTTAATTATTCCACTTTTGACGACCGCGCATAAACACCAGAGCGCTGCTAAGGCTGAGTCACAACACACGATATAGTGATGCACTCAACATCACAGCCCAGAACAGTCCACTGCAGGACTTAGGGCCTCTCCCGCGAAAGGGGAGGTTATTGCCATAATCTCCACGCTTGGCAGACGGGATGGAGAACGCAGTGTCATAAATATAGCAATGGAAAATGCTGCTGCCGTTTTTCCAGCCTGCAGAGACTCTTTGATCTTTTGCCTCGAAAACATTAGGCACCTTGTACGACGACACCAACGAGTGTAAGGGGTTGGTGCTATTCGACTCTGCCGGACACCTCACGGCCAAGTAATCCACTATCTATACTGAAATCTGCTTTTAACCATCACTCATAACAAAAATTTGTGTAACAGGGTAGTATAATAGGGAGGATAAACGTCATCAGGAGGGGTCGGCACAATCATCATTGGCCTTAGACATCTATTATAAATGATTTAAACAGCGTCATTGTTCATCTTACGGCACTTTCTCATGACAATATGTCAAGGAAAAACGTCGTAGCTAAACCATAGTAGTTAGATAGAGCAAGGAATAAACATTCTTCTACCGGGACCATCTTTACGACTTAAAGGTGCAATATCGCTCAAACGAAGCAAAGTGGATATGGATTAGCAGATTTGCTACATTTCCTTCTAACACATCCGTGATCCATCAATATGTAAAAATTTTTCTCTACCACTCTGCGATTTTATATATAGAGTTGTATAAAAGATATTTTAGAAGGGTTATGCAAGAACAAATAGTCATGCAATATTCTTAAATAGAGTAAAGAATGATTTCGTTTAAATAAGTAGTGTCTTAAGTTTTAAGACTGGGAAGTAACCACTGTTTCAGACACTAAATTGGTATTTTGGATCATCTGTTGAGTCACAACCGACAAACATCTCATCCCAATATATTCCTTACAAACATACACAATCATAATACCTATAAGTCGAACGGCAAAGAAAAACAAATACAACGAAATTAACACTCCGTACGTAACGGAGTTATTGCTTATCGTTTCATGTCGAGGAAATTGCTTAGGTATTCGAGCGATCGACGCAACCGATGTAAAATTGAGATTTCCACGCCAATAAGAAATTCTAAGGTGGCCTGCACTCCGAATGCACCCGGAGTGCACCCAAAGTGCACTTGAAAACGCCTATTCGGGTGTAAATGTAGCTGTTTTTGGCACTTGTTAACAGGTTTCCGCTTATTGCATCGTAATGAACGCATTTCCGTTTACATATTTAAACATACGTGTTTTGCTTTTGCGAAATATCTTGGAAGGTCTATGACCTCGGCGGCCTTAGGACATTTTCTGCTAAAACCTTCAAACAGAAATAAATCTTTGTTTACATTTTGCAGTCGTACAAACAACATTATCAGTCACATTTAGGTAATGCTTACATGAGTACAATTAGGAATTGTAAGTACAGTAGACGCTATCGTAGGTAGAACTACTGTCATCCAAACTAAGTTAAAGTTGTAACATGGATGCCAGGGTTCCACCAGTGGGACTTAACTATGGTTGGATTTTTTTTTATTTCTTTATTGTTTATATTTTTTATTCAAACACTAAAAAGTAATGGTTGGATTGAAACTTATGTGCTGATGACACTTCACACCAAGGTGTGATGTTGATTCAGAGCCAGTGTATTTGTTCGTGACCTGCCCTATGTCTGTTTTCGAACTTTTCGAAGACAATACTTAAGCGAACGTGCGCAGCGAGCACCTAAAGGGCATTTTATGCGAAAATATTGCAATTTTTTTTTCTTCTAGCGAACTTTGTTGGGTTGTCTGGGTTAGGGCCCGTTACATCGTCACTTTCCATGTACCTACTCACTCAGATTGACGTCAAACCTCAGAGGAATAACTAACGTCAAACGCAATCCCATTAGCCATAAAAATACACCCGTGTATGTTACTGTGACAAATAAAAACTTAAAAGATGTCGTGATAGATAGATTAAATACTACTACCTACATGGTGGTTAGTGTTATTAAGTTGAAGTTGTAATAAATAAACACTAAATACGCAGCAAGAGCGGACAGAAAACACAGGAGTAAACATCATCTGATTCCGAATCATACAAGCGTAGCGAGCATAAGAAAAGTACAATGACGACGCTGAACAATGAATACTGCTCGGTAAGAGTTACAGCTTCAATAGCTATTGAAAATGTTTTGGAATGCATGCCGGTGACGCAGATGATGAATAGTTTTGTTAGTGCGTTATTTAGATTTTTTGTTCGTTAAAGAGATGAGTTTATCTGTGGCTAGATTGTGTCAATCTTCTTTAATTAGACTAGCCAGGCATTGGCTAGGCATGCTTGATGCCAATAAACATTTAGATGCATAGGCAAATTACCTAGTGCACATCTTTACCACACCTTTAAACTCGATTTTGTCGTTCAAATCAGGAAGTCATTAGTATCAGTTTTTTGTGAATAGGCGTCGTTTATTCGTCCATTGGCGCGCTGTCTTTTGAACAAAGGCTTTAGAATAAAGGTAATGGATATGCCTTTGCATTCAACAAGAACACGACATAGTCTTTATTTCCTTCTGTCCGTCTACCAAGATGAAAGAGATAGCAGATCTATGTCGCGTCTTTTGTAACTTGTCGCTCTCGACCGACACCTGTGTTAAAAAAATCATCTTGGCGTTAATGTCCCGGTCGTTCTCTCGCGCACAAGGGCCCGGGGTCCGCCTTGACCATGATCCAAGATTTGGCAGGTCAGGTAATTACAGTGGAGCGACCGCCATCTGAACTCCATGACCCTTAAAAAGACCCTGTTGACAGGGGGACCTGATCAGATTGGATCATGGTTACACATTCAGTCGCAACTAATGTTCATAACTCAGAAAAGAGTTATTGGTACATGGTGGCAGTGGGAATCGAACCGGGACCTCTCCCTTACGAGTCGGGCCCTCTCACCACTAGGCTACCGACGCTCGCCCGTACACTTGTAGTAGCCGTACTGATCTGAAAAAAAAAATAGGCACATTGGCTAAGCAGTTAATTATCGGAATGGAAGTGGATACAAATCGATTTGTTCGCTAGATTTGTTTACAGTTTACACATAACCTTTTCCTGTTTATTTCAACAACTACGGCAGTGAGAAATTGCTCATAGATTTCAATACCTTGTTGAGCACTAGGAAATGTTTTTTTGGAAGTCTCATGGGAAGGGACTAAAAACCGGAAAAGAACTGAAGCACGTAGTCCACGGTACCGGAAATTGTAGCAAAAAATAACTTTACAATTTTAAACTGATGGTGATCACAGTCTATAACAGTCCACTGTCGGACTTAGGGCCTCTCCCGCGAAAGGAAAAGTTATTGCCATTATCTTCACGCTTGGCAGCCGGCTTCGAGATCGCAGTATTATAAATGTAGCAATGGAAAACGCTGCTGTCCATTTTCCAGCTTACAGAGACTCTTGATTTTTTGTCTCGAAAACATTAGCCGCCTTGTACGACACACACGAGGTGCTATGCTACTCTGCCGGACGCCACACGGCCACATTGTCTCGAAACTCGAGAGACTAATTCTCCAAATAAAATATCCTTTTGGTTTTGCTTTTTTTGTCTTGCGGTCAGGGATCCTTGTCGGCGGTCCACGGTGCCAAAATAAAAGGCGAACATAATTAGCCTCATTCTCCGAATTGATCATCTTTTTAGTTTTCCTTTTTTTTTATTGCGGTCAGGGTTTTTGGTCAGTGCACAAAGAAACGGTGGTTCGTCAGCCTTTGCTTTCGGAGGGACAGAGTTCAAACAACTCTATTAAGACGCAGCACATGCAGAGGAAATGCAAATGCAACTAAAAATGAATTTTATTATCCATGATTAGAGGGGTATAATGTTGGATATAAATAACTCTCTTAAAAACAACAAGAAAAATCCGTTTCATTTTTAATAATAAAGGTTCATCTATTTCTTGAATGTTTCTATTAACAAAATTTACAGCACTTTGCTCGTCATCATTTGGTTGCATAAAATCAAAATAATTAAAATGTAAATAGACATTAAATGTAAAATTAAAACCCCGGCCTAAGGCAAAAATCGGACAAACAAGAAAATAACCCTACTTCCTACTAATATTATAATTGCAAAAGTTTGTAATGACGGATGGATGTTTTACTTCTTCACGCAAAAACTACTGAACGGATTTTGACGAAATTTGGCAGTAATGTATCCTAGAGCCCAGAATAGCACATAGGCAATAACTTATCCCGAAATTCAATGCGGTTCCCGCGGACCGAGCTAAATTTTACCCTGCGAAATCGCATACAAACGCTAGCCACTAGTCAGCAAATTAGAATTCAGCGTCTCATGTCTACGCAGCAACGCATTAGCAATACCATACACACATTACATTGACTACGTACCAGTTAATCACTTTATTAAGTGCCCATTGTGATAAGATAGTGTATGGAATCCAATTGAGTTCAGGGGCCCTATTTTTTAATCGCTCGCCTCGATTCAAAGTTTATTTTCGGCATGAAAATATGACTTGATTTTGTTACCTGCAACTTTCCTACATTTAGTAGGAATTGTAGATGTTATGAGCGACAGTTACCACTTAGCATTAGGTGGGCTGTCTGTGTGTTTGACACTGAGAAGCATAAAAAAAATAATTAAAAATTCTGTATTTTATTTATTTATTTATTTATTTAACTGTTTATTGTACACAATAATTATATACAGAGAAATATAACAGTATAGAAGACACAACAGGCGCTGCTTATTTCTAAAAAGAAATTTCTTTCAGCAGGCCTACAGAAGAGTGATGTTAGACTAAAGTAACGCAGATACGACGATATTTTGTAGCATGATACTGATTTTCCCCATTTTGGAACCGTGCTCTTTCGGTATTGCTAATGTCATTCAAAACATATTGAATTTTTCATGCCGAAACTCAAAATAGGAAACCGTTTAAATCGAGGCGAGCGGTTCAAAATTAGAGCCCCAGCACGGCTAGCACAAGCGTGTTCTCGCGCGCGATAAGCGGGAAAAGGCGCGACATAAATACTGCTATCACTTTCATGTTAGTATTGAGAGAAGGAAACAAACGTTCTCGCACTGCGCGAGATGTGTTGCGGACACAGTTGTTGTAGCCTAGTGCAGGTCTAGTACGGGTGTGCAGGGTCAGAGTCGGGGAACTGCTTAGGCTTTGATTGCCTTGTACGTATTGTACGTCATGTTGAAGATATAGGTATGTTTCAATGTCAAGGATGCCTATCTGACAATGCTAGTGTGTGGTGCATCTTCGGGGGCCTATAGGCATCATGAAATGGCGAATAGAGTTGCACTCTCTCACGTTTGAATCTTTACATCAAAACAAGTCGCTTTCCGCCGACGTACGCTTAGGTTTTTTTAACCACGCAACGGTTTTCAACAATGGATAGAGTGATTCAAGAGGAAGATTTATAGAGTAGGACACACGCGAATGAAGTCGCGGTGGGCCAGCCAGTGACTAATTAATAGGCAAAATGTGGATGTATGCATCTGTATTCTTCTCTTTCCATAACTTTAGAGATAGTGTACCCCCCAGAAGCAATAGAAGCGCTGCGAAGCATTTATCTTCACACGACGGACCAACCACTAACTCTCAACCCCCGCACAGGTGTTCCACCTCCGCGACATCAGATGGGAGCGTCCGCGGTTCCTCTCCAAGTCGTTCCTCGCGTTCGTCTCGTTCAACGTGATCACCTATTCGCTACTCGCCGCCGAGGTGCTCACCACCAACGTCGCGGACACATCCGCCGAGAAGAGGGTACGTAATTTCTTATATTGCCTAGCTCGGCAGAAGAGTGATACCTCATCATGATCATCACAGCCCATAACAGTCCACTGCAGGACTAAGGGCCTCTCTCAGGAGAGGAAAGGTTATTGCCGTAATCTCCATGCTTAGCAGGCGGGTTGGAGATCGCAGTGAAACAAGTAAAAAAAGAAATAAAAAACGCTTCAGAGTATTTTCCAGCATACGGAGACTCTAGATAGTTTGCCTCAACGTTAATCGCCTTGTACGACATCCACGAGTGTAAAGGGATTGGTGCTAGTCCACTCTGCCGGTTACTACACTGATAACAAAAATTTACGACAATATACAACTCTAGAATACACCCGTGGGAAGCCAGGGGCCCGATTTTTTAACCACGCGCATCTCTAGCTATTTACCACGACTGTGAAAGAGATAGGTACGAACGCGAGCACTCGCATGGATGCGAGCGGTACAAAAATCTGGTCCCAAGACGGCTCTTTAGTCCGTTCATAAATTAACTTGCCACATTTTGTTCACAGAGTTTCTTCCAGCACGTCTTCAACGGGTGCTACGCTTTTCTTCTCTTCGTGGTGGTCATCTTCTTCTTGATCTATGGCGTCGAGGTCTACTTTAAGGTGAGAATGACTACTCTATAAGTGTAAGCTACAAAATTACCTTTAATTAGGGGTAGGTGGAGACCACTTCGATCCGCTTGATACGGTCCTCATAGATCTCTCTCGCTTGAACCCTTTCATACTTGAACGTCGGTTTAGTGGAGCTAAACCAAAGAGTGTCGGTGGCCGAGTGGTTAAGGTATCCGACTCTTAAGCGAGAGGTACTGGATTCGAATCCCACTGCGGCCATGTATCAATGACTCTTTTCTGAGTTACGTAAGTACATTAGTTGAATGCTAACCGATGCTCTTATGGTGAGGGAAAACATCGTGATGACAACTGAATGTGTAACCATGATCCAATCTATTTACGTTCCCCTGGAAGCAGGGTCACGGAGGTCAGATGGCAGTCATGATGGCAGGCATGATGATTTATCTATATATTTCCCGTCGTATTGTTGTGATCCCATTGCGAGATCGTTCAATCTAATCCACACGGAACACTCCATAACAGAATATTAGGCAGACGAAGTCGCGGATATTATTTGCAGCTGTATTAAAATATTTGCGTACCTTCGTGTGAGGTAACACAACACAAGTCCCCGCAATGAATCATTCAAATAGGAACGTAACATTTGTTATGACATACTCTTTGCCACATAGCAATTATAGGAAGCACCCATTGTCGATCGTTAGCTATCTAGATCAGCAATATAAGTCTAAGAATACATTCTAATGATCCATTGTAATACGTGTATAATAAAGTTGAATGGTATTGGATTCTGTGGTTAGGACTGCTTCAGCCTTGTTAGTCATACATAACTATCATCCGTTATGAACCTGTGCATATGAAATCATATGAAATAGTATGTTCCTGAATGTAGGGCTCCTCTAATATACTCTTCTAGTAGGCATTGAGAAGGTCTAGACCATCGGTGGCCTAATGGTTAAGGGATCCGACTCGTACCCCGAGGTACCGGGTTCGAACCAATGACTCTTCTCAAATCTGGTCAAGTTTCCCTGTTAACAGGGTAACGGAGGTCAAATGGCAGTCACTCCATTGTAATTACCTGATCCGCCAAATCCTGGATCATGGGCAAGGCGGACCCCGGGCCCTCGCGGGCGAGAGCACAACCAGGACTGACACCAAGGTTATGATAAAGAATAGAGATGGGGACATAAAATGAAAACATTGATAACGAAATTAAAATCGGTTAAACTTTAAAGCATAGGACTAATATCTTAAAGAT
Source organism: Blastobasis adustella (assembly GCA_907269095.1). Classification (NCBI taxonomy): domain Eukaryota; kingdom Metazoa; phylum Arthropoda; class Insecta; order Lepidoptera; family Blastobasidae; genus Blastobasis; species Blastobasis adustella. The sequence goes on from OU026132.1 coordinate 8,315,502, forward strand.
TATTGTCTGCCTCTTTATTCTCTTTTGAATTTCGACCGTTCATGTTACTTATTTTCAAAGCTATTAAAAAAGGAATTTTACTTATACTAGGCTGGTCCAAAAGTTTTTAGGCAGCGGTTTGTTACACCCTATTGTTTTAATTTTTGTATCGTTTAAAGGCAAATTTTATTACAAACTCCTTGACCAAAAATCACCAGCCGGCAACTTTTCGTTACTTTTTAATCGATTATTAGAAATAACATGTCTGCTATAAATCAACCCCTACGACGGAGATAACGTGGGAAGCATTTTGTTGTATATTTTATACATATAATGTTTGTATGATTATAAATATGGGTTAACGTTTAAAGAATCACATGAAAATTTTATCAGCCCCTTGGGTAAATTGTCCCTTGCCTATGCTATTGTCGTGTTGATTTTATGACTTTAAACGAGGTTAGACCGACCTGAAACATAAACCTAGACCAGGGCAGCCACCAAAGTCAATCACTCCAAAAAACGTCATCAGGGTATAGTCGCTGATAAAAAAGTGTCATAATATTACTAGCTGTAAGATTCAGTATGAAATATAGTTTCGAACCCATGTAGTTTCTATCATTTTTACGGACCATAGAAATTATGTATCATGAATAATACAAGTAACTTTCTACTCTTGTCTGAGAAAGTGGGCTGTTATTCGAGATACAACCTTCTTAACCTTAAGGAGTTCTTGTAAAGTGGTATAAACTACCTGGGATCTAATCCTCATTTCATCCTGAATCTCATGCTTGTTAATGTTGTGACATTTCTCTAATAACAACTTCACCCTGATGACGTTTTCTGAAGTGACTGCAGTTAACGGTTGCCTTAGTTTAGGGTCATGTTTAAGGTCGCCCTGACCACGTTTAAGCTAATAAAATCAATAAATGACAATAGCATGTGATAAGGGCAATTCACTAAATGCGCTGATTAAATTTTCAAGTGATTTTTATACGTTAACCCAAATAAAATTATCATAATACATCTGCCACGAAATGTTCCCATATTACCAAAATAGTATGGATTTGTATGGACAGACATGGTTTTTTTAATATTCGACAAAAAAATAACTAATGGTCGCCGGCTATTGATTCTTGTCCAAGGAGTTTGTAATAAAATTTGCCTTTAAACGATACAAAAATTAAAACAATAGGATGAATAACAAGACGTTGACTAAAAACTTTTGGACCAGCCAATGTAAATACATTTATTCATAAAACAGACAAAATGAAAGGGTATTAACATTAATAGAAGAAGAGGAAAAAAAAACATAAAAAAGCACTATACATACGCATTAAAAATTAAAAATGTTATCCACACCGCTAGGCCCCGGAATTGTTCCCAGAAAGCTGGCTGCGTTACCTCGTTGAATAGCAATGCTTATTCTCTGACCGAGGAACGAGCCAGCTCTGTGGTCACCTGTGGTGTCCGTAGAAATTTCTGAAAAAAAATTATTTTTGCGGTTGTTTTCTAATTTTACCTTGCTATTCATAAAATTCATTAATTTCATTTAATACAATAGTGAAAGTAGGCTCTTAAATGTAGGATGATGATGATACATGAACAAAAATTCCAATGGAATTAATAAAAAACAATCAGTTATCATGTCTGTTTGCATGTTAAAGCTTGCAAGTCTGTTCGCGTCATCTCCCTTCGGCTACCTTTTGTGGCTGGCCATACCGCGTTTAATGTTTCATTGTATCTTGCCAAATACGATGTTCGATGTGGTAGTGTCGATTTCGAGATTATTATTAAGTGCCTATTGATTGTCCTATTATTGTTGGTGGTGGCTGATGGGGGTTCATTAGCTAGTCAACTATAAGAAAACTAATTTTGTAACAAAAAAAAGTTGTTGTTGTGCCAGGTTGTGCGCGGGCAGACCAACCTTTTGTGGCCTCGTAGACCTCCACTATCGCTACAAAGTGAACATTTTCTTGTACTCGAGGACGTAGGATACCCTGTGGCGCCCTCATTCTAATAGTATAATAACTACTCCGGCCTCACTAGGAACAGGGTCTCTTCAAGAAGCCTGTGAACGTTCTTATAGACTAATGTGTAACCGTGTAGGATCTACTCTTTCTTATCTTCTGTTTCTTTTGTTATGTAGTGCCCCTACTGCTCTTGTTTTAGTACCTACTTATACATATAATTAATTTGTGGAAAATGTAGTTGGTATTACAGTTACTAAATACTTTGTAACCTAATCTTAAGGTAATATATTGTAATATTGTCAATTTTCCCGAATAAAATAAAATAAAATAAAATAAAGACTTCTGGAAGGAGCTGGGCTGGCTACTATAGCCGGTTCCCGATCATAAGCACCGACTCTTAAGTCCAAACACAGAAAATGCGAGCCCCTAACCCAACCCTGACTACTCCCCCCACAGCTCCGTGGCGAGTTCCTGAAGGAGACCAAGGTGTGCACGATCATCTCGCCGCGGCCGGGGCCCTCGTCCGCGGCCGACGACGAATCGCAGGAGACGCTGGTCACCAAGCAGGTAAGGGTATATGAATAAAACTGTTAATTTTTTTTTGATACGGCTTATTGTAGGCAAACAGACAAGCGGGCCACTTGATGGGAAGTGGTCACCGCTGCCTATAGACATTAGCAACATCAAAAGTATTGCCAATGCGTTGCCCGCCTCTATAACACGTCGCTCTGGCAGCAAAAAGTCAAATGCCCCCCCACTGCCAAAGCCACGGTTCCCCAAATCCCCACCCCATGGAGCACTGGAGACCTTACTCACCGGCAGAAACACAACACTATTTAAAAGAGTAATGTTTAGCTGCGGTATTCTGTAAGGTGGATTATTACACATATCTCGCACATGGAAAGAAAGAAGGAAAGAAAACATTCATTACAAGGGACGCCACGACACGATAGTGACACGACATGGCGACATTGACGGCTTGAGTGGTTCAGTTGGTTAATATTCTGGCCGAGCAGAAATTGAAATTATGAGTTTTAATTTCTGTTACGGGTATAGTATGCAATAACAGGACATTTAAAAAAACTATATACTATACTACTAAGTAATTTATCAGTTATCTAACACCCATAACACAAGCCTTGCTTACTTTGTAGGCTTGACGGCTCTGTGTAAATTTGTCCAAGCAAAAAATACTAGTTTACTGCGGGATATAGGCCTCTCCCAATGAGTGCCAATTCACCTTGACCTCGGCCGCATCCTGTAGCCGCAAATTGTCACGCAAATGTCAACTCCAACTCCAAATCCTTGCACCAGTCGCTTTGGGCTGGTGGCATATTAAACAATTTTTTGATAATTATTCTTGGAAGCATGAAACAATTTTTTCACCTAAAATGGCAGCACTTTCGCACCTCTTAAGGGCTTAATGAAGATGAGGAAGATCAAGGACGTGGGCCCCAGTACACTGCCCTGGGACACTCCATATGTTAAGATTTTCCAGGCTTCCAGGGCATATTTTAAGACCTGTCGCCCATGCTGTCGGAGCCGGGGGTCCAAGTACACTGCCCTGTGGCACTCCATAGGTTAACGACTTTTCCTGTCTCCCAGCACGGCTAGCACAAGTGTACCCGCGACACAGCTCGCGCCAAGAGAGAGTATCTGTTACACTTCCCTGCGGCACTCCATAGGTTAACTTATTTATTTCTTTAGGGAACAAGTTTAATACAAATATTACATACCAATATCTATTAGGTTGCTCTTACGGTGAGGGAAAACATCGTGATGAAAGCTGCACATTCAGGCGACTGATTGTGTAACCATTATCCAATATGGTCAGGTTCCCCTGGTAGCAGGGTCACGGAGATCAGATGGCAGTCGTTCCACTGTAATTACCTGACCAGCCAAATTCTGGATCATGGTCAAGGCGGGCCCCGGGTCCTCGTGCGAGAGAGCACCCGGACACTAACGCCAAGATTATTTTAGTGGACACTCCCTCCACATTAGTGGACTAATATAAATAGTACTTAATATCTGTCCTCTCTCCCCTAGGGCATCCAAACGGACCTGTCCCCCACGTGGTCGGGCCCCGGCGGGCCGCGCGGCGTGGACCAGTCGCAGCTGCACCAGTCGCGCTTCGGGCTGGTCTCGCAGGCGCTGATGCTGATCCTGATCGCCGGGTTCCTCGCCAGCGAGACGCTCGGCGAGTTCTGGAAGGCCAAGTGAGTTTTTTTTTTATACTTTGGCGGATAAGGTAGCCGTCAATGTTGGCAAGCGAAGATGGAGAGAAGATGCAAAAAGATTAATTACCCACCTAGTAAGGGATAAGGTAGCCGCCAATGTTGGCAAGCGAAGATGGAGAGAAGGTGGAAAAAGAGTACCTACTTGTGACCAGGGGTCCAAGGGTCCGACAGTTGATCGTCGTAGGACGGCCAGCGCCATCTATGTGGGGATGCTTGCCAACCTTGTGTTCGCGTTTGTTTGTTGCTTGGCTGTAGGATTAGATAAGGTGATGGTATTCTACTTACCCAGGCGGACTCCTCAGGCTTGACGAGTCCTCACCGTCATAATCAGCCTGTACTAGTCCACTGCTGGACTTAGGTCTCCGCCATGAGCCTCCCTGTCTGTCCTCGGCTTGCCGCGGCAGTGGGCGTCTTTTGGCTGATATGGGTGATGCCCCTGGTATTACAAACGTCCATAGGCTGCGGCGACTGTTTACCATCAGGCGGGCCGTAACCTTGTTTGCCACCAGAGTGGAATAAAAAATATATGATGATGATATTAGAATCGCTTTATTTAAGTAGGTTTTAAATATATGTATATACATATATATTTAATATATATGTTAAATTTAGATATACAAATGTAACTTACTCAATGAGTTTTGTGATGTCAAAATAAATAATGTCTCTGTCTATGACGACGAATCGCCCTCTTACCCACCTCCTTCGTCCCAGAGTGCCAGTGGTCTCTCACAACTGGCACGACCTGGTGTTCCGGCTAGCGGAGATCGGCGTCACGCTAGGTACCAGCTGGATGTGGAAGGCACAGGACCGGCCTAAGCCCAGCAGTAGGCGTCTTACGGCTGATATTATGAGGATGGTGATGATGATCACGATGATGATGATCAAGGTGATGTTTATTACGGTGATGATGATCACGCTGACAATTATCACGGTGATTATGATCATGGCGATGATGACGATTGTGAATCTCCCTCTCTTATCGAACTCTCTCCATTCCCCCAGGGTGCCAGTAGTCTCCCGCAACTGGCACGACCTCGTGTTCCGTCTGGCGGAGATCGGCGTCGCGCTATGGTTCCCGTGCGTGCTCTGGAACTCGATGGCGCCCGAGCGGCTCTGGCTGCTGAACCCGCGGCGGCTGCTCGCCAGCCAGCTGGACGACGGGAAACTAGCGGATCTGTTGCAGCACCATCAGGATGTCAAGGTGGGTGGGATGATAGGAACCGGTAGAGAATGAGCTGGCGTTGCTATGTGTGGTTGTGGAGATGGTAGGTTAACTTATACTGGTTTTGGTAGGTCGATATCAGCGATGTTATGGACCTCCGGAACAGGACCCGAAACTATCGGATATGTGAAATAACAAAAATATCCGTAACCGAAAGCGAATCCGAATGTCAAATCATTTATCAATTTGTTTTTTAATTTTACATTCCCTAAAAATCTAATATTTGTAACCGAAACCCGAAATAATTTCATATCCGAAACCGGAATAATATTATTTCGAAATCCTTATTCGTATCCAGATCCGAAATTGCATATCCATAACATAGGGATGTTATCGATATGCAATGTCATGCATATCCACTAGGCAGTAGATGCCATTGATTGTACACTGACAAACGACAGATTGTGACTGTTGTGTCAAGGTGTGGTGCTTGGAGAGTGGTCGACGAAAGATTTGATTCTGGTTTTCGGACTGGAGGTTCTGACAGATGTTGATTTTCGGGATGTGCTCAGCTCAGAATGACCGGATTTTTACGGATTTACTTGTCGACAAATATATAACTAATAAGATTTGCTGTTCATAGTCATAGGGAATTGAAAGGACCTCCATAAATGTTGATCTTTCATGTAATACCAACAAAATAATCCGAAATTAGGCATCTTTCATCTGATAAGCGTAAAAATGTCCAAATTGTAGTACTTAAAGTAGATTACACAACAGTAATGATAGGTATTAGGGCCTGTGCGTGAGCCATTACACCAGCTGTTATCGATTTTCAATTACCCTCTGCCTAAGTTTCATGTATTCAGAATCGAGCGGATAGTAACATATATCGTGTTTCAAAGGAAAGTGTGGACATTATATAAATGTGACATATTTGTGTCAATATATCAATTTAAGACAGGTACAGCCAACCGTATATTTGAATGAAGTCAAATTTCTCAGCACATTTCTTCATTTGTTCATTTTATAAGACACAATTCTCAAACGTCACAGAGACAGCTGGACAAGGAGGGTAAGAAAAGTAGGGGTAAGAAACAGAATAGATGGACCGATGATCTGGTAAAGATCGCAGGTACCAGCTGGATGCGGAAGGCACAGGACCGGTCTTTGTGGTGATCTCTGGGGGAGGCCTAGGCCCAGCAGTGGGCGGGCGTCTTCCGGCTGATATGATGATGATGATGAAGGAATAAAATCAGCATCTGTCGTCGGTATAAAGTGCCGAGCCGTCATTCGTTTGCCGACAATCTGTGATTGGCTAGAATTTTTTATCGACAACGCTAAGTTGGACATAGGAACCGGAATATAGAATTGTACAACTTTAGTTTATAAACTCGTGGACCGACGCGTCGACCATTCAGCGGCTCTATTATATTATTATCACCGTCAGAAGTTTGTAAATGTAACCGCTTGGACGATATCAACACTCCGTATTGTTATAGTTCCCAACAACATTCACCATATTGATTTGACAAGTGTTAGGTACGCGAGAGAGCACTTTCGCCAGTGGTTTAAAGTGTATTTCCTTTGTTATGTGATAGTTTTTTCACAACTGTGTTCAATTCCAGGAAACGTGACGACGATGATGTTGTTAAACATTGTGTTTTTAATACTAATACATCTGCTTATACAATGGTTGCAACAACTCTCGAGCGGCAACGCTTTTGCTTTTGTTGGATTGCTGGCTACGTGTCTTCTTTGCCTGTAATGAACCAGGTCAAAGTTGATCCCGTATTTGATGTGTCTGTTGGGCTATTGTTTGTCTTCACCGCCGTTGGGTCGTCTCCATATTTTGCATTGGGTATGTTAATGTGCTGAGGTATTTGTCTGAATATGTTGCCATATGTTGTGACCTCAGCCAAAAATGCGTTTTTCACCCTGGTCAAGACAGTTTGTGGCAGAGGCTCTTGTTCGGATGAGTGGTCTTTTAATTGTTATTGACAGTCAACAATGACTACAATAGTAATTATAATTTCATTAAATTTGTAAGGCAATGGTAGCGCCCCTGGTGTTGCTGATGTCCATTGGCGGCGGTGACCACTTTCCATCGGGTGGCCCGCATGCCTGTTTGTCTGCTGTATTACATAAAATAATAATGACAAATGAACAGATATTTGACTGCCATCACAATTGATGTTATGTATAGTTGCAGTCCACGATGGAGTATACCTACCGATTATAAAACGGGTAACATTTAACTCTGAATAGATAAACCTCTTATACAAAATCCCGAAATACGACACTTTTTTACAAGATCTCTTTTTACATTTGTTTTACAATTACAAAAATGGGATTATAAAATAATGGGGTGCCATTGTTGCCAAATATTATTGGTGTCGAAAAAAATATCGTTATTGTAGACCACTAAAAACAGGTTAAGTACACTCTCTGCTCACGCCACCCCACTGTGATGTCGTCCCAGCTTACCGAGCCTTTTCATTATCGTTCCGAGTCTTCCCAAATAACCCAGGATGAATTCTCAGATCTTGCGCTTCCGCGATTTCACTTGGCTGGAGAAAGGACAATGGGTGGCGAATTTGGTCCGACACTGGGAGTTAATTGTATGGCGCGTTCTCTTCGCTCTGACGCCGAGGCAGAAGGCTTTGGACTATGGCAGGGTCGTTAGTGGTGGAAACACGCAAGATGGCAAGGTGAGTTACGTTGGGTGGCAAGATATTGTCTCGTTGGAGGTCGAAGTGGGATAGTTATTTAGAGTTACTTTAAAAAAATGTTTTTTTCTAAGAAGTGCTGAAGTTTTTTTATTTAGTTTAATTTATTTTTATTCATATATATGTGTGTTTGGATGTAAGTGTGTTTTCTCCAGAAGCGCGCCGATATTTATCTGTAGTATAATCTTAAATTACTTCAATTTCAATTTATTTCATTCAGACAACAGAGATTGATTTTTGTTAGTATGACAAGTATCTTACAATCTATGTTAGTAATACATACATAAACCTTTTAATACTGGAATGTGAAATATGATAAATATGAATACCTATCAGCTATAACCTGCAGGACACTGTTCAGATACTTTTTGCTATGAAAAGACTGTCGCGTGGTTTCTCAGAGAGCAGTGTCAGAAGCACACTCTAGCAAAAGGTATCAAGAGTAGTACCGCAACCCATACTCACCCACACCCCCACCCCACGCAGAACGTGGAGACGGACTCGCTGGTCGGCAGCGTGGGGTCCGCGCGCGACTGCTGGATCTGCTACGACGGCGCGCGCGCCGAGCCGCTCATCCGGCCGTGCCGCTGCAGCGGGGACGTCGCCGCAGTGCACCACGACTGCCTTCGGCGGTGGCTCGTCGAGGTGAGTGCTTTGGGGCATTGGGGAGGGCTTGGAAGTCCAGTGCAAATAGAATTCGGGGGGAGCATATTGGGGGACGTCGCCACAGTGCACCACGACTGCCTTAGGAGGTGGCTCGTCGAGGTGAGCATAATGGGGCTGGTTGAATCCCCCTTGTAACGGTTTTGGGGGGAGCATTGGGGCTGGTTGCAGCTGGGACGTCGCCGCCGTGCACCACGATGCCTTAGGAAATGGCTCGTCGAGGTGAGTTCTTTGGGGCACTGGGGAGGGCTAGAGGGTCCGGGCAAGCGGACTTTGGGGTACAATAACACGGGCTGCAGGGCTCGTTTCAAGCAGGATTTCTAATACAATGTTATTATGACACATTTCTAAAATGATACCTTGACGCTTAATGATACGCTCGCAAAGGGATTTTTCTTAAAAGGTCACAATAACAAAAACAAAATTGAGGTTGCGTTTAAAAAAAAAATAGTATTTTACAGATGTGACATGATGCGTTATGAGAATTTCTCATTTTTAGAAAGACATTTTGCTAAATTCTAATGTCATTTTGTTAATATGGCTGCCTTATCCTGTCAGCAGTATGCATTTAAATTCAATTGCCACTCGGGACTCTGTACCGAACATACGATTACCATCGGCTAAGCGGAGTACACGTTATTTCGTCGATCCCATTAAGCCATCTATTACCTACAAAGAAATATAGGAGTATGTTTACTTCCGATTTCGAATTAGAGACAATAATATTGGTTTCATTTTTCAGAGTGCGGCAACCCCTGACGGTCTGAAATGCAAAGTTTGCAACACGCCGTACATCGTACAGGAAACCAACAGGTTAGTATCAGTAGTGTATCCACACACACGCGTACACGCACATCCTATAACTAACCTTGCTCCCTCAAACGTTTTTACATTTGGCTAAATTTAGTGGTCCAAATTCAGAAGCAAAAAGCGTGAGAGCAAATCAAAATTAAATGTATCGCTCATAGGCTAAGGTCCATTTTTGTGACACGCTCTTTGAAAAGCGGAGCGACGCGTAACATCATATAAATGCATCGGTTAGTGTTCAACTAACGTACGTCACTCAGAAAAGAGTCATTGGTCGGACCCCTAAACCATTAGGCTTACATTTGTACTTACAAGAAAACGAGAAAAAAAGAAACAAAATGCGTCGCTCTCAATGAAATCCCTATAGTAGCGGGCTTGCACCAAACTATACTTGCTGTTCCAGGGTGGAATGGGAGCGCGGCTTCACAGTCACCCACTGGGCGCGCACCGCGCTGGCCGTGGCGGCCATGTGCGGCGCGGCCGGCGCGGGCTGGGTGGCCGTGCAGCTGTTCGCCTCGCCCGTGGCGCGCGTGCTCGCCGCCGGCGCCGCGCTGCTCATATGCTACGTCTGCGTCAGGTATGCCAGGGGAGCGGGGGGCGGGGGGCCGCAGCTACGTCTGCGTCAGGTATGCCAGGGGGGTGGGAGGCCGCAGCTACGTATGCCAGGGGGGCGGGGGGCCGCAGCTACGTCTGCGTCAGGTATGCCAGGGGGGTGGGAGGCCGCAGCTACGTATGCCAGGGGGGCGGGAGGCCGCAGCTACGTCTGCGTCAGGTATGCCAGGGGAGCGGCGGTGGGGAGTGGGGGGCCGAGGGCCGCAGCTACGTCTGCTCAGGTATGCCAGGGGGGCGGGAGGCCGCAGCTACGTCTGCGTCAGGTATGCCAGGGGAGCGGCGGTGGGGAGTGGGGGGCGGGGGGCCGCAGCTACGTCTGCTCAGGTATGCCAGGGGAGCGGCGGTGGGGAGTGGGGGGCGGGGGGCCGCAGCTACGTCTGCTCAGGTATGCCAGGGGAGCGGCGGTGGGGAGTGGGGGGCGGGGGGCCGCAGCTACGTCTGCTCAGGTATGCCAGGGGAGCGGCGGTGGGGAGTGGGGGGCGGGGGGGCGCAGCTACGTCTGCGTCAGGTATGCCAGGGGAGCGGGGGTTGGGAGTGCAGTGGAGCGAGTGGGTTCACGACACGCCCATCGGAAATTTCGCAATGAGTTTTCGCGATTGCAAAGCCCATCAGATGGCGCCACTGAGACGTGAGGTCAGTAGGCTAATTACGTAACGCTGTTGCCAACAATTCTCTGATTTAAACGATTGAAATTGTTACTTCTAGTGGTACCTATGCTCTGGCCCGAAGCCTTTAAACTCGAAACTATTGTAATCTATTGTTCTGGCGACTCGCTACCGAGTCGCCAGGACATGACAGAGTAATATAGCAAATACTAACGACAGCTTAATCTCTCCATAGATTCCTGGGCACAAACACGGTGTCAGCCTACCAGCGGGCCAAGGTGTCCTCGCTGAAGATCCTCACCGAGCCCCTCTCCGAATGCCATCAGGAGGATGAAGGCCAGGTGTCCACCATCAGCAAAACCGTAACCGTGGAGATCGCATCCAAGGCGGTCTTGGAGAAAGCGCTGAAAGGGGACCCGAAGTAAAGTGACATATGAATAGTGAACAAAACGATTTGTGTGATATGTGATACGTGTTGTGACAAACTAGATATTGACCCTCTAGTGGATGTGGTCGAGTTTTAAAGCGTCGAAAAACGAATACTGGTGGTCAGACACTTGCTGTGCTATCAGAAACAAGTGGTTCGATTTGTGGACTATGAACTATGCCCAGGCCGAGCTCGAGCTTTGGCACCACTGGACTCGAGGTATTATTCCATACCTTTTCACAGTACTTATTGCTCAGTATGTTAAGAACTGCTGAAGTTAGAACAGGGTTGATCCCAAATTGTGAGGAAATGTTGATGTGATCAAACATTTCGTGGAATTGGCAATATTTTTTGTGATAAAAAACATCATTAACAACATCGGTGTGTGCAGAAAAAACAGTGTGCGCACTGGAAGAATTTGATTCGTTGTTTCGTTGATCTTATACAGTCAGCATCTAAAGTAGCTAAAAGAAAAAACAATCAGTTTCTGTATGGTTACAGAACACGGCAAATGTCATTCTCTATTTGGTGATATTTTTATGACTTAACCATCTGCTTAGCGACTGATGCTGAGTGTATCCATATATCCATTGCACCGGTTTTTTTTTTTATTATCTCCGGAATTTAACAAATATCCTGACAATTTAAGATGTAGGCAAACTACACATGTTACTGATTATAGGTGATGATCTCTTTGTAGAAATTGCCGTCTTATCTTACCTTCTTAATTTAAAAGTTGTATGGGTAATTGTTATATTAAGTTTTTCGTCAGTACAAACGACAAGGTGATTTTAAACGTGATATCAGCCATTAGAACAGTTAATATTATTACGGAAAGGGGAAATAATTAAACTCAGCGTAAGACAATGCCAATTACATGGAACAAAGAATGGAGAGATGTAAGTTTGGAAATTGGCAGATATTTTTTATTGTCTGTTAGGTAATGATCTGTTGTATTACGGACCGTACTAAGATTGTTTTACTCTGAGTATAATTTTCTAAATGCATATAATTGTATTTTTTGTTCCGGCATGAACATAAACCTGACAGAACTTTAAATAAAGTTATTGAAGATAGCAGCCTGAAATTGTTATGCTGCTGGGATGTACAGTGTAAAATATTTTTTTTCAGCAATGTAGGTATGCATATCTGTCAATATTTTTTTGTCCAACACCTACTTTTTTCTTGAACATGTCAATTGAAAACAAATTGTATCGGCACATACTGAGTAAATTAAAATTATTAATTTCAGACCATATAAAAAAATGTTTTTTCATTCTTCAGGATAATATTAAAAATTATTGTTTATTATTATAATACGTAACTTTATATATAAAGTTATAAATAAATAAACTTTACATGGTTTTATTACATTGGTGTGAATTTTGAAAAGGGATAATGTATGGTCACAATTTTACGTAGGTATTATTACTATTTATGTAGGATATAATTATTCAATTAATTTTTTAAAATATAGAGCGAGTTTAGATTTTTAATATTTTCGATGAGGCTCTAAGAAGACCAGTTAGATGAATTTACAAAAAAAAAGGAATAAACTTTCTTTTAGTGCCAAAGACTTAATTATTGAAAAAAAAAAATACGTAAATCTTGAAGAGTTTATTTTATAATTTACACTAGTGGATGTTTTATAAGCAAAATTATAAGTTTGTTTTTATGACAAAATTGGTACATGCTACTGCAAGGCAAAAGTACCTAATTATTGTTAGCAATGGTTTGATTCAGACAGTTGTTGCTAACTAAAGTTACGATGTTATATCTTGCCGCTAATGTATACTTTAGCTAGGTAAATAAACATAATATTTTCGAACACGAAATTTCATTTTTTTATTTATTTTTGTTAAGTACATATTACAAAATCAACATGTAAATAGATTTTTGCCAACGCAATATATTCCAGTTTGTCTGAATTGTAATTATTACATGTATGTGTTTTAATCATAGGCTTTATTTACTATAATAATTATTATTCTACGTAAATAAATAATCTTAATAAAAAGTGTGTTGTGAGTTATATTTTTAAATATTATTCGCCAAATTATAGTTCAAAATAGAATAAAACTCATAAAATAGTGTCATGCCTACTGTTAGAGATGTTGTTGACCACAGTTAAATTAATAGATATCTTAAACTTTAATCCATAGATCAGTAGACGTAACTCTGTTGCTAACAATTCTATTATTTCAATTATTGTAATTGTTACTTTTGCAAATACGTAAGCTATTAAATCGATCATACGCAATCGCAAAGGTAACAATTTCATTCAAATCAGAGAATTGTTAGCAACAGAGTTACGTAAATTGACTACAACATTCTATATTCAATCATGTTATCTGCTAGATATTAATAAAATATAGTTCCCATCAAAATAGAAATTGATGTCAAATATAAATACTACCTAATTTGTTACCATAGCATACCACATCAGAAACCATATTCTTTTAATAAATGTCTTTAGAATAACTCAAATATTAGGTAAGTACCAGGAAAAGTTCAGATCGTATGCCAATATTAAATAATGGTAGTGAATAAAATTTAGTAGTTTGTAGCAGTTTGTAGCACTGCTTGCGTGGAAACGTATGCCAAATCATTATATCTAAGCTTTTACATTTTTGTCAATTATGAAAAGAATACATATTTGCACCCAGATGAATATATATTTTGATGAGAAATAACGTATATTTTGCTATATTTTAAATATAAAATTAAATATGTATTTAGATTGATATGTAGTCTGCTAGATTTGATGTAATAATTGTTGAATTGTGTAGTTTGACAGTCATAAATAATTTAGCTTACAATATAGAACATAAATAAGATCGGATTGGTATTGTAAAAATATGAAAATGAAAAAAATTTCCTTAGAATATTTCAAGTAAATTGGCTTGTGCTTCATACATTTTTCATGTAAATACTAGTTTTATTCTAATATATCCAAGTATTACATGTACCTAAAGATGAAAGGTCGTGACAGGTTGAAGATTTACGAAATATACATTATGGTATAATCAATATTGTGGTTTTATTTAAAACCAGGGGGCCTACGACCCAACTCGATAAAAGCACTCGTTTAAATGTCATATTGCTATTTTAATGCAATCGAGTTAGGCGGTAGGCCCCCTGTCAATTCCTTGTCGCTTTCACCATGGGTTTTCATCTGCACCCGCGTAGGTTCCGTAACATCCAGCCAGTAAACCCAAGAAAAGACCAAGCAATGAGCGTGACAATTATTTATTTATTAATAACTCTTTATGTATGTACATACATTATAGTACCGTAAAAACGAACATCATGGCGGCAAATGAAGGCTCAAAGAAAACACAACAGAATTGAAACAGGCCAACTCCACAAGACAAAATATATTAATCTACAATAATGCTAGTATGCTGTAGGTGGCACTGCATATGGAATTCCGTAACTTTGTTTGCTCATTCCTTCATTCATCAACTTTTGATTCATGCAATGAGCTTTTGAGAGAAAAGGATTTTATTTTTATACAGAAGGATAGAACGCGCTAACAGGTTGGCTAGCCCACCATGGAATTCCGTGTCTTTGATTACTTTGAGCTTTTGAGAGATTGTCGATAATTGTCGGGACAGAATAATCTCACCTACCTGGAGAAGTTCAAGGTGGCCTAGCCAAAATAAGGCACACCATTAACGGTAACCGCATCGTATTGGACTGACATCAAAGGCGTGCCAATAGATGCAAAACAGATCTACATCCAAGATAACAGTCTATTGCTGGACTTTACCTCTACATCCGTGGCAGGCTTTGCCATACCTTCCACGCTTGGCAGGCGGGTTGGAGATCGCAGTGTTTAAAATACCTACACAACTGAAAACGCTGCTGTCGCTGTAAATTTTTTGGTCTAAGACTTTAGTCGCTATTTGTAACACCCATTCGAAAGGTCGGTGCAATTACTCACATTATATAATACTAGTTTTCGCCGCGACTTCGTCCGCGTGGACGTAGGAATTCGGTTACAGAGTGATCCCGTGGGAACTAGCGAACGTGGCTTCCAGGGTGACGGCATATGAATTAGTGTCTCCCACATCATAGGCGCATTAGAGAATTCACGTCCTCCACTGTTCCTCCTATACAACTTCCATTTAAACAGCTGTACAGTGTCACAAACTTATCTAAGCCGACGGCCAAAATTTGAACTATGTGTCGGTGCAAATCCGGGTCAGATAAGCTTGTGGCACTGTATGAATGGAACTGTCACCGTAACGTAACGTAAAATTGTGAACACATTATTATATAGTCTACAACAGTACTATGTTAGAATATACCTACAAATATTGTGATTCTAATGTATTTGAGTAGACAGGTTAGTAACCAATCCACGTTAGATTGTAAACTAACGGTTTTTACAACCTTACGGTGACATCTCGACCTTCGAGAAACGACTCTACGCCTTTTAAAGGGCGGGCACGCAACGACCGCGTAGCGGCTGCCTATGGGCGGTGGTGATCACTTACCGAATCAGCACATGAATTTTCATCGTGTCGTCAGGCGAACTTGTTTGGTTTGCTTGTTTGCCTACCTCTTTTACATACGTATCTACCTAAGTATTTAAATAAATACTGTACCAATAGGAAGGAAGCAGTGTAAAGCGGCGGACCGACTCCCTTCGATAGATATTTACAGTGCAGACTGCCCAAGACCGGGTTGAAGTTGCGAAAGGTTGTGCGCCCGATAGAGGCTATGCACACTGCAACGCAGCACTGGACGGTTGTGCGTGACGTGCGTTAGTGACACAAAGTTCTTTGAGTTTGTATGGAATTCACGCATAGTCGAATACACTGAAAACCATAGCCTCCGTCAGATAAAGGAGGCCATGCTGAAAACGCATCCACGCGCGTTCGTGCGGATCCGTCGTTTTTTTTCTTTGACACATTTGACTCGCGTGCTCTGCTCTGTAGTCAGTATTGCCATGTAGGTCTACTGTAATACGTACTGAATTTATTGCTGAATCCAAATAGATGGTATATATTGGCTGAATCCACGGGCTGTCCCTAATGAAATGTACAAAATAATGTAATGCTTTGTGGGAAGTTTTCTGATTGTTCAATGCAATGTATAAAAGCCAAAGCCAAGAGTTTCATGTACCAAAGCTTTAGTATTTAAAACCGCCAAGGATCAAGAATACGTCATAAACGGAACTTACATGCCGCCTATTTGAAAAGTCAATTTTCAATATATGCACATGGGCGTAGCCAGCATAGTGCCAGTAGGAGGGGGGACACCTAGCAAAATGAAGATTCAAAGATTCAAAATATTTATTTGTAAAAGATAGGTATGAAGAGAAAAAATTTCATTTCGGGTGACAGCTGTAAAACTAATAACTCTGAAAACAATGGTCCTAGAACACTAGTCTTCTTATACTATATAGTTCATAGTTTGTGATTAGTCTCTTAAGAGAAATGATAGTACTAGTCGAGATCTACATTTTGGGTGACAGCTGTCAAACTCAAGACCACAAAGGTTTACTGGTTGGTTTGGTTTGGTTGGGTTTGGTGGTTGATACATTTCTAATTTTAAAAGTTTTCGAAAAATCTCATCTGTTTGCTTAAAAAATTATCTAAGAATACGCAAACAGTCTTAGATTAGGCTTTGGGAAAGGTCTAGTTTTTATCCCTTTCTTGTCCAGCAATCTCACCATACACCAAGGCGTGCCTTTCGTACCTACTTTTTGCTATGACCCCATGAGACAGCTGGGTGTACCGTTGGAAGTTTTTTCCTATGTCTCACCTTTGTCAACCTGGGCGTAGGTACCTCAGGAAATATTTAACTTCCATCGTACAAATTGTTATCAAAACTTTAGATTTCAAGTGCAAAAAGATTATAATTTCTATTGAAAAAATCCTTAGAATGAAATGAATAGCAAATGTAATGAAAATATTATTGTTGTAGTGTAGATATGTTCAAAAGTTTAAAAGTAGATAATAATATTACGTAGGTAACGTTATACACCCAGGTGGTCATAGGTGATCAGTAGGTAAAAGGGGTTTTATCGAAGTCTGCGCAGACAAAGTTGAAGACGTAGGTAAAGAAAGTTAGAAATAAATAATGGTGTGGTGTTTGTAATGTCTCTAAAACTGTATATAGAGGAAAGTTTCTGTTTTCTTCTGTCTAACGTAACGAATTTGGATTTCACTATCATTTACGGTACGGGTGTTGATTTTTAGTATGCTGATTAGAAGTGTATTACCTACCATTTACTGTAGTATTCATTTCCACCTCTAAAACTATTTCTACTGCACCAATAGATTACCTTCCTTCCATTCCACGACGAATGTGTTTGCAGTACAATCGTAACTAACTCTGTAAACAAACAAAGTACCTACTTCTAGGCGAGCTGGTATTTAGGTATAGTAGTGCGTCTAAACTTAGGCCATGAACGTCACAAAATTCATCCCTGACCCGCCCACCGACCTTGCTGGATCACGGCCAAAATTGGCTGAAATCGATGCAACATACGCCGTAAGAGCCCACCAACCACCGCACCTGTATAGATTTCATTAGCAAACTATTCTTGTAAAAGGCGATAAAATGTCCCGTCATCGGTCTAGTAATTAATTAAACTATCGATACATTTTGGATGGTTACGTAACTGAGGCCGCGTGGTGCCCGGCAGAGTAGAATAGCACCAACCCCTTACATTCGTAAGTGTCGTATAAGGCGACTAATGTTTTCGAGGCAAAACTTCTAAGAGTGTCCTTAAGTTGGCAAATGGGCAGCAGCGTTTACCAGTTACATTTATAACACTGCGATCTCCAACCCGCCTGCCTAGCGTGGAGATTATGGGAATAACCTCTTCTTTAGCGGGAGAGGCCCTAAGTCCTGCAGTGGAGTGTGATGATGTGATGATGACGTAACTGAGGCACGAGTATCGCTTTTATAAAGATAGGTAGGTACTTAGGTGATCATGAGTCAAACCGATACTGTGGACTTTTATTTCTTCGCTTGTCGAAAGCTAAACAATTTTGGCATCCCTTGGTATTGCCTGTAATTGGATTTACATTTAAGTGTTTTGATTTTCTTATGAATGTTTCGAAAATGTAAAGTTAAGTTAGGTTTTTGGTTTATTATAGGGAAATAACTTATGTAGATATTGCTGTTTTAAACGATTTAATATTTTAATTCCTTGTAAAAAATGTAAATCTGTTGGAAAATCTATATGGAAAAATAGTATAAAGAGAAAGGATTAAGTATGAGAAAAGATTAATTTAAGAGTAATGAATAAACCCAAAACTACTGGACCGAAACACTAAGTAAGATCATTTACTTTTTATCCTGGGAAAATAATAGGTTCTCGCAGGAAAGTTGACTGTTTACAGAGATCCGAAATACGCGCGGGTGAAAGCCGCTGAGAACGGCTAGTAAAAAATTAGGTAAATAATCTATTAAAATCACAGTGAAGAAAAACGAACGTCACAGGCCAATAGCCTTCCAAGATCGTTCAACCAGTCTCAGTATTCAAAGTCCGATGGTCAATTTTTGACGCCAATGGCAGGGGAGAGTTGGCTTACCTATACCGCGCCGTTGATAATTTCGCGCATGTGCATTTAACAAAAACCATGTTTTTGTTATACCCCTAAGGAGGCAAACAAGCTAACGGCCTGCCTGTTGGTAAGCAGTCACCGCAGCCTATGGACGTTTGCGCCACGCGTTGCCTACCGCGTAAAAATCTTTTCAACCCTTTCTTTAAGAATTACATGTATTAGTTGCGTATCCTAGAGCTAAAATATTCTTGCCCGATACCTTTCCGATTCCGTACAGGCCGCCCTTTCAGGCTTTCCATGACCTTTACGACATGTTACGTAAGTGTTTTACGCCCACTCCTTATAATTTCGCGGGCAATTGTGATACACCTATGACCTAATGACCATTAGAAATGCAAATATATTGTAGAGTTTATGTGAGAAATAATTTTGGACACAGTAGTTTTTAATATTAGATAATTACTAGTAAAGTATTAGATAATTACTATAGAGTATTGATTTCCAATACTAGTAAAATTCACTGATAAATAATAGATATAATGGATATGTAAATACTTAAATAGTCAATAGGTATAAATTATTCCATTAGCTTCGTAAGTTTAAAGCCTCCTCTCTCCCAAAATTCTGCGCCCAACCGGGTCTGTATTGTATGTACATAACAATGTTATTGTATTATCTTTATGGAAGATAATAAATATGAATATGAAATATGAATATAATATGTAGGTAATTCTATTTCCATTGTATGTAATGTTTAAGTAGTAAATAAATTTCCATTTAAATCTTGAAATACAAAAATCAGGCAGGTAATACATTTATTATCTTAACTTTGTCCAAAATCTTGTAAAATAATCCAAAATGTGTGATATGACTGAACTATTCTTTGTATCTACCTAAGTTTATATCTACGGAAGCTGTTATTACCTCTGTATACCAATGGGATACCACCATATTTAAATCTGTCTAGTGATTTACTTTTTACCCGACTGCGTCTGTGTGGGTTGTTGCCATTAGCTTTAATACATTTTTAAAGTCCACCGTACCTAATTCTGGTTAAGTATAGGGGCCATGGAGACACGTATGTATTCTAGGAAAATTACATTTTCAATCTGCCTATTTCGGTTCCAAAGATGCCCTGTGATAGACAGATGGACAGACAGCGGAGGCTTAGTAATGGGATTCGTTTTGCACCCTTCGTGTGCGGAACCCTAAGAATTTAAGCTAGGTACAAAGAGGTGCAAAGTAAAAAATTATAGAATGTTCTTTTCCACACTATTTGCCCTATATAACCGGTTCTCGTCATTGTAGTACATACATACCATAAGGAACATACCTAAATGAGTACGTACCACTTTAGAAGTTTCCTAGGATAACATGTTTTGGTCGAGTTAGCGAGCTTCCTGTATTATAATAATCCCGTAGTAGGTACCTAATGTAGATTTAAATCATCGTGATTAAAATGTAGACCCATCTAACTTTCTCAATTTACGGTTTCAGAGTGCCTTTTAGAATCGCCCACACGGCCCACAAATACACAACCGCCTACGTCACGTCCCTTCGCCCGCCTACACTTCGTGATACGAATATACACGGAAACAGCCGAAGTTCGCTTGAAACAAAATGGTGGATTTACCGCGCATGCCTCTGCCCACCCCATAGGTATACGTACGTCATCGGAATAGGGGTGGTGCGGAAGGAACTCTGTTTTTTATCGATATTAGATATTTAGATCGCTAGAGGTTAGAGTTCACTCATAAGGAAATCGTTTATTTATATTTTCACATATAGGAAACTAAAGCTTGACTTGTCTATACAATATGAATCTTAAAAAATTAAATGAAAATGAAAATCACTATTACGTGGACCCTCTAGTGGTGTCCACGCGAAGATTCGAAAGAACGTTTCTCGCTCGTACGATTCGGATGTGGAATGAGCTCCCAGCCACAGTGTTTCCTTTGGACTATGACATGGGATCGTTCAAGAGGTATATTAGAGGTTTCCTTAGAGGCGGGCAACGCATTGGTAGCACCCCTTGTGATGCTGATGTCCATAGGCGGCGGTGACCACTTTCCATCAGGTGGCCCGCATGCCTGTTTGTCTGCCGGATAACATAAAAAAAAAGAAAAACTATGAATATTATTTATTAACTCTGCCCGTTACATCTGATAAGTGTGTCTGGTTCTGGTAAGTTTACTGCCTGTGCTCCAGATTAGCAGCTTACATCTAGAAGTACTTAAGCCAAGCTTAAAACAAACAAAAAAATAACAAATGTAACTAGTACTAGGGTTAAAAGTGGTATGTAAGTGTGGTTATTTGTGTTAGAGAGAGTTTGTGTAAGTGTGAAAAGAGTTAGGCTACAGGTTGTAGCAGTTCTTTAGTGTCGCTATATGAGAGATTACACAGAAACTGTAGTATGTGTTTGCATTTGTATTATTGTGAGAGAATGAATGCGGAGTGATCTATTGAGCGTATTATAAAGGTAGGGTACAAGGAAGCAGAAGAAAATCTAATTGTTAACTAAAGTTGGAACAAATATTACAATGATAAATATTCTACTAATCTACTATTTCTTACCAATATTATAAATGCGAAAGTATGTAAGGATGTTTGTATAGATGTTTGTTACTCCTTCACGTAAAAACTACTGAACGGTTTTTAGTAGATTAATGCACGATTGCACAAACTTAGGTGGCCCTTAATATTATAGACGGTAGGTAGAGAACATAGAGGACGACGATGGATGGAATGAAGTGGAAGTAGTTGATATTGGAGTATTTCAGCCCATAGGTGGGAGCAGTACCCCATATGGGGTCAAACCTGTGCTTTGTATAGCAGATAGTCTAACGAAGAAGGTTCACGGGACACAACACCTTGTGATAGGGTTCATTTTCATTTCATTTATTGCAAATCACAGTTTCCAAAAAGAGATCCATACCAGTTTTAGTACCAGTTGTGTGAGACTATTAGACAGAGCAAATTCGAACTATTAGCCAGAACGATCTCCTGGCTTCGTTGGTAGTACTCTAGTGACTCACTCCTAAAACTACCAACTCAGCAGAAGGATATCGCGCTAGAACTTTGTCTTTGACGGTAGCGCATTGACTGCGATTTTTTTTTCGATATTTTGGCATAAATTGAATAACAGAAGGTTTAGATTTAAACACCAATTAATCCAAAACACTATAATTTCAATGGTATGCCAGATATTTGAAGCTATTCCTTTAAGAGAAAAAAATAAATAAAAACAAAGGTAATCAATCACGAAAATAAACAAAACAAAATGTTGATAACAAGAGATTAATGGCTCTTGAATAATATCTCAGAGACTTTTTCACGGACAATCTTGTTTATTAAATAACTCGTGGTTAGGTGATATCATCTTACACATTACCTATTAATTATATTTCGTAGGTAGGTGTAAGTTTATGTTTGTATGCATGTCGTCTTCATAATCATTATCTCAGACTTAAGTTGAGCACTCTTAGACAGATTCCTTCGCCCCCCCAAGCCTTCCACACCGATCGACTTTGTGCCTCTTAGGACTTTGTATCTATCGAATCCCAGGCATAACATATTTACTTGGCGTATAGATTCTATAGGGCTTATTATATCCCGATTTTTCGAGTAATGTCGCGACAATAAGTAGTAGTTTTGTTATGAATCACGTGATGAATTAAAAGTCAAACAGCAGCACAAAGACAGGTAGGGTATAGTGGGATATCCCGTTCAAATGAGAGCCGCTCCGATGTACATCCGTCTTGTAGAATTTCACTCGGTCAATAACATTTTACATCTTAAATAATACTACTGAATTATTTACGGGCAAAGCTTGTATTTGAATGTTGATACAATGACACTATATTTTCATAACCTACTGGTGAAAACATGTAAATGGCTA
The DNA here is from genome assembly GCA_907269095.1 of Blastobasis adustella. Classification (NCBI taxonomy): domain Eukaryota; kingdom Metazoa; phylum Arthropoda; class Insecta; order Lepidoptera; family Blastobasidae; genus Blastobasis; species Blastobasis adustella. The sequence continues at coordinate 8,338,123 of OU026132.1, forward strand.
TGTGTTACCCATTTATCCAACAAAATTGAAACCTAATTTAGCTGAAAGTTTTCCTAATAAAATAAAATACATATTGTGCTCCTGGTGGTGAGTAAGATCTACATGGGGAACATTGGGTCACATCAGTGCTACATGGGGAATCGTGGTTTGGCAGTGGAGGGGGTTTAGCATTTGCCTATTTGCTTCTAGAGTAACGTGTTCTATGGTTTTAGAGGTGGATTGGGTATTGGTGATAATGATGACCTTGGAGTTTTATAGGCGGCGGTATTTTCATTATGTGGCTCGTTTGCCTGTTTGTCTATCGATTTATTATGTTAACCACAAAAATTTTACAAAAATACAGGCTTCACAATTGAGATGCCGATTTTCAGGGATCTGAAAGTCCCTGAAAATCGGCAAGTCTTGTTCAGCAGAGTCTGTTCACTGGGACGGAAATCGAATTTAGATGCCTGCAACATTCACACGATTTAGTCATTAAACACATGAACCTAGACTTAATTTCTAATAATTATGAAGTTACCAATTTGACTTGTGCCTAATTTACCTACACGTTTAGTATAAATGTATTTTTGATTAAACTTATCTAATTGTAAGACTCTCTTGGTATGTACCAGCATTCAGAGTCTTCAGACATTGATCCGATTTATAAATAACATTACAAGGGATGCTTATCAAGCGCGGCAGCGGTGTGTGGAGACACAGTATTCTCAATAGTAACGGTTGCGATTAAATACGCACTCAAATTTAATCGATATTTACACCCGTGACATTGTCGCATCTCTACGTCGACGTCGGCCCTCAGTGCAGCACGAGCGTCGCGGATGTCCGCTCATGTCGCGATTTGAATTTCGAAAGAAATATTCGTAATCTCATGAAAATAAATAAAGTGACGCAGGTTGCCAGTGCTATCCGGAAGATATTCTAATATTATACGTGTTATAATTTACCTCAACTTCTCGTAAGTTTTAGTTAATTTATTATTGTTGAAATAGACTCAATAATGCACGATTCCACTGTTTTTATTAAGTATTTGAAGAAAAAACACAATGAACTTAATTAATCATTTGGTATTTTTAGAAACTTAATTCAATTATGGTTTTCCTATTTCGAATTAAATGTTTTCCTATGTAACCTGCTTAATTTTTAATTGGAATACCGCAAGTGCAAAATGAAAGCTGGCCATACTGAAATGAGACTTTACTACACAAACTGCAATATATTTTATTAAATTATCAAAGAGTTAATAGCAAGGAGATTGATTCAGGCAGGTATTTTCACATGGTCGGGGTGTTTATTGATTGCGCGCACAAGAGATGCGCACTGTAGTCATAGGTCAGGATGGTTTCCATCGAATTGGAAACCATCACGTGTTTTCGGCACGTGGATGATGTTTATTTCTTTTATAAATAGATGTAAATAAATAAGATCGTGTAAATACTAAGCCTACCTTAATATATGAGAAATTCTAGTTTCTTTAGATATAGACACAAACGTTTAAAAATATTCTGACATCCCCCTGCAACGGACGTTGAAATAGGCAGGACGCTTCAGATACTTACCTACTTAAATTTTATCAATTTTCTCTTAATTATGTTAGTTACGATTTTGTTAAATTGTGGCAATAAACGATTCTTATTCTTATTAAAATAACAATTATGTTATTTGATTCGTCCAAATTCTTTAGAAAGGTATTTATGTGTTAGATAGTACTTTAAGATAATACTTTAGAAACCTTCTTTATTTATATTTATATAATAGTTTAAAACATAATAATCAAACAACTATTGTTTGAAGTTCTAACTTCATATGGTATTTTCCGTTTTAATCACATGTCCAGTTATAGACATTGCATGCGTCTAGGCATCGCAATAGGCATCAAAATCTCAGTCCCCCTGTTAGTGATTTAAATTCGAATCAATTTCAGACATTCACAAAAGGCTTTTGAGATTCGTCTGTCGTCTTTCCCCTATTACCATTCATTCACTCGGGCCCCTCTTTAAACCGGTCGGCGGAACCCCTGTTGCTTTTAATGGCGGCCTTGACACAGATTTTGGAAAGAGAACGAAAGGGGTTTCTAGTTCTAGGGTTCGGTCCGTACGGTACGTTCTTAAATATGACGCAAGATTGCGAAATGTTAATCTGTTGAAATTGTGAAATTCTAAGTACCTACTCTCAAAATAGGAATGCTAACTAGCTGAGTGATCGATGTCCTAAAACGCTAGTACCTATGTTTGTATTACGATTTACGACTTAATGGGGCACGTACACCATTTCTGCACTGTTTGTCCCAAATGTTTAAGCAATTTTGGTTCCTATGCTAATGACAGAAAGCTTATTATATTATCTGTCTAATGCGCACTCCACATGTGGACAGTTCCGCGGGAACACGGGAGTGTAGAGGGAGTATTCGCCTATATTCGTGCAGTCCCGTGCATGTTTGGCATGTCTCGCCTATTTCATAGACTAAGTAGAGATAGTTTGTTGTCGTCTCGATTCGATCGATTTTATTTTTATATTCCTAGCGCTTTTTCCCGTAACAGGTTCGGGGTACACTTGATCATGATCCAGGATATTAGTAGAGCACGTAATTACAGTAGAGCAGCTCCCATTACCTCTGTGACCCTGTTTACAGCAGATTAGCGATATTACACCGATGAATCGATATAATGTCGACGCGTTTTGACACCCACCACATCCCTAATAGGCGAGAATGTAGAGGGCCGACCAAAGTCCCGGCAAAAGTTTCGCCGAAAGTTTCGGCGGACATGTGGAGTACGTTTAATAACGCACACCGTCCGCATAGCCACCGTACAGCTACCGTCCTAGTCATAGTACCACATCCGCGTAGTCACCGCGTCGTGTACGTTCCGGTTATTTCTGTCCGGATGCTACGCGGTGACTACACGACTTGTACGCTTTTTCTGTCCGGTTTTTGAGCGTCGTCCTATAAAGGGGTCCTTATACTGAATTTTCTTAAGAGTGTTTTGAAGACCTGTAATCGTTTCCATTCCAGACTAAAAGGATTTGCCATAACATAAAATGCTAATAAAATACCTCTGTATTGTATAATCCTGCGGCATTCGTGATTCATCTTTTTAATCAATCAAGTAGTTGACGCTATTTCTATTGTGCTGGGCATTAAATGGCCATTCCTAGCTTTACAATGTAAAAATACGAGTGTAGTAGGTCTTTCTAAATAGTTAAGGTTTCTATTACACTCATGTCCTGCGCATTAGTAGCGGACCCGACGCGACTTCGTTCGCGTGGCGTCCTACCCCTACATACACCTACTTTTGCCCTACCAACCCTTTTTTTTCTCACTTATAAACCAACCTCTTAAATCACTCGCTTTAAAATCCATTGCGTAGTTAAAAAGATCTAAGCGCACATAGATACAGACGGCTGAAAGCGACTTTGTTTTATACTATACTACTCGCAATGGACCCGATGCGACTTCGTTCGCGTACACCTACTTTACCCCTACCTATCCTATTATTCATATTTATATTCATTTATTCTAGTAATGTACATACATCGTCATCATATAGGTAATTCATTGAGAATATAAATAAAAATTAACAAAAGTTAAATTTCAAATAGTAAAATCAAACATTCTAGTAAATAATTAAAATAATACAATGCATCATGTCAACAATATTAATATAAATAACAATATAAATGTCATAATTAAAATTCATTAATTTGCGTCAATAAACATACATTCATAATGTCCTTAAATAAAAAATGAATAAATAAATTGTAAATGTAAAAATAATTGAAGTACCTATGCCATACTGAATTGAACGTCAGGAACTTGTAATTAGGTTCAATTAATTGAATGTCAGCAGAAATCACAAAAAATAAAACTTCTTGCTTATAAACCTTGCTCATGAATTACTCTATCTATTGTTGAAAACCACATTAAAATCCGTTGCGTAGTTTAAAAGATATAAGCGTACGTAGATACATAGGGACAGACTGCGGAAAGCGACTCTGTTTTAAACTATGTAGATTATTCTTTCTGTTGGCAGAAATCTCTCATAAAGCAAAGCGCGCTTTTTACATAGTACTATTTTCTACAATACTATTGTTTACTACAAAGCATTCACTTACTAAAAATGACGTAGGTAGCTATTATTACATGGTACATACCTAGATCACTTCGTTGGTGATAATGTATTCTTTTAAAGCCTGTCAACGTTGACCGATCGCTGTAGTAGTCATGGCAGTGGTCTATTCAATATGTAAATAGGTACCTATTATAATTATAAATAGACTAGATAGATGATAATAATACACCCATATGTGTAAGCATGCGCGTCATGATGGACGTGCAAGGGGGTGCGTGTTCTTTTTTTTTTAAATGTCGATCGCAGTTTAGCCCAAAAGTAAGCAAAGCTTGTGTTATGGGTGTTAGATAACTGAAAAACTACTTATATATTTTAAATACGTACTTATTATACATAGTACACTTAACAGAAATTAAAATTAGTCATATCAATTTCTGCTCAGCCGGGAATCGAACCCGGGACCTCTGCGTGGCAGGCCAGCATGTAAACCAACTGAACCACTCAGGTCGTCAAACTATAGTACATTTATCTCCCTAGTATAGCGTGTGCACCGCCCCTGAAAATAATCATCATCTATCATCATCACCTAGCTAGCGTCTATCCCGGCTTATGCCAGGGGCTTTCCTAATTTTCTTCTTCCACTTCGTCCGGTCCTCCGCATCATCACGTCGTAGGCCGCATCTGAATTGGCGATATCAATCCATCGCTTCCTAACCCTCCCGCTTGATCTCTTTCCTGATTCCGGCAGGTTTAGCCACCCACCTATTGCTCACATATCCCTGGGGCTTACGCAGCACGTGACCAACCCAGCACATACGAGCTTCCTAAATCTTATAGCTGCCACGAATATACTCCTTACGGACTCGATCGAGTCCGTACTCATGTATGTATTTGGAACAAATTCGCTGTTAAAGGGATAGGATTCCTATGAGCTCTTTTAATCATAGTTCTAAGACAAAGATATATTCGTCATTGTGTTAACCTTAGACCTATTAGCTCACGGGAAAGGTCATTATAATTGAACCGCTCATTTGTGTAGGTAGGAATTAGGCAAGGTTAGGATAAAAACAGCACCGATCTATCTATTGTACATACCTATGTACTTTAATAAAACATGAAAGAACGCTACAGCCCGCTTTTTTAAATAGAAGAGTGTCATAGTTGAGTAGAGTGGCTGCTTATATGAAAATAAATACTTTTCATTCGAGAGATGTATTATGAATTAAATATGTATTAAACTGTTTATTGTAGGGACATATTGAATAGCTCACAAAATTAAAAAATATATTAAATATTTAAAAATGACTCTACAGGTATATTTATTTCTAAAAAGAAATCTCTTCCAGCAGGCCCATAAACGAGAGACATATGAGTAATACCAATGTTTCACGTCGATTTAATATTCGACTCACGTTAAAAAACATTTCCGGACGAAAACCTAATATAACGCTATAACGGGCAAGCTTCAGCTAAAACGTCAGCTAAGTCGTTAATTTTGGAAGCAAACCGTAAGAAAAGCCGTAAAAGGGACCATTGAAAGCGTTATCACTCTCTCAACTAGAACCTTTCCACTGGGTGATATCTGTGGGTAGTTTTCCGTGCGGAATGAACAACCACTGTTAGTATTTAGAGCATCAATCAATGCATTCATTTAGTCCAGTCTCCAATCAATGCAAGGTCTATCTCGTTTATTGTTGGTAGGTAAGTGCATTCAGCGCTTACTGTGTTAAAAATACAACGCGTGAGTTTGCTTGGAAAATGGGTCTGGGTTTCTCATTTTCGTAGAATGCGATTAAAATACCCAATAATAGGATGGACTGTTGACTAACTTCACTTGCATAAGTACTAGAGATAGTTAATAAATAACGCTACGGTGAAAAAGTCATCGTGATCGGCAGCCGAAGGCGCTATCCTAATTAGCAACGGTCGTGAGACAATGGTCCTTGAGGTCTACGACCGTTTGCCAATTAGGACAGCGCCTAAATGTATCACTGGACTTTCCACGAAGCAACGACGTTACAAAATCGACTTTCAGACGACGTTAATGATTACACATGATGTTACGTCTTGGTAAGGCGTCAGCGTCTTTTCATCAGTAGTTTCATGTAATGAATGTGGCGTAAAAAGGTATTTTTTCAGTGACGTTATTTATCACCGATCCCTTGTACTTATTGGAGTGTAGTTTATCTACAGCATGTCCAATTCTTATTTTAGTATCAAATTAATTATAATTATTAGTAAATTAGGTACCAATATTTTTTATTGCGTCATTGGTTTCATAGCCTGTAAAATAGTAAAATTACATTTACGTTTGACATGAATTTTAAACTCATTAACGAGGGCGCCACTGTCCCCTGTGTAGACTGACTCACGCGTGTAATTACTTAGTACTTAGCTTTTATAGATTTCTAGAAAAACTGAATAAGAAAATAAATACAGGACATTGTTGATGTGTTGCTTGTTTCTAATTTAGTAAGTTAGTAAAATATTGTGAGCGTATGGTAACGAGTTCGATCCCCAGTGTCACATTGTACCTACAAATTACTTTTTCTATGAGTTACGTACATTAGTTGAACTCATAACATTATGAGGAAACCTGCATATTCAGGCGACTGAATGTGTAACCATGATGTAATCTTGTCAGTTTCTCCTGTTATCAGGGTCCACAGAAGTTAGACGGTAGTTGCTCCACTGTAACTACTACTACGACTCAATCGCACACGAGTATGGTTTATTTCGATGACCATACAGCTTTTTTTTTTATATGTCGACTAGCCAGGCACTTGAACGCTATCTCACCTTAATCCTGGTGGTAAGTGACGATGCGGCCGATGATGGAGCATGCCTGTCTAGGAACAGCCTATTCACTCTGGTCTTGGAGGCGTCTAGATTATAATGATCAGGGAACATACTCGCGGATAATGCGTTCCATTCCTTGGCCGTACGCATTGTAAAGGTTGATCTAAAGCGGCTCATGCAGATATCTGGAAGATCCACTACATAAGGAAGAAGCGCTTGCTCGGACAGCGTCTCCCGGTAGCGGAAAGGGGCCGGCGAAATGAGGTCGTGCAACTGCTTCGCACACTCTCCGAAATGCAACGCCGATGCTCGATGCTCCGCAGCTTAGCCTCAATCAACTGCGGGTCAACAATTAACTTCTTTGCACGTTTTTCCACCGAATCCAAACCGGCTAGTTGGTATTTGGCTGATCCATCCCAGAGGTGGCAGCAGTACTCCATGCCAGATCGGACTTGTGCTTGATATAACTGAAGCAACTGCCTTGAAGTGAAGTACCGCTTGACCTTCGAGAGGATTCCAAGTTTTTTGGCTGCAGTCTTGGCTTTTCATTCGATGTACTGTCCAAAATTAAGATTGGTTGATAGCTCAACACCCAGGAGCTGTAGGCTGTCGGTAATTTCCAGAGGTACATTCTGGAAAGTCGGAGATAGATGGAATGCACTCCGTTTAGAGGAAAACAAACACGCCGGTGTTTTGGTAGCATTGAACGCCACTAGATTAGCTTCGCCCCAATCGGACACTGCCTTGAGAGCTTCGTTCAAGCGACCAACCATGGCCTCTCGACAAGACTGAATATCGTCCTTGTTGACTTTTGCCTCTGACAGATATCTATCCGTAACTGTGCTGTCGTCTGCGTACCCAAAGGTACCGGATACAAGCAGATTGTCAATATGCAGCAGGAAAAGAGTCGCGGACAGAACCGACCTGAGGAACTCCAGCATCGATATCCTTTAGATCAGACGTGTAACCGTCTAGAACTACACGAATTGATCGTTCACTCAGAAAATCCGATAACCAAGTGCGAAATCCAGCAGGAATGCCGTATGAGGGAAACTTACTTAAAAGGGCTGCCTGCCAAACCCTGTCAAAGGCCTTGGAGATATCAAGAGAGCTGTGCGCACGATTCATCTGGCCGCGTTTGTTAGCACCGCGCCTGACTCTTTGATATTTGGGTTCGCAGTGAAAGTGTTAAGGAGTTTATGGTTACCATGATTAGCTTATTTTCGTCCACTGATGGACTTAAGCCTCCCCAATGAGCGCCGATGCAGGGTAGAGGGAGGTCCCCGCCCTGCTGCATTCGGTATTCACCTGCAGCCTTCTTTAGAACATCGTCACTCCACCTTCAAAGGGCGTCCTGTATAGTACACACGCTTACCCAGCCGCTGTCTCCATTTATGACCTCGTCTACCAAATTGTAAAGCGGTTGTCGGTCCCTCGGCAGATACGGTCACACTTACACTGCCACTTCAGATAGCTAATTCTGCGTGCTGTGTCAGCAACTGTGGTTTGGCCACCCTCTAAAGTATGGCCACGTCTTGCGCAGACATGCCACCCCCGCCAGGCACGCAAAGGAGAGGTCGGCCCAAGAAGCCATCGGGCTTGACATCGTCAAGAATTATATGCGTGCCAATAAGCTCACCATCAAGGGTTCCGAAGACGGAACGAAGTGAGCCAAAGAAGAGTAGGAAGGTGGACCCCAGGCTCATGATGTGTTCGTAACTTTGGTTCTCTGTCAGATAACTTCGTTACGAATTTTATCCCTCAGAGATACCTCGAGCATAGCGCTTTCCATAATAACCAGCAGCACTAGTGTCCATGTCTCCGCGTTGTGGGTCATAACTAGAAATGAAACGGATATCCGGTTGCTATCCGGTATCCAGCCTATCCGGCCTTAATTTACTATCCGGCCGGATATCGGATAGTAAAAAATGTATGAAATTCCATAATGATTTTGCTCATTGGCTTCCTAATTTCTCTGAGCAGTAGCCGCATCAGTGATATTATCCACCAGGTCCTGTTAGACCGCAGTCAGCCAGGTGGCGTGTGGGGTCTTCCGCGGCAGCGCGTCGTCGACAAATTTAGGGCTACTTGCACCTTAGTGCCAAACCACTATCCGTTTCATCTCTAGTCATAACAGCTAAAACGCCCTGTAAACTTTCGTCACTAATCTTGAAAGTGAAAAATGATAATCTGAAAACGCTGTTTGATGATTGCGGATAGTGGTTCAAACTCTACTGAGGAAGAAATTCCTCCAATAGAATGCCTTTTGCCACCAACATGGCCCCAAAACGTTTTTGCCATGATTTTTGGCACTTGGTGCGAATTTTCACAGACATCTGTCGTGTATCTGCTTCAACTACAGTCAGCTGCAGAGAGAATTGTCCCCTCCACCTTCCCCAACATACATTTCATATATGCTGGGGGATCCGTTTTCCTTCTCCCAGATTACTGTACTATGTTGTCCCTGCGACGTTTGTTCAGTTAGAAGATTCGCCTCTACCATTTAGTGCTCTCTTACTCACTTTCTTTATTCGTATTGCATTAATAGCAGAGTCGCTATAAATATATATCACTCTGTATGTTGTTTAAACACAACAACAACAATTTGGTTTGTGTACCTAATTCTATTCTTAGTTACCGTTCGATACTGTGTAATTTTATAGTTACTATTCGATATCGATATACTAAGAGTGGTCGCGCGCAATTAATGTTTTCGATTTACTATAAATGGTCTATCTATATTCTATACGAATTGGTTTTACTTGTCATTTTGCGTAAATTGTGACTTTTCCCGTGTTTTCCCGTTTGGTACAGTGGAATGCAGTGTTTTGCAGATGTTATTTCTAATGGTAGTATGGACTCAATGGACGATTGGGGCCTGTGTCTAGAAATTGACATCCTACGGCGGAGATAATAAAATATAAAATATTCGTTGATAAATTCACACAGTGCCATCTAGCCCCAAACTAAGCAAAGCTTGTGCGATGGGTGCTAGATAACTTATATACTATTTAAATACTTTTAAATACATACTTATTATACATAGAACACCCAGACCCGTAACAGAAATTAAAATTAATCATTTCAATTTCTGCCCGGCCGGGAATCGAACCCGGAACCTCTTGCGTGGCAGACCGGCATGTTGACCACTAAACCACTTAGGTCGTCAGGATATCTAGTTGGAGGTCACTGCATAACAGCTAGAAGACAGCGTGTTACTGTCTTCTATATGGCAGTCGGAAGATAGCGCATTGATGTCTTTTGTATGACATCTGGCGTTGAAATGACAGGGAAGCATCTTGGCGTCAATGTCCCGGTCGGCTCTCGCGCCTTAACCATGATCTAGAATTTTGCAGATTAGGTAATCACAGTGGAGAGACATTCGAACCCGGGACTCTAGCTTACGAGTCGGACCCCGTAACCACTAGGCCACCGACGCCCCAAGGCTAAGGCAAGGCTAATTTATTATTTCTCAATGTCAGTGTCAGGCTGCGACTGGTGCTGCCACAGCTGAGAACGCCAAGCGACGCAAATATGTCTCATAAGTCTCAGTGGTTATTACATACATGTGCCATTTGGCGTTGAAACTCTTGGGCCGTAGGGACCAGGCGCACATTCCTTATTCAGGCAATTATCTAAGCGCTTGGTCGAAAGTACAAATGACCAGAAGGCTGGCCTCTTCTTGGGTCAGCGCTTAAGCCTCGCTATTCAGCGGGGCTTTTTTTATATAATACGGCAGACAAACAGGCATGCGGGCCACCTGATGGAAAGTGGCCTATGGACACCAGCAACACCAGAGGCGCCACCAATGCGGAGACCTCTAATATATCTCTTACATATGACTGATATTGGACCGCCATCTGTGAAACATCTATTATTTTCCAGCTGGTGTTGCTTGTTCTTAATTTTTCCCTGTACTTGTTTATTCTTGTAATGTAATTTACTCTCCCTTACTATACAGCTAATATGTCTTTCAGATATTTTTGGATAGTTGTCAGCCATCCTTGAATTTGGGTAGTCACGACCTCAGTAGTGGGCACACTAAGGGTTGGGCCTCTTCTGCAGTTGGCCGTTAGGGCGGTGGGCTACGACAAATCATAGCACTCCGATGAAATGATCCATACACTTTGTCCTAGACTGTACATGTATTACACAATAAAATTTTAAATAATCATCACTCAAAAATGCTGGCCAGCGCACGCCCTTATTAGGTCACGCGCGAATTAAAATTCCTAAAAAAGATGTAGTCAAAACTAGCCTACTAGGCTTGCATTGAACTCTACGTCATCATCCTGGCGTTAAATCTCAGTTTCACCCTCACACGATACGTGAGGGCCCGTGGTCCGCCTTCCTTGGTTTGTTTATTGGGACATGCCATTCTTAATTACGTCAAGCTTCTTGGCCGACCTCTCCCTCCCGCGCCTGGTGGGGGTGGCATGGCAGGACATTTGTTTCCTTTGTAATTATCCGGTGTGCGCAAGATGTGGACATACCATCGAAGGCGGCACTCTTGCAGCTTATTTGCGATGTCACAGACGCCAAGGCTAACGCGAACATGGACGTTTCGGTTTGTACTGAACTCTACGTACTTACTTGTGGTAAATCATTTGCTGCGCCCAGTGAGTCATCGATATTCTTTCATGATCACAGCAAATACAAGGCAACGGTGATTGCTCTGTGGGTATTTTGTTGTTGCCGCTGTATTATTGTGTTTATTCACAAAGGTTTGGGAGTGCCTGTATTTCGCGTAATGTAATTCGGATACTCGAAATCTAAACTAATTTATTAATGGTGATTATCACCTAAGTGTTTCTCTATTGTAGTTTGCCTCTATTACAATACAATTTCCACATACTTCCATACGATTAGCTCCTGAAAGAAGCACATTTATACATAAACCAAAATTCAATGTCGCACCCCGCCGTTTGTTCATAGGAACAGATACATAGGTATCTATGTACGCTAAGATCTTTTAAACTACGCTACGGAATTTCAACAATAGATAGAGTTATTCAAGAGAAAGGTTTGAGAGCGTCGGTGGCCGAGCGGTTACAGCATCCGACACGTAAGCCCCAGATCCAGTCCCAGGTTCGAATCCCGCTCCGGCAATGTATCAATGACTGTTTTCTGAGTTATGTATATTAGTTGAATACTAACCGATGCTCTTACGGTGAGGGAAAAAATCGTGATGAAACCTGCATATTTAGGCGACTGGATGTGTAACCATGATCCAATCTGGTCAGGTCCCCCGGGTAGCAGGGTCACGGAGGTCAGATGGCAGTCGCTAACCTAACCTAACCTGACCTGTCAAATCCTGGATCATGGTCAAGGCAGACCCCGGGCCCTCGTGCGCAAGAGCATAATCGGGACATTAACGCCAAGATGATGATTCAAGAGAAAGGTTTATAAGCAAGACAAAAAGAGTAGATAGGGGAAAAGTAGGTGTATGCGAACGAAGTCGCGCAGTGTCCACTAGTTTTTATAAAAATACTAGCTTGTCCACTTAATTCGCATGGAACTACATATGATTTGCAGAATGATTCGTATAGAATATTTACAGTCCTTATAACGTAAATTCAATAAATAAGTACCTACCAACACTATTCCACTATATAGCCAGGTACCTAATACAACATTTTCCTTGGAACTTTGTGTGATCGAAACTGTGATCGAAAATACTCTTAGGAATAGAGCTGGTTTCTTCTCGGCGAAGGAATATTCCAGATCGGTTTAGTATTTCCAGATATACATAAACCCCAGCGGACAGAATCACCTACTCATCAAAACGACATATTTCTTGTATTAGTTTTATACGAAAGAAGGTATCATTCAACTTATCATATAATATGTCGATAGAGTAGTGAATGATGGCCAATCGCCAGCAGTATTCAGTAACATGTATCGATCAGGGAAGTTTGACCCAGTGACCGGTGGATTTTTACTGATATTGGACAAGTTTTGTGTCAGGCTTCTCGTAAGGCTGTTTGCTTCTCATTTGTAACTACAACCTAAGTGTTTACTTATTGTTCGAAGTCGCAACCGAGACTAAACGTTAAGCACGGAGTTGGTATGAATTATTGACTAAAATAGCACCTCCCTTATTAGCATTTAAATACCTAGGTACGTTCCTATGTGGGTACACGGATTGAATTTTGTATATTAACGGATTATCATCATCTTGGCATTAATGTCCCGGTTGTACTCTCGCGCACGAAGGCCCGGGGTCTGCCTTGACCGTAATCCAGGATTTGGCCGATCAGGTAATTACAGTGGAGCGACTGCCATCTGATCTCCGTGAGTCTGCTACCAGGGGAGCCTGACCAGATTTGATTATGGTTACACATTCAGTCGCCTGAATGTGCAGGTTTCGTCGTGATGTTTTCCCTCACTGTAAGAGCATCTGTTACTATTCAACTAATGTACGTAACTCGGAAAAGAGTCATTGGTACGTGTACGTATATTAACGGATTATGTACATGGGTATTTTATAGTGCCTAAATCATCATTACTTATGTCAAAATTAATAATTAATTACAGTAACAAATTCAATTAAAAAAATATTTTTTTAGGATACCAAATGGATTCATTAGGGACATTAACGGCACACAATAAAACGGGACAGTAATTAATTATAAAACATACATTATGTAATAATTTATATAACAGAGATATCCATAAAGGCCGGTTCTGTGCCTTCCGCATCCATTTAGTACCCGCGATTTAGGTACCTTTCCCAGAAAATAACGTAACTTTTGGGACAAATACTACTAATGTTTTTAGAGGTAGATTGGGTTTGTTTTGGACGGTATAAAAAGCCAAGTTTTTATATCAGTCCAATTAGATCAACTATACCAGAGATCTAAGGTCCAATGGCAATAATGTATTCTGGCAGCTCGCCAACTCGAAATGCAATGGCGTAGTTTTCAACTTTTTCGATCGTAGTTTCGTGCTGAAAGCAATCTTTTGTCACTTTTGCTTGCACAATGTACCTATAAAAGAAAAGTGGTTGCAAAATAGGTAGCTACAGGGTCAATATAAATTACGTAACAACATAATAGGGTAAGCTCGGGGTAAATGGCCTCACTAGATGGCGCTAGTGAGTATTTACTCAATTCGCTATAAGTTGTGCACTGATAAATATATCCAAATAATAAAACAGTAATTAATGTGTGTCTGTATTTATTGAACACATTAAATATATACACAAAAAAATTTTGAGCGATGAAGAAACATAAGTAACAAAATATTTTAAATTTTATTTTCGTCTTTCTGTTTGTCTGTTTGTGCACGCTAATCTCCGGAACTACTGGACAAACCTTATGAAACTTTTTTGTTGTGTAGCTATTAAGCCTGAGCAGCAAATAGAGTTTAATTGATTTTTGAAACTGGAGATGTAGAACCATAACAGAGCAGCTAAACTACAAGAATCACACAATAATGTGGCCATCTCTTCCTGACGCTTTGGGAGAGATGGTTATTTGTGATTATTTAAATTAATCTTTTTTACAATTTATTCTTATATATGAGACAACTTTTTGTTAATTAAACGAAGTACCTAAAAACTTCAAAGTTAAAATTAAAAACAATTATTAACATTATAACAATCTACATAAACTTATGTTTTATTGTTTATTTTATTGGATCTTGAAAAGCCTGCCCCAGATTTACCCTGGACTTCTTTAAGAGGTTACCTATAACATAATATTGTTTTTCTGTTTCAGATATTGTCTTTAGTAATCGGAACATGGACAATGGCCGACTTATAGCATTCAATTAATTTCTACAAGCTTCATTTTAAGTCACAATTTAAAATGACGATTGCGTAGTGACATCCAGTATACCATATAAAACACATGCACAAAGAAACCTCAAACGTTTTCAGAGATTCTTTAAAGCTACGACAAAAATTATTGCAACGGACGACGTCTTACTTAAAGGTCATAGAATTCGTAAAAAAAGACGCCATTCGGTTTTTCACTTACGATTATAACCTGCAAATATAGTATGAACATATTCATAGGTAACGATTATCATTCAAAAAATCTTGTCAAACTTAAAAATTAACATTTCAGTTCCATATTCGAAAATCGACTATTTTACGACAATAAATAATCTAAATAGCTTACCTAAATTTTAATTAGAGCTACAGTATACATTAATTAATTTTAACGAAAACCGATACTCAAAAACGCTTATAAAAACACCAATAAATAATAAATAAGTTACCTCATAAAATACCTAATAATAAAAAGAAAACGGTCATCAAAATGGCGTCCAAACCTGAGCCGATTGGTCCGAGGAATGGGCACGAGTTGGCGCCGCTGAATACGCGTGCGGATGGCAGCGAGCGGCCTCATGGGGTCACCATCGTCCTACAGGGGTCCCGAGGGTCATTGCAGCGTGAGATTCCTGGCGAAGAACGAGCGGCATGGTCTGGGAAACTGCAGTTTTTTCTCTCAATCATCGGCTACTCCGTCGGCCTTGGCAACATTTGGCGGTTCCCGTATTTGTGTCAACAAAATGGCGGAGGTAAGTTTACATTGCCAATTATTTTACCTATTAATAGCAATTGTATACTAATCGGCAGCAAGTAATGCACTTTGGCTAGTTTTGATTTTATAATTACTAACACGCGTGCGACAGAGAGACGCTCTGCTAAGTCGAAAGAACCGATGTGCATTAAAAGAACTGTAGACTAATTATGTAACTCTGTTGCTAACAATTCGCTGATTTCAATGATTGACATTGTTAGTTACTTTAGCGATTACGTATGATCGATTTAATAGTTTCAGTTTATTGCAATGGAACTTTGTTAGCAACTGGACCAATGAAATCGATGATACGTAATTGCAAAAGTAACTGAACTGACTGAAATTAGAGAATTATTTGCAATAGAGTTACGTAATTAGTCTACCGATGTGCACCTACATTTACCGCCGACATCTGTAGCAAATACATTTTAGTCATCTAGAAGAGATGAGGACAATGTCTAGTGTAACTAGATCTGCTAACAATTGTTTGGCCTAATTTTCCCAATCTAGATCAATCAACTTAAGAATACATATTACGTATAGGTACTACGGCTACTAAATATGCGCAGTTACTCTTCTTAGCGGTATAGTAACTTTGTGAGTTATTTACTCTCACTTTTCTTTTCTTCCTTGCCCTATCCCATGTTATGTGAAGTCGGCTCTCCTAATTTGTCTACGCCATGACCTTTTGCCTAGAGTTGTCGGGTCCGGTAGATTTTCATTGTTTATAAGCGACCGGCCACACAGAATAGACATAAGACGCAGACACGTCATAGACGCGGCGCCCCTTTAATTTACTTTCACACAAATGTATAGAAGCGGCGCCATGCAAAAAACATAACAAAGACCGGGCTTGGACACGACGCAGACACATCTGGGCCCTATTGCAAAACATACAAAAACAAACATATGCACAGGCGCTGGGAGCTGGGTCTCGCACGCAGCGCTTGTTGTCCCTGTCCTGCCTGCGTCCTTGACTGGTCCTAGAAAAGGAAGCGCGACGCTGCCACGTCCGTGCCGCGTCTCTTCCATATGTTTTAAAAATTCGCGTCTGCGCCTTGTTTTCGTCTTACGTCTTTTCGGTCTGGCCGGGGCCTAAGGATGGTCACGCTAGTGTACCAGTATATGGACTCTGACTCACAGTTCTAAAATGTCATATTGAATTTTCCTAAGTATTTTTGAAGGTGACACATGAGTATGTTTGCCTCATAAAGTTTAGTACGTACATAAAGTAACTTTATGGTTTGCCTGCAAACTACGTCGGTCCCTATCAAAACTCTCCTTGAACACTACAATTCAGACTACCTCCAGTATCGATTTATTCAAATTTCCAGAACTCTACGACTCTACTTGTTACGTCAGTGCACAGCGTAGCTTTCGCAGATTCATTATGCAAGCAAAACACTGAAATAGGTAGTTTCCTACAGCGAATTCCGGACAATGTTTGTTTGTAATTAGAAACGTAGGTATATTTCTAACTACCCAAGTTCATCGCTAGAAACAACCCGTTTAATGATTACTCACAAAGTTGTTGTTGGTAAATAATGTCCTTGGATTCGATATTTACTATTACTCTACTTTATTCATTTCTTTCTTACCTCAATTTGCTAAAAACTAGTTAAGATGGAACTTTGGCAATTCCTAAGTTTAGTGAAAACGGCCAAGATGTTGCTTTTTTGTTTATTTTTTGTCGAATCGAATCGAATGTTTGAAAGAAGTTTCAAGATTTTGCTTTGGCCTTTGGGCTCGGGCCCCATTTTCATCTCAAAAAGTATCGCTACTTGAAACCTTGAATACAAAAGATAAAAATCGGCAATCGAACCCGGGACTTGCGTAGGAGACCGGCGTGATGTTAACCACTAAACTACTGTGTCAAATATTTATCTATGACCAATTAATCCAGACGGTCAGATTGACGGACAATTGGAAATTAATCAGTAAAAATAAAAAATTACCTTTTATTTTGTGATTCATCCTGAAGTCCTCTGCTGATTTATAAAGTTTCAAGGTGCGTCGCATTTCCAAAAATTAAAGTGAAAATTTGCTGAACTGTAGTGTGGTTCCCCTCATCCCGCATTAGTGCATATAAATCTGTACGATGTAAGTTGATGCATTCAATAATGAGACAATATTCAGTCAGTTTGCGTATCATTTCGCCACACATCGCAGGATACTATAACCTTCAAACCACTTTCGAATCGATGAAAATGAATAGGAGGATGTATTAATATCATACCTGTCGATATAATGACGTACCTATGTACGTAAGTACCTACAAATTTTAGTGAAATATGACTCACTATGATTTTTGATGACTCATCCATTAAATACCTACGTAGGTCATATCTACTAATAGTATGGCATTAAAAGTCTATTTTCAGCCTACACCGTACTGTCATGCCATCATACTAATGAACTACAATAATTAAAAAATTAATTACTTTTATTTTGTTAAACATCTCTGCATCCTCTTCAGTATAAGTAATTATAATCCTAAAAAGTACCTACTTGTGTACCCCTGGTGCCTTATTTTTGTACCGCTCGCCTCGAGTCGAACGGTGTTAAATGTAGTAAATTTTTCGGCATTATTAATTCAAGCCCCAGGTGACCTCCGTGACCGTGACAGGGGAACCTTACCATTACAAAGTCGCCTGAACGTGTAGGGTTAGTCACGACATTTCAACTAATGTAGGTACCTTAGAAAATGTCATTGATACATACTATGTTTTAGCACGTACCTCGTTACGAGTGCGACCTGCTAGCCATTTCTACGACAGCATCGCATTAGATATAGGCGGACCCTGAGTCCTCGCGTGCTGGGCGGGGACGCAACCGGGACACAACGCTAAGTGTGTCGGAGGCAGATCGTCAAATAAATAAAATAAGCTATGCATTTTATGCCAGATTTAAATTGGCCAAGGACAGCGGCTAGTGGCAAGTACACGTACAGTGGCGAGTGCCCAGACGGTAACTGTTTACAGTACAGCGAGGCCAGGCATTTCCCTCTCAATATGGACGAGCAAACACCAGCAGTTTTGTCCCCAAAATTCTCTTCATACTACCTTGAGCATGGTTGACCTGATGCACGTGGGGTGCACTTGCCACTTGCAAGACAGCTTGCAAGCCAAGTGCAAGTCAATGTGTATTTATATACTGCCGATATCAAGCAAACCAAACTCTTGCAGGAGCGTTCCTGATCCCGTTCCTCATCATGCTGGTGCTGGAGGGTATCCCGCTGTTCCTGATTGAAATGGCCATTGGGCAGAAGATGCGTCTTGGATCCCTCGGCGTGTGGAACACCATCCACCCTTGGCTTGGAGGGATTGGGATCTCCAGCTGTGTTGTCACCCTATTTGTGGCTCTCTACTACAACGTCATCATCACATGGGTGTTCTTCTACCTGTTCAACAGTATCCGGGTGAGTCTATGTAGTCCTGGTACTGATGGAATATAATAGAATAGGAAAACTCTTTTTTACCGATTCAGTACAGTGGCATATTATGTACAGTACAAGATATGTGAAAAATTTCCTTTGCCGCTACAGCAGCATTCACTGTATTTGGTGTATCTTTAGCCAAAATCAGTTTGCTAAAAGAAATTTGCATTAGTTGTCACTTATGCCCAAAGGACTCGTCCCAAAGGGTCATTTTATATATTAGTGAAAATTTAATTACTAGTAACCGTTTAACAACTACACTGTAGTGCAAATTAATATGATTCTTAAGGTGGTCATTCAATTTTGCTCTTGCATTGTAGATTACAACCATAATACATTCATGAAAGAAATTTCGCTCGCCACTCGTTCTAGCCTAATACCGGTGGCGAAGCGAGGTTGAACAAGGTCTTGTGCTGGGGACCCTGAGACTTGGTAAACATTTTCGGAAGGCGATTAACCTCCGTGACTGTATATATAAGCTGTCCCTCGATGCCCAAGAATTCATCCTTGACCGTAAAGACTATTTAGAGTTTTAAGAGCGGATTTCTTCAAAGAATGGTTTTCTAGACGCTGTACTTTCTGATTCAAAACACAATTTATGCTCCTGGAGTTACTGCCGCAATTTTACGAGCAGAAATTGCAGAGTATTGTTTGCTACGACATCAATGAATCAAATTAAAATAGTAAAACAGACTGTAAATCATATTGCTTTACGATTCAAAACACACTGGCTTAGACTGCGTTTGTTTGCAGATACCTTTTTACCTTTTTTTTACCACTAAGGTGGCAAACAAGCTTACGGCCCGCCTGATGGTAAGCATTCACCGCAGCCTATGGACAAGTGTCCAAGTGCAATAAAATGCGTTAATTTTAATTTAATTTAATTTTAATTTCTGTGATACCTACTAAAGTTAGTACCAGTTTGGATGTAGGGCTAATCTCCGATACAGGACTTTCACTGACAGGACTTATAGAGACAACACCGAAAGCAAATGGCTCAAAGATAGGAAAAATCAGTGTTATGTATCAAAATAACTAATTTCTCATGCCGAAAGTAAACATCTCGCGGGATCCTATTGTTTTTGATCCCAAAAGGTAGGGTAGGTTGTACTTGCTGCTTAGGTACTGCCACTACTTTACTACGGCCCACGAACTGCGCGCGAGTTAACCGTGAGCGACAGCTAGCAATCGATGCAGTTGGAAGTCCTAGCAATGCCGATACATTTAAAGGCTTATGTCTATTTGTCAATTTTATTCCTCGTCGACCTTAGCCTCTGGACAAATAATGAAACCCTGTTTAAGACTGCTTCTAACCAGCATAATAGAATAGGTATGGCTTTAATTAGACAAAAAATGATTAGAATAGAATAGAATAGAAATCGTTTATTGTAGGACACTGACAATAATTTCTTACTAAGTACAGTGTTGTCCATTTCGGACGTACAATATTCTAGATGATAGTATCTATTATAAATAAGCTAACACTAAAACAGACAAATACCTGCCATTTTAACACTTGTAGGTATTGTAGGTGATAGTCTTTAACACTTGTCTTTAATACTTTTAAAACTTATAGGTAATAGTCTTTAAAATTAACAAAATAATGATCTTAATTTAAAACAAAGCCAAAAATATTTGGTAATTAACAATATAGGTAGGTATCATTTCTATAATTATAGAATTCCGATAGACTGTAGAATGACTTTTGTAACAGCCAATTTTTAAGCGTTGATTTAAACTTGTTACCATCTAACTTTTTTATTTCATAAGGAAAATATTTTATATATATATTTTTTCTTTTTTGTTAAATATTTTAAATTATTAAATAATTTTTCTAACAAATTAAATTGTAACTTTATCCGCAAAAATGACAACATACTGTATCACGACCACAGGTATGAATTGATCTAGAATTAATAATTGACATCATGACATGACACATGAAAAGCGAGTGACGTTATGTCACATTTCAAATTATTGTCAAATTACAATTTTTTTTTTTTTACTTTAGTCTGTCAAGTGGCGCGGAGTTCTAATGCAATTCAAAAGAGTTTGCAATGTTTAGGGTACTTCCTAGACCATGAAACTACATACAGGCTGCTCCTGGGTGATAAATTTAAAATCGGGTGATTTTTCGGTAAATACTGGGCTGATTGTCATGATACTTTGCAGTTTTGTTCTAAATACCCTGCTCAAATACTAATATTCGGCTTTGTCCAGAGCGTAAGGACACCCTGTATACATGAATAGGATATTCAGATCCATCATCATCCAAGCCATATACGCGCCAATCACAGCTGACTGCCACATTGCCGAAATTATATTCAAGCATAAAAGCCATAAAATTATCTTTCCAATAAAGCTAGTTTCACTTATACTATTAACTTTTTTCTTTCTTTTATTTCAATTTAAAGTTCTCCGCCTCGAAAAAACACCTTTTACTATTTACAAAAAAATCTAAAGAAGATTATATAATTATGTAAATAAGTTAGTTTATTTAGATTTCTGCGAATAATAGTTATCATTATCGTGCTCCGCGTTTGTCTTATTCCTATTGTCATATTTGTCAAAACCCGGGGCCATTCAGAATCGCGCGCGGATGACAAAGGAACAAAATTTGACGGACAGCCAACAAGAACAACCCATTGTATGAACAATGACAGGAACGCCATAACCTAAAGGCAGCCTTAAATGGCTCCTATTATTTAAAGATACTATAAGCTATTATTATCTATTACATCGTATTAAACAAAGTTATTTCTCGCCGTCTGCCCTCTGTATCTATCTATGTACGCTTAATCATTTAAACTACGCAACGGATTTTAATACGGTTTTCAACAATAGATATAATAGGATAAGTTCGAATTGACTGACAGTAGTAAAAATTATAAAATGTGGATATGGCAATAATCTGGGGATAATCTGTCCTTGTCAGTCCTTCTTGTAAACATTCAGATATTTGACTTGAACTTGTACTTTTAGTTTGACTAAATTATGAATCATGCTGAAAATTATCACTCTCACTTCCTTTTCAATTGTTTTGCCCATTATTTTTTCGTATTTTTCGTAATTCACGAAAATAAACAATCCTACAGAAATCAAATTGTTTGTTATAACTTTTATGAATAAGGTTCTATTAGTTTTTAAAAACTTGACATAAGTTGCTATACAGAGATTTTTATTTTATTTTTTTAATAAGTGACTCGAACTTAGCGTGGTCTTATCATAGAGTGATACAGGAGGAAGGTTTATAAGAAAGAAAAAAAGGGTAGATAGGGGTAGAGTTGGTGTAGGGTAGTTAGTTATAGGGTAGGTGTAGGGTAGGGTAGAGGTAGGACGCCAAGCGATCGTAGTCACGCTGGGTTCACTAGTATCACAATAAAATTATCATTGAATACATGGAAAGTTTAGAGGGAGGCTTCTGTCCAGTAGTGGGTATCCATATTTCAACAAGACTTCACAAAATATTCTCAAGTCACAAAATATCCATAAACTTCCCGACAACACCCGAGGGATTAACATTTCGGTCTGCCACACAAGAGGTCCCGGGTTCGATTCGCAGCCGAGCGTAAATTGAAATGATCAATTTTAATGAATGTAATTGGGGTTTTGCAATTATCTCCACCAGCTACGATTTCCATAGAGCAGAACCCCAGAATTCACAAACAATACTTGTCGAAGTGCAGATAATTACAGTGGAGCGACTGCCATCTGACCTCCGTGACACTGCTACAAGGGGAACCTGACTAAATTGGATCATGGTTACAAATGCCTGAATGTGTATTCATTACGACGTTTTCCCTCACCGTAAGAGCATCAGTTAGCATTCAACTAATGTATGTACATAACTTAGAAAAGAGTTATTGGTGGAACTATTCAATACCGACTATAATTGGTCAATTTCATTCAGTTTGACGGACACATTTTTCCGATCGCCACTCAATCGTCAGTTGAAACCCTGTGCGCACGCACTGTGAGACCTCATAGTAACGTTTTTTAATACGGCTTCGCCTACTATTTATATATTGACGACATACCTGGTGTATCGCCTGCGTCGAGGTAGGCGGGAGGGGCTGAAAGCGGGGGCGCGGGGCAGGGTGTCTGTGGAAAAGAATGCTTCCTGCCCCACGCACCGCGCCCCACGGTCTTTGAAACTTGACTTTCCCAACCCCCGCAGGCGATATACCAGTTAAGTGGTCGATTCCATCAATTTACTTACACAACCACAAACAACATACGAAATTAACCCTAAACCTAAATATATATTTACAGATAAAATACCTCCTCCAGGGCATCCCCGCGAGGCATGGTGCCCAGAAGGCTGGCAACATTACCCCTTTGAATGATAATTCTCAACTTCTGAGCGAAAAAGTTGCCAGCCCTGCGGTCACCAGTAGCCTCACAGAGACGTCTGTGGAGATTCTTTATGAAGGTTTTAGGACCCCAGGGGCTCATTGTCTTAAAGTGAAGGGGTGTGAAAATGTAGTTGCCCCCGAGGTCTTGGCATCGGCTGCATTTTCAGTTTTCCGCGTTTGAGGCAGCAGTAGCCGCATGTTTGATTCCTGTTCTTAGTAGTCAGTCTTAATTATCGATTTTGTTTTTAGCTGACAGCCGACCAGCTCCCATGGTCGCAATGCCCTCAAGACAACGGTCCTGCCGAAGAGGAGTGCTCCAAAGCGTCCGCCACCGTCTACTTCTGGTACAGAGAGGCCTTAGACGCGGCGCCAAGCATCGAGGAGCCCGGGGTCCCGCGGTGGTGGATTGTGCTGTATCTCCTGCTCGCCTGGTGCATCGTCTTCTTCATCGTGATGAAGGGTATCCAGAGCAGTGGGAAGGTGGGTGTGATGATGCTCCTGTAGTAGAATGTTACAACAACCGTTAAAATCACTGTTATACGGTCTGTCTTTTCATTTGTAAAGAAATGGAAAAATTAACATTGTAACGACGTTCAAGAAACGGGACAACACAGATAATGA
The DNA here is from genome assembly GCA_907269095.1 of Blastobasis adustella. NCBI lineage: Eukaryota > Metazoa > Arthropoda > Insecta > Lepidoptera > Blastobasidae > Blastobasis > Blastobasis adustella. The sequence goes on from OU026132.1 coordinate 8,361,935, forward strand.
GTATAAAAAAAATTGTGCCAAGTTGTGCATGGGCAGAACAACGGTTTGTGGGTCCTAAACCTCTACGATCGCTACAAAGTGAAGTTTTTCTTGTACTTGATGACGTAGGATAGCCAATGTTGCCATCACAGTTTAGATCTCAAAGGCCGACAAAATATTCGCGATTCAGGTGTCGAGTGTCTATGGGCGGCGGTGAACACTCACCATCAGGTGACGCGCCTGTTTATTTTATGCCACTAAGTTGGCAAGCAGTCCTGATGGTAAGCAGTCACCGCCCTCTATCATAAAACCGGTATTTTAAATAATTACAGGTGGTATACTTCACTTCGCTGTTCCCTTACGCTGTGCTGACCATCTTCTTCGTACGCGGCGTCACTCTACCGGGATCCTACGATGGCATTGTGCACATGTACAAACCGAAGGTCAGTTTTCGAAAATCATAGATACTTTGAATAGAATAGAATAAAGCACATTTATTTACATACAACATAACCACAAACACCTAACATAATGGCTCAAAAGGGTTCGAATCACTGACCTCGAACAATACGGGTATCATTTGAATTATTTTTGCATGATCGAATACCGCTTTCAGTTCATTACATCTAATTAGATGTTCTCGTTAATAGATCTTGAATACAGAAAGAGAACGATAGGTATTTAATTTAATTAGTTACTACGCTGGCTTGACGACCCAAAGAGAAGAAATTCTGTAACTGATCGTAAAAAACGCATGAAAATCCGTTTTTTGAGGTTATCGCGGTGGGAACAATAGTGGGAAATTCTTTTATAATAAGTAGTGATAGTGTCTGTGTAACAATAAGATAGTAACATAATGTTTTAAACTATCGCGGTTTCCTTAGAGGCGGGCAACGCATTGGTAGCACCCCTGGTGTTTCTGATGTCCATAGGCGGCGGTGACTACTTTCCATCAGGTGGCCCGCATGCCTGTTTGTCTGCCGGATAACATAAAAACAAAACCCCGGAACATATCCTTAAAAAACGATCTCTTTTCAGTTGGAGAAGCTAGCAGACCCAACAGTATGGCTGGACGCGGCCACACAAGTCTTCTACTCCTTCGGGCTAGCCTTCGGCTCCCTGATCGCATTCGGCTCCTACAACCCGCCGAACAACAACTGTGTTAGAGACGTGCTTCTGGTCTCGGTCTGTAACGCTCTGACCGCCATCTACGCGTCGGTGGTCATCTTCAGCATCCTCGGGTTCAAGGCCTTCACTATGGTGGAGAAATGTGTTGCGAAGTGAGTTTTTTTACGTTGATACAGAGAAAAAATCTTAGAGTAATTTATCCATCCAATTATGAGCCATTCTTTAGACCTTTAGGAGCCTTCATTTGGGAGCGTCAGTGGCTTAGTGGTTAAAGGGTTCAACCTGTAAGCAAGAGGTCCCAGGTTCGAATCCCACTGACGCCATGTACCTACGACTCTTACCTAAGTTATGGACATTAATTGAACTCTAACCGATCCTCTTACGGAGAGGGAAAACATCGTGATGAAATCTGCACATTCAGGCGACTGTGGTCAGGTTAGGTTAGGTTAGGTATCCTCCCTTCACGGAGGATAATTAATTACCTGATCTGTCAAATAACTGGACGCTTGAACGCAGAACGAAAACGCGGAACGCTGGAACGCGTGACCGCTTTCTGCCTGATAGATCCCTTTGGTACAGTCGACGGCATTTCGACCTACCAAAAACCAGTATAAGATGAGATAGCGTCTCTATAGACACGCATAGCAATGTTATCTCTTTTTACACTGGTATTTGTACGTCGTATACTATCGTCCGTACGAAAGAAGCCTCGCTCAAGCCCCCAAGATCGAAATACAAGACAAATAAAACACCAAAGTACAAAAATAAGTCTTAGAGACGTGATAAAAATCACTTCCCCAAACTGTTTAATGGTGGACACAATAATAAAGTCCATTATATGGGTAATAATCGGCGATGACGAGCGCAGTGCGTGTCGCCCATAAAAAGGCTTTCAGAGCAAAATTGACGTTCAGCTTTTATGGTAGACGTTTATGGTTCACAGAGCTTTGTATTGGTACCTATTGGTACCTACCTACGTTGTAACTGTGACGATTCGAAAAGGGATAACAGTCTGACGTAGGTTCGTTTGTGATGTTACATTATACTCATGTATAGTAAAAAGCGGGTGGTAGGACTCACAAGTCTGTGGGAGTACCACCGCCTTACCAGTTTATGTTGCCAAACAACTATGCAACAATTATTATATTTTGGTTTGCAGGATAGGGTAGAGACAGCGCAACAGGCATTAGGTATTTAATCTTAGTCCTTACAGTGACAACGCGCCTACGGTTCTGCATTTTTGTTGGCTGCAACCTAAATGCATGAATCGTAGATGTTATGGGCGAGAGGTCTATTGACTTTTTGTAGAACAAATGACAGCTGTCAAACTGTCAATAGAGAAACTGACTTGCGACCTGCAGTAGCACCCTTGGACGGGTGGACATTGTTTTTTGCGGGTAGTACACTTCCAGTGCATCTGTGAGTGGTATAGGATGAGAAAGAATTTGTAATTTATTACTACTTATAGGTTTTAATAAGTGTTTTGTGCAAATGGCATATACAAAGTCATAGAGACGCTCAACATCACATTGCAGGGAGATAAAGGTGCTAGTAGCGAACAACATAACCGGTTTCCTCTCGAACTCGACGCAGGAGGACTACGAGCGCATCTACCCGACTCTCGGGACCAACCTCACCAAGTCGCTGAACCTGACTGGCTGCGAGATGGGACGACAGTTGGAGGAGGTAAGAAAGAAAGAGTTTTTATAGCCGCAAGGTATATTGGTAGTCAGAAGTAGATATTGAGCTGCGATTACAAGCGCACTAATCTAGCATCCTCATCATCATCATCTTGGCGTTATGTCCCGGCTGCGTCCCCGCGCAGCACGCGAGGGCCCAGGGTCCGCCCTTCTGCTATTCTTGGCCCACCTCGTTTGGTCTTCGGCATCTCTAGTGGTGAGCTTATTGGCACGCATATCGTTCTTGACTCCGTCAAGCCATTGCGTCTTGGGCCGGCCTCTCCTTTCCGTGCCCGGCGGGTCTAATCTATCATCCTACATAAAGGAAACTCCACATGTTGGCATGTACGCTACGGGCCCATTTTCCAGCCTACAGACGCTCTCGTTTGTCTCGAAAACATTAGTCGCCTCGTACGACACCCACGAGTGTAAAGGGCTGGTGCTATTCTATTCTGCCGAACAAAACACGGCATTTAAATAATATGTCATTTACCGCCAATCCCTGAAAGCACTACACTAAACTTGTATTGATATTTTGTTTATTATCTCAGTACTCAGTTCGAAACTGATAGAAAGTAATCAGATTTCCATTCACAAAATTTCGACTTGCAAAAGGGTGAAAAGCGCAGGAAACCTAACATTTTGTAAGACAAATGTAAATCAATGATAGTTATCATCATCATCATCTTGGCGTTATATCCCGGTTGGCCCTCGCGTGTAAATCATATATGGTATTTATAAAAAAAATGCCTAATAACTCGCGTAGATTCGTAGGCTTCTACGCTCAGCGTCTACGCTGCCCTTAAAGAGCTACGAGCTACGAACTGCGTAGCGCTACTACGGTGCTATTTTATCCAGTCAATTCGCATTCAAGAGTAAAATATTTATGTTATCTAGGTAGGGCTTGTCCGTTTTTTTGTAACTACCGTCGAAAAAAAGGGTTGTAGTAGTTTGACGTGTGTTTTGTGTAGCTGTGTGTACCTGTGACTCTGAGTGTATGTGCATGTGTAGCTTCTAAACGGAATGCTTGTATGTGTGGAGGTGTATGGTTACCTGTGACATCGTAGCCTCTGAACGGATGGATCGATTTGGACGCGGTTTCCTCTGTTTCAAAGCCAGTTTCATCGAGATAACGCTTAGCTTTGTTTCATTAAAATCGGTTCAGTAGTTAAAAAATATTTGAATATGTTATCCGACTTTTGTGGGATAGCCCGCCTTTGCAATGTACATTTATTTTCTTTTGTAAATGTTCTTTATGAATTTATACACAATAAAGAGTTTACATACATACATACATACTTTTTCTATAACAAGTTTACCTCATAAAGTTACATCAGAATACACTTTAAGACCTTCTCTTTCCAGGCAGCAGAAGGCACAGGCCTTGCCTTCATAGTGTTCACGCAAGCGATCCTCAAACTGACGCCGGCCCCGTTCTGGTCCATCATCTTCTTCCTGATGCTGCTCTCTTTGGGCTTGGGCAGCCAGATTGGCATCATGGAAGGAATGCTATGCACAATCTTCGATATAGATTTCTTCAAACGGCTCAGCAAGCCGGTTATAACTGGTAAGTTTATGGGGTTTTATGACATGTTAATTATATGTTAGTAACGTTTTATGTTTAGGCGTCCGTTTATGGAATTTATCGTTGTAATCATTTTATTGCAGCGGGTTATTTTAGTTAGCGGTATTAGTAATCGATTTTAAACTTAAATTACCTAAGCCTTAATTCAATTAAATCCTTGGTTTTTGTAATGAAATCCTTGGGAAAGCTCTTGTCTGTTAACCATAATAAACGAAGAGTCTTAAGACCAGCAGTGGTCTGTTCGAGCTATTGATGATAATTGTAGGACATGTAGCCTGCATGTGCAACCTACCCCGACTGCTTATTTTACAGGATTTTAGGAAAAAAAGGGACAATGCGGGTGTTATCATCATCATCATCATCATCATCCGAGCGGTCAATCCCGGCTACTGCCAGGGTCCGCTTTCCTGTGTTGTTTTCTCCACTTTGGCCTATCTTCGGCATCCTCACGTCGTAAGCCGTTGGCTCTCGCGGGTGTAATCATTTGTTTTATTACATCTAATAAAAATGAACAATAGTTAAGCCGTAGGTACCTACAATGAGTATGAATAGGAAAGCGCGAGCGAATCATTAATTCAAATAGACTTTACTATGTATTGTATGGCCATATATATTTCTTATTATAATACGGGACGTCCTGTAAAATACAGGACAGCTGGCCAGTCTGAGAATATACCAAAAATTTAAATACATCCTACCTGCCATAAATAGAATCCTTCTGCTGCCATGTACTAATGACTCTTTTCTGAGTTATGTACATTAGGTGAATACTAACCGATGCTCTTACGGTGAGGGAAAACATCGTGATGAAACCTGCAAATTCAGGCAACTGAATTTGTAACCATGATCCAATCTTGTCAGCTTGCCCTGGTAGCAGGGTCACGGAGGTCAGATGGTAGTCGCTCCACTGTAATTACCTGATCTGCCAAGTTCTGGATCATGGTCAAAGCGGACCCCAGGCTCTCGTGCGCGAGAGCACAACCGAGACATTAAAGACAACATTATTATTTTTATTTTTATCTATGTCTGTAACATTCACACTCCTACTCCCCAGGCGTGGTATGCACCTTCTGCTTCTTCGTGGGGCTCATCTTCACGACCGGCGCGGGCGAGTACTGGCTCAAGATGTTCGACTCCTTCGCCGGAACCATCGGGCTGGTGGTGGTGGCTCTACTCGAGATGGTCTCCGTCATGTACATCTATGGGCATGAGAGGTACGCGGGCTAACAAATAAATAATGTTATTAAACACTGTAGCGAGATCTATCGCTCCAATAAACTCAACAATACTCACATTACGTGTACACGAACAGAAGGTTTGTAAGCGTTTGCACATAGATGGCGCTGACCATCCTACATCGCGCTAGAGAAGTCTGTCAATTTCCGAGGCATTTATACAACTTCCGAGGATCAACTGTGGGACCCCTGGTTCCCTGGTCACAACACCCGGCCAGGTGGGTAATTACCCTTTTCCACCTTCTCCATCTTCGTTTGCCAACATTGGCGGCTATCTATATCCCTTCACCGCCAAAAACACAAACATACAAATAATACAAACAAAACAAATATGAAAACATAACAAACTATAATTAAATTATCGTAAAACCCAAATCTAAAAATCTATATGTTCAAATATCAACGAAATTGCTGCCACTGTTGGGAATGGTGCCTATAAATCTGGTTGCATTCCCCCGCTGGATGGCTATCCCTATACGTTGGGCGAGCCAGCACTGCGCTGTGAAACCAGTGGAACGAATTTAACCAACTCTTACTCTTTCACTCATTTCACTCTTTGGCGAAAAGCTTTAGGGCCCCAAAGTTTCCACAGCAAACGCCGCAAATATACAACAAATAAATGGCTTTCTGATACCTAAGTTACTTATGCTTCTAACCCATGTACAACAGCTGTTGATTTTCCTAAGCATAAATAAATAATCTTGACATCAATATCCCGGTTGTGCGCGCGAGGACCGGGGCCGGTATTTCCATTACAGTACAGCGAGTGTCATCTGACCTCCGCGACCCTGTTAACAGAGCAAATTGTTCAACGTTATGTTCTCTGGGTCTGGGAAACGTCTACTATCGCTACAAAGTAGAATCTTTCTTGTACTCTGTTAAAACTCTTTAGGACCTGGCTGTTTAGGTTTACAATAAGAACTACATAGTGTTCTTTGTATTTGATGTGTGTCAATACTTTTGTTTGATACTGCTTGCCAATATACCTTTCAACACACTGTGCAATTTATTTATCTCTTTTTTTCTAATAAAATATAAGTTACTCGATGACGTAGTCCCCACTTGATAAGATATAGTTGATAAATGGCCCAACCCGCCCCACAGATTCACGAACGACATATACGAGATGACAGGCTACCGGCCCGGGCTGTACTGGCAGGTGACCTGGCGCTACGTGGGCCCCTTCATCGTCAGCTGCATCCTGCTCTCGTCCGTCATCTTCATGTTCATCAACCCGCCCACCTACGGCGCTTGGAATGCTGATTTGGTGAGTGCTTTGGAGTATGAGACTAGGTTATTGGACTGATATAAAGCCAGCTTTAGACTGACTTATATTGAACCAGCTTTGAACTGACTTATGTTGGACTGGGTTTAGATTGAATTATATTCAACGTCATCTTCATGTTCATCAACCCGCCCACTTACGGCGCTTGGAATGCTGATTTGGTGAGTGCTTTGAGTATGAGACTAGGTTATTGGACTGACTTATATAGGACCAGCATTGGACTGACTTATATTGAACCAGCTTTGAACTGACTTATGTTGGACTGGCTTTAGATTGAATTATATTCAACGTCATCTTCATGTTCATCAACCCGCCCACTTACGGCGCTTGGAATGCTGATTTGGTGAGTGCTTTTGGGTTATATTCGACTTTTGGGCTAGACTGACTGTAATAATAAACAACTTTGTGCCCGACGAGTGGAAAAAATTAATTCATTTGTTGTTTGTGTCTCTCACCAAGGTCCAGAAATAAGCCGAGAGTTCATCCAACTAACACTGACTTATATTAGACTGGCTTTAGTCTGACTTATATTGGACCAGCTTTGGACTGACTTATGTTGGACTGGCTTTAGACTGACTTATATTGTACTAGCTTTGGACTGACTTATATTAGACTGGCTTTAGAGTGACTTATATTTAACCAACTTTGGACTGATTAATTATATTAATTATATTAATTAAATTAAATAAATTATACTAAATAAATATTCTTGGACAATTCACACAGTGCCATTTAGCCCCAAAGTAAGCGAAGCTTGTGTTGTGGGTGCCAGAATACTGATTAACTACTTATATATATTTTTAACCCATATTATACATAAGACCCGTAACAGAAATTAAAATTCATCACTTTAATTTTGCCCGGCCGGGAATCGAAACCGGGACCTCTGCGTGGCAGACCGGCATGTTAAGCAATTGAACCACTAGGTCGTAATATTGGGCTTGCTTTGGACTGATTTACACTGGACTAGCTTTGGGTTGATTTAGATTGGGCTATAGCTTGAGACTGACTTATATTGCACTAGCTTTGAAATGACTTATACTTGACTTTATTATATTCTTTATTGTACACAAAGCAATGTTACAAAGTTCAATCCTTAAGATAGTTCACAAAGACGAGCTTATCTCTGCAACAGATAAGAGGGTAAGTTTTTCTTCGGTATTAATTTACTTTCGCGTAGGGAAAATGTATAGCGCCATCTAGTGGTACGTAAATGAAGTTTTTTCTTCATACTAATTTCGACGTAAACGCAAACGCGGTACTCAGCCCTCTGTTCCAGCCAACCTGAGAGGTGCGAAAGCGATATCACTGGAACTTGAGTATGTACTTTCAGATATAGGTAGGTAGTTGAAAAAAGCTAGTATTAACCTAAACTAAGTCCTACAGTATTAATAGATATGTACATAAATAATCATAATACTATGTGACTTATATTGGATCAGCTTTCTATAAAACTGTTCAAAGGATTTAATGAAACTCGTGACTGGAATTATCGCACTAGAACTTTATTTACAAACATGTTATTGTCTCGACGCTACTCACTACTTCAGACCAACACGGATCTCCTCCAATAAGCGTGGAAGAAGAGTTCCCAGAAGGCTATTCTCTCCTTGTACAGGTCCTCTCTCATTTCCATGGAGCTGTCGATATTGAGGTAGAAGCGGGAGGGGCTGTCACTCCTTACGGGGTTCCACTTGACAGGGATCAGCTCGGTGGTGTTAGGCGTTGGATCTCTGGAAGTATTGAGTTATATGAGCGAAAATTTAGCTTTTTGGATAGAAAAGGAATAGTTATTTAGCTCTATAATTAACGTATCTGGTGGTGGGACTTTGTCAAGCCTGAGAATTTCGCCTGGGTCAGTATCATCTCCTTAACTATTTCTCCCACCAAGCAATGATGTCATTTTTATTTATTTATTTTATACTTTATGCACAAAATAGTACAAAGGTGGACTTAAGGCTTTGTAGCATTATGTTGGCATTGTTTAGCTTTTTCAATACAAAAGAAAAGCGTTACCAACTCTATAATAAACAGTAACTTATCAGGTAGTAGGACTCTGTCAAGCCAGAAGAGTCCGCCTGGGCAACCTCCGCCTTAACTATTTCTGCCGCCACGCAACAATGTTTGCAATCCTGCTTACATTGCTTTTAACTATTTAGATTTGACCCTAATAGTACTTACATAGTAAACATTGATATTTAAAAGAAACAAATTGATTCGTTTCTTAAAAAATGTACCCCAAAATGTAAATTAACTCACCCATATTTCACGAAATTGGCCCACATTGTGGTCATCCGGTCCTTGATCAAGATGTCTTCTTTGGAGAGTAACGGTTCGTCATCCAATTGAAATAGGTAGCGCAATTCTTCAGCATGGCTTGCGCCTGCGCCTGTGTAATTCGCATAAGGACTACCCCCTATGTACGAGAACAAGTATTTGTAAATACTCTCTGCGCCTTGGTTCAAATATTTATTGACGGACATTTCAGCCGCTCGATTCATCACAAAATCGCTACCAAAATCCACCAGCTCCAGCAGAGCATCTTTCGTTATAGCTTTGCTACCCAAATAGTATTTCCTCACTATATGAGCTACCTTCTGCAGTTCAACTTCGGAGAATTTGTAGTTCTTCTTCAGTTTATCGTAGAAAAATGGACCTAAATTCTTGAAGTACTCCTCCGGTTCGCTTGCCATAAAACCGAACTCCTCTTTACTGTTGTATCCAGCCAGTATCTTCACTTTACTCATCCTTGGTGAATGGAGATGGAAGGGATCGTCTTTAATGAAGTTCTTCACGCCTTTGAACCGCCCCTCCTTGCACGGTCGCATTTCTAGATTTCCGAATCCGATCTTTTCGAATGCGGCGAGAACTTTCTCAGGTCCGGCTGATGTCAAATACTGCAGCTGGTCTTGGACAGAAGGGCGATGCGACGGCTGGTAACCTATCTCCAAAGCGAGCTTCGAGGCTGCGTCGTGATCTGCTTTCACGAACATTCCCTCAACGAACGAAGAACCGCTTTGGATAATTACTTTATTGAACAAAGTTTCTGAGGCATATTTAGAGTACAAATGCAGGTCCACTGATCCAGCCCCGGCGCTTTCTCCCGAAATCGTAACTTCATCGGCATTTCCACCAAAATTGGCGATGTTTTCCTTCACCCATTTCAAAGCAGCTACTTGGTCTTTCAAGCCCTGGTTGCCAGGTACGTCTCTATGATTGAGGCACAAGAAACCGTAGGGGCCGAGTCTGTAGTTCACAGTGATCAGGATTATGTCTTGGTTGACGAAGTACTGACCCCCGAACTCGCCTCCGCTTCCGAAGGCGAAGAGGCCACCGTGGAACCATACCAGAACAGGTAGGACGATGTTGACGTCAGCTTTCTGAGGGACGTAGACGTTGAGGACCAGACAGTCCAGCTCGCCGGACACACCTTCGATGTTGGCCTGCGCGCATTTTATGCTGCGATCGGAAGCCACGAAGGTTGTTTTGAATGGTGGCTGGTCTATGGCAGCCTGAAAAAAGAAGTAATATACATAAATTGAACTATGATTTTCTTAACTTTGCTGGAAGTAAGCTGCGAGTCAGTTCTGTTGTATGTAGGTACGCGTCGAGTATATCAAGCGCCAGGTAATTCACTTCACTATGTTCACATTTATCTATTTATTTGCTTCAAACAAGAAAAATCATTCACAAACACAAATTACAACGATTAGATAAAATATTTTATATACACTAAATATTTTACATACATAGCATAATGTTCCAATTAAATATTCGAAAACAGTTGTTTAAGGATACACTTTTTTCACGCCAGTCTATAAAATTTTAAAAAATTACTTTTCGATATAGCATTTTCCATACTATTTTCATTACAGCTGTATCGAAAAATAACTTTTTAATCATTATGCAACACTTTTCTTTTTTAAATTTTTGTCTGGCGCCGGGACACGGCGAAATGTAGGCTGAATACCTAAATGTCTTTAACAAATTCAAAATTTCCTGTTTATATTTGTGATCAGTTCATAGTCTGTGATTGTGATTGTGTACATTTGGAATTATTTTCCCGCTAAACAGAATATTTAGTCTAACTGTTGTAATTTGTGATTGTGAATGTTTTTTCTTGTTAAATCAAATAAATAGATAAATGTGAAAGCAGTGAAGTGAAATTCCCGCCGCTTGATATACTTGACGCGTAGATACAACAGAACTGACTCGCAGCTTACTTCCAGCAAAGTTGAAAAAACTGCATATAATTAGGTATTAAAACACTCGTGTCAAACTATTATCATAAACAGACACTCATGTTTTAATACCCCCTTTTATATGACAGTTGCATAAACTACTATTATTTATCGGGAAAATAATTACACTGAAATATAAACAGGAAAATTTGAATTTTGAATTTTGAATTTGAATTTTGAATTTGTTAAAGACATTTAGGTATTCAGCCTACATTTCGCCGTGTCACGGCACCCGACAAGAATTTAAAAAATATGAGTGTTGCATAATGATTAAAATAGTAGTTTATGCAACTGTCATATAAAAGGACCCCCTTTTATATTTTTTAATACCCATTAAAACATGAGTGTCTGTTTATCATACTCGGCTACGCCTCGTATGATAATAGTTTGACACGAGTGTTTTAATACCTAATTATACGCAGTTGTATACACTAATTTACCTACACTCATATTTTCATGTTAAAATTTCGTACCTATAATTTTTTCAACTTTGCTGGAAATAACTGCGAGTCAGTTCTGTTGTATCTACGCGTCGAGGATATCAAGCGAATTTACTTCACTACTTTCACATTTATCTATTTATTTGCTTCAAACAAGAAAAAACATTCACAAACACAAATTACAACAATTAGAAAAAATATTGTGTTTAGCGGGAAAATAATTCCAAATGTACACAATCACAACCACAGACTATGAACTGATCACAAATTTTGAATTTGTTGAAGACGTTTAGGTATTCACCCAACATTTAGCCGTGTCCCGGCGCTCGACAAAAATTTAAAAAATAAAAGTGTTGCATAATGATTAAAAAGTTATTTTTCGATACAGCTGTAATGAAAATAGTATGGGAAATGCTGTATCGAAAAGTAATTTTTTAAATTTTTATAGACTGGCGTGAAAAAAGTGTATTCTTAAACAACTGTTTTCGAATATGTAATTGGAACATTACGCTATGAGTGTAGATAAAGTTATTTTTCGATACAGCTGTAATGAAAATAGTATGGGAAATGCTGTGTCGAAAAGTATTTTTTTTTTTAATTTTATAGACTGGCGTGAAAAAAGTGTATCCTTAAACAACTGTTTTAGAATATGTAATTGGAACATTACGCTATGAGTGTTGATAAAAACGTTTTCCCTCCGGCGGTGATTATATCTAAGTGCCTACACATAATGGATATCATTCACCTAGTCACATTATGTCACCGGCTGAACTCACGTTTTTGCCCTCCGCCATTATCGCTAATACCTAAAAATTTGCGGACGCGTTTATGTATGAAAAAAAAAGTATAATCATCTTGGTGTTAATACCCACTGGGAATCTACCTACTGGGTACGACTGCGAGTTTTATTTCCAATCGTACCCAGTCGCATACGATCGCCCTGGGTCCGCCTTGACCATGATGCAAATCAGGTAATTACAGTGGTGCAACTGCCAACTTACATCCGTGACCCTGCTACCAGGGAACCTGACCAGATTGGATCATGGTCACATATTCGTGCAGGTTTCATCATTATGTTTTCCCTCACCGTAAGAGCATCGGTTACACATTTCATTCATGAAATTTGCGGGTAAGACGTACATGCAGAGGCAGGCATCCATGGCGTATATGTTTGTAATCTTGTATTTAGATAAAGATTTTCGATTTGATAAATATAAGTAAGTAAACATTGCACGAGATCTAATCTAGGTAGAATCCCACAGCCAGTATAGTATTTCACTAAGTACCTGGTAGATATTGCAAATACAAAATTTTGTTATGATGATCAATATTTGTTATTTTTCCACGCATTAACAACGGATTTTGACATTATTGCAATGTTGTTTGTTATACCCTAGAATAATACCTAGGTGGAGCGTCGGTGGCCGAGTGGTTAAGGTATCCGACTCGTAAGCGAGAGGCCCTGAGTTCGAGCCTCATGTATTAATGTATTGTATTAATAACCTTTTTCTGAGATTTGCAAATTAGTTGAACAGTAACAGGTGAGAGGCAAAACATGGCGATGAAACCTAAAGACGACTGAATGTGTAACCAAGATTCAATCTGGTCAGATTACCCTTTTAGAAGGGTATGGAGGTCAGATGGCTGTTGCACCTAGTGTTGTAAGAAACTCGAGTCTTGGAGTCTTATTTAATGAGACTTGAGCTATTTTTGAAGACTCGAGTCATATAAATAAGACTTAGAACTCAAGTCCTTCAGAATTTGGAGTCTTTTGTAAAAAGACTTAAGTCCTGCCAATAAGAACTCAAAGACTTGAGTCTTTTAAAAGAACTTAAGACTGAGTCCTCTATATCCATGGCTTTGCCTGTAGTTTGAAGTAAATAAAATAGCAATTAACAAATTCTTGATTTATTAGGTACGTAACTATTATATAATATATTATTAGGATTGGTATAAAAGTTTATAAATACAAGGAGTAAAAAAATTAGTTGGCCATATTCAAAGGGGTGATTCTACCCATGAAACGTAAATAAATATGGATGACGATATAAAATCACCTAGTATTACAAGTATTATTAGTATTATAATAATAATACACCAACTCAAGTTCATGACTCAGTCTCACTCAAAGAACTTAAAAGACTCGAAAGGACTCAAAGGACTCGGACTCATAAGACTAACGAGTCCTAGTCTTGAAAATTGACTCAAGTCTCGAAATGAAGACTAAAAGACTTGAGTTCTTTACAACACTAGTTGCATCACTGTAATTATCTCTGCCAAATACTGATCATGGTCAAGGCGGACCCCGGGCCCTCGTGCGCGAGAGCAAAACCGGGACATTAACGCCAAGATGATTATTTTTTTTCATATCAACTCATCAAAAGATACACAATATATTTATTTCAGTAATACATGAATGTCAAAATATAAGATAAGCATTAGATATTACAATTTACCAAAACTGTGCTTACATGCCTTACAACTACAAAAACAAAGAATTCCTGAAAAATCCGAAATTGTTTGACCCAAAAGATCCAATCAGATCACACAGATTCCAATACATAGTTTACTATTTAAGGTAGTTATTTTTTCTAGTGTTATATTTAAGGAACAATGTTAATATTAAAATGCAATATTTACCAAAATAAAAAATAAATAATAATCTTGGCGTTAATGTCCCGGTTGTGCTCTCGAGAACGAGGGCCCGGGGTCCGCCTTGACCTTGATCCAGGATTTGGCGATCAGGTAATTACAGTGGAGCGACTACTATCCGACCTATGTGACCCCGTTACCAGGGGAACTTGACCAGATTGGATGAAAAAAAAATATTAAAGAAATACTCACCCCAAAAGGGTTCTCCAGATCGACCTTAGCGAAAGGTATCCCGAAGAATGTTGTGTAGTCCCCATCGGTGGCCCTTTGGCCTTGTACAAGGCCTTTAGTGGTGTTTACTAGTAGTGGTATCTCCCCGACCGCGGGTGCTGCTAAACTTGCTATAGCAACGCATAGTAAGACGTGTAACATGATCGATGGAGAATTTGTGACTGCGGTACGCTTTCCGCTACTGTAGGAACTGGTAAACCTATATACAGGTGTACAGCTATAGATATCTGTACATATATAAAACAGAGTCGCGTCCCGCCATCTGTCCCTCTGTTTCTTTGTATGTAAGTACGCATAGATTTTTTTAAATGACGCAACGGATTTTATTGCCGGTTTCAACAATAATAACAGGTAAAATAGCGGCGGTTAACTGGTCGGCGAGCGTTTATAAAAACTTTCGTACCCAATTTACACTTTTGCTGACTTGGTAATCACGAAATGAATTTGTTATTTTGGCAAATTTGGCTAATAATTTTCGCTAAGACCACTCTTTGTTTTTGTTAGTTTGATGACCTTAATTTCTAAAAATTTAGAGGGTTTTTATGTCATCAGCAAACCACTGTCGACTAACCTAACTTATTGTTTCTACCTTGCGTATTAGGCTCTACGGGCCATTTGTGGAACTTTGAAGGTGGTCATAGGCAATCCTAAACTACGCATGATATACCCATCGAGTATTGGGTTCGTTTGATTTCTCTTGACAAGTACGAGCACTCTGACTGATCGAGACTGATGAAATGGTATCCAGTTAAAATAGAATGTCAAAGATAGTTCAACTCAGTTGTGCGCGCGGCGCTATGTGTGCGTGCGCTTGTAAATATACAGCTTTCATTTATGTGGCAGTGACGCGACCACTTGGCGTGCCAATGGCGTGGCGTCATTGTGACGTGTCTGTATATGTACAAGGTTTACCCACACATAGGGCCGCGCGCACAACTGAGTTGAAATATCTGTAATAGCTTTTTATAATTTTTATAGGATTTTTTCATAAAAATTGCTTGTTATGAAAAAATCCATTTGAGAACTCATTCTTCTTTCAATTTATTTACTTATTTCTGTTAGTTTAAGTAGTTATAAATTCTATAGGTACCTATAGCTCGATGATGTAAGTATAGTTGAGGTGCAAGATGGATAATTTGATAAATATTTGACAATTGAGTGTCAATCGGATCGAGGTAAAACCCTATCTCTCCAACCTATGCTCGAGATTGTCGCGTATTTCCCTACACTTTAAAGTGGATCTGAAACCACTCAATATAGTTGACTTGTATTCGGCAATGATAAGTACCTGCCCGTTTTATAGTTTTAAAGTGTCCAAGGTATTTATTTAGAAAACCAACAGTTAGAGTAATGTTTACAGTTCATGGTAGGCAACTAAAAACATGACATTATCAGATGATTGAGATCTAAATTATCTAACCTGAGTGGTTCAGTTTGTTCGATTCCCGGCCGAGTAAAAGTTGAAATGATGTATTTTAATTTCTGTTACGGGTTTCGGTGTAGGTATACACTACCTTTTAAAAAAATCTTATCAGTTATCTAACACAAGCTTTACTGACTGCTTGTGGCTAGATAGCGCTGTGTGAATTTGTCCTAGCATATTTATGTTTATTTATTTATTTTAATGCAAAGAAACAGAAGTAAGTAGGTACCGATCCACAATGAAAATCAAAAACAATGTTTATAAATTTAAAAAATATATCACTGTCTTATTGAATTAACTATGCTGAGAAATCATAAAAATCTAAAACAGTTTTTATACAGTAGGTAGTCTTATGATCTTATTACGCCATTATGAGCTTTAAAATTTTACCTGGTTCAATGCGGGACATCTTACCCTACATAGATATTTCACATATTATTTAAACTTATATTTCAATTGCACGTATTACATGTCGACATTGGTCTTTTCACAAATTGTGAGGTTGGCTGGAAGAGATCGCTTTCAGGGATAAATTCGCTTTTGTACATTGTATTGTGACTATGTTACTTTATGTGTTTTAGTTCAATAAATAGTAAAATATATTTTTTTGATGATTGAATGATTAGAAATAAAATTTAAGTTAAGTATGAATTTTAGCTAAGCTAATTGTACCTACTAGATTTGGCAGAGACCTTTTGAAACAGTGAAGTGATTGAACCAATGTAACTAGCACCTAAGTCTAAATTAAATAAATAATAACCCTAACTGCAGTAAGCGGCAAAGTCTGTATATCCGCCAGACAGACAGACGCAGAAAGCGACTTTAATTTTACTATTTATAAATAAATATTTATTTACCTTAAAAAGCTGCAACGATATTATACAACAAAGGTTTACCTCAGGGTCTAGCCATCTTTGACAGCTCCGCTTGCGCAACGTGTATGGAAGAAAATTGACAGCTCGAAGTTCGACTATTTCTACCAAAACATCTACATTGACTCTGATTTTCCTCCGCTGTCAATCAAACATCAAAAATTTTGGATTACGGCTTCGAAAACATTCTCGCAATGGGTTTAGTTCAAAGAGTTTATATCTGGATATAAAATAAAATTATTTGGTTTAGTTATGAATTCTAAAAAAGTTTACTGTCCTACATTAATTCTCTACGCAAGTCTATAATCTCCTTTGGTAGAATTTTCTGCGTTCGTTCTACCCATAACGTTAGTTTATGTCAAATCCCATACATTTTTTCTACCACAAACGATTACAGATTAACGATTAACGATCCACTTGGCTAAGGCTTCCGTCTTTGGTTGTATCCTGATATGTAAAATAAAGATTATTAATTTAGTATTTATTCATTATTTATTGATTTACATTCCCAGGGCCGCGTGGATAAGCTACCTTATCCCAACTGGGTGCTCGGCATTGCGATTGCGATGATCCTGGCTGGAGTGCTGCCTATCCCCATCGTACTACTTCTGAGACGGTTCCAGTGCTTGTCCCTGGACGTGGACATCCACCAGGGCTCCATCAGGAGAATCGAGACCACAGTCTCCACGAAGGAGATGATGAGCGACCAGGATGTAAGTTTTTACCCGCCATCTTGTTTTTCTAAAGAGGCTAGTGGTTTTTAAACCGTTATTGTAGATAGTACCTACTTGGAGCCAAAAGTATGGGCCACTTTAGTTTCTTTTTTGATAGAGCATCTTGGAGCATGGCAAAGAAGTGATAAAAATTTTGCCACTAGATTTTTCATGTGGTTCATTTTGAACCGCTCGCGTTGAGTCGAACGGTTTTAATTTTTTTTAATCCAATATTTTGGGGCAACGCCGGTTTTCTCTATTTATGAACCGTGTCTTCGGTGTTGACAATATACCTAATTTATAAATTTGAATATTTCTGGACGAATTAATATTGAAATTCGTTCGAATCGATGCCAAGCGGTTAAAAAATAGAGCCAATCTGGGGCCCAATTTTTTAACCGCTTGTATCCACAAGAGCGTTGGCCTTCTAATGCCTGTCTTTTCTATCTCTAGGAACTTAGCACGAGTGTGAAAGCGATAGGTAGCGCACGCGAGCGCTTGCGTGGATGCAAACGGTTCAAAAATAGGGCCCATGGTGGATAACACGGGCTGCGGTAACTGCTTACCATCAGGCAGGCCGTAAGCTTATTTACCACCTCAGTGGCGTAAAAATAAAATACCTCATTAGTCTACTAGAAGACGAGCTTTACATTGCCAGCACGTTATTAAATAAATCTACTTCGCGACATTATTTGGCCCATATTTTCAGTTCATTTTGTAACATAGTGTAGACCGAAATGTAAATACCTTATTAGATAAAAGTGTGAGTGTATCTTGCATGATTAAAAAATATACCTACCTAAGTAAGCTAACTAAATTCAGGCTAAGCTTTAGGTACATAGCGAGGACTGACACGACTACAATATATTGAGTTAATTAATTTGGATTTCAGTTAATTAACTACTTGAAAAGATGCAGTGTAAGTAAATACAAGAGCCGTTCTTGTGGTGGAGGTCATTTATGTGTCTCAGTGCAGCCTTTAGATCAGTGGAATTACCGAATACTTACTCGAGTTACCGTTAGGACCTAAACGGGGGATTTTCTGAGAGCCGATTAAAAAGAAAAAAATATTCAAATAGTTTTAATATATGGCGTTTTTAGACATGATTCTCAGAAATAAATCCAAAGCGTAAAATGTCTACATTTTTATACATCTTACGGCGAGACCGTTAAGATGTATAAAAATGTAGACATTTTACACTTTCTTCTCAGAAAAGGTACTATAATAAGACCACGCTAAGTCCGAATAACTAATAAAAAAAAAAAACTGTATGGCAACTTATGAGAGGTTTTTTAAAAGTAATAGAACGTCAGTCATAAAAGTCATAAAAAACAATTTGATTTCTGCTGGATTGTTTATTTTCGTGAGTTATGAAACATATTATTAAATAATGGACAAAACAATAACAAAGGAAGTGAAAGTAATAATTTTCAGCATGATTAATAATTTAGTCAAACTAAAAGTACAAGTTTAAGCCAAATATCTGAATGTTTACAAGAAGGACTGACAAAGACTGTCAAGGACAGATTATCCCCAGATTATTGCCATATCCACATTTTATAATTTTTACTACTGTCACTCGATTTGGACTTAGCGTGGTCCTATTATAAAACTAAGTATATTTTCATGATACACCTTTAAATACTTAAGTATCCTATCTAAGCAGCGCCATCTAGTAAGGTACGCCGAACTACCCTTTACACTTTTAATATAGCTGTCTGAACTAGTGATGTGTCTTAGAATAGGTATCTAATAAAAACCACATCTATTTCTTAATCTTCTTGCATTCTTGCTGTAATTACTTAAAACTTAATCATTTTAGCATAGCTTTTGTGTTATAAATCTGTCACTGTGTTTCCCTTCTTCATTGTAATGTACAGGCGGGGAATGAAAAGGTTAATTTTAACTGCTTCCTGTTTGACCCAATTCCTGGGTCATGTAAGTCAATGCAATTTGAGAACTGACGAACCTTTTAAATTTATTCCACAACTGTACCTACTCGGTGAAACTACATTAAACTAACAGCTTGACAGGAAATACATAAATAGAAAACAGGTGGGCGCTAGGTATTTATTATTATTATGTTGAATGGGCTATTCAAGGCTAAACGTAGTAGTATCACTGCGACCATCGGTGATCTATTGTGATCACCTCTAGCTTACAGTTCAGTGCTAATCCATGCCAGCTTCTATGAACTGGGCACTAGGTATTTTCCACCTAAAATTCAACAAGGTCAATCAATCAATCAATCTTTGCTTATGGCAACGTCGTTCAATAGATTGACAACTATTACTGCCAGTGACAAAGTGCAAGTAAAAAAACATTGATGTTTGACCGGTGTGGAAAGAAAAAAACATTTTTTCCACAGAAGTCAAACAATGGGAGGTTGCGCCGACTTATTTTTGTTTTGCGCACCTCTTGAGGTCTTGTCACTGTCAAAATAAAGCCGTTCTATTGGCTGAAATCGCTCAAATCCAACTAGTAAAATGTTAATTCTGACAAATTGTATGAAGTATTTTGTTTGACAATAGAACCTCGTGTAATAACCATTAAGTAGAATTTTTTATTAGCGTTCGCTCCCATCTCAAGTTCCAATTACGTAAATATTCTTCCAAATTTAAATTAAGTAAGTTGGTATTACCTAAACTTTCCCGTCAAGCTGTAAGTAGTAGGTTATTCGTATGCTAAAAAGTGCTAACAGCTAACCTATCTCTAACTGCTAACCAATGCGCAACTAGGTGATATCTCCGGACGACAGCGGGCCGGCGCCCGCGCAGCTCGTCGCCGACGCAGCGGCTACCAAGTTTACCATCGGCGATTTTGATGTAAGGCTTTAAAGGGTACCTACCTTCTTATTGCTGTGGGTACTTGGTTCAAATATTTACTTTGTAATAGTTATCTCGTCGGATTATGGTTCCATTCACTCAAAAATTTTCTGTGGTTTATTTTTGAATTGGCTAGTTCAACGCACCGTTGATCAATTTAGATTTATCCTAATCCTACTATTATATAGGGTTTCATTAGGGTAGGTCGCAGCCAGTTGGCTGCTGATTTGAATAAGCCATTCAATTAATATCTCAACCTTTACTTATCGGCGCCATTCAATCAGCTGACTAACGATATTCAGCCAGCTTCTGATATAATATTTAGTTAATGAACGGACTGGCTGATGCTTAGGCTTAGTTCAATCAGACAAGCACCAGAAAAGTCAAGTCTTCAGAGTCAAGACAACCTACCTTTAACAATCTAATTGACAGGCTATGCTCGTTGTTGCGACATGTATTTAAAAATGTACTGATACCTGCAAGATCAATGAAATACCTACCCTTTTTGCCCCTGTAGTTTTACCTTTTTCAAGGAAGAAACCCTACTCTACCCTGCTCTACAACTTACGTAGTCTACTCTATTTTAAAGATGGTCTGCAGTTTACTTACCATTCAAACATAAAGTGAGGGTAGAGCAACATTATTTAGCAATTAAAGTACCCACATAATTTTATGTCTACTCTTGTATATAATACATACATGTATACATTGATTACTTAGGGTGTGGACAGCAGTGAGGAGCGGCCCCGCAAGACACGTCTGCCAGCCACCATCGCTCGCGCCAGGCCCAAGAAATAAATGTTTGTGTTTTTCGCACCTCAGCATTGCTGAACTTTTTTTTAGTATCCTGTCTCTTTCTCGCTTCACGCTTCACAATTTCGGTCGTTTTTTGTTGGGATCATTCGAAATATAATTTTTAGTGGGTTTCGTTTTGTTGGTAGAAAAGGAGTTGATTAATTTATTTTTTACAGGTTTACTTTGTTTTTGTCAATGATTCACCTCACAAGTTCAAAATATGCTTTAACAATAGATTAGATCGATAGACACTACGTTACACAGATTATTGTAATAATAGATACGTAGGTATATACTAAAAGCATGGGCATGTTTTCAAATAATTAATAATATTTAACTATAATTACTCTGGGTCTCGGTACATTCTGGGTTAAGCTATTATTTACTTTACCAACATGGTATAACCCGTTAAAACAAATTATATTTAAAATTGCACTGTTGAAATATATATACCTACTTAAAAGACTTAACCAAAATGTACCGAAGCTCGATCATCTTACTTAGCACAAAAGAAATACTTACCCAGGTGACAATTCTCAGTAATACATTTTATTTCAGTCGGACTCGGAAGATGGAGTAGTACGCACGTCCGGTCGCTACGACGACTCAAGCAGTTCTGACGAGATTCTAAACACGAACGCCGGACGAAGACTCGCGATGAAGCCAATGGGCGGTTTCAAGATGGACGTCGTCGTCGACTGACCGTTTGTTTTTTGAACTCTTATTTTTAAGATTAAAACTTACTGGTTATGTGTTACAGGAACACATAAAGTAGGGATTAGTATAGACCTTCAAGGGAGCGTGAGGTAGAGATCAGTGAATAATATTTCACTTAAAATCAATGATATAAGGAATATTTGCCTTTTTTATGATATATATATCGCCGCCGGATAATTAAATTAGTTGGTTAATTAGACGACTAGCTTGTAATTGAACGCCAAATTCATTAACTTTGAAAGTAACGTCTAACGAATAACATTGCATTGTCACAATGCTGACCTAACCTAACCAAGTAAAAACCTAATGCAAACTATTATTATTGTTTTGAAGTCGCTTAGGTTAAATAGAGTGTTGTGACAATGCATGGATTATCCCCGCTAACTCGGTGTATTTGTCGTTCTTTAAACTTTACTTTCAAAGTTCATGAATTAGGAGTTACGTTAAATTGAATACTTAATCGATTAACAATGTAGCCGTCTTCTAAATGGCTAATTTTATCATCCGGCTGCAGCATATATACCATGTGAAATGGAAAGAAATATTATAGAGATATTATTGAAATATTATTTGCTAATCCTTTCCTCTTAGCTTGTAGTAAGAAATTAGGTTGGTTAGATGAATTTAATGTAGAAGGTGTTGTATTCCTGTGACATATTGTAGTAGCAAGGAATTATTAGGTAGTATTTGCATGGTAGTCATACTACGTAAAATATGTCATTAGGTTATTTGTTTCGCAAATCGTGCCATAATAATATTAAATAATTACGATGTATTGTGCACACCAAAAAACTAATTGAGTAAAAGAAATTTTGTCACACACTTTTAGAATTTCAATCTCTCGCACTTTCAATGAGGCACATTATTTTATTTTGTATAAGTATTACATGCCTTAATATAAGTAGATGAAAGAAAATATCAAAATTTAATGCATGAAATCTAAAATTAACCACGTGTGATTCCATTTTTTTTTTAAGAATATCGGCTTACATTATTTCGAACTTCATTAGGTACACAAATTACATAAAATATATTAAGCTATAGCTTCTTATAAATTGATACAGCGATTTCACATATCCATGAAAATATAAATTCGAAACTTATATGTTGCATACTTATTTCAATTTCTGTATCTACCGCAGTATTATGCACTGATTGTATTAGGAATTTATCTTTTTGGTCTGAAAAGGATATAATTTCACTTTTTGGTATCTATTACAATTTCGAATAAAAAGAGGGCAACCAAAAAGAAAACTATGAAAGGAAGTGTACCTACTGTAAGTACAAAATTAAGTATGTTCGAATGCCTGATTAATTAAGCTCAGCTTACTGTTTGTCAAAGCAATATTACTTGGAATATCTCATCACGTTTTCAACAAAACTCATTATGATTGTTGTCTAAATAGTGTCTAGTGTAGTATTTAGCTCTTAGTAATTAGAATTACTCACTTAAGTATTCTAGGAGGATTTTTGAACGTAATATGATGGAATATTGTTATTTTCGACACTAGAAATTATAAATTGATCTTCACAAATTATGGTAGCTGGTCTTTGATATTAATAACAGCACAACAACAACAAAACATCGAAACAGAAATGATTTTGAAAACTATTTGAATCGTTGGGTTTAACAAGTAACTTCGGCTTGCACCAAATTCTTAAACAAATTTAAGAATGACGTTTAACATATATTTTAATAAAATTTTGTGTTTAACCTAAGCTTAAATACAATTAAGAATTTGATGCAAGTTGCCCTAACTGTTTCTTTTCACTTTCACAAATACTTAATACCTATAGTTTTCATTGTAGTAAAAGTGCATCGCCATTTTAAGTTGAATACAGATGAATCTGAAATCTACGTAGCGTATTGCGTTCAAAAACTACCCCCCATATTCTTTAATGTAGATAAATCGCATTATAGGTCGCCTGTGCCTAATATTTATAACAAAATATTACTTAATTAGAATAAAGAATGCTCGGCCAATGTTTGAGATTATGACATAGTGCTAAGTTGTTGATCATTTATAGTGAAGCAAAAATAATGTTGTTGAATTATATAATCGTGCGCAGAGATATGGTGACCTACATTATATTGTACTCTTTACTTTACACTGTTGCAAATTAAATATGGAAAAGCTCAGAAAATGCATAATTTAATAATTTATTTGGTATGAAAGAACCCACCGGACGTGTGATTTTCATGTCTCTGCGCATTTGACTAGGTTTAAGGGTAAAAATAAAAGATTATACTAGCATTGGTAGAACTGTCGATCTCATCACAAAAATATTGAGCAAAACGTGTTTATGAAGCACTTTAAAACGTTGAATTACTGTTAATGTTATTAAAATAAAGCATAGGAGCATCAATTGTCCATAATTAATACGGTTTGAGTTATAGCAGACAGAGTGGCTGTAGTAGCCACCCGGCAGAATATGTTGTAAAATTGTAGAGCGTTGTCTCTCTCACTTGCTCGATGTATCTCTTTTTAAAACCCGATGTGTCTTTAATGATTTTCTACCTCTGCGACCCGTCGATGGTTCTTCACGTTTTTCATCCCAGTTATCATCTATTTACGAATTTGTAGTGAGACCTGTGTGTCTAGCAAAGTAGAACATAGCACCTCGGGACTACCGTAGATAGTCCCGAGCATATTATCTTAGTCTTCACAGTGACAACGTATCTGCGGTTCTGCATTTTATTGTAGTTTAATTTTTGGCGTCCAATGAGGGACTTTTCGTTTTTGGCGCTCGAGAAGGGACATTTTTATTTTTCCCAAACTGCCTTACGGTCATTATGGAATTTTAGCAGATTGTCGGAAACACGTATTCAGAAATACGTGTAGACCTTAATTTTATAGCTTTTAATCCTGAACTACCTAATTATAGAGAAAGGAGAAGCCCTCGTTGGGCGCCAAATCAATAACATGATTTTATTGTCGAAATTAGTTTATCATTCAAATGACAACATTCCATTATGGGATTGTCGTTTTAGGTATTCATAATATTTATACATTTTAACCGCAAACTTATGGTGAGTGAATTGAAGATACAATGCAAAATACAGAAATCTATATTTTGCATTTTACGAGTATCTTAACTTTACACATTACACAGATTGTGTTAACTTGTTGAACTCGACTAAAAGTACTAAGTAGTAGTTACGATATAGTTAATTAACGCTTGGTGCCGTATTTTGGGATCGTAGTTACTTTAAGATTAAAACTAAACTGCTAAACTAGTCATTCGTTAGTTTATCTAAAGCAATGGAGCCGAACGTTTTAATAATCAATTTCATACTGAAGAATCCGTTGAAACAAACGTTAATATGCCAGAACGCAGATCTATTTTTTGTCGTTTGAGTTACACTAATGGTTTAAACATAACCTACCTCTACATCTATATACTTATTATATACAGACATATCGTTGTCATTCCAACTTGACTATAACGTGACTATATCGGAGTTCTTTCAATAGACGCTCTAGCCACGTATCCCTACTTCCATATAAGTGCTACGAACTGTTACGGGCAATATCCAGTTCGATCAGGAGAGCATCCAGGATTTGGTTGAAGGGGGCAGAGCAGTCTTAAAAGTTGGAGTGATCAGTAAGTGGAGTAAACTCGAAATTTTTGTCATTTGGGTCTTATAATTGCAACCATTGCCCCCCCCCCCTGTATCCACGCTTGAGTTCGTAGACACTACCTACCAGTGATTTTAATTCAACAATCATCGTTTGCTTTTGCAGCGAAATTTGGGTTAAGTTTATAAAATCTAATTATAATCGAAGAGGAAATAGGTACCTACCTACTTACCTAGAGTAAAACGTTCGCTCCCCAATAAGATAGTGAAAATATATATTAAGTATGACAATTAGATGAAATCGAGTCATCGACCGTTCTAAAAGATAGGGTCACTCTAAAACAGGTACTTAGAGACAAAATATGCTTCTATGTAACATTATAATAATATCAAAATTTTTGCAACACTTATTGATTTGTAACATAGTTTGTAATATCAATTAACTTTGTTCAATTCGATTATTTCTAAATTTAAAAATATGTGCTTAAAATTGGATTGGTGTATTTTCGCAGGGATGTTATGGACAGGTAGGTATGCAATTTCGGATTTGGATATGGATACAGACATAGCAATAATATTATACCGGTTTCGGATACGGTTACGGATATGAAAGTATTTCGGATTATCCGTTAGTTTTTAATAGCTTTGGTTACGGATATTTTTTTATTTCGGAGATCCGATAGTTTCGGTTACGTTTACGGAGCTCCATAACATCCCTGATTTTGCGTACAAAGTGTTGTAAGTAGTATTGTTTGTTTAGGTGCTTCAAAATTGGCAATACTTTACTGAAATGTGCGGTTGTAATACAGTGGCCAATTAATATGGCCGAAATACCAGCTAGACTATGCTATATATTTAATATAGCATATGGCCATATGGCCCGGCCATATGGCCAAACATGTTTGGCGTGGCCGATACATTTTTATTACATTACCGTGGATTGCTAGACGACCGATATTCCCGAACCATATGCTTTATCAAGGCCGGGCCATTATTGACAGTATTGCAGCCATATATTGAAGTAACAATATTGCCTGTTTAAAAGCCTCTTATAGAAAATATTATGTGTGATGCGACATTTGGACGGGTGGGTGCTCATTACAGATGCTTTGCCCAGTATTAAAAAAGAACATTTTACCATCAACATGATTCAATAAAGATAAAACATTCTTATAACTCAATAATAAAAAATTGTAAGTATTACCACAATAATAAAATCAGGTTAAAATTTCCAGCCGCCTGTATTGAGCACTAACTCTAATACCTAAGTACGATTTTATTCTTTGTACAGATTATAGTGAGGAATAACGAGAATCGCTCAAAAGACGGGGCTAGTTTGTAAGTATAATTGTTCCATAGGTTTAGCCTGGGATTACATCCCGCCTAGACGTAGAAAAACGACGATATTACTTATCATAAGGCGACTGTCATTTTCAAATGCAAATTAAATAAAAATATTGCCATCTAATAATGTTTTATTTATTTATTTAAACTTCATGTACTGTTATGTACAATGGCGGACTTAAAGCTTCATAGCTTTCTCTACCAGTCAACCGGAGAGTTCATAGTATGAAAAATTGCAGGGCGGTGCAAGATGATCGACACAAATATTGGTGAACACATAAACTTATGTTTAAGCGACATATATTCACAAACCAAGACTGACAGTAACAGAAAATATCAGAAGAAAAAGAAAGAAAAGAGAAAGCAAATAAAGATAACACAACGTGCGAGAAACTGTTGTTTCAACCACACATAAAGGGAATGATAAAAGAAATAATAGAAGCTTTCATACTTTTCTCCTCTTCTTTAGATAGTCCTAATCCTAAACGAAACCTTTTGTAGAAATATTTAAATAATAGGGGTAGCCTCATCATCATCATCATCATCTCGGGTGTCAGTCCCGGTTGTGATCTCGGCAATAAAAGTTTACCATGTCTAAAAATCTACAAAGTCTTGCAATAATGGTCTTGGGCAGAGAGAAGTTTTTCAGGGGGTCAATACACTCGGAAGGGGGATAGGTGCCGGACGGACTAATTTTGTAGCTAAGGAACACCATGTCATTTACACCAAGCTGGAACAATGATCCCTTATTATACGAGGTGCTTCAATAATACGCGGAGATTCTCTTCATGGGTCGTCCGATGATCTTGATGACACTTAAAATGTCATCGACATACAGAAATCAAACGTCCTGGGGCTCTATTTTTGAATCGCTCGCCTCGATTCGAGCGGTTTTGAATTTTGATTTTTGGCATGAAACTTTCAATATTTTTAAATCACATTGGCAAACACCGAAAGAGTATGGCTCAAAAATAGGGGAAATCAGCACCATGCATCAAAATATTGAATTTTTCATGCCGACAATCAAAATTAAAAACCGTTCGAATCGAAGCAATCGATTCAAAAATAGGGAAACTGAGTACGATTGACTTCGTCAATGAAACTCTGTCCCGCCTTCCGCAAGCCGAATGACGAGGGGATCTCAAAAAGTCTTACAAATGTCATCCTGGGCGACGGGGATCTGCTGCTAGGCCTTGACAAGTTCTATCTTGCTAAAGTTGGAACTGCCAGCAAAGTTGCTCCCAACGTCGCCGATGTGGCGAATCGAATAATCTGAATATCGGTCCGGTATAGTCCGTGCATTGATTCCTCTAGTCGCTGCATTGCCTCCAGCGATCTTGGGAAGAGGCTGGTAAGTCCAGATTCATCATCATCATCCTGGCGTCATGTCCCGGCTTCGTCCTCGCGCAGCACGCGAGGGCCCAGGGTCCGCCTTCCTGCTATTTCTGGCCCACCTCGCTCGGTCTTCGGCATCTCTCGTGGTGAGCTTATTGGCACGCATATCGTTCTTGACAACGTCAAGCCATCGCTTCTTGGGCCGGCCTCTCCTTCCCGTGCCCGGCGGGGGCGGCATAGCCAGACACTTGTTCCCCACATAACTTGCCGATCTGCGCAAGACGTGGCCATACCATCGAAGGCGGCACTCTTGCAGCTTATCTGCGATGTCACGGATGCCAAGGCTACCCCGAATGTGGGCGTTTCGAACCCGATCCTTCCGAGAAACTCCACACATCCACCGCAGCATCTTCATTTCCGTGACACGCAGCTCCTGCCTGTGCCGCTCTAAAAGGGGCCAAGTCTCGCTACCGTAAAGAAGAGCAGGTCTAACGATGGTCTTATAGACCTGTCCCTTCAACTTTATCGGCATTTTGGGGTCACAAATGACACCTGTTACCTCCCGCCATTTGGCCCAAGCAGCGGATATTCGGGCCTTGACGTCGCCATCGATGTCCCCGGTTGAGCTAAGCACAGATCCCAAGTATCTCACCTGATCCGTGCACTTGACTTCCTCATCGCCTATGCGCACGGGTAGGGGATCTGCACTGTTGCAGGCCATGTACTCTGTCTTCGCCACATTTATCTTCAGACCGCCGTTCTCAAGTGCCTCCTTCCACTTTTTTACACGTTGGATTAGCCGCCCCTTGTCAGAGTCTGTCAGCGCGATATCGTCAGCATACATGAGCAGCCATGGAGG
This sequence comes from Blastobasis adustella, assembly GCA_907269095.1. Classification (NCBI taxonomy): domain Eukaryota; kingdom Metazoa; phylum Arthropoda; class Insecta; order Lepidoptera; family Blastobasidae; genus Blastobasis; species Blastobasis adustella. The sequence goes on from OU026132.1 coordinate 8,390,854, forward strand.
TACCTCATGATAATCGGGAACGGCTACAATGCCTGGTAAGTCCAGATTATTGTCCTTTAAACCAACTGCAGCAGTGAAGACCATGGACTTTTGGACGGGCGGGCAGCACCATACCGAATCATGCCTTCGAAGACTACCTTAGCGACCAGCAGCTTTTTGGGGGCGAGGTGGTGAGGAAGGCACTAAGCTGGTGGGCTCTCCGTTGAGGATATGAAGGATTGTTGCGTGCTTGACGACCCGCGGAAGTCCTAGAGGTAGCGCGATATCTGGGAACTCCTGCAGTATTGCTGAGAAAGGTGACTGATCTGATATGATAGTTTTAACACTAACTTGTTTGATGGAGGACGCAAAGGCAGATACCATCGACTGTATATAATATAACATGTAACAGTCGGGCTGCATATGTACCAGAAATGTGGCCCGGTGATTGCTGTACGACCTGAGGGTGGTAACCTGATAGGTTCTAAATATTATAGGTACATCCATCAGCATCATCATCCGAGCGGTTAACTATAGCTTAAGCCAGGATCCGCTTTCCTACTTCGATAGATCTTGGCATCCACGCCTCGTTAGCCATTGTCGACTCTCGCTAATACCTACATTTGACCGCCATCTCACCTGGTGGTAAATGACGATGCGGCCGAAGATGGAGCATGCCTGTCTAGGAACAGCCTATTCATTCTAGCCTTGAAGGCGTCCAGATTACAGGGAACACAATTGCTGGCAACGTGTTCCATTTCTTTGCCGTTCGCATTATAAAGGTTGAATCATGGCGGCGCGTGCGAACAGCTGGAAGATCCACGACATAAGGATGAAGTGCTCGCCCGGATCGCGTATTATGTTTTATTTAATTGAATATTCTTTAACTTTAAGAAAAATTCTGTAAGTTATACTTAATTAGGTTGACTGTAGATTTGTTGTAGGGATTTCTAGGAAAAAAAAGAAAAAATTCACAGACTTACGCAAAAATGATTTATTTAAATTACTTAACAAATAACATTGATAGAGCTGCAGCTTAATTCAATAACGAAAATCTTCCGATTTAATAAAATAGCTTATCATCTTGGCTTGACCGCCTTTAAAGAAAGCTTCAGGCCGTTCAAAGCATATTTTTTTTGTACTGACAGCACAAACCGAAACGTGTTGCTCATAGAATAAGTTTAATTGTTGTATCAAGCGTTTTTTAACGCGGAGCAATGCAAAAAGTGCAAAAAAGAGGTAATTTTTATAGCTTTTAGCTTATTATTATAAAACCATCCCTTATACCTATAAAAATCTATTCCGTGATACTTTTGGTTTAATTATATATCTACATATAGGTATAGGTAAAAGAAATAGCAGTCGTGACTGTAAATCCTGAGATCTATGAGATAAATTAATTTCTTTTGTTTCAAATAAATAAAGGAATATTTCAAAATCTATTCGGCGATTCTTTCAGTTTAGTTGGCTTGGCCTCTAAATCTGGATGTCAAAAAATCATTTGCTTCGATGAAATGGACGCCATGCTCGCCTTAATTATACATAGTTCTAATCTCAGATAACAGACGAAAACATAGGATATATAATCTCCAACTTCTAATGTGTAATATTGAACTATTATCCTGAAGTCATGTGACAGTAAAATGTGTAGAGATGAAATAATACTCATAACAAACTAATTTTCTTAAAAACAAGTAAATTATATCTAAACAGTCATGTGTTGATAAGAGATACAAGTAACCTGAATCGAATGAATAAGTACTTCTTCAATACAATATCTACACTGCCTACTGCGTGTGTTACCACTACAAATAACTTAAGCTCAATTTTCAGTATTGCACGAAACTTTAAAAGATCTTTGAAATATAAATTACTTACTTTAATTACTAAACTTTTTTAAATATTAAGTACTACACAATCACTTCAAATTTTTTGTCAATACTATACCCCATACAATTTCAATCAATTTAAACTTAATATAATGATTTTCAAATGTAGTATAGTTTAGTTTGGCAAATGTATAATGGGGCAATTTAAGGTTAAAATTAACTAAGTTACAAGTCCATTAGTGGCTACATAGTATTAAGATACCAGTTTGCTATGTACTACTTACTTAAATTATCAGAAAACTTAACAAAACATAAATAAACATAACGAGATTATTGCATAACTAAGAATTAAACAATTAATAATTAACTAGTAAGTATGTTAATGTCATATTTGTATGCCATGATCAGATAAAAGATTCCTTTTGCTGATGCTAAGATGACGTTGTCAGGTTTCAAAATGATGCCTAGAAATTGAACCAATAAACAAGAATGGTTCAAAACCAAAATTTTCAACTTTAATCTGTCATTTCTTTTCAACAATCTATTGACTTATCAGAGTAGCAAAACGGGCATAGATTGAAAACATATTGTTACATATCATTACGGTTGTTGTTCTTCTGTGTCAGCTTACTCAGTGTACTTAGCTGAGGGAATGTTGTTTTATTCTGCACTGGATTAAGTTTCGTTGTCATAAATATAAATGGTTCATACAATGACGGTCGGTCCATAGCGGTTACCTCGAAATGGCGCACTTTCTCTCTAGCGCACCAGTTAGCTGCTTTGGAGCACGTATTTTCTAGGCTGTTGATGTCATCTGGGCCTGTACGGTTACCAATTACCATCATCACCACCTGCAACCAAGATGTGACCTTTAACATATGTGTCTGTCTTTTAATTTATTTTATTTATTTATTTATTTAACAGTTTATTGTACACAAGATAACAAATACAGAAAGTACAGGTTAGTTACGACACAACAGGCACTACTTATCTCTAAAAGAAATCTCTTCCAGTAGGCCTACAATAAGAGATATGTGATAAATAAACGCAGATAAGACGTGCACAATGTCTATAATTATACTATAACTAAATACATACATAAAATTCTATACTTACTATATTAATATACTATATAAATAAAATAAACATATACCATAATAACTAATACAATATAACATAAAGACATTGATTATACTGAATTACATCTAGGCACACTGGGAAAGATAGTATTCTTTAACACGTTTTTTAAAAATATGTATTGATTGACTATGCCGCACTTCGTGCGGGAGAGAATTCCACAGCCGGGCTGCATGAACAGTGAAGGAATAGGAAAGGAAATTGGAACTGTGAGTAGGAATTGCAAGCGACGATCTTACGCTTGAGCGACAAGGCTTGTCTTGAGGACGGGAAAAGTGGAAACGGTCACGGAGGTATGAGGGAGCGGGTGGGATATAGAGGACTTTGTAGAGGGTAGATAGGATATGAGCATTCCTGCGTAAACGAATTGGAAGCCACTTGAGCTGAGAACTATAACTGGAAATATGGTCATATTTTCGCAGTCCGAAAATAAACCTGATACATAAGTTTTGAAGGCGCTCAAGTTTGTTCAAAATTTCCTCAGTGGCATCCAAGTAGCAGGAGTCAGCATAGTCGAGAAGATATAATATATCTGTTCAGTGCATAATGTACCAGTATAAAACAAAAATTAAAATCCATCTTTCAATTAAAGTTTAACTGGTTATAGACATTCACAAGAAAACAATGTTGTTCAACATTGTTTTTAAAATTAATGTGTATATCCAACTAAAAAGAAGAGAAATATGGTCAGTCAGAAGTATGTGTAAAATGTCTTCTTATCATACCAACCTCTTTTTTATCCTTGTTCCTGTCAATATCTTTCTTTAAGTACATGAGGACATCAAGAGACTCGGGACGTGTTGTGTCGTACACCATGACAAATCCCTCTGCAAAACCCATATAATGCCTTTGTAGGACTTGGTTTGAGGTCAACTGCATTGTGGGCGACTGAGGTGGGCCTGAAACAAGTAATGCTGTCATATTCATCAAAATTATTGCAGAAATAAACCATAGTTGCAATGAATAGTAATTCATTGAGATTTATATTATCTTACCAGTAAGAGGAGGCTCTAATCCAGCAGTATCGTAGAAGCATACTCGTTCCTTTGTCCCTCGATCTGTTTCAATGTTAGCCACATAGATATCTTCAATAGTGGGATACAAAGAAGATTTCAAGTTTACGTTCCCGTAAATAAGCTGCTCCAAGACTGCAGTCTTCCCAACTCCTTTCATGCCACACACCACTACTTTACTGGTTTTACCCATACTTTTAAGGGAAAACAAAATTATTCAGTAAAATTCATGCAAATTGTCCGGGATACTTTCACTTATTCATGCTTTCTTCAATAGTGTAACTTAACTGAGTGTTTTCTTTAATTATGATAAACAATACATAATGAAATCAATTATTTATTACATTTTCACATCAATTAATGTTTTTATTTACACTTTTATCGTATTTATTATTGACCTTGACTGACTGACAGATGGCCAGCTGGCCGACGTTTCCTTTTACGTACATAAAAAAAATACTATAGACATCACCAAAAATCTACGTAAAATGATTTTTTTCCGCATGAATGAGTTTGACATAAAGTCTGGGTTGCCAGGTCGTCACGAATAGAAATGTTTCGAAATTATTTTATTAGAAACAGTGATAGCGAAGGTCTTTGATGGTCCATCCGTGATACCATTGATGGCGAAAGGGTTGTAAAAAAATCAAAAGATAGGTAGGTACCGTAAATGAATAATGTACATTTCTAAATGAATGAAAAACACCACTTACTAATCACGAGAGCTACTCTACTCGTTCTCGTGCTCCTCATAAATAATTTTAACTTTTTGCACTGGCTTAGTGACCCAAACAGGATCTTGGCCTCCGACAACACAAGACGACACTCATGTAGATCCTGAATGATTTCCTTCCATCTCGGCCTCTGTCGCCGAAGCTGAAATAATTTACGTTCATACATTTAATATCTTGACGTTAATGTCCCATTGCGCTCTCGCGCACGAGGGACATGGGATCGGCCTTGACCATGATACAGGATTTAGCAGATAAGGTAATTTTAGTGGAGCAACTGCCATTTGACTCCCCGTGACCCTGCTAACAGAGGAACTTGATCAGATTGGATCTGAATGTGCAGGTTTTATCACGAAATTTTCCTTCACCGTAAGAGCATCGGTTAGTATTCAACTAATTTTCACGATACTGAACTGTAGACCGTAGGAAAGACAACATTTTCATTTTTTTAAACAACCATTGAATGTCCATAATACTGATTTTTATATCTACAGCTTTCTTCTGTCGAATTTCATCTGGCATTCTAGCAACACTGGACAGCATGGCAGCCTCCGTTTTGGATTCCGAAATTACAAAAATTGATAAATATTCCATTTTACTGCCAACTTATAATGAAAGGGAGAATCTTCCTATAATAATATGGCTTATCGTCAAATATCTAGATAATACGTAAGTCTGTCTATCCGCTAATAGTCCAGTCACTTGAAATCACTCTTTGTTTTGTACTTTATCGTAAAGTTGTTCTATTTTTACAGAGGATACGATTATGAAGTTATTATTATTGATGACGGAAGTCCTGATGGTACGTTGGATATTGCAAAACAATTGCAAAGCATCTATGGATCGAATAAAATAGTGCTGCGCCCGAGAGAGAAGAAATTGGGTCTTGGTACTGCTTACATTCATGGCATAAAACATGCTACCGGCAACTTCATTATTATTATGGATGCAGATTTGAGCCATCACGTAAGTCTAAAGCCGGTACCATACATGTATCAAAATGTGTTCAAAGATGCGCAAAGACTATTTGTGCCTATGTGTATAAATTTTGATTGATTGAAATATATCAGTGGGAGGTCAATTTTACAAATATTTTGTACAAACATTTGTACACAACTTGACACATGTCTGTGACATAATATACGTGTAGTAAATATTCATAAAAGTCTTAAAACCTGTACAGAATTTTGTGGTCTACCTAACTATGGGAAATAGGCCTGACCTTTTGTACTTTTCTTTAAAATAATGTAGGAAACTTCCTCTTTTACAGCCAAAGTTCATCCCAGAATTTATAGACTTGCAGCGGGAACATGACTATGACTTGGTCTCCGGTACACGTTACTTCGGTGATGGGGGTGTGTACGGATGGGATTTCAAGAGGAAACTGATATCTCGGACAGCTAATTTCATCACACAATTGCTATTGAGACCTGGAGCCTCTGATTTGACAGGTTCCTTCAGGTGAGGTGTTTTTTATTGTAACTTGATGTATTGTGCCTTGTGCTGCATTGTGCAGAAAATGTGTGTGATCAATTGTGTTTTTTAGTAAGTAAAACACTCATGCCATAGCCTCAAATGTTAGCAATGCATTAGAAATGTCAATGTGAGCGACAGTTACCACTTACCATCTGGTGGGCAGTCTACTCGTTTGTCACTAGTAGCGTAGAATGTCACGCGTAGAATAAAAAAAGGATATTGGCCACATCATCCTGCTTAATGCAGCAAAGTGCCTCATGATTTAGGAACTACTTTGTTTACATAATTGCAAAAATCCAGTATGTGATAATAATTTCGTTTATATTGTTTTCAGACTATACAAGAAGGATGTATTGCAGAAACTGGTGGACAGCTGCGTGTCTAAAGGCTATGTTTTCCAGATGGAGATGATAGTGAGGTGAATACCGACTTTCAAGGGTTGTTTGTGTATTTACACAACTTACTACTACTTTTACTACAAAAGTCTACTCTCGCATACGATAAGCGAAAGAAGGCGCGACATAGATCTCTTTTGTCTTAGTATTGAGAAGGGGAATCAAAGGCTCTCTCACGGAGCAAGCTATGTCTCCTGCACGCTTGTGTTTTCGGCTGATATGACGACAATAAAAAGGCTATCCTATTACTGTAATGATTCTAGACTCTTCGCAACATTTTGGTAATAAGGGAAGTTGTGTCGACCACTTTTTTTAGCTAACCTTACATGTCACCACACGTTGTCCCCTGCCAAGGACCAATAATCCCTTAAGGATTTGCCTTTGTTAGGGTATGGAAAGTAGTCTGTAGCAAGTACAACATATTAATAATGATCTATAGGCTTACAAATGGGTAGAGGGTTCTAAGGTCTGAAACCCAACTGTCAACTTTGAGCGTTTGATTCTGTTTCTGACAAATAGCACGACGTATTTTGACGATTTTCGTGCTACTCGTAAACAAAGGTCCACGGTAGGAAACCCGGAACATACCTTTAAAATAGATGTTTAGCACATTAAAAACTGACCAAACCTCTGCTCAAAATACGCTGAGGCTACGTACAAGCTGTGACGCGGCCCAACGTCGCTTTTTTGACGCATGCTCTTCACATAGGAGCTCAAAATGCGCTGAAGTGAGCTGCGTCAAAATCTCAAAACGTAATTACATGGCCGGTCGGCGTAATCGACGCAATTGTGATCTACTGTCTCGTACTGTCTGTCTAAAAGTGACGCCACACACACCGGCGCGGACAGTACGCGTCAAAAACGCGACGCATGACCTGCGTCACAGCATATAGCTATGCCGCGTATTTTCAGCTGCTGGACTGTGAGGGTGACGTAGGTACGTAAAAATGTTTTGTGCTAGGTTGTGCACGGGCATACCAACTTTGTGTGGGTCTCCTATACGTCTACTACTGCTACGAAGTGGTATTTTTCTTGTCCTCTATGACGTAGGATAACCTACGGTGCCCTCACAGTCTATGCAGTGTGGTCAGTCAGTTAAGTTTCATTTTTTTGCTCTTTTCATCATCAGTGCACATTTCTTTTTCAGAGCGAGACAGCTGGACTACACAATTGGGGAAGTGCCTATAACCTTCGTGGACCGCGTGTATGGAGAATCTAAACTTGGTGGTTCTGAGATATTCCAGTTTGCAAAAGCATTGCTCTACCTGTTCGCCACAACATAGTGTCATTATTTGAGATAAGTTTGTATGCCATTGTTTGAGATGGATGGTTGAAAATTATGCAGTTTTATTTATGGTGTTTTAAACAGATAATGTCAAATTTTGGTACAGTGACAGTTTCTGATTTTTTATGTCCAAATACATGGAGTTCTTCAAGACAGGAGTGAAAAGGTTTTTACGGGGTCGGCAACGCGTGGGTGACTGCTTACCATCAGGCAGGCCGTAAGCTTGTTTGCCACCTTAGTGGTATAAATATACAAACATGTTTGTCATCACAATATAAATAATGTATGACATCATTGTATCCCTATCCCTATAATTTGTGCATATATCTTGATGATGACGCCATGATGATGATGATTTCATCATCATCATGGCTGTGCTCCCGCGCACGAGGGCCCGGGGTCCGCCTTGACCATGATCCAGGATTTGGCAGGTCAGGTAATATATCTTGATGAAATGCGCAACATTAAACACAACGGTTTTCAAACAATAAACGTATTTATGGCGATGGCAAGAAGGGTTAAATTAAAACATTAATTTGGACATAAACAATCATATAACTAAGGCAAAGGCAGGTTTATTCAGGCCAAATGAGATATTAAAAATAATGAAGTCAAGCTTTCATGCATGAGTAGGTAAAGTACGTTTCAAAAGACAAAACAATTGATCGCGACAACAATAATAATGATCGTGAGGAGGAGCCCGTTGTCTTTTCTTCAGTAGTTTTCTTATTGGCGTTGCGTTAGTTCCTTTTCACGCCACATTCAATATTGTCACTATCGCGCTCAAATATTTTGTCTTCTTCCATTGAAATGTACATTACTACTATATTTTTTTTTAATTTAGTGTTTTACTTTTTAGATTTATATTACGTACTTATACCTAGAATTTGTGATATATTCTAGTAAAAAGCAATAAATCATGATACAAAACATTCCTATGTAACTCAATAGCTGTAAATATATATTTCGAATTAACTATTAGATATTTTATTAGGCTAACACATTAAATAATAGTATATTCCACATTTGGATAAATTAATTCACCAGTCCTTATATAGTACAATAAATAAATGCATATTAAACTAAAATTATATAGAAAAAAACTTTTAACTTTTGTAATGTTAAGTTTAAATACTTGAAAATAAAATTTTATGTATGCGATGTTTGTTATTATTTCTGTAAGTATATTAGGTACCAGTGTCACAGAGCAAAAATATATACTACGTACAACTAGTATGTATTTACCTGGGTATCTACGAAGTTGTTTTATTTGTGCAGGTGTTCGAAATTATTGTCTGACAAGAACGTACTAGTGTCCGACCGAAACTTTGGCTTTGGCTTCGACCACCTTTGACGAAAACACCGGGAGAAGCCGGGATTTAATGTCTCGGTTGTACTCTCGTGCCCGAGAACCCAGGGTCCGCTTTTCCCATTATCCACATTTGGCAGGTCAGGTAATTACAGTGGAGCGACTGCCATCTGACCTCCATGACCTTGATAACAAGGAAACCTGGCCAGATTGGATCATGGTTACACATCAATCGCCTGAATGTGCAGGTTTCATCACGATGTTTTCTTTCACCGCAAGAGCATCGATTAGTGTTAAAGTAATGTAACAAAGAAGACTTATTGGTACATGGCGGCACTGGGGTTCGAACCCGGTACCTAGGGGTACAAGTCGGACCACTTAGCCATTAGGCTACAGACGCTCCTAGTGCTCGGACAATGATGGTGATAGTGTAGAATGACCAGAAATTATGGCCGAAACCGAAACTTAAGTTCGTCACTATTATCGTATCTGACGCATAATAGTTATTATTATTAGTAGGCAATTACAATTGTGCAAATAATGAAAAAAAAAAATCATACCAACCAATAGTCATGATAGTCAATGACATTCATTCTATCATATCCAAGGAACAACCATGTTTCGTTTAATTATACTCCTCTTTTGTCTAACTTTATCATCAGCGAAGTTGCTTGACACAAAAGGCAATGAAGATCTTCATCCTAAGCCATCAAGATCGATATTCGCATTCGCTATTGATTTTCTCGCCTTCATCTTTTTTGGAGGAAACCATAATCAACTGTGGGTACTTGACCTGGACACCGAGGACCTTGATACGTTGAAAGTAAGGATTGGTAGTGAAGCGGAGCATAAAGCATTTCAGGACCTATACCGGGCCACGATTGAAAGGTAAGCGAAATGGAATATGTTTATCGTCATTATCGGTAGACGAAGGATGTCTGCTGGACTTTTCTGTTCTTGCTCTGTAAAAAAAGAATGGCGCCGCCAATATACCGAATTCGGTACCTCGCACTTCTTAGTCGGACCCGCAAACCTTAGGCTGCCGACGCGGCGAAGCTCTTGTAGGTCCTATCTTCTATTTATTAGCGAAAACCTCCCTTAAAGAGGTCCATTACAATCGATCTTGCGTTGCCGCCACGCAGTCAGTATGATATGACCAGCTTTTGCCCGCGACTTGTCTGCTTGGACCGATTTCATATGCGAGCCTTAGGTATCTTGGCTGCCACCATTGAATTGCGTATTTACCGTTGATTAGTGTTTTTTTTCTTTTTATTACAGTTTCGAACATCGACAAATGCCAAATAAAACACAAGACACGAAAAAGGCGGCCCATGAGTCTCTGGAGGTGAACGAAAAGAAGGTGAAACATGACATCCTGAAGATAGTCAACAAGTTTGTGTTAGTACAGTACCACCTGTTTAGTATGGCATTTTATCAGTGTCTGTTTATCATTATAAATATTATCACTATAATAATTTCAATAGGAAAAGACAAAAAATTTGCTCTCCATAATTAGCAGATATTGTGTGGTACGGCAAGGCTATTATTAGCACGCAATATATATGACTATATTTTATGTCATACGGTGGGCGTAAACAAACAGGCAAGCGGTGGCGCGCGCCCGCTTGTCTGATGGAGAGTGGTCTCCATTTATAGACATTAGCAACACCGAAGTATCGCCAATGCCTTTATAACACAGTGCTTTGTCAGCAAATAGGCAAATGCCCCTGTACTACCAAAGCCACGGTTACACCAATCCGTACTACATGGAGACCTTACCTATTCACCCCGGAAGGAATACAATATTCTAAAAAATAAAAAATAAAAATTCACGCATCGCCATCTAGCCTCAAAGTAAGCAAAGCTTGTGTTATAGGTGTTAGATAACTGATAAACTACTTACATACTTTTTTACAATAGGTACAATACTCTAATAGTAGGTATTGTTTTGCTGCAGTATTTTGTAAGGTGGAGGTACATCCCCACTTGGGATTATTAGCTTCATTAGGTAAAAAATCTCTTTAGTCATTGCAGTAGGTGTCAGTGTACCTAGATTAATTATTTACATATTTATTTCCAGGTTATCTGCGTACTCAAAATTGGATGAGAATCATATTGAAATAGTCGGCAGTAGTCCCTCGTTAACGGTGAGCATTAAAGTTAAGTTTCTACGATATTTACGCGGAAAAAATAGCCTTGGTCAAGCTCGCTTCGTCAACGGTTTTAGGAGGCACACCCATGGACTTATCATATTCGAAAAGACCATGGGCACACCCAACAAGTGGCGAGCTCGTTGCGGTGCCGAAGCTCGACTAGCCATGGTCATGCGACGGGCGATTTTGAGGTCTATTGACACGACTGTTACCAATTAGGACAGCGCCTGAGACTAGTTGAATAGTCTGGGGAACCGATTAGCACCCCGTGACGGTATATTTCTATTTATTATTTTATAAATAATTCCTTGGCAAGCCACCCCGGCCTGGGTTGTGGAACCCTATCTCATGGACCCAAGCCGACCTCGCCGGGCCGTGAGGCTAATAAGCCGATGAGGCTCTGGCTTTTCCCTAACGGGTTGTGTCGTTTCTCTAACGGGTCAGATGGTTGTCGCCACACGTAGCCAAAACTATTCGTAGTCTACTTAAGAATGAAATGGTCATGTGGGCAATGAAGTGAAAAGACCGGGCGAAGTGAAGGAGCGGGAAGCTGACCTTGCAAAGTAATGACAGTAATTGACCGACAGATAAAGGAACGCTATTGCCAATCCATTTGGCATGAACTACAGATAGCTAAGCTAATTTATTTATTATTTATTTATTTATTTCACAGTTTTACAGCATATCAATAATATTCAAAAAGGTTACATTATTAAGTTGTAATGCCAAATACAAAACTGCAATTTATAATTTTGGTAATTAAAATAGCCAGTACACCAGTTAAATACAAATAAAAAATAAATATAAACTTCTCTCTCTAAAATATAAGATCTCTCTCCGTATGTGTGTTTGTTTGTGTTTGTTAATGTATGAGTGTGTTATCCTTCCCGCGACTGGAGGTACTGGATAACCCTTTTTGTAAATTGTGCTCGTCTAAGATGGAAAACGTCAGCACTGTAGGAGAGGTGTTTCTCATACGTGCCTATAGCCCTATTGAGCGGAGAGCCTAAGGCGTAGCCGCTGCGCGCGCGTATTTAGTATAACCATTTTTTTTTTATGTAATACGGCAGACAAACAGGCATGCGGGCCTCATATAACTAAGTAGCTTACATATTGTTTTTCTTTTAGCATTACTAAAAGAATACTAAGAATTTTATGATTTTTTTTATTGCCTTGGGAGGCACGCGGTCAGGCTGTCTCCATCATGCAGGTCATCAGCAAGCTAAGGGGAGCGTAGGTACCTGTAGACACTTGAATCACCCCAAGTTACAATGCAAAGGAAGTCCCTTTCCCTCAAATCTTTTTGCCTTTTCAGCTCAACTTCAAAGGGAAATACAGTTCCCTATCCGTGAAGCACGGGAAGAACGAGTGGAACTTCTTCGTAAAGCCTCCATCACCGCTGCCGTCCTGGTTCTACGAGGATCTGCCGAAAGCTAAACTTATGGCGTCGACGACATACGTCAAAGTTCCCAAAGAAATAACAAAGGAGTTCTACGTGAAACTCTTGAGGCTTCTTAAACTGTTTTTGAATTATCCAATGTAATAAAAATTATGTTAGGTACTAAAAAGTAAAAATACCTAACCGCCAAACATTTCTTTTTAAAAGTTGTCCTCCCCGCTTCGTCGAAAAATCACACCATATAAAAAAGGTGGTGACGCCGTTTGCGTGTTTCATTTGGTTTGAACAGCTGAACCCTTGTCCTGTGGTGGGATTGTGGGTTGAAGGGTTGATCCCGAAGGAGTGGCTGATTAATGTGAAACCGCTGCCTCGAGCGCCAACTGTTTCAAAGAAGAAATGTCGCAGGCGCATGTTATTATAACATCGTGTGTGCGCTGGGTGCAGTCGACCGCGAAGCAGCAGGAGTGCATTTCTTCCTTTGCTGAACCCAACCACGGTATCGGAAAGTGGTGCTGGCAGCGCTTATTGCAGGAGTTGAGACTCTGTGGACTGTTTTCTGTGCTATTGGGACCGTCTATATGGATTTCGTGCAAGATATACTGTCACACGATGTTTTCTGCCTCTTGATCGAGCTGGTCTGATTTAGCCCTCGCGGTAAGTGCTAGGTCCTAATAAGTTATTTCTTTAGGGACACTGTGGTACTCTCGAAATCATTGGGACGTTGCACAGGGTCTCCGCGGCTTGATTAAAGAATTTTAGCATCATTCAGAGGCGCACGGGGTAATCTATTTACAAGACGCACCATCAAATAGTCTAATTTATTCAACGGCGCCGCTATGGTCTCGACAACAACAAATCAGTCGTCTGTCCCGTGTATCTATGAATGTACATGATATAAACGTACGTACGCTTAGATCTTTTAAACTACGCAACGGATTTTAATATGGTTTTCAACAATAGATCTCTATATAATCACTCTTAATTCAAGAGAAAGGTTTATAGGTAAGAAAATATGTAGGGGTAAAGTAGGTGAAGGGTAGTTGTAGAGGTTGGACGCCACGCGAACGAAGTCGCGCCGAATCCACTGCGTCTTATAACATAGACCATGGCAGAAGATCCCTGCGATATGGGCGAGATATGAGAGGGAAATTGCGACACTTCTATCGTGCGCAAAAGTGCTGTTACGTTATATCTCACACCCGCCCGAGTTTCCATCCCGCACGGGCCTACTGAGCTAGGATTAACCCTCATCTGCACCGAATCGCATATTTTTCAAGCTTAAATTTTTGGTTCGTCCTTTCCTGTAGCGAGAAACAGCGTGAGTGCTATCGCGCGCGGCAGCATCGGCTATGCGGCAGCGCAGTCAAAGTGCGATCGCCGGCAGGGAGGCGACGGAGTGCTGTCGCGTGCTACCTCGCTTGATAGCATAATGTTTCCGGACCTGTGGGTCTAAAAAGGACACAGCGTTTCATATTATGATTCATATAATTTGTCACAACCTTTCTGCAGCGTCGCCCTGCGTCGCTGTTGTTGACATTGCCATAACAATTCAAAATGTCGTCACTCACTACCAGTTTTGGCCACCGCGTCAGAAAAGTTTATGGCATTCTAATATGAATCTTGTGGCCTTTTTAGACCCCCTGAGCGATCGACAAGGAATATTCGGTCTCGGTACCTTCTGTTTGCGATAAATAAAAGAACATTTATCTAGGTATACTATAAAATTTTTAATAATGCATGATACATAAATGGGTAAGTATGCATAACTGTAGGTAAAGTAGACTTAATTAACTTAAAATACTCTTTTTATTTAGTTTCCGTATTAAGTTATACTATGAATATATTTTTGATCTAGTGTTTTTTCATAAATGGCCAATAAATACAATAAAAGAGGATTAATATTTCAAATTAATATCACTTACAAAAATAAACTATGAATACATGCTCTAAAAGTAACTGAGCAAACTTTTATGTTAATATCACTAATTTACTGAAATGATAAAAGAGGATATTTTAAAAATTTAATATGTAAGTACTTCTAACATACCAATTTCATTTATCTATTACACTTGTCATAGGATTGACCAACATGTTTTGGCATTTCCACTTTTGGATCACTAGCCCTCTAAGAATTTACATCTAATTTTCTAATAATTTATCCGCATTCGCTTTTGGCTTTGCCTCTAATTATCAATTTACAGGATCTTTATAATTTACACACTTTAAAATCTGCATTTACATTTTACACCACTAACCTCGCGGTCCTACTTAACAAATGCTAGAACAATATTGAAAGTATATTTGAAAAGACAAAAGTGAAGCAATGGACCACTGCCTTTGAAGACACTTTCAGGCAAGAAAATTCCAGGCAAAGAAACAGGAGTTTAAAAGTTTCGTTGTGAAAGATTTATTGATGTAAGATTTATTGTACCAAAATAAAATACATTTTACATAAAAGAGTAGTCTTTTGGTCATAATTTAAATGTTTTTAATATTAAAGGAGAGATTTTGTGAAAATCGAGCTGTTTAGTGTGTGAATAAACATTTGAAATATTTTTCTATTTCTAATGGTAGTGGACATCAATAAAATCAATTCATTCATATTTGGGAAGTATCAAAGTAAACACCCAAATTATATTCTACCGAGAGCGAAAGCTAAGTAAATGAAGAAAACTTTTAAATCATCAATCATTTTGTGAAACAATATGGTAAAAAATAAAAAAAGATATATTCGTTTTCGTTTTAATAAAGATAAACATTTCTAAGCCAAACAATACAACACCAAGTTTCGAGAAATTGTTTACAACTTCCAAATAATGAGATTATACAAACAATACATGGGTTGGTGATCCATTGTAACTACTTAGCAAGTTAAAATGTAAGGGAATACATAATTTCATACACTGATATTATCTTAACTAAGTGGTTACACTGTCAGTAAATATTTCACTTGAACTGTATAGACTGTGAGGGCGCCGTATGTTATCCTATGTCATCGAGCACAAGAAAAATTCCTCTTCATAGCGATAGGAGACGTTTAGGAGACCACAAAACATTGGTCTGCACATGCACAACCTGCTACTAAGTGGATTTTTTCTTGTATTTGATGACGTAGGATAACCGACGGCGCCCTCATAGTCTAAAGCGTACTCCACATGTCCGCCGGTACTTTGGTCGACCCTCTACATTCTCGCCTATTAGGGATGTGGTAGCTGTCACAACGCGTCGACATTATATCGATTCATCGGTGTAATATCGCTAATCTGCTGTAAACAGGGTCACAGAGGTGATGGCAGCTGCTCTACTGTAATTACTTGATCTACTAATATCCTGGATCATGGTCAAGTGTAATCCGAACCTGTTACGGGAAAAAGCGCTAGGAATACAAATATAAAATCGATCGAATCGAGACGACAACGAACTATCTCTACTTAGTCTATGAAATAGGCGAGACATGCCAAACATGCACGGGACTACACGAATATAGGCGAATACTCCCTCTACACTCTCGTGTTCCCGCGGAACTGTCCACATGTGGAGTGCGCTTAATACGAAAGTCACAAGTCTTAACCAAACCATAATAAAGTAAAGATATGGTAAAGGAGAATGCTCACGAAAAGCCCAGGCTTGGTGCAAATGGAAATGTATACGTCAGATTTTGTTCAAGATGCGACCTATGTGACATCTTATTACACATTTATATGAACTGCGCCAAGCGTGGGGATTTCGAGCATTGTCCTTTACTGGTTCCTAAATAAGTAAATATTAAAGAGACTGGCGTGAAGAAAGAAAAAAATATTCTAGCAGTAATAGTAAAATTCTGATCCAATGGAAAAGAAAATCCTTAAGGTCCAGAAATTTGTTGATTCTTAGGAGATTGGTTCCTGTTCTTGTATTGAGAGTATAATTTGACAAGAACCAAGAGTCAAACATCGCCCCTATCGTATAGGCAGTAGGGTCGAAAATAGCATACTTAGTACGCGTCTCTGAGAGACCAAAGGTTTATTTGTGTACCATACACGACAATCCGCAAAGCTCTTGGACGGCAACGTAGAGTCAGCATCAATAATATTTAGTACAATATGATATATCCCTGGCATTGCAAACATCCACAGGCTACTGATTACCATAAGGACATGTTGCTCTGGCAGCAAAGGCAAATGACCCTCCACTGCCATAGCCACAGTTCCCTAAATCCTGAAAGGATCCCTACCAAATGAGATGATAATCATGATCATGATAATAGTACCTACAAATCACGCCAATATTCTAGTCTGCTTTGAACGCTGTACCATTCGCGTTGCAGTAATAAAATACAGCTATTACGGGAAAGTGAACTTCAAGCGGGCTACACACCTTCAGTTATAACTACACAGTCTTGACTGTACAGTTAAAATGTATGTGTGTAATTAAAACTGAGAACTGTGCAGTTGAACTAAACGGAAAATCTAATCTTATCGAAATTTCATTAGTTAAAACTGCGCAGTTAAAATTGTAAGTTTGTAGCAAAACCTGCGCAGTTGTTGTGCTAATATCTTCTTACCTTACTTTATTCTTTCATAATTTTTAGAAGCGAATTGAATGAGGGTAGGTTACTTTAAACTAAAAGAGATTACAACTGAAAAAAACATCCTACCTCCTTCTGACGCGTCAGGTAAAAACTCAGCTCAACGTGTAGTTTTAACTTCAGTTAAAACTGAAGGTCTGTAAACACAAGGGATGTCAGTTTTAATTGTTCACTGTTCAGTTAAAACTGAAGGTCTGTAGCCCGCATCAGAGCGGCCACATATTATTAACACTGTCTATACCAGGCGATCGTATCTATGCAAGAGGTCGTTTCCCTTCCGCCGTGCCGTAGTGACCTACCAGGCGAGCATACCTCAACCAATTCTACAAAGTTATGAACACCCGATTCTTATAGAGTGCGATGCCCACAGCCAGCCAAATCAGCATGGCTGCGGCGTGCGTGGCCAACAGTTGGGCGTGTGTTGGGTAGCGGATGAAGTAGTATAATGGGAAGTGGTGTTTGAGGAGCTCACTGCCGATGTACAGGAATAGCGCGTTCTGGCCTGGAAGACAGATGAGGGGGTTAAGATTAGATTTAAAGACTCGCGGCGCGAGCTATGTCGCGGGTATACTTGTGCTAGCCGTGTAGGTCGATATATGTCCCAAATACATTTAGAACAAGATAATGAGAGTAGAGATTTTAAAAGTTCGTTTGAGAAGATTTGCTTAAAGAAGCAAGCTAATATTCTCAGTTCATACTTGTGGCAATTATTAGAATTTCTTTACTATCATAATAATATCACAAATTACTTAATACCGAGGTATATTTGTTTTGCGTAAGTATTAACTTAATTATTGTGCTGCATTTGTGAATGTCACTTGTATACCATTCAGTTTTACAAAATTTGTAAGAATTTATGGAACTCTAGGTCATATTGAAATAATGTTTTTGTTAGTAATCTTTAAGTTTGAGACTGCCATGCTCCCACTTGGTAAACTTCAACACGACAGGGGTACGCATACCTTAATGCATTACCTAGACGTTTGCTTACGGTCATTCACATTATACGAAAATCGTACCCACCTACCTATCGTCGATATCAGCAGTAAAGTTCACGATCGAAAGTTCTACCTACCTAGGTAAATGATTGTATGACGACCATTCACATTACATGAGAATTTAACATAGTAGGTATTTACCGCGGCGCGCACTTGCATGATCAGGCACAGGATCAGCTGTCTACCTACCTAACTTACGTACACGTTTGCTTACGGACATTCACATCATACGAGAATCGAGCCCAGTACCTACTACCTACCTACTGTCGATATGTGCAGTAAAGATCACGATCGATAGTCCAATACCTACTAGGAACATGAGAATTGAACGTAGTTCCTGTGGTAGTAACTACCTACCGCCGCGCGAACCATTTGTCATCAGCTAACAGGATGAACGGATGAACCAAACCAACATGTTTGTATTACGAATATTCCCAATTCCTATCACACGACCGAACCGTGGAGACTAAAGCAAAAAAAGAAGATAGGTCTCAATAGTCAAGCTCAGGTATCCCTACTAGTTAGGTAGAATACGTCAGAGCGGCCGCCGCGCGGGGTCAATGGCCACTGGTCACGTGGGCGAGCGAGAGCCGTGCGCTGGACGATGTACATTGCGCGTCGCAATTAATTATTTTTTGAGGTAGCGAAATTATGAAGTCATTTCCGCGGGTATGTTTCTTGGGGAAAGTTGTTCCGTTTCATGGGTAGAATATGGGATTTCAATTAATGCTAGCGGTCTTTTTACACCCTGTATATAATATGTTTTCTGGATAAATAAATAAAAGCCAACACTCACCAGCATAATACAAAGGCCTGCCGCCCCACATTTTCTTCAGATCGACGAAGAAGTACAGCGTGGCCTGTATGAATAGTGCCATAGACGCTGTGACCAGGCAGTAGGAGAGCGACCAGAGTGGTTTGTTGATGGCCAGAGGCGTGAACTGTCCGAGCGCCCAGCCGACGATGGCGAATATCATCGACCAGAATATCCAGCGCATTATACGGGCCCTGTGGGGGGACACGAGCATGATAATTTTAATTCATTAGATAACAGATATCCGGGGATTGACAAGAGGTGAAGAGGTCGGCAAAAAGGAGAGAAGAGTGGCAATTGTTCCACCGACAAGAGTAAATCTTGATGATGATGAACAGATATCCATTTTTGTTAGTAGTACAGGTATCTTACAATCTATGTTGGTAGAACATAATAAAACCTTTTAATACATAAGGAATATGACAACCTTTACAAATGCTTGCCATATAGGTAAATGTCAGCTATAACCTGCAGGTAATAATGATCTTGGTAACAACAAAGTAACGAGGAGTACCATATGCATGTGCTCGTGATAACAAATAGCTTTTACTACGGCACCTTCACTGAAATCGAGAAAAAACATCAGCTGTTCCATACAAAATTGAAAACAGCTGATCTTTATGTGCGATTTCAGGGTTGGTGCCTTAATGAAAGTCGTTTGTTATCACGGGCACATGCGTATTGAATCCCTTAGTATTGGTATCATGAATTTGAAGTCACTCTGTATAGTTGATTGGGTTATATTCCTGCAAACGTGCTGTATGCATACTTCCTTTTGATTCTAAAAAATCCACGAGATGGCGCTACTGTGACGTGAGGTCTCAAAATATCAAAACAAACCCCTGCTATTGATTGGAATAGATTCGTTATTTTACAGCAGTTGTTTCTATCCGATAGTACGACTGTATTTTGATAACAAGCGACTACGCTGAACTAAGTTGACCTTGATCAGATTTTCTGTGAGTTCTAAGACTAGCAACTTGTGCTCGAACTGTCTCAGTTTGCAGATGTCTTATTTAACATAACTACAAAATAACAAGTAACAGATTGATGGCATTATAGAAAATCAGACTAATTTTATTGCTATAGTCTAATCGCGTTAAGAAAATAATGAGTACAGGTGTTTTCACGTTGTAATAGGACGCATTAGCAAAAAGAAGTTGGCTAATATAGACCTACTTCCCATTAGCCCTATCCGCTGGACTTCGAAATCACGAAACTCCTCATTATTTTATTTCTGTATCAAACCGTACTTAACACAGACTCATTTAGCATGATTATAAGCCAGCGTCACCCTGATAGCATGCGCCCCGGCTTGCACCACCAACAGGCCGCAAAGGATTCTCAACAGCCCCTCGGGGTCGCGCGGCAGGGTCGAATCGTACAAAACCCTCGAATATTTTGTGTTTCTCTATCGAAAAGTACTTTAAACCGACTCACCTAGCGTGATTATAAGCCAGCATCACCCTAGTAGCATGCGCCCCAGCTTGCACCACCAACAGGCCGGATAGGATTCCCAACAGCCCCTCGGGGTCGTGCGGCAGGGTCGTTTGGTACACCTTGCGCCAGGGGCCGTTCTGGTAGATATGGGATGGGCCTAGGACTTGCCTGTGGGGTGGAGAATCGAATGGATAAAACTTAAGGTAACTGTAGCGATAAGATGACAAATGTACACTACAACTAAGTGGAAACTTTATTGGCTTGTGTAATAGCACAGATAACAAATTGCAAATATAATAAATAAAAAAAGGAAAGAAAGAAAGATCGCCTTTGCCACAACTAGTTATGGTTTTTGTTGGAACTTTTTAATGTACATATTCTTGTGTGAGCAATAAAGAATTTATCTATCTATCTGTAGGTAATATGGTCTTTTAGGATTATAGTGACACAATAGTTGAAGACTGATGTTTTTTTTGGTATAAACAAAGTTTCGTTTACTACACTCGCGAGCAAGCAAACCGATTCACTTTCCCGAAGTTAATAAATACACAGGTAACCATTGTCTTTTTGGATACCAAATCGCGGAAACCTAATAAAAATCGATTACTTATTTATGAAGTTAAAGAAAGATTTGTGACGCCAGAAATTAATTTGGGGAAGTTTATACAATACTATACAAAAACTCTTTATTTGTATACTGCAGGATTCACACATGGGATAAAATATATAATAGTAAGCAATACAAAGGGCGGTCTTATCACTAGAGTGATCTCTTCCAGACAACCTTATATTTTCAATGAAATTATGTATTAAAATGGGTAATTTGCAGCACGGTTATTAGTTGAAATTCATATTATATGTGTTTCTTATATGATTCAAGAGATCTACACACCGACAGTGTACGCAACGTGATTGATAGGGATCTTTATTACGAGTATAGTTTGTTTATCAAATCAGAGAAGTCAATCTGGACACATTTGTATGTATGGCTCACCTATCAATGTAGCCGGCGATGCCTCCCGTGCAGTTCTGCAAGGCCTGGCTTTCGTTGGAGAGGTGCAGCCCGCCCGGGCCCAAGTAGCCGCAGGGACACCCGGGGGCCGCTACTAGTAGTGATACGCATATCTGGGGGGTGGGTGATTAAGATTAGTTTAAGATATAGACAAATATTTATTTGGCCTAAAGACACCTCCAAAAGGCTTAAAAATGCAAAAGTCAAAATATCTTTATTGAGTAGGACATTCAATATCTCTTACAATCGTCAAAAAGGGGGTAGGAAAGTAGGAAGGAAACACACAGTGACATGTTGGTCGCCCCAGGGCCGGAGCATACCCACTCCATGCCGAAAGCGGCCGGACCATGCTCGACAATGTCAGGCAGAGCTGACTGGATTACTTTTGAACCTTTACTCTGTACGTTTCCTAATTTTTTGTTAGTATTGTCTTTATGTCGATATCCCATCGTGAAGTTACCTTTAGGTTGTATTTTCTGACATTCATGAGCGTAAAAATCCGATACTGAATAAACGTATTTTGATTTTATTTGATTTGGTTCCAGATGTCCTGATCGACGGTGGTCACCTTCTATCAGCTGGTCTAGCCTCCAGTCTGACCCCTCTTGGTTTTATAAAAAAAGTTTGTTCCTGCAAGCATTGTCTCCCTTCTCTACTCCACTAATAGTAAATAATGCAAAAGCCCTCACATGTACGGTGACTAACGCGATGGTGACCAGCCACTGCTTCCAGCCAGCAATGATGTCGCGGAACAGCGAATGGCCTGCGAACACAATATGTATCATTAGGAATGAAATAAAGTCATCGTCATCATCATCATATCAACCGAAAGATGCCCTCTGCTAGGCATCGGCCTGCTCCAATATCCACAAAGGCCAGTCTTGTGCTATGCGCATGCAACAAGAAAATAACGTAAAGTGCATCCATAGGCTGCGGTGACTGCTTATCATCAGGCAGGTTGTAAACTTGATTGCCACCTTAGTGGTATAAAAAAAAAGTGCCACGAACTTATCTGATCAGGTCAAAGCTGTTACTAAGTACCGCCATTTTGAAATGTTATGTCAATTATAACAACAGCGACGCTGTCACTGGATCAGATAAGTTTGTTACATTACATGCATTATATATTATAACACTCATTTCTTAATTTAACATTTGGACGTTAAACTGTACGTTTGGTTTAGATTTCAATTTGCTTTTGCTGGATTTTATAAAAATAAATGTTAAGCAATTCTCAAGCTACGAATATGAAATTGGTAAATGAACTAGTAAATGTCAAAATGATTGACTTTTTCTACCAAACCATATTATAAACTTTTCCAAACCATATTATTAAATTAACTATTGTAGCATTGCTTTTGGAAATTGAATGTATATTTTAGTTTAAATTCGAAACTAAAGGTAGTGCTTAATTTTTATTTAAGTATCTATTCGTTTATCCAGTTTCTATCGGTGGAAACCTATGCAATTGGCTCTGTGCTGCCAGTATTATTTTATATTATAATCATTGCTGTTGGTTTTCCTTAATAAATAAAAAAAAACCCTCACCAGGCGTGATATTCTGACTGGTCCTCATGCAGAAGCACTCCAAGGCACCAACCAGCCAGTACATAGCGGCGAGTCTCTGCAAAACGCCCGGCAGTCTGGCCGATCCCCAGTCGGTGCCGACCGAGCTCATCATCAGACCGATTAGGGCTAGGACCAGCGAGCGGCGGGTCACCTGGTGATGTGAGGGTTGGAATTAGAATCATTTATTTGCTAACATAATGTTTTAAACTATCGCGGTCATTATCACACATTTTAAGGGTATGTTCCGGGTTTCCTACCGCGTACCTTTGTTGACGAGTAGTCCGATATTTCGACACGACGCAACTGTGTCGAAATATCGGGCCCCGGAACACCCTTAAAATGCATTTATTTTCTGTCGAAGACCGAGCGAAGTGGAGAAAAATGGGTAGGAAAGCGGACCCTGGCAGAGGCCGGGATAAGCGCTAGGACGATGATGATGATTTGCTGTAAATGCGATAGGTACATTAACAATGTAGGTGGTACAATATACAAAGATACAGTTCTCACATGGACATGTCATGAATGTGTGGATGTTGGATGGGAATGTCATAGGAATTTTGTGTTTATGAAGGGCCAGGACAGCGTAAGGCCCGCGTCGCCACCGAGCGGATACCAAAGTTCATGGAATCGTGGGCCCAGTATTCTACTGGGCTATTACTGGGATTATAATAATCCATCTGTAGGTTACATACATAAATACATAAAGCTCATTCCCGTGTCCCACAGGTGGGGTAGGCAGAGACTATGGAGGTTATTTTAATACATTTTTATTTTCTGAAAAATGACTTCCAACAGCTAACAATACTGATATCATAAAGAGGAAAAGTTTGTACGTTTGTGAGTTTGTTTGTTGGGGAGTAATCTCCGAAACTATTGAACCAATTTTAAATATTCTTTCACTAGTACGAAAACGGAAAAATAATAGGGTCCCGCGGGATAGTTGAGAACGGCTAGTCTGTTATATAACCATAAAAAGTCGGATAACCCCCTATAAGTTCACTCAAACTCAAATAGTTCCTAAACTACATAACCGTATTAAATGAAACAATCTTGATTTAATTAAGCAAAACCATCTCGATTACACTAGCTTTCAAACATAGAAAACCGCACTCAAATCGGTCCATCCTTTCTGGAGCTTCGATGCCACAGACACAAAGCCATAGATACACACGAGAACATAAGTTTGACGGTCTAAGTTTGACGATGTGTTTGAGTTTAGTCTAATAAAAGACCCCTCTTTTTTCGTTGAGGATAAAAAAAAATACACGTACCTGCCAAAGCGCCGCAGTCCTAGGCATGGCGGTCCTTAACCTCGCATTTAGCGACAGCACCAGCGCCTCGCCCATAGCGAACGCGAACCACGGGAACACCATGTCTGCCACGGTGAGCCCGTCCCACACCGAGTGCGTGAATATGTCGTAGCCGCCGCCGCCGGCGTTCACGAATATCTGGGTATATGGTGTACTTATTACTGATAAAACACGTGCATGTGGATTCTGTAATGATTTACTCAATGACAAATTACTTGATGATGTGTATGTGTTTAACAATTCAATGGGACCTTTCAAGAAATTGTTATCTTCAAGAGGCGACTGTTATGGCCAATTTCTATGGAGTTAAGTGGTTATAATTTTCTTAGAATAGATACTATGCAAAATTGGGAACGATAGGTCTATTTAGAGAAATTTGAATTAACATCCATATTTGTATGACTGTTCCAAAATAAATTAAAAA
This sequence comes from Blastobasis adustella, assembly GCA_907269095.1. NCBI lineage: Eukaryota > Metazoa > Arthropoda > Insecta > Lepidoptera > Blastobasidae > Blastobasis > Blastobasis adustella. The sequence continues at coordinate 8,415,694 of OU026132.1, forward strand.
GAAAAAAAACCTCGGTGGTCTAATGGCTAGCTTTTTTTTTATATCACAAGAAGAAGAGATAGAGGAGAGAGCAAAGGAGTATGGCAGCTGGCCGACGGAGCAGCAGTGTGTATTGTGACGCCAGCCCGCTAAGGGAGAGTGCATATGGAACAACTGGATTTGTGGGTGTCAAGAAGTGTGCACGCCCAAAAAGCTACCGGCAAGTAAGCGTGCGCCTGTGATTAGGTCTGACGCGGTCCATATGACTAAGGTGACTGTAAGTGAACAATGACCGTCTTTTTCTGAGATATGTACACTGAGCAATGACCGTCTTTTTTGAGATATGTACACTAAACACTGTGCGCCGGGAGTTGATAAAAAATATATATATCAGGGTCTCAAAACTTATTACAAAATGCGTCCCTAATACAGTCCCAAGGACTCCTTTCGCCGCCCACCGGCCGCCGGCGACCTAGCGCTTGTCAACGCCTGGGTGCCTCATACCAGGAAACTCAGTGCGCTCGGTGCTAAGTGACGTCCGTCATACAGATTGCGATAATTAAGTGACAGTCGCTATTCCGAGAATTTTCATAATATTTATCAACTCTCGGCGAATAGACCTTAGTTGAACACTAACCGTACTCTCACAGTGATGAGGGAAAACATCGTGATGAACCGAACGATACGTCGAAATAAAGAAACCGCAAAGGTACAACGCGTGTGAGTTCCGACAAATGTAATAATATGGGTAAAGAACGCAAGTTTAGAAACAAATATCATAAGGAAACCTGCACATTCACCATGATCCAATCTGGTCAGGTTCCGATGTTAACAGGGCCACGGAGTTCAGATGGCAGTCGCTCCACTGTAATTACCTGATCTGCCAAATCTTGGATCATGGTCAAGGCGGACCCCGGGCTAGCATACCCGGAATAAGGACGATAAGATGATTTCAAGCGTTTGCACTCACGTGTCGCGTAAGGCCCGTGAATATGTGGGAAGTAAGTACCTAAACATATCAGGATAGAGGTTCCGCGGGAGGTCTAAGAAGCGATTGAATTACATCGCCGAGTCGGATGCGAGAGCCAATGGCTTACGACGTGAGGAAGCCGAAGACCGGGCGTATATAGTGGAAGAGAAAGAGTAGGAAAGTGGACCCTGGCAGAAGGCGAGATTGACCGTTCAGTCGGCCAAGAAGATACATGAGCTTCATTTGTTAACAGTGTCTCTGGATCTCAATGGAATGCGACTGCACTAATATCGACTGAGCCACAGGACACTTAATGCTTGACACGCCCCCCACGCCTTCTGTACCGATCGACTTTGTAGGTATGACATACGAAATTGAACCTTACCGTAATACAAGTAAGATAGTGTATAGTAGGACATAGTTAAATGGTACTATTCATTTAAGACAGTAGAATTAGTAGGGAACAGTCAGGATTAAGTATAGTGGCGATGAAGAAAGTCTGCCTGAAACCGAAACACAATGCAAGCCTTGCTACTTTCCGACAGATATATATAAGGCAGAAATACATATCCAGGCGGATTTCTCAAGCTTCGACAGTCATGATCAACCTCGGCTTAAAACGGTCAAAGATCACAAATCTTTGTGAACAACTACGTCATGGCCTACCAATAATTTTAGCTGATTTCTTGTTAATTACCAGCTTCTAAGTAATTCAACTTGGACAAAGTATAACGATAACAGAACAAAGTAAACATTCGATTGAATGAGTCTGCCCGTGATGATTCATCGCATACTTTTACAGAGTTTGTATAAAAATCCCCGATTACATTATCAATCGCGTTCACGAATTGTGGACCTGGCGCTATTTCGTTCGCGTACACCTACTTCACCCCTACCTACCCTTATTTTCTTGCTAATAAACCTTCCTCTTGAATCACTCTATTTATTGTTGAAAACCGCATTTAAATCTGTTGCGTAGTTTAAAAGATCTAAGCGTAGGTACAGACGGCGGGAAACGACTTTGGTTAATACTATGTTTAGATAGACGATACATTTTACGCCCTAGGCCGAGTACGTTGCAGTATTGATGTCAAATGATTCATATCAAGCATATTACACGTAATAAAATAACATACATTTTCATATGCTACTATGATTTGCTTTGGTAGTATACCCGAGGCCATACTATAGATTAGTTAATACCATACCCTGATGTAAGTTATGAGTGGTCACGTAGTTTCCTATCAGCTTGTCGATTGGGTATAGCAATAGAGAAATGTAATTCGAAAGTACTGACATTTCGAATTTAAATTGGATTGTGTCGGCAATTTTAGTTTTCGGTCCAGCTGGGTGAACGCAAGACAATAAAGTCTCATGAACAGTCGAGTCGCCACCATTCATGAAAAAGAAAAAATCCCTGCTAAGTAAATATTATCAAGTCTCTTTATTACATTCAGATGACCAAGGTTGAGAAACACACTCGGGATCCTGTGCCTGTGGTATCAACACATATTAAAAAACAAATTTCCACGCCGCGTCTATCTGTCTGTCTGTTCGCGATAAACTGAAAAACTACTGAACAGATTTTCATGCGGTTTTCACCAACAGACGAGTGATTCTCGAGGAAGGTTAGGCGTATAATTAGTTAAGGTTACCCGTGCGTAGAGGGGGCGGGTCGCTAATCTTTTCTAATATCTTCGTACATTATGTTCCCTAACTTTAGTTATCAGTATATTGGTGGGTTTCTGTGTATATTTATTTATTTAAAAACTTTATTGCACTAAAATTAATAAATACAATTGGCGGACTTAAATCCATCAAGGCTTTATCTACCAGTCAATCAGTACGCCATGCGTAAAGTGAGTGAGTAGGTGCCCAAAGCGGTACAGATATATAGTAATTTAACTAAATAGCAAATTCTAATAATACAAGACGTGGTAATAAATAATATATCATCATCATCATCATCATATATTTAAGAGTATGACTCTTGTCGGTGGAGCAATCACAATATATACTATATCAATATTTATACAATTTATTGTAAGGCCTTTATCTATAAGAAACTCTTTATCTTTATTTTTAAATAGCAAATAAATAATTTCTTGCTAGCTTTCTAAAGATAAAGCAATTTGTGATTTTCGAATATCTAAAGGAATTTCATTTCAGAGCCGCGCTGCCGGGGTCTGAACAAATTACTGCGATGAGGTGAAATATTGAGACGAAAATTACTAGTATTTAATAACCAGGTGTCTAGACGCAAACTACAAGTAGTATCTCACCATAAGCGCGATGCAGAGCCCTCGGAAGATGTCGAGCGAGCGAAGCCGCGAGCGCGCCGGCGAGCGCGGCACGCTCACCTCCGTCGTCAGCACTCGCGTCTCGGAGCCTAGCTCGTTGTCCTCTCTGGAATATTATATGTATCTGTTTAGGTTTACAGGGTAACCTAACAGAAATACGTCGAAAACCAATATATCATCATCATATCAGCCGGAAGACGCCCACTGCTGGGCATAGCCCCCCCCCCACCCCAGGGATCCAGGGATCTCTGCAAAGGCCGGTCTTGTGATCTTTACCAGATCGTCGGTCCACCCTCCGGCTCATACTTGCCACTTGAGATCCTTTCATCCCCACAACTGATTAATTCTGCGAAGTACGTGACCTATATACATATATACATGAAAGCAGCATAATAAGCAGCATAAGAGCATAATTTTCTTAGCCGTGTGATGACCGGCTGATTAGCAAACTCTGAATGACTATTACAAAAAAAAAAAAATTAATATTACAAGATATAGTTAAAAGATTCCTTCACTTCAGTTGAATTAGAAATACATGGCCATCAGTCACGCAATGCGTTTAGATACGCGAGCAATGACCCAAAGTCTATAGCTACTCAGCGCAGGGATATCTGATAGGCACATCGTATATATCTCAATCATAATAATATTTAGGCAAGGGGTGCTAATTCGCTCTCGAGCCTATGCAACCACTCCCAGGGTTCCCAGCGAAAGATTTTGGTCGATTTCAGCACAACAACGAGCTCGCCACTCGTTAGGCGTGCCTCCTACTCCTGTCAGCCAAGCAAGGCTAGTAAAGATAGCTGGCACCAGCTGCATGCGGAAGGCACAGGGCCAGCCTTTGTGGAGATCTCTGGGGGAGGCCTATGCCCAGCTGTGGGTCTTTCGGCTGATACGATGAAGCAAGGCTGACCATATTTCATCCCAAGATAAAAATGTTCTTCGATATAAAAACAACTACATATACCAGTGAAATAGATGCCTTACAATGTAAACAAAATATCCGAAAGCTATTTTAAAACACCAGTCACACCCGTGTGACCACTCTACATGCAGTCAGGCAATATTTGCATACCTGCGATATAAAACGCATGAAAATAACATTAGCAAGTTGAGATAAAAGCCAGTTTTGTATATTAAAACTATTTGCAGAAAAACATTGGAGCGCGGAGTGTGGTCGGTGCACTCTTGTAAGGCATGTGAAGGTAATGGACAGAGTATAAACAACAGTGTTTATATTATTATTCACTTAAAAGCAATCGGCTCGCTGGCAGACGATCGACTGCAATTACCTTTGCGACTACTGAACTTCCAGCTATCGTGGTACCTGGCAGAGAGGCAAGGTCAAAAGTGTCATGATCGTTATCAGCTGCAACCCGTAACATGCTCGATTATTGCTGTACTTGAGCCTCCTTCATGTTAGTGTAGGGTTTTGCATAATCTCCGCATTCGGGAATCGTTTGGCAATGGTTGAAAATACACAACAGATTGCGGTGCTCCTATTCCTACCTTATGCGCTTATTACATTTCAATAAATTCAGTTGTCTAAATTCAGAAGCAAAAAGCGTGAGAGCAAGTTAAAATTTAATGTATAGTTTATAAAATAAGGTCAATTTTTGTATCACTTATTACAAAGTTTCGCGTCGCTCCGCTGTTCAAAAGACGTGATACAAAAATGAACATTATTTTATGAGCTATACCTTCCACTTCGATTTGCTCAAACGCTGCTTGCTTCTAAATTTAGACCGACTGAATTTAGCCAAATTTAATAAGCGCATTAGTCCGACGTTTCTCCGATAAACATAACTTTGGAATCTTCAAGTAAATGTAAACCTCATGGTCGTTTACTATAAGGTAAGATGAGTGACTAAAGTTGGAGAGGCTGTCGACCTAGCTGGAGGTCTAAGCAGACCCTAGCTGCTAGGACCTCCTCAGACCTGAAGAAAATACTGAAAATATTATGGTAAAACCTACTAATATGGAGAAACTTCAAGTCTAGCAGTGGACTGTTATAGGCTGTTGATGTCTTATCATCATCATCATCAGCCTATAAAAGTCCACTCCTGGACATTGACTTCCCCCATTAAACGCTAATGCACCGTGTTATGTGTGAAAACAAACCTGGTAAACCACGAAGCGATTCTTCTGCCGGTCGCCAGTCGTTTCCCGATCCCCTTGACGACGTACCACAGCGTCGCCATCGACAGGAGCACCACCACAGCCGTCAGGATGGGCAGGTACGCGGCGTCAGGCTCGGCCGTCATCCGCGGCACGCATTCGTTGGTCAAATCGCTGGTGAGGTTTAAGGTGTACTGGCCGAACTCGGCGAATTGGAACGTGCCTGCGAAGGGAATGGAATTGGAATAACTTGGAAAGTAAGCAATGGAACGGGTGAGCGACACGAAATTTGGATACCTGTAGAAACTGTCTGTTTACATGCATTGTTCGACTTGAGTGGTTCAGTTGGTTAACATGCTGGTCTGCCACGCAGAGGTCCCGGGTTCGATGCCCGGTCGGCAGAAATTGAAATAATATTTTTTTTATTTCTGTTACGAGTTTGGGTGTTTATGTATAGCAAGTACGTATTTATAAGTAGTTTATCCGGTTTCTGGCACCCATAACACAAGCTTTGCTTACTTTAGGGCTAGATGGCGCTGTGTGAATTGTTCAAGCATATTTTGTTATTGCAGATGTCTGTCTGTATCAAATCGTAGCTTTCGAACCATTCCCAAACTATCTTTTCCGAGTTAAGTGAATTTGGATATAAGAAGATATACTCCAAGTATCAAGGTCACTCATCTCATTAAGGCATGGTAGCCGCACGAGTAGTAAAATATCTCATCTTCGCGTCAATGTCCCGGTTGTGCTCTCGCACGCGAGGGCCCCCGGGCAACCATGACAGATTAATTTTATTATATGAACTCGCCAGGCATTCTTGAACGCCATCTCACTTGGTGCTAGTCAGGCATGCTGGTGAACAGTTTATTCACTCTAGCCTTGAAAGCGCCCAGATTATAACGATTAGGGAACACACTCGTAGACAACGTGTGCCATTCGTTTGCCATTTGCATAATAACTATAGAATCAAAGCGGTTTGTGTTGATAGCCGGAAGACCCGCGACCGCGATCGTCGTACACATGTTTCGCACAGTACGACGCGTACAGGCGCGCAGCACTATGCCTAGAGTGCTTGATGCTAATCGTTGCAGCTTAGCATCAATCCATGGCGGGTCACAAATTATGCTCTTTGCACGAATCCAAAGCGGCCAGTTGGTATTTGGCTGAACCATCATAGAGCTGGCAACTGGCAGCAGTAGCTACTCCATGCAGGAAAGAACTTGTACTTTATACATATAATAGAAGCAACTGCATTGAAGTAAAGTACCGGTACCGTATGGCCTTCAAGAGGATACCAAGTTTATTGCCTGTTTGCTTTGCATTCTATGTAGTGACCGAAATTGAGATTGATAGATAGCTCAACACCATGAGCTGTAGTTTGTCACGGAAGTCGGAACGTCACGGAATTCGGAACGAAAATAATTTGGCGGAAAACAAACACGCATGTGTTTTGGTAGTGTTGAACGCCACCAGAGTGGTTTTTCCCCAATCGGAGACCGCCTTGACGGCTTCGTTGGCAACCATTGCGTTTTGACAAGACTGAATGACGTCCCTGTTGGCTTTTGCCAGACTGTGGTTACTACAGTAATCACTTTTATTTATACACTGTATTGTGTGTGAGCCTGTGTCACAATCTTTCAATAGGTGGTTTTGTGCAATAAAGAGTAATTACTAATACAGTAGGTGGAGCGACTGCCATCTGACCTCCATGACCCTGTTAACAGGGGAATCTGACTGTTGGATCATGAATCATTCACTCTCCTGTATGTGCAAGTTTCCTCAACATGTTTTCCCCATCGTAAAAGCATCAGTTTATGTTCAAGTAATGTAGTTGTGGCGGCTCAATAGTAAATACTTAGTACTTTTCAAGTTTGTTTTTTATTTATCGAAACGCGTCGTGTGCCTTCTGTCTATGTGACAACGAAAATTAAATTATCACTATTAATATCATTCACTAATCAGATCAGTAATGTTCTCAAAGCTGGGGTCCGAAGTGGTAAGAATAAAAGGAGATGTATGAAAAGAGTTGTGGATATATGCGAGGCTAGGGAGTTGTGTCAGGACAGAGGAAAGTGGCGGTCCAATAGTCTCTGCCTACCCCACCTGTGGGGCACCGGGGCGAGCTTTATGTATGTGTGCATATATGTATGTAATATCACTTACAAAACCTTATAAGGTACCTTCTGATTCCATCCATTCCTAGACACACAACTCACAAAAGTCAAGTGGTACATGGCGGCAATGGAGTTTAAACCCAGTACCTGGGCTAGGCTACCAAAGCTACACAAGTAGTGAAACAGCAGCCGGTCAATGGTACACACTGTTTACGTAAAAGAATCAGTGACTCATTGTTGAGCAATGTGATTTACTACACATACACACTATAATACTTTCTTAATTTGTATTTTTGCATTTGACACAATGCAAACCTGGTGGGTTACTTAGTATACAGAAAAAAAATATATATATTGTGCAATAACTATTCATTAACAACTATGCAAGTTTCTATCATAGTTAAGTTGAACTTCAAGATAAGTATTACCTCAAGGAACATCCACCAATACCAAATAGATCAGCAGTGAAATACCTACTGCATAATATTATTCCTTTTACTACGGATTGAAAACTTGTTAATCACCATTTACTCATTGTGTAATCAAATACTACACTCAAAACTGTATGTGCTGGAATAATGACCCTTTCGCAGAACTGGTTGTTATGTACACTGGCTGAAATTATCAAGGTATACAGTAGAGCATTCTAGGCATTGACATTATGATACTGCTTTGAAATGCAGCTCCAGTCTCAATAAGTCTTTACTTTTAAATTTTCAATGATTTATGCAATGGATTTTTAGATAGTTGCAATATGTAGTCTTTGTTACCATTTTTGTATGCAATAAACGATTAAATAAAATATATAAATACATCCAACATTAATTTGCAAGCCTATCTTCAGTACCTACTTTTTGTGGTCCAATATCGGTATAGATCTTTGAGAATGTGTGAGTCATTGCCATTATGTTTATGTATTATATTGAGGCTTTTCCTGTGAGTTCATCCACATAAATTTTTTTTATGTTACAGACCAACTCCTGTGAGAAGCACATTCTAGGCCATAAGTTACATTACTGCCAAATTTCATCAATGCGTGAAACAGTAACACACAAGCAAACAAACATCCTTACAAACTTTCATTTTAGCATCTAGCTCTGAATAATTAATAAATAAAATCTAGAAAATAAATAAATATGCTTGGACAATTCACATGGCACCATCTAGCCCCAAAGTAAGCAAAGCTTGTGTTATGAAAACTGCTAAACTACTGATATATTTTTAAAAGCATACTTATACTGCATACTTATAACACTGTGGGTGTTATAACCCACCCTTAACAGAAATTAAAATTCATACTAAATCTAATTAAAAAAGAAAATGAACCTAAAACACCTAAATCATCAAGCACAGAAAATGAACTTTATTTGCTATTTACTCTACAAAACAGTGCATGTCAACCATGTGACATATAGCTTTATCTATATAATAAATTGTATTTGTTTGACCTCGTAATGGCTCAGCTACAAGATATGGCGCTTATGTTTAATTAGATTAACTTCCGTCATGTGTTGCACACACATGACTCTAGAGCACACTTTATTAGCTTCTTTTTTTATAAATATTATTGAAATAAGTACAAAAATCTCTTTTATTAATACTTTGTGATCTGGGCTTCTCTTGGTGCCAGATTTTCACAGACGATTTGGAAAATTAATGACAGATAAATCAGATTTTGCATTATACCCACAGATTTTGTTATGCATTTTGTAAAATCTTCTATGGGTAACTTTTAGGTGAAACCTAGCCCACATAAACTTCTATGAAACTTTGTAAGTCAGATTCCCAATTGTTACTCACTGATTCTCTATTGTTATTGTTACTGATAGTGTTTCTGTTAGTGAACATTGTTAAACATATGTCATTAATGAGCAAATGTTTTGTAAAGCTGGAGTATGAACAAAGAAACGACTAAGTTATATTATTACGTAGGTAGGTACAAACCATTGCATAGTTGTCCAGTGGAAGATTCAAATCCATAGCGCATTGGGCTCGATGTGTCTACAACCAGCGATGTAGTGAAGTCGAACTTGGAAAATTCTTGCAGGACACAGTGCTGGCAAACATCATATTGAGCCCAGAGAGTAACTTCTTTCTCTGTAATCACTTTAAAACATGCTTGGTCGAATCTCAGCGTAGATCCGCTGCAGTCTCTTATAAAGGATCCTACATTACTAAACACCTTTGAGTTCTCATGAACTTCATCCATGGCTATAACATGGATGGAAGGTATGATCTATCAACGATTATTCAGCACACACACGGTTTATTTTCGCAAAATAAACGCATACACCACAAAAACAATCGCAAAACAAAACTGTCCGTCAGTCAGCAGTGAATGAATGAATGAGTCATCATTTTTTTTTATTTTCGCGGCTCGGGTACAAAACTGAAAGAACAAAAGGAAAGAACGAATGAATTAGGGAAGCATTCTTATAAATGAACAGAATCGATCGATTCGACTAATATTGTTTCGCAGATAAAGAACTGAATGCAAAAAAACCTTCAGCGTCATTAAAAATTTCAATGAATTTCGCATTGACATTTAATGTCAATGCGACATTCGTTATCATTATTGATAGGCAAGTTTAGACCGTGCCTCTCTTTTAGAATTTCTATTCTTAAGAAATCCACAATGGAACCGAAAGTTAATTTACGTGACGATCCAGCTTACCAGAAGCTACAAGATTTCTATAGCCTGAATGGTCAAAAGTTTAATATTCAACAACTTTTCCAACAAGATCCTCAGCGATTCAAGAAGTTTAGGTATTTTATTATTTTTACTATTTTTATGTATTAAATAGAGTGCCCAAGTTATTTTAACGTACTTGGAATGATTTTTATAAGTTATTTTAGTAATCTCATCATATCAGCCAGAAGACGCCCACTGCTAGGCATAGGCCTCCCCCAGAGATTTTCACAAAGGCCGGTCCTGTGCTTTTCGCATTTACCTGCGATCCTTACTAGGTCGTCAGTCCACCTTGTGGAAGGCCTACCCACGCTGCGTCTTCCGGCACGTGGTCGCCACTCGAGAACTTTACTGCCCCATCGGCCATTTGTTCTTCGAACTATGTGCCCTGCCCACTGCCACTTCAGTCTGGCAATCTTTAGAGCTATGTCGGTGACCTTGGTTCGCTTGCGGATCTCCTCATTTCTGATTCGATCGCGCAAAGAGACTCCGAGCATAGCTCTTTCCATTGCCCTTTGGGTAATAGTAAGCTTTCTTATAAGGCCCACAGTGAGCGGCCACGTTTCAGTTCCGTAAGTCAACACTGGCAACACACATTGGTCAAAGACCTCCGTTTTGAGACATTGCGGTAATTGGGACGAAAATATATGGCGTAGCTTCCCGAATGCTGCCCAACCGAGTTGGATTCGTCGATTGACTTCTTTCTCGAAGTTGGACCTACCTAACTAAACTATTTGTCCTATTTAGTAATCTAACCCGATTATTTTGTTCAATGTATTAGTTTCGTAAAGTTATATCATATTCAATTTTTAAAACACTCAAAGGTCAAACGAACTTTCATTTCAGTCAGTTCAAGTTCATATTCAATTTTAAGAACGAATTTCTAGATGGCTTCACTTATTATTTGGTAGCAATTTTGGTTGGACAATGCTGCTTGCTTTTGTTTATGTAACCTTTTCTAAACTCATTTTAACTCAATATTTTAGTGTTATTTATACACACTGTTGTTATATACACTTAAAACTAATTAGAAATTGTACACAAATTAAAAAAAAAATTACAAATAAAAAACAGTCTCTAAATTGCTGCCTTGCGGAAGTGTCCCCATAAGGCTATCAGCGTTACCTCTCTGAATTGTCAGAATTATACACTGACCGAGGTAAGCGCCAGCACGTGGGTCTCCGGTAGATTCAATTAGACGGGTAGATATCTCATGGAACATCTTTTTGGCGCTAGGGCCCCAAGGTCCTAACGTTTCCACCCCAAACGGCGCAAATAAATAACCATGACCTAGGGATCCATATTTGCGTCGCTTGAGGTCCTCCGTCGAAGAAGCAGCCGCGCCAGCGTTGGCCGAAGTAGCTCTAATGTGGATGGGATCTTAACGATCTCCGTTCCCTTATTGCGGAGTTCAGTACCATCGGTTTAGAACTAAATTTTAGTAAATGTGAGAAAGATGAAAGAAATGATATAATCGCGCAGTTTAACTCATTGGCACCAAACATTAAAATTCAAAACAAGAATTCTCTTTCCCTTTAAGGTGCCCCAATACTTCCTGAATCGATTTCACCCCTTATTGATTCCCTAACTTATAGTAGGTTCAACAGCTTACATGACCGGCTTTTAAAAATCCGCCATCACCATAATCCGCTTTTGTTTATTCGCTCCAAACGCCATGTACATACTCCGCTGTAGTCCCATGTGGAAATACCCCCCATCTTCTTTCTTCCCTTGACGCCTCCATACAAACCGCCCTATCATCCATCCTCAACTGTCATTTTGATGCCCGTTCCTGGACCCAGGCTTCCCTGCCTATCCGGTTTGGAGGTCTGGGTATCCGCAAAATTTCTGATTTATCGCTACCAGCTTTCCTGTCTTCCATACATAGCACGCACACCTTGACAACGAAAATTATCTCTCCAGGAATGCATGGTCTATCATCTGCCCCAACGCCGATATTCCCGCCAACCCTAACTCCCAAAGGCTTTGGGACGAGCCACTCTGCAGATTGGCCTTCTCCACTCTCTTAGAAACTTCGGCCAATACTGCAGATCGAGCTCGTCTTCTCGCCGTTTCGGAGAGGGAGGCGGGATATTAGCTTCATGCGATCCCATCACCCAATACGGGTACTTTGCTCACCGGAGCTACACTGTCACTGTCAGTGTGCTTGCGACTGGGCCTGAAGGTAAATGAACTGCATCGTTGCCACTGCGGAAGTATTGTAGATATCCTTGGACACCATGGCCTCTCGTGCCAGCGAAGTGCTGGTCGTATGTCGCGCTACGCCAATCTCAACGATGTCATCCGCCGTCCCCTTGTCACCATCAACATGCCAGCTGTACTAGAACCCAATGGGCTGGCTCGGGATGACGGCAAGAGGCCTGACGACGGCATGACGCTCGTTGCTTGGTCACAAGGCCGGCCTCTGGTGTGGGATGCGACCTGTGTAGATACCTTGGCCCCATCCCACATTAGAGCTACCTCGGCCAATGCTGGCGCGGCTGCTTCTTCGGCGGAGGACCTCAAGCGGCGCAAATATGGATCCCTAGGTCATGGTTATTTATTTGCGCCGTTTGGGGTGGAAACGTTGGGACCTTGGGGCCCTAGCGCCAAAAAGATGTTTTTATTTATGATGATGATTTAAATTTTCACCTTAATGCATGTCGCTGAGCAGTCAGTTGAGCAATACAGGTGCCTCTGTAGATTCTGTGCAGTCCAATAAGTGTTCCCGATACCTCCGTATACACGATGGTAAAGCACATAAGACCGGTTCGCAGGGCCCCCAACAAGTACCACAACCTTCCACTTCAACATCTTCCAACACCCCTCCGGACGGCTGCGCGATTTGGGAGAGACTAGGCGTCCTAAAAAGTTCCAACACTCTAATTAAGAGGATACCACGCGGTGCTCGCACTTCGGTAGCGTCTAGCCTCTCCCAAGTAATCCGCAAGGTCGTATTCGGCAGACAAACAGATGTGCGGGGCATCTGATGGAAAATGGTCACCGCCGCCTATGCACATCAGCAACACCAGGGGCGCTACCAATGCGTTGCCCGTCACTAAGGAAACCTCTAATATACATCTAGAACGATCCAATTAAATCTGTCCAGTAGTTTTTGAGTTTATTCTCAATTTATTGATTGAGTAGGTAGAATAATATTATAGGGTCGTATCTGTAATGTCGCATTCTATGACTTAGCAGCCTCCCCCCGCATCTCTCGCACGTGACAGGTTGGTACAATATTTTTGTATGTGATGGCTGCTCTATTACGTTAGTAAACTTTATCTCTATGGCTAAAATAGGTGGGTAGTTAAAATATTTTTGCCATTTTGAGCACCTACACAATGAAAATAATAATTTGGAGATTTATCAGTTTCTTTTTACACAAATATTAAGTTCCACATTCAATGCTCCTTGGCACACTATTCTGTGCTATAAGCTTCCAAACAATTATTATCACTAGGTACCCAAATACAAATAACCATTCTACCTACTACCAATTTAAAAGTTTAAAGGTTTCGCCACCTTCTGATAAAGTTCCAGATAAGTAGTCACAATCCTCTGATTTAAAACTTATTCTTGTGAAAAAGTTTACCAACTAAATTATATTCATGTCTATCTGTACCTGGCATACAAAGTGTTGAACTGATCGCTAAGTTACCAGATTCTTTACCTTGTCAGATATACCTTGTTAGTTCTAAGTTTTTTTTTAATGTGTTATTGGACCAAATAAAGATACGTCTATGTCTATGTCTATATATGAAAAGAATTGTTAAACAAAAATCTGATTGAATTGACTGTTTATCTGCTGAAGTTTGTCATAACCTAGTAAATACGTACCAATGACAACTTAAAAACGAAATTCTGCTATCAAATTTCCTGTCATTAGTTCTGTAACGGTTGCATGGAAGAGATCTTTTGTAGCGATAAGGCCGCCCTTGCTCAGATGACATATTCCTATTGTAAGTGATATTATTTATAGCTGAAATTGTTATGTTTTAAGCAATGAGGACTTTTTCGTCTCCAAAACATTAGTCACCTTGTAGGACACCCGTAGACTGGAAAATGGGCAGCAGCGTTTCCCATTGTTATATTTATTACACTGAGATCTTCAACCCGCTTGCCAAGCATGAATATCATGGAAATATTTTCTCCCCTCTCGTGGGAGAAGCCCCGAGTCCTACAGTGGATTTTTATGGGCTATGATGATGAGCAATACCGTGTTCTATTTATATCTCAATAACCTTCCAGCCTCCGCATCCCGACTCCCAACGATGGTGAGATCCTGCTGGACTACTCCAAGAACCGACTGGACGGTGCCGCTTTCGCGCTGCTTCTCAACTTGGCAAGGCATCGCGGGGTCGAACAGGCGCGGGACGCCATGTTCAGAGGTATAAGAAAGCCGTGTCTATCTAAATAAATAATAATAAATATATGCTTGGACAAATTCACACAGCGCCATCTAGCCCCAAAGCAAGCAAAGCTTTTGTTATGGGTGCTAGATAACACTTTTTTTTTAAGTTTAGGTACATTTATTATACATATTATGTTAAACGGGACTCATATATGACGTACCTTTTCCATTTCGTTAGCGTTACACCCACCATGGTCACGAGAAGACTGCAGTGGAGAGGTGACAGCTGCGGTGATGTGCGGGTAGACTTCCTACCCTCACACGGATGCGGGTAGGCGTACCACCCTCACATAGAATTGTCAGTTTGTTGTTGATCCGCACACTCACGATGTCCACGGATACATTTGACGATTTATCTTTTGTCTTAAAGTCATTCATTTTGCACACCACTGGGTTCCATGACGCCGAAAGCTTATATCCGTCTTCCCGATTGAAAATTGTATACTTTTTAATTTCCATCGCTTTCCGAACTATACGAGGATAATATTGCGGTCGGTGGATATTGAGATGTCAGCAGGCACAAAAATAATTTTCTGGAATTTTTGTGTCTATGCGCGCATCATAGCGCTACCAAATTATCCAATTTTGAACAAACAGACTAGCTACACTAGTCGTCGGGTAATAGGTAATACACGTTGACTAGTTTCGGCTTCGCTTTTGTGTAAATACGAAGCGTGTGAATACACGTTAGGGACAGAGACGACGCTCTACGAAGCCGAACTAGCCGATATGTATAGCTCATAATACTCGATTATTATCACCAATTAATTTTACACGCATTCGCCTACGTGCTCAGCTACAAGGTATGAACTAACAATGTACTATTAATTAATTGCCGTGACCTCCCAGGTAATTTATTTGAGTCAGTAAGAAAGTTTATTACCTCAAAATTCAAGAGGTAAATGTACTTTATTTACTTTAATAAAGGAGGCTCCACTGTATTTACTTGATCTCCTAATCCTGGATAATGTCAAGGCGGAGCCCGAGCCCTCGTGCGCGAGAGCATAACCGGGACGTAACGCCAAGATGAAAACTTTATGAAGGAAACATAAATGTTCTTGGTTAATACATTCAACCTTAGTCACTGTTCCCCACGGTTCACTGTTATCCATGCTCTCCTATACCATACACAAAATGAAAAGGTATTGTATAAATTCAAATTATGGCCCGGCCGGGAATCGAACCCGGGACCTCTGTGTAGCCCCGCAACCAACCAAATGAACCACCCAGGTCGTCAATACTGTTTAAATTAGAATTGCGGCTGCGGTATTCTATAAGGTGGAGCCTCCACCTGGACACCACTTTAGTCGGGTTGCAATTCTAACGGGATACATACGCCGCTATTGCGCTTATTATACAGGCTGTCCCAAAGAAAGTCCAGAGATAGAGCACCCCTTGAGGTATCCGAATCACCCCCATGTATGTTCCGCGATTTTTCATACTTTTCGAGTTATGACGTTTTTTCTGAATTTTTGATAAGTTTCGACTTACAAACTTAAATCTTTCAAAACATTTCTTTTTGCAACTGAATCATCTTGAATTGTTCTTTTATGCTTGAAATAATCAGCTTCATAACTTTGATGAAAATCATGAAAATATTGGTTAAAAGTCAAAAATTTACGGTTGATGAATTATGATCTAAATTTTTAACTTGTAATAAAAAATTTAAACAGGTGATTTCAAAATTCCTAAGTATGTCTCAAGAATTTTCCAGACTCTCAGCATTCATAATTATTAAAAAAAAGTAGCACTTGATGGGCTACTTTGGCTAAAATCGGCCTTCAAAGACTGCAAAGTGGAAAATTCTTGAAATTTGCCAAATTTGCAATCAGATAATTACAAATTTTTTTTGGCAAATTCGTTATCGCAGATCATTTATTCGCACCTTACCTTTTTTACCTGCCAAACAAACAATGGACCGAGAGGATAAAAGACCGAATTATTGCTATCTCTCTCACTCTCATTGGAAAGAGGAGATTGCAAAGAATGGTAATCATGGAATTTCATTTTAAGCGATGTGGAGTTTTCAACATCCACAATTATCATTCATGGAATATTCAAAACCCACACCTGACACGGGAATCCAATTTTCAAGACCAATTTAGCGTCAATTTATGGTCAGGCATCTTAAGCGGAGAGCTGATTGAACCGTTCGAACTACCTGATCGACTGAACGGCGAAGCCTATTTGCAATTTCTACGAAATGATCTTGACAACTTATTAGAAGATAATAAATATCATAATAAATCTACTAACGTCAATGGACAGCACGCCTTCTACCAGCTTATACATCAGGGGACCAGGTGGGTAGACCACTAGTGTAGAACCTAATTTTTTTTTATAAATGGGCTAGCCAGTCATTTGACCGCCACCTCACCATAGTAAGTGACGATGCGGCCGATGATGGAGCTTGCCTGTCTAGGTACAGCCTATTCACTCTAGCTTTGAAGGCAATAGAATAGAATACATTTATTTACACACAACAACACCACAAACACTTAACATAATGGCTTAAAAGGGTTTGAATCACTGCAGGAATTATTCGAGGTCAGTGGCTCGAATCCGTAGCATTCACTGCTACGGATTCGAGCCACTGACCTGACAAATAAAAAAAGTAATAAGGAAAAAGCAAGGTTATATAAAAATGCACAAATAATAAAAAAACAACATGAAATTATGAAACAACTGGACAAACATACATGAATAGAAGAAAAATGAAGATACGTATATGAGAAAAATGAAGGTAGGTAGATAATAGGTTTTGTGGTGGTTCACTGCACATGTTATCGGGTTTAAAACAGCGGTTAGTATTATTTTTAGCTCCATATTTCGACGCAGTTGCATGCTTCATGGTCACGAGTCGTGGTAATAACTCTGATAACATGTGCGCTTGAAGTGTAAGAGGAAATTTATTTGAGATAATCCTGGCCCCTCCGCCAGGCTGATCCCGTGCGAGTTCATAGCACCGGCCCAGACCCACAACCCGATTGCGGGAGGCGTGCACCACAAGATCCTGCTGGCTAATTTTTTGGCGCAAACTGAGGCTCTCATGAAGGACAAGACTGAGAGTGAGGTAAGCGGCTTTCGTTTTTAAATTTTATTTACTTAAGCAAAACCAACAGCAACGATTACAATATAAAATATACTGGCAGCACAGTGCCAATTTTGCTGCCAGAGCAACGTGTTATAGAGTTGGGTAATGCATTGGCAATACTGATGTTGTTGCTAATGTCTATAGGCAGTGGTGACCGCTTTCCATCAGGTGGCCGGCTTGCTCGTTTGCCTACAGTAAGACATAAAAAAAAATTACAGGTTTCCACCAATAGAAACTAGATAAACTAATACATATTTAACTAAAAGTTAAGCATACCGAACAGTCAGCCAGTTTTTTGGGCGGTAGGTGTAGAAAGACTAAACGTGTTTTACTGCACTGCTATTTATTTGAGATTAAAAATTATTTATAAACGTAATTTCTACTTACTGCGCTCTTAAATGGTATAATCAGAGTCACATCTTTATGAGCCGGTAACATTTTTCACCATTCCAACACTTTTTCAAAAAATTTGGAACACCATGGACAATATTGCACAACTGAAGAAGGATTTGGCCGAGACTACACAGTTCTTCAAAGAGAAGATGGCGGAATTTGAAAACTCACGGACTACACAATCACCGAGTGGTAATAAGGATCCTGTGGCACAGAATAGCAATACTGCAGAGGCCAACCATTTTCAAGACTTTAAGGCACTGATACGGAAAACTGTCACTGGTATGCACAAACAAATGGAGTTAATACTGCAAACACTTGATAATATGGAGATGAGATCCCGTGCTAAGGTGCTGTTGCTGCATGGACTACCTAAAGAAGATGACGAGGACCTCTCCTTGCGGGTGGCCAAACTGTGCGTGGACTCGCTTCAAATATCTGCAGTGACTTCCCTTTCCTTCTCTGCTTGCTTCAGGCTGGGTAGGACTATTGAGACGGATAAGCCACGCCCTACTCTGATCCGGTTTACTAATTCACAGACTAGGTATGATGTCTGGTCCGCTAAGAAGAAATTGAAGGGCTCTGGCTGGACACTGTTTGAGTTTTTGACCAGCGTAAGGCATGCTGTTTTCTTGGCTGCTCGTAAGGCGCTGGGAATTAGCCGATGCTGGACCAGTGATGGAAGAGTAGTGGTGGTTGGAGCGGATGGATCACGCAGCAGGGTGGTGACGATGACTGAACTGCAATCATTTCTGTCAAAGGACTCCAATATCAAGTCCAGTGCATCCCCCACTGCCACAGAAAAATCGTCTGTTGTGACGGCGAAGTCCAGCAATGGGAAGTCCAGTGACGGGAAGACTAAGCCCGCTAGGGGTGGCACCCGTAGCCGTAGGGCAGTTCCTTCCAGACCTACAACCAGAAAGTAAAAACATGTTGTTTACCTACTATATAAAGTGGTATGTACTTTAATTTTGCTTTGCATTGCTTTGCTTGCCATAGTAAGCAGGGAACATAACTTATCTATACAGGGTGTTTCATAATATATGTATAAAGCCGTGAACTGGATGGAGTGCTAAACGTATTAAAACGAGAGGTACAATTATTTTTTTCGTGCGTGGAATAGTTAGCGAGAAAATGACTATCGAACTTTTTCTTTTTCAATGTCGATATTGACATTTTGAAAACGAAAGATCGCATCTCTAGAAATCAGTTGTAATAGGTCACTTAAGATCAATCAACCGAAGACTACAAATTTACCAATTACAGATAGGATATAGGTTTTGTCTCTTTAAGTCTTTCTGCCTACCGTTTCATATGAGTTTTAAAATTCAATCTAAAGATCACTACGATCAATACCTTAAGTGACTGATTAATAAAATTATTATCACAAACAGCTCGTGAGCAGCCTGGCACAAAAACAAGACATTTCGATGTTTGTTTCTACTTTAATTTTTTCGTTTTATTTTTTTGCCTTCAACACAATGTTCGCACCTAGGTACATAGTCGAAAAACTTATTGCGAAAACACAATAAACATTATAGAGTAAGATCCCAGAGCGATCAGACATAACTTATTTTCACATGGATGAAACCTTAGGTTCTCAGTAGCGTCTCGTGTACTTTAAATACCTGCGTGTTTGTGGAGCTTGCCCTGTGACACCTGGGCAGGTACTAGGTGAGAAAGGTAACTAAAAATAAGAGTTATTTAACTTAAATTTGTATGGCTGATTTTTATACAGGGTGTTTCATAATATATGTATAAAGCCGTGAACTGGATGGAGTGCTACACGTATTAAAACGATAGGTACAATCATTTTTTTCTTGCGTGGAATAGTTAGCGAGAAAATGACTATCGAACTTTTTCTTTTTCAATGTCGATAATGACATTTTAAAAACGAAAGACCGCATCTCTAGAAATCAGTTGTAATGGGTTAATCAACCGCCGACAAACGCCCCGCCCCGCCACGGGCCGAGGCGAGCCGGCCTGTGGCGGTGCCTTTGATCTAAGGCGCGGCTTCCATTGACGAAATTTACCTACTTTCATGTCGTGTTCGTTCATTCGATTTAGTTGTTCACTTGAAATAGAGCTGCGCTTCAACGTAGTCGATATGATTATTTTTCTTTAAAAACGAAGATTTTTTAATGAAAATTAAAATTCAATGTCCGGATAATTTGAAGTCGCTAGTGTACTCTTTGCAAGCTATACTTTAACACCCTTTCGGCTTTATACATGTATTACGTAACACCCTGTATATACTTTGTAGAACATTATACTGAACTAGTATCAGATGTCTCAGACACTTTTCATGGGCCAGAACTTTTGTCAGACGCTTTAAAGCTCAACAAAAAATAAATAAACTTTACTTATTTTTACATGTCTGACTTTTACATAATAGGTTGGGGAGAAAGTTTCTTCGCATTTTATATGAAAATTCAAAACATTTTTTAATACATTTTACATTTAACTAAAGTATGTAGGTACCATTTTGTTCGATAACTTTTTGCCATCTTATAGGTAGGGACATGATCCCATTGCTATAGAAGTGAACTATTAGTAGGCAAAAAAGTCACAGCTTGATTTCGCGTCTGCGCCATATCTTCTATTGTATCATGACTGAAGCAGGTGGACTAGGTACGGGATACTGATATCATAGGGTGTCCAAAAATTTTAATATTTTTGCAAAGTGTGGTTGACAACAAAAGTACAGGATATTGTTGTTACACTTTTTGGCCTATTTTTTCACATAGTCTACATCCCGTTGAATGCATGTGGTGAGCCTTGGCACAAGTTTATGCACTCCTCGAAGAACTTTTTCGCCAGCTCCGAAATAAGGAAATACGTATGTATGTAATCTCTTTATTGCATCAATTTATAACATTACAGGAAATAAAAATACAGTTTATAATTCAAAGGCGAGCTTATCCCACAACGGGATTTCTTCCAGCTAACCTTTGATAAGCCGAGAAGACCTTTGATGAGCGGTGAAGGCAATCAAGAGTAAAACAATTAACTATAACGAATATAACCCCATATATACATATGAGGATGTAAATATTGGCAGACTATATACTAATCAAATACTAATATCAGTACATAAATTAACATAAATAATTGTAATATAATAAATAAACCTATATAATATATATAATAAATAAAGATCATTCATCAAGTTTTAAGAAAAATTTCTTTACGAGATCCTTGAAGGTGACAGGTGTGCAAGCGAGTTGAACATCTTCAGGTAGCGCGTTCCACAAGCGAGCCGCATACACCTTGAACGATTTCCCGTAACTAGCCGAATTAAACGAGGGAATATCCAGCTGAAGCTCTCTGCGGAGGCGCAGTCGAGGGTCAGCGGACGGGCGGAAGCTGAACCATTCCCGCAAGTACTCGGGCGCATTAGAATGATTAATTATTAAGACGTCATTTCAGTACCTACCTATTTAATAGTAATAATTAAATTCTGCTCATGTATGAATTTAAGAAGGTGAATATTCAATTTGAAAAGCTGAAAAACTACCTAGCAACACTATTTACGTACTAGGTACGGTCAGGACACCCGGTTTTACCATTTAGTAAATTTACTAGTAACAGACGCTACGATTTGCCTGGAGCCGACCAACCATCAGTTGCAGTCGATACTAATCCTTACCAAGTACAAAATAAAGCAGCTTTTGGGTTAATACGGATGCGCGGGTATGTCGTCCATAGTCGGACATCTGACCACGTATTCCGCACTCAAAAGCGACTATTTTATCCTGCGTAAGTATTACTATCAACTACAACTAACGGTTGGTTGGCTCAAGAAAAAGGGGAACGTCTGTTACTAGTTCTTAGTGCCAACAACGCTTAAGAAACAAACATGTACCTAGTGGCCTAGTGGCAGTACAATTACTTGTTTTATGCTACGATGTCCACCTGAAGGCAAGCGGTAACCGCCGTCCATAACATCTAAGATTCAAGCATTTAGGTTGCAGGCAACAAAAATGCAGAACAGCAGATTCGTTGTCACTGTAAGTGCTCACTTATTTTGTGGACACCCCACGTACTAGGCGCAATGAGATATTAAGGAGATCTAAATTATCCGTCTTGTATTTTTTGGTTCGAGGGTTCCGTACAAATAAATATTGTAATCAATTATGATTTAATTCAAAATATTCATTCATAGTTTTTACGAAAGTGCACCACCAAAGTAGTCTAATTCAAATTACTGTAGCATATGAATGTAGCAAACTCTAATTAATGTAACATCTTTGTCTTTACGATTTTGCTTTCTCGTGACATGTCTGTCAGTAATGTTTCAGTGTCGCTTAGGTAATCGTACCTATCTACTATGAGAATTTTCGATATCTACACACACATATTTTGGTATAAAGTAAAACAAATAAAATACCCTAGCGCCGCCGGCTGTAATGAATGTATCATAAATAAAACAAAGACTGTAGGTAGTGGAGCTTAAGACAGAACCCTCTACTGATGTGGGGAAGGCTCAAACTCTCAGTGGATTGTTATCGGCTATTAATGATGATTAAAATGCGTAAGATTTCACGAACATTTCTCATCAACTAAAATAACTAGTGATTCTTAGTTGATGGAGCTATACCTGTAAATATCCCATGCTTCACCCAGTTGAAGAACCTAGGTCAGCTAGGTGGAGCACGGACCCAAACACAATTTTAGAAATTACTGTCTAGGTTACTGTCATTGTACCAAATTACCCGATAAAATAGTGGTAAGCAAATGTAATCTATCAGCGTCATCATAAAGATTATTATTAGCCCACTGTTGGACTCGCTTGAGCCTCACTTTATCAAATAAATAAAATCATAGAGAACATAAACGGCGAAACAAGTAAGACTCCCAAAACACGGATCCCTAAATAGGAATCCTTTTGCGCGTCGCCGCCACGGGTCGAGGCGCGCCGGCGCTGTGGCGGTGCGTTTGACCTACGGCGCGGCTTCCATTGACGAAATTTACCTACTTTCGTGTCGTGTTCGTTCATTCGGTTTTTAGCTTTTCGCGTGATCAAAGTGATTGCTTGTTGCGTTGTATGTGTAGGATACCTACTGTGAAGATAACTGTGATAAGAGTGTTAACGATATGAATGAATGAATGATTTATTGCTTCAGGTACCAGCATTAACTTTTTGCGTCCTCAAAATGACCACACAATAATTATGGGGGACTTTAATGCCTGTTTAATAAGGAATGATTCTCGTTCTAAAAATCTCCTTTCACTTTTAAACTCACTCGACCTTCATTCCTTGCCCCTTGGTCCCACTCGTTTCCCCCATAATGGCCCACCATCACTTCTAGACTTAATGGTCACATTTTCTCAGCAGGTAGTGTTCTTCACAGGGCCAGTTTAGGGCACCCGCCTTTTCCGCCCATGACTTAATTTTTGCATCATTCAAAATTCGTCCACCTAAGAAGAGGCATAAAGTTATTTTCCTAAGAAACTTCTCGGAAATTGACCACGAGGCTCTTCTTAGCGATATGCAGAAAGCAGAAATTGGGACTCGGTCCTCTCTGCGGACAATATCGACGAAAAAATTCGGGCTTTTAATTTAATTACAATGGGAGTGTACGACAAACGTGCACCTGTCCGACCAGTGAAAGTGAAGGACTTTCCTGTACCCTGGTTCACACCAGAAATAAGGGCTCTTATGTCTAAGAGGGACAGGGCCAAGTTGAAGTTGCGGCACGACCCTTCCTCTCGGAATAGGGATAGCTATATTTCTCTACGAAATTTCTGTAATCGCCGGTGCCGTGCGGCCAAACGGAGTTATATTCACGAAACCGTCGACGAATGCCCGCCCTCGAGGCTTTGGAGGTTTTTACGATCTTTGGGAGTGGGGAAAGATGGACGCAGACTCCTCAGGCATGGATCTAAATAATTTAAACCTACACTTCTGCACGTCCTCTCCTGTTATAGATCCTGGCATTAAGAGTAGCACCTTATCAGAGCCGGACAGCAAAGGAGTTATCTGTGACGAACCACTAAGCTTGGGGCAGATTTCTGATCGGGAAGTTTTGAGTTTGCTGAAAACCATTAAGACCCGAGCGACCAGTGATGATGGAGTGAGCCTTGACATGATTAATCCTGTCAAAGAGTTTTTAGCTCCATTCCTAGCTCACTCGATAAATTATTCCTTGTCTTCAGGGGTGTTTCCTTCCCTCTAGAAGCGAGCATATGTATCTCCCCTAAAAAATCAAATCCTTCTTCTTTCGCTGAATTTCGCCCAATTTCCATTCTGCCCGTTTTATAAAAAGTTATCGAAAAGTTTGTTCAGCGTAGATTGTGTTCTCATTTTTTGCGGTTCGACCTTCTAAATCGGTATCAGTCGGGCTTCCATTCTGGGCACAGCACGGCCACTGCACTTGTAAAAATCACAGACGATATACGACTGAACATCGAGAAGAAGGAGCTAACAGCGCTCGTTCTTTTCGATTTCAGTTGCGCTTTCAACACGGTCGATTATGATATTTTACTGGCCGTGCTGAGAACGCTGAACATGACTGAAAGTACGCTCTCTTGGTTCCGTTCATATCTCGAGGATCGGGTCCAATTATTTAAGGTTGGCGACCTCAGGGGGGAATTCTTTTACCGGTTCTTTTCTCCATATTTATTAACGGAATTACATCGTCTCTAACGTCGTCGTTTCACCTCTATGCAGATGACCTTCAACTGTACAGAACTGCTCCTCTATCCGATTTCGATGCTGCCATTGAGATGCTGAATAGGGACCTCTTCACTATTGAGAGCTGGGCAAAAAAGTTTGGACTCAGAGTAAATGCTTCTAAGTCACAAGCGATTGTGATTGGCAGCCAGCATTTTATTTCGAAGTTTAGGAGTGATCCTCAGCCGAAATTAATTTTTCGATGGCACCGTCATAGAGTTCAGTGACTCAGTTAGGAAGTGGTCGACGCACATTGGTGAGGTTAGCCGCAAGGCTTTTGCGTCATTCCACTCACTTAAGAGGTTGCAGCAATTTTTGCCTTTTGAAACTTTTGGTGAATTCCCTTATTCTCCCGCTTTTGGACTATGGAGACGTCGCTTACCTGGACCTCACTGAGGAGCTTCTCTCTCGGCTGGAGCGATTGCAGAATCTCTGCATCAGGTATGTCTTTGGGCTGCGTAAGTTCGACCATGTGTCCGAATATAGACGCACACTTAATTGGCTGCCTATACGACGACGAAGGGGATGCCATGTACTTGGGCTGCTGTTTAATATCCTTTTCAATCCCACTGCACCTATCTACTTGCGCGAGATGTTCAGTTACTGTCCACCCCCCCAATCCTCGATTACGACCCTGCAGGAAACTTCTACTCGCGATTCCGTCTCACAGCTCAGCGGGTTACGGAAAGTCGTTCCGGGTGTTTGCTGCGCGCCTGTGGAACGCATTGCCGGAAGACATTCAGAATTCTCGGACATCATGCTCCTTCAAGGAACATTTGAACAAGCACTTCCTCAGTATTCAATAGAGCTTTATTTTATTTTAGTTATTATATATTTATAGAATGATAGGTATACCTATATGTATTTTAGTTGTTATGGTATAGTATATGTATATGGTACATAGTATTCAATTGTAGTTAACTTAAAATTTGCACAATACTCGATATTGCTACCACCGCTCGTTAAATAGCTCATTTCGGACTATCCAAGGTAACCTTACCTTGGATAGTCATAGCTGGAAGAAATCCCATTTTGGGATAAACCCGCCTTTGCAATGTATATTTATTTTCTTTTGTTATTGTTATTTATGTAGTTATACGCAATAAAGAGTTTACATACATACTTTGGAATCTTCAAGTAAATGTGAACCTAATGGTCGCGTACCAGTAAGATAAGTGACTAAAGTTGGAGAGGCTGTCGACCTAGCTGGAGGTCTAAGCAGACCCTAGCTGCTAGGACCTCCTCAGACCTGAAGAAAATATTGAAGATATTATGGTAAAACCTACTAATATGGAGAAACTTCAAGTCTAGCAGTGGACTGTTATAGGCTGTTGATGTGTTATCATCATCATCATCAGCCTGTACAAGTCCACTCCTGGACATTGACTTCCCTCATTGAACGCTAATGCACCGTGTTATGTGTGAAAACAAACCTGGTAAACCACGAAGCGATCCTCCTGCCGGTCGCCAGCCGTTTCCCGATCCCCTTGACGACGTACCACAGCGTCGCCATCAACAGGAGCACCACCACAGCCGTCAGGATCGGCGGGTACGTGGCGTCAGGCTCGGCCGTCATCCGCGGCAAGCATTCGTCCTTGGTCACATCAGTCAGGTTTAAGGTGTACTGGCCGAACTTGGCAAATTGGAACGTGCCTGCGAAGGGAATGGAATTGTAATAACTTGGAAAGTAAGCAATGGAATGAGTGAGCGACTCGAAATTTGGTTAGCTATCTAAGGAACTGTCCTGTGACCTGAGTGGTTCAGTTGGTTAACAGAGGTCAGCCACGCAGAGGTCCCGGGTTCGATGCCCGGCCGGGCAGAAATTTAAATGATAAATTTTTATTTCTGTTATGAGTCTGGGTGTTTATGTATAGTAAGTATGTATTTAAAAAATATATAAGTAGTTTATCAGGTTTCTGGCACCTATAACACAAGTTTTGCTTACTTTGGGGCTAGATGGCGCTGTGTGAATTGTCTAAGCATATTTATTTATTGCAGATATGTCTGTGTCAAATCGTAGCTTTCGAACCATTCCCGAACTACCCTTTCCGAGTTAAGTAAATTCGGATATAAAAAGATCCCCTATACTCCAATTGATTGGTTTGAAACTAAAGGTTTAATTATAATCATTATCCCATTAAATATTATCGTATCAAGGTCATTTATCTCAAATACCTCATCTTCGCATCTTGCCATGTCCCGGTTGGTTCACTCGCACGCGAGGGTCCGAGGTCTGCCATGGCCATGACGATAGGTACAGGATTTGTATTTTATTTTTAATAACAATTAGCCAAGTATTTGAACGCCATCTCACTTGGTGCTAGACAGGCATGCTGGTGAATAGTTTATTCACTCTAGTGTTGAAAGCGCCCAGATTATAACGATTTGGGAACACACTCGTGGATAACGTGTGCCATTCGTTTGCCATTTGCCTAATAAACATTGAACCGAAGCGTTTTGTGTGGATAGTCGGAAAATCCACGACCGCGATCGTTATACACGTGTCTCGTACAGTACGGCGCGTACAGGCGCGCAGCACTATGCCTAGAGTGCTTGATGCTAATCGTTGCAGCTTAGCATCAATCCATGGCGGGTCACAAATTATCCTCTTTGCACAAATCCAAAGCGGCCAGTTGGTATTTGGCTGAACCATCTTAGAGCTGGCAGCTGGCAGCAGTAGCTACTCCATGCAGCAAAGGACTTGTGCTTTATACGTATAATAGAAGCAACTGCATTGAAGTGAAGTACCGGTACCGTATGGCCTTGAAGAGGATACCAAATTCATTGCCTGTTTGCTTTGCATTCTATGTAGTAACCGAAATTGAGATAGATAGATAGCTCAACACCATGAGCTGTAGGTTGTCGATAATTTCCACAGCTACCTACATCACGGAATTCGGAACGAAAAGAATTTGGTGGAAAACAATAACACATGTGTTTTGGTAGTGTTGAACGCCACCAGAGTGGTTTTGCCCCAATCGGAGACCGCCTTGACGGCTTCGTTGGCAACCATGGCTTTTTGACAAGACTGAATGACGTCCCTGTTGGCTTTTGCCAGACTGTGGTTACTACAGTAATCACTTTTGTACATACACTGTATTGTGTGTGAGCCTTTGTACATTGTATTGTGTGTCACAATGTTTCAATACGTGTTTTTGTGCAATAAAGAGTAATTACTAATACAGTAGGTAGAGCGACTGCTATCTGACCTCCATGACCCTGTTAACAGGGGAATCTGAATCTTGGATCATGAATCACTCTCCTGTATGTGCAAGTTTCCTCAACATGTTTTCCCCATCGTAAAAGCATCAGTTTATGTTCAAGTAATGTAGTTGCGGCGGCTCCATAGTAAATACTTAGTACTTTTTAAGTTTGTTTTTTATTTATCGAAACGCGTCGTGTGCCTTCTGTCTATGTGACAACGAAAATTAAATTATCACTATTAATATCACTTCACTGATCAGATCAGTAATGTTTTCAAAGCTGGGGTCCGAAGTGGTAAGAATAAAAGGAGATGTATGAAAAGAGTTGTGGATATATGCAAGGCTAGGGAGTTGTGTCAGGACAGAGGAAACTGGCGGTCCAATAGTCTCTGCCTACCTCGCCTGTGGGACACAGGCGTGAGCTAGCCCAGTAAACCCAGTAGCTCGGCTACTCTACCGAAGTTACACAAGTAGTTAAATAGCACACGGTCAAAGGTACACACCACTTCCGTAAAAGAATCTAGTGACTCACTTGTTGAGTGTTGTAATTTACTACACATGCACGCTATAATACTTTCTTAATTTGTATTTTTGCATTTGACACAATGCAAACGCGAAAAAAAGCAAATGTTGTGCAATAACTATTCATTAACAACCATATCAGTTTGTAATATAGTTTAATAAAACATCAAGACAAGTATTACCTCAGGGAACATCAACCAATACCACATATATCAGTAGTGATATACCTACTGCATAATATTATTCCTTATACTACCAATTGAAAACTTGTTAATCACCATTTACTCATTGTGTAATCAAATACTACACTCAAAACTGTATGAGCTGGAATAATGACCCTTTACAGAACTGGTTGTTATGTACACTGGCTGAAATTATCAAGGTATACAGTAGAGCATTCTAGGCATTATATTGACATTATGATACTGCTTTGAAATGCAGCTCCAGTCTCAATAAGTCTTTACTTTTAAATTTTCAATATATTAAGCGTACTCTTCGAAAGCGAAACTTTCGGCGAAACTTTGGCCGGGACTTTGGTCGACCCTCTACATTCTCGCCTATTAGGGATGTGGTGGGTGTCAAAACGCGTCGACATTATATCGATTCATAGGTGTAATATCGCTAATTTGCTTTAAACAGGGTCACAGAGGTGATGGCAGCTGCTATACTGTAATTACTTAATCTACTAATATCCTGGATCATGGTCATGTGTACCCTGAACCTGTTACGGGAAAAAGCCCTAGGAATATAAATATAAAATCGATCGAATCGAGACGACAATGAACTATCTCTACTTAGTCTATGAAATAGGCGAGACATGCCAAACATGCACGGGACTATATGAATGTAGGCGAATACTGCCTCCACATTCTCGTGTTCCCGCGGAACTGTCCACATGTGGAGCGCGCTTTATGCAATTGATATTTAGATAGTTGCAATATACATGTCTTTGTTACCATTTTTGTGTGTAATAGACTATTAAATAAAATAAATAAATATATAAATACATCCAACGTTAATTTGCAAGCCTATCTTCAGTACCTACTTTTTGTGGTCCAATATCGGTATATATCTTTGAGAATGTGTGAGTCATTGCTATTATGTTTATGTATTTTATTGAGGCTTTTTCCTGTGAGTTCACATAAAATTTGGTTATTATGTTCCAGACTAATTCCTGTGAGAAGCACATTCTCTGCCATAAACACAATTTATTAAGGAAGGGATGAAAGGAACTTGTTGAAAAGTGCAACGAAAAAAGTGTGAGTAGTAGAATATGTGATTACTGTTCAGTATTAAATTATAAATAAATAAATATGTTTGGACAATTCACACACCGCCATCTAGCCCAAAAGTAAGCAAAGCTTGTGTTATTGGTGCCAGAAAACTGATAAACTACTTTTTTAAATACATACGACTTATTATACATATAACATCCAGACTCCCAACAAGAATTAAAATTCATCATAAAACTAAAAAAGAAAATGAATCTTAACATCAAGCACAGGAAATTAACTTTATATGCTATTTACTCTACAAAACAGTGCATGTCAACCAGTGGCGTGCCTAGGGTTTCAGAATAGGGCAAGCCGAGACATATGTTTTTACGGGTATTGAGAATAACTCCATCTTTTTGCCACAATACTGATCAATCCTCACTTATCACTCTTCAGTTGTTGCACTTGCTGACGTGGGCGAGCTTATCAAAGCACAGTGAAGGTATATCACTACTAGATAGAATTTTACAGACATTATCAGCAATCGCATACATTCGGTGGCTTTGAAAAAAGCCGTTTGGTTTATTTAAAGCGGAAGAAACTAAGGTTGTTGCTTGCTTTGCTTGCTTAATGAAAGAAACAATACTACAAATTTAAAAACATAAATAATATAATATAAAACACAGTTAAAAAATTATTTATATTCCAGTTCAAATCGTCTATCTTTCTTGAGGAACGAATCAATTACGTCAGAGTAAAATGTTGGCGAACATTTTAATTCTTGCAGTAACTGTTTTTCGATAGCTATCATGGATAAGTCGGAGAGACGTACATATCTGAGTGTATTTCTCAGATATGTATGGATACGCTTAAGATAGGAAAAAGCACGTTCCGCTGAAGAACTTGTAGCCGGAATAGTTACGACAAGGAGTGCCAACTTCAACAGCTGGGGAAAGGCATCTTCCAGACTATTCTCATGAATAAAATCAATTAGTTCGAAAACATTACGATCTTTCAATTCAGGGGAGGAATACAAACAAATCAATTGGTTTTTTAATGTTTGTTTGTCGGAATGGTTTGCGTACATATTAAACAATGAATCTAAGGCATCTGTAGGAAAATCTGAGCGGTAATTGTCGAATTTTTTGTTGTTAAACAATTGAAAAACTTAAATTTAAAAATTTCGGAATATCGATCATTGATTTCAGAAAATATATTATTGATAATTTGAACATAAAGTAGTTTGTATTCTGTTTGAGCGCAGCGTACGTTACGTCTCAAACGAGGAGCAGAATTGTTTTGCAATGTGTTCTCATAAATTTGATCGAATTCAGAATGAAATTCAACACGCAACCATGACTGAAACTCCTTTATTTTGTTGCTACAATAACCGACATCAACTTGTGAATTTTGTAGAATATTGTACAAAAAGTCAGATTTTTCAAATATCCGGTGGAAAATTAAAAGAAAAAAACTGAAATAAATGATCGCAACAAGTTCTCTATATTCTCCGCGGCTATAAATCGTATCCCCGTCCCAGTCCTGCAGATTATCACAAATATCAGAAAAACACTCAGAGAGGTTATTTTTTTGTTCAAAAACTGTGTTTACAAGTCGTGACATGTACGTCCAACGGGTTGCGGGTGCATTAGGCAGTTTTTTGGTGCAATGAGTATCGTAAAAGGCAGCTCTTTTTGTACTGTGATTAAAAAATGTACACAAAGACTGAAGGGCCGAAAAAAACGAACTAACCTCTCCAATTCTGTTGCATGATTTACACAACACTAAGGCCAAAATGTGTGCATTACACCAAATATATAATGCTTGTGGACAAACATTTTTTATCTTTTGCTGGACTCCATTTCTTACACCGGACATTACACTAGCACCGTCATAGCTCTATGCTACTAATTTTGCGGTGCACTCATGTTTTTTGAATAATTCTAAAATAATATTAGAAAGTACGTCTGCTGTGCGACTTTTAGATACATTGACATACCTACCCCAAGAAACGATCATGAACTTCATTCTTAAAATAATATCTGAGAATCAAACACAATTGTTCTCTATGACTCACATCAGGAGTTTCGTCAATAATAATTGAAACAAATTTAGTAGCTTTGTCTTCGAATTCAATGCGTTTTTTTATTACATCTGCTACGGAATGAAAAATGTCATTTTGAATTTTGTTAGACAAATAGCTCGGCCCCGCCCGCCGGTTTGTCGCTCTGTTGAATATGTTTTTCCAAGACTGAATCGTATTTTGAAAGTAGCGACACAAGCTCTCAAAATTGCCTCTATTTAGTGAAGTTTTAGACTCATCGTGACCTCTGAAAGGAAGTTCTTGCTGGGCTAAATGACAAACAATATCGACTAACATATGAAAAACAGTACGATTGTTCTCAACACGCATGTTGTGTTTTGTAATTTCCTCAGATAATTGGCGCGATAAAGATGTCTCAATTCGTTGTTTACCGAAATTACTAAAAGAAATCACAGCGTTCATGTGTTTTTGGGAATTCCTGTGCCTTTTAATACCGCCAGCTAAGTTATTTAAATCATCATAGCCAGATGTATTTCAAACATTTTTGTCCGTCGAAAAAAATATACAACACCAGCAATATAACTTATTGGAGTGGGAACAGCCAACAATCCAATGAGTTTTGTAGACTGATCTGTTAATTTGTCTGTTATGGGTTTTACTTATCTGAGAAATACACAAATCGGGCGTAGGTTTTGGCGATGAAATAAGTTGCTTTTTCTGAGCGAAGTTTAAAAACGTTACCTTTTCCTCGTTGATCAATACCTGTGCACACTTCAAATCCTCACAAGGGACTAATTTCTTCATATTCGATCAATCCTACCAATTAAATATCCAATTATTTATTTAACAGTTTATTGCACACAGTAAAATACATAGAGAAACATCATACATATAGACGACACAACAGGCACTATTTATTTTTAAAAGAAATTTCTTCCAGCAGGCCTACAGAAGAGAGATGTGATAAGTAAAGCAGATCGACGTGCGCGATATAGAATACATACTAAAATACTTAAACATAATTAACCAATTAGGTACTTTACACAACGAAACACACAAACAACAAAAAACGAACGAAATAGTTTTAGCAGCTCAAATCTCAATCCGCTTAAACATAACAATAGTGAAGTTGGGTCGTATTCCGGCATTCAAAATGCACCGCGCATGCGCGAGTTTCATAGATTCGTGTACAACTTCATACGCATTCCGGGCTTAGTCTCCTACAATTTACTATATAAACAAACGAATAGATATATCTCATTATAGGACAGTTTTCATAGGTAAGAAAGAGACATGTCGGCCGGCATCGAAGCCCGCTTACAAGCCAGCGCGTGCGAGCGAGATGACTAGACGAGTCGCAATTTGATTTTAACTAGACAGTGAGTTCGGACCGTGGTTCATGACCTAGGCGCAAGGGGCGCTCGCGGCGCTGCCTCTCTCGGCGCGGCGCAGCGGCGCGGCGGTGTGCACATAGTTTGAAAAGTAATAAGAGCGCGAACTTTTAAATATTTTGCGCTCGATTCTTGATCGATAATTATTTTTATAACGCAAGCCCGGCTTTCGGGCTTGTATGACAGTAACGCCACTGATCTATATAATAAATTGTATTTGTTTGACCTCGTAATGGCTCAGCTACAAGATATGGCCCTTATGTTTAATTAGATTAACTTCCGTCATGTGTTGCACACACATGACTCTAGAGCACACTTTATTAGCTTCTTTTTTTATTATTGTTATTGAAATGAGTGCAAAAACCTCTTTTATTAATACTTTGTGATCTGGGCTTTTCTCTTGGTGCCAGATTTTCAGACGATTTGGAAAAATTAATGACAGATAAATCAGATATTGCATTATACCCACATATTTTGTTATACATTTTGTAAAATCTTCTATGGGTAACTTTTACGTGAAACCTAGCCCACAAACTTTTATGAAACTTTGTAAGTCAGATTCCCCATTGTTACCCACTGATTCTCTATTGTTATTGTACTGATAGTGTTCCTGTTAGTGAACATTGTTAAACATATGTCAGTCATGAGCAAATGTTTTGTAAAGCTGGGGTGTAAACAAAGAAACGACTAAGTTATATTATTATGTAGGTAGGTACAAACCATTGCACAGTTGTCCAGTGGAAGATTCAAATCCATAGCGCATTGGGCTCGATGTATCTACAACCAGCGATGTAGTAAAGTCAAACTTGGAAATTTTATGCAGGACACAGTGCTGGCAAACATCATATTTAGCCCAGAGAGTAACTTCTTTCTCTGTAATCACTTTCAAACATGCTTGGTCGAATCTCAGCGTATATCCGCTGCAGTCTCTTATACAGGATTCTACATTACTAAACACCTTTGAGTTCTCATGAACTTCATCCATGGCTATAACATGGATGGAAGGTATGATCAATCAACTTTATTTTCGCAAAATAAACGCAAACTCCACAAAAACAATCGCAAAACAAAACTGTCCATCAGTCAGTCTAGAATGAATGAATGAGTCATCATTCTTTTTTATTTCTTTGGCTCGGATACAAAACGAATATGAACGAAACAAAAGAACGAATGAATTAGGGCAGTAAGTCAGTATTTGAACAAAATCGATCGATTCGACTAATATTGTTTCTCAGAGCAAGAACTGAACGCAAAATAACCTTCAGACGTCATTGAAATGTCAATGCGACATTCGTTATCATTATTGATAGGCAAGTTAAAACCGTGCCGCTCTTTTAGAATTTCTATTCTTAATAAATCTACAATGGAACCGAAAGTAAATTTACGTGACGATCCAGCTTACCAGAAGCTACAAGATTTCTATAGCCTGAATGGTCAGAAGATTAATATTCAACAACTTTTTCAACAAGATCCTCAGCGATTCAAGAAGTTTAGGTATATTGTTATTTTTATTATTTTTATGTATTAAATAGAGTGCCCAAGTTATTTTATCATACTTGGAATGATTTTCATAAGTCATTTTAGTAATCTAACCCGAATATTTTGTTCAATGTATTAGTTTTGTAAAGTTATATCATATTCAATTTTTCGAACACTCAAAGGTCAAACGAACTTTCATTTCAGTCAGTTCAAGTTCATATTCAATTTTAAGAACGACTGGCTAGATTGGCTTCAATTAATTTCAATAACATTTATGTATGTAGTTCCTTCTCTACCATTCCTACTCTATCTATATGATGTAACTTTGTTGAAATATTATTTTAAGTTCTACAGAGGTGATAAAAGTAGCTTAACTAATGTAATGATTGAATTTCTGATAATAGTATTATTTCTTTAAAGAAAGATTAAGTGGGTAACCCAAGCTGAAATAGGTGGGTAGTTAAAATATTTTTGCTCCATTCTATTGTAGAAAATTACATTTCTACAATGGAGGTTTATTAGTTTCTTTTTACACAAATATTAAGTTCCACATTCAATG
This sequence comes from Blastobasis adustella, assembly GCA_907269095.1. Lineage (NCBI taxonomy): Eukaryota > Metazoa > Arthropoda > Insecta > Lepidoptera > Blastobasidae > Blastobasis > Blastobasis adustella. The sequence continues at coordinate 8,450,853 of OU026132.1, forward strand.
TTCCTTGGCACACTATTTTGTGCTATAAGCTTCTAACTCAGAACCACTTATCACTAGGTATCCAATTACAAATTGCCATTCTACCTACTACCAATTTAAAAGTTTAAAGGTTGCGCCACCTTCTGATAAAGTTCCAGATAAGTAGTCACAATCCTCTGATATAAAACTTATACTAGTGAAAAAGTTATTTTTTTACTAACTAAATTATATCTATATCTATCTGTACCTGGCATACAAAGTGTTGAACTGTCTGTTAAGTTACCAGACACTATACCTTGTCAGATACATGAAAAGAATTTTCAAACAAAAATCTGATTGAATTGACTGTTCATCTGCTGAGGTTTGTCAGAACCTCATAAGCCTTCCTAGTATATACATTCTGACGCCGACTCAAAAATTAAATTGTGCTGTCAAATTTCCTGTTTTTAGTACTGTAACGTTTGCCTGGGAAAGTTTTTCTTTTGTAGCGATAAGGCCGCCCTTGCTCAGATGGCCTATTCCTTTTGTAAGTGATATTGTTGATATTGTTATGTTATTAGCAATTAAGATTTTTTGTCTCGAAAACATTAGTCGCCTCGTACAATACCCGTAGACTTCAAAATGGGCAGCAGCGTTTTCCATTGTTATATTTGTTACACTGCGATTTTCAACCCACTTGCCAAGCTGGAGATTATGGTAATAACCTCCACTTTTGTGTGAGAGGTGCTGACTCCACAGTAGACTGTTATGGGCTATTATGATGAGCAATAACGTGTTCTAACTACCTTCCAGCCTCCGCATCCCGACTCCCAACGATGGTGAGATCCTGCTGGACTACTCCAAGAACCGATTGGACGGTGCCGCGTTCGCGCTGCTTCTCAACTTGGCAAGGCACCGCGGTGTCGAACAGGCGCGGGACGCCATGTTCAGAGGTACTTGTTGTCTTCTCTTCTACTATTATAAAACTAAAAGAAAACCGTGTCTATCTAAATAAATAATAATAAATATATGCTTGGACCAATTCACACAGCGCCTTCTAGCCCCAAAGCAAGCAAAGCTTTTGTTATGGGTGTTAGATAACCCTTTTTTTTTTAAGTTTAGGTACATTTATTATATTAAACGCGACTCACATGTGACGTACCTTTTCCATTTAGTTAGCGTTACACCCACCATGGTCACGAGAAGACTGCAGTGGAGAGGTGACAGCTGCGGTGATGTGCGGGTAGACTTCCTACCCTCACACGGATGCGGGTAGGCGTACCACCCTCACATAGAATTGTCAGTTTGTTGTTGATCCGGACACTCACGATGTCCACGGATACATTTGACGATTTATCTTCTGTCTTAAAGTCATTCATTTTGCACACCACTGGGTTCCATGACGCCGAAAGCTTATATCCGTCTTCCCGATTGAAAATTTCCGAACCATACGAGGATAATATTGCGGTCGGTGGATATTGAGATGTCAGCAGGCACAAAAATAATTTTCTGGAATTTTTGTGTGTCTATGCGCGCATCACAGCGCTACCAAATCATTCAATTTTGAACAAACAGACTAGCTACACTAGTCGTCGGGTAATAGGTAATACACGTTGACTAGTTTCGGCTTCGTTTTTGTGTAAATACTAATAAATTGCCGTGACCTTCCACCCATGTAAGAGGTAATTTATTTGAGTAAGTAACAAAGTTTATTACCTCGAGATTCAAGAGGTTTATGTACTTTATTTACTTTAATAAAGGAGGCTCCACTGTATTTTCTTAATCTGCTAAATCCTGGATAGTGGCAAGGCGGAGCCCGAGCCCTCGTGCGCGAGAGCATAACTGGGACGTATACTTATCCATAACCAAACCCACCAGGGGAGAAGATAAACTTCACTGAGGACCGCGCGGTGCTGCACACCGCACTGCGGAACCGCAAGAACCGTGAGATCCTGGTGAACGGGAAGGATGTGACGCCGGACGTGAACGCCGTGCTCGACCACATGAAGGAGTTCACCGGACAGGTGGTCTCGGGGCAGTGGAAGGGGTGAGTGCTTACACATGGGAGCGCATCGCTATCAACGGTTTCAAGCGAAAACTTTAGAACCATTACAATGGTATGTTCCGGGTTTCCTACCGCATACCTTTGTTTACGAGTACGCGGTAGGAAACCCGGAATATACCTTTAAAATATTTGATAATAACCGCGCTAGTTATAAACATTTACTTTAGAATCTATTTGATTTCCGGATTTTGTATGATAACGGTGCGTGAACAACTGCTAATCGCACTAAAAACACGCTAAAAATATAAAAACCGTTTTAAAAATTCGTGACAAACTTCATCTTGCGACGAAAGCGCTAAAATGTAGTACTAATGTAGTAATGGCAGTACTGGGGAAGCGTTATTAAGCGTACTCTACATGTCCGCCGAAACTTTCGGCGAAACTTTTGCCGGGACTTTGGTCGACCCTCTACTTTCTCGCCTATTAGGGATGTGGTGGGTGTCAAAACGCGTCGACATTATATCGATTCATTGGTGTAATATCGCTAATCTGCTGTAAACAGGGTCACAGAGGTGATGGCAGCTGCTCTACTGTAATTACTTGATCTATTCATATCCTGGATCACGGTCAAGTGTACCCCGAACCTGTCACGGGAAAAAGCGCTAGGAATATAAATATAAAATCGATCGAATCGAGACGACAACAAACTATCTCTACTTAGTCTATGAAATAGGCGAGACATGCCAAACATGCACGGGACTACACGAATACTCCTTCTACGTTCTCGTGTTCCCGCGGAACTCTCCACATGAGGAGTGCGCTTTAGATTTTTTAGGGTAAAATCTTGTAGTGACGCTATAGTTTCAAGAATGAGTCGGGGTCGTTAGTGCCTCTTTCCGCCGCGTTCCATATGATCGACGTCGCAATATAGGCGGCATTTGAATTCGGTCGCAGTATACTACTTGCTAGGCCGTGTGGTGTCCGGCAAGGCCGTGTGGTGTCCGGCAAGGCCGTGTGGTGTCCGGCAAGGCCGTGTGGTGTCCGGCAAGGCCGTGTGGTGTCCGGCAAGGCCGTGTGGTGTCCGGCAGAGTAGAATAGCACCAACCCCTTACATTCATGGGTGTCGTACAAGGCGACTAATGTTTTCGAGGCAAAAGATCAAGAGTCTCCGTAGTCTGGAAAATGGGCGCAGCATTTTCCATTATTATATTTAAACACTGCGATCTCCAACCCGCCTGCCAAGCGTGGAGATTATGGCAATAACCTTCCCTTTCGTGGGAGAGGCCCTAAGTCCTGCAGTGGACTGTTACGGGCTGTGATGATGATGATGATGATACTACTTGCTTTCGGCGTTGCATTAAAATGGGGAAAACTTGTACGCACGTTTTAAACATGTCATCCGTCATCTATATTCCTGTCAATTCAAAGTTGACAATATGGGATATGACATGGTTGGCACTTAAATGCGCTTGCCATTGCCTCATAAGTAAGACCTACTTATACTTACTAATGAGGAAGTTTCCAAATATCGATATTGAAATATTTAATTACATAGTGTTAAAATATAGATGGAAACTAACACGTCAGTGAAAAAAATTTTGAAATCCTAATGAAATTATTCTTGCAATCGCAACTTTAAAGTCTCATAACTTTTTTGTTTCTTGAGATATTTGAATATTTTTTTCACCGTTTTGTTTCATTTGACACAAATTTTTATATTCAATTTAAAAAAAAATTGGAAACTTTCTCATTGCCGTTTTCACTCAACTTTGGAATCGCCTAAGTTCTTTCTTATCTCAATTTGGACGTTGCTGATTGGCTAAAAACAGGTTAAGATTGAACTTAGGTGATTCCTAAGTTTAGTTAAAACCGCCACTATTACTGCATCTGACGTCGGTCTGTCCAATAATACCTACAATCAACATCCGCAGCTACACCGGCAAGAGCATCACCGACGTCATCAACATCGGCATCGGCGGCTCCGACCTCGGCCCGCTGATGGTCACCGAGGCCCTGAAGCCGTACTCCAACCACCTCAAGGTATTACAACAGAACACAGAATTCCATGAGGATTTCCCTGGAGAGTACAACATGGAGTTCTTCAAGAAAGGAGTGAAAATGTTTTAACGGGGTCGGCAACGCGTGTGTGATGCCCCTGGTATTGCAAACGTCCATAGGCTGCGGTGACTGCTTTCAGGCAGGCCGTAAGCTTATTTGCTACCTTAGTGGTATAAAGAAAACCGCTGGGGGCCCTGAGACTGGTTGATCACCTTGACTTTATTATGCGTACGGCTAAGAAATGGAACACGTTGCCTGCAAGTGTGTTCCCTGATCCTTATCTGGACGCCTTCAAGGCTAGCGTGAATAGGCTGTTCCTAGACAGGCATGCTCCATCTTCGGCCGCATCGTCACTTACCACCAGGTGGTCAAGTGCCTGGCTAGTCCAATATTTAAAAAAACCAGTCTCGGTATTATGATGATTACAGAATTTGAATGTAATTTTTGAGAGCCAGATTTACTGTATGTTTAAGCAACGTTCGCACAAACTTTAAGTCGGACTTCAGCACTGCAACGAGGTCGTTAGTCTTTAAATGTGCCTCCTAATACCGTTGGCAAGCCGAGGTTAACCAAGGTCTTCCGATGGGGAAGACTTGGCTCCGACACCAAATAACGCCACTCATGCCGATCCTGAACGGCTTTCTTCGATCTCGGCCTCTGAAGCTTGTACAGATCTTTCAGCACTTCACCCAGCCAGCGGTATCTAGGACGTCCTACGGGACGTTTCGAATTCGTACCCGAATTGCCCTAAGATGCAACCGCTCTACAACCGCTCTTCGCGTTAGTGTCCAAGTTTCTAAGTAGGAAAACTAAAATATGCATTTACAAAACCGTTTTAAATTATAATAGGACCTCGATAAGTCCGAATCGACTGACTGTAGTAAAAATTATAAAGTGTGAATATGGCAATAATCTGGGGATAATCTATCCTTGTCAGTCTTGCCAGTGCTTCTTGTAAACGTTCAGTTATTTGGTCACTATTAGTTTGAACTTTTGTCAAAATTATTAATCCTGCTGAAAATTATCTTTCGCACTTCCTTTTTCATTGTTTCGCCCATTATTTAATCATATTACAGAAATCGAATTGTTTGTTATGACATTTATGAATGACGTTCTTTGACGGATAAAAAACTTGGCAAAAGTTGCCATATAGAGATTTTTTTTTTTTTTTTAGTAAGCGATGCGGACTATGCGTGATCTTGTTATAATGACGATATATTATGTTATTAATATTATAAAAACTCAATTAATACGTCCCCAGGTCCATTTCGTGTCAAACATCGACGGCACCCACCTAGCCGAGGTGCTGAAGAAGCTGGACCCCGAGACGGCGCTGTTCATCATCGCGTCCAAGACCTACACCACGCAGGAGACCATCACCAACGCCACGTCAGCCAAGACCTGGTTCCTGGAGGCTGCTAAGGATGTGAGTTGGGCCCTTTTTTTTTTGCTTTGCACAATAATTTCTTTCTAAGTGCTACAGATTTAGAGTTCTTATGAAAGTTGCACAAAAAATTTCCGCCGGTATTTTTATAAATATGCTTGGACATATTCATGCAGCGCCATCTAGCCCCAAAGTAAGCAACGCTTGTGTTATGGGTGTTAGATAGCTGATAAACTACTTATATACTTTTTTTAATACATAGGTACCTATTGTACATACTACACTCAGACCCGTAATAGAAATTAAAATTCATCATTTCAAATTCTGCGCGGCCGGAAATCGAACCCGGGACCTCTGCTTGGCAGACGCCGCATGTTAACCTACTGGACCACTCAGGTCTATAAGAAGTCTATGACTTTGGGCTGCAAGTTCGGGAAAATAACAATAAAAAGTTTGCAAACTGCAACATGTGTCGTTCCTAATCGTGTGTGTTTTCCTAAGTTCTACAAATATGGAGTTATAACGAAAAGTGTGCAAAAGACGACCACCCCACCCGAAGTTAACCAAGCTAAAATTGTGTAATAATTCATGTTAGTTGAGATATGGATATATTTTTACAGGAAAACATCCAAACTATTATAGTTTTTGAGATATTTGTAAAAAACCGTAGCGGTTAAGTAACTATGATACTGCTGTTAGCAGTAAACTTATGTTTCTATTATAGTATAAATAAGCTAACATGTCAAATCACAACTATGTACGGAACCTTTCGTATGCGAGTTTGACTCGCATTTGGCCGGTTTCTTTTATAATTTACGTACTGGCGGTCCTCGTGGATATACCCGGGGAAAAATGTGTTTATGCTAAATTAATTACTTGACTATATGACTAAGTGGTCAAATAAAGCGCTTCCGATCTAGCAAGTGCTAAAAAACCTACGACTAATTAAAATTCGCTACATTCCAGCCTTCCGCAGTGGCGAAGCACTTCGTGGCACTCTCCACTAACGCGGAGAAGGTGACCGCGTTCGGGATCGACTCCAAAAACATGTTTGGCTTCTGGGACTGGGTTGGAGGCAGGTTAGTGGCACATTTTTTTTTATATTATCAACATCATATCAGCCAGAAGACGCCCACTGCTGGGCATAGGCCTCCCCCAGAGATCTCCACAAAGGCCGGTCCTGTGCCTTCCGCATCCAGCTGGTACCTGCGATCTTTACCAGGTCGTCGGTCCACCTTGTGAGAGGCCTTCCTACGCCGTTCTGTTTTATATTATCCGTTTGGCAAATAGGCAAGCTTGTCACCGGATGGAAAGTGGTCCCCGCTGTCTTGACATAGACATTGCCTAAAGACAAATGCCCCTCCACTGGCAAAGCCACGGTTCCCCAAATCCCCACCCCATGGAGCACTGGAGACCTTACTCACCGGCAGAAACACAATACTATTTAAAGTATTGTTTGGCTGTGGTATTCTGTAGACTGAGACTCAGAGAGGTCGTGGGTTTTCGTACGTCATCGAGTACAAGAAAAACTCCACTTTTCAGCGATAGTAAAGGTTTAAGAGACCCAAAAAACGTTGGTCTGGACCCGTGCACAAAATGGCACAAAAAAACTGTTTTTAGTAACCCTATCTTCGACTTTATAGACTTTAATACTCTAGTACTTACATATCGTCTTGTGTGGATTCTAGAAGATAAAAAAAAAACCGGTCGGCCTCGCATCGCCTTGGCAGTTTCGCTTTACTGCCACATTAAAGTCACTTTTCTTTTTGGTGACTGTACTACTATAGGCTTCTTAATTTTTCTTTTTCCCACGTAGGTACTCGCTGTGGTCGGCCATTGGGCTGTCCATCTCTCTATACGTCGGCTTCGACAACTTCGAGAAGCTTCTGGAAGGCGCCAGCTTCATGGACGACCATTTCACGACCGCGCCGCTCGAGGAGAACGTGAGTTTTGTAACAAACCAGCTGTGCCCGCGGCTCCAGTCGTGGTATTCGGAAAATAAAGTAGCCTATATCCATCCCTAGAGCTTAAGTGTTCTAAATACCAAATTTCATCAAAATCGGTTTAGTAGTTTAGCCGTGAAAAGGTAACGGAAAGACATAGTGCTACCGACATGCTATAATGGCGAGCTTTTTTTGTGTTATACGGCAGGCAAACAGGCGAGCGGGCCACCTGATGGAAAGTGGTCACCGTCGCCTATGGACATCGGCAACACCAGGGGCTTTACCAATGCGATGCCCACCACTAATAATGTCTGTAATCTCTTGAACGATCCCATGTCGTAGTACAAAGGAGTTGCGTCGAACCTGTTAAAAGACGGTTTTCATGATTTCAAAATGGACCAGAGGTCTAAAAAGGCCATATTATGGCAAGGTTCATATTTTGATTTATATTAGAGTGCCACAAACTTATCTGATCCGGAATTATCTGATACTGGAACTAAGTGACACCATTTTGAATTGTCATGTCAATGTCAACAACAGAGATAAGTTTGTGATAAATATAAATTCTATCCCCCAATAATAGAACTCCAGATGGCACTACTAAGACGTGAGGTCTGATGTCAAAATAAAGCCCCGTCATTGGTTAGAATGGATTTGTCATTTCACAGCAGTTCTTTCTGTCAAATAGCACAGCAGTATTTTGTCAGCGGACCTTCTCAGTGGCCGCATCTAGCGGATTTTGTTTGAAATAGTGAACTCTCATTGCAAATGTTTTTTCTAGGCGCCAGTGATCCTAGCAGTATTGGGCATCTGGTATTCCAACTTCCACGGCGCAGAGACTCACGCACTGCTACCGTACGACCAGTATTTGCATCGGTAACTATACAACAAAGTTTTTTTTCTGGTATACGGCAGACAAACAGGCAAGCGGGCCACCTAATGGAAAGTGGTCACCGTCGCATCAGCAACACCAGGGGCGCTACCAATGCGTTACCCGCCTCTGAAGAGACCTCTAATATATTTGTAAATTCACTCGATTAGTTCTTAAAAAAAAACGATTTTAATACAAGAGACTAAAGATAGACCAAGGAAGGTTTAACAGTTTGCGAAGCTGGAACAGTTGTGGTTGTCATGGTCTCCTATAGGTAGACCGAGTCCGTTGTACGACCATGGTCGCACGACCGTTGCCTGCTTGTGTGCTTAAATCTTCCTTGGTCCTTCTTTAAATTTCTTGTATTAAAATCTGTTGCTTATTTTCGAGGAAATAATCGAGTAAATTGTCAAATGCGACTTGTTACTTCTGACGAGATATTTATGCCTACACTACCTGCCACCACATAAGAGCAACAAACTTGTAACTTTTTTTTCCATAATCGTACCTATTATTAGCCCAGGCATTTGACAACTGGACCGCCATCCACCTGGCGCCATTTAACCTTTCTTATAGAAATGAAAACCTCAATACACCTTTTCTGTAAATTACAATATAATACATGTTTATTTTGCTCAAACAGGCAACAGTACATAGTGTTATAAGTGAAATATAAACAGCATCAAGATCCTTATTGAGAACTGGAGCCCGTGCTAGGTTATGCAGCCTGTGTTATGGATATCCAGGCTCCCAACCTCCTATGTCATTATAATCATAAAAACATGAACATCATATTGATTAAAAGCCTCTTAGAGCATTATTGCAACCTTGTTAATATAAACGATTTTTTTTTATAACCACTAACGTCGCAAGTAAGCTTACGGGCAACCTGATGGTACGCAGTTACAGCCTATGGACGTTTGCAATATCCCCTGACTATATTGAAGACATTGTTTTTGGTATTGCAAATTAGACACATTGGTTACGAATGTTAAGAAAACCTCATTGAAAGCCCCATCCTATTTCTATTCTCATCAATATCACAGCCCGCAACAGTCCACTGCAGGACTAAGGGCCTCTCCCACGAAAGGGGAGGTTATTGCCATAATCTCCATGCTTGGCAAGCGGGTTGGAGACCGCAGTGTTATAAATATAGCAATGGAAAACGCTGCTGCCCATTTTCCAGCCTACGGAGACTCTAGATATTTTGCCACGACAACATTAGTCGCCTTGTACGACACCCACGAGTGTAAGGGGTTGGTGCTATTCTACTCTGCCGGACACCATATGGCTTAATATTATATCCTATTCTAATAGAATAGAATATTTCTATCCTAACCTATTCTTTTCTATTCTTAACCCCCATCCCTTTCCAGTTTCGCCGCCTACTTCCAACAAGGCGACATGGAGAGCAATGGGAAGTACGTGACCCGCGCTGGGGAGCAGGCCAGCTACAGCACCGGGCCCATCGTGTGGGGAGAGCCCGGGACCAATGGACAGCACGCCTTCTACCAGCTTATACATCAGGGGACCAGGTGGGTAGACCACTAGTGAAGCACCATATTTTTTTTTTAATAATTGGGCCAGCCAGTCATTTGACCGCCACCTCACCTGGTGGTAAGTGACGATGCGGCCGATGATGGAGCATGCCTGTCTAGGAACAGCCTATTCACTCTAGCTTTAAAGGCAATAGAATAGAATACATTTATTTACACACAACAACACCACAAACAATTAACATAATGGCTTAAAAGGAATCACTAGCTTGAATCCGTAGCCGTGAAACAAATAAAAAAAAGTAATAAGGAAAAAGCAAGGTCACATAAAAATGCACAAATTATAAAACAAACGAGGAAGAGAAGAAAGATGAGGATACGTTAATAAGAAAAATGAAGGTAGGTAGATAATAGGTTTTGTGGTGGTTCACTGCACATGTTATTGGGTTTAAAACAGCGGTTAGTATTATTTTTAGCTCCATATTTCGACGCAGTTGCATGCTTCATGGTCACAAGTAGACTCAATCGAGTAAAGTCGTGGTAATAACCCTGATAACATGTGCGATTGAAGTGTAAGAGGAAATTGATCTGAGATAATCCTGGCCCCTCCCCCAGGCTGATCCCGTGCGACTTCATAGCGCCGGCCCAGACCCACAACCCGATCGCAGGCGGCGCGCACCACAAGATCCTGCTGGCTAACTTCTTGGCGCAAACCGAGGCTCTCATGAAGGGGAAGACCGCGAGTGAGGTTAGCGGCTTTCGTTTTTATTATATTTACTTGAGGAAAACCATTATAGAGAGATAAATAGGTTGGCAGACAGGAGAGAAGAGTGGCGATTGCTCCACCGACAAGAGTCATACTCTTAAATATATGATGATGATGAAGGAAAACCAACAGCAATGATTAGAATATAAAATAACACTGTCAGTACAGAGCTAATTACAGGTTTCCACATAGATATTAGATAAACTAATAAATACTTAACTAAAAGTTAAGAATACCGAACAGTCTATAAGACTACAATTTCAAATCTTAACCCAAAATATACCTACAATACTCGAAATTAATTTAATAATAATATGACTCTTTTCTGAGTTATGAACGTCAGTGGAAAACTAACCGACGCTCTTACGGTGAGGAAAAACATCCTGATGAAACCTGCACATTGAGGCGACTGAATGTGTAACCATTATCTAATTTGGTCAGGTTCCCCTGTTAACAGAGTCACGGAGGTTGGAGGGCAGTCGCTCTACTATAATTACCTAATTAGCCAAGTCCTGGATCATGGTTAAGGCGGACCCCGGGCCCCTGCGCGCGAAAGAGCGAGTTAGGTTGTTAGCTGCGTTGACGAACGTGACACAAACTAACTGACCACAATGCAGCTCAAAATACGCTGACACGGCGTATACGCGGCTAATCGGTTCAAGTGTCACTCATTTTACAGACACTGACACACTACGAGACAGTTAAATTAATGTTAATAATATAACTGTCAACACAAGTAATGCGCCACGCTCAAAAGTAACCATTATGCAAGCTGCATTGCCGCATATGACAGTTGCTTCTCTTACGTCGACCGGTGTGGTCTTGCCCATAGAAAGCCATGTAATTACTTTTTGAGATTTTTACACATGTCGCTTCTTCGCTGTATTTTGAGTTCCGGTGTGGAGAGCGACTCATGCATCCTTGAGCCGCGTATACGGAGCGTCAGCGTATTTTGAACTGCGGTTGGGTCTGTGTGAGATGGGAAATATCAAGAGTATTGGAGACGTGCTTCTCTTGTATAAAAATAAATATATTGGACAAATTCACACAGTGCCATCTAGCCCCAAAGTAAGCAAAGTTTGTGGTATGGGTTGGGTGGTATGGGTGGTAGATAACGGATAAACTACTTATATACTTTTTTTTTAATAAGTACATACTTATTATACATGATTATTATAATTGAAATTAATAATTTTAAATTTCTGCTCGGCCGGGAATCGAACCCGGGACCTCTGCGTGGCGAACGGCATGTTTACCAACTGAACCACTAAGGTGGTCAGATATATGATGAAGAATATTGTCACCAGGCCAAAGCGGAACTGGAGAAGTCCGGCATGGCTCCTGAGGCCCTAGCGAAGATCCTGCCCCACAAGGTGTTCAAGGGCAACCGGCCCACCAACTCCATTGTGGTGAAGAAAGTGACGCCATTCACTTTGGGAGCTCTCATTGGTGAGTAGTAGGATATGTCCCTATGATAGCTTTAGGTACCTATTTGTTAGGAGATCATCTCGTCATCTTGGCGTTAATGTCCGGGTTGTGCTCTCGCGCACGAGGGCCCGGGGTCCGCCTTGACCATGATCTAAGATTTGGCAGGTCAGGTAATTACAGTGGAGCGACTGCCATCTGACCTCCATGACCCTGCTACCAGGGGAACCACAAGGGGCAAGATATTACTGTGGCCGGATTTTAGACCAATTTACATTATTTCATTTCAATACAAAAAAAGACAAAACAATTGTATGCGACAATTGTAATAATGACTGCAGATCTGCAGGTCTCTGTCACTGTGAGGACTAAGAAGAAATGCCTCATGTCTGTAATTGCGCTGGCTACCTTATCCTTCAAACCGGAACACGACAATGCAAGCTTTGTTGCTTGGCGGCAGAAATAGATAAAGCGGTGGTTACTTACCCAGGCGGACTCCTCAGGCTTGATAGAGCCCTCATCATCACCGTCACAGCCCATAACAGTCCATTGCAGGACTTAGGGCCTCTTCCACGAGAGGGGAGATTATTGCCATAATGTCCACTCTTGGCAGGCGGGTTGGAGATCGCAGTGTTATAAATTTAACAATGGAAAACGCTGCTGCCCATTTTCCAGCCTATGGAGATCTTTTGTCTTGAAAACATTAGTCGCCTTGTACGACACCCACGAGTGTAAGGGATTGGTGTCATTCTACTCTGCTGGACAACACACGGCTCTGTCCACACAGACAGAGCCCTACAACCTAATAAAACTGCTAAACACATCTCTCGTTTTCCCCTCAGCCATGTACGAGCACAAGATATTCACTCAGGGCGTCATTTGGGACATCAACTCGTTCGACCAATGGGGCGTCGAACTCGGCAAACAGCTGGCCAAGGTCATCGAACCCGAGTTGCAGGATAACACACCGGTGACGTCACACGATGCTTCCACCAATGGGCTTATCAACTTCTTGAAGGAGAACTTCTAATCTAAACCCGTCAGGGTTTTATGCAACAGGTGTGGTACGGTCGGTCGTTTTTTGGGAACTAGAACAAGCTTTTTGGGACAATTTTTTTCGGGAACGATCCCGAGTTACTGCCCAAAGGGAACACCGTAGCTGGTACGTTTGTATGAGGTACTGTCTTTTGTTTGTCTGGTAGGCAAACAGGCAAGCGAGCCACCTGATGGAAAGTGGTCACCGCTGTCTTTTAGTCATCACCATCACGATTCTAGTGGTCAATCCCGGCTGCTGAAAGGTTCCGCATTCCAATTCTTTCTCCTCTACTTCGCTCGCCACTCGCGTCGTATGCCGTTGTCTCTCGCATCCGACTCGGCGATGTCAATCGATCGATTCTTGGGCCTACCGCGGGGATCTTTCCTGATACTAAGTTTAGATTATTTCCCATATATCTGAGGGTGGATATACTGGCTTTGTGTCATGGCCAAATATGTTCCTAAAGGCCGACCGTATACCTTGTACTATGTATTACATACAGATATTAGAATATGTAATTAATGTTTATCAAGCAAGATCACTTTATACATTTTATAGTTGTATTTTGGAGCTGATCTAGAAATGCATTTGCATTGATGAAATCTGGCAATAGATAGATGGTTATATCAACAATGAACAGTCAGTCAGTTATTTTATTTCAATGTATTCATAGGATATTGTTCAAAATTCTTATATACCTTATTTAGTCATGAGTTTTGTTTCAAATTACGTAATATCACAAAATACACAATGCTTGAAATCTTATGCTTATTGTAATTTGAATGTTAATATGTATGGAAAACAAGTTTTAAATGTGATGCTCCTGTATGTTTGTTAGTTTACATATATTTTATAAATATAAGCTTAAATGGAAAATCGTAATCTTTATATAGATTGACGTCATCGTTTTTCACTTATATATGATTTATTTTTAATTTTATGTGGTACTTAAAGCACCAATTATTTATTTTTACTATAGTGCCTCCTTTTTTTAAATATAATTATGGAAATGGAGATCTTTGCTAAATGGTATGTCTAAATATGAGATGTTTATCCTAGCACACGAGTAGGTGCATATTTTATGTCTAGATCTATATATTTAATAAAACAAATTAGAAACGATGTTCTGGTATTTTATTTATTAAACAAATTGAAATGCAAATCTGGTACATAATTGAACATATAATTGATAAATTATTATGGATCCCATTATAACTTTCCATTTATATTATCAACGCAAGAAAGGAATACGATCGAGGTTGCTATATGTCGCAACGACAGTATTTGTTTGCGCAGAAAAGCACAATCTAAAGTCGAAAATGGCACCATCATATTAACCACCATCGGTACTGGTTGCCCGAAAATGAACTCTATGTGTAATACACATAGATGTCTGTTGTCACAAGTATACAAGTGTGCACAGTGTAGTGCACTCTTATGTACTAAATACAAGTGTTCATTTTCTGGTAACCAGTACATTTTCTTCGGACGATACACATCAGTCGCGACCGACACTTTTAAATCTATGACATATGAATACAGCCCTTATTGCTTTACAATGCCGATCGATAACTGATTATTTTTAGTTTATACGTGGTAGCGCTTACAGCTGCAAGTCCTAGAATCTACAGAGTCATTGTTGACAGCGAAAAGAACTTACTCGTCGGTGGTGCCAACTGTAGGGCTAGCACAAGTTGCTCTCGCGCGCGATAAGCGAGAAAAGGCGCGACATAAATACTGCTATCTCTTTCATCTTAGTATTGAGAGAAGGAAACAAACGCTCTCTCGCGGCGCGAGCTGTGTCGCGGACACACTTGTGATAGCCTTGCTGGTGGGCAAAATTTCGTCAGCTCCTTATCCTACTCTACACCTATATAAATGTTGGAAAGTCAGAATTTTAGCAGACCGGCTGCATTGTTCATCACACAATATACATATTTCTTCATCATACAGTGAGATTAGGTCCCTCTTCCACATATAGGACATCTTACTTTAGTCTTAATTATAAGTGCAATAAGGTACAATTTAAAGTAAGTAGCTCTCATAAATTCAAATCTTATTTGGGTTTTCGTCCCCTACCGGCGCCTACTTTTGGTTTTTTGTTCGCTTTGTTCTTATCTTCTTCCGCCTTTCGCTTGGGGTTTGGCGTCGTTTTGACCTGTGACAAAAGCATTTGTATAGCTTTGAATTTACTAAACGTATCAGTCGAAGTACTAAATATAGGGCGAATCAAAATATATATAGTGGCTTCAGCTGTGAGTAGGCTCCTTTTAAGCCTCCATGTCCAATTTCTTTGTTTGACAGCGTGCAATAATGGTATGACACTATGGCCACATAAAATGGCCGACGCATGTGCTCAAGAACTAGCATAGGAACTACAATTCCCTACCATCATAGTAATTGGCGAATCGGCACGCTCATGTCCGGTCATCGCCATAGTAACCATAAACATCGGGCCAGTCCACTTTACGGAGTAGTTTCTAGGTCCATTTAGAACATTTTAGGAATTAGACGTGCGTAATTGACATTTTAGAAATTGGACGTTGTGGGAAATTGACATTTTAGGAATTGGGCGTTGTGGGAAATTGACATTTTAGGAATTGGGCGTTGTGGGAAATTGACATTTTAGGAATTTGACGTTTCGAGAATTGGACATTTTTAAACCGTTGAATACATGCATATAAAAATGTTTTAATAATAATGTTCATAAATTATAATAAATAAATAATAATGTTAGTAAATCATAATAATTACAATAATCATCATTGGTCTGTTTGTCTTTCGACAAAAGCCTCCTAGACATGGGGTCAATAACTCATTCTAAGACCGACAAACAATCTTGATTATAATGAACGGGCTCCCGGTAGATGGAGACAAGAAGAAAAAAATATCCTGGTTGCTGCGCTGCGCAAGCAGTCTGCAGGGCAGACCCGACAATAATATTAACCACAGTTGGTTACGGTTACTTGAGCTTGTTTAGACGATCCCTTTGTGTTCTTAGTTTTGTTATGTTTGATCAGAGATTAATTAAATAGAATAATTGTTTTTGAATTTGATGTTTTAGCTCACGAGTACAGTTACTATCGCATTTTTTCACTTTTACTTGTTTACCTGTCTGTTTGTCATCTCTCATCACCATCATCACTCATCTCACACCACCATCGTCATCATCATCATCATCATCTAGACGTCAGCCCCTTCAAGAAGAATCCATCAAGGCTTATGTATTTGTTTCTTTATATTTTTATGTTATACGGCAGAAAAACAGGCAAACAGGCTACTTGATGAGTGAGAGTTGAATATTTTGAACTTAAACGCATATTTACATAGATATTACTAATATGGTCTCACCGTGAAGAACCCGTCGAGCCTCCCCTGCGTAGTCCCACTCCTGGCCTTCATCAGTTTCTTGGCCCCGTTCCGTACTCGCTCCTCGTTGAACTGCTTGTCTCCGCACAGGTATTTCACTAGGCCTTCTTCGTCTGGGTCGGACCATTTTAACTGGGAAAATATTATTAATACTTAAATGGAAAATTTATAGGTTGATGCATTATTGAAAGGGTAAGAGTGCTGTCCTAATAGACAATGGTTGTGCGAACATGGTCGTACGACGGGCGGTTTTGACATCTCCGGTCGGGCGACATCCGTCGTACAACCATTGTCGCACGACCGTTCTCAATTTGGACAGCGCCTAATGCAATTTTTATATAGTGGGCCGCATGGAAAGCGACTTGAATACACGTTCAGGACTTGGAATGGAGTCGCTCGCGTCCGCCAACTATTAAATCTCACAGATACCTCTCATTGTCATAAGTTAGATACATGTTCGCCACAGAATTTACTTATTTCATATTTATACAATTATTTTCAGAAGTGGCAAGAATTAAAGGAGATGTATAAAAAGAGTTATGGATATATGCGAGGCTAGGGAGTTGTGTCAGGACAAAGCAAAGTGGCGATCTATAGTCTCTGCCCACCCCACCTGTGGGACACGGGCGTGAGCTTTATGTATGTATGTATGAAATTTTTTGTCAATATTCTAGCTCCACAACTAAATCCCACTAAGAACCAACCTCAATATCCTTCGCATCTGCAATTTCGGGCTCCAAAAACAGCCGTCTGGCCTCAGCAAAGTCCCAGTTCTCAGGCGGTGGATACTTCGCAGTGTCGATGTTTTTCAGCACAGTCTCCAGACTGCGATGCTGCCGAATCAGGTCTATGGCCCGCTTGGGTCCTATACCACGGATAGACCCGCAGTAGTCGCAGCCGAGTAGGATGCAGAGGTCTATGAACTGGGGAGACATGGGTTTCAATTCAATTCAAGCCTGTTATTCAGACCACTTTAACATAAAATATTAGCCGAATTTATAACATACATACATATAAAAAATGTATTAATAATAATGTTCATAAATCATAATAAATAAATAATAATTGTGGTAAATCATAATAATTACAATAATCATTATTGGTCTGTTTGTCTTTCGAGAAAAGCCTGCTAGACATGGGGTTAAGTCATCATCAATCACTCATTCTAAGACCGACAAACAATCTTGATTATAGTCAGGCTGCCGGTAGATGGAGACAAGAAGAAAAAAATATCCTGGTTGCTGCACTGCGTAAGCAGTCTGCAGGGCAGACCCGACAATAATATTAACCACAGTTGGTTACGGTTACTTGAGCTTGTTTAGACGATCCCTTTGTTTTCTTAGTTTTGTTATATTTGATAAGAGATTAATTAATATATGAATAAGAGACTAATTAAATAGAAAAATTGTTTTTGAATTTGATGTTTTAGCTCACGAGTACAGAGTTACTTTCGCATTTATAAATATTAGTATGGACACCAAAAATGTAATACTTTTTTATCACTTTTATTTGTTTACCTGTCTGTTTGTCATCTCTCATCACTATCATCACTCATCTCACACCCCATCATCTAGACGTCATCCCCTTCAAGAAGAATCCATCAAGGCTTATGTATTTGTTTCTTTATATTTTTATGTTATACGGCAGACAAACAGGCTACTTAATGAGTGGTGTGGATTATTGTATTTGCATATTTCTTACCTCATTCCTCTGAAGCTCCAGACCGCTCAACACCTGGTCGAGATGGAACTCCTGCACTGGCATCTTCCGAGCCTCCGAGAATGTCAGATGCCGGAGCAGCACGTTGGCTCCGAAGGTCAAGGCGTCCATATCCTCTGTCGCCACGGCAAACACTTTGTTGGCTCTTACCTGACGTGGACCAAGGGAGATAAAGGTATTTTATTTACTATGTTATAGATAGTTCAACTCAGTTGTGCGCGCGGCGCTGTGTGCGTGCGCTTGTAAATATACAGCTTTCATTTATGTGGCAGTGACGCGGCAGTCGTCGTCCGAGCAAGACCTTACCCGCGGCTCTATGTGTGGGTTTACCCACACACAGGGCCGCGCGCACAACTGAGTTGAAATATCTGTATTGGCTTTTGCACATGATATCGCCGGCGTAAAAGTTAGATTATATACATACATAAATATTTTTTGCTAAATAGGATTGTCAGTGCATGGAATGAACTGCCAGAATCGGTGATCAGTGTTCCATCAGGGAACTGTTAAAAATAGACTGGATAGACATTATAAGAACTAAATATCGTGATATACACGCATCAGCTTACAGCTGCTAGTGTATAATCAATAAAAATAATAATACATAAAGTCCACGCCTTTGCAGGAAGGATGTGAGCTTGCTTTATATGCATGTAAAAATCATCTCGGTGTCAATATCCCGGTTTTAGTCTCGCGCGCGAGGGCCCGTGATCCGCCGTGACTATGATCCAGGATTTTGCAGATCAGGCAATTACAGTGGAGTGACTGCCATTTGACCTCCGCGACCCTAATAATAGGGAAACCTGACCAGATTGCATCATGGTTACACATTCAGTTGCCTCAATGTGCAGGTTGAATCATGTTTTTCTCTGTGTTTGTTCAACTAAGTATATAAAAGTATGTAAAATTATGTATTTGGTTAGATTAGATAAAAATATAATAATCAAATTCACATTGAGAGTTACTTTTACATCATATTAGTTTGAGTGTTTCATGAAACAGAAACAAGGGCGAATTACTCTAATACTCAGACCAATTCTCTTTTAAGTTTTAATGTCTAGAGGTAAAGCTAGACCGCTAGAGGTCCTCAATATACCAAAAAATTTGCAGCACCATTTTATGCTGTGTACTTTTATCAACACAAATCTGTGCAATTGGACTCTCCACTGCCATTACCTCGCTTTCCTCTTCATCATCACAGCCCCAGAACAATGATTATGGCAATTCCTTCCACTCAGGTGGAGGAGCCTCAAGTCCAGTAGTTGTATATGCTGGTGATGATGAAAGATGATTAGGAATACACTGATAGGCAGGCAAAGCACTGGTGACATTCCTGAAGTTGCCCATGGGCAGTGGTGACCACTTTTAGGTGGCACACATGCCTACCATTATAACAAAACGAGGTAAGGCTCACCAAAGCCGCACACTGCGCCTCAGCCTCACAAGGGGCCTCAACCACCGGGATGCCCATCAGTTTCAGCAGCGAACGCGCCTCCTCACCGTGCTGACGGGTCACCTTCACCAGCCGCCGGTTGAACTTGTCTATGGACGCTTGATCACCTGCAGGAAAGGTTGCATGGTATCTACAACAGGACTACTAATTGATAGAAGAATGAATTGATGATAGATGATAAATTAAATGAATGGGTATACTCAACATGCTCCAAATTTTTGGACAATTTGGTCCTGGTTGGGGTGATAATAAAAATAACTTAAATAAATTATATAAGGCTGGGAAAAACTGTAATATTGCAAGTTAAAAATAAAAAAGTTAATCACTAGATATATAATAAATTAAGTTAGACTGATAAATTAAACAGTCTATGGGGCTCCATGATGGTATTTTTTTAAAGTCATGGATAAAAGCTAAGGGATAAGTAATAAGATTTGTCAAATATTTATTCTTTATGGCTAAAAGATTACCAGCTTCAGTAGCCTTCTGCAGCTCCTTCTCTGCCTCTTCTCTCCTTTCAGCTCTTTTGTTCAATTGGTGAGACTTCATCTCCGGTGGCTTCCCATCAAACACATACACCGGTTTAATACCAGCCTCGATCAATCGAATGGTGCGATAAAATGTCCCCATGAGATGTGAAGTGGTTTCTCCGTCCACTGATGTCAGTTGGTGACCTGAACACGACAATGTCAGTTTTAGTAGTAGTTTAAATCAATTAATACCTACCAAGTTGGTTTAGTATTAGTAATAAATAATAATAGGTTTGCAATTTATTGTGTAATGTACATCGTGAGATTTTTATACAGTCTGTCGACTAGCGTAACATTACTATAATTTAGTGTTATCTATTAATTTCCATTTCATTGACAATAAAATACCTTGTATTCCTTACAATCGCAGGTTATCATTCCGGCACTTACCATCGCTTCTTACAGCAATCAAAAATTGGTACAGGCTCATAGATGCATCAATAGCCACTTTTCGACCTGAAAATTAACGAAAAGAATAAAACTAAATTTGCTAAAGGGCTAAAACTAATAACTACTAATCGCATATATAGTTTTCCCACAAACCAAAATAGTTTTTGATTTCCATTTCCTTTACTGCTTGTGGAGCCACATCTGCTATTAACTTCGATAATCCTAGAATACCCATTTTTGTAATTGTTTATCACAGAATTACACTTTCCTCGAATTTTTTACACCGAAATCCACAGAAAAACGTTTATCAATTTGGCGGGAACGAAACATTGGCAGCGAGCGACCGACAGCAAGCAAGAGTGACAGCTTGCTGACAGACTCACATTAACATTTGTAGTGATGTTCGTTACAAGTCGATCGATTAAATAAGGAAATGAATAAATTAGAGTCAAAAAGAGTAAATTCACGAATTCTTATGATAATATAACAAAAACTACCTACAAAATTTATTAAATGATAAAATATACCTAAAAACGTATTAATAAAATTCTAAATTCTAATTACTATAAATACCAAAATTAGCAACAACGAAACGTTTAATGTTTATGTTGGTTGGTTGGTTCATTTTGTTAGTGTTAAATAATCCATACCGAGACAGGGCGTTGTTAAGTGAAATTGAGTAAATAATAATTTATAAACAATGGGAAATTATTTTACTATAAACATGGAGGAAAATTTTAAGAAAAATCAAGAATTTATTCAGACTATAAACAAAATTAAGGTAAGGTCATGTTTTGTTCCCTTGATACAATTAATTTAAATTAAATTAAAAAGTTCATATATTATTTTTTAGATGGAAAGACAAATTCAACTACAATATCAAATGCAAGAACGTCAAATGGCAATGGAAATAGCGAAGAATAGAGATATCTGTTTATGGTTAACAGCAGTTTACATCTCTACTGGAACTGCATTATTTACAGGGTAAGTACTTAATTAATTCATTATTTTATCTTCGACTAGCTAGTTACCTAACTATAAATTATATTTTATTCAGACTTAAAGTTAAATCTAATGCTCTAAAATTAGGTAAAGGTTTTGTTTAATCTTTATTTTCAGATTTAAAAATCCATAAAGTTTTAGGAAAATTGTGTTAGTTGACAATTTATCGTAATTTTTATTTTAGTACTATTCGTATTTTAATTTATCTTAAGTACTTACAATTTTTTTTATTGAATGGTTAACTGACAATTAAAGCTACAAATAGTTTTAAGCAGCAGTCTGTTCTTAAACCTATGTGTTCTTATACAAAAACTAAATGTGTTAAATTATGTAAATACTAACCCATCCTTTACATAGTATAGTCTCTCACCGTAAAATCAGTTATACCCTATTCATAATCCCGTGAGACAAAGTGTAAACAAAGAATTGCAGTTTTGAATGAAAAAGTAACACCTAAATTAATCTGTTTTATGTTTTGTTTATAAGTGCTTAGGAGCCTAGTTAAAATAGCAATTATTTGATGATTAGAATGTTCTGTTATTGATGAAAAGATGGCATCTTAAATAACCTTTTTCGTGGTTTGTTTACATTTTGTCTCACGGGAAAGTAAACAAAATTATACTGTTCATAACTCGAAAAGAGTCATTGGTAGGTAGTTAGGTACATGGTGGCACTGGGGTTCGAAGCTGATACCTTATAAATAGAAAAACTTTGCATCTAAGCTTGGGTTTTAGAGATAATCTCCGAAACCCAGTGGTTTCTAATCGATTTCTAAAATTTTAACAATACTTTTCATCCCGGAAAATAATAGGATCCCGCGGGATATTTGAATGTTTATAGAGCCCCGAACAGTGCGCAGGTGATAACTGCGGAGACGGCTAGTGATAAATGAATGAAGAACTAAGTACCTACTTATAATATAAAAATTTCAAATAGTTTCAGGAGGACAAAGCGGCCATATCTCATAACGCCGATGATACCATTTACATTCTTAACGCTGTATTACTGGGATGCGGGATATGGAAACAAAGTTCATAGAATCAAAAGTAAGTTACTCGCTGTTATCAGTGTTTTTGTATTTTGTTGCTATCAACTAATTGTCCATTACATTTAATGACTGAACTATTTATGAATAAATTGCTTAATTATTTAACAGTGGAAGCTGAGCACATCATGACTCATGAAGCTGACACCTTGGAGTGGCCGTGTGGTCTACCTACTCCATCCACCATCGACTTGGGTCGTTTAGATGCAGAAGAAAAAGTGAAGATCCATCCACCAATGTTTAACTAAATTAACATTCGTTTTGAAAATTACTGTGCTAATATTAAATAGGTAGCATAGTATAATTTTACTCAGTCACTGTTATTGTAAATTTAATTTTTAAAATGCCATTTTCCAGTAACGTAAAATACTCTAGGTATTTCATTCATACGTAAGACGAATGTAGTATCTCACACAATAGATTTGTCAATGATGGCATGTTGAGTACCTACCTATTGAGGTTGCTCAAAAGAGTGCCTTTATTAGAATGCTTCGGAGACACTAGTGCTTTTCTAATAAGGTTCTATGTAAGCAACACCATAAATTTCCTTACTATAACAGAAATCTAAACGAAGACGAATTAGGTTTTTTTTATTTATTAAATTAAATTATTCATAACAATAAATATGATAAATCAAGTACAGGCACTAAATCTACTAAATATTTGTAATGTGCCAAGCTTGGCTAGTACGTTTACTTATAAACGTGACAGCGTATTAGTGAGAAAGAAATATTCAGTGGTATGTCTACATACAATTCACTCTTACGCATCATATTATATTATCCACATTGATAAAGCAATAATGTAGTCATTTTAATAAAATAAACATTCCACTTTTCCTAACAGATCCTTAAATATTTTCAAAACTATATTGGTGTACATTCAAATAGTCATTTAAATAAAAACATTCCACTTTTCCTAAAATATTTTCAAAGCTATATTGGTGTACTTACATTTTAATGTTTTATAATCTTTGCTACGTAGGCCAAACTATGTAAACTCGTTTGAATAACATTAGGAAAGGGTAGACAGTAAGTACTGTCGTGAAAGTTGTGTTCTAAGGCTGCTAATTTTATGCTGCTGGCAATGTGTTTGTTGAATTTAAGTACCTACCTAGATTAATTTTTATACAAAATATTTTTATGGTAACTTGCACATTTTACACAGCAAATTATTTATTATTTTTTTGTTATTTATTTTTAGATAGGTATTTAGTAGGTTTATAAGTTAATATTATTACGTACCTAAGTTATTTCTTCCAACTTAGGTACTTTAATACAAATTAGTACAGGATACAGTTTGCTCATAATTTTGTTTTAACGATATACTTCAACTTATTGCTTTAAACCCTAAAAAGTATTCAATGACAAATAAAGTTAGATTTAAGAATAATTAATGTACTATTGTTGAAAAAATAAAATGTTTAAAATAAGTTACGATGGTTTTACATTTTACCACGTTATTTGGATAATTATTTGTTTAGGTATTGTATTTACTAATATATAAGATAGATTATTAATAAATATAGATAATTATTTGTTTAGGTATGGTATACATATAATACCTACTTAGGTACTTAGTAAGTACAATGTCACAAACATATCTTACCCGGTGACGTGTGTTGCTGTTGTTGGCATTGCTTTGACATGTCATTTCAAATACATTTTACACTGAAGAGCTGACGTTTTTTCAGTTCTAGTTTTGGCCGCCGGGTCAGACAAGTCATCATTATATCTATAAATATCTATATCTTTAGGTCATCATCATCATCTTGGCGTTAAATCCCGGTTGCGCTCCCGCACACGCGGGGGCCCGGGGGTCCGCCTATAGATATATCTTTAGGTACCTACCTAAACATATTGCTGTTTTCACTAAACTTAGGAATCGGCTAAGTTCTTTTTAACTGAATTTGGGTGTTGCTGATTGGCTAAAAACTATTTAAGATAGAACTTAGGCAATTCCTAAGTTTTGTGAAAACGGCCGTTACTGACTTAAGTTATTGGACGCTCAGACGACCTATTAAATAAAATGAAAATGATTTGTCTTTAACTAACACTAAAATGAACGTGACAATACATTGGAATTAAATTATATTTGAAACGTGAAATAACTTTTATGAATAAATATTTAAATAACACACCTTTAGAGTGACGTAAATTAAAATATAAAAATTATTTATGTTTGGACTGACGTCACAATGATATGACAATATAGATTTATCGATTTTATTGTTGTGGGCCATCACTTAAGTTGACAATGCTTGTTGCCATGGTAACTGACATTTGTTTGGGCGCCCGTAAACAAATGAACTTCGATTGGCAGTTTTCAAAATCTGTCTTCAATTTGCTAATTTAATAGGTGAAAATACAAACTCAGTCTGAAATTAGCCTGAAATTATGGAAACTGTGATATATTCTTGCTGTATTGTGAGTAAGTACTTGCTTTTTAGTAAACAGTGAAGCCAGTCGTCGTAAAAAATTTCAGGTGCTCATTTTTTACCATCGGATCATATCGATTTTCGGTTGCTTAGTGTACTGCTTGAAATCAATATATTTTAAAACGACGACAGTCACGCTTCCACTTATATTCAAATCAGTTCGCTTACCGCACGAACACATTAATTTGCATTTAACAGCAATGCTTTCGCAAAGTCGTTTTAAATCTTATTTATGTTCAGTTTCAGCGCCAGTTTTTACAGTAACAGTCTGATTTTGCTATAGTGTTAGTGGAAATATAGTACAAATGAATGCAAACCAGCAGAATGTCAAACGAGATGAGAAGAAAAAAGACGGCATCCAAAATAAGGGTCAGCACAAAAAGAGTCCGGAAAAAAATATGTCCGAAATTGACGAGCATATTCTGAAAAGATTTGAAATCAAGAAGAGACTTGGCAAAGGAGCTTACGGGATCGTGTGGAAGGCTTTGGACAAGAAAAGCAAGGAGATTGTTGCCATAAAGAAGATATTTGATGCTTTCCGCAACCAGACTGATGCCCAAAGAACTTTCAGGGAGATTATTTTTCTCCAGTCTTTCCGTAACCATCCCAATATAGTGAAACTTCACAGCATACACAGGTAGGAAATGAATTCATAGATTTACTACTTATACCTAAATCTTGACTATGTACCAACGTTTAAAGTAGGTATCCACGTTGTCATGTCATATAAAAGGAAAGGAAGCGTTACGGAAGTAGCTGACAAAGGTTACTAGGGTGCGCCCTATGCTTAAATTTCTGTGGTTATTATCCTATGGGGAGGCTCCTTTCGTGCGTCCGTGTACCTAGGTTTCGTGCTGTGTTGTGCGTGTTTTTTATCCTTATGAAGTCGTGGCCTATGTCTGAGGAAGGACAGACTATTTTTACGCGCACAGTATCCTTTAAATAAATTCGTGAATTCATGAATCCTTTACGCAATTTTTAAATTAGGAACTAAGATAGGTAACTTTTATGTATAGGTAATTGCGGGAGAAACCATAGTGAATAGATGTGAGAAACTAAATTTGGAAAAACAAGAATTCTTTAAAACTATAATTGAGATTTGGGAGTTCGCTGATTGGATGTTTATTGTCTTGTGCTGAATCTTAACTTGAGCACTAACGTAGAGCCATAATGTACCCAGGTAGCTGGCCGTCCACACACGCGTATGGTACATTTGGGCGGCGCGTTTGATAGCACCGCGACCGCTAAATAGCAAACAGTCAGGTATTGGAGATTTGGGTTAGCAGCGAAAGTGTAATTTCAAGGGTGCGTATGAATTCTCACGGTACGTAGCATCGCCGCGCTACCGCAAGACTGCTTAACCGCCAGCAAATCGCTCGGGTATCGCTTACCGTCACCCGGGCACTAAGACAAGCGAAGCTCTGTTCACTGGACGTGAACTGGCTTAGGTACTCTTGCTATAATTTTAGGTGGTTCTCTTAAATATAATATAGGTACCTATATCATATGTCGAGCGCGGTCCGGCTCGGCCCGGCGATTTCGGGCGCTGCCAGGCTATGTGTGTTCCTTACACACACATAGAAAGATCGACCCAAAGCGGTTCGTCAGACAGCTGGTATTCTACTACCTAAGGATGTTATTTCACTTGAAAGCTAGCCGCCCGTTTTGCCCACAGGGCCTTGAACAACCGTGACATCTATCTCGGCTTCGAATACATGGAGACTGACCTACACAACGTGATCAAGCGAGGCAACATACTCAAGGACATACACAAGCGGTACATTATGTACCAAATGCTGAAGGCCACCAAGTACATACACTCCGGGAACGTCATACACCGAGACCAGAAGCCGAGCAATGTGCTGATCGACAGTGCGTGCAGGTATGGTTGGTAGGAGCAAAGATGAGTTTTGAAAAAAATTCAAGATTTACAAAAAAGAAAAAAGTCTAATTGTGGATTTTTAAAGTTACGTAAAATAAAAATAATTTTGGCGTTACTGTGCCGGTTATGATCTCGCGCACGAGGGCCCGAGGTCCGCATTGACCATTATCCAAGATTTCGCAGATCAGGTAATTACAGTGGAGCGACTGACATCTGACCTCTGTGCCCCTGGTACTAAGGGAACCTGATCAGATTGGATCATGGTTACACATTCAGTCGGTTGACTGTGCATTTTTTATCACGATGTTTTCCTTCACCGTAAGAGCATAAGTTAGGATTAAACTAAAGTACAGAACTCAGAAGATAGTGACTAGTACATGGCCGCAGCGGGATTCGAACCCGGTACCTCTCGCTTAAAGAGTCAGATAGCTTAACCGCTCGGCCACCGACGCTCCGGATTATTAAAATACCTACTTATTTTCAAATGTATCATTGTCTAAGGGTTTTCAAAATATGCGTTTAAAATAACCTACGGACTTTAATGTAGACCCGAGATATTCACAACTTATTTATGTTCTGTTTGGTTTAGTTTTCAGTAGTAAAAGCTTTACATTCTTGGAATAAAGTTTTGCCAAAGAACGCCGCCGCTTTCAAAGTTTCCTCTGTAAAGTTGAGAAAGTTCCATGGCACTTTTCATTGAGAGAATTCGCTTGTATAGGGGGTTGCGTAAGTTGGAATCGCGAAGGTCTTATGCGATAAGTTCGGCTCTTTAGACTATGAGGGCTCCGTAGGTTATCCTACGTCATCGACTAAAGTCACTTTTTTCTTTTGTGACTATAATGTGGCTGACAAGCGAAACTGCCTAGAGTATGTGAGGAACCCCGGTTTTTTTTACTTATAGAATCCACACAACAGGACATGTAAGTATTATCGATAGGAAAAGTCAAAGCATGGGTCACAAAAATATTTTTTTTGTCCCAGACTGTTTTGAGTGCCTTCTAAACGAGTGCTCCTTACTATCACTGTAAACAGGAATTTTTGTTAACGCCCTCACAGTCTATTTGCGGCGTATTTAGACGTAAATGGTATGCAAAAGGCAAAATACGCCTGAACCACGACAAAAAGTGGAGCTTGTGACAAAGCTTTGACATGGAGGAGGTTTAAGGTAGTACGTTTTTCATATAAATTTTATGTAACCTCTTTTTACGTTTTTAATGTATGCTTTTGTGATTAGCCGTTAGTAAATGTTAATCATAAACACTCAAACGAACGAAATAATGGTAAGAGTAATTTAATATGGAAATCGACCCCTTTAAGGCTGTCGCTGAAGCCGCTGTTAACATTCTCTTACATTCGTTTTACTTCGCAACCATAGCCTATCTAGGCCCTAGGTGCTAAGCCAGCCACCTGTCATTCATCATCACAGATCATAACAATCAACTGCAGGACTTAGGGCCTCTCCCACGAAAGGAAAGATTATTGCCATAATCTCCACGCTTGGCAAGCAGGTTGCAGATCGCAGTGTTATAAATATAACAACGGTATAACGTGCTGCACATTTTGGAAAATTGGCAGCACGTTGTTAGACTTAGTTTGGAACTTAGTGTTAGACGTTTTAGCGTAGTTAGTTAGTTTTAGACTGGAGTCTATGGAGACTCTAGATATTTTGCCTCGAAAACATTAGTCGCCTTGTACGACACCCACGAGTGTAAGGGGTTGGTGCTATTCTACTCTGCCGGACAGCTCACGGCTAATCTGTCAGTGCGTAGTCTTAGCAGTCTTCTCTCGGAAACCAGGGTGAAGCTAGCGGACTTCGGCCTGGCGCGGTCGGTGTCGAGTCTCTACTCTGGCGGCGAGGAGGGCGCCGACCCGTGCCTCACGGACTACGTCGCCACGCGGTGGTACCGAGCGCCAGAGATACTGATCGCCAGCAAGAAGTAAGGACACGTTGCCCACCTCTATAACACGTTGCTCTGGCAGCAATAACGAATTCCAAAGCCACGGTTCTCCAAATACCCGTCCCATTCCGCATTGATGATTTTACTCACAGACTGGAAAAAAATAAAAGCCTTAGTTCTGCAACTTAAAATTTTTATATTCAGTATCTGGAATCTCTTTTTAAGCTTGGATTGGCTTGTATTAAGAGATTCTGCTCTTCCATTGCAAAAATATAACAGGATACACCTCTATGCCCTCATCATTATCATCTTGGCGTTAATATCCCGGTTGTGCTCTCGCGCACGAGGACCCGGGGTCCGCATTGACCATGATCCAGGATTTGACAGATCAGGTAATTACAGTGGAGCGACTGCCATCTGACCTCCATGACTGCTACCTGGTGTACATGACCAGATTGGATCATGGTTACACATTCAATCACCTGTATGTGCAGGTTACATCACGATGTTTTACCTTACCGTGAGAGCATCGGTTAGCATTCAACTAATGTACATAACTCAGAAAAGAGTCATTGGTAGACGGCCGCAGTGGGATTTAACCCCGATACCTCTCGCTTACGAGTCGGATACCTTTACCACCTACATTATCTCATGGTTACACATGAATGTGTAGGTTTATTTATTCGTATGTCAAAAATACAATATACGAGAAACATATTCAACTACAAATTTAAATCAAGCGAAGTTAGCCATTTAATTGCTTTGTCACTAATAGTGATCAGGTCCTCCGGTTGGCCAGGGTAACTTGTGTTTGGGCAATCCGATAGAATGTGCCACATTGACTGAATTGGGGAAAAGCAAGGACACTGGGGGGATACACTCCATCCACAGCGGTGTTGAAGGTATCACGATGTTTTCCCTCCCCGTAAGAGCATACCCCGCTCTGCCCTACCTCTCGGTAAACACCCTCCATTCCCCCCCAGCTACACGAAGGGCATAGACATGTGGTCGCTGGGCTGCATCCTGGGCGAGATGCTGACGAGCGCGCCGCTGTTCCCGGGCACTTCTACAGTGAACCAGGTGGAGCGGATCATGGGCGCGCTGCCCAGACCCTCGCCGGAAGGTGGGTCGCTCTTGGTTTATCGCGGCAGTAGACTAGCTTTTGCCCGCGAAAAAATTGTTTTTAGGGCAGTTCATCTTTTTCCCGGGTGGCCATTTTAAATGGCCTCCCTGATGTATGAAAGTTAGTACTACGGAGAGGTCAAGCTGCATCGCTGGTTCTACCCAACCGAATTAGATGTAACGTGGCCTAGATTTTAAGTTGGATAATAAACTACCAAATAGTGAAAAACCCATCAAATACCGTTCAGCAGTTTTTGCGTGATGCGCGAAAAAAGACAGACAAAAATTTAAAAAGCGTTTTAACGCATAGGTCAAAGAATCGTATTCCGACAATTTTTCTGAACAATCAATCACAATGTCATTGTACAGACACGGCTTTTTTACAGTTTTATAATAGTACAGAAGTAGGTATAAGAGTAGGTAATATTAAGTATAATATACTACCTACATAATATGCACCTATATAATATGTCGGGCGTGGTCCGGCTCTGCCTGGCATTGTCGGTCGCTGCCCGGCTCTGTCGGGTATTGTCGGGCAGGGTCCGGCCGTTTTGTTGGCGCGGGGTGGGTGAGCTGGGTTTGCTCCGGCCCTAGAGGTATTTTCTTCCTATTATCATACCCCTCTATTTTGACGATTTTAAAAAGATATTTAGTCCTACTTAATAAAGAAATATTGAGTTTTGATTAACTAATAACAATATCCCGCCAACCGTCGATGTTTCAATGGCGAATGCAGTGAAAGAAATATCACCCAAGCATCGTGCATCCGAGGTCCGATAAAAATATTGCGTCACAAAAAATGTGTTATTGTAGAGTGCGTGCAAGATAACTGTTCTCGCGGCTGAAAATGCAAATAAAATTGACAGGACCT
Source organism: Blastobasis adustella (assembly GCA_907269095.1). Classification (NCBI taxonomy): domain Eukaryota; kingdom Metazoa; phylum Arthropoda; class Insecta; order Lepidoptera; family Blastobasidae; genus Blastobasis; species Blastobasis adustella. The sequence continues at coordinate 8,481,513 of OU026132.1, forward strand.
GGTGCAGAGGCTGTTGGTCTTCAATCCTCTGCGATTGAGGATGAGTGAGGATGATTGAGGATGATCGAGGATGATTGAGGATGATCGAGGCTGATTGAGGATGACTGAGGATGATTGCAGATTATTGACGATGATTGCTGAGGGTTGAGGATGATTGATGATGATTGATGATGACTGATGATGATGTTTCTCCCCTTCTATGCGATCTAACTACGGTACGCGCCTTCGTCGCTAACTGTCGCCCCTCGCCCAAACGGTTGCAGACATAACAGCGGTCTGTAGCGGGTACGGGTCCTCCCTGATCCGGGAGCAGGCGGCGTCGGGGGCGGGCGGGGCGGCAGGCGCCTCGCTCTCCTCGCTGCTGTCGTGCGCGCCAAGGGACGCCTCGGATTTGGTGCAGAGGCTGTTGGTCTTCAATCCGGCGCGGAGGCTCAGCGCCGAGAGGGCTCTGGACCACGAGTATGTTGGCAAGTGAGTGCTGGGGGTGGTGGGGGCGAGATCTAGGAAACGTTGGTTTGCCTATGCACAGACTGGTATGTTCGGTGTGCACATGCCAGATGTCCTGGTGTGTTCGGTCTTTAGACTTTTCGATCCAAACTTTTGACTTTTCGAAGCGATAGTACTTATAAAAGTTAAAAAACCGGCCTGCCTTACGTTCTCTTGGCAGTTTCGCTAGTCAGCTTGATGATGATGGTGACTGATGATGGTAGCTGAAAAGTCGAAAATTTGGATAGAAAACATAATTTTTATTTTCGACTTTACTTAACGTGCCTGGTTGTTCACAGGCATACTTACGTTTCGTGGGTCTCCTAAATCTCTACTATAGCTGGCAACAAACAAAGTGGCAAATTTCTTGTACTCGATGACGTGGGATAACTTACGGTGTCCTCACAGTCTGTTATATTAGAGCCTATGCAGTATATAGCATTCTTAAAGTACCCCTGGTGTTGCCGATGTCCATGGACAGCGGTGATAGTTTACCCTCAGGTGATTTGCTTGCTCGTCCGGCTTCCTCTATGTATACTAATATTATAATGTGAAAAGATTTGTATTCTTTGTAATTTGTTAGTAATCAATCAACTCAAAAGCTACTGGACCAATTTTAAAAATTCTGTCACTAATAGAAAGCTGTTTATCACTGAGTAACATAGGCTACTTTTAATTCCGAGGAAGTTTTCGGTTCCCGCGGGAAAGTTGATTGTCTACAGACATCCGAGTTCCGCGTGGGTGAAAGCCACTGAGAACAGCTAGTTTATGATATAAAAAAAGTGGTAGCAGAGGAAATGAGTGGCATTCAAAGCAATTTTGCCTTTTTGTGTTCAGAAAACTTCTAACAGAGATACACTGTATTGACATGCTTATTCCAGATTCCATAAGGAACGCGACGAGCCCATACTCCCTTCGGACGTTCTTCTGCCGCTCCCTGATGACAAGCAGATGTCCGTTGATGACTACAGGAACAAGCTGTACAGCATCATGGCCAAGGGCTCTCACAGCAACAGCCTTCAGAACAGGAAGATTTACAACAGGTGGGTCTGTAGGTAGATCAGTCAGAAATGTCACAATTATAGGTTTTACAGATAGTTTCAATTCAAGGCCGACGCTGCATCAATTATGTTTTGTTTATAATTAGACTAGCCAGAAATTTGACAGCCATCTCACATGGTGGTAAGTGACGAGCTGCCGATAACGGAGCATGTCTGTCTAGGAGCAGCCTATTCATTCTAACCTTGAAGGCGACCAGATAATAATGATCAGGGACCACACTCGCAGTGTGTGAGTGTGTCGAAGTGTTTGGCAAAATGTTATCATCATCACCTAGAACCCATAACAGTTTGATCTAGTAGCTTCCTCCTTTAATAGGGTATTTGGCAATAACCTCCACGCTACTTGTGGTTTGGAGGCTGGTTGGTTAAAGGCCACAGTTTTGAAAATAAACAATAGAAAATGGTGCCACCTTACAAAACTAATGTATAATTGGTAAACGTGTAGAATTAAGTCATTATCATCATCATCATCATCTTAGCGTTAATATCCTGGTGTAGCTTTCGCGCACGAGGGCCCAGGTCCGCCTTGACCATGATCCAGGATTCGGCAGATCAGGTAATTACAGTGGAGCGACTACCATCTGACCTTTATGAACCTGCTACTAGAGGAACCTGATCAGATTGGATCATGGTTACACATTCAGTCGCCTGAATGTGCAGGTTTCGTCGTGATGTTTTCTCTCACCGTAAGAGCATCGGTTACTGTTTAACTAATGTACATAACTCAGGAAAGAGTCATTGGTACATGGCGGCAGTAGGAAACGTGTAGAACTAATAAATACGCACTAGAATTTACAAGATCGACCAAACTTGTAGCTAGGCGAAGATAAAGTCGTAGAAGCAATACCTCAATTTAATGTAGCAAATGAAATCCACAGCACCAAAGGCCACCCGTTGCCTTCAACAACGACGAAGAGCAGCAAGAGTTTCCACGACCAAGACCAGAAGGTGTACAAGTCGAAGCTCACCAATTCCGCGGACGTGAAGTCGCGACCCAAACTGGTTAAGTCAAGCGAGAGGCATTTGAAGGAGTACCGATCCGAGCAGGCCATCAACAGGCCCCTACGACCGAAGCACGATGTCAGATCAGAATGGATGGAGTCCAACTGCCATGGGGATTACTTCCAGCCGGTGACTCGGCAAAGTCCGTCAGAGCTCGGCTTCATGAGCGGCGGAAAAAAACCCCTCCAGCAAAGAAGAAATTCTACCTCATTTTCTACTGTCACCATAGGCGGTGACGCGGACTACATAGGCATTACAAGGACCAACCAGCGATCGCATGGAGTCATCACGGCCAGTGCACTGATGGATCTTCGAACCAGCATGAGGTGAAGGTAAGTGGCCGTCAAGGAATCTGATGGTTCAGCAATTTTGAGAATACTTTTTAACGTTATTGTGTACTTATATGTAATTGTTGTTCGATATTTTGCGTTCGATGTTCGTTTTGCGCCGTTCGAGGCGGAAATTGGTAGCGTAAGTGAGTTTTTAAGTGTGTCTTTTACACGGTTTTACTTGATTTCAGTGTTTTGTCGATTATGTGACAGCCTGGGTGTGATTGGTTTGTAGTCTGTGGCTAAATTGTGGAGCGTTTTGTGGGGTCTTAAGGGGTCGCGGTAGTTTAGGGACCAAGTCAGATTATCTGCTGATAAATATGATGCCCTCTAGAATGTGTTTTTATAGTTTTATGCATATGCATCTTTTAATATTTGGTTTTATAATGGAAAAGTACAAGGACCTTGGTGGTCCTCGTTAGACCCCGGTTTTGTTTTCATGAATCCAGCAACAAGAAAATGTTGAACATATGTTTTTGTATTTAGTTTTGCAGGTGCAACCTTTTTCAATTTTTTTCTATATAGGTTTATGAGTAGGTATAGAAATGTTTCATTTTCGTGGTCCACTTAAAGTTCTACCATATTGTGATATGGTTAAAATTATTAAAGTGTGTTAGTTTTGTAATAAAATAAATAAGTAAGTGCATATTTTTATGCCAATAGACAATGGTCAACGAATAAAATAACTCTAACATACTCAGTATTGAAAAGACTTTTGGGCTGAGTTTTAATTTTAAATTTATCTTTTTTGTGATGTTGAGGTATGTAATAGACCTACCAGTTTCTTATTATACCATGTATCATGAGTAACTCTGCCTGTTCATTACCCTAAGTGGCTGTAGGTATTTTCGACACATGGAGCATACCGTTAAAAATGTGGATTTTCACACCATTTTTTTTATTCCCGATAGGACCACTAGAAAATTCTATTTTTAAATTGTAAGAATGAAGATCGCGTAGATGCTCCGCCAAGTTACAGGCTTTGCAGTGATGCAATTAATTAATTATGTTGAATAACCAATAGGTTCATATTACCAATAATAGGCTCTTCTAGTCACTGATAATCTTTTAGGCATTGAAAAACATTTTAAAATTTAGCTTTTCTTTAATTTTGATTGTTAGTTGCTTCGTTGGATATGTTTTTCTTGATTTTATTTGTTCCTAGAGTTATTTCGTAAAACTCGAAATTAAGATTATGAATTTCCCAGTTGTTTTTTCTTGTTTGTATTGTTTGTTATTCACGTCTTGTTTGTTGGTAATTCTTCTTTATTTCTCAATCTTTAATTCTTAAACCTGATACCACAAGTAATAGGACAGAATCTGTTAGCAAGAAGAATTATTGCACAACTTTCCTTACAATTTTCACTTGTAGTATCAGGTTTAAGCAGGTTTTCGTACAGGATGACGTAAATTCATCATCTCCAGGCTGAAAAGTCTAAAATAATTATTCTTGATATTCTTGATACCTACTAATATCTCATCATCTTGGCGTTAATGTCCCGGTTGTGTTCTGGCGCACGAGGGCCCGGTGTCCGCCTTGACCATGATCCAGGATTTGGCCATCTGTACCTACTAAAACCTATTCATCCAAAATCTCTGAATTGTTTCTCTAAACTCTAAAGAATAGAACGTTACGATTTTTGGGGTGCTTGATTATAAAGTTTCCTTTTTAGAGTTAGGTTCTAGGTCCACGAAGATTTTACTAGATCAAATTGCTTGGTTTTGTCTTTGTCAATTCATTTGTTCGTTATTTTTTCATATGAATTTTACGTTGATCTCTAATAATTGTACCACACAGCTCTTCGCTTTCAACCACTATGTGGAGTGATAGGTTTTTCTTTTTAGTCTGTTTAGGGGCTGTTTTTGTCACTTGTAATACTTTAGCTTGTTACTCAATAACTTCACAGAAAACTATATAGCAGATCTTCTTAAGACAGATGATGTAGGACATGTATACTTAGTAAGATCTATCATAAGATAGGATCGAGTTCGCTCTGGCTTTAAATTCTCACCTTCATGCCGACTGCTAGTCGGCATGCCATGAGGCATGTTGTCTAGTCAACTGACCGTATGTGGGGATAAATTTTGGAAGGATGTCATGCCAAATGGCCGTGGTTAAGCCAAAACGGGCGGAGTCAAGCCTAAAATATAGGCTGGCCCATATTATGGGCATCGTCAAGCCTTTACCGAACAGGCAGTCGGCATGAAGGTCAGTGGTGTCCATCTCTCATCTGCAAATTTGTACCTGTCTATCAATAGTGCACTCTGAAGTCAGTCTCCTGAACTTGGCTGTTAGGTTTGACAGTTTATTTTCAAACTGACTGGTCTATTGCTATTTCGCGCTGTTGATAGATTTTTGCGTTAGTGCAGCGATGCGGTATATTGCTTTTTTTTTGCTGATAATGGGTTTTTGGGTTAGCGCAGTGATGCGGTATGTATGACGCGTTAACACTAGCGCCCGCTACCGCAGGATCCTCCTGCGTTATGCCTACCGAGCTATAATAATATAGTTCTCAATTTGAAGCTGTGACGATATCTAGTCAGATATTTAGCAACAATTATAAGACTCGGAATATAATAATGATATTTATTGTTGGATTAATTTTAAGTTTATATAAAATTGAATTTATTTTTCATGTGAAATGTGTACGATGTGTGGTAATTTGTTTTAACGAGACTGGTGAATATTTGCTATAATTTTACCAAATACTTACATATTACGCACCTAGATTTTTGTCTGAAAGCAATCTATTGATGTGCCGTCCATTTTAAATAATATATTAGGTAGTTAGTGTTTTATATTATATATCTACTTACGTGTAGACTAGACATCTATTTGCAATTTTATAAAATTAGAAAGTACAAAGTTAGAGCAACATAGAGAAAAATATTAATGTATATGTATTACAAATAAAATACTTAAAATAAATGACTGCACAAATACGAGTACAATATCATAACAAAAGATTAAAAACCTTGGGCCAACACTGAAAAACCTCAAGCGTACATACGTTGCTATCGCGTAGCGCGTACGTAGCTATATCGTAGCGCGTACGTGGCTATCGCGTAGCGCATACGTAGCTATCACGAGCTGTTGTATACGCTGAGTGTGACCATAACGTACGCGAAGGGCAGGAAAGTATCATAATGTAGCTGTGTCATATTTGAAGAAGTCATTGTCTGGAACTAGTATGCTAGGGTGTTAAACTAAAGAAAAAAAGCCACAAAAGTACTTTTGCCGAAACCAGCTTTCGGACAACTAGCGTAAACCGTTTCCGAACAAGACAATTCTTCTACGGAAACGAAACTGTTAGGATATTCATGTACCAACTTACCGAACATGTTAGTTCCTTTCTACGCCACATTAATTATGATACTTATAGACTGTTAGTTGTCAAGAACCAAACTTTCGCAGCGATAGTACTTAAATACGAAAAGAAAAAAAAAATTTTTGTTGTTGCCAGCTTTTGCACAGGCAGACGAACATTTGTGAGTCTCCTAAACGTCGACTATCGCTACGAAGCGGATTTTTTCTTGTACTCGGTGACTTAAGATAACCTATGGTTCCCCCACAGTCTATTATTAACTTTACTTGCTCATCCAAGAATGTTTACCGGGAATGGTAATAAAGTTTTAGTGCGCCCTTTTACTGTAAAGTAAGTATATTAGGAAAGAGGACGAAATATGTACAAAGAAATGAAACTCCTTTGGTCATACCCGGTAGACTATCTGTGTACACACTGAGTCTGCAGTTACTTTGATGTTCTATTTTAACCAACTTCCTATGAAATTTCTAATGACAGTCCCATCTTACTTCCTTATCCCGATATTCCACTGCCATGTAATAGATTAATAGGATTGCTTCAGACTGGGAGATACGGAATGTGACTGAATATGTTTTTTTTACAAATCCTCTAAAAGTAAAGTTTTGATCTTATTACTTATCAAGCTACTAAACCAATGAATACGAGATTGCTAAGCCGTCAGTTATAGCACTTTGATTTAGTTTCGAATATAACCGTTTTTCCTATCACTGAACCATGTACGCACGTGGGTCTTCTTGTATTGCAAACGTCCATAGGTTGCGGTGACTGCTTACCATCAGGCAGGTCGTAAGCTTAAACTGTTTGTCACCTTACATCACGTAGCCACTACATACATAAAGCTCACGCTTCTGTCCCACAGGGGCCTTAGTGGTATAAAAATGTATTTTTTTTTATTACATACGGTTACACAGGCAAGTCTTTTATGTTTCTCTCACTATATCAAGCTGATCCGTATCTCTCAGTATGAAGTCTGACGTAGGAATAATAGTTATTATACCTTCGAGGAATGATTTATGATCGGTTTGCTATGTTGGTGGTGTCTGGGCAAGAGTCGACGAAATACCTCAGTAGTGCATGCGGAATACGGTACCAGCACGGTTAGTAGAAGTGTGCTCTCGCGCGCGACAAGCGAGAAAAGGCGCGACGTTGATACTGCTGTCTCTTTCATCTTAGTGTTGTAAGAAGGACAGAAAAGCTCTCTCGTGGCGCGAGCTATGTCGCGACTTGTACTGGCCGTGCTGGCTTTGACACCATGAATTTATGAATCGAGAGTGACTATTTTACGCATTTTATTTGATTTCGCACGTGGTTATAGCGTTTGAAGTAGTTTGGACAGGAAATACATAGTATCAGTAATACGATATTTCTGAAAACGCGAGTGTTTCGATGGTTCTGGCACCGCCTCTTCTAAACCGATTATAAATAATTCCCAGTTTATTAGCTCGTAAGATGAAGCCTTAAACAAAAATATTGCTCACATTAAAATCTATTGTAAGTTGTACCTAGATAGAAATCACAAAATTTTATCTCTAAAGTCTTAGTGTAGTTTTTATATGAAAAAATGAACTATTACTGTTTATTGTTTGAAAGGTAGTTTTGACCAAGGAATTTTAGGAAACTACTTTAAATATACCTCTATATTTTGAATTCTGTTACTCTGATATTTCATTATGATTATGAAATTTTCCATGATGGAAGAGCACAGTTTGTTTCAAGGAATGTTTTTATCTGTCGCTGGTCTTTATCTTGTTTGCTTGGAACTCTATGAAAGTATGTTCTGTCGTTTTTGGTTGCTACAAATACTTTGAACAATTTTGTATGGTGCATTTTACATGTCGAATAAACGATTGTACTCAATCTTTGTGTTTTACTTATGGGTGTGCTCTATAAACATACTATTTACCTATTGGTTTGCGAAGGTCCTTAAATTTTTATCTGAAGATTGAAAGATTTTATATTAGATTATCATCATCATCACAGTCCATAACAGTCCACTGCAGGACTTAGGGCCTCTCCCACGAAAGGGGAGTTTATTGCCATAATCTCCACGGTTGACAGGGTTGAAGATCGCAGTGTTATAAATATAACGATGGAAAAAGCTGCTGCCCATTTTCCAGCCTACGGATACATATTTTGTCTCAAAAACATTTGTCTCCTTGTACGACACCCACGAGTGTAAGGGGTTGGTGCTATTCTACTCTGCCGGACACCACACGGCCAATATTTTAAATACACTTAGTTAATTACTTATCGCAGATCTATGATCCAAAATCCAAATGGATAGTAAGCTAGTTAGCATAACAATTAAGATAAGGTAAGCTGAGAAATATGATGTATGAAATCCGTGTATGTCAGCGCGCTTGCGTACGCATTGCAGTCAGAGTGATAGGCGGATATCACCTCTGCGGCCTGCACAGTAGTCTTGCTGAGAGCGCTGAAGATATAGGTGGCTACGATGGTGAGCACCGGCACCAGTGCCCCGTAGCGGTAGGGTAGTTTTTTTCTATGCATCATACACCGCCATTGATTTCGTGACCCCTGTATATATAAAGATGGCGACATTATATGCATTATAGCACCTTCGGGATTGGGAAGCAAGCCACACTCAGCTATTGTAAAACAGAGCCCGTGAAAATATAGGTATTGCCTAATGAGGTCCTCGTTGAAGTATCAAGTCTCGAATACGACCAAACATGGGGACCTGGGGACATTTCGACAAAAGTAAAAAGGGACGTTTTGCGAACGGAACCTTATGCGTCAAAAGGGTCACAAAGGACCCAACAAACAGCTCGCCTTTGTACATCTCTGTTACTGTACTGTATAATTATGTCATATTTGTGTACAATAAAGAATAAAGAATAAAGAAGGGTCAAACCCTCCGGAACCCTATTTGCCATATCTCCATGATCAACAGGGGGTGGTTGCAAAGGCCCACCATTCAGGCAGGTTGCTGTATGCCTCTCATGAAAATAAAAATACTCTAAACGTGAGTTCATTTTCGTAAATAGACTACTTTTAAAAATAATTATATAAAATCTTTTTAAAACACTATTACTGGCCGTAATAATTCTACACCTTAGACAAAACTGAAAACTCCTGAAAGCTTTGTCAGGTTATGCCACGTCAGGCCAGGCATATCTACCAATCAGTAAATAATTTTGAACCACCTTTTACACCACCAATGTTTTAATTCGTAAAGACAAAAAAAAATGCAAAAACCATGATGAAATCGACGATATTTTTGATATTTGAGCTGCTTCTTATATTGAGCAATATGCAGATTAGATACACATTGGGGCAAGCCAACAATGTGCTCCCGAGTCTTATATTGAGTGACCCTACCGAGGCGACAAACACCACTGATCTGAATAAGACGTTGAAGAAACTTCAGGTAAGTACCCATTTACCGTGTTTCTGGACTGGGCTGAGTTTCTTGATCACCACAGCCCATAACAGTCGACTGCAGGACTTGGGGCCTCCCCCACGAAAAGGAGAGCTTAATGCCATAATCTCCACGCTTGGCAGGCGGGTTGGGGATCGCAGTGTTGTAAATGTAACAACGGAAAACGCTGCTGCCCATTTTCTTACCTACGTAGACTCTATATCTTATGCCTCGAAACTTTAGTCGCCTTGTACGGCACCCACGAGTGTAAGAGGTTGGTGCTATTTTACTCTGCCGGGCACCACAAGGCTGAGTTTACTCTCAATAATTCCACAGCTTCCACAGCTCCTGGGTTGTGGAATCTTTGGGTGACTCCGTTCAGCATTGGAGACCTATGGCTGACAATGATGTCGGTAAATTCAATTGAAGTGGAGATGAATTTTTCGACTTTCATAGTTTGATTTCCATTTACTCTGATCATAAAGACCGTTATAATCGTACGGTTTCAGCACCTACCATTTATAATGCTAATAGACAAGGACAAAGATAACAGCGAATACTGGAGAGAGACAGAGATACTGTCTTTGGTGCATAACGAGGAGAACGAAGCCAAGCTGGATCTGGGCCGGTGTGATGACAACGTTGCGGATAAGTCCATAGTGCACTTTCCCAGTCGGAGGACGGTCAGGCCAATTTGTAAGGGAACCGTTGGTAAGTCCAGTCTAGTGATTTATTTCATTATCTAGTAGATTGATCGATATACATGGGCGTAGTCAGCATAGGGAATTTTTTAAACATCACACCGCCCGCGTCTTGTAATCAATCCTGATTTTAAGAGCCAAAATACCAACTACACCCAGCCTAGCTCGCTACGCTTGCTCAGTCATTGGTTTATGCTACTTTACATATTCACTCCCGCTCGCACTCGCGTAAAGATACAGCCAAAATTCGAAAAAAAATTCGAGCTCGTTACGCTTGCTCATATGATTTCATGTTTCATGCAGAGATAAAATGCCCCGAACTCACTCATAATTGGTTTTGGTTACTTTTAATTTAATTATCCCAGCATATAAGGGAAGGGTCCTGGCTACGCCCTTATCTTTATATAGAGTTCACAGGTACAAGTTATAAGCACGCGAGGTGATATTGGTTGATAGATCGTTAGCAGAACTGTACCGCCACAAACCTTAGCTTTAAAAGCCAATAAATACAACCTAATCTCACATCAACTTTTGCACACAGAATACTTGCCCAGAACAGTTGAGAACTTCGATTGCAGGGAATGTTACGAGACGTTTAGAGCCAAGGGCCGCGTGTTCCGCCACAAACACAAGTGTCCGTGCAAAAGTCGCGGGAAAGTCGTCACGTCCGCGACGATGAGGCGCAAGAACCGATTGTTCACTAGTAGCACAGAAGCACCCAGGAGATACGCAGGATTTTTTGAGGAAACATGTACAGTAGACTTGAAGAAGCTTTCCTGCTTGATATGATTTTGGAAAAGAAAATTGTCTAAACTTTTAAGGCGAATAAGCAAATACGCTTGCAAAAAGTCGGCAAAGTAGATAGGGTGCCCTCCGGTCAGTTGGAATGACGATGTGCGAGCGCTGTCCTAATTGGCAACGGTCGTACGACCATACTCGAAAGACCGTTAATTGCCTATTAGGACAGCGCCAGGTGGATGCTGGATGCGACAAGTCGAATTCAGGGTGTATTGGCACTCATTATGGAAGGCCTATGTCTGATAGCTGATAAATTAAATAAGAGCTAGCTATAGGAACTGCTTCCAGAATATTTAGTGAAACAATTTGTAACCCAATTTAAGGAAATGTCGAAATGAATTAAAATTAAGTCGAGTTTAATTAAAAGTCCTTTGCTCCGCAGACCGCCAGCTGTGTCCGCAATGTGCCCACTTCAATAACATCACTGAGTGCGAACTTTTCAGAGATTCTTGCAAGTAATTATTTAATCTATATTTGTGTAGGGTATCTACATTGTAACAGCTTTGACGATGATACTTCCCTACCTACCTATATATACCTATATATGGGAGTCGAGCGATGTGCTTGCTTATCTTATAAACAAAGGCAAACTAATAAAATTTAATCGATTTCTATTCTGGAAATATCTAGACCTAGCTGGGTTTTGGAGACGAAATGTCTTCAGTTAGAGACATACGTGTACCGGAAGAAACTGACGCTGGTATTCTTCTGGGTCTGAGTGGACGTACAAAATAGATTGTTGTGTAGATATTTGAGGATTTCGTGTAACTGAATTTGTAATGAAACCCTTGAGCTTTCTTAAATTTTGCGATAGTTACCCAATCATCATTCTTAGTACGCATTAGATGGGTTGGTATCGCAGTAGTGTTGAGAAGCCACAACAGACGCTGCCGTCTATATCATCTACGGAGGTCTTACTGTGTGATTTGCTCTATCAGTAAGACATTATCATCATCAAAGGCATTACAACCGGGGGTGGGCCTTAGCCTGATCCAGTAAATCTCTCCAATCTGATCTGTTTCTGGCTTTTTCTCTCCAAACTCTTAGTTCATGTTCGGCACCATCCAACCATCTCAGCTTCAGCATTTTTTTTTTCATACGGTTTGCAAACAAGCAAGCGGGCCACCTAGTGGAAAGTGGTCACCACTGCCCATAGACATTAGCAACACCAAGAGTATCGCCAATGCGTTGCCCACCTCTATAACACGTTGCTCTGGCAGCAGTCAGGCGGCTCCAATTCGAACGGGATACCCCGCTATGCCCTACCTCTCTTAAAACCTCCCCTGTCTCTACTTCTTTGTCCATCAGGTTGTCCTACCAGTAAGCGCTTCGGGACTCTGTCGTCGTCCATTCGTATGACATGTCCCGCACATCGAAGGCCCTATTTTAATTGTCTTAATTATGTTAGGCTTATTTTACAACTGATATAGTTCGTGGTTGTATAGAGTACGCCACCGCCCGTTCTCCTTCACAGCTCCGAAAATGCGTTTCAGTCCTCGTTCTTTCGGGTTAGATTCCAATATTCCGATCCGTAGATGTGTATTGGAGTAAAACATCATACGACCAATAATGTTTTACTCCAATGCTCATCTGTCACTCTGGTCATTGGCAGAGAGCGTCGCGTTGCCAAGTCCGAATACAGCACCTACTGCGACCGGAAGTACGGCAAGTGGCGAACCATGTTCATGCCGGCCGACTACTCCGAGTGCCGATGCTGCGATGAGTGCGTCTTCTATAGGGGTGAGTGGTCGAGTGTGCTATTCGAGTCACATCTAGCAAGTATGCGTTCGACGCAATCGTTTTTACGGGCTGGAAATCTGGGGCCTTACCATGAACTTTATAAAACCGTCCAAGTTCCGCACAGTTCAGTTAGGAAAGACAAGCTTATGTGCCACGTAAAGTGCTGCCTCGTTCTGAGCAGGGCAGTTCTGTTTAGGTCCTGCTATAAGATCTCATGGTAAGTTTCCTGATATGGTCTGTCAAAGGTGACAAGATGGAGCTACTACTATTGTTGTTACTTGCTGTGGCCAGTGTAGAAAATGAGTTCTTAAAAATTCCGCCATATGCCGGCATCGCATGTTCCAGTCCTGCCAAGGCTCTGCTAAATACTTATTCAGCTGGGATAGGCGACTACCAATCCTGAGGAATATCCTGAGTGGATCATTCATCATCAGCAGCCCTTAACAGTCTGCCTGCCGGACAGGAGCTTCATTATGCTCGGCAGGCGGGTTGGAGATCGCAGTTTGAAAACACAACAGATCGCTGCTGCTGGTCTACGGAGGTTCTAAAGTCGGAGATGAAATTCAAGGTCAAAAGTGTAAACAAATGGCCCATATAAAAAAGAAACCCAAGGGGTGGATTTTTAAATATTCATTCGATATTATTTCATTGTGAAAATGATCATTTTTATCAATATTTCAATAATTTTAAATCATCTATCCCATGGGTTTATTTTTATAGTGGAAATTTGTTTATATTTTTGATCTTGAATTTCATCTACTAGTATGAATGCTCTGCCCCTAGTATTAGTCGCCTATGATACCCTTTATTTATTTATTTAAAAACTTTATTGCACTAAAATTATTTCAATTGCCGGACTTAAAGCCATCAGGCTTTATCTACCAGTCAACCAGTAGGCCATGCGTAAAGTGACCCTTTACTTTATAAATTATACTTATAGTTATAGGTTGTAGATATTATATTGGGTGGTATATTATTCTGGTTGGATGAATCGGCACCGGCATTCGCAGAATACAAATCAAAATTAGAAGCTTTCTCCCACGCACACTAAGGTTGTGGAATGAGATACCTGGAGAGGTTTTCCCCTTGAGAGTTGAAAGTGGAGTTCTTCAAGAAAGGGGTGAAAAGGTTTTTACGGGGTCGGCAACGCGTGGGTGATGCCCCTGGTATTGCAAACGTCCATAGGCTGCGGTGGCTGCTTACCATCAGGCAGGGCGTAAGCTTGTTTGCCACCTTAGTGGTATATAAAAAAAAAGTCCCACGTTAAAGTAAATTGTAATTTCCAGAGTTAGACCAATCCTGCATAGCCGATGACTACAGTTTCGACACCGAAGAAACCCTGCCAGTAAGAACCATTGGTATGTACTGTAGCGACATCTATCGCTCCAATAGGGAAACTCAACGATAATCACATTACGAGTACACAAACACAAGGGTAGCAAGATTCCGCACATAGATGGCGCCTACCGTCCTACATCGCGCTAAAGAAATGTGCCAACTACGCGGCATATATACAACTTCCGACGATCAACCGTCGGACCCTTAGTCCCCAGATCACAACACCCGGCCAGGTGGGTAATTACCCTTCACCCGCCAAATGTACTTTGATATAGATAGTTCAACTCAGTTGTGCGCGCGGCGCTATGTGTGCGTGCGCTTGTAAATATACAGCTTTCATTTATGTGGCAGTGACGCGACCACTTGGCGTGCCAATGGCGTGGCGTCATTGTGACGTGTCTGTATATGTACAAGGTTTACCCACACATAGGGCCGCGCGCACAACTGAGTTGAAATATCTGTAAAAGGGTAGGTATGTAGGTATACGAAATATATACTATTGCAGCTAAAGGGTTTAGTATCAAATGGTCAAATCCCAATATTAATCACGCAGTCTCTAAGGCGCTGCTATAATTCGCACGCACGCAAGATCCCACGACCGTTGCCAATTAGGGCAGCGCCTAATGTTTCTATTTATAAGCGCACGTCGCTGACACTGACAAATAGAGACACTGGGGCCCTATTTATGCAACTGCTTGCATGTACCACTCCAGCGCTTACGTGCGTTACCTATCTCTTTCACACTCGTGGTAAGCTGTCTCTTATACTCGTCTTTTTATGCTTGTCTTTTCTATCTCTATAAACTTACAACGAATGTGAAAGAGACGGGTAGCGCGCTCGCGTGGATGCGAGCAGTTCAGAAATAGGGGACCTGGGTCCCTATTAATAAAATGAATGAACTATGGTTTTCTATTAGATTTCAGGGCAGGTTGCAACCCATATTGGGGACATCCCGAACAGGAGTACAGAGCTCTGCGGTGCGACGTGCTCCTCCGAAGATGTAAGCGTTATTGATAATGATAATTATCACCGAGCAAATACTTATTCCAACGATTTTCTAATTTGACAATTCTCTCAGGTGTTCCTGTGGTAGTGCCGCCCCTACCGAATGAGACTATCCACATGTGAGTGCAACAATCAAAATGTTTATAAAACAAGTAGATACGTGGTACCTGAGGTAGGTGCTCACCAAGGCAGACACTCCGATCGTATGACAAATCTACCGAACCGAAGCGCTGTCACACCAGACGAGTGGGAGCACCCCAGCGACCAGACCCAGGAGCCAATACCTACGCCATACGTCAACCTATCACGCAGGCTTCTAGTCCAAATAAAGCCTAATCCTAACGTTCCAACCTGCTTCACATAAACCCCCGTCATACTAAAGCCCCGGTCATACAGTTGAAACGATAACCGCGCTCGTACGATTCAGATGTGGAATGAGCTCCCAGCCACGGTGTTTCCTTTGGACTATGACACGGGATCGTTCAAGAGGTATATTAGAGGTCTCCTTAAAGGCGAAGAACATATTGGTAGCACCCCTGGTGTTGCTGATGTCCATAGGCGGCGGTGACCACTTTCCATCAGGTGGCCCGCATGCCTGTTTGTCTGCCGTATTACATTAAAATCCATCCTTAAAGCCTACCTATCACAACCTGACTTAAGGTCTGCCAGAGCACACAAGCTACAGTACTGTCATAGTATTGATGTAGCTAGAATAATATTCATTTTAACTTGCTGAAGACAACACCTCAACTTGCCCTGTTTAAACTTCGGGTCACCAGATCTATTGTGATGCTAGCATCATTTATACTGGTTGTGGGTAGGTTGTCGTATTGTCTTCTGTATCTATTCTACTCTGATATAATAGGTATTATAGGTACTAGCTTTTTTGCCCGCGACTTCGTCTGCGTAACATTTCCGGACCCGTTCTCGTGCGAACTACATCGAATTTCGGGTCAGTTATCGCTGACAATGTAACTTTCTATGCGTGAATTTGTTTTTTAAAGCGGTTAAGTATTTTTTTAGTATATCCATAACAAAACAAAAAGCATTTAAATCTTTTCTCTTTCTTTTTTCTTATTAGTAGGTATAGATAATTGTATAAGAATTTGCCAATAGCTAAAAGTGACAGTGTCATTATGTTAACCAATAATGCTGTTTTTATGATATCTATTAAATGGAGCACCGTTTTTATGGTTGCCCCATTTCATAGTCACTCTACTAAAGTTAATGATCTTATGCGGCAACTCTCGGATTTTATGAATACTTAGGCACTGCACTGAAACACTTTTATTATCCTCTTGTTTACCGGCAATGATACGGTTTGAATGGAAACGTTTTTTCGTTTGTCACGATAATGGTTGGTTTTGCAATCAAACGGCACAAGCTTTTTCCGAACAAACTTTTCAAAAGCTCAAGCTTCTGAATGTTCTGTTTTTGAGATAAGAGAGATTCTCTATCAGTAATACAGTTGGTACCGATGGAGTCCAGGCGACTGAATGTGTAACCATGGTCCAATCTGGTCAGGTTAGGTTAGCAGGGTCACGGGGGACAGATGGCAGTCGCTCCACTGTAATTTCCTGATCTGCCTAATCCTTGATCATAGTCAAGGCGGACCCCGGGCCCTCGTGCGCGAGAGCACAAAAACACAATTAAAATTATTATTTAATTAATTAATTAATATGATTATGTTTTCCCTCACCATCCGAGCATCGGATAGTGTTTAACTAATGTAAATACATAACTCAGAAAATGTCATTAATTCGTGGCGGTACTGGGACTCGAACTTCACGGACCCGCCAGCCATTGGGCCACCGACGCTCCTGCGTAGTATTTAAAACAGTAACAGATACTCCGATTTGGCTGGAGCCGCCCAACCGTCAGTTGCAGTCGATACTAATCCTTACGATCTACAAAATAAAGTCGCTTTTAACCACAGCCGCGGATACACGTGTTGTCTGAATCTACCATATTAATTATTATTTAATAACAATAAAAGGTAAAATCTGTGTCTGTGTGTGAACCTGTATCAGCACGTTACAGACAGTGACTAATTATAGTGCAGTTAATGTGTGTAGACTATGCAAGAGACAAACATGTAATAAAACATGTAATAAAATAAAAATGGATAGTCCATTTGGTAATAGAAATATGAGGATTTTACGTAGTCCTCCTCCGGAACGACATCATATAGAGTCAGCCCCAATACCTTCGGAACCCCCAGCCGCGAGTTCTACCCCGGCCAGCGAAGTAGTCTCGACTGCCGAGATATCCGGCTGGCTTTTATCGAATTGAACACTGCCTTGACGAGATATGTGTAATATCGAGTGAAGGTAAGCTGAACTCGGAGCAAAAACTGAAAATCAGCAGCATTAGTAGAAATATTATAGGTGGAGTGTCCCAGCTGGCGATTCAGTACCAGTCACTCAAGCAGAAACATATGTCAGGACTTTAATTGATTAAATATCTGAGTGGGCAACAACTCACAAATGATTTAATATCTGACCTCAAACAAAGCGTTGTGTCATCCCAAAATTACCATCGAATCCCTCCTTTGCCGATATATTGAAAACTAGCAATAATGCAGCGATACGCCCCTCGACTACCAGTAACATTGCTATATACCCAGCGGACATAAATAAAACTAGTGATGAGACCAAAAAGTTAGTACAAAACCTTGTAAAACCTGAAGAACTAAAATTACACGTAAGAGGGTTGAGAAAAACTCAAAATGGGGGTTTAATTATTAGCACAGACCGTAAAGAGGACTTTGACAAGCTAAAGAAATCGCAGAATTTGAATTCTTCAGGTCTTAAGCTGGAAGAGACATTAAAAAATGGCCAAAATAATCGTCCTTAATATTCCTACAAACATGACCGAAAAAGAGGTGTTCCAGTGCATCGTCGGACAGAATATTATGGACAAGCATCCTAGTTACGACAAGGATAAGTTATACGGCTCAATGAAATTGAGCCACAAATCCGGTAAGAAGGACGCCTCAACGTGTAATTTTATTATAGAACTCACAGGAGAACTTAGAAGGAAGATCATTGAACAAGGACGTGTTTTTATAAACTGGTCATCTTGCCCTGTACGCGACTACACCCTGCTATCTTGGTGTTACAACTGCCATCAGTATTGTCACTCTGCAAAACACTGCCGAGACACGACCCCCATCTGTAGGCACTGTAGGAATTCAGGACATTCAATAAAGGAGTGTCCCAAAACAACAGAACCAGCAAAGAGCGCCACATGAACTAGATATAAAAAAGCAGCCAGCCATAACACCGGCGATGAAGAGCGCTGAGGTAAGTTATGTCAGCTTCATTGATTATGAGGGCGCCTAGAGTGCCGCGCTACCCGGGTGCTGTAGCACTAAATTAAAATGGGTAATGCTACAAAAACCATAGTAGACAATATTGATTCGGCATTTAAGTACGTATCTGTTCACTGTGACCTGGATAAGGTTTCATCAA
This sequence comes from Blastobasis adustella, assembly GCA_907269095.1. Classification (NCBI taxonomy): domain Eukaryota; kingdom Metazoa; phylum Arthropoda; class Insecta; order Lepidoptera; family Blastobasidae; genus Blastobasis; species Blastobasis adustella. The sequence goes on from OU026132.1 coordinate 8,500,154, forward strand.
TAATAAATAAAAGTGGACATAACTTAAATATTTTAGTACAGAAAATATGAAGTTTAAACTGTAATTTCGATGGAACGTTGGCTCTGCATCGTAATATTAATTTAGATGTAGATATTATAGTCCTAATGGAATGCTGGTTATCCTCGACTCCCACTATCCCTCAAATAGACGGTTATAACTCCTATGTCAGTGAATCTAGCAACGTACTACAAAATGACGGTGTAGCACTTTTCACTAAAGCGGACTGTACTAATATTACGGTCCTGACATAGCGGTCGCGAATTGCCTAATAGCTAAAATCAGTAATGATATAGTTATATAGTTATTTACGACCTGAGTGGTTCAGTGGTCTGCCACGCAAAAGGTCCCGGGTTCGATTCCCGGCTGGGCAGAAATTGAAATGATGAATTTTAATTTCTGTTACGGGTCTGGGTGTTCTATGAATAATAAGTATGTACGAGTATTTAAAAGTATTTAAGTAGTTTATCAGTTATCTAGCATCCATAGCACAAGTTTTGCTTAGTTTGGGGCTAGATGGCGCTGTGTGAATTTGTCCACGAATATTTATTTATTATTGTTGCTATAAATCGTTCACCGTCATACAGAAATATTGAAAACTTTTTACGATCGCTAGGTATAATACTATCTACCCTGTCGTCATATAATAATGTGTTTGTTGTAGGTGACATAAATATGGACATAAAAACTGGAAACCTAGACAGAAATTCGCCTGAATACCTTACCCAGATGGCATACCATGGCTTTATCCCTACCCATCTCTATCCTACTAAAGGACCAAACTGCCTAGACCATGTACTGGCCACAAGTACCCTTCCATTAAAAAGTTTAATAATAAACAGCACCCTTACAGATCACAGTACAGTGTTACTAAGTGTACAAAAGAGGGTCAGTAGGTCTTATGCGGTGTCCTCTAGTGGGAAACAAAATAATGCAGCAATAGCAAGTGACCTAGAAAATCTAGACACTACTTGCATTTATAGCACGAACGATTCTAACAAAACAACTCAGTATTTTATTGAGCCATTGCAAATTATTATAGAAAAGAACACGACGACTACTGTTTTACCTCAAAGCAAGAAATTAATTTAGCCATGGTTAACCCCTGGCCTGTTAAGATGTATAAGAAATCGTGACAGTTTCCATAAAAAATTAACCAAAGACCCTAACAATCCAATCCTGAAAACTACCTATCACAAATATAGAAATTTTTGTAACAATTTACTAAAGAAATTAAAAAGACAATACGAGAAATTTAAATTAGCGAATGCAGGTCTAAATAAGAAGAGGTTATGGCAAGCAATTAAAAACAACCAGACCGACATGCACTACAACCCAAATTCCCAAGCTAAACTCTTTCACATTAATGGACACCGACGAAAATGAAGTGGAAAGTACCATAATGACCTTAAGAAATGACTGTGCTAGTGGTATTGACAACGTTCCCTATTCTGTTATTAAACTGCATAAAAGACATCATTAGACCGTCTCTGACCCACATATTTAACCTTTGCCTTTCGACAGGTGTTTTCCCTAAAGTTCTAAAAAAAGCCTTAAATAAGCCCATTTACAAAAAGGGGACAAGAGCTGTGTCAATAACCACTGACCCATCACCCTACTGCCATCTACATAGAAAATACTAGAAAGAATAATCTATAAGAGACTTGTTTAATACTAGGAATGCAATCAACTACTAACACCGTCGCAATATGGATTTCGATCAGGACGATCTACTAATGACGCGGTCGACAATCTCACTACCTTGTAAGGCAACTCGACTCCCAAAAAAGTGTTTAGCTATTTTTTTGGACCTTGCCAAAGCTTTTGACACGGTAACAATCGCTATTCTTCTCGACAAACGTCAAATCCTGGAATACGAGGGCTACCCCATCGCCACATACCTTAGACACGCTGCCAATGAGGCTGTGGCTACCTATATGGTATTCGTATAAAAGTCAATGAAACTTGTGTTCTACAATAAATAGAACGAATGCGTATTTGGCCACAGAGCGTATTGGGTCGTGAAACTCAGGATTGCGTTCTGAAAAGAACGACTAGTCTTGCATTGTTCTTCACGCCACAGAGTCCGAACGCAGCTTCAGAAGACCACCGGAGTTCGCCGCCGCTGTTGGCGCCAGCGTGCGCGCCGAGCTTCCTCTGATGTGCTGTTCTCCGATGCGCCGGCCAAATGGGCGAGCGCCCGTCTGTGTCGCTTATTTATAGCGGCACCACACGCGTTCGGCAGGAGTGGGGAGCTACCTCGCGTCGGGCTTTCCGATTGGTCAATGCAAATTTGCTAGATCAAACACGCAAGTTTAGGGAGTACATATTTGTAAATATAGTTAGGCACATTTTCTGTAAATATATCCATTCTACACTTGTCTACTGAGTTTAACTCCTAGTAACCTCTAGACCTCCAAAGTGGTGACCACCAACGTTCAAGAAGCAAGAACACAGCTTAGCACCGGGAACTATGGCGACTCAAGACTCACAACGGGATCAGCAAGAAGTTGCAGGCATCGCTCTCTCGCTGCGCATCCCACAGTTTTGGCGCGACACCCCGCGACTATGGTTCTACAGATTCGAGTCGGTCATAGCGGATCAGAAAAAAGGAAAACGGCAGCTGGTGGACATGATCATCGCGCAACTCGGCAAACCAGAGCTGGAACAAGTGTGCGACATTATTTACGACCCACCTAACGACGACGCCGAATTTTACGACGCGCTGAAAAGTCGTCTCATCAGCGTATACGAAGAGAGCGACGAGCGGAAACTCGAGAAGCTGCTTAACGAAGTGGAGTTAGGCGATCGCACACCCAGCCAGCTGCTACGCCACATGAAAATGCTTAGCCGAGGAAAGCTCTCCGAACCAGTGCTGCAGCATCTGTGGAAGAAAAATCTACCACCTACCGTTCGCTCTGCAATCGCCGTCAGCGAAAATATCAACAAAACCGCAAAACTGGTCGACTTAGCGAACCTCGCCGACAACGTGTTACAACAGTCGCCCGAAGTGTCCGCCGTGTCCTCAACACTTGCGTCTCAAGCTCAAGACAAAACCCACGATCAAACCCTGCTCGAAGAAATTCGGAAGCTTAGTATGGAGGTCGCGGAACTAAAGCAAGGACGAGCGCATCAATCGGCACGCGGCCACTTCCAGCGCTCAAGACAGCGAAGCCCGTCGCACCAGCGCTACAGACCACCGTCCCGCTCGCCACCCCGGCCGCACTCGCCGCATCGCCCAATCTGCTACTACCATCGCCGATTTGGAGATCGCGCCAGACGCTGCACGTCGCCATGCTCATTCACCGCACAGAAAGCGGAAAACTAAAACAAACACTGGCTGTGGCGGAAACCAGTGTTTCAAGTACAGCACACCGCCTATTCGTTACCGACAGAAAGTCGAAACTCACCTTTTTAGTAGATACGGGTGCAAATATATCCGTCATACCGAAGAGGAAAGGAACACGACCGCAACCGCTGCCATTCACACTCTACGCAGCCAATAACTCCGCGATACCTACCTACGGCGAAACGACGTTGGATCTAGATTTACGCCTACGCCGACCTTACCGCTGGAAATTTATCATCGCCGACGTCAGCAGACCAATAATTGGAGCCGATTTTCTTCAACATCACCGACTGATTGTAGACCTCAAGAACCGCCGACTAATCGACGACGTCACAAACCTAGCAGTAAACGCACCAGTTTGTCACACGAAAATACCTACAGTTCGGAGCATCGACCTGCAACAGTCCTACCACAGCATTCTAGCAGATTTCCCTGGAATCACTCGCATCACTTCGATGAAACTCAATCCCAAACACAACGTGGAACATTTCATCGAGACATCCGGACCACCGTTGTACTGCAGAGCCCGCCCTATACCTCACAATCGTTACGATCGAGTCAAAAACGAATTCCAAAATATGATCGATCAAGGATTGTGTCGGCCGAGCAAGAGCCCGTGGGCATCACCTTTACATATCGTACCGAAGAAAAACGGTGATCTGCGAGTTTGCGGCGACTACCGACGCCTAAACAGTATTACGAAACCCGACCGCTACCCGATACCACGCATCAAAGATTTTACATACCATCTCGCCGGTTGTCAAGTCTTTTCTACGCTCGATTTGAACCGAGCTTATCAACAATTACCAATCAAGGAAGAAGACATCGAAAAAACAGCAATAATAACGCCGTTCGGATTGTTCGAGTTCCCACGCATGTGCCCCGGTCTCCGCAACGCCGGGCAAACATTTCAGCGGTTCGTCCACGAAGTACTGCGAGGGCTGGATTACGTTTTTCCATTCGTCGACGATCTCCTCATCGCTTCCCGAACCGAAGATGAGCACCGTAAACACCTTCGAACAGTCCTACAACGACTAGAAGAATACGGTATCACTATCAACCCTTCGAAATGCGTGTTTGGCAATGGCGAAGTCAATTTCCTCGGGTACCACGTCTCGAAGCACGGAATCAAGCCGCCACAAGAGAAAATCAACGCAATCGCCGATTTTCCGAAACCGAAGACGATCGAAGAGCTACGACGATTCCTCGGCATGCTCAACTTTTACCGAGAGAACATACCTAACGCCGCTACCATTCAAGCCCCGCTCAGCAATTACCTACATAATTCGAAGAAGAAAGACAAAACGGAAATAAAATGGGACGACCAATCAACATCTGCATTCGAAGCCTGTAAAGCCAGCATTCAAAAGGCAGCTTTACTCGCCCACCCGTCCCACCATGGAACATTGGCGATATTCTCAGATGCCTCCGACAAAGCAGCCGGAGCCGTCCTCCAACAACGAATTAGCAACAGATGGCAGCCACTCGGCTACTTCTCGAAGAAATTCTCCGACGCACAACAGAAGTACAGTACATTCGACCGTGAACTACTAGCTATTTATATGGCAGTCAAGCACTTCAGAAAAATGTTCGAAGGAAGAGAAACCATAATTTTCACCGATCACAAGCCGCTTACCTACGTACTACACAAGTCGCCATCGCCATCCGAGTTACCGCGCCGAGCACGCCAACTGCAATTAATCAGCGAATTCATTACCGACATTCGTCATGTGACAGGCCAAGATAACGTCGTCGCCGACGCTCTCAGCCGCGTCGAAAGCATCGCCTGTCCATCGACACTAAATTATGAAGAAATCGCAAGAATGCAAGAAAGAGACAGCACGATAACGAAGCTCGCGAAACAAAGTAATTTATGCCTACGTAAAATTACTTTACCTAACTCGAACACTACTTTACACTGCGAGACGTCTACTCAACACGTGCGACCATACCTACCGCTGCCATACCGCAAGATAGCATTCGATGCAGTGCACAACATCAGCCACCCAGGAGTACGCACAACCCGCAAGCTTGTCACGCAGAAATACTTTTGGCCATCAATGAACAAAGACGTCGGCATCTGGGCCAAACAATGCCTACGCTGCCAACAATGTAAGATACATCGTCACACGTCAAGCGAACTATCTTCGTTCCCACCGGTAGACAGATTTCAGCACATCCACATCGACATAGTCGGACCGCTACCCCCTACGCGGCACGGCTACCGGTATCTAATCACAATGATCGACCGACTTACAAGATGGCCCGAAGCAATACCTACCGAAGAAATCACCGCCGAAGAAGTGGCGAAAGTAATTTACGAACATTGGATAACCCGTTTTGGCTGTCCACAAACCATTACAACCGACCAAGGACGACAGTTCGAGAGCCAGCTATTTACTTACCTAACGAAAATAATGGGAATAGAAAAAACCCGCACAACACCGTATCACCCGCAAGCAAACGGTATCGTCGAACGCTGGCATCGCAGTTTAAAAGCGGCGCTGAAAACGCGACTCTCTGGACAAACTACGTGGATCGAAGAATTACCTACCGTTTTGCTGGGACTTCGAGCCGCACTACGTAACGACACGAATATCAGCGCGGCCGAACTTACCTACGGCTACAACTTGCGCCTACCTGGCGATTTTTTCGCTGCCACTACACAAGCCGAAAACCTGCAAATCGCCGACTACAACTACGTATCCCAACTACGAAAAACAATCAACACTCTGAAACCGAAGCAACCACTACCATCACATGCAAGCAACAGACCGATCTTCGTGCATAAAGACCTACAAACCTGCAGCTACGTTTTCGTAAGAATCGACGCTGTAAAAAAGCCGCTACAACCACCGTACGAGGGGCCCTACAAGGTCATTAACCGAGACAGGAAAATATTCACCGTTCAACTAGCACAACGACAAGCTAAAATATCAATCGACCGACTCAAGCCTGCCTACACACTGAACGAGACCGGCGAAAATGAATACAACTCCACTACCCAACGACAACAAATCAAAAGAAACGACCCTGAAACGAAGATACCTACATCGAGACAACAGCCGACCACAATGCGAAACACGAGACCAACACAATACAAGACGCGAGCCGGACGCACCACCAAACTACCTGTACGCTTCGCTTGAGGGGGAGTACTGTGGCTACCTATATGGTATTCGTATAAAAGTCAATGAAACTTGTGTTCTACAATAAATAGAACGAATGCGTATTTGGCCACAGAGCGTATTGGGTCGTGAAACTCAGGATTGCGTTCTGAAAAGAACGACTAGTCTTGCATTGTTCTTCACGCCACAGAGTCCGAACGCAGCTTCAGAAGACCACCGGAGTTCGCCGCCGCTGTTGGCGCCAGCGTGCGCGCCGAGCTTCCTCTGATGTGCTGTTCTCCGATGCGCCGGCCAAATGGGCGAGCGCCCGTCTGTGTCGCTTATTTATAGCGGCACCACACGCGTTCGGCAGGAGTGGGGAGCTACCTCGCGTCGGGCTTTCCGATTGGTCAATGCAAATTTGCTAGATCAAACACGCAAGTTTAGGGAGTACATATTTGTAAATATAGTTAGGCACATTTTCTGTAAATATATCCATTCTACACTTGTCTACTGAGTTTAACTCCTAGTAACCTCTAGACCTCCAAAAGGCGTTACGCAGAACCGTTTACCTTGCGCTGTGCCAATCTTTACTTCTATACTGCATTACAACATGGGGTGGCACACATAAAACAACAAATATTGACTTGGAAAGAGCACAAAGAGCTACTTATCTTAAAAGTTAGTATCTTCCGACCCTGCCGCTATCCGACGACCCAATTGTTACATGAATGTGACGTTCTTAATTTATTTATTTAAAAACCTTTTTGCACAATTGGCGGACTTAAAGGACTTGAGGCTTTGTCTAAGAGTCAACCAGCAGACTATGCAGAGAGATTCTTTATGTTCGTCAATTATTCATTTTGCAAACGGTTATAGAAAAACATGCCTAGTGCCCTTCAATCTAGAAACTAGTCATAGACGTGCGGACATGGTGTGCAACAATGAATTATTCCGCACACAGCGCTCTCACAGGTTTTTCTGTTTCCTTGGCACTTATCTTTATAAAAAATTAAATCGCAACCTATGTATCCACCTTATGAATAAATTTTATTGGAAATTAACTATCATAGATTGGTTAAAAGGTAAGTTAACGAGGAAACAGAAAATACTGGAAGTCGTTGGTTAACAATAAACATTGTACGTAAGTTTTAGTACTTAAATCTCATCCTTTTTTACTGTTTCACAAAATACATGTAAGAATTAACCTAGATATTTAGACCTACTAACCTGGATGCTTAAGATACAAGTAAATCATTACTTAGTTTAGGTAATTGAGTACCTATTATTATTTGTGCAAGAGTTGTAAATATGTAGCCTTGATTTTATTTGTACTCATTTACCATAAGTATGTATGTTGTAATTTTTGTTTAAATAAATACATTTATTATTATTTATTAGTATAGGAAATACTGTATCATAAAATAATTTTTAAAATTATATAGACAGACGTGAAAAGGGTGTTTCCCTAAACGACTGTATCGAATATGTAACCACCTACCGTATAACGATCGCCGTTTTTTAGTTATGTATTATTATTTACACTTGATTTAGTACCTTGGGTAACAAAATTGTATGTAAAAATTCTTTATTATTTCATATATTTGTATTAGCACGTAAAAACATTAGCTTCGACGACGTTGGTCTGACGTGGTTGCGGACGTAGCAGAAAAAAGAACATAACAATTGAATATTAATATTAAAAGGTAATTAGAATAATATTATGCCCTATGGTAAATGCTATACAGCACAGATTCTTAATTTATATTTTTTATCTACACTCATAGCGTAATGTTTCAATTACATATTCGAAAACAGTCGTTTAAGAATACACATTTTTCACGCCAGACTATAAAATTTTTTAAAATTGCTTTATGATACAGCATTTTCCATACTTACTATTTTCATTACACCTGTAACGTAACATAAAATAACTTTATAATCATAATTTTTTATTTTTGCTTTATTATTAGGAACAACTAACAGTTTTACAATGTATATAGATCAAATTACATTTCATAGAATTATTTTAGAAATTGTAAAACCAGACACATTATCCACATATTAAAATAATAATTTTGGGTAACAAACAAAAAAAAAAAAAAATTTAATAAACAGTCATGCATCCGATAATTCATACATGTATCTACCTAGATACCTATCTGAATCACCACATGCATGACCACAGTGTTACGCATTTGATTCCAGTAATTTTAGCAACCCTTTGCAGCGAAAAGGTTCATTTCAACTCCTCTAGGGCTCTCGACTTATTTAATTTTTAATTAAATTTTCGAATTTAGGCTGTGTAAGCGGAAATATATCACAATGATTAAAATTAACATTGTAGTCATGCATCATACGTCTCAACAGTACACGCTCTCCAGCGTGTACTGTTGAGACGTATGATGCATGACTACAAATATTCACAACATCTCTCCAGAGATATTGTGAATATTTAGCACGTATTCTAATTGAATACTAATCAATTACTCTCCATGGACCTGATTTTTACGAAACCGTGTTGTTGTGGAATAATTAATCTGTGAAGAATTGGATAAACAGTGTCATGACTAGTCTTTCGAAGACCTTCGCCAAAGTAGACAGTAGTGATATGGGACGGTAGTTTTCAACATTAGCCGTAGATCCGTTCTTATGGACCGGTGTAATGTTGGCAGCTTTCCACAGCTGCGGGACAAGACAGCCTTCCCAAAGACATTTATAAAAAACATATACAAAGGTTCTAGAACACCATCCGCTGCGTGTTTAAAAAAGAGAGGAGGGATGCCATCTGGACCCGCTCCTTTAGATATGTCTAATGATTTCAAAGCCTTCGCAATGCTATATTTAGATATTTGGATATCATTAAGAATATTTACAGCCACGTCACCAGTCATAAGTGAGTCCAAGGATCCACTGTATGTGTCTGATTTCTGATACTAAGCTAAACCTAAAGCTAAAGAATTCCGAGAACTTGTAACAGGTATCCACAGGATCCTTTGATTGCGAATTACCAAATTTTACCGTTTCTGGAATACCAGATTTGTTCCTTTTACTATTGACATAAGACCAAAACATCTTGATGTCATTGCGAAGGCCTTGTTCAACTGACATAATGTAGGTAAATTAAAGCACTCCTTACATTTATCTTTAAACTTGCGGCGATAAATGAAAAAAGTCTAATAGTCTGATATCTTATTAAACTTATTCCACTTAACCCACGCCTTCTCTTTGTTTTTAAAAATGTGTACAAACGGCCTAGTAAACCAAATTGGAAATTCTCTAGATCTGGAGGATCTAGATGGAGTGTTATCCCTAATCACCCCACATAATTGTTCGTAAAATATATTTACCGATTCTTCGGCATCTAGGTCCGAAAAGATCTTCTCCCAGTCAATACTACTAAGTTCGCTATTAATGGAACTGTAATCCGCCTCTGAATAACGAAGTTTTTCAACATTATTTAGCGTCATTTACTTGTATTGGCTAAATGTTACAATGTTCATAGAGGAGGATGGTACGGATCGACAAGTACTAGTGGCTGCAGAGCCAAATCGCATGAACAGTCCATGTTATTTCTTACTGAATTTATTTGGTGTAAATTTGTTGAGGCTAAAAAGTTAATTAAACATCTATCTATAGCATTACTATTAATTGAAATTGGTATCACATGATTATCACCACTGTACCAGTTAATAGAAGGCACATTCAAGTCACCCACCAAAAATAAAAATTATCCAAATTAAGGTGTGTTAGGTAATGTTCAAGTACATTCAAAAACCCGCTGTACACTGTCGTTTTTACTAGGTGACCTACGCGAAGCCATTTCCAGCAACACGTAATCAATGATAGGCGAAACTGAGAGCTCACACTCGTTGTCGCCGAGCCCTGCTGGCAGCGGCGGCAGCCACTTGCAGCCCGCCGTCGTCGCGCCCGCACCGCCCGCTGCCACAGCGGTCGCGGTCACAGCGATGGATTGTGTAACGATCATCGGCTATTTCATTATGATTTATGTTGGGCGTAAGCCATGTCTCCGAAAGGGCAATTACATCATAACACTCCGATAAAATATTAAAATATAAAGTATTAAGTTTGGTGCTGAGCCCCCTACAGTTCTGATAATACACTGTAACCTTATCTACCATTGAGAAAATTTAGCAAAAAAATCATACAATCTTGTATTACGTAAGTAAAAAAACAAATATCCTAAATTTACACCTCCCAGTAAATAATATACCATTTAAGCTGCCAAGCTGAATCGTAACTAATCAGTCTCCATTCATCCACCAATGTAATAGAATAAATGATAATCAAAATGTTGATGGTGTACCTTAGTAATGCTCCATCGCCTCGCAATACCAATTGCTTTACACACATTAATGTAACACTATCACCACTAATAACGCGGTTAAAAATAATAAAATATAAATTAACACAATTTTTACCAATATTTCTTATCAATATTTCGAACACATATCTGAAATAACACAGTATAGTCTCCAGAACAGAGGCAGTCTCTGTTTGAAGTTTGCTTAGGAGAAACATAATAACAAATAATAACTACAATAAAAAACATAGTCTTGCAGTACATGCCACCATGCATCGATGGATTACTTGATTTTTGTGATGATGTCGTTTTGTGAGCGCACAGAAAATATATGGGATTTATCACTTTCACGTACAAGTGCAGTGCCATTTTTGATCCATATATAACGATTTTTTTTTCTTTTGCTGCTTCTTTGGAGTCTCGAAGTAGTTGTTTAGTTATTAAGGTTATATGTTCGTTTACATAAACTTACTGAGATTGCCCAGGTATATTAAGATCTTCGCTGGTAATTCCTTTCTTAAGGCGGACAGCAGTTATTATGTTGTCACGTTTTTTTATTTAAGTCATCCTATCGGTCACTGAGGAAACATATCGATTCATTGATACCACTGAACTCCTTCAATAATTGCTCTATCTTTGCATCCTGCTTTACAAACCATTTATTCATGGAATCCAACATTTATTTATTTATTTATTTAACCATTTATTGTACACAAGATTTTTACAAAACTACATTACAATACTAATTTTGTTTTGCAAAAAAAAAGCTGATTCCTGAACGTTATACGAGTACATATACACAGGAGAAGGTTGCAGATCCATGTGCGAAGTATCGTCAAGATTTTTTGATATTCTACTTTCATCACCAATACTCATACACATATTATCTTGACCATCCATCTTGATAGTTAAATAAACTTGATGAAGAATAATAATAATAAATAGTCGTGGACAAATTCACACAGCGCCATCTAGCCCCAAACTAACCAAAGTGTACGGTAGCAACTTTTTTGTTTGCCTCTGAAATGCAGACTACTTTGTGCACTCAACGCGATGCGGGTGAATGTAGATATTTTCAACAACAGATGATAATAAGCTTCGCGGAACACTACCGGTTACCCCGGACTCGGACGTCTGATAATCAATTCAGATGCGCCGACCACGTCCCCTGCACCCATAAGCGACTTTATTTTATGATTAGTATCAACTGCAACTAACTTTGACGTGATGGGTCAAAACGGAACGTCTGTTACTAGTTACTTAAACTACCCTCAGCCGCCGCAACTACCGCTACTAGCAGCCAACCAGCGACGACTGCCCGATTTAGTGCTTTATTATTTTTCCGGGATGACAAGTAACTTATGTCACTCGGGAATAATGTAGCTTCCTATTAGTGAAGTAAAATTTTGAAAAGCGGTTCGGTAGTTTTGAAGATATGCCCCAACATACAAACAAGAAACTTTTCTTCGTTATAATAGAGCAATGGAGGATTCCTCTCGCACGTGGTGTTCGCTTGGTGAAGCAAACAAAGTGAGCGTCGCGATATCGCGATAGACCACGTCCCCCGCACCTAAAAGCGACTTTATATTATACTGCGAAAGGATTAGTATCAACTGCAACTGACGGTTGCTTGTAACATCTGTTACCAGTTTTATTTCAAACTACCCTCAGCCGCCGCAACTACCGCTACGAGCAGCCAACCAGCGACGACTGCCCGATCTCCTGCCGAGGCTACGAGTGCTTCGGAGGTTTAGTGGACGAGGGTATCTGCGAACGGGGCGCTTTCCTGCCCGACCGGGACCAGTGCAATTGCTGCGGGCGGTGCAGTTCCTACCAACGTTAGTTATCATGATAATTTACCATCATGAGGTACCAATCAGTTTCCAAAACTGTTCAACCAGTCCCAGTCCAGTCAGTGGTACCGTGTGAGGAGAATGGATGAGGAATAGGAGCAGAAGAAGCGGAAGAGGAGGGTGGGAAGGAGGATTGGAGCTGGCCGACGGGGTAGTAGTGTGTTGTGACGTCAGCCCGTTAAGGGCTTATGGACAACTGGATTTGTGGGTGTCAAGAAGTGCGCACGCCCAAAGATCCACCGGTAAGTAAGCGTGCGCATCACCCGTGATTAGGTCTGACTTCGTCCATATGACCGAGAGGTTGATAGAACCCTGGTTCTAAGAGGGTAGTGCTCAACCAGTCTCAGGGTCCCCAACGGAAGACCTTGGTCATCCTCGCGCCAACGTTAGTGGCTTGTCTATTTACCACCAGCTTATGTATCATGGCGGGCTTCGTCGCGCGAGATATACCTAATTGTGGTTCTCACTTACTATAACGCAAATGGAAAAGCTTGCTAGAGTTGTTTCGCTCTCGCGCGCGGGAACACCATAATGCAAGTTAAGCAGGCCACCAGCAAAGATTCAACCAGTTGCACTACTAACAAAAATACGAACAACTATCCCGCGGGACCCTATTATTTTTCCGGGACGAAAAGTCGATTATTACACTCGGGAATAGTCTAGCTTCCTATTAGTGATGTAAAATTTCCAATAATTTTCGTGAAAATTAACTTTTCTTCCACTTAATACTACTAATAATAGGCGAATCATTACGGAAATAATAACATGACAGTGTTGGCCGTGTGGTGTCCGGCAGAGTAGAATAGCACCAACCCCTTACATTCATGGGTGTCGTACAAGGCGACTAATGTTTTCGAGGCAAAAGATCAAGAGTCTCCGTAGTCTGGAAAACGGGCAGCAGCATTTTCCATTATTATATTTAAACACTGCGATCTCCAACCCGCCTGCCAAGCGTGGAGATTATGGCAATAACCTCCCCTTCCGTGGGAGAGGCCCTAAGTCCTGCAGTGGACTGTTACGGGCTATGATGAACATGACAGTGACATAGAAATCTAAAGTAAGTTCTTTAGGAAGTCTGAAGTAGTATTTTTTCGTCATTCTATAAGAAGTGTAAAGGAGATAAGATATGCGCTGAAGAGATTATAAATCAAGATGTTTTATGCATTTTGTCACTTATATGCAATATTGCATTCGTGATTTCTGGTATCAGTGCAATCCTACATTTGTTCGTTCTAACACTTTTTTAAATGATATGACATTTGTATATTTTTAGATTCGTGCTACCTGACTCATTACACATTCATCTTCATCATCATCATCATCATCATATCAGCCGAAAGACGCCCACTGTTGGGCATAGGCCTCCACCAGAAATCTCCACAAAGGCCGGTCTTGTGCCTTTCGCATCCAGCTGGTACCTGCGATCTTTACCAGATCCTCGGTCCGCCTTGTGGTAGGCCTACCCAGGCTGCGTCATTACACATTACGACATGTTAATAGTTTGTATATACCCGGAGTGCTTCCGTCTACCTTCGTCCCCTTTTTTTTATTATAGTCGGACGCAAACGAACAAGCGAGTAATTTGATGAAAAGTAATCACCGTCGTTCATTCGTTCAAAGACTACTGCAACAGCCAGGAAGTCGTGGATGCGTTGCTGCCTTTTTGCAAGATGTTGCATAGATATGAGACTAGTGTTATAATAGTAGATTATTAACTAATGGGGTAAAGCAGTGTCTTTCGTCACGGGCGGCTTATTGGATCGAGAGGGTAGCGAAGGACTCTAGAATTAACTCCCGCTCTGAAGTTCTGTAGTCCTGAGTGAAGTGAGGAGTTCAAGCCGCCCGAGACTAAGACAACTTTATTCCAGAGGTGAATACTGTACTTTTCACACCATCTTTTAGACAATAAATAAAGTAATTTAAAGAGTTTCATACAACATTATCTCCCTGTGAGGATCAAAACAAATCTCCCTGCGAGGAACAAAACAATGCCATGCTTTACGTTGAAATTTTGTGGCATATAGGTAATTGAACATGCATATTTCCTAATTCACAGAGCTCAATCAAAAATGTGCTGAATTCAAAAAGACAGTTCACGATGTCAATGGGACCAAGGAGATTGAGGTCAGTATTGTAATGTTTTGTGTCGACGTTATTTAAAACCCTCATCAGCTATCATGAACCCATTCGTACACCAGAAAGTTTCTGTGTTTCTAAAACCTGCCGTCTAACCCACTTGCCAAGCGTGTGTGCGTGGAGAAAGCGGTATATCTTACGAGATATCGCAAGTCAAAGATGTACATTGACTACCGACACATCCCGAACAAACACCCCCTACTAAGTATACTCATAGTCAAATATCTTCTAAACTACTTAATCGATTTCGATTAAGTAAAACTAGGAATAATTTCGATTAAAAGAGCTTTCAAATATATAAAACCGCATCAAAATTTGTTTATTTATTTATTTTATTTAACCATTTATTGTACACAAGATTTTTACAAAACTATATGACAATATATCAGACACAACAGGCCAACTTATTTCTATAAAGAAATTTCTTCCAGCAGGCCTACAATCGTGACAATTAAATGCAGTTAAGACGTGCACAGTAGTAAAAAAAATATATATAATGCTCAATTAATAAAAGCCTATACTATACATACATAAAAACATACATATATACCTACTTTAAAAACAAATACATATACATACATACATACATATACATACACACATACTTATACATACATATATTAGACAGATAGAGAAAGGTAGTGCTCTTTTACACGTTTCTTAAAGATGAAGATAGAAGTGCTATTCCGTATTTCATGCGGAAGAGCGTTCCACAATCTTGCCGCATGGACAGTGAATGAGTAGGAGAAGAAATCAGTGTGATGGGGAGGTATGTCTAATTTTGATTTAACGGAGGATCGACAGGGCTTGTCTTGCGATCGAGAAAATTGGAAACATTCACGAAGGTATGAGGGAGCGGAGGGATTATAAAGGACGTTATAGAGGGTAGAAAGGATCCGAGCATTCCTGCGAAGCCGAATCGGGAGCCACTTGAGCTGTGTCCGGAAGCTTGAGATATGGTCGTATTTACGCAGACCAAAAATGAAGCGTATGCACAAATTTTGTAGACGTTCAAGCTTGTTTAATAGCTCCTCAGTGGCATCCAGATAGCAGGAATCGGCGTAATCTAGGATAGGAAGGAGAAGGGTTTGAACGAGGGAAATTTTTGTTTTTAGGGGTAGAAAACGTTGGAAGCATTTAATTGAATGCAATGAGTAATGAAGTTTCTTGCTAACCTCATTGACGTAATAGGAACATCGTCAAAAAGTATCTCAGGAATATTAGCATTGCCTTGCAGTTCATCCGTTCGAGAGCTACAGATAGATAAACTAAAATTAAGTGTTTTGCAAGATAATGTATTCAATAACATCAGAAAGTAATAATAATAATAATAATAACCCCGCCACTGTATCTCCACGTTGTAGTCGTGGCGGGGCTTGCGTGGTTCAATGACCCTTAGAGCTATGCCGGTAGAGCCACTCATGCCGGACAGGTCTAAGGCGAGGATCCAGACCAAGAGAGATACAACCCAAGCCAAGGTGGAACAGCGTACGCCGAAGGCTGCGTGGCCAGGGGGAAGCCTGGTCTTTAGTATGCGGGCTCTGGGTACCGGGGGACACCCAGTTTCATTTACCCTTACCGTGGTGAACGCAGGGCTCTGCCACGGGTGACCCACATGTCCCTAGCTTCTCGTGGGAACAATATGATTACTCGTTCAAAAACAAAGCAAAATTCTATCCAGGCCCGCGAGCCTATTAAAGTAGACGAAGTTGTTGCGAATAAGTCCGGCGCATCAGACGTCGGAGAGAAAGCTGTAGGTGACACGGTCGATGGAACAGAGTCATTATTTTCTTCCATCCCGTCAACTCGTCCCTCCTATATGACAAGACCAATATCTTCAATATCTAGTTTAACTCCTGAGGATGTTGTGCAGGATGTCTTACACGAAGACGTTAATACTGCACCCACCAAAGGAAACCCACGTAAGCGTTTTAGATGGACATCTGAGATGAATGAATTCCTCGTACGCACTTACCATCAACTTACATCTTTAGAAACCGACACAAAGAATTACCTCGAACCGTTACATACTAAATTTATAGAGAGATTCCCCGATATGGATGTTAGCCGACAAAGAGTTAGTGACCAGAGACGAGCAATAGAACGTAAAAAGATGGTGCCACAACACACAATAGAGAAAATACGCAAAGAAGTAACGGAGGAGTTACAAAAGTTACAGTCTATAAAAGTTATAGTCAGCGACCTACAACTGCAACAAACTGACACTCAACAAGCTAGTAATTCACAATCTCTATCCACGTTAAATTCCGCCTCTCAGGTACCTACCACACAAAATAGACAAACCCGTATGAGATGGACCAACGAACAAAACGAATCAATAATCCGTTCTTATTTCCTAATAACCCACTTAGAGACAAACAGAACTGCGT
This sequence comes from Blastobasis adustella, assembly GCA_907269095.1. Classification (NCBI taxonomy): domain Eukaryota; kingdom Metazoa; phylum Arthropoda; class Insecta; order Lepidoptera; family Blastobasidae; genus Blastobasis; species Blastobasis adustella. The sequence continues at coordinate 8,517,331 of OU026132.1, forward strand.
ACAGAAAACCCTTACATCAACATTTTATTGCTAAGTTTCCATCACTTGCTAACTTAAGTGAACAAAGAATAGCTGACCAGAGAAGAACAATAGTACACAATAAATATATTTCAGAACAAAGGATGAAAGAAATTAAACAAGAAGTAGCAGAAAAACTTTTATTATCCGAGCAAGTAGATTCAGGAGGACTTACCCCTGACATTCATATACCTGATAATAACGTAACATTAATTAATAGCACACAGCCGGATACAGAAATAGTTCATACAGAAAGAAGTACACCAGCTAATGAAACACAAGCTAATGAGCCAATGCATCTTGAAATAAATAAATATTTTACAGAGACATTAGCTCATTTTATAAACACTGACGCTACCAATAGACCATACATACCCAAGCAAAAATCATCAAAAAAATTATCTAAAGTAATCCATTATCTAAACAATGTAATACTATTTAAAAATGTAAATAAAGATACAGATTTTCACACACTGCAGACAATTATTTATTGTTGCGCTTGGACGGCTGCAAAAGTCAACGGAGCAAGACTTAGTATGGCGACGCGTGCATCAACTCGAAAACCGCTTCGACAGCAAAAGCCAAATTGGCAGAAGAGATTAGAAAGGAAATTAGACGCCCTGCGCGCTTAAATAGGAAGGCTTACACATTACATTAAAGGCAATAGAAGCAGGAATCTTAGTAACCATGTCGAAAAAATTAAAAAACAGTACCAAATCCACTCGTCACATTAAGGAACAAATACTGATTTGACCCAATTTTTAGACACTCTTAAACAAAATCTTGCTGTTGTTACAGGTCGCCTCAATAGATATAAAGCTTGCACTATACGTAAAAAACAAAATGAAAAATTTTTGAATAGTGAAAAACAATTTTATAGAGATATTAAAACCGCTAGCTCCAATACTCAAGAGCGCAATTTAAATAATTCGGACTCGGATAACGGCCCCGACATGGACTCTTTACATAAATTCTGGGCCAATATTTGGGAAAAACCAATTGTACATAATACCGAGGCAGGGTGGATCGAGCAAGAAACGCTAGCTATGTCTAAAGTACAAGATATGGAGTTCGAATTTATTCCAATAGAAACATTTAAAGACGTATTAAATAATTTGCACAACTGGAAAGCCCCAGGATCTGATCACATCCATAGTTTTTGGTACAAAAAACTCACAGCTATCCATCCACATTTACACAATTACATAAACGAATTTCTTCTACATCCAGAGACAATATCAACATTTATCAATGCAGGAACAACATACATGCTATTGAAAGATCCCGAAGATCCTAAGAACCCAGCTAAATATAGACCGATAACATGTTTACAGACCCTCTACAAAATTATGACTAGCTGCATCTCTAAACTTATTTATAGTCACCTCCAAAATCATAATATACTAGCCGAGCAGCAGAAAGGTTGTAGAAAGTGGAGCCAAGGCTGTAAAGAGCAATTAATTATAGACTCAGTAATACTTAAACAAGTTCTTAAAACAAAAGCTGACCTACACACAATGTATATTGATTACCAGAAAGCCTACGACTCTGTACCTCACTCCTGGCTAGTTAAAGTCCTAGATGTATACAAAATACATCCAAAGATTGTACAATTTCTTCAGACTACAATGCAGAATTGGACAACACGACTAAGGCTCAATACACCCGCCGGCACAATAGGAACAGCCCAAATAAAAGTACAACGGGGCATTTTTCAAGGAGACGCACTTAGCCCTCTATGGTTTTGTTTAGCACTTAATCCTCTTTCTAACTTGCTGAATAACACAGGCTTAGGATACCCATTGAAATACAAATCAAATCCAAATGACAGACACACAGACGAAACACAGCTTAACCATTTACTTTACATGGACGACAATAAACTATATGCGGATAAAGAAACTGAGCTTAATCAATTGGCCAAACTAACGGAAGTCTTCTCTCAGGATATAAAAATGGAGTTTGGAATTGACAAGTGCAAAACCAGTTCCATGAAATCGGGGAAGATTTACAAACATACATATACATTAGAAGATGGGGAAAAAATTGATCCCCTAGATGAAAACTCAGGTTATAAATATTTAGGATATGTACAGTCACAACAAATTCATCACAAAGAAACAAAAAATAAGTTAAAAGTACAGTTTAAACACAGACTTAACACAATATTAAAAACTGAATTAAACTCCCGGAACACAATTAAAGCAATTAACACATTTGCAATACCAATTCTTACCTATTCATTTGGCATATTAAATTGGACAAAAACAGAGATTAAAGCCTTGCAGCGTACCACAAACACTTCTATGACTAAATTCCGTAAACACCACCCTAGGTCCTGTATACAAAGATTAACCCTGCCGAGGAAGGAGGGAGGCAGAGGAATTATTGACATTGCCAACCTCCATAATAAGCAAATAACAACACTGAGGTCATACTTTCACCAAAAATGTAATTCTTCACCCATCCATAAAGCCATAGTACAAAATGATTCTCACTCTACTCCCCTAAATTTAATAGATCAATCCACACAGAGCACCGATGTACTTACCGATCAGAAAACCAAAATGGCTGCATGGAGTGCTAAATCTTTGCACGGGAGACACTATCAAGATTTAAGCCAATCTAATGTCGATAAAATAGCGTCGAACGCATGGCTAAATCGCGGTGAACTCTTTCCAGAGACCGAGGGCTTCATGGTGGCTATCCAGGACCAAGTGATCGAAACACGCAATTATCAAAAATTTATTATGAGAAACAGATCTACTGACACTTGTAGAAAATGCAATAGTTTGCCAGAGACCATACAACACATCACTGGAGCATGTAGAGCGATAGTACAGACTGACTATAAGCACAGACACGACCAAGTAGCGAATATCATACATCAAAAACTTGCTCTTAAATATAATTTAATCACGCAACCAGCTAAGCCTTACTACAAATATATCCCAGATAATGTCCTAGAAAGCCAAACTTATAAAATGTATTTTGATAGAGCCATCCTAACAGACAAGACAATACACTTCAATAGACCGGACATCACTGTAGTGGACAAGACAAACAAAACAGCTATCCTGATTGATATTGCAATACCAAACACCCACAACGTACAAAGTACAATAGCTGAAAAACTAACCAAATATACAGACTTAAGAGATGAAATAACCAGAATATGGAAATTGCAAAGCGTCATTATAGTCCCCATTGTATTGTCTACAACAGGTGTTGTCCCGACCCAATTACACACGTCCATAAAAACACTGTCCCTGCCACCATCTTCATTTGTGTTGATGCAAAAAGCAGTGATATTGAACACGTGTAGAATAGTTAGGAAATTTTTACAGGCCCCAACGAAAGATCATCATGAAACTCACTTGGCTTAGGCCCGTGTGCTTCAGTAAGATGCCAGTATTTCCTTAAAATACTGAGAAGTATAAAGATTTTAAATAATAATAATAATAATAATTTTTTATTTTCCTTTACTTAATCTAGGGTACATAATCGGTGTTGGACACACCAGGTAAGCAATATATTTGCCTGTGTTAGGTGTGCCCGCTCTTCTATACCATTAAACAATTGATTAAGTAGGAAGGTACTCAATTTCTCAATAAAAGAATTTCCAAAAATCCTGTGACTGCATGCAAATGTGAAAGTGGGTGGTGATTTTCTCCATAGTAAATGTTCAATGCTCTTTGTTTAATTTAACCGTTCAAGGCAGTATCCGGTTTTCCAGATAGTGTTTAGTACGTATCCAAACTATCTGGATATTAATATAACACGCATAATTACATGCCCTATATATATATGTTTGTACTAAAAAAAAGTAATTTATCAGTTATCACAACACAAGCTTTGTTACTTTGGGGTTAGAAATCACTGTAATAAAAAAAAAATTACGTAGGTGTAAAGCCAAGAACATGCAAAGCTACTCAACGAAAACGAGAGATGGCGTTTAGAACGCGCTATAGACGCGTCACTTTACACGAACTTGGTTCAATGTATCAAAATAATCAGACCAGATAGTAATATTTTTGTTTAAAATTTTTGTAGTCGTATTACTTTTGGCCAGCATTTCTGCCCGGTTATACGATACAAGAAAACTAACCGGTGCGATGAGACGTTTTGCGACGAGTTTTGAGAGTACGAGTGAGTACGACGTATGTAAAATACCTTTTCCTCGAGTATTTTTTGATACATGCGTCTTGTTTGCGTCGTTTACAATAGAGGCCTTGTGTTGTGTAAGTTGTGTTATGGCTTTGGATGTAGGATTACTAGAACCCACGGGAACACCGATCTGTTCAGGTGCTGCGGACTTCCCTTCATACCCATACAGGCTTAGGACTGCCAGCTCTTTTTTCCAAACTATTTTATGTAAATATAGCAATAAAAAATGTATTTATTTACACTTATAGCTTTACTTTTATTATAATTTTTTTTCGTATATTTCCTTTTTATTCTGTTTGTGTAACTTGTCTTAACTACCTCCTAGGTATATTTTTTAGTTTATTTATAATAAATTACAAAAAAGTTATTTGACAGCATGTCATCCACTCTCTAGCAAGCAAATCGATAATCGTATACCCGGCGTCTGTCAGGTTGGGTCATAATGACCAGCCACATTTTTAAACGCGCGTATTTTTTAAAGTAATAGTTTGAAGTTGCCGTGCTTTTCAGTAGCTGCAGTTAATACCCCCCTCCTTTCGTTTCTACTATCAGCTCAGTCGGTGTGTCCCTGCACAGGGAGTTACAAGCGGTCAAAGGTCAATCGGGGTTAATATGACCCAACCATAGGTACATTCGATGTAACCTTTTTGTGCCAATTAATTTTTTCATCTATTTATTTGATTATTGCTTTACTAGTCACTAGCTAATGCTGCACCTTCTCAAGGATCATAATTTGACAAGTGTGGATACTGTTCGAAAAAATAAAAGGTAAAAAGGTTGTATTTTTACTGGTTTACTCGGCTTAGAAGAGAATTCTAAACGATCACTTGAACGCCTGCAAATATGTGTTTCGTTTGCCTAGTGAGATACGCAAGACATTAAGATAATTTACTGGAGAACCTTCAGAGGGGTCACCTACTGAAATTCACGGTGCCAAATGTCCTGTCTGTCTAAATTGTAAGATTGTCTGTCTAGACTACATAATTTCTTACTATGATGGATATGCAAATGTAGATGCTGACTATGATTAGTTTTAAAATTTCCGTTAAATGTAGCATGAAGTTTCTTAAATACCTCACATTAGGTATTCCAAAATATTAAAAAAATATATTAAAAATATGTAATTTTGTTTATTTGTTAGTAAGATTACAGAAATTAAATATTTCGTAAATACATAACAAGTTCCTAATATTGTATGATTTTTTATTGTTTTTCATCAAAATATATTTAATTTGAACATCCCTTAAACTGATTTAATAAATCATTCCCAAAAATTTATTGAAATATAAAGAATTAAATCATTTTCAAAATCCGGGTTATATTGACCCACCATACAGTCCTTGTACTGATTTTCTACCATACAGACGCCGGGTTAAATCGAAATCGGTTTAGTAGTTTAGAAGATATTTGACTATGAGCAGACTTAGTAGAGGGTATTTGTTTCTCATGTGGCGGTAGTTAATGTACATATTTGTCTTACGAAATCTCGCAAGATATACCGTTTTCGACATTTTTGAACATAAAGTGATCGATAGATATTAAAGTTTCCTATCGATTGGCATAAGTTTTATAAGTTGGCGTAAAATCGATATTTTTTCAAAATGGCGGAAAGTGGGTGGTGATTTTCTTCATAGTAAATGTTCAATGCTCTTAACAGTTTTTGTTTTCTCCCCTTTACTAGCGATTAACGATCTTGCTTGAGTTCCTCTAAAACTATTTCTACTCCACTACAGGTCGAAGAGGAGTTCCTGGAGCCAGGCTGCGACGACGGGCTGGTGTGTCGCCAGGGCCGCTGCCAGGACATCCACACGGTGGTCAGCTCGGCCTCTGCCCGGCGGAAACGAGATGACGCATCCTTGGCTGCCTACGGTGAGCCAGAATTGGGGATCAGTTTCTTTAAGAACAACCGATTCTACATTTTCTCTAGTTACAAATATTTATCAAAAAGTCACTGAATCTCTATTGCAATCAAAAAGCTTATTCTCAACGATTTTCGCTAAATCGAAGATCGTTTTAAATTGGCTAGAAAAAATGTCCAATTCGAGATGTCACAGCACAAGAATTAGGCCCCAGGCAATTGACCGCCATCTCACCTGGTGGTAAGTGACGATGCGGCCGAAGATGGAGCATGCCTAGGAACAGCCTACTTAATCAATGTAGCCTTGAAGGCGTCCAGATCATAATGATCAGGGAACACCCTCGCAGGCAACGTGTTGCATTTTTTTGCCGTTCGTATTACAAAGGTTGGTTGCGACAACAGTACAACTGTACAACCTTGACGCCTTCAAGGCTGTTTCAAGGCATGCTTTATCTTTGGCCACAGCGTCGTTTCCCATCGGACAAGATGGCGGTCAAATGACAGCCTAAGTAGTTGTAAACAAAAAATATACGGTAATTTCAACACAGGACTATTCACAAGCGACTCAAGTTTGTTACGTTTAGGCGACTGCGAGCTATACTGATACTGGGGTGGAACCGCCTACCTCGAATAACGATAGCTTGTATACATACGCGCTGTCCTAATTGGCAACGGTTGTGCGACCATGGTCGTGCAACGGGCGGCTTTGAGGTCTCCTATAGGTCGGATGACGTCCGTCGCGCGACCGTTGCCAATTAGGACAGCGCCTCAGTCTTCATCTCGAAGCTGCGAAAGAAGCGAGCAAGATTTAAAAAAATCAAAGTAACATACCTACATTAGTTCGCTATGTCATCAGAGCCGTGTAAGAGAGAGCTGAAACTCTTCAAGAAGAAGTACGGCCCAGACGGACACCTGCACTTCGAGGCGCCTCAGTGCACGCCGCTCTGGCTCTACGCACCTGTGCAGGTAATTACCTATTCTACATTTTTAGGCCCTACCCTAAGGTCAAACGGAGCTCTATCCATCTGTCCGTCGTCCCTCACACAGACCTGTATCTTTAGAACAGTAACAGCCAGGTACTTGAATTTTGTACAGAATATGTGTGTCTACAAATAATAAAAATTAAAAATGTTGACAATGTAGGGTCTCCTTGGACCCGTTCGGCATCTTTCGGGGGATCTTTTCGGCATTTTTCGGAGGCTTTTTGTTATCTCTCTATCGTATCTCTATAAATGCAATACATACAAGCACCAGAATTTGCATGATTATTGTGCTAATACTACTATAACTACAAATACTAAAAACCGGTCAAGCGTGAGTCGGACCCGCGCGCCAAGGTTTCGAAATTAATAGACTTAGACGAAGTACATGTTGCGCTATCATAATAATCTTGTTGTTAACCTTAGGAATAGCGTTAATGGTACAGAACCCTCTGTATGCGAGTGCGACTTGTACTTGGCCGGTGTTTTTTTTTACACTTAATATCTGGCATCATGTTGTGGTATCTGGCCGTCTGGTATCCGGCAATATGAATAGGACCAACCCCTTACACTCGTGGGTACCGTACAAAGCGAATGTTATATTTATACCACAGCTGTCTCCAACCCGCCTGCCAAGCGTGGAGGTTAAAGCAATAACCTCCCCATTCATGAGAGAGGCCATAAGTCCTGCAGTTGACTGTTATGGGCCATGATGATAATGATGTATGATGATCAGCTTATCTTTTTTTTACGTCAATTGGTAGACAAATTGGCAAGCGGGCCACCTGATGGAAAGTGATGGTTCTCAATGAGCTCCCGAGACTGTTCAACCAGTCTCAGAGTCCCCAGCGGAAGAACAAGTAATAAGTAATAGTACAAAACAAAGATGCTTCCCGCCGTCTGCCCCTATGTACGCTAAGAAATTTAAAGTACGCAACGGATTGTAATGCGGTTTTCAACAATAAATAGAGTGATTCAAGAGGAAGGTTTATAAGCACACATCGTCACTTACCACCAGGTGAGATGGCGGTCAAATGCCTGGCTAGTGTAATTATAAAAATTTGTATTTGTACGCGAACGAAATTGCGCCGGGTCTTGTAGTAATAGATATATAAGAACTTATATTAATACGTAAGAAATATGGCCAGGCATTTGATAGACATCTACCTAGCCTAATTGTAACTGCGGCGGTGCGGCGATCCGGCGGATGATGGAGCTCTGCAATACATCTTCCGTGCTCCTACACACGGTTGCCTGCGTGTTTAGCACGATACAACATAAATGTAGGGGATCCCCGAAAACTCGCCAGTTCTTCGGAATTCCCGAGATTCCAAATGTTACCAATATGATTTTACTACTCGGAACGCATTCAGTATTGATGCGTAATAGATGGTAATACTGAATCACTTTGTTTGCCTCTGAAATGAATGAAACGTGTCACTGCCAGTGACTCAGATCTAAATCACAGATAATATATTACTATACTTATTATTAAATCGTCGTAGAGCGTCGGTGGCCGAGCGGTGACAGTATCCGACTCGTAAGCCAGAGGTCCCGGGTTCGAATCCCGCTCCGGCCATGTACCAATGACTGTTTTCTGAGTTATGTACATTAGTTGAATACTAACCGATACTCTTACGGTGAGGGAAAACATCGTGATGAAACCTGCACATTCAGGCAACTGGATGTGTAACCATGATCCAATCTGGTCAGGTTCCCCTGGTAGCAGGGTCATGGAGGTCAGATGGCAGTCGCTCCACTGTAATTACCTGACCTGCCAAATCCTGGATCATGGTCAAGGCGGACCCCGGGCCCTCGTTCTCGAGAGCACAACCGGGACAATAACGCCAAGATGATTTTTTTTTTTTTACTTATTATTAAATGAAGGTTTATTAGTTGGTTGGTTGTATATGTCACCGGTTTTGACAATTGTTTCCTGCATACCACCTGCCCCCTGATAACCTGAGATTCCCTACTATTAAAATGTAATGTTTTTCTATCCGTTAAGCTTTCGTGGCCACTGCACGGATTTGGTGAAAATCCTTATAGAGATAGTTTAGTACCTGAGGATGGGCATAGGCTATGTAATGTATAAATACCAAAGTAACTCTATCTGTTCTATTGCTTTCATGGCCACTGTACCGATTTGAGTGAAATTCGGTATACAGATAGTTTAGCACCTGAGGATGGGCATAGGCTATCTGTATGGGCCTCCACTCGCAAGCTCGCAATATATAGGGACCTACAATAGTCCACGCGGGCGGAGCCGTGCGCGGAAAGCTAGTTAAATAATATTTTTTGTACAGAAACTCCTTTTAAGTAAAATAATCATTTTTAGTTATTTGTAATCACCAACTAATGCTGTCAAGCATGAGGAGGTGTCCGCTTGGGGTAGTATCTATTTCTGCCGCTAAGCATTGTTGTGTTCCGGTTTGAAGGATACGTTAGCCATCACAATTAACGCATGAGGCATTTCATCGCACCTGTGTTTGAAAAATAAGGTAGCCGGCACAATTACAGCATGAGGCATTTCATCGCATACCGAGGTTCTGCACTTTTGTTACATTAAACCTAAGTGCATAAAATATAGATGTTATGAGCGACAGTTATTGCTTTCCACCAAGTGGGCTGTCTGCTCGTTTGCAACAGAAAAGTATTTAAAAACTTATTTTCCAGTGCCGCCGTTTCGTGTGCTACTGCTCGCTTGAAGATGGGACGTTCATAATCGGCATCAAGGTTCCAAGAGTGGAGGTGTCCAACATGAACTGCGGTAAATAGGGATACCCTTACTAAATCGAGGCATTAAGTAGCTGGCGCGTACAGTCACAGAACGCTGTTAATAGTACATTATTAGAGGATGGTAGACTGTTGTTTTATATATAGTATTGATAGACATTGTAGAAAAATAGTTATAGTGTTTTTATGTATGTGTAGCATTATTTTCGGCAAACTGACCACTTTCCATAATTACACAAGTAAAGGTCTTGATCTTATAATACTTTCTACCTAGGTTCCTCCTTTAGCAATTGTTAACTATACAGATTATAAAATTAAAGTCGTTTTCCGCTTCTTTTTTCTTTTTTTTATTACACAAGACAGGCATTTGACCGCCATCTCACCTGTTGGTAAGTGACGATGCGGCCGAAGATGGAGCATGCCCGTCTTGGAACAGCCTATTCACTCCAGCCTTGAAGGCTCCTCTGCCTTCTGTATGTATTTCCACGAACTTCTCCTAAGCCACGTAACGGATTTTGATGAGGTTTTCAGCCCAGAATCTTTTAAACCCATCGGCCATCGAATCTGCGCGCTACATCGCCTGCCCATTGGCCACTTCAGTTTTGCTACTCTGGAGCCTATGTCGTTGACCTTAGTTCTGCTACGGATATCTTCATTTCTGATCCTATCACAAATAGAAACCTTAAGTGTAGCTCTCTCCATCGCTGATGTGACTCAGGGATCCAGCTGGTACCTGCGATCTTCACCAGGTCGTTGGTCCACCTTGTGAGAGGCCTACCCACGCTGCGTCTTCTGATACGTGGTCGCCACTTGAGAACTTTACTGCCCCATCGGTCATCTGTTCTACGTGCTTTACCTATGTGAGTGTGTGTATGGCATTGTTACCGCTAGCTCGCTCGCTCCCCAGACTGCGCCCGGGAGAAGTGCCGTCTGAAGTCGGACGTGGAGTGCGACGGCTACGGGAACTACAAGGAGGCGTCGTTCACGCCGCACGCCGACGACTGGGCTGATTCGGAGGAGGAGCAGGACACGGAGGGCAAAGGTGAGGAAGGGGGGGGGGAAGGTAAGGAAGTTTGGTGTGCTATGTATAATAAATGTCTTCTTTTATATTGTTTCAAATGTGAAGTTGGAGTGGGGTTAGGTACTCATGAAATCCGTAGTTACGGACCTGTCCGAAGTCAAATTAGGAACGAGGTTGGCGGCCGTTGGGTTTAGAAAACAGCGGCGGTGGCAAGCAGGCCACCTGTTGGAAACTGGTCACCGCCGCCTATGAACATCAGCAACACCTCACAGACCTTTAATGAACGTTCAAAATCTATCTGACAACAATAAATGGTCGAAATGTCATTTACAAAAAAAAACTACATACCTACTTAAAATAGTTCAGTACCTACCTAAAACCCAATAAAAATGGATAGAGCCAGCAAGGTAGGTTAGATTCTCTAAAACGACGTTTATTTATGATCAGTTGATCAATGTCGAAGAAGCGAGAAAGGTCTGGCTGGACCGTTAGTGGAACGATGTGGGTCTATGCCTACCAATACGGGAGAAATATGTTGTATACAGCCGGTACGGTCACTAGTAATACGTATCTATGTACTATGTACCTATCTATGTACTTCTACATCTATTGATTTGTTCCTATATGACCACAGGTCAACCACAAACAACTCTGCCGCCTGAAGAACTATCGAAGGAATACGCTTAGTTTTCTGGATTTTGTTGACGAAGATAACACCGTTATCGTAGAATAGTGTATTGTTTCTTGACTATAATAATAAGCACCAAATTTTGCCTCAATTTTCGCCTTCAACTTTAAGGTTATAGAATTATCGTTCGTGCCAAAAGGAATGGTCAACTACTGGTTAGGTTAATGGGCTCCTTTTTCCGCACTTAACTTAAATCTCAATACGCAGTTAAGGCATGCTAATTTAGCCAGCCCAGCTCCCTCCAAAAGTCCAGCAGTCACTTCGGACGTTCACAGATCTCTCGAAGGGATCCCGTGCTAATGCGACTTTTGTCCTGTGGTCCTTTAGTCCCTCACACTCCAGGACCACATGGACCGCTGTTACTTCGTCTACTAGGCATCCCCTGCGCAAAGGTCTGTCTAGCTCCGATCGTGAACAGTAGTTTGTTCAGGGGGAGGTGTACCAACTACTGTCAACTACTGGTAATTTTATGGAAAAAAATACATACATGAAAATTGTTCAAACTTTTCTATTTCGATAAATTGTAACGAATACGATATTTAAAGCGTTACAGCGATCGCTTTGTCCGCTTACTAATTAGTTCTGACCGAGAGATCAATGTCCGCTGTTGCCAATCCATTTAGCACGAACTATACCTACATTATGTGCTACATCCTACCAACATCTTAGGGATCAAAGTGATGGCCTAGTAGTATTTAGGTACTGTACCTAGTATAAAGTTAATTAGAAGATTAACCGTATTTAAAAACTAATAACTAATAAATATGCTATACTTTAAAAAATTTGAAACGAGTAGTTTTCTTACAGTTATTGTTACGTATCAGATTACTAAAAACGCGTGGTTTGACTTGAGTTTGTTGAATTTTGTTTTGAAATAAGTTTGTGATCATATTTTAATTACCTATTGTAACGTAAAGTACTTAATTTTATATTTATTTATATGCAATTAAAAGTTTAATTCGTATATTTGGTTTATTTATTTTTAGTCCCAAAGAAGATGTTTTGTCACTTTTTGTAATGTCTAAATAGTCAGTTACTTATAATACATTACATACAGAGACAAAACCGACAAAAACAATAATACTGATGTGGTGTATATTAATATGCCACTAATAGTCAAGCTGTAGGAGCGTCGGTGGCCGAGAGGTTAAGGTATCCAACTCGTAAGCCAGAGGTACCGGGTTCGAATCCCGCTCCGGCCATGTACCAATGACTTTTTTCTGAATTATGTACATTAGTTTGCTAACCGATGCTCTGACGGTGAGGGAAAACATCGTGATGACACCTGCACATTCAAGCAACTGAATGTGTAATCTTGATCCAATCTGGTCAGGTTCCTCTGGTAGCAGGGTCACGGAGGTCAAATGGCAGTCGCTCCACTGTAATTATCTGATTTGCCAAATTCTGGATCATGGTGGAGAACAACCAGGACATTAACGCCCATATGAACTGAAAAATAGGCAAGCTGTGGGGTTAAGCAATAAACCCTACACTTCAGTGAGTTACGTAGTAGTTGAAGATATATTTATTTCTTGAGTAGGTAACAGAGTTATTTTGGCGATTCTTCCAAAGATGGTTGTAATAAAGACATTAGAGAAACATAAAATTGCCGCGTGACCGCATGACTTATGTAGGTCGCGAAGTTAGCAAAACGCGTTATTTTATTTATTCATTTTCTTTATTCAACAAGAATCTACAGTACATTACATTAAAAGTAAACGAAGAAAAAGTTGCAAACAGGCCAGTTACAAATTCACACTATGTTACTTTATATTTTATACAAACAAAGAAAGAAGGCACCCATATAAGCATTACTTATCAAATAGTTACACATCACTATCATCATATCAGCCGCAAGATGCCACAAAGGCCGGTCCTGTGCCTTCCGCATCCAGCTGGTACGTGCGATCTTTACCAGATCGTCGGTCCACCTTCTGGGGGGCCTACCCACGCTGCGTCTATAGTTACACATCATATCCATAATTATCGGTTATTTAAGTTTTTAACGTATTTTTTTATGTTATACGGCAGACAAACTGGCAAGCGGGCCACCTGATGGAAAGTTGTCACCGCCGCCTATGGGCGTCAGCAACACCAATGTGTTGCCCGCCTCTGAAGCGACCTCTAATATACCTCTTGAACGATTCCATGTCATAGTCCAAAGGAAACACTGTGGCTGGGAGCTCATTCCACATCCGAATCGTATGAGCGAGAAACGTTCTTGCGAACCTTCGCGCGGTGACCAACAGAGGGTCTACGTAGTGGGGATGAGTACCCAGCCCACGCCGGGTAGGTACTGAGATCGTATTGTGTGGTGTATGAATATATATTGGCGAATCCCGGGCCTTCGAGCGCGAAAGCTAAACCGGGACATTAACGCCAAGATGTTGATGATGATGATTGTGTGGTGTATATGTAAGTAGTGATGCATGTACAGTCGTTAGCCTGTTCACAAGCTATAGGTACCTACTGATGAAAAGACAAAACGTGGTAACAAAACGTAATGTAAACAAACGTAAAGTAATATAACCACACACTGGAACCACATTAATAGGTGATTCGTACTGTAACTAAATACCTAGTACTATAAAAATATGCTTGTCTACACATGTCATCATACTCGCCTCGTATATACCTACACTCACTGGCACAACTAACCGTCCACCCTATATTTTTCCATACAACCATAATGTTTTGAACTATCGCGGTTAATATCACATATTTTAAAGGCATGTTCCGGGTTTCCTACCCGTTTAATATCGGGATACTCGTTAACAAAGGTTCGCGGTAGGAAACCCGGAACATACTTTTAAAATGTTTTTCGATATAAGTACGCTCGTATATTTCTAGCGTTACGAAGCAGTCTTTAACTTCCTATATCATCATCTTGTCAGCCGGAAGACGCCCACTGGTGGACATAGGCCTCCCACAGAAATCTCCATAAAGGCCGGTCTGGTGCCTTTCGCATCCAGCCTACCAACCTACCACCCGGAACCTAGGGCTGGTTCATAAATACTCAATCTATTTTAATGAGATTTTCGCGTTTTGATAGCCATTAAGCCAATGATTATATTACATTACAAAAAAGCTATCGCGTTGAAGAAAGTAATTAAATACAGCGCTAATCATTGTCGTATTGGCTATCAATTGCGAAAACCTAATTAAAATCGATTAAGTATTCATGAACTTAAAGACTGATTTGTACCGCCAGAAATGTATGAGCGTATTATTATTATTATATTAGCCTGAAACATCCCACTGCTGGGCAAAGGCCTCCCCCGATTCTTCGATATGAGCGTATACTATTGAAAAATATGCGATGGGCGTATAATTATGCCGGTGAGTGTATAAGATAAAAAAAGATAAGTACTCTTTGACACGCTTTTTGAAGATAGGTAGATACCATCTCTAGGTCTTCGAATCTTATTTTCCACTACACTATACTCAACTCGATAAAACCCGTACATCCCACATTGTGGGTTAGTGTAGCTAGCGCATTAGTTTAATAGCCTGCAATATTAACAACCGCAACATAAGCGACCAAAACAGAAATACATCTCGTAACTGCAGCATTACCTCGCCCGTCAATGTCATTTGTATTTGGCAACGCTGCCTTCCGCATGGCACATGCGCCGTAAAAACGTCCGGTATATCTTGACCCTTAAATCCTAGTGTTTCACTGAGCCACAGAGTTCAAGAGACAGTGGCCAAGACAATCAGCTGATCGTTGTATCAATATTATTACTAGGAAATGAAAATCGAGGAAAATTGGCATAACTATGTGAAAATAATGGCTTGATCATAGGAAATGGGAAAGTTTGATGGAGAAATTGTTAGTTTTCACCGTTTAGCTGTTGCAACCTTCACCTAGCCGCTGAAAGAATGTATTTCTGCACGCCCTTGTGACGTCATGTCACGTTACGGTAATTACGGTGTTGCCAGTGGAACAGAAACGACTGATTTGTGTTGATTTCTCGATTTATTCTTCGATATTGGCATTGCAGAGATAGAGATTCTTATACGTGTTTTACTAGATGTTATATTGCACTGTATTTTACAAGATTTAAATAATAATAATAAAAGAGATATTGCTTCCTTGATTTAATTATGTAACAAATGAGTTGGAAAATGCGTGGATACTTTGCTGTTTGTCTTTCTGCCTCTCTTGCTAAGTATAATTGATTTTGATTGATTAGCTAAGTAAGAGTTACAAAAAATTAACTAAGACCATAAACTTAATATATGTATTTTGTGCAAGTCGTTACGCAGATCACCAAACTACTCAAACTAAATATCAAGATAAATGTAATTACTCAACATTTTAGTTAACGGAAATGTAAGGAAGCTGTATGGGTTTCTTGCTCCCACACTTCTTGAATGCCAATTAACTTGATAATAAATGATAATGCTGATATCCGAATATTAAGATACCTATATTTATTAATTAGGAGTAAGACGTCCGAGTAAGTACTGACTCAAATGGCTCTACATTCATTATAATAAAATGTTACTTACATGTTTTGTGCAAGTCATAACGCAGATCACCAAACTACTCAAACTAAATATCAAGATAAGTGTAATAACTCAACATTTTAGTTATCGGAATCGTAAGAAGGCTTACCGTTTATTTTGTGATTTCTAAGTAAAATTGATAACATACAAAGAACATCTTCATCCTTCAATAGAATCTAATCTGCACTGATAAAAGTACTCCTACGGACACGATTCAGCGAATAAATACACTTGGTTATGGCAACACTGGTCTAAAAACGACAGTCGATACCGCGCGCAGGCAGAGGCGCGTCGTGCATTCTGCCATTTGTTTATAATTCACCGATTCAAGTCAGTGATTAGTGGAAAAATGCCTAATATAATAAACGAGGTGAAACTAGACTTTAAAGATGTCCTACTAAGGCCTAAAAGGAGTACTCTACGGAGCAGGAACGATGTAAGTATCTGGTATTTGATACTAGTTCAGTTTTCTGAAATTGCTGGCTGAAAAGATCAAGGTTCATCACAAGGCCGCACGGATGGGATTCTTTTAGTTCTAAATTTGAAGTTATGTAACCGTATTGTAGAGCTTTCTCTATATTTCGTTTTTAAATATTGCGAGTAAAATAATATAAATGCTTGGCCTTGAATAATCGAGTAAGTAATAAATCAATAATAAAGAATGGATAGCGAAAAGATTTAAATAATTTAATTATTTTGTCTTCCTGTATGCATTGTATGCATTGTTTGCACACATTTTACTTTATTTACCTTGTTTTATATTTTTTTGTAACACGGTTAAAGTTCATTTTGATTACCTACTTACAAACTTAATTTCATAGTGGTCGTCTGAATGGGATGAATGTAGGCTGCGTTGACCAACATTTATAGAAGTGTATGTGTACATAAGACCAACGTATGTAGGTACTCACAAAATTATTTAAATCCTTTTTCAAATTATTGTAAATTTCGTTCCATGATTGCATAAAATTAAAAATTACTTGCAAGTCACGTCGTCTTTTGATTAACTCACAAAATCGCTCGTTTTCACTGACTAGCTTATAAAAGTTATTGTTACCTACTTTTATAAGGAAAACTGTCACAGTTTGTGAATTTAAGATTTTCGAATGTTTTATTAAAAAAAACTCTTCTTTATCTCGTTTCTAACGATGTTCTGTAGTAGATTGTACACCAAGGGGACAAAGCAGCGTCTTACCCAATCGTCTCAAATATGCCATGGTCGGCATATTAGATTCCAAGCGTATCGAAGGAATATAGAGTCCTGAGCAATGCGAGGGTGTTATGTAGAGTCCTGAATGCAGCGAAAGGTTCAAGCCACCCAAGTAGACTAAGTACCTACAGTTTTATCACAGAGGTGAATACTCTACTTTTCAAACCATCTGTGAGATAATAAATAGAATAGAATGGAATAATTTATTCATCAATTTCAATAGGTACAATTGCATTATATTGTCTCAATAACATACATTGAAAGTTACATCAACGCTAAATCAGAAATTAATACATTACTATTTATTTCATAAAATAATTAATTTAATTGTTAATAAAGCTTTTAAAGCGTCTGATTTAACAAACTCCGGAGTGAAATCAGTTTCGCTTCGTGACAGTTTCGTGTCAACGTAAAAATAAAATTTGAAAATAATTCGGAACGCTTAAAATAAAAATAAAATAACACTGAACCAGTTTTTTTATTTTCATCCTCTCAAAGGTTACTTACTCTTCACTTCGAAACAGCTGTTTCAGCTATATCAAACACAAGTTGGGTCTTGCTTGTATGCAGAACTATATAGCAAAATACAACATGGAGTTCTTCAAGAAAGGGGTGAAAAGATTTTTACGGGGTCGGACACGCGTGGGTGATGCCCCTGGTATTGCAAACGGCCATTGGCTGCGGTAATTGCTTTCCATCAGGCAGGCCGTAAGCTTGTTTGCCACCTTTGTGGTATAAAAAATTGTCTGCTTCCTTCAATGCGGTGGAGAAGGGTGCTTAGTGGATTATTGATAGACACTAAGGTTCAGAGTCTTGAACATCGGCGTAGGGTTGCGTGTTTGTCGGTATTCTACAGGCTGCATTTCGGGGAATGTATGAATATATACTCTTAAATAGTAATAAAAACCTTCGGTACACATGTCCCCTGTGTCAAAAAAAGTTAAAGTTGCCAAGTATTATCCCTTATAAAGAAGTGATAAAATACGTGGTCCACCTCGAAGAGATGCTTTTAAAAGAAAGAACAGGGATTTCCCGGACGAAAAGTTATCGCAATCTTGATTTAAACTAATAAACTTCATAAATGTTGGTAAAAAAAATATGAATACCTAATTGTTATTGAAAACTGGACCAGAAATAAAAAATAAACACCCTCCTTTTATCCACGTTCGCAACTGTTTTTCGTAATAGTCAATACTTTGAATAGTGTATACTCTATGGAACTTCATTATTATTCAAATCGAACGCAAACAAATTATTAATTATTTAAAACAGTGGAACTGGTATTAATAATAAGTGCTTGATTTATGTTTTTCGTAACCTATAAAATGCTTTTGCGAGTCGTTTTTATTTTCAGTGTATCGTAGAACTTCATTATCATTTCAAATTTTGGATCAGACCTTGATTTTTAACAAGTACGAAGGCATATTTTTATTAATAAACATCGTTTTTTGAGGGTTAAGAATAAACAGTAGGGGAAATTTTCTGTGTTCGCTCAATGGGGAAATCCCTTCTCATTATTATGTAGACACCTATTATTATTAATAGTATTCAAATGTGCAATTTATAAGACCACGATATGAACATGAATAGGCACTAATTGCTACATAATTCCATCAATGTCCTTGTAATAAAAGTGTCGACACGGACGTGACGAGTTTGCTGACTGATGGTCTGGCCAGACTAGACTCTATTGTAGAGTCTAGACTTTGGTATTGTAGAGTGTCTGAAGTTTAATTAATTTCGATAAGCACTATAATATCTTAATAATACTTGTGTTTTATTTTCTGTAATGCATAATAATATGGCCGTAGAGTAGAATAGCAACAACACCTTATAGCATATGATGATGAATGCATAATATGTTATTCTATTATAGATGCAGAAATTTAAATTATGAATTTTAATTTCTGTTACGGGTCTATATTTTTAATTAGTTTACCAGTTAGCCAGCACCCATAGTACAAGCTTTGCTTAGTAAGGGGCTAGATGGCGCTGTGTGAATTTGTCCACGATTATTTATGATTTATTTATCTATTTACAACTACCTACTTCCTACCGTTATGTATGTATTCAACTAAGCTTGTCAATCAAGACTTTAAGCCTAAGTATCAACAGTACAGTTCACCTAACCGACAATGCCCAAGTCTTACCAAAGTTTGGGTTCAAATTCCGCGTACGTACGAAGAAGTTTCTAGTTGTTTTCAAACTGCCCGTGTTACGATACGTTTAGTTTCTTATTGCCAATAACATTGCACGTCTTCCGAAAGTTTTATAAGACCAATTCAGAGCACTTTAGTAGGTAGCATAGTCACAACAACTTCCTTCTGGAGTCGTCAATTTAAATTATTTATGATATAGTTCTGACGTAGACAATCAATACGTGCAAGCAAGTTGATAAAGTCGTTTTGTTACTTTGTCACAGCACGGGTTTCGTTATATTGGGTCGGACATCTGTTTCTTGTTGTTATACCTACGAAGTCGGAAATATGTCTACTAACCTACCGAAAATAATTAAAAAATAATCATCTTGTAGTTAATGTCCCGGTTGTGCTCTCGCGCATGAGTGTCGGGGATCTGGCTTAACCATGATCCAGGCTGTGGCAGATCAGATAATTACAGTGGAGCGACTGCCATCTGACCTCCGTGACCCTGTTACCAGGCGAACCTGACCAGATTGGATCACGATTACACATTCAGTCGCCTGAATGCGCAGGTCTCATCACGATGTTACCCTGACTGTAAGAGCATCGGTTAGTGATCAACTAATGTCCATAACTCTGAAGAGTCTTGGTACATGGCGGCAGTGGGATTCGAACCTGGGACCTCTCGCTTACGAGTCGGACCCCTTAACCACTAGGCCACCGACGTCTACTATTGTACCTATACGTGCAATAAGAAATGAACCAAATTCTCTACTTTATTGTAATGGATTGTATGAAACACTAGTGGACCCGGCGCGACGTCGTTCGCGAAGGTACCTACATCTACTTTACCCCTACCTTCCCCTTTTTTCTTGCTTATAAACCATCCTCTCGAATCACTCTATCTATTGTTGAAACCGCATTAAAATCCGTTTCGTAGTTTAAAAGATCTAAGCGTACATAGATACATAGGGACAGACGGCGGGAAGCGACTTTGTTTTATACTATGTACATTTTTTACAAAAGGTAATATTATTTATTAAGGTACACATAAATTATTTACAATTTTAATAAAAATATACACCTAATTCTAAAATACCAAAAACGTACACTAATACGTATAAAATATATACTAAAAATTAAAAAAGTTGTCCACACCGCTGCCAAGAAAGCTTGTTTTACAAAATGTTTGTACTCGTATTTGTGATAGGTACGACACGGTACAAGCAATACCTTATTTATTAACCATTATCATGATAATGTGTCCTGTATTTTTCTAGTTGCTAAGCAACATCGAAGAATTGATTATTTTATGGTCGCGTGTTTCATTGCTCGCAATCGAAGCATAACAAATACTTTTAAAATAATGATACGGTTTCTTAATCGTATTTGTGTACCTAGCTTTTGCCTACGACTTCGTGTGCGTAAAATTCGGTTATAGAATAGTATAGAATATGGTTTATTTCATACTTCATGCACACACAGACAACTTCAACTAAAACTTGTAATGTTCCGTTTCCGCGGGAACCACATTGAATTTCGGGAAAAATTATAGCTTATGTGCTATTCTGGACCTGAGTGGTTCGGTTGGTTAACATGCCGGTTTGCCACGCAGAGGTCCCGGGTTCGATTCCCGGCCTAACAGAATTTGAAATGTTTAATTTTAATTTCTGTTACGGATCTGGGTGTAGTATGTATAATAAGTACAGTATGTATTAAAAAAAGGATGTAAGCATAAAAACTGTACAGTTATAATAATATAAAAATAAATCATTAATTATGGTGCAGTATTAATGCAACGATAAGTTATCGTGTTAAACTGAAATGGATGATGACTCTGTGCTAACTACGAAACTACCTATTAAAGCAAAAAATAAATAATGAATTCAAATATTATTATGTTGCTGAGTCGGATGCGAGAGCCAACGGCTTACAACGCGAGGATGCCGAAGACCGGGCGAAGTGGAGAAAAATTATTATAAAAACGGACCCTCGCAGAGCCCGGGATGATTATGAATTCAAATATTATTTACATATTTTTAATGGATAATATTTTTTTATTGTTTTACTGTCAGATGACAAGTAAGGTTAATTTCAAACGCGTAAAGCAGCACGATATCACAATACGAAAGCGATATTTTTAGTCTGGCGTTTCTTATAAAGGGGCCAAGGTAAGGTGTGACCTTTTACAATCTATCTAAAGCCCCGTATTGTAAACATCTAATCCCATAAAACCATTAAGTTAAGTAGGTACGTTGAGGATCGAGGAGAGACCTGACACGATGACAGGCGATTTATCTAAGACGTGATCTGAATTGAAAGGCCGCATTATTATGAACCAAAAAAGCTTAGCAGGCCGAGCCGAGCCCAACATTCCTTGCGGGACTTATCCGGAACGAACGAATTCCCAAAGGGATAAAATTATCGACATAAAATCTGTCCAGACTGTCTTGTCTTATTTGGTTATGGAAATTATGTATTTAAATGGAGAATTTGCAGAATATTCGTTGAAACCCACATTCTATGTGTTTCTTATGTAATTCAAGACGATGCATAATGTACGTGGCGTGAATGACAGTACAAGTCGTTATTATAGGTGTTGTTTGTTCACAATATAAGACAAGACAGTCTGGATAGATCATAGATAGAAGGACAACCGAACTTTAGAATACTGGTCATTGTTTTACGTAGATGCGACTTACATTTTGATACTTGAGACAATAATTTGGAAACTTATAACTACGATTTACTTACAAAATTAAAAAAGTACCTATCTATGTGTGTAAGGGTACATTCTCTGATTAAGAAGAGAGCTGACGCTTGCAGCTGCAGCACTGATTTTAAATATATATTTTGCAAGCGCAATTCTATTTGAAGCAGACGTTTATTAGTTAAAAATATATTACTCACTTTAATTATATTGAACATGCTTTTACCCCCGACTTACTGCTGTTAATCAAGAAATCGTTTGCGCGAAGGAGCAACAAACCTCCATCCGTATTCTTTACAAACTTTCGTATTTATAGTATGACTATCTGAGTAGTTCGATTGGTTAACTGCGACGCAGAGGTCCCGAGTTTGATTCCCGGCCGGGCAGAAATTCAAATGATGAATTTTAAGTGACTAAGTGTGAGTGTGTGTAATATATAATATGTATAATAAGTATATATTTAAAAATATAGAAGTAGTTTATTAGTTTTCTGGCGTCCATATCAGCTTTGGTTACTTTGGGGCTAGATGGCGCTGTGTGAATTGTCCATGCATATTATTATTATAATATCATCATACATAATATAAAATGAAATAGCTGACCACTCATTTAAATATAATAAAACGAATAAATAGAAAATGTAAGTAAGTACAATATTAAAATAAATGCAAATCTTTAATTGCAATAGTCTAGTCTCCTTCATCTCCGCCCTCCTCCTCTTCATCGAACTCTCCTTCTTCCTCGGCTGTGGCGTCCTGGTACTGCTGGTATTCAGACACCAGGTCGTTCATGTTGCTCTCGGCCTCAGTGAACTCCATCTCGTCCATGCCCTCGCCAGTGTACCAATGCAAGAACGCCTTGCGCCTGAACATGGCCGTGAACTGCTCCGAGACGCGCTTAAACAGCTCCTGGATCGCAGTGGAATTCCCAATAAAGGTGGCAGACATCTTCAGCCCTCGCGGCGGGATGTCGCACACGGCCGTCTTCACGTTATTCGGGATCCACTCCACGAAGTACGAAGAGTTCTTGTTCTGGATGTTCAGCATCTGCTCGTCCACTTCCTTCATCGACATACGGCCTCTGAACACAGCAGCCACGGTGAGGTACCTCCCGTGGCGGGGGTCACAAGCCGCCATCATGTTTTTCGCGTCAAACATCTGCTGCGTAAGCTCGGGGACAGTCAGCGCACGGTACTGCTGACTACCGCGAGACGTCAGCGGCGCGAACCCTGGAATGAAGAAGTGAAGACGAGGGAACGGCACCATGTTCACGGCCAGTTTCCTTAAGTCCGCGTTCAGCTGGCCAGGGAATCTCAGACAAGTGGTCACACCGGACATCGTAGCCGACACCAGGTGGTTCAAGTCGCCGTAGGTCGGAGTGGTCAGCTTCAGGGTTCTAAAGCATATGTCGTATAAGGCCTCGTTGTCGATGCAGTAGGACTCGTCAGTGTTCTCCACCAGCTGGTGAACGGACAGTGTCGCATTGTACGGCTCCACCACTGTGTCTGATACTTTTGGGGATGGCACGACGCTGAATGTGCACATGATACGATCGGGGTATTCCTCTCTTATTTTGGAGATCAGTAGCGTCCCCAATCCAGCGCCCGTGCCTCCTCCAAGCGAGTGTGTCAGCTGGAAGCCCTGCAAGCAGTCGCAGCCCTCCGCTTCCTTCCTTACAACATCTAATACTGAGTCCACTAGTTCTGCGCCTTCGGTGTAGTGTCCTTTAGCCCAGTTGTTCCCCGCTCCAGACTGTCCGAATACGAAGTTGTCTGGGCGGAAGATCTGTCCGAAGGGCCCCGAACGCACCGAGTCCATAGTGCCAGGCTCCAAGTCCACGAGAACCCCGCGGGGCACGTACTTGCCGCCGGTCGCCTCATTGAAGTACACGTTGATGCGCTCCAACTGGAGGTCAGAGTCGCCGTGGTAGGTCCCCGTGGGGTCGATACCGTGCTCGTCTGATATCACCTCCCAGAACTTAGCCCCAATCTGATTTCCACATTGGCCGGCTTGTATATGCACTATTTCCCTCATAATGTACTATTTAAGCTAAAAGTTATTAAATTTAATACTAAAGTGCAGAGCTTTCTGGATACACCAAAAAAATTCCACGGCCTACTCGACTATTTATCTTATATTTTCAATATGGATTGATCATATAACTTACATTATTCAAGGTGGCGGCGCATCGCAGGTATATACTCTTATAATGTGGATCGATGCTGTGATAGTCACGGATCCCTAAAGACGATTAATAAAAAATAATAATCATCTTGGTGTTAGTCCCGGTTGTGCGCTCGCGCACGAGGGCCCGGGGTCCGCCTGTTAACCATGATCCAGAATTTTTCAGATCAGGCAATTACAGTGGAGCGACTGCCATATGACCTCCGTGACCCTGCTACCAGAGAGCCTGACCAGATTGAATCATGGTTACACATTCAGTCGCCTGAATGTGCAGGTTTCATCACGATGATTTCCCTCGCCGTAAGAGCATCGGTTGTGTTCAACTAATGTACATAACTCAGAAAAGAGTCATTGGAACATGACCGGGATTCGAACCCGGTACCTCTCGCTTACGAGTCGGATACCCTAATTATTTATCCACAAACATAAACAAAAAATAGTACATATCCGGTTTGTCACACAGTAAATTGTTTGTGAGAGCTGGTGCCTGAACTAGGTATGAAATACCTGTACTACAGGATACCAGGACCCACCGCTCTAAAGTATGTAAATTCTTGACATGATAGGTATAACACTTGCTCTCCATTAGATATAAACCAGCAATCAGAACAAAACTATAAATACATGTAAAAATAAATAGGTGCGTGTGTGTGTGGGTGTGTGTCTCACTCATTTTTACAGTAGCTTTATCACGGTACTAATCCTCAAACCTATACCGTAGGTATTGATTTACGTTATAGGTTTCAGGATTTCTTCCGTTTTATCGTAACCCAAACTAAATAGACATTGCGTTATAACCTCTATATCTATGCATATTAAGGAGATATATGTATATGCAATATTCGGTTTATGGTCCAAGTACACCAAAATATCTTTTGAAGAAAAATGTCTATGTTTATGTACGTATGTTAATGAGTTCTTTGTTTCTTTCTTTTCTAAGTACTTCTTAAGTCTGTCATGGTGTCTACGTGCTGATGTTTTCGTTTTTTCTTACTAACTTTCTTTCAATATTTTAAAACAGATTGTTTGCTGGAGCCGAATAGCGCAGTTTCTCACTCAGACAGTTGCAAGATTAGGTATAAGTGTGTGATAAGATACGTATAACTGTTAGTGAGAATCACGTCATATACTGACGATGACGTCATATACTCATTGTTATCAACGTCATGATAGTTAGACGCTCCAAGAGCCAAGGGAAAGCCTCCGTAATCCTCCAGCTTTGAAGGCTTTTGGAATGCCTGACGATCACATCGTCAGGCTGAGCTTATGATGTGACATCACTTTTAAATAAAAAACCGCCGCTGCGTTATTTTGGTGATAAAATCAGGAATGGAACGATCGGGAAATTTGGGATTTCCTTGACTGATAAGTAGGGTGTTGCTTGAACAAAATGTAAGTTGTATGAAGTATTTGTAGGTAGGTAGATAAGCGACTTGTGTGAATGGTGAAGTAAGAAGAGACGCGATCGGCTGAGGAGAATAGGCCGAGTATAGATAAGATTATAAGTACATACAATGGATCCCCATAAAAGAAACTGAGATATGAGATGATCATAATTATGATGGTTATTATGGTTATTTCGATTATAAAATGTTCAAATAACGCGGATTCTGTTAAAATGACACAGGGATACATACACAGTCACGCCCGTAACCCATAAACAATTCACACAGCGCCATCTAGCCCCAAGCTTAGCAAAGCTTGTGTTATGGGTGCTAGATAACTGATATACCACTTATATACTTTTAAATGTATACTAATTATACATATAACACCCACACAGGTAACAGAAATTAAAATGCATCATTTCTAATCGAACCCGGGACCTTTGCGTGGCAGTCTGTTAACCAACTAAACCAATTATGTCGTCAAAAGGTATAGGTAAGGTAGTAATCATAATCCGATATACAAAGACTTCTATATACCTACTAGCCTGATATATTTTTGTCCGACAAACGCCATACCAACTGAACGATTTACAAAACCGACTTCGATAGTATTTAAATGAGTCACAGTCCTAAATAAACAAAACAGCGCAAATATCCTGATTCCTGTTGTCATTCCTTATTCCAAGAACTGAAGACATTTGAATACATGGGTACCTACACCGAATCCATGAATCATATCTCAACTCAATCGCAATTGTGTCGTTTATTGTGTCTGGGCTATACAATGTATGTATCTAAGTCAAGGGTTTATCAATTCTGAAACACGTGTTTCTTATCAAAGGTGAACAAACTTTAACTGTAGGTTTTAACGTTGGTTTAGGTTATAATTACGTGTGCGTCTGTGTTGGTTTGTGTGATTTGGCAAAAGACATTTAATTTAATTTATTAGCCTACTTTTCCATCATGTAGTAGGTAGATGATAGAAGGTAGATGTTCACCTCCTAAGTTCAAATACACTCAGGCAAGAAAACTATATTGATTCATGACGCCCAAAGACTATATACTGATATAAAAATCAATGCATGACACCGCTTTACCCTTTTTTTTAACATTTCACTTTCGGTGTTGCCGATGTAATATTAAAAAATACCAAATTTTCTATGCCGAAAATCAAAATTGAAACCCTTTCGACTCGAGGCGAGCTGCTCAAAAATATAACCCCAGATGCTCTCAGAAAAATACAAAAATTACAAAAAATAACATTTTTAAAAAGTGTTCCATTTTCAAATCTGTCACCATTGCCTACACGATGGTGTACAACTTGCCAGCATCATACAACCGGGTAAGGAGTATGTAATTTCTTTTGGGATTGCCCTCGTATGTACTACTCATAATGTACTTATACTTTAAATGTTTTTAACGGCTGTAAACTGTGAAATAAATAAATGTAGTCGCCTTTTACGACACTCCTCCACACGACTGACTAATAAGACTAATAACATAGTATAAAACAAAATCACGTACGCTGAGATCTTTTAAGCTAACGCAACGTATTTTAATGCGGCTGATTCCAGAGGAAGGTTTATAAGCCAGAAAAAGGGTAGATAGGGGTAAAATAGGTGTACGCGAACGAAGTCACGCCGAGTCCACTAGTAAGATATAAATTTAAAATGTAACTTATAATAAGTAGAACATGATACTACTATGCTCTAGACATATATGCACAAGGTGTTTGTATAGTCACGGCAAAATAGCTCGTAGGTGATACCTAATACGAGTCAGATGTGTGTTTATAAATTTATTGCACTCACGTGTTAGATATGGATAATGTGTTGTGTTTTGTTCTCTATATTATGTATGAATGGAAATGAGTTAGGCACTTTATTGTCTATAAACCTTATTACCTATTGGAATCCAAACTATGTTCACCCGAATTTGTATATTTACAGTTGGTTTGCCATAACTGGTGAACTTCTTACGGAATCTATACATAGTATAAAACAGAGTCGCTTCCCGCTGTCAGTCCCTACGTATCTATGTACGCTTAGATCTTTTAAACTAGGCATCGAACGAAGTGGCGCTGGGTCCACTAGTCTTCTATATATGAAGCATATCACATTAACAGGAACATTAAGGGGAATTCTACTCTGCTGTACGCCACATATGGCCGAAGTACATTCTACGTATGTGAGACGATAAAGCGATACTTTGTATTTAATGTGTCACTGTAAGATTCCGAATACCGCCAGTTTGTTATCTAACGTAGTCATTTACGTTTAATTGTAATGTAAATTGTCGAAATATTGTGAACCCACTATACAATTCACCATAATTGTCATTCGAGATCATTATTTTTCGGAAAAACATATAAATAATAGATTTAAATTAGGTTAGGTTAGGTTTGTGTTGCGCCAACTTGATGAGGCTTCGCGTGGCTCTGTCAACTTGGCCCAGTGCCGAATTGCCTTAGATAAATATGCTTGGACAATTTACATAGCGCCATCTAGCCCCAAAGTAAGCAAAGCTTGTGTTGTCGGTGCTGGATAACTGATAAACTTTTAAATACATACTTATACAATTTCTGCTCGGCCGGAAATCGAACCCGGGATCTCTGTATGCAGGCAGGCAGGCAGACCATGTTAACCAACTGAAACACTATCAAGACGGCCAATTCACAATTTTTCGACTTGTAATCCAACGTACTCTAAATAACGTATTCAGGCTACGTTGGATTACAAACTTTGTAAATTGGCAGTTTTCGCAATCTCACGGTGACATAAAACCCAAGCATCTGGGTTGGGAATTTACGCTTTGATAAGTGAAGTCACGGCGGAGTTTTAAAAGGGGACAGTTACTCAACAATGATGCGTAATATTCATATCTCTCAATTACTAGGAAACGTTTGAATGTCGTGTGCCGGATCAAAGTTCATGTTCAGAAGCTTTGGATAAAGAGATAAAGTACCTATCTAGTATGGGTACCTACTGTGCTGTATAATTCGTGTAAAAAGAATGACCCGACTATCTAAAGGGGTGTTAACTACAAGATTGATGTGTATCCGCCTGTGACATCGTATCTCTCTAATGACTGGACCGATTTCGATTTATTTATTTCTCTCTTAAAGTTCCTATATTATAATGATCTTAATAAATTACTGTAGTTCAATAAAAGAGATCGTCAAGTTATAGACATAGACTTTTTAGATACATCGGTAATTTTCATGCGGTTATGCATTAAATTGCAACGCGGTTTTTTTCATTTGGAAGCCATTTTAATCGGAATGGTTTTAAACTTGTTTTATTTAAATCTGTTCAGTAGTTTAGCAAATATTTAAATACCTACACGCACTACATGTGAACTATTGTCTAGAGTAAATATTTAATTAACCCAAGTCGGCTGAGACATAGGCGTCTACGTGGCACCCTCACGCACAAATCATGGATGAAATTAATTTTTTAATCAATCAGCAACCCTATTCAACAATATTTTAATTGATGTTGACCTGAGTGCTTACACGTGCTGAGTGTAAGTTTTGCTTCGATTGTACTTTACTATCGCATTTGTGTTTACGTCGAAATTAGTATGAAGAAAAAACTTCATTTTCGTACAATTTACACGTGAACGCAAACGCGATAGTAAAGTAAAGTTAAAGCAAAACTTACACTGTTCTGCAAAAGCACTACCACTTTAACAAAACTAATGGCAACCAACTTCTTCTGCTGTTTGCAATCGTAGTACCTACCTACCTCTGTGTTTATTGGTGAATTGGGGTACAATAAGCGTTGATTGCTGTTGGCAGCTGTGTGGTGTCCACCGGAGTAAAATAGCACCAACCCCTTGCACTCGTGGGTGTCGTACAAGGCGACTAATGTTTTAGAGGCAAAAGCTCTAGTCTCCATAGGCTGGAAAATGGGCAGCTGCTTCTTCCATTGTTATAGGTATTTTCAACATTACGATCCCCGCCTGCCAAGCGTCGAGATTATGGCAATAAACTCCCCTTTCGTGTGAGGTACGTTAAGCCCTGCAGTGGACTGTGATGCGATGTGATGATGAAGCGTTGATTTTCTTTGGTGTCATATTTGCCTTCAGCGACTTGTTTTATTGTTATAGGTTGAAATGTAAGGTGGAGACTTATCATTAGCATCTGATTTTACATTGGTTACACACTAAATGTTTATTACGCTGTAAGTCAGCCAAACAGTAAATAGGTATGCTGCATTGGGGGTTTTCTGACGTCTGATCTGTTGGGTTATTAAGTAGGCAATAACTCATGGTAATAAATAACAGCCGACAGTTTTTAATCATATTTTATTGACAATAATTATGAATCAGTGTAGCTTACGTATTTACGACGCTGTTTGATGAACGAATTCGAAATAGAATTCGAAAGCATGATCAATTTGGCTTGAATATTTATCTATGTAGCGTGTAGTTTCAACAATATAGGATTCCTGTAATTGCATTGCATTTTTTTTATTGTTGATCCGAGATTTTCTCTAAAAACATAATTAGCACGTAAATGAACTACCTGCCAACATTATCATTGTTATAAATTCACACAAACGTCAACGAATGATTATAAAATGTCTTGCTCACGCTCTTGTCGCGAAAAATAGGTGCTCGAAATCATCATCGTCATCCCAGCGGTGAGTACCGGTTTTTGCTAGTGATACCTAAATTGGATTATGAGGAAGAAATATGCTTGTCAAATTACACTTTATTAATTAGCTTACGTTAATTATACATACATAGTTACACTACAACATGTACAAACTTAAATACCATTTAGAAACCTAAATAAAAATGTGACACAAAAAAATTACAGATAAAAAACTGATTCGGATCTGATCGGAAGAAATTTTCGGAAATATATCATTTTCTAGCTTGCTAGCGACTTCGTTTGTGTGTTCTCCTGCCCTAACAACCTTCCTATCACTCTATCTATTGTTGAAAACCGTATTAAAATCCGTTGCGTAGTTTAAAAGATCTAAGCGTACATAGATACATAGGGACAGACGGCGAAAAGCGACTTTGTTTAATACTATGTAACGATAGGTATAATAGTTATACCTAAACAGTTTCAAGGATTAATTATTTCATAAGAATGATATGGCTATGGTGTTTTAGTGTTTTATATCGACCAAACTCATGATCTTATGGTTGACGTTGACCTTCGGTGTCGATGGGAAAATTACCACGCAGCTAATCACTACGTCACTACAGCGTTGAAATAAAATATTGACATTACGAAGTCCAGAAGGCTAAGCATCGCGAGCCTTTAATCGCGCACGTGTAAAATGTGGAATGAGCTCCCGAAGTATTTCCTTTGCACTATAATATGGGGTTCTTCAAAAGGCATGTCTACGGATGCCTCAGAGGCCGGCACCGCATCCGCTACCCTTAGATTGCAGATGTCCTGGACGACAGTGGCCACTTTCCATCAGGTGGACTGTCCGTCCGTGTGCCTCCCCAGGCAATAAAAAAATTTTAGCTCTGTTGCTAACAATTCTTTGTTTTCATATATTGAAATTGATACTTTTGCCATTACGTATGATCGATTTAATAGTTTCAGTTTATTGCAATGGAAATTTGAAAGGATTGATATTGTTATCATTGAAATCAGAGAATTGTTAGCAACAGAGTTACGTAATTAGCCTACTGGTTAGTTCCGTCGTGTATGTGGATCTCTTTAAATAGTTTCATGTCTTTTAAAGGATATAGATTACTATACCTACTTAAAATAAGTACACACCAAACTTATTCGCGTCACCAAAGATAGGACAAGATGGCGCCAAATAGTCCTTGAAAAATTCCTCCAGCAAGGTCACGACCAGCATTGAGGAGATACAACAAGAATACGCAATTAAATTTAAACTAATTTATTAAATTGAGGAGATACGCAAGGAGAAACGATGGAAATCAGTTGGTATCTCTATTGACAGAGGCACGTGCCACTGCAAACATTTGCTAACCTATTGTGCAACTATTCTCTTGCTCTACAAACTTACATGTGTATCACAAGTCTGACGTCAGATATGATTGTGACTGTATTAAAACCAATGTATGTATGTAAACTCTATACTCAATAAGAAATAAATACAGAAATGAGAAAAATTCCAGCGAACCTTAAACCCTCTGTAAGAAGATCTAAAGGGCGATGGAGGCAATACCGAGCACTAATAATTAAATTACATGTACCCGGATGATTTTAATGATATTGCAGATTAAGTGGATTTTATACGAGCATCCCGTTTATTAGGCAGGAGTATTTCATTGGGACCATTGTTGTTTCGCACAAACTTGTTTTCGAAAAATAATTCGTTAAAGCAACCAACCGTCGACCTACTGATCATACCAATATATATAGTTCATAGTCTGTGCTACCGATAATCTATCATTTTTTTCATTAACTTGGAAAACCAACAGCTTTTAATACAAGCATATAAAACTTAAATAAATACAATGAGCCAATTGCAGGTTCTCATTGATAGCAGTGTAGTTCCAACCAAGGTTACGCACTCGTGTCTGCACTACCGTCTTAGATCAACTACCTATACCAGAACAATTGAAAACTTCAATATTTGTAGAACCGATGGTCCGAAACCTATTTCTATAGATGATGGTGGAGCAAGGCAAATCGGAAAGAATGTATGTTTTCACACCTTATGCTCCACAGTGTCCAATTATGTTCTTTTTATGCTATTCCGTGACAAACGAGCAGACAGCCCACCTGATAGTAACTGTTTCCCATAACATCTATAATTCGGACATTTAGGTTGCAGGTAACAAAAATATAGAACCGCAGGAGCGCTGTCACTGGGTGGACTAAGATGACTTGCCTCATGCTTGTAATTTCACAGGCTACCTCATGCCTGTGCTTTCACAGGCTACCTTATCCTTCAAACCGGAACACAGCAATGCAAGCATTGTTTTTTGGCGGCAGAAATAGATAAGGCGGTGGTACTCACCCAGGCGGACTCCTCAGGCTAGTCGGAGTCCAACCACCTGATATTCCATGTACGATGAAATGTCAGCATAAAGCATGGCCTTATTACCCGCATGCCTTCTCCCATCATAGCCACGATCACGTGACGCAAGACTAGAGTCAGGTGATCTTCTATCTGATTCACCAACGAAATTGCGTTAACTAGAACGGAAACCAAAGGCACAGTGAAGCGTGCTTTCGCTCCGCGTATCTAGTTCCGCAGGCACTTTGCCAAATATTCTAGCGCACTACAGCAATGTCAGGAGACGAGATTCTTTTCTGTCTCGATTACGTCAAGGTTGGCAGTAGAGACGTGATGGCGGCAGCAGTTTAGTACACGAGGAGAAACTACTGCTTTGTGATATGTAGCAAAACTCATACACTTTTATTAAAAATCAGGTATTTAATTAAGTATATAAGTCAGTTTAGTACACGAGTAGATACTACTATGTATGTAGCAAAAATTAATTAACTTAATTATAAAAAGCTTGTCTGGAAGAGATCGCTTAAAGCGATAAGGCGCATTTGGGCGCGTATAAGTTGTTACTTTTTTCTGTTATGTATATTTGACTTTTGTGTGTGCAATAAATAAGTTTTTACTTTTACTTACTAAAAATCAGGGACAAGTATATGCATCAGTTTATGCGCTTATTACATTTGACTAAATTCAGTAACTAAATTCAGAAGCAAAAAGCGTG
This sequence comes from Blastobasis adustella, assembly GCA_907269095.1. Lineage (NCBI taxonomy): Eukaryota > Metazoa > Arthropoda > Insecta > Lepidoptera > Blastobasidae > Blastobasis > Blastobasis adustella. Next base: position 8,550,626 of record OU026132.1, read on the forward strand.
AGAGCAAATCAAAGTTAAATGTATTGCTCAAAGAATAAGGTCCATTTTTGTATCACTTATATTATGTTACGTGTCGCTCCGCTTTTCAAAAGCCGTGATACAAAAATGGATCTTATTTTATGAGCTATTGCATTCCACTTTGATTTGCTCTTACGCTTGCTCTTTGCTTCTGACTTTAGTTACTGAATTTGTCAAATGTAATAAGCATATTAGTACACGAGTAGAGACCATAATATGTAGCAAAAAAATCATCCACTTTATTAAAAATCAGGTACTTGAGTATAATGTATATTTTTTCGATAACGAAGCCGTTTAGAATCACGTACCTACAATATTACATTAAGGGTAATATCTTGCAGAACAGCAGAGATACAAAAAAAGAGCAGACTTTTTCAGAACTGAATCTGTCGTCAGAAGTATCTGTTCTCATTTTGTTGCAAATTTGTAACGATTAATCTGAGTAATTAACCTTAAACATATTGAAGAAAACCCTTTAGTCCATGTCTGCAATCAGTTGACAACGATTTTACCTGAAGCAAATTTGCCTAGTAGGGTATAAAAAAGATTTTCTTTTAATTCGAATTGGTCATGGAACATGGTCGAGATCTTTCCATATCTTAGAATGTCAATTTCCGCACAAGGACACATGACCTGAGCATAAAAGCACGAAAAATCGAAAATGTACCTTATTCAATCCAACTTAAAGTTCAAATTCCTCATTACAGGTGGACCTGTACCGGGAGATCACGTTCCGGAACTCAGGGCAGATCTACAAGGGCGTCCCGGTCATGGCCAGCAACATGGACACCGTCGGCACTTTCGAGATGGCCAAGGAGTTATCCAAGGTAGGGATTTCTACACACATGGGAAATAATCATCTTGGCGTCAGTATCCCGGTTGTGCCCAAGGCCCGGGGTCCGTCTTGACTATGGTCCATGATTCAGGATTTGACAGACCAGGTAATTAAAGTAGAGCGAATAACTTCTGACCTGCATAACCCTGTTCAGAGGCAGGCCAGAATGGATCATGGTTACACATTCAGACACCTGCATTCAGGTTTCATCACGAGGTTTTCCCTCACCGTAAGAGCATCGGTTCATTAGCATTAGTGTTCAACTATTATAGGTACATAACTCAGAAAAATATAATTTTACATGGCGGCACTGGGGATCAAACCCTCAGGGTACCTCTCAGTTATGAGTCGGACCCGCTGAGCTAGGCTACCGACGATCTAGCACATGCTGCAGATGTAACTATATAGCGCTTAAATCCTTACTGATTTGTAAGACTCGCTTCAATCCGCACCGGTAGTTTTGCCGAAGATCGGACAAATAGATTCGTTCGATACCGCCCTCGTCATTAAATTTTATTTTAATAAAACTACCGATGTAAAGGTAAACCTTAATATTAAATTTTTCGCTGCATTTTCATTCAAGGTCAAGTTTAATTTAGCTCCGTAAATTAAACTTGACCTTGAATGAAAGTGTTCCTGCGAGCCCTACCTAAGGTTCGAAGTAACAAAGGACGTCATCCCTTCCTTCCCGCACCGTACCAGAAAGCGATTGTTGTGTACACTATAATACGACTACAAACTGTGATGTTTACAAAGTTTACAATCAACCAAGGTATCTTTCAGTGGTAAATTTAGCCCACATCTCACTCAGACCGCGGATTGAAATGGCCACTATCAAATACTTTAATTTTTTTAAATGGTCAACTCAGCCCGCGGTCCCATATAACCACTATGAATTATTCCTTTCTTATGTAACACCAGAATATATTGAACGCCTCTCGCGTACATCTAACAAAGACAACCCCTTGGACAAAGTTGGACCCTTGGTCCCCTGGTCACAAAACCCGGCCAGGTGGGTAATTATCCTTTTCCACCTTCTCTATATTCGCTTGCCAACAATGGCGGCTATATCCCTCACCAAAGTGGTCGGGTCTAGGTGTACTATGTAGAATAAGTAGATAAGTAAGTACAAGGTGTCTCAAAACAAAGTTTATATTTAGTGGATCGATTAAAAAAAAAGTAAGCCGTGTATCGAAAAAATGTTTATTGATTATTAAAATACACAATTTGGGAATTTATTTCTTAAAAATAATATCGTCCAAATGTAGAACCTCGCGTTCGCGGCACTCATTTAATCGAACAGTAAAATTACTTATGACGGCTCGGCAGGTGGACTCAGCTACCATTTCGTGACGGATATTTTCTTTTAAACGCGCCAGGGATTTCGGTTTATTGGCGTAAACTTTAGATTTAAGATAACCCCATAGGAAAAAGTCCATAGGGGTTAAATAAGGACTGCGTGGAGGCCAATTTATGTCACCTCTCCTGGAGATCAATTTGCCCGAGAAAATTTCACGAACTCGTAGCAGAGATGTATTGGACGTGTGTGACATTGCTCCGTCCTGCTGGAACCATGTTCTTTGGTTATAGCCAGGAAAGTTTTGCAGTTCAGGCACCAAGAAGTCGTCTAACATCTCCACATAACGCTCTGAAATTACTGTAATTGCACGCCCCCTTTCGTCATCAAAAAAGTAAGGGCCGATAATTCCTCGCGCCAACATCGCTGCCCATACGGTCACTTTAGGGGAATGAAGGGGTTTCTGATGCTTGCGTTTCGGATTCGTTGCACTCCAGGAGCGGCAATTCTGCTTATTTACGTGTCCATTAAGATGAAAATGAGCTTCATCCGAAAACAAAATGTTGGTAAACGTTGAAAAGCGCTCAATTGCCTGATTTACGAAGTCAAGCCTCTGACTGGCATCTTGGGGCTTTAATTCTTGCAACAATTGAATTTTGTAGGGGTGCAGCTTTAGATCTTTGTGTAAAATGCGGTGTAATGATGATCTAAGCACATTTAAAGCATTTGCGCGCTTCCGAATTGAAAGGTTCGGTTCATCACGAACAGACTGATTAACACTCTCCACGTTTTCTACCGTTCTTGATGACCTTGGTCGCCCGGATTTTAGTTTTTTTAAGCGTTGTACCGGTCTCTTTTTAAACGTTTTGACCCATTTTCGAATAAGAGGAAATCTTTGGCGCATCATTTGAGTGGCGAAAACCTCGAATACTGCAGAATCTCCTACGCGCTACAGTCGACGAATCACCGTTTTTGTAATACTCTTGCACGCACAACGCGCGGTCTGCTCCTGAGAAACGCTCCATAGCGACTGAATTCCCAAGAGCCAGGCTACCGATTGACATAACCCCCGCGCTCCTCGGATTCGTTGCGTTCACGCAGTAAACTAAATAAATATAAACTTTCTTTTGAGACACCTTGTACTTACATTTGCGAATTTGGACTCGCATATTACATGCCGACATCGTAAGCGTCTTTTTGTCACATTTGACAAGCAATAAAATTAGCTACCCTACTCAATACCCTTGTCTACTTTGATATGAGCATATGACAGATGGAATCAAGGTCATTTCATAGTATGCGATAGAAATATCAGGTTTAGTAGGTGTGATAGTAACATGTAGCGAAAATCACAGATACGTTATTGTAATTTTCATACAAGTAATGTAAAACATTTTTATGAGGTACTCCATGTCATAACAATTCTATATCCGCTAGGAATAAGTTCGTAAGTGTAAGGTTAATTGTTGCATACTGTAAGGTTCATTGTTGCATACCGGGCCTTTGTTGTGCCCCCAGCTGCGTATAGGTACTTATTAGACTGAGGCGACCATTCATGGCGTCTATCGTTCCTCCAAATTCATCGAATTCGGCTAAGTTTATATTAAAGCAATAACACCGTCCTGTGTTAGAGACCGCAGTGCTTTGTTCTGTAGTCAGTATAAGAATATTTGAACCCCGGAACTTAATCTGTTGATTTTAACTAGTGGACCAGAACGCAAGTGTTTTCACAAGTGATTGTATAGAGATTTTAAATGCTAATAAACAGTTTGTGAACGATCAGTTAAATTATGTTTGGACCCAGTTTAATTACTAAAATCTACTTTTACTAAGATAAAGATTCAGATCCCTTTATAAGTAAGTTAGTTATCTTGGTATAGTCTACGTACGCTGCGTTAAGCGGAAACCGCAGGGGTATTTCCGGTTTACGGGTTAGGTATAGGACAGTTAGATTTAATTGAAATGCCAGTAAAAGATGCAAAAACTGCAGCAAAAATATACGACGTTCTCTCAAAGGTTAGGGGCGGTACTTCAAATCGGAAGTAGTTTTTTTTTAATTTTGTATTGTACAATAGTAAAAAATCATTAAATTCGCTGGAGAAGCGAGCTACTCGGGATCCATATGCACGAGAGATGCTAAACAGTAAGGCTTGAACATCGGCGCAGATTGAGCGTCTATCGGTATTTTACATGTTACATCGCGGTCGGCATCGCCATTGGGTGATGCCCTTGGTATTGCAAACGTCCGTTGGCTACGGTAACTGCTTACCATCAGGCAGGCCGTAACCTTGTTTGCCACCTTAGATTTATAAAAAAAGAACATTGCGGAGAGTGTGCGAAGAAGTACGATCTGATTCCGCCGACACCTTTCCGTCTTCGGGGCCCAAGAGCCCTTCTTGCATACTTTGTTTATTATAGCCAAAACACTGATGCCTTTTTTTCTTCCTGATAAAAACTCGGCCACGGACCTGATGTCACTTAGGCTACAGCCTAGGATTTAATGTCAGTGTCTGAAATCCGATACACACACACTTACAAAGCTAGCAGACACCGTGGTATCGAATAGCGTTACGGGAATCGATTCGGCAATTTAGTGACGCAAGTTTGCTTCTCAATTTAGCACAATACGTTGGACTCAATTTAGCACAATATGTGACTCTACGTGGGCTCTTCTAACGTATTGACGCGTCAGTCGTCCGGAGGCTTTATTATAAAGTAAAGTAGGTAGGTACAAACATCCATAGCTACAGGTAATTCAGCTACATCATCAAAACCGTGGAACTATTGGTCCTGGGACTCTAGTTTCTAATGAAAAGCAAAACAACTTTTACTTACATTGTATTATATTAAACTTTATAAAGATTGGCTTGTTAATAGCTATAGTAGGTAGATAACATACCTATAACAACATTGTTATTAAAATTAGTAAATAATATAACCCTAGTATTTTTAAGTTTTTAATATTGTAGTGCCCATCAGGATCATAATTGTAAAATTTACTTTTATGAAGCAATAAACATTTGAGTATTGAGTATTGAGAAAAATCATAGAGGGCACCAAGTGATTTGAAAAATATAAAATCGAAATATTTTTTCCCCGTTCTAGTATCTATAACTGTACAAAGTGTCCGACCTAATTAGAATCTACCTGAGAATCTGACCTACATCGCCAAGTGCGACACGGAACTGCTCCCACGAGATGGACGGACGACATTGTGAAGGTCGTGGGGAGCCGATGGCTGCAGGAGATACAGAGTCGATCGGTGTTGAAGACGTGGGGGAGGCCTATATTCAGCAGTGGACTTCCTATGATATCATCATCGTCATCCTGGGTCATCATCATCGGCAATCATGATAGCCAACGTTCGCTTTCCTACCTCCTCCTCTTCGCTCGGTCTTGACCATCTGTACTTAGTAATAACTTTATGATACTATAACTATCGTAAGCCATCGCATTGGCTCTCGCCTTCGACTCAGCGATTTATATCTATTGCTTCTTGGATTTCCCGTGGGTCCTTTATCCTGTTACCGGCAGGTACTTGAACGGTACGGTATCTTTTAAGAAATCAAATTAAGAATTCAGTCAGACACATTTCGTAATTAACGTGGCAAGATTAGGTTGGCTTTATTAAAACGACCTTAAAACCAACAGTTCCAACCTGCTTGGCAACAACAATGCAGCTATATAGATTAGAGAGATACGGTTAAGACTTGCTTCACAGATCATTGTTGGGAGAACGAAAATGAAATTTTTAACAGATTACGCATTGAGAATAACGTGTTAAACATACACGTTTTCAGAGTTACAATTAGTTTGCTACATTGGCACGTGTGCCATAAACGTGCCAAGCCAATGTAGCGAACCAAACTGTAATGGAATTGTTCGGCCTATACAGAGATGATTTGTGCTGTACTGACTCTTTGGATGTAGGTAATTCTATCGCGTTGGATATTATCTACCGTTGTTGGAAATGGGGTGTAAGTACAGAGCGAAATTCGCTATTGAACCATACCTAGGTACATAAAAAAGCCAGACGCTAAATATAAATCGAAATAGAAATGTGGAATGTGGAATGAGCTCCCAGCCACAGTGTTTGCTTTAGACTACAACATGGGATCGTTGAAGAGGTATATTAGAGGTCTCTTTAGAGGCGGGTAACGCATTGGTAACTCCCCTGGTGTAGCTGATGTTTAGAGGCGGCGGTGACCACTTTCCAACAGGTCGCCCGCTTGCCTTTTTGTCTGCCGTATAACATTAAAAAAATAGATAAAAAAGTTTATAAAGTCTTTTACAAACATGCAGTTTACCGTCCACGTGCAGGAGGTGGTCTCCAATCTTTCCTTTGCACTAGCTACCTAAAACTTGGGGTTCTTCAAAAGACACGTCCACCTGAAATCCTTACCAAAGCCTACCTAGATAGCAACAGGGCTGTAGAACATTATTGAACTATTGACTCGTTAATATCCAATCTGTTCGTGGCCCATGCGCACACACCGTGACAGATTCGACGCTCTCTGAACTCCATGATGCAATGCCGTGATTTCCAAAGACACTCAGGGTCGTATAACAAAAAGTTAATATTTCTTTAATATGGTTTTGTAAGTACTATCAAGCTAAGCATAACTTTCCATTGACACGAAATAAAATACACTGGTGTGCAGGTAGCAATGTCTTTATATGAAACTAGCGGACCCGACGCGACTTCGTTCGCGTACATCTACTTTAACCCTACCTATGTTTTTATTCGTTAATTACCTTAAATAAGCTGAAAAGAGTTCTATTTTTTAAAGTCAGGCAATAAACCTTGTGTCGATTATTTATCTGCGAATCTGTTCTCCGCGCAAAAAAAAGCGAATTCCTCTTAGGGCAAGGGTGATATGCTAGCTACACCATCGTCCGCATCGTCAGTTACCAGCATCACATGTCGATATCATCACGATAGATATCATCATCATCATCATCATATCAGCCAGAAGACGCCCACTGCTGTTCATAGGCCTGCCCCAGAGATCTCCATAAAGGCCGGTCCTGTGCTTTCCGCATCCAGCTGGTACCTGCGATCCTTACCAGGTCGTCGGTCCATCTTTGTGGGAGGCCTACCCACGCTGCGTCTTCCGGTACGCGGTCGCCACTCGAGAACTTTACTGCCCCGTCGGCCATCTGTTCTTCGAGCCATGTGCCCTGCCCATTGCCACTTCGGTCTGGCAATCCTTAGAGCTATGTCAGTGACCTTGGTTCGCTTACGGATCTTCTCATTTCTGATTCGATCGCGCAAAGAGACTCCGAGCATAGCTCTTTCCATTGCCCTTTGGGTAACAGTGAGTTTTCTTAAAAGGCCCACAGTGAGCGGCCACGTTTTAGTACGATAGATAATATAGGCATTATTTTGTTGCAGCACGGCCTCTTCTCATGCATCCACAAATACTACTCGACAGAGGAATGGCAGAAATTCGCCTCGGATAACCCCGAAAGCTTAGAACACATGGGTAAGAGCAAAGAACTGTTGTAACTTATATTCGTTAAGACACATTAGAGTCGTTATATTTTCCCGTATGGTATAGACCACAGAGCAAAAATATATTTGCCAGTCTACGAAGATAGCTAACTTTCCAATCTCTTTGGTATAGACACTGATGCAGGGATGGTAAACCAGTTTCTCGTAGTACTTTATTTTACAATAAGCCACCATCAACACATTTCAATTCTTTCTACAAAAAATTCACACTTCTCGATGTTTTCCCTCACTGTAAGAAGGTAGTGTTCAACTAAAGTATAAATCAGAAATGGTCACTGGCACATAACGGCGCTAGGAATAGCACTCGGTACCTCTGGCTTTCCAGTCGGATCCTGATTATGTATGTGCAAAAATTACCAGTCCAAGTGCCGCGCCTTAGGCGCTGTCCTAATTGGCAACGGTCGACCATTGTCGTACAACGAAAGTCGCCTGATCAATAAGATACCTCAAAACCGCCCGCCACATGATTCTGGTCGTACGACTGTTGCTAATTAGGACAGCGTCTTAGAGTAAAACGATCCTTTCCAGTAGACTGATAGTGGGTAGAAGAACTAACAAATGTATAATAGGTATGTATTAAAAAAGAGAGTGTATAAGTAGTTTATCAGTTATCTAACACCCATAACACAAGCTTTGTTTACTTTGGGGCTAGATGGCGCTGTGTGAATTTGTCCAAGCATATATATATATTTTTTTTTAATCTGTACAACTATCTGTTACAGCCGCGAGTTCAGGCACAGCCGAAGCGGACTTCGAGAGGCTTTCAGATATCCTGAACAATGTGAAGGAACTGAAGTTCGTGTGCCTAGACGTCGCCAACGGGTACTCACAACACTTCGTGGAGTACGTCAGGCGGGTCAGAGCCGCGTATCCCACGCACACAATAATTGTAAGTCAGTGTTTATTTTCATTACATGTCTGTAACCGTCGAAATTTATAATTATTGTTCTTTTTGAAACGAGTAGGACACTTTTTAATCATCTATAATAATGTTTATCTACACTCATAGCGTAATGTTCCAATTACATATTCGAAAACAGTTGTTTAAGGATACACTTTTTTCACGCCAGTCTATAAAAATTTAAAAAATTACTTTTCTATACAGCATTTTCCATACTATTTTCATTACAGCTGTATCGAAAAATAACTTTTTAATCATTATGCAACACTTTTCTTTTTTAAATTTTTGTCGGGCGCCGGGACACGGCTAAATGTAGGCTGAATACCTAAATGTCTTCAACAAATTCAAAATTCCTGTTTATATTTGCGATCAGTTCATAGTCTGTGGTTGTGATTTAGAATTATTTTCCCGCTAAACAGAATATTTTTTCTAATTGTTGTAATTTGTGTTTGTGAATGTTTTTTCTTGTTTGAAGCAAATAAATAGATAAATGTGAAAGTAGTGAATTGAATTTCGTTTGATATCCTCGACGCGTAGATACAACAGAACTGACTCGGAGTTACTTCCAGCAAAGTTGAAAAAATTATAGGTACGAAATTTTAACATGAAAATATGAGTGTAGATAAAGTAGTGTATGTAACTGCATATAATTAGGTATTAAAATGACAGTTGCATAAACTACTATTAAAAAGTATAAATTAACAATTCTATTCATTCATAAGTATAAATAGAAGTCTTTGATTCTATTCATATATTTTTTCATGCATAGCTGACATACAGAGAAAACTTTTGTTTTAATAACTACAGACTATTGTGTATTGGTATGGTAGTAATAGAAAAACGTTTTATTTCAGGCTGGCAATGTTGTGACTGGTGAAATGGTAGAAGAGCTTATTCTATCAGGTGCTGATATTATAAAGGTAAATTAATTGATTTGTAACCCTAGTTTCCCTATTTTCTATTACTAGTTAGTCAGAAACTGTGGCAGCATTTTTTAATATAACAGAGGTAGGCCAACGAGAAAGCAGGCCGCCTAATAGTAAGCCATGGGCATCACCAGGGGGTTCGCATATGCGTTAGCTGCCTTCTAGAAAGATGTAGGTACTATTTTCTTGAAGACCTCAATGTCGTACTTGCGTAATGCGTTGGTAACGTGTTTAATGATTGCACAGTTGTTCGCCATCCAATTTTAAATTACCCAAACATATAAATATCGACGACATCAAGCTATTTACCTTTAATAAATAAAAAGTGTAGTGCGGCGTCCCACACTAGATGGCGCTGCTTAGACAGCATTCTTAAGTATTAAATTTGTTCGTGAGATACCTAGTTTTAGTAACTTTTCTGACAATTAATCGCAAAATGTCTACATTTTCATTTAATTGAACTGTTTTTTCTTTTTAATCGGCTCTTGCAAAATCTCCCACTCCATACGGCATTAAAAAATAATTTCAGTATAAGTACCTATTGATTGATCAATTGAAAAATAATCTGCACTTGCACATTTGCAGGTAGGCATAGGCCCCGGCTCGGTGTGTACTACCCGCATCAAGACAGGCGTGGGCTACCCGCAACTCTCCGCTGTCATCGAGTGCGCGGACGCTGCCCATGGACTCAAGGGACATATCATATCGGTAAGGCGCTGCTGGTACTCTTATGCTATTCGGATCATTAATCTGAGTGCGCATTACAATAAGGATAATTCATTGCGCGGATGAATGTGCTTTTTCGTCAAATTTTATCTCGTCCTGCATTACCACAAGAACTAAATGCTACAACCTACAATGAGTTGGTTATAGGTCATCATTATCAATTCATCATATTAGCCGACAGACGCTCACTGCTGGGCATAGGCCTCCCCCAGGTCCCTCAGGTCGTCGGTCCACCATGTGGGAGGCCTACCCCCTGGGTTATGGGTACTTGCCTGGTAATAAATATGTCGTATTTAAACGTTAAACAAACGTTAAAAACGAAATTGAAATCGCGATTTGAGAACGTGACGTCACGTTTGTAATTTGGAATTTCAAATGTTTATTCTCATATCTTGCTTATTTTTGAAGCTATTCAACATGTTTTCACGTTATTCGTACACGAACACTATTGCTACAGCAAGTAATAGTCGAATAAACTGATAAAATAAATAAAACTCCTTCATTTGAAGTAATAAAAAAATTCCAGTCAAGTACTCACCTAGCTAAGCTGTCACTGTCATCCATCAGCAAAAATCGGTTCAGTAGTTTAGAAAATATTTGAGTGTATGTAAAGTTGGTCGGGGGTTTCCGATCGCGCGCGCATTTCTAGCCTATGACACGCGGGAATATGTAAGAGGACAGGACATCTCCAACCTAAACCCAACCTATGAATAGTTTCGGAGATTACCTCCAACATACAAACATACCAACTTACAAACTTATTCTCTTTATTTACTTAGTTACTATGTTGAAGCAACGACCCAAAATAAGTCTTGACCTCCGACACTAAGATGTTCCATTCCACTCTGTCCTATGCCACCTCCTGCCAACAGTCAGCTCGGAGTTCCAACAGGTCACTTTCCACTTCGTCACTCCAGCTGTACCTGGAACGACCAACCGGTCGCCGACCGCTGAGTCGTCCCTAGTATGCTTTCATTACTGCCCGATTCTTTCCCATCCTCTCTACGTGGCCAAGCCAGCGAGGCTTTTGTTTCACCATTGGTATTAGACTCGCCCAGCAGGTCCTTTAGCTCCTTATTCTTCCGGACCCTCAAGTTCCCGTCCACTCCTTGCACTGGGCCAAAGATATTTTCTCTCGGAGATTCTCTCCCCCACAAGAAGCTTTAGTTCCTCCTTTATTTAGTACCTATAAAATTGCTTCCCTTCCAGGACGGCGGCTGCACGTGTCCCGGCGACGTGGCGAAGGCGTTCGGCGCCGGCGCAGACTTCGTGATGGCCGGCGGCATGTTCGCCGGCCACGACCAGTGCGGCGGTGAGGTGGTACTCAAGCCTGATGGGAAGAAGGTGAAACTGTTCTACGGGATGTCCTCGTCGACGGCCATGTTGAAACACTCGGGGGGCGTCGCCGAGTATCGGTCTTCTGAAGGTTTGTGGTTTTTGCATCGAATTTAGAAAACAACTTTTTTATGTTATACGGCAGACAAACAGGCAAGCAGGCCACCTGATGGATTAACATTGCCAAGGGATTAACATTGCGTTGCCCGCCGCTGTACCGACCTCTAATATACCTCTATAAAGTTGGCGTGCTTACGAGTATGTTGTTTTTAATAATTGTGCACAAACGAGAGACATTCGAGGCCGGTTTGATAAATTTTTGGAGTTTTACGAGGTAGTACCTTTATTTTGCAATATCGTGTTTTTAATACTCACTAGAAGTAAAATCATATTATTTTCTAAAGGCATAAAATACAAAAACCATGGCGAAATCATAATGACCCATAATTTTAAAACTTTGTTCCAACATCTTGACTCAAACTTGTCTTTATTTTGCATTATTGGGAAGGAAGATGTATATTTATGACACTTACCGGACATGTTAAGTCGTACAGAAAACTGCACATCAACCTTTAAAAAAATAGTATAAAAAGTTCTTTTACTGGTTTTTGATAGGTCGATATGATGTCTTTTATACTACGAAACGGAGATTGAACATAGCAATGCAACTGTTTAAAAAGCACCAAATCAAAAATTGGTATCCGTATTCCACTTCCACTTCAATCGAGCCTGTCGCGACAAACATTTTCCTACATCATCTCAAATTGTAGGTACAATATTATCTTTATAATTTCCAATTCCTTACTCCAATACACGCATTTGATTGATTGATGATAGCGTTATCAATCAATAAACAGATCGCTTACGACACTGACATCGACGGTGTCTGCAATTTAGCATTGAGACCAACATTCTTGTTATTTTACTGATAAGGACATATAAGTTCAAGAATACCAGAATATAGGACGAAGAATACGATTTCTGCCAAACCGTACATAAATTAACGATTTCCCATTTACGTTGCAGGAAAGACAGTCGAAGTGGACTATAGAGGAGACGTGGGTGTCACGGTGAAAGATATTCTCGGCGGACTCAGATCAGCTTGCACATACGTCGGCGCTTCCAAACTACGAGAGCTGCCAAGGCGGGCCACCTTCATCCGCTGCTGTAGACAAGCTAACGACGTCTTTTCTTAAGTGCTGTGTGCCTGGTACCCTGGGCTTAGATCTGCTTGCTTGCCGCACAAAGAAAGACGAGCTGTCTGCTGCTCTGGTTGTGAACATTTCATTGCACTTTATTTTTGGTAGACATATTTATTAATTTCCAAGAAAGGAATGTTCAGAACCAAGCAGGATAAACGAGACAGAGTAGATCAATAATAGATACAAATTTTAGTTAACTTTTGAAATGTATCAACAAATGGTGGTGCTAATCTCTTTTAGAAGGATGTTGATCGGAATTGTGCACAAATTACTGTTCAAGATCTTCAGCTAGACAATTTGTTTGTACTTACAGTTTGCCACCAATCCGTTCAGTAGATATAATCGGAACTAACATGGCAATCAGCAATGTCGTTCTAAATGTCATTTTAGTAAAAGATGCCATGTTAGTAACCATTTTATCTACTGGACTGGGTTTGTGGAACTTTACTTATATTTCATATTTTAGTTTAAATAACATTTTTTTGGTTTGCAAATATAATGTGATATAAGCAGACTATTAATTGACTCCAGTTATTTGAGCACTTTAGACAATCTATTCGATAATCTACTTAATTTTCTGTACTTACATTTTTAAAATTTAGAACATGGATAGGTATTCCATCCAAGTTCTCCGGAACGCACGGGAATAACAGAAAAATGTAGAAGACTATTAAAGTATGTACCTATTGTATGTAAATTGTGGAATCAATTGAAACATCGGCGTGTACAAATGATATGACAGCACATATTAATTGTAATTAAAAAAAATATGAAGCATTTAAAACTGCATTAGTTTGTAGATGATTCTTAAAAATTAACTCATTGTGCCTATTTTCACACTGCTATAGTTATAATAACAATCTCTTGAAAATTTAAATTATCTTGAAATCTATAATTAGTCGATCATACAGCGGCTGTGTTTCACCTTCTTTGTTGTTTTGTGTAGTACCCATCTAAGTACTACATATTTTGTTGTTGTTTTAAGTTTTATTATCAACTATATAATGTCAATTCTTAGGAAAACCAGTATTGAAAGCACATTGAGAAGCAGCCATTTCGAGACTTGAAGTGGTTTCGTCCAGAATTGAATTTATTAATTGATAACTACTTATTATTATTTTAAGTGTAGTAAATACTATAGATAGGTACATAACATGCCTATTTACTTATCAAAAAAATTTAAAAAGACGTTAGATTTGTCGTTGTTTTAGACTACATAAATAAATTGTTCTAAAATATAGTTACTTATAAATGTGAGTCTGGTCTTTTATTCTTCGGATTTGCTAAAATACACCACCTAACCACTTGGTACGGATACCATGCTGTAGTAACGAACGATTTAGTTTATTGATGTGCAGCAGCTTAATATAATTTAGAAAATTATAATACCTATGTAGCGGATGATTAAACACCTTTTTCTTTATCTTCTATCAGTATAAGATTCTCCTTGTGTGGTATTAAAACTAACACCATAAATCAATTTATAATCAACATAATTTACCTAAATATACATTTAGAGCTTTTCACTTTTACAGTCGGCCGTTGTGCACAGAGCGTTGCCGTTGGCCAGGCAGAAACAATAGTTGCAGTTCACTTTGTACATGCGATTCCTAGGGCACGGGGCTCCTCCGTCCTGCGTCACTGGTACCAAGTCCACTGTGACAGGATCCTTCCCCGCGTGGTTGCACACACTGGAAGTGCACATTATTATGTTGCCGTTGGTCAAGCAGCGGCATGTGTTACAATTAGTTTCGTACGTGTGTCCAGGCTCACAGTACCCGTGCAGGCTGTTCAGATCTAACGACCTCGTTTTCTTCGCAGCAGCCATGCCTAAACATTTAGTTTCGATACGACATGTCTCCTTCTTGACTTGTGCAATTGTGTTACAGCGGCACACCTGACAGCTCGACTCGTAAACGGTACCGTCGACGCAGTCCGCATTCAATGCGGATAAGGCGGTTTTACCTTTATTACAATCGTTCTTGGTACAGCTGTAGAATTTCTGACCCGATTTATCTACTTTGCCGCAAATACATGTGTTGCAGTCCTTAGTGTAGACGGTACCCGGTGTGCAGTCAAGGTCGTCGTAAGGCGGGTCGACGCTTATCAGACCGTCGTCTTTTAACTTTGATATATCCACGAATTTGCCCGCTTTGCCTAGGCATTTTCTCGTGGTGCAGTAGAGAAGCCCTTTCTTGTCACAAAGGCAGAAATTACAGTCTATAGAGAAGACCTCGTCGGGAGTGATGTTATCGCAGTATGATTTAAGCGCGAACTCGTGATTTTCGTCTTTGCCTTGGTACATCTCGCATTTATCGCAAAGGAGCCTGTTATTCCTTAGGCATACACATTTTCTACAACCAAATACGTATTTCCTGTTCAGTTGACATTCAGCGTATACTTCAAGGTCATCGTTTTCAGTTCTAACTAGTCTTTTGTTGGACATATGTAAGATTGGATCCTCGGTGGTGCAGTTTTTCTTTGTACACATTGATGAGTCCATGCGTTCTGATTCTGGGCAGATGCACACGTTGCAGCCAACCAGATAGAGTTTTGCAGGTTCACATTTGTTGTGGGTTATATTCTGGTCCTTGAAAGAAATGTCCACCACATGGAGGACCCTGAAGGTATCTCTGCAGACTGGGTTCGGCCAATTACCATCTGCATTACATATGCAAAGCAAATCGCCTCGCTCGTACTGGACAAGAGGCTCGCAAGCAGTATCTTTTGTTCGCCAGGCACCGTGAATGCGCATGGGTCCATGTAACTCTTGTATCGCATCTGTGGAAAATATACCACATTAGTTACGAAACTGTCAAGCAACATTTGCTTAAATGAGAAAGCCAATGTACTAAAAGATGATTTTTTGCTATCCGAAAAAAAACGCAGCAGAAGATTCAAGTCATAGCTACAATTATGAATATTTGTAATGATAATTACCATTGAAGTGTCCGAACATGTCCACTTCTGTACACACCCTGGCTTTGCAGACATATTTCCCGTTCTCGCACGTGCACCAGTTGCAATCATTGAGGATCTTGGCCTGTCCCGCACATTTGGAAGGCCATTGCTGTATTGAGATAGCTGGAATAATTATTTACTATATAAGAACAATCAAGAACTATGTTCCACAGAAGAGGATGAGTATAAGTGGAATGAATGAAAGCACCAGCAGTTCTTAGCGATATTCTTAATGTGTAAATTGCGGTACACATTAAGAATATCGCTAATAGTTAACTACCTCTAGCATTAGGGGCTCTGATTTCTCTGCGGACCATATCCATTGACGTGTACTTTTCTTCTCTTTCATAATTGTCAGCAGTTATGTCATCCTAGTATTTGGAGCAAAGTTTTCTCATCTGAAATCTTGATTAGTAACAAGGTTGGCGGAAGCCCACATACTAGACTATCTCCTATCGACATACAGTCTGTACTATACACTGTTCAGAAACATCTGAACATCATCATCATTTAGTATAGTATTGCGTCATCCACAATTATGACTGTAGTGACTTCACCGCCAATCATTTTGCTGCGTAAAGTCAAATTATCTAAGGGGTTCTCTGAATGACCGTATTGCGGCTTCTCAACCGTTATCGGTACAAGTTACGCAATGGCTATTCAGGTGATACCAAGTATCGACCTATACAAATAATGCACATCGTAGAATGTTGTCTCCATAGCAGTGTAATTACGAAGCCGAAACTAAATGATGCGGAATGAGGTGGAATGTTGAAAGTATATGTAAAACTTACGCTTCTGATGTTCGTAAGCTAATAAATATACGAAATTTAAAATCAGTAGCACAGCATTTGTTATCGTCATCTCGTTTGTAACTGATCAGCATACGAAGTCATAAAAGACATTTTTAATTATACATCAGATTAAAGGCATACTAAATCAATTTTTCCTTAGATAGACGATGCTCTTACACAAGGAGGAATGGTCGTATAAGTAAGCAACAAGTTAATTGTTTTACCATTTTAATGTTGACGCAACATTCGAGTTGATTGGATGAAGTAAAAATAAATTGTTGGAAAGCTTATTACTTGATACCTTGTACCATATGAGTTTTTTGTTCCAGTTTGTTATACTTTAAGCCCTCTGACTATAGGTCTTGAGATATCCCAATGTAGACAGCATGACACTTTGATAGCTACCTATTTGTACAAAGAACTGCGCGGTCTTTGCGGGATGAATGTGAACAGGGCGTCGGCGGGACGCGGTCTGATTCTGACCGCCGTTGTCGGATACGGTCTGGTTCTGCCCGATATTGTCGGACTAAGTCCGAGTCTGCCAAGCAATGTTAGGCGAGGTACGACTTTACCGAATATTGTCATGCATGGCATATTGCAGCATATATGCAGTAACCATAGGTCGAATTTCAAATTAATTCGATCGGGCGTCCCACAAGGATCTATCATCGGTCCGATGCTATTAGATCACCGATGGAAAACGGCTATCGTCATTCTTAAGATCTACGATTCTTTTAGGTTAGGTATGCTTTATCGCATATCTGTTTGAAATAACTCGAATCCCACTTTCATGGGGTTCTTGAAAGGAGCATCTCCCTGTAGCACCCCATAATCAGCTGAACTAGGTAATCCTGAATTCAGTCTTTAAAATGTTCTCACCACAAATTATCCTTTCAAGGAGCAAAACCAAAATACCCGGATCACAAGCAATTGCGACCAACCATTTGAATCTATGCAAAGCCTCCTTGAACATTCAAGTTATTAATGTTGAGTTTTATTCTAAGGGTAAATCTGTACTCCAGTCAAAATTTTGTTGAAAGACACAATGCGATATTTACTGTATCCAGGAAACCAACCGGGATACCCGTCATCAAGGACCACATAGTAGGTATTCCATACTCCTGCGGTACAAGTTCACAAGGTTACAAACTAGCTATAATTTAAACTATTGGAGGTTGATGTCAGCCGAAGGAAGTCACACAAACTAGTAGACTGTGAGGACTCCGTAGGTTATCCTACGTCATCGAGTACAAGAAAACCAAAAAGAAAAGTGTCTGAAAAGCGAAACTGCCAAAAGGATAGATTTTTACTTATAGAACACACACAAGACGATATAAAATAAATAAAATAAAAATTTATTTATTTCTCAAATCTTTACAATGTATGAGGTGAGTCATCCCCAGTAAGTAATGAATATACTTGTGTTGGGGTGGCTCGCTCTTTCCCTTAGTTATATCTTATTTATTTTGAGATTCTACAAGTAGGTAGCTAACAATTTTAAAAATTTATGTAGGTATTTCGTAACATAGACAAATTTGCTATACTACAATTAAATTATCTTTTATGTTAATGTGGTGGAAGTAAATTTATAATATTATATATTTCCTAATCACTATTAATCACTATTTATAATAGTGATTAGGAAGGTAAGTGAGATTATTGTATGTGTATGTGTGTGTGTGTGTGTGTGTGTGTGTGTGTGTGTGTGTGTGTGTGCGTGTGCGCGTGCGTGCGTGCGTGCGTGCGTGCGTGCGTGTATGTGTGTATTTGTGTGTGTGAGTATGTGTGTGTGTGTTTGTGTGTGTATGTATGTTGTGGTATGTTATGTTACCCTTTTCATAATTATTTCAGTTTCGTCACATGTTAAAGTTTTTAACAATTTTTCAAGATATTCTTACATTCATAGAGTTTCATGGGGTACAATTGTAGTTTACGGTTCAGTACGTTATACAGGGTGTTACGTAATACATGTATAAAGCCGAAAGGGTGTTAAAGTATAGCTAGCAAAGAGTACACTAGCGACTTCAAATTATCCGGACATTGAATTTTAATTTTCATTAAAAATCTTCGTTTTTAAAGAAAAATAATCATATCGACTACGTTGAAGCGCAGCTCTATTTCAAGTTGATGCTTCTACAAGGAGCTGTTCAATAACCTCGTGCGACCCCTATGAAAATAGAGCAACCTTCTTAAGCCTACTACCAGGAGCCTAATGCCTAGGTACTGTAACACTCGGGATCGTGGGGGCGTTTAAATAAATACTCGTAGCTCGAGATAGAAGATATTATAGTTATATTTAAGATAGTCAACTCAAGAATCAATAATGAAGAATGATACAAAAATACATAAGACATCTTACGTCTAATTCAAATATAATCTATTTGAATTCCTGCCTAGCCAGTGCGATGTGTGCTCATAGAGACAGGCCAAAGACCCAAGTTCTGCTTGCTCCGAACCGTCCAAGCTGACCGACCTCCTTCCTACCTGTTCGAACCTAACCTAACCTACTTAACTAATTAAAGCCCCGGCTGCCCTATGGGAGCAGCAACCTTACCCGGAAGCCTACTTAACCTAAAGCCCCTCCAGGCATGAGCCCTCCGAACGCCTTCCTACGGGAGCAGCAACCGCACCTGGAAGCCTACCTAACCTAAAGCCCCTCCAGGCATGAAGCCTCCGAACGCCTTCCTGCCTTACCCTATGGGATCCGTCCTAACCTAGGGCCTGCCCGAGCACACACGCTACATCTACCCACGCCCCAAATAAAGAAATTACCTAGTAATTTCTTAAAAGAACCTCTATCTATATTCCTAATCCCCTTGAATACAATGATTAAATTCTAACCTTAGATTAATAACTACATACTAGTCTTAAATTATTCTACCTAAACGGGGGAATATAAACGCCGGCATTGTGCAGAAGAATCCTGCTACGGATTTTGTTTTTGGGAGCCAGCTCCCGAAAACAAGGCTGGGCAAAACCCCGTAAAAAACCATGCCAATCTGCACAAGGCCTACAGAACCCTATTGCAAAGCTTGACTTGACATATTTACTTCTTCAAAGTAAAATTGAAATAATTCTTTAACATTACAAAGTCTTAACCTTATACACGTACAAGGAACAATGTTCTCCACCGCAGAATTGCCATATTTTCAAAGAGAAATACTTTAACGTTGATCAAATATTGTCACAATAACCATAGTCTATCTTCATACTACGGTTGACTTGTCCATTACCAATTAAACAAACAATATGGCATTCCTTCGATCCTTAATGATAACTTATCTGTAACTACCTTAATACTAAATCTATGAAAAGAAATAATACAACAATATGTATGAGCCATGCAAACATAACGATAATCAGCAAGTTATAGTCAGAGCAAAAAAACTTGATTGCTGCAAAACTATATGTTACGACTTCCTACAATTTGCAAAACAAAACACATTCCCATATCAAACCATTCAATTCTTACCATACAATAACATATTATATCAATGTCAGGTTAAAACACGAAACCCATGCTAATTTAAATATTAATATATATATTAGACATCCATTTCAGAAACTGGTTGGTTCACGACCGTGTCTGTGAACCGACCTGTCATATAGATAAGCCAGAAGATTAATTGGACTGCGGTTGAACCAGACATTGACAGCCTCCCTAAATTATTTATTGATCCCTGACGGATCTGTGATCCCATGATCAACAAAGAGATATTGTGACCCTATGGTCAACCCAAAAATAGCGTACCACCAAGATGCCTCTTAAGTTTATATGCCAACTCTATGCTTCTATTCAACCCTCATCTCTGGTCTCGCTGCCCATATAGCAGCTGTGACACAACACATGTCACGCCATATCCATTATGGGAAAAATGGCTGCTGCCTTGAAGGCCACCTTCGACCATCAATACTCCCCCATTTCATCTACCTAAATAATCGAACGCCCCAAAGTCGGCATATTCAGAGTGCAAATTATTGCGTACAAGCGCTCGTGAACAGGTGAACCGGTTGGATCACCCCTCCACTTGATCAGGTATGGACCACGAGTTTATTCCTTCAAATGACATCCAAAGCTATCGTCCATGTACTGCACAAGCGATTGCACCCAAATAAATGAATACAAAATATCCCCTTTCTTCCTAACATGAAGAAACAATTCGACAAATCTTAAGAACTTCCCCTATTATTCATAAAGATTATAAAATCTTTCATTTTGAACCTTAAATATTTATAAATCATTCTCTTACATAAGTGATATGGCTTGCAGTAAACTTGCTGATTTTCTTTCAGCCGAATTACAATACAGCTGGTGCAGCACCAGCGAAGAGATGTCCTATTCGGAACACCTCGCAAGTGGCTCTCATGTACGATCGGTGTAGCGCACCACTCAACACAGAAGTGGCCCGCACACCAACTCGGACATTGTGTAGTAATCGCCACATAGAAAACACAAGACATATGATATTAAAACTTATTAAATAAAAGGTAGGGAAAGAAACATGCACCATATTCAATTAAATATCATTTAGACCAATCCAAATAAAACTTTTCATTATAATATATGGACCGTCTATAATTCATCCATAACAGGGATATCCCTACAGGCTGATCCTTTTCATAAGTGAAATATCATCCAGACCACCTAAGTGGATCCCCGCACTGAGGACCATAGGAAATCCTTACCAGAAATTATAACATCTGGCTCCAATCTGATGATGACCAAAATCAAACTAAAAAAAATATCCGCATATAATAACGTCTAACCATTCCAACCAATCTACTCTACCTCAAACAATTAACTTTTGAAGTGCTTGACCAAAAGTGATGAAATTCATCCCAAAAGATAGGCACAAAAATATCTGATTATGTATAGACTTTGAAAATCAAATTCTTAGATCATCAGTATTCAGCGTTATTCCAATTCGTGTTCACCTGCTGTCCAGAAGCATTACTTATTAACCTACCACGAAAATGGGGAGTGTTATGAAATTGTTTAAGGGAATGTTTCGAAGGCGAAACATCAAAAGAAAGAAAAGGATTGCAAGTTCCTCAGATTATACCAATATACAATACAACACCTATGACCAGTTTCTACCATAGAACTTACTGCCTGTAAACAAATCATAGAATTGTTATTCCTCTGCCACTCTCCGGAGACTGCCTATATTACCCTAGAGCGAACATGGAACTTCTTCATTCTGTTCACATGTACCACCTGCGGTCTAGCTGGCCTTCTACCCAACTTTCTGACCATGTAGTTTCTGTTGTTTATGCGCCTAACCACCACATATGGCCCCCCATAC
The DNA here is from genome assembly GCA_907269095.1 of Blastobasis adustella. NCBI lineage: Eukaryota > Metazoa > Arthropoda > Insecta > Lepidoptera > Blastobasidae > Blastobasis > Blastobasis adustella. Next base: position 8,572,442 of record OU026132.1, read on the forward strand.
AACCTACACAACTTAAAGGTTTTACCGGAAAGGCGTCTGGGTGTATAGAGTAACACGAGGTCATCAACCTCAAAACGCACCGACCTCGCCTTTCGATCATACAGTTGCTTCTGTTTTGATTGTGCTCTGGAAATATTTGTAATCACAGTATTAGTTAGAGCATTTTTATTACCTTTTGAGCAAAAGTTCCACAGTCATTGCCTACATAGTTCCGCAACTCGACGTCAGATGGCGTTAGTGGTTCTCTGCCGTAAACCATCATGTACGGGGAAACTTTAGTAGATGCCTGGACACTGCTATTATAGGCAAACACCACTAAGGGTAAAATTGTGCACCAATCACGCTGGTCTGTAGAAATATATTTAGATAACATCGCTAGTAAAGTCCTATTAGCGGGTGGGCGGGATCAACAGCGGCAGCGACGGGTGAATGTCACTCCCGCGAGTCCGCACTCCTTTGTTCTGCTGGACGCAGATGAGGCGGAGGTTGAAGGACTGATTTCGGGGTTGAGGAGCGATTGTGCTACTGGAAATGATGGTCTGTCAGGTGTATTCCTAAAAAGATTTAAAAATATTTTGGTACCACCCATCACCTTCCTATGCAATCTCGCGTTCTCTACTGGAATCTTTCCTGATGCATTCAAGATTGCAGTTGTTACTCCAATCTTTAAGGGTGGTGACAGAGATAGTGTTACAAATTATAGGCCAATTTCCATTCTGCCGACTCTTTCGAAAATCTTGGAAAGGTTATTAAACGGACGGCTGGTCAGATACTTGGAGGGAAATCAATTGTTGTCATCATCTCAATTTGGTTTTCGCTCGGGTATTTCGGCAAGCGACGCAGTACTCAAACTTACTACGCATATTGTTGGTAACCTGGATAAGAAGCAGAAGGTGATTGGTATTTTTCTAGACCTGGCAAAGGCGTTTGACACTATCTCTGTCCCCACACTCATTACCAAATTAGAGGATAGTGGTATCAGGGGCCCTCAACTTGAAATTTTTAGGAGCTATCTTTCAAATAGACGTCAATGTGTCAGGATTGGTGATTGGGTGAGTGGTGAGTTGGGAGCATCCTGTGGTTATGGGGTTCCGCAGGGTAGTATTCTTGGCCCAACTTTATTTTTGATATATATCAACGATCTATGTCAAATCTCTCTTAAAAATGGTAGAATCTTTACATATGCTGACGACACTGCCCTAATATTTCATGGCACAACGTGGGAATCTGTATTTGACTTTGCGCAGGCTGGATTTGATTGTGTCTCGGATTGGTTGGTGGGAAACTTGCTTACTCTAAATGTCGAAAAGACAAAGTATTTAACGTTCTCCTTGTCAAGTCGGAGTATGCCAGATTTCCACAAACTCTCACTATATTCCCACACTTGTCTTGATGCTTCCGAGGGTCAGGGATGCATGTGTCCTGAACTCAAATGTAGTGAAACAATTAAGTACTTGGGTGTTCAGGTTGACAGTCTTCTCTCCTTCCACCCACACATTGACAGCCTTACAACTAGACTTCGAAAATTAATTTTTATATTTAAAGCGCTTAGAGATATTGCAGACCATACAGTACTAAGAATGGTATACCTCGCCCTTGCCCAATCGGTGACCTCTTATTGTGTTGTGTCGTGGGGGGGATGCGACAAAACGTATTTATTGAAACTTGAGCGTGCACAGAGAGCGCTTCTGAAGGTTGGGTGGCGACTTCCATATCGTTTCCCTAGCTTCGATCTTTATAAATATTGCAGGGTTCTCTCAGTCCGCCAACTTTTTATTCTGCAGCTTACTTTGCAGACCCAATCGCAAACTCCATACGATCTTAGCAACCCTCCAACCTCGCGTAGATTTTACACCGTTTGTCCATCGGTACCGACAAATTGCAGTCTGGCCCAACGGAATTTTTACTTCCTTGGAAGTTTTGTGTATAACAAAATAAATAAAATTTTAAATATTCACTCCTTGTGTAAAGCTAAATGTAAGAAAATCCTGATGGGATGGTTGCTTGAGCTGGACTACGATAATACCGAAAAATTAATTGTAACTATAACTTGAAACACACACACACACACACACGCACACACACGCACACACACACACACACAAACAAACATATACACCAAATATAGACTTGTGTTATGAAAATGAATTTAAGTACATACCTATAGGCATATACATAGAATGTAAGTAAGCAAACTTTGTTACAAAAATGCAGGAGGTTAGGAGCCTGGAGATCAGTAACACAGGTTCTTAACCTAGCACAGACTCCAGCTCTCAATGAGTACCTATTTATACTGTTTGTACCAAATTTGTAATATTATATATTGTTGCCTTGTTGAGAGAAATAAACGAATTTTGTATTGTATTGTATTGTATTGTATTGAACCGTTCTACTAACCCGTTTGACTGAGGATGAAAAGCCGATGTATGAATCGATTTAGCGCCGAATATTTCTAACGTTTCCTTCACCAAATGTGCCGTGAAAACACTACCACGATCCGAAACCACCTCCTTCACTTGACCGAAGCGACAGAAAACTTCTCGTACCAAGAAATCAGAAATCACTTCCGCCGTAACTCTGGGGACCGACTTACAAATGACGTATCTAGAAACGTATTCTACTGCTACGATAATATACCTTTTCCCGAAAGTAGAGATACGTAGTGGACCCAACACATCTATACCAACTTTATCCATGAAACCGGAGAGGGGAATCGACTGTAATTCGACAAATTGATTAACCTTCTTCCTCTCCTGACACGGGATACATGATCTCACATAAACTTCAACCTCTTTTTCCGCATTCTGTATAAAATATCTACTTCGAAATTTCCCTAGCGTCTTTGCGAGTCCTAAGTGTCCACCGGACCATGGATCATCATGTAATTCCAGCATAACATCATTAAAGAGCCCACGAGGCAAGACGATTACGTCTCGTAGTGTGGCACCACGACGCACCCGTTTACACAAGATATTATCTCGTAAAAAATATCCTTTAAACATATTGTTCGAACTTTCGCGAACCGACCGTGTCTGCCTAGCACAAAACTCATCGCGAGCTTGGTACTCCCCCATCCTAATACTTGTAATGGTAAATACTTCTAATCCGTCCAGGGGCCCATGCTCATTCACCGGAGGCGGATTGTCTTCTGCTAGAGGATTTCTACTGAGAAAATCAGCAACGACATTATCACGACCTGCACAATGAACAATATTAAAATCCCATTCTTGAATAGCTAGGGACCACCTGGCCAACCTTCCGTTCATATCTTTCCTGGTGCGAAGCCAACATAATGGCTTATGATCAGTGGCAACCTGGAAATGTTTTCCCCATAAAAATTGACGGAAATGGTTGAGGGACCACACCAACGCGAGGCATTCCTTCTCCGTGACGGAATACCTCTTCTCCGCATCCGATAACTTACGCGATGCGAAGGCAACAGGGTGTAGAACATCATTGCCTTGCATAAGTGCGCTCCCTATAGCAGAATCACTGGCATCCACACAGAGGCGAGTGCAAATATTAGGGTCCTCCGAGAAAAAGGCTAGCACCGGAGGGTTCACTAAGGCATTTTTAATCCCTTCTAAGGCCAGTTGTTGTTCCTCCTGCCACGAGAATTTATAATCTTTTCTTAAGAGTTTGATTAATGGCGAAGATAACTTGGCAAAGTTATCGACAAATTTACGATAATATGAAAACAGACCTAAGATACGTTTAACCTCCTTTACGGATTTCGGGGGAGAAATCCCTTGGATGGATTTTAACTTGTCCGCGTCGGGGAACAGTCCCTCACCCGATACTCGATATCCAAGAACAGTCACTTGGTTTAAACCAAATTTGCATTTAGAGGGCTTGAATGTTAAATTGGCTTCTCTGAAGCGGAGGAAAATCGTGCGTAATGCACTTAGAAATTCTGTATAAGACTTCCCATAAACAATCACGTTGTCCACATAAACGATCGCGTTTTTAAAACGTAAATCCCCAATCACTTTATCCATCATCCTCTGGAACACTGCCTGGCTAGTTTTCAAACCGAAGGGGACAACTGTAAATTCATACAAACCCGATTGAGTGACAAACGCAGTTTTATGTGCGCCCACCCCTATACGAGTCTGCCAATAACCATTATTCAGATCTAGCTCTGCAAAATATCTAGCCCCTGAAAGATATGAAATGATATCATCAATTACCGGAATGGGATAACTATCTTGGATTATTTTTAATTTACGGTAATCAACACAAAAACGCCAGGAGTTGTCCGGCTTCTTTACCAACACTACTGGGGAAGAATAAGAGCTATTCGACTCTCTTATTACGCCCAACTTTAACATTTCCGCCACCTGGGTATCAATTATCTTTCTCTGTACCTGCGAAACACGATATGGATAACTATGGACGGGAATATCGTCGAGTGTTCTAACCTTCATTGTCACCACGCTCGATCGACCCAAACATAAATTATTAAATGCAAATCTATCTAAAAATTGATCTAGCAAATTTCCCATCTCTTTTCGTTCCCGGTATGATAGATTATCACCCAAACAGAACGAAGGCTTGTCCTCACGAAGTTGCGGCGAAGTACCGATATTTGATAACATAGGGGTCACATCCCTTTCATTTAAGGATGAAAAGTAAATATAATCACAGTTTTTAAGAGCCTTCTGATGGCCCCACGAGTCCAGCGAACCCTGGACTAGATCCCCATTATCGTTAGGTATATCTTTACTCAACACAAAGTTTATGTGATGGTTCTTTCCCAAAGTTAGGCATTTTTGAACGAAATCAATCTTCGCCATGTGGCGATACAAAAAATCTTGGCCGATGATGACCTCACACCCCAGGTGGTCTACTACCACCAAGGGCAATTCGTACCCCTCACCATCTAATTCGATTATTTCATTACATCTTCCTAATACATTAATTTTTGCGCCATTAACCGCTCTGACAAAAATATCGTCACATTTGAACATAGTTAAGTTCATTCTATCCATCAGACACTTCGAAACACAAGAAATAGACGCTCCAGTATCTATTAACGCGGCGATCTCTCGACCGTTACTAAAACTACCCAAAACATATGGCCTGACCGTATTAAAGTGATCCGGGGAAGGCTGCGACTCCACGGGTGCGTTCTCCTCGGGGCGCGGCAGCAAAGCACTTCTTACTGACGCCGTCCACAGTTTCCCTGCTGCTGTTGATGCTGGCGTGAATGGGGTTGATGCTGTGTAGCGCTGCTCTGCTGCTGTGGCTGCTGGGGCAGCTGCTGTTGGTGGCTATGCGGCTGTTGCCGCGCAAAATATCCCTGTTGTGGCTGCTGCTGAGGCAGCTGCTGTTGGCGCGTATAAGATCTTAGTGGGTATCTTGGTACCCTCGGCCTTTGAGGTGTGCCGCTAAACACATTCGGTGGGGTTTGGAAGGCTGGTGACCCCTGAACTGGACCGGGGGAATGGACCGGTACACTGTGATGGGCATCCATGGTAGGGGGAAGGCTTGAAAATCTTACATTAGGATTCTGTTCTGTTGGTTTGTCATATACCATAATCAATTGCCGTATTAATGCCTTTAATTGTTCCTTGGATGTGATCAAGGAACAATTAATTTTGTGGGCGAAGGGACCGCGGATTTTCTTTAAAAAAATATTGACGAATATTTTATCATCATCAATTTTCGCTTTCGCGGCTATTTCGGAGAGATTGTAAAAAAAGGACATGATATCCTCGCCCGGTAGATGCTGGCGAGAGTAAAATTGTTCCACATAATTTGTGGTGGGCGAGAACTCGTTTTCAAGAGCAACGACGAGGTCTTCAAATGTGAATATCTCATTCCTTTCTTCGTATTCATTCATGAACGCCGCCGCCGGACCACCGAGGTATGCCGGCAGCGTAGCGATCTTCTCATTTTCATCTAGGCGTTTGATGATGAAGTATCGCTTGATTCGCGATAAAAATGCATGAACATTTCCGTTCATACCATTAAATATTTCCTCATTCATCATCGAATATACTAAAGTAATAAAAATAACGATACGCAATCTGACAGTCTTGGTGCGTGTCCGCTTGTGTCCACTTTGGTTTTTATCCTTTTCTTTCTCTCAAGCCACTTCTCCTTAGGTCCTTTAAATCGTTTTTGGGCTTCTCCGTTTTCCTTTATTGCTCTGTTGTTGTGTCTAGAATTTTTCCTGTCCCCGGAAAAAAATTACTCGATATGACACGGTTGTCATTCACTTCTTCTTCTTTGTTTTTCTGAAAATATATTTATTAGCGATTGTGGACTCCGGCGCCTCCACCAAAATGTAACACTCGGGATCGTGGGGGCGTTTAAATAAATACTCGTAGCTCGAGATAGAAGATATTATAGTTATATTTAAGAAAGTCAACTCAAGAATCAATAATGAAGAATGATACAAAAATACATAAGACATCTTACGTCTAATTCAAATATAATATATTTGAATTCCTGCCTAGCCAGTGCGATGTGTGCTCATAGAGACAGGCCAAAGACCCAAGTTCTGCTTGCTCCGAACCGTCCAAGCTGACCGACCTCCTTCCTACCTGTTCGAACCTAACCTAACCTACTTAACTAATTAAAGCCCCGGCTGCCCTATGGGAGCAGCAACCTTACCCGGAAGCCTACTTAACCTAAAGCCCCTCCAGGCATGAGCCCTCCGAACGCCTTCCTACGGGAGCAGCAACCGCACCTGGAAGCCTACCTAACCTAAAGCCCCTCCAGGCATGAAGCCTCCGAACGCCTTCCTGCCTTACCCTATGGGATCCGTCCTAACCTAGGGCCTGCCCGAGCACACACGCTACAGTACACACGCACCGGTTTCGGTCAACGGGTGGGTGTTTCATAATACATGTATAAAGCCGTGAACTGGGTGGAGTGCTACACGTATTAAAACGATAGGTACAATCATTTTTTTCTTGCGTGGAATAGTTAGCGAGAAAATGACTATCGAACTTTTTCTTTTTCAATGTCGATAATGACATTTTAAAAACGAAAGACCGCATCTCTAGAAATCAGTTGTAATAGGTTACTCAAGTTCATAATCAGGTCAATCAACCGCCGATAAACGCCCCGCCGCCACGGGCCGAGGCGAGCCGGCCTGTGGCGGTGCCTTTGATCTACGGCGCGGCTTCCATTGACGAAATTTAACTACTTTCGTGTCGTGTTCGTTCATTCGGTTTTAGCTTTTCGCGTGATCGAAGTGATTACTTGTTGCGTTGTATGTGTAGGATACCTAAGTACCTACTGTGAAGATAACTGTGATAAGAGTGTTAACGATATGAATGAATAAATGATTTATTGCTTCAGGTACCAGCATTAACGTAGTCTTGTCTGTGTTCAGCGTTCAACAGTTTAAGTATTGTGATAATCATTATTCTATGCATGAGTGCAAACTAGCAGTAGGCCAAACACCATGCTACCTACCTACTTACGTATTGCGTAGCAACCAGTTAATGACCTGGTTTTGCTCTCGCGCACGAGAGCCTAGGGTCGATTGCCATCTAACAGTCCTGAGTTCTGCCTGACCCTGCTACCAGAGGAACTTGATTGCCTGACCAGATTGGATCATGATCATCGAGCAAAACCATCATTAACACCGAGATGATTTGTACTAGGTGCCTAACAGGGCAAACCACCCCAGCACAACAAAGGTAAAATAGGAATTAAATTCATAATACTTAGTTATTAACTAAAGGCTTAAAAACATTATCTATGTAGGTTAGGTAGGTAGAAACCTAAGTAAGTAAATTAAAAACAAAACAAAATGTTAATCAGTCTGGAAGACAGCCGGAGCCGCGGTGTGGACTGCCGCAGATAGGTACCTAGGTACTTCAACTAAATAAAAATAAACATAGTCAGCTATCTACCTACCTACTTAAGTAGATATCTACTAAACTGAAACGGCTTTCGTTCAAATGACAAAATGGCTCAACACAGATAGGTAAGTACTAGGTCCCTACTAACACGGGTCCCTCATTTAAGTACCTACGTAGCGTGGGGAACCACTTATGAGTCGAGTCTAGTTTTGGTGAAACACACAGGTTCCACTAAATACTTACATGTTTTTATGAAAAGATAAAAGCGCTGTCTTTTCTACCTATTTCCCGTCGGAAAAGAACCGACGGCGGCGGTTGCGCTTCTAACGTTTAGGTGGTAGGTAGCGTCTAACAAACAAACAGCGTCAGGTGCCAGCGCGGTTAAACCATACTTTCTTGCTATCTTGTGGCTCGGATGACTGATAGGTATTAACTATCAAGTAAGCTTGTACTCGTATCGTAGCGTAGGTAGGTAGGTACACTCCATACACCCAGATACACAACACTACGCAGGCTCTGGTTGCTATGCAATACGTAGGTAGGTAGGTAGCATGGTGTTTGCCTTACTGCTAGTTTGCACTCATGCATAGAATAATGATTATCACAATACTTAAACTGTTGAACGCTGAACACAGACAAGACTACGTTAATGCTGGTACCTGAAGCAATAAATCATTTATTTATTCATATCGTTAACACTCTTATCACAGTTATCTTCACAGTAGGTACTTAGGTATCCTACACATACAACGCAACAAGTAATCACTTCGATCACGCGAAAAGCTAAAAACCGAATGAACGAACACGACACGAAAATAGGTAAAGTCGTCAATGGAAGCCGCGCCGCCGTAGGTCAAACGCACCGCCACAGGCCGACTCGCCTCGGCCCGTGGCGGCGCGGCGTTTGTCGGCGCGACGGCGGCGCATAAAAGGATTCCTATTTAGGGATCCGTGTTTTAGGAGTCTTACTTTTTTCGCCTTTTATGTTCTCCTAGTAGATGCACCGTAATGTTGATTTATTTATTTGATAAAATGAGGCTCAAGCGAATTCAGCAGTGGAATAATAATAATACTTGTGATGACGCTGATAGATTACATTTGCTTACCACTATTTTATCGGGTAATTTGGTACAATTACAGTAACCTAGACAGTAATTTCTAAAATTGTGTTTGTGTCCGTGCTCCACCTAGGTAACCTAAGTTCTCCAACTGGGTGAAGCATGGGATATTTACAGGTACAGCTCCATCAACTAAGAATCATTTAGTTAATTTTAGTTGATGAGAAATGTTCGTTAAATCTTACGCATTTTAATCATCATTAATAGCCGATAACAATCTACTGAGAGTTTGAGCCTTCCCCACATCAGTAGAGGGTGCTCCACTACCTACAGTCTTTGTTTTATTTATGTTACATTCATTACGGCCGGCGGCGCTAGGGTATTTTATTTATTTTACTTGATACTAAAATATGTGTGTGTAGGTATCGAAAAATCTCATGGCAGATAGGTACGATTACCTACGCGACACTGAAACATTACTGATAGACTTGACATGAGAAAGCAAACTCGTAAAGACCAAGATGTTACATTAATTAGAGTTTGCTACATTAATATAAATAAAAGAAATAAATAAATAAATAAATATTCATGGACAAATTCACACAGCGCCATCTAGCCCCAAACTAAGCAAAGCTTGTGCTATGGGTGCTAGATAACTGATAAGCGGCTTAAATACTTTTAAATACATACTTATTATACATCGAACACCCAGACCCACATATGCTACAGTAATTTGGATTAGTCTACTTTACTATTAGTTAGGTGGTGGTGCACTTTCGATAAAACTATGAATGAACCTTTTGAATTAAAATCATAATTAATATACAGGGTGTTTCATAATATATGTATAAAGCCGTGAACTGGGTGGAGTGCTACACGTATTAAAACGATAGGTACAATCATTTTTTTCTTGCGTGGAATAGTTAGCGAGAAAATGACTATCGAACTTTTTCTTTTTCAATGTCGATAATGACATTTTAAAAACGAAAGACCGCATCTCTAGAAATCAGTTGTAATAGGTTACTCAAGTTCATAATCAGGTCAATCAACCGCCGACAAACGCCCCGCCGCCACGGGCCGAGGCGAGCCGGCCTGTGGCGGTGCCTTTGATCTACGGCGCGGCTTCCATTGACGAAATTTACCTACTTTCGTGTCGTGTTCGTTCATTCGGTTTTAGGTTTTCGCGTGATCGAAGTGATTACTTGTTGCGTTGTTGATACCTAAGTACCTACTGTGAAGATAACTGTGATAAGAGTGTTAACGATATGAATGAATAAATAATTTATTGCTTCAGGTACCAGCATTAACGTAGTCTTGTCTGTGTTCAGCGTTCAACAGTTTAAGTATTGTGATAATCGTTATTCTATGCATGAGTGCAAACTAGCAGTAGGCCAAACACCATGCTACCTACCTACTTACGTATTGCATAGCAACCAGTTAATGACCTGGTTTTGCTCTCGCGCACGAGAGCCTAGGGTCGACTGCCATCTGACACTCCTGAGTTCTGCCTGACCCTGCTACCAGAGGAACTTGATTGCCTGACCAGATTGGACCAGATGGATTTGGATGAATGTGCAGGTTTCATCACGATATTTTCCGTCATTGTGAAAGCATCGGTTAGTATTTAACTAATGTAAGTACATAAGTCAGAAAAGAGTCACTGGTACATGGCGGCAGTAGGATTCGAACCCGGTACCTCTCGCGTACGAGTCATACCTATTGAAAATAATTTGTGTAGGTAAGTTCCTACTTAATTTAGTAGATCTTATGCGCTTATTACATTTGGCTAAATTTAGTCGTCTTAATTCAGAAGCAAGAAGCGTGAGAGCATATAAAAGTAAAATGTATTGCTCATAGAATAAGACCCATTTTAGTATCACGCCTTTTGAAAAACAGAGCGACGCATAACATAATACGATTGATACAAAAATGAACCTTATTTTATGAGCAATACATTCCACTTCGATTTACTCTCACGCCTTTTGCTTCTGAATTTAGTCGACTGAATTTAGTCAGGTGTAATAAGCGCATTATTCATGTAGATGAGTAGGTAACATTTAGTTCGACGCCTGGTAGTAAGATGTAGGAGGTTCGTTTGTTTTGATATGGATGGCATGAGCTTATTAAACTCCACCTTATGGTGCGTACACACTCAACGTAACTGCGTTTGGTCGATTGCTTCTATCCGTTTGATGTTACCGCCACGCTGCGCTGCGGATCGCCGGCCGGCACGCGCCAACAAACAATCGTTGACCGAAACCGGTGCGTGTGTACCTAGCAATAGGCTCCTGGTAGTAGGCTTAAGAAGGTTGCTCTATTTTCATAGGGGTCGCACGAGGTTATTGAACTGCTCCTTGTAGAAGCATCAACTTGAAATAGAGCTGCGCTTCAACGTAGTCGATATGATTATTTTTCTTTAAAAACGAAGATTTTTTAATGAAAATTAAAATTCAATGTCCGGATAATTTGAAGTCGCTAGTGTACTCTTTGCAAGCTATACTTTAACACCCTTTCGGCTTTATACATGTATTACGTAACACCCTGTATATTAATAATAAAAATACAACACCTATATCCTATCTGTAATTGGTAAATTTGTACTCTTCGGTTGATTGACCTGATTATAAACCTGAGTAACCTATTACAACTGATTTCTAGAGATGCAGTCTTTCGTTTTCAAAATGTCATTATCGACATTGAAAAAGAAAAAGTTTGATAGTCATTTTCTCGCTAACTATTCCACGCAAGAAAAAAATAATTGTACCTATCGTTTTAATACGTTTAGCACTCCATCCAGTTCACGGCTTTATACATATATTATGAAACACCCTGTATAGTATGACAGGAGTGAATAATGTGGTCGAAAGGGGAAGACCGAGATGTAAATATCACGATCAAATCAAGTGTACCCTAAAGCGTTATTTATTATTTATTGTACTCAAACATGACACAATGATGCAGTACGGTAAAAGAGATGTACAAAGGTGAGCTAAACTCATCAATGGAGTTTTCTACCAGTAAACCTTGGAGTCATAGGAACAGGTTGTACACGTCCCTATGGCCCTTATAGACGTTCAAGAAATAGGTGCTCGGGGAATTATACAGGCTGTTTGGTAGAGGGTTGGACATAGTTGAACGGCGGATAGAAGGGGTCATTTACAAATTACTCAGCATATATTAAACCAATTTGGTATCAACATTTTTTTTTTTTGTATTTTTAACGAAAAAGTTTAAAATTTACCACTTAAACTTAAATAACAGTGTCAGTTTGGACAAAACTGCTAAGGTTATGAATTTTATTTAATTGTTATTGTCAAGGTGTTCTAATTAAATTGATATTTAGTGTAAGTAATGAGGGAAAAAAAAATTTGGTAGTTGGGTACTCGTACAAAACTTTACAAACACGAAATTAACACAACAAAAGTAAAAAAAGTTTTATTTAATTGTAATTGTCAAGGTGTTCTAATTAAATTGATATTAAGTGCAAGTAATAAGGGGAAAAAAAGTCCTAAAGTTACTAAATAAGGAAAACAATTTTTTAAGGGGAAATTTGTATTAGATTAAATAAAGTCGGTTTACTGACGATAGTCGAACGCTGCCGAACGCGGGGGCCGATTTTGCCTCTTTGTAGCTCGTTCCGCGCTCTCGCTTGCACTTCAAGCCTTAAATGGAACGCCTCAGAGCGAGGTAAAGCCGCATGAGTCATGTTTTTTCGTGCGTGCAGCCGGCTCCATCGAATTATAAGACGTTGGCACGTCAAAAAAAAGTCGATTTACTGACGATAGTTGAACGTGACAACGTCAAGTAGGAGAGAGACAGATGTCGAACGCTGCCGAACGCGGAGGCCGATTGTGTCTCTTTGTCACGTCAAAAACTACTAGCATTAGATTGATTTTAATTTCACATAAACATCTGCAGTTCATGCTCTTTCCAACGGTATATCAAAAGCGTTGATAACTTTTTCTTATCTGGAGTTTTCACTCATTTCGATAACCGGTCGCTTTTTGTAAGACGGCTCAGGTCTATTGTTCGTAGAGCCACACACTTTAGAATGCAAAAAGCAGGTAAAAATTGTCCCCCTCCCCTTGTTGACGTTACCCCGCTAGACCTTGAGATTACTCATAGCGTCAGTCGAGACTTGACCGCCTCTACTATCTTACATTGCCGTTACGACATTTTCTTTTGTTGTGTTAATTACGTGTTTGTAATGTTTTGTTTTGTTGTTGGAACTTTTGTTGTTATTGCAATGGCTGAATTTACCAGCCAGGAATACGCAGACATGTTGCTAGCGTATGGAAGAGCCAATTCCAACGGGCGTGAAGCTCAGAGGATTTATGCAGCGCTCTATCCCAACCGACGAGTACCCAACCAAATTTTTTTTTCCCTTATTATTTGCACTAAATATCAATTTAATTAGAACACCTTTACAATAACAATTAAATAAAATTCATAACCTTAGCAGTTTTGTCCAAACTGACACTGTTATTTAAGTTTAAGTGGTAAATTTTGACCTTTTTCGTTTCAAATACAAAAAAAATCATTAAAAAAAAATCTTGAGGCCAAATTGGTTTAATTTATGCTGAGTAATTTGTAAATGACCCCTTCTATCCGCCGTTCACCTATGTCCAACCCTGTACCAAACACCCTGTATGAATATACAGGTAATGGACTTACAGACAATATACTACTTAAACCTGATTATATGTACTATCAACAAAACAATTTAACAAAACAATTTTGTACAACTACATAGATTGTTAGCTGCATAAAAACCGGTTCTGTAGTTTTCCGCAGTAGCCAATATTAATAAAACAAACACACCTAGAAACTCAATGCATTTAAAATACGAGTACCAGTGTGATTCAATCCGCCACGCAAGACACCACAATCAACAAGTCGCCAAACAACCACGTAAGAAAACTAAGCGGTAGTAAATCAAACCTTGATCATTCATTTAATTTAACAGCACTTAACAATTTGCCTCTATCTTAACAAGAACACGCGTTACGGCTTATGTTTATCAGTACCAGAATCCCTTTCGATACCTCTTCAACGACTTTCTCAACGCCATATTCAGTAGCCTGTCAATAACAGCTGGGAATTTTATCTTTATGAGATTATCTTTAAGTGTCAGTGTTTTCGACTCTGCACTCTGATTTTCTTCTCCGGAATGCTTCAGTCCTTGATCGTTAGATGCTTGCTGAACTAATTTTGATCCATCTTTGTCTTGTGTTCCAAACTCGTTAGATCCTGCACTGCTAACGACGCCCTGTTCGACGCCCGGTTCGATGCCCGGTTCGATGCCCGGTTCGATGCCCGGTTCGACGCCTGGTTCGACGCCCGGTTCGACGCCTGGTTCGACGCCCGGTTCGCCGTCCAGTTCGGCGCCCGGTTCGTCATACACGGTAGATGATTCTATTGGGCCCTGTAATCGTAACGTATCGGCCACTTTTCGCTTTTTATTGTCATCTTCTTCGTCCTCCGAAGCCTCAAAAACACTTTCTTGGTCAATATCCATTGTTAGTTGTTCGTTATATTTTTCGGTTACAGCGTCGTTTTCATTAACTACAGTAGGTTGTTCACGAAGAGTTTGAGGTGTGTCACTTTCCACAGGCTCTTTTACTTTGTTTGGTCCCCAAACTTCAGAGTTGGGTTGATTATCACGCACCTCTGGGACGACATTCTTCTCGGATTTCGGTATAAGGGAGTTGGCGTCTTCCAACATATTTTCGCCGCACTGAGTAAATTTATAGGCGCCTATTTCCACCAGTTGCGATAGTTTTGATGCGCCAGTGTTGCAAACAAGTCTGTTAGCACTAGCGCAGTAGCAGAACTGGCAAGGTGCAAAGGAATACCACTGGTTTGGTTCACAGCTTCCATAAAGGTTGTCAATACTGTTTCGTCGGGTATCGTTTGTGCAATTATTTTTCGTGCACTTGTCTTGGTCTATAGTGCCATCGGAACTACAACGGCAGACATTGCAATCTACAGTAACGTAGGAGTCAGGTTCACATTGTTTTTTGACGATTTTACTTTCAGGCATATATCCGAAGGCGTTATAGCAACGGTCATGAGGCCACACGCCATCGTTGTCGCAGATACATGTCGTCGCTTTTGCAATGTATACCGTATTTGAATGGCACGAAGATTTATTTTCATTCGCATTTACGGGTGGGCTTGGAGTTACTGGAAAATAAATACAACATTTGACTGTTTTATACAATAACTGGTTCAGAGTAACAAAGTTAGTTAATTGTAAAGAATACATAAGTTTTATAATATTAATGTGTAGCTATGTCATTATCTGTACTATAACTGTAATTGTTCAATGCACCATCTTTATTTTAAACATTAAAACGGTTTTATTAATTAATTTTAAAATTTTATTATTAAAAATTAATTTATAAAATTAAATTTAAAATTTCCCTAATTGATAAAATGTAATTAATGGTTGGCCGTGTGGTGTCCGGCAGAGTAGAATAGCACCAACCCCTTACATTCATGGGTGTCGTACAAGGCGACTAATGTTTTCGAGGCAAAAGATCAAGAGTCTCCGTAGTCTGGAAAACGGGCAGCAGCATTTTCCATTATTATATTTAAACACTGCGATCTCCCACCCGCCTGCCAAGCGTGGAGATTATGGCAATAACCTCCCCTTCCGTGGGAGAGGCCCTAAGTCCTGCAGTGGACTGTTACGGGCTGTGGTGATGATGAATTAATGGTTATTATGTATTCATATTTGCATGTCAGTGCCTAAACTGACTGAATGTGAGAACTGCATCTCTGATAAATGTACACCACCTACATTATTAATGTACCTACCGCATTTACACCAAATAAATGATTCTAATTCTAATTCTAATTTAATTTCTAGAAAACACTTACCATTGCATGGAATTGACGAACATTTATAATATTTATGCAAGCATTTACATATATTGCAGTCATTTTGTATTACATCGCCAATATTACAGGTGCTTAAGCGCACACGTGGTTGGTATTCCGGCCAATCTGTAACAATAAACAGTTACATCGAGATCAAATGTCCTGACAACTGACGTATCTAGAAGAGACTTTAAGTCCTTTCCCTTTGATTACTCTGAGCTGAATTTTTGTGATTGAATGGTAATATTTGAGCAATTACTCATGTAAAATAAGATACAAGACACGATAATATAAGTATAAGGTAATCGACTAATGATAACCCTAGGTTGGTATTTTTTTGTTATATCACCTAGAGTTAAAATTGCTAAACAGATGAGTAGACACCATTCGTGCCCTACCAATAAAATGAACAGCTGTGTTGACAGAAATGTGCAATGCAAAAGAAATTATATAAAAAACAAACATATTTGTTACAAGTCGTACATTGTAAAAGAAATTGTATCCAGCTACTTACATGCTTGGAGGCTGCTAATTAAAATGTGTACTTTCAAAGTCGAGTCATAAATTTACTTGCATAACACTACACCAGCATACTTCCTTTGATTTTTAATTCTAGGCATCAATATTATGTCGGTTCGGAATCTTTTTTTTCATGTGGTACTATGAATCAAAGCTTGCCTTTGCGTTTGTGGCCACATTGATACTGATTACGTATACTTACTATTATTATAAAAGCGAAAGTAACACTGTATGCCTGTCTGTATGTGACACGTTTCTACGCCGAAACCCCAAAATAGATTTGAATAAAAAGGGAAGCAAATACTAGATGGAAGAAACGGGCATTTATCTCCAAAAATAACTCTGAATGGGGTGCAACAACTCAAAAGAAAGTATTTATTTCACACTTTTAAAACCAATTTTACAGAAAATAGACAAGACACGAATTCGGGAAGTGCTCTTTTCGAAATCGACGTATTTTATACTTTGAATTTTATAAATTTATTTTACATTTTTTTAAATTTCAAAATATAAAAACCAGACAAATTAAACGTTTCTAAGTCTGCTACGGACATCTTAATTTGAAAAGCTAAATACATTATCGATGCAGCGATCTGTATCGATAGATCAAGTACTAAATAGATAATAGACCTCAGGCAGATGTTTTGGGTGCATAGTCTTAGCAATTTGCAAAAATTTGCTCTGAAGTTTCACAGGGATCTCATCTAGGCCCTATATTGTTTATCTTGTAAGTTAATGATTTAAGTCATGATATCCATTGTTCTGATACACTTATTTATGCAGATGATTAAAAAAATATACATAATTCAGACTACTGCAGTTTTTTACAGGCCGACCTCTCAAGCTGTAAAAACTTCTGTATTACAAATAGTTCATTTTTAAACCCAGAACGTGACAATCAGTTTTAGTAGAAAGTCACATCCAATTGGTCGTGTGGTGCCTGGCAAAGGCAACCCTTTACACTCTTTGGTGTCGTAGGTATAAGGCGACAGAGCGATCAAAAGGTTTTAAGAAGTTTGATTTTATTCTGAGAATTCCCAAACCTTTTTAAAATCCCTTCAGTTACAAGATCTTAATCAATAGTAATGTTCGACCATAATGTGTTGGAAATTGTATTGGAAATTAGAAAATAGGTTGTATTGTATGGCATCGCTCATATAAGAACCATATTTGTCGAATTGAGAAGGTGCAAACTAAATTTGTCAAGGCTCTTGTCTATAGAACCGGTTACAGTCATAATCTGCTAGTCACCATAAGATTTGCACTTTGCAGAGTCGTCGTGATTGTGGCGATATCTAAATTAAAAATTATACATAACTATGTTGTCTTCTAGTCAACCTGGGGCCGGTGCCGCTTCGGCTTACAACGCCAAGCGCCGCAAATATATTTGTCTGAACAGGGATTATATATTTGTACCGTTTGGCGTGGAAACCTTAGGGCCGCGGGGACCAGGCGCACATACCCTATATAGCTAGATAGATAAGTCTCTGATCGATACACCTAATGACCAAAAGGAAGGCTGGGCTCTACTTCATTCTTCGAAAATCTTTTACCGTCTTCTATCAATTGACAAATTATTAACAGTAACCCAGTTTACCACTTCTGGAATAGCGCTGTTCACATCGTCGTCTTTTTAATATCATCAGCGAACAAAACAGTTTGGTAAGTTATTTAAAATTAAAAATTATCTGAAATTGTATCCCTCTAAAAATCTAGGTAGAAGTCGTGGTAGCTTTTAGTGGATGTTATAGCTGAATGTTAGGGGAGTGGGTGAAACGGCGTTGTTATGAATGGAGTGTACCTATAATTATGAAATGGTACAAGATCAAAAATTTAATTTATAAGGATTGCTCATACGATAAAAAAACAGTTAATTAAAATTCTACCACGTGCATCCAAACGTTAAATTATAATCATACTTTTTATAGGAAACCTGGAAAATAAATTAAAAACGAGCCATTTATTTTAAGATTTTCTTTTGATGTCATGACGTGTACATACGAACTTTGAAATTAAATTTAAATATTAATCGTTATAGCAAAGGAACAATTTTGTTTTTCTACTAGATTTAAACATGTCTATTATTGTGATTTTCCTTATTTCACTATCACGCTTTATATTTGTCGTTGTATCTGTTGGTAAGTTTCTTCATGTTACATCCATCCTTATTTTTATAATCACAGAATGTAAAAATTCAAACATACTTATGTGTTTAATTATATTTTTGGAATCGGCTTGTTCTGATGCTGTAGATACCTGAAAAGAACAATTCAACTATCTCATTGATTATAGAATTGTAGAAAATTGTAGTTTTAAAACAAATACGATGGTGACAATTTAAATATGTCGCAATCCATATATCTACACAGCTAAACCTAGCTCGCTATCACAAGATAATGCAAAAATGAAGATAATTTTATTCAACAATATCTGGTTTTGTTATCAGTTCAATGTTACCTCCAACGAAGGATTTTACAACCCCCAAAAACAAATCTTAATATATATATTGGTATATAGAACTAAATAAAACTAAACTAAATAATACAAAAACTATCCTATACTATAAAGACTCATGTTCCCAGTACTAGGAAAACTGCCCAGAAGGCTGGGCGCAATGCCTCGCTAGGTGACGAGGCTAATACGTTCTTTAGAAACAGGTATCGACTAGGTGCTCAGCTAACTCCCGAAAAAGGGAATGTACGCCCAAGGGTTTCCACACCAAACGGCGCAAATAAGTAATCAACCAAGACTTGAGCATTTGTGCGGGGCTTGGCATTTTCAACTGAGGCAGCATGGCCCCAGCTAGACAGGCGATGGCAGGAAGGTTAAACGGCGCGAGAAAAAAAAAGATACTACTTTTTATTTTCAAAATAACTGTACTTACATTGTATTAATATGATTGTTCTTCTGATTCTACCAACCGCATATCGGTAATTTTGCTTATTACTGTTGTGTATCAAAACAATACAATAAATTATATAAAATTCCGGAATAGTAAGGATGAAACTTTATTAATGTTCAAATATATATTTGTCGCAGGCACGTGCGTACCGAACACAGAGTTTAAATTGAATGATAAGACCTGCTATTGTAATAACATTGGCCAATGGAGCGAATCGAGTTGCCGTATAATCGACCAGCAGCAGCAATGCGATCCCGGCAAAATCATCTCCGAAGGCTGCAAGCAATGCGTGTGTCAAGAGGACGGCCAACTGTTATGCAATGAGGACGAATGTGCTGTCAGTCAGGACGCGAATTCCGACAGGAATTACCGACCAGAGAACGAGTGGTGCACACCCTTCAAGTCTTACTACCTCAACTGCAACATATGCGTCTGCCCAGCATCAGGAAAAATGTCCGAAGCTAAATGCGCCAGAGACCCATCGTGCACTTTATTCAGTCAACCTGATTTCTCCAAACAACGTAGCCATATAATATGTATACCTAGAGTTATGTATCTGTTTCCCTGTCTGCGTTGCCTGTGCACCAATGAAGGTTTCTTGGTGGGGAATAGGTGCGTCGAGACATGCAACGACAATCAGAGCACAGATGTTCAAAAATGTGCACCTAGCACTTACTACCGACGAGAATGCAACATATGCAAGTGTCCAGAAAATGGCATAGCTGATGCATCTATTTGTACTAACGCCATATGCAACGATACTACCGATTTGCGACATTTGCGATTGTTAATGAGCAAGAACATCTCCTGTTTTCCCCACACTTTCATACGACCAAGGTGTTTGTATTGCGATTGTACAATATCAAGTACGACAGACGAAACCTCATGTTTGGAACTGGAATGTGTACCCGAATTCAGATACGATCTCCTAAAAACCTGTAATTATGGCGAGTCAGTTCTCATGTGCACCGAGTGTTTATGCCTCCAGAACGGCAAGACATTTCAGAAGTACTGTTCTAAAGCATGTTCTTACGAAAGCAAACTTGAGGTTCTTGACATTATCACGAAGGACATGGACAGAAATGATGCTCTCTTAGACACGAATTATATTAAGAAAACAATAAAAAGCCAAGTTTGTAACCCGGGATCAATATACACAGAGAATGAACAGATTTGCATATGTCCTTCTAAAAGTTACAATAAAATTAATATTTGTACTACTTTTAAGTTAAAAGACAATGCTAACAATTCATCGAAAAGACCAATAACTATTGATTACAATATAAAGTGTGAACCTCACACATTTATTGAGTTTGAATGTAATACCTGTTTTTGCAATGGATCAGGACGTATTGACCCTAAGTGGTGCACATTTGACGATTGTGAATTAAAAAAAATAGTACTAAACGCGCACAAGTCTAGACCTGCAATACAACGTCAAGAAGTTGCTCACTGTAATCCAGGCTCTATTACCAAAAAAGAATGTAACTTTTGTATATGTCCAGATAACGGTTTTACAAGTGAACTAGTTTGCACTAAGAATGATTGCACGCCTGACATAAATATCGATAAATTTAATAATGATAGATTTACATGTGAACCACTGGTTTATTACGAGGTTGATTGTAATGTGTGTTTTTGTCCCAAAGACGGTTTGAAAAATGTAGCGAAGTGTACAAAGAATCCTTGCGAGAAAAGTTATTTGAGATCAGATGACTGTGCACCTGGCCAGCTGTTCAGTGACGAGTGTAACGTTTGCGTGTGTCCGCCCAATGGTAATAAAGCAGAGAGGGCCTGCACCAACTATACTTGCATGGATATGGCGCCTTGGAAGAAGATATTCCAACTCTCCGAAAATTTGTTAGGCAACCAGGTGTCGGAGGACGCTACAAGGAATTTGGAGCTCTGTTTCCCTGGCGAAGAATTCACTGTGGGCTGTAAGCTATGTGTTTGTCCGGACATGGGACTACGAATGTATGCGTCGTGCTCCCCGATACTGTGTGAAGAAATAGATGATAATGATGACCATCCTACAGTAAGTTTCTTGTACTTTAGAAAATATTGATTTAGACGTGTGGTGTCTATCAGAGTAGAATTTGCAATAACCCTAACTTAGGCTGTTGTAAAAGGGGATCTTGTATCAGAGACTAACAAGGTAGGGCCTTCTTATACCAGAAAATGAGCGGCAGCGTTTTCAACGTATATCTTAAACACTGATCTCCATCCTGTCTTCCAGGCGTGGAGATTACCCAAAACTCTTCACTGATGTGGAAGAGTCTCAAGTGCGGTAGTGTTGTTGGCTGTTGATGAATCCTGCCCACGCGTGTAATCTTTGCGGTTTTTTGTTTATTTATTATTCTTTCAAATAAAAATTATTAATCGACTCTAAATTACAATTATTGATCGGCTGTTAATTGAAATTCCCTCTGGTTTGAAATTACTATTATCATATCTTGAAACATTACAATCATTATTACAATTCATTATTAAAGAAGAATCGATCTGACCGATAGAAATTTTGAAGTTTAATTTCCTAAGGGGCTATATGAAGATGATGACGAGTATAATCATCATGGCGTCAATATACCGCTTATGCTCTCGCATACGAGGGCCCGGGGTCCGTCTTAACCGGGGATTAACAGATCAGGTAACGACAGTAGAGCGACTGCCATCTGATCTCCTGTGACCCTGTTTACAGGGGAACCCGACCAGATTGGATTTCCCTCACCATAATAAGATAAAGAAGACGACGAGTGAACTATATTCGATAGACATTACCGTAGGATTTTTTTAAAACTCTTTACTGGTAAAAGTAAAAGGTATAATTACCTACTGTAATTTATACAACTATGCCTTTTCTACATATAACAAACGAATTCTGCATTTTATTCATTCAGAAGTCCCAAGCAAGTAACAGTAACAGAATAATATTTCCAATGAAGATAATACACACGAGAAAGAACAACGGAAACGATGTTACTATTGGCAGCACTACTGAGAACTGCAAGACTATCAACGTAACCAGGAACGAGCGGTCATCCTGCAAACCTGGAAGCATGTATTTCGTTGAGTAAGCATATCCGTAGGTCTTCCAATGGGGACCCTGAGACTGGTTGGACAGTATCGGGAGCCGATTGGCATCCGTGACGGTTATAAGCATATCGATAGATAGATAGATAAATTATTTGATTCTCACACAAGAATAATTACAATAAAAAGTAGAGAAAAGCCTTATCTAGTGCTGGGAAAAGGTGGGCTTATCGCTGCAAGCCCCATCGCTGTAAGCTGCATATCCCGATAGTGCAGCGCGTCTACATCGTCGGAGCCAAGGGCATACAGTATAAGGATGTAAATTTTGCACATCGGCTACTTCCGGCTTCGTATTTACTCACATCCGTGCGGCAGAGACGATGCTCTACGCATCTGAGGTCTCTCACGGGATCTCATTCTTGATACCGACACCTATTTTCCTCATAAGCAGCACGTGAGTCGTGACCAAACCAGCACAAGATCTGGAGGGACACGATGGATGCTCTTGTCACGCGCGTTGAAATTGCCACATAACCACCGTACACTTTGTATTGTGAATCCAGCTTTTAAGTACTTATTACCTTTCAGGTGCAAACAGTGCATTTGCCCACACGTGGGAGACATGCAGTCGTTCTGTCGACCGTTCCCTACGAATCGGTACTGTGAACAGTTAAATCCCCAACTGAAGGAGCTTCCGAGAAAATTTAATAACTCCACAAGTAGGTTTGCGATATGTATTATTTTTTATTATTTATTTATTTAACAGTTTATTGTACACAAGATAATTCAAACAGAAAGTACAGATTATCGTATTTAAAGTAAGAAGAGAGTTTATAGTATTTAAACTTACCGTCTATCTTCAATTCTTCACTCAATCGATCCCTTGACCCTACTTAACGAGCTTACATGGTACTCGGAAAGACATCAACGTGCTAATTTTATATAAAGAGAGCTCTTTGATGTCTTTTATATGAGAGTGTTAGTTCGATATTTTTGATTTTGTCTGTTGCCTAATTTGCAGTGGGTGGCCCTGGTCTAGTGGCAGCGTGCTTGCGAGACCGATAACTAAGGTCAATGCTCGCAATGTCGAGCAAGTGGGTGGGTGACCGTTTCGTAGTTTGAGACTAGTCGAACTTCAGCACCACAACGAGCTCGCCTATTGTTAGGTGTGCCTCCTAACGGATAGAAAAAGTCGGAGAACCCCCGACCAAGTTTACGTATACTCAAATATTTTCTAAACTACGGGACCATTGTAATGAAACAAACCTAAAAACTATATTGATTAAACTGGCTTTAAAATAGAGAAAGCTGCATTTAAATCGGTGCATCTGATTCGGGAGCTACAATGCCACAGACAGATACACAAAGCCACAGATACACAGATACGCGTCACATTTGGAACTGTTTAGAGCCCCGTGACGGCATTTGCCAATTTTATTTATTTATTATCATTGAAAGTTTAATTGATTTTAAAATTATTTTTATAGGTACAGACCGATCTCAATACACCAAGTACCGTTGCTATCTCCCCGGGAGAATAATGGACGCCTGCTTCATATGTGATTGCGAAAACGACTTGATCCTGGTACGCGAACAGTGCTTCAAGAAAGAAAATGAGTCCTGCGAGAAAGCTACGCCTACGTTTCTCGACGATTCTGATAAACTGTATGACGTATAAGAATGATGTTTGATTTGATTTTAAACCTAATAAACTTGATGATATCATAGTTTTACGTCTTCTAGGCCTTACGTAAAACCTAACCTTGTCAATAACTTGAAAGGTATTTAGAAGAAACAAAACACTACCCCAGGTGTTGCGGATGTTCATAGGTGTCGATGGTTGACCAGCAGAAGACCCGATGAAAGTTTAGATAATTGTGACGCTTTCACGTAAAACCTACTGAACTGATTTTGATTGTACTTATCATCAACGTTATACTTATATCGCCGTTACACAACTACGCTTCGTAAGCTTCGTAAACAGATATCGAGTTCAATCCCCAGTGACGTGTACGTTGGGCTTTTTCTAACATAGAAATTTTAAAATTTCTACTTTCAGAAACTCGAAAATTTCTAACTCAGATATTTTCCTGCGTGAAAATATCTTGATCAAACCTGCACATTCAAACGACTGAAGCGGCAGCCGCTCTACAGTAAGAAGGGGCCCCAAAACACTTCCTTGTGGCACCCCATAAGAGGGTTTCAGAGTGGCTAACCTGAAATACGACTCCTCGATTCGTGCCCTAACTGTACGTGTAACTCTGTTAATCTGTGTTACTTGGGTACGTTCAAGTAAATATGGTCTTATTAACTTCAACACATTTCCTCTGACGCCATACGCATCTAATAAAATATTATGATCCACATAAAAACAAGATACCGGATCTGCCAAATACTGGATCATCGTTAAGGTGGACCCCGGGTCCTCGCACGTACTTCCACTGCCAAAGCCACGATTCCCCATGAAACACTGGCGACATTACTCACTGATAGGAACACAAACTATAAATATTTAAAATAATATTGTTTGACTGCCAGGTACTTGCCTAGTAGGGTGATTTCAAACGAGATATCCGGCTACGCTATGCCTCTCTTAGTTGCCCAGAAGACGCGCAGAAGTATTCCTGTTGTCACCAATATGGATGAGGCTCAACTTAAACACAGGAGTGTAGCGAGCTGTTGCCTAATATCGTCTTTCATTAGAAAATTCAATCTATTCATAAAACAGACAAGAAGAAATAAGAAATGAAAGAAAAGTATACACATAAGCATTAAAATTGTCGTCCACACCGCTGTCACCCGGAATTGGGTATAAAAAGCTGGCTGCGTCACCTCGTTGAATAGCAATGCTGAAATATGAAGTCCTTGAAAGATGAAATCCTGGGCTAGGCTTTCATATTTCCGCCGCTGGAATAGAATAGAATAGAATAGAATAGAATAGTCTTTATTGTTAAACTGTGTTAGTATACAGGTATGCAGATGTTATTACATAAGTAGTTCCAACAGCTTGTCCATTACGGACGTACAATACTTTTAAAATTATATAATTTACATGTCAACATTCCAATCCAATGTCAAGATACATATTTATCTCCATAATTTAAAACATATAGTAACAATGTCTCATAAATAAAAAATTCAAAATGTCAAAATTGAAATTTCAGATGTCAAAATTGTAAATAAAATCATTGGATGGTATAAGTAATAAATAATAATGTCCCATTAAATTCAGATTTCTAATAAAATAAATTAGTAAATTAATTGGAGGTCTTCAACAGTTGAGGTTGCCGCTCCAACGCAACGGCCGGTTGCAGCTGGGACGGTGCCAGAGTGTTAATAGAAAACAGATATTAAGTGCATGACATGGGTAATGCGGGGACGACAGTCTGATTTTCAAAACACATTTTCCAAAAATACCTATTTTAATAAAAGTTGTTTTGTGCTACCCGCAACTATGAGTATCATCATATCATGTCATATTTATTTACTTCCACAAAGTTATTACAATAATAATGTAAAATAAAATGCAATATGGATCCGGTTGGGCGCAGCAATTTGGGAGGGGGGAGTCTTATTTGCTTATTTGTTAGTTCAACCGTCACGACCCGAGCCCTACTCCTGTAACCTGTTACTTTTACTCATTTTCTGTAATTTAATTTTTAACCGATTTAAAAAAATTAGGAGGTCCTCAATTCATCGGAATCTTTTGAATTTAATCAGAAACAAATGGTTACATATTGATACATATGAATTCACCAATATTCTTACCTACGTTTAAACCTATCGTTTCCTAACTTATAGGTTATATAATATCAGTCGCTCCACTGTCCTATCAAATCCCCCCCAAAGTCTCGCGCGCCAGAGAACAACCGGGATATTAACGTCAAAATGATGATGATGAACAATACACACTACTCGTTAGTCGAACAGTCGTGAAAAAGATAGAACGAACAGAATGAACGAACAGAATGAACGAATAGAATGTGAACACAATGTGATACCTATGTCATATCCGACAAGATATTTTTTGCACACTGCATTAAACTGATATATCTAGATACCACAATGGCTTAATCTAGGCGTAAATGTCCCGATTTTGCACTCGCGCACGAGACCGCCTTGATCACGATCCAAGATTTGGCAGATCAGGTAATTACAATGGACCCTGTTAACAGGGTAACCTGACCAGATTAGATCAAGGTTGCATATTCAGTCGCATGAATGTGCAGGTTTCATCACGGTGATTTCTCTTACCGTAAGAGAATCGGTTAGTGTTCCATCTAATGTAGATTACACAGAAAAGAGTCATGGCGGCACTAGGGTTCGAACCCGGTACCTCTCGCTAACGACTCGGACCCCTTAACCACTTGGCCACCGAATCTCCTACTACTACCGGCACCGAAGGCCGAAACTAAAAATCCAAGAATTAAAAATCAACGGAAGGATTACGTAATGTTGTTATGCAAAAGAATTATACTGCACACTTTTAATTAGCAGTCACATAGCATGGAAATAAGTGGCGACAATTTCGATTACAATGTACTATTTATCGCATCAACTATGTTTGTTTGTAACATTTATGTCGTATATTTATGTTAACTTAGCTTTGAATTTTATTGGTAAGGTGTGAGTAGTATTCAGTCGCTAATAACATTTTACCAGTTATTACCAATTTAAATTACTTAATTCTTACATACAATTCTGTTATGCCATTAAGGCCAAAGGTTTTTTTTATGACTAGCCAGGCAATAGACCGCCATCTCACGGTGGTAAGGGATGATGCGGCCGAAGATGGAGCATGCCTGTCTAGGAACAGCCTATTCACTCTAGCCATGAAAAAGAAAATGTACGGCCCTCCTGATGGCTTGACCTTATCTTTACTGAAGGAAATAGAGAGGACATAATTTTCATTATTTCAGATTTACCAGATACCGACCAACCAAATGATCGCTTACGCTCTTGTAGTATTGGAGATGTAATACAAAATGATTGCCACAAATGCAAATGTACACATACATTTTATGATTGTTTACCTATACCATGCAATGGTAAGAGCTTTTATTAGTCAAATATTTTCAATAGAAATCTGCTTATCAAACGGTAGAGAAACAGGAAAGTGGTCACCGCCGCCTATGGACATCAGCAACACCAGAGGCGCTAGCAATGCATTTTCCACCTCCGTAGAAAGAAAGCTCTAATATACCGCGAATAATATGTCAAAATAAAAAGGAAACACTGTGGCTGGAAGATTATTAATTTTTAAAATCAATTCATAGTGGAACCTTATTATAATATGAACAATAAAAAGAAAAATAAATTAACTAACTTAAAATGTGTTAAAAATTTGGGCCGTGTGGAAGCGTGCCCAAGATGCTGGCAGCATTACCTCTCTGAATAGCAATGCTTATTCTTTGTGCGCGGTAACTGCCAGCTCTTCGGTCACCTGTGGTGTCGACCAAAAATAGTCATGTCATAGTTATAGATTACTTTCAAAATTTCGCTATTTTCGCCTATAGCTTACCTACTGCACCAGACAATCAAATAATATATTAATTTTTCCAGTTACCCAAGCTCCACCTGAACGAGGCCATGATATCGAACCCCGGTGCCACTCCAACACCATATACATCGAAAACGGAATGACTTGTATCTGCGATCAAACCAGTCAGTGGCAAAGTAATCATTGCAATAACACCTTCGGATTATTACCAGAAAGTAAAATCGTCAAAGAAAAATGTGAACCAGAATCATACGTAATCATAGATTGCAATGTCTGCCGTTGCAGTTCAGAAGGCATAATAGATGAAACAATGTGTACAAAAAACAATTGCACAAACAATGCTAGACGTCACATTATAGACGACCTTGAAGGCACTTGTGAACCAAACCAGTGGTATTCTTTGGCAGCTTGCCAGGTCTGCTACTGCGTTAATGCTAAAAGACTAGTTTGTAACACCGGCGCCACGAAAGAAACTGTTGATATTGGCACTTCTAAATTTACTAAGTGCAGCATACATGTCTTAGAAGATGCCAACTCCCTCATACCGATACCCGAAAAGAATTCAGGCGTCACAGATGTGCCAGATAGTACCGACATAGAAGATGCCAACTCCCTCAAACAGATACTCGATAAGAATGCAATCGTCACAGATGTGCCAGATAGTCCCGATATAGAAGATATCAACTCCCTCATACCGATACCCGAAAAGAATGCAGGCATCGCAGATGTGCCAGATAGTCCCGACGTTTCCCTTTCGAACCCTGGGTCGCAAGAGGCAGATGTCTTGCGAAACAATGTCCGATCCAAATTTTCTATACAAACCAAAGACCCTTATTCTTTACAAAATAACATTCCAAGAATGAATTTTAATATTGAAATAGAAGACGACACACCCGATTTTTCACATTTAATAACACGTGAAGATCCTATACGCCTAGACATGGGAAATGATAACCCGAGTAGGGAAACAAATAAATTCGAACAACCAGATGATACTGCATCCGGTAGTGCTGATAAGAGATCCGAGAGTGATGAAGAAGCATCACCTCAAAGCAGTCAGGAGAAAAATGAAAATGTAAACGATATTAAATTCCCGAGGATTAATATAAGATTTCGGGATTTACATTATGACTTTAAAAGAAATCAGAAATAATATTATTGATACACTTATTATTAAGACAAATCGCTAGAATAAAATTACATTTATTTATTTTTGTCAACCCTACTTACTTACTTTCAACCTACCCCTACGGGAAAAGGGCGTGACGTTAGTCTATCTAGTCGGGCCCTCAACCCCCACTTTATTATTTAATTATTGTGTTACGATTTTTACTTTATTTTCCTCACAAATGTGTCACAAAGCGACGTTAGAAACATGCAAACGTTATTTTGGTAATTACGCACTCGGTTTCTGTCCCGTGTTATAGAATAGAACTTGCCAAGACTTTTCGAGAAACGGGTTGAATAGGGAAACTTAAAAAGTCGATGAAGCCGCGGGCAAAAAGGTAACAGGTAATTATATATTCGAAAACGACTGTTTTCGAATATGTAATTGAAACATTACGCTATGAGTGTAGATAAAAAAATTGATTGATGAACCAACTCTTTACTTCATGCTCCTACCGCATGGCATGCATGTATGCGGTCTTGCCACCACACTTAAACATTTAAAAAAGTGATTGTTAGTAACATTTGTGTTAAATTCAGAGGTGTGACCGAAAAATAATCTTTAGGAAACGTTGCACTGGCTGCTTCATAGTTTTGATTAAAGAAAGCAGCGGAAGCAGCCAAAAAGACAAAAAATACCGATATGGAGTATCTGAGATGCCAAAAAGCTTTTTGCCTCAACTGTTTTAATAGTTTTCATTAAAAAGAAGCACTTGAATTAAAATGTTATTGTTTTAATTTACCCACTTTGTGATTGTCGGATACTGGCAACCGCAATACAAAAGTCAATCCTAATTTTACATCAACTTTTTTTAAGTTCGTTTGTCACACGTTTGGCGCGAGGTGATAAACTCGCACATGTCTAATATTGCAAGCCGTTAAACTTGTGAGGAACTCATGACCCATTGATGGGGCATCCATGTACGATGAGTAACTCAAAATGCCCCTCCGATGGGCTATGCACAGTGAATGTATTAAAATTCCACTCCGAAAAATTTTAGATTTGGTTGTGGCGGGACTTCAGAATAGTCCGGCAGATATGTGAAAAAATTGTGCATTTAATGATAGAAGCATACAATTTTGCTGATGAACAAGCCATCTCAAATTTTGCCTTTTACAGTAATGGCGGACATTTAAAATGGCGGCTTCAGAGAGTTTGATAAATTCTACCTTTAAATTTTCTTAGATGATGTTAAATGATAAATAGTAAAATAGTTGCAAGTAATTATTTTCCTGTGCGTAATAAATTTTAATATAAAAAACTACACACTTTGTTCATAATGTATTACTAGTGAACCTGGCGCGTTTTCGTTCGCGTACACCTACTTTACCCTTACCTACCCTTTTTTTACTTACTTATATACCTTCCTCATGAATTACTCTATCTATTGTTGAAAACCGCATTAAAATTCGTTGCGTAGTTTATAAAATCTAAGCGTACATAAATACAGACGGTGGGAAGGCGCTTTGTTTTATACTATATACGTATATATAGACATAAATACTTAAATTATAACATAATTTGCTTAAATAAAATGTTTAACGAAAAAATTAAAAGTACGGTACCATGAAAGTGTAAGTGAAGTGAAAAAGTGAGAATGGTTACTAACTAGCTTTTTTTTTTATATTATACAAGGCAAGCATTTGACCGCCATCTCACCTGTTGGTAAGTGACGATGCGGTCGAAGATGAAGCATGCTCGTCTTGGAACAGCCTGTTCACTCCAGCCTTGAAGGCATCCAGATTATATTGATCAGGAAACACACTCGCAGGCAACGCGTTCCACTCCTTAGCCGTACGCATTATAAAGGTCGAGCCAAAGCGGCTCGTGCGGATAGCTGGAATTTCCACGACATAAGGATGAAGATGATCGCGTCTCCCGATGGCGGAAAGGGGCCGGCGGAATGAGGTCGTGCAGCTGCTTCGCACACTCTCCGAAATGTAACCTGTAGAAGACCGACAGACGCGCAACCCTACGCCGATGTTCGAGGCTCTGCAGCCTAGCCTTAACAAACTGCAGGTCACAAATTATCTTCTTTGCACGTTTTTTAACCGAATCCAAAGCCGCTAGTTGATATTTGGCTGATCCATCCCAGAGGTGGCAGCTGTACTCCATGCAGGATCGGACTTGTGATTGATATAACTGAAGCAACTGCTTTGATGTAAAGTACCGTCTAACCTTCGAGAGGACACCAAGCTTTTTTGCTGCAGTCTTAGCCTTGGATTCGATGTACGGACCGAAGTTGAGATTTGCATATAGCTCAACGCCAAGAATCTGTAGGTTGTCGGTAATTTCCACAGGAACATCCCGAAAAGTTGGAGTTAAATGGAATGGACTCCTTTTGGCGGAAAACAAACACGCCTGTGTTTTAGTTGCGTTGAACACCACCAGATTGGCTTCACCCCAATCAGAGACTGCCTTGAGAGCTTTGTCCAAACGATCAACCATAGCCTCTCGACAAGACTGAATATCGTCCCTGCTGGCTTTTGCCTCTGACAGATATCTATCCGTTACTGTGCTGTCGTCTGCGTACCCAAAGGTACCTGGTACAAGCAGATTGTTAATATGCAGCAAGAATAAAGTCGCGGACAGTACCGATCCCAGAGGAACTCCCGCGTCGATAGCCTGAAGATTAGACGAGTAGCCATCGATAACTACACGGATAGAACGTCCACTCAGAAAATCCGATATCCAGGTGCAAAAGCCAGCAGGAATACCAAATGAAGGAAGCCTGCTTAAAAGGCCCGCATGCCAAACTCTGTTAAAGGCCTTGGAGATATCAAGAGACACAGCAAGGGCCTCGCCATGTCTCTCAATGGCCTCACTCCATAATTGTGTGGCATACACCAGAAGGTCCCCAGTAGACCAACCACGGCGGAATCCGTACTGGTAATCGCTGAGGAGATCGTTACCTTCAAGATGCGCAAGGAGTTTGTTATTCAGTGCACGTTCCATAATCTTACAGAGTATGGAAGTGACCTAAATAGGGCGGTATTGATGTATTCGTACTTCTGCCATAACGCAGTCAGCACGGGGTGAGATAGGTGGTGTTTTTCCTGCAGTATCCAAACGCGAACTCGCCGCGAAAAAATAAGCAAGCAAATTCGCTTTCTCTTCAGCAACATGGGCCAATGTTCCGTCTGGCTTCAGCAACGGTGGCAACGAAGATTGGCTGAAATTAGATTCGACCGCTTTTGCCAAAGACCAAAACGCCTTACTCCCAGGAGGGTAAGAGGCCAGATTGGCGCCAATCCGGCTTATGTGGTCGAATCGAGCCCTGCGTAGTGTCCTTTTGCAAGACTTGGCGGCGAGGTTA
This sequence comes from Blastobasis adustella, assembly GCA_907269095.1. Taxonomy (NCBI): domain Eukaryota; kingdom Metazoa; phylum Arthropoda; class Insecta; order Lepidoptera; family Blastobasidae; genus Blastobasis; species Blastobasis adustella. The sequence continues at coordinate 8,604,643 of OU026132.1, forward strand.
AAGGCTCTCTTCAGTTTGCGAGTATCCGGAGACATATGCGCTCGAGCCTCAGCCCAGGCAGAGTATGCTGCCCGCTTCATCACTTCAGCGCGACTGCACTCAGCACTAAACCATGGACGAGACCTGCCGTTCATCGCTACGTCAGAATACGGAATAAAGTACTCCATACCCTGACGCATAACCGCGGTAACGGCTTCAGCACAATTCGACGGATCGCCCGAAGAGAAGCATGCCTCCCGCCAAGGATAGGACGAAAAGAAGTGGCGCATCTCATCCCAATCTGCTGACTTGTATCGCCACACCCGTCGGGGGTTGCATGGGGTTTGCTCGGGTGGGGAATAAACGGATACAGATTTCACCAGACAGTGATCGGATGTACCCAGCGGTGCAGAAACCGATACTGAGTGCCTGTCCGGATCTGTTGTCAGCAGAAGGTCTAAGCAATTGGCGGTATGGGAGTCAACATCAGGTACCCTCGTGGCACAGTTTACCAGCTGTCTCTAGCGACAGAGCTAGTTTACGCGCCTCTCTCCCAGCATGATTAGTCACCTGGTAGGGGAATAGCCACTCTTGGTAGTGGGCATTAAAATCCCCCAGAATGACTAACTGCGCCGCAGGGTAACGCTCCCTCGCTTCATCCGCCACTTCTATGAGATGGTCACAAAATCGAGTTGTCTCCTGATCCCCGCTGTGCGATCGATAAACGCAGGCATAAAGGATTTGCACTTGACCTGTATCCACCAGCAACCATAAAATAGAGAAACTAGACCCCTCAAAGCTCCTTAGACGCCGAATGCAGATGTCTTCGCGAGCGTACACACAGACTCCGGCACGAGGTACAAACCTGTGCTCGAGAGTATACCCTGGGTAGCTGAGGTACGCCGCGTCAGCCGGACATCTGATCTGCGTCTCAGTGAGGAACAGCAGCTGCGGTTTTTCAGCGACTACAACTGTCCAGACCCATCCTCCTAGATGGCTACTCCAGACATCGCAACGGAACACGGCTGGGCCGCTTAGCGCCGCATTCGCCTGGAGGGTGGTGACCAGCCACGGCCGAAGCCTACCACCGGAGAGACTGCTGTCCATTTCGCACTACCCGGGGATCACGTAAATCGTTATTGATCCTAAACGGTCATTATAAATGAAAAATGGTATAAGAAACTTAATAATGATTTTTCAATACCTATTCAACGATACCCGACCATGACATAGTTTGTCGACAATTATTTTTTTATTTTTCACAAAATGGCGGCTGGTAGTCGCCATATTAAATTTTGATCAATTTCAATTCTTCAGTGCCACTCGCAAGATTAGGACATAAGAACCATCACATTCGGCTCACGCGTTTAGTCTCTACAGTGCCACAAAGGAACAAATACATACATGCATAGACTGATACTGATACTAACGAGCTTCCCGGAACCTAGTCTTCTGTGACAACGTCATTTTTGATAGATTCGGTTTTTGACAAATTTTCAATCCCAATTAGTGACGGGCCGGTCAATTTAATTATTTCAATAAATAAAAAAATAAATATCACAACAAATTCACACACTGCCATCTAGCCCCAAACTAAGCAAAGCTTGTATTATGGGTGCTAGATAACTGATATACTACTTAAATACTTTTAAATACATTCTTATTATACATAGAACACCCAGACCCGTAACAGAAATTAAAATTCATCATTTCAATTTCTGCCCGGCCGGGAATCGATCTCGGGACCTCTTGCATGGCAGACCGGCATGTTGACCATTGAACCACTCAGGTCGTTTTTATCACATTGTCTACTGGCAATATTCATGCCCGGGCATTATCAACAATGCCCTATTATCCATAATATTCATATTCCATAACAACTTGGACACAATCAGCCACTCCCGTTTAGGTTTGGAACAAAGTTATAATCAAACATTATATGTATAATGAAATCATCATCATCGTCATGCGTCGAAAGACGTCCACTGCTTGACATAAACCTCGCAAAGAGATACAAAGGCCGGGCCTGTGCTACAACTAGAACCTGCGGTCTTTACCAGGTTATCGGTCCACCTTGTGGGAGACCTACCCACATTGCGTATACATCACAAAGTCTATTAGAATCTTTAAGGAAGGTTATCAGGGGATCAAATGAAATCAAATATCATGTTTATTCATCAATTAGTTTATCAGAATCGTCGAGAAAGGTAGGCAAAGCTTCCTCGCAGGACTCATTATCTCTCTTGAAGCACTGTTCGCGTACCAGGATCAAGTCGTTTTCGCAATCACACATGAAGCAGGCGTCCATTATTCTCCCTGGGAGGTAGCAACGGTACTTGGTTTGTTGAGAATTATCTGTATCTATAAAATAAAAACATATTTAAAAATATCTACCTGGATGAGCTCGCTTAACTTTCCCTTTGTTTTCCATTTGATTTTTATGTTTGAAAAGAGATTAATTAACGTAATCCTAATGCAATAAATACTTTTTAGAAACGCCTAGGTACCTAATAAGAAAAACTAAATAATAAACGAAAAATTTCAAATACTACTTCTCATAAATATTATAGAAGCAGCATTTCTGTGTATTGGGTTAATTTTTTATAATTTGTTTTGTAGAATATTTGTACAAAGTTTCAAGTGAATCCACTGAAGGAATAAAAAGTTGTAAAGAAACTTCCACTCCCTATTTCACCACCATAATCTCCAAAAATCTAAATACATACTAAATACGCCGAATTTCAAGATTCACCCGTGTACCAATGCATTCTATATGAAATTTTATTCACAATTACGATGCAATATATTTTCGCAAGTACCTAATTCAATTAAGAAGTACCTAATTCCTACTGGCAGCTATGCAACTTCGTGAGATAAAATATTTTGATCTCCCTGCAGTTAAAGCAAAAATCTATGTAGGTACGATTTCTGATAAATTGAAAAACTACCTGTAAAGTTGCTATATCTTCTGGCGAAGTTCGCTTTGGGAAATGCTTGTTCACAATACTCGTTCGTTGGCAGTGATCGACAGAATAAATCGGTGTCTCCCGGAAATGGACAGATGCACTGTTTACATCTGAAAGATTACAATGCAGATAAGTAAGATCGCCATCCTCTGGTCACCCTGTTTAGGATTAGTTCCGGGAAATTTATTAATGGCACTACCTATATCAAATTAAGCGCCACAAAATTTATAACCCCAGAAATATTTTTTGTCTGTGTTTCCAAAAGGCGCATGTGGTGCGCAATATAGCATAGGTAATGTACCTACATTTCCCAAGGACAATAATCCAAAATTTATATATTTAAATAACATTCCTACCAGTTTTGGAAGTAACTTCCGTAATTTCATGCGATAGAGCTTTAGAAATATCAGTTATATGTATAATAATAAAAATACCTGTAGATAAAAATGCTTCCAGGTTTACAAGACAAACGCCCCAAACCCGTCATATTAATAGTTGGGCTGCGGTCAATCACAGTTTTATCTCCCTTCTTCTCAGCTTCACCTCGCTTCTTATCATTTCTTGTGTGTATTAGTTTCATGGGAAAAATTATTTTGCTTTCGCTATCCAATTGCTGCATATAAAATGAAATCGTCTTTGTTTTAGCTTTTTACTTAAATATTAGGGAGAAAACAAACTTATACCTATAGATGAAAATATACTAAGACCACGATAAGACCGAATCGCTTTAAAAAGAAATTAAATTAAAATCTCTGTATTGCAATTATTTTAACGTCATAGAACGTCATTCATAAAAGTCACAACAATTTGATTTCTGTAGGAAAAATATTATTAAATAAGGACAAAACAATTAAAAAGGAAGTGCGGGAGATCATTTTCAGTGCGATTAATAATTTAGACAAAGTAAAAGTACAAGTTCAAGCTAACAGTGACCAAATAACTAAATGTTTACAAGAAGGACTGACAAGGACAGATTATCCCCAGATTATTGCCACACTTTATAATTTTTACTAATGTCAGTCAATACGGACTTATCGTGGTCCTATTATAAGCGAGATTGTGTTAACTCTCTCGTCATTTAGTCAAATGATCCGAACATAAGCGTCCTCAAAGACTACATTTGTTAAGAATGTAGGTACTGTTTAATTAAGTTCTCAAAAGCTTTAACGTAACCGAAAACTTACCTGTTCTTCAACATTATTATCATCTGGTTCATCACACAGTATCGGGGAGCATTCTGCATATATACGTAGTCCCATATCCGGGCAGACACACAGCTTACAGCCTACTGTGAATTCTTCTCCAGGAAAACAGAGCTCCAAATTCCTGGTTGCGTCCTCCGGCACCTGGTTACCCAATAAACTTTCGGAGAGTTGGAATATCTTCTTCCACGGCGCCAGATCCATGCAAGTGTAGTTGGTGCAGGCCCTCTCTGCTTTATTACCGTTAGGCGGGCACACGCAAACGTTACATTCGTCACTGAACAGTTGGCCAGAGACACAGTCATTTGTTCTCAAGTAACTTTTCTCACAAGGATTCTTTGTACACATTGCGACGTTCTTCAAACCATTTTTAGGGCAGAAGCACACGTTACAATCAACTTCGTAATAAACTAGAGGTTCACAAGTAAACTGATCACTCAAACGCTGCTTTGAATCGGGACAGTCATTTTTAGTGCAAACTAAATCACTTGATAAACCGTTGTCAGGGCATATGCAAAAATTACAATCTTTTTTTATAATGGAGCCTGAATTACAATTCTGTGCCACCTCTACGTGCGGTACTACAGAGCTAGCTTTATGTGTGTCTTGTACAATTTTCTTTATTTCACAATCATCAAAAGTGCACCATTTCGGATCGATTTGCCCCGATCGATTACAAAAACATGTATTACAATCAAACTCGATAAATGTGTGAGGTTCACATTTTACTTGATAATCAATAGTTACCGAACTTTGTAATGAAGTACTTGTATTGTCTTTCGCCCCAAAAGATGTACAGATATTTGAGGCTCTATTGCCTTTAGGACATATGCATACCTGATCATTATAAATGTATATTGATTCTGGAATACAACCTTCGTTTTTTGTTATTTTAATGGAATTCGTATCTAAAAGACCATCATTCGTTTCAATGTCCTTCATAATTACATCGAGAACCTCTAGTTTGCTTTCGTAAGAGCATGCTTTTGTACAGTACTTCTGAAGTGTGTTACCATTCTGAAGACACAAACACTCAGTGCAAATAGGAACTATCTCACCACTCTTACAGGATTTTTTCTGGTCATCGTATTTGAAATCGGGTACGCATTCAAGTTCTATACAGGAACTGTTATTTATCGTGCCTGACATTGTACAATCACAGTACAGACACCGTGGTCGAATAAAAGCGTGTGGGAAACAAGTGATGTTCCTGCTCATTATAGTACTTAATTGACGAAGAGCAGTTGTCTCGTTGCAAATTGCTTTGGTACATATAGATGCATCAGCCACGCCACTGTCTGGACACCGGCACACATTGCATTTCCGGCGAAAGTAAGTGCCAGGTACGCATTTTTGTAGATCTAGGATCTTATGATCATTGCATGTCTCGACGCACATATTGGCCAGGAGAAAGCCGTCATTGGTACACAGGCAGCGCAGGCAAGGGAATATGTACATAACTTTTGGTATACATATTATTTGATTACGTTGTTTGGAGAAATCAGGTTGGTTGAATAGGGTGCAGGATGGGTCTCGGGCGCACCGAGCTTCGGACATTTTTCCTGATGCTGGGCAGACGCATATGTTACAGTTGATGTAGTAAGTCTTGAAGGGTGTGCACCACTCGTCCTCGGGTCGGTAGCTACGGATCGAATTCGTGTCCTGCCCACTAGCAGCGCAGTCGTCCTCATTGCACAAGAGCTTGCCATTTTCTTGACATATGCATTGCTTGCAGCCTTGGGAGATGATTTTGCCGGGATTGCATTCCTGTTGCTTGTCGATTACACGGCAACTCGATTCGCTCCATTGGCCAATGTTGTTGCAGTAGCAGGTTTTGTCATTCCATATGAATTCTGTGTTCGGTACGCATGGCCCTGTGATAAAATATTTTTTTTTTTATTGGTTATTCAGAAAACACAATGATGAATTTTAAAGTTAATGGAGTGAAGGTAATAATTGTAGGTAATATACCTACCCCTATTTCTGAAATGGGTGCTCACTCAGAGAGTTCCATAGAAACAAAGAATAGAAATAAACATAGCATTTTTTTATCTCTCATCGAATTTTTTTAACTCATCATCGAAGAATTTTTTTAACTCGTCATAGAAAATTCGTTAAGTTTGTAGTTGGTAAAATATATATATATATCTTATATATTGTTCCAATGGACTAACCTGATGAGATTTAGGTACCCCGAGGACAAAGCTAATATATACAGTCTTGGAACCCGTCCATTTAATTATAAAGTTTACATTATTAGATCTGTCTTCCCTCCCCAAAATGTGAAAAAACAAAATAGAAAATGGCAAGCAAAGCCAGAGATCGGAGGAAAATGTATCACAGACTGTAAAGACAGCCTATCGGCCTACCCAAACCGTATGTATGTAGGGTCGAACTACGAAACAGCAGATAAAAATTCAAGACAAAGATAAGGATTTTATAAAGATTCCTACACTAAAAAGTTGGTTATTAAAGAACCTATTAAAGAACCTACTTAAAATCCATGTAGAAGATGACATCATCTTGGCGTTAATGTCCCGGTTGTGCTCTCGAGAACGAGGGCCCGGGGTCCGCCTTGACCATGATTCATGATTCCAAGATTTGCCAGGTCAGGTAACTACAGTGGAGCGACTGCCATGTGACCTCCATGACCCTGCTACCAGGGGAACCTGACCAGATTGGATCATGGTTACACATCCAATCGCCTGAATGTGCAGGTTTGTACATAATGTACATAATATACATAACTCAGAAAACAGTCATTGTTACATGGCCGCAGCGGGATGTAGGAGATGACATGAACGTAACTAAAGAACACTTACCAAGGGATACAACGATTAATAAAAATCGTGATAGTGAAATTAAGAATATTACAACCATAAACATGTTAAAATCAAGTAGAAAAACAAATAGTTCCTTTTTAAAAAACGATTAGGTATCTAAATCTAATTTCACGGTTCGCATTTACACGTCACGACATTAACAAGAAAATCTTAAAATAAATTTCCGTTTTCAATTTGATTCCCGATTTTTCTATAAAAATTTAAATTAGAATTTAACGTTTGAATACACGTTGCAGAATTTCAATTAACTGCTGCACCTAATATTACAAGTACAGAATGGATCATCAAAACATAACTTAAAGCAATTGCGTCAATCCTCTTAGTTCATTGAAGTTTAGAAGAACTCGTACGCATACGTTTTATTAGCATAATTCCTTCCACTTAGTTTATTTAAGCGGGGCTTCCACTACGATACTTATAGCGATTTTTCTAAAGCCTTTTTAATGCTATAACTAAACTGTAAAGGTTCCAAACTATATCGTCAAACACATTAAATAAATTAAACATGTAATAAAGTCCATCGGACGGACGGACCAAAACCAAAGCCGTTCCTGCCACATGCGACATAATTTTTATTTTATTTATTTATTTATCTTCATCCTATCTATCCTTACTGGTATCACCTATAGCGATACATAAGTAATCTATATGTTACAGTCAAAATCGGAATTTAGTTACAACGCGATTCCTCTAATTAAAATTAGTTCTAACTAAATGCCTTTGTTACAACTAGAATTTGGTGCTGATCAAAAATTAATATAAGTTAAAAGTAGTTTTATCCAGTCAAACGTGTTATGTAGAAATGATCCGCTTAAAACTGGCCAGGTGTCCTCAGTTGTCGGAGATATCACTGAATAATCTGCTTTCGGTCCGTCATTAAATCGATATCATTTAAGTCAGACTATTAGGGATTCGCCATGTAAATTTAATGTGTACCCTTGCGAAGAGCCCCTCTGTCTCCAGGAAGATGTCCAGCATTTCCCCCTATGATTATTACTTCCATAACTAAGTCCTCCATAACAACGTTGAAATTAGTTTTTGTGATATTATGCTAGGCCCTAGATTTGTCTTCGTACATATCTTCCACTATATCATCCGAGTATGACTTGGTCGGTGCGTATACTTAGACCTATATGCTATAGTGTTTTGATAGCCGAAGAACCAGGTACGCTACCCTGGTCGACACACTGGTGATTACTTCAACGTTGTTAGCAAGCGCCTTATGGACGAGGAACCCTATAGCCTCCTGGGGTTAACCCCCTCATCAACTATGTGACCCATTTTTGTTGGCGGAATAATGCAAAAATCAGAATTTCCATAGATTTATTTCAAAGAAATATGAATGTTTGAATGAATGAAAGAAATAGGTACAAAGTCTTCCTTATTTCCACTTCTGGCCACTACGAGCGCTGCGATCGATTATATTACCCCCACCCCAATCTAATATTTCCCACTCAGTGAAAATTGTACGTATGACGTTGTTGTACCCGGTGTTTTACCACACTTATCGATTTTATTTGGCGCAACAAACATTTTTGCGAATTCGTAATAGCGTCCCAGAATAGTAAATTTTGGCGCAATTTAGTGCTTGAGTAAGTGACTGATATGCAGTCGAATGTGTAGATCTCTTACAAAATATTTATTAAACGCAGTACTCCGTAACAAACATTCCGGTGGAACCAGAATGAAAATGTCTTTGTAACCTGAGATACCTATAGTCATTAAGATAGACAAACAAAAACATCAGGGTTGTTATCTGGGGAGCAGAATGCATAGGCGCGGCATTCGTAGTCGCCTGATGTCAAAATTATAATCAAATTTTAATTGCCAACTGAAACGGCTGTCTAGAAGATCAGCATTATATTACAATAACGATGAAAGTAAAGATGGAAAGAGAATACAGAGATTTTCATATCACGATTAAATCGGAATATTTTGAAGAAAAGTTAGGTCAAGAATACCCTACCTACTAAACTAAACCGACGTCTATATTTAAAAAGGTTGATGAATATGAAAGAACCGAGAGAGGTCTGTCAGGACGCAGCAACAAACGAGCAGAGAGCCCACCTGAGGTTGAGCGGTAACTGTCGCCCATAATATCTACGCTTCATGCATTTAGGGTGAAGGCAACAAAAATGCAGAACCATAGGTGCGTTGTTCCTATGAGGACTATTGGACTTTATTGTCAATGGGGTCTCTGAAAAGGAAAAGGTGTGATATATGTATACATACATATATCACGCCTTTTCCCTTTGATTTCCATGAATGCTTCTAAGCTCTATAATCATTACATCTCTCGAAGCACCTATAAAAATCCACGCTTGAAATATTACATAATTCCAGCTACATTTTATATGGCTTTGAATAATTCGGTTGATTGAACATGGTAACTCGATTCACTCGATTGCCTACGTTATTACAATAGCAGGTCTTATTATTCGATTTCAGTTCTGTGTTCGGCACACACGTGCCTGCCTTAAAAAATTATGTAAAATTGAAGTAAGAATTACTATCGCCCACAATGAAGAACTTGCAAAAGGCCATGTAGTCGAATCAATGAAGATGGATTAAACTTAAGGCACTTACCAGCGGATACAACGACAAATAAAAATCGTGATAGTGAAATTAGGAATATCACAACTATAGACATGTTCAAATCTGGAAGAAAAACAACTTGTTCCTTTGCTATAACGATTAATATCTCAATGTAATTTCACGGTTCGTATGTACCCGTCATGACATTAAACGGAAAATCTTAAAAAATGTTCTGCTTTTAATTTTGGTATCGTTTTTTTAGTGTAAGTGGTACTATTAATTAGCTCACGTTTATGCACACGTGACAGGATTTTAATTACCTCCCGCAATCTATTAACCAAGGACAATCCTTTCAGGGTCGATTTCTCGAGCACTGTTAATATCGAAATACTTAGAGTTTCGCCCAAACACTTTTAATTGGGTATTTCTGGGTTGACTAGTGAATTTGGTGAATTCTGTTGTAGTTCACAGTATTTCGACAGTTTACAATCTAACGTATTTGACTACATTAGATTAGAAACTGGCAGCTGGCAGCAATCTAACGGTGACATATACAAGAGTTGTTTTTTCACACATGCTTTGTTTTTCGTTATTATCTAACGCTTAATATTACGTTTCATCATCATCATCATTCGAGCGGTCAGTCCCGGCTTCTATCTGGGTCCGCTTTCCCACTCATTCTGTTCCATTTCGCCCGGTCTTGGGCATCCTCGCGTCGTAAGCCATCCGACTCGCATCCGACTTAGCGATGTCAATCCGGAAGATTTAGGTACCAATTCCTCACGTATCCCTGGGGCTTAAGCAACACGTGACCAAACCAGCGAAAGCGAAGGCAAGCTCCTTCAATCTTTTCCCCGACATCTCTCACTCCAAGGCTGCCACGGATGTACTCGTTACACACTCGATCAAGTCGCGTAACGCCACACATCCACCGCAGCATGTTCATTTCATTAGCGTAGATTTCGTGAACGTGCTTTGTCTGCGCTGGCCATGCCTTTCCAGGCCTAATTATGCCCTTTTATATTAGGTCTTGATATTTGTTGGGATTTTAGGGTCACATAACATAGGTGACCGTCGTGAGCTCCCACTATTTGACCCAAGCTGCAGAGATTCGGGACTTGACATCGGGGCTGATATCGCCGGACTCGTGCACAGAATATCTGTTTTCTGACGATTGATAGTTTCAAGATCCGCGCTGCAGCTAGCCATATACTCTGTTTTGGCGACGTTCAGCTACAAACCACCGTTTTCTCCAACCAAGCACTTCCTTCCACATTTACTCACCAGTACGATGTCTTCAGCGTATTTCATAAGCCAAGGAAGCATTTCCTTTGATTCCTCAACATCCGCTGAGAGGACATCATGCACAATTCAGAACAAGTAAGGGCTCAGCACTGAACCCTGGTGAACACCTACGGTAATCGGAAAGGGATTATAGACTACGATGGTTTTGACGTCGGCTGCAGTGTTACCGTCCTAGATAATCTTAATGTAAGCCACAGCTACAGGCACAGACTTTGATCTCAGAGCCCACTAGATTATGTCCAAGCGCGGATCCACCGTTGTTGGCATGATGGGCATGCCCACAAACCTAATCGAAATCCAAGGCTAATGTTGTTCAGAAAAGTTAAAGTACGGTGCCAGAAATTTAATTTTATTTGAAAGCTTGGCTGTTGTTGGCAACAAAATGCCGTTTCTAAAAATGGCGCCACTTAGTTTCCGTTATGGCCACCGGGTCAGATAAGTGTGTGGCGTTGTATTATCAAATCATTCGTCAGCACAAGATTTTGTTTGATGGCACAGTGACATCTGAGTGACAAGAAGATAAGTAATTTGCAAAATGTCTAAACCTTGGTGCGCGATTTTTGTTGTAATCACAGACATAACAGACTAAACACAAATCACAAATATTCCCTGGTCGCTCGCTCCACAATGATTATGAATCTTGCTATCCCGTTTTTTCATCCATTGGAATAAGTTCGCGGAAAATGACGTGCGCAATGTTTTGAACGTTCGACATATTGCTCGAGCGCCTAACGACCTGACGTTTCTTTTGAAACATCGGTGTAAATTTTATAATTTCCTAATAAAATCGAAATCAAACCATGTAAAAGATTGTAATTTTGTGTATAATTTAGTGCACATTTATGTGAAAGCGCAAAGTATGGAAATACACCTGAATTATCCTTTCACCGGTAAGTAAACATTCGTGGTCGCGGCGGATCGAAATAAATTTTAGAAATTGTGACAAAAATATGCATCGAAATAGTGTGAATTTGCAATAATTGAAATGCTTTACCTTAAAACAACATGCCATTAGAGATAGATTTAAAATTATTGGCAAATTGAGCAATATTTCGGTGTCTAAATAGGTACGAAAATATTTTGATGCTAACAGGGTCGGACTTAGTATTTATTGTATAGTATTTTATTACTCAAATCTTGTGAATAGCGGTCCACAATTTTATATGTATCAGGGTTCCATACTAAAAATGTACCTAGATGACATTGTAAATGTTCAGCCATTATATGAAACAACGGATTGATCGCGTATTTACGTTTATTTACATAAATATTTGTTTTTCTAGTTTCCTAAAGACCAGACATGGTTATGTCTGGGTTGCAAATTGGAAGTGCTGCTTTGTAAACATTTTGAAGAACAAGATAATAATTAGATGCAAGTCCCTTCTGTCCTGCTGCACCAGCATTATATGGTTTTTTACTGAAAATAAAGAATATGCTGCTTGTTTAATATATTAATGTATCTATCCTTTTCATTATTCTTTTTTTCTTGACTATGTCCTCTAGAGGGCATCATATTAAATTTGTGAAGTCACATAGGCCAACCTGTGAACAATGAAGATGCTTCTAATTATAAGTAAGTAGGTAGGTACCTACTTAGATTATAATTTATGAGGCAACAAATAAACATGAATACCGGTCAAAATCATAACCCTCCTTTTTGAAAAAGCAAGCACTGCCGATTCACGGTATGTAGGATCGAGAGATCGAAAAGACGGTGGTAGGTATCAGGGCATGGCTTTGATTTACTAGACACCTTACCTTTTATTATAATGTCAATATTAAAATATAAGGACAAGTTTAACAAAATTGCATAGTCACCTGGAGCAAGTCAGATTTGTTTGTGTTCGTTACGAGTAGAAAGTCGTAGCAAAATATAACTCATGATGAGTTATATTTTGCTGCAGATGGGCTGCCTTGTTCCGTCCCTGCATTTGCATTAGTGTGTGTGTTATAGAGATGTGAGATTATCCTTTTCTACTATCCTAAATGTAAATGCAAAAGTTCGAAGGGATGGATGTTTGTTTAGTCCTTAAATTACTGAACTGATTTTCAAGAGCAGTAATATAGCTTAAAGCCCGGAATAGCCCCAAAGCCATAAATGATCCCAAAGTTTATTTATTTATTTATTTATTCATTTATTTGCATGCTACTTGGTAATACAATGATAGTAAAACTTAAGAAGAACAAGCATGTAGCACCCCGTAGGGGTACCGCAAAATTTAGAGAGGGCTTAATTATTATGGATAACTGGTAATGGTGTTAGTTGTTTAGTATATGTATCTGGAATGAAATTTTATTCTAAGTTAGTGGTTAGTTTGTAAATATAATATTCTAATTAAGTATTCCATTTCCACAATATCGCAAGCCCAGCATTAGAGACCATCGAGCAATTTCTTAAGCACGCTGAGGGAAATCAACCTTTAATACTATTTGTCGTATCTATTTATCTATCAGCGAAGAACTCATTAATAGTATAATAACTTTTTTTTATTAGAAATGTTTTTAATTGTTTTGTGAACGAACCTGTTGTCTCCAATATTTCAATTTCATTTGGGATACTGTTATAAATTTTTATAGCCATTATGTGTGCGCTGGAGGAAAAGATTTTTAACGTAGAGAAACGCTGAATTAATTTGTTTTGGTTTCTATTATTTATTTTTATTTATGTTTTGTCTTCGTCAAGTTCAATCCGGTTCATGGTCTGGAAAGTTATATACAGGTTGTTTGGTAGAGGGTTACACATAGGTGAACGGCGGATAGAAGGGGTCATTTACAAATTACTCAGCATAAATTGAACCAATTTGGGCTCAAGATTTTTTTTTATTACTTTTTTTTGTATTTTAAACGAAAAAGATAAGAAAAAGTTATCAACGCTTTTGATATACCGTTGGAAAGAGCATGAACTGCAGATGTTTATGTGAAATTAGAATCAATCTAATGCTAGTAGTTTTTTTTTAATCTAATACAAATTTTCCCTTAAAAATTTTTTTTCCTCATTGAGTAACTTTAGGACCTCATAATTTTTTTTCCCTTATTACTTGCACTAAATATCAATTTCATTAGAACACCTTGATAATAATAATTAAATAAAATTCATAACCTTAGCAGTTTTGTCCAAACTGGCACTGTTATTTAAGTTTAAGTGGTAAATTTTGACCTTTTTCGTTTAAAATACAAAAAAAATCATAAAAAAAAATCTTGAGGCCAAATTAGTTTAATTTATGCTGAGTAATTTGTAAATGATCCCCTCTATCCACCGTTCACCTATGTCCAACCCTCTACCAAACATCCTGTATAGCCGAATTTGCAGGCAAAAGCTAGTGTAGATACTTATAAAAATGTAGATACTTATAAAAACAAAAAATATGCTTTTTTTATTAATAACATTTTTACCTCTATAAATGTCAAAATTTCGATTTAGCGGGACCCGAGATAGATATGGGTAATCATCACAGCCCATAACAGTCCATTGCACTGGACTTAGGGCCTCTCCTACGAAAGGGGAGGTTATTGCCAGAATCTCCACGCTTGGCAGGCGGGTTGGAGATCGCAGTGCTATAAATATAGTAATAACATAACAAAACAAACATATAATAACAATGGAAAACGCTGCTGCCCATTCTCCAGTCTAAGGAGACTCTTGACCCTCGAAAACATTAGTCGCCTTGTACGACACCCGCGGTAGGTATGGGTATTTTTTATAAAATATTCTTCTACTGTCCATCCCCTATGTGACATATGGCAATATTCAGATCCCAAATTAATGCCGTGCCAAATGCCTTTGAGTAGGTAATTCAAAAAATGTTATAATACTGATGCCAGCCAATCCGCAATCATACATCCCACAAAAAAAAACATTAAAGTATTGCCAAAATGAGCATGTTGCTTTCAAAATGAAATGTTATCAAATCTCATGTAAAGTCAAACTCCTAATTTACTCCTAACCGTACAAAACCTTCATCTTAGCTCAAATTAGTAATTTGAACTAGTGGACAGAAATTAAGTCTGTGTTCCATTAGTAGTAGCTACTACAGCTCCAGAAGTACCTATAGACGATGAAATGAAGATGAATATTTGTAGAGTTGGAAGCTACTCTTTTCACTTTTTCGAGTCAATACCTATGCGAAAACTTTTCAAGATCTTATTCGCATGCTATACCTACTCGAAGACTCCAGGCCGAACAATCCTATCACCATTACACTTCGAAAACTTAGGATATACGCTGTCTGTTAAAATAACGGATCTAGATTTCTTACTCCTTTCCCGCATTATTGCTTTTTTAATGCAAGGCGTCTTAAGAGTTGTGCGATTTTCGGGAGTAAAGTTTTGTGTGATAGAGAGAGAAACACTTGAGCTTCTGAAATAAGCCGTACGCAGTGTTACGAGTTTCTTGTCGATTCCAAAGTTTTTGTCAATCAGTTGAAGATGACTCTCGACCAGGAAGACCTTCGACCTCAATTGATGACACTCGCATTCATAAAATTTGTGATCTGGTGCGGACAAATCGTCGTCCGACTGTCAGAGAACTTTCAGAAGTAGTTGGGATCTTAACAGGGTCGTGCCATAATATTCTGACCAAAAAGAGTTGTGGCGATGTCTCGCCACGAGTTGATGAGTTGTCACTCATTGTTGCTTCACCACGACAATACGCCAGCTCACGCAGCCTTGTCAATTCGCCATCTTTGTGTGGTTTGTCGTTGTGACGACCTGAGTGGTTCAGTTGGTTAACATGCCGGTCGCCACGTAAAGATTTCGGGTTCGATTTCCGGCCGAGCAGAAATTTAAATGATGAATTTTAATTTCTGTTATGGGCCTGGGTGTAGTATATTTAATAAGTATGTATTAAAAAAAAGTATATAAGTAGTTTATCAGTTATCTAACACCAATAACACAATCTTTGCATACTTTGGGGCTAGATGGCGCTATGTGAATTTGTCCAAGCATATTTTATTTGTGACAAAAGATAAATGACTGTCAACCAGATTCGCGCATTGCTATTTTTTTGTTACCTACTATAAAATCAGCGCTGAAAATACGATGTTTTGACACAATTGATGATATTAAAACAAATTCGTCACAGGAATGAAAGAACATTCCGTAAGAAGCTTACCAGGTTTGTTTTGCAAAGTAGAAACACCGCTGGGAAAAGTGTGTGAATAGAGGAGGACTATGAAGGGGACACAGGTCAATAATGTGAATTTTCGAATTCGTGATACTTATTAGTATTTATGTCTACCTATTTATTCTTGATTTAATGGATATGTAATTGTGAGAGGTCGTGATGTTTTCATATAGGTGTCGAAGTCGTCCTACCTCTGATATATGTATATCGTTATCGCCCAATTTCGCGAAACGCGAAACTGGGCAAACGAAGCGGAGACGAGTTGAGAGTGGGGCAATTTGGAGTTGGAAGTCGGAACGCCCGTGGCCAGATTCTGGCCGGCGTTCTGGAGAAAGAGGGACTCTTTATGATGAACTCATTTTTCGGGAAGCCGGATCATCGCAGATGGACGTGGGTTAGTCCCGATGGTGTCACAAAAAATGAGACCAACTTCATCCTATCTACGAAACGGCATATATTTAATGATGTTTCGGTGATCAATAGAGTAAAAATTGGCAGTGATCACCGCTTGGTAAGAGGCACATTGAATATTAATCCACAGCTGGAAAGATCGAGATTGATGAGGTCCACGCTCCGGCCTGTACCCATCCAAATCCAAAACCCCGAGAGATTTCAACTCGAATTACAAAATCGCTTCGAGTGCCTAGGAGAATGCGTCGATGTGGACGACTACAATAACAGGTTTGTGGAAACTGTCTATACGGTTGGGTCAAAGTTTAACAAAGCCTGCCGTACAAAAAGAACAAGCAAAATCTCTGACAATACCCTCAAACTCATGGAAGAAAGACGCGCAATTACTCTGCAATCCCCTGATTATGTCTCTCAATTTAGGCGACTTAATCGACAGATCTCCAAGTCTATGGCCGGAACTCCATTGGCGCGGTGCAGTGCACTGCGCGGCGCGCCGCGCGCTGCCATGTCACTTTGACAACCAAAGAAACGGTGGTGTTATTCTGGTTTTTCAAATTAGGCAACGTTCGCACGAGGGATTTTAAGTTAGGCAACGTTTGCAGTGCTTTTTCGATGCTTTTACGCGCGTTATTTGAAATGACTCGCATAATTATTGACAATATGTCTTCTCGACTGTGTGTTCACACCCAGGCGTAAAAAGTAAATGGAGATTTTTTATATCTGCCGACTCAAATGCAACCAAGAGAAACGTACGAAAAAGATATCATTCATTTAAACACTGAAACTGGATTAAACACTTTCAGTGCCGGCCCGAAAAATATTATGCAATTTTCAGATACAACATACAGTTTCTATAAATTTTTAATATGGTGCCAAACCTGTACGCCCACCACCACCACCACCACTATGTAAAGAAATTGGACCACCTCGATTGGTCTTCCTCGAATACTATGATAACTTTTCCGTTTTACCCGACTACGAGGAAGCCCAGGAAGGGTAGCTTTTTTTTATTATCAATAGGTTTGCATTTGATCTCAACTCACCTGATGGAAAGCGACGATGGGTAGTGAAGTTAACAGTCTATGTATGTATGAAGAAGCTACAAAGATTTGTCAGGACCGTAGCAAGTGGATCAATGTGGTATCTGCCTATCCCTACGGGAGAAAGGCGTAACCGAATGAATGTGTGTCATTGTTTGTTGTATCAATGAATGTTTATCCCGACAAACACTATCAATTCTATTTAGGAACTAGTGTTGTAAGACCAATAATTTTATAGTTATTACAGTTTTAAGTTTGACAGCTGTCATCCGAAATGTAGATCTCGTCGAGCACTATCATTTCTCTTTAGGAACTAGTGTTCTAGGACCAAAAGTTTCAGAGTTATTATAGTTTTAAGTTTGACAGCTGTCATCCAAAATGTAGATCTCGACGAGCACTATCATTTCTCTTTAGGAACTAGTGTTCTAGAAGTTATATTTTCAGAGCTATTAGTCTTAGTCAGCTGCCATCCGAAATGTAGATCTCAACGAGTACCAGCATTTCTTTTTAGAAACTTGTGTTCTAGAACAAAACATGCCTTATTTATAATTCGGGAGGAATTGAAAACAAAATGACGAAAGGATCACGAAAGCGAAACAACTACGTTAATGTTGCAGAATCACAAAAAGGGGCGGGGCTTACGTATCAGTGGTCAAAATTTCTTTGATGAGGTCGAATTCCTATTTCATTCATACGCGTTGAATCTGTACTAAAAAAAGAAGACAGATATATGTGTGTAAACTGTGTCACATAAGGAGGAGAGATTTGAACTGTTGGTAAAAAGAAACAGTCAAGTGTGACGTCTCATGTTGACATCTGCTGACAGCGCGCCGCACACTGCACGATGGGGCCAAATTGAAAAAATGTGGACAAAATTCATACAATCTGACATTTCGGGCTTGGATTGCGCGTTTTGCCCCATCATGCAGTGCGCCGCGCGGCGCGCTGCACAGTGGGACATTTCGCCCCCTGTGAATGTACTTGCATACAAACTGCTCGGCGTGAAACAAGTTTTGCCACATTGTGCAGTGCGCCGCGCGGCGCACCTCTTCAGTGTGTTCCAGCGCTATGACTCGCGATATACGCCACTTCAATACTATCAACATTGAGGTGGCGATCGAGCGGAATAAAAGCTCTAAAGTCTTTGCGAGAGATCTGTCGATTGGACAGAGCCAGCTGACGAGACTGAAAACGGATGACGGCAGAGTTGTTTCGACCAAGTACGAGGTTTTGACGGAAGTCGAGAGGTACTATGGACAGTTATACACGACAACACGGGCACCTGTTACCAGTATGGCAAAAGACCTCAGAGCCAAGTTGACCCGACACTACACCGAAGATATCCCGGACATCAGCCTGTACGAGATTAGTATGGCTCTCAAACAGCTCAAGAACAAAAAGGCGCCGGGTGATGGTGGAATTACGGCTGAGCTTCTGAAAGCTGGTGGCAAACCTGTGCTAATGTAAGACCCTTCAGAAGCTGTTCAATTCCGTAATCCTCGAGGGAAAAACGCCGGAAACATGGCACAGAAGTATAGTGATAATGTTCTTCAAGAAAGGTGATAAGGCTCTCTTGAAGAACTTCAGACCAATATCGCTGCTGACCCATGTCTCGCACGCACGTTTGATGACTTTCAGCCTCCCGAACAAGCCGGATTCCGAAAAGGTTTTAGTACCATAGACCACATACATACGCTGCGGCAGGTTATACAGAAGACCGAAGAGTATAACCGGCCATTATGCTTGGCGTTTGTGGACTATGAGAAAGCCTTCGATTCGATCGAAACTTGGGCGGTGCTCCAGTCTCTACAGCGGTGCCAAATTGACTATCGATATATCGAAGCACTGAAGGGTTTTTACGAAAACGCCACTATGTCAGTTCGTCTCCAGGATAAGACCACAGAACCTATTCAGCTGCAGCGGGGTGTTACACAAGGTGATGTCATATCACCGAAGTTGTTCACCGCTGCACTGGAGGATATCTTTAGGCTTCTGGACTGGGACGGACTTGGCATCAATATTAACGGAGAGTACCTTACTCACCTCAGATTTGCTGACGATATCGTAGTCATGGCTGAAACCCTGGAAGACTTGGGCAAAATGCTCGATGACCTCTGTAGTGCCTCTCAACAAGTAGGTCTTAAAATGAACATGGACAAGACGAAAATTATGTCGAATGTCCATGTTGTGCCTACTCCAGTGACAGTTGGAGGCATTCCACTTGAAGTTGTTGACGACTATTCATACCTAGGACAAATAGTTCAGTTAGGTAGGTCCAACTTCGAGAAAGAGGTCAATCGACGAATCTAACTCGGTTGGGCAGCATTCGGGAAGCTACGCCATATATTTTCGTCTCAATTACCGCAGTGTCTCAAAACGAAGGTCTTTGACCAATGTGTGTTGCCAGTGATGACTTACGGAACTGAAACGTGGCCGCTCACCGTGGGCCTTATAAGAAAGCTCACTGTTACCCAAAGGGCAATGGATAGAGCTATGCTCGGAGTCTCTTTGCGCGATCGAATCAGAATTGAGGAGATCCGCAAGCGAACCAAGGTCACCGACATAGCTCTAAGGATTGTCAGACTGA
Source organism: Blastobasis adustella (assembly GCA_907269095.1). Classification (NCBI taxonomy): domain Eukaryota; kingdom Metazoa; phylum Arthropoda; class Insecta; order Lepidoptera; family Blastobasidae; genus Blastobasis; species Blastobasis adustella. The sequence continues at coordinate 8,624,633 of OU026132.1, forward strand.
AGTGGCAGTGGGCAGGGCACATAGCTCGAAGATCAGATGGCCGATGGGGCAGTAAAGTTCTCGAGTGGCGACCACGTGCCGGAAGACGCAGCGTGGGTAGGCCTTCCACAATGTGGACTGACGACCTGGTAAGGATCGCAGGTACCAGCTGTATGCGAAAAGCACAGGACCGGCCTTTGTGGAGATCTCTGGGGGAGGCCTATGCCCAGCAGTGGGCGTCTTCTGGCTGATATGATGATGATGATGATGAAGCGAAACGTGGTAAGAACGTTTCGTACGTGGTAAAAACGTATTTCGTTGTTGGAATTGTCTGATAGGGGCCGTCATTTGTATTACAGACATTGGACTAAAAAGAATTATAGTCAGTCACAGAAACAAATTAGGTAATAGCTTTAGTTATTTCATATTGTTTTACGGTTAACGGATCGTTATTTATCGGACTACAATGAGCTCGGGGTTCTGAAGGATATGTCACTAAAGATAGAAACTTAAATATTTCCAAAGTTGCTATACCAGTCATGGAAAAAGAGAATTCGCAAAAACTAAAAATAAAATTGTTAATAATTGTAGTACTTTTAGCATAAAGCCACACCCACCCACTTCCACACTATACCCACAGGATATACCTTTTTTATATATTTAGGAAATACTACTGCCCCTTTTTCTTACTAGGCCATGGAATTTAATAAAACATCATTCAATTCAATTTGAGTTTCATTATCACTTAAGCGATTACTTTGACACCGTTTGATAGAATATCGTTCATCAATCATTTGTCGTCCTCCTCCTGTAGTAATAATTTCTGCTTTTGAATTTCGAACAGCTTCACCTCTTGGTGGGTAAGACAACCTTTTCCAGTGCAGCGAAGAGTACCGTCATCTTGGCAGTAACAATTGTTGCAATCTTGCCTGTAAATATGAAATCATCTCATAATTGCGAATTATTTAACATTAAACTAGGCAAGCATTTGACCGCCATCTCTAAGAAACGATGCAGCCGTATAATATAATATAATGGAACATTCACTTTGAAGGATAAGGTAACAAAATTACAGGCATGAGGTATTTTATCTTAGTACATACTATAGAGTATAATTGATTAAAATAACATTTATTCACAAACAACAATCCCACAATAATTTTATATGCCAAAAAATGTATCAGTATGTTCAATAACCATTTTTATGTATTTTTTAAACGTACGAGTATATAATGATTTTTCAGGTTATTTATTATATTATTGCACACATTCACATCATGTAAATAATATGTGTAATCATTTAATAAATTGCTGCCAACCCCGAAGTCCCCCGAAGAACCCCGTCTGCCGGACACCACGGCAGACTAGAATAGCACAAACCCCATACACTCGTGGGTGTCGTACAAGGCGACTAATGTTTTCGTTTCAAACGATCGAAAGTCTCCGTAGGCTGGAAAATGGACAGCAGCCTTTTTTCATTGTTATGTTTACAATACTGCGATCTCCAACCCGCCTCCCAAGCGTGGAGATTATGGCAATAAACTCCCCTTCTGTGGGAGAACCCCTAAATCCTGCAGTGGATTGTTATATGCTGTGATGATGATGAACCCTGACATCTGTCAACCCCGACTCCATCTAGTCTTGTCGCTACGACGACTTTATACTCTTTAGAGAGCTGGAGGCACGGAGAGAGAGCAGCCGTCGCCCGGTGTAACCAAGCGCAGACGCCTGCGCCAGCCTGCGCTTTGTTGCGCAGGGGCGGAGAGGCTGCCCTTTCCGCAGCGCTGGAGCCACTGCGTTCGTACTTTGTATGCTGCATGCTTGCTTGCATGCTGTATGCTTGCTTAAAGGATGCATCCTTGCTCGCACGTTATATGCTCGCTGGCGTGTATGTATGTATGTATGTAATCTCTTTATTGCATCAATTTATAACATTACAGGAAATAAAAACGCGTGCATACTGCATTCTGCATACTTGCTTGCACTTATGAGTTTGCCAAAAGATGATGGATTTCAATTATTTGTCATTCAAAATGTTTTGCCTACCCTTGCGCACTGGAGACCCAGATGATTTTTTGCCATCGTCATCTACACTTTGTGCCCTGTTTTGCAAATATGATGAAATGAAGCCGAGGGCACGTTCTCGAATGCCGTATGCTAAAAACAGAACTGGACTTACTTGTACACCATTTGCGGGATACATTTCTCGTCTTCACTGAGTACTTCTTTGTCTCCCTTGTCTTTCTGGCCTTTCTTTTTATTCTTTGGCTTTTTTGTAGTACTCGCATAATATCCATGTAACTGTCTTCTGTCACCTATATCTCTTAGTGCTGGTGGTATACATCCTTCTTCAGCTGCGCATTTCAGTTTTTTCTTTACACATTCACAGGATACACAAGGGTTATCTATTTCGGTATCGCAGATTTTCCCTGAAAACAAAATGTTTTGAAAGCTAGATATGGTATGTTTAAAAAGTACAAGCGTTAAACACAACTTCCAAAACGTATTAAATCTGTCTATATTATTATAAAACTGTAAAAAATCCGTGTAGTACATTGAAAATTTAAGATATATATATAAAACAATAAAAAAGTGTGTCTAAACAACATTAAACACCTATATTTACTGAAATTAAATTTAAGGTGTTAAAGAAATATTAACAGAATAAGAATTGTTAAAATTAAAAATCACATCTATCAATTTACAGATTCGTCGCATTCCTACATCGGCATACTAACCTTCAGTCATTATTATTAATTATCGTACCTTTATTAGATTATTACCTGTAAGCTTGCGTGCCACCACCCAATTCGTTTCATCTGTACTCAGACATATCTTTTTCTCACAAAATAGATTGCCATCATCTAGACACACACATGTATCGCAAAGGAGCTTATATGTTCTGCCTGGCTTGCACTCGTCCGAGGAGGTGTTGAGAGCAGGCAATTTGTTGTGTTGACTCGCCGTTAGTTTTGGTATCAAATCGTATGGGGATTGAATTATTTTTGCTGTGTACAAAGTTGCAATTTAGTTATTTATGTATTTAAAAACTTTATTGCACAAATTAAAGCAATTGGTGGACTTAAAGCCATTGAGGCTTTGTCTAACAGTCAACCAGAAGACCATGCAGAGAGTGATTAAGTAGGTGCTACTTAACAGTAAATACTAGCTCAATATTAGCTTAATATTTATCGTTGTTCATAAAACAAACAAGAATTATAGATATTTATAATAACTAATATAGCTTAGTTTATTTTGTAGAAACGATGCGATACCTTTGGGCAACAATAATATAAACTATACTACTTTGGCACAGCCACGAAAACTTTGTCAAGAGAGAACATCAATTACTTACGTATTTCGTCACAAGGTTTGCTACTGCATACGGTAACTTTTCTGTCATTGCAGAAACACTTCTTGCAACCTTGATTGCTGTCGTAGAGTTTGCCGGGTATGCAAGAGTTGCGTAACAGTTTCCCGTATTTATTAGCCTCTCTACTCCACTTTAATTTTTGTTGGACCTTCTTCAATACGTTAGGGTCTACGCATGCCACTTTCGTGCAAATAAGGTCCTGTGCCTTGGAGCAATAGCATTTGTTGCAGTCCATCTTATAAACTTTCCCTGGGGTGCACGTTTCTCCTTCCTTTATCTCGGGGAGCTCTGCTAGAGCTTTATGCGGTTGTGCCAATGCTGAAACAAATTGAATTCTGTGAGGGATTTGGGATTTAGATTATTTGTGTATTTTTTAAACTAATTCGATGACAAGAGATGCCTTTCCACTTTATTGTTTTCCTCACAAACTAACGTTGTCATTGACATAATATATATTACTTCGTAAACGTAGGTGTGTTAAATTCGAGTCGAATTCCTTCAAATAGTTAGTTACGAAATCAATATTCCCATAATCGTTTGTAACATTCAAATATGTGTCCTGAAATGGTTTCTCGCACACAATCTTTGTGCATACAAGATCACCGATATCGGGGTCGCAGAGGCATTTGTTGCAATCTTTCTGATAGAACGCGTCTGGATTGCATGTGAACTTTTCATCGTTCCTTAGTGTTTCGAATTGGTCGCCCCACGACTTGTGTATCTCGATTGTCGTCGCGAGGTCGTTGGACGGTATTATTTGTAGATATTGAGATTTCTTCACTGGGACGCAGAGACGGTCAATATAGTAGTCGACATCGCTGCATGCGCAGAATTCAGCCTCTGTCCGCACGTACTGGCCGAATTTGCACCGATTTGCTTTACTGGCAGTTCTGGTTGGCGTACAACTCCTGTGCGTGCATAAGTCTTTGTCTATAGTCCCGTCTTTGCCACATCGACACACATTGCATTGACTCAAATAGTACTTGTTAGCTATACATCGCAGATTCTTAAAGTCATGGCTTCGTAAAGAGCCGTCCCAAGGGTGAAGTCTGCGCAAGTAATGGAAGTATTTCATGCAATTTATCGATACAAAATAGCCCTCTTCATCGCAGGTGCAAAACAATGTGTCGTTTCGGTACATCGCGTTTGGTTGACATTGCTCGGTTTCGGGTTTTTTGGTTGGCTCTAAAACATTAAAAAAAAATTGAATTTTGTTGCTTATTAATATATGAAAATGCTTTAATGTGAATCAAATAAGCTCAACAAAATGCCTGAGTATTTGCATTTATTTATTCATATCAGCCTGAATTATCCTACTGCTGGACAAAGGCCTCCCCCCTATCGTTCCATACTTCTGGAATAATTATAAAATTTTGTCAAAATTACTAATTAGCAAAATCAGCTGTCAGTCTTAAACAAACGACAATCGCGATCAAGATCAACAGAGATCAAGTTGATTACCTAACCAACAGAAAACGTCAGAAAATCCACGACCAAGATTACACATACTCAAATATTTTCTAAAGTCCTAAACTGCTTTTAATGAAACAAAGCTACGAACCATCTCGATTAAACTGCCTTTCAAATAAAGAAAACCGTAACGATATCTATCCATCCATTCGGAAGCTAAAGTGTCACAGATACATACACATATAGAGAGGTTAAAATTAAATCGATGGTCAATGCATGTAGAGTCTTACCTATGCTATCGTGGTTGCATTTCTCCTCGCGGCAGTGGTAAATCCCGGTGGTTGCGCACACGCATGTATGGCACGGCCCTTTGACCATCGAGGTCGGCACGCACGCTTTGTCAGGCTTCACTGGTGCATCACAGAGTGGAGATTATGTTTTAGAACTTGTCTTGAGAGTGACTAGTAACGTTCTAGAATTTTCTAGCCTCAACTGTGGCTAGACACCAACATTGCTGTAGAGCTTCTAAATTTAGTTTGTGATGGTGGTTTATAACTTTCGAATACATGTTAAGAAGTGCCACTACGACATTGGTCGACAATTTAACTTTTTACAATGTCAATTATTTGATTTGTCGTAAAGTATGGCTGGTTTATGAGTGCTTGTTCTAACCATAGGTACTTATAATCATTATGCTGACCTATAATTCTAAACGGCAGTAAACAATGTTACATAAAAAACTGGCCAAATGCGAGTCGCGCTCGCACACAATGTTTCTTGTATTCCCAAAATGTTTTTTAAACTTTCATTATTTTTTGTTATAGCGGCCATAGAAACATATTTTGTGAAACTTTCAAGTTTCTGGCTGTTACGTTTCCAAAGACACAGGCCTGTGACAGACAGTCAGGCAGCGGAGGCTTAGGTTCTTATTGACCCTTCGGATACCTACCACGGGTACGGAACCCTAAAAATACGTTTGTTGCCAGAAATTTTCTGATTTTAATTATTGAAATTGTTACTTTTGCGATTCCCTACGACCGATTTCATGAGTTCATTGCTATCAAAGCTTCATTGCAATAAACTGAAACTATTAAATCGATCATTCGTAATTAGCCTACTGGACTTACACGACAACTCTACTCATAAACGTGGGGGTTGTCTACAGCCACGCAATGTTTCGAAAAATAACGCAATACGAGCAAAGAAAGAAAAATAATATGAACCAACCAGCCAGCCAACAACCCAACCAGGTTGTTGGTTAAGAAAAATGTTTCCTACGTTTCAAAGTTCTGAAATTTCCAGGTGGTTGGTCGGTTAGTAATAGACGCTGCTACCATAGAAAGCAGCAGATAAGAGAGCAAAAAACAACTTACAAGAATAAACCTCCGTAACCGTCCATAGCATTGCAAAACTAATTACAACGAGCCTGGACATCTTGCGACGGTTGCCCGACGGTTGCCCGTTGCGTTATCGGCAGACGAAAATAAAATGTAAAAAAAAATACGAAAATTTTAAACTTAATTATAGAACGTTGAAAATTAATAACCCATTTTACGAACCAATTAAGTGGGTAATTATTTTTTATGTGATTGGTTGTGATTGTGGTCTTTTACTGACGTTGCAATTACAAATCACCGACTTTGGATACTGCTTATGGCCTACCTGATGAGGACAGAGAACAATAAAGTTTCCTAATGCGGTCCCTGGACGATCATACAGCATGACATGCGTTTATGTGACAACGCATGATTAACCGATTTGAAGACGATCATACGTGCATGTCAGTCATAACTTCTTCTTCTTATCGTGTCGAAAGACTAAACTTCACAAACTAAAGACCTAAAGTCAGAACTTATACTTTATTCGCCCAGTATTCAGCAGCAGCAGCGCGACGCATACAGCATTTGGACTGGCTTCGAACAAGTCCTCCATTGTGCAAGTCTTAGGACACGCCGAGCACGAAACGAGGTGGTCCATGGTTATAGCTTACAGGATGAAAAAGAAGAGGTCCCTAGACGATATTGATTAAATATTAAGATATTTTTTTTAAACTGCCAATAGAAATATCTAGATTTTTAAAGGACAATACGACTAAAAATCCAAAATTGATCTTGGTAGCCCATCATAATAAAAATCCTCGGTTAACAGTCTGTGCGGTCTGTGGCTGAATATCGAGCACGATATTACTCATTCATGTAGATATCTGGACATTTTCTGAGACTTATTTATGATATAGGTTTGGTGGTTTGTAAATGGCTTATAGATAATATTTTTTTTAAATGCATGCATTATTACAGCTGTAAACCACCCGAATAAAATAAAATAAAATTAAATATCAGGTTTGAAGGATAAGGATGGCTAGCGCAATTACGAGTTCTGCACCATAGAATCGGTACTAATAGACTGTGAAGGCGCCATAGGTAACCCATACGTCATCGAGTAAAAGAATAATTCTACCTTATAGACGTTTAGGTGACCGAGAAATCGTTGGTCTGCCCGTACACAACCTGGTACAAAAACATTATTTAGGAAGTCCAAAAAAATTCTAAAACATCTGGTAGGTACCTAAATCTGTATTAACAAATGCATATCACAAACAAATATCAGATAGGTATTTACATCGGCACTGTGTAATTTATGTTCTGCTTATAATTGTATTGTTTTTATGTCTTTATGTTTTCTTGTATCTTTTTCAATGTTGTGGTGTTGTTGTTTGCGTTAATAAATGCTCTTTCTTTCTTTCTTTCTTTCATTAACAAATCATATTGATTATAACAATAAAAGCAATTTAACACAACTCCGGAAATGTTTGCTACGCGAAATGAAAAAAGGACAAAATAGATAATAGGACAATAGCTTTAATAACATAATAGTAAAGCTATTACTATGCTATTCATAATAAATGAATGGGGTGTACCATTGAATAGGGCGGACACAAAAAACTGGCCTTGGGTGGAACCCTCTAGAAATAAATTCACGAACTTTCTAGTTCTAGTTACAGTCTGACAATAAGGGATGATAATATGGTAGCCGCCGAATGTAGGTGAAGGACGCATCGAAAACATTGCTCACCTATCTCTTTCACTCGTGCACGTAGACGCGTCATATTGACGTTTTGCGATGAGTGTTGCCAGTGCTTAAATTTTATTTGCCCAATATCACACTGCAGTAACAATTATTTTGAACGGCAGGTCACAAACATAAGTAGGTATTTGAACATAACTGCAGCAATTAGTATTGTGTAGGTAATCCATTGTAAGATGACTAGGTAGGTTCTTTAAAAACTTTAATGACATACAAGTATTTTGTTTGGCAGGAATACTGCACCGCGTTGATGTCTTTCGTATGGGAGGCATCGATCGCGTTTATGTCTTTTGTAAGGCCGAAGTTAAAAGACTCCGGTTACGTCTTCGAGAAGCGTCGATTTCCATTTTCAACAAGGCTCCAAATGAAAACGACATAAAAACCCTGTAATGCGGCTTCATCTTTCATGCTAAGAAGCTTTCATCATAAGTTTTATGCTTTTCAATAAAATAAAACAACATGGCATCTAATAATATTTTTACTATCATCATCATCATCATCATCATCATCGTCCTAGCATTTATCCCGGCCTCTGCAAGGGTCCGCTTTCCTACTCAATATTCTCCACTTCACCTGGTCTTCGGCATCCACTCGTCGTATATTTATACTATTCTTGGGCAATAAAGAGCCTTGAGTAATTTTTAATATATATCTGAAATCACTTTGTAAGTAATTTCAAAAAGTTCCGTCCATTAAGTAATTAAGTAATTTAATAATTTTCGTGCCAATTTTTCCTACTGATATTATAAATAGGACCAATTAAGAATGCTTTTAAAAATTAAATCCCTAAACATATTTTTATAAGCCGAATACAATTAAATAAAGTCGCGTAATTATTTAAAATTATCATTTCACTCGTAACCAACTCGTACTCGTAACCAACTGTTTTCCCCAAAATATGAGGAATTTTTAAAACCTAGCCACCGGATTGTTATCACTTACGTTCGCTCATTGGTTACTTTTCCCCTCGAAGTTTCCAGCACAATGACGTCGCCTCCTTCTGATTGGTCGACCCTGGCAATTTCCAGATCTTTCTCGTATGTTATTGGTTGGATATATAAGCGCGCTGGCCGGCGCGAAACGCAGTATATTTTTGAACACGCATACAAACACAAGCTGAACGCGAGTGAATTGGAAGTTTTAACAAGTTACCAACTTTCGTGACTACTTAAAACGTGTGTAATTTAATTGAATTTAAGATTCAAATATTGTTTTTTACTATCTACGGTTCAACAATTGACTACGCAACGCAATGCCAGCTATTGGAATCGATTTGGGAACCACGTACTCCTGTGTAGGCGTGTGGCAGCATGGGAACGTGGAGATCATCGCCAACGACCAGGGAAACCGCACCACGCCGTCGTATGTGGCTTTTACGGACACTGAGCGATTGATTGGAGACGCCGCTAAGAACCAGGTAGCTCTCAATCCTGATAACACAGTGTTCGATGCCAAGCGACTCATCGGGCGCAAATTCGATGACCCCAAAATTCAGCAGGACATGAAACACTGGCCTTTCAAAGTGATCAACGACTGCGGAAAACCCAAGATACAAGTACAATTCAAAGGTGAATCCAAACGGTTCGCGCCCGAGGAGGTGAGCAGCATGGTGCTGGTAAAGATGAAGGAAACAGCTGAAGCGTATCTGGGGACGACGGTGCGCGATGCGGTAGTAACGGTACCGGCGTACTTCAACGACTCGCAACGGCAGGCGACTAAGGACGCGGGTGCCATCGCCGGGCTGAACGTCCTACGTATCATCAACGAGCCCACGGCCGCCGCGCTCGCGTACGGCCTCGACAAAAACCTCAAGGGCGAACGAAACGTCCTCATCTTCGACCTCGGGGGCGGAACCTTCGACGTCTCCATCCTCACCATCGATGAAGGCTCCCTCTTCGAAGTGAAGTCGACGGCGGGTGATACGCACCTCGGTGGTGAAGACTTCGATAACCGACTCGTGAACTTCCTGGCGGACGAGTTCCAGCGCAAATACAGAAAAGACCTACGTAAAAATCCCCGAGCCCTGCGTCGTCTGCGGACCGCCGCAGAGCGCGCTAAACGCACCCTGTCTTCCAGCTCCGAAGCCACCATTGAGATCGACGCTCTCTACGATGGCGTGGACTTCTACACGCGTGTTTCACGGGCGCGCTTTGAGGAACTCTGCGCTGACCTATTCCGCGGCACGCTCGATCCCGTCGAGAAGGCCCTCAAGGACGCCAAGATGGATAAGTCACAGATCCACGACGTGGTGCTCGTCGGCGGCTCCACCAGGATCCCTAAAGTCCAGAATTTACTACAGAACTTCTTCTGCGGCAAGAAGCTGAACCTTTCCATAAACCCCGACGAGGCGGTGGCGTACGGCGCAGCTGTGCAGGCGGCTATCTTGTCAGGCGCCAGCGACTCTAAGATTCAAGACGTGTTGTTAGTGGACGTCGCTCCACTCTCCCTGGGCATCGAGACAGCCGGCGGTGTGATGAGCAAGATCATCGAACGCAACAGCAAGATCCCGTGCAAGCAGGCGCAGACGTTCTCCACGTACGCGGACAACCAGCCCGCAGTGACCATTCAGGTGTACGAGGGCGAACGGGCTATGACTAAAGACAACAATCTGCTGGGTACATTCGACCTGACCGGCATCCCGCCAGCGCCACGCGGGGTTCCCAAGATCGACGTCGCTTTCGATCTGGACGCGAATGGAATCCTGAACGTTTCTGCCAAAGAGAACAGCACGGGTCGCAGCAAGAACATCGTGATCAAGAACGACCGGGGGCGACTGTAGCAGGCGGAGATTGAGCGAATGCTTGCGGAGGCTGCGCGCTACAAGGAGGAGGACGAGCAGCAGCGGCAGCGTGTAGCGGCTAGGAACCAGCTCGAGACGTATGCTTTCGGCGTGAGACAGGCGTTGGACGAGGCTGGTGATAAGCTGAGTGACTCTGAAAAGGCTAGGGGACGTGCTGCCTGCGAAGATGCATTGCGCTGGTTGGAGAACAACGCCCTCGCCGAGCGTGAAGAGTACGAGCACCGCCTCAGTGAGCTGCAGGCCACATGCAAGGCACTTATGACGAAGATTCATGGCGGGGGACCGCAGCCTGGAGGTATGCCCAACGGGTATCAAGGTGGCACGAATGGTAGCTACGATGGGCCCACGGTGGAGGAAGTCGACTGAGAAGGCAGATGGCCTTGCTGCGCTAGCGCATGGTACACATGATTCTTCAGATATTCCTACCTACGTTGTGTTTTATTATTTAGATAATGTTAATTATTGTACTTTGTTTTGTAAACAAAAATCATCAGTATTACTCCATTCCGTTAGTTAGATACTTATCAAAATAAACCAAATATTTTATTTTGTAAACTAGTGCTTTTATTTCAGTTTGATATTTATGAACGCAACTAGTAGAGCTGGCGCGATTTCGTTCGCGTACACTTGCTTTACCCCTACCTATCCTTTTGTTCTTGCTTATAATTATAAACCTTCCTCTTGAATCGTCAATTGTTGAAAATCCAATTAAAATCTGTTGCGTAGTTTAAAATATCTAAGCTGTACGTACGAATACATACACACATAGAGACACGCATCGGGAAGTGACTTTATTCTGTACTATGTATAAAAGTTCCATGCCGCGTCTGTCTGTCAAATATAAACATATTTAATAGCGATAAACTCAAACTTCTGAAAGAATTTTCATGCAGTTTACACCAATAAAAAGCGATTCATGAGGAAGGTTTAGATAGATAAATACTTTATTGGTCATAAAATATTACAGTTATTATTTGGGTTAAATCCGTACGCTAGTCTGACTGTACACCTCAATTATCAGCGCTGTAAGTTGCTTCTTGCGCCACAAAGCACTTGCCGAGTGTTTACCATTTATGCTTTTATGCATTATGTCAAGTTCCCCTGGTAGCAGGGTCACGGAAGTCAGATGGTAGTCGCTCCACTGTAATTACCTGATCGCCAAATACTGGTGATCGTCAGAATGGCCGGTCAAAAGCCATATTCAAATTTGAAATAGTGTCCAAAAATTGCTTACCAATTGCTGATTTTTACTTACCACTATGGGAGATTTGCTTACTACATATTTTAGAAGAATTGAGACTTTTAAGTTTGACCGTCCATTCTGATGTCAGGATGGCAGGTCAATGTCCATAGCATAGTAACTATGTGAAATTACTGATTTTTTTGTAGACTATACATTACTTACCAATTGCTTACTTCATACTTTATAAACATAGATCCTGTAGCTATCAAGGAAATAAAGATACCGTATAAGTTTACTGAAAACCCCTAGCGCCTGTTAAAAGTATAAAAGCAAGTAATTATCATGAAAATTGTGTTTACATATCGAAAGGATCTGCTGCTCGTTGCTTCTGTTTTTCATTTAATAAGCAAACTGTACCTAATTTTTTGGACACTATTTCAAAGTTTAATATGGCTTTTGACCGGCCATTCTGACGATCACAAATCCTGGATCATGGTCAAGGCGGACCCCGGGCCCTCGTCCTCGAGAGCACAACCGGGACATTAACGCTAAGATGATTATTGTGTCGTGGTGTACTATGTGTAATAAATATCTTTTTTCTTTCTTTTTTTCTTTCAATTAGGGTTGTAGCCCTATGTGGGCATGCCGCTATAACCAAGGCTGGATCGAGAGTGTCACAGATTAACTTGACAACTTAAAGACCACGCATTACTAGGGACAACCATTCGCCAAGGTTAGGTAGGTTGTGTAGTCTGTGGTCGAGGTCAACTCAAGTTCGTCGATAGATGAGCAAGGAAAGTTAGGTAAGTATAAATACTTATAACCTAAAGGTTTTAACAAAATGTTCGTATTGTGGTCGAGGCTATGTCCAGCAGTAGATGGATGATGATAGCTGGAATTCCAGTTTCTAGTCAAGCCAAGAATGCTCAACTGTATACCATGAATCACAAACGTTTACTAAAATCAGACAAACATTCGAGGTGATTATTAACACTTCCCCTGCTAAATGTATAGATAGGCACTGCTGTAGCAGTGCTAAGTATCATAGAGGCTAGCGGAATGGACCGGCGAGATGAGTCGTGCGCACACGCATAGCACCGATTTCGACCCAATTGATGCATCGGCCGCAGCGAAAGGATACACAACGATTTTTTTTTATAATTTTATTTCACACCATAGTAAAAAGCTAATACATGACGGTACGCAAGTACGTTATGAAACTTACGAGACACAATACTAGTTAAAAATTTGCTAACTATACTTAAGTTAAATTCCCGTTACCGTAAAGAATACGCATAGACGCCCGAGAATGTATGCGGTTAGTTAATGACGAGATACTTAATTAAGCACAACACACAAATGACAAAGTTACTTAAATCTAAAATACATCAGTACACTTCGATGTAAACTTAACCTAAAATGAACTCCCGGAGGTTCAATTTGATTTATTTGTGACATTAATGAGTTGTGTCACAAAGGATCTGAGAACTCAAAGTATCACTGTATAATTGAACAGTATAATTTTTATAACACCAATGGTCAGTAAAGGATCTAAGTATTACTGAAAGTATTTCTGCATAATTTAACAAAATATAATTCGGGCAACATCAATGGTCAGTTAAAAGGATCTAAGAACTGAAACTGTTACTGCATAATTGAACAGAATATAACTTGGGCAACACCAATGGTCAAATTCATCAAATTGAATATGTTCTTACACGTTCTTACCCACGTCTTCGTGGGTATTTAAGTTATGTATCGTTGTAGGTATGTTAACCTGATAAATGTTTATTAGGGGATGAAATTTGTCGGTAAAGTTTTTATCATTGAAGTGGTAAACGAGGTGATAAAATTTGGGTTAACACGGGATATTATTTTTTATGGTTTCTCCCTTTACATGGGGAAAATAATATTCTTTTGCTGGTACTACATGGTTGTTATATTTTCATGTCATATGTTATCGGGCTTATTGCCACTGTTAGTATTATTTTTACGTCGATATGTCGACGCAACTGCATGCGTCACGATAGACTGTCTGCTCTACTCTAGAGTCTACTCAACTCTAGTCTACTCGTGACCATGACGTATACTACTGCGTCGAAATATCGAGGTACAAACAATACTATCCGTGGTAACAAACCCGAAAACATGTGCGATGAAAGTGTAGTGAACGATGAAAGCCTACGCCTAAGCCACGAAAACCTAGGTTGCTATATTGTTTCGGAAATCTGCTTGTCAGCAATTGAATGATAAAAGCCGTACCAACACTGCATTACATGTAATGAAAAAGGTCTTAAGAGTCGGAGTTGACAAGTCAATCATCGGGAGTCCATTTACACACATATTTTAAATCGTACGTCAAATTCACACTCACAAATACATTAAACACATACATGAAAAGTCATGAATTCGAGAAAAGTCACAAATATTAAAATCACACATATTAAAATCACACATAGACAAGAAGTAAAAAAATTAATGCTCTCTCACACACACAAGTATTCCTAAAATGTACTTCATTAATGACGTGATTACAAATTAACTTGATTAAGAATTAAAATAGGAACCTAATATAATTAATTACTTTAATTTCATGGATTTGCGGATAAAGAAATACTAAAAGGAAATGAATTTAACACCATTGTCTGAAAGATTCCAAAGGCAAAATGGTAGGTATTAAAATTGCTTATTGTCGTTATTGGAACGATTTAGATATACTAGTTGTATTACCTTTCAGTCATTGATATTGAATCTCAATATTCCATACTCAAAATAATTCTGAAGAACTGTTACAATACCTTGATGCGAAAACGCACTTCCGAGACAAAGGAAATATGTGGAGGATAAAATACTAAACTATACTGATAACTAAATAAGTATTATATAAACTAAAGATAATGCTAATACTAAACCGAATGGAATCTAAGGATCACGTTGAAAGATGAGAATAGTACTAGGAGCTCATATCCGACACAGAGCTATGTCGAAGCAGCAAGCGATGTTGAGCTCGCTGGTCTTGTGTGTGGTTTACAACATGTTGGTGGGTGGAGTGATGTCCTGGTCGCAATAGCGGACGGTGCAGAAGACGCTCTTCCCGTCGGCGGAGCAGGAGCAGTCGTTGCAGCCGCGCTTGAACTGCTCACCAGGGTTGCAGCGGAAGGTCGGATCCAACTCCGGCACTAGAAGAGGAGGAGAGAAAGTTTGAAGATTTTACCATGGGAGGTGGTTTATTGTCGTTCTGAAATGTCATTTAGCCTTGAAGGCGTCTAGATTATTAGGGAACACACTTGCAGGCAACCGTACACATTAAAAAGGTTGAACTAAAGCGGGTCGTACGGATAGCGGGAAGATCCACAACACATGAAGCGCTCGCCTAGATCGCGTTATTCGATGGTGGAAAGGAGGCGGCGGAATAAGGTCAGTTTGCTTATGTTTCTGAGGTACTCACGAGGCGAGATAGGGTCGTTGCTTTCGTTGTTAGCGTGGCAGGTCTGGGTGGTGCACATCGCGTGCTTTCCGTCTTTCTCGCAGCGGCATACGTTGCAGTCGACGTCGTAAACGCTGTCCGGCACGCAATCCGTCTTGACCTGTTGGGCCTGGGGTGTTTCTGTGGAAGATTAAGTGTTGTTTTAGCTTTTGCTTGGGTTTTAGTATTTCATTTATCCTCACTTTCTCAAAAGCCCATACAGACGTATGCGATTTCTGCAAAAAAAATCCCAAACGTTTATGCAATTTTGGTTTTTATGCTAATATCAGAGAAGCTTTTTTCTTAGTTGTCAGTCATCGCGTCCCGCCTGCACAATCGTCGCGCTGCACCTGCCTAATCACCGCGTCATGCTCCGTGCCAATATGGTAGACTTCGCGATAAGGTGCGATTCTTGTCCGAGCGCTACGCGGTGACTAGGCGGACGCGACGTGTACGCGATTTGTAATCGGCGACGTTTAAACGGGCCTTAGGGGACATATCGCGGGTTTCTGACAATTTTACTAACTTCGAAAGTATACCGCTCCCCATGTGTCTTTTATGCCATATACCAATAATTTGGCCTCACCTCTCTTGTCCCTACTCGCAGACTGAAGTCGGTTGTTGTTGGCCTCGCAGTCGTTTCTGGTGCACGAGAAGGACTTGCCCTCATTGTCGCAGAGGCAGGTGTTGCAGTCCCGACGGAACTCTTGGCCGGGCAGGCATTGTCTCAAACCATCCTACTAAACACAACAATGGTGGTAACATCCGTGGTGCGAAAGGTAGTAGGTAGGCCCGTACAGACTGGTCCATTTCGGTTGAGGATGTAATGTGGAACCGATTAAAGTGCTGTGTATGTCTATATAATGCCTTACGTAACAAAATACATAAGTACTATAGCAGGATTGGCAGTATACTATTACTGTCTCCTATAGTACAAAGTAACCTAGTTTAGGGGGCAGGAAAATTATATGTTACTAATACATCTTTAGTGCCTGAGTTGTTCCGTAAATACATAGTAATTAAGAGATTTATTACTTGTTACGTTTGTTGTATTATTTGGCTAATAAATATTATTGACTATTATACATGGACTTTTAGAAATTGTAGAACGTTATCTTACTAGTTTGTCTGTAGTTAATCTTTCTTTTTAAACAACTCCTGCCAGTGGGGCTACCAGCGCGCCCGTAAGAAAAATTTAGCTATTTGAGCGGCGAAAAGTGGAAATAATTTTGACAGACAGCCAACAAAAACAACAACAGAGACGCCATAACTTCTAAATTTTGTTTTGCGCACTGTATTTATGGATAGGTACATAATTTCAATTTAAAATGAAATGAACAGTTCTTTATATTTATTCATATTTACGATAACGGTTTTAGAGAAAAGGCCTTTAAAGGTAATTCAGTTTTCAAAACACAAGCAACAACCTTCAACAACTTATTAACTCTAAAAAGTTACAACAAAATAGTCTCACCTTATTATTTTCCTCTCTTTTTTGTCTTTTTACTGTCAAGTTCTGAAAAAGCATTAAATTTTTAAATTTAATACATTAAATACTAGGTTCATAGCATTAAAATAGAAGCTTAAGTATATGTAATGGCTTAACTTAAGGTAAATTATGCAGATTACTAATAGTATTAAATGTACCTAGTTATAAACGAAAAAGTCAACCAAAATAAAGTCCATCACCGCTGCAGAGGACACCAAAGCGGAAAAGACCCTTAATATGAAGACCAACCTTTTTCATATCTTCTTCATCAAACGGTTCCACACAAGCCCTTCTTGTGCAAGAGAAGGACTTGCCGTCAGAGTTACACCGACACATATTGCAATCGAGCTCAAAAACTTCATCTGGCCTACATTCTTTCATTATGATTCGAAGTTCCTAAAGAAAACAAAATTTTTGAAAGGAGCAATAATGGTTATGAAGGATATCATCTCAGTTACAACTAAACACCGACCCAGTAGAAAACGACATAATGCAAAATAGCTACAAAAATGAAAGAACCCAAAAAATAGTCGCGTATAAGCAGCAACCTACTAAAATGCCCATACAGGTTAATAATTTAGCAATAGCAATGTATTTATAAAACAGACAAGAAGAAAAGGAATTTAAAATAAAAGAAGAAAAGAAATAAAACACAAAAAAGCACTAAGGTATGAGATCGAATTAAAGATCAAAAATGTAAACAAATGGTTACTATAAAGAAGAACCCAAATGGTGGGTTATTTAAAATCATTGAAATATTGATTAAAATTATTACATTCAAAATGAATTTTAAACGGATTGATCGACGCCAAGACATATTTAATTAATTTCTCAAATAATAATACATAAAATAATATAAGATTCAAAATGGCGGCCACTTCTTTCTAATATTGGAGGTTTTCTATCTAGTGTTCTTGGACTAATAGTTCCCGAGTTGCTTATTGCGTTTTTAATAAATTGAATAAATGTGGGTAAATCGATTTGTTTCGTTTTCGAAAGTTTACCAGCCATTATAAACAAACTGAAAAGTGTGCATGATTCATAACCATTTGGTCATGCAAACAAAAGGTTTTATAACCCTGGATAGTCTCTTTGCCATTGACAGTTGTGTGTTTACATTTTTAATCTTTAATTTCATCTCTAACTATATACTAAAACATAAAAAGTTCACATCGCTGCCTCCCGGAAATGTGCTGAGAAAGCTGTCACATTAACTTAACATTAAATATGTAGGTACCTAAATATTAAATACATAATTAAGGCTAGAGATAAAAGAAATAAGACTGAAATGGGTTACTTATTCTTTCAGGACAAACTGTTGAATAAATATTGAAGTAAAGAAATTAAAGCGCATGCGATACTTCATAAGATAAATGTTTCGAGAAGCAAAGAAATAACCATTTGGTGGACAATGATTTTGGATATGGGCTAAATTGCTTAAGAAGTAAGTCTTAATTGAACTGAACCTAGGCAAGAAAAAGTAGAGAATTTGCCATCAACCATAAATAATCTCGATGAATCACACACCAACGCTGCCAAACACCATAATAAAAAAAAGCCCGGTACTGTACTGTACTGTACTGTGTAGTGTAGGTACTGCCCGTAATTAAGAACCTCTCTAATACACATTTACAATGGTCACCTCAGGCTTCTCCTCAACTACAGCGCCGTCTTCTGGTAACTCTGGAACGCAAACTTTCCTAGTGCAAAAGAAACCGGTACCATCCTCATTGCACCAACAGGTATTGCAGTCCTTGATGAACATTCTGTTCGCGACACATACGATCTTCTGCGTACCTTTCTCCGATAATTTGGTAGCCTATAAATAAGATTTAATGTCTTAACTCTTTAAAATCATGAAATGAGCTCTCTGTAACATCATGTGCATGCATCATTGCTTAACAGTAGGTAGTGTTAGAAACTTTACACTTGGTACTTTGATCGTAAGTGTACTTTAATTTTGTAAGTGTATTTGTAATAATACTAAATGAAACAGATAATATTAAAAACACTTTATTATTAATAGTTACTGTAAATTGCATAAGTCTAATATTTTAAAGTTTAGGTTTTTTCATTGACTTTTCTGTGTCCTCTTTCTTATTGACTTTTTCTCCAACATAGGGTATTATTGGCTTCATGTCCTGAAATGTAGTAATAACAAAAAAATTTCACACATTTTCGGTTACGACGTAGGTCTTACTTGAATTACTATCGACCCAGTCCTTTTTGTTGTATAGTTTGGAACATCTTAGAACAGCTATGTTTTATACTATTTAGAGATAATAATACAGTAAAATATAACCTTCAACTCATGGAATATTTCCACATCCTCCGGCAAGGGGCAAGCTTTGTTCGTGCAGGAATAATCGGTACCAAATGGGTTGCAATGGCAGATGTTGCAGTTGATATAGAAAGTATCTCTAGGTTTACAGACCGAGTGTTTTTCGACGTGGTCCGCGCCCTGCCAATGAAAACCATTTATGAAGTGGAATCTAATTTACAAATAAGACGAAATTTATTCTTTAACGAGTATCATTAATGTAAATGAGGCAAATCTGCCGCTTTTTATTTGAGTATTTTGAAGACTGCGATCTCCAAGTCGGCTGTGAAACGAAGCTGCTGTCGATTATTGTAATGATGAAAGAGATATTAACCTAATTCGTGTCTTGAATTCTGATTCTTGAGCATTATATTTTATCTTCGAAAATACTAATGACTATATATTGATACGACGATACGACTGAGAACGGTAAGTGCCTATTCGTGCCATGTTTGATTAATGCAGATTGCAAAAACTCCAGGAATAAAATTGAAAATGCCATATTACTGACCTCATTCTCCATAAACACCTCGACTTCTTTATTCGTGTCTCCCTCCATGCATTCGTTATGGGTGCAGGTGTAGCTCTGGCCATCTGCCGCGCATTGACATGAATTACATTCAGACTGGAACTCCTGATGAGCTTTACAGACAGATCTCTTTATCAATATGTGGCCTTTATCTAGTGCGTCTTTCCCCATTTCGTCAATTGTGTCTACAGCATCGTCGTCTATATGGTTGACGTTTAAATCATCTATTTTATCAGAATCTGCAGTTAAAATATTGTCTTCGCTTCGTAAGTTGTCAGGTGTCACATTCTCATCATCATCATCTAAGTATGCGTAATCAACTTTATCATTTATTGAATCTTGTTGTTGTGTGCTATCTTCATTCTTCTGTAGAACATCAAAGTGAAGTTTGTAAGTATTCTTGAAATAAATACCTAGGTATTTATTGCACAAATTAATAAT
The DNA here is from genome assembly GCA_907269095.1 of Blastobasis adustella. Lineage (NCBI taxonomy): Eukaryota > Metazoa > Arthropoda > Insecta > Lepidoptera > Blastobasidae > Blastobasis > Blastobasis adustella. The sequence goes on from OU026132.1 coordinate 8,644,707, forward strand.
AATAGTTGCTTTTATATGTTACTTACTTTATTTTATCGCTATGGTGTTGTGCATCCCATTCACCAAAATGTAGGTGCTGGTGTTAATATTCACGATGTGCTCATTTAGGTGGTCATTTATTTTTAAATAAATTGTAATTGATTGTGAAAATCATATGGGAAAGATCTTATTAATTTTGATGTAATCATTTGATGGATGATTAAATTGAAAAAAGTAAATGGAGTAATACCCTTTTTACATGACCTATGGGCTAATAACGTAACCCTGTTGCCAACAATTATCTGATTTGTTACTATTGCAATTCCGTATCATCGATTTCATGGGTTCAGTTGCTAACAAAGCTGCAATAAACTTAAACTATTAAAACGATCATACGTAATCGCAAAAGTAACAATTTCAATCGTTTAAATTATAAAGAATTGTTGGCAACAGAGTTACGTAATTAGCCTACTGTTTGAATAATTAAAACAATCGATTACATTGCAAGTTCTATTGTTTAAAAAAAAAAACAAAATAATTTACCGTTTTTAAACCAAACCAGTTATAATCATAATTATGTTCTGTAAGTCTTCATAGTTAAATTACCTATATGCCCGTATGAAACTTAACAGGTAAGTTTGTAAACTTTTTACCAATACCGGGAGTTATTAGAACCGGTATTTTGTGCTGTTGTTAGGAGTGGTACCTATTATAATATTTAATACGTAGATACTTATTTTATGAAAAAATAAAATATAATCTAAATACGACTAAAAACATTCATTAAAAATAATCAAGATAACTTTTTTACTCTTGTGTAAAAACATGATTCTGCTGTAGGATTGATACTCACATTTGCCAGATGTTTTTTGTAGTAAGAGTCGTCTTTCAGGGCTGAAAAATACAAAATAAGTTTACTTACATTACAAATAAAACTTACCTACTGCCTAATTTGGCAAAAATGGGCTTCTCAGAATAATAATACTAGCAAACAAACAATACGATTCTCATATGAATTTAAACGTTCCAAATTCAAATCACATTATTTCTCTAGGGAAATATGGCCTTGCTTTACGTTGACATTTCATAACATATCATTGTACATTGTCGAATAGTAGGTGTGAAAATATTATTAGTATGTAAGAAATAAAAATTATTAACCTCTCAACTGCATTTCCAGACATTCGCCTTCGTTTCCCCCAGGACGGCATGGTAAGGCTGGAAATGCAAAAAATTACACAGACAATTAATTTTATCAATATCCGATCTTTTCATAAAAATGAGAACGGAATAAAATCATCGAACATATTCTATTTGCATCTTATAAGAGGCATTGCCAATGTTCTATAGGATATAAATTTTGAAAAATTACCGCTTATCATCAGGTGATATGTCTACATGTCTCTGTGTACTTTTTTAAAGTTGTAAAATAGTTACCTTTAAGGTGCATTTCGAGACATTCCCCTTCGGACGCTCCCGGACGGCATGGCAAGGCTGAAAATGGAAAATTAGGAGAAAGTGAAAAATTTAGAGTCTACTAGTTTTATAGACATGTCTATAAAAGACTTTTGAGCGCAAGGTCCCACGGTGCCAAAGTCTCGACCCCAAATCTGAGAACGCTTTCCTAGTCGAAGAGCGAACCGTTTGGCAGATTTACCGCTTACCGCTCAGCCGGGATTTACCGCTAGGAGAAGAAGAAGGGCAATCATAAAAATGTATTAGGTGACCTCCCAAGCTTCTTGGAAAGTCGAAAAACTTGGGTGGTCAGATTAGAATGACTATACAAGTCATTATCTCCGAGCAGTCAATACCTCAGCTAAGGGCTTCAGCTAAGGTCCGCTTTCCTGCTGTTTCTTTACCATTTTGCCCGATATTCGGCATCCTCACTTCGCGTCGTGAGCCGTTGGCTCTCTAGATTGACTATAAGTAGGTACAGGCACAGAAAATCTATAGTATTTAGTACAAGTGAAATCGAAGGTCCAACATTATTGGCTAAATTGATGTTAGCCGATATGCACTGTCCAGTCCCAGCCCTAGTTGACAAGAGACATTACCTTGATTTAAATTTGTAGTTGAATGTGTTTCTCGTAGACTATATTTTGGCCATACGAATAAATAAAATTACCGTTATTGCGCGTTTTCTGTGTAGCCGAAATAGTTAGTGTGGTAGTGTAGTGTGTTTTGTGTTTTTTATTTTTATTGTTAAAAGTCTAACTATTACTAACTCATTAATAGTTACATTTAGTACTTTCATCGCACATGTCAATGGGTTTATTACAACAGTTAGTATTGTTTTTACCTCGATATTTCGACACAGTTACATGCGTCATGGTCACGAGTAGAGTAGAAATATCGAGGTAAAAACAATACTAACTGTGGTAATAAACCATAAACCCGATGACATGACATGTGCGATGAAAGTGTAGAATAACCACGAAAGTCTTAAAACCTAAATTGTCTAAATTTCAATAGTTAATTACCTCTCAATTGCTTTTCTAAGCAATCGCTGTCGTTGTCCCCCAGCTGGCAGGGTAAAGCTGGAAAATATATATTAAATATATATTGCCTACGAACATGTATTCAAAAACTATAAAATTTGGGAGCGGTCTCTTCAAGCTGTCTTTATTTATCGTAATTACAAAGCAAAGAAATTTAATTAGAGGTATAATAAATAGACTTATAATCTTAGATGAAACCAAAAAGGGGTTTGATCTAAGCTTTTAATAGACTGACCACACTAACAGATACTCTTATGGTGTGCACAAGCACCCGAATGTGTAACCATGATCCATTCTGGTCAGGTACCACTGGACCACTAGGTCATGGAGGTCAGATATCAGTCGCTGCATCAAGGGGGACACTTCCTGATATATAATTTTAAAATAAATAGTTTTCATGATATTTAATCAAATATACGGAATTGGCCATTCATAATAACTATATTGTATAATTCCAACAATGTTTCGCTCTTATCAAGTTTGGTTTCATAATTTATGACGTATACATAGAGAATGGGGAATGGGGTCCGAAGTGGTAAGAATAAAAGGAGATGTATGAAAAGAGTTGTGGATATATGCGAGGCTAGGGAACTGTGTCAGGACGGAGCAAAATTTCGGTCCATAGTCGCAGCCTACCCCTCCTGTGGGACACAGGCATTAGCTTTATGTGTGTTACGTATGTATGTACGTAGAGAATTACCTTTGAGCTGCAGTTCGGCGCAGTCGCCTACGTCCATCCCCGGGGGGCAGGGTAAAGCTGAAAATATAAGAAAGTTACGTCAATATATATTTTTAAACACTTTCCTACTATTTCTAGTCATATATATATGATAGCTATGTTGTCCGGCCGTGTCGATCCGATTAGCCGTGTGTTGTCCGGCAGAGTAGAATAGCACCAACCCCTTACACTCGTGGGTGTCGTACAAGGCGACTAATGTTTTCGAGGCAAAAGATCTAGTCCCCTGGAAAATGGGCAGCAGCGTTTTCCATTGTTATATTTATAACACTGCGACCTCCAACCCGCCGGCCAAGCATGGAGATTATGGCAATAACCTTCCCTTTCGTGGGAGAGACCCTTAGTCCTGCAGTGGACTGTAATGGGCTGTGATGAGGATATGATAGCTGAGACGGTGTCGTTCCCTTTCCGATGATGATGATAATAAAATAAAATAATAATCGTCATGGCGTCAATACCATGATTGGGCTCTCCAGGACCCGGGCTCTGTATGAACCTGATCCAGACTTTGGCAGGTCAGGTAATTACAGTAGAGCGAGTGCCGTTTGGCCTCCGTGACTCTGTTAACAGGGGAACCTGACCAGATTGGATCATGGTGGATCAGTCCCCTGAATTTGCAGGTTTCATCACGATATTCAAGAGCATCGGTTAGTATTCAACTACTGTACGTAACTCAGAAAAGTGAGTTATCATTTTGAAATCAACCATGAATTGGTTCCCAAACATGGCGCCTGTCCAGTTTCCCGCCAATAGTCACGTGACTGAGGCGACGCGTCCGCGGTACCCTTTGGCCTTCGCAATTATTGCAGTCCTATTAATAGCAGACAACAATTGGACACAATAATTACTGGACGCAGAAACGATACGGCGGCATGTCGAAAAGCTACGCCCAGTTTTGTAATTGAGGCATTTGGGTCATTTACACTCTGACGGATTCCTGAAAAATATGTCTTTTAAAGGCCAGGGATCCGTTTTTATTAGGAGGCGGTTTTTATAACAAGAAACCCTTAGACTGCGGAGAAGAGAAGATTAGATACATTTTAACTGAAAGAGTCTGTTTGTCATGGAGCCTGGCCTATATAATGTAGGAAGAAGGTCCCTCAGAGTTTATTTTAAAGATAGCCTATAATCCTACATTTAGGTAGGCAACTATTGTTGCTGATAAAATGGAAAGAAAGTAAGACAGGTTAAAACGCTGTTCTGTAACATAAATTTACATTACTGGATCTTTATTGGAAGTATATTAGAGGTCTCTTCAGAGGCGGGCAACGCATTGGTAACTCCCCTGGTGTTGATGATGTCCATAGGCGGCGGTGACCACTTTCCATCAGGTGGCCCGCTTGCCTGTTTGCCTTTTTTTTGCCCAGACATAGACGGAAAACGGCCACTGTCATCCAGGACATCTGCAACTTAAGTGGAGCGGATGCGGTATCGGCCTTTGAGTAGACGTGCCTTTTAAAGAATCCCATGTTATAGTGCAAAGGAAAAACAGAGGGAGCTCATTCCACATCTTGCATAAAAGTAAAATGAGTAAAAAGGCTCGCGAAGCCCTCATGTTACTTATCAGCCGTATAATTCTAAAAAAAAGATTTTCTACCGTATTTTTCGTAATTGAAAATTTAAGGATACCTACATCCGAGCTTCCACGTCACACTAAGTTCATAATCATAACCGTAATGATACGGAACAACTATGAAACAGGATGTAACAGGATAGCTATCATAGTACACTTGCAAGCTGATAATTATGTAGAAATTATGACAATGACAGCATAATTATAAGGAAATGATTTGACGGAATCATGCCATTGTTTTGTTTCACACCTTAACCGGAAGCTTTTACGTGATAATAAAATTTTATGAATAGGTAGTTCGTCTTCTATTATATTGATATTGCGTAAAATTCATTTCAACCGCAACGGATAGCTATCATATATCATATATCATTTCAACCGTAACCGCTAGTCGATGGAGCTGAAAAGTTTTTGAGTGGCAACCATGGACTTATTTTGTGGCAACTATCATACTGACACGCGCAACGAGGGATAACCCTCTACGAGATAGACTTGTATAAAAAGTATATCAATACAAAAAGACAAAACGATAGACTGACACCACTCTTCTCAATACATTGACCTGCCTCACCAAAAGGACTTTAAGGTAGCGCAAAAAGGAATTACCTTGCCTTCAATATGAGAAACTTCGGAAAAAAAATTGGATTGAAATTTTCATGGCAACCCTACCTACAGTGAACATCCTGCAGCCAATCCTTATAAGTCTTTAATCTTAAACAATTTACCCAGAAACACACGAATAAGTGGGCCTTTGTTTTGATTCCACGTATTAGTGATAGACATGACTGTAGACTTTACTAAATGAATGTTTTGTTTGATTACTTGAATTGGTACGCAGATGTATTTTGTCGGTATTTCAATTCTTAGAAAGCTACTGCTAAGGCGAATTCACACCGCTCAGTTTAGTCACCTACTATACCTACTCTATTTTTTTTACTATAAAGTACTGAGGCTGAATACGTCATGCTCATTAGTACATTCTAATTAAGTACCTATGCTAAGGCGGCTTTTACGGCGTGGATTGATTGTTGGTTGATGTGATCGCCAGCTTGTAACCAATAAGAAAGGCGAACGTTATCGCAATACTTTATAGTTAAAAACATTATTATTAATTAGTTATTTGTATTATTATAAAGAGGTAGAGGTAGACGTTCGTCTCAGGAAATTGCACTTTGGATGCCTTTCCTGCAACTGGCTGACTTCATGCTTGAAACTGTATATCACTTTGCGAGTTTTTGTGAAACAAACTGTCGATGGGACGATCTGTATAATAGATCTTCTCTTGAAATAACCCTTCAAATGACAATTACAATTCGATCGAGCCTACGTCTATCCGCGGTTTAACTCAGATGCTACACTTACAGGCAGAAAAAGTTGTCCAAGTACTTTTCGCGAATTTTTAAACAAATTGCACTCAATATGTACCAAATTGTACCTTCCCCCGCGATGGTCTAGTTATTTTAGAATGGTTGCGAATTGAGATCGGATCGGTTCTTCAAGGCGCACATGGTAGGTATCATTGTCAGTAAACGCACAAAGGAAGGAGAAACATGATTTGCGAGCAAAGAGGGTGGACGTTAGACACATAGGGGTCTTGAAGCCTCCTCTCTCCCACACTAGATAAACCATAATGTTGGGATATTTTATTATACAAGTTATAGTAATGTAAAGAAGCACAACTCAAGTTAAAGAGTAAGTTTAGCAAGCAAGCGAAGTAGCTTACGTCGCAAGTCACAACAGATGTTGACTATTTTTATTGTTGGACTAGCCAGGCATTTGACCGCTTTCTTACCTGGTGGTGAGTAAACAAAAATAAAATAAAAAATTATTAATAAAAAATATGTATAAGCCTCGCCATCCATCGAGGCAACGCGGCCAGCCTTTTGGGCACTTTTCCTAGGACAGGGAACCTGGGGCAAAAATATCTTTGAGGTAGTTTTTTTATAATTGAGTTTAGTTTTATTTAATATTAAATCGATTTTAAGATTTGTTTTTCGATGATGGTGAAATAAATATTTACCTACTATCAATAACAAATACGGGAAACTCCGCTTAATATTTAATCTCAAAGTCAAGCCGACGATATTACAGTAAACAAGATGAAATCATTATGAATATTTTCCATTTACCATTGACATAGTGACCTTTAATTGTATTAATCAGTACTATCGCTACATTTAATTACCTACTAATACCAGTGTTTCAGTTGTTTTTAGTAGAAATTATTAACAGACTACCAAATATCGTCTCTGCCTATTTTCAAAACAAACCTTCGGTACTACCTATATTTCTCAAAACTTTACTAATCTATGGTAATTAGTTTGTGAATTTTCAATTCATTATTATAAATATTTCTTTTGTACTACTGTTTGTATGTATGTTTTATAATTATGTATTCATAGCTATTGTTCTAATATGTGTTAAGTGCTCAACTCTACCTGTTCGATTTCTCTTCTTTTCTACATTTCTGTAAAGGTTGCCTGGAAGAGATCGCTTGTAGCGATAAGGGCCGCCTTCGCACTGATTTTAACTGTATCTACTGTATTTTGTTTTGTATGAGCAATAAAGTGTTTATCTATCTATCTATCTATCGAACCTACATTGGTAAAGTTCGTGGATATGGGGATGCAAGCTGCACAGTGCTAATCGGCATGGTGGGCTTGGGAGGGAGAAAGCCTATGTCCAATATTGGACGTCCTTTGGCTGAAATCATGATTAAAATCATTACATTTACATTTACTTCTTCTTCATCAAATGCCATATCCTCCACAGATGTTGGGACGGTCGTCCCAAACTCATTTCTGTTTCTTGCTTTTCTCTTTTGACACCTACGAAGAGTCGTACGTGGTTTCCATATATTGTAATTCTTTTTTATTTTACTTTTTTCTTACTTAGGAAAGAGTGGGAGGCCTATATACAACAGTGGACTGCAATTTTCTGATGTTAATAATGAGTAAAATATAAGGATGCCCCAAGTTCCTTACCGTCAAGATCCCACTGAAAATCAGTACTTTCTTTAGCATATGCTGAGCTGGCCTCATTTCTGGCATCATTGGTCCATTATTTATTGTATTTGTGTTTTTGTACCTACTTGTTTTAGTTTATAATTGAAGTGTTCTAAAAATACCTTAATATGTAAACGCTTATGGATTTTTGTGATGTCAAAATAAATCATGTCTACTTCTAAGGTCTACAAAATAAATCAAGGCTTCCCATTACTAAACAAGAAGTATGAGGGGCACCCCTAAAGCGTTTATCAGTAATGACACGTGTTCGTGACGTCATCTGCCACCCTGATAGCGGTATGAATGGACGAGCAGTGGTATCTACTATCAAACTTCGCATTCGGTCGAGTCAGTTGCAGCGCAATGTGCTTGAAGTGTGAATTGTACGGCGTGCTTGCGAAACCGATAACAAAGGTTAAGCAATGCCCGCAGTGTCCGGGAACTGAATTGGTGACCGTTTCCCACTTTGAGGCGAGTCGAACTTCAGCACCGCAACGTGCTCGCCAGTCGTAAGGTGTGCCTCCTAATACTGTTGGCGAAGTGAGGTGACCGAATGGGGGTAGCGAAGGTTTAGGGTCCCGTGACAGTATTTTTTATTTATTTTGAAATAAATGTATCTATTTTACGGCATTTTTAGAAGCGGTAATGAATCCACAAAAACAGCAAACCGGGTAGATAAGTACCTAATACCTATTCAAACGGCGTACGTTATGTACCTAAATAACAAAATCCATTAACAGCTAGTTTGTTTAGTTAGGCTAATAAAAATTATTGCCAACCATCGAAAGCGTAGTTTTTAAGAAAATAATGTATACCTACCCATAGTATAATAAGTTTTGAATTATTTATTTTATTATTAAAGCGAAGTTCAGGAACCAGTTCCATGACATAAGATTAGTAACCAGCTTGAGGACAACCCAGGGTAATGCTCCCACCTCGACACTGAGACAGGTCGGACCGCCGCCAATACACTTACTTGCAAAATTAACGGACCACTCCTATAATTTTACGCATCTATTACCTTATAACGTATTGATCGTGACTATTGTTATTGATTAAAAAATAGAAATACATTATTAGCCTTACTAAATAGTTATATATTTTAAGTGACGCTGTTGGTTTCTTGAATAAATAAATAAATGAAATAATTAATTCTAGTTTATTTTGGTCTAACTTTGTATTTAAGTTGACTCGATCGCTGAAGAAGAAGGTTATTATGTTTATTAGGTTTATTTTTAACTTAAGTCAAGGGTAGGCCTGCTGGAAGAGATTTCTTTCTAGAGCTAAGCAGTGCCTGTTGTGTCTTAATCTATTATAATAAAACGTGTATGTTTTATCTTGTGAACAATGAACTGTTAAATAAAATAAAAATAAATAAATAAAATTTGGCAGTCCAATTAAATGTTAACTTTAGAGTATTGTACTTCAAGAGGGCGATCCCCAGCCTGCCTGCTAAGCATGAAGATTTTGGCAAAGAACTTCACTAATATGATGGAGAATTTGTCCAACGATGACCATCACAAGCTTATGATGCGATGGTGCTCAGCTTCGTTCATATTCAAAGAAGGGGTGTTCCTTTGATGCACCTACGAGGTAAGTTGTAGGTAAAAGCAAGTAGAAAATTAACATTGCTATTTTAATATTCATTGCTCCTTTAAGTCGCGGTAAAACGGTATCTACTACAAAATAAATGTTAGTGTAGCTGCCTGTTTTCCTCAACCAATGACCAAGTTGACCATCTAATCTCAATTCATGTTTTAAATTCCCATTCCACGAATCGATTTGAATTTGCAAAATCTACATCGCAACGCTACCTTTTATGTGTCCACTAGTGTACATGGTCATTATGCTAAGCGTGCAATAAAATCGTATACTGAATCCCCAATTATAACGGTGTCTTTATGTAAAATACATGTTTATGTATGTAAAACTATTTATTATACATTCTAAAATACATTGACTCGAAGCTTATGGAGGAATATCTAGGAAGGAAAGCTATCGAGTGGACTACCTATCCTAAAATAAACAGTACGCATTACTATTGCGAAGTTACTCGTAAATTAATTGAATATCTATGGACAAATGCATTAGCGTAATGTATTCTAACTCGAAATCAAATGCTTGAAAGATAATACGATAGTGGGATAGCGATTCTGTTTTCGAATTGCGTTTCCAGTAGGTTTCCAGTACGCCGTGGAATAACAGACATTGGTGGAAAGTATAGTTTGATCATAGTTTATAAACCAATGTATTTGTATCAGTTTAGGTTTTATACTAAGGTACTACTAAGGTTTTATACTAAGGTATGCGTAGAAGGATCATACATACATATATAAAGCTCACGCCTTTGTCCCACAGATGGGGCAGGCAGAGACTATGGACCGCCACTTTGCTTTGTAGGAGGATCAGGTATTTACTTTACACACATATCAAAGGAAGGCAATGCATTTGCGACTCCACGGGTGTTGCTATGGGTACGGTGATCACTTTCCATCATGTGAAACACCAGCTCGATTACCTCCCTTTAAATTAAGAAAAAACAGTAGATGAGAGCTCATTTAACATCCGAATGTCCTCACAAAAGTTCGTGTACAATACAATTATTATACGAATGCCTTGCATATGCAATCCGGTTTTCTCTACAGAGAAATTTCCAAGAAATTGGTCGACACCACAGGTGACCGAAGAGCTGGCAGATACCTACCTCGCGCAAAGAATAAGCATGGCTATTCAGAGAGGTAATGCTGCCAGCATCTTGAGTGAGTACGCTTCTACACGGCCCAAATTGTAAAAAAATTCAAGTAACCAAATTTTTTTCTTTTTATTGTATAATCTGTCCAGACTGACTTGTCTTATTTGGATATAGAAATTTTGTATTCAAATGCATAAATTTGCAGCGGTATTTGTTAAAAATCGCGTTCTATGTATTTTTTATATAGTTCGAGATATCTATACTCAATGTACGTAGCGTATTTGATACGGCAAGTCGTGGTTTTGGGTATTGTTTGTTCGCCAAATAGGACAAGTCAGTCTGGACAGATTTTAGGTACATATTTAGATTATATGTTAGTTTTTTTCCTTTATAAAATTGAGAAAACTAGAAGAAACATTCTTCCAGTTCCGTAGGGAAAACTTAAACACGTATGTGATCTATAAATAGAGGTGTCATCATTGTTGTTCTTATTTTCAGGGTCACGAACAGATAGATGGACGAGGAAAAGGTACCTTTTCCCACAGATGTGTCTGAGACCGGCAAATAATTGGCGTATTGTAGTTAGCCAATTAACAAGAGTAACCGTAGCGTGTGTAATCTGATTACATTCTTGGTTGTTTATTACGCCATTTGCGGCGTTCCTGAACTCTGTTTTGAGCGACTTGTCTTGCTGTTCTGTTGCACTGTGGAAGCGAAGCGCGACGGTATTATCACACCAAAGAGGATGGAATGGGTTCCTTTTTTCCGAAACATTATTTTAAAACCAGGCCTAAATAACAAACGTGTCCCACACACCACTATTTTCTAATTTTGTTTTACTATTTTGAATTTTTTAAATAATCGATCAAATGTAGAAACAGTCAAATGCCGAATCGGTTAAAAATAGACTATGATGTCAAAAGTAGAATCAGGTAAATGTAGACTAAACGGTGCCCGCGAGTAACATTCTTTTTACGTTTGTCGAAGAACAAAGGCAAAGCACCAACCCCTATCCCTAAAATTGGGTTACTATGCACCTGATACGACTCTGGCCACCCCGTTTCAGTAAAAAATAATCATGTGATGTCGCCAAAGGCGTTATACCGTCGTACAATAGACTGTCATCTCATAGATGCAGTCAAAGTTGTTTCGTTGTATGAAAAACTGTAAGGAACTCTAAGTAAGTTTAACTTTATTAATGAAATGCCATCATGATGGTCTGGACTTACGTCAGAACCTAACTAAAGCTATATTCTATCAGTCGCTTTTCGCGTCTGTCGGTCTATACATCCGCTGGTTCCTAAAACACGCACCTTTGATACGGTTTTCACCATCTAGTTGGAGGGTTTTTTCCGAAAGGTTAATATTTACATGCATAATTATTATAATAGTGAACCCCGAGAACACCCATGCGAAGCCAGAGCGAATCGCTAGTTAGTTATGAAATGCCGGGACATTTTCGATGCTATATCTGTCTATAACCTTCTTATCTAGACTCCTGCTAAGCAGAGAGATATATTACCCCCTCCCCCTGCCTGCTGAACCCCTGACCCCTAGACTGCTGATTGGCATAAGTCTCCATATCCACTCAGTCATGAGTCATGGTCATCCGTAGTTATATAAAGTTTAGGTATTCTTCTGTGAGAAATAGTTCTTAAATAAATATTTTCAACGACAATGAACTCAGTAACACTAGTAGAACAACCAATGCCGAATCCTAAACGATGTAAATGCTAATTTGCCCACAGTAAAGTGGATACGACACGTGAAGTATGACGGCATACCCATATTGTGATATTGATCGCCCAACCAATCACAGCAATATCACACCCAATTGATGTCAATCGAACTTTCATTTGCGACCATTTTGTGGCAAGCGTTTGAGACGATTTTTTTATACGTCGCGACGGCCAGCCTGCGGACTTTGACCGATAAAATATGGTGAATTAGTGATCTGCGGTGATAGCAGTCTGTAGCGCGCTAGAGTGCCAAGATTCTAACTCATATACGTTATATTATAATAAAGGAACTTTCTTCGTCCATAGCTAGCTAGAGCACCAAGATTCTATCGCGCATACTCGCGTACACGATCAAACAGAACATAATGCAGATCGGCTAGTTTAGACTTCGTATTTTACACGCTATAGATACGACGTCGACTAACTATAGATCGACCACACAAGTATGTCGCCTGCGGTGAGGTAGGAGGGGAAAGTTTTAGAGTTGTTTCAAGGGTAAGAGCGGCGGCGCGGGGCACGAAGCCCGAGTAGCTTTTCGCGGAACAAAATGCTCCCTGCTCCGCGCTGGGTCCCACATCCGCATCCATCCCTGAAACTTTACCCTCCTACCCCCGCGAGCGATGTATAAAGATTAAAAAGTGAGATACCTTCATGGCTGAGAAAGTTGGCTACCTTCACAGAATGGCAATTTTTTTTTCTCTGTGCTTTTTGTGGATGATTTATAGCCGTTGTTTTCTTTTTAATTTAGAAGGTGACAAACGAGCACGCAGTTGAATCCATTGTTAAGCACTGCCGTCCATGGACCTCCGTAACACCAGGGCCTCAAGTCCGCTAATTTCCGCTAGTTTTAATTGTAACAAAATGCCAAAAACGCTTCAAACTGCCATTGAGCTGCGACTGCGATCCAATTGCAATTCAATTGGGGTATTAGTAACAGTAGCAAAATATCAAAAACGTCTAAAACTGCTATTAAGCTTAGGTTTCTATTCAATTACAATTCAATCGAGTGTAGGCCTTGGAGGTTCGCGATCGCGAATTCTCAATTCTCAGGCGCCTATGACGTACCAGCACTGAAACAGCTACAGGAATATTATCTCGGCAGTAGTACGCGACAGGAAATTTCTTGAACAGCATACGGTAATTAAGCGAACCGCCACTCATCCAGATGGAACGGATGGAACTTTAGTTGGAACGAGTAAGGTTGTGAAATTCTGCAGAAGGCACTAGCCGAAACAACTCCTCAGAACCATTCCCCGTGGGTGATATTTACCGCCAATTTCTGTCTGTACTCGAGTAGATTCACAATTACAAAGTCGCTTACGGCCGTCTCTGTCCCTATGTATCTATGTACGCAACTACATATGCAACGGATTTTAATACGGTTTTCAGCAATAGATAGTGATTAAGGAGGAACTTTTATAAGCAAGAAAAAAAGGGTGGGTAGGTGTAGGGTAGTTGTAGGGTAGATGAAGGGTAGGTAGGTAAGTGTAGGATAGGTGTTGGGTAGGTATAGAGTACGGGTAAGGGTAGGATGCCACGCGAACGAAGTCGTGCCGAGTCCACTAGTTCTGGTATAGAACAAAGTCGCTTCCCGCCATCTGTCCCTATGTATCTATGTACGCTTAGATCTTTTAAACTACCTACGCAACGGATTTTAATGCAGTTTCAACAATAGATAGAGTGATTCAAGAGAAAGGTTTATAGGCAAGAAAAAATTGTAGGTGGAGGGTAGGTGTAGGTTTGGTGTAGGGTAGGTGGAAAGTACTGGGAGGGGTAGGACGCGAACGTAGTCGCGCCGGTTCCACTAGTTGTGGTATAGAACAAAGTCGCTTCCCGCCATCTGTCCCTATGTATCTATGTACGCTTAGATCTTTAAAACTACCTACGCAACGGATTTTAATGCAGTTTCAGAAATAGATAGAGAGATTCAAGAGGAAGGTATATAAGCAAGAAAAAGTAGGGTAGTTGGAGGGTAGGGGGTAGGAGTACGGGTAAGGTAGTGTAGCTGTAGGATGCCACGCAAACGAAGTCTCTTCGGGTCCACTTGTTACATACATATATCTACATACACATGACGTCATGTCTTGTTCCCGTAGGCCTAGGCAAAGTTCACATTGTTCCAGGATATATTCAACCTTTTCTGTTCCATGCTAAGCATACAATGCGAAGCCACCCAGCGTAGCTTGGCGAATTTTTTATGCTCTTTAAACAAATGGACGGCCCGGTTAGAGCGTCGGTGGCGTAATGGTTAAGGGAGTCGTTCCCTGAGGTATGGATTCAAACCCGAGTTTCACTATGGTACCATGCCATAGCATACGCTGAGTGAGGTCCTTTTGTTGTCAGGGGTACCACACTACAGCAGTTCCGATACTAAGTCGTAGATATCTAAGTAGGTAGTTGCAGTTAATTTATTATTGTGTAGGTATCGTACTATCTGCTGTAAGTACATGTATATTTCGTGTTGTGAAATTGTGATGTGGTGTCTTACGGCAGCAATAAATGTAATTTCATTTCATTACCAATGTCTTTTCCGAGTTATTTAACACAATAATTTAACACTAACCAATGCTCTTACGGTGAGGGTAGACATCGTGACGAAACCTGCACTTTCAAGCACCTGAGTAACCATGATCCAATCTGGTCAGGTTCCCCTGATACCAGGGTCACAGAGATCAGATGTCAATGGCTCCACTCTTGTTACCTGATCTGTCAAATACTGGATCATGGTCAAGGCGGACCCTGGGCCCTCGTGCGCGAGAGCACAGCTAGGATATTATCGCCAAGACGATGACCTATCATAAAATAAGCTTGGTTTCTGTGTAATAACCGCCAATAAGGAAAATAAATATAAAACTGCCCACCTATCGATGGTTTTTTTTATTTAAGTAGGTACCTACCTATTGTTAATAAACTAGTGGCGTGTTAAAAAAAAATAGTTCGCGTGGTGTCCTTCTCCTACCCTACCCCTACCCTACACCTACCCTGCACCTACCCTACACCTACTTTACCCTATCTACCTTTTTTTTCTTTCTTATAAACCTTCCTCTTGCATCACTATCTATAAACGAAAACCGCATAAAAATCCGTTAGGTAGTTTGAAAGATCTAACCGTACCTACATAGAGACAGACGGCGGGAAGCGACTGTATAAATAGTTAATCTAATTAAATTTCTTTGAATAGAAAGAAAAAACTGAAGCCCGGAAGTTCTTTAGGAAGGTACTATACAAAAATTCAAAATTCAACTGTTAGAAGATATTGTTCTTTTTAAATTTGGAATTAAAATATGAAAGTGGGACTTTATATACGCGGTGTAAAACATTGCCTACGATCCGTTCATGGGTATCCTCAGGAACCGGACAGGTTATGTTGTACCTTTTCGCTTATATGAATAACGTATTTACAGGTGGCTCATTCGAAATTGCAGCCAGGTACCTACCGTACGCTAATAACTGGTTAGTAATAGAAACAATAGATACCCTCTTCGAAGGAAATTACTCACCTCCGCCCTCTCCATAACTAAAGAGGCATATCAAAATACTGATCACCAAATACTTCATCTCACAACCGCACCAGCGCCCACGAGACCACGCGAATACCGAAGAGGATATCTTCCTCCGACGACCAAGTGTGACCAGCGTCCACTGAGGTCGGATCCCAACTGAACAAAATATCCAGTCTCGTTTATGCGTAAGCGCAACCGCGTATTTGCGGCCAGCAAGAGCGCGGGAACAAACAATCGACGATAAAACATAAACATTTCCGAACGAACTTTTCGAACGCAACCGTCGATGCGACCGCAAACACAACTTTGTCTGTCATCTAAATAATTACAACGCTGACAATTAAATTAAAGCAGAATTGAGAAGAACGAGGAAACTGTTCGGTGACGTAAAAATTATTTGGGATATTTGTTTATTAAATATTGTTAGTGATTGTCAGGTTAAGGTTAATAGAGACAGATTACGGCCATTGATTATTATTTAGGTACATTAAAATACTACATTATTGATAATCCCGTTCGTCATTGTGATTTCGTGGTGTCTAATTTCAATAAAATAGCCAAAATGTGAGCAGCATAATCTCCACAGACAGGCGAAGTATTCAGGATGATGGTCCGCTAAAATATTGTAGGTTAGATAGCTAGTATCTACAACAATGAATGTATTCATTTCTTATCGACAGTAATGCGTAGTAAATCATTTTGTTACTTATTTTAATATCATAAATAACCTAAGAAAACAATCGCGGGCGATACGAGTTTCGCATCGGCTCGGCCCACAGCGCTGGTGCTCAAAGAAGCCGCTTGCGGTTAAAATGCGCATTTTACGATTTTAGACTTGTTCCTTTTGGACTGTTACCGTGTTTTAAATTTAGAATTCGCATTTTTTACCTTTATTATTTTTTGCCGTCCCAAATGGCCAGGCTGTTGCTATGGGCAGACGTTCGGATTTTGTTCAAGTAGATATATTAAATGGCGAAAGAGGTTATCTAAGGTAAGAATACCTATATCTGGGTGTCTTCCGTTCTAACTAAGGTAAGGTTTCTTTTGGTCATAGGTCGCTTGTTGGTAGGAGACTCATAATCGAAAGATATATCTAGATTATGTAGAGATGTGTTTTAGGTAAGCACCTAAATATCTACTATTTATCTACGCGGATAAACAGCTGCCTGATGTTTTTTTATACTACTAAGGTGGCAAACAAGCTTACGACCTGCCTGATGGAAAGCAATTACTGCAGCTATGGACGTTTGCAATACCGGGGCATCACCCAGGCGTTGCCGACCAGGTAAAAACCTTTTCACCCCTTTCTTGATGTAAAGCGGATTTGAGATTTTAGGACAGCAAGAGTGAGGGTGTATGTTTGGGTAACCGACATAGCCCTAAGCATTGCCAGGCTAAAGTGGCAGTGGGCAGGGCACATAGCTCGAAGAATAGATGGCCGATGGGGCAGTAAAGTTCTCGAGTTCCGACCACGTACCGGAAGCCGCAGCGTGGGCCTCCCACAAGGTGGACCGATGGTAAAGATCGCAGGTACCAGCTGGATGCGTAAGGCACAGAACCGGCCTTTGTGGAGATCTCTGGGGGAGGCCTATGCCCAGCAGTAGGCGTCTTTCGGCTGATATGAAGGGTACCTACCTATCCTCCAATAACACAGGGACTGGTTACCTTATTCTTCAAGGATTGATGGAGTTTTACCTCATTAGGTAGGTATCAAATTTTGCATTGATAAGGTTTATATAATTACAATTTACTGTTAATTCATAAAATGACACATAGTGCCTACTCAGTAACCGGAAAACCACAATATTATGATTTCTATGAATTCTTACTGCCTGTTTTCCATAATGGGGAAAGAAAATGTAAGTACCTTAATCTAAAGATAGGTACATAGCATAGGCCAAAGTCGCATTTCGCCGTCTATTCCTCTATATGTATGTACCTACTATATGTAGGTACGCTTAGATCCTGCGGTTTTCATCAACATATAGTAATTCAAGAGAAAGATTATAGGGTAGGACAGCTACTACCTACTCCATATAGCATTTTTGTCTTGGTTGGTACCTGGTTTTTATTATATCGTCCCACAAAAAACCTGAATTTCGAAGAATTTCTCTAAGATAAATTTATAAAGTACGTAAGCAGTATATTTGTGTAGCTATGTCTAATAAAGTGGACAGTTTAATTAAAATCCTGGCACGAGGCATACCAGCTGATATACCCCTTACAGTGACAACGTAGGTGGGCTCGCGGCCGTTAGGCCCGAAGACATTCGAATTTTGAAGAATGGCAACGGCCTCCCAATCCATCTTCTACGACTTACGGTCGGATTCTTTCCTCGGCCAATCCTTAGAAAAGGCGTCCAACTCGTCCCGCCATCTCCGTCTGGGCCTAAAGGTACTAAATAGGTAAAATAATATACCTACTGTTACAGCTTCATGTACCTAGGAATACCTTCAGACCGTAAAGTTACTGTTAACAGTTTCGTACCTACACAATTACTAATCTACCCAAGTATACATCTCAGAGCCTGTTAGGGTCCGCTTTCCTAATTACATCCTCCATTTCAGCGATACCATCACATGTAAGGTCATCCACACAACCTCTTACCTGAAACTGGCCTGTTAAGGCGCGTATTTCCCAAGTCAATCAGCATATTGTC
This sequence comes from Blastobasis adustella, assembly GCA_907269095.1. Classification (NCBI taxonomy): domain Eukaryota; kingdom Metazoa; phylum Arthropoda; class Insecta; order Lepidoptera; family Blastobasidae; genus Blastobasis; species Blastobasis adustella. The sequence goes on from OU026132.1 coordinate 8,663,091, forward strand.
ATCCACTGCTGAACGTAGGGTTCCGCATCCAGAGCCTTGTCGTGCCCTCACCGTAAGGTTAGTATTTATAGTGCTTAACTCAGTAAAGAGCGTCGGTAGCCGGGCGGTTGAGTATCCAACTCGTTAGCGAGATGTACCGGGTTCGAATTCCGCTGCGGCCATGTACTCTTTTCTGAGTTACGTACATTAGTTGATTACTAACCGATGCTCTTACGGTGAGGGTAAACATCGTAATGAAACCTGCAAATTCAGGCAACTGAATTTGTAACCATGATCCAATCTGGTCAGGTTTCCCCTAGTAGCAGGGTCACGGAGGTCAGATGGTAGTCGCTCCATTGTAATTACCTGATCGCCAAATCCTGGATCATGGTCAAGGCGGACCCCGGGCCCTCGTTCTCGAGAGCACAACCGAAACATTAACGCCAAGATGAACTCAGTAAGGAGTCATTGGTACATGTCCGCAGAAGTATTCGAACCGACGCCGACTGACGCTCCTACTCTCTATGCTACTTATTTCGAGCGCATCGTAGAAATTACACAAACAGGATTAACATCAGAAACGTGATTAAAGTTTACGTCTAACACAACTATGATATGTACCGACATTGGTATGAGTTCATTCAACGGATATGGTGTCCCGGAACTCGAGATAACTGTGGGAACATCCTTCTGATTTAAAATATACATTCAATCGTACATACTTATTACTTTACTCATATATTTTAATGGGAAGCGTCATACTGGCTATCGGTTATGAGCCCAAGTGCCGCCATGTACCAATGAGTAGTTTCTGAGTTATTTAATACAATAGTTTAACACTAACCGGTGCTCTTACGGTGAGGGAAAACATCGTGACGCAACCTGCACATTCAGGCGACTGAATGTGTCCATGATCAAACCAGGCCACGTTCCTCTCACGGAGGTCACTTGCTGTCGCTCCACTGTAAATAAATTGCCAAATAAATACTATGTCTATGTCTATGTCTATGTCTATGTAATTACCTGATCTGCCAAATCCCAGATCCTGGTCAAGGCGGACCCCGAGCCCTCGCGCGCGTGGTCACGGCGGGTATATTGAGTGATGTTTACGCCAAGATGATTATTATTTTTATTAACTGTAATGGTGTACAAAAAATAAATATTATTTTTATTATTATATTTTTACTTAAGTAGTTATTGTGACAAACTGTTCATCTGATAGAAAGTGGTAACCTCCATCCACAACCTCAAGTAGGTAGGTACTTACCTAAATACCAATAACTAGTTAGGTACCTAAGTATTATAAAAACCTACGGGGTGTTTGTAAAAGAGCAGCTTTTTAAAAAAAGGAAGGGTCGCGAATGCGTTCCGGCATTGAGAAGTTTGTTTCTACCAGTGCACTATACATATATTGCTGTGTCTTTTGATATATCCCAAGGCCTTTAACAGCATTTGGCACGCAGGCCTTCTATACAAGCTTTCCTCATTTGGTATTCCTATTGGTTTTTGCACCTGGATATCGGATTCCGCGATTAGCCAAATACCAACTGGCGTCTTTGGAATCGGTAGAAAAACGTGCAAACAGGATAATTTCTTCAAATGATATATGCTAATCTGCAGAGCCTCGAGCATCGGGCGTAGGGTTGCGCGTCTGTTGTTCTTCCTACAAGTTGCATTTCTAAGAGTGTGCGTAACAGTTGCACGACCTCAAGCCTCCGGCCCCTTTTCGCCATCGGGAAACGCGATCCAGGCAAATGCCTGGTTAGTCAAATTAAAAATAAATTAGTGCCTAGATTATAACTCAAATAAAATTATACTTCCTCATCATCAATACTATGAGTAGAGCATGCGTAATAATATTTAATAATGTCAGTATTCTACAAAAATATTAAAGTCACTTAAATCTTACTTTTGTAACTAGGTACTTATAGGTAGGTAAATGCTTTAGATAAAATGCTCATTAAAGGTAGGATGTAGGTACGTAACTACGTGGGGACGATACGATATTGTTTTACCTAGGTATATCGGTTATTTCCCTATCTGTTGCACTTAAACGCAGCATTTAGTGTACTTATTTACGTTTATCTGTAATTTACTCAGTTGTTTATCTTAAATACGCAACGGAATAAATAGCAGGCCATAGATTCTCACGGAAAGTGTGACTCATAAATCAAGCTCAAATTACAGGGTACTACATTAGTACTTTAGGTAGAGCGTCGCTGGCTGGGCGGTTGAGTATCCGATTCGTAAGCGAGATGTACCGGGTTCGAATCCCGCTGCGGCCATGTACCAATGACTCTTTTTTGAGTTATGTACATTAGTTGAATTCTAACCGATGCTGTTACGGTGAGGGAAAACATCGTGATGAAGCCTGCAAATTCAGGCAACTCAATTTGTAACCATGATTCATTCTGGTCAGTTTCCCCTGGTAGCAGGGTCACGGTGGTCAGATGGTAGTCGCTCTACTGTAATTACCTGATCACCAAATCCTGGATCAACCGGGATATTAAAGCCAAAAAGATGATTATTTTTTTTATACATTAGTACCTACTTTAGGTAGGTACCTAGTTACCTACATATAGTATTTAGCCTTTAGGTAACTAGGTTGATAGGTAGGTATTGCTGGGCATTGGCATAAAATTAAGATTACCAAAAAAGATTTGTGACTTCATAATATTTTGCTTTCAGGATGAGGCGATCGTGGTGAACTAATGAATATCATGCTGAGATCCTGCTAGGGGATCCTGATGGAGTAACTAAATGTATTTTACAAAAAATTTGAGGCAGTATAATTCTCGGCACGACGAACGAACGCTCTTAACAATAAAAATTAAATTCGTTGTGGGATGTTTTCGCTCACCGTAAGATCATCGGTTAGTGTTCAACTATGTACCTAGATATACCTAGACCTATTTTAGGTACAGAAAACATTTTTAGGTACCAGCCACTCGCTTACGAATCGGACCCGTTAGCCATTAGGCCACCGAAGCTCCTCAAAAGTACATTGTAAACTACCTGCTAAAAAAATAAAATAAACCTATCACGCAATTTTAAAAGTAATCCGCTCCTACGTATAAAAGTTAATCATAAACTTACTTTACCTAACATCCCAAACTCTTTGAAGTTGATATTTTTCTAACGCGTACTTCAGCAATACTAATCGAGTACTAATCGAGTACTTCAGTTATTACAATAACCTTATTTACAATTTTTTTGACATGGCATCATTATTAATTGGAAACTGTCAATGTCTTACAAATGACAGATATCTATCAGCTGGAGGCTGAAGTGTTTTTTGAGCTGAAAAATACTGTAACAACTCTAATACACTACTCTATATCCCCTCGGTTGAGCCGTTTTCAAGAGTAGCTGACTTATTTTACTCAGCGTTTCTTTTCCGTTGCTCTGAAAACAACACCAATTGGAAATGTCAGCAAGTCCACGAAAGTTACAGAATTAAAGTATTTTATTGTAGTTCTATTATAAATTAAGACCAATTTCCATTATGGAGGAAGGAAACTCAATAATTTATGGTTTAGAACATCAGGTACATCACGGCTAGCCGCTTATGCCCACCACTTTTTAGTGGGGATGTTCTCCACAGTTTTACCTAATTTTCCTTTTTGCTTTCAGACAAGAGCATTATCCCCTCAATATGGGGAAAGTGATGCTATAAGATTCCTGATAGGAACCCAGAGTCTCAAACCTCAATCAAATCAGGTTCATGTAGTGGAATTGGAGGAAGATACTGGTGCTTTACATACTAAGGTAAGTTTTAGATATTTTTCTTTCTAATTCCTTTTTAATTTTTGTATTCTTAAGGTATAATAAAATAAAGTCCATAACTGTCCACTGCTGGACTTAAGCCACCTTCACATTCATAATAGCTTTATTATTAAACATAACATTAGTACAGGGTATTACCTGCCCTTGCCACTGCCCCCAGACACAAGTAAGTAATGGCTCCACATAGTTGAGAGTAACATGCATGACAACAAACTCACCACACACAGAATGCCTTAAGACGAGCAAAGTGGACCAAGAGGATTAGGAAGGCGGACCTCTAACAAAACCAGGATTTAACACTAGAATGATGATATATTGCTATAATCTCTATGCTTGGAGGTGGGTCGGAGTTCACAGAGTTGAAAATACTCGACAGAAAAATGTTTGCTGCCCATTTTCTGATTTATGGAGGTTGCTGATGGCAATTATTAAACATCTTCTACCACACCTATTAATGGAATAGCAGTGCTGAATCCTATTCTACTCAAAATTTTGGTAACTGGGTTTACGTGGTTAATTTGTTTTATCACTTATTTCAGGTATTTAAACATGAAGTTGGTGAGATTTGGCACCTACGTAGCTCCCCACATGACGCAGCTGTACTCATGACCACACACAATGCATATGACCCCAATACGTCACAGTGCACCATGGGGGTGTCTATCTTCAAACTGCCCACTTTGGAGGTAATAATGTGTTATGTTTATCTTTTATTTACTTTACTTCTATATTCCTTGGAATTACACAAATCTTTTTCTGCTGCAGGTTATACCAAAAGATTTGGATGAACTCAGTGCTATACAGAGCAGGAATCCGGAAGACTTGGAGCTAGTTAAGACTATAACTCCAGAAGTAAGTAAAAAAATTATAATTATATATTTTCACTAAAAACCATTTAAACATCATTTACATAAGTATGGGTTATTTGTAAAATATTTATTGAAATGCATGCTATAGTAGTTTTAGTACTTAAATTAAAACATATCTAAGTTTACTTTTACCTTTAGCATGCAAATACGTCTGCATAGGATTTGGTTATAACATTCCCGACATGGTCGCTTGGGAACCACAGTATATTCTTGCATCACTACTGCTAAACAAAAAAATCCGTTCAGTAGTTTTTGTGTTAAAAAGTAACAAACATCCATGCATCCTTACATACCTTACTTTCGCATTTATAATTAGAATGAATTTGATTGATATATATTCGAACAATGTATTCTGTATCAAAGTAAACCTTTCCAAACACCCAGAAGGCAGAGGAAGAGATCCGATGTGCGGAGTGGCACGCCACAGACACCAGTCGTATTGGCATTGTCTACGAGGGCTGTATGAGGGTGCATGATGTCAGCTCAGGGGCAGTACTCAGCTGCGCCGCGCCCGACGGCCGAGCGAGGCTCAAGTTCACTGCAGGGAAGTGGAACCCTCATCAGGGACATTGCCAGGTTAGTTGGAAGAGACGGTTGTATTGCCTTCTCCTTGGCCCCGTGCGTCTACGTCTGCTTACATGAGCGAGTGCTTACTCTCTCCTAGTGAAACCAATGGGGAAGTAACGCTGATCTCTATTCCACATGACTAGGAGACATCTTAGTATATCAGAACGTTTTCTGTATGTTGGCTTACGCTGGAACACCACAGCGCAAACTATTTATGAGGTCCTGTGGTGTTCTGATAAAAAGCGGCTGTGGATACATTAAGGGGTTTTAGTGGATAGGATCCATTTTCGGGCAATCCCACATGTCCACGCCTTCACCCGAATGACGTGGTATCTTTCGAAGATAAAGGTTATTTAGAAGAGAAGATTATTTTATGTTTCAAACTTATGAAATTGTAGCTGGCCGTCCGCGACTTTGTCCACGTGGACCACACTTTATACTGCAGAACGGAAGATTAGATTTTTAGCATTGTACAAACTAGCTCCTATGGGAGCTATGGCAAGTGAAACAAATTCCATGACAACTATGGAATTATGCTTGATTTTGTTTCTCAATAATTTTCCTCACATTATGATTCGACTTCTAATATTTTATCGGCTTTCATCGTCTGTAAACGATATTCGGATCAAATGAAATTTTTGCGGACCCAACTAGTTATTTATTTTCAAAATTGTCCGAAAATTCGCGTACATTTAATCCGTCACGTCCTGAAACCGCTCGCATCCCCGCGCTTGCCTTCTAATGCTTGTCTTTTCTATCCCTAGCAACTTCCACGAGTGTAAAAGAGATTGGTAGCGCACGCAAGCGCTCGCTTGGATGCGAACGGTTTCAAAAATAGCGCCCCTGGCGACTCAGTATCTTTTCAAAATTGTCCGAAAATTCGCGTACATTTAATCCGTCACGTCCTGAAACCGCTCGCATCCCCGCGCTTGCCTTCTAATGCTTGTCTTTTCTATCCCTAGCAACTTCCACGAGTGTAAAAGAGATTGGTAGCGCACGCAAGCGCTCGCTTGGATGCGAACGGTTTCAAAAATAGCGCCCCTGGCGACTCAGTATCTTTTCAAAATTGTCCGAAAATTCGCGTACATTTAATCCGTCACGTCCTGAAACCGCTCGCATCCCCGCGCTTGCCTTCTAATGCTTGTCTTTTCTATCCCTAGCAACTTCCACGAGTGTAAAAGAGATTGGTAGCGCACGCAAGCGCTCGCTTGGATGCGAACGGTTTCAAAAATAGCGCCCCTGGCGACTCAGTATCTTTTCAAAATTGTCCGAAAATTCGCGTACATTTAATCCGTCACGTCCTGAAACCGCTCGCATCCCCGCGCTTGCCTTCTAATGCTTGTCTTTTCTATCCCTAGCAACTTCCACGAGTGTAAAAGAGATTGGTAGCGCACGCGAGCGCACGCTTGGATGCGAACGGTTTCAAAAATAGCGCCCCTGGTGACTCAGTATCGGGTCGCCAGAACAATTGATAACAACAGGGTTGCCGAGCAAGTGAGAAGTACGCTTAATCCTAACTGCTTCTAATCACTATGTTCTCTTTGCTGGAAGAAATTTACTTAAAGCAATAAGTTTTGCCGTTTGTGTCATATACAGGGTGTCCCAAAACTCGACGTCAATCCGGAATCGGGTGAAAAGGCAAGTCATGCTGGTTGGCAGAAAAATATTAAAAAAAATCTAAGTTGCATGATTTCAAAATTATAGGCATTTAAAACTTCAGGCAGACTTTTCAGTCCTGTTGCCACAAATCTTTACTTTTTCCCATTTTTTTTTTGCTGTGTAGCCCTGAATAATGCTACACTAAAATGTAATCAAAATTTTGAAACCAGCTGCTTAAGCTTGCATAAAAATAGGACTTATCTCATAGACAAAAATTCAAAATTAAAAATTCATGCAACTTAGATTTTTGCAAAATCATGCAACTTAGATTTTTTTTTTATATTTTTCTGCCAACCAGCATGACTTGCCTTTTCACCCGATTCCGGGTTGACGTCGAATTTTGGGACACCCTGTATACATTTGCTTTGTACCTATTGCTATTTTTGTGTACAATAAACTATTAAATTTAAAAATTGATACTATCGTGATATCCACAGTTCGCGGTGCTGCAAGACATGCACATAAAGTGCTACGACACGCGCACTGACTGCACCAAGCCCGCGTGGACCGTGGAGCAGGCGCATCGACAACTCGCCAGGGATCTTGATTTTAATCCTAACAAGTAAGCTTAAGCAGAAGTAGTAGTGTTTCCTTTGGACTATGACATGGGATCGTTCAAGAGGTATATTAGAGGTCTCTTCAGAGGCGGGCAACGCAATGGTGACTCCCCTAGTGTTGCTAATGTCGATAGACGGCGGTGACCACTTTCCATCAGGTGGCCTGCTTGCCTGTTTGTCAACCGTATAACATAAAAAAAAGTAAGCTGAGGTGTCTGAAGGAACGTCGGTGGCCGAGTGGTCAGCCATCCGACTCGTCAGCGGAGGTTACCGGGTTAGAATACCACTGCGGCCATGTAACCGATGCTCTTATGGTGAGCGAAAACATCGTGATGAAACCTGCACATTCAGGCGACTGAATGTGTAACCATGGTTTCCCTGGTAGCAGGGCCACGGAGCTCAGATGCCAGTCGATCCATTGTAATTACCTGATCTGCCAAATGCGTACAGCGCGCTGGTGAAAGCCGCTGACAACGGTGAGTAGGCCATAAAATTTATCCCGAGTCATTTTATTTTTCTGTATTTTTGCTTGTAGGCAGTTCCAGCTGGCGAGCGCGGGCGACGACGCGGCGCTCAACATATGGGACTACAGGAACAGCAAGGAGCCGATCTTCACCAGGACCGACCACTCGCACTGGTCAGTATAGTACCTGATAGTATGTATTTACTTACCTTACGTAGTCAGTTTTTATTAATGAAGTCAGACTTATGCGGTCGTCTAGACAAATAGAAGAAAACAAGAACGCAAACATTATTGCTTGACGGAATAGATCTAATGTGCTTATTACGTTTGACTAAATTCAGAAGCATAAAGCGTGAGAGCAAACCAAAGTGGAATGTATTGCTCATAAAATCATTTTCCATCAAAGGTCCATTTTTGTATCACGAACGCCTTTTAAAAAGCTAACAGACGCATAACATAATGAGCGGACATTTTTATGCTTCACTTTAGATTTTAGAGAGTACCTATTCGTCCGTATTATTTTCAGGCCTGGCGGAATAATTGGTTTTTTCTTAATTTCTATTTCTTATTCCCTATTCCTTTTTTTTCTCACAAAATACATGTACCCAGGGTATGGACGGTCCGCTACAACACGTACCACGAACAGCTGTTGCTGACGGGCAGCTCGGACGCCCGGGCCCTTCTTACGGCGGCCGCGGGGCTCGGCGACGACGACGAAGGACGAAGACTCAGTCAAGTGTGAGTCGGGACGATATTTTTTTTTAGACTAGCCTGCGATTTTCAAAATAGCCTAGATGGGAAGCGAGGATGCGGAAGGTGGAGCATGCCTGTCCAGAAACAGCGTGTTCACTCTAGCCTTGAAGGAATCCAGAGGCCCAACGGCCCACGCGAGTGCTGGCCTTCTAACACCTGTCATTTCTATCTTTAGCATCGACCACGAGTGTGAGAAATAGGTAGCACACGTGAGCGCTCGCGTGGTTGGAGCAGTTTCAAAAATAGGGCCCCAGGTTGCACTATTCAGGGAACACACTAGCGGGCAAAGCGTTTATTCTTTAGCTTAGATAGGTCGAACCAAAGTAATGCGGATAGCTGATATATATTTACAATGCTTGCTCATACTGGTACTACGAGCAGCGCTGCTCACGGCCGCCGCGGGGCTCAGCGAGGACGAGGGCCGCCGGCTCTGCCAAGTGTGAGTCAAGACGATTTTTAACCACCGACAAAGAAGAGGGGGTTTTATAAGTTTTACGTGTGTATCTGTGAATATGTCTGTCTGTGGCGTCGTAGTTCCCCAACGGATGAACCGTTTGGATGCAGTTTTCTCTACGTGAAAGTCAGTTTAATCGTGATGGTTCTTTGCTTTGTTTCATTAAAATCGGTTTTGTAGTTTAGAAAATATTTGAGTATATGTAAAGTTGGTCAGGGATTTAGCGAAGTTTTCTGTCGGCTAGGTTATCCTTTTACAAACTAGACAGGCATTTGGGTGGCATCTCACCTAAGTGTGTGGGAAGCGACGATACGAAAGATGGTGCATGCCTGTCCTGAAACAGCCACTCTAGCCTTGAAGGAATCCAGGTTGCAATGTTCGGCACGAGTTGCCAAAATAATGAGATGCATTTTTGACGAGTTGCTAATAATCAAAAGTTGCATAATCTTCCAACAAACCCGCAACATCTTCCTAACTGACAACCCAATTCCAGGCTAGAAGATGGTGTCCTACAGTCGTATGAGCAGCACGAGGACTCCGTATACTGTGCAGAGTGGAGCGCTGCGGAGCCCTGGACCTTCGCATCACTCAGCTACGACGCAAGGCTGGTCCTCTCGCGTGTGCCCCGCCATTTCAAGTACAAAATATTACTGTAGGTGGAGAAAACTGATACTAGGGAAAAATTGGTGCGACTTTCGCAATATAAATAAATATACTTGGACAATCCACACAGCGCCGCCATCTAGCCCCAAAGTAAGCAAAACTTGTGTTATGGGTGTTAGAAAACTGATAAACTACTTATATATTTTTGAATACATACTTATTATACATTTAACATCTAGACCCGTAACAGAAATTAAAATTCATCATTTCATTGTGTGCGCAGCCAGGAATGCAACCTGGGACTTCTGTGTGGCATGTTTACCAACTGAACCACTAAGTATTGTACTCATGTTAACAATTTGGCCTGCAATGTCATCGCCACAGTTACGTAACATGGTATGTAAATATGCGAGAATGTGACTTGGATGGTCGCGCCAGTTTCAAGAATTTAAAAACAAGTGTAGTTAGCAAAAATCTGTCATTACCTCTTCTGGCAAGTAACAATGACACTATCAGCCTCTCTATTGGTCCAACCAATTTTGATTGCAATATTTTCTACTAAATCTGATAATAAGATCATGGGCTGATAACTCTTTTAGCCCTGAGCTATTGTAGGTATGGTACTTTGAATATTATACATCTTTTTTATAGAATCAAATAAGTGAGCAGACCCACCCACTGCAATGCAGTTACTACACAATTATTACATAGTTTTAGAATTGTATCTCATTTTTGAGCCACATTTACAATATTATAATGAAAATCTTTATTTGCACTCTATACTTATTATGTATTTACATTCCAGTATTGTATAAAAATTATTTATAAGCCAATTGAAATCAATTTTATAACTTCAATCAACAATGTTATTTGAAAAATAAACAAAATTTGTATATATAAATTATACCTTTATTACTAAAACCTCTCGGCCACTCTATTTGCAACATTTCTAAGGTTACCATATACTTTTGATGGTGGAGAGCCCATAATAAGATTGCAAATGGCTCTCCTAGCCAAAGCAATATTTTGAAAACTGCCAAGTATATGAATCTTTGAATCGGCTAGCACTATTCGTGTCTTCGTCACATTTTCAATAGTGAATTTCGTACGACCAGCTTTTCCTGCCAATCTACCAATTGCACGGCCTAAATGATCACCTTGGAGTGTCTTCACGTCTTTGATTTCAAATGATTCAACAAACAAATCATCCAGCCTCAACAACGCTAAGGCATCATCGACGTCAAAGCCGTAGATAAAAGCCTGAAATTAAAAAATATTTATTTTAATAAAAAGTAATGTGCATTTTATATATCTACTTTGTTGCTTGATCTAAAACAAACTAGCTGTCTCACAAACACTGGACCTGTAAAACTAACCTTTACAAAATCTGCACCTTTCTGTAAATTAGCAACATCTTTTGTTTCAGGGCCAATTTTGATTTCAACATTCCTCGATTTTGTGTTGAAGCGAACTTGCAATAACAAGTGTTCCACTATTGGTGAGAATATCTTTAACCAATTCTCTTTCAAAGGTGTGTACCTGTTGAAAAAAATTTAGGTAGTTAGATGTGTATATTGTGTGTGTACAAACCATGCATGATGCAACATCGTAGAATACACAATTTATTGTAGTAGAATCATCGTAGAATATACAATCATAAACATATTGAGGTTATTTTGGGACAGTTTTACCTGTGAGCTGGAACTGGGATTTTCCTCATATTCACTTTGCTTTCATTGGGTTCAGCACTTTTCTTTGACTTTTTACGTCTAGAACGAGTATGTTTTGGCTTGCCCTGTATACCATTATGTTCCTCAACTTCCATCGTGTCCCCAGATTCAGAGGTGGCTCTTCGTTTAGCATTTTTAAGCTTTATAGGGTTTTTGGCAGGCAGGAAATCTTCAACACTAATGTTTTCTGTTTCCATTTTTCAGATTTCTTTGACGCACGTGTAAAGAAGAGCCTTTTATTGTTAGAAATGCAAGTTTTTTTCCAAAATAAAATCTCACATGGTTGTCGTGACAAACCAAGGACTAAAAAGAGCTGTCAGAAATGAAATCTGTCAGTATCTAAACAAATGTCAAATTGTGGGTTTCGTCAGTCACATTCAGCAGGTCTAGCAAGCTAGCAAGAAATAAAGCCACTCCCAAAATGTACAATATTTATAATTGGAATGTATGGTCACAGAATAAGGTCTATTTTTGTATCACTTATATATTTGGCGCGCCCACTCCGCTTTCAAAAAGACGTGATACAAAAATTGACCTTATTTAGATCTGCCCTCTGATGACTTAGGTTGCCGGATTAAGAAAAGGTATCAGTAATCAGCTCATATGCTTTTTACAGAATGCCGCCCATCAACTTACCTACCCTAGTGATATAATCATAATGAATGCGCTTACAAATCGGAGACGTTCAAACTAAGGTCTAAACAGTACCCTGTCCTACCGGTTGAGGTGCTGCCTGCTTTTTTTTCTTTTTATATTATACAAGGCAAGCATTTGACCGCCATCTCACCTGTTGGTAAGTGACGATGCGGTCGAAGATGGAGCATGCTCGTCTTGGAACAGCCTATTCACTCCAGCCTTGAAGGCATCCAGATTATATTGATCAGGAAACACACTCGCAGGCAACGCGTTCCACACCTTAGCCGTACGCATTATAAAGGTCGATCCAAAGCGGCTCGTGCGGATAGCTGGAATATCCACGACATAAGGATGAAGCGCTCGCCCGGACCGCGTCTCCCGATGACGGAAACGGGCCGGCGGAATGAGGTCGTGCAGCTGCTTCACACACATTCCGAAATGTAACCTGTAGAAGACCGACAGACGCGCAACCCTACGCCGATGTTCGAGGCTCTGCAGCCTAGCCTCAACCAACTGCGGGTCACAAATTATCTTCTTTGCACGTTTTTCAACCGAATCCAAAGCCGCTAGTTGATATTTGGCTGATCCATCCCAGAGGTGGCAGCAGTACTCAATGCAGGATCGGACTTGTGCTTGATATAACTGAAGCAACTGCTTTGATGTAAAGTACCGCCTAACCTTCGAGAGGACACCAAGCTTTTTTGCTGCAGTCTTAGCCTTGGATTCGATGTACGGACCGAAGTTGAGATTTGCAGATAGCTCAACGCCAAGAAGCTGTAGGTTGTCGGTAATTTCCACAGGAACATCCCGAAAAGTTGGAGTTAAATGGAATGGACTCCTTTTGGCGGAAAACAATCACGCCTGTGTTTTGGTTGCGTTGAACACCACCAGATTGGCTTCACCCCAATCAGAGACTGCCTTGAGAGCTTTGTCCAAACGATCAACCATAGCCTCTCGACAAGACTGAATATCGTCCCTGCTGACTTTTGCCTCTGACAGATATCTATCCGTTACTGTGCTGTCGTCTGCGTACCCACAGGTACCTGATACAAGCAGATTGTTAATATGCAGCAAGAATAAAGTCGCGGACAGTACCGATCCCTGAGGAACTCCCGCGTCGAAAGCCTGAAGATTAGACGAGTAGCCATCGATAACTACACGGATAGAACGTCCACTCAGAAAATCCGATATCCAGGTGCAAAAGCCAGCAGGAATACCAAATGAAGGAAGCCTGCTTAAAAGGCCCGCATGCCAAACTCTGTCAAAGGCCTTGGAGATATCAAGAGACACAGCAAGGGCCTCGCCATGTCTCTCAATGGCCTCACTCCATAATTGTGTGGCATACACCAGAAGGTCCCCAGTAGACCGACCACACATGGTTAACAAACAACCACCACGGGACTAAATGGAACGGAAAATTATCTCTAGGATTGTGAAAATATATATTGTAAAGTGTTTTATTTTATTTTCTTATAGAATGTATAGCTAAAATAGGTATTACGTATCGCATCTGTAATATCGCAGGCGTTTGTGCAAGAATTATGCAAGAACACATGCATTCTATTTCAGCATTATTATCGTCTCGGTTCACACACCGCTGTGAACATCGATGCCCATCATAATTCTATGTACTCTAAAGATATATAGATGCTCACCTGCTAAAGATATATAGGTGCTCACCTGCTAAAGATAAATAGATGCTCACCTGCTAAAGATATATAGATGCTATCTAGGAGAGCCTCAAAATAAATGAAAAGAATGTGCACCATTAATTAATATACAACAGCAGATCAAAGGTTAGTTTTACTAGAGTGGTCGTCGTTCATACGGCGACGGTTCAATTTAAGAAAGTATGGAAAGTACCTGGAATAATCCAGGCACGTCGATCTGCTTTACTTATCACATCTCTCTTCTGTAGGCCTGCTGGAAGAAATTTCTTTTAGAAATAAGTAGTGCCTGTTGTGTCGTCTATATGTATGATGTTTCTCTATGTATTTTACTGTGTGCAATAAACTGTTAAATAAACATAAATACATTCTTACAAATACAATCAATACATACTTTGCGCTTTAACATAATGGTAAACTAAATTACACCGTCTTTTAAATGGTTTGATTTAAATTATAGTAGAAAATTATAAAATTTACACCAATGTTTCAAAAAAAACGTCAGGTCTATAGGACCTTCAGCAACATGTCGAATGTTCAAAACATTGCGCGCGTCATTTTCTTAGAGCTTATTTCAACAGACTAAAAAACGGGATAGCAAGATTCATAATCATTGTAGATTGAGCGAACAGGAAATATTTGTGATTTGTGTTTAGCACAGACATACCAGACTAAACACAAATCACAAATATTCCCTGTTCGCTCGCTCTACAATGATTATGAATCTTGCTATCCCGTTTATTCATCCCTGTGAATAAGTTCACGGAAAATGACGTGCGCAATGTTTTGAACGTTCGACATATTGCTCGAGGGCCTATCGACCTGACTTTTTTTTGAAACATCGGTGTAAATTTTATAATTACCTAATAAAATTTAAATTAAACCATTTAAAAGATTGTAATTTTGTGTGTAATTTAGTGCACATTTATGTGAAAGCGCAAAGTATGGAAATACACCTGGATTATCCTTTCACCGGTAAGTAAACATTCGTGGTCGAGGCGATCCGAAATAAATTTTAGAAATTGTGACAAAAATATGCATCGAAATAGTGTGAATTTGCATTAATTGAAATGCTTTACCTTAAAACAACATGCCATTAGAGATAGATTTAAAATTATTGGCAAATTGAGCAATATTTCGGTGTCTAAATAGGTACGAAAATATTTTGATGCTAACAGGGTCGGACTTAGTATTCATTGTATAGTATTTTATTACTCAAATCTTGTGAATAGCGGTCCACAACTTTATATGTATCAGGGTTCCATACCAAAAATGTACCTAGATGACATTTTAAATGTTCAGACATTATATGAAACAACGGATTAATCGCGTATTTACGTTTATTTACATAAATATTTGTTTTTCTAGGTTTCCTAAAAACCATACATGGTTATGTCTGGGTTGCAAATTGGAAGTGCTGCGTTGTAAACATTTTGAAGAACAAGATAATAATTAGATGCAAATCCCTTCTGTCCTGCTGCACCAGCATAATATGAATTTTTACTGAAAATAAAGAATATGCTGCTTGTTTAATATATTAATGTATCTATCCTTTTCATTATTTTTTTTTTTTTCATGACTATGTCCTCTAGAGGGCATCATATTAAATTTGTGAAGTCACATAGGCCAACCTGTGAACAATGAAGACGCTTTTAACTATATGTAAGTAGGTAGGTACCTACTTAGTTTAGAAGTTATGAGGCAACAAATAAACATTAATACCGGTCAAAATCATAACCCTCCTTTTCGCTAAAGCAAGCACTGCCGATTCACGGTATGTAGGATCGAGAGATCGAAAAGACGGTGGTAGGTATCAGGGCATGGCTTTGATTCACTAGACACCTTCCTTTTATTATAATGTCAATATTAAAATATTTAAGGACAAGCTTTAAAATATTGCATAGTCATCTGGAGCGAACAACAAGTCAGATTTGTTTGTGTTCGTTACGAGTAGAAAGTCGTAGCAAAATATAACTCATGATGGGCTGCCTTGTTCCGTCCCTGCATTTGCATTAGTGTGTGTGTTATAGAGATGTGTGACATTTTGTCTCATATTTAAACTCTAAATGTACTCTCTGCTTCTGTATAGAATTTTTTTTCTCTATGGTGTTTAGTCTGTTATATCTGTTATGACCCCAGACATAACAGACTAAACACAAATCACAAATATTCCCTGGTCGCTCGCTCTACAATGATTATGAATCTTGCTATCCCGTTTTTTCATCCATTGGAATAAGTTTAATATTTTGAACGTTCGACATATTGCTCGAGGGCTTAACGACCTGACGTTTCTTTTGAAACATCGGTGTAAATTTTATAATTTCCTAATAAAACTTAAATCAAACCATTTAAAAGATTGTAATTTTGTGTGTAATTTAGTGCACGTTTATGTGAAAGCGCAAAGTATGGAAATATACCTGGATTATCCTTTCACCGGTAAGTAAACATTCGTTGTCACGGCGATCTGAAATAAATTTTAGAAATTGTGACAAAAATATGCATCGAAATAGTGTGAATTTGCAATAATTAAAATGCTTTACCTTAAAACAACATGCCATTACAGATAGATTTAAAATTATTGGCAAATTGAGCAATATTTCGGTGTCTAAATAGGTACGAAAATATTTTGATGCTAACAGGGTCGGACTTAGAATTTATTGTAAAGTATTTTATTACTTAAATCTTGTAAATAGCGGTCCACAATTTTATAAGTATCAGGGTTCCATACCAAAAATGTACCTAGATGACATTTTAAATGTTCAGACATTATATGAAACAACGGATTAATCGCGTATTTACGTTTATTTACATAAATATTTGTTTTTCTAGGTATCCTAAAGACCAGACATGGTTATGTCTGGGTTGCAAATTGGAAGTGCTGCGTTGTAAACATTTTGAAGAACAAGATAATAATTAGATGCAAGTCCCTTTTGTCCTGCTGCACCAGCATTATATGAATTTTGACTGAAAATAAAGAATATGCTGCTTGTTTAATAAATTAATGTATCTATCCTTTTCATTATTTTTTTTTTCTTGACTATGTCCTCTAGAGGGCATCATATTAAATTTGTGAAGTCACATAGGCCAACCTGTGAACAATGAAGACGCTTTTAACTATATGTAAGTAGGTAGGTACCTACTTAGTTTAGAAGTTATGAGGCAACAAATAAACATTAATACTGGTCAAAATCATAAACCTCCTTTTTACAAAAGCAAGCACTGCCGATTCACGGTATGTAAGATCGAGAGATCGAAAAGACGGTGGTAGGTATCAGGGCATGGCTTTGATTCACTAGACACCTTACCTTTTATTATAATGTCAATATTAAAATATAAGGACAAGCTTTAAAAAATTGCATAGTCATCTGGAGCAAACAACAAGTCAGATTTGTTTGTGTTCGTTACGAGTAAAAAGTCGTAGCAAAATATAACTCATCATGTGTTGTATTTTGCTGCAGATGGGCTGCCTTGTTCCGTCCCTGCATTTGCATTAGTGTGTGTTATAGAGATGTGTGACATTTTGTCTCGTATTTAAACTCTAAATGTACTCTCTGCTTCTGTATAAAAATGTTTTTCTCTATGGTTATGACAATAACTTAAATTATTGAATGAGCAATCAGAGCGCGCAAGAAACTTTTAACATGATTGTTCTTAAAAAGCGGGGGTGATTGTCAAAATGAAAAATACATTTTAAGAATTTTAGAACTGAAACCAATGAATAAGCAAGCGAGGCGAGCTCGAAATTTTTGACGGGGCCCAGGGTGAGGCAATTGCACCCATACCCCCTGGATCAGCGCATGAGATGGCGACATTCTATTGGAGATCGGCGGTACGGCCCCAGTACGGGTGTCTCACATTCATCTTTCGAATGTATGCGGCTTGCTAGACCTACATATTCAAAATATAATTCTGGCAACACGTAAAGTTAATGTCAATGTCACAAATCGAAAAATATGACAGACTGTATTTGTCCGTCAGCAGTCTAGCAAATTTCTTCATAGTTCACGTTTGTTCTGTTCAAATATTTCCATCCAAAACAAAATATAAAAGACCACGAGCAACTTCACAATCACTTCGTCAGCCAACGGATCCCCTGAAGTGGAGTACATTCAGTTAAATTACACACGTTGGAAGCTTTTAGGTTTTGAAATTTTCGTATAAACTTTTTCTCGCGCAAAATGACCCAGGCTAGGCTGGCGACGTGTATTCCTTTACCAATTGAGGAGAAAACCCTTGTGACTGTGATTGATAAGGCGAAGGATTGGGCATTGATGCATGGTGTGGGCATGAGAGATCGGAAACACTTTGACAAGGATACTATACAGGTTGGTAAAATGGGATACTTACCGTACTTGCGGTATTTATAATGTATTTCTATATTCAGAGTATGGATAGAGCACTAGGTTAGAGGATACCAAAGGGTGCAATTAAAAAAAACTTTAAAAATCGAGAAAAGGCACCCTTATAGCCTACCGAAAATTCGGTTAGAGTTGGGCACTCAATTTTCTGTAGGCTATAATTAAATCCTATAAATATAAATGGTTATGATAAAAGTTCTAATAAAGATATTTATTTTGGGTAGGTATAAATTAGATAATTTCCATAAATTTTTTGTGAAAAAATAAAATAGTAATTTTGGAGTGATTGGCCTGCTGAAATCCAATTAATAAATTAATTTTAATAGAATAAATATTTTAAAATGTGTAACATACACATTTTATGTATGAGATTAAGAAGTTTTCAATGTTTTTCCATCCTACTTAGTCTAAAACTATTGTACTTTGCAACACTAAAAAGACATGAACTATTAGAATCTGGTTGCTAAACTATGTCTGTTCAACTGTGAAACTGATGTCAAATTTATTAACAGATTGCGCCGTTCGTGTTACTGCCTTCACCGTTTCCAAGGACAGAGTTCAATAAGGCCATTGAGCTGCAACCAATTCTGAATGAACTTATGCATAAGGTAAGTTTTAAAATAAAGAAGATGATAATAAATAATTTTTTGTTATTTTCAATCACAAGTCATGGCATTATAGTCTTGTTATGGCATATACAGCTATTTTTGTCATTTTTAGCTAATGAAAGTCAAGCACAATATGTTAATGTAAAAGGCCTTATATAAGATAATAAATAAATAAATGATCATGGACACATTCACACAGCGCTATCTAGCCCCAAACTTAGCAAAGATCGTACTATGGGTGCTAACTAACTGATATACTACATTTATACTTTTAAATACATACTTATTATACATAGAACAGACCCATAACAGAAATTAAAATTGATCTTTTCAATTTCTGCCTGGCCGGGAATCAAACCCGGGACCTCTTGCGTAGCTGACTGGGATGTTGACCACTGAAGCTCAGGTTGTTGAATATGGAAGTTGAATAATACCCAGTTTCGGAAAGGCTTGTCATTGTTAATCATCGATTGAAACTTAAAGGATGGTGAATTTTAATTGATAATAGATAATAGAACTGGCCGTAAATGTCGAGCAGTAATGTTCATCAATCAAAATCAAATATTTCTATGTAATTTTTATAGGACTTGTCTTACTGGATTTGTGCTTGCATGGTTTGTCCTATGCATATTATAATTTACTGTGGATTATATTTACACATAATACAGGCTGGATTGGCTTTGACCAGACTGCACACAGTACATCCAGTGTAACAAGTCCAGTGTAATACCATTGATAAAATTCATTAATTTTGTGTTCCTTTTTATCCAACTTGATTATCATTTTACTGATCCCCAGTTGTAATGTTGTTGTAGGTGGCTCATGATGACGAGTTCCTCCAGCATACACTACAGAATGCTCTGCAGGTAGACGAGTTCACAGCTAGCCTCTATGAAATATATATGAAAGTCAAAGAGGAAGGCATCACACAGGTATGTAACCAACAAATTTCTATAGACAACTTTTCTATAGTCATTCAGAATGTAAAACTATTTTGAATGATATTGATGATTGAATAAAAAATTATTGCCAAGTATAGAAAGGTAGATGGGTACTGCTAAGTTTACAAACGTCAACATTGATATTTGAACATTTGATATACCCAGAACCTAAATTTTGAAGTACAACACAGTTATTAACTGTCTCTTTTTAAAACACAATTTACAATACATACTCCATAAATATTGGTATTACTGTCTGGAAGTCTACCAACTGTTTATAGGTCATTTACCATGAATATCACATAGTATGATTTCATATTTTTCAATATTAGCCCCTGCTAGTATTGGTCTAGATTTATTGACTACCATATACCTACTAGTAAGTTTACTATGTAGGTACTACTAAAGGCTCTACATAATTCTGAAACATTTGTGTAATAACGTCAACTTTGTATAAGAACCCTGGTACTTGACAGTGATAAATAAAGCGAGAATGGGTAATAACTCCATTCTCAATAGATAACTGTAACTGCTGGTTAGACACGTATATACTACAATAGTATCCCTATGTCTAGGCATGCAGTATTTTTTCTTTTGACTACATTCCGTGTCAGGTGACCTGAAACGTCCATGGCAAAACTCTCACCTATCACACGGCTTGGTGAAATTATTTCCAAACTGATACGACTTTGGAGCTTACAAGAAATAAACCTACACCTTTTTAAGGAACAGTATTGCATATCTGAGTCCATGGACATTTGTGATCACTTATCAATCATAGAGTGGTCGGTCTCATAACTTGAGACCAACTACTAATAAATTAGTTGGAGAAATAACTTATTGTTTACCTTATCTATTGTTACGTAAATCACAAAAGACTCGCTAAACCCGTCATTGTCATTGAATATGACATAGCTGCAGTCATTGTTGCTTAGTTACTTTAGTTGTACCTATATCACGTAATGAGTAGGTACCAATATGTCACACAGAATAGTACATTGTCAGACAACATTTGTATACTACATTAAACTGATAAACAGTACAGCCAAAGACAGTAGACACACATCCCCAACCAAATACAGGGAGTCTGAGTCTTTTTCCGAGTCTACAGAACAAACTGCTATGCTAGCCAATATGCAAATTAATTAATGACATTTGCAGAGTGGAGTCGCCAGAGCTATAAGGATAATTTGGCACGTGGCCGAAATCAGATTTAACGCCGCCATATTGTAAAGCGTCACGTTTGACAGACTTCTGGAGTTGATGTTTGACACACGCCTTCATCAAAGTGCCAAATTATCCTTGTAACTCTGGCGATTACACTAGGCTGCAAATGTCATTAATTCGTATCTTGGCTCGACCCGCTGCACTATTTACTCGATTTACTTGCGAAGAATCTACACAGCTACGGACTGCAGAACACAGTGACTTTGTCTTCAAATTCACTTCAGCGACTGAAACAATCCCTTCACATCGGCCCAACCGAAAGAACTGAACAGATCGTGTAAGACAGATCACCGATAGCCGTGTTGAAGGAATTGATGCCACACATAATCCTCTCCACACTCGCAACTGAATGGTCATCAATTAGGTAATGGCATGGTCATCAATTAGGTACTGTTGCTACGTTTAGTGGCGATGTTCGACGACGTACGCTACATAATGAAGTTCAAGCCTTTGGTGATGATGTACGTTGTACGCTACGTTGTATATCTGGACTCTTACTTAGCCTTTGGTGTCGACATACGACGACATCGTATACATGACGAAGTAGGCTTCGGTGTCGGCGTACGACGACGTGCGCTACTTTGTATATCATGACGACTTAGACGTCGATGTCAATGTACGACGACGTCCGCTGGGTACTGTGTATAACATAACGATGTCAATGTACGTCGACGTACGCTAGGTACTGTGTATGATGACGTAAGCTCAGCCACTGAACCCCATTCTCGGCGCTCGCAGCCCGTATCGCTAGGCATGCTGCGCTCGGACATCATGCTCGAGTCGAGATGCCCCCACCTGGAGAACCAGTGCGCGAAACACACGCCCTATTGCTCGTGGAAGCAGGTCGAGATCAACAGTATCGCCTCGGGATTCGGACACCTTGGGCCGAGCTCCAGGGAAATACAGAGGTAGTGGGTCGCGTGGTATGCGATGGTCGGGTCGCGATGCGTTGGTCACCGGTACCGCCGAGCGTGGGTCACTTAGGGTGAAAAGACGAGTTTTGCTGATCGTTGAAGAATCTACAATTTAATTTAAAAACTGTTGACGAGTTGTGGAACCATGTAATTCTTCTTGAAAATAGCTGCAAATTTATCTCGTGTTTATTCTTCTCTACTCCGCTGCAGGTGATTGACGCATCGTGAACGCAAAAGCCTTGGTGGAGAATATTTTACTGAATTTACATAACTTGCTGTTTATTTTTCGCTTCTTGACACTGATTGAACGAACTCAAGTCACGTGAGCGCGCGCTCTTAAGTGCTCTTATTGAGATGGGTTTGAGTTTGAATCCCGAACTTCGTGATCTCTTGAGTGATGTTATATACCTACAAACTCCAAAGTTAGGCACTTCTATAGGTTGAATGACAATAGCACATTAATGCAGCCCTTGGATTACAACACATGTGGCAGTAAAACTTTGCAAAGTCAAATCTTAGCATGCCAAGATTTTCTTACTTTGTTACTATTCTATTAGATACTTTATCGGTGAAATTATGGTATAAAATATGGTATGTAAATTCAGTGAAGTATTATCATGCGTATCTGTAATATAATGCGTAGGTAATGTAAATGATGTGGAGGAATTGATACCTACTTAGATGAATGTAGGTATGTCGACTGTAACTATGGGATAACTAAGCATTTATTTAACTATTGTAAATGTTATGATCGAATTCGATTCGAGGAGGGAGACCTCTCCGGTCATGGAAAGAGTCGCGTGTGTTTTGTCATATTCGTGGAGGTAAAATGCTGTTCTTTGGAACAATATTAATATAATTCAGCGATTAGCTGATTGGACAATTTGGATTTGAAAATGTAAATTTTTTTGGCATTCTTAGTTATTATTGGAACTGAATTCGATTATCAATTAGATATATTAATTTAAGAATGTCTAAACAATAGATAGAAACCGTAAAATGCATTAATTCAAACGTGTTTCGTCGTTATGCACTTCTTTAGAAATAGGTGGTAGGTACATAGTATGAAACATTTGTACTTAATGTTTCATCTTGATGGTGACTAAACCAATTCAATTTGTCATTTTGTGAATGAGCTGCAAACCGAACAGTGCCTTCTCTGTTTAGGTCCATAATGATGAAACACATAAAACACATAACGTACTGATGTAAATGTCATATTCAATCATATCAGAATGCTCGAGTATCGTGACGATTAGTTTTTGACTACACGAAGTTGACGAGTCATTCAAGGTATGACTCATAAGTTCATAACTGCCGACACTTTATCACTGTTTGCAATAGGGAATGTGCTTGACTCAGAATTACGTATCTATTTTACTAAGTAATGAGTTTTCGAGATTACACCAAAAGTTGTTAGTTTCTTTTTTGCCGTAATTTGTGGCTTTGTAAATAGTGATTAGTGATAGTGGAAAAAAATATTTACGTATCGTCGTCAATTTGTTTTTCATTGTTTCCTTCTTTTTATCGGTCAAATCGTAGAAACATGTAAAACTATCAAGTTGAAATTACATATTAATACATATTATTTGACAGAGTTTATTTTTCGTGGTCTTAGACTGTCCTAGAGAAATTGGTAAAATGCAACCATCCGTCATGTAGGTATCAGTGTCTTTTTCTGAGTTATGTAAATTATAAGTAAGTAATTTAGGCTCACATTTACCGATGCTCTTGCGACGAGGGTAAACATCGAGGAAACCTTGATGACATTGCGTAACCATGATCCAAACTGGTCAGGTGCACCTCTTAACAGGGTCAGATGATAGTCGCTCTACTATAATTACACTAATTACTCGATCTGATAAATCCTGGAGCATTGTCAAGGCGGACACCGGGCCCTCGCGTGCGAGAGCACAACCAGGGTATTGAAGCCAAGATATAAAAAAAAATCCAATAAAGTTTTATATAGTATAAAACAAAATCGCTTCCCGCCGTCTGTCCCTATGAATCTGTGTACAATTTTAATGCGGTTTTCAAAAATAGACAGTGATTCATGAGGATGATTCATAAGCAAGAAAAATAGGGCAGGTAGGGGTAAAGTAGGTATACACGAACGAAGTCGCACCGGGTCCACTAATAAATTTATAAAATAAACATAAGTAGTAATTTCTAGAACTTGAGATTTATTTGAAACTAGCTTATCCCGCCGCGACTATGTTTGTCCTACCCTATAAAATAAGCCTTGCTCTTGACTTTGTCAGTCACACTCACACCGTTTCGCTAGTCAGCCACATTAAAGTCACTTTTCTTTTTCGTGCATTTTCCTTATTATTTCTCGTAAAGAAATAAAACGGAATGAATATTTAAGATTATTTTAGAAAAAGAATTCGACATTTATTGACGTATGTGCCTAATTATTTAGTAGTTCATATGATTATAATATCATTCATATTAAGTAAGTATATGGTACTAATATTAGCTAAGCTTTTGTAAGACGTTCGAGTCATATTGTCTCGTCAGCATGGTTTCCTAAATTAAACCCCATATTCTGAAGCATTCAAGATAATCGTCTTGTTATAAATTTGGATTACCTTAATACCCATTGCACTCTCCTCATGGCAAAGGTAACGAGATTAGAATATCGTTTTTTTTTTTGTTTATGTCTCTGTTTTACTTTTCTATTTCTCTGTGAATATTTAAGAATGTTGTGCCGTACCTATAGAGTAAGAATAAAAGTGTTTTACTTTACTTTAATGAATATTTAATGTTAGTTGAAATTAAGTGGAAAACAAGCGATTCATTAAATTCTTTACGAATAACGGGGTCTGTTTAACATTATTTTGCACGTTGTCGAAAGTCAGAAATAACCTATCTAATCCAAATAATCCGCTAGACTGGCTGATTTCGTAAATAAATTTAAAAAAGTGTCTTACAATGTACAAATTAAAACCAACCTATTATTTTGGAAATACCTAATCCTTAAAGTTACTGACACATTCGTTGGTATTTATTATCAGTAATATTTAAAAAAAATGTACTAAAATTTAAAAAGTCAAAACTCACTAGGTACTAGGTATCTCTAAGAAATATTTACTAAAACAACTTAATAGACGAAATCTCATAATATAGCTATGGAAATAGAAGTTACGTAACTTCTGCTTATCACCATGTAAATTGTGTGAGATGTACGAGTATCTGTGTGTTTGTTTTGCGTATGAAAATACATAAACAAAGAAAAAGACCTACCTATAGAGAAGTATTATTCTCATATGACTTTAATAATAAAATTAAAGTGATACTTAATTATTATAACCAGTGGGGCTATTGTTTAACTCAGTTGGCAACTGAATTTCACATAAAATAATTCTACACTGCGTCATTTACGTTGGCCACTGGCTATAGCGTCTATGAAATTAGAGTAGTGTAAGATTATTATATGTCAAATTCAATTGTTCACTGAGATAGCCAATAGCCTTGTAGTGGATTAGGTATTTTGAAAATGATACCGCTATATACATATAAATATATTATTATTAACGAGTATTTATGTATAATCGCTCCTTGTCTTGTAATTAAGAAGATTGAAATCGTAGTAAACAGAAATTGTCTATCGCAAAGTACTTATGTTGTGTCTTTATGTTGTTTACCGTAGCGCACATACCGGCCATTGTCTTGTTAGATAGTAGATCAACATCCTTAATGTGCAGTAATATTTTGTGATTTAATACAAACAAATGGCTCTTTGTGAACGACAAGTGGGGCGATGTTCTTGAAGCTAGATATGTCTTAGCCATGACAAAACCAATGATTTACATAAAAAATGAAAATTATGGATGTACTTGACCACTTTACTTGTCTATAAATAAATAAATAAATTACTTATTCGCTTATTACATTTGGCAAAATTCTGAAGCAAAAAGCGCTAACGCAAATCAAAGTGGAATGTTTCGCTCAAAGAATAAGGTCAATTTTCGTGTCACGCCTTTCAGAAAGCGAAGCGCCACGTAACATATGCGATACAAAAATGAACCCTATTCTATGAGCAATACATTCCACTTTGATTTGCTCGAATGCTTTTTTCTTCTTAATATAGACGACCGAATTGAGCCAACCCCTTACATTCATGGGTGCCGTACAAGGCGACTAATGTTTTCGAGGCAAAAGATCAAGAGTCTCCGTAGTCTGGAAAATAGGCAGCAGCATTTTCGATTATTATATTTAAACACTGCGATCTCCAACCCGCCTGCCAAACGTGGAGATTATGGCAATAACTTCCCCTTTCGCGGGAGAGGCCCTAAGTCCTGCAGTGGACTGTTACGGGCTGTGATGATGATGATGAATTTAGCCAAACGGATAATAAGACGGTCGGTAGCACAATTAATATGAAGAAGGCTACGATATCTGCTTAACTATTATCAGGCGGCCGTATACTTGTTTGATACCTTGTGCTAAAAAAATTGCAATACCTATAGGTACAATCCATTCCTAATCAATTATAATTTGGAAGCCTTCAAGGCTAGAGCGAATAGACTTCCTTTACAGGCATGCTCCATCGGCCGCATCGTCACTTACCCCTAAGTGAGATGCCGGCCAAATTCCTAGCCAGTCTAATAAAAAAATCCCTATTAATGTCTATTACGTAGGTTCTTTATACAGTTTTTGGTGGTGGTTCCGATTGTTTCACATGTGTAAATAGTAGACAATAACAAAAACTAACTTGGTTTGAAACCTTAGTTGCTATGCATTTTAGTGTCCTAAATTGTTAATAATTATGAGAGGAAAGTTATTATGAGTGAAGACTTCTAGAAATATTTATAACTACATACCTATTAGTTATTGCAATAAAATTATTTGCAATACCTTTGTGGAATTACTTGAAATGCTGTGGCAATGTGATATGAAGATGATTGAGTTAAATGATAATATAATATACCTATATAATTTTTCTTCACAGCATTCTACATATTTTCTTATAAGATGTGTAAATGTTTATTCTTCATAAAAGACAGTTATTGTACATTTATTTGCAGAATACCTATTATGTTTATATAGAAATCTGTTATATAGATGCCACTGGTGTATAAAACCCATAACTGATGCGCCCAACAAAGATGGACTACAATAGGGTATTTGCCCATTGTTACCTATACCTAAGTACATACGTATTAACATAAATCATTAAATACTGTCTAGTCATTGTTATGGTATAATTTTTACGTTACAGATGCACCTTTATTCACTGGTTATTTAACTATTCTCATTTGTATATGTAAGATGTAAATTAATATCTCAAAAATCGCCATTGACAGGTTAAAAATAACCTCAATTTTGTAAAATGTTAAAATCACCATTAATAGGTTGAAAATGACATTTTGTAATTAATATGAAGGTGAGTCGAAGTTTTTGAACTGGAATTTGAACGGCGTATGAATACTTTTCCAGCCCACAAGTCTCGGCCTCTTCCGCTCCGACTACCTAATGCAGCAGCCGGACAGCAACCGCATCAAACAAGTGGAGTTTAACACTGTCGCGTCGAGTTTCGGTGCCATCACCTCCAATCTGCCGTCCATGTCTCGGTACCGACGCATTGTGAACAGGTTTCGGACGTGGGGGGAACCTGGAGATGGAAACTGATGCATTTGAACCGGGCGAACGCTTATGCTGGATTGGGCACAATGACACATTCGAAGAAACAATGTCTTTTCTTGAGAAGTTTGTCTGAAAATGTCACATTCGTAGAACAAAGTCTTATCTCAAAATGTTTCAAGCTCAAAATGACATATTCGCAAAATACCACGTCTCGTACCATTGAACTAGATGGTTTTATTCACGTAAACATAAATGACATCTTGCTAATGTGACATTCTGAGAGTTTGTCATTTTGCAA
Source organism: Blastobasis adustella (assembly GCA_907269095.1). Taxonomy (NCBI): domain Eukaryota; kingdom Metazoa; phylum Arthropoda; class Insecta; order Lepidoptera; family Blastobasidae; genus Blastobasis; species Blastobasis adustella. Next base: position 8,690,749 of record OU026132.1, read on the forward strand.
AACTCCAATGTGTCATTTTGCATAACTGGCATTGTGTGAATCGTTCTATCTTATCTATCAATGGCTTGTTGTGGGCTAAATTCAATTAATGTTCTAAGAATGCACGCTCTTCGGAACTGGTGCCTTAATGTGTAACTCCCGAAGTCACGACCTATCAATACACATCCGCCATTCGGGAATTCTTTTTCACAAGCTGTTGAGTTAGTTCTTGGTTCCCAGAAAAAGAGCGATAGAGATAATGAAACAAAGATATACGAAATATTAAAATACCACGGACTAACTCATCAACTTTTCAAAATGAAATCGTTGGCGAGCTGTGTGATGGTGACATCGGTGTAGCGAATAAAATGGATGAGGAAATCCGCCTCCTCATTCGCCTGACATTCCTAGAGCATTCTTATGATTTACGCCCAGCAGATTATCTTGCTCTTGCTCTATGTTCGTTTGGTTTAAATGCACGGTTACGAAAGAAGTCCTGCGAGAAATGCATTTAGAACCTTGAAACTTAATATACCTTTGAGTGAGGTTTTTGAAGAAATCGTGAAAAAATATGCAAGGGTACTGAATCTGATCTGGCGAAAATGAAGGTATCTACTTCGTGTAGGTTATTTCAGTTTCTGTTTGTCAACCTTCTGTTGGCATATCATTTGTGACAAGAGTATTTCGAAGATGAGCCACAAGTTAAATAGTTTCATTTGAGTCATATGATTACTTTCGAGTTATCATATCTTTTGGACTTGGACGGCTTTGTAAACTATCCTGGTGAGTTAGAGATTCGACTCACTTAAGAGCTTAGAGAAATCGGGCTCTCCATCCGGTCTACATTTGAGCGACACCTCTGCTGCATAATTTAATTTTAAATGTTAAATTGCCAACTGGCTGTAGAATATCCACTTGCAGTTGGCCTACAACTGCAGATATGCAATACAGTTACATTACAGTTAGACTAGCTGCTTTAAACTAGTAACAGACGTTCCGTTTTGGCTTGAACCGGCCAACCGTCAGTTGTAGTTGATACTAATCCCTACGCAGTATAAAATAAAGTCGCTTTTGGGTGCGGAGGACGTGGTCGGACGTCCGACCAAGGTCGTCTCGCCTGCACATCCGAATTAATCCAAAAGCGACTCAATTAATTAAGAATTAGTATCGACTGCAACTGACAGTTGGTCGTGTCCAGCCAAATCGGAGCGTCTGTTACTAGTTATAGAATTGTATCAAACGTGGTGCTGTCTCATCTTCTGTTACTGTATAACTGTAGGCAATCTGCTATTTTGCAGCTGGCGTGCAGTTTCAATGTAGACCAACTGATTAACCCATAGCCAATTCAATGGTTTTAAAACGGTAAGTAATCCTTTCCAAAACTTTTAGCAACGGTTCTAAATGTTTAATTCCTGTACATCTTTCTCCATTTCACATCCAGGTTCCCCCAACATCGAAACAGCGTTGATCAGTCGACATCTCTCATGTGACTGCTTTTATCTCTATCGCACACGTAGCATCACCGCATCATTACCTCTCATTCTGACCACCGTATTGTTTTCGATGTGTCACACCACGCACGTTTTGAATTATCGCTTCGCACACTGCATGATTGTACGCCAAAAGCAACGCTTTATACCAGTAGATAGGTATAAGAATAAAATAGAGTATTTTTTTTATTATTATATTAGTATAGTCTTATGCCATTGAGTTGAGTGCATGTTTTGTTTTTAAATATTATTATTTAATTATAAAAGGCTTAATAGTTAGTTCACTTGAGAGATGTTTACCCGCGCCTGCATTGTCGGTGGAGTAAAAAAAGATTTGTCTCTGTTGTTGTTTCTATGTGATATTGTTGTGTTGCCGTCCAATCTTTGTTGGGCACAATCGGCTAGGGTACACATCTTTCAAAATGGCACATGTGCTTCTACTTGTTCGATTTACCATCGGTACGGGCACATTTGCACAGTTTTGGCTGAATGTCACATTGTCACATTCATTTTGTAAACTTTTCTTTTGCACTCGCAAATTAAATGAAGGACTGAATAAAATGAGTCATGTACCTTATTGTTAGTGTAGGTCTATGATCGTTTTTTAACTAGGTATCTACCTGTCTAATTTGTAGATATTCTCAAGATCTTTACGGTCAATCACAGCTTGCATTTGTTTGTATTAAGTCTTTACTACTTTTGTTGTTTATACTTTATTAGCATTGTTCGCTAAATCATTACCTTCCCTCTTTCATTTGGCATGAGATGCACAGTTTGTTTTATTAAATTTTTTATCATTTCAAATTCCTTCTCTGCTTATACTTTGGCTCTTCTGTAACTCATCTCAATGTCAAATGAAAGAAATAATTTGTAGGCGTAGGAGTCGAAATGGTAGTGGTCAGTGTCATGGGTAGGTACTACTTGAAAATTGGTGGTTATAACACTTATAACTGTAGAATTAAGGTTTATTTTTAGATGCAGTTCACTTAAAATATTGTTTCTCTTCGTGCCTTTGATGTTTCAAACCGAAAATGGCCGCGCAACTTCTTACCAGTAGATATTGAAACTACCCACACCAAATAGCGTTCCCTAGAGGGTTTTTTTAGTTTGTAGGAGTCGACATTTATATGGTAGGTACTCTGTCACGGTAAAACAACTGAGCGGATTTTAATAAAACTTTACAGTGTTATTTAGTAAGTTTATGTTCTTGCTTGAATAACACGTAACCTTTAATATAGTAGTGGGCTAAAGTTCCAAAAGTCGGGCAACAAATTGAATTTGGTCCCCGTGGGAGCACGGCATAACCGATTTTTCATAGAGAAGTTCATACAAACTCAACATTCACAAGTCAAACCTCAGTAACCTTTTTGCGTCGCCGTTGTAGGTCCTGGCTAAACAGGAGTTGCAGCAGGTTTGTTCGATTTTACGTAAGTTGATCCCTATGCTCCACCCCTGACATGCTTCCAATGGAGCTACAAATATTTTTATCTTCTCATTTTTCGACATAGTGCCTTGTAAAGACATATATCGGACCCGGATCGGGACCGATACCCGGCAGATTAGGCACTTTCTCATGGAATGGTGCCGGTTAATTAACGAGTAACAAAAATCACAAGTTCCTGATTAAAATATAATTTTAATTTAAAAATTTAACTTGTTGACGGTTGCTGTGATATGCGACCGCGGAATATCAATTTCTTCAAATGACCTTTATATTCCCAAAAGCCAGTCGTACTCGAATTCAAAGCACCTATTGTTTTTAACATTTTACTGCGACCGACGCAACAATTGCGTCCGAAATCGGCGCTGCGCGTGTGCGCACGACGCACCTGGCCGCTTCATTTAATACGCGCACTACGATTCTTAGCACTGCTATAGCATCTTAGGTATTAGTGTTAGAGTGGAAGTGTTAAGTCCAGATGTAATAAACCTCATTTTTGTAAAAACTTAATTGCGCCCTTTCTTCTTATGAGAGCAGAATTAGTAGATACCCATAGAAGACTAACCTTATCTGCCCTCATAATGACGTCGGAACAGTGATTCTGTAGGTATTTTTTGCTATGAATCTAAATTCTGGAATCAAGCTGTGTACTAATAGTTCCGATCACCTAAAAAAGAATACTGAGCGAGGATGGAGGGCATACCTATATCTGTCCCCTCCATACCATACATTCCGTATGTTTTCTCATATTTAAAAATAACGGCCTGCGCTCTGTTTAATACTAACGTGTGTAAAAAGAACGCTTTTTAGTGCAATCTGCAAATAATTATTCAAGTATGTCTAATAAATTAACCAAACGAACGGACTGCAACGTCATTTCGGTTTGAAATTTAATTGTAAAAGGTTACAAATTGTACAGAATGCATCTTAGCCGTGGTTTATACAGAAGAGACGCGGCAGAGGCGGAAAATCAAAGAATCCTAAAATAAACCTTATAGTTATAAATCATAGCGTCGTTTTTGTCGGAAGGAGAATTGCATCGCCCATCGACGGAGGCGTGTCGCCTGGCGGCAAAAGCGACGCTATGCATTCTTATAGAATAGCTATAAGATTTATTTGATTATCCGTCGCTACCGCGCGCGCCTCCGCTGCGTCTCTTCTGTATAAACTGTGCCTTATATACTAGTCTCATATAGGTACATTCCGTTCTGTTTTTAGGTACCTGTAATTTTTTTTCTGACAACTCAAATAAATTACTACGTGACCAAAATAATTGATAACGGCTTCAAGGTGGATGCTGCGCGCTTGTTCTTACGTGATATCTACGTTGGTTGCGATCCTGGATCACGACATTTATCGAATGTGTATTATGTAGTACTTAGTTACTACGCCGGCATTTTTTAATTACTTTAACTACAGTTTACAAGCGCAAAGCATAGGTACCTGTCACACGTATTTGGACGCATTGTACCAGTAATACAAAATACTATATTTCTACGCCCAATTGTTTTGGTCTACCTAGTACGTTACAGCCGTGTGTAAGACACCTTAATGTGCATAGATTGTAGTTTTCAACACCCTCTATCTATTAAAAACCTAGATCTATCAAATATCTATCCAATATTATTATATTCTGGTGCTAGCTGTATGAGCGGACTTACCTTCTATCATTAGTAATAGCATTTTACCAATATTAAGGTTAGCGTTGAGGGGTCCGGTGACTCTACAGGGTACCGTACTTGCTAGTGCAGCATATCATAACGCCTATATTTAGCAGTATTTAAAGTTGAATGTATGAAATCTATTGCATGTTGTATATCAAGCTCCGATTTAGTGTAATCATATTGTATATTTGTATTGTACCTGTAAAACAGCCTTAAAAGGAGTGTCCCCCGAGCGTGTTCCATACAAACGTATGCAAAATTTCATTGGCTTTGATAGCGTAAAATTGTAAATATGATCAAACTCCGTTTGTATGGAGCGAGTTGTATGGAGACACTAGCCTCAAACGTGTTCATTATCCTTTTAATCGTATATTTATTTGTGTACAATGTAACTAATCACTAGAAATCTGAATGTTTCAGCTTTTATTGTACCTACCTACTAATTTGTGTAGTCTGCCCTCTCTCTGTTTGGTGCTTTAGCTAGCATGGTTTTCTTTATGGCAGTTGAAGTTTATGTTTTTGCATTGGGGGGCCGTTGCGGCAGACATTTCTTTTTCTGTAAAAACTTTACTAATCCTGATGAAATCTTCGAAATAATAGTGATTTAGGTAAAATCGTTGTTGAGTATTGTAGAATAGACGTTACCTAAAACGATTTAGGTTCAATGCAAGAGCATAAGTCCATGACCACCTTCAGAATAATATTCCTTTGTGCTACTGTGCAGTTGTTAAACTGTTTTTATAGCATTCATTTATTATGAAAAATATACCCTGGGGATAAGTTACGAGTCTTTTGGGCATAAGGGACAGCTACCTCTCCCTTCTTTTATCAAACTGATTTAGGGCTAAAGATACACCAAATGCCGTGAATGCTGCTGTAGCGGCAAAGGAAAATTTTCTTGAAGTGGTAATGTGCACTTACGCTCTTGTACTCTACCTAAGTTTCAATATTTTTGCGATTTATTTACAGATGTTTAGAATATTCTATTCTCATTTTTAAGAAGCTTAGCCATGAATCCTAAAAATTTTGATAAAACCTAAAAGCTCACGTTCTCATCAGCAATACTTGAAAACAATTTTACCGCACGGTTCCGAAGATTCATTGGATTAGTACAATTTTTGACAGCAAAGGAATAGCTTCCGCAGTGGACCCTTAAAATTATATCATTTATACTTATGTTTTTCGCAATATTTTCAGCTACATCCTCAGGCAGCTTGGACACGGTGACTTGATCAAACATGTGAGTCTAGTTATTAAAAAAATATTACTTTTAGATGGTATCCGCTGTAATTACCTGATCTGCTAAATCCTGGATCATGGGCAAGGCGCACCCCGGGCCCTCGTGCGTGAGAGCACAACCGAAACATTAACGCAAAGATGATTTTGATGATTATTTTTACGTTTAGATTGTATGAGTGGAACGAACAGCCCTATTACTGATAGGCAGGCATTTGATAGCCATCATACCTGGTGTTAGGTCTCGATGAGTCAGTGAGTCAGCCAATTGTGTTTTATTCGGTACCGTTTCCTTATTGACGGCATGTTATTTCCTTTTTACGCCACATCATCGTTAGACACAGCCCATAACAATGCAGGACTTAAGGCCTCTCCTACGAAGGGGATGGTTATTGCCATAATCTCCACGCTTGGCAGGCGGGTTGAAGATCGCAGTGTTATAAATATAACATTGGAAAAAGCTGCTGTCCATTTTCCAGCCTACGGAGACTCTAGATCTTTTGTCTCGAAAATATTAGTCGTCTTGTACGACACCCACGAATGTAAAGGATTGGTGCTACTCTACCGAACACCACACGGCAAACCAACCCGCCTGCCAAGCGCGGAGATTCTGCCAATAACCTCCCCTTTCGTGGGAGAGGCCCTAAGTCCTGCAGTGGACTGTTATGGGCTGTGATAATGATGATGCTTTTTTGACATCAAACGTCACGTCTCAGAAGTGCCATTCGCGAACTCATTCCCAGCCACAGTGTTTCCTTTGGACTATGACGTGGGATCGTTCAAGAGGTATATAAGAGGTCTCTTCAGAGGCCGACAACGCATTGGTGACTACCCTGGTGTTGCTGATGTCCATAGGCGGCGGTGACCACTTTCCATCAGGTGGCCCGCTTGCCTGTTTGTCTGTCGTATAACATAAAAAAAAAAAAACTCACCTTTCCATAATGCAGATGCCCGAGAACCGAGCGCTGTCAGGACTCTGCGCCGGAATCATTGAAGCATACGACCTCTTCGGTGTGCCTTCAGCGGTGGTGATCTTCGTCGTTGAGGAGATCTCCTACAACATCTGCGACCAGAGGTTCCACGAATTCGAGATATCCGAGAAGCGGCCGGATATACAGGTGCGTTTTGTTTGACATAACTTCCAGTGGAATCAGAAAATATTTTTGCCACTCTTTTTTTTATGCTACTCAGTGACAAACGAGCAGACAGCCCATCTGATGGTAAGTGGTAAAAATTTTGAGACCAAAATCAAGTGGAATGTAAAACTAAATTCAGTCGCCTAAATTCAGAAGCAAAAAGCGTGGGAGCAAGATTAGAGTGGAATGTATTGCACAAAGAATAAGGTCCATTTTTGTATCACGGCTTTTCAAAGTTAAGCGACGCGTAACATAGTAAACAAAAATGAACTTTATTCTTTAAGCAATGCATTTCACTTTGGCCTTAGTTTACTGAATTTAGTCAAGTGTAATAAGCTTTCTACACCTACCTCCACCTCCATCATGTCTATTGATTGACTTAACTAATAAGATGCTGTTTTCAGATCTACAGGAAAACTTTGAACGAAATATATGAGGAGACTGATCTCAACAACAAGAAACAGCTGGTCATGTGAGTAGCATTTATTTTTATGTGTTTTTTTACCTTAATATGTTTCTGAGTTAATGCTCAGACTCCTGATTCTGAAGCTAACTGCAATTGTGCATGTTGCGATAGGTTTTTGCCCTATTAAACAAAATTTTTTTAATGTTGCTGAATGTTATCTCTCTTTCAATGCTAAAATGTTCAATTGTATAATGTATCCATACAACCTAGGATCCGGAGTGGGGCCTGGTGGCTGTAGTACAGATTTCGAATCTAGTTCGGTCTCCAGGCTCTCACTACATATTATGTGCCTACCTTATGTAATAATGTACCTTAATAATGTTACAAATGTTGTGAGAGAAATAAATAAATTATATTATTATTATATTATGTATCATCTGAAACGCCCATTCCCCTGCCCCTAATATTTAAAACTACTTACTTACATGGCTGAGATGTCTCTAGCTATAAGACGTGTAAATTATATGACGTTAAATCTCAAATAAATACATTGGTCGTACATCGTGATCGTCTAGTTATGGATAAATTACAAGGACCCTCTACGTTGTGTGTTTAATAAAATCGTATGTTGACATAACGCCCTTTAGTTTATATGTACGCTTAGATCTTTTAAGGTACGCAACGGATTTTAATGCGGTTTTGACGACAGGCCATGAGTGTGCCGATTGACAGCCGATTCTCCACTATTTGCTTTTAAAATCTTCTTGAAATGAGATTTTTCTTTCCTTATTGTGGTACCCACATTCAATGTTGCCTGTACTGCATTTAAAAATTCGCCGACATGTCTATTTTCCAGCGAGGGTCGCCCAGTGGCCGTGGTGTACTACAGATCGGGCTATGAGCCTCAGCAGTACCCTACTGCGCGGGAGTGGGATGCGCGCCTTCGTGTCGAGAGATCCAAGTGAGTGACTACATTTTTGTATCACCCTTTTTTTAAATCTTCATAGAGGCGGAAAGAAATGCTGCAAAATCTCATGTAATTGAGTCGAATGAAGGTTTGGTTTCTGTACTATTATTGACTTGACAGTCTGGCAGTTCGCGGTGGCTTGTTGGAGAAGGCTTTCAAATATTTCGTACAAACAAAATGAGTTAGTTTGACCGAAATTCTTATTTGCATTTCTGCTGTCCCGATTTTTTTTTCTCATACAATGAAGTGGTCCTTACTCCTTACAAGAAAAATAGTCAAACCACATTAAAAAAATTATAATATTACAAATTTTTTATGCACCGAACCATTAAAAATTTAACGTTAAATTTGGTTACGTTAGTGTTGTGACGCATTCCTATACAGCCAGGACGACACGCGAAGGAAGTCGCGGCGGGCCAGCTAGTATAGTAATATATGTCATCATCATCATCTTGGCGTTAATGTGCCGGTTCTGCTCTCAAGCACGAGTGTCTGTATTCCGCCTAGAATAACAATATATGTGTATATGTGTAATTGCAGCGCAATAAAGTGCCCCTCGATCCAGTACCAGCTGGCTGGCACCAAGAAGGTGCAACAAGCTTTGGCCGCGCCGGGCGCGTTGGAACAGTTCATGGGCGGCGGCGCGCCCACCAGCCGCGTACGGGATATCTTCACTGGACTCTATTCATTGGACTTCGACGAGGGTGGCGAGAAGGCGGTCGAGATGGCTATTGCTGATGCTGAGAGGTAGGATGCTCGGGGGGCTAGCCAAGATGCTAATAGAATAGATAGAATAGAATAAGGAGGTAGGATGTGAACTATTCTAGCCAGAGTCTAGGCTAAGTAGGAGAGGAAGGAAACTCAATGCGACTGTTCTTATTAAACGTATATTGCGAACTCCGTTACATTCATACCTTCATATTTATTTCTTATAGTTAAATTATTCTACCTACATTACACTCCTCCACACTTAATTAACTGGTAAGTATTTTAACTTTATTTTTAACATTTCCTAGTACCTTGACAAGTAAGTAGCTACTACAAAATCTAAATATTATGAATATTGTACAACAACTAGGTACTTACAAGTTTGTAATGAATTCAAGTTTCAATGCACTTAACAATTTTAAAACAGAGGAATTTACGATTTTGACAAACTAAAAGTTTAGAGAACTTATACACAGTTATTACAAACATTTTTATCACTAGCGATATAGTACCTACAACACACAGTTTAGGTTTTGTAATTAGGGATTTTATTTAGCCTACACTGTCTAATCGGGCGAATCTTAGGCGGAGATACGGACGGTGAGGCGAACTGCCACTCCGGTGAAGCTGGTGGTGTCCCTCCCGCCCCGCGCGGCGGCGCCAGCGGGCCCGGCGACCTCTCCGGCTGTTGAGCCTCCGCTACAGTAACATTAACCTCGGAATCCGACTGAGAATTTGTGCTGTGCCTATCGTTTAACCTATAGGTAGACGTGGCCATTGACATTCGCTTATTGCCTGATTTCCTACGCAATTGATCGATGTGTCGATGTAAAGTTTCTCCATTTTCCCCTCTGACTTTAAAATTACTACTTCCAATGGGATCCATGATACGCCCCGGTACCCATTTCTCGCCCTTTAGATATTGCCTGTACCATACGGGGTCATCCCTATCCAATGACCGGTTCCCTCCCCCAGCGGCTTCCTGCTGACGCTGCTGTTCCCGTACTACTCGGCTTTCAATATTCGGTTTTATGACGTCTAAACGCGTACGGGTACGCCTACCTAGGAGTAGAAAAGCTGGGCTCTGGCCTGTCGTGGAATGTTCGACGTTTCTATAATATAACAAAAACGTCCATAACGCTCTGTCGACGTTCTGGTTTTCCTGAACCGCCTTCTTAATTACGCGCTTAAGGGTTTTTACCGCATTTTCTGCCAAGCCATTTGAGGAGGGATGGTATGGTGCAGTAAACGTATGTTCAATACCGTTACTTTTAATGTAACTTTCAAATTCCTGTGAAGCAAATTGAGCCCCATTGTCACTAACTATTTGCTTCGGTAAGCCCCATCTACTAAATAATTCACTAAGCTTATCTATAAGTCCTGTCGCTGACATACTAGTCATGTTGAATACCTCTATCCACTTGGACATAGCATCGACAACCACTAGGTAGGTCTTTCCCGCGATGGGACCCATGTAATCAAGGTGTAGTCTGGTCCAAGGCCTACTGGGCCAGGGCCACATGCGCGGCGCCTGCCGCGGCGGCGCGTCCGCCTGCCCCGCGCACACCGTGCAGTCGCGGCACATGCGCTCCACGTCCTCATCGACTCCTGGCCACCATACGTAACTCCGAGCAATGGCTTTTGACTTAACTATTCCCATGTGTGGCTCGTGAATCATTTGTAATATTTTTTTCCTACACTCTGACGGTGTTACTAACCGATGACCCCACATCACGCAACCTAACTCTTTTTTCCTATTAAAATACGGTTGTAAATTATCTATCTCGCATTGGTGTGGCCACCCCTCTCGAATATAGTTTAACACCCGGGATAACTGCGGGTCGCGTGATGTTTGACGTTTTATTTCATTATAATCCAATAACAATGCTTGTTGTACAAAGTGTAGGTACGTTTGTTCTGGCGTTGTCGCTACCGTTTGTTTATTTGCGATGGGAAATCTTGATAAGCCATCCGCTCCATTCCTATCCGTGCGCACATACTGAATCTCAAATGAATAGGCAGACAATATTACTGCCCACCGCTGCATACGACTCGCAACCATAGTTGGAATACCTACTTTGGGTCCGAAAATTGAAACAAGTGGCTTATGGTCCGTACGTAATGTAAAATGGCGGCCATATAAATATTGATGGAACTTATTCATACTGAAAATGATTGCTAACGCTTCCCGATGTATCTGTGAATAGTTCTTCTCGGCCTCGGTAAGTGTGCGCGAGGCGTACGCGACGGGCCGCTCGCCCCCGCCGGCCGCGGGCTGCGTCAACACCGAGCCAACCCCGCGCGCGCTGGCATCACAAGTTACGAACAGAGGTTTCTTCGGATCATAGTGTGCCAATACTTCCGCACTGGATAACAATGACTTTATTTCTTCAAATGCCCTATTACACTCGTTAGACCAAAACCACTGTTTTCCCTTTTTTAATAAATCATATAAGGGAACTAATTTTTGACTCATGTTTTTAACGAATTTTCCATAAAAGTTTACTATCCCTAAAAATGAACGGACCTCTGTGACATTCGTAGGTTTAGGTAAACCTTTGATAGCCTCCACTTTGGCAGGATCGGTCTTTATACCTTCGCTACTGATTATGTATCCTAAATAGCGAACTTCATTAACAAGAAATACACATTTACTGGTTTTTAATTTTAAACCATAACGCTGTAACCTACTAAATACTGCTTCTAAAGCCGTTAGATGCTCATGTTTAGTTTTTCCGCCAATAATGACGTCATCCAGAAAAACTTCAACATTATGAATATTTTTTAAAATGTTACACATTATCCGTTGGAAAATACCTGGACTCGAGGAAAGACCGTATACCAACCTATTATAAATATATAATCCCCGGTGAGTATTTATAACTGTATACTTCTTGGTCTCATCCAGTTCTATCTGGTTATAAGCTTGAGATAAATCTATTTTTGAAAAATACTGTGCCCCGCTTAAGCTTACCATAAGATCTTCAATTTTAGGTAAAGGGTATCGATCTATTAATAGAACTGGGTTAAGTGTAGCCTTATAGTCAGCACAAATTCTCAACGATCCGTCTGGTTTATTTACCGGTACAAGCGGAGAGGCCCAGTCGGAGCAGTCGACGGGCTCGATGACGCCAGCGCGCAGCATCGAGTCGAGTTCTGCGTCTACCCGCTCGCGCAACGCGTACGGCAGCGGTCGAGCGCGGTGAAACACCGGCGCCGCGCCCTCGCGCACCCGCAGTGTAGCCTTACCGCCCGTAAATCTACCCAGACCGCCGTTGAACAATTCTTTATACCTGTCGAACAAGTGATTTATCTCATTAGACATTTTTACATTTCCACTGATTTTGTGACAATCTACACTAAATGTTGGAATTTTGATGTTTAATTCCGCTAGCCATTGCCTACCCAGCAGTGACGTTGTACCACCCTCAATTACCAATAATTCCAAGCGCTTACTTCTTTTTCCATATGTAATTAATGGCCTTATCATTCCCACGGGTTTGATTTTTGTACCATCGTAAAAGTTAAGCACAATTTTGCTGGTTTCTAACGGATGATAACGAAAAAACTCGCGATACATGTCACTATTAATACATGCTACCGCCGTACCCGTATCCACCTCCATTGTAATAATTTTGTTATCTATTTTTATTTGTAATCTCACCGGTTGGTAGTCGTTTAGACACAATTGGTGAAGGTTCGCCTCCAAGTGACTATCGTCGGCGTCGCTTGCGTCGTCATCGTCGTAGACTTCGTCCGCCGCTTGGCCGTAGAACATTCTCGGCTGCGCCTGCCTGGGCCCGGCTCGGCCCCGCTCGGTAGCTCTGCGCCCGGGGCACACCCGCCGAAGATGCCCTGTGCGTCTGCACAGGCTACATTCGTAGTCTTTAAAACGGCACATCGCGTATACGTGCTCAGCACTGCCACAGCCCTCACAATCGTTCCACGCGCGGCCCGTGTAGTTAGGCCCTCTACGAGATGCGTTGTGTGGACCGGCCGGCGCGGCCGCACTTCCGCGCGAATAATTACCCCCGCCGCGTCTGCCCCGCACTGCTCCGGACCTCCGCTGGCTATTGTTGCTATGCGCTAGCGCATGAACCGCCTGCGTTGACGGCCCTCCGGCCCCCGCACCGTCCCTTCCGACACCATCCGGTGTTCGTAACTCGACGACGGCTGCATCCCGCTCCGCCGCCTCTAATGATGTTGCTATGTTTACCGCTTGTGAAAAACTCAGCGAGTTATCTTCCGCAAACAGGCGTTGTCGTATCCAGTCACTGCGGACCCCGCAGACAAACTGATCACGCAGGTTCTCATTTAAGTTGTCCTTGAACTGACAATAACGAGAAAGTTTTTTAAGCTCGGCGACATAAAAAGATATATTTTCGTCCAAACCTTGCCTCCGCTGTCTAAAACGATATCTTTCCGCATGTACTGAGGGTGTAGGTTGTAAATGTTGACGTACCAATTCTACAGCGTCCTTATAAGTCAACTCCGACGGCTTTTTTGGGCTTGCTAGGTTAACCAACAACTCGTAAGCTTCCTCACCGCATACTGCCAGTAATGTTGGCAACTTTAACTCCGCCTTGACTTCGTTTACCAAGAAGTACATCTCCAGCCGGTCAATGTACGACGTCCACGATCCATCGTTCACCGCGAATTCGCCAATTTTCCCGATCGACATTATAATTTAGCGATCACCGTTCGCTCGCACAAGGGTAAAACCACAACTCGTCGCCACTGAACTATTCTAGCCAGAGTCTAGGCTAAGTAGGAGAGGAAGGAAACTCAATGCGACTGTTCTTATTAAACGTATATTGCGAACTCCGTTACATTCATACCTTCATATTTATTTCTTATAGTTAAATTATTCTACCTACATTACAGGATGCAAGGTGGGGGCTAGCTAAGATGCTAATAGAATAGATAGAATAGAATAAGGGGACATATTCACGGGGCTCTACTCGTTGGACTTCGACGAAGGTGGCGAGAAGGCGGTGGACTTGAGGTAGGATGTCGGTAGCAGCAACTCTAGTGCCACTGACGATCGGAACCCGTCGGCTACGTTCGGCCGGCGATCGTAGATCGGCGCAGTATTGTGAACGTTGGGAATGTAGCCGAAAGTAGCAGTGCTGTGGAGTTTTTTTTTGTTAGTCAGCCAGGTCTTTGACCGCCATCTCACCTGGCTAGACCCGCAGTATGCACTGCATCAATTCTGTCGCTCACAAATTAGATGGCGCCACTGTTGTGCAACAATACACTATCACATCCCAATACAAATACTCTATATTGGCCCCCAGGTTGTATTCTGCAGGAGTTAGGATCGCAGGAACAGTAGGGTCTATTAATATTTCATCCACCCGCAAGATGGGCGCAAGGTCGTCGATTTGCGGAATACGCCCGGATAGAATAGAATAGGTTTTTATTTGTATTAAATGTCTATTAATGCCTTATCAATTTCTGCCGCCAAGCAACAATGCTTGCATTGTCGTGTTCCTTTTTGAAGGATAAGGTAGCCAGCGCAATTACAGACATGAGGCATTTCATCTTAGTCCCCACAGTTACAACGCACGTGCGGTACTGCATTTTTGTTACCTACAACCTAAATATATGAACTGTATATGTATGTTATGGGCGATAGTTACCACTTACCATCATGTGGGCTGTCTGCTCGTTTATCACTGAGAAGCATAAAAAACATATGTTGTAGACAGTTATTGGTTACATGTTAAAATCGTTTCGTAGCACACATTTAACCAATTACTCTTGGTATGCAAACTGAGAGAGATACTTAAGTTCAATAACAATAAAAATAACATCTAGGTATATGTCTATCTGGTCCCCAGGTTCGTGTTGAAGCCCCAGCGCGAGGGTGGCGGTAACAACATATACGGAGCTGAAGTCCGCGATGCGTTATTACGGATGCGGCACAGCCGCGAACGCGCCGCGTACATACTCATGGAGCGGATACTACCGCCACTGGTACGTTGTAACTTGTTACTATACCCACAGATCGTCATGGAGCGGGTATTACCGCCACTGGTAAGTTGTAGCTTGTAACTATACCCACAGATCGTCATGGAGCGGATACTACCGCCACTGGTAAGTTGTAGCTTGTAACTATACCCACAGATCGTCATGGAGCGGATATAAGAAGAGGAAATAAATAAATATTACCGCCGCTGGTACGTTGTAAGCCAAATAAGAAATAAAGACAGAATCCTGCGAATAATATATGTATGTACACGATCACGCGCACACATTGACAACAAAACTAGGCCTGGGCCCATTGACAACCAAACTACGCCATAGCACGCATGTTTACGAAACCGGCCTCTTAGGAAAGTTGATAACTATACCCACAGATCGATCACTTAAAACCCTTAAAAGAAAAAAAAGAAATCAGTTCTCGCTAAACCAAATAATTATCAATCATCTGAAATGTCTAGAAATAGCAATGAACTATTTTTAAATACCAAAGTTATAGACACCGTCTTTAAATAGCTAATATTGGTAAAAACTCGCTTCTTAAAGTCTTAACACAGTTAGTCTCTGCGGTGGTATGGGACCGCGGATGAAAGAAATCCGACGTAACAGGACTTTCCTGCGCCGGATTGACGCAGCCGTAGCGTACAGTCCATGACGTAGCATTACACAGCCGGGCCTACAATACACGACACAGCCGGGGGTATGATACACTACGAAGCCGGGCGTACAATACTCGACACAGGCGGGGGTATGATACACTATGCAGCCGGGCGTAGAATACTCGACACATATTAAAAACAGGTCAAGCGCGGTCGAGCAGTTACTTAATTGTCAAGAACTAATTTAAAATCCTCCTATCTATATACACGTGCCTTTGAAGCTATACTTCGTCCGTCAGGTGGCAGGCTACGTGGTGCGTCCCGGCGCGGCCGTGCCGCCGCCAGTCACGGACCTGGTCTCCGAGCTTGGCATCTTCGGCGTCATCATTGGGTGAGGACACTTCCATCATCTAGAAGTCTATAGTCCATTCGCGTTAAGAAAATAGCGAGTGTGTTTTCGTAGTGGAGTCAAAATTCAAACGATTGATATTTAAAACAAGATTAAGTTAAGATTAAGATGGATAAATGTCAACTTAATCGTCTCAAATTCAAAATAAAGGCAAGGATATACAGGGTGTCCCAAAACTCGACGTCAACCCGGAATCGGGTGAAAAGGCAAGTCATGCTGGTTGGCAGACAAATATTTAAAAAAATCCAAGTAATCATGCAACTTAGATTTTTTTTGTAATATTTTTCTGCCATGTATAGGTTTTTATTTTTTATTATTTTCTGCCGTCAACTGGTCACTGTGAACTTAGCTTTCTAACTTGTTGCAACTCGATTGGCCAGGTTAGGTTAGGTTAGGCCAGGCCAAGCAGACGGACAACGATGACTCACTATTTTCTTATCGCGAATGAACTATAAACTCATCATCATATTGGCGCAAATATTCCGGTTATGCTCTCGCGCGAGGGCCCGGTGTCCGCCGTAACCATATCTAGGATTTGGCAGATCAGGTAATTACAGTAGAGCGAATGCCGTCTTACCTCCGTAACCTTGGTAGCAGGGTTACGGAGGTCAGATGGCAGTGGATTAACTGTAATTTACTGATCTTCCAAATCCTCAATCAGGGTGAAGGCGGACCCGGGCCCTCGTCTGCGAAGGCACAACCGGGACATTAACGCCAAGATGATTATTAGAGGGGACAGAACTTCAAAGTTGTCATATTTTTTATACATACATACACATACGTAAAGCTCACGCCTGTGTCCCACAGGTGGGGTAGGCAGAGACTATGGACTGCCACTTTGCTCTGTCCTGACACAACTCCCTAGCCTCGCATATATCCACAACTCTTTTCATACATCTCCTTTTATTTTTACCACTTCGGACCCCAGCTTTTTTGAGAACATTACTGATCTGATCACTGAATGTTTTCCTGGGTCGTCCCCTTAAGGGCTGGTTTTCCAGATTCGCGCTATATATCTCTTTTGTCAATCGTCTATCATCCATTCTCTCTACATGCCCGAACCATCTTAACATCCCTCTTTCTATTTATATTTTTTCTACTCTCCTACAAAGGCCAATGCCTGATTTTGGCGTCTGTTTTTCGTTGTTACATTCACGAAACCTTTTTTTTTTTAGTTTAATAGATTTTCCAAACAAATCATATTGTAATAAATATACACAGTTTGAACCGAATGAAAACTGAAAAATGTTTTAAACATCTGAATGATGTTAGGTTCAATCATTTTAAACAACGAAAAATAGTCTTTTTAACAGCGAAATAAAAAGGTGCTACAGGGTCCCCTATTTTTGAGACCGCTCGCATCCACGTGAGCACTCACCTTCTAATGCTTGTCTTTTCTATCTCTAGCAATTTACAACGAGTGTGAAAGAGATAGCGCACGAGAGCGCTGGATGCGAGCGGTTTCAAAAATAATGGTCCAGCACCGCTACCACAAGTGTGCGCGCGATTAGCGATAAAAGACGCGACATAGATACTGCTATCTCTTTTATCTTAGTATTGAGAGAAGGAAACGAACGCTCTCTCGCGGCGCGAGCTGTGTCGCGGCATAGTAGTGTTAGCCGTGCTGGTCCATATAAATCCGGCACTAGCTTTTCATAGAAGTTATTCCTTGTATCAGTCCCTAAGGAGTCATCCCACATTCGAAATTCATCGTCAATTATTTCCTCATCCAGCTCGAAGGACCACATAATATCCAACAAGCACGTTGGCCACATGCTGCGTACGAAGCTAGCCGATGCTAACGAGGGGGGCGTAGCGGCCGGCCTAGGGGCTTTGGACTCCCCCTACCTTCTAGATATGTAGCGGATAACCGCACGCACTGACGCACCCGCACCCGTTGTATGAAGCACATTACCCGTGTGACGCAGTGGTAGGAGTCGGTGGTTATTTGGGCATGTGCGTACTTGTCATATGACGCAGTGCTAGACGGTGCGTAATAGGAATATGACGCAGTAATAGTACGGCCCATTCTACTTGTAACACTAGCATCGAACGGCTGCCCTACTTGTATGACATAGAAATACCTATCCTATTTGTATGTCACACATACGGCTGTCACTTTTGACGTATTACACATAATAGTACTGGAACACTCATGTACACATGAGCTCATGATAATTACAAGTGTTAATATTAAAAATAAATTATGGACCTGCCATAGCGTCACAGGAGTAGCCAATTTGTGAGCCACCAAACTTAATTTGTGACACATTAATAGTAAAGTCATAAGTGTGACGCACGAGTAGGCTGTGTTTCTATACTATCATAAGATAATCACAGATAAGTAATATAAAACGCTAAGCCATAACCAGGTCTACAAAAACTATGTTTCGCAGCTGAAATTGTTGTGTAAAGTATTAAGATAAGAAATCCTTTAAACATAAATATAATGGTAAAAGTCTCATAGGTTGCAAATCAATTATTTTACACATTCCATTTGAAATATGGCTGTATTTAAGTCGTTTAGTATCTTTATAATATTACCATTCCAACTGAAATACTTATAATCTGTGTGACCTATCGACGACTTTAACATTTCCATGTTCAATTCTGATAAGGAAAATAAACCATTATCTAAGTATCTAGTTTCTAGACAAGATATCGTAAATAATTAAAATTGGATAATTTTTTCTAAAAACCTAGCTATGATCTGGCCCCAGTACTTTTATGACAATATCTAATCACCATCATCATCATCCGAGCGATCAGTCCCGTCTGCCAGGGTCCGCTTATGGCAATATCTAAATTACTAGCAAAATCAAATAATACTAGGGTCTAATTCTCGCGCTGTGACATCTCGAATTCGGCATTTTTTTCTAGCTAAATATCTGTATTAAAAATGTGATTTAAAACGATCTCCGACAAAAATGGATTAGCGGAAATCGTTGAGTATAAGTTTTTTGCCTAAAATGGAGATTCAGTGACTTTTTAATTGATATTTGTGGCTACAGAAAATGTCGAATTATAATGTCGAAAGCGCGAGAATCGCCCCCCTGAAGTGTGGGTGGGTAGAAGTAGTAATAAATGTTAGTAGTTTTAACTGTTTGATAACAGGGTACAAATTTCGATGTCGACAGGGAATCTGTAATAGAAATCGTAACAGTAACCGATAGACCTGACCGATAGAGCACAATATACGAACTAATCAATTATACTAATATTAGGCCCTTACCTATGACATTGGCGTTTTGGATGGCGAAAATGACGGAAAGTGGAATTTTCATATTTCATAACAAGCAAATTTTTCAATTTCTTGAAAATGACTAATCCGATTTCGATGAACCTTTGTAAGTATAATCAGACAACATTTCATATTGGTAACTAGCCTTTTCATAAAATTACATCTGTTTAAAGAGGCAACAGTAGCGACGAACGAAAAGGGGTATTTTCCAACCCCTGTAAAAAGTTGGGAAAATAATTTTTATAATTTTTTAGGGATTTACTGGAATCTAAACATACTCTATTTTCGAAATCAATTATCAATTTTGGTATGTTATATATAATTAAAAATATTTTAGCAAATGTGTAATTTCCAAAACACGCCAATTTTATAGCTAAGGACCCAATATTTATTTAATCATTATCGATTTGTTATTGAGGTATGAAAGAGATAAGCAATAAAATAGAATGGGAGACCTTAATCTACAATTACAACAGAATAATGCAAAATATAAATTCGATCAAGAATAGGTTGAAGTCTCTTAATGTTGTGCCTTTAGATTTCATTTTTTAAACAATTTTCTCATTACAAAGATGCTAAAACAAACTAATAAAGAAATGTTAATTATTTATATATTTATTATGCAAATATAGCCTTGCATTACAAGGACAAATTAAAATTTATGTAAATTATATTGAACTGATGTAAATTCAGATCCAAATTCTTTACTTTTTATTTAAGAAAACTTAATCCAAATTCAGATTGTATTAACAATGAGGTGCCGTAAGAACGGGTTATTTGGCCCCCTGGGGTTACATGTATTGCATATTAGCTACAAGTAGTTCACAAGTAGAAGACCTCGAAAACTGTCTACTCTTGGGGAATATCAAACCTTTTTAAATTTGGGCTAAAATAATCCCTCAGGGCCAAAATAAGCCGAACTTACGGTATAAATCGTACTTAATTATTTCCTAGAGTACGATTTGTCAAACAAATTAATAATTGAAATGTATAATTGGCCGAAACTGACGTTTAAGAAGACATATTTAAATGATATTCAATCGATAGTAGAATAATTTGTGGTGCTGTGTATAAAATTTTATCTAATAATATGCTTAATTAGGTCATAAATGGTAATTTTACATCTTTTTAATACAATAGACATACGAAACTTTAATATTTGTTTATTTTGGAGAGCCTCCTTAATCGAATCGCTACCTGGATGGGGGATTTTATGTTGTGGTAACAGTAGCTGTGGCCGTGTGGTGTCCGGCAGAGTAGAATAGCACCAAGCCCTTACACTCGTGGGTGTCGTACAAGCCGACTAATGTTTTCGAGGCAAAAGATCTAGTCTCCGTAGACTGGAAAATGGGCAGCAGCGTTTTCCATTGTTATATTATTTATCACTGCGACCTCCAACCCGCCTGCCAAGCGTGGAGATTATGGCAATAGCCTCCCCTTTCGTGGGAGAGGCCCTAAATCCTGCAGTGGATTGTTATGGACTGTGATGATGAACAGTAGCTGTGTTTCTACATGTGTGACATAGTTTTACAATTCAAACAAAAATAAACCGTTTAAATAATTTTTATTGTAGATAAGACAATTACATATTCATCTAATAAACTCACATAATTTAATTTAAATATACTCAATGTATTTGGGCCCCTTCGTATTGAAAAGATTCGCCCCAAAGCCTTTGTTGAAACCATGCTCGTACTGGAAAGCTGGGTGATTGAAGATGACCTGTAGATGAAAACAAATAATTTTTAATAAACATAAGAATGGTTTTGAAATAAAAAACGTAGCTATAATGCAAAAATTTAGGAGATGATCTAGAATTTCTGATTGGCCGTGTGGTGTCCGACAGAGTATAATAGCACCAACCCCTTACACTCGTGGTGTCGTACGAGGCGACTAATGTTTTCGAGGCAATTAGTCTCTGTAGAGTGGAAAATGGGCAGCAGCGTCTTCCTACGATCTGCGTCATACGTCAGAACATACCTACACAGCTGCAGCAGCTATAGATACGGCTGAGGAGTAAGATAATCGGCCAAAGTGTTTGCTGATGGCAGATGTGACGGCTATTTCTACGTAGGATTACTGGGGCCTGTCTAGACCAAAAAGTTTGGAATACCAGGGAATCGTCAGTTGTCTATACTGTTCGAGAAAAAGTGTCGATAGAATAGACGTTTCGATTTGGCTGGTGTCGACTAACCGACAACTGCATCCGAAAGCGACTATTTTATGCTACTTAAAAATTAACATCAACTGCAACTGACGATTGGTCGGCGTCAGCCAGATTGGAAAGTCTGTTAATAGTTTCAAGTTGACCAGTCCGTGGAATAAATCACCCTGTATCGCGCTTTCAGTACGAATAATATTATTTCAGTTATGTTGTGTTGGTCTTTTATCAGCCAACTTATTGCGAGAACCTAAATTCGTGTCGGTGATTTGCGTAGCCAAATTGAGCTTCCTACATGAATGTAGTACTCTACTCCATGGAACCAGGAATAAGATAAGAAAGTAGAAAAGTTAAGGTAGAGTATGAAAGACACAGTAAATAATGCAAGAAATCTCTTGAATTATTGTATTACATGCCTGAAATGTATCAATATACAGGATGACCCAGAAAGCGACGTCCAAACGATAACCATTAATAGGCCAAGTGATGACAGTAATCAGAAAAATAAAATAAAAAATAAATCCTAAGTACTTACAAAGTTGTAGGTATTTGAATTTTTTTTTTTAATTTAACAGCCTTTGTAGTACTTTTGATCACTGTGACCACAAATATTAACAGATTAAATTTTTTTGATTTATTTTGTGTTTCTGAATAATGACTTTACTAATTAGTGTCTAAAATGAATGCCTTAACATCTTCATTTTAGTAAAATCAAAATAAATAAGAGCGATGAAAACATTTTTTTACATCAAGCAACTTTGACGGTCTACACTGAAAAAAAAATGTACCAGGCTAAATTGGCAAGTAGTTTTAAAAAATGGCGCATTCCTTCGTGATTTTAAAATGGTATGATACTTATTCATAAATTAACTAACAATGTTTTTAAAAATCAATAATACTGTCAACTCCATAATTTCTAATTTACAACAAAATGCCCTTACATGCCATGAATCTTTCTCTAAGCCACTAGTTTGATTCAGACGCATAGAAAGTTATTCTGTTGTGTAAACGAGTCAAAAACTTCTTTTAGAAGGACTGGGTACCTACTACGAGTTGCAAAACCAACATACCTACTATTTAACACACTTAGTGAAGGAAGCTAGCACATACTTATTTGGTGGTTTATTTCAAAAATATTTGTTTACAATATTTTCTCAAAATGTTGGCCCCTAACATAAATACAAGCCATCATTCTTCTTAGTAAAGAGCGGTTTATGTGACGAGCAAAATTTCGACGATTTATGTACTCCACACCCTCAGTAATTTTAAGACGAAGCTCTTCCACGTTCTGGATTGGCTTCGCATACACTCGTTCCTTTAGTGCTCCCCAATAAAAAAAATCGAGAGGATTTAGATCCGGTGAGCGGGCGGGCCACGAAATGGTCACCCCCACGCCCTATCCATCGATCTGGATATTCTTCGTTGAGAAATTCTCTGACCGTAATGCGGTAATGTGCTGGACAGCTGTCTTGCTGAAACCGCATGTTACCATAAATGCTAAGCGGAATGATTTCTAATAAATTTGGTAATTGGTGGCGTAAACAGTTTAAATAATGCTCGCCAGTCAAGTTCTCCGGTAGCTCCAAGGGCCAAATGATTTTTCCGTTTAAAATTCCGGTCCACATATTTACTTTGAACCGATACTGCGACCTATCCTCTCGTATTAAATTGGCATTTTCGATATGCCACTCGTGCAGGTTATGTAAATTCATGTATCCATCCTTTTTTAATGTAGATTCATCAGACCACAATATCTTGTCTAAGAAACGGGGATCTTCGCTGTATTTTTGCAACATAATTTCGCAAAATGCAACCCGACCCGGATAGTCTCGTGGTAAAAGACTTTGCACGCGCTGTACATGGTACGGGTGAAATTTATCTTTTTAGAGTATGCGATGTGCTGTACTTCTGAGTACTCCTGTGTTGATCTCTATTTCACGCAAAGAAATGCTTCGATTTTTAGTAACTGCATGTAATACTTCGTTGCGATTTTGCTAAGACGCAGGCCTTCCCTCACTGTTGACTTGATTAGGGAAGTGGCCGCGAGAAAGAGAGTTGTGAACATTTATAAACACTCGGTGGTCTGGGTATCGTTGAGCATTTGGGTATCTCTCACGGTACAGTCTAGCTGCTGCTCTGCCATTACCTCGACATTCCCCGTAAATGTAATGCATGTTCGTATATTCTTCTGCAGTGTAGGATGCCATGATAATTTAACACAAGTCCCAAGTTCGTAGTAAATCCAGGTCACAAAGATGAAATCAAGTCCAAAAACAAGCAAAGTTCGTAGTAAATTCAGGTCACAAAGATGAAATCAAGTCCAGGGATAAGCCAAAAGTTGTTGTACGAAATCGACACAGACAAATACGAATAGATGCGCAGTAGATGACACAACGTAACGTACTGACTGACCCAATAAACAACATCACCGGTGGCGTCACTACCTGTATCATTCGCACCTAATAACCCTGTCCCTTCTCGGTTTGAATGAGGGCACCCAACAACACAATAGTAGTGGCTATTGTCCAGGTAAAAAGGACCACTTAAGCTGGTAATAAAAGTTAACAACGGTATTTGTATTAAGTTGTATTTTCGTTTAGTTCATACTTATAAAAAAACGCTCTATGCACTGCTCTAATATGTATACGACTCAATCAAACTAGTGTCGTTAGAAAAATAATTAATTGTTTAAGAGATCATTCATGTTGATGGTAATAAGAAAATCATGGGTTGACAGTATTATTGATTTTTAAAAACATTGTTCGTTAATTTATGAATAAGTATCATACCATTTTAAAATCACGAAGAAATGCGCAATTTTTTAAAACTATTTGCCAATTTAGCCTGGTAAATTTTTTTTTCAGTGTAGACCGATAAAGTTGCTTGCTGTAAAAAAAATTTTTCATCGCTCTTATTTATTTTGATTTTTACTAATAAATGAAGATATTAAGGCATTCATTTTAGACACTAATTAATAAAGTCATTATTCAGGAACACAAAATAAAATAAAAAATTAAATCTGTTAATATTTGTGGTCACAGTGACCAAAAGTACTAAAGGCTGTTAAATTTAAAAAAAATATTTAAATACCTACAACTTTGTAAGTACTTAGGATTTACTTTTTTTATTTTATTTTTCTGATTACTGTCATCACTTGGCCTATTAATGGTTATCGTTTGGACGTCGCTTTCTGGGTCACCCTGTATATGCCCAAGAGATTACCCAAAATACAAGAGGTAGAAGAAGGTAGATGTTAAGAGGTAGAAGTTTTTGACATCTCCTTTCTTTACGGAACAATAACTTGGCCAAATTGCCACTATATTAATTGTAATTAATAAAATTATAGACAGCAGGAATAATTATTTAGATAACAATAAGTAATCAGACTGATTGCATGATCAACAGAAAAGAAAAATAATATGGTCAAAACAAATGCTGAAACACCATCTCATCATCAGCAATAGGTATTAGTAATCTGTAGTATTAGGTATATCCTGATCAACTGCTTGGCCATGATGACCGCTTTCCCTCAAAACGACCGTCTGACCTCCCTAGGCAATAACAAAGTCTGTATCAGGTAAAAATGGGGAGAAAAGAAAAATACCTGCTCCCTCTCGAAAGCATCATCCGCACTAGTGATGAGCTCCGGCACATCGAACCGCGGAATTCCAAACTGATTCATCATCTGGTGCTTGAAGTTTGTGTACTTCATACGCATGTCGGACCACTCCACCTCCCTGGGGAAACGCCAGTCCTTCATCTTCGGCTCCTCGCGCTCCGTATACTTGTCGAAGTCCAACCTTTCTATGTCTTCCACAATCTGGTGATGAAATATGTTTTAATATTATTGTCATTATTGCTTGTGGTCAGTTCTTATATGTATTATATGTATTGGGATTCAATAGAGAACCACAAAAGAAAATTTAGACGCGTAGATGGATTGAAATTGCTATAAGCCTTCGCTGTACTTTTATATAATTCAAATCTTTCATTTGTAATGTTAAGCACAACTTGTGCAGATAATATTTATTTCTGCTAATATAATATATCAAAGTTGTGGTGTGAACATGTAATAAATGCTTCTTTCTTTTCTTTTCTTTTTGGTAAAATTAGGACAGACAGGCTAGTGGCCAGTTTCCCGTACGTTAATCTATTGTTAATCATCAATTAAAATTCGCCATCTTTATCTATAGTCAATTTTAAACAGAGACAAAGAATTTTATTTCATAATTAACATTGACAAGCATTTCAGAAACTGGTTGTAGGCTGCCATATACCTGTATCAAATAATTATTTCAAACATCTACAAAAAATGTATCAACAAACAAAAATCACTTACAACTTCAACTTCGCCTGCATTGCTCCAGTCGTATGCCAGAAGCTCAGCGTGTGAAGAAATGGTCTTTAAGTATTTCTGCTTATATTGCCTCTCAATTTCAGTAAGAAACTCTGGAGTTAAAGCTTTCCCAGATGTCTCATGAGGAAACTTCCTGGCAGCAATATTTTTTTGGATCTAAAAAGTGGTATATCATTAGTAATTAACATGTTGGTCTGACACCTTCTAGTGGGATAAGGGCAGAATAGATGCTCATTATTCCACACAAAAAGAAATATAAACAAAAATGCAAGATGAAACATTCTTTCGGCAGTGATAAAAAAGTAAAAGATGAATTTGTAATTTACAACTTAATTCATAACAATGTTATTAGGAACTTTTAAATGGAATGTATTAAAATTTCAAGTATTATTTTATAATTTGTAGTTCATCATCATCAAACTAACCCAATACCTATGACTTAGTTGTACAATTAGCTTTACAAATAAAATATAAGATTTGTTCTATACCAACCTTTGCCACAGGTACATCCAGATAGATAACCAAATGAGGTCTTAACAGATCTTCAATAGTCTCTCCATACAATTCATAGTACACTGATCGCACACCCTTCGATATGTATTTCATTTTATACATTGCTTCAAGAAATACAAAGTCAGAGAATGGAGATCTCTCCATCACAACACCCTGGCCAGTATTAAAAAGATGAGCCAATGCATCAATGTATTGAGCATAGCGGGCAGTCAACTGCATGATCTGGAAGTTACCAGCCAAGCGGTGTCTAGGGCTCAAATTAAAATTTATGTGGTCAAACGTTCTGGTGTCTTCTGGTATTAACTCATCGAAGGATCGCAAATCAACACCATTAGGTCTCTTGTAGTGATAATCCATATTCGCTTCAGGGAAATGCTTCATTCCGAGATCTGCCGCGAGGGCAGCAGCGAAAGCCGTCTTGCCAGATGCCACTGGGCCTTCGACAACCACGACCTTTGAGTTTTGATCTATCCTATGAGTAGTGCGGTCGAAAAGGCTCCTGAACCATGTATATCTCTTATTCACATAGTCGAAGGGCGCTGGTTTTCGCGGTGGACATGGTAGGGAATCACGTAGTGCTTTACCCTGGATGTTTCGGCGCTGGAGTAGGACACAAGTAGCGATTTTCGCACCCTGACCGGGGCCAGCTGATTTAACCAGCACCGTTCGAACAAGAGTAGCCATAGCTGTCATACACCTTCA
Organism: Blastobasis adustella; assembly: GCA_907269095.1. NCBI lineage: Eukaryota > Metazoa > Arthropoda > Insecta > Lepidoptera > Blastobasidae > Blastobasis > Blastobasis adustella. Next base: position 8,717,743 of record OU026132.1, read on the forward strand.
CAATGTAATACCTGAAATTCACATAATTTACAACATTAAAAATAAAGGAATTATTTTGTTTCAGGACTGAATTGTATTATTTTTCTCACCTCAAAACATAGTAAAATTGTCACAGGCAGAGGTTGTGACATAACAACTCAAAGTGATACATTCGTCCTTGATTTATTTTCTCCCTTATTATAGTTTGAGTAGTTAAAGGAAAATAAAATTATTTTAAAACACTAATCAATCAGTTATTTAAGAATTTTATAAAATGTTATAGGATAGGATGTGAATTACCAAACGCACTTTTTTCTGCTATATATTATTTTGAATTTTTATGAACGCAACGCAAGCAACACAGTACATTAAAGCCACAGACATGACAGACTAAACACAAATCACAAATATTCCCTGTTCGCTCGCTCTACAATGATTATGAATCTTGCTATCCCGTTTTTTCATCCCTTGGAATAAGTTCACGGAAAATGACGTGCGCAATGTTTTGAACGTTCGACATATTGCTCGAGGGCCTATCGACCTTACACCGATGTTTTTTTTGAAACATCGGTGTAAATTTTATAATTTCCTAATAAAATTTAAATTAAACCATTTAAAAGATTGTAATTTTGTATGTAATTTAGTGCAGATTTATGTGAAAGCGCAAAGTATGGAAATACACCTGGATTATCCTTTCACCGGTAAGTAAACATTCGTGGTCGAGGCGATCCGAAATAAATTTTAGAAATTGTGACAAAAATATGCATCGAAATAGTGTGAATTTGCATTAATTGAAATGCTTTACCTTAAAACAACATGCCATTAGAGATAGATTTAAAATTATTGGCAAATTGAGCAATATTTCGGTGTCTAAATAGGTACGAAAATATTTTGATGCTAACAGGGTCGGACTTAGTATTTATTGTATAGTATTTTATTACTCAAATCTTGTGAATAGCGGTCCACAACTTTATATGTATCAGGGTTCCATACCAAAAATGTACTTAGATGACATTTTAAATGTTCAGACATTATATGAAACAACGGATTAATCGCGTATTTACGTTTATTTACATAAATATTTGTTTTTCTAGGTTTCCTAAAGACCAGACATGGTTATGTCTGGGTTGCAAATTGGAAGTGCTGCGTTGTAAACATTTTGAAGAACAAGATAATAATTAGATGCAAGTCCCTTCTGTCCTGCTGCACCAGCATAATATGAATTTTTACTGAAAATAAAGAATATGCTGCTTGTTTAATATATTAATGTATCTATCCTTTTCATTATTATTATTTTTTTCATGACTATGTCCTCTAGACGGCATCATATTAAATTTGTGAAGTCACATAGGCCAACCTGTGAACAATGAAGACGCTTTTAACTATAAGTAAGTAGGTAGGTACCTACTTAGTTTAGAAGTTATGAGGCAACAAATAAACATTAATACCGGTCAAGATCATAACCCTCCTTTTTGCTAAAGCAAGCACTGCCGATTCACGGTATGTAGGATCGAGAGATCGAAATGACGGTGGTAGGTATCAGGGCATGGCTTTGATTCACTAGACACCTTACCTTTTATTATAATGTCAATATTAAAATATATAAGGACAATCTTAAAAAATTGCATAGTCATCTGGAGCGAACAATAAGTCAGATTTGTTTGTGTTCGTTACGAGTAGAAAGTCGTAGCAAAATATAACTCATGATGGGCTGCCTTGTTCCGTCCCTGCATTTGTATTAGTGTGTGTGTTATAGAGATGTGTGACATTTTGTCTCATATTTAAACTCTAAATGTACTCTCTGCTTCTGTATAGAAATTTTTTTCTCTATGATTAAAGCGTACGATTTTATATTTATATTTCTAGCGCTTTTTCCCGTGACAGGTTCGGGGTACACTTGACCATGATCCAGGATATTAGTAGATCAAGTGGTTATAGTAGAGCAGCTGCCATCACCTCTGTGACCCTGTTTACAGCAGATAGCGATATTACACTGATGAATCGATATAATGTCGACGCGTTTTAACACCCATCACATCCCTAATAGGCGAGAATGTAGAGGATCGACCAAAGTCCCGGCCAAAGTTTCGCCGAAAGTTTCGGCGGACATGTGGAGTACGCTTAAGCGCGCTCCACATGTGGACAGTTCCGCGCGAACACGAGAATGTGGAGGCAGTATTCGCCTACATTCGTGTAGTCCCGTGCATGTTTGGCATGTCTCGCCTATTTCATAGACTAAGTAGAAATAGTTCGTTGTCGTCTCGATTCGATCGATTTTATATTTATATTCCCAGCGCTTTTTCGAGTAACAGGTTCGGGGTACCCTTGACCATGATCCAGGATATTAGTAGATCAAGTAATTACAGTATAGCAGCTGCCATCACCTCTGTGACCCTGTTTAAAGCGGATAAGCGATATTACACCAATGAATCGATATAATGTCGACGCGTTTTGACACTACATCCCTAATAGGCGAGAATGTAGAGGGTCGACCAAAGTCCCGGCCAAAGTTTCGCCGAAAGCTTCGGCGGACATTTGGAGTACGCTTTAGGGATGCAATAATAAATCGGACAAACCGTTCAATCGATCGCTGTAAATATCGATATTGAGGAGATCCGCCGATATCTAGAGGTGCGACCACCTAAATCGAATTGAACGTCGCCATCTCTAAGCAATAGGATCTTTAGGGAATAATGGTGGTTCGCGGACCATCGGTTAAAGAGGCTATGCACACTGCAACGCAGCACCGGACGATTGTGCGTGACGTGCGATTTACCTTATGATATAAAAAAGTTAGATGGTAACAAGTTTAAATCGACGGTTAAAAATTGGCTGTTACAAAAGTCATTCTACAGTCTATCGGAATTCTATAATTATAGAAATGATAACTACCTATATTGTTAATTACTAAACATTTTAGGCTTTGTTTTAAATTAAGATCATTATTTTGTTAATTTTAAAGACTATTACTAGATATTGTACAAGACTATTACCTATAAGTATTACAATGTCTTAAAAGGTTAAAGACAAGTCTTAAAGTCTATTAAAAAGGCGTCAAATAGGCCGCTACTGTGAAGTGAGGTCTCCAGGATTGTCAGATAGGTGTTCCGTTACTCAGTTCTCAAATTATTTTTTGGCTAAATAATATAATTTTTTGAAAAGATTATAGCAGTTTGGACAATTCCTAAATATTTTATTGTATATAAAACAATATAAAAATTACAAATATTTCCAAATTTCGCCAGAATGACGAATAAAGGGTACAATCTTGTAACACTAGAGTAGTCTATGGAAATGCAGCTCTGGAGTTGACTATGGAAACCAACAGTATTGCGGATCCGCAGCCACGCGCGTGGATGCGTTTTCCGCAGCACTAGGGTGCGACTTTATAACTCGAGAACAAAAGTGGAGATAGAACGCCACCCTGCGGTACACCTGCAAGAAGATTACTTCAATCCCAAAAGACCTTTCCAGAACGGACTCTCTGCAAGCGACCGCGAAGATAAGAATCACACCATGTTATTACTGAAAGAGAAATGTTAAGAGAGCGAAGAATGGCGAGAAGTACATCAACGTTTACAGAGTTAAAAGCACTGCTGAAGTAAAGTAAAGTTAAAATAGCTTATTCTCCATCGCAAGACGGATGTCAACTGTGACTTTATGAAACTGTGGACTTTCGAAAACCAGATTGAAATGAAGAAATTCAACAGTTTGATGTTAGATACCGAGTGAATTGATCATAAATTATGTCACAGAGCAAAAAAAAATCACCAGTCTATAGAGAGGGCTTTGACAGCTTTTTCATACAAAATATACGTGCCAGGTCACAGATAAAAAATAATGAAAACTCCTTCATTTTCTTTCAGCATCAAATAAAAAGGGCTGTCCACTCTGTCGATCATTTCTTTCGATGTATTGTAATAAGCGATATTTTCGATATTGATGTAAGTAATCAGATTTATTCTTAAGTCATCATCATCTTTGTGGTCAATCCCGGCTTAAGTAGGTACTTGGCATAAGAAGGTATTTTCCCTTAAAGTGACAATGCTTCCTTGCACTTTTTGCCTTGTTCCTTTATATATTTTGTTTGTACACATAGCCATAAATATATTCAAGCATAATGGCCATTCGTTATCTTTCCAACAAAGCTAGTTTCACTGATAGATAATAAATACAAAATATTTAAAAAAATTACCTTTACAGCATGTGTGGTAATGTCAGTACCTACTTCACTAGACCTTCTGACCTTTTTATTACCGCGCCACATACAATCGTTAGGTAATCGGTAGATACTAATATTGTAAAGAGAAAAGATTTGTATTTTTATTTGTCTATACTAATATTATAAAGAGGAAAGGTTTGATTTTTTGTGTTTGTTTGTTTGTATTGAATATGCTTCGAAACTACTGAACCGATTTCAAAAATTCTTTCACCGTTGGGAAGCTACACTATCCCCGGGTGATATGGGCTATATTATATTTTCTAAAACATTACGGATCATTAATAAAACTCCAATAATGTAACCCAAGGTGTAAAAAAATACCCAAAAAATTCCTTACATCGCGTGTGCTGCGAAAACTATTGATGATAGAACAAAATAATGTACTACGACTTTGCAGAACACATCATTATCTACAAAAAGTGTTGCGACAGTATATGTCTAACTATTATAGTTATGTCACAATAAGTGTTCTTTTATTTTCAAAATTTAATTGAAATGCCGCCGCTAAAAACCGCTCTTTATTTGTACCTTGGTATTAGGTTAAAAGTTTTAAGAGCTGTTGATTCTATGACAAAAAAAAAAAAAAAAAAAAAAAAGAAGTGCGTCTCCCTACGCAGCGGTCGTGTGAATCGAATAAAATTTTTGATATATTTGTTACGTACCCGTGCGAAGCCGGAGCGGCTGCTAGTTTATTATCTTTCGAATGGAATGTCTGAATTGAATAATTCAAAAAGTTATATAAAGGTATTGAAGCAGTCGTGAATATGAAGTAATTGATTTTGATAAGGATTAATACCAAGGTACAAATAAAGAGCGTTTTTTAGCGGCGGCATTTCAATTAAATTTTGAAAATAAAAGAACACTTATTGTGACATAACTATAATAGTTAGACATATACCGTCGCGACACTTTTTGTAGATAATGATGTGTTCTGCAAAGTCGTAGTACATTATTTTGTTCTATCATCAATAGTTTTCGCAGCACACGCGATGTAGGCTAGTAATAAAATAAAACGTACCACAATACGTACCAGTAGTAAGAAACACCGCAGTTGTGTTTTTTGCCCACAGTGCTGTAATTCTAGTACAATAATACGGTGCATTTCGTCTGGTATCCCTAAGATGGAAGGGGGAGGGCGGTACCAATTGATGAAGTGCCAACACACTCTCACCGAAATGATTCCGGTAACCACCAATAAGCAAGTGATCAGCCATCGATGTTCTAGGCTTTGCAGCTTTGACTGAACTAACTAACTGCGTCACCAATGCGGTTCTTGGCACATTTTTCTATAGAGTCTAGGCTAGGCCGCCGGCCTTTACTTAGCGGATCGATCTCCCCAAATTTTCCACTCCTTGTGATCAATAGATATTTTTTGTTTACATCGACATTGGGATAAAGCAACGAACTCATCACTACCACACACGACCCAAATAAATTTTATATATATTTTGGGATTAAATAGGTATTTATCATAGAGAAGAAATTTTATATGCATTTATGAATTATCGATGTTTTCATACTATATATTACAGAAATTGTCGTATTATTTGAGTCAAGAAATTAATGAATCCTCGAAATATTAAAAGCTCATGAAACAAGAATCTTCAACACATATTCTTTACACTTAAGCGTACTCCACATGTCCGCCGAAACTTTCGGCGAAACTTTGGCCGCGACTTCGGTCGATCCTCTACATTCTCGCCTATTAGGGATGTGGTGGGTGTCAAAACGCGTCGACATTATATCGATTCATTGGTGTAATATCGCTAATCCGCTTTAAACAGGGTCACAGAGGTGATGGCAGCTGCTATACTGTAATTACTTGATCTACTAATATCCTGGATCATGGTCAAGGGTACATCGAACCTGTTACTCGAAAAAGCGCTGGGAATATAAATATAAAATCGATAGAATCGAGACGACAACGAACTATCTCTACTTAGTCTGTGAAATAGGCGAGACATGCCAAACATGCACGGGACTACACGAATGTAGGCGAATACTGCCTCCACATTCTCGTGTTCCCGCGGAACTGTCCACATGTGGAGCGCGCTTTATACACACATTCTACGAGCGATAACCAGCGACTCACAATAAACTTAAAAGGTAGTGGTCTAATGTATATATAGTTCATAGTTTGTGGTCTAATGCACTTTCCAATCTCTTTGGATAATGTATTTAAGGATTTTAGAAAGAAAAGGTAATATGGATATGGGACGGAAATTGGAAAAACTAGAGGGGTTAGTAGTTTTTGGAAAAGGGATAACGTTAGACAGTTTCCAAGCCGACGGGAAAGTACACGTTACCAGAAAAGTTTTTACACAATTTGCATTGGAAAATTTAAATAAAACTTTCGACTGAAAATATCCGCCAATATAATAATACAAGCTGAACCGGTGTTCTACATAAAATGCAAAATTAGGGGCATATCGATTCCTAGTCAAAATCGGTCAATTTAGAATAAAAACGATAAACGGTGATCATCCCTGTGTAGTGTATATTTCGTCTGTTTTGTGAACTTTCGTGGGCGCTTTCATTTGTTTTTCCTTCCTTTGCGATTGCGACTAGTTATTGTGTGGATGTAGTAATTAATCCTACTGGGTTTATAGCAAAAATTTCAATATATCCTTGCGAGTAAAACTTGTTTGTTGTGTATATTTTGTGGCGGTGGGCCGGCAGCGCGCGTTCTGCCTGTCTATCGAGCGAGCCTCGAATTAGACCGGCGCCCGCCCGTCGGCGGTGGTGGTTTGTGTCTGTTCTGAATTCCCCTTTCCTATCTTTGATGACCTTTATGTTAACTGAGATAACTGAAGAACATCAGCAAAATGATTAAATGAATTTTCTACGAAACCTTGCTTAGAACTAGCTGGGTGTTCAAGGGGGTTTTCAAGGTGAAGGCAGGTGGCTATGTTTTGTACATACCTACTAAAATTTGTTAGGAATACCATCTTTCTTAAACTCAAATACCTCGATTCTATTCTTTGGCTTTAGTTGCCCGAGTCAGATCTCTCGTCCTAGTTGTTCCCTCAATGTGAGTATTGACTCCTGATTGTTGAACTAGCTGCCTCCATCGGCTGCATTCTCTCTTGATATAGTGCTGACAGGTATATTTCTAGTTATTTAAAGTTATGATGTGACTCTTGACCAGTTCTTCATTGGCTCTGGTCCTTTCGATAGTTTTCCAAATTCACTGGAACCTTAATTGTGTACCTAATTATTGTTAATTAACAGAAAAAAATGTAAGAAATAATCATTTAATAGGTAATGAAAAATGAAAATGTTGCTATACCTGTTGTGTCAACTTTTTGTAGACTTGCCTTTTTTCTCTAAACTCCTTTAAATAGTTTCTATTTTGGAAATATGATGAATGAAATGTAACACTTCAAATATTTTTGGATTGTCCATACATTTAATTAAACGTATTTTGTGATCAGGTCCTGCTATGACATCTTCAGTTTTATTTGTGGAAATATAGTAAATAAAGTTTTTGTTCATATTTGTGGTAGCAAAATGAATTTTCAATAGCTGGTACAACATACAGTTGCCCATGTGTAAAGCACTCTTTCCGTAGGTCCGTAAATCGAAGGATCGACGGTTAAGTCATAGGACTTGTTGATTATTACAGGAAAAGATGTTTTCATCAGTATAAAGTTCACAATTAGTGATAACCTGGGAGAATATGTTACCATGCTCACCTGACTTTCCAAATTGAAGTTGCTTGCAAGAACCCCCATTAAGCTACATAACATTGTCCTCCAGCAGTTTTGTACATAAACTCTTTGACAAGGTTCAAGTGTTCTTACTTTCATGTTCGTTATTTTCCCTATCTTGTGATCTTGTATCAGAGGTGTATCTTTCGAATACAAAGGGTTGTTAGTCAAATTTAGTTCTAAATTGCCCAGATATTCAACATATCTGCTGGAGTTCTGTCTGAGGTCTGTTAGGTGTTGTCGGCAGCTGTTGTCTGTACCATTCTCCCTGTTTGATGCCAAATGGTACGGTGCGACTAATATGTGTCTAATACTATTCAGTCTGAAGAAATCCTGAAGTTTTTTAGGCATAAAAGTTCTGCCATGGTCGCTCACAATTGTATCAGGCAGGCCCTGTTCAGAGAATCTCTCCATCAAACTTTTATCAAGATGGAACTAGTCAGATCTGGAACCATTTTCACTTCCAGCTATCTGGAAGATGAGTCGACTACAATAAAAAATGTTTTTCCTTGAAATGGCCCAGCATAATCCATATGTAATCTAGACCAAACTTTATTTCGCCTTATCCACTGGTGTGTGACTTTTGTAGGCATGTACCACATCTCTTCATCATTACTTCAATTTGTTTGTCCATAGAAGGCCACCAAAAATAGCTCCTACCATTAATTTTGTGACAACAATACTATCATGGTTTGTATGCAGTTGTTCTAAATTTTATTTTTTCATTCCGTCATTTATTACTACTCTGTTACCCCAAAGTACCTATACCATTTTTAAAACTTAACAGATCCTCTCTCTAAATTCAAAATAATTTAAATTCAGCCTAAACCTTAGATGGCCATCCAAAACCTAAATAGTAGGGTTTAACCTAAATAAAAATTTACAAATAAAATTTATAAACACATATCATTTAAAAGCTTTTGCAGTTACGCGCGGCATTGCCTTGGACGGTTTCGAAATTTTAATATTTCAATTAATTTTTCCTGAGTTTTCGTTTAATTTGACGTGCTATTTATAGCGTAACAGTTATTTTAGAATAAGTGAAAACAATTTAAAAATTCTTGGATAGTCCAAAAAAAGCTGTTGGGCGACTATTCTAAATGATAAAGGATCTTGTATTGTTTCTGGTTCCTATGCTAAGGCTTCGGCCTCATCACATACTTAGTTTTCCTTTTGAATGAGAAGCTCAATAGTGTCTGGAAGCACTGCGTGTGTGTAGTTATTGATATTTTGGGTCGAATATGCGATATATATATGGATCAGAGCTTTTTAGAAAGTTGTTTATCAATCCTTCATTTTGTACTCTTCCGATTTTCCTTGTCCATCTGGTATTTCTGAAGTTCTTATGTTTTGCTTCGGATGCTTCTTCAAACATCACTCCTATAGGGAGATGTCCATAGTACCTGTAACTGTCCGCACCATGCATAAGGAGTTTGTGCACATTCGCTAAAAAATACCAAAAATAAAGGAGGAATAAGCTACCTGGAGAGCTTTTTTCCCTGAAGAGTTCAACATGGAATTCTTCAAGAAAGTGGTGAAAAGGTATTTACGGGGTCGGCAACGCGTGGGTGATGCCCCTGGTATTGCGAACGTCCAAAGGCCGCGGTGACTGCTTACCATCATGCAGGCTATAAAAGTATAAAGGGTATAAAAAAAGCTGCACGTAATGCTCTGCTGTTTCTTTGCAATAATTTCTGTTAATTGGTTTCCCAGATAATATTGTTTTATCAATCTTACGTCGATTTGGTAATTTTAACAGTCATTTCAGTCTTTACATATTCTTTGTACACTGTATTGCGTCATTTGTTGTTCCGAAACCTTGTTTCACAATATCAATTAACATTCCAGTTTTCTCTCTGAATTCCTTTTGTATCTAATTCTTCCTTGCTTGCTTCAATACCCTCGGGCAATCCACATTTTAAAATCCAGATTGTAGGCAATATGCAGTAAATATTCCATACACCGAATCTACGTGTGTAGCAAGATAGATAAGGCGAACGGCGGCTTAGCTAATACTAAATCCAAGTTGTTCATTTCAGTTGGCTTTATCAGGCATACATTGCATATTGTCGCAGAAGATGTATTCGTGGCACTGTGATCACTTTGCCATCGGTGTATCTTTAATTCTCCACATGTAGTAGGACCCAAGTTTATTATTTCATCCTTCATGGCTAATTTTTCCTTCTTGATATATATTCAACTGATTCCTTTGTAAATTCATACTAGATAGGCCTGCAATAATGCGTCGATGAAGGATTTGGACTTTCCCACATCACAAATAATTCGACCCTAACTTCAAAGGCACAAGAACGTCACTTTTCTGTTTATAACAATTATTGTTGTGTGAGAAAGCCCCACTTCGTGATTCGTTTCAAATGGTTGCAGTTCAAAGAGTCCAATATAAGTAATAGGAATTTTCAATATCTTTTGCGCTGTAAAATCCAGAAAAGCTTGTAAGTTAATCTTTGCAGCTTTCTCCATTATTATAAGATCTGCACTCGGCGGATAGCACTGCTTCTTTGCGTCTAGTAACTTGCGTTATGAAGGCAATACAGGTACGTTATTATTCGTTAATATAATACAGATCTCATAGTCAGACACTCCCACTTTGATAAATGTAGTGAAGTTGTGGGAGCCAGAGCTTGATCTTCGTGAACAATTGTTTCCTAAATATTTCCAAATAAAAGGTTCCTGACATCAGTAACCCTTTGGGCATTCCTATTGAGATGTTTGATTATATGGGCGAAGTCGTTTTTACCATTGCATTAAAAAATTATCAACTAAAGCAAAAATAAGCTTTTTTTCTGTATGTTAAACGAAAGACCCATAACGTTTTTTTTTGCTTGTTGCTTCAAATCGCTGAATGCCTTTCTAGATTCACTTTCAGTAGGTGTCGCCTAGGTTCACAGTGGACGTTGATGCTCCCATGTCTACAGATATTGTAGATTCCATGTTAACATTTTCATCGACACCTTTATGTCGCTGGAAAATGTCTTCCAAATAGAGATCCTTGTAAACGTACCCTCGTTTTTTTACTTGTTATATGGTTAGGAAAAAATTCTTGCAATTAAATTAATTATGAGCAATGTTTATAATCGTCGTGAATGAAAATTATTTTTTCAGTTTTCTGGGATTTAAACGCGATCTCTTCGCAGTTTAAGACTAACCCAGCAACAGACAAAACTCTTTCACTAGGCGTACTTGGCGAAAATGAACCCCAGAGACCACTCCAATTGCGACGACAACAGTCCCACGGCTTCTAGAAAGGCTTAAGAAAAAAACCTTACATAGTTTTCTAAATAATGTTCCACTATTCGGCATATATTTAAATATCACTCTGATCATTGTTAGTATGCATCTCGTTTATAGGTGCATGGTTGCAGCAGTGTAACAAGTTTTGGAGCATAGATGTGTCAGCGATTCGGTGACGCCGTCTTTATACTTGGGACTTCTTGACTCGCTTACTTGGGACTTGCTTGACGTTGCTAGGCAATAATGTGTGGATAGTTGCTAGGTATTGTGACGAAATGCTACAAAAAAAAATTAACTCTCGCGCGAATTTTAATAAAATTTTGAAGTCGGCGCGAATTTGTCAATGACCCGAGACGACAGCGGCGTACTATGGAAAATATAGGTCAGTTTAGGATCAAAAATCTATAACTTCGTTATTTTTTATCATATCGTGATGAAATTTGATACACATATGAAGTGTAATGTATGTAGAATCAAATGATATAGAATTTATAGTGATTTCTCATTATATGTTTAAATGTAAATAGCGTAGAGACAAAAAATGAGATAAGCACACGAAAAAAGTGGTAAATTATTTATTTAAAGTGAAATACAAAGTAATAATTATTATAAAAATTAAAACTAACATTAACCGTAAAGAACAAGTCATGTCAATAAAAAATAATTATAAAAACAATATCTTTAAATTTATCGCTTTCGTCTACTTAACTTATATTACTTAATTTATATTTTTTGACATCTACTCTATAATGTGGGTCATTTTTCACTTAACACATTTAATTTAGGAGTGAGTGAATACACTGGAAAAATAAAATCCTTATCTATTACACATTTCAGTTGCAAGTGGTGCCACTTTTAGAAGACTTAGTTCTTCCTCAAGATCTTTTACAGATAGTTCAACTCAGTTGTGCGCGCGGCGCTATGTGTGCGTGCGCTTGTAAATATACAGCTTTCATTTATGTGGCAGTGACGCGGCAGTCGTCCAGTCGTCGGCAGTCGTTACCCACACATAGGGCCGCGCGCACAACTGAGTTGAAATATCTTTACATTCTTTGCGTATGGATTTCTTAAACTTGTTATATACGGATCGGACGTGTACAATAGAGCTTTAAAAACATCTTAATTTGTAGCTTTTCAGCTACATTTTCTGGCATGATGTAGTCGCATGTATCGGTAGTCTTTGTTGCGCGACTCTTGTGCGTCTTCTGATAGCTGTCCAATAGGAAGCACTGCGAAATGTTTGATAATACTTTCTCCATGTATAAGTATTTTGTGTATAGATAGACCCTCACGTAGACCCTTGCAGTATCCATTGCGTATTCGTCAAATTTTTCGGGATCGATCATCATTCCTGAAGATAAAACTGTAAAATGATGTAGAGGCGTTTAATTAAGGTTTCATCTACACCTGTAATTTCGGCAGAGCATGTGCTGTTATAGAAAAATCTTCTTCCAGTATTCTCATCGTTAATATTCCCACTACCTTGCCGAGGTTTATCTACTATCAATTCTAACTTCTCCCTGAAACAATTTAGAACAAGTTCTTTCTTTTCCTTCTTCAATCTCTTTTTTTCTTCACTTGTAGCAGACTAAGTTTCAAAATCAAGATTAAAGGAAATGTGTAATAACATTTCCATATTGCGAATCCAGGCGTGTAAAGTGGAAAGTCCGTACTGGTAGGCACTTTCGTCTTCTGGTCTGGCACTAACTTTCGACAAATCATTCATTAGTCGCGGAGGAGCCCCACATATCGTGCACGTGGAACCAAAAGGAGTATCTGTTAGCACTTGAGCCACCTTTCAATCTATCATTGTTAGAAAGAGTTCATGTTTCATTTAAATACCAACATTATCTTCATTAATCAATGATGGTTGTAAAGCTTCAATTTGCCTTCTAATTTAATCTACAACAGCCTTGGTTTTCTCTGGCGTTTCCTTAAAAAACTCTATTGAAATGGGTCTACAAAAACGTACAGATGAAGGTACCGGATTTTTCCAAATAATAAAACCTGACTGCTTTGTTTTTAAATTATATTTGTTAATAAATTTTAGCTCCAAATGACTATTTCGGTTAGACCTTGTAATGTTTAGAATTGTAGTCGGTGATGTAGGGCGCTTAATCTAGAGGATTGGAATAAAAAGAAACAGTATTTAATTTCAATTCCAGACTCGTAATACATGGAAAATTAAGTATCAAAATAAAACGTTGTTGAATTACCATCATTTACAAAATATTCTAGATTTAAGCTATCACATGTAGCTAATTTACAACGGTTAATTTATAACAGGGTTATTCAGAGTGTTTGATCGATAACGCACGACCAATAATGTTTGATAATAAGGTTACAAACTCAGCTGAAGGTGCTGTGGAGCCTCGACCACGAGGCTGGCAGCAGCAGGAAGCATCGGTTAAAAACGCACCAAGCAAACGGCAGGTACTGAAAAGCCGTAACTAGACAGCAGCCATAACCAGACACCTCCTGTTGGAGCCGGGTTCAATTTTTCCTACGGACACAGTTTTGCCTCAGGCGGCTGTTCTTCGCGGGACCGTACCTCGGAGAGGAGAGGAGGAGAAGTACCTCCTACTAGTCGGGTGGGAATCGTTCACCACCAACTACCCTGTGCTCCGTGGATTTTGGAAGGCGACTAGCCAACAAAGCGCTGAAGTCGCAGGTGCGTGGCCGCCTTCCAGGGCGGGATGCACACGTGCCTCTTACTTGTCGGTCGGTAAACTATAGCGGTAATACTCTCACTGACGCTACCGCCTCCACGTGGACAGAAGATTCCATAATTAGAATGAACTTGGGGCTTCAACTCGTTGGTCTGACTGGTTGAGCTGAAAACACGACAACAAACAAAATCTCTCGGCTCCGGAAATACTTAACAAGCTCACTATAGCAAGCAAATAGTCACTGGTTACACATCAACTTACTTGGGGGGGTCTCGGTCAGGCAAAAGGACCCCGCTTGCTCCTGGTTTTATGCGCGTTGTAAACAATACGCCGACGAAAACTACAAGAACTGCTTGGGGTTGTCACAGCGTTGCCAGATGAGAACGCGATAGAAAAGCGCGGATTTTCAACAAAAAAAGCGGAGTTTCGAAATATTTTTAATTGTTTCTGACTGCCTGATCTGCTAAAAGTATCTGACTGTTGGGGTTATCAAGCGATTGCGCTTGTCAGCTTTTATATTATTTATTTTCGAGAACGGACATAGCTGCGAACGCATTTTCCGGAAGATGAATGAACAACCGTTCTCCAATTTCATCTCTGTGCTGTACAATCTGATAAAAGAAAAATTAAATCGAATTAACTATGAGATGTCAAATCGATTAATGATTAGCATAAATACCTCGCAATCAATATATTTACGTCTTGTTTTTACCCTATTCCAAAAATGGTCGGCTTCTTGGATCAATATTTGGGTTGGAAGAGTATTTTTTACAACATGTAATGTTCTCCAAACCGGGCGCTTATTACCTCGTTTTTGAGATAAAGCCTGTTTTACTGTAGTTTGGGGTAATAACATACATCGATAGATGTCGTAAGACTACGACGTGTAACTTGCTCAATTTTAATTTAACTTTATGTGCAGATAACACCTCCACTTCGAATTTGCACTTTAGTACACTAGACTATAACACTCATTTGACTGAAGAGTGTTAATTATTTTCAATAATTTAATCACCGTAGAACTACTGTTTACGTGAGGGAGGCGCCTCTATCATCCAGAGCCAGTAATGATAACTGTATGAGGACAGGGTCTCCGAAATCATATCTGAAAAAAAATACAATTTTGTAAGATGTTTCGAAAATGTTTTAAACATGTACAAATTTAATAAAATAAGTAAAGGAAATAAAACCTCTCTTTCAATTGAAGACAAGACGTGATGAGAAAATATTGGCTGTACATTGCACCTGGTGTTGAAAGTATTCGTTCAACCGAGTAAATTTTGGAAGTACCCATTGTAGCAAAAAATTGTACGCTTTCACAAATGGATCACTTATAGCAAAGTTAATATCTGAGATTTTCAGGCACCCCGTAAGCCATTTTTTGTCAGCGAAAAATAACTTCAGCGGTTCCCACATTTTAAGCATACGGTCTATGACTGCAGTAAGTGAAAGCCATCTAGTCTTACTTGGATGAAATAATTTTTGGAATTGTGTCGTTTGGATGAATTTTTTAAATAGGTACAGAAATTTCTTGTCAAATCTTCGCAAGTTCTTAGCAGCTCGTTTGATCACTCTGGAAGAGACGATTCTGCCGGAATCGATCCACACGCTCGCTGTAGCGCCGAATACGGTTTACCCACGCACAATCCTTCTGCATCAAGAAATCAATGCGCTCTGTAGCACAGGCCATATAGTCGCGTGAACTGATTCCAGTTCCAGAAAGCCTGGTCCACAAAGCGCATGACTCGGGGACAGTTCTTATTTAATTATTTATTTTATTTACTTAAGGAAAGCCAACAGCAGTTGCTACAATAAAAACAATAATAGCATTACCTACATAGCCAATCATAGGCTTCCACTGATAAAATTACAGTAGATAAAAAGAAGTACAACAGTTGATGAGACACAACAATTTAAGCCTAAAAACGAACATTTAGAGAGTTTAATTCAACATTTACTAGACATTATTACATTCACATTACTTTTGCGGACTTGTACACCCTTTCTGATATAGGTATATTAATAAAAATATATACAGTTGTATAAAATACTTAACTTAAATACTATACTTTTAAAATCACAATTCAGTTACTAATTTAAATCACCCTTAGTAAAATCACAGCAAAAATTAAATAATCACATTACCTACTTTACTAATTAATCTAATTATAGGTACATTTAAAATCACAATATTGTTACTAATTTAAATCAGACTCAGTAAAATCACAGCAAAAATAAAATAATCACATTACCTAGTTTAATCTACTTTACTTAATCTAATTTTAGGTACATTTAAAATCACAATTCAGTTACTAATTTAAGTCAGACTCAGTAAAAATTAAATGATATCATTCCGTTAGATTTTCTATGGCCGTTTCGTGTGAAAACCTCTACAGGATTTTCCACCGCAACGGCCTGTCTATTTATGCCCTCTGACAGTTTATTCACCGCTTGCACTTCGGCTGCTTTAGCTTGGCGTTGAAGGGCTTTAAGCATTGGGTCACGCTCTGTAGATTCTGTAATAAGAAGAGCTATGTTTTATAAAATAGAAATCATTACATTGACAGCATTAAACTTATACTTGCTGACACCCAACGCTAGAATGCAATAAGTGATCCCTGTATATGAGTTTTGATGATTCTTTATAACATTGCCATAAAAACCCATATACAGAGGGTAACCTTGATTGCACTTGGGTCAGCAAAGCGCCCCTATCGACTGAGTTGAACGCATTTTTAACATCCACTTTCAGCAGCACTTCACAATCCTGGTTTAGTAAAAAGGTTCGTAGGGCATGTACCGCCGCCTCACAGCGCCACCCTTTGACCCAAAACCGAGTTGCATTGGCTGAAAATAAGCGGCCAATTGTTCGGTAGCGCTCTTACAGCAAAGTTTAGCTGCTAAGCGACGGTACGTAGTACCGACGGCAATTGGCCTGACACCACCTCCTTTTTTATTCAAAGCTATGAGATTGGCCCCATACAGGATGTCGGTGATACCATCCGCAACCGAACCAGATAGCATAAGGTTAGTTAGGTGCTTTAATTCATTGAGTAGGCACACTCCGGTTTCACCGCAGCCGCCGCCGAGTAAGTCTTTGAGGTGTTGTGGTGTCAGCCCGTCAATGCCGCCAGCAGAGCCTGTTTTAAAAGCGAAAATAGCTTGAAGAACTACATCCGCCGAGACTACAAGGGCGGGGGCATCCATACTTTTAGGATCATCAGGTAAGTGCAGAGCCGCTGAAGGTTGTGGATGTTTACTGCGACTGCATCTGTAGAAAAAAGAATTCGTGCAGCACCCCTAATGTCACCTTCGCTTACTTTTGCTTCCACATGTTTATAAATATTGTAACTGGATTGTGGCCGGGAGGTTAAATAGTCTAAAGAAGCAGGACTAATGCAGTTATCTTTTATACGAGATGTGAGCGATTTTTGTGGATTATTATTATTATTTGTAACATGTAAAATTCTGTAAGCGAAGGTGAGTAGATGCTCCCAGGAATGTGCAGATTTTTCACGGGTCACGTTTTTTATATCCTGAATAAGTTTTTGGGCAACAGCAAGCCTTGCGCCACGAGGAATGCGCTTAAGTATTGGTGTTGTACGTTTTAAAATACTTAACTTTTTCCAAAAGGGGGTGTCGGAGTGGGGATCTAATTGTAAATCAGTGGACGAAGGAAGGGGCGCAGATGATGGGATATCTGAGTTAATTGTGGATACTTGAAAAGAGGTGTGTTGTCCGTTGTTTTTTGTCAATGGCATGGTCCCATGGCCCAACCTTAGCTCGTCCATTCTAAGCTTGAAAGCTGCGAACATATCAAGATATGGTCCCATGGTCCCATACCAGTTTTCCTCGTCGTCCATGGTAAAATTTTTGTATTCCAGGCTCATTTCCTTAGTTACATCCACCCACATCTTGTGAATTTCTTCTCTCTGCATTGAATAATCAGCACGCTGATTACGTAACTCTGTTGCCGACTATTCTCGCGCTGTTGCAAGTAAAATGGGTGGAATTGCGATTACGTATCTTCGATTTGACGGGTTCAGTCGCTAACAAAGTTCCATTGCAATAGCAACTGGAATTTGAGATATCGATAAAATTTATTTCTATGAAAACGCGATTACATATCTTTGTTGCAATGAAAGTGGCAGCTCGAATCCGCAACCAGTCCAGTTGCAATTGCAACAACTCAGACGCTGTTTCGAGAGCGCCGAAAACATGGTTTTTAAGACTATAATTACAAATTTATTATCTTCGTTAAATTTGATGACTGTTTTTTGTTGCCGAGTACTAGCTCTCTATGGCTTTCCGCAAACTCCACCAGCAGCTCCAGTTGCCGGTGGGCAACTTGGCGATTTGGCGCCATATCTACAACACAAATTAACTTAATATACCTACGTGAATTCTTTGTTACCTGAATTGGATGAGTTGATAAAACGCACAAATATACAAAATACACTTACTTTCACTATATTTTTATTGAAAACTCGAAACAACAAAAAAACTATAAAAATAGAAACTTCGTGACTTGACAACTAAAGTTTCCAAATATCAACGAGCAGTATAATACTGGTAAATGAAAACGTTCCGTAATACATAACGCTTGCACCACAACACTGACATTTTAAATATGTTGGGTTATCGATTATTCGCCATCACTCGCGGTAACTTCATGTCAGTGTTTTATCGATTGATATCGGTTGCAAGCTGGTAGAATGAGATGTTGCAGGCTTTACGTAATCACAAATCATCGATAGAAATTTTTCGTAGTCCGCAACAAAACATTGGTCGCAACATGTTTCATTGCCGTTATGTAATCGAGCCACTGATCCCCGATACCTTAAATTATAGTCAGTGGTGGCCACTTTTACTTGGATATTTGAAATACTTACTTTCATCTTCTGTCTGTGGAAGTTATGCGCAGTGAATAGAACACTTGTTATTTGAGAGGCCAACAATACTTCTTTTCTCATTTCGTCAACAGTTTCCTTGTTCTTGCTAACGGTATCTGCCTGTCCTTGGCTAATAGGCGATCTTATGTTGGCCACTCCCACAATTACTGTCTCATAAGCGTTCACTAGGGCCCTCAGACATCTCACTTTCTTATCTGCATCCAATGTCATCCGAGGTCTCTTGGGGTCTTGTACTTCCAGTCGAGTGTCCGGATCAACAATAATGTCCTCCCTTTTTCTCTTCAATGTTGAAGCACCCGGACTATCATCTGTATCCACCCCAGCATACATCTTTTTTTTTTTTTTTTTTTTTATAAAAGAAATGTTAATTATAAAAAATGTTTTCAGATATACAGGGTGTCCCGTAAGTCGACGTCAAGCCGGAATCGGGTGATAGTCCAAATCATAATAGTTACTAGAAAATAAAAAATAAAATCTAAGTCTTGAATTTTTTAATTATAGGCATTTCTTTTTTTTTTTTCGAGAAAATGTACACCCTGTGATGGTTTTTTAACTCCTGTTGCTACAAATCTTAACTTTTTTTCAATTTTTTTTTTATGTAGTCCCGAATAGTGCTAATCTAACCTATTACTTAGAATTCCAAGTCAACTGCTCCAGCTTGGAAGAAAGTGTCACATTATGCCGTACAATGAATAGACAATTAATATTTCGTCCAACTTTAACGGACCGTACTGAAAAAAAAAGAACTACGCCAGGTTGGCAAGTAGCACTAAAAGTTGACGCATTTAATAAGGATTTTAAAATGGTATAATACTTGCTACATTATTTCTTTGATTACGGGAAAAAAAAAATCCTTCAAGAAACCCAGTTTCGAAATTTTTTTCTTTACCTACTAAAAATTATTCTAGTGCGTTCAAAGCTTGCCTAAGACCGAGTGAGACGGAGAGTCATTCATGAAATGTGAGTGAGACAGGTAGTGATGCTTTCAAGTCAGAGATGCTAACTTTTTGTTAAATTTAGGACAAATTTTCCTTAAGTTTAAAATTAAACACCAATTAGATGCAAAGATTTATTATTTACAAAAGATGTTCAAACTGCCTTCCTTCAACTGCAATCATCTTCTTAAAAAATATCGGATTATCACACGGGCAAATCTTCCGTTGTTGACAAATTCAGCTGCTTCCGTAATTCTTTGCCGAAGCTCAGCTACATTTTCGATTGGCTTAAAATAAACTTTCTCTTTCACTGGTCCCCAGTAAAAAAAATCTAATGGATTTAAGTCCGGTGAACGGGCTGGCCACGAGATCGTACCAGACCGACCTATCCATCTGCCCGGATATTCTTCATTGAGAAATGCTCTAACTGAGCGGGCATAGTGCGCTGGGCAGCCATCTTGTTGATACCACATCTCTCTGTAAATACTGAGTGGCACGTCTTCCAGTAAACTAGGTAAACTGTTTTGTAAAAAATCTAAATAAACTTCAGCAGTCAAGATCTCGGGCAACTCAAAAGGTCCTATGACTCTTCCATTTAAAATTCCGGTCCACATGTTTATTTTAAAACGATACTGAGATCTATCTTGTCTCATTAAATTCGGATTCTCTACGTGCCACTCGTGTAAGTTGTGTAGATTCATGTAACCGTCTTTTTTAAATGTCGATTCATCCGACCACCAAATTTTCTCTAAGAATCGCGGATCTTCCCGGTGTCTTTGTAGCATCGTTTGACAAAACGCAACCCGAAGTTGATAATCCTGAGGATGCAGGGTCTGTACTCGCTGTACATGGTATGGGTGGAGCTCATGTTTTTGTAAAATTCGGTGAGCTATAGTTTTGGGCACTCCTGTGCTTTGCTGGATTGCACGTACCGAAATACTTGGATCTTCTTCAACTGCTTGAAGTACTACGTCCTCGTAAGGCAAGGAACTTCTTCCTTCACCATGTGGTCGGTTTGGAAGTATGCCTTCTGTGGAGAGTAGACGGTGCACATTTGTAAAAACTCGGTGATCTGGATAACGATCAGCATTTGGGTACCTCTCGCGATACAGTCTAGCCGCAGCACTAGCATTCCCTCTGCATTCGCCATAAATAAAGTGCATGTTGGCATATTCCTGAGTGGTGTACAACAACAATGAACAACAACGAACAATGGCGTCCGCAAGCAGGTCCTCCTCGGTGGGGTCCATGTCTGCGGCGCCTTTCGGTGACTTTCTAGGTCGATTTTTTCTTAAAGATAGATACACTTAGAATAGAGGGTTACACATAAAAAATACTCAATATAAAGATGCACAGACGTGTGCAAGTCCACGGGGCGTCCTGGCGTGGGGGCCCTAGTGCCTTCTGTAATGCTTCCTGGCTGGGGGTGCGTCTTCGTCTTCGTCTTCCGAGTCCTCTCTGTAGCGTCTTTTGCCTGACGAGTGTACGGGGTATCCCAATATTGTCAGCTTAGTCTTGGCCTCTTCAGAGAGGTCTCCCAGCTCTGCTGAGGCCATCTTTTTGATGTACTTGTCTATTAACAGCGTGTGTGTTGACATGTGTGAACTAGACATTTGAAAGTTGTCTCCCACTAGTATATTCGATTTCGCATAGCTAATCGCGGCGTAATATATATCAGGATAATGTGCCTGGTTAAGGCTAGGGTGACTGTTTGGGTCGCGCACCCTGCTATACGCCATTCCCATTTCTCGTGGAGGGCAACGGCTTGGTCCAGTACAGCAGGGATTTCCAGGGCCCTGCAGTGAGATTTTATAAATAGATCCATGTACTGGACCGCCTTAAGAGAGGAAAATTCCCACACGAGCTTTATCTGGGAGAGGATAGCCCCCTCTGCGCTCGACTTTGTAATTTCTAGGGTTTTCCGGTAACTATCGCGTGGAATACATTTGCAAGTGCAGTGATTCTTGACCAAGCGGAGGAGGAGATTAGGTCCGTGATGTTCTGCGAAGCCATGGCCGCCTTCCACCGCTTGGTGAATGCGGGCACATTTTGTGTGGTTACGGGTTTTGCCAAGGTCATGTATAAGGCTAGGGTGATAGCCACAACCTCCTGGCTGATCTGCCCCGGTGACTTGGTTGCGATGGGAGGTCCGGCTGTCGCGGTCCGAGCGGTGTCCATGCATGTTGTGTGGAAGGGGGCCAGGAAAGACAGGACCAAGGACAGGACGATTTCCTCTGTGTACTTTGTCCCCTGATCGGTTTGTTCCCCCCCTGATATGTGGCATTCAAGCCAGTTGACCACATATATGTAAGTTTTAGAGCTGCACAATGTTAGGCGCTCTGTGGGGCGCGGAATAGTGAACGGCGTGGTTAGCGGAAGGTGGGTGCTGCTCTGTGTGGGCTCCTGATTGGTCTCCTTTTCTCCTTTTCACGGTCATCCTTTTCTTTTTATATATTATGACATTGGGGATCGTTTACTCAGTTGTGACTTTGCAGTGCAAAGTTGACTATCTTATATGTATATGTAGGTAGACCCATATTACATTAGTTTAAATTCTTATCTTCAATTAACTAGAAGAATCCATATAGCAATAATGACTTGTTGGTTAAACATATTATGCACTTACCAGCGCTAGTGGATGGCAAGGGGCTGCGACTACGGCCCTTCATACTCGAGGCCTAAAAGAGACATTTATCCTTGTAGCACATCGTTTTTATTGTTTACTATCTCAATAGTGTATTATGTTTAATGTAACAATGTAGGTAAACCATTACTACCTGTAAAGTATCTGGTACATCAATGCCTTCCACCGCCACTACTCCTATAAAATCCAATACTTGTTCCAGTGGAGAGAGTTCCAGATTTAGATACTCGAATTTTACGGGCTTAGTTTTTGATATCAGACTTCCAGTCCTTCCAAGTCTAAAAATAATATGTACCTATATAATATTCAAAATTAATCAATATTTACATCTTCTTCGACCTTCATCCATTTGTCTGCAGTTTTGGTCGCACCATCGTCGATAGCATTTAATTTTACGGCGAGGTCTGCCAACAATTTTTTCTTTTCTCTTGCAGCGTCTGGGTAATTCAGTCGATCCATTGCGAGTGCGGGATGGGCCCGCAAATATTCTAACATCGCCACTCGTCGGCCGTATGATGTACGTGATGTCTCGAATCGCAAGAAAACAGGCAGTTTAATTGGCTTTTTATCCAAAATTTAAACACTTGAGTTTGTACTTGATTCAAGTGAATAGATACTATAAATAGTTTGCCATATACTTACTGTTGACATGATTTCGTCGATTAGATTAAATACTAAAGGGTGAAAAATAATTTATTGACTTAACTAAATCGCTTAAAGAAAAACGCGAAAACTTTCTGAAAAACTTTTGTTCAACAATATTTATGAGTGTTCATAACGACAGAAAGAATTTAACGTTGAAATAATTACTTTATATTTTTGCAAATTGACTTCAAAGAAAAAATATTCTACTTATAAACAATCAAATAATATATTAAAATTAATAAATTAATTCATGTTATCAATCGCCAATAATCCATTTAATAAAAGTGTCTTCGTAAACGCTCTTCTTTTTCTCGGAAGAACCACAGACATTTCCGAAAAAGTAGTTTCCGTGGCCGAATCTATCGGAAAGTTATCGGAAATCATTGTGAATACGGCTACTGATCTTTGTGTCAGTGGGGTTTTGCTTAGTGGTGTGTGCGCAACCATCCAGTCCGTATTGTGCGCCCCCGATAGCTCTTTTTTGCCGCCCTCGGCGCGATGCTAGCCCGCCGAGTGGGACCCCGTTCGGGGAGGCCCGGCGAGCGACATGCGAGCAGGCGGCATTCTGCTTTGGGGGGTGCACGTACCGAATTGGTGTGTCAGCGCCGCTGCCGTGGGCTCTCCCGAGTCCAGCAGAAGGTTTGGGTAGCGATAGTGTCTTCTCCGCGGATGGTAGTGTTGGTAGGCTGCTGTCGCAGCGCTTGTCTTCTTAGCCGGTCGGGGGTTGTCAGAGTCGTCCACACCGAGGCGTGGGGCGGTGCTTTTCGACAGTTTATACAGGGTGTCCCAGAACTCAACGTCAAGCCGAAACGGGGTGACAGGATTGATTGTAACCATCAAAAATCAGAAAAATATCTATCCCATGCAGTTTGAAAATTATGGGCATTAAAAAATAGTACAATACTTGTTAGTTTCATACTAAAAAAACGAGTAAAAAAATAAAAACCTCAAGTAACCCCATTTTTGCTAACCCATTTTACTCAGTTCAAATGTTTTTTATTCGCACAAGCTCTTGGTAGGTTAGAGGACGTACCACTAACAGATCGTCGCCACATGTGGTATCAACAAGATGGCTGCCCAGCGCATTACGCAGTGCAAGTAAGAGATTTCCTTGACCAGGAATATCCGGGAAGATGGATTGGACGTTCAGGCACTATCTCATGGCCAGCCCGTTCCCCAGATTTAAATCCCCTGGATATTTTTTATTGGGGCATTCTCAAAGAAAAAGTTTATTCAAAGCCAGCCCATTGAGAGCGTAGCCGAGCTGCGTGAACGAATTTCTCTAGCTGCTGAGGACATCAACTCTCGAGGATATGCCCGGCTAATAAGTAGATATTTTTTAAGAAGGTGTAGGGCGTGTATTGAGGCTGATGGTAAACAATTTAAACATTTATTGTAATAAAAGATGTTATTTCCCTATCTGACTTTTATTCCAATAAACTAGGTCAAGATTTTTCATTATTTTATTAATTTAATTTTGTAGACTTTGGTAAAAGTGGCGTCACTATCTGTCTCGCTCGCTAATGGCAAACATGTCCACTATCCATCTCTTTCATAATTTTACGGCAAAATTATGAACCTACCAAGAGCTTGTGCGAATAAAAAACATTTGAACTGAGTAAAATGGGTTAGCAAAAATCGGGTTACTTGAGGTTTTTATTTTTTACTCGTTGTTTTTTAGTATGAAACTAACAAGTATTGTACCATTTTACAATCCTGATTAAATGCGCGAACTTTATTGGCACTTGCCAAGGCACTTTAGTACATTTTCTTTAAAGTCTATAAATTTTGAAAATTTTAAATTCTAGAAAACAAAAATAATAAAAATTAACCACAATAACCGAAAAATTGTTAAAGTTTGACCAAATTTCTAGGTTTTTCTTAAATGCCCATAATTTTCAAACTGCATGTCACCCCGTTTCGGCTTGACGTTGAGTTCTGGGACAACCTGTATACTCGTAGAAGGCCTTCGTGATATACACTGTCGAAGGCCTTTTCCATGTCTAGCATTACTACTACCGAGTACTCCTTCTTGTTCCGACATGTCGCCAGCCAGTGGAGCACTCGGGAGAGCTGAAAGCTGTTCTTAAGTGGCCCTGCCTGGAACCAAATTGTTCGGGTCGATGTGTGGCGCCAGCAGACGGAGCAGTAGTTGCAGAAGTGTTATCGGTCGGTTACCTTCCGGTCGCATGGCGTTTTTCCCCGGTTTTGACTCGCCCTAGCTTCCAGGCCTCGGGCCCGTGCGCAGGATACCGTTGCAGATGCGCGTAAACGCCGCAACAGTACGCAGTGGCAGGTGGCGTAGAGCTGTGATCTGGTCTGCGCCTGGAGCCTTGCGGGGGTTTGTTCGACGGAGAACTCGCTGCACAGTGCCCGGTGAGAAGAACTGCTGTTGTTCGTCCGGTGGAATTGGAGCTTGGAGGCAGCGTTGCCAGATCGTACCTTTTGGTACGATTTACGTACTATTTGGCCGACTGTCGTACCTTTGGCGTACTTTGCTCCAGATCGTACTATTTGGTACGTATTTACAAAATGCTAAATTTAGCTGAGGGTGGTCACTTTGCCTTTCATGTCCGCAAAATACCGTAAAATAATGGAAGGGAGGGTTGATTTTGGCGTGATTTTGCTCACTGGCACCACCGACGAGTAAATAAGGTCTTGTCTTGTCAAAATAACGCCGTTTTATTGGCTACAAAATTTAAACCGTACCTTTTTAGCCATTTTCGTAGTATTTTAGGAGCCCGGACGTACTTTTTTCAAAACTAATGCTGGTAACACTGCTTGGAGGAGTTCGTTTACATGCCGCTCGACTGCTTCGCTGTGGCTGCTGTCGGTGGTCTCGTTTGGCGAAAACTGCCGCCTATCCAAGTGGTCGGTAAAGATCTCCCGATCCCAATCGATAAGCCCGATCTTCAGCTTGTACCTGGGTTGGTTGGTCGGGTCCAGCAGAGGTCTGACGGGCTGGGGCAGAGTAGATAGCTGGCGGCATGGGCGGTGCACGGCTGATACGTGGTCACCCACTTCTATTATGTGGTTCTCCTATTGGTCGGCTGCGTGGTCGGCGAGCGCTGCCTTCACCCTTTCCACCATTTTATTTAGCTTGGTTTTGAGGGTTGGGCATCGGCTGCGTTTCCACAGCCGCCGCAGCTCGCGTTTTTCGTTTAAGAGCGCCTGGATTCGCGCGGGCAGAGACTCGCGCCTCGCCCTGCGCGGAACGGCGTGGGTTGAAATGCTGAGTGCGGTCTGCACTGCGGCTGTGAATTCCCCCGTGGCTCGTTCGACATCGTTCGGGGTGGAGATTCATATGGTTCTTGTGTTAGCTTATAACTGTGTGGAGAAGTTCTCTGCGGCAGCGGGGCAGCCCTTACGCGATCCGCCCAGCTCGCAGAGCACGGGGCGGTGGTCCGACGGTAGGTCGCACATGACCTCTTAGGTGATTCTCATTGCGCCTAATCCTCTGTGAACTATGAAAACAGATAAGCTTCGCAATAAGAGTCCTAAATAGGCATGGGTCGTTAAGTGATTTTCGCGAACCGTAACATCGTTTACAAGCTGTAGTTTTGTTTGTAGCTTAGTATAGATACAATAGGATTAATTACCAGGTTAGCTATGGACCAGAGTTTGCTGTCCATGATTTGCAATATTTTGCGTTGAGGAAACGCGAGTACGCATCGATACGCTTCCTCTTTAGATGTGTTTTTAAATTTTCGTTTGACGTTTTGTAACTGTACACTTCCCCGCACTTGTTGCGCTTCGCTTTTTTTTGTTATTGTCCTGTCTTTGGAAAAGCTCCCACAAAACACACGAACTACACCGAAATATGGCAAGAGATGAGATTTTACTATTACTCCTAAACGTGTTGATACGCCTGCTCGATACACATTCGCCATGCAAGGTGCGCATCCGCACCGCACCCGGCACACCATCGGTCAGCGTCCGGAAACTTGACGTGAGCAACGCGGCCCGCCGTGATACGAGGGGTGATTGATTAGTGCCTGAGTTAGGAAAGAAAATAAGTTTTTTTTTATATTTCTTATTTTTCTTTTTAGACTGTTCTTTTAAATCGACACCCTTAGCCCAGCGATATAACAACTTTTTAGCCCTCTGAAAAATAGGTTTTGATTAACTCTGCAAAATATGACTCAGTTTTAGCAATGACCTCCTCGTTTGTTGTGTATCTCTTTCCACCAAGCCATTTATTTATATTTGTAAATAAAAAGAAATGGAGTCAAATCTGGAGAATACGGTGGATGCTTCAGTACATTAATTCCACAAATTTGCTCGCGGCGATGTGACACGAGTGAATTGGTGCATTGTGTTTCATGTTACGTTGAATTTAGTTTCAACACAAAATATATAGTACAAATATAAATTCTTTATTCGCTCGAGACATGGTAAATACATAAGATCACAATATTTAAAACTACACATTTCACCAATTAATGGCCAGCAAAATTTTTAATTCTTTAAGTTTGTCACGATTTTGAATTTTAATATTAACGCACTAGTTATTAATGTCGTGTCGCGTATATTTTTTTTACTTTAAGTTTTTTCTTCGCCAAGTAGGACGGTTTCTCTTCAATGCGTCGTTAAATTTTCCCAATGATTCTGCATAATATTGTCCTGTAATCGTTCTTTAGTTTCCATTTGACCGATTCTACATTTGACTGATTCTATCGTATCCGTTTGTTGTCGACGGTGAGCAAACTTGGCACCCATCTTCCGGATATCTTTGTCATGCCCAAATGTTCATGCAATATATTTTGCACACGTTCAAATGAAGATGCCTATGATCTCAACAGTCTCTCTTATCTTCACTCGCAAGTCTGCCAATACAATGTCATGGATTTTGTTAACCATTTCATCCGTAGTCACTTCAATTGGGTAACCTGAACGCTTTTTATCTGAGACCGATATACAACCATGCTTGAATTCATTGAACCAATAATGAGAAAGGTCCCCATAAACGGTGTCCAATTTTTCTTGAATTTCGTTTTTATTGAATACATGCAAGCCACAAGTAAGTTAAAAAAAATTACGATAATGAATGAACCTTTGATTTAATTACTTGAAAATTGTAACGTTTTGGATAATTTCAAAAATGTTTCAAAAGTATCTTATTAATGTTTGCGCAATTTCGTAGGACCCAAATTGTGAATTGCATGGATTTTTCTTGATACATAGAAGTACAGCGTAAGCGATTGCATAAACACCACTTTTTTTTTTTCTTTTTTTTTATTATACAAGGTGCCTGCCTTCTCACCTGTTGGTAAGTGACGATGCGGCCGAAGATGGAGCATGCCCGTCTTGGAACAGCCTATTCACTCCAGCCTTGAAGGCATCCAGATTATATTGATCAGGAAACACTCTCGCAGGCAACGCGTTCCACTCCTTAGCCGTACGCATTATAAAGGTCGAGCCAAAGCAGCTCGTGCGGATAGCTGGATATTCCATTCCACGACATAAGGATAAAGCGATCATTGCCATTACTTTTTTTACATTGCCATTACAAAATTAACAAAAATTGTAACCTTGGTTTGTAAATCTGGGCCTGCGACACAAGCCGATCTTAGTGCAGCGCCCACAGTAACCCTGTAATTCTCAATTTTTATGTAAATAATAATAATAATAATAATAATATTTATTAGCCAAATAATACAATAACAACACAGCATAATAGTACAATAAATCTCTTAATTACTATGTGTGTATAAAACAATTCATGCACAATAAAAGAAATGTATTAGCTACATATTGATTTCCTGTCTCCTAAACTAGGTTACCCTGTACTATAGGAGACAGTAATCCCTCTTTTAAGAATTTAAAAGTATGATTTTTAGCCATGAACGATTTGAATGTGGAATATTGTAGAGAAATTTGCTATGTGTGCGTGTGCATCGTGTGTGGTGTGGTGTGGTGTGTGTGTGTGTGTGTGTGTGTGTGTGTGTGTGTGTGTGTGGTGTGTGTGGTGTGTGTGTGTGGTGCGTGTGTGTGTAACTTAAGTAATTTGAGTGGATGTATGTGTATCATCTGTCTCTATTTTAACATCACACTATCATAGCCTCAGTGTCATCATAACCTACATTTGTCAGCCAGGATTGTAATTTTGTTTTACGTTCGTAACCAGTCATGGGGTATATATTGAAGTCTTTGTTTATTTTATTATAGAGTATGCCACTCTTAACTGGGTATTGTTTCCTTGCCGAAGTGGTGCGGTAGGGGACAGTGTTACACACTGGCATACCACGTCTATTTTTTAGAACATTTCCGTCTAACGGAAGAGATGAATGTTTCCGCATGATGGTACGCAGAATGTAAAGCTTTCTCACGCTTAGGACCCCACATAACGCATATAAAGATGAGGTAGGGAATAGTCGGGGTTTCGATAGTAATACCTTAAGAACCGCTCGTTGAGCTCTCTCAAGGTGTATAAATCGTGTCTTAGCGGCACCTCCCCAGACCGGAATGCAGTATGTTAGAATTGACTGGCACAATGCGGAGTATACCATAAGAATTGTTTCCTTATCCGCTGATTCCCTAAGGTTTTTAAACGTGAAAATTAATCGCCTTACTCGCGTGATTACGCTCTCTAATTGGAAGCTCCAATCGAGTCTCTCATCGATGTAGACACCCAAATACTTGGTATGACTTACCATGGTAAGCGGTCTACAGTCGCAAGCACTGGACACAGCTTGGCAGTGGTGAGCCACGAGTGGAGACGCAGTTTGAGGGTCTGAATTGGATTTCCTCAGAGATAAACGTATTACCTTGGTTTTCTCTAGATTGAGGGTAAGTAGATTTGCCCTTAGGATACGCATGACTGCACGAAGAGACGCTTCAGCAGCCGCTTTTGCCATTTTCCAATCTGTGCCATAAGTTAGCAATACTGTATCGTCTGCATACGCTAAAATCTCAGTGTGGGGCAGGGATAGCTTACAGATGTTATTAATATAAATTAGAAAAAGGGTAGGGCCCAGAATGCTCCCCTGGGGGACACCAAACTCAATACCTTCCTCATCGCTAACCACCGACCCCAACTTAGTACTCTGAGTACGACCTTGGAGATAATCTTCAAATATTTTTAACGCGATGCCACGCACCCCCGAGCTTTCCAACTTTGAAATTAGGATGGGAATGGAAATCGTATCGAAGGCCTTGCACAAGTCGAGGAACACATCGTAACATTTATATTTTCTGTCAAGTTTTCCAATAACTAAGTTAGTAAATTTCATGACGGCATCCTCTGTTGATATCCCTCGTCTGAAGCCAAACTGGTTTTCAGATAAAATTGCATTCTTAGTTAGAAAGTCGGTTAGTGCATTGTTTAGTATGCGCTCCAAGATCTTTGAAAGGGCAGAGAGCACCGATATTGGCCTATAGTTTGTAACTTGGTCCCGATCACCGCTCTTGTAAATCGGATGTACTATCGCGCGCTTTAATGTTTCCGGAAATTTGCCCATTTCAATTGACAATTTACAAATGTGCGTTCTGGGGGGAACAAGTACATGTCGAGCCATCTTGATAACCATGGCTGGGATATCATCCCAACCGACTGCACAGTCACTCCGTAAACCCATTATAATTCTCTCTATCTCATCAGGGTGAGGTGGAAGTATGACCAGGGAATTTTTAGGCGGGTTTGGCTTATCGCTTAGTGGTGACGATAAGTCGCTAGAGCTCTCATTTAATATATTGTTCGCCAGGAGTCTGCCTACATTTGCAAAGGTGGTATTAACTTTAGAGGCTGCAATTTTTTTATCTGGGTGTAAACCCAGTAGTTGGTCAGGTGGTTTAGTGTGTTGGTACCCATGTGCAATCCGCTTTATAACATCCCACGTCTCTTTTGAACTTTGCTTAGCTCTATGGAACTCTGCTCGCTCAAATGATGTTTTGAGGTTTTTTAGTAAGGTATTGCAGTAGTTCCGATACCTTTTGTAAGTTGTTTTTAAGATCAGGTTATTTGGATTATTTTTTAATTTTTGGTGCATTCTGTCGCGATTTCGTATACAGCGTATCACTCCTGGGGTAATCCAGGGCTTTAAAATATTATTCTTGCGTGACACAAGTTGTAAACGGGTGTTTTTGTTCAATACGGTTTGTATAGCTGTTATGAGCAACTGAGTAGCAAGATTTGGATCATAACAATTAGTAATATGATCGAAACTAGTGGTCTCCAGATCTTTTTGAATACCTACAAGATCTAGCTTTTAAAATAAATAAATTTTACTTGACTTTACTTTTATGATAAATATTGTGTTGCCTTAGTTTAATGTTATTTATAAGAGTCCCATGGCGAGTGAAACTGCTTACAAGTGATATTACTTCCAGGTATTTATCGATGGCCTTCTGTAGAGAATCATAAATATTGACTATTACTTTTTTATCATCCAAATCTACAACATGCCCAGATTTCGCTATCCGTTGATTCGAACCCACATGACATATTTGAACAAAATCCTGTGCAACAGTTCTAAAAGCTTGAATCCCCCTTGGATTCAGTTGCGCAAGAATTGTGTCCTGTAGTCGTCCACCAAAAGATTCAGATTGAATTTTTTTACTTAACAGAGATTGAGGTGCATTAATATGTATGTTATCAAGTCAATCAGTTGAGAGCAAAGATAATTTATGGGGTTCTGATTTCCATGTCATCATTCAAACTGGCTTTCACTATTGTATTAGGATCTTGATCTAAATTGTTATTAAATTTTGGATAGTAGCTTTAAAGCTTGTTTGATTGTATCACGTCTTTTGCTTATTTACTGTTTCTGATCATCTTGGAGCTAACCTACGGTTTCCTATAACAGTTAACATTTATCCTTTTAGACGTCCACAAATGTGTACAGAATTTGGTACTTTAATATATTCAATTGGATGGTTTTTATATGCTTTGGTGTACGCTGAAGAGCAACATTTTTATACGATTGATCCAATGAACTAATGTTATCATCAATATTAATCATACTGTTCAAAGTCAAAGTCAAACATATTTATTCAGTTTAGGTTATTTAAATAACACTTATGAACGTCAAACTAAACACAGTTGTAAAAAAATTACAGTGCACAAAACATTAGAAGTTACAAAAAAAAAAATCCATCTTGTAAGTATTAATTATACTTAATAATTAATACAAAATTAGTAATAAATTCAGACTAATTTCACTAAATATCATATTATTACACATATGTTAATGTCAAACTTAATTCAATTATATATATCAGGTATGTCATTGAATATCATTTAATATTGGTAATAGGAATTTGTGTAATTCATGTCAACTTATTATAATTACGATCAATGAGAAATAAAATTATTATACTTTTATGTCAAGACAGACAACAACATCCAAAAATAATATTCAACAACAAAATGTTTATATGTTTATCAATTAATAGATCATTTTTAATATTGTTATCTTCACCACATTCATAGAGCTCAATATTTTGAAAAGTCACCTTTTGAAGACCACTCCAAAATAATAGCTTCTAACAGTGCAACGCTACGCTCAAAAGTTTCATGCCAACTCGTATTCAAAATTTCTTGGAATAATTTTTCCAATAGCAACGTATAATTTTCTCAACGTTACTGGAAGTAAGCTTTATGATACCGCTGTGATGAAAATAGTATGGAAAATGCTGTATCATAAAACACAATTTTAATGTTTTACAGACTGGCGTGAACGAAGTTCATCAGTGTAAATAAAAGAAAAATATTTATTGATTCTATCTGTTACATTTATGACTGGCTGGTTCTGGTAAGGCTAGTAGTACTACCTGTGCTCCAGATTACCAGCTTACATCTAGAAGTACTAATTATCAAAAATAATCTAAATAACGCGTCGAGTACTAGGGTTAAAAGTTGTATGTACCTATATGTGTTTGTGTGTGTGAGAGAGAGCGTTTGTGTATACATGCGTGTGTGAGAGAGTTAGGGTACAGATTGTAGCAGTAGCAGTTCTTCAGTATCAGTTTATACCAGAAGGTTAGGGATTGTGTTAAAAAAAGTAGATATGAATGTTTCTGATAATTCAAAACCCAATTTTTACGTCATTTTAAATTTTTCTGAAAACTGAAGATGATGGCAATACTGGTGTAGTTATTGCCGCTTACTAGTCTGAAGCTAATATATTGCGGGGCATCATACTCGATTTATAACGAGGCTCTTGTCCAAGTTGTTTTTGCCTAAAAGGTGTAAATTTTGATTTGTTTACAGTGCTGTGCTTAAAAAGCTTATCAGACTTTGAAACTTAGCAAAATATTGACGCAAATTTGTCTGTTATTTATTGCTAGTTATATGCTTTACATTGCGAGCACGTGCCAGTAATTTTAATGCTATCATCGTGTATTATTTGTTTTTTTAATGTCCATGTGTATTGTACAGGGCAGTTGTAAATGTAATCATATCTTTTCTTTTAACGTTAAACTATATTATACTGATATATTTCTGGAAACTAAAGTTTATTCTACCTTTACATTAAAAATCACTACAGTATACAAATTAGAATGTCAAAATTAAAATCAAAACTTAATAAGTATCTGTAAGTACAATACTTCGTCTTAACTTAAACTAGAGGCTCCACTCTTTGCTATTCCCGGTGCAAAGGTGCCCATAACACTAGCGGCATTGCCATGCTAATTGGCGATAGACAGCCTCTGCAACCAGAGCGAGGGTCGCCGCCCCACAACCTCATTCGACGGCTCACATTTTTAATAAATACTCTCGCCTCTTCACAACAACCAACACTCGGTCATTTCCGCAGCGAGCGGGACAAAAAAATAATTGTTTTGCAGCGCGGAGTATTTGTCCCTCTTCCTAAGGGCCGTCAACTCCGCCGCTGCTCTAGCCGCTCTAACGGTGCGACCTAGATGCGATGCCGCAAAGGTGCTCACGCATGTTGCGTCCCACAAAAGACACTTGCTCCTCTGCCACGGCACTAAAGTCAGTCCATCAGGCCTCTTGCCATCAGACCTACTAAGTTCGGGAGCCTCCAGGGCGCAAGGGATGTTGGCCGAAACCAATGTGTTAATTTTATTCTATTGATAACTGAAATGACGATGTATATTTAATACTATAAATAAATGAATATGAATATGAATATGAATGCCCTCCAGACCATATCGTTGACAGCGTGGTGACGAGGATATCTCCCTGAGTACCGACAGCAACTCAAAGCGTGGTGACCAGTGGCTTCCACCATTGAACGGCAGATGCATTGATGAGGTACACAAACATCGCACCCCAAGCGAAAAGCCACAGCTACCCGCAATGAGTCGCTATCTAAGAGAGTGCCCAGATGAAGTGATTGCAAAGCATGCAGCCTTACGCACCTGACTTTAGCCGCGACACCGCCTTAAGCCTTGTGAGGTCTACACCCACAGACACACTCTCAAGCTGCTCTATTTCGGTAAAGGAATGACGTCATCCAACCTGGTCTAGGTAAATTATTACAAAATTTTATTCTGTCAATTTTGACAATCAATCGAATGTCGTACTTCGTGAAAAGTTGAATAGGTGAAAGTTTGAGGGGTGCAGGGGCAAAACGGGCTGCGCTATAAACTCCCCCTGCAAGACAGCAACGCGCCCCATGGCTGGCTTGGGTGACATATTACGATGTATAACCTTCAGAACAGCCATGGGTATTATTTATTTTGAAATCACAATACTCGTTGAACAAGTTACATTTCTAAATCTAAATTCAACTTATCTATATAAAACCTACTGAAATAAAGCGACTACCTTCGGGTCCCCGACATACCTGGCATGGTACTTCATTGTCTTCCATCTTTATCTCCTATATCATTGGTTGTAGGTGAAACCACCTTCAGGATGCAGAGAGGGTCTTCACGGCGAGGCGCCAGAATTTGGTGGTGAAGCCCTTCGCGGCTTGGCTCGTATGATGAGCATCCACGAGAACGAGATCGCCTTCCTCGTATTTTACACCATATCACCGTCCCTTATCTGTACTCTCCTTTCGGAGGTCCTGCTCATGTTCCACGTTCTACTTTACTTCTTAAAGGTACGACACGAAGTTTCGCAGGTAGGTGTAATTTAAGGCACGAAATTTTCCTGCTCTACAATCGATCGCAGATCGTGAGCAACGTTTACTGGTGATCGAAATTCTCCGGCGAATGTGAGGAAAGCGGCCGATTGACCGATGCCTTGATTTGGCGACGTATTTAGGGCGTAACGTACGGTTGGCAGAACGTTAGGCTATTTACGGTGGTCTAGATCAATCAACATCGCCAACATCCGTTTTATATCGCGATTCTTGCATTCTGCGGGGTTTGATTCTGGAAGATAAACTGGTGTCAGACTGCTTGACGCCCAGGATATGCATGGCCTTTTGCATTATGGTTGATACAAATTGTACTCCGTTATCCGAGACTACCCTCTTCGGGAAGACAAAAAAAAAAAAATATCTCCTCGATCTGTACCAGGGCACAACTCTCAGCGTTAACATCAGACAACGGGAACGATTCGACCTATCGACTCGCCGTGTCTTCGACCAAGAAGATCGATTGCTCTCCGCTTTCAGTTTTGGGTAGAGGACCGAAAAGATCCATCGCTAGAACTTCGAAACGCTGCTGTGGCCAGCTGGTGCTTGCCTAGGCAAGCCCGAACTCTGGGAGAAAATTTTAGGTCCACTCCCAAACCAGCTCGATGCGATCGCATGCCGGGACACTTAGACATGCCGTACCGCCTACTCGGGGCCTCTCACGTGGACGACAGACAGCCGGCATGTCTGAAATCGGAGGTCCGTTTATGGTCAATAATCAATGTGTTTTTTGCATTAATGAGGAATACTTGTATACAGGTCTTACAGTTTTCGGTGTAGGTGCTTACGTCATGAAACTCATGTGGGTATGGCAAAATATATTATTTAAGTTAATACTTTGACTTGATTGGAAACAGTTCTATAAATGTCGTACTTACGCGTAATTTTAAAATATCAATACTAAATGTCAATCAAATGGTTATAATAATTAGGAAATTCAATTTATACATTGAATACTTCATGTCATCTTGGACGTATGTGGAATTATATTATATAAAATTATCAAATAGATGTCGTAATTAAACCTAATATGAACAAGCAACGGATAATATGTACTTCAATTAAATATTGTCATCAAAGAATTCCAAAGTATAATAACCTTTTAGTGGGGGCAGGTAGCGCGCATTGTCGCGCCGCCTTCATCCGGTTCTCCGGCGGCGGATCGGGTCCGAGAAAAGGTCATCCTCCCTCGAACTCTCGCTGTCAACCATCGATTTCACGTGCTCAGCAACGTGAGTTCGGCCCCCACTGCTGCGAAAAGCGCCGCACGTTGCTTCGCCCAGGCGGGGGGCACTCTTCTAGCGTGTTCTGCGCCGTATCTACAGCGCAACCACAAGCATGGCATACAGCCAGTCTCTACGTGTCACTTTGTGCAGGTGCTCTCCGAAACACCCATGTGCTAATAGCATCTGCCTGTAAGAGAAGGCCCCTCTCATCGCTCGACCCAGTGCTGGCAGTGAATGGCATTGATAGTACACTCTCCAGCAGATGCTGGTCGAAGCGTCTGTACCC
Organism: Blastobasis adustella; assembly: GCA_907269095.1. Taxonomy (NCBI): domain Eukaryota; kingdom Metazoa; phylum Arthropoda; class Insecta; order Lepidoptera; family Blastobasidae; genus Blastobasis; species Blastobasis adustella. The sequence goes on from OU026132.1 coordinate 8,754,277, forward strand.
ATACCATCATCATTTCCTCATGCAGGGCCTCCCGGTGCGCCCGCACTTCTTGAGGCGCCAGTAACTCTCTTCTGTTACGCGCCTCCAAGCGCCAGTATTAAACACCAAAGAGAACCTCCGCCTTAAATTCCCAGGGAGAGGTTTCTGTCAGCACGCACGCCGCCGAAAATGTCACAGTGCAATATCCCCTCACTACTCTGACCGCCATCCCGCTGCGGTCACCGCAAGATAGTCCTGTTTCTGACGGTTAGGGCGTCAAGCCATACGGATGCTTTGTACATCGCCATGGACCACACTACTCCCATATACAAACGACGACATGTTCCGTACGATCCCGCCAGATTTGGGAGAAATCCCCCGCCCCAGCAGTGTTAATCAGCGTCAGGACAAGACGGCGAAAATGTGCTCTAATGTAAATCTTCCTTCTAGCGTTAGGCCTAGGTACCGTATACGGGTTGATAGCAGCGCCGGGCGGAGGTGCATTCTTGGCTCGTGGAAGGCTATGGCCTCGGATTTGTGTAGTGCTACCTCCAAGCCCAAGCCCAGGTGCCGTATTCTTATAAACGACTTGGGCAACCCCAGCTGTCGCCAGTAGCATTTTAGCCTCCTGATGTGTCATCTGCATAACATGTGACCGACTGTTGTAAATGAGACACGTACGTACGGTAAATCAGCGTTTATTGCATTTCCCTCGATAACATGTTGGAAAGCATAAATCGACATGTGTGCGAGATCTGTTTGTAATTTGATGGCATGAACTTATTCAAGTAACTGTTTCTCCACTTGTAGTTGCTCTCTCTGACATTTTGCTTGACTTTGCTGTAGCTATTCCTATTCCTAAAGTCTGTAACCCTTCCACCCCTTCACAGTATCGGCCTATCTCCATTTTGCCTTTCCTTTCCAAAGTACTGAAACGCCTTGTTCACCATCAGCTTAGTGTGTTTGTCAACTCCGAAAACCTTCTCAGTCCCTTCAATCTGGTTTCCGCCCTGGCCATAGCACAGCTACTGCTCTTACCAAGGTGTCTGATGATGTACGCCTTGCAATGTCCAATCAGCAACTCACTGTTGTAGCATTGCTAGACTTCAGTAATGCATTCAACACTGTGGATCACGACATCCTTCTCGCAATGTTGCGGTCACTGCATCTGTCGGACGCTGTTGTTGAATGGTTTAGCAGCTATCTGCTTGGTCGTCAGCAGTGTATTCGTGCCGATGACAGAGTCTCAAGCTATGCTGACATCTGTGCAGGTGTTCCCCAGGGCGGTGTACTATCTCCTCTTCTTTTTTCCATATTCATTAACTTCCTTATTTCCCTCTTCTCTTGTTGCTGACGACATCCAAATTTACACTCACGCTCCTGCCGATGGGCTGGACACCGCAATTGCAGCGCTAAATGGGGATCTTAAAACTATCCTCGAGTGGAGTCTGGCTCATGTACTGGCTGTTAACCCTGAGAAGTCGCAGGTCATTATTATTGGTGGGTTAAGCAAGTGGGTCGACCTGTTTATGGTAGTCTTCCGCCCGTTATTTTCAATGGCGTAACGCTCCCCTATAGTAGCGTGGTCAAGAATTTGGGGGTATTCTTTGACACAACACTGTCTTGGTCCCATCACGTTGCTCAACTAAAGTAAGGTCAATTTAATAGGTCCCATTTGACATCTGTCAATCTTAGTCTCATAGTGAAGTGACTTGTTAATTGAATACCGAGAAATATCGATACAAACTCGAAATCGATACTGATTTGGTATTATACTTTTAAAGAAATATGAATAAAAAACAAACTGTTGTAATATTAATTTAATACAAGTAAATAACTGTACATACTTCAATCAAATATCAATCCCTGTGTATATGTAATAATTTATTTTTTAATTGAAATGACATAATTTAGTTTAAAAATCCATTTATTCAGTGGAACTACAGCTATTATCAGTGTCATCATCAATCATCACTACTGTCCGCACTTACAGATATAATCAACTCATTTTCGATGATATTGTCAATTTTAATATCGCGTTCAAAATCACTTTCGATGATTTTCTTTGTTTTTTCAACAACCTTTTTCCAATCTTCTACAGAGACACTGTCACATGCATTTTTTAACAGCGTAAGCATTTTTCCTGTGCTGAAAGGTGGCTCGGTGTTATTTCGTGCTGCATGACCCTTTATTTGTGCCCAAATAAGCTCGATGGCATTATACTGGCAGTGGTAAGGAGGCAATCGAATCACTTCGTGTCCATGCTCTAGGGCTAGTTCGTCGATAACATAGCGTGGCTTGGACGACATAGTTGTATGCACTAAATTCATTAGCTCGACTTTTAATAAATTTGGATTAACTTCCACACCATGTCTTTCGAGCCACGAAGCTATTTCATTCTTTTTATTGGCTTGAGTTGGTGGTTTGTCAACCTGTACCGAATGGTAAGGAGCATTGTCCATTATAATTTTTGAGGGGTTTTCTAGGCTAAGAAGTAGTTTTACAAACCATTCTTTAAAAACATCAAAGTTCATTTCTTCGTGATAGTCACCTGTTGATTTGGATGCAAATGCTAGGAAGCAATCTGGAATAAATCCTTGTGAAGCTGAACCCGCATGACATATAATAAGACAGGCTCCTTTTCCTGATGGTACTTTTGATGTTGAGGCTGCTGTATCATCAGTCCACGTCCGTGAGACTGTATGGTTTGCATTTAACCATGTTTCGTCAACAAATACAACATTGTCCCAATCTGTAATTTTATTTACTTGCCGCAAGAATGTCAGTCTCTTCAGAACAATATCATAGCGTTCTAGGAGAATTTTCCGCTTGTCTGCCTTTTTATATCTAAATCCAATTGATTTCAAAACTTTTGACAGTGACGTTCTTCCGCCAGAAAATAAGCCTGCCTCATTTAATGAAATAATTAGTTTCTTCCTTGTAGGATATTCCTTTCTTGAGTAATATCCATAAATGTGGTTGCGAATTGCAGCAGCATCAAAATTGTCAATACCGACAACTTTCTTCTCTCTCTTTCTTTTTTTCGGTGTTCGTAATCTATTATCTTCCGAGCCTGAGGGTCCATATTTCTCGTTGAGAATTTGCGTTACAGTCTTCTTCCCTATTCCTAATGCATCAGCAACGCGATCCCTCGTTTGTGTCACAGGCAAAAGACTCACTTTTCACTTTTCACTCACTTTGAAACTCACTTTTCACTCAAGCCCACCGTTGGCCGACTCACGTTCGAAATAAGTGTATAATTTTACCACTTGTTCGCGAGCTTGGCTGTTTAAGGTTATTCCTCGTTTAGACATGGTTAAACCAGAACAAAGTCCAAATAATAAGCAATCGGAGTCCAAATGATAGCCAGGTAAACGTTTGCGGAAGATCCGATCAGTAAGAAAAGCCAGTTCAAAAGATAATAAGGGATACACGGAAATGTAGGTTTAAACTGTAGGTTTAAGTGTTGCCAGGAATAAGTTATACTAAATACTATGAGTTTATACTAAATATTATTAAATATTTTAATATAAAGTTATTGCTTAAGTATTCCAGTATAATTGTAATTAAACATATTTCACAAATAAACAATTTATGGTTTTATATTTTTTCGTACACACGTAGGTAAGTCATTACACATACATAAATCATTATATCGATTCAACTAATTCGGTATTGTCGGTTTTTTTTTGTGGTACATCTCTAGTGATAAAAAAGAAAAAGCGTTAATCGAGCTGACTTTGTAGTGACGTTTAGATTTCATTAAAAAAATAGCTTTGTATTTTACATACACTCAAAATGAATGTCTCTTTAATCGAAACAAATGGTAATAATACCGTTTTCTGTCATCACTATACAATAATTTATGAATTAAACAGAAAATGCTTAAAAAATTAATTAAATCTCACTTTTGCAGAAACAAATAATTGAGTACCCGCCGTTACAAGTACACATTGTTGAATTTAAATGAAGTGTCAAATGTGACCTATTAAAATGGCCCTACTTTAAGTAGACGAATTTTCGCTGCAGTTTCTGCCCTTAAAAGGTGGAAAAATCTACTTCCGGTTAGGACCAAGGTTGAGCTTGCGCAAGCTCTCCTCCACCCTATACTAGACTACGCGGACGTCTGCTTCCTTGACCACAATGAGGATCTCCTTAATAAACTTGAGCGTCTACAGAACATCGTTATACGGTTTATATATGGGCTGCGCAAGTTCGACCACGTCTCTGATTTTCGTAAGAAGCTGCAGTGGCTTCCGATTAGGCTGCGGCGGGACGAGCATGTGTTGGTGCTGCTGTATAAAATACTGTTCGATCCCCGTTCTCCCAAATACCTTAGAGATGGTTTCAGATTCCAGAGTGTTGACCTAGTCCGGGATCTTCGATCGGCGCTCGATAATACTCTGAGGCCACCGTTTACACTATCTGGCTATTTTAAAGACTCCTTCACTGTGGAAGCTACCGTCTTGTGGAATCAGTTACCTAAAGAGATTCGACACTCCAAGTCACTGAGCTCCTTTAAGGCAAAGCTGCGCACGCATCTCCTCTTGCCTGGCATTTGAATTTTTATGTCCTTAATTGGTAATATATTATTTAGTTTATATAGGTGTATTGTCTATATGTATTTTAGTTTTGTTATATGTGTATATTTCTACTTTGTATGAAGTGTAAGTTCCCTAGTATGAGTTCATGTTGTTGACTTGCCTGTATATCAAGCGGTTCTTTAGACAAGGGTTGCCTGGTAGAGATCGCTTGCAGCGATAAGGCCGCCTTTGCTCACAACTAGTTATGGTTTTTGTCGGAACTCTTTAATGTAGTGTTTCTTGTGTGAGCAATAAAGAATTTATCTATCTATCTATCTAGTTTCGTATGTATAAGGAAAACATGTTTTATGGTCCTCTTAAAATGATTAAGCATCAATTCGCGTGAGCAGACTGTTATCTCAGAAAAGGGCTTTATGTCCCTCTTAGGTACCAAGGTGGATATTGCTTGTTGGGTAGCCAGTAGCTGTAGGTTCCAGTCTTCTGTAATGTTCATGTTGAAGGTTCCAGTCGTCATGTACTCTTGCCCCTCATTTATAGTTAGGTTCCCTATTTGTGAGTTTTTTCGTGACGCTAAGGTAGACCATGACTTGAGGCTGCAGTTAATACATTTATGTGGAACGACGTTAATCTTCTCTCTGATTTCTTTTTTCACGGCTGTAAGGGTTTTCCCTCTTGTATTCTGGAACTCCCACATAATGTACGTTCCTATTCTGGAAAGCATAGCCTTTAAGTCTTTCAGAGTGGTAAAATTAGTACGGATGCTAATCTTTATTGTGCCCGATCTTGAAAAGGTTCCTCTCATCTCTCCAAATTTAAAGTTATTTAGTTCAACAGATAAAAGGTGTACATGAGTAAGACCACCTTGATTGTACATTTGCACCCAACATCCCTCAGTAGGCGCTAGGCAGATAATCATTTCTTTGTGCTCTCTCTCCAATGTTATTTGTTTACCTACTAAGGCTTTTAGAACTGTACTGCCCACTCCACATGAAGCCGATTGGGAATCGATGTACTTCATAATAGGTTATTTGTTAATAGTGGTCTTCTTGATTATGTCTATGGCGTCTTGACTCCTGAGATGTGAGAGCTTTCCCTCGAATAACAGGCATCTCCCAAATTTTTCTCTTGGCTCCAATGATTTTGGTCAGAATCTGAGCTCCCAATTATATAATTTGTTAACACGAAGTTGCTGTGACATATTGCATGTTTCAAAACGATAATCTCATTGCTCACCCCAGGAATGACTGGTAGATATCTTTCTTGTGGGTCAAGACTATTTATCAGTATTCTTACTTGCCGCGCTAAACTCATTTTTGTTTCTATCTTAAGGTCCATCATGCCTTTCATTTTGTGTATGATTGGTTGAGAGAGCTTGCTTGACGGGGTATTGAGATCTAGGAAGAGAATTTCTTTCACCAATTTTTCACGGAGATGCGATGGCACTTCTAATATTGGTTTCCTAATCCTTACCATTTTTCTTTCCATTACTGGTTGACCCCACTTTATGGCTGCTATTCCCCAATTTACACTGTAATACAGTTTTACTTGTTCCCTCCCTTTGATGCCTCCCCGTGGGGGAGGGGGGCGGTCCTCGCTCAGCTGCAGGGGGGCGCCGATCGGCCGGTCGCTTATGTGTCTAGGTCTCTCAATAGTGCCGAACGAAACTATAGTTAAATACAAAAAGAAGCGATGGCTATTATTTTCGGTATAAGGCGGTTCCATCAATATTTTACGAACGTATCACACCGGCACACCCTGAACATTGGCACCACGGAGGATCTAATCGTGCCTTGTGTTCTACAGGAGCTTCCCGAAGACTGACCCCTGCGGAACGCCGCATATCATCGGCCAGCGCCCCCACTCATTCTGGCCCGGGAAGATGACGTGTCTCTCGGTGAGATACGATTCTATCACACGGCGCAGGTAGATAGGCATCCCATGGTACCAAAGCCCTTCCCTGATGCAACTATTAAAAGCATTAGTGATATCCAGAGTCACTGCCACAACAATTTCACCCTGGGCAACTGCTTCTTGCGCCAACTGCTTGACTCGCAGCAATGCGTCTATTGTGGATCGACCTGTTCTAAAGCCAAATTGGTTGATACGTTTTGACCTACGATTTCCAAGTGCTTGACGAGGCGGTCTGCAAGCACATTTTCAAACAACTTCTTGATCTCGTCAAGCAGAACAATTGGTCTATTTCCTTTTGGATAAGAAACAGTTTGTCTATTACAGGCACGAACATTACGCCAAGAACTTTTCGCGAGGCTGGCAACTCAGCCTCCCAGGGCGGAGATTACGTATTTCCAGGGTTCGGGAGCCCGTTCAGCCTGCGTGCGGCCAGTTTACTAGGTCTCCCTGACCGCCGCGCCAACACACCGACCCCATTCAGCCACGCAACAACGAAAATGAAAGCAAATCCCCTCTATGCCAAAGCCACGGTTCCCCAAGTTCCCCATGGAGCCCTGGAAACCTTACTCACCGGCAGAAATACAACACTATTAAAATAGTGCCGTTTGGCTGCTGTTTTCTGTAAGGTGGAAGGACTTCCCCAGTCGGACAGCTCCGATTCGAGCGGTATATCCCACTGTGCCCTATCTCGCTTAAAACCGAGAACTTCCGGGATTACCGTTTTTTTTAATCTCTAGGAATTCAGTGGCTACGAGATTCATATATAATTCAAAGATGAGGTTATCCAGAAGCTCCAAGTTATCCATCGCCAAGGTCATCATGATTTCAGTGATGATCTTAAAGTTCTCATCAGTAGGGTTTTTGTCGAGGACCGGTTTAGCAGGTTGCATTCCTAGGGACAGATCCTAAGTCATTATTTCCCGTATCCACTGCGAGCAGATGGCGCTGACCGTCCTTACAACACGCTAGCGGAGTGTGCCAACTTTCGCGATATATATACAACTTCCGACGATCGGCTGTTGGATCAAAACCTACAATCGCCATCTTAGAGATAGAGGCCGGTTATTACTCCTTCGAGTACAATCTCTCGCATGCACCCGTGGTTGCTTCAAACATGCCGCAGCAAGAATCTGGAACGACCTCCCACCTCCAGTACGAGCAACATCATCCCTGAAGCTTCCTACATTTCGCAAGGAATGTGCAAAATGGCTGCTGCTGAACCATTCACGGGTTGCTGGAGTGAAGGTCTAGCTAGACCACGGTTTCTGGTGATGTTCATTTATCTAATTATCTACTTCTCTTAACTATCTACTTTTATACCTAAAGATTAAAATTTTTTTTTTTGTGTGCCATTGTATCTTATAATAATAGTTTTATACTTAAAGTGTATTTTAATATGTTGTGCCATATTAATTGTACGAGTATAATTGTGTATAGTACACATATACATACATACATGGATGATGATGATGATGATGATGTGTATGTATGTATATTTATACTTAATAATGTTAATTTTAGTTTTTTAGTTTTAATTTTTTAGTTTTTTAGTCTTAAGTCTGGCCATGGCAGAATACCAGCGGGTGTAAGTTCCACCTTCACCCAAACGCTGAGTCATGGACCTTTTTGTCTATTAGAAGCTTTTATTTTAAAAACATTTATACAATTCTGTTAATTTATAGGCAAATAAATATTTCTATTCTAAATATTTCTATTCCTTGGTCCCCTGGTCACAACACCCGACCAGGTAGGTAATCACCCTTTTCCACCTTCTCCATCTTCGCTTGCTAACATTGGCGGCTGCTTTATCTCCTTCACCGCCAAAAGGGAAAACATCGTGATGAAACCTGCATATTCAGGCAACTGAATATGTAACTATAATCCAATGTGGTCAGGTTCCCCTGGTAGCACGGTCACAGAGGTCAGATTTCATAATCATTTATTAATTTGTGGTACACAGGTTATGCAGTTGTTAGGTACAGTTTAAGTAGAATTGAACCTCTGCGACCTGCCGTCGCAAATTTTAATTTTTTTTTTCATGAATTTATATAATGTCATTAATCAAATAGATTAAGTAATAAGTATTTACAAAAATATTAAAATTAAAAATTATTCATTTTAAAACAAGTTTATACTTTTTTTATAAAAATATCATTATTAAAAATAAATAAATAAACTCGCTCCACTGTAATTACCTGATCTGCTAAATCCTGGATCATGGTACACATTCAGTCGACGACTGCATGGTGCACATTCTGGTGCGCGAGAGCACAACCTAGTATAATGTAGTAAAATAACTGTTATAAGACTGCACTTACCCAAGAACTCTCAAGTTCCAAACATGGAAGTCGTGACTGTTTCCACCAACTGCCGCATCTACATGTAAGATGCATCAGCATAACATATCTGGATACACCTAAGAAATTTAATTTACTCTAAGCTATAAATACAACTTTTTTTTATTAATTCGATTATTTATTTCTTATCATGAATGTGATCATTCAGTGAGTGCTATAATTTCCCGTTAAACTATCCTTCCTCGTCAAGTGTGGGACTAATGATGCCCCAGGAAAGCCAAATTTATCATTGATCCAGCAAAAATTATCTTTGTTTTAAAAGTGAAAGATGAAGTTTACACTTAGGTTAGGTTGGCTTCGATTTGAAGGATAAGGTAGCCAGCTCAATTACAGGCATGAGGTATTTCATCTTAGTCCTCACAGTGACATCGCACCTGTGGATCTGAATTTTTTGTTAACTGCAACCTAAATGCATGAATCGCAGATGTTACAGAAAGTATAACGAATTGGTCCTTTTCTAGACGAAAATTTGCGACGAACGTTCTCTCTCTGTCGTTACTTGCTATATCATTCACATGTAAGGTGTGTGCATCAGCATCTCACCTCCGTAAGACAGTCTGATACAGTATTTTGCGACAGGCCGAGAAATTTCAGCTTGAGTCATCGACCTCGAACTGCACCTATAGGACATTGCTAACAAATATGTCACTGTAACGAATTCTTGGAAATATGAACATGGTACGAAATTCCCAATGGCATTTTCTGCTGCTGCCAAAGTTACTAAAGTTTCTCTTTCGGCTGATGTAATAGCTCCCACCTGTTTCCAACCTCGTTGTGCAACGATCTTTTATCGTTTTTGTTCAGTTGCGACTCAAGTTTCGTTGTAGTTGTAATGGTACGAAGTTCCCAATAGCTGCCAGAGTTACTATAATTCCTCTTTCGGCTGATGTAACAGATCCAACCTGTTTCAAACGTCGTTGTGCGACTTTCTTTTTAGGTTTTTGTACAGTTGTAACAGTTTCGTTGTAGTTGAACTGCAACTATATTGCTGAAAAATATCTCTGTACTTTTGAAAAAATTTACGAACAGTGGTTCGGTTGAATGAGGTGGTTCGGCTCAAACTCGTGGCTTCAGATAGTATCCCACTGTCAGTCGCCTATTTACTCTAGAGCAGACCGGACGTGATGCCACCAATGGTATCAAAATTTTCTTAAGTGTCTTTAAGGCAGTCTCACTATCATACTTTTTGAGTACTTACTTCAAGCATTATAATGTAGGATGGGATCCTAACATTTTTGTGTGATAAATCCCACAACCAAGAAAAGTCCCTATACAGTTCCAGTCAATGTTTACTTTTCCTTCCGAAAAAATAACGGCACCTTCGTTCGTTTCTCCCGATCCATATTAACTGCGCGAAACAAAAATACATACGTCTCCTTCCTTTCCGGTTTGGTCGGATTCAACGGCTTCCACATGATTTGGCAGATGTGCTGGAAGTCGGATGCGCCGACGAGCCGACTACTCCCGACCAATAATAATAATAATGAGAAAGTATCCAAAATTTTGTCATTTAAAGGTAAACTATCGTAATTAATAATAAATAATATTTCCGAATAAATTTATAAATATTTCTGAACGAATGTAAGAGATTCTTGAACGATGTTTAATCTTTGAGTACATTCAGTTCTAATGAACTAAGTAACATATTTATTTATAAATAAACCTATTTATCCTACAATTATTAACAACCATTTCGATGTTTTTGGTTAGTATGTTTGCACAATATTTCATAGTTAATTATAATTATTATAACGTGCCGCAATTGGTTGAAATGTAACCGCTTCCGATTTCCGCTTAAATGTTGGTTATATAAACCCAGTCGAGAGACTAAGAGGGACCGCGCAGCGCACACCAAGACCCCCATACCGCACTGGGAGAGCCTTGCTTCTACTGTAGCTCGTTAGGATCAACGTTTAGGATCGACTCCGTAGTCGATTTCGAAGCCTCGTCAAATGATGAGACTTCTTAACAAACCCAGGTAGGCGTAGTCCGCAACAAATATGTTAACTTTGAAAGGGCGAAGCACATACGCAATAACACAAGCGCTAGGTGGGCCGAAATATCTTTGAGACGTTCTTGAGCAATCAAAAGAAGGCGTTTTCGAGATAAGATTGCTTCTGGCACTCCATCAAGAAACACCGGAGACCCTAAATGGTTGAATGAAGAAGATGTCATTTCTTTGAGGCCAGAGCATTGCACAACTTAAAAGTAAACGCCCGCCTTTGTACGTAACAGAAAAAGCAAACTATGCAGCACACAATGCAGTACTTACTATAGGATTAATCTGGACTTGCTTTGGAGGAGCGCCATCTCTCTCGATAACCGGTGTATTTCCTTTTATCAAGCAACATAGCCTCTCTTCAACGGCTCCCAATGGAACAACTGGTACTTCAGCACCTCCGTCAGTACCACCAATGTTGTCTTTCATTTGCCTTTGTCGGGAAAGAAGTCGACTCTTAGAGTCAGTGTACCACTGTGGCCAAAGAAGAATCAATAAGAATATGACTAACATGTACCTAAGCGACTAATTACAATATGTACCTTTTGATGTGCATCATATTATAACATAAAAAGTAATGGTAAATGACGGTAGAAATTAATGTCTTCCCTACATACAAATTTGTTAGGAAAAATTAAATTATAAAAATCTCCTAAATCGATTGACTTATACAAATAAATTATATATGAAATTTTAATCACAAAGTTGTATTAAAACTAGGCGTAATTAGTGTGGAAATATACGAAAGGGCTAGATAGCTATTTGCAATTTTATGGATCACTCAGTTCAGCAAGTTAAAGAAATATCATGTAACCCATAACTGTCAACTATAACCGTGCATGTTACTATTTGCATTGTACTAATATATTTAAGACTACATTAAACAGTGAACAGCAGTGAAGTTTTACAAGACTAAAACTGTATTTTTCAAGTGGCACTTGGTGCAAATTTAGCATGATTGAGTGATCAATTGAAACTGTTATAAATTCGTTGTCTTTTTGTTGAATTTAGTGCCCAATTAGGTTCTATATTTTTATGTAAAAAAAACGTCTACATAGTATGTATTTACTGAGATTCAGTTTGTAGCCGTTTTAGTATAGTGTTTGAACTGAGTGATCCTTATAAAGGGTAATAACTTTCATATTTTATGTGTGACAAATTTTTGGATATCGCCTAAATGTTGACTATTTTTGACTAAATGTAAGTTTGAATTTTTCCAAAAAAGTGAGATAGGGCCACTCTATCCAGATGCACATGACTCTTATAGTCAGTGTACCACTGTGACCAAAGGAGAATCAATAAGAATGTGATTAACACGTACCTAAGCGACTAATTACTTTTTGCCATTTTTTGGGACTCCGACTCATCCCCTTAACCTCTGCGTTCAGCAAATTGGTGCATTCTGCCCAGAGTCTCTGGCTCAAAGCCCGAGCCTTCTAACGCAGGCGACCAATGGCGAGGTCCCGGTGGTTCTCAAGGAATTCCACCAAGACCTCAATTTGTCTCAAAGAGACGAGAGTAGAGTTGTCTCGAGAGTCTACTATATCGGGCAATCGTCAGTCTACATAAAAATTTAATATTTTGTCTTTAATATTCTTCTCCCAAAAAGTGTCATCTTTGTAAATTTTTGTTTCTGTCGTTAGTGGTTCGTTCTCACAACTAGATCCTGCATATATTTGACGTGCCACATGCAGTTGGCCGCCCTAAATTTGATAGTACCAGCTGAAATTTTTGTTTAAATACTGGTTGCCTTCTTTGTTACACTTCTAAATTTTCATTTTGTTTTTCTTTTAATGCTACTTTCAAATTGTAAAGAAATAAATCCTTTGCAGCCTTTAATTCCTCTGGTGTCATATCAGGAGTAGTGCTCTGGTCACCGTTATCATGTCGGCCTCATTTTATCTTCTTTCTCAATCGACGTTATTCAATAAATCATTTATTTCAGAATTTAAACAATTCCATATTTTTAGTAGATGAGGTAGGTAGGTACATTTATTCAATTTACCAGAAACAAATACAATAATGTCAAATAATTCCATAAATTCATCACAACCATGTCTCCATACACAATCCAATAAATTAACAAATCAAGTTAAAGTAACTATAAAAACAATGTCAAACAAACACCTACTTAATATTGGTAATCATACTGAATCTATTAGACAGGTACAGTAGACAGCAAATGATTGCAATAAATCTATTCGACAAGTAATAGTCGTCCAGTAGTGGCTAATAGGACACTCGCACTTACCTGCCACGGCGCTCAGGATGGTGTTGCGACGGTCGCAAATTCTATTCAGACAGAGAGACTACTTTTATTGCGTATGATCGCATAAAAATCATTACCTTTTATTTTATTTTTAGGGCTATGTCCCAAAATTTTCTTTTAAATTATATGTCTAGGATATATGACAATTGCAACAGAACATTGAGCGCGATAGCCTCGACGAAGAGAAAAAATTATTTATTTTTCCTCCCAATAAATTTTACTTAACCACGCTATTAAATCATTCTATTGGATTTGTATCTCCATTCTCGAGTAAACTTGTCGGTTTGTACTCCTGTACAATAATTGATTTTATTCGAGACCAAAATGGAGTATTATGTATGGAAATGGAAGCTACTTTGTGCCGTGTTTTCTTTAGTGCAGTAATAATCTTTGCATCGTTCACGGTTTCCAAAATCATGGTAAATGGAGCTCTGTACAGCGTATCGGATGCTCATGATTTTGACTTCTGTCAATGTCTTTGTGCTGATAATGTGTATTTCGTATTTTTCGTTAACATCCTCATGTTGTTGCACATGTTACGCAACAAGTGATTTCGACACTAAATTTTTTGGACCGTATGAGATTTGTACGGATTTCGTGCCAGTATCTTCACCTGCGACTAATCTCCCATAACTGAGCTCATACATTTCCTAGAAGTTTTCAAATCCTTGGGTAATAATTTGGGCTTCTATGCCACTTGATGACCCTCAATAATTTTTATAACAAACATATTCTGGTGTTGTATAATTCTTTTCAGTACTTGTTTTAAATTCCGTAAGGTCATTGTTACCAACAGGTATCCGTATAGACGTTTTACTAGAAAAAGTGTAGTTTATTAGAAAATATGTAAAAGATATTCCACATCAATATGCATCCAAAAGTGAATTAAATTATTGAATAGTGGTTTTGTAATGTAATAAATTGGGAAGCCAGGAAACAACGGTGCATAGCTAGTTTGTCGAGTACTGAGGCGGAGTATCTTGCAATCAGTGATGTACACCGATGTAGTGATTTACGTGATGTGAGGTCTGTTCAAAAAGTATTGCGAATTTTGAATTTCCGCGTTCTATGTATATTTGATTTTTGATTTTTTTTGTAGCGTTATGCTGGTACTGATGTCCCTTACTTATGCTCACAAGGTCGGCCATTTTGAATGTTTAGTTAATTTTTGACAGCTGTTTTGCTTGGATATGTTTTGGCTCGTCTTCGAGTTTTGTCTATTCCAAAAAATGGATCATCAATGAATGTGTATCAAATTTTGTGTAAAAAAGAAAATAAAGTGCGCGGACGCAGTCAGAATGTTGACTGTGGCGCATGGTGAAGTTACCTTGGACCAAAGCAACGTTTATCGGTGGTACAAAATGTTCTCAGAGGGCCGAGAAGATGTGAAGGACGAACAGCTTGCTGGACGCCCGAGCACGTCAACAACAGACGATTGCAGGGCAGTGATGCACCATGAGTTCTTGCCACAGGGTAGTATGGTCAATAAGGAATATTACCTGCAAGTTATGCGCAATTGGGGCGAAGCAATCCGCCAGAAACGCCCGGATTTGTGGAAGAACAAAAACTGGCTTTTGCACCATGATAACGCCCCTGCTCACACATCGTTGCTTGTACGCGAATATTTGGCCAAAACAACACAGTAACGGTGCCGCAGCCACCGTATTCCCCAGACCTAACCCCCTGTGACTTTTTCCTGTTTCCAAAACTGAAGAGGCCCATGAAAGAACGACGGTACGCCACGATTGAGGAGATAAAGACGGCATCGAAGAAGGAGCTAAACAAGATGACAAAAAAATATTTTTTTAAGTGCTTCGAGGATTGGAAAAAACGTTGGCACAAGTGCATTATATCCAAGGGGACAAAATAGATATTCTTGAATAAATAAATAAATACTTTTTTTAAATATACAAAATTCGCGATACTTTTTAAACAGATGACGTATGTAAGGATCTTAAGGAGGACGAATCTTATTTGTTAAGAATTTATTGATGGAGATTACTGACAAAAATTATGATGTAACTGTATACAATGACAATCAAAGTGCACAGAAATTATTGCTAGTCAAATAATATGTGCAAACGAAAACAAAGCATATAGATCAGCGATACCATTTTGTGAAAGATATGATTCAGACTGGTAGTATTAAAGTTGAATGTTCGGCGACAGATCTTATGCTTGCGGATGTGTTTACGAAAACATTATGATTACTCAAATGCCACGGGTTTAGCCGTCGCTGGACTCCCGGTTTCCGAACACTCAGGAACCATCAAATCATATGCCCTTCTTATATAATTCCAGCGACCATTTCCGGTGTAGCAGTCCTTGATGATGGATGGAACCGAGGTGTTCCCCTTGAGGATGAAATGTTTAATCTCTGTTTGAGAGAACCCTGCAGTCCCAAGGGTTACTTTTAGGAACCGAGATCTATTGTTCCTGCACTGCAGGCGCACACTAATTTTGAAAATCTTTGTCATATCTTCTATCACATCCTTTAGAGAGTTATCCACCTGTGAGCCCTGGCGATCTTCTTGCGGCCGATTAGCGGTTCCTTCAATGGGCCCTAATAGGAAAATGTTCCCATCGGGATCTTCCTTAACCTCCAGACTCAGGTGCATTCTCTTATTGAGACAATTCACCAAGCTCTCCAGAGCGCAATAAGATCCTTTGTTAGCTATCAACCCTTCTGGATCCAGACACTCCCATAATAATTGGCGGCTGCTGCATCTTGTTTCCGGAGCGACTGTCTGAGAGTATACTGCGATGGTCATATCTTTTAACATCCGCCGGGTCTCGTCACTGGTCGGATCGAAAGATTCTCCTTCGTCTTCAGATTTAGGTTCCTCTACAGTCCCCATCCCATGATTTTATATTTTATACAGTCCGGTTGACCCTGTTGATGGTTTAAGTGGTGTAACTCGAGAGGGTCCTGGTTTTTGTTCAAACCCCATATTGGCGGCAACCTCTTCCGCTAACCCTTCTATAGTCATACTTTCACAGAATGTAGCAGATTGTCCTTTCTCTTTCAGCTTATTGATCTGGTGAGACAGTCTTGTTATATCTTGCCTTTGCTCGGGACAATCCATTTCATCGGTTTTGAATAGCGTAGTTCTTTTGTGTACCTACACATTTTGTTAACCATTTCCACGCCATGGATTTTTCCGAAAACCCCCCTAGAGTTGAGGACATAATACATATCGATATATTTTTTTAAATTATGCATTTGAAAATAAATCTGTGTAATACAAATTTTAATAGCTTTTCTTGCATAACGAATGATTTCATGATACATTTTGGGTATATTCAAATGTCTATATCTCCTTCCCGAAATTTCAAAACTGCGCATGAAAAAGGTTCAAGACGTCCACTTTTGCATCACTATTGGTCTAACTGGTGTAGGCTTTTCAAGAGTTCTCATAATGCTATAGTGAGGTGACAACTTCGGGTCGATAAAATCGACAACTTTATTTATGTGAAATAAAAAAGGTAAGAATCAATTCTAACTACAATTTGGCAAATAAGTCGTGAATAATGTTTTGGGAACTACTGCTCTCGTCTAAATTGGACACACTAAATTACTGACAAATTCAAATAGTAATTTTATTCCTGTATGTGGTCCAACTGACTTGAGCTAGACATTGTTATTGTTTCGTTGTTGTTTTGTTTAAGTATTTTCTTAGTTTTTTACTGTGTGGGTCATTTTATTTCGAAATAAATGCAAAAACGAGAAAAGTAATATTTAGAGTTATTTATAGTTGTATGGAGTTTAGAGCAAATAAGTTGCTGTCCGATTTGGAAGATGTTTACCAGTACGTAACATATATCTGAATTTTGAAAATATTGAATGAAATGCAATCCTTTGGAAATCATTTGAATTGATGTAAAATTAATGTGTTTTGTAGTATTGTTTACATTTATTAGAGGTTACATAATGAATTGACAAATTATGGTATACAGTTATAGTTTTGATCCTTTTGTATTTATTTTTGGTAAATACGCATAATATACATTGATATTTATACGTTCAGGTGTACCTGAAAACGGAGGTATTGTAGCACAGAGCTATATTATTCAGGCACAGTAGGCAATGTACGACTATTGGTGGCTGGTGAAATGAAATCCAGGATGAGGGAAACTTGAACTTATATTATTAATTGAGGAGGATAATGTAAGTTAATGTCAGTTAAGGTAATGTTAGTTAAGTTAATGTCGGCCGTGTGGTGTCCGGCAGAGTAGAATAGCACCAACCCCTTACATACATGGGTGTCGTACAAGGCGACTAATGTTTTCGAGGCAAAAGATCAAGAGTCTCCGTAGTCTGGAAAATGGGCAGCAGCATTTTCCATTATTATATTTAAACACTGTGATGATGATGTGATGATGAATGTAAGTTAATCGCGGTGGCTGGTGGAACATCGAGAGAGAAACAGAAGATAGATAACTGTTTGACATTACATCGTTCCCTGCATCAGTGTTGTTGTTAATAATTTTATAAGAATAAATATATACCGAATTCTTATTTCAATTTCCAATACTTCCCCTTATTCTTAATCTTCCACCATAATCTGAAGTAGATGCTGAGTTGGACAGTAGGTAATTTATTATTGCAATGGCAGTAGTTCCCAAAATACAAAAAGTGTGTAAACAGTTTGCTATTCAATATTATTTGCTGATTTATGTAAAATTGTTACTTACGTGTGAATCAAAGTTAAAGTGAAAGAGTAACTGCACAAAGGTTAAACGAACTAAAGGAACACGTAAAATACAAGGTAATTTTCATGATTTACGCAAAGGTATGCTGAACATTTCTAAGATTTATACATTAAAAACAGAAATTTGAATCTAAGAAGAGAATTCTAAGCACAAATCACAACAGTAATTAAATTATTTATCAGCTGATTGGCGGTTGACGTAAACATTATTGACGTTTAGAATAACATATCAGCGTTATTGGTAATACAACTTTGAAAGATAGCAACTAAATATCAAACATTCCGATACACGCAGCTTTGCTTAAAAGGAATAAGCGACATCTTCTGACAACTAATGAACCTCTAGGAAAAGATAAACTGATATATCATTTATCGATAACAGTGCCATCTATCTATCATTGGGTTCATCCACGAAAGGTTTAAGTAACAGACCCACTAAACAATTTTGTCAGCGCCATCTAGTGATATAGCTTATAAACTCATAGGAAAGGACAAGATCAATTATAAGTGATTGAGCGACATAAGCGCCATCTATCAAGAACTAGCGGACAATAAGTGTAACACATAGCTATAAAAGAAAAATCTTATTACAAGTGCTCTAGGCAAATTAATAAGGAGGAGATTCTTCTGTGTGCAACATGCAAAACGCCATATCATTATGCATGCCTTAATATGAGGACATGGATATGCAATTCATGTACATCCGAGCAAAGTATTTTATGTCATGCTAATAATGATGAAATTGTAAACATTACAAAAATAAATCAATCAAAGGCCAACTCCTGCGGTGACTTGTCGACACTCGCAAGCGAAAACAGCTTCCAAATGCTGCAAACAACACTAAGTGATGGCAGTATGTACAGTTTACCTAATCTGGATTCACAGGTAAATGGTTCAACAGTAGATGAATTGAATGGACAAATCGAAACACTAAAGCAACAGTTATTAAGCGCGGATCATCAAATACAGGAATTACTTAGCGAGAATTCAAACTTAAAGCATTCTTTAAAGCATGCATGCAACAAATGTACTCGGTATAAGGACATGTTACAAGGGAATAGCCGAAGAGGGAGTACACCTCACAAGGCAAGTAAAGCTAAAATAAATAGAATTTATCTTGTCAAACAATAGAGAGTTCTACGTTCTTTGACGAAAAAACAAACAAACATCTCCAGAAGACAGATCAAAACACTGAATCCATGAAGGAATGCAAGCCCCCGAAAAATATATGCCTAATTAGCAATAAATATGATAGTAATGTAATACTTAAGGCGATGGAAAGTACTGGTATCTGTGACACATTTGAGTATTGTCACTATTCGAAACCGGGCGCTAAAATGGAGGACATCTTAATGGGAATAGAAAAAAAGGTGAAAAATTATAACAAAGGGGACTACTGTGTGCTTTTATTCGGAGAACCGGACTTCATGTACTCACAAAACTACCAGAGTCTAGTTACAAAACTACCAGAGTCTAGTTTATGAAATTCGGAACAAGCTGAAGGAAATTACAAATACAAATATTTTAATATGCACGCCTACCTACATATGTGGAGCTCAAATATTTAATACTAGAGTCGATGATTTTAACAACAGGCTATTTCATGATGTAAATGATCATGATTATGCTTATTTCATAGATAGTAATAAAGATCATTCGTTAAACATGTTCTATAACACAACGGGGAAGATAAACGGAAATGGAATGAGGATTATATTAAAGATCATAAAATGTTTCATAGATAAACAGACACCAGGTACCAACTTGCAACAACATGAGCTACTTGAAGGTAGATCTTCTATAAACGAGCCGCAGCCAACTACATCTGAGACCAAAGAGAATACTTGTAACTCGGAGCAAAATGCAGAGAAAGAAAAAAATCTATTTTTTCGACAACCACTTATGGATTTTGCACCAGAATATAGCAGACTTGATAAGTAAGACTGACGAATTAACTATCTGTTTGGAACAATTAAAAAAAATGTAATAAAGCAGTAGACATTATCTGTATATCTGAACATTTAATGAAACGAGGAAATGAAAAACTACTTACTTTAACGAACTATTATATCGCAGCGAGTTACTGTCGAAAAAATTCGAGTAGAGGGGGAGTATGTATACAGCGAAAAAAGGGCACCAATGGAAGGAAATGCCAGACATAAAGAAGTTATCAATATCGGGTGTTATTGAATGTTGTGCGGCAGAGTCAAGTGCACATCAAGTTATAATTGTATGCATTTATAGAGTACCAAACACAAGCAACATAAATATTTTCTTTAATAAATTAAATGAGTTACTGACATTTATATCGAAAAAGTATAGAGGGAAACAAATTGTAATAGCAGGGGATTTTAATATTGACATTTTAAAAAAGAATAATATTACTGTAGAATTTGAATGTTTGTTATTAAACTTTAACTTAAGATTAGAAATAAGGCAGCCAACACGACTCAAGAGTAAGACTTGTATAGATAATTTCGCACTGACGCGAAAAAGAGGTAAATCTTCTGAGGTAATTGATTTTGCTTTATCTGACCATACCACACAATTACTGAAACTACCTGTAAAAAGAGTATGTGTTCTGAAATACTGGCATACATACAAACGCGATTACAATATGGAAAATATGTCTAAATTTAAGGATTGCTTGAGTAGGTTATCGTTTTCAGAAGTATACAAGAGCGATGATGCAGAAACAGCGTATAATATTTATGCCACACAATTCAAGCTCTTTTATGATTTGTATTTTCCATTTAAAAAATTAACAATTCGCATCGGTAAACAAAACAAATGGGTATCGAAAGAAATAAAAATTTGTAGTCATAAAAAAAGAGAACTTCTGTGGAAGTATAGGATGAAGCCCAGCCAAACAAACAAGATGACATATAAGAACTACTCCAAATTATTCAAAATAATAATAAGAAAAACAAAACGGGCGCAAAACATGTATAAAATAAATACAGCATCAAATAAATCTAAAGCTACGTGGGAGATAATCAATAATGCAAAGCAAGTACTCCCGAAAGAACCTATATCAGAAATAAATTTAGATAATGTAATAATAAAAAACCCACAACAAATAGCAAATGCATTCAATGCCTACTTTATTGAAAAAATTATACCCAATGACACACCTCGAGCAAAGGCCACCAAATACATAGAGCACAATGCTAATTCAATGTTTATGTTGCCATGTACACCACATGACATAAAACATATTATAAAATTATATTATATTAAACAATTAAAGAATACATCGAGTACCGGACATGATGGAATAAGCACCAAAGTAATAAAATTTGTAGCAGATGAAATATGTGGCCCCCTATCGTTCATTCTTAATAAGTGTATAACAGAAGGTGTATATCCCAAAACTCTGAAAACAACTATAACCTCTATTTAAAAAAGGTGATAGGAAATTGATGAAGTGTTATCGACCAATCACCTTAGCATGTATAGATTCAAAAATTTTTGAAAAGTACATATGCTCTCAAAAACAGGATTAAAAAAAAAATGCAATATACTTGTCACTGAACAGAAAGGGTTTCGACGTAACAAGAATATTAACATGGGTATTTATGATTTCATAGAAAATGTAATAAAAAATGTTGACAGTAGAGTACCAGTATGTTCTATATACTGTGATATGACTCAAGCATTTGACTATGTAGAGCATGAACTATTAGTGAAGAAATTAGAGATTTACGGAATTCGAGGCAATATCTTAAAATTAATAGAATCATATCTAACAAATAGGAAACAAATTACAGAATTGACCAGAATAGAGAGGCACACAAAAACTGAAAAAATATATAAATCCTCTGAGAGAATAGTCAAATACGGCGTTCCTCAAGGGGGTGTGCTCTCTCCGCTTCTATTTATTTCATATATAAATGATTTACCAAACTGCACAAAACAACTAATGTCCCTATTTGCTGATGATAGCACGATAACCGTTAATTGTAAAAACGTAGAGTTGTATGAGAAGGAAGTTAACGACTCTGTTAATTCTGTGATAAATTCGTTCCAAAACAACAATTTAAAAATCAATTTGGATAAAACAAAAATAACACACTTCTCTCAACGTCAACAAACTGCAGCAATAGATGTCAAATATGGCCAAAAAGCTCTAGAAGTAGCAGATAGTACAAAATACTTGGGACTGGTAATTGACCAGAGATTGAATTGGAAAGCACACGTAGAAGAACTATGCAAAAGCCTTAGCACAAATGCTTACGCATTGTACAAATTGGCCCCAACAGTAAACGCACAAGCTATAGTTACGGCGTACTATGGTATGGTAGAGTCACGAATAAGATACGGGATCATATTTTGGGGAAATTCTACCGATAGGGAATTCATTTTTAAGGCGCAAAAAAATGTATTCGTGCAATGTTCGGCTTGTCTCAGAAAGATAGCTGCAAACCATTTTTTACAAAATATAAAATCTTGACATGCCCATCATTATACAGGGTGACCCAGAAAGCGTCGTCCAACCGATAACCATTAATAGGCCAAGTGATGACGGTAATCAGAAAAATAAAATAAAAAATCAATCCTAAGTACTTACAAAGTTGTAGGTATTTAAATATTTTTTTAAAATTTTACAGCCTTTGTAATACTTTTGATCACTGTGACCACAAATATTAACAGATTTTATTTTTTTTATTTTTTTTGTGTTCCTGAATAATTACTGGAAGAAATCCCGTTGTGGGATAAGCTCGCCTTTGCATTTTAAACTGTATTTTTATTTCCTGTAATGTTATAAATTGATGCAATAAAGAGATTACATACAGACATACATACATACTTTATTAATTAGTGTCTAAAATGAATGCCTTAATATCTTCATTTATTAGTAAAAATCAAAATAAATAAGAGCGATGAAAATTTTTTTTTACATCACGCAACTTTGACGGTCTACACTGAAAAAAAATGTACCAGGCTAAATTGGCAAGTAGTTTTATAAAATGGCGCATTTCTTCGTCATTTCAAAATGGTATGATACTTATTCATGAATTAGCCAACAATGTTTTTAAAAATCAATAATACTGTCAACTCCATAATTTTTAATTTACAACAAAATGCCCTCACATGCCATGAATCTTTCTCTAAGCCACTAGTTTGATTCAGACGCATAGAAAGTTAATCTGTTAATTGTAAACGAGTCAAAAACTTATTTTAGAAGGACTGGGTACCTACTACGAGGTGCAAAATCAACATACCTAATATTTAACACACTTAGTGAATGAAGCTAGCACATACTTATTTGGTAGAAAAAAAGTAATAAATACAGACTTTAATAAAGGTTTATCTCATAAATATTTTTTTACAATATGTTCTCAAAATGTTGGCCCCTAACATAAATACAAGCCCTCATTCTTCTTAGTAAAGAGCGCTTTATGTGACGAGCAAAATTTCGACGATATATGTACTCCACACCCTCAGTGATTTATAGACGAAGCTCTTCCACCTTCTGGATTGGCTTCGCATACACTCGTTCCTTTAGTGCTCCCCAATAAAAAAGATCGAGAGGATTTAGATCCAGTGAGCGGGCGGGCCACGAAATGGTACCCCCACGCCCTATCCATCGATCTGGATATTCTTCGTTGAGAAATTCTCTGACCGTAATGTGCTGGACAGCCGTCTTGCTGAAACCACATGTTACCATAAATGCTAAGCGGAATGTCTTCTATTTATCTTTTTGGAGTATGCGATGTGCTGTACTTCTGGGTACTCCTGTGTTGATCTCTATTTCACGCAAAGAAATGCTTCGATCTTGAGTAACTGCATGTAATACTTCGTTGCGATTTTGCTCAGACGCAGGCCTTCCCTCACTGTTGACTTGATTAGGGAAGTGGCCGCGAGAAAGAGAGTTGTAAACATTTATAAACATATCGTAAAAAAATATTTTTGAAATAAACCTTTATTAAAGTCTGTATTTATTACTTTTTTTCTACCAAATAAGTATGTGCTAGCTTCATTCACTAAGTGTGTTAAATAGTAGGTATGTTGGTTTTGCAACTCGTAGTAGGTACCCAGTCCTTCTAAAACAAGTTTTTGACTCGTTTACACTTAACAGAATAACTTTCTATGCGTCTGAATCAAACTAGTGGCTTAGAGAAAGATTCATGGCATGTGAGGGCATTTTGTTGTAAATTAAAAATTATGGAGTTGACAGTATTATTGATTTTTAAAAACATTGTTCGTTAATTTATGAATAAGTATCATACCATTTTGAAATCACGAAGAAATGCGCCATTTTTTAAAACTACTTGCCAATTTAGCCTGGTAATTTTTTTTTACAGTGTAGATCGTCAAAGTTGCTTAATGTAAAAAAAATTTTTCTACGCTCTTATTTATTTTGATTTTTACTAATAAATGAAGATGTTAAGGCATTCATTTTAGACACTAATTAATAAAGTCATTAATCAGGAACACAAAAAAAATAAAAAAATAAAAATCTGTTAATATTTGTGGTCTCAGTGATCAAAAGTATTACAAAGACAGTTAAATTTTTTTTAAATAATTAAATACCTACAACTTTGTAAGTACTTAGGATTGATTTTTGACACTGTGCTGAGCCATGACCTTTTTGTGTTACTGCAGCATACACATGCGACTTTAGTTAGTCAGTAGTCCGTCGTCTGAAATATATTTCTCCTTTTGTGTTACTTATAAGTTGTATGTGTATGTATGGAGTGCCAAATAAATTTCTATTCTATTCTATTCTATTCTATTTTTTATTTTATTTTTCTGAATACTGTAATCACTTTGCCTATTAATGGTTATCGTTTAGACGACGCTTTCTGGGTCACCCTGTATATTCCGGAATTAGTCATTTTTGTAAAATCAAACCCACAACTATTCCCAAGGATTACAAATTTAAAATATAGAAACAGGCGTGATATTGACATGGTTTACGTACCACCTGCAAAAACTGCTCTAATGTTTAAGAGTGTCTTGTGTATGGCCCCTAGAGTTTATAATAAGATACCTAGATGCATAAGAGAACTAGAAATTAACCAATTTAAAAAGTCAATAAAAGAGTATTTAATCAGCAAGTGCTATTATAATATAAACGATTTTTTGGAAATAATGCATTAATACTGAAATTTTGAATATGTGTTACCCTATATTTATTATACTATTTAAATTTTTATTACTTTATAGACATGATTTTAATGACTTTTATTTATATTGGATAATGAATTTTTATTTTTTAAATTCCTATTTTTATATTGTTTTTAATTTGAATCGGACATTTTGTTTATTATTTAATTTGTATGGTTGAGAATGATTTTATTGACATTTACATAATTTATTTAATCTTTATAGAAAATTTATAATTTGACATGTTTTTTAAATTTTTATATTTTTTATTTCATTGTTTAATAATTGTTTGACATTATGAATTATTTTTTAAATGTAATATTTGTATGCTCCCTTGGGGTAAAAGTAGAGGACAACTCAATAATTATGACAACTTATGTATTACCTACTTTTACAAATAAATGAATTGATTGATTGATTGATTGTGTTATGAAAAAATAACTTCTGACCAAAAAGAAATTCATACAAGTTTCTGGACACTAACAGACAACGAAAAAACGTTTTTTCTACATTAGCCATGTCAACAAAGTTCCAAAAAAGCGAGTCAGAACTACAAGCAAAAATAATAAGAAAAAATATTTAAATTAAACATTCTACTATATTTCCAAGCTACTTTCCAAGTAAATAATGTTGAAATAAACGAATGCAAGGTTTTCTTAACACTCTTGATATTAGTCAGAGAAGAATTAACTACCACTTTGCCGAGATTCAAAATAATAATACAAACATACCAAGAGCGACATTGCGGGGGGAAAACAGAAAGGTTATTAGAAGAACTTAACTTGGTTAGAGAGCATATAAATTCCTTTCCGTGAATGGAAAGCCACTGTTGTAGAGCTGATACTAACAGAGAGTATTTAGAGGGAACATCGAATATAACAACTATGTTTTCGCTTTTTAAAGAAGCTCATCCAGAGGCCAGTACTATAAAATAATTTACTTTCTTCAAAATCTTTAATAAGCATTCACCGCCCAAAAAAATTTGATATGATACTTGTAAGGAACTCAAAAGTTCAATAAACAATTAGAATACCAAATAGCAGTAGTTTGCTTCCCTGATCCTTTTCTTGCTAGCTCATCGGCGGCATCGTTTTCCATCGAATTGCTGTGAATCTTAATCCATTGTATCGTAACCATGTTTGTCAGGGAAATATCCTCCAGTGCCTGGTCGCAGTCCAGGATTAGGGCAGAGTTTATACTGTTCTTTTCAAATGCCTTCAAGACCGACATGCTGTCCGATAAAATTTGGATGCCTTGGTCGCTTATACCAAGTCTCTTTACTCGCATGGCGACCTGTGTGATTGCTGCACACTCGCATTGTTTTCCCGTTGAAAAAATCCTACAAACCTTCTTCGTTTCGGGCGCATAACCCACGAAGTCCTCCTGGAACGGACCTGATAATACGGCACCATGTTACTCATGATGAACTCGACGTACGAGCCATCGGAGCGTGGAAACATCTGACCGCTGCACTTTCGTCGTTGGTACTTCTTCGTTTCGGGTGCATAACCCACGAAGCCCTTCTGGTATGGACATGATAAAACGGCTCCATGTTCCTCATGACGAACTCGACGTCCGAGCCACCGGAGCGTGGAAACATCTGACCGCTGCACTTTCGTCGCTGGTACTTCTTCACGTCAGCGTACACCATCCGGCCGGTGGACGGCGTGTAGATCACATACTTCTCGGTCTCGCCAATATTGAAGTCCAGATAGGTCGACGGGTCGTCATAGTCCGAATCGTCCGAGAAGTTCATATACATCTTTGCTGTTTCCCAAATGTATCTTAGCTTAGAGGCTGAAGGGGTTCCTTCTCGAACGTTCGGCGTCTCGCGAAGGACTTTGGAACAACGGTCTAGCGTCTTCCTTTTAAAAATGGAAGCAAGATGACGTTGATCAGAGCTGGAGAATCTTCGGGCGTTGCTTTGTATTGTTGCTTGGGAGTTGATACGGACCGAACTGACAGTATTCGCGACGGAGATTCAGACGCAACTGTTCGTCTAAAATTGACAGGTTCGCTTCTCAAATTCGCAAATCTTCTTGAACTAGACTTTCGTCTACAACCTCTTCGTTGTCCGCGTTGTCATGTGCGATAATATCTTCATCTTCACCATGAGCGACAATAGACTGCTGTGTTATGTTCTGAGCATCCTGAAACTGCTCACTACAGCTATCGTTTCCATCATTGTTGATAATATGCTGTGTTTCATCAACAACTGGATTTTGTTTTCCATTACTTCCCAATGGATTTCTCACAAGACCTACTTCTATCACATTTTCCTGATCACAGCTCATGTCATTATTTGAGTGTTTACTATTCTTGAAGTCTCTAGCGCTTTCTCATCAAAGATAACGTCCCTAGATCTGACCAATGAATTTTTCTTTATGCCAAAGCCTGTACCCGTCATCATTGTCATATCAGATCAAAATGCAACGTGTAGCCGTTTTATGCAGTTTCTTTCTCCTTTGCTTTAGTACATGTGCATTGCTCGGCGAGCCGATAATCCTCAAGTGCTTTATCTGAGGCTTCTTATTAAGCCAAAGTTCATATGGCGATTTGTGGTCCACTGGGGTAGGTCTTGTCCTATTTAATAAATAAACAGCAGTGTTCACTATCTCAGCCTACAAATTTTGAGGCAACTCTTAATGTCCATGCATCATCGCCCTAGCAGATTCGACTATAGTGCGATAATCTCTTTCACTACATCCATTTTGTTCTGGAGTATAGGGCATTATCAGTCTTTGCTTTACAACACTCGCTTTAAGTAGACCTCGTACTCTCTTGTTATCATATTCGCCTCCGCTGTCGTTTAAAAGCTCCTTGATACTATGTCCAGTATTTTGAGCTTCAGACATCATCTGTTTCAGCTTTTCAGAAAAAATAGATTTATTTTTAAGAAGGTTATCATGTCTGTATTTCGTAAACTCATCCTTAAATAACACGAAGTACCGACAATCAGAGATACTTGAAGGGAAGGGTCCACAGACATCAGAGTGTATTCGTTCACCAGGTTTCGTAGCTTTCTCGCGTACACCGAACGGTTTTCTGTGCGCTTTTCCTAAGATACAACCTTCGCATAGTTCTCCTGTGTCTGTCAGACAATCTTTCTTCAAATGTCCAGCGTGCTGATTGCCGTAATTTTATGCAGCGCGTCTTGACTGCGTTTGCGTCATAACGTTTGATTTCGTATTGCCGTAATTATCTAACGACGCACACGTCACGCAAACCTAAACGCCGCGTGTCGCCGTATTGCCCTAATAGAATCTGAGTTACGCGTCTTTTGTATCGCACAAAATCGGTATCGCGCTAAATTTTGACGTTTCATAAATGTCGAATGAAATGTCACTGTGCAGTGTTTATTACTTGTTTCCCGCGCGTTGGTGACGCTTTGCACAAGTATATTTTTGGTCGAGTTTGCAAAGTTTGTAAGTAACTTTTATGTTCTTTTCGTTTTATTTCCTACAGAAATATGGTAAAAATACCATCATACGCAAATAATTGATTAATAAGTACCTAAATTTTCAGCCACAATTGATAAAAATGAACGATTTGCGTTGGCAAATACTAAATTTGGCGGAGGAGGAAGATCGCCGCCGCCGACGTCGTATCGAAGCAAGGCGAGCCAGACTTCAGGCAAGGGAATTTTACCTCGGTGATATGACGGACACCCAATTCGTTAAAAACCATCGGCTTGACAAGGTTGCGGTCCGAGAGCTTATTAACACCCGTTATGCCCAGGCAAAGGAGGAACAACGCAATGAGTGTGACTACATAGGTAAATATACTTGTGTAGGATGTAGTTGGTTGGGGCTGGGACTATAGACATATTTTAACGGCGGAAATTTTACAATGGGGTCAGTCCCCTACTGTGCCCCAACTTAAATAGGTTTATTTAAACAATAATAGAGGAAACAACTTTTCTTTCTTTTCAGCTACTGATTGCACTGGCATTTTATGTCTAATACATGTCCCACAACTTCCGTTACAAGAGCGCAGGCGTGAGCCGCATAATCAGGTCCGCAGGGTGGCTGCTGAGGCAGAGTTCTAGCTCAAGCACCGCCGAATGCCGCTAGGCGTGGCGTGTCGCATAGAGTTAATACAGGGGAGGGCAGCCCAACAGGCTCTTATTCAAAGGCTTTGGGATGAGAGAAACCTTTTGTAAAAAATAAAAACCAATAAATTGTAATTAAGCTAAAATTGATTTATTTATTTAGTTTTAGTTCTGCTTAAATCATATTAAACAATCACAGTCTTCAACATCAACAATAAGTCTCATCGGTATATTAAAGTCTGCTTAAATGTTATTAAACTATAATGACAGTCTTCAACATTAATCTTTTCTTCAACATCAACAATAAGTCTCATCGGTATATAAAGGGATGGCTTTGTTCTGTTCATCTTCAGACCGCAAAGAATGAGAACAGCAACGTTTATTCTGAAAGCAAAATATACATTTTTAAATAGCAGTACGGTCTTCACATCACAAAAGCTGAATTAAAATAATTATAGCTCACCATTTCTAAACGCATGGGTTGTGCAAGTTCCCTAGTGGCCTCTATATTTTGTACCAAGGAAGATGCTAATTGCCTCACACTATCGGCTAATAATTTTGTTGTCTCGCATCTGACTCTCCAGTTTTATCAACATTTACCTGGAGTCCTGCTGTGCGCTGAGATTTTCAGGATGAGGCACTTCTTCCTCCCTCAACCTCTTTGCAGGTCGCCTTGAACGTGTCGGTCTGAAATATATTTAAATGTTTAATCATTTTATAAATAATAAATTTTATTGAAACCTAAAATTATTTTCTTTGTCGGGAAAGAAGGCGACTCTTATAGTCTGTGTAACCAAAGGTTCACCTTTAGTTATTACCAATAACAATGTAATTAACATGTACCTAAGCGACATGTACCTTTTGCCATTCTTTGGGGCTCCGACTTATCCCATCAGCCTCTGCGTTGAGTAAATTGGCGCATTCTGCCCAGAGTCTTTGGCTCAAAGCCCGAGCCTCTTGCGAGCGCAGGCGGCCAATGGCAAGGTCCCGGTGGTTCTCAAAGAACTCCACCAAGACCTCAATTTGTCTCAAAGAAACTGTTTTTTTTCTCGACGTCATAACCGTAAATCTGCAAAGCAAAAGCTTTTTATTGACGTTATCTTTGTAGTTGCCGGCAAGTCAAATAAACAGCAAGTTACTTTTAATACATGCCTTTGCAAGCGAAACAAAAACAAATAAAATACAATTTTAACCTTGTCTAGGTAGTAAATAAACATAACCTTTAACCTCACCAATGTTTTCTTTTTTCTTTCATGTCAGGGCAAAAGGATACAGCTCAAACAGCCATACACCAACTTTTTGTATTAAATATCTCCGTTTTATACCTTTTTTAGTATATTATAACAAAATCAAGTGTTTTGCATGTGTATAAACATAGATACTAGGATATTAAGTATGATATAGCCATCTAATACCAAGTTTATGAGTGAACCTAATCGATTTCATAATGAATAATCGATAGGAAGATTGTCAAAACTGGCGCACGGCAACACACACTTGTCTTAAGCGTAGGTGAAGTAGACGTGCAGTGTACGTAACGCTTACGCGCAGTTTTATTTTACGGCAATACCGATGATTATTTGCGTTTAACGTGCACGTCGCTTAAGCGTCAACTGCACGTACACTCGACTAATGCGTCATAAAATTACGGCGATCGGCCCGCAGGCTGTTTGCATATGAAGCACTTGTACTTTTGATTAGACTTTTTAGTAACCTTCGTTCCTTTTAGATCAAGTTTATTCTTACTCGATTCAGCGTCAGCACTCTAAGCTTTCAACGCTTTTTCGTGTGCACATAAGTGCCTTGTAACATTGTCTACAGTTCTATCTTTCTTCGACATTAGTAGCCAACTCGACTTCTAATAATTTTCTGACAATGTGTCCAGGATTTTACCCTCGGGTAATTAAACCTTTTCTTCTTTTAGTAATTCTTCCTTGAGACTATGCCACATATTCTTTAGTTTCGATACATGTGTTGCCATGTCATCAGATGTATATCTTTTGAGCTTAAAAATGTCCAGGCAGATATCGTAGAGTCGGCCCTCATTAGGTCCCTCGTACAATCTGTGCAATTCAACCCAAACTTCTTTTGATATTGACAACCTTATTACCTTCTGCAGAACTTCATCTGTAATATTACCAGTTATTAGGAGCAGGGCTGTGCTCTCTAACCTTAAAAAATCTTGGATCGCTCTATAATATATACTTATTTCGGCGTGTCCGCACCCTTCTGGAGGTCGCGTCGGCCTTTGTGTTTTACCCTCCATAACATCCATGAATCCGTCTGTACCTTTCAATAATACTACTATCCGGTACTTCCATGCAACCCAGTTGTGGCCTTCTAGTTTTTGAATATGAATTTTATTAAGCTCTATTTTTTCTTCAGTTTTCTTCTGGGCCTGGGCCCATAACAAATTAAGGTTATCAGTGGACGGAAGATGAAACAATCATCAAAAAAACTATATTGATAAAGACAGTTGACGGGAAGAATCAACAACCCATACCAACAGAGTATCACAATAAGGTTCTGTTGATTAGAAATAGAAAACACTTTTCACAACAGCTACGAGCTTCTATAACAAATCATTTTCTGTCCAGTCGGTGCATCTGTGGAATGCTCTGCCCCGTGAGGTGAGATGTTTTTATACTCTGATAGGAATTACCATTAGTCCATGTAGGAAAGTAATGAATAAATAATAATCAACAAAAGTCACAATAACTTGAATACTTAACTTTGTACTCTTCGTATTTTGCCTCAAATCAACTAACAAATATTAATTATACTTATTACGAAAACTATTCAGATCTCAATTAACTGCAATACTTTTGTATTTATCACTTTTCTGTTTTTTTTTTCATAACCTATTCCTGTCACACAACTCAATGCCTGCGCTGTCTAGTGTCAAACTTGTTCTTTTTCTATAATTTTGTTTTGCCAGTAGTAGTAAAAATCACCATATATGTAATAACTCCTAATGCATTCAAAATGAGATTGAAGTAACATCTCCTAGACCTAAAAAGCGTTGGCTCAGCGACCCAAAGTGGATCTTGGCCTCCGGCACCAGAGATCGCCACCTCTCCCTATCCTGCGCCATCTCCTGTCAATTGTCTTCAAAAACTTCATCCCTCCAGCGATATCTGGGTCGCGCGACCGGTCTACGTCCGCTCGGCCGACCCACATATGCTCTCCTTACGGCGCGATCCTCCCCCATCCTCTCCATGTGGCCAAGCCAACGCAGTCTTGCGGCCTTGATCTCTCCCAGAATATTGGGTTCGGAAATAAGCTGTTCCACCTCCTCGGTCTTTCTCCTCTTCCACATGCCGTCCTCCCCCTGTGTTGCCCCAGAATTTTCCGGAAGATCTTACGTTCAGCGACCAATAACTTATTCTCCTCCTTAAGTGTCAGTGTCCAAGCCTCACATCCATACATCAATCTTGGTTTTCCTGCTTATCAATTTGGACACCAACACCTTATGGAGCGCTGCACAACACCTAAGCGTATTTTGTATCCGTATTGTATTGTATAGAAAAGAATATATTTTTATTGCGTAAAATGTGGTTTACAATATATCTTAATTAACATTTTCACACAGGTTCACACAATTTGCCAGAATCTGGCATGCAATAATTTATAATGATTTTATTAACATCGATAAAATCAAAAATAATAATTATATTTCAATAATTCAGAACAATTATCATCATCAAGGGTCTCAAATCCTCCTCCTACCTACCTCCCCGAGCAGGTGCTTACTTTGTTAGCGGTCATTTTTAATGCTTGCTTTGACCATTGCCACTTTCCGCGTGGAAAGAAGCCATAGTCATAGGCATTCCTAAACCGGGAAAGCCATTAAATGTAGCATCATCCCACCGCCCGATAAGCCTCCTCAAGGCACTAGGGAAACTATTCGAGAGAGTTGTACTCTCATGAATGAAAGAACATCTCTTCAAAGACGATGTTCTTATTCCCCATCAATTCGGCTTTCGTCCCAAACACAATTGCCCCCGACAAGTCCATCGTATAGTTGAATTCATCCTCGATGGATTCTACCCAAACGTCTTCTACGACGTCGCCAAGGCCTTCGAGAAAGTCTGGCACGAAGGCCTTGTATACAAGCTATACAAGCTTGGTCTCTCCGATCGACTAGTCCGATTAGTAGCGACCTATCTAAAACACCGTACCTTTCGGTTCAGACACGAAGGTACATCGTCTTCCCCACGTCCACTGAAGGCCCGCAAGGCTCTGTACTCTCTCCCCTCCTCTATACAGGCCTCTATATGTCCCAAAACTCGACGTCAACCCGGAATCGGGTGAAAAGGCAGGTCATGCTGGTTGGCAGAAAAATATTTAAAAACATATATTATAAAACATATTTAAAAACGAACATTTGCTGTAGTAAAAATAGTTGTATTGGTTCATTAATTAATTTTTAAAATTATTGTAAATTCAATAAATATACCTTAGTATAAAAAAAATTGTATTAATTAATATTAAAACTTTTACAAAAAAAATGGCACCTATTCCAATGCATACACTAAGAGAACTAAACTAAATTTAGTGAACAATCTGTTTAAGATAGACAAGCACACGTACAATTGAGTTAAATTTTATCAGTGTGTGCATTGGAATCGGCTCCCATGTAAAAAGCAATAAGCTTTGCCATTTTGATCAAGTAACAAAAATTTGTTAAAAACTGGGTTTTAAAGGAAAAAAAGGTTTTTGTCAACGATAGCAGCTACAATTTACCAAGTATCATACCATTCTGGAATCCTTACTAAATGCGCCAGCTTTTGACATAACTTGCCATACTCGCGTAGAACTTTTTTTTTCAATACAGTCAGTTAAACCTAGGCGACTTTTTATTTTTAAATTTTTTCTAAGAGATAAGTCCTATTTTTTATGCAAGCTTAAGCAGCTTGTTTCAAAATTTTGATTACATTTTAGTGAAGCATTATTCAGGGTTACACAGCAAAAAAAAAATGGGAAAAAGTAAAGATTTGTGGCAACAGGACTGAAAAGTCTGTCGCAGGGTGTGCAATATTGCGTTTTTTTTAAATGCCTATAATTTTGAAATCATGCAACTTAGATTTTTTTAAATATTTTTCTGCCAACCAGCATGACTTGCCTTTTCACCCGGTTCCGGGTTGACGTCGAGTTTTGCGACACCCTGTATATCGTACACAGACGATATCCCCGTCCCCGACAATAGGGTACATCTGTCCCTCTTCGCCGGCGACACGGCAATCTACGCCAAAGGGCGAAGGCCACCGATGGCCAAGCTCCAAAAGGCGGTGAACAAGCTCGAAGCTTGGTTCAAACTGTGGCGCATCGAAGTGAATCCGGAGAAGAGCTTCTTCAGGCCTTCCCGGCTACAGGTTCTCCCAGGGGGTGTTTAGCACGTATGCGCCTACGTCTTTTTTTGGCGAGTCGTGCATAACCAGTCCTGCCGGCCGGCTGGTACTCATGAGAGTTCACCTCCTCCCTGCCAACCGCTATACCGGAGTGTGCCCATTTCCTTTGCGTTGGGCGCAAATAAAAAGTGTTTGTATGTATTTCCGCTAACTCCTCCTAAACCACTCAACGTAATTTGATACGGTTTTCACCATCACTAAGAGAATTTCTTCCAAAAGGTTTAATATTTGCCATACCCACATGGGTTTCATGATGTAAGTACAGGAATGATAAAAGTATAATTTTACAAAGCAAAGGTGCATGCTGCGCACCCCGTCCCCACGGGGTATCGCTTCCGATGAAACGACTTGCATGACCCAGAGACTTGTACAGTTCCGATTCTTTGGTCTTAGTTCTCACATATATCACGTTCTCGAAAGTTTGTCCCTGCGCCTCATGAACAGTCATAGTGCCATAACCCTTCCAAACCAAATCATCCTTATCCGATTGAAATAGAGACAAATAAACGGTATTCGAGAGTTTCGGTATTTCCTTACCAGAAAATCTCTCTTCTTACAGATTTCATGATTGTCGAGACTGAGTAGAATCCCTCGTAGTAACTTCTCAATATTTTCGTCACGTCCACTGGACATCTATGCGTCCGTATCAAAGTCTCCGACACGCTGCAGTAGACCTTAGGCAAACAAAACCGCACCACCGCCACATGATCTCTGTCTATATAAAGGTGCGTACGAATTAGAGCAGCTCAGCCCGAGCCATGCTCGCCGCGCGCGGCGAGATGCTCACCCCGCGCAGCGAGGCTGCTCAGCTGCGCATTTGTTTGTGCGTTGAGGCAACGTGCTCGCGGCGAGCCAAAAATGCGCCGCACAAACAAAATGGCGTCGGACGCGATTACAGCTGCTGCCGCTTTTATAATTATTCATCGTATTATAAACAAAAAGAAGAGAAAAGCACCTAGATGGTGGATGAAACAATTATATAAGAATCGCAATGAATATGGTGTAAATTTACTAAATCAAATTACATTCGAAAATCAGCCAAATGAGAAAATTAATTTTCATCGGATGTCCAGCCCAGACTTTGAGCATTTATTTTGTTTAGTGGCACCAATTATCCAGAAAAGGCAAACAAAATTTCAAAAACCAATATCTGCGAAAGAAAGATACATGATTACCCTTCGTGTTCTGGCTACTGGTGATTCATATACCAGCTTACAATATATGTTCAAAGTTTCCAAACAATCGATTAGTACAATAGTGCCAGAAGTATGTGAAGCCATTATTGGTGTACTAAAGGAATATATAAAAGTAAGTAGAATTAAAATACATTGTTTATTCATTTATGCTTTTATTAGATATGTAAGAAAGAAAAAAAAATGTACGTACCTAGCTACTTCTATACGTATATACATCCATCATCATGAAAAGATATTAAAAATAAAAACAATCTGAACCTAGACACTTCCATAGGTATTTCAATCAACATCAAAAGCAATTTCAAATATTCTGTAAGTACTTAGAAACATCTATAGGTATTTCAATCATCATCAAAATAATTTAAATAACATTCTGTACCTAGACACTTATAGGTATATGATCAAAAGAAATTAAAAAACTCTGTGCCTAATTACTTGAGGTATTTTAATCATCACTGTCCATAAGTTGTGTTGTAGGTAGTGGTGTTGTAGGTAGTTGTGGTGGTGGTGATGGAGGCATTGGTATAAAGGATTCAGAATACTGAGTCGATAGTCTTGAATTACTGGGAGCCGGTGGTGGTGGTGGTGGTGGTGGTGGAGGAGTTATAGATTGAGATGTTACTGTCGATGGTTTTGCACTACTGGAAGCAGAATAATGTCCATATTGTGTGGCATTATATGTGTAGTAGCCCATTTCAGCCCGATAGAAAATATTATTTATTTCATGTTTTATATGTGCCACCATTATGGGATCATATTGTCTGAGCTCATTAGCAATATAGTTGCCATAATTAGAATATCTATCATCAGTTCCATTTAATATCGCATCACTTCTTTTAGACGTTTTTCTAAGTATGTCCATGGCCTCGTCCAGCATCGGATCTGCCTTTCTCTTTCCAGTTCTTCGGACTAAGGGTCTAGGTGGACTAGGTGGTTCCCTATTTGTGCTTTCATCATCAATAAGCACATTATATAAGCACGTTTCCACTTGAGAGTTCTCTGCCTGAAAATAATATTTTTTTGTTATTACAGGTTCCAACATCAGAACAAGAATGGCTACAGATCGCTGCAGAATTTGAAGAAAAATGGGATTTTCCTCATTGCATAGGGGCAATAGATGGAAAACATGTAGTTTTACAAGCACCAATAAATTCTTCTTCAGAGTACTTTAACTACAAAAGCAACTTTAGTATTGTTTTGTTTGCGGTCACTGATGCTAATTATAATTTCCTGTATGTAGATGTTGGTTGTCAGGGCCGAATTTCAGAGGAGTGTTTAAAAACACAAAATTATACGAAAAATTTGAACAGAAAGCATTAAATTTACCAGACCCAAATATTTTGAAAATACCATATCAAACCAAAGTACCATATGTACTAGTGGGCGACAAAGCATTTAGTCTCAATTACTATACAATGAAACCTTTTCAAGGCACTCCAAGTAGAGGTACTATCGAAAGAATCTTTAATTACAGATTATCACGTGCTCGAAGGGTAGTTGAGAATGCCTTTGGTATCCTCAGTGCTGTATTTCGAGTTTTAAGAAAACCGATATTATTGGAACCTATTACAGCTACAAAAATTGTTCTGGCTACACTGTATTTACACAACTTCTTACGCAGAAATAACGACAGCTCTGTAAACCTGTATACTCCTCCTGGAAGCTTTGACTCTGAAGTAAATGGTCAAATAATTCCAGGTAGATGGAGGGAGGGCGGGCACCAGAGACATAATTTCACTTTTGCCTGTTCGTAGTGTGCCCAGACGTGCCCGGCAAAGTGCTGAAGAAATACGCTGGCATTTAGCTAGACACTTTACAACAAATGGTGCCATTCCGTGGCAAAACAATTATTAGATTATGATTATATGATTGACAAGTACTCACATCATTTATTATCACCATTGGAAATGTATCTCTTGAATCACATGGATCATCCTTGTCCGAAAGAAAATAAAAGTATTCGTATGCCACTTTGATTTGTATATGCTGTCTGTTCCTTAAAGAAAATGTACATCACATTAACATTTTATACTTTTAATGCTATTGGTTAGTTTAGTATAAGCAATAAAGTAAATAAATACATATTTTTACCTGATCCTGTTATTTGACTCTTTTTTTGTCGTGACTTTTCTCTTCTAAATGACCCCAAAAGAGCAGACATTTTTTTCTTTACTTCACCTATATCTTCAACAATCATCTCCGATATTTTCTTCCAAGCGTCTTGTTTAAAATTTTTGTTATAATAATTATTATTTTTTAGATCCCATAACACTTTTTCCTTCTCATATAATTGTATTAATAGAATACATTTGTCATTGCTCCACACCATATTGTTTATTACATAAGTTTTCCAA
Organism: Blastobasis adustella; assembly: GCA_907269095.1. NCBI lineage: Eukaryota > Metazoa > Arthropoda > Insecta > Lepidoptera > Blastobasidae > Blastobasis > Blastobasis adustella. The sequence goes on from OU026132.1 coordinate 8,792,173, forward strand.
ATGACTTAACTAAGCTTACTTAAGTTTTCAAAACACAAACTATGTTTTTCAAAACACTGACCCTCACTCCAAAAGAAAAATCAAAGTTGAGTTGAGTGTCCATAAACAATACGCGCGCGCGCCTTCGTACTTTTTTTTTTCGAGGCTCGGATACACGTCCAAACTCGCGAGGCACGCACACCGAGGCACCTTTGAGCACGGACTAAAAACCGACAGCCGGCGGCTCGCGGCGCACATGCTCACGGTGCGCCGCGAGCTGTGCGCGAGGCGCGTACGAATTTGAGCAAAAGGGCGAGCCGTGCGTGCCTCAACCTGAGGCTGCCTCTAATTCGTACGCACCTTAAGGTATCTGATATAAGTCACCTATCAGGACCAGTTCTTCGCATCCGGTCATCGCGGCAATGTAGCCCAGCGCACCAGCGTAAATCATCAATGCCTCATCCACTATGACCTTCTTGAACGGTCTACCCGCGTCCCCGTATGCGCGAACGTCTGTCAATCCGTTCACCAGCTTTAAAAAAAGAAAGTGGCTGTCAGAATCAATTTATTCTTACTGTTTATGAAGGATGATAACCTACCACTTGTTAATTAATCATAATATCACAGAAATTCTAAAGCATTTCAGAACAGGAGTTCGAAACATAACATAAACATAGTTTATTTTGCAACAAATGCCATATTAAAAGTAAATTTTCTCAAAATAACCATTAATGATCAATTGTGCAGATTATTAGAAAAACATCTACATTTTATTAGCTTTCTAACAAGGTATGAAACACTTAAATAACTTGACCAGTGGCAGAAAAATCTTAATGACAAAGAGAGAATTGGTGTTATGTCAAAATGCATTTGAGGAAAAATATGCATCACTTTTAAATTAAACTATTGCTATTATCAAAAACTCTTTATTTTAATTTAAAAAACATACATGTATCTCTCACACTAATGTTCATTTTCCACATGGCTTACGCATTCGCTTACGTAAATACCAGGGACCTGCTGGATTGAACCATGGTTACACATTTAGTTGCCTGCATGTGCAGGTTTTATCACGATGTTTTCTCTCACAGTAATGTAGACGACACACGAACGAACTTAAAGTACGCGGTTTTTTAGTTCGCGAACTTATCCAGCTTAAAAAATCAGTCGCAACAGAAAACCATAAAGTTTATTAAACTTAAACAAATTTTGTGCACTAAGCACTATTAATGGTGTCATCTCGCTCATACTTAACCTAAGTGCGAGAGAGACGGTAAGATAATGTGTTGCCGACGTCACAGGCAGGTAACGAAACCCCAACCCATTTGCTATTGTTCTCTGTCCCTACAATTGCATTCTTAGAATTGTACACCCGGTTCGTTTCTAATCGTGATTTTCTGAGAATAATACGACTTAGTTATGATTGTTCTACATTATTAGAAAGCTAATAAAATGTAGATGTTTTTCTAATAATCTGCACAATTGATCATTAATGGTTATTTTGAGAAAATTTACTTTTAATATGGCATTTGTTGCAAAATAAACTATGTTTATGTTATGTTTCGAACTCCTGTTCTGAAATGCTTTAGATTTTCTGTGATATTATGATTAATTAACAAGTGGTAAATTATCATCCTTCATAAACAGTAAGAATAAATTGATTCTGACAGGCACTTAAAAAAAAATAAAAATATTAAACTAGAAAAAATAATTATTGCGAAAAACAACTTAAATATTAAATATTTCAAAAATGGTTCACTTTTGCATAACACATTATAGGGTTCAATCAATTACAAATAATAGTACCTACCCCCTCCTGAGACGGTAGCATCTAATTACCAGTAACCCTGTATGTGGGTAAATCGATATTCGTACTATTTATAATGTGATAAGGTAGATGTGTTTTTGGCTCTTTGTCCTGCATTAAATGTGTTACCGAACGGACGTGTTCCTTATTTCATCTGGGAAACCCCAAATTCTTTATTGGCGACGTAGAGTGGATAATATTCACGTGTTTACGAGTGAACATCATTAGTAACGTAAATAACCCAATCAAATAAGAAAGTTGACTGAAAATGTCAGTTGGAAAAATTGGACCCTTTGACCTGGACGGAGACAAATGGGAGTCATACATAGATCGCTTGGAACAGTATTTTATGGTAAACGGAGTCAAGCCCGAACTGGAAGTGGCCACGCTAATCACCGTCATCGGAAGCGACGCGTATGAGATGATGGTAAACCTGTGTACGCCGGCGAAACCAGCAACAAAAACCTACACCGAGCTGGTAAACCTCATGAAAGGGCACCTTAACCCGAAGCCGAGTGTGTTGGCGGAGAGATTCAAGTTCCGGCAGCTTAAACAAAAGAGTGACGAAAGTGTTGCAGACTACCTCACGCAGTTAAAAAGATTAAGTAAAAATTGTGGGTTTACGTCGGATAGTTTAAAGGAGAATTTAAGGGACCAATTTGTTTGTGGGTAAGTAAACGAGGATATTTGGCAGCGGTTATTTACGGAGGACGATGATATAACGTTCGAGAAGGCGTTCTAACTCGCAGCGGCTATGGAAGCAGCCGAAGTAAACGCCGCTATGGTGGACGGCGGGGCCAGAAGGCCGGGTGACAGCGCATCATCGGCGGTTACATCGGTGCATATTAACTATAACGCACGCTCAGCTGATCGGCGCGGAAACCGGTCCGGCCGCGCTTCGGGCGGCGGCGGCGGTAGCAGCGAGAGTACGCGTGGGACACGTGACTCATTAGCGAGCGGCAAGACACGGCGTTCATTTGCACCATCCAGGGAGGTAGCCACAAGTTGCAATGTTTGCGGAGCTAAACACGATTCGGAAGCGTGTCGATTTAAGAATTACGTGTGTCGAGTGTGCAATCGGACAGGACACTTGAAGAAGATGTGCCCGAAAATACGGAATCGGCAATCCTTCTACAACGTGACAGAGCAGATTGTAGGTACCTACGTCACAGACAGCGACTGTGACTCAGGTAAATAACTTTTCGTTACAAACGACTAATTTTAAGAATTTTGGGCCATATACCGTAGATGTAATTGTTGAGGGTGTCAAGTTAAATATGGAGGTAGATACAGGTAGTGCCATCTCTTGCATAAATGAAGGTTGTTATAGAAAATATTTTTCGCATTGTAAACTGTTAGATAGTGATTTAGTTTTGCGATATTATACTGGTGAAAGTGTAACACCAATGGGAAAGATAGTACCACAAGTAGAATATGGAAAAAAATGTAAACAATTGAGGTTGTATATTGTTAAAAGCGGCAAAACAAACTGTTAGGTAGGTATTGGTTATCTGAGCTAGGGATAAATATTCCCCAACCGTGTTACTCAGTAAATGAGGTGTTTGACTTCGGATAATTCAGTTCGAGATACTGTGAAGTGTTTGATGGTGGTCTCGGACGGTTCACTGGTGGCAAGGTAGGGTTCCATCTGCGGCTAGGCGCCCGGCCCGTGTTTCTGCGCGCGCGGCCGCTCGCGTGCGCACTGCGCGAGCCCGTGGAGCGCGCGCTCGCGCAGATGGTCAGCGACGGCATCCTCACGCCGCACAGTGGGCTAAAAATCGACCTTCATAGGCATAGGCAACTCAACTTTTTATGTGTCGGTTTAATGGCGGAAATTGCTTCCATGAGCTATAACTATTATATTTGGGGTGAGGAAATTTCATCAATATCTGTACGGCAGGAAGTTCATTTTGAGAACAGATCATAAACCATTAGTCACCATTTTCGGGGACAAAACGGGCATTCCAGTGATGGCAGCCAGCAGGATGCAGCGATGGGCAGTCATTTTAGCGGGATATGACTATAGTATCGAATACGTACGCAGTAATAAGAATGCGGCCGATGCCTTATCACGGTTACCGGTAGGTAGGGAAAAACAACAGATGCAAGAATCTACATATTTAAATTTCATACAATATTTTTTACCTGTCACAAGACAAACAATTCAAAGTAGTATAGATAAGGACATGATCCTTAGAAAAGTATCTTTTTATGTACAATCAGGTTGGCCTAATAAGTGTGATGATGAGAAATTAAAGCCCTATTACGTACGTCGGAATGAACTATACATAGACACAGGATGCGTAGTGTGGGGTTATCGCTTAGTCATACCAGACGCCGTGAGAAAATCGTTACTACAGGAGTTACACGTAGGTCACTTAGGAATCGTTAAAATTAAGAGCATAGCTCGTAGCTATATGTGGTGGCCCGGTATCGACGCCGACGTCGAGCGGACGTGTGCGGAGTGCGAGACGTGCTCGCAGTAGGGCGCCGCGCCGCCGCAGCCCTGGCCCTACACCACTGAGCCCTGGTCGCGATTGCATTTAGATTTCTTAGGACCATTTCATAATAAAACGTTTTTAGTACTCATAGATTCTACTACCAAGTGGTTAGAAATTTTTCCAATGCAAAGAACGACCGCGAGTGCTGTTGTTAAAGTACTTAGGGAGACATTTGCACGGTTTCGTCTACCAAAGGAAGTAGTGTCAGATAATGGTCCACCTTTTACAAGCCAAGAATATGCGGAATTTATGCTTCAAAATGGGATTAAGTGCACATTTACTGCACCGTACCATCCCGCTTCCAATGAAGCCGCGGAAAACGCGGTTAAGTTGTGTAAAAGGGCGATTAAGAAAGCGATGAGAGACGGTAATGACAGAGGCGGCATTACAAGCCTATTTAATGGCGTATCGAAACGTGGAACATAGCTCCACAGGCCGCTCGCCAGCAATGCTGTTACAACGTAGGAATTTACGCACTAGACTAAATCTATTAACCGGGAATAGACATTTGGAACGGAACGTACAAAAAGTACAAAATAGGCAAGTTGTTAACGCGGGGGGAACGCCTAGAAATTTTAAAGTTGGGGCGTATGGGCTCGAGATTTTACAGGAGGGAAGTGGGTGGATGGTCGCATAGAAAGTAGGTTAGGGTCACGCAACTTTGTAGTTAGTAAGGAGAGTGGTCCACCTATGAAAAGACATGTTGATCAAATTAAACAGCGACGTAGTCGTAGTATGGGTATACCATCTGCAATCAATCTGAGTTCTTCACCCGAGAAAAATGCTCATGTTGAGAGTGAGAGTTCCACTGTGTCTGAGACCAACGAGGAGGACGTTGGAAAGGATGCTAAGATGGCCGTCGATAGCGGCAGTAAACTCACATCGAAATACGAGGAGGATGCGGTACCTCCGGTTGCAAACCCTGACGAGGCCCCACCACCCCCAGTGAACCGGCCGAAGCGCAACAGGAAACCTGTCAGGCGTTATGGTTTGGAATTTGAAATTGATTAAATAATTATAATATTGTCTACGAATACCTAAATAAATAAATTTGTTAATTACATTTGTATTTCACAATCGGCTATGTGTAAAGCATAGTTACAAAATTGATCGATTGTATACTGTTAATTTATGGTGGAGGTGTAATATATGTGGGTAAATCGATATTCGTACTATTTATAATGTGATAAGGTAGATGTGTTTTTGGCTCTTTGTCCTGCATTAAATGTGTTACCGAACGGACGTGTTCCTTATTTCATCTGGGAAACCCCAAATTTTTCAGGGTTCCGTGATTTTGCAGTTCGAGATGCAGTAGCTTCTTTCCCACCAAATTCCTACCTTCTCAGGCGTATATCCATAATTGATCTAGATTTTCTAATATGTATATATATTCAGCGCCGTATCGAACCACCCTCGTGGATACACCGTGCGTACGGGTACACAATCTAATATGTCAAGATATGATAATAAATAAATAAAAGTTTATTTATTAAATCTTATGGGATACATTTACATTAAAATTTAACGTCTAGAATAATATGTTTAAAGGTAATTAATAATAACTAAGTTGCCTAAACTAGGATACCCTGTGTTTCAGGCGAAAAGTACAAAAGGCGAAAATTTTACATGGAATAATTACTAATTATACAGAAGTAATCACAAACTAAAATATATTTTTATTAAAATATATATTTTTATTAGATAGATCATCATCACAGCCCGTAACAGTCCACTGCAGGACTTAGGGCCTCTCCCACGAAAGGGGAGGTTATTGCCATAGTCTCTACGCTTGGCAGGCGGGTTGGAGATCGCAGTGTTAAAATATAATAATGGAAAATGCTGCTGCCCATTTTCCAGACTACGGAGACTCTTGATATGTTGCCTCGAAAACATTAGTCGCCTTGTACGACACCCATGAATGTAAGGGGTTGGTGCTATTCTACTCTGCCGGACACCACACGGCCGTTTTTAGATAGATATTTTATACTAAATTAACCTAGAACTAACAGTAATTTTTCTGTATCTTCGTATGACATCTTTTGGAGAGTTTCTTGAACCATTTTCTTACAACTACTGTAACAGTTACAATAAAGACGTAATTTTCTATTTAATCTGTTGTAGAGAAGCGGTCCAAGGAACACGTAAAACCTTGATGAGAACGCATGTTTTGTTGCGTTTTGAGGGCAAACAATAATATAATAATAGTATTTACCTAGAGTAGCACGTACTTGGCTTTGGCCCGTAGGTGCTACTTAAATACCAGCTTAGGCTGAGAAAGTTTAAAAATAAACTTACGTAAATAATAATACTTATTGAATTAAGAAAATATTAAAATAATGTCATAAAGGTATCATTAAACCAAGTCAAAAAATATAAAAAAGTTTAAGTTCAAAATTCTAACTTCAAAATTACAATTGGATCGGAAATTGTCATTGAATTAAAGTATTATTAAATCATGTCACAAAAAATTATAAATGTAAAATTTAATCGAAAAATTTGACAAGAGATAAAACTATTACGAATTACTAATCATGTCAAATTATTTATAATCAGTCATACCTTAAATTTCCTATACATTAACTACCTATTTATATTCTAAGAATTCCTTGACACTATAGAAACACCTTTCGAAATGTCAATTTTTTATCATTTTCTTGAACTTGTTAAATTTTTGCAGTTTCAGCTCGCCTGGCAGTTTGTTGTAGACTTTGATACACATAATGTAGCTGTTTTTTGACGTAGTTGCTAGCTTTGTCGCAGGTATGTATAGCTTGTCCTTATAATGGCTTCTCAAATTTTTTCTTAATTTGCTTGGAAAAAATGTCTTTGCTTATGAACAAATGTACATATTTCGCCTATGTAGATACATGGTAGCGTCAGCAACTTAAATTTGCGAAAGATTGGTCTACATGATTCTATTTGCTGTAGTTCAAAAATGGCTCGTATGCAGCGCTTTTGTGTTACGAAGGCTTTATCAATATCAGTTGAGTTACCCCATATAATTATACCATAGCGAAGTATGGAATTTATACATATAGCCTTTGTAGGCAGTTATTGCCGCTATACAGTTTGGCTGACTCTTCTGCAAAGAGCTGCAAAGAGCAAAGGCAAAATCATTTACTCTTTCGCATATTCCATGAACGTGTTGCTTCCAGTTGCAATGGCTGTCGATGGTCATACCCAGAAATTTTATATTATTGACTTCCACAATTTTACATCCATCGAAATTGATGTTTAGTTTTCTAGGTTTCCCGTTAAAGGTGTAAAATTATGCAAAGTTCAGTTTTAACCTGCCCGAGCACACATGCTACAGTAGGTACATTTATTCAATTTTCCATAAACAATAGATATAATAACAATGTCAAATAATTCAATTCAATACTTATGTCAATTAATCAAATAGAATAATGTCAAATAATTCCATAAATTCATCATAACCATGTCTCCATACACAATCTAATAAATTAACAAATCAAGTTAAAGTAACTATAAAAACAATGTCAAACAAACACCTACTTAATATTGGTAATCATACTGAATCTATTAGACAGGTACAGTAGACAGCAAATGGTTGCAATAAATCTATTCGACAAGTAATAGTCGTAAAGTGGTGGCTAATAGGACACTCGCACTTACCTGCCACGGCGCTCAGGATGGTGTTGCGACTGTCGCAAATTCTATTCAGACAGAGAGACTACTTTTATTGCGTATGATCGCATAAAAATCATTACCTTTTATTTTATTTTTAGGGCTATGTCCCAAAATTTTCTTTTAAAGTATATGTCTAGGATATATGACAATTGCAACAGAACATCGAGCGCGATAGCCTCGACGAAGAGAAAAATTTATTTATTTTTCCTCCCAATAAATTTTACTTAATCACGCTATTAAATCATTCTATTGGATTTGTATCTCCATTCTCGAGTAAACTTGTTGGTTTGTAAAGGAGTACAATAATTGATTTTATTCGAGACCAAAATGGAGTATTATGTATGAAAATGGAAGCTACTTTGTGCCGTTTTTTCTTTAGTGCAGTAATAATCTTTGCATCGTTCACGGTTTCTAAAATCATGGTAAATGGAGTTCTGTACAGCGTATTGGATGCTCATGGTTTTGACTTCTGTCAATGTCTTTGTGCTGATAATGTGTATTTCGTATTTTTCGTTAACATCCTCATTTTGTTGCACATGTTACGCAACAAGTGATTTCGACACTAAATTTTTTGGACCGTATGAGATTTGTACGGATTTCGTGCCAGTATCTGCGACTAATCTCCCATAGCTAAGCTCATACATTTCCTAGAACTTTTCAAATCCTTGGGTAATAATTTCGGCTTCTATGCCACTTAATGACCCTCAATAATTTTTATAACAAACATATTCTGGTGTTGTATAATTCTTTTCAATACTTGTTTTTAATTCGCCCGATTATAGCTGTGGCACCGTACAATGCTTTGTAATTGTTACCGTAAGGTCATTCCGTATGGACGTCTTACTAGAAAAAGTGTATTTTACTAGAAAATATGTAAAAGATATTCCACATCAATATGCATCCAAAAGTGAATTAAATTATTGAATGAAGAATTGAATGAATTAAAGTGGTTTTGTAATGTAATATATTGGGAAGCAAGGAAACAACGGTGCATAGCTCGTTTGTCGAGTACTGAGGCGGAGTATCTTGCAATCAGTGATGTACACCGATGTAGTGATTTACGTGATGTGAGGTCTGTTCAAAAAGTATTGCGAATTTTGAATTTCCGCGTTCTATGTATATTTGATTTTTGATTTTTTTTCTAGCGTTATGCTGGTACTGATGTCCCTTACTTATGCTCACAAGGTCGGCCATTTTGAATGTTTAGTTAATTTTTGACAGCTGTTTTGCTTGGGTATGTTTTGGCTCGTCTTCGAGTTTTGTCTATTCCAAAAAATGAATCATCAATGAATGTGTATCAAATTTTGTGTAAAAAAGAAAACAAAGTGCGCGGACGCAGTCCGAATGTTGACTGTGGCGCATGGTGAAGTTACCTTGGACCAAAGCAACGTTTATCGGTGGTACAAAATGTTCTCAGAGGGCCGAGAAGATGTGAAGGACGAACAGCTTGCTGGACGCCCAAACACGCCAACAACAGACGATTGCAGGGCCGTGATGCACCATGAGTTCTTGCCACAGGGTAGTACGGTCAATAAGGAATATTACCTGCAAGTTATGCGCAATTGGGGCGAAGCAATCCGCCAGAAACGCCCGGATTTGTGGAAGTACAAAAACTGGCTTTTGCACCATGATAACGCCCCTGCTCACACATCGTTGCTTGTACGCGAATATTTGGCCAAAAACAACACAGTAACGGTGCCGCAGCCACCGTATTCCCCAGACCTAGCCCCCTGTGACTTTTTCCTGTTTCCAAAACTGAAGAGGCCCATGAAAGAACGACGGTACGCCACGATTGAAGAGATAATGACGGTATCGAAGAAGGAGCTGAACAAGATGACAAAAAAATATTTTTTTAAGTGCTTCGAGGATTGGAAAAAACGTTGGCACAAGTGCATTATATCCAAAGGGACAAAATAGATATTCTTGAATAAATAAATAAATACTTTTTTAATATACAAAATTCGCGATACTTTTTAAACAGACGACGTATGTAAGGATCTTAAGGAGGACGAATCTTATTTGTTAAGAATTTATTGATGGAGATTACTGACAAAAATCATGATGTAACTGTATACAATGACAATCAAAGTGCACAGAAATTATTGCTAGTCAAATAATATGTGCAAACGAAAACAAAGCATATAGATCAGCGATACCATTTTGTGAAAGATATGATTCAGACTGGTAGTATTAAAGTTGAATGTTCGGCGACAGATCTTATGCTTGCGGATGGATGTGTTTACGAAAACATTATGATTACTCAAATGCCACAGGTTTAGCCGTCGCTGTACTCCCGGTTTCCGAACACTCAGGAACCATCAAATCATATGCCCTTCTTATATAATTCCAGCGACCATTTCCGGTGTAGCAGTCCTTGATAATGGATGGAACCGAGGTGTTCCCCTTGAGGATGGAATGTTTAATCTCTGTTTGAGAGAACCCTGCAGTCCCAAGGGTTACTTTTAGGAACCGAGATCTTTTGTTCCTGCTCTGCAGGCGCACACCAATTTTGAAAATCTTTGTCATATCTTCTAACACATCCTTTAGAGAGTTATCCACCTGTGACCCCTGGCGATCTTCTTGCGGCCGATTAGCGGTTCCTTCAATGGGCCCTAATAGGAAAATGTTCCCATCGGGATCTTCCTTAACCTCCAGACTCAGGTGCATTCTCTTATTGAGACAATTTACCAAGCTCTCCAGAGCGCAATAAGATCCTTTGTTAGCTATCAACCCTTCTGGATCCAGACACTCCCATAATAATTGGCGGCTGCTGCATCTTGTTTCCGGAGCGACTGTCTGAGAGTATACTGCGATGGTCATATCTTTTAACATCCGGGTCTCGTCACTGGTCGGATCGAAAGATTCTCCTTCGTCTTCAGATTTAGGTTCCTGTACAGTCCCCATCCCATGATCTTATATTTTATACAGTCCGGTTGACCCTGTTGATGGTTTAAGTGGTGTAACTCGAGAGGGTCCTGGTTTCTGTTCAAACCCCATATTGGCGGCAACCTCTTCTGCTAACCCTTCTATAGTCATACTTTCACAGAATGTAGCAGATTGTCCTTTCTCTTTCAGCTTATTGATCTGGTGAGACAATCTTGTTATATCTTGCCTTTGCTCGGGACTGTTGTTTTGAATAGCGTAGTTCTGTTGTGTACCTACACATTTTGTTAACCATTTCCACGCCATGGATTTATCCGAAAAACTCCCCCCTAGAGTTGAGGACATAATACATATCGATATATTTTTTTAAATTATGCATTTGGAAATAAATCTGTGTAATACAAATTTTAATAGCTTTTCTTGCAAAACGAATGATTTCATGATACATTTTGGGTATATTCAAATGTCTATCATTCCTTCCCGAAATTTCAAAACTGCGCATGAAAAAGGTTCAAGACGTCCACTTTTGCATCACTATCGGTCTAACTGGTGTAGGCTTTTCAAGAGTTCTCATAATGCTATACTGAGGTGACAACTTCGGGTCGATAAAATCGACAACTTTATTTATGTGAAATAAAAAAGGTAAAAATCAATTCTAACTACAATTTGGCAAGTAAGTCGTGAATAATGTTTTGGGAACTACTGCTCTCGCCTAAATTGGACACACTAAATTACTGACAAGTTCAAATAGTAATTTTATTCCTGTATGTGGTCCAACTGACTTGAGCTAGACATTGTTATTGTTTCGTTGTTGTTTTGTTTAAGTATTTTCTTAGTTTTTTACTGTGTGGGTCATTTTATTTCGAAATAAATGCAAAAACGAGAAAAGTAATATTTAGAGTTATTTATAGTTGTATGGAGTTTAGAGCAAATAAGTTGCTGTCCGATTTGGAAGATGTTTACCAGTACGTAACATATATCTGAATTTTGAAAATATTGTATGAAATGCAATCCTTTGGAAATCATTTGAATTGATGTAAAATTAATGTGTTTTGTAGTATTGTTTACATTTATTAGAGGTTACATAATGAATTGACAAATTATGGTATACAGTTATAGTTTTGATCCTTTTGTATTTATTTTTGGTAAATACGCATAATATACATTGATATTTATACGTTCAGGTGTACCTGAAAACGGTGCGGCGCTTGTGAACGAAGGTATTGTAGCACAGAGCTATATTATCCAGACACAGTAGGCAATGTACGACTATTGGTGGCTAGTGAAATGAAACCCAGGATGAGGGAAACTTGAACTTATATTATTAATTGAGGAGGATAATGTAAGTTTATTACGGTGGCTGGTGGAACATCGAGAGAGAAACAGAAGATAGATAACTGTTTGACATTACATCGTTCCCTGCATCAGTGTTGTTGTTAATAGTTTTATAAGAATAAATATATACCGGATTCTTATTTCAATTTCCAATACTTCCCCTTATTCTCAATCATCCACCATAATCTGACATTTGAAGTAGATGCTCAGTTGGACAGTAGGGGATTTATTGTTGCAAGGGCAGTAGTTCCCAAAATACAAAAAGTGTGTTATGAAAAAATAACTTCTGACCAACAAGAAATTCATACAAGTTTCTGGACACTAACAGACAACGAAAAAACGTTTTTTCTACATTAGCCATGTCAACAAAGTTCCTAAAAAGCGAGTCAGAACTACAAGCAAAAATAATAAGAAAAAATATTTAAATTAAACATTTACTATATTTCCTAGCTACTTTCCAAGTAAATAATGTTGAAATAAACGAATGTAAGGTTTTCTTAGCACTCTTGATATTAGTCAGAGAAGAATTAACTACCACTTTGCCAAAATTCAAAATAATAATACAAACATACCATGAGCGACATTGCGGGGGGAAAACAGAAAGGTTAAAAGAAGAACTTAACTTGGTAATAGAGCATATAAATTCCTTTCTGAGAATGGAAAGCCACTATTGTAGAGCTGATACTAACAGAGAGATTTAGAGGGAATATCGAATATAACAACTATGTTTTCGCTTTTTAAAGAAGCTCATCCAGAGGCCAGTACTATAAAATAATTTACTTTTATCAAAATCTTTAATAAGCTTTCACCGTCAAAAAAAAATTGATGTAATACTTGTAAGGAATTCAAAAGTTCAATAAACAATAAGAATACCAAGTAGCAGTAGTTTGCTTTAAAGCAATTGCGGAAATGTGTGATATCTCGGAATGACAAACCTATTTAGGAAATGTATAAAATGATTTGTATGTATGTATTTCCTAGGAGTACACAATTTCTAAATTGTAGTCGGAAATGTATATTTTGAGCATATATTGACAATACCAGGGGAAAATTCCAGTGCAGTATAGACTCTATTTTTACTAATAATAACATCCCTACTGAAAGTTTAAACTCTTAGTAAATCTGAAAGCATGTCTTCTGTGCACAATTAAATAAAGGATATAGTATCATTGTTTAACATTTCTCGACAAAAGTAATATCTCACATATGTACTTCATATGACACATATTATGAGTTCCTTGCATAGATGTAGATATACCAAATGCTAAAATATTGTAAGAAATTATGTGAAAATAAACGTGTGAGTACGTATGTTTATGTAACGTATGGTTTTTATAATCTCAAAGCAATGACATTGTTGTCCTAATGTTAGCATATCTATATTTTTGTTGACAAAGGAAACCTTTGAGTGCGAAGAATGCAACACTTCAAGAAATTTTAATGAATAGGTAAATTTGATGCCTTCATAGGTTCGTTTTTTCATCATAACTTCTTTGAGTGAACGGTGCGTATAACATACTTACCTACACAGTTGGGTGTACGAGTGCTAAGCATTGCGTAGCACTGAGCGCCACAGACTTTTAATACCAGTAAGTTTCTTTTCTTCATATCTATTCGGGGGGTCCTGTCTGTAGTACGTTTTTATAATATCTATGGGCAGATTATATGATCACTACGCTCTCCCTGCTAAAGATATAATGTTATTTTGATTATGTACATTTGTTCAATTGATTTAAATAGGTATATAAACGGTAGTTACGACGTAACTAAACTTATGTATAGAGAGACACATAGGTTACTTCATAAGTATTGCAGTTGGTTCTTGCTAAGGAACTGTGTAAGTAATTTGTCATAACTATGGTTGTGGAAAATAAACGTTTTTGTTTGGTTTTATGATGAGCCCGCAACTTTGTACGCAAATGGCAGAGACGCGCTGAGTAGATTTTTGTTATTTTGGCTTTTGTTTAGTAATGTTTTTGCTGTATGGATATTGAGACGTTGCCGGGTAAGCAACTTTTTTTGGCCCTGGTACCGAAGGTGCATCGACAACATTTTTAAATCCTTATTACCTGATCAACATCTCAATATCTATAGATACTTACCGATACCTACATAAACAAACATTTATATCTGTGACTGTACTACCAGTGTACCTATGAACCTGTAACCGCGATTAAAGCAATTTAAAGTTTCAATTTTGCATGTTCAATAAACAGTCTTGTTGCAATCGTGGCGGCAAACAGACCTTACTTTCGCATAAAAACAGCCCAGGTATGCACCGAACACTTTTGAAAATGTGCATCTATTGACCACAGCTCTCATTGTTTCTAGCAAGGGGACAAATATACGTACAGGCTGTCCGGTAATTAATGGATAGCCTTGAAATTTCTCATAGTATAACTTATCCCCTCTTATGGCCTTTTATAAAAAAACACAAAACAAAAAATATCATAAGTTGTACCCAAGATGTTATGTTCAATATTGTTTAAAAAAGAAAATTGCAATTTTATTCTAAAATTAATCCGACTAATATTTCCGATGACCACGTCGCCTTTGATGATGTGCCTTCGATGATCCCATCTCTCGTACTGTTGTCTGTGTTGCCGACTGTAACCGTATCTCCGATGACCACATCGCCTTGGATGATGTGCCTTCGATGATCCCATCTCTCGTACTGTTGTCTTCGCTGCCGACTGTAACCGTTTAGGTTTAGGTTTACGAGAATAATGGGCTCCCTTTTCCGCATTAGTTACGGCATGCTACTTTAGCCAGCCCAGCTCCCCCCAGAAGTCCAGCAGTGTTTTCGGACGCTCGCAGATCTCTCGGTGGGGCCCCGTTCCTAATGTGACTTTTACCCTGTGGTCCTTTTGTCCCTCACACTCCAGGATAACATGGGCCGCTGTTTCCTCGTCTACTAGACATCCCCTGCATAAAGGGCTGTCTGTAGCTCTTATTGTGAACAGTAGTTTGTTTAGGGGGAGGTGTCCTGTTATCGTACCAACTACTGTCCTGATTTCTGTCCGTTTGAGATCTAGCAGTTTATTGGTTAGTCTTGGTGATCGTTCGGTCACCACCAACTTCGACTGTCTACATCCTATTGTGTTTTGCCAACGCTTCGACCAGTAATTTCCATTCCAGATCCTTTTCTTGCTAGCTCATCGGCGGCATCGTTTCCCATCGAATTGCTATGACCCTTGATCCATTGTATCGTAACCCTGTTTGTCAGGGAGATATCCTCCAGTGCCTGGTAGCAGTCCAGGATTAGGGCAGAGTTTATACTGTTCTTTTCCAATGCCTTCAAGACCGACATGCTGTCCGATAAAATTTGGATGCCTTGGTCGCTAATACCAAGTCTCGTTACTCGCATGGCGGCCTGTGTGATTGCCACACACTCGCATTGTTTTCCCGCTGAAAAAATCCTACAAACCTTCTTCGTTTCGGGCACATAACCCACGAAGCCCTCCTGGAACGGACCTGATAATACGGCACCATGTTACTCATGATGAACTCGACGTCCGAGCCACCGGAGCGTGATAACATCTGACCGCTGCACTTCCTTCGCTGGTACTTCTTCACGTCAGCGTACACTGTCCGGCCGGTGGACGGCGTGTAGATGACATACATCTCGGTCTCGCCAAGATCGAAGTCCAGATAGGTCGACGGGTGGGTGGGTCGTCAGAGTCTGAATCGTCCGAGAAGTTCATATACATCTTTGCTGTTTCCCAAATGTATGTTAGCTTGGAGGCTGAAGGGATTCTTTCTCGAACGTTCGGCGTCTCGCGAAGGACTTCGGAAGAACGGTCTAGCGTCTTCCTTATAAAAATGGAAGCAAGATGACGTTGATCAGAGCTGGAGAATCTTCGGGCTTTGTATTATTGCTTGGAAGTTGAGACGGCACGAACTGACAGTATTCGCGACGGATATTCAGACGCAACTGTTCGTCTAAAATTGACAGGTTCGGTTCTCAAATTCGCGCACTTATTATATTTGGGTTTTTAAATAAATAACACGTTTATGTGAAACTTGTGCAGTACATTGTAGATTTTCAATCCTATCTTACTTCATTTCCTACTAACATTATCAACGCGAAAGTTTGTAAGGATATTTGTATCACGTAAAAGCTGATTACCGGATTTTCCTAAAACTTTGCAATATCGTAGCTTACACCCCGCATGTAATTTTTAACTACAACTAGCCAGGCACTGGACCGCCACCTCACCTGGTGGTAAGTCCCGAAGATGAAGATTGCCCGCCCACGAACAGCCTATAGGTTAGACTTTCGTAGTTATTCACTACACTTTCATCGCCCATGTTATCGGGTTTATTACCACGGTTAGTATTATTTTTACCTCGATATTTCGACGCAGTTGCATGCGTCATGGTCACGAGTAGACTACTCACTCCAGTCTACAACAGCCTATTCACTCTAGCCTTGAAGGCGTCCAGAGGGCTGAGTGTAAGTTTTGCCTCGGCTTTACTTTAGACTCATAATAATCATAATCATAATCATTTATTCAGTCATCACAGGTACATAAAGGTGGTAAAATAATAATGGTAGCGGCTCCATGATGCGCCGTAAAGCCTACTAAATATTACAAGTTGCATATGAACTTGATTGTTTATAATAAAACTAAAAAGAAATTTAAATAAATGTCAAATCACTAAAATTCAGTATGTCAAATAATTGAAATTAAATGTCTTAAGTTAAAATAATTAAATTACAATGACAAATAATAACAACTCAAATGTACTAATTATTCTATAAAATGTCAATAAAATATATAATGTCAAGTAATAATAATTCAAATTTAATCATTATTCCATAAAGTGTCAATAAAATATGTCAATTTAAATTATTAAAATAATTTCAAATAATTTCATCGCCCAAAAACAAAAAAACAAAAAATTAAATTTATTAATAATAATAATAATATATCCGGAATAGCCGGAATATCCGGAATAGCCGGAAAATACCTATATCAACATGCAGAAAGCCACAATCTTAAATACTTGTCGTATTGTGCGCAAGTTTCTTCAAGAAGATACGACCCGCAACCAAATTGAAAGTGAAGCACACTTGGAGTAATCCCGTGTACTTTACTTATATTACCGGTCACACTAAGTGACTGAGATAAAATAAAATAAACAAATAATAATAATAATAAATCTTTATTTCAGGCAATAGACCCATATTACAATTAAACCCATATTACATAAACATACAATAGTAAAAAATTAAATAAAAGTTACATGATCATGATTGCAAAATTATAACATTTTGATGTCATTTTCGATTCTCGGTCAAATGCAAAGTCATCCATCATTACTACCAAATAGAATGCTAAAATAGCCAAATGTCAAAGTTTTCTTAAATTAAGGTTAATTACTAAGGTAATCATTAATATTATAATAACATTTATCACTTAGCAAATTAGTTAAAAATACTTTGAAATTTTGAACATCTAAAGATTTTGCAAATTCTGGTAGATTGTTATACAGTTTGGGACCAAATTCAGTAATATTTTTACTCATCATTGCTGTTTTGCAGCAACATGTCTCTATCATAATGTTTCTGGGTCTGAGCTTAATGGAGTCAACTACAGGCTTTTTTTTAAATATGTTTGGGTTGCAATGCACGATATGCAACACTCCAATATGTACAGGCACGGAAATGTTAACAGTTTCATTGATTTAAAATGGGGCTGGCAGGAGTCTACAGGTTTGATGCCACACATTGCCCTAATACACCTTTTTTGAGCCCTAAACACAGTTTCCCTCTCAGAAGAGTTGCCCCAAAAAATTATGCCATATCGCAAAGTTTAAGTCACAAATCCATGATATGACATTAGGACTGTTTGCCGGTCTGCTACTTTGGATAACTTAAATAAGGCATATGAGAACTTATATATTTTTTTACATACGTCTTGTGAATGTGTTACCCATGTCATATTGTTGTCTACATAGAGCCCTAGAAATTTAACTGTTTGTGTTTCGGTTATTGTTTGATTTTTATGTATAATTTTTAGCGTGTCGGTCTTTTTTCTTTGTGTAAATTGCATTATATTAGTTTTTCAATATTAATTTTTAGATTATTCATGTCAAGCCAGTTTATTACATTATTTAAAGTATTATTTATTTCTAATTGATAATCAATGTCATTTTTGTGGTCATAAATATTGTACTGTCATCGGCAAAAAGTGTCATTTGATATTTACTTGATTTTACAATGTCATTAATAAATATTAAGAATAATAAAGGTCCAAAAACACTACCTTGAGGAACTCCATATTTAATAGTCTGGCTGTCAGAAATATAAGTTTCTTCCTCTTTGGAATCTATTGATATTTGTGTCAGTTTAGTATACTGTTTTCGACCTTCTAGATAGGATGCTACTAAATTTAAAGAGTTGCCGCGGAATCCATAACGCTCCAATTTCCACAGCAGCAGCTTGTGATCAACGCGATCGAATGCCTTTGACATGTCCATGAATATGGCACATGATGAAGACCTCTTATCCATGTGTGTAACAGCATGTTTAACTAAATCATATATTGCCATACTTGTCGTTTTATCTTTCCTAAAGCCATTTTGCTCCGTAATTAATAAATTGTGTTTTTCTAAGAAATTATAAAAAATTTCGTAGATTATCTTTTCAAAATGTTTTGATATAACTGGTAAAAGAGCTACTGGACGATAATTTGACATGTCACTTTCGTCACCTTTTTTGAAAAGCGGCACAACAATAGCCGTTTTCAGTTTATTCGGAAAGGTACCTGTAGATAAACATAGGTTTACCAAGTGACTTAAGGGATTGGCAATTAGATCTGCAACATATTTAACTGCCTTTGTGCTTATATCATCATAACCTACACTATTCGTATTCTTTAACGCCATGATGGTTTTGTATACGGACGTAGCTGTAGTTGGAGCCATGAATATTGAATATAAATTGTTTTGTACTTTAATGTCATAGTTTTTATTGTCATTGTATATTACATCATTATTTTGGTTTATAAAAAAATCATTGAATGAGTTTAAAATTTTTGTTGGCGACGTAGTTTCGACGTTCGTCATTCACCACAACGCGGGTAATTGGCTCTTTTGGATAGCTTCTCTTTGTACTATTAATAATTTTTCACGTCGCTTTAGATTTATTCTTAGAGGTATTTATATAATAAGCATTTTGTGACTTTGTGTTAATTTTATTATTTTTCTTAGTCTGCATGAATAAGATTTTAAAGCCACTTTAGTTTTGTCATCTTTCTTTCGCCGATAGTGCCATAAAGTTTCCCTTTTTTTTCTACAACATGATTTTATCCCTTTTGTAAGCCACTTTGGGTTTGTCATTATAGTTTTTTTTATTATTTTATAGGGAAAACATAAATCATGGAGACATTTAAATATATCAATACAATTATCGTATCCTTCATTAACGGCTGTACTATTAAACACGTCAGCAAAAGTTAAACATTTAACATATTTTCTGAAAATTATAAAATTTTCCTTACTGTAACCACGACGTTTAATAAACCAAGATTTTATAGCACACGTTTTTTGGTAGGACATATTAAAATTTGTGCAGCGTGATCTGATAGAGCCATATCTATTACTTGTGCTTTGGATCCCTTTACATTATGAGCAAAGTTATCGATGCAAGTTCCGCTATTGATTCTTGTTGCTTGTTTAATTTCAAGATTTAGGTTATGGCTCAGCAAATGATTAATAAATTCCCGACTTTTTGGAGTGTCTTTCAGCGTGTCTATATTGAAATCTCCACAGAGTACAATTTTTTTGTTTGTTTTGCAGTTGACTCTATTTAAACTTTGTTCTAAAATATCGTGGAAAATATTAAAACTAGTGTTAGGAACTCTATACATACACAAAATTATTAAACTATGATCACACAGTTCAATTGCGCAGACTTCAGTTATACATTGCACGGACAACTTCCCTATGTCTTCTAATACCTTATACCTAAGTCCATTTTTCACAATAATACATGATCTTTTTTTATCTCTTGAGTAGCTAGCTGCTAATGTGAAGTTCGGTATAGTTAAGAATGCTTCATTGTCTGGAATCATGTTGTGCTCGGTTATACATAAAACGTCTATACCCATGCTATGACCTGCTATCACACTTAGATTGACTATAAGGTCATCAACTTTTGTTAAAAGTCCTGATATATTTTGATGAAGTATTCGAATGTTATTGTAATAGAAAAAAATTATTGTTTTTAATTATATTTTGCTGTTTGCTGTCGTCAATGTCATCGTCTTCCTCACCTTTTGTGTTGTCATTTTTATTAAACTTATATATTCCGCTATGTTCTGATTATTGATACGATATGGATTATTTTTTGCACTCCTGTATTTTTAAATCTCCCAGTAACCGCAGAGAACATGTTCAGCTGTAGGTCTTTATTTGCATCAAGAAACATAGCGTATTCATATTTTGATGTACTTTGTGCAAGTATATTATTAAATATTTCTACTCGCCAATTGTGCAGATATGTGCCACATATATAATTAGGAGAGACTATTTTTACATTTGTTTCATTAGCCATAATTTGTAAGTTATTTTTAATTGAGTCCACCAACGCTTTGTAGTTTCCCGATCTTTTGAAATCCTCTTCACCGATCATGACAACAAAGTAATCACGCTTAGTTAGACCTGTAGCCTTTTGTTCCAAATTACTGGTTAAAATATCTACTCCCACATTTGGCGTTAGGTAGTGAAGCGTTTCATAGTCATCGTAGAAAATGTTTTGTTTTAGGTTTCGCAATATATTATATCGTATACTATTTGAAATTATGTATATCTTTGGTTTATCAACTCCGTCTTTCTTATTTATTGTTTGTTTGCTCTGTTTTTTCACCTCTTTCGTAGTTGTCATATTTGTGTCAGTCGTTTGTTTATTACTTTTTATGTCATTTGTGTTTAATTGAGTCTGTTTAGTATTTAGCTCATATTCTTCTGCATTTGTCTCTGTTTCATTACAACGTTCTATTACTTTGTAATCTATTAAAGAATTTCTTCTTTTATTTTTTGTTTTCTTTTTTATTGTTGGGGTGCGACTGATAGCATCTGCCGATACTGGAGACATATAGATGGCCTTTAAAGACTTAATCTGTGTATCAAGATGTGTTATTTGTTTTGTTAAATCCATATTCTGCAAAATTTGATTCTCGAGCTCGTTTTGGGTATTATTTAGTTGTTCTTTAAGCTTACTAATTTCCTCTCTTAAGTCATCTTCCTTGTTATTCAAACTGTTGTATGTTGATAAGTCAAAACTTCGAGAAGTGATATCTTCATCGACGGTATTGACAGATACGTTATTTATATTATCTTCTATATCATTTTGTGATTTCACAATCGAAATTAACTCCAGTGGGTGTTTTAGTTTTGTCAAATACTTCCTGTTCATTAGCTGTTGTTTGTGTCTTTTCTTTTATTGTTGTACAAAACTGACATTCCCATTTCGACTTTTGTGTACGTGACATTATATAAAATTTCTTTAATGTCAAATTTGCACATTCTGTGTCATAAAGTAAATTGCAATTAATACATGTCAAAAATTCTTGTCTTGTTATTAGTTTAAAACATTTGGAGCATTTTTTTATTTTTGGTGTCATTTTCGTGTTCTGATCTTCAAGTCTTTGTTTTAAAATGAATAAATAAGTGTCATGCGTGAAATGAAACGGATACTGTGGTCGGCGAGAACAAAACGCAATTTTAATTGTGAATGCTTCCGTAACTCGGCTGTCAGTTACCTTCTGTCAAAGCGCACGTCAAAAGCGTTTTTCTAACCTCCAATCAGCTGTTTTAATTTTGAAGATGTGTTGTGATTCGATAATATACTTTTTACCACGGTTTAAATATTGTATTATAACGTATATCTTATGGAATACCTGCCGAAAATTGTGCAGTAAATCAACGATTCCTTGTGAACCAAAATGTTGAATGGTTGCTCCTGATGTCACTGCACTTTTTAACACTGATTTTGTAAGTATTACTACTGGATTTCTAATTATTTTTCTAGATTTTTGAACAGCGGTTTGATTACGTTAGGACACTACGTTCCGTTCCGCGTTTGCGTTTACGTGAAAATTTGTATGGAAAAAATGTATAGCGCCATCTAGTGGTACGTAAATAAAGTTTCTTCTGATTATAATTACCACAAACACGCTAGGTATAAGTTGTGTCAAAATTCAATATTGGTAATTCCCGCTGTAAGCAAAGCGCGATGGATGAAAAAACAGCCTATTCACTCTAGCCTTGAAAGCGTCCAGATTATAATTACCAGAAACACGCTTAGAACAATTTACATCAAAATATAGATAGTTCCCGCTAAAAAAATCCTACAAACCTTCTTCGTCTCCGACGCATAACCCTCGAAGCCCTCCTGGTATGGACATGATAAAACGGCTCCATGTTTCTCATGACGAGCTTGACGTCCAAGCCACCGGAGCGTGGAAACATCTGACCGCTGCACTTCTGTCGCTGGTACTTCTTCACGTCAGCGTACACCATCCGGCCGGTGGACGGCGTGTAGATCACATACTTCTCGGTCTCGCCAAGATTGAAGTCCAGATAGGTCGACGGGTCGTCATAGTCCGAATCGTCCGAGAAGTTCATATACATCTTTACTGCTTCCCAAATGTATCTTAGCTCGGAGGCTGAAGGGATTCCTTCTCGAACGTTTGGCGTCTCGCGAAGGACTTTGGAAGAACGGTCTAGCGTCTTCCTTTCAAAAAATGGAAGCAAGATGACGTTGATCAGAGCTGGAGAATCTTCGGGCGTTGCTTTGTATTGTTGCTTGGGAGTTGAGACGGCCCGAACTGACAATATTCGCGACGGAGATTCAGACGCAACTGTATGTCTAAAATTGACAGGTTCGCTTCTCAAATTCGCAAATCTTCTTGAACTAGACTTTCGTCTACAACCTCTTCGTTGTCCGCGTTGTCATGTGCGATAATATCTTCATCTTCACCATGAGCGACAATAGACTGCTGTGTTATGTTCTGAGCATCCTGAAACTGCTCACTACAGCTATCGTTTCCATCATTGTTGATAATATGCTGTGTTTCATCAACAACTGGATTTTGTTTTCCATTACTTCTCAATGAATTTCTCACAAGACCTACTTCTATTACATTTTCCTGATCACAGCCCAGAAGTCTCTAGCGCTTTCTCATCAAAGATAACGTCCCTAGATCTGACCAATGAATTTCTTTCTTTATGCCAAAACCTGTACCCATCATCATTGTTATATCAGATCAAAATGCAACGTGTAGCCTTCTTATGCAGTGTTGGTATAATAAGCTACCTGCCTCTTTCACAATTGTGATAAAATGCAACGGGTGTGGAAAAGATGGGTAGCTAGTTCGCATAAAAATGTGATCAGAACGGTTCATAAATGCGGCTCGGGACCAGGGATAAGTGGAGAAATCTGCGATAGAAAAATTTGTACAAATAAAAAATTTATTGTTTTAAATGTCATAAAAAATAATCATCTTGGCGTTAAGTTCCCGGTTGTGCTCTCGAGCATCACAAGGGCCCGGGGTCCGCTTTGACCATGATCCAGGTTTTGGCAATCGGGTAATTACAGTGGAGCGACTACCATCTGACCTTCGTGACCCTGCTACCAGGGGAACCTGACCTGATTGGATCATGGTTACAAATTCAGTTGCCTGAATTTGCAGGTTTCATCACGGTGTTTTTCTCCAACCGTAAAAGCATCGGTTAGTATTCAACTAATGTACATAACTCAGAAAAGAGTTATTGGTACATGGCCGCAGCGGGATACGAACCGATTCGTACCTCTCCCTTACGAATTGGACACTCAACCGCCCGGCTACCAACGCTCTAAAATGTCCGTTTTAAATGAATGGGGAAAAATTACGCTACAGACAAAATTAAGGAATGGGAAAAAACTGGGATAGAAATTACGCTACAGGTAAATAAAGAACAGGGAAAAAGGACACTGGGAAGCAGTGGGAATGTGTTCCATCCCCTAGATGACACCAAGATTTAAAAAATTTATGGGGCACAATCCCCGCTGGGCTAATCTGAATATTGCCTGATAAACATAGACAGCCGTTGGGGTAACCATGAAGATTTCACCAAAAATTTCACCAACCGGCTATTCGCAGGTTGCGGTTGGACAATGTTAAATACTAATGGCACCTGATTACCTTCCAAGTGATTTTATGGACACCCAAATAATTGTCATTACCTTCAAAAGCATGAAGTTATCATAATTTGGAAGCAAATAAGGTAATGGCGTTCGAACCTGGAACTTCTCGTTTACAAGCCGGATCCCATAACCACTAGTCGACTGACTATAATATAAAGAGAAACTCCTTATTGTAATGCAGTTCGAACCTCAGTACCTCGGCGCAGTATCCGCCGTCGCACAAGGCATCAAACTAGAAGTGGAACACGTAAGATGTGTAAGATATGTAAATAATTTAATTACAATTTTATTTTTTGAATGAAGATGTTGTTATGTGTTATTTTACTCAAAACAAAATATCCAAAACATACGGGAATAATGTAGACTTTCGCATCCGTATCAGCCAGGATGTCGCCTCGTACGAAATCGTCCGGTAAACTCGTATGACCCTGATGGCAATGAGCGTTGAATATTGTCACACTGCGCCGGGCGCCTGACAGTCGATCTGACCATACTGGCGGCCAATAAAGCGCAATGGATCGTACTACACACGCATAGAGGAGATCGTTCCATGAGCGAGACTTGGAATCCGCTGTGGCCGACTGTAGGGCGATTGTGGCAGCTCGGTAAGCGGAGTACGCATTATATTTTTCGGCTTGAGTCGCCGCTCTCCGTCTTCTTGCCCGAGTGAAGAGCCTACGCGAGGCAAGACACGTCCTATGAAGGGCAGAAATGTGCTCCGACCACCAATACACCGGCTACTTTGAAGGAGACCTGACCCTGGGCACAGCAGCATCACATATTGTGGTCATGCTAGCTGTGAACTATTCCGTCTCTCTTTCGGTTATAGAAGGGTTTTCAAGGTGAGGTGCAGGTAGCCAATCAAATGTATGGGCCGCCGCAATCAATTTATCCCTGCCCAGCCGTTTAAGCGCCCAATATGCCTGCACACCGTTCCGTTGTGTTGCCGCAGCGATTAGGGATAACGGAGAAGATGATATGGAGGTAGTCAGACAGTGTTAACTAACACTAAGCACTTAGCTGATCGGTTAGCCCAGGACAGATCTACGATTGACTCACCCTGCCATCTGACACATGTGCTAACAAAGTCAAGTCCGGCCTCCCATTCAAGGACAGTCTCGCCCCACACGTTGTGCCGGACGTCTCCCCAAACCCAAGATCGGGCATTAAAGTCGCCCATCACTAGTATCCTTGTAGTAGCAATAGTCCGGTTGTTAGTCCGGTTGACCGAACTAGGGCAACTTTTAGGTAGCAAAAGTTCGGCTGATAAAAATCACCGAACTTTTAATACTCTAAAGTTGCAGTAGTTCGCATTGAAGTTAAAGTTATTTTAAATAATAAAAAAATTAATTTCATTAAAACAAAATTTATTTTAATTAAAACACAAGTTACTTTTGTTATTTATTTACTTCCAGAGGCCAGTGAAATACTTTGATTAGTTTAAATCCATTTTATTTGCTGTATCACACAGACAATAACTTAGTACGTTTTCGGTGAGAAAACGCTTCCAACAGAATGACATATTGGTTTTTGCTAACCTAAAAATTACAACGGTGCGTTCCGTTTATGCATACTTAACACCCCCCCTCGAATGAGAATTTCCCAATTGAAATCGATACAATCCTAAGAAATATTAAATTTACTTCGTTACAATAGCTACAAAGAAATACTGACAATGTAGATCTGTTTACAAAAATAAAGTTACACAAAATAAGTTTAAGTTGAAAATAAAATAAGTTTGAGTTTACATTTCAAATTATTAAGTTTTTCAGTAGTTAATGCTTTAGTACAAATATCCGCAATATTCTGATCGGTACATATTCTATTTGGCACAATTTCTTATTAACAAAATCTGTAAGAAAATGTTATTTTATATCAATGTGTTTCGCACGTTTACTATTTTCAAATGACTTTGCCATCTAAATGGCTCCTATGTTATCCATATACAAAATGCATAATATATTACTGTTTATTCCAGCAAAATCACTATACAGTCCTTTTACATACAACAGATCACAAGCGCTTGTAGCACCAGTCACATATTCCGCTTCTACAGTTGACAGGGCTACACAGGCTTGTTTTCTGGAAAACCAAGCAACTGGACATCCATTATAGAAGGTTACAGAACCCGACACACTCTTACGATCTGTGGAACATCCTGCCCAGTCTGCGTCTGAGTATGTTTCGATACATGTCACATCTGATTTCTCGTAGAGTAAACCAGCATCTTGTGTTGCTTTTAGGTAGCGTAGAACTCGCTTTGCTTGTGTCCAGAGACTTCTAGTAGGTCGGTCTAAGTACTGACTCAAATAGGATGTCGCAAATGATATGTCTGGACGTGAGACAGTGGCTACATACATAAGGCTGCCAATGAGGTGACGAAAAGGTACATCAGTAACCAGTTCTTCGCCTTCTTCAAAGGTGTATCGCCCTTCGCCCTTTGTTATTGGAGATGTGACAGAGTTACAGTCTGTCATATTAAATTTTATTAGCATTTTCTCTATCTGCCTTTTCTGTGAAATTTTAATTCCATTCTGTTGGAGTTTCTGTACTTCCATTCCAAGAAATAGCTTAGGGTATCCAAAGTCTTTAGCCTGAAATTCAACTTTTAATTCATTTACAATTCTTTGTATATTCTTCTCACTTCCGGTTAAGATGATATCATCCACATAAATAAGCATCCATGCTTCAATATTCTGTCCTATGTATAGACAGAAATCATGCTGAGATCTTTTGAAGCCTTTTTCTTTAGCAAAGTGATTGAATCTTTGATTCCAAACTTTAGGACTCTCTCGAAGGCCATACAAGCCTCTATTAAGTATTAATACTTTATTTTTCTTTATGTTCACACCTTCAGGAGGTTTGATGTACACGTCAGACTCAAGGATTCCATTCAGGAATGCTGTGGGGACATCAAGCTGTCTGACATTCCAGACCTTTTGTACTGCATGTGCCAGAAGGGTGCGTACTGTGGAAATTCTTGCTACAAGAGCATAGTTTTTGCCATAATCAAATTCTTCTTTTAATTGAAACCCTTTTGCAACCAGCCGTGCTTTTTTCAATCCATTTTCTTTAGTTTTAAAGACCCATTTGGTGTCTATCGGCTTTACTTTTTCAGGTAAGTTTGTTTCACACCACGTGTTCATTTTGTTTAGTGCTTCTATTTCTGTTTTAATAGCTTCTCCCCATCCGTCTTTTATCGCTTCATTATAATCGTTGGGGTCTACCAATTCATTACTTATTAGACAATAGCTTTGGTGGTAACTCATATTCGCTCAACTGTATTGGTGTTTGTACTTTCCTTCCGCTTCTTGTTGTAATATATCTTTGTTTTTCTTCTGTTTCAGGTTCTTTATATTGCTTTGCTTCTGGTTCGCACTTCTTAGCTTGTTTTTCGCGCTTCTTATCTTCTGCTTCATTTTCAGATTCATTTTCTTCTACAGAAGGGTAATATTCTTCTTGCAGTTGGACTTGTCTCGGTAAGTATTTGTAGTCTCGTTCATCAAACCTTATATCTCTTGTAGTTGTAATATTATCAGTTTCAGGATCCCATACCTTGTATCCAGTTCTAGCGTATCCTACCATCCTGACCTCTTTAGCTCTAGGGTCAAGTTTATCTCGCCGTGGCAGTATCACCATCCAACCCTTGCATCCAAAAGGTTTCAATTGATTTAACATCAGTTTTCTGTTGAACAATGTTGCAGGTATCTGGAAGTCAATTGCACTTGAAGGACAACGATTGATTAAGAATGTTGCTGTAAGGATAGCGTGACCCCATAAGTGTCTTGGCAGATTTGATTCATCTAAGATGGTTCTAGCTTTGTCATATATAGTGCGATTGAGTCGCTCGCTTTTCCCATTCATTTGAGGACTATAAGGTAATGTATACTCAATTATTATTCCTTTTTCATTGCAGAAACTTTTAAATGAGTTCGAAGAATATTCACCTCCATTATCACAACGGATTCTCTTGACTTTTATTTCTTTTTCAGTCTCAGTTTCTCTTATATACTTTATCAAATTTTCCGCAGCTTCAGATTTATGCACAAGAAGATAGGTCTGGGTAAAATGTGTGTAATCATCCAATATTGTTTGATAATATCTGTGCCCTTCTGGAGTAGGCACTTTCATTGGGCCTGCCACATCCGAATGAATCAGATCACCAACTTGATTGGATTGCGACTTTGTAATAGGCTTGAACGGTAGCCTTGTGCTCTTATTTTCATACATGTATTACATACTTTGTCACTTGATGGCAGGTTCATTATTTGAAGTCCTTTTCTATTTAAGTGACCCAATTTTACATGCCACAGATCCTCTCTAACACATCTCTCTGTGTACTGGCATGCATAACCTTTTTGTAGTTTTAATGTAATTGTATATAATTTACCATTCTTTTGCCCATAGTAAATTCCTTTTCCTGATTTAATTATCAGTTCCCCATCTTTAAATGTTACAGTTTTTCCTTTATTCATAAGTTCATTCACTGACAACAAATTATGAGCAATGCCGTTGACTATAAGACCATCAATTATCACTCGTTTATCTTCATAGTAAGTTTCCATCAGGCCTCTCTTCTTTGCTAACAATATTTGTCCATTTACAATTTTTATTTGTACAAACTGGTCCAATTCTATTACATTTGTCATATATTTTTCATATTTTTCTTGAATAAAGTTATGTGTGGCACCTGAGTCCACTACAAACACAATGTCTGTTTTAAATTCTGGCATTAAATTACCTGTTAATGCTACAAACATTTCGTCAGTGCTATTGGTGATAGTTTGATTTGCACCATAACCTCTGCCTTTGAACCCACGACCCCTTCGGTGAGATTTGCCTCTATATGAGTTTCCACGGCCACGGTTCTGGCACCGGTATGACATGTGGCCCTCCTTGCCACATTTGTAACATGTAAGGAAACTATTTTCGCCTTGTCACCATCACCATCACCAGTTTTCTCTTTTATTTTTAATTCAGCATCTAATAGTCTAGACTTCACAAATTCGACGGTGAGTTGCTTATCAATGCTCATTGTTTCCAGAGTCGTTATTACAGTACTAAATTCATCAGGCAGGGTGAGGAAAAGATGAGTTAATTTGTCGCTGTCGTCAAGTTTTGACCCAGTGGTTTCAAGTTCTGATATGATGTTTTCGAATTTGAAGAAATGATCTTGTAGATTATCGTTGCTCTTGCATTTCATTGATAATAATTTCTTCCTTAGATACAGTTTGTTGAATACGCTTTTTCTTTCGAATACCGCCTCCAAGGCATTCAACATGTCCGCCGCAGTGTTACATTTTTTTACGATATCCAGATATCTGTCCGTTAGACAATGCACAATTAAAGATTTTGCTTTTGCTTCATTAGGTACTGATTTTTCTTTCTTTTCGCCCGCGATCAAAACATCGGCGAGGCCTTTTTCTTCGAGTAAAATTTTTACTCTAAACTTCCAATTTGCGAATGCCATATTGTCGGCGAGTTTCGGAAAATTACACAAGTTTCCGGTCATATTTTCTATTTGTTGATTTGATCAACCACGCTCTGCTTTTATTTATTTACTTCCAGAGGCCAGTGAAATACTTTGCTTAGTTTAAATCCATTTTATTTGCTGTATCACACAGACAATAACTTAAGCGTTTTCTCACCGAAAACGCACTCCAACAGAATGACATATTGGTTTTTGCTAACCTAAAAATTACAACGGTGCGTTCCGTTTATGCATACTTAACAACTTTAATTGAAATTAAAGTTAATTTCAAAGAAGCGCGTTAATAAATCGTCAACGCGATTTACTGCGCTCGTCAAATCCGTGTACTCGCGCCGCGCCTCCGCCACAATGAGATGTTGTGATGATGAACTACACTTTTCGTTTTTTTTTAAATCGTACCAAAACATATAGCTGAATAGGTTCATAAAACTCGGACATGCTAAACGAGTTTAATAAAAATTGCACTTATTGTATTATACACCTTCTGTTTTGTGGTTTGAGGGCGTGGGCCCGCCGAGGATAAAGTCAATTTTACAGATTACCCTCTTCTCAAAATATTATAACAAAAATAAGTAACAGCGCTTGAGATTGTAGTCAGATACCTACTCTTTTTTAGTCAGATAATTTTCGTTACGTATTGTTCTACAAAACATCATCATCATTATCATATCAGCCAGAAGACGCCCACTGCTGGGCATAGGCCTCCCCTAGTGATCTCCATAAAGGCCGGTCCTGTGCTTTCCGCATCCAGCTGGTACTTGCGATCTATACCAGGTCGTCGGTCCACCTTGTGAGAGGCCTACCCACGCTGATTCTTCCGGTACGTGGTCGCCACTCGAGAACTATACTGCCATCTGTTCTTAGAGCTATGTGCCCTGTAAACTGCCACTTCAGCCTGGCTATCCGTAGAGCTACGTCGGTGACCTCGGTCTGCATGCGGATCTCCTCATTTCTGATTCGATTGCGCAACAAGACTTCGAGCATAGCCCTTTGCATTGCCTTTTGGGTAACTGTGAGCTTTCTTATAAGGCCCATAATTTTTACAGAATTGCCAACTAAGCCAATCGCTGCTCTGCCTAAAACGGCGATGAAGGCCAAACCGCTGTAGTCGTCACGATTCCGTAGGGCGCCAACATCACATACGATGAAGCTGATGGTGATTAGCCATTGCCAAATTAAGCAATATTTCGGTGTCTAAATAGGCACGAAAATATTTTGATGCTAACAGGGTCGGACTTAGTATTTATTATATATAATTTTAATACTGAAATCTTGTAAATAGCGAACCACAATTTTATATGTATTAGGGTTTCGTACACAAAATATACCTAAATGACATTTTAAATGTTCAGACATTTTATGAAACAATGGATTAATCGCAAATTTACGTTTATTTACATTTTTTTTGTTTTTTTAGGTTTCCTAAAGACCAGACATGGTGATGTCTGGGTGCACCATCATTATATGAATTTTTACTGAAAATAAAGAATATGCTGCCTGTTTAATATATTAATGTACGTATCCTTTTCATTATTTTTCAATCCAACCTTCAATTCCAACCTTTAATCTTTATCATTTTATCTCCTTTAAAGTTATGCCACTTTTGTTGTTGTAGAATTCTTTAACGATTTAACACATGTACAACAAGTTTTTATTTATTGCTTTGAAGCTGCACTACATAACGATATTATTGTTATTGATTAATATGTATACTCATCTGTTATCTATTTTTATCTATAATTATATCATTTCCGCGAAAACAAAATGCCACCGCATAATGCCGCCGGTGCAAAGTCATATCTTGCGCATATATGTAAGACGGCCAAATCAAAAATAAGCAGATGAAGTGCATTGAATTTGATTGAATCCATTTAATCATTGCCGGTTAATAATTTAGCAATAAACACTGAAATATTTATTAGAAATGCGAAAAACATAAGTTTTACAAGTAATACATGATGTTTGTTATACTTTAAGGAAAAAAGATACTCCATCCTTGTTTTTGGTTAATGTTTATCGGAATTAGTGCATGTTTTTCCTACGCAACCCGACATTCTTAGATGGAAAGTAACGACCATTCGCATACATGGCCAAAACGTCACTGAGACGACGTTGGTGCTCCATTGCAGTTTTAGCTCCAATGAAGTAGTGTCATTGCCTTTGTACAATGAACCGGTCCATATACAGAAGTCTTTGCCAGTAGCTTTAGTATTTTATGGCGAAATCCGAACACTGTACTCAATTACAACGAACTAAAAGTAGGAAGGTCGGAGAATTTACAGATATTTTGTATTATTTCAGTGTTGTAAGATTAAAGTAAAGTAAGTAAGTAAAAACTCTTTATTGCACACATATTAAAAGACAATGTACAAGAATCAGTTTAATGTACATGCACGCAAAGGCAATCTTACAGTTTACTAAACAGATTTATGCAATGTGTGTACAATGTATGATACAATGTATGATACCCTGGGGTTTCCTGTGACTGTGGTTGGTATGAGGTGACGATCCTCCACCTGGGTGAGGTTGTCTATGACCTTCAACAAAGGCAACCCCCTATATGTGCTTGCGTCCAGCTCAAACGTTTCAGGTGGCAACTCCCAGACACAACACTTCTCCGAAATCACAGCTGCCATGGTTGACGGTATAAATCCATACTCCCGATACCATTCGGAGAGGACTGACAATGAGTAAAGAAAATCTTCCTGGAAACATATGTTGTAATTTGTGCCCTGCTTTGCGTAGTGTGTAGCGGTGTCAGACACTATTCTGATCCACGAGAGGATATTGGTGCACCCGTTCCACATAGCACCTCTCCTTAAAGCCGGACATGGGAGCCTGTGCGAGAGCATCCCAGAGTAAACCTGGGAGGTGAAAGGTTCTAGCTCGTCCAGTGTTAGATGGGTCTTCTCCTCCACCAGTGTCTTCAGTAAGTTCTGCAATCCCTCACTGCCTTTTACCCAGCTCTTCAGCTCTAAAAGGGTCTTTATGTTGTCCACCATGCTGCCGACCTCCAGAACCTGCAAAGCGGACCGTCTCATCCTCACCCTGGTTATAGATCCGATGTAAGGTGTGTATGGACCGCGAGAGAAGAAGCAGTTCTTGTCAGGTACACCCGACCAGCCAACCATCATGGATGAAGGGACCATGTCCTCTGAGATCTGCGTCCAAGGGGTTATCACCAATTTGTCGCAAGGGGTTGGCATGGTTATACCTTCCATTCTGATGCCCCATAGAGTTTCTCTCAACCTTTGCGTCAATACGGTCACACACGCACAATCTTGGAGTGTGCGGGTAAACGCACGGTTTTTTCTGCGCATGTAGTACTGAGCCGTCCGGATCTGCAGGGCTCCTATTGTGGCAAGAAGAGCCTTTTCATCTATCCATGTGCCCAGGGAGGCGCTTTGGATGGAGCGGGCTGTGGCGAACTTCCCCATCACCTTCTCCCGCACACCGATGTTGGAGAGTTGCCACAGCTTGCAAAGAAGCTTCGGATTCACTGGCTCAATCGCTAAAAGATCTCTCTTCAGGCGGGCCTCTTCTTCGTCTGCCTGAGCACCAAATATGGCCGCCACGCTCCTGTTTCTCACTAGGGACGGGAGCCCCTCCTTAAGTTGTCTTCTGAACATGTTTTCTGGCTGGGGAGGTAGGTTGAGGGGGATACTACTCGGGTCCTTTATCAGCTGGGTGTGGTCCAC
The DNA here is from genome assembly GCA_907269095.1 of Blastobasis adustella. Taxonomy (NCBI): domain Eukaryota; kingdom Metazoa; phylum Arthropoda; class Insecta; order Lepidoptera; family Blastobasidae; genus Blastobasis; species Blastobasis adustella. The sequence continues at coordinate 8,825,714 of OU026132.1, forward strand.
ATGATTTGGGGCGGAGATGTCTAAGAGATTATAAACTTGCATGCTCAGCCTGGGATTCCGGAGCAAGCTCTTAAGCACACTTGACCCCAGGCTGAGTGTGTCTTGAGTAGCCCTCAAGGCGAATTGGGGAAAAAGTACTGTTGGGTATCCTCCCAAGGAGCGATTCATAAGGAGAAGCACCGTCATCCATTCATCTGGGTTAATCTGATAGTTGGGATGACTTCTCCATAACGCTAATGAAGCCTCAAACACAGACAGCATATAGGCAGGGATTGGGGAGGTGTCGTCCCCTGCAATAGAAGCCCCGCTGGAGAATAATCCTGAGATTAAAGTATTGATTGTGTAAACAGCTTGATTGGCCTCGCTTGTTAGACGAGACACCTTCTTCAAGGCTCCGCTAACCTGCACTCCGTCCATGAAGTACTTACGCCCATACTCCAACAACCTTCGTGATTTCCACGACTGCGGTACTTTTATGACAATACCTGCCTCGGTGCAGATGTTTTCTAACACATGTATGTGGGAGATAATATTATTATTGTATTTATCTTCATTTTTATAAAATGAAGGTAGTGTTCTTAAATTAAAAACCACATGCGGGTACACCGCAGTCTATAAAAAGGCGGCCATCGCTCTCGACAGGTCAGACGTTGTCCGACTGCGGACACGGCACCACCAGTGCTCTGAACTGTCTTCCTTAGGTAATCTTGCTTAACCGTATAACGCATATTATTTCTATGTTCTATTTTGTTATTTCTATAGAAATAATAATTAATGATTGTCAACTTGTCTGTATTTTGCTAAATCTAAGTACATCACTTAAGCTACTAAAATATGTCCTCTCCATCTGTTGCTGTCCATTTATTATATTATTGGTAATAATATACATAGATTTATTATTCATATTTATTTGTTTAAGTTCTATACACGTTCTCCCACATCAGAAGTGGGATAAAGGATCCCAACGTCCCACAATATTTCTAATGCAATGTCCTTTGTTTTCATGTTACATCGTGATCTTTTCGCACCGCCCGCATGAGGCTGAGGAAACTGGATGCTTCCGACGACGCGAAGTGTCGAGTGAATGCAGATGCAAAACCAGACATCATAGGGTCCACAACAACTACAGGCTGCAAATTAGCATTCGGTGAGTCGTTACGAGTTTACTTGATTCAAATGAGTTTATAACCGAATTAGAAGCATTTGTTTCCGCGTAGAACGTGTAAAGAACAAAATTGAGAAAGTCCGACTAAGTTTTTATGTACCAAATTACGGAGTTACAATTTAATTTTGTTTTACAATGAATTATTACTGTCTAGAAACGAATACGAACACAAAAGTAAACGATGAACAATATTTGTTTGCCGAGGGTATGATTTTATTGTGGTTTTAACGTTGACCGCCAAAATACGATTATTCTGAAAAGCTACCTCCAACATTAAAAAAAAAAAAGTCAGTTTAATTAGGAGGTAACGTCATTTTTGTTGGTGACAAATTATTTTATCGAAAGGAATGTAAATATATTGATGGTAGATAGTTTCAAATTATGTTTTGAGTGACTTAGTTAATCCTGTGACTTACTTCAGTTCGACCTGTTTAAGACTTTGGTAGACGGATTTAAGCAACTAAGTCCATACGTGACGACTATCGAGCAAAAGTTTTTATGACGTTTATGTGGTTGGTTTTGTTTACTCAAAGCTTGTGGCATCACCGGATGGAGATGATGTTGGTGTTTTACGTACTAGGCTGATGGAGCCTCTGGGAGCGTGGCCAACAGATGGTAGTTGTTTCAAGCTTTGTGAAAAAATGTTAAACGATGATGATGATGATGAGAAAGTCCACATATTTTGGTGATTGCTCAATAGTCAGTTACATAATGTTAACTTTAGCTTCGAGTACTGAAATTTCATTGATTACCGATACCAAGTAACTATTTCGAGTTCTGTTGTTGTGCCTGTAAGATGAGGCACTGTAAGCAATGGTAAGATTCATATCCTTCGGCTAGTACAAGTTTGGTAGTACCTACACTGTTGTTGAGGTTAAACACTCCGATTTATTTGGCTGATTTGGAGTGGCCCGGGAGTCGTGTCTCTTTGGGCTGAGAGCCCCGAAAGTCTCGGATGTTCCAAGTTTTTATGTTCTGATTTTTTTGGAAGACGGCTGGATATGAGACCTCTTCGTTATTACAAACATTGTTAAATTGTTTAAAATGGGAACTTACACGTAACGTAGTCACAGATAGAGTAGACTCGATCGAACAGTGAAAAAAAAAGTTAAGACGATGACGATTACTTTACTTGTTTAGTTGTTTTGGTGTGGTAACTGATAGACACATAAACTTAATGAATGTAATATCTTATTCTTTTAGGTCAGAAGTACTAAAAATGTTACATAGTCTGTTTTGTAAATCCATGGGGTGGGAGCCTGCTTACCTGTATCACAGGTTCTATGGAACTTATTTCAGGCACCAGTTTCTCACAAATAAATATAGCTACAAAAATTATATAGTACTGACCTACTTACGTATCATTTATTTGTTTGTGAAAAAATAATAAATGCTTGTTTTATTTTTATCATTATACTGTTACCTAAAACTGTTGAAGGCAGAAAGAAGCTTTTCATTTCCAAATTTGGAAATTATGTATCTAATGTAAAGAACGATACATTTTTAGAGACGTTAACACAGTTGAATGAAAGCGTTTTACCTCACTGGTAGACAAATGAAAGTAGGTTATATTTTGAATTTGATTACTAATGAGACCTGAAGCAAGTGACTTAATGGAAAATGAATTTCCGATTCTGTTATCCACGGACCGTGACCGTGGCGAAACTCAGTTGCTCTCTTATGACGCTGCTTTAGATATTGGCTAAATAGAAGTTGCAGCGCTGGGAATTTGCATTGCATACTACTGGCAATATAGTTGTTTAGGTAGTGAGTACGGGTCAATGGTGTGGAAAGTTCCTACATGATTTACGATGAATCAAATACAAAAAATATGGAGACTAGTCAATTGTTTTGTCTAGGGTACAAGAGTAGAGTGTAATTTCTTTAATAAAATGTGATTCCGATGAAAAGCCCTAGAGTTGGCTAGTATGTAATCACGGGGATTGGAAATCCTACCTAAGACTGATGTATAATTATAAAGTTGAAATTTTCATTGTAAGTTCGGGTAGAGCAACCGGGATAGCTCTGTGTGATTGTATTTGAAGATACAGACACCTTGCAATAATAGAGGTGACATGTTCTGAGATGTTTATTTTGGGTACATTATTAACGATTAACGACTCAGTAATTGAAATTTGTGACTATGATGCCTAGAAGCTGTTCATTGGTAAAATCCTGATTCAATTTTGATGTTGGGCGGTAGAGATAATGTCATTTTGGTGGAGATGACACGGTGAATGTTAGTTTGGGTCTAGGACGATTACTTGTTGTGTAACTCACGTGTTTATTATCACGTGTTGTGATGGCAGATGGACTGAATTACTTGTGATAGTCTGTATACGATGTACTGAATAGATTTGGTCGAAGGACTGACCACGAGCTGATAAAGTAAAGTGGGCTTAGTAAAGTAAAGCTTGTTAAATTTACTATTTTACGATTTTAGCAATTTCATATTGAGATACTGTATAGTCTAACAGTAGTGTATCTACATACAAGAGTACGGCCAGTACTGTACTAGCTTCTATGTATTACAAAGGTACTACTAGAGTCTATAAGTACCTACGGATTACAAAAGTAAGACGAATCAACGTCACTAAGTGGAAGCGTTAGCAATGTTTATAGATTTCGATTTGTATTTCCACGAGTTAAGGAATATTGTTTTGAGTTTAGAATGATAAGAGGAGAGCTAGTATAGTCTTTTACAATCATAGGGTCAGGAATGATCGAGCGAACATGGTACTGTGCTGTGGTATTTTAGTTTCAGATAACACACGAGGGCGGTCTTGAGCCTAGACATCATGTTGAATAAAATACGCAACGTCAATCGAAGCACCGCCTTGCGGATTGCTGGAAATACTTGGATGACATCATATTCGGCTCGCGGCCGTGGTCAGGATGTGGAACTAGCTGCTCATCCATTAATGAGAGAAGAAGTCTTGATTTATTGCCTCACGTCATATGGCCGTTCTCCATAAATGCATAAATGGGAGTTGTTGCATAATGGATCATCAAGGGACTTTCGTTCTTCGTTCATCGGTGCTCCGATAAATTGTCCTGTACAATATATCGGTGGCCAGCGGTGTTGTGCTGGGTGTTTGGTGCGATGTGCGGGTCATTTGATTTGACCGTTGCCCTGTGATTTGGCATTTAATTGTAGTTGATTTGGCCACTGATTTGAGAATTGGCATTTGGGGTCATATGATTTGACCATTGCCATGTGTTTTGGCCACTGCCGTGCGGATTGGCATTCAGGTACCTGTGATTTGACCATTAGTACCATGTGATTTGGTGTTTATATGGCTCATGTGATTTGGCCATTGCCATGCAATTTGGCGTATTCTACCAACTACAGAAGGAACACCTTTCTATCGTGAGCAATGAATAATTTTAATGTTTTATCCAGGAGAATTAATCTTGATTTATTTAACACAAGTTGTGAGTCAGCGAGAGACCGCATACTCAACTATTACTTCGACGCGTTGTGGCATTTTTCAAACCATGTTATTATGGAGTTGACTATTGTTGCATTACTTTCGAGTATTGTAGGTATATTTTAGTTTAAATTTGAAATCGTAAAGTCTTGTAGACTGTTCGGTATGCTTGACTTTTAGTTAAGTATGTATTAAATTATACAGTTTTTATCTGTGGAAGCCTGTAATTGGCTCTGTGCTAATATAAAATAATACTGGTATTATATTATATTGTAATCATTGCTGTTGGTTTTCCTTAAGTAAATAGGATAAAAAGTATGATTTCGGTCACGTTTGACAAATTGAATTGTTATGATCATGAGACCTAATCAGTGTTTCCTACAAGGATAATTTGATTGGATTTTACATTGATGCTAGTTTATGTAAATTGATGATGTTTTTAGTAAATTGTCGTAATGTAACTCGAGTAAAGATACGTGCATTGTATTGTCATGATATAATTTGACTCTAAGTATTCTTTAAGCATTGATTTCTTATGTTACACATACATTTTTGTTTAATTGTAATTTTGAGATAGTGTATCGCAAGCCAATTAGGCTGCTCGTCAGTATGGCCGTGTGGGAGATAATATTATTATTGTATTTATCTTCATTTTTATAAAATGAAGGTAGTGTTCTTAAATTAAAAACCACATGCGGGTACACCGCAGTCTATAAAAAGGCGGCCATCGCTCTCGACAGGTCAGACGTTGTCCGACTGCGGACACGGCACCACCAGTGCTCTGAACTGTCTTCCTTAGGTAATCTTGCTTAACCGTATAACGCATATTATTTCTATGTTCTATTTTGTTATTTCTATAGAAATAATAATTAATGATTGTCAACTTGTCTGTATTTTGCTAAATCTAAGTACATCACTTAAGCTACTAAAATATGTCCTCTCCATCTGTTGCTGTCCATTTATTATATTATTGGTAATAATATACATAGATTTATTATTCATATTTATTTGTTTAAGTTCTATACACGTTCTCCCACATGTAGAAACTGCTGGGTATATGAGTCAGGTGTGAGCCCTCGCGACAAAAGGTACTCCTTGGACGGGATTCGCAGGACTATCACCTGGTTGTCTCCCTGTCCCAACAAAGAGGCCGTGGTGCCACACAGGTGGGCTGCCCTAAGTATAATGAGAATGGTAGCAAGAGTCCAACCCTTTTGGCGGAGTCCCTCCAACCAAGCCTCTGGCCCGATTACGCATCGGGGGCCCTCTGGATATCCATCCCCGTGTTGAGATGGAGGAGCGTACCTATCTTGAAACAAGAGGGTGGATATCAAGGGAAAGGTGTGAGTGAATCGGTACACATTGTGCAACCCAAATAAGTTATCCAGGCTCTGGAACAGGGGTGCTAGCAGTTCTGCGCGGAAGTGAGTGCACCAAGAAGAGAAATCTATTATGATATGTAGTCGTGCTCCTCCCCTGGGCAGCTCATTCTATTCAGGGTCTTGATAAGCTGTTCTTCTGAGAGCGTCATTGACTGATGCTTTATATATCGGAAGATGGTATCTGCAATGTTCTTCTCCGTTACAACCTGGTACGCCCTCATTTCTTGGGTCATCTTTCCGAAGCATCTAGCGTCGTCCTCCTTGAACTCCCTTTCCTTGGGCACAGCCACCATCACACGCCACTAAAGGAATCACTCCTTTGTCTATCAGACCTAATATCTCCCTGCAGTCAAACACCTCTGTTGTTAGAAAGTGCATGACCACACTCTTGGTGGACGGAGGGGGGCCTCTTGGCATGTGTCCGTTCAAGGTCCTGAAGGCCTTCATATCGTACTCGTGTATCCATTCCGATTTTTGAGGAATAATGGCTTTATCTGAGATGATGTCTATAGTATCCACATGATAGTCAAACTCGAAGTTCTTTAGTAAGGTCACGCCGTCGAAGTCCTCTGGAGCCCATTTGTAAGTAGAGGTCTCCCCCCATTCGTTAGAGTGGACACACGCTCGAATCTGTGAATTTACAACCTGCGAGAGAGCTATATTAGGCCATCGCTTGTGAGTTTTGTAATACTGTCTGCAAAATTCCTTCTTAAACATGTTATCAATCTGCTCCGCGGCTGGTTCCAGTCCCCTCTTCAAAACGGTCCCCTTCTTGAACCAGCTCCGCGTGCTGCTGTCCATATTTACCACAGGATGGCCCATGGTCTTCCACAGACCAGCCAATTCCAATTTGAGCATGGCATGGGTGGGATCCGTCACTGTGCTTGTGGCGGAGGAGAAGAAGGATGAGACCCTCAGATGGAGAGACAGATCTTGGGTGATCGTGGATAAGAACTCTGCAGACCCTTCAAGATCTCTGAGTATCGATCCTATGATGAATGAGGGCCACATCTTGAGCAATCCATATGTCTGCTGCTGATGCAACGACAGAAGCTCCAACATGTTCCTGAGGCAGACATTCACCTCCTGTCTCAAAGAGTATCCAGGGTACTTGTCGTCATAGAGTGCGGAGTAACTGTCCACAGAAAACCAGGCCGCACACATGTCTGCGAAACACAAGATTAACGAGTAGGGCACAAGATAGCAGCTGTGAGAGGACACATGAACTATGCACAGGTCTGCCTCAAAGACTAGACGGACAGTCCCTACTGTCACCTCCTGTCGTGGTTCTTGCGACTGGGCTACTTGGGCGATGGTTCTTGCCCATGTTACGTACAGTGATGCGAATGTGGTGTCTAAAGGGAAAGTCTTCCTTGTGATAAGGGGAGGTGGAGTCTTGTAGAAGTGATGATAGGAGGAGTCCATGGCCAGGTGGGCAACCCTCTCGGCTCATCTCAGAAGGGCCTTCTCTTCCTTGGTGTGGCCCTCCCATCTGGACAAGTCCCTTACACACCAGGAGAGAAATCCGGTCTGGGGAAGCAGGGTGAGCCCCTCAATCTCAGACAGGGTGCGCTTGTGTTGGGGTCTGAGAGCAGCGTTGTTCTCTTTGTGCTCTAAGATGTAGTTTATCTCTGTCAGAGTTATCGCGGATGCTAGGTGTCTTTCTCTGCGGTAGATGGGTGTCTTTTTGGGCTTCACTTCTTCCAGACCTGGGAGCCCTTCAGCGTCCATGTTGCAAGAGGTCGTTGATTTTTCTTAAGAATGCACACGTGTATTATTTTAAAGCGTAAAGGAGACCATCCTGTCTGGACCTCAGGTCGGAGACCTCTCTTCTCAGTTTGTATAAGGGTGCGATGATGACAAGCCACAGCAACAGCACCACACCGGCCACAACCACTGGAAGTATGTCTCTGTTGTGCGTGTGATGTATAATGGAGCCCAGAATTTCTTCTTCTGGATCATAGCCTCCCATGTCTGACTGGGTTATGGGCACCGTTCTGTGATTCGCAGCCTCAGTGGTCTCTCGCTCCCAGGAAGGCGGATTGAACGAGGTGTTGCCAGAAGAGGGAGACAGCCTGAGATAAGGAAACGTGGTGTTGATCGGGGTGATGCTGCCATTGTAGACGCTCATCAGGCCGCCGCTCAGGTCGCCCAAGTAGTATGTCCTGCATGGTGCCACAGAACTCTGACGCAGCACCTCTTGTGTTGTGATGTCTAGAAATCCTGTGTTATTTAAGCCCGGAAGTTCCTTGATTGAGTATGTAACGGGAAGGTGCTCATAGCAGCGGCGAGATGCTCGCGGTTCCCACGTATCTACGATGTTGCATCCCCAAACCAACAGTAGCTGCCCTCTTACTTCTGCTACAATGTTAGCTCTGTTTAGAATGTTCCTTGCCAACACGGTGGGCTCTTGACCAGATGTGAGCCAGAAGAGGGTCCGCAGCTGCTTGATGATGTGACACAGCATCTTTGTCTGATGTCCTAAACGGAAAGACTCTTCCTCTAGGTACATGATCTTCTCTATGTCTTCACTGGTGTCTCTGCGCTTCCTAGGGAGTCTTCTCTTCACATGAATCAGTTCGCCGGCAGTGCTCACCCAGCTATGCTCCCATCCTTCCTGGTGGGGGGCTTCCCTGCTTATCTTGTAGAGAGTCATGGTGGAGGGCCTGATACAGTACTGAGGTGTGCACAATGCATCCTCAACTACTTCCATGCTTGCCATCTTCGAATCCAGCACATCCAGCGAGGTGGTATGAACAAAACTGGCTCCTGTGTCTGTGGTGCAGGTGTACTCCTTACAGTGTGTGTGCCCGTACTCCGTCTATGTAATATCCGCTGGGGCTGTTTTCCAACACACCTGTCTCTACCTTGCATACTTTCGTCAGTGTGGTGGTCTCCTTGGGCCACGCCCACGCACAGCCAGTCAGAAGCTCGGACTCCGTGGTATACTGCTTGTACCCGTCGGGGCATTCGGGTTGAGCTGAGTCCTTAGGGTTTGTCACTATAGGCTTCAGGCTATGGGTCAAGCTGTAGGAACCCCAGAAGAAGTAGTGAGTGGTGCAGGTCATCTCGCTCAAAGTGATGACCCAGCCTTTCACTCGATAAGGATTTGCGTGGAATGTGGTGATGTTGAGAATGCAGGGGGTGCCTCTGTCCTCAGAGCAGTCGTCTGGACCCTCCAACCAATAATAGGTCGGATGCCTGGTCCGGTCACACAGTAGAGCCGCCCGGCAAAGGCTGATGCTCGCGATAATGGTTAACAGCTTCATGATCACCTAACATAGGTCGTGGTTTTTCTTAAAACTACGGGAGGGACGAGGCTGTCACTCGGTGTGCGATGGGGTGCGGCTCCTCCTGGGCTTGTTCGATGCTTCTGGGCCGCCCTGGCTCCTGGAAAATATCTAATTAGTTTTAAGTTGTGAATACTAGTAAGTACAGTTGTATTTATGACTATTAATATGAAATTAAATTACACATAACAAAATTCCAAAAAAAAAAAAAAAAAAAAAAAAGTAGGATTTGTCATCTAAATGTTTGATGAACATGTGTGAATTTATGTTTGGCGATCTAATGACAAAGTTAACTTGGACGTACTCGGGATTTACTAACTTTCGCTGAAAAAAAAAAAGTGTTTTTATGCTATATTTGTAATTAACTTGATAGGTTGATATTTTGTTTTACTTAAAGGTATAGTTTTTACATTCGATTTTATAGGGTAAGATTTCTGGACTACATGAATTTTTTTTTCACAAGCTTAAATTAAATGTAATATTACATGTCCTCCGGCTGTAAGCAAGTGAAGTAAGTTAAAAAATAATATACCTTTAGTAAAAATAATAAGAGTTTATTTATAATATATATCATAGATGTTTTGCCGTCATCGTTGATAAAATGATTAGGTATAATTTCTTTTAGCAGGCACTTACTTATTTGAATATTAACATATTACGCCAAAATAGGTATATTGCTTAAAATTAGGGTAATTCGAGGATATATGACCATAGAGGATAGATGGCCAATCGAAATAATTTTAACTTTTTCTAAGAGACGGTAACACAGTTTGGCGCTAGTTCAGGTGCCACTAGTGGTGACCCGTAATCGAAATTCAAAAGAAATAAAAGTATGAAAAGTGAGTAATGTGCTCTTTATTTTCTAGCAAATATGAAACTTGTTTAGGGTAATATGTGATTAAACTGTTGAAGTATTTTATTTTCTATTTTTTGTCGGATTACTAACGTTAACGTCGAAATCATGTACTGGCCTATATCATAGGTATGCTTAAAATTGATTACAAATTGTTTATTTTTGTCCAACAATTGCTAATGGCCATCTCTCCTATACATTTGAGGAGTGGTGGCCTATATTTTTTGAGGTGATTTGCTCAGTTTTTGTGATGTGGTTTTAATGTTCAATTAAGTATTTAGGTACATTTTATTGTTATTCCAGATGCGTAACTAGTACCTACGTTCGAATATCTAGCAATCGCGGTAAACAGAATTAATACGATCTGTCGCATGTAATTGAAAGTGTTCTTTTCAGAAATGTCTCAGTTCAGCAAGATAGCTTAGAGCAGTGCGTGCCGCGAAAAACCTTAAAGGCGTAGAAAAACACAATTTGTCTCTAATGGCCCCACGAAATTTCTAATTTGAAGTGTCGCGATAAGCGAAGTCATTTTTGGATTTATATTAAATTTTCAACTCAAAACCACACTATAATAAGTAGATATATTACTATTTTCAAAGCTTAAAAATTACACATTATGTACATTAAAAATATACTTACAGTTTTAAGCAAAATACAAAAATATATATAAAACTAAATATTAGAAAGTGCTTGGCTGATCGCCAACTCCAGCAGAGGCCTGTTATGAGCAGCTTAGGATTTCTCCCTCCAAAGCCTCTGAACAAGCCTCTGCTGTCGCTTCCGGCCTGATTGCAGGTCCACCATTCGAGCAGCACCTCTCGCAGCGGCCGCCGGCTCGTACCCCGCCGCGCCGCTGGTCAACCGCCTCTCCTCTGCCCACTGCCGTCTTGACAGTGGCTCACACGGCATCATCGCCGCATGAGCCACATTGTGGAGGTAGCAGCAGGCGTTCACAATTTTACCAGCGGTTACGGGGTCATAGTGGAGCATACGGTGAACTAAACGACATCTGCATGGACAACAAAATTTGTACCTGTTAGTTCATTTGTATGTTGGTTTAGTTTTATGAAAATCATTTAAATACAGAGGTAAGTAAAAAAATAAAGAAAACATCTTGGTGTTAATGTCCCGGTTGTGCTCTCGAGAACGAGGGCCCAGGGTCCGCCTTGACCATGATCCAGGATTTGGCAGGTCAGGTAATTACAGTGGAGCGACTGCCATCTAACCTCCATGACCCTGCTACTAGGGGAACCTGACCAGATTGGGTCATGGTTACACATCCAGTCGCCTGAACGTGCAGGTTTCATCACGATTTTTTCCCTCACCGTAAGAGCATCGGTTAGTATTTAAATATAGAGGTAATCATAGTATTATTGGCTATCAAACCGCGTAAATCTAATCAAAATCCGTAAAGTATTTATGGAATTAAAGATTGATTTGTAATGGGATGGGGCTGTGTCAGGGCACACGACCGTTGGTTTTATCGTGAAACGTCTATGCTCACGGGGTCGGTGGCAGAGGTAGGAGTGCTCGCGGAGTAGGCATCGTTTACTAAGCGTACCTTGGCAGCTTTGAAACGCTCTTGAAACCGCCTCGCTCGCTCAGCACCGGACATTGGGATACCCTCTTGTGGCCCATGGCCACCTCTTTCCGACGATATCCGCGATTTGTGTTTTCAAATTTCAAAATTCAAACTCAAGGTCAAAACAGCGAGCTGCCTGTTTACGCTAAACAATTACATTAAATTAATGTTTTAGTTTTACGATATAAATATTTTCGTTACGGTCCAGTTTTCTGACTTGGTACTCAGGGTGATTTTAAAGACGTTTCACGTCAAAACATAAGAGAGACATCTGATATGGCGAGACCATTGAGGCTTCCATATTTTATTATTATTATTATTATTATTTAACTGTTTATTGTACACAATAATTATATACAGAGAAATATAACACTACGGGACCCTAAAAACTACAGCAATAAAGCCACCAGCGTTAGTTATTCTGTGCTGCAGCCAGAAAGTTGGATGAAGAAACAGTAGGGATTAAATTAATTGTAACCATTTAGTCTATTAAAACTTACCGAAAACGGCCTTTTAGAACCCCAATACACCTCTCCACCATATTTCTCGCCGATATAATTTTTTCAGTATAATATGCCACTGGGCTCCCTTCTGATGCATTTAGAATTGGCGTCATTAGGGCTCGCCTCAAAGGATATCCTGAGTCACCTAAAGTATTAATTTAGTATAAATTTACAATTAGTGTATGTACAAACAAATATAAGAAAATTAGTGGATAGCTTAAATTAGTAAATAGTAAATTATAACTTTTACCCAATAAAAATGTAGATTCGTCGACGGCTAAGCGGTTGACGTGTGGGTGGAGAGGGTGGTTCTCCCATATGCAGATGTCAGCCATGGACCCCGAGCACCCGGCGTCCATCAACATTATATTTAATTTGGAGTCGCATATCTGTGAACAAGGTGTAGAATTAAAACGGTATATTGGCACACAAATATGTATCTTTATGGTGAAGTAAGGATATTAACGCATACAATCATACATATACACATCACGGCCCATAACAGTCCACTACAGAACTTAGGACCTCTCCCACGAAAGTGCCATAATAAAGGTTATTGCCATAATCTCCACGCTTGGCAGGCGATCACAGTGTCATAAATATAAAAATGGAAAACGCTGCTGCCCATTTTCCAGCCTTCGGAGACCCTAGATCTTTTGCCTCGAAAACATTAGTCGCCTTGTACGACACCCACGAGTGTAAGGGGTTGATGCTATTCTACTCTGCCGGACATCACACGGCCAATAAGTATAAACATACAATATAACACTTACAATCGTAACATTAAGGGAATGGTATCCCTTACGGTTATAGAACCGTTCTTCATTTTTCGCCGGAGTTATTATAGACACGTGGGTGCCGTCGATGCACCCCAGTACCCCCGGTATACCATGGACTCTATGAAATCTGTAATAAAGGTACGGGTATTATTTATACATATGTATAATAAAACAGTAAAAAAAGTGTTTCTGTAAATTGAACATATTTACAAAATATATGAAATTCATTTAAATATCGGGTCATTTAAAATAGTCGCTCGGGAAAAGATAAACTGCCCTAAACGCTATTTTATGTAGTGGTAGTAGACTTACTCGCGTCTTACAGCTTCTCGGTCTTCCCGCTTCATTGGGAAAATATTTTTCTTATTTGTTACATCTGGGCTATTTATCGCGTCCACCACCTGGTGGATCGCCCTTGATGTGCTAGGTTGGCTCACGCTGTGGTTTTTGGCATCACCTACCACAGTTTGGTAACTGCCGGTGGCCAAATCCCCAGTGTCACGAGCACCTAAAATGAATAGATAAATAATGAGCAGTATTTTTAATTAAATATTAGTTCCGTCTATAAAACCCCTTCCTGTTTACTGTAAGTATTCAACAGGATTCTGTCCTGAGGCCTTATTTGTTCTGTGTTGTGCTTGATGCCCTCTTAGCTGGTCATCGTACTGACATACTGGATATTGAGGCCACGCAAATACGTGGAAAGAAGTGCTAGAAAATAGTGCAGTTTGGGCCAAACTGCGGAAGTGTAACCCTATTATCCTTATCAAACTCAAGGGACTTGCCTTTATACAAGAGCATCATTAGGTCTGTGGTACTCCATGGCTGCGCGATTTGACCGGCGCTGACGAAGAACGTCCGTTTACTTCACGCCCATGAAATCAAAATGCTGCGGTGGGTGTGCGTTACATGACTCGCTGAGACAGTAATGGTTACATCCATGAGAACCTTGGCGCGAGAGATCGTTAATAAGATTAAGGAGGCTCGTCAGCGCTGGTTTGGATACATAGGAAATAGGGACCTAAACCTGAAAGTTTTAGGTAGAAGCGATGGACTGCAATGCCGAGTCGGATGCGAGATCCAACAGCCCACGACGATGCGAGGGTGCCGAAGACCGCGCGAATTTGAGAATAAAGACCCTTTCCCGGCCCTTTAGATTATTAGTTTAAACATAAAAGAGCTACTTACCTCGCTTTGGCATCAAACACTACTTACTTACCTTTGTCTCAATGTCCAACCCATCCTTTCTTCTTGACGAAGGAACGTATGGAGACACTGCATCAATCAGGCCCAGCGTTTGAACTTTATTGAGGCGGTAGTGCTTGACGAAGGAAGACTCGGATAAAGAAAAAGCCCTATTTAGAAACCTAGTTAGTAGGTTCCTTTTCCGAGACTTGCCTGCGTCTGCGTCACCTCTAGTCTGATCTGCTCCGAGCGCCGCCGCCGCTTCGTCCATCCACTGGATTCCAAGCATCTTCTTCCTTTTATTTAATTTTAAAATTTTTAAAGTAAGAATTCACTACCATGCTTTGTCAAAATCGTTTTGAATATTACGTTTGATGAAATACTTTCATCTGACAGTAGTTTAGTAGCAACTTTAATTTAACTCTTACTCCAAGAGTTCCGAGCCCGATCACAGTAACATCAGAGTTACATCAGAGTAACATTGCAGTTAAATCATTGTTCGATCACACCTTTGACACATTTTCGTTGACAGAATTGAAGGCGTTTGACAACTAAGAAAGATTCAACTTAGGAATGGCTCCATAATGCAACTAAAGTACCAGAAAACGTATTGTGGAAAAGTTCTAACTCAAGTAAAGTTGCAACTCAACATCTGTCATTTGAATAACAATCACACGTTTGACATGCGATGCAATTGCAATGTTACTGCAACTGAGACGATTTTCGTACCAGAATCGAAGCCGGATTAATAATATAATTTATTAGTTAAGTAATAACTAATATATTATTTACGCTATACTGTTCTCAGATTACTAAATTTAGTTATCATTAACATTTAGTTGCGTAGCCTTTGTTATCAATGACAGCTTTGCAACGGCGTGGCATTGATTCAAGCAATTTCAGACATTTTTCGAGTGGAGTTGAGTTCCATGCTTCGACAAGTGTCGTAAAGTTCGTTTTGGTTAGAGTTGCGTTTGTTGGAGACTTTATTTTTAACGTCGTGCCACAGATTTTCTATAGGGTTTAAATCTGGACTATTTGCAGTCCAGTCTAAGATGGAAATACACTGTTCCCTATGAAAACATTTGACACTGTTGGCAGTATGTTTAGGGTCATTGTCATGTTGAAAAGCAAATCCACGTTACAGGCAAATGGTCGTCAGAGTAGGGAATCATTGTCTCCTCTAAGATGTGTTTGATGAAATTGACCCATTGTACCTTCAATCTTTCGAACGGGTCCAACTGCACACCCGGAAAAACATCCCCATACTTTAATATTTCCACCACCGTGTTTGATTATGCTCCTTGTATATTTATAATTGAAAGCATGGTTTATTGGACGCCTAACGTAGCGCTTTCTGTCTGAATTTACCATGTTTATTTTTGTTTCATCTGAGAATAATACTTTTTTCCATTCTCGTACCGTCCAATAAGCATATTTTTCGCGAATAATAATAGCTTCTCTCGGTATTGCTTGGTAAGAAGCGGTACCTTTCGAGAAACCCTCCCAAACAATTTAGCTTCCACTAATCTTCGGCGTACCAATTTCGACGAGACGTTTCTAGGGTCATCAGGCGAAAAAACTTCATTTTTAATATGGTTGGAAACTTTAAATGGGTCTTGTTTGGCAACACGCACGATTAGCATATCTTCTCTGGGCGATGTTTTCGTCGGTCGAGCCTTTCTGAGAACATTTTCAATAGTTCCGTGTCTTTTATAATGGTCAATAACATTAAAAACTTTCTTTACAGAACAATTCAAATGGTCAGCTATTTTCCTATATGTTCACTTTTGATCGAAATGAAAATTAACAATTATTTGCCGAGTCGACGTCGTCACTTTTATTTTTGCCCATTTTCGACAAAACTGATTAACCTTAAAATTCCAAATTGATGTTCAATTGCCGCCAAAATGATAGAAAAGGCGAAGAAGAAAGTTTTCTTTTCCAATTTCAAAAATAGATGGAGCCGTGTATACTTTTTTAAAGTGTTTCTAATTAGGCGTCCAAGCGGCTAGTAACAGAAAATAGACATACATTGGTTTACAAACTGTTTGGTGGTTAAAGCTTTCACAGGTTTTGTGTTTTTTCATATTTTACGAGTATTTAAATTTTGTGGCTATATTGTTGCATGATTATTAGTTATTTTATCTAAATTTTTTCATGAATATTGCCAGTTGAATTTAAACTTCAACAGTTCAAATGAAGTGTTTCTAATTACATGTATATCTAAATAATATATTGAGCGCGGTACGGCTCTGCCTGGCATTGTCAAGCACGGTCGGGTCGTGGTTGGCGTGGGGTGGATTTGCTGCGGCCATGGGGCGGCCAGTGTGTCACTGTGTGCTTCCTTCCTACTTTCCTACCTCCTTTTTGACGATTGAAAGACATATTTAATAATAAATTTTGAATTCTTGGCGGAAATACTGCAGTTCAAAGACATGAAGGGCTACAGCTCCTCGTATGTAGACGCGCCATCCCTGTGAGGTCTCTGGTGCGTTTGGGCCTCTGGGCGGCTCCTCGGTGCGCTGGATCGACGTTTCTCCCTGTCTACTCTCAACGAATATGCCGTAGTAAGTGGAAGCCTGTCCTGGGAAAAAGCCACGTGAGCAAGCGACTCGCGTAGCTGGCAAAATGGCTGCTTCATCAGTCCTGTGGCATCTGACCCGATTGTCTAACATGTCCAGCCGTATAAATTATAACATATGGTGGTTTTTACTACTACTGGCAACACAAAATTATAGAAAAAGAACAAGTTTGAACAAGATTGACACTTGACAGCGCGGGCGTTGCTGTGATGGGAAGAGGCTATAAAAAAAAGGGAAAAATATAAGAGCATTGCAGTTAATTGAGATCTGAATAGTTTTTGTAATAAGTATGTAAACGTCTTTAATACCTAGCCGGACTTTAGTCGCTATTCACTTTGCCCTAGGCACTAGTTTTGTATAACAGATACAGGTATACTTTTTACGTAGGTACCTACATTTAATTTTTTAATATATTCGATTGAAGATAATTATAATAAAATGTTAATATTTAAGTATTTTCTACACTATTATTTAAATTATAAAGATTACATAGTGAGTATATTGACTCTCGATTCTCGGGATGCGCGCGCAGTGTGAAAAGCGCGCGGCTTTTGTTTGGAATTGAGATTCGAGCATTTTGTGCAAAAACGCGAAAAATAAAAAATACATTTTATATTATAATACAAATATAGATTATAAAAGCTATACCTACGGAAATTAGTTTCATTTCTGAGGCTGTACCTATACAGGGTGGATTTTTGAGACGGGGCAGTAAGGGCAGGTACCTCAACCGTTGCAACTAGAGGGAAACGTTCTTAAGAGACTGTCCTTAACTTTTTCGTGCAGTAGACTTAATTCACCTGGGCTAATTCACCTAGGGTAATTAAGTATACTATTGAGTAGACTAAATTCACCTGTTTCTTGTAGGTGATTTAAGTACACTGTTTAGTTGACTTAATTCACCTTCCTTAAATCAAATTATAATAAATTAAACACATGTAAAACATAGCATAGAAGTAAGGCAACATCTCTAAGTCATAAGGCAGTCATAACCGTGAAGGTAGCTGACTTCCCAATCTCTTTGGTCGATACCTAATAATGATCCACACTAAGCCCGGCTTGCGCCAAATTCTTAAACACGTTTAAGAATGACGTTTAATGCTTCCTTTTTATGTTTTTTTTTGTAATGTATCATTTTTAATGCATTTAAGAATTTGGCGCAAGCCGCCCTAAGTAGTTTGTAAATTTCGTTAGATATGCGATCTTCTTTTAATACAGGTCACTTGCGAAATTATGATGACGTTTTGTACTTATGATTAATAATTTATTGTTTTCCTGACAATTTTCCGTTCTGTTGTTTGGGATTATTGTTGCAATGAATGAATTTTCATTTATAAAAAGGGGGCGAGGCTTAGTTTTGTTATACGATGGTCGACAATATTATAAGAAAAAGAAGTACGCAAGCAGTGCTGAGTGGTGGCGATGCTGTAATCGGAAATGTACTGGTTCTATTACAATAAAAGCATGTAAAATATGTACCTTTTAATGTTTTAACATATGAGGTGCTCAAAATGGTTGCCGTTTTGGCGGATGCATAGGTTTACCCTCTTTTCTACTGAGTGGGTAGCACCGATAATGTACTTGGATTAATTCCATACAGAATCGTTGTTAGTGCCTCTTTCAGCTCCTCAACACCGTCGTAGTTCTTTTTGTAGACTTTATTTTTTAAATAGCCCCACATAAAGAAATCTAGAGGCTTAAGATCAGGACTCCGAGGTGGCCACAGAATAGGGCCATGTGTTCCTATCCACTGTATCCCAAAATGCTGGTTCAGATTAGAACGTGTATGGCGGCTGTTGTGTGGCGGAGCGCCATCTTGTTGGAAATACACTTTCCTTGATTCAGATAGTGGCAATTCATCTAACTGGTTGTGGAGATTCCCGAGAATTATGTTGTTATAAGTGTCGGAGTTCAGGGTGCCTTTATAAAATTCCACCATTACCACTCGGTTACCACTCAATTAAAAGAGAAACAAATCTGATTATGGCTTTCTCGATATCTAAGAGGATTCTCTCTAGACCAATAATGGTGGTTTCGCCGGTTATACATGCCATTGTTAGAGAAATTGGTTTCATCAGACCATAAATAGCAGTTAATAAAATAATTATCTCTACTTATTTTCCCCGTTAACCATCTGCAAAATGTAATTCTGCGAATATCATCTCCAGAGTGTAATGCCTGAACTATTCGCCCCTGCCGGTAACATTTATATCCGTACTGTCTTTAAATCTCCCGCAAAACCGTCGCATCTCGTAGTTTCCGCTTCCGACGAGACAATCAGAGCCATCTAGGATTAAAGCCGAATATAATTGGGAGAAAACAACATCTAGCGCCATCTAGTTTCAGACGGCAGTACTTTTTCCAGTAAAAAGAAATAGGATCAATTTATACGGTCAATAGCGACATCTTGTATTGAATAGCAATGCCACGAAGAACGTTCTAGCATGGACTATTCTGGAAAGAAAAGACAGTGATAGCAAGTATAAGACAAGGATTGAAATAGAGTCGAGTATTTTCTACATATTTCGGTAGCGAGAATATTTCAATATATAAGCGGAAGCGTGAGGCAGAGCACGTCAATTAAGTTCGAATACAATTCAGTTCGGAGTGTAATACGAGCGAACATTTCATACGCCATAGTGTCTTATAGTTTCATTGCGGCGACACGAGATTTACGTTTACTGCACAACAACTGGAAATATTACTCCGTCAAATGGATATCAGGAAATTCTTTGAAAGAGGTGAGTCAAAACAAAACACTTAAGTAGGTACCTAATATGATTATTTGATTTGTTTAAGGGGGGCTTTGACTCTCTTGTAAGTGTATATCTTAAGCATTACTTACAATATTTATATTGATTAATTACAAGACGTGGTTTTGTTATAATAGCTAAAATAACATTTGTGAATATTTTGTGATTAAAAAGTTAAAAAAAAAACATAAAAGAAAGATCCTTGCAATATTTTGGATTTATTAACAAAGTCCCTTTTCTCTAACGTCACAACAAGTGTATTATTTCAAATTACTTACCTAGTTTTGATTATTTGGCGTTCAAACCACAAAGTTTTGAATATCGCGATTTTACTTTTACTGATAGGAAGTAAATATATTAGAATGTGAAACTTGATCTTTATTTTCGTCCTATGCAACCCGCCTAAACACTATAAGAGTAGTTTTGTGTATCCATTTTTTAGGGAGGACACGCGAAAAAAGAAAAAAATGTCGGGAAAGTGGCAGTGGAAGCGATGAAAATGACAACCATGATAAAACCACTCATGTAATGCCAAGATCATAGCATGCTAACATTGGACAAGCGTCAAATTCTCCAGCAGAACCTGTTAATATATCTGTTGCCGACTATTCTTCTCCATCGACATCCCAACAAACTTATGACGTCAACGTCGATCCTGAAATTATAGTGGACGATGGCTATCATGAAAATGATCTGGGTAGTTATGTTGGGTTAGCTACCCAGCTATCGACGGAAAAGAAGAGGGAGTTGTTACAAAATCCTTGGATCCCGCCCAGAAATTACGATTTTGAAAGTGATGCAAGCCATTTAAAAAGAAAATTTAATCATGCTTGGTTGGATCAATATTCACCATAACTAGTATATTACAAGCGACTAAAAGGTGCTCTTTGTAAGCATTGTGTTTTGTTCCCTCCGCCCATTAGCACTGTGAGAGGAATTTTGGGATCGTTTATGGTAAGGCCATATATAAAGTTCAAAAATATGCATGAAGACTGCCGAAAGCATGCAACGATCAACCTTCACCAAACGGCGACAAATGCTGCAAAATTTTTTCTTGAAAATGTTCCTGTAGACATCCAACTGCAAAGTGGACACCAAAAAGCAATCGATGAAAACAGACAAATATTGTCATCAATTATTTCTTGTATAGTATTTTGCGGTACACATGATATGCCTCTTAGGGGCAAACAAGCAGATGAGGGTGTTTTATTAGATTTATTGAAGTTGAGAATCAATTCAGGGGACGACAAATTAAAGAGTCACCTGGAAAAGTGCCGTCGCAATGCAGTTTACACATCGCCAAAAATACAAAACGAATTGATAAATTTATGTGGCGAAGTTATTAAGGAGAATATAATTAGTGAGGTTCAGAAGACCATGGCTTACGCAGTCTTAGCTGATGAAACAGCAGACGTATCTGGGAAAGAACAGCTGTCAATAGGCGTGCGGCTCTACGACGAAAGCAAAAGGAAAATCAGAGAAGAATTTGTAGGGTTCGTTGAACTAAAAGCACAAAATGCTTCCGCAATTGCCGAAGCAATTGACAATTTCTTAATTAGTTCTATCCTCTCAACCGAAGATTGCGTTGGGTTTGGATTCGATGGCTGTTCTACAATGGCAGGGAAAGAGGGTGGCGTACAAGCCATTTTGAGAAAATAATATCCTCGTGCTTTATATTTTCATTGCTCAAGTCACAAACTCAACCTTGTTGTGAATGATGCGAACGCAGTGCCAGAAATTAGAAATACTGTCGCCACTGTAAAGGATGTTATAACGTTTTTCAGGGAATCGTCTACACGTCGAAACTACGCTCCAAACCTATCACGATTATTTGAGACGAGATGGTCCGAAAAATATAAATCAATCAGAAAGTTTTCTCAACATTTTTCAGAGCTTGTGAAATATCTAGAAACGTTATCCGTAGAGGGAAATTATGCCACCAGAAAATCTGCATATCAGTTGCATTCAGCCGTTACAAAACCAGTGTTTATTGTTACTCTACAAACAATTGCCAAATATTCAGCAGTTTTAGAACCAGTAGTTAACGCACTGCAAGCTAAATCGATCGACATGATCTCGGTAGGGGAACACATAAAAAATATCAAGGACATTCTCAGAAATGACCGCGAGTTTCCTGATAGAATAAGTAATGAAATACTTCAAATAGCACGAGCTGTTGCAATGGATTTGAACATAGAAATTTCGGTTCCACGTCTTGCTCACAAGCAAACACATAGAAGTAATCCGCCATCAGACAATGATAACGAATATTGGCGGTGTTCCCTGATAATACCATACATTGATTCACTCATTTCATCATTGAATATTCGATTCTCCCAAGAAAATACTCCGTCGTTTGCTTTAAGCAGACTACATCCCTTGTATATGACAAAAACCAGCATTACAGACCTACACAAAACGCAGAATCATTCCAAGAATTGTATAACCTGGATATCACCGGAGAACTGAACCTTTGGCATAATTTATGGGTGACGAAGGCTTTATCAGATGATCAATTAAGGGACATAGAAGTAGTTGATCTGTTCAACGAAGCCAACATTTTTTACCCTGCTGTCAGAAAGGCATTAATTATTTTAAGCACTATCCCATGCACCACGGCGACCGTAGAACGGTTAGAAGCACCATGGGTGAAGAAAGGCTTACGAGTTTATGTTTGATGAGCGTACATCGCAATTATTTAAAAGACAACAGTGAGTTTATTGAAAAGACTGTCATAGACAAATTTTCGGCAAATCCGAGAAGATTACTGTTAAATTAATATATACATACATAATATATATTGTAAGGAATACCCCTTCCGTGGCTACCACCTACCCTACGCGCCTTATAAATAGCGAGCAGATAGACAGCAAGTTCTTTTGCTACTTGGCGCTGGGAACGGACGGACGTGCAACAGAATCGCTCTTGGTTGTTATTAAGGTCACGTGAGCTATTTTCCTGGTTATTGTCATTGCTATTTTCCACCTATTTTATGTTTAACTGATCTGGGCAAGTTTGTAATCGCTATGTGTTGAAATTAAGTGCAAATAATGGTTAATTGTGATTATTTTCTAAGAGTTTTGTAAATTGATAATTTTGTTACGAAATATAAGACGGTTTTCTGTTAAGTCTTGTTTCTTTTAATTAATTTTGGCCGTAGTTCCTAAAATCAGTGCGTGGGATAAAGGAGTCGCTAGCCCACATGAACAATTTTTGTTTTATTAATTTTCCTTTGAAACTACCCACGTGTCGATTGCTTGCTTGCCTAGTTGTTAACTGCTGATAGTTGTTTTGGTGTGGTTTCAAAGCACCACTTAGTGTTGTTTTGTAAAAATGGTGCGAGATGGATCACGTAGCTGTGAACGGCGACACACTCGAGGTAGGTCGCGTGATCGAAAAACGCGTAGACCTCGAAATAGGCGCGACTCGCGGAGTAGGTCTTATGATTCGCGACGTAGCTCGAGTGGCCAGAAAAGGTGTGATCCGCGGAGTGGCTCACGTGTCCTAGACCGAAGTGATTCTCGTGCTAGGTACGAATGTAGTTCGCACAGTAGGGCGAGGCGGTGCTCGCGCAATGTTTCTCGAGTCCGGCGTGAAGTCGCGACAGCACTCCCGCAGTGTTTTACGTAGCCGGGGGCGTCCTTCGCGTATCGACCGCGAACGCACCCCAGGAACACCGAGTTCAATACTTACGATCACACGTGCCTAACGTTCCGTAGAATCTGGCACCCGATGCTATAAGGCATCTACTCTTGCACGTGCTTTGATGGAATCCATTAAAACCGTACAGCCCGTTAGATCAAGACATTATTACGATTGTAACTTCGATCCGTCGATAAATAACATTGAAGCACAGTTTGAAGAAGTAGATCGCGCCAGAGACGCGAACGGTTGGAGTGACCCCGAATGCCTATCGCGCGTGGCTTCTAGCTCAAAGCGGTTCAGCCGATTGGTCAGGTTAGGCCGAGTCCGTGAAAAGTGGAGGTCTTGATATACCATGCCACCAAAAAATATGATTGCTTGGGTTGGAAAGGTATTTTCGTCACTTTAAAACTTTTCGAGGGATTAGCAGGAGCCAGTTGCTGCGAGAAAACCAGAATCAAACGTGTGAACAGGCAACGGCATCATCCTCGTCAATTTGGTATTAATGACTGCGTATTCGTTATGTTTTCCCAGTCAACGGTGAAGCTGGACCCTGGCATGCCTGGACCATACAATGTGGTCAAAGTTCTTCCGAGCGGATGCTACGCCCTTCGCTTGCTGAGTGGAGGTCGCGGGAAGACAACGCAGGCTGCGGCGCTACACATGGTGCCATGGCGTCACGAGCGGTGCTCCGAGACGGGTGCAGCTTTCTTTGAGAATGAGTTGTCTTGTTGCTGTGCTAGGTGTAAGTGCTAGTCGCTATGGTACTAGACACTCAGGCAATTATTGCTGTGGCGTTCGTCGCTGCACCTATGCACATGCATGTATACCTACGTTTGGATACGGCCTGCGTAAGGTAACCTGTAGTTTGAATACGGCTGCTACAGGTGGTCTGTACACATGAATACGGTCTGTGTCAGACGGGTCTGCACACATGGATACGGCCTGTGTCAGATAGATCTGTACGTGTAAATACGGTCCACGTCAGATGGGTCTGTTTGTGTGAATACGGTCCACATCAGACAGGATGCGTTGTCACGCATCGATTCGTTCGTCGAATCATGTTTCAGATGGCGGAGAGTCGTCTGAACTTCGAAGAACAAGACCTAGGCACTGGATTGGTATACCAAAAAGCTAGACGTAGCTTCATTTATTTCTTTCATTATGAAGATGGATGTGTGACTGTTGTGTGCACTGTGTACAAGTTGAACTTTGAATTAAGTAAATGCGGATCGAGAGAAAGAAATGTAAGATTGAATGCATTTACTTGGTACGTTGAGCTATTTTTAACCGGCTTACGATTTCAGATGATCATGATGACGAGAATGGTGATGAGGCTGCACCATCTGTGCCGATCCCCACCGGATTGGACATGTATTTGCTGGACATAGACCCTGAAGCTGGGCCATCGGTACCCGTCGCTGGTCCCAGCGGCATCACTCAAGAAGCTTGTGTCGTGGACGACACTCGGTCAGGAGAGGCCGTGTAAGGAATACCCCTTCCGTGGCTACCACCTACCCTACGCGCCTTATAAATAGCGAGCAGATAGACAGCAAGTTCTTTTGCTACTTGGCGCTGGGAACGGACGGACGTGCAACAGAATCGCTCTTGGTTGTTATATAGGTCACGTGAGCTATTTTCCTGGTTATTGTCATTGCTATTTTCCACCTATTTCATGTTTAACTGATCTGGGCAAGTTTGTAATCGCTATGTGTTGAAATTTAGTGCAAATAATGGTTAATTGTGATTATTTTCTAAGAGTTTTGTAAATTGATAATTTTGTTACGAAATATAAGACGGTTTTCTGTTAAGTCTTGTTTCTTTTAATTAATTTTGGCCGTAGTTCCTAAAAATATATATTATACATAATGTATAGTATAATTATGTATAATATTTTGTTTTGTGTCATCATCAAAATTAATGAATAAAAGTCAATTTTCATGATATTTTGTTTCAATATACCCGACCGACGATCTTTTCGGAACAGGTATAAGCAGCCCCCTGCCCCCTCCTAGCTGAAATCCTGGGTACGCCCTTGCTTCTAGTAAGTCCAAACGTTCTAAATTAGAGGTCATTTTTGATTCAGAATATTAGCAGAGCAAAGCAAAGCAATCATAAATCTAGTTTTTTTGTTTTCGAAGCGATTACTATTTAAGAAATGTTTGAAGAAATTTTATTCGAAATTCAAAATTATTTACGACCAGTCCTCATCTTTATCGACCAGTCTATCCATGCATCGTAAAAATTTTGTTAGGTATTAAATGTTTAGTTTGAGTCTTATTTTTGCAAAATGTGTGGGAGAAGTTTTTTGCGATTTCTGACATTTCTAGTACTCTAAGCTCAGTTGGTCTCATAGACTTTTTTGATCTTTATAAGAAACAGGATCGATTGACATAAAAAAAAGTTTTTGTGTAAATGGTCTATTTTCTTGCTGACTGTAATTTTTTTCAAAATCTGTAAATGGGGGTAAAACTGTCTCAAAAAGTTAAGGACAGTCTCTTAAGAACGTTTCCCTCTAGTTGCAACGGTTAAGGTACCTGCTCTTACTGCCCCGTCTCAAAAATCCATCCTGTATAATCCCGTATAGTATAATCCTGTATAGTCCCTCAGAAGCAGAGTTAGACGCAGTCAAAGTCAAACTTTGACAGTTGGGTTGGGACGCCATTTTGAAAAGGTTTAATATCCTTCAAACTATGACCACACCAATACATTTTATTCCTTTTTAGGTCGCCAAAGCTCAGCGTGCCGGATCTGGCGGAAGAGACCATGGAAAATATGTCTTTTCCACCGCCACTACCGTCTCCCCCCATTATTGTTATTCATCCACGGAAATTTTATTCCTTTTTAGGTAGCCAGAGCTCAGCGAGCCGGATCTGGCGAAGGAGGCCATGCCGAATAAAAGCCGAACAAGTATTTTTCCACAGTCACCGACATATTGACATATTGCTCAAGCTACAGCAAGTCCAGGAATCTTATATTTTAAAAATACTTATATAATAGACGAAATTGGTTGATACCAAAGAACCACAAAAAATAATATATTCATGAGTAAAGGAGGTCCGGACACCCAGTCTATTTGACCAATAACTTTGAGGTATATGTCATTGGAAAGGATTTTTTATTTTCTACATTTTTACTATAGAGACAATTCTTGAATCGCTGTGAGAAAAACTTTATGGTCAATAAAAATAAAATTCATTTTGTACTTGAAAACTCGGTCTATATGACCAATAACGTTGAGCGATAATAAAAGGATATTTCATTTTCTACGACTCATACAACGGCGAAATCTCTTGAATCGTTGTAGGATCAATGCTTTGAATTTGAAATTGAATTGGGGATCAATGCTGTCCGCGTCCGTAGGCGAAGCCCACTTTGGGCTTCATGACTGCAGATACCCTACACGTGATCCCCGGGTAGTGCGAAATGGACAGCAGTCTCTCCGGTGGTAGGCTTCGGCCGTGGCTGGTCACCACCCTCCAGGCGAATGCGGCGCCAAGCGGCCCAGCCGTGTTCCGTTGCGATGTCTGGAGTAGCCATCTAGGAGGATGGGTCTGGGCAGTTGTAGTCGCTCTGCGTAACCGTTTTTTTTTTCTTCATGCTCACCACTCCCGTACCTGGTGCCTGGCTTCGGAGGGCAGCGGGATCCGAAGCACGGTGCCGCCGCTGGCCGACCGTAGATAGTAGGGGGCCCAAGTAGCTGGTTAGCCACCAGTGAAAGGCTGCCCTGCCATCTTACGAAACATCCCAGATTGCTCTACCTTGCCGGTTGGCGACCGGATGGGAGGGCCAGGTAGCCAATCTGGGGGGGTTCGGGCGTCCCCGCGGTCTCCGCGTCAGGCACCTTTCCGTGCGGTTTTGGTGAGCGTGTTAGCTGGTAGGTGGAGCGCTACCTCGTCCAACTGCCATCCTCCTACAACAACCTCTTCACACCATAAAAAATGAAAGTCAACAAAAAGAGAAACGTTAAACAGCGGCTGCACTCCCTCCCACTCAAAGTGCACCTCACTAACATCCGAGGCCTGCACTCAAATCTCGATGCAGTCCACTACCACCTTGAGACTGAAAAACCGCAGCTGCTGTTCCTCACTGAGACGCAGATCAGATGTCCGGCTGACGCGGCGTACCTCAGCTACCCAGGGTATACTCTCGAGCACAGGTTTGTACCTCGTGCCGGAGTCTGTGTGTACGCTCGCGAAGACATCTGCATTCGGCGTCTAAGGAGCTATGAGGGGTCTAGTTTCTCTATTTTATGGTTGCTGGTGGATACAGGTCAAGTGCAAACCCTTTATGCCTGCGTTAATCGATCGCACAGCGGGGATCAGGAGACAACTCGATTTTGTGACCATCTCATAGAAGTGGCGGATGAAGCGAGGGAGCGTTACCCCGCGGCGCAGTTAGTCATTCTGGGGGATTTTAATGCCCACCACCAAGAGTGGCTATTCCCATACCAGGTGACTAATCATGCTGGGAGAGAGGCGCGTAAACTAGCTCTGTCGCTAGATCTTACCCAGCTGGTAAACTGTGCCACGAGGGTACCTGATGTTGACTCCCATACCGCCAATTGCTTAGACCTTCTGCTGACAACAGATCCGGACAGGCACTCAGTATCGGTTTCTGCACCGCTGGGTACATCCGATCACTGTCTGGTGAAATCTGTATCCGTTTATTCCCCACCCGAGCAAACCCCATGCAATCCCCGACGGGTGTGGCGATACTAGTCAGCAGATTGGGATGAGATGCGTCACTTCTTTTCGTCCTATCCTTGGCGGGAGGCATGCTTCTCTTCGGGCGATCCGTCGAATTGTGCTGAAGCCGTTACCGCGGTTATGCGTCAGGGTATGGAGTACTTTATTCCGTATTCTGACGTAGCGATGAACGGCAGGTCTCGTCCATGGTTTAGTGCTAAGTGCAGTCGCGCTGAAGTGTTGAAGCGGGCAGCATACTCTGCCTGGGCTGAGGCTCGAGCGCATATGTCTCCGGATACTCGCAAACAGAAGAGAGCCTTTAACCTCGCCGCCAAGTCTTGCAAAAGGACACTACGCAGGGCTCGATTCGACCACATAAGCCGGATTGGCGCCAAACTGGCCTCTTACCCTCCTGGGAGTAAGGCGTTTTGGTCTTTGGCAAAAGCGGTCGAATCTAATTTCAGCCAATCTTCGTTGCCACCGTTGCTGAAGCCAGACGGAACATTGGCCCATGCTGCTGAAGAGAAAGCGAATTTGCTTGCTTCTCTTTTCGCGGCGAATTCGCGTTTGGATACTGCAGGAAAAACACCACCTACCTCACCCCGTGCTGACTGCGTTATGGCAGAGGTACGAATACATCAGAGAGAAATTTTAAAAATCCTGCGGTGTCTGGACGTGAACAAGGCTAGTGGACCTGATGGTATACCGGCAATAGTCCTGCGTAGTTGTGCCCCTGAGTTGTCTCCTGTACTTACGCGCCTGTATCGCCTCTCACTTGACACTGGTATTCTACCCAAGTCGTGGAAGCTTGCCAATGTGCAGCCCGTGCCCAAAAAAGGCAGCCGCGCCGACCCTGCCAACTACCGGTCACTTCCATACTCTGTAAGATTATGGAACGTGCACTGAATAACAAACTCCATGCGCATCTTGAAGGTAACGATCTCCTCAGCGATTACCAGTACGGATTCCGCCGTGGTCGGTCTACTGGGGACCTTCTGGTGTATGCCACACAATTATGGAGTGAGGTCATTGAGAGACATGGCGAGGCCCTTGCCATGTCTCTTGATATCTCCAAGGCCTTTGACAGAGTTTGGCATGCGGGCCTTTTAAGCAGGCTTCCTTCATTTGGTATTCCTGCTGGCTTTTGCACCTGGATATCGGATTTTCTGAGTGGACGTTCTATCCGTGTAGTTATCGATGGCTACTCGTCTAATCTTCAGGCTATCGACGCGGGGGTTCCTCAGGGATCAGTACTGTCCGCGACTTTATTCTTGCTGCATATTAACAATCTGCTTGTACCAGGTACCTTTGGGTACGCAGACGACAGCACAGTAACGGATAGATATCTGTCAGAGGCAAAAGCCAGCAGGGACGATATTCAGTCTTGTCGAGAGGCTATGGTTGATCGTTTGGACAAAGCTCTCAAGGCAGTCTCTGATTGGGGTGAAGCTAATCTGGTGGCGTTCAACGCAACCAAAATACAGGCGTGTTTGTTTTCTGCCAAAAGGAGTCCATTCCATTTAACTCCAACTTTTCGGGATGTTCCTGTGGAAATTACCGACAACCTACAGCTTCTTGGCGTTGAGCTATCTGCAAATCTCAACTTCGGTCCGTACATCGAATCCAAGGCTAAGACTGCAGCAAAAAAGCTTGGTGTCCTCTCGAGGGTTAGGCGGTACTTTACATCAAAGCAGTTGCTTCAGTTATATCAAGCACAAGTCCGATCCTGCATGGAGTACTGCTGCCACCTCTGGGATGGATCAGCCAAATATCAACTAGCGGCTTTGGATTCGGTTGAAAAACGTGCTAAGAAGATAATTTGTGACCCGCAGTTGGTTGAGGCTAGGCTGCAGAGCCTCGAACATCGGCGTAGGATTGCGCGTCTCTACAGGTTACATTTCGGAGAGTGTGCGAAGCAGCTGCACGACCTCATTCCGCCGGCCCCTTTCCGCCATCGGGAGACGCGATCCGGGCGAGCGCTTCATCTTTATGTCGTGGATGTTCCAGCTATCCGCACGAGCCGCTTTGGCTCGACCTTTATAATGCGTACGGCTAAGGAGTGGAACGCGTTGCCTGCGAGTGTGTTTCCTGATCAATATAATCTGGATGCCTTCAAGGCTGGAGTGAATAGGCTGTTCCAAAACAGGCATGCTCCATCTTCGACCGCATCGTCACTTACCAGCAGGTGAGATGGCGGTCAAATGCTTGCCTTGTAAAATATAAAAAAAAAAGAAAAAAAAAAGTCGGGAATAGATTAGTATGGCCTACGATGGTTTTGACGACGACCCCAGTATTGGCATACATATCCTGTATGTATGCTTCGGAACTTTGATCTCAGAGCCCACCAGATTATCTCCCGAGGGACACTGTCGAAAGCTCTCTGCAGGTCGAAAAATATGTAATGCAGAGATTGATTTCTAGTGCAGTGAGACTCCTGGAGGACCATGAGGGCAAAAATTTGATCCATGGTGCTGCAGTCCGGCCTGAAGCTGTATTGGCCCTCCGACAAGGAGCATTCCTGGCGCAGTCTCTGGTCGATAATACGTTCGAATAGCTTCATTGTATGGTTCATGATTTTATACCTCGATAGTTGCCGCACTCCTGCACACTACACTGCCTTTTCCTTTATAGATTGGCATAATAGTATTTACGCGCCACGCGTCAGGTACTTATACCTTACGGGGCTTATCCCGTAGCTACAATTCTGTTGAATAGTTCAGTGAGTAGGAGTATACCCCGGGTCCCCATTGTTTTCCAGGTTTCTAGGGGTATTCCGTCATGGCCAAAAGCTTTTCCGTTTTTCACACGGGTTATAGTTAATATGGTCTCGCAAAAGAATCTTGTGCATAGGTATGTAGGTAGGACAAGTCCTGAGTGAAAGACAAGGATATTATTAAATCAGCTAAAAAAATTAATGACAATCTTGTCAAGTGGCCTACGTAGATTGTTTTATTATATGTATAGATAGGTTGTTATTTATCCAATGGTTTTTTTTTTTTTTTTTTTACAATTTAAATAATATTTTATTATAATAAAAAATACACTAATACCTATATCTAAAATACCAAATATATACACTAATACATATAAAATTGACTAAACTAAAACCTTATATTTATAAATATTTTATTAACTTTATAACTAAATTAAAAAATATGTACAAAACCAGGTCCCCGCGGTAAGGTGCCCATCATGGCGGCGGCATTCCCGCGCTGGATGGCGATACTTATCCGCTGCGCGAGAAAGCCGCCGGCACGTGGGTCACCCGTCGCCTCCCTGAGCCGCTTTCTAAGCTCCCTGAAGAGCGAGTGTGCGCCCGGGCCCCATGGACCCAGTGTCTCGACACCAAATGCGACAAAGTCGTATTGGGCGCCGAGACAACTGTACTTGCCCACCTTCGAGCGCTCACGCATCGCTTGGCGGTTGTCGGAAGATAGGTCGCAGCTAGTGTGTCAGCGCACGTTGCGTCCCACACCAGCGGGCGACCTATCCTCCACGGTATCATAGACATCCCGTCAGGTCTCTTGCCATCGTCCCGTGCAATGTGTTGAGGTTCTAGGATTGCGGGGACGTTGGCGCTGACGAGAGACCGTCGCAGGATGTCATTGATCGCGGCGTGACGGGAAAGGCCGGCCAGCGCCCATGGTGACCGAAGCGGTCAACACTCGCTCCACAGGAAGCACAGCTATGATCGATACAAACCTCGGCTCCCAGCCGGAGACCGATGGCGAGACGGAGAGTGGTCGGGTCGATGAAAGTGCCGGTATTGGGGGATGGGTAGGCGTTGAGCCAGTGCCCGGATTCTTGTCTGGCAACTGCTTCCAGCCTGGCGCGGTCTTTTAAAGATGGTGAGTTATTGATGAGAGTGTCGTATATGACTTGAGATGAAATGTTATCCCAGGCCTTTTGAATTTTGGGTGTGGGAGGAAAATTTGGGCTTGGTCCAGCTAGCCAGGCAGTTTCAGCCTCCGCCAAGCACGCGACCTCACAGTTTGTAGCCACGGGGGCTTTAAGAATATTTCCTTTGAGGTCAGACGAGCTATGGATAGAGGACAGAAACGCCGGCAGTGCTACACTAGAGGTCTTACGGGTTCCCAGGCCACCATACCTAATTGGCAGGGAGGCCTGGGTCCATGCCTGTTCGCTGAGTCTGATGTTTGTGATTGATTCAATTTGGAATTTTATTACATTATCTAAGTCTTGGATTAGATCAGGGAATTTCCACACTGGGCAGCAGCGGAGCAGGTAAGTAAATTTTGGAACGAAAAGACAACCTAAGTATGAAAAGGGCAGAATGGCTGCTAATTTTAAGGAGGCGGTCCGAAAATGCATTAAATTTTGAAACCGAACTTGTTAGGAGCGGTGGAATGGCCTCGTCGAAAATAGGGGAGCCAAGGAGGCTCAGACTGCCTTTGTAAGTATTCTAATATTTGGGGCTACGCTATTAAAATTTTGGACAATGGATTGTGCCAAGGTTGTGTCTATTTTCTCAGAAATGTAGAGTTCACATTTGTTAAAATTTAGTTCCAAACCAATGAGGTCAAAATTGTGTATTATCATTTCTAAATCAGTTAGGACAGTCTGAGCGTCCCCGGCTATGGTACCGTCGTCCAGGTACCATACGTTTAATTTTGAATTGACACTGTGGATTATCGAATTTATGGCCAAACTGAAGATCACTGGACCGAGTGGATCACCCTGCTGACACCCCACAGCCGAAAGAATTTCATTATTTTTGTGCAATAATTTTGAAGGACAGTGATAACACTGTAGCATAAAATTATAAATCTCCGGAACGTGTAGTTTAATTTTATTCAGGAGGGTGTCCCTGTTTACCGAATTAAAAGCATTTTTAACACCTAGTTTAAGGATAACCTCGCACAGATCGTCTTGCGTGAAGGTACGTAAGGCATGTACAGTTGCCTCGCAGCCTCCACGGGTTCCGAAGCCAACCTGTACGGGTTCGAAAAGAGACTGGAATTTAGAACGAGTTAGCCGAACACAAATTTTGGCAGCCAATCGCCGCAGGGTGGAACCTACAGCGATCGGTCGTACGCCACCGTCTTTTTTAGTCAGGTCTATTAAATTAGCCCCGTATAGGATCGGTGTTACTTCCTTGCACACATTCCCCTCTAGCATGACATTCACCAGCCTGGTTAGGGCTGAGATGACGTGGTCGCCGGCCATGCCCACACCGTGGCTGGTGAGGTCCTTGAGGTGTTGAGGGGAGATCCCATCCAAACCGGACGCCGAACCTGCCGGGAAGGTAGCGATGGCGGCAACAACATCTTCCTCTTTGGCGCGGAGACATGTTGCGATGTCAGATGGGGGGTCTACAAAAGGGGGGCAGGAAGGGCCTGGGGGGTGTTTGGATTGTAGTGCGGCGGCGGTCTCCGGTGAGTCGGGTGCAATGGTATCGTTTGAAAATAGTAGTCGAGCGGCGCCCTTTAAGTCTCCGTCTTGCACTTTCTCTTCGACTTTAGGAAATATGTTATTATTATTATGTCTGCTATGCGGAGGCCTTCGGGGCGCCGCTTGGGGTAATTGTGTGTGTGGAGCAGTGTTGTTTTTAATTTGCTGTGTGAGGGAGATCTTATTCTCAAGTGAGGCGTGTAGTGTTTTGTATGAGAAGGTGAGGAGGTCATGCCAGGACGCGAAATTGTTGTCGCGTGTGCATATTTTGATGGATTCGGCTAGAGCAGAAGCTACGCAGGATCGGGCACCACGAGGTATGCGTTTCACAATGGCTGTAGAGTGTTTTAACTGACTAAGGAGTAAGTGTAAGGGGGTAGATGTGTTTGTGAGTGGTGTGTTGTTGGTCTTGGAGCCGGGGCTTTGGCTACATGGTGGGCATGGAATGATGCGCGCGTGATGAACTCGCGATTGATGAATATGGAGTCCTTTGATGCTATTGAATGATATTAAACATACTGCACAATGTTGTATGGAAATGGGCTCAAGGAAAAGGGGCACTTACAGAAACTATACGAAGAAAATAATAAATACCCTAAAAAAAGTCACTTATATCTATAAATAAAAGTATTTTCAGACCCGTTTTCACTTCACATTTACAAATAATAAAAGATTTCACTTCACTTTGACATATTGTTTTTACCTCTGGTGACATAATCAGGCCAGGAAATACATCAGCGCGCGCAGACGTCTAGGCGTAGCTAAGCAACGTTTAGCTTGGCGTCATGTCAGCTCATGTAAATATTTTGAAACACTGCACTGTGCCTTGGATATGGCGTCCCCGAAGTCACCCACAACCCTGCGCACGCACTGCCACGGGTTTTATCAGGTAACACCATATAAAACTGCGTGGGGAGCCATGAAACTTTATTATAATTTTTTTTTAGTATTCCTAATAAAAATGGCCGGTCAACAATTTTGTATATCTAATATCATCAAGAAGTATCATTGGTTTTGAGTTTCCGAAATCATATTAAAGTTCAAAATTGGGAAATGAAAACGACAGCGATAATTTGTAAGAAATGAAAAGAAAATACTTAATAACTTTAGATAATTAAAAGACTGTACTACGTATTAAGACAAAATGAGAACAACATAACAATCATAAGATTTTATTTTCGTAATGGCTTTATTTTAGGTTGTTTGATATTGATTGAAGTTGATTGTTATACCAGAAAATTTATAATAATTTGAAGTAAAAGCTGAACGTAACTTGTTTAAAAGTCCTAATTTCAAAATTGATTGATTGTAAGGTATTTATCTTAATATATAATGGCGAAGCAACACAAATATCCAGCGGAAGATTTTCAAAGTTTTTTCAATGACCTCTAGATTTTCTTCTAGATACTTCACACGCCACACACACGCATGTATGTATGTACGTATGAATGTAAACTCTTTATTGCGTATAACTACATAAAGAACAATAACAAAAGAAAGATGCACGTTTTGGAGATACCTCAATCAGAATGGAAAAAGTGCTATGGAAATTGGTTGCAACGTATGCAAAAGAGCACCGATCATCATGGCGAATATTTTGAAAAGTAATAAAACAATATTAAATGATATATTTTTTTTGTTACTCCGGATACATTAATAGTAGCCAAAGCCAAAAACATACAAATTAAATAGGTCAAATCATAAAATAAAATAAATGTCTAATGTCTAGTCAATTCCTGCGCCTCACAGCAGATGCTGAGTAGGTACCATCTGGCCGCCGCGGCATCGACGTTGGCATGGCACATGGGCAACGTGACCTTTGTCAATTATGTAACTGTTATTGTGTCGTGGTGTGCTATGTGTAATAAATTTCTTTTCATTTTTAATCGTCTCAATATTATTCACATGAATTTTCTTGATATCCTAGACCATTTAAGTTATTTAGATACTGGAAGGGTACCGAATTTAAAAACCATCGTCCTCTACTTAGCACCCGTTGTTCTACATAACTTGTGTCAATCAGGAACATTTACAAGCATTTTATAATATTCCACTGTGCAATAACAGCAATATTTACATACAGTGTAGTGGCAACTGTTATCCCCATTTTAAACTCACGTAAATTCTGTTTTGTGAGAAATTGACAGCTAAAAGTCTTAGAAAACTTATAACACATTTATTATTGAACCAATTACAATTCTTGTTTCATTTTTATGGTTACTTTCATATGTTGTTAATTAATGATAAATGACATAGGTATTTAGTGTCAGGAAACTCGAAACATCCCTATAAATTAAAACATGCAAGTCAAAATCATATTATTATTTTATACAATAAGTGAAAAAAAATTTTTATTAAAATTTAAGTTCATAAAGTCTCCAAAATGACTGACTTAAAACTTCTTTGTTCTAAACATAAAGGCCACAAATCTCTTAGAATGCATAGGCATTTAGAAATTAAATGAACTAAGTACCTACAATAAATAGCACGCCCTCTAAAAAAAAACATCAAAAGTTTAACAAAAATTCCTCTCTTTCTAACGTAAGACTATTTCAGGCTATATCTCTCTTTCGTCCATTTGCTGTTGTCTATTTCTACAATAGCACCACGTGTCGCAGCTTTAGTAAGCTCAGTTCCGGTCAAGACGTAGCCTAGTGTGGTGGTGCGTTGGAACACCTCGATTTATTTTGTAACTTCTTCCATAATTGTTACTAGTTGTCAATAATGGATGGGAAAGCACATAATTATAAAATGTGGCTCGACTTCTGGAACGATATTGGCAAGGAATATTTAAAATACACGCCTTCCACTAGTGCATTGCAGTACGTGAGAGTTACCAGGC
Organism: Blastobasis adustella; assembly: GCA_907269095.1. Lineage (NCBI taxonomy): Eukaryota > Metazoa > Arthropoda > Insecta > Lepidoptera > Blastobasidae > Blastobasis > Blastobasis adustella. The sequence continues at coordinate 8,861,806 of OU026132.1, forward strand.
CGTCGTATCTACTGCCAGCCACATGTTGGCTGGATCCCATGGACCGTCGTTACCTCAAGCACCTCCGTGCTAGTGGGAGCGACGGTACGGCGTATAGACATGTGAGAGCCAGTTACAAAACATCCGATCTAATCAACTATCCGTAGCCGAAAGCTGCAAAATCCCATCCTCCTAATGTTAAAAATGCGAAAGTTTCCATAAGACGCTTGTTACTCCATCAAACAAAAACTACTGAACGGATTTATATGAAATTAGGTAGTACAAAACTTAGTTACCTATTTCATTAAAAACTAAACAAATTACCAATATAACACATCAATTTAAGAAAACTTTGACATTTGGCTATTTTAGCATTCGATTTGGTAGAAATAAATTTAATTTTTTGTTTTTTTTTTGTTTTTGGGTGATGACATTATTTTAATAATACAAATTGACATATTTTATTGACACTTTATGGAATAATGATTAAATTTGAATTATTATTACTTGACATTATATATTTTATTGACATTTTATGGAATAATTAGTACATTTGAGTTGTTATTATTTGTCATTGTAATTTAATTATTTTAACTTAAGACATTTAATTTTAATTATTTGACATACTTTTGAATTTTAGTGATTTGACATTTATTTAATTTTCTTTTTAATTTTGTTATAAACAATCAAGTTTATATGAAACTTGTAATATTTAGTATGCTTTACGGCGCATCATGGAGCCACTACCATTATTATATTACCACCTTTATGTACCTGTGATGACTGAATAAATGATTATGATTATGATTATGAACAAATTAATACAATAAAAACATAAACCAATGACTATGTAGATATAAAACAGTACCGTGCCTCATAAAACTAATAAATCACGCTTTATCGGAGGAAACTCATGGATGCAAGAACCTGGTTAAATAGAAATTGCCATCGTAGTACTGTCGTGCACTTTGTTGGAACACCCAAAAAATGCTTTACCTGCCAGCCTCCGTCTTTTCAATTTTAACAATACAAGTATAACTTCGAGTATCTCGTTCCACGATACAATTCAAATATCGTCGCCACGCTTGTTAACTGTAACATCTGCACTAACACCACCATCCTATTCGTCGTATTTTGCTCTACAAGTTCTTTATTCGATCGAGTCGTCATATCGCGCGCGCGCAGGGCGCGCGTGCGGGGAGACCTTACCAGGGCGAAACCCTCAGTCGGTGGTTTCGGTTTCGCGGCTTGTCACAACAAGCCGGTCTGTTGGGGTTTGCACCCTCGCCTGCGCTTCTTTGCCGCCCTCGGCGCGGTACTAGCCCGCCGAGTGGGACCCCGTTCGGGGAGGCCCGGCGAGCGGCCAGCGAGCAGGCGGCATCATGCGGCTAGGGTGCGGTCTTTTCGTGTTGATTCCGCTACCGTGTGCTCTCCTGAGCACTAACAGTGGCGGTAGTGTCGTTTTTGTGATTATGCTGTCCTGGGCTTGCCCGGTTGGGAAGCACCAGCTGCAGCGGATGTCACTGTGTCCTTTCTAGACGGGCTGCCGTGAGGTCACCCGGGTGGGGAGGTCCGGCAGTTGTGGAGTCTGATTGGATGCCGTTGGCCGGTGCTAGTAGCTCTCGTGGGAGAGCTCTGGACCGACTGTCGGGTGGGCGTGCGTGGAGCGGCGCGATGCTGCGGATGTGCGGGAACGTCGAGTTGTCGGCGTTGTCGTACATCCGGCGCGCCAGACGTTCGATGAAGTCATCCAGCTCCTCGTGCTGGAGGTCCTTCTTAATGGTTGCGTTCCTCACGAAGCGTGGGGCGCCGACAATGGTTCGCAGGCACTTGTGCTCCTGCGCGCGGAGTCGCTTCCGGAGCGGCTCCGCAGCGAGAGCGTACCATGCTGGTGCGGCGTAGGTGAGACGGGATCGCAGGTATGTTTTGTATATCCTCAGCTTTGTGCGTAGGGGAAGCGAGCTTGCGCACGCACACACGCACAGCACGGGGCGGTGGTCGGAGGGTAGGTCGTACACGACCTCCTGCGTTAGCCGCATGGCTCCGAGTCCCCTGTGGACCACGAGGTCAAGCACATTGTCCGCCCTCCTGGCTGGGTCTAGGCGGGTCGGTTCGTCGGGGGCGCTGATCTCGTAGTCGTGTTCTTCGGAATCTCGTGCGAGTGTTTGGCCTGCGTCACTCGATCTCGGGCAGTGCCAGGCCGTGTGCTTCGCGTTCAGGTCCCCCGCCAGAATGGTCGGCATGGGGGACTGTAGCAGCAGGTCGTGCAGTTTCTGTACGATGGAGTGTTGATTTGGGAGTCTGTAGCCCGCGTATATACGGATGTCGACTTCGCCCACGCGTATGTCTACACCCAACGCGTGCAACGTCTAGAGGCGTTGTGCTGGGGCTTGTTGGTGGACTACGTCCTGCCGGTATGCTAGGTAGCCCGGGATTTTGAACGGGTCCACTGGACTCATGGAGATGCGTCTCACTCACGAGGGCAACGTCTATGTCCTGTTCTCTCAGGAAGTTGAGGAGCAGGCGACGCTTGCCGGTGAGCGATTGCGCGTTCCAGTGGACTAGTCTGACTGGCTTATTTGCCATTGAGGCTGCAGTTCGTGTGGAGGCCGCGGCTTGCGCGCGCTTGGCCAGTATGGCTGACAGTAAGGCCAGCACTGCGCGTAGTTCGGCATCCGGGTCGTCTTCCACGATGGGGGTGATGGGCGGAGGCCCGGCCTGTTTTTGTGTAACGGCTGGCTGGGTGCTTCGTTGCACCTGCGGGAGTATTTTTGGTTTTACCCCAGGTTTTGGCTCCGTGTGCCTCTTTATGGATGGGGCGGTAGGTGCCGCGTCAGTGGGATGGGGTCCTCTCTTCTTCTTCTTTGTTTTCTTCTTTTGCCCAGCGTGTGGGTTGTTGGCCGGCGCCATCAGTGATGATGGTGCCGTCTCAGTCACCTGTGACGGGTGGGCTGGGTGCGAGGGTGGTCCTGTGCGGGTGGCTGTGCGGGCTGCTGTGCCGGCTTTTTTGTTGCGCTGCTCGCGCCGCAGTGCGGGGCAGGCGGAGTAGTTTGCCGGGTAAGCACCACTACAGTTTGCGCATGTAGCGGGGTCCGACCGCGGCCTTGGGCAGTCTTTGGAGGAGTGCGAGCCCCCGCAGCGCACACACGCCTGGGGGCGGTGGCAGCAATGGGAGGAGTGCCGGAAGGCCTGGCAGCGGTGGCACTGCGCTGCGTTGGTCCCCTTCTTTCCCCTCCATGAGTCGATTTTGATATATTATTATTCAGCAGTTCGCTGACTGCGTATATGCCGGGGAATAAGTTTTCGGTCTTTTTCAGGCTAACGAAGAAGATGCAACCTGGGCGCCCCTTTCGCGCCTTTATCTTCTTCGCATATGTCGCCTCAAAGCCACGTTGGACCTGGGCGGCGACTATTAGGGCCGGGTCTGTGTCCGCCGGTAGGCCACGTAGCGCTACTTTGTGGCATCGGTCGGCAGGGAGTGAGTATGAATACCATGCTACTCCCTGCTCCTGCTCCAGCTTGGAGAGGTACTCCTGTATCACCCGGTATTTGTCGGGTATTTGAGGCGTGAAGCGTACCCCTTCTGAAAATTGGCGCGCGTTAGGCGGGTGGCCGAGTTTCTCCGCTAGGACGGCGAAATGTGTCGCCCATTCTGGGAGTCGCTCCACCACTATGGGTGGGTAGTGATCCCGTTTGGGCGGCTTTGGTGGGTTCGCCGTAGCTGTGGTCGGCGGGTTTGGTTGCGTCGCCGACGTGGGTTTCGGCGGACGCGGCTGCGGCATGGCGGCGGCTACGTTGGCGTAGCTCGCCGGTTTTCTTGCGGCCTTAGGCGGCGGCGCGGGCGTAGGCGAGGTCGACTTCGGGCGCTTTTTGGTAGCGGCGACCGTCCATGGCCTTTTGTCTTCGTCGACCGTGTTCATGACGGTCGGCGTCGGCGTGTACGGGACAGGCTTGGCTGGGCTGGCGGCAGTCATGTCGTCGTCTTCTTCTGTTTCTGATTCGCTTTCGCTGTCACTGTAGCTGTCTGACTCTAGTGACGAGCAGGATCGGGGACGGCCTTGTTTGCGGCCTAGCTTCTTGCTTTTGTCATCCTCCATGCGTTGGATAATGATGTCCGCAATACCGATGTATTGCGGCATCTTGGCCTCGATCGCTTGGATCATCCGGAGGAGATTTGCGTAATCTACAGTGTCCGACATTTTACCGGGTGTTGCCTGGCACGCGGCACTACGGGGTTTTATTATTGTTCACTGCACTAGTGTCAACATCACTTCTTTTAACTTCACTTTACTTCACTATATATGTACTATTGTACGGTAGGCATGTGCACGCCACGTGTATTCTGCCACGCGGTTTCGGCCACGTGTTTTCTACCACGTGTTCAGCCACGTGGGTCCTGTCACTAGGGAGCGTCCGTTCACGTCGGGGTCTCGGGAGCAACTTTCTTTATTACGAAGTTCTTTATTACGAATGCATATGGCTTATATTTGAACATCCAATATCTATGGTGCGTGCTTTGTTCTGCGTAAACAGTTAGCGGTTAATCGGTCGAGCACGGTCTCTATTGTTAATAACAATACTGAGAACCAAAGCGACTCCAGTTAAATGAGCCACTTCGGCACTCAAGTACAGAAATAAGAAGTTTTGAGTACAAAACCTATTAAAACATTTTTATGTAAAAGAAATTCAAAACTATGCTGGAAGGCAGTCTTTTCGGTGTCGGTACAGCCGTACTCAATCAGCGCTTTAATCGACATCAGTCGATGGGCCGGTCACTGCTCACCTCAAAGATGGCATTCCAGAATTCTTCACATACCACTATGGCGACCCCATTCTTTCCTTCCGCTGAACCGGTGTACAACAGCTTGTACCCTTGCCAGATATCCCCTGACCCGCAGCCTCACCATCTCACCTCATGGCGGAATTCCACCTGTGTATATCGCCTGTATAGGAGATTAGCCAGCTCTTTCCCGCGCGTTACAGGGTAGTCCTTGCCCACTTGTCGCTGTGGTTGGGCAATGTGCATGACGTCGTTCATCGACGACGCCCTAGATTTCTGCAGCTTAATGGTTTCTAAGAACCAATTACGCTATCTCTTATAGTTTCGGATTTCACCTCCCTGACCTATTTACATTCCTCACCCATCCTGATATTTACATAGGCATCAACGTCAATGGTGAGTATATTTTTAGAAACTCTTGTAGCTAGGCGAAATGCTCGGACAGACCTCGCCAACAGATGTGTCACATCCACTGGGTAAGAAATTAACATGGATACGATTAATGGGCATACAACATACGCTCTATTCCCGTAATTGCTGACGAACACCTGATACAAACGATCCAGTTAGAACCAGTTTCAAGAAAAAGGTCAATCGGAAGCTCGGTTTGTCATCGTCCGGAATATTGCAAAAGATCTTCCTTCCAAAACACCGCAGTGTCTTTAGACGAAAGTTTGGCTAAAGTGTGTTGCCAGCTATGTTTTACAGATTAGAGACGTGTTGCCTCATGAAAGATCAGGATCACTCAAGGAGCGATCGAGAGAATTATGCTTGGAGTTTCTCTACGTGATAAAATCAGAAATGATTCTATCCGTAGCAGAACTATGGCTTGACTGAAGTAAAGAACACGTAGCTCGTAGAACCAATAGCCGATGGGGTAAAAAGGTTCTGGAGTGGCGACCATCTACCGGCAATTGCAGAGTGGGACGGCCCCCCACGAAATAGACGGACGACGTCGTGAACATCGTAGGAAACCGATGGATTCAAGAGGCCTAAAGTCGATCGGTGTGGAAGACGTGGGGGAAGGCCTATGTTGAGCACTGGACGTCTTGCGGCTGAGATGATGATTAAACCCATTCGCCATTCTTAATTGCTCGTTTAAAACTTGTAATGAGATTTCATTACAATTTTTTTTTTCTACTAAGTAATTAACAAACTACGTTTTTCTTTATATCAGACATTTTAAATATAGAAATTTCTAATAAGAATGATCGAGAACTTCTTTCCAGAGAAGTCACAAACGAAAACTTCCAGAAATCTGTGGTCACAACACAATCATATTACAGATGGCGCGGGGGTTGTTCCCGATACCGCGACGACGACGACGACAACTGCGACGAAGATCGGTAAATCTGCTAAAATTAACTAAAAACATCATAATATTTTGCCTAACCTAACCTGCCCTGCTTGTATTTATTTGGTATTTTTTATTGCAAACTGTATGGGATATGGCAGTTGGGCGCAACAAACTTACGGAGAGAGCTCGACGCCGTCATTAAAGGAGGCAAGTACAATATTTGAATCTCATGTAGACTACTACAACTCCTTTGACTGATCCTGATGGTAACGTTTAGCAATTTAGCTAGTGCCTTTAAAATATATAGGTATTTTAAGATGTGTTTTATGATGATACTAGCGACCCTAACCAATTACACACCTAAACCTTCTTCATTCACTCTGTTGGTGAAAACGACATAAAAATCGGTTCAGTAGCATTTAAGTTTATCGTGAACAGACAGAAAGACGCGGCGATGGACTGTGTTTTATAATATATTATGATTTATGTTTTTCTCGTGAGTTCAAAAACTTAGTTTTACCATTCGCTTTAACATTGGAGCGTCGATACAATAAAGACAAAAACAATATACTAGGCAATGGTCCACATGTTTAAGGTAGCACAGCGGACGATGAAACTATTCGGTAGAAAAATAATTTCAGAGAATTAGGAAGCTGAATTGTCAGTGGGTTGATCACATTTGTCATAGAACAGATAACAATTGACGTAGAAAAGATAACAGTAAGTAAGTGTTTTCGAGTACAGACCACAATTGGGCAAACATAATGTGAGACGTCATGTGGCTAGATGTGGCGACAATCTACGCATCGACTGGCAGCGGCTGAATGCGCAAACAATCAAAATGAAAGTGAGAATTTTTAATATTTTCAGAAGCTGAATCAGCGCCAGCAGAGACTTACATGCTCTATTTGCTGCCTAGATCGTAAGTATTCTCAACTTTAAACTTTTTTTTAACAACTCATGTTCATCGCAAAAATCGGACTGGATCCCACATAGCATGGTGTACGATGTTTATTATTATTTTATTTATTTAAAAACTTTATAGCCCAAATTACAGTAATTAGCGGACTTAAAGCCATGGAGGCTTTGTCTAACAGTCAACCAGCAGACCATGCACAGAGTGATTAAGTGGGTGCTACTTAACAGGAAAACATTGATATAAGTAAAAGAAATAAATTTGAGATTAAATTAAATTATTACTATAATGCAATTACTATTTAAAAAAAAACAATAAACATATACCTACTATATATACACTCACTAGATACAAAATGTGGTAATGACTATGACAAACTCATTTCAACATTTTATACATTAATCGATTCTGCGCCTTTCGTACGTCCTCAGGTATTTCATTCCAAAAACGACGAGTGGCTGAAGAAGTTGCAGTTGAAGTGTCAATCTCATAAATGTTATCCATTATTCTGTTAAAACAGTCAGCTTTTTTGCCACGCATAATATATAAACTTAAAAGTACTAGTAGGCAGTATCTATTTTAACTCTATGACGCCATCACTCTTAAACCCAGTCTTGCACTTTACTGACTGAATTAGCAACATAACTTCGTATACAGACAGGCGGTAGCGCTACAGAGTTGCGAAAACGTCATGCCGTAATGTCTATAAAGCAAATCACATCATCATTAATAACAACCCACAAAACTAAATTATAATCTAATTTGCAGCGACGTTGAAGAACGGGTCGCTGCTGTTGGTGCGGGCTCGGCACCTCCATATTTTGAGGTACGTACCTAAACATAGCCGTTATCTTGTTCTTAAATTTAATTAACTTCTTTCATATTTGACCGCCATCTCATTTGGTGGTAAATGAAACGACATTACTGCTGAATTACTATTCAGCTTTCTAACAAGTCTGTATATCACAGGTGATACGCAGTGGCCAGATACGCGACTTGTTGTTGCAAACGCCGCCGATGCCACCAACAGTCAAGCCCTTCACACAAATTCACACGCAAGTATGTGATTTTCTTTTATTTATCTTGCGTTTATAGTTATGTGCGTAGTGACCGTGATTGCTAAGCCTGTAACTCAAACTTGCTTATGTCCCGCAGATTGGGTATATCCGCAGCCTAGTACCGGACTTGCGGGAACTTGTGTCAAGCTCCTACTACTGGGGCCACATAGACGAGTCCGAGCCGGAGAAGCTGCTTGTCAACAAACCTGACGGTAGGTGTACTTTTTTTTTAATTAGAGGGAGGCAAACGAGAAAACGGGGCACAAATTTTGGCGTACAATAAAGAATTTAGTCATTGAAATAGACAACAACTGAACAAAAATATATCTATCTACTTTCAGTTCTTATTCTCAAAGTAAGTAGCAGCTGTCGTTATAATTAAGACCTCTGTCGACGCAGGAATGACTTTGATTTTCAATATTTTTCACTGATTACTTCCTCCGCTTCTTAGGCACATTCCTGATCCGAGACAGCCCCCAGGACGGAACCGTCTTCGCAGTGTCGTACAGTAAGCTCCAGCGCACGATGCACACGCAGATTAGTCAGTACCAGCTCCAGTTCACGTTCAATCCGCAAGAGTACGCGCTGCCCACCGTCGCTGGACACATCGAGCAGTTCCAGGTTAATCATATTTCGAAGCGATTGCGCGCTCCATGGTTTTATAATATAAGGAGGCAAACGAGCAACTGGATCACCTGATGGAAAATGATCACGCACATAGACAGAGAGAGACGAGTAGGTTAGCCGATTCTAAGAACAAACATCAGTCTACCCTCTATCGGATTCTTACTTCTTTTGATGTCCAACTTCGCGTTCCCACCCCAATATCATTATTGCTTACGATATTATGTGTACTGAATAATCATAAAAATCGCGTTTTCCAGGATGAAGAATATGTACACTTCTTCGGGCCGATGCTGTCGACGCCGCTTCCTCGCCCAGCGCCGTTCTCGCTTCAAGAGCTCGCTCGGGCTGTTATCGTCTCGAAAATCACATATGACGGTATGTTATGCAGCTACCAATCGTGTTATACGACCAATTATGGACCCTAAGTCAATTGTGATAGGGCTTTAACTAGGTGATCGTGGTGCACCCTCGTCCGTACCGTCATTTTCCACCAGGTGAGATGGCATACAAATGCTTGTTCGTTTATACGCTAGCTTACACAAGCAATATATGTGCTTGAAGTGAACGTGATACATGAATTACGAGTTTCATTTTTATCTTGTAATTTTTGCCCGGGATTATATCCGCATAAAATCTGTTAACGCTTAGATATAAAGTACCTGTAAGGATATGGCTTCCGGAGAAACCCATTTTGCATTTGCTGTCACTCACCCCCATTTTGCCATTTATTATTAAATTCTTTTTTACGCACGTCGCAACTAGTTGACGTCTTTGGAACTAGGGGCGGCATGTGCGATTTTGCACTACTTATTACCAAACGTGATACATACATAGTTTCTCTTCAAGGACAGCCTGGAAGTGATCGCTGAAAACTAGAAGCCTTTGCGCGTATAATTTTTTTGCGTAGGGCGCCCTTCAGCCAGGTGGAGTGACGAATTGCGAAAGACTGCAGGTGTATGCAGGGTGCATTGGCACTCATTGGGGGAGGGGCCTAAACCAGTGTACTAAAGTAAAGGCTGATGACGATGATTATTTGCTGATTCTTGTATATACTGTCATTTATTAATTACTTAACCTGTTTTCCTGATGTAGACAACCGCCCCGCCAACAGCTGCCCCTACCGCCGCCCGCGCAAGCCTACCTCAGGGAGTACCATTACGTGCGCAGCCTCGAGCCGGACCTGTTCGTCTACATGCATATAGACGAAGAACTCCTGTTCCTGCCATGACTCGAGTAGGCCTCCACCGTACTCATAAATGGAACTTGTATTGATCTCTTTTGTTATTTAAGTTAATTAACGTTTTTATTTTTCTGTTATTTTTTGGCTGTTTTTATTAACATCACATTTACGCGTAAACCAGTTCTTCATTTTCAATTTGGAACATAGCGATCCTTTTTATAGTCCAAACGCCCGGGCGGAAATGTGGAGGTTCCCCGAGGAAACAGTGTAAATCCCTATATTCCTGTGCAAAGGCCGCTGGAGGGCCAAAAAGCATCCACTAGCGGAGCCTCCAAAGGTACCCGGAGCCCTCGCCCAAGTGTACAATGTCCAGAACCCGTCCGGAGAGTACAGTAAGAGCTAAGATTTTACAGGTCGAGGCCGAGCACGCCCGTCGAATTGTGGAGGCTGGTGGTTACGTGTACCACGAATATGTAGTACTTATCATAATAATTTTATTTAATCGTGTTCTCGTCGTCCTCGTAACTTCTGAGAAGACTCTCGTAACTTCTGTCCAATACTTCCGGTCCTTCCTTAAAATGTATTCGAAGAAATGTTAAAGCCACATACTACCTATGCACCATTGTGCGCATGTACTTATTCAAAACAGCTTCATAAAACGGTTGAAATCAAACTTAAAAGAAAGCTTATATAGGTATTGAACGTGTGGATTTCAGTAAAAACTACAACACAAAATACTCTTTTGAAATCCAATCGCTGAACATCAAATTGTAAATTTCGTCAAAGAATCCAGAGAAGGGGCAAAAGCATTGTAGAATACGCGGCTGAGCTTAAAAAGCTGTCTAAAAATTGTAAGTTTAGGTCAACGAACTTGACGGATACTTTGAGGGACCAATTCTTAAGCAGAATTCGAAATGGAAGCATACGCCTAAGATAGTTCGCGGAGGACGACATTACTTTTGATTGCGCCTTTCAGTTGGTAGTTACTATTTCTTTATTTATAGGAGGCTACAGAGGCCTATAGATATAATACATACAAAATTATAATTACAATAAACGATACACTATATCCAAACAAAATAATATAACCTATATAACAATACGTCGATAAACTACGCCTTTCGGCCTAAACTGTTCTTTGGTAAAGGTATCCAAGTCCTTCGTCGGAACTAACACCACAAACGAATTCAATGTCCGTTCGTGACTCGATTCTAAGGTCTGGACCCTCACCGCGTATTGCTTGGCGAACCTGATTTACTCCACCACGACTTTCGCCGTCACAGTATAGTGCAGGCGACAGGTGAAGTGTGTCACAGGAGTGCCATCGCCGGAGTTTCAGCGCACAGCCGGAGGTATGATCTGGGAATTGCAGTGCCACACTGATTCGGAGTACTTCGACGAGCGCGACCTCTTCTTCTATGACTATGGAGCTAGCGAAGGCCAACGCGGCGGTGCTGGACAGCTGGACCCGGCGGGCGGCGAGGAGTTACCAGCCGCTGAAGTGAGGCGCAGTTGAGTGCAGCACTGTGCGGATGCAACTATTCATAACAGATTCTTGAAACGGTTGAAATGAAACTTAAAAGAAAGCGAATGTTTTTTATACATGGAATTCTGTGAAATTACAACATGAATCACGATTTTGAAAGCCAATCATTATGATGTTTTTGTTTTCCAATCATTATGGTGTATTTAATCGTTAATGCATGATGCCGTAGCAGTTTAGAAGCACCTAATGTCAGTTTTGACACATACCTTAACTACGTTTCAGTAATTCATTTTTTTTATGATACTCTTACGGAGAGGGAAAACATCGTGATGAAACCTGCACAGTCAGGCGCACACTTATGATCCAATATGGTTAGCTTCCTATATTACCAGGGTTTCGAAGCTCAGATGGTAGTAGCTCTACTTAAAATTTTTGATCTGCTAAAAACTGGATCATGGTCAAGGCGGACCCGGGACTCTCGCGCGAAAACACACCCGGAATATTGACGACAAGATGATGATGAGAACAGGTAATTGTCGATGTTGTTAAACAGCCTGCTATATAACATGGACGTACATAACGACAAATTCCTAATTGACAACGGAGCAACACGCTCACTCAAAACCATCGATATAGTCTCGGACGAAAGATTCACGGAACAAATAAAGAGCGAGCCATTTGAAGTAACAACCGCTCATGGCTCGTCGTCACATAGCAAGGTCAAGGTAGCACAGCTCAAGCTCCCACGGAAGTTTAATATCGATAGGTACAATATGTTACTTATCTTTGATTTCGATAGGTAATGCAAAGGACTGATAGACTGAAACGAAATCTTAGGTCCCTTAGGGTTCCGGATAGATTATCAGGAAAAACAACTGGTGACTGAATCCGCCGTATTGCCGTTACAGTTTGACAACATCACCATTCATAGGACGTGGAACTCTAACACCCAAGATCTGAATGCAGACGACCTTGAACTAAACCTGAATAGAATCTATGTCAACCACCTAAAGCCCAAGGAAAGACGGGAGATTATAAAGCTCTGCTATCAATACCGCGACATACAAGGTGTCTCAAAAGAAAGTTTATATTTATTTAGTTTACTGCGTGAACGCAACGAATCCGAGGGGCGCGGGGGTTATGTCAGTCGGTAGCCTGGCTCTTGTCGCTATGGAGCGTTTCTCAGGAGCAGATCGCGCGTTGTGCGTGCGATAGTTTTACAAAAACGGTGATTCGGCGACTGTAGCGCGTAGGAGATTCTGCAGTATTCGAGGTTTTCGCCACTCAAGTGATGCGCCAAGCATTCCTCTTATTCGAAAATAGGTCAAAAAGTTTGAAGAGACCGGTACAACGCTGGAAAAACCAAAATTCTGGCGACCAAGGTCATCAAGAACGGTAGAAAACGTGGAGAGTGTTAATCAGTCTGTTCGTGATGACCCGAACCTTTCAATTCGGAAGCGCGCAAGTGCTTTAAATGTGCATAGATCATCATTAGACCGCATTTTGCACAAAGATTTAAAGCTGCATTCCTACAAAATTCAATTGGTGCAAGAATTAAAGCCCCAAGATGCCAGTCAGAGGCTTGACTTCGTAAATCAGGCAATTGAGCGCTTTTCAACGTTTACCAACATTTTGTTTTCGGATAAAGCTCATTTTCATCTTAATGGACACGTAAATAAGCAGAATTGCCGCTACTGGAGTGCAACGAATCCGAAACGCAAGCATCAAAAACCCCTTCATTCGCCTAAAGTGACCGTATGGGCAGCGATGTCGGCGCGAGGAATTATCGGCCCTTACTTTTTAGAAGACGAAAGGGGGCGTGCAATTACAGTAAATTCAGAGCGTTATGTGGAGATGTTAGACGACTTCTTGGTGCCTGAACTGCAAAACTTTTCTGGTTATAACCTAAGAACATGGTTCCAGCAGGACGGAGCAACGTCACACACATCCAAAACATCTCTGCCACGAGTTCGTGAAATTTTCTCGGGCAAATTGATCTCTAGGAGAGGTGGCATAAATTGGCCTCCACGCAGTCCTGATTTAACCCCTACAGACTTTTTCCTGGGTTATCTTAAATGTAAAGTTTACGCCAATAAACCGACTTCACTGGTGCGTTTGAAAGAAAATATTCGTCATGAAATAGCAGCCATCACTGAGTCCACCTGTCGAGCCGTCATAAGTAATTTTACTGTTCGATTAAATGAGTGCCGCGAACGCGAGGGTCTACATTTGGACGACATTATTTTTAAGAAATAAATTCCCATATTGTGTATTTTAATAATCAATCAAAATTTTTTCGATACACGGTGTACTTTTTTTTTAATCGATCCACTAAATATAAACTTTCTTTTGAGACACCTTGTATTATACTCAAAGAATTAGATTTACAACTGACGTTTAAACACGCCGTTGAACATAAGCTATGGCTTACAGACAATACAATTAAAAAAAAGACGGTATTTAGTAAGAATTACAGGCCACCCTGCCAACAACAGGCGATATTATTCAGCGACAGCGATACGAACAAGTATCTACTGACTAAAAAATCATTCACCGCTCTGCAACAGCAATTGCTACGGGCTACACAAAATCAGCAGAGTATTCAGGATTTCGGTGAGTACCTAAATTTAACGTTTATTCGTTAAGATGCCGATATCGCAAGCAGATGGTGATATCACAAAATTTAAGATGTTAAAACCCACAGAAATGAAACAAAAACAGAATCCCCCTTACATTAAAGAGATGAGGTGCATACAACGATTTCCCTAAAAATGTGGAATTCGTTATTTATTGTATTTGTGACTCAGACAGTCAGATCAGGTCCCGAAGTTTTTAGGGTTCCGTATCACAAAAGAACTTACTGAAATAAAAAAAACTATTTTTACCACCTGTAAGCACGACGGAAGACTTAAACCGGACAGCGGACCCTGGCGTTAACGCTAGGATGATGATGATGATGAATTTATGGGACATGAGCCATACTTTATTGTCTACCTAGTCTACGGATGTACGTTACGTACTGCTGTGATGTGAATGAATCGGGAATCCGAATCCGAAATCTTAAGCTTTATTTTTTGTGGGAAATTGCTGGTGTCTATCCGAGTAGGACGGGGAAGCACGAAAGGTTCAAAATAACCGAATCCGCATCCGAAGCATTGTTGGGATTTTTTACAAGTATTATTTGGATCTTGAAAAACTATCGAAATCAGTCATCATCATCATCTTGACGTTAATGTCCCGGTTGTGCTTTTGAGAGCGAGGGCCCGGGGTCCGCCTTGACCATGATCCAGGATTTGGCGATCAGGTAGTTACAGTGGAACCACTACCATCTGACCTCTGTGATCCTGCTAATTTATGGATGGAGGGTCGCTGTATTGAATTATTTTTCCGCTAAACAAAATATTTTTTCTAATTGTTGTAATTTATGTTTGTGAATGTTTTTTCTTGTTTGAAGCAAATTAATAGATAAATGTGAAAGTAGTGATGTGAATTTTACACCGCATGATATGCTACACGCGGCAACTGAAATGACTTGCAGCTTACTTTCATCAAAGTTGAAAAAATTATAGGTTCGAAATAACATGAAAATATGAGTGTAGATAAAGGTATATATATATAACCATCAGTAGGAGCATCAACTTGAAATAGAGCTGCGCTTCAACGTAGTCGATATGGTTATTTTTCTTTAAAAACGAAGATTTTTTAATGAAAATTAAAATTCAATGTTCGGGTAATATGAAGTCGCCAGTGTACTCTTTGCAAGCTATACTTTAACACCCTTTCGGCTTTATACATGTATTATGAAACACCCATATATATATATATATATGTCGTTGCGTCAAGGAAAGTGGTGTATCAGGATCATTGTCATCAGGGTGGTGATATCAGTATTAGACCGTATTCGTACAGATAAATTAAATAAAGGGGTTCACATTTACTCCACTGTATTTATTCCACTTCACTTTTGCACATCACTTATAATTTTACTTGAAATCAGATATTACAATGTAGGCAGTTGAGGTAATTTACATCATTATTTTCTAAGAGCTATAAGAGCTCCTGTTCTGCTCTGCAAACTGTGCCAGCTGGTGTCCCACAAGGCTCAATTTTAGGCCCTTACTTATTTATTTTATACATCCATGACATCCCGATCCAGCCTCGTACTTACCTGAGCTGTTTTGCTGATGATACGGCATCTTATACATCATCAAATGACACCAACTTAATTATAGGGCGGCTGCAATTATCCCTTGACTTATTAAAAGAATACTTCACCAAATGGAAACTTAAGCTTAATGGTAGCAAGACTGAAGCAATTATGTTCACCCGACAGCGACAGCCACCAGCTAGAAGACTCATGATTGATGGCCATAAAATCCCTTGGAATAATTCTGTACGGTATCTCGGTGTAACAATGGATAATAAGCTCAATTGGTCAAAACATATAGCAATCTTACGTGTTAAGGGAGCACAGGCTATTGGTGCTTTGAATCCCATATTAAATCGTAAAAGCAACATTAGCGCTAATACGAAGATGAAAATTTATTCCGCTTTGGTGAGGCCTTGTATCACTTATGCTTGCCCAGTATGGAGCAGTACTTGCGTTACTAATTATGAGATTTTACAAGTTATCCAAAATAAAGCTATTAAAATTGCTTACAATACACAATTTAAAACCAATTTACTTGAAATTCATAGAAGAACAAATTTTCCTACTTTACGAAATTATATTCTAAAACTAACTTATAATTTTTATTCTAAGCTAAATCATCATGGTAACAGCTTGGTATCAAACATCGGAATATCCCGTATTACCGACTTGCCTTATATCGATACTTACCGAACGTACCGCTTACCCCATCACTACGTATTGTTCCCACCGAGTGACTACTGGCCACACATACCGACCAGACAAGTGAGACCCGCCGACGCGGCACCTACTGCCCCGCGTGTTCGCTAGTAAATAGAGGGCGCGGGGGGCGCGGAAGCTCATGCATGTTTCTATTACTGTTCGTAGATCGCATATTATGAGGGTACCTTGAAATTCTTTAATAATAATGATTGCATCAAAGTATAAACACTACCTACATAATGTTTACACTAGTATACTATTTTGTAATAATACGATCTAATTAATGTTTTGTTTTTGGTGTCAATTATTAGTTGGTTTATGATGAAAGCAGATGTAATAAACTTAAAAAGGTGTGTTGTAACCTGAAAATGTATTGTATAACTGGATGTACTTCGTAACTGTTTTAAGCTATGTAAGTGTTTAAATAGTTAATATTTTAATAAAGGCATATTGAAAACACATCATTATTTTAAAGGTGATTTTGAAATTACATTATTTTCAAACGTAAACAACACTTTCTATAAACGAAATGTGGAGACAGTTTCAAGACGTGTTCACTCCTCGGCGGTCGAGCCAAGACTGCCCGCCACTCCGCCCGAGTCGTGCCGTCGAGACTCTGTCAGCACGCCCCACCAGGCGGCGCACTCCCACTTCCGTTTTCTGCGTCATGAGTCCGTACTATTGACCACATGAGTCCGTACTATTGACCACATGATTCCATGCTATTGACCGGATCCGTCACGGCCGTCATGCTATACACACGTCCTCGTGTGTTATCTGAAACATGAAAACCATAGCGCAGTACCATATACGCTCGGTCACTTCTGACCACAACACATCACCAAAGTAAGTCTTATGAATCATGTGATTAGATTTATCACGACTGCATTAACCCACCAATACTTAAGTAACTGTTATTTGTGTACACGTAAAACAAACGTACGTTATAATTTATCATACTAAACTTGTGTAGATTGATAGAGACTTGAAAGAACAACATCATAGCCGACATAAATTCACCTACGGCTTCATTTTATTATAGAGGCGTGACTAGATATAACACCAGACTATGAACCGTATCACAATTACCACCAATGAAGAGGGTTTAATCATTGCCACCAGTGTTTTCCCCTTGATGCTCTTGTCCCCAATCATAAACTCCATTACTGTAGGTACTTAGATTCACTACAAATATGTGACACTCCTACAAACAATTTTCAGTACTCAGCAAAATACCCAATGTTGCTTCGAGTGGGATTCGAAACACTCCTTTTTCATTAAATGCCATATGATCTTTGGTCATCCGTCAGCGCCATCCTTATTTAATAAATAAGAATAATGTTACCATACAGAAGAAATGACACACAGGTGAACCACCATACAGGCGAACCACCACACTGACGAACGCCATCAGGCGGGCCGCCACGCAACCGGACCGCCACCCAACTGGACCTGCACACAAGCGAAATACCACACAGACTAGGTGCCACACAGGCCGGGTGTCACTCTAGTCAGTGCCACTCTAATCGTCAAACTATGAGTCTATTCATTCTATATCCTGTATCACGTCTGCCATAGCACGATACATGTAAGATGTCACTCAAGGGTAAATGGCACAGAGGCGAAATGCCACACAGGCGAAACGAAATACAGGAAAATGCCACACCGGTGAAATGCCACACTGGCGGAATGCCTCGTAGGCTAAATACCACACAGGCTAAACGTCACACAGGCGAAATGCCACCCAGGCGGGAACCACACAGGCGGGTGCCTGACAAGTAAACTGAAGTAAATAAATATTGCTAACATATCAGTTCAGTGATGTTCATTCGTCACATTTATGCTACCGGTAGGTACTTATAGACTCTAGTAGTACCTCTATCTATAATATAGAAGCACCACTGTACTAGCCGTACTTATATATCAGGATATATAGTGTGTAGGTGCCTACTGTTAGACTATACAGTATACTTTTCAATATGAAACTGCCAAAATCACAAAGTAGTAACTTTAACATGCTTTACTTCACTACTAGCTGTCTATAGCCTCTCAACTCGTGGTCAAACCTTTGACCAAATCTGTACTATGTCAGTCATAGGTAATATAGTCTATCTGATATCATTACACGTAATAACAGTCCACGAGCCACACAACAAGTATTCGTCATAGACCTGAACAACCGTTCACGCCGTCATCCCCACAAAAACAACACTATCTTTACTGCCCAACATCAAAACTAAATCAGGACCTTAATAATGAAAAGCTCTAACGTCCATCTGATACGCCAGTCATAGGTACCAACAGTCCATCTGTTACCATACCAAAACTAAACAAGTAATCATCATCGTCATTGATTTTAACCACCACTCTCTAACATACTCTATCTAGACTTTACGTTACGTTTAAGCTCCCATTTTGAAACGATTTAACAATCCAGCCGCCTTCCCAAAAATCACAACATCAAACCTGCCATCCACAGCCACAACACCGAGACCTTTGGGGCTCCCAGCCCAACGAGCCACACACACGGCTCACGGGCCACTTAAAGTCAGCCAAATAAATCAGGATGTTTTACCTTTACAACAGTTCAGGCACTACCAAACCTGCACTGCCAGAAGGATACGAAATCCTACCAATGCCTACACTGCCTCATCTTACTGGTACAACAACAGAACTCGAAATAGTTACGTGGTATCGGTAATCAAGGAAATTTCAGTACTGGAAGCCAAAGTCAACATTAGGGAACCGACCATCCGGTAAGCAACCATAAAACTCTCCCATAGGCTCCATCAGCCTACTATCACCGACAAAACACGATCGCTCCATCCGGTGATGCAACAAACTTTGAGAAAACATAACTATCACACAAATCTCATAAAACCCCTTGCTCGACAGTTGCCACGCATTGAGCCAGCTTCTCAGACAGATCCGTCCAACAAAGTCCCCATCCAGGCCAAACCAAGTCACACCAACATAGTACAAATGGTTCTCGGTCGAACCAAGTCACAGGTATACTCAAAACATAATTTGAAACTATCCACCGTCAATCAGTTCACTTACTCGTATTTACTTTTTTTTTTAAACTGCCTTTTTTTTTTAATGTCGTAATATTAAAAGAAACGTTTATCGGTGATCCCAGTTTTACCGCGGATATCTTCTATAACATTGGGAAACTACGACTACAATAATAAACATACTGAAATAGGGAAAATTTCGTTCCAATTTCTCCGTTAAATGTAAACAAACACGCTAAAAAATATTTTTTGTTTCGATACATGTTGGCACCCTCCCGCTCGCATAGAAATCGCGTAGATTCGTACGGGGTAATTATTGAAATTTTGCACATTTGAAAGCGTACTCTAAGACAACATCCTAAAGTACACCAGCTAATTGTTCCACAAACTCACTGCTACGCCATCCCTGACACACTGTTATTATCAAATATTTAGTCGAACAGCCACAGCGGCAATTTGCTCGCCGAGATACCAACAACTTGGAGAGACTAATTGTAACCGGTACTGTGGAAGGCAGAAGACCAAGAGGCTGAAGCCCAAAGCGATGGCTCAACCGAGTGTCGGAATGTCTGGAAATTCCTGTGAGCGTGGCCCTGCAGGAGGCCACCGACCGCAGCTCATGGAGATCGAGAACGTCCTTGCTACGTCAATAGAGTCACGATCCTCAGCATTGAGGGACGGATTGAGGAGGAGGAGTCAATCAGCAGCAGCACCACCATAACTATGCTTACGTACTCAATTTATAAAAATAATAGGACTATGCTTTGAAGTATTTCTTATTCTTGTTTTCCGATAACTGACGTGACGTTGGTAAAAAATTAATCTTAGATTAAATGTCACTTTTTACTTTAAACACTGCGCATTGTAACATTTAGAGGAGTTTAACATAATTCTTACTATTGTCGTGGAGTGATTTAATTGACATAGGCAAAAGCAAACATTTATTAAACTTGGGGGTAGTTCTTGACATCTATACCAACAAATTGTAACATTGACGGTAACTGACGTTGTTTATGTTTTGTTCACATTCTTTCTATTTGTAGTTTCACCAAAGACCCAAATAAACCTGCCAATCTTTCTACTAAGGGTATCAATGGTGTTTCTGTCAGAATACTTTTCTGATTTATCAAAGTAAATAACTCATAAACTCCGCATGGGGAGCCTCTAATTACCTCAGGTTTTTACCAAATAATAATTATGCATAGGACTCACCAGATAGAGGAACTGTTAATATAACATCATTTCTCAGTCATGTAAACAAAACTTGCAGATTGTCTACCATCGTCCCATGTTGAAACAATCACGTTGAGGCTACCAGTCCAGCAATGTTGCAATGTTGTTCTCGTAGGTAAAGCAAACGGTTGTACACCATTGTTATGCAATAGAAGAAAATAATTGTATTAGTAAACCAAAAATAAAAAATACATAATGTTGTTAATTGTTTGATTTAATTTTACCTGCAGAAAACTAAGCAATTAATTTAATTGTGGTGTCAAACCACACTGCTAAATGAATCTAAATCTAAACATTTCCTTCACAGGCATTGAATAAACTTTAACTGGCTAATTTAGTAACTAAGCAAATTATTTAACTAACACAATTAACTAATGAAAGAAAAGAGATTAAGTTACGCAAAAAAAAGAAAACACCAAAACTAAGCTTTGCTTAGTTTGGGGCTAGATGGCGCTGTGTGAATTTGTCCACGAATATTTATTTATTTATTTACAAATTGCCGTCCATAAGTAAGTTTCACTCGATTTTTATTAATGGTGTCAATATCCCAGTGGTGCTCTCGAGGGCCTGCCTTGACCATGACCCATGATTTGGTACAGATGATTTGTTGTTTACTTTATAAATCCCCCAATCTCTCTACTCTGAAGTCTTTGTCTTATATCTCGGGGTGTTTGGACTCTTGGCTGCGCTCATATCTTGGGCGTTGCGTTCGTCATCACCGCTTCTGATGTCGTTGCGTCAAGGAAAGTGGTGTATCAGGATCATTGTCATCAGGGTGGTGATATCAGTATTAGACCGTATTCGTACAGATAAATTAAAGAAAGGAGTTCACATTTACTCCACTGTATTTATTCCACTTCACTTTTGCACATCACTTATAATTTTACTTGAAATCAGATATTACAATGTAGGCAGTTGAGGTAATTTACATCATTATTTTAAAGGTGATTTTGAAATTACATTATTTTCAAACGTAAACAACACTTTCTATAAACGAAATGTGGAGACAGTTTCAAGCCAAGACTGCCCGCCACTCCGCCCGAGTCGTGCCGTCGAGACTCTGTCAACACGCCCCACCAGGCGGCGCACTCCCACTTCCGTTTTCTGCGTCATGAGTCCGTACTATTGACCACATGATTCCATGCTATTGACCAGATCCGTCATATATATGTATATACATATATATACAGGGTGTTACGTATTACATGTATAAAGCCGAAAGGGTGTTAAAGTATAGCTTGCAAAGAGTACACTGGCGACTTCATATTATCCGGACATTGAATTTTAATTTTTATAAAAAAATCTTCGTTTTTAAAGAAAAATAACCATATCGACTACGTTGAAGTGCAGCTCTATTTCAAGTTGATGCTCCTACAAGAGCAGTTCAATAACCTCGTGCGACCCCTATGAAATTAGAGCAACCTTCTTAAGCCTACTACCAGGAGCCTAATGCTACGTACACACGCACCGGTTTCGGTCAAAGATTGTTGGTTGGCGCGTGCCGGCCGGCGATCCGCAGCGCAGCGTGGCGGTAACATCAAACGGATAAAAGCAATCGACCTAACGCAGTTTGGGCGGACACCGAAGGCCAACGAACAAACGTGCGAATACGAGCCCGAATCGGTCAAAACTCCCAAATCTTGCAAAGCCACTTGCTTGACCACGAAATGCAAGTATTGGACCTTAGAAGTCCAAAGAACGTGCTGTAGCCAACGGCGAATTCGGCCGACAGCACTTCGTTGGCGTACGTTGAGTGTGTACGCACCATAAGGAGGAGTTTAATAACCTCATGCCATTCATATAAAAACAAACGAACCTCCTACATCTTACTACCAGGCGTCGAACTAAATGTTACCTACTTATCTACATGAATAATGCGCTTATTACACCTGACTAAATTCAGAAGCAAAAGGCGGTGTGGACTGCCGCAGATAGGTACCTGGGTACTTCAACTAAATAAAAATAAACATAGTCAGCTACCTACCTACCTACTTAAGTAGATATCTACTAAACTGAAACGGCTTTCGTTCAATTGACAAAATGGCTCTACACAGATAGGTAAGTACTAGGTCCCTACTAACACGGGTC
This sequence comes from Blastobasis adustella, assembly GCA_907269095.1. Classification (NCBI taxonomy): domain Eukaryota; kingdom Metazoa; phylum Arthropoda; class Insecta; order Lepidoptera; family Blastobasidae; genus Blastobasis; species Blastobasis adustella. Next base: position 8,884,316 of record OU026132.1, read on the forward strand.
CCTCATCTAAGTACCTACGTAGCGTGGGGAACCACTTATGAGTCGAGTCTAGTTTTGGTGAAACACATTACAGACAGGTTCCACTAAATACCTACATGTTTTTATGAAAAGATAAAAGCGCTGTCTTTTCTACCTATTTCCCGTCGGAAAAGAACCGACGCGCGACGGCGGCGGTTGCGCTTCTAACGTTTAGGTGGTAGGTAGCGTCTCCTAGTCTAGCTAGAACCTAGACCTATAAAGCATGTAGGTACGTACCTCTTTAAAGTTATTTTATGAAAACAAACTGCGTCAGGTGCCAGCGCGGTAAACTTAACATACTTTCTTGCTTTCTTGTGGCTCGGATGACTGATAGGTATTAACTATCAAGTAAGCTTGTACTCGTATCGTTGCGTAGGTAGGTAGGTACACTCCATACACACAGATACACAACACTACGCAGGCTCTGGTTGCTATGCAATACGTAAGTAGGTAGGTAGCATGGTGTTTGACCTACTGCTAGTTTGCACTCATGCATAGAATAATGATTATAACAATACTTAAACTGCTGAACACAGACAAGACTACGTCAATGCTAATACCTGAAGCAATAAATCATTCATTCGTTATTGTTAACACTCTTATCACAGTTATCTTCACAGTAGGTACTTAGGTATCCTAAACATACAACGCAACAAGTAATCACTTCGATCACGCGAAAAGCTAAAAACCGAATGAACGAACACGACACGAAATTAGGTAAATTTCGTCAATGGAAGCCGCGCCGTAGGTCAAAGGCACCGCCACAGGCAGGCTCGCCTCGGCCCGTGGCGGCGCGGCGTTTGTCGGCGCGACGGCGGCGCACAAAGGATTCCTATTTAGGGATCCGTGTTTTAGGAGTCTTACTTATTTCGCCTTTTATGTTCTCCTGGTAGATGCACCGTAATGTTGATTTTATTTATTTGATAAAATGAGGCTCAAGCGAATCCAACAGTGGGAAAATAATAATCTTTATGATGACGCTGATAGATTACATTTGCTTACCACTATTTTATCGGGTACAATGACAGTAACCTAGACAGTAATTTCTAAAATTGTGTTTGTGTCCGTGCTCCACCTAGGTAACCTAAGTTCTCCAACTGGGTGAAGCATGGGATATTTACAGGTATAGCTCCATCAACTTAGAATCATTTAGTTAATTTTAGTTGATGAGAAATGTTCGTGAAATCTTACGCATTTTAATCATCATTAATAGCCGATAACAACCTACTGAGAGTTTGAGCCTTCCCCACATCAGTAGAGGGTTCTGTCTTAAGCTCCACTACCTAGTCTTTGTTTTATTTATGTTACATTCATTACGGCCGGCGGCGCTAGGGTATTTCATTTATTTTACTTGATACTAAAATATGTGTGTGTAGGTATCGAAAAATCTCATGGCAGATAGGTACGATTACCTACGCGACACTGAAACATTACTGATAGACATGACATGAGAAACCAAACTCGTAAAGACAAAGATGTTACATTAATTAGAGTTTGCTACATTAATATGCTACAGTTATTTGTATTAGTCTACTTGCTATTAGTTAGGTGGTGGTGCCCCAACAAGCAAAGTAATCCTATAAAGAAAGATTATAAGCAAATGTCTACTAATAACGTTCTTATAAAAGCTTTGTGGAGAATCATTTACTTATAATTGTATTCGTCAAGCTGTAACATACTCAAGAGCATTCGTTTTTATATTTCAGTCTTATACTTAACTACAATACTAACACGCAGAACAGTTACAGGATACTTTTACTAATAGTAACATTTCATAAGCGTAGATATTCTCAAGAGCATTTGTTTTAATTTCATAGTCTTCTAGTAATCTACAAGATTATCTTAAAGGATACTTATAGGGATAACTATCCTGTAATTGTTTGCAGAAAGAATTAATAGTCTGGAATAATATTTTAATCCTATAGTAATATTTTGAAAGAGAAAAAGATATTATAATACACTAAGCTGAGATTATTATAAGTTTGCATCGTTATTAGTCTTGTTCAAGATTCTTTTAAATGTAATTGTACTTAATTAGAGCGATATTGGATCAAATAACCGTATAGGCTACTAGATCAATCACTTTATTAGTAATCGGCGGCCATTTTGTTCTTCTTCAATAGTTTCAATTCGTCTTAAGCAAATTATTTAAAATGGATTTAAGCGATTGGAAACGATTTAAAAGGAGCGGTGGTTATAGAAGAAAAGTAAAAAATAGGTATAAAAAATCAGCGAAGCTAGATCCATCAAAAATAGTTTCATCCGCATTTAAAAGTAAACCTGGTGCGTCAAGTGCAAATACAGGTGATGTAAATGAGGGTTCCGCAATGAAAAATATTTTTTCACCCTTAGCCCATCACTTCGACAGCAAAGAAGTTGAAAATTTTATAGAAGAATACGACTTCGATTTCGAAGAACCCACTGAGTTTCAAAAACATGATGAATTGCTTGAAGGTATAAAAAATTGGGCCATAAAATTTCATATACCTCACCTAGCCCTGAATAAACTGTCAACTATTTTAAATAAAAGTTCGTACATCTATAGGTTAGTAGTAGTTATTACATACAAGTCACAGATATATTTTTTTCCTTTGTTACATACGCTATAAATTAGAAGTTTAAAATAAAACAAACCTTTATTACAATTATGTTCTTTTATTCAATCCAATTAAATTGTACTGAACATCGAATTATTTAAATACACACAAATATATATCTAATTATTTAACTAATCAGTCTCATTTATGAGGTTTCACATTATATGTTTCATTATTAAAGCGCACCTATATCTTAACATGCCTCTTCATGCTAAATTATCTGTGAGTATTGAGTAATAAACATTAAAAAAAGAAACTTGACTAGAGTTAACGCAATATTTGATAACATGACTAAACAAAATTATTTTTTAATAATTGTAAACAGTTTAATCAATTCACAAAATCAAATGCAACCAAGATCAACAATATATTCTTTCAAGTTTCACTATAATTACAGTATGTAGTTACTGTAATTATAGTAACTGCTATGGTGGTGTTTTGTTTGTTTCAAGATTTTCGGATGGTGTGTTCTTGTTACTTTTCTTACCTCTGCATTTTTTTGCAGGAGCTTGCTTTGGTTTGTCTTTGCAGCGTTGATCTCCGTTTTATAGGATCGTTTTAAAAAATTTATGACAATCATCTAAGGGATCGTGCTCGTGAATGACATCAAAAAAGAAAGCAATAGCCTTGGAGAAACCTTTGAAACAGATTTTTTCTGTTGCCTCATTTTGGGAACGTGTGGTTCCAGTCCATGAACACATTTTGAAAAATTGTCTTTCAAACATAACATCTATAATAGTATATGCACTTGTGGTTCCTTTTCCTGTGCCTTTAGAGCACAATACACTTAATTTTCCTTGCAAGTCTTCTCTATAATCTAAGTCAATTTTTTTTTTCAAACTCTTTAAATTCTTAAATTGGTGTTAACCCTATTGAGTGACTTTGTTGTTTTTTAATAGATTTTGAGATAAATTCTTCATTTGAAATTTGAATTTCAGACAATTTTAACATTTTAACAGCGTTATGTATAATTACTTGATTATTTATTATTGTGTTCAGGGCCTCCTTTATAGTTTTAATATCGTCATTGATAGATTTTATGTCACTTTTAATAGTGTCCATATCTTTTTCACTATATTTAATTTTTTGTTTACTTGGTCGTGTTCTTCTGATGAGCCTTTGTATGAATATATCACAGACATGTCCGTTTGGTTACCGTCTGGTAAAACAACATAACTTAATAGCAGTAGTAACATTCATCTTCCGGGTAATGATTGTACACTAGCATATATTCACAGCCTTGACACCACAATAGTCTTATATTAAGAAGTTTTTTAATATTGCTCATGTCAACAATAAAGTGAGAGTTCAATCTTGAATCAGTGAATAGTCCACAACCATAACATTTTTCAGATAGAATAAAATGTGTTAATGTCCATGGCCATTCACATTCGTAGTTGAGTGCTATAAAGTCATCTTTACTTAAGAAACAGTCAACGTCTAAAAATATCACCATCGCTAAAGAAACGGAAAACACAAAAAGAATTTATTTTAAAAAGTGTCACAGAGGAATTCTAAAACTTTGTCATGGACGACGGGAAGAAGCTGTAATCTAATGATTTATACCTCTCGTAATTGAATCCTAACAAAGTTATTTTATAGATTCGTTATTTAGTTATTTTAGGCAGATTCTGTGAGGAACCCTAACTTCTTTAAATTCCGGCCAGTTATCTGGATTGAAACTGCTATAAATACTAATTTACCTATAATTGTTCTATAACATACTTAATGCAGACAATTTTCAAAACATGGCGAATGTTCTTAAGAATTATCTTAATCTTTTTTAATAATAAATATGCTATGTGCTATATTTTTAAAGCGCGTTGTGAAATCAATCAAATTTTGGTAGATATTCACAATAAAAATGACTTCCCCGGCGAGTTTACACACTATATGTACAATAATTTTACAATACTTATGTTATGCAATAATAAAAAATAAATCGTAGTTTCGTTAATAGGAAGTATACTTACGTTTTTCCATATTTCTTTTTTACAAACAACCGCACCAACCAAATGCCGAAACTTTAAAAAACGTACTTATAACTAATTACTAAGTAAATTACTAGTGCATTATAAACAAGATTGCTTTAGTAAGATACTTATGTCAGATACTAATAAGAGTGTTTGTGTTTATAAATGTATAGTCTAAGAACATTATAGGAGCAATTGCGCTTCCGTAAGTGTATTATAGGGTTTAGTGACAGTCTGCAAGTTGCTTATAAGATCGTTATAAGAAATAATTATCCTATAACTGCGCCCAAATCCAGCTTTATAGCAATTTACAAGTATCTTAAAAATACAAAAAAAGTAGTCTTGAAGACGTCTTGAAGTACTGATTTTGCTAGTTGGGGCACTTTCGATAAAACTATGAATGAACCTTTTGAATTAAAATCATAATTGATTACAATATTTTTTTGTACAGAACCCTCGAACCAAAAAATACAACACCTATATCCTATCTGTAATTGGTAAATTTGTAGTCTTCGGTTGATTGACCTGATTATGAACTTGAGTAACCTATTACAACTGATTTCTAGAGATGCGGTCTTTCGTTTTCAAAATGTCATTATCGACATTGAAAAAGAAAAAGTTCGGTAGTCATTTTCTCGCTAACTATTCCACGCAAGAAAAAAATAATTGTACCTATCGTTGTAATACGTTTAGCACTCCATCCAGTTCACGGTAATACATATATTATGAAACACCCTGTGTATATTTTATAATTAGGTATTAAAACACTCGTGTCAAACTATTATCACGCGAGTTGTATAAACTACTATATTTAAATACCCACTGACTCGAGCATTGTATGTACCTACTATAATTATAATTCAAGAATTAAAAGTCTGAAATGAAGAATTTTATTTATTTATTATTGTACGGTTGTCCATAGTCTCTGCCTACGCCACCTTTGGGACACATGCGTGAGCTTTATGTATGTATGTATGTATGTACGGTTGTGTTGCTAACCTAATACATAAATTAGTAAAGAGGGCAAAATGGATTATGTGTATGGCAACCCTCAAATCACGCACACATATAAAATGGCGGCCATTTGAATGCTTTATTCATGACTTAGGAGACATGGATTCTGTTTTTGTTTCATTTCTGGGTTAAAACCATGAAACGAAAAATCAGCAGTTATACTTTGTCAAATACAGGTGATAATTTATGAATCTATTCCATTATCGATTATCATTCTCATAGAAGTTGTTAGAATCGATAGTTGCATGGTGCGCCAAGGCCCAAGAATTTTGAGCTGTCAAAATATCTATATTAGACAGATCATAATGTATAAACAAGATTTTAACTAAATACTTTGTATACTTGGCTTAAAAGACTAGTATCCAGGCCTGCAAAAGTATTTAAAAAAAAAAGACTTGCCATCGATGCGTGCGCTTAGGACCAACAATTAGTGAGCTGTCAAAATTATCATCCTATATTAGACAAAGCTAAGCTATCTATATAAAACATAGGTAAGCGATTTGCCGACGGATTCAGTGACAGTTGTAGTCATTTAAAATTCACGTTAAACTCTGTATTGTGAGAAAGAGACAGCTTATAACACATTTATTATTGATTATTGAGCGTTTAGTGAGTTTTAAGTGTCATGGGTTGTTTCTTATGTTGTTAATGAAAAATATATGTATTCCGTGATTCCGCGCGAGAACACACCCGGAATATTGATGCCATGATGATGACGAGAACAGGTATTCGTAAATGTTTTTGAAGAATCGGCAATCTTAGAAAAAGACCTACACCCAAAAGGAAATTCAAGGGAACGACGAATGAGCATCAGGAGGTTTGGCGACTTGAGAAACTTCATATCTCACCTTCGTAACTCCCCATAAATTAAAACATACTTAAGTAAGCATTTAAATTATAATTTTGAAGTTTGGAAGAATGGATGAAGACAGCATTGACTTGAGTACCAGTTATGAGGCAGCAGGAATCCACGGGAAGGTACCGATTTTTAATGCAAATATTACCAAATTGTTTGACTTACATGCACCTAGAGGCTTGGTCAGGATTAAACGGCCACCAAGTCCTTGGTTGAATGACAATGTGCGCGGTGCTATGGTCAAGCAGGACCGTGCCTTTAGAAAGTTTAAAAATGACTGCAACAATTCTAATTGGTCTGATTATAAAACAGCTCGCAATCTCTGCAATAAGATGGTGACTGACTCTATACGCCAGTACTTCCACAAAAACTTTAATTAATTCTTTACAGGCCAATATTTGGAAATTTTTAAAGTCAGTTGGAGTTGTTGAGCCCCAATCTCCTCTTGCTGGATCATCTTTTTGTCCTGACACTCTTAATCGACATTTCTCTTTCATGGTGCAATTAGATGAATCCACTAGTAATGACACCATTAATTTTATCAAGCCAAGTGGCTAGATCTCCAGTAGCGTATGATTTCAGTACCGTCACTGAGGATGAAGTTAAAAAACATTTTTATCCATCAAATCGAAGGCTGCAGGATATGATGCTGTGAGTAGGGTTATAATTTATAACGTTTTTGATTCAGTCTTACTCATTCTCACACACATAATTAATTATTCACTCTCATTTTATTCTTTCCTTAAGGAGTGGGGTAAGGCGTTTGTTATCCCGCTCTCCAAAGTACCTACTCCCAGTGCCTTGAACCATCTAAAGCAATTCAACAATTTTTATCAAAATTACTCGAAGCTGTTGTCCATAAACAGCTATCTACTTTTATTAATACCAATGCACTGTTGAGCCCATACCAGTCAGGTTTTAGTCCAGTCACCTCTACGGCTATGCTTCAAATCACCGAGGATATCAGAGAAGCCATGGAGAACACCAAACTAACTCTTCTAGATTTAATTTATTTCTCTAACGCATTTAATAATGTTGACCATGACATCCTATTGGCAATCTAATCTCAGCTAGGATTATCATCCTTAGGGTAACTCCACGTAAAAGTCTACCATAAATGAAAAAATATTAATATTGTTTTTCGTTGTAAAAATAGTATAGGTTGATTTTAAGTTGTCACACTGGCAATTAAATTTAATATTTAGATTTTACGCTATACTGGCTTTCTTGGATGGCCTCGTGGGTATCATGTGATAGTGCATTTTTTAAATTATTATTTATTATACACTAGCAGCTGTAAGCTGATGCGTGTATATCACAATATGTAGTTCTTGTAATGTCTATCCAGTCTATTTGTAAAACAGTTCAGTGATGGAGCACTGATCACTGATTCTGGCAGTTCATTCCATGTACTGACAATCCTATTTGGCAAAAATAGGTGTGTTCCCTGTGATCTTGACAATTTCAGTGCATGGCCTCTAAGGTTTTTATTATTATTATTTAAGTTGTAGATGGCTTCTAGTCCCTTCACATCATAATATCCATATAGTATCTTATATGTTTCTATCAGATCACCACATTGTCTATGTCTTTCCAGTGTTGATAGTCCAAGTTCCTGTAAGCATTCCTCGTAGCTTTTACTTCCAAACCCCACAACCATTTTTGTAGCTCTTCTCTGGACTTGATCAAGCAGGCTGATGTCTTTCTTAAAATATGGGTTCCATATCAGAAAGCAGTATTTCAATATTGGTCTGACATATGTTTTATATATATTTTATAGTGGAGTTTTGATAACATTTTCACAGTGAGTATTTAGAATTATTGTAATGATAGCTAAGGACAGCTACGTTATATATTTATTTATTTAAACCTTCATGCACTGTTACGTACAAAGGCGGACTTAAAGCTTCATAGCTTTCTCTACCAGTCAACCAGAGAGTTGATAGTATGAGAAATTATTTAAATTAAATTATAATGACTTACCAATAAATTGTTTAAAATGTATGTAAACATTAGGTTAATAAGAGATAATGTGTTGATAAGACTACGATGATGAGTTGTAGAGTCCGTCACGAAATAAACAGAATTTTCTCTATTCTACATTATTTAAAAAAATATTTTCCTATTTGAATAAATTACTGACATGATACCAGCATTAGGAATTGATTATCTCTATTAATTTATCTTTGACGGCTTGAAACATTTTGGTAGTGTCGGTCACACTGTAGAGTCGGTCACGAAATACGTAGACTCAGTCAGGCCCTGTATCATCATTTGTTTCATTGTTTCGAAATAATTTTATTGTTCTTGTTTCTAGCAATATTTTGTTTCTAGTTGATAAAATTTTAAGTGTTAGTTTATAACATTTTAATAAAGATTTTCTGCATATTGTAATTGAACTCTAAAATAGCATTTTAGAATTTGTTAGTTCATTTTTATGCCTTGAAAACTGTTTCTAACTTCCTATCTTATGTACTGTATTATTAGTTTCTATTGTTTCAATTAAAATATTCGTTATTTTGAAATCCAAAGTGACGGTAGTGTCGGTCACGTTTTGGTCTGTGGTGTCGATCACGAATTATTTTTCTAATAAAACAGCTTTTATAAGGCTTTCCATTTTAACACATCCCTATCATTTGCTTCATACAGGGTGTAAAAAGACCGCTAGCATTAATTGAAACCTCATATTGTACCCATGAAACTGAACAACTTTCCCCAAGAAACACACCCGCGGAAACTCTTAGTTTCGGCAGAAATCGAGATTAAAAATAAAATAAAAAGTTGTATTTTTGTACTAAAAAATATCAAGTATCGATAACTAAATCGTTCACAATTAATATAGACTCTCAAAGTTCAAATTTAAGTTGAAATAAATGCACTGTAAGTTAAAGAACGCAATGTAAAGCGCCGCTCGGCCGCACACGTGCCTACCTACTCGCTGCCGCGCGCCCGGAGGTAGGTACTACCTACAGCGGCCGCGCCCGCGCCAACCGCCACCGGCCGCCCGTGAGCCCCTGCCCATGGGACAGCAACACTGCCATGCTCCCACTCGGTAAAGTTCAACACGACAGGGGTACGCATACCTTAATGCATTACCTAGACGTTTGCTTACGGTCATTCACATTATACGAAAATCGTACCCAGCACCTACCTATCGTCGATATCAGCAGTAAAGTTCACGATCGAAAGTTCTACCTACCTACGTAAATGATTGTATGACGACCATTCACATTACATAAGAATTTGACATAGAAGGTATTTACCGCGGCGCGCACTTGCATGATCAGGCACAGGATCAGCTGTCTACCTACCTAACTTACGTACACGTTTGCTTACGGACATTCACATCATACGAGAATCGAGCCCAGTACCTACTACCTACCTACTGTCGATATGTGCAGTAAAGATCACGATCGATAGTTCAATACCTACTAGGAACATGAGAATTGAACGTAGTTCCTGTGGTAGTAACTACCTACCGCCGCGCGAACCATTTGTCATCAGCTGACAGGATGAACGGATGAACCAAACCAACATGTTTGTATTACGAATATTCCCAATTCCTATCACACGACCGAACCGTGGAGACTAAAGCAAAAAAAAGAAGATAGGTAGGTACTCAATAGTCAAGCTTAGGTATCCCTACTAGTTAGGTAGAATACGCCAGAGCGGCCGCCGCGCGGGGTCAATGGCCACTGGTCACGTGGGCGAGCGAGAGCCGTGCGCTGGACGATGTACATTGCGCGTCGCAATTAATTATTTTTTTGAGTTAGCGAAATTATGAAGTCATTTCCGCGGGTATGTTTCTTGGGGAAAGTTGTTCCATTTCATGGGTAGAATATGGGGTTTCAATTAATGCTAGCGGTCTTTTTACACCCTGTATACTTCAACTACAAATAGAAATTACAATTATAAAGTTCGCACCGAGGAAGATTTCTGACGTATAAACACTCTCCAACACGACTTCCTTTTGTATGTAGAGTCGGTCACATTTCCATTTTTTTTAATAAACCATATTTAACTATGTTTAAGCGCATATTTATTACAACAGAGGTATAATTAAAGGAAAAACTATAGACACATACTAAAATTGATACTATACATATACAACTAGTGGTGTTTGTAAAACAATGTAAAACATAACGAAAGTTGGGTCAAATGTAGAGTCGGTCACATATGGAATTACCCCTCAGCGACAAACTGGTTTATCCCCGCGGTCGGCAGCAGGCAGTTCGGGCTGATAGAGTAGTATCTAATTGGTGCGATCTGGTTGCTGGTGTTCCGCAGGGCGGTATTTTATCTCTATTACTGTTTTCTTAATTTAGATAATAAAAAATTTACCTATCACTTGAAGCAACTATTACAAAATAAATGTTATTACAGTATAAAGGAATTCCTAGAGGACAAATTAAAATAAATGTTTCAAGTTATCATGTACCTATACAGGGTGTAAAAAGACCGCTAGCATTAATTGAAACCTCATATTCTACCCATCAAACTGAACAACTTTCCCCAAGAAACACACCCGCGGAAACTCTTAGTTTCGGCAGAAATCGAGATTAAAAATAAAAAATAAAGTTGTATTTTTGTACTAAAAAATATCAAGTATCGATAACTAAATCGTTCACAATTAATTTAGACACTCAAAGTTCAAGTTTAAGTTGAAATAAATGCACTGTAAGTAAAAGAACGCAATGTAAAGCGCCGCCCACGTGCGCTCACTACCTATCTACTCGCTGCCGCGCGCCCGGAGGTAGGTACTACCTACAGCGGCCGCGCCCGCGCCAACCGCCACCGGCCGCCCGTGGGCCCATGCCCATGGGACAGCAACACTGCCATGCTCCCACTCGGTAAAGTTTAACACGACAGGGGTACGCATACCTTAATGCATTACCTAGACGTTTGCTTACGGTCATTCACATTATACGAAAATCGTACCCAGCACCTACCTATCGTCGATATCAGCAGTAAAGTTCACGATCGAAAGTTCTACATACCTAGGTAAATGATTGTATGACGACCATACACATTACATGAAAATTTAACATAGTAGGTATTTACCGCGGCGCGCACTTGCATGATCAGGCACAGGATCAGCTGTCTACCTACCTAACTTACGTACACGTTTTCTTACGGACATTCACATCATACGAGAATCGAGCCCAGTACCTACTACCTACCTACTGTCGATATGTGCAGTAAAGATCACGATCGATAGTCCAATACCTACTAGGAACATGAGAATTGAACGTAGTTCCTGTGGTAGTAACTAAATACCGCCGCGCGAACCATTTGTCATCAGCTGACAGGATGAACGGATGAACCAAACTAACATGTTTGTATTACGAATATTCCCAATTCCTATCACACGACCGAACCGTGGAGACTAAAGCCAAAAAAAGAAGATAGGTAGGTACTCAATAGTCAAGCTTAGGTATCCCTACTAGTTAGGTAGAATACGCCAAAGCGGCCGCCGCGCGGGGTCAATGGCCACTGGTCACGTGGGCAAGCGAGAGCCGTGCGCTGGACGATGTACATTGCGCGTCGCAATTAATTATTTTTTTTAGGTAGCGAAATTATGAAGTCATTTCCGCGGGTATGTTTCTTGGGGAAAGTTGTTCCGTTTCATGGGTAGAATATGGGGTTTCAATTAATGCTAGCGGTCTTTTTACACCCTGTATATATACACATAATATGATTTACATTTATAGAATAGTACCTATACCTAATATAAAAAGTACATCCTATACACATTACTACTACTACTACTACACTACATTATATTAGCAAATAAAGAATAATAATGTCACTTTTTATAAACATTTATAACAAATTTTAACAATCATAACTTGACGGTGTTAAAAAATAAGTTAAAAACTGTTATATTAAGTGTATTTTTATAGGAATAATGACACTTCTTATATTTATCTAATGCCATAAATGTAACTACAAGTTCCTACTTTGTAAATACCTATTTTAAATTTATATGTCAAATTGTAATATTTAGTTTTAAGTTTAAAATTGCAGTGCCCGTAAGGGTTCATAATGATTACCTAACTTATGAAGCAATAAATATTAAATATTGAAAACTTAAACTTCTATGTTCCAAACAAAAAGGTCACAAATCTCTGAGAATGCATGGGCTTTTATAAATCGGATCGACTAAGTACAAAAATAGCACGCCCTTTAAAAAAAAACATAAAAAATTTAACAAAAATTCGTCTCTTTCTAACATAAGACTATTTCAGGCTATCTCACTCTTTCGTCCATTTACTGTTATCTACTTCTACAATACCACCCCGTGTTGCAGCTTTATGCGCTTATTACATTTGACTAAATTGAGAAGAGAAAAGCGTGAGAGCAAATCAAATTGGAATGTATTGTATAAGGTCCATTTTTGTATCGCGCGTTTTGCTTCTGAATTTAGTTAAATGTAATCAGCGCATTAGTAAGCTCAGTTCCGGTCAAGACGTAGCGTAGTGTAGTAGTGCGTTGGAACACCTCGATTTATTTTGTAATTTCTTCCATAATTGTTACTAGTTGTCAATAATGGATGGGAAAGCACATAATTATAAAATGTGGCTCGACTTCTGGAACGAAACTGGCAAGGAATATTTAAAATACACGCCTACCACTGGTGTATTGCAGTACGTGAGAGTTACCAGGCCGTCGTATCTACTGCCAGCCACATGTTGGCTGGATCCCATGGACCGTCGTTACCTCAAGCACCTCCGTGCGAGTGAGAGCGACGGTACGGCGTATAGACATGTGAGAGCCAGGTGAGTTATAAAACATCCGATCTAATCAAATATCCGTAGCCGTAGCCGAAAGCTGCAAAATCCCATCCTACTTATGTTAGAAATGCGAAAGTTTCTATAAGACGCTTGTTACTCCATCAACCAAAAACTACTGAACTAGATGAAATTTAGATGAAATTAGGCAATAAAAAACTTAGTTACTTCATTAAATACCAAACAAATGAATACAATAAAAACGTAAATCAATGACTAAGTATGGATATAAAACAGTACTGTGCCTCATTAATTGTATTGTATTGGAGATAAACTGTATTGGAGAAAACTCATGGATGCAAGAACCTGGTTCAATAGAAATTGCCATCGTAGTACCGTCGTGCATTTCGGCACTTTGTTGGAACACCCAAAATATGCTTTACCTGCCAGCCTCCGTCTTTTAAATTTTAACAATACAAGTATAACTATCTCGTTCCACGATACAATTCAAATATCGTCGCCACCCTTGTTAACTGTAACATCAGCACTAACACCACCATCCTATTCGTCGTATTTTTCTCTACAAGTTCTTTATTACGAATGCATATGGTTTATATTTGAACATCCACTTATAAAATAGTTCAAGAAATATAAATTTGTCGTCTGCTATGTATGTTGCGATTTTTTGTTCTGCGTAAACAATTACCGGTCAATGGGTGGTCGAGCACGCTTTCTATTGTCAATAACAAGACATAGGTATAGACGTATCTTTATTTGGTCCAATAACACATTAAAAAAAACTTAAAACTAACGTAATAAGTACATAATAAGGAAGCAGGGCGATGCATCATCGGACCAAATTGGACCAGCCTCAGCTTAATGCTATGAATGGCAGCAACCAAATACAAATCTTGATGATGATGATGACCTGAGAACCGAAGCGACTTCAGTTAAATGAGCCACTTCGGCACTCGGGTACAGAAATAAGAAGTTTTGAGTACAAAACCCATAAAAGGTAAGGTAAGGATTAGGTAGGTATATAGTAGATACGTAAATTTAAGGTGCACGCCATCTGCGTCTCGATTTTGCCCTCTCTTGTGTTGGTCGGCTGGAAGATATTTCTTTAGAAATAAGCTGTACCTGTTATGATCTTATCTGTATGTCAATTTTGTATAAGTACTATTTATTGTGCACAATAAATGTTAATTTTTTTTTTTATATTAAGCAAGACAGGCATTTGACCGCCATCTCACCTGTTGGTAAGTGACCATGCGGCCGAAGATGGAGCATGCCCGTCTTGGAACAGCCTATTCACTCTAGCCTTGAAGGCATCCAGATTATATTGATCTGGGAACACACTCGCAGGCAACGCGTTCCACTCCTTAGCCGTACGCATTATAAAAGTCAAGCCAAAGCGGCTCGTGCAGATAGTTGGAAGATCCACGACATAAGGATGAAGCGCTCGCCCGGATCGTGTCTCCACAAATAAATAAATAATAAAAAACATTTTTTATGCAAAAATTTTTCGGAACTACCCCGGAAGGCAATCTTTTCGGTGTCGGTACAGCCGTACTCAATCAGCGCTTTGATCGACATCAGTCGATCGGCCGGTCACTGCTTACCTTAAAGATGGCATTCCAGAATTCTTCGCATACCACTATGGCGACCCCATTCTTTCCATCCGCTGAACTGGTGTACAACAGCTTGTACCCTTCCCAGATATCCCCTGACCCGCAGCCTCACCATCTCACCTCATGGCGGAATTCCACCTGTGTACATCTCCAGTATAGGAGATGTACATCTCCTCTATCCCGCGCGTGACAGGGTAGTCCTTGCCCACTTGTCGCTGTGGTTGGGCAATGTGCATGACGTCGTTTATCGGCGACACTAGATTTCTGCAGCTTCATGGTTTCTAAGAACCAATTACGCTATTCGGATTTCACCTCACTGACCTATTTACATTCCTCATCTATCCTGATATTTACATAGGCATCAACGACAATGGTGCGTATCTTTATAGAAACTCTTGGGAAGCTAGGGGCAATGCTCGAACAGATCTCGCCAACAGATGGGTCACACCCACTAGGTAAGAAATGAACATGGACAAGATGAATGTGCATACAACATACGCTCCATTCTAGAAATTGTTTGCGAACACCTGAGACAAACGGTCCAGTTAGAACCAGTTTCGAGAAAAAGGTCAATCGGAAGCTCGGTTTGACATCGTCCGGAAGAATCTTACGTCCAAAACATCGCAGTGTCTTATTTATTTATTGCACAGTTTTACAGCAATGTAAATTTGGTTATAATCAGATACAATTACTATTGTTTAAGAGCTACGTGTTCTTTACTTCAGGCCATAGTTCTGCTACGGATATCTTTATTTCTGATTCTATCACGTAGAGAAACTGCGAGCATAATTATCTCCATCGCTCGTTGAGTGATCCTGAGCTTTCTTATCCCTTCTTAGCCCTTCGTGGGACAACACGTCTCTGATCCGTAAAACATAGCTGACAACACACTTTAGCCAAATACTTTTATCTTAAGGCGGGTGTTGCTGAGCGCGGGTGACCCGCGCGGGCGACGCGGTGGCCGCGTCTACTCGACCATCGTCGCGCGCGCAGTAATTATGCGTTAGGATCAGCGCTCAATAGGGCTATAGATGGATATGAAAAGCATTTGTCCAAAAGCATTTTCCATCTGGACCGCGCACCCTTTTTGAGCGGGATTCTAAAGTTTCTACAGTCTCGGTGAGGGACGATAATAGCGACGAAATATCACAAATATTACACGATAATTAGGTACAACAACATAAAAACAACGAACTGAGCATACCAACAAAAAATACAGTTAATGATATTTGAAAATAAAATAAAAAGGAATAAAGGAATAACAATAATAACTGTTCCTACCTACCTACAGTTTACGAGTATCTATTCCCAGTGGCATTGTTTAATCTCCGTGTCGCGGCTTCCAGTGCAACTGGATCCCCTCAGCATAATGTTATGGCCGCTTGACGCGAACCACATCTGGTTTTCAGTGGGCCCATTTCCTACCCGGAAACACCGCACAGTCAGCAATATACTAATAATTTATAAATACATACAATAAATATATTAATAATTTATAGAAACATATTATATCGTGAAATATATAAATATAAGCGGCAACTCATGAGTAGTGACTGTAGAAACACGTAGATATCCGGGGCGCACCATGAGGACCGTCGTCACGCGTTTCCTGGTTGGCTTTCCTGTGCCACACTACGGAGGCATATGTTATTATGGGCCTTACGACTGTCTAATAAAGCCATTGGGTGTTTTTTGGAGATGAACCCCACTGCCTCCTTCCAGTCTGCTACATATTCCCAAGGCTATTTAAGCCTTGTTCAAGATTCCGATTATATGGCTGTTCCAAGTAAGTTTTTGGTCTTGTATTACACCTAGGTGTTTGACCTCTTTGGAGAACTCAATAGTTTGGCCATTCAATCGTGGTTTGACTAAATTATCAAGTTGCCATTTGTTGGTAAATGGTACAACCACTGTTTTCCCCGCGTTGATGGACAGCTCATTGTCCTTGCACCACTTATCAACAACATTCAATGCTCGTTGCATAACATATGAAAGCATACTTTGACAGAAGCCTCGGACGATTATCACTAGGTCATCAGCAAATCCCTGCGTATCTATCCTGAGCTTCGCCATTTTATACAAGAGACTGATCCACTGCCAGGGTCCAAAGTAGTGGAGATAAGACCCCTCCCTGGGGGTTTTTATGTAGGGGTACCTTCACTTTTCGGTTTGAGAGCATCGCTTCGACCCACTTCACAGTCGCACGGTCAATATTTTTCTTAGTGAGACCTCGAACTTGGTCCTTACAGGGGTGTTGTTAAATGCGTGCTCAATATCTAAGAATGCACAAAGTGCAATTTGTTTATTCTCTAATGCCTTATCTACCTTGTCTACCAGATTCAGAAGGGCGGTTTCAGTAGATCTTCCTATGCTGTAGGGCATGTTGAGAATAATGAATAGGATAGTCGATTTTGATCGTCTCCCTAATGTAAATATCCAGAGCCTTTTCTATAGTCTTTAGCATAAAGGAGCTTAGTCTTTATTGTATTAGGTTCTGTTTAAGGTTGTCCCTATAGGCCGCCCAATCAGTGACTCTAGGGTTCCTAAAGCTAACTTCCTGACTTGATAAGGTCAGACATTGACGGTTCATCACTAACGTGCCAGTCACTAATGTGCCTAGCCCGATCATTTGTTGCAATGGTAATGTCTAACACCTCTTGTCTTACACGGGTTACAAAGGTCGGTTTACATCCCTTATTCACCACATGCAGCCCCTTTGTTAGTAAATAGTCATATAACGTGTTACCTCTGCTATTTACGTTGGTACTTCCCCATGTGGTGTGGTGGGCGTTTGCATCACACCCCACCAACAGTTGTAATCTGTGACGCCGGGCGTACTCGACCGCAGGCGCCAGATCCTCGGCAGGGTTTTCCTTTTCCCCCGGGAGATAGGCTGAACAAACGAGTGCTCTAGCCGCGCCTCCCTTGGGGATCAATATGGCTGCTACAACTTCGTCGGAACACAACACTGTAACAGTCAATAGATTAATACTATTCTTATAAACTATACACGTTCTGGGTCTTGTTCCGCCTTTGTTATATATAATCTTACCGGCAGCGTTAAGTCCCAGAATAGTCGAGCTGGATACCCAGGGCTCTTGAATTAGGGCGAGGTCAACCCTACCATCGCAAAGCCATTTTTCCACCACGGCACTTGCTGCCGCAGCGTGATGGAGGTTGGCAACACCTCACCGGCCCTTGGGTCGCCATTATTTACCTCTTTGTGAGAGGGAGTGTGAGATCTTAGTTTTTCCCCTTGCCTTTTACGGATTGAAAAATCCACGTCCGGATTGGGTCCCACCCTGACCCCTCCCTCTTGTGCTCCCTCTACCTCTGTTCATTTCCCCTCCCCTGGCAGAAAAGTATATGGTAGGTCGCGTTCCCGGGGGAATCAATCGTCCTTGCTGCCCGGTGTTTGAGGCCATGCTGCCCGTCGCAGCGTTCGCGTTGCCTTTGCCTTTCCCCTGTCAGCCAAATAAAGAGAGGGTCGTGTTCCCTGAGGGATCGAACCTCCTTGCTGCTTGGGTTTTGCGGCGGTGACAGTCGCAGGAGCCTGTGTGGCCTCAGAGGTAGAGGTACCTGGCTGTACAGGGGCCTCTTTGGCTGGGTCGCCCTTGATTTTGAAGACAATGCTCCTGAAACCAATTGCGGCTTTGCCTTGCCTCCCTTTCAGGGTCTCCACAGAGGGATCATCCACTGCGAAGGTTGCCTCCTTCCTCCCCCCTACTATGGAGAACCTTCCAGAGCTGCGCTGACTTTGGCAGTTCGCTCTCTGATAGAACAGACAGCTTTGCCTCTGGCCAGGGTTTGACGCTGGGTACCGCCCTCATAAGCCAGTGCTTACTGGCTTCATCTTCGCAAACAACCAGGATCCATCCTGGTCTTTGCGAAAATGAGGCGAACCTGGGCCGCTCCCTCCTTAGAGATAAGGTCAAGGGCGCGGCGCACAAGTCCCGTCTGCTCCTCGGTTAGTGGGTTTTCTCCAATAATCCCAACCCAGACAGAACCACCCACTTCGCTAAAGGTAGGCTTTGCTCTTACCTCCTGCGCGGTCTTAGGGTTTTTCTTCAGCCGGTCTTTTGGGGATTCCTCCTCTGATCGAGTGCGTTTTAACAACTTCGCCTCAGGGAGATCAGGGAGTAACCGAGGAATCTCTTTCCAATGCTGTCGGCAGAGGACTAGAGCCTCTTTGAGACCCACATTCATCTCCCTCAGCCTTCGATAACGCTTTCGCGCTGACCCACAAAGCCTGTGATGACTGTCGGAGACCGACGTCCCTACCGTATCTGTGACATTACTGCCCCCATCTACGTTAGGTTGCGCCCTCTCGGTTGATCATCTTATCTGGGCGTTGGGGAGGCCAAAATCTCTCCTTCACCACCAGAATCAATCTCCACCACTTCCATGGCAGAGAATTCTGGACATTGTTTGTTTTTTTGGTTGGTAGGTCGTGAGGCCCTCGAGCAAAATGTCGAACGTTCAAAACATTGCGCGCGTCATTTTCCGTGAACTTATTCCAATGGATGAAAAAACGGGATGCAAGAATCATAATCATTGTAGAGCGACCGAACAGGGAATATTTGTGATTTGTGTTTAGTCTGTTATGTCTGGGGATGAAACCCATTCCCCGTTCTTAATTGCTCGTTTAAAAGTTGTAATGAAATTTCATTACAACTATTTTTTTTCTACTTAGTAATTAAGAAACTACGATTTTTTATATCAGACATTTTAAAGTTTGAAATTTCTGTTAAGTATGATCGAGAACTTCTCTCCAGAGAAGTCACAATCGCAAACCAGAACTCTGTGGTCAGAACACATTCACATTACAGATGGCGCGCGGGTTGTTCCCAATGCCAGGGTCGACTGCGGCAATGGCGTGGCGCTGCCTGCGCTTGCCGACACCCCGACGACGACGACGACAAATGCGACGACGATCGGTAAACCAGCTAAAATTAACTAAAAACAATTAATTTTCCTACCCCTGCCCTGCTTGTATTTATTTGGTATTTTTTATTGCAGACTGTATGGGATATGGCAGTTGGGCGCAACAAACCTGCGGAGAGAGCTCGACGCCGTCATTAAAGGAGGCAAGTAGAATCTTTCAATCTCATGTAGGCTACTACAACTCCTTTGACTGATCCTGATGGTAACGTTTAGCAGTTTAACTAGTGCCTTTAAAATATATAGGTATTTAAAGATGTGTTTTATGATGATACTAGCGACCCTAACCAATTACACACCTAAACCTTTTTTATTCATTCTATTGGTGAAAACGACATAAAAATCGGTTCAGTAGCATTTAAGTTTATCGTGAACAGACAGAAAGACGCGGCGATGGACTGTGTTTTATAATATATTATGATTTATGTTTTTCTAGTGAGTTGAAAAACGTCGTTTTACCATTCACTTTAACTTTGGGACGACGATACAATAAAGACAAAAAAATATACTTGGCAATGGTCCACAGGTTTAAGGTAGCTCAGCGGACGATGAAACTATTCGGTAGAAAAAGAAAAATATCAACAAATTTCAGAGAATTAGGAATCTGAACTGTCAGTGGGTTGATCACATTTGTAATAGAACAGATAACAGTTGACGTAGAAAAGATAACAGTAAACGTATTTTCGAGTACAGACCACAATTGGGCAAACATAATGTGAGACGTTATGTGGCTAGATGTGGCGACAATGTACGCATCGGTTGGCAGCGGCTGAATGCGCAAAAAATGAAAATGAGCTTATCTTCAATATTTTCAGAAGCTGAATCAGCGCCAGCAGCGACTTACGTGCTGTATTTGCTGCCTAGATCGTAAGTATTCTCAACTTTAAACTTTTTTAACAACTCATATTCATCGCAAAAAATATTCGTAGATTCGATACGATGTTTAATTTTATTTTTTTTAACTTTTTTCCTCAAATTACAGTAATTAGCTGACTTAAAGCCATTGAGGCTTTGTCTAACAGTCAACCAGCAGACCATGCAGAGAGTGATTAAGTAGGTGCTACTTAACAGGAAAACAAACGACGCGCAGGCATATCGCCCTACACCTGCGATAAGTGGGCTATGGCTAGGGTAGCCACGCGCGGGCAGGGTTAAAGAAGTTAGCGCTTAGCAGGAAAGTCCGCTTCGCCACGCTTAACGTTGGCTCTCTGACGGGCCGGGCTCGAGAGCTGGCCGACTTGTTGTACAGGCGCCGCGTTCAGGTGGCATTCCTGCAGGAGACGAGGTGGCGTGGCTCCAAGTCTAGGAAAATCGGGCAGGGATACAAGCTTGTGTATGCCACGTCAGCAGAAGGGAGAATGGGGATGCTTTTATGGTGTGCGACGAATTCCGGAACGGCATCTTGGAGGTAAACAGAGTAAGGGATCGGCTCATGCTGATCAAGGCGCTGATAGAAAGATCAACGTATAACCTCATTAGCGCCTATGCTCCTCAGTCCGGTTGTGCCGACACCGAAAAGACTGCCTTCTGTAATAGCTTCGAGGACACCTTGCGACGTATACCATCCTCCGAACAAGTTGTGGTTGGTGCGGACCTCAACGGCCACGTGGGCCTGAGAAGCGAGGAGTTCGGTCGGGTGCACGGGGGATTTGGCTACGGCCAGCGAAACAGTGAGGGAGAAGAAATTCTCCGAACCTCACTGGCCGCCGACTTAGCCGTGGTTGATACCTTCTTCCAGAAGAGACCCGAACACCTCATCACCTATAAACATGGCCCGCACCAATCACAGATCGACTATCTGCTGATCCGAAGACGTCACATTGGCCATGTATCCCAGTGCAAGATCATCCAGGGGGAATGCCTCACTGCACAGCAACGAGTCCTTGTCATGGATGTTCGAGTAAGTAGTAGACGGCCTACTACAGAACGTTGCAAGCCGTCTATTAAGTGGTGGACTCTAAAAAGCAAGGGCCAGGAGTTCATGGAGGCAGCCGAACGTCTCGATTGGAGCACGGACGGTGAAACCACTAATGAGCTCTGGGGCCATTTGCAAAAGTCCATCCTCAAACTCGGATGAACAGTATTCGGTACGTCGAAGGACGGCCAAAGAATTGACAAGGACACGGGATGGTGGAATAGTGAGGTGCAGGAAGCAGTTAGGGACAAAAAGGCGTGTTTCAAGAAATGGCACAGTAACGTACCTTCGGATAAGGAGGTGTAATTGGGAGCAAAGCGGCGAGCTAACACGATGGTGGCAAAAGCACGGTCGGCTCAGCTGGCTCCGTTCTACGATGCGCTGGATTCCGTGGAGGGGCAGCAGCTCGCCTACAAGCTGGCAAAGTCGCGGAGCCGAGCAAGTTTAGATGTGACAAAGTGTGTTGCCATAAAGGGTGTAGACGGCGTGTTGCTCACAAGTGCAAACTGTATCAAAAACCGTTGGTGCTGTCATTTCAAGGAACTGTCTAACGAGGCCAACAACCACGTACCACCACCACAGCTTCCTGCAAACCTTGGCTTGATAAGCCCGATTACCCCGGATGAGGTGGAGAGATCTCTGGCCCATATGAAGACCGGGAAAGCTATTGGCCATCACGGAATACCCATAGAAACTTGGAAAACAATGGGGATCCGAGGCGTACTCTTGCTCACTGAACTATTCAATAGGATCGTAGCCACGGGGCTTATACCTGACGTGTGGCGCGTCAATATTATTACGCCAATCTATAAAGGAAAGGGCAGTGTGCAGGAGTGCGGCAACTATCGAGGTATTAAACTCATGAGCCACACAATGAAGCTACTCGAACGTATTATGGACCAGAGACTTCGCTAGGAATGTTCCTTTTCGGAATGCCAATACAGCTTCAGGCCGGGCTGTAGCACCATGGATCCAATCTTTGCCCTCATAGTCCTCCAGGAGTCTCACTGCAGTAAGAATCAACCTCTACATTACGCATTTCACGACCAGCAGAGGGCCTTCGACGGTGTCCCTCGGGAGATAATCTGGTGGGCTCTGAGATCAAAGTCTGTGCCCGAAGCGTACATTAGTATTATACAGGATATGTATGCCAATACTGGAGCCGTCGTCAAAACCATCGTAGGCCATACTAATCCCTTCCCGATTCTGTAGGTGTTCACCAGGGTTTTTTGCTGAGCCCTTACATGTTCTGCATTGTGCTCGATGCCCTCTCAGCGAAAATTCAGCACATGCCTCCCTGGCTTATGAAGTACGCTGACGACATTGTACTGGTAAACAAGCTTAGGCAGGATCTTGAGACCAGAGTAAACACTTGGAAGGATGTGCTAGAAAACGGTGGTCTGAAGTAGAATGTCACCAAAACGGAGTATATGGCCAGCTGCAGCGCAGATCCCGAAACCATCCTTGTAGGTAACGAAGCTGTCAATAGAGCTGTCAACAGATAAATCCAAGTACCTCGGATCCGTGATGCACTAGTCCGGCTATATCGGCCCCGATGTCAAGTACCTAATCTCTGCAGCATGGGCCAAATGGCGGGAACTCACGGCAGTCACCGGTGACCCTAAAATCCCTTTAAAGCTCAAAGGGCTTATATACAAGAGTATAATTAGACCGGTGATGCTTTATGGCTGCGAGACATGGCCAGCGCTGACGAAACACGTTCGCGAACTTCACACCAACAAAATGAAAATGCTGCGGTGGATGTGCGGAGTTACGCGACTTGATCGAGTACGTAACGAGTACATCCGTGGCAGCCTTGGCGTGAGGGATATCGCAGATAAGATCGAGGAGGCTCGTCTGCGCTGGTATGGTCACGTGTTGCGTAAGCCTCAGGGATACGTGGGAAATAGGTGCCTGAATCGGATCGGAGAAGCGATCGATTGATATCGCTGAGACGAATGCGAGAGCCAACGGCTTACGACGATGAGCGCTAGAACGATTATGATGATGATGATGATAACATTGATATAAGTGAAAGAAATAAATTTGAGATTAAATTAAATTATTACTATAATGCAATTACTATTGAGAAAAATACAATAAACATATACCTATTATATATACACTCACTAGATACAAAATGTGATACTACGACAAACTCATCACTCATTACCTACCTCTTACTCAAAATAAAATCTTTCAGCAGTTTACAATCTTTCGTGTACATACGATAAATGACAGGTGGTAGCGTTACAGAGTTGCGAACGTCATGCCGTAATGTCTATAAAGCAAATCACATCATCATCAATAACAACCCACAAAACTGAATTATAATCTAATTTGCAGCGATGTTGAAGAACGGGTCGCTGCTGATGGGGCGGGATCGGCACCTAAATATTTTGAGGTACGTACCTAAACATAGCCATTTGTAGAAAAGTGGAATTAAATAGTATTTTGTGATAAATCAGCTTTTAATTCGAAAGCACACATCCAGTGAAAAACGCGACAAGACAGAGAGAGAGAGTGACAGTGACAGTGACAGCCACTCAAATGTCAAAAATGGTTGCTTTCTATCATAGCCTCCTTCATCTGACAAGCCATGCGCAGAAGTTTGACAACGTCGCATTTTTTATTTTTAGTGAATATGAAAATTACTTTTCAACATTTGTGGTCGTCGCCGTTCAATGTCAATAACTTCAATAATTGATTAAGTAAATGAGTATATACATTAGATAATATTAAAATTGTTAAGTACCTGTAATATTTACCTATCTACATACTTGGAATTATATCCTATTACCCTATTATTAATATAAATGCGAAAGTTTGAAAGGCTTGATGGAAATTTGGATGGATGAATGTTACTTCGTCATGCAAAAACTACTGAACGGATTTTGATCAAATTTAACAGTAATGTAGCATATAGCCCAGAACAGTACATAGGCTACAATTTATGCCAAAATTTATTGTGGTTCCCGTGGACGCGGGCCCGGAACGTTATCCTACTAATACTATAAATGCGTAAGTTTATGGGTATGTTTGTTACCTCTTCACGCCTAAACGGATGAACGGATTTTGATGAAATTTGACAGTAATGTAGTATATAACCCAGAACAGTATATAGACTACAATTTATGCCAAAATTCATTGTGGTTCCCATGGACGCGGGCCCGTAACGTTATCCACTAATACTATAAATACGAAAGTTTGTGGGTATCTTTGTTACCTCTTTACGCCTAAATATATAAACGGATTTGGATAAAATTTGGTAAGTACTTTCGCTAATAGGCTACTTTCTATTTGATATCTATAGGCAGCGCTGAGCGCTTTTCATCAGGTGGGCCGCTTGCCTGTTTGCCTACTGTATGACAAAAGCTATTAGGAAATAAAGCTAGACAAAATATTGCCTAATTTTAGTCATTTATTTATTATTATAATACATTTTATACATTGATACATATGTACAGGACTTAAGTAAGTATATACAAACCAGGGAGGTAGGTACCTACATTAAAACTACTTACCATATTTTTTACAACAATTAATACCTATCTAACTTAATAATACAGATACACAAATGGTCATGTTGGCGTTATTGCCCCGGTTCGCTATTACGCGCGAGCGCCCGGGGTCCACCTTGACCATGGATCCAAGATTTGGCAGATAAGGTAATTAGAGTGGAGCGACTGCCATCTGACCTCCGTGGCCCTGTTAACAGGAGAATAGATTGGATCATGCTTACATATTCAGTCGCCTGAACGTTCCGGAGGTTCCATCACGATATTTTACCTGATTGTAAAAGCATAGGTTAGTGTTCAACTAATATACATAACTCAGAAAAAGTCATTTAGGTAGGATAAAGACCGGTCTTGTGCCTTCGCGTCCAGCTGCGATCTTTATAAGGTCGTCGGTCCACCATGTGGGATCTCATTTCTGATTCGATCGCGAATTAAGACTCCGAGCACTGCTCTTTAAGTAACAGTGGGTTTTCTTATTTGATCAGAACGCGGCGGCCACGTCTCTGTTCCGTAGGTCATCACTGGCAACACACTGGTCAAAGATCTCCGTCTTGAGACACTGCTGCAATTGGGAGGAAAATATACAGCGTAGCTTCCCGAACGCTGCCCAACCGAGTTGAATTCTTCGAACTCTTTCTCGAAATTGGACCTATGATGCTGTACTAATTGTCCTAGGTATGTATAGACGTCAACAATTTCAAGTGGAGCGCCTCCAACTGTCGATGGATTAGGCACACCACGGACATTTAATTTCATTTTCATAATGTCCATTTTCATTTTAAAATCTAGTTGTGTTGAGAGGAGGCTACCGAAGTGGTCGAGGATATTCAAGTCTTCCATGGTTTCAGCCATGACTTAAAAAAAGGAAACATCAGAGTTTCAGACATTACCTACTACTATTATTACGAACTTTTAGTGTACACATTCAGCTTCCTTTTATTTGATTTAGAACTGTTGGTCAAGTCATTAACATTTTTCGTGTAATTATTTAATAAAATGTTGGCAATTACTTTACAAACTGAAAAATATATTTGCTGGGTTGAGTGGCCTAATTCACAGCAGCCATCTATGTCAATATAAAAAGTGTTCGATTGCAAACTTGAAAGCGTTAAATCACATAACACCTTTCTTACATCGAAATATTTAAATAGGTTTCCTCTCAACTGATAATCATTTATTATATATCCGAAGATAGCATAAAGGTGGAAACATAGAAACCTTACGGAATCAGCTGGTACACTTAGACCACCTCTTTGCAAAAAATCGAAGTACGGCGCATTAACAGTTTCACCTTTATTAGTGCAATGAGAACAACAAATTTTTTTGCAGTTCGGACAGTTCATTTTTACCTAAAAATACTTTAACTTTTAAATTAGAAAATACAATAATATTGTTGAGCACTTTGACAGGAACATCATTATTTAAAGTATAAAAATACATGAATTGGTCACCATATCCTAAACGCCACCCACAATACAATTCTGTTTTTAATATAAGACCTTCCTGTAGCTCAATAAAGCTCTTAATCTCATTACTTTTTAACTTTAAATTGTCTTCTTCTTGTTGCCTTCGAATCCATTTTTGTCGTCGTTCTTCTGGATCAGTTCTGGTCTTGGGGCATCCTTGATTTGAACGTTTGGGCAAACTAAGGAATATGCGGGGTATCGCACCAGCCACTAGTCGAGCGCGTTTCACTGGTACGTATTCGACGCTGCCATCACCGTGGTAGATTTTAGTTGTTGTGATAACTTCCCCTGCGCTAAAATGTTTACTACATACGAAGGAACCTACGGTGGGACTCCAGTTCTCTCGGGGAACAGTAGAATCCTTTGGAAACGAAAAAGTCGGCACAGCTTCTTGCCCGTTTTTAAGTGTAGCCTCGTAGTTTGACCTACATTTTTCTATGCAACAAATCCTAAGCATCTGTTAGAGAAATATTACTATTTTTAACCAGAATTTGAATGATAAAATAAATAAAAAACGAACAACAAAAATGATCGAGGATTGTTTTTTACTAATCGTATTTATCCATTTTTGGCGCAAGTATAGGTATATATATTTACTTTTATTTACCTTTGTAGATGGTCCATACAAACGCGTTCAATTATAGTTTTAATAATATATTTTAAATTAATTAGCTTAAAATTCAAATTTTTCCCGCTCATTGACATGTAAACAATGACTAAATCGATTCACAGCGACGTTGCCGTTCCGTGCTACAGCATGGCTTGTCAGATGAAGGAGGCTATGGTTCTATTATACAATCTAACACCCTCCCTAGGAGCGCAACCTCATTTTATCTACACAAAATAAATATTTATCAGATGTTGTACCCTTAGTCAAATTATCAGCGATCATTTCTTCACCTCTAACATTACAAAATTTAATGTCTAAATTACTTACATGATGCTTAAATAAATGATAACGTATATCTATATGATTAGATCTGGGCAAATAACAATAATTGATGGTCAGCTTTATGGCACACTGGATATCACTGAAGATGACGAGTGGGTTGACCTGTTCCTGACCAAGTTCACCATGCAGCTGTCGTAGCCACAGCGCCTCTTGCGCCGCGGAGGACATCGTCATATACTCAGCTTCGGCTGTCGATAGCGCGACTGTCTGTTCTTTGTGTGACCGCCAGGATATAGCACCGCCCTGTAGCATGAAAACATAACCAGTGCACGATTTACGATCCTTTTTATTGCAGTCCACTGTACAGTACACTGCTGGGATTCTTATTAAATCTACTCAAAGTGTTTACTGCAAAAGATATATCAGGGTGTGTACCCTGGGCAACATATAATCAGGAGGCAATGGCTTGCTGATAAGGACAAACTATCAATTCGTCTTCTTTTGTTTTATGATCAAACTTCATACCAACTTCAAATAGTTGTTTTACAGGTTTACAGTCGGACATTCTGAATCTGTCTAACACTTCTTTTATATATTTTTCTAGATCCAACATAACTTTGTCTTCATATCTGGTTATGTGTAAACCCACACACTGACTAGCCGGGCCAATATCTTTCATTTCAAAGTGTTGCATTAATTTTTTCGTCGATAAAAATTTTGTACATTCTTGATTAGTGAATAAAATTAAATCATCACCCCAGACAGTTATGAAAGTGTTTTTCTCTTCATTGTAATACACACAAGGGTCTGTTTTTGATTGTAGCATTCCTAACTCTAGTAGGACATAATTCAATTTAATATCATTATAACTCTCCAAGAAAGCAACATCTCTGCTTTTCATAACTTTATGAGTTTTCAGGTCCAATAAGCGATATCCCTTGGAGTTATCACAATAGCCCACCAATATCATCCTCACTGATTTCTTATCCCATTTTTGCCGTTTCTCTTTCGGCACATGGATCATAGCAGTAGAGCCATAAATTTTCACATGTGAAAGATTAAGTTTTTTACCTTTCCACAATTCATATGGAGTAAGGCCATCCAATGACTTTGTTGGGGAACAGTTCGCAATGTATGCTGCAGTCGCCAAAGCTTCAGTCCACAAGCTCTTCTCCAGGTTAGCATAGAATAACATACACCTTGCTCGTTCCACTAAAGTTCTATTCATTCTCTCGGCCAAGCCTGTTGAGGTGTATATGGAGTAGAGGTCTGGTGAAGAATGCCATAAGAATAATAAAGGCAACCGCATGGAAATTGGTTCATCCGTGCGGGAGCTACAGATAGACGGATACACGCGTTAAACTTACACAAAAAATTTAACTAAAATTAAGTGTTTTGTAAGATAATGTATTCAATAACATCTAAAACACTTTATTTTATAATAATATACCGACACGGGATGCCACTCGGCTCACTTGACTGTTAAATTAGTCCCCGGTCCCCAGCGGTAGATCTTGGTCAACCTCGCTTCGCCAAATATCGTTGGCATTTGATACACCTAACGTGTGGCGAGCTCGTTGCGGTGCTTGAAGTTCGACCAGCCTCAAACTACGAAACGGTCACCCAACTAGGTCCCGGACGCTACGAACGTTGCTCAACCTAGGTTATCGGTCTTTCAAGCTTCTTTATTTTATGGAATAACATTATTAAGTTAATTTGCATAATGCGGCGCCCACACTGTAAGAGCAAGCTCCTGAACTCTGACTCAGCTAATAACTCCGCGTAGCACTTGGCATTGTACCTACATCGCCCAGCACCTACATGCATATGGCGTTAATAATGTGACCAGATTCCAGAAATCGATTTTAGATGAAAACTCGTTTTTTTTCGGAATAGTACTCACAATGCGAGAGGTACCAGGTTCAAATCCCACTGCCGCTGCCATGTACCAATGACTCTTTTCTGAGTTATGTACAGTAGTTGAATACTGCTGCTCTTACGGTAAGAGCGTTCAGGCGACTGAATGTGTAAACAGGATCCGATGTGGTCAGGTTCCCCTTGTAGCGGGTCACAGAGGTCAGATAGCAGTCGGTCCACTGTAATTACCTGATCTGTCAAGCCCTTAATCATGGTCAAGGCGGACCCCAGGCCCTCGTGCGCGATAGCACAACCGGGCCATAAACGCCAGGTTTTTTTTTATTTTGTGTAGAAAAACAATAATATTGAAGAAATTATTTACATATATAGGTAGGTAATCGTTCATCATCATGATTTGTTGTCCTAATCTAATTACTCCGTATAATACTAAATTAAAAACCTAATTATAATCGATGAGGTATTTATGAAGGTACAGACTAATTTAGGTCGCTAGATATGAATCATTATCGATTTACTTGAGAGTGTATGATTTGCTGTCAAAATAACTTTTTAGCAGATTTTTCTTGCTGACCGGCTAATAAAAAACAATACCATTTAATTATTTGCCATTCTTATTCCGGTTCACTTTGATTAAATGACAATTCGTAAGTATCATTATGTAGTAAATGAAGTAAACTGTATCTATATTACGCAACTTAATTATTTTACTCCATAAAATACAGAAGCTTGCGAGACTGATAATCTAGGTTAAGCAACGTTCATAGCGTCCAGGAACTGAATGGGAGAACGTTTCGTACTTTGAGACTAGTCAAACTTCAGCACCGCCACGAGCTCGCCACTTCTTAGATGTGCCAAATTCCAACGACATTTCGCAAAGCTAGGTTGACCGAGGTCTACCACTAGGAACCGGAGACCACTAGGTCTCGAGAGCCGACTGGCATGCATTTATTATGGCATTATTATGAAATAAAGAATTTTGTATGTTGGTGAACACATTATCTTACAAAACACTTAATTTTAGTTTAATTTTTGTTGTAAGTTTAACGCGTGTATCCGTCTATCTGTAGCTCCCGAACAGATGAACTAATATCAATGCGGTTTTAAAGGTCTTTTAATTGAAATTATTCCTCACTTTATTAAATCGGAATCGGTTCAGTAGTTTAGAAGATATTTTACTATGAGTAGTCTTAGTAGGGGGTGTTTGTTCCCCATGCGGCGGTAGTTAATGTACATATTTGACTTGCGATATCTCGCAAGATTCACTTTCGACATTTTCGAACGTAAAATGGTCGATAGATTTTAAAGCTTTCTATCGATTGGCATAAGTTTTACAAGTGGCCGCAAAATCGCTATTACGGTCTTCAATGTTACGGTTAATAGGCTGCTCCTATTTGATGCTGCTCCTAAGTTGAGATTGTTACATAGCTCAACACCCAGGGAGCTGTAGGTTGTCGGTAAGTTCCTCAGGTTCACAACGAACAGTCGGAACTAAATGGAATGAAGTCCTTTTTTTGGAACATTATTTAAAATCCTCCCCTAATTAACAAATGTGTCCCACACACCACATTTTCTACTATTGTAATGTTTTAAAGAATCGGTCAAATGTAGAATCAGAGAATTATAGAATCGGTCAAATGCAGAATTAGTCAAATGTAAAATCGGTCAAATGCAGAATCGGGCAAATATAGAATCAGTCAAATGCAGAATCGGTCAAAAATAGACTACGGTGTCAAAAGTAGAATCAATCACATGTAGACTAAACGATTTGACCGCCATCTCATTAGGTGGTAAATGACGTTACTGCTGAAGATTATAATGTTGCTATTCAGCTTTCTAACAAGTCTGTTTATCACAGGTGATACGCAGTGGCCAGATACGCGACTTGTTGTTGCAAACGCCGTCGTTGCCACCAACAGACAAGCCGTTCACACAAATTCACACGCAAGTAGGTGATTTTTTTTTATTTATCTTGCGTTTATGTTATGTGCGTAGTGACCGTGATTGCTAAGCCTGTAACTCAAATTTGCTTATGTCCCGCAGATTGGGTATATCCGCAGCCTAGTACCGGACTTGCAGGAACTTGTGTTAAGCTCCTACTACTGGGGCAACATAGACGAGTCCGAGGCGGAGAAGCTGCTTGCCAACAAACCTGAAGGTAGGTGTATTTTTATTTAATTTTTTTATCTTAGAGGGAGGCAAACGAGAAAGCGGAGCACACATTTTTGTGTACAATAAAACATTTAATAATTTAAACAGATATATATCTTTGTTCAGTTCTTATTCTCAAAGTTAGCAGCTGTCGTTAGAATGAAGACCTCAGTCGACGCCGGAATGACTGACTTTCAATATTTTTCACCGATTACTTCCACCGCTCCACAGGCACGTTCCTGATCCGAGCCAGCCCCCAGGGCGGGAACGTCTTCGCAGTGTCGTTCCGAAAGCGCCATCGCACGATGCACACGCAGATTGAACAGAGCCAGCACCAACAGTACACGCTGCCTACCGTCGCTGGACACATCGAGCCGTTCCAGGTTAATCATATTTCGAAGCGATGCACACTCCATGGTTTTATAATAGAAGGAGGCAAAGGAGCAACCGGATCACCTGATGGAAAATGATCACGCCCATAGACACGTAGTGTAGCCGATTCTAAGAGCAAACATCAGTCTACCCTCTATCGGATTCTTACTTCTTCCGATGTCCAACTTCGAGTTCTCACCCCACTATCATTATTGCTTACGATATTATGTGTGAATTATGTGCGTTGCGCGTTTTCCAGGATGAAGAATATGTACAGTTCGTCGGGCCAGTGATGTCGACGCCGCTTCGGCGCCCAGCGCCGTTCTCGCTTCAAGAGCTCGCTCGGGCCGTTATCATCTCCAAAATCACATATGACGGTATGTTATGCAGCTACCAATCGTAGTTTACGACCAATTATGGACCCTAAGTCAATTGTGATAGGGCTTTAACTAGGTGATGGTGCTGCAACCTCGTCCGTACCGTCATTTGCCATCAGGTGAGATGGCATACAAATGCTTGTTCGTTTATACGCTAGCTTACGCAAACAATATGTGCTTGAAGTGTACGTGATACATAAATTACGAGTTTCATTTTTAACTTGTACCTAATTTTGCCTGGGGCTATATCCGCATAAAATCGGTTAATGCTTAGATATAAAGTACCTGCCGGATATGGCCTCCAGAGAAACCCATTTGCATTTGCTGCCACTCATCTCCTTTTTTCGCACGTCGCAACTAATTAACTTCTTTGGAACTTCGCATTTCCGATTTTGGTTTCATATAGATACCGATAAATATCATATTGCACTACTTATTACCAAAGGTACAATACAAAAACTCTTTACTTGTACACTACAGGATTAACACATGTGTCATGTCTTATCACGAGAGTGATCTCTTCCAGACAACCTTAGTATGGACAGAAACAAAGTATTTTATCTATTTATAGGTAGTGCACATAACATCTGTACAAAAGTATACAAAGACAATACAAAAACGATTAGAAAGCTAGTACCCCAGCACCCACAATCACCCCAATAAAGACAACAAGTAATGTTGTTTTACTTTTTTCTTAAAAGTATACAGCGATTCTGCACACCTAATATCTCGGGGAAGATTGTTCCACAGTCTAGCCGTCTGCAGTGCGAACGATCACAAAAACACACAACACACGAAAGGTGACACAAAGTATATCTTCAAGGACAGCCGAGGTGATAGCTGAAAACTAGAAGCCTTTGCGCGCATATATTTTAGGGCAGAGGACGCTCTTCGGCCAGGTGGAGTGACGATTTGCGAAAGACTGCCGATGGATGCCG
Source organism: Blastobasis adustella (assembly GCA_907269095.1). NCBI lineage: Eukaryota > Metazoa > Arthropoda > Insecta > Lepidoptera > Blastobasidae > Blastobasis > Blastobasis adustella. The sequence continues at coordinate 8,917,581 of OU026132.1, forward strand.
GATGCTACAAACCAAGGACAGGGTGCATTGACACACTTCGCAGGAGGCCTAAGTCCACCAGTAGACTAATAAAGGCTAATGATAATAATTTTTTGCTGATTTTTGTGGATATTATCATTTATTAATTTGATGTCTTCCTGTCTTCCAGATGTGGACAAGCTGCCACTACCGCCGTCCGCGCAAGCGTACCTCAGGAAGTACCATTACGTGCAAGCTGTTCGCATGCGCAGCCTCGAGCCGGACCTGTTCGTCTACATGCAGATGGACAAAGAGTTCCTGTTCCTGCCGTGACTCGAGTAGGGGCCACCGCAATATGAACTTGTTTTAGTATTTATTAGTATTTATATTTTAATTTTTCTGTTGTCTTTTGTGTTTTATTTAATTATTACATCGCACATTTACACACGTGAACCAGTTTTTCATTTTCAATTTGGAATATAGCGGTCCTTTTTTATGGTGAATGAGTGTTTTAAGATGGTTATAGTACGGTCTCAGAGGGACCAAACGCCCGGGAGGAAATGTGAATGTTCCCCTAGCAAACAATGTAGATCCCAATTTTCCTGTGCAAAGGCCGCTGGAGGCCCCACATGCATCCACCAGTGGTGTGGGCAAGCCTTTAAAGGTTGACGCGGAGCCCTCGCCCAAGTGTACAACGTCCAGCACCCATCCGGAGAGTTCAGTAAGAGCTAAAATTTTATAGGCCGAGGCCGGATATGCCCGCCGAATTTTGGAGGATGGTGGTTTTGTAATATAGTCTACGAATACGTACCTACCTCTACTTATAAATAATAAATAATCATTTATTACATCTATCTCAAACAGTACATTTGGTCACAATACATGGCATAATACAGCATACAAGAAACAATGAGAAAAGGACAATAATGCTATCGTTACTTCGTTACCTGTGCCATAAGGAGACGTGCAACGGGGTCACACTCAGCATAAGCTACGGCTCACGCCATGGCGCTGGTTTTCAGTGTGCCCCCCTACTTATCATAGTTATCTTATTTAATCATGTACTCGTCGTCCAACTGCGAAGACGTTTCGTAACTTCTTCCCAATACCTAAGTCTTTATAATAAATTCGAAGAAATGTTGAAGCCACATACTACACATGCGCCACTGTGGGCATGCACTTATTCAAAACAGATTCACAAAACGGTTGAAATCAAACTTAAAAGAAAGCTAATGTAGGTATAGCCAAAAGTACAACACAAAATACTCTTTTGAAATCCAAACGCTGAACATCAAATTGTAAATTTCGTCAAAGAATGCGGAGAAGGGGCGAAAGCATTGCAGAATACGCGGCTGAGCTTAAAAAGCTGTCTAAAAATTGTAACTTTAGGTCAACGAACTTGACGGATAGTTTGAGGGACCAATTCGTGAGCGGAATTGGAAATGGCAGCATACGCCTAAGATTGTTCGCGGAAGACGACATTACTTTTGATTGCACCTTTAAGTTGGCGGTTACTATGGAGCTAGCTGAGGCCAACACAGCGGAGGTGGACGGCAGGACCCGGCGGGCGGCGAGGAGTTACCAGCCGCTGAGGTGAGGCGCAGCTGAGTGCAGCACTGTGCGGATGCAACTATTCAAAACAGGTTCTTAAAACGGTTGAAATGAAACTTAAAAGAAAGCGAATGTTTTTTATACATGGAATTCTGTGACATTACAACATGAAACACGATTTTGAAATCCAATCATTATGATGTATAATCGTTAATGCATGATGCCGTAGCAGTTTAGGAGCACCTAATGCCAGTTTTGGCACATACCTTACCTACGTTTCAGTAATTCATTTTTTTTATGATACTCTTACGGATTGGGAAAACATCGTGATGAAACCTGCACATTCAGGCGACTTATGATCCAATATGGTCAGGTTCCCATAATAACAGGGTTTCGAAGGTCAGATGGTAGTAGCTCTACTTAAATTATCTGATCTGCTTAAAATTGGATCACGGTCAAGGCGGACCCGGGACTCTCGCGCGAAATCACACACGGAATATTGACAAGATGATGAGAACAGGTAATTGTAGATGTTGTTAAACAGCCTGCCATTTAACTACATGGACGAACAGAACGACAAATTCTTAATTGACAACGAAGCAACGCGCTCACTCTAAACCATCGATATAGTGTCGGGCGAAAGATTCACGGAACAAATAAAGAGCGAGCCATTTGAAGTAACAACCGCTCACGGCTCGTCATCACATAAGAAGGGAGCACAGCTCAAGCTCCCACTGAAGTTTAATATCGATAGGTATAATACGTTCCTTATCTTTGATTTCGATAGGAAATACAAAGGACTGATGGACTGAAACGATATCTTAGGTGCCTTAGGGTTCTGGATAGATTATCAGGAAAAACTACTGGTGTCTGACTTCACCGTATTGCCGTTACAGTTTGACAACATTACCATTAATAGGACGTGGAACTATAACACCCAAGATCTGAATGCAGACGACCTTAAACCAAACTTGAATAGAATCTGTGTTAACCACCTAAAGCCCAAGGAAAGACGGGAGATTACAAAGCTCTGCTATCAATACCGCGACAAATTATACTCAAAGAATTTACAACTGACGTTTATACACGCCGTTGAACATAAGCTATGGCTTACAGACGATACAATTTAAAAAAGTCGGTATTTACTAAGAATTACCCCTGGTAACAACAGGCTATTCAGCGACAGCGATATGAACAAGTATCTGCTGACTAAAAAATCTTTCACCGCTCTGCAACAGCAATTGTTACGGGCTACACAAAATCAGCAGAGTAGTCAGGAATTCGGTGAGCAAATTCGAAGTTTATTCGTTACAGTGTTGCCAGGTCAGATTTTCACGTTGCCCGATGCTTAATGTAATTTTACCCTAGATTCTACACTATTTTGAAAAAATACCCTAAATAATAATATTAATAATAAAATAATAATAAAATCTTTATTGAGCAAGTACTTAATCATAGACAATTGTTCAAGCTGTAGGTAAAATAGGTAACAACCTGTGCTATACCTCCAGCTAACAAAAATAACGTTCATTTGCCAAACAGTACTTTTAAAGAGAACATTAAACTTACAAACTAATAGCATTCCATAGCATTATATTATTTTATGATTATGTATGTGTTTGAGTGTATGTGTGTGTGTGTGTGTGTGTTTGTGTGTGTGTTGCATTGTGTTTTGTATTTGGTAAAATGTAGGATAGCAGTTAACTAATTCGGAGGATGAATTAGGCACTCAACAGTTTCATAGGAGAGATTCTAGAGCCAGTTGGTGACATTTGCTTTAAGTTCGTGTTTGTGTTGGAAATATATATTAAGAGTGCGGTGTAAATTATTATACAGGGTGTCCCGTAAGGTTACGATAAGTTGGGATAGGGTGATCGAGGAAGTCACTAGGGTCACCAGAAAAATATAAAAAAAAATCGCTCATGGATATTTTTAAAATTATGCAAATTTTTTATTTTTATCAAAAATTGAACACCCGTTGAGCCTATTTCATTAACTGTGAATACAAATATTGCTTCAGAAAAAAATAAAAAACTGTTATGTAAACGTAAATAACCTTTCTACAATCTGAAATAAAAAAAAAATACATATCTGACCAAGATCATAAAGAAACTCATACTTTTCCCTTGCCAAGAACTTAACAATTACTATTTCACTCAACTTTATCAGATTGTCCTGAAAAAAAATTGTACTATGCAACTCTGGCAAGTTTCTTCAAAAGTTAGCTTATTTTATCACCATTCTAAAATAGTATAACACTTATTTAGTTAAGTCATAATACGACAGCTAAAAATAAATTCCGAGTAATGCACCCCAAAATCAGAGATAAGCGAGTTTGACGAAACCGGTTTTAAGGACAATACATTGTTAATAGAGGGATTGAGACAGGTAATAAGTTAATTGCGATACTAAAGCAGTTCAAACCAGTCATCAGTACGTTAAGCTCTTTCGTTTATTGCGCACCGTTTCGTATTCGTCTCTGTTTATTTCGTACTAACTACTTTGCTTCGCTTACTGGACTTGATTATTCTTTGTGATTTGGACATTGTGATTTCGACTCGTACTATCTAACGACCCGGCTTTCTCAAGGACTAAGTTTAATCGTGTGTGATAGTGAAGATACTTTACCGCCATGCCAAATACTTACACTACGCAGGAATATGCTAACATGCATCTAATTTATGGTAAATGCAGATGTAATGCCAGTGCCGCAGCTAGACTCTATCGAGAGAGATACCTGAATGCTGCACGTTACCCGGATTACCGTGTCTTCCAAAATGTGCACCGATTATTATCCGAGGGTCACTTTCCTCATCAAACCAATGTTGAAGGAAGACCTTCGTTACCGTATGAAGAAGAAGTGTTTCAAGTCATCGAGGAAGACCCGAGTATTTCAGTCCGAGCAATTGAGGCCAGTACAGGAATACCAAAAACTATAGCCCATAGAATATTAAAAAGGAATCAGTTACACCCGTTCCATGTGCAACGAGTACAAGGTCTCTTACCACGTGACTATCCCGCCAGACTCGCATTCTGTCGAACAATGTTAAGAATGCACAGCGAAGACCCACAATTCTTTAATAAAATATTGTGGTCTGACGAGTCTACGTTTAAAAAGGACGGGTACATGAACCTACATAATTTACATGAGTGGCATGTCGAGAATCCTCACCTGATAAGAGAAGATCGAAGTCAATACCGTTTTAAAGTTAATATGTGGACTGGCATACTGAACGGGAAAGTGATCGGACCGTTCGAGTTACCAGAGGCACTCACTGGCGAGGCCTATTTAGACTTCTTACAAAATCACTTACCAAATCTGTTAGAAGATGTGCCGCTGAACACATTAAGAAGTATGTGGCTACAACATGATGGGTGTCCGGCACACTACGCACGCCCTGTAAGGCAGTTCCTAGATAACGAATACACTGATAGGTGGATGGGACGATCCGGTCCTATACCGTGGCCGGCTCGTTCACCAGACTTAAACCCGTTAGATTTTTTTTACTGGGGAACAAATAAAGAAATAGTTTATGGAAAACCTGTGCAGGATATGACGAAACTGAGAATGAGGATAACAGAGGCCGCGGATACTATTAACAATAGAAGATTTGCACGTCATATCTCTAGATCATTCTTAAAAAGATGTAGGGCGTGTATTTATGTTGGTGGAAAACACTTTGAGCATCTAATTTAAATGAAAAACTACTAAATTTGTATTAGGTATTTGAATTTTGAAAGGTAGTTTCATTTAAAACCTTAACTGTAAAAAAATCGTAGTAATCGTCTATGGACTGAAATGATGATGAATATTATCACACTTGATTATGGATTAACTGATATGATGAATTAATATGGCACCGTCCCAAAACACAACTAGATTATCAATTCAAATTCACTCAATCATAATTTTCTTTACAAAATTACAGTCTAGGCCATGTCAAGCTTTAATATTGAACGTGTCATGTCAATGTAGTATTGGTTATTTTTCTTGTCACAGGGTAAATCGTATGTCATTTGGCCTAGAGTCTAGACTGTAGACATGTAGACATAAAAATCCATACGAATTTGGGACTAGGATTTAGCGTCTTCTTTTTTTTTCATTCAAGATTAGGGTACTGTTCCTGAAAATTTATTTTAGCTGTCGTATTATGAATTAACCAAATAAGTGTTATACCATTTTAGAATGGTGATAAAATAAGCTAACTTTTGAAGAAACTTGCCAGAGTTGCGTAGTACATTTTTTTTTCAGGACAATCTGATTAAGTTGAGTGAAATCGTAATTGTTAAGTCCTTGGCAAGGGAAAAACATGATTTTCTTTATGATCTCGGTCAGATATGTATTGTTTTTTTTATTTCAGATTGTAGAAAGGTTATTTACGTTTACATAACAGATTTTTATTTTTTCCTGAAGCAATATTTGTAGTCACAGTTAATGAAATAGGCTCAACGGGTGTTCAATTTTTGATTAAAAAAAAAAATTGCCATAATTTTAAAAATATCCAAGAGCGATTTTTTTTTATATTTTTCTGATTACCCTAGTGACTTCCTCGATCACCCTACCCCAACTTATCGTAACCTTACGGGACACCCTGTATAAAAAGGGACCAAGAAAGCAGAAGAATTTGTGACTAAAACTGGTGTTAAAGAAAGTAGATTTTGCAACAAGGTGATTGCGGCGAGATTGAAATAATTGAGTGAGTGGTGTAATCGAGTGTTGTTGTACAATGGTATAAAGTATGAAGAGTTTTCGAACCGAGAGTACTTGGCAATATTCATATAACGCTTGAGTAGGGAAGAGATAAGGTTTGAATGTTGCTACTTATAAGAGAGCTCTTTGAGCACGTTCAATTTTAATGAAGTAAGATTTGCAGGTACCGCCCCATGTGGTTATGCAGTATATTAGTACTGACTGGCAGAGGGCTTTGTATATCAGTTTAAGAGTTGGCGGATCGGCAACATGACGTAACTTTTTAAAGACAAATATTAATTTTCTGAGCCTGTTTGAAAGTAAGTTAATGTTGGGTTTAAAAGAGAGGTTACTATCAATAATTATACCCAGGTATTTTACTTGATTACTTGTTATGATTGTAGAACAATTACATGGTACTGTAGGTAAGTGAGGAACATGTGCAATAACTTTATGATTATTGGGGTCCGGGAGATTTACATTACGTAAGGTAAAATTTATAATGTTTGTTTTCTTCACGTTCAGTGTGAGCAAGTTTAGCTTTAACCATTCTGATACTGAATTAAAACCTTGCTGTGCGTTTCGATAGGTCTCGTCCCATGTGCTGCCAGAAAAAAATAAGACAGTATCGTCTGCAAAAGATATTAAATTACAATGCGGGATTTCCAATTGACAAAGGTCATTAATGTATGTCAAGAATAAGCTGGGACCTAATATACTGCCCTGGGGGACGCCGATTTTTATTGGTAGGTCATTACTTGTATAACCATCTAATGTAACACTTTGTGTTAGACCGTTCAGATAATCTTGGAAAAGATTCAACTGAGTGCCTCTGATTCCGTGAGCCTCCAACTTTTTAAGTAGTATAGGGAATGACACGGTATCAAAGGCTTTTGCCAAATCAAGAAAGATTGCCATGCACTTCCTGTTGTTATCCAAATTTATAACTATATTATTTGTAAGAGCTTGTACAGCGTGAGAGGTTGATTTTCCTCTACGAAAACCGAATTGCTTGTTACTTAATAAGTTTTTACTTTCATGATAATTTATAAGGCGATTATTTATTAGTCGTCCGAGAATTTTCGAAAATACTGGTAAGATCGAGATAGGGCGATAATTGGATATAAGATATTGATCTCCATTTTTGAAAATAGGATGAACTATTGCTTTTTTGAAAATAGAAGGAAATAATCATGTTAACAGAGATAGGTTGCAAATGTATGTGAGAGCAGGTATAATTTCAGTCTTATATGTTTTTATAAACTTTGTGGATATGCCGTCCCATCCTACAGCGCAGTCATTTTTAAGTGACATAATAATACTGTTTATTTCGGATGGGTCTGTAGGAAAGAATACAAAAGAATTGTTGGATGTAGCAGGATTCGGAGAGTCGGGATTTTTTGAGTTAAGATTATTTTTGGTAATAGCATCAGCAAGGTCGCGTCCTATATTTGAGAAGAAGTGGTTAACCGAGTTTACCGATGTTTGGGGATTTTCTTTCAGCATGAGCAAATTACGGGGTTTACATTTAGTTTTGTTTAGGTATGCAATGTCTTTAATGGCCTCCCACAATGTTTTACTATTAGAGCTAGCTGCTTGAAGCTTATTTCTCTCATATGTTTGTTTTACTTTTTTGAGTACGGTGTTACAGAAATTTCTGTAACGTTTGTAAGTAGTCCTAAGTATTTCATTACTAGGGTCCTTTTTAAGATTTTTGTGTAAGTTATCTCTGTTTCTTATACACCTCAGCAAACCTGGTGTGATCCAGGGTTTAATATTCCTAAAACAACGTGGCAAGGATTTTTTGACAGAGTTTTTAGATATTATAGACCTTAAAGTATCAACCAATAAGCTAGCTGCTCTGTTTGGATCAGTTTGATTAACTATTGCGGATAGATCGATTGTCGGCATATCTGCTTCGAGTCCGACATTGTCAATTTTATAGTAATGTCTTGGCATAAGCGTTTGTTTTTCTTTCTTACAAGATAACAGAACTGCATAGTGATCTGTGACCGTGGAATGGATTACTAATGTTTTAGCTTTATGGACTGTTTTAATAAAGAAGTGGTTTAAACATGTAGAGCTATGTGTGGGTAAATTATGACAAGAGAGAAGACCATGGGTTGCAAGCAAATTTAGATACTCGTCTGAACGTCTGTCATGGTTATCAGGGTGTATATCTATATTTATATCACCTGTTAGGACGATGGTTTTAAAGGAGCTAAGTTCAGATATAATGTTTCCCAATGAAAACAGAAATGGTTCAACATTTGTAAAAGCGTGTGGTCTATAAATAGCAAGTATTGCAGTTTCTAATCCAATTTTAATCAAAAGGCTACTAGCCTCTGCTATTTCTGGTTCAGTTACAGTAAAACTATTAACATTATTGTTGATGTACATAGTGACACCGTCATTCTGGTTATGTGGATTATTATAGTTAAAGTGTACATAGTTTGATAGTATGGGTATAACAGGATTGCGCTGTAACCAGCATTCCGTTAGAATAATGAAGTCACAATTTATCTTTATTTGTTGCAAAAACGTTTCAAAACTTGAAAAATTTGCCGATAAGCTACGAATGTTTTGTTTTAAAATATTTAGGTTCTTGTCATGGATTCTTATCAATTTTGAACAATCTTCTGGATCACAGCTACGTGATTGTGAGATTGAAGTTAGATCTATGTTATTTGCTAATTGAGATAATTGATCGAATTTAAATATTTAGAATAGGGTGCAATTAAAGTGGTTTTTAAAAGTAACTTTTTAGGGTTAATATTGTAATTGTAGCTTAGATTGTAAGATAAGTGACTACATTGTATTATTTGTATTATGTCGGTGTAGTAGTGTAAACTTTTGTGACAGTAATTGTATAATGAGGTTTGATAGATAATAGGAAATTGATAGTTTCGAGTAAATATATTCGCATTTGTATGTGAATTTGTATGGGTAGGCGTGGCTGTGTAAGGTAGTGTACGATGTGTAAATGTAAGAGAAGTGATTCATGTGATGTGTGTGTGTTTTTGTTTAAAATTATAGAGATCGCATAGCTTACGTTAAAGTACGTCTTAGTAACTAAATTTAAGATGATAACAATTAGAAATTTGCTAACAAGGGACAAATTGTAACAAACATAAAAATTTAAAAACATAATAATTACTAGAATATAAAGTTTGAGTTTGTAGGAACAAGTAAAAAAAGTAGCTAACTAAAAGTAGTCATTGTGTGTTGAAATTTGGGTTGTTCGACGGAGTTTTAGATAAGTCATTCAATTGACTCTCATTTGTGAGACTTCTTACGGTGAGGGAAAACATCGTGATGCAACCTGCACATTCAGGCGACTGGATGTGTAACCATGATCCAACCTGGTCAGGTTCCCCTGGTAGCAGGGTCATGGAGGTCAGATGGCAGTCGCTCCACTGTAGTTACCTGGCCTGCCAAATCCTGGATCATGGTCAAGGCGGACCCCGGGCCCTCGTTCTCGAGAGCACAACCGGGACATTAACGCCAAGATGATTATTATTCAATTGACTCTCATTTGTCACAACTATAACCTTTCCGCCATCTTTTTCGCGGAGAAGAACTCTTGCGTTGGTGGTCCAGCAGTACTTGTATAGACCATTTTTCTTTAGCTGGCGGGCTAAGTAGTAGAGATGTTTGCCCCTAAAGGTAAGGTGTTCTTCTATGTAGATTGGTTCGCTGGGGCCGTCTGGGGCAATTAGGGAAGTATTCAGCTTGTTATTTTTATTGTTCCTATTATACAGCTTAGCAGCCTGAATAATGTTGTCCTTGTGTAGGGTGGAGGCAAATGTAACTAGCACTGCTTTCCTCTCGGTTTTGGAGTGCAGCCGTCGAATATCCACGATGTCCATGGATGCGGTACTCGGTAATACAATCCTCAATAAGTTGGTTGTGGTTTCGAGTAGTTTTGTTTTGGACTCATCGGCAGTCCAAGGAATGTTACGAATTTCAACCTTGTTTCCTACAAGCTGTCGCTACTGGTCCTCTACAGTGTCTTCGAGGCACTGTATGCGCATATCCTGGGATGAGACTCGTTTTTCTAGTACCGTAATTGCATTTTGCATGGAATCATATTCAGCTGACAGGTAAGTTAAAGAGTTCTCTATATCAGAGCTAGTCTTACAAATGTCTTGAATTTGTGTTTTTATGTTAGACATAGAGCTTTTTATGTCTTTTAATTGGTCTTGGTGTTCTCGTTTCCATGCACTCATTTCTTTGATTTCATTTTTTAATTCATTAAATGAGTCGGTCATTTCGAAGCAGGTGCATTTCTTTGTCGTCCGTTGCGTGATGGTATCTGTCTCCTCCTTAAAGTCCATATTTTGGGACTGTGTACGTTTCGAAGAGGGAGAATAAGTACGTTTCGACTTTTTTAATCTAGGGGTTCGTTCCATTGCGAAATATTAGAGAATTTTCTTTTCTTAGATAGATAGATAGATAAATTCTTTATTGCTCACACAAGAAACACTACATTAAAGAGTTCCGACAAAAACCATAACTAGTTGTGGGCAAAGGCGACCTTATCGCTGCAAGCTGCTTTTCTTGTGTCAGTAGTGACATCTATAGTTACGTATAGTTACTTTTGAGAGAAGTAATAGTATTTTTGAGTCTTGAGATGCAAGATGCAATACTAGTATCAGTTCTACATAATAGGTGGCGCTTGGAACATAATTTTTGTATGTAGCCGTGTTTCCGAAGAGTTAGTCAGCATAATTTACACATTAACGATTTTTGAAAATGTTTATGGCGATGTATCACTTTGCCAACAATTTTTATTATTCTAATAATAAGTGAAAAATAAGAAAAAGAAAGAAAAAAATATTAATATGTTCCGGGGGCTAGGCTAGAACCGTCGCCATCTAGGACATTCTGTTGAATCTTGACGTCTTAAACCATTCGAGCACTTCGCACTTTGTGTTAAGTGGTAAATTAATGGATCTCTTGTTTAGCACTAGAGTTCAAGTTGGCGTCCTTTTTAAACCGTTAGGTAATTTGAAAAAATGTTTGTTTACCTTTTTCCTAAATTACAAATTTTATACACTATATTGTTTTGGATAACACTATTTTCTAATGTTTATAGGTTTAAGAGTGCACACAGAGTGTAGGTAAATAAAAGTTATTTCGTATCATGGAATTAGGTTGCTTTGCTTTTCATGTAAGTTTGTTACTATGTAACGTTTATTGCACTATTTCAGTAAAAATCACTGTTAAAATCACTTGAAACTGGTATGTATTGTCTTTCTTGTATTGTAAAAGATTTTATAATGTAAAAAATATTATTTTATTTGTTATTACAAAGTCAATCTTTCACGGGTGTTTAGTCTTTCACTTTCATGACGACTTTTCACTTATTTTGATAATAGTTCTTGTACATTACACTTTACACTAGATATTTAACTTGAAACTATGAAAATAATTAACTTTGAATCACTATTTGTTAAGAATGACTATTTATTGGTAATTAATTCGCGGGAGCTACTTGTTTACACGACGCGAGCGCCAATCGCGATCCTAAATAAAGTTATCTTCTAGTTTCACCCTTTATTTACAAATCAAACAACTACATTCATTTATTATTTTCATTTTCACATGACAATGAAAATAAGTATCCTCGGCACCACTACATTTTTGGTCATACATGTGTTAGTAACAAAGTCTATTGTTCTTAACGGAGTAAAGTTAACACAAGATTTATCCTACCAAGAACATTTCACTAGTGAGTAAGCTCTTAACCTTTCCATTGAGAAAAAGTTCAGAAATCAGATCTTATGAAGAGCAAAGCTCATAACTCTACAAATCCAGCATTTTGATCAGAAAGTATGGCTTTCACGTTGGAATATCAAAGCCACCGCAAACATCGTAAATGCGAAAGTCTATGTATGTTCGGATATGCACTGTTGTGAGTTCCTAATCACAATAACAATCTGAATGGAAAATTGTATTCGAAAAAAACATCGGTCGACACTATCAACTGAAATGGCTCCCTATCCGGCATCGTCGAAATATACATATACTGTCCCTCCTGTACAAGATCCTCCATGTCCCGGCTATGCCCGAATATCTCCGGTCCAGTTTCCACTTTCCCCCTCCCTGTCCTCGCTCCAGACGCTCTTGCCTACCAAGTACTCTGGTCTATCCTTTGGCCAATACCAGATTTTTCCTCAACTCCTTCACAGTCAGAGCTGCTCAGTTATGGAACAAACTTCCAAAGCACGTCCAAGAGTGTACAGCACTTCATACATTTAAAAGAAGCTTAAAAGAGCACTATCTCTCCATGATTTTGTAATAGTATTATTATAGGTATATTATATTTATTTATGTATTATTAATTCATTTAGTAGCCCATATATTATTAGTATTAATTTTTTATGTTATGTTTTAGGGGGGTATTTTGTAGTAGATAATAAGTTTTTAGTTGTCTACCTACCAGTAGTATGTTCTAGCTTTGTATGCTTTGCTTGTCCCGCTATACAATTTGCTTCACATCATTTGTGGTTAGCTGGTAGAAATCTCTCATAGAGACAAGTTCGCCATTGTACTCATTTTCGTTTGATGTATCTAATTAAGTATGTATACAATAGAGAATATAATAACCCCAAAAATTACCCGGCTGGATAAGTTTTACTCTAAATCTAGGGTAAAATACCCTAAGTTGGCAACACTGATTCGTTAAGTAGCCGATATCGCAAGCAGATGGTGACACACAAAATTTATGGTGTGACAATAAAACGAAAAACCAGCATTTAACCGGTTTGCTGACGGATTCAGTGACATTTGTTATCGTCATTTAAAATTCACGTAAAACGCTGTTTTGTGAGAAGGAGACAGCTGTCATGGATTTAGCCTCCCAATTACGACATCGGCCAGTCTATAAAAATTGAAACCGCCGCGTAGGCGCTGAGGCGGCACTATGCGCTTGTTCGATTTTATAAATGTCCTACTTATTAATATAGTGACTTTTATTAGAACAAACCTTTATTTTAGTCTTTAAGCTACAGAATAATAACAGAGTATGTATCCAAAACCCCTATGAAATATATGGGAAACGCTGAATTAAGTAAACAAGAGCATATTAATAAATAGATATCTATGTCATGTAAAATATAGTTCATGGAGGTAGTGCTATTTGTTTAGGACATAGGTTATAAAGTATTTAATAGAGACGCGAAGTAGAGAAGTAAGACTTGGTAACCAGACCCTGGCAGAAGCCGAGACTGGTCGTTCAGATGATGATGAAGTATCCAAGGTTGTATATTATTACATATTAGACTAAATAAAGAACATGTGACTTGTGTGTCAGAATTGTAAGCTGATAAAGTATTATTCTAGTGGACATCATTTAATCAAACAAAAGCACATTTTAAAGATATTAGGTATATTTTAATAAGCAACGTAATCCATTATAAAAGGAGATATTTATTTAAACAACATTACCTGAATTAAACGAGATTTTATAAAACAAACAAAGTACCATAGGTACCTAAATTACATTTATGCGAAATTCTAACCAAATGTAATGACACAATTATAGATCACATATTCAAATATTTATCCTTTAAAAATGGGACAATGGTATTACGTACGATTCAATAAATAAACGATTATATAAATAAATAAGAGTAATACAAAATATAAAGCAACAATAATATAATGCAAGTTTGTACTTAACTCTTGAGCAACTGGACCTTTATACTACCTTCTAGCTGGAAATGTCATTTCTATTCTCATTTCTGGTCTCCTAAATTTATTGATAGACAGATTACATGTTAATTTAATGTATTACAATACTTTTAACATTATTGTAAATTTAATACATAATTATTTAAGGAAGTCTCTCTCATAAACAGTAATTAATCTGATCAAAGACTAAAATCGTTCAGAAATCCGGACATTTCGTTCTGAAGTTGGTAAATGTTGATGAAACTATTTTGAAATATTATTTATTATTAATCACGATAATTTTCAATATATATGTAACTTTTAAAAATAATTAAAATATACTAAAATACCTTATATCTAACATGCTCGCCTGTTTTAATATTTTGTAAGTAATTTTTATGCACTTTTCGGTACTGCGATCGTAACATCGGACGTATTCAAAATTAACTACCATATTTTAAGATTTATGTAAGATAAATTGCAGAAGTTTATTTAAAATCTAATATCAGTTCGTCTTCGTTTTGTTTCACCTATCCTACTAATGTTAAAAATTTTCACTGCATTATATACGAAACAAATTACCAATAAACAAATTTATATAATAAAAACATAAACCAATGACTAAGTATAAATTTAAAACAGTACTGTGCCTCATAAAACTAATAAATCACGCTTTACGCTTTGGATGCAAGAACCTGGTTAAATAGAAATTGCCATCGTAGTACCGTCGTGCATTTCGCACTTTGTTGGAATACCCAAGAAATGCTTTACCTGCCAGCCTCCGTCTTTTCAATTTCAACAATACAAGTATAACTATCTCGTTCCACGATACGCACTAACACCACCATCCTATTCGTCGTATTTTTCTCTACAAGTTCTTTCTTACGAATGCATATGGTTTATATTTGAACATCCACTTTTGAAATAATTCAAGAAATTATAAATTTGTCGTCTGTTATCTATGTTGCGATCTTTTGTTCTGCGTAAACAATTACCGGTTATTAAAAAAAAATCTTTTGCTAATAACAACACTTAGGGCTTATAGCGTAGAATGGTGTGAACATGTGTCAGTTATAGGTCACTTCGTCACTCGGATACAGAGATAAGAACTTTTAAGTACAAATCCTTCAAAAACATTGGGATCTCACTTCCTTTTGTTAGGACTATTCCTTCTTTTTGGTAGTTCTGGCTCATGGCTATTGGTTGACCCACACACGGTCTTTATTAGTTTTGCTACGAGAATTCGTCTTATCAATTTTAGAAAAGTCTGGACCTCGGGGCTTTGCTGGCCGTGGCCAAAGCCTCAATGCAGGCGATTGAACTCCTCGCTCATCTGGCCCACGTGGTCATTGAGGTCCGAACCAACCACGATCTGTTCAGAGGATGGGTGGTCGAGCGAGCACGCTTTCTATTGTTAATAACAACACAAATCTTTACCTGAGAGCCGAAGTGACTCGAGGTAATTTGGTTTAACACGCTATTATGCTGCTTATTACTAAAAGCTTACAGCGAAGAATGGTGTAAACATATGCCAAATTATGAGTCACTTCGACAATCAGGTACAGAAACAAATAGTTTAGGTTACAAAACCCATCAAAAATAATTTTTTATGTAAAATTTCTTCGAATATATCTCAGAAGACAGTCTTTTCGGTGTCGGTACAGCCGGATTGAGTAGCATAGGTGCTGATGAAGTTGAACATCGAATCGTCAATTAGCGCTTTGATCGACATCAATTGATCAGTCACTGCTCATCTCCAAGATGCCATTACGGAATTTGTCGCATAACACAATGACGACCCCATTATTTCCTTCCGCTGAACCGGTATTTTTATTTTTATTTTATTTTATTTATTAGGCACATACAACAAATTACAGCCATAAAACAATATTGTGCATAATTTCTTAAGTGTAAGTACCAGACTATAATTCTTTTACATTATGTGCACAGCATGGCATAAAGTATTTCTAAAATAGTGTTAGTAGTATTGCTTGCACCCTTGCCAGATATGCCTTGACCGGCAGCTTCACCATCTCACCTCATGGAGAAATTCCTGTGTACACCGTCTGTATAGGAGATTAGCCAGCTCTATCGAGCGTCCGTCAGAGAGCCAATGTTAATCGTAGCGAAACCAATCTTCCTGCTCTCGCTTCTTTAACCTTGTCCGCGCGTGACAGGTTCCGTTGTCGTTGTCTACTTGTCGCTGTGGTTGAGCAATGTGCATGCGCGTCGTTCATCGGCGACGCCCTAGCTTTCTGAGGCTTCATGTTTTCTAAGAACCAATTACGCTATCTTATATAGTTTCGGATTTCACCTCCCTGACGTATTTACATTCCTCACCCATCCTGATATTTACATAGGCATAGCAGAATCTCTTGATGAGCTAGGCGCAATGGTCGAAGACCTCGCCAACAGATGGTCACACCCACTGGGTAAGACGTTGTTGACGAACACCCGGGATAAACGGTCCAGTTAGAACCAGCTCAGGATTACCCAACGACGATGGAGAGAATTATGTTCGGAGTTTCTCTACGTGATAGAATCAGATATTTGTAGCAAAACTATGGTCAATGACACTTTGGTCCCTCCAAAGTTGCAAAACTGAAGTAAGAAACATATAGCTCGTAGAACCAATAGCCGATGGGGCAGAAAGGGTCTGGAGTGACGACCATCTACCGGCAATCGCAGAGTGGGACGGCCCTCCACGAGTTAGACGGTCGACATCGTAAAGATCGTAGGAAGCCGAAGGATTCATGAGCCACAAAATCGATCAGTGTGGAAGACGTGGGGGAAGGCCTTTGTTCAGCACTGGACGTCCTGCGGCTGAGATGATGTTGAAACCATTATTGCCCGTTTAAAACTTGTAATGAGATTTCGATACAGCAATTGTTTTCTAGTAGTAATTAACAAACTACAACTTTTTAATATTAGACGTTTTAAAGTTTGAAATTTCTGCTACGAATGACCGAGAACTTCTTTCCAGAGCAGTAACAACTGCAAACTTCCAGAAATCTGCGGTCACAACACATTCATATTACAGATGGCGCGGGGGTTGTTCCCGATGCAAGGGTCGACGGCGGCAATGGCGTGGCTCTGCCTGCGCTTGCCGACACTGCGACGACGACGAATGCGACGAAGATCGGTAAGCCTGCTAAAATTACACATTTTAAGGGTATGTTCCGGGTTTCCTACCGCGTACCTTTGTTGACGAGAAGCCCAATAGCGATAGTTTAAAACATTCTGCTAAAATTAACTAAAAACTGCAACATATTTTCCTGACAGACTTTATGGGATATGGCAGTTGGGCGCAACAAACCTGCGGAGAGAGCTCGACGCCGTCATTAAAGGAGGCAAGTCCTTTGACTGATCCTGATGGTACCTACACTGTAAATTTAGTTAATACTTCCACCACTTCCAACGTTTCGAGTAGAGACCACAAGTGTGCAGTAATGTAGACGTCATGTGGCTAGATGTGGCGACAATCTACGCAATGGCTGGCAGCGACTGAAAGCGCAAAAAATGAAAATGAAAATGAGCCTATCTTTAATATTTTCAGAAGCTGAATCAGCCCCAGCAGATACTTACGTGCTCTATTTACTGCCTAGATCGTAAGTATTCTCTACATTTAACTTTTTTTCAACACCTCGTATTCATCGCAATAATATTCACAGACTGGATCCCACAAACCGTGGTGTACGATGTTTTTTCTTTTTTTTTAAACTTTATTGCACAAATTACAGTAATTGGCGGAATTATAGCCATTGAGGCTTTCTCTAACAGTTAACCAGCAGACCATGCAGAGAGTGATTAAGTGGGTGCTACGTAACAGGAAAACATTGATATAATTGAAAGAAATAACTTTGAGAATAAATTAAATTATTTTTATAATTCAATTACTATTTACAATAAATACAATAATTCAGAAGTCGCCGGTTATAAATCTAGATCAGTAATTATTAATTTATTTGTCAAGAAATCGAAACTATCAAGAACGTCGTTTGTTATGTTAATTTAATTATTATGAAGCGAACGTGCCGCGGCAGTGGCCGAGAACCGGGAGGCCAGGAGTGAACCAACTTGGCGTTATTTGCTAATAAAATTATGAAAATTCTTTTTCATCATCATCATCATCATCACAGTCCATTACAGTTCACTGCAGGACGTACGGCCTCTCCCACGAAAGGGCAGGTTATTGCCATAATCTCCACGCTTGGCTGGCGGGTTGGAGATCGCAGTGTTATAAATATAACAATGGAAAACGCGGCTGCCTATTTCCCAGCCTACGGAGACTCTTAGATATTTTGCCTCGAATAGATTAGTCGCATTGTACGCCTCCCACGAGTGTAAGGGGTTGGTGCTATTCTACTCTGCCGGACACCACACGGCCAAATTCTTTTTATTTTTTTATTTTTAACTATTTGGTCAATAGTGCAATATACAGGATGTCCTTACGCGTTGGACAAAGCCGAATACTACTATTTAAGTATTTAAAACAAAACTGCAAAGTATCATAACAATCAGAATTTACGGAAAAATTAACGATTTTAAATTTATCACTCAGGAATGCCTGTACTAGTACTTAGACTAGTACTAGTCTTTTGAATTGCATTAGAACTCCACGTTAGATGACAAAATAAATTAAATTAAAAAAATTGTAATGTAATTAGACAATAATTTGAAGTTTGACATAACGTCACTCGCTTCTCCAGTGTCATGTCATGAATGTCAATAATTAATTCTAGATCAATTAATTCGTGTTGTCGTGATACAGTATGTTGTAATTGTTGCCGATTAAGTTACAATTTAATTTGTTAGAAAAATTAGTTTTGTTTTTTGTCTAATTAAAGAAAGGCCTATTTTATGATGCTGCTGAGTAGCAGTCTAAGAGTTTCATTGTTGGTCCAGAGGCTAAGGGCACCCTGTGTACGTAATTTAAACGTTAGTGTTACAGACATTGGTCAGTAGAACTTTTGATCAAATGACCACTATTATTTTATAAGTGCTTATTAAAGTTTTGATTTTCTAATATGTAACCGACGCGGTGCAGGTAGGGTAACTATTTTTTTTAAATTGCCAGCGGGGCGTGCTCGAAATGTTTCCAGTTTTGTCTCAAAGAGCTGAGGCGAACATAATAAAAGTAACAAAATAATGAAGGAGCGAGTTCGGAGTTTGTCTTAAAAACGCGGTGCAGGCGGTGTGTACCCGCAAAATCCGCCCCTGACTATATCCCGCGTCTACACTACACTCGAATAAGTGATAGAAATATTGTATTGTTTGCTACTGACTACCATGCATGATCCAAAAGTTGGTCCTGATCCGGTCATTTCTGCGCCTGTACCGCCGCTCTGGTTATGCTACTGGCGGCGAGCCTCAAACAGGGCAAATACTGTTGGAGGCAGCATACGACTTTGAGCCGTTCACTGCAGAGACTGTTGACGGGCCCGCGGAGCTCGAATCAGCATAAAAAAAACTGTATGAGGAATAGGGTCTTGTCCCACGATCTGGACACTTTTTGGGTCGGAATATCCATCGCTGTCCATCGGGGGAACATTTGACTATATATTAAACACCGGTGATTTAAAAAAAATGTGAAAAAAATCTTTTGTTTGTTACTCGACTTTCGGCAAAATAACTCAATCTAAGTAGCTTTCATTGTTATTTTATTTAATTGTAATGAAATGCGGTTATCCTTTGTGTACGATGTGTCAATCTCATAAATGTTACCCATTATTCTGTTAAAACAGATAAACTTAAAAGTACTAGTAGGTAGTATCTATTTCAACTCTATAGCGCCATCACACTTAACCCCATTCTTGCACTTTACTGACAGAATTAGCAACATAACTTCGTGAACATACGATAAATGACAGGTGGTAGCGCTACAGAGTTGCATAACGTCATGCCGTAATGTCTATAAAGCAAATCAAATAATCATCAATAACAACCCACAAAACTGAATTATAATCTAATTTGCAGCGATGTTGAACGGGTCACTGCCGATGGGGCGGGATCGGCACATCCATATTTTGAGGTACGTACCTAAACATAGCCGCTATCTTTTTCTTAAACCTTAAATTGACTTCTTTTACACTTGCATATTTGACCGCCATTTCATCTGGTGGTACTTGACGTTACGGCTGAAGAAAAAGCATACCTGACTAGAAATAGGGTATTCGCTCTAGAAACATGTCGAGATTATAATGTTGCTATTCAGCTTTTTAACAGGTCTGTTTATCACAGGTGATACGTAGCGGCCAGATACGCAACTTGTTGTTGCAAACGCCGCCGATGCCACCAACAGACAAGCCTTATGTCACAAAAGTTAACACGCAAGTATGTGGTTTTCTTTTATTTATCTTACGTTTGCTGTTATGTGCGTTGTGACCGTGTGTGCTAAGCCCATAACTCAATCTTGCTTATGTCCCGCAGATTGGGTCTATCCGCAGCCTAGTACCGGACTTGCAGGAACTTGTGTCTAGCTCCTACTACTGGGGCAACATAGACAAGTCCAAAGCGGAGAAGTTGCTTGCCAACAAACCTGACGGTAGGTGTATTTTTATCAATTTTTTATCTTAGAGGGAGGCAAACGTGAAAGCGGGGCACAAATGTTGGTGTACAATAAAGAATTGAAAATTATAATAAACACCAACTGAACAAAACGTTATCGAGCTATATATTTTTTGTTCTTCTCAAAGTAAGTGGCAGCTGGCGTTAGAATGAAAACCTTAGTCGACACAAGAATGACAATTTTTAAATATTTTTCACCGATTACTTCCTGCGCTCCACAGGCACATTCCTGATTCGAGACAGCCCCCAGGACGGGGACGTCTTCGCAGTGTCGTACCGCAAGTTCCAGTACACGCTGCACGCGCAGATTGAACAGTTCACGTTCAATCCGCAAGATTACGCGCTGCCCACCGTCGCTAGATTCATCGAGCGGTTCAAGGTTAATAATATTTTGCAGCGATTATACGCTCCATGGTTTTATAATAGAAAGAGGCAAACGTGCAAACAGCTCACCTGATGGACCATGATCACGACCATAGACCGAGAGAGACGAGTAGTGTAGCCGCTCCTAACGACAAACATCTATCGGTCTACCCTCTATCGGATTCTTACTTCTTCTGATGTCCAACTTCGAGTTCTCACCCCACTATTATTGTTGCTGACGATAATATGTATGATTTATGTGTAGTGAATAATCACGAAAATCGCGCTTCCCAGGATGAAGAATATGTACAGTTCTTCGTGCCAATGCTGTCGACGCCGCTTCCGCGCCCAGCACCGTTCTCGCTACAAGAGCTCGCTCGGGCCGTTATCGTCTCCAAAATCACATTGACGGTATGTTACGCAGTTACCAATCGTGTTATGCGACCAATTATGGACCCTAAGTCAATTTTGATAGGGCTTTAACAAGGTGATCGTACTGCACCCTCGTCCTTACCGTTATTTGCAATCAGGAGAGATGGCATACAAATGCTTGTTGTGTTGCTTGAAGTGTACGTGATAAATGAATTACGAGTTTCATGTTTATCTTGAACCTATTTTTTTTCCTGCGATTGTGTCCGCATAAAATCGGTTAATGCTTAGATATAAAGTGCCTGCAGGGATATGGCTTCCGGGGAAACCCATTTGCATTTGCTGCCACTCATCTCCTTCTTTGCCATATATTATTGAATTATTTTTTACGCACGTCGCAACTAGTTGACGTCTTTGGATCTAGGGGATCTTTGCACTACGTATTGCACTAGTTATTACCAAACGTGATACATAGTTTCCCTTCAATGACAGCCTGGAAGTAATCACTGTAAACTAGAAGCCTTTGCGCGCATTTATTTATGTAGGGCGCTCTTCGACCAGGTGGAGTGACGAATTCCGAAAGACTACACGTGGATGCAGGGTGCATTGGCACTCATTGGGGGAGGCTTATGTGCACCAGTGTACTAAAGTAAAGGCTGATGACGATGATTTTTTGCTGCGTCTTTTATATACTGTCAATTATTAATTACTTAACTTATCTTCCAGATGTGGACAAGCTGCCCCTACCGCCACCCGTGCACCCCTATCTCAGGGGAACCATTACGTACAAGCTGTTCGCGTGCGCAGCCTCGAGCCGGATCTGTTCGTCTACATGCAGATAGACGAAGAGCTCCTGTTCCTGCCGTGACTCGAGTAGGGGCCACCGTAATGTGAACTTGTTTTATATTTTTTTGTAATTATATTTTTATTTTCTGTTGTCCTTTGCTGTTTTTTATTTAATTATTACATCCGATGTGAACAAGTTTTTCATTTACAAATTGTAATATGGCGGTCCTGCGATAGTGAATAAGTGTTTTAACATGGCGATAGACGGTCGACATCGTGAAGATCGTAGGAAACCGATGGATTCAAGAGGCACAAAGTCGATCGGTGTGGAAGACGTGGAGGAAGGCTTATGTTCAGCACTGTATGTCTTGCGGCTGAGATGATGATGAAACCCATTTGCCATTCTTGAATTGCTCGTTTAAAACTTGTAATGAGATTACATTACAACTATTTTTTTCTACTAAATAATTAACAACCTACGATTTTTTTAAATTAGACATTTAACAGTTTGAAATTTCTGCTAAGAATTACTGAGAACTTCTTTCCAGAGAAGTCACAATCAAAAACTTTCAGAACTCTGTGGAACATATTAATATTACAGATGGCGCGGGGGTTGTTCCCGATGCAAGGGTCGTCGGCGGCATTGGCGTTGCTCTGCCTGCGCGTGCCGGCACTGCGCCGATGATCGGTAAGCCTGCTAAAATTAACTAAAAACATCATTATATTTTCCTATCCCTGCCCTGCTTGTATTTATTTGTATTTTTTTATTACAGACTGTGGGATATGGCAGTTGGGCGTAACAATCCTGCGAAGATACCTCGATGCCGTTATTAAAGGAGGCAAGTAGAATCGTTCAATTTCATGTAAGCTACTACAACTCCTTTGACTGATCCTGATAATACCTACACTGTAAATTTAGTTAATACTTCCACCACTTCCAACGTCTAGCTTCGTTCCCGAACGATTCGACACGAAATTCGTGAGCGGCGAATCCGTGTCGATCGATTCGAAAACTGTTATTCAAAATCCCAATAGATTCGGCCACGGAAACTCTACCGTTTCAGAAATGTCTGTGATTCTCTCGAGGAAAAGAAGAGCGTTTACGAAGGCACTTTTGTTAATTGATAAATGGATTATTGGCTATTGATAACATTAATTTGTAAAAAATGCTATTAATAATTATATTTCGTGCTATATATAAATTTTTATATAATATTTGATTGTTTATAAGTAGAATATTAATATGTTACAATAAATGAAAAGTAATTGTAATTAAAATTGAAGTTCATAAAGTCTCCTAAATTACTTACTTACAACTTATATTTTCCAAACAAAAAGGCCACAAATCTCTTAGACTGCATGGGCATTTAGAAATCGGATCGACTAAGTACAATAAATAGCACGCCCGTTAAAAAATACCACAGCCATCAATACAATTTAACCATAATTTGTCTCTTTCTAAAGTAAGACTATGTCAGGCTGTCTCATTCTTTCGTCCATTTGCTGTTATCTATTTCTATAATACCACCCCGTGTGGCAGCTTTAGTTAGCTCAGTTCGGTCGAGACGTCGCGCAGTGTGGTAGTGCGTTGGAACACTTGGCTTATTTGTTCGTTCTTCCATAAGTGTCAATAATGGCTGAGGTAGCTCATAATTACAAGATGTGGCTCGACTTTTGGAAGGATATTGGCCGGGAATATTTCATATTCACGCCTTCCACTGGTGTATTGCAGTACGTGAGGGTGAATAGGGCCTCGTATCAACTGAATATGCGGCTGGACCCTATGGACCTTCGTTGCCTCATTCACCTCCATGCGAGTGGGAGCGACGGTACGGCGTATCGACGTGTGACAACCAGGTGAGTTACAAAAGATTTGATCTAACCAACTATCCGTAGCTGTAAGTTGTAAAATCCTATCCTTCTAACGTTAAAAATGCGATAGTTTGTAAGAAGCTTGTTAATCCATCAAACAAAAACGGATTTAGTTGAAATTAGGCAGTAAAAAGCTTAGTTACGTAGGTAACTAAATACCAAATAAATTGCCAATTAGCAAATTAATATAATAACAACATAAACTAATGACTAAGTATAAATATAAAACAGTAATGTGCCTCGTAAAACTAATAAATTACGCGTTATTAGAGGGAAATCCTGGATGCAAGAAACAGGTTCAATAGAAATTGTCATCGTAGTACCGTGCATTTCGACAATTTGGTGGAACATCCGAAAAATGCTTTACCTGCCAGCCTCCGTCTTTTCAATTACAATAATATCGACTCATCCGTAGAACAAAGTCCTATCTGCAAAACTACAGTTTTCCAGGAGAGCTGTTTGAAGTTGCAAAGGTGTATATTTCCTAAACTGAGTGACTTGAGATTTTGAATTTATGGTATGTTGTTATATGAATTGGTAGAGCTATATTGCCTTAAACACATTTTTCTTCAATCTATTATTTTGAGAAATAGTGGGTCCGATTTTAACATTGGACGTTTTAATATGGAATCACGACTGTCTGTAATGATGACGACACATTGTTTTTTTGCGGAGACCTCTATGTTTTATGTTAATATGGTACGTTACGTTACGTTTTTTACGTTACGTTTTTTTATGGAATCATCATGCTCCAATAGGTCCTATGTTACCAAATAACAATGCAATCATAATTCTATATATGATCTATGACTATTATTGTTAATTTTGTGAATAAATGTATTAATGTACTCATTTTATGGGCTACCATGAGCCTGAATTAATTGATTTTAATTCAATTTATGACTATTAATATAACTAAACTTGTCATTTTTTTTAAAACTTCATTTAAAAAATTCAAAAGTTGGAAAGAAACACAGTATCTACTTAGTATTTATTACATCTCAATCATCAATGGTTATCAAGCCTGTCAGCCACGAAGAGGTCCAGGGTAAGATTCCCGGCCGACAGACATTGAAATGATGAATTTTGATTTCTGTTACGGGTCTGGTTAGGTATGCTAGTATGTATAATAAGTAGTTATTTAAAAAAGTTTATAAGTAGTTTATCAGTTATCTATCTTGGGGATTGGATGGCGCTGTGTGAATTTAAGCATATGTATGCATAATGTTCCGATTGTGCTCTCGCTCACTAGAGCCCGGTGTCAGCCTTGACCATGATCCAGGACTTGGCATATCAAGCAATTACAGAGAAGCGACTGCCATCTGCTACCAGGGGAACCTGACCCGGTTGGATCATGGTTACATATTCAGTCGCCTAAGAGTGTTAATGAACATTGTTTGAAATTAAAAAAAAATCTCAATTTATTTATTGATTAGGACATTAAATATCTCTTTCAATCGTTAAAAAGGAAGGGGGTAGGAAAGTAGGAAGGAAGCACACATCGACACACTGGCCGCCCCTTGGCCGCAGCAAACCTACCCCAAGCCAACCACAACCGGACCGTGCCCGACAATGCCAGGCAAGAAACTATCCTCGAAGGCAGACTTTTCGGTGTCGGTTCAGACTGACTGCGGAGCATAGCCGCTGAAGAGGTTGAACGTCGTACCCTCAATCAGTGCTTTGATCGTCATCTGTCGATCGCTCACTCTGCTCACCTCCAAGATGTCATTCCGGAATTCGTTGCATAACACTATGGCGATCACATTCCTTCCTTCCGTTAAACCGGTGTATAAAAGCTTGTACCCTTGCCCAAAATCCTTTGACCGGAAGCCTAGCCGTCTCACCTCTTGGAGGAATGCCACCTGTGTACGTCGCCTGTATAGGGGCTCTCTCAAGCGTCAGGAAAGAGAGCCAATATTAAGCGTGGCGAAACAGATCTTATTGCTATGCACTCGCTTCTTTAACCCTGCCAGTTTGAAACACAGTGACAGGGTAGCCCTTGCCCACTTGCCGCAGGGGTAGGGCTAGATTCCTGCGCGTCGTTCATTGGCGACGCCCTAGCATTCTCGTTTAGTTGCGGATTTCTCCTCACTGACCAATTTAGATTCCTCACCCATCCTGATATTTATATCGGCGTCAACGTCAATGGCGAGTATCTTTCTTACCTACAGCGTTCCGTCGATATTATGGTCTTGGCCTTGGCTTGAATCTCTGGGTAAGAAATGAACATGGACAAGAGTTGGACATTCTTGAAATTGTTGACGAAGAAATAGGGCAAACAGTGCAGAACTATTTTTATTTGTACTGAGTAATCAACAAACTAGGATTTTTTTATATTAGACATTTTAAAATTTTAAATTTCTTACATCCGCAAACTTCCAGAACTCTGTGGTCACAACACATTTATATTACAGATGGCGCGGGGGTTGTTCCCGATGTAAGGGTCGACGGCGGCAATGGCGGGCCTCTGCCTGCGTTTGCCGTCACTGCGATGACGACGACGAAGATTTCGACGACGATCGGTAAGCCTGTTAAAACTAATTAAAATAATCATCATATTTTCATATCCCTGCCTTGCTTATTTGTTATTTTTTAATACAGACTGTGCGGGATATGGCAGTTGGGCGCAACGAACCTGCGGAGAGAGCTCGACGCCGTCATTAAAGGAGGCATGTAAAATATTTCAATCTCATGTACTACAACTCCTTTGACTAATCCTGATGGTACCTACGCTGTAAACGTAGTAAATACTTCCACCACTTCCATCGTTTAGCCGATTAGCTAGTGCCTTTAAAAATATGTACCTAGGTATTTAAATATGTGTTTTATGATGATACTAGCGACCCTAACGAATTGCACACCTAAACTTTCTATATGAATCACTCTGTCTATTGGTGAAAATGTTATAAAAATCAGTTCAATAGTATTTAAGTTTATCGTGAACAGACAGAAAGACGCGGCGATAGACGGTGTTTTATATTATTTTTTTATTTATGTTTTTTCCCGTGACGTGAACAATAATTATTCGGTAAAGAACGAAAATTATCAACATATTTTAGAGAATTAGGTGGCAGAATTGTCCGTGGGTAGATAACATTTGTCATAGAACAGATAACAGTTGACGTAGAACAGAGAACGGTAGACGGGTTCTTGAGTAGAGAGCACAATTGGGCAAACGTATTAAGAGACGTCATGTGGCTAGATGTGGCGACAATTTACGCATCGGCTGGCAGCGACTGAATGCGCGAAATTCTCAATAACTTGAATTATTTTCAGAAGCTGAATCAGCCCCAGCAGAAACATACGTGCTGTATTTGCTGCCTAGATCGTAAGTATTCTCAACTATTTATCGCAAAAAATATTCACCGACTGGAACATACATACCGTGGAATATACATACCGTGGTGAACCTACGATGTGCCAATCTCATAAATGTTACCCATTATTGTGTTCAAAAAGACAGCCTTCTTGCCACGCGTCATCCACAAACTTGAAAGTACTAGGTAATATTGTGTTTATGTCAACTCTACGGCGCTATCACACTTAACCCCAGATTTGCACTTCAGTGACTGAATTAGCAACATAACTTCGTGTACTTGCAATAAATGAAAGGCCGCTACATAGTTGCGAAATCGTCATGTCGTAATGACTATAAAGCAAATCACGTCATCATCACCAACAGCCCACAAAACTGAATAATACCCCCATTTGCAGTGTTGCTGGAGAACGGGCCGCTGACGATCAACCGCCAACTCCATATTTTGAGGTACGTACCTAAACATAGTCGTTGACTTGTTCTTAACTAATTCACTTCTTTTACTCTTGCAATTTGACCGCCATCTCATCTGGTGATAAGGAATGTTATGGCTGAAGATAAAGCTTCATCATTACAGCCCGTAACAGTCCACTGCAGGACTTAGGGCCTCTCCCACGAAAAGGGAGGTTATTGCCATAATCTCCACGCATGGCAGGCGGGTTGGAGACGCAGTGTTTAAATATAACATTGGAAAATGCTGCTGCCCATTTTCCAGACTACGGAGACTCTTGATCTTTTGCCTCGAAAACATTAGTCGCCTGGTAAGACACCCATGAGTGTAAGGGGTTGGTGCTATTCTACTCTGTCGGACACCACACGGCCTCCGGACATCACACTTCTTATCTTTTTCTTATTCTTTATTGTACACAAATATGACATAATTATACAGTACAGTAACAGAGATGTACAAAGGCGAGCTTAACTCATTAATTGAGTTTTCTACCAGCAAACCTTGGAGTCATAGGAACAGGTTTAACTTAAATGCAGGTACTAAAAGTGTACACTTAAACTTACTACGGTAGATATTGAAAAACACAGTTACTTACTTACATAACTTACATATACTAAAAATACATACATATTATATATAAACACATATAATACATACATAATATTATATATATATACATATATACTACTGTATATACCTATACATTATAGATATATATACCTACTATGGAAAACTAAAGGGAGAGATAATGCTCTTTTACTCTTTTTTTAAAAACATTCAAAGATGGACTATTCCGAATGCTATGAGGAAGGAAGTTCCATAAACGCGCGGCGTGCACAGTAAATGAACCACCATACCGGCTAGATGTATGGTATATATGTTATGGTATGGTATCCTTTAAGAGTAAGGATCTAACAGAACGCACAGGCTTATCCTTGGGCACTAAATATTCAAAACGCTCACTGAGGTACTGAGGAGTCCGTGGATTGTTAACACTAAACAGCGTGCTGAGAACATGTACCTCCCTGCGTCGACGTATCGGCAACCATTTCAATTGGGTTCTAAATTCAGACACATGATCAAACTTACGTAGACCAAAGATGAACCGGATGCACAAGTTCTGCAGCCGCTCCAGTTTATTCAAAAGTTCCTCGGTGGCGTCCAGAAAACAGACATCAGCGTAATCAAGATGAGGGAGAAGCACACTACACAGATCAAGCTTATCTGTCTAGAAATAGCTTGTTATTCAGCTTTCTAACAAGTCTGTTTATCACAGGTGGTACGCAGTGGCCAGATACGGGACGTGTTGCTACAAACGCCGCCGATGCCGCCAACAGACAAGCCGTATCTCACTAAAATTCACACGCAAGTATGTGATTTTCTTTTATTTATCTTGTAACATAATTGATCATATATTGCATATTACGCAATAAGCAACAAGGACATCCAATATATAGCATACGAGTAGTAAACTTGCAGAGCCAAGATTTTCTGAAAACAGTGACGTTAGGAAAATATAAATAATTTGCTACAATGCTACAATGCACGTGCTTTGTCAACGTGAGTGCTAACTCAATCTTGTTTATGTTCCACAGATTGGGAGTATACGCAGCCTTGTACCGGACTTGCAGGACCTTATATCTAGCTCCTACTACTGGGGCAAGATAGACAAGTCCGAGGCGGAGCAGCTGCTTGAAAATAAAGCTGACGGTAGGTGTATTCTTATTTCATTTTTATCTTACAGAGAGGCAAACGAGAAAGCGGGGCACAAATTTTTGTATAATAAAGAATTTAATAATTGCAATAGACACTAACTGAACAAAAAGATATCGAGCTATCTATTTTCTGTTCTTCTTCTCAAAGTGGCAGCTATCGTTAGAATGAAGACCTTAGTCGACGCAGAAATGACTTTCAATATTTTTCACCGATTACTTTCTCCGCTCCACAGGTACGTTTCTGCTTCGAGACAGTCCCCAGGACGGGAACGTCTTTGCAGTGTCGTACCGGAAGTTCCAGCACACGCTCCACGCGCAGATTGAACAGTGCCAGCACCAGTTCACTTTCAATCCGCAGGAGTACGCGCTGCCCACCGTCGCTGGACTCATCGAGCGGTTCAAGGTTAGTAATATTTCGAAGCAGTTGCACGCTCTATAATTTTTATAATAAAAGGAAGCAAACGAGCACGCGGGTCACCTGATTGAAAGCGATTGCGCCTATGGCCAGAAAGAGACGAGTAGTGTAGTCGCACCTAAGGACAAACATCAGTCTACCCTCTTTTGGATTTTCACTTCTTCTGGTATCGTACA
Organism: Blastobasis adustella; assembly: GCA_907269095.1. Taxonomy (NCBI): domain Eukaryota; kingdom Metazoa; phylum Arthropoda; class Insecta; order Lepidoptera; family Blastobasidae; genus Blastobasis; species Blastobasis adustella. The sequence continues at coordinate 8,947,487 of OU026132.1, forward strand.
TCGAGTTCTTACCCCACTATCATTGTTGCTAACGATAATATTATGTGTGATTTATATGTAATTACTAATCACGAAAGTCGTGTTTCCCAGGTTGAAGAAAGTGTAAAGTTCTTCGAACCACTGCTGTCGAAGCCGCTTCCGCGCCCAGCACCGGTCTCGCTGCAAGAGCTCGCTCGTGCCGCTATCGTCTCCACGATTTCATATGACGGTATGTTATGCAGCTACCAATCGTGTTGTGTGACCAATTATGAACCCTAAGTCAATTGTTATGGGACGTTATGTAGGTGATCGTACTACACCCTCGTCCGTACCGTCACTTGCTATCAGGAGAGATGACAGATAAATATAGGGGGGGTTCAAGCTCAAGATATAATTTCGATTCGTGCCCCCTTCCCCCTTAAAAGATGGGATAATTGTAATAAAAGTAACCAAATTCATATAATGGGACTTAGGATGTTCGTAACAAAAGTACGTTAAATTAAAAATGAGTGAGCGGAGCGGACCCTTTTTTGTATATTGGTTCCTAAAATGCTGTAATGTCGCGAACAGTATGAATATTTATAAAAAGAGCGAGCGCGCCGAGCTCAAAAATGTATGGTATCTTAAAATCCGAATTGATTATACGGCGCGGGTACTGTGTAGATAAAAAAATTAGCGAGCGTCGAAATTTTTCCAATTTTGGCTCAATTGACTCGGAGTGAACATTATACCTAAATATAACATAAAACAATGACTGAGTGTGCGCAGCGAGCTCGGCTCGGAGTTTTGGGTTTACCTACATATTGGCTCTTCTTAAATTCAAATTAAGCACGCGGCGATTAGTGTGAAAGTTTAATAAATGAGCGAGCGCAGCGAGCTCAAATTTTTTGGCATTTTTGCTGTAACCGATTTTTTGGCATTTTTGCTGTAAAAATCCGGATCGATCACGCGGCGCAAGCGGTGTGATGTGATTTCGGGGGGTTTGAACCCCCTGTACCCCCGCCCCCCCTCTCTACGCCTATGACTTGTTTGTTTTTACGCTAGATTACGCAAGTAAGTGTAAGTAGTAGTTAAAGTGTAAGTAATTTTATGATAAAGTTCGGTTAATTCTTAGACATAAAATACATGCAAAGACTGCCACTACCCATCTCCTCTTTTGCCATACATTATTGAATTAGTCGCAACTAGTTGACGTCTTTGGAACTAGAAACTGCATGTGCGACTTTGGTTTTATATAGGTACTGATACATATTGTATTGCACTGTCGGTCAGATACTGCATCCGAAACCTCCGTCAGTCGTAGCGGATTTCGTTTCACTGGGTCACGGAGGGTAAAGACGAAAGAAGTCATCTGCGACTGCGCATCCGTTTCTGCATTAACAAAAATGTTCCTTCGCAAATGACTGCTTCCGGCAAGGACATCATCATCATTGCACTACTTATTATCAAACGTGAAACACAGTTTCTCTTCTAAGACTGCCTGGAAGGGATCGCTGAAAGCGAGAAGCCTTTGCGTGCATATATTTTTTTGCGTAGTATAGGGCGCCCTTGGGCCAGGTGGAGTGACGATGTGCGAAAGACTGCAGGTAGATGATGCCGGGTGCGACAAGCCGAGGACAGGGTGCATTGGCACACTTCGCAGTAGGCCTAAGTCCGCCAGTGGACTAGTAAAGACTGATGATAATAATTTTTTGCTGATTCTTGTGTATATTATCATTTGTTGATTACTTAACCTGTCTTGCAGATGTGGACAAGCTGCCGCTACCGCCGGCCGCGCACGCCTATCTCAGGGAGTACAATTACGTACAACCTGTTCGCGTGCGCAGCCTCGAGCCGGACCTGTTCGCCTACATGGAGATAGACGAAGAGCTCCTGTTCCAGGCCGGATTCGAGTAGGGGGTCCACCGCAAATTTATTTGTTTTAATCTTTTTTATTATTAAATCACATTTACAATCGTGAACCAGTTTCTCATTTTCAATTTGTAATATCAATTTCCATACATGGCGATCGTTTACTTCAGTTTGCCAGCCCCTATGGAACGCCAACGACTCATCTCTCCATCGTTTTTGGGTCTGCTGGGACGTCGTGAAAGAATAGGAGGGAGAGGCCTTTGCCCAGCAGTGGGATGTTACAGGCTGATATAAATAAATAAATATAAATTTGTCCTTTTTATTAGTGAATAAGTGTTGAAGATGTGTAAAGTATAGACACCTAGTGTCAATCTCGTGAATAATAAACGCACTCTACATGTGTAGAGTTCCGCGGGAACACGAGAAGGTAGAGCTTTCTAGCGCTTTTTCCCGTAACAAGTGCGGGGTACAGTGCTAAGGGGGGGGGGAGGCTGCTAAGTCATAGAATGCAACATCACAGATGCGACCCTACAATTTTATTCAACATACTCAATGAATAATTTGAGAATAAACTCAAAAAGAACTGGACCGAATTTAAAAAAAGGTTTACTAATAGAATGCTCATTATCACTGAGTAGCAAAGGTTAATGCGAAATAGCAAACAATAGGTTAATGCGGAAAAGTTGATTGTTTACAGAGAAACAAACTGCGCGCCGGTGAAAGCCACCGAGAACGTCTAGTATTAACTTATTCTTTGGGCGATTTTTTGGACTGATGTGATCCATTCTTCTCTTTTTTCGTGTGATAAACGAATAAATCTTAAACAGTATGTTAAGTTTCATAGGGTAGGTAACTATTTTCATCATAAATTTGGCATCGTAAACTTAACACAATATGATCATATTCCTACCTACCTGGTACATGTCGGACCACCAAAAGCTAGTATTAATGATCATGTAGGGTATACTGCAAAGGTAACTTAAACAAATTTTTAATTCCAGTAGGCAAATTCAGAGCGATGCATAAAAATGGCGGTATAAACCAATGCAGTAAAAAATTGTTTATTAAAAAGGGTTTCAGCTAATATTAGTAATAGCTATTAATACTAACCGATGAAATGTTACGCTATTGTCTTTCTTATCGCCCTCGAATGATTCGTACAGTTTTTTAATACGCAAGATGGAATTTTTTGGATCCCTAAGTTAATGTCAGATTGGTCCGCGTCGCGCAATGTCTAAGTTAGAACTGACTTCGGCAACTGCGGTCCATGGACCGCAAAGTTAGGGGAAAAGAAAATACTTGCGGCGTCTCCTCTATTGCGTTACTATACGTGTCTATAACTTACAAATTGACTCGGACAAATCAACGTGCTGAAATAATTTATACAACAATTTGAGTGGTATGTCACTGCTATTCAACTGTATAAAAAGCCAGCTGAGGTCTAAGCAGAAACATTACAACAGTTTCAACCTCACCAAAAACAGGTTTAGAGAGTATGTCGCCCCAAAACAAATCTTTCTTTCGAAAGATATACCTACCTTTATCAACGTTGAAGTAAGAGAAAAATTGTTAACCCAAGATAAACTAGACGTAACAAAAGCGATAACTTTATGTAAAAAAGTGAGCAAGCGTCCAATCAACTAGATTAATATAAAACCTACGTAAATAGGAAACATTGTTTTATTTAACATTCGTTTCATACAATGAGGATGAAACATGGACTAATAATAGTTCACGAGATTACACTAGTGTCTATACTGTACATCTTCCTTTCTTTGTAAATCAACTGAAAATAACCTCGATTTGTTTTATAATTTAGCACATACAGGTATATTTAAAAATTACAATGTGATCTTAATCTAGCTTAGGTATCTAGATTCTGAAACGGTTTATCAACAATCGATAGATTCATGAATTGTTCGTCAGCGGAACAGTTAGTCTGTCAATGTTTCACCAACACAATCGTTGGACCATTAACTTTAAATCCACAGAACATTTGCTCTATGAACTATTCGTCAATTTATTTATTCGCCGACTAACGTTTCCCCCACAATCATTTATTTGGACAAGACATTAAATTTATCTGTCAGTACATAGATACTAGGTATTTTTTTTTATGTCATACGGTAGGCAAACAGTCAAGCGGCCCACCTGATGGAAAGTCATAGCGTCCTGGAACTGAATGGGTGACCGTTTCGTACTTTGAGACTAGTCGAACTTCAGCACCGCCACGAGTTTGAAACTTCTTAAGTGTGCGCAATGCCAACGGTATAAGGCGAAGCGAGGATGACCAAGGTCTACTGCTAGGGACCGAAGACTAATTAAACAGTCTCGGGAGCCAAGTGGCATCCCGGGTCGGTATATTATTTTGAAATAAAGTATTTTGTATGTTGGTAAACACATTATCTTACAAAACACCGTTCTGTTCCGTTCCATTCAGATACAACACCAGCCAGAAATACTTCTGCAAGGGTGTATGTAGGTCATATCAGCTAAAACCAGGTACGGCGTCGCCATTGTCGGTGGTTCCGTCGTCTGTACTTGTATTTTGAGCAACCAAGCCCAGTGGTTGTCATGGGTCTCACCCAAAGAGCTGGTTTTCTCCGGATATAGCATCAGACGTGGGAGTTGTTGATTTTAGGCGACACCAGACCTCGTCCTCCACTGATTTGCGCAACCTCTAGCCCGAGATACCAGTGCATACGTAGATGCGACGAGGAGTGAAGGGCTGTCGCAGTCAGGGATGGGAGCGAAAGGATTTGGAGCCAACAAGAATACCAGCATCGAGTCAGTTTGAAGGAGGATAGATACTATACTTTTTGTGTAATATACAAAGGAAGTATATTGACTGCTGTAATTAGTCCCTCTGCAACCGTCCTTATTATGTCGTCTCCCAAATTCTTGTCTTACCGCAGCAGAATACCCGTAATTTTCCACGTAGCGTAGTGTACACATACCTTTTAGCTGTATATCTTATTGTTGTTACGCAATGTCGCCCGTAGCATACCCGTAACATTCAGCCATTCTTCTATTGTTGTCCCTCAGTCGGTGTCCTGCTCACGGCAGGTACCATCAACTTAAGAGCTATTCTTAGACTAGTATGTAGTTATTAATCCAAGGTTAGGATTTAATCATTGTATTCAAGGGGATTAGGAATGAAGATAGAGGTTCTTTTAAGAAATTACTGGGTAATTTCTTTATTTGGGGCGTGGGTAGATGTAGCATGTGTGCTCGGGCAGGCCCTAGGTTAGGACGGATTCAAGACAGGAAGGCGTTCGGAGGCCTCATGTCTGGAGGGGCTTTAGGTTAGGTAGGCTTTCAGGTGCGGTTGCTGCTCCCATAGGGCAAGACAGGAAGGCGTTCGGAGGCCTCATGTCTGGAGGGGCTTCAGGTTAAGTAGGCTTTCGGGTGAGGTTGCTGCTCCCATAGGCCAAGACAGGAAGGCGTTCAGGCGACTTGCATCTAATTTTTATCTTTTTCTTCAAAATGTTTACAACGCAGCACTTCCAATTTACAACCTAGACATCACCATGCCTGGTCTCAGTGGCGTAGCATGGGGGGGGGCGGAGGGTGCGGTCCGCACCGGGCGGCACTTTGCCGGGGGCGGCGCTGCGGAGGGAGCAGTTAGAGAAAAAAAAATTCAAATATAAAAAAAAGTTAATTTCTTTCAGTGTTTTTTTCGTCATTATTTTTGTTGTTACCAAATACCCAGTAAATGCAAGCGCAAGGTTTCTCAATAACTATTATTTAGGAAACTTATTTCGTTTCAATGTTATTTTAAATAAATATGTCTCCTTACGCATTCTTTGTACTTCACGGTAATACGGTAATGACAGACCACAGATCACCCCCAATAGATACCGTAAGACCTGACTGATGCAATCGATATTGAAAGTGTGATCAAAAACTTTGCTGAAAGGAAGACTAGAAAAGTTTCAGTTGAGGAGTTGAGGTTGTAATGATACTACGTTTACGTATATTATTACGTATATATATATTACGTTTTCTCTGTAATTTTTCTAAGTGATATTCTACCTTCTACTCTATGTCAAAAAATGTTAATTTCACTTTTCAGGTTAGTGTTATTCAATAAAAGTACTCTTTTTACCATGCCCTAAATTTTTTATAATGGATTGCAAAAATAAGAGGGCGGCAAATTTGGAATCCGCACCGGGTGCTAGTGACCTATGCTACGCCACTGCCTGGTCTTTAGGAAACCTAGAAAAACAAATATTTATGTAAATAAACGTAAATACGCGATTAATCCGTTGTTTCATAAAATGTCTGAAAATTTTAAATTTCATCTAGGTATATTTTTGGTATGAAACCCTAATATATTAGGTTGGGGGAAAAGTCTTTTCGCATATAGTATGTATGAACTTGTAATAAAACCTCTTTGGCTATACTATTTGTACCTGGCTGGTTTTGGTATCATTTAAAAGTTTAAATTTTAAAGAACATAATTCCAAATTCAAATTATGAAAATGCGTGATTTTCATTTGTTTTTCTTACCGTCAAGATGAGTGAATCTAATGTAGAAATTAGATACATTTAAAATGTAACTACAAAAAAGGAAGAAATGCAACGCAAGCCGCGAAAAAAATTTGCGTTGTTTATGGACCTAATGCAGTGGCTGTAAGAGTAGCACAAATTTGGTTTAAGCGTTTTCAATCCGGAAATTTTGATGTCAAAGATGCACGTCGCTCTGGTCGCCCTGTTACGGATAAAATGGATGCTATTTTTGAAATAGTGGAGCAAGATCGGCATATCAGTAGTTACGACGTAGCTGAAGAACTGGTAGTTGACAACAAAACAGTTTTGGCGCATTTGAAAAAAAAAACGGGTACACAAAAAAGCTCGATATTTGGGTACCTTACGAGCTCTCTGAAAGAAACCTAATGTAATGAAACCGAACCATTTTTGAATAACTGGTGATAAAAAGTGGATCACGTACGACAAGAACGTACGACAAGAACGTGCGAAAAAGGTAATGGTCAAAGGCCGGTCAGGCTTCACAGACTGGCAAAACCCGGGTTAACTCGCAACAAGGTGATGCTGTGTGTGTGGTGGGATTGGAAGGGCATTATTCACTATGAGCTGTTACCACCAGGCAGGACCATTGATTTAGAACTCTACTGCGAACAACTGACAAGATTAAAGCAAGAAGTTTAGATTAAGCGGCCGGAATTAATCAACAGAAGGGGTGTGGTTTTTCATCATGATAACGCTAGACCCCACACATCTTTAACCACTCAGCAAAAATTAAGAGAGTTTGGCTGGGAGGTGTTAATGCATCCGCCGTATAGTCTTGACCTTGCACCTTCAGATTTCCACCTGTTTCGGTCTCTTCAGAATTCTTTAGGCAGTGTCAGGTCAACATCACGAGAGGACTGCCAAAACTACTTGACGCGTTTTTTGATCAGAAGCCCCAAAATTTCTATAGCAATGGGATCATGTCCCTACCTATAAGATGGCAAAAAGTTATCAAACAAAATGGTACCTACATACTTTAGGTAAATGTAAATAAACTATATTAAAAAATGTTTTAATTTTCATATAAAATGCGAAGAAACTTTCTCCTCAACCTATTATATAAAATTGTGGACAGCTATTTACAAGATTTGAATATTAAAATTCTATACAATAAATACTAAGTCCGACCCTGTTAGCATCGAAATATTTTCGTACCTATTTAGACACCGAAATATTGCTCAATTTGCCAATAATTTTGAATCTATCTCTAAAGGCATGTTGTTTTAAGGTAAAGCATTTAAATAATTGCAAATTCACACTATTACGATGCATATTTTTTACACAATTTCTAAAATTGATTTCCGATCGCCGCGACCACGAATGAAATTACTTACCGATGAAAAGATAATCCATTTGTATTTCTATACTTTGCGCTTTCTCATAAATGTGCACTAAATTACACCGTCTTTTAAATGGTTTGATTTAAATTTTATTAGGATATTATAAAATTTACATCGATGTTTCAAAAGAAACGTCAGGCCGTTAGGCCCTCGAGCAATATGTCGAACGTTCAAAACATTGCGCGCGTCATTTTCCGTGAACTTATTCCAATGGATGAAAAAACGGGATAGCAAGATTCATAATCATTGTAGAGCGAGCGAACAGGAAATATTTGTGATTTGTGTTTAGTCTGTTGTCTGTGGTACATACATACATAAGTACGTGTGGCGTGTGAAGTGTCAAATGAAATAGAGAAAAACTAGAGGTCATTGAAAATGCTTTAAAAATCTTCCGCTGGATATTTGTGTTGCACTTAAGAAGCAGCCGAATTAGCGGATAGGGTGATGGACATGGTATCTAACCACATACGCACCAACGGCCTCTTCGCGGCTGGAAAAACGTTGACCATGTAATTTATTTTTTACATTTGGTAATAAATAGAAACCGTCAGGTGCCAAATCGGGGTTGTGCGGCGGATGACCCGTCAATTAGATTTTTGGATCTTCCAAAAATTGAGTTGTTTCGACCGACGTGTCACAGCCAGCATTGCCATGATACAGAATGAATTGGCGATGTCGGTTGTTCTTTCTTACTTCTTCAAAGACTTCTGGCAAACTGTTTGAATGTTTGGGCACAGGATGGGTGACCGTTTCGTAGTTTGAGGCTAGACAATAAGTAGGTATACATACAAGCTTCATTCTAAGTTAAGTAAAATTATAATAAATAAATACCCTCACGGGGTCTTACTGTTCAACCAGTCTCAGGATCCCCAGCGGAAGCCTTGGTCAACCTCGCTTAGCCAACGATATTAGGAGGCACACCTAACCAGTGGCGAGCTCGTAGCAGTTAGGCTACCCTCAAACTACGAAACGGTCACCCATCCTGTTTCCGAACATTGAAAACATTGCTTAACCTCGGTTATCGGTCTCGCAAGCACGCTGCCACTAGACCAGTGCCGCTCTCCCAAAGTGTGATGCTTGTAACTTTTACCATCTAGGCCATAGAGAAAAACTAAATAACTTTAAAAACGCCTTTGAAATCACGTTTTATGTATGGAGCCTTTATTTTAGATCTATTATTATTATTCGTTGTTATAGCGGTTGTTAGCCGTGTGGTATCTGGCAGAGTAGAATAGCACCAACCCCTTACACTTGTGGGTGTCGTACAAGGCGACTAATGTTTTCGAGACAAAATATCTAGTCTCCGTATGCTGGAAAATGGGAATCAGCATTTTCCATTCTTATATTTATAAAAAACTGCGATCTCCAACCCGCCTGCCAAGCGTGGAGATTATGGCAATAACCTTCCCTTTCGTGGGAGAGGCCCTAAGTCCTGCAGTGGACTGTTATGGGCTGTGAAGAAGATAGCGGACATAGTAACACATACTCTATAAATAGTTCAAGTGTCTAGCTATTACGGTTCCGAAGATACAGTCACAAAGAGTACCAGTGTATGGATAGCTCCATAATGACGGGCGGGATGCCGGCCTGGTGACGACACGCACGAATTCGCGCACCTAATGAAATTATTCTTGCAATCGCAACTTTAAAGTCTCATAACTTTTTGTTTCCTTAAATATTTCAAAATTTTTTCACCTTTTTGTTTCATTCGACTCAAATTTTTATATTCGATTGAAAAAAAAAAATTTGGAAACTTCCTTATTCGACACGAGTCTGTTTTTGATCAAATCTCAGTGCGGAATCTAACGCGAACAAATTTCTATACTGCCATGTTCATGTAACTTCTTATGTACGCTCGTCATACTTATGCCTAGGGACGCATCTATCTCGCGATATGCTATATCTTGCATTATTAGTTGCCGCACAGCATCGATATTTTGTGTTACAACAACGGATTTAGGGCGGAATTGTTTTTTTCTAACCTTTATATTTTGTTTGTTTCGTACTTTTTCGCTTTTTGGGCAGTAGTCTGGTTTTATATATATTTTATAATACATGCCATATCTGCCAAAGCTTCGAAATTTATTTCCTGTGATCTGTGCCGGATGGTATGTACCTACTGGCTGTTGTGGATTATTGCCGTTTAAATCACGGGGTGGAATCGCAGTATCCAGAGCCATAAACTTAGTAAAAGCGAACCGCCAGCATCGAGTGTCTGTCAAATAACTTTTTAAATATAATTTTTGATACTAGACATCCCGGTTGGATATAAAATTGCAGATAGGCGGGTGATATTAATCATGGAGAAAAAACTTTATCTACAGAAGCACAGAGTACAATCCGAGTTGAAATACGAGATAAAATGTCACTCATCTCTATAACACACATACACTAATGCAAATGCAGGGACGGAACAAGGCAGCCCTACTGCAGATTTTATATTTTGCTACGACTTTCGTACACACGAAACGTACACACAAAATCTGACTTGTTGGCGTATTTCGCTCCTGACGACTTCGTCATTTTTTTAAACTTGTACTTATAATTTAATTTTTTCATTATAATAAAAGGTCAGGTGTCTAGTGAATCAAACCCACGCACTGATACCTACCACCATCTTTTCGATCTCTCGATTCTACATACTGTGAGTCGGCAGTGCTTGCTTTGGCAAAAAGGAGGGTTATGATTTTGACCAGTATGAATGTTTATTTGTTGCCTACTTACTTATCGTTAGAAGTGTCTTCATTGTCCACAGGTAGGCCTATGTGACTTTACAATAAATTTAATATGATGTCCTCTAGAGGACATAGTCATGAAAAAAATAATAATAATGAAAAGGATATCCCTATATATTAAACAGCATATTCTTTATTTTCAGTAAAAATTCATATAATGATGGTGCACCAGGACAGAAGGGACTTGCATGTAATTATTATCTTGTTCTTCAAAATGTTTACAACGCAGCACTTCCAATTTGCAACCCAGATATCACCATGTCTGGTCTTTAGGAAACCTAGAAAAACAAATAATTTTTCATAAAATGTCTGAACATTTAAAATGTCATTTAGGTATACTTTGTGTATGAAACCCTAATACATATAAAATTGTGGACCGCTATTTCCAAGATTTGAGTTTAAATTCTATACAATAAATCCAAAGTCCGACCCTGTTAGCATCAAAATATTTTCGTACCTATTTAGACACTGAAATATTGCCCAATTTGCCAATAATTTTAAATCTATCTTTAATGGCATATTGTTTTAAGGTAAAGCATTTCAATTTTTGCAAATTCACACTATTACAATGCTTATTTTTATCACAATTTCTAAAATTGATTCCCGATTGCCGCGACCACGAATGAAATTACTTACCGATGAAAAGATAATCCATTTGTATTTCCATACTTTGCGCTTTCTCATAAATGTGCACTAAATTACGCCGTCTTTTAAATGGCTTGATTTAAATTTTATTAGGAAATTATAAAATTTACACCGATGTTTCAAAAGAAACGTCAGGTCGTTAGGCCCTCGAGCAATATGTCGAACGTTCAAAACATTGCGCGCGTCATTTTCCGTGAACTTATTCCAATGGATGAAAAAACGGGATAGCAAGATTCATAATCAATGTAGAGCGAGCGAACAGGGAATATTTCTGATTTGTGTTTAGTCTGTTATGTCTGTGACCTATATAAATAGTTATTTTTCCATAAACATTCACTACTGATACCTTGTATCCAACCAAAACCAAACCAAACTCCTACAAAAAGAAACTCCTTTTTGACAGAAATCGAATTATTTTATTTGTTTTGTTTTTTATTTTCGTGAATTCTAATTTGTTATTATAATAGATTCCTATCGGCTTTTATTTGAATTTTTGAGAAATGCTTCAATATCGCTGTTACGTGAGAAGTTACGTCGCCGATTTTGGCTGGATTACTGTATTGTCGAGTCATTGTCTATGAAATGACCTAGAAAGAAAAAGTTAGGTTACTAAACTGAAATTGTGACTGCAATGTATAAATTTCTTTGCATTGTACTTATCTTGTATCATAATGGAGTATGTACTTACCATAGGGTACGTCATTGTTTGTTTTTGACTGACTAAATTTAGTATCCATTTACATATTTAGTAAATAGTAAGAATTTAAATTGTATTGGTATTCACGCTACAGGCTACAACTACAGGCGAGCGGCATTGTTGATGCGCATGACATTACGTATCTGTCAATGTCACAGTGACAGGTGGTTGGCATGCGGCGCTTGCGTCGCGGACAAAGAACAAAAACTTTTTGGCCGTAGAGTCTATTTAAATTTTACTTTTTTTATGGCCCTACATACTGGCTATGAAACCGTTGTCCGCTCGATGATGCTGTGGTGCCTATTGTTGTATATTGAATGACGTTCATAAGTGTTTGTGAAAACCTAAATTGAATACACGTATTTGATTTGATTTTGATTTTGAGGAAAAATGGTGAAATTGGCCAACTCCAGAACTTCGAAATATGGCTAAAGTTACTTAAACCTCATAATTCAACACTGTTTTCACTGCCAAAGAAAACTCTGTTATTTAAAAAGTAAGTAGTATATTGTAGTTTAAGTTTTTAACAAGGTTATAATGTTGATATTTAATTTTGTGCCATGTTATCCATTTCCTTTCACCTTTACTTTTCATGGATTAGCAATTAGACTTCTACATCTCCCCTATTTTTTCGTTAATGGTTCAAAAGTGAGAATATCAGTAAATTGCCGTTTTACATAAATTATACCTAATGCTTAATTGTGAGCTTTCATAAAATATAATTATTAGACAACACCTTTCCTCACCGCTCCCTTTGACTGTGACCATTATATTAAAATACTTAACATTCCTATTCACATTTTCCAGGTATTTTGAGGAATGATCAATCAAGATTATGATCAAGAATACCCTGAGACCCTACTAAGGTAATCGTTTTTAATTGAAAGTATACTATATTATTGTAAACTTAATTTGGTTTGTTCGAAGCGTTCGAAGAGTGCTTACCACGGTTGACCTGAGGATGGACGGCCCCTCGAGACCGATATTCATTAACGATCATCTCGCACCCCATAATAAACGGCTGTACGGCCGTGTTCGTCACCTTGGAAAGGAAGCTGGATATAAGTTTATCTGGACAAGAGATGGCAAAATATTTATAAGAAAAAGTGATACCACGAAATTATGTTAATTACTAGTGAAAGAGACCTCGACAAATTAAAGTGACTGTCACCTTTACATATTTTTTATAAAATGCATTTCTTTGTCATTGTTGCTGTAAATGTATTATCTTTATCATATGAATGTACCTGGGAATATTCCGTATGTGGTGTGAAGCATTTGTTCCTTTGTCTATGTATAATAATCTATACAATACTTCTAAAAATGTTAAACTGTCAGGATATTTGTGCATTGCATTTATATGTGTGTAGTGTTGTTTACAAGTGTTATAAGTTCACGGGTTATTATTCTTGCCGATTATACAGCCTTAAACAGTTGTTTACAGTTAATTTTGGTAACTTTCTAGCTATTCAAAACATTTTTAAAAGCATATTATGTGTTAGAAACAATAAATGGTCCTATTCATATATTTATAATAATTTTCGTTACGAGACACAAACAAAACTCCTATATTTCCTTATTACTTGCCAATTTATTAATAATTATTATTGTCGCGGCAATAACTAAAACACCATACAAGTACTTCTCGAAACTTTCTCGTATTTCTCTCATTTAATCGAAACATTGAACACCTTATAAGAAACGGCAAAAACATTTTAATACCGCGATCTATTTTACCTGCAGAGACATCTAGTGAGATTTTGTGGAACCTTATACTACTTCCATACAAAACGGCACTTAGTTGTTTTGTACATGCCGCCACCCAAAGAACCTAGTTCTTTAACAAAACAAAAGAAAAATATATTACTATTGACAAATCATATATGTATCTCCTACAGTATACTCTACAACATGATGGCTCTGTAACAATTAGCTATGCAACACTAAACTTAATACAAACTAATACTAGACAACAATGAAATTGTACAATCAGAAAGATCGTAACAAGAATGTAAACAGAAATAGAAGAAAAAAGGCATCTCCTAACTTATTCTCTACTAAAAATACACAATTTTTTAAAAACATGACAGTTTTAGTGCTCAACCGTAAGTGCAAACAATAACTCTTAATTAGATTTAGGTAAAAAACACAATTTATTACATGGTCTTTTAGATAGACCATTTTTAGTTTTAATCGTAACTACTCTAGTGAGATTATCTCTACCAGGATGTTTGGCTACAATTCGTCCCAGTAACCACTTAGCGGGTGGAATATTTTGGTCTCTTACTAGCACGATGTCATCAATCTCTGGCTCACTTTTCTTCGTTGTCCACTTCTGTCTTTGATTTAAAGTAACAACGTATTCATTAGACCATTTCCTCCAAAACTCACTAACCATTTTCTGTGTATGTTTCCATCTCTGCAATCCAGTAACATTAATATTTGTAAGGTCTTCGTCGGGTATAACAATTAGGGGTTCACCCACAAGCAAGTGTCCTGGCGTTAAACCGTTATTCAACAAGATAATACACGAAGGTGGTCTAAATGACTTTAGAGTAATAAAGGAAATGGGTGAAAGGCACCGAAAATGGCATAAGATGAGTTGGAGAGAGAGAGAGTTACTCCTATTACATATACACTTGTGCATACTCATGTGCAACAAAGAGCTGATGGCTAAGAAGAGAAAAAGAGAGGAGAGCAAGAAGATCGAATATGACAGACCCGGACCAAGTAAAGTCAGCCGGTCAGAGACACAAACTGCTGAAGGGCCTTTTACAAAAGAAGAGGGGAAAGACGACAACCAATCAACATCAGGGGCAACCAGTTCCTACGAATCAGACTGGTCAAGAGAAGAGGATTTGCTCATAGAACTTACTGCCATGGAATCAAATAAAGATTATAGGTTCAGTATGTTAAACTATATGCCCTTGGTTGAGATAACGACAAATCATGTGTCCCAAGAGTGGAAGATAGAGTCCCCGACCAAGATTTGGGATATAGTGGATAAGAAAAATAAAAAAATCATAATGATAAGATATGCAGGAAACAAGAATAGAGCATTAGAGAGATATTACCAAGCAAGAGCGGAAGTTCCTGACAACTGTGGCTTATATCTAATAAGGTGGGAAGACACAGAAGGGGAATGGGTGGATTTACCCAACATGCATGCCAAAGGAGAAGAAAAGGTAAGGAGATTTCTGTTGAAAAGGAAGATAGTGTTGGAATCTATGGGGATCAACACAGAGTTCTTTAAATTAGAAGAAGGAGGGATACAAGATCTCTTTCCAAGCCCATGGATAGATTCATGTGTTGATAAGTGGATGGAGGATCTTCTGAGGGACCAATTTGAACAGTGGTCAATGGAGGAATTGTATGTGAAAGAGCAGGCACCTAAAACCATAACTGCTAAAGCCCTTTTAGAAAATTTAGACAAGCTCAAAGAAAGCAAAGACAGATGTGAAAGGTTATTCTATAAGGGGAAAATAATCCCAGAACATTTCGTACAAAACATACATATTGAAGAAAGAGAAGATTCTTCACGTATCGACAGAGTAGTAAGTTGTTTGAAGGAACAACTAGAGAGTCTTCAGGAGATAAGAGAAGAGAACATGCATGACAGAAGCAATTTGCACTCAGATATATTGCCCAATTTGTTGAAAGCCTGGGATAGCTCAAGTAAATCTACCTTTAATTTTATAAATAATATGAATTGCCCAGGACATAAGAGGATCGAATCTGCCCTGGGAATAGGAGAGAAAAAGAGGACATATAAGGACTATACAAAAGATATGAAACAGCCAGAGAGTGTAGGAATAAGGAAATGCAGATACCCAGGGTGGTATGAAGAAGTTGTATGTGGACTTGAAGAAAAACATGACAGTGTTAGTGCTCAACCGTAAGTGCAAACAATAACTCTTAATTAGATTTAGGTAAAAAACACAATTTATTACATGGTCTTTTAGATAGACCATTTTTAGTTTTAATCGTAACTACTCTAGTGAGATTATCTCTACCAGGATGTTTGGCTACAATTCGTCCCAGTAACCACTTAGCGGGTGGAATATTTTGGTCTCTTACTAGCACGATGTCATCAATCTCTGGCTCACTTTTCTTCGTTGTCCACTTCTGTCTTTGATTTAAAGTAACAACGTATTCATTAGACCATTTCCTCCAAAACTCACTAACCATTTTCTGTGTATGTTTCCATCTCTGCAATCCAGTAACATTAATATTTGTAAGGTCTTCGTCGGGTATAACAATTAGGGGTTCACCGACAAGCAAGTGTCCTGGCGTTAAAGGTAATGGATCATTTGGATTGTCGCCAATGTAAGATAGGGGACGCGAGTTCAGGCATGCCTCTATCTGTGTCAGCACTGTCGACAGCTCCTCGAAAGTAAGGGTGGAATCTCCGATGACTTTCTTTAAATGTGTCTTAGTAGAGCGAACTCCGGCCTCCCACAGTCCTCCAAAATTAGGAGCCAGTGGGGGAATGAAGTGCCAATTTGTACCCTCATTCACCAGTAATTGGCTCAACTCATCTGGTAACTGAGATGTGGCTCTATTAAACATCTCACTAAGCTCTTTACTTGCACCGACAAAATTCGTTTCATTGTCGCTATACAAGTCTCTACAATGGCCTCTTCTCGACACAAATCTTCTAAAAGCAGCAATGAATACTTGCGATGACGAATCTGACACTGCCTCAAGGTGAATAGCTTTAGTGGACATACAAATAAAAAGGCAGATATAACCTTTGTAAGATTTTGACCCTCTACATAAAATCTAATATTAATATGACCCGTAAAGTCTACTCCAGAAACTTCGAATGGACGAGCTGGCTTGACTCTATCCTCTGGCAGTTCGCCCATTAATTGAATTTTCATTTGACGTGAGTATCTGGTGCAAGTCACACATTGCCTATAGCATTTCTTTGTTAACTCTCTCGCTCGTATAATCCAGTATTTGGATCTCAATAAGTTCAACATTAATTGTGGCCCACCATGAAGTGTTTTCAAATGTGCCTCCGCAACTATCAACTTAGTGAGATGACTCTCACTAGGCAAGATAATTGGATGCTTTGTATCAAACTCTACTTGAGCCTGTTGAAGTCGACCACCTACTCTTAAAATCCCATTCTCGGTAAGAACAGGGTTAAGAGAATGAAGTTGGCTCTTTTTTGTGATCACTCAATTTGTCATCAATTGTTGTATTTCAGCCTTGAAGTAGAATCGCTGAGTTTCTCTTATACAGGCAAGTAATGTATCGTTTATATCTTTTATTGTAATATATTTATTTAATGTGTCTCTTTTATTTTTAGGTTTCTTCAGATTCAAGAATTTCTTGCAGTACGACAGAACTCTCAACGCTCTATGTAATGACGAAAATCTTAGCCATATGAAGTCTTCTTTCTCTATTATCGCTGCTAAAACTTTCAACGGTCTCTCCTCTTCTTTTGTCTCAAACTCAATAGTTGTAGTAGCAGTATTGTATGTGTCATTCTTCAGCAGCCACTCAGGTCCTTGCCACCAAAGATCATGGTTCGACAATTCAGATGTTGAAATACCACGCGAGGCGCAGTCCGCAGGATTTTTATGTGTTCTGACGTGGCCCCACTGTTCACGATTTAAAATTGTCAATATCTCTGATACACGATTACACACGAAAGTGTTCCATCGACTTGGTTCTCCTCGCAGCCATGCTAAAACAATAGTAGAGTCTGTCCATGCAAACAAATTTGATTTTTCTATCTGCATAACTTGAGCAACTTCATTTAATAATTTTGTACCCAGTAGAGCAGCACACAACTCGAGTCTCGGTATTGAAATCTTCTTTTCTACAGGCGAAACCTTAGTTTTAGCAGTTATTAAATTCACACACTTTTGTCCATTCTTATTTCTTACTTTTAGATAAATAGCAGCTGCATACGCCGCCTCGGATGCATCTTTAAACGCGTGAAGCTCTACATAATCTTCCCTTTTGCAGTTTAGCCACCTCGGTATAGAAACAGTATCAAGCTTGTTCAGCTCATTTCTAAACTTAATCCATTCGTCTAACAAGTCGGGGGTGAGATTTTCATCCCAATTCAATCCAGACTTCCACAACGTTTGTATAAATATCTTCGCATTTATAATGATAGGTGCGAGCCAACCCATGGGGTCGTACAGCCGTGCTATATCCGATAATACTTTTTTCTTGGAAATAGAGTCGTCGGTCGTTCCTCGGACCTGAACGGAATAATCGAAATTATCAGTATTTTTGTTCCAGCAAACACCTAAAATTTTAACTGTTTCGTTCGCCTTAATTTTCACTTCATTATTTAATCTCGTACTCTTTTGCTCTATATATGTTAACAGATTTTTATTGTTGCTGCACCACTTTTGTAATGTGAAACCTCCGGCTTTCATTAATTCTGTCATTTGTTGAACTATTTCCTTAGCTTCTTCCTCCGTTTGGCAACCGGTAAGCAGGTCATCCATGTAAAAATCGTTTAACGTTATGTCAGCCGCTAAGGGATATTTGTGCTGTTCGTCTCTCGCTACTTGTTGAAGCGTCTTAACGGCTAGGTAGTGTGCACACGCCGTACCGAATGTTAATCTCAGCATTCTATAATGTTGTATGGGATCATTATAGTTTGGTCTCCATAAGATTCTCTGAAAATCTGTATCTAGGTTGTTGACAAGGACTTGCCTATACATTTGAACTAAATCACCAACAATACAGATTTCATGGCGTCTCCATCTCATAAGGATATGTCGTAAGTCTTGCTGAATTTTAGGTCCAACAAGTAAATTGTCGTTCAGAGAGACATTATTAACTCCCTTGCATGACGCGTCGAAGACAACCCTAGTTTTCGTGGTTTCCTTATCCTCGCGGAAAACCGCATGGTGAGGAAGGTATACAACATTCGGATTATTAATCTCTTTCTCATCTGTGATTTGCTCTAAATGATTTTGCTCGATGTAATCATCCATTACTTGCTTGTAATCTTGATAGATCTCTTTATTTCTCAGTAGTCTCTTCTCTAGTAGTTTAAATCTCCGTAAGGCTATCTCATTAGATTTCCCTTTCAGGCACTCAGGACTAGCACTTTTAAAAGGTAAGCGTGCTATGTAGCGTCCGTTTGAACTTCTCATTGTAGTTTCATCGTAAATTTCTTCACATCTCAGCTCTTCTCGTGTTAGTTTTTTCTCAATACTCTCCGGTTCTCGTACTACTTCCCAAAATTGCTTAAGAAGTTGATTCTCCTTGACTTGAAGGTGTAAGGTTACCAGGCGTGGGTTTGAAGATTGACTGCTTTGGACCCTTCCAGATAGTATCCAGCCAAGGGTGGTGTTCTGGGCGATAGCTCCCGTCATAGAGGGATGTTTAATAAGACCAGGTAAGATAATATCACTATAAACATCTACTCCTAATATAATATCAATTTTTCCAGGTAAGCCGTACTTAGGATCAGCTAAAGGTAAAGTATTTAATACAGACCAATCTTTAATTTCAGTCTTCCGTGAAGGAAGGAATGACGTAAGTTTACTCAACACATATGCTTTAACCTCTGTAGAATACTCAGAATTATGTATAGACTCTATTTTAAATGTAACCATGTTCTTCGTTTTAGTTTGACCTTCACCAACTCCAGATACTACGCCGCTGATAGGCACTCTCTTAAGACGTAAGTATTGTGTTGTTCTCTCAGTGATAAAGGAAGCTTCAGAACCTTGGTCTACAAGTGCTCTCACGACCTGTGTGTAGCCATTTGCAGATTAGATTTTGACCAAAACAGTGGCCAATAACATATCACTCGCGTTACTCTTTGTTGCATAATGTGCTACCATTTTTGCCTCTTGTTGCTGACTCTGTACTGTAAAGTCGCATCTCTCCGTTGTAGTAGATTTCAGGTGGCTTGAATCGTGACTCAGATCTCTCTCGTAATGAAGTAACGTATGGTGTCTTTTGCCACATTTATAACAGCTCTTAGCATTTTTACATTGTTTTACTGTATGTGAAGATAAAAGGCAATTGAAACAT
Source organism: Blastobasis adustella (assembly GCA_907269095.1). NCBI lineage: Eukaryota > Metazoa > Arthropoda > Insecta > Lepidoptera > Blastobasidae > Blastobasis > Blastobasis adustella. Next base: position 8,967,289 of record OU026132.1, read on the forward strand.
AACCTGTTTGATTTCACAAACTCAGTTCTCTCTTCAGGGCATTGTTTCTCAAAAGTTTTACATTGAAAAAGTAAAGGTTTTCCAGTATTCCGTTTATTGTAATGACAACACGTACATGAAACATTTGCTAATGGTTTTTTCTCGTCGTTTACACCTGAATGATATGACTTTGGCTTAATAACTGGCGTAGTGGTGGTCGGGTATTTCGGTGTTTCTATCATCTCTAGGGTGCGGAATCTCGCCTCGAGGAACATCATGAGTGCACTCCACGTAGGTAAGTCATTCAATTGTGATTGATTTAACTCCCACTGTTTTCTAGTCTCATTGTCCAATTTTGATATGATTAGATAATTTATAATTGGATCCCAACCCTTTGTATCAATACCCAAGTTGTTCAAAGAATTTAAGCAAGCCGAAGTTGTATCAAGTATTTGCTTAATAGAATTTGCAGACTCATTCGTTAGATTCCGTTGTGAAAATAAACGTTTCATAATTTCATTCATATTGTACCGTTTATTATTGTATCGTCGCGTCAATTGAGCCCAAGCCTCACTAAAGTTTGACTCAGTAGTAGCAAAATTTCTGATAAGTTTTTCAGGTTCACCCGACAGACTACTTTTCAAGTAGTGTAGCTTTTGCACCTCACTTAAATTATGATTATTATGGATTAAGGAAATAAACATATCGTTAAATGTTTGCCACTCTTCATATTGTCCAGTAAATTTTGGCAATTGTATTTGAGGTAGCTTCTCCTCACAACTCGATGACTGCTGCGTAACGGGCGACGAAGACGATACAGTGGTAGCCTGGCTATGGGTTAGTAAATCGTCTTTCAATTTTGTTTTAAACTGTAAATAGGTATCTTCTACAGTAGAAAACACATCTTCGCAAAAATACGATAACTTAACCTTCTAATCCTTCTTAATTAAACCAGCGAGTTTATAGTGATTCTCCATAAATGCATTCCACAATCTCTCTAAATTCTCCTTTCGTGCTTTATAATATACGAAGGTGATAATCTATCATGCGGTGACTTTTTATAGTTTCGATAGGATATATTTATGCGCTCTAAAATATCCTCTTGTTTTTGTATAAGTTCCATTGCCATGATGAAGTTTATTTATATTCAAATCACTTGCAAGAAACTGATTGCAAAATTGCACAAATGTTCTAAACCAAAGTCCAATGGCCAAAATGTTTTGGTATTTTCTAAGTCCAAAAATACTCCACAGTCTATGTTAATATTGCTTCGAATTATTTCTAAGTCTTGACAAGAGTAAAGTCCACAAAACGCGCCACAGACTATGTTTAAAACCACTTGAATTTATTCTAAGTCTCAAAATCACTTCGATGAAATTATTATAAGTGTTTTCGTTTAGCGTCAGAACCTATCTTTAAATTCACTTTACTCACAGTAAATGTTTCGCATTCCATACACTTAGTAGATTTCACTGTAACTCACCGCACTGCAGTCCAAGTCCCGCATTCCACACACTTAGAATTATTTTCTACTCACGCGCACACTAACTCTTTATTTGAAAAACTCCCTGGTTTCGGCACCAAAATGTCGCGGCAATAACTAAAACACCATACAAGTACTTCTCGAAACTTTCTCGTATTTCTCTCATTTAATCGAAACATTGAACACCTTATAAGAAACGGCAAAAACATTTTAATACCGCGATCTATTTTACCTGCAGAGACATCTAGTGTGATTTTGTGGAACCTTATACTACGTCCATACAAAACGGCACTTAGTTGTTTTGTACAATTATGCTTGACAATAACTTAAGCATTTTTTATCAGAACGTGAGAGGCTTGCGAACAAAATCCCATGAATTCTTGTGTAATGTCCTACATCATGATTTCGATATAATATGTATCACAGTCATCACAGTCCGTAACAGTCCACTGCAGGACTAAGGGCCTCTCCCACGAAAGGGGAGGTTATTGCCATAATCTCCACGCTTGGCAGGCGGGTTGGAGATCGCAGTGTTTAAATATAATAATGGAAAATGCTGCTGCCCATTTTCCAGACTACGGAGACTCTTGATCTTTTGCCTCGAAAACATTAGTCGCCTTGTACGACACCCATGAATGTAAGGGGTTGGTGCTGCTATTCTACTTTGCCGGACACCACACGGCAAAGCCATGCCAAGCCAAGCCATGTATCACAGAGTCATGGCTAAATGACTAATTTTACAGCTCAGAATACTTCGATGGTAGGTATGACGTGTTCCGTTGCGATCGAGATTCGGAAAAATGTGGGTATAACCGTGGCGGCGGAGTGATCGTGGCGGTGCGCAGCGAATTGTGTGCCACCGCCCGCACTGAATGGAATGCGCCTGCGCCGGCCGAACAACTATGGATAAGTATACCTATACAAAGGCGATCGGACTCTTCTTACCGTGACAGTAATTCAGCTCGCGTTGCGCCCTTACACTTACATATAGGCTGTACCTATATACCTCATAGCGATGGGCATGAACAGATGTTGACTTCTTTCTATAATACGACTACCGAACTAATAAACTCACTAAATGACGATACCTTCCTTGTCCTGGGCGACTTTAACGTAACAAACGCGAATGTATGTCAATGTACGAATGTAACTCAACAGTATGTCCATACATCCCACAAATGACACGCTAGCGCAGCTAACGACGGAGTTTATGAGCCTGTCATCATTGTACCAATATAATGCTGAGTATAATGTAAACAATAGATTATTGGACTTAGTATTCTGTAACTTACACATTACTCCTCTTACTAACACATCACCGTTGGTCCTGGAGGATGCCCACCATAAGCCTATTAGCTTTGATCTACCATTATGTCCTCCCACTAATCTTATATCAAACAATACTATAATCAAAATGTTTTTCAAAGCGGATTACGATTCAATAAAACATGGACTAAACTCTGTGAACTGGGAGGATGAGTTTTCTTCTATGGAGAGTCTGGATAGAATGATTGACTATTTTTATAATATCCTGAACAAGTTGATTGAAGACTTTGTACCCAGTCGAAACTTACGCTCTAATAGTAAATATCCACCGTGGTATACTAGGCCACTCATAAAACTAAACAACGAAAAATGTAAATTTCATAGGAAGTGGAAGGTTTATGGTAATAATGACGATTAACAAACATTCTCTATGTTAAGAAAGCGTTTGAAGAAAATGGAATCTGAGAGTTACATAAATTACATACAGGAATCGGAAGCGAAAATGTTACAAAATCCGAAATATTTTTGGACTTATGTCAAGAGTAAAAAGCAGTCGGGAAACATACCTAACAAAATGACCTATAGCGGCAGAACTCTTACATCCGGAAATGAAATATGCGAAGCCTTCAATCAATATTTTCAGTCAGTCTTCGTTCGACCCAGTAACCCCCCCAATTTTGAACTATTTAACGAGACCATGGCCCATCACTCCACAGTTGACATCCACTCAGCCTATACAGGGTGTTACGTAATACATATATAAAGCCGAAAGGGTGTTAAAGTATAGCTTGCAAAGAGTACACTAGCGACTTCAAATTATCCGGACATTGAATTTTAATTTTCATTAAAAAATCTTCGTTTTTAAAGAAAAATAATCATATCGACTACGTTGAAGCGCAGCTCTATTTCAAGTGAACAACTAAATCGAATGAACGAACACGACACGAAGGTAGGTAAATTTTGTCAATGGAAGCCGCGCCTTAGATCAAAGGCACCGCCACAGGCCGGCTCGCCTCGGCCCGTGGCGGGGCGGGGCGTTTGTCGGCGGTTGATTAACCTATTACAACTGATTTCTAGAGATGCGGTCTTTCGTTTTTAAAATGTCATTATCGACATAGAAAAAGAAAAAGTTCGATAGTCATTTTCTCGCTAACTATTCCACGCAAGAAAAATTTTTTCAAGAATAATCTTTTTTTAAAAAAAAGTGCCTGTCAGAATCAATTTATTCTTACTGTTTATGAAGGATGATAATGTACCACTTGTTAATTAATCATAATATCACAGAAATTCTAAAGCATTTCAGAACAGGAGTTCGAAACATAACATAAACATAGTTTATTTTGCAACCAATGCCATATTAAAAGTGAATTTTCTCAAAATAACCATTAATGGTCAATTGTGCAGATTATTAGAAAAACATCTACATTTTATTAGCTTTCTAACAAGGTATGAAACACTTCAATAACTTGATCAGTGGCAGAAAAATCTTAATGACAAAGAGAGAATTGGTGTTATGTCAAAATGCATTTGGGGAAAAATACGCATCACTTTTAAATGAAACTATTGCTATTATCAAAAATTCTTTATTTTAATTTAAAAATCATACATGTATCTCTCACACTAAAGTTCATTTTCCACATCATCATCATCATCATCATCATCATCATCACAGCCCGTAACAGTCCACTGCAGGACTTAGGGCCTCTCCCACGAAAGGGAAGGTTATTGCCATAATCTCCACGCTTGGCAGGCGGGTTGGAGATCGCAGTGTTTAAATATAATAATGGAAAATGCTGCTGCCCATTTTCCAGACTACGGAGACTCTTGATCTTTTGCCTCGAAAACATTAGTCGCCTTGTACGACACCCATGAATGTAAGGGGTTGGTGCTATTCTACTCTGCCGGACACCACACGGCCTTTTCTACATGGCTTCCACCATTACGTACGTAAGTACGCATACGCTTACATAAATGTGTTTTTACTACGCGGCTCGTCAAATTACTTTTAATTTTATCAGCTGCACTGCATATCCGCCGTGTCAGTTCTTCTACTCATCCCACAGGACCCAAAAGTTCATCGTATACGAGGCTCTTCATATGACCCCAAACATAAAAATCCATTGGAGTGATGTCAGGGCTCCTTGCCGGCCACGGAATGGGTCCTCCTCTTCCAATCCATCTGTTGGGATAGTTATTATCGAGCCATTCCCGCGAGCATGTGTTGCGATGCAATTGCGAAAGCCATAGCATAACAGCATGTCAGCGTATTCTTCATTTGAATATTCATGTCGGTTCGAAGCCATATCGATCAGTCCTTTTTACACGCCAAGTTGCCGAGAAAACGATCACAGAGTCCAATTCACTTGCCAAGTCATAAATTATTTACTAGATCAGGTCCGTTTAACAGAAGCCGAGTCAATATTTTCGCAGATTTAAAATGTAGAGGTAGACAAGAAGTTAACTGTTCGAATCGCACAAGCTGACCTAGTGGACCTAAGCAATAAACAGTATTCGTTACCTGACTAAAAAACAACGTACCATGTGATAACCTCGTCTATTAATGTTGTCATCTCGCTCATACTTAACCTAAGTGCGATGGAGACGGTAAGATAATGTGTTGCCGACGTCACAGGCACGTAACGAAACCCCAACCCATTTGCTATTGTTCTCTGTCCCTACAATTGCATTCTTAGAATTGTACACCCGGTTCGTTTCTAATCGTGATTTTCTGAGAATAATACGACTTAGTTATGATTGTTCTACATTATTAGAAAGCTAATAAAATGTAGATGTTTTTCTAATAATCTGCACAATTGACCATTAATGGTTATTTTGAGAAAATTCACTTTTAATATGGCATTTGTTGCAAAATAAACTATGTTTATGTTATGTTTCGAACTCCTGTTCTGAAATGCTTTAGAATTTCTGTGATATTATGATTAATTAACAAGTGCTACATTATCATCCTTCATAAACAGTAAGAATAAATTGAATCTGAAAGGCACTTTTAAAAAAAAAAAGATGAAACTTGAAAAAATAATTATTGCGAATAAAAACTTAAATATCAAATATCTCAAAAATGGTTCACTTTTGCATAACACATTATAGGGTTCAATCAATTCCAAATAACAGTACCTACACCCCCCTGAGACGGTAGCATCTAATTACCAGTAACCCTGTATTTAAACATCGAAAAGTGTAAAATAATAAAATATACTAGAAAGACTAAACCAATACTTTTTAATTACACTCTTCAGAATAACACATTAGAACGAGTTAGAAGTATTCGAGATCTTGGGATTATTATGGACGATAAAGTGTCATTTAACTTACATATAGATCATATAATACAAAAAGCATTTAGAAGCTTGGGATTTATCTAGAGAGTCAGTAAGCCATTTAATAAGACGTTAACTTTTAAAATTTTATACACTGCTTACGTTAGATCTTTCTTAGACTTTGGGAGTGTTATATGGAACCCTAACTATCAATGTCATATTGATAGAATAGAAAGAGTCAAAAAAAATTTGTTAGGTATCTTAATTATCGTAATCATAGTTACGAGTCCTATACGAAATCCCTTGTTAGGTATAAAATGTTGTCTCTTTCTGACCGGCGAAAACAGTTTGACATTATTTTTGTCTCAAAAGTAATAAATTCCCAAATTGACTCTCCCAGTCTGCTTTCTAGAATTCACCTCAACACAAGAATTCGTTTGCCTGTTAGACTCTCACGTCAAAAACCAAATATTTTCACACCCCCTTTTCTTAAAAAAACCTATACACGTAATAGTTTTGTGTCTCGTAGCCTTAACTTATACAATAAAGAATTGTCAAATGTAAATATATTTAACACTTCTAAACAAAAGTTGTGGGACTCACTTTTCAATATTTTACTCACCTATTGAAAGCGCACATATTATTATGTTTCTGTTTTTCGAATATGTAACAAGTACATTATCTGCCTCTTGTTATGCTGTTGTACAGCTTGAACTCTCTGGCACACCCAGGTACTTTAGTTATGTTAGTTTGCTCTTTTAACATGTCATGGCTCAAATAAGTTAAATTTCTTTTATTTTTTGATATTCGGCACTATAGGTCGATAAACTGAAATCATTTTTTTATTGTAACTACCACTGTAAAATGACTGTTTGTGCCAAAATAAAAGAGCAAAATATATATATATATATATATATATATATATATATGTGTGGAGCATGAAATTGCATTTTGCTTTATGTATTCGCCATTGGTTGTTTATATTGGGCTAAGGAGCCTCACTGGTAATAAGTGCATTTATTAAATGTGTAAACACTTCCTAAAAAAATTGTATATTTATTGACTGTGTTGTCGTTTAAATTATTTCTCACAGAAAAAATAATTGGCCCTTGTAATAAGTTAGACTTATTTGGATATAAGTACCTATCTACATATTTTTACCTGTATCAAAACATGAATTTTTATTAGGTAATTATAAGCATAGGGCAAATAAGACTTCTATATGGCCAAACTATTATTTGAAGTGAACTATTATTTGTTCGAGCCTACAAATTATTTTTGCATTTGATAGCACATACCCCCCTGATAATGGTAATCTACAGGTGTTGGTTTGCACTGGTATATTGGTACTACAATGACATTAAAGCTCCATTATTGACTTTTACTTTCAGGTAGACGGTGTTGAACACAACTCGAGAACATTTTGTGATCCTGCGGTGATTATTTTAATTTGAGAGGCGCTTTACTATTACTTTGTAATTATTTTCTAGACAAATTATATGTATGTTAATTATGTGCCATTTGTGTTTTCTATAATAAAAGTATTGGAAATCAGTAATAATAAAGTACAATATGAAAATCGAGAATATGCAATCGATGTCACATCCCTAGCCAAATCGCAATCGATAGATTGGTCATGGCGTTATGAGCGCAGCACTAGCACTTGTCAAAATTGTTATGTCAAACTATACGTCAAAACCGATGCTGGCGGTTTTCTCTACGACGTTCGTGTCTCTATGGACGTTTCTTATCTGCCGTAGGTAATATATTGCCGTGGGTATATATATCTGTGGTTTAAATCATTGTCGGTATCTGTGTGTTCATCTATGATTTTTATTTTATTTACTGCTTCTTTTTATATGCAAAAATATTAAATCGTTTCATTATGCAGTTTATAATCCCACTCTGGGCTAGGTCTCGATCTGACATCCTTTATTAGACGCGATCATTTTTGTTATGTTTTGGGGCCAAATAATTTTCCTCTTGCCTCCCAATACGAAGGTACAATGCTCAATTCTGTTACTTCTTTATCTTTCGTTTGCACTATTTTAAAAGACATTTTTATGAAAGAATAATATAAATTTAAAACTTTTAATTCGCGCCAAATTGGTCGCGAACTTTTTCCCACGCACACTATGGTTGTGGATTGAACTACCTGAAGAGGTTTTCCCTGGAGAGTAAAACATGAAGTTCTTCAAGAAAAGGTAAAAACGTTTTTAAGGGGTCGGCAACGCGTGGGTGGTTACCATCGGAATATCGAATGACATCTGAAACGTCACTTGTCATATGAGAAATGTCAGTTGTCAAAGTCATCTGTCGTACTGACTAGTCTAGTTGATCGGTGGTCGAGTCGTTCGATGTTCCGTGGTAGGGGAAACGGCTATATATATCGAAGCTGTCGCAAATATCGGGGACTTATTCCCCTGTGACTGGGAGGCAAAGTGAACGTGCTTACATGTGCACTGTGAATGTTATGAATAATCTAGTTGTAACAACTTAGTTGGTGAACAATATATTATTGAACTGTATTCTGGTTGGTTTTATTACATATATATCGTCTATAATAAAATTACCGAATAGTCCTATATTACTGAATTGTAAGTGGTTTGTGATGTTTTGCAGAGGATCCCTAAAACTATGAAATTGTTATTAAAAAATAATGCGTTTAAGTAGTTGTCATAAATGGTTTTAGCGCTAATGTGTCTTTGTGTGAATGGCAATAAAGCTGATCGCCAAATTCGGATCGGTTCTCCTTTTCTGCTTCCTTTGTTATTTTTCTGATGTTGGTAATATCGAAAAAAGTGCCTCCTGAAAAATATTGTTCGACGACTTCAATTATGTAATGAAAAACTCTTACGAAGTTATTATAAACTAAGGTTTAAGATACCTGTAGTATAGATGTGTGTGTCCCTGCGTGCCTTTAGCAGTAGGCTACCAGGGTCCTCGATATACCTTCCGATATTATTCTTACTGGGCATTGCGTCATAAGCAGAAAGCGCTCCCTCTTCGAGGCCACCCGCAGGCGCTCTTGGTGGCAGCCGCATCATGTTAAGCATGTAAGGTCTTGCAATACATGGCTCATAGATTCGCGGTTTCGCAGAAGCGCGCGGCGGGTGGCACTATCTAAGTACCAACATACTTATTTTAACTAGAATTATGTTTCGATTAAATTCATTTGTTCATAAAACAGACAATGAATGGGTATTTATATTGAAATAAGAAGAGGAAAATAAACATAAAAAAGCTCAATTCATACCCAAAAAATCATTACGCAAAAAATGTCGTCCACAATGCTGCCCCCGGGAATTGTGCCCAGAAACCTGTAAAGCACCTTATTCACTGACCGAGGAACGAACCAGCTCTTCGGTCACCTGTAGTGTTTTTTGCTCTATTATTTATTTTTCTTAAGAAGATATAACCTGTCACGTGTCACTGGTTGCGCGTAAGAGATACTTACGACATAGTTTCACGAGTCGCTTGCTCACGTAGCTTTTTCCCAAATCAGGCTTCTCCTTGCTTCGGCATGTTCGTTGAGTGAAGACAAGGAAAACGTCGATCCAGGTGGAGCCATAATACGGCCAGAGGATGACGAGGAGGATTTTTACACCTTTTTTAGGGTTTTTAGCTAAAGGGTGTATACCAAAAGTAGGTATATGATGTGTCTTTAAAAGGGATTGAAATTTTTGAATTCATTTCCTGAGATCGGTGGCAAATCGATGTCTTCGGAGCTTGCTCCATTATTTTTCACGAACCGAGCTATTGACTCGATCTTTTTTGGTTTTAGTCAATTATCTACGTATGTTTGTTTGAATTGACGTGAATTTTAGTAAATCGTTTGCACGATTTCCGTACGTTCTTGTATCGTGAAAACGCTCTATGATTAATTTTGCATGTGTCAAAATGACGTAGGTATGTCATTTTCAGTATTTCAAATATTGAAAGTAGTTCAAATCCTATTGATCCTAATCAAACAATCGCGCATATACAGCGCACATCCCGTCTCGTAGCTAGACATGACCAGACCTTACCTAAAATTAACGGAGAATCCCAGTGGTCCCAGTAGCAGTGGTTACACTATCCATCACATGATCTGGTGAGAGCGTTCCTATTATTTTTCGAGTTCCCCAACCTATTGATATCGATGTTTAGGATACACATAGCAACAATTTGATATTACTATATTATCTGGGGACTCTATTCATAGAATTAAATACTTAATATATATTTGTGTACAGAAGACAGCACCTCAACCTACCCTGTTTAGAGTTTGAACCGTCTCCGGTTTTCACGCGGATCCATAGCGATGATATCTCATTATATACTGGGCGGGTAGCTTGATGTGCTGCTAGTTGTATCTAATTAAACATAGTTTTACCAGCTGGCTTTTAACAGTAACGTGACACTTGCTCTGGCTGGACGTCACCTTGTGCAAATCTAATTTATTTTCAGTTACTTAACTATAACTTTTTAGTCACAGAGAAAGATTTTATAAAAGAAAAATAATTGACGCTTAGAGGGATCCCAAACTAAAAACAACAAGAATTAATCTGACTATGCAAATATCGATTCTTTTTAATTATGTCCTAAACCATACAGTACCGCTATAGCTAATAATAGGTTACTGATATTTTAACTAACTGCCTAAGCAAACTTGCTCCACAGCTGTACCAATCCACAATATTACAAACAGAAACATGCGTTCCACAATACAGCAAAACTACTATTATTATTTAAAAAAACCGTACACCATAAATAAAGTATCAGGTCTTCAAACGAAATGCAATAAACACAGGAAAGAAATCGACAAAAAATTGTTTAAGAACTCTGACCGGTCACTTGAAAACAATAAGAGCACATTTGTAGACTAGCGCCCAACGGAATGGAGATAAAAAACGATTGCCTGGCCTTTTCCATGAACAAAGCCACTAGACAAAGACACTGTGCAACATCTGGCGAACCGAACATGGCAAACGAAAAACAGACGGGTACAATAAGACCGTCGATGATCAAATAAATGAAGACCTCCACCTAATATTCTACCACTAGGCAGTGCGTCGAGACTTAGCGACGTACGTAGCGAATAACAGGAAAAGACAGACTCCGCCCAGCTCTTCTATTAATATTAAAACAAGATGCGAACATAGAAAACCAATAGCTAATCCATTAACGAGAGGATAGATTTGTTCGTACAGAAAACGAATAAGCTTTGAACTGCATTTACAACCACTACAATAAGTACCATAATTCAAACCTAACAATGGCCTCAACAAAATACAAACTACAAGCCAACTTTATATAGAAGAAATTTGACGTAATAAACCAGTTAGAAAGTTATCCGGCGACTTTCTTATAAGACCGATCAACAGATAACCACATGTTCACTCTCGAGTGGGTACTGGATTCCAATTGGAGAGCGGACACTAAAACATAGTTTGCAGCCCCCGATAGCTATGACTTCATTAAAGACCCAATAAGTGTAAAGCACGAAGGTGCGCAACAAAGGAATAGCTCTTAAGTTGATGGTACCTGCCGTGAGCAGGACACCGACTGAGGGACAACACTAGAAGAATGGCTGGATGTTACGGGTATGCTACGTGCGACATTGCGTAACAACAATAAGATAAACAGCTAAAAGGTATGTGTACACTACGCTACGTGAAAAATTACGGGTATTCTGCTGCGACAAGACAAGAATTTGGGAGACGACATTATAAGGACGGCTGAAAGTTACGGGTACGCTGCTTACGACAGGACGTCGAAAGAATATCAAGAAGAATAGCAGAAAGACAAGAGTTGAAGAATAGCTGATAGTGTAGGCCAGGTGCGACAGGGCTTCGATGGATAACATAAAAAGAATAGCCAACATTTACGGGTACGCTGCTTGCGACAGGACGAAAGTAGACAATATAAAAATATAAAAAGAATAGCTGCAGGTTACGGGTACGCGTATTCGGGGCATCGATGAAAAATAAAGAAGAATAGAAGAAAGACAAGAGTTGAAGAATAGCTGATAGCGTAGGCATGTTGCAACAATACTTCTATGGACAACATAAGAAGTATAGCCGTAAAATCTAAAGGTTACGCTGGTTGCGACAAGACATCGGAGGAAAAATAAGAAGAATAGCAGAAAGACAAGAGATGAATAATAGCTGATAGTGTGCGCGCTTGCGACAGGACTTCGATGGGCAACATAAGTAGATTAGCTGAAGGTTACGGGTACTCAGATTACGGCGGGACATCGAAAGACATCAAATCACGAAGATCAAACTAGCAAAGCTCTCCGAGGGACCAATTACAGCAGTCAATATCTTTCCTTTATAAATTACACAAAAAGTATAGCATCTATCCTCCTTCAAACTGACTCGATGCTGGTATTCTTGTTGGCTCCAAATCCTTTCGCTCCCATCCCTGACTGCGACAGCCCTTCACTCCTCTTCGCATCTACGTACGCACTGGTATCTCGGGCTGGAGGTGGCGCAAATCAGTGGAGGACGAGGTCTGGTGTCGCCTAAAATCAACAACTCCCACGTCTGATACTATATCCGGAGCAAACCAGCTCTTTGGGTGAGACCCGTGACAACCACTGGGCTTGGTTGCTCAAAATACAAGTACAGACGACGGAACCACCGATAATGGCGTCGCCGTTATCCTACATACACCCTTGCAGAAGTATTTCTGGCTGGTGTTGTACCTGAACGGAACGGAACGGAACGGTGTTTTGTAAGATAATGTGTTTACCAACATACAAAATACTCTAATTCAAAGTAATATACCGACCCGGAATGCCACTTGGCTTCCGAAACTGTTTAATTAGTCTTCGGTCCCTAGCAGTAGACCTTGGTCATCCTCGCTTCGCCTTATACCGTTGGCATTTCGCACACTTAACTTAAGATGTTTAGAACTCGTGGCGCTGCTGAAGTTCGACTAGTCTCAAAGTACGAAACGGTCACCCATTCAGTTCCAGGACGCTATGACTTTCCATCAGGTGGCCCGCTTGCCTGTTGCCTACCGTATGACATAAAAAAATACCTAGTATCTATGTACTGACAGATAAATTTAATGTCTTGTTCAAATAAATGATTGTGGGGGAAACGTTAGTTGGCGAATAGTTCATACAGCAAATGTTCTGTGGATTTAAAGTTAATGGTCCAACGATTGTGTTGGTGAAACATTGACAGACTAACTGTTCCGCTGACGAGACTATCGATTGTTGATAAACCGTTTCAGAATCTAGACACCATTCTGAAACGGTTTATCAACAATCGAAGTCAGCGGAACAGTTAGTCTGTCAATGTTTCACCAACACAATCGTTGGACCATGAACTTTAAATCCACAGCACATTTGCCCTATGAACTATTCGTCAATTTATTTATTCGCCAACTAACGTTTCCCCCACAATCATTTATTGGGACAAGACATTAAAGTTACTTGTCAGTACATGGATACTAGTTATTTTTTTATGTCATACGGTAGGCAAACAGGCCAGCGGGCCACCTGATGGAAAGTCATAGCGTCCTGGAACTGAATGGGTGACTGTTTCGTACTTTAAGACTAGTCGAACTTCAGCAGCGCCACGAATTCGAAACATCTTACGTTAAGTGTGCGAAATGCCAACGATATAAGGCGAAGCGATGATGACCAAGGTCTACTGCTAGGGACCGAAGACTAATTAAACAGTTTTGGGAGCTAAGTGGCATCCCGGGTCGGTATATTATTTTGAAATAAAGTATTTTGTATGTTGGTAAACACATTATCTTACAAAACAACGTTCCGTTCCATTCAGGTATAACACCAGCCAGAAATACTTCTGCATGTGTGTATGTAGGTCATATCAGCTAAAACCAGGTACGGCGTCGCCATTGTCGGTGGTTCCGTCGTATGTACTTATATTTTGAGCAACCAAGCCCAGTGGTTGTCACGGGTCTCACCCAAAGAGCTGGTTTGCTCCGGATATAGCATCAGACGTGGGAGTTGTTGATTTTAGGCGACACCAGACCTCGTCCTCCACTGATTTGCGCCACCTCCAGCCCGAGATACCAGTGTGTACGTAGATGCTAAGAGGAGTGAAGGGCTGTCGCAGTCAGGGATGGGAGCGAAAGGATTTGGAGCCAACAAGAATATCAGCATCAAGTCAGTTTGAAGGAGGATAGATACTATACTTGGTGTGTAATATATAGAGGAAAGATATTGACTGCTGTAATTGGTCCCTGGGAGAGCTTTGCTAGTTTGATCTTCGTGATTTGATGTCTTTCGATGTCCCGGCGTAATCTGAGTACCCGCAACCTTCATTCTTCTTTTGTTGCCCATCGAAGTCCTGTGGCAATCAGCTATTCTTCAACTCTTGTCTTTCTTCTATTCTTCTTTATTTTTCATCGATGTCCCGCCGTAATACGCGTACCCGTAACCTGCAGCTATTCTTCTTATATTTTTATATTTTCTACTTTCGTCCTGTCCCAAGCAGCGTACCCGTAATTTTCGGCTTTTGTTCTTATGTTGTCCATCGAAGTCCTGTCGCAACTGGCCTACACTATCAGCTATTTTTAAACGCTTGTCTTCCCGATATTCTTCTTAATTTTCCTTCGATATCCCGCCGTAATCTGCGTACCCGTAATTTATGGCTATTCTTTTTATGTTATCCATCGAAGCCGTGTCGCACCTGAAGTCATAGCTATCGAGGGCTGCAAACTATGTTTTAGTGTCCGCTCTCCAATTGGAATCCAGTACCCACTCGAGAGTGAACATGTGGTTGTCTGTTGATCGGTCTTATAAGAAAGTCGCCGGATAACTTCCTAACTGGATCATTGCGTCTAATTTCTTCAATATAAAGTTGGCTTGTAGTTTGATTTTTGTTGAGGCGCTTGTGAGGTTTGAATTATGGTACTTATTGTAGTGGTTGTGAATGCAGTTCAAAGCTTATTCGTTGTCTGTACGAACAAATCTATCCTCTCGTCGATGGATTAGCTATTGGTTGTCTATGTTCGCATCTTGTTTTAATATTAATAGCAGAGCTGGGCGGAGTCCGTCTTTTCCTGTTATTCGCTACGTACGTCGCTAAGTCTCGACGCACTGCCTAGTGGTAGAATATTAGGTGGAAGTCTTCATTTATTTGATAATCGACGGTCTTATTGTACCCGTCTGATTTTCGTTTGCCATGTTCGGTTCGCCAGATGACGCACAGTGTCTTTGTCTAGTGGCTTTGTTCATGGAAATGGCCAGGCAATCGTTATTTATCTCTATTCCATTGGGCACCAGTCTACAAATGTGCTCTTATTGTTTTCAAGTGCCCGGTCAGAGCTCTTAAACAATTTTTTGTCGATTTCTTTCCTGTGTTTATTGCGTTTCGTTTGAAGACCGGATACTTTAGTTATGGTGTACGGTTTTTTTAAGTTATGCTATGCGTTGTTAAGTAGGTAGTAGTTTTGCTGTATTGTGGAACGCATGTTTCTGTACGTTATATTGTGGATTGGTACAGCTGTGGAGCAAGCTTGCTTAGGCAGTTAGTTAAAATATCAGTAACCTATTATTAGCTATAGCGGTACTGTATGGTTTAGGACATAATTAAAAAGGATCGATATTTGCATAGACAGATTAATTCTTGTTGTTTTTAGTTTGGAATCCCTCTAAGAATCAATTATTTTTCTTTTATAAAATCTTTCTCTGTGACTAAAAAGTTATAGTTAAGTAACTGAAAATAAATTCGATTTGCACAAGGTGACGTCCAGCCAGAGCAAGCGTCACGCTACTGCTAAAAGCTGACTGGTAAAACTATGTTTAATTAGGTACAACAAGCAGCACATCAAGCTAACGCCCAGTATTTAATGAGCTATCATCGCTATGGATCCGCATGAAAACCGGAGACGGTTCAAACTCTAAACAGGGTAGGTTGAGGTGCTGTCTTCTGTACACAAATATATATAAAGTATTTAATTCTATGAATACGAGTCCCCAGATAATATAGTAATATCAAATTGTTGCTATGTGTATCCTAAACATCGATATCAATAGGTTGGGGAACTCGAAAAATAATAGGAACGCTCTCACCAGATCATGTGATGGATAGTGTAACCACTGCTATTGGGACCACTGGGATTCTCCGTTAAGTTTAGGTAAGGTCTGGTCATGTCTAGCTACGAAACGGGATATTGCGCTGTATATGCGGGATTGTTCGATTAGGATCGATAGGATTTGAACTACTTTCAACATTTGAAATACTGAAAATGACATACCTACGTCATTTAGACACATGCAAAATTAATCATAGAGCGTTTTCACGATACAAGAACGTACAGAAATCGTGAACACGTTTTACGAAAATTCACGTAAATCACAAACACACGTAGAAAATTGACTAAAACCAAAAAAGATGTAGCCGACCGTCAATAGTTCGGTCCGTGAAAAATAATGGAACATCGATTCGCCACCGATCTCAGCAAATGAATTAAAAAATTTCAATCCGTTTCAAAGACACATCTTATACCTACTTTTGGTATACACCCTTTAGCTAAAAACCCTAAAAAAGATGTAAAAATCCTCCTCGTCATTCTTTGGCCGTATTATGGCTCAATGTGGATCGACGTTTTACTTATCTTCACTCAACGAACATGCCGAAGCAAGGAGAAGCCTGACTTGGGAAAAAGCTACGTGAGCAAGCGACTCGTGAAGCTATGTCGTAAGTATCTCTTACGCGCAACCAGTGACACGTGAAAGGTTATTATATTATACTTATATCTTGAGAAAAATAAATAATAGAGCAAAAGACACCACAGGTGACCGGAGAGCTGGTTCGTTCCTCGGTCAGTGAATAAGATGCTTTACAGCTCTCTGGGCACAATTCCCGGGGGCAGCATTGTGGACGACATTTTAAACTTTTAATGCGTATGAATTATTTCAATGTAAATACCCATTCATTGTCTGTTTTATGAACAAATGAGTTTAACCGAAACATAATTCCAGTTAAAATAAGTATGTTGGTACTTACATAGTGCCACCCGCCACGCGCTTTTGCGAAACCGCGAATCTATGAGCCATGTATTGCAAGACCTGATATGCTTAGCATGATGCGGCTGCCACCGCGAGTGCCCGCACGTGGCCTCGAAGTGGGAGCGCATTCTGCTTTTGACACAATGCCCAGTAAGAATAATATCGGAAGGTATTACGAAAACCCTGGTAGCCTACTGCTAAAGGCGCGCAGGGACACACACATCTATACTACAGGTATCTTAAACCTTAGTTTATAATAACTTCGTAAGAGTTTTTCATTACATAATTGAAGTCGTCGAACAATATTTTTCAGAAGGCACTTTTTTCGATATTACCAACGTCAGAAAAATAACAAAGGAAGCAGAAAAGGAGAACCGATCCCAGATAATGGGAAAAGGCATAGGACGTTCTCTGCTCAACATAGGCCTAGCCATTACAAAGTCGACCGTCCACCTCGTGGATGGCCGTCCCTCGCTGCGAATGCCGATAATGGTCACCACTCCAGAACCATTCCGCCCGACTGAGTAACAGCTGAGCAACCCCATCTTATCCCATCGAGGGGCATTGTTCCTTGTCGACTTGCAAAATAAAAATGATCCTGAGCCAAAATACATTATTATTTCAATGAATTCGATTGTAATATTATCTAGGTATAAATAATTTTAAACATTGGATTGAGGGGTTGCTTGTGGTTTTTTGAATTTTATTTTTAGGATGACCACAGGCGTCGGTGACGACTTAACATCAGGTTGCTCGCTTGCCCGTAGAATGCGACGGCCCGGGCTCAGTTGGAGCCTTGGCGGAAATATTGCAAATTCGAAAATATGAAGGGCTACAGCTCCTCGGATGCGGACTCGTGGACCTGGACCTACAGTCTATCAGTCCAGCGGCCAGTTAAATATCCTTCAAACTATGACCACACCAGTACATTTTATTCCTTTTCAGTTCGGCAGAGCTCAGCGAGCCGGATCTGGCGGAAGAGGGCATGCCGAATAAAAGCCGAAAAAATATTTTTCCACTGTCACCGACATTCTGACAATATGCTCAAGCTACAGCAAGTTTAGGAATCTTATATTTTAAAAATACTGAAACGCCTTATATCTAACGCGACTGGTATGGACGATATGTCGTTACATCAGACTCACACTACCACAAATAGAAGCCGATAGGAATCTATTATATTAACAAATTAGAATTCACGAAAATACAAAACAATAAAAAACAAAGAAAATAATTTTCTGTCAAAAAGGAGTTTCTTTTTCTAGGAGTTAAGCGCGCTCCACATGTGGACAGTTCCGCGGGAACACGAGAATGTGGAGGCAGTATTCGCCTACATTCGTGTAGTCCCGTGCATGTTTGGCATGTCTCGCCTATTTCATAGACTAAAGCGTACTCCACATGTCCGCCGAAACTTTCGGCGAAACTTTTGCCAGGACTTTGGTTGATCCTTTACATTCTCGTCTATTAGGGATGTGGTGGGTGTCAAAACGCGTGGACATTATATCGATTCATCGGTGTAATACCGCTAATCTGCTGTAAACAGGGTAACAGAGGTGATGGCAGCTGCTGTACTGTAACTACTTGATCTACTAATATCCTGGATCATGGTCAAGTGTACCCCGAACCTTCTACGGGAAAAAGCGCTAGGAATATAAATATAAAATCGATCGAATCGAGACGACAACAAACTATATCTACTTAGTCTATGAAATAGGCGAGACATGCCAAACATGCACGGGACTACACGAATGTAGGCGAATACTCCCTCTACACACTCGTGTTCCCGCGGAACTGTCCACATGTGGAGTGCGCTTAAGGTATTTTTATGAATAAAGTGTGATATTACCAGGGTGAAAATGAATTTTCCATTTCTTGGGAAAAAGACATATCGAGGGTGACCGATAATAACAGACTAAATTATTAACATTTCTTAAGCGACCCTCGGCACTGTTTTCAAGTATTGCCAGACACAAAAATAATATCCCGTTTTTTGGGGAAAGTTACAAGATTAACGCTTCCCAAGCGTCCTCCCGCTGGCACTTAGCTTAGGTTTCATATAGATACTGATACATATTATATTGCCCTGTCAGATACTGCATCCGAAACCTCCGTCAGTCGTAGCGGATTTCGTTTCACTGGGTCACGGAGGGTAAAGACGAAAGAAGTCATCTGCGACTGCGCATCCGTTTCTGCATTAACAAAAATGTTCCTTCGCAAATGACTGCTTCCGGCAAGGACATCATCATCATTGCACTACTTATTATCAAACGTGAAACACAGTTTCTCTTCTAAGACTGCCTGGAAGGGATTGCTGAAAGCGAGAAGCCTTTGCGTGCATATATTTTTTGCGTAGTATAGGGCGCCCTTCGGCCAGGTGGATTGACGATGTGCGAAAGACTGCAGGTAGATGATGCCGGATGCGACAAGCCGAGGACAGGGTGCATTGGCACACTTCGCAGGAGGCGTAAGTCCACCAGTGGACTAGTAAAGGCTGATGATAATAATTTTTTGCTGATTCTTGTGTATATTATCATTTGTTGATTACTTAACCTGTCTTGCAGATGTGGACATGGTGCCCCTACCGCCGGCCGCGCACGCCTATCTCAGGGAGTACCATTACGTACAACCTGTTCGCGTGCGCAGCCTCGAGCCGGACCTGTTCGCCTACATGGAGATAGACGAAGAGCTCCTGTTCCAGGCCGGATTCGAGTAGGGGGTCCACCGCAAATTGATTTGTTTTAATCTTTTTTATTATTAAATCACATTTACAATCGTGAACCAGTTTCTCATTTTCAATTTGTAATATCAATTTCCATACATGGCGATCGTTTACTTCAGTTTGCCAGCCCCTATGGAACGCCAACGACTCATCTCTCCATCGTTTTTGGGTCTGCTGGGACGTCGTGAAAGAATAGGAGGGAGAGGCCTTCGCCCAGCAGTGGGATGTTACAGGCTGATATAAATAAATAAATATAAATTTGTCCTTTTTAGTAGTGAATAAGTGTTGAAGATGTGTAAAGTATAGACACCTAGTGTCAATCTCGTGAATAATAAGCGCACTCTACATGTGTAGAGTTCCGCGGGAACACGCTGGGGCTGTTGGCTTTCCTTAAGTAAATAAAATAAAAATAAATAAAATAGAGCTTTCTAGCGCTTTTTCCGGTAACAAGTTCGGGGTACAGTGCTAAGGGGGGGGGAGGCTGCTAAGTCATAGAATGCAACATCACAGATGCGACCCTACAATTTTATTCAACGTACTCAATGAATAATTTGAGAATAAACTCAAAAAGAACTGGACCGAATTTAATAAAAGTTTCACTAATAGAATGCTCATTATCACTGAGTAGCAAAGGTTAATGCGAAATAGCAAACAATAGGTTAATGCGGAAAAGTTGATTGTTTACAGAGAAACAAACTGCGCGCCGGTGAAAGCCACCGAGAACGTCTAGTATTAACTTATTCATTGGGCGATTTTTTGGACTGATGTGATCCATTCTTCTCTTTTTTCGTGTGATAAACGAATAAATCTTAAACAGTATGTTAAGTTTCATAGGGTAGGTAACTATTTTCATCATAAATTTGGCATCGTAAACTTAACACAATATGATCATATTCCTACCTACCTGGTACATGTCGGACCACCAAAAGCTAGTATTAATGATCATGTAGGGTATACTGTAAAGGTAACTTAAACAAATTTTTAATTCCAGTAGGCAAATTCAGAGCGATGCTGCAGGTTAATTTTTCTTAATCTATGACCTGCATAAAAATGGCGGTATAAACCAATGCAGTAAAAAATTGTTTATTAAAAAGGGTTTCAGCTAATTTTAGTAATAGCTATTAATACTAACCGATGAAATGTTACGCTATTGTCTTTCTTATCGCCCTCGAATGATTCGTACAGTTTTTTAATACGCAAGATGGCATTTTTTGGATCCCCAAGTTAATGTCAGATTGGTCCGCGTCGCGCAATGTCTAAGTTAGAACTGACTTCGGCAACTGCGGTCCATGGACCGCAAAGTTAGGGGAAAAGAAAATACTTGCGGCGTCTCCTCTATTGCGTTACTATACGTGTCTATAACTTACAAATTGACTCGGACAAATCAACGTGCTGAAAATAATTTATACAACAATTTGAGTGGTATGTCACTGCTATTCGACTGTATAAAAAGCCAGCTGAGGTCTAAGCAGAAACATTACAACAGTTTCAACCTCACCAAAAACAGGTTTAGAGAGTATGTCGCCCCAAAACAAATCTTTCTTTCGAAAGATATACCTACCTTTATCAACATTGAAGTAAGAGAAAAATTGTTAACCCAAGATAAACTAGACGTAACAAAAGCGATAACTTTATGTAAAAAAGTGAGCAAGCGTCCAATCAACTAGATTAATATAAAACCTACGTAAATAGGAAACATTGTTTTATTTAACATTCGTTTCATACAATGAGGATGAAACATGGACTAATAATAGTTCACGAGATTACACTAGTGTCTATACTGTACATCTTCCTTTCTTTGTAAATCAACTGAAAATAACCTCGATTTGTTTTATAATTTAGCACATACAGGTATATTTAAAAATTACAATGTGATCTTAATCTAGCTTAGGTATCTAGATTCTGAAACGGTTTATCAACAATCGATAGATTCATGAATTGTTCGTCAGCGGAACAGTTAGTCTGTCAATGTTTCACCTACACAATCGTTGGACCATTAACTTTAAATCCACAGAACATTTGCTTTATGAACTATTCGTCAATTTATTTATTCGCCGACTAACGTTTCCCCCACAATCATTTATTTGGACAAGACATTAAATTTATCTGTCAGTACATAGATACTAGGTATTTTTTTTTATGTCATACGGTAGGCAAACAGGCAAGCGGCCCACCTGATGGAAAGTCATAGCGTCCTGGAACTGAATGGGTGACCGTTTCGTACTTTGAGACTAGTCGAACTTCAGCACCGCCACGAGTTTGAAACTTCTTAAGTGTGCGCAATGCCAACGGTATAAGGCGAAGCGAGGATGACCAAGGTCTACTGCTAGGGACCGAAGACTAATTAAACAGTCTCGGGAGCCAAGTGACATCCCGGGTCGGTATATTATTTTGAAATAAAGTATTTTGTATGTTGGTAAACACATTATCTTACAAAACACCGTTCCGTTCCGTTCCGTTCAGGTACAACACCAGCCAGAAATACTTCTGCAAGGGTGTATGTAGGTCATATCAGCTAAAACCAGGTACGGCGTCGCCATTATCGGTGGTTCCGTCGTCTGTACTTGTATTTTGAGCAACCAAGCCCAGTGGTTGTCATGGGTCTAACCCAAAGAGCTGGTTTTCTCCGGATATAGCATCAGACGTGGGAGTTGTTGATTTTAGGCGACACCAGACCTCGTCCTCCACTGATTTGCGCAACCTCTAGCCCGAGATACCAGTGCATACGTAGATGCGACGAGGAGTGAAGGGCTGTCGCAGTCAGGGATGGGAGCGAAAGGATTTGGAGCCAACAAGAATACCAGCATCGAGTCAGTTTGAAGGAGGATAGATACTATACTTTTTGTGTAATATACAAAGGAAGTATATTGACTGCTGTAATTAGTCCCTCTGCAACCGTCCTTATTATGTCGTCTCCCAAATTCTTGTCTTACCGCAGCAGAATACCCGTAATTTTCCACGTAGCGTAGTGTACACATACCTTTTAGCTGTATATCTTATTGTTGTTACGCAATGTCGCCCGTAGCATACCCGTAACATTCAGCCATTCTTCTATTGTTGTCCCTCAGTCGGTGTCCTGCTCACGGCAGGTACCATCAACTTAAGAGCTATTCTTAGACTAGTATGTAGTTATTAATCCAAGGTTAGGATTTAATCATTGTATTCAAGGGGATTAGGAATGAAGATAGAGGTTCTTTTAAGAAATTACTGGGTAATTTCTTTATTTGGGGCGTGGGTAGATGTAGCATGTGTGCTCGGGCAGGCCCTAGGTTAGGACGGATTCAAGACAGGAAGGCGTTCGGAGGCCTCATGTCTGGAGGGGCTTTAGGTTAGGTAGGCTTTCAGGTGCGGTTGCTGCTCCCATAGGGCAAGACAGGAAGGCGTTGGGAGGCCTCATGTCTGGAGGGGCTTCAGGTTAAGTAGGCTTTCGGGTGAGGTTGCTGCTCCCATAGGCCAAGACAGGAAGGCGTTCAGGCGACTTGCATCTAATTTTTATCTTTTTCTTCAAAATGTTTACAACGCAGCACTTCCAATTTACAACCTAGACATCACCATGCCTGGTCTCAGTGGCGTAGCATGGGGGGGGGCGGAGGGTGCGGTCCGCACCGGGCGGCACTTTGCCGGGGGCGGCGCTGCGGAGGGAGCAGTTAGAGAAAAAAAAGTTCAAATATAAAAAAAAGTTAATTTCTTTCAGTGTTTTTTTCGTCATTATTTTTGTTGTTACCAAATACCCAGTAAATGCAAGCGCAAGGTTTCTCAATAACTATTATTTAGGAAACTTATTTCGTTTCAATGTTATTTTAAATAAATATGTCTCCTTACGCATTCTTTGTACTTCACGGTAATACGGTAATGACAGACCACAGATCACCCCCAATAGATACCGTAAGACCTGACTGATGCAATCGATATTGAAAGTGTGATCAAAAACTTTGCTGAAAGGAAGACTAGAAAAGTTTCAGTTGAGGAGTTGAGGTTGTAATGATACTACGTTTACGTATATTATTACGTATATATATATTACGTTTTCTCTGTAATTTTTCTAAGTGATATTCTACCTTCTACTCTATGTCAAAAAATGTTAATTTCACTTTTCAGGTTAGTGTTATTCAATAAAAGTACTCTTTTTACCATGCCCTAAATTTTTTATAATGGATTGCAAAAATAAGAGGGCGGCAAATTTGGAATCCGCACCGGGTGCTAGTGACCTATGCTACGCCACTGCCTGGTCTTTAGGAAACCTAGAAAAACAAATATTTATGTAAATAAACGTAAATACGCGATTAATCCGTTGTTTCATAAAATGTCTGATAATTTTAAATTTCATCTAGGTATATTTTTGGTATGAAACCCTAATATATTAGGTTGGGGGAAAAGTCTTTTCGCATATAGTATGTATGAACTTGTAATAAAACCTCTTTGGCTATACTATTTGTACCTGGCTGGTTTTGGTATCATTTAAAAGTTTAAATTTTAAAGAACATAATTCCAAATTCAAATTACGAAAATGCGTGATTTTCATTTGTTTTTCTTACCGTCAAGATGAGTGAATCTAATGTAGAAATTAGATACATTTA
The DNA here is from genome assembly GCA_907269095.1 of Blastobasis adustella. Lineage (NCBI taxonomy): Eukaryota > Metazoa > Arthropoda > Insecta > Lepidoptera > Blastobasidae > Blastobasis > Blastobasis adustella. The sequence continues at coordinate 8,991,572 of OU026132.1, forward strand.
AAATGTAACTACAAAAAAGGAAGAAATGCAACGCAAGCCGCGAAAAAAATTTGCGTTGTTTATGGACCTAATGCAGTGGCTGTGAGAGTAGCACAAATTTGGTTTAAGCGTTTTCAATCCGGAAATTTTGATGTCAAAGATGCACGTCGCTCTGGTCGCCCTGTTACGGATAAAATGGATGCTATTTTTGAAATAGTGGAGCAAGATCGGCATATCAGTAGTTACGACGTAGCTGAAGAACTGGTAATTGACAACAAAACAGTTTTGGCGCATTTGAAAAAAAAAACGGGTACACAAAAAAGCTCGATATTTGGGTACCTCACGAGCTCTCTGAAGGAAACCTAATGTAATGAAACCGAACCATTTTTGAATAACTGGTGATAAAAAGTGGATCACGTACGACAAGAACGTGCGAAAAAGGTCATGGTCAAAGGCCGGTCAGGCTTCACAGACTGGCAAAACCCGGGTTAACTCGCAACAAGGTGATGCTGTGTGTGTGGTGGGATTGGAAGGGCATTATTCACTATGAGCTGTTACCACCAGGCAGGACCATTAATTTAGAACTCTACTGCGAACAACTGACAAGATTAAAGCGAGAAGTTTAGATTAAGCGGCCGGAATTAATCAACAGAAGGGGTGTGGTTTTTCATCATGATAACGCTAGACCTCACACATCTTTAACCACTCAGCAAAAATTAAGAGAGTTTGGCTGGGAGGTGTTAATGCATCCGCCGTATAGTCTTGACCTTGCACCTTCAGATTTCCACCTGTTTCGGTCTCTTCAGAATTCTTTAGGCAGTGTCAGGTCAACATCACGAGAGGACTGCCAAAAATACTTGACGCGTTTTTTGATCAGAAGCCCCAAAATTTCTATAGCAATGGGATCATGTCCCTACCTATAAGATGGCAAAAAGTTATCAAACAAAATGGTACCTACATACTTTAGGTAAATGTAAATAAACTATATTAAAAAATGTTTTAATTTTCATATAAAATGCGAAGAAACTTTCTCCTCAACCTATTATATAAAATTGTGGACAGCTATTTACAAGATTTGAATATTAAAATTCTATACAATAAATACTAAGTCTTAAATGTATTTCCATACTTTGCGCTTTCTCATAAATGTGGAACTTATTCCAATGGATGAAAAAACGGGATAGCAAGATTCATAATCAATGTAGAGCGAGCGAACAGGGAATATTTGTGATTTGTGTTTAGTCTGTTATGTCTGTGACCTATATAAATAGTTATTTTTCCATAAACATTCACTACTGATACCTTGTATCCAACCAAAACCAAACCAAACTCCTACAAAAAGAAACTCCTTTTTGACAGAAATCGAATTATTTTATTTGGTTTGTTTTTTATTTTCGTGAATTCTAATTTGTTATTATAATAGATTCCTATCGGCTTTTATTTGAATTTTTGAGAAATGCTTCAATATCGCTGTTACGTGAGAAGATGCCCGTCGCCGATTTTGGCTGGATTACTGTATTGTCGAGTCATTGTCTATGAAATGACCTAGAAAGAAAAAGTTAGGTTACTAAACTGAAATTGTGACTGCAATGTATAAATTTCTTTGCATTGTACTTATCTTGTATCATAATGGAGTATGTACTTACCATAGGGTACGTCATTGTTTGTTTTTGACTGACTAAATTTAGTATCCATTTACATATTTAGTAAATAGTAAGAATTTAAATTGTATTGGTATTCACGCTACAGGCCACAACTACAGGCGAGCGGCATTGTTGATGCGCATGACATTACGTATCTGTCAATGTCACAGTGACAGGTGGTTGGCATGCGGCGCTTGCGTCGCGGACAAAGAACAAAAACTTTTTGGCCGTAGAGTCTATTTAAATTTTACTTTTTTTATGGCCCTACATACTGGCTATGAAACCGTTGTCCGCTCGATGATGCTGTGGTGCCTATTGTTGTATATTGAATGACGTTCATAAGTGTTTGTGAAAACCTAAATTGAATACACGTATTTGATTTGATTTTGATTTTGAGGAAAAATGGTGAAATTGGCCAACTCCAGAACTTCGAAATATGGCTAAAGTTACTTAAACCTCATAATTCAACACTGTTTTCACTGCCAAAGAAAACTCTGTTATTTAAAAAGTAAGTAGTATATTGTAGTTTAAGTTTTTAACAAGGTTATAATGTTGATATTTAATTTTGTGCCATGTTATCCATTTCCTTTCACCTTTACTTTTCATGGATTAGCAATTAGACTTCTACATCTCCCCTATTTTTTCGTTAATGGTTCAAAAGTGAGAATATCAGTAAATTGCCGTTTTACATAAATTATACCTAATGCTTAATTGTGAGCTTTCATAAAATATAATTATTAGACAACACCTTTCCTCACCGCTCCCTTTGACTGTGACCATTATATTAAAATACTTAACATTCCTATTCACATTTTCCAGGTATTTTGAGGAATGATCAATCAAGATTATGATCAAGAATACCCTGAGACCCTACTAAGGTAATCGTTTTTAATTGAAAGTATACTATATTATTGTAAACTTAATTTGGTTTGTTCGAAGCGTTCGAAGAGTGCTTACCACGGTTGACCTGAGGATGGACGGCCCCTCGAGACCGATATTCATTAACGATCATCTCGCACCCCATAATAAACGGCTGTACGGCCGTGTTCGTCACCTTGGAAAGGAATCTGGATATAAGTTTATCTGACCAAGAGATGGCAAAATATTTATAAGAAAAAGTGATACCACGAAGATTATGTTAATTACTAGTGAAAGAGACCTCGACAAATTAAAGTGACTGTCACCTTTACATATTTTTTATAAAATGCATTTCTTTGTCATTGTTGCTGTAAATGTATTATCTTTATCATATGAATGTACCTGGGAATATTCCGTATGTGGTGTGAAGCATTTGTTCCTTTGTCTATGTATAATAATCTATACAATACATCTAAAAATGTTAAACTGTCAGGATATTTGTGCATTGCATTTATATGTGTGTAGTGTTGTTTACAAGTGTTATAAGTTCACGGGTTATTATTCTTGCCGATTATACAGCCTTAAACAGATGTTTACAGTTAATTTTGGTAACTTTCTAGCTATTCAAAACATTTTTAAAAGCATATTATGTGTTAGAAACAATAAATGGTCCTATTCATATATTTATAATAATTTTCGTTACGAGACACAAACAAAACTCCTATATTTCCTTATTACTTGCCAATTTATTAATAATTATTATTGTCGCGGCAATAACTAAAACACCATACAAGTACTTCTCGAAACTTTCTCGTATTTCTCTCATTTAATCGAAACATTGAACACCTTATAAGAAACGGCAAAAACATTTTAATACCGCGATCTATTTTACCTGCAGAGACATCTAGTGAGATTTTGTGGAACCTTATACTACTTCCATACAAAACGGCACTTAGTTGTTTTGTACATGCCGCCACCCAAAGAACCTAGTTCTTTAACAAAACAAAAGAAAAATATATTACTATTGACAAATCATATATGTATCTCCTACAGTATACTCTACAACATGATGGCTCTGTAACAATTAGCTATGCAACACTAAACTTAATACAGACTAATACTAGACAACAATGAAATTGTACAATCAGAAAGATCGTAACAAGAATGTAAACAGAAATAGAAGAAAAAAGGCATCTCCTAACTTATTCTCTACTAAAAATACACAATTTTTTAAAAACAGCAAGTGTCCTGGCGTTAAAGGTAATGGATCATTTGGATTGTCGCCAATGTAAGATAGGGGACGCGAGTTCAGGCATGCCTCTATCTGTGTCAGCACTGTCGACAGCTCCTCGAAAGTAAGGGTGGAATCTCCGATGACTTTCTTTAAATGTGTCTTAGTAGAGCGAACTCCGGCCTCCCACAGTCCTCCAAAATTAGGAGCCAGTGGGGGAATGAAGTGCCAATTTGTACCCTCATTCACCAGTAATTGGCTCAACTCATCTAGTAACTGAGATGTGGCTCTATTAAACATCTCACTAAGCTCTTTACTTGCACCGACAAAATTCGTTCCATTGTCGCTATACAAGTCTCTACAATGGCCTCTTCTCGACACAAATCTTCTAAAAGCAGCAATGAATCCTTGCGATGACGAATCTGACAATGCCTCAAGGTGAATAGCTTTAGTGGACATACAAATAAAAAGGCAGATATAACCTTTGTAAGATTTTGACCCTCTACCTGGTGAAAATCTAATATTAATATAACCCGTAAAGTCTACTCCAGAAACTTCGAATGGACGAGCTGGCTTGACTCTATCCTCTGGCAGTTCGCCCATTAATTGAATTTTCATTTGACGTGAGTATCTGGTGCAAGTCACACATTGCCTATAGCATTTCTTTGTTAACTCTCTCGCTCGTATAATCCAGTATTTGGATCTCAATAAGTTCAACATTAATTGTGGCCCACCATGAAGTGTTTTCAAATGTGCCTCCGCAACTATCAACTTAGTGAGATGACTCTCACTAGGCAAGATAATTGGATGCTTTGTATCAAACTCTACTTGAGCCTGTTGAAGTCGACCACCTACTCTTAAAATCCCATTCTCGGTAAGAACAGGGTTAAGAGAATGAAGTTGGCTCTTTTTTGTGATCACTCAATTTGTCATCAATTGTTGTATTTCAGCCTTGAAGTAGAATCGCTGAGTTTCTCTTATACAGGCAAGTAATGTATCGTTTATATCTTTTATTGTAATATATTTATTTAATGTGTCTCTTTTATTTTTAGGTTTCTTCAGATTCAAGAATTTCTTGCAGTACGACAGAACTCTCAACGCTCTATGTAATGACGAAAATCTTAGCCATATGAAGTCTTCTTTCTCTATTATCGCTGCTAAAACTTTCAACGGTCTCTCCTCTTCTTTTGTCTCAAACTCAATAGTTGTAGTAGCAGTATTGTATGTGTCATTCTTCAGCAGCCACTCAGGTCCTTGCCACCAAAGATCATGGTTCGACAATTCAGATGTTGAAATACCACGCGAGGCGCAGTCCGCAGGATTTTTATGTGTTCTGACGTGGCCCCACTGTTCACGATTTAAAATTGTCAATATCTCTGATACACGATTACACACGAAAGTGTTCTATCGACTTGGTTCTCCTCGCAGCCATGCTAAAACAATAGTAGAGTCTGTCCATGCAAACAAATTTGATTTTTCTATCTGCATAACTTGAGCAACTTCATTTAATAATTTTGTACCCAGTAGAGCAGCACACAACTCGAGTCTCGGTATTGAAATCTTCTTTTCTACAGGCGAAACCTTAGTTTTAGCAGTTATTAAATTCACACACTTTTGTCCATTCTTATTTCTTACTTTTAGATAAATAGCAGCTGCATACGCCGCCTCGGATGCATCTTTAAACGCGTGAAGCTCTACACAATCTTCCCTTTTGCAGTTTAGCCACCTCGGTATAGAAACAGTATCAAGCTTGTTCAGCTCATTTCTAAACTTAATCCATTCGTCTAACAAGTCGGGGGTGAGATTTTCATCCCAATTCAATCCAGACTTCCACAACGTTTGTATAAATATCTTCGCATTTATAATGATAGGTGCGAGCCAACCCATGGGGTCGTACAGCCTTGCTATATCCGATAATACTTTTTTCTTGGAAATAGAGTCGTCGGTCGTTCCTCGGACCTGAACGGAATAATCGAAATTATCAGTATTTTTGTTCCAGCAAACACCTAAAATTTTAACTGTTTCGTTCGCCTTAATTTTCACTTCATTATTTAATCTCGTACTCTTTTGCTCTATATATGTTAACAGATTTTTATTGTTGCTGCACCACTTTTGTAATGTGAAACCTCCGGCTTTCATTAATTCTGTCATTTGTTGAACTATTTCCTTAGCTTCTTCCTCCGTTTGGCAACCGGTAAGCAGGTCATCCATGTAAAAATCGTTTAACGTTATGTCAGCCGCTAAGGGATATTTGTGCTGTTCGTCTCTCGCTACTTGTTGAAGCGTCTTAACGGCTAGGTAGTGTGCACACGCCGTACCGAATGTTAATCTCAGCATTCTATAATGTTGTATGGGATCATTATAGTTTGGTCTCCATAAGATTCTCTGAAAATCTGTATCTAGGTTGTTGACAAGGACTTGCCTATACATTTGAACTAAATCACCAACAATACAGATTTCATGGCGTCTCCATCTCATAAGGATATGTCGTAAGTCTTGCTGAATTTTAGGTCCAACAAGTAAATTGTCGTTCAGAGAGACATTATTAACTCCCTTGCATGACGCGTCGAAGACAACCCTAGTTTTCGTGGTTTCCTTATCCTCGCGGAAAACCGCATGGTGAGGAAGGTATACAACATTCGGATTATTAATCTCTTTCTCATCTGTGATTTGCTCTAAATGATTTTGCTCGATGTAATCATCCATTACTTGCTTGTAATCTTGATAGATCTCTTTATTTCTCAGTAGTCTCTTCTCTAGTAGTTTAAATCTCCGTAAGGCTATCTCATTAGATTTCCCTTTCAGGCACTCAGGACTAGCACTTTTAAAAGGTAAGCGTGCTATGTAGCGTCCGTTTGAACTTCTCATTGTAGTTTCATCGTAAATTTCTTCACATCTCAGCTCTTCTCGTGTTAGTTTTTTCTCAATACTCTCCGGTTCTCGTACTACTTCCCAAAATTGCTTAAGAAGTTGATTCTCCTTGACTTGAAGGTGTAGAGTTACCAGGCGTGGGTTTGAAGATTGACTGCTTTGGACCCTTCCAGATAGTATCCAGCCAAGGGTGGTGTTCTGGGCGATAGCTCCCGTCATAGAGGGATGTTTAATAAGACCAGGTAAGATAATATCACTATAAACATCTACTCCTAATATAATATCAATTTTTCCAGGTAAGCCGTACTTAGGATCAGCTAAAGGTAAAGTATTTAATACAGACCAATCTTTAATTTCAGTCTTCCGTGAAGGAAGGAATGACGTAAGTTTACTCAACACATATGCTTTAACCTCTGTAGAATACTCAGAATTATGTATAGACTCTATTTTAAATGTAACCATGTTCTTCGTTTTAGTTTGACCTTCACCAACTCCAGATACTACGCCGCTGATAGGCACTCTCTTAAGACGTAAGTATTGTGTTGTTCTCTCAGTGATAAAGGAAGCTTCAGAACCTTGGTCTACAAGTGCTCTCACGACCTGTGTGTAGCCATTTGCAGATTAGATTTTGACCAAAACAGTGGCCAATAACATATCACTCGCGTTACTCTTTGTTGCATAATGTGCTACCATTTTTGCCTCTTGTTGCTGACTCTGTACTGTAAAGTCGCATCTCTCCGTTGTAGTAGATTTCAGGTGGCTTGAATCGTGACTCAGATCTCTCTCGTAATGAAGTAACGTATGGTGTCTTTTGCCACATTTATAACAGCTCTTAGCATTTTTACATTGTTTTACTGTATGTGAAGATAAAAGGCAATTGAAACATAACCTGTTTGATTTCACAAACTCAGTTCTCTCTTCAGGGCATTGTTTCTCAAAAGTTTTACATTGAAAAAGTAAATGTTTTCCATTACAACACGTACATGAAACATTTGCTAATGGTTTTTTCTCGTCGTTTACACCTGAATGATATGACTTTGGCTTAATAACTGGCTTAGTGGTGGTCGGGTATTTCGGTGTTTCTATCATCTCTAGGGTGCGGAATCTCGCCTCGAGGAACATCATGAGTGCACTCCACGTAGGTAAGTCATTCAATTGTGATTGATTTAACTCCCACTGTTTTCTAGTCTCATTGTCCAATTTTGATATGATTAGATAATTTATAATTGGATCCCAACCCTTTGTATCAATACCCAAGTTGTTCAAAGAATTTAAGCAAGCCGAAGTTGTATCAAGTATTTGCTTAATAGAATTTGCAGACTCATTCGTTAGATTCCGTTGTGAAAATAAACGTTTCATAATTTCATTCATATTGTACCGTTTATTATTGTATCGTCGCGTCAATTGAGCCCAAGCCTCACTAAAGTTTGACTCAGTAGTAGCAAAATTTCTGATAAGTTTTTCAGGTTCACCCGACAGACTACTTTTCAAGTAGTGTAGCTTTTGCACCTCACTTAAATTATGATTATTATGGATTAAGGAAATAAACATATCGTTAAATGTTTGCCACTCTTCATATTGTCCAGTAAATTTTGGCAATTGTATTTGAGGTAGCTTCTCCTCACAACTCGATGACTGCTGCGTAACGGGCGACGAAGACGATACAGTGGTAGCCTGGCTATGGGTTAGTAAATCGTCTTTCAATTTTGTTTTAAACTGTAAATAGGTATCTTCTACAGTAGAAAACACATCTTCGCAAAAATACGATAACTTAACCTTCTCATCCTTCTTAATTAAACCAGCGAGTTTATAGTGATTCTCCATAAATGCATTCCACAATCTCCCTAAATTCTCCTTTCGTGCTTTATAATATACGAAGGTGATAATCTATCATGCGGTGACTTTTTATAGTTTCGATAGGATATATTTATGCGCTCTCAAATATCCTCTTGTTTTTGTATAAGTTCCATTGCCATGATGAAGTTTATTTATATTCAAATCACTTGCAAGAAACTGATTGCAAAATTGCACAAATGTTCTAAACCAAAGTCCAATGGCCAAAATGTTTTGGTATTTTCTAAGTCCAAAAATACTCCACAGTCTATGTTAATATTGCTCCGAATTATTTCTAAGTCTTGACAAGAGTAAATTTTATAAGTCCACAAAACGCGCCACAGACTTTGTTTAAAACCACTTGAATTTATTCTAAGTCTCAAAATCACTTCGATGAAATTATTATAAGTGTTTTCGTTTAGCGTCAGAACCTATCTTTAAATTCACTTTACTCACAGTAAATGTTTCGCATTCCATACACTTAGTAGATTTCACTGTAACTCACCGCACTGCAGTCCAAGTCCCGCATTCCACACACTTAGAATTATTTTCTACTCACGCGCACACTAACTCTTTATTTGAAAAACTCCCTGGTTTCGGCACCAAAATGTCGCGGCAATAACTAAAACACCATACAAGTACTTCTCGAAACTTTCTCGTATTTCTCTCATTTAATCGAAACATTGAACACCTTATAAGAAACGGCAAAAACATTTTAATACCGCGATCTATTTTACCTGCAGAGACATCTAGTGTGATTTTGTGGAACCTTATACTACGTCCATACAAAACGGCACTTAGTTGTTTTGTACAATTATGCTTGACAATAACTTAAGCATTTTTTATCAGAACGTGAGAGGCTTGCGAACAAAATCCCATGAATTCTTGTGTAATGTCCTACATCATGATTTCGATATAATATGTATCACAGTCATCACAGTCCGTAACAGTCCACTGCAGGACTAAGGGCCTCTCCCACGAAAGGGGAGGTTATTGCCATAATCTCCACGCTTGGCAGGCGGGTTGGAGATCGCAGTGTTTAAATATAATAATGGAAAATGCTGCTGCCCATTTTCCAGACTACGGAGACTCTTGATCTTTTGCCTCGAAAACATTAGTCGCCTTGTACGACACCCATGAATGTAAGGGGTTGGTGCTGCTATTCTACTCTGCCGGACACCACACGGCAAAGCCATGCCAAGCCAAGCCATGTATCACAGAGTCATGGCTAAATGACTCATTTTACAGCTCAGAATACTTCGATGGTAGGTATGACGTGTTCCGTTGCGATCGAGATTCGGAAAAATGTGGGTATAACCGTGGCGGCGGAGTGATCGTGGCGGTGCGCAGCGAATTGTGTGCCACCGCCCGCACTGAATGGAATGCGCCTGCGCCGGCCGAACAACTATGGATAAGTATACCTATACAAAGGCGATCGGACTCTTCTTACCGTGACAGTAATTCAGCTCGCGTTGCGCCCTTACACTTACATATAGGCTGTACCTATATACCTCATAGCGATGGGCATGAACAGATGTTGACTTCTTTCTATAATACGACTACCGAACTAATAAACTCACTAAATGACGATACCTTCCTTGTCCTGGGCGACTTTAACGTAACAAACGCGAATGTATGTCAATGTACGAATGTAACTCAACAGTATGTCCATACATCCCACAAATGACACGCTAGCGCAGCTAACGACGGAGTTTATGAGCCTGTCATCATTGTACCAATATAATGCTGAGTATAATGTAAACAATAGATTATTGGACTTAGTATTCTGTAACTTACACATTACTCCTCTTACTAACACATCACCGTTGGTCCCGGAGGATGCCCACCATAAGCCTATTAGCTTTGATCTACCATTATGTCCTCCCACTAATCTTATATCAAACAATACTAGAATCAAAATGTTTTTCAAAGCGGATTACGATTCAATAAAACATGGACTAAACTCTGTGAACTGGGAGGATGAGTTTTCTTCTATGGAGAGTCTGGATAGAATGATTGACTATTTTTATAATATCCTGAACAAGTTGATTGAAGACTTTGTACCCAGTCGAAACTTACGCTCTAATAGTAAATATCCACCGTGGTATACTAGGCCACTCATAAAACTAAACAACGAAAAATGTAAATTTCATAGGAAGTGGAAGGTTTATGGTAATAATGACGATTAACAAACATTCTCTATGTTAAGAAAGCGTTTGAAGAAAATGGAATCTGAGAGTTACATAAATTACATACAGGAATCGGAAGCGAAAATGTTACAAAATCCGAAATATTTTTGGACTTATGTCAAGAGTAAAAAGCAGTCGGGAAACATACCTAACAAAATGACCTATAGCGGCAGAACTCTTACATCCGGAAATGAAATATGCGAAGCCTTCAATCAATATTTTCAGTCAGTCTTCGTTCGACCCAGTAACCCCCCCAATTTTGAACTATTTAACGAGACCATGGCCCATCACTCCACAGTTGACATCCACTCAGCCTATACAGGGTGTTACGTAATACATATATAAAGCCGAAAGGGTGTTAAAGTATAGCTTGCAAAGAGTACACTAGCGACTTCAAATTATCCGGACATTGAATTTTAATTTTCATTAAAAAATCTTCGTTTTTAAAGAAAAATAATTATATCGACTACGTTGAAGCGCAGCTCTATTTCAAGTGAACAACTAAATCGAATGAACGAACACGACACGAAGGTAGGTAAATTTTGTCAATGGAAGCCGCGCCTTAGATCAAAGGCACCGCCACAGGCCGGCTCGCCTCGGCCCGTGGCGGGGCGGGGCGTTTGTCGGCGGTTGATTAACCTATTACAACTGATTTCTAGAGATGCGGTCTTTCGTTTTTAAAATGTCATTATCGACATTGAAAAAGAAAAAGTTCGATAGTCATTTTCTCGCTAACTATTCCACGCAAGAAAAAATTTTTCAAGAATAATCTTTTTTAAAAAAAAAAGTGCCTGTCAGAATCAATTTATTCTTACTGTTTATGAAGGATGATAATGTACCACTTGTTAATTAATCATAATATCACAGAAATTCTAAAGCATTTCAGAACAGGAGTTCGAAACATAACATAAACATAGTTTATTTTGCAACCAATGCCATATTAAAAGTGAATTTTCTCAAAATAACCATTAATGGTCAATTGTGCAGATTATTAGAAAAACATCTACATTTTATTAGCTTTCTAACAAGGTATGAAACACTTCAATAACTTGATCAGTGGCAGAAAAATCTTAATGACAAAGAGAGAATTGGTGTTATGTCAAAATGCATTTGGGGAAAAATACGCATCACTTTTAAATGAAACTATTGCTATTATCAAAAATTCTTTATTTTAATTTAAAAATCATACATGTATCTCTCACACTAAAGTTCATTTTCCACATCATCATCATCATCATCATCATCATCATCATCACAGCCCGTAACAGTCCACTGCAGGACTTAGGGCCTCTCCCACGAAAGGGAAGGTTATTGCCATAATCTCCACGCTTGGCAGGCGGGTTGGAGATCGCAGTGTTTAAATATAATAATGGAAAATGCTGCTGCCCATTTTCCAGACTACGGAGACTCTTGATCTTTTGCCTCGAAAACATTAGTCGCCTTGTACGACACCCATGAATGTAAGGGGTTGGTGCTCCTATTCTACTCTGCCGGACACCACACGGCCTTTTCTACATGGCTTCCACCATTACGTACGTAAGTACGCATACGCTTACATAAATGTGTTTTTACTACGCGGCTCGTCAAATTACTTTTAATTTTATCAGCTGCACTGCATATCCGCCGTGTCAGTTCTTCTACTCATCCCACAGGACCCAAAAGTTCATCGTATACGAGGCTCTTCATATGACCCCAAACATAAAAATCCATTGGAGTGATGTCAGGGCTCCTTGCCGGCCACGGAATGGGTCCTCCTCTTCCAATCCATCTGTTGGGATAGTTATTATCGAGCCATTCCCGCGAGCATGTGTTGCGATGCAATTGCGAAAGCCATAGCATAACAGCATGTCAGCGTATTCTTCATTTGAATATTCATGTCGGTTCGAAGCCATATCGATCAGTCCTTTTTACACGCCAAGTTGCCGAGAAAACGATCACAGAGTCCAATTCACTTGCCAAGTCATAAATTATTTACTAGATCAGGTCCGTTTAACAGAAGCCGAGTCAATATTTTCGCAGATTTAAAATGTAGAGGTAGACAAGAAGTTAACTGTTCGAATCGCACAAGCTGACCTAGTGGACCTAAGCAATAAACAGTATTCGTTACCTGACTAAAAAACAACGTACCATGTGATAACCTCGTCTATTAATGGTGTCATCTCGCTCATACTTAACCTAAGTGCGATGGAGACGGTAAGATAATGTGTTGCCGACGTCACAGGCACGTAACGAAACCCCAATCCATTTGCTATTGTTCTCTGTCCCTACAATTGCATTCTTAGAATTGTACACCCGGTTCGTTTCTAATCGTGATTTTCTGAGAATAATACGACTTAGTTATGATTGTTCTACATTATTAGAAAGCTAATAAAATGTAGATGTTTTTCTAATAATCTGCACAATTGACCATTAATGGTTATTTTGAGAAAATTCACTTTTAATATGGCATTTGTTGCAAAATAAACTATGTTTATGTTATGTTTCGAACTCCTGTTCTGAAATGCTTTAGAATTTCTGTGATATTATGATTAATTAACAAGTGCTACATTATCATCCTTCATAAACAGTAAGAATAAATTGAATCTGAAAGGCACTTTTAAAAAAAAAAAGATCAAACTTGAAAAAATAATTATTGCGATTAAAAACTTAAATATCAAATATCTCAAAAATGGTTCACTTTTGCATAACACATTATAGGGTTCAATCAATTCCAAATAACAGTACCTACACCCCCCTGAGACGGTAGCATCTAATTACCAGTAACCCTGTATTTAAACATCGAAAAGTGTAAAATAATAAAATATACAAGAAAGACTAAACCAATACTTTTTAATTACACTCTTCAGAATAACACATTAGAACGAGTTAGAAGTATTCGAGATCTTGGGATTATTATGGACGATAAAGTGTCATTTAACTTACATATAGATCATATAATACAAAAAGCATTTAGAAGCTTGGGATTTATCTAGAGAGTCAGTAAGCTATTTAATAAGACGTTAACTTTTAAAATTTTATACACTGCTTACGTTAGATCTTTCTTAGACTTTGGGAGTGTTATATGGAACCCTAACTATCAATGTCATATTGATAGAATAGAAAGAGTCAAAAAAAATTTGTTAGGTATCTTAATTATCGTAATCATAGTTACGAGTCCTATACGAAATCCCTTGTTAGGTATAAAATGTTGTCTCTTTCTGACTGGCGAAAACAGTTTGACATTATTTTTGTCTCAAAAGTAATAAATTCCCAAATTGACTCTCCCAGTCTGCTTTCCAGAATTCACCTCAACACAAGAATTCGTTTGCCTGTTAGACTCTCACGTCAAAAACCAAATATTTTCACACCCCCTTTTCTTAAAAAAACCTATACACGTAATAGTTTTGTGTCTCGTAGCCTTAACTTATACAATAAAGAATTGTCAAATGTAAATATATTTAACACTTCTAAACAAAAGTTGTGTGACTCACTTTTCAATATTTTACTCACCTGTTGAAAGCGCACATATTATTATGTTTCTGTTTTTCGAATATGTAACAAGTACATTATCTGCCTCTTGTTATGCTGTTGTACAGCTTGAACTCTCTGGCACACCCAGGTACTTTAGTTATGTTAGTTTGCTCTTTTAACATGTCATGGCTCAAATAAGTTAAATTTCTTTTATTTTTTGATATTCGGCACTATAGGTCGATAAACTGAAATCATTTTTTTATTGTAACTACCACTGTAAAATGACTGTTTGTGCCAAAATAAAAGAGCAAAATATATATATATATATATATATATATATATATATATGTGTGGAGCATGAAATTGCATTTTGCTTTATGTATTCGCCATTGGTTGTTTATATTGGGCTAAGGAGCCTCACTGGTATTAAGTGCATTTATTAAATGTGTAAACACTTCCTAAAAAAATTGTATATTTATTGACTGTGTTGTCGTTTAAATTATTTCTCACAGAAAAAATAATTGGCCCTTGTAATAAGTTAGACTTATTTGGATATAAGTACCTATCTACATATTTTTACCTGTATCAAAACATGAATTTTTATTAGGTAATTATAAGCATAGGGCAAATAAGACTTCTATATGGCCAAACTATTATTTGAAGTGAACTATTATTTGTTCGAGCCTACAAATTATTTTTGCATTTGATAGCACATACCCCCCTGATAATGGTAATCTACAGGTGTTGGTTTGCACTGGTATATTGGTACTACAATGACATTAAAGCTCCATTATTGACTTTTACTTTCAGGTAGACGGTGTTGAACACAACTCGAGAACATTTTGTGATCCTGCGGTGATTATTTTAATTTGAGAGGCGCTTTACTATTACTTTGTAATTATTTTCTAGACAAATTATATGTATGTTAATTATGTGCCATTTGTGTTTTCTATAATAAAAGTATTGGAAATCAGTAATAATAAAGTACAATATGAAAATCGAGAATATGCAATCGATGTCACATCCCTAGCCAAATCGCAATCGATAGATTGGTCATGGCGTTATGAGCGCAGCACTAGCACTTGTCAAAATTGTTATGTCAAACTATACGTCAAAACCGATGCTGGCGGTTTTCTCTACGACGTTCGTGTCTCTATGGACGTTTCTTATCTGCCGTAGGTAATATATTGCCGTGGGTATATATATCTGTGGTTTAAATCATTGTCGGTATCTGTGTGTTCATCTATGATTTTTATTTTATTTACTGCTTCTTTTTATATGCAAAAATATTAAATCGTTTCATTATGCAGTTTATAATCCCACTCTGGGCTAGGTCTCGATCTGACATCCTTTATTAGACGCGATCATTTTTGTTATGTTTTGGGGCCAAATAATTTTCCTCTTGCCTCCCAATACGAAGGTACAAT
Organism: Blastobasis adustella; assembly: GCA_907269095.1. Taxonomy (NCBI): domain Eukaryota; kingdom Metazoa; phylum Arthropoda; class Insecta; order Lepidoptera; family Blastobasidae; genus Blastobasis; species Blastobasis adustella. The sequence continues at coordinate 9,007,053 of OU026132.1, forward strand.
GCTCAATTCTGTTACTTCTTTATCTTTCGTTTGCACTATTTTAAAAGACATTTTTATGAAAGAATAATATAAATTTAAAACTTTTAATTCGCGCCAAATTGGTCGCGAACTGTGCGGTTCCAAAGGAACTTTTTCCCACGCACACTATGGTTGTGGATTGAACTACCTGAAGAGGTTTTCCCTGGAGAGTAAAACATGAAGTTCTTCGAGAAAAGGTAAAAACGTTTTTAAGGGGTCGGCAACGCGTGGGTGGTTACCATCGGAATATCGAATGACATCTGAAACGTCACTTGTCATATGAGAAATGTCAGTTGTCAAAGTCATCTGTCATACTGACTAGTCTAGTTGATCGGTGGTCGAGTCGTTCGATGTTCCGTGGTAGGGGAAACGGCTATATATATCGAAGCTGTCGCAAATATCGGGGACTTATTCCCCTGTGACTGGGAGGCAAAGTGAACGTGCTTACATGTGCACTGTGAATAATCTAGTTGTAACAAATTAGTTGGTGAACAATATATTATTGAACTGTATTCTGGTTGGTTTTATTACATATATATCGTCTATAATAAAATTACCGAATAGTCCTATATTACTGAATTGTAAGTGGTTTGTGATGTTTTGCAGAGGATCCCTAAAACTATGAAATTGTTATTAAAAAATAATGCGTTTAAGTAGTTGTCATAAATGGTTTTAGCGCTAATGTGTCTTTGTGTGAATGGCAATAAAGCTGATCGGCAAATTCGGATCGGTTCTCCTTTTCTGCTTCCTTTGTTATTTTTCTGACGTTGGTAATATCGAAAAAAGTGCCTCCTGAAAAATATTGTTCGACGACTTCAATTATGTAATGAAATACTCTTACGAAGTTATTATAAACTAAGGTTTAAGATACCTGTAGTATAGATGTGTGTGTCCCTGCGTGCCTTTAGCAGTAGGCTACCAGGGTCCTCGATATACCTTCCGATATTATTCTTACTGGGCATTGTGTCATAAGCAGAAAGCGCTCCCTCTTCGAGGCCACCCGCAGGCGCTCTTGGTGGCAGCCGCATCATGTTAAGCATGTAAGGTCTTGCAATACATGGCTCATAGATTCGCGGTTTCGCAGAAGCGCGCGGCGGGTGGCACTATGTAAGTACCAACATACTTATTTTAACTAGAATTATGTTTCGATTAAATTCATTTGTTCATAAAACAGACAATGAATGGGTATTTACATTGAAATAAGAAGAGGAAAATAAACATAAAAAAGCTCAATTCATACGCAAAAAATCATTACGCAAAAAATGTCGTCCACAATGCTGCCCCCGGGAATTGTGCCCATAAACCTGTAAAGCACCTTATTCACTGACCGAGGAACGAACCAGCTCTTCGGTCACCTGTAGTGTCTTTTGCTCTATTATTTATTTTTCTTAAGAAGATATAACCTGTCACGTGTCACTGGTTGCGCGTAAGAGATACTTACGACATAGTTTCACGAGTCGCTTGCTCACGTAGCTTTTTCCCAAATCAGGCTTCTCCTTGCTTCGGCATGTTCGTTGAGTGAAGACAAGGAAAACGTCGATCCAGGTGGAGCCATAATACGGCCAGAGGATGACGAGGAGGATTTTTACACCTTTTTTAGGGTTTTTAGCTAAAGGGTGTATACCAAAAGTAGGTATATGATGTGTCTTTAAAAGGGATTGAAATTTTTGAATTCATTTCCTGAGATCGGTGGCAAATCGATGTCTTCGGAGCTTGCTCCATTATTTTTCACGAACCGAGCTATTGACTCGATCTTTTTTGGTTTTAGTCAATTTTCTACGTATGTTTGTTTGAATTGACGTGAATTTTCGTAAATCGTTTGCACGATTTCCGTACGTTCTTGTATCGTGAAAACGCTCTATGATTAATTTTGCATGTGTCAAAATGACGTAGGTATGTCATTTTCAGTATTTCAAATATTGAAAGTAGTTCAAATCCTATCGATCCTAATCAAACAATCGCGCATATACAGCGCACATCCCGTCTCGTAGCTAGACATGACCAGACCTTACCTAAAATTAACGGAGAATCCCAGTGGTCCCAGTAGCAGTGGTTACACTATCCATCACATGATCTGGTGAGAGCGTTCCTATTATTTTTCGAGTTCCCCAACCTATTGATATCGATGTTTAGGATACACATAGCAACAATTTGATATTACTATATTATCTGGGGACTCTATTCATAGAATTAAATACTTTATATATATTTGTGTACAGAAGACAGCACCTCAACCTACCCTGTTTAGAGTTTGAACCGTCTCCGGTTTTCACGCGGATCCATAGCGATGATATCTCATCATATACTGGGCGGGTAGCTTGATGTGCTGCTAGTTGTATCTAATTAAACATAGTTTTACCAGCTGGCTTTTAACAGTAACGCGACACTTGCTCTGGCTGGACGTCACCTTGTGCAAATCTAATTTATTTTCAGTTACTTAACTATAACTTTTTAGTCACAGAGAAAGATTTTATAAAAGAAAAATAATTGACGCTTAGAGGGATCCCAAACTAAAAACAACAAGAATTAATCTGACTATGCAAATATCGATTCTTTTTAATTATGTCCTAAACCATACAGTACCGCTATAGCTAATAATAGGTTACTGATATCTTAACTAACTGCCTAAGCAAACTTGCTCCACAGCTGTACCAATCCACAATATTACAAACAGAAACATGCGTTCCACAATACAGCAAAACTACTATTATTATTTAAAAAAACCGTACACCATAAATAAAGTATCAGGTCTTCAAACGAAATGCAATAAACACAGGAAAGAAATCGACAAAAAATTGTTTAAGAACTCTGACCGGTCACTTGAAAACAATAAGAGCACATTTGTAGACTAGCCCACGTCAGCGGAACAGTTAGTCTGTCAATGTTTCACCAACACAATCGTTGGACCATTAACTTTAAATCCACAGAACATTTGCTGTATGAACTATTCGCCAACTAACGTTTCCCCCACAATCATTTATTTGGACAAGACATTAAATTTATCTGTCAGTACATAGATACTAGGTATTTTTTTTATGTCATACGGTAGGCAAACAGGCAAGCGGGCCACCTGATGGAAAGTCATAGCGTCCTGGAACTGAATGGGTGACTGTTTCGTACTTTAAGACTAGTCGAACTTCAGCAGCGCCACGAATTCGAAACATCTTACGTTAAGTGTGCGAAATGCCAACGATATAAGGCGAAGCGATGATGACCAAGGTCTACTGCTAGGGACCGAAGACTAATTAAACAGTTTTGGGAGCTAAGTGGCATCCCGGGTCGGTATATTATTTTGAAATAAAGTATTTTGTATGTTGGTAAACACATTATCTTACAAAACAACGTTCCGTTCCATTCAGGTATAACACCAGCCAGAAATACTTCTGCAAGTGTGTATGTAGGTCATATCAGCTAAAACCAGGTACGGCGTCGCCATTGTCGGTGGTTCCGTCGTATGTACTTATATTTTGAGCAACCAAGCCCAGTGGTTGTCACGGGTCTCACCCAAAGAGCTGGTTTGCTCCGGATATAGCATCAGACGTGGGAGTTGTTGATTTAAGGCGACACCAGACCTCGTCCTCCACTGATTTGCGCCACCTCCAGCCCGAGATACCAGTGTGTACGTAGATGCTAAGAGGAGTGAAGGGCTGTCGCAGTCAGGGATGGGAGCGAAAGGATTTGGAGCCAACAAGAATATCAGCATCAAGTCAGTTTGAAGGAGGATAGATACTATACTTGGTGTGTAATATATAGAGGAAAGATATTGACTGCTGTAATTGGTCCCTGGGAGAGCTTTGCTAGTTTGATCTTCGTGATTTGATGTCTTTCGATGTCCCGGCGTAATCTGAGTACCCGCAACCTTCATTCTTCTTTTGTTGCCCATCGAAGTCCTGTGGCAATCAGCTATTCTTCAACTCTTGTCTTTCTCCTATTCTTCTTTATTTTTCATCGATGTCCCGCCGTAATACGCGTACCCGTAACCTGCAGCTATTCTTCTTATATTTTTATATTTTCTACTTTCGTCCTGTCCCAAGCAGCGTACCCGTAATTTTCGGCTTTTGTTCTTATGTTGTCCATCGAAGTCCTGTCGCAACTGGCCTACACTATCAGCTATTCTTAAACGCTTGTCTTCCCGATATTCTTCTTAATTTTCCTTCGATATCCCGCCGTAATCTGCGTACCCGTAATTTTTGGCTATTCTTTTTATGTTATCCATCGAAGCCGTGTCGCACCTGAAGTCATAGCTATCGAGGGCTGCAAACTATGTTTTAGTGTCCGCTCTCCAATTGGAATCCAGTACCCACTCGAGAGTGAACATGTGGTTGTCTGTTGATCGGTCTTATAAGAAAGTCGCCGGATAACTTCCTAACTGGATCATTGCGTCTAATTTCTTCAATATAAAGTTGGCTTGTAGTTTGAACTTTGTTGAGGCGCTTGTGAGGTTTGAATTATGGTACTTATTGTAGTGGTTGTGAATGCAGTTCAAAGCTTATTCGTTGTCTGTACGAACAAATCTATCCTCTCGTCGATGGATTAGCTATTGGTTGTCTATGTTCGCATCTTGTTTTAATATTAATAGCAGAGCTGGGCGGAGTCCGTCTTTTCCTGTTATTCGCTACGTACGTCGCTAAGTCTCGACGCACTGCCTAGTGGTAGAATATTAGGTGGAAGTCTTCATTTATTTGATAATCGACGGTCTTATTGTACCCGTCTGATTTTCGTTTGCCATGTTCGGTTCGCCAGATGACGCACAGTGTCTTTGTCTAGTGGCTTTGTTCATGGAAATGGCCAGGCAATCGTTATTTATCTCTATTCCATTGGGCACCAGTCTACAAAAGTGCTCTTATTGTTTTCAAGTGCCCGGTCAGAGCTCTTAAACAATTTTTTGTCGATTTCTTTCCTGTGTTTATTGCGTTTCGTTTGAAGACCGGATACTTTAGTTATGGTGTACGGTTTTTTTAAGTTATGCTATGCGTTGTTAAGTAGGTAGTAGTTTTGCTGTATTGTGGAACGCATGTTTCTGTACGTTATATTGTGGATTGGTACAGCTGTGGAGCAAGCTTGCTTAGGCAGTTAGTTAAAATATCAGTAACCTATTATTAGCTATAGCGGTACTGTATGGTTTAGGACATAATTAAAAAGGATCGATATTTGCATAGACAGATTAATTCTTGTTGTTTTTAGTTTGGAATCCCTCTAAGAATCAATTATTTTTCTTTTATAAAATCTTTCTCTGTGACTAAAAAGTTATAGTTAAGTAACTGAAAATAAATTCGATTTGCACAAGGTGACGTCCAGCCAGAGCAAGCGTCACGCTACTGCTAAAAGCTGACTGGTAAAACTATGTTTAATTAGGTACAACAAGCAGCACATCAAGCTAACGCCCAGTATTTAATGAGCTATCATCGCTATGGATCCGCATGAAAACCGGAGACGGTTCAAACTCTAAACAGGGTAGGTTGAGGTGCTGTCTTCTGTACACAAATATATATAAAGTATTTAATTCTATGAATACGAGTCCCCAGATAATATAGTAATATCAAATTGTTGCTATGTGTATCCTAAACATCGATATCAATAGGTTGGGGAACTCGAAAAATAATAGGAACGCTCTCACCAGATCATGTGATGGATAGTGTAACCACTGCTATTGGGACCACTGGGATTCTCCGTTAAGTTTAGGTAAGGTCTGGTCATGTCTAGCTACGAAACGGGATATTGCGCTGTATATGCGGGATTGTTCGATTAGGATCGATAGGATTTGAACTACTTTCAACATTTGAAATACTGAAAATGACATACCTACGTCATTTAGACACATGCAAAATTAATCATAGAGCGTTTTCACGATACAAGAACGTACAGAAATCGTGAACACGTTTTACGAAAATTCACGTAAATCACAAACACACGTAGAAAATTGACTAAAACCAAAAAAGATGTAGCCGACCGTCAATAGTTCGGTCCGTGAAAAATAATGGAACATCGATTCGCCACCGATCTCAGCAAATGAATTAAAAAAATTTAATCCGTTTCAAAGACACATCTTATACCTACTTTTGGTATACACCCTTTAGCTAAAAACCCTAAAAAAGATGTAAAAATCCTCCTCGTCATCCTTTGGCCGTATTATGGCTCAATGTGGATCGACGTTTTACTTATCTTCACTCAACGAACATGCCGAAGCAAGGAGAAGCCTGACTTGGGAAAAAGCTACGTGAGCAAGCGACTCGTGAAGCTATGTCGTAAGTATCTCTTACGCGCAACCAGTGACACGTGAAAGGTTATTATATTATATATCTTGAGAAAAATAAATAATAGAGCAAAAGACACCACAGGTGACCGGAGAGCTGGTTCGTTCCTCGGTCAGTGAATAAGATGCTTTACAGCTCTCTGGGCACAATTCCCGGGGGCAGCATTGTGGACGACATTTTAAACTTTTAATGCGTATGAATTATTTCAATGTAAATACCCATTCATTGTCTGTTTTATGAACAAATGAGTTTAACCGAAACATAATTCCAGTTAAAATAAGTATGTTGGTACTTACATAGTGCCACCCGCCACGCGCTTTTGCGAAACCGCGAATCTATGAGCCATGTATTGCAAGACCTGATATGCTTAGCATGATGCGGCTGCCACCGCGAGTGCCCGCACGTGGCCTCGAAGTGGGAGCGCATTCTGCTTTTGACACAATGCCCAGTCAGAATAATATCGGAAGGTATTACGAAAACCCTGGTAGCCTACTGCTAAAGGCGCGCAGGGACACACACATCTATACTACAGGTATCTTAAACCTTAGTTTATAATAACTTCGTAAGAGTTTTTCATTACATAATTGAAGTCGTCGAACAATATTTTTCAGGAGGCACTTTTTTCGATATTACCAACGTCAGAAAAATAACAAAGGAAGCAGAAAAGGAGAACCGATCCCAGATAATGGGAAAAGGCATAGGACGTTCTCTGCTCAACATAGGCCTAGCCATTACAAAGTCGACCGTCCACCTCGTGGATGGCCGTCCCTCGCTGCGAATGCCGATAATGGTCGCCACTCCAGAACCATTCCGCCCGACTGAGTAACAGCTGAGCAACCCCATCTTATCCCATCGAGGGGCATTGTTCCTTGTCGACTTGCAAAATAAAAATGATCCTGAGCCAAAATACATTATTATTTCAATGAATTCGATTGTAAAATTATCTAGGTATAAATAATTTTAAACATTGGATTGAGGGGTTGCTTGTGGTTTTTTGAATTTTATTTTTAGGATGACCACAGGCGTCGGTGACGACTTAACATCAGGTTGCTCGCTTGCCCGTAGAATGCGACGGCCCGGGCTCAGTTGGAGCCTTGGCGGAAATATTGCAAATTCGAAAATGTGAAGGGCTACAGCTCCTCGGATGCGGACTCGTGGACCTGGACCTACAGTCTATCAGTCCAGCGGCCAGTTAAATATCCTTCAAACTATGACCACACCAGTACATTTTATTCCTTTTCAGTTCGGCAGAGCTCAGCGAGCCGGATCTGGCGGAAGAGGGCATGCCGAATAAAAGCCGAAAAAATATTTTTCCACTGTCACCGACATTCTGACAATATGCTCAAGCTACAGCAAGTTTAGGAATCTTATATTTTTAAAATACTGAAACGCCTTATATCTAACGCGACTGGTATGGACGATATGTCGTTACATCAGACTCACACTACCACAAATAGAAGCCGATAGGAATCTATTATATTAACAAATTAGAATTCACGAAAATACAAAACAATAAAAAACAAAGAAAATAATTCGATTTCTGTCAAAAAGGAGTTTCTTTTTCTAGGAGTTAAGCGCGCTCCACATGTGGACAGTTCCGCGGGAACACGAGAATGTGGAGGCAGTATTCGCCTACATTCGTGTAGTCCCGTGCATGTTTGGCATGTCTCGCCTATTTCATAGACTAAAGCGTACTCCACATGTCCGCCGAAACTTTCGGCGAAACTTTTGCCAGGACTTTGGTTGATCCTTTACATTCTCGCCTATTAGGGATGTGGTGGGTGTCAAAACGCGTGGACATTATATCGATTCATCGGTGTAATACCGCTAATCTGCTGTAAACAGGGTAACAGAGGTGATGGCAGCTGCTGTACTGTAACTACTTGATCTACTAATATCCTGGATCATGGTCAAGTGTACCCCGAACCTTCTACGGGAAAAAGCGCTAGGAATATAAATATAAAATCGATCGAATCGAGACGACAACAAACTATATCTACTTAGTCTATGAAATAGGCGAGACATGCCAAACATGCACGGGACTACACGAATGTAGGCGAATACTCCCTCTACACACTCGTGTTCCCGCGGAACTGTCCACATGTGGAGTGCGCTTAAGGTATTTTTATGAATAAAGTGTGATATTACCAGGGTGAAAATGAATTTTCCATTTCTTGGGAAAAAGACATATCGAGGGTGACCGATAATAACAGACTAAATTATTAACATTTCTTAAGCGACCCTCGGCACTGTTTTCAAGTATTGCCAGACACAAAAATAATATCCCGTTTTTTGGGGAAAGTTACAAGATTAACGCTTCCCAAGCGTCCTCCCGCTGGCACTTAGCTTAGGTTTCATATAGATACTGATACATATTATATTGCCCTGTCAGATACTGCATCCGAAACCTCCGTCAGTCGTAGCGGATTTCGTTTCACTGGGTCACGGAGGGTAAAGACGAAAGAAGTCATCTGCGACTGCGCATCCGTTTCTGCATTAACAAAAATGTTCCTTCGCAAATGACTGCTTCCGGCAAGGACATCATCATCATTGCACTACTTATTATCAAACGTGAAACACAGTTTCTCTTAAAAGACTGCCTGGAAGGGATCGCTGAAAGCGAGAAGCCTTTGCGTGCATATATTTTTTGCGTGGTATAAGGCGCCCTTCGGCCAGGTGGAGTGACGATGTGCGAAAGACTGCAGGTAGATGATGCCGGGTGCGACAAGCCGAGGACAGGGTGCATTGGCACACTTCGCAGTAGGCCTACGTCCGTCAGTGGACTAGTAAAGGCTGTTGATAATAATTTTTTGCTGATTCTCGTGTATATTATTATTTATTGATTACTTAACCTGTCTTGCAGATGTGGACAAGCTGCCCCTACCGCCGGCCGCGCACGCCTATCTCAGGGAGTATCATTACGTACAACCTGTTCGCGTGCGCAGCCTCGAGCCGGACCTGTTCGCCTACATGGAGATAGACGAAGAGCTCCTGTTCCAGGCCGGATTCGAGTAGGGGGTCCACCGCAAATTGATTTGTTTTAATCTTTTTTATTATTAAATCACATTTACAATCGTGAACCAGTTTCTCATTTTCAATTTGTAATATCAATTTCCATACATGGCGATCGTTTACTTCAGTTTGCCAGCCCCTATGGAACGCCAACGACTCATCTCTCTATCGTTTTTGGGTCTGCTGGGACGTCGTGAAAGAATAGGAGGGAGAGGCCTTTGCCCAGCAGTGGGATGTTACAGGCTGATATAAATAAATAAATATAAATTTGTCCTTTTTAGTAGTGAATAAGTGTTGAAGATGTGTAAAGTATAGACACCTAGTGTCAATCTCGTGAATAATAAGCGCACTCTACATGTGTAGAGTTCCGCGGGAACACGAGAAGGTAGAGCTTTCTAGCGCTTTTTCCCGTAACAAGTTCGGGGTACAGTGCTAAGGGGGGGAGAGGCTGCTAAGTCATAGAATGCAACATCACAGATGCGACCCTACAATTTTATTCAACATACTCAATGAATAATTTGAGAATAAACTCAAAAAGAACTGGACCGAATTTAAAAAAAGTTTCACTAATAGAATGCTCATTATCACTGAGTAGCAAAGGTTAATGCGAAATAGCAAACAATAGGTTAATGCGGAAAAGTTGATTGTTTACAGAGAAACAAACTGCGCGCCGGTGAAAGCCACCGAGAACGTCTAGTATTAACTTATTCATTGGGCGATTTTTTGGACTGATGTGATCCATTCTTCTCTTTTTTCGTGTGATAAACGAATAAATCTTAAACAGTATGTTAAGTTTCATAGGGTAGGTAACTATTTTCATCATAAATTTGGCATCGTAAACTTAACACAATATTCCTACCTACCTGGTACATGTCGGACCACCAAAAGCTAGTATTAATGATCATGTAGGGTATACTGTAAAGGTAACTTAAACAAATTTTTAATTCCAGTAGGCAAATTCAGAGCGATGCTGCAGGTTAATTTTTCTTAATCTATGACCTGCATAAAAATGGCGGTATAAACCAATGCAGTAAAAAATTGTTTATTAAAAAGGGTTTCAGCTAATTTTAGTAATAGCTATTAATACTAACCGATGAAATGTTACGCTATTGTCTTTCTTATCGCCCTCGAATGATTCGTACAGTTTTTTAATACGCAAGATGGCATTTTTTGGATCCCCAAGTTAATGTCAGATTGGTCCGCGTCGCGCAATGTCTAAGTTAGAACTGACTTCGGCAACTGCGGTCCATGGACCGCAAAGTTAGGGGAAAAGAAAATACTTTCGGCGTCTCCTCTATTGCGTTACTATACGTGTCTATAACTTACAAATTGACTCGGACAAATCAACGTGCTGAAAATAATTTATACAACAATTTGAGTGGTATGTCACTGCTATTCAACTGTATAAAAAGCCAGCTGAGGTCTAAGCAGAAACATTACAACAGTTTCAACCTCACCAAAAACACGTTTAGAGAGTATGTCGCCCCAAAACAAATCTTTCTTTCGAAAGATATACCTACCTTTATCAACATTGAAGTAAGAGAAAAATTGTTAACCCAAGATAAACTAGACGTAACAAAAGCGATAACTTTATGTAAAAAAGTGAGCAAGCGTCCAATCAACTAGATTAATATAAAACCTACGTAAATAGGAAACATTGTTTTATTTAACATTCGTTTCATACAATGAGGATGAAACATGGACTAATAATAGTTCACGAGATTACACTAGTGTCTATACTGTACATCTTCCTTTCTTTGTAAATCAACTGAAAATAACCTCGATTTGTTTTATAATTTAGCACATACAGGTATATTTAAAAATTACAATGTGATCTTAATCTAGCTTAGGTATCTAGATTCTGAAACGGTTTATCAACAATCGATAGATTCATGAATTGTTCGTCAGCGGAACAGTTAGTCTGTCAATGTTTCACCTACACAATCGTTGGACCATTAACTTTAAATCCACAGAACATTTGCTTTATGAACTATTCGTCAATTTATTTATTCGCCGACTAACGTTTCCCCCACAATCATTTATTTGGACAAGACATTAAATTTATCTGTCAGTACATAGATACTAGGTATTTTTTTTTATGTCATACGGTAGGCAAACAGGCAAGCGGCCCACCTGATGGAAAGTCATAGCGTCCTGGAACTGAATGGGTGACCGTTTCGTACTTTGAGACTAGTCGAACTTCAGCACCGCCACGAGTTTGAAACTTCTTAAGTGTGCGCAATGCCAACGGTATAAGGCGAAGCGAGGATGACCAAGGTCTACTGCTAGGGACCGAAGACTAATTAAACAGTCTCGGGAGCCAAGTGACATCCCGGGTCGGTATATTATTTTGAAATAAAGTATTTTGTATGTTGGTAAACACATTATCTTACAAAACACCGTTCCGTTCCGTTCCGTTCAGGTACAACACCAGCCAGAAATACTTCTGCAAGGGTGTATGTAGGTCATATCAGCTAAAACCAGGTACGGCGTCGCCATTATCGGTGGTTCCGTCGTCTGTACTTGTATTTTGAGCAACCAAGCCCAGTGGTTGTCATGGGTCTAACCCAAAGAGCTGGTTTTCTCCGGATATAGCATCAGACGTGGGAGTTGTTGATTTTAGGCGACACCAGACCTCGTCCTCCACTGATTTGCGCAACCTCTAGCCCGAGATACCAGTGCATACGTAGATGCGACGAGGAGTGAAGGGCTGTCGCAGTCAGGGATGGGAGCGAAAGGATTTGGAGCCAACAAGAATACCAGCATCGAGTCAGTTTGAAGGAGGATAGATACTATACTTTTTGTGTAATATACAAAGGAAGTATATTGACTGCTGTAATTAGTCCCTCTGCAACCGTCCTTATTATGTCGTCTCCCAAATTCTTGTCTTACCGCAGCAGAATACCCGTAATTTTCCACGTAGCGTAGTGTACACATACCTTTTAGCTGTATATCTTATTGTTGTTACGCAATGTCGCCCGTAGCATACCCGTAACATTCAGCCATTCTTCTATTGTTGTCCCTCAGTCGGTGTCCTGCTCACGGCAGGTACCATCAACTTAAGAGCTATTCTTAGACTAGTATGTAGTTATTAATCCAAGGTTAGGATTTAATCATTGTATTCAAGGGGATTAGGAATGAAGATAGAGGTTCTTTTAAGAAATTACTGGGTAATTTCTTTATTTGGGGCGTGGGTAGATGTAGCATGTGTGCTCGGGCAGGCCCTAGGTTAGGACGGATTCAAGACAGGAAGGCGTTCGGAGGCCTCATGTCTGGAGGGGCTTTAGGTTAGGTAGGCTTTCAGGTGCGGTTGCTGCTCCCATAGGGCAAGACAGGAAGGCGTTGGGAGGCCTCATGTCTGGAGGGGCTTCAGGTTAAGTAGGCTTTCGGGTGAGGTTGCTGCTCCCATAGGCCAAGACAGGAAGGCGTTCAGGCGACTTGCATCTAATTTTTATCTTTTTCTTCAAAATGTTTACAACGCAGCACTTCCAATTTACAACCTAGACATCACCATGCCTGGTCTCAGTGGCGTAGCATGGGGGGGGGCGGAGGGTGCGGTCCGCACCGGGCGGCACTTTGCCGGGGGCGGCGCTGCGGAGGGAGCAGTTAGAGAAAAAAAAGTTCAAATATAAAAAAAAGTTAATTTCTTTCAGTGTTTTTTTCGTCATTATTTTTGTTGTTACCAAATACCCAGTAAATGCAAGCGCAAGGTTTCTCAATAACTATTATTTAGGAAACTTATTTCGTTTCAATGTTATTTTAAATAAATATGTCTCCTTACGCATTCTTTGTACTTCACGGTAATACGGTAATGACAGACCACAGATCACCCCCAATAGATACCGTAAGACCTGACTGATGCAATCGATATTGAAAGTGTGATCAAAAACTTTGCTGAAAGGAAGACTAGAAAAGTTTCAGTTGAGGAGTTGAGGTTGTAATGATACTACGTTTACGTATATTATTACGTATATATATATTACGTTTTCTCTGTAATTTTTCTAAGTGATATTCTACCTTCTACTCTATGTCAAAAAATGTTAATTTCACTTTTCAGGTTAGTGTTATTCAATAAAAGTACTCTTTTTACCATGCCCTAAATTTTTTATAATGGATTGCAAAAATAAGAGGGCGGCAAATTTGGAATCCGCACCGGGTGCTAGTGACCTATGCTACGCCACTGCCTGGTCTTTAGGAAACCTAGAAAAACAAATATTTATGTAAATAAACGTAAATACGCGATTAATCCGTTGTTTCATAAAATGTCTGATAATTTTAAATTTCATCTAGGTATATTTTTGGTATGAAACCCTAATATATTAGGTTGGGGGAAAAGTCTTTTCGCATATAGTATGTATGAACTTGTAATAAAACCTCTTTGGCTATACTATTTGTACCTGGCTGGTTTTGGTATCATTTAAAAGTTTAAATTTTAAAGAACATAATTCCAAATTCAAATTACGAAAATGCGTGATTTTCATTTGTTTTTCTTACCGTCAAGATGAGTGAATCTAATGTAGAAATTAGATACATTTAAAATGTAACTACAAAAAAGGAAGAAATGCAACGCAAGCCGCGAAAAAAATTTGCGTTGTTTATGGACCTAATGCAGTGGCTGTGAGAGTAGCACAAATTTGGTTTAAGCGTTTTCAATCCGGAAATTTTGATGTCAAAGATGCACGTCGCTCTGGTCGCCCTGTTACGGATAAAATGGATGCTATTTTTGAAATAGTGGAGCAAGATCGGCATATCAGTAGTTACGACGTAGCTGAAGAACTGGTAATTGACAACAAAACAGTTTTGGCGCATTTGAAAAAAAAAACGGGTACACAAAAAAGCTCGATATTTGGGTACCTCACGAGCTCTCTGAAGGAAACCTAATGTAATGAAACCGAACCATTTTTGAATAACTGGTGATAAAAAGTGGATCACGTACGACAAGAACGTGCGAAAAAGGTCATGGTCAAAGGCCGGTCAGGCTTCACAGACTGGCAAAACCCGGGTTAACTCGCAACAAGGTGATGCTGTGTGTGTGGTGGGATTGGAAGGGCATTATTCACTATGAGCTGTTACCACCAGGCAGGACCATTAATTTAGAACTCTACTGCGAACAACTGACAAGATTAAAGCGAGAAGTTTAGATTAAGCGGCCGGAATTAATCAACAGAAGGGGTGTGGTTTTTCATCATGATAACGCTAGACCTCACACATCTTTAACCACTCAGCAAAAATTAAGAGAGTTTGGCTGGGAGGTGTTAATGCATCCGCCGTATAGTCTTGACCTTGCACCTTCAGATTTCCACCTGTTTCGGTCTCTTCAGAATTCTTTAGGCAGTGTCAGGTCAACATCACGAGAGGACTGCCAAAAATACTTGACGCGTTTTTTGATCAGAAGCCCCAAAATTTCTATAGCAATGGGATCATGTCCCTACCTATAAGATGGCAAAAAGTTATCAAACAAAATGGTACCTACATACTTTAGGTAAATGTAAATAAACTATATTAAAAAATGTTTTAATTTTCATATAAAATGCGAAGAAACTTTCTCCTCAACCTATTATATAAAATTGTGGACAGCTATTTACAAGATTTGAATATTAAAATTCTATACAATAAATACTAAGTCTTAAATGTATTTCCATACTTTGCGCTTTCTCATAAATGTGGAACTTATTCCAATGGATGAAAAAACGGGATAGCAAGATTCATAATCAATGTAGAGCGAGCGAACAGGGAATATTTGTGATTTGTGTTTAGTCTGTTATGTCTGTGACCTATATAAATAGTTATTTTTCCATAAACATTCACTACTGATACCTTGTATCCAACCAAAACCAAACCAAACTCCTACAAAAAGAAACTCCTTTTTGACAGAAATCGAATTATTTTATTTGGTTTGTTTTTTATTTTCGTGAATTCTAATTTGTTATTATAATAGATTCCTATCGGCTTTTATTTGAATTTTTGAGAAATGCTTCAATATCGCTGTTACGTGAGAAGATGCCCGTCGCCGATTTTGGCTGGATTACTGTATTGTCGAGTCATTGTCTATGAAATGACCTAGAAAGAAAAAGTTAGGTTACTAAACTGAAATTGTGACTGCAATGTATAAATTTCTTTGCATTGTACTTATCTTGTATCATAATGGAGTATGTACTTACCATAGGGTACGTCATTGTTTGTTTTTGACTGACTAAATTTAGTATCCATTTACATATTTAGTAAATAGTAAGAATTTAAATTGTATTGGTATTCACGCTACAGGCCACAACTACAGGCGAGCGGCATTGTTGATGCGCATGACATTACGTATCTGTCAATGTCACAGTGACAGGTGGTTGGCATGCGGCGCTTGCGTCGCGGACAAAGAACAAAAACTTTTTGGCCGTAGAGTCTATTTAAATTTTACTTTTTTTATGGCCCTACATACTGGCTATGAAACCGTTGTCCGCTCGATGATGCTGTGGTGCCTATTGTTGTATATTGAATGACGTTCATAAGTGTTTGTGAAAACCTAAATTGAATACACGTATTTGATTTGATTTTGATTTTGAGGAAAAATGGTGAAATTGGCCAACTCCAGAACTTCGAAATATGGCTAAAGTTACTTAAACCTCATAATTCAACACTGTTTTCACTGCCAAAGAAAACTCTGTTATTTAAAAAGTAAGTAGTATATTGTAGTTTAAGTTTTTAACAAGGTTATAATGTTGATATTTAATTTTGTGCCATGTTATCCATTTCCTTTCACCTTTACTTTTCATGGATTAGCAATTAGACTTCTACATCTCCCCTATTTTTTCGTTAATGGTTCAAAAGTGAGAATATCAGTAAATTGCCGTTTTACATAAATTATACCTAATGCTTAATTGTGAGCTTTCATAAAATATAATTATTAGACAACACCTTTCCTCACCGCTCCCTTTGACTGTGACCATTATATTAAAATACTTAACATTCCTATTCACATTTTCCAGGTATTTTGAGGAATGATCAATCAAGATTATGATCAAGAATACCCTGAGACCCTACTAAGGTAATCGTTTTTAATTGAAAGTATACTATATTATTGTAAACTTAATTTGGTTTGTTCGAAGCGTTCGAAGAGTGCTTACCACGGTTGACCTGAGGATGGACGGCCCCTCGAGACCGATATTCATTAACGATCATCTCGCACCCCATAATAAACGGCTGTACGGCCGTGTTCGTCACCTTGGAAAGGAATCTGGATATAAGTTTATCTGACCAAGAGATGGCAAAATATTTATAAGAAAAAGTGATACCACGAAGATTATGTTAATTACTAGTGAAAGAGACCTCGACAAATTAAAGTGACTGTCACCTTTACATATTTTTTATAAAATGCATTTCTTTGTCATTGTTGCTGTAAATGTATTATCTTTATCATATGAATGTACCTGGGAATATTCCGTATGTGGTGTGAAGCATTTGTTCCTTTGTCTATGTATAATAATCTATACAATACATCTAAAAATGTTAAACTGTCAGGATATTTGTGCATTGCATTTATATGTGTGTAGTGTTGTTTACAAGTGTTATAAGTTCACGGGTTATTATTCTTGCCGATTATACAGCCTTAAACAGATGTTTACAGTTAATTTTGGTAACTTTCTAGCTATTCAAAACATTTTTAAAAGCATATTATGTGTTAGAAACAATAAATGGTCCTATTCATATATTTATAATAATTTTCGTTACGAGACACAAACAAAACTCCTATATTTCCTTATTACTTGCCAATTTATTAATAATTATTATTGTCGCGGCAATAACTAAAACACCATACAAGTACTTCTCGAAACTTTCTCGTATTTCTCTCATTTAATCGAAACATTGAACACCTTATAAGAAACGGCAAAAACATTTTAATACCGCGATCTATTTTACCTGCAGAGACATCTAGTGAGATTTTGTGGAACCTTATACTACTTCCATACAAAACGGCACTTAGTTGTTTTGTACATGCCGCCACCCAAAGAACCTAGTTCTTTAACAAAACAAAAGAAAAATATATTACTATTGACAAATCATATATGTATCTCCTACAGTATACTCTACAACATGATGGCTCTGTAACAATTAGCTATGCAACACTAAACTTAATACAGACTAATACTAGACAACAATGAAATTGTACAATCAGAAAGATCGTAACAAGAATGTAAACAGAAATAGAAGAAAAAAGGCATCTCCTAACTTATTCTCTACTAAAAATACACAATTTTTTAAAAACAGCAAGTGTCCTGGCGTTAAAGGTAATGGATCATTTGGATTGTCGCCAATGTAAGATAGGGGACGCGAGTTCAGGCATGCCTCTATCTGTGTCAGCACTGTCGACAGCTCCTCGAAAGTAAGGGTGGAATCTCCGATGACTTTCTTTAAATGTGTCTTAGTAGAGCGAACTCCGGCCTCCCACAGTCCTCCAAAATTAGGAGCCAGTGGGGGAATGAAGTGCCAATTTGTACCCTCATTCACCAGTAATTGGCTCAACTCATCTAGTAACTGAGATGTGGCTCTATTAAACATCTCACTAAGCTCTTTACTTGCACCGACAAAATTCGTTCCATTGTCGCTATACAAGTCTCTACAATGGCCTCTTCTCGACACAAATCTTCTAAAAGCAGCAATGAATCCTTGCGATGACGAATCTGACAATGCCTCAAGGTGAATAGCTTTAGTGGACATACAAATAAAAAGGCAGATATAACCTTTGTAAGATTTTGACCCTCTACCTGGTGAAAATCTAATATTAATATAACCCGTAAAGTCTACTCCAGAAACTTCGAATGGACGAGCTGGCTTGACTCTATCCTCTGGCAGTTCGCCCATTAATTGAATTTTCATTTGACGTGAGTATCTGGTGCAAGTCACACATTGCCTATAGCATTTCTTTGTTAACTCTCTCGCTCGTATAATCCAGTATTTGGATCTCAATAAGTTCAACATTAATTGTGGCCCACCATGAAGTGTTTTCAAATGTGCCTCCGCAACTATCAACTTAGTGAGATGACTCTCACTAGGCAAGATAATTGGATGCTTTGTATCAAACTCTACTTGAGCCTGTTGAAGTCGACCACCTACTCTTAAAATCCCATTCTCGGTA
This sequence comes from Blastobasis adustella, assembly GCA_907269095.1. Lineage (NCBI taxonomy): Eukaryota > Metazoa > Arthropoda > Insecta > Lepidoptera > Blastobasidae > Blastobasis > Blastobasis adustella. Next base: position 9,025,461 of record OU026132.1, read on the forward strand.
AGAACAGGGTTAAGAGAATGAAGTTGGCTCTTTTTTGTGATCACTCAATTTGTCATCAATTGTTGTATTTCAGCCTTGAAGTAGAATCGCTGAGTTTCTCTTATACAGGCAAGTAATGTATCGTTTATATCTTTTATTGTAATATATTTATTTAATGTGTCTCTTTTATTTTTAGGTTTCTTCAGATTCAAGAATTTCTTGCAGTACGACAGAACTCTCAACGCTCTATGTAATGACGAAAATCTTAGCCATATGAAGTCTTCTTTCTCTATTATCGCTGCTAAAACTTTCAACGGTCTCTCCTCTTCTTTTGTCTCAAACTCAATAGTTGTAGTAGCAGTATTGTATGTGTCATTCTTCAGCAGCCACTCAGGTCCTTGCCACCAAAGATCATGGTTCGACAATTCAGATGTTGAAATACCACGCGAGGCGCAGTCCGCAGGATTTTTATGTGTTCTGACGTGGCCCCACTGTTCACGATTTAAAATTGTCAATATCTCTGATACACGATTACACACGAAAGTGTTCTATCGACTTGGTTCTCCTCGCAGCCATGCTAAAACAATAGTAGAGTCTGTCCATGCAAACAAATTTGATTTTTCTATCTGCATAACTTGAGCAACTTCATTTAATAATTTTGTACCCAGTAGAGCAGCACACAACTCGAGTCTCGGTATTGAAATCTTCTTTTCTACAGGCGAAACCTTAGTTTTAGCAGTTATTAAATTCACACACTTTTGTCCATTCTTATTTCTTACTTTTAGATAAATAGCAGCTGCATACGCCGCCTCGGATGCATCTTTAAACGCGTGAAGCTCTACACAATCTTCCCTTTTGCAGTTTAGCCACCTCGGTATAGAAACAGTATCAAGCTTGTTCAGCTCATTTCTAAACTTAATCCATTCGTCTAACAAGTCGGGGGTGAGATTTTCATCCCAATTCAATCCAGACTTCCACAACGTTTGTATAAATATCTTCGCATTTATAATGATAGGTGCGAGCCAACCCATGGGGTCGTACAGCCTTGCTATATCCGATAATACTTTTTTCTTGGAAATAGAGTCGTCGGTCGTTCCTCGGACCTGAACGGAATAATCGAAATTATCAGTATTTTTGTTCCAGCAAACACCTAAAATTTTAACTGTTTCGTTCGCCTTAATTTTCACTTCATTATTTAATCTCGTACTCTTTTGCTCTATATATGTTAACAGATTTTTATTGTTGCTGCACCACTTTTGTAATGTGAAACCTCCGGCTTTCATTAATTCTGTCATTTGTTGAACTATTTCCTTAGCTTCTTCCTCCGTTTGGCAACCGGTAAGCAGGTCATCCATGTAAAAATCGTTTAACGTTATGTCAGCCGCTAAGGGATATTTGTGCTGTTCGTCTCTCGCTACTTGTTGAAGCGTCTTAACGGCTAGGTAGTGTGCACACGCCGTACCGAATGTTAATCTCAGCATTCTATAATGTTGTATGGGATCATTATAGTTTGGTCTCCATAAGATTCTCTGAAAATCTGTATCTAGGTTGTTGACAAGGACTTGCCTATACATTTGAACTAAATCACCAACAATACAGATTTCATGGCGTCTCCATCTCATAAGGATATGTCGTAAGTCTTGCTGAATTTTAGGTCCAACAAGTAAATTGTCGTTCAGAGAGACATTATTAACTCCCTTGCATGACGCGTCGAAGACAACCCTAGTTTTCGTGGTTTCCTTATCCTCGCGGAAAACCGCATGGTGAGGAAGGTATACAACATTCGGATTATTAATCTCTTTCTCATCTGTGATTTGCTCTAAATGATTTTGCTCGATGTAATCATCCATTACTTGCTTGTAATCTTGATAGATCTCTTTATTTCTCAGTAGTCTCTTCTCTAGTAGTTTAAATCTCCGTAAGGCTATCTCATTAGATTTCCCTTTCAGGCACTCAGGACTAGCACTTTTAAAAGGTAAGCGTGCTATGTAGCGTCCGTTTGAACTTCTCATTGTAGTTTCATCGTAAATTTCTTCACATCTCAGCTCTTCTCGTGTTAGTTTTTTCTCAATACTCTCCGGTTCTCGTACTACTTCCCAAAATTGCTTAAGAAGTTGATTCTCCTTGACTTGAAGGTGTAGAGTTACCAGGCGTGGGTTTGAAGATTGACTGCTTTGGACCCTTCCAGATAGTATCCAGCCAAGGGTGGTGTTCTGGGCGATAGCTCCCGTCATAGAGGGATGTTTAATAAGACCAGGTAAGATAATATCACTATAAACATCTACTCCTAATATAATATCAATTTTTCCAGGTAAGCCGTACTTAGGATCAGCTAAAGGTAAAGTATTTAATACAGACCAATCTTTAATTTCAGTCTTCCGTGAAGGAAGGAATGACGTAAGTTTACTCAACACATATGCTTTAACCTCTGTAGAATACTCAGAATTATGTATAGACTCTATTTTAAATGTAACCATGTTCTTCGTTTTAGTTTGACCTTCACCAACTCCAGATACTACGCCGCTGATAGGCACTCTCTTAAGACGTAAGTATTGTGTTGTTCTCTCAGTGATAAAGGAAGCTTCAGAACCTTGGTCTACAAGTGCTCTCACGACCTGTGTGTAGCCATTTGCAGATTAGATTTTGACCAAAACAGTGGCCAATAACATATCACTCGCGTTACTCTTTGTTGCATAATGTGCTACCATTTTTGCCTCTTGTTGCTGACTCTGTACTGTAAAGTCGCATCTCTCCGTTGTAGTAGATTTCAGGTGGCTTGAATCGTGACTCAGATCTCTCTCGTAATGAAGTAACGTATGGTGTCTTTTGCCACATTTATAACAGCTCTTAGCATTTTTACATTGTTTTACTGTATGTGAAGATAAAAGGCAATTGAAACATAACCTGTTTGATTTCACAAACTCAGTTCTCTCTTCAGGGCATTGTTTCTCAAAAGTTTTACATTGAAAAAGTAAATGTTTTCCATTACAACACGTACATGAAACATTTGCTAATGGTTTTTTCTCGTCGTTTACACCTGAATGATATGACTTTGGCTTAATAACTGGCTTAGTGGTGGTCGGGTATTTCGGTGTTTCTATCATCTCTAGGGTGCGGAATCTCGCCTCGAGGAACATCATGAGTGCACTCCACGTAGGTAAGTCATTCAATTGTGATTGATTTAACTCCCACTGTTTTCTAGTCTCATTGTCCAATTTTGATATGATTAGATAATTTATAATTGGATCCCAACCCTTTGTATCAATACCCAAGTTGTTCAAAGAATTTAAGCAAGCCGAAGTTGTATCAAGTATTTGCTTAATAGAATTTGCAGACTCATTCGTTAGATTCCGTTGTGAAAATAAACGTTTCATAATTTCATTCATATTGTACCGTTTATTATTGTATCGTCGCGTCAATTGAGCCCAAGCCTCACTAAAGTTTGACTCAGTAGTAGCAAAATTTCTGATAAGTTTTTCAGGTTCACCCGACAGACTACTTTTCAAGTAGTGTAGCTTTTGCACCTCACTTAAATTATGATTATTATGGATTAAGGAAATAAACATATCGTTAAATGTTTGCCACTCTTCATATTGTCCAGTAAATTTTGGCAATTGTATTTGAGGTAGCTTCTCCTCACAACTCGATGACTGCTGCGTAACGGGCGACGAAGACGATACAGTGGTAGCCTGGCTATGGGTTAGTAAATCGTCTTTCAATTTTGTTTTAAACTGTAAATAGGTATCTTCTACAGTAGAAAACACATCTTCGCAAAAATACGATAACTTAACCTTCTCATCCTTCTTAATTAAACCAGCGAGTTTATAGTGATTCTCCATAAATGCATTCCACAATCTCCCTAAATTCTCCTTTCGTGCTTTATAATATACGAAGGTGATAATCTATCATGCGGTGACTTTTTATAGTTTCGATAGGATATATTTATGCGCTCTCAAATATCCTCTTGTTTTTGTATAAGTTCCATTGCCATGATGAAGTTTATTTATATTCAAATCACTTGCAAGAAACTGATTGCAAAATTGCACAAATGTTCTAAACCAAAGTCCAATGGCCAAAATGTTTTGGTATTTTCTAAGTCCAAAAATACTCCACAGTCTATGTTAATATTGCTCCGAATTATTTCTAAGTCTTGACAAGAGTAAATTTTATAAGTCCACAAAACGCGCCACAGACTTTGTTTAAAACCACTTGAATTTATTCTAAGTCTCAAAATCACTTCGATGAAATTATTATAAGTGTTTTCGTTTAGCGTCAGAACCTATCTTTAAATTCACTTTACTCACAGTAAATGTTTCGCATTCCATACACTTAGTAGATTTCACTGTAACTCACCGCACTGCAGTCCAAGTCCCGCATTCCACACACTTAGAATTATTTTCTACTCACGCGCACACTAACTCTTTATTTGAAAAACTCCCTGGTTTCGGCACCAAAATGTCGCGGCAATAACTAAAACACCATACAAGTACTTCTCGAAACTTTCTCGTATTTCTCTCATTTAATCGAAACATTGAACACCTTATAAGAAACGGCAAAAACATTTTAATACCGCGATCTATTTTACCTGCAGAGACATCTAGTGTGATTTTGTGGAACCTTATACTACGTCCATACAAAACGGCACTTAGTTGTTTTGTACAATTATGCTTGACAATAACTTAAGCATTTTTTATCAGAACGTGAGAGGCTTGCGAACAAAATCCCATGAATTCTTGTGTAATGTCCTACATCATGATTTCGATATAATATGTATCACAGTCATCACAGTCCGTAACAGTCCACTGCAGGACTAAGGGCCTCTCCCACGAAAGGGGAGGTTATTGCCATAATCTCCACGCTTGGCAGGCGGGTTGGAGATCGCAGTGTTTAAATATAATAATGGAAAATGCTGCTGCCCATTTTCCAGACTACGGAGACTCTTGATCTTTTGCCTCGAAAACATTAGTCGCCTTGTACGACACCCATGAATGTAAGGGGTTGGTGCTGCTATTCTACTCTGCCGGACACCACACGGCAAAGCCATGCCAAGCCAAGCCATGTATCACAGAGTCATGGCTAAATGACTCATTTTACAGCTCAGAATACTTCGATGGTAGGTATGACGTGTTCCGTTGCGATCGAGATTCGGAAAAATGTGGGTATAACCGTGGCGGCGGAGTGATCGTGGCGGTGCGCAGCGAATTGTGTGCCACCGCCCGCACTGAATGGAATGCGCCTGCGCCGGCCGAACAACTATGGATAAGTATACCTATACAAAGGCGATCGGACTCTTCTTACCGTGACAGTAATTCAGCTCGCGTTGCGCCCTTACACTTACATATAGGCTGTACCTATATACCTCATAGCGATGGGCATGAACAGATGTTGACTTCTTTCTATAATACGACTACCGAACTAATAAACTCACTAAATGACGATACCTTCCTTGTCCTGGGCGACTTTAACGTAACAAACGCGAATGTATGTCAATGTACGAATGTAACTCAACAGTATGTCCATACATCCCACAAATGACACGCTAGCGCAGCTAACGACGGAGTTTATGAGCCTGTCATCATTGTACCAATATAATGCTGAGTATAATGTAAACAATAGATTATTGGACTTAGTATTCTGTAACTTACACATTACTCCTCTTACTAACACATCACCGTTGGTCCCGGAGGATGCCCACCATAAGCCTATTAGCTTTGATCTACCATTATGTCCTCCCACTAATCTTATATCAAACAATACTAGAATCAAAATGTTTTTCAAAGCGGATTACGATTCAATAAAACATGGACTAAACTCTGTGAACTGGGAGGATGAGTTTTCTTCTATGGAGAGTCTGGATAGAATGATTGACTATTTTTATAATATCCTGAACAAGTTGATTGAAGACTTTGTACCCAGTCGAAACTTACGCTCTAATAGTAAATATCCACCGTGGTATACTAGGCCACTCATAAAACTAAACAACGAAAAATGTAAATTTCATAGGAAGTGGAAGGTTTATGGTAATAATGACGATTAACAAACATTCTCTATGTTAAGAAAGCGTTTGAAGAAAATGGAATCTGAGAGTTACATAAATTACATACAGGAATCGGAAGCGAAAATGTTACAAAATCCGAAATATTTTTGGACTTATGTCAAGAGTAAAAAGCAGTCGGGAAACATACCTAACAAAATGACCTATAGCGGCAGAACTCTTACATCCGGAAATGAAATATGCGAAGCCTTCAATCAATATTTTCAGTCAGTCTTCGTTCGACCCAGTAACCCCCCCAATTTTGAACTATTTAACGAGACCATGGCCCATCACTCCACAGTTGACATCCACTCAGCCTATACAGGGTGTTACGTAATACATATATAAAGCCGAAAGGGTGTTAAAGTATAGCTTGCAAAGAGTACACTAGCGACTTCAAATTATCCGGACATTGAATTTTAATTTTCATTAAAAAATCTTCGTTTTTAAAGAAAAATAATTATATCGACTACGTTGAAGCGCAGCTCTATTTCAAGTGAACAACTAAATCGAATGAACGAACACGACACGAAGGTAGGTAAATTTTGTCAATGGAAGCCGCGCCTTAGATCAAAGGCACCGCCACAGGCCGGCTCGCCTCGGCCCGTGGCGGGGCGGGGCGTTTGTCGGCGGTTGATTAACCTATTACAACTGATTTCTAGAGATGCGGTCTTTCGTTTTTAAAATGTCATTATCGACATTGAAAAAGAAAAAGTTCGATAGTCATTTTCTCGCTAACTATTCCACGCAAGAAAAAATTTTTCAAGAATAATCTTTTTTAAAAAAAAAAGTGCCTGTCAGAATCAATTTATTCTTACTGTTTATGAAGGATGATAATGTACCACTTGTTAATTAATCATAATATCACAGAAATTCTAAAGCATTTCAGAACAGGAGTTCGAAACATAACATAAACATAGTTTATTTTGCAACCAATGCCATATTAAAAGTGAATTTTCTCAAAATAACCATTAATGGTCAATTGTGCAGATTATTAGAAAAACATCTACATTTTATTAGCTTTCTAACAAGGTATGAAACACTTCAATAACTTGATCAGTGGCAGAAAAATCTTAATGACAAAGAGAGAATTGGTGTTATGTCAAAATGCATTTGGGGAAAAATACGCATCACTTTTAAATGAAACTATTGCTATTATCAAAAATTCTTTATTTTAATTTAAAAATCATACATGTATCTCTCACACTAAAGTTCATTTTCCACATCATCATCATCATCATCATCATCATCATCATCACAGCCCGTAACAGTCCACTGCAGGACTTAGGGCCTCTCCCACGAAAGGGAAGGTTATTGCCATAATCTCCACGCTTGGCAGGCGGGTTGGAGATCGCAGTGTTTAAATATAATAATGGAAAATGCTGCTGCCCATTTTCCAGACTACGGAGACTCTTGATCTTTTGCCTCGAAAACATTAGTCGCCTTGTACGACACCCATGAATGTAAGGGGTTGGTGCTCCTATTCTACTCTGCCGGACACCACACGGCCTTTTCTACATGGCTTCCACCATTACGTACGTAAGTACGCATACGCTTACATAAATGTGTTTTTACTACGCGGCTCGTCAAATTACTTTTAATTTTATCAGCTGCACTGCATATCCGCCGTGTCAGTTCTTCTACTCATCCCACAGGACCCAAAAGTTCATCGTATACGAGGCTCTTCATATGACCCCAAACATAAAAATCCATTGGAGTGATGTCAGGGCTCCTTGCCGGCCACGGAATGGGTCCTCCTCTTCCAATCCATCTGTTGGGATAGTTATTATCGAGCCATTCCCGCGAGCATGTGTTGCGATGCAATTGCGAAAGCCATAGCATAACAGCATGTCAGCGTATTCTTCATTTGAATATTCATGTCGGTTCGAAGCCATATCGATCAGTCCTTTTTACACGCCAAGTTGCCGAGAAAACGATCACAGAGTCCAATTCACTTGCCAAGTCATAAATTATTTACTAGATCAGGTCCGTTTAACAGAAGCCGAGTCAATATTTTCGCAGATTTAAAATGTAGAGGTAGACAAGAAGTTAACTGTTCGAATCGCACAAGCTGACCTAGTGGACCTAAGCAATAAACAGTATTCGTTACCTGACTAAAAAACAACGTACCATGTGATAACCTCGTCTATTAATGGTGTCATCTCGCTCATACTTAACCTAAGTGCGATGGAGACGGTAAGATAATGTGTTGCCGACGTCACAGGCACGTAACGAAACCCCAATCCATTTGCTATTGTTCTCTGTCCCTACAATTGCATTCTTAGAATTGTACACCCGGTTCGTTTCTAATCGTGATTTTCTGAGAATAATACGACTTAGTTATGATTGTTCTACATTATTAGAAAGCTAATAAAATGTAGATGTTTTTCTAATAATCTGCACAATTGACCATTAATGGTTATTTTGAGAAAATTCACTTTTAATATGGCATTTGTTGCAAAATAAACTATGTTTATGTTATGTTTCGAACTCCTGTTCTGAAATGCTTTAGAATTTCTGTGATATTATGATTAATTAACAAGTGCTACATTATCATCCTTCATAAACAGTAAGAATAAATTGAATCTGAAAGGCACTTTTAAAAAAAAAAAGATCAAACTTGAAAAAATAATTATTGCGATTAAAAACTTAAATATCAAATATCTCAAAAATGGTTCACTTTTGCATAACACATTATAGGGTTCAATCAATTCCAAATAACAGTACCTACACCCCCCTGAGACGGTAGCATCTAATTACCAGTAACCCTGTATTTAAACATCGAAAAGTGTAAAATAATAAAATATACAAGAAAGACTAAACCAATACTTTTTAATTACACTCTTCAGAATAACACATTAGAACGAGTTAGAAGTATTCGAGATCTTGGGATTATTATGGACGATAAAGTGTCATTTAACTTACATATAGATCATATAATACAAAAAGCATTTAGAAGCTTGGGATTTATCTAGAGAGTCAGTAAGCTATTTAATAAGACGTTAACTTTTAAAATTTTATACACTGCTTACGTTAGATCTTTCTTAGACTTTGGGAGTGTTATATGGAACCCTAACTATCAATGTCATATTGATAGAATAGAAAGAGTCAAAAAAAATTTGTTAGGTATCTTAATTATCGTAATCATAGTTACGAGTCCTATACGAAATCCCTTGTTAGGTATAAAATGTTGTCTCTTTCTGACTGGCGAAAACAGTTTGACATTATTTTTGTCTCAAAAGTAATAAATTCCCAAATTGACTCTCCCAGTCTGCTTTCCAGAATTCACCTCAACACAAGAATTCGTTTGCCTGTTAGACTCTCACGTCAAAAACCAAATATTTTCACACCCCCTTTTCTTAAAAAAACCTATACACGTAATAGTTTTGTGTCTCGTAGCCTTAACTTATACAATAAAGAATTGTCAAATGTAAATATATTTAACACTTCTAAACAAAAGTTGTGTGACTCACTTTTCAATATTTTACTCACCTGTTGAAAGCGCACATATTATTATGTTTCTGTTTTTCGAATATGTAACAAGTACATTATCTGCCTCTTGTTATGCTGTTGTACAGCTTGAACTCTCTGGCACACCCAGGTACTTTAGTTATGTTAGTTTGCTCTTTTAACATGTCATGGCTCAAATAAGTTAAATTTCTTTTATTTTTTGATATTCGGCACTATAGGTCGATAAACTGAAATCATTTTTTTATTGTAACTACCACTGTAAAATGACTGTTTGTGCCAAAATAAAAGAGCAAAATATATATATATATATATATATATATATATGTGTGGAGCATGAAATTGCATTTTGCTTTATGTATTCGCCATTGGTTGTTTATATTGGGCTAAGGAGCCTCACTGGTAATAAGTGCATTTATTAAATGTGTAAACACTTCCTAAAAAAATTGTATATTTATTGACTGTGTTGTCGTTTAAATTATTTCTCACAGAAAAAATAATTGGCCCTTGTAATAAGTTAGACTTATTTGGATATAAGTACCTATCTACATATTTTTACCTGTATCAAAACATGAATTTTTATTAGGTAATTATAAGCATAGGGCAAATAAGACTTCTATATGGCCAAACTATTATTTGAAGTGAACTATTATTTGTTCGAGCCTACAAATTATTTTTGCATTTGATAGCACATACCCCCCTGATAATGGTAATCTACAGGTGTTGGTTTGCACTGGTATATTGGTACTACAATGACATTAAAGCTCCATTATTGACTTTTACTTTCAGGTAGACGGTGTTGAACACAACTCGAGAACATTTTGTGATCCTGCGGTGATTATTTTAATTTGAGAGGCGCTTTACTATTACTTTGTAATTATTTTCTAGACAAATTATATGTATGTTAATTATGTGCCATTTGTGTTTTCTATAATAAAAGTATTGGAAATCAGTAATAATAAAGTACAATATGAAAATCGAGAATATGCAATCGATGTCACATCCCTAGCCAAATCGCAATCGATAGATTGGTCATGGCGTTATGAGCGCAGCACTAGCACTTGTCAAAATTGTTATGTCAAACTATACGTCAAAACCGATGCTGGCGGTTTTCTCTACGACGTTCGTGTCTCTATGGACGTTTCTTATCTGCCGTAGGTAATATATTGCCGTGGGTATATATATCTGTGGTTTAAATCATTGTCGGTATCTGTGTGTTCATCTATGATTTTTATTTTATTTACTGCTTCTTTTTATATGCAAAAATATTAAATCGTTTCATTATGCAGTTTATAATCCCACTCTGGGCTAGGTCTCGATCTGACATCCTTTATTAGACGCGATCATTTTTGTTATGTTTTGGGGCCAAATAATTTTCCTCTTGCCTCCCAATACGAAGGTACAATGCTCAATTCTGTTACTTCTTTATCTTTCGTTTGCACTATTTTAAAAGACATTTTTATGAAAGAATAATATAAATTTAAAACTTTTAATTCGCGCCAAATTGGTCGCGAACTGTGCGGTTCCAAAGGAACTTTTTCCCACGCACACTATGGTTGTGGATTGAACTACCTGAAGAGGTTTTCCCTGGAGAGTAAAACATGAAGTTCTTCGAGAAAAGGTAAAAACGTTTTTAAGGGGTCGGCAACGCGTGGGTGGTTACCATCGGAATATCGAATGACATCTGAAACGTCACTTGTCATATGAGAAATGTCAGTTGTCAAAGTCATCTGTCATACTGACTAGTCTAGTTGATCGGTGGTCGAGTCGTTCGATGTTCCGTGGTAGGGGAAACGGCTATATATATCGAAGCTGTCGCAAATATCGGGGACTTATTCCCCTGTGACTGGGAGGCAAAGTGAACGTGCTTACATGTGCACTGTGAATAATCTAGTTGTAACAAATTAGTTGGTGAACAATATATTATTGAACTGTATTCTGGTTGGTTTTATTACATATATATCGTCTATAATAAAATTACCGAATAGTCCTATATTACTGAATTGTAAGTGGTTTGTGATGTTTTGCAGAGGATCCCTAAAACTATGAAATTGTTATTAAAAAATAATGCGTTTAAGTAGTTGTCATAAATGGTTTTAGCGCTAATGTGTCTTTGTGTGAATGGCAATAAAGCTGATCGGCAAATTCGGATCGGTTCTCCTTTTCTGCTTCCTTTGTTATTTTTCTGACGTTGGTAATATCGAAAAAAGTGCCTCCTGAAAAATATTGTTCGACGACTTCAATTATGTAATGAAATACTCTTACGAAGTTATTATAAACTAAGGTTTAAGATACCTGTAGTATAGATGTGTGTGTCCCTGCGTGCCTTTAGCAGTAGGCTACCAGGGTCCTCGATATACCTTCCGATATTATTCTTACTGGGCATTGTGTCATAAGCAGAAAGCGCTCCCTCTTCGAGGCCACCCGCAGGCGCTCTTGGTGGCAGCCGCATCATGTTAAGCATGTAAGGTCTTGCAATACATGGCTCATAGATTCGCGGTTTCGCAGAAGCGCGCGGCGGGTGGCACTATGTAAGTACCAACATACTTATTTTAACTAGAATTATGTTTCGATTAAATTCATTTGTTCATAAAACAGACAATGAATGGGTATTTACATTGAAATAAGAAGAGGAAAATAAACATAAAAAAGCTCAATTCATACGCAAAAAATCATTACGCAAAAAATGTCGTCCACAATGCTGCCCCCGGGAATTGTGCCCAGAAACCTGTAAAGCACCTTATTCACTGACCGAGGAACGAACCAGCTCTTCGGTCACCTGTAGTGTCTTTTGCTCTATTATTTATTTTTCTTAAGAAGATATAACCTGTCACGTGTCACTGGTTGCGCGTAAGAGATACTTACGACATAGTTTCACGAGTCGCTTGCTCACGTAGCTTTTTCCCAAATCAGGCTTCTCCTTGCTTCGGCATGTTCGTTGAGTGAAGACAAGGAAAACGTCGATCCAGGTGGAGCCATAATACGGCCAGAGGATGACGAGGAGGATTTTTACACCTTTTTTAGGGTTTTTAGCTAAAGGGTGTATACCAAAAGTAGGTATATGATGTGTCTTTAAAAGGGATTGAAATTTTTGAATTCATTTCCTGAGATCGGTGGCAAATCGATGTCTTCGGAGCTTGCTCCATTATTTTTCACGAACCGAGCTATTGACTCGATCTTTTTTGGTTTTAGTCAATTTTCTACGTATGTTTGTTTGAATTGACGTGAATTTTCGTAAATCGTTTGCACGATTTCCGTACGTTCTTGTATCGTGAAAACGCTCTATGATTAATTTTGCATGTGTCAAAATGACGTAGGTATGTCATTTTCAGTATTTCAAATATTGAAAGTAGTTCAAATCCTATCGATCCTAATCAAACAATCGCGCATATACAGCGCACATCCCGTCTCGTAGCTAGACATGACCAGACCTTACCTAAAATTAACGGAGAATCCCAGTGGTCCCAGTAGCAGTGGTTACACTATCCATCACATGATCTGGTGAGAGCGTTCCTATTATTTTTCGAGTTCCCCAACCTATTGATATCGATGTTTAGGATACACATAGCAACAATTTGATATTACTATATTATCTGGGGACTCTATTCATAGAATTAAATACTTTATATATATTTGTGTACAGAAGACAGCACCTCAACCTACCCTGTTTAGAGTTTGAACCGTCTCCGGTTTTCACGCGGATCCATAGCGATGATATCTCATTATATACTGGGCGGGTAGCTTGATGTGCTGCTAGTTGTATCTAATTAAACATAGTTTTACCAGCTGGCTTTTAACAGTAACGCGACACTTGCTCTGGCTGGACGTCACCTTGTGCAAATCTAATTTATTTTCAGTTACTTAACTATAACTTTTTAGTCACAGAGAAAGATTTTATAAAAGAAAAATAATTGACGCTTAGAGGGATCCCAAACTAAAAACAACAAGAATTAATCTGACTATGCAAATATCGATTCTTTTTAATTATGTCCTAAACCATACAGTACCGCTATAGCTAATAATAGGTTACTGATATCTTAACTAACTGCCTAAGCAAACTTGCTCCACAGCTGTACCAATCCACAATATTACAAACAGAAACATGCGTTCCACAATACAGCAAAACTACTATTATTATTTAAAAAAACCGTACACCATAAATAAAGTATCAGGTCTTCAAACGAAATGCAATAAACACAGGAAAGAAATCGACAAAAAATTGTTTAAGAACTCTGACCGGTCACTTGAAAACAATAAGAGCACATTTGTAGACTAGCCCACGTCAGCGGAACAGTTAGTCTGTCAATGTTTCACCAACACAATCGTTGGACCATTAACTTTAAATCCACAGAACATTTGCTGTATGAACTATTCGCCAACTAACGTTTCCCCCACAATCATTTATTTGGACAAGACATTAAATTTATCTGTCAGTACATAGATACTAGGTATTTTTTTTATGTCATACGGTAGGCAAACAGGCAAGCGGGCCACCTGATGGAAAGTCATAGCGTCCTGGAACTGAATGGGTGACTGTTTCGTACTTTAAGACTAGTCGAACTTCAGCAGCGCCACGAATTCGAAACATCTTACGTTAAGTGTGCGAAATGCCAACGATATAAGGCGAAGCGATGATGACCAAGGTCTACTGCTAGGGACCGAAGACTAATTAAACAGTTTTGGGAGCTAAGTGGCATCCCGGGTCGGTATATTATTTTGAAATAAAGTATTTTGTATGTTGGTAAACACATTATCTTACAAAACAACGTTCCGTTCCATTCAGGTATAACACCAGCCAGAAATACTTCTGCAAGTGTGTATGTAGGTCATATCAGCTAAAACCAGGTACGGCGTCGCCATTGTCGGTGGTTCCGTCGTATGTACTTATATTTTGAGCAACCAAGCCCAGTGGTTGTCACGGGTCTCACCCAAAGAGCTGGTTTGCTCCGGATATAGCATCAGACGTGGGAGTTGTTGATTTAAGGCGACACCAGACCTCGTCCTCCACTGATTTGCGCCACCTCCAGCCCGAGATACCAGTGTGTACGTAGATGCTAAGAGGAGTGAAGGGCTGTCGCAGTCAGGGATGGGAGCGAAAGGATTTGGAGCCAACAAGAATATCAGCATCAAGTCAGTTTGAAGGAGGATAGATACTATACTTGGTGTGTAATATATAGAGGAAAGATATTGACTGCTGTAATTGGTCCCTGGGAGAGCTTTGCTAGTTTGATCTTCGTGATTTGATGTCTTTCGATGTCCCGGCGTAATCTGAGTACCCGCAACCTTCATTCTTCTTTTGTTGCCCATCGAAGTCCTGTGGCAATCAGCTATTCTTCAACTCTTGTCTTTCTCCTATTCTTCTTTATTTTTCATCGATGTCCCGCCGTAATACGCGTACCCGTAACCTGCAGCTATTCTTCTTATATTTTTATATTTTCTACTTTCGTCCTGTCCCAAGCAGCGTACCCGTAATTTTCGGCTTTTGTTCTTATGTTGTCCATCGAAGTCCTGTCGCAACTGGCCTACACTATCAGCTATTCTTAAACGCTTGTCTTCCCGATATTCTTCTTAATTTTCCTTCGATATCCCGCCGTAATCTGCGTACCCGTAATTTTTGGCTATTCTTTTTATGTTATCCATCGAAGCCGTGTCGCACCTGAAGTCATAGCTATCGAGGGCTGCAAACTATGTTTTAGTGTCCGCTCTCCAATTGGAATCCAGTACCCACTCGAGAGTGAACATGTGGTTGTCTGTTGATCGGTCTTATAAGAAAGTCGCCGGATAACTTCCTAACTGGATCATTGCGTCTAATTTCTTCAATATAAAGTTGGCTTGTAGTTTGAACTTTGTTGAGGCGCTTGTGAGGTTTGAATTATGGTACTTATTGTAGTGGTTGTGAATGCAGTTCAAAGCTTATTCGTTGTCTGTACGAACAAATCTATCCTCTCGTCGATGGATTAGCTATTGGTTGTCTATGTTCGCATCTTGTTTTAATATTAATAGCAGAGCTGGGCGGAGTCCGTCTTTTCCTGTTATTCGCTACGTACGTCGCTAAGTCTCGACGCACTGCCTAGTGGTAGAATATTAGGTGGAAGTCTTCATTTATTTGATAATCGACGGTCTTATTGTACCCGTCTGATTTTCGTTTGCCATGTTCGGTTCGCCAGATGACGCACAGTGTCTTTGTCTAGTGGCTTTGTTCATGGAAATGGCCAGGCAATCGTTATTTATCTCTATTCCATTGGGCACCAGTCTACAAAAGTGCTCTTATTGTTTTCAAGTGCCCGGTCAGAGCTCTTAAACAATTTTTTGTCGATTTCTTTCCTGTGTTTATTGCGTTTCGTTTGAAGACCGGATACTTTAGTTATGGTGTACGGTTTTTTTAAGTTATGCTATGCGTTGTTAAGTAGGTAGTAGTTTTGCTGTATTGTGGAACGCATGTTTCTGTACGTTATATTGTGGATTGGTACAGCTGTGGAGCAAGCTTGCTTAGGCAGTTAGTTAAAATATCAGTAACCTATTATTAGCTATAGCGGTACTGTATGGTTTAGGACATAATTAAAAAGGATCGATATTTGCATAGACAGATTAATTCTTGTTGTTTTTAGTTTGGAATCCCTCTAAGAATCAATTATTTTTCTTTTATAAAATCTTTCTCTGTGACTAAAAAGTTATAGTTAAGTAACTGAAAATAAATTCGATTTGCACAAGGTGACGTCCAGCCAGAGCAAGCGTCACGCTACTGCTAAAAGCTGACTGGTAAAACTATGTTTAATTAGGTACAACAAGCAGCACATCAAGCTAACGCCCAGTATTTAATGAGCTATCATCGCTATGGATCCGCATGAAAACCGGAGACGGTTCAAACTCTAAACAGGGTAGGTTGAGGTGCTGTCTTCTGTACACAAATATATATAAAGTATTTAATTCTATGAATACGAGTCCCCAGATAATATAGTAATATCAAATTGTTGCTATGTGTATCCTAAACATCGATATCAATAGGTTGGGGAACTCGAAAAATAATAGGAACGCTCTCACCAGATCATGTGATGGATAGTGTAACCACTGCTATTGGGACCACTGGGATTCTCCGTTAAGTTTAGGTAAGGTCTGGTCATGTCTAGCTACGAAACGGGATATTGCGCTGTATATGCGGGATTGTTCGATTAGGATCGATAGGATTTGAACTACTTTCAACATTTGAAATACTGAAAATGACATACCTACGTCATTTAGACACATGCAAAATTAATCATAGAGCGTTTTCACGATACAAGAACGTACAGAAATCGTGAACACGTTTTACGAAAATTCACGTAAATCACAAACACACGTAGAAAATTGACTAAAACCAAAAAAGATGTAGCCGACCGTCAATAGTTCGGTCCGTGAAAAATAATGGAACATCGATTCGCCACCGATCTCAGCAAATGAATTAAAAAATTTTAATCCGTTTCAAAGACACATCTTATACCTACTTTTGGTATACACCCTTTAGCTAAAAACCCTAAAAAAGATGTAAAAATCCTCCTCGTCATCCTTTGGCCGTATTATGGCTCAATGTGGATCGACGTTTTACTTATCTTCACTCAACGAACATGCCGAAGCAAGGAGAAGCCTGACTTGGGAAAAAGCTACGTGAGCAAGCGACTCGTGAAGCTATGTCGTAAGTATCTCTTACGCGCAACCAGTGACACGTGAAAGGTTATTATATTATATATCTTGAGAAAAATAAATAATAGAGCAAAAGACACCACAGGTGACCGGAGAGCTGGTTCGTTCCTCGGTCAGTGAATAAGATGCTTTACAGCTCTCTGGGCACAATTCCCGGGGGCAGCATTGTGGACGACATTTTAAACTTTTAATGCGTATGAATTATTTCAATGTAAATACCCATTCATTGTCTGTTTTATGAACAAATGAGTTTAACCGAAACATAATTCCAGTTAAAATAAGTATGTTGGTACTTACATAGTGCCACCCGCCACGCGCTTTTGCGAAACCGCGAATCTATGAGCCATGTATTGCAAGACCTGATATGCTTAGCATGATGCGGCTGCCACCGCGAGTGCCCGCACGTGGCCTCGAAGTGGGAGCGCATTCTGCTTTTGACACAATGCCCAGTCAGAATAATATCGGAAGGTATTACGAAAACCCTGGTAGCCTACTGCTAAAGGCGCGCAGGGACACACACATCTATACTACAGGTATCTTAAACCTTAGTTTATAATAACTTCGTAAGAGTTTTTCATTACATAATTGAAGTCGTCGAACAATATTTTTCAGGAGGCACTTTTTTCGATATTACCAACGTCAGAAAAATAACAAAGGAAGCAGAAAAGGAGAACCGATCCCAGATAATGGGAAAAGGCATAGGACGTTCTCTGCTCAACATAGGCCTAGCCATTACAAAGTCGACCGTCCACCTCGTGGATGGCCGTCCCTCGCTGCGAATGCCGATAATGGTCACCACTCCAGAACCATTCCGCCCGACTGAGTAACAGCTGAGCAACCCCATCTTATCCCATCGAGGGGCATTGTTCCTTGTCGACTTGCAAAATAAAAATGATCCTGAGCCAAAATACATTATTATTTCAATGAATTCGATTGTAAAATTATCTAGGTATAAATAATTTTAAACATTGGATTGAGGGGTTGCTTGTGGTTTTTTGAATTTTATTTTTAGGATGACCACAGGCGTCGGTGACGACTTAACATCAGGTTGCTCGCTTGCCCGTAGAATGCGACGGCCCGGGCTCAGTTGGAGCCTTGGCGGAAATATTGCAAATTCGAAAATATGAAGGGCTACAGCTCCTCGGATGCGGACTCGTGGACCTGGACCTACAGTCTATCAGTCCAGCGGCCAGTTAAATATCCTTCAAACTATGACCACACCAGTACATTTTATTCCTTTTCAGTTCGGCAGAGCTCAGCGAGCCGGATCTGGCGGAAGAGGGCATGCCGAATAAAAGCCGAAAAAATATTTTTCCACTGTCACCGACATTCTGACAATATGCTCAAGCTACAGCAAGTTTAGGAATCTTATATTTTTAAAATACTGAAACGCCTTATATCTAACGCGACTGGTATGGACGATATGTCGTTACATCAGACTCACACTACCACAAATAGAAGCCGATAGGAATCTATTATATTAACAAATTAGAATTCACGAAAATACAAAACAATAAAAAACAAAGAAAATAATTCGATTTCTGTCAAAAAGGAGTTTCTTTTTCTAGGAGTTAAGCGCGCTCCACATGTGGACAGTTCCGCGGGAACACGAGAATGTGGAGGCAGTATTCGCCTACATTCGTGTAGTCCCGTGCATGTTTGGCATGTCTCGCCTATTTCATAGACTAAAGCGTACTCCACATGTCCGCCGAAACTTTCGGCGAAACTTTTGCCAGGACTTTGGTTGATCCTTTACATTCTCGCCTATTAGGGATGTGGTGGGTGTCAAAACGCGTGGACATTATATCGATTCATCGGTGTAATACCGCTAATCTGCTGTAAACAGGGTAACAGAGGTGATGGCAGCTGCTGTACTGTAACTACTTGATCTACTAATATCCTGGATCATGGTCAAGTGTACCCCGAACCTTCTACGGGAAAAAGCGCTAGGAATATAAATATAAAATCGATCGAATCGAGACGACAACAAACTATATCTACTTAGTCTATGAAATAGGCGAGACATGCCAAACATGCACGGGACTACACGAATATAGACGAATACTCCCTCTACACACTCGTGTTCCCGCGGAACTGTCCACATGTGGAGTGCGCTTAAGGTATTTTTATGAATAAAGTGTGATATTACCAGGGTGAAAATGAATTTTCCATTTCTTGGGAAAAAGACATATCGAGGGTGACCGATAATAACAGACTAAATTATTAACATTTCTTAAGCGACCCTCGGCACTGTTTTCAAGTATTTCCAGACACAAAAATAATATCCCGTTTTTTGGGGAAAGTTACAAGATTAACGCTTCCCAAGCGTCCTCCCGCTGGCACTTAGCTTAGGTTTCATATAGATACTGATACATATTATATTGCCCTGTCAGATACTGCATCCGAAACCTCCGTCAGTCGTAGCGGATTTCGTTTCACTGGGTCACGGAGGGTAAAGACGAAAGAAGTCATCTGCGACTGCGCATCCGTTTCTGCATTAACAAAAATGTTCCTTCGCAAATGACTGCTTCCGGCAAGGACATCATCATCATTGCACTACTTATTATCAAACGTGAAACACAGTTTCTCTTAAAAGACTGCCTGGAAGGGATCGCTGAAAGCGAGAAGCCTTTGCGTGCATATATTTTTTGCGTGGTATAAGGCGCCCTTCGGCCAGGTGGAGTGACGATGTGCGAAAGACTGCAGGTAGATGATGCCGGGTGCGACAAGCCGAGGACAGGGTGCATTGGCACACTTCGCAGTAGGCCTACGTCCGTCAGTGGACTAGTAAAGGCTGTTGATAATAATTTTTTGCTGATTCTCGTGTATATTATTATTTATTGATTACTTAACCTGTCTTGCAGATGTGGACAAGCTGCCCCTACCGCCGGCCGCGCACGCCTATCTCAGGGAGTATCATTACGTACAACCTGTTCGCGTGCGCAGCCTCGAGCCGGACCTGTTCGCCTACATGGAGATAGACGAAAAGCTCCTGTTCCAGGCGGGACTCGAGTAGGGGGTCTACCGCAAATCGATTTGTTATCATCCATCGCGATAGTTTGCTTTAGTTTGCCAGCCCCTATGGAACGCCAACGACTCATCTCTCCAACGTTTTTGGGTCTGCTGGGACGTCGTGGAAGAATAAGAGGGAGAGGCCTTTGCCCAGCAGTGCGATGTTACAGGCTGATATAAATAAATAAATAAATATCAATTTGTCCTTTTTATTAGTGAATAAGTGTTGAAGATGTGTAAAGTAGACACCTAGTGTCAATCTCGTGAATAATAAGCGCACTCCACTTGTGTAGAGTCCCGTCAGGGGCGTAGCTACCGCCGTATTTGCCGTATCAATTATACGGGGCCCCCGGGCCACGGGGGCCCCCAAAGTGTGTAAGGAAAAAGAATAAAAACTTTCTAATTTATTTTATTTTACAAATGACAAAATTCTATAAAGCAATTCCTTTTTTTCCCGCCTTAAGCGTGCGTTCAAAAGTTGGCAACACTACATCGTTATGGCGGGCTGCGGGACTTCCCCGTTTTACTTACTTCATCTTCAACTCAGCGGGGAATCCCCGGGAATCCTTCATCGATATCGCGATGTACGTGTACGTTGTTGTACTTTGCATTGGATGTTAAACCACGGAGTGCAGTGCACTGTTTATTTACGCGCTTTATATAAATGTGCATTACATTGTAATTCAGTACAAACAATATTGTTCTTCTGGTTTAGCAGTATTAGTAACGATTTGTAAAAGAAATGAGTGAAAGGAAAAGAGATTATCCCAGCGGCGCTGAGAAAAGAAAAATTAAACAGAAAAGGGACGAGGTTATAAAAAAAGTGCCCAAAATTTCTTCATTTTTTCAGAGACAAGATACTGTGAGTGATTTAGATTGGAAAGGTAAGTACTACACTACTACCCAACCCATTTATTAGGGGCCCGTAGTGATAAACAAGGAAATCTTTTAATTTCGGTCTGTCCATCTGTCCGTCACAAAAAGTTGTCTCCCCCCTCGATTTTCACAATTATACTGTTTTTAGGGTTCCGTGCCTTGATTAAAAAAAACAAAATTCTAACTTATCTATAGGATCGATTTGTTTTGTTGTTTGTTTATCAGTCCGTATCGTATCGTTAATTGCGTGTTGAGAACTTCAGATGTGCAGACTCGCTTTCGGGTTCTCGTTTTGTATGGCCACTACACTACGCGCTGCGTTTAAATAGCACGCAGGTGTATAGTAATGCACGGACGGGCTGCAGGTGATTTTGTATCTACTAATAGGTACGAGCACAATCCGCGTAGAATCTGTGTGCGTCTGAACTGAACACTCTCTAACTGTGACCCTTAGTAACGTTATTTATTTATATGTAACTCTTTTTAGTTTAGTATCAAAGCATTCGTATTTATTTTTTAACAATTACTCGTTTATTTTTAGATTCTTCTGAAGCATGTTCTTCGTCACATATCCATCCGGAAATAGAAGAAAGCCAAGCACATACTTTATCGGATGTCCATCCAGAAATCGAGGAACCCCAAGTCAACGATTCTGATATATCTGCAGATAATGCAGATTGTAATATAATTTCATCAGATAGAGGAAATTTTGGTGACAATTTAACTGAATGCGAACGAAAAATAATTTTTAAATTGGGTCCATTTAAACCACAAGGACCATTTCCAAAAGTTTCAGAAAATAACCGACCTTTTTCAGCTTATTATTATTCATATTTCAATCAGGCAGGCATAAAAATTATAAGACCATGGTTATGTTATTCTAACGTTTTAAACAAACCGTACTGTCACTTCTGTTGGTTATTAGCAGATCGTCAAAACAAATCGTACTCCTCTGCTTGGGTTAACGGTGTTTCGGTTAGAAGCAATTTCACACAAACTATTCTTGACCATGAAAAGTCACAGCAGCATATTAGTGCCTCACTCTCTTATAATAATTGGTTGCAAGGAAATACCATCGATACTCTATTGAAAAGTGAAATCGATAGTAAAATTACATTCTGGAGAGATGTACTGCATCGTATAATTAATGTTATAATTACTTTAGTATCTTGTAATCTACCTTTGAGGGGGCATGATTCTGACTCTGGCAATTTTATGGCAATTTCACGTCTGCTATCTAACTATGATGCAACTTTAAAAGAACTTTTTCTAAAACCGAAAGGTGAAATAAATTATTTAAGCCCTACGATTCAAAACGAAATTATTAGTTTGCTTGGTACTAACGTTAGGAACAGTATTATCTCAGAAATTAAAAAAGCTCCATTTCTGACAATAATTCTGGATACAACACAAGACTTGTCAAAAATTGACCAACTATCTGTAGTTTTTCGATATATCTCGGTTACAGAAAATGATGATAATGTGCCTAAAGAAATAAAAATCTGTGAGTCCTTTTTAGGATTCATAGCAGTAACCGATTGCAGTGCTGCAGGTCTGAAAACTGTCATTTTAAATTTGACTAAAGAATATGGAATTGATTTGAGTAAATGTAGAGGACAGGGATACGATGGAGCAAATGTTATGTCGGGTGTGTATGGAGGATTACAAACCCTAATAAAAGAGCATGCTCCAAATGCCGATTATGTTCATTGTGCTGCGCACGCTTTAAACTTGGTTTTGAACGATGCTGCGAGACATGTTCGTGAAGTATCGACTTTTTTCGATAATTTAGAAAAAATATATACTTTTTTTGGCAATAGTATAAAACGCTGGGCTATGCTAAATGACGATTCATCTGAAAAATATTTGATTACCCTTAAAAAGGTATGTCCTACCAGATGGTCTTCTAGGAACGACGCTTTATTAGCAGTAAAGAAAAATTTTTTACTAATCATGAAAACTTTGTACCAACTAAATTTAATTTCAAATAAAAAAGATGAACGTGAAGAATGTAAAAGTATAATTAATATTTTAGAGAGTTTTGATTTCTTAGTGCTCGTTACATTTTTTTCTTCACTATTTGAAATTATTAATCCTGTTTCTAAAGCTCTACAGCATGAAAATAATGACTTACAGAAATCTAGTATTTTATTAAGTAATCTTTTAAATAGACTGTGCCAATTAAGAAATCAGAATTCATTTAATAGTTTGCTAAATGAATCCAAAGATTTAGCAAAAAAGTGGGGGGTAACAACTGTTTTTAAAAACAGTAGGCGAAAGATAACGAAGCGTTTTTTTGATGAGTTATCACAAGATGAGAGAATTTCCGACCCGGAATCCTATTTCAAAGTCAATGTATACTATTGCTGTTTAGATATATTAATTTCTCAAACTAAAGCAAGATTTCAGAGCCTTTGCAACCTGAGTAGTATATTCGAAATATTACAACCGGAGAAACTCCTATCTTCTTCAAGCGAAGAGATATTAAACGCTTCCGGAAAACTGTCTGCTAAATACAGTAAAGACATCTCACTTAATCTTTGTGACCAATTAAAGGCTCTAAAAACATGCTTAAATTCTGAAATTAAAAAAATTTATTCCATTAAAGAACTCATTGAATTATTGCTAGTAAAATTCAATAGTCTTGCATCCAGTTTTCCCGAGGTAATCACAGCATGCTTTTTATTCTTGACCCTTCCAGTTACAACCGCAACGGCAGAAAGAAGTTTTTCAAAATTAAAACTAATAAAAAATTACTTAAGAACTTCGATGGGACAAGAACGGCTGTCAGACATCTCACTATTGTCCATAGAGGCAGAAACTTTAGAAAAACTAAAATCATCATCAGCCATAAATGATTTAATAAATCAGTTTGCCGATAAAAAGGCAAGGAGAGTGAATATTTAAAATTCGATTTTTATTTGTAAAATGGGTAAATTATGTGATAAATAAATATTACTTCTCACAATATTTTTTTTCTTTTGTGAAAAATCTTTACCTCCATATAAGGGCCTCCAAAAAAAATTTTATACGGGGCCCCGACAAGGCACGCTACGCCACTGAGTCCCGTGCATGTTTGGCATGTCTCACCTATTTCATAGACTAAGTACAGATAGATTGTTGTCGTCTCGATTCGATCGATTTTATGTTTATATTCCTAGCGCTTTTTACCGTAACAGGTTCGAGGTACACTGCTAAGGGGGGGGAGGCTGCTAAGTCATAGAATGCAACATCACAGATGCGACCCTATAATTTTATTCTACGTACTCAATAAATAAATTGAGAATAAACTCAAAAAGTAATGGACCGATTTAAAAAAAATTTCACTAATAGAATGCTACATTATCACTGAGTAGAATAGGCTTAATACCCTGGGAAAATAATAGGTTGACGCGGAAAAGTTGATTGTTTACAGAGAAACGAACTGCGCGCCGGTGAAAGCCACCGAGAACGTCTAGTATTAACTAATTCGTTGGGCGATTTTTTGGACTGATGTGATCCATTTTCATCATAAAATTGCCATCGTAAACTTAACACAATATGATCATATTCCAACCTACCTGGTACATGTCGGACCAGTAAAAGCTAGTATTAATGATCATGTAGGGTATACTGTAAAAGTAACTTAAACAAATTTTTAATTCCAGTAGGTAAATCCAGAGCGGTGCCTCTTCTGCAGGTTAATTTTTTTAATCTATGACCTGCATAAAAATGGCGGTATAAACCAATGCAGTAAAAAATTATTTATTAAAAAGGGTTTCAGCTAATTTTAGTAATAGATATTAATACTAACCGATGAAATGTTACGCTATTGTCTTTCTTATTGGCCCTCGAATGATTCGTACAGTTTTTTAATACGCAAGATAGAATTTTTTGGAACCCCAAGCTAATGTCAGATTGGTCCGCGTCGCGGAATGTCTAAGTAAGAACTGACTTCGGCAACTGCGGTCCATGGACCGCAAAGTTTGGGGCAAACAAAATACTTGCGGCGTCTCTTCTATTGCGTTACTATACGTGTCTATAACTTATAAATTGACTCGGACAAATCAACGTGCTGAAAATAATTTATACAACAATTTGAGTATGTTGAGTATGAGTTTATCCAGTTGAATAGCAATGGGTATGTCACTGCTATTCAACTGGATAAAAAGCCAGCTGAGGTCTAGGCAGCAACATTCATGGCCGTAATAGGCCTAGATGCAATCGAAATTTACAACAGTTTAAGCCTCACCAAAAAAAGGTTTAGAGAGTATTTCGCCCCAAAACAAAAGAAAGATATCTTTCGAAAGATATACCTATCTTTTTCAAGACTAAACAAAATGAAGATAAACATTTTAACGAGTTTTTAACCAGGATAGAAACCCAAGCAAGTAATTGCGAGTTCGATAATTTATTGGACGAAATAGTGAAAGACAAGATAGTGTTTAAAATAAGATCATCGCAAGTAGGAGAAAAATAATTAACCCAAGATAAACTAGACATCACAAAAGCGATAACTTTATGTAAAACAAGTGAGCAAGCGTCCAATCAATTAGATTAATATGAAACCTACGTAAATAGGAAACATTGTTTTATTTAACATTCGTTGCATACAATGAGGATGAAACATGGACTAAAAATAGTTCACGAGATCACACTAGGTGTCTATACTTTACATCTCCCTTTCTTTGTAAATCAACTGAAAATAATCTCGATTTGTTTTACAATTTAGCACATAGTTATATTTTAAAATTGCAATGTGATCTTAATCTAGCTTAGGTATCTAGATTCTGAAACGGTTTATCAACAATTGATTACCATGAAATGTTCGTCAGCGGAACAGTTAGTCTGTCAATGCTTCACCAACACAATCGTTGGACCATTAACTTTAAATCCACAGAACATTTGCTCTATGAACTATTCGTCAATTTATTTATTCGCCAACTAACGTTTCCCCTACAATCATTTATTGGGACATGTCTTGTTGTGTTAAACAAACAAATGTCATGTTAAAGTTACTTGTCAGTACCTAGATACTAGGTATTTTTTTTATGTCATACGGTAGGCAAACAGGCAAGCGGGCCACCTGATGGAAAGTCATAGCGTCTTGGAACTGAATGGCTGACCGTTTTGTACTTTGAGACTAGTCGAACTTCAGCACCGCCACGAGTTCGAAATTTCTTAAGTGTGCGAAATGCCAACGATACAAGGCGAAGCGAGGATGACCAAGGTCTACTGCTAGGGACCGGAGACTTATTAAACAGTCTCCAAAGCCAAGTGGCATCAGGAGTCGGTATATTATTTTGAAATAAAGTATTTTGTATGTTGGTAAACACATTATCTTACAAAACACCGTTCCGTTCCGTTCAGGTACAACACCAGCCAGAAATACTTCTGCAAGGGTGTATGTAGGTCATATCAGCTAAAACCAGGTACGGCGTCGCCATTATCGGTGGTTCCGTCGTCTGTACTTGTATTTTGAGCAACCAAGCCCAGTGGTTGTCACGGGTCTCACCCAAAGAGCTGGTTTGCTCCGGATATAGCATCAGACGTGGGAGTTGTTGATTTTAGGCGACACCAGACCTCATCCTCCACTGATTTGCGCCACCTCCAGCCCGAGATACCAGTGCGTACGTAGATGCGAAGAGGAGTGAAGGGCTGTCACAGTCAGGGATGGGAGCGAAAGGATTTGGAGCCAACAGCATCGAGTCAGTTTGAAGGAGGATAGATACTATACTTGGTGTGTAATATATAAAGGAAGGATATTGACTGCTGTAATTGGTCCCTCGGAGAGCTCTGCTAGTTTGATCTTCGTGATTTAATGTCTTTCGATGTCCCGCTGTAATCTGAGTACCCGTAACCTTCAGTTAATCTACTTATGTTGCCCATCGAAGTCCTGTCGCAAGCGCGCACACTATCAGCTATTATTCATCTCTTGTCTTTCTGCTATTCTTCTTAATTTTCCTTCGACGTCCTGTCGCAAGCAGTTTACCCTTAATTTTCGGCTATTCTTCTTATGTTGTCCATCGAAGTTTTATTGCAACCCGCCTACACTATCATTTATTCTTCAACTCTTGTTTTTCTGCTATTCTTCTTATTTTTCCTCCGATGTCTTGTCGCAAGCAGCGTACCCTCAGTTTTTACGGCTATACTTCTTATGTTGTCCATAGAAGTATTGTTGCAACATGCCTACGCTATCAGCTATTCTTCAACTCTTGTCTTTCTCCCATTCTTCTTTATTTTTCATCGATGTCCCGCCGTAATACGCGTACCCGTAACCTTCAGCTATTCTTCTTATATTTTTATATTTTCTACTTTCGTTCTGTCGCAAGCAGCATACCCGTAATTTTCGGCTTTTACGACAGGACGTCGTAAAAGCCGAAAATTCTTATGTTGTCCATCGAAGTCCTGTCGCAACTGGCCACACAACGGAACGTAGCGTCCTAAAGTAAACAAACCGCTGTTCGAAAATTTAGTAAAATTATTAAAAATCTAGAAGTATTACTTACGAATTTAGTGTTAAAGAGTGCAGTGATATCAGGTGCAAACATCCATTATTTGGGTTTACGAGGAATCGTCGATTTACTCCACAATTTTCGACAGGTATTCCACAAAATATACGTTAAATAACAATATTTAAACCGTGGGAAAATCTTTAACAGCAAATCACAACCCATTTTTGAATTTAAACCAGCTGATTGGAGGTTAGAACAACACATCAGACGTGCGCTTTGACAGAAGTCACTACCTGTCAAACTGACAATAGGCTTACGGCAGCGTTCACAATTAAAGTTGCGTTTTATTACATATAACAACAGTTGTGATTTCGTTTTACGCACGTCATTTATTTATTTGGTTTAAAGTATTAATTCAGCGAACAAAATGACACCAAAAGTAAATAAATGCTCCAAATGTTCAAAAGTAATACCAAGGCAAGAATTCTTGACATGTAGCAGCTGCAATTTAATTTACGATACAGAATGTGCGAATTTAACTTTAAAAAAATTCTATATCTTGTCTCGGACACAAAAATTGAAATGGGAATGTAAGGTCTGTACAACATTACATGAAAACGCACAAACAAATATAGCTGAAAAGGAAATGCAGGAAAAAACTGAAACTATCCAAACACCCATTAAAGCCATTTCAATGCGCTCACAGTCACAAAATGATTCAGAAGATGATCCAAATAATGTATCTGTCAATACGCTCGATGAGGATATCACTTCTCGAAGTTTTGACCTATCAACTTACAACAGTCTGAACAATACTAATTATGAATTAAAAGACGAAATTAGTAAACTCAAGGAACAACTTTATAGCACCCAAAATGAACTCGAGAATAAAATATTAGAGAGCGAAGCTCTTAAAAAACAATTAAAAAATCTCGACACCCAAATCAAATCATTAAAAGCTATATGTATGTCACCATTACCGGCAGATACTATCAATCGCACCCCAATAATAAAAAAGAAACTAAATAAAAGAAGAAATTCATTAGCAGACTACAAAGTAATAGAAAGTTGTGCGAAAGCACATGCAAAAGAAATTGAACGTAATTTTAAGCAGACTGAATTAAGAACACATGACATAAAAAACAATAAACAAATGACGAACACAAACATGGCAAATACGAAAGACATAAAAAAACAGAATAAACGGACTGAAAAAAATAAATATGTAGCTGAAAAACAAAAGATATGCATAGTTTCAAACAGTAAAAGATTTAATATATTGAGAAATTTAAAAAGTAACATTTTCTACAATGATTTTGAAACATTTCACTATATTATTCCAAACGTGGGAGTAGACATTTTGACTAATAATTTGGAGAATAAAGTTAGAGGTTTAACAAAGAAAGATTATTTTGTTGTGATGATTGGTGAAGAGGATTTTAAAAAATCTCGGGACTACAAAACATTAGTGGATTCAATAAAAAATAATTTGCAATATATGGCCAATGAAACGAATGTTATAATAGTTTCTCCAAATTATGTATGTGGCACACATTTGTTTAATTGGAGAGTAGAAGTTTTCAACAACTTGCTTGCACAAAGTACGTCAAAACATGCTTATGCTGTGTTCCTTGATGCAAATAAGGATCTACAGCTGGACATGTTTTCTACAACTACTGGAAAAATTAAAAATACAGGAATCCAAACAATTATTCAAAACATAGCCGAATTTATAAGCCTGCTTAATTTTGAAGAAGATAAAGATATCCTTAACGACGAGAAACAGCATAACAAAAATTATCAAAATTTTTTTCTATTATCATAACATCCGAATTCTTCACCAAAATATATCTGGACTTATAACGAAAAGTGATGACCTTATAGTCAATATAAGTCAGATAGCAGGTCATAGTCAAGGTATAGACGTTCTGTGCATCACAGAGCACAATATGATCCCGGACAATGAAGCTTTTTTGACAATACCGAACTTCACACTAGCAACCAGTTACTCAAGAGAGAAAAAAAGGGGAGGATCGTGCATTATAGTGAAAAATGGACTTAAATTCAAAATTTTAGAAGATATAAGAAAGTTGTCTGTGCAATGTATCACGGAAATTTGTGCAATTGAGCTTTGTGACCATAATTTAATAATAATATGTATGTATAGAGTACCTAATACTAGTCTAAATATTTTCCATGATATTCTAGGACGGAGTTTAAATGAGGTCAACTGCAGATCAAATAAAAAAATTGTGCTCTGCGGAGATTTTAATATAGACACGCTAAAAGACACTCCAAAAAGTCAGGACTTTATTAATCACTTGTTGAGTCATAACCTGCATCTTGAAATTAAAGAACCAACAAGAATTAATAGCGGAACATGTATAGATAACTTTGCTCATAATATAAAAGGATCAAAAGCAGAAGTGATCGATATGGCCCTATCCGATCACGCTGCACAAATCTTAACATGTCCAACAAAAAAAACGTGTGCTTTAAAATCATGGCGAATAAAACGACGTGATTATAATAAAGAAAATTTTATATTATTCCGATCTATATCGAAAGCTTATCATTTGCTGACGTATTTAAAAGTACAGATGTTAATGAGGGATATGATAATTTTATAGATATTTTTAAATGTCTGCATGACTTATGTTTTCCCTACAAAACAATAAAAAAAACAATAATGACAAAACAAAAGTGGCTTACAAAAGGAATAAAATCATGTTGTAGGAAAAAAAGGGAAACCTTATGGCACTATCGGCTAAATAAAAATGAAGAAAACTAAAGTGGCTCTAAAATCGTATACACGCAGACTAAGGAAGATAATAAAATTAACACAAAGATCACAAAACGCTCATTATGTAAATACTGCACAAAATAAATCAAAAGCTACATGGAAAATAATTAATAGTACAAAAAATAACTATCCAAAAGAGCCAATTACTCACATTGTAGTAAATGACAAACATATTACTTCGCCATCACAAGTTGTCAATTTATTCAATGATTTCTTCATAAACCAAAGTAATGATGACAATAAAAACAAAGAAAATAAAAAGTACGCCATTAAATTAGAAAACAATATGCATTCAATATTTATGGCTCCAACTACACCCACCGCTGTATATAAAACTATAATGGCACTAAAAAATACAAATAGTGTAGGCTACGATGAAATAAATACAAAGGTAATTAAGTATGTGGCTGACCTAATTGCCAATCCTCTAAGTCATTTAATTAACTTATGTTTAGCCACAGGTACTTATCCGCAAAAACTAAAAACGGCTATTGTAGTACCGCTTTATAAAAAAGGGGATAAACATAATATGTCAAATTATCGCCCAGTGGCTCTATTGCCAATCACATCCAAAATATTTGAAAAGGTAATCCACGACATTTTTTACAACTTCATAGAGAAACACAAAATATTAATCACAGAACAAAAGGGCTTTAGGAAAGACAAAACGACGAACATGGCAATATATGAGCTAGTAAAACATGCTGTCACAAACATGGATAAAAGGAGTCCATCGTGTGCCATATTCATGGACATGTCTAAAGCGTTTGATCGAGTTGATCATAAGTTGCTACTGTGGAAATTGGAATGTTGTGGATTCCGCGGTAACGCTTTAAACTTAGTGGCATCTTATCTCGAAGACAGAAAACAATACACTAAAATGACACAAATATCCATGGAGTCAAAAGAGGAGGAAACATACATAACTGATTGCCAGACTATTAAGTGTGGAGTACCTCAAGGTAGTGTTCTTGGACCTTTGCTATTTTTAATATACATAAATGACATTATAAAATCTAGTAAATATCAAATGACACTTTTTGCTGATGACAGTACGGTAATTTTTGATGACAATAATGATAATGATAATGATTATGAAATTGAAATAAATAATACATTAAATAATATAATTAATTGGCTTGACATTAATAATCTTAAAATTAATATTGACAAAACAAATTTAATGCAATTCACACAAAGGAAAAGGAGAGATTCACTAAAAGTTAAATATAAAAATCAAGCAATAACAGAAACACAAAGTACTAAGTTTTTAGGAGTTCACGTAGACTACAACATGACTTGGATAACACACTCACAGGAAATATGTGAAAAATTATCTAAGTTCTCCTTTGCCTTATACAAGTTGGCTAAAGTAGCAGACCGACAAACAGTCTTAACGGCATACCATGGTTTTGTGGTTTCAACTTTACGCTATGGTGTGATTTTTTGGGGCAACTCTTCGGAAAGAGAAACGGTATTTAGGGCGCAAAAAAGGTGCATTAGGTCAATATGTGGCATTAAACCAATAGAGTCCTGTCAGCCACATTTCAAGTCCATGAAACTTCTAACTTTTCCGTGTCTGTACATTTTGGAGTGTTGCATATTTGTACATTGCAACCCCAATTTATTTAAAAAAAAGCCTGCTGTTGACTTTATTAACCTTAGGCCTAGAAATACTACAATTGAAACACATTGTTGCAAAACCGCAATGATGTGTAAAAATGCTACAGAAATGGGTCCTAAATTATATAATAAACTGCCAGAACTAGTAAAAAACATGGACGTTAGGAATTTCAAATTACATTTAAATAAATTAATAATTGAAAAATGTTATTATGACATTAAGGATTATTTAAATGACATTTTATGAAGTTCTTGACTTCATATTTTATTTTGGCTCAATTATTTCATGTTTCTTTAATGACATTGAGTATGACAAATAATTCAAATTGACATCACAAATTTTAATTTCTTTAATTTATTTTTTTATTTTTAAAGACATCGTTTTAAATATATCATATTTTAATGACATTTTATTTTGATTGACTAATTTGAGTTATTATTATTATATTTTTTTTTACCAATGGACATTAGATTATTTAAATTTGTAATTATCTTTCAGGACCTTGTCTACCTACCGCTATTATTTATTTATATTTTTTGAAACATTGAAATTTTAATTTTGTATTTTCTGACATTTAATTAAGTATTTTAAG
This sequence comes from Blastobasis adustella, assembly GCA_907269095.1. Taxonomy (NCBI): domain Eukaryota; kingdom Metazoa; phylum Arthropoda; class Insecta; order Lepidoptera; family Blastobasidae; genus Blastobasis; species Blastobasis adustella. The sequence continues at coordinate 9,057,960 of OU026132.1, forward strand.
TTTGTATTTTCTGATATTTTAATATTTGAATTTTTATTGACATCGATGTATTGATTTTTTTTTTATAATTTTTTTAATTTTTTTATTTTCATATTGTCTGACGTTTAATTGTTTTAATTTTAAATGACAATAATTTATTGTATTTTTAATTAGTTTAATGAAATATAACTAATATTTAGTATGCCAAGAGGCACATAATGAAGCCGCTATTATATAAGACCACCTTTATTCACCTATGATGACTAAATAAATGATTTGAATTTGAATTTGAATTTGAACTATCAGCTATTCTTAAACGCTTGTCTTCCCGATGTTCTTCTTAATTTTCCTTCGATGTCCCGCCGTAATCTGCGTATCCGTAATTTTTGGCTATTCTTTTTATGTTATCCATCGAAGCCCTGTCGCACCAGGCCTACACTATCAGCTATTCATCAACTCTTGTCTTTCTGCTATTCTTCTTGATTTTCTTTCGACGTCCTATCGTAAGCAGCGTACCCGTAACTTTCAACCGTCCTTATTATGTCGTCTCCCAAATTCTTGTCTTGTCGCAGCAGAATACCCGTAACTTTCCACGTAGCGTAGAGTACACATACCTTTTAGCTGTTTTTCTTATTGTTGTCACGTAATGTCGCCCGTAGCATACCCGCAACATTCAGCCATTCTTCTAATGTTGTCCCTCCGTCGGTGTCCTGCTCACGGCAGGTACCATCAACTTAAAGAGCTATTCCTTTGTTTAACACCTTCGTGCTTTACACTAATTGGGTCTTTAATGAAGTCATAGGTATCGAGGGCTGCAAACTATGTTTTAGTGTCCGCTCTCCAATTGGAATCCAGTACCCACTCGAGAGTGAACATGTGGTTGCCTGTTGATCGGTCTTATAAGAAAGTCGCCGGATAACTTCTTAACGGGATTATTACGTCTAATTTCTTCAATATAAAGTTGGCTTGTAGTTTGTACTTTGTTGAGGCCCTTGTAAGGTTTGAATATGGTACTTATTGTAGTGGTTGTGAATGCAGTTCAAAGTTTATTCGTTTTCTGTACGAACAAATCTATCCTCTTGTCGATAGATTAGCTATTGGTTTTCTATGTTCGCATCTTGTTTTAATATTAATAGCAGAGCTGGGCGGAGTCCGTCTTTTCCTGTTATTCGCTACGTACGTCCCAAAGTCTCGACGCACTGCCTAGTGGTAGAATATTAGGTGGAGGTCTTCATTTATTTGATCATCGGCGGTCTTATTATACCCGTCTGTTTTTCGTTTGCCATGTTCGGTTCGCCAGATGTTGCACAGTGTCTTTGTCTAGTGGCTTTGTTCATGGAAATGGCTAGGCAATCGTTTTTTATCTCCATTCCGTTGGGCACCAGTCTACAAATGTGCTCTTACTGTTTTCAAGTGCCCGGTCAGAGCTCTTAAACAATTTTTTGTCGATTTCTTTCCTGTTTTTATTGCGTTTCGTTTGAAGATCGGATACTTTAGTTATGGTGTACGGTTTTTTTTAATTATGCTATGCGTTGTTGTTGTTAAGTAGGTACTAGTTTTGCTGTATTGTGGAACGCATGTTTCTGTACGTAATATTATGGATTGGTACAGCTGTGGAGCAAGCTTGCTTAGGCAGTTAGTTAAAGTATCAGTAACCTATTATTACCTATAGCGGTACTGTATGGTTTAGGACATAATTAAAAAAAAACGATATTTGCATAGTCAGATTAATTCTTGTTGTTTCTAGTTTGGGATCCCTCTAAGCGTGAATTATTTTTCTTTCATAAAATATTTCATGTGACTAAAAAGTTATAGTTAAGTAACTGAAAATAAATTAGATTTGCGCAAGGTGACGTCCAGCCAGAGCAAGTGTCACGCTACTGCTAAAAGCTGGCTGGTAAAACTATGTTTAATTAGGTACAACTAGCAGTACATCAAGCTACCCGCCCAGTATATAATGAGTTATCATCAATATAGATCCGCGTGAAAACCGGAGACGGTTCAAACTCTAAACAGGGTAGGTTAAGGTGCTGTCTTCTGTACACAAATATATATAAAGTATTTAATTCTATGAATAGAGTCCCCAGATAATATAGTAATATCAAATTGTTGCTATGTGTATCTTAGACATCGATATCAATAGGTTGGGGAACTCGAAAAATAATAGGAACGCTCTCACCAGATCATGTGATGGATAATGTAACCACTGCTACTGGGACCACTGGGATTCTCCGTTAAGTTTAGGTAAGGTCTGGTCATGTCTAGCTACGAGACGGGATATTGCGCTGTATATGCGCGATTGTTCGATAAGGATCGATATGATTTGAACTACTTTCAATATTTGAAATACTGATAATGACATACCTACGTCATCTTGACACATGCAAAATTAATCATAGAGCGTTTTCACGATACAAGAACGTACAGAAATCGTGCAAACGTTTTACAAAAATTCACGTCAATTACAAACACACGTAAAAAATTGACTAAAACCAAAAACTATGTAGTCGACCGTCAATAGCTAAATAATAGAGCAAGTCCCGAGAACATCGATTCGCCACCGATCTCAGCAAATGAATTCAAAAATTTCAATCCGTTTCAAAGACACATCTTATACCTACTTTTGGTATACACCCTTTAGCTAAAAACCCTAAAAGGTGTAAAAATCCTCCTCGTCATCCCTTGGCCGAATTATGGCTCAACGTGGATCGACGTTTTCCTTGTTCACTCACTCACTTGTTGTTCACGTGTTCACTCAACGAACATGCCGAAGCAAGGAGAAGCCTGACTTTGGAAAAAGCTACGTGAGCAAGCGACTCGTGAAACTATGTCGTAAGTATCTCTTACGCGCAACCAGTGACACGTGAAAGGTTATTATATTATATATCTTCTTGAGAAAAATAAATAATAGAGCAAAAGACACCATAGGTGACCGAAGACCCGGTTCGTTCCTCGGTCAGTGAATAAGGTGCTTTACAGCTCTCTGGGCACAATTCCCGGGGGCAGCATTGTGAACGACATTTTTAACTTTTAATTCGTATGAATTGAGCTTTTTTATGTCTATTTTCCTCTTCTTATTTCAATGTAAATACCCATTCATTGTCTGTTTTATGAACAAATGAATTTAACCGAAACATAATTTTAATTAAAATAAGTATGTTGGTACTTACATAGTGCCACCCGCCGCGCGCTTCTGCGAAACCGCGAATCTATGAGCTATGTATTGCAAGACCTGATATGCTTAGCATGATGCGGCTGCCACCGCGAGCGCCCGCAGGTGGCCTCGAAGAGGGAGCGCATTCTGCTTTTGACACAATGCCCAGTAAGAATAATATCGGAAGGTATATCGAGGACCTTGGTAGCCTACTGCTAAAGGCGCGCAGGGACACACACATCTATACTACAGGTATCTTAAATCTTAGTTTATAATAACTTCGTAAGAGTTTTTCATTACAAAATCATCACATACACATCTTTTGATGGCAATATCGCTTAGATCTCCAAACAGAGCCCTGCGTTCAAACTTTTTAATTTCATTGTCGAATCCATGTACTAATTATCGGCGTAATACATTCTTGTGGCGTGCATGTAGCTTGTTTAATGGTTTGTGCAAGGATCATGACTTGGATTTATTTAACAGTAAATTCGAATCTGTGCGGCGGTTGTTAACGCGGTCATTCCACGGGGTGGAATCGCAGTATCCAGAGCCATAAACTTAGTGATAGCAAAGTGCCAGCATCGAGTGTCTGTCAAATGACTTTTTAAATATAATTTTACATATAAGACATCCTGGTTGGATACAAATACCAAATATATCACCAATATATGGAGTTGGCGAGTGATAATAATAAATATTATTAAATATCTTTTAATTATGTTTACACATTTATAGAATAAATTTAATCTATATTTTTAATACGCGATAGTTATTTTTCCATTTATTAACTACGCCTGTACAACTTGTGATACCTTTTACCCAAACCCCCCTAGAAAAAAAAACTTTTTAATAAAATATCAACGGTTTTTTCACTTCACACAAAACTTCATTTTTGGATTTTCGTGAATTTTTAAAGCTGTCTTTTTAATTAATAAAATATGTCTCGACATCGCTGTGTCGTGAGAGGATGTCCATTGAAGGAAAAATTTTATAATTGGCCAAGAACTCCAGAACTTGGAGAAATATGGCTAAAGTTACTAATACCACAGAATCCAACACTGTGTTCGCTACCAAAAAAAACTGTATTATTTAAAAAAGTAAGTACAATATTGTAATTTAAGTTTTTAACAAGATTATAAAGTTGATATTCGTGCGTGTTGTCCCTCCTATCACCGTAACTTTTCATGGATTAGCAGTAGGACATTTGTGGAGGAGATCCGATCCAGCAGAAGACCATTAAGGGTTGTTAATTGATGTGAATGTAACTTAGAGAAATTTAATACCTATATGCACAATAGTAGCTACATGTTGTACATAATTAACTAGTGAACCTATCGAGACTTCGTTCGTACACCTACTTTACCCCTACTTACACTTTTTTCTTGCTTATAAACCTTCTGTTGAATCACCCTATCTATTGTCGAAAACAGCATTAAAATCCGTTACGTAGTAAGAAAGACGACGTGAAGCGACTTTGTTTTATACTATGTATAGAAGGTACCTAAAATCGAACTAACCCATTGTGAAACCATTTCACTATGTCATAATGATTTTCCTTGTCCGGCAATGCAATGCTACTATGATATTTTCTGTGAAGAGGTTTCACGGTGGGTCTTGATTCAGTTGGTTTGATAGCACCGATAAACTATATTATTGTGTATGAAAATGCTATTATTGGGATTAGTTAACTATATATTTATATTTTTGTTATTGCCCCATTATAGGTGTGTAAACTTCATTTTGAAGACAAATATATTAAACAGACTAATAAAAGAAATCATCTTGCCGTTTCACATAAATTATACCTAATGCTTTCATTCTGAACTTTCATAGAATGTAATTATTAGACAAAACCTTTCCTCACCGCTCCCTTTGACTGTGACCATTATATTAACATACATAACATTCGTGTTCCCATTTTTCAGGTATTTTGATGGATGATCAATCAATGTTGTGAAAAAGAATACCCTAAGGCCCTACAAAGGTAATTGTTTTCAATTGAAAAATTTAGGTACTACATAGTGAACTTCATTTGGTTTGTTAAATGTGTGAAGTATGAAATTGCATTTCGCTTTATGTATTTGCCGTTGCTTGTTCATATATGGCTAACGAGTTTAACTAGTATTATTAGCAAAGGCCAAATTCAAAGACTTCTATATGGCCTAACTATTATTTGAAGTGACGTTGAAGAGCTTTTTTGTTTGGGATTTTAAAAAGATTTTTGCATTTGATAGCACATATCCCCCTGATAATGGTCATCTACAAGTATATGGTTTGCAACTGGTGCATTGGTGCCACAATAACATTAAAGCTCTATTATTTTACTTTCAGGTAGACTGTCGAACACAACTCAAGAACATTCTGTGGTCCTGTAGTGATTATTTTAAATTGAAAGGCGCCTTGCAATTACTTTGTAATTAATTTCTAGTCAAATTATATGTATGTTAAATTATGTGTCATTTGTTTTTTTTTTAATATAAGAATTTGAAATCTAATAAAGTACAATATGAAAATCGAGAATACGCAATCGATGTCACATCCCTAGCCAAATCGTAATCGATAGATTGGTAATGGCGTTATGAGCTCAGCACTAGCACTTGTCAAAATTGTTATGTCAAAACTATACGTCAAAAGCGATGCTGGCACTTTTCACTACGACGTTCGTGTCTCTATGGACGTTTCTTATCTGCCGTATATAGTAATCTGTGGGTCATTCTTTGACGGCGTTCCGTGAAGTCTAGGTGTATGTTGTTTGTGTGATTCTTGTTTGTACCTACTATAACTGTAAGTGTTAAATATGTAGTTCTCTATTTTTATTATTATTTTCTCGTTTTTAATCTATTTGATAATTTACCTAAGTGCCTATTGTATGCGCTACTGCGTGTTTGTGTGCTGTGTAGCTTTTTACATATGCTGTCTTTACTGGCGAGGACCTATAATTGGCTTACTGGTTTATAATAGAACTTTATACTTTGTAATGTACAGGTGTTGGTACTCCTACAAATAAATAAATAAATAATTGAAGTCGTCGAAAATATTTTTCAGGAGGCACTTTTTTCGATATTACCAACGTCAGAAAAATAACAAAGGAAGCAGAAAAGGAGAACCGATCCCAGATAATGGGAAAAGGCATAGGACGTCCTCTGCTCAACATAGGCCTAGCCATTACAAAGTCGACCGTCCACCTCGTGGATGGCCGTCCCTCGCTGCGAATGCCGATAATGGTCGCCACTCCAGAACCATTCCGCCCGACTGAGTAACAGCTGAGCAGCCCCATCCCATCGTGGGGCGAATTGTTCCTTGTCGACTTGCAAAATAAAAATGATCCTGAGCCAAAATACATTATGATTTCAATGAATTCGATTGTAAAATTATCTAGGTATAAATAATTTTAAACATTGGATTGAGGGGTTGCTTGTGGTTTTTTGAATATTATTTTTAGAATGACCACAGGCAGCGCGCGGCGGTGACGACTTAACATCAGGTTGCTCGCTTACCCGTAGAATGCGACGGCCCGGGCTCAGTTGGAGCCTTGGCGGAAATATTGCAAATTCGAAAATATGAAGGGCTACAGCTCCTCGGATGCGGACTCGTGGACCTGGACCTACAGTCTATCAGTCCAGTGGCCAGTTAAATATCCTTCAAACTATGACCACACCAGTACATTTTATTCCTTTTCAGTTCGGCAGAGCTCAGCGAGCCGGATCTGGCGGAAGAGGGCATGCCGAATAAAAGCCGAATAAATATTTTTCCACTGTCACCGACATTCTGACAATATGCTCAAGCTACAGCAAGTTGAGGAATCTTATATTTAAAAAATACTGAAACGCCTTATATCTAACGCGACTGGTATGGACGATATGTCGTTACATCAGACTCACACTACCACAAATAGAAGCCGATAGGAATCTATTATATTAACAAATTAGAATTCACGAAAATACAAAACAATAAAAAACAAAGAAAATAATTCGATTTCTGTCAAAAAGAAGTTTCTTTTTCTAGGAATTAGGTTTGGCTTTGGTTGGATACAAGGTATCAGTAGTGAATATTTATGGAAAAAGAACTTTCGCGTATTATTTATATAGGTATATTAATTTAATTCTAAAAATGTGTAAACATAATTTAAAGATATTGTAATATTTATTAATATCACCCGCCTATCTGCAATTTTGTATCCAACCGGGATGTCTAGTATCGAAAATTATATTTAAAAAGTTATTTGACAGACACTCGATGCTGGCGGTTCGATTTTACTAAATTTATGGCTCTGGATACTGCGATTCCACCCCGTGATTTAAACGGCAATCATCCACAACAGCCAGTAGGTACATACCATCCGGCACTGATCACAGGAAATAAATTTCGAAGCTTTGGCAGATATGGTATGTATTATATATAAAAAACCAGACTACTGCCCAAAAAGCGAAAAAGTACGCAACAAACAAAATATAAAGGTTAGGAAAAAACTATTCCGCCCTAAATCCGTTGTTGTAACACAAAATATCGATGCTGTGCGGCAACTAATAATGCAAGATAGTCATGCTGCATATCGCGAGATAGAGGCGAGATGACGAGCGTACATAAGAAGTTACATGAACATGGCTGTATAGAAATTTGTTCGCGTTGGATTCCGCACTGAGATTTGATCAAAAACAGACTCGTGTCGAATAAGGAAGTTTCCAAATTTTTTTTTTCAATCGAATATTAAAATTTTAGTCAAATGAAACAAAACGGTGAAAAAATTTTGAAATATCTCAAGAAACAAAAAGGTATGGTACTTTAAAGTTGCGATTGCAAGAATAATTTCATTAGGTGCGCGAATTCGTGCGTGACGTCACCAGGCCGGCATCCCGCCCGTCACTATGGAGCTATCCATACACTAGTACTCTTTGTGATACATTTACAGAGTATGTGTTACTATGGCCGCTATAACAACGAATAATAATAATAGATCTAAAATAAAGGGGAGTCTCCATACATAAAACGTGATTTCAAAGGCGTTTTTAAAGTTATTTAGTTTTTCTCTATGGCCTAGATGGTAAAACTTACAAGCATCACACTTTGGGAGAGCGGCACTGCTCTAGTGGCAGCGTGCTTGCGAGACCGATAACCGAGGTTAAGCAATGTTTTCAATGTTCGGACACAGGATGGGTGACCGTTTCGTAGTTTGAGGGTAGTCTAACTGCTACGAGCTCGCCACTGGTTAGGTGTGCCTCCTAATATCGTTGGCTAAGCGAGGTTGACCAAGGCTTCCGCTGGGGATCCTGAGACTGGTTGAACAGTAAGACCCCGTGAGGGTATTTATTTATTATAATTTTACTAAACTTAGAATGAAGCTTGTATGTATACTTATTGTCTAGCCTCAGACTACGAAACGGTCACCCATCCTGTTCCCAAACATTCAAACAGTTTGCCAGAAGTCTTTGAAGTAAGAAAGAACAACCAACATCGCCGTAACATTCTGCATCATGGCAATGCTGGCTGTGACACGTCGGTCGAAACAACTCAATTTTTGGAAGATCCAAAAATCGAATTGACGGGTCATCCGCCGTACAACCCCGATTTGGCACCTGACGGTTTCTATTTATTTCCAAATGTAAAAAATAAATTACGTGGTCAACGTTTTTCCAGCCGCGAAGAGGCCGTTGGTGCGTATGTGGTTAGATACCATGTCAATGTCAATTCGGCTGCTTCTTAAGTGCAACACAAATATCCAGTAGATGATTTTCAAAGCATTTTCAATTACCTCTAGTTTTTCTCTTTTTTATTTGACACTTCACAAGCCACACGTATGTATGTGTGTACATAAGAATGTAAACTCTTTATTGCGTATAACTACATAAAGAACAATAACAAAAGAAAGATGCACGTTTTGGAGATACCTCAATCAGAATAGAAAAAGTGCTATGAAAATTGGTTTCAACGTGCATACGTTCTGCATAAAAGCATAAAAGAGCACCGATCATCATGGCGAATATTTTGAAAAGTAATAAAACAATATTAAATGATATGTTTTTTTTTGTTACTCCGGATACATTATTAGTAGCCAAAGCCAAAAACATACTAACTAAATAGGTCAAATCATAAAATAAAAGGTTTTTCTAATGTCTAGTCACTTCCTGCGCCTCACAGCAGATGCTGAGTGGGTACCATCTGGCCGCCGCGGCATCGACGGTGGCATGGCACATGGGCAACTTGTCCTTTGTCAATAACGTAACTGTTATTGTGTCGTGGTGTGCTATGTGTAATAAATTTTTTTTCTTTTCTTTTTTAATCGTCCACATGAATTTTCTAGACATCCTAGGCCATTTAAATTATTTTGATACTGGAAGGGTACCGAATTTAAAAACCTTCGTCCTCTACTTAGCACCCGTTGTTCTACATAACTTGTGTCAATCAGGAACATTTACAGGCATTTTATAATATTGCACTGTGCAATATACATACAGTGTAGTGACAACTGTTATCCCTATTTTAAATTCACGTTAAATTCTGTTTTGTGAGAAATTGACAGCTAAAAGTCTTAGAAAGCTTATAAAACATTTATTATTGAACCAATTACAATTCTTGTTTTCAAATTAAAATGAATGATAAATGACATAGGTATCCAGTGTCAGGAAACTCGAAACATCCCTATAAATTAAAACATGCAAGTCAAAAAAAAAATATTATTAAAATTGAAGTTCATAAAGTCTCCAAAAAGACTGACTTAAAACTACTTTGTTCTAATAAACATAAAGGCCTCAAATCTCTTACAATGCATGGGCATTTAGAAATTCAATGGACTAAGTAGAATAAATAGCACGCCCTTTAAAAAAAACATCTAAAGTTTAACAAAAATTCGTCTCTTTCTAACGTAAGACTATTTCAGGCTATATCTCTCTTTCGTCCATTTGCTGATGTCTATTTCTACAATAGCACCACGTGTCGCAGCTTTAGTAAGCTCACTCAGTTCCGGTCAAGACGTAGCGTAGTGTGGTGGTGCGTTGGAACACCTCGATTCATTTTGTAATTTCTTCCATAACTGTTACTAGTTGTCAATAATGGCTGGGACAGCACATAATTATAAAATGTGGCTCGACTTCTGGAACGATATTGGCCAGGAATATTTAAAATACACGCCTTCCACGGGTGCATTGCAGTACGTGAGAGTTACCAGGCCGTCGTATCAACTGCCAGCCACATGTTGGCTGGATCCCATGGACCGTCGTTACCTCAAGCACCTCCGTGCGAGTGGGAGCGACGGTACGGCGTATAGACATGTGAGAGCCAGGTGAGTTAAAATACATCCGATCTAATCAACTATCCGTAGCCGAAAGCTGCAAAATCCCATCCTACTAATGTTAAAAATGCGAAAGTTTCCATATGACGCTTGTTACTTCATCAAACAAAAACGATTGAACGGATTTATATGAAATTTGGTAGTACAAAACTTAGTTACCTATTTCATTAAATACTAAACAAAATACCAATAAAACAAATTAATGCAATAAAAACATAAACCAATGACTATGTGGATATTATGGATGCAAGAACCTGGTTCAATAGAAATTGCCATCGTAGTACCGTCGTGCATTTCGGCACTTTGTTGGAATACCCAAAAAATGCTTTACCTGCCTGCTACCTTTTCAATTTTGACAATGCAAGTATAACTATCTCGATCCACGATACAATTCAAATATCGTCGCCACCCTTGCAAACAGTAACATCTGCACTAACACCACCATCCTATTCGTCTAATGCATATGGTTTATATTTGAACAGCCAATATCTATGGTGCGATCTTTTGTTCTGCGTAAACAATTACCGGCCGCGCACGGTTTCTATTGTTAATAATACAAATCTTTACCTGAGAACCAAAGCGACTCCAGTTAAATGAGCCACTTCGGCACTCGGGTACAGAAATAAGAAGTTTTGAGTACAAAACCTATTAAAACATTTTTTATGTAAAATTTTTTCGAAACGTATCTCGGAAGGCAGTCTTTTCGGTGTCGGTACAGCCGTACTCAACCAGCGCTCCCCGTAAACGATCCCCAATGTCATAATATATAATAAGAAAAGGATGACCGTGTAAAGGAGACCAATCAGGAACTTACACAGAACAACACCTGCCAAACATGCCGTTTACTATTCCGCGTCCCACCGAGCGCCTAACATTGTGCAGCTCCAAAACTTACACATATGTGGTCAACTGGCTTGAATGCCACACATCAGGGGGGGAACAAACTAACCAGGGAATGAAATACACAGAGGAAATCGTCCTGTCCTTGGTCCTGTCTTTCCTGGCCCCCTTCCACACAACATGCATGGACACCGCACGGACCGCAACGGCCGAACCTCCCATCTCAACCAAATCACCGGAGCAGATAAGCCAAGAGGTCCTGGCCATAACCCTTTCCTCATACATGACCTTGGCGAAACCCGTGACCGCACGGAACGTGCCCGCATTTACAACGGTCACTGCTCACCTCAAAGATGGCATTTCAGAATTCTTCGCATTCCACTATGGCGACCCCATTCTTTCCTTCCGCTGAACCGGTGTACAACAGCTTGTACCATTGCCAGATATCCCCTGACCGGCAGCCTCACCTCATGGCAGAATACCACCTGTGTACATCGCCTGTATAGGAGATTAGTCAGCTCTCTCCCGCGCGTGACAGGGCAGTCCTTGCCCACTTGTCGCTGTGGTTGGGCAATGTGCATGACGTCGTTCATCGACGACGCCCTAGATTTCTGCAGCTTCATGGTTTCTAAGAACCAAAATGACGCTATCTCTTATAGTTTCGGATTTCACCTCACTGACCTATTTACATTCCTCACCCATCCTGATATTTACATAGGCATCAACGTCAATGGTGAGTATATTTTTAGAAACTCTTGAGTAGCTAGGCGAAATGCTCGGACAGACCTCGCCAACAGATGGGTCACATCCACTGGGTAAGAAATTAACATGGATACGATTAATGGGCATACAACATACGCTCCATTCCCGTAATTGCTGACGAACACCTGAGACAAACGATCCAGTTAGAACCAGCTTAGAGAAAAAGGTCAATCGGAAGCTCGGTTTGACATCGTCCAGAATATTGTGAAAGATCTTCCGTCCAAAACACCGCAGTGTCTTAAGATGAAAGTTTGGCTAAAGTGTGTTGCCAGCTATGTTTTACGGATCAGAGACGTGTTGCCTCACGAAAGCTCAGGATTACTCAAGGAGCGATCGAGAGAATTATGCTTGGAGTTTCTCTACGTGATAAAATCAGAAATGAGTCTATTCGTAGCAGAACTATGGCTTCACTGAAGTAAAGAACACGTACCTCGTAGAACCAATAGCCGATGGGGCAGAAAGGTTCTGGAGTGGCGACCATCTACCGGCAATCGCAGAGTGGGACGGCCCCCCACGAGATAGACGGACGACATCGTGAACATCGTAGGAAACCAATGGATTCAAGAGGCCTAAAGTCGATCGGTGTGGAAGACGTGGGGGAAGGCCTATGTTGAGCACTGGACGTCTTGCGGCTGAGATGATGATTAATCCCATTCGCCATTCTAAATTGCTCGTTTAAAACTTGTAATGAGATTTCATTACAATGTTTTTCTTTCTACTAAGTAATTAATGAACTACGATTTTTTTTATATCAGACATTTCAAAAATTGAAATTTCTACTAAAAATGATCGAGAACTTCTTTCCAGAGAAGTCACAAACGCAAACTTCCAGAACTCTGTGGTCACAACACATTCATATTACAGATGGGGCGGGAGTTGTTCCCGATACCGCGACGACGACGACGACGAATGCGACGAAGATCGGTAAACCTGTTAAAATTAACTAAAATCATCATCATATTTTCCTATCCCTGCCCTGCTTGTATTTATTTGGTATTTTTTATTGCAGACTGTATGGGATATGGCAGTTGGGCGCACCAAAACTGCGGAGAGAGCTCGACGCCGTCATTAAAGGAGGCAAGTAGAATCTTTCAATCTCATGTAGGCTACTACAACTCCTTTGACTGATCCTGATGGCAACGTTTAGCAGTTTAGCTAGTGCCTTTAAAATATATAGGTATTTAAAGATGTGTTTTATGATGATACTAGCGACCCTAACCAATAACACACCTAAACCTTCTTCATTTATTCTATTGGTGAAAACGACATAAAATTGGTTCAGTAGCATTTAAGTTGATCGTAAACAGACAGAAAGACGCGGCGATGGACTGTGTTTTATAATATATTGTGATTTATGTTTTTCTCGAGAGTTCAAAAACGTCGTTTTACCATTCGCTTTAACATTGGAGCGTCGATACAATAAAGGCAAGAAAAATATACTTGGCTATGGTCCACAGGTTTAAGGTAGCTCAGCGGACGATGAAACTATTCGGTAGAATAAGAAAAATATCAACAAATTTTAAAGAATTAGAAAACTGAATTGTCAGTAGTTGACGTAGAAAAGATAACAGTAAACGTGTTATCGAGTACAGACCACCGTATTATAAGACGTCATGTGGCTGGATGTGGCGACAATCTACGCATCGGCTGGCAGAGACTGAATGCGCAAACAATATAACTGAAATTAATATTTTCAGAAGCTGAATCAGCGCCAGCAGAGACTTACGTGCTCTATTTGCTGCCTAGATCGTAAGTATTCTCAACTTTAAACTTTTTTTTAACAAGTTATAATCATCGCAAAAAATACAGACTGGATCCCACATAGCGTGATGTACGATGTTTATTATTATTTTATTTATTTAAAACTTTATTGCACAAATTACAGTAATTGGTGGACTTAAAGCCATGGAGGCTTTGTCTAACGGTCAACCAGCAGACCATGCAGAGAGTGATTAAGTAGGTGCTACTTAACAGGAAAACATTGATATAAGTGAATGAAATACATTTGAGATTAAATTAAACTATTACTATTTTAAAAAATACAATAAACATATACCTATTATATATACACTCACTAGATACAAAATGTGGTAATGACTACGACAAACTTATTTCAGCAGTTTATTTAACATTAATCGATTCTGCGCCTTTCGTACGTCCTTAGGTATGTCATTCCAAAAACGACCTGCCTGAATTGTGGATGAGTGGCTGAAGAAGTTGCAGTTGAAATGTCAATCTCATAAATGTTATCCATTATTCTGTTAAAACAGCTTTTTTGCCAGGCATTATATATAAACTTAAAAGTACTAGTAGGTAGTATCTATTTCAACTCTATGACACGTGGTATACGATGTGTCAATCTCATAAATGTTACCCATTATTCTGTTAAAACAGTCTGTTTTTGTGTCACGCATAGGTAGTATTTTTGATGTCTATATGACGCCATCACACTTAACCCCAGTCTTGCACTTTACTGACTGAATTAGCAACATAACTTCGTATACAGACAGGCGGTAGCGCTACAGAGTTGCGAAAACGTCATGCCATAATGTCTATAAAGCAAATCACATCATCATCAATAAAAACCTACAAAACTGTATTATAATCTAATTTGCAGCGATGTTGAAGAACGGGTCGCTGCTGATGGGGCGGGATCGGCACGTCCATATTTTGAGGTACGTACCTAAACATAGCCATAAACTTGTTCTTAAACTTAATTGACTTCTTTTACACTTGCATTTTTGACCGCCATCTCATTTGGTGGTATATGAAACGACGATACTACTAAAGATTATAATGTTGCTATTTAGCTTTCTAACAAGTCTGTTTATTACAGGTGATACGCAGTGGCCAGATACGCGACTTGTTGTTGCAAACGCCGCCGATGCCACCAACAGACAAGCCGTTTACACAAATTCACACGCAAGTATGTGATTTTCTTTTATTTATCTTGCGTTTGTTGTTATGTGCGTAGTGACCGTGATTGCTAAGCCTGTAACTCAAACTTGCTTATGTCACGCAGATTGGGTCTATTCGCAGCCTAGTACCGGACTTGCAGGAACTTATGTCAAGCTCCTACTACTGGGGCAACATAGACGAGTCCGAGGCGGAGAAGCTGCTTGTCAACAAACCTGACGGTAGGTGTATTTTTATTTTATTTTTTTATCTTAGAGGATAACGATAAACGACGATAAAGCGGGGCACAAATTTTGGTGTACAATAAAGAATTTATTAATTGTAATAGACAACAACTGAACAAATATATATTTATCTCCTTTCAGTTCTAATTCTCAAAGTAAGTAGCAGCTGTCGTTAGAATTAAGACCTCAGTCGACGCAGGAATGACTTTGATTTACAATATTTTTCACCGATTACTTCCTCCGCTCTACAGGCACGTTTCTGGTCCGAGACAGCCCCCAGGACGGGAACGTCTTCGCAGTGTCGTACCGTAAGCTCCAGCACACGATGCACACGCAGATAGATCAGTACCAGCTCCAGTTCGCTGTCAATCCGCAAGAGTACGCGCTGCCCACCGTCGCTGGAGACATCGAGCAGTTCCAGGTTAATCATATGTCGAAACGATTGCACGCTCCATGGTTTTATAATAGAAGGAGGCAAACGAGCAACCGGATCACCTGATGGAAAATGATCACGCACATAGACAGAGAGAGACGAGTAGTGTAGCCAATTCTAAGAACAAACATCAGTCTACCCTCTATCGGATTCTTACTTCTTCTGATGTCCAACTTCGAGTTTTTAACCCAATATCATTATTGCTTACTATTATTATCATTATTATTATGTGAACTGAATAATCATAAAAATCGCGTTTTCCAGGATGAAGACTACGTTCACTTCTTCGGGCCGATGCTGTCGACGCCGCTTCCGCGCCCAGCGCCATTCTCGCTTCGTGAGCTCGCTCGGGCCGTTATCGTCTCGAAAATCACATATGACGGTATGTTATGCAGCTACCAATCCTGTTATACGACCGATTATGTACCCTAAGTCAATTGTGATAGGGCTTAACTAGGTGATCGTACTGCACCCTCGTCCGTACCGTCATTTGCCATCAGGTTTGTTTATACGCTATCTTACGCAAGCAATATGTACTTGAAGTGTATCTGATATCTGAATTAAGAGTTTCATTTTTATTTCGTACCTATTTTTGCCTGAGATTATGTCCGCATAAAATCGGTTAATGCTTAGATATAAAGTACCTGTAAGGATATGGCTTCCGGAGAAACCCATTTTGCATTTGTTACCACTCACCCCCATTTTGCCATTTATTATTAAATTCTTTTTTACACACGTCGCAACTAGTTGACGTCTTTGGAACTAGGGGCGGCATGTGCGATTTTGCACTACGTATTCCACTACTTATAACCAATCGTGACATGTACTAGGCTGGTACAAAAGTAATTAGCCAGCAGTTTGTTATACACCCTATTGTTTTAATTTTTGTATCGTTTAAAGGCAAATTTTATTACAAACTCCTTGACCAAAAATCACGTTTAGTTATTTTTTTATCGATTATTAAAAATAACATGTCTGCTAAAAATCAACCCCTACGACGGAGGTAACGCGGGACGCATTTTGTTGTATGTTTTACATTATGTTTGTATGATTATAAATATGGGTTAACGTTTATAGAATTACATGAAAATTTTATCAACCCCTTCGATGAATTGTCCCTTGCTTATGCTATTGTCGTTTGTTGATTTTATGACTGTAAACGAGGTCAGAGCGACCTGAAACATGATCCTAGACCAGGGCAGCCGCCAAAGTCAGTCACTCCAGAAAACGTCATCAGGGTATAGTCGCTGATAAAAGAATGTCACAATATTACTAGCTGTGAGATTCAGTATGAAATATAGTTTCAAACCCATGTAGTTTGTAACGTAACATTGTCCGACGGACAGTGCCAGGCTCAGTTAATAATAAAAACAACGAATATCAGGGTAATGGGTTTATGTACAATCAGTTCAGAAACTAACAATCTACAAAACAAGAAATTTATAAAAAGAATTTAAAATGTTAAAAGTATGAAAGTTTTTACGAAAGTCCACAACTTATGCCCGGGCTGGATCACTGGGTTCACTGTTGGCCGAAAAGTACAAGTTGCAGATTGACTCGACAGACTATTTAATTTAGAAAACTTCGAGGATAAACTTTTATGCAGTCACGTGCATAATTTGACCGGTCAACTGGTATTTAATTATTGGTTTCTGAAGATAGCTTCTTCTAGCTATGATACTGATCCACCTTCTAGTTCGAAGGCTGGGAGAACTCTGCCCACTCATTCGCTGCACTCTCTAACAAAGGCTCGGGTCTTCACTTAAACACGTTCGAGAACGCATTTGGCACAAAAGAAGATATAGTCTTGATGGCCAGTACTTATAGTCGACCAGCCAGTTTCTGAAGTGGTCGATATTTATTTTCGGACGACCTCGTGTTTAGCAGCCAAGGATATAATCCATGAAGATATGATGAAGAATTGGATCCAGCAATTATCTAGAATAAGGGGAGCACAAAAAAGATTAAAATCTCCGCCATCTATGAACTGTGTCCGCATGACAACATATGACATATAAAGAATAAAATAACAAAATATTAACGTCAATTTGGAAAATGTGATATTTTAAATACTAAATGCAATATTTGCCACGAAAGAAACCTTCTAATGTGATGGAAAAATGACCCCCGTGGCATGGGGGCAAACTTGGATTCATAAAAAAGGAAAACAAGAAGTTACTACGGTAAGAATCCAGACACACACCCCAATACCCTTGTATTTGTCCAAAAACCCTCATTACTTTTACCAATTGGATATTTAGGAAACGAGAGATCATTTTCCCAAAAGAAAATAGTCTAATCGAAATTCGATTCGATTCAAAATATTTGTAGAACGTAATTACAACGTAGTCAGAATTTACAGTACTAACTAATTTTCCAGGCAAAGATGATGAGCATACAGAGCCTGAAGGGCCAAACCCAGGAATATACCAATTATATGTATAAAAATTGACAATAAAAGTGTCAACGTGCTGAACAGTTATTTGAACAGGAGTAACAGTAAGTACAACTTCAGGGCAAGACCCTACAAGTTTCTATCATTTTTACGGACCATAGAAATTATGTATCATGAATTGGCACAAGTAACTTTCTGCTCTTCTCTGAAAAAGTGGGCTATTATGTGAGATACAACCTTCCTAATCTTAAGGCGTTCATGTAAAGTGGTGGAAACTACCTGGGATCTAATCGTCATTTCATCCTGAATCTTATGCTTGTTAATGTTGTGACATTTCTCTAATAACGACTTCAACCTGATGACATTTTCTGAAGTGAGGGCAGTTGGCGGTTGCCTTAGTCTAGGGTCATGTTTAAGGTCGCCCTGACCACGTTTAAACTAATAAAATCAATAAATGACAATAGCATGTGATAAGGGCAATTCACTAAATGCGCTGATTTAATTTTCAAGTGATATTTTTTGCGTTCACCCAAATAATATAATCATAATACATCTGCCACGAAATGCTTTCCATATTACCAAAATAGTATGGATTTGTATGTTCTTTTTAATATTCGATAAAAAATAACTAGTGGTCGCCGGCTATTCATTTTGTCCAAGGAGTTTGTAATAAAATTTGCCTTTAAACGATACAAAAATTAAAACAATAGGATGTATAACAAGCCGTTTGCTAATTGCTTTTGGACCAGCCCACCTTTCTCTTCAAGGACAGCCTGAAAGTGATTGCTGATAGAAGCCTTTGCGCGCATATACAAGTTGGCCAAAACATTGACGTTTAAAAAAAAAATTAGGGCCCTCGTGTCGTGAGGTATCTGAATCAAAAAAGAAGTAGGACATCGAACATCGCAAAAAACAAATTTGCAATCAGATGACAAATTTTAAGAATTTTCCATCTTACTGTCGTTGAAGGCCTATTGTAGCAGAAGTAGACCATTAAGTACTATTTTTTAAGCTGACAGCTTTTGACAGCTGAGTGTCTGCCGCATTTTTCAAGCCTACTAAGAAACCATGAAGTCACCTGTTTAGATATTAAACATTGAAAATTTTAGTCATAATTCACTGAACGTAAATTTTACACTTTAGACCAACATTTTCATAACTTTTCCCAAAGTTACGAAGCTGATAATTTTATGCATAAAAGTACAACTTATGAAAATTCAGTCGCAAGAAAAAACATTCAATAACAAAGTCTTCTATTTCTTTTTGTAGAAAAAGTTTACGTTAGTTAGGTCAAAAATTCTAAATAATTCAGAAAAAAATTCATAACTCGAAAACAAGGAACAATCGGATAACATATATGGGGATGATTGAGATACCCCACGACACGAGGGACCAAATTTTTTTTTGTTACGTCAGTTGCTCGGCCACCCTGTATTTTTTTCGTTGCGCAGGGCGATCTTCGGACAGGTGGAGTGACGATTTGCGAAAGACTGCCGGTGGATGCCGGGTGCGACAAGCCGAGGACAGGGTGCATTGACACACTTCGCAGGAGGCCTAAGTCCACCAGTGGACTTGTAAAGGCTGATGATCATATTTTTTGCTGATTCTTGTGTATGTTATCATTTATTAATTTGATGTCTTCCAGATGTGGACAAGCTGCCCCTACCGCCGTCCGCGCAATCGTACCTCAGGGAGTACCATTACGTGGAACCTGTTCGCGTGCGCAGCCTCGAGCCGGACCTGTTCGTCTACATGCAGATAGACGAAGAGCTCCTGTTCTGGCCGTGACTCGAGTAGGAGCCACCGTCATATTTTTTTTCACATTTTTCTATCAAGTAATTAACAAACTGCGATTTTTTATATGTATTAGACATTTTAAAGTTTGAAATTTCTGCTAAGAATGACCGAGAACTTCTTTTCAGAGAAGTCACAACCAAAAACTTCCTGAAGTCTCGTGGTCACAACACATTCATATTACAGATGGCGCGCGGGTTGTTCCCGATGCCAGGGTCGACGGCGGCAATGGCGTGGCTCTGCCTGCGTTTGCCGACACTGCGACGACAACGATGACGATTGAGGCGAAGAACGGTAAGCCTGCTAAAATTAACCAAAAACATCATAAATTTTCCTGTTCCTGCCCTGCTTGTATTTATTCGGTATTTTTTATTACAGACTGTATGGGATATGGCAGTTGGGCGCAACAAACCTGCGGAGGGCTCGACGCCGTCATTAAAGGAGGCAAGTAGAATCTTTCAATCTCATGTAGACTACTACAACTCCTTTTACTGATCCTGATGGTAACGTTTAGCAGTTTAACTAGTGCCACTTCCAACGTTTAGCAGTGTAGCTAGTGCATTTAAAAATATATACCTAGGTATTATATAATATGTGATAAATATGTGTTTTATGATGATACTAGCGACCCTAACCAATTACACAATATAAACCTTCTTCAATTTCTTTAATATTGTTATTATTTTAATAATTATTTATTTTAGTCACAATTGTATTAAGTGTATGTCATAAAGGTTTTTAGGCATTTGACATTGTGTTTATATTATATTCAATTATTGTTAAACTTAATTGACTTCTTTTACACTTGCATATTTGACCGCCATATCATTTGGTGGTAAACGTAACGACGTTACTGCTGAAGATTATAATGTTGCTATTCAGCTTTCTCACAAGTCTGTTTATCACAGGTGATACGCGACTTCTTGTTGCAAACGCCGCCGATGCCACCAACAGACAAGCTGTTCACACAAATTCACACGCAAGTATGTGATTTTGATTTATTTATCTTGCGTTTGTTATTATGTGCGTAGTGACCTTGATCGCTAAGCCTGTAACTCAAACTTGCTTATGTCACGCAGATTGGGTCTATCCACAGCCTAGTACCGGAGTTGCAGGAACTTGTGTCAAGCTCCTACCATTGGGGCAACATAGACGAGTCCGAGGCGGAGAAGCAGCTTGTCAACAAACCTGACGGTAGGTGTACTTTTATTTTATTTTTTTATCTTAGAGGGAGGCAAACGACGATAAAGCGGGGCACAAATGTTGGTACAATGAAGAATTTGATAATTGAAATAGACAACAACTGAACAAAAATATATCTATCTACTTTCAGTTCTTATTCTCAAAGTAAGTAGCAGCTGTCTTTAGAATTAAGACCTCAGTCGACGCAGGAATGACTTTGAGTTTCAATATTTTTCACTGATTACTTCCTCCGCTTCTCAAGCTCGTTCCTGATCTGAGACAGCCCCCAGGGCGGGAACGTCTTCGCAGTGTCGTACCGTAAGTTCCAGCGCACGATGCACACGCAGATTGATCAGTACCAGCTCCAGTTCACGTTCAATCCGCAAGAGCACGCGCTGCCCACATCGACTAGTTCCAGGTTAATCATATTTCGAAGCGATTGCACGCTACATGGTTTTATAATAGGAGGCAAACGAGAAACCGGATCACCTGATGGAACATGATCACGCCCATAGACAGAGAGAGACGAGTAGTGTAGCCGATTCTAAGAATAAACATCAGTCTACCCTCTATCGGATTCTTACTTCTGATGTCCAACTTCGAGTTCTCTCCCCACTATCATTATTGCTTACGATATTATGTGTGAATTATGTGCAGTGAATAATCACAAAATCGCGTTTTCTAGGATGAAGAATATGTACACTTCTTCGGGCCAATGCTGTCGACGCCGCTTCCACGCCCAGCGTCGTTCTCGCTTCAAGAGTTCGCTCGGGCCGTTATCATCACATATGACGGTATGTTATGCAGCTACCAATCGTGTTTGTTTACCAATTATGGACCCTAAGTCAATCTTGATAGGGTTTTAACTAGGTGATAGTGCTGCACCCTCGTCCGTACCGTCATTTGCCATCAGGAGAGATGGCATACAAATGCTTGTTTGTTGGAAACGCTAGCTTACGCAAGCAATATGTGCTTGAAGTGTACGTGATAAATGATTAAGAGTTTCATTTTTATCTCGTACCTATTTTTGCCTGGGATTATGTCCGCATAAAATCGGTTAATGCTTAGCTATAAAGTACCTGCAGGAATATAGCTTCCGGGGAAACTCATCTCCTTTTTTGCCGTATATTACTAAATTACTTTTACGCACGTCGCAACTAGTTGACGTCTTTGGGACTAGGGGCGGCATGTGCGATTTTGCACTACTTATTACCAAACGTGATACATACATAGTTTCTCTTCAAGGACAGACTGAAAGAAATCGCTGAAAACTAGAAGCCTTTGCGCGTATATATTTTTTGCGTTATATAGGGCGCCTTTCGGCCAGGTGGAGTGACGAATTGCGAAAGACTGCAGGTAGATGCAGGGTGCATTGGCACTCATTGGGGGAGGGGCCTAAACCAGTGTACTAAAGTAAAGGCTGATGACGATGATTATTTGCTGATTCTTGTATATACTGTCATTTATTAATTACTTAACCTGTCTTCCAGATGTAGACAAGCTGCCCCTACCGCCGCCCGCGCAATCGTACCTCAGGAAGCGTACCCCATTACGTGCAAGCTGTTCGCGTGCGCAGCCTCGAGCCGGACCTGTTCGTCTACATGCATATAGACGAAGAACTCCTGTTCCTGCCATGACTCGAGTAGGCGTCCACCGAACTCATAAAAGTCACTTGTTTTGATCTCTTTTGTAATTTAAGTTATTTAATGTTTTTAATTTTTCTGTTATTTTTGGTCTGTTTTTATTAACATCACATTTACGCGTAAACCAGTTTTTCATTTTCAATTTGGAACATAGCGATCCTTTTTTATAGTCCAAGCGACCAGGCGGAAATGTGGAGGTTCCCCGAGGAAACAGTGTAAATCCCAATGTTCCTGTGCAAAGGCCGCTGGAGGCCCAAAAAGCATCCACTAGCGGAGTGGGCGAGCCTCCAAAGGTGCCCGGAGCCCTCGCCCAAGTGTACAATGTCCAGAACCCGTCCGGAGAGTACAGTAAGAGCTAAGATTTTACAGGTCGAGGCCGAGCACGCCCGCCGAATTGTGGAGGCTGGTGGTTACGTGTACCACGAATATGTAGGTACCTATACTTATCATAATAATCTTATTTAATCGTGTTCTCGTCGTCCTCGTAACTTCTGAGAAGACTCTCGTAACTTCTGTCCAATACTTCCGGTCCTTCCTTAAAATGTATTCGAAGAAATGTTAAAGCCACATACTACCTATGCGCCACTGTGCGCATGTACTTATTCAAAACAGCTTCATAAAACGGTTGAAATCAAACTTAAAAGAAAGCTTATGTAGGTATTGAACGCGTGGATTTCAGAGAAATCTACAACACAAAATACTCTTGAAATTCAATCGCTGAACATCAAATTGTAAATTTCGTCAAAGAATCCAGGGAAGGGGCGAAAGCTTTGTAGAATACGCGGCTGAGCTTAAAAAGTTGTAAAAAATTGTAAGTTTAGGTCAACGAACCTGGCGGATAGTTTGAGGGACCAATTCGTAAGCAGAATTGGAAATGGAAGCATACGCCTAAGATAGTTCGCGGAGGACGACATTACTTTTGATTGCGCCTTTTAGTTGGCAGTTACTATTTTTTTATTTATAGCAGGCTACAGAGGCCTATAGATATAATACATATAACATACAAAATTATAAAATTAACAATAGACTAATATATAATATAATTTTCAAAACTTGAATTTAACACTTTTATACAATTTATTATATTATACGTGTATACACTTAGGACACTCGCAGGCTGGGCATCGCGTTCGGTAGCCCCAGCGACCCGAGGTCGCCCCCGGAATCGTCGATAAACTACGCCTTTCGGCCAAAACTGTTCCTTGGTAAAGGTATCCAAGTCCTTCGTCGGAACCAATACCAAAAACGAATTCAATGACCGTTCGTGACTCGATTCTAAGCGCTGGACCCTTACCGTGTACTGCTTGGCGCACCTGATGTACTCCACCACGACTTTCGCCGTCAAAGTGTAGTGCAGGCGAGAGAGGTAGAGTGTCGTCTCCGGAGGTTCAGCGCACAGCCGGAGGTATGGTCCGGGAATTGCAGTGCCGCACTGATTCGGAGTACTGCGACAAGCGCGACTCTTCTTCTATGTGCAACATTAAAGCAATATGAAAAGAGGTGAGGGTGAGCAACCCTGAACTAAAAATGTACTACTATAGTTTTTAGACGCAATTCATAATTCTTTATTTGCAACATGGTCAGAAAATTAACAACATTGGATAAGTATAGAGCATACACATATTTAGCCACAATTATGTATAGCCATGCTAAATTTACACACTGTCAAAAATTATACCATTAGTCAAAATTGAACACTGTAATTTAAAAAAAATCCTTAATGCTATAGAAATGATGCTCAGATAACCAGAAATAAAATTTCCAATTAAATAGAGGCAAAGTCAGCGATTATAAGCAGTTTGGATTTTTTTTATTAAAAACTTCGACACACATTATTACAAATTTTTAAATATAAACCTTGTATTAGAAATTCAAAGTCGATAGTCGAGTATAATTTTGTAGTCAATGTCGGACTGAGTGGCCTAAGTGGAAATTTCTATTGTAAATTCTTTCTACAAGGGAGCAATGCATTTTGCAAAAATGCTAGTTCCCCGAATGGGGAACAACGGGAATGATCCGTATCTACTGACTAAAAAATCATTTACCGCTCTGCAACAGCAATTGCTACGGGCTACACAAAATCAGCAAAGTATTCAGGATTTCGTTGAGTACCTAAATTCAACGTTTATTAGTTAAGTTGCCGATATCGCAAGCAGATGGTGATATCACAAAATTTAAGGTGTTAAAACCCACAGAAATTAAACAACACAGAATCCGTCTTACCTTAAAGAGATGGGGTGTATGCAACGCAAGGTGTGACAAACTCCTTTGCTGTACATGACATACACTCATCAGTAGCCATATTCACAATGACGCGAAACCGTTTTCGATAGATTCGGCCACGGAAACTCTACCGTTTCGGAAATGTCTGTGGTGTGGTTCTACCGAGGAAAAGAAGAGCGTTTACGAAGACACTTTTGTTGATTAATAAATGGATTATTGGCGATTCAGAATTTAAGAGCCAATGTACCATAAATTTTCGAGCACACTGCGCTCGTTCTTTTTATAAATATCAATTCGGATTTTGTGAACCGATATACCAAATATTCGGAGCAGAGCTGTCTGCGCTCATTCAGTCATTGGTTTATGTCACATTTATCATTTTCATTTCAACGGCATTGGATGTCTCGCGAACAGCCTCTTCGGAGTATTAGACGAGAGATTCGCGGACCAGTATGAATAAGATATCAAAAGAACCAAAGGCGATATGCCTCTGGAGAAACCAGACATCTTATACAGGGTGTCCCGTAAGTCGACGTCAAGCCGGAATCGGGTGATAGTCCAAATTATAATAATTACTATAAAAATAAAAAATAAAATCTAAGTCTTGAATTTTTAAATTATAGGCATTTCTTTTTTTTTTCGAGAAAATGTACACCCTGTGATGGGTTTTTTAACTCCTGTTTCGACAAATCTTAACTTTTTTTCAATTTTATTTTTCTTATGTAATCCCGAATAGTGCTAATCTAACCTATTACTTAGAATTCCAAGTCAACTGCTCCAGCTTGGAAGAAAGTGTCACATTATGCCGTACAATGAATAGTCAATTAATATTTCGTCCAACTTTAACGGACCGTACTGAAAAAAAAGAACTACGCTAGGTTGGCAAGTAGCACTAAAAGTTGACCCATTTAATAAGGATTCTAAAATGGTATAATACTTGCTACATTATTTCTTTGATTACGGGGAAAAAAAAATTCCTTCAAGAAACCCAGTTTCGAAAATTTTTTCTTTACTTACTAAAAATTATTCTAGTACGTTCAAAGCTTGCCTAAGACCGAGTGAGACGGAGAGTCATTTATGAAATGTGAGTGAGACAGGTAGTGATGCTTTCAAGTCAGAGATGCTAACTTTTTGTTAAATTTGGACAAATTTGTCAAACGATGCTACAAAGACACCGGGAAGATCCGCGATTCTTATACAAAAATGTTGTGGTCGGATGAATCGACATTTAAAAAAGACAGTTACATGAACCTACACAACTTACACGAGTGGCACGTAGAGAATCCGAATTTAATGAGACAAGATAGATCTCAGTATCGTTTTAAAATAAACATGTGGACCGGAATTTTAAATGGAAGAGTCATAGGACCTTTTGAGTTGCCAGAGATCTTGACTGCTGAAGTTTATTTAGATTTTTTACAAAACAGTTTACCTAGTTTACTGGAATACGTGCCACTCAGTATTTACAGAGAGATGTGGTATCAACAAGATGGCTGCCCAGCGCACTATGCCCGCTCAGTTAGAGCATTTCTCAATGAAGAATATCCGGGCAGATGGATAGGTCGGTCTGGTACGATCTCGTGGCCAGCTCGTTCACCGGACTTAAATCCATTAGATTTTTTTTACTGGGGAGCAGTGAAAGAGAAAGATTATTTTAAGCCAATCGAAAATGTAGCTGAGCTTCAGCAAAGAATTACGGAAGCAGCTGAATTTGTCAACATCGGAAGATTTGCCCGTGTGATAATCCGATCTTTTTTAAGAAGATGTCGAGCTTGTATTGCAGTTGAAGGAAGGCAGTTTGAACATCTTTTGTAAATAATAAATCTTTGCATCTAATTGGTGTTTAATTTTAAACTTAAGGAAAATTTGTCCTAAATTTAACAAAAAGTTAGCATCTCTGACTTGAAAGCATCACTATCTGTCTCACTCACACTTCATGAATGACTCTCCGTCTCACTCGGTCTTAGGCAAGCTTTGAACGCACTAGAATAATTTTTAGTAGGTAATGAAAAATTTTTCGAAACTGGGTTTCTTGAAGGAATTTTTTTCCCCCGTAATCAAAGAAATAATGTAGCAAGTATTATACCATTTTAGAATCCTTATTAAATGCGTCAACTTTTCGTGCTACTTGCCAACCTGGCGTAGTACTTTTTTTTTTCAGTACAGTCCGTTAAAGTTGGACAAAATATTAATTGTCTATTCATTGTACGGCATAATGTGACACTTTCTTCCAAGCTGGAGCAGTTGACTTAGAATTCTAAGTAATAGGTTAGATTAGCACTATTCGGGATTACATAAGAAAAATAAAATTGAAAAAAAGTTAAGATTTGTAGCAACAGGAGCTAAAAAACCATCACAGGGTGTACATTTTCTCGAAAAAAAAAAGAAAAGCCTATAATTTAAAAAATTCAAGACTTAGATTTTATTTTTTATTTTTCTAGTAACTATTATGATTTGGACTATCACCCGATTCCGGCTTGACGTCGACTTACGGGACACCCTGTATCTACAGGTATCTTCAACAATGGCATTTATCATGCTGATTTTTATTTGCATTCTGATTTGACTCTCTCAATATTGATTCCAATCCCATTAGAGAAGCCACACCCTGTCAACAAACACGAATTTACATGCCATTACGGCTCATCCGTCTCTGAATCCTCGGATTGGAGAAGTTTCGTGCTCACAGTCCGTCTAATAATGCTCATATCATCATGGGCTACCTCTGTTCAAACACAACATAGGAGACCAAATGTGATGAAGGATTCTTTGGGGGACAGACAATCTCTTACAGAATTCATCCGGAACCAACTTCAAACACTGAGTGTGCAGACGCTCTGAACTAACAATTAGGAGAGGAGTTCAAAGCCGCTCCTCATTTCCCTCCTAGTTCCTGTTCTTGGATGTTCCTAAAAACAAAGAGCGGACACATGAAACGTTCCATTACAAAACTATCAATACTTACAAGGAAGACATCGACTCAAATAAACAAGAGATGGGGTGGTGCTATTCTTGAGTGGCGGCACCACACACCACACTTTGGAAAATACAACTATTTTAATCTCCAGTCTCGTTTTAAATCCTCTAAGTTGTTTCTTTTTAAGTTGCTTTTTCTGTTCTTATTATCGCTATGGACGGTCAGAATCCTTTATACCGGCGCGGATGGCTAGACACCGTAGAACATATAACAGCGACGTGTAAGGAAGATCCTCTGGTTAGGTCTTTAGTAACCAAAAACGCAGGAGACATGATTGAGAAAGCCGCTCTTGAAGACTCTAGTAAGACTCTTGAAGACTCTAGTCAGTGGGCTCTTCTGATGGCATACGGAGCTTATGGGGTAAGAGAAGGTCCCATGCCTTGATCCGATCATATATTAGCTGTATCTATAGGTGATCTAATTTCGCCAGCGCTTCCGGAAGATTACTTCTTGAGGCTGACCGGAGGATAATGGCCAGCCTAAAACACTTTATGACAAAAGAGACTCCAGACAACCGAGGCAAGAGACGGGCGGGCTTCGTGTTAATGTAGTTCCAAAGGAGAATTTCACCAAAATTACTTTGGAGCGCTGGGAGAGGTATCAACAAACACCGAAAGAAATGTGCAAGAGGACCTAGCGGAAAATTCAGACCACATTAACCTTGCAAGACGCTCAAACACTTTGTCACCATCACTTATATGTCCATCAGTCTGTAAAAGGAAAAAGAAAATTGATAAGCTTACCGCATGACATTATTGCTTTTTATGCCATGACCTCTATGTACATCCTCCTTACAAGGATTGGTTACAATGTGATGATTGTAAGATCACATATCATGTACAGCGTATTCTGGCAAAGGAAGCTAACTTTGGAGATATTTGCCAAAAAATTTAATTACTTAGATTTAGGTTAGATAAGTAATAGAAACAAAAAGGCTGATAGATGATTAAGTTCTAAAAATAATAATTAGTTTTCTAGTTTATTGTTTCAGAAGTTATTTTTTATTGTTTCGCAATTACATAATTTGATTAAACTTTCGTGTTTCTATTACATTTTATAATCTAATAGCTGAAAATGTCTTTGTAATTCCCACTTTCTTCAATACGGAGCTCATAAGATCTCCGATATTTTAGGATTTTTATTTGAGAAATCTTTGATACACTTGAGAGCCTGCCAGGACTGAGCTTAGATATGTGGACTATATATTTGCTATAGTTTTTTTTTACCGTAGTGTATTTTCTATATTCACGAACTGGACTAAAAGTAAATACAATGAATTTCTTGTTACTTTTACGTCTGAGCCACGCTAGCTGAGCTTTCATTACACTAGAGATAACATTACGGTAAAACAGTCATTTTCAAAATCGAAGGTTCTTTGTTTCAAGGCAAACTAATATCTTTTTTAAACTTGAATGATATCATTGCTGGTATGAATAAGTCAATGAAAGGGGTTTGGATATTGCGGAAGAATAAAAAAATTTTTAAAGTTAAGTTTGATGAAATTGTCCGTTTGTTCCCGTTGAGTCACACCATTTTGTGTAACACTGTTACCCATTGGGAAAAAAATTACCGATTAGTAACACTGTTACTCAATGCCACATTTTTTCCCCCTTTGAGTGACAGGGGTAACTCAAAAAACGCTGTGTTCCTGTTAAGTAACACCTTCTTTTGTAAAATCATTGTTCAAATACATCTTGACTTAATAAAACGATTATACCACAATAACGAGTATCTCTTAAATCAACTAAACGTTTGATCGTAAAGAATAGTACATTCATTAGTGTAATTCAGATGCATTGCTATGACCCCAAGGTAAGTAACTAAAATATGAATCAGAAACAACGGCGGAACCACAAGAATCCAGTTAAATTGATAGTCTGTTATCTGCACTAGACCAGTCGGAAATCGAATGCGTTCCTCACAGAGCTGTATGTTGTTTTTTTTATTTCTTTATGATAAACTTACAACTAGTACAAATGCAAAAACGATGTCAGATAAATCTTAAACAGATTTTTCCGTACACCGCTGATCATCGTCTTTTAGTTTTTATTTGCTTTTAATTGCACCGCAGCTTCGATGTTGCAGTATATATACAAAATATTTAATTCAGCGGGTATGTTTATTTTGTAGGTAAGGTATATAACATATCATTTTTTTAACTACCCTCTATCTGACATACTAATTAGAAATTTGTTACTGATTTACTTCATGCGCGCCCAGTCGTCTACCATGTCGGGAATTGCTAGTAGTAGTTCATGTAGTGATCATCAGTTTGTGTATATTAATAGAAAAGGAGGAACTATTCTTTTGCGTGGTGGACATCAATACTATGTCAGAAGAAAACATGATAGTGGTTTGACAATCTGGACGTGCATAAAACGAAAGATATGCAAAAGGCTTATAAGAATAAAAGTAAGTACCCACCCACCTACTTCGTAATTACTTAGTAATTTCGTAAATAATAATCCAAAATTCAATGACGATCGATTGGCGTAGTTGGTAGTAAACCTGCCTTCGAAACTAATGGTTGCGGGTTCGAATCCCGCTAGGGGCATAATGTTTGAATGATGAATACGGCCTTAGGTACCTGAGTCATGGATGTTTATAAATATAATATGTTTTTATTTACAAGAAAAACAATATGTATGTAGTATATCAACCATCTGGTTATCCACAACACAAGCATAAAGTTGCTTATCGTGGGCAATAGATGGCGTTGTGTATAGTTGTACAGAAATATTTATTTATTTTTTATTTATTTTTTATTACAAGGTAGGTACCTATGCCTGGTTACCCCTGAACCTATTATGATGATTTTTTAGGGTGTGTTTTATTGGCTCCCTGGGATAGTTAAGATTTACAATTGGACTCGATAGACGGCGCTACAATTAGATTTAGGTCTTTTAGTTTCAGCGTATATCTAACTACACTTCTCTTGGGCCTTCTAATTTGTTTATTATAATTTGATTTTTTATTTTAGGATCAACTAATATTAGAAGAATGCGCTCATTCCTCATCATGCGAGCCAGATTTTGCCAAGAACGAAATTGATGAATCGCTCGACAAATTGAAACAGCAACTCACCAAACCGGAATGCCCCAACGTTCCAACATCATACAATAGTATGGTTGGAAATTTAAAAGACTCAGGGCTGGACATTATATAAAAAATTCCAAATTTCAATAGCGTTAAGAACTCTTCATACCGACATCGAAATAATGCAGCACAAGTGTCGAAGCTGCAAAGTGAAAACGCACTAGATGTCGAGGTGCCATTTGGATACAAAGATTTTTTATTAGCCGATTATTTAGACGACAAACGAGTTTTGGTATTTTCTGCACTAGAATCGAGGCAAACCATGAGTGAATTGATAGAATTTTATGGTGATGGCACTTTCAGAAGTTGTCCCACTCCATTTGCTGAAGTGTACACGATACATGGAGATATAGGTAGCAACGTCGACCACACAAATATTATACCTTTGGTGTATGCAATGTTAAGTGACCACACTACATCTACTTACGTCATCTTGTTTAGACTAATACTATCCCAAATACCTTATTGGCTCCCAACTACATTCAAAGTGGACTACGAAAAAGCAGCGATGAAAGCTATTACTATAGTTTTTCCTTCGGCCATTATAAAAGGATGTTATTTCCACTATAATAAAGCAATTTTTAAGAAAGGCAGAGAGATGGACCGACTGAATCCAAAAAAAATGCGGCTGGTAGGGCTCTGTGCTGTTTTACCATTGTTGCCCGAAGAAAAAATTTTGGAGGGATGGGCTTTGGGCATTTATAAGAGATATGGTGTTGGCGAAGATGATATACAGATCAAAAATTTCATCAAATACATGGAGAAACAATGGTTACTCGATGATTTTATAAAAGTGTGGTGTGTATATGGAGATACTCATCGTACCACCAACTTTCTAGAAGGGTGGCATAATAAATTAAACAAAGCCGTTGGAAAAAAATCACCGAATTTGATGCAACTATTGCACGTACTTAAAGAAGATTCCTCTCTTTATACTGTACGTAATATTCAAAAGAAAAATAATGTGGCATCAAAAAGAAAACGGGCTCGGAAGACTGTACTCATGATGATGATGATGAGTTTATACAAGAGACACAGCTCGAATTAATAGAAGGTTCTGTGACAGTTGGCCACGTTCTAGAGATTTTGCGGCATTGAAAAATATTAATCTATGATTCAATTTTGATTATGTTGATTACCGGATAGGACAGAAAATCCTTTTGGAACTAAAATTTCGATTAAGATTTATTGTGGTATTTTTAAATTACTGATCTAATCCAACAGAAATATTTTCATGTCGTTAATTTTTGGAGGTGGTTTAAGTAGCATTGTTCAAATATTTTATTTAAGTTGATTTACGGACATAGTATACCTACAGGTATAAATTTAATTTTGATTAGTATTTGCAATGACTTATGTGTATATTATCATTTGTGTTTTCAGCTACAATTAAAATCATTCTAAATGGTTATACTTATTAAAAAATCATTTTCGATTTCAATGGTTTTATTTAATCTTTACTTGGACAATAAACTCTTTAGCACATTTTGTTTCCGATAAGTAACTCTACTGAACCTGGATTGTTGTGGTTCCGCCGTTGTTTCTGATTCATATTTTAGTTACTTACCTTGGGGTCATAGCAATGCATCTGAATTACACTAATGAATGTACTATTCTTTACGATCAAACGTTTAGTTGATTTAAGAGATACTCGTTATTGTGGTATAATCGTTTTATTAAGTCAAGATGTATTTGAATAATAATTTTACAAAAGAAGGTGTTACTTAACGGGAACACAGCGTTTTGTTGAGTTACCCCTGTCACTCAAAGGGGAAAAAAATGTGGCATTGAGTAACACGTGTTACTAATCGGTAATTTTTTTCCCAATGGGTAACAGTGTTACACAAAATGGTGTGACTCAACGGGAACAAATGAATTGTCTACAGTGGATGCAAAAAATAATTAAAATAAAAAGTTTTGGGAGTATTCGACGATAAAAGGACGATTTGATAACCAACTTTTCGACAATGAAGGCAAAGTACTCACGGGCAGACCTTCAAGAATGTGACTTATATTAAGACGAGATCAAAACCTCTGGTACTCTATGAATCCACATTAGTAGGTACACCCGTAGTTTCACTTACTGACACTTGCTGACATCGTGACGAATTGGATAGATTCAGTGAGTTGGTTGAACCTCAGTTGGGGACCTCAAACGTGAGAATGATAAGCTGAATAGGTTTGCCGATGCATATGAAAAGTTTTTAAAGGTCAGCTTTAAACCAGTTATCGAATTAGAAATAGTAAAACTTCAGCATATTATAATAAACATAACCCCACAAATTCCACTCCACTTGCCTGTCATCAGTTTGTTCAACATCAGTTTACATGGTAATTCAACGAAAAAGGAATTTATCGAACCAAAAATCTTAGAAAAAAAGGAATGCTTAGCCACTGTTCAGATTTAGTAAAACCATTAATTTATATTACTACCTTTGCTTAACCCTTTTGTAAGTAAATCATATTCAAAATTCAAATGTTTAAACGTATTCACTAATCAACTACCTTTCAAGAGGATCAGGAACCTCACTTTAGCCATTGTTCAACGAATAAACTTTTTGAAATATACAGTCCATTCTTCATCATTTTTCAACCTGCTTACCCTGAAGTCTACGATCGAAGAAAGTAACCCCTGTCGGTAACATATTTAAAGTAACACTTTGTTTGATGGATCACGTGAATTACGAAGGGTAAATATGCATTAATCGATGATATAAGGTGAAGGTTTTACATGTATTGGGGAAAACAGCAGTCAATTTTAAGAAATTAGTACTAGTAGATAAATCTTTTTGATTAGCCTAGACCAGAACTAGAACCAAGAATCAAATATGATTCTTCACCCAGCGGCACCCCGGCAAATAGCTTCGAAAAGACTCCATCATTCAGTTTTGTGTCTATTTGTGCCCCAAAAATCATAATTTGTGCTTCAGAAGTATCCGAGATTCGTCGTGGTCCAACTGGGGTCACTGTCACACGCACGTGGTAGACGTACAACGAGCACAAAGGACATCGAGAACAATGGCCTTTGTGGTCGACACTTGATAATAGAATTAAGGGATTTTTATACAGCTTGAGCAATTATACATCTTACCACAATAATTACAATCTTACCTTCACTGCCAGACATATTCAAGATATGATGACTTTGAAAGAAACTCGAAATACGGATTAATTTTTTTTTTAGTACCTATCAATGTTTTGCAGGATCATATTGTGCATATATAGCACTGAGAAAGAAATAATAATTTTTCATATGAGGTATAAGGTATAAGCGGCATATTTAATATTATCTATCATTATTAAGGCAAGTTTCATTAAATATAAATTTTATTTATATTTAATTAAACTAGACTCCTGAAAGTGGTGACTTCGATGAACGATGACCAATTATCAACGTTATTAACAGTGTAGAGAACACTGAAAGAAGTAATTATATAGAGCTCGGTATCTTTTAACTGAGCATTTTGTGCTTAGGTATTTAGGTAGGTCTGTCTACAAACTATCAACAGACAGATGTTTATAGACAGAAATATATCGATTCCAACAACCATTAACTACCATTAGCACCCGACAAGCATTAGCTTGTTTGGTAATTTTATAATATTTGATGGTACCTACTGCTATGTCGAAATACGTCAAATTATTTATACCAGAAAAGAACGTAGATATTACACAAATATAGAAACTTAACTAAATATTTTTAATGGTATGCCCCCCGTATCCAGCCGTGCTGGGTGGATTCCGATTCACACATTACGAGAAAATAATGTTCAATGCCAAAGATCAGATCTTGCCGGAGCAATACGAAATTTCAAAAGAGAACTTTAAAAGCTTAGTCCAAAAAAGCCATAACGTAGAACGAGACACAGACATTTTTACAGGCTGAATGCGCGCGATGTAGCTGGAGCTAAGAATAAGAATAAGAATTTTTTATTTACACATAAACACCACAACACAAAGATTTGGAAAATACGACATTTTGTAACAGAATAAATGAAAACGTACACAATAATTAACAAAAAGCAAATAAATGCAGAAGCAAACAAAAGCACAGTGTCGATGCGTATGGTAGTAGATGTGTGTTAGTGGTGTAATGCATGTGTAAAAGGGACCTCACTCAGCATTATGCCCCGGTAAGAAGATATCTTCTAACAGCAACGTCATTCAGCAGTGTATAGTGAATTTTATATTTGACTTTCTGACTACTAAAAGTGACCTACTACTAACTCACTTACCTCCATTACTGCCATTAACAAATGAGATATTTTTACATGTTCAATTTTATTAATTTTTTATATTTGTAATAGGCGACAGAACATTAGTTTAGCCCCATTAGTGAAATCCCCCGTTTATTCATATTGCTTGGACAACGTGGCAGCCATTATGCATGGAAAAACTAACGAGAAGATCGTCTTCGAGCAGTTGTAGAAGCAAGAGGGTATGTCGTCCAAAAATACAGCCTCTTTATAGGCCATACGTTAGTTGGATGCCAGGCATCCAAATAGTGTGGAAGAAATCTGTGATCGTCGGAGGTTGCGGTGACGGAAAAGTGACCGTGGCACCAACTTAAACAGTTCATCGACTTCTTCGAAACATTCACCGTTGTATAGATGGTAGAGAACACTCAAAGAGCCAACATCTCTCTGGAGGCTTAAGGGATTTAAACCATCTGTTAGTGGAGGATCATCGAAAACACAAGTAGCCCGGCGTTGGATGGAATCAAGTGGAAGGAGTTGGTACTGGGGGAAATGGAAAATGTTTGATTGATCATGCGCACAGAGATAATATCTATTGTTGTGTGCGTGGCTCTAGTAGTTCGCGTGCATCGCTCAACTTGAGTAAAAATGATAACGTGCTCTTAATGCTAAGTGGTTAGGGGAAAAGGACCAAGAAGTCGTATCCTATTGCACCATGATAATGCTCCGGTGCACGCCGCGAATAAGACAAAGTTGTTTTTGGCTTCTGAAAAGGTAGAGCTAGTGACCCATCCCGCACATAGTTAAGGCCATGCGATTTATTTATTTTCTCAAAAATCTTCAGATTTGATGAGAGGTTTGTCATTTACGGGATCGGAAGAGGCCGTGATAGCTTTCAACCAGCACGTGAAAAACATATTTTTTTAAACGGCGGACAAGCAGGCATGCGGGCCACCTGATGGAAAGTGGTCACCGCCGCCTATGGAGATCAGCAACACTCGGGGAGTCACCAATGCGTTGACCGCCTCAAAATTATATGCCCTCAGAACAATGGTCCTCATTTTTTCAAAAATGGTTTGACCGAATGAAAAAGTGTTTCAAGTGTAATGAAGTACTTCGAAAAACAGTAAATGTATTACTTTACCTACATGTAAATTGCCCCACGTCATAGGCGTAGCGGGTGGGGGAGAGGGGGGGAGGTGATTTTAAGGGCCGATATACTATACATTTTAAATTTCGCTACGCTCGCTCATTTTATGTATATTCATACCGTTCCGTGTATCAATTCGGAGTTTAGGAGTCAATATATCAAAAATTCCAAGCGGAGCTCGCTCACTCACTCACTGGTTTATGACACATTTAAGATGTCCACTCCGGGCCTCATGGTTACAAGTTGGAAAAATTGCTTGCTGCGCTCTTTTATTTATTAAATGTATACGCTCTCCGCGCCGAGTAATCAATTCGGGTTTTAAGAGCCAGTATATCAGAAATTTCGAGCTCGCTACGCTCAAATATCACATATTCACGCCGCCTAGCCACACGGATTTTAAGGGCCAATACAGTCATTATATAATGAGGTCTTTTGAGCGAAAATTGAAATTCTTGTAATTTCCAAGCTTCATTGATTTTGGTTACTTTTACTTCTACTTTTATTATTTAAATTTATTAGCCTGAATCATCCCACTGCTGGGCAAAGGCCTTTCCCCTATTCTTCCATACTTCGCGATCGTCCTTGTCGACGTCGCGGCAGACCCAAAAAACTATGAAGTGACGAGTTGTTGGCGTTCGAAAGGAATAACTTTTATTACGAATCAAAATTCCTTGCATATACACCTTGAGTGTTCTGTTGTGAGAGTTATCAAGAGACAACAGCGCCATTCTTTAAAATTACAAATAAAATGTTGACAGATTTAATCACACTGCTAGGAAACAGATTATATCCACATTTTTACTTCTTACGAAACAGAAACAAAATGAGAACTTTATGGGAAATAACTTTGCTTGATATAAGATGAAATATATCTGAATCTGTGGAGCAACACCTACCACTAGACATAAATGTCTATAAACAAAAACCTGCAAAAAAAATTTGAAAATCTGAAAATGCTTTGTTTGCACACATTCTTTGTTACCCATAAAACTAGTATGTCACGTAGATTCCACTAAAATAGCAGACTATAAAAAATTCAGATCAGAATCTGATGGGCAACAAACAATATTACAACAGATTCAATATAGCAGGAACCATTTCACTGGTGAAGACATTCTGGTAATTCTCATATTGGAAGTTCCAGTCACTGTAATATTCATGTATTTATATGTTCTTCAAAGGGTGAAACTTAGAAATTATAAGTCTCTAAGAGAACTATCTTCAGATAATATTAGATATACATGAATTGTAAAAATGACAAATGTTACAATCAATCAAGTCTGAGCTGCTTAGGGTAAAGCCGAAATAGGATTTTCAATAAATTTAAAAACTATTTTCATGAATCTCGAAACAATTTTGTTTACCTACATTCTTCGTTTATTAATAAGAGAAAAGATTTTAATGTAGAAAAAAAAATATTTCCTTGAAATTCTAAAAATCGTTCACAGATAATCAAGACAATCATCAATGGACGTCAATAGTTTACTATTGACATTTGTGTTTACACAAACCAACATAAAATTTTCATGACAACTTTGATTAGCTACCCACTTTTTTATTTCTTACTATAGAAAATAGAAGAAAAGTACAAAGCTTAAACTAAAATCAACCAAGAGAGACAAATAGGCCTAAGTAGGCCTAACAAACTTAATGAAAACCCCCACAAAACTTTTTTGAGAATTTGAAAATGCTTTGTTTTCGCACAGTCTTTGTTACCTATTAAACTAGAAAAATTTCGAATGTAGAAAAAAAGTATTTTACGTAGAATTTGAAAAATATTAGCAGACAAAAACTAATCAGAATCTATTGGACAACAGTCTTTCAATAGATCCAACATAGAAGCAACCATTTCACTGGTGAAGACATTCCTGTAATTCCCATCTTTTAGAAAGCTCCAGTCACAATAATATTCACGTACATGTTCATCACAGACTCTTGCAAAGGGTGGAACATAAAAATTATAGTTCTCTAACAAGACTCTCTTCAGATATTTTGGAACAGGACGACCACAATGGGTGTTACCACATCCAATGACAAAGCACTTCTTTGATTTCATTGCTGTTTTGTAGTTTGGTAGTGCAATAGTTACAGTTTCTGTTACATTATTGTCATTTTCGTTTTTCTTTGGCAATTTCTGAAGAGACTTTGGTGGTTCCCAGGTTTCATCTTCACTAGCTTGCATTAATAGTAATTTCCTTCCAACAAGACTGTCAGGGTCAGACCCTGTTTTATTGCTACTATTACTTTCAGATTCAGCTTCACTTCCTGAGTTTTCAATATGTTTATCTTCAGTTTCTAAACATTCAACTTCTGTATATTCATATTTAATAACTTCAATATCCAATTTGGGCAGATTGCCATGTACTTCTTCTTCTTCTTGACTATGGAATTCATTCTCGTAACCCATTGACTGAACTTCATTTTTAATTTTCAGTTCTGGAATTAGTTTGATAGAATCCTTATTTTTCTTGTTTGTAACATTATCCCTTTGTTGCTCTTGAGGTATTGCTAGTGATCTGCAAATAAATATTTAGTATGAATGGTTAAGAAAAACTAAGAACATCCGGGACAATCTACTAAGCCAAGACATTGATCCTTTGTAAAGAACAATGTGAATGTCATCAACAAAACACAATGCCAATTTTAGTGTCTCTATTTACACTGTTTTGGCTTAGTGAATTGTCCCAGCTATAGACCTCTTGTAAAATGGTCCATATAACCTCCTACATGTTTGAGAAACAGGCGTAGTAATTATTTTTTGCCATTTACTATGATGAAATCCTGAAGCTGTCAGTTTGCACAGGGCTGGACTATGTGGAGATCTTTGAAGGAGGCCTATGCCCAGCAGTGAGTTGGTATGATGAACAATTTCAGTGGAGGCACTTAAAGAAATTGAAATTTAACATTCATAACCCACAAATGAAAAATGCAACTGTACTGTGTATAACTTAGCTATTTACCTTTTTAATTTTGTTAATACAGGGTCCGGAAATGTTGCAGACATTCTCCTGCTTCAATATTACTCGCCAATCCAGACATCAATCTAAACAGAAACCTAGAAAATAAAAATGATTATTTTGTAAATTATTTCACATTAATTCGAGAAAATAATGATTTAACTAGGATCATATTTTGTGCCGTGTGGTGTCAACTGGTGTCCAGCAAAGTAGAATTGCGCCAAGTCTCGACTTGGTATTGCAAATGGGCAGCAGTGTTTTCTGTCGTGTATTCAAACACTGTGATCTCCAACCCGCCTGCAAAGCGTGGAGATTATAGCAAAGCCATAGTAAGCCAAAGTAGACACTGTTATGGGCTGTTATAGGGTGATGTGAATTGTAAATCAAATTTGAGATTTGTACCCATAGACCCTCTTTTTTATTGTTTAATTGATAGTTCTAGGTTACAAAATGATGCTTTGTAAGTATATAGATAGACAGATGTATTTTTATTATACAATAAACCAACAAATTTTGTTATGAGAGTAATAGGTAAATTAATTAGAAATTATTATAAAACATTACCTTTTCGATAACGAGTAGTAATAGTAGTCAAGAAGCTGCACTACCAATGTACCGACTATTTTTTATTTGCAAGTTTTAGTAAAATGATTCAATTACTCTTTTCGACAAACAAATTCTAAATCTTTGTCCAAAAAATAAACTGCAAGAAAGCAACTGTGCAAAAAATGCAAAGCGTACTCCACATGTCCGCCGAAACTTTCGGCAAAACTTATGCCGGGACTTTCCTCTGCCTCTACATTCTCGCCTATTAGGAATGTGGTGGGTGTCAAAACGCGTCGACATTATATCGATTCATCAGTGTAATATCAGTAATTTGCTGTAAACAGGGTCACAGAGGTGATGGCAGCTGCTCGACTGTAATTACTTGATCTACTAATATCCTGGATCATGGTCAAGTGTACCCCGAACCTGTTACGGGAAAAAGCGCTAGGAATATAAATATAAAATCGATCGAATCGAGACGGCAAACATGTGGAGTACGCTTTAGTGTGGATTAAGCAAAGTGTTTCTATCCTCTTTGGTATTGTCGACCTGTAGTTTGTTAGTTTAGTTAGTAGTCTGTGTTGTATAATACGGCGGAGAGTAACGAATTTTTTATTTCTTTGTTGTTTATCTCAAATTAATTTATTTATTCACAAAAATTACAATCTTCCTTATTTCTTGTGTAAATAAATCAACTAAAAATGGAGGTTACAGATGAAAATTTGGTTACATTAGCTAATTACTTGCAACAAACCTTAAATCCTGACCAGAATATTCGGAGACCCGGTAAGAAAGTACTATTAATTTCTATAATATTGGTAAATTTTAACAGCTTTATTACTTATGTATGTGTGTTGCGGTTTTATGGTTTATTAACAATTATTTTGTTTACAATGCAAGCACTTTGTTGTGGTTGCACAATAAATTATTTAGACCTAACCTAACACAGTTATTTGTTACAAAAATGTGTTTGAAATTTGCGTTGTTGCTCTTACTTTTTAATTGAATTTGTAATTCTTTATGATTAACATAAACAGTCAGAATCAAAAGTAGATAATAAGCAAAAGTGATTGGTTCTTGTTTTTGAAAAAATTTCTTGCGAGGTGTGCCAGGATTGTAGTTTTGTTGCACTCAATTCATAGTCTTAACCCTATGGTATACAAGTGTGTATGTATGTATGTATGAAATT
Organism: Blastobasis adustella; assembly: GCA_907269095.1. NCBI lineage: Eukaryota > Metazoa > Arthropoda > Insecta > Lepidoptera > Blastobasidae > Blastobasis > Blastobasis adustella. The sequence continues at coordinate 9,098,904 of OU026132.1, forward strand.
GTTGAATGACTCGCTTCACCAAAAATTCCTTTATCATAACTCTGTACATACATATCTATATTACATACTGTCACACCTTTTTCATTATAACTCTATCTACATTCTATTTTCCAAAATGCCCACCATACATCAATAACAAATAAATGCAAGATGAAGACCATATATCATAGAAATTGTGGATAATAATATTAGTTTTTACAATTAATTTATTATTTTTAGTTTTTTTAGCCTCTAACATGACATTGGTTCAGTTTAACGATTATTATGAGCCCTCTATAGATTAAAAAGTAAATATAATAACCATTAAAATGTCACTAACAATTAAAAATTAAATCATGTCATTTACAATTTGTGTACTACTATGTTACAGCGGAGAAGTTTTTGGAGAGTGTGGAAGTTAATCAAAACTATGCCATTCTGTTACTGCACCTTATTGATAAAGATGGAGTGGATATGACTATCAGAGTTGCTGCCGCCATTGCCTTTAAGAACTACATAAAACGGAACTGGCCTATTGTGAGTTATTGGTCCTACTATTTACTATAGTGGTGGGCTAAAAATTCTGTTCAAAATGACTTGACTTATTTGGTTATGTAACTTATTAAATGGATAATTTGGAGCAGTATTAATTGAAATCCACATACTATTTGTTTCTTATATAATTCAAGACATCTATACACAGTGTATGTAGCGTGATTGATATGGCAACAGTTGAATTTTGGTATTGTTTGTTCACTAAATAAGACAAGTCAGTTTTGTAGTACTGTACTTTTGAAAAAAGAAGTCAACGGTTTGTATCATATTTTTTTTAACACAACGGTGTAATTATACTGAAAGGACAAGACTTAGCCTTTTCAAGTGATAACTGTATTTCATATAATTAAATTTGCTACTTATATTGAGTAATTCTTCTAAAAGTCTGGCAACGTCGTGTTGAATGTACTCCGACGTATGTTTCACTAAGAGCTTTTATTCTGTGCCCACAGGAAGAAGATGGACCAGACCGTATACATGCTCAAGATCGTGCTACAATAAAGACGCTGATTGTTTCCCTTATGCTTAAATCTCCTGAATCAATACAGCGACAGTTCAGTGATGCTGTCTCAATTATTGGAAAGAGTGATTTCCCAGAGAGATGGCCTGGTCTGATACCAGAGATGGTGGAGAAATTTGCTACAGGTTTGTTAAAAATTTGTTTTCAAAATCATATTCAGTGCTCATTGCTCTTCCTCATATGATGATGACCATTGGTTACAACTCACTGTGCACTCTTACTATATTAGTCCAAAATTAAGGTTTTACGTCAAAGAAAGAAATAAAAATAACAGCAACACTATTGCGCATTAGGCATATGAGCATAAGCGTTGTTGTTACTAAGGGAAAGCTCATTTTAAGCCCAAGAATAATCTAATGGTCTAAGGCAGTTCTAATGGCTATGACAGCACTGATCTAATTATGTGTTCTTTAATTTATGAAATGAGATGAAATGAAATAACATTTATCATAAGTACCTAATCTAAATCAGTTTGAAACACCCCATGGCATCTCCCGACAATAAAAGCCTGGCCTAAAAACGGCCTGGCTGCAGCGCTGGTCTCCCGTGATTCCCGCGGAGTGAGTTCCGGATCGCTGTGCCCTACAAAATTATAATACATTATTTTAGTATATTTGCCCTTTGACCACATTATTAAAATACAAAATGTCCACAGGTGATTTCCATGTGATAAATGGTATACTTCGCACTGCACATTCACTGTTCAAGAGGTACCGATATGAGTTCAAATCGCAGAAACTTTGGGAAGAAATCAAACATGTACTGGAGAGATTTGCTAAACCCCTAACCGATTTATTTGTGGTAAGTTTTAATTTAATATATCTTTTAATCACTCAAGTATGAAGAAAAGAATCAGGGTTTATCATTTTTTTTAATAGGTCCCTGAAAAATATAGTAATTGTTATGCAATTTTCTGATAGAATATGTTCTTTACATATTGCCCTGACTTTGCATGGGTGCCAAAATTCATAGGAACATTTGCTGGGATTATCTACTAATAATAATAATAATAAGTAATACTTTAATTAAAAACGGTTCAGCCATTTCTTAATCCGTACATAGTCCGTCCATCCGTCCTCTTACGGTGAGGGTAAACGTAGTGATGAAACTTGATGCTATAATCCATCTGGTCAGGTTCCCCTGGCTCCACCTGATCATTTAAGGCAGACCTTGTACACGAGAGCACAACTAACGCCAAGATGATTATTTGATTTTTATGACAAATATTTAATTTGATTAACCATTTCAGGCTACACTGGATCTACGTACTAAACATGCTGACAACCCACAAGCTCTGAGAGTCATATATGGTTCCCTTGTGCTAATATGCAAGGTGTTCTACTCTCTAAATTGTCAAGATTTGCCTGAATTCTTTGAAGACAACATGCCTACATGGATGCCAAACTTCCTTGAGCTGCTACAAGTGAAAGTGCCCTGCTTGGAGACAACAGTAAGCTTATTATTTTAAATAATATATATTATTATTTTTCTAAATTTTCATGATTAGCAGCTGCTGCTGAAATGATACTTCTCTGCCAAAGCCACAGCCGTGGATGTCCAAATTTAACCTTATTCCGTCGACAGAACGACAACAAATCCCAGAGACTAGGAGATCCGACCATACTAATATTTTCCCTCATCTGTTATTTAAAAACTCGTGCATTATACGAAAGAACCTAATTAAGGAAAAAATAAATGGGTTGCCTACTCCCACCCTGCTCCTTCTATGGGGTCGCCATAATGACAATCTACCCTCGAGTTACGTTATTTAATCGAGTTATAATATGTCGAATGAAAGTTATTTCTTTCCCCTATCCAATAATATATGGTTGCCTAAGCAAAACCTGGTCAGAACGGAAATATTGGTGAACATTCCTATTGGAAGTATATATTCCTTCACCTTTTCTTATTGTTTCTCCCGCACCGCCTACCGTTTTCGATTTTTTTTTTCACGGTTGACTGGTAGATAAGGCTACTTTAGCTTTAAGTCCGCCAATGTAACTTTAGTGCATAAAGTTTTAATAAATAAATAAATAAATAAAACATTCATAAAATAAACAAGTGAATTCATACCGATTAGATAACAGATGAGGGTAGATTGTCTCCATAGCAAGTCTCCATAGAAGAACCAGGGTGAGAGTAGGCAACCCATATTCTTTTCTTAATCAAGTAATATTCTTTCGTATAATGTACGATAGCTTTAAATAACAGATGAAGGAAGATATACTATGGCCGGATCTTAGATCAAGAGAAAGTGGTGTATTGTAGTCCATCCGCGCCGAAGAATGCGAGTGTGCAGCCCTGTACCAAATCGCGTCGTACTCGCCTCAGCTAATGCTAAATTGTATTTAGTCTTATTAACAGAGTCGTAAATACATGGAATAAGTTGCCTGAAACTGTAGTGATAGCAGAAAATACAAACCAGTTAAAAAATAGACTCGAGATATGTTAAAACTCTGATTGACAATGAGTGAAGAAGAGCCGGACACAGCCATCAATCAGATGTTTTGACAACTGATTGCCTGCATAATAAAAATAATCAGCCGTGTGGTGTACGGCAGAGTACAATAGCACCAACCCCTTACACTTGTAGGTGTCGTACAAGGCGACTTATGTTTTCGAGGCAAACGATCTAAAGTCTCCGTAGGCTGAAAAATGGGCTGCAGCTATTTTCATTGTCATATTTATAACACTGCAATCTCCAACGGACCTGCCAAGCGTGGAGATTATGGCAATACGCTCCCCTTTCGTGGGAGAGGCCCTAACTCCTGCAATGGACTGTTATGGGCTGTAGTATGATAATAATAATAATAATAATTTTTCCTATGGCAGGACGACGACGACGCCCCAGGCGTGATGGAGTCCATCCGTGCCGAGGTGTGCGAGTGCGCAGCCCTCTATGCCCTCCGCTACGAAGAGGAGTTCGCGCCGCACGCGCCTCAGTTCGTAGCTGCGGCTTGGGGGGTGCTTCTCAATACTGGGCCCCAGACGCGGTACGACGCGGTATGTCGGTGGATTCTTTTTTTTCTTTAATTTTTTTTTCAATGATAGGTCCCTGAGGAGTCCGCCTGGGTGAGTACCACCGCCTTATCTATTTCTGCCGCCAAGCGACAATGATGCATTTATGTGTTCCGGTTTGAAGAATAAGGTAGCCAGCGTTGCGTTGTCTTCTCAATGACAACGCATCTGCGGTTCTGCATTTTTGCTACCTGCAACCTACCTGTAATTTGTAGATGTTATGTGCGACAGTTACCACTTACCATCAGGTGGGCTGTGTGCTTGTTTGTCAGCAAGCCAGAGCTGTCTTGCTGCGATTGGTTTGAAATCAATTGCATCAAAATGGCAGCGTACAATAAGAGATAGACGGTACCACTCCTAATCAATGGATGTTTTTCTTCTAAAAGACCGCTTGCTGGTGACCAGGCCTTGTTTGCTACCTTAGTGGTGGTACATATAAAAACAAAATGATTTTATAACGCGACCCACTTCCTTTTAGTTGGTGGCGAACGCGCTCACGTTCCTGTCGAAGGTGGCCGAGAAGAACAGCTACAAGAGCCTGTTCGAAGACCCGGCCACGCTCAGCAGCATCTGCGAGAAGGTCGTCATACCCAACATGGAGTTGCGAGGTGAGAGACTGACATCGTGTTACTTACTGTGGTTCCCCTGCTAACGGTCATGGAGGTCAGATGGCAGTCGCTTCCACTGTAATTTTTTGATCTTCTGTACTGGTTTTTTTATAAATAAATAAATAATTCCAGAATCGGACTTGGATATGTTCGGGGACAACCCCGAGGAGTACGTGCGAAGGGACATCGAAGGTTCTGACGTGGACACGCGCCGGCGCGCCGCCTGCGACCTGGTGAAGACCCTCGCACAGCATTACGAGGACAAGATGATGACCATCTTCGGACAGTATGTTGAGGTGGGTTTACTGTCCTAGCAGATGGTGGGAGATACGGCGGTATCTTCGCTCGTCTGTTATTCAAAAAAGTCGTGCATTATACGAAAGAATATTACTCAATTAAGAAAAACATACAGGTCCCAAAAAATAGTGTCAAGCGAAAGTTCAGAGATAGAGCACCCCTTGAGGTATCCGAATCACCCCCATGTATGTTTCGCGATTTTTTATCTATTTCAAGTTATGACGTTTTTCTGAATTTTTGAGAATTTTCGAATTACAAATTAAAAAAAAATAGTACTCTTATCTTTCAAAATATTTCGTTTTGCAACTGAATCATCTTAAATTGTTCTTTTATGCTTAAAATAATCTTTGATGAAATTCATGAAAATATTACGGTTGATGAATTATGATCTAAATTTTCAACTTGAAATAAAAAATTTAAACAGGTGATTTCAAAATTCCTAAGTATGTCTCAAGAGTTTTCCAGACTCTCAGCTTTCATAATCATTTAAAAAAAGTAGCACTTGATGGGCTACTTTGGCTAAAATCGGCTTTCAAAGACTGCAAAGTGGAAAATTTATGAAATTAGCCAAATTTGCAATTAGATAATTAGAAATTTTTTTGGCCAATTCGTTATCGCAGATCATTTAGGCGCACCTTACCTTTTTTACCTGCCAAACAAACAATGGACCGAGAGGATAAAAGACCGAATTATTGCTATCTCTCTCACTCTCATTGGAAAGAGGGGATTGCAAAGAATGGTAATCATGGAATTTCATTTTAAGCGATGTGGAGTTTTCAACATCCACAATTATCATTAACCCTTTAACCGCCACGCTTAGAATCAGTTGGCGTACCCTCAGCGCCACGCACAGTAAAACGAAAAATAAATACCTTTAACAAATAGTGATGTTCAATAGTACGATATGGGTAATTCCCCTTCAAACGCTTACAATTTCATCTAAATATCGTAACAGACAGTAGATAGAAAGCGTTACTTTGTAATTTTATTTCTAATATTAGCAGGTATTTTGGTAACACAATGAAACAAAAAGCGTTTACAGATCTTGAAAGATTTATTGATTTCCGCACAATAAAATTGGTCATGAAAAGAATTTCGTTATTCTTATTCTCACCTCTAAAATTAACTGGCCCTAAGCTTGCAATAATAATATTAAGTCATTCATATAAACTTAATCTATTTATTTAATACAGTTTAGGTTAAATAAAATAATGCAATAAAAATTACCTCTTCATCGATGTGAAACTCTTCATCTGATTCAAATTCTTCATCTTCATCACCTTCCAGAATACGTATTAATTCTTCAGCAGTTGTCATGTTGAATCACATTTATCGATAACACGAACATAATAATAACACACATAAGCACAACACCAATGGAAAATTCCAGAAGGCGGCACTCGTTTATGACGTCAGAAGCGGTCGTCTTTTTCCGTCCGTGGCGCTGGGTGTACTAGCAACATTAGTTTCTAAGCATGCAGACTAGGGATGGGAATTGTCGATTCAGTTACTGACATTTTTAAGCTTTATTTATTATAAATAAAATAAAATAAACACATTTATTTATAGAAATAAATGTGTTTACTATAGAGTAACATCTGCTTTATTTGTTTTATAATAACTTAGTAAGTATAAACAGAAATAGTTTAATTTATGTGGATTTTTCTACCAGTAAATCATTGCTTATGTCCCATCCTTATTGTCGGATTTTTCCGTCACTGGCGTTGGACACCAATACACTTTTCGAATAATACTATCAGTAATTTATTCAACTTTAGACATTATTTTTGAGTCTTCTAATTAAGAAACTAAAGTGTAAGCAATTGTATATGATTACTTCATCAACTATTTACCAAATTATGAACATTATTTTAATATAATACAGTGCTATCAAACAAAAAGGCAGATTAACTGAGTAGTGGTAATTGGTCGTAAATATCCGACCTTGGCGAAATGAGCACGAAAATTTTTGACGGATATATCCGACCTTGGCGGTTAAAGGGTTAATAGAATATTCAAAACTCACACCTGACACGGGAATCCAATTTTAGTCTAAGAAAGTTTTCTTTCAGACGTATGAATGCTGGTCTATTACTTTTTATTGTTTCTTCTGCCGCTCTCAATTTAATCGATCTTAGATCAAGATATTTTAACCTTGTATAGACGTAAGAGAGATAAGGCATAGCGGAGTATCCCGTCCGAATTGGAAACGGTCGGGGAAATACCTTAACCCTACAGAATACCGCAGCCAAGCAATACTATACTAAAAAGTATTGTTTATTCATTTAGATTGTTCTGTACGGTTACATCAACGTAGAATACAAGAACCGTACTATGTTTAGACCCTACATTTTCTCCGACGGTAGTCGGGTCAGATCATACTGACTAAATGGTCTGGTTGCTTATTACATTTGACTAAATTGAGTAACCAAATTGGTGTGGTGTCCGGCAGAGAAGAATAGCACCAACCCCTAAAACTCGTGGGTGTCGTACAAGACGACTAATGTTTTCGAGGTAGGCTGGAAAATGGGCAGCAGCGTTTTCCAATGTTATATATACAACACTGCGATCTCCAACCCACCTGCCGAGCATGGAGATTATGGCAATGACCTCCTCTTTCGTGGGAGAGACCCTTAAGTCCTGCAGTGGACAGTCATGGGCTGTGATGATGAGTAACCAAAATTCATAATCTTTGCTTACTTTGGGGCTAGATGGCCCTGTGTAAAGTCTAAGCATATTTATTTATTATTATTTATTGATTTGTCTCTTTCCCACCCCAGCTAATGCTATCGAAGTACGCGGCGGAGGGCCCAGCCGCGTGGCGTGGCAAGGACACTGCGTTGTACCTCGTCACGTCACTGGTGTCACGTGGCGGCACGCAGGCGGCGGGCGTGACGCGGGCCTCGCCATTGGTGGACCTCACACAGTTCGCCAGTGCACACGTATTGCCGGAGTTGGCTAAGCCTTACGGTGAGTTTGTGTGGTTTGTTTTTTAACACTGTAGGCAAAAATTACAGCTCAAAGCGGTTCATCATATCAGCCGAAAGACGCCCGCTGCTGGGAATAGGCCTCCCCCAGAGATCTCCACAAAGGCCGGTCCTGTGCCTTCCGCATCCAGCTGGTACCGCGATCTTTACCAGTTCAAAGCGTTAATCCTAAAGAAATTGGACATAGAGGCACTCGCCTCTGGTACACCTCACGCAGTTCGCCAGTGCTCACGTGTTGCCTGAGTTGGCTTAGCCTTACAGTGAGTTGGTTGGGTTTGTTTTTGGATGGAGTTGGTAAAAATGATAGTTCGAAACGTTTGTTGAGACAGCTTGGCGCGGGGCAAGAAGGCGAAGTAACTTTTGGATACTTATAGTTAAGGAGTCTGACTCGTACCACGAGGTACCATGTCGAATCCCACTGCGACGATGTACCAACGACTCTTTTCTGAGTTGCGTAGATCAGTTGAATACTAGCCGATGCTCTTACGGTGAAGGAAAACATCGATAGGAAACCTGCACATTCATGCGACTGAATGTGTAACCTTGTTCCAAACTGGTTAGGTTTCTTTGTTAACATGGGACAAGGAGATCGGATGGCAGATGCTCTACTGTAATTATCTGATATGTCAAAACCTGTATCATGGTCAAAGTGGATCCCTGGCCCTCACGCGCGAGAGCACATATTGTAGCCAAGATAATTATTTTTCGCACCAAAGGAGACGGATGCTAGACGGGTCCCGAGACTGTTCAACTAGTCTCTAATGGCTTATCTGTTTTCAGTAAGTTTTTATTTAGCATATTCCTCATGGTCGTATGCCAGCAGAGTAGAATAGCACCAACCACTTACACTCGTGGGTGTCGAACAAGGCGACCAATGTTTACTAAGCAAAAGGTCTAGAGTCTCCGCCGCCTGGAAAATAGGCAACAGCTTTTTCCATTGTTATATTTATTAAACTGCGATCTCCAAACACGCCTGCCAAGCGTGGATATTACAGCAATAACCTCTCCTTTCGTGAGAGAGGCCCTAAGTCCTGGACTGGACTTGGACTGTATTGATGATGATGATGATGATGATGACGATGTTTTTCTCGGTTTCAGACCCAGCGACGCAGTTGCCAGTGATTCGCGCCGGCGCCATCAAGTACATAATGACATTCCGTTCGCTGCTGCCAAAGGAGTTGCTTATCACGGCCTTGCCATATTTGGTGAGTTTTTATTTTCTTTTTATTGCTGTGAGAGGCACACGGACGGACGGTCCACCTGATGGAAAGCGGCCACCGTCGTCCAGGACATCTGCAATCTGTAGAAATGCATTTTACCCATACCTATATGTTTTTTCTTGCTTAAAACCTTCCTCTTTAATCACTGTATCTATCGTTGGAAACCGCATTAAAATCCGTTGCGTAGGTTAAAAGATCTAAGCGTACATAGATACATAGGGACAGACAACGGGACACGATTTTGTTTTCATAACATTGCGTCCTCTACTCTAATATTTGTTTCCACATTGCTTGTTAATTGTTTAAAATTGAAATTTTATTTATTTCATAAATATGCTTAATTAGATACAACAGTGTTTGGGATCTCCCTTTTAAGTATAAAATACCTGTAGCTGGAAGCCCCGCTCTTCCATGGAATGCAAGTTGATACATATTATTATTCATATTCATTTATTTATAGTATTAAATATACATCGTCATTTCAGTTATCAATAGAATAAAATTAACACATATCGTTAATTTCAATATTGAAATATTAACATTAATTAGAACAATAAATAATCATAAAAATGTATTAATTAGATTAATGATAATAAATATGTCATTATATTAATAAAATATTATGAACAATTAATTCAAAATGTCATGTTAATTCAAATCAGTTCCTGTAAATGTCATAATAATAATTAAAAATAGTTAATGTCAGTATTAAATTGTCAATAAAATTAAAAATGATGCCTAACTATAGCACCTAGTGTTCATCCGTCAAGGAATTCCCTCACTGAGTAATGGGCCTCCCCCGAAATACCTTGAGCTTGTGTTTGAAATTCATATTTAAATTGTTACGTTTAACACCGCCGTAATTGACACTTATATTCCCCCATCAGGTGGACCACATAAACGCGACTCACTACCGCGGGGTGGTGACCACGTACGCGGCGTGTGCGGTGGAGAAGCTGATCGTCGGTGGGATGGTGCCGAGGAGCGCGGTTCGCCCGCTCGCCGCACCACTCCTCACCGCGCTGTTCGGCTGCCTCGAGGACCATAACGAGTATGTTATGAAGGGTGAGTGGGGGGTACAAAGGAGGGGGGGATATTGTGTAAATGGGGGGCACGTTGACGAGTCGCTGCTAGGCCAGCCCAGGGCTGCCACCACGCTAGGAGCTACTAAATCGGATGTTAGGTATCATTTTCGTTCGGCCCAGATCGTCACCTACCAGCTTATTAGTTTTCGGTATCAAGCCCTCACGTCCACGTCAAGGAAGGTAGGAGAACGCGTGGTTAAGGGTATGTGAGAGGTAATGAAGGGTGAGTGCCGGCCAAAGAGTTTGGGGGGGATATTGTGTGAATGGGGGCTATGGGAGGTACACTGGGCTCGGATGACTGATCTCTGAATGATCGAAATTCTACTAAATAGCGACATTGAATTTTTCATTGCGAAAATAACAATTGAAAACCGTTCAACTCATGGCGAGCGGTTCAAAAATTGAGCGTTTGGTCTAAATTAATTACACGTAATGTTTATCGATCCAGGTAATTACTTTTATATATACCACTAAGGTGGCGTTTAAGGCCAGTCTGATGGTAAGCAGTCACAGCAACCTATAGTCGTTTACAATACCCGGGGCATCACCCACGCGCTGTAACAATACCCTTATTAATCTTGTTCCAATTCACTTACAGCGGTACTGCGCACCCTGTCCTGTCTCCAAGAGGATGGGTTACCGTACCTGGGCTCAGCTTTGCCGCGGCTAGCGCGGCTGCTAGCGGCCGTCACGAAGAACCCGAGCAAGCCGCACTTCAACCACTACCTGTTTGAGACTCTCTCGCTGGCTGTGTCGTGAGTGGATATTATTGCATAATACTTTAATATTGTTTCTAAATAAAAAATATGATTTCATCTTCCATAATTTAAAATTCATGCAACTGCTACTGTTTTTATTTTATTTTATGCTACTCAAGTGACAAACGAGCAGACAGCCCACCTGATAGTAAGTGGTAACTGTCGCCCACAACATCTACAATTTATACATTTAGGTTGCAGGTAACACAAATGCAGAACCGCAGGTGCGTTGTCACTGAGAGGACTAAGATGAAATGCCTGTAATTATATATGATACTAGCGATCTGCACCGGCTTCGCACGAGTTTCTTTGTTATATTATTATTATTTGTTAATGCACCAGTATCTTGAAGTGAGGCGTGCACGTCACTAGCACCTGTGTCAGATATTTGTTTAGATGGTCCAGTCTGTTTTTGAAGGCATTGACAAAAGGTGCACTTATCACCCGTTTTTGTGACTTGTTTCACGCTCATGCATTATTATACATATAAAATAATTTTTTCCGAAAGAATTCTCTAAACTGATAGTGAAAACCGCATCAAAATACGTTGCGTGGTGTAAAAGTTTACGGAAATACAGACAGACGCGGAAAGCGACTTTAATTTATACTATGTAAGAACTACGAGCAGAGCCCTCATTTTAAGGTATACTTTTGTATTTGCTTTCAGCTTGGTAACGAAATCGAATCCGAACGCCATATCCGCGTTTGAGGACGCCTTGTTCCCGATATTTCAAGAGATTCTACAGAACGATGTTCAAGGTAATTTGCACTAAAAACAACAAGCTATTATGAACAGTTTAGTTTTTTCAATTAGCCGGTATTTTCAATTGGAGACTTGACTAGATTCAATATAAATTATGAAAACAGGTTATCATTAAAGAGTTTCAAGTAGAACCAGCCTTCAGTTCCAGAAAATAAATGAAATCGTAATATTTATAATTTTGAAATCAAGTAAATGACAAAAAGGAATACGCATTTGACGCATTTGTACAACGACATCACAGTTCAAAGTCTCTTACAAATTTCATACAAGATATCCGTTTTGACATATCATTTAGAGTTAATGGTTTGACATTTATTTAACTTGCAGATTAATTCAGTGCGTTCTCTAATGATGCTTTTATTGCCGAACAGCATTTTTTATACTACTCAGTGACAAACGGGCGGACAACCCCTGCACTTCTAGCACAAGTGTGCGTGCGAGAGACAAAGCGCGACATAGATCTTGCTATCCTAGTATTGAGATATGGGAATTAAGGCTCTCTCGCGGCGCTATCTCTGTCACACTTGTGGTGGAAAGCGGCAACTGTGGCCCACATACGATTCATGCAGTGTAATATGGAATGGTGCTTTATGACTGCATTATGATGCAGAACCGTAGGTGCGTTGTCCTTGTGAGGACTAAGACTGTAATGTCTCCATCACGACTGTGATGTCTCCCTCACGACTGTGATACCTCCCTCACGACTGTGATGCCTCCCTCACGACTGTGATGCCTCCGTCACGACTGCACTGCCTCCTTCACAGATTGCAATGCCTCCCTCAGGACTATAACGCCTGATCGCGATTGTAATCCCTCCCTCATGACTGCAAAGCCTCCCTCACGACTGCAATGCCTCCCTCACAACAGCAATGCCCCCTTTATAACTGTAATACCTCCCTGACTGTATTTCCCCCCCTCCACAGAATTCATGCCATACGTCTTCCAAATGCTGTCCCTCCTATTGGAACTACGGGGCGCCACCGCAGCGGCGGCCGGGGGCGATGGAGACGCGTACGGGGCGCTACTGCCTTGCTTAGTAGCACCCCCACTGTGGGAGCGCCCGGCGAACGTGCGCCCCCTTGTGAGACTGCTGTGCGCCTTCATAGGTGGACGAGGAGACTTGATATTGAGGACTAATAAGCTGGTGAGTGACAAGCTCAAGTTATGTCGGTGATTTTATGATCCGCAGTTGATTTAAGCTAAGCTACAGAACCTAGTGGCGCCCCCATTATGCAACATGGCGCCAGGAGAAGATGCAACAGTAAGGTTGCTGTTTTCTCTGATTAGCACCCCATTATGGTACATTTTACCTTATACCATACCTTAGCGAGTATCACATTTGCTTATCAATATACTTTCGTTTGTTTCAGAACGCAATACTGGGAGTGTTCCAAAAGCTGATCGCGTCAAAGACCAACGACCACGAGGGCTTCTACCTGATCCAGACGATGATGTTCAAGTTTGGCGAGTGAGTACTGGAATTGAAAAGCTTTTATTTATACCACTAAGGTGGCAAACAAGCTTACGGCCTGCCTGATGGTAAGCAGTCACCGCAGCCAATGGACGTTTGCAATACCAGGGGCATCACCCACGCGTTGCCGACCCCGAAAAAACCTCTGCAGGTAGTATTTGTAAACTGTTGGTATATTAGAGATCTCTTCAGAGCTTCAGTTGCTGATGTCTATAGGCGGCAGTGACCACTTTCCATCAGGTGGCTGACTTGCCTGTTTGTCTGCCGTATAACAAATCCGTATCACCAAAAGCGTCATTTTCGTGTTGGAGGTGAACGAATATACCGTACCGTCTACATTTGACCGATTCTACGTTTAACTAAATCCATACTTGCTCAAGTGGCGACCACGTACCGGAAGATGTAGCGTGGGTAGGCCTCCCACAAGGTGGACCGACAACCTGGTAAAGATCGCAGGTACCACCTCGATGCGGAAGGCACAGGACCGGCCTTTGTGGAGATCGCTGGGGGAGCCTTATGCCCAGCAGTGGGCGTCTTTCGGCTGATATTGTGATACTTGCTTGAACGATTCTTTAAAATATTGAAATAGCAAATAATAGAAGTGGTCAGTGTGTAGGCGTTTGTGTGCGATTGATCCGAAATTGAATGAATGAATAAACAAACACTTAATAGCATAAATACAAGATACAGAAACTGCTGACCAAATTGCTTTTCGCTAATGGTCCAATTCGCGATTCGCCCAAATGTTGCTATGTTCCCGTGGGATTGATTTTTTTATTTGACTAGCCAGGAATTTGACTGCCACCTCACCTGGTGGTAAGTGACGATGCGGCCGATGATATATTATTATGATTTTTTAGTGACAAAGACACCAACACTGCACCACTTCCTTCCAGAACGGTGATGCAGCCGTACTCGAAGCAGGTGATGACGCTGCTCTTCCAGCGGTTGTCGTCCTCGAAGACCACTAAGTACGTGAAGGGACTCATCGCGTTCCTGGGTTTCTACGCCACGCAGTTCGGAGCCGACGCGTTGGTGGATCTCGTTGACTCTGTGCAGGCCAAGTGAGTACCTTGACATAACACTGGATACTATAGTCCATTCGCGTTAAAAAAATAGTGGGTAAAGGTTTTTCACAGTGAAGTAAAAATTTAAACAAATTATATGTGTGTATTCATAAAATGTGAGCGCGGGACATTATAAGGAGATGAAGAGGTTGGCAGACATGGGAGAGGAGTGACGATTGCTCCACCGATAAGAGTCATACTATTAAATACATGACGATGTTTATTAATGGATAAAAATCAACTTGATTGTCTCAAATTAAAAATAAGTTCAAGGATATTCCATTGCATAGCAACCAGTCTAGCAAGTGCTGTTTCTTTCCACCGACGAGGTATTCAATTTTATTATTTTCTACCGTCAACTGATAACTGTGAACCTAACTTTCTAATTTGTTGCGACCCGATTTGTCGAGGGGCGGGGCGGGGCTAGGCCTGGAGGCAACGATTATTCTCTATTTTCTTATCGCGAATGAACTTATGATGATGAAATAAACTAGATTAGCCATAACGCCAAACGCTCCTTAGCGGTTCTTCTTACGACTGTCAATAAGAACTAGTCGCCTACGTTCGGCCAGCTGAGCAGCGTTCGCAGCGCTCTGGTAATCTGGTAATGGTGGCTATTTATTTTATTTTATTTTTAATCCTAAATGTCGTTTGGCGATCGCGTATGTCCCTTTTCTATTGCTCATGTCAAATCATTCACACATCAGCTGGGGCAACGACTTCCCCTATATAAGGCTCAAGTCAGACCCCATTTGGAGTATTGCTCCCAGCTATGGGCGGTAGCACCGGCATATCAGCTTAATCCTTCTGACTCAATCCAAAATCGCGCTATGAGAATTGTCGATGATACCATGCTCACAAGTGGTATTGAGTCGCTAAGTCAGCGAAAGGAAAACCCGTCCTTTTGTGTGCTACCACTTGTACAACGATGATTGTTATCAATAACTGTTTGCAAACGTCCATGGGCTGCGATGACTGCTTACCATCAGCCAGGCCGAAAGATTGTTTGCCACCTTAGTGGTTTGAAAAATTCTGACATTTTCTTTCATATGCTACTGGCAATCTTGAAAATTGAATGCATCTTGGCTCGATCTGCTGATGGCGAGCCAGACTGCACTTGCACCAATTGCATGCAATTTACTTTTTCAGTTGTCGAGCCTATTCTGAGCCGAGTCTGTTTAATTAGATTCTAAATTCTGAATGTTCGGTCGAGGTATGAAAAAGTTTGTTACCTTAAGGTGGTACGTTTTACATACAAACTTCATATAACCTTTTATGTATAGTCTTACAAAGGTTTGGCGATTTTAATGCATGTTTGCGCAAAAGGAAAATAATAAAATAACAAAGCAACACCATCTATCGGCGAATTGTGTCTTTTTCGATTTAACTGCATTATTTTATATCATGAAGCTACTCTCTTTTTCTTTGCAAACTTTCTTCTGAAATCTGAAACATGCCCAGATTGGAACAGTTTTTGTCCTTTCAGTGTATTTCATTTTGAGAGAGCGTCGGTGGCCGAGCGGTGACAGTATCCGACTCGTAAGCCAGAGGTCCCGGGTTCGAATCCCGCTCCGGCCATGTACCAATGACTGTTTTCTGAGTTATGTACATTAGTTGAATACTAACCGATGCTCTTACGGTGAGGGAAAACATCGTGATGAAACCTGCACATTCAGGCGACTGGATGTGTAACCATGATCCAATCTGGTCAGGTTCCCCTGGTAGCAGGGTCATGGAGGTCAGATGGCAGTCGCTCCACTGTAATTACCTGACCTGCCAAATCCTGGATCATGGTCAAGGCGGACCCCGGGCCCTCGTTCTCGAGAGCACAACCGGGACATTAACGCCAAGATGATTATAGTGTATTTCATTTTGGCCATGGTGCCGATTGTTCTGGCCTACTTACTTCGGTCGTAGACCTCAGGGTAAGCAGGTTCCAAATGATGAAGAGTGGACTTTATCTTTAAATGAATTTTATTTGTATAACAAAGAATTACAACGGTAATGAGAGTCTGCTGATCCTCGTGAAGAGTAGTTGAATAGTGAATCGTTTAAATATTTGAATTATAATATGATTTACTTACAAGAGGGTTAAGCAAATGTAGTTAGTACAGCCAAAGTTTGAAATTTTTTTAATGTAAATTATTGGGTTTATTAAGATCTGAACACCGATCATTGTTGATCGGCTGAAATCCGTATTATATAATTTTAAACATTATTAGCACAGACATATCTTTATAGACATATATTGTTAGATTTAAGGAAACTTTATGTAAATAAAAAAATCGGTTGTCTGTAAAGTCGGTTTACTGACGATAGTTGAACGTGACAACGTCATAAGAAAATACTGATGGAATGGTTGCATTTTCAAAAACCCATTATGGGTGGATTTTTTGGAGACAGATGTCGAACGCTGCCGAACGCGGAGGCCGATTGTGCCTCTTTGTCATTCGTTCCGCGCTCTCGCTTGCACTTCAAGCCTTAAATGGAACGCCTCAGAGCGAGGTAACGCCGCATGAGTCATGTTTTTTCGTGCGTGCAGCCGGCTCCATCGAATTATAAGACGTTGTCACGTCAAAAATTTCAATAAGATGACAGATGCAGATGACCGACGTGGAAAGTTAGACAGTCTTCTGTTATTTGTCTTTGAACCGAGTTGAGTCGAGGTTTTCATTGAAAAATACTAGTTGTTCTACTTAAATCTCTAGACTTTAATCGACATCTTTTTTCCGATATAATCATTCCCGCTTTGGAAAAAGCTTTTATCAGTCGATTTAGCTCTCTATTTAGTAACATTCGTGCTCCGCTTAAAATGAGCAACAATACTTTTCTTTTTCTAGCAAGTCTTCTACGACTCTTAAAGACATGTTAACAATGAGATTAAAGATTGTTGTAACACCCGTATTGCTTCCAGCCGAGATTAGTTTCAACAGCTTTCACTATATTTCTTGCATTGTCTGAAATTGCATAATTCACTTCTTTTTAGAATATACAATGGAATAGAAAACATTTATTTACACACAATAACACCACAAACACATAACGGCTTTTTAAAAGAACCTGTTTCAGCTCATGAGTTAAATTTTCGCTTGTATGACTTTTTGAAAAGATTTGCATTCAAGAAGCATTCTTGTCATGTCGGCCCTTTCAATATTGGTAAATAAAATGTATTGTAACGCAGATGAAACTCTCTGTTTGTGAGGAACTCCAATAGTATGTTGTTACACAGACAGAGAGTGCTTAACGTGTAACAATTTCTTTACTTTTATTTAGAGTATCTTGATACAATGCCGGTATCATAGCGGACGAAATCATTTTTCTGCTAGGTAGTGTGTACCCAGGAATAGTACTTGCAAACTTTTTTAATCCTTTATCTCCTATAATACTAAAGGGATGGTAAACAAGAATATAAAGTCCCGATTGATATGCTTTTTTTTTTCTGGCGTTATTTTTTTTTGTATGTATGTGAATTTCACTAAGGCGTTAGCAGCAGTTATTTTGTGATGATTCAGTTTGCGAAGGGCCGACTTAATTTTTGCATTGAATTTTTTTTATGTTCATTTGTCTGAGTTTTATAAATTTTATATTTACTTTGCTGAATTTTGATATCGAAATGGGTTTTGTGAATTTGCATAGGTTTTGATCCAAATCTGGTTTTTATGCGCCGATGCCATCCTTCTAAGGCACTCGTCGTTGATGCTCGTCATCAGAGACACTTAGGCAATCCCTCAATTTTTTCAAATAAAACAATGCTTCATAAAGTAGTTTTAGAACTTATTAAAGTTTGCCATATCATTGGCTTTCGACATTATATATAACCACCCCTCTGTTAGGAATTGCTGGGCAGCAACGGTAGGTTTGATTTTTTGTGATTGGCTTTTTGTAGTGGAATAAGCAACCGGTTACTTTAGCCTCGGGATAACATTTCCGTATAGCATTTATTGCAGCCAGTTCATAATCTAATTTCATGTAAGTAACATTCATTGACAGTTTTTCTTTTAGTATTTCAAAATAACTTTCTGTAAATATTTTCTGTTTTACCCTTCAGTAGACAGAAAATAATGGGTATCATGGTAAATGACGGAGAAGTATCCACTACTGTATGTATTGTAATACAGCTGTTAAAAGGGTTGAGGGTTTATATAAAATGTCCCATCCGCAAAGAAAATTGTCTGTTTAGTTACTAATTTCCTTGCCATCTGCGAAGAAAATATAAGTATTTTCGCTTCATCTAAAATTTCTTTACATAACAAAAAATCACGTGCTAGAATCGGGGCAATAATAACATCGGCGGTCTTATGAAAGGTCGTCTTGGACACATTCAGATCTTCATTTCAATTTTAATTTCTTTATTTCGCATTCCATGTGTTACATATAGATGTTATAATAATGATAAAAATCAACATGGACCCGGATTGGGCACAGCTTTCTCACTTTGTACAGTAAATCCTTGACAGATTTAAAATCGGGACTGTCAACAACATTTACGTCTTTGTCTTTTGACATTTTTTCAACCGTATATTACTAAATCGTTGGAATCGGGTGATATACATCTTTAACCATTTATTTACAGAAATCAATATGTTCTCTAACTTTGTTTTTCGAGAAATCAGGCTCACAAATGTAAGGTATATTTACCTTTTACTTTTCTGTCCTTGTCTAAAGTCACCGAGCCATTACAAATGCTTCTCTTCGAGCAACGCCAATATGATGAACCGCTTTATTCCATTATAAAACTAATTATTTGTACGACTACAGGAAATTATAATAAAGAAGTATGACATGCACATTGTAGTGACATGTAATAAAAAAATCAATATTATAAATAGAAAAATAAGTCCAAAATCAGCCATTGTAAAATTGTTGAGAAGTGATATGTACCTTCCACCGTTTCCGATTAAAAGGAAAAAAAACTATGTAGGTACCTTTCGTTGACAAGCTCGCTCGCTACTTCTTCGGCTATCGTCGTCGTTCGCATTCGCGAATACTTGTTCGTCCATCTCACCCTTGCGCAAAAAATATCTTCTGCTGAATTGAGACGAACTTTTCTGGATTTTACTCCTGTCTACGCAACTCGTTTGACTGTACCGCCTAATCCATCTACCGCACCTTTCTCGTGGGACGCGGCGAAAAAGATCCACTGCAAGTCATTCAGTTCAGCATACATTTTCATTTCCAAAAGAAGTGACATTATGTAACGATCTTAAAAACTGCGCAGCACAGTTGTCGCTGAATATTTTTACTCTCTTCACTTTATCGTTAACTTCTCGTAAATAATCGAATATATTTTTCATAAAAGTCCAAACGGCCTGTTTGGTATGTGACGTGTCGTCGCTGACTAAGACATGTGTTTTTTTGTCCGTTTGATAACCAGATGCAGCAGGTGAAAATAGAAACCTGATCGTGGCTCCAGTGAGCGCTTTGTGTCTCATCCTGACTAATTAATTTGAAATTTTCGGCAAAATCGACCTGAACCACTGCCTTATTTTCTTTTAAGTTCATAATCAATTCTTGAAAGAAGTTGGATTGTACGCGTTTTAAGTAGAGTCTCGCTAAAATTTTTGCATTTTACCTTTTAGTTCTTTGATGGCATTTTTGCATGAGATATGATAAAATAATTAACAATAAAAAAATTTCACGAATATTCAAAAATGGCCATTCTTTCCAAGATACATTCATATTCTGATGCCCTTTAAACTTTTCCCAGACATCGTTAGGGCAATTTGTGCAAGAGCCAGTCATGCATATTTCGCTATCGGAGCTACAAGTTGTAGCATTTATCAAATGCGTGTGCGATTTAGGAAACTCCAGCAGATGCTTTCCCATACTTTCAACTGTATTTAAAAAGTTGGAATGTAGTGCGCAAACGCAAACAACGTGTTTCGTAAATGCCACTGGAATAACCTCAATTGGGCGCCTGCTGTAGAAAATAGATTTTTCTATTTTTATGTTTGGGTGAACATTCTTAAATATTTCATAGGCTTCTCGTACGGTCATTATCATTGTCTTCTTTTGCTTCTTCGTCTTCTTTCCAGTAACAGTATCTTTACAGAATTAAAATCCTTTCTTCCAGGATTTGTCGACTTATATCATCCCTGTAGTAAAACTCCATGATAGTATTTTTATCTCCTCATCTACTCCCTTTCCGTGTCGATTTGGGGTTGACATTTGTAGGCTGCTACCCAGCACCTCAACAGCAATTTTCTCGCAACTCGCTTCATTGGAGAATCTGGAAAATTTCTCTTGATTTTTCGCACAGCTTTTTCAAAAGACTAAGCATTTGTAGCCGCCGGTAGGAGATGTGGCTGCAAGGCTGTCCAAGTTTTTTGCTGCCTGCAATCGTGTTCTGTAAGCACGCATTGTATCCCTTGATTTTTCATTTGATAGTAATTTATAGTTAGTGTTTATCTTCAGAGCCTCTCGTCTCTTGCGATCTCTCTCCTTCTCTTTTTGCAGGTGCTCGGCGTGCTTCGCTGGGTCATTTTTCATTCTTTCCCGATACTGCTTCATTCTTTCTGTGGTTCAAGGCATCGTTTTGTGAACCTTGAATGCCTGCACCCACTACGCCAAAAGATAAGCCATTATGCAACACACCCAACATGCAAACAAAGTTAAATTATAGCAACTAACGCTTATATTCGCCATAAACGGTCTAAGATAAAAACAACCAAGGGGTGACGTTCCATGTGCAGCGTAGGGTTCCGTAGTTAGCTGGCATAATATACGGGCTTTCTAATACTGTAAACACATTACATATAAACACATTTTTTGCTTACTTTTGGGCTAGATGGCGTGTGTGAATTTGTCCAAGCATATTATTACAAAGTTACAAATGCACCTAGCTACATTTTCTTTTCATACAATTTATATGACATATTTGCTAATCCAACTACATTTCATAAGTTAAAGAGGCCACTAAGCTGTGATAATTTTCTTGTTAACTTCATTATAAATACTCTTATGTTTTATACTTAAGATGTACCCAAATATTACGGTTTATCGGTTAGAGCCTGTTAGAGGGGAGGGAAACGACGACGACACATGTTTCTTATAAAAATACTACTTTAAAGCTAAATATGTCGGTTCTTTATGTACCCCAAATTATTTCAAAAGACCTATCCAACGACACCCCACATAATGGACAGTACGCGAAAAAAAATTTTTTCACCCGCTTTACATGTGGGGGAGGCACCCAAATAAGGGTACTTTTTCGTTTTTAATTTACAACTTCGTCGGCGTGATTAATATCTATAACCATACCAAATTGTAGCTAGTGTACCAAGTGTACTAAAAGTTTTTTAGGTAAGCCGTGGACAGACTGAGGAACGAAACTAAAAGTAGGGTTTAGGGAACGAAACAAAATAAGGGTTCCTTGGTTTACTACGGAACCCTAAAAAAGCCAAAGTGTTACAAAATGGCACAAAATCAGATTCACTAACATTATGCCCCGTTACGTAACGGGCGTAACGCAATTTGATTAGCAAAATTATCATAATTTACAAAGTTCAGTATAAAACCGAAGACATTGGCCATTTGTTTGCAAATATAACCTCTCTTTCCCAAAGCCGTGAAGATGTGAGTGCATTAAGTAAACCACAGGTTAAACTTTTACCTTATTTCTGTAACGGGTGTAACATGTGATGATCCTTACAAAAATGTACTATAAACAAAGTAAAACTTACCAATTTACAGAAAATTTTACGTCAACCAAACAGTTTGTGTATCACTACTGAAAATGGCGGGAAAATACTTTGACAATTAACATCATATTCTTAGTTTTACAGTGTTGTCAGTTGTAGCTTTAAAATCTCTTCCACCAAGCAATATTTTTTTTTATAATAGTACTACGATAAGTCCGAATCGACTGACAGAAGTAGAAATTATAAAATGTTGATATGGCAATAATCTGGGGATAATCTGTCCTTGTCAGTCCATCTTGTAAACATTCAGATATTTGGTTTAAACTTGTACTTTTAGTTTGACAAAATTATTAATCATGCTGAAAATTATCACTCTCAGTTCCTTTAAAATTGTTTTGCCCATTATTTAATAATATTTTTCATAACTCACGACAATAAAAATCCTACAGAAATCAAATTGTTTGTTATGACTTTTATAAATGACGTTCTATTACTTACTTTTAAAAAACTTGTCATAAGTTGCCCAGTTTTTTTTTTTTTTTTTTTTTTTTATTAACTTATTTGGTCTTAGCGTGGTCTTATTATACTGAAAACGACAAAACAAAAGACAAGAAAAAAAAAATGGAAAAAATATCGTTAGAATTTTCAGTCAATTCATATGATTCAATGTACGTAGGCTTACGTTAGCAGCTAATTATGTATAAAAATAGTACTTTAGAAAATTTTGCGTAGTAGCGTTTGACATGGAATGACCCTAGATAAACTAATAAATAAAGGTGTTTAAAAATTTAAGGTTTTATTGATTTAATGAGATTAGCTTACCACGTCTTTCTTGTCCAGCCTCTCGTCCGGCCATTTTGGAAAAAAGGGTTACTGACAGTCACTGCTGACACCACGTTTTGAAGATGACACGACTGATCATAGACCATAGACGCAAACTGCTTCTTCAAGTATTGTCATTAGAAAAAGGGTAGCCCTAAAATGGGCAAATTACCATTTTAATTTTTTTTTAAACTTAGGTCTGAACCTCTTGTAACATTTTGTACTAAAAATGGTACGCAAGGACTTACAAGGATAGGTGAAAGAGATTTTAAGATCTGTTATAAATCGTTTTAACTTTATTTTATCCATTTCAAACATGCAAAAAATCAAATCTTATATCTAAGTTGGTATATGTATATTAGTTAATACAGGGCGAGCATTCTACACGGGTCAATGGGGGAGAAATACGAAACTATAAGATCGTAATTTGATCTTTCACACTTTCGTTGCGACCGACGCAACAATTGCGTCCGCAATCGGTTCTCCGCATATGCGCACGACGCACCTAGCCGCTCTATTTAAACCGCGCGCTACGATTCTTAGCACTGCTTAAGCACCTCTGGTATTTGATAGCACTGGTAGTGTTAAAATTTCGGATATCTCTCCACTGGCTCATTTGGATTGCTCTCCCTCCCTGCTTAATAACCCAATCATCCCCATCCCCTCCCCAGTATGTTCGCGATGTACGTGGAACGTGTGCTGGTTACGGACCCTCAGATGTATATTAGAATAGTTATAGTATAGTATAGAAAAATATAGTAGAATACTGGGCGAGCATTCTCTATGGGTCATTGGGGAGAAATCCGAAACTATAAGTGATAGATACCAATCGTAATTTGTTCTTTAAACTTTCGGATATCTTTTCACTAACCCATGTGGATTGCTCTCCCAATATTCCCTACCTGCCTCATAACCTAACCATCCCCATCCCCTCCCCAGCATGTTCGCGATGTACGTGGAGCGTGTGCTGGTGACGGACCTCCAGCGGGTGTCTGGTGCTTTGGAGCGCAAGGCGGCTGCGGCCGGCTGCGTGCGGCTGCTGTGCGAAGGCCGGGCCTTCCGCGACGGCGCGCTGCAGAGGCTTTGGCCGGTTGTCATGGAGGTATGGAATAAAATATATGCTTGATTTGAGTGCAAATTCACACAGCGCCATCTAGCTCCAAAGTAAGCAAAGCGTTTTTGGGTGTTAGATAATTGTTAAACTACTTATACATACTTATTATACATATCTACTACACCCAGACAAGAATCGAACCCGGGACCTCTGCGTGGCAGACCTGCATGTCAACCAACTGATCTACTCAGGTTGTCAAATCGGTATGATGGGCCAAGCGACATATCACATGCACTGGCACGCAATATATGCACTTGACAAGCCATCACTCGCCTAGACTGATGTCCACACGCTTTATTACACATACACAAACGGTACGCTACATCACACACTTACACTCAAGAACCTAATTGGGAGAAGCCGTGACGTTTTAAGTGTGTCATGGGCCGATCGTTGAGTGTCACGGGGACATGGAGTTATCACGGGCCGTGTGGTATTCGGTAGAGTAGAATAGCACCCAACCCCTTACACACGTCGGTGTCGTACAAGGCGACTAATGTTTCCGAGGCAAAACTTCTAGTGTCTCCGTAGGCTTGAAAATGGGCAGCAGCGTTTTCCATTGCTATAATTATTTTTTTTAATTGCCGTCTATATTTATAAGACAGTTAGAAGTCCAATCCGCTTGCCAAGCGTGGAGATTATGGCAATAAGCTTCCGTGGGAGAAGATCTAAGTCATACAGTGGACTGTGATGATGATTGTATGTACAATCCAAGAGCATAAGTGCATGACCACCTTAAGAATCATATTTCTTTGCACTACTGTGCAGTTGTTAAATTAATAAATTAAATTTTTATTAATTATTTAAAAAATATCCAGGGGGTAAAGGACGAGTCCTTTTAGCACAAGAGACAGCTAATTCTCCCTTTTTTTAGCAAGCTCATTTTGGCGAAAAAAACACCAAATGCCGTGAATAATATACTGTCCGTGTTCCAGGCGCTGATGGCCCTGTTCACGCTCCCGCCGGACGAGTCGACGCTGCCCGACGACCACTTCATAGAAGTAGACGACACGCCGGGCTACGAGCCGCGGTACGCGCAACTCGCGTGCGCTCGTGGATCCAACAACGATCCGCTCGCTGGTGAGTGCTATCATGATCCTTGACACAGTTTTTTTTTATGTTATACGGCCGACAAACAGGAAAGCGGGCCACCTGATGGAAAGCGTTTTCCGCCGCTTATGGACATCAGCAACACCAGGGGAGTCACCAATGCGTTACTTGCCTCTGAAAAGACCTCTAATACCTCTTGAACGATACCATGTCATAGTTCAAAGGAAACACTGTGGCTGGGAGCTCATTCCACATCCGAATCGTACGAGCGAGAAACGTTCTTTCGAACCTTCGCGTCATGACCAACAGAGGGTCTACGTGGTGGGGATGAGTACCCAGCCCACGGCGGGTGGTGCGAAGGCGGAATTGTGCTGTGGGCACCAGATCGAAAAGTTCCTCGGAATACTCCCCATTGTACAGGTGTTCTCATACCGAAATTTCCAATTCGCTTGGCTTGTTTCCAGTATTTCCGTTAATGGCTCATGAAAACTAATCATGTGATTGTTTGTGCTCTCGCGCATGAGGGCACGAGGTCCGCCTTCACCATGATCCAGGATTTGGCAGATCAGGTAATTATAGTGGAGCGACTGCCGTCTGACCTCCGTAGCCCTGCTACCAGGAGAACCTGATAAGATTGGATCATTCAGACGCCCTAATTTGCAGGTTTCATTACGATTTTTTGCCCCACCGTAAGAGCATCGTCTCCAATCATTGAACTCAGAAAAAGGAGATGAGATCGTACCAATAACACTTATGGAAATAAGACCCATGTTTCTGTCCAAAATCTCGGACTCAACAGTACTGAGATCCAAAATTATACCTACTTCCGGACACAATTTTATTCGAAATAAATTGCATATCCAATTGCATACCTTATATTCCTGGTGAGCTATATCACTTTGGTAATGTAAAATGCAATGCGATTGCCGTGTGGTGTCCGGCAGAGTAGAATAGCACCAACCCCTTACACTCGTGAATGTCGTTCAAGGCGACTAATGTTATCGAGGCAAAAGATCTAGAGTCTCCGTAGGCTGGAAAATGGGCAGCAGCGTATTCCATTATTATATTTATAACACTGCGATCTCCAACCCGCGTGCTAAGCTTAGAGATTATGGCAATAACCTCTCCTTTCGTGGGAGAGGCCCTATGTCCTGCAGTGGACTGTTATGTACTGTGATGATGAGTATATAATGTGATATCTCTCCTCCCCCAGCCATCGAAGACCCGAAGCGCTACCTAGCGGAGTCACTGGCGGCCTTATCCCGCGCCGCGCCCGGCCTCCTCCCACCGCGGGTCTCGGCTTTATCGCCCCAAGCTCGCAATGCACTGCAAGAGTGCCTCGCTGCTTACAGCGTGCAGATATGCTGATATTAACCGACTGGGAGCAAAGGCTGGTACGAAAACGGACTGTATAGTGTGACTGTATTACGAGAGATGTGAAATTGTTTGTGTCTCGCTCGCTTCGACGCAAATCGAAAGAGCCGGCTGGAGTTATCTCATTTTCTCGCCCGAGTTGTCTTAAAAAACGAAACAGTGTGAGCCAATTTTCTATCTTATTTGTACGCCATAATATGGCAGAGCGTAGAGTATTTTTCATGTATTCATAACACGTATGGGTTATCTTCGAATAACCTTGAATCTTAAATTCGTAGGTAAATATAAGCAGAAAAACATTATTACCCACTGTTTTGTTTGATTATGATATTTAGATATGAGATGTAATTGTAAAATAATGTAAACACGTTGCATTTGTAATGTTGTATATGGAAAATTTGAATTGAAATTGTATAAAATACAACACAATATTAACATAATATTTTACTTAGAACGAAGTTGAGCTGTTCTTTATGTTGTAATAAATAAAAAGTGCAATTTGTTTACATATCCATAATGGAATGTTTTTTTCGTACTGCTTATGGTAGTATAGTATGTAGATATTATACGAGTAATCTCTTGCTGCCATTCATTCATCATCCTCATCAATAGACGGGTGTTTGACGTGTATGTTTGTGGCATCATAGCTCACGAATGGGACCGATGTTGTTTAATTAAAATCGATTCAGTAGTTTGGGAAATATTTAAGTATTATGTAGATTTTGGCGGAGTTTTCCGACGTCTGTGGGTTAAGTGGTGTGTTGTAACCAGTGAACTACCATGTTGTTACATTCAGTAATATCTGTAGGCTAATTACGTAACTCTGTTGCCAACAATTCTCTGATTTCAATTATTGAAATTGTTACTTTTCCGATTACGTACTATCGATTTTAGTTTATTGCAATGGAACTGTGTTACAAACTAAACCCATTTCAATAATTAAAATCATAGAATTATTGGCAACAGCATTACGTAACTAGCCTATGGATATTTAAAGTACCTATCTACACATTAACCTAGGAACATTGTACGAATGAATTGCATTATATTTTTGATAATCTTCATACAAAGTTATTTCAGCTTGTATTTTTAGGGATGAACGACAAAGTCTGTTTGTTTTTATTATCAGCTTAATATTCAATGTATTATATGTCATTAAATTCTCGTAGGTAAGTTATTTGGTGAAATTAACATAATGTTTTAAACTGTCGCGGTTATTATCACACATTTTGAGGTTATGTTCCGGGTTTCCTACCGCGTAGCTTTGGTCATCACGGACGACTGATGACGACGACGTCGTCCCGTGACTATGATGCATGCAACTGCGTCGAACGTCGAAATATCGGGCTACTCGTCAACAAAGGTACGCGGTAGGAAACCCGGAACATAACATTAAAATTTGTGAAATTAATTCTGCGGTGCGGCTTGTTGTAACTATTGTGATGTAATTGAAGTTGCAGATTTTGTTGTTAGTTGTTGCCAGTTGTTCCCAAATTGAGCCAATCTTTGATTGTTCAATTTATTTTTCTTATATAGCTTGAAATCTCACTGGGGTTAGTCCCCAGTGAGAGATTGTGATCAGTTATAATTAGTTTTTTAATAATTAGTTTATAGTTTGTCGTTAAGCATTTTTTATATTCCACGCCGCCTTAGGCTTATTAATGTAAATAATAACCGAAATAATACTTTTGTGTATGTTCATCAATTCTAATGTATAAATAGTAGGTAAATATAATGGTCAGCGCAGACTGATGGAGTGGCAGCAAAGATCATTCTCGAGCTGAGAGAGCCGGCAAGCGCGTTGAACTTTCTATAATCATTCATTTGCAATTTATTTTCAATGTTGTTTTTTTTTATTACATTAAATTCAGTTATAGCCATAATAATATCGTTTCGCCAATTACTCCGTCGCTCTGCGCTGCCTGTTGTATTTTAAATTGTATAAGGAGCGGCGCAAACAGAACTGAAAAATCCTCGCATTTTTTTCTTTATTTATCATATGGACATTGCCTAAAGTACATAATCGTAACACACACAGACGTCAGCGTCGCCTCGTCGCACGGCCAGACGGTTTTTTACTTTAGGCAACGGCAACATGGTCCATTATTCAATGACGTCAAATAGGCGCTCGAAGATTTTTCCGTTCTGTCAGCGCCGTTTCTAATTCTAAGGTAGATATACTGACAACATAAGTTAGCGTCTACTTTTTTATCCTGTGGAGGACTGATATTATTGTAATGATTTTGTATTGTATGTTAGTTTTGCTTGCGAGTATGTGGTTACGCGTGTTTGTTTTGTACTCTGCAGTAAGAACATTTTCATTATGTGATAATAAAGTTATTTCTTGTACGTAAGTTTGTTTTAGTGCTCCCTGTAGCTGATCTTACTGAGTTGACCGTATGTATCGCCGTTTCCATATTACATCGAAAATGTGGGCGTTAGGGCTCTACACGGGCAATGTTTAAAATTTTTAATCATTACACAGCCCATAACAGTCCACTGCAGGACTAAGGGAATCTCCCACGAAAGGGGAGGTTATTGCCATAATCTCCACGCTTGGCAGGCGGGTTGGAGATCGCAGTGCTATAAATATAACAATAGATAACGCTGCTGCCCATTTTCAGCCTACGGAGGCTAGATATTTGGCCTCAAAAACATAAGTCGCCTCGCACAACACCCAGTGTAAGAGGTTGGTGCTATTATACTCTGCCGGACACCAAACGGACAATTATTTTCAATTTATATCAATATGTGGCTGCAAAACATGGCCTTGCCGGCGACCTTTGCCAGCCATTCTTTCTGTTATTGTTTCAGCCACTCATGTTGTGGCATACTGCTGACATAATTTTCTAGTCGACATAAAGTTTGTCGTAAATGACAATACTGCAGTAAAAGTAATGACCCGTTAAGAAGTCTCTCTACAGGAACTTCCTAACCTAAAACCTGGCTGCAGGGTGTGATACAAAGGAATGTCGGTGGCCGAGCGGTTAAGGTATCCGACTCGTAAGTGAGAGGTACCGGATTCGAATCCGACTCGTGTACCAATGACTCTTTTCTGAGTTACGTTCATTAGTTGAATGCTAACCGATACTCTAACGGTGAGGTAAACATCGTGATAAAACCTGCAATGTGTGACCATGATCCAATGTGGTCAGGTTCCCCTGGTAGCAGGGTCACGAAGGTCAGATGGCAGTCGCTCCACTGTATATACCTGATCAGCCAAATCCTGGATTCCCTCCAGAGCACAACCGGGACAATAACGCCAAGATGATGAAAGGGTGGATACAAAGGAAAGACCATGTACATTCCAGCAAAGTATAATCAAAAGCGATGCTACACATATTGCGAAACGATCTAGTGACATCAAAGTTAACATTGATTTGTATACATTTTTGTTGACAACTTACGAATATAAACATGATGTAAACATGGTAAATCTGTAAACACATCCTCCACATAGGAATGTATCATCTACGTTACGGTTGCATGCATGAAGATACATAACAAAAATTATATGTTTAAATACAATTTTGGCAGTACGTAACGATACTACTTCGTAGTGTTAGTAGCACAAAACTAAGTCACAAAGTGTTAGAAAAATCCAATGAAGGCAATGGTCAAACGAGTACAACTACGCGCCGCATATTTTCTGCAAAAAGAGCATTGAAAATGATCGATTTATAAAACAGATATGCCGTTACAATTATTTTAAAATTCCTTTAAAAATGCAGCCTACAATTCGTAACATTTATGTAAAATCTACGCATGTTATTTTAAAAATAGATTCTAACGTCTTGACAAGACAGTCAATAACAATTTGGATAAATACGTAAATTAAACCCTGTGTTTTGAAATCAGATATAACAATAAAAGTGTGGTCTATCCATATAAATACATATGCAATTAAAACCCAATACAATGTTCATTAAATTAGAAAAAAAACGAACTGTCGAATACATTAAAGATATAGGACGAGAAACTATTATAATATTTTTTATTATTATTCTGTGCAAACATTACAATTTAAGTACATTACAAATTAAATTTACCAATTTCATTATAAAAAAACAGCAAAATCAAGAAAAGCCTAACAAAAAGAACAATTACAAATTACAATTAATTCAATTATTTTATTATCATTAAAATTAACTTCCATGGTTAAAATAGTCAACAAAAAACTCAAACTACAGAATAAAAGAGCCAATTAGTCTAAATCCAAATCTAACTCAAGACCAAATCAAATAGAAAATAGAGAAGGGAGTCCACGCAAGAGTCAACCTTGGAGCAATTCAACCAGTGGAGTAAGCTAGCGGGGGTATCACACTCAAGAAACTTGCATTTTAGCATTCATTTTAGATTTTATCGCCAATCGGAGTCATCCTACGCAATTTAGACATCGGCATCAACCTTTGCGATTCCAAAATCCACGAGATGGCGACTGTGACGTAAGGTCTGTCAAAATAAAGCCCCGTCATTGGTTCGAATAGATTTGTCATTTTGTAGTTGGTTTTGTCCAATATCACGACAGTATTTTCGACGGATCTTACGCTTTCCTAGCGTCATCTGAAATCGAGACGTCGACCGAAAGATTTTCGCTCCTCCAAAATCCACGAGATGGCGCTACTGTGACGTAAGGTCTGTCAAAATAAAGCCCCGTCTATGGTTGGGAGAGATCTGTCATTTCGTAGTTGGTTCTGTCCAATATCACGACAGTACTTCGAAGGACCTCACGCCTCACTAGCGCCACCAAAAACCCTGCCCCCGCCGCAAACCAGCGGCAACAATTCACATCAAAACTGTGCCAATTCGTTCCCCACTGGTCGTACAGCTCCATGGTACCCTACAGTGTCCTAAAGCGGCTAGTTTGCACAGAATAGGCGTGTGTTGGTGCGGTCACTTGAGCGCGCACTCGACGAAGACGGCGGACGGCGGCGACGGCGGCGACGGCGGCGCCACGGCGGGCGGCGACGGCGGCGGCGTGGGCGCGGCCGGGAACACCTGGCCGGATAGGGGCCATAGCTCGCGGAGCTCCGACCTGGGGTGGATGGGACAACATAGTTAGATTTCATAATTCACTGAATAATTTCATGGATATCGGCAGTTATTTTCTTGAATTCATACTTGGATCGTACTGTACTAAACTTGTGGAGTTCCGACGTAGGTTATATGGGGCAGCATAATTTGATTACACAATTCACTTAATACTATAATGGATTTCGACAATTATTTTCTTGAATTCATACTTGGATCAGTTGTACTGTACTATCTTATCTTTATTCTTTATAAATGTATGTACAAAGGCGAACATAGCTAGTCTATTGAGTTTTATACCAGCAAACTTTGGAGTCTTAGAAACAAGTTTAACTCAAATGCAGGTATTAAAATAATAATTGTATTGTTAGAGAGCAGTGATTCAAGCATTTTTGAGCCATTGAAATATGTTATAGGTTGGTTTTGTCTTGTTGTGAACAAAAACATATTCTATTCTAAGACTAAATCATATATAAAATACAAAATTATTTCTTTCTATAAAAAATGCTATTCTATTATAATTACCATCCAGTACTCACCACAAATTAGCATCGACCACGGTCCTCACGGTGGGCACCGGGAACCCGTTGAAAGGCGACGCCACGGGCAGCGTGTAGGCGCCCATGTCGCGCCACCACACCCACTGGCCCGTACGCAGCGGCGGCAAGCGAGCCGATGCCAAAATGCAGTCCAAACCGTCGCAGGATGGCCCCCAGACAGAGCAGGGTAGGGGTTTCTCGGCGGATGGCTGTGGGACAACATATAGGACTATTAGATTGATAGATAAACGAACATGGTAGTGGTTTCTCGGCGGACAGCTGGAGGACAACATATGAGTATTTAGACAGATTCTTCATTGCTCACACAAGAATCATCATCGTGGCGTCAATGATCCGGTTGTGGTCTCGCGCCTGAATATGCAGGGTAGATCACGATGTTTTCCTTCAGCGTAATAGCGTCGGTTAAACAAGAACAACTCACAATTTAAACAATGTTCGGAACGCCATAACTTAAAAGCAGACTTAACTGGTGCGGTATTTCTATAGATCCTACTTGTGGATTTCTGGTTCATGGATGTTTGGTTTTAAAGTGCCTAGTGTCAGAGGCCTGTGAATATTGGTCAAACTGCAGACTTGAAAGAAGCTTAAACCTAGCAATAAATGGCGAATATGGGCTGAACAAATAACGATAAGAAATCAGCCTACCTCAAGCGGATCGCAGGCGACGCGTTGGTGGTCGTAGAGCACGCAGTTGAAGGAGCCGTAGACGCCGTCGTTCACGAAGTACATGGTGTGCGCGTCGCCGGTCACCGGGTCCGAGATCTGGGGATAGGGTTGGCTTACTTGGGTAGCATGGTTACATCTATGGGTAAAACAGTTTCCTACCTTTAACACCCCCAAATTACACGTCGTGGCAGGTAGCTCAAGGTAGCACATATAAATCCATGGGTAAAACAGTTTCCTATGTATGTGTAACAGCCCTAAGTTACCCATCACGACAGGCAGTTTAATATTGATGGTATAAATCCATGGGTAGAGAGAGCGAATCAGCACGTTTTTGTTTTAAACATCCTGATATTATATGCTAGTTTGACTTTATGTTAATCTGACATAAAGCGTCAAAAGGATTAAAATTTCACAATCTACAGTGAGTGCGGTCTCCCCGTCAGCTTTTTATACTGGCTGCTATTCTATGCTTATAAAAACGAAAGTTCCTTCACGTCAAAAGTACTAAACGGCCTTTAAAGATAGGTAGAATAGTAATGTATATGTATAGGAAGACAAGTAATGTGCCCATCCGAGAGCAGTCCCTGATGTCTACATGCGGCGGTGCCCACACTCCATCAGGTGGTCCGCTTGCCTGTTTGTCTACCGTATAAAATAGAAAAAGAAATGGTTTCCTCACCTCTCTAGTAGCATGCACCATAGTGGCCAGTGTGTAAGCTGCTGCAGCGAAGTAGCGGCCCGGCTCGGCGATCACACGCACGCCCGACGATAAGGGGAAGTGGGTCTCGAGGGCTGCGTTTATTACGCGGGACACCTGGCCAGGGCATAACATTTAACTTTATTTATTTCCTTTACACAGAGCAGTCATATAGTAGGTATTTTAGGTAACACAAATTAACAAATAAGTAATGTAATTAGTTTATAATAATAGACCTTGGGGTCTTCAAGTGTGTACATCTAAATCTTCGATCTCATCGTCGCTTTCCATCAGCCTCATCATCATCATATCTGCCGAAAGACGCCCACTGGCCACAGCCTCCCCCAGAGATCTCCACAAAGGCCGGTCCTGTGCTTTCCGCATCCAGCTGGTACCTGCGATCTTTACCAGGTCGCCGGTCCACCTTGTGGGAGGCCTACCCACGCTGCGTCTTCCGGTATTCGAGAACTTTACTGCCCCATCGGCCATCTGTTCTTCGAGGTATGTGTCTCCCCCACTACAACTTTATCCTGGCAATCCTTAGGGCGATGTCGGTGTTAGTTCGTAGCAGTCCCCAACACTCACCTCGAGGATATCCGTGCCCCGGTTCCCCGGGAACCCGCCCCCGATGTCCAGCAGCCGCATGGGCTGCCCCGCGGCGGCGCCGAGCGCGAACAGCGCGCGGGCGAAAGCCACCGCGCGGCCGTACACGCCCGGGTCGCCCGCGCCGGAGCCCACGTGGAACGACACGCCTATCACCTGGTCGGGGGAGGGGGGATATTTTAACTTTATTTTATATAAAAAAATTGCCCGTTTTTTTTTCCTTATTTGTAAGAAAGTAGGCGTTTACTTTAAAGCGACTGAAGGAGAAGGGGAAAACCTAGAAGAAACAGGGTACTTTTGTGGCGTATTTACTTCTTTATAACCTAATGTTGTTAACCTTTGTTAATATAGTAAATATTGTATAAAACTTACTTACATATTTATATAAACCACTTTTGTACTGTAGTATAAGATATAATAACGGACAAACGTCTTCCGTTTTCTGATTAGATAAATACGCGCGGTGTGGCACGGAAACCAGTTTTGCCGGGCGATCCTGAAAAAATACTAGGATTCCACGGATTACTTGAACTGTGTGGGGGACAGCTAGTCAGTCAGCTAGGCTATTACTCTACCTACAAAAGTCTCTTAAATTATTATGATGATGATAGCTAAAGAAAGGTCCATGTCCATACTACAGATCGAATCAACGCATTTTTTTTTTAAATCTTTATTTTGGGAGCTTGAGCTCCATATTGTTACACTTTTATAAACATGGGTTTGAGCGAAGTTACCTACGCTTTAAAACCCACCCTAACAAATTTTTATAGTTCTCGGGCCTCCCTTGACAGATGAAACGCCAGAGCACTATTACATCGACAAACTGTCCAAAACATTTTTATATAAGATTGTCTTTGCTCGTTACTTTGGGAATGGAAATGCATAAGAAAGTAAAATGCAAAAGTTATAATGTGGAAGAGGCAAAATAAGTGTATCAGGATCGTATCTTGTGGCACGCCACAGTATCTGCCAACCCCTATTATTTTCTGGCGAGAATGTGTATGAGTGTACTGCGGGCACTGCGCTGTATGTGTATATGTGTCCCCGGCCCACTCACGGCAAGCTGGTACACGGCGGCCAGCTTGAGCAGCCTGGGCGCCTCCCGGACGGGGTCGCAGCCGAACTTGATCCCCAGCGGGCACTGCGCGTCGGCCGCGTCGCAGCGGATGCGGATCACCAGCCTGCCATCATCATCATCATCATCATTATCAACATCAAATCCTGGATCATGGTCAAGGCGGACCCTAGGCCCTCGTGCTCGAGAGCATAAGCGGGACAATAATGAGAAGATGATTGTTTTATTTATTTATTATCATCATCTTGGCGTTAATGTCGGATACTCAACCGCTCGGCCACCGACGCTCTAAGTTTAGTGTTTAGTGCCACAAACTTGTATAACCCGGTGGCCAAAGCTGGAACTAAGTGTCGCCATTTAAAAATGTTATGGCAATTCCAATAACAGCGACGCTGTCACCGAGTCCAATAAGTTTGTTACAGTTATATTCACTTGCGACATACGCACGACACCATGTCCCGATCGTATAGGGAGGCAAACAAACCACTCTCTGTGGGCAAAATGAGAACTAATGGCGCCCCAAGCGCGTACCTAAAATCCGTTGATTGGTCATTTACATTTGAATTTAATTATAGTTTATACTCTTAGTAAATGTATTCAATGGTGCGCAAAATAGATTTCCATAGGTCAATTAATAAAGAGGTTAATAAGCAAAGCAATTACATAAATAAAAAACGACAAATCGCCGCTAGAGGGCGTTGTTTTGTGATTTCATTATTTTTATTTTATATTATTAACATGTAGAAATATATTTCACGCTCATTTGAATGCATGGTCATGCTTTTAGAGGTGACCAACGCATTGACCCCTGGTGTTGCTTGCCATTGTTTTGGTGTCAATGTCCTTGGGCATCGGTGGCCACTTTACATCAGGACCACCCGACATGAGGCTTGCCTGTATTTACATTACATACATGTAGCGGCGAACCTGGTTCAGTATGCTCCGACGACGTCGCTACCTTCCCTACGATCCTTCTTTGTTGATTACATTTTTAAGACTTGGATTTGTCTTAGTCCGACGACGTCGCATCCCCTTACATTCCTTCTTTGTTAATTCAATTTTCAAGACTTTTTGTGTTCTCTTTGGCCCAAAGATTTCTCTATATCCATTCCTACCGATCGACCTAAAAAAAAAACCAAAATGGCGGTCAACTCACTGCGCATGCGGCATGATCTGCTTGATCTTCAGCAGCTCCGTCTCCGAGTCGAAGGTCATGACGTCCACGCCCGCGGCGGCCGCGTAGCGGATGTGCGACGCCATCTTGGCCGGGTTCGCGAATATTATGCGTCTGGAAATTATGGTTATGTGAGTTTTTTTTTAATGTAGTACGGCAGACAAACAGGCCTGCGGGCCACCTGATGGAAAGTGGTCACCGCCGCCTATGGATATCAGTAGGCACAAAGTATCTCTCTTTTATAAACTATAATTCAGGGGGTCTAGCCAAAGAAAGCGCTATCTCTTGGTGCAGGTCTGCCTGCGTAGCATGACAGACTAATATTATATAGAGGAAATATTTATGAGGTTGTGAATTTATTTGTTGGGACTAACTTCACGATTTTGAATTTTATTTCACTAATAGTAACATTTAAGAAACAGTTTTCATTATTTTCAATGTTGCTATTATTTTTTTTCTAAAATATTGCTTCTAATTTGTTACATTGTCGTTTTAAACCTAGAATAAACCATTTTCGCACTAGGTAACACTCCAATAGTCTGGGGGCCTGATGATCTGTAAGGCAAATCGATTACTTGCAGAATTTATTAACTAGTGCGGACACCAGTCTCGATCGTTACTGTATTTATGTTAAATCGTTGTAAATTTGTTCTATCTACCTACGTGAAGAGAAAGTAAATATTTCATTTATTATTATTATTATACTGGATGTGCACTCACTGCGGAGCCACCCCGATCTTAGTGACGAGCTCGATCTCAGCCTTGGAGGCGCAGTCGAAGCCGGTGCCCAGCGCGGCCAGCGTGCGCACCAGAGTCGGGTCGTCGTTGCACTTCACCGCTAAGGAAGGAGAGAGTTATTGTAAATAACCAAAATCAGTATAGTAGGATTAGCAGTAAAGTAGAAACTATCAGTATAGTGGGAACTAGCAAAGGGTATCTCAAAGTAATAAAATTGGCTGTTTATTTCAATAAAAACAACAAAAACAGCGCCAATTTATTTTTATAATATTGATATTATGGATGGGCTTATTTCAGTCAATTTTAACTGACTCAATATCAAGTTGATTTCTGTTCTTATCATGCATAACCAGGTGTGAAAATCCACTCTCACATAAGTATGTTGTAGCGAAGGGTAAACGGAAATTCACCGCTTCTCGGAAACATGAATGGTGCACGTGCCTGCCATTACGTTACAAATCTTGACTCGAACCCGTCGATTGACGAACTCGTAGAGGTTTGCGTATCCCACTTCGAGAAACCCTGCTCTAGGCAATAACAGACACCAGCACACCACCAAACACTCACCATAAAACGGCTCGACCCTGGGCATCAGCTCCTGCCAGCGGTTGTACCGCGCGACCACCTCCCCCAGGTCCATCACGTAGAAGGGCTCCTCCTGGCCCCCGGCCACCACCTCCCTGATCACGTCCACCGGACTCCAGGAGCCCTCCATCAGCCTCACTTGCGGGGCCTCGTCGATCACCTTCATCTTTATATGGGAGAGAATCTAGTTTTATTATAGGATTTCATCATCAACTTGGCGTTAATGTCCCGGTTGTGCTCTCGCGTACGAGGGCCCGACGTCCGCCTTAACCATGATCCAGGATTTGGCAGGTCAGGTAATTACAGTGGAGCTACTGCCATCTGACTTCCATGACCCTGCTACTAGGGGAACCTGACCAGATTGGATCATGGTTATACATCCAGTCGCCTGAATGTGCAGGTTTCATCACGATGTTTACCCTCACCGTAAGAGCATCGGTTAGTATTCAACTAATGTACATAACTCAGAAAACAGTCATTGGTACATGGCCGGAGCGGGATTCGAACCCGGGATCTCTGGCTTACGAGTCGGATATTGTAATTTAATATTTGCTTTTTTTGTTCGAATTTTATTCGTAGGCGAATTAGCTACCAATCTCCTTCATACTCGTCGCAACTTACCACAAGTATGAAAAGAGATAGTTTTTGCACATGAATACAATTCGAACGTTTCAAAAATTTGGCGCCTTATTCGATTCTTTTACTGCAATCCTTTCAGTAGTATTTTCTCGTGAAGGAGTAACAACCATCCACACATCCTTATACACTTTCGTATATCATCATCATCATATCAGCCAGAAGACGCCCACTGGTGGGCATAGGCCTCCCCTAGAGATCTCCATAAAGGCCGGTCCTGTGCTTTCCGCATCCAGCTAATACCTGCGATCTTTACCAAGTCGTCGGCCCACCTTGAGGGAGGCCTACCCACGCTGCGTCTTCCGGTACACAGAACGCTTTCGCATTACAATATCATTATTTTATTATATTTACCTTAACCGTATTAGAGTGGACTAGTGGCTAGGCTAGTCGGCAGTCGGTCGCACCGGGCGTCGGCGGCGTCACGAGCCGCGGCGGCGGGCTGCCGGAACACTAGCGCTAGGCCACGAGTGTCAGCTGGGGGGGAAAGAGCCAGGTTAGGTCTCTAGCCTCTACCATCTCTATACATTGGGGCTGCCGGAACACTAGCGCTAGGCCACGAGTGACAGCTGGGGGGGGGAAAGGGCTAGATTAGGTCTTTAGTCACTATTTTTTTATGGCAGACAAACAGGCAAGCGGACCACCTGATGGAAAGTGATCACCACCGCCTATAGACATGAGCAACACCAGGGGAGTTACCAATGCATTGCCCGCCTCTGAAGCGACCTGTAATACACGGAAAGCATTACTCAGCGGTTGAGCCGTTGAGGGAGAGTGGTTATGGACACAGAGCCCTCCTCCACCCAGGGTCTATCGAATTCTCGGTCATACGGACCGAGTGTATATGGACAATGTTTGCCTACTTCTTCTTCGTTTCATCATCATCATATCAGCCGAAAGACGCCCTGTCTGACGTTCACTGAGCACAGGCCTCCGTTCGTCTGCTCCATTCTGCCTCCTTCCTTTACAAAAAAATATATGTATATATATGCACACTGACGTGTCAGCGTTGGTGTGGCGTCAGCGGGCCGTCGCTCGGCGCCAGGGCGGGTCGACGTTGAGCGCGCGCCGCCAGCAGCGGGGCGCGGGGCGCGGGCGCACGGGGCGCGCGGCGCGGGCAGCCGCCACAGGACCGGCTCCTCCACACGCGCCGGGTTCACCCGGTGCTCCCTGGGGGAGACAGACCACGGTTAGATACTATAGTGCGATACTCATGCGTTGCAGGGTCATTTGGTGTTCTCTGCAGATAAATACAGCTAATTAGCCACTCTCGTTGTTACCTATTACAAAACCATAGATATAAAACACCCATACGTGTCGCGTCGTACCGCGTCTCTCCGATAGTACGCCGCCATCTGCCTTGCTGCGATTGGTCCCTAACTCAATTGGATCAAGATGGCCGCGTACTATCGGAGATCCCTACAGACAAACAAACACAGTCAGCCGTAGCTACTCACGTCATTGACACATTGCTGGGTATGTATTGTCCTCTGCGCTCCGCCACGCAGAGGACAATACATACAGATATATAAAGCCAGTTGCTAAATCTAAAAAGAGCGAATCAGCACGTCTTTGTCGGAACAGTTGTCACCGGTTTGCGTCGGGGGTAAGGTAGGCGTCGTGAAAATCTAAGGTGGTAAATCTGATGGTGATAATCACTATACTCCAAGCCAAACGGCTACTAAACAAAGAGTCTGGTACGTCCTGTTACGCAAACGAATTCTGTTTACTATTTTATTTATATGGCCTTATTATGAGAGCAGTAAAAACCTAAATGGACAAGCATTATTGATGTACGAATGTTGATACGAGATTGAAAGTACTTTTGCAGAAATGGTCGTAGAAGTATAAAATACGACGAAAACATAAATAGATACACGTGTCACTGAAGAACAGATTTACTGCTCACATCATACGCGGGAGCTGCTTTGCGTCACTTTGATTGAAACGCATGAATATACATATTTCTATAGCGTCCACTATAATAAATGAAATCATGTAGCAAATTCTAGTAAGTTTGGAAAACGTGGGCCGACGCCGCGCACAAAATGATAAGTCAGAAGCGAGGTCCAATGGGGGATTTTCAGACACCTATTTTGAAAAGTAAAAAGTGTAATCCGGTTTGCCTCACTAGATGTGAGGCTTAGACAGGATTCTCAAGTATTGAATTTGGTAACCGAAGTTACTCGGAAAGGTGTTTCGTGAAAAGATACTTAGTTTTAGTACATTTTCTAAAAAGAAAGCGCAAAATGTCTAAATTTGTTATACATCTTACGCTCTCGTTTTAATTTGTTTTTGAGAATTGTGTCTAATCAACGCCATCTATTACAATTATTTGAATTTTTTTTTTGTTTTTAATCGGCTCTCGGAAAATATCCCATTTATTGATAGCCCTTCTTCCGAGACGATAGCGGGAAATTCGTATTTGGTACCTCAGTGCAGTCGCAATTGCACCCCAACTACGCCCTTATTAAAATTAGATTTTACGCGTTAAAATGGCGTCGTAAAATTTTCTATTATAGACCCACGTTGTCTGTAATCCAAATTATTTATATTTCACGGGGTGTGTTGGTGTATTTCGGGCGGGTGGCGGCGCTCGTCCCAATTTTCTGGCCGTCGGTCCGGAAAGTTCCAGTAATTGGAGTGTGTCAAACGAGGCCACAGACTATCCTCAGACAGTAGTTAGCTGACGCACGTCACTACATACTTTGTACTTCTTTGCCGATATATGATCTGTCCAGATTGACTTGTCATATTTGGTGTACAAACAATACCCAAAATCACCACTACGGTATCAATCACGCTACGTACACTGTGTACTGATGTCTTGAATTATATAAGTCTTAGAATGTGAATTTAAACGAATACCGCTGCAAATTATCCATTTAAATACATATTTTCCATAAGCAAATAAGACAAATTAGTCTGGACAGATTTTAGTTACTAATTTATTTGTATACTACAGATACTTTGTTAATGACTGAAATCATTACATTATTATTTTTATGTTTATGTTAAATTATATCTCATTTCTGAGGGTTAATCGTAATTACGGGTTTAAGCCAAACAATTATGATGTGCTTATATAGTACAAATATATTATTGAGTTTACAAATAACTAATGTTACACATTAAGAAATTTTACATATTATTACCTAGTGCAAAAATTTTTTAGTCGTATCATGTCTAAAACGGCCAAAAACTCGTGACACTCCAGTCAGAAACTACGCGAAGCGACGGCACGCGCCACTATTTTATGATCCAGTGGTAGCTTTCCGCTAATCATCAGAGCAAACGCAGACACCG
Source organism: Blastobasis adustella (assembly GCA_907269095.1). NCBI lineage: Eukaryota > Metazoa > Arthropoda > Insecta > Lepidoptera > Blastobasidae > Blastobasis > Blastobasis adustella. Next base: position 9,140,303 of record OU026132.1, read on the forward strand.
CGTCAGGAGGCCTTCGCTTTATTACTTACCTAATAAGTAGATATTAAACACTCTACGCAATCGATAAACAGCCTAGTAACAACACAATATAAAACTATAGGTATGTAGGAGTAGGTAATACCGAAAACGCTATAGATAAGTATCCGTCCGCGATAAGCGTACGCAGATATAAGCAGATATAAATATCTGCGGGAAATTGCTGCGTGACGCGTCGTAGTGACATTGAACTGGGGCGATAGTGATTTGGCAGCGTCTTATCGTGGGCCAGGGGCGCACTCGGGTGGGGCCGGGGGCCCTAATTAGGTTCCTGATTAGATTAGATTAGGAGTCTGGGCTATTTGATATATGTAGTAGTATTTAGTCTTTATTTTTAATGTCATTATCATCATCCTATAACATACCACTACTGGGCCTCCTCCATATTAAGATTAATATCTAATCCACGATGACACACAACGTAAACTGACAATTACTTCAAGGAGAACGTCATGATATGCAACCATCGGTCCGATCACGCATCTGGGGGGCGATTCTCGCGCTGTGACATTGAAATTGATCTTCGACAATATACTATTGTCAAAGATAGTTATGCAAATATTTTTTGGCTGCAAAAGACATTTCAATATCATTATTAATGGAGACATGTGGCTAGAAAAAATGACGAATTCGATATGTCATTGCGCAAGAATTAGTTGCGGGACAAAGCTGAATGGCAAGTAAGGCTCGGAGAGGACGTACTCTTATAGCCATATCATGCCCGGTGATGATCTCATATCTATCACATACGCGGCAACGACCGCTGCACGTGGCGCCGGGTAGGCGAAGACAGTTGGTATCTATTTACTATGGTTCGCGGTGACATGACCGTATGTATTAATTACATTATCTTCCGTGGCCGACCTGGAAGGCGCTAAATAGGCTGCGAAACCCGGTAGGCCCATGTAGGGAGAATCTTTAGATGAAGATATACAAATGATAGTTCTCAGTGCGACTGTGGCATATCTCCACCATGGTCCACCTCGTTTCATGCTCGGCGTGTCCTAACACTTGCACAAAGGAGGAGTTGTTCGAGGCCAGTCGCAAACGCTGTATGCGTCGCCGAATACTGGGCGAATAAAGTGTAAGTCAGAGTTTAGTCAATCGACTCGATAAGAAGAAGACATTATCTTTGGATACTTTGTGCCCCTCGTCGCAAAGGCAGTGACGCGCTTTTGGTCGCGTCGCACGCGCTATATGATAACTAGCTACACGATACCGTATGACTGGAAGGGTGACCGCAGGAGTAGCCTCTGGCTACGTTACGTAGAAATTGTTATCACTTAGAGGTAGGTGTTCAACACCATAATGTACAGACCGTAGGTAACTGACAACTATTGGAGTTAGTCGTGGTGCCCCCTTTATTGAGCTCCTCCATATTATGATCCCCTATTCATGAAGGCATGAGTTTCCGAATACTTTACATTTAAATAAAAACTTGAGCAGACAGATAGGAATTGTAATGTATGATATAATTTTATAGATTACCTACTATCAACCCGGCAACAGACAAAGTAATATGTTATCTCGCAACTGGATTACTGGATATGCACTACTTATATTCAAGGATTGTAAGCTTTACAAACAACAAGGCATTGAAATGTAAAGATAACAGAATTAGAACAGTAGGTACCTACCGATTTAATCTAAATTGGGGAAAAGTTAAACATTTAAGATTTTATTCTGATAGAGCTCCAGTATTGTAGGTATGCACGAATAACATATATCCACAGACAATGACTACTTGATAGAATATCTGTAACAGTAACGAGTATATTCAGATTATACAAGGCACAAGTCCAAAATATGAAAGTTTATCGCGATAAGTATCAAGTTATAAACCTCTAAAAGTTGATATTCGCGTCTGTTGATAGCGCGTACTTAAGAGTGCGGCATAAAGGCACAAAGAAGAAAAAAGTTACTATGTAAGTAGAGGATCGTTCTATATTATGCTGAACATAAATCGAATTAGTTGACAGAATTTGTATGTGCTCACTAATACCACATAATACTATTAAATAAGATTCACTTGAAAATAATCCAATCCATCAACGTCCGAGACATTATGTCATCTTACACACAGAAAACAGTGGCCTTGGCATACACGTAACCATACCTATGATGCATAAATAAAAAATGTGAAAATTACTGGTATGCTTACTGAAAAGAAACTTTGTTCATATGACTCTGTAATTACGAAAATTTGTGGAAATAAATGATCCGGCTAGCTATTTTCAATTCGATAATTAATCGTATTTCACATTTTCATAAAACCCATCACGCACTTCATTGACTGCCTTTGCCAATTTATGCATGAGTAGGAACCCTGAAAATACTTGGAATTAGGACTAGATCGATAAACAAAACACTTCACTCAAATACTGTAATGAAAAGGAAGTATCTGCTGTGTGACATGAGTGTTGTATGTACATACAATCAACATAATCAATCAGTGACCACATACCAAAGCATTGGGTCAACTAGAAGCAAACGAAGGCGCTTTCAATTTAATAATATTAACCTACGACCTGCCAATTATTAGCGAAATAAATGGCTAAATAAAATAATTTGCGTTTGCCTGCGAATTTGTTCGCGTGGACAAGTCTTGTATTTTTCCATTATCTTTCGATTCCGAACCAGCCTTCTGGGTACCATGCCTCTTGAGGATGGAATGGAGGTGTATTATATGTAAATATTATTTAATAGGTATAATTTAGGTTTAGGGTAAGGTTTTTATATTGTAACGGTATTTTCGTACAATACATTAGTGTACAAAACAATACAGTAAAGTCTTTAATATTTTGTGTAAAGTAATATTTACACAAAATATTAAAGATTATTTAATGTTCTTGATAACGTGTACGAGTACCAGACTCATACTCTCGTTTTAAGTCGTTCCTGTGGAAAATTTTAGAAAATCCTTCCTTATCTGCCTACATTATAATAGCTGCATGCAAAATTTCAGTTCTGAATGTCTAGGTTTACTACCAGTCAGTCGTCTTTTCCTTACATTCGAATTAAAGTATATATCTCTTATACAGTGTGTGGCCTAAAACGGGGCAAATATTAAAAACGGAGGCTCTATAGGTCACCAGGAAAGAAATCATAATGGTCCCAACTAATTAAAATCATGCATGGGTTTTGGTTAACTAGAATCTTTTCAGAAAAAATACCAATACTCTAGAGAGTCTATTTCCAATATTAGCCCCGGTTCTAGGCCACACACTGTATATCATCTCATCTTGGCGTTAATTTCCCAGTTGTGCACTCATTATCCAATTTTACATAGGATATTAAATGAGTATCAATCTATGAAGTGCCTAACAAATAGGTAATCGAGATATTCTATAAACATAGAAAGTAAGACAAAGGAAATGCAAAAAATTAAATATTGTGCAACGTGTTGAAAATCATGACGTCAAATACTTTACAGCTTTGCCGGCATTACTGGAAGGCACAAAGTATTTTAAAGTAACGAAAGGCACGTAAGTTAGTATTTAAGTACTTTTTATTTATAACAATTTAATACCTACATCAGTTAACTAATGACATGTTTTAGTGTCGTGTTAGCTGTGTAAATAAATTATATACGTGACAATAACGATAAATTGTTAGAACAAATACATGCGACGGACAAACATAGATGACTCAAAATAACAACTTTGTTAAAATACGGTATGTATGAAAAACAACTTACTCTTAGTGGAGTAATTCTCAAAGCTTTTAGGCACTTCTAAGCAACAACCTTAAGGTTGTTGCTAAATAATAAACTTTAAGGGGACGAAAACGCAACTGCGAATCAGCGACGACTGATCCGGGAACCACGCAACGTAATTGTAAAACAGAAAGAAATAAAAATTGATGAATGCGAGCGGAGTGCCACGGGCTAAGTTGGCGCGCAACTGACAATAATGGCCGCCGGCCCCCGTATTTATGTCTTGGCGTTATCAGCTGAGCGATTCGCGAGGATGACACTGTTATCAGTGCCGATATAGAGAAGGAGAACACGGCTGATGTAATGAGACAGAAGCGTGCCTGTGTACCGATGATAACAGAGATTACCAAGTATTTAGCAGCAATTAAACAATATATTAACACAAGTAATTAGACTAGGTTTATGACGCTGTTTGACAAATTTGTTTGTTTTTCTGTGGACTATTATTGCGAGCTAGGCGTAATCGTTGAAACGATTGTATTTGTTTAGTCTGCCTACTTATACTTACATTGTAACTGATTCATTATTTGTTGTTTGTACAAAAAGCAGGATTAGTTTACGAGTCACTCGTGGCACTATTCTGCGAACATTTCTTTCTGTATTAAATGAAATAACTTTTAACTGCGCCTGAATACAGCTCTGTATAAATGGGAAGAACACAGAGCAGACCAGACTGCCACGAACCGCTTTTCGTGACGTCTTCGAGAGTCGATAACAGAACATAAATAGGGTAAATATGTAATTTTTTATACTAATTAAATATGATTGCGATGGGCCTAGTTATTGTTGGACTTGGGCCTTTTATAAATTGAATCTTCGACTTGATGGGTTCGTCTGCGCGCAGGATTTCAGTGATCATAAGGAAAATATAATCGATGTGATAGGACGAGAACATTCAAGGAAAGTACCCAGGTTCAGGTCACTAAAATAGTGTAAAATTATTATCTAAATGATGTGTTTGTATAGCACCTATTCTGTGCTGCGGTGTAACTTTCCTGGCACCTATTCTGTGTAACTTTCCTGTGAATCAATCAATGTCGTCACACGTGAGCTTAATAGCAAGGCTTGCACTTCCGCAATACGGGATCCCGGAATCATACAGGATTCCGCACTACCCACCCCTGGATCCATAGTTTTTACTAGGTTAGGTATGGTGACGGGTAGCGGGATCCCGGTATCATACCTATTATGGCGCACAGGATTCCGCAGTACCCACCCCCGGATCCATGGTGAAGGCAAGTTATTTTGCCTATAGAGTAGAAGATAACCAACCCAGTCCACTGACGAGGGTCATAGACGGCGATAAATTGAGACAGCGTAGCTATTCTAGCTAATAAGGCAGGAGAAAATGGGCAGCGGCGTATTTTCAACTACTACGAAATACAACTCGCCAAGTGTGGAGGTAATATCAACCCTGTAGTGGACATTATGGGCTGTTAATATTATGTGAATTGATGTTATTGACGCCGGCAACGTCGCACTTGTATTAAATAACCAGCTCAGCCGATTCACCGTCGACCGATTGATAATCTTCAGACTTTCAGATATTCATGGCCTCCACAATACAGGCATGTCCTAGTGTGGAGAATACATTAATTGATTCCAACCTATTTCATGTATTGAACAAAATGTGTACCGTTAATTTACTGTATGTATACTATACTGTACGTGTACTGTACTGTACTGCATGCCTTTTACTAATAAACTATTTGTATTTTGTATAAATTCCGCAGGATTGCAGTCTCTAACAAGAAGAGCTCCCCCCTATTCATTTAACTGATAGTGCGCTCCTATCGCCAAGTAATTGGCACCGGACAGTAATAATTACATAATTTAATAACTAATAAATAAGGACATGTCTTCCTAGTCTGTTAGCCTCTGCCCTCCCTATCTGTTTACCAGCCCCCCGCATAGTCCTTCTCGCTCATTCGTCAAGATATGGGCGGGGGTAAAGAACCAGTATTTTTCTGTACTACATAGAAATTAGGCCATGCGTTCTAGTTAAAATGCTTTTTGACCCTGGCTGGAGTGAATCACCACACAATAATATTGTGAATAGCACACATATAGAATACAGATATTCTGTGAATCTGTGATTCAACCCTCGTCTGCCATATATATATTATACTCCTGTGGGATAGCCAAGGACTCCTTTTTTACATCTAGAAAATCATTTATGACAACCCACTAACCGACAAGCGAGCGGTTTATGTGGGACTTACCCGTCGCAATGAGCAACAGTCCTACACACTAAAACCTGATGGCGCCCTTCTAGCCGCATATTGACGAAGTAGCCAAAGAAGGTCCTACCGATCGATCCTTGTCCGATCGACCAACGAAGAGAGACGAATGAAGTGTGCGTATGATTTCAAGTATACCAGAAATCGTTCACAAATTAACACTGTAGTGTTAGATCACAGATACATTGATCTGTAGATCACTTAGCATGATGGAGATCACGTTCTTTGGTACTAAGTTGTGTCACACGTAGTTTGGCAAAAAAAGGGTTTGCCGTGATGTGATGATAGGTGGAACAACTATTTTTCAATAAATCAAGTCTACGTGACTGTCAAAGGATGATGATAGTGGCGTCCTCATTTTTGGCAAACTGTACGATTTGTAAAGTAACTTTACATTTCAAATAATCAGATGTTATATTATTGTACATTATTTACCCAATAACAAAATAACATGTGAAAATTTGCGGCCGCGACGAGGCACACCAAGTTACGCGTTTTGAACGTCTATTGATCTATCGTTCTATTGAACGCTATCTACAGATTACATAGGTGATAGGCAAGTGCCAGCGTCAAAAATAAACAGTGTAATATGTGATCAGGTCTTAATTCTACTAAAACTAATGAAGCAGGTTAAAATAAAGAAAAAACGAGCGCTCATTTTCTCCTGAAGAGGCCAGAATCTTTTATGGCCAATGCCAAAATTTCACGTCAACGGTGCATGAAAAAGACGTCGACGTCGTGTGCAAGAGCCCTGTGTTGCGAAACAGAAGCCGTAGCGAAGGTACGCTGCCAAACGTTCGACTGAATAAGCTTGCTGTAATTGGTGGTACCTATGATACAGGCTAAAACACCTCGTATCAGGCTGACACGAGGTGTTCTGACACCTCGTATCGACAGCAGTATAGAAATTGGATATCTCGAACGTTACCAAAAGACATTTTAGTACAATAACACATTCAAAAAAGTAGAAACTAACAGAATAAGACATAATAAGGAAGCAGGGCGATCTGTCATCGGACCAATTTGGACCAGCCTCAGCGTGCTATGAATGGCAGCAGCCAATCACAGCGCTGATTTTCAGACTGACCCATAATGAAATGCCAAAAGAAATGCCAGGCATAAAATAGCTCAATCACGACAGACGACGAGGCGACACAAAGTAATTCTTGGTCGAGTAACGCGCAACGGTTGCTGTGTCATGCCAACCGAAAACTACGAATGATAATTCAGCAACTGAAGCTTCGGTGACGTAGGTGCCTTCGCAAGGCGTATAAAAACTGAAAACCTTGAGCTCGTTGTTTGAAATTACGGATGGCAACACCGCGCAGATACTGATCTGATGAAATCTGACCAGAGGTTGTCTGTCGCGTAGACTATGTTCAAAATCTGCTGTTTTATAACCGTCATATTATTTGATTGCTGTTATTCTGTATATGTACTTATGTACTAGTACTAATACTAGCCAGGCTTGGCATGTTATAAATCGTTAGTATCTGAACTTATTTGAAGTCTAAATGAGTCGCGGACAGCGATGTATTTTGGGGGAAGCCTTTGCCCAGCAACGGGAAAACGTTGGTTAAGAAATATATAAGAATTTAACAGTATGATGAGTTACTTTTTAATGTAATTATTCTTGCGTGAACAATAAAGAATTTATCTATCTATCTACGATTCGTGGTTTTGAGAGGTTTCGAAGATCAAGGAGGCCCTAAGAGCTACCTCTAGATTCGACGATTGTTTTGAATGTTGACTCCCAGGGAGCCGAGCGGGGTCTCAAAGGTTAAGGCTAGACCGACAGAAAGGAAATTGCCTCTAATTGTGTGTACCAACAGTAAACACGTCAATCACGGGGCCGCCGGCCTATTAAGCATATACAGACGGTAAACATAATATTAACACACAACGCTGGCACGTGCTGTAATATAATAATTAACATTAAAGCCGTTTCTGCTATCGCATCCCTAAACATACATAAAATCCCCGCGTCGTAAAGATAAACAGATAATATTCTACGCGCCATTCCGTTCCTATTTGTCGTCTTTACAGCTCTGCGCTCTATTATGTTAAATAGCAAATCTCAATGACAACTAAGAGTAAGAGGATTTTATTGCTAAGCGCTCCGAATTCCACGAAAAAGTATGAAATCATTCAATCTTATTTGTATTATGAGTTCGTACATTTTCCTGTGGAATCTACAGATGATATGATACAGCGCAGACTTAGTAGGCGATGGTATTGCTTACTAAATATTAAGAGCGTCGGTTTGAATCCCACTACCGCCATGAAGCAATGACTCTTTTCTGAGTTATGTACTTACATTCGTTAAAACACTAACCGATCCTCTTACGGTGACGGAAAACATCGTGATGAAATCTGCACATTCAGGTGACTGAAACGTGATACAATCTGGTCTAGTTCTCCTATTAACAGGGTGACGGAAGTCAGACGGCAGTCGCCCCACCACAATTATCTGTTTTGCCAAATCCTGGATCATGGGCAAGGCGGACCCTGGGCCCTCGCGCACAAGAGCACAACCGGGATATTGATGCCAAGATATTTTGATACAAGTGGGCTTATACAACATCACAATCATTTAACAATCATCAACAGCCCAGTTAGCGGACTTCAGCCTATTCTAACAGCAGTTATTAGTAAAATTTAATTGCTCTAATATTTAATGCTTTACAAGTGCATAAGAGACAGCTGCTGAAAATGCTGTCCATTTTCTAGAAAATAAGTTAAAATAAGCTGAAAGTTAATTGGGAAGTTAAGTTTTCGGTGTCATGTTCTCTCACTCTTACATACCTAATACACGAGAACATTTTGAATTCATATTGTAGGTACATAAACCATACCCATATCTTCGGTTACTCCTGCCCTCAATACATTCGGTCCAGAGTTCGAGAATAGGTATGTATACTTATTAATATCAACTGTACGTGACGCACGACATCATCAGCTCTACCAGCAGTGACTGATATCACAATAATCAGGGGTCAAAAGTAGCTCGTTAAGATTTATCATTGGGGCACCGCGCGCCATTTTTATTTTAAATTTGGCGCCAATGCTTTTTATTAACACGAGCCAAGGCAAAGGTCGCGAGTGTTGTGGTTACGTATCTTCATAGGTTCGTTAGTATTTTGTCGATATGATAAGTGTTGCGAACTGTAACAGAGCCGAGTAGTGGTTGTGTTTATGTTTCGGTAACAAAATAACTTTTGATGACTTTTATAAAGTAATATATAATGTCGATGCTGTTTGTATGTAAGCCTACCTACCTACAATAATTTATTTTATTCATGTAAATATTACATAGGTATTAATATACATCATTAAAATCTTTTGCCCTTCCGAAATAAAAAAGAAAGACGATAAGGTATAGCAAAGAGATGGATCTAACGTTAGCTAGCCTTACCTACCTTATGTGTTCCGCTTTAACTAGTTAGGTTTGCCTTGTGGTGCACCAACCATCCCCTTCGATTTACGGGCGTCGTGCCAAGCGAGTAAGCCCTAGCCTAGCGGCTATCTGGCTGGACAATTAATAGGCCACTGATTAAAACATCATTATTTGCTAACCATTATGTTCCTGAGTTACATCGTTGATAAGCTCGATAATGATTAGACTTGTCACAAATTGATAAACCATTTTCGACCTGTACCTATACATATATAGAATTAACTGACTCGGACGCGAGAGCCTACGGCAACCGACGCGAGGGCGCTAAGATCTTTCAAAATGGAGGAAAGTGGGAAACAAAGCAGAAGGCTAATTACGTACCTAACTCTGTTGCTAACAATTCTCTGATTTCAATGGTTGGAATTGTTACTTTGCGAATACGTATGACAGATTTAATTATTTCAGTTTATTGCAATGGAACTTTGTTAGTCCCTGAACCTATGAAATCGATGATATGGAATCGCAATAGCAACAATTTCAACCATTGAAATCAGAGAATTGTTGGCAACAGCGTTACGTAATTAGCCTACAGAAAAGAGGACCCTAGCAGAAGGCGGGAAGGGATTGCCCTCTTGGAACAAGAACGGTGACCTACCATTGCCACAATCATGAACACGTCGACTCTTGTATTTCCCTATTTCGATTACCTATCTACTTTGTTCCAAACAATGTGAGTCACACTCTATTGACTATCGAAATCGAATCGTATGTGCAAACAAATTATTCTAAAGTCAAACATACCTACTTACAACCTATTCGTACGAGTTGTTCATATGCCACGGCCTGATTGGGTAAACCGTTACCTACCTACTTCATAATCTATATTATCGGTAGTATCCGACCGAAGGTCAATTTCTGGCCGAAGCCGATTAATCAGCTATCGCTACAACCTTCGGCCGACGCCGAAGGTTTAAAAGCTCTACGAAGTTTTGTTGAGGATAGGCTACAAGCCACAGTTAATTATATAAGTAAATCATTTTAAAACTAAATATTAGAGGTTTATAGTGATTGTAGTAATTTAAATCATCTCTTGATCTAGAGATGATGAAAAAATTACAAAATGATGTTTATTATCACATGGGTCCGCTTAACTTTTATGTGTTTCTTCGAAAAATATTGCGTTAAATTGGTTCTGTGACTGTTACTTCACTATTTTTCGATAGAAACAGGTGTTCGATAATATTGTGAAACTATCACATCAACATCATAAAACACTGCTGGAATTGAGCCTTCTCCATATTCATGGAGGGCTTTGCCATAACCTCCACGCTTGGCAGGCGGGTTGGAGATCGCAGTGTGTAAAATACATAGCAGGAAACGACGCTGCCAATTTCCTGGTAATTTTTACGACACCCAGTCGGAGGATAGGTGGAATTCTACTCTGCCCAACACCACACGGCCATTTGCATGTAATAGGTACCTTGTTAAGAGTTCGCCGCGTTACCGTGGCCTTGTGTTGTCCGGCAGAGTAGAATAGCACCAACCCCTTACACTCGTGGGTGTCGTACGAGGCGACTAATGTTTTCGAGGCAAAAGATTTCTAGTCTCCGTAGCCTGGAAAATGGGCAGCAGCGTTTTCCATTGTTATATTTATAACACTGCGATCTCCAACCCAAGCGTGGAGATTATGGCAATAACCTCCCCTTTCGTGGGAGAGGCCCTGGGTCCTGCAGTGGACTGTTATGGGCTGTGATAACAACACCATACGGCCATTTGCAGTCTATCTAAGATAGTGTAGTGATTTAGAAGTATGTACCTACTTACTTCAGTAGTAAAATATTTCTTTTATCGTCGATTCAAATACGTGCTCGGACTGATCACCGATAAAATCAAAATTTCAAAATAAATTTAAGATTCGGTTTCGTCAAATTACGTGAGCATAATCTAGTGAAACTATTGATCACAGATACGTATGCGAACCGTCTTATTTATAGCAGGAAGGAAGGCAATCAAAATGATAACATAACTGATTACTTTTGATTGGTACTTAGTCCTCGCCTGCGTACCTATATTTATTGTAGATCGGCACATACACACAGGCGATAAAAGGCTAATAAAAAACTACTTGCTGTTACTAGGTACCCCTCTGTTACTAGGTTACTAATCGAACTAAATGATGTAGAAAAAATATGTTTATTACCAAACTTCTTATTCTTTAAGTACTAGTATACATTGGAACTCTGCAATAATATTTACCTATTGGACCGTATTAATAATTCAAACTTGGCCGTGTGGTGTCCGGCAGAGAAGAATAGCACCAACCCCTTACACTCATGGGTGTCGTACAAGGCGACTAATGTTTTCGAAGCAAAAGATCAAGCGTCTCCGTAGTCTGGAAAATGGGCAGCAGCATTTTCCATTGTTATATTTAAACACTGCGATCTCCAACCCGGCTGCCAAGCGTGGAGATTATGGCAATAACCTCCCCTTTCGTGGGAGAGGCCCTAAGTCCTGCAATGGACTGTTACGGGCTGTGATGATGAATAATTAAAACTCAACTCACGAGTGCAAATTTGAGATCGCGTTCTCAGGAGCGTAAATATATGAAACAGTCAAACAAACAGAAGGCTACACAACGGCTAGGCTGTAATTCCAGTGCATCATTTGTACAAGCTTTTATTTATTATGGTTTAACTTGTTGTTTAGTCTAAATTTGCAAACCTTTTTTCGACCATTTGTCGGTATCCGATTGAGGTAAAATTTAGTGCACCTATGTAACTTGGATGCCAATGCTTTAATACGGTACCACGGAGCTGGTCTGATGATGGGAGTCGGACGGTAGTCATAGGAACTAATGAACGTCATAAGATAACCCCATGGTGTTTGGGCTTTTTGGAATGGTCTTGATGAGTAGGTTCTGTACAGCGCGATAAAAGCTTTATTTAAATTTACACATATTTTATTTAAATTTCGAAGCACTGAGCAGGATAAAGCTGCATTTTCACTGGCAAGGAGGCGCAAGGACGGACGATAATTGTTTGTATGGAATAGAATATGGTTTTCGCGATTTCAGATGGCGCTACTGAGGCGTACTTATTGCAACTTTATCCCAATTTCTATGGTCTATAGCAAAGACCAAGAACTAGGCATGAAGTCCGTCAAAATACTGTCCTGCTATAAAATCACAGACAGAAACAACTGCTGTAAAATCACAAATTTCTTTGGATATGGCGTTGTTTGATTTTGGAATCGCGAAAGAATATCCGACCGCTTTAGCAACCAGTTTGACACAAATTATAAAAAATAAATAAAAACGACCCAGCCAATTGAGAGGGTCAATTCAGTTCAGGCGGAATAATGCTTGCGTATGCGCATTTACACTTAGCGCAAATCGTTTGCGGATACTTGAACAGTCTCTCGTACACGCTCGCTGTCTAATGTCTGTCTTTTCTATTTCTAGCAAATTACCACGACTGTAAAAGAGATGGCAACGAACGCGCGCGATGGTTTGTGTTCGAATTTCGAACACTATCGTGCACCCGCGCCTGCGCTCGTACATATTCGCGCAGTCGCGAAAAAGATATTCGAACACACTGCTGTCCGCTGGATCAGATTTACTATTGCTAACTATTTGCACCTCTATTGTAACGTAATAAGGTTGATATTTAAGTACTTAGCACTAGAAAAGTGCTCAAGCATTTTTACGCCTGATCGGAATTGACCTTAACATTCATAACAATAACACTATAAGAGTTATGTGTGAGTGTGATAAGAGTGAGTATTTTAATGTAAATTAAGAATCAACTTTAAATTTTACTTCATGTTAGGAATATGTTAGAAAGAAACCATGAAACTCACCACAAAACCTGCAGAGCAACAAAGCTATCTCTCAAACAGAGCATTATTTAAGATATCACAATATTTCTGTGATAATAAAATAATTATGAACTTTATGCGACAGAGATAATAGAGTATTTAAATACAAGTCTCGAGATAATGTAAATGGCAATAAATTACTCTGCAGTTCGTTTTACAGCTCAGTCTATACAGGTTTGTGCCTACAATATATCAGTTTTAAAGTCATAGTAGTCATGGTCAAAGAAAAATTTTTAACTTACTATTAAAAAAATATCTTGATACACTGCTCAATTTAAATGGAAAATAATTGATTATTAATCTAAAAAATGTCAAATTTAAATTTACATACTTACAGTAAATATATCTTTACTAAAAAGAAATAGCTGCTATCATGATTAAAAAGTTTATTAAAAAAACAATGCACTAGTCACAATTTAAAAGTTCATAACTTAACATGTACGAAGAATAACTACGTTTAGTTAAAAAAAAATATTCTAAAACAAAACTGTTACGTTTACAATGGTCAGTCGTTTACAAAAGTATTTTTACATGAACAGCCATTCATCACTCACACCATAGCTATGCTCACACTCATCTTAAATGAGTTGCTATTATCATATAAATGCATTTCTGAAACGCAAGCCAATTTACAATCAGCATTATTTCCAAAACCATGACTGTTACTACTAGTGTGTTTTTTTAATCAATATACATCAAGTATTTTTAAGTGTTCATCTCTTTTCATTCTTATTAACACCTAACAAAAAGGAAATTGCCTTAACATTGGTAATTACGATTTCTTTTGTATTTTCTCCAGAAGTAGTTCCAAGCGACCTGTCATAATAGGCTGGCCTTTTTTGTTCTTTTTACTCAGTTTCTTGAATCGATCCTGCTTCTTCTTCTTGTATTCTTGCAATTTCTGAGCTTTTTCTTCTTTCGCTTTCTCTATCTCCTGTTTCTTATCTAACTTGTCTTGTTTGATTTTATTTAGACGTTCCTTAGCTCTCTGGAATGGATCCTTCTTCTTTTTGTGTTCATTTTCATTTACAGATTCGTCTTTTTCAATTAAATCGGGATGTCTTACAAATCTACCGACTTCTTGTGAATCAGTTTCGTCCTCATCAAAAGTCTTGGGTTTGTAAGACCCAGCACCACCGTCATCATTCTGCACCTCCTTATAGTAGTTTCTTAACATCTTTTTCTTTCTCTGCTCCTCCCATTGCTCTAATTTATACTTGTTACTGTATTTTTTTAAGCGATATGTCTTTTTATCAAAAGGTTTTTTAGTATTGCTCGCTGGCTTGTTGCTTTCATTGTCTGTATTATTCTCAATCCCATTTCTATTTTTATTGAAGTTATCCTGCCTTTTATTTTTGAAATCTTGTCTATTCCCTTTTTCTTTACCTTCGAATTTTTTCTCTCCATCATTCCCCGTATCAGTGTTCCGCTTCTCAAATGAAACATTTTTAAACTTCTTACTTGCTAGGAAGAAAGGATCCTTCCTCTTCTCCATGGCTTCAATGGATGTGTATATCTTCAGACCTTTAATGAAATGAGAAAGCGTGTTTTTTAACAAAAAAAAATTAAAATAAAATTATTTCCTTCGTGCAATGCTTAAAACCAAATACTGTATACACGCTTTATCATTTCAAATAAATAATAGTGTCTTATATGAATAGGAATACATAAATAGGTAATAAATAACATACTTTTTCTATTTTGAACACATACATAACGTCATGCATTATGATTACTTTTTCTATTTATTTCAGTTGCTGTATTCTATGAATTAATTTAATGATTAAGAAAAAAATGAAATTAAGAATAGAAATTTTTTACACTGAAAATATAAAGAGTACTGCACAGATTTTTGTAATCTTATATTGTAATTTGTTATCAATGAGTAGGTTCAATGTCAACCTACCACCTACCTATATAAATGTGTGTGTTTATGTATAGTGTATGTATGACTGGGCTGATGACGTAAAACTTGGTCACATGGCGCAAACTGTGTAAAGCATCATTATTTGCACATATTATGTGGCTAATTTACGTAAGGTATCATGAAAATTATTAGTCGTGGTAAATTCCCACATCCATAAAGGCTAACAAACGTGTTAGGCAACCTTAGACTTAACAATATTTTCGTCACTGAGCAATATGGGAATGACCATGAACTGTCGTTCAGGCAGGGTTTAGTGAGCCACTATAACTATAATACGACGTACACGTATGGAGTAAAGTATCAATCATGCATAATAAGCGTCATATTATGAGTAGTTGAAAAGTAACTCACCAGAATAAGCCACCCACTGGGTAGGCTTTGAAGTATCGGCGGAATCTTGGTAGTTTAATTGCACTTGGCACAAAAAAAGTTAATCACTGTTGGAGATTTGACTTCACGGTTATTCGCGTGATAAACTTTAGCGACCATGCCCTGATGCGTTATTTTTTTGGAATACTTTTCACACAACGCGAACAGACGTTTCGCAAAATGTCACACAAGGACCAAAACGGGGTGCGGTGCGGAGGGTGCGGCGGGGCCGGGCGGGCGATCGTCGACACGGCGAGGGCGCGGGGAGAAGCAAATTAGCAAACGGAATGAAAATGCGTGCGTACACACCCTAGGCTACGCCATCTACCTTCCGCTTGTCTTTCGTAGAATCCAAACAATCAATACAATAGCACATGCGCACCTTATATTGCGCGCAAGTTTTAAGTAGCTATTAGAAAAAATATATTTCTGATATTCTTCATAGAAATTAGAAAGATATTCTAATGTTTTCTTTTTGAGGGATTTCGGGTGTTTTACAGTTATTTGTCATATCATAATTTTGCTGCGTGAAACGGAAAATGGTCGTTGACAACGCCATCTACGCCCAATTTATGAAAGTAACACGTCTTAAAGGAGGCTATACTTTTTCTAATTTCCTTGTCATTCAAACAGATGGCGGTAACCGCGATGACAGGTGGCAGCACTTCACAGGAAGCCGGGAAAATCAAATCGATAACATGTTGTCACGTCACAGAGAATACGGCTTGGATAAAAATGTTCCGTGAAGAGATTGGAGATTTCCATGTACTGCGCCAAAAAAATAGTATCCATGTAAAAAAATATAGTATCCTCTAGTAATTACCACCCTTGTCGATGCGGTTGGTGCAGGGGATGGTCTTGACTTAAAATATAAGATTTTTTAAATAGTAGATTTGGCAACCAACCTTGGGGTACCAGCCCGCCCAAAGCGGTTATTTTGTCCCCTCGGGGTGACAAAATATTGGAAATTTACTTCCCAGTTGTCATTCAGGTATATTAGGTAATATTTAGGATAATATTCTATGCTCAGGTGACAAGCTCAATCATCGCAGCTGTCCACTTCCGCTCCGTGTCGACACTCTCCTCCTCTTATTTTTTTATGCTGTGACGGTCAATGAATGTTTGAGCGAGCGGGGCGAGCTCGAAAATTTTGACATTTTGGTTCTTAAAAGCTAGGGTGACCAATGAATGAATGGACGAGTTATATGTTTGGTTGGATCATGGTTACACATTCAGTCGCCTGAATGTGCAGGTTTCCTCACGATGTTTTCCCGCACCGTAAGGGCATCAGTTAGTGTTCAACTATTACCTACATTAGGTATAGGTATCAGAAAAAGTCATTGATACATGACGATACTGAGGATCGAACACGGTACCTCTCGTTTACGAGTCAGACCCGCTACCCGTTAGGCCACCGACACTCTTACGGGAGAATTAAGGTTCTACGATAAATATTTACTACCTATATGGGTACCCTAGGTGAAAGTGACTGGCAGATATTGGCACTTGATCGCGAAGCGTGGAAGAATCGGGGGAAGGCCTTTGCCAAGCAGTGGCATGATTTAGTCAGGCTAATATAATAATAATATAGATAGATAGGTACATAGATTGCCCAGTGGTGTCCAGAGTCCAGTAGTAAAAGACGACTTATATTTCAAAGGCTACAACAGCTTATCATCAGTCAGTATCTAAAAAATAACTTGGCGTTAATGTCCCGGTTACGCGCTCGCGCACGAGGACCCGGGGCCGCACTGAACTTAATCCAGGATTTGGCAGATCAGGTAATTACAGTGGAGCGAATTTCACCTGACCTCTCAGACAGACCTGGGAACCTGACCAGATTGGATCATTGCTACACATTCAGTCGTCTGAATGTGCAGTTTTCATCGCGATATTTTCCCTCAACGTAAGAGTATCGGTTAGTACCTATTCAACTAATGTATGTAGGTACATACCTAACTCAGAAAAGAGTCATTTTTACATGGCCGCAGTGGAATTCGAACCCGGTACCTCTCGCTTACGAATTGGATACCGTACCACTTGGCTGCCGAGGCTCCGTCAGTATCAAAGTTACCTACCCAAATGTAGGTACTGCATAGTGTCGCTTGTCGACACAGTCTGTCTATCTACACCACGACTCCAACCTAGAGGATAGAAAGTGTAACGCAATACGCAGCAAGTCGACGTTAGCGTAACCGCCTCGCCACCGATGTAAGTATTAGGTTACAGGCAGTGACCTGGGTATAGGTACTGGTGGGGTGAAAATGCTAACAGACTGTGAGGGCACCGTAGGTTATTCTACGTCACCGAGCACAAGAAAAATTCCAGTTTGTAGTGATACTAGTTTAAGACACCCAGAAAACGTTGGTCTGCCCCACAAAAGACTGGAACAAAAAATTTTTTTTAGTTACCCAGTTTTTGACTTCTCGCTTTTCAGACACATTAAAGTCAGTTTTCTCTTTTGTAACTATAATGTGGCAGAAAAGCGAAACTGACAAGAGGATGTGAGTAGATAGAATGGGATCAAATAAAGAAATCATTGATCGTCATCAACAGCCCTGAGGGCTTAGTGTGAGTTTTGTTTCGATTTTACTTTACTATCGCGTTTGCGTTTTCGTCGAAATTTGTATGAAGAAATAAACTTCATTTACGTACCACTAGACGGCGCTATACATTTCTTCATACTAATTTTCACGTGAACGCAAACGCGATAGTAAAGTAAAATCCAAGCGAAACTCACACTAAGCCTTCTGGAGTCATGTTGGGTTTGAGCCATAGTTTCCACACTTGGCAGGCGGTTTGTATTAGAAATCTGTTATTAGAAAAGTGTTAAAAAGTAGGTAGGGGAAGGTGGCCTAAAATGGGTGGCCCGCCTAAGACGGGTAAGCGCTCGTAAGCTGCCATGTCAATAAGGCCGTGTTCAAACCAAACTGACTGTAAGCCGCCGAAAGTGAGCGAACGTTACGCAGTTTATTGTATTTCCATACATATTCACTTTTTCGTTCACATATAACCGACAATACGTTATTACGCTATGCGTAGACGCTGACATTCGGCGGCTGATTAATATAGCACGTCACTACGCTCCGCGGACGCTGATTGGCTACGTAGCTAAACGTCAGCGTATTGGATCCAGCTCGGCCGGCGGACTCCAGTAAAAAAGTAGTACGTATTAATGACAATAATTTGTCAAAAGATTTTATAGACATGCGATAATGTTTTTTGAATTTATCAGGGTAACATCTGTATTCCAAATATAAACGATGAAACTGACCAAGATAACATCTCTTTAAATTTAAAGGATGTACCCAAATTCTCTTATTCCTTTCTTCATCTTCCTCAAGAGCTTCGTGAATGGCCAATATCTTAACGAACATTATTTAGTTAGCACCCCAGTCACCAGTCTAGAAACACGAACTGAGATATACTGCTTAAATTTCGAATCACTTAGCTCTTTTATGTGAAAAATAATCGGACGCTCAGCGTATGCATGCGGTGTGAACGTATACAAGCCGCCTGGTTTGTTCACACCATTGACGTATTGTAAGCTATAAGCGTATTGTCAGCATACTGTGAACGAAAAATGTCGTTTATTTTCACGTTTACACTGGGGCTCATAGTAAGCCTGCTCACATTCGGCGGCTTACAGTCAGTTTGGTTTGAACACGGCCTAAGTAGTGCCGACGGGTGCATGTTCCGGAGTAGCCGAATGATGAGTTTCGATCCGTTTTGCTCGGGCACCGGAGCCGCTTAATGGCGGACGTATGTTTAACCCTCTACCGCATAGGAACCCATATATGGTTTCCCAACTTTAAAGTCACCTTTGTTACATAATTTCGAATTATTTATAGGTAAAAACTATTTTTATGTGTTCGATAGATACATAGGAATAACGAAACGCAATTAATTTGTTCAATGTCAAAGGGTTTTTGAAGTTACCCTCGTTTTTGTGCGAATGGTCGGAGCAAATTTAGCGACGTGAGTAAAGTAGTGCGAACCTCAACTTCAAATAATTATTATATAGTGATAAGGTAAGCTTTTTGAACTATAAAAAATATTGTATTATGTGCCACAACCTCTTCTTTGCATAACATGTGTCGCATTTTCACTATTCGAAGGTTTTCAGTAATTTTCATACTTTCAAATGTCGAAACCATATTTGGTTTTGTATGCATTCGAACGCTTTTTCACTGAGACATAAATGGGTTCGTATGCATTGAAGCTTGATACTTTGTATCTACAATAAAACTGCAAAATATGGGTTCGCTTTATTTCTTTCCTTCATAAACAGCTAATAATAGTCCACTGCTGAACTTGAACCTCCTCTTCATCAGTGGAGAGTTTTGCCAAAATATTAGCTTTGCTTTGATATTCGAGAGCTTTGCTATATACAGCTTACCTATTTATTTTCAGAATGGACCCAAAACGCTTTTATGGTTCTAATAAGTTAGCAAACCCTATCCCTGGTGATGGACTTAGTGATGACGAATTGGCTCCAGATTCTGACAGCGAACTACCTAGGTCTTCCATCCCATTTAGAAGACCCATAATCGTACCAGAAACAGATGATGAATTCACTGATGAAGACGACATTCCAATAGCAAATTTACCCTCTACATCCAAAAATAATGTACAAGCTCGTCGTCGTAAAAAACTCGTTGAGAAGACTAAATGGACATCTGCTCATCTAGCTTCGTATAATCCTAATCAATTTGTCTTTACAGGAGAGACTGAACTACCCTCCTATATCAAACAATTAGATTCACCTGCCGATTTCTTTTTGTTCCTTTTCACAGACGATCTAATTTCAATGATCGTAGAACAATCAAACTTGAAAGCTATCCAAGACAACGTGAATAAGCCTGCACATATCACGAAAGAAGAAATGGAGCAATTTATTGGTACAGTTATTTTTATGTCGATTGTGAAACTACCAGCTTCTAGACTTTACTGGAATACGACCATAGGACAACACCAAGTAAACAATACAATGACCTGTAACAGATGGGAAACCATAAAGCGTTTTTTACATTTAAGTGACAATACAAAGTTTATTCCCTTTGGTACACAAGGCCACGATAAACTCTTCAAAATCCGTCCCCTGTTGGACTCTATTCGCCAGCGTCTTTTACTGGTTCCCAAGGAAGAGTATTTGGCTGTCGATGAACAGATGATACCCACTAAAGGCAGACATGAGCTCAAACAATATAACCCAGCAAAACCTGATAAATGGGGGTATAAAAACCAAGTTTTGAGTGGCGCGTCAGGGTTCAGTTATGATTTCGATCTATTCGCTGGTGAACAAAGCAACAAGGTTCCTGACGGTGCACCAGATCTGGGGGTGAGTGGCAATGTTGTGACCCGTCTAACACAGTCTGTGCCTAAACATAAGAACCACAAGATTTTTTTTGATAATTGGTACAATAGTCCCAAATTGCAAGTTTATTTGACAAAAAGTGGTCTTTTGCCTTTGGGTACTGTGCGATTAAATCGTGTACCTAATGCCCAAATGCCTTCCGAAAAAGACTTGAAAGAACAGGGTCGAGGTCATATGATAGAAAAAACTGCTAAAATTGACGGCGTACAGGTAAGTTTAATTACTTGGTTTGACAACAAACCCGTACATATGCTTTCGACTTATGTTGGTAGCGAGCCAGTTACTAGTAAACGAAGATATTTTAGGAAAGAACGAAAATACAAACATATTGACTGTCCCCAAGCTGTCGAAGTCTATAATCGTCATATGGGTGTGGTAGACTTATTGGATTCTATGCTGGGTCTTTACAGGATCCACTTGAGATCAAAAAAGTGGTATAAAAGAATATTCTTCCATATGATAGACTTGTGTGTTGTAAATGCATGGATCTTGTGGAGACGAAAATGGACCGATACCTATATGTCTTTGTTCGATTTCAAACACGCAGTCGCAGAACACTTGTGTAAAGCAGGAAAGTGTCTTCCACGTAAAAGAGGTCGTCCAACGACGACTTCTGTAACTGGATCTCCATCTACATGTTACCAGGAAAGTCCTACAAATACATCTAATTTTGGAACACCCACTCGACGAAATGGAATGAGAAAGGCTCCAGCAAAACACCAAGAGCTACCCCTGAATTCTGTGCGGATTGACAATATAGGTCACCTGCCTGAATGGCACAAGTACCGACAAATGTGCCAAGTTTGCGCACGAAAAACATACACCAAATGTCCAAAATGTGGGGTATTTTTATGTTATAATGACAAGAGAAATTGTCTTTTCAAATTTCACCAATAATAATGTTATTTATAAAATTACTGACATTTGTATTTATGCATAGGAAACCATATATGTCTTAGTGAATTTTTGTGTTAATGCATACGAACCCATATATGGTTTCATAAAATAAAAACTAAACTACAGTACTTTTTTTATTTTTTTTTTACAAAATTGTTTTTTTTATATAATTATAGCAAATAACATCAACAAATATTTTTTGTTTCACTTCTGTCATATATCATGCAGTAGAGGGTTAACGAAAGATTTTAGTGCTTTTCCTAAAAAATATTAAGATATGTGTTCCTTGATTAGTCGAAAACCTTTATAATTAGCACATTGTTATAATGCGTTTATATTTTAGCGTCATCTAACTTTATATTAAGACAAAGAGTTATCTCGGACTACCTTTCATTTTGAAGTCTTTAATTACCTACTTTACAAAAACATGTGCTATTGGGCAAAACGGGTATGGTTTTGTATGAAAAATTTAATACAAAATTACATGAAGAACTTGTTATTTCAATCTTTATTGTAAAAATACCTCAAAGGAGAATAGGTATTTTGATCTACAACTCCTGTAGCTATTAATATTACATCAATTGAAGGGTTGATTTTGTTAGGTGGTTGAGGTTTTAAAGTTTGCACTTTAACGGTAAACAAAATGTTCAATGCTTACAGTCGAAATGATAAACTATAGTCGGTAGGTAAAGTATTTTTTCCTACTTGTAACATTTTAAGTTTGATTTACCTATCCTAAAAATTATGACGTCAACCCATTTTGCCCAAATCATATACCCGTTTTGCCTAGCCTTCATAAGCGGGCTAAATGGGTATTTTTAGAGGGTTCTTATTTTTTATATTTATAAATATATATTTTTAAATGCTTTAAAATTGTGTTTTATTTTCAAGTTTAATAAACATCCTATCTTATAAACTCATCATCATCGTCATCATCATCATCTAGGCGTTAAATCCCGGTTGCGCCCCCCGCGCAACAAGGCGGACCCCCCGCCTTCCTACTATTCTTAGTCCACTTTGCTCGGTCTTCGGCATCCTTAGTTGTGAGTCCGTTGGCACGCATGTCACTCTTAACGACGTCCAGCCAACGCTTCTTGGGCCAGCCTCTCCTTCCCGTGCCTGGCGGGGGCGGCATGGCCAGACATCTGTTCCCTACATAATTTGCCGGTCTACGCAAGACGTGGCCGTACCATCGAAGGCGACACTCTTGTAGCTTATCTGCGATGTCACGGACATTAAGGCTACCGCGGATGTAGGCGTTATAACCCCCACGCATCCATCGTAGCATCTTGATTTCCGTGACTCGCAACTCCTGCTTGTGTCGCTCTAGTAGAGACCAAGTCTCGCTGCCGTATAAGATGGTCTAATAATGGTCTTGTAGACCAGTCCCTTCAGTTTCATAGGCATCTTGGGGTCACAAATGACAGCCGTCACCTTCCGTCATTTAGCCATTTAGCGGATATTCGGGCTTTGACGTCGCTGTCGATGTCACCAGTTGCGCTTAGTGCGGTACTATTGCAAGCCATGTACTCTGTCTTCGCCACATTTATCTTCAGTCCGCCGTTCTCAAGCGACTCCTTCCACTTTTCCACCCGTTGGACATGTCGCCCCTTGTCCGAGTCTGTCAACCCGATATCGTCAGCATACATGAGTAGCCACGGAGGTACCTCATGATAGTCTCGGATGCTGTCTGACAGTACGTCTAATATCACGTTGAACAGAAGTGGGCTGAGCAAAGAGCCCTGGTGTACCCTAAAGGTAATCGGGAACGGGTTGGTGTCGCCAACAGCAGTCCTAACTATGGAATCTGAATCGCGGTACATGTCTCGGATAATGTCAATATAGGCCTCAGGTACTGACTTGGACAGCAACGCCCACCAGATCATTTCACGAGGGACACAGTCAAAGGCCTTCTGCATGTCCAGAAACAGGAAATACAGGGGCGTGTTCCTTGATCTGTATACCTCCATGAGAGTTCTAAGAGCAAATACGGGGTACATGGTCCCACAACCCGGCCGAAACCCATACTGACACTCCGAGATTGCACACTCCCGTCGGATCCGAGAGTCCACAATGCGTTCGAAGAGCTTCATGGTGTGAGACATCACCTTTATACCGCGGTAGTTGGTGCACTCCCGCACTGAACCCTTACCTTTAAAGACTAGGGTAATTATACTCAGCCTCCATTGGTTAGGTATCTTCCCGGTGAGGAGGATGCGGTTATAAAGGTCTGTAAGCATGCTCATACCACAATAGCCCATCGATTTCCACGCCTCGATAGGGACTCCATCGGGTCCGACGGCTTTCCGATTCTTCATGCGGCGAAAAGCCGCCTCGACTTCCTCAGGCGTTATCGATGGCACGAGTCCTTGATTCGGAGGGAGGTCCGGTGGATGCACCTCTTTATGCTGCTTATTCAGTTGCTCGTGGAAATACGAGCGCCATCTCTTCTTTACCGCACGGTCGTCGCATAACAGGTTACCTTTAGGGTCATTTACACAGCGACAAATGGAAATATCCTGTGCCGCTTTGACCCTCGATCGTGCCAACTTGTAGATGAGTTTCTGTCCCTCAGACGATTTCAACTTGTCGTACAAAGGACGTAAGTGGTCTTGTCTAGCTCTGGCTACCGCTCGTTTGGTGGCACGTTTGGCATCCCTGTATGCAGCGTGGTCTTAAGGAGATCTGGACGCTTGCCACTTTTTAAAGAGGGTTTAGAGATTACGGTTTCTCTTAACCGTAATCTCCCTCTGGACTGTGTCGTTCCACCACCAGGTCTCCTTGTCAAGCCTGCGTCCGCCCCTTGACACCCCCAGCACCGTCCTTGCCGCCCGTACGATAACTGCCTGAGTTCTGTCCTGGAGTTGTTGGATAGATTCACCGTCTGTCGTAATACTAAGATCGTTGACAGCGGCGGCGAACTCATGGGAATTGGTTCCTTCAAGCAGCCACCACCGGGTTTCGTGACGGAACTGCTCCCGGTATTTGCCTCGGGGCTTCACGCGCAGGTCCATCACAAGGACCCGGTGTTGGGCAGTGAGACTCTCTCCGGGTATGACTTTACAGGTGGTCACTTTGCTAATATTGTCTCTCCGAGTGAGAAAGTAATCAATCTGGGTAGCGCTTGTAGGTAATCAGATGCTTACTTACTTCCCCGATTTGCTCCCAAAACACCGCCTTATCCGCGTCACTGCAACCGACCTGTAGAGCGTAGGCGCTTACCAAATTAGTCACGACCCCTTCGATAAGCACCCCCACAACCATAATGCGGTCGCTTACACGCTTCACGCCCAAGACGCTGTCCCGAAACTCCTCAGAGAGCACCACCCCCACTCCGTTATCCCCGCTCGGAGAGCCAGCGTATATTAGCTTATAGCCGTTCCCGATGTTACGGGACCTGTTGCTCTCCACCTGGTCTCCTGCAGAAATGCCACTGCCACCTTACGCCTGGCGAGTACATTGGCCAGTTCACGAGCACGCCCGGTCAGCGGGCCAAGGCTCCAGCTAGCAAAGCGGACTTTTCTTTGGACTAACTTCTTTAACCGGGTCCACCCTTGTCCCGGTAGCCCTAACCCATTTAACACAGAGGTAGGGCGATTCGTCTGCGCGTCGTTTCGCGGCGACGCCCTATCCATGTCAGGTTTCAGTGCTTGCCTTTCCATTTATTTTTCCGTGTTTTGGCTTTTTATGTGCGGCGACTACCATCCGACCCACACAACCCGTTAGGGAAAAGCCGGCTCGCCAGAGCCTCGTCCGTCTGTCAGCAGGGGGACCGCGGGCTGGTGAGGCTGGCTTGAGCCCATGAGATGGTGATTGGGCCCCATCCTATCTAATAAACTAAATGAAGCTAATATATTCACCATAGTTCTAGTTTTTTTTTATCCTTGCGCCAAACTTACCCGTTCTAGGCCACCTTCCCCTACTAATCAGAAGACGATATTATCCGTCTATTTCACCCGGATTGTGGAAAGTCTGAAGACACAGAAAACATCGATAACGCTTCAACCTTCAGTTAGGTACGCCTGCCTACGGTAGACCATGCACTATTTTAAGCAATTCCAACATCGAATAGAGGACGAAAGTGTGTGTTTGGTTGGTTCTTTTAGTGGTCAATTCAGCCCACATCTCAATCAGCCCGCGGGTTGAAATGACCACTAACAATTATGTTTTTTATATAGTCAACTCAGCCCGCGAACCCAATTGACTACAATCAAATATGTTTAGGTATATTTTTTACAGTCAACTTAGCCCGCGAACCCAATTGACTACAATCAAATATGTTTAGGTATATTTTTTACAGTCAACTTAGCCCGCGGGCCCAAATGACTACTATCAAGTATCACTAAATGAAAAATGGAATAAACACAGACAACAACATAATCAATCGATATGAACTTGTAAAGAAATAGTAATGGAGGACACTATTTTAGCCTTTATAAAATTACTTAAAAGTAGATGATTGATTATATTAAAAGTAAAACTTAGATATAAGTCCTACTATTGGTTATAATGTATTAAAATATCATCTTGGCATTTAGCATCAATATCCCAGTGGTGCGATCACGCGTGAGGAGCCGCGGGATCTGCCTTGACCATGATCCAAATCCTGGCAGATTAGGTCATAGCTGCACAGTGGTGCGACTACCACCTGACCACGGAGGATGACGGAGGTCAGATGGCAGAGCCTAATAACAAGGAGGATCTGATTATGTATTTAAGTACAGAGCAATAATAACTTACCATCATCACATCAACATCAACGCGTAATGTCCACTGCTGGACTTCGCCACATTAATTAATAAATAACTAAGGTAGGAAAGCTATAAGTTAGTACGAGTAAAGCAGGAAACAAGAAACACAACGAAACCATCCGAAAACACAGTTCCACACAACTGTACCCGCAACACAGTGGACTGCGTTCATTAAAGCATTACTCCTAGGCCTATAGAACATCATAATATACATAGTTATAGCCGGTCACACAACTTAAATTGATCCAATATGAAGACAGAAGACCCTTAGTAACCGCGTCCACGTTCGGCTGACCAGTTGGGTCACATTTGGGCACACGGAAATGTATCCAAATACCTTTTTTATTTAAATAATAGGCGTGTCAAAAACCGGTCTCGTTCACAAACATGAGTGTTTTAACATCTAAGTTGATGTGGTGATAGTGGCTAATGTGTGATATAGAAATAAGCCTCCCTAAGACTGAATAGGTATGGTTTGTTATTCTATTTCAAATTGTGTGACATTTTATTTCAAGTAGGTATGCGGGGTGGTGATGGAGACCAACAATATCCTTATTGTTCTCTCATTCTGCTATAGAGCTAGTACTTACTTATCACTAAGGCCTAATTTTTTTTTATAATTCAACCAGCCAGACATTTGACCGCCATCTCACCTGGTGGAAAGTGATGATGCGGCCGATGATGGAGCATGCCTGTCTAGAAGTATTCACTCTAGCCTTCAGTTAAGATAAGTTTAGCCAAAATAAGTTACATAACTTATCTTGTTTTTGCTGTGACAAACGAGCAGACAGTTAACCTGATGGAAATCTGTCGCCGTTTATATCTGCTTAGGAACGATTTTCAAGCATGTAGGTAACAAAAATGCAGTAAGTGCCTTGTCTGTTACTATGGGGAAAGGAGCTTTAGCTTCACATGGTCCACTGCGTAAAGATGTCGACGTAAATATTAAAATGTCCACTCTACAGAAATGTCTACCCTACAGAAAAGCAGACTTTACCTTTGTTCGTTGTAATCCATCTTTTTTTGAATGTTATACGGCAAACAAACAAGCAAGCGGGTCACTTAATGGAAAGTGGCCTCTTGAGCGATCCCATGTATTTTAAATTAGGATAAAATTAAATACTCAATTTATAATGACAACTATGCAACCGTAGTAGATCTGAGTCCATACATTACATACTGTCTCCAAGCGCTATTCGCGAAATACCAGTGATCTGTCCAGACTGACTTGTCTTATTTGGTAAACAAATAGTTCCTACCCAAAATCACGACTTGCCGTATCAATCACGCTACGTACATTGTGCATAGATGTCTTGAATTATATAAGAAACACATAGAATGTAATTTCAACTAATATTATCCATTTAAAGTCATTCTGGACTCTATATCATAAAAAAACTAATGATATGATAAAATTAAATACTTAATTTAAAACGATACCTGTGCGACAATAGTAGGCCTAAGTCAATACTCTATCTACATACTCCAATATCCGATATGCCTATTAGAAATTATATTTGCGATGTTTAGCCAGTCGAACTGGTGGTAGGTAGTCAGAATAATAATTACCGGTTTAGGCTCGCCTCTTCGGTGCATTGCACCCGTTTTGATTGAATTTTATACTTAGGCCATCTTGACCTTTATGGTTAGGTATATGTTATATAATTCAGATACCTTGATAGTTATATAGGTCAGGGTTATTTTAATAATCTCAAAATCATTGACTTAAGCTCAAAAGCGTCTATTAATCTCATAGAATAGAATAGAATAGAAATTGTTGTAGTTAATTGTAGGACACTGACAATAATTTCTTATTAAGTACAGTGTTGTCCATTTCGGACGTACAATATTCTAGATTATAGTAGGTATCTATTATAAATAAGCTAATACTAAAACAGACAAATACCTGCCATTTTAACACTTATAGGTATTGTAGGTAATAGTCTTTAACACTCTTGCAAGTGGCTGTGCGGTTTCCGGCAGAGTTGAATAGCACCAACCCCTTAAACTCGTGGGTGTCGTGCAAGGCGACTAATGTTCTCGGAACAAAAGAGTCTCCGTAGACTGGAAAATGGGCAGCAGCGTTTTCCATTGTTACATTTATAACACTGCGATCTCCAACCCGCCTGCCAATCTTGTAGATTATGGCAATAACCTACCCTTCCGTGGGAGAGGCCCTTAGTCCTTCAGTGGACTGTTATGGGCTGTGGCAATGAATCATTTGTAAGTAGGCTGTACATAACGCCTGCCCTACAGTACCCACGTTACTTTCTTCAGGCAACTATATCATATTGGCGTTAATTTCCCGTTGGTGCTCTAGCTCACGAGAGTCCGGTGTCCGCCTTGGCCATGATCCAGGATTTGGCAGAACAGGTAATTACAATGGAGCAACTGCTATCTGACCTCCGTGAGTTCCGTTACCATGTTCACAGGGATACCTGGTCAGATTGGATCATGGTTACACTTTCAGTCGCTTGAAGGTGCAGGTTTCATTACGATGATTTCCCACACCTTCTTAAGGTGCATCGGTTAGTGTTTCACTAAGTACAGTCTGCTACAGAGAGAACTGACCCCCTACCTCTATATAGTAAATTAATGTAAGTATACTTAGTGTGTATGTAATGTATGAGTCACTAGCCGGTTTTAGCGGCTTTCACCCGCGTGCAGTTTGGATCTCTGTAAACCATAAACTTTCCCGCAGGAACCGATTCTTTGTATGTAGCAATGTAGCATTCTATTATTGAAATAATTTTTCAAATCGGGTTATTGTTTCTGACGGACATGGTACATGGCGGAACTGGGATTCGAACCCAGTACGCTTGCGAGTCGGACCCCTTAACCTCTAGGCCACCGACGCCCTTCATACAACAATTAAATCTGCTTGATTACACTACTTTTGTTCATTTGCATTGGAAAGTAAACTAAACTACCTAAACATAGATAGTAGGTAGACTACATCTTGTATCTTTTTAGGCCGTCGTCGCTTTAAGCCTTTGTTAAACAGGAGTTTCACATTTAAATTATCCATGAGCAATGGTTGGCCCGTTCATTAACTTCAGTTTAGTCTGTGAAGTGATTGTTGTGGGTGATGTAGATGATAAATTATATACGAGTATATGTAGGTGTTTAGTTTAGGGATGCCTATGCACTAGCTTTAGCTATGTGCTTTAGCGTAGTTTCGCTAGCTGTGACCATAGTAAAAGGGCTCGAAATAAATTACAGAACTGTGCCGTAAATAGGTATGTGAATTGACTGTACGTCGGTACCTACTGACCTTACTGTACTGTGTATTTTCTTCTTCCTACTTTCCTATCTAATCCCTGGCCTGCCGAATCCTCTTTTGGAGCTTGCTTCGCTCGCTCATTTATTCGTTGCTTACCCAGGCATTAAAGAGAATAAATTTCTAAAAATGTATGCTCACTCCGCGCGATCAGCTATTGATTTATGTTCTTTTATTACAAATACAAATACAATTGGCCCAGCTTTTAAGACCCAAAATCTCCGCTACGCTGGCTCATACATTCATAATCGCCCCAGCTTTTATGACCCAAAATGTCAAATATTTCAAGCTCGTTCATTTGTCGATGTATGTTGCTTTTATTACGATCGGCCCAGCTTAAAAGACCCTAAATTTACTTATTTCGTTATATTTTTGTAATTCTTCTGCAAAAAGTAGAAATGGACCGCGACATTATTTAAAAAAAAAACGACCCCAAATGAAACTAATTGGTGACCCCTGCTCTAGGTTACGGAGTAATTTCTCTGGTCAACGGTAAACACTTTTGTGCCCACATGTGAACGAACGCTTCATCTTTATGTTGTGAGCCGCTTTAGTTCATTATGTATTGCGCGTACGGCTAAGGAAGCTAGGCATACCCGCGAGTGTTTTCCCTGATCATGATAATCTAGACGCCTTCAAGGCTAGAGTAAATAGGAGTGAAATGTTCGTAGACAGGCATGCTCCATCATAGACCGCATGGTCACTTACCACCAGTTGAGCTGGCGGTCTGATGCCTGGTTAGCCTAATTATAAAAAAGCTCTAAAAACCTTCTTTACCGTTGCAGATGGTCTACAATGAAGCTATCACGCATCCCAGAGGACTCTGGTATTAAGTCCAGTCTGATCTCGCACCACGCGGACTACAGCGTGGGACAAACCACCGGAGGGTTGAGCGTGGTGTTCACCATACTATGCATTGTCGATTTATTCGGCGTTTTCCCCGTCGTGGCTCTGCCCAAGAGTGTAATTTCTTGTGGTGAGTATTAATTTTAGATTTTTTTATATACTACGCAGTGATAAACGAACATACAGCCCGTCTGATGGTAAGCGGTAAATGTCACTCATAACATCTACGATTCATGGATTTAGGTAGCAGGCAACAAAAATGCAGAACCGCAGGTGCGTTGTCAGTTGTTACTGTAAGGACTAAGATTTATTTATTTATTTATTTCAAATAAGTTTACATACACAGCTTATGCCTAATTAATGTAAACAAAATAAACACTAAAACTAGATATAAAAGAAGAAAATATAAAAAACAAAAGGAAGTAAATTAACTAAACAAGATAGTTAAATCAACTAAACATTATTTTGGTGGGGTGGCACTTCTGCGAAATGTAGGGTTTTCCGCATAATATCACTCCACGTATCGGCAAAAACATCGAAACTTGGCGTTGCTGCCAGTAGGGCCTCGAGCCTCGACAGAGCGAGCGGGATCGGGGAGTGGCGGTGCGCCTGCGTGCGCGCGGCCGGGGGGGCCAGCAGGCGGTGGCGGCGCGCTCGCAGGTAGCGGTCGGGGACGTACCGACTGCAAGCCTTCGTCACTAGCTCAGGGCAGTCCGATTCACCGCGCATCAGATGACAGGCTAGTTGCAGAGACTGATGGATGCGTCTTGTTTCAAGAGAATGAAAATTCAGCATTCCTAACAAATATTTTGTCGGATATAGAAATGGGTAGTAACCGTATACCTTCTTAAACAGGAAACGTAAAAAGGCTTTCTGGATTTTTTCCAACAACAATGCATACGTACTTTCACTTGGACCCCAAACTATAGCTGCACATTCAAGTTTACTGCGAACTAACGCTAGGTACAGTGTTAGGATTGCAGTAGGATTTTGAAAAACTCTACAATTGTGAATGACGAATCCTAGGCGGCGATAACAGTCAACTACAGTAGACCTTATATGATAATTAAAAGTTAACGCGGTTTCAAAGGTGACGCCCAAATCTTTAACCGAGTGTACTCTCGTAATGACTTCCATATCCAGGTAATAATCTCGGTGGATAGGTTTCAGATAGCGAGTAAAGGTCATTATGGAATGCTTAGCAACATTGAAGCACATTTTATTGTCTAAACTCCACTGGACTATAGCATTAATATCTTCCTGAAGCAAATCACAGTCACTGATCTGTTTGATGGGGCGAAATACTTTGAGTTCATCAGCATATAGTAAACATTTGCTGTGTTTGACCACTTTACACAGACCGTTTTCATTAAATTAAATAAAAATGGTCCAAGAATGGAACCTTGACTAACTCCCGAACGCGTATGATATGGTGTTGAAATATATGGACCGTGTTTTACGAACTGTTGTCGGTCACGTAAGTAATCCGCGAATAGAGTTATTAATTTGGGGCTAAAACCTATGTCGTCAAGTTTAGTTAATAGGACGTCATTGTCTACCCTGTCAAAGGCTTTCCTGAAGTCTAAATATATAACACCTGTTTGAGTACCAGTATCCATATGACTTGAAATAACATCCGTAATATTTAAGAGGTAAGTGTCAACGGATCATCTATGCCTATAACCATGTTGTACGTCCGATAAGAACGATTTAGTCTGTGGATATATATTAATGTCGAGAATTGATTCAAGAACTTTTGCAAAGGAAGATAATACAGCTATAGGTCTGTAATTGTCCACTAGTGTAACATCTTTTGCCTTCGGTATAGGTGTAACACGCGATATCTTCCATTGTATTGGATATTTACCATTTTTAAGATATAAGTTAAAGATGTGTCTTAAGGGATGTAACAATGAGTTTTTGCATCCTTTTATTACAAGCGGGAATACCATCTGGTCCTATGGCACTTCTTGGTTTATGTGTAGACTTAATAATTTGATTTAAAGCTAGAAAATTGGCTATTTATTATTTGTTTGGGATCGAGTGTAGGTTTATTTGGCTGAAATACACTAGAGATGAAATGCCTCATGTCTGTAATTAAGCTGGCTACCTTATCCTTCAAACCGGAACACAACAATGCAAGCATTGTTGCTTGGCGGCAGAAATAGATAATTTGACTAGATAATAACAGTTCTGTGTTCTAGCGCGCGAGAGTCCGGCCGCCTTGACCATGTTAACAGTCGAATAATTTATTCAATTTGGGTTTACAAAACTCTTATGAACGTCTTAGAAATACAAAATTAAAAATACATTTATGTCAAATTGTGCCGCCGACCTGGTAACGCTGGAAACGGACCTGATTTTTAGTCCTACGATCTCACTGACTGTCACTGTCACTTTAACAGTTTAACTGTTCCAAGATTTGGTAGATAAGGTAATTACAGAAGAGTTACTGCCATCTAGACCTCCGTGACCCTATTGACTGAGGAACCTAACCCGATTGAATTATTCAGTCGCCTGAAAGTGCAGGTTCCTCACGATGTTTTCTGTCACCGTAAGAGCATCGGTTAGTGTTCAGCTAATCAACAACTCAGAAAAAGTTTATGGTACATGGCGGCACTGCATGGGGACCGAACTCGGTACCGATTGCTTACGAGTCCGACACGCTCAACACTAGGCCAGCGACGCTTCTAATGAATCTAGATGTTAACATAATTTTAATAATGAACAACGTATTTTGGTCACGTGTTGCATAAATCCCAGGGATACGTGTGACAACGGTGCCTAAAACTGCCGGTGGAATAAGGTACCGCAGAACACCCACTGCCTAACATGGACTTTATGGCAGAATCCTCCACCAATGTGTAGGGCGCTCAAGTCCAAATAGGAACTGTTACGGTGCTATTAGATCAAAACCAATGCTCAATCGCTTGGTCCAAAGAAGTATAGTATTCTCTCATTGTTCTACCCCTACCAACAAGTAAAATTAAACTAAAATGTGCATACGCGCGCTTGGTGTAACTGCACTTAATAATAACAGGTAAAAATATACCGTCACGGGTTGCCAACGGTTCAACCAGTCTTAGGGTCCCCAGCGGAAGACCTTGGTCAACCTCGCCGAGCCAACGGTATTAGGATTACCTAACTTAACGAGTGGCGAGCTCGTTGCGGTGCTGAAGTTCGATTAGCCTCAAAGACCGAAACGGTCACCCATCCAGTTATCGGCATCGGCTTCACTTAATAACGATTCATCATCATCATTATCCGAGTGGTCAACCCCAACTTCTGTTACGCTCCGCTTTGTTTTCTCCACTTTGCCCGATGCTTCGGCATCCTCATTTCACGGTGCAAGCCGTTGATTCTCGCGTTCGACTCGGCGATGTCAAACCATCGTTTCTTGGGTCTTCCGCGGGAACTTTTTCCAGATACTGGCAGGTTTAGGCACCTATTTCCCACATATCCCTTGGGGCTTACGCAATACGTGACCAAACTAGCGCAGCCACTAAATAACGACTATGATGATATTTCCCAGGTATATACGCCGTGCCCCTAGTGCTGTCGGTGTTCGGGCTGCAGCTGTATACGGCCGTGTTGCTGGGCCGCAGCTGGCTGCTGGCTCAACAGATATCACCCAACATCAAGGATAAGAATCGGTAGGTGACGGCTACTGTACCACGACATTAGTTTTCATCATCATCATAACAGCCGAGAGACGCCTACTGCAGGGCACAGGCCTTTCCCAAGACATCCCTACAAAGGCCGATATTGTACAGTCCGCATCCAGCCGATACCTGCGAACTCTACCAGGTCGTAGGTCTACATTGCGGGAGGCCTTCCCACGCTGAATCTTCCGATATATACTACCCCATCAGTCTGTTCTGCGAGCTATGTGCCATGCCAACTGCCATTAATCCTTCGAACTATGTCAGTGACCTTAGTTCGTCTGCGGATCGCCTTTTGGAGGTCTCGAGGTTACTAGGAGTTAAACTCAGTAGACAAGTGTAGAATGGATATATTTACAGAAAATGTGCCTAACTATATTTACAAATATGTACTCCCTAAACTTGCGTGTTTGATCTAGCAAATTTGCATTGACCAATCGGAAAGCCCGACGCGAGGTAGCTCCCCACTCTATAAATAAGCGACACAGACGGGCGCTCGCCCATTTGGCCGGCGCATCGGAGAACAGCACATCAGAGGAAGCTCGGCGCGCACGCTGGCGCCAACAGCGGCGGCGGACTCCGGTGGTCTTCTGAAGCTGCGTTCGGACTCCGTGGCGTGAAGAACAATGCAAGACTAGTCGTTCTTTTCAGAACGCAATCCTGAGTTTCACGACCCAATACGCTCTGTGGCCAAATACGCATTCGTTCTATTTATTGTAGAACACAAGTTTTATTGACTTTTATACGAATACCATATAGGTAGCCACAGTCTCATTTCCGATTCGATCATGCAATGAAACTCCGAGCATAGCCCTTTTCATTGCTCTTTGGGTGACAGTGAGCTTTCTTATAAGGCCCACCGTGAGCAACCACGTCTCCGGTTCGGTGCTACCATAAAATATTGATATAGTTAGATACCGACGGTAACATTGGGGACTACTTTTATGGGCATTTAAATGTAAATTTTATGGCTGTGTGTTTTGTTTGTTTTAATTACTGTTTTTTTTATATTAATTTCATTTTTTGTATTTTGACGTTGCGTGCGCAGCGTCTTTGACGTTACAAAGGTTTCTTATTATTAGGTTGCGGTGTTTACCACCTTAGTGGTACAAAAAAAATCTTATATGTATTATAATAAACTAAATGCGAAAATATGGATGTTAGTTTATTTTTATGGCAATCGCAAAAAAGTGTCTTGAACGAGTTTGGATGATTTGTTAAACTATTTCGGTACAGTCTGCTGAATGAATGAGTGAATGTAGCGCGAGATTTATATTGACGACAGATTTTTCCAAAATTTCCTGAGTATAAAAATCAATGTTTGTACTTATATAAATAACCGTTATATCCTCAGGTTACCATACGCAGCGGTGGCAGAGCTGGCCTTCGGGAAGACTGCGCGGCAAATGGTTACCTTCCTCCTGGATGCCACCGTGTTTGGGGCCGGAGTGCCTAACTTCATATTTGGTGACTAACTTTATACTTTGATTGATTTTATATTTTATTAGATTTAATTCATTTATATTATAGATTTATTATTATAATCCCTTCATAACCTTCATATCCTACCTACGTAAAACGTAAAATAAAATGTAGGGTGACTTTAAATTAATTCAACTTCTGTTGGTGCCATATAAGTTGTTTGTTATCACGTGCACTGCATACCCTATAGTATGTACTTCATCATCATATCAGCCGAAAGACGACCACTGCTGGGCATAGGCCTTCTCCAGAAATCTCCACAAAGGTCGGTCTCATGCCTTCCGCATCCAGCTGGTACCTTCGATCTTTACCAGGTCGTCGGTCCACTTTCCGTCGGTCCGGGAGGCCTACCCGCGCTGCGTCTTCCGGTATGTACTTATCAAGAATTAATTTAAAGTCACCCTGTTTAGCTTCTGACATTTAATTTAAATTAAAAGTAAATACCTATAGTTACAAATTATAACACGCAACGCAATGGAATACTTCATGTGTTACACACTAACCCATTCTCCAGCATCGCAGAGCATGCAGCTGTTCTGGTGGAAGATCACAGGCGGCGAGGTGGGCATCTCCTATTGCATCTGGATGCTGTTCATTGGTCTGCTGCTTTGCCCCGTCATGTGGCTCGGCTCGCCGAAGGATATGAAGTAAGAATATTGAAATATTGAATAGTCCACCTTTATGTGTGAAAACTTGAACTCGTAATTTTTAAAAGCTTCTGAATGTGTAAAACAAAGTAAAGTCGAAAAAAGTACTGAATTTGATGCAACTGAAGCAACGTAATGCTGCCAGTTATCTACTGCCCATAATTATGTTAATCGAAGATGATGATAGAAATCTGTCAAACCTAATCTCTTTCTGACGCCAAGCAGCAAGTTTGACATTATTGTGTTCCGGTTTGAAGGATAAGATAGTCCGTGCAATTACACCGCATGAGGCAAGGCATAGATATATAGGTTCGGGTATCATGTTTAGTCCTCACAGTGATAACGAACCTACGGTTCTGCATTTTTGTTACATTAAGTATGACTTACATTGAAACCTAAATACATGATACGTAGATATTATGGGTAGAAGTAACAGTTACCACTTACCATCAGTTGGGCTGCCTTCTTGTTTGTCACTTAGTAAAAAAGAAAATAACCAACTTGGCGTTAATGTCCTGGTATGCTCTCGCGCACGAAGGCCTGGGGTCCGCCTTGACGATGGATATTAAGGATTGGGCAGATCAAGTAATTACAGCGGAGCAACTGACCTCCGTGACCCTGCTACCAAGGGAACCTGACCAGATTAGATCATGGTTACACATACAGTCGCCTGAATGTCCAGGTCTTCATCACGACGTTTTTCCTCACCGTAAGAGCAGCGGTTAGCATTCAACTAATGTACATAACTCAGAAAAGAGTCATTGGTACATGGCCGTAGTGGGATTCAGCGGTAACCACTCGGCCACCCGACACTCTCGTCACTTGTCACTGAATACCTCATCATATCAGCCGAAAAGACGCCCGCTACTGGGCATAGGCCTCATCCAGAGATCTCCACGAAGGCCGGCCCTGTGTCTTCACTGAGTAACTAATGTTAAAAAAATACAAAACCTTCCTATTTCAGGCCTCTAGCGCTAACCTCGGTGTTCATAGTGGTGACGGTAGCTGTCTGCACATGGGGCTGTATCCTGACGGACAAGGAGTCCCCGCCCAGTGCCGGAGGGGTGCTCAGTTATACGCCTTCCATGCAGGACTTCCTGGTTGCTTACGGCATACTCGCGTTTCAAGTGAGACTATGTATTGGTCGTATTGTGTCCGACAGAGTAGAATGGCACTAACCCCTTACACTCGTGGGTGTCGTACAACGCGACTAATGTTTTCGAGGCAAAAGATCTAGTCTCCATAGGCTGGAAAATGGGCAGCAGCGTTTTCCACAGTTATATTTATAACACTGATATCTCCAACCCGCCTGCCAAGCGTGGAGATTATGGCAACAACCTCCCCTTTCGTGGGAGAGGTCCTAAGTCCTGCAGTGGACAGTTATGGGCTGTGATGAATGAATGAAAAACTAGCAATAGAATATTATAAATATCAATCAATCAAATTCATTCGCATCCATGTTCATGCCCCATCCCCCACCCGCCAACAGTTCGACATCCACCCAATGCTGCTGACGATCCAAGTGGACATGAAGGACGGGCGGAAGGTGCACGCGGCCGCGCTGGGCGGGTTCGCGGTCACCGCCGGCCTGTTCGCCGTCACCGCGGTGCTGGCGGCTAACCGCTACGGGAGAGATATTGACAGCAATATTCTGCAAGGTGGGCTGCTCATAGTATACCTAGCTCTTGAAGTCTTGACCAGGAATATATGAGGTGCCGCTTTTTGGCGAAAAACTAAGTCTTGGTAGCCAACCGCTACGGGAGAGAGATCGACAGCAATATACTGCAAGGTGGGCTGATCACAGTATAACTACCTCTTTAAGCCTGAATGAGTCCGTGAATTCGTCCAAGCATATTTATTTATTTTTGCTGACGAAGCTTAAGTCCAACAGCAAAGCATATTTTATTTTTATTTTTTTATTTAATACTTCATGCACATTACAGTTCAATGGCCGACTGATTGACTATATTGATACTAACATAGCAGTCGATGTTATGGGTTGTTGTTGATTTGATGTTCATGATGATTTCGTTGCCGAAGAACCGACAGCTGCTGAGGTAAACGAGTTCCTGAATGGAGACCGCGACTCGGCAAGCGTAGTGTGGGTTGCCCGGCGGTGGAGCACCGATTTGTGGACGGATAATGGATGTGGCAAGCCCGGGACAGGTTGCATTGGTGCTCATTAAACAAGCAGTAGACTAGTATAAGCTGATCAACTTTGCGTTAACCTCCCGGTTGTGCTCTCGCGCACGAGGGCTCGGGGTCTGCTTTGACAACGATCCAGGATCTGGCAGATCAAGTATCAAAGTGGAGCGACTGCCATCTGACCTCCGTGACCCTGCTACCAGGGGACGTTACCAGATTGGATCATGGTTACACACTCAAGTCGCCTGAATGTGCAGGTTTTATCACGATGATTTCCTTCATCTTAAGAGCATTGGTTAGTTCTCATAAAGTAGTTGGTACTCAGAAAAGATTATACATGGCGGTAGTGGAATACGAACCCGGTACCTCTCGCTTGCGAGTCCATGGACAGGTTTACCACTGACTAGTATAGGCTGATGATGATTTCCTTTTGCAGGCATACCTCCTTCGGTCCCACTGTTCGTGGTCGCGCTGCTGGTCACCATCCAGCTGTGCCTGTCCAGCGCGGTGGGGAACTCAGCCTTGTTTCAGCACATCGAGGAGTTGCTTAAGATACCTAGGAGTGAGTTATCTATACATACAAAACTAGAAGACGAAATCTCTAACGTGATAAACGTCGAAACTAATGAACAAATTCCGAAAATTCTTTCACTGATAGGAAGCTACATTCTTTCCGAACATTAGGAAGTTAAAAAGAAACAGGATCTTATCTATCTATATCTTAGAAACAGAAACTTAGGAGGTATAGTGTATACCTATATATATTTATAGGAGGAAATACTCCAACAAGCTTGCCAATATAGATTATGGCAAATCCTCATCCAAGTAATGTATTGTGGGCTTATGGATGATGATAAAATGGATTGTAGGATTACATTACGATATAATATAGTGACTGACTAAGCAATATCCCTAACAAAAACACGCAGAGGTACACACATAATAATCATCTTGGCGTTAATGTCCCGGTTGTGCTCTCGCGCACAAGGGCCGGGGTCCACCTTAATGATGATCCTGGATTTGGCAGATCAGGTAATTACAGTGGAGCGACCGCCATCTGACTTCCATGACCCTGCTACCAGAGGAACCTGACCAAATTGGATCATGGTAACACATTCAGTCGCCTGAATGTGCAGGTTTCATCACGATGTTTTCCCTGACCGTATGAGCACGAAGAGGTAGACACATATCTACTTCTAAATCGACATCTTAATTTGGACTCTTTTAGGACTTAGAAGAGCCTAATTTTACACTTTTTATTTTACGTATACCTGAAAAGCATCACCAAGAATCAAGGTGGTTTTAAGTTATAATTTTTTTTATGCTACTCAGTGACAAACGAGCAGATAGCCCACCTAATGGTAAGCGATAACTGTCGCCCATAACATCCGCGATTCATACATTTAGGTCGCAGGCAACAAAATGGAGAACCATAGGTGGGTTGTCACTGTTAGGACTAAGATGAAATGCCTCACGCCTGTAATTGCAAAAATGAAATTAACATGCGAAATAAATGATCCCTTCTCTTAAAATTCCCGATTGACCAACTTCGCTTAACAAAGTTGTTTTACCTTTTTCAGGTTTCAGCTTGCAACGATGCATTCTTCGTTCCAGTATCGTGGCCTTGGCAGTGTTTCTAGGCGAGTCTGTGCCACGCTTCGACCTAGTTATGGGCCTAGTCGGATCAACTTTGACCGGCCCACTAATGTTTATTTTCCCACCTCTATTTTTCTTGCGACTGTGTTACATGAAATCTACAATAGAGCCGAAAGACAACATAAAACTGGCTGACAACAAAAATGGAGTGAACATACAAAATGGCGGACCCTCGCATGGTAATCAAAATGGCGGAACGGCAAAGTTCCCGCTCATTTTCAAGAAAAGTTACAGGACTTTTAACAATTACGACAAAATTTGTGATGATCACGCGGAGGAATATAACGTACAATGGTACGATGTATGTCTAGCTGGTATAGTGGTATTACTAGGGTTGTTTGCAACAATAATAGCGACGTATTCCAGTTGGTCCAGCACTATAAATTCAGCCATTTTCTCACCGCCATGTCTGACGAACGCGACGGCTGCAGCCAGGAGTTTTCTAGAAGTTTCTAAGTACGGATTGTAAAACTGTGATATATTCACTTGTGTAAAGGTAACTAAAGACTTTAGGAATGAATGTAGAAATATACGAATGTTTAAATACTTATAAATCTCAGAAAAAGTATTGCATAGTGAAAGTGTTAAGGAGTTAAAGGCTGGAAAAGTCATTATATATTACCTACGTAGTTTATAATACATTTGTAATATTAATTTGTTAAGAATAAGTGTTTATAGGTGTAAAGTTTGGTTTGACAAAGTATCAAGATTATTATAAAAAAAGCAACATTTTTTGCAATGATATGGCTTTTATTTATCAAATGTAGTAACAATAATTAAATAACAACACATTTTTTAATGTCAAAACTATAAAATAGACTAGGAATCGTATTTCAAATATAGATAAACAAGAAAAAATAATCCAACGTTAAAATATTATGCAACACTTACAAACACAGATCACGAAGTTGCTAAATGCATTTAGTTTTTATACTTACTTTTAATATAAGGCTTGCTTCTCACTGCTACTTTAGTGGCAGAAAGAGACAAGCCCAAATAAAGTATATACATCAGTCTTTTGGACTCTTCGACTGTTTTGCAGCACCAAATCATTAACATTATTTAAGTATCATAAAAAGTTAAAACGCTATTTTTTTTTCTAAAATAAAAATGTTTTTTTTTTTGCTTTGAGCCTGAAATCTAAGCCCTATAGAGCATTGGATTCAATTTATGCACGTGTCAAAAGGCAGGATTAATCTTATAAAAAACTACAATAATTAACAAGCATGACAATGAGGGTTTTTGCGGCTATAATAAATCTACATAAGTCCGTAAAATGACTAAAATATAGCTGGGTCTCTGTGACAGCTGTCATCGCGAGCACGCGCATAAAGTTGACAGCGTCTCATCATTTAAGTCCCGTGGGTATCAGCGAAACTATAAATATTATAAGTGTATAGCTCGGCTAGAGACAACAGCGCCGCTCTTTACAGGTAGTAAATGTTGAAACAAATTATATATGCGACTTTTTTGCATGCACAAAAATTTCTAACTTCATTTAGACGTCATATTTTCCAACTTGATAATCAATACAATTTCAACTCGATTGTGGGATCGGACGTGTATTGAGTATTCATACAAATATATGTCACAATCGCCTTACAAGAGTCGGGTCGGATTTTCCCAGCTTTTTGCTAGCTTTATTGGTAACAATAACGTATGAATCCTTGTATTTTAATGTCAACTTTATCCGAGAACAAACCATAGATGGCACTGCTGAAACGTTTTGTTGTCAAAATTAAGGCTTGTTTACGGTTGATCTTTCTTTTTCACAGCATTATTTTGACAACGGACCTAACATTGAGGTGTGCGTGTTGATGTGTTGGTGCGGGTGAGCAGGCACCGCAAAAACCCTTGTGTCTGCTTTAATATACTGCCAAATTAAGAAGTTGTGACACATTCTAATAACCTACAATAGCAGTGGACGAGGCACAATTTTTCGGTGCTAAAAACCAATATCACTAACCTGGTCTCCCGAATTCCCTCCATTTCATTTCAAGTTACTTCTTCAGTACCAAATCTTTCCCGTAGATCTTCCTTATCTCCTTCTTATCCAACTTACCCATAACATTCCTCGGCATTGTGTCCACAACCAGCATGGTCTTTGGTAACTGATAGGGAGCTAGCTTCTTCCCCAGTTCCAGTCTCAAATCTTTGAGGGTCAGCTTGGATTTCGGCTTCAGGACGACTACCACTGCGATGCTTTCGCCCAAATCTTCGTTCTCTACGCCCAAGACAGCGGCATCTTCAACCAAGTCGTGTTCCAAGGCTGCTGATTCGATTTGCAAAGCGCTGACCTTGTAACCGCCAGTCTTGATGATGTCCACGGATATCCGGCCGAGGATCCGGAAGCGGTTGTCGCTGAAGGAAGCCAGGTCGCCGGTCTTGAACCATCCGTCTTCGGTGAAGTCTGAGGACTTGAGTTCCGCTTGACGGTTCAGGTACCTACAAAATTAAATTAACTATAGTTGTTTAGGACTGTACAGACCTCATAACAGATCTTGACTGACGGACGAAAGTACTTATGTACAGACGGCCAAATAAGTGGTCTACGTATTAAATGAATTAATGAACACTACTGCATAAATACAGGTCGGTACATATTGATAGCAACAGAGAAAACAACAGGCGGCCCTATCGCTT
Organism: Blastobasis adustella; assembly: GCA_907269095.1. NCBI lineage: Eukaryota > Metazoa > Arthropoda > Insecta > Lepidoptera > Blastobasidae > Blastobasis > Blastobasis adustella. Next base: position 9,183,249 of record OU026132.1, read on the forward strand.
AAAGCGATTTCTTCCAGGCAACCTTTGGGTTGCGAAATATCAATAGGGACATGTTTATACACAAACTGAGAGCAAGCCCGTCCAGCGAAACGTTGGCATGTATTTAAAAACACTAATTAAACTATCCACACAAAAATACCGCCGCTGAAAATCTTGCCGCCAGCCCATCTTTCCAGAAAGTTTGTTTTGTTTGATATGCTAACCGTTCGACAGCCATAATATGCAGGCAGAGCTTTTACATTTTCTTTTATTCTACGAAGTGACAAACTACCTACCAGTACAACTGTACAACTCACCTGGAGAATATCCCAGGCCCCTTAAGCAGCAGTTCGCCTTCATACACATCGTTGACAGGCTCCTGGTGTCTCGTGACGACCGGCTCCTGCCACCTGGAACTCTTGGTATCCGAGAACGCGTCCTTGGGGCCGATGCTAACGCCGTTCAGGGTTATCTGGGTAGATGATAATGGGTGGTCAGCTGGTATTGGACTTATCAGATATATTTGCATAATTTCTTTGATTAAAGATATATCGGACGAATAATAATTATCAAAAAGCCAAAGATACACACGTTGAACTTATAGCACCCCTCTTTTTCATTAAAAAAAACCCCTAAGGAGGATATGAACTAAGAAAATGTTCGCAGGATTGTAATTTCAAACGTCAGGCTTTAAGGGTAGGTAGGTACCTACTGAAGTGTGAAAAAGACTATTGCTAAACTGCGTTGTCTGACTGTCTGTCGCAAGGGCTATATCTTTGGAATCGTTATATGTAGATATTTGAAATTTTCACAGAATGGTCACTATAGCTATCATAATAAAAAATATCAGAAGTAACAGATTAGATAAGTGGGGCTCCATACTGAAATATGTTACTTTGGTAGGTAACTGTGGCATTAAAATCTTGTTGATGACCTAAGAATTAATTGTATTAATGGCATATTATAATACGACCAGGATTTTTTACTTTAATCTTTAACTTTTTTAAAACTAGCCTATGGACCTCAATTAGATTGCCTATCGCGCCCACAATACTGGATCAGCGCTTACCGCTGGAAACCCGGAGACTGGTTGAAGTCTCGGGAGCCGATTGACACCCCGCGACGGTATATAATCATTTTATTATTAAGCTGGGGTCCGAAGTGGTAAGAATAAAAGATGTATGAAAAGGGTTGTGGATATATGCGAGGCGAATAATCATAAATAAATAATAGGATTATTTTCTCCTCACATTGGCTCTTATGAACTATACAAAAATAACAAGTTTTGTCAAGACAGAGCAAAGTGGCGGTCCATAGTCTCTGCCTACCCCACCTGTGGGACACAGGCGTGAGATTTATGTATGTATGATTACTAACCCGGACATCAGGCACGGGCGTCTCCACAGTGACCAGCGGTTCGGAGTCGGCCCCAACCGCCAGCCTTGCCGCGATCCCCGGCAGAGGCAACCCCACACAGCCCACGCTGCGGTTGCCCACCGGCTGGTAGGGATTGCTGAGAGCCATCCCAGCTTCTGACATTCCGTAGCGTTCGAGGAGACGATGGCCGGAGATCTGAGAGAGATATTATATAACCTAAGTTTATTTAGACTCAAATATTATCTAAACTACAAAACCGATTTTAATGAAACAAAACTGAGAACCATCTCGAATAAATTGCCTTTCAAATAGATAAAACCGCATCTAAATCGGTCCATCCGTATGGAAGCTGCGATACCACAGACAGATACACAAAGCCACAGATACACACGTCAAACTTATAACACCTCTCTTTTCGTCAGGGGTTAAAAACAAAGTCTCACAACGCGTCTGTCTGTCTGTTCGCGATAAACTTAAAATCATGCGGTTTTCACCAATAGACAGAGTAAATGAGGTAGGTTTAGGTGTGTAATTTGACCCGGGCAAAGCCGGGGCGTGTTGCTAGGATACCAAAAAACATTGTTTACTGACCTCCTCCCACCGATGGAACAGCGTATCTGGCAACGAAGCCGACCCGGCCACCATAAGCCTCATCCTGGTCGAGAGAGCATCCCTCACGTACTGAGCTGTGCGAGGCGCAGCAAACATGGTCGCGTGAGCCGCAGCCAGTCTCGAGTACATGGAGGGTACACCGTGGAACACCGTCACTTTGGCCTCTTCCCTCTCCCCCATGCCCAGGAGACGCGCCCAGACCGTGTGCGGAGCGAATGTGGGCAGCATGCGGATTCTGGGGGCGTGGAATTAGACCAGAAATTAAAGTTCCAGCCGTTACACCTGGACGATGTAGGATTTAGGAAATCACAACAGATTGGCTAAATATAAAATTATTCAGAATAGATCGTGCTGAGTTTCGTCGCAATATGTTTTGCGAATATCGTCGCTCTAACCCAGTCTGGCTACAGGACATCTTCTATGCCTACATAGTATAAAACGAAGTCGCTTCCCACCGTCTGTCCCTATGTATCTATGTATGTAACCTTAGATCTTTTATACTACTAAACGGATTTTAATACGGTTTTACAAGAGGAAAGTTTATAAGCAAGAAAAAAAGGGTAGGTAGGGGTAAAGTAGGTGCTCGCGAACGAAGTCGCACCGGATCCACTATACACTATTTTTTTCAACTATAAAGTACTGGGATTATTATTCACCTTTCTTATTAGTTACAAGCCGGCGGTGTTCACATCAAGCCCCAATCCCAACCACCAATCAATCCACGCCGTGAAAGCCGCCTTAGCGTAGCATGTCGTATTCAGCCTCAGTATTTAGTAGTAAAAAAAAAGTGAGTACACTATTTTTACCCAAACGTGGTGTCTGAGTACAATAGAGCACGCCAACTTAATCCAACAGTCACGTCACCAAAGGGCAATAGTTACAGCTTTCCATCAATTGGACTGTCTGCACTATCACTGGTTTTGTATTACTTTTGTATAAAAAGAAAAATCTCCAGAAACAAATCCTTACCTAGCGCCAGCCGCCAAAGACGCGAGCATCGAGTTCAGCTGTCCATGTATATGGTGGAGAGGTAGCGTGTGCAGCACTACATCATTGACGGAGTACTGCCAGGCGGTATGCAGCGCAGCTATCTGGGTGCTGAGCATGCTGTGGCTCCAGACCACGCCTTTGGGCTTGCTAGTCGTGCCTGGGAGAGATTGTAATGTCAGGTGTGATGCGGAAAGCACAGGACCGGCCTTTGTGGAGATCTCTGGGGGAGGCCTATGCCCAGCAGTAGGTGTCTTCTGGCTGATATGATGATGATGAGTAAAAATGGATTGCCTGACAAATCATCATCGTCTGTGCGTCATTGACCAATCCTGGATTCAGCCAGCACGGCTAGCGCGAGTATGCCCGCGACACAGTTCGCGCCGAGAGAGAGCGTTTGTTTCCTTCTCTCAACACTAAGTTGAAAGAGATAGCAGTATCTATGTCGTGCTTTTGTATTTTTCTTGCTCGCTAGAGCACACTTGTTCTAAGCGTGCTGAGACAGCGTTTGTTTCCTTCTCTAAATACTTGATAAGTTGAAAAAGATAGCAGTATCTATGTCGCGTTTTAGTATTTTTCTCGCGTGCTAAACATTCTCTCAGCACGGTTAGCACAAGTGTGTATAACCGTGCTGAGAGAGCGTTTATTTCCTTCTCTAAATACTAAGTTTAAAGAGTTAACAGTGTCTATGTCGCGCCTTTTCTCGCTTATCGCGCGCGAGAGCACACTAGTGCTAACCGTACAGGGTCCGGTTAGCTTTCCTGCTCTTTCTTCTCCACTTCACGACTTCTTCAGTACCAAAGCGTAAGTCGTTGGATCTCGCATCCGACTCAGCGATATCAATCACCGCTTCTTGGGCCTCCCACAGAAAATCTTTCCTGATTCTGGCAGAGCTCACGCGGCACGTGATCAAACCAGCACAGGATAGGGATAGGTATACACATTCGTTGTGTACTCGGTCAAGTCTGCCATCCGATCTCCATGATCTTGCTATTAGGGGAACCTGACCAGATTGGATCATAGTTACACATTCAGGTTACATCACGATGTTTTCACTCACCGTAAGAGCATCGGTTAGTATTTAACTAATGTACATAACTCAAAAAAGAGTCATTGGTACATGGCCGCAGTGGAATTTGAACTCGGTAACTCTTGCTTACGAGTCTAGCTCTCGCTCGACGTTTCTATGAAACTATATTTAAAATTGAAACACGTTACATATGCAGCGACCTGTTGTCTTTGTCTTTGGTGACAAACTAATTTGCACCTGTGTGAGAATTTCTTAACATACCGATTCAAAATAGAAGTGAACTTGTTATTGCGTAGATTCGCTAAACTAATAGCTCAAGGAGAACGGTTATATGTTTCGATTTAAAAGGTGTATTTCTGTATCAAAACTATAAATAATTTCTCATCTCATAATGTGCAACACGACACTTACGTCACGTTACATACAATGGTGATTAGTCTGTTTGAGTGGTTCAGTTGGTTGACACAAACAGAACCACTCAAGCGGTCTGCCACGCAGAGGTACCGGGTTCGATTCCCGGCCGAGCAGAAATTGAAATTATGCATTTTAATTTATGTTACGGGTCTGGGTGTAGTATGTGTAATAAGAATAAGTATGTATTTAAATAAAAGTACTCATATAAGTAGTTCATCAGTTATCTAACACCCACACAAGCTTTGCTTTCTTTGGGGTAGATGGCACTATGAGAAATTGCCCAAGCATACTTATCCAAATTATCATACCCCCAACACTTACCACTGGTGTATATGATGAGGGCATCATTGTTCGCGTACCAAGCATTCGTCTTCCCCACCTCAGCGATACCATCCTCCGGTTTGAGCTTCATGAACGAGCTGGCCTGATACAGCTGTGCTGTGATCTCCTTGTCTCTACTGGATATGATTATGGGTGTCGAGATTTCTTGGGCTAGTGGTCTCAGAATGGCTTCGTACTGCTGGGAGGCAATGATCAGCTGGGACATGCTGTCTGTTATGAAGTACTTTAGCATATCTGGCGGGTGCACCGGGGTTAAGGGCACGGCTGGAAGAAAGGCGATAGAAAAAGTCAGATAACCCCCCACTAAGTTTACATTTACTCAAATATTTTCTAAACTACTGAACCAATTTTAATGAGACAAAGCTAAGAATCGTCTCGAATAAACTGGCGATCACACAGAGAAAATTGCATCCAAATCGGTAAATAAAAAAATCAGATTTTGAAAATTCTTTCACTATTAGGAACACACATTATTCCCGATTGACTTAGGCCATTTTTTATCCCAGGAAAATAATAGGTTCCCCGTTTATTGTTTACAGAAATCAGCAATGTGCGCGAGTAAGATGCTGAGAACGGCTAGCTTTAAATAAATGTATGTACTGTGAGGCTGTGACCAGCATCTGTGAGAGTGAGATTAGCTATCTTTGGATTGGCATTGAAATAAATGGGACCCAAAGTTATATCAAGCATGACAAAGCCTGCTATACTTTCATCCCACATGTTATCGGATTTATTACCACAGTTAGTATTGTTTTTACCTCAATATTTGGACACATTGCATGCGTCATGGTCACGAGTAGACTTGATGGTTGAGTGTAGTGAATACCCACAAAAATCTTAAAACCTATAACTGAGAGGCCAGATTCGCCCCTCGCAGCCCATTACAAGGTACGAGTTTAAAAATCCTTAATCAATAGGTGGGAGTTGCTCTAGATTGCTCATGCCTTACCAATGTTGCCAGTCATCCAAATGGCCCACTGTGCGATAACGTGTGATGCATCGTTGCTGCACATGTAGCTAATTGTTCGCTCGGATTCACCCACTGTGAAGAGAATATTCAATATTATCTGATGTGACTGAAATGGGATTTAGTAAAATAAAAAATTTAAGATGGCTTGCTTCTATGAAATAAAAAATTATTATTATTTTCAAAACAGACAGGCAGTTGGAATAACTGATATGTCTGTATCTCTGTATTGCGATATGAATTATCATTGTTTTAAAGCCTAAGTTGACCTCAGCTCACTATAATATTAATATAAACAATTTTAAACATACACAGCTTTGCAGCAATTTCCATGCTAAGTTCAGCTGCGGCCTGGTAAAGCCCTGCGTAAGTATAAATGCCGAAGTCATCTTGGAGTGCCACCTGGTTCGGGAACAGTAAGGCTCTACGGAACACGGGCACCACACCACCTGCGGATTATACAAGATTAAACTCCAGATCTACAACGAGATACGAAGAGATTCATGATCTAAGACAAACTTGCAACAATATACTTATGCAACTCAGAGATATACTTACAAAAACTACTAAAGATAACTCAACATGATAAAAATATACATACTTATGTATAATGAAGGTTATAAAAATTGATTTTAATATTCTGAAAATAACTTTAGAGTTCTATTAGTTATCTGTATACTTACCAGCAACTATGTCCTGATTATAGGAATTTAGGAGGGCAGTATTTGTCTCTTCTTTTAACAAAACTTTATTTGTAACTGACCTAACACCAACATAACATGTAGGCCTACGAAAATACCTCTCAAATATGCGTAGTGAGCGACTTGTTAGTACCATTATAATTTAACAATTATGTAAACAAATGTCTTCAAAAAAATGTTTTTCGATAGAATTTATACAGCATAACTAGCCAGGAGTAATTTTTTCTATGATAACTTCCCACAAAAATATCAATTTTTCGCAAAGTCCGGTCCGCAGAGATTTTTTTGACTTGATTGACAGTTGATGATTGACAGACATTTTTGTTTATGCAAACAGCTGACTGAGATGATTGACAGTATTTGAATGCACTTGCTTGCTTATTTGGGGCTACCTGTAAAAAATTTTAATTATTACAATTTTTGGTAAAAATTGTTGCATATTTATTTGCTTGCGTAAATACGATTAAGTCTTCTAGGATCGCTGTGTACTGTAGCATGTGTGCTCGGGCAGGCCCTAGGTTAGGACGGATCCCAAGACAAGAAAGCGTTCGGAGGCCTCATGTCTGGAGGGGCTTTAGGTTAAGTAGGCTTCCGGGTGAGGTTGCTGCTCCCATAGGGCAGCCGGGGCTTAATCAGTTAAGTAGGTTGAAACATGTAGGAAGAAGGTCGGTAAGCTTGGATAGTTCGGAGTAAGCAGGACTTAGGTTTTTAGCCTGTCTCTATGAGCACACATAGCACTGGCTAGGCAGGAATTCAAATGGGTTACATTTGAATGAGATGTAAGGTGTCTTTTGTATTTTATATGATTCTTCAGTATGCTTTCACGAATATAACTTCAATTACAAGTTACCAGTTCTTTTTAAAGCCCCTAGATTCCCGAGTGTTACAGTACACTTAATCCCATTTTTTACATCCGAATAAAATAAAATGGAAAATGAACATTCAAGGGTTTGCCGGAATTTCACAAAATCTGAAATGAAATTTCGATAATTTATTTATCTAAAAATATTTCACATCAAGTAACTCAGTTATTATTTAGATTCTATTAGGCAATTTTTACAACTTAGAAAAAAATAGTTTACAAGTTAACCGGAATTTGAGGAAATTTACAAACACGGCAATAAAATAATTTAGACAGTCACTCAATCCATTGATTGATTTATTGACAGTATTATTTCGATGGATTGGATTGACTCAGTGATACCAGACCGTGGGCAATTGCCCACGCCATTAGCTATTTTAAGATTTTTTTTAAAAAGGGCATGGAAGGCGGAATGGTCTCGGTACCTGCGAAATATGGGCAATTTAAAAAAAATTGCCACTTTATGCGAAATTCGATACTCCTACGGTGTTTCGCGGTTCACAACAGACTAACTTCACATTGGAGACATAGACAAAATTTCTTTATAGGGCGAGTTTTTGAAAAATTAATATTAATCTTGGTAAAAAGGGTGTCAATGTACAACATGTCCCCTATACGTTAATCAACAGACACTTCGGTTGTGTATTTATCTCGTAAACTGTCTAAACCAATTAGGTACAATTTTCAAGACCCGATTAATATAATTGCCCTTCAATTGCAATTAATATTATTCGATGGCTATATCAATATTTAATAAAATTCCACTGGCAATTAAAGAACAGCCCATAAACAAATTTAAAAAGGAGGTGTATAAATGGCTATTGGAGCACTCCTTTAATTCTGTCAACGATTTTTTAGAGTTTAAGGTAGCCTAAGGTGCATGTTCATTAACACTGTACAAATTTGCATGCCTGTTAATACAGGCTGAACATGGAAAAGCCACTTTGTGATGATTATCTTAAGTAAGACCTCTCATTGTAACCATGTTTTAAGCAAATAAATATTCTATTCTAAATAAATGTTTTAACTTTTTTAAGTAAATAAGCGAGTTTCGTTGAAAAACATGAAAATGGGAGATTTTGTATCGGAAACGGCAATGTTAACAACCTGTGTGGGCAGTGATGCCAGACCGTGGGCAATTGCCCACGCCATGGGCAATTTTAGGATTTTTTTGTAAAAGGGCAAAAGGGCGGAAAGGTCTTGGAACCGGTAAAATATGGGCAATTTTGGAAAAATAGCAACTTTCAGCGAAGTTTTTGTAATGTACTTGGTAATCATATTGGAATTGTCTAGGATGCTTTAAATTGCTTAGTCAAAATTTCTTTAAAAGCTGGGAAATTTCGAAAAATTAAGATTTGTTTTTTTTGGTACAAAGGGTGCCAAGGTACAATAGGTTCACCTTTACGTTTATCAACGGCCACATCGGCTATCTATCTATCTCGTAAATTGTTTAAACCACTTACCATTTTCAAGACCCGATGAATAAATCGTTATTGTTTTAACGTGTTTTGAGTAAATGAGTGAGTTTCTTTGGAAAACATGAATATGGTTATTTTTTTTTTTTTTTTGCGCCCAACGCAAAGGGAAATGGGCACCCTCCGGTATAGCGGTTGGGAGAGAGGAGGTGAACTCTCATGTGTACCAGCCGGCCGGCCAGCTGGTTATGCACGACTCGCCAAAAAATGACCTAGGCGCATACGTACTAAACACCCCCTGGGAGCACCTGTAGCCGGAAGGGCCTTTCAGGTTTCATCGGATGCTACACCCCGTAGGGACGGGGGATGAATATGGGCGATTTAATGTCGGAAAGGGCAATTTTAACAACCTGTGTAGGCAAGTGTTCTAATCGGGTCTGGCAACACTGTGTGTGGGCAAGAGATCTGAACACGTTGGTAACACTGGATTGACTTGTGTCACTCGTATGTTGACGAAAGCAAGCAAGCAAATGCAACAACCCCTGTTTTATAGTGATTTTCTTCATTGGCGAGAACCAGTGTCCCGATTTTCGGAATTTCATTTTAATTTATTTTGTTATAAAGTTTTATGAATATACATCATCGTTTCAACCTAGTTTCGACGTTCAAGACAACCCAATGCGTATTGTATTCATATATTTTATAACCTGCCAATTCGCTTAAACAACAAGTAAGTGTCTATTTATTTAAATTATTTTCCTTGATATTTTGACGTGATCCTAATCCGTTGATTGTTTTTCTGATGATAGTGAATCCGCCGGAGAACACAGCGCAGAACGCCGAGGTTCTGTTCATCATAGAAACCACCGCCGTAGCTGGTGCTTACATCTCTGAGTTGAGAAACAACTACATTATACCTACACTAGAGTGAGTTTGCAATATTGCTTCATTTATACCTTTTTATTATAGGCTAGAATTTATAAAACTACAGTGATTCATTTGTACCTACAATCACAATTTCACACTAATGAAGGTATGTTACCAACTGAACAATATTCTACTATCACCTTCAAACTTGGGTGTGATTTGTTTTTCAAACTTTTGTTACTGTCTTCTGTTCTGTCTAACTATAAGAGCCGTACCACACATATAAAAAAGTATGGCTCACCAGAATTGCAATGTGGAAGAGGCGGGGAGGATAGGAGTGTAAGCTATTCTTTGAACAGTGCACACATGTTTATTTTGTATATTTATGCATTCTTTGTGATATTTAATAAAAATGAGTAGGTACTACCGAAGAAGATTTTGATATGGACTACCACTACCATAAGTCCAAGAAAGGGAAGTTCTGTGGGACAAATATCATGTAGATATTAAAATAAAAATTTAAAATTCCTGCATGGTGAAATCTTTGCAGTGCGGTGCTGCACCGCACCAAGTAGACCATCTTAGAGTTTGTTCAGTGTACCTAACAAACTTCACTGTCTTTACTAATTCATTAATAAAACTTTATTTCAATCTACAGATATTTCCATGGAGGCCCAATCGAAGAAGGCAGTGGAGGTGGCACCGTTTATGGCATTGTCACATACAAAGCTGCTGATTGTCTCCTTGTACCTCCGGTTTCAGCAGCAGGTCCATTCACATGCCCTCAAAGCGTGCTCGAAGAAATAGATAAAATACAGTTAGTTTCTTTTAATCATGTTTTAGTAGATTTTATAAGTGGTTTTATTCAGTTATTATAAGAGTGTCGGTGGCCTAATAGTGTAGGCGAGAGGAACAGGGTTTGAAACCGCCGATGCCATGTATTTACCAATCTCTTCTCTGTGTTTATTAAACACTAACACTGCACTTTTTGATGACTGAAATTGTATCCATGACCCAATCACTACAGGTTCCTATGTTAACAGCGTCACGGAGGTCAGATAGCAATCGCTCCACTATAATTGCCTGATCTGGCAAGTTATGGTCAAAGCAACCCTGGGTCCATGCACATGAGAGCGCAACTGGGAAATTAATCCCAAGATGATATAGGAGAGACCATTTATCGGTCCATACAAAAAATAACAAAAGGTCAAATTTATTTATTATTTATTTATTTGTTGATGCAATAGCAGCTTGAAGCTGATGCGTGGATTTCACTAGCACTTGTGTTAGTCACTTGTTTAGGCGATCCAGTCTGTTCTTGAAGACATTGACAGAGGGTGCACTTATCACATGTTCTGTTAACTTGTTCCACGCGCATACCACACGATTCGGCAGAAAGTTGTGTCTGGGGTTGGAGGCACTTGGTGATCGCAGCAGTTGCAAATTACTTACATTATTCTGAAAGTTTATTAGGACAGTTAAGCTATGAGACCATGAAAATTTGCATTATTGAAATCTAATTCTAGATATTCAATCTTCAATAACAGCCCTAATAGTAATAGCGTCCATAGGCTGCGGTGACTGCTTACCATCAAGCAGGCCGTAATCTTGTTTGCCACCCTAGTTGTACAAAAAAAGTATGAGGGCCTATGGTAATAAAAACATTCAAAATTGTCGTATTCAATTGCTTAGTCTCTTTCCATTCACACACCCATCTCTGCACCCAGATTTGTAGGCGGGCAGATGGAGAGCCGCGCCTGCATTGCGGAGGCGCTCGCGACGGCCGCGGACGCGTTCGACGACCTCGGCCGTGGGGACGTGCCGCAGCACGCGGTACTGCTGTGCTGCTCGGCACCCTATGGGGCTTATGGGGGGGGGATCGTGCCGCCAGGTGAGATAAACTAGTCAGTGAAAATTTGTCGCAGGTCGTCATACAAGCAACTCGTCATTTTAGCAACTGGTCATTTTCTTATTTTATCATAATAATAATAATTTGTTGATGCACTAGCAGCTTGAAGCTTTTGCGTGCATTTCACTAGCACTTGTGTTAGTCATTTGTTTAGGTGGTCCAGTCTGTTCTTAAAGGCATTGACAGAAGGTCCACTTATCACATGTTCTGGTAACTTGTTCCACGAGTATTCCACTATACTACACTGATATGATGATGATGATTACCAAGGAAGGTACACGGATGGACGGTCCATTTGATGGAAAGTGACTACCGTCGTTCAGGACATCTGCAACCTGAGGCGAGTTGATGTGGTGACGGCGTTTGAGGTACTTGTAGACATGCCTTTTAAATAACCCCTTTTGAAGAATTTTCGTCGATTCGTCGTATAAACCTTAAGTAAACATTATGTTTGTTGTTGGACTGAAATAGGAGAAACTTATGCTTAAGATTCGTGTTGACAAATTGCGAAAATGACAGTTGAGAAAGTGACGAGTTGCGTTTATTACGACTTGCGGCTAATCAGATTAGTCTGATCCTGTTAAACGTATGACTGGCGATTTTGTGGAAAGCATCACTGTTGCTACTGTTTGTGGAACGAGTGTTGCAACTGAGCGTCGACCGTTCCACAAAGTATGTATGTATGTATGTAATCTCTTTATTGCATCAATTTATAACATTACAGGAAATAAAAATACAGTTTATAATGCAAAGAAGTATTACTTGTTGAAACTCGTGCCTTTAATATTTTGGTAAACAGCTAATTCGTTCATTCAACAACATTGTCTGTACAAAATATAGTATGTATAGAGTGGTTTGAAAGGTAAAGGTGGAGACAAACCAAAAGGTCCGTTCAAACTAACGCGTTCAGCCTGCGTTCGCGGTAGCGATCACGGAGTTGTACTCGCCGCCAACACACATACATTGCAAGCGATAACAATTGATCGACCGCAAACCAACACATTGGTTTGACTGAAGCTAGACCTAATTAGAGCAATACATTTGTATCGATTTCTTGCCCTCTGTGGTGAGGCCCTGTATTCTGTGTTTTCTGTACGTATGAATTAATAGTCATTATAATAATAAATTTCTTTATTTCGGACTCGTGGTCCATAGGTACAACAGTACTTAAGAGTAAATAATAAAAAATACGATGAAATATTAAAATGAGATAAAATAATAATTTCAGTTTGTAACAAGTCACAAAGTGTTCTTAGCATGCTATGGTCAGCCAACGTTTGTACATACACGTAGGTAGTGTGTAATCTGTCTGCCAGTTCTCTTATAATATAATTCCTACACTCGCCAACCCTGGACAGAAATGAAGCAACACACTTCCTCAGAATGGCATTAAATGTGTCCAGTCGTGCTTCTGCGAACATTCCAGATGCACTACAGTGGTATTATAATCCTTTAGGTACCTGTAAATATTTTTATACTGAACCCGGATGCCGTTCAGGGAAGCGATCGTGAATTATATATCAGTATATTAATAAGTAATTGTTACAAATAATGAAAGCACAAACCTCAAATCACAATACCTCCCAGGCACACCAATGACCCTGGAGGCGGCTGCGCGTGCCCTGGCCTCCCGCGGGGTGCAGTCGTCGGTGGTGGCGACCCGCCGCTTGGGCGCGTTCAGTCAGCTGTTCGAGTGGCTCGGCGGTGACGTCGCGCACGCAGCGCAGAGGAACTTCTCAAAGGTATGCCGTGACCAGGGCGCCGGCACGCCGCCATTTTGATACAATTGACTTTATACCAATAGCAGCAAGGCTCTGGCTCTGCGATTGGTCCACACTCAATTGTATCAAAATGGCGGCGTGCTATTGGAGATCAGCGGTGCAGCTGCAGGTCTCCTGCCCAATGTACGTACATAAAAAAAATCATCTTGGCGTTATGTCCCGATTGTGCTCTCGTGCACGAGAGCCGTGTCGAGTCCGCCATCTGGTAATTACAGTGGAGCGACTGCCAGCTGACCTCCGTGAACCTCATAGCGGTAATCTGCCAGGAATCTGAACAGCTTCTAATAAAAAATCTCTTTCAGATCGTAAAGCGGATTCTTACTAGAATCCTTATTTAATTTGGCTTCGTATGTGCGACTACTGCCATCTGATCCTCACAACCCTTTAGGGCAAAAGCCAATTCGCTAGAGCCTCGTCCGTCTGCCAGCAGGGGGACCACATGCAGCTGAGGTTAGCTTGGTCCCTGAGATGGTGATGGTCTAGAAACCCATAACTCCCCGCAACCCAGATCTACCAACCCATCATCACAGTCCATAACAGTCCACTGCAGGACTAAGGATCTCTCTCACGAAAGGGGAGGTTATTGCCATAATTCCTTCGCTTGGCAGGCGGATTGAAGATAGCAGTGTTATAAATGTGAAAATGGAAAACGCTGCTGCCCATTTTCCAGCCTACGGAGAATAGATCTTTTGCCTCGACACCCACAAGTGTAAGGGGTTGATGCTATTCTACTCTGCCGGACACCACACGGCGAATACCCTACTTACACTTCTTCTCTCTTCTTCTTTTCAGCCATTTTCAACCACTATGGTGTAGCCCTCCTTCAATATCTTCCATCGTTGTCGGTCTTGTGCTGTTTTTAACCATTCCATACCAGCTGTTCTCTTAATGTCGTCGTACCAGCGCATCTGCTGTCTTCCCTAACTACACTACCCACCCAATTCCTGTATATTAACATATTGTTTTCTGGTGTGATATAGGACGGGCGTCACATGGTGCTGCTCCGAGGGTACAGCCTGAAGGAGCGGCCGCCCAGTCCCGCGCCGCCGCCTGTGCCCGACATACAGACCATGGCTGATGTGTACGGGTTAGTAATAATGATAGTAATATATTGCCATGGATGCCCTGTATTTCAGACGAAAAGTTACAGGTCTTATTTAAAATGAAACAATTACTAATTACACTGAACTAATCATAAAAAAAATATAATTATGTCAGATATTTTATACTACATTAACCTACAACTAACAGTAATTTCTCCGTATCTTCATATGACATCGTTTGGAGAGCTTCTTGGACAATTTTTAACAACTACTGTAACAGTTATAATGCAGACGTAATTTTCTATTTAATCTATTGTAGAGAAGCGGTCCAAGAAAACCTTGATGAGAACACATGTTTTGTGGCATTTTGAGAAATGGCGCCACTTGGCGAGTAATTTACGCACTAACTGTAGGGCTTAGCTGAAAATCAGCGCTGTGGTCTCACTGCCTACAGCATATGCTGAGCTGAGCTCTAGTTTGGCATGACATATTTTGTTTATTTTATTTTAGAAATTGCCAAATAAATATTATGTCTATGTCTATGTAAATAAATAAAACACAATTCCCTCACAGCGGCGGCCGAGGCCAGCCCCCCATCCAGCGACCCCCAGTCCCTGGCGCCGTCCCTGTGGTCCCCGCGGCGGGGGGCTTCCCCCGCGCGGCCCCGCCCCCCGCAGGTGCGGGCAGGGCCGGCTGGGGGGGTATGCCCCCCCGCCAGCCGCTATACTCGGGCAACTCGGCCTTGCTTACGCAGCTCGCACAGCCTTCGTACCCGCCGCCGCCGCCGCAGGTCAATCAGGCGCAGGTGAGTTGGAAGACATCATTTTTTTTTCAGCCGCCGACGGTATTGGACGTCGATGGATCTGTCTTAGGCGTGGTGTAAGTCTCGATGTTATCGGACGCCATGGATATCTAGGAAGTTAGTGATATGCAGTGCGCGTGGCGTTTCGGGCGTCTAAAGTATAATCATTTCTACTTTAGACGCCCGAAATATAAGTCTTTTATCATCGACTCATTAAGAAAAAGACCCCTGACGGAAAAAGAGGGTGTGACATCGCCCCAACTCCCAACATCCGAACTTACAAACATACAAACTTTTCCTCTTTTCCACTTGATGATAAGTGATCACTGCTTCCCATGGACATATGCAACACACACCATGGGGGCCGCGTAAGCATTGCCCGCCCTTAAATAAGGTGCGAGCCCACAAGGTTTTTTGAAGGATCTTTTTCATTTTAGTATAGATCTATTTGTCATCGACGGATGGTTAAATTAGCCGGTTAATTAAACGACTAGCTTGTGCAATTATTTAATTGAACGGAATTCCATATTCCATGAGCTTTGAAAATAACTTTTATTGAACGACTACTCCATGTTTACGGAGCTGCAATGGATTCGTTATTTTACAGCAGTTGTTTCTGTCAAATAGCACTACAGTATTTTGACAAGAGACTTTACATCTCAGTAGCCCCATCTGCAATCGCGAAAACACTAATTGAATAGATTAACGATCCAGCCGTTTAACTTAACGCCTAGTTTAACCATCCGGCTGCGACTTATACATATATTGTTTCCTAAAGTAAAAAGAGAAATTCTTAGATTGTAATGTTGTTTACATAACCTAGGCTTTAGGCTTAGTCTGTCTATATAAGCTTTAATAAATAAATAATAATATATGGTTTGGACAAATTCACACAGTGCCATCTAGGCACGCGGGGAGGTCCCTGTGTTCGATTCCCGGCCGAGCGGAAATTGAAATGATGAATTTTAATTTCTGTTACGGGTCTAGATTTTATATGTATAATAAGTATGTATTTAAAAGTATTTGAGTAGTTTATCAGTTATCTAGCACCCACAATACAAGCTTTACTTACTATGGGGTTATATGGCGCCGTGTGAATTCATCATCATTATCGTCCTAGCGCTTATCCCGGCCTCTGCCAGGGTCCGCTTTCCTACTCATTCTTCTCCACTTCGCCCGGTCTTCGGCATCGCGTCGCAGGCCGTTGGCTCTCGCATTTGACTCAGCGATGTCCATCCATCGCTTCTTCGGTCGATGACAGGGCCGCTGTGTGAATTGTCCAAGCATATTTAAGAAAGGTAGGGCATACCGGGATATCCCGTTCGAATTGGAGCCGCCCGACTAGGGAAGGAGGTACTTACCTTACAGAATACCGCAGCTAAACAATTCTACCGGTGAGTAAGGTCTCCAGTGCTCCATGGGGGGGGATTTGGGGAACCGTGGCTTTGATAGTGGAGGAGCATTTGCCTTTTTGCTGCCAGAGCAACGTGTTGTAGAGGTGGGCAACGCATTGGCGTGTAGGGAACCTTCCTACACTTAGGTGTTATATCATACACCCCAGTGAAAACACAAATAATTGGTTCACTTAAAACCTTAACCAAAATATAATAAAATATCGATTTACATATTTTCACTTACACCTTGTACGAGCCACGCACGTACAAATCATGAACGCAACGTCGGCGTTTACGCCAATCCATTAGTTTTGGCGCATCGCCACGTTAGTTCGTATTTGTCCATCAGCAACGACGCGCGTACTCATATCAAATCATTTTATCATTATCAATCTATCAATTTAGCATTACTTTATCACTTATCAATAAATATCTTTAAAGACACTATCCTAGTTATCAAATCATCAACCCACCCCCAACATTGGTCCTTCGAGCATACGTTAAGCGGGATCATTACGCGAGTGCAGTGAACTTGTGAACTGTAATTGTGTCAGTGTTTCCGGCTTAGCGACCACGTGGATTTTACAACCCATCCTGAATCACCACAGCGCACAGGGGTAGCAGCAAGGCAAACGGTCAAATCATTATCAGGCTCCTGTGCAAGTCATCTTATCAAGTAAGAATTTTCCAATTTATCTAAAGATGTCCAGCATCAACGATATCTTAGCAACTCAAGAACAAATTATCAATGCTATAGAGCAGACATACAGGAATTTTAAGAAGGATAGTGCCGAGAGGAAAACTGCCGACTATATTCGCCGTTTAGTCGACAACTTAGATGCCTATTGGACTGAATTCCATTCCAATCACAGCAAAGTAATGTCCTTTGAGGACAAATCTAATATATATTTTACAAAGGATTTGTACGATCAATCAAAATCAAACTATTATCGGTATCGCGAAATCATTGCAGCTTATCAACCGACTGAAAGGCCGCGTACTCCTGTGCTGAAGCCTCCCACGTTCCTGCCTAGCCAGGGTACGTCGCAACAGCCTTCGGAGTCGAAAGCATCTAGTAGTAAGAATGATGAAATGCTTCGGAGGCAGGCCAGTAATTTTAAAGCATTTAGAAGGTCTGTGGCTAACTTAAACTTGGATCTTGTCTCGGACCATTGAGTTTTTTAAATCAACAACGACAAGACGAAGCGACGGCTCTTACGAAGTTAGACTACCACTAAAACCAGATTATCAAGAAAAAATAGGCGAATCAAGATCAAAATCAATTGCCCGACTTTATCAAATTGAAAGAAAGTTAAGTAGAGACGTAAATGTAGCCAACATGTATAAATCATTTATAAGCGAATATTTTGAAATGGGACATATGAAGCGCGCGGACGACGACCGTAACACGAAACCTCACTGCTATTTACCGCATCATTGCGTATTAAGAGCCGACTCCACCACGACGAAGTTGAGAGTTGTATTCGACGGATCTAGCCCAACATCATCGGGTTCAAGTTTGAATGACGTCATGTACAAGGGGCCCAATTTACAGCAGGACCTTCAAAGCCTTTTAATTAAATGGAGACAGTATAAATACGGTTTCACCGCGGACATTGAAAAAATGTACCGCATGATTTGGTTACATCCGGACGATCAAGCTTTGCAAATGATCTTATGGCGAAATCACTCCTCAGAACCAGTTCGCGAATATCAGTTAGCGACCGTCACGTATGGAACAAAAGCCGCGCCGTTCCTTGCAATGATGGTATTAAAGCAATTGGCACAAGAAGAAATGGGTAAATATCACAACAACGCAGCATCCGAAATTCTAGATCAGTCTTTCTATATGGATGATCTCGTGCACGGAGCTCATTCTGAAGAAGACGCAATGCAACTGAAGAGTGAGATGATCAAACTTTTGAAATCCGGAGGATTTAATTTACGCAAATGGAAATCAAATCTATCAGAATTGTCAGATGAACATAGCAATCCACAAAACCATTTTGATTTTAAACACGCAGAGTCAACGAAGACGCTAGGCATCAAGTGGAACCCTAGCGATGACTCATTCATCTTTAACTACATCCTACCTGGTCCAACCCTGAACAAAGCTACTAAAAGATCTTTACTATCAGATATATCCAAACTTTATGATCCACTAGGTTTTCTTACTCCTATTTCAACCAAGTTAAAAATAATGTTCCAAAAGGTGTGGCAAGCAAACATTGGATGGGATGATTTAATCTCAAGTGAGATTTATAATGAATGGGAGACTATCAGAACAGATTTAATCACTATCAAAAGCTACGAAATTCCGAGATGGATCCAAACCAATGAAAATCAAAATATCGAGTTGCATGGCTTTTGTGACGCTAGCACAAAAGCATACGCATGTGTCGTATACTGTAAGACCAGCGACGACAAGCCTCCGGTACTCGTTGCGGGAAAATCTAAAGTAGTTTCCTTGAGTAAAAAGATGTCAATACCTCGTCTAGAACTATGTGGTGCCCAATTACTTACCAAATTAATAGTTAAGATCATAGAATGCTTAAACAACTACAACATAAAGGTATGCAGCTGGACGGACTCTATGGCGGTCTTAGGTTGGCTCAATGGCGAAGCGGATAAATGGAAACCATTCGTAGCTAACCGAGTGAGTCAAATAACAATATCAATCCCCCCAGAATGCTGGCGGTATGTCAAATCTGAAGAGAATCCAGCGGATTGCGCTAGTCGTGGTTTAAATCCGTCCGATTTGCAGAAAACATCATTATGGTGGAACGGACCATCTTGGATTCGAACCCATGGTCTTAGCATAGAAGTCGAACAACCTAACTACTGCACCACAGAGGAATTGAAACAATGTAAACAAGTGACGGCCGCGCAGATATCAAATAACAACAATGAAATCGTACATAACTTATTAAATAAATGTAGCTCGCTATCCAAGGCGACTCGAATTTTAGCTTGGATGTACAGATTTATTTATAGAAAGGAGAAGCAAAATTACTTATCATTGAGAGAGCTGAAATTATCCAAAGATCATATCATAAAGCAAGTACAGTTGGAACATTTGTCAGACGAAATATGTAGTTTACGGAGCAAAGCACCCATCAGCAGTAAAAGCAAAATAGCTAACTTAAATCCGATTTTAGATGAGAACGGTATTCTTCGTGTCGGCGGGAGGCTGCGACATGCTAATATCAGCCCGGAAATGAAAAATCCCATCATTATCCCGAATCACACCAGGTTATCAGACCTTATCATTGATCAAGCACATGCCCTTACATATCATGGTGGAGCAAAATTAACCACCGCTTTTATCAGACAAAAGTATTGGCTCTCAGGAGGAATCAGAGTCACTAAGAACAGGTTACGCAACTGTGTAACATGTAAAAAACATAATCCTATGCAGCAACATCAAATTATGGGAGATTTGCCATCGGCCAGAGTAAATCAATCTAGACCTTTCTATCACACCGGCGTAGATTACACTGGCCATGTGATGGTTAAGGCCAGCAAGGGCCGTGGAATCAAGAGTACGAAAGGGTACGTCGCTGTGTTCGTTTGTATGGCCACCAAAGCCGTACACTTAGAACTCGTATCAGATTTAACATCATCTGCATTTCTAGCTGCTCTCCGCAGAATGGCCTCGAGAAGAGGGGTTCCAGGACACATATACAGCGATCAAGGTACAAACTTCATAGGTGCAAATAATGTTCTACAGCATCAATATCAAGAATTGCAATCGAATGATCAGTTCATGAATGAGATAACAGACATGGGAATCGAGTGGCATTTCAACGCACCATCTTGGCCTTCAGCTGGTGGCCTGTGGGAAGCTGCCGTGAAGAGCCTGAAGTATCACTTGAAACGTGTAATCGGAGAACAAATGCTCACGTTTGAGGAGTACAGCACGTTACTGGCTCAACTAGAGGCGTGTTTGAATTCTCGCCCTCTGTGTCCTCTAACCGAAGATCCTGAAGACTTAGATGTCTTAACACCATCACATTTTTTAGCAAGCGGTCCAATTTTAACTTTTGTGGAAACAGAAACCGATTTAAGAACCAGATGGCAGCTAACTCAGAAAATCTTTAAAGATATTTGGCACCGATGGAACAGCGAATATCTTACGCAATTATCAGTAAGGAGCAAGTGGCAACGTCAGCAGAAAAATATAGATATCGACGACATTGTAATCATTCACGACAACAATCTACCACCCGGCAAGTGGAGTATGGGTCGGGTGGTCAACTTACACCCGGGGGGCGACGGCCATGTTCGCGTCGTCACTCTTAAAACGAAAAACGGTCTCATGAAGCGACCGATCGTTAAACTATCAATATTGCCCATCAAATGTGAAAATCAATCACACACAAGCAAGTTAGAAACCTCTCAAGAAGAAAGCAAAGTCCAGTCAAAGTCGCCCAAAAAACACTCTTTCCTAACCCTAGCAATGACATTATTATATTTTATGTCAATTTTGTCACCGGCACAATGCCTATATAACATATCATCTTTACCAAACAATAATAGCCTTTACTTCGATCGTATTACAGACATGCACTTGATCCATGACTATTGGCGTCTTGTTGTATATTACGACACATATCCATACCAAGAAGGTAATGTGGCGTTAAAAAAGTATTTAAAATATCTAAATAACTTATGCACGACTATCAAAGATAATTCCCACTGTGCCGAATTATTATCTCAACTTCGTCACGGCAGTGAAGACCTAGACAACAACAACAACATGTTAAGATCGCAGTATGTAGCACAGTCCATATCAAATCGCCGCCGCCGCCGAGGTCTAATAAACGGTGTCGGATACCTAGCAAATAATCTTTTTGGAGTATTGGATCAACATTTCGCAGAGCAATACGAAAAAGACATAAATATCATCAAGGTGAACGAAAATCATTTAGCAGCCCTATTGAAAAATCAAACATCAGTTGTCGAAGCGCAATATAACTTCATGAAGAGAAACGAGGAATATATGGAAAACCATCATAAACTTATCAATAAAAAACTGGTCAGCATTCAAGAGACAATAAATTCCCTGAAAAGTGGCATTGAAAACACGACTGTATTGAATGATTTTACCATGTCAGCATTAATTGCCAACAATATCCTATACGACTTAAGAAAAATACAAGAAACTCTGATCGATGCGATAAGCAATATTTATAATGGAAAATACAACTTTCATTTGTTCTCACCACAACAACTGAAAACACAACTTCTATTTATATCAGCTAATCTTCCCAAAGATTTATCAGTACCAATAGAAAAGATGGATTTAAGTGAATTATATAATTTATTAAAAGTACGAGCAAGAATATCGGAACGCTACTTAATCATAGAAATCAAGATTCCATTAATAAGTCGAGACATTTACGAAGTATCAAAAATTATACCTATCCCACACATTGTAAACCACCAAACAATTACCACAGTACCTATATCAGAATATGTTGCGATCAATTTAAATAAAGATACACTTATACCAATGACGGAACACGATGTGAAATCCTGTACTCATCAGCATCCAGATATTATTTTATGTTATCTCACAAGCCCTATTTTTTATATGAAGAATGACCTAAGCGTGTGCAAAACAAATCTTATGACGAGATCATGCACAAAAGTATCTAATCCTTGTACAAACACATGGATATATCTACATAAAATAAACACATTTATTTACGCCTGCTGCGACGAGTGCCAGATAAAACTACTCTGTGGAAATCAAGTTACCGTAATAAGACTCCTCCCCAATGTCGGACTATTCACCGTAAGCGAAGGATGCGTCATAAAGTCAGCCGATTACTTTATTTACTCGCATAAACCTCAAATGACCCAGTTACAGACGAAAGCGAGTATTGAAATTCCTCAAATTTCACCTCTAAATAACATCATCAACATACCTCTATCATCTACAAATTCGTCTGAGATAGCGATAGCTTACAAGCGGCATAATAAGGAACAGCTAAAAGAAATAAGAGCGGGATTAGAATCCCTTCAGAGAGAAGAACCATTTATAGAGAGGGTGTCATATCATGATATCCATCACTACACTAGTATCTACGTGATCCTCGCCGTAGTGATCATACTAGCAGCAGCAGTGGCGTGGAGGCTCCGGCGGGTGCGGGGCGGCGCGGGAGAGGCGACCGGCGCGGGAGAGGCGACCGGCGCGAGCGCGCCTGCCCGCGGCGGACGAGCCGCGGCCGGCGCGCGCGCCGCTATCACCGAGTGTTGTGAAAGTGTTAGTGATCAATGCGAAAGTGCTCAAAATAATTGTGTCAGTGAAAAACAAGACAAAGCAGTGTCCCCTATATATAGTGCGGTCCATTTTAATCGCGAAGTGTAAATATCTTAGTTTAAATTAAAAATGCCCATCATCCATGTAAATCATCATTAACCCTTAACTTAGCATATTAATAATTGTGTGATCATCTTGTTAGCATATATTCATTTAACAATCATTTAATAATCATTGCTCATCTTCTCGGCCCGGGAGCATGTACGAGCCACGCACGTACAAATCATGAACGCAACGTCGGCGTTTACGCCAATCCATTAGTTTTGGCGCATCGCCACGTTAGTTCGTATTTGTCCATCAGCAACGACGCGCGTACTCATATCAAATCATTTTATCATTATCAATCTATCAATTTAGCATTACTTTATCACTTATCAATAAATATCTTTAAAGACACTATCCTAGTTATCAAATCATCAACCCACCCCCAACACACCTTGACACTTAATATAGCTAAATATAATATTTATCATCAATATCTAATAAAATACATTATTTATAATGCAATATTTATGTCAACACACTCGTGATGAGTATCAGTTTATCGATATCAATAATATCGACCATCACTCCATCACTACTCCGCGCAACACATTACGTGTATTCACCAGTCTTTTTATTTTTTTTTGCATGGAATCAACAGCTCTTAAAGCTTTTACATCAGATATTCGTAAATAACAAAAAGCCAATAACAGATTCTTACTCTGTAGAAGAGATTCTGTCTGGACAAATTCACGGCGTTGTGTCCACGCATATTTACTTTAGATTTTGTGTTGCATACCCTTGCTTGTACTTACCATCGTGTTTGTTTAAGACTTTATTTTCTTTAAACTTTATTCTTCCTTCCAAAACTATAACTGTGCTGTGCCTGTGCTTGTCTACCACTGCTGTGCCTTCTATATTGTGTATCTGGGAATATTATATATACCTACATCATAGCCGTGAGTCGTGTTATTTGTTAACATTCCACACAACACACATTAAAATAATAGGTAACGGGGCTGGTACCTACATTAAGAGTCCATGATACTGTACCCCGCCTGTACCTATAGATACTCTTGGTGTTGCTAATGTCTATAGGCTGTGGTGACAACTTTCCATCAGGTGGCCCGCTTGCCTGTTTGCCTACCGTATGATATAAAAACATATTTATTTATTTATTCATTCGTTCCCCAGCGCCTGCCCAGCATGGTGGGCGCGGGGCAGCCGCCGGTGGGCGGCGCGGCGCCCCCGCAGCGGCAGTACATCTGGAGCGGCGTGCTCGAGTGGATCGAGAAGGGGAAGGGCCCGGGCGACCAGCAGAAGGTCACCAAGATGCTGCCCTGTCAGGTGAGTGGGGGGGGAAACCCGCTTGTCGGGCGTAACACTAATGAGGAAAGAAAAATTTAAACCGACGACAGTCCAACACAATAACCTAGGCCATCATTTGACTGCCTTCGTTTCCGGTGATAAATGGAGGTGCCGCGAGGTTGGAACATGCTTGACTACAACAGCTCTTTTCCCTTGTCCTCGAAAGAGCCCAGATAAAAAATGAAAACAATCTTGGCGTAAATGTCCAAGTTATGCTCTCGCGCACGAGGGCCCGGGGTCTGCCTTGACCATGATCCAGGATTTAGCAGATCAGGTAATAACAGTGGAGCTACTGTCATTTGTCCTTCGTGACCCGCTACCAGGGGAACCTGACCTGATTGGGTTATGGTTACACACGTTTCATCACGATGTTTACCCTCACCAAGAGCATCGGTTAGTATTCAACTAATGTACATAACTCAGAAAAGAGTCATTGGTATATCGCCGCAGTGGGATTCCGGTAGCTCTCGCTTACGAATCGGATACTGTTACCACTCGGCTACCGACGTGTCTAGATATTCTTTTAATATTATTACTGTTACTATAGAGAGTCACAAACTTATCTGATCCGGTGGCCAATACTGGAACTAATTGACGCCATTTTGAATTATCATGTCAATGTCAGCAACAGCGACACTACAGATAAGTTTGTGACAAATTAATATGAACCATATTATGAAACACAAATGTGGCCTTTTTAGACCCCCTGTTCTTTAGTTTTGACGTACTGTTCGAGGTGGTCTCTGCCCACGCCTACGGGAGAAAGGCGTGACATTATATGTATATTCTCTAGACTACTCTAGAGGAACACACTAGAATATTGGGCATGTTATAGGCTTGACCACCCCATTCTTATATATTGCAAACAGATACAGATCACATAGATATACCTGACACAACGGCACTACTCTTAAATCTTATTTTTATATAAGAGCCTGTTGTGTTGTATAGTTTTATCAATAACAATTTAAATTGCAGTGATATAAACGTATCAGCATTAGCTGCTAGTGTATCCATCAATATTAATAATAATTATCATATTTCTTTCTTCATTCTCGTCAGGTTTCGGCTAATTCCAAGGACATCGAGCCGGAGCTGAAGGTGGACACGTGGCCCAGCACCCTCCTGATGCAGCTGATGCCTAAACAACTGATCAGCAACATCGGGGGCCAGTACCTTAAGGACAGCAAGTCGGTTTTATTCCATCTGCAGCCCAACGAGGCGTTGGACGCCTTGACCAAAGTCATGGTGAATGGGTTTGTGAGTATTATCATCATTATTGTCTTTATTCAAGTTTATTAAAAAAAAAGTATTTATGTAGTATATCAGTAATCTAGCACCCATAGCACAACCTTTGATTAGTTTGGGGCTAGATGGCGTCGTGTGAATCTGTCCACGTTCCTTTATTATTTATTTATTTAAGTAACAGTGACTCAATTTGTTAGTATTATCACGCCTTACTTACTAATGTTAGTAACGAGGTGAAATTTTATACCTATTGTTGCGAGCCACCTGGAGGTGTCCGCATCTATTTATAAATACACAGTATTGCCATAGGCTATATATTAATATACTGTATCTAGCTGTACCTGTGTGTGTGTACCTGTATTACTGTATATACCTGGGGCTTTTTCCCTAAAAAATTGGATTCTCTCCCAAGACCGAGACCGAGAATGCAAACGTTCTCTAAAATGGAAAAATATAGAAAAATGTTTTAAACTATCGCGGTTATTATCACACATTTTAAGGGTATTTTTCGGGTTTCCTACCGCGTAGCTTTGTTGGCGAGTAGCCCGATATTTTGACGCAGTTGCATGCATCATGGTCACGGGACGACTAGTCAGGGTCAGTCGACAAAGGTACGCGGTAGGAAACCCGAAATATACCCTTAAAATGATATAAAATATTTGACAGCAGCATTCATAGACGCCTACATGCGATTTTATGTGACCTAAATACGACACCAAGCGCCTAATTCTCGCGCTGTGACATCTGGAATTCGGTATTTTTTCCGGCCACATATCTCCATTCATAATGACATTGAAATGTCTATTGCAGGCAAACAATATTTTTTCAACTATCTTCGACAGTCGTATATTGTTAAAGATAAGTGACGTTTTAATATAGTTTTTAGGCTTAAGAAAATGTCGAATTTGAAATGTCACTGCGCGAGAATCGCCCCCCTGACATTTTACTTTACTTATAGCAGTATTTCTCTGCACGTTCCTGATTCGACATCGGGTTGGCAAATTATGGATTTTCTATTGTTGTTTTCTTGACACTCAAATAACTACTATTCAACTCTTGTATCATCCAAAATGTACCCGAAATGCAAGACTTTCATGAAGAAAATGGTCTTTGGCGGTATGAATTTAAAAAAGAGACCAGTTGAAAAGCTTTTCCGTATAATATTTAAAAGTGCCAGTCAGAATGGATGTTTATTACAATCACCACAATACGTTTGAGGAGTCGTAAAAGTTTCCTCGCCACTGCCAAGGCTACTGACGATGCTCGGAAAGCCAGAGCAAGTCTGTGGCGAGAGGAATACGCTCCTCAATCATTTGTCCCACCCGAGGAGAAACTGCCACCTTAGTATGAATTGCCCTGGCCGGTTTGGAAGTCGCTGAACTGGTTGCGTGCCCAGGTCGGCAGATCTAAAGGAAATTTGTGCAGATGGGGGTACATCAATACCACGGAAAGCGCCTGCGAATGTGGAGCCTCGCCACAGACCATGGCCCATTTGCTCGTCTGCCCGGCCTGCCCCGACTCCGGCTCGCTAGAAGATGTATTCAGTGCCTCAGATAGTGCCATCCGCGTTGCTCGATTTTGGTCTGGGAAAATATAACCTATTGAACATTGAAACGATAAGAAGAATCATAATTTTGCTTGGTTTTTAGACTGTTGGTGGTGGTTGGAAATTATTTGACCTGTCAGAATTAGCTACTTAGATCTCGACAACAGTAAAGTAGTACCTAATGTTTTGAAATGCTTGTTCCAGGCGGGCTGCGTCCACTTTTCCTCCCCCTCGCAGTGCGACATAAAAGTACTGATCCTTTTGTATACTCCTGATAAGAAAGCATACTTGGGTTTCATACCTAACAACCAGGTCACCTTCGTGGACCGGCTGCGGAAGGCAAGTATTCAAATGTAACTTAGTTTATCTATAATAATCATCTTAGCTTTAATGTCCCGATGGTGCTCATGCGCACGAGGGCCCAGGGTCCCCTTGACCATGATCCAGAGGCAGATCAGGTAATTACAGTAGAGTGATTGCCATCTGACCTCCGTGACGCTTCTACCAGGGGAATATGATCAGTTTGGATCGTGCACATTCAGTCGCCTGAATGTGCAGTTTTCATCATGTCATGTTTTCCCTCAACGTAAGAGCATCGGTTAGTATTCAACTAATGTCTATATAATAAGAACACGCCAAGACCGAATCACTTATTAAAAAAATATATCTCTGGATGGCAACTTATGACAAGTTTTTTAAAAGTTATAGACAGTCATAACAAACAATTTGATTTCTGTAGGATTGTTTATTTTCGTGAGTTATGAAAAATAATATTAAATAATGGGCAAAACAATTAAAAAGGAAGTGAGAGTGATAGTTTTCAGCATGATTAATAATTTAGTCAAACTCAAAGTACAAGTTCAAGCCAAATATCTGAATGTTTACAAGAAGGGCTGACAAGGACAGATTATCCCCAGATTATTGCCATATCCACATTTTATAATTTCTACTACTGTCAGTCGATTCGGACTTATCGTGGTCCTATTATAACTCATAAATAGTCACAAAGAGTACGAGTGTATGGGTAGCGCCATAGCGGCGGCCGGGCCGCCGGCCTGCTGACGTCACAGCTAGATCGCGGCAGCAATAATTTCGCGAAAAAAATGTTAACTTAAATATACTATAGCTCAGTCATTTATTGACGGATTTCGAATTTTTTTTTTACTGGCTTGTTATTTAATAATGGCAATATCGATATTAGGAAACTCCCTCATTATCTATTGAAATGTACTATTTGCGTAAATGTCTGTTTGTTTTTAAATAAAGAAAAAAGAATTTGGTTACAAATCTTAACCAAAAAAGTGACCCGTGGTGTGAATTCCCATCTGTTCTTTTCATATGACAGACTGACGAGTTCATTTTTCTGTGTGATTGGTGGTGTGTTTACATCGTTGAGAAATTGGTTTGAGACAAAGTTTATATGTCGGAGAATTTTTTAATTCAGTTTACAAAATATTGTAGTAGTAGAACTTTTCACATTGTTCAAATAGTTACTTAATAACTGGACATCGGCCATACATATAACAGAACCAATACGAAATGAAGTGATTTCTATCGATGGCATCATCTTTTCAGGTCATTCAGCAGCAGAAGATAACTCAGATAATAAACAAGCAGATGCCGACCGCCGGCCCATCCGGCGCGATGCCAGCGCAGAACATGCCAGGTAATACAAGCTTATGAGTCATTGTACCTAACCCTATCATATAATGAACAAAATAATGAATCTATAAGATGGCCCATGTGTTTTCGTACCCTGCGTGTCCAAACACTAAGTTCCATTGCAATAAACTGAAACTTCAATAATTGAAACCAGAGAGTTGTTGGCAACAGACTTAGGTAATTAGCCTGCTGATGACAGCCGCCGATAGCGCTGTTTTTGTGGTTAAGTTTGAGCCACTGTATTATAATGTTTGTCATTCATACGCTAAGAAGAAGAATGAATGAATATATTAGCATTGTCCCTCCTACCAATGTCATATCACAGTCACACAACACTAACACAACGCCTGTGTAAGAGTCTCCCGTGATATACGGTCAGTTTATTCTGTGCTAGTAATGTTATTTAGGGTAGGGTAGGTATGTAGTGTAGGATTTAAACAGCTTGTAGGTCTTCAAGCTCTATAGATCGTTTTCTTCATGCAATGTTTACTACCTGAATAAAATAACTTTTAAAAAAATGACAGTTCCTTGAGGAAAAAAAAAATAACAGTTCCTTGAGGATGCTCTGTGGAGAAGCGAGACATGTATCCAGGGTTACCGGTTAGTGTTTTGTGAATGTGGTGAGCTAGCGCACTTCTTGACTCCCTCTGGACCAGTCCCTTCTGCATTCTTCCTTAGCGGGCTGACACCACTGCAGAATCTTCTGTCCTTTCGGCGAGCTCCCTAAGTCCTGCGCCCCCTCTTCCGGTTCCTCTAGCTCGCTAAAAAGAAATGTGTGTTAGGTGGGAGCCGGTTCACTTTGTACTCTGCAACTGACTACAAAGTGAACCGGCAAGCATACTCGTACTGCCTAAGTCTCGCGAAGTTCGCCTCCGAAGACAGAAGGTCCTAAAAAATTGACTGGGCCTGCATCCTAGAGCTCATTATACACAAATGACTTCCGTCGCCTTGCCGTTGACAACGTGCCGTTCGTGTATATTGTATTGCCGTGTGCGTACGTATGAGCTCTTAACGTGTTTATTTGTGATGTGAACGTATCACGAATCATCTCTGTTATGTGACCGAGTCTCAAACATCTTATATCTATGTTGTGGTATTTTACATCAGGTGGTAGCGGCACAATGCCCGGTCTCGGGATGACGGTGGGCGGCGCTGGGGGCATGGGCGGGCTGCCCGCGCCCGCGCAGCAGATACAGCCGCCCGCGCAGCACCAGCACCAGCAGGTGAGTGGGGGGAGGGAAGGGGTACTCGATAAATGGGGATACTGTACATAGGATTGGGTTTCTACACTGGCTTACAGGCACAATACTGACTGAAAATGACTTTGAACTTAGATTTCGACACTGGCGTACAGGCATTGGCACACTACACAGCATTGGATTTCGACACTGGCGTATAAGCATGGGCACACTGTACACAGCATTAGATTTCGACACTGGTATATAGGCATGGGTACACTACACAGCATTGGATTTCGACACTGGCGTATAGGCATGGGCACACTGTACACAGCATTAGATTTCGACACTGGTATATAGGCATGGGTACACTACACAGCATTGGATTTCGACACTGGCGTATAGGCATGGGCACACTGTACACAGCATTGGATTTCGACACTGGCATATAGGCATGGGCACTCTACACAGCATTAGATTTAGACAATGGCATACAGGCATGGGCATACTACACAGCATTGGACTTCGATACTGGCATACAAACTAGTAACAGACGTTCCGTTTTGGCTGGAACCGACCAATCGTCAGGTGCAGTTGATACTAATCCTTACGTAGTATAAAATAAAGTCGCTTTTGGTACGGGGGACGTGGTCGAAGGTTAGCCCGCGCACGCATTAATCCAAAAGCAATTTTATTATGGAGTTCGTAAGGATTAATATCGACTGCAACTGACGGTTGGTCGCCTCCGGCCAAAACGAAACGTCTGTTATTAGTTACACTCATGGGCACACTGAAACACATAGACGGGCAACCTGATACACACGCATACACAAACCACAGAGCACACGAACCAGCTAAATGCTTTATGTCTTTTTCTATTGAAACGTACTTCGTCTATACTCGTATCATAATGTTGCAATGAGGGTTTTCGCGATTTCAAAATCCACGAGATGGAGCTACTGCGACGTAAGGTCTGCTGTCAAAATAAAGTCCTGCCATTGGCTGGAATAGATTCGTCATGTTACAGCAGTTGTTTCTGTCCAATAGCACGATAGAATTTTGACAACTGATCTTGCTCCTTAGTAGCGCCATCTGAAATCGTGAAATTTCTCATTACAAACTCGAAAAAATAAGGGTGTGCCCTTAAATAATACACCCTTTTATATCCAAGTTGCATAAACTACTAGGTATTACACAAATCCACTGCTTGAACGAAACACACAATGATTTCGATTTGATTTGCTTGTAACATAAAGCGATTTTAGATCAAATGTGTCCTTTAGTTGCTTTGAACCTGTTCGCCTCAAGTCGAACGGTTTTTAATTTTAATTTTCAGCTTGAAATATTTAATTGTGCATAACGCTGATTTTATCTATTCTTGAAAAACTGCTTTCGATGTTGCCAATGTAATTAAAAATACTAGATATGCCAACATAAATAAAATAATAAGTAATTAATCTAATAAATAATGAATATTCTTGCACAATTCACAAAGCTCCATCAAGCCCCAAAGTAAAGTAAGCGAAAAAGACTCGAGGCGACCCGTTCAAAAAAACCCCTGGAAAAGCACAAAACCCCTGCCATTCCCCCCCGAACATGATGGTGGGCGGCGTGGGCTGGAGTAGTGTAAAAGCCTTTCGAACAATCCCTGCCATCCTTATACCCCCCAGAACATGATGATGTCCGCGGGGCCTGGCGTGGGCGGCGTGGGCGGCGTGCCCGGCGGGCCCGGCTCTGTGGGCGGCGTGGCCAACGTGGGCGGTGGCAAGGCCGCGCGGCCTTCACAGCTAGATGGGCTGGAAGCCGCAAGGCAGCAGAACCTGGAGAAGATACAACACCTGCAACAGACTCTCGAGGCCGCGCACCAGCAGGTATGAGGGGACCTGGGCGAGATATCGATTGCTTCCTATACTTGTCAAGTTATAATGAGCCCACTTTGACAGATATCATAATTTCCTTGTGTCCACGACATAAAGTTTATTTTATATTATAAACAACCGCGCGACAGCTGTCAAAGTGGGCCTATTATATCTCGACAACTTTAACGATTCTATTGCGGCTCTCGATCAAAACTTGTGGGCTGCAATCGGCCAGGTTTACAGCGTTCGCAGTACTATCGCTCTGGCGGTACTAAATGTCTCTTATATCACTTTTTCATTGCTTAAGTCTAATCCCATTTTATTGCGAAACTCGCATGCAACTTGGCCAGACATGCAATTTCCTATATTCACCAGCTGGCGCCATCGGCGTATAAGGCCATCAAAATAACGCCGTTATATTGCTTTGGCTTTAAGCATTTAATTTCGGCCGACACGACATATTTTGACAACAAGAGCGTACGTTACGCTCCTGTGGCGCCACCTGGAGGAATTTTGATTAGCGTTAGCCCCTTGTTTGTATAACTATGACGGTATCGAGTTGTACTCGTTTCGCTGTGTTCAAACGTAATTCTACTGATATCAAATTGCGAAAGTTCATAAGGATGGATGACGGCTTCGGTGGACGTTTTTTACGCTTTCTCGCAAAAACTACTGAATGGCTTTTGAAGAAATTTGGCAGTGATGTAGCTAAAGTTTATCGCGAAGTTCTCATCAGTCATCAATCACTTGCTCAAACCGCAACCGAGTAAGATTGCGATGTATCAAGCCTTTGATAATTTAATGCTAACGCTACTCGAACTATTTAAGCGGTCGTACCCGATGAACATGAACTCGCGCGCGCACAGTAAGAAGTCACTGTCGGGAGCCATCAAAAATGCCACGGATAATTTTTTTATTCGTAAACATCGTATTCGACTACTGTTTTCGAGGCAAAAGATCTAGTCTCCGTTGGCTGGAAAATGGGCAGCAGCGGTTCCCATATATTTATATTTATAACACTGCAATCTTTTACCTGCCTGCAAAGTATGGAGATTATGACATAACCTCCCCTTTCGTGGGAGAGGCTCTAAGTCCTGCAGTGGACTGTTATGGGCTGTGATGATGACGTACAATAACTATGTTGTTTTGTCGACAGGAGTTGCAATTCAAGTCCCAGATGGACATAATGTCACACCTGCAGGCTGCGCAGCAACAGGAGTTGAGCTATAAACAGCTTGAGGTAATGTTTTTTTTTTTTTTTATTTGTTAGAGTACCAACAGCTTATAAAACGAAACTAAATACTATGACTAGACACCATTTCCTTTGATTAAACTGTTTCAATGAGCCGTTTTCAAGCGTAGCTTCTTAAAAATGCACATAGATGGCGCGCTCTAAGGACTCAAACGTAAAATCTTTTTACTATCTGGAGCTGTTGTAGTTATGACTCCGCTCTTTCTTAATTAACCTTTCGTTTTTTGTATTTACCTCATTTTACTATAGTAACGTCAAACCTCATTTTACACAAAGATTTACTCGCGATATATTTTTTTAATTTGTTTTAAATATTACTTCAAACATTAACGAAACCCCAACCTACCCCCACCGCAGGAGCAACAACGCAAACAACAACAACAGCAGTTCCAACAGCAACAGTTGCGCGGCGCAGCCGGCGCGGGCGGCGTGGGCGGTGTGTTGCCGCACGCCGCGCACGCCGCGCACGCCACGCACGCTGCGCACGCCGCACACGCAGCGCACCAGCCGAGGATCATGCGGCCGATGATGCCCTCCAACCCTGGCCTCAGGCATCTGTTGCAGCAGGTTAGTGGGTGGATGCGGAGGCTGTGATGGATGAAAATATACAGACAAATAGAGCTAACTAGTGATACCTATGTCTGAGACACTGTCTAGGATGACATTTAAATATACATAGACAAATAGTATCCTTCCTACTAGTGTCCATAGTAGTGAGCACTGAGACCCTGCGGGACTTAGCTGGATATAGACAAATAGTGCTAACTAGTGGTGCCTATAGAGCTGCCTATGTACCACATTTAAGATAAATAAATTAAAAAAAAAAGACGGGGAGGTGAGCCACATAGAAATGCAACCAATTTGAATAGGCTTGTTTATATTACACGCATCAACACTGTCTACATATATGAGTCTTTCAAAGAAAATTCTAAAAAGTGTTACTTAAGACATACTTATATCAAAAAATCCTTATTTTATAGTATAACAGGATAAGTAATAAAAAACTAATCTATTATTAGCTTTTTGAACTTCTTTTTACCAAACAATAAATAAAAAAGAAAGTGCATTTAACCACTGTCGTGTAATTTTGTTAAGCAGCCACTGACGTACGAATGACATTCGTCGGCCATCTATGTTGTATTATATTGTAGATGTGCACTTCAAGCAGATTTAGAAACAGAAATAAAAAATATAAATATAGTTCGGAAAATCATATTTCTTAATTAACAAAGTCAAACTGCCGGAAATAATCTGGCTGATTTTCAAAAATCAATTAAAAATAAAATTAAATATAGTGATTTTTTTTTCGTTTTTGGTTGTAATCACTCCTTAAGACTATTTTCAATAACTCCAATCTACTTTATTTTAACCAGCAGCGGCACATTATTTTTTAAGACTGCAAAAAACCGGACGTGAGCACGTTTGACGGCTGTAACAAATTCTGCGTCGCTTCTGCTTCAAAAACAATTAACAATTTTATGAACAAGAAACAAATGTGATAAATATATATTTTTTTTAATTTTTTTTTTTAATCATTATACACTACAACCGTGAATAACAATCTAGAAAACCGGCCATTTCAAAATGGTTGCTTTTTTGTCGCTCGCCTCTCGGCCCAATAAAGCATAAAATGAAAGCATCGTTTGCTTGTCTGGCCTCAATTATCTATCCGGAAAGACTCATGTCTCTCGTCAATCTTTATGGTGGCTCTGACGGTAGCTGCTATTTTTAGTTTAGGCGGCGCTATTAATTGGTTAATAAATTGCATAATTTTGCATTCTATGCACTTTAATGGCTGCTTGCGCCAATTGTTAAACACATTTAAGCTGATTTCTTAAACATTTCGTAAATGTGTTTAAGAATTTGGTGCAAGCGGGGCTTATGTATTGTTTATTGTTCCTATAAAGTTATTAACTGACAAAAAGCACCACAATCCTGCAAAATAATTATGTTTCGAGCCGCCATAAACATTGACGCGAGATGAGGCTCAGTAGCTTCTCATAGGTTTAGATCCACTGTCAATTGGCTTGCGAAGTCATGGCTTCTGACATAGTGCCTCATCATCCCAATGAGCTTTTCATCATTTTGCTATCGAAAAAATTTAGTTATTAGTGGAGGCTCAGTAAAGCTAAATCACGTAGTTTCTTAATAATATCATACGTCCTAATGATGCATCATATTGTAAATAACTACATATTTACGACTAATATTCTTAGCTAATACTGAAAGTGTGAAATCATCTTCTTTTCATATATTTTCTAATGGCCCTTTAATTTGGATCTATGGAAGATTATTTCACGTTTTTATTTGTAGTAATTTTAACCAGTTGGGAAACGTTTCACATTACCACCACTTTCAATTCAGATTGCTAAATTCATGTTCTTAAAGAGGGTAAAAAGTACAATTAGAAATGGTTCCAATGACTACAAGCACATTTTTTTAATTGTTTTTATTTTAATTGTATAAATAATATATCTAATTCGGTTCTGTTGTGACATTTGTAACTGAACATAAATTTTGCGGTCTGTTCCAAAATAACATCTTGTTATTAGTAACTCTCACTTCAATTCAAAAACATTTACAAACATCAACATTGCAAACTCCCGCTCGATAAAACATGCCTAACTTTTGTCTATTGGTTGCCTTTTTTCTACATAATACTTATCATGTGTTGTTTACAGTAACAGTTCGTAAATACTCCCTTATCTTCTACTCTCTTATCTCCTATTCCCTGTCTTCCTTAATCTCTTACCTGCACTCACCAGGAGCAACCAGTCCTACAACTAATAACAGACGTTCCATTTTGGCCGTTAGTTGCAGTCGATACTAATCCTTACGCAGTATTAAATAAAGCCGATTTATGGTCAGGGGGACGTGGTAGGACGACCGACCAAGGTCGGCTCGCCCGCGCATCCGAATTACTCCAAAAGCGACTTTATCTTGTACTATGTAAGGATTAGTATCGACTGTAACTGACAGTTGGTCGGCATTAGCCAAATCGGAGCGTCTGTTACTAGTATAAGGGTTGAGCCAAGCTGCCAATCGCATCTATTACGATTGACGATCGGAATTTGTCGGCTTTATTCGGCATTATTTACACTAGGGCGCCAATCTACGAGCGCTGGCCGAACCTAGCCGAGAAGTTCCGATCGTTAGTCGCAATAGAGTTGCTATGAAGCGATTGGCGTATTGGCTAGATCAGGTGCATAGTATCGAATTATGCGTTTAGTCTACATTTGACTGATTCTACATTTGACATCATAGTCTATTTTTGACTGATTCTATATTTGCCCAATTGTGCATTTGACCGATTATATTATTAACTGATTCTAAATTTGACAGTAAATCAAGAGTAGAAAACAGAATCTGGCAAAATAAAGAATCAGTCAAATGTGAAAAATAGACAATATTATGTCAAAAATAGAATCGGTCAAATGTAGACTAAACGGAATTATGCAACAATTGACCCTGCTAACCTTAACTCAACTGTCCATGTCCTAAAACCAGATCCAAGGTGTAGATCTAATGAGCATCCTCATCACACTGCGTCTGGCGATTACAGGGCATGCCATGAAAGATAAGGCCTGTCTTTCGGTAGGCCAGGGCTACTGGGGCAGATAAAAATATTTCTCCCAACTGCCCCGTTAAGCACTGGGCAGATGGAAGCGAAACATTCTGTCAAGTACAAGTTGACCTGTGGCAGGTCTCATCTTTCGTGGCACCAACTTTGTACAGTCTTTAACTTTGTAAAGTAGCTAAGCCATATAACAGCCCAGAATGACCTGAACGACTAAGATAATTCAAACCCTATTTCCACCACGAAGTCTGTTTCGACATGGGCACAGTTAATGACGAATATCATTATGTATCATTTTAGAATATCATTTTTCTTGGTCAGCACGGCTAGCAGAAGTGTGCGCGCGAAAGCGACAAACGTGATATAGATATGCTATCCTATCTGTTTAATCTTACTATTCAGAGAATGAAATAAAGACAGTCTCGCGGCGCGAGCTATGTCGTTGTCGCGGGCACACTTTTCCTTGCCGTGCTGCTCAGATCATTCTGAACAGTCAGCTTAAACAGCTAGAAGTGTCGGTGGTAAATAGCTCGTATTTACGAGACGACGCTCTTCAAAGCCGAACTAGCCGACGTGCATTTACCGCCGACACCTGTATTTCTTATGGTAGCCACTCACCATCATGTCGCTTGATCCAATGGCATGATAAAAATAGGTATGACAAAGCCAAACTGACCGTGTGGTGGGAAAAATTTTGGAAGGACATGCCACTTGACGGTGTGTAGGGAAGTTTAGCTTGATCAAGCTTATTTGATCATGCCACTGTATCAAGCTGTAGTGAAAAAGAAGAAAAGTAGGGTAACTCCGAACAAGGTACTTCGGGCGGCTTGTGTGTGTGAGCTCTGTACCTATGCACGCACACATTCAATACAAGTCAATGTACAACATGGAGTTCTTTAAGAAAGTGGTGAAAAGGAATTTTAC
Source organism: Blastobasis adustella (assembly GCA_907269095.1). Lineage (NCBI taxonomy): Eukaryota > Metazoa > Arthropoda > Insecta > Lepidoptera > Blastobasidae > Blastobasis > Blastobasis adustella. The sequence goes on from OU026132.1 coordinate 9,220,655, forward strand.
GGGGAACGCGTGGGTGATACCCCTAACATTTCAAACGTCCATGGGCTGCGGTGACTGCGTACCATCAGAGGGCATACCATTAGCTTTAATAGCAGGACCTAAACATAACTGCCCTGCTTAGAACGGGCAGTTCTGTTTAGGTCCTCCTAAGCCGTAAGCTTGTTAGCCAACTTAGTGGTATAAAAAAATCCTACTTTTCTTCTTTTTACTATGATCAAGCCGCATGACGGCCAGTGGCAGGCCCCATGCTGACTGTAAGTTCACAAATCTGTCACCATTGTAGCAACAGCAGGCGGCGGCGCGCGGCGGCCGGCCGCACATGTGAACGCAAACTCAATAGCACCACAAGTAACGCTTCACTTCATTAACGCAAGACGGCTGCTAGTGTTGCTATGCCTTGTTTTTATTGTGTACTAGGCGGGTATTTGATCGCCATCTGCCTAGAAACCGCCGCTCTGGCCTTGTAGGAATCCAGGTTATACTGTTCGGGAAACGCCATCATCATCATATCAACCAAAAGACGCCCGCTGCTGGGCATAGGCCTCCCCCAGAGATCTCTACAAAGGCCGGTCCTGTGCCTTCCGCATCCAGCTGGTACCTGCGATATCTACCAGATCGTCCTTTTACCTATTGGAAGGCCTACCCACGCTGCGTCTTTCTAAAACACACTAGCAGGCAAAGTGTTCCACTTCTGAGCTGTACGCATTAGAAACGTCGAGCCTCGTGCGAATAACTGGTGTATCTTATAAGGACGGAACATGTGTTTACAGTTTTCATGGCAATCTGCTGTAACCGCTTACCATCGGACAGGCCGTAAGCTTGTTTGCCGCCTTGTATAAAAAAATGTACTACTGGCAGGCCTAGAATGAAGTAATTTGGACTCCTTCAAGTCATCTACCATCAGGAGCTGGCGGTCAAATACCTGTTTAGTAGAACGTAAAGTTTTATTAGCAGCCGTCTTTACTCTTGGTTTATGTAATACTTTTAGCTCGCAGTGTGAAAGCCAAGTTACAAAGAGAAATAAAAGAATAGATAGATAAATAGATAGATACATTCTTTATTGCTCACACAAGAAACACTACATTAAAGAATAATATGTACTCTTCATGTTATTATCTTTTCCCGGGTTATAATTTCACCGAGCTATAAGTATTTCGTACGCCATCTCACATCATTTTCATTTTCTTTTGCATGATCTCATTTATGTATTAATCAGTGCATAACGATAAACCATCAACAGTAATGCATGATCTTTTAAGCAACGCTTGGAACCGTTTTTTTCAATTTCATCTCTTAATACAATTTAATAAACGTTATTAATCACAATATTAAATATTAAGTACTATCCACTTCATTCAATATTAATCATCAAGTAATTTATTAACAATAATTAACTGTGAACTGATCATACTTATCACTATTAAGTGTTATTAACTTGATAATGTTATAACATTAATAATACACTCATTCATTAGATTGCAAACATCAACATAATTGTTACCATCATCGTTTAAAATAAACGGTCTTTTTCATGCATGTAAGAGATTGCCAGCAGCTGATCTTAATTTCCCAAATTGAAGGTACATTAAAGTTTGCCTGTATAAAATAAAGCTGTCAAAAAACCTCAGCTCGTCGACTGGAATATTCCGAAGATATCTTGTATCCGCTTACTGTGTCGAGTTTGGGTGTGTTTTTTTTTTGTGTTTTAGTTATAATCTATATTAATTAGGTATTTTATTATTGTCCAGCAACCGTATAGGCCGGGTTCGGCTGCACCGAGACCCGCCTCCCAGCAACAGCAGTTTGAAGACGTCAACAACTACGACTTCTTATAAAGGCAGTGGATCTGCCAAGTTCGCAAAATATATGATTACGTTGTCACTTCGAAGTGTACCCTAGCAACGGGTGATGATTAACTTACCCACGTTGACATTCTATAGAAATCGATCGTACTTATATTCTTTTGTTTGGGGTACGATAAGGACAGAGTCTATGGCGCTGTCCTAATTGGCAACAATCGTGCGACGGGCGGTTTTGAGGCCTCCTCCTATTGGTCGGGCGACGTCCATCGTACGACCATGGTCGCACGACCGCTACCTATGAGGCAGCGCCTATGTATAGTGGTGTCATCTATCCTTCAACTTCTCTTAATATTTCATTACTTCATTTTGATGTATTTCCTTTTCTCTTCTCTTGAGACTGCGTTATAACTATAAGTAAAAAGGACGTCTTCGTTTTAATCTAAACTAATACAGCAGTGATTTTATAACCAGTAAGCTAATAAACCAATCCCAGAATGAGTCTGACTCAAACAATACCAGTTATCATGCTGTGAAGCTGATGAAACAGGCTGACGTGTTTTTGTACACTAGATGGCGCCACTGGCGATTAAGCTTGTCACTGTCAAAATAACGTAGTTGTATTGGTTAGAATCTAACTGACAACTTTTATCGTTTGTTTTTGACCAATATCTCGAGATATTTTGACAACATATATTACCCGGTTGTGGCGCCATCTAGTGACATTTTAAAGTCTTGTTAGACTAAAAACACTTCTAATTATCTGTAACTATTAAAGTAAGACCAAATACTTAACCTAAAATGTTTTTGAGTAAGATTAAGTTAAAACAGCATACTTAAACTTTAAAATACCTTTTTTTTTTTAAGTTAAAAGGCTGTATCTACTTCCTATTCGTAATAATCTTTCACTTGGCGTTACGAAAACAATTAAGGTTTTTTTAGACATTGACATTTAAATGAAAACTAATGAGTGGATTGATTCATATAATCTAAAATCTGTACATGGAAGTAAAATGTTAAAATATTTTTAAATATGTACCTACTTATATTATTTAATCTTCATTCGTTTCTCCATTTTGGTATTATAAAACTGATTTCTTAACTCATTGTCTACATTACTGTTTGATTATTTGTTACTCATTAGTTTTACTATTATTAACATGATAATTTATCAGTGTCACATTCATTTAGTGAATGTTTCTTAAACACTTCAATGTAAATAAATAGGATAAATTAATTTAAAATTTAATGTATAAAATGTGATAATTACTTGTAGGTATGTCCTAGAATAACGGGTTGATATGAACCTGAATTATTACGATGTAATATGAACGTTACAATAAGGATAATAAGTGTATGAAAGTAAGTGTACTACAAATAAAAAAATTTATAAAACTATGCTTTTATTTAAAACTAGTAGCCCCGGCGCCTACTTTGCCCCTACCTACCCTTTTTCTCTTATATACGTAGCTTCCTCTCGAATCACCCTATCTATTGTTGAAAACCGTATTAAAATCCGTTGCGTAGTTTAAAAGATCTAAGCGTACATAGTTACATTGGGACAGACGGCGGGAAGCGACTTTGTTTTATACTATTAACCTTACTTTACCTTTCACAAGTCGTCGAACGTGGTCCGTCTTGTAAATAACTATGTAAACATAGTCTAGACTTTCTGATAACTCTCAGTCAAGTTAGGTAACCTAATTAGGTCATAATAACTTATCTTCCTTTACTTCAAACAAGTAGGTAACAGACGTTTCGTTTTGATTGGAACCGACCAACCGTCAGTTGCAGTTGATACTAATCCTTACGCAATATAAAATAAAGTCGCTTTTGGGTATAGGGAACGTGGTCGGACGTCCGGCCAAGGTCGGCTCGCCCGCGTATTCGAATTAATTTAAAAGCGACTTTATGTTGTACATAGTAAGGTTTAGTATCGACTGCAACTGACGGTTGGTCGGGTCCAGCCAAATCGGAATGTCTTACTAATATTAGGCTCAGCGTATACTGAAATGGCTGCGCTACGGCCAGCTGTTACCTCCGCTGTGAAAGACTCCTCGCGTCCAGACGTCACGCCGGAAAAGGTTAGGGTGACGGAAATGACGTCATGTCCGCCTTTCCGTCACCGTTTATTGTTTTTATGTGCATGTATGAATCTTCCTGGCGACCGGTTAAAAGGCTTATTACACTTGTCTAAGTTTGGAGCGTCGGCAGCCTACTGGTTAAGGGGTGGGTCCGACTCGTAAGCGAGAGGTACCGCTTTCAAAACCCACTGCGGCCATGTATTAATAATCTTTTCTCAGTTATATAGGGACATTAATTGATCTGAGGTGACGATGAGGAAAAACATCGTGATAAAATCTGCAAATTAAGGCGACTGAATCTGTAACCATTATCCAATCTGGTCAGGTTCCCCGGTTAACGAGGTCACGGAGGTCGAATGGCAGTCGCTCCACTGCAATTGCCTGATCTCTTAACAGGTTAATCTGTAATCAGGGTCACGGAGGTCAGACGGCAGTTGGTCCACTGTAATTACCTGATCTGCCAAATCCTGGATAGAGCACAAACGGGACCATAACGCCAAAAGTAGACCAAATTAGGTAACTAAATAAAAAAAATGTATGTCAGAAAATATTTCTTATATTTTAAGTAATCGTTTGCAAATTAAGTGAATAAACGTACTTGCATAAATACAAACTTGCAGTCTAATTATTTTTATCAATCAATATATACCTAAACAATTTTGGTATAAAATCTGGCACTTCACTATTTTATTAAAATTAAAAAACTTCGCAGACACATCTACAATAAATTCATAACCTATTTGTGGATCTAAAATTACAATAAAATAAATTAGTCTATCAATAATTGGATAAAATATTTGTTTACATCACCAAATTACATCGCTAAATTCTAAAAAAATGTCTTTTACAATAACTGTTTATAATATTTGGACTATTTCTGTTTTGCATTTGTCACTTGCATACAATTTAAATGCATAAATATTGCTTTTATCACGTTATTAGAATAATGGAGTAATCGTAAGTTGTTCAACAACTTTTAAAAATATATTTTAGTCATAATTTCATAGGAAACAACTTATATATAAATAATTAAAGATCTAGGATATGTCCGAAACAAGTTCTAACCACGAATCGTAATTTATAAAAGTAAAATAAATAATTATAATTATTAAGTATAACTTTTTTAATCTCTTTAGAATATGATATACTTATAATGCCACTCTTCCGAGCCAATTTTATAAAATTAAATATAGATAAAAAAGTTATCTATATTATTTAAGCAAATTACTATTGCATCCCCATTCTAGACCTGTTTGTAATGTATTAAGGCGTATATTAGATTTGGTATAATGGTAGATTTAATATATTAGGTCCTTACCTATAAAATTACCGTTTGTATGGCGAAAATGACGGAAACTAGAATTTTCATTCAAGCAAATTTTTCAATTTCTTTGGGATAGCCAATCCAAAAACGATGAAACTTTGTAGGTACAATCAGACAATATTAAGCTAACTGATGCATACCATTTCGTTGATAACTACCATTTTCATAAAATTACAGTGAAAAGGGGTATTTTCAAACCCTTATAAGAACTTGAGAATAAGTTTTTATTCACTTTTAGGGAATTTTTGGCATCTAAACATACTCTATTTTTGAAATCAACTATTCATTTTCATATGTTATGTATAATTTAAAGTATACGAGCAATTGTGTAATTGCAAAAAAACGCCTATTTCATAGTAAAGACCCATTATTAGGTACCTAGGCAATATAATATCACATGCTGCTTTAAAAGTACCTGAAATTGCTATTATGAACATTTTAAAACAATTTTATCTACACTCATAGCGTAATGTTCCAATTACATATTCGAAAACAGTTGTTTAAGGATACACTTTTTTCACGCCAGTCTATAAAATTTTAAAAAATTACTTTTCGATACAGCATTTCCCATACTATTTTCATTACAGCTGTATCGAAAAATAACTTTTTAATCATTATGCAACACTTATCTTTTTTAAATTTTTGTCGGGCGCCGGGACACGGCTAAATGTTGGCTGAATACCTAAATGTCTTCAACAAATTCAAATTTCAAATTTTCCTGTTTATATTTGTGATCAGTTCATAGTCTGTGGTTGTGATTTTGTACATTTGGAATTATTTTCCCGCTAAACAAAATATTTTTTTCTAATTGTTGTAATTTGTGTTTGTGAATGTTTTTTCTTGTTTGAAGCAAATAAATAGATAAATGTGAAAGTAGTGAAGTGAATTTCCCGCCGCATGATATCCTCGACGTGTAGATACAACAGAACTGACTCGCAGTTACTTCCAGCATAGTTGAAAAAATTATAGGTACGAAATTTTAACATGAAAATATGAGTGTAGATAAAGTAGTGTATGCAACTGCATATAATTAGGTATTAAAACACTCGTGTCAAACTATTATCATACTCGGCTACGCCTCGTATGATAAACAGACATGTTTTAATACCCCCTTTTATATGACAGTTACATAAACTACTATGAAATAGAACGATACAGTCAACTACATAAATATTAATAGGGTTACTTCTCTCTCTGGATAGCTAACACTTAAAAGTGTTAGTGACCCTCGCTAGCACTACAATTCGTACCTACAAGAATTAATTTAAAAATAAAATATTACGTAAGTATGTAAGAGACTGAAGATTTTCTAATTTTTTATATATTTTCTAATGTTAGGATAGGAAGTAACGTCTTTCGACTGGAATAGAGTACATGGTTTCATCATAGTAATAGTATCACGCACTAAGGTTGTGGAATGAACTACCTGGAGAGGTTTTCCCTGGAGAGTACAACATGGAGTTCTACAAGGGGTGAAAAGGTTTTTACAGGGTCGGCAACGCGTGGGTGATGCCCCTGGTATTGCAAACGTCCATGGCTGTGGTGACTGCTTACCATCAGGCAGGCCGTAAGCTTGTTTGCCACCTTAGTAGTATAAAAAAATCCACTGATATGAGATTGACTCAGTAGAGAATAGCATAAAAAATCAGTCATGATTTTTATATCTTTAGCTCCGAGCACTATCTTTCAATCGACGCATTGATCTCGAAGTTTCAATGTGGATTATCCCCATACATAAGTGCACCCCTCACATATTCATGCTTAGGTAACAATAAAACTAATCTAAAATAATAAATTACAACTAAAACCTGCGAGTATTCAAAACATGATTATATCACTTTGTTCACATTAAGCAAAATATACAAAAAAAGTAATATTACGATCTAAAAATTCGATAAAAATCTCCGATTCAATGCTTATCCAAAAATGCGTGAGCCTTTTTGTAATCTCTATATTTTTAAAAATAATAATTACCACATACATTTGTATTTTGATGTTTTTTTTTATAATAAAATAATATTTTACAACTAAATTACAATGGTTCTTTTTAGGGGTATGTATAAGATATTTTTACAGCTCCTACCCATACTAAATGTAAGTAGGTTTTTAACTTATTTGTACTGTTGGAGAACCATCATATTCTGCTTTTTGTGTTCTTCAAATAATATTGTCAAAGGACATTAAACAGGTTTGGTCACACATATTCCACATTCACATTTATCATAAGGTCTTTATCACACAAACCTGATCTTCTTGGCTTCCTGCTCAAAGCATGGTACCAATGTACCCTCTACCAACTTCGGTTTCGTTGATTTACAAAAATAAAAGTCAATCCAATCTTACACTCGCGAACAATTACGACACTTTCACTTTGTTATGGTCAGTCTTGCTGTCACTTTCGTGGTTCCCTTGGGAGTGCGTTCCACTTTCGTGGTTCCCTTGGGAGTGCGTTTCACATTCGGGGTTGCCTTGGGAATGCTTGTCACTTTGTGGTCCTTGGCTTTTGGATACCCCATTGTGGCATTTGCCGTTGGCGGTCGGTTGGGGTTTCTGCTTGCTTTTCTTCTTTGGGAGCTCCATTATTCTCTCGGTCAGTGCGAGCAGGATGTTGCCGGGTACCCTCTGGTGTTCCTCGATTAGGCCCTCTATCGCTTGCGCCACCTGTCACGGAGTAAGAATAATATTAATTATGTGTTCGGCAGTATGGTGTTCGGTAGTGTAGAATGTAGCATCAAACGCTTCCAATTCAAAGCAAAATTGGCCGTCGTTGGCTAGACAATGGGCAGCAGCGTTCTCTATTGTACATTTAAACACTGCGATCTTTAACTGCTGTACTCTCCACGGAGCTCATTCTACAACCTTAGTGGACGTGGGAGAAAGATCCAAGGTGCGAGGATGAACGACCAGTCAATGGCAAGAAAGTGGCTGTGGGCATCATGTCAAACACTTTTTTTAGCAATAGGCTGGCGTTTGACCTCAACTCACCTGATGGAAAGCGACGATGAGGTCGAATACGTAACATGCTTGCCTAGAAGATACCTATTCACTCTTGACTTAAAGATCCCAAGGTTATAGATTTCGGGGAACCTATGACGGGACCTAGACCCCGTACCTTCTGCTGCAGCTGCTCTGGCGTGTGACTCTGGTTGTGCTGTATCGGGAGGTTACAGAGCCGAGGTTTGTGATAAGTCTTGTCTGAGAACCCGGTGCGAGCAGCACCCGCGTCGCTGCATAGAAAGCCCGATAGCCAGCTGACCGGCCATCGTATCCTTACCTTCTGCTGCAATCGCTCAGGAGTGGTCGCCGGGTCAAGCGCCAATGATCTTCCAAAGTGCTGACAGGGGCAGCAGGCGTAAGCTGGCATCCTGCAAACGATCCAATCACCCCTTACCTTCAGCTGCAACTGCTCAGGCGTGAGGTTCGGGTCGTGCTGTATCGGGCGGCCGAGGTGCGTGATCAGCTTGACCGGGAACCCGCCATATACCGGCGCTAGCGGGACCCGCGTCGCAGCATAGATGCGCAGGCACACGCCCCGCAGCCAGCCCACCGTGCGGAAGGCTTCACGTAAGTTTTGCGTGAACATCGGTATTATTGGCTGCGGATGGAGGTGTGGATGTCAGTGTTAAGAGGCGATGGAAGGGGTAGACCTTCGTGGTGTTGATATCCCAGTTGTGCTGAAATACTATACGTATCTACTAATTCTAGTACGATTGAACAAAGAAAGGCTACACAGGTGTTGTACCACAATACATCATTTTAAGCCCCTGTGTAGCCTTCTGTTTATTCGATTGTACGTACGTAATACTGTAATAGCCGTTACGCAAGATATTATTGTAATGAGTTTTTATGAGACCTGAAAAAAAAAACAAATACTTCTGGGTATCACTTGCGTGTCTGAGTGGAATAAACGTATTTTACTTTACTTGTTTCGCGCAATAAAATGTCGGTACCTAGCAAGGTCGGTCTTGTCTTTACGTCAGATTTATTGTTTTTCAAAACAAGTTATAATTATGGGACGATTTTCATAAAACAGCTGCAATTAACACAGCCTCTCAAAAAGTATAAGCTTAATGCTAATATCGTGTTGAAGAAATTTAATTAAATAGATTAATCAGTGTCTTATTGGTATTGAAAAATATTAAGTAGGCTAGAGTGAATAGGTTAACGTTAATAAACTGCATACTCGTCCGCGCATTTAGGTAAGAGTAGCTGCCATAAATTTAACTACACGCCTTGACGCCTGCAAAAGGGGCCATGACAACGCCATGCGCCAAGATAAAAACACATTCATTGAAACTCATTTCGCTTCATACACACAGTTATTAACAACATTGTCTATTACATTAAGGTCTTACCACTGATTTTATAAGTTATCTTTTCTCTCGGCGATACATTATGAAAATAATACAAGTACTTTTATATTTACATATTTAGATACATCTGTTGTGCAATATTCGATTGAACAACAGATGACGCGCGGCAGCACTGGCAGATTGTCTGGCAGAGTGTCAATGTTACGCAACGGATGAGTTATACTCGTATATTGGCTAATATTACAATAAGGTTGCACCTTATATATACTAAGGGGGGAGTCCACACACTACAATAGGCTGTTCCTAGACAGGCATGCTGCAATTCGGCCGCATCGTCACTTGCCATCAGGTGAGATGGCGGTCAAATGTCTGGCTAGTCTATTCAAAATATGAATTTAAAGACTGATCTTGTACCTAATATATACCTTGGATCGAATATGTACGAGTGTATACCGTATAATAAAGTATAAAGAAAGTTAATTTCATGGAATGATCTGTTTGTATACAAAAACTTTGTTTTGCTGGTTAGTCTTTTACAAACCATTTCACCTGATAAAAACTTACAAAACATCCAACTTTAAGCAGCTACCTACTTACATAACATTTTCTATTCAATTAAGGTTTTTCTTATAAAAACACTAATGTCATCACTAAACTAAATTACTATTGAAATACCCACTACCAATCTACATTTAAAGTCAAAAATCGAAATCATTAAAGTTATATAAAAACGTAAACAGGCAATACATGTTCTACTCGCGTCATGTATTCAAGTTATGTATTTATAGTATCTTTTTTTATTACTATTAACAGGCTTGCAAGTCGAAGATGTAGAATAGGTATAGTTAGTGTAATTTTTTGGTTTTGAATGAATGAATGAACACTTTATTGCATAAATACAGGATACAGGCAGTACATATCGGCAGCTATAGAGAAAACAACAGGCGGCCTTATCGTTAAAAGCGATTTCTGCTAGGCAACCTAAAATAATAATTAGAAAACTAAGATTTACCCACAATTTACTAGTATAAAAGCGTAGGAAAGCAAACTCCGACAGAAGCCGGGATCGACCACTCGGATAATGAGAATATAAATGAAAAAAAAAACCCGGCCAGTTCAATCGCTTCAGCAGTTTAGAAAATATTTGAGTATATGGTAACTGGGTCCGGGGGTTATCCGAATAGGTTAGGTTATTATATTCTAATTCATATATTCTTGCACCAGAGCTCTATTCTTTAAGTAAATAGAAACCCAAATCTCTCACGGTGGGTAATTTCCCATAAACCAGTACCGTTTAATATTCGTAATGAGCCTCTAAACTACAATAATAACCTTCATAGACTCTTATTTATAGGTACATATTATATTTAAGTATATAATTTTGGGACGCACCTAAACGCACGCATAGGTAAATTACTAGAACGCGTGACTTGGGGCCTAATTCTCGCGCTATGACATCTCGAATTCGACATTTTTTCTAGCAAAGTATATCTATTAAAATTATAGATTAGTACGATCTTCGACAATACAGAATTATTAAAAATCGTTGAGAATAAGTTTCACTGCTTTTTAAGAGATATTTGTGGCTAGAGAAAATGTCGAATTCTAATGTCGCGAGCGCGAGAATCGCTCCCCTGATCAATTAAATTTATTTAACAATTTATTGTACACAATACATAGTAAACAGAAATTACAAAAATGAAAGACGACACAACAGGCACTACTTATTTCTAAGAAGAAATCTCTTCCAGCAGGCCTATAGAAGAGAGACATGGTAGAGTATAGGGGATGAGATGTGCGCAATTAAAATAAAAAAAATTATAAACTACATAAATTATAAATAAGATACTAAATACACACAATAGTATAAATATATATAAATATACACATACACCTATACATACTAAAATATATTCATTGTAGAACATTCAGGCACATAAGGAAAGATAATGTTCTTTTACACGTTTTTTAAAGATTGCTATAGATTGACAATCACGCACTTCGTGCGGGAGAGAATTCCACAGTCTTGCGGCATGAACAGTGAAGGAGTAGGAGTAGAAGTCGGAATGGTGGATGGGGATATCCAGCGTAGATCTAACACTGGAACGACAAGGTTTGTCTTGTGGACGAGAAAAGTGGAATCGGTCACGGAGGTATGAGGGAGCGGAAGGATTATGAAGGACGTTATAGAGGGTTAAATAATTAGTATGACGCAAGTGCTAGTGAACCACTAATAATACTAATAATAACACAGTGATAATCTTTTTTAGTAAGACAGTTATAAAAACATTTAAAAGCAGTTACTAAGAACAAATTACCCTATCTCTCATACATAGTTTAGAATTACTCCTCACTGACCCATTTAGATTGATCAACCTGTATACTGAACAAAAGACAACTGGTTGTCGTACTCAATTGCTACGTCTTTTTTTGTCGATAAACACTTTATAAAGAATCGAATATCACTTCAAAAGGGTCGAATATCACTTCAACATGGTCGAATATCCCTTCAAAAGGGGCGAATATAACTTCAAAAGGGTCGAAAATCGCCACCAAATCTCCGATACAGATAGCTTCAACTCCAACTTCCCACTCACCACTTTAGCCTCCTGCGCGACCTTCGCGAAGCCGATCCTCGCCTTCCAATTCAGTCTATAGTAGTGGTCACCGAACTGGGCTTCGTAGACACCTCCGGGCGAGATAGCCAGCGGGTTCCCTGAACGCAGCACGCCCGCGCAGGTTGCCACAGTGCCTGGTATGACGCAGAGCCCTTCTAGAAGGGTTGACCAGCCTGGGGAAGAGCGTTCATCAATGTTTATACCAATTTTATAACGAGGAACGGTTTGTGTGTTGGGGTTTGTTTGTGTTTCGAGTCCGGCAGAGTAGAATAGCGACAGTTATAGACTGTGAGGGCGCCGTAGGTTATCCTAAGCCGATATAGAGGTAGTAGAGGTTTAGTAGAACAACAAAACGTTGGTCTATATGGTCATAAAGTGGATTTTTTTTGTACTCGATGACGTTGAATAACCTACGACGCCCTCACAGTCTTTTACACTCGTGGATATGTGACAACATGCCAGGTAATACTAGTTTAACAGTCATTGTATCATTATCATTGGCCTTAGACATCCATTATAAATTATTTAAATAGCGTCACTGTCAATCGTTGGCTGTGTGGTGTCCGGCAGAGTAGAATAGCACCAACCCCTTACACTAGTGGGTGTCGTACAAGGCGACTAATGATTTCGAGGCAAAAGATCTAGAGTCGCCGTGGGCTGGAAAATAGGCAGCAGCGTTTTCCATTGTTACATTTATAACACTGCAATCTCCAACCCGCCTGTCAAGCGTGGAGATTATGGCAATAGCCTCCCCCCCTTTTCGTTAGAAAGGCCTTAAGTCCTGCAGTGGACTGTTATAGGCTGTGATGATGATGATGTTGGGGATAATCTCCGAAACTACTGAACAGTTCCACACAGATTCCCCACAACTTCGACACTGTACGACCGTCGAGCTCGAGGCGATCTTCTGTGTTGCATCAAGGTACAAGAATCTGATTTGCTTCTGTCACCGACTTGTAACTATTTCAAATAGGCGAATATGATGCATAAAATGGTATTCTAATATTTTAGAACCATTCGAATTGGAGGTGCAACGGTAAGGTATTCTAACTAACTAAAATATTCTGCAAAATGAACAGTTCCTTTACTACTACGAGTATTACAAATGTAATCTTGGGGAGTGGGCACTCGCCCGGCTACCAATTAGATTTTTTTTTATACCACGAAGATGGCAAACAAGCTTGATGCCTGATGGTAAGCAGTCACCGCAGCCTATGGACGTGGATATGGATGATTGCGCGTAGCTACTAAAGTCATTTAATCAATATGTAATATAGGTACGAATGCATTAAGCCTACAACAATGTGCCGAATGCTATTATTCAATACCTGTTGTGATAAACTCTGACATTAAGATAACGATTCTGGAGTTATTGGAAAAAACCTGAGTTATCTATCAATAACTGGGGGTTCATTGCCTTGATTGTTGACCCCGTAAAAACCTTTTCACCCCTTTCTTGAAGAACTCCATGTTGTACTCTCCAGGGAGATCCTCTTCAGGTATTTCATTCCACAACCTTAGTGGACATAAAAGTGTGAAATACATAAAAGCCAACCTTTAATCAACCAACCTGGTATCTTGAAGAGGAACCTGTCCGCCACGGTGTGCAGATGCCGCCGCTTGAACAGCATCATGCGCGATATGAAGTAGTACATGTCGATGGGCAACGCTCCGTGGTAGTAGATTATAAGGAAGGGGCCCTCGGGCACGTTCTCCCAGCCGCGGATCTCGTAGCCTGGAGATAGAGATGTCACGTCAAGCCATGACAGCTTAATGGTGGTGTGGAGCCAACTTCACGTTAGTTGAAGAATTGGTTAAAACCAAAATAACCATTATGTATAAAAAAAAATCATCTTAGCGTTAATGTCCCGGTTGTGCCCTCGAGCACGAGGGCCCGGGGTTCGCCTTGACCATGATCCAGGATTTGGCGATCAGGTAATTACAGTGGAGCAACTACCATTTGACCTCCATGATCCTGCTACCAGGGGAACCTGACCAGATTGGATCTGCAAATTCAGTTGCCTGAATTTGCAGGTTTCATCACGATGTTTTCCCTAGCCATAAGAGAACCATTATGTGTGTTTTATTAATTACTACCTAGCAAATTTTTGTTGGAATCTACTGTAGAGACGGTGTCTCCTGACACAGGCTTTGCCTAAAAGGTTACTTCAGTAACTATAGATTTAAGTATCTCTTTTAAAGATTTATTTATTTATTATTTAAGGAACGAGCGAGACTATATTCTTTTTCGGGAAAAATTTGGACTTTGCCTAGACTGCAATTGAGAATGGAAACATTCTCTAAAATCGGGTAAATATTGAAAACATGATATAAAATATTTGGCATCAGCATTCATAGACGCCATGAGATTTTATGTGTTATCTCGAATTCGAAATTTTCCATTAATAATGACATTGAAATTTGAAATTTATGACTAGAAAAACAGTTGAATTTGATATGTCACACAGCCCGAGAGTTGCGCCCCAGACAGACTCAGTGTCGGCAGGAATTCGGCCGATTTTAGCCGAGAATCGAGACCGAGATCTCGGCTGGATTTTAGCCCAGAATAACCGAGATCGAGACCGAGATGATGATACGTACCGTGCCACAGCCAGCCGTGTGCGTCCCAGAGCGCGCAGACGGCGAGCCGCGCCGCGTGCCGCCAGTCGTTCTGCACGCCGTCCACGACGCGCATCCTGCCGACAAACATACACGTGCACTTTCATATTTTCCATTTTATCAAAGATAGGCTTCTAAAACAAATTTTAAATCCCATACAAAAAAAGATGTCGTTAATTTTATGTATGATCTACAACCCGTCTGCTAATTATAAGTAGTTATCAAAAAATATAAGTAGGTACCTACCTGCTTTTAGTCAATTAATTTTATCAATTAAGTTCGACTTTCAATAAGTTAAGGCAATTAATCAATAATTTATCAGGGCAAATAATTAATAGGTAATGTTAATAATAA
This sequence comes from Blastobasis adustella, assembly GCA_907269095.1. Lineage (NCBI taxonomy): Eukaryota > Metazoa > Arthropoda > Insecta > Lepidoptera > Blastobasidae > Blastobasis > Blastobasis adustella. The sequence goes on from OU026132.1 coordinate 9,235,766, forward strand.
TACCTAGTATTAAGTAATAAGCTTAATAATAATTGTATTACTTGGTAATTGACATATGAATTTAATTTTTAAACATATTACTAGCTACCCGCCCCGTTTTTGCACGGGTGTTCTCGGGTTTATCTATACTTAGATATAAATATTAAACATATAAACCTTTTAGAATAAATCCTCTAAATGATAAAAATGAAGTAAAAACAGACGCGGCAAGTAGTTATTGTATAAGTATGTGAGGATTAGATATGATCACTATGCTAGAATGAGCCTTTGTGGAGATCTCTGGCGGAGGCCTATGCCCAGCAGTGGGCGTCTTCTGGCTGATATTACGATGATGACTATAATTTACACCTATAACTTCTAATGCACAGGAAGGGGAAGAGAAATGTAGGAGGCACAAGTTCAACAGTGTAGTCCACCGAAGTTCGAACCTTGCGTCGACCCCAAAAATCAGCAACAAGTCTCCGCTGGCGAAATGGCTCCATGTATTTACATCATTCTGTTGTTTGAGTTTCGTATCTTTCTTATATTAAAAATATAACTCAACAACCCACAACATTGTAATGTGACAGGTAGATACACATATAAACTTGTTTTGACTACACACGACAACATAACACCTTATCTCTCAGATTAGCATGCACATCACTGACTCGGCACATGGTGATTGCTGCAACAATGTGGGTCAAGTTGTGGGCCAGTCGACCAATTAGTCTTATCACACTTATTTTTTTAAACGATTTTTTTAATTATTTATAGGCTCATAATTTTTTTATCACGCCTATCTAGGTATTTTTTTTGGTAAGAGAAGCAATTGTTCTATGTTAAGATTCGTGCTGTAAAGTTTGAAGGATAAAGACAGTGAAAGTAAAGGTATGAGGTACCTGGGTATGTCACTTAATATCTAGCTTTTTAATGTACCTACGAATAATAAGTTTTGGATCCTTTAAATCTATCATGAACTACAGTATTTTTAAACTAAACTTTAAGTTAAACTTAAAATCAGGTACAACCAAGTAAAAATTTAAATTAGAGACAATTTTTCAATTCTCAGATAAAATTTATCTGCCCGATAAAGTAATATACTGCGAAATTAAAACAAACTATAATCCTTTAATGATATATGAAGTAATGATGCCATTTTATGTTAGTCGCACAATAACTTATCAGACTGAAATGTTTTATCTGAGGATTGAAAAATCGGCCCTTAGTCGTCAGAAGGAATGGTCTCCAGAAACTACTTACAATTGCTTACACGTTAGTTTAGAAGATATCATAACATTTAGCGTGACCGTTCATTCTGACGTCAGGTTGCTGAGTCAGCTGTCCGTATTTTGCATGCTCTGCGTAATCAATGATGTATTAATTTGCCAAAATTGCGTACATCAAACTTTTTAAACGCATATTTTGCTGCAGCTATCAAGTTATTTAAAAAACATAGATTACAGGTAATTAGAAAACTCATAGCGCATGTAGAAATACTAAAAGCAAAAGTATTTAACTTTAATTTAAAATAGAGTAAAAAACTTGTGCTTAACAAATTTGTATGCAAACAGTTTTGCTCTTAGAACTTTCGAATATCTATACTTTAATCGATATCTTTCTTTTCTTGATATCTGCAGTATTTATGTTTAAAAGGTATGAAGTAAGCAATGATTGGCATATTAATGTATCACACATTACCTGTGTGTACATTATATTACAAGTGAGAGCATGCAAACTACGGACAGCGGACTCATCAGCCTGACGTCAGAAAGAACGATCACTCTATATGTTTTGGTATCTTGTAAACTATAGTGTAAGCAGTTGTAGACACAAAGAAGCAAGAAATAAGAAAGTAGATTTGCGACCTAGACACAATTGCATTTTATTATTTGGGAGTTTGTTCGGGAATAGTGTGGGGTGTGTAATTTTAGTTTTCGACCTCGAGGAGCCTGTGCTACCTTGGAAGAGGCCGAAAAACCTCGAAATTTTTTGACGTTTTCCAGTTTTTTGCTTATAACTAGAAAACGGCGGCCTATAACAAAAAATGTTCTAACACTTAAGATAATCTACATAAAATTCTCTACAACTTTTGCTTATTACACTTTTTCAAATAACCTACCCAAAATTTCATAAAATCGGAATTATTTCCAGGTAATTTTTGTCTGCCGACCGAGCTATTCTGACGGTAACAAAAATGACGTCAGCAAAAAGAGAATGAAAAGTTGCACAACAAGATTTACTAATAAAGTAGATTTAAATTGCTGTTGATTTATATTGTTGCTGATCTCCTATAAAGGATCAGAGGTCCATTACTTGCCTCAAGTAAAGTACTTTAAACGGCACCTTTGCCATAAGGAAAATTAATGCAGCCATTAAAAACTGTAGGTGTAAACATAATTGCTTACGATAATTATGGCTAATATGTGAATCATTGTATAATAATAACACCATCTCATTAATATACAAGGAATTAATTAATTTATTTATTTATGATTGATATGTCTAGACTCATTTACGCATTTTAGCTACCCGACCGAGTTCGTCAGGTCTAAACCACGACTTTAATCAAAAACTCCTTAAAAACCGAGTAAATTGTTCTGCGATACAACAATTAAAGAAGAAACAATGAAGAACAAACATGTTGCCAGCGAGTGTGTCCCTCAACAATATAATCTGGACACCTTCAAGGCTGGAGTGAGCTGCTTCTAGATAGGCATGTTTCATCTTTGGCCGCATCGTCCCACCAATAGGCTAATTACGTAAGCCAACAATTCTTTGATTTCAATTACTGAAATTGTTACTTTTGCGATTACGTATGATCGATTTAATAGTTTCAGTTTATTGCAATGGAACTTTGTTAGCTGAACCCATGAAATCTATGATACGGAATCGCAAAAGTAACAGTTTCAATTATTGAAATCAGAGAATTGTTGGCAACAGCGTTACGTAATTAGCCTACAGGGCTACCACACAACTTGAATGCTATCGCTTATGACTTGCCATCTCGCGAAAGCTTGCGCGAGATGGCAAGCTCGCGAAAGGCGCCGTGAAATGAGCGAACAAGATGACATCATAAAACTATCGGAATTGCTATCGTAACGAGGCGGTAGGACCCAAATGTCTGGCTAGTTGTTATAAAACAATGTCTCGTAGAAGCAGTTACCTGTATAGCCGGATCAAGTGGAATATGATGCTGCTGAGGTATATGAGTATGATGATCATGGCCGGCAGGAGGAAGGTCACGATCACCGGCATCAGGAACCATGTCAGCCAGAGGCTGTACTCCGTGTCCACGTATTCCACTGGAAAGAGGAAATTTCAATGTTAGTATGTTTTTTTAACATTAAAACACACTGACCGTGTGTTGTCCGCCAGAGTAGAATAGCACCAACCCCTTACACTCGTGGGTGTCGTACAAGACAACTAATGTTTCCCATGCATAAATTCTAGTCTCTGTAGGCTGGAAAATGAGCAGCAGCGTTTTCCATTGTTATAATTATTTATAACACTGCGATACACTGCGAACTGCGAACACTCCAACCCGCCTACCAAGCGTGGAGATTATGGCAATAACCTCCCCATCCGTGGGATGATGATGTTTTTTCATTCACATAATCGTCAGGCTATATGTTCTAGTCCCCCAATTTTCTGTTCGGAAATGAAATGTTAGAGCCCCAATGTCCTTGGATCGCAAATCGTTACTCCGAATATGATACGCGTCATCGAAAGTTCACCACTGCGAATTACGTTACATCGAATGCATGCTACGTCGACATGAGTGAACAACTTATATACTTTTAAGTATATAAGTTGTAGTACATACTCATTATACATATAATATCCAGACCCGTAACAGAGATTACAATTCATAATTTCAATTGCTGCTCGGCCGTCAATCGAACCCAGGACCTCTGCGTAGCAGATCGGCATATCAACCATTGAATGCCTCAGGTCGCCAAATATATATCCCCTGCTAAGCGTGGAGGTTACAGCAATGACCCTTACTCATGTGGAAGAGTTTCAAGTTCAGCAACGACAACAACTCAACATACCTAACTCGTAGGCACATAAACAGAGGACTTCCTCGATAAACAAGCTACTATGACCTCTTATCAACAAGAGTCCTTTACCCCGAACCGTCGCATCCTGTAAATCCTCTCACGGGTTCGCGTTGGCAACAAACGCCACGAAAATAGATCGATCGAGCCCCAGCGAGACCAAAACAATACGTTTTTATCAAATTATCTCGCACAACAGGATACAGGGCACATCATTGAACTTTACATTCGAGTTTATGTGTTTGAAATATAAAAAATAAAAACACTGTCGAGGCGAGTATCGCTCATGCATCCGGGTGGGTATTATCGTGCTCTGAAGGGTGACAAGGGCAGTCTCGACAGTCAATGAGGGTAGCAAAGGTCAGTAGGGTGTTCGTCTGGCTGAAGAGCGTACTAATCAATGAGTTATTGCATATTAATATGAGTAAGTTATTGGGTTTAAAGTGCGACAGACGCTGATCGGACTTTGGTATTAAGAGCTACTATGTTGAGGATCAGTTCGTAGCTAAAGTCTTTGAATAGTTTCCATTGAAACAGTTTGTAAAGTATATAATTAGTAAACAAGTTAGGTACCTTTTTTAATTTAATTAAGATTAAGAAAGAAGCGAAGACTGAGGTAGATACTTATTAGATAGGAGTTAGGTATTTATCTACCTATCTCTGGAACTTATAAATAATAATGATTGATTGAATAGTGAATCGTGCTACATTCTTGTTCGTCTTAAGATTTACTATCATTGTATTACCATGTAGCACGCAAATAAATAAAATTCTCAGTCAGGATTCAAGGTAAAATTATTCACAATTCGTTCTCCGCAAAAAAAATACTGATAACAAGACATAAATATCTTCTTACACGTGCTACCATACACAGGTACGTATACCACAAAGAACACAAAAGTCCGATTGTAGCAAACATCGCAATCACAATCAATCCACCAAAATAAAGATGCAAAACAAACATCACACGCAAAGGTCATTCGTAAACTCTCAAATGATTGCATGACACTCGTATCCTACCTATCATAATACAATCCAACATATTTTTAAGGCCTATTTTCATAGCGGTAAACAGCGGCTAATTAGTGCTGTTTTTTAACATCCGGGTCTTATCTCTGGGTCAGCGTCTACGGCGCTGACCCAGGTGGGGATGCTCAGCTCGTTGCGCCCGCGCACGCATCACGCACTGGCCGCAATGCAGACGTCCAAAGTCGGACTAAGCCGGTGTGATAAACGATTATTTTTGCCTTTAAATACATAGACGAGTCAGTGGGCATCCGGTATGTAAAAAATGTTTTTTTTTCTCTCAATGTTGATGTACGAGCACTTGCCTGTTCAGTACACTTGATTCTGAGATGAGTCTTGATAGAATAAAATCTTGATAAAATTGGTAGGAAGTATTTACTGTTTCTTGATACAATGTGTGGGCACTAATTGGGTACAATGTAGAATTCGAACTACCGTGAGGTAAGCTATTAGGTACTTACATAATAAAGTTGATGCTGAATGAGCGCGCTGATGTGCGTTATAATCGTACGGTAGATGATGTGTGTGTTTTTAATAATTGTACCTCTATATAAAATAAGTACAGGAACAAAGTCCATGAAACACCCAGTTTGATGTAAGTACCTAAGTTTCAGGCTACAACACCGAATTGTTTCTGCAGTAGACGTTTTCAATTCACCCTTGTCCGTTATTTAGATGTAATGTAGCTTAGAAACTTTGGACAAATTTGGGTACCTAACTCGCAGATATGCTTCCCTTGCTTTAAGCTATCTTTGTGTAAAATTCCATGAAAATCAAGCAGTAGAAAAGGTACACAAACACTAATATGCTAATATTTATGATATTAATAATTGAGTATCGATTACTTGTGATTGATGATTTTTATCGGAAGCTTAAAGTCTATATTGATAAGATAGACATGTATACACATGTCGTCGATTATTTATTTACTTTTTGATATTTATTTCAAATGCTACGGGAACGTTCCTATTATCGGTCAATGACTCACTTCTGAAAGGATTTCTATGCTAATAAGCTTTTCTTAAGAAATACGCATTATTATCATAGTTTGGCAATGAAAGCCAGCTGACAGTGGTATTAGGTGGATTAGATACCCTTGCCATACCTAAGTGAAAATAAAGTCGCGTTGAAAATAAGGCACAATCTATCGCAGTATTGAGTAATCTAACTGTACTTTTATGTACTTATATGTAATTTTTTTATATAGAATATATATTTGGCTGCCATCTCACCTGATGTTAAGTGCAGATGCGGTCTACGGTGGAGAATATCTATCTATTAAATAGCTATTCACTCGTCTTAAAGAGACCCAAGTTGTAACGCTCAGGGAAAACATTACGCTAAAAATAGTATAGTAAATATTACTATAAGGTAGAGAAATAAATAATTACGTACAGGATTTCGTAAAGTTACAACTTTGTAAAGAGAAGAACAGTAGCCTTACTTATTATCCATGGGTGACCACACGAACCGAATGAGCCGGTAGACTTTACTGTCATTTTTTTCTTTTCCTTTTATGACCAGCTGAATGTTGTAGACTTGAATAAAGCCTACAACTTGAGCATACGAGTGTTCTTATTATAGTCTGCAGTTATGATCGCGTAATTACTGGCTTCGAGAGCTAACATTATCGTAACACCTTTGGGACCGGAGACTTGTCCATCCTTTGGGAGCGACATTACGCCAAGGCTGAAGGTTGTATCGTTTTCGTTTACAAATATTGCTATAATACCTACGTATATCGTCTCATCATCGTCCTAGCGCTTATCCCGGCCTTTGCCAGGGTTCGCTTTATTACTCATTTTTGTCTTCGCCCGGTCCTCGGCATCCTCGCGTCGTAAGCCGTTGGCTCTCGCATCCGACTCGGCGATGTCAATCCATCGCTTCTTGGGTCGCCCACGGGGCCTCTTTCCTGATATCGGCAGGTTCAGGCACCTATTTCCCACTTATCCCTGGGGCTTACGCAACACGTGACCACATTTGCGCAGGCAAGTCTCCTCGATCTTATCTGCGATATCCCTCACAACAAAGCTGCCACGGATGAACTCGTTACGTACTCTGCACAACAGGTATTAAATTTTTTGTGAAATGTGCCGTGTTGGATATCAAAGGGCAACATACCTGCAACTAGAAGGCTCTAGAGCTTTTTTTTTTTTGTTTTTTTATACAACTTAGGTAGCAAACAAACTTACGGCCCGCCTGGTAAGCAGTCACCGCGGCCTAAGGACGTTTGCAATACCAGGGGCATCACCCACTCAGCTAGAGCAAAGAGTCTAGATTATCCGCTAATTTTAGGTTAATTAGTTGTTTTAATCATTAACCATTTCATTCGTAGAATCCTTGACCGCTTTAGCATAATTAAACCTAGGGTTCCCAGTTCACATTCCCACACCTTTTATTATTTATTTGTTCTCCAACTATTGTCGGAGCGATTAAAATCGCCATCTGCACTGGGCCTCATCATTATCATCCATTACCGAGATGAGAGTCGGTATAAACAAACTGTATTTAACGACATATCATGATTACCCATTTATCGCATTACATACTAAGATTAACATAACTCGACAAGTATGTTAAGAGAGCGCCCTCTTCATAATAGGTACAGGTACCTAGGTACCAGGTAGGTAGATATAGGTACCTAACAACACCAGTTTCTGTGATGCAGCGTGGAAAATCGGCGCCAGAAGTCGACTTATCAAATATCTCATTTCTCATTTTCACTACCTCTCTAGGTGACTTCGCAATCGACCCACTTCGGACAACCCGTTCCGTTTAGTATTTTGTTATCAATATGTCTGACGGATAACTTGCTATGGTGGGCCGTGTTTTACAATAAAATAAAAAGTTTTAAATACGCCAGGTTTCGAGCGTTAAAAGTTTTCACATACGTCCCATAGTAGGTACGTGATTGAAACATCGTGATGAAACCTGCAAACATTCAATCGCCTGAATGTGTAACCATGATCCAATCTCAGCTTCCCTTGGCAGCAGGGTCACGCAGGTCAGATGGCAGTCGCTCCACAGTTATTACTTGATCTGCCAGATCCTGGATGCACAACCGGGACATTAACGCCAAGATTTTACTGTAACAAGGTCGTCGAGGTGGGTCAGGATTCAGTTTGCGCGTAAATTGTTACGCACTTGCAAATACAAGATTAACTACACAACACCATCCACTAGCTATCCACGATACCAGCCAATTTTTTTAAAGCTAAACCTAGTTAAAAACAAGGTAATTTTTTCTCCACACCCAGGGCCATAATTAAGCCCTGGCATTTGCGCATGAGATATTGTTTTTGCCCTGGAATTATTCCTGTAGACTAGTTTAACGATGCCACTTTCCTTTTAAGACATAATTCTGCCGCCATTATAGTCTCCGTTACAGAAGCGTCGACCTTTGCTTTTTTATTCTCGTGTGGAACACTGGCAGCTTGTTATTTTTTTTTTCATCAAGTATTTAGGGTCCTGCATGTACAATGCAAGAGCATAAGTGCATGGCCACATTAAAAATTACATTGTCTGAAAGAAGCAGCCATTAATTAGCTTTCCTTTTGGTCTTAAGAACTCATCATTGACTCCAAGATAATTTATTTTGTAAAAAATATTTTCTTTCATGTATATTACAAAAACATTTTACCTGCTGCAGACGAATTGTTCAGGTGGCAATGCACTTATGCCCTTGTTTTGTGTGCAATACAAGATGGTAATCATCACATGAGTTACATTCCCGTACGGTTTGTTAGAAGGATTTTTAGCATATCGTTAAAAAGGTGATAAAAGTAGAGATCTTTTTTATAGAAGTAGAAGGTCATTGGATATTTTAGATTAAAATGCAAAATTATTTTGTCAGTTTTCCATTTAAAGGTAAAACAGTCCTGGGGACCAAGGAAAAGTTCTTGCATCTTGCAGGAGACGAAGGATGAGACTCTGTAGCTATATCTCTATATCTGCAATGGACTATTTTTCTTAAAGTGTTAATACATAGGTATATGGGCTATATAGTCTTAGATAGCCCTGGAAAATAAGGCAAATTATTCCTACATTTTGTTACTGTTGATAGATGCATCTACGATGGATAAATTAATGGCAGATAGAAGAGCCGCTGAAACGTTCATGCGATTGACGATGATAAATACCTATTATACCAGACTCCACATGTAACACAAACACAAAACTCGAGGTACATGGGAAAAAGTCCGACAATGCACAACTAGTTTAAGTGAATCAATAATAAGCCCTTCTTTCAATTCCCAGGCGGCAGTACAGCGCATCGCCCTTGACTCCACATCACAAACCCACTTTAAGAAAATTGCGGACGTAATGAAACGAAATGATCATAATAAACGACCGATATAATGGTAAGCATACATACGATATCAAGTTCAGTACTTCAGCGAGGTTAAGGTTATTTCACTGACGTGGTATTATAATAGTCAACGGTGATATAATAGAAACCAGGGTAAAAGCATTCAATTAGACATTGGACGGGTAACAATATCGTACACGTAGAACACCATCACACTTTTCACAGCTCACACATATCTCATTCGAGATGTTTAGGAGCGACGGTGGCCGAGTGGTTATGGTATCAGACTCGTAAGCGAGAGGTGCCGGGATCGAATCCCACTGCGGCCATGTACCAATGACTCTTTTCTGAGTTATGTACATTAGTCGAATGCTAATCGATGCTCTTACGGTGAGGAAAAACGTTGTGATGAAACCTGCACATTCAGGCGACTGAATGTGTAACCATCCAATCTGGTCAGGTGCCCCTGGTATCAGGGTCACGGAGGTCAGATGGCAGTCGCTCCACTGTTATTATCTGATCTGCCAAGTCCTGGATCATGGTCAAGGCGGACCCCGGGCCCTCGTGCGTGAGATACAACCGGGACATTAACGCCAAGATGATGACACACATCTCGTTCGAATTGAAATTAGAGCTTACAGAACACCACAGCCAAACAACACTATTTTAAATAGTGTTGTGTTCCTGCCAATAAGTAAGGTTTCCAGTGCTCCATGGGGTAACGTGTTTTCGGAGTCGGCTGGTATTACTAACGCCCATACGGTAACTGCTTAGCATCAAGCAGGCCGTACGCTTGTTTGCCACCTCAACAGTACAAAAAAATACGTTGGATAAGTTATTAACATTTAAGTAAAGAACAAATCCAATTTGGCAAACGACGCAAGAACGCGTCTACAGTTTGCACATTGCACTTTGTACTTTTCATGTTACTCGTCTCTCTAGCACTTAATCATAAACAATCAAGGCAATGAACCCCCAGTTATTGATAGATAACTCAGGTTTTTTCCAATAACTCCAGAATCGTTATCTTAATGTCAGAGTTTATCACAACAGGTATTGAATAATAGCATTCGGCACATTGTTTTAGGCTTAATGCATTCGTACCTATATTACATATTGATTAAATGACTTTAGTAGCTACGCGCAATCATCCATATCCACGTCCATAGGCTGCGGCGACTGCTTACCATCAGGCAGGCCGTAAGCTTGTTTGTCATCTCAGTGGTAAAAAAATACTATAGTAAATCTTGCTGTGTTGGTCGCACGAATAATGTGACAAAAGTCACACATCATATTACCCTCGAAAGTGGAAACGTTGGTGCTTTATCGTGCAAGATATAACTTCAACTTCAATCAAAAGAACTAGCTAGAGTTAGTTATCTCGGTTTCTCGCGCGCACAAACCCACGACAGGCAGCACGGCTAGCACAGGTGTGCTCTCGCGCACGATATGCAAGAAAAGGGACGACATAGATACTGCTCTCTTTCATATTAGTATTGAGAGAATAAGGTAAACGCTCGCTCGCGGCACGAGCTGTGTCGCGGGCACACTTGTGCTCGCCGTTCTGGTTATGGCGTAAATAATATAACTACAAAAATTGTACTAAACGGATGCCACGGCTCCAGAGCGACCTTCAACTTGATGTGTATTTAACCGCTAAACGGCTTTTATTTTAGTTCGCAATATCGCGAGAACAATAACATTGATAAATATCGATAACGCACTGTCTACACACTACATGGTGATGCATTTGAAAAGGACAATTAAAAAACATAAGTCTTAAATCATCATTCTCAAACGAGTTTTTGGAATCTTATAACATCTCCTAATGCAAACAAGAACATCCGGCACTTTCTTACTGCGTGAAAAGAGAATATATGTCTCTCTAGTCTCGATCATCTGAGGAACAATATTCTTACAAAGAACATCATTATCATCCCATCACATAAATGAATGATGTAGAATGAATGCATGGAGCATCGTCTCCATTCGTTCTCACATCGATTCAGTAGTTCTATCTTCGAACTGGCGAGTATATATTTTCTCTTTTAACATCATCATCAGAACCAGGAGGTCTATTGCTGAATATAGGTCTCCTTCCGAGCCTAATATATCGTTCAGCTTCGTGCATATTTCCCTTTCGTCCCATTTGGTAGCTAAAATTCATAGCTAGCAACGTAATACGAATAGAAAATACAAGACCGTTAGTCCTTGTTGTTGGGGTATCTTATGCGGTAATAAGTGCCTACTGTCTGAAAATAAGCCTCTTGCCACGGCTAATATATCGATCAGTTTTTTTGCATTTTTCAGAACTATATAAGACCATTTTTAGTCCATCTCGTGGGGACGTGCTATGCAGCGCTTGTTAATAAGTGGTCGGAAACATTTTCGCCGCATCTGCCATTTTGGTTCAGGAGTCATGTGGTTACATGATGGCTGTCCCATCACATTATGTTTTGTGATTGTAAAGAGCTATGTCTATGTCGGTGACCTTTGTTCTGCTACGGATATCCTCATTTCTGATCTTATCTATCATGCAGAGACACTCTAAGCCGAGCTCTTTCTATCACAAGCTAAGTGGACTTTGAACCGTGAAATGGGCCAGTTATCACTGATACACTCACTAATCAAAATAGTCAATTCTCTCTAAAGCTTAATTGAGTTTAGTTTTTATTTTCGAACTGGGCATTAAACGAATATGTACATATAACTTCGGGTTTCTATTTAGGCAATCGGGCCACCTGATAGAAAGTGATCACCGCTGCCTATGGACATCAGCAACACCAGAGACGCCACTAATGCGTAGCCCGCCTCTGAAGAGGTCCAAAGGAAATACTGCGGCTGGAAGCTCATTCCACATTCGAATCGTGCGAGCGAGAAATGATTTTTCGAACCTTCGCGTGGACTCCAACAGAGGATCTACGTAGTGGCGATGAGTACCCAACCTAGGGATAAAAATTGCCCTATTTAAGGACACATAAAGTCTTCTTTCTACCTTCTAGCAAAAGTTGACCACCAAAATCAATTTAGGTACAGTTAGGGTAAAGTTGGTTGAATTTACACTGGATTACAAACATACCATTGTATACCTCTACCTATGGAGCATACAGTTATTATTCTATGATACTGTGAAAAAGACTCTGCCTTCTTCTACGACCAATCCTGACAGAAGACATGGTCTGATTATTTGCTACTCTATTGCCTCATTTCACTCGGTCTTGAGCATTCTCGTGTCATACTCATTAGACTTTGGGTCTCGCGTTCGACTCAGCGATCTCAATCCATCGCTTCATGGTCATCCCGCGGGATCTCTTGCCCGATACAGGCAGGTTAAGGCACGTATTTGCTAGTATCGCTGAGGCTTATGCTGCATATGGAAATACCACATGTTCATTTCGATGGCGTAAGTTAGCGGACGTGCTTCATCAGCATCTTACATCGGCACGGTTTCGCAACTATAGCACAAAATAAATGATTTAAGTGTTACAGAACAAATGACTGCCGAAATAGTACCCTGTTCCTGTAAAGCTTAATCGTGAGTAGGACAAAAACCCGGACACTATTGCTACGTCAATTCCAGCTAAATGCGAACCAAATTAAGTTACACTACGATCGTTCTTGACGTCTACATGGGGTAGGGGTTTGTGTAGTTACGTGGCCAAATATTGGCGCTGAAATTAAGGAAAATTAACGAAAAAGAGGTTTGGATGTAGGTACAGGTATTGGCCGTGAATAATGCACAACAGCTTGCTCGGATTCGTAGAGCGTCGTCGCTGTCGCACGCGTGGGAGTAATACGAAGCCGAAAGTAGCCGTTGTGCATTATTTATACCTTAACCTACGTGTATTATATAGTTATTAGTTATAGTTATATGTATTAGTTGTAGTTATGTTAACGTAATGTCGGCGGCTTTGGTGTGTATTGGTCTTTCATGCTGCGATATTTTTTTGAGAAAAATATCAAAATTACGGTCACACGGTGATTGGTGTTGTTATGTTTTAGGAGCAATAAAGTGTTTATCTATCTATCTATCTACATTTATCTATATTTACCTAGTCGGGCGTAGATTAAGAACCCATATACTGAGTGGAACACAACGGTAGTACCTATTGCCCTATTGCCTAAGCTGAAGAGTAACAGGTTGTTTTAAAGTCTACACAATTGTCTATTTTTCTTACTAAATAATGAAATCTCCTTGTACAGAAAAACCAGGGTTCGAAGAGGTTATTATCATTGATAAATATCATAATAATTATCTTGACAAACATACCTTGATAATATATTTTATGATGTCGCTTTACGCGAACGAACGATAACCGTGTCAACTTTAAATACACTTGTCACAAACTTTTGTCATACGAAAATGCCGAGACACCATTTAGACCAGATTTTGAGTGCATTGTGGGCGAGATGCCCAAAACAATCAAGAGATATCTGAGATAATAATCTATTAATATACATCCGATAACTGAAAATAATTGTCTGGATAATTTCAAATCTTGAGAAAAACATTGTTACGCGAATTTTACCGGTGGTTGCCGGTTAAGGGCGGCTTGCACCGAATTCTTAAACGCATTTAAGCTGATATTTATACAAAATAACTTCATACAAAAAAACGTGTAACGTCATTCTTAAACGAATTTATGAATTTTGTGCACGCCGGGCTAAGACTGAAAAGTCCGTCTGGATAGGTATGTTTGCCACCAAAAACAAATACTGGTATTTTTGTTAGAAGCCTAAAAAAGGCCGTGTAACCACACGTAGGAGACATGAGCTTAGTACTCACAAAAGTACTCACAATGAGCTTAGTACGCACTGGGGTTCCACATTTATATTACAATCTACTAATCGGGGAACAGCTCGATGGCTGACGCATTGCGCGAAGCTACCTACTAAGTTGTCTGTTGTAAGTTGTGTTGTTGTTGTTGTTGTTGTTGTTTAAGTAGTTTGTGTGTGCATAAAGTATGAAATAAACCATATTCTATTCTATTCTTCTACACTTCTCCGCTAACGCGTTACGCATTATAAGCGTAGGTATATCCAACCGGTAAAATGCTTCGTGCAAGTTGGTCTTATAATATGTTTAATAAGTAGGTGTTAAAAAAAAAAGTATATTTGTGGTTTATCAGTTACTACTAGTTATCCCGGCGCGACTTCGTTCGCGTGGCGTCCACCTACCCTACACCTACTTTACCCCTACCTACCCTTGTCTCTCGAAATCTTCCTCTTGAATCACTCTATTTAATGTTAAAAACCGCATTAAAATCCGTTGCGTAGTTTAAAAGATATAAGCTTACGTAGGTGCAGGCGGCGGGAAGCGATTTTGTATTATACTATGTATAGATCTAAGGCCCATAACATAAGCTTTGCTTTGGGGCTAGATGGCGCTGTGTGAATTTGTCCAAGTATTTTTTTTTATAATTATTCTAAAACGTTTAGGATTAAAATATATTACACAAAATGCTCCGTGGCTTCAAAATAAGTGGCTTCCCTTTTAATCAAATAGTGACATTGGTGTCTCTAACATTACAACCATCGGTTTGGAAAAGGGATATTTTTGGTAGCGACATATATCGCTCCAATAGGGAAACTCAACAATACTCGATAACAAGTACCTGCACGAACACAAGGTTGGCAAGCATCCGCACATAGATGGCGCTGACCGTTCCTACATCGCGCTAGAGTATGAAAACTTCCGCGGCATAAATACTACTTCCGACTATCAGCTGTCGGACCCTGGTCTCCTGGACACAACACCCGGTTTCCACCTTCTCTACCTTCGCTTGCCAACATTGGCGGCTACCTTATCCCTTGCAAACTCTGAATTATGAGCAATTTAACCCCCAGAAATAATATCCCATCCTGTATATGTCGTTAGACGACTCTTGCGTACTCAGCTCTGACATTGAACATGACCATCATGTTTTCACAAATACAAGTTCAAGAGCGCGCTAACTGTTCTCACTACAGATAATGAAAGAGATAAAAAAGATAGTTTTGTTTTAATTACCAGCCAGCTTATGATATCGATATTGAAGCGAGGCTGGTTATCTGTGGCGGTTTATGAATGGAATTGTCCCTTTTTTACTATTAATTTATTGTTATAATTACAAATAAATCCTTAATTAGCATGGCATATAATGAATTTGAATTTATTGTTGCTTCGAAAGGATCGTGCTTGTATATGAATAAATTCTTTTAAATCCGTTAATGCCACGAGACATTATCGCTAAGCGTGTCTGTCTGTCTGACAGAATTACTAAGGCATCATAAAGTAAAAAGAAGTAAGTCACAAAATCTTTAAGACATTTTTTGTTTATTTTTTGGTTAGATAATAATTGTGCGCTGCGATCGTTCGGAAGTCGTACGTACAATTAGTACATACGACTTCTACATTCCGTATAATTAGTTATAATTTGTAGTAAACCTCACAAAAACTACGTAAGTACACCATTGTCAATTAATAGCAGTAATTCTACTACATTATATTGGCATTAAGATTAGGTAAGACGTAGTATTTACAAGTAGGTACACAAATCAATGCAGCTGACTAATCAGTTTCTGCGCCATTGACATACGACGTTTGACACACTTTTCTTTTGACGCGTTTACGTGATTAATATTGCAAATTACGCAAAAGCGCAGGATTTTAACTATACATTGTATAGTATACGACTAGTAACAAGCGTTCCTCCGCACCCAAAAGCGACTGCATTAGTATAAACTGCATCTGTCGTCGGTTGGTCGGCTCCAGTCAAATTGGAGCGTCTGTTACTAGTAAATTACTTGTCTTGAATTCTAAATTAAAGGGATCGTGAATC
Organism: Blastobasis adustella; assembly: GCA_907269095.1. Lineage (NCBI taxonomy): Eukaryota > Metazoa > Arthropoda > Insecta > Lepidoptera > Blastobasidae > Blastobasis > Blastobasis adustella. The sequence continues at coordinate 9,251,962 of OU026132.1, forward strand.
CTTGGTATTAAGGTGCTACCACTTAGCTGTTTACAAATGTCGCAAAATGACTATTTTTATTTCGATTTGTTTAGAAATATTTTTAAATGTTTTTCAATGAAAACAAAGCTGTAAAACATTTTCGAAATGTTGCAGATACAATTATCTGAAACATTTCGAAACTTTGTTTTACAGCTCGAACACCGGATGTTCCTAAATGTTTACAAAAGTTTCTCAACAACGATGTGCACCTTTATGCATACTTTGATCCTGAAAAACTTACAATGGTCCCCTACATAATCGAATACCCTCAACGTAGGCGTCGAAGAAAATATCTACTCGCTTGTAAAATCATTTAATTCTAAATTCACAATTTTCAATTTTCGAGAACAATACTTCTCTAGGAAATGTTCAAATCTCTATCAATAGTGGTTTCAAAGGTATTGGGGTAGGATCTTGTATTTTTTTGTAATGCGGCAGACAAACAGGCAGTCGGGCCACCTGTTGTAAAGTGGTCACCGCCGCCTATGGACATCAGCAACACCAGGGGCCTTGCCCACCTCTACGGAGACCTCTAATATACCTCTTGAACGATCCTATCAACCCGTTACCCGTGTTATACGTTTATTAAATTTTTAGGATGAGACGGAATTGTCGCGGTATGATATTTTTTAAGATATAATCTAGAACGTCCTGTTCCCAATGCCCTAACTGGTTATTGACGCACTAACGGAAAATCATTCAATCTTAGTGAGGCGAAGGTTAATAATTATTAGTCAGGTTAATGACATTTGGTTTAACCAGATGTGTTAGACTTTAGACTGCACTAGACATTGATTGAGTACAGTCTTAGAGTACATCTAATGCCCAATACACACCAAAGCCGCCGACAGATTTTGATATGTATTAGGTACGTAGAAAACAAATTGTGCGGTGTAGACAGGCGGGTCTTATGGGCTCTACACACCAAAGCTGACCTTCTCTAGTGCTTACTATTCTCTATCGGCACTGGTCTCGTGGCAGCGTGCTTGCCAGACCGCACCAAGGTTAAGCAGTGCTCGCAATGTTCGGGAACTGGATGGGTGACTGTTCATACTGTGATACTAGTCGAACTTCAGGACCGCAACGAGATTGCGCTCGCTGGCCCCTAATACCGTCGGCGAAGCGAGAGTGACCAAGTTCTCTCGCTGGGGACCCGGAGATTGGTTGTTTAGGTTTTTTACCAGTTTAGGGCTGCGCTTGATGGTACTTTTATTAATTTTCTATTCTCGAAAATTACATTCAACGAAGCCTAGCCAGACGACCGAAGTCGTAGTTGTAACAGCAAACCGCTGACAACCGTGGGCCCATCATCTGTTTATATCTATCTTCGGCAAACTATATCAACAATGTCTCATTGCAGTTGCGCCTAGCAATCGACAATACTACAATAACACAGTTTCGTATCAATAATATTTAACGTTAGTGAGACTTAAATATCTCTGGGTCCCAGAATGGCTGGATATCCGATCCCAAGCCCGCGAACGCAATATCCAAATATAGTCAGGGCGAAACCGCGAAACCCACTTCTGGTGGCCTACAGATTGTGGCTTCTATTTGTACTAACTAAAACACTATTCATCTATGTATCTAAACTACATAGTTAAAAATAAACAAGTTCAAATGAAACATATTTTTTCATGGCAAACTTTTATCGCGCGTTCTCTATGATCAGTCAAAGTATTCGTCAAGCAAGACCAATCAAACGAGGTTACACTCGATGGGTTCACGCGTAGTTTAGGAGTCCCTATGGCCACCTTCCGTCACCATCATCAGATCAGCTCGATGGTATCCTAACATTGCATTGTCACCGAACTTTCATGAGTGTGCAAAATTTCAGTTGAATCGGAAATCGGGATATGGGTCAAATTTTCTTGCAAGATTTTATTCCGAATAAAGACATGTGAAACTAAATAAAAAAGCTTGTTATAAAGTTGCTTTCCGTCTTCTATCTGTCTATATATCCGCACCTTCCTAACCACGCAACGGATTTTGATACGATTCAGTTAAAGAATTTCTGATACTACAATCAGTTAAAGAATTTCTTCCGGATCGTTGATATGTATTATATGCATGTTTTAGTTAAGCCAAGAAAACCCGTGCGAACTCACAGCGGGTCGCTAATAATATTTAAAAAAAAGTAAACATTGTAAGTTTGTCACGGTTTTTAAAATAACTAATCTCCGAAACTTATTTGAAAAACTCTTTCACCCTTACGAAGCTACATACCCATAGCGCATTTATCTATAAAGAAACCCGCAAGACAACTACTTGCAAATATTAAAACTTTTAGTTTCCATCTATACGTTGAGTCGTCGGTCCCGGTTCCTATGGAATGATAGCAGTCGTCACAAGCCCTATAAGGCGGCTGTGATGAATGAATGAGCCATAAATATTTGGTGATAGCCCACCAAAAGTACGGTATGACACAGCATAGCGTTGAGAAGAGACTTGAGATTAATATTGTAGTAGATTATAAAGAACCATGATCCAATCTGGTCAGGTTCCCCTGGTAGCAGGGTCATGGAGGTCAGATGACCTGCCAAATCCTGGATCATGGTCAAGGCGGACCCCGGGCCCTCGTTCTCGAGTGCACAACCGGGACATTAACGCCAAGAAGATAATGATGATGATTATAAAGAACAAGTGGACCCGACGCGACTTAGTTCGCGTGGCGTTCTACCCCTACCCTTACCTATCCTTTTTTTTTATAAACCTTCCTCTTGAATCACTCCATCTATTGTTGAAAACCGCATAAAAATACGTTGCGTAGTTTAAAAGATCTAAGCGTACATAGATACATAGGGACAGACGGCGGGAAACAACTTTGTTTTATTTTTTAAGACTTTGATTATGTATAGATTGGCTATACGTCTTGAACTATCTACTTGAGCCTGTTATTCTTTTTAGTAATTATACGGTAGTCAAACTGGAGGATACAAATTACTTCAAATTATACGCGTACTCACAAAAAACTACAAATAATAGCAGTTTGTTTTTCAACGAGTAGATATTCTGTTGGATAAACCATGAAAGAATCATTTTGTTCAATTACTACTAGGTTGAATTGCAGTGTGTAGCGATCTTCTAACATGTTATTTGCGACTATAAACTGCATTATGATCGTTTGTCATATTACTCGTGTTCTGAAACCGGTTTATCAAGTAACACTTGCACTCTTATACTTGGGTTTTTGAACGTATAATTAATCATCTTTGCGTCAATATTCCGGTTGTTCTCTTGCGCGCAAGGGCCTGTGTCCGGCTGGATAACAATCCAGGATTGGGTAGAAAGTATCTATGAGGTTCTATGGTGTTTCGATAAAAAGCGACTCTGGATACACAAAGGGGTTTTAGTGGGTAGGGTCCTTTTCGGGCAATCCCACATTACCACGTCCACGTCACTCCCCCGGGTGAAGTGATATCTTCCAAAGATTTCCCCACTTTAACAAAAATCGCCAGTAATTATAATAGAGCGACTGCCATTGACCTCTGTGACTCTGCTAACAGGGAAACCTTACCAGATTGGATCATGGTTACACCTAACACATTCAGTCGCCTGAATGTACGATAATTAGAATAATTATCTGAATCGTTGAGCGGTTATTATTCGGTGATGAATTAAATCACATTTTGGAAACGCTGTAATTTATCCTAATTTAATTATATTAACATTATTGATTAAGTATCAAAAATTTGTTAATCCCCGACTAAAAAAAAGAGGTTTTATAAGTTAGACGTGTGTATCAGTGGCTTTGTGTATGTGTGTGTCTGTGGCACAGTAGCTCCCGAACGGACGGACCGATTTGGATGCGGCTTGTTCTATTTGAAAGCCAATTTAATCGAGATGATTCTTAGCTTTGTTAGATTAAAATCGGTTCAATAGTTTAGAAAATATTTGAGTATATATAAACTTGGTCTGGCTTATCCGACTTATCTGTCCGTTATTTATCGAAGGTATCTTTTTTGCAACTATTACCACTTTCGACTACTTGGGCTGTCTGCTCGTTTGTCATTGAGTAGTTAAAAAGTACTTCATGGTTGTGGATTTGCATATAGCGACAATAATAACAAAACAAAACAACTTTATAGTCCGAAATTAATAATGTCCGAAATGTCATTGGGGCCTCTAATTTGTCTGCAACAATAAAACAAATAGATGCAACACTACATTCTCATGTTAATCCAGTCTATAGTGAACTGTAGTTGAGTGAAACTAGTGTAGTAGTGTAGCCCACATAATATGTGAGGTGCTTTTTGCTGTACCCCATTAAGTTGCATTCGCGGAATATGATCGCCGACCCTGATAATTGTCAGTCCGTTCAACAGCTGCTCTAGCATATAGAAACGGGATTCCATCGAAGGGGGGTGTTTGGCCCCCCTGCCCTATAGTTAAAATTTTTTTTTTTTTAATTCGTCGTTTTTCTATTCTGTGTGTGGTACTGTACATACAAACACACATACATACATAAAGCTCACGCCTTTGTCCCACAGGTGGAGTAGTCAGACTATGGACCGTCACCATGCTCTCTCCTGACACAACTCCGTAGCCTCGCATATATCCACAACTTTTCATACATCTCCTTTTGTTTTTGCCACTTCGTACCCAAGCTTTTTATTAGTATTATGGTATTGTAGTTCAACTACACTTAGTACAACTTTTCAAACATCTCAGCAATCTATCTCTCTGTTGTAATCTAGAGCCATCGACCGTACCAAAGACTTACTTATCGTACGTCAAGATGGCGGTGGTAATACATATAAAAAAACCAACCCGATACTACTTTACTACCTACTGTTATCTATTAATCCGTGCCGAGACAGACCAAATACCAAATTAGGTAGTTCTATTAATACATTATTTCATTAATATTAACAATGATGTAGGTATAGTAGCTATTGTTAAAATATACGTTAAAAAAGGTTGAGTCATGGTAATATTTTTTAACATCTCAATTTGTCAACAAAAATGGAACTACAGAAAAAACCGCCAAATATATTAATATATTCTTTAGTTGTCAAGGAGAATTGTAAGTCGTATTATAAAAAGAAAAGCCTGTAAGCCGCAACGGCATGTCGAAACGAAGTAAATAATAGACAAACCATTGATATAGTATATACAAGTCTTTGCAAACGAACGATATGTTTTGTTCAACTGACCGTCATCGGTAAAAATATAGCCCGCTTTGCTTTCGTTTACTCTTACACTCGCTCTATCCACTGAAAAATCGAACTACTTCGAGTAGAAGCTGGCTTTTGGGCTATCTATATGACCTTGAACCTCAAGATTTGACAAGTCGGGAGTTCCCTCGAACTTTCGTCACTGTACCTCACTCTAAAGAGTGAACAGTGGTAGTATTCCCACCCTTCTATTAGGGGGGTCTACGTCCCACTAAACAGTGAACCCCAGTGGTAGTATTCCCACCCCTATATTAGGGGGGTCTACATCCCACTAAAGAGTGAACCACATTGGTAGTATTCCCACCCTTATATTAAGGGGGTCTACAGCCCACCCGGTGTACCGCAAGGCGCCATGCTTGCACGTTAGAGCTACTTAAATGGGGGTGTATACCCCGGACAGGTTCTTCTTATTTTTAGCGCATCGTCGTCGTCGGCGTATCCGACATTCTTCCAAGACGATGATCGATTTTTTCAAAGTTTCTCTTACGAACGGCCAACCGTCGTTTGGTATGGATTTTAGAGGGTTCTCGAGACTAACAAAATATTATCCGATATGAAAATGTTTTGGTACGCAGAATACGTTAAAATTTACAAATCAATCTGCTTCGCTACTTTGTCGAGAAATATTGCTATGAAATACTAGTTTCCCTATACCACGACATCGTTGCATGACAGTTTAAAATGCTTTTTTTTTGTTTTTTTCTCTTAGAAGCTCACTTAAGAAAACACATATACCTAGTATGTACGTATTATGTTTTTAAACTTTAAGAATATTTCCTTTTCGTAAACAGGCGGGTACATACTTATTAAGAATTAATTTCAAATCTTGAACATTGTAAGCTGTAATATGTATAACTATTAATTTTCAACAGTGGTTCGTTCGACAGCTGTAATATGTATAACTATTAAGTTTCGGCTCTGTAATGAAATTTTAATAGGTAGTATTCACGAAGGTGACAAACTCAAGAAATCCTTAGCACAAATTGAAAGAAATAGCTCTTAATCAATTATTAAAAATTGCATAATTCGTGGGCTACATCACATAGATTGACTGCTATTTTGACACAGAAAATTAAAAATTAAAATTATACCACTAAGGTGGCAAACAAGCTTACGGCCTGCCTGATGGTAAGCAGTCACCGCAGCCTATGTACATAAATTGTGGAAATTGTATGTAATTGTAAACGTATAAAGTTCTGCGTACGGAACCCTGAAGATGGCTTTAAAATTGGATCGTGCACAACATAATTTTGCAAAGGTGAATGTATTTGGGCGGTACAGACTAGCCGCTTGCCTGTGCGAAGTCGTCTCGTATCACATGTTTTGTACATGAGATTATTAATTTTTATATTCGTAATAATGAAAATACTATTTGACAAAATATACGTAGTAGACTGCTAGATGTATGCTGAACATCTCTATAGTATAGTCTATTCTAGGCAATATCCATTAAACGTCTGAATTTTTGAACGCAACTGAAAAAATAATATTTTTTAGCTATTTTTGTCTGTAAATTTGCAAATTACCATCAGGTGAGATGGCGGTCAAACGTAATACAGAAAAAGACATAGTCGGGGGAGGCCTATGTCCAACATTGGACGTCCTACAGCTGAGATTATGACTAAGAAGTAACTTTCCCTAGACCACGTAACGAGAAAGGATAATTGACCAATGATTAAATTTTTTTTTAAATTCTATTATTATAAGTAGGTATCTAAATAAGATAATGCTAATAATTCTAAGTTAAATTCGTCCACTTTATTACCTACGACTAAGTATGTTCATTTTCTAAATGTTACACAGATAACGTGGCTAGAGATGAGTATAGTCAAGTCCACGTGCCTAGAAACACGTTTTATTGCCATATTATCGAAATTTACATGTGGTAAAGGAATATTTACGTAAATATAAAGTTCTTATGATATCTTCTTAGTAATTAGAAAATTAATTGCATAAGCGCGCCAAAAAAAATGTTTACTGAAAAAAAGTTACGCGCCGAAAATATTTGACGCGCTCGAAGAAAAGTTTCGATGCCTCTACAAATTGTATTTAATTTAGTTAAAATTTCTCACCAATAACGCGAATGTTAATTAAGCATGTGACACAAAAAATCTTTGTTTTAGTTACGATTCGATTTCGCTAAGTAGGTGTGAACAAGTTGCTAAGTAAGCAAAAAATATTAGGTATATCTTTGTAAAATTGCGATGTAATTTGTCATTCCATTTCTGATTACAACACAAGTTGTTTAGATATTTTAACATGCACACGTTTTGTGGATAGTAACTTAAAAAATATAGAAAAAAAAAATAACATATTTTTATTACTTACAGTAAATTATTCGCAAGTAGAATCGACAGTTAATTTAAAAAAATACCAAACAATTTGTAAATTACAATAAAAACATTTTTAATACGTACAGTAAAATATTCCCAAGTAGAATCCGGCGATGGCGACAATGATTTTGCAGAAATCATTTCTGGTGTCGAAATCGAATTTTTTCAACAGATCACTCATGATGTAAGTTTTCACTGGCCCGGCGTCGCACTGACTCTCAACCATTGCTGACGAAAAAAGACCTTATCGTCGCGAAAAAAAAATATAGCCGTGCACTGATAACCGCACGACCTACAGATACAAAATTTGCATTCAACCTCTGCATGCATCCAACGAAATAGAAGAAAATATTGTTCTTAATTTAAATTGTATCTTTTTTTTAAACAGCGCGTACTGCGTTGACGAAGGCGTGTGTTGGAATGAACACGCTGCCACCCTAGTGCCTGAAGCATAGCGCGTAATGACCCTAACTTTTTATCTATCTAATGTTTATGTGACAACTAAGCGAGTATAACTTTCCAGTGTCCGGCTCTATATCTGCGAGGTCTGTTATCAGTTATCATAATGTAAATACAGAGTTTTTTAAAAGAAATATAGGCACGACTTGCTGCCGTATCTTGTTACATTACAGTGCATGTAATCTTCGACGAGTTATGTCATATGTAAATCCAATAAATCGGAAAATAAGTGATACAAGTACAGGTAGTGTTAAAGAAAGCCTTATAGCTGCCAAGGAAAACATATACTAAATATTATTATGTCGACGTATTCATAAGGATACCTGATATTAAACGGGTATATCGAGAATTAATATATTGTAAAAAGGAAGGAATAGGGAATTAAATTAAAAAAAAAAAAAGTTTTATCTCTAGGCAGTATAGGCTTTTTTTTTTTTTTAATGTTATCCTGCAGACAAACAGGCATGCGGGCCACCTGATGGAAAGTGGTCACCGCCGCCTATGGACATCAGCATCACCAGGGGTGCTACCAATGCGTTGCCCGCCTCTAAGGAGACCTCTAATATACCTCTTGAACGATCCCATGTCATAGACCAAAGGAAACACCGTGGCTGGGAGCTCATTCCACATCCGAATCGTACGAGCGAGAATCGTTCTTTCGAATCTTCGCGTGGACACCACTAGAGGGTCCACGTAATGGGGATGAGTACCCAGCCCACGGCGGGTGGTGCGATGGCGGAATTGTGCTGTGGGCACCAGATCAAATAATTCCTCAGAACACTCCCCATTGTACAGGTTAGTAAGAATAAAGGTTTTTTTATGGCTAAAGTTTTTTTATTGTTGCACTGTTATGGTGTTGTTACAAAAAGTGTAAACCTCGATTAGGTTCATTAGTACTACATTACATACTTACTGGTTGTTTTTAAATTTACTTTGATTTCTTTTTTAAAGGGCATTTTTATAATCATAGAGAGAGAGATTGAACGAGGGGAAGACGACGGAAAAAGGGGAAGAGGAAGGTTATTTCATTGAAAGGACATGAAAGAAAGGTGAGTGCCGGTGATTTTAATAAAGAATTGAAGAATTTAACGGACAGAAGAGACGAGTGGCGATTGCTCCATGGCAAGAGTTACCCTTTTAAATGTTTGATGGTGTGATTATGGTAAATCCCGCCACTAACTTGGAGGTTGTTTAAATCCAACAGTTGACAGTTGCGGGCTGTTTTCTGGATAGGTAAGACTTTGATGGAGGGAAGAGTTGGCATAGAATAACAACATAATAATGTATAATGTATATTTACAAGATCGGGCGAAATGGAGGAGAATGGGTCGGAAGCCGGGATTCGGATGATGATGATGATGTTCTTACTGGGTATTGACGACACAGTTGATCCGTGACAATATGAAATATCGAGCAACTCGTCATCCAAGGTACACAGTAAGAAACAAGTGAAATATTTATTTATAAAATTCTGATAATAACAGTCAAGTCCGAAACATAGACAATAAGCTATAGCATTTTCATATATCATAATATTGCGCCCGGGGATACGGAATTGTCGAATTCGATTATATTATTACCTTAAAATAATACAGCAGAACTAATTGTGTCTAAAATTATTTCTAACAATATATCGCATCAGACAGAGACACAGAGTCGTCCGCCACATATACTATACATATCTGTACATATCTATACACACGTCAATCTTCGTCGTGCGTTGCAAGGCGTGTCCAAAAAAATTTTTTTTTTCTTTCTCCCATTTACATGAGCAAACTTTAAGCGAACTTATGCATTACGGTGGGAGGAGCCTAAATGTGGAGGAAACGCTAGCCCAACAGTGGACTAAGGTGCTGTCCTAATTGGAAACGGTCGTGCGACCGTGGTCGTACGACGGACATCGTCCGACCAATAGGAGACCTTAAAACAGTCCGTCGCACGACCATGGTCGCACAACCGTTGTTAGGACAGCGCCTAAGGGCTGTTGATGAATTAAACACGGTGCTCGAATAAAAACAAACGTTTTTTTATACCACAAAGGTGGCATACAAGCTTACGGCCTGCCTGATGGTAAACAGTCACCGCAGCCTATGGACGTTTGCAACACCCACGCGTTTAATCGAGGGACTGAATTTTGGGGAAATTTACATGACACAATAAATGTGATTGCATTTAACCTTCCATTCTTTTACATAACCCAACCCAATTATCAGGAAGTAGGTGCATGTCAATTACAGATTTAAATAATGCTATGTGACTCAGTAGTAGTTTTCTGGGTGTTATTTAAATTAGAGGGTGACGATTTAGATGGAGCGTCGGTGGCCGAGCGGTTGGGTATCCGACTCGTAAGCTAGAGGTACCGGGTTTGAATCCCACTGCGGCCTCGTACCAATGACTCTTTTCTGAGTTATATACATTAGTTGAATACTAACCGATGCTCTTATGGTGAGAGAAAACATCGTGATGAAACTTGCAAATTCAGTCAATGTGTAACCATGATCCCATCTGGTCAGGTTCCCCTGGTAGCAAGGACATCAAGGTCAGATGGCAGTCACTCCACTGTAATTACCTGATCTACCGAATGCTGGATCTTGCTCAAGGCGGACCCAAGGCCCTTGTGCGCGAGAGCACAACCGGGACATTAACGCCAAGAGATGATGATGATGGAAGAGCCGATCTACCAGCGCTGTCCGAAAGGGCTGACAAGTTCAGACCCGAGCGGATCTGAATCTGAAGCTGGTTTGGCACTGCCAATCTATACCAGAACCTTGAGTGATAGTGACGATTTAAGAGCAAGCAGTTAGTATACTGCATGGTTAGTTGGAGTTATCGCTGATAATTTTCGCAGTGCATCAACTGTGAGAAACGCGTCATTTCCAACTCGTCATACTTATTTGAAGCTGGTGAGTAATAATAAACCGTTTGATTTACTACGATTTTGAAAAGAAAGACATAATCTATCTATACATATAGATTATACATCTGACTCATGAGATACAGGCTCAGAAGTAGTTCAGGTTTCAGAGGCTACATAAATTGTTGTGAGTTTTTGACAATAAATATTGTTTATTGACAATAGCTCGTTACAACTTGTTGCAAGCTGTTATGCATAAGCTGATAAGCTGTTGTGTATTGTTTTGTACTGTATAATATAAAACAAAGTCACTTCCCGCCGTCTGTACCTATGTATCTATATAGGTATCTTTGTACGCTTAGATCTTTTAAACTACGCAACGGATTTTAATGCGGTTTTCAACAATAGATAAGAGTGATTCAGTGTAATATAAGTATCTGAGTGAATAGTGTAACTTGGTGAAATGAAATGTTTTGTCCTTTCAGAAATATACGCTATTGTATTGTATGTGCAGACGGTATGCTGTAGATTGGCATTATTTTTTTTTTGTTCGGAAAATAAAAACGCATCTCATTAGAAATATACCGTCACGTCATCACGGTATTAACCACCTATATTGTGCTTGGTTAATTATATCCTATTGCGTCAAGAAACGTAATGACCGCGAAGGGGGTACCAATGTCATTATATTATTATTTCATTCTTCTTCTTGTCATGTCTTCGTCTTGTGTTTATGACAAAATAGGTTAGTTTATTAATATTTACATTTTTTCCAGTCCAAAACTGAAAGACGTGGACGGTACGCCTGAGGCTTCAATTAGAACTTCGATTATTTTATTAACTATGCCACGACTCATGAGTCAGCGAATGCATTTAGTTAATAGTATCTAGGTACAGTGACTATACTATGAAAAATAAATATTTCTTAAACTTTTTCATGGTAGGGGCGTGCAAGGCGCCTATGGTCGCACTGTATATCCTACCTATGCACCAGGTGTCTATTCCGCTGTACTCTTCACATTTAGTTATCCAACAAAAGTACTTTCCATTCATTGAAAGTTTCGATTTGTTTTATTGTGTTATTACATCACGACAAAACCTCTCTCACGTTGATCCGCGAATACATTACGCGTGTCGACCGGTAGCTGCCTAGCTATCTATAATAAAGCTATAATAAAGCCATTAAACAATGGGCCATACTACACCGTTTTAGTATTGATTTAAAGATTATTGTGATGACGTTTATCGCCATTGAGGACGTCTTCACTTCAAAGACGTAGGTGTTTTGTCATTACCGGCTGTCTCGCAGCCATAACGGGATGCTGGACGCTTGATATTTATCGTGATACGTGGATTACGATCCTGGATCACGATATTTATTGAGTGTGTAAGACTCACGGATCGTATCGCGATAAATATCGAGCGTGTAGCATCCACCATAGAGCGTCACAGGTCTAATATACTCTTATAAGGACAGGGATTTTAGGGCCACAGATGACAGCCGTGAGCTCTCGCCGTTTGGCCAAAGCTGCAGAGATTCGGGTGGCCAATTTGAAGTGGGATTGGGCCGGACACGTGTACCGCATGTCGGACGAATTGTTGGCTAAAGTTGACATAGAGTGGGACCCACAAAACATGAAAAGGAGGAGCGGTAGGCCCAGGCGTAGTATGATGTACCAGACGTAGGTGAGCTTAACTCCTTTTATAAGTTTGGCCCAGGAATAAAAGGTGGATCCTTATCCACCTTCCATTTTCCAAACGCCAAGGTATTTTCCAGGCCTTTGCCCTGCAGTGGGACAGAAGAAAAATAATCCAGATGTTCTTTCTGAACTCTACCCCACGCTCTACTGTACCTATGTAATAATATCCCTTCTGTCCAAGAAAGCCATCCAGAAAATATACGTACATTTCTGGACTTCAAGCTTGTCGCTGCCAAAACCTACCATTCAAGAAGTTACACACATGAGTTACATGATTACATATAATGGCCATGGCCATGAAAATGCAGTCAGTATCGATCGCTGCAAACATGATAAAATTGAGCCGCTGGGATAGCAACAGCTGCAGTGGATGCTGGATGTGTGGATTAACGCGACTCGATCGAGTACGTAACGAGTAGGTACGTCCGTGGTAGCCTTGACGTGAGAGACATCGCAGACAAGATCGAAGAGGCACGCCTGCGCTGGTTTGGTCACGCTTACCTACGTAAGCCTCAGGTATACCTGCGTGGGAAATAAGTGCTTGCAGGTATCAGGCAGGAAACAGATCCCGCGGGAGATCCAAGAAGTAATTAATTGACATCGCCGAGTCGGATGCAAGAGCCAAAAAAGCCAGGCTTTCGACGTGAGGATGCCGAAGATCGAGCAAAGTGGAGAAGAAAAAGTAGAAAGCGGAAACTGGTAGAAGCAGGAATTGACTTGCAACAACCACGCGTCGTCAAGTTTTAAACAACCTTGACATCTTTGTTTGAAGCTATTAGAATAACGCGTTTTAAAATGTCGCACTAAATGTGTACGCGCAATTCGTAAATGTCACGATGCAGTCGCGTTTCAAACGCGCGTTTATATGGCCGCAGAAATCGCCGTGTATACTGCTTTTACAGTAAATAATGTGTAAATAGCAAATTCCTCTTACCAAAAATAGGAATATTTTTTTTTTAATGAAACAAAAGATTAATATGTACCAGAAAATGTTTTCTATGCATTTCACCGTAATAGACGATGTGGACATGTCGGACTTGTAACAACTATAGTACCATACCATTGGCAATCAGTCGGTCTATAAGGTTTTTTCTCTTTGTACCTAGCTACTGTAACGGTACACACATTCACAAGGTACCTAAGCTGTTACCATAGTATGCAAAAACAGATGTCTCATAAATTTCCATGTCGTCAACTTCAAAAACCCTTTTCAGACCGTTCTTCATGTACCCCACATTGTACTCACTTGGGCAAGCCTGGGCAGGGAGCTTGTTCAGCAACCCAAAATTGTATGGAAGAAAGTTCCTCTGTTTGAGCTGTGTTGCATTAAATTTTCTTATTTATCCACGAATGAGTATTTCTCACATTTTTATTGAATATAAGCATTTAATTTCTGATAGCCAGAAAAAAAATATGAAAAAGTAAACATTGTTGGTTGATTTAGGTACCTTGGAAGAAAAAACATAATAAATAATACCGAATAAACTATCAGTCTTTAAATTAGAACCAGTTATAAGACACAAAAGTTTAGTATTATAGGCCACAAACATGATGACTAATTTATTTACTTGCTACATAATACAAAAAGATGCCTACCTAACTTCACAAGGATATCACAACTTACAAAATACATTAACAAAAGAAGCAGAAAGGAGTGCCAACTGTTTAGATACTATATACTACAGTACCTACATCTGTATATCATAACTTTATTTGTCTGTAAGTTTCAGCCTTTACCTATTTACATTGAGATAAAAAATTAGCATTATCATGGAAAATAAACAATAGGTATGTATAGGTAGTGATTTTCCTGCACTCGTGTTGCTCCACTGCAATTTTAGAATTAAAATAAATGTGAAAATTACTCACCAAACATATCGTACAGGCTCACTGTGTAGTTTTGTGAAAAATACGATATAAAATCCATTTTTCGCGAGACAATAACACAAACAGCTGATTATTACTTATTATAAGGCGTCCACAAAGATAACAGAAATCAATACTTATCGTTTCGTTAATACTGAACAAACAAAATCTAAATAAACAACGGTTTACCGGAATCGTCGGCTAATAAATGCTTTGTTTAGATTTTTTGTGAAATAAAAATCGTCATCAAAATCATCCGACATCGTAGAATAAACAACAAAAAAACGTGATCCAATCCAATCCAATCCAATAGGAGGTTGTCTTGTCATACAGTTGTCAAATATTTCTTCTCACTCTTTCATATTACGATTCCCTATTGCGAATATAGCTTACTCGCTCAGTTTTTGCTAACCAAAGAAAAACACACATACCGTAATAGCGGGTTAGATAGTCCCTATTTCTTTAATAATTATTGTAACTATGAGTTTTATTTTCGGGTATTTCGGACTACACACTCAGCGGAAGAAAAAGTACCCCAAGTGCTTATTGCGAAATAAACCAAGTGTGTGGTGTGGTATTAATTATTTATTTCTTTTGCCCGCGATTTTGTCAGCGTAGAGTTCGGTTTAACATTCCGGATCCGTTTGATCCGGATCCGGAATATGTCCGGAATATCTGAATAAAATAAAATAAATAAATAAACAATTTCGGGAATAATTAGACTATGTGGTTTTTTGCGTGAAGGAGTAACAAACAAACATCAAAACTTTCACATTTATAAAACTAGTGGGATTCAATAAGGTACATCTGCAGAACGCGTAGTATAGTATTGTTATGTTTTAATGCGGACACGATTCAAATGACCTTTTTTTAATATACTACTAAGGTGGCAAACAAGCTTACGGCCCGCCTGATGGTAAGCAGTTTATTAGTTATTAATAATTTTTAATTATTTATTATTATGACCTGCTCAGTTTATTTAAATAGATAGTTAAATATTAAGATTTACTTTAACCTACTTTTTATTGTTTTTTTTTATGTCATACGGTAGGCAAACAGGCAAGCGGGCCACCTGAAAAGTGGTCACCACTGCCTATAGACATTAGCAACACCAAAAGTATCGCCAATGCGTTGCTCACCTCTAAAACACGTTTTTGTGACCCCAAAGTGCTGTTTAAGCTAACATGTCCATAAGACTGTTACTAGACCTGCTCTTCTATACGGTAACATGGCTTGGCCCCTATTTGAGCCGCACGAGTAGGAGCTACGCGTTAAGGAAATGAGATAATGCGAAGAAAGTGTAAAGTTTCACGCAAAGATCACGTTAGTGATGCCCACATTCGTCCATAACGTTGCAGATAAGCTGCTTCGATAAAATATATTACTCATTTTACAGTTATTTTCTGTGTAATAGTACAGTAGTATTCTGACAATAGAACATACACCTCACTAGCTCCATCTCAAATCATGAAAACTACTAAACGGTATGAGTAAATAAAGTGCTTTACATTGTCCTACTTTGTTTGCTATGTTTTCATATACTGTCACTACCCTTACTTCGAAAATTTGTGATATCGACTGATTTTCATGTTTTTGAATATGTATTTAATAATATTGCAAATTGTTGAATGGGATTAGAGAACCCCTTGTATTCGCGGGAATCAGGGCTCAAGCTCTAATAGATCATACAATATATGGCAGATCCGGTCATGAGACTAGTGTAGCAAAATATGTTATATCTTGCTGCTTAAAAACTTTTTGCTTCTATTTGCGGATCTATTTGTCCGCCTCCGGTTTTACATCTTGTTGCCACGTGACAAGAGATTTAAATTATGAATTCTCTTTGGGCAAGTTCTATGCCAGAAAAGTTTATTCAGACATCAGGAGAATATATAAAAATTTGAAAATGACTATGGATCAATTTATGCTTCTGGTACATTTCAATTTTTTTTGTGTCTTTATGTATTTTAAATGTCGTAATGTGCTTCTGATTCCTTGCTGGTTGCTATCGGTGTCCTCGTGGAAAGATCGCTCTTCACCTAATTAAGGTACCTTTATTTTTTATTCTACGATACGACGATAGCGTTCTCCGCCACAGGACGGGAAACCTTTTGATTGCTTAGCACCTCCCGCGGCGATACGCGGGGTGACCCCGCTGACTGATTATCCGCTCGCCTATTTGTCTTCCATCATGAGTATTTTTTCTCCCACTGATGTGGTTGGATTACCAGCACAAATTTGTAGACTCCACTTGGCGGCTGTCGGTTTCGGATAACCGATTCCAACTGGCGGGCGTGCTTACAGCGCCCTACTAATATTTTATAAAGACGGCTAAATTCTAGGATGAAGTACTAAGTTCTAGTCTTACAACCTAGTTTATTAACGTTATTTTTATTTTATTTTATTTAACGCAAAAGCAACATTTTCAATTATTGAAATCTGAGAATTGTTTGCAATGGAGTTGTATATATTTTGATCTATGTGAAAATTGATCGCCTTCTGTAGAGACAGGGGAGGAATACCTAGGCTTATTTCGTTTTTAGTTTTGTTAGGTTCTTGAGTTCCCTTGGCCAAAGTAACCCGCCCTTATGGTTTCGTTAACTGGTCACACTGGTTTGTCTGGGTTTTTATCACTAATTTGTCTTTGTTTATTATTTTGACATTAGCAACCTTCTTTAGAATATCAATGTCAAAATTGTCAAAATCCTTTTGTATGTTGCTACTTGCTTGTTTATTCATTAGAAAAATCGAATTTCCTCTTTAATTTTTATTACTTACAGTATAAATCTGGGTTTCCGAAAATTATTTCTTCGCCCTTTGTCTATTTATGAAAGCTATTTACATGAGAACAACGATCCCGTTCACGCCAGGATGATACTACGACGGCGTTTTGGAAAACGGGTTCTGTTAGTTGTAATTGTTTTCATCATATCTTTTTATTTCTCAGCTCTCCTTTTTGGTGACTTGAAGGTTCCGAAAGTAATGCACCTAACAGATTTAAGTCATTGCCCAGTGTGTTACGGAATTTCTGTGTGCCCAGAGTTGTACTCCAACCAAGTGATCCTTGATTCAAGTTATAGTTGGAGCAATATTTTCAATGCAAAGAACATATACCAAGGTTTTACAACTAAAAACAACAGAAAGATCGTACTGAAGAAGTTAGCTCATAGTACAGAGTTGCGCTTGTTTGATAAAGAACTTTGTGAGACTTGGGGACTCAAACCGCACTGCAAACCAATAGACATACTTAATTTAACTAATATAGAAAATAAAGTAATAAAAGAAGTAAGTTTCGACTTAACATCACCAGATATTCAGCCAAGGAAAGGCTTAGTTTTCTGTCCTTATGCAGATGGATTCTATGATTTTTTGCAACCTGTTCTTGATATGACAAAAACAAACACAAAGAGCTACAAAGCAGAACTTATAAATGTATGGACGATGCTGGCTGTTAATCCAGAACCTATTATTATACAGGTAAAGTTTGTGCCATTTTGTATCTGTACCTAATAGAGAAAATTCTTTAAAAGGGAGTCCTAAGAAACACAAGTTATATAAATTATGCTGCTGGTCTGACGCGACTACGTTCATGCCGCATGAAAATCTGTTAAGTAGTTTTTGTGTTTATTGCGAACAGATATATGCAGACTTTTTTTATAACATGTGACTTCCTTGAATTCCTGGAAATTCCCAGGAATTATAAGCTCAATAAGAGCCCTGAGAAAAAGAAATAACACAAGAAATTGGAAATCCTTGTTAAGATCTATCTAAACTCAATATGTGTCTCTTAAATTCATTAGCCCTCATGAAAGCAGTCTAGTTTCCCATTTAAATGATCTCATTTTGAATTTTTAGGTAATACCCAAGTCAAAAGGGTGGCCAGTGCCAGCTTATGGTGGTGTATGCGGACGTTTGGAACTAGTTGCGAATGAAGGAGTACCGTTGTCAGATCTCTTTATTATGGAGTGGGTCAAGAAGCTGCAAATAGCCAAAAACATCCTTACGGCTGCAATGGATTTCACATTTAAACATGACAGGTTGGCTTTGTAAACTTTAATGCGTTTTTCTTGACCTAAAGAATATTATGGCTGAATAATCAATTAACTATTTAATTGAATTTATATTCATGATCCAATATGGTCAGGTTCCCCTGGTAGCAGGGTCACGGAGGTCAGATGGTAGTGGCTCCACTGTAATTACCTGATCACCAAATCCTGGATCATGGTCAAGGCAAACCCCGGACCCTTGTTCTCGTGAGCACAACCAGGACTGTAATGCCAAGATGTTTATTTTAATCAATTAACTTTTTTAAATATATTTATTTAATTTAGATGTCAACATATTTTACATAGTCAAAATAAAAACTTAATACAAGATATCCGTAAAACTTTAAATTTATTATTATTGTGTGTATATTGTGATGGCACTTGTGTGTTTACAAATTGTATTCTCTTTTCAGATTCCGTTTCTATCTAATGGACTGGTCTCAAGATAACATAGTCATAAACGAGAAGAACCAAGTTGCATTTGTTGACTTGGAGGACGTAATAGTACTAGACAAACACATATCACCCGGAAAAGACCTGCCTGAATGGTACAAACGTTATAGTCGGGATGACCCCGATCCTCGATATACTTTTTCCATAGACAGTATATGTAAACACCATCTGAGTGACCATAACCTGTGGGCAGCCTGTTACGTTTTAGCTGGAGACGAAGATCCACTCTTGTATCCTATGGAACCATATGATACTAAACTAGATAGGTATTTGCAATCATGTCTTAAAGGGTATGAAGATAGATTCAGCACAGTAAGGCAGCTACAGCGGTATATAGATAATATGCTGGACGGAAGACGTGGATATGCAGTATTAAATGATAAAGTTAGATGATAAATTGTCTGAATGTTGAGTTTTCTTTTATGTGAATGAATTTTATAATGCTCACTATTAGTACATGTTGTGATCTTCCGATTATCACTTTTATGTCATGAATTATGATTGAGTAGTTTTTAACTTTAATATGTAATGACAATGAGATTGGTGTGTGTGTTTTGCTGTTCAGAATTTATTTTATAACTGTGATATTATTTTATTAATTCAATTTACATGTTGCACAATTAAAAGTATTAAAATTGAGTACACAAATAATGATATGGGATTAATTTATCTACAAATACCAATTCACCATCAGTTTATAGACCATACACTGGTGGACAAATAATATAGGTTGCAAATTAATAATTCTGCGATATAAACTAACTTTATATTACGGGGAATTATAATATCGTATTAAATAAAACCTAAAATGATTAACAACGTAATTTAAAAAGTTTAAATTTTAGAATCTCGGAATTTGGATATAAATTCGGTTCGCGGTTTATTTACTTTTGTTTATTGCTGTCATTGTCGCCTCTCACCATCATTATTGAATTACTATCATGTCGCTAACATGTCAGCGAAGTACAGTAAGAACAGTAAGCGTGTCACTTTCTACAGTGCAGCGAGTCATCCAACGTTTCCGAGAACCTGAGCAGAACGTAAGAAGACAAGGAACCGACAGATCAAGATGTACGGCTCGAGAGGATCGCTTTATTGTTACGACCATGCTCCGGAATCGACACTTCATAGCAGCGTAACAAATCAACTTCGGGAGACCCGTAGAGACGACGTAAGCAAGCGAAATGTAAGGTGGCGGCTCCTTGAAGTTATTATGACCCCATATAGACCCGCAATTGGTCCAAAACTTGCAAGGGAACGTCGGGTAGCAAGGTAACGTAACGCCTTGAACACGCGCAATGGGGAGACGAAGAATGAGAAAGAGATGGGATGGTTCTTCGACGAATTCAGATTTATGCTGTATGCACATGATGGCCAGGGGAACGTTTTGTTCCAGCTTGAGGAAAATGTGCTGTGTCAATAAATACTATCTTATACTATACGTTAAATATACAAGGACAGCTCTGTACGAAAATTTAATGGACATACTAAAATTTACATTACGGCCTTCTTCTGGTAATCCTTAGAATTCGTAACGCATTTCCGAAGATTTTTAACACTAAAAAAGTGTTACAAATAGTACCCATTATAAATAGCATAAATCAAGGAATGAGCAAGCGGAGCGAGCTCGAAATGTTTGCCATTTTGGCACTTAAAAGCTTAATGATAAGAAAACCAACTTTTCCATACAATGTCAGCCTTGGCCCTCATTTAGCGTTGTGGGTATGCCCATCGTACCCACAACAGTGAATTCGCGCTTGAGATGGAAGCCAGGACCTAAATCTAACCAGAAACTTTAAAAACAGCATGCCCAATCGCCTGGCAGCTGTGAGAAGAACCCGTGGAGGCAATACTAAGTCTTGAAATAATCTCGCTTGCGCTGGTTTAGTGACGTGCTGCGTGCCCCAGGGATACGTGGGAATTAGGCTGCGGGCACAAAGTTGAGCCATTAAAGACATGCAAAACTAGTTTATCGGACCCCTTGGTCGCTCGCACTTACAGGTTCTTAGTTCTCTTTTTTCTCTTAGTTTGTACATTAGCCTCAAACCTGTCGGTAATGAAAGAGGTCTCGCGCACGGGAGGTCGTGAAGTAGAATAAAAGAGCCAACGGCTTACGACGCGACGGGCGAAATGGAGAAGGATAAATAGGAAAGCGGACCCTGGCTAAGATGACGATGAGAGATATTATAAAACTTACGCGTAAAGAGACCATTCCTATGAAATAAGTAATACTTAGATGGGTGATATCGGTTTTCGAATCGGGAAATTAGAATAATAAAGGCATGGCTGTTTGTGTCTTTGTTCCTTATGCAATGGATTATTTCTAGGACCAATAATCCTTGGATGTGTGGTGTGTGACAGTGACAGCGAGAGTAGTTTATTCTGTGGTTGACACTGACAGCGAGCGAAGTGTTGTGTTGTGTTTGTTGTGGTTGTGTTGTAATATCTGTTGTTTAGCTATGATTTATACATTTATGAAATCTATACTTGAGAAGCGTTTTATTTAATTTATAAGCAAGTAAATATTATGCTTGTAAAGTTGTGCATCTGCTTATAAAAACGCAATATTCTTGAAAATGTCCAGTTCTGATTCTGACGCCGAAAATGTGATCCGGTACGGTACACCACTTGAACCTTACGAGGAAGGTATGTAGTTTAAAGGTAGTAGATATATTTTTCCGCTACAAAATCGAATGATTTAGTATTTAGGTCTTAACCAATCATGAATATGTATAACCTCCAAATTGTAATCTGATAATATAATCTAACACGATTTGTCGGTCGGCTGTAAATGTTCTGAACGTATTTTGCTACAGTTGTCACTATTATTTATTTATGGCAAACGAGAAAGAGGCTGTTTCGGTACGGCACTGTCGATTTAGAACACATTGAGGAGGTCAGGAGTTTAGGAGCCTCAATCTCATGATTATTTGGTTACTAAGTCTCATTTCTTTTTACCAATAGTCCGAATCTTTTTTACTCATGAGACATAGCCCACTATTTAGCAAATTCTTCTAATAAATTAATAATTTGAAATTTTAAAAACATTGATACAAATCTGTTAATTTATAGACAAATTAATGTCTCTATTTCTAATAAATATGTTTGGACAATTCACACAGTGCCATCTAGCCCCAAAGTAAGCAAAGCTTGTGTTATGGGTACTACATAGTTGATAAACTACTTATATAGGTACTTTTAAAGACATACTTATTATACATATAACACCCGCACCCATAACAGAAATAAAATTCATCATTACAATTTCTGCTGTGTCTGTGTGGCAGACCGACATGTTAACAAACTGAACCACTCAGGTTGTTCTAATGTCAAACCTCAATAATTATGTAACAAAAATAATAAATAAAATGATTTTGGCATTAATGTTCCGGTTGTGCTCTTGAGATCCAGGATTTGGCGATCAGGTAATTACAGTGGAGCGACTACTATCTGACCTCCATGACCCTACCAGGGGAACCTGACCAAATTGGATCATGGTTACAAATTCAGTTGCCTGAATTCGCAGGTTTCATCACAATGTTTTCCCTCACCATAGGAGCATCGGTTGGTATTGAACTAATGTACATAACTCAGAAAAGAGTCATTGGTACATGGCCGCAGCGGGATTCGAACCTGGTACCTCTTGCTTAAGAGTTGGATACTCAA
The DNA here is from genome assembly GCA_907269095.1 of Blastobasis adustella. Taxonomy (NCBI): domain Eukaryota; kingdom Metazoa; phylum Arthropoda; class Insecta; order Lepidoptera; family Blastobasidae; genus Blastobasis; species Blastobasis adustella. The sequence continues at coordinate 9,274,537 of OU026132.1, forward strand.
CCGCCTGGCTACCGAAGCTCTTTAACCAAAGTAACAAAAATAATGATTGGTAACTAAAGGTCAACTATTAGATTGACGCTTTGATGTGCTTTGACTCTGCATCAGCATGAATTGACCCTTAAGTCACCTTTGTAATTAATTCCATATTCTAATGTGCACTAAATGGTATCGCAGATGAAGTCCCCTCAAAGCGCAAGTACCAGCAACCGTCCGATCAGTTTGCAGTCGATGACCATGGCCGTCGCAGATTCCATGGTGCTTTCACCGGGGGATTTTCAGCAGGGTTTGGAAACACTGTTGGCACACAGGAGGGCTGGACCCCTTCTACCTTCAAAAGCTCTCGGTCCGAGAAAGCACAGTTGTCGGTGAGTACCTCCTAATGTAATTAATTATAGCCTTCAAAGGTAGGTTCTTTGAATCATTGTTATCCTCAAGATTGACATTGATGGCCCGTAACAGTATACTGCAGTATTTGTGCCAATTTTGAATTGTAATTTACGAGCAATCCACCCCGGCTGTGCAAGTATATTCTCGGATTTTCTTTTATCACATAAAAATATAATAGTATGCATGTATGTTTGTCCTATCCTATAAACTTTTGTCTGGAATCACTCTATTCAGTAGTTTTTCTACTGAATAAATCTGTTGTATCTATCTATGATGAGACAGATGCGGAAAGCAACTTTTTTATACACTTCTTGTCTGAGTAAGTTATTACATCTCATGTAAACTCCTTTAGAGCCAGAGGGCGGAGGATTTTATGGATGAAGAGGATCGCAGTGAGCACGGCATTGCGCCGCGGCGCGTCGCAGCTAGGGCCGAGTTCGCCGGACAGAAGCGGCCAGCCACCAACAGACACTTTGATGGGCCTATACCGGGTATGTCTGATGTCTCTGACCTCATTAGTGCTAACTTTGTATAAAGTGAACTCAACGGTGTTTATGTTGTCCTCAACCTGCTCTGATAACGATTCATCATTGTCATCTTGGCGTTAATGTCCCGGTTGGGGTCCGCCTTGACCATGATCCACAATTTGGCAGATCAGATAATTTCAGTGGAGTGACTGCCATCTGACCTGCGTGACCCTGCTACCAGGGGGACCTGACTATATTTAATTATGGTTACACATTCAGTCATCTGAATGTGCAGGTGTCATCACGATGTTATCCCTCACCATAAGAGCATTGGTTAGTATTCAACTAATGTACATAACTCAGAAAGAGTCACTGGTACATGGCCGCAGTGGGATTCTCTCGCTTACGAGTCGGATACCTTACTAACTCGCCCACCGACGCTCCCGAATCTAAATTAGTTGCCGTTAATGTTATAAATCCAGGTACTTATTTTTATACCACTAAGGTGGCAAACAAGTTTACGGCCAGCCTGATGGTAAGCAGCTCCTGGCTCGGCTATTGATGATCAGCCATTTAAAGGTTAAGGTTCAAACCTACATTAGGTCCTTTATATACTTATATTTGCCGACGCGATACGCCATGAAGCATTAATTCCAGACTTCACGCTAGATGTCGCTGCGCGTCATTTAGATCGCGCTATCGAGTGTGCGACGCGTTTTAATAGGGTGGCCGCCCTACATTGAATCGGTAACGGATTTTGATGAAATTTGAAGCCCCCTCTCGGGGGCTTTGTAGTTTTTGCATGTGCGCTATCTAACTCCTGTTGGATTTGCGACGTTATTCTGCCCTACTGATATACTTACAAGGCGCTAAGATGGGGTGACCTGTATGAAAGAACTGTGTTGACAGGCGTACACAGTTTTTCGTGTAGGTGATTAAAATTATGTGGTTAAGTGAATGAGTAGATACAGTACGTATGTACTATATTGTGTTTATCCTAAAGTTTTACTACTAGGTATACTATGTAAGTAGTATTCCTAGTAGTGAAACTTTCGTCGTGCGTGGGATGGATTTTTCATTGTATTACTGAATTCTGAATTATTCACATTAGTATATTTCCATTGCAACTCTCATTGACAAAAGCTAGAAATGTTCGTTATATTAGATAACGGCTATATTATAACGGTATAAAAATATACTTATAACACGTAATATTAATTCATGATACTTCCTTCTACTAATAAATAGCCATTGCACACAACACAACATAACCAAAATATTATTCTAATTATCTTTTGATATTGATATTCGATTGTTGTATTATTTTTTCTGTTGTATTCTGTTGTGTATGCGGTTAACGTCGAAAGTAGTAAAACTAATGTTTTTACGTGGTAATACAAAAACATTGATTAATAATGTTATATTATATATAAATTTGTTCCCCAAGGTACTAAATCAATCGTAAATAATACTACATAACTGAAAAACAGCGATCGTTATCCTGTAGATATAATTATATTAGGGTCTTTTATTATAACGTAAAAAATAACATAATATTTAATAATAGCATAACGTTCTGTTATGTTATATGGAAATAACGGATCCACGCACCTCTAGTGGTTAGGTGGTGGTTTTAAGTGAATGAGTAGATATAGTACATACACATAGTATATTAGTCAAACTTTCGTCGTGCGTGGGCTGGATTTTTCATTTTATTACTGAATGTTTCACATTAGTATATTTCCAGTGCTCATTGACAAAAACTATCCCGCTCCGGCCATGTACCAATGACTGTTTTCTGAGTTATGTACATTAGTTGAATACTAACCGATGCTCTTACGGTGAGGGAAAACATCGTGATGAAACCTGCACATTCAGGCGACTGAATGTGTAACCATGATCCAATCTGGGCAGGTTCCCCTGGTAGCAGGGTCATGGAGGTCAGATGGCAGTCGCTGCACTGTAATTACCTGACCTGCCAAATCCTGGATCATGGTCGACGCGGACCCCGGGCCCTCGTTCTCGAGAGCACAACCGGGACATTAACGCCAAGATGATGATGATATACTTATATTAGGCGAAAATAGCGGAAACTGTAATGAAGATGACTATTTTTCTTCATCACCAGGCCAGCCAGTCCTAGAGAACCTACTCAGTGCTATCCACGAGACGGCTGCCGCTCGCATGCTGCGGCGGATGGGCTGGCGCGCGGGGCAGGGCGCTGGCGGGAGGCTCACCGGGACCGAGAAGAGGGAGGCTCGAACCAGGCATCGGGTGTACGGGTGCTATGTCCCGCCGGAGGTCAGGCAGGTGGGTAGTTTTAGCCCCCGACGAATCGGGAAACCGTCTTTATTATGTCATACACTGTTTGTATACATTAGTTACACTTGCAGGCTAATTACGCAACCCTGTTGCTAACAATCCTCTGATTTTAATTATTGAAATTGTTACTTTTGCAATTACGTATGGCCGTTCCTCAAATTCCTACCCCCCTGGAGCACAAGAGACCTTACTTTGTTTTGTCTTTTTAACCTCTGACGTAAAGAAGGGTGTTTTAAATTGGACCTGTGTATCTGTGGCTTTGTGTATCTGTCTGTGGCATCGTAGCTCCCGAACGGATGGACCGATTTGGATGCGGTTTTCTCTGTTCGAAAGCCAGTTTAATCGAGATGGTTTTTAGCTTTGTTTCACTAAAATCGGTTGTGCAGTTTAGAAAATATTGGAGTTTACTTAAACTTGGTCGGGAGCTGACTTTTTTTGTAGGTTAGGTTATTAAATGTATTTATTTTATAATAGAGGCAGGCGAACGAGAAAACAGGTCACCTGATGGTAAGTGATCCCCACTGCCCATGGACATCCATAAAACCAGAGGGTTGCGAATGCATTATAAAGTGCGAAGATATAGTTTTATGCCATAGTCAGTTAATAACTGCATTTCAGCTTAATGGTGTCTGATTATAGCTAACTAAGTACCAAGTTTCATTGTGACCGGTTTAGCCGAATTCAAGAAATTTCGTTCGTTTGAAAATTATAGTTTTGGTTATTTTCTCCATACATAATGGCAATTTCATATTAAAAGACCCAATACCCTGGGCCCACTGAAAACCAGCGTTGTGGTTCGCGTCAAGCAGCCACTACATTATGCTGAGGAGGGTCTACTTACGCTGGATGCCCAAGAACAATGCCACTGGGAACAATAATTGTCTCAGTGTGTTATGTACCGATATTTAAAATGTTATTGTTATGCAAAATTATCGTGTCGTGGCGTCCATGTCTAATAAATTCTTTCTTTCTTTTCTTTCAATATTTTTGTGTTACAAGAAATAATTTAATAATACCCCATGTTACTCTCTCACAGACCACAGACCAACAATCCGACGACGAAGACAGCTCCGGTTCAGAAATCGACTACGACACGCTGTTCGCGCCAGACGATTATGAGCCTTATATCCTGAGCCGTAAGAGCGACCGGTTCGGGCTGGGCTATTCCGGCTTGAGCCGGCATTCGGTACTGGGTGCCATGACTGGAGAGTACGGCAGTCAGGATAACAGGAGCCATTTGAAGATGAGAGACAAGGGGAAGAAGGTATCGTGATATTGCAACTCTTTTCACTGAGGTAGTTGACACTTTGTGTTGTGCGTTCTTTGTGGAATTCCATTATATAATCTAATATAATTAAATATTAAATATATTATTAAAATCCCCCGGGATTTTTTGCGGGCGAAAGTCGCGGGCAAAAGCTAGTGATATTGTATGTGGAAACTTAAAAATGGCGAAATTTTACCCGTATGTTTAAGCAATAACGCAATAAATAAAACTGTAAGTTTTTTAAACAAATTAAAATTGAACAGTCTGTGTGCAATAAAGTGTAAAACAAATAAATAAAACAATAATATACCGTCACGGGGTGCCAATTGGCTCCCGAGGCTGCACAACTGGTCTCAGGGTCCCCAGTGGAAGACCTTGGTCAACCTCGCTTCGCGAACTTCATTATCGTCTTGGCGTTAATGTCCCAACTGTGCCCGCGCGCGAGAGCCCGGGGTCCGCCTTGACCATGATCCAGGATTTGGCAGAGCAGGTATTTACAGTGGAACTACCTGCCATCTGCTCTCCGTGACTCTGTTAACAGGAGAACTTGACCAGATTGTATCATGGATACACAATCAGTCGCCTGAATGTGCAAGTTTCATCACGATGTTTTCCCACACCGTAGGAGCATCGGTTAGTATTCAACTAATGTACATAACTCCGACAAGAGTCATTGGTACATGGCCGCAGTGGGTTCGAATCCGGTACCTCTCGCTTACGAGTCGGATACCGTAACCACTCGGCCACCGTCGCTCCCGCTGTTATATGTATCTACCACATTTAATGCGAATACAAAAAAAAACATCGTAGCGTTAATGTCACGGTTGTGCTCTCGCGCACGAGGGCCCGGGGTCCGCCTTGACCATGATCCAGGATTTGGCAGAGCAGGTAATTACAGTGGAGCGACTGCCATCTGACCTCCGTGCCACATTTAATACGAATAAACTTTTCTATCAAAAAAGTTAAAAAAAATAGCCGCCACTCCTTCTCACGCGCTGGTTGTCTGTCTCCCAGGTATCGATCAGGGGCCAAGCGTTCGGCGTGGGGGCCTTGGAAGCGGATGATGAAGACATTTACGCCACGGAGGACATGACACACTACGACTTCGCCATCGGGGGCCCGTCAGCTGACCCTGCCAGTAAGAAGCCCAAACAGAAGGGGGATAATGTAAGTACTTATAGATGTTTTTTATTATTATTTGGCTAGCCAAGGATTTGACAGCCTTCTCCGAAATTAAAAATGTATTTATTGATTGTTAAATATCTCTTTTTTTATCGTTAATGATGGAGGATGCCTCTCTAGGCCTGCCACTCCTCCAGCCTGTTCACTCTAGCCTCGAAAGCGTCCAGATTATAATGCGCACGGCCAAGAAATGGAACGCATGTGCGAGTGTGTTCAGTGATCATAATCCAGACGCCTTCTAAGCCAGAGTGAAAAGGCTGTTCCTAGACAGGCATGCTCCATCATCGGCCGCATCGTCACTTACCACCAGGTGAGATGGCCGGTTAAGAACCTTTTTATTATATAAAAAAAATATATCAGTGAACACACTCGCAACCTGTTTCGTTCATTCCTTAGCGTTAGAAACTGCAACCTAAGGGGACTGTTTTTATTTATTTAATACTTTATGCACAAAATAGTACAAAGGTGGACACACTTGTACTATTAAAGTTCTTACTTAAAGCTTTGTAGCTCTATCTACCAGTCTACCCCGAAAACTGGTAATAAAAATTGCAGGCGGTGCACAAAAATTTACAACATTACACTTACATACCTAATTACAAACACAATTCTACCCACTAGTATTCACATACCGAAACTCATACTTAGTACTCAAACCTTTCCAGGTATTAGAAGGTTTCGTCCGCGCTACAGGCGCCCTGCCCCCCGCCCCCCGGCACCCGCCGCCCGCGCTGCCGCGGGACTACGCCCCCGCCCGCGCCGGCGCTCGGAGGACCAGGTTCGAGCCCACTGATGCTGTGCCCAGGGACCAGGGTGAGTTCAGTATATAGCGTGAAGCAGGAATTGTTTTGAAGCTCGCAAATGTTTGTTCGTAACTAGAAAAAAAACATTCCTAACTAGTTATCACGAGAGTTTTTGCCACGTTCGCAAATGTTTTCGGCTAGGTTCATATTTTCGTAACTGGACATCAAACAAGAACCTTCTTAACTACCATTTTAATGAAGTAATCTATCACAGCACGGGACCTATATCATGTCAAACACATGAATGAGGTGATAGGACTCTGTCAAAGAAAACCGCATCGGGAGCTACGATGCCACATAAAGACACACAGAGCTACAGATACACACATCAAACTTATAAGACACCTCTTTTTTCGTCGAGGTTAAACATTTTTTAGTTAAAGTTTCTACCATCCCAGTTCCTCCAAAGGGCTTTTCAAAATATCCTCAGACTCTTAGATGTATCAAGCATGGAATAGAAGGAAGTTTACGACTTCTTGGTCAACCTCGCTTCGCCAACGGTATTGGGGGGCACACCTGACGAGTGGCGAGCTCGTTAGGTGTTTAACCGTGGTTGACCGAGTTCTTCCGCTGGGGACCCTGAGACTGGTTGAACAGTCTCGGGAACCAATTGGCACTGTATCAATAAAACAGTCAATACTTTTAAATTTTGTTTATTGTTCACTTTTCAGCCAGTAACAACAGTTGTACAATATAAAGTTTTACACATCCCAGACATTATTCTGACGCGTAACCATCATCTTGTCTGTGTCCATCGACTAAGAGCACACTGAGAGGGGACCATGTTCCATAGACACATATATTCTTTGATACTACAGGCACCCTGTAACGGAATTCTTTTAGACATTTTCTGTCCCCTCTTCTCTTAAAACATCCCCATTTTTCAGGGCTGGGTCGCCACGAATTGACAGCTGAGGCGCGAGGAGCCCTCCTTGGCGAGACCCCTTTACCTCCAAAACCCCCGGATGAAGCACCCGAAGCCCCAACGACCCCAGACCCCATAGCTCAACTGCTGGGCAGAAATGTCAACTTCGTAACAACGGATCCAGTCGTGGATAAGACGAAGGAAGGAAATTCTGAGTTGGATTTCATATCGATCAAGGATTCGGGGAAAGACTTGGCTAAGACCTTCAGACCGTTTGTTGGAAATCCGGCTAAGCAATCTAGGTAAGTCGAGTAATCTAGGTAGGTAGTATTTTAACTTTGCCCCACCACTCATTCCCACCGCTGCCACTCGTGTGTAGCCAGAATCTACAACGACAACCACACAGCAGTGGTACCGCCTATCTCCGATTGTACGCCGCCATTTTGATGCAATTGAGTTTAAACCAATCGCAGCAAAGCTCTGGTTCTAGCTTGCTGCGATTGGTCTACACTCAATTGCATCAAAATAGCGGCGTGCTATCGGAGATCGGCGATGCGGCTTCAGGTCCTGAGTTTTGACACTCAAGCGCCCGAGGACAATCTAATGCTGGCTTGGAACCCGTAATTAAATTTAATTAAGAAGTAACAGGTAGGAGTAGGAAAGGTAGTGTTCCCGACCTCCCCCACAAAAAGCGGAGACAGCGTAACACAAAATAGGCAAACTCAATGCCAGAAATCAAAGGTCGTGCCAACGCGTGTCCGGCTCTAAGGAGACCTCGAAGACCTCAAGACGTATAGTCTTGATCGATCCCATGTCATAGTCCAAAGGAAACACTGTGGATGGGAGCTCATTCCACATGCGAATCGTACGAGCGAGAACCATTCTTTCGAATCTTCTCTTCGTTTTTAAAGTTATAAAATCGTATTCTATTTATGACAAAAACATTAAATTCCCAAATACCAACCTTTTCAGATACGACAAGTACCTGAAAGACGTCGTCACCTACATGGCAGAAGGAGATAGCAAAACGGACAACCTCAGTCAGTGGGAGCGAGAGAGGGAGCTGATGGAGTTCGAACAAGCGGCGAAACTGTATAAGCCCTTGACTGGAGTTATGGGCGATAGGTAACGATTTGAGTACCTAAATGATTGTTAAATTTGGTTTTTGTGTGTAGTGCATTTAAAATTGGGTATTACAACACGAGTGTCTGTTTTACGTAAGCATACGCTTACTTTTGGTCGCGAGGGCTATCTTGACCTGACCCTTGAAATATCAAGGAAAAAATAATCATAACTATGGAAACAAACCCGATATAGTCTGTATACTGTCTTTACTGGCGAGGACCTATAATTGGCTTACTGGTTTATAATAGAACTTTATACTTTGTAATGTACAGCTGTTTGTACTCCTAAAAATAAATAAATAAATAGTTCTTTTAGCATAACCACGAAAGTCTTAAAACCTATTATTATTAGTTACACAACACACAAGAAGCATTTTGGGATACAATAGATAGTAAATAGTAAACACGTATTTAAAATTTCAATGCACTGTCGTTTGTGGTTGTTGTTCTGGTGTAAGAGTTCTTAACTAAGATATGATTTAAATGTTACTCTTACAACAAATAATTATTACACTATATACTCAGTATAAACACTACAATTGTTTAATGGTGTTCCGCCGCTTTCTTCTTCCTGACTTCTTCCTGTCCTCGGACGAGTTAGCCAGGTTGTGAGCCTTGCAGAATATGGGTATAGAGACCACGATTCTACCCAGTATTTCTAGATCCATTGAAAAGAAGCGTAGTATTTGAACGGGAACCGCGCGATCTTTGCCAATAACGTGTAACGGTACTTAAAGAGATGTCGGCGGTTACTAGAAAACTTTCAGTTCAGCACGAACGATACGGCAACTGTGTATACGCATGAAGGTTCATGGAAGGTTAAATTCATATTATTCTTATTTTAAATTTTTACTATTGTATATTTATTTGTATATGGGAGATGGCTAAAGTCTTACAGCGAATTGTAACTGTTGCCAACCCCCCCACCAGATTCACGCACGCCTCCCAACCAGACGACGCCCTAGACCCCCTGACCGCCGTCGCTAAGACCGCCGGCGGGGGTCTAGCCTCGGAAGACCAGGTGGCGGCAGCTGCGAACGGGATCTACGGACTTATGACCAGGTCGCAGCAGCCATGGAGGCCAGAGAGCCTCGTCTGTAAGCGCTTTAATGTGCCTGAGCCTGGTGTTACTAGGTGAGCAATAATTTTTTATTTTTCTACGTCATACGGTAGGCAAACAGGCAAGCGGACCACCTGATCGAAAGTAGTTGCCTCTGTTTATAGACATTGGCAACACCAAGAGTATCTCTATAACGCCAAATGCCAAAGCCACGGTTCCCCAAATCCCCACCCCATGGAGCACTGGAGACCTTACTCACCGGCAGAAACACGATACTGTTTACTAGAGTATTGTTTAGCTGCGGTTTTCTGTAAGGTGGAGGTACTTCTCCAGTCGGGCGGCTCCAATTCGAACGGGATACCCCGCTATGCCCTACCTCTCTTCAAAGGAAGGACTTCATTGGAAGGACGTGAAGGAAAAAGTGAGCGCCGGGGCTTATAGAGAGATGAAGAGGTTGGCAGACAGGAGAGAAGAGTGGCGATTGCTCCACTGACAAGAGTCATACTCTTAAATATATGATAATGATCAGCCTGAATCCCACTGCTAGGCAAAGGCCTCCCCCCTATTCTTTCATACGACGTCCCGGCAGACCGAAAAAACGATGGAGAGATGAGTTGTTGGCGTTAGACAGGGACTGGCAAACCATAGCAAACGATCGCGAAGTATGGAGCGATAAAAGTCGATTAAAAAAAATTATGGAGGGGGGAACGGTAGCTTTGGCAGTGGAGGGGTCTAGCATTTGCCTGTTTGGTGCCAGAGAAACGTGTCCGAGTGGTTTTGAGGTGGCAAATGCGTGTGTGATACCTTAGGTGTCGCTAATGTCCATAGGCAGAGGTGACCACTTTCCATCAGGTGCTTGCCTGTATGTCTGTCGGTTGACATTATATACGTAGAAAGAGTCGATCTACCAGCGCTCTCCGAGTGTGACTGACCAGTTTAGCTCTGGTTTGGCACTACCAATTTATACCAGAATCTTTTGAAACTCGGCATCAACTATTTCAGAATAGTTCAGAACTGATTTGGCGCTGCCAATATATACGAGTAGAATAGCACCAACCTCTTACACTCGTGGGTGTCGTGCAAGGCGACTAATGTTTTCGAGGCAAAAGATCAAGAGTCTCCGTAGTCTGGAAAATGGGCAGCAGCATTTTCCATTGTTATATTTAAACACACGCAGTGTTTAAATCTCCAACCCGCCTGCCAAGCGTGGATATTATGGCAATAATCTCCCCTTTCGTGGGAGAGGCCCTAAGTCCTGCAGCGGACTGTTACGGGCTGTGATGATGAATATATACGAGAATATTGTGAGACTCGGTGCCGACTACCTGCGCGGACCAGAAAAGCGCTGATAGATCTGGCTCCCTGCTTTTCACGCCCTTACACGCTACACCATGTAAAATGTATACTTTAATCAAAATTTCTGAACCATCACGTTACGCATTTCAAAATTTAACGGGGTGAAATGCGTGCGACTCGGAACATATTTTATAGCACGACGATTCGCCACACAATTTCACAGAATGTATCAACCTACAGACTATGTTATACATTGTGTTTAACAAGTACATTTAGTACATAAAGAGTTAATCTATTTTAATAAATATATTTAGAAGATGATTAATGAAAATGATCAATCAATGAAGTGGATTAGTTGGTAATTTAGTTCGTTTGGATGTTTATAACTGAATTATAAAAGATTGTAATTGGTTTGTTACCTATGTATATGCCCAATAATTAATATGTCTGTTTATGATGACGATGATGACAAAGTTGTGGGCTTGTAGTATTGACAACATCAATTAAATAAAAAATAATCATCCTGGTGTTAATGTTCCGGTTGTCCTCTCGTGCACGAGGGCCCGGGATCCGCCTTGACCATGTTCCAGCACAGTTACAGTTACAATTACAGTAGAGCGACTGCCATCTGACCTCCGTGACCCTGCTACCAAGGGATCCTGACCAGATTGGATAATGGTTATACACGCCTCATATTCAGTTGCCTGAATGACAAAGTCAATAACCGCCTAAAAATATAATCTTTATTATATTATTTTTTTCTACATGAACTATTGTTTTGTTACCAGGAACGAATCGAAGAAAGACGACAAGCCGAAGATATCTTATTCCGTCTTCTCATACCTCGAGTCTTCGGTCCATGACAAAGACAGTTTCGCCAAAGAACAGACCAAATTCAGCGGTTCCAAGTCTACAACTGATATTCTGCCTAAAAGCAACCAAAATAGAAATCTAAAAACTATTTCTAATATTGAAACTGATACAGTGGCAGTAGCAAGTAACAGTAATCAGAACAAATCAAATGAACTACCTACTAACGCGAATAAAGCCAAAATAGTACCAAATGTATCCAATGCAGGTTTTGCGAAAAGAATGACGGTAGCCGAAATGTTCTTGAAGGAATCTGTGAAGAGTAAAAATGAGGGTAAAGAAGTTACAGAGACAATAGAGCAGTTTGACAAAATGGATCTTTACAAGTCGATATTTTTAAGTGACAGCGAAGAGGAGTTGCCAATACCCGATGAGAGGCCAAAGAAAATAGATTTTGATGAATTAGTCAGTGGACCCAAGAATGTGGAAAGGAATCTGTCGCCACCTCGTGGTATATTCGCGAACATAGATTTTGATGAAATCAACTCTTGGAGGAGAAACACTGATGCTAAAACAGGTGACAATTTGAATAAAGTAGCAGCTACAAATGACAAAGATAAAGTCCCCAATTCAAATGTAGTTGCCAAAGAGAGTAACAGTAAAGACAGCGCAGAAGCAGTGGATATGTATGGTCCGAAAATACCAGAAAATCTAAAGAAAAGATTGGAAGAATCGTCGGAATCCTTAGATAATTTTCGACCAATATTCAAGAGTAAAACAGGGAAGAATGCCAGTGGTAATTTGCTGAAGAACAGCGAAGTTCTTCAAATAGATTCATCGTCGAGTTCCGATTCGTGGGTGGACGCAAAGGAAGTGAAAACTAAGAAATTAAAGAAGAAGAAAAGCAAAAAACATAAGTCTAAACATAAAAAATCTAAACATAAGAAAAAAGATAAGTAGATTTTAGAGTTTAGTCCCGTTGAAATAAATGTATTTTAAACAAGCATTGTATTTTAATTCACTGTATAGCCCAGCAAAATCGTACATTCTACCTTGCAGAAGGTTAGGTATGGGTCAGGTATTTCTGTGCATATGGGACTAGTTATAACAAGCGGACGAGGCGCGCGCACAGGGCGCTTAGTATCGGGCGTGCATTCTCGTCGCGCTTGTCAAAATATCCAACCAGATTTTAAACATATTTCTTGAATTTTTCAACTCATCATGCTCAGTACTTATTTCTTGTATTTGTACAATCACGCACACCCATGGACGTCAGCGCCTGTCATAATTCATTAATAGGAATTTATACTATTTTAAAGAGCGACCGATACGCAGCTCCTGGCTAGGGTAGGTAGTTGGGAAGTATGTGAGTGGATTGGGCTGCTTGTTAAAACTACTGCCTACAGTTGCACTGCAACAACTGTGAATAAGGAAAACGAATGTATGCAGCCAGCCTAAAGAACCCAAAGTCACTTCTAGAGAATGATTGTGAACGGAAAGTTCGAAATCTATTTCTGAATGGCTTTTTCTTATATTTTTATTTCTCTATTTTTGAATTGCTTCGGATCGAACGGTTTTTTAATATGATTTTTTAAATCAAATTCGCAACACTAATAGATTACGGTTAAAAAACAGGGAAATCAGCATCATGCAACAAAATACATATATTTCTTTTGAAATAAGCTGTACCTGTTGTGATGTTATACATATGTCAATTTAGTATACTATTTATTGTGCACTGTAAAATAAATAAATAAAATATTTAATTTTTTATGCCGAAAATTAAATTGAAAACCGTTCAAATCGAGGCAAGCGATTCAAAAATAGGGCCCCTGAACGATTTAGCTTGGGGGTGGGGGCTTAAAGCAGGTCCTTGATATTTGCTTTAGCATTTTTGCACCAATACACCGTTTTTTCTCTGTTAAGTAAATCAAATCAAACATGAAACTATGTCCATCAAGGATGCTCTACATTTGTGCTTGAAAAGTCCGTGATGTACTCGTAGTGGAGACGGTGTAGTACACGCAGACGTAGACGTATAAAAGATCTCCAACGGCTCATCTTGGTTGACAGGTGGGAGCTCATTCCACAACCTTAGTGTGCGTTGGAGAAATTTCCTTTGGAACCAATTTGTCTCCAAGGTGTGAGGATGAATTCCCTGTCGATGGCGAGCGGTGCGATGATGACACCGTTGAACAAGCGATAGAACACACAAAGGGAGGCGATATCCCTCATCGACAATTCTCACAGCGCGTTTTTGGAGCCCAAAGGACCAAGCTGATAGTGCTCCCGCCCAAAGATGGGAGCAATACTCCAAATGGGGTCTGATTTGAGCCTTTATAGGAGAAGTCGTCGCCCCGGCGTAAAGTATTGTTTCGATCTGTTAACCACATCCAGTGTTTTAGATGCGAGCTGACATTTTCTTCCAAATTACTGCGAAACTGGAAGTGACTGGAGATGTCGACGCGTGTTCTGTGGTCGACACCTAGGATATGAATGCTCTTTGAGATGGTAAGTAGTGTATCCTGGGAACTGTGGAGTCACAACGAATGGAACGGAGCTTTCTTGTTGTTGAACGCGCATACTGTCTTTGTGGGGTTAAATTGGACTAGATTAGTCGTCCTCAATCGGAGATTCTAGATAGACTACATACGATTCTAGACACAAGTAGCTCGCGACTTTCCCCTACTATGGAACTAGGCATATTGGCACGACCCGTTAAAAGGCGCCCCGGTATAGACACTATAAGATATGGAAAGTATTGCTTCTTTTGCTTCGTTTGAACTTAGGAGGGAACTTACCTAGGCATAGGCATAACCAGCATAGGACTTAGCACGCGAGCGCTCCCCTGCGCTACCTATCTCTTTCACACTCGTGCTAAGTTGCTAGAGATAGAAAGACAAGTATTAAAAGGCGAATGCTCGCGTGGATACAAGCGTTTTCAAAAATAGGGTGTTGTGTAGTTATTTGTCAAGTTGCGATCTTCGATTGGAGGGTCAGGTACCTACATTAACATGGTAATGGATGGAATTTAAATGTCTCAACCCCATGCGAGCCCGATGGCAACCATTCGGTTTAGAAAACGCAATGACAATTGAACACTTGTGCCACAAGTTAACGCTAAAATGTAGAAATAATAATAAAAAAGTATTTATAGTAGGCGATTTCAACATTAATTTACTAGATAAAAACAATAAAACTGAAACATTTTTAAACACACTTAAGGCATATAATTTGCATCCTACTATATCAATGCCTACTAGGATCACAAAAAATTCAGAAACGTGCATTGATAATATAGTGACTAATTTAAACTCAAACAAATATGAATCGGAGGTTTTAAATGTTGGATTATCAGATCATACAGCGCAGTTAATTAAAGTTCCTTGTAACCTGAGCTTTACTGAACGGTACTGGTATATCTACAGAAGAAATGTTACTCCTTACCTTGAAATATTTATGAAATATCTCAGCCAAATCGACTTCTCTGATGTATATTGCCAAACTGATGCCAACATAGCGTATAATCTTTTTATTGAAAAATTTTGCCTTGTTTATGACCTTTGCGTACCAGTCCAAAAAGTTAAATTAACATATAGAAAAAATCCAATTTGGAAAACAAAAGGCATAATAGTAGCTTGCAGGGAAAAACGAAAAATGCATTTAAAAACTCAAAAAAGCAATTGCCGTGAAGTTTCAAGTAAATATAAAACATATTGTAAAATACTAAAGAAAGTCATTAAATGTTCCAAAAGAAAAGCGAATATAAATTACATAAATAAGAGTATGAACAAAAGTAAAGCAACATGGGGCATCATAAAACATAATACATCCGGAAATAACATAAAAACTACAGTAGAATGTCTAACTGAAGGTGACAAAAAAGTGACTGATCCATATAAGCTAGCAGAAATATTCAACACCTTTTACATTAATGAAAATCAAAATAAACAACAACAACCTTCAAAATATGAACCGTCATTTAGTAAAAATTGTAAAAGCATGTTTATGACGCCTATAAATGAACTCGAATTAACAAATATAATTAAGCAACTCAAAAATAAAAAAAGTACTGGTCACGACCATATACCCATAGAGCTAATCAAATCATCCATAAAGTACATTGTAGGCCCTCTCACACATATAATAAATTTAACAATAGAAACCGGTTGCTTTCCAAATGATTTAAAAAAGGCTATAATCAAACCATTGTATAAAAAAGAAAAAAAACTGACATGAATAATTATAGACCTATAGCCTTACTTCCGAATTTCTCAAAACTGTTCGAAAAAGTCATACACATAAAATTGATCTCATTCCTAGAAAAAAATAATATCTTAAACAGTCACCAATACGGATTCCAAAAGAGTAAAAACACAACGTCAGCAATATTTAAAATTTTAAAACAAGTTTGGGAGGAAGTAAACAATAGCAATAGGTGCTGCGCTGGCTTATTTTTAGACCTGTCAAAGGCCTTTGACTGTGTCCAACATGACATACTTCTAAAACAGTTGGACCACATAGGTATAAGAGGAAATGTGTATAAATTACTTAATTCGTATTTGTCAAACAGGGAACAAAATACAGCTGTAGAATCATATAATAAAGAGACAAAAACCTTAGAACTAGTTTATTCAAAAAGTGAAAAAGTCAGCCAAGGAGTTCCCCAAGGTAGCATATTAGGTCCCCTTCTATTTTTAATTTACGTAAATGAATTACCTACTCTCGTCGATCATACATGTGTCATGTTCGCAGATGATGCCACAATCTTCATATCCCACGACTCTGAAATAGACTTACCAAATGAAATAAACAGAACACTAGGCATAGTTAAAAACTGGCTTCATTCTATTAATCTCACAGTAAATCTGGATAAAACCAAAATTATACAGTTTAAAAATAAAAAATCACCTCAAAAACTTAAAGTCATTAACTCTGGGCAAGTCATTGAAGATATAAACGAAACCAAATTTTTAGGCCTAACTATTGATAGCCATTTAAACTGGAAGCCTCATATAAATAATATAACTAACAAAATTTCCAGCTTCTGTTATGCTCTCTCAATACTTTCGGTAATAACATCTGAATCGATTGCTATAAATGCCTATTATGGTTACGTTTATCCTCATCTAAGTTACGGCATCATTTTCTGGGGCAACTCTGTAAATGTTCAATCAATTTTTGTAGCACAAAAAAGGTGTTTAAGGAATATATTTAAAATGAGACAAATGGAAACATTGCGTAACAAATTTAAAGAAAATAATATACTCACTGTCACTGGTATTTATATCCTAGAAATAAGTCTCTTTGTAAAGTCAAACCACAACACATTCCTTAGAAATACCAGCAGAATACTTAGACCGAACTATGAACATAATATAATTATACCCCAAAGTAATAATAATTTATTCCTTAAAAGCACATATGTGAGTGGTATTAAAATATTTAACAATTTACCTTATGAAATAAAAAAGTTAGATGGTAACAAGTTTAAATCAACGCTTAAAAATTGGCTGTTACAAAAGTCATTCTACAGTCTATCGGAATTCTATAATTATAGAAATGATACCTACCTATATTGTTAATTACCAAATATTTTTGGCTTTGTTTTAAATTAAGATCATTATTTTGTTAATTTTAAAGACTATTACCTATAAGTTTTAAAAGTATTAAAGACAAGTGTTAAAGACTATTACCTACAATACCTACAAGTGTTAAAATGGCAGGTATTTGTCTGTTTTAGTATTAGCTTATTTATAATAGATACTATCATCTAGAATATTGTACGTCCGAAATGGACAACACTGTACTTAGTAAGAAATTATTGTCAGTGTCCTACAATAAACGATTTCTATTCTATTCTATTCTATTCTAAGCAGGTAGGTAAGTAGATCGTCAGCACGATAATATTATGTCATCAGTATCGATGCACGTCAGCGATCGATGTGGATTATTATTATTACTAGACTGGCAGCTGTAAGCTGATGCGTGTACCTATATCACGATATTTAGTTCTAATGTGTCCAGTCTGTTTTAAAAATAGTTAAAACTGATGGAGCACTGATCACTGATTTGGGCAGTTCATTCCATGCAGTGACAATTCTATTTGGCAAAAAATTGTGTCTGGGGTTACTGGTTCCCTGTGATCTTGATAACATCAGTGTAAGCCATCTGAGGCTTTAGTTTTTATTTACCTAAGTTGTTGTTAGATTTCTAGTCCCTTTACAGCATTATATCCATGTAGTATGTTTCTATCAGATCACTAAGTCGTCTACGTCTTTCCAATGTTAATAGTCCAAGTTCCTGTAAGCGTTCCTCGTCGCTTTTACTTCCAATCCCTACTACCATTTTTGTAGCTCTTCTCTGGACTCGCTCTAGTAAGCTCTAGTAAGTCTTTCTTCAAATATGGGTTCCATATCATAAAGCCGTATTCCAATATTGGTGGATTGAATGGAATTTGAGGAGATTTTTGTAGAAGCCTGTGTCCAGTAGGATTATCTTTAATAGTTACCTATTTAGGTAGGTTATTCACAAAGTAGGTACCTACCGAATTTGACACTACACGTTCTATACCCGTGTTATCGTATCTATACTGACGGACGTTTTACGTAAAAATACGTACATATTTAGTAGCTATTTATACGATTCACATATAATACACGAACAGCGGAGGTAAATAAACTTCTTACACAATATTACGAAGTGTGTGGGTAGCGAGTTCGGCTCAAGGTTGAGAATGGCGGGAAAGGACAGGAATCCGTTTCATGTCGACATAGTTGCATATAATTATAGTTGCATTGATAATTTGCACCTAGAAACGTTACAAGTAATACCTACGGTTCGCTAAGCAATCCGTTAATTGCCACTTAGTTTACTTCTAGAATACGTGGTTATTTCAGTCGTAGACGGACTGTCTCTCTCGAATGCCATGATTCAGGGACGAGTATTATGAAACTACCAGTAAATGAACGACAAGAGAAATCGAACTTTACGTTATACATTACCTTATCGTAACGTTCTGCAATGTTACAGAAACGTTAAAAACCAGCAATGGACCGTGCAGCGAAATCGTCGCTACGTTTGTAATTTATCAATAAACAAGTGCAAAAGAAAGAAACAGACTTATACGTTTACATCATGTTGAAAAGAGATAACACATAAACTCTTGATGAGAGGGAGATAGGAAATACGTTAATGCATCAGTGTAAGAGAGATGGCTGCGAATCAGAGCCTACAACATTGTTTTTTCTATGACGGTTGATACGCATGCGTCATTAGAATATGACAGGGTCGTATTCAGGATAATTTCGAATTAAAACTTATGAAGAAAATACCTATATCGAGCCGTGATGTACGTCATTTAGGTATTAGAAAATAAAACACTTTCTATGGCTTAACCGCGGTTTTATATTTATCTTTTTGGTCCGACGTTTCAATCACTTTGCCTACAACATGTTCAAGTGTTTAGCCTAAAGCGGTCTACAGACGTTTACAGTCTTACCACAAAAAAGTTAAACAAGGGTTAGACATCTTTTGAACACATGTTTAGTAAAAGTCGTACCATAAAAGTGTGTCTAACGGTTGTCTAGAGTTAAGCAATTGTTAAACCATGTTTAACTTTAGACACTGCCAGATGGTGGTTTAGCACGTGTCTAACTTTATGTATGGTGGCATTTTTGGTGTCTTTTTCATCGTGTCTACTCGTGGCGGGTTAAATTTTTGAGTACGGCCATGGATTTTTTGGATTTGATTTATTTTATAGACGAGGAAGACTTAATATACTTTTCGAGACATAGTATACCGTGAGCGAATTAATCCATTTGAATATTATAATGAAAAATATTTTAGATGTTAATAAGATAGTCTGGTCTTTAAAAACCCCTTCTCTATATTACTATTAATATAAGTTTATTGTCGAAACTGATCATCATCATCTTGGCATCATGTCCCGGTTGCGCCCCCGCGCGGCACGCGAGGGCCCAGAGTCCGTCTATTGTCGAAACTAATGAAAACAAGAATAAAACTCGCAGAGAGGAAGATATTGTACGTAACGTAAAACTCGCGCCTCGCGCCAAACAAAACCAAGTCGCTTATCAATTTAGTAACGTCAAACGTAAATTACGTTCCTTTTCCGTTGCAAGTATGCTATGGAAACAAGGTCTTAAGAAATAATCGAAAATATTTTGATTTGTGTTCATTAAATCAATAAATTATAGAGAAAAACATAATACAGGTTAACTTATAGTATATTTTTAATTAAATTTCATTGTAATTCGGAAACCACTGAAATGTGTTCGAATAATGTTTGCATAAAACGAAACGGTTCAGAACGAATGGGGACCGAGATGAATGAATGTTGTTCAGTGTTACTAGAGATGAAAAGAAAACATGAAGTTAAACACTGTCTTGGTAGACAGTTGCTAAACGTCGTTTTGTAGTACAGAAAGTTAAACACCCGCCTAAACAGTGTTTAACAATTTAGACAGTGACTAACTAAACACATGTTTATCTCGTGTTTAAAATATTTTTTGTGGTAAGGCCGTTAGTGTTAACTGAACAGTTTGACTGTTCAGTTCAAACCACAAGTTGAGTTGAGATTTTACCCGAGACGCGTCAGAAAGAGGTTTTTTTCAGTTGTAATATAAACCTACCTTCATTTAACTCGCTTCTAAAATTCGTAAAACAATAAAGGAAGATAAGAAGGTATTTGGCACAACAATTGCGCAGTTTTTGCTAGACACCTACAATTTTAACTGCATTGTACAGTTTTATCTAATGATATTTTAATTAGATTAGATTTTCAGGCCCGTCAAACTGCACAGTTCTCAGTTCGGCCCACAGTTTCAACTGAACGGTTCGACGGTACGTACAGTGATCACTCTGCAGTTAAAACTAAAGGTCCGTAGCCCGCTGAAGGTGACTTAGAAGTAACCAAGAATTATTATGTTAAAGTACCTCGCAGTACTAAATGTTGTTGAGTTATGGTAGCAATTCTTAACATTTTTGGCTGTCGACCCAAAATACAAGTAAGTATAGATGTACCACGACTCCAGGTTACATTGACACATTGCGAAAAAATGAGAATACTAAGTTTATTTTACTGGCAATAATAAACTATAACTTGACGCGATTGAGTAGTCTATAACCTTAATAAGCCGCCTTCGTTATTATACACCATTTAAATTTAGTCGGCTTAAACTGTCTAACTTAGGTGCCAATGTCTGCTACGTCAAATGTTGACATTTTTGACAAGAATCATAATTCCATGAATAGCGCCCTCCGCTAGGTCTTTTTCCGGAACGACATTATTATAATTTTATAATCGGAACATGTTACTTTCTTTTTCTGTCACGTATTTTCTTATCCATGTCCCATTGTTGGCGAATTCGAATTCTGTCACAAAATACTACATCCTTCCGGTGTTGCTACATAAAACGCAGAACTATCGCCACCCTTGACAGGTCACCTCAGTCACACCCGGTCAAGCTTTACATTTGAAGTCCGCGACCCAAATCCTTATTTTTAAATTTTTTATTATTATATCCTATCCTGCTATTTAAAATGATAGGATTGTAAATTGTAAAAATAGCTGAAAGAATATTTTTAGAATTTTAAACAAAGTCAAAGTAAACGAGTTAAACGAGCTCGATTCTTGGTAAAAGAAAAAAGGAAAGAGAAGAAAGCTCAAAATTTTTGCAATTTGGCGATTTGAAACTGGTAGACGCCGATTTGTAGTGGGTGAAACAAAGGAATAGCGAGTGTCGCTAGTTCGAAATTTGAAATTGGCGCCTGGGTTTGAAGTGGACTATACAGTGGACTGTACAGCGAGCACGATTCATTAAAGACTATGTAATTTTTTTTACGAAAATGGTGGATGTACGTAAAACAGCCTTTAGTTCTTGTTGTGTGCATGTGGGTAGTATAGTAATAATTGTGACAATACAAGTGTAATCAGTCTATCAAATAAAAATATTCGATATTTAAAAATGTATACCTTAAGAAGGGAGTTTAAGCGACTCAACTCAATACCTTTCCCTACCCGATTTTGCGTTACACCCCGAGTTAAAGAACCGCTGAGTTAGGGGTTCCATTGCACGCAGAATACACTGGCAGCTGGTGGTGGGTATCTCAAGATCTCACCATCACGTGACCAGCTTGCTTGGTGTTTGTCTCCGTCTATTACAAAAAAAAATCCTCGGAACAAACACCTGCACTGTCACATATGCAGTAGAGCACAACACAAATAGAGGCAAAAATCACTTCGCTCATCTAATGCCTAGACACTGCATAAAGCTATGTAAGTAAGCTTGAAATCGTCGACATGCGTTTTTAGCCAGCATCAAAAAGATCTACAGCTTATCAAAAAATAATTGGCCGTAGTGAGAGATGAAACAACTGTTTTATATATCAACACTATGTCATTGACATGGATGTATGACAGGAGCGCCCTCATTTTTTGCCAACTCTTTTTTGACAATCTGATGCAGGTGCTCCCGCCCATAGATGAGAGCATGGACAGAACCAGTGCCTTTGTGCACGTACGTCAGAAGTTTTTGGGTCGATGCGAAGTAGTTATCTCCGCCGACCATGAATAACCGCTACCACACCAGATTAATACCCACGGCCATAGATATTTTATTAAACTCGTCATCGACAAGGAGTTAATCCTCAACGCTTACATGTAAAATTGTCCTATAAGTACTGTGCGGTTCCATAGAAACTTTCTTCCTAGGGTGTGCAATGAGCTCCTGGATCCTGCGAGTATAACATGGAGTTGTTATGCTATACATAATATAATAACTTCTTGAAGGAGGGTGTGAAATTATTTTTATGGGTGGGATTAGTAACATGCTAATAATGCTAGTGATATATTATAAATACGTCTATGGTTGCCATTAGGCGAGTCGTACGTTTATTTGCCACCTTTCTTGAAAATAATTCGTTTGCTTAGTTTTTTGCCCTTTATCATTATCATATATTTAAGAGTGTCGGTGGAGCAATCGCCACTCTTCTCTCCTGTCTGCCTATTTGCCCTTATATTACTAAAATACATTTTCTTCTAGCACTACGTAATTATTAATATTTAAATTAACAATAATATGTAACAGTCACACTTCACTCAACTTTGTCCCCCAATCCCCAAAAACGGCCCTGGCAAAACACAATCAGCTGTTTGTAATGACAGTTCCACTGACAAATACAAAATGGTTGAAAACTAAAGTTGGCAAACAAAGAAAGGCAGCGTAATATCGTATTTTAGCTATCAAAAATTGTTTTTTTAAGTGTAACTTAGTTAGATTAGTGTGTGTTTGGTGTATTGTGCACGATGTTGGATCTAGAAATCGTTCCTGAGCGTTCGCTGGGCTGCGATGCCTGGGAGTTCGTGCTGGGTGAGATCTCTGTTTATGCCTTACGTCAATAATTTGCGTTGTATTTCTCGTCTCTCGGCTTACGCAATGGCTGTTTCGAGTCCTGGAGAGGTCGGAATGTGCTCCTAGGGGGCTGTTGCGGGGCACACGGGGCCTCAGACTTATTGCAACATTGATTTTTCCGAGCCCAAATGGTCAGGGGCAAACCTTTGTTTCGGACGCGCGCAAGTGTTTATTTTTTTCCATCGCTACTCTTGACCGTGAAATGGCGCGATGTTTTCATGTTTACGCGTGACATTTCGTAATATTGAGCCGTCAGGTGATTAGTTAATTAGTGGTCGGGTTAATATTCTGCATTTGTTTTGTTCGACCATCCCAATGTTAGTGTTGACACTTGACAGGAATGACAGAGATGCATGACCTAGATACATCTACGATGCGTTTATTGTGTGCGCATGTATAGCTGAGTTTGTGTACCTACTGTACCTACATCAGTGTAGGAACTTAATGTATTTTTTAAATAATAATATTAAATATATCGCAAATGTAGGTATGTGGGCATTTTTTTTAACCTACCTAAATTAATATTATAAATCATTTAATTAGAAATAATATTTCTAATATTGTAAATAATTTAAAATATTGCCATGCCAAATTTTTCTCTTAAATTCATCATAAGAGGTTATAAAGTGTTAATAATGTCAATAATAATAAAAATAATAATAATAAAATTGTAATAAGGTAGCTAACATCTATGTAGCCTGAAAATGTAACCATATTTTACGTAGCTTCACAGCTTCTTATAAACTACTCCACTAGCCTATTCCATTGAGAGCGGCTACTATTACCCCAGGATTTGTATGAAGATTCATGGATAGTTGTCTCTTACTTTAGATTCATAAAAATAAACCACAAAACTAAAATTTATACAGTTATCTTACAAAGAACATCAGTCCGTAAATAGCTTGCCTCTGGCAGTACCTGGCAAGGGACACCATTATGCTCACCGCATTGCCTCGTTGAATGGCTAACTTTTGCACCAAGTACGAGCCAGAGCAGGAGTCACCCGATTTTTCCCTTAATCTCTGCCCGAAAAAATGCCTGAAATAAAGTTTTAACCAATTTGGCACTCTATAAACTCAAAAATTCTTTACCCATAACACTAAAACCTCAGAATCTGCTATATTCACAAAAAGAAACTACATAAAACAAAGGAACAATATGTTAAACCAAACATTCAACCTGTATCAGTTTACAAATTTAACAGTACAGTCATATTCACTCAGAACAGTAACATTTTATTTGTCCTCGAAATAAAATGGCTGCATGAATAAAATTGTTTTGTTATGTCTTTATGTGTTATCAGCCATTGACTGGCGGGGTGATTTGTTTGTCGCAACAAATGGTGCAATACAAAGCAATAGATTAACAATCATTATAATTGTATTATATTTAATGTAATAAATCATCATCCATAATAGTCCACTGCAGAACTTAGGGCCTCTGCCACGAAATATGTGATCCATACATATTTGTATTTTAATTTTTTAATAGTTGTACCGATCAGACAGTAGTCATCGCACATAAAGAGCCAATACACTACAAACTTTTAAAGAAAGCCCGAGAAGCTTAGAGATAAAGCTTTAGTAAATCTGCAAGCACTTTCTTATTTGAAGAGCTGACCCAGTGGAAGCTACCTCCGCCACTACTTAGGATGATCATGATTATAAGAGATATTTAACACTGTGTTGTGACTTCATTATGGAACTCCATTATTATGAATTAAATCACCTTTGTGCACAAGTTTCACATTATTATATAAATTTTATTAAATTGCAACCAGTTTCGAATTACTCATCTTCAGGCAATGATTTTGCCTAATTATACAAATTTTTATAATAAAGTAGAACTAGTGTACAAAAGGTGATTCATAATTATAAGGTTTTTTTTTATCTTTTCTTAGATGAACTGTCTTGTTGGTAGGTTAGGCAGATTCTTTACATAACCTTACACAACGATGTGTCATGTTATGTCTACAAAAGAAAGTGCAGCAGATATAAACAAAACGTTATATTTATCAGCCCAGAATCTCGGAATATTCTTATCACAAACTAATTGAATTGAAACATTGTTTTCCTGTAACAGAATAACAGTGACAAGATGAACGATTCTGTACTTTGCACCATAATAACTTAAAATGTAACATAAATAAAAATGAGAGTGGTAAGGGTATCCGACGCCCTTGCAAGAAATACTGGGTTTGAATCTCATTGCGACCATGTACCAATGACTCTTTTCTGAGTTATGTACATTAGTTGAACCCCATGCTGTTACAGTGAAGGAAAACATTGTGATGAAACCTGCACATGGTTTCACACAATGTGTAACCATGATGCAATCTAGTCTGGTTCCCCTGTTAACGGGGTCACAGGAGGTCAAACGGCAGTTGTTCCACTCTAATGCAATGTGTAATCATGATCCAATCTGTTCAGGTTCTCCTGTTAACAGGGTCACAGTCAATCCACTGTAATTACCTGATTTGCCAAATTCTGGATCATGGTCAAGGCGGACTCCGGGCACAACCAACCAAACGCCAAGATGACCATAATCCTATTAGGTACTTCTAATTTACATTGTTATACAATGTATGCAAGCAAAGCGTCATTTTCACTCTAAGTATAAGTATTTTGTTTTCTATGGGTGTGTTCATTCGTCGCAAATGATGAAGCTTACAATTTTACAATGTTGTTGTAAGGTTAATTAAATAAAGTAACATTGTATCTTATACAAGAACACAAGATCAATTATATTTAAGTATTATAAAGTAGCAACAATTACTTTGTGTATGGTAAACCATACATAAAGTAATACAAATAGAATCTCTATTTAATAATTAATATTGATATTTGTGGACACCTTATTAAAATCCGTTGTGTAGTCTAGATCTAGAATAATTAGTATAGAATAGAATAGATAGAATCACGTCCACTGTAATTACCTGACCTGCCAAATCCTGGATCATGGTCAAGGCGGACCCCGGGCCTTCGTTCTTGAGAGCCCATCCGGGACATTAACGCCAAGAATAGATAGAATCACTTTATTGTTAAACAAATTAGATTTGTAAGTCTCTACAGTTTGTCCATTTTAGACATACAATATTTTAAGCTAGCAATAATTTAATGGCAAAATTCACGTCTTGAAAAAAATACTTGAAAATAATTTAAAATATGCAATGTTAATAATAGATAAGTACGTATTTAATCAAAATATCAAATTCATACAAATTATATTGGGCAACCTTATAAAGAATTAATCAAATCAGTGTCATTTCCGATACCTATTCAAATTTAATTAAGCAACAGACATAAATATATTTTATGTTCTAAATTTGTTTTTTAACTAAGCTCTAAGTATGGGTAATAGATAACTATATTATAACTAGGAGCCCATTTAGGTTTAATGCCATGACGAATATAGATTATCTTACTAATCTTATCTTCCTGATATTATAACTGCGAAATTTTGTAAGGATGGAGGTTTACGTCTTTGTTACTTCTTCACGCAAAAACGACTGAACGAATTTTGATAGAATTTCGAAGTTATGTAGCTTTCAATGTGGTTCCTGTGGGAACGATTCTGGAATGTTACAATCGAATTTTAGGCGCGTGAAGTCGCGGGCAAAAGTTAGTATCAGATAAAGGAGGATAATACCTTAAGAAACCAAAGCCCATTATAATAACCTGCTGGGCTTGAGCCTTCTCCACAGTAGTGAAGGGTTTTTCTCATACCTTTCACGGATTTTAGGTCGTAACTGTCGAAAATACAAAACAGACTAATCGACAGAAGTCTGAAAACTTTCGACTAAGTGTAGGTACCTACATATTATACATACATAGATTCTCTTACGGTGAGGGAAACATCGTGATGAAACCTGAAACATTCAGGCGACTAAATATGTAACCATGATCCAATCTGGTTAGGTTCCCCTGGTAGCAGGGTCACGCAGGTCAAATGGCAGTCGCTTCATTGTTGTTACCTGATTTGCATAATCCTAGATCATGGTCAAGGCGGACCCCGGGCCCTCGTGTGCGAGAGCACAACCAGGGCATTAACGCCAAGATGACTCAAATATTTCCCAAACTACTGAACCGATTGCAATAAAACAATGGTATAACCATCTCGATTCGAAACATCAACCAAACTGGTTTAAAATTAAATGAAATCCGCATCGAAGTATATTTTTTTATTTTATTTATTTAACAGTTTATTGCACACAGTAAAATACATAGAGAAACATCATACATATAGACGACACAACAGGCACTACTTAGTTCTAAAAGAAATCAGATTCAGAGATCAGAGAGAGAGATTTCTTTTTTAGTTAGACTACCCAGGCATTTGACCGTCATCTCAGCTGGTGGTTGGACGATGCGGCCGTTCGCTATAGCCTAAAAGGCGTCTAAATTATAATGATCACGGAAAGATCTTCCTGCAGCGATATTACCGAGCTGATACGACCAGGGTTTGGGACATTGGAGCCTTCGGGAAACGGCTCTACAGCCTCCTCTCAGGAAGGCGACGCATTCGCGAGGCCCAGGGGGGCGATTCTCGCGTTGTGATATCTCGAATTCGACATTTTTTCTAGCCACATATCACCATTAATAATTACATTAAAATGTCTATTGCGGCCCAAAAATATTTTCTTATCTATCTTCGACAGTCGTATATTGTTAAAACTCAATTTCAGTGACGTTTTAATACAGTTTTTTCGCTAGAAAAATCTCGAATTTGAGATGTCACAGTGCGAGAATCGCCTCAAGTGTTGCGAATGTCCATGGGTGGCGGTGATCACTTACCATCCTCGCTTTCTTTCCCTTATGAAGCCTCTCCCAAACAGGCGCGATATACCTTGTAACAATACTTCGAATAGTATTTATCTTACTTTAATGTATAATATAAAAGTAACGTTACCATGTAGAAGCGTAATGTTTGACTGCAGCGCTATGGTGGCGCACTTCTATAAGCCTCTACAGAAAACCAGCGTCATAGCGTCACAACACATGTTCTGACGCTTGACTGTAGGCTGAGTGGCCTTTCAGTACTGTGTACTAATTTTGTTACGTATAAAATTATCCATTGTATAAATTTACGATGTGTCATACCTAGTACTGAATAAACTTTTCTTTCTTTCTTTCTATATTATCGCATGGTATCTATTCAGAGTAGGTTTTGTATTAGGGCGCACGCGATCTTACACGTCGCTGCGATAATGACGCAGAAATAGAATGGGACTGCTTGCGATGCTTATCTCTGGTTGTCGGTCTCGCAACCACGTTGCCACTAGAGTCTTGACCAGGACTACTTCCGAGACCCTGGTCTGATGTGAGGCCGACCTGTTTTTTACTAATAGAATCCACACAGAAGGATAAGTTACAACACAGCGATAGTACATCGCCATGAAAAGTCAGTCTGTCTTATAAAAAAGTTTTTACCTGGTTGTGCACTGGCAGACCTCTGCCTTGTGGGTCTCCTAAACGTCTACTATCGCTACTAAGGAATTTTTTCTTTTATTCGATGACGTAGGATAACCCACAGCGCCCTCACAGTCTACAACAATTTGTCACGACTTCAAAATTTTCATTGTTTTCGATTTTCACATACGACGTAGTACGTGATCCAACCAAATCCAAAGTTATGAGGAAATAGCGGTTCTATTGCGTACCTACCGCGATACGTACTACGTACAATAAATTGTTAGTTACAAGCAGGTGCTATCGGCCCCGTGGAGCGGTGGCTACGACCGTTGTGACCTTGATACGGAGTTATCAATAAACAATGTGTTTTTGCAAAATTATTTGCGTGAACACGTGTATAAGACGATGACGACGCGGGCGGTTGTAGCCGCTGCGTGCGTGCGTTGCGTGCGGACACGTGCGAATTTGGTGTGGTGTGCGTAGGTTAGCGAACGGGCGGACAGGGGGCTAATTCTCGCGCTGTGACATCTCGAATTCGACATTTTCTCACAAAAACGTCACTTAATTATATCTTTGACAATATACGACTGTTGAAGATTGGTGAGAAAAATTTTTTTGGCTGCATTAGACCCATCAATGTCATTATTAACGGAGATATGTGGCTAGAAGACTATTCGAATTCGAGATGTTGCAAAGCGGCACCGCCTAAAGGAAAGCGGTGGTCGCCCGTAAAATCTACGATTCGCACCTACGTCTCATCTAACAATAAGTTCTCGAATGAAAAACATTTTTTATAGCACATTTTCCCAAAATATCCCCGGGCTATTACTGGGATTATATAAAGGGAAAATGGAAATCTTTGTAATGAATAAGTACTAACACATAGTTTTTTAAGAATTACTAACAATATATGGGCAAATCTGTATATTTTTAGCTTGCAACAATCGTTATTACAACGATTATTATTATTATTATAACAATCTTTAATTGCGCAGTTTTTGATCGGATATCATAGGGGTAGGTAAGTACTCATCCATACCATTACAAAGAGCCCAAACAAGATGCGAAGTGTGTAAAATTCTAGGACATACATACGTGTGAAGTAAAATAAAAGTTTTATTAAAAATGCGGAACCGCCGGTTCTTTTTCTTTTCTTTATGTCATACGGCAGACAAACAGGCAAGCGGCCACCTGATGGAAAGTGGTCACCGCCGCCTATGAACAGCAGAAACACCAGGGCGCTACCAATGCGTTGACCTCTAATATACCTCTTGAAGGATCCCATGTCATAGTCCAAAGGAAACACGGTTATTTGTTATTGTGGGGGAAAAATCCATAAAATACGCACGATCGGCAAAAATTACTAAATTATGCAATAACGCTATAAATAACAAGTTATATGCAATTGCATATGTAAATATGCGAATGCATATAATCCGATGTCTAGTTATTATCATTTCTGAGGAGGCAGGCAGGATGTAATCTAACCACTGATGTACTATCGTATAGCAAATTCAACATTTTTGTTTTACAAATTATTCGTTGCTTAAGTGCCGATTCACAAAACTTTTTATAAAAATCTTTTACGATCTAGGCTAGATAGAAGCTTACCATACGTTTTAACTTTACGTAACTTCAGAATAAACTATTTAAAAAAGTTGCCTACAACATCATTAGAATAAAGATCAAAGATTTATTTGAAACAGGTTTTTAATAATCTACAATAGTTTCTCCATCCTACGCCCGCATGCTGAGTCGTACAAATAATTAAATATAATTGTTTCATTAGCTACATAATAAAATCTTCCAACAATAAATCATCATCATTTGCCTGCCGTTGTTCTATTTATTTGTGGTCAACACAGTATGTTATCTTTCTCCATTCATCTCCTATCCACTGTCATCTCCACGTTCACCACTCGCTTACTGATATTCCTCATCACACAATCCATCCATCTTTTCTTTGGTCTTTTCCTTCTTGCGTATCCATCCACAATCATATCCTTGTGACATGATTTTCTTGTCTTGATTATCTTCCATTATTTATGTCAAAAGATGTCAATAAACCAAACCAAATTATGCCAATAAACAAAGTTCTTACGCAGTTCTTTCTTTGTTGTGCCAGTGACGTAAACAGAACGCGAAATTCATTCATACGATTTTCATAAATACTTACGTAGATTGAGAGATAACACCTGTAAGCACTCATAGACGCAAATGCGCTCTCGATTTTATAGCTGCCATACAAATACGAATAATGCTAGTAAACATGTTGACAAAACCGATGGCACAAGTTTCCTCAAACGATGGTAAGTTGAAAAGAATGGTAGATACGATAAATAATTGATAGGACATTTACGATGAGATAAAATGAAATAAATGTTATTGTTTTGCAAGGTTAAACCTTCTAATTTCCTGGCTGTGATGACATCATCGGCTTTAATGTGTTATATCAATTGGTATAGATAAGAAATTACGCACTAATGTGCAGTTAGTCGTAACGTCGAATGTGAATGATCGAATGAATGATTAATTGCTTCAAAATGTGGTACAAAAAAGATATTACAATAATAACATAGGTACTCGCTTCTCACACTTTACTAGAATCTGGTATGCATTAGATCCCATATAGACGTACACATGATTTTTGCAGGATTTGTCATAAATTATGCAATTGTGGTATCTATACTAGTAAGAGAAAGCTTATTTCTTTATTTGTAAACAAACGCACAGCACCTGCACAGTCGTCGTGCCGCACCCGCGTAGTCACCGCGTTGTGTGCACGCCAATAGGGTAGGCTGCACCTTTTTGCAACGCGGTGACGCGGGCACGACGCGTATGCGTTTACGGTCTGTGAGCGGCGACGTAGAAAACAGGCCTGTAGCGAGAAAATAAGCAACGTAAAACAACACAACTTTATTTATATTTCCTGCATCAAGTCTATCTGAATTAGTGTTAGTTAGTTAGTTAACGTTCCTAGTTTAAATAGTAACGGCGGTAAAAGCCGTATGGGGCGGCCTGTTTTCCACACAGCGGCAAACTTGTCCCAAATGTGTACCTATAGTATTTAGTATTTATTTACTTTATCGTTCAAGAGGTATATTAGAGGTTTACTTAGTGGCGGGTAACGCATTGGTAGCGCTCATGGTGTTGCTGATATCCATAGGCGGCGGTAAACACTTTCCATCAGGTGGCCCGCATGCCTCTTTGTCTGCCGTATTACATAAAAAACTCACAATCTAAACATCAATGAAATACAAAAACGGTGATGTTATCTATGGACTCAATATTTTGTTTCATTCATTGTTTGAACGTGGTCGCTAATATCTGAAATTATCGAATGGTTTCTAAAGGGCCTTTGCTAATTGGAGCTACTCTATTTGCCGATTGACGTAGAGATAATTGATCTTCGAAAGATGAGATGATAAAAATATACATCTTGGCGTTAATGTCCCGGTTGCGTTCTCGCGCACGAGAGCCCGGGGTCCGCCTTGACCATGAGCCAGGATTTGGCAAATCAGGTAATTACAGTGGAGCGACTGCCATGTGACCTTCGTGTTGCTACCAGGGGAATTTGCAGGTTTCACCACCTCATATATTTCTTCTGCCAAGCAACAATGCAGGTAGTGTTCCGATTTGAAGGATAGGTACGGGCATGCTGCATTTGTCTGACTACTGTTTCATTATTTCCAGGGATGCACTTCTCCCAGTCGGTAGCCATCATTCAGAGCCAAGTGGGCACGATACGAGGGGTGCAAGTGCTTTATAGCGATCAGGTGAGTGTTTATACTATACATTTTATTATGTTGAGATGTTACATTGGTACAATACACGGAACAGAAAATTTGTAGAAAATATGACAAGTTTTGACATTCAAGATGCGAATTGAATGACATTTGCAGAGTGGAGTCGCCTGTACAAGGATCATTTGGCACGTGACCGAAATCAGAACTGACGCCGTCATCTTGTAAAGCATCACTTTTGACAGACAGCTGTTGAGTTGATGTTTGACCCGCGCCTTCATCCAAGTGCCAAAACGATCCTTGAAACTCTGGCGACTACACTTTCCAAATGTTATTAATATTCATATTGGCTAGATCTACTGACCAGTTAAGCATCATCATCACAGCCCATAACAGTCCACTGCTGGACTTACGGCCACTCCCACGAAAATGTATTGCCTTAATGCTGTGTTATAAATAGAACAATGGAAAAAACTGCTGTCCATTTTTCCAGTCTACGGAGACTCTAAATCTTTTGCCTTGAAAACATTAGTCGCATTGTACGACACCCACGAGTGTAAGGGGTTGGTGCTATTCTACTCTGCTTGACACCACACAGTTAAGCATAACACAATATTATTTGTCTGACTGACCAAGCTGCTTCGCGCTGCTGTATCGCACGGCAAATATCCACGACAACTTTGTAGGCCTGGGCACGTCTGGGCGCGCGCGACATTGCTTCTCAGTCAGTACGCAGCTGTAGTTCTTTTGTTGTCTCTCAGATGGTAAGCAATTACCGCAGCCTATGGACGTTTGCAACACCAGGGGTATAAAACTTCTTCCTATATGTGTATGACTGGTGTGTTACCAATCCTGTAAGAACCTTACGGTTGGCAACGCGATGGTGATACTTCTGATATTGCAAACGTCCATGGCTGCGGTGACTGCTTACCATCAGGCAGGCCATGAGCTTGTTTGCCGCCTTAGTGGTATAAAAAACCTTTTCACCCCTTTTTTTAAGTACTCGCCCGCAATTTTTTTGCAACCACAGAAGAGAGGTTATACTACATATTATTGAATCGAAAATACGAAGTACCTACTTATTTTAATGTCATCCCCGGAGCATGAGGAGGGAGTCCGCCTGGGTGGGCATCACCTTTTCATCTACGCTCACCGGCACAAAAAGTTGTCTAAATGCTTATAACTAAGTAAACTTAGTATAAAAATATTATATTAGTAATAATATACTAACCTTTCCTCTTCCAGAACCCGCTCTCAGTGGACCTGGTGATAAACATGCCTCACGACGGCATCCGGTTAATATTCGACCCGGTCGCGCAGCGGCTCAAAATCATAGAGATATACAACATGAAACTAGTTAGACTTAGGTATAGGTGAGTACCAAGCCTGCTTCTTTGTTTGTTATTACAGATAGCTGACCCAATGGAGCAAAGTAGCCAGTGGAGAAAGCTGGCGGGGAGATTGCACTCACCGAACATAATATGCTTTTTTAGTACATGCGAAGGATTTCTTCGCCAATTGTAGTCATACTACGTAGCTTAGAGTTCTGCGTCAACTCCGCCTCGGCCACGTGACTAACCCACGAGTCTCCCTGAATCGGGAGACAACTCGTTCCGCTTCAATTTTTTCCGATGAGATGAGTCCGTCACGCACGGCTCATTTTGAAGGGTGAAACAAGGGTGAATAAAAATTTGTACATTCTCGAAGATAAGCTGATCTTTTCGTTGTTGTGGGTATGAATGGGAATTTTCTTCCCAACCGTTCCCAGTGCGTATGACCGGGAATAAAAGGTTTATTGCGTTTTATAATAACGTGTGACGAAACAAAACATCGACCGCTTCAAAATATATATATTTGTTAATTTTAATGTGGACACAGAATGAAGAATGAATATTTTTGACGAGTTGCCTATTATTAATGAATAAAAAAAAAATAATGATAATATAATAGAGTAACTGACTGATTCACCCCCAGGAACGAATTGACCTTATTTCTAGTCTTTCTTTTGTTTAATTTCTAAATATTCTCCAACAAAGAAATGGGTTTGCAGCTCGAAGTCAAGGCTTAAAAAGAAGTTCGTAGATAAAACTAGATACCTACTGCTTGATTTTCTAAGATGAAGTCGAGGACAAAAGCTAGTAAATTATAAAAGGTTCACAGCAATAATTGACTACAGTTATTTCTACTTTACATTGATATGTAAATTGTTTGTTTGTAATTGCATAATTATCGTAGGCAGTCCCGTAGGTATTATCACTTTTAATTATACCTTTTTTAATGCATGCACCACGGTAATTATATCGTGACTCATCTATGGTCTGTGTTAGGTCATATCCCCTTTCTGTTAACTCGCCTTTTCACTGAAATGCCAAGAAAGGGTTGTGTTTTTCGCGCTGTATGTATGTTTGTGAATTTCTTTATAACCTCGTATCTTCCAAACAGCTGAATGAAATTCTACAGTTATAATAAAAACCAAGTGTTTTAAAAAAATCCAAAATGACGGATTCTGGGTGCCATATTATTGTGAAGTTAAAAAAAATATAGCGGTCGGGGTTTTTAGTTTACGAACTACTTTTTTTTTTCTAGAAATCCCCCTTAATAAAAGACAGGAACACTAAAATACGCAAATTGGGTACACACTGTGATTAATTAAATATTGTTCGTGATTTTTAAATAATTTACAACGGGCAGCTAGCGGCACTTGTTGCCGTAACGTCACGGTTGCGTATCGCTCGCTCTGTCTAATTCAGTATTCCAAACGTGGTCATATCTCGCTTATGTTTGAAGTTATTCAAGATATATAACGCGCAGCTAGCGGCACTTGATGCCGTGACGTCACCGTTGCGTATCGCCCGCACTATCTAATTCGGAATTTAAACTTTTATCTTATTTATTTCTAAGATATTAAAAAACTACTCCCTCCCCTACAGCGGCATGTGTTTCAACTCCCCCGAGATGGCGCCCTCGATAGAACAGGTGGAGCACTGTTTCGGCGCGACGCACCCGGGCCTGTACGACTCTCAGCGACAGCTGTTCGCACTCAACTTCCGCGGACTCTCCTTCTACTTCCCGGTGGACAGCAAGTTCGAGGTAATTGATCGCTACCTTCTCCATACTTCATGCTACCTCTTTATATCTCATGCTATCTCTTCACACCACCTGCTATTTCTTCACGCAACTTTCTACATCTTCACACCACCTGTTACCTCTCCACGGCTCCGCCTACCTTCTCCCTTCCACTACCTAGCAAGTAGTAGACTCAGGTCCAACTCCCGTCACTTGAGATGGCGCCCTCAATAGAACAGGTGCTAGGTGGAGTGAGTTCGAGGTGACTACCGCATTTGCACCCCATGTACCTCTACATACCTAGCTTTTCATACTTTCGTCTACCGCAAAATACTTACCTTACCTTACGGTACCTTTTCATAGCTCCCTCTACCTCAAAATACCTCCCGCTACCTCTATACACCTCTCGCTACCTCCTATCTCCCACTTATCATAATTTTGTTCATAATTACTGGCATGACCACTAGTTTCCAATGTACTTCAGTCTCCAGATTTCTATTTTGTTAAAGTAAATACATAAAATGTTAGTCGCCTTCGTCGAAGGGACTATTCACAAGCGATTGAAGTTTGATACGCATATGCGTCTGCGATGCAATAACTACTGGTACCACAAAGCATATACCTGGTAATGATCAAACTCATCGTCGTAGCACCGCATCGCATCGCATATCGTGAGATTCACGGTTGGTGTCCTCGTGACATCCGTATCAAACCTCAAGTCGTGCTACTCCTTTTAAGGGCTTACACCCGAATACTGGAATGCTTCTTAACTTTAAAGGCACCTTAAAGATCTGCTGCCCCCTTAAAATCTTTGACATTCAAAAGGGATAGCATGATATCTAATGAGCCCTTAAAGTTAAGAGTATTCGGGCGTTAAGGTGCCAACAATTTTTTTCTGACAAAAATTTTACTTATTATACGAAATCTCCAAAACCATAACGGGTCGAATATAACGTTGTCAAGATTGATTTGTGAAGATTGTAAACTAAAAGTATTTATCAATATTTTTGCGATTAATGGGCAGATCTCGGAATTTTTTGAAGAAGCCCAGAAATTGTGTTAAAATATTTTGAAATGCTTTTTGTTCACTCGCGTTCATATTTACAATACTACGTTTCGAAAATGTATTGGATAAGTAACATTTTTGAAAGAAAATTGTGGTAGTCATAATGGCTCTTTTATTTCTTTTCATCTGCTTCTTCCTACTTCGATTTCCATACTAAATTTAATTTTTCATTCTTTCACACTAAATTTATTTTTCTATTTTTCATACTTGTTATTTTTCCATTTTTTCATTAGTTTTGATTGTTTAGTAAATGAATGATGGTTTGTACTCTTAGTAAATGTGTACTCTTAGTAAATGGTGCGCAAAATGGGTTTCTATAGGTTAATGATTTATAATAAAATAGTTAGTAAAAAGTAGTTAAATCGAAAAAAAAGACGGCGTTGTTTTTCTTCATAATTTCTTGTTGTTTATTTTTCTTTTTTCATTGCTTTGTTTTATATTATTAACAAGAAATCCATTTTACGCTCATTTCCATACATTTACTAACTGCACTGCAAAAAGGTCAAACATAATTTTGTATGAAAAGCGAACCCCGTTGAACGTCTGTATACAAAAGAATATGAACTTAATATGACCTTAATAATGATAGCCTGAATGATAGTTTGTTTTACAGCCGGGGTACGCCCACGGACTGGGCTCTCTCCAATTCCCAAACGGTGACTCGCCCGTCGTATCGCGGACCACCATCTACTATGGATCTCAACATCAGGTAACGTATGAAGGACTTATGATTAACTAGGTGTTGCATGGTGCTTCGTCCGCGGGAAATTCGGTTATGACGTGTTGAATTTCGAGATAAATTTTGACTGGGTTGTGGACTATATCAGGTTTGTGCATGATTTAAATTCAAACTTTTACATTTATAATATTAGCAGAATCGTACAAATAAGAAGAAGGTATTCCTTACGGATGAGAAAAATCCAGTTTATCTAGGAGAAGATTTAACAGTCAATAGAAAAGTGATTTTATAACAGGATATCTATTATTTTGTGACTGCGGATTTTTATTATAGCGGGCTTTATAATGCATACGGCTAAGGAATGGAACGTGTTGTATCAGTTGCCTGACTGATTATTATAATCTAGATGCCCTAGACAGGCATACATCATCGGTCACATTATCAATTACCACCAGGTGAGATGGCGGTCAAATACCGGGGGCCTAATTCTCGCGCTGTGACATCTCAAATTCGACATTGTTTCTTGCTAAATATATCCATTAAAAATGAAATTTAAAACGATCTTCGATAATAAAGGATTTGCGAAAATCATTGAATATAATCTCCAACCCGCCTGCCAAGCGTGGAGATTATGGCAATAACCTCCCCTTTCGTGGGAGAGGCCCTAAGTCCTGCAGTGGACTGTTACGGGCTGTGATGATGATGATGATTGAATATAAATTTTTTGAATATAAGCTTGCATTAGAGATTCAGTGACATTTTAATCGATATTTGTGGCTAGAGAAAATGTCGAAAATTCTAATGTCGAAAGCCCGAGACTCGCCCCCTGGCTAGTAAAAAAAAAAAAGGTCTAACATATCTGTGTACCTGCCCAGGCCGGCACATCCGGCGCGCCGCCATCGCTGCCCGAGCTGCCATTATCCTGCGTACGCCACCAGCTGCACCTGCGGCGCTGCGACGTGCTGCGGGGGGACGCCCCGGCTGCCACCAGGGGGCTGCGGCTGCATATGTTTACTGAAGGTAGGAGGGTGGTTTATTTATTTATTCCCATAGCATTAATTAGCGTGAGTGAGCGCCGGGGACTACAAAGAGATGAAGAGGTTGGCAGACAGCAGAGAAGAGTAGCGATTGCTCCACCGACAAGAGTCATACTCTTAAATATATGATGATGATAGCATTAATAGCAGAGTCGCTAATTATAACCTAGGTATTATCAATGAACACTTAAACTACAAGTAAATATCTAAATTGGCTGTGTTTTCCCATTGGGCTGTGTTTTCATCAGGAGAGAAAAAGTCCAAAAAGTGTCCAATGTATTTCCGATGCGAGGATTAGCTGTATTATTAGATTAGTTGGTAGGAAGTAGGGTTTATTTATTTATTTATTTGGGTACCAACAGCTGTATAAACCATAATTAATTACTTATTTTAGAACCAGCAAGCCAATTACAGGTCGCTAGTAACAACAAATTTTAAAAAAGGGACAGTAAAACTGCATTGCAAAAATATGATGACAGAATACAAAATGAAATTATTGCGTACCCAAAAAAAGAAAAGAAAAGTAATTAGAATGCGCTTACACTATCGCGAATTAAATACATTGTACGCTGCCGAGAACAATACGTTTCACACAAATTATTTTGTCAATAAAATAATAGGCATGGAAGCCATGAAAATAATATGTAGGTTGTAACAATTCAGGGAGTACCGTCAGAGAAAGACCGAGTCAACCACCGCCTCACTGCTTCAAATTTAGTGTCAATTTCACTCTTCTTGCACAACCCATTGAAAACTCTGTTCATACGTCTCCTTTTATTCTTTCCACTTCGGACCCCAGCTTTTTTGAGAACATTACTGATCAGTTAATTTTTTTCTGTTGTGTATGTTTGTATAAATTGTTAGTGACCCCCAATTTCAATTTCAATTCGTTTATTGCATAAATAGAAAAAAATCTAACTCGTGCGTCTTCCCCACAGGCACATCGCGCTCCCTAGAGCCGGTCCTAGTGCCGGTTGTCCGGGTTATCCGGTTCGGCGACAGCTGCCAAGCGGTGGCGCGCGCGCTGGGCGCCCCGCAGCGGCTGCATTACAAGGCAGACGACAAGATGCGCATACACCGCGCTGCAGCTAGGCGTCGCCCGCCGCCGGCATCGGACTACTTCTTCAACTACTTCACTTTGGGATTGGTGAGATACTATCTTCTCTTTTAGCTACTTGGTCTTAAGTCCAAACGCCATAAATGACCCTTCATTTGTGACATTTGGCTGAACTGCAAAGCGGACGAGAAGATGCGCTTATATTGCGCGGCGACTACTTCTTCAACTACTTCACTTTGGGATTGGTGAGAGACCTTTCTAGGTACTGGTGTGTAACTCTAGTGACTGCATTACAAGGCAGACGATAACATGCGCATATATCGCGCGGCGGCTAGGCGTCGCCCGCCGCCGGCCTCGGACTACTTCTACAACTACTTCATTTTGGGATTGGTGAGAGACCTTTCTAGCTGTTGGTGTGTTGCTCTAGTGGCTGTAGTGCAAGGCGAACGACAACTACTTCACTTTGGGATTGGTGAGGGCCCTTTCTAGCTACTGTAGTAGCTGCACTGCAAGGCGGACGACAAGATGCGCATACATCGCGCAGCGGCACGGCCTCGGAATACTTCTGTAACTACTACACTGGCACGGCCATGTGTAGCATGGGATAGAGGTGGAAAAGAATAAATATTTATTTACTATTTATTTAAGAAGTTACTTGTCATCTTGGTTTGATAATATTCTGCCTCACTGAAAACAGCTGTCTCGATTTTGGATTCTACTACTTTGGGTATGATGACATTTTGACTTCTCTATATACTACTATAAGGAAGTATCGGGAAAAGGTTAATAATACACAAAATGTTAATTATTCATGCAAATTTATTGTATCGCTTTCAAAGTAAGCCCCTGTCGAAACTTACGCCAACGTATAAAAAAATAATTTAAACGCATTTTCCGTAATTGACTTGAGTACTTGCCTCAGATACAGTCGTATCAAAAAAGTGTATCATTACTATGTAGCAGTATAGTAACCAAGCCTCCCCCCAGGACGTGTTGTTCGATGCGCGCACGCAGCGCGTGAAGAAGCTGGTGCTGCACACCAACTACCCCGGCCACTACAACTTCAACATGTACCACCGCTGCGAGTTCGAGCTGCACGTGCAGCCCGATAAGTGAGTGCTACGCCATATTATATTATTATTATTTTAGTATTTTCCTTTTTGGACCACAGATCACACAGTGAACTGGTTACATGATTGCTACAGGCCAAAGCCAAGTAACAGCCATTAAAAGTCGTAATTTAGATTTTCATCCATCAGGTTGTAAAAAGTTTCTGACTATTCGGCAAGTGTTTAATATCACCGCCTTTTGTAACAGTATAAATGTGTATCGTGAGAGATCAAGCATGATCAAAGATTAGTGTGAATGTGTGGGTGTGATACCGGTAGCACATAACACTATTGGTACTATTGTTACTTTGTGTAGGTTCCATAATTGACTAATTTCGTCTTTCAGATCGGTGTACTTATTTAATTTCTCAGCTATCGTTGATTGGATGTTACGTGTGTTGGGGATAGCTATGTCTAATAAATGAGCGGTTTTGTTGTTTTTATCTATTACAATGATATCCGGTCTTGTATCATCCCACTGCTGGGCAAAGGCCTCCCCCCGATTCTTCCACTCTTCGCGATCAAGTGCCAATGTCTGCCAGACACTTTCGAAGGCCCGCAGCTCACCTGTCCATCTCTGCATGCCATATTTATTTTTTATTTATTTAACTCTTTGTCGACGCAGACATAAAATGTATGATGAATGTGATATTGTGATAATTTAAACTGGATATTGACTTGATAGAAACGCAATCTTTGCGGTTAAATAGATGGTTTAATTAGCTATAGTGATACATAATCGGATTTACTATTTCCATAAATTGAAAAATTTGCTTGAACGAAACGTCCAGTTTCCGTCATTTTCGCCATACAAAACGCTAATTTCATAGGTAAGAACCTTTATTCAAATTAAAATTCTATTACGTTTATTCAATTTAGGTTATTACAAATTTTTAAGAACGCCATACCTACATAGGTAACATTAAATAAAAAACTATAAAAAATTTAAAATGCTGGGCGCCGCTGCATCATCGAGCGCGTTTCCTTGGCCGTGCTGAGACCGACCGACCACTCAAAACAGCCATAGGTACGGCCACAAAAAAAAAAAACTCCGCAACTCCAGCGCCGCCACCGGCCACCTGTCGGCTGTCACTGCGACACTGTCACCGTACCGAGCGCATCAACGATGCCGCTCGCAAGTCGCAAACGATTAAAGTAACCTATAATAATAATATTTGGCATGATCCCAGATGCGAATCCCACTCGCTGGTGGAGTCGCACGGGCCCACCGCGATCACGGCGTACAGCAAGTGGGAGGCCGTGCGGCGCGCGCTGCGCGTGGCCGAGCGCCCCGTCGTGCTCAACCGGGCCTCCTCCACCAACACCACCAACCCCTTCGGCTCCACCTTCTGCTACGGCTACCAGGACATCATATTCGAGGTGGGTCGATAACAGCAACAGAGCTGACCGCGTGATCTATCTGTCTGGAAGTCTTTCGGCTTAACTCTAGCTTCTTCTACGGTTAGAGCTTGTCTAAGCTGATATGACGCGAACCACTTCTTAATTAGTTGATTTCGATGTGTGAGTGCAAATATTAATAACGATACTTCACCTGTGTGGGAGCGTCGCCTGCTCAATCGAACGACGCGTGATCCTACGTTTGAGTCTCACCGGCAACTGAATGACCAATTACAACGGCATTTGTATGTGTATTGCGGCCATATTTTAAATTTGCTTGTGTGCGTTAATGCGATAGTGGGGCGCGGCATTTCAGCTTAGACGAGCTCTACCAGCACGTTATATTCGAGGTAGGTGCATTACGTGCACAACAGATGGCGCTGCGCGACGACTAAATCGCGCTAACGGCGCTGGCGCTGTGATTTATCTGTAGCCTATCAACCATCTTGCAGTTGATACTAATCCTTACGATATACAAAATA
Source organism: Blastobasis adustella (assembly GCA_907269095.1). NCBI lineage: Eukaryota > Metazoa > Arthropoda > Insecta > Lepidoptera > Blastobasidae > Blastobasis > Blastobasis adustella. The sequence goes on from OU026132.1 coordinate 9,316,600, forward strand.
AAGTCGCTTTTGGATTGGTCGGACGGCCGACCACGTCCCCCGCACCCAAAAGCGACTTTATTTTAAACTGCGTAAGGTTTAGAATCAAGTGCAACTGACGGTTGGTCGGCTCCAGCCAAAACGGAACGTCTGTTACTAGTTTAAACACTTCCGGTATAGAATACGAATATAATTTTATTGTTATCCAAGTCAATAACACAGAGTGTTCTATTTCCAGGTGATGTCAAACAACTACATTGCCTCGATCACCCTGTATCAGCCGGAGGGGTCGAGGCCTCAGTATGCCGTCAACTCTATCGCGTGACATAGCCCGGTTGGTATATTTTTTTTTATCAAAACTGGAGGTAAATGAACCGCATCCGTTCCCCTTAGAGTGCAGATGTCCTGGAAGACGGTGGCCGCTTTCCATCAGGTCGACCGACCGTCCGTGTGTCGCCCTAGGCAATAAAAAAAAGAAATGAAGCTATTGCATAGCATTATTTATCAACTTATGCAATTATAATTATTTATTTATTTTATTTATGCAGTATTTTTTTTTCTTTGATATTAATTCAAGTAACTTGTGGACGCGGCCAAAAAGCACGCTGTCTCACCTAGCATTGTGTCTAAAAGAGATAGAATCAGTTATGAGCAGTTAGCAGCTAGTCTACACGCATACGTCTAGTCGCACGCACACAAACACCGTGCCGAAGTCTGCCGAACTGAAACGACGTTAGACGATGCACGGCTTTCAACGCCGCACCGCTGTGCCGGTCGGAGTGGAGGGTGTTAGTTTTTTTTCGTTACGGAATTTCTTGATTCGGTCGCCGCGCTCAAAGCCCGCGATAAAAGCTATGCAATAGCTTTAAAAAAAAACGAGCAAGCAGCTTACCTGATGGTTAGTGATCACCACCGCCCATGGACATTCGCAACACACGTACTAGCTAGCTCTATATTTGAGGGATAGAGTAGCTAAGGCACAGGATTGTCGAGTTGCGGAGAATTCGTTCGAGTACACCCACTTTACCCCTACCTACCCATTTTTTTTTTGGTTATAAACCTTCTTCTTGAATCACTCTATCTATTGTTGAAAACTTAAGTAGTAGTAACTTTGTTTTATACTATGTTAAGATACTTTCTAAGGTAGCTAATGTAAAGTTGCGCCCACACCCGTGTTACGAAACGTTTGTACACCCGGCGTGGGAGTAGTTTGAATCTAAATATCATAAACATTTACCCACAACAACAATGAAATGATTAAATTCGATTTAGACCATATTGTTTAATTGCAGGAATCCCCAAGCAAAGGTATGTCAACACGTCCTGAACGATTTCAGTTGTCTCCACAAAAAATCCTCCACTAGTGTGGCAACACCAGCACAGAAAAATCAATGTTGCCATACACCACTGTTTAAAAACAAATAAAATACACCGCGTCGCGCGACAACATATCCCCAAGATACACCTAAGAGCGAGCAGTATTTGAAAAAAAAAATGTGATAAAAACTGTGAAAAAAAAATACTTAAAAAAAGTTAAGTGAGTGACAGATCTCAGAACGGTGTGTAGTAAGTTTTAATTTAATTCCTTAGTAACAATGGACGAAAATAATAAAAAATGTTTTTTTTTTCTATAAACCAATCATGTAATTAATATTATAAGCGGAACTTTGTAAATGATATTTAGTCAAATGTGTTCTTTTTATTTTTTATGAAGACGACGGACTCAAGTTTTAATGAAAATAAGAAATCATAGACATAGACTGTTGTAAATATTTTTGAAACAATTGACGAGAATTAATAATTAAAATGTAATGATTATAACAAAAAAAAACGAAATCAACGTATTTTTTCTAAAAATGAATTTTGATTGGGACGTTTGTTAGAGTGAGTATGAAAAAATTTCAAAAAAAAGTGCAAAAAAATATTTTTCTCTAAAAGCACCACATATATGCCATGAGTGTTTTTTTAGACATTATGTCTTAGCAATTTTGCTGTGCCTCGATTTAAAAAGTTTTTATTTTATTTATTTACGTGTATGTTTAATATTTTTCCGTAATTCACTTTTCGATATAGCAATTTTTTATAAACAATCTATTTATCGAAAAGTTTTTAGAAATGTGCTTTTGTTTTAATTTTACTATAATTTATGATTTTTAATTAGAATTTTGTCATCAATGAATATGTATTTGAAAATGTTAGAAAACGCGCAACTGAGAGGATTATGTATGTTATTATACATTATAATTAGAAAGAGACATAAAATATGGCTTTCAAAATGCTTAACAATATTTTCTATATTCAAAAGTAGGATAGTGTGGTAGTGTTCGTTTGTATGTATGCGTGTTAGTGTGTAAGTGTGTATGGGATGTTTACTCCAGTCACAAAATTTTAGGCCTTCGTTTTTTCTTAGTTTTATGGATACTATAGTCTCACCACTGTGTATTGGGTGTTGTGACAGCTGTCATTTGTGATACTTAGTCACGATAATCGTTTTGAGCGTGTGTGACGGATTGTATTAATATATTTTGACAGCTGTCAAACAGCCCTACCCTAATGGATGGACTGTAACTTAATTGTAATATTTTAAATCGATAGTACACTAACAATCACATCGCCTCTATGTTTTGCATCACGTACAGCAATAGACAACATCATTTTACATATTCATAATATTTCTAGGAATGGTCCAAAATAAATTAAAAATAATAACATCCAGATATTAATTATGGCTGGCTTGTCTATTGAAATAATTACGTTTAATATACAGTGCCAATGTGGACACAAAATTGGAATCTTGTAAGAATGAAGATGATTTCCAGTAAATAAATGAGCTTATCGTAGACTACAAAATTCTGGAGGTTGGTTGTGATGCTCCCTATGTGATTTTGAACCTTTAACATTTGAAATACGACCTATTATTGCCTGATACCTTTAACTTTACATTCACAGACAGACAGATCTACATAATAGAGCCCAATACATAAAAATTTGGAATAATCATTAAAAGGTTCATACATAGTGGATTTACTGTATGCTTATTCTGAAGTAATGTTGAATTGATCTTCTTTTGCAGTAGTTAAAATTGTTATTATGATAAACATGTATAATTGACCTAATGGGAGTCATTATATTATATCACTATATATATAATTTAGGCGAAAACTTAATTTTTAAATGCACAATTTGTCACGTGTGTGTTCGCTGTGAGGATAAAGTGGCTGTGGTGCCATACAAAAAAAAAAAAAATTAAAATTGACAAATAATACAATAAAAAAGTATTAATTCTAAGCTAGCGTAATGCTAGGTGCTCTCATTTCATTTGTGGGGGAGGTTAGACGCCATATTTGTTTTTGGGTTATAACCATACCGAAATAGTAAAAATTAAATAGGCTTGTTGTATAGCCCTGTATTAATAAAACCCGTTTTTATATACCGTAGCTGCATAGATCATAGTATGAAGCGTTCCGAAATCGCATTTTTTTTAAAACATATTCAAGTGTAATCCTTAACACAAACAGAAAGGGTCTCTTTTGTGTTTAGGATTCACGGCCCATACATAAAGCACCAAAATTTGTAAGTGCCAACAAAATTATGGTACCAATTTCGTCAGTATGGTTAACTCTGAATAGTTTTTTCAAGACAGTTAAGCTATACTGGAAACCCGAAAATCTAGATTTCTATTTCAATGGAATTTTAAATTTTCAAACATCAATTATAACTGAAGTAATACTCGTGGCTAAGATAATAAAAAAACCCAGAATGAAGCGTTCTATCAAACTAATTTACTTTCCACTTTTCTAATAATTGAGTCTTTGAATTTTCTGATAATTGAGGAAGTGGATGGTGACTTTGAAATTAAAAAAATCTTCACTATTATTCTAAAATAACGAATATCTCCACCAAAATTCTACTAACACGTATCTCAGTAGAAAAAGACAAAACAATGCGACAAGCATAATAATGACCGTGACGGGGGCGTCAGTGTCTTTTCTCCAGTAGTTTCCCTATTGGCGGCATATTAGTTCCTTTTTACGCCGCATTCCTTATTATCCATGTCGGATTATATTGTTAGTCTCTTTCTATCGTAATACGTTTTAGATGACGCTCCTCAGACTTGAGGTCTGCTATTCATGTAAAGCAGTGTCTTTGGTTAAAATTGACCTGACAACCTTGAGTAGCTGTTACTGTTCAATAGCACAAAATAATAAACATAGCGAAAGGTCAACGCCATACAAACGCGCTTTGATAGGTACAGACTATAACCGCAGCAAAAGCACAGGCGTCGAGTTTACTCCTGCTGCGCTTCTTACCTTCTGTATTCGCTGTGGCAATAGCACTAGTGTATTTTGACAATAGACCTCACGTCTCAGTATCGCCATCTGTATATCGAAACACTTGATCTAAGTGACAGCTGTCATTTATAATATTGAGTTTTTTTGACTCCCAAATACACGGAAGAAAATGTCATACTTTATTGTTACCTGTAAAGATGAATAAAGGTTGATAATTTTACACGAGTATTTTTGTGTCAAATAATTCTATACTTGATTCGCATGCTCGCGATGACAGCTGTCATCAAGCTTCCGTAGTGCGGTAGAATAAATTTAAATTGTACTCCCCCGACAAATGAGATGAGATTTTTCTAACTATATAATTAGCTTACGTTTTGCGGCCAGTATGCCGCGGATCACTTATAAGTCATAACGTTATTTGTAATTTGTACTGTCAGCCTTGAATTAGTATAAAATGAATCTAGGAAGCGTCTACTTCCTTTTATGTGATGAAATTGATAATGTGCCCCTCTATATTCCCTTCTCTATGCGAAGATGAGACAAAACTAAGTTTTATAATTGTAGAGCTGCTTCATAAGAAGCGCATTATATAAATAACATTATTGGTCTTCCTACTAAAAATTTAAAAGTCCTTTTTGTTTGAACTGTCAGTTACGATATTTTGCTAAAGTCATAAGTTTATAACTCATATAAAACTCGAGTTTATGGTGTCAAAGTGTTTTTTTTTAAATGCTCTAGATTATGACTTTAGTAAATATGAAAAATTATGACAAGATCCAACTATAATTTTTATATCTTCTTCGCGCATATTTTTTGAAATTCAAAATTGATAGTAAAAAGGCTGACTTTAAAATCGTATAATTTAAATATAGGCTGAATATTAATACGTGTAGTAGCGTTATATTATGCATTTAGTGGTACATAAAAAAGTTATGATTAGTGGATAAAATGAGGTCTTTTCTCATACGAAATTGAGGTACACAACCAACGGGCTATTAAGCATTACCGTAAACGTTGAATTTTACATACAATTACGATCAGAAACTTCACAGTAGTTTTGTCAGCTCCATAAATACTATACAATGTTGCTTCAGGGAACATGAGGGACTGATAAACAATGTATATGGTTCATTTTTGGACGGCAGCAGTCGCCTATCATAAAGGCCAATGCCTAATATTGGCGCATTTTTTATGATGCTGTTACATTGACCAAACCTATTTTTTTTTAATCTAAAATGATTTACTTAACAAAACCTTTGACAACAATACCTTTAAACTCAGTTAAAACTAAAAAAGTAAAAACCTATAGCAGCAGTTTAAAACTTCTAACACTTATCAAATATTTTATACAAAACAGAAATAGATTTGGTCAGTGTAACAGCGATATAAAAGTGCCACCAGTCCAAATAAATCCGACATTGGTTGTCTTTGCTCGTGTTGGCTTAAGCTGCATGTATGCCTTACTTGGTACATGACAGCTGTCAAACCTATAAACTTGGTCGTAATGTTGTAAGTCATTCGTATATTTCAAATAAGGAGAGTTGTTAAAATGATATTCTGTTCAAAGTGACGGACTACTAAATTAGCTTGTAAAGCCCGATTTCCGCTTGGACCAATCCTTGCATGCTTCTTTAGTTAGTAAAGTCATATAAACTCAAGGGTATTCAGTAAGCTCTGTATAATATACATTATTTTAAGTAGCAACAATTTCGAGAGGCATAATATGACGAATAAATCACTTTTTTAATTACAATGTAAATATTAAGTTTTTAAGCCAGATGTTATAAGTGTTGCCAGATTAATCTGAAAGCTCCTAAAATAGCCGATTTTGTTTTATTTATTCCTATCGTGTTATAAAGACGTTGTTGAAAGTAATTGTTGAGTGATTGTTATTAGGGAAAATTTGCAATTCAGCTTTGCGTTAAATATGATCACAAGAAAATGTAAGTTCTCAATTTCTCATGCTTCTACGTGGCTCCACATTTTATTAATTAAAAACTCAAATCAGGCAGTCTAAAAAGGCCACATTAGCATTTTATATTATGATTCATATTAGAGTGCCACAAACTTATCTGATCCGGTGGCCAAACCTGGAACTAAGTGACGCCATTTTGAATTGTCATATCAATGTCAACAACAGCGACGCTGTAGATAAATTTGTGACAAATTAAGATGAAACGCTAATATGGCCTTTTTAGACCCCCATTTATTATAATAAATACCGTTTTTTTTTTTTTGCAATTTATTTAAGAGTAACGTAACCTAAGTATTCATTTACACTTTTATACATTTTTTACTTATGTTGGTGATCATTTTTAAAGGAAAGCTTATCATTAATATAGGCATTACATGGAATTCATAGTCGATAGCTGGGCACTGAACTATTTGGCACACAATGTAAAGAATACAATAGTTGTGGCGTGTTTGTTATTCCCTTATCGGCTGTATTGCATGTAAAATCTACTTAAATATAAATTAATTATATAAAATAAAAAACTGGGTTCGCAACGTGGCATCCCACGTACCCCAAATTACAAGGTTATGAAACATAAGAACATATTGTATGACGAATGTATGGAATTTTGGATATTTTAAAGCAATAATTTGTATCTAACACGTGTAACACTGAAAACCATGATTGCCAACTATTTATTATACTATACTTGTAGTAAACCAATCGTATCAATCATACACTTATTGTTTTTAGACCTCAGGTTTCCTCTCAAACTAATTTAATATCAAATTCATGTTATGTACAGTACATACAATGAAAATGAAAAGTTTTTGAGTAGTTTTCAGGGAATAAGAAGATAATGGGTACATTGCTGTGCATTCACCCACGAAATCCATTCGTTGACCTTAGTTTGTCCTATTTGGCGAATTAACAAACGCCAATGATCGTTCGTTGGCGATCGATGAATCGATCTGAAGCAATCGATAGGATAGAAACAATCGAGAAAACGCAGTTTGGATCGATGCCGAACCCATTCGTTGGCGCTCGTTGGCCTGGTGTGTACACAGTTTTACTGGGCCAATTTTCTAATGTCAATCTTATAGCGATAACTACCCTCTAATTCAGTTTATTGGTTTCGAGAGAAAGCCTGCTACCTCTTTTTCATCGTGTATTGGTAATTCTCACATTGCGAGGGTCGGAGGAACAGTGTAGAGACATGAATTTAAAACCACGCCACGTAATTTTGGGGCACTGTTTTACCCATGGATTTATGTTGTACGGGGTACCCTAGCTCAAACAGAGAGCAAGTTTAAAGTAGAATGTATTTCTTATAGAATAAGGTAAATTTTTGTATCAGGCCTTGTGGACGACTGACGTGAAACATACATGTGATGCAAAAATGGACCTTAAAATGGAGCAATACATTCCACTTTGATCTTTATCTCTAAATGAGTTAGCGTCCTACATTAATGCGCTTATTACACCTGCCTAAATTTAGTCGACTAAATTCAGAACCAAAAGCGTGAGAGAAACTCAAACTGGAATGAACTGCTCATAGAATCGGATCCATTTTTGTATCACGAGAGCCGATTAAGAGCCATACATTTCACTTTTGTTTACTCTCACCTTTTGCCACTGAATTTCGACGACTAAATTTAGTCAAATGTAATAAGCGCATGGAGGTGTGATCGAGGTGGCAACATGGCCTAACATTCAAATCTCCCTACAGTATATTCCGTTTTCTGTCAGTTTCATTGTCAACTGTCAGTTTTCGATGAATACGTATCGATGGCCATAAGACACGAAATACTTTATTCAAACAGACCCATCACCTCTGCAGTGTTAGAACTACCAATCTATTTATTTATTTTTATAGCATAATTATTATTTATTTACGTACGCAACGTCGTTCATTTAGCACGAAATATAATGTTTGTACAATTCCGTGCCCTTTGTAACTGCCCTGTGCACAAATTGTGCGCGAACCGTGTGAATGTATCGAGTCAAAATCCCATTTTCGATTAAGGCGCACTTTCCTCAAGTTTCGATATTCAAAATTTAGTTTCTTTTTAAGGACACGCGAAGAAAATGGTATTTTGAGTCAACGGATAAGTTAATGCAAGTCTTTGTCTTATGATGTATTCTATCGTTTTAAATTTTGTTTAAGAATCTTATGAGTTGACAGATGGCGCTGTTACCTTACTCTTTAAAGTTTTCTGATTGGCTGATTGGTTCGTACGACGCAGCTAAACTGCGACTGGCCTTAAGGCGTGCGCTGCGTTGAGGAGGACTTAGCGCGGCGACCGATCCGGGCGCTGTTACTGTATTAGGTCCCGCTCAGCGCACGCCCTTAGTCAGCGAAAACGAGGTGAAAACGTTGCGTTGTTTAAAACACAACCGCACCAGTAATTGGTTTATAACTTGGCGTCGAATCTTACTCGATCATATTGTGGTAACAGAGAGAATTGTAATTCTACTACGTTTTATTCTTTATTTGGTTGATCGGCTATTAGCACAGAGTTAAAAGCCATATTATCTATTATTTCTTACTTAGGTACTCTTTCTGACTTGTGTTAATTTTATAAATGTACAGTCGGCGTTAAAAGTAGCTAATCGAACACTGTTCTAAATTCGAACAACTAACATAATTTAAACTTTATTGTCACCGTATAAAGCCCGTTTGAGTATGGACACAGTTCACGACAAGTCGCTCTAATTTGAACTGTATACCATTTACATAGTTTTTTTCCGTTGTTCGGATAATTCTGAACAATTTTGACAGACTTTTAGCTACTTTTAATGCTGACTTACAAGAGATGTTGCTTTGCCAAGCTTCAACATTTTAGCAAATGGTTACAAAAAACTAATGTCAAATTCTCATAAATTGTCAAATGTGCATCTTGTTGACAGTTCATGCAGAACCCCCATGTGGTCTTGGTACAGCATAATTATTGTGGACGTATGTGGTCACACGTGAAAACGTTTTTTTATATAACAAAATGTGTGGGTACAAAGAGGAAAGTGTCTCAAAAAATACCAAAAAATTAAAAATAAAGGATTTCATACCTATCTAAGGTTTTTGATTTTTATACCTCTGCCGAAACGAGAGTGGTGGTAGTTTGACGACTGTGTTGTGTATCTGTGGAGTTGTCTGTCTGTGGCGTTGCAGCTTCCGAAGGGATGAACCGGTTTCGATGCGGTTTCCTCATTTGAACGTCAGTTTAATGGAGATGTTTCATTTCTGTTATTAAAATCAGTTTAGTAGTTTAGAAAATATTTGAGTAGGTATAAGTAAACTTGATCGGGCTCACGATTTTATGCATCATCATCATCATCTTGGCGTTACGTCCCGGCGTCCGCGCGGCACGCCCAGGGTCCGCCTCGTATCGCTGCATGCATGTATCGCTGAATTTCAAGAAGGCAAGTATTTTTACGGATACGAAGAAGAGCCATGCCTACCTACTAAATAATGGACCGGAGCCATAGAATTAACTCAGTAAGTATTACAGGGGGTGGGGGGGCTTTTGCAACTCTGGAGTCTAGTGTAGGTAGATAAAGTCGCTTTTGGCGTCTGTCTGTATTTCCAAAATCACGCAACGGATTTTGATGCGGTTTTCACCACTAGTTAGGCAATTCCTTCTGGAAGGTTTGTGTGTGTAATACATGCCTGTATGATAAAGAAAAGGCGAGAAAACCTGTGCGAAGCCAGGGCGGGTCGCTAGTATTACCTAAACTTTAAGGAAAATAAAACAATATGGTTTGGAAGTAGCTTTTAATGGAACTTTTAATGGAATAATTTAGACAGTTTTGTTTACCTACGTAATTTTTGTTCTAAAATTAAGATAGGTACAAACTTGCGCGCGCTTATGCATCGTTTAGGGACATTCGCATTGATCTGACCTTTATATCTACCACCATAGACTGGCAAACTTTATATTTTTTTGCTCTGTGATCTGAAATATTCAGATTCAGAGTCCTATAATAACTAGCGGGCCCGACTTACGAGCGAGAGTACGGAGTTCGATCCTCAGCGCCGCCATGTACCAATGGCCTTTTTCTGAGTTAAGTAGGTATGTACAGTTTGTTCCGTTGATGCATCGCCCTGCTTCCTTATTATGTACTTATTATGTTAGTTTTAAGTTTTTTTAATGTGTTATTGGACCAAATAAAGATACGTCTATGTCTATGTCTATGTCTACAGTCAGCTGAAGAATTAATAGACCCCTCTATCACACATTTAATGTATGGTAGGGGCTCAGTTCTCTCTGCAGCTGACTGTACCTACATGAGTTTCTACCGATGCTATTACGGTGAGGGAGAACGTGATGAAACATGCACATTCAGGCAACAGAATGTGTAGGTAACCATGGCAGGTCACAGGTCCAGTCAGAGGCTCCATTAAAAGTACCTACCTGATCTCCTGGATCATGGTCAAGCAAGGCGGACCCCGGGTCCTCGCGCGTGCTGGCACTACCAGGTTATTTACGCCAAGATGATTACTTATTTATTATTCAGAGTGCTATAAGATGGTACGTAATAAATTCGATGGCTATTTGACTATTGTGTTATTGTTTTATGTCGTTTATTGTCTGATCCTTTGTGATTGTGTTCGAGTGTGTCTGTGTATGGTGTGTTTGTGTATCTACTTATCTGTCGGAAGAAAATTATCTATTTGGACTTACCCGGGACTTCTGCGTGGCAGACCGGTCAGGTTGCCGGTGGATGTTAACCAGTGAACCCATAAAGTTATAGGTATTATTTTCTAGCGGAATAATCTGAACCACTCAGGTCTTCATGAAAATTATTCTAAATCTACATACATATTAGCCGTGTGGTGTCCGGCAGAGTAGAATAGCACCAACCCCTTACACCTGTGGGTGTCGTACAAGGCGACTAATGTTTTCGAGGCAAAATATCTAATGTCTCCGTATGCTGGAAAATGGGAAGCAGCATTTTCCTTTCTAATATTTATAAAAAACTGCGATCTCCAACCCGCCTGCCAAGCGTGGAGATTATGGCAATAACCTCCCATTTCGTGGGAGAGGCCCTGAGTCCTGCAGTGGACTGTTATGGGCTGTAAAGAAGATAGGTACATAATTAGTATAAAACAAAGTCGCTTCCCGCCTTCTGTCCCTATACATAGGGACAGGCATAGAAGGAATAGATACATCTATGTAGGTTTGGATCTTTTAAACTACACAACGCGTTTTAATGGGGTTATCAACAATAGATAGAATGATTGAAGAATAAGGTTTATAAGCAAAAGAAGTGCAGGTAGGTAGGTGTATGCGAACGAAGTCGCGCCGGGTTCACTAGTGTATTATAATTACAACTCTGTGTTCTAAAGTGTTAGTGTAATCGGATCTGTAATGTCATTTAGCTTGATTTCACCAAATACGAACGGTACCTAGGCTAACAATAGACATAGACATATACATAATTTATTTTGACATCACAATACTCATAATATAAAACTCATTGAGTAAGTTACATTTGTAACCCTAATAATGTAAATAGTATAATGTAACCCTGTTGCCAAAAATTCTGTGATTTCAATTATTTAAATGGTTACTTTTGCGATTGCTTTGGCGGTACTCTGTTAGCAACTGACTCATAAAACCGATGATACAGAAGCGCAAAAGTAATAATTTCAATAATTGAAATCAGAGATTTGTTGGCAACAGCGTTACGTAATTAGCCTACGGGTTTTTGCTATGACCTTGTGTCATCTTGTGACGTGCTTGTATTATATTTTTTACCTGTGCATTGAGGTTTAATTAAGACCAGTAGCAAAAACAATAGGAAACGCGCATGACAGTCCACATAGCAGTCTAAATGACGGGTTTTGCCACAATCCATTGTGTTGCTAGGCTGAACTTAGTTTTTTCCCACAGTCATTATGTTTGACGGATAACATACCTACCGTCTAAAGCGTAGAGGTCTAGAACTAGTAACAGATGCTCCGATTTGGCTGGACCCGACCAATCGTTAGTTGCAGTCGATACGGTGTACAAAATAAATTTGTATTTAGATTAAATCGGATGCGCAGACGAGCCGACCTTGGTCACTCGCACCTAAAAGCGACTTTAAGTTATACGGCGTAAGGATTAGTATCAACTGCAACTAACGGTTGCTCGGTTTCAGCCAAACCGGAATGTCTGATACTAGTATAAAGATCATTGCAACGCAAATCGCCAAAACTGATGGAATTCTTTGTCGTACATATCAGACAGCATAGCTTTAAAAAAAAAACTCTTTATGGCAACTTATGCCAACTTTTTTAAACGTAATGGAACGTCATTCATAATAGGCATAACAAACAATTTGATTTCTGTGGGATTGTTTATTTTCGTGAGTTATGTAAAATATTATTAAATAAAGGGTAAAACAATGAAAAAGGAAATGCAAGAGACAATGTTTAGCATGATTAATAATTTAGACAAACTGAAAGTACAAGTTCAAATCACTGGATGTTTACTAGAAGAACTGACAAGGACTGACAAGAACAGATTATCCCCAGATTATTGCCATATCCACATTTTATAATTTTTACTACTGTCAGTCGATTCGGACTTATCGTGGTCCTATTATACCTACATACATCACAGGGATAGGCAGAGACTGTTGATGTCCCGGTTGTGCTCTCGCGCACGAGGGCCCGGGGTCCGCTTTGACCATGATCCAGGATTTGGCAGATCAGGTAGTTACAGTGGAGCGACTGCCATGTGACCTCCGTGACCCTGCTACCAGCGGAGCCTGACCGGATTGGATCATGGTTATACATTCAGTCGCCTGAATGTGCAGGTTTCATCACGATGTTTACGCTCACCGTAAGAGCCTGGGTTAGTGTTCAACTAATGTACATAACTCAGAAAAGAGTCATAGGTACATAGCGGCGGTGGGGTTTGAACCCGGTACCTCTCGCTTGTGAGTCGGATACCTTTACCACTAGGCCACCGAGGCTCTGTACATGAAAGTCTATGGTGGATCAAATATCATTAGGATCGACTTGGCTTCCCGTTTTTGACAATATACTAGGTAGGCATTTGACGGCAATCTCACCTAATGGGAAGCGACGATGCGGCCGAAGGTGAAGCATGCCTGTCTAGAAACAGCTGATTCACTCTGGCCTTGAAGGAGTACAAGGAAACACACTAGGAGGTGAGTTTTGCGGATCTCGGGCTCTATTTTGAAATCACTCGCCACGGTTGGAACGGTTTTCAAATCACATTGGCAATACCGATAGAGCACGATATAAAAAAGGGAAAATCAGCATTCTGCATCAAAATATCGAATTTTTCATGCCGAAAATCAAAATTGAAAACCTTTCGAATCGAAGCGAGTGATTCAAAAATAGGGCCCCAGGTCAGTGTCAGCATTTTGGGTAGATCGTCGCCCCATCTAGCCACGTTTTCCCAATCGTGGTCTCCACCTGTGGGGAAACGAGGGTGAAACTTACGAAAGGGATTGCTATAGATTCCTAAAACTTGTTTTCACCGCACAGACTAATAGGCCCCCAAAACGCGGCGCGGCAAAGGAGACTGGGCAAAATCGATCTATGAACCAGCTTTACAGTGATGCCCTATGGGTTAGGTTGCCTCAGCTGCATATTTGTACAAAAGGGCATCAAAATAGGTCAAGGCAGTTTCGAGAAAAAAACATTCATTTGTCACATTTGTATGACAAGTACCGTATTCTTTGAACTAGCAGCGACATAGTTACGGAGTATATGTAAAGCACCATCAACTATGTTCTTATGCCGCACGACACTTAAATCCCTCTCGGCAGTTTCGAGAAAAATTTAATGAATTGAATGTTTCATTACGAAAATTGAAATTTAAAACCGTTCGACTAGAGGCGAGCCGTTCAAAAATAGGGCCCCTGGCCTCGCCATACATAGCCAGATTACCAAGAAAAGTAGGTTTGGCCAAAGTCCTATCGGACGTCGGCGTTCCAAGGAACGTTTCTCGCATTCGTCGTGGTTATCACGACAAATAAGATAAGAGAACGATTGCTTATTTGGGCTAGTAGCGTATTTTACTATTATTTCTACACGCATGTTACCACACTTGAACGTAAAAAGTAAAACGCTGATAAGATTAAATTAGTAAAGTATTTCTTTCTAATTTTAATGCTCAGACGCTGACCTAATTGGCAACGGTCGTGTGACCATGGTAGTACCACCGTTGCCAGTTAGGACAGCGCCTCAGACATTTAAAATTACACATTTTTTATCCCGATGTTACGATCACTTTTCAGATATAAGGGATAAATAAATGTAAAACCGCTTTACTATATGCCTGCTTATGTATTATAATAGTCCAGCAGTGGACTAGTAATCGGTTCCTGATAATCTTCTTCTTAGTCAATGGCAACATATATTATATTTTAGACGCCCAAAATTTGGCCACGCGCACTGCATTTAGTGGCTTCGTAGAGGTCTTTCGTTGTGCAGGTGTCAGGGCACAAAGGGCAGCATTAAAAGTGGTGCATGGTTTGTGGTGTAGCACTGCACACGTATGTTTCATCCTATGTGTAGCCCCACTTGGACAAATTTCCCTTGCATCTATCAACCTGTGTGTTGCTGATGATGTTGATAATGAATTAAGTAGTGCCTAGGTATCTCTAAATAATTATTAAAAAAGAATTGTGCCCATAATGAGACCCAAAAGGCAGTCATTACGATTTTTACCTACTGAGCAGGTAGACAGGTAGGTAGGTTAGGTACATAAATAACTATGATAGGTAGCTAGGATCAATCACGATGCCTAAAATAAACTCAATTGGATGTTGAATTAAATATCAAAACTATAATTGCAATTATATTGATTCACAACGTGGATGGGAAAGTTATATTCACGTCTTTGTAACATACAGTACAAGTAGGTACCTAGTTTCTAACCTATAAATATTTCTCTCAAGGCCATTCGAGTAATTCACCCAATTGTTTTACGCTTCTTTAATTGTATTTGACATTGTACTACTTAAGCTTCTTAACTTTCGGTGTCTATCTACTGTAACTGTACCTACCTACATCTTCTAGACGTACGCCTGTACGGACAGGCGGTGAAGAAGTTCCTTGAATTTTTTAAATGTTTATTATAGCTGTTAAATTTTTTTTGCTGTTAAAAGTGGCATGCGGGCCACCTGATGGAAAGTGGTCACCGCCGCCTATGGACATCGGCGACACCAGGGGCGTTTCCAAAGCGTTGCC
The DNA here is from genome assembly GCA_907269095.1 of Blastobasis adustella. Classification (NCBI taxonomy): domain Eukaryota; kingdom Metazoa; phylum Arthropoda; class Insecta; order Lepidoptera; family Blastobasidae; genus Blastobasis; species Blastobasis adustella. The sequence continues at coordinate 9,332,039 of OU026132.1, forward strand.
AAACTTTCTTTCGAATTTTCGCATGGACACAACTAGACAGTAATGGGAATGGGAACTACGTAGTGGGCACCAGGTCAAACAACCGTCAACGCGGTCTAACGCGAATGATTACGTAAATGAATTACGAGATTTAGATCCAACCTGATCCATCAAGTTTTTCGTGATGGCTACATAAATTTTACCTTCCCGCCCAATCATAGTAAGATGTATACGTAAGCACGATTTAATTGATATCTACCAAAAAAAAACACCAGAAAATAAGCAAAAAAAAAATTTACAGAAACATAAAATGTACAACCAACCGCCATGCCCCATGACAATGCAAACAACTGCCGTCTTACACAATTTCACATTCAGAAAATGTACATAACTCAGAAAAGAGTCATAGGTACATAGCGGCGGTGGGGTTTGAACCCGGTACCTCTCGCTTGTGAGTCGGATACCTTTACCACTAGGCCACCGAGGCTCTGTACATGAAAGACTATGGTGGAGCAAATATCATTAGGATCGACTTGGCTTCCCATTTTTGACAATATACTAGGTAGGCATTTGACGGCAATCTCATCTAATGGGAAGCGACGATGCGGCCGAAGGTGAAGCATGCCTGTCTAGAAACAGCTGATTCACTCTGGCCTTGAAGGAGTACAAGGAAACACACTAGGAGGTGAGTTTTGCGGATCTCGGGCTCTATTTTGAAGTCACTCGCCACGGTTGGAACGGTTTTCAAATCACATTGGCAATACCGATAGAGTACGATATATAAAAGGGAAAATCAGCATTCTGCATCAAAATATCGAATTTTTCATGCCGAAAATCAAAATTAAAAACCTTTCGAATCGAAGCGAGTGATTCAAAAATAGGGCCCCAGGTCAGTGTCAGCATTTTTGGTAGATCGTCGCCCCATCTAGCCACGTTTTCCCAATCGTGGTCTCCACCTGTGGGGAAACGAGGGTGAAACTTACGAAAGGGATTGCTATAGATTCCTAAAACTTGTTTTCACCGCACAGACTAATAGGCCCCCAAAACGCGGCGCGGCAAAGGAGACTGGGCAAAATCGATCTATGAACCAGCTTTACAGTGATGCCCTATGGGTTAGGTTGCCTCAGCTGCATATTTGTACAAAAGGGCATCAAAATAGGTCAAGGCAGTTTCGAGAAAAAAACATTCATTTGTCACATTTGTATGACAAGTACCGTATTCTTTGAACTAGCAGCGACATAGTTACGGAGTATATGTAAAGCACCATCAACTATGTTCTTATGCCGCACGACACTTAAATCCCTCTCGGCAGTTTCGAAAAAAATTTAATGAATTGAATGTTTCATTACGAAAATTGAAATTTAAAACCGTTCGACTAGAGGCGAGCCGTTCAAAAATAGGGCCCCTGGCCTCGCCATACATAGTCAGATTACCAGGAAAAGTAGGTTTGGCCAAAGTCCTATCGGACGTCGGCGTTCCAAGGAACGTTTCTCGCATTCGTCGTGGTTATCACGACAAATAAGATAAGAGAACGATTGCTTATTTGGGCTAGTAGCGTATTTTACTATTATTTCTACACGCATGTTACCACACTTGAACGTAAAAAGTAAAACGCTGATAAGATTAAATTAGTAAAGTATTTCCTTCTGATTTTAATGCTCAGACGCTGACCTAATTGGCAACGGTCGTGTGACCATGGTTGTACGACCGTACGACGTAGTTAGGACAGCGCCTCAGACATTTAAAATTACACATTTTTTATCCCGATGTTACGATCACTTTTCAGATATAAGGGATAAATAAATGTAAAACCGCTTTACTATATGCCTGCTTATGTATTATAATAGTCCAGCAGTGGACTAGTAATCGGTTCCTGATAATCTTCTTCTTAGTCAATGGCAACATATATTATATTTTAGACGCCCAAAATTTGGCCACGCGCACTGCATTTAGTGGCTTCGTAGAGGTCTTTCGTTGTGCAGGTGTCAGGGCACAAAGGGCAGCATTAAAAGTGGTGCATGGTTTGTGGTGTAGCACTGCACACGTATGTTTCATCCTATGTGTAGCCCCACTTGGACAAATTTCCCTTGCATCTATCAACCTGTGTGTTGCTGATGATGTTGATAATGAATTAAGTAGTGCCTAGGTATCTCTAAATAATTATTAAAAAAGAATTGTGCCCATAATGAGACCCAAAAGGCAGTCATTACGATTTTTACCTACTGAGCAGGTAGACAGGTAGGTAGGTTAGGTACATAAATAACTATGATAGGTAGCTAGGATCAATCACGATGCCTAAAATAAACTCAATTGGATGTTGAATTAAATATCAAAACTATAATTGCAATTATATTGATTCACAACGTGGATGGGAAAGTTATATTCACGTCTTTGTAACATACAGTACAAGTAGGTACCTAGTTTCTAACCTATAAATATTTCTCTCAAGGCCATTCGAGTAATTCACCCAATTGTTTTACGCTTCTTTAATTGTATTTGACATTGTACTACTTAAGCTTCTTAACTTTCGGTGTCTATCTACTGTAACTGTACCTACCTACATCTTCTAGACGTACGCCTGTACGGACAGGCGGTGAAGAAGTTCCTTGAATTTTTTAAATGTTTATTATAGCTGTTAAATTTTTTTTGCTGTTAAAAGTGGCATGCGGGCCACCTGATGGAAAGTGGTCACCGCCGCCTATGGACATCGGCGACACCAGGGGCGTTTCCAAAGCGTTGCCAAACTTTCTTTCGAATTTTCGCATGGACACAACTAGACAGTAATGGGAATGGGAACTACGTAGTGGGCACCAGGTCAAACAACCGTCAACGCGGTCTAACGCGAATGATTACGTAAATGAATTACGAGATTTAGATCCAACCTGATCCATCAAGTTTTTCGTGATGGCTACATAAATTTTACCTTCCCGCCCAATCATAGTAAGATGTATACGTAAGCACGATTTAATTGATATCTACAAAACAAAAACACCAGAAAATAAGTAAAAAAAATATTTACAGAAACATAAAATGTACAACCAACCGCCATGCTCCATGACAATGCAAACAACTGCCCTCTTACACAATTTCACATTCCGACACAACTGATAGGGAGGTCAATAGGATCTGGCCACGGAAGACGGCGGCAGGGCAAGGGTTAAACGGCGAACTGGCGTTAATTATCTCTTAACCAAGCCCCAAGGATCACTACAATTACCCAATGTAATCTAATTAGATGGGTACTTACTAACGTTAACTCTGGTCTAGTAGGAAGTGAGTTTCTTAACATTCTTCTGAGTGATGACGATGATGATAATTATAACCCATGTACTGAGAGATTATCTAATATTTTGGCCAGCTAAATTGAATTGAATTTACAGCGTTCTCGGTTAATGTGCGAGTTCATGGCCGACTGCATACGGCAGCAGCAAACGGCTACGGAGAATTCATTTTGCCAATGATATTTTAAGTAAAGAAAATTCGCGCGGGCGCTACTTTGTTAGCGTGTTTTCCTACCGGTACCCTACCTCCTAGATGTAGGGAGGGGTATCGCTACCCTTTTTTTTTTTTTTTTTTCTCGGGGAATGCATTACGCACGTTACCCGCCGTTGGGGGACGAAGGGCCTGTTTGGGGCTCCCAGTATTGGTTGGTCTACCCACTAAACCCCGCGGCGCTCCTACGTCATCTGAATGGAGGTCTGTCATGAGAGCAGCCGAAGCCTTGTCATCCACGACACCTCCGACGACTGCCCGCCTTACGCGGCAGGCCTGCCATGCCCCCCTTGCGGGGGACGGATGGGAATAGACGGAGGCGCCGGACTATTCCCATCTAACGCAGGTGGAGGCCTGTGCAATGCAGGCGGAGATGCCCCCGCACCTCCGGCCCGCTGGCCACCACCGGGAGCGAGAACAGAACGGTCGTACATCGGTCTTCTCACTCCTCTTCTGCGTCTGCGGAGCGGTAGAGCGAGAGGGTCATCCTCCCTCTCTCGCTCCGCTGCCTCTTTCTGTGAGATTATGTCCTCCCTTTCACTTCCAAGCATGGCTTTGATTACGCTTGGAAGCGCAACGTCCGGACCTACAACCGCATTCAGGACACGGCGCTGCTCCTCCCAGCCAGTGCAGGCCACGAGGGTATGTTGCGCTGTGTCCTCCGTCGCGTTACATTTGTAGCACGACGGGGCTTCCTCTCTCCCGATTCGGTGCAGGAACGATCCGAAACAACCGTGTCCGGATAACATCTGCACCAAACGGTAAGAAAGGGATCCATGCGAACGGTCGGCCCAGTCCTCGATGACGGGACCGATGGCGTCGAGCGTTCGGCGCCCAGACTGTTCGCAAGCCATGTCCTCCTTCCAAAGACGGAACATGGTCACGCGAGCTTCACCTTTTACGGCGTTGCGCTCCTGCGGGGCCGGGCGCTCACCTTGCGCCCTCTGCGCCGCCGTCCATTCGTAGACGACGGCTATAACCCTAGCCTCCAGCTCCCAGGGGGGAGTGCCTGCAATGGCACACGCTGCAGCATGCCCCACCGTACGATAAGCCCTCGCCGCACGCTGTGCAATGGCTCGTTGAGGCCTGAGAAGAAGGGCCGCATTCTCCCCCTTATTCAAGGAATCTGCCCAGATGGGGGCGCCAATCAGCGCCATGCTCTTTAAAATGCCAGTATATAAGTGCCGACACTTTGAGTTTGGTCCCCCAGGTTCAGGAGGAGCCAGCTGAATGCATCAGCCGCCTTTAGTAGGCGCGTTGATAGACCGCTAAAGTGCCGGCCAAACTGCCACCGACCATCAAATATAAGGCCCAAATGTTTCATTTGAGCCTTAACTTCGACCCTGACACCCCCGACCACGATATGGGAGTCAGTTGGGGTACCGCTACCCTACACCAAGTACACCAACACTATATCTACCCTACACCTTTACCACAGCTGTAGCCAACAGAATTTAAAAAATTATTTAAGTCTGTCCAGACGTTTTCGAGTTTTAGCAAAACTAGCGAACAGCAATAAATTTTTATATATTGAGATTATTAATCTAAGTAAGCTAGTGTTTCTAAACACAGTAATACAAAAATATTATATATTTAAAAAATCATCCACACCATTGTCCGTGTTGAACGGTGCCCAGAAAGCTACCTGCATTGCCTCGTTGGATAGCAATACTTATCCTCTGTCCGAGGAACGAGCCAGCTCTCCGGTCACCTGTGGTGACGATTAGCTATGAGCTTATGTTCGAGGGACGCAATGTACCTATTTCTTGTCGTCGGCGGCCGCGTACTCTAATATCTCTATCCTAGCTTTTTGCTCTTCATACTGCTACGGCAGAAATGACATGGACTAACTATCCAATACTCCTGCTTGTCGATTTTATCCACAGGCAGAGGTACTAAGATACATAGAGCACACTGAAAGTTCTGCACTCCGTTCCTAAACGTTTGAATTTCAAATGTTATTTTTTTTATAAAGTTATGAAATTCATTAATTGATTTTAAAAACATTGTCGGGAAATCGCGTGTCAATTCTTTTTTATCACAAGTTGAAGTTCGTCGTCCGTAGCAAAAATAGAATGAACGCGATAAAATTTTAAGCGCGCTCCACATGTGGACAGTTCCGCGGGAACACGAGAATGTGGAGGCAGTATTCGCCTACATTCGTGTAGTCCCGTGCATGTTTGGCATGTCTCGCCTATTTCATAGACTAAGTAGAGATAGTTCGTTGTCGTCTCGATTCGATCGATTTTATATTTATATTCCCCGCGCTTTTTCGAGTAACAGGTTCGGGGTACCCTTGACCATGATCCAGGATATTAGTAGATCAAGTAATTACAGTATAGCAGCTGCCATCACCTCTGTGACCCTGTTTAAAGCGGCTTAGCGATATTACACCAATGAATCGATATAATGTCGACGCGTTTTGCCACCTACCACATCCCTAATAGGCGAGAATGTAGAGGGTCGACCAAAGTCCCGGCCAAAGTTTCGCCGAAAGTTTCGGCGGACATGTGGAGTACGCTTTAGGGTGACGTTTTATTTTTATTTTAAAAGTACCCGACTGCACACGCTTCATCAAAATGCTTTTGAGAGGGAAGCACCGTAAGGCGTTGGTACCTACGCAGAATTTGATCGTGGCTGTGTATCTCACCATGATGAAATTTGTGAAGATTGGCCCTAAACTGCGATTATTGAGGAAAATGTAGCTACTGTCAGAAAACTAGTTGAAGAACATTTGGGGTATTGGTATGAGTCAAAATTAAAAAAAAATTACATTTACATAAAAATTAGAAAATTTTGTTGCCGCTGGATTCTTCGTGAACCCACCAAAGACGGACAACAAAAACGGATTCGAGTTGTTTGGTGTAAAAAATGTTGTTAAAGTACGATCACGGATGTTCAAATGCTGTGTATGACATTGTGATAGGAAATAAAAGATGGATACATTGTTATATGCCGGAAAGAAAGTCACAGTCTTCTGTATTGGTTCGAAGGCGACAGCAAACCAACAAAATTGAGGCAGGCGAGAAGCGTAGGCAAATAAATGATTGCCTTTTTTCTTCCCGACACTTTTTTTTACACTAAGGACTCAAACATTTCTATAATTTTTAGCTATATGGGGCTATTGTTGTAGTTATATGGCAAATGATATGTGTGACTGTCATTATTCGTTGCCTCAGAACAAACCAAACCGCGCCAAAAGACAAGTTATCATATAATGTTTACAAAAGTGTTTTTACAAAAATTTAAAAAACCCGAATTGACGCCATGATGACGATGAATTTTGTAGAAAAGTAACCAATTAAATTGACAATACTGACACACATAGCCAGGAACAGGAAACCTCAGATTCGTGTGAGGTGAGTCAGTTGATTATTTACACCTGAAGGTATCTAAAGCTATATTGAGGGTACCGATAAGTAATGATAATCAGATTATGGCTGTGTTGTAATATGGACAGTACGCCGAACGCAATATGTACTGTTGTTTAGTAACCCATGAGTGAATCACCCAGTTTTGGCTAATCGGCCTAATTCTTGATCAAATAAATGCTATTTTTGGCGGTTTTGTTACGAAAATATGATTTATTTATGATGACCGGTAAAAGAAACACTTGTTAAACGCGGTAAAATAATTGGGGAAAATCTGCGAAAAGGCAAGGAAGGGACATCGGACTGGACACCCTGATATGAGTATGTACCATGATTATACGTTTTCATTTAAGGTATGAAAATGTCAAGTTGAGATTCTATCGAGTAAACTAAGTCAGGAAGTCCATAACCATTTGAACCTGTTTATAAAAATATTATATGGTTACCAAGAACGCATTGTACTTCTACACAGTTCACTTATGCTTATGCACAGTAGAATATGCTTTTAGGGAGAAAGTTATCATGAAATCTGTGACGCATTTAACAGAAGATTATGGAAGGTGACATGGATTAAATTAGGTAAATTCTTAACTATTTATTAAGGTACATATAAACAAAATATTTATTACATAAAAACTTGTGTGACTAAGTATTATTGACGATAATTGAAACCGAGCTACGATGCTCTAAATATTGCAGATAATGTACGAGTGTGTAGCGTAGATAGTAAAAAATATCTCTAAACCATACGTTTGATTGTGATAACGATACGGCCAGGTGTTCCTATTTATCTTTGAATATGATAAGTAATTTATGAATCTAGGCGTAAGCCTCAGGTATACGTGGGAAATGAACCTGATCCTGCCGGTATCTGAAAAGAGGCCCCGTGGGCGACCCAAGAAGCGATGGATTGACATCGCTGAGTCGGATGCGAGAGCTAACGGCTTACGACGCGAGGATGCCGAAGACCGGGCGAAGTGGAGAAGAATGGGTAGGAAAGCGGACCCAGGCAGAGGCCGGGATAAGCGCTAGGACGATGATGATGATGATAAGTATTAAGCCCGGACTCCACCAATATGGAGAAGAGAGGAGAGGAGTACAACATGGAATTCTCCAAGAAAGGGGTGATAAGGTTATTACGGGGTCGGCAACGCGTGGGTGATGCCCCTGGTATTGCAAACGTCCATAGGCTGTGGTGACTGCTTAGCATCAGAGGGTAGTAAGCTTGTTTGATACCTTAGTGGTATAAAAAAAATGATATACCTGCCTTATATGTAATAAAAAATGATATATATGTGCGATAAATATGCTTCCGATGACCTGAGCAACCTGAATGACGGAGCCGTCAAATCGCTTAAGTTTCTTAAAATCAAATTTTATATTTTACCATTCGAATAAATAAATAAATAACATTTGTATGGCGCGGAAACGAGAGGAGATGTCAGTGGTGGCGTCACACGCAGCTCGTCTCCGTTCCAGCCAGCCAGTACACATCTGTGTTTTCCCTGATCAATATAATCTGGATGCCTTCAAGGCTAGAGTGAATAGGCTGTTCAATAAGACGGGCATGCTCCATCTTCGGCCACATCGTCACTTACCAACAGGTGAGATGGCGGTCAAATGCCTGGCTTGTATAATACAAAAAAGAACTCTGCACAGCTATGGTGGATGGATATACTTAACCTACCTGTAAAACATATCTTAGGTTCTCCGTTTTGGTAGAGATCGGGCTATTATGATAAAAAGTTATTAGTTCTATTTTGGGCTGCTTTTGTTTATCTGCAATATTTTCCCCAATAAACGTTTACTTTTGTATCTAATTTGATTTCCAAAAACCCCTAAAAGTCAAGATATTCAAGATAAAGTAAATATCATTTTTATTTACTAAGACAAGATCCCGTCCCATTTTGATCTCGCACGGAATTTACCTACTTAGTGACTTGTCGTTGTATTAAGTTATCATTTTTGCTGTATTATTCCGAGTAATAACTCAGAATACGTAAAATTGTCCAAGTGGGTGGTTAATATTTGCTATCGAAATTACTTAGTAAACGGAGGTAACCTATACCTATTCACATAATATAAAACAATTAAAGTGTTGATTTAAATAACTTAATTGGGATAAAAACATCGATAACCCTGTCATATTCTGTGTGAATATTGAACTAATGACCCTTACTCTGAATGTTAAAACAACATAAGATTATGAACTAAATCTATCTGAGTGTGGCATAAGAATTTTTATACAAGCTACAAACAGGCAGAAAGCCTGTTAAGCAAAGTAATTTGAACTGCGTTCATAGATTTTTCAAAATCGCCTGCCTGATTCGGGAATCGATCCCGACAAATGTGAAAAAAACGTGCATATAGCATTTTATTATAACGGTCGAAAGTATTGTAGTATGTAACCTAATAGGGTTTTTTTCATAAATAACATAGCATCTTAAATAAAAGGTAGATCATGAAAAAAGGACCGGCAAAATGTATGGACCCCAGCCCATGACCAATAACGTTGAGCGATACGTCATTAAAAAGGATTTTTAATTTTCTACAACTTTTACTATTGCAACTACTCTCGAATCGTTGTGGTAAAAAAGTTATGGTTAATTAAATTAAACATCATTTCATACTGGAACATTTGGCCCATATATTATGATATGTACAGTATAATTAATGGGGAAATGTAAAAAAAATTGTTTACAAGAACCGGTACGACAGTGTGCAGGAGTTATAAAATGAACTTAGATATATTATTTCAAGCATTCACCATGTAAAGATAAATTGTAAGAAGCAGTTTAACGTAATTACTATAAATAACATGTTAAATTAAATAACACATAACAAAAAAAACGGTTTGATCAGTATAATAGCGAAATAAGAAAGGCGCCACTGGTCTATATAGATCCGGTATTGCCATTTAGTCTGCAGACTAGATAAAAATAGTGCATCCCAGCAAAAAGGAAATCCCACCAAAAATATTTCAGAAAATTCGTTTGCCAAGCCTCGCAAGCTGTCGTGACTAAAGCTGTTTTCACAGTGGAGTAAAAATTAAAGCAATTTATGTAAAAAAACAAAAGATTAAGTTTTGTATATAAATCAACTTAATTGTCTCAAACTAAAAATAAAGACAAGGATATCCCTTGCTCAGCAGCCAGTCTATTATTTGCTGTTTATTCCAACCGGCGAGGTTTTCGTTTTTATTATTTTCTACCGTCAACTGGACACTGTGAACTTAGCTTTCTAATTACTTGCGACTAGACCGGCAGAATACGATGACTCACTAGGTATTTTCTTATCGCGAATGAACTATAATGGTTTAACTGTGAAAAAGTTGTTAAAATCTAACGAAGAACCATGTATCTAACTCTACAAACTCTATTTTGATCAGAAAGTATGTCTTGGCTGATTCATAGATACCAACGTAGGTAACTCTAATAGTAACGATGCAGAGTTGATGCTAGCTACGCTGTACGCTCTAGCTTGGGCCGATTGACGACGTCAGCCCTGCCTGTGGCACTATTTTTGAACCGCTCGCTGCCATGCGAGCGCTCGCCCTGTAATGTCTTTCTTTCTGCTTCTAGTAACTTACCACACGTGTTAAAGAGATAGATAGCGCATGCGAGCGGTTTCAAGAATAGGGCCCCTGGACTGGCCAAGTCATACTTTCTGACCAAAATGTAGAGTTTGAGGATATACGGGCTTATCGGCTCTTCATGAGATCTGATAACCTTTTCACAAGAAGCCGTTATAAATTTGCGATGCTTGGTAAACCAATTTTACACAAAATGTTGGTGGGATACACATTTGAAGTTTATAACGAAGGTCTTTTTGAGTTGGGTGTTAAAAATGCGGAAACGCAAGCTGTGTGGGCGGGTGAGGTGGGCTAACCAGACGCCACATGCATAATTCATATCTACAACTTACTTACTAGATTTAGCAGTTTTCGATTAGTGTGAAGTTTCGAAAATTCTTTTTTTCATGCATAGCTAACTGCCTATAGCTACACGTCAGGTGGGTTAGAGCTGACCATAGGGCACTTAGAAAAAAACTACCGCTGGCCAGCGTCCAAGCAAGTATGAAGATCTATTCATACTGTATTATGTTACATAGATTCATCCTATTTCGAGTGAAAATAATTAAATTGTGATTAAAAGTCGAATATGATGTTTGTGTTATTATTTTTCAAAATGGGGGCCCGCGGGTGAAGGGAGTTCTGAGGCTCTGAGTTACCCCGGTACAATTCAATATGATTAGATTTACTTGATTCATCCATTGATTTTTAATCTTTTTCGCAATTCCATCCGCCAATATTTTATCAGGATCAGGACAATGGATTAGTTCTGGAGATTCTTCTCGAAATCGCTTAAAGTCTAAGTATATAAAAAGGAATATAATTAGGAATACTAAAGCTCTACTTTTATATGATTTCTTTTATGTAATATATAGGTACATAACGTCACGACTTTTCCCATAGACATATAATGTCATATAAAAATCCCATTATAAAGCATACAGATTTACGTATATTTAATAAAATTTTAATTAAATATTAACAAATTTGGTTTCATGTCATCATTTTTCCTTAGCAGGCTCCCATTACCCTGCGCTCCCCTAATCGGCTCCGCTTCCTATGATAATTGGTTGCCACGAGTGTTGTAATATCTAATTACTGCAAACATTTTCGGAATTATGCCCAAACTCAGTCCGGCCCGCGAATCCAAAGTGTCAGCGAGAATGGGATGACATTACGTCAAAGCACGCGTCGGGCAAACTCCTGGAGCAATGCTCGGAGGTCGATGAGGCACGCCTTCGCGCCGTGGTCCAGCCGGAGTCAGGGTTATGGCTGCATGCTTTGCCGTCTCCTAGTATGGGTACGTTGCTTGATGACGATTTTGTCAGAATTTCTGTCGCGCTTAGGTAGGGTGTGGTGTCTGTGAGCCTCATACGTGTGTATGTGGGAGCTTAGTTGAGGCTAACGGACACCACGGCTTATCATGCGCGCGCTGTGCTGGCAGAATACCACGTCATCAGGCACTTAACGAAATACTAAGACACGCCATGGTCTCTGAAGGCGTGCCTTGCGTGTTGGAGCCCCCAAGATTGAGTCGCTCTGACGGGAAGCGTCCAGATGGGCTCACACTTATCCCATGGCAAAGAGGGAAAGGCCTGGTGTGGGACGCGACGTGCGTAAGCAAGTTCGCGACTTCTCACTTGAGAAATACACGACGGAACCCTGGAGCAGCAGCTGAAGCAGCGGCAAACCTCAAACAGGCCAAATTAGCGGGGTTGGAGGCAGCGTACGAATTTGTGCCGTTCGCTGTAGAAACAGCGGGTCCTTGGTGCGCAGCGGCCAAAAACTTGTGCCGAGAGCTGGGTCGCCGGATGAGATGTAAGGGTCTGGACCAAAGGTCTGGGCAGTTTTTGGGCCAGCATATATCTCTGGCTGTGCAACGAGGTAACGCGGCTGGAATATTGGGCACATTTGGCAGGGAGGCCGTTCGTGGGGGCCTTTTTAATTGACGGTGTAGGTATAAAAGTTAAAAAGTGTTTGATTAAGTGTATTTTTATAGTTAAATTATCTTGTTTTATCTTTACAACTTTATTAATGTACTTTTTAAAATTTTTATAAATTAACATTAATAATTTATTTGCTTTAAATGTTATAACAATAGTTTATTGATGCAGACTCATTCGGATATCGTTTTCTCTATAGTGCACGGAAACACTATGTTAGTACTTATAAATTGTGGTTGCATTTAAATGCATACATACACTATTTTATCTACACTCATATTTTCATGTTAAAATTTTGTAACTATTATTTCCTCAACATTGCCGAAGTAAGCTGCGAGTCATTTCTGTTGCCGCGTCGAGGATATCAAGCGGCGTGAAATACACTTTACCACTTTCAAATTTATCTATTTATTTATTTTACAGTTTATGGTGCACAATAATTAGTATACAAAATTGACATACAGATAAGATCACAACAGGTACAGCTTATTTCTAAAGAAATATCTTCCAGCCGACCAACGCTTCTAACAAGAAAGAACATTCACAATCATAAACCACAAAAATCCGAAAAAAATATTCAGGCAGTCCTCCACCCACAGATAATGGCATAGTTCGGTAAATATATATATTGTATGTATTTACGCGTATACGCGCCCGACCAGGGGCCCTATTGTTAAAACCGCTCATATCCATTCGAGCGTTTGAGTGTCACGAATTAAAATGTCATTTGGCGGCAATACTAAATTCAACAACAAGAGCGTCGGTAGCCGGGCGGTTGAGTATACAACTCGTAAGCGAGAGGTACCGGGTTCGAAACCCGCTGCGGCACATTCGTTGAATTCTAACCGACGCTCTTACGGCGAGGGAAAACATCGTGATGAAACCTGCAAATTCAGGCAACTGAATTTGTAACCATGATCCAATCTGGTCAGGTTCCCCTGGTAGCAGGGTCACGGCGGTCTGATGGTAGTCGCTCCATTGTAACTACCTGATCGCTAAATTCTGGATCATGGTCAAGACGGCCTCCGGGCTTTCGTTCTCGAGAGCACAACCGGGACATTAACGCCAACACTCTCTCAACTAAAAATAAGTCAATCGCACGGACAAGAGGCACTAAAGGTACCTAATTTTATCTCATAATAAAACTATCAGCGGTTTTAAAACATCATCATATCAACCGAAAGACGTCCACTGCTGGACAAAGGCCTCCCCCAGAGATCTCCAGAAGTCTCCTGTCTCCATCTCCAGAGTTGTGCGTTCCGTCCCAGCTGGTACCTGCGATCTTTACCAGATCGTAAAACATATCTACTACGTTTTAAAACATACCTACAAATTTCGAGTGGCGTGCGTATAACATTTGTAACTAGACGTAACAGTGGGTGGTGTTTACTTAATCATAGATTAGATATTCCGTCTCAAAGTATCAAGCTAGCCTTGGAGACATAGTGAAGTGAATAGTTAGAATAGTTAAGACTAAACAGATGCTGACTTAGGGCTTTTGTAGGTATTTAAATAATTAAAAAATAAAATAAATATGCTTGGACAAATTCACACAGCGCCATCTAGCCCTAAAGTAAGCAAAGCTTGTGTTATGGGTGTTACATAACTGAGAAACTACTAATGTGGCTTTTTTAATACTTACTTATTATATATACATTTATTTATAATACAGTATATTTCCACACAGCCCATAACAGTCTACTGCAGGACTTGGGGTCTCTCCCACAAAAGGGGAGGTTATTGCCATAATCTCCACGCTTGGCAGGCGAGTTGGAGATCGCAGTGTAGTATATGTTACAATGGAAAATGCACTGTATATTTATTGTATCTTAATAAAACTTATTTTATGTTGTTTTTTATGCAGACAAACAATCAAGGGGACTTGATGGTGCGTGGTCACCGCCGCCTATGGACATCAGCAACAGCAGGGGCGCTACCAATGCGTTACCTGCCTCTGAAGCCACCTCTAATATACCTATTGAACTAATAGTCGTAGTCCAAAAGAAAACTGTGGCTGGGAGTTCATTCCACGTCCGGATCGCACGAGCTTCTTGCAGTTTCAGTGTAGGTATTTAAGAAGTGACACTCGCGTACTAGAAATAATTTATTATTCATCAAGCCATGATAAAATATGCACATTTATTAGCATAAAATTCATAAGTGCCCAGTCACTAGAGTGAACGTCTTTTCCGTATTATTACCTATTTTATTCATTATTGTACCTACCTACGTCGCTATACTAGAGGTACTGACCCGGTTACCGTAAAAACCTTTTAACCCTTTCTTGAAGCATTGCATTTTAGTGCGTGAAGTGCCTTTGGAACTGCAGTGACCAATTCGGGCCCAAGATGTGGGGATGAGGATGTTGATGGCGAGAAGCTCGATGATGTAAGATAGAACATGGCTGTTGCGAAATCAGTTCAGGTTCAAAATCCTAATTTGACTTTTATTGCCACATATCTCCAATAATAATAACATTGAAACGTCTTTTGTAGCTAAAAAATATTTTCTCCACTTTCTTCGACAGTCGTATATTGTCAAAGAACCATTTCAGTAACGTTTTAATGCAGTTTTTCGGCTAGAGAAAATGTCGAATTTGAGATACCATAGCGCCAGAATCGCCCCCCAGAGAAGATATAACAAACATGCATCTAACTAAACATACTTTGGTTATTTTTAAAGTAAGGTACTCTTATTGCCTCGCTCTTATATCTCGTTGTGGGATGAGCTCGCATTTGCTTTGTAAGTGTTTTCTTTTCTAATGAACTATGTTGTTGCAATAAAGAGTCTACATACATACATTTTCATACATACTTTCGCATATGGAGACATAAAATTAATAAAATAGCACCTAGTATTTGTAGGATGAACCAACAAAACATAAACTAGGTTTTCCAAACGCACTCCATGCTTACGTGTTGCCAATGCGGGCCTGATAAAAAAAACATGGCATCATAAACGTATAATGTCGTTCCGCATAACCTTCCTCGAATTCAATGCCACGCTGTTTGGGCAAGCATTTCATATGAACCGCAGGGCAATTACCCACACGACTAGGTCATGCTGTAGAGGACAGAGGCTAGTTAAACCACTACTTAGGTGAATTACCAAGGCCTGGCCTTCAGATTTTAATCTTTGCCTATGTTGACGTTTCGTTTGACTGTTTTGACATTTTAGTTTTGGAAAAGGCTGTTGACGTAGTGTGGAGTAGGTTTCTACTACAGCAAACTTTCAAAAATAATTTTGGTTTCTATAAAGTGGACGATTTTGGTTATATAAACGAACGACACGTTACGACTGCGGTTCAGTTCTGTAATAACCTAGCGGATTAGCCATGTGGTGTCCGGCAGAGTAGAATAGCACCAACCCCTTACACTAGTGGATGTCGTGCTAGGCGACTAATGTTTTTGAAGCTAAAGATCTAGTCCCCATAGGCTGGAAATGGGCAGCAGCGTTTTCCATTGTTATTTATATAACACTGCGATCTCCAACCCGCCGGCCAAGTGTGGAGATTATGGCAATAACCACCCTTTTCGTAGGAGAGGCCCTTATTCCCGCAGTGGACTGTTATGGGCTGTGATGAACCTATCGGAGTGATATCTATATTTTGTCTGAGCGTGAAAAATCAGCCCTTAGACAAGTATTGTTCGTGACGGGTGTTATTTACCTATTCTGGTGTTTATCGTACCATTTTCTTGAGTATCTATAGGTAGACCAAACAGCTGGTGACTCGTCGAAACACTCCAAGATAACCTGTGAACAATTGCACGCTTGTAGCAGCAATGTTGTTTATCTATCGATCTGTATCTGATTACCTCGTAATCGTCGCATTACCACGTATTAACATTAATAATAATAATAAATACATACAATTGTAAGGATTTTCTTACGAGATTAACCTCAACCCCACGACACTGTAAATAATGCTTAGAAAGTATTATTTACTACATAACATGACATTCACTTGGCTTTGGCCCGTGGGTGTCATTAGATGACCAGTACGCATATACGTGCTGAGAGGGATCGCCCTAAAAGAAAATAATAATAATAATAAATATTCGTGGACAAATTCACACAGCGCCATCTAGCCCCAAACTAAGCAAAGCTTGTACTGTAAGTGGTGACATTACATGTCTAAATAAAATAGTGTAATAAGCGAAGTAATTGGCCGTGTCGCGTCCAGTAGAGTAGAATCAGCCTTTCCACTCGCGTGTGTCGTATAAGCATCGGTTAGCGTTCAACTAATGTACATATCGCAGAAAAGAGTCATTGGTACATAGCGACACTGAGAGTCGAACCCAGTACCTCTCGCTTCCAAGGCCTATGATTTAATATTAAATAAATAAATAAAATAAAAAAATCGTTTATTTGAGGCATATACCCATAATATACATTACAGACAGTGTAATAGGTCAGTTTTGCAGTATATTATTATTATCAACAACAATTCAATTTGTATGTAGGTATATCATTATCATCATCATCTCAGCCCGTAACAGTCCACTGCAGGACTTAGGGCCTCTCCCACGGAAGGGGAGGTTATTGCCATAATCTCCACGCTTGGCAGGCGGGTTGGAGATCGCAGTGTTTAAATATAATAATGGAAAATGCTGCTGCCCATTTTCCAGACTACGGAGACTCTTGATCTTTTGCCTCGAAAACATTAGTCGCCTTGTACGACACCCATGAATGTAAGGGGTTACTTACTTTATATCATTATAAAAATTACAAATTTACAAGATTTAGGTAGGTAAAGATACATGTTTAACCGAGCAGTCAAGCCCAGCCCTAGTGGGCATTAGTTTGGATTAAATTAAACACATTTTTATTATTAGGATTAAATCAAACTTGAATATGCAGATTTGGTGTCCGCGGCAAAGTAGAACTACATCAACCCCTCGATTATGGGTGGCAGCAGCAATTGTTCAATTTTTTTTTTATGTTATACCTACGGCAGACAAACAGGCAAGCGGGCCACCTGATGGTGCGTGGTCACTGCCGTCTATGGACATCAGCAACACTAGGGGAGTTACCAATGCATAATTATAGGTAGATATACTTACTTTTCGTACCTTAGAACTCGGCGAAATAGGTCAGATTCTCAGGACGACAGTTTCTGAAGAGGTCTGATTCTGATTAGGTTAGACATTTGCACAGTTAAAGACATGAGTCCGGGAAAAGATATAAAATACTTTTACATATAACATTAAAAGTCAAAAGAGTATACAGATTAGTTAATGTCCAAATTAAAAGTAAAACTACATAGGTAAAAAATACTTAGATTTTATATTTTGCAAATTACTTATCGCCTTCTACGACAAAGACTAAAGATAAAAGGTAAATCTGCTCCTAGCAAGTATTTAAGTATGTGAGGGTCCGGTCAATCTGCGTGCGACTTTTCCCTGTTACGTGTCTTTTCGTTTCGAACAACTGCTGCGTATGCACCGACGTTGCTATAAAGTAAGTTAAATTTGTTCTAAGAAGCGAGTTAAAGAGTATTATCTTTCAATTTGTTATCCATTATATATATATATATATATATATATATATATATATATATATATATATATATATATATATATATATATATATATATATATGTATGTATGTATGTGTGTATGTATGTATGCATGTATTTATATATGTATGTATGTTATATAAATAAAAAATTTTAGTATTAGGTAGTTCGTATTTTAAGATGCACGCCGTCTGCCTTTTTGATTTTGCTCTGTCTCTTCCGTAGGTCTGCTGTAAGATATTTCTTATGAAATAAGCTGTACCTGTTGTGTTGTTTTCTATATGTCAATATTGTATACTTGTTTTTGTGCACAATAAATGGTTAAATAAATAAGTACGTAAGTTAAATCTCTTTATTGCAGACAATACCTACATTTAAAGTAAAGAGCACCAAACCACATAGTACGTAAATAGTATTCAGGTATAGCAGGTTTACCTATTCAACAATTTCGAACAACTCTGGCATGCTCCATCTTCGTCCTTTACCACCAGGGGCCCTATTTTTTTAACCGCTCGCGAGCGCTCGCGTGCGTTTCAAATTCGTGGTAAGTTGCTAGAGATAGAAAAGATAGACATTAGAAGGCGAGCGCTGGCGTGGTTGCGGTCCAGGTGAGACGGTGGTCAAATACCTGGCTAGCGTATTTTTGAGCTTTATTTCTCAGACGATGATGAAATCGCATCAAGATATAGTGCAATCTGAGTACGTGGGAGGAGGTCTAACTTGTTTCTTGCTACTAACTACTTTTTAATTTATTCAGTTGGTTTCTGACGCACGCGTGTGAGTAGGTAAATACGAAGTCATATGTGCATTACATACATACATAAAATTACGAAAAAATAAATTTAGACCATTCGCGATCTTAATGGAATGGAACCTTGTTGACGTAAATGAATGTCATTTGGGATTTTTTTATTATAGGTATAGGAAGTATTCAAAAAGGTCACCTCTCTTGAGTTATGCTTTTAAAACATTTAGTGCAGCTTGCATTAAATTTTTTATCGCATTTAAGATTAAGTGAAATATATTTCAACAAAATTACGTTTAACGTCATTCTTAAATGTGATTACGGATTTGTTGCATGGTACTAGTACCTATGTAGAGCGGCGCTGTTGTCTATAGGTTAGCTATATAATTAGCTATTGTTTGTAGTTCTGCTTAAAACTACTGGACTTTAAAGGATGACACACTGTCTAGTCCAATTTCTTTGGGCAATGATAATATACGTAGATAATATAGCAAAAGACAACCTCGGCTGAATGGAGAATAGCGCGTTTCAGCAGACCATCATTAGAATATAGTGACACACACTTATCTGACCTGGTAATGACGTCGCTGTTGTTGAAATATCTTGATATCTAAAAATGGCCACAATTAGTTTAAGTTTTGGAAACCGGGTCAGTCAAGTTTTTGGCCCTACTAGTATGATTATTATTATTAATTTCTTTGATCAAATAGGAGACAAAATGAAAACGAAGAAGAACAAAAGCGTAGCGAACTTTTGTCAGATCTGTAACGAAAGAAAGGGGTGCCCTATCTTGTTTATTAACGAATCTTGCGGGCTCCCTTTTGAAGCTTATGCACCGTTTGCGTTATGGTAGGGCCTGCCCTGCATAATGTAGCACCCCACCCATTCGTTGACGGACGTCAATAAAGACGACTAATATTGCTTTTTTTATGTAATACGGCATGCAAACAGGCAAGCGGGCCACCGCGGGAAAGTGGTCACCGCCGCCTATGGACATCAACAACACCAGGGCGCTACCAATGCGTTGTCCACCTCTTGAACGATCCCATGTCCTAGTTTAAAGGAAACACTGTGGCTGACAGCTTATTCCACTTCCGAATAGGATGAGCGAGAAACGTTCTGAACGAGCGAGAGTTCTGAGAGATTTTTAGCAAGAAAGCTCAGGCAGATATCATATACACCCTAGAAAATGCGCACATTTTTCTGAGGAGTATTTTAAATACTGCGATCTCCAACACGTCTGCCAAGAGTGAAGTTTACGGCAAAGCCCTCCACTGATGCGGAGGAGGCCCAAGTTTAGCAGTGGGCTGTTATGGGCTGTCATTGTGACGTGATGGCAAGTCGTTTGACTTGTAGGTCCTAGGTCTCATATGCAAGAGGTGTCAGCGCACGTGGGCTGAAGTGCGTATCGTAAAGTCAACAACGTAAAGTGGCCCCTTGTTATCCTGATAACAGTCAATGGTTTTGTTAGTAGGTGAGTATCTGTGGATAACAAAATGGCAATGGTAAGTACTTTTCTGTTGTACTTTATGCAAAACTAGTGGAGCCGGCGCAACTTCGTACGCGTGTACCTACTTTACTTCTACCTACCTTGTTTGCTGTCTTGCTTAATAATCCTTCCTTTTGAATCACTCTATCTGTTGTTGAAAACCGCATTATCCGTACCTATATAAATCCGTTGCGTCGTTTAAAATATCTAAGCGTACATAGATACAGACGGAGGGAAGCCACTTTGTTTTATACTATGTATAGATAGATATAGACTTTGCATAACAAATTACACAATTCCATCGCTGCGCAACTAAGATCTCAACTTCTGTTTAACCAGGATCTAAAGCGTCTCACTGTCTCTACACGGTTAGGGTTCTCCCGACCAATAGGAGACCTCCAAATCGGCCAGCGGTCGTACGGCCGTTGCTAATTAGGACAGCGCCCTAAGCTGTCTAGGGCCATTACACGTCGCCACTTACAAATCACGAACGCGTCGCGCCCGACAGGAAACGGGCAGCCTACCATTATTAGTGCACACGATGACGCGGTGACTAGCCGGGCGCGACGCGACGACTGTGCCAGCGCGATGTTTCCAACAGGTTTCCAAATGATAAAATAAGCTTTCTGTCATTCAAATTCAATCAAATTCAAATTTGAATTCATTGGAAATCAAAATTGTATAAACATAGACAACCTGAGTGGTTCAGTTGGTTTACATCACAGACATAAAATGTTTATAAAAAATTTTCTCTATGGTTTACATGTCGTCTGGACGCAAAGGTCCCGGAAAAGAGATTGGAAAGTTAACTGCCGTCATTTGCTTAACCATGAAGGTAGCTAACTTTCCAATCTCTTTGGGTCCCGGTTTCGATTCCCGGCCGAGCAGAAATTGAAATGATGAAGTTTAATTTCTGTTATGGATCTGGGTGTACTATGTTTAACAATGTAGCTTTGCTTACTTTGGGGCTAGATGGCGTTGTGTGAATTTGTCCAAGCATATTTATTATTATTTGGGACAAATCGTGCAGAAATCGCGTACGTCTGTATAGGTTCTTAGTCTTGGGCGGCTTGAAACCCAAGTTTTTACTCAGGACTCTAACTAACTCCCTTGTTTCGCTCACTAGAGTTAACAGTCTAGAGTCCTTTGTCAAGCCCAGGATTTTGAACTAATTGCCCTTTTCACTAAACTTAGGAATCAGCTAAGTTCTTTCTTATCTCAATTTGGATGTTGCTGATTGAGATAGAACGTAGGCGATTCCTAAGTTTAGTGAAAACGGTCATAAGAGTCTTTCGCTAGGATCCAATATACTTAGGTCGCTCATGACGGACCTTGTTTTGTCCCCTTGGTGTATAATCTACTATTAAGAGTAACGTAATATTTTCTGAGACCAATGGAATGCAATAAATACGAAGTATTAGGTAGGTAAGCGAGAGATATCGGGTTACGAATCTCACTGCGGCTATGTACCAATGACTCTTTTCTGAGTTATATACATTAGTTGAATAGGTACTAACCGATGCTCTTACGGTGAGGGAAAGCATCGTGATGAAACCTGCACATTTAGGTGACTGAATGTCTAACCATGATCCCCTGGCGGCAGGGTCAAGTAGGTCAGATGGCAGTCGCTCCATTGTAATCACGCCCCATTGTAATTACGTGATCTGCCAAATCCCGGATCATGGTCAAGGCAGACCCCAGGCCCTCGTATGCGAGAGCAAAACCGAGACACTAATAAGACGAAAATTATTATTATTTTATTGAGTAGGTATGGGAAGCTTTCCAGCAATCGTTGGGGATAGTGATCTATTTTGGTTTGCGGAATTGGTAATATGTTCTGTGTAGGTATGCCATTGACCTTGTCTCACTGGTCTAGTGCGCCAGTCTCGTTCGGAAATAGCACTAGATTATTACGTTGGCGGTGACGTGGATAGTTACGTAAATAGTAAAGATATTACCACTTTCCCGCGTTAACAGGGTCGCGGAGGTCAGACGGCAGTGCATAGAATCTGCAATATCGCTAAAATCCAATCGTTATGACATAACGATCGAAATAGTGGTCGGGCTAAAATAAAAAAACCGCAAACAAAGTTTGGTACTTTAGACGGGTAATTTAGGTTAAAACAATGGTTTTCCCATGGAAGCAGTAAGGTCATAAATATTTTTTTCCAGAAACCTATCGTGTTTGGTATTAAATTAAAGAGATAAATTACCTACAGTAATGAATTTCGGATACCTGTTTTCTAAAAATTGAAGAAATATTTTCAAAATATGCCAATTTTGGGCTCCTCCAGGTAGGAGACGACGACTCTTAATGTACTTATACTCATATCTATTTTATCAGGTGGTAGAACTCTGTCAAGCCTGAGGAGTCCGCCTGGGTGAGAACCACTGCCTTATCTATTTCTGCAACAACAATGCTTGCATTGTTGTGTTCGGGTTTGAAAGATAAGGTAGCCAGGAAAATTACAGATATGAGGCATTTCATCTCCCACAGTGACAACGCACCTGCAGTTCTGCATTTTTGTTAGCTGCAACCTAAACATATGAACTGTAGATGATATGGACGATAGTTACCACTTTATATTTTTATTATTTCATAATTTTTTTTGTAAAGGATTTTAATTATTTATTTCCAGAAACTTATCATGTTTGGTATTAAATGAAAGGGCTTCATGAGCCGGTTCTAACAGTAGGTATACTATAGCAATATTTTTCGGCCACCTGTTTTCCAAACATCCAAGAAATATTTTCATAAAATGCCAAGTTTAGGCTCTTCAAGGTAGAGGCAAGTAGAATAGCACCAACCCCTTACACTAGTGGGTGTCGTACAAGGCGACTAATGTTTTCGAGGCAAAAGATCTAGTCTCCATCATCTAGCTATTCAAATTTTGCTTCCTCTATCAACCTTTAAAATTCAAAGGTAGGTACTCTTATCATTGTAATTAGATACCTATTTAAACCTTTTTTGTCAATAAAATTTCAAAATTATTTGTGCACTATCGACATCACCCTAAGTACTGGCCGCGATAGTTAGACATAGCAATTTTCTAGTGATGCGACATCACTTGATAATCGATGTACCACTTGCTTGTCCGACTCTTCCTCATCATAATAATAGGTATTGTGTCGATATTTTTTTTGGTAGGTTACTAATGAGCAGCACGCTTGAAGTAGATAATAAACACTGGAACGCTCTTCGATGTCATTTTATGTGTTCACCCAACAAAATGCTGGATTCTTACAATTAGGAAGTTTCCTAATATTGATATTGCCATATTTAATGACATAGTGTTAAAATATAGATCAAAACTAACAAGACAGTGAAAAAAAATTTGAAATCCGTTCATAAATTACTGAGTTATACAATATTTAAGTTTAAATATTTTTTTGCGAGATTATTGCTCCCGCCATCTAGCTGTGACATCACCAGTATATATGAAACGGTCACCCATCCTGTTCCCGAACGTTGCGAGCATTGCTTAACTTCGGTTATCGGTCTCGCAAGCACGCTGCCACTAGACCAGTGCCGCTCTCCCAAAGTGTGATGCTTTAGAATTCCACAAGTGGCTAGTTTGTTCAAGCCATAAATACTTTTATTGCTGATACTTCGTTTATTAAGATACACATACAATATTTAAAGTTTAAATAAAAATATACACTGATACCTACATCTAAAATATCAAAAATAATACATATACAATATGTACTAAAAATTAAAAAATTAGCCCACACCACTGCTCCCCGGAATTATGCCCAGAAAGCTTCGTCTTGCGTCGCCTCGTTGAATAGCGATGCTAAACCGTTGCCCAATGTATGAGCCAGCTCTCAGGTTATCTTGTAAAAGGGCCAGGTAACAGGTTGTAACAGGTTTGATGAGTAAACAACCAAAAAATTGGACAGATAAAAGTCCAAAGTCACCACCAAGTATGCCGAAGACCGAACGAAGCATGCACGGAAAAGCAGAAAGTCGGATTATACAAAATGTATGAGACTAATCTCCAGTTTCACGTAAATTAATCTACTGTTAATCACTGTGCGGTTCCAAAGGAACTTTCTCCCACGCACACTAAGGTTGTGGAATGAACTACCTGGAGAGGTTTTCCCTGGAGAGTACACCATGGACTTCTTCAAGAAAGGGGTTTAAAGATTTTGACGGGGTCGGCAACGCGTGGGTGATGCCCCTGGTATTACAAACGTCCATAGGCTGCGGTGACTACTTACCATCAGGCAGGCCGCAAGCTTGTTTGCGAACTTAGTGGTACAAAAAAAATTATCAATTAAAATTCGCCATCCTTATGGTAAGTTGTGACAGAGACGGAAAGAGCTTCAATCAATGATGAACATTGACAAGCGTTTCAGAAACTGGGCGTAACCCACTTGGAATCTCTGGGCATCTTGCAGCTCCACCGCCGCTACCTGGCTACCTTCTAGGATTAGTCTTGGTCAAGGCAAATCAAATCTTGGTGGTGGCCAAACATTTATTCCTTTCGTAATTTTCCGGTTTGTATTATAAGCAATTCTCTAAATGATAGTGAAAACCGTTGTATGGTTTAAGAGGAGTTACAGAGCAACTTTATTTTATTTACTTGCTATGTAAGGAAGGAAGGTGGCAAACAAGCAGTTACCATAGCCTTAAACGTTTGCAATATCTGGGATAAAACACGAATTTCTAAAAGAGTTATAAAAATTCGGTCTAAATTTGCGTTCCCTAAAATCTGCCACCATAGGCTCCAGCCTTCTCTGCCTATTGGTAAATCCAGGCTAACCTCGACTTGGGACAGCAGATTAGTCTCGCCATTATCTAGCGGAGCACTGCGGCCAGCCTCTTGGGCTTTTTTCGGACCTGGAAGTCGGGACCTGGGGTTAATTTTTGTCTATAGGTTAGTAAAATAATTGTTAGTTTAGTTAGGCTGGTAGAGTAAAGTAAGTAGAAAATAAATAAATAAATTGTATTCAAATGTTAGGTTTTATTTAGAAAAAAACCTTTCGAATTAATTAAGTTCATTAGATTGTAACTTGGAAATATTTGTAATAAAATAAATAATAAAGTACCTATCTAATTTAATTCATAAATAAATATTTCACTTCAGGAATGGCAGGATAGAGTGGTGCGGTCATTATCTGACCTAATTTGCGGGGGGTATAAAATGTTAAGCTTTAGCCACGATTTGATCCATGAAATATTCAATATTCATAAAATTTTAAGCTTTTGTCCCATCAACTCTCAAAAGAGCCCACAAGGCTGGAAATAAATCCAAATTATCCTCAGTTTTGCTTTTTCCTTCATTTTGGCCAAGTGATACTTGTGTTAAATAGGTCGGTGTGTGGTTACGTAACGTCTCGCCATCGTACTATGAGTTTAATTAAAGGATAATACTAGTCTAGGCGCCTACTTTGCGGGAGGCGGGATTAGAATTCGACACGATGGTGAATGACGTAAGGGATCTTTTGTCTTTCATTGGACGCGATGACTATAACCGTAAAAACCGGGTATAACCAAATTAATTCGGGACTAACATAATAAATATGCTTGGACCATTCGCACAGCGTCATCTATGCCCCACAGTAAGCAAAGCTTGTGTTATGGGTGCTAGATAATTGATAAACTACTTATATACTTTTAAATACATTATTATTATACATAAAAATTCATCATATAAATTTCTGCTCGGCCGCGAATCAAACCCAGGACCCCTGCGAGGCAGACCGTCATGTTAATCAACTGAACCACTAAGGTCGTCAAATTCAATCCAGCTGTGGCTCCATCCATTCAACAGTATCCAGCGCGGATTATATGAAGGGCTTTCAATTCAAAATTGTATGAATTTGTCAACGTTGTCTGCGAATGTGTTTTCAGGGTAGAGAGAATAGACTATTCCTAGACAGGCATGCTCCATCTTCGGCCGCATCGTCACTTACCAGGCAGGTGAAATGTCGGTCACTTGCCAGGCTTGTTTCATAAAAATAAATATATTTCGCGCGCCGACGCGCAGCCGACGCAACCAACTCCAAAGAAGTCAGATGCGTTCGTCAAAATGAACAAATTTGAGCAATCATAGTGCCGTATTTAACGCAGTGCGATTACTCAACAAAGAACCGCTGTTATTAATGTACTACTTATCATAATTATCACAGCCCATAACAGTCCACTGACGACTTGGAGCCTCTCCCACGAAAGAGGAGGTTATTGCCATAATCTCCACGCTTAGCAGGCGGGTTTTACATCAACATTATAAATAAAACAATGGCAAACGCTGTTGTCCATTTTCCAGTCTACAGAGGCTGTAGATCTTTTGCCTTGAAAACATTAGTCGCCTCGTACGACATCCACGAGTATAAGGGGTTGGTGCTATTCTACTCTGCCGGACACCATACGGCCTTATGCCTTACGTCACATTATTACGTGGTATTGAGGCAATTATGTGGTTATCAGATACAGATCGATAGATAAACATTGCTGCTACAAGCGTGCAATTGTTTACAGGTTATCTTAGAGTGTTTCGACAAGTCATCATAGTTAAGTCTACCTGTAGGTAGACTAAACCCAAGGACAAGTTACGGTCAGCATCAGAATAAGGAAAAAAAAAAAAACAAATGTGGTTGGACAAATTCACGCAACGCCATCTAGCCCCAAAGTAAGCAAAGCTTGTGTTACGGGTGTTAGATAACTGATAAACTACTTATATACATATATATTTGTTTAAATACATACTTATTAAATTCATCCTATCAATTTCTGCTCGGCCGGGAATCGAACCCGGGACCACTGCGTGGCGACCGGCATGTTAACTAACTGAATTACTGAGGTATAATAGGTACTAATAGGTAAATAACACCCGTCATAAACAATATCTACTTGACTAAAGGTTAATTTTTCAACATTTAGGCAA
Organism: Blastobasis adustella; assembly: GCA_907269095.1. Lineage (NCBI taxonomy): Eukaryota > Metazoa > Arthropoda > Insecta > Lepidoptera > Blastobasidae > Blastobasis > Blastobasis adustella. The sequence goes on from OU026132.1 coordinate 9,359,040, forward strand.
AACGTAATAACTTCTTAGAGTGATAACTCTAACGTAATAATTTACGTGATTAAGAAGCAATCCTGTCGTTCGTTAAATATTCTTAAATAAGTAGAATTAAAGTGCATTTTAATTTGATAGTAATTTAGTTTATCATCTTAGCGGTGAAGTCCCGGTTGTACTCTCGCGCAGGAGAGTTCGACATACGCCTTGACCATGATCTAGGCTTTGACAGATCAGATGTTTACAGTGGACGATTGCCATCTGACCTCCGTGACCCTGCTACTAAGAACCAGACCAGATTGGATCATGATTACATATTCAGTTGCCTGAAGGTTTCATTACGATGTTTTCCGTCCCGTAAGAGCATCGGATAGCATTCAACTATGGTACGTAACTCAGAAAAGATTCATGGCCGCAGTGGGATTCGAACCCGGTGCCTTTCGCTAATGAGTCGAATACCTTAACCATTCGGCCATTGACGCTCCTCCTCGTGTGTACACTTTAGGCTTAAAATGGATAGGCCTATTGTCAAAGTCAGGTCACTCCAAAAAAGTCAGATAATTGCCATTTTGCCACGAAAATTGGATTCGTTCTATTCTACACTTACTCGCCAACGAGACAGGAGTGAGGAAGGCGGGTAGGGATACGTGAGTATATTACTTTATACGGCAGATAAATCCTATTTGAGTATTGTAAAACCGGACCTAAGTAAAGCAGCATTAGTAAGCGCTCTTACAGTGCTCGTCTGTTAAGTAAACTAAGTGCGTTCAATACGGTTTTGACGGACGCATTATGCCGATCACCACTCAAGTATTGGCAGTTGGAACCCTATTCGTTCGCGCGTCTATGAGATGTAGTAATATACTGTGAAGGCGCCGTAGGTTATCCTATGTCATCGAGTACAAGAAAAATTCCACTTTGTAGCATTAGTAGACGTTTAGGAGACCCAAAAAACGTTGGCCCGTGTAGAATCCGGCACAAAAACAATATTTTTGTGACCCAAACTTCGACTTTTCGTAGCGATAGTGCCTACCTACAGTACCTACTTAGCCTCTTGAGTGGGTTCTAGAAGTAAAAAAACCGATGCCTCACATCCTCTTGCCAGTTTCCCTTTTCAGGCACATTAAAGTCACTTTTTATTTTTAGTGACTACAAAAGTGGATTTTTTCTTGTACTCGGTGATAGGATAACTTACGGTGCCCTCACAGTCTATAACGTGAATGCGGGTGTAGATCAGCGTATTTGTATGCGGTCTCGTACACACACGATCGGAATTCGCCTCATTCGCGTCAGACAACATAGGTCTGTAGGTTTAGGCACAGACTACTGTCAGTGTCTGGCTGGGGCAAATTTTTTCCCTATTTAAGTAATTTAGAGTGAGGTTTTATTGCTAGGAAGTTTTTAATATGTAATTAGGTTAATTAAATACCTCAATAAAATTACCCGATCTGTCAAATACTGGATCATGGTCAAGGCGGACCCCGGGCCCTCGTGCACGAGACCACAACCGGGACATTAACGTCAAGATGTGTATTTTTTAATGTTCTTTGTATGTAATATTTATGTTGAAATAAAGCAGATATTTAAGTGTCTGAAAACATCCTGCTTCATATGATGGTCCACATGGCAGTATTTCCCGTTACGCACCTTTCCTGTTCTAAAATTAACTTCCCTCTAGACTTCGGTTAGCAATCGCGTTGGAGACCCAAGTTGTTAGAAATTCTTGTCATCCGTACTTCAAAATAGATAAGTCGTACGAAGTCGTAAAGGATGTTTTCAGACACTTTATAGTCACTTTTCAGACACATTAAACATATTAAATTTCCTATACCATTAAATATTTGGAATATGACACTCCTTATGTTTTTGAATAATTTAACAACACTGTCTATACAGCTGTTATGAAATACAAAGAAATGATCAACATAAAGAGCTATTGTTAAATAATCAGTCTTTGACCTTTTTAAACATGCAGGGTTCACACGTGCTCTGCTAATACCCGTTAGCATTTAAAATGCTGTAGAATTTAGAATTCCACAAGTGGCTAGTTTGTTTAAGCCATAAATACTTTTATTGCTGATACTTCGTTTATTAAGATACACATACAATATTTATAGTTTAAATAAAAATATACACTGATACCTATTTATTTACTAGCTATGTAAGGAAGGAAGGTGGCAAACAAGCAGGTACCATAGCCTTAAACGTTTGCAATATCTGGGATAAAACACGAATTTCTAAAAGAGTTATAAAAATTCGGTCTAAATTTGCGCTCCCTAAAATCTGCCACCATAGGCTCCAGCCTTCTCTGCCTATTGGTAAATCCAGGCTAACCTCGACTTGGGACAGCAGATTAGTCTCGCCATTATCTAACGGAGCACTGCGGCCAGCCTCTTGGGCTTTTTTCGGACCTGGAAGTCGGGACCTGGGGTTAATTTTTGTCTATAGGTTAGTAAAATAATTGTTAGTTTAGTTAGGCTGGTAGAGTAAAGTAAGTAGAAAGTAAATAAATAAATTGTATTCAAATGTTAGGTTTTAATTAGAAAAAAACCTTTCGAATTAATTAAGTTCGTTAGATTGTAACTTGGAAATATTTGTAATAAAATAAATAATAAAGTACCTATCTAATTTAATTCATAAATAAATATTTCACTTCAGGAATGGCAGGATAGAGTGGTGCGGTCATTATCTGACCTAATTTGTGGGGGGTATAAAATGTTAAGCTTTAGCCACGATTTGATCCATGAAATATTCAATATTCATAAAATTTTAAGCTTTTGTCCCATCAACTCTCAAAAGAGCCCACAAGGCTGGAAATAAATCCAAATTATCCTCAGTTTTGCTTTTTCCTTCATTTTGGCCAAGTGATACTTGTGTTAAATAGGTCGGTGTGTGGTTACGTAACGTCTCGCCATCGTACTATGAGTTTAATTAAAAGATAATACTAGTCTAGGCGCCTACTTTGCGGGAGGCGGGATTAGAATTCGAGACGATGGTGAATGACGTAAGGGATATTTTGTTTTTCATTTGACGCGACGACTATAACCGTAAAAACCGGGTATAACCAAATTAATTCGGGACTAACATAATAAATATGCTTGGACCACATTCGCACAGCGTCATCGATAGATGACGATGGGGATACCCACAGTAAGCACAGCTTGTGTTATGGGTGCTAGATAATTGATAAACTACTTATATACTTTTAAATACATTATTATTATACTAAAAATTCATCATATAAATTTCTGCTCGGCCGCGAATCAAACCCAGGACCCCTGCGAGGCAGACCGTCATGTTAATCAACTGAACCACTAAGGTCGTCAAATTCAATCCAGCTGTGGCTCCATCCATTCAACAGTATCCAGCGCGGATTATATGAAGGGCTTTCAATTCAAAATTGTATGAATTTGTCAACGTTGTCTGCGAATGTGTTTTCAGGGTAGAGAGAATAGACTATTCCTAGACAGGCATGCTCCATCTTCGGCCGCATCGTCACTTACCAGGCAGGTGAAATGTCGGTCACTTGCCAGGCTTGTTTCATAAAAATAAATATATTTCGCGCGCCGACGCGCAGCCGACGCAACCAACTCCAAAGAAGTCAGATGCGTTCGTCAAAATGAACGAATTTGAGCAATCATAGTGCCGTATTTAACGCAGTGCGATTACTCAACAAAGAACCGCTGTTATTAATGTACTACTTATCATAATTACCACAGCCCATAACAGTCCACTGACGACTTGGAGCCTCTCCCACGAAAGAGGCGGTTATTGCCATAATCTCCACGCTTAGGCGGGTTTTACATCAACATTATAAATAAAACAATGGCAAACGCTGTTGTCCATTTTCCAGTTTACAGAGGCTGTAGATCTTTTGCCTTGAAAACATTAGTCCCCTCGTACGACATCCACGAGTATAAGGGGTTGGTGCTATTCTACTCTGCCGGATACTACACGGCTATTTTACTTATGGCTGATTTTTCAATCCTAAAATAAAATTTATCTGCCCGAAAAAGTAATATACTACCAAATTAAAACAAGCTATAATTCCACATAATAAGAAGTAACGATACGATTCTATCTTAGTCACGTACCTAATAACTTATCAGACTGATTTGTTTTATCTGAGAATTGAAAATTCAGCCCTTAGACAAGTAAGTTTATGAATGAACTTATGAACTTATGCCTTCGTCATCATCACAGCCCACAACAGTCCACTGCAGGACTTAGGGCCTCTCCCACGAAAAGGGAGGTTATTGCCATAATCACCACGCTCGGCAGGCTGGTTGGAGATCGCAGTGTTGTAATAGAACAATGGAGAACGCTGCTGCCCATTTTTCAGTCTACGGAGGCGCTTAGATCTTTTGCCTCGAAAACATTAGTCGCCTTGTACGATACCCACGAGTGTAAGGGGTTGGTGTTATTCTACATTTCGGACACCACACGGCCTTATGCCTTACGTCACATTATTACGTGGTATTGAGGCAATAATGTGCTTATCAGATACAGATCGATAGATAAACATTGCTGCTACAAGCGTGCAATTGCTCACAGGTTATCTTGGAGTGTTTCGACAAGTCATAATAGTTAAGTCTACCTGTAGGTAGACTAAACCCAAGGACAAGTTACGGTCAGCATCAGATTAAGGAAAAATAAAAAATAAACAAATATGTTTGGACAAATTCACGCAGCGCCATCTAGCCTCAAAGTAAGCAGAGCTTGTGTTACGGGTGTTAGATAACTGATAAACTACTCATATATATTTAAATACATACTCATTATACATACTCGTAAGACCACTCAGACCCGTAACAGAGATTAAAATTCATCCTTTCAATTTCTGCTCGGCCGGGAATCGAACCCGGGACCACTGCGTGGCGACCGGCATGTTAACTAACTGAACCACTGAGGTCGTCAGAATAGGTAAATAATACCCGTCACAAACAATATCTACTTGACTAAGGGTTTATTTTTCAAGATTTAGGCAAAACGTAATAACTTCTTAGAGTGATAACTCTAACGTAATAATTTACGTGATTAAGAAGCAATGCTGTCGTTCGTTAAATATTCTTAAATAAGTAGAATTAAAGTGCATTTTAATTTGATAGTATATTAGTTTATCATCTTAGCGGTGAAGTCCCGGTTGTACTCTCGCGCAGGAGAGTTCGACATACGCCTTGACCATGATCTAGGCTTTGACAGATCAGATGTTTACAGTGGACGATTGCCATCTGACCTCCGTGACCCTGCTACTAAGAACCAGACCAGATTGGATCATGATTACATATTCAGTTGCCTGAAGGTTTCATCACGATGTTTTCCGTCCCGTAAGAGCATCGGATAGCATTCAACTATGGTACGTAACTCAGAAAAGATTCATGGCCGCAGTGGGATTCGAACCCGGTGCCTTTCGCTAATGAGTCGAATACCTTAACCATTCGGCCATTGACGCTCCTCCTCGTGTGTACACTTTAGGCTTAAAATGGATAGGCCTATTGTCAAAGTCAGGTCACTCCAAAGAAGTCAGATAAGTGCCATTTTGCCACGAAAATTTGATTACTTCTATTCTACACTTACTCGCCAACGAGACAGGAGTAAGGAAGGCGGGTAGGGATACGTGAGTATATTACTTTATACGGCAGATAAGTCCTATTTGAGTATTGTAAAACCGGACCTAAGTAAAGCAGCATTAGTATGCGCTCTCACAGTGCTCGTCTGTTAAGTAAACTAAGTGCGTTCAATATGGTTTTGACGGACGCATTATGCCGATCACCACTCAAGTATTGGCAGTTGGAACCCTATTCGTTCGCGCGTCTATGAGATGTAGTAATAGACTGTGAAGGCGCCGTAGGTTATCCTATGTCATCGAGTACAAGAAAAATTCCACTTTGTAGCGTTAGTAGACGTTTAGGAGACCCAAAAAACGTTGGCCCGTGTAGAATCCAGCACAAAAACAATATTTTTGTGACCCAAACTTCGACTTTTCGTAGCGATAGTGCCTACCTACTTAGCCTCTTGAGTGGGTTCTAGAAGTAAAAAAACCGGTGCCTCACATCCTTTTGCCACTTTCGCTTTTCAGGCACATTAAAGTCACTTTTTATTTTTAGTGACTACAAAAGTGGATTTTTTCTTGTACTCGGTGATAGGATAACTTACGGTGCCCTCACAGTCTATAACGTGAATGCGGGTGTAGATCAGCGTATTTGTATGCGGTCTCGTACACACACGATCGGAATTCGCCTCATTCGCGTCAGACAACATAGGTCTGTAGGTTTAGGCACAGACTACTGTCAGTGTCTGGCTGGGGCAAATTTTTTCCCTATTTAAGTAATTTAGAGTGAGGTTTTATTGCTAGGAAGTTTTTAATATGTAATTAGGTTAATTAAATACCTCAATAAAATTACCCGATCTGTCAAATACTGGATCATGGTCAAGGCGGACCCCGGGCCCTCGTGCACGAGACCACAACCGGGACATTAACGTCAAGATGTGTATTTTTTAATGTTCTTTGTATGTAATATTTATGTTGAAATAAAGCAGATATTTAAGTGTCTGAAAACATCCTGCTTCATATGATGGTCCACATGGCAGTATTTCCCGTGACGCACCTTTCCTGTTCTAAAATTAACTTCCCTCTAGACTTCGGTTAGCAATCGCGTTGGAGACCCAAGTTGTTAGAAATTCTTGTCATCCGTACTTCAAAATAGATAAGTCGTACGAAGTCGTAAAGGATGTTTTCAGACACTTTATAGTCACTTTTCAGACACAATATCGCCTTTATTTACAACTTTAACATTACATACATATAACATAATACATATTAAAAACTACTTACGTAGTAGTACGTCCGTAATAGAGATCCGAAGCTGTTGCATCTACTACTGTTATAATATAGATCTGCATTTATGCATAAACTTACACAGTTTATCAATAAAGACAATTCTGATTCTGAGTCTTTCTTTTGTCTTCTGTTTTCCCGCTCGCACTCCCTTGTACAAAACTCAGCTTACAATCAACAGATAGGTTATGGGCCCAGCACGCTTCCATTGCGTACAAATTTGGCTTACTACTCAATATTTCAACTAGTAACAGACGTTCCGATTTATCTGTAGCCGACCAACAGCCAGTTGCAGTTGATAAAAATGACTTTATTTTATCCTCACTCAGTATAAAATAAGGCGCTTTTGGGACCAAGGTCGGGTCGCCTGCGCATCCGAATTGATTGAAAAGCGACTTTATTTTGTACTTCATAAAGATTAGTATCGACTAAATCAGAGCGTCTGTTACTAGTTTTATTCAAACCCAAAAGGCGACTTGTACGTTTATACTTACTTTACGTTTTACGTTTGACCTGCATAAAGAACAATTTAAACTAGGTAGCTATTTAATTAACTTGATTCATATTAAAGTTGTAGTACGTAAATACATTGCGAGTAACAAAATTATCCAAGTGAAAACTATCTTTTTATTTACAAATTATTTAAATGTGATACGTACATTTTAAAACGTGACATTAGTTAACCAATGTTATTCTTTTCTAGTTTCTCGTGGCCTTGGCTTGTAGTAGATAGAGCCTTAAAACATTATGCGGGTTAACTTTACTAGAGGATAATATCGACATTCTATAATTAGTTAATTTTGAAATGAATGTGTAATATATAAATTAGTCGAATTAATTTTATTTGTAAATTAACATGTGGAATCGTATTTCATATTTAATAGATACCGTAAGGTGCAACAAGGCGATTTGTAACCTGTGTTGACGAATAAATAAATTGAAATTGAAATTTATTGAATTATTGTATGTTACAAGTTTACAAGCACCAAAGTTTTTCCTCAAAACATTAAAATCCTTTGTATCCGCCACACAGCCCAGCCGCAAGGCAGCGGCAGGGTCGCCATGCGATGTGTGGCGAAATAATACGCAACGGATAGGATTAAGTTGTATAATGTCTCTTTAATGAGTGCTGTTGAATGGCTCTAATTACAATACCTTCCTAATCCGGGTTGAGGGGAGGCCACGCTACACTACAAACCGTTCGACTTAACTGTGCACTTCATACACACGTCTACAGGTATATGCGAACCGCATACATTTCCCAGTTTTTAATATACTATTTGTTATTACGATAAATACTTTACATATTGAAGTTGAATTAAACAAATTCGAATAAATATTTCTTGGAAATTTATTGTGTGTTTCCTATACCGTATATATCTACATTTCCAGAATGACGTCAGAGCGCCAGTTAAGTCGGATCTAGTAGCTGTGCCCGCGATTTCGTTTTCGTGGACTACATAATGTTTGGTATGTCAAATATAAAGCATCACTGTGGGTCTGGGTCTGGTTAGGCTAAAGTGGCAATGGGCAGGGCACATAGCTCGAAGAACACATGGCCGATGTGGCAGTAAAGTTCTCAAGAGGCGACCATGTACCGGAAGACGCAGCGTGGCTAGGCCTCCCACAAGGTGGACCGACGACCTGGTAAAGATCGCAGGTACCAGCTGGATGCAGAAGGCAGAGGACCGGCATTTGTTGAGATCTCTGGGGGATGTCTATGACCAGCGTCTCGGCGTCTTTCGGCTGATATGATGATGATGTGGTCTGGTATAGCATTTTTATAGAAAAAAGGAGCTTTTTACTTTGGATTTGAAAACTCCTAGGTTGTATTTATCAAAATACAGCAAGTCCGTGATACAGAATACAGAGAGTTCCGTGGCGGTTCGCACGATAAATGTTAAAGCAATGTGGTTTGTGCGAGTAATCTTTGTAATTTCGACTGTAAAACAATGTCATTTCGCCGAGGCTCTCCTTGTTTGGTGGTGGAACGAAGATGCAGTATTAGATTGGGCAACCATTGTAGTCACCGGTATGTATCCGGTAACATACATACGCTCGAAAAAGATAACTTACCTTCTGTCGCAGTCGGCTAAAAAGTCGGGCTCCGGGACAATAACCAAGATTTTTATTTTATTAATAAAGCGCACACGCCAGCTTAAGATAAGCCGTACTTTCAATGGTTCATGTATATTCCGGGTTCAAGTTATTTGTACCTAATAATGAGGTGTAATTTCTGAACTACAACATCGATCACCTTCAAATATTTACGGAACAATCTTTAAAGTAGGTACCTACTTTCTAACAAAAAAAGAACTAATTAAATCGGTTTTCGGTAATAATCGGTAATTGAACTACGCGTTACCTAATTAAAAGAAATAACTCTGTGCCTGAGTCACTGTCCCCCGATAAGTATAACCTTGGGGTCTTCAAATCAAGAGAGAATACTTATCTTCTAGGCACGCATGCTACATCTTCGACCTCATCGTCGCTTTGTATCAGGGGAGTTAAGGTCAAATGCAAGCATATTGACAAAAAATATCGAAGTGCACCAAGTGCATCCCTTCCTCCAAGGGAACTGTGATGAATTTCGGGATAAAAAAGTATCCAATGTCCTACCTCGTAGTATGAACTCAAATCATACCTTTCATTTGAATTCATTCAGTAATTACGGGGTGATGCGTGGCCTAGATACAGATAGACTGACAAAAATAAAAAATATAACAGTTTTGGCTTTAGCATCGTTTATAGAGTACCTAGCCCCAATATTTCTTTTAAAAAGTCTTCAATGTACAGAATTGGACCTGTAACCGTTTTATTATTTGTATAAATTTTAGGTAGGTACTCGGACTGAAGAACATACTCAAAGTTTAATTACATTGGAATGCTGATAAGTTTTTATCATTTGTTGTGCACAGTTTATAAGTACAAATAACTCTAACTTCAATTTATCAATAATTGCCTAGTTTTAATGTAGAGTTGTTTATTTTATCGGTATTAGTCATACATGGCGCGCCGCTGTACTGATAAAGTAACGTCAATGTAGTAAGGTATGATTAGGTACATTACATCTGCGTTTCTATAGAATATAGAATAATACAAACTAAAGTAATACACGTATCCGTGTGGTGTCCGGCAGAGTAGAACAGCACCAACCCCTTGCACTCGTGGGTGTCGTACGAGGCGACTAATGTTGTCGAAGGAAAAGATCTAGTGTCTCCGAAGACTGGAATATGTTTTTCGTGGGAGAGGCACCAAGTCCTGCAGTGGACTGCTATGGGCTGTGATGATGAAAGTAATACTTCGTCCGTATCGACACATTTTCTGATATGTTTTAAGTTTGCTATCTCCAACCCGTCTGAAACGCGTGTCGTTTTGTGCAAAACCCTCCACTCATACTGTGAATGCGTAAGTTCAGTAGTGAGCCGTGGGGCTGTTTATATTCAGACAAATATACCTATAATTGATAAAGTATGTGAGTCATTTGAAAAGCAGCAAGGGACGAGGTTGGTGATGTAAAACATTCCCTATGGATCGCATGATAAAATGATGAGAGCACCTCTATATCATTTTATAGCAATGTGGAGGGCAAACATAAGTGGTATAAAAAAACCGGCCAAGACCTGTCGTGCCACATGCAGTGCAGGGTTCCGTAGTTGCCTTTAGCTGTTAGAGCGTCCCCCGTCCGCCCCCTTACTGTTTTTGATGTGTACCACCACTTTAGGGCTAAATATATCGAACACGCAAAACTTGTTTCAAAATCGTTCTTTGTACATCGACGTATCCACCGATGACTATAATTTGACTAGTCAGGCATTTGACTGCCATCTTAAATGGTGGTAAGTATCGATGCGGCCTATGAAGGATACTTTTAAAGGATTTTATTTTACAACTTTGTCGGCTTAATGTATATGTATGACCATAAAAAATTTCAACTTTATTGTACTAATAGTTTTTGAGATAAGCTGCGGACGGACAGACGGACGGAAATTACGAAACTATAAGGGTTCCTTGGTTTACTAAGGAACCCTAATAAAAGCATATCAACGATACCATAGAGACCGACAGGAGTACCATGATCAATCATACTTTATTTTGTTCGCGCATTGGTAGGTCACATATAACAACGTACAAACATATTTTTGGACGTTCCAATAGTTTAAAATACTTTCATACTCCATTGATTGCCACAGCGCATAGCTCAACAATATCCCTCTATCTATTTTCTGCTCCCAATCTTGTATATGCGGTGTTGAGTGTTGTTTCGAGTGGATTACAAGCGTACGCCGAATGGATGGACTAATTAAAATGCTGTTTTCTTTATTTGAAAACTTTAGTTAAAGCACGATGGTTCTTTGTTTTTTTGTGTTTTCTGTGGACTATGGCATGGGATCGATCAAGCGGTATATTAGAGGTCACTTCAGAGGCGGGAATCGCATTGGTAACTTCCCTGGTGTTGCTGACGTCCATAGGAGGCGGTGACCACTTTCCATCAGGTGGCGCGCTTGCCTGTTTGTCTGCCGTATAACATAAAAAATCGGCTCAGTAGTTTGGGAAATGTTTGAGTTATTTTTGACGTTGTCGGGAGCTTCCGCCATTTTCGGTTAGGTCTTTTTTTATACCACAAAGGTGGCAAACAAGCTTACGGCCTGCCTGATGGTGGGCAGTCACAGCAGCCTTTGGACGTTTGCAATACCAGGGGCATCACCCACGCGATGCCGACCCCGTAAAAACCTTTTAACCCCTTTCTTGAAGAACACCATGTTGTACTCTCCAGGGAAAACCTCTCCAGGTAGTTCATTCCACAACTTTAGTGTGCGTGGGTTATTGTTAGTTTCAACACAAATAACATACATTTTTACGCAATCGGTTAAACGCTAAAATATTTTAACAATAGAAAAGCTTTTGTTTATGTTTTCATAAGACGCACCTGGCGTTGAACGAGTTAAATTTAACATGCGTACGAACTTCGTAGAACTGTTAGTCGATGTGGGCGTACTACAGAATATAAAACTATTTTAACAATTGTCAATATATAGTAGAGGAAAACGAAACCTACTAATTTAAAATTGTAAGAAACATTTGTCTAAAACAAATTAAACATTGTAAATAGGTACATTTGGAACGTAAATAATATATTTAAATTACTAAGTTAAGGATAGGAAAATCGGTAAATATGTAGGCTTCCTTTAGTGATAAATTGGACCTATTATTTTGCAACGGTTAAGTTTGGCTGATGAAGCCAGTGTGTTACCAGTAGTAATTTCCCAAAAAGTACGTTCGGACTCCTGAAATATTGTAATATTACGAAAATGGCGACTATTGTAAATATTGTAATATTAGAATACGGTTTACCGTTTCTACAATATTACCAGGATTTTGTGGGGGAGGGTCTAGACCGATGAGTCGGTAGGTCGGAATGAATCTGTCAAAGTTGACACCTGCATTTTAGCCAATAAAACGGCGTTATTTCGACTGTGATGACACAAAACCTTACTCGCCGGTGACGCCGGTGAGCAAAAATACGTCTAAATTGGTAAAAACAAACCTTCGTGCCATTATTTTGCGGGTAGGAAATTCAAAGTGACTGGCCCACAGCAAAATTTTACATTTTGGGATTCAACCGCAAAAAGGTACGAAATAGTTCGCCGAGGAGCAAAGTACGCCAAAGGTACGACAAGGTCAAACAGTACGTAAATCGTACCAAATGGTACGATCTGACAACGCTGGATGTAGCCCCAGCTTGGCATGCTGCTAACGACGGAGAAAATACGAAAGCATAGCGCAAGACTTCGTATTTCAGCCGTTTGGGGTAGAAACAATGGGACCGTGGGGCCCTTATAAGTTCTTTACAGAACTTTCCAAAGAATTAAATCACACCACTACTGGTGACCGGAGAGCTGGCTCGTTCCTCGGGCAACGGATTAGCATTGCTATCCATCGAGGCAATGCCGTCAGCTTGCTAGGCAACATTCCAGGGGGCAGCGGTGTCAACGACTTTTTAATTTTTAGTATATATATTTTTAGTATTTTACATGTAGGTATATTTTTACTACAAATGTAAATATTCTATATGTATCTATACTTAAACAATATTTCTTTATGGTCTCTGTATATATTTTGTTGGTAACATTTCAAAATAAATACTTTCCATTCTTTTCAAATTTATATAAATACAGGGTGACTTCAAATTCATTACGAGCACATGTACAAGGTATATCTTGGTATCATAAATTTGAAGTCAACCTGTAAAATGGCCTACCCTAGTGTGGGGGCCATAATAACCTTTCCATTTATCTGTAACACTAGTTGATGTACTGGAAACGTGTAACAACATAATATGTATTAATTTGAATTTTTCAATAAACTTATTTGTTATTGTATTTTGTACTTTTGTATATTTTCTAACTCTAACTACCAACAGTTGCAGAAACTCTCCATCTTCGTGGTCCGTAATCTTTGTCCGACTTCAGAGGACAAACAATTTTAATTCCGGGATGCCCGAGCGGTCGAAGGAATTTTACATACGAACCTTTGTGAGTTCGATTGATCAGACTACAACCCAAAATACCCATAATTATAAAGTGTAGCGTCGGTGGCCGAGTGGTTCTGGTATCCGACTCGTAAGCGAGAGGTACCGGCTTCGAATCCCACTGCGTTAACCGATGCTCTTATGGCGAGGGAAAACATCGTGATTAAACCTACACATTCAGGCGACTGATTGCGAACCATGATCCAATCTGGTCAGGTTTCTATGGTAGCAGGGCCACGGAGGTCAGATGGCAATTGCTCCACTGTAATTATCTGATCTGCCAAATCCTGGATCATGGTCAAGGCGGAACTCTCGTTCGAGGCGCTCTCATGAGCGAGAGCACAAGAAGCAAATTAACGCCCAGCTCATTTTCTTTTTTATTAATAAAGTAGATTTTCACGTCCACCGTGCAGAACGAAATTCAACCATATGAGCCGAACCTCCCCCAGAGATCTCCACAAAGGCCGGTCCTATACCGCTAGCATCCAGCTGGTACCTACTGCATACATTTTTAATTGTTACTATATTCTTAATTGACAGTTTTTCTATGACTTCACTTTATTGACTCATGTAATAAATACCTTTGGCTTCGGCTATTTGAATGCTCTACATAATAATTGTACTTATTCGTCGTATTTTAACGTCTATGACATGAACGTAATAGTACAGCGAAAGCAGGCGCGGATCCAGGGGGGGGGGGCGCAATGGGTGCAATTGCCCCCCCCGACTCAGACTCACAATCGGCCACGGTTTTATGAGCAAAAAGGCCAAAAATTCCAAGCACGCTGAGCTCGCTCAATTATTTTATTGATTTAATCAATCACTCCAGCTTTTTAGAATAGAAATGTCAAAAATTTCTGTCAAAACTATGATTTTGACTTTCGCCTTCCCTGAACCAAATCCTGGATCCGCGCCTGAGTGGAAGAAGTCTGGTATTCTGTAGGTAAGTAAACTTATCTATCGATACGGTGGCGTGATGTATTCACACCTACGATACGATTAAAATGTCTATGTATACTTTGATTTGGAATTTGAGCCAGTGAAGTGATAGCATATCCGGTGATAGCAACGCCTCCTACAGCATAGTTTTTTGCATATCTGGACTATCCTATAAGTATACTTAACCTATATAGTTCATATTAAGTATTCTGTGACTATAGTTACAATTGTTAGTTTTGATCACCAAATTTTTTTGGCATATCTAGACTAACCTACTACGAGTATACCCCTAGATAGTATATATTAAGTAGATACTCTGTGATTGTTTTATTAGTAAAATGTCAGGTACAAATGTTAGTTTTGAGTATTCCGTGGTAACAAGTCTTAATTGACAGTGTATTTGTGTCTGTCTGTCTGTGCCATCGTTGCTCCCGGACCGACGCGGCCCGGTCTGGTTATGACCCGAGGGCTGAAGCGCCTGATTAATTAAAATTATTACGCCCGAAGATAAAAATTCTATTAAAAAATGTATTTTCCCCGACTGTCCTAAAACCATTTTTAAGGACATTTTTAACTGGGGGTTCACCCACGCGCATCAGTCGTTTCAGCCCGCGGGCTAAAACTAGGCCGGGCCGAAACGCCTGAACACTCTGTAAAATATTTGAGTAGGAGCAGACTTTGTCGACAGATTTCCGAGTTCCGACATCTATCGGTATCATCTGTCGGTTATCTTGCCACGCGCCAACTTGTAGTACCTAAGTATGTATACGTACCTACTTGACGTACTGTACTGCAACTAGTTTCATTTATTTCTATGGTACTGCACCTGTTATTTCAGTTGGCCACCGTGGCGTTAATGTCTCGGTTGTGCTCTCGCGCACGGGGGCCGGGGTCCGCCTTGACCATGATACAGGATTTGGCAGATCATATAAATACAGTGGAGCGACTGCCATCTGACCTCCGTGACACCGTTAAAAGGGGAACCTGACCAGATTGGATCATGGTTACACTTTCAGTCGCCTGAATGTGCAAGTTTCATCACAATGTTTTCCCTTACCGTAAAAGCATCGGTTAGTATTCAGCTAATGTACATAATTCAGAAAAGAGTCATTGGTACATGGCGGCAGAATTCGAACCCGATACCTCTCGCTTGCGAGTCGAAGACCGTTACCAGTCTGCCACCGACGCTCCACCTGTGATTTTACTTACTCTATATAATACAAATCAAAGGACTTCCGCTCGTGGCGTTGGACGCTGCGGTCCGCGCAAATATCGACTCTATCGCGATCCCGTGCATTTCTTTATAATCCGCTTAAAAGTAGATTTTTGCATGAATCACCTCAAACATCCACATCATTCTCACAAACGTTAATACTTAAAATATTAATAGAACTTGGAAGTGATTTTAATTATAGTACCTATTGTCAGGCGACTTATGTTGACATTCTAGTTCTGGGTTTTTACGGCACGAGTGCATAATTTAATATGCGCTTTTATATCTGTGTTAGCAATTAAAATATTATAGAAATGCTTTCGTATCAATTCATAGTCAAACGCGGGGAAAATCTTAACCCCAAAGAAAGACATTGTAAATATTTATATTTTAGTACTAGTGGACACTGCGCGACTTCGTTCGCGTACTCCTATTTTACCCTTTTTTAATCTTAATGCGGTTTTACAATAAAATCACCTGCATTAAAATCCGTTGTGTAGTTTAAAAGATCTAAGCGTACGTACATAGAGACAGACAGCGGGGGGCGACTTTGTTGTGTGTGTTTCTACGTCTAGTACCGCAGTGTCTCAAGACGACAGTCTTAGACCAATGTGTGTTGCCAGGGATGACCTACGGAACGGACGTGGTCGCTCACTTTGGGCCTTATAAAGAAAGCTCAC
Organism: Blastobasis adustella; assembly: GCA_907269095.1. NCBI lineage: Eukaryota > Metazoa > Arthropoda > Insecta > Lepidoptera > Blastobasidae > Blastobasis > Blastobasis adustella. Next base: position 9,375,224 of record OU026132.1, read on the forward strand.
TGTCACCCAAAGCGCAATGGAAAGAGCTATGCTCGGAGTCTCGTTGCGCGATAAAATCAGAAATGAGAAGATCTGCAAGCGAACCAAGGTCATCGGCATAGCCAGGGGGCAGGGCTCGAAGAACAGGTGGCCGATGGGGTAGTAAAGTTCTCGAGTGGCGACCACGTACCCGAAGACGCGTGGTTAAACCTCCTACAAGATGAACCGACGATTGCAGCTGGATGCGTAAGGCACAGGACCGGCCTTTGTGGAGGCCTATGCCCAGCAGTGGGCGTCTTTCGGCTGATGATGATATTCTAGTATATACGACAAAAGAGAAGCCCTGTATATCTTTGGATATTTTTCAAAATATACCGGACTTCTCTGGCATACAATCATTAATAAATAAGAGCAATAAGAACAAACAAAATTGAAAAATCAAATTAGCGCACCAGGGGCCCTATTTTTGAACCGCTCGCATTAGAAGCCTGTCTTTTCTTTCTCTAGCAACTTATAACGAGTGTCAAAGATATGAGATGCGCACACAAGCGCTCGCAGGGATGCGAACGATTCAAAAATAGCGCCTCAGAATTTCCACTTCATGTTGAGTAAAGAATGTTCGGTTTTAAGAACCATGTCGTTGCAAGTTCTTTCACTAGAGGGCAGGCAATTCACGGAGGTTCGATAATACTTGCTCGAAATTGTTAAAAATATAAGGAACGCACCGATATTGTCAAGCTGTCTATTGAACGAACTACAGAAATTGCTTGTATTAAACTTCAGCTACTTATTGTAATGATCAGCAGTCAAGTCTGAAGAGTCTGCCTGGGTCAGTACCACCGCCTTATCTATTTCTGCCACTAAAATAAATGAATGTGATTTCAATAAAATTAATTTATAATCAATTATTAATTATTTTTAAAGTAAGCAATTACCATAACAATATTATGGTTTCTGGCGATTTTATTATAGATTTATTAGATTATCTTGCAAAAATGCTAGTAGTCTTATCTAAGTTTCATAATTTAATCAACTTATTTTTAGAGTCGACCAGAATAACAAGTACTACTTACATCACCTTGTCTAGACAACATTTTATGTGATATTCGGGCATGTAGTCTGTGATAAACAAACAACATTCGATCATTGCGGTCAATTAGCTGTGTTTAATGATAATATGAGGAAAGGGAAAGAAAATACTATTAACTTTATAGAAATTAAAAACATCCGCCTCAATTGTTTTAGAAATAGCAATACAGAGAAATAATTTATTTTAAAGTAGGTATTGTGATTATAATTCAGTTTTACATATGACAAAAACTTAAATATAGTATATTCACACCATAGGTAAAGGCAATGAACAGCACACTTTTAGCGATGGAGCGACAGTAGGAATACATAAAAGTATAAACTTATTAGCGTATAATAGTAGCATAGAATTTGCTGACTATGCTAAGCATTACTCAAAATTACCTTTATTAATATTTAAAAAAAGGCACAGACACAGTAAAATTCACATTGCTGATAATAAATAGTGAAACTGGAAAAGTCAAAACTCGCGATACAAAATACAATTTAAAAATAGGATCTCTTCTTTTTAAACGACGGGGTTCGAGCAATCAGCCTTGACCTAAATTTATCTAAATCTGAACTTAAGCGACCGGCCACACAGAACAGACGCAAGACGCAGACAGGGCTCAGACGGGACGCAGACGCGACTTTTTAAAACATACAGAAAAGACGGGGAGCCAACGTCGCAGCGTCGCGCTTTCTTTTCTACGACCAGTCAATAACGCAGGCAGGACAAGGACAGCAAGCGCTGATGATAACGATGATTTTATAAAAACAACATGTTGTATAATGTGGCGTGATTAGACGCGCCCTGCCCGTACCCCTCGGTCGCGGCCGTGCGCCGTCCTTTCTGTATGTTTTGCAATAAGGCACAGATGTGTCTGCGTCGCGTCCGCGTCCGGTCTTTGCTGTCCCATACATTTTGTATGAAACGAAATTCAAATGGCGCCGCATCTGCTACGTATTTGCGTCTTAAGTATTTTCTGTGTGGTCGGGGCCTTATGTTTTGGACACATGCACTGCAAAAGATTTGGCTATACAATAGTTAGTAAGGCTCGCGCATCCCTTCCTGGCAGGTATTTGATCGCCATCACAGCTGATGGTAAGTGACGATGCATCCGAAGATGGTGCGTGCCTGTCTGTCCAGAAGCAGCCTATTCACACTGGCCTTGAACGAGTTCAGATTGTACCGCCTGCTGTTCGGTGAACATACATGATTGATTGATTTTATTTATTTATTTCAACATTCGTTTGTAGCATTACAGTAGGTAGGTACTTAATACTAATACACTACAAACATGACAACAAAGTTACAAATAAAATAGTAAGAAACTAGGGCACAACTCAATGTAAATTTTTTAATAATTACGGACGCTCATTCATTCATCAACTCACAAAATCTAAGACACGGTGATGGTAGCATATGATGGTAGGTAAGCGATGCAGTGGAAGATGGAGCATGTATGGAGATACAGTTGCCTGCACAGAATTAGCACTAAGACCCGGGAGTTCCGATTTCTGGTACAATACCTACCTAGGCACGTAGGTACATCATCATCACAGTCCATAACAGGCCACTGCAGGACTTAGGGCCCCTCCCACGAAAGAGGAGGTTATTGCCCTAATCACCACGCTTTCCAGGCGGGTTGGAGATCGCAGTATTATAAATATAACAATGGAAAACGCTGCTGCCCATTTTCCAGCCTACGGAGACTCTAGTTCTTTTGCCACGAAAACATTAGTCGCCTTGTACGACACCCACGAGTGTAATGGTGCTATTCTACTCTACCGGACACCACACGGCCAAACATGTACCGCACGTACATAAACACACGGAATCTAAAACCGAACGGTACACAAGACAAGTTCCCGAAATGCATAAAGAACGGAATCAACAACGAAATTGGCATGAAACGACTATTAAGCAACACTCGTAAACCTTAGATAGATAATCACAGTTCTGAACTACGACTCGGTCTTTGTTTACGATTCTGTGTTGAATGAGTAATGAATGCATACATAGGTACGTATCATTTGTGAGTCGGCACGTGTTTTGACGACGGTACTTCCTATTGGCTATGACGTGTCAGGCGGTGAGCAATGGCGTAGCAAAGGTTATGGCAGTGGCCGTGGAGCGACCGACCATGGCTGTGACCGACAGAGCACAGTACTTAAAATATGTCCAGACTGACTTGTCTTATTTGGTTATGGAAATTGTGTATTTAAATGGATAATTTGCAGCAGGATTCGTTGAAATTCACATTCTATGTGTTTCTTAATATAATTCAACACATCTATACACAGTGTACGTGGCGTGATTGATACGGCAAGTCGAGATTATGAGTATTGTTCACTAAATAAGACAAGTCAGTCTGGACAGATCATACTTACTTATGCTTGGACATATTCACACAGCGCCATCTAGCCCCAAAGTAAACAAAATTTGTGTTATGGTTATTAGATAACTGATAAACTACTATAATACTTTTTTTTTTAAATACTTATTAAACATAGTAGCCAGACCCGTAGCAGAAATTAAAATTAATCCATTCAATTTTTGTTCGGATGGGAATCGAACCCGGGTCTGCGTGGCACACCGGCATGTAAACCAACTGAACCACTCAGGTCATTTGAGTGAATGACGGAAAGATAAGATTATTTTATATTTTTCTTACGTTTGTATTCGTAAAACAGACGAGAAGAATAGTACAATAAAAGAAGAGGAAAGAAACAAAAAATTAAAAAGTAATCCTCTCCGGTACCCCTCGGAATTGTGCCCAGAAAGCTGACTGCGTTGCATCGTTCAATAGCGATGCCTATTCTCAGACCGAGGATCGATCAGCCAGCGAACTCGGCGATGTAGGTCAGATTATCAGGAGGACAGATTCTGAGGAGGTCAGTTTCTTATTTAGTCAGATTCGGAGTAGGAATCTATCCTGAGAATCTTACTTATACTGCTGAATTCGAGCCAGGGGCCCGTTTTTTAATATATTCAAAAATATATTAAAAAATAGGGCCTAAAAAAATAATTAAAATATAGGATTTCAAATTTGATTTTCGGCATGAAAACTTTAATATTTTTTTAAATCACTTTGGCTACACTGAACGAATATGGTTTAAAAACAGGGAAAATTAGCATCATGCATCAAAATATCGAATTTTTCATGCCGAAAAACAAAATTGAAAAAGAATAGGGCCCCCTGGTCTCCGGTCACCTGTGGTGTCTAGTATTGTTTTTCATTTTCGTAATTCCATAAGAAAACTCACTCTTCTCTGCTTCCGAGATGATCTCTCAATTGGACAGATTATCCCAGAATACGATTTGTATTACGATAACTTCAAGAAGTTGAAAATTCTCATAATACTCCGCGTTTACAGAAATCTCGTGCTTACACGTGTACCTATAGTCAATAAACGAATCACTAATTCATTGAATGACTTTTATCTAGGTACTTAAGTAGTTTAAGTACTAAGCCTTAAGTACCAAGCCTGCTTGTCAAGCTTGGAGAATTTGATATTCTTAAAAAAATTTTAAACATACTACACCCAGATCCGTAACAGAAATTAAAATTCAACTTCAATTTCTGCCCGGCCGGTGTTCGAACCCTGGGACTCAGCATGGCAGACCGGCTGTTAACCGACTAAACCACCCAGGTCGTCGAAACGAAAACTGTTACATATACGTTTTAAATGTACAATGGGATACCCATAAGTAACTACTGCCTGCCAAAGCCCTCGTTCTCGAGAGCACAACCGGGACATCAACGCCGAGATGATGACCCATAAGTAAATACTTAAGTAAAACTCTAAAGAAAGGTTCTTTTTAATTTTAATAATTGTTATAATTACTAGTACTGACATTAAAATTATAATAGTAAGACTCGAAATTAAACTTCGTATTTTAAAATTTAAAACACTACTCCAACGGGCTTGGTCGATAATGATCTAGTACCTACTAGCCCTGAACTAAATGAATGAATGTTTATATGCGTGCAAACATAGACTGGAATCTTCCTTTTTATCAAGATTTTGGAGAAGGCCTTGAAGTGCTGTGGGCAATAAAACTGTTAACTACTGGAAGTCTATTTACTGGTTGTGACTGGTCTGTGATAAGCCTGTAACAGTGTGTTGCATAACAGTGGCAATACTGTTCGCCCTAAATATACATAAAGTCACTTCCTGCCGTCTGGCCCTATGTATGTACACTTAGATCTTTTTCGATATTGTAGTAGTACCTTTTAACCCTGAACTAAATGAATTAATGTTTATATGCGTGACTAATATAACAGAAATATAATAATATAATAAGTATTATAACAGAGACTGGAATCATTCTTTTTATCAAGATTTTGGAGAAGGTCTTGAAGTGCTGTGGGCAATAAAACTTTTAAGTACTTGAGGACTATTTACTGGTTGTGACTAAATGTGCGCGAATCTGTTATATTCATATAGGTACCATAACAGAACGTTATGCTATTATAAAATATTATGTTATTTTTAACGTTATCATATAACACCCTAATATAATTACACCTACCATATAGCGATTGCCGTTTTTCAGTTATGTATTATTATTTACAGTTGATTTAGTTCCTTATGGAGCAAAATTTATATATAATAATACATTATTAATCAATATATTTGTATTACCACGTAAAACATTAGTTTTCCCACTTTTGACGACGTTAACCGCATTACAGAATATAACAGAAAAATAACACAACAATCGAATATTAATATCAACAGAAAATTAGAATAATATTATGAATTTCTTGTGTTAAATATATTAGTAGTGTTAAGTATATTAGTAGCAGAAAATATTATAGTATATTACATTTTTATACCGTTACAATATACCTGTTATCTGATATAACGAACACCTCTAGTTGTAAGGTCTGTGATAAGCCTCTAACAGTGAGTTGCATAACAGTGCCAAAACCGTTCGGTCTGACTATACATTATTTAACTATTGTCTAACTATTGTATATCCGAAAAGGATAAACTGGCCTATAGGCTATGTTATTGCAATAAAGTACTTACTTACTTACTTACATAAAGTCACTTCCCGCCGTCTGACCCTACGTATGTTTTGTTTTGTTTTGTTTAGTTTATTTATTTCTCATACATACAATTTTTACATAAAATATAAAAGTAAGTATCGAGATAGTCATTATTACAGAAATATCCTGAATGAAATGTATCTAGGTACACTGAGATATTTTAAACTGATTTTAAAGCGGTTTTTAACGGTTTAAGTGATTCAACAGGAAGGTTTGCCTTTGCATTGTAAACTGTTTATATGTTAACATAACAAACAAACAAGGTTTATAAGCAGAAAAGAGGGTAAAGGGCGAACGAAGTCGCGCCCCGGGTCCACTAGTCTGATAATAAGTAATAAATAGTTGATATATTTTTTTTAATTTTCGTCCAAGTACTTCGCTTCCGATCTGCTTGCCTTCTCTCTCTTCAACGTGGTATTAAGAATGAAGAAAAAGTTACCTAATTAGTCTGACTTTATTACATCGGATGGGGTCGGTGGAAAGAAAAATATATTTATGTGGTAAGCATGACTGGGTCTGAACGAGTGAACCGTGTGAACGGAGTTAGTAACCTAAGTGTAGACGACCTGAGTTCAGTTGGTTAACATGCCGGTCTGCCACGCAGAAACCCGGGTTCGATTCTCGGCCGGGCAGAAATTGAAATGATGATTTTTAAATTCTCTTAAGGGTGTGGGTGTTATAATTAGTATGTATATAATTAAAACGATATTAGTAGTTTATCAGTTTTCTGGCACTATAACGCAAGCTTTGCTTACTTTGGGGCCAGATGAGGCAGCATATCAGCCTAACCATCACCAATATAAAATGAGCTAGCATCCCTATGTATTCGCGTAAAAATCGCAGATAGTCCAAAGTCTATTTATTTAGGTTAAAATGCTGTATTCTGTTCATGCTGGAGTAGCGCCATCACAACGGCGCTGATTAATGTCATTCATTCTTTTTTCATTCATATTTCAGCCGACAACCTGATAGACAGCGGTGATTGTCGCCAGAAATTTACATTAGATGTAACGTAAAATTCAGAACGTTGTCTGCAAGTACTGCCGAATATACCAACTGTGGTACTGATGGTGTCCAGCAGATTTTTGGGTATATTCTATACATCTAGGTAGATATACATACTATAAACAAAGTCGCTTCCCGCCGTCTGTCCCTATGTATCTATGTAAGTATCTAGGTACGCTTAGATCTATTGAACTACGCAGCAAAATGCGGTTTTCAACAATAGACAGAGTGATTCAAGAGGAAGATTTATAAGCAAGAAAAAAGGGTAGGTAGGGGTAAACGAGGTGTACGCAAATGAAGTCGCGTCGGGTCGACTAGTAAGGTATATAATAGAAACTTTAAGTGCAAGCGCCTTAAAAATAAATTTAAAGAGGAACAAATTGCTAATAACGTCATCATCAAGACTTCTTCTCTAAAGTCGTAGATGTGTATTATGGCAGACCTTTAACAATTGATATTGAATCATTATTAATGATAAGATCATTACTGATTATTTTATAAAAAATAATATTTATTAATTTAACAATAAAATAATAACAATTATATAAATAACTACAGACCTAACATAGCACTTATTTAAATTGACAACTAACTAAATAATACCAAGTAAAACAATTAATAAACCTTCTGATAAAAAAATTGTCCCAGGTCCACGGTATAAGGAAAGCTGCCTAGAAGTCTAGCCGCATTAACTTAGACGTATCTTTATTTGGTCCAATAACACATTAAAAAAACTTAAAAGTAGAGGCCAGCCTTCTGGTCTTTAGTCAAACGTATTATTTATTTATTTATTTAACATGGACCAGGGGGGCGATTCTCACGCTGCACGCGCTGTGACATCTCAAATTCGACATTTTTACAAGCCCAAAAACGGTATTAAAACATCACTTAAATTGATCTTCTACAATAAACGAATGTCGAAGATAGTTGAGAAAATATTTTTTGGTTGCAATAGACATTTCTTTGTTATTATTAATGGAGATATGTGGCTAGAAAAAATGTCGTTTTCCCCATTCAATATGGCCCCAGGCGCTTAGCTTGTTAATTGCCTTTGTAATGTAATAAAGGGAGGGAGCAACCGTAAACATCCTATTTGAGTCCTTTACGTCCTAGTTAATATACATTCAAAACAGATGACGAATTGCGCGTGTGTCCGAGTTCACCCAGCCTCAACCACAGGCAGACGGTCAATATCACGCATGAGTAATGCTACTAACGTAGTACAAAGGTTTATTCTAGTACCTACGTCTATACTTAGTTTGGGTACTTAGTACTACCGTCTTACTAATAACAAAATACTGATCAACAAGCGTTTTAGTCTGTGAGTTGAGTGAATGATTCGGCAGTGACGTCACAAAACTTCTAGTCAAAACAACATTACAATAACCTTGTTTTATTGAGCTCATGGTACGTTTGAAAAATAAGGTTGTAGTAATATTGTTTTTAAGGCTCGTGGCCGTGTGTCGAGATGTCATAGCGCGAGAATCGCCAATCTGGTCAAGCGAAAAAAAAGTCAAAGTTTGGGGTGACACGGTGGAACTTTTTTACACACATAAGTTTGTTGCATATATCAAAAGTATTTTGACTTGATCAACATATGAGTTATTTTTATTAGTAAGACTGTAAGCAAAAAGGCATTAGCAACATCTCTGATGAAACCTCTAATTTATCTAGCTCTTAAAGGATCCCATGTCGTAATCCGAAGGAAACGCAGTGGTTGGAAGATCGTCCCACATTCCAATAGATAGGCATATAGTAGGCACTCTATGAGCAAGTAACATTTATTTATTGATTTAAAGTAAAGTAAGTATAATATGTTAATTCCACTTACTTCCAAGGCACAAAAGTACAAAGAGAATTACAAAATTAGAAATAAGTATAAAAAAAATCCAAGAATACGCCTATTGTCATTAGCCGTGCCATGGAGAAGTGCAATGGGCTGCACTCAGCATAATCCTATGACTGACGCAGTGGCGCTGGTTTTAAGTGCGCCCCAAGTAGGTATTTATTTATTTACAATGTATTGTACACAAGAAAGTTTATGAGAAAGTACAAATTAGTCACAACACAAAACACAGGCAGGTTATTTAGAACTGGTGTGTGGACAGTGGACACCAGCAAAGGGTGTATAAATTGCGTGATGTGGATGATGAGCAGTCTGCAGCGGGTGGTGTGATGGCGGGATAATATATGAAATGCGTTACTTCGAACCCTTGTCCTAAACTTTCTTTGACATATATATTTTTAAATATGTTTTTGAAAGAAATAAAAGACATGACATGTTTTAAACTGATTTTCGACCATCCGCAATATTGTTATTAATTATGTTTTTACTGCAATATTGGTAAAAATCATGGCATTATATGATTCATAATAATTCATTGGATCTAATGTAATAGAACAATGGATACATTGAATTGAATTGTGTACTTAGTTAAATAATAGAAGGAAATTGATGTAAATTATGTTAATTATGTATGACATTCATAAGTGTTTTTATATCCCTAAATTGAATAAAATTATTTGAATTTGAATTTTAAATTTATTAAACATAGCACACCACGACATAATTACAGTTACATGATTGCCAAAGGAGACATAAATAATTAAAACGTTTAAAACAATGAGTAGCCTCCCATGCCACTGATTCACTGATTTTTGACTCATATTTACATTTGTCTCCTAAACTTTACCTACGTAAGTAGTTCAAATCAATATCATTAATAAGAACATACAGTACCTAAGGTATAATGCGTAAAAGGAATTTTGTCTAAAATATTTAGTTGTCCTATATTAATTCTCGAATGATATGTCGTAAACCTCTATATCAAGTACACACGATATTCAACTACATGAAAGTACACATAGAGCTGAATCTGGCATGGCGCGTCATGCAGATGCAATTGACATCCAACAATTCACATAATATCGTGGGTGTCATAATTATTATAATAAGTAATTGCCAAATATAATCTATGTCTATGTCTATGTTTATGTCTAAGCCTAAAGACCAACTGACAACGTCCCGCTTTTTGCATAAAGTCCAACTCTTACCCTGGCTCCAAGCCCTGGATACTGACGGATCCAATGAGTTAGCAGGACAATGTTGATGGCGTAGGACAGCAGTCAAGGTCAGAAGTGACAGCTGTCAGATACAGCATCCGAGCCCTCAGCCAGTAGAGGGCAAGGCCGTGAGACCATACGCGGTTGAGTGCGGTCGTGCCCGCTAATGCACTAAAAATTCTGCATAAAATGACTCATCTGAGTCATCTGGACAGAAACAGAAATATCATCGTAATTTCGTGGAAACCAACTATTCCGACGCGACATCTTGTGAAACATACTGTGTAACGGATACGAGTACTTATAAGTAGACCGTAAGATAATTATTGCCACAGATTACGAAAAAAAGTTGTATTCCGGCGCTCTTGTTGAAATATTTTGTATAACAATAAAAACTGAGCTCGTTGATGTCTTTCGTAAGACAGTAGGTATCTAAATTATGGATCAAACCCTTTGATGTCTCTGATATGAAAGCACAGCGCGATCTTGTTCTGTAATTGGTTTTATAATAACCTTCAACCTTTGGCTTATCAATTCGGCGATTTTGTTATACCAATACACCTGGGGTAGGGTAAGTTAGTGGCATGATAGCTGGGGCAAATCAGGGGCAAGGTAGGGGCAAGGTAGGGATAGGGTAGCGTCAGGGTAGAACCGGGGAAGGGGCAGTGGTAAAGTTAAAACTACGAACTATAAAATTGAAACTACGAGTTCGCACCGGCCAATTAGTCAGATGTGAATTTTATTATAATAATGAGGTAATTTCACGAGAGGTTTTCCGTTTAGAGTAGGTACAATTTCAGTTGTATAATTAAACGGACACAATAAAATAAATAAATAAATTAATACTGATAAATAAAGTAGAGAAATGGAGCATTAAAACAGAAGGTCTTTAGTAACCGCTATATAATTTTTGACGAACAATATGACGAACCGACAACCGCTGGGGTAAACGAGTTCTTGAGTGAGACCGCGACTCTGCAAGCGTAGTGTAGGACGCCCACCAGCCAGATGGAGTGACGATTAACGAAAGGCTGCGGGTGGAGGCTGGTTGCGGCAATCTGAGGACACGGTGCATTGGTGTTCATTGAATAAAGACATTTATTGCCACAAGACACCACGACACGACAAAAATAAACAAATTTGAGAATAATAATACAATGAAAAGAAGGTAAAGTAAAAAAATATACATTGTCCTACGTAGATAAGCAATGTTGCGGCGGCCAGAGCAACAGGATTCCACTCAGCTTGTGCTGTGAACCACGTGGCGTCTCACAGCGCTTATTTTCTGTGGGCCCTAGTATTGGGGGATTCCTATGTCCAGCAGTGGACTAGTAATAGGCTGATGATGATGATATAAGTTTTTAGAAACAGCCCATTCAATCTGCCCTTGAAGGTGTCCCTGACCTAGGGAGATTAGGGACGTCGCCCGACCAATCGGAGACCTCAAAACCGCCCGTCGCACGACCATAATCGCGCGACCGTTGCCAATTAAAACAGCGCATTAGCGTTAACTTGACAGTGGTGTCAACGAGTACGAGTCAGTTTCACTACAAAACTACATGCTATCGAATTTTTCTTACGTAGGTATTTTTCCCTCTGACGTAGGCACCACGTCACCTGTTTACGCATATCGTGTTTGCCGCGGGTCTACTCGATACACATACTAGATACGTTGCTGCGTTGAATTCAGTGGTAATTGATCATAATTTTTCGGCTGCTATGCGTTTCGGGTCGCCCAGGGCCGGTTTCGGCAGGTATGATCGGTCCAGACTGACTTGTCTTATTTGGTGAACAAACAATAACCAAAATCACGACTTTCCGTATCAATCACACTACGTACATTGTGTATAGATGTCTTAAATTATAAAAGAAACACATAGAATGTCAATTCAACGAATACTGCTGCGAAATATCCATTTAAATGCACAAGACAAGTAAGTCTGGTTAGATTTTATGTGTTCCATCTTTTCTATACTCGTCTATACTAATATTGTATATTCCGCAAACTATTAAAGCGATTTTGAAAATTCTGTCGCTTACAGGAAGTTACAACATGGAATATTGTAAATTACGTCATAGGCTACTTTCAACCCGGAAAAGTAATAGGGTCCCGCGGAATAGTTTAATGTTCTGAGACTCAAACTGCACGCGATTTATAGGACGAAAAGAACATAAGAAGGAGGCACCATTATCATAATCAATAGCTCTTTATTTCGACGTGACGTAAAACCAAGTAAATGATCAGTGTCACCAGTTATTACTAGTTAGGTTGCTACCTTTCAATTGGACAAACAGCCCTCGAAAGCTACGATAGCAAGGCATACATTATTTAGAGCGATCATATCGATTTCTGATTAGGCGTAGGTCATAAACGCTGTGTTATTCTCGTGTTTGTTCTCTCACATCACATCAACAGCCCATAAGAGTCCACTGCTGGACTTGCCTTCCCCACATTAGTGGACGGATTTGCCACAATCTCCACGCTTGGCAGGCGGATTGGAGATAGCTGTGTAAAAAATAACTTAACCGGCATAAAAGTCGGAAATCCCCGATCAAGTTAACGGAAAGCACCCGAACAAGAAGCTAAGAAAAGTCTCTGGCTTTCATATACAGAACTAGGATCGAAATTGATCCATCCGTGTCAAAAATAATGATATCTGACTTAATCGTACTTTAAGATAAATAGTATATTTTTCACTTTTTTATGGTTTAATTTTTTCATTTCCCTTTGAATTATTAAGAAGACCAGACTTAAAAATAGAGTCGACAAAGTTTACCTAGATCCGGCCCAAAGTTTCCTCAGAATCAATTCTTCAGGTTAGAATTGACGTATCAATTGTCAGATAACAGTACAAATTAGCTTGTGACTACGAAGGTCGCATCTTTATTACTCTTTTAAGACAATCTACGTTTTTATCTGTTCCGTGGCTTTCGTCAGGTGATAGCATTCATTGGACTGATTGGATTGGTCTTTTTGTTTTATAATATTTCAAAAGGTCAGCTCAAGAGTGGATGTTTTACAAGTGACATTAAAAAATATAAGCGTATTTAAATAGATAAAAAAGACATCTTGGCGGTATGGTCGCGGTTGTGATCTCGCTCGAGAGAGAGGGTCCGCCTTGACTATGATCCAGGATTTTGCAGATCAGGTTATTCCAGTGCCATCTGACCTCCGTGACAATGTTAATAGGGGAACCTGACAAAAATGTATCATGGTTGGTAACACATTCAGTCGCCTGAATGTGCAGCTTTCTTCACGATGTTTTCCTTCACCGTAAGAGCATCGGTTAGTGTTCACTAATGTACATAACTCAGAGAAGAGTCATTTACATGGCGACACTGGCAGATGAAATGCCTCGTGCCTGTAATTTCGCTGGCTACCTTATCCTTCTAACCGGAACACAACAATGCAAGCGTTGTTGCTTGGCGGCAGAAATAGATACAACAGTGGTACTGACCCAGGCGGACTCCTCAGGCTTGACGAAGTCCTCCCACCTGATATCTGGTTTGCTTTGGTCAGTCTAGTTTTAGTCGATCCCACCCGTTCTAGCGGTTTTGCCCTGTTAACGGGACAAATAAGAGAATATAGTTTAATCAACCGTAGCTTCGACCCCGGCGGATATTTAGTTTATTTGTGTTATATATATATATGTCGCAGCCATCTGGTTAAATCAGCCATTTAATTAAACGCCGGCATTCAATTGAATGGCTAAAGGACAACTAGCCAAGTAGTTGAATGTAACGTTGAGCTACTTGGCTGAACGTTATTTACCGTTTTGTTAAAGGGGATATAGATGTTTGTTAAGAGTGACCCTAAGTTAGTAACTTAAATGATAACCTTACTAAAGATAAAAAAGAACTAATGAATAAAGACCACTTTTGTTTATAAAGAAATTATTAGTGGCAATAAATTCAATAAGTATACAATTAATTGTATTTAACACAATAAAAACTTTAAACTTATTAACTACTACTTGTAACTATGTAGAAGGAACAATAGGAATAATGCACTTTCTTATTTTATAATATTAAATATAAAATGCTCATTGCTTGCTGTGCCAGCGCCGCAGTGGACAAAATTAGAACTAAATTTGAATGCCTGCCTGATTTTACGTCGGCCGTCTTCAAAGAGCTAGCTTACTATAAGTCAACTAGTTAAACGTTGAGTGTTGCTACTTCAATCAACTATCGGCCTAGGCATTAAATTGGATGCCGGCGTTTCATTTACAGACTAGCCTTCTCATTAAATGGCTGATTTAACTAGATGGCTGCGACATATACACAGGAAAACATAATAGAGGCGGCTAGGAGCACAGAGCAAAATATTAAAAAAGATTGCCAGTCTTAACCATGAAGGTAGTATTCTTGCTAATATTTTTGGCTAGGAGGTTGCGATTTGCGAGTGACTCAAATAGTCACGCTCCAAATATATTGCATTTCGATACCACAATTTGTATCGATGAAGCCGAATTATATTGACACACTATACAAAAAACAAACACAGCATGATGTAGGTACCTTTTAGGTATGCACCATCGTCAGTATTGTAGAATTCCACAAGGTCATTTTTTGTTGCAGTTTTTTTATGCTACTAAAAATAGCGAACAACAGAAGAGGCGGGTCTGAAGCGTCAGTAAAACTGAATTAATGAATTCAGTTTAGTAGTTTAGTTATGAATTAGGAAAGACGACGTTGGCAGCAGCGTTTTGTCTTCTGAAATTCGTGTTCCAAGTTCTAACAACCTTCATATAGGTACCTTGGGTAGGACTGTGTATGGCGGTAGCTCTTGCTCTTATCACTATCCGTTTGCTATTATCATAATGAAGAAGAAACAAGTAGTAGGTAATTTGTAGGTTATTGCATAGTGGAAAAAATGTTAGTCGATTTGAATGTAAAAAAGTCACTTAGTACTATAATACAACAATGTCCTACGCCACGTCTGTCTGTCTGTTCGCGATAAACTCAAAAATTACTGAACGGATTTTCATGAAGTTTTCACCAATAGACATAGTTAGAGGAGAAGGTGGTAATGTGGCCCCCCACTTTGTTTTTGAAGCTTTATTTAAAAAATACAGGAGATAGGAACCTAAAAAATACATTATAGGACTTCTTATTCATTTGTTCAAACATGTCTTATTAGGGAATAAATGAAACTAGCCCAGGATAATCGAAAGTATTATTTATTCTTATTTAATCAAATTTGGTATCTTGAGATCAAGTGATGGTTATGTGACCCCCTGGGGGGTCACATTAAATGTATTGCACAACTGAAGCTCAACGGCAAAAATCACAAATGTAATAGTCACCTTCAGAGCCGCCACAGGCTACATGAGCCCATAAGTCGCAACTTTGACACTGTAGCCATGGCTCTCCAGGTCTGTCATTGGAATAAATGGTTTCGCAGAACATACACGGCACGTCCGCGTTTTCAGGAACCGTATTTGTATACGAGTCGTCATAATCGGTATTCACGGCGTCTTCGTCACTTTCAGAGCTACTGCTGGATGTAGCATCTCTCTGGCGCCGAATGGCATTCCTACCAGCGCCTTCACCATCGTGATTACGTCTGACACCGTAATGAATCACTCTTACATGTAATGTGACCCCCAGGACCACAATACAACCAATGTGAGGGGGCCAAATTACAACTATTGCGAATATTTAAACAAACGTACCAAAAATATTTATTAAAAGTTTAATTTTATATTTACCTTTCAATTTCCGTAGGAGAACAGTTTAATGTAACCGATGTTCGAACACAAAAGCCAAAACTTTCTTTTTTTAAACAACAATCGAAATAAAATCACAGTGCTCAAAAGTTTTGGCGGTCGCGAATTTCAACTAGTTCGAATGACAATTGAACGTGAGAGCATCTGTTGGATTTGTACGGTACTAAATTAGTAGCATGGCGCGAGCATCCCGTTGCACCAAAATTATACTCGGCAGCGTTGTTATGACATTAAAATATTGAAGGGGGCCAATATATGTGCAGGGGCCACATTACCACCTTCTCCCTATATTGATGAGGAAGGTTTAGGTGTATAATTTGTTAAGGTTATTACCAGTGCGAAGCTGGGGCTGGTCTCTAGTAAAAAACAAAGATCTTGTGCGTTATCTTGCTGGACGTACGTCAGACATCATTGCAGTAATCATAAGATGATAATAATTTATTAATAACATTCGTTACAAGTCATTATTTTACGTCTCCCCGTGCCCTCAATACTGATCGAGTTTTGCTTGAGAGTCCATCCTGTCCCACGCTGCGATGGCGGGAACGTGATCACCCTTCGAAAACCTTTCCGCACCTTCGGCCATCAGTTCTGGAAGCTACGTGGCCTGCCCGTTACCCATGGAGCCTATGTGACTAGCCTATGAACATTGCCTAGTGGTTCAGTGGCCAAGACTGTCGCGCAAAACGTATCAGTATTCTGTGGCACAACAACGTGTCTGTCGCGCAAGAGGTCAAGCATCATGGTCCATAATATGGTGAATCGGCACGCTCATGTCCTGTCATCTCTGTAGAAACCAATAACAGGGGGCCTGTTCACTTTACGGAGTAAGTTTCTAACTGACGGTTCCAAACAAAAAATAACTAAATTGACATTTATAATCCTTATATAACCTTAGATTTAAAAAATATGTAGTTCAACTATTTCGTGTCGATTTCTTTCCTAGGTCAAGTTATAGTAGAGCAATAAATAATTTAAGTATCACGTCCACAAGCGCGTGACATTGACGCAAGAAAATTCTTTACACATTTACCTTTTTCCCCATTTGTTTGCTCACGTGTTTGTCCGCATAGAAATATTACAGTACCTACATTGGTTACCTAAATGGGTAGCTAGATCAGAGTAGAAAATAGTCAACAGAGACGAAACGCCGCCGCTCATTTTCTGGTTTACGTACACTGCCATCTCTAATTTGAGCAGCTTTACAGATTTAGCAAGCTGCAGTCGCACCCACCTCCACCCAGGGTCCTATCGACCTTTCGGTCATACGGATCGCGACAGACCTAATCACGGGTGATGCGCATGCTTTCTTGCCTGTGGCTTTTTTGGCGTGCGCGCTTCTTGACACCCACAAATCCAGTTGTTCCATATGCACTCTATTAGCGGACTGACGTCACAATACTGCTGCAGTGGCAGTGGACTGGCCATATCTGCCGACGAACCGACATAGCTGGGCCAGCGATTGTCTGTTCCGCAGATAAGTGTGTACTACGGCCAGCCTACTGCGCTTTTCCAATAATATTTGGATCCATTTTTCATATATTATTTAGATTTTAGATTCAAAAGGCATTGATATCGATATTACTGCACAATCGACGCCGCCCCCCTTGAAACTTAAACTTTGAATTTGAATGTAAAAAAAAACCATGTAAGGTGGCTTATATGAAAGAGATTATACCAGTAAGCAAGTACGTAAACGAACAAAAGGGTCTTTACCGATACTCAAATTAAAATCGATTAGCTATGCCTTCTAAAGTAGAACAACTACAACAGATACCTCCCAAACACCAACCTGCTAATCCGAACAATAACACTGCTTTACAAAACACTCCTTGTATTAACCGCAAACAATTACAACATAACGTCCAATAACAATAAAGTGCTGATTGTTTCTAGAGGCCTTCGCATACCGCTCGAATAGTATAGTTATAACTATTGATTGTTAAATAATGAAATTGTATTTTTGTCCTCTACGAATGCGCTTACGAAACGATGACGAGACAATTGAAATCGTTTTGAAGTTTTCGTTTGTTTAGCTGAATGAACTGGCAGGGCGGTGTCTGGGTTGTATGTTGTTGAAGATGAGTGCAGCAATATTGGTGAATTTAATAGCAATAATAGTGCCATGTTACACATTATAGGTAACAAGTACGTAACCAGTGGCAGCCTTGGCGTGAGGAATATCGCGGATAAGTTCGAGGAGGCTCGCCTGCGCTGGTTTGGTCACGTGTTGTGTTGCGTATTCCTCTTATAATAAACCTGGATTAGTCGTCGGCTTGCCGCATCTAGCTTCCATCTTTCCCAAATAGTCACTCCAACAGGTTATCCTTAGACCTGTTGGAATGACTATTTGCGTCGCACTTTTAGGAACTCTTCTATCCCAGCAGTAGGCTGGCCCTAACTGCCGAAGAACCGACAGCTGGGCCAACGATCGGTTTAATAATAGCTACTTTACAAGCAAGTCTTGAAATAGTAGTTTATGCAACTGTCATATAAAAGGGGGTATTAAAACATGAGTGACTGTTTATCATACGAGGCGTAGCCGAGTTTTATGCAGAGAATTATATGCAGTTGCATACACTACTTTATCTACACTCATACTTTCATGTTAAAATTTCGTACCTAAAATGTTTTCAACTTTGCTGGAAGTAACTGCGAGTCAGTTCTATTGTATCTACGCGTCGAGGATATCAAGCGGCGGGAAATTCACTTCACTACTTCACATTTATCTATTTATTTCCTTTAAACAAGAAAAAACATTCACAAACACAAATTACAAAAATATTCTTCAATCACAACCACAGACTATGAACTGATTACAAATATAAAAAGGAATTTTAAATTTGTTGAAGACATTTAGGTATTCACCCTACATTTAGCCGTGTCCCGGCGCTCGACAAAAATTTAAAAAAGAAAAGTGTTGCATAATGATTAAAAAGTTATTTTTCGATACAGCTGTAATGAAAATAGTATGGGAAATGCTGTATGGAAAAGTAATTTTTTAAAATTTTATAGACTGGCGTGAAAAAAGTGTAACCTTAAAGAACTGTTTTCGAATATGTAATTGGAACATTGCGCTATGAGTGTAGATAAAAATATTTTTATTTCCTTTGTTTATAATTTCTGAACAGACACGCAGTTGAAAAAACTGATATGTCTGTATCTCACTATCCTTACCCATTTTTACATTCTCAATTAATTCATTATGTTTTTCTTTAAATATTCATCCAATCGATTTTTAAAGGCATTGGTACTCGGTACTGATACAACTTGCTCAGGTTATCATTGTTATCAGGTAATATTGTATGTTGTACGTACTATAATTATGATAATAAGAGTAAGTTCTTGTGGATGGATGATAACCGCCTTAACTGTTTCTATGGTCAACTCCGCCAAGCAACAATGTTTGCGTTGTTGTGGTCCGAAACCGGTTTAAAGGGTAGTTAAGTCGCGTGCTAGATTAGATTTTTTTGTGTAGACATGTCTAGAATCATCATCATCATCCTAGCGCTTATCCCGGCCTCTGCCAGGGTCCGCTTTCCTACCCATTCTTCTTCTCTTCGCCCGGTCTTCGGCATCCTCGCGCCGTAAGCCGTTGGCTCTCGCATCCGACTCAGCGATGTCAATCCATCGCTTCTTGGGTCGCCCACGGTGCCTCTTTTCTGATATAGACAGGTTTAAGAACTTATTTCCAGTAGGTATGTCTAGAATCTAGGCCTAGAATACATACCTACTGCTGACCATGCCTTACATTGACAACTTGATAATCGCACAGGTTATGAAAACAATACGCACAGGTTATGAATAAAATAACAGTAAATTGTCGAAATTAGCTAATTTGGAACCCATTCAAACATGTTATTATAAAAATAAATTAATGAAAAGGTCACAGGTATAAGTAGTACGTATGTAGGTACTTTTATGGGGCCATGCAATAAATACAGCAATGTGACCTGCGTATATCTACGTATCTACCTACTTAATTATCGATGTACGTACTAAAATTAGGTCAGTGTAAAGGTAAACCTTGTATTACATTGTTGGGTAGGTAAGTACTGTGTACCTACTGCTAATATCAATATTTTGTCACCATTCCCATGGGCGTATTTAGTACGTTAGAATTGCAAACCGCAACGGTACAATGTATGGGACAAAATAGCACGTAAGAACCTATTTATTTTGCTGTAAGTTGGGCGGTTACAAAATAAATAAACATTTTTCGTAGAACCGACAATATATTATCACAGCCCATAACAGTCCACTGCTGAACTTAGGGCCTATCCTTAGGAAGGGGAGGTATTGCCATTTTCTTTATTCATTAGTGTTATTGTCTTTTCTCGCGTTGAAATCTTTTCTGGGTACATTTAACAAGTCCTCAAAATATTTTTTAAATTTTGGCCGAACAAATTATGCAAAATATATATTTTTCCTGCGTTCTCCAAACACATATAATTTGTTATTTGGTGATATAGATATGTTTAATAATAATTTAGCCAGTTTTAAGAAACATTTACATGGCATACCTACTAGGTTAATTTGTGCAATTGACAGGGTATGGTTGTCGCACTTTTTATTATCATAATAATGTATACTAGGTAGGTATTTTTAAGTAAAAACTGTCATCGTAATATATTATGTAAGTTTATTCTGTGCTATAAGTAATGTTATTTAGGGTAGTTGTAGGTCTTTAAGCGATGTGATTCGTAAATTCAAGCAATGTGACATGACTGTTTACTACCTGAATAAAATAATAATATTTTTCAAGCTTTTACTTATCAAGCGAGCCCAAACTTGATAGGATTGTCATGTGTAGTTTAGGAGATCCGATGGTCACCCACCTTCTATCTCCATAATCAGATCAGCTCAATCGTATCATAAGATTGCATTGTTACCGAACTTAGTAGGTAAGTAAGTATGCAAAAACTTGCAAGATTTTATAACGAACAAGCAACGGGATAGTTGAAACTAATGAAAAGCTAGTACAATGTCATAAATTTTATGACTATATGTATGTATTTATGTGATCATATACGCCTAGGCAATAATATTAATGTTTAACCCTTTAACCACGCTCTAAATCAAAACAAAAGAAAACTGTTATCTAAATACATTTTAATTACTATTCATAACTGGTATTTAAACAATTTTAATTCCCATTCGTATAAAAGACATACACCGGAGTTGTCGCGTTGAACTCTTTTGTATAATAAGTCGTTATTACATTCATGTTATCATGTGGTTGCGGTTGTTTAGCAGCTGCCATCTAAAATTACAATATTTGTTGAAGCTCTTTCAATCACAGATAGATTTTTTAATGACTCGTTTTTTACCATTTTCTGTTTTTTTATGTTAATGGATCCTCTGAGCTTTACTGTACAATCTTCTAGGCCCCGACCCTAGTGCTGCTGGTCCAGGCGGTGGGTTCGCTTTACGACTGCAAACGATGTACTACCCCCGCCCATTGACCCGCTGGGTAATTACCGAGCGGAGAAGCAGTACGGGCAAGAGGCCATGCCTCAAAGGTCCGCAGACCTTCCTCCCATTAACAAAGGAGGCCGAAGACCCGAAACGAAATGAAGCGGCGTTTTCGATTGTTAAATTTCTAACTGCGATCTCCAACCCGCCTGCCAACCGTGGATCGAACTCAATACCTCTGACTTACGAGGCAGACCAGCTACCCATTAGGCCACCAACGCTACAAAGTATTAACTCTCAATACTACCTATATCAATTACACGAGCGGTTTCCACGCCGCAGTCACATTCTAGAGTATTAGTTACGCGTGTTATCGAATACGCCATTGGTTTGGTGACCGACTGTATTAATATCCGCGAAAATATTATTACTTCTCTAATAACTAAATGTTAACAAAGAACATACAAATTATACAACACGCAAGGGAGTGTAGAATATCCAATATAGCTGTATCGTCATCACAGCGCATAACAGTCTACTGCAGGACTTAGGGCCTCTCCCACGAAAGGGAAGATCATTGATATAATTTCCAAGCTTGGCAGACGGGTTGGAGATCGCATTGTTTAAATACAACAATGGAAAAAGCTGCTGCCCATTTTCCAGCCTACGGAGACTAGATATTTTGCCTCGAAAACATTAGTGTAAGGGGTTAATGCTATTCTACTTTGCCGGTCACCACACGGCCATAACTGTATATGTAGTTTAAATATTAATTCTTGATACCAAACGATAGGTATGCCTAGGCTCGTGATAACAAACAAGTTTTTCTATGGCACCAACTGTGAAATTATGTAAAAAATGTGCTGTTT
Source organism: Blastobasis adustella (assembly GCA_907269095.1). Taxonomy (NCBI): domain Eukaryota; kingdom Metazoa; phylum Arthropoda; class Insecta; order Lepidoptera; family Blastobasidae; genus Blastobasis; species Blastobasis adustella. The sequence goes on from OU026132.1 coordinate 9,397,415, forward strand.
ATACAAAAATTAATTCTGCCAAAATGTATGAAACAGTGAATTTTTTTCCCGATCTCAAAGTTGGTGACATAATAAAAGTTGTTTGTTACTTATCGCACATGTAGTCCTTGGTATCAAGAATATCTACTGTGGAGTATCTACCTACAGTAGATAATTTAATACTGTGGGAATTTAGATTTGACGTAATTACATAATAGGGTTGTAAAATAAAAGTGATGTTAACATTATAATGTTTTATTTTCATTATAATTATATGCTTTTTTTCATGTTTTTACTCATTTGTTGCACAGGAAAAATCATACTTGACAACCGGAATCAGGTTAGGAAGGATAGTTACATGCATGCTCATTACATGCATTAGGAAACAATTTTGTTTTATCACTTTTAATCTTATAATTCCACATTAAATATTATTGGATTATCTCACATAATAATTTAAAAAATATTGTGAATACAATAGTCTCATCAAAAAGTCTTTCATAAGGAATATGTACCTAATTATAAATAACTTTTACATGTAGCCAGTTCAAACTAAGGAAAGAATATCAAAAATTATATTATTCAGAAAATGAATAAAAAATATTGAATATGTCTTTTTGTAGTCATTAGGTTTCATAAAAATATCCCTTGTTTCCGTGAAACATAACATCAGAGCCACATGTAAGTAAGTGACAGTTTTAGTAAAATAATGAATAAGCTACGTTTCGTATTCTATATACGTAAAAATTACGGGCACACAAATGATTCCTAGGCTATTAGCCTTGCATAGTAAACGAAATACAAGAGGAAACTTATTCACTGACCTACAAAAACTGCCAAACATACAAAACAACTAACAATTTTCAAAACAATCTCTTCACTGGTTATGATTTCTGTCCTTAATAAGCATTAGGTCACAATCATACAGGTCATGGTACCTATTATAGGTATAATATTAATGACTAGCTTTATCCATACATTTTCTGGTCCAGGACCTTTATGTATTCACTTGCATTATAAATAGGCACAGCTGTGTTACCTATTAAAACACAATTGTATTTATTTTTGTGACCGTTACTTTTAATTATTTAAGAGTATCAGTAACCAACAAAAAAGTAATCCGTTTACGTATTATCCAGAATCAAAATATTGCAAGTGAATAAATATGTTCCTTTTTTTAAATATTTAAATATTAAACATTAATAATATTGTACTTCCTCACATTGTACAAAGAATGTATTGAAGAGGAACGTTTACAAACAGTTTGTGAATGTACTGTCTCACATTATAAAATATCGTTTGATTTATACTGTCGGTAAAGGTAACGCACGAAATATTGATATTATTACTCATCAGTTTGTACAGTTTGGAATTGGTGATTAAACTGAAGGACTCCTGTTATCTAAAATTGATAAGATATACATGAATCATATTGTAAGTACTGATCTGCTGTTACCTAACGGTTATCAACAGCCAGGCTCGTGACGCAAATAGGTATATAAAATTATAGTTATTATAGCAAAATGGTCCTGTTTTAAAAGTTGGCCCATGTTTGTCTCGCCAAGACTAGCCAGATGCCATAGATAATCGCGATTGCATTGCCATGTGTAAATTATGTACGCTTCCACTGCTTATCACATAAAGTTAGGAAAGCATGACATCAGTTCTGTATGGCCCACCAATCTGAATAGATATTTTATAGAAAGCATTGAATACAAAACACATGACCGTACCGAAAATCAGTGAGCGCAAAGCCCAAGCTGCCATGTACATACAATATAACATACATAGCAAATTGACATGTTATTAAATATAAATTATATCACAAAAATAAAATTAAACATTAACTTTAATTACAATGTACAATGCTTTCTAAAACAAAAGTATCCACAACACCTATCCTTTCATCAAAACTATAAAATAGGCATTAAAATAAAAAAAACCTTAAATACTAAAACGCACAGTTTCACAAACTCACTCACAGAGTCATGCAGGGCATTTAATTATTACTTCGACAAATTAAAGCTACTGAAAATGTGGAGAACCAACTCAGAACTTGAGTTTCGGTTTGAGCTCGTGGGCGCGACCGCCCCAGTCTAGTCGGTAGCTGCGAGTCCGCCATGAGATCTCGGGGCTGAGCAGCGCGGCCGCGAGCACGAACGGCGCGCAACACTCGCTCCACACCCACCCCAGCAGGAACTGCACTTTGGTGAACGGCGGCGAGCCGTTCTGCACCGAGCGCAGCATCAGCCAGTCCGAGAGGAACCACACTAGCACATGCACCAGGAAGAAGGGCAGCGGCTCGGCGCCGAACAGCTGTCCGGCCGCCCACGCCGCGCCCGCGCCCAGCGGTATGCACTCGGAGAGCGGCTCGAGCAGCGCCGTCGTGGGCACCATGGCGATGCGCAGCCGCGCCCAGCGCGTGAGCCGCGACTGCAGCGCGCCCACCGACCGCGTGCCCGAGTTCTGCAGCGCGGGCAGCGACGCCACCCGCAGCCGCCAGCCGCGCGCCAGCACCGCCTTCGCCATGAAGTAGTCCTCCGCCAGGTAGTCCGCGAACGCCGCCAGACCGCCCGTCTCCTCCAGCGAGCACCGCCGCACCAGCGACGACATGCCCACGTGACAGTTTATGCCCAGAAGGTCCGCGCCCAGGTACATACGCGCCTGAGCCGTCCCGAAGTACACCTTCTCGTAAACCGCCGGGAAGCCCTCCGCGTCGTAAGCGAACGGCATCTGGTGTACTATCGCGGTGTCCTCCCGCATATGCTGCACCATGTCGAGGAGAGTATCGTCTCTCATGCGAATGCCCGCGTCGCTCACTAGCACCATCGGGTATTTCGCCGCCAAGTACGCCGGCTGCATGTTGTTTATCTTCGGGTTCACCCCGACTCGGATACCGCCGATGAACAACCGCGCATCTACCTGCGGATACTTGTGCAGCAAACTGTTGACCAGCATCACCGCGGGGTCGTGCTGGCTCTCCACGCAGAATAATATCTCGTACAACGGATAGTCAAGCGTAAAAAAGGTCTCAAGGTTGGAGAACAGGTTCGGATCGACGCCGGTGAGCGGCTTCAGGATCGAGACCCCCGGGTAAGGTTGTTCTGGCGGCGACCGGTCCACAGTCCGATGTAGCTTCCACTTTGAATACGATAGGCCCATTATATGAATCACCCACAAACACAACCATGCTATAATGAAGAATATGGCAAAACCATAAACTGTATACACCATAGGCATCATAATTGTAAAATTATTGTTTCGTTTTCGCGTTCGGGCAACATAATATCGACTGAATTCGAGTTACGAGAGTCGTACGTCCGCTACGACGCGATCATAACACTGAACTGATAAGCCCGCAACAAATTATGTACACTAAGTCCGTGAAATGATTCATCGTGCAATATTTTATCACACCTACTTGACCGACCAACCGCTTTATTATCGGATTTATCACTGAATTTCATTGAAATACTCCACTTCAATCTAGACAAGGCCCGTCAAGTCAAACACAATGATGCCAACAAAACAAAAAAAAGTCTAGCTATAAACCAGGGAAATAAAGAAATATGTAGGTGAGAGCAACCTGTCAATACTATTATAAATATTCCGATAAGATAAAAAGAGACAGCGAATATGAGAGACGTCTGTGTCATAGGTGGTCGTATAATAAATCGTTATTTTGCGTTTTGATGCTGCAAGACGCGTCAGTTTTTATTTGACATTCCTATATTGATTGATAGTCCACTTTCGAGGAAACAGTACTTCATAAATCTGGAGAGATTATTGTTAACGTAGAACTCTCCTGAATGTTATTGGAATAAAATAATCTAAAATCAATCAAACTTACTCGAGATTTTTCGAATTTTGGCTCAAAACAGCTGGGGTAGGTGAACATGATAAACATAACACTAAATGAGCGCAAAGATCATCTCCGTATTATTAGTATATTGGCTTTTAAAATCCCAATTTATTACGCAAAGCGCCCGGTACGAACGTTTAAAAATTTGCAAGAGTAGCGAGCTCGAAATTTGTTCGAAATTTGGCTTAAGAAGGCTGGAGAACATGTAAAAGTTATCCGACGGCCGATAATGTTTAGTAATAGTTGTAATAGATGGCGTTGTTTAGACACAATTCTCTAAAATGAATGAAAATGAGACCGTTATAAAAAAGTCGACCTTAATCACTGATTTTATCGGAAATGGTCCTTAAACTAACGTATCTTTTCACGAAATATCTTTCCGAATAACTTCGGCCATGCAATTTATTCCTTACTGTGGAACGTTCTATGCTCAGAGTCTCCCTGAAGGATAAAATTCGCAACGAACGTATCCGATTGAGAACCAAAGTTACTGACAAAGCTCACATTATTAGTAGTAGCGTAACCGTGCATCAAGTCGTAAATAAATAAATTATTACACTTAAGTGGCAGTGGGCTTCTGCCGACGAACTGACCATCGCTGGGGTAAACAAGTTCTTGAGCGGAGAATGCGACTTAGTTAGCATAGTGTAGGACACCCTCCGGCTGTATATAAGTTTTTTGACCAATCAGAGATCCCTATCGAAACTCCGTAGTTAGATATTGCTTATAAACCCGGCAGATGGAGTGACGATTTTCGAAAGGCTGCGGGTGGATGCTGGATGCAGCAAGCCGAAGATATTATGCATTGGCGCTCATTGGGGGAGGCCTGTATCTAGCAGTGGACTATTATAGGCTGATGATGAATATGATCGAAATCAGCAACTCTAAGCAACGCCATCTAGTTCGCCAAACTACACTTTTTAAACTAGTTATCAGAAAATCATCTATAGCAGGGTTCTTAGGTCGAAAGCAGACGATAAAGTTACTCCACCGGCAAAACCGTGACTTTTAAATTATGATCATGATGGGAGGTTTTTAGCTTTTGTGCTACGTACTTTTTATTAATTTTTAGAGCGTCGGTGGCCGAGCGGTTAGAGTATCCGACTCGTAAGCCAGAGGTCCCGGGTTCGAATCCCACTCCGGCCTTGTACTAATAACTGTTTTCTGAGTTATGTACATTAGTAGAATACTAACCGATGCTCTTACGGTGAGGGCAAACATCGTGATCAGATGGCAGTCGCTTCACTGTAATTACCTTACCTGACAAAACCTGGATCATGGTTAAGGCGGGCCCCGGGCCCTCGGGCGCGAGAGCACAACCGGGACATTAACGCCAAGATGATGATGATGATGACTTTTTATTTATTTTAATGACATACACACACATACTCAAAACTGTAGGAACTAAACCGTTGAAGCTTTTTAGTTTAAGCGTTTTTATTCTACCTTTGGTACCGGTACCCTAAATGTGTGAAGTCCGACACGCACTTGACCGGTTTTTCTTTTTAAACTATCAGAACTCCCATTGTCAAATTTGGTTGACAGTAATCTGTCCAGTGTTGGTAGATATTACTTAATATTGACCATGGACTAATTGGTACGAATGGTTTGTTTCGTTGGTTCTTTCGTTGCTTGTTTGTTCGCGGGAAAAATTGAAGCGTCTTTTTCATTTTCCGGGATAGAAATATAAAATCCTGAAAATGGAAATTAGCTCTTTGATAAAGAATATTAAAACCCTAAATAACTATATATCCGTTACACATAGTTTAAAAAATGAATATAGTGATACAAAACCTGAACTCAGTTTGACCACAGTTCTGTCTTTGAAAAATGTACGAAGTCTGGAAATTGAAGTAAGTTTCCTCAAGTTAAAATGTTTCTTCTTGAGATTTAGCTCTGTACTTAGGTCAGGACGTAAATGAAGCTTAGTTTAGCTTAGTTTTAGAAGAACCAACCAAAGCAGCAATAAATGTAATGCGTTAACTGTTTTCAGTTCTTCAATAAATGCGACGATAGCGGTGCGGCCTTTGTAACTTTGGATAGACTGCTTACATTACCATCGAGTAAATCATGGAGTCTATTTGGGAAAGAAATTGTTACACTCATTCAATACTGGTTGGATGCTGTAAGAAAACATTTGATAAATCATCATATTCACTGGTGGAACTTCCTGAAACATATTCTGAATTTTGTGAGGGTAAGTAATTTTGCATTTTGGGTAGGTACATATTACCTAACTGTGATCTTGCTTAATCATGTTGGAGGAATGGTCTAGTTTATATTATAATAAAAAAAAATCACCAGCCTAAGTACATCACTACACTGCCCTACTGGTCAGACATTTCAGAACGGGGCAGCTATTGCTAATGTTGGTGACTAAAATCAAAATACGTTTAGGTACCTATATAATAAATAAGTATGTTTAGCTGGCTAGCAGGTTTAGTAGAATAACTGCAGGCTTTTCTTATTATTGTTTGTATTAGCATTTTAAAAAGTCAATAAATAAGTACTGTTACGGGGCCTACTGTTAAACGGGTTAAACTGTTCATCCAGTCTCCAGGTCCAACGGAAGACCTTGATCAACCTTGCTTCGCCAATGGTAGGTATAAAGAGTCCCACAAAATAGTTTGTAAGGTAGTCGCATTTAGTATCTTTAAATATTTTTTTATTAGAGGCCATGGGCTGCATTTGTTTTATGTAGAATTATGATGTGCAGATATGTAATATATTTTAACATTATTATTGTTGCATTTTAGCAGGTATTTATTTTTTCTTAATTGTGTATTTGGGATTTTCCACATTGAATAAAGAAATGATTAATCATCATCATCAGTTTAATCTTTCTTTATGAGACAGTCCACTTTCTGAGAAGTTTTTAAATATTATATTTTAGGATTTTGCAAATAAATATATTATTCAATATATTCATTAGTGTATATACCAATTCGATCCCAATATTAGTAGTTTCAAAGTGGGCTATGTCCAGTAGTGGACTGCCATTTGCATCTCTCTACTTTTCATTTCTGACAAGTTTTTGTTGATAGGATATTTGTTAGTGCACATACTTTTTTTTGTTTCTACCACATAAGTCTGGCTGGGCTAACTTTTTTTTTATTTTAGTAAATATTTTATAAGACTCCGTCAAGTCGCGTACGTAAACGCCGCACGCGTAACCACGCAAAGTCTGTGTGACACATATACACACGTCAATTACGCCCCTCTTTTGGCGTCGGGGGCTAACAATAAAATAATAAAAAGCGATCAAGTGGGGCGTCGGTGGCGTAATGGCTACCTAGAGGTTCGGCCAATGTTATGTATACGAATACATAAGATTGCATTTCGACCTGCCCAAAACCAGTTGGTATACAAAAGGAGCTAAAATTGCTTTGCGCGTCTATAGAGACGCTAACTCATACTGGTATAAATGAATCTTGAATGCTGTTGACTGTACCTACCAGTGACTTTTTCTGAGATTGCGTATTAAAACTAAATCAGTCCACAATCAATGTACTTACACAGATATATTATATGTAATAGGGACAAAGGGAAGCCTGTTTAAATAATGTAATTAGGTGCTTCCTGTTGTCCCTACGTCCCCCTTTCATGGCCAACGGGGACGGATAACGGGAATAGGTACGTGATAGTGATCAGCGTCAGCGTATAGATCATGCATCTATGCGTTATGGGTCGTCACCACTGACGGAAGTTTATTATATCACTGGACTACTCGAAATGATAGCGAGCCGACGCTAGCATGTGTAACGGGTCCGACTTGTACCTAAGCGAGAGGTAGCTACCTACCTAGTTCGATCCCGCCGAGTGCTTGCCGCCGAGTTATGTAGGTACATTAGTTTAACCGATGTTCTTACGGTAAGGGAAAACATCGTGAGGAAGCCTGCACATTTGGCGACTGAATGTGTAACCATGATCCAATCTGATTTGGTATCCCTGTTAACGTATGGCTAACACATTCTGTCACCTGAGTCTGCAGGTTACATCACGATGATTTACCTCACCGTAATTTATTTATTTATTTATTTATTTATTTATTTATTTATTTCACAGTTTTACAGCATATAAAATATAATTAAAAAATGCATTAGCATCTGTTACCACCACCACAGCCCGTAACAGTCCACTGCAGGACATAGGGCCTCTCCCACGAAAGGGAAGGTAATTGCCATAATCTCCACGCTTGAACACTAACCGATGCTGATCTTGGAGATCAGCATCGGTTAGTGGTCAACTAATGTACATAACTCTGAAAGGAGTCATTGGTTCGAACCCGGTGCCTCGAGGTACGAGTCACTATAGGCAACCGACGCTCCCAGTCCAAGACAATATTAGCCTGTCCTCGGTCGTGACTAGGTGTCAAAACTCATTGGCTCTTTGGGCCACCGCTGTAAATAAAATGAAATAATCATCTTGGCATTAATATTCCGGTTGTGCTCTAGCGAATGAGAGCCCGCGGCCCGTCTTGACCATGATCCAGGATTTGGCAGATCAGGTTATTACAGTGGAGCGACTGCCGTCTGACCTCCGTATCGCTGCTACCAGGGTAACCTGACCAGATCGGATCATGGTTGTACACTCAGTCGCCTGAGTATGCAGGTTTCATCACTGCTGTATACTCGATAAATACTTGCAACGGTTCCAATCAGCGGCGAGGTTTTGCCCCATTTTAGAATATTGTATGACCTACACCCTTCTCCACAGGCTTTGACATGCAAAGATACGTCAATGAACAACATCCTCCTGGAGTTCACAACTGATAGTCTACTAGATCTAGCAACTCGGGGCAAGCTGGATGTGTACCAGAGACATGAGGTGCTCTATACACTCAACTTGTATTGCATGGAGTGCAGCAAGGATATGAGATATGTGTTGAGGGGACAGTTCGAACATTATTTGTAAGTATGAACGTGTGATTTCGTGTAGAAATGTCCAACCAAGGTCACCGACATAGCCCGAAAGATTGTCTGGCTAAAGTGGCAGTGGGCAGGGCACATAGCTCGAAGAACAGATGGCCGATGGGGTAGTAAAGTTCCCTAGTGGCGACCACGTAGGCCTCCCATAAGGTGGACAGACTATCTGGCGAAGATCGCAGATACCAGCTGAAAGCGGAAGGCACAGGACCGGCCTTTGTGGAGATCTCTGGGGGAGGCCTATGCCCAGCAGTGGGCGTCTTGCGGCTAATATGACGATGATAACGATGATAATGATGATGTGTTGAAATGTGTGAGTGTGGTAGAAGATTACTAATATTATAGAGGCAGACCAGACGCTACTTACATACACCAGAAAATGGGTCGGCTATCCGTTAAGTATTTGAACACTGCGATCTCCAACTCGCCTGACAAGCTTGGAGATTATGGTAATACCCTCCACTGATGTCAAGGAGGCTCCAACGCAGCAGTGGACTATTAGGTATGAGTGGCTGTTGATGTGATAAGTCAATAATATAAGTAATAAATTGTTCGCTTGGATATTTTAATCTAACCTCGCAACGAATTTTGGATAATAGTAATACCATCCGATTTCACGACGATGGTTGGTGTTCTACTTTTCACTATCACTGATCGATATGGACTGTCAAACTTTTACATCAACATTAATTTTAGTTATATCAATGCAAAATATCGCACTAGCACCTGGCGTGTCGTCTACGTAACATCAAGACTCTGATTGACGACTTCGTATAGTTCGTACGGAGTCAATTGGATGCAAGAGTCGAGGGAGTCAATGACGTTGAAGGATCATGATTTTTTTATACTACTCGGTGACGGAACGAGCAGACAGTCGTACCTGATGCTAAAGTGCTGCTTTAATGGTTGCCCATAATATCGACGATTCATGCACTTAAGTTTCGTGGTACAAAAAAGAACCGCCGCCGATGCGTTGTCGTCACTATGGGGATTATTAGGCTGTGAGGGCGCTGTAGGTTATCCTACTCCATTGAGTACAAGAAAAATTCCACTTTGTATAATAGCGATTAGGAGACCCACAAAACGCTGGTCTGCGTGCACCTGGCAAAAAATATGTTTTTTTTTAGTTTCACAAACTTTTTTTTTTTTTTTTTTTTTCTTACGGTATGCAAGCAGGCAAGCGAGCCACCTGATGGAAAGAGGTCACCACTACCTATAGACATTGGTAATACCAAGAGTATCGCCAATGCGTTGGCCACCTCTATAACACGTTGCTCTTAACTTAACTTACTTAACTTTGATTTTTCGTAGCGATAGCACTTACATATCCTCCGGTGTAGGTTCTATAAGTAAAAAAAAACTGGTCGGCCTCAAATCCTCTTGGCAGTTTCGCTTATCAGCCACATTATAGTCGCCAAAAAGAAAAGTAACCTTAACGCAAGGGCAGGCCCACGTTTTGTGGGTCTCCTAAACGTCTACTATCGCCACAGAGTCTAATTTTTCTTGTACTCGGTAACGTAGGTTAACCTCACAGTCTACTACTACAAAGTCTCTATGAGGACTAAGATGAAATGCCTTATTCCTGACGCTCAGGCTAGATGGGTTGAAAACCGTACCATGACATTGACGATACTGACGGCTTCCATCCAGCGTCCGCCTGTCCACCATAATGGCATCCTGCAGCCATGTCCCGACCCAGTGCAGCGTACTGGAGACCCTGGTCCGGTGGCTGGTCAAGCGACGTGACCCAGCTGCCCGGGCCATGGCCGCGTCCCGCTGGCTGCCAGCACACCTGTATGCGGGACACGTGTCGCAGATGTTCGTCGACCGGCCCTGGCATAACTTCTTCCAGGTGAGTCTGTTCGGCCCTGGCAGATTTAGGTAAGTCCAGAGCAGCGTACTGGAGACCGTAGTCCGGTAATTGGGGCCTAATTCTCATGACAATCTGGACAAAGACATCTCGACATCGTAATTTTTTCTGGCTAAATATCTCTATTAGATCATTTAAAACGATCTTCCACAATAAAGGATTAGCGAAAATAGTTGAGAATAAGTTTTTTGCTTGCAATAGAGGTTCAGCGACTTTTTAACAGCTATTTATGGCTAGAGAAAATGTCAAATTCTAATGTCGAAAGTGCGAGAATCGCCCCCTGCTGCCGCGCTGGATGCAGCTGTACGCGGGGCACATATAGCAGGTGTTCGTCGACGGCCCTGGCATAACTTGTTCCAGGTGAGTCGGTACTGCCCTGGGATCTGGCGCCAGCAACGGAGGCACTCCCGAATTTATGATATAATTATCATAAATTCTTAATATAAATTATTTTATTTTATTGTATTTGGATGTCTCACAGCTTATAACAATAATAAAAGTGCAAAAGCATAACTTCCATCAGCCATTTAAGAGACACAACAGATAAATTTCTATTAGGTTGTATCGTCATCATCATCATCATCATCATCATCATCATCATCATCATCATCGTCCTATCGCTTAACCCGGGCTCTGCCATGGTCCACTTTCCTACTCATACTTCACCACTTCGCCCAGTCTTCGGCATCCTCACGTCTTCGTAATTAATATTAGGTTGTATAATATATGTCCACGTTAACTACCAATTATTGTTATATAAGTGGGTACATAGCGTTATCAGATTATCTATCATACTTGTATTTTGCTTATCGCATTTCTGGTAGTACGTGACTAATATGATTTTATAGTAAATGCATACCTAAACAAACAATACAGTCTAAGTCAAGCGTTAAACATAAATAGTAGGTAAATGCTTACTAGATAATATAAAGGTATTCTGATATCGCATTTTGTGATTGTATTTTATCGTTCAGAGGCTTTGTTCGGATGATTTAGCTGAAATGGTTGACGTCATTGATTTCGTAGAAACATATTGATATATAATAACTATCTCGTACCTATCGAGAGAATTGTTTTTAAAACAGTTGTAGATAGGATGACAAGATTATTAATTTTGGAATACTTGGAATCATTGAGGAAGTTGTTTTAAATTCCTAAGTAATTTCCCTGAAAATCTTTTGTTTACAATTTAATATAAAGCCGGCCAATTGCGAGTTGAACTCGCTTGCAAAGGGTTCCGTCACGGGCTCCGTACCATTAATACAATAATTCTCAGGTTAGCAACAAGATTTAGATGCCAGAGCAACATGTACCTAATTCTTCAAATTCTATTAAATTCGAAACCTTGATGCGCGAGTCCGACTTACGCTTGACCGGTTTTTAATATTTGTTGTTATACTTTAGTATTATCGTTAAGAAATAACCAAACACTTACAAACGCCGAAAAAATGGAGACGCCGAGAGAAAGGACAAAAGGTCCATTCGCGCAAATGTCTTTAGCGCAGCTCTGGAGTCACGCAAGTGTACTAATTCCAGATCTACCCGCACTGGCCGAACGTAGTCGACGAGTTCCGTAGTCGTACCGCCTATCTCCGATAGTAGCCCGCCATTTTGATGCAATTGAGTTTAAACCAATCGCAGCAAGACAGCTCTGGCTCTAGCTTGCTGCGGTTGGTTCTTACTCAATTGCATAAAGATGACTTCGTACTTTTTTTTAATGTTATACGGTAAGCTTGCACCTGCTGGTCACCGCTGCCTAAAGACATTAGCAACACCAGGGGTATCGCCAATGCGTTGCCCATCTCTATAACGCGTTGCTCTGGCAGCAAAAAGGCAAATGCCCCTCCACTGCCAAAGCCACGGTTTCCCAAATCCCCGCCCCATGGAGCACTGGAGACCTTACTCACCGGCAGAAACAATATTATTTAAAATAGTATTGTTTTGCTGCGGTATTCTGTAAGAATTGTATCCTCGGCGGTACGGCTGCCGATCCGTAGCCGCAATAGAATCGCTAGGAATCCATTGGCTTGACTAGACCCGTAGGACCTAGTACAAAATTTGGCGGCTCGATACACCGCCTCACATTTTCCTTTTCCAACAGGACGTGAGAGACTTCCTGAACGCCCACAACGCAACCGGCGACCATGTGACGTCGGTCGTGTGCCGGAAGCTGAGTGTCGGGAGCCGAGTCCTTATATCGGTAAGTTGATTTTTATCAAACGAGCAAGTGGGTTGCCTGATGGAAAATGATCGTGAGTAATTTAGAAAGATTCTGGGTGATTCACTTTTAGCGGCTTCTAAACGCTCAATATTTTTACTGAAAAATGTGGTCGTAGGTAATGTATAGATCCTGAATAATGTTCAAGGCTGACCCCGAGTCATATTTTACTGCAATTATGTGCTATTTGACGTGTGGTCCATCCAGCGATCAGAGCGCCACACCTCATGGCTGGACTTCAGCACAGCGCAGCGTTGCGTCTCTGCGCTAATCGAGCCCCGCTGCCTCACTGGCCCCGCAGGTCTAATTGGGCCCACTGGTCCCGCGGGCCCAGCTGGTCCCACCCGGCCCGCCTTACATTGGCGAGCGCTCTGCCTGTCCGCCGACCGCGCCGCCTCTGCTACGCTGCATCGGTATGTTCAGAGATATAGGTTATGCATTTATATTATATTTGGCTAAATTCAAAAAGCGTCAAAGCAAATCAAAGTGGAATGTATTGTTCATAGAATAAAGTTCATTTTTGTATCACTTTTATTGTTACATGTCGCTCCGCTTTTCATAAGTCGTGATACAAAAATTTACCTTATTTTGTGAGCGCAGTACCACTTTGATTTGCTCCCACGCTTTTTGCTTCTAAATTTAGGTGAATTTAGACAAATGTAATAAGCGCATAAGCCAGAGCGTTATTGCCAGTGTGGTAAATCTTTATTTTTACCACCTTTTATTTAACTTGCTTGTAAGTTTTGACGGGCAACTTACATAAAGTTGCCCGTTAAAATTAGCAAAAAAAATTCGACCTTTTTTGGTATCCGATTGAGCTGAAATTTGGTATAGCTGTGTAACTTGGATGCCAATGCATTAATTTGGTACCATGGAGCTGGTCTGATGATGGAGTCATAGCAACTAGTGAACACATTAAGATAATCCCATCGTGTTTTAGCTCTTTGGAGAGGTCTTGATGGGTAGGTACCGCGCGATAAAAGCTTGTTATGAAAATATATTTTTCTTTTAAGAACTTATTTTGTTTTGAAATCCTTTTTTCCAATACTTTTGTATATCCTTTGAATAATAAATGCAGGAGTGCATCGTGAGTTTCTCAATACGGTGACGTAGTGTACATACTCATATGTACTCGTAGATTTCAACGACACAACGTCGTGAAGTGTTTATGTGTTAAACTAGTAACAGACGTTCCGTTTTGGCTGGAGCCGTCCAACCATCAGGTGCAGTCGATACTAATCCTTATAAAGTCGCTTTTTGATTAATTCGGATGCGTGGGCGAGCCGACCCAGGTCGGACATCCGACCACGTCTCCCGCACCCAAAAGCGACTTTATTTTATACTGCGTAAGGATTAGTATCAACTGCAACTGACTGATAGTCGGCTCCAGCCAAATCGGAGCGTCTGTTACTAGTATTAGCCCTACACTAAGATCACAATTGCTTTAGTAACTTTTTATTGCAAAGAGCGTTTGTCTTTTTAAAAAAAAGTAGACTTTCTATCTAAAATTTACGACTACAATAACACCAACTAATCTCCAAGCTCCCCTCCCAGAGACACAACAGAGGTCACCATATCAATAACGTCGACCGAGCCGCCTCAGCTATGCCCTGCCATGGTTGGGGAGGCCCTCGGGCCTTCGGAATTGGTGCTGACTGCCGTCATCAGCTCCCGAAGCGATATGGTGAAGCTGGATGCTGTGCTGGGGGCTATGTTCGGGGATAAGTACCAGGTGAGGGTCTATCTCCCCACCCAGAGACACAACAGAGACTCAGCTATGCCCTACCATGGTTAGGGAGGCCTTTGGGCCTTCGGAGTTGGTGCTGACTGCCGTCATCAGCTCCCGAAGCGATATGGTAAGTACCAGGTGAGAGTTTACAGACCGCGAATTGGTGAGCGTAGTTTTTTAATTTTTTTCATACTATTCAGTGACAAACGGACAGACAGCGCCAGATGGTAAGTTTCGCTAGATACCTTATCCTTCAAACCGGAACAACAATGCAGGCATTATTGCTTGGCGGCAGAAATAGACCAAGGTGGTGGTACTCACCCAGGCGGACTCCTCAGGCTTAACAGTGTCTTACCACCTGATAAACTTTTAATGTCATAGGGTAGACAAAAATGCAAGCCGGCCACCTGATGGAAAGCGGTCACCTCTGTCTATATGCATTAGCAACAGTAGGCGAGTCGCCAATGCGTTTCCGACGTCAGAATACGATAGGAAAATGCTAGACGCGTCCATTGCCAAAGCCAGGATTCCCTAAATCCCAGCCCATGGAGACATGGAGACCTTATTCACCGGCAGGAGCACTATACTATAAATAATAGTATTGTTTAGCTGCGGTATTCTGTAAGGTGGAGGTACTACCCCAGTCGGGCGGCTTTCATTCTAACGGGATATCCATTCTTGCTATACCCTACCTGGAGCGTCGGTGGCCAAATGACTGTGAATTAATTCCTCAGGTGCTGTTTGACATTGATGACCTGTCCTCGTTGTCCCCCCGGCGCGAACCTTCTAGAAGAAGCGACGTGAGTAAATGGTTATTACTAGAAGGAAGGGGTAAAAATGGCATTATAATACCATCACTCACATACAATGGGAAGAAATGAATGTTGAGCCACTTCAAATTATTGTTACGATGACATGTAATATGGCGGTAATATGACGGGAGGTGACTAACATTTATTTCTTCCCACTGCAGTTAATATGTTATATGAATGTGTGTCTGGTATATGCGCTTATTGCATTTGACTAAATTCAGTCATCTATATTCAGAAGCAAAAAGTGTCAGAGCAAATAATAGTGGGTTGTATGGCTCATAAAATAAGGTCCTTTTTTGTATCACTTGTATCACGTATTTCGAAAAGCGGAGCGACGCGATACATAACAAAATGTACCTTGTTCTATGAACAATACATTTCGCTTTGATTTGCTCTCTGGCTTTTTGCTTCTGAATTTAGTCGACTGAATTTAGCCAGGTGTAATAAGGGCAATAGGTAGTTACAAAGGCTCTCATTCACTCAATATTCGGTCAAATCACAAATGGCAACACCAGTCGTAATTGTAAGGTTGGCAGTTAAATTTGTAACAACCAGTGAGTTTTTTATTTTGCGGGTAGTTAGAAAAATATTTGTTTTACAACAAACTTTGTTGACAGGAAGATGAAACGAGATTCTCGCACGCGTCGAAAGATGTGAGGCGAAGGCGCCACGCTGGTAAGTATCTTTCAAAATATACTTACAAAACAAGACTTGCACTAATAAAAGTTATATAAAAAATTACATAATATTTCAAAAGTGCAGCTTTAATTATAGGTAACCACGACAAGAAATATAGACAACATCGCTTAACATTAGGTTACAGTAGGTACTTATAACTTAGTACTTTAAATTATTTTTTTTGGAAAAACTATGTTATGTATAGAAATATGTAGGAAATTTAAACAACGCGGAGGGCCGGTTTTTAAGATACTCATTATATCATTATAAAAGACAAGTTATGTGTTATTGAAATGTCGAATGACTTTAGTCAATAGTCAAAATAATGACTTTCAAAATGATGATTGACTTCGAATGATGGTGGTGACGTTGCGGCCGATGATGGAGCTTGCTTCTCTAGGAACAAGTTCAACACATGTAGAAGTTAGGAGTGTCTAGGAGTATATAGAAGTCTTATGAGTTTAAGTACTATGTAAATAATAATCATCTTGGCGTTAATGTCCCGGTTGTGCTCTCGAGAACGAGGGCCCGGGGTCCGCCTTGACCATGATCCAGGATGTGGCAGGTCAGGTAATTACAGTGGAGCGACTGCCATCTGACCTCCATGACCCTGCTACCAGGGGGACCTGACCAGATTGGATCATGGTTCAAGTTTAAGTACTATGTAAGTACTACCTACTTATTAGATGCTAATTGCGACATAGATCTTGCACGTATCTACTTCACACGTAAAATGGTCCAAGGGGTTTATCACAGTGTAATCAAAATGTCAGAAAGGTTCTATTTGCAATGGAAAATGAGCCTTATTGTTTAGTGAAGTGCTACACTTCACTAGATCCTAGGCTTCCTAGGGTGATAGTTATAAAGGCTCGCATCGAGCCCTATTATGGGTCAGTCTGAAAACCAGCGCTGTGTTTGGTTGCTGCCATTCATAGCATTAAGCTGAGGCTGGTGCAATTTGGTCCGAGGACGCATCGCCCTGCTTTCTAATTATGTGCTTATTCTGTTAGTTTTAACTTTTTTGAATGTGTTATTGGACCAATTAAAGATACGTCTATGTCTTAGCTGGCCCAACCTACATGTACAATGCAACAGCATAAGTGCGTGACCACCTACAGAATCATATTACTTTGCACTACTGTGCAGTTGTTAAACGGTTTTTATAGCATTCATGAATTAAATTTCTATTTATTTAATAAAAGATACCCTGGGGGTAAAGGACAAGTCCTTTGGGCATAAGGGACAGCTAATGTTCCCTTCTTTTAGCAAACTGATTTTGACTAAAGATGCACCAAATGCTTTGAATGTTGCTGTAGTGGCAAAAGGAAATTTTCTTGAAGTGGCTCTTATGCTCTTGGACTTATAAGGTGTCCTTAATGTTGTTGGTCTAACAATGACACAGTTTCATATTATGATTCATATTCGAGTGCCATAAACTTATCTGATCGGGTAGCCAATACTATAATTATCAATGACAACAACAGCGATGCAGCTGATAAGTGTGTGACAAATTAATATGAATCATATTATGAGACGCTAATGTGGCCCTTTCAGACACCCTGGTCATGGTTGCTGAGGGATTCACGAATTCACGATTCACTATTAATGAAATAATAAATAAATAAACGTTTATTTTCTCCCAATAAATTACAGTTTACAATTCATATCTTATTTAAACACTTATGGGAGGCTGATGCCTAAGCTAGGCAAGAAGCCTGTATTTCAGGTCACCAGGCAACCCCTCGCACTACTGTACACAATATCATATTTGTAATGTTATGTTAGGGAATAATGTATTATATCTAATATTCAAACCATTCAATACAATATTGAATGTGTAAATGAAACGAAATCTCAATTAAACTGGCTTTCAATTTCAAAACAAAACCGCATCGAAATCCGTTCATCCGCTCGGGAGCTACGATGTCACAGACAAACACACACTTCTACAGATACACCGATACACACGTCAAATTTATAATCCTTTTTCGTCAAATTTTTAATCTTTTTTCGTCGGAGGCTAAAAATAGTAGGTAACCATAAGTGACAAGCGTGGGTAGCTTTTGTTACCAAAAGATGTGGTATGTGGATGTTGTGGAAGACTACAAACACACAGTGTTCTAACCACATAAGTAGTGGTTGTTTAGTTTTAGTAGGCACCCTACATACATTCGTAAAGCTTGTCTAAGCTGAAATGACGCGCCCCACTACTTAATTAGTTGATTTCGATGTGTGAGTGCAAATATTAATAAAGACACTTCATCTGTGTGGGAGCGTCGACTGCTCAATCGAACGACGCGTGCTCCTACGTTTGAGTCTCACCAACAACTGAATGACCAATTACAACGGCATTTGTATATGTATTGCGTCCATGTTTTAAATTTGCTTGTGTGCGTTAATGCGATAGTGGGCGCGTCATTTCAGCTTAGACGAGCTCTACATACATAACGTCACACCTTTTTCCCTACCATAAACCTCATAAAAACTAAAAACCACGAGTGCTAAAACTGAAAAGTTTGAAACAAGCCGAATGGTGTAAGTAAATAGGTGTATAATGTTCAATGTTTAGTTTTATATAAACTTGAAACGAGGCGGGCCCCATTTTCATATAAATAGGTGGACACGGATACTTAATATTGATACAACATTTCAGTTTTTTAATAGTAGTCGGAGGTTTTAGTTTCTGTACTACTTTTTTTTCCGATCTTTATATTAATGATCGTTACACTTTCATGGTATCCTTTGCGTCACGGTAAAAATATCCAATATATCGTTAATCTTTTTGTGTCAGGTATGTATTTAGGTATGTATTTTCAGGCTTCATCAGCAGTCGAGCTGTCTCGCTCCGGTCACCCTCCACTGCGTCTACAACGTCTTTGGCTCAGGTGAATATTACCTATATTTTTTATGCTTGCCGATGCTCAGGAAATCCGAAAGAAATACCCTTCAAAGGATTAATCGGAGTTGTAATCTTGGTATCACTATATCCCGGTGCTTTGGTCACTTTGTTTTGTTCACGGTTGGGTATATACATACATATATACAACGTTGGGAACGTTACATACATACATGAAACATATATAGAGCTCACGCGTCTGTGTCCCACAGGTGGGGTAGGCAGAGATTATGGACTATAAAATGATAAAATATGTAAAATATCTATTAAGGCATTGCAGGTTGTTGCTTTTGGAAAATCTACGCTTAGTTGCGTAGGCAAGATGTAGGGCATTGTACCTCTTTTTGGGCAACTGCAAAGATTTTAAAAAGGGATTTATGTAGGTATCCGGTTTTTGTTCCAACTATAACTTCGAACTTATATAAATTAAATGTCTACCAACTTCCCTTAATTTGTCCCAACTACCTATTTATACACCCGTGTTCAGTAACGTTACTGTGAGGTCTCACAGTGCGGACAAATGCACTGGGTTCCAAAAACCACAGACAATAGGTACTTGAACGCATAACTAAGAGCCGTATTTTACTTTCACTTTGCAAAGGGCCGCTAACGAGCAGTAACGAGCACTGTGAGAAGTGTTTTATTACTTCGCATATTAACGCTACTTATGGTTGATGTTTGATTGACATGTTTGTATATTGTAATTTTGTGTTTAAATTTACTTTATCGTGCTTCATTTAAACTTTTTATTTTATTTTTAATTTCATAAATTCACATTCTTAATGTATTCATGGCTTGATCTCATCCAGTAGACGAAGATTTTTGTCTGTGTTGGGAGAGATCGCTTTATTTTGATATATATATCGCAGCCGGATAGTTCAATTAGCCGTTTAATTAAACCGCTAGATCGTTAATAAACTGAACGGAACACTAAAATAATTATTGACTTTGAATGGTCTTACGAACGACAATGTCCCAAGTTTGCAGAGCTAATCCATGCATTGTCACAACAATAGCCTAACCTAAGCGACTTCAAACGATAATAATAATTTGCATTAGGTTATAATTCGGTTAGGTTAGATCAACGTTGTGACAATGCATGGAGGATCTCCGTAAACTCGGCTCAAAGCCATTCGTTAGACGTTACTTTTAAAGTTCATGAATTTGGCGTTGCGTTCAATTAAACGATTGCTTAACAAGCTGTTTAATTACCCGCCTAATTGATCCATCCGGCTGCGACATATGGTATAGACATAGACATGAGACATATATCAAAAATGTTACGACAATCTTATGCATTTATGGTTTTCAGTTGCATGACAAACTAGCCGCGTTGCCTCGCTACACGTTCGACAAGGAGCCAGTGGGAGTGTGCGTTACCCCAGCCCTCTCAGAAGTCACAGAACTGACCGAGACTGACTTAGACCGAACCTTAAAACTCCGAGCGTGCGATTTCAAAGTTTTCCGCGCCCAACCCACGGGCTCCCAAAGCGATTCAGAAATACTGAGAAAATCCAAAGCCACAGACTCTAGCGATGCTGATGATAAACACTCAGACACAGCCGTCAAAACATACAAAACAACAGCAGAAATATCGCGCAGGTTCGAGGAAATACTAGATGAAGATTCGACAAGTCGCCTCCTTGTGACTACGATTGGATCAGCTGATCAGTCCGTCATAAACGATACGTTGGAGCGTCTAGCTAAAGATAATGAGTGTAGACCGGATAATATAGTCGACTTGCTAGTGAAGGAAGCTCTAGAATCTAAACGGGAAGATGTCATTATAGATAGGCAGGATGTTATTTCAGATAGGGAGGATGTTATTTTAGATAGCGGGATCAATACGCTGGGGGATTGTAGAAAAACTCAAGACAGCGAAGTTATTGAAAATACCTATGATGATTCTAACGTAAATATTAGAAGCAAAGAGCGCAGAGTTGTAAGCAAATCAACGTCAGACGAGTCCAATACCGAAGTGGTCGCTGAAACTCCGATTAGTTACGTTAGCGTGAGAAAGAAGAACTATCGTCGCAAGTGTTCTGGTATAAGCAATGTCCAAAAAAAGGTTGCCGAAACTTCTTTCGAAGTTGATGCAGTTGAAGATTTCTTCTCGCAACATTTGAGGAACACGAATGAAGTCGGGGATCTTGTTATTAGTCCTAGTTTGGCAAGGAAAATGAACGCTAGTAGTTCCGAATCCAGTGATGCTTTCGACCAGGATTTAGAACCTGATTTCGATGCGAATGTTCGACCAGAATTTCCGGACATTGATATTATTGAATGCCTTAACGACATGGTCGATAAAGTGTGCCAGGACTTCAAGAAGTGTTCCGAATATTTGAAAATTAAGGATAACGAACTAGACATTATTAATATTCCTAAAATGCCAGAAAAGGTTGCTATTGAGCCATTACAAAACATTGCAAACACTATGAAAGAAGCTAAAACAGCTGTGGAGAAACCGAAAGGCAAACGTAAACACACGCAAAGTATAAAGTTGAATTTTAAACCCGCAAATAAAAAAATACCCAAACGACAGAAAGTGAAGAATAAGCTTCAATTGGAACCGGCAAAAATGTCCACCATAATGGAAGTAAACACCGAAGTGAGCGATATATCGGTACACAATGCGATTTCTGAAAATACAAATAAACAATCTACAGAGTACAAAGATGCAGTGACACCTCTGCTTCGTAAAAAACGTAATACTGAAGACAGAGATTTATGCGCACAAACTGAGATTACTGTACATGCACAAAACCAACCTAGAAAAAATGTAACTGATTCAGATACCCCTCTGCTTCGTAGAAAACGTAAACTATACTCACCTAAGAATGACGATAATACCGATTTCAATAAAAATGAACATCAAACCGATGAAGTCGGTGAAAAGAAACAAGAACCTCGTAATGATGAAGATGATATTACTTTAGCCGAACTAAAGCAAAGCAATTCTAAAACCAAACTAGCAACGGCTTCAACTTATAAAGAGATAGAACAAGAGCGCCAGAAGTTTAGAAGACTACGCTCCAGAAAATCCACAATGGCTACTTCCTCGCCTAAAACTAAAAAAAATAACGATCTCTTCGATATGCTAAAAGTGAATATTGAGGGTGGTGAAAAGATCACAACGGCCGTTGATAAGGATGTTGGTATATTCAATTTTACGAGCGATAGTGAGGATGAAGATTTTATTAAGAAGAAGGTTGAGCTACAAAAACGTGTCAGTACAACTACAATAGAAAGTGGCAATTCTGTTATTTCTACGCGCCGTAGACCGAGGTCTAAGGTTAGTTATGTAGAAAATGGCAATTCTACCGATGAGCCATCTAAAGGGAATGCTAAACGTAAGAGACCAGTTAGACGCCAGAATTCAAAATCAAAATCGAAAGGGATTGGTGTAGAAACACCCATTTTAATTGACGAAAGAATGAGGGATAGGCCCGCAGAAGTACTCGACACTTCGTTCGTACTTGATAAATCTAATCATACAAAGGTAATGGAAGAAATGGACCCAGCAATACTTGCTCCTCAAATTGAACTGATTATTGACAATGAAAACGAAATTAACGTAGGCACTGCACCTAAACTATATGATGAAGACATAAAAATAGTAAAAAGTGAAAAGAGGAAAAAATTAAAAAACGCAAATAAAGAATTGAAAGTTAAGACTAGTAACGAGAAAATTAAATTAAATACTGTAGCTAAAGTTAAAAATGATGGTGATGATGAAGGATCATCAAGTCCGTTACCAGGATTGGTTGTAGAGCAAGTAATTGAGGAAATTGATGAGGGATCCATAACGACGAATTTGGTACGAAAATTAAAACGTATTTACAAGGAGGGACCCGACGCTATAAGCGACGTGAATACGACTCAAAATTTGTTATCAGACTTGGAAAAGACCAACATGAGTCTACCAATGAATGCCAGCCAAGAAATAAATGATATGATCAGTTTGAATTTTGGAATTGATGATAATATAGGTCAACTTGAGGTGAGTAGTCAGAAAAATTCTACCAAGAAAGTACTATCTCCGACAATAGAAATCATAAACGTCCCTGCGGTAAGCGAAGATAACGCAAATATGGATATACTGAGTGATGATAAGAGTGTAGTAAGTTCAAGCACTTTCCGCAAAAAGAGAAGTTTGCGACTCAAATCTAGAAATAGTCAAGTAAACCGAACATCTGCAAAAGAGAAATGCAACATAAAACAAAAAGATAAAGATACTTCTCTTGATAGAAATAAATTGCAACCTGACAAACGTAAGCACTTGTCCTCCAGTCAAATATCGCCAATTGAAGATGTAATGTTGGTTCGGGAAAAGAATACAAAAACAAAGCGTTCAAGTAAAATTTTGCCGATAGACGATGTAATAGTAGTCGAAGAAAGTAATTCCAAGAAAAAATCGGCAAGTCAGATTTTGCCAATTGCCGATGTATTTCCAATCAAAGAAAGAAATTCTAAAACAAGTCTTGTGAAACCGTTAGAGACCATACGTATTTCTGACGCCACTAAATCCGAGAAATCAATAGACACCGTAGGAATAACAGCGCATGGAGAGATAGATGATGACGAACCACCAGGAAATGACACCCATGACGAGTCCATGATTCCTAGAGAAGCAGTAGACATGGAGCCCAATGAAAAGCAATATTATATGAAACTGCATAGTTTGGTTAACAAACTCGAGTCTTCAATTTATTCCTCTAGCAAGGAAAGTAATAAAGATATTCATACTTCGGAATTAAAGAAGGTTGTTTCACCAGTGGTATCTATAAAGAGAATACCTACAGAAGAATTTATGCACTGGTTGTCAATCGGAGAAGAAACAACGTCTAAGCAACGAAAAGTCTCAAACCCTTACGATGATATTGTTAGATTCTTGCCTTCGAGGCGAAATTCTGAATCATCGACAGTAGTAAGTTCCGAAGGGAAGAGAACTGGCATCCAATCGCCTGTCGTATCGCTACGCAGATTGTCTCCAAAGGATATTTCGAAATATTGCCAAAGGGACGTTAGCAAGTCCCCAACATTGGGTAAGTTAAACGGGTCTAAGAAGCGCTCAATTTCGAAGTCGCCTACTCTCAACAAAGTAACCAAGAGTAAAAACGATCTTAAAAAAAGGGGTAATAGGAAATCTTTGATATCGCCGATAAAACTGCCCAAAGAAATGATGCAACAATTCAATCGAAGTATTGACACGGTGGAGAGAGATGGAAGCCAAACCAGAGAAACTACCAGGAATGAAGTCACGGCATCCACTTCTCAAGGGAACAACACACCTGTGCGTAAACAGAGATATTTCCTTAGACGTTTGGCTACAGAGGAATCCAGCGTAGATTCCAAAATGAGTACATCTACCAGGATAGAAGCTTCTCGGAGGTCAAGTAGGACTGTCAAACAAATGCAGCCGCTGCAAGATATGAAAATTAGGAGCAACGAGGAAGTTAAATCTGGCCCTAGCCTTTCAAGCGTCGAAGAATGGTTCAAAAGCAGTCACCCGTCTAGCAAGAAAGGTAAGTCACAGTTTAGTATTTTCGCCTATCTAATGAGTTTATTACATTTATCTAAATTCAGAAGCAAAAAGCGTGGGAGCAAATCAAAGTGGAATGTATTGCTCATAGAATAAGGTAGATCTATTTTCGTTTTACTTATATTATGTTACGCGTTGCTCCACTTTTCAAAAAGCGAGATACAGGAATGGGCGATATTTTATGAGCAATGCATTCCGCTTTGATTTACTCTCATGCGTTTTGCTTCTGAATTTAGGCGACTGAATTAAGTCAAATGTAATAAGCGCATAAAGGACCTTTCAGATAGAAAGCGGTCACGCGGTCAGGCGTTCCGCGTTCGCGTTCTCCGGTCGTTGTCTTGTCATGTTACATAGACATATTCACACAGCAGGCGGTCAGACCGCGTCGGTCAACCAGAAAGAATTCGACCACAGAACGGGATCACGGAACGCCTGACCGCGTGATCGCTTTCTATCTGAAAGATCCCTAAGTGCCTCGCTTATTATGTTATTCTTACCAACCACTTATCATTATCACCTTAGTAGGTACTTTGCCGTTTATAAGTGAATGATGTACCTGACCTGTTACGGTTGGCTGCATGTTAATTTCAAACATTAGCATCAATTAAATATTCCTGTTCTACTATTTATTTCATTTGCCGAGATATAATTTTCTAACAATTTAATCAGTTTTACAATTAAGATAATAAACTGTCCCAGATTTCCAGTATCGGGCCTTGAAATGTCTCTTAAGAATAATGTTCCTAAATTATTGTTTCATTAGAGGCATTTCCAAGTTAACAACTTACATGAAATAGGTTAGGCGTGAAATTACAGATTCAAAAGAAAAAAAATGCGGGTACCTACATTTTAGTATCCACTTAACGTGAAACATTTTTAATTAATCCGTAGGTATTTATTAATAAATGCTAAAGCCGGTCTGTATTTGTACAAATGTTTGTACAAAGATATTTGCAAAAGTGACTTCCCACAAAAATATTTGTACACATATTTACAAATAATTTACATCTTTGCACATGTCTGTGACCGACATAATAACTTATCTAAGTACCTGATAATACACGTGTATAAACATTTTGTATCATATTTCAGGTGTGAACGCAAATGCCACAACCAGAGACGTAGTAGAAAACATAATGGAAAGATTGGACACAACACTCGCTGAAATACATCAGAAAACTACTGAAAAGTTAGTGCTAAATGCGTTTTATTTGTAATCTATATTATTATTGTTACGCCGAGTGGTGACCACCAGACTAGCATTCTACTTTGCTACTAATGTCTTAGAGGCAGATGGAAACCAGTAAATATGTATAAATCGTGGACAAATTCATACATAGCCATCTAGCCCCAAAGTAAGCAACGCTTGTGTTATGGGTGTTAGACAACTGATAAACTACGTATATACTTTTAAATATATACTTATTATACATACAATACCCAGATCCATAACAAAAATTAACCGGCTGGGAATCGAACCGAATTAATCGAACCTCCTGAGTGGCGAGTGAGGGTGAGTTTGTCACAACAGTAAATAGCCAGCAAATTTTTTGGTTGAGTTTTTTAACCCGCCTGCCAAATGTGATGATTACGGCAATAATTACCTCTAATTTGGGGGAGGCTCAGAGTAACTTGATGCGTTTGTGTGATTGCTATCTATGTAACTTTATCTCCCAGTTCCATGCTCAGGAATACACTGACTAGAAATGCTGTTAAGACAGTTTTTTTTTACTTTAGTATCATAATAACAAATTCTATCCGCATTACAGTTTCATAAAGCTGTTCGTCGACGCCCAAAAGAGGCTGAATCAGGAGAGGGAGCAACGTCGAAAGTCGTTCGAGGGTGTCGCGGCCAAGATAAAGGACCTGTTGGATGAGGTTCGGAGTCTGGATGACAGGTTGGTTTGGAATTTATTGAATACTTAATAACTGTAGGTACCCCGCGGTTTTCACCAGCGAGCAGTTCCAGTACCAGCGGTTACATGCATGAGGCATTTCATCATAGTAATCACAGTGACAACGCACCTGCTGTGCATTTTTGTTGCCTGCAACCTAAATGTATGAATTGTAGATATTATGGGCGACAGTTACCAGTTACTATCAGGTGGACTCTCTGCTCGTTGGTCCTGAGTAGCATAAAAACAGTTCGAATTTTTGTAAATATTCAACTATCGCGGTATCCTATTCTTTTTCCGGGATCAAAGTACTCTATCAGACTCGGGAATAATGTAGCTTCCTAATATTGGAACAATTTTCAAAATCGGTTCAGTAGCTTCGGAGATTATCCCCATCAACATACATCTTACAAACTTATCTTCTTTATAATATTTGTGTAGATATATGTACACTATTTCCCGTTTTCTTAGGTCTCCCTAGTGTTTAAAAGTAGCAAGGAAACATCGTGCTCCATCACTGTGGGGTACTCATTTCGTTCAATAATCAATTAGATATAGATAGATATAGATTGCACACAAAATTACAAAAAGAGAAAATGTAACAGGTTCGGGGTTCCATTGCACACAGAACATTGGTGGTATCTTGAGTTGGGTTACTATACACACAAAGCGGGTAATATTCTGTTCAGTAGTATTTGTTGAATAACAAAGCCCGGAAGCAATTAACATGTCGGCTTGTGCTGTTCGGGTTTTTCATTCAGCTCGTCTCATTATCGGATATTCGTGCTTTTTTCCTTAATATTCATCAAATATATATTTGATGTAGCCGCCCGGCTGTGCCGATTAATGCCGGCCCGCTTAAATTTACGTCACCGTAAGATTGTAAGAACCGTTAGTTTAATAATGTAACGTAGTCAAATACGTTAGTTAGATTGTAGACTATCGAAATATTGTGAACTACAACAAACTTCACTAAATCATTTACAATTAAACGCATTAGGTTTGTGTTCTGACAACTGGACGAGGAGTCCAGTAAAGCGGGTCTCCGTCAACTCGACCCGTGCCGAATTGCCTTAGAATGTAACAGCTCACAAATATCCTTGCAGACAACTAGTTATGCTGGAGAAAAAATAATCTTCAAAGATAACCCCTAGCCACCTGGATGTTTACCTGGCCATGGTTATCTCCAAGGAACAGGGGAATTTTTCAACAATTTATTATCCAACGTACTCTAAATACGTTAGATTGTAAACTAACAGTTTGCAAAATCTTACGATAACGACACATATACTGCAGCCCTGATGATTCCATTTGGCGGTTTTATAATTTGTTACGTGACGATATATCGTGGACGTCCACAATATAAAGAAGAGGTGGCATGAAAGGCACGCGTATTGAATAAGTCAAATAATCGGTAAAATAAGTAACCTCTCTAGACGACAATATTTTTGTTCTATGGCAACCCCGAAGCCACCTAAAAGGTCAAACTCGTGTAATTTTTTTTTATATATGTGATGTAAGACAGGCATTTGACCGCCATCTCACCTGTAGGTAAGTGACGATGCAGCCGAAGATGAAGCATGCCCGTCTTCGAACAGCTTATTCACTCTAGCCTTGAAGGCATCCAGATTATATTAATCAGGGAACACACTCGCAGGCAACGCGTTCCATTCCTTAGCCGTACGTTTCTTATTTGACTTATCCCTTTCAATACGTGCCACCTCTGTCCTATATCATAGACATCCAGGATAATATCGTCATGTTACGAATTATAAAAGCATCCAATCCACGTCACCAGATCCTCGCGTTCCGAGCATCAGTTCTCCGAGTGGCTGAAGCGCGGCGCGGCAGAGTTGGTCCGCGCCGACTGCGGACGGAAGCGAGCCATGGTCACCTTACTAAGGGACGACTTGCAACTCATTATGGATAACCAGAGCGAGGAATAGTGGGCCTAAGATGAAAGGTATATTGAAAAGGGAATAGGGAGTTCGAGTAACTGACGCTGAATGCGCTGACGAGACGTATATGGAGGGTGCTGCGTCACGATTTTGCCACGTGCTGTCCACAACGGTGTTCAATATACGCTCACGCGGTGTATACGCTATGAGCCTGGTCATGCGTCACGTTTTTGACGCGTGCTGTCCACACCGGAGGTCAATATACGCTGACGAGGCGTAAGCGCTGTGACGCAGGTCCTTAAGAACACCATATAATGGGACCAAACTCAGAACTGATGGTGCCACAAGTGATTTTATCTAAAATCTGTTGATTGGTCTTTTACTTGTCATTTTGACAAATAAAAGACCAATCAATACAATCAAAATATCTCAATTCAATCAATATCAATACAATATCAATATCAATACAATCAGTATAATCAACTACAATCAATAATCTGCCCGAAGATATGTTTCGCAACGTATTTAATAACTTAGTTTACGATGACATCGTGAATTGCAGTAAAGTGTGTGTCCCCTGAAAGAACCTTGTAGAAGGCTTAGGCGAGTGTTTCTGGATGAAGTAATTCCGGGTTACCCGGATGTGTTAAAATACGGTCATTGGCCATCTGGTCTATCGAGGAACCGCCAGCTGTACCGTTCCTTACATCGTTGGGAAGACAAGAAGAAGCCACGTGAACAGATTGGTACAGCATGTCTTCTATAAAATAGTGTTGTAATGGCGAGAGTTATGAAACCTCTTTTTATACTATTCCTAAAGGCGCTTATTTTCTAAAAGGTTTGATAATGAACTAACTGAGCAAGATATGTTCGCACATTGAAAAGGCATGTTTCGGATTTTCTACCGTTTGTTTACTCGGCGGGTTTAGGGCTACTCGTAAACAAAGGTACACTGTAGGAAACCAGGAAATTCCTTTAACATGTGTCATAATAACCGCGATAGTTTAAAACATTAAGGTACATTCGATTTTATGGATGTCTGTTCGTGGTTTGTGGTGAACGACGACGTGTTTATCAAACTAAGGAAGAAAAAGTGACAAAGCTCCACAGACTGAGCTATGCAGATATATGCTTTCAATAGTTCAGCAGGCTAACTACGTAACGCTGTTGCCAACAATTCTCTGATTTCAATGATTGAAATTGTTACTTTTGCGATTCCGTATCATCGATTTCATGGGTTCAGTTGCTAATAGAGGTCAATTGCAATAAACTGAAACAATTAAGTTGATCATACGTAATCGCAAAAGTAACAATATTAATAATTGAAATCAGAATTGTTAGCATCAGAGTTACGTAATTAGTCAGCAGTTTACCAGGGATCCTAGTAAACCGGCACTATGTATAACAATACCTATTGGTTTTCTTGCGCCCCCTTTTTATTTTCATGTAGGTATATAATGTTTTCCTGTATTTGGTCTATTGTTACCCATGTTTAAATTGCTGTTAGCTAGGCTAGCAAGCTAGGTAAGCTCCGATCCTATTTCTACTGTGGTCCACTCTGCGACCGCAATAATTTCCTCAATTACGATGAATCAACTCGAATCATCAACCACGATGAACAACCTACCCGAATCGTCAACTACAATAAATAATCTGCCCGAAGAAATGTTTAGCTTACAATGACAACGTGAACTGCCGTAAAGTGTGTCCCCTGGAATAACCTATAGAAGGGTTATGCGAGTGTTTCTGGATGAAGTACTTCCGAGATTACCCGGACGTGTTTAAAGACGGGCATCGGGCATCGGGTCTATCGAGGAACCGCCAGCTGTACCGTTCCTAACATCGTTGGTAAGACGCACATCATATGCCACGTGAACAGATTGGTACAGTATGCCTTCTAGAAAATAATGTAATAATGCTGTAATAGAGAGATTATGAAACCTCTTTTTATACTGTCGTGTACTACGACGCTAAATTGTGAAAACGAGACAGTTTGGTGTAAATTTTCTCAAAATTAAAGGGAAAATGACGATATTATAGTTATGGAAGTAATCCAAGGAAACCAGCATGTACTGCGTAATTTCCTAAAAGGTATGATAAAGAAATAGCTGAGCAAGTTATATTCGATTTTATGACTTCGTGGTTTGTGATAAATGACGACGTGTATTATCAAACTAAGAAATAAAAAATTATAAAGCTCCACAGACTGAGAGCTATACAGATATGTGCTTTCAATAGCTCTGTTCACCAGGGATCCCAGTAAACCGGCACTGTGTATAACATACCTATTGGTTTTCTTGCGCTTGCCTCTTCTTCACACTGGCTACGGCATCAATTACACCTTTGCTTAGCAACTTAAGTCATCAGAGAGCAGATCAAAATGCAATGTATGCTCATAGAATATCTATTTTTGTATCACTTATATATTTTACGCGCCTGCTTCGCTTTCCAATAGGCGTAATACAAAAATGGACCTTATTCTGTGAGTAATAAATTCCATTTTGATCTGCTTTCTGATGACTTAGGTTGCTGGATTAAGCAAAGATGCAATCGATTTTTACGCCCTAGATAGTTCCTGTCGCTCTACTTGTTGTTTGTAGCGCAGTTTCTTTGGGTTTGCTATTTTAAGGCAGTTTAATTTAGCTTCGGCGTTTTTTGAGCTCCGGTGACAGCAAGCGTCAAAAACATGACACATGAGTCGCGTCACAGCGTATACGCAGCATCAGCGCATTTTGAGCGTCGGTTTCGTCAGTCCTTAAACTGAGATACGTACGTGTCTACCTGAGGATGCCAGTATGAGGGCTAACCAACTTGGGTACAGTTTAGTAGGATGTCTAGCCACTTTATGTTCTAGACTAGCATGTTTGATAAATCGTCTTTTTTATTCTATAATAGTCATCATTCATA
Organism: Blastobasis adustella; assembly: GCA_907269095.1. Taxonomy (NCBI): domain Eukaryota; kingdom Metazoa; phylum Arthropoda; class Insecta; order Lepidoptera; family Blastobasidae; genus Blastobasis; species Blastobasis adustella. Next base: position 9,428,626 of record OU026132.1, read on the forward strand.
GATCGGTCATCGCATTGGTAAGGTATAATTGGTGCAGGGCCACCATACGATGAAAGATCTATACTAAGTACTATATCGGGCACAACCACTTAAATAATTCGAGTAATAATTATTGAAGGCTCGATACATCGTCATCTCATTCGGTTGAGGTTTGAGCGAGTGATATGGCGATGTATAATCGTTCGAGTTAGACGGTCGAACCCGGTGGACATTAACTTGTGCGCGCTCTGTACTTATTTGTACTTATTATTGTTAGGAGAAAAAATTGGATCGATCTTATTTTAGCGACAAATACCTAAACTGTTAATTTTTACTGTTGCTAATGTTATAATTTTTTTTTTTCTAGTAAATAAATGATTTTTTGTTACACTTGGTCGTGATATTTAAAAAGTCATTACCTAATGTTACCTATGTATCGTTAAATTCCTGTCAGCTTCTTCTTCTTCATCAGCTTCAGTCAGTAGCTTTATTATCTGTGGGGCGAATATAAGTATTTACTTAAACGATACTCGTGTCAAGCTGCATTCATGTTTAAAACTATCGTGGATATTACTTCATATTTTGGGTTTCTTACCGCGTACCTTTGTTTACGAGTAGCCCGATATTTCGTCAGTCGTCCCGTGACCATGGTGCATGCAACTTACACGTAGGTATTTACATTTATTTACTTCCGATCCTGTTTCCACTGTGGTCCACTCCGCGACCGCAATAATTTCCTCAATTACGATGAATCAACTCGAATCATCAACTACGATGAACAATTTACCCGAATCATCAACTACACAGTAAACTATCTGCCCGAAGATATATTCACATTGAGTATTTACTTCCGATCCTGTTTCCACTGCGGTCCACTCCGCGACCGCAATAATTTCCTCAATTACGATGAATCAACTCGAATCATCAACTACGATGAACAATCTACCCGAATCATCAACTACAGTAAATCATCTGTTAGATATATTTACGTTGGGTATTTACTTCCGATCCTGTTTCCTCTGTGGTCCACTCCGCGACCGCAATTATTTCCCGAATTACAATGAATCAACTCGAATCATCAACTGCGAAGAACAATCTACTTGATGTCTTGGCAAAGTATAAAGACCTCGCGTACATGTCGCCCTACAGAACTTAGAATAATTTTATCATTAATTTATAAATAGTAATGATGTAATCCACTATTATTTAATGTAATCTTAGTAAGTAGTTTAATAGAAACTTTGTCTGTTGTCTCTATTCGTAAGTGGAATGTTTTTGATTAATTAATAAATAGTTTGTTTTATTACATCTTTGTTGGTTTATTGTTCGTCTATCTACAGTTTTACATAATTGTCACAAGGTACAAAAATGTCGCAATGTCTTAAAAATCCTCCGTCACTACTGTACCTGAGGCTACGGCCGCATTGACAGGATCCCAAGTCCGCTAATTTACGTATGCTTCAATTGAATCTTTATTGGATTTCAATGAAGTTTTACACGATTTGGTACTCTGCCACTAATTTAAGACCTATGGATTTCCAGTGACATTACATTGAACTGCCTTTGGACTATTGTGTAGGTACAAGTGTAATTTTAATTCGATTGTGGACTAAAACGGCAGTCTCTGGGTTGATTTTCGAAGGCGACACCAACTGAATAATTTAGATTCCATCTATGTTGATACAAGTTTTCACACCACGGCTAGCACAAGTTTGCTGTCGCGCGCGATAGCACAACATAGATACTGCTATCTCTTTCATGTTAGTATTGAGAGAAGGAAACATACGCTTTCTCGCGGCGCGAGCTGTGTCGCGGGAACACTTGTGCTAGCCGTGCAGAATACCCAATTTGTCTCGATCGCAAAAGTAGCAATAAAGTCTCAATTGATTATCAATAGCATTTGAATTGAATAAAATTAGCAGACTTGCTGGGTACAGAGCCCCAGGTGGTTTGCTTAGCGCCTAGCTAGACGCCTAGCGGATAGCGTGTATCGAAGCCGCCAAGCGTGCAGTGCGGCCGGCTGGGAATATTCTCCAAAATTCATTCGTGGTACTTCGCTATCTCCTAGCTAGGCGGTAAGCAAGCAGCTTAGTCATCATCACAGCCCATAACAGTCCACTGCAGGACTTAAGGCCTCTCCCACGAATGGGGAGGACATTGCCGTAATCTCCACGCTTGGCAGGCGGGTTGGAGATCTGTGTTATAAATATAACAATGGAAAATGATGCTACGCATTTTCCAGTCTACAGACTAGATCTTTTGCCTCGAAAACATTAGTCGCCTTGTACGACACCCACGAGTGTAAGGGGTTGGTGCTATTCTACTCTGCCGGACACCACACGGCCTTAGTAAAAGGCGTTGATATGGTCAAAGTTAATATAAGTCTACATTAGTTTTAGAGCAGAGTTGAATATTTCACAAACTTGTTATTTGCTGTTGAGTACAATAAAAAGAAAACTAGGAATTCTTATTTATAATAACTTGTATTGCCTGTATCATATTCACAATAACAATAGTACTAAATAATAGTAACAAAAACTGTACTGTTTTATCGTATAATTAACTTTAATTTCTAACAATAAATAATAATAATCATCTAGGCGTCAATATGCCGGTTGCACCCTCGCGAGGGCCCAGTTTCGGCCTTGTCCATGATCCAGGATTTGGCAGATCAGGTGATTACAGCGACTGCCATCTGACCATGATTATTAACAGGGGTATCCTGACCAGATTGGATCATGGTTAGGTACACATTCAGCCCACTGAATGTGCAGGTTTCATCATAGTGTTTTTTCCCTCACCGTAAGATAATCGGTTGTTATTCAACTAATTTTCAACTCCGAGTATTTACTTAATACATAATACATACATAATGGCGGAAAATGCGGAAATGGGGATCATACTCGGTACCTCTCGCTTACGAGTCGGACCCGCTATCCATTAGGCCACTAACGCTCCAATTTCAATTTCTAACCATCAAACACAATTTTGAAATAGTGTTCTTCAAAAATTATATCACTGTCAAATAACTTTTCACATGTCCTTTCAGCCTCATTTAAATTCACCCCAATAGCAGTTCATTCACAGATTCCCATTCCCATTCCTTGGTGCTGTCGACATCACATCAATGCCGTACGACGAACCACTGTGTAACAATTTTTCATTTTTCTACCGACAGACATATCAAGTGAGTACACAAAACTGTGCTGTATATAAAGGCATATTAAGCGCCTTTGCGCTGTGCGCTAACTATGTCACAATCACGCACTAGGTGTCCAGTTCACCACACACTAGGTGTCCTGTTGACCATACCCTAGGCGCCCAGTTGATCACACACTTGGTGTCCAATTGACCATACACTTGGTGTCCAGTTGACCGTACAGTAGTGTCCAGTTGACCACGCACTAGACGCCCAATTGACCAAACACTAGGTATCCAGTTGACCACACACGATAGGTGTTCAGGTGACCTAACATTTAGCGTCCACTTGATCACGCACTAGGTGTCAAGTTAGCATACACTAAGGGTCCAGTTGACCACACACTAGGTGTTCAGGTGACCTAACACTAAGCGACCAGTTGATCACGCACTAGGTGTCCAATTGACCACACAGGTGTCGCGATGGCCATACACTAGGTATCCGGTTGATCACGAACTAGGTGTCCAGTTGACCATACACTAAGGGTCCAGTTGACCACATACTAGGTGTCCAGGTAACCTAACACTTAGCGTCCAGTTGATCACGCACTACGTTGTGCAATTGACCACACAGGTGTCCAGATGGCCATACACTAGGTATCCGGTTGTCACGCACTAGATGTCCAGTTGACCATACACTAGGCGTCCAGGTGATCAATTGACCATACACTAAGGGTCCAGTTGATCACACACTAGGTGTCCACTTGACTACGCCTTAGGAGTCCAGTTCACCATACACTGGTTGTCCACTTGACCACGTCTTAGGTGTCCAGTTCACCATACACTACGTATCCACTTGACCACGCCTTAGATGTCCAGTTCATCATACACTTGGTGTCCAGTTCACCATACACAAGGTTTCCAGTTGATTATACACTAGGAGTCCAGTTGATCACGCATTAGGTGTACAGTTGATCACGCACTAGGTGTCCAGGTGATCACACACTAGGAGTCCGGTTGGCTCTCCTCCGAGTCCTCGGACTAGGAATCCTCTTGGCTGGTCGCCACTTGAGCCAGATATACTTGTTGCTGGGGTTGGTGTTGCGCTTGCGATGACACCTGCAAAGGTTATAGGTATTATTAACTTGTATCAGGTGGTAGGACTCTGTCAAGCCTGAGGAGTCCGCCTGGGTGAGTACCACCGCCTTATCTATTTCTACCGCCAAGCAACAATGCTTGAATTGTTGTGTTCCGGTTTGAAGGATAAGGTAGCTAACGCAATTGCAGGCATGAAGCGATTCATCTTAGTGCTCACGGTGACAACGCACCAGTGTTTCTTCATTTTTGTTGCCTGCAACCTAAATGCATGAATCGTAGATGTTATGGGCAACAGCAAAAAAAAAAAAAAAAAAAAAAAACAATTACCGCTTACCATCAGGTGGGGTATCTGCTCGTTTGTTATTGCGTAGAATAAAATAAAAGTTAAGACATTCGAAGATTCGTGCTGATACAATGCTGATCAGGCAAAATAAAAGGTAGTCTCCGTCTATGCCCAAAGCGGTACTATGGGCAAGGCACAATTTAACCAGTGCTGTGGAGAAACCAAGCGGGGGAACCACATTCAGCGAACATATGCTATTTTTAGTACATGTATAATATTTTAGGATTTAACAGCAGCTTACGACTTCTGTCGGCCAATGGCATTCATCAACGCTTACCTCACCTCTCGCCGTATATCGGTGACAAGTGGTTATAACAAAAACGTGCTGCTTCACTCTCTATTGCCTAAATTGCTGCAAGGTCTACCCCTGTGGGAAAATACGAGAGTTTGTATATATTGGTGATACCTGAATAATCTGCGGGGACTGCTGTTGCGCCTGTATTATAATGGGCTGCGTGGGGTTGTTCTGCACCTGCAGCCTGATCATGTTCAGCTGGGCCTGGGACAGCTGGATCTGGAAGGGTGGAGTATATCATATAGATAGGGTGTATGTATGATTCGAACGTAAATTAAGAGAAAGCGGACCGCAATTTGAAGATGCTGAAGACCGCGCGAAGTGGAGAAGAAAAAGTAGGATAACGGTCTCTGACAGAAGCCGGTATTGACTGCTAGCATGAGTTATTTTATCATTTATTGATTGCTTCACACGGTGATAGAACATCCTTAGATCTTAAAACTTAGGTTAGTATCTCATGTGACCCATACTTTCATCATGTCATTCAGTCAAGCATGTATCTGGTGGAACCACGACATTGTGTTGACCCACTGGTTCCCCATACAGTCAAAAACAGTCAAGCGTGTCATGAATGTCCATGTTGTGCCTACTCCAGTGTCTAGTGGAACCACGAAATTGTGTAGACCTACTGGTTCCCACCATTGGGAGAGTAGTGGGATCCGGCGGGGATGATGACTTACCGGCACCTGTTGCACCTCCCCATTAGAGTTGACGACTTGCTGTACGAGTGTCACGGCTGCCGGCATCGCCACCGCGCCGCCCGCGTTCGCCGACACGCCTGATACACTGGACACGCCGCCTGCGCTCTGTGGGTCATTGGATTGTGGTGAGGACAACGCTATCTAGTAACATGTTATCATGTTCCAATCTGGTCAGGTGACCCTGTTGACAGGGTCACGGCGGACAGATAGCAGGCGCTCCACATTGATTACCTGTGGGCTAATTACGTGACTCTGTTGCCAATAACTGATTTAAATTATTGAAATTGTTACTTTTGCGACTTCTTATCATCGATTTCATGGGTTCAGTTGCTAACAAAATTCCTTTGCAATTAACTAGAACGATTGAATCAATCAATAACAATTTCAATTATTGAAATCAGAGAATTGGAGGCAACAGAGTTACGTAATCAGGCTAAACATTTTTTTTACATCAGGCTTGCGTTGGACCTCAACTCACCTGATGGAGAGCGACAATGAGGTCGAAGATGAGGTATGCATGCCTATAAGATACCTATTCACTCTTGATTTGAAGACCCCAAGGTTATACTTATCGAGGAACAGTGACCCGGGCAGAGTTCCAGTCCTTTGCAGTGCGCATAAGAAATGTGGATGTGGATGTAAAACGCTGATGATGAGATGGTGGGACGTTTATTATATACCGATGGCGATATTTATGATAAATAAAGAAATAATTTATTCATGAAACTTAAGTCTAAACTTATGTCCTACTTTAGTTAAATTTAAAAGTACCTATGATAAGATCTTATGAATAGAATAATTTCAAATAATTTACAACCAAAGTTATTCAAGCTAAGTAAATTTAGCAGATTTATCATGATGTTATGATGATGATAATGTAGTAGTTACCTGCAAAAGTTGCGCGCACGGCTGCAAAACGAAGTGAGGCTGCGCGGGCGCCGAGCTAGTGCTAGCCGCGGGTACCGACGCGCTCGTGTTGCCTACTTGCAGGCAGTATTGCTAGAAATCAGAATAAAATATAAAAAATTTTTTATTCATCACATCAGTGACACATATTATCGGGTTTGTTAGTATTGTTACCGGGGTTAGTATTGTTTTTACCTCGATATTCGCTCTACTTGTGACCATGACGCATGCAACTGCGTCGAAATGCCGAGGTAAGAACGATACTAGCCGTAGTAACCAACCCGATAAGATCGCGCACCTCGATAAAAACTGTCATAAAACAGCTTTAGACAAATTAAGTTAAGTATACCGAACGATCGGCAATCGCGATACCTGCTCATAAATTGTCACATTTATAGTGCAGGTCGTTACCGAAATATGGCGCAAGTGTCACTTTTGCATTAAGCGGGTAGGAGCACATCGCCGACAACAACAGTGTCACATCGCAGGTTAGTACGGAGCGGACGTAAAAAATGTGTTATAACCTGTGTTATAACTCTATTGAGTTAAGTTATTTTCTAATATTACCACGAATTTCAGCAAAATAATGTCACATCATGTAGTGTCACAGTTTTTCAGACGAATTATTTTCAAGTATGGACTAGATAGGGAATTATAGTGTCATAACCTGAGATGTGACAACTTTTTACATGTTCAATTGGTTGGATAGAATAGTTTTATTTACAGAATAAGGGTGACATAACTTACATTAATACTACGAACTACAATATAATGTACCATTTTCAAGCTCAGCTTGCATTTAGGTACACTACAGTGGTTCACGGAAGTCTAAGACGGTTCACCACAAAGCTATATAAGTTGAGAGTCTTAAGTCATCATCAATATCTTGGCGGTAAATCCCGGTTGTGCTCACGCGAGGGCCCGGAGCCGCCTTCCGACTCTTGGTATACTTCGCCCGGTCTTCGGCTTTCTAGGTAGTGAGTTTTTGGCAAGCATGTCAGGCTTAACGCCGTCTAACCATCGTTTCTTGGACCGGCTTCTCCTTCTCGTGCCTGGCGGGGTATTCCCGGTTTATTTGTTCCGTACGAAATTTGCTGGTCTACGTATATTAACTAGTATGTGTCTCATTAATTTGACAGTACGAACTGAAGTAATTACGATAAGCCTTTCATCTTAAATTTAAAAAGATATAATTCGAAAAGTGTGTACTCAATATGATAATGTGTACATTTCGTATACTAGGATTTCATTAATTTGTTAGTAACGACAATAAAACTATAATTTTATTCAACATTTATCAGATTTTTTAAGAACATTTCACTAATTTTTAGGTAAAAAGTGTTTTATTTTAAGCAACAAACTCCATTTCATCTAAAAAAGTGACATTATGGGATCTTTTTAAAACAAAACATTTTAATTAAAGAACCAGTAAATTTAAATTTGTAATTTTTGTTTGAGATTATAGGGAAATAAATAGTCTACTTGAAGGTGTCATCAGGTTTTTAATAGCTCACTTGAATAATTTTTAAATACGATTTTCATTTACAAAAAAACTTCAAATGCGATTTCCCAAAAACCACATTTTGTGTGATGTGACAGTTTTTATCTGGGTGCGCGATATGTGTAGTGAATGGCGAATAACCACGAAACTTTTAAAACCTATAATATTCATCACTATACCTATATATTATGGACAGACCAACCGGCAGTTGCAGTCGATACTAATCCGTACATTATACTAAATAAAGTCGCTTTCGGATTTATTCGGATGCGCGGGCGAGCCGACTTTGGTCGAACGTTAGCCCACGCCCAAAAGCGACTTTATTTTATACTGCGTAAGGATCAGTATCAACTGCAACCGTCGGTTGGTCGGCTCCAGCCAAAACAGAACGACTGTTACTAGTTTTATTTTTAGAATGAGAATTGATTTAACTAGATCTAGATATCAGTCATTATATCTATAATATTTATAATGTTTGTTTTATTAATTTCTTCAGTGGTAATTTATTATACAAAAATATATGTGTAGTCCTCACCTGTTCGTTGGATTGCTGCGGCCTAGAAGGCGGCGGGTCGTCCCGCGGCTTGGTGGGCTTCACCTCGTGTCGCGGCACTATGTCGATCAGAAAGTCGAATTGGTCCGACTTGGAGATCGCCATCGCTATGTCGTTGCGCTGCAATGGAGGGAGGGGTCTTGGTAACGTTGTAGGGTCATCATCATCATCATATCGCCCACTGCTGGGCATAGGCCTCCCCTAGAGATCTCTACAAAGGCCGGTTCTGTGCCTTCCTCATCCAGCTGCTACCTGCTATCTTTACCAGGTCGTCGGTCCACTTTGAGGGAGGCCTACCCACGCTGCGGTACGGCACCTACGTTTTAATCTTCTTCTTATTAATCTTAGCGAATAATCCCGGCTTAGTGGCTAGCGGATCGCCCAGACAGTGATATCATATAATAGTCCGGCTTCTTAGCTTCGATTATGGTCCCATCCTGCAGAAAGCATGAAACTTGGCATGCATGTAGCATGTATGTACGCACATAATGAAATGTAGAAGTAGAAACACGTCCGAAATATTCTTGTTTCCCCTCTTTCCCCCTTTTTGTATCTCCATCGTCAGTTTTTTTATGTTTTAAAGAAAACTGTTACCGCTACAATAAAAGTATGTATGAGGCATTTCTTCTCCATTAAATGATCTTAATCATTAAATATTCTGTAATAGTATAATATAGTAGTAGTAGTAGTAGTAAAGTCTAAAATTTTTTTTTTCTTGTCTCCTTTTCTACTACGATCTGTCTATTTTGGAAGACATTTAGTATTAGTCTATAATATAGTGACCTGTTTTTGTTTTTGGAAGTATACTATATACGACTTATAATTTTCAAGTTATGCTTGGACAATAACTTCTCGACGTTTTCTACTTCTACATTTCATAATGTGTGTAAGTACAAGCTATAGGTATGCAAGTTTATTTTATTTTATTTATTTGGAAGATTAACAGTTTCATGCTTATTCCCGGATAGGACCATACCTCCAACTAAATCTGGGTAACTGTACTAGTATATTTCATTATTTTTCTCTCGGACGGAATACAGGCCAATCAAAATGGTTTCAATTCTAGTACGAGTTACTACATATCCACTAGGTTTAAGATTTTTTTGTAATGTCAGGGTTACCAATAATCCCTTGTCAGCACACCACCCACCTGCAGAGTCCTACGCTTATTATCCTCGGTGTGGCTCCAAGCGCGCAGAGTCAGCTCGTGGATGAAGATCTCAGCAGCCTTAGCGAATAGCACTGGCGCCTCGGCCGATATCATTTTCACTTCCTCGTCCAGTTTCATTATCTTCTTGATACGGGCCAGCGGCAGGGCCTGGCTCTTGAAGTCCTCCTGTGTGGACAAATTGGAGATGAGTTGAAAGGTGTATAAAAGTACAAAGATAAAGCAATAAAAACACCACATTCAGCTACTCAAATCTCAAAACTTTAACTATGGCGGCAAGTTAAGAATCTCTGTGAATAAAGAAAATTAAATGTATATTGAACCAGGCAATTACCCTAATTTATATATACTAATAGGCCTGGGGCGACTTCATTCGCGTGGCATCATATCCCCTAAGGTAGGGCACCCCCTAGGGTACGGTAAGGTATTACCGTACTATACTCTAACCATACCCTACCTTACACCTAAATCTATATAATAATTTTTTTGTTTTGTTCTCTATATGTATACATGGGTGACAAAAAGGGTAAGTAGAGGTAGAGTAGGTGTAGGGTAAGAATAGGTGTAGAGTAGGGTAGGGTAGGGTGGGGGTAGGACAACAAGCGAACGAAGTCGTGCCGGGGTCAACTAGTCTTATATAAAACAATAAATTAATTTATAAGTCATATCATTGTTCTAATTTCAACTTGAGGTCATTACTGAGAAAAAGTGTGTTAATTATTTACCTGACAGGCAGATACACAGATAGATAATTAAGCAAAAAAGTGATTGGATCTTAATTTTACTTAATAGGTTTAGAACCCTAAAAATTTACCAGGAAGGCAATAAATAATTAATGAATTCTTTAAAAGCAATTATTATTTATAAAATCATTGTAGAATCGATATTTTTAAGAAGCTTAGGGTCTCTCGCTTTACCTGGGTACTTTATAATAATTACAAATTAATTTGTAAAAATAGTGACGGATAACTAAAAAACTAAACTAAAAATAGTGAAGAATTTACTAACTCCTTTTGACTATTTACTGATATGAAATGCCTAACTATTGACGCATTCTATCAGCTCATAAATAAAATAATTATAAACGTTATTGGAATTATTAATTATTTGCAAGCTCTCGGCCAGCACATGGAAGGTAGGAAGTCCCATGTCCAGCAGTGGACTAAAGCACTCTACTTTAGACACTGAGACAGTGCCAATCTTGGCAGGTAGAGTTGATATTAAACCTTACGTAGTTTAAAATAAAGTTGCTATCTGGGTGCGGAGGTGTTTTCTGACCAAGGTCGACATAAGGATAAGTATCAACGGTCTGGCTGCCTCCTAGATCGGCTCTGCCGTTGTGTCGTCTATAGCCACCATTATATAGATAATAACAATGATAAATATTTTATGTATAGAAAACTCACTGCTGTGACTTTCTTGACATCCTCTGTGACATTCTGCCAGAAATTTGAGAGGGTCTGCTGTGTGGTGTCCACCGGTACCAGCTCGTCATTGGTCTCCTGTTCCACCTCCTCGGCAGCTGATGAGCCAGCTTGGTCACTGAGGAACAATCGTCATAACATGTGTTAGTTTTTATTATTTTATAAAGAGGTCCTGAAAGATTCTCTTTTAAATCGAAGCAAGGATAGGAGCGTTTATTTTGTCTGGTCGGGTAGGTCTCTGATGAATATGTAGGTAGACGGTGTTCCGAATAAATAGTATGTTTTCAAAGTATGTAATGAACTTGGTTCGACGTCACAAATAATTGATTTGATAAGGCAACTGGAACTTACGCTGGTACAAAGAAGCACACCGACATTTTGTTTCTGCGACCTTCTAATCACACCAAGCAATTATTGGGGTTTTACACCGAGTTTTTGCCACAATCTTACAAAGTTTTACGAGTTTACGAAATTAGTAACCGCGTCCAAAGTTAATAAAACAAGTTAACCAATAATCTGTGTAATATTGGGCGATCTCCAATCAACAATTACTGAAAATGCGCCTATTCCACGATTCGTCCATCGATGACCAGTCACAAACTTGACGTCTGTCCGGTGTTGTCATACAATAACATCATTCAAAGTCTACTATAACAAATGAAACAAAATTTATTTTTATAGTTTTTGGAAACTAATTTTGAAAATATATATTTTTTTATTATGAGGTCGATGTAGAATTTTTGTGTGAATCATAGAATAATGAGATTCTGTTTATGATTATGGATTTAAATAGAAGAATTATGAAAGTTAACTTGGCAACATTTACCGGAAATACATCATTGATTTGTGACGTCACCAATCAATCCAGCGTCTGCTAAAATGGCGGCCGCCGAGATTCAGGTCGTGAATCCTTCAAATTTATCAAAAATAGAAAGGTAAACACTTTGTTTCTGCCTAAAAAGTATGAAAATATTTGCCGTCTTTCAGGAGTAATCGAGATAGATATTTTTTTTACCAACATTTTTGTGTTTGTTGTAAAATGTATGTGGCGTTTCTGATGTTTACCTCGGCTTATGTTTATTTTCAGTTTTCTCCATGATTCAAGTTACAAAGAGATTATTGAGAACTCTTCCACATTCAACACACGACTATGTGCCGAGCGGCGAATGCGAATGCCCTTCATCGACACCCAAACTGGTGAGTTATTGATTGATTTGTCCATTTCGGACATTTGCTGTCTCCGGCGTTGGTTGACCTACTTTGCAGTATGTATAATGTTGTATGAACTTCCGTGGTATTGCAGTTATTACGTATGATTAACAGAAGCTAACTCTCGATTAGATAAACAATCACAACTACTTGATTAGTTGTACTACAGTATACATACATCAAGTTTACTTCCCTTCCCTCCAGTCCATTATCTAATGGCCGGTTTACACGGTTCAAGTGATTAGGTGGTAACTAAATGAGCGACTTAATTTTAAGTTGAAACTTTTTAAGTTAAAAAGTTGTCTGTATTAATCTAAATTACTTATCAGCTTGAACCGTGTAAACATCTCTTTAAGTACACAAGTAGTAGCAATGATGAGTATCCATTGCTGGACACTGGTGACACTATCATTTGCATAAATGTTTTAACTCGCTATCATTACTAGCCTACTCCACACACTGATAGAAATTATCATAGCTTTTATATGTATATTTTAAGTTAAAATGTTTCTGAGTTTCATAAACATTGTTATCATCATGACATCATCATCAACAGCCTGTAACAGAGCCCTGTTGGACATGAGCCTCTTCCACATAACGGGATATGTGATTCCACAGACGTTTGCCATAAACTCCACTTTTAGCTGGCAAATGTTGTACATATCAAACACATTAGAAAACAATGTGCACATTTTCTGACCTATAAAATGAATATCCCATTGAAAAATATATATTTTTTCTTTTAACAGGGGTAGCACAAAGCCACTGCAACCTGTTCATGACCAGAAGGCAGCGGATGCCTGGTGCGAGAGAGGGGCAGGTGTACACATATCCTTCACAAAGGTAAGTCTGACTTTTACAGATTGCATTTGCACAACCTCCTTGCTCTGGCCCCTTTCCGCCATTGGGAGACGCGATCCGGGCGAGCGCTTCATCCTTATGTCGTGGATCTTCCAGCTATCCTCACGAGCCGCTTTGGCTCGACTTTTATAATGCATATGGCTAAGGAGTGGAACACATTGCCTGCGAGTGTGTTTCCTGATCAATATAACCTGGATGCCTTCAAGGCTAGAGTGAATAGGCTGTTAAAAGACGGGCATGCTCCATCTTCGGCCGCATCGTCACTTACCAACAGGTGAGATGGCAGTCAATATAAAAAAAAAATCTTCTTTCATAAAAAAAAAATCTTAAATCATTTGTCTATCTTTTAAGCAAGACAAACCTTAATCGCCACAAACCACCAAAACTTTAGAACAAAATTTAAAGAGAATGTGCCATTGGCAGAATTTGCTAACCAAGCGAGGACCAAGAAAAAAAATCATGTAGTACTTCAAATAATATCTGTGGTTAAAGTAAAACAAAAGTATAGTAGGCTTCTCGGTCTATGCCCATGAAACTTGCTAAATGCTGACCGATGTGTTTAGGTACCTACTAAGGTCAACAAAGATTGGAATTGGATGGACTTTTGTTTTAGTCATTGATCATGTTGAGGGTCATACGCAATAGTTTTACAATGCATTTTGATGTGTAGTATAATAGTACTTAATAATAATTAAATGTATATTGAGTATTGAGTTTATTACACTTCCTGTCATATCAGTACATATTAAAATGTACAACAGAAAATGCTGCTGAATATTTTTTGGTCCATGAAGAGCTCGTATTGGCTCCAAACTTGGAGCTTATAATTTTTCAGTTGCAATTGCCTCGCTTGACCTTATTAAGAACAGTATTATCAACTCTATTCTTGCAAATAAACTATTTGATTTGATATGTTCTGATGGACAGCGTCATAGACTAGGGTGCATAGTTCTAAAAAAACGCTTTACCTAAAGTTTTACAGAAGTCCAATATGTACTAGAGAGAGAAAAAACAATTTTCTAGCATTTGAATGCCTAGTAGCATTCCATACAAATGTGTCTGGTATCCTTCCCCCATGACAAAAATTTTCATAAAGATTGGCAGGACCTACAACAGTTTAACATTATCAGTAGTATAGACCCTCATAGACAAGTATTGCAATCCGTACAATCTTCCAGATGGCGCAAGGCCCGCCGCCAATACTTATCGATGTCGTCACACCGGTGGGGCTGGAGCGTGTTGGACGCAGCGGAGGCAGCCGCTGAGGGCGAGAACAGTTCTGGCGTTCCAGCCGAGGCGTTAGCCGCTGAAGACAGCAGGGATGGTTCCCAGACTGCAGCCAAAGACGATCCTAAGGTATGGTTTGTTGTGGCAATATAGAAATCATTGTCAAATTTCGAAACCATTGTCAAATTTCGAAACAGGCAGACAGTAATTGCTCTAATGAAAGTAATTACCAGAACATGGTTAAGGCGTACCCCGAGACCTCGTGCGCGAGAGCACAACTGGGATATTGACGCCGAGATAATAATGATGATGGCTGACAAACAAGCAAGTGGGCTTCCTGATGGAAAGTGTTGCAGACACGTAATGCAATAAAAATATTGCCAGTTTAGAAGCTTCGTTAGGACCGGCCTTTGCTGTCGTAGGGTCTTCGCGCAATTTATGTTTTTGACATTAGCCACGTATGGACGAAGAATATATTCATCATCATCATATCAGCCGAAGGACGCCCACAGCTGGGCATAGGCCTCCCCCGGAGAACTCCTCAAAGGCCGGTCCAGTGCCTTCTGCATCCAGCTGGTACCTGCGATCTTTATCAGGTCGTCGGTCCACCCATACTGCAAAGAAAATATTTTAATATCTCTATTAAACCATGCAAAACTCCCTCCACCCAGGAGTGGTTCTACGACGACCTAGCCATGGAGGAGATGGAGACGGGCGAGGATCCCGATCCTGAATCCGACGAGGACTACTACGACGACACGTACGCGAACCGGCGGCGGAAGCGCGTGGCGGGGTCGGGCGGGCCCGGCTCGCGGGGGGGGCGCACGCGGAAGTCACAGCCTGATGATACGCCTGCTAAGAGGGGGCGAGCGGTGAGTGTTTTTTTTTCTTATATAGTCGCCAATGTCGAAAAGAGCGGTAAGTTGCCTAGGAACAAGCCTTTTGGAAGTTCTCAGGGGCTTAGAGGGAGTCAGGAGGAATTGGAAGTGGTCAGAGGTCATTCGCAGAAAGGGGTCGAGCGGTGAATTGGTGACAACTTTTATGGAAGCGGTCCTGGTCTAGTGGCAGACCTACGTCAAGCAACGTACGTAGGATTGGAACCGTTTCGCTTCGAGGCTAGCTCGAGCTTGTTGGGTATGCCTCCTTATACACTTGGCGGAGGTCCGACGAGGACTACGACACGTACGCGAAACGGCGGCGGGGGCGGGCGGGCCCGGCTCGCGGGGGGGCGCACGTGGAAGTCCCAGCCGGACGAGCCCGCCAAGCGGGGGCGAGCGGTAAGTTGAATAGTGGATAGTAATAGGTGTTTTAGGAGCGGGGAGACGAGACGACACGCCAGAAGGGGGCAGACGATAACACGCCCGGCAAGAGGGAGCGAGCGGTGAGTCTTTTCTTTTTGTGTTTTCTTATATGGACCCCGCGCGAGTCGCGAATGTCGAAAAGAGAGGTAAGTTGCCTAGGAACAAGCCTTTTGGAAGTTCTCAGGGGATGAGAGTGTTTAGAGGGAGTTGGGAGGGATTGAAAGTGGTCAGAGGTTTGTCGCCGAAAGGGGTCAAGCGGTGAATTGGTAACTTTTTTGGGAGCAATCCTGGTCTAGTAGCAGACCAAAGTTAAGCAACGCACGTGAGTCGGGAACTGGGTGGACGTTTTCGTATTGTGAGCAATGGGCAAAGCCCCACCGCTGCAATTCCTTGGCCAAGATCTACAGCGGCGACCCAAAAGAGCACCTGATTTTTAACCCTCGGGTACAGTCCACTTGCGGAGAAACTTTGTCTTCTTGGAACCGACAACATAATCAATATTCATCATCTATTCAGCAGATATTTCCATCATATATTCAGCACCTATTTAGCATTGGGCACCTACCAATCCAATTAAACTTATAAATTAACACCCCTCTTTTAGCTTCAATGTTCAAACTCGCTGTAAACACATTTTTGTTCAGCTCCCTACACTCTTTACATTAAAATACCCGTTTGTCTGCAGGGCCGCGGCCGCAAACGCGCCGGCCAAGGGTCGCTGCCGTACGAGTGTCCAGGAGACGCCGAGAAGCCCTACGGATGCGAACGTAAGTCCACAAGGAGGAGACACTAGTCCCCGCGATGTATGACTGTGGTTTACGCGACGATGGAATTATGTGGACGCTTCGAATGGAGAGGTTGACGATGGGAGCGGTCTAGGTTGGCAAGATATCCGTGTTTACAATGAGGGTCTTCGCGATTTTGAAATCCACCAGCTTAGGACTAAGGTGTTCCTAGACAGGCATGCTCCATCGTCGGTCGCATCGTCACTTACCAACAGTTGAGATGGCGGTCAAATGCCTGGCTGGTCTAATACAAAAAAAGGCCCATTATCGAAGTATTGCCTTGCTATTGGACAGAAAAAATGCTATAAATGACGCATCGATTCCAGCCAATGACAGGACTTGATTTTGCAATCGCGAAAATCATAATTCTAATAGATAATTTAGGTCGCTTCTTGGGAAATGTTAGCTTTCCATGGCGGAATTAGTCAAAATTATACATAAAAATATGTACATGGATATCTTGCTAACCAGATTGGTTCGTTGATAGGCCAAATGAATTTAGTTTCTAGCATACCTTTACTACAATTTCAGGTGTAGTTTCACAGTTTTTGTTAGTTGATGACGTCGTATTTTAAAGGCATTTTAGGTTGTACAATAAACAAGACCAAGAAATCGGATACGATTACTTGATGTTTAGAAAAACACATTATTTCCTTGCATATTCTGTAAGTTATGTGTATTTACTGAAATCAGCTATTTTATTACAAAACGAATTATATATATACCTAGTTACTTAGACAAAAGTAATACTGCAAACGTTTCAATTCCTCTCAAACTGAAATGAAAACATGGCAATAAGGTAATGGATTTTGTTGTAAGTTATGATGCGAATCCAAACAGTTTATTGCTGTACACACTCACAAGATGTTTTTAATTAGAAATTGATAATCTAGAATGTTATACAGACGGTATTGTTGAGTACATGGTATAGAATGCGCATTAACAAATAGCCTTACAGCTCAGGTCCTTCTAAAACCTCGTAGATTGCTAGAATTCCCTTTTTTATGATAGATATACGAATGATAGCAGAGCAATGGTTGTGTATGTGAAAATAGAATATTGGAAGCTCATCATCATCATATCAGCCGAAAGACGCCTACTGCTGGGCATAGGCCTCCCCCAGAGATCTCCACAAAGGCCGGTCCTGTGCCTTCCGCATCCAGCTGGTACCTGCGATCTTTACCAGGTCGTCGGTTTACCTTGTGGGAGGCCTACCCTCGTTGCGTCTTTCGGTATTGGAAGCTGCTTACATTTATTACTACATAATGCATCTTTACATATTCAAATTATACAAGCATGAATCAAATTATTAAGCTAATGCCGTATTGTAGCAGATTTCATATCATACAAGAGCTTTATAGGATGTGTTGAATAGTAGGGATACTTTGAAAGCAGTGTAGTGTAGTCTCCGGTATGGATAGCTTCTGTGACGTTGGTGCCTGGTAAAGAATGCAGCAAATGGTACACGAAATATGTTGACCAAATATATAAATGATAGGATGTAGTCTTTTTAGGAAAGCCTTTGTCAACATTTGGTCATTTTTGCAATAAATATCATAGTAATAATCTTATGAAATGTCCACCTAGAAGCTCACTGACAGTGCAGTGTTAAGCCCCGGCTGTATAATTTTGCATAGAGCCATTTTATATTAGTAAGTACTTGCAAGGTGGTGGAATTATAAATATAATGGACTCGACTATTAATGCCATACGAATAAATAAATAATTATTTACAATAATCATTTACCTAATGGCCAAGTGTGCACAGGCGTTTGCTTGCAATACTGATATGGCTTGCTTCAAGTCGTGGTGTATGAGCCTTAGTATAAAACAAATAAAACAAAATAAATAGTAATAGTCTACATTCCCAAGAGTGCAATATTATATTTTGTAGAGATGTGTAACATTTTTAACTATAACGATTTACAAATACCTCTGCGTAAATTTATGAATTTGCTCAATACATACCTACCGAATAAGGCGAAGGACCTGGGCTACTTTAGGATTAACTTGTCACAATAATACGTGAGTTAATGTTATTAATGTTACTGATAAACTGCTGGTGTGAATCTAAAACCACGGAATAAAAAGATAAAAAGGGTGATCCGGCTCTCACTAGATGGCGTTGCTTATTATTCACTTAGATACCTACTTTGTGAACGGATTCATAAGTGTCACAACGCCATCTATCGCGATTATTTGAGCAATAATTTTTCATCAGCTGTCCGATAGACATTGCCCTTATGCAGTGCATAATAAAAGAAAATCTTCACAGCATAGATTCACATGTACCGGTATATCTTATTATTATATCATAGTGTAAGACAAATATCATATAGAACAGGGCCAATGTGTGTAAATTGACGCCCTGTAATAGCTTTGATCTAGTAATTTTGGATTGACAGTAATGTCATGACAGACAGACAGTCTATCAGTTTGTATACCCGTTGAAAAGCAGCCTGTGCGCGTTCCAAAGGCACGGTCGGTATGGACTTTCCGCGCCCGAACCAACGATCCTGGGTCCTCGATCTACGATCGTTGAAGCCAGTGTGGACCCGGCTATAAAACCGACAGCGAATGAATAGGCCACGGCAAGGAGCGCGGTGCGCATGGAGCGCTTTGGATCGTCCGGTGTGAACCCGGCTAATTGGCGTAGCCAAATAAAATCACACTTGCTATATTTCGCTATGCTAAAACTAAACTGTATGCGGTACACATTCAGTTGAATTTTGAGCGCTTTTGCCAACTCAACTGGAATTACGTGGTATGGTAGACTGTCTGGCCTACTGGATCAAATGCCTTATAAAACTGGCAATATGGCAAATTCTCGAGCAATAAAGTGAAAATATGGTACACTGTATGGCTTGGTGTTGTGTGTCATGCCAGTGAGTACCATCGCGGACCTACCTAACTTGATTGCTAACATAGAAGCAATCGTTTTATGTATGAGATTGGCTGTTTTCAGAGTAAAATCGCAAACACGAAAGGCTTTTAGGTTATTTTTGTCGAGAATGTTTCATTCATCTAATTTGTGCGAATATCGGAGGATAAAACCCATCTATTAATCGGAGATGCTGTCACTCTCATACAGTATGTTTTACTGTAAAAGAAAAAGGAATCAGACTTCGAACTTGAATGCCTTCTGGTCATGGTTGGTACGGCATACAACACGGAGTTCTAGGCTGGTATCAGAAGTCGTAATATGCCTTTCATTGTTGTGTATGTATGTGAATAGAGTTAGTGTAAGCGAATCTCTTCTAAACTATTATTAACTATTTAGGACAATTATTATTAGGCAAATGGTTTTAGAATCCTATATCGGAATTTAGATATGAAGGAGTGAGTTGTGAAGTATCATAATTACTCTAGTATCTCAGAAACGCCACGTGGGCCTGCCTGCGTAGCATGACGGGTTTTGCCGCACGCTATAAAGCGAGATAGTGGACTGTGAGGGCGCCGTAAGTTGCTGTCCTATGTCATAGAGTCCTTTTCTCTTTTGTGACTATAATGTGTCTGAAATGCGAAACTGCTAAGAAAATGTGAGGCACCCCGGTTTTTTTAATTTAAAGAACCCACACGAGGATATGTTAGTGTTGTCGCTACGAAATGTCGAAGATTGGGTCAATAAAAAAATATTGTTTGTCTGCCAGTCTGTGCACAGACAGACCAACGTTTTGTGGGTCTCCTAAACGTCTACTATCACTTCAAAGTTGAACTTTTCTTGTACTCGATGACGTAGGCGCCCTTTCAGTCTATAACTCTAGCTATCTCTTTCATTTTACATATAAGCAAAGTAGATACTGTCGTATTTATCTACGCGTAGTATCTCGCCGTCATCCTACGCAGACATGTGCTTAAAGATTTCTGTGTATCAATTGTGTTGAATGTGTATCGTAGGTCGTTGTAAGTTCAGCCCACTTTTTATTTGTCTTATTTTAATGAAATTAAAAGAAAGAATTTTGCATTTACATTAAATTATTTTAAGGCCAAGTGTTTATTGTAGTGATTAGGTGTAAAATAATTAATTATTTCTGTTTTCATAAAACAAATATTTCTGGTTTCGTAAAACAATTAATTATTTCTGTTTTCGTAAAATATATAATTATTACTGGTTTCATAAAACAAGTAATTTATATAACATTTCTGCTTAGTCGTAGGTGCATTGAAATGTATAAATTAAGTTTTCCTTATAAAAATGCAAATAAAGGGCAGTGGTACGAAAGGGGAGCCTTAATATAGACTACATTTTCCCGTAGCACCAGAGGAATCCTCAACTCCCCTTTGTACTCTGATCTGTATAAAAAAAAAGTCAATTTAAAACCGAGAGTTCAAATTCTTAAAAGTAACGAAACACCAATTTAAACTTAATGATTATTGTTCACTGCCACGTTCGATGGTGTGTTGTTGCGTGTGGTTATGTTATCGGTAACGTTTACGCGATTAATCTTAGGATAAGTGTTCAATGTTGAATTGTTTGCTGGAAGCCTACACTTCGCAAAGGCCGGAAACGCATTCACAGTTCAAGAGACGAGCCTTTTCGCAAAGACCGGCAATGCATTCGTGACCCTAGTTGTGTTGCAGTCCATGGGCGACGGTGATCACTTACCATCAGTGGCTCGCTTGCTAGTTTGCCTCCCCTCTATTATCTACATTTTCAAAAATCTTATTTTTGTCTTTGAGTGACATGTTAAAAAATTGCGCAATAATCCTTAATTTGCTAACATGGCATTGGCAATGTCATCATCATGGTCCTAGCGCTTATCCCGACCTCTGCCAGGGTCCGCTTTCCTACCCCTTCTCCACTTCGCCCGGTCTTCGGCATCCTCGCGTCGTAGGCCGTTGGCTCTCGCATCAGACTCAGCGATGTCAATCCATCGCTTCTTTGGGCACCTATTTCCCACGTATCCCTGAGGCTTACGCATCACGTGACCAAACCAGCACAGGCGAGCCTCCTCGCCTGTGTCAAACATTTTACGAATTCTATGAAATCTTCAAAACGACAGCGATTTAGGTAAAATCGTTGGCAAGTATTGTGGATATTAATATTAACTAAATGTGTTTATCAATATTTCTAATATAAACTAATAGGCTTCTTAAAAAAAAATCTTCTTTTTTTTTCTTTTTTATGAAAACATCTGCCTCAGACAATGCCGTCCGCGTCACTCAGTTTTGGACTGGAAAAAAAAAATTAATCTATTTTGTCATTCACTCGATAAGAAAATTGCTCACTATTCGTAAATTGATATTGATAAAGCCTTTTAGTTTACTTGACATTAATTTTACTTAAACCGCCATCGATAAAAAAATTCATTGGATTCGTAAAATTTTTGGGGATAAAGAAATGGACCCTCAATAAAACGTCTGTAAGTTTTTCTTTTGAGAAAACACAAGTACACAAAATTTTTCAATATTGAACACAAACTATGTCTGTAAAGAAATTATGGTTCTAGTTTTTATGGGAGTATGAAGATGCTACCTAACATCAGCCTTATTTGGAGGAAAACATTAAAACTGTAATCATAACTTCCTACTATTTGTAATAAATAATTAATAACTGAATCTTATGAAGTTATCACAATTTTCAATTCACAATTCTCTATAAGTATTTGACTATAGCACTTGATTGGTTTTTGAATGTGTGTCGACTCATTGTGTCTGTGATAGTTTATTTATTTCTCCTTAAACTTGTGTCTTGGAAACTGTATTAAAATTTTAAGACTTCTTACTCTTAGGACAATGACTAAAGTTTTGCAACATCTGACTCTGACTGGTTTGTCTTGAGATTGTGCCAAATTTTAGTTGGATATGTGTTGCGATCCGTGCACTAAATTATTATTATTATTATTATTCCTTAATTGTTAGCAATTAACAAAATAGCCTTGAAGTTTTACAAATTGTATTTGGGTCTTCCATTGATGTATGGTGTACTACAATAAGTGAATGAAGTAAAATTTTTAGTCATTGTGAATTTAATTGGTTTAATCCCTATGTATTTATTGTCTTGTATGAATGTTTTGGAGATAGGGCCTTATAACATTGTGTAGTTAGTATCGTTCGAATCTCTGTCGTTCCCGGCATAGATAATATGTACCCTACTTAGTTAAAGTTTAATGAGGCCCATAGCATTGTAATTTTTAAAGTAAAGTTAGACCCAAACTTATTATTAGCACCCAAAGATTGTTATGAATTTATATACAAGAAATATTTATGTTGAATAAGAAATAAAATTATCCGATTGTAATACAGTTTGTTTGTTGGTACGAACTTTTGATTGGACTCCAAGTGTTGGATCTTGTGGCAATGTTGCGGTTTTTATTGGCGAAGATCCATTTTTGTTTGCATAATAAATTATTGAAGACACATTCAATATTACTCAACAATTATGTACAACGTCCATCTTCGCCTCTAAAAAACCGTATCGAGTATTGTATTTCATGTTGTATGTTAAAATTACTGTCTACTAGTTATATTTCATTTAACAAGCAGTGTCCGTGGCAGATCCATAGATTTGAAGTCATCAATCAAAATGCCCCTTGCACCTGCGTCTTCAGAACTGAGTCTATAGGCGGTTCAGCGTATTATAAAGAAGCTAGACGACTAATGAGAACGTTTTCCTATCAGTAAATTGAATCACACACTCTACTGTTTATCAGGTCTTTTTGCTTGCTTGTGTAATAGCAAGTTAGTTTACGATGAAAGCGTTCTCAGTGAGTCTGCCATCGTTTCTTATGAGGTGTTGATTGATGACCGATAATTTTTGGAAGACTGCGTCCTTGACGCGAGTGCCGTCGTGGTGCCTCCTCTATGCTCTGTTCTGATGACGTAGGTCGGCTCTCACCCCTTGCAAATTAAAAAAAGAAACACATACCCGTGTAGTAATTGAAATTGGTTGTGTTGAGTGACCGTTATAAAGCAGATGGAGGCATCACTGACGGTAAGTAATTTGTTGTGATTTGTTATTTTTAGTTTAGTACGTTTTCGCAGTTACAACTTGGTCTATTATATTTTTCGTACAGCCATATCCGTAGGTGTATTTTAGAAGATTTTTTAAACCTTGATTAAAGAGGGTATACTGTTGATACTTACAGATATTATATTTAAATCCAAGTATTAATTTAAAAGAGGGTTCACCAATTTTGTCGTGGACAAATTTACGTAGTGACTACTTTCCAGCAGACGACCTGTCTGCTTTGTCAACCACTATTTAGCATTGACTCTCACAACCTTCAACGCATCAAAACATCTCAACCCACACACCTCGGTTCACAGTGTGCGGCGCGAAATACAAAACGCGAGCCGGCCTCGTCTACCACTTCACTCACACGCATAAGGACCCCCCGGCTGGGGCGTCTGAGGAGGGGTCTCCGCGAACCCCGCCCGCCCCACCCGGTGCCGCCCCGGCCGGGCCCGCCGCGCCCGCTGGGTCTGCCGGGCCCGCCCCCCCACCGGGGCAAATGCAACCCGCCACCGAGTACCAAGACAGCTACGTCACGTTCCTTAATAATCCTGGAGGTGCGCCAGCTGGTGCTGGTGAGTGTATTTTCGTTATTAGTATTCACTTGAGTTACTATGTTAGTTATTGGAGGAATTTGTCCGAATCGTTGCTGCTTCGGGTGGGTTTGGAGGGTTAATTTTGTGGTCGCTAATATGGTAATATATCGCTAATATATATTTGCTAAATTGCCCACATCATCAATATGTGTTACTACCTGCACGAGGATCTGTGCCGGGCGATTGACAACGCTATTTCTGTGGATTACTTCTAGTCGAGAATAACAATATGCTTCCTAATACTGTTACCGACGCTAGGTCAAAGGTCGTCTGCTGGGGTCTCTGAAAGTATTTGAACAGTCTTGGGAGCCAATTATATTATATTAATATTATTCACGTGACGGCATACTAATATTATTCATCATATCAGCCGAAAGACGCTCACTGCTGGGCATAGGCCTCCCCCAGAGATCTCAACAAAAGCCGGTCCTGTGCCTTCCGCACCAGTTGTGCTACCAGTTGAATAACTGGTACCTGCGATTTTTAACAAGTCGTCGGTCCACCCACGCTGCGTCTTTCGGTATGTGGTCGCCACTCGAGAACTTTACTGCCTCATAGGCATCTGTTCTGCGAGCTTAGGGCCCGCCCACTGCCACTTAAGGCTGCCTTAAGTCTTCTAAAGCGGAGCGGAGCTGTAAAAATATTAACCAATGGAATTGTATAAAATTTGTATGTCTGTTGAAAGTAAAAATTCAATTCTAAATCTAGCCCCAAAATAAGCAAAGCTTGTGTTATGGGTGCCAGACAATGGATTAACTACTTATATACATACTTATTAACCATATAACATCCAGACCCGTAACAGAAATGAAAATTAATCATTTTAATTTCTGCCCGGTCGAGAATCGACTCTCTGTCTGACTGTGGTAGACAGGTTTGTTAACCCAG
This sequence comes from Blastobasis adustella, assembly GCA_907269095.1. Lineage (NCBI taxonomy): Eukaryota > Metazoa > Arthropoda > Insecta > Lepidoptera > Blastobasidae > Blastobasis > Blastobasis adustella. Next base: position 9,453,554 of record OU026132.1, read on the forward strand.
GCGCGGATCCAGAGGGGGCAATGGGCGCAATTGCCCCCCCTCGGCCACGGTGTTATGAGCCAAAAGGCCAACAATTCTAAGCTCCGCTGCGCTCGCTCAACTGTTTTATTAATTTTATCAATCACTCCAGCTTTTTAGTTCAGAAATGTCAAAAATGTCGACCTCGCGTCGCTTGCTTGTTCATTGGCTTTAGTTTTTTCATACTATTCACCAATATTTCAAAACCTTAAATTCAGAGCTCGCTGTGCTCTCTCAAATATTCATTTTGACAATCATCCCAACGTTTAAGAACCATAATGTTAAACATTTCCTGCGCGCTCAGATTTATCATTCAATATTTTAAATTACTTTTATTGACTTTTATTACGATCAGCATCACACATCATCACAGCACCTTAGCTAAAATAACAATAATTTCAAGCTCGCTCGGCTCGCTCATCCATTTATTGTTAACCTGAGCTTTTAAGATCCAAAATATCAAAGATTTCGAGCTCGCTTCTTTCGCTCATTCATAGGTTTCAGTTTCTTACCTGTCATTAAGCTTGTTGCGGTCGCTCATTCATTGATTTCCCTGAGTTGTAATAATAATAATAATACTACTACTACTATAATAGTTACTTTTTTAAAGAATACCCCTTCGCTGTTAATATTCAAAATGTTTAAAATTTGGATCACGCTCGGCTCGCTCATTCGTTCTATGATCACCTTAGGCGTTTATAACCCAAAATGTCTGTGTTAACCAACTGAACCATTTCGGTTGTCACCTATAAATTTTTTTCTTAATACCTATTTATTTTTATTTATTTATTTTTACTACTAACACCGGCCCCTTCCCCAGCCGGCACCGCCCCCGCGCCGGTATCAGGAAAGAGGCCCCGTGGGCGACCCAAGAAGCCATCGATTGACAACGCTGAGTCGGACGCGAGAGCCAACGGCCTACGAGGCGAGGATGCCGAAGACCAGGCGGAGTGGAGAAGATTGAGTAGGAAAGCGGACCCTGGCAGAGGCCGGAAGGCCGGATGATGATGGAATAAAATCACAGAACAACTCTATCTAGCGGCGAATTGTTTTTTTTTTTTTTCGATTAAACTGCTTTATTTTATATCGTTAAGCTATTGGACCCCATTTCGTGGTTAATTTTATACATTTTCTAAGTGTATAAACCATAATAGAATTAGTAAACACTCAAACGAACCAACGAATGGTAAGAGAAATTTAGTACGGGTGACGGACCCCTTAAGCCTGGCAATTCTTTGGGCCATCTCTGTGATCTTGGTCCGCTCCTCATCTCCGATTCTGTCGCTTCCAATCGCCCCTAACACAGCCCCCCTCCCGCAGCCGGTGCCGCCCCCACGCCGCCCCCCCGCCGGCCTTCGCCCCCGCCGCGGCCGGCCTCCGCCGACACGTCCTCCTCGGACTCCGCCCACGCGCCGCTCGTGCCGCCCGGCACCGCCGCCGCCGCCGCCGCCGCTAACAGTGCGGCTAATTCCGCGGCTGGAGAGCTCAAGGAGGGGGATAGTAAGGTGGGTATCATCAATGGTCAATGTATTTATTGCATTCACGAGGAGTTTACAGGTCTTACAGATTTTATTGTAGGTACTTACGTCATCGTACCAGGGGGGCGATTCTCGGGCTTTCGACATTAGAATTCGACATTTTCTGTAGCCACAAATATCGATTAAAAAGTCACAGAATCTCTGTTGCAAGCAAGAAACTTATACTCAACGATTATTGCTAATCCTTTTTTGTCAAATATCGTTTTCAATTTTATTTTTAATAGCTATTTAGCAAGAAAAAATGTCGAATTCGAGATTGCCCCCCCGGGGGGGCAATTCTCGCAATGTGACATCTCAAATTTGAAATTTTTTCTAGACTAAAAATATGTTAAAACGTCACTGAAATTGATCTTCCACAATATACGACTGTCGAAGATAGTTGAGAAAATGTTTTCTTACTGCAATAGGCATAACGATATCATTCCCGACCCAAGAAGCAATGGATTGATATCGCCGAGTCGAATGCGAGAGCCAACGGCTTACGACGAGAGGATGCCGAAGACCGGCCGAAGTGGAGAAGATTGAGTAGGAAAGCGGACCCTGGCAGAGGCCGGGATAAGCGCTAGGACGACGATGATGATGATGCATTTCGATGTCATTATTAATGGAGATATGTAAGTGGATAGAAAAAATGTCGAATTAGAGAAGTCACAGTGCGAGAATTAGGACCTAGGCTACCTCATTCCACTAGGCCCTAAGACTGCTAATTTACGAACGGTTCAATGAGGGGCAATCGCGTACCGAAAATACACCAGATATCGCTAATGAGAAATAAGGTACGTTAACATACTGCCGTCCTATAGGACAGAAACAACTGCTGTAAAATACAATAACTTCAAAAGCCATGTCATGCCCTGGGCGACGGCGGCCGCTTTCCATCAGGTGGGCCACCGTCCGTGTGTCTCCCTAGAAAATAAAAATATTGTACAGACTTCCGCGCACTCTAATCTCCACAATTCCCCACACAGGTGCCCCCGTCCCCGTACTGCGACTTCTGTCTGGGCGACGATCGCGAGAACAAGAAGACCGGCACCGCCGAGGAGCTTGTCAGCTGCAGCGACTGCGGCCGATCAGGTAAGCGCCGCGGGAGACCCCCACGGAAGGCCCCCCAGTGCCCCCACCGGGGTCCCCGAGCACCCCAAGGCCCCGTCTGCGAACGACACCGACATCTCCGCGACAACTTACGCATGAATGGGGTCATTGAGATACTGAACTCTGTCTCGTACTCGGCGGACGCTTTCGACTCGTTCGCGAGACAGACGAAACTACTCAAAGACGAGTATGGGTACTTATCGCCGCCGTCGTCTAGACAGAGCCCGGTTAATGGGGACTGTGGCCGGTATTGAGGACTCTCTAGACTCAGCGGTTCGGTTCACTCGTGGGGAGAGGTAGGAGTGAACGGGACGGCGTGGGTTGTAGATTAGGGAGGTAGAGTGGGCCTCCTGGGGCGCTGGCGCTGGCAGGGATCAACTTTCGTAATGGCTTATGAGACCTGTCATTTAGTTGTTGGTAGTTATTCAGTGATACGATTGGTTCGTGTACTCTGAAGCTTTTTAAAAATGAAGTAATTTATCTTCTGGTAGTAGTGAGGGTAAAGTATTCGAATTATACTGGAAAATTTATTTCAATATAATTGGTAAGTCCGTTTGTTTTTACAACCCTATTGAAACAATACTTTTATTATTCATAGCTGTTTTTGTAATCTTTGGTCACATTCTATTTTTTATGTCCATTTAAAATGACTACAAAGTTGGTTTCCGCCAGTTGGTAGTTCGCCCAGGAGGTCTACTACATCCTGTCGATTAGATTTTTACTTGTTATCGGTCACAAAACCTAGGCTAGGATACATCACATGTTATGTGGATTCTTCTTTTGCTCTACCAAAGAGGTGTGGTCAATTTTGAAAAGAGAGAATGAGCTACATTTATAAGAGGATATAATAGAATATATGAATACATACATTCCACGACATCATACTCTCATTGTTTAGAATTTATATTGTTGTTATCTCTACATGCAATATCATTGTTACAATCTCAGCTTATATAATGACATACCAAACCAAAGAACTTTTATCCCATTCATAAAATTTTATAAACAGATTTTACGGTACTTATATAATTGTGTGTCCACTTTTGAATAGATTTGAGAGCACTTCTGAGAAATATTAATAGACCCCTGAAATATTTATAATGAAAAAAAAAAAGACATTTTAAAATAGATAATTTTTTATATTTTACAATAATAAATATCCTATATAAATAAGTAAAATAATATTGTTATTTGTCGACCTCCTATAAAATCAATAAACATAATTCACATTATTTTTAAAACGGAAGATTGAACAAGTCATTAAAGGCTGATCCGATGAAATGTACTTATTTTCTGAATTTCGGTTTTTTTGTATCACCTATAATATTAAGTCCGCCATTATAGCTTATGTGCATAAAAAAATTTAAATGTATAAAAATTATTTAAAAATTCTAAATTTTGTCAGTGATCTTACACTGATTTAGTTATGGGTGTTTCCTACTAGATGGCGTTAAAATATGAAAAAGTATCTATTATCAAACCGGTCGACTTTGCCCATTTCCAAAGTTGTTTTATGTCCCTCCCTGTTTTGTTCTCGCACGCGCGAGGGCCCGGGGTCCGCCTTGACCATGATCTGAATCCTGGGATTTGGCCGATCTGAAATCAATAATAATGTCTATAAACAAATCAGATATAAACAATAAAAGTCTTTGTAACGGAAATAATAAACGAAAATGATTCTGGACATAACTTCTGTCTTTTTTCTTTTCTGTTTACATACCCAACAACAATTGACTGTTGTTACAAATCTCTTTAAAAAGAGAAACATCAAAATAATAACAGAACGCAAGATACGCCATCTAGTATGACAATTGGAACTAAAATTTAATAAAAAAACATAGTAAATACCTATTGTTATGCTACCGTTGTAGTAGTAGCTCACAAATGTTAACTACGGATGCCAAATACTTATTTGTCAATTTATCTGTTATATGGTTTACGAGATTCGATATTTTAGGTTTTCGTCCTCCCATAAGGAATGTTCGTGCCTTAACGTTGTACTTGTATATGTTTAAGTATGTATTGTATGCGGTAAAGTTATTAGTATGGCTACGCGGTGTTGAATCGAAAGATTGCTATATCGCCATTCTGAAGCTTGATTGTGATAAACGTCAAACGCGAGAGATACATCGCTATCCGTGGCAGGTGCTGTCAACTCGAGTTAGTCCGTGGTGTTGTCGATGGTAAATAATAATAAAATAAATATTCTTGGACAAATACACGCAGCGCCATCTAGCCCCAAAGTAAGCAAAGCTTGTGTTATGAGTGTTAGATAATTGATAAATTACTTATTTCCTTTTTTTGTTAATATATACTTATCATACATACTACACCCAGATCCGTAACAGAAAATAAAATTCATCATCGACTAACTCTCTTCGACAGAACTTATTCTGATTGCGATGCATCGCTCGCCGTTGACGTTTTTCAAAATCAGGTAGCCGCCCTGCCGCTTAGTTTAAGCTTCGCTTGTACTGCCAAAACGCCAAAAAAATTACATCGCACGCGTTCAAATGTTATGCCGAAATAATGGTTGCGTTTTCTTCGATTAATCTTTCATTGACTAACGATGCGTTTACGTCGCGCTATGAAATTTAAACTCATATCTATATGTCCTAATTGAAGTTTGTAAGCCATCGCGCGAGCACAGGGGTGCGATCTTCGCGCTTTCGACAGCTTCTTAGGACCAAAAAGCAGATACAATAAAATTTGGATACAACGACTTCGTTTATAACGACTAAACGTATATTATAGCCACGACAAAGTATAAACTCATGGTTGGTTTCATAGTAAGGCTACTACTAGGGAAAGTTTATACTGATTCTACTGTACCATAATTTCCAATTATCAAAATGGAAATTGTAGCAAGTCGACTAATTCATAGTTCTGGACCGTTGTTTCCTTTAGATATATTAATGCAAATTTTGCATACAAGCATCATGATTTCGGCATAAGATAGTGGACGTCGCGCGACTCTCAGCGCTCTAGTCACGCGTCACCAAATCGTCACGAATCACGTTCGCACGCTCTGCTGTCACGAAGAGTGTACCGATTATCTCCCAATGCACCTATTACATTCCTAGGGTTTAATTCTCGCGATGTGATATCTCGAATTCGATTTTTCTAACCACATATCAACAACAATAATGACATTGAAATGTCTTTTGCAGCTAAATAATTTTTGTCAACTATCTTCGACAGTCATATGTTGTTGAAGATCAAAATCAGTAACGTTTTAATATAGTTTTTTTATTATAGAAAATGTCGAATTTGAGACGTCATAGCCCAAGAATCGCTCAACTGGACTCTTAACCACCAGTTCGTATTTGTTGTAATACCATCGCTGGGTGCCAATCAGCTCCCGAGGCTGTTCAACCAGTCTCAGGGTCGTGTGTGTACATAATTAATATTATATTATTTATCTCAGTTTTAAAAATGTGTTTTTTTTTTAACAAATATCTGTGTCGGCTCCAAACTTCCTAAGTAAAGGTATTTGTATGACACGGACTTTTGACATTGCTTGTGTCGTCATAATATGCTATGATCCACGTCTGATTTCCGTACAATCGTAGATTTGAAAGAGAGAGTCGGAAGTCACTCTCACACCCATCACGATTTCGAAGTTCATTAAATTAGTTGTTGTTTTCTGGTTGGAAGTCCTTGAAAATAAATTGTACGCACGGCAGTGTATCTTCAAGTTCTAACGGGAGATAGTCGGTCCCTCTGCTTGAGTTCATTTTTATAAGTCGGTTTCAAACCATAGTGAGCATTGATATAGCCATATTGTTATATTATTTTTTAATTTTAAATTAGTCATGGTCTTTTATCATCTGTTGTAGTGTCGGATTTATATGAATGCGCGTCGTTTTTATGTTATGATTGATGTATGTGATATGGTTTACCTTAGCGGTAACTGTCGTTGGAAAGTTGGTTACACTATGTTTAAAATCTATCTGTAAAACTAGACCAATAAAATAATTAAAACAAGTTAATTCCTAAATGTCGTATGTCATGAATAACATAATATTATTAATAAAGAATTATGTTAGACGGTTTATATTGGTGAAAGGACTTCGGTATTGTAATTTATGGAGAAAATCGTTGATATATTCGCTATTACCAAGGTCGCATGTTATTTTTAATGTATAAAAATATATTTGCCTGGCAATATTATTAGATAACGGAGCTTATTTCTAGTGCCTTTCCAAAGTATCAAGTATATTTGATCCATTTCGATTTCCAAAGATAATAAGGTGTTCCTCGAAAATAAGATAGAACTCCATGAGTTTTCAGGTACATGTGTGTTTATTTCATTGTCAAAAAGACTTAGTTGTTTTGTTGTTATACATAGTATGAAGTTGATTCTATCATTCCTCTAGTTTTATTTTCGTTTTATGTTTTACTAGATGTAATACTATAGTATAATATAGTTCGTTTTTTATAAATTTTATGTTTTAACGTTTTGACACTTTCCTATGTTAATAGAATATTAGAAGTAAAACAAACTATATCGAAAATTATGTGTATCTATTAATATATTAGAGTTTAAGAAGAATATATTCGTACATAAATAACGATATACAAAATGATATATTTGTCAGTAGTTTTTAATTAAATACTGAGATACTTACAGAGAATGCAATAGTTGTAGTTTTTAAAAAGATATACTTACTGTTGAGTTTTTGGTATTGTCGTGCGGGGTACCAAGGAGGATCCGCTTGCAGGATCAATATTGCGCTCATTACATTACGCTAAGTTCAGTCGTCTAAATTCAGATATAAAAAGCGTGACAGCAAATAAAAATGGAATGTATTGCTCATGAGATAAAGTCAATTTATGTATCACGCCTTTAGAAAAGCAGAGCGACGCGAATCATACATAATATATGTGATATAACAATGGACCTTATTCTATGAACAATACATTCCACTTTGATTTGCACTCACGCCTTTTGCTTCTGAATTTAGTCGTAATAAGCGCATATCATAGAAATAATTTCAGATGTGTGTCATCGATAACCTCGAATTGTTGGCTCTTTAGTACCCTGAGCGAACTGTTATGGCTACTTATGCGATTATACAGGTCGTGCCACAATTGCTCCAAAGCGAAAGAGTAGAATGTCATTGAACTCCTCACAATTATTCGGGTAACCAATGTCGAATTGCCCAATTTGAAGCAATCGATCTAATGGGGTTCTTATCCCGGCAGCCGTACAGCCGATCTCCGATAGTACGCCGCCATCTTGATGCACTTAAGTTGGAACCAATAGCAGCAAGCCATAGCAAGCGCTGTCTTGCTGCGATTGGTTGAAACTCAATTACATCAAAATGGCGGCGTACTATCGGAGAGGCGGTACCACTCCGGGTCTTTTTATATAAGTGCAATAAGTGCATTTCACCTTGGAACAACTCCCGTGGTACAACCTCATTGGTTATAATACATTGATCGCTTTTTACAGTGCCTTATAGTGAACTTGTAACTTGTACACAAGTGTATTAACGAAAATATTTATTTGGAAATTATCGTCGCTGCTTGTGACTTACCTTATTTGGCTGCATAAGAGAATGTACAGGAGTTATTTATTCTAGTGAGAGTACTCAAATATTAGCTTTGTTTTAGTAATAATTAGTAGTACCACAATATTTGGCTTTCGTATTTTGTAAAGATTGAAGAATGCTTTGCTTACAGTTGCGTAGTCGGAGGAAAAGCCGTCTTAATGTTTTACATACCTACATGAATAAATAAATAAATAAATCCCCATAAATAAATGAATGGAGGGACTACGAAACATGAGGGAACTCTTCTTCAATATTATTTCAAAGCCTGTTAAAGTAATGTTCGCGTATTTATATGCAATTGTAAAGTGCCAAGATAATTAAATTTTAAGGTTACCTTTCGTATTTTCAAAAACTTGGCTATGTTTTTCACTATTTTGTCGATAATGCTTGTAGGGAAGTGCAAATCGCGATTTACCCAAAGATATGTTTATTGTTTATTCGAGTTATAATGATGAAAGTATATATTTTTTTAAAGGAATACAGGATGTCGAATGATTAACGTTTTTAGTGCCTTGAAACTTAGTTTTTTTTGCGTTTTTTTTTTAAATATAACTTTAATTACAATACTTTGCGAATTTTTTTATTTTATTTCAAAGTGTCAATTTTGTTCTGTTGACTATTAAAATTTATCAATCAGTTTTATTAAAATTATTTCGAAAAAATATAGTAATAATATATCAGTAGACACCCTGTATTCCGCCATAGTGTAAGCCCGTTGTCATGCTGCGTCGTCTAATGCTGTTTTTGTTTTGTATATTCCGTGGAAACTTTTTATAATTAAAATGTATGGACTCAACAGTCTGTTGGCTTTTTTTTTGTTCATTCGCATATTGTGCTGAAGAATAGTGAAACGTGCACTTCCCTACGACATTTTTGTAGCAAACTCTTTTTGGAACTACCCACTTTTTTACCATCATGTCGACTCCATTTTTTTGTCAAGTGTCGTGTATTTTTTTTCTTTCATATTTTACCTTTATATTTATTTCACTATTGTTCGGCACATACATTTTTTACCCCCCGAAATTGAATTGTTTACTAAAAGGAAAAAAATTGTTGTTTCAATGTTGAAAGCAGAATGACCGACACTTGAATACGAAGGTAAGAAAATGTTATGTGCCTTACAATATTGAATTTATATTCCCATTTCTTATATTTTGAATAATTTATTTAAACGAATATGGAAGATTTTGGAGGATGAGGTAGGCTCTTTCATTTATATACTGTAGTAGTTAGTATTGTGTCATCTTGGCGTTAATGTCTTCTAACTTGTGTAGGTTTAATCACGATGTTTTCCCTCACCGTAAGAGCACTTAGTATCGTGTATATTACAGAAAAACATATCGCTTTAAATTTGTAATAATGTCTGCAGACATCATCTCTGAAACCTTTCACTTACCTACATACATGTACAGAGACATGTTTTAAGCCTATTACAATATTACATGTTCATCCGAACTACCCTTACGCGTCAATCTCTACCCTACACACAGTACCATACCCCACTAATCTGTGTACCACCCTCGCAGGCCACCCGACGTGCCTGCAATTTACTGCGAACATGATCGTCTCGGTTTGCAAGTACCGCTGGCAGTGCATCGAGTGCAAGTGTTGTTCGGTTTGCGGCACCAGCGATAATGATGTGAGTGGAATGCTTGAGCTTATGGTCTTATTCTTAAAAAATATTTGGCGTTTTACAAATCTATTTTAGCTAAAATATGTTTTATCATTTTCATTAAAATTCAATAATTCTGGTGATAGTCTAATAAAGTCCCGGCCACACTGGCGAAACAACACCCATCCAGGCCTACCTATCTAAAACTAAAGCCCAGCCTAGGCTCGTGGTCACATCTGTTCTTCGTTTAGTCTCAAAATGTGCAGTCCAAAACCACCCGGAAACACCGCACAGTCAGCAATATACCTGCTCTGTTCGTATAGTTTGATATCGTTGATAAATAAATATAATAAATATATTATTTACTTATAAATACATGATAGGTATATCGTGAAATATTATAATTATAATAAAATAATAAAAAATATAAGCGTCAACTCGTGAGTAGTAAGTATGTACAACATTTAGCGACATATATAGCGATATTTTGCAACTTTGACATTATGCAACCTGGCCATTTTACAACTTGGACATTTTGAGACTAAACGCTTTTCTTTTTGACGGATTGACGAGTATATTATTTCTGTGCTATTAGCGATTTACATCCCCGAAAACTTGTCTCAGCCAAAGTCTAGCTGTACATTTTACCCCACCATCCTCACACTCGAATCTCCACACCTCTCACCATCACCATACTCCAGCCTTCATACCTTATCGTAAACAGGACCAACTGCTGTTCTGCGACGACTGCGACCGCGGCTACCACATGTACTGTCTGGCGCCGCCGCTCGAGACGCCGCCCGAGGGCTCCTGGTCGTGCGCGCTCTGCCTCAAGGAGTTCCATGGGAAGTGAGGTGGTGTGGTGACTTGGAGAGGGGATAGCGAGGTATGTTGGTAATTGGGATGATGCGCCTTGGGCTGGGTACTCATCCTCACTACGTAGCTCTGCCTCAAGGAGTTTCCTGGGAAGTGAGCTGGTGTGGTGACTTGGAGAGGGGATAGCGAGGTATGTTGGTAATTGGGATGATGCGCCTTGGGCTGGGTACTCATCCTCACTACGTAGCTCTGCCTCAAGGAGTTCCCTGGGAAGTGAGGTGGTGTGGTGACTTGGAGAGGGGATAGCGAGGTAAGTTGGTAATTGGGATGATGCGCCTTGGGCTGGGTACTCATCCTCACTACGTAACTCTGCCTCAAGGAGTTCCATGGGAAGTGAGGTGTGGAAGGCTGGAGGGAGAGGAGAAGCGAGGTATGTTGGTAGTTCGGACGAAGCCCCATGGTCTGGGTGGGTACTCATCCTCACTACGTAGCTCTGCCTCAAGCAGTTCCATGGAAAGTGAGCTGGTGTGGTGACTTGGAGAGGGGATAGCGAGGTATGTTGGTAATTGGGATGATGCGCCTTGGGCTGGGTACTCATCCCCACTACGTAGCTCTGCCTCAAGGAGATCCATGGGAAGTGAGGTGGGGGGCTGGTGGGAAGGGGCAGCGAGGTATGTTGGTAATTCGGACGAAGCTAGCGCTAATAGATGAGATGTGATATGGCGAGCAAATGCTTGTGTGGTCTAATAAAAAAAAAGTCTACAGGGCGGCTCGGAAGTTAGGTGCGAGTGAAATTGTTTGTTGGGTTATTCAAATTATGTGTTTTTTGGTGGTTAACTTCACATGGACAATGAAATATTGATTTACAGTGTATAGAATGTAGAATTATGCATATTCACATTTATTCCCGGTTGTACTCATTGTCGTACCCAGTGCGTACATTCTCAGTGGGCAGGTGTAGGAGAGGTCTAGGGGAGGTGTAGGGCGGGTTATATTTTGGATCGTACTTATAGCACTTGCAGCTAACTTCCGACCGCCATAAAGATTGACGCGAGGTGTGCGGTCGAATCAGTTACCAAAGCTTATGGACGCTTGCCTATTTTAATGTAACTCGCGTGTTGGCGTCTTTCATTTTAAAACACACCTGACATAAAAAGCAGTCTCTTTTCGCTTCCTGCTGAATCGAATCGCCACTGCTTTCCCAAAATGATCCAGGACACATTATCAATTACAAATAAATTTACATAAATAAATAAAATATGTCATCAATCATCATCTCTGCCGTAGGACATCAATTGCTGGACATAAGCCACAACTTTTAATAGGCTAAAATCAGTGATATTTATTTAATTAATAACATGTATCTCTCTTTTTTCCAGATTGTAAAAATGGAAGGGCATTGCAGTGTGTATGGGTTTGAAGTTGGATTGGTCCCGACCACGGGCCCTGTGGTACCAAGCGTGTAATATTACATTGGTTCTCAATACATATAATGTTGCCATAGCATAGGATTACCAAGGACTGAGTTTTGGCTTGGAACGTTAAAATTTTCCAAAGGATTTCAAATCCAAATTCTGAGAATTCGATGTACTTATATGTAGGGAAAATAATGTAATTTAATTATATATTTAAGATAGGTGTGGCGCAAAATTCAGTAGGCTCAGGTAAAGGTGTGGTTGCTGTACTACCAATTTCCATGCCTAGTTGAAGGCAAGCGAAAATGTATTTTCGCAAGACGCCCCATGCAAATTCAGCTTTCTGTGTGCTGATATTAACTTGAATATCGTACGTTTTCAATTGACTTACGAGTACTTACGACCTATGAAAATGTCTCTTATCATAGCTGTCTCATAATTTGTGTTAAAAACAATCAAAATTTAGGAACTTTGGGCCGTCACGGCATGACTCTCACACCGCGCTTCTATACCGAACGAATCTACTGACTTAGTGCTAAACCTATACTAAAAATTCTCATTTTATATGCGGATTACTGTAACAATTCAGTCACAAGCCAAAGCCCGGCCTAAATACTACTTAAAATGTTCTGTTAACTGCATAAAAAATACTGATTATCATTTCTACCTCTACCGGTGCTTGCTTTTAGATATCTTTTCCATTTATTAATATTGAATAGCTTATTTTTACGCGCTTTACGTCAGGCTCGTTTCATCAATTCATTCAATAGGATACTGGCATAGCGTTTTTTAAATGGAAAATTCTGTCGTTTTTAGCGGAAATTGTTTAAAACTATTGTTCGTTTGAAAGTTTTAGTTTCATCGCTTCGGAGGTATCACCATTATAGCACCAGGGGTCCGCTCGAATCCACGCGAGTGCTCGCCTTCTAATGCCTGTATTTTCTATCTCAATCAACTTAGGACGAGAGTGAACGAGATAGGTAGCGCACGCGCTCGCGTGGTAGCGAGGGATTCAAAAATAGAGCCCCAGCCTGCGTAGCAAGGTCGTTCGAGATATAAGTTCCTATCTCGCTTACTTCATCGCAAATCTTACTTCACGCGCGAGATAACTCGAGCTAATCTCGCGCGTAAGAAAGCCCGCAATGCTTTGGGTGCAGGTCTCATTGTCGTAAGTCTTTTTAGTCGTCAACGACATATTATGACTGGTTTTCAATAATGTCCGCTATGAAAGTCGTTTTCATGTGAATCTACAATCTAGCCCCAGTGTTGCTAATGTCTATACTATAGACGATAGGCGTTGGTATCCATTTTACATCACGTGGACCGCTTGCCTGTTTACCAGCATATGACATTTAAAAATCAGAATGTTTTTTGCCAACATACTTTCTTACTCGGGCATACTTTCCCAACATCAATGGTACTTTTAAACAATATAATTAAAAAATGTTTCTAATCCAAATAAGTGTTTTAGATAAGTCGAAAGATAATAAATCAAAAAGAAACCAAATGTCAAACATTTGATGCGTGATTTATTCTTATTTTTGTAGTAGTGCGCTTTTATCTCTTGTTGCTGATAAATTCGATTACGTATAAGCATTCCAAAGGTTTGGCAAATTAGTAGCTAATGCTTATTAAATACGGTCGAAATTCGAGTGTAATGGGATAGGAAAGTGAGAAGTAGTGGCGCCACCAGCGACTGTACCCAAAATCTATTAATTGGTTGACTATTAGGTAATACAGGTTGACAGGTGTCAAAATAACAGATTTTGAATACAGTGGTAGTGAAATTAGCTTAGTATGCCTCTGAATAGAACGATCAGGGTTTGTGATATCAAAGAAAAATATTGTATACAATGATAAACTTCTAACAGCTTGCGTTATGACGGTCGCTACTACCACACGCGTCACATAATTCGTCCTGCTTTCATGTGACGCTGCTGCCTTTTCATCGTTGATATTGTTGAAGTATTTCAAATTAACGTGTGTGTATGAAGGGGACGAATCTCGCGCTGTGACATCTTCATTTTGACATTTTCTCAAGCCAAAAAACTAAATTAAAATTTCCTTGAAATTGATCTTCGACATTATACGATTGTCGTAGTTGAGAAAATATGTAATGTCAATTACAATCAAAACTGTAATGTCAATGTCATGGAGATATGTAGCTAGAAAAAAATATATATTTCGAGATGTCACAGCGCGAAAATTAGGCTCCTGACAATATGATGAACATGGGCGTTTACGCCGATGTCTGAGATACCATGCGTTATACCGCCAGTTACCCCAATATTGCATAACGCAATATCCTACTTCTGTCTCAACGTTATTAACGCAGCAGTGTGCATGACCGCACGCGTTCTGTAAAATGTACTTAAAGCTCATATTGCATTAACACTTGCTTTAATATAGGACTTTAAAAGTTTACAAGCATTTAATAATAAAGCTCTTACGTAATATTAGTCATATTGTTATTGCTAAGACTGACTATTAATTTGCCAAACTGCTCAATCGTTCATTGTAAAATACTGTCATGTTTCATATAGAATAAATACAGTAAGTAATAAATGTTTGTTCGTAACAATAAGGATCCATCGATTATCTATCGGATTAGGCGCAAAATGCCACATTCGCAAAAAGACGCTTTGGATTTCGCAAAATGTCACAATTTCTAAATGACCTTATTCTCAAAACGTCCTATCTCAAAGTGGCACATTCTCGAAATGTCACATCTTATACTTTGGCAAAATGAAGCTAGTCGATTGATGTGATACTTAAGACATTTAGCTAATGTAGCATTTTGCGAATATGGCATTTTGCGTCAAGGTGTCATTTTGCGAATGTGGCACTATGCGCCTAATCCTGATCTATCTAGGGAAGAAAAGCACTTGATATAATAGACTAACTATGGGAAGGGACAGAACTCCTCTGATGATCGAATCTTAATATAACTGCTTCAATAACTGGTAATACTTCTGTATAAGTACAGATGTCATAATATCTGTACTTATGACATCATATTATGACATTATACAGGGTCCGTCACTCGAATTTTTATGTTACAAAATCCTTTCAATAGTTCACGTTTAATCTGCAATCTCCCATACCGCAAGCACCTCCACAATTAAGAGCTAGAGTTGTAGTATACAGAAATTCCTTACCTACTGAGATACTGACCCTTTTCGGTTCTTAAAGACAAGATGTCAAGAGGAGTTCTGTCCCATAAACAGATTATTAGAAAATAATATTGAGATTTCTAATGTCAATTAGAAGCATTGTCCCCTAAACATACGAAAGGCTTACTTCCATATTTTTTATTTGATATGTGTATATTTTTTTGTATTTTTTACATAATTGACGAACCTAGTGACGTAATAATGGAGATAAACGGACGGAGTAAAGGAAATGTGATGAATATGAAACTTGATGAAGTGATCAATTTATGAAATGAATGAACAATATTTTTCGTAATCTAAGAACAATATTTTTTTTTCGTATTGACTACGATGTAATTTTAAGTTATTTTTTTGTGATGTGGGATTTCACTTTATCTTTCGGGAGAGTGGCGTTATTATGGTCTTATAATTGTCATATTACAGTCTTTTGCATATCACGCAAGCCATACGCCAAGAAAGTATTTGATATTCATTTCCAGTGCTGTAACTGATAATAAAGGTGGCATTTAAGTCTTTATAGTAATATGACCGGAAGCCGCAGCGTGGGTAGGCCTCCCATAAGGTGGACCGACGACCTGGTAAAGGTCGCAGGTACCAGTTGGATGCGGAAGGCTCAGGACTGGCCTTCGTGGAGATCTCTGGGGGAGGCCTATGCGCAGCATAGTCATCAGTCTTTCGGCTGATATGATGATGATGATGATGATGATGATGAGTAATATGACTAGCTCAAACAAATGGTGTGGCACCAATAACGTCCCCCCATATTTTTCGTGCTTTTATTTTGTACATTTTCCTGGTGGTTTTTTCTACATTTTGTAGAGACTTACGTAACATAAAGTAAAATTGGTAAGTGAAGCTGTGATCGTTCAGTCTAGGAGGTTGTGATGGATTTAAATAATGTGGGGTTTATGTATTGATTCATTTTTTTTGTAATTTACTTAGTTATTTTTTCGTGTACCTTAAAGGTGAAATATATAAAGGGCATATGATGTGAATGCTCTCTATAGATTTTGGCCTAAGTAGTTGTATTTGTGAGAATGCTCGGTCGTTCTGTTCCAACCGATATTTTGTCTAGTCGTAGTCATTATTGAAGAAAAATCGTGAAGTAACTTGTGAATAAATAATCACTAAAATTCGACAATTATAACATGGATTGAGCACCACACGGCAACACTATCCTTTTCGATTCAAATTTTCAAAATTAAATTTGTTACGGTCAGCTGCAGAGTACATAGACCCCTTTCCTCATACATTTAATGTACGCTACTTCTCTCTGCAACTGACTGTACTGTATCCCATACTTACGCACTATCGTTATTGCAAGCCACGAGTTCATTCTCACTAATACAAGTTTAGCATTAGCTATGAATCCGAATTTTTCGCTTTAATACAAGGTCGATCAAATTTCTCGCCAATAATAGGGGTTTCAGGATTGAGGATGGCATTGTTTAATCCTGCATCTCACTCACATCTGTGTAAGAATACGAGAACAAGGGAGACAGATATAAGATGCCGTTTTCAATTTTTCTCTCAGGATTGTAAAATAGAATACAGATTAGTTTAAGCGTTCTTGGCGAAAATACTTCATGAATTGTCGCCATAGGACACCATTTGATGTTATAGTAGGGGATTTAGATATACCATGCTGTAAACATATTGTAACAATCGAGAACAAGTGGTAATATTTACCTAATTTATTTGTAAAATGAAATGAATCAATTGAAAATCAAATGGCGTCTAACTGTTGCATCGGTGTACCTGTAAAAATGGCTTACCTGTAAACAATGAAATTCATTAGTTATCGTTTTTATTGTATTTTAATTAAATCCATCCTAAGTGTCATACTAAATGTGGTGACGTATTAAAATAAAATGATAATATGTATAGATATCGTTGTTTCATTTTATGGTAAGTAAGTAACGATGACTGTTTTCCGAGTTATGTATGACCATTAGTTGAATGCTAACCGATGCTCTTACAGTGAGGGTAAACAGCGCGATGAAACCTGCACATTCAGGCGACTGAATGTGTAACCATGATCCAAACAAGTCAGGTTGCCCTGGTAGCAGGGTCACGGAGGTCTGATGGCAGACGCTCCACTGATCAGCCAAATCCTAGATCATGGTCAAGGCGAAAACCGGCACCTCGTGCGCGAGAGCACAACAAGGACATTAACACCAAGATGATGGTGTTTAAAAGTATTCTATGTTTCTCTATGATGGGGAGATTAGTCAATCAATTACTTGTGGTAAAGTCGCTTGTGGTAAATTCTAAGGGCGCCCCTTAGAATAGTTATTAGTTTTCCTGCTCATTAGCCAAGGCGAGTGATGCCGTCTAAAATGAACGCTGTGTAGTGTAAACGTTGGCACAAATTAGAAAAAACTTACATTGGCCTGTAGGGCCGACAAGCGTCGGAGAGGCTATACAAGTCAATTATGTGCAATTTGTACTACATAGATATATAGTGGGTATGAGCTCCCTTCCGAAATCTTTCCTCTGCACAACATGGGGTTTTTCAAAAGGCATGTCTACAGGCAGGCACCACATTCGCTTCCTTTAGAATGCAGATGTCCTCGACGACAGTGGCCACTTTTCGTCAGGTGGTCCGTCCGTGTGCCTCCCAAGGCAATAATAAAAGTGGAGATTCGATAGTTACCTACTGGAAAATAACTGCTTCGAGTGAAGTGACCAGAGCAATTTTCTCAGATTCCGTTTTCACGTTTTGAGTAAGTTCTTTTAAAAATTGAATAAGAGAAACAGTGAGCAGTGTATACCAGGTGTCGGCGGTAAATGCAGCGGCTAGTTTCGGCTTCGTATTTAGTCACACGCGTGCGACAGAGACGACGCTCTACAAAGCCGAACTGGATGATGTGCATTATTTACCGGCGAGCTGATTCTGTCAGCGTCCTTTCATATGAGCGTCTCTGTCTATGAGGGGCCATTGACAATACGATCCCAACCGTACCTACGCAGGGCAAGCAATCCGCGAGTTGACTAAATGTCAACTCTATGATTTATCAAAACGGATAACTATTACGATTAGGAACGGGAAAGTTTGATACATTGGACTATGACGTCGATGTATTTTATACAATTTTGTTATATAGTTCTAAGGTATTTGATGCAATAAAGAGTTTACATACATACATACGTCATTGTACAAGTGCATCAAATTATGTGCTCATTTTTTGTCATTTGTGCTTCCTACTTTAAAAATATAATTTTACGATTTCTTCTATTTTCTTGTACTGAAGTTAGGTTTTACCTACTAGTGACCTGGTATCATAATTTATATTTAAACTAATCATTTCCCCAATTATCAGCCCGTTTCTGTTCACTACTGCCGCAAAATATAAATAAAAATTGCTCGTGAAGCTGGAGTACCCCGTACTTGGTAACAAGGAACTCGGGAAGGGGATTAAGGCACTGTCACTTTTATTTACTTACATCTTTTAAACGCCGCCGCGCCGCCCATTTATTTTTTCTTTTCCGACCATTGCTTGACTTTTGATCCATGCAATCAACGTTACGGAATTCCATGGTGGCCTGTCACACCGTTCAGTTCCTTTTTTAGGGCTCCGTACGCCCGTAGTACTGTCCGTAGTTTACGAACAGACAGAATGTCCGGAATTTTTTTCCATTTGGCAAAATAACCCGGGGTTACATTGAATAGAAGTAAATAACAGACTGTACATACATTTATTTATTTATTTATCAGAACAATTTACTACTTTGTATTGTCATCAAACCAGCTGTTTTGGCATTAACATCGTACGAATATTGTCTAATTTCTAACATTGCACGTTATCAAGTGTTTAAATTGACTAAACTACAACGAAAATCTTATTAAAGACTATATAATAATAATAATAATTTAGGCATTCTCTAAATTATTCAACAGACATAATTTAAGTGTAAAAAGAATGTAAAGTTAGGTAACAAATTAGTAATTCAAGATCAAGGAAATAAAGTACCTTAAGGTAAATCACTGGTTTAAAAACATTTATGTTATAAAGTACTTAAATTCTCACAATACAAAAGTAACAAAAATAGTAACGAATAATAAATTTAATAAATAATAAAATATAACATAACAAAGTTTTGGAAAATATAATAGCGGATAATATTAAGTTAATAATTTTTGTAAAGAGTTTTTAAGTAAAAATGTTACGATTTTGAAACATAACACGACTCAATAATAAAAAAATATATAATATTATATTATTTAATTTGGAACTTTGCTAGATAGTACCCTCAGTACTAACAATTTCTTCTCCACTAAAAATCACAAATACAATAGTGTATGATTTTAAATAATTACCTACTGAGTTATATTCTAAAAAAACAACAAGGAAACTGTGTTCAAACATTTTTAAGAGAATGCTCAGTGATGTGGTTTAGTTATAAAATAATAATATAATATAATATAATTAATAACAATAATATAAGTAATAATAAAATAGGTAATAATTATCAGCGGTCATGATTGGACGTCATGGTTTTGCATAGGCACTTATATATTACAAAGATAGTCCTACATTAAAAGTCCGACCTATTAATTTATCAAAAATATACCTACTTTAAGATTATATTTTATTCCAATATTATGTTGCCTTATTATAACATAATGTAATATGAACTTAATAAACAAAACACTTCATATTCTTGAAGCACAATGTCTTGTGACAATTTAGCATAAATAAATACCTAGTATCTTATTTTATATTTTTTTATTTTACACGTTTGGAAGACGTTAGATTTTGTTGTTTACCGTAAATGTCTATAATTACAACTATTATGCCAATAATAAAATTAACAAATAGACTAACATTATAAACTTCACGATGCTTATAAAGATACATGATTTTATAGAAAAATGATATTAAGATCACATGATCTCAAAATTTTTCGAAATAGTAGTTACAACAGTACAAGTGATCTTATTGAAGATGTAGTGACTTTCAACGTATTAGTGACCTTTGGCGTAACTGTCACTGTACAAATAAATACAACTGTACGACGTAATCGTCAGAATGTGGAATGCGTCGTGAGGACAACTTCCTAAATAAAACAATATTAATGGGTAGAATTATGATAAATGACAATTTTGAGCAAATATTTACGTCCGAAAACAGGGAGGGTAACGGAAGGAAATTCGTTTACAATACTACCTCTTTCGGGGTTCTGCTAGTAGGTAGATACATCGGATTATTACGAAGCGGCCTTTACCGGGATTTAACGTCAATATTTTTGTCATAGGATTATTATGTGAATAGATACTGTGGCAATTGATATTTAAATTGAAATACATTTTAGGGCATATTATGCTTACTAATGTAATTTCAAGAATTGAAACGATATCGGTAATTTCGCTTACGCCACACGTTCACTTTATCACGATAGATAATGTGATAAAGCGAAGAGTATACTACTATGATGATGGTATACCTACGTGAATGACTAAGCCTACTAGGAATTAATATTGTTTCTTCCTGTAATAAAAGCTGTAGGGCTAATAGATTGATTTACCTATCTCGAAACAATCGAAAGCAATAACATAATAATAATTCTAATTTAATTAGATTTCTCTTTAAATACGCTATAGTATAGTTACCTAACAATAACTTCATGACGTAAGCTTCTTATATTGTCTAAGTGCAAGCCGATCGTGATATCAATCTACTGGCCTTCGCAACTCGGGCAAGATTCATCGTACCGAAAACAAACTTTGTGAACCAAGACCGGCTTGCTATACGACTTAACACTAAATTGAGCACAATAATTAAATCTAACAATCATTGACTAAAGTGATTACTGAAAGGTAAATTTTTAGTAGCCACTTATGCAGTGATTTCTAAAAATAACGTCGACACATTCTTTAAATTCTTCAAAAACTTCAAAATATCAATCAATTTACTCAATGTTTGCTGACATATCACGAATTATTCTTAACAGTTATGGCATATGTTATCTGATTTTATCGCTGGCTCTAAGCATAATATTACTAGTTGAGCGTTCACTTACATTCTACACAACTAATAGTGAATGACCGTAAAACATAAGTATATTTGGTTTATTCTCTAAAAGTAAGTAACAAACAGCACCTTCATATCACTGCAATACACGTTCGTTGTCATTATTTATGAGATGACGTTAAATTAACATGACATTATATTTTTAATTATTGTTTAAGTAAAATATTTAGAGATTGTTCTACTTTCAATCTAATTTATAATAAATTTTACTACAACATTTAACTTTATTTAAACGATTCAAAACAATAACTAATGTATCAAAATATAAAAATAAAATATACATAATATTATTAGATTCGTTCT
The DNA here is from genome assembly GCA_907269095.1 of Blastobasis adustella. Lineage (NCBI taxonomy): Eukaryota > Metazoa > Arthropoda > Insecta > Lepidoptera > Blastobasidae > Blastobasis > Blastobasis adustella. The sequence continues at coordinate 9,475,114 of OU026132.1, forward strand.
AAAATATCAGAAAGATCAACAAACCAAATAAACAAACAATCTATCACAATATAGATTTTATTTGAGAAATAAAAATTTGTAACTGTGGCGATTTTTATTTGTAAATAATTTAGGTATATTGTGTCGTCCATGTTATTTACAAATTACGCCACTTCGTTTCTGGCAAGTTTTAGTGATGATTTTATTAATATTCACTTAATTTTTTGTACCTAACAAACAAACCTTTACGAATAAGTTTGGCGCAAGTATAGAGAAAATAATACTCAATCAAATTTTCGTTCTAAACGACAAAACACATAGAAAATTAGAATAAAATATCGTTTTTTGTATTCACGTTATGTGCGCCAAGCTTATTCGTGGGCGAACGATTTTTATCGTCTAATTTTAGCTACTACTTTAAAAGTAGTGTCTAACGAATACTATCTAGGGTCATGTGAGAAGTGTAGCCGTCAGTTGACCATATAGATGGGCCATTCGGGGCACGCTGTAGGCGGTGCGAGGGGCAGCGGGGAACCTGCTCCAACCGGTACCACCTCTGGCAACTAGAAATATGGGTGTAAGTTAAGAAAAATTATAAATAAAAAAAAATCGAGAGTGGAACGATTACATTATTGAAAGATTTTAGGGACTAATGCAAAAACAGAGTCACGAAAGACTATACCAATTCATTGCTTTGAAGTTTTGAAACGAAACCTTCTTGACTATTTGCAACTCCAATTCATTTAATTTAATAAAAATATTGTTTGTGGACTCAGTCCAGCCAGCCAGCAGGAGGAGCCAGTCTTTTACCATACAATTTAATCTGCTAAGCGCTAAGAAAATATACAATATACCCAAAGATGAATTCTTGGGGCCTAAGGTACAGAAAATAAACCCTTCTTCCAGCCAATTACTTTTATCATCACATCATCACAGCCCATAAAAGTCCACAGTAGGATTTAGGGCCTATCCCACGAAAGGAGACATTATTTCCATATAATCTCCCTTGGCAGGCGGGTTGGAAATCGCAGTGTAGGTAACGATGGAAACGCTGCAGCCCATTTTGCAGCCTGCGGAGACCTTACATTTTTGACTCGAAAACATTAGTCGCCTTGTACGACACCCCGAGTGTATGAGGTTGGTGCTATTCTACTCTGCCGGACATCAGACGGCCAAACGATGCACCAAACACCCTTTAAAAACAGGTTACCTTACAGCTACCATGACTAATGATGTGCTATTCATTTAGACTTTTCTTCTTAAAAGATAAAAATGATTTCCTTACCCAAAGTTCTTACCATAGTTTGTGGATGATGTGGGGGGTGGTAGTAGTGGGCGGGGGAGACCGGTGGTGTCGGGTAACCCCAGTAGACCAGCTGTGGAGGTGGCAGCGTCGGCCCCATCGGCGGTGGATAGTAGTATGTCAGGGGACCTGGTACGATGACGTTTAGTTACATGACTTTTTTGTGAAAGTAATTTTATGCTGGATGACGTTTTATAAGTTCAAATATTTGTTGTTCAAGTTCAGTTACGCTAGTAGGTGTTTGGGATGAGAAACTAAATTTTACCTAGTCTATTGAGTTTCTATTGATTGTTAAATATTTACTATTAAAAAAATGAAATATGAATAGCATTTTCCACTGATTGTTTAAACGAACATCATGCAGTTTGTTTGTTAGTCACACAGCAATTAAATATAACTTACACCTGCCTGTTCTTTTCCGAATAACTAAAAAAGTATCTACTGTATGAATTTCTCCTTAGTACAAAACTATAAAATCAGCCATATTTTATAGTTTAACCCAATTAAGAATGTCCCATTATTCTCATTCTTTATCTAAATAATGCAGAAATCCCAGATAAGATGTTATAATAAATATTGAATTAGTCGAGTGTTTTAATTAATTGATCCAAAATTGCTTAGCTGATTTTTGGTACAAAACAAGTGGTCAGATGCTGCAAAATGATATAATAAACTAGTTAATCAATTAAACAATTCATGGACCATGTTGTGCCGCCGGATACGATACAAGTATAGAAAGACATACACAATAATGTATTCATGTAGGTAGGTATAGGTAGGTAATTAAAAACATGATGACACTCACCAGGGCCTCAGAACGCATTAACAGTCCACCAAAGCAGTGCGCAACTTACACCAATACTCTGATATCGTTTGTTACACACGCCGCCGATGCCGCCAACCACCAAGCTAGTCTGCGGACTTTACCAAACTTATGCTTGCCTAGTATCCCTAGTACTTTTAGCACCACGTTTTGCTGCTCTAACTACTTGGTTTCAAGTGTATTTATTTATTTGTCTTACGGAAAATATAGTACCGTTAAGTTAGAGTACACTTTTAGCTAAAAGCTTAAGTTTATTTATTCCAAATAGTTGAAGCAGCAACAATAATAAATGCGATAAAAATCAAGAGTAAGAAAGAGCTTAAATAACACTGTGATCCCACAACAAATGATAGAAAATACTTACCCCTCCTTGTTACGATTAGGTTGGTGTGCCACAGACATTTTACCCGTTTTCTAATAGGGTACCTTAAACCCATGAGTTTTAAACCTTGTATTCATTCGAGCAGAATTATTCATTACGTCATCATACGCCGCGCGTCACTAAAGCACGTAGTGACGCTCAACGTAACGTAACATACGTCTTTTAACAAAGGGATTTTACGATGTTTTAATTACAATAATATGAAAGTAATTTCGTAATGAATACCAGGTGAATATTTTTCTAATAAAGCACAAAAACATTTTTTTCGCTACAACACACTAAGCATTGAAATTCAACCCATTTTACAAGTTGATAGTTTAATTCTGTCACCTAGAGTTCTCATGCATATTCTGAAGCTAATTCATGATATAATATGAATATGTAGAGCTGGGGCATTTGATAATTTAATAAGAAGATATAAATAGGAAGGTAATTATAAAATACAGGAAAAGTCCGCAGTAAGTAATACTTTACCTCAGCAATAAATGTTTATAGATAGGTAGATACTTAGTGCATATGCTACAAATACAGCATAGGTGATAGAAAATAGTAATTATGAGTGTAGTACTATGAAACGTGATATATAATAAGTGTAAGTAACATTAAATTATGTTCGATTGTGTTAGGTATGCCCCAGTCTGTAACATTACAAAGTGGTTTGAGTGAAGCTTTTATTTTGTGTATAAACCATTTTGAGAATATATGAATATAACGGTCGTTGGATTTCCGTTATTAGGTTCCAGATGCATTTGACAAGTCATAGTTAATAAGGCTGAGTGAGGAAAGGGACAAAGGACATGATTGTGCTATTTAATTAATTCCAATATAAAAATCATCTTGAGAAGGAAAGTTATACGTGGATTGGATATAAATGGAAGCACTTATACATCTTATCCATTCACTTTTATAATAGGTATATGTAGGTAATAATCAAAATAATTGATAAGGTACCTACTGCTTTTCATGGACTGCCCCATCACCATTCGATAAGAAATACTTGTGTACTGGTGCTACTTTTCCTATAGGTCCTTACACCATCCAATTACAACTCCAATAATAAACGTTCGCCAGATGGACCTCTTATTTTAATAGAATGAGACTTAAGGTAATGTTAGTAAGACGGACATAGATGTATGTAATTGTACGATCAGAATGCAAGCCATCGTGTGTTAGTTTCGTGTACACCCCTCCTTCACAAGATACATAATGCTACGACTATACCTTCAAGCTTTCATTACAACAGATAAATATAAAATAGCACAACCAACCACAAACCAGAGAAACTCGTAATTATGAACTAACACGTAAAATTATTGTTTTATTTGAAGTAGGTACGTTACGATCTATAATTAGCCAACTAAAATAATTATTATAATAAAAAAACTATATGATTCAAACAAGATGACATTAAACTAGGTATAAATGGATAATTTAGATTAGAGAGTAAAATTTACACCTAGTGAATAAGAGAATAACGCATTTGCTTTAATTTCGATTATAACTTTGAATCAAACATCGAATAATGTCCTCACACCACGTCCAACAGTCAAGACACACTTTATTTTTTTAATAGTCTAGTGCAGGACATTGTAATTAAATTTATACATTCCTGTGAATATGTTAATCCCCCAAATCACCATATATATCCATGAAGACACATCACAACCCACGTTTCGTTCCCCCACAATCGCAGTCCATTTTTTGATAAATACACCGTTTTAAATTTTAATGTGACAAGTATATCGATAGAACACACATAATTTACCGGATTCAAGTCAATGCCGTGCACTGGACGTAACGGTTTGAATTTCTAGAATGTATTATGCTGTTTCCTTGGAAGAAAACGTTAGACAACATAAGCGCAAAAGAGAAAGAGAGTGAAGCTTTGTGGCGATAAAGTGTGTTAATGACTGGAGGAACTATCGATTGCCCCTGACCAGGAAGAGATACAGTGCCATGGCTTCAAATTGAATTTAAATGAACTCATTGAACCACCAAGTTATTTAAAACAACCACAAATTTAAATTTTAAATAAATATAAATCTAAAAGCAGGTATCTAAAACCATAGCACCAGGTATAAAGCTATTCACCGTACAATTTGTATGTGACAGTAACATACAGAGGGACTGTATGGAAGTTTTGTATCCGAGCCGATTGTGCTCTGGAAAACGCAGTTCAACTAAAAGTAGGCGAAAGAATAGCGAATACACGTCTACATTTTACAGCTCACCAATTACGTCACACCTAAAGGAAGTGAAAGGGTAATAAGTGATTATGCTTGGATTGTTAATATTATTGTTTGCGAAGTGATTGTGTCAGGATAGGATGGGCCATATTTGCCGTTGATACACAAGGATAATAAGAACTAGGAATAAGCGTGACATAATTAATGGAAACCCTTTACCTAGTAAATTTTAACGAATTCAGTGCTGCCTTTGACGACATCGGTGCGACTACAGTCGTAGTCCTTCCCTTCCAGCGACAAAAGATCAGCCATGCAAATCCTGTGTCCTTGACAAGCGGACCATGCTACACCCACATATAACTTATTCGGAAACTTAAACGGAATGGTTCTTTTCATATATTTAAAAATAGTATTGGTGCAACACTTACCGTTCGGCGGACACCATGCGACTTTCCACAACACAACCAATCGGATACACCATATTACAATAGATCTTATTACCAGTAATGAACAGTTTTGCATTACAAATTAGGCTAAATATTATATTATATGTAACTTCAACGGTTCGTGCAGCTGAGATCGTATTCTGTTACGGAATCGTCAAAGTTACTAATGCCAAGTTCATACCAAACACAATGCGACAATTCTGCACATCTCCTGGGGCCTAATTCTCGCACTATGATATCTCGAATTCGACATTTTTTCTAGCAACATATCTCCATTAATAATGACATTGCAATGTTTATTGCAGTCAAAAAATAATTTCGCAACTATCTTCAAAAGTCATATATTGTCAAAGATGGTTAGTGACGTTTTAATACAGTTTTTTGGCTAAAGAAAATGTCGAATTTGAGATGTCGCAGTGCGATAATCTCCCCCCGTAACGAGCCTGAGTAGTTAATTGTGGTTGGTACTTGTTTATAGTAAAGTAAAATTAAGAGAATGACAGAACAAAAAGATTAGCCATTACACCGGTGTACTTGTGACTAAAGCCCCCATACCTATTGTGTTTATCTTACGGGACGATGGTAACCATACATGATGACATTAAATTTATTGGGGCTCTCTAAAAATAATCCATTGTACATATTCACCCAATTGTGGACATATTTTCAAACAATACCATACTTTAGTGGTGCCTTTATGGGTACAGATATAGTCAATGAATGCCTAGATTGGAATGGTCATTGATTGAAAGTATGTCCTAAACCTGTTATAAGTAATTCAAAGACATGGCTACGCTATGTGGTGTGAGGTAAAACGATGACATAAAAGCTAGATGGAAATATATGCGTTCAAAATGTTAGATGGTGACTTTGTATAAGTACATGGGAGGGAATGTTCTAGGAATGGTGGCAGGAATTCAACCGATGCCGACGAAATAACATTGAAATAAATAAGTAAATATTGTACAAATTCTAAATTTCAATATAAACGCGACGCATCAGTTCCGACTCAAAATCAATTCATTTGCATTTAAATATAGTATTTTTACTACAAATAATGTTGTTTTGTAAAATACTTATATGCCTATAAAAAGGTAAAACGTGTAAACTAACACAAAAAGTGCATTGTACTCGAAAAACAAAACAGACGCTTAAGTACTTATGATTAATAATAATAATAATTATAACCGAGAGGCACGGCACCTCAGCCGTCTCAGACTTTAGATCAGCCTTCGATATATTGGCAAAAACTCGTCTTTACATGGAATGTCTACATTAAAAAATCACAACGTTAATGATCACACGATGTCATTTATGAGCTTTATACAAACTAAGCTGCTACTTGTCATTTATAAACAACAACCTCTGGTATACTTAGTAAATCAATAAGATTTCAACAATATAAAAGTCAGTTATATTTTCAACAAGAACACTGATTTTTAAGTATAATAATAATAATAAGAAATTTACCTACTAAAAAGCTGCAACATCAACTGCCTACGTACTACCTATTCAAACTAATTAAATATACGCTTATTTCATTTAATAAATTCTTAAAGACAGTACGACGCGATAATAAGATACGCCTACAAACGTAGTTAATAGCACTTTTATGTACGTCGCAAACCTCGTGACATTTAGCGTAGGGATGCGAACGTAGTGACACTCAGCGTAACGTTGCGAAGATAGTGACACTGAGCGTAATATTGCTAACGTAGTGACACTCAGCGTAACGTTGCGGACGTAGTGACACTGAGCGTAACGTTGCGAACGTAGTGACAGTGAGCGTAACGTTGCGAACGTATTGACACTCAGCGTGATGTTGCGAACGTAGTAACACTCAACGTAACGTTGCGAACGTCGTGTCACTCAGCATAACGTTGCGAACGTAGTGACACTCAGCGTAACGTTGCGAACGTAGTGACAGTGAGCGTAACGTTGCGAACGTCGTGTCACTCAGCATAACGTTGCGAACGTAGTAACACTCAGCGTAACGTTGCGAACGTCTTGACACTCAGCGTAATGTTATGTACGTAGTGACACTCATTGCCAACGTAACTCGGCGTAATTTATACGCATAGTGACCTTCAACGTAACTTTACAGACGCAGTGATCCTAAACGTAAATACATCGTACGTCGTGAAACAAATCGTTAGTGTGTCTAAGAACGTTCACGGACTAACCCTAGTCTAAATTCTAATATCAAAATAGATAGAAGGCACATTTTAATTTAACAGTTTCACAAACTTGTTTGAGCTTATTGTCATTTCATACCCTGTTCTTTTAAACGAACGACAACTGCGCAGTCTCAATAGTTCTACAGAAATCCGCACCGACCAATAGGTCGCTATTTACTAACCGTAAGTATAGTGTAGTACTTCTTAAGTACATTATGTAGAATATATTTTTACAATCTAATCACGAATGTTGAAGAAAATGCGTCTTTCATTATAAAAAAAATCAAATTCATAACATTGTACTGCTGGAAACAAGGACCGACGCTTAACGAAATCAATTTTTTTACTCATACACGCCAGCAGCCGTACCGCCGATCACTGATAGCACGCCGCCATTTTGCTACAACTTAGTGTGGACCAATCGCAGTAAGCCAGAGCCAGAGCTGTCTTGTTGCGATAGGTTTGAACTCAATTGATCAAAATGGCGGCGTACAATTGGCGATACCACTGCAGTTACGATCCGTTCAATTTCGATATCCGTGACCTAAACGCCGGGGTAGTACGGGTAGGTTGGGAACATGGACAGTGTAGGGAATGGGCTTTGCATGGCGCCTTGCATGGCGCCTTGCATGGCGCCTTGCATAGCCGCCGACAGGGCTCCATAGCCCGCTGGCAAGGCCGTAGGGATCGGCGGCAAAGCACCCGGATACGACGACAACATTTGCGACGTATTGGCATACGAGAAGATTGGTGTAGAAGTCGCGTACGACAACATAGGGAGAGACAACGCCGGGGAAGGAATTTGGGGGGCGTACGGTCGTTTCGCCGGGGACGGATCTGGCTGTGCGAAAGCCCGATCATAAGTACGTTTAGTCGGCATCTGTTGGTGTAAAAGTGGGAGGTATGGAACGCTTTGGCGATAAGGATGGGACGACATGACTGGGACTAAAGGGGGGCGCAGTGATGCGACAAGTAAGTCCTGTTGGCGGGCTAGAAGGCTTTGCTGGGCGATGTGCTGTGCCAGCAGGCGGGGCGCGGGCGCTTGGGGCGCTAACGTACCGGGGGATAGCACCTTGGGAGAGGTCGCTGGGGTCACGCCGCCGGTCAGTACTAGGCTCATGTCGTCGCCGCTGCACTGGAACACCTGTGGCGTCGGGGAATGAGAATCCATATAATCCATATAGTGGACGGTGTACAAATCAAATGTTGATAGAAAACTGCAAATCGATGTACAGGATAGCCGTTTGGCACACGAGTACTTTAGGTTAAAACAATAATTTTGAGCAGTAATTCTTTTGTTTCTTCTTTAGTTAGTTCAAATCTCACACAAAAAATTTATGACGTCTAAAAATATCCAGGGGAGCAGTATCCCCCATTAGAATATTTTTAAGAACTAATCTAAATAATTCTAAATAATTATTTTAACCTAAAATACCCGTGTATAACCTAAAATAAACGGCTATCCTATATATCGATTTACGTTTTTTTTATCGTAGCGCGGCCACTATTAGAAGGAGATGCAGGTCATATAAGGGGGATGCGAATGAGATATTTTTTTAATTGTTAGTGATAATATCTGGAACTCCCGAACAGTATATTAATAAAATAATAATCATCTTGGCGTTAATGTCCCGGTTGTGCTATCATGCACGAGGGCCCGGGGTCTGCCTGGACCACGATCCAGGATTTGGAAGAGCAGACAATTACATTGGAGCGAGTCCCATCTGACCTCCGTGACCGTGCTGCCAGGGGAACCAGATTGGATCATAGTTATACATAAATTTTTAATTCTTTTGGATTTGTATTTCGGCCGAATAAAGATTTGTCTATGTCTACATTCAGCTGTCTGAATGTGCAGGTTTGATCACGATGTTTTCCCTCACCGTAAGAGCATCAGTTAGCATTTAGCATTCAACTAAAGTATATAACTCGAAAAAAAGTCTGCAATGGGATTTGAACCGGATGCCTCTCGCTTATGAGTCGGATACCTTAACCACTCGGTAACCGACGCTCTACCGTGACTTTTTGCCTGATTAGTTCCAGTATCTCACCTCAATGTACCGCTGCTTCTTGCCAAAGGACATGTTGCGGTGGTGCTTCTGTTGTGCGCACAGGAACGCGCTCGCTTCGCTGTCCATTTGGATGAAAGCCTCGCCGCTCGGGTGGCCCTGTGACATTTCATAAGAAAATTAACTATGAATTAAACCACTTTTTGTACACTAGCTCCACTTTATATACAAATTAATATTCATCATTTCAATTTCTGTTCGGCCGAGAATTGAACCCGGGACCTCTGCGTGGCGTCCGGCATGTTAACCAACTGAACCACTCAGGTCGTCAAAGTTAGTACGAGCTTACCTGTGCATTGTAAACCATGTGCACGCCTTGCACCACTATGTTCTTGGCGAACTCGTCCAGGAACGCCAGGATGTGCTCCACCTGCGGATATCAGGGACACTTTATTTATTTAACCAATTATTGTACACAAGATTTCATCGTCCTAGCGCTTATCCCGGCCTCTGCCAGGGTCCGCTTTCCTACCCATACTTCTCCACTTCGCCCGGTCTGCGGCATCTCGTCTCGTCTCAACATCAGACTCAGCGATGTCAATCCATCCATTAATTATACACAAGATTGTTACAAAACTATATGACAGAATATATCAGACACAACAGGCCAACTTATTTCTTTCAGCAGGCCTACTTTATGTTGAGGCGACCGATTCTCTTCACCAGAGCCCCCTTATCTCACTCACAGCTCACAAATACCTGAGCCTCTTCTCCCTATCCTGTGTCTACATCTATTTCATGCTGTTCCGGTCCCCATCCCGCTCTCCGCCTCCCCATCCCACTCCCACTCAAATCTGAAATCGAAACCAAAGGAATGTGCGAAGATTCGATCTAATCTCGTTGACCCCTTTCCATCTTCGGGGCACCAGTGTAGTAGGTATACCAGCTGTTTTGGCTAGACCTTTTTAATACCTAAATGGAGCGCTTTACTTTTTAGAAGGGTGGGTTTAAGGTAGATGTATGCGAACGAAGTCGCGCCGAGTCCACTAGTTTACAACATAAAAAAAATATTCGCCATCTCACCTGAGTCTCATACGGTTACCCACGCAGCCGCACGCAGTCCTTGGCGGTGCCTGACTAGACACTATTTATCATATCAGCCGAAAGACGCCCCAGAGATCTCCACAAAGGCCGGTCCTGTGCCTTCCGCATCTGGTACTATAAGAACTCACCTGGGCCTCGTAAGGCAACCCCCTTAGCCGCACGCAGTCCTTGGCGGTGCCGGACGTGATGACGTGCTGCGGCATCAGGGACACCGGCAACAGGCCTTCGACGGGCGCGGGCGCGGCGGCCGGCGTGCTGGGCGCGCTGCTGCGGGTCTCTTGGGAGCGGTTTAGGACCTGAGAGGTGATGAGACACGCTTTAGTAACGTGAGAAAGGGCCCTGAGGCAACTGAATTTGACATAAAAAATCTTACGCTACTGTAATTTGGTAGACGTTATAGCTAGTGGCCAAAGTAGATGATGTAGTGTTAGGTTATCTAGTGTCAAATTCAGTTACCAACTGAGTTGGCCAATAGCCCCGCTCTGGTCTATGATCTGTCCAGACTGACTTTTTTGGTGAATAAACAGTACCCAAAATCACTACTTGCCGTATTAATCACGCTACGTACACTGTGTATGATGTCTTAAATTATATAAGAAACACAGAATGTGAATCGATTACAGTGAAGTTTTAATACAGATTTGTGGCGAGACAAAATGTCGAATTTGTGATGTCACAGTGCGAGAATAGACCCCCCTAGTCTATAACCAAAGTTAAGCAACGCTTGCAGAGTCCGGGAACTAGATGGGTCACCGTTTCGTACTTTAAGGCTAGTTGAACCCTTCCTCGACTAGAAAATAGACAGCAACGTTATTTGTTATACATTTGCGATCTCCCATATTAATGATAGGAAATTAACTCTGATTAAAGAAAAAACTTTTACGAAAAGTATTCTTCGCTGGTTAATACGCTCATACATTTTGCGAAAGAGTGGTGACGCGCACGTTTAGGTACCTATATTAACTTATTATTATATTTCATCACTATCAGTATTGAACTGCGACACAAATACTTTGTATTAGATACTTATTTGTTTATTTGATAAGCATTATATTCCAGTCAAACACACCTCAGCAAGAAATCGCTTTGGCTTACCTACACTACAAAAAAAGCGCTGATCGTTCTCTTAAGCGGCTGTATGTACTAAAGTAAACATAAGTGACATAGCTAGGTATCTGCGAGTAACATACCTATTTTACCGGCGGAAGATTGCCAATGCAATCAGAACTTACCGTCCACACTCAAGGGCAGGCTAGGACATAAAACGGCACGTTGGTAATGACACACGATACCCTGAACTGACATGGAGACACAAAATGGGCTCTTTTCAAATAATTTACCATAACGATCGTTTGTTTTAGCTACGTATACCATTGTGAGAGACTTAATGGGACTGGGTTGATGTTTTGTAGTACTTTAGTATCATATAAACTGTACCTATCCACTTAGAGCTACGTGACAGACCTACGTGTAATTTTCATTATTGTAAACGTACCTAAGTCAAAGTCATATATATTGAACTCAATCTAAACCTACTTTACTACCCTACTTATTAGATTGAAGGATTGTCAAACCGCAGTTATACGCATGAGGCGTTTCGTCATAGTCCTTACAATACTGTCTCACAGTGATAACGCTGAGGTTCTTGCATTTTGTTACCTACTAGGTACAAGAAAATGAAACTTAAGAGCATGAATCGTCAGTGTTTACGGCTTACCATCAGGTAGGCTGTCTACTCTTTTATCATTGTGATACAGGCCTAGTGTGAAGGATATAGAAACCTTTTCATCTGTAAGACTCGTTTGATGTACTGGAAACGTGTAACAACATAATATAACATAACTATGTATACTTAGCTAGATTTTTTCAATAAACTTTAATAAGTTTAAGTTTTTAATACAAATGTATTTATTGAGTGGCTTAAAAGAAGAACGAATATAAATATATATCGAGGTACTTTAAATAAAGTTTTACTAAAATTAAGCTAGAATAATGATACAAAGATATGTCTACAAGCCTTCTAGGTATATTTTAAGTTGTGCGTCTATATTAAAAGGTAGTAAGATACCTATTTCTGCATTTTGCAACTGCAGCTACATTATTAGCAATAAAAAACTGGAATTAGCAGTCGCGTTATCAAGTTCCCTTGCACAATTGGCAAATACTAAGTTCCAATCGGCTTAGAAATTAGTGTTACGCAATTTGCTTGGTGGAAATTAACATCGTATTTTCAGTCTGTACTTATCTGAATTAGGTACAGTTGAACAATGGCCGCTGCAGGTATGTGCAGAAACGACAGTTTTATTGTACCTACTGTTTTAGTATTCGTTATACTTATCTTTTATTTGTGACACAGCGTATTTCAACTCTGTACGCGAGAGGTTGTATATAACCAGTTGTTTTGGTATTTAGTTGTATAAATTATCATCCAGAAGACGACTCATGCTCAACACTCGAGTATTTAACCAGTTATTTAGGTATTTAGTTGTATAAATTATCACCCAGACGGACGTTAAAAGGTTTAAGTTACCTACCTAAACCTCAGTTTACATTACGAAGTTAAGAAATTAGACCGTCTATAGGCCAACGGCCTATTTGTTCGGGGTTTTTGATACAGTTAAGTAGTCAAACGGATTCTTCTACTACTACTAAATTCTATTGTTAGAGAACGGCCCTGGCCGGGTCCAGGGTACATGCCCGAATTACCCTTCATCGAAACAATCGTACGTAGAAATCACTGTTCTATGGAAAAGCTAAACAATTTTAGGTCGATAAATGGGTACATCGAGAGCTGGCTGGCCTTTGACATTCTAGTTTGAACATTTCCGACAGTACGGTCGCTATAAAAAGTGGGTAGGCACTTTAGCATTCGTGACGTGGTAGAGAAAGAACTTCGTGACCTACCATTTCTGTTCATTTGGGAATCTGGTATCGTTGCGAATCTGTCTTTATCAGAACAAAACTCAGTACTTTAAATCTACTGGCTATCAAAACCCTTCGGTCACCACTATAGATTATGGTTAAGTTGCAGCGATGTGAATGCGTTGTAGGGCTCGAACTACTGGGAAAAATCCTAATGGAATTGATAATCGGTGACTCCCTCATGGTACAACTACTGCCCAATTTTGCGAATGTACGTGAGACGAACTAGCTTAGACATACCCTGGGATTCTTCGCAACTCAACGACCCTACTGCCTATTTCACTTGGTTTTTTAACCTAGCACAGACTCATGCATCTCAATAAGGACTTATGCTGTTTATACAAAACTTAAAATATTATATATTGTTGCCTTTTTTGGGAGAAATAAACGTATTTTGTATTGTATTGTATTGTATTATATTAGGGTAATTTACATACCTGTTGCACTTCAGCCGTGGTCGACCTGAACAGCTCGATGTACCGAGCCCCAATCAGCTTCCGATGCCTCGACAGGGCTTTTGGAGAGTCATCTTCTTTCGCGAACAGGACAAACGCATCGCCTGTCGCGCGACCGTCAGCTCTACGCACGAAGAGCACGCCTTCCGAACCGTCTAGGACGTGGACTGGGTCTTCGCCCGTTGAAAAGAATTCCAGCTGGGGACAAGACAAGATAAGATGTAGAATTTAGGCTAACGTTCTTGAGTGGAGACCGCTAGTCGGCAAGGGCTGTGTAGGCTGCCCTTTGGCAGTGGAGTGACAGCCGCAGGATGCCCCTGGCATTGCATACGTCCATAGGCTGCGGTGACTGTTTACCATCAGGCAGGCCGTAAGCTTGTTTGCCACCTTAATGGTATAAAAAAATGTGCAGATGCACATAATCAGTTTCTGAACGCCCAACTGCTTCGAAATACATACAGTCTCTTGTGATATGCATCTTTCTCGGAAATCTTGTTGGGCTATCGACATGTTCTACTCCCTTGTGGACTATAACGTCACCGGGTACCTATGTACTTGACTATCACTTAGTAAGGTGAAGTTTTCACCATCGCAAAAGATTGGTCACCCTGGCGTTAATGTCCCGGTTATGCTCTCGCGCAACCATGATCCACGATTTGGCAAATAAGGTAATTACAGTGGAGCGACTGCCATTTAAACCTGACCAGGGTCCCTATTTTTTAATCGCTGGCATCTACGCGAGTGCTCGCCTTTTAATGTCTGTTTTTTCTATCTATAGCGTGGATGCAAGCGGTTCAACAATAGGACCCCAGATTGGATCATGTTTACACATTCAGTCGCTCGAATGTGCAGGTTTCATCACGATGTTTGCCGTCTATGGTTTAGTGTTCAAGTAATCTAAGTCAGAAAAGAGTTATTGGTACATGGCCTCACTGGGCTTCGAACCCTGTACCAGCCGGACTTCTTCACCATTAGGCCACCGACGCTCCTACATTGTAAAATATCTTTCCACAGCAACCTTATCAAATCCTATTTAAAAAGTCCCTCATACTCACCACTTGTTGCGGCGTGGCATCGTAAGGCAGTCCGCGCATGCGCACGATGACCTGCGCACCGCGCGACAGGAACGCGGCCGCCTCGCACGTGGCGCCGCCAGCCACCGACAGGAAATCCTCGCCGCTGGCGCGGTACACCTGTTGAGGGGTGGAGGAGGGGTAAAAGGAGGTAGTAAGGTCACCTGATGGGTGTAACTACGCCAATCCCAAAAGCATTTTGGAGACGAGCTGTGCAGTCTACCGGAGACAGTGAACTTTGAAAATTATAAAAAATCATCGTGTCAAATTGTTTTTTGCGTTCATTCCACTTTTGCTACGGACGACGAACTTCACCTTGTGATAAATACAATTGACACGCGATTTTCCGCCAATTTCTTTTTAAATCAATCAATCAATTAAAAAATATAACATTCGAAATTCAAACATTTATGAGCGACGAATTCTGGCGCTGTGACATCTCGAATTCGACATTTCTTTTTGCTACATATCTCCATTAAGAATGACATTGCAATAACGATTGCAGCCAAAAATATTTTCTTAACTATCTTAACGTATATTGTCCGAGATCAATTCCAGTGACATTTTAATTTATTGGCTAGAAAAATCTTGAATTCGAGATGTCACACGACAATCGCGGCCCAGAACTGTCAGTGTGCTCTATATACTATCCATACCTCGATGTACCGGTTCCCGATATGATGCTTATGCCGCTTGAGCGCCATGTCGCGGTGTTCCTGCGACACGAACCGGACCAGCGCCTCGCCGTTTCGTCGACCCTGGGGCGAGAGGCACAGCGCTACACCGCCCCTGATGGAGAAACGTCAACATCAGTATATGCTGTATGCATGTATGCTGCATGATGTGGCCACTTTTATGTATTGTAACACTTAGCTAAGGTTGTTAGTCATAATCAATGTTATGCTATATTACATATTTATCAGTATTTATATATCAATGTATAAATTGTTAGTGATACTTAATAAACAGAAAAGAAATCATCATCCGAGCGGTCAAGCTAAGCTTCTGCCAGGATCCGTTTCCTACTTTTATTTCTCTACCTCGCCCGGTCTTGGGCTTCCTTGCAGTGGTAAGGCCTTGACTCTCGCATCCGTCTGGACATTATCAGCGTCATCTCGCACAAGTGTATTTAGACCAGGGTTTCTCAAATTTGGGTAAGCGAATCCCTAGGGGTTCGCCATTCGACAGTAGCGGGTGCGACAAGATTTACGCAATGCTGGCTGTATGACCGGCAGGCACGTGCGCCATGCATGTTGGTGCAGTGCGGTTAATTTCCATTTTCCCTTAGCTACAGCAATAATAAAGGGATTTTCACACCTGGTCATTCATGATAATAACGAAATACAGAAATTAGCTTGATGCTAAGTGAGAATTAAAGATAAAATTTATCCAATTTGTTACAAAAAAAAACCATCATTAAAAGACATTTATTTTTAGCACTGTATTTGTCGCATTTTAATAAAATAAAAACCTTATTTTCTTCAACAGCTAATTTTTTTAGGCTGGCGGTGTTTCGCTGTCATCTGCAAACTTTGTCAGGGGTACGTGGAGCCATAAGTTTGAGAAACCCTAATTTAAACAAACACATTCGCTTTAATGATAAGAATGCTTTAAAGTTCAGATCAGGTGCTGTTGTGCTTTATGCACTGGGCAGACAGGCAGGTCCTCAGGCAGGTTCTTAAGAACAGGCCTTACTCCCCAGGTACATGGGAGCCCGATCACTCTACAGCTGATCGTACCACACTAATCCACCCTACATATTCGCTAACCAACTCACTTGGCAACATTGAGTCCGCGGAAGAACTTGGCGATATCCTGGTCGGACGATTGCCACGGCAGCCCGCGCGCTCTCACAATGCAGTTACCGTCGATATCATCGTCTTTTGAGCTGGAACAAGAGATACGTATGTAGGCTTGTTGTAGTAAGTATAGAAATAATATGTAACAGTCTTGCTTTTCGCATTCTGACTTCACTGAAGTCATGTGGGGAGGATTTTATTGTATCTAATCTCTACGATTGGGGATTAGCAAGGCGTTGAAGATAAATTTCACATCAATCACAAGAATCCCTTCTACATAATAATGCTCATCTTGGCGTCAAAATTTCGTGTCCACACGCGCGAGGGCCCGGGGTCCGCCTTACTATGATCCAGGATTTGGCAGATCAGGTAATTACAATGGAGCGACTGCCGTCTGACCTCCGTTATCCCGTTAACACGGGAATCTGGCCAGATAGGATCATGGTTACAGATTCAGTCGCCTGATGCGTAGGTTTTTTCACGATATTTTTTCCTTACCGTGATGAAACCTGCACATTCAGGCGACTGGATGTGTAACCATGGTCCAATCTGGTCAGGTTCCCCTGGTAGCAGGGTCATGGGGGTCAGATGGCAGTCGCTCCACTGTAATTACCTGACCTGCCAAATCCTGGATCATGGTCAAGGCGGACCCCGAGCCCTCGTTCTCGAGAGCACAACCGGGACATTAACGCCAAGATGATTTTTTTTTTTTTTTTTCCTTACCGTAAGAGCATCGGAACCTCCTCTGTATTCATGGAGAGAATTTCCCTAATATCTATGCTTTGCAGTACAATAGCCGAGTAATAATTCGAACTAATCTTAAGAAATGGACAGGGATGAGCACTTTCCCTTGGGCACCTACTTACAATACTGCCTGTCACGCGTGAAGATCATGGCAAAATCCTCCAAGAACGTGGAGGGTTCAGCAGTCTATTGTTACGGGCTCTTGAGTGTTTTATTCTTGGGAAATGAATGGAGTCAAATACATTTATGTCATTAGGCTGTTATTAACATAAACAAAGTGCATTGTGTAACTTTTATGTTCGAAGTACCTATAGAAAAGGAGCTCAGGTTTAATTTACATTAGTTCATTGTATTAACGTGTTCACGTGACGAAATAAACTAAGTAGTTAATAGGTAATACGCTTAGTTACAGTATACATTAGCTTGCTTATTTATACTGTAAGTTAATAGGTAAAACAATAATGCAATGTTGGCGTTCTCAGTCACTATATGTGTGATATAAATTTTGTACGCAATGCTAAGCCGATGTTTGAGTTTCAAAAATAGACAAGCTTTGAAAATTTACAGCAGCATCTAAACATGCTTAATTAAGTATAATATGGTAGGTATCTATCGAAGGTACGTTAGCGTATTAAATAAATAAAATAAATAAATAAACAAACTAGTGGACCCGACGGGACTTCGTTCGCGTAGCGTCCTACACCTACCCTATATCTGCTCTACATCTATCCTACATCTACTTTACGCCAATCTACACCTACTTTATCCCAAACTTCCCTGTTCTTCTTGCTTATAAACCTACCTCTTGAATCACTCTATTGTTGAAATCTGCATTCAAATCCGTTGCGAGTTTCAAAGATCTAAGCGTACATAAATGCATACATAGATATATAGGGACAGACGGCGGGAAGCAACTTTATTTTATAAGTTTAAAAGGTCTAAGCGTACATAAATAAATGCATACATAGATACAAAGGGACAGACGGTAGGAAGCGACTTTGTTTTATACTGTGTATAAATATGATCAAGTTCCTTAATTAATTGTGACAGCTTACATTAAAAAAAATATGAAACCCTCTTACTTGTGTTTAATCATTCCACTATCTATACCTAAATATTGAAATATTTTTTACATGTGAGGAAACACTTTTATAGCCCTATCTATCACTAAGTAATACTAATACTAATTGACACTAATAGATTTCACGAAAAGATAATCAGTCAGATGGTCAAGGAAAGTGATTCTTTTTATCTAAAAATTCACTTAGCTAGATAACTGCTGATAACTGATAAATTACGATATAAGCGGTTTAAATACTAATCGATAATTTACGATATTAAACTCGAAGTCAAGTCAAGTACTTTGAACTTTTTATGAGCCAACAAACTTTGTAGGTAATTTATTTTAACTAGTTGACAGCGCGCAACTTCGTTCCCTTTACCTACTTTACCCCTACTTACCAGCAACACCAGGGGCGCTACCAATGCGTAAGATACGTAATATCTAAGAAGTAAGATAAGTCGGTGGTGTAGGTACTCCACCAGGCGTATGTCAGGAGTATTCCTCAGGTTTGACTGTCTTAGCATTAGTGTTAAATTTACTGACTACCTACTTAAACTATCTCGAGTATAAAAACTAGTTACCCATTATACATCTCTAAAATCAATACCGACACCTATTTTCAATACACCTTGTTCAGGCCTTTTTTCGGTCGTAGACTTCAGTGTAAGCAGGTTAAAACTGATGACGAGTGGATTGTATTTTGAAATGAGTTTAAGGCCTTGGGCAAAGAGTTACAATGGTAATGAGAGGCTGCTGATCCTAGCGAAAGGTATTTAAATATTTGAATTTTGAATATGATTTGATGAGGGTTAATCAAAGGCAGTCGCAATGTACAGCCAAAGTTTGTACAAAATATATTTAAAAATTTAATTATTAATATAAAATAATAGTTTTACTAAGATCTGAATAAACCTAAGCTCCAAAATAATAAATAAGTAGGTATAGATTATCATTTTATACACAATTAGAAAAATAATCAGATCTTTTGAAATTAGGTTTAAAGATCCTAGATATGTAAATGAATCCGCTTTAGGACTTTAATATGTAACCGTAAAACTAGACGGTCACAGTTATCAAAGAAAAAACTGAAGACAACAAATATTTTCAGTTTTCAGCCGTGTCATGAATGAACACTCCGTACAGTACGTCTCTAGAGCCCTACAAAATAACTCTTATAAGTAACTAACAGCAATCAATTCTCCATGATTGACTATTCTGGCAACCGATCAATATTGAGCAAATTGTACCTAATCCCCAGCTGATAAGGTCTACAATCTCGAGAATCAAGCAATGCGCCGTTTATTTGTAACAATGGGCGCGCACCACGCATGCGCCACCGACCAAGATGAATAAGTCGTAAAACCTAACCACCGATATAAAATATTTATGAAAAAAAGAACCTGAAACGCAGTTTAGGTGCGCGTTATCTGGACTGCAGTGACGCTGTAACTTACATTGCCGTACTCGATCATTTTTCTTAAGCTACTAAATTGGCAGTGGTAAGTAATAAGTTTTAGGTAGAAACTGGAAGATGATGATATTTAGCGCCCAGTAGATTGTCCCAGAGACAATTTAAAAAAGAAATAGTTTAAATTTGCATAGACGAAATTAGAAGCTAATTATATTTTGCGCCCAGTAGATAATACTAGACGAAATTCGATGTTTTCTCAATTTCAAATAATAATTTTATGCAGACTGCGAAATTTTCTATAACTAGCATATTGACCGCTGACCGGACACTGTCAATCCTGAGTACCGCCGGACAATCAGGAGGACTTCGTCCACTTCTTGAACTTGCTTACTTCGTCAACTGACCTATTTCGTCAACTTTCCTACTTTGTCAACTTGCATATTTCGTCATCTGTCAGAATGGAGTGCCGCCTCCTTATTTATACCTCTTGCCAAATAAGAATGTTTGCGTTATTATGGTTTTAAAGCCTTTATGACGGAATACATGCGCTCTTCTGTGGCAACTGTTAGCTTCAAACAATGCCTTGATATATTTAATGTAGCTAAGTAAGTGAGGGACCGTACTTACTCATACATACATAAAGGTCACGCCTCTGTCCCATAGGTGGGGTAGGCAGAAACGATGGACCGCTACTTTGCTCTGTTCTGACACAAATCCCTAGCCTCGCCATCCCCACAACTCTTTTCAAACATCTCCTTTTATTCTTACCTCTTCAGACCCCAGTTTACAGACCATAGTTTACTAAAACTAAATTAAATCATTCGACACGTCCCGCGGGCCGGAATCCCAGCGGGCCGAGTTGTCTCATGTCTTCACTTCCCACACGTAACGACGTAACAAATAGGAAATTTCCCGGAACGAATATTCTCATAGCAATTACTTTAACATCTATTAACGGTCGTACTATCTCGCTGTCGACCCCGACCTCTGATATCTATTTATTTACAATATCTTTCCATACTGCGTGGTTTGGCGATGTCTATAATACCTACGTAGAAGGAGAGGGCAAATATGACACGGAATTGATAGATAACACGGAAATTGATTTAAATATAGTAATGTCTCTTTTAAGGCCCGAGTTTTTCCCTAGAGAGTACAACACATAGTTCTTCAAGGGGTGAAAAGGTTTTTACGGGGTCGGCAGCGTGTGGGTGATGCCCTTGGTATTGCAAACGTCCATAGGCTGCGGTGACTGCTTACCATCATGCAGGCCGTAAGCTTGTTTGCCACCTTAGTGGTATAAAAAAGGCCCTATAAACCTAAACTTTAATATATAAGTATAAATAGCAATCATACATTTCAGGAGCGTCAGGGGCCGGGGAGCGTCGGTGACCAATGTGCCTATACTAAAGTATTGTTTTTACTATGGTATTTATACCTAATTTCTTTTTGTAAAGGCTGTTCTCAAGTTTTGGCCATAAAAGTCGTATAGGGATAATCACCGCTACTGAACCGATTTAGAAAACTGCTTCAGTTAAAGAAAGATACATTCTTCCTGAGTCTCAGTGTACTTTATACTAAGGAAAAATAACAAAATCCCACAGGATAGTCGAATGTTAAGTTAATACCGCTGGTGACCGGTTTATTAAATAAGGTGTAACTTGGCAGCTAGGATTAACCTTATAACTCTTATGACAAATCACATCTGTTAATTTAGCATAAGGATAACCATAGTAGTTATATGGTTACCCTTATTTATTATTTACTAGTGGACTTGGTAGACCAAAGACAAGACGGTCCAACGACATAACTAAAGTGAGTTCCTGTCGATCAGGATAGAAGAAGCTGGGGGAGGCATATGTCCAAAGTTGGACGGAGAAGTCCTGGAGAAGAAGAGAGGGAGAGAGAGAGAGAGAGAGTACAACTTCATTCGCGTGGCGTTCTACCCCTAGCTTGTATCGCATTTTTAACATTAAGTCATATAGATACTGAAAAAAGGACACTAGGCCTTAAAAATGCTATATATAATTTTTATATGGGTAATTAAAGCTACCTTAATTAAGTTATTTTTCCAAAAGTCGGGCAACAAACTTAGAGTAAATTTTTAGTCCACCAGGCAGTATATCTCATCCGAGGTCAAAACGACGAAAGTTTTTTATCATAATATTTATTATTGTTCTTGACTGTGATACTGGCTGCGTGAATGCCGTGGCGACATGCGTGCGGCACGTCATAGATAGATTTAAGTTAAACGGTTAGGACGGTATGTCAAGGATCATATCTAACGATATATTGTAGCGGCAGACGGTTTTTGGACCAGTCACAAACTGGCCGTTTTTCAAACGTCTGCCGGACCTTGACCATAGAAATTTGAAAACCATAACCAGGCGACTTGGCCTACCCAAGTCGACTATCATCATCACATCATCACAGCCCGTAACAGTCAACTGCAGGACTTAGGGTCTCTCCCACGAAAGGGGAGGTTATTGCCATAATCTCCACGCTTGGCAGGCGGGTTGGAGATCGCAGTGTTTAAATATAACAATGGAAAATGCTGCTGCCTATTTTCCAGACTATGGAGACTCTTGATCTTTTGCCTCGAAAACATTAGTCGCCTTGTACGACACCCATGAGTGTAAGGGCTTGGTGCTATTCTACTCTGCCGGACACCACACGGCCAAGTCGACTATACTCTGTCCAAAAAGTAAAGCGAATTGCGAAATTAGAAGATTGATTGAAATGAACAAGTAAACAACCTGATTTTTACAAGTAAACATCTGATCCAAATCCGATATGGAAGACTCCGCGGGAAGACTATATCAGGTGACTTCAAATTCATGATATCAAGGGGTAACACTTACATGTTCTCGTGATAACAAACGAGTTGTATACCATAGCACCAACTCTGAAATCGCGAAAAAAAATCAACTGTTTCATACAACATTGAAAAAACTAAATCTTCCAAAATGTATGATGACGTCATATATCATAGTAAAAGTTGTTTATTAACACGATCACATGCATACGGTACCTACCCATTGGTATCATGAATTTGTAGTCACCCTCCCACTATTTACAACAAAGATTTTTACGAGGTCGGCAACGCGTGGGTAATGCCCCTGGTATTGCAAACACCCATAGGCTGCGGTGACTGCTTTCCATCAGTGAATCTTGTTTGCCACCATAGTGGTATAAAAAAAATTCCAACAGTGTACGTTCTGTGGCTGATGATCATGATAATGATTATGTGTATGATGATGAGACTAACTTAATTATTGGCTTACTGTGTTGTAAACAAGCGCCAGTAAAAGGGGTCACGGACAGGATCGCGTGATTCTTAATATTTATAGACATTGCTTAAATAAATAGAGTGATAGTAATGTAGTTGTAATAGGAGATTTACAGATCTTTAAATTTACTTGTTTTATTATAAAATGTATTTCAAACATGATGGGTACCACAAAATCGGGTTACTTTGATATGCAGGGGCTACATTGATCACACACTTTTGTCTGATAAGTGCTAAAGGAAAGATGGCTGATTTACAGTGTTGCCAGTTAACAGGGTTGTCACATGTATGGCGTGCAATGTTTGCATGAAAATAACACATGATTACTAGAGAAAAGTGAATGAGCAATGTAGCCCCAGTACATCAAAGTAACACCATTTTGTCAATACGAAAAATCATATCTCAAACTCGTTTGCTTTAGAACTAATGTGCCTGATATTATAGGCACAGATCAGAAAAAAATTAAGTGCCTAGTAATAATACGTATGTATAAAGACACAATAATGTGTGCAACATAGTCAAATACAAAGTTAATTGCTAATACTGACTTGCACCTAATATGCAAAGGTCAAAAGCGAAGAGGTCTCTCAACAGTTTTTAATGACAGTGCATGTCAAGGCATATGACATTATGAAGGCCAGAATTCTACATGAATTTGACAAATTTTTCAACAACAACATATGAACACATTAGCCTCAGAGGTCTACAACCTAGATACAAGGTAGGTACTATTCTATGGCATCTATGTACTGCTTAGTCACAGTAGAAAAGTACCGATCTTACTCAATTTTTAAGGTAGAGGGGTCAGTTCTCTCTGCAGCTGACTGTACCTACCTAAGTAGTAATCTTTATCCCCAAAGCACGTGTTAAAATATGGCCCTGTTCTGGCCGTGTGCGATAGAAAATGATGTCATTCTATTTCCAACATTTGAAGCGTTGTAAATACGACAGGATATATAGTTTGTTTCGTGGGACGACTGAAGTTATTACGTCATCTCTGGTTTTGCACTGGTTTTAGATACATAATACGTAACATAATTAAATTGAAACATTAGGTCAAGGTCCATGAATAAGTGTCGGGTGACAGTTGCCATTCTCCAGCAGGATATTATTGAGTAGGAAAATAAATTAGAAATTATTAAATAAATAAATAATCGTGGACTATATATAGAATAAACAAAAATATAGTGTAAATCAAAGTCGCGGAAAGCGATGAGTAAATCATTTGTCGTCTTATAGTTTTTGATGCGGTTTTCACCATCATAGTGAATTTTTTGTGGAAGGTTAGTATGTATAATACCATAGTAAAGAAAAGCAGTGGCGGGTCGCCAGTGTCTTATACAACGTACTACAACACGAGAGGCCCATATGTTATTATTGTTTTTAGACTCCTCGACGAAAACGAGCAGACAGACCACCTGGAAAGGCTGTCAACTGTCGCCCATGACATATATGATTGACGCACTTAGTTTTCTATAGGCAATGCGATGCGATGGTCACTATGATCATGCCTACCTGATCCTTCAAACCCACAGAAATCAAAATAACAGATTTCTGTATTCAAACCGAACGAAAACAATGCAAATATTGTTGTAGAAGTAGATAAGGCGGTGGGACCCATTATCGGGATCCTAGGATGTATTATAATGATACGATATCATTGATGAAGTCTTATCCAAATGAATGGATGGTTTTGTAGAACTCTGTAAACTGTCAGCAATAAAGTCCATCTGGTAGCCACCCTGTCTATTGTTCAGAAGCTACCTAGTGTTTGCAGCTACATTATATACCTGTCACACTAGTCTCTTCCCAAGTGGCCACAATGAGTCAAGGGTTCCGTGGTTGTTATTCATCGTATCCTGAACATTGTCTCCATGGACCGGCCTGGAGTATCACTCCGTTGGACTATTGTTCTCGTTTGTTATGATATCGGCTCATAACTGCCATTGTACGCCCTGGGACCGCGGACATCTGACTATATTATGTGACAGGCCGTCTTGCTATTTCATTAAAAACAATTTTATGTTATGCAACCCCGCATAATTTGCCTATACGATACGTGTAATCGTACGCACCAATTTTGATTTTGAATGTGCTATTTCGTGAGGAAGTCTTCTAGGATAGGACATACGTAGAACGTCGCTATTAAAATAAGTTTCCTAACCGTAATACAAGAAAAAGCACTTGTGTGGAACCGACAAACTGTGGAAAACATTTACCGAAAGATAAGAACTTTTAAAACAAGTCGTTCTCGTCGCGGTATTTTTTTTATTATTTAATTGGGAAAAATTGGCGTTTCGACTAATCTTCATAACCTTCATCGGTCTTCATAATCTTCATCGGTCTTCATAATCTTCATTAGAACACTATTTTCAAGTTCAACTTTCATACCTTTGATGGTATAATAAATAGGTATTTTTAATATTTATCGTATTTTAGATATCGCTTTTTTATTGCCTAGCGAGGAACGCTGAAGGTCCACCTAATAGAAAGCATCTACCGTTGTACAATACATCTGCAACCTAAGGGAAGCGGAAGTGGTGATGGCCTTTGAGGTACCCGCAGACATACCGTTGAAGAACCCATATTATAATGCAGAGAAAAGATATCTATTTAAGCACTCAGCAAAGGACTTTACAACAATCTTAGTGCATACCTAGTGTTGTGAAACTAATCAATGTATTCAATGGCAAATACTGATTACAATCCCACGCGCAAGTCGTGTGGCGTGACAGACGACATTCAGCGAGCCAGCGCTGACCGTTGACATCTTTGCTGACAACCAGCACTGATAGCGCTGTCAAACTCTTGAGCGTTGAGTGGTCTGCGCATACTCGAATTTTCACACTAACATATTACTTTGTAACCCTGTCTAGGCGCTTGAGCGCAGGGGCCCTGTTTTGAATCGGTGGCGTCGATTCGAACGGTTTTCAATTTTTATTTTTGGCATGAAAATTTCAATATATCTTTTATATGTATCACATTGGCAACAGCGATAGAGCTTGGTTCAAAATAAGGAAAAACAGTGTCATGCCTCAACATATAGAATTTTTCATGCCGAAAATCCAAATTGAAAATAGTTCTAATCGAGGCGAGCGTAACAAAAATAGAGCCCTCTAACATCAGTCTTCATATATATTTGTATAAAACATGCCTGTCTCTATACACGTAACTATTTTTTGCATGTCTAACAAAATTACTAATATTTGTTTTTATGACCGGAAGATATCGCTTTGATTTTTTTTGCTGTTGACCTATAACCTAGCAGTCACATGATGAGGTTGATGATGGAACGAGCTTACTTAGAAAATGTTTTTTGTTCATATCAACATTTTTATCGGTTATATTCAATCGAAAATAGAGCAGATCCACTCTGACAGTGCTCATAACTAAAGTGGACGCGAATCGTTTCGTACCAATTTTTTTGTGTGGTAAATGTGGAATACTGATAAGTTAATTTCTAACGTTACTGTCATTAATTTCTTTTTTGTGTTTGGAACTCACTACTTAGCTTTCTTTTTCCTAGAACCATAGTTATTATTACTGCTTACGTCATAGAACTCATTGTCTAGGACTGAATTTATTCTGTGATACGATACCCGAGTGAGGCTTTCTTTGTTTCTGAACTGTTTATGTTATTTTCACAGAAAAGAGAATTGCTTATATTGTAACTCTATGTAGAGTCATTTGGCCCATACAACGACATAAAGAGAGGTAGGGCATAGCGGGGTATCCCGTTCGAATTGGAGCCGCCCGACTGGGGAAGTACCTCCACCTTATAGAATACCGCAGCTAAACAATACTCTTTTAAATAGCATTGTGTTTCTGCCGGTGAGTAAGGTCTCCAGTGCTCTATGGGGTGGGGATTTGGGGAACTGTGGCTTTGGTAGTGGAGGGGCATTTGCCATTTTGCTGTCAGAGCAACGTGTTATAGAGGTGGGCAACGCATTGGTGTTACTCTTGGTGTTGCTAATGCCTATAGGCAGTGGTGACCGCTTCCCATCAGTTAGCCTGCTTGCCTGTTTGCCTATCGTATTAAATAAAAAAAAGCCTTGTTTTATAATAGTAATAATAAAAGATGTTTATAGTGCTCGTGTTAAAATTATAAGTGAAATTTCATTACCTATATCTATTCAAATTAGTATAATTTATTATTTAACTAATGGACAAGGCGCGCCTTCGTTCGCGTTTCCTACTTTACCCCTATCTACCCTTTTTACTTGCTTATAAACCTTTTGAATCTATGATTGAAAACCGCATTAAAATCCTTTGCGTAGTTTAAAAGATCTAAGCGTACATACATACAGATGGCAGGAAGATTGAGTTGTATGTATGTATATAAATGACAGTGTTGTAAGGTTATAGTTATCTCACCGCCCTTCAATCAACCCCGGGTAATCTGAGAAGAATATACAATCACAATACTTTCATCACACATATTAATATTATCGGGTTTGTTATCACGGTTAGTATTGCTTTTACATCGATATTTCGACGCAGTTGCATGCGTCATGGTCACGAGTACACTGTACATACATACATAAAGCTCACGCTTGTGTCCCACAGGTGGGGTTGGCAGAGACTATGGACCGCCACTTTGCTCTGTGCTGACACAACTCCCTAGCCTCGCATATATCCACAACTCTTTTCATACATCTCCTTTTATTCTAGAGTAGACTGTCTACTAATATAATATTAATATATTATAATAATATGTAATGAAGAGTAGCGAATAACCACGAAAGTCGTAACATCTATATATACGATGTTTACGACTATTTTATTTTATAGCCCAGGAAGGTTGGTGTTTTAGTTGGTTAAAACTGATTTAAGTAGGTATTTATTTAGGTAACAGGTTGACTATTACATTTGTAGGATTTCCACAAATTTATTCGTGTTATTTCCTTATGGTCGTTGAAATAAATAAAATAAGTATCTAATAATAAACATAATGCATTTGACAAGCATAGCGTACTTATAACATTTCAAATACGTAGGAATGACTCATACTGTTCCACTGACTTTAATTATTTTAGCTATACCTAGAGACATATGTCCTTGTTTCCGTGGTCTAAGATTACGTCAAACAAATCAGAGTGGTAAGTCTTATTGGTGACGTCGTCAATTCAATAACTCATCAATGTATATTTGTACAGTCAACCGCATATGGATCTACCTAAACAAGTATAAGGTGAACTAGCGTCTCTATAGACGCGCATAGTAATGTTAGCCCCTTTTATACTGGGTAGATTGCTGTATGCTGTCTTCTGTACTACATAATAGATAACGGTACTCAAATGCGTGTCTTCGCTTAATTAAAATGAGACCATGTGTATCTTATTTATTTTACTCGAAGTCGCATCTTTGGCGTCCTTATTTTTCTTCTTAGGGGCTACAGACGTACTTGATTAGTCCCAAATATACAGACAACCCCGATTAAGCCTATACAGCCCATACAGAGCCTATACAGACATACCCGATTTGTCTCAAATATTTATGTGTTTTTGGTTTCTATACTAATGACAAAAAGCTTATTGGAAGAGGCTCAGTCACTCTGTTGGGACTAATAAGGGCTATAAAGAATACCTAATAGGTACTCGTATTCCAATTAACAACTCTCATTCCCTTTTCAAATTCAACGACCTGAGTGGTTCAGTTGGTCAACATGCCACGCAGAGGTACTGCGTTCGATTCCTGGCTCCCGGCCGTACAGAAATTGATATGATGAATTTAAATTACGGGTCTGGGTGTTATATGTATAATAAGAATGAACATAATGTGTTAAACTATCGCGGTTATCATCACACATTTCAAGGGTATGTCCAATACGCCCGATATTTCGACGCAGACGGTCGTCCCGTGACTATGATGCATGCAACTGCGTCGAAATATCGGACTACTCGTCAACAAAGGTACGCGGTAGGAATACCGGAACATACCCTTAAAATGAATAAGTAAGTATTTAAAAATATATATAAGTAGATTATCAGTTTTCTATCACTCATAACACAAGCTTTGCCTACTTTGAGGCAAGGTGGCGCTGTGTGAATTGCCCAAGCATATTTATTTATTTAACTTAACTAGTTTTTAGCCAATCAGCAACATCCAAATTGCGATAAGAAAGATCTTAGCTGATTTCAAATTTTCAATCTGAAATCAAACGCATAAACGGACCGCAGTATCTAAGGTGTGTTTTGAACGCATGAATTCGTGGTATTTGTTGACATTTGTCAATTCCGCCGCAGCGTACGGCTAAACGCGACGTGACATCACGGTGTGAGTTACTTGATTACTTGTTGGAGTTCTAAGGTTTGATAACGCGATTTAGCATTCATATGAACAGCCCACAACAATCCACTGCTGGACATGAGTGGAGAGTATTACCATAGTGTCCACGTCAGACGGGTTTGAGATCGCAGTGTTGCTGCCCAATTTCTGATTTACGCTTACAGATTGTCTAAAGAAGAACTGAAAATCAGAACTCTTCTTTCTTTCAATCACCAAGTCAAAGCATTCAAGAAAAAAAATAGTGCCTAAGTATATTTCTAATTATTTTTGCGGGTCTGTATACCTAGTTACTTATTTGGTGTCTTATGCACACATCATCAATGGTTAGGTACTGTTGAAGGTGTGCAAATGAGTGACTGTAAGCTACCTTCGTCAGCATGGCGAGAGTTACCGAATATAGTATGTTATTAGTATTGAGATGGCATATTATGGGCATGGAGACATGGCATGTTATGGGCATGGAGACATGGCATGTTATGGGCATGGATATGTTGAAAATGAACGACAGAAAAAGTTACTCGTAATTTTGTGGCCTTCGAAGGTAGTTCGCAGCTGGTATAATTATTCGCCTAAACTAAACGACCACCCGTAATCCGGCTCTTTTTATTTTATGTAATACTAATAATTTTTATATAATAAGGTTGCAATCTAAATAACACGCGATCATTCTAACTACCATGCAGCTTGTCGAAATCTTTTGCACTTGCGCTTTACCCGTATTTAGAGTAGGTATCCTACTAATCCTTCTAATATTATAAATCCGAACATTTGTAAAGAAGGCTGTACCTATGTTTGTTACTCCTTCACGCAAAAACTGAACGGATATGACTACGGACCGGGTCCGGAACATTTTAACGGAATCCGCGGACGAAGTTGCGGCAAAAGCTAGTTTTATGTAATTTGTAGCATACAAGATTTTGTAATACACACTTTAAACATTAAGTTACGCACTAAACTGCTAAACACAGCGCACAATGCACACAGACATGGTTTGTACACGCCATAGTCACGTTTCCCTGGTATTGCATACGCGTGTAGGGTGGCCATAACTGTTTATCGTCAGGGCTCTAAGTACTTAAACCTGGCCGGTTGCACTTTGGAATTTGTATGGATTTGTACGCAACTAAACCGAGTACGTTACGGGTACATCCGTGGCAGCCTTGCTGTGAGGGATTGAGGCTCGTCTGTTCTGAGGCTCTATGTTTGAATCGCTCGCTCGATTCAAACGGTTTTCAATTTTATTCTCGGCATGAAAAATTCTATATTTTTTATATCACATTGCTACCACCAAAAGAGCACGGTTCAAAAATAGGCAAAACGCAAATAGAGCACGACAATGATAATTATTATCACAGATATCTAAATCTATTGGATTATTTAAATAAATGTCAATTTATTTAGATTTAAGTGGATAATTTTTATCTTATCATTCTTTCTCTATTGTAACGTACATTACAAGTATACATTATACGCCGGTGACAGACATACCTACAGACTCGCACCTGGCCCCTGTCTAAGTGCTAATCATTTCCGTTGAAGCGTGCAGAGTTCTCTTCAGTTACACATACATTCATACATACACATATATATACACACTCATGCCCACATCCCTTAGGGGTAGGCAGAGACTATCGAGTGCCACAAGTTGCAATCCTGACAAATCTCTTTCGCCTATATCACATTTTTTTTTAATATGCCGCCTAGTCCCAAAGTAAGCAAAGCTTGTGTTAGATAAGTGATAAACTACTCATATAGTTGTTTTAAAACATACTTATTATACATACTACACCCAGACCCATAACAGAAACTAAAAGCCATAAATTCAATTTCTGCTCGGCCGGGAATCGAGACCGGGATCTCTGCGTGGCGACCGGCATGTTAACCAACTGAACCACTCAGGTCGTCAAATTCATTTCATTCAGTCATACATCTTTTCATGCATTTACACCTGTTCAGTTTTGTATCGACCGGCGAATATTTAACAGAATAATTTAACATATTTTACATAGTTGTACAACTGTTCGAATTATACCTAAAAATGCTGTTAAATTACAGAGTTAAGTATATCAGTCAGATGTTCCAATAGGTCAGACGTTCTTAACTTTAAAATGTCAATAAGACCGCCTTATCTGCTTCTGTCGCCAAACAATCATTATTGCGTTCTTGTGTTCCAGTTAAAGTGGCGTCATTCAATGTAGGACTCGATTTGTCCAGACTTAGGTACTGACTGTACGTTTAGACCACACACCACTTCAAACATCTGAGGAACTTGAGTCTCCTTCACGTCAGTAGAAGGTTTGCCAAAATCTCCATGTTCGGCAGGCGAGATCGCAGTGTTGAAAATATCTGTCGTAGAAATTGGCATCCTAGCATAAAGATGGTGTTGATGAAGTCTATCCCATAATTGGAATGTGCGATGGCGGAAGAGTGACGGTGGCACCAAATTGACAGTTCTTCGAAACATTCCCCGTTGTACAGACGTTAGAGAACACACAGAGAGCCATCGTCTCTCCGGAGGCTTAAGGGTTCTAAACCATCTGCCATTCGTTTAGAAACCAAAATTGCATAAACCTCCAGAAATCGAGTAGGTACATCTGTATGAGTTCTTACAGTTGGATATTCTACATTCAAAAAGCCTAAGTACATCGACCGATTTTCTAAAACAGGATCTCACAATGGAATGAAGCTCACAGTCAGGGTATAAATCTTGAAAAGACAAAGAAGCGACGTGCCCTTATCACGAATCCTTTTTTATCTTATCTAGCAAGTTGTAGTGGAGTTTTTTTCTCACTTACAAGTTATAAGTTGCTGAGCAGAGATAACATCGTCGGGTCAAGGACTTCAAAAGCATCAAGTTAACTTTGACCATGTTATAACTATCACGTGTTGACTGTTGTTTGACTTTCATATGTCATTCAGGTGTCTAAATCAGTCAGAAGGGAACAGAAAGGATACCTATACCTAATTTTTATACAACATTGTAGCTCGATTAATGCAGCTACATTGGTTGAATTTAGATTAATTAAAATGCATGGAAATGCGGATTAGCGTTAGTTGTTCATTACAAACTTTTTATATGAATGTATATTTATTAAAATTGTTAAATACACTTCTGTTAACTGCGTATTAATATTTTATTGTATTATATTATAATATATTGACTGAAAGTTATTTAACATTACATTTAACTACTTTTGCGGAATGTACCTGTCGTGGTTAAGTTTCTTTTTAAGATAGTTATAAAAACGTACCCAATGCTAAAGAGAGGAGCTTAGAAACCTTTGGAAAAGTTAGTTACAATTGTATATTAAGGTCGATAACTAAGTACGCAACATTAACTTAATGTTTTGGTTACACGGGCAACACATTCGTGTCAAGTTGCCTCAAGATATTTCAAATAAAAGTAATATAACACGCAAACTTCGCCCAAGTTAGCGTCCATTGCTCGCTATTGTATCGATTCTGAAATCCGTCGATCGCAGTGCGCATTGGGCTGCGTGTCGCCAAGATATCGGCTCGCATAATGACAGTTATCGGCGTAGAAACACACTAATTATTATCAAAAGCTATCAGAACTCACCTCGTTTATCTGTGGACGGCCAGCCGGTGTATCGAAGCACAAACACAGAACAATCCGAAGGAACCAACTCGAATGCGTTATCGTTGCGTTTTTATTGCATACGCTGTGTGTTTTAAAGTGTTTCTGACCATTAAAAAGGCGATAAGAATGGTCTGAAGCGTGTTTACGCTGTGTGCCGGTACACACGTCTGCTCGCGGCGGCGGTCGGTGGTGGAATGCGTCGCGTCGCCGACTTGAGACGTCATGCCATGCGCAAGAGTCGATTGTGACCCGTACTATGAAGTTTTACTGATAACTTGGCGTGCTGGAGCCGATTTCTGGATCTAGTTGTGTTAAGACGTCTAATACCTACATTGTTAAATGCACCTATGATTACTTAGTCTTTTAAAGAAGTTACTGATCATATGATATTATGACTAAATTGTCCGGTAATTCCTTAAATGACTGTATCTAACCTAAGTATTTAAACGAGTTATTTATCCATTATTTGCCAATATTTTGGGAGTAATACACTAAGTATATTTACCTACTCAATGGTGTAGGTATACAATTTTTTAGTTGAAATGTTTAATTTTAATTACTGTAAGTATCTCTACCAGACCCTAGCTTGTGGTACTTGATAGATACCCCTATAGGTAAATCAATACAAGTCAACATTTATTTATCGAGTAGGACATTAAATATCTCTTTCTATCGTCAAATAGAAGCTATGAAGAGAAGAAACTATGAAGACATGTTGGTACTATTAGTATACCTACATTTACTACAATAGCCTACCATATACCATATACCATATACCATATACCATATACCAATACCTACATTTACTATAATATACGGTTGTTAACTCAATCCGGCAATTATTTCGGCAATTACAAGAAATTGGAAATAAGCAAGAAATAAGTATTTTAATGGCCCCTTATCTTACAATCACAATAGCAATGCTAAAACTTGGGCAATAACTACCTATTTTCGTACATTTTCATTCAACAAGATAAACTACCGAACGAACAGCTTGGAGAGCAGCAACTAACTTGACTATGATTCTTTATCACCATTGAATAACCATAAGAAAACTATCACATCACATCTACTGACTTGTCCTGCGTGTCACACCACCTGCACGCGCGAGGATGTGTTCGAAACCACGGATATGGCTGTATCTGTAACGGAGTACTTAACTGGTCTTCACAAATTTAACCCACCACGATGCGCTAAGCTAAGAAGAAAATAATGACGAAGAATCGTAGATATTATTATGACCATGAAAGAAAATTGCGATCCTTAGAGCCCAGACATACGTACACGATTTCTGGACGATTTGTCCCAAATGTTTATGCAACTTAAGTTGCTATACTAATGAATGACAGAAAGCTTGTTTCATTATTTGCAAACAAAACGCGCAACATCCGCATAGTCACCGCACAGTAATCGTGTCGCACCCGCACGGTCGTCATGCCGAACCCGCGTAGTCACCGCGTCGTGTACGCGCATTGGGTAGACTGCACGTTTTCTATCCGGTTGCTACGCGGGAGCGGCACGATTACTGTGCGAGTGTGATGAAGGCACTGCGCGTTTGTTTCCAAATAATAAAACAAGCTTTTGTCATTAGTATAGAAACCAAAATTGCTTAAATATTTGGGACAAATCGTGTACGTCACTATGTCCGTTACTATTCTACAGAAAGTGGGGAAGTACGCTTTTTACAATAAAGACAATGGTAATGACCAGGATGATCATTATTTCGAATCCAATGCATTGGAATATTATGCTGGATGATCTATCTCTATCTTCTCATATCAGTCAGCACAAACACTTGCACACACCCGCGATACAGCTCACGCCGCGAGAGACATTTGTTTCTTTCTCTCAATACTAAGATGAAAGAGATAGCGTATCTATGTCGCGCCTTTTTGCCCATATCGCGCGCATGAGCACACTTATGCTAGCCGTGAGGTCCACTAGATGCATTCTCTGACGTCATTAATGTACTAACCGAATCTTGTGATTTAAATAACAGAAAATCGTCATAGTTTGTTACTGGCGAGGAAAGAGGAAAATTTATTGGTACCTAAATACCGAATATTGAAACAACAAAACACTGTTACGTCAATTATACTCGTACTTCATAGCTACGATGGCGACCGGAAGTACCGGAAGGGATCACTCATAGCCCATGACGTCAGCGAACATAGTGACTAGTGTTGCCAGTAGATACTAATTTCCAAAAAAGTACGAAAATGACTAAAAAGGTACGGTTTGCCGCAAAAAGTTTTTATACCCTTTTGGAATCTAATGGTCAACGTTGACAGTTGAGTTTTAGCCGTACGGCATTACTATCACAGTGACAAGAAAGGGCTCGTCCGCCGGTGGCGCCGGTGAGCAAAAATACGTCAAAATTGGTCAAAATATACCCATCCTTCCATTATTTTAAGGCATTTTGCGGCAATAAATCCAAAGTGACGGGCTCTACGGCAAAATTTTGCGTTTCAGGATTCAACGGTAAAAAATTTCAAAATAGTACAATGTGGACCAACGCCAAAGGTACGATACACGGTCAAATAGTACGCAAATCGTACCATAAGGTACGATCTGGCAACGCTGTTAGTGACCATATAGCGACAGTTTAGCGACAGCTACCGTCGCATGAGTTACAGTGGTGCGGGGGTCTGAGCCCGTTGCGACGTATCGGGTGTCAGCTTAGGTGGAATCGCCACGTGTGATGGCAAAAAGCGTATTTTTTTTTGTCGATTCGTCAATGATTTCGTATCTGTTACTTCCTTTGAGGATTAGTGTTGTGTTTGTAAATATGTTTTAGCGTACAACACGTTGGTATTAGCGTGTGAGATAATAAGAAATGATTAAGTTAGGCGCTGTCCTAATTGGCAACGGTCGTACGACCATGGTGCGACGGGCTGTTTAGAGGCCTCCTATTGGTCGAGTGACGTCACGGCCGTTGCCAATTAGGACAGCGCCTTATACGTTATAGTTATAGCACTGAAATGTGTACTTACC
This sequence comes from Blastobasis adustella, assembly GCA_907269095.1. Taxonomy (NCBI): domain Eukaryota; kingdom Metazoa; phylum Arthropoda; class Insecta; order Lepidoptera; family Blastobasidae; genus Blastobasis; species Blastobasis adustella. Next base: position 9,511,162 of record OU026132.1, read on the forward strand.
AAATTCCAGTTTCTAATACTAAATCCACCGACTCTGGTATTTCTAACCGATAACCTGGAAATAAACAAGAGATTTATTAGGCTACATAGAAAATACATACTCGTACGTTCACGCTTGGTCCTGTGCAAAAGACGGCTATAAGTTGTCAAATACCATTACCACTGCTATTGTCAAATTTGGTTACCTTGGTTATCTTATGTACTAGCTTTTTATAAATTTTGTCATTTCTTTAGAGTTGTGATAGAACAGTGTACATTCTCTATAGGTCGATGGTCTATGTTCAATATCTTTGTCCTGGGCAAATATTATAGATCGCCACTTTGCTCTATCTTTACTTGATGCAGAACTTTACCTTTATAGAGACAATTATTTTCTACGTCCACCTACTAGGAATTATCCTCGCGTATGGCACACACTGATTTACGATATGAGGATGCCAAAGTGAAAAATGGAGAAATGAAGAAAGATCAGGAAAGCGGACCCTGGCAGAAGCCGGGATTGAGCGCTCGCATGATGATGGCATGGTCCATCTCTGATTTCAATGATTGAAATTGTTACTTTTGCGATCACGTATGATCGATTTAATAGTTTCAGTTTATTGCAATGGAACTTTGTTAGCATCTGAACAATTGAAATCGATTGATACGGAATCGCAAAAGTAACAAATTCAATCATTGAAATCAGAGAATTGTTAGCAATAGAGTTACTTAATTAGTCGACAGATATCCTGTAGGCTAATTACGTAACCCTGTTGACAACAATTCTCTGATTTCAATTATTGAAATTGTTACTTTTGCGATTACCTATGATCGATTTAATAGAAAAAGAAACAGGCTTTCAAATAACAAAAACCGCATAAAAATCGGTCCGTCCGTTCGAGAACACCCCTCTGTTTTCTTCGGGGGTCAAAAAGTCACATCGTCACTTACCACCAGGTGAGGTGGCGGTCAAATGACTGGGTAGTCCAATAATATAATAAAAAATCGACACTTACCATCGCCAATGATTGTTTGAATGATAGCAGCCATGTCGTGTACTTCTGCCGCATAGAAGTTCTCGCCAGCGTAAGGAGTTAGACCTAAATCTGATAAATGTGCTAAGAAAATAACTGACGTATTGATTATTTATGCTTTGCCGTTCTGTCATGCAAGATGTCCCGGGTTCGATTCCCGACCGAGCATTAATTTCTGTTACGGGTCTGTGTGTAGTATGAACAATAAATATGTATTTAAAAGTATTAGTAGCTTTGCTTACTTTGGGGCTAGATGGCGCTGTGTCAATTTGTTCGAGCATATGTAATTATTTATTTTTATTAGCTAGTATTACTTAAGCGTCGATGGCCGAGTGGTTTAGGTATCTGGCTCGTAAGCGAGAGGTACAGTGTTCGAATCCCACTGCGGCCATGTATCAAGGACTCTTTTCTGAGTTATATACATTAGTTGAATGCTAACTGAAGCTCTTACGGTGCGGGAAAACATCATGATGATACCTGCACATTCAGGCAACTGATTGTGTAACTATGATCTAATCTGGTCAGGTTCCCCTGTTAAGAGAGTCACGCAGGTCTGATATGACAGAAACGTTCCGCGTTAATGATATTAGTCGCCTTTTACTACAAATCAAAGGAAGGGGTTGGACCTGTATTCTATATTGCTGGTCATCACACACAGAAAAAAATATATATTATTAGAAAAAAAGGGAGATATAGAAAATACAGAGATATTAAGAGAGAGAGAGAGAGAGTGAGAGAGAGATCACAAAATAATAATATTCATTAATTTTGCTAAATTCGCCATATAATTCCATTTATTGCATCGCCGATGGAAAGATTTGCTCCAACAATTCCAACAGGCGTTTGCTATTAAATATACTTATCGCAGGTTTATAGTTCCGTTCAGTGAGAATGTAATGCATAAACTAATTTTATCGTCTTCACTATACCTAATTCTCCGCTTGAGTGGTGTGTTTTCACTTAATTTTACTACAAACAGGCGATCGAATTAAAATTACGAGTTTTATAGTGCAGGTAAGTACTATGACGTGGAATTTTGTAAGATAAATGTATAACAGCGCCCTCTAGCGAAGAGTTTTGGTAGTCATATCTATGATAACTAACTAACTAACTAACTATTCATAGTGGGGGCTATAATAACCTTTACATTTATTTGTAACACTAGTAGATGTACTGGAAACGTGTAACAACATAATATGTAGTAATTTGATATTTTCAATAAACTTATTTGTATTTGTATTAGACGAAAACCATAAAAGGATACAAGTAAGCATGTCAAGCAGCGACCCAGGGTGGTCAGGCGGCGGTGGTGGGGGCGCGGCGGGCGCTGGCGCCGGCGCCACCGCTCGCAGCGTGTAGGCCCTCAGGAACTCCTTGCGGAGGTCGTGGAAGCGCGCGTAGTAGCGGGGCAGGGTGAGCTCCTTGCTGCACGCTTCGGGGTGCAGGCATTGTCTGGAAGGGGATGGGAGGGTTTTAGCGAAATGTACACAAACAGCACGACAGACACACCAAAATCTTACTTTAAGTACATATTTCTATCTCTCCTCTTTTTTTACTTTTTTGTAACCAACAATGTTGGTATGTTGCCACAGTATATTCCTAAGCAAAGACTAATCCTCGGACGCAATCTGGCCCCACGATACAGGCTCGCCCTAGTGTGGAGGCCATAATAACCATTCTGTCTATCTATAAACTATGTTATCTGCTTACAAAGGTCTATACATAACGCATATCATCCTACTTACTAATATATAAATATCCTACTAATTCTTACAAATGAACAAGTTTAGACGAATGTTCGGATGGTTGTTACTCCTTCACGCAAAAACTACTTAACGAATTTAGACCAGTTTTATTATTTGTTAGTAAACTATAGTGTCCGCACTAAATTAACATAAGTTAAGTATACAAAGTTTAATGCTTCTATGTTTTGCCGTTTCTATGTTATCAAAATAACAAATTAAAATAAGTTTTTTGTTTGGCTTTAATTTTTTACTAAGTACATTAGGTTGGGACGCAGCGTGGGTAAAGATCGCAGGTACCAGCTGGGTGCGGAAGGCACAGGACCGGCCTCTGTGGAGATCTCTGGGGGAGGCCTATGCCCAGCAGTGGGGTCTTTCGGCTGATATGATGATGATGATGACATGAGGTTGGTGTTATTCAAAACTCAAAGCAACAATAACAAACACAAATAAATAAATAAATAAAATGCTACAATTTCCTTTCCACTTGATTCAGTAGATGCGGTTTTGAGGTCTCCTATTACCCTTAACCGGGCGACGTTCGTCAGTTGCCAATTAGGACAGCCCCTTAAACTCCGTTTTGGGAGAAAGAGACAGCCAATATCAACGTCTATCTTTAAAAACTTATAACACGTTTGTTTGGTAACCGATTTAAATTTTGTATTGAAATCTATACTAATATTATAAAGAGAAAAGATTTTACAAATGTTAAATTTTTTTTTTTGTAATTTTGTGTGCAATAAAGAGTGTATTTAACTACATTTTATCCCGTGAAAATAATAGGTTCCTTTAAAGTTGATTATTTACAGAGATCCGATCTACAGGCAGGCGAAGCCGCTGAGAACGGCTAGCTGGTAAATATATTGACACAAATCTTAGCTATTTAGAGTACCATAGTCTATCTACTGTAGTATGAAATACAGTCACGTAGCTCCGCGGTTAGCAAGCACGACCATCAAGTTGTGGGCGGCGATGGCAAGGACGCGTGAGTTAAGTATCAAGATTAGGTATACCTACGTTTACAAAATACACCACAAAATTTGCAACGTATTTTATGTCTGAGTACGTACATCGTGAGTCGAGTACATGCTAGTAGAAGTATGATTGGGTTGCCTTTTTTTTGTGTATAAATTGCAATATAGGGGAATAGTTGAAATGGCGCGACTTCGTTCGCGTGGCGTCCTACCCCTACATTCACCTACTTTACCCCCACCTACCCTGTATTTTCTTGCTTATAAACCTTCCTCTTGAATCACTCTATCTGTTGTTGAAAACCGCATTAAAATCCGCAGCGTAGTTTAAAAGCGTACATAGATACATAGGGACCAAAGAGATTGGAAAGTTATGTACTTTCATGGTAAATTTTTTTCTTCTCTGTGATAGGGACAGACGGCGGGAAGCGACTTTGTTTTATACTATGCATAGTTAGATGGATAGATAGATTGATATTCCTTTATGTTCACGGCCTTTTTAAGACTGTTTGATGCTGCAGAACTTTATATAATGAAAAACTGATTTTTTTCATTTAGGTATTTGACTTATTTTTTATAAAAATATTTGGTTTTTATAAAGTTATTTCAAGATTTGATTTGATGCGCTAACGAATTTTGACGTGATTTTTATCATAATTACGTCATACTGAACGAGTATAAGTTGTATCTGTAGAATGTGGTATATTATCTTAGTATCGTATTTTTATAGCTCTATTTTTAGTATTTTCGAAATTACTTGAAATATACAAACAACACAAGGCAACACTTAAACCATATCGCGTATGACAATGAAACGCATCTATTATTTTGAACAGTTAATACCAGATGTAAATACTACGCTAGTATCAGTAACGTATCTAGAATACATAGATGCTTATCTGTGCCATGGCATTTCCTTTACAATGAACCTGCCCCAACTTGGGGGCATGTTATCTTTGTTCAGGAGTTATTTAAAGACTACAATTACATTCCATTGACACTTCTGTATATGGAAACGTTATGAATAAAATACAATGTACAAATAAAGGTGCTTAATAAATTAGGATGTACTATTTATATCTTCTCGAAAGTCGACTTTGTTCAGTGAGTATTTGAGAAAAGTTTAGCTATTGAGGTAGCTAACTTTTTACTATATATTTGGATATATTGTTCTATCCGGTATGTTTTTACGTCAATGTGCCTTTTTATACTATAGTTCGTGCCATATTGATTGGCAATAGCGGACATTGATCTCTCAGAACTAAAGATATTGGACATACGAGCGAAGATAGAGGCATTACTACTACTACGAGGTACACTGCCACTCTGCACAACTCGATACAAATGACTGAATGTCATACAAAAAGCTAGAATTTTAGGTTTTGACAATAGCAGTGGTTATGGAGGGGTATTTGTCAATTTATAGGCGTCCCTTTTGGACACGTTATATGCTCCATTAAAAAAGGAAACAAAATATGGATTGTGACTTTAGCTGTGAGTAGGCTCCTTAAATGCCTCTATGTCCAATTTCTTTGGTCAGAATTTTTCTGTAGGTCATCACAAAAAAAAACAAAGGGCACTCTTATAATAAAAGCCAGACGGGCCTATTTAGACAGGCCTTCTGCCTTAATGTTCATAAATGTGTGTAGTGCTTCATTCTCCATATTTCCCGCATTCGCTCTCCTTACGACATAATTTTCACACATTCCATCTCTCGTAAACAAACATAACCTTAAATATTTTACATAATCCATAATTGTATGGATCTCTTGTATGATAGGAATCTGTATGACGGCGTTGATGTCTTTTTTTATGACACAAAGGAGGACTGCGTTAATGTCTTTTGTATGGCGGCTTGGGAGGACCGCGTTGATGTCTTTTGTATGGCGGATTAGGAGGACCGCGTTGATGTCTTTTATATAACGGATGAGGAAGACCACTTTGATGTCTTTTTATATTTGGTTGATCGCGTTGAGGAGCGTCGGTGGCCAAGTGGTTAAGGTATCCGACTCGTAAGCAAGACGGCTGAAATCCCACTGCGGCCATGTACCAATGACTATTTTCTGAGGCATGTACATTAGTTCAATGCTTACCGATGCTCTTACGGTGAGGAAAACCTGCACATTCAGGCGACTGAATGTGTAACCATGATCCAACCTGGTCAGGTTCCCCTGGTAGCAGAGTCACGGAGGTCAGATGGCGGTCGCTCCACTTTCATTATCTGATCTGCCAAATCCTGGATCACGGTCAAGGCGGACCCCGGGTCCTCGTGCGCGAGAGTACAGTCGGGACATTAACGCCAAGATGATTATTATTTATTAGGATAATTGCATTTATATCTTATGTATGGAGGATAACAGTTTGCATTTATATCCTAAAATGTAGGAAGATTAATTTAAGAGCCATGCTCTTGTCGTCGTTATAAATTTGCACACTTGAATTTAATTTCGAATGGTTACATTTTCCTGTTGTTTGGACCATGAGAAACCGGGGTTTCTATGCCATTAGAGTGCAATAAAAGCGGTTGTGGTTAATTCACGCAGCAATGTTGTGAATCGGTATCAAATAAAAACCCGTTAATGCGTAACAGAATGTCAAATGTTTAATCTGTGGTTGTGACTTTTCACACATTCCGAGCTGCGTTTTAAAATTTCCCGCACTTGCCACTCGAATTTGAATTCTACCGATAGAATTTGAATTCGAATGGTAAGGAGTACTCGTTAAAATAAGTCATCGATATGAATTTGTAAAAATAGGAGAAATGAGAATTATTAGAGGTATTATTTTACGAATTTCGAATACGTACGAAATTAAAAAATCGAGCCCCTGTAATTCTCAGTTATCATTTTCAATTATAATAGAATAATAGCAAACCGGACAGACAACGCGTACGTGTCGTGCCCGCATAGTCACCGCGTAGCAACCGGACACAAAACGTGCAGTCTGCAGCGCCAATAGAGCGCGCACACAACGCGACATACGGGTGTGACTTGAAACTGTACTGTATGCGGGTGAGTTGGCTTACAAATAATAAAATAAGAAAGAAAGAAAGAAAACATTTATTGCAGTAGACGCCACGACACGATAATTAGGTACAACAACATAAAAACAACGAACTAAGCATACCAACATAAAATACAAATAATAATATTTGAAAATAAAAATAAAAAGGAATATGAATAACCTACCTACCTACAGTTTACGAGTATCTGACACTAGCATAGAAACCAAAACTTTATAAACTTTTGGGACAAATCGTGCAGAAATCGTGTACGTCTGTATGGGCTGTTTCCTAGCAGGACTACGTATATTTATTTAAAAAAAAAATGTATCCCCAAAAAAGTACAGTAGTGGACTTAAAGCTAAAAAACTAATCTTATCTACCCTGAGAAAGGTAGGCGGTGCAGGATAAAAACTACATGAGTAAAAAGGAGTAGGGATATACATTTACGCAACTGTAGTCCGGACAGTGGCATGGGAGCCTACGTATTGGTTTAGATATTTTAATTATTAATGTTTCCGTTGTCTGTAACTGTAATTGTTATTGTGTCGTGGTGTGCTATGAGTAGTAAATGTCTTTTCTTTCTTTCTTTCTTTCTTTTCTAAATGCATGTATAGCGACTCACCTGAGCGGGGGCTGTCCGTCCGTCACTAGCCTGAACAGCGGGGAGTGGGGGTCCACTTGCAACGAGCGCACGTACTCGTCGAACTGAAAACATTAAATTAATACAAATAAAGTACATTATTATTATTATTAGGGACCGTGGGAACTAGGTTCATTTTCTTCGGGAGTTAGCTAAGCGCCTGGTCGGTATTTCCAAAGACCACACCAGACTAGGCTGGCCTTTATTTGGGCGAACATATTAGCCTCGCGAGACAATGCGGCCAGCCTTCTGGACACTTTTTCTAGGACTGGGAGGGGCTTGAGGCAAATTTATTATCTTTAGGGTCATCATCATATCAACAAAGCCCGTAACAGTCCACTGCAGACCTTAGGGCCTCTCCTACGAAAGGGGAGGTTATTGCCATAATCTCCAAGCTTGGCAGACGGGTTGGATATCGCAGTGTTTAAATATAACCATGGAAAATGCTGCTGCGCATTTTCCAGCCTACGGAGACTCTTGATCGTTTGCCTCGAAAATATTAGTCGCCTTGTACGAGGGTTGGTGCTATTCTACTCTGGCGGACACCACACGGCCATGTAGGCCTTTAGGGTATTTTTTGATTAATATATATAGTTTAATTTCATTTAGTGTTAATTAGTTAAGTTTTGTTTTACGGTATTGTTTTGTTTATTATTAGTAACTATATAAAATCTACAATGTACAAATTGTAGATTTTTCTTGTACAATTGTAGAATTGTACATTCAAATATCTTGGATCCGTGCTACATGAGTACCGGCTCTGATACCAAATCCTGTGAACCTGTAACCCTAAAATCTTGATTATACTGAAGGGGCTTACAAACACGATTATAGTCAGGCCTGTGATGTCCTACATCTGTGAGGTCTGGGTACCTCCTAACTCGAATAACCACAGCTTTCATACTTCATCTCGCTAGCTTCTTTTGCGGTTCCTATTTTCCCACCTATTGACCTCTTTACTGAGAAAATGTAACAAATTTTAATAGGATAAATAAGCATTGAGCGACGAAATAGTTATTGAATGGTGAGTCCTCAAACACTGTTTAGATAATAGTTATCAGATCACACTGAAATACTATAATTAAGAGGTCCAACTCGTAAGCTAGACCAACCCACCGAGTTTGACCAATAACCTGGCACATTCAGGCGACTGACTGTGTAACCATGATTTAATCTGGCCAGGTTCATGTCTCGGTCAGATAGCAGTCGCTACACTGTAGTTACCTGATCTCTCAAATCCTGGATCATGGTCAAGGCGGACTCCAGGCCCCAGGGCGCGAGAGCACAATCGAGGTACTGACGGCAAGATGCTTATAAAGTACCTAAGTTTACAGCACGAAGTACGAAACGCGGCCCACCCCGATATAATAACAATAAAATCATTTATTTTCTTATCACATAGGCACCATAACTATCTAGACAGTACTAGTTCAATTTAATTTACAATAGAACCTGTGTGAAAGACTGGTGTCCGCACTAGGTAATAAATACCTGTCTTCCAGATCACCAGGCCTTAAGCCCAATGGAATATAACCATTAAAAAATTACTTACTTTATGTCATTAATGGGATTTTTTTATAAACATTTCGGTAATAAAAACAATACTAATAATCAAAACAAACATTCACATAATTCATTGTATTTTATGATATGGTGTTTTTGTCAATCAAACTGCGTACCATATCAAAATCTATAGTGACACAGACTGCCAAAAACAGCGACCCGGTCACGGCGTCGCTGTTGTTGACAACAAAACGACATTTCAAAATGGCGATATTTAGTTCCAGTTGTGGCCACCGGATCAGATGAGTTTGTGTCTGTACACTTTATCAATATCGCATAATATCTTCGCTACTGGTATTACGTAAGCTACATTCGATACATTACTCATTCTTAATAATAAGTGTCAATAATTACGTTCATCTCAACCTTTTTGACCGATTTGACTTATAGCGCGTTTTTAAACAACTTTATGAGCAATTAGAGTACAAATTACTCTATTAAAAGATACTTAACTTTAAAGATATGCTGGGGCTGTGTAATTTAAAAAGTCATATTACGATATATGTAGTTATGATATATGTAATTAAAAATAATGCTTATTCGGAAATCAGTAATGGCAAACTTCACAGAGCTAAGGTATTATTCTTTAATGAAAACCTTTCAGTTGGTAGCTACTGGCTATCAAAATAAATTTAGCTCATTATAGATAATAATTAATTTTTTCAGGCAATCACATTTTGTTCAGCTCTAATAATCTCATATGATTATAAGAGCTTTAGATCAAACCTCGCCATTTTTAATTTTTAATACGTGCTTGTTTATGATTTTTTTTCTTCTACTTCTTTCAATGTAAATACCCTTTAATTTTGTCTGTTTTATGAATAAATATTTGGTAATAGCAAAAAAAGCCTCGCCATATTGTTAAACGATTAAACTGTTTAACGAAAAATATGAAATTGGAACATTAATATTAATAAATAGGTATTTATTTATTACCTACTCTATCAAACACAGTAACTGAACGAAAACATAGGGAAAGTTATACGAGCCAGCCATCCAGTGCCGCCGAGACTTTGACAAATAAGTAAACAGCCCAACCTGGTGGAAAGCCGCCATCACCCATAACTTCCGCGATTTATATATCTGATTTTTTTATACCACAAGCCCCACAAGGTGGCAAACAAGCTTACTCATGCAAGACAAAGTCTGGACCGCTAGTGCGTTCACAAACTACTAGCTTTACTAAATAGGTATATCTCACGAGCTTGCTAGTGAAAAACATAGCCTATGTCCATCCTCAGGTTCTAAACTATCTCCATACAGAATTTTATCAAAATCGGTGCAATGTGAGCTGTGAAACCGTAACAGACAGACAAATTCACAGAGTTACATTCGCATTTATAACATCTAAAGCGCCAGGCGGGCGTTTATAGGCAGTGGTGCTCAAATATGTTTAAGTAAATTATGATACAAGTTAGCCGGTGTGTAATAAACAATGCACTGGTTTCATACGACTTTTTCATCACACTTGCGAGGAAAAAGCCCACCTGTGTTGTTATTAACTTTTAAGCATTAACACAACTACAAAAAAATTATACGGGAAATGGCGCGCAGTTTTGTTTTTCTTCGCGCGTAGGTCTACAAGGCCGCGAAAAGAAAAATCAACATACAGTCTATACAAAAATAATAAAGCGAATATTTTCGTATTTATAACATAACTTATGTTGCGAATTGTAAATAATTGGACAAAATTGAATGTATATTTATACATAATTAAAGAAAAAAAAATTATTTATTAAAAATTTTTTGCTCAAAAAACCGCAGCCGCATAAAAACTCCTTGGTTGATAAATCTTTTTAGTAGTCCTTAAATACTGTATAGATTTATGAGTATTACCTAATTAAATTGAAAATAAATAAATTGAAAATGCTTGGTCTACATAGGTACATATCACTTACAGTGAGGTACAAACTAAAATGGGGGTATTATAACACACAAGTGTAATAGAAAAGTAAACAGCACGTGTATGTAATATCTTGGATAATGTGCTACAATAACATCCAAGTTACGAGCAAATGCAATAAAAAAAAGTCTAAATAGGTACACCAAAATAAGTAATGGAAGTTCCCGCCAAACAGCCACGGAATTTGTTATGGTCCGTGTTTGGCGAACCTCATTAAATACTCTGTGGTCCCGTGGCGGCCATTGAGCATGCGCGATGCCGTCGAACCCGAGGGTACAGTTAGGAACAGGTTGCATCTCGCGGTGACAGCCCGCTTTGACAGACCGACCTCATGGGAATGAGATACTTAGGGCCCGTTGGTTCGCGGTGCCGTGTATGCTCCGTAAACATAGAATCGAATACTGTCTACCATCAGGCAGGCCGTAAGCTTGTTTGCCACCACGTGGTATATAAAAATATAACTACCACACGTAAAAAATAAACAAAATAAATGTTTTTAGACATAAGTATAAATTTAGTTGTATATTTACCTACTGACATTAAAAATACGATTAGTTCTGAGGATATCACGAGATCTGATGGCACAGTTATTAGCGGATCTAAGTACATTTCCATGTTTTAAAATTTACGAAGATAGAGCCTGCTTTCATGAATGTATCGATAACCTCGACATGGAACATGATTAAACAGTTATACTTACTAGGAATTTGTAGTAGGTATATTAACTCTTATTTACAACCTTATGCTTATTTACAATTACTATGACAAATATTAGATATTCCACCCAAAAATATTGGATTGAAACTTAGGTAGCTTTTTGAGGTTGGCATAGATAATTTTTATTTATATTTTTCAGTTTATTGTACACATGAAAGTTTGAGGAAAAATACAAATTATAGATGACACAACAGGCGTTAATTTTCTTAGTCTGTGGTTGAATGTAAGGGTGCGTCCAAATCCCGCGAATGCGCCGTTGCAGTTCGCGCGCCGCTCGCGAGCTGTTGCTGTAACATCGCGCGAGTAGCGCGTTGCATTGTATGAAACAATGGGAGGTTTAGAAAAAAACAAGATTTATCTCCTTGTAAATAGATGGACGTGGTTCAGTTGGTTAACATGGCGGTCGCCACGCAGAAGTCCCGGGTTCAATTCCCGGCCGAGCAGAAATTGAAATTATGAATTTTAATTACTGTTACGGGGCTGGGTGTAGTATATATTAAAAAGAAAAGGTATATATATATGTTGTTTATCAGTTATCTAACACCCATAACACAGCTTTGCTTACTTTCCAAGAATATTAATTTATTAATTTAATCCAACTAAAATTAAAATAGTCAATAATTCAATATTATTGGTCCTTGTGTGTTTGTTTGACATATGAGCACCGAATTGCGCAATCTATTGACGATAATATATTATTCTAATGTCATCAAGTGAAGCGAGGTGGACCAAGGTCTTCCGCTGCGGCACTGAGACTGGTTGAACAGTCTCGGGAGCTGATTGTCCCCGTGACGGTCTGACGGTATTATTCCATCGAATATTTATTTATAAAACTCACGAACTGTTTTTCACTTACATTAATTTTAATCATAAGTATATTATTAACCTTCGAGAGGTCACGTTGTTATGCAAAGAACTTGCAGCGAAGGTAGATATTCAATTAACTTTAGTGTACCTAATTGTGTTTTTACAGATGTTTGTGCCGAATTAGTCAGAGCGTTCTTATGTATAAATGTTGATTACAGCAGTTCGTCAAGTGAAGTACAAAAAATAAACATTTTTACGTTAATGTCCCGATTGTGGTCACGCGCATGACGGGCCGGGGTCCGCCTTGATCATGATCCAGGATTTGGCAGATCAGGTAATTACAATAGAGTAACTGCCATCTGACCTCCGTGATCCTGCTACCAGGGGAACCTGACTGATGGTTACAAATTCAGTTGCCTAAATTTGCAGGTTTCATCACGATGTCTTCCCTCACCGTAAGAGCCTCGCTTAGAATTCAACTAATGTACATGACCCAGAAAAGATTCATAGGTACATGGCCGCATCGAGATACGAAACTAGTACCTCTTCGCTTACGAGTCGAATACCTTAACCGCTCGGCCACTGACGATCAACTCAAGTATTAATATTCTATGGTCAAGTTTATTTAGCAGCTAAAGGAGGTTTCTCCTATTATGAAACTGATCCTGATACTGCAATATTTACTCTATATAATTTTCTTGCTAAGCGATACCATTATTGGCCTTAGACATTTATTATAGATTATTTAAACAGCGTCACTGTTAATCGTACGACACTTTCTCTTACGGCTGTAGAGGCCAACACGGGAAAGACAGATTCGGTCAAACAGTGAACCGACAAGATAATTTGCCCTGGATGGGAAGGGATTGTCAGTGCGTTGGTGTCATTTCGCGCGTTTGTCGGCTAGATCTATTAACCAGATTAGACATTGTCCGCGATAGTCTTCCGCCGAACAGGGCGGTCTACAGCTATCTAGTTAAACTATAGGTCTTGCCAAGCGACAACTGACTACCTATATAGTAGAAAACTCGGGAAGAACTCAGATATCTAGTGCATTATCCTCGATAGAAATAGTATAAAACTTTTCTATTCAGTAGGCAGCGGCGCTAGTGAGACGAGTAGAATGGCATTTACTTACATTTACTGAAAGGCATCTACTAATTCTGATTTCGTCTGCTGAATAGCTGCCACCAAATAGTGGCACTGTAGCTCGGAGACGGCATTACTCTTTTCGGGAGTGTCGTAAGAGGCGACTTATGGACAACACATTCAACAGACAAAGGGCAGCGCTCTTTGATAGACATTAACCTTTTCAACTGCGATCTCCAACCCGCCTGTCAAGCATGGAGGTTATGGCAAAACTTTCCACTAATGTGAAGGACTGTGATGTCCAGTAGTGGACTGTTACATGCTGATGATGACTGCAGCCACCTGGGACATAATGAGGAAGTGTCCTGTGGTAGAAACCTATAGGTTCATCAATAAAATTTAAATGCATTGATAGCATTGAAAGGCAGTAATTGCTATTTTGTAATCCATTTTGAAATGCTGAAGTTATAAAGGTTTGAAGGGAATGTCAAGCGCAACGAAATGCATATAGTACCACAAACTTACGTTGCAGATGTGCTGGACAACGGTGACTATTTTCCATCAAGTGGACTGTCCCTCCGTGTGGCTCCCTAGGCAATAAAAATAACGTGTCCAACCCGGTGGCCAAAGCCGGAACTAAGTGTCGCCATTTTAAATTGTCATGTCAATTCCCGACCCGATTACACCGTTCCCAAACCGTGCCGCTATAAGTAACACTGAAACGAGATATCGCAACGATTATAATCTAGGTTACAATCATTGTCAATTATAATTTTATGAATTTCAAATATGATTCCAAAAAAATGTTATCACGCACGGCGGGATGCCAATTATGATAATTACCCATCATTGTGTAGAGTCATACCCATGACAGCGAACCCACGGAAATTAAGCTTAATGTAAAACATTTCAGTCACATTTTCTTGTGTTTGTAACATATATTATAATAACATGAATATTAAAATAATAATATAAATAATGTTTTAAACTATTGCGGTGATTATCACACATTTTAAAGGTATGTTCCGTCCCGTGACCATGGTGCATGGAACTGCATCGAAATATCGGGCTACTCGACTACAAAGAAAACCCGGAACATACCCTTAAAATGAATAATATAATCGTGTAGGTTATTTTAGGTTCGTATTTATCTTACTGTTACTGATTTACAAGAATAATAAACAACCATTCGGGAGCGACATATACAGAAACTTATAACGCCCTCCTTTTTCGTCGGGCTTAAAAAATCTTTAAAACAAACCAGAGCGCTGAGTATAAGTTTTGCTTTAACTTTAATTTACTATCGCGTTTGCGTTTACGTGGAAATTAGTATGAAGAAAAAACTTCATTTACGTGCCACTAGATGGCGCTATACATTTTTTCATACTAATTTTCACGTAAACGCAAACGCGATGGTACAGTAAAGTTAAAACAAATCTTACACTCAGCCCTCTCAACGCACCCATTCCCATACGAAACCAAGGTTCACGTGAGCAACTTTCCCAAAACCTCTTGTTTCTTTTCTCCTTACTGTTAAAGCGAGTCCACGATCTGATAATTAAGGGCTTGCCGGGCCCACGGCGAAAAAACCGCCAAACGAGGTCGTTGCCTCCGAAATTCACTTCCTGACTGGTTACGTTGGAAACGGGTTGTTTGAGGCACAGAATTTTGATATGCTACCGTAATTTGTTTTGCGTTTCTCCGGGTGATAGTGTTAAAGGTTTTTGATATGAACTAGGCAGGTTTTTGGCCGATTGCTCTCATTTGGTAGTGAGAGGTTGGTGTTGCGGCCGGAGATGGAGCGTGCCTCTCTAGCAACAGTTATTCTAGATTTTAAGGCGACCAGATTTTATATTCTGGTAACACACATATTTTTATACATATATTATTATAGATACCTGTAGGTAAGTAGACCTGCACACGTCAAGCTTTATAACACCCTCCACTTTTTCCGACAGATCTATTTTATATATTTCCTTCCATTTATGTGTCACTAAATATAATTAGCTAAATGGTAATATCATGATGTGTTAATGGTAATATGGTAATGTAATGTGTGTGATGATATACACATACGCGTGCGAGAGTGCGTGTGTGTGTACACATACACACTCACGTACAACCAAGTACACTCACCGAATTACAAATTACTCTCCAAACACTTTTCTTTTGCTTTGATTTCTTATGTATTTAAGCACATATCAGTTTGCAAATTATTGTGGCAGACACAGTTTGGAAACTGATTCTCATAATACAAGTTTCACATAGCTTAAGAATCAATGGACATAAATAATTTGTAAGTATTTAAAATATATCTATTTTGAAACTCGACTTGATCCTTGTTGCACTTACTAGCATGCCCTGTCCTGCATGACACAACTGATGAATCTGACTTTGCTCAGTGAATTCACAGACGCCTAATTTCAAGAACCTTTAGCCAGTCTTTGGAACAACTTAGTCTTATTATAAGAAAAAAAGCGATAGCGATGTTGTTAATACATATAATGTTACGCAACGTCTAAATTACATATGTGTATAAGAGAGGCAAAACAAACTCTAAATAAAGATATAATTTCACACTTTCTCTAAGTCTCGCATGGATATGATCACGTAGGATGACGAGTTCGTGCATATGGTTGAATTTAAATTGTTTGTTTAACATACTTTGCTTAGTGTTGTTGGTGGTGTAAGGTTATGTATGCCCATTTATTCGCGGTTGTACTTTAAAGTGTTGTTTTTGCGGGCTTTCGTCTTTATATTCGGCGATTTTTGCGCTGTGACATCGCAAATCCGACTTATTCTCTAGCCAAAAAATGGCATTATAAGGTCACTGAAATTGATCTTCAAGAATATACGACTGTCGAAGATAGTTAAGAATATATTTGTTGGCTGCAGTTGACATTTCAATGTAATTATTAATGGTGATATGTGGCTAGAGAAAATGTCGAAATCAAGATGTCACAGCACGAGAATTAGGCACCTTGTCTTTTTAGAATAAAAAGCTAATGATATCTATCTAAAAAATAGCATATGAGATAGCTAAAGTACTAGCCGATCTTCGTCTTTTTGCATCTAAATAAATTTTAATCTTACCTTAGGGACGCCTTAAACCATATAACCTAAACTACTCGAATCAGACCAAAAAAAAGTGACTTTGATGAGGCTGAAAAGCGAAACTTCTAAGAGGATGTAAGGCACCCCGAACTTTTCTTCCACACAAGAGACTATGTAAGTACATACTCACATCACAGTCTATAAGTATCAACATTAGAACTTCAATTTGACAGTATTTCTTAATTTATGTATTCAAATATGTGCATAATATGACCACTCTATCTTATAGTTATATTATGAAAGTTCTATGAATGATCAACACGCGTCAAACTGGCCAAAGTTACGTCAAACAAAGTGTGAGACGCGTCATAACCAAAGGTTAAAATTAGCCACCATTATTATATCCTTCTTGTAACAGTTAGCAATCACTTTTTATAAAACGTACTCCGTCTCACATAGAGGAATTCGGCGATGTACGTCAAATTCTTATAATGTCAAAATCTGAGGGTTTTTTTTATTGTCAATAGGCTTGCATTTGACCTCAACTCACCTAATGGAAAGCGACGATGAGGTCCAAGATGCACTCTTGACTTGAAGAAGAAGCCCAAGGTTATACTTATCGGGGAACAGTGACTCAGGCAGAGTTCCAGTCCTTTGCAGTGCGCATAAGAAAAGTGGATGCAAAACGCTGAGTACGAGATGGTGGGACGTCTACCACATATGGATGACGATTTTTTGTCCCCCTCGTTCTTCGATAATAAAAAGGGCACGATGGAACAAGGTACTTTCTTATTTAGTCAGATTTGGACTAGGTCAGATTCTGATTAGGTCAGGCGCGCTTTGGTACAGTCAAAGTAGAAACGTATAGGGCGTGGAGTACATCTTTTCTCGATCTAATCTTAGTGTATCATCTAATAGATCACGAGCAATCCAAACCCTTCCTTTATTACAAGAAAAGTAGGTACTATTTAAAAGCGGGAAGCACCTAGGTATGTATAATTTTACCACAAAGCCACCGCCTTATCTACTACCTACTGTCAAAGATAACATAATGGTATACTGTTACTAATAGCATTATGTTTGAATTGTTGTGATCCAGTTTGAAGGATAATGCCAGCACAATCACAGGCATGTGGTGTATCAGCAAAATGTTCACAGTGACAACGCAGCTGCACGCATCTGCAGTTCTACATACTCGTTGGTTACCGATGGTAGTACCACGTACTATTATTACGATCTAAACAAAACCTTATTTTCAAGTAACAAGCCGGATTATATTTCATGGAGATTTCACATACCTGGTCTACAATAACTTCTAGTGGTTGTCCTGTCTGTAGTTCCTCAGACGGCCTTCTCGTTGGCCGCACAGCGTATTCCCTTTGCCCTATGACCTGGGAACAAAAAAAAATACGTTTAAAATATGCATTTTTATTTTATATTGAAATGTTTGCTCAGAATATTGTATATAGGGATCCTGTTGACATAATAAACACTCAATTTCCCATTGAAAAAAACACAAGAGAAGAGCACGACAAAAATACAAACTATCCATAGAAATTAATAAATACTATCCACAGAAATCTAAATAAATTGATTTATTTAAATCAGTCTATTTATTTAGATTTTTCATTTTTAGCATTGAGTAGGACCACGTGAGCTGATGGGATTAACTCAACACAACTCCCGCAACTGTTATATAAAATGTAGAACAACATAAAAGTAAGATAGAAGTAAATCTGAAGTAGATTAAAGCAGGTGCACTTCCTATGTTCTCCTATGGCGGAACTCGGGCGCTCATAACCGGGATATTGATGCCATGATGATGATGATGTAGCTTTTTCTACTAACGAAGAAATTGACATTGCAAATAAATGTAAGTAAAATTAACGTCACTGTATAATACGCTATAAGCAAAGATAAGTGTCGTATTTTTGTCCCACTGTGAGAGTCAACTCAGAGTTTTTCCTTTATTTTATTGAAAAAACGTGTCCATTCTTTGCACTCGCAGTAACTATATATGAAGTTATAATACATCTTCAATCCCTGTCATTTTTAATGCAATACAATGATGAAATTAT
The DNA here is from genome assembly GCA_907269095.1 of Blastobasis adustella. Lineage (NCBI taxonomy): Eukaryota > Metazoa > Arthropoda > Insecta > Lepidoptera > Blastobasidae > Blastobasis > Blastobasis adustella. Next base: position 9,529,742 of record OU026132.1, read on the forward strand.
AGGTATTTCTTACCTCCTGTCATATTTAATTGTCTTGTAAAGTGACTCCGTAAACAACTTTTTTTTCTATTTCCAAGAGCAGTTAATACCACAATATTAATGTTTAAAGCTAATAAAGAATCACCAGATTTTTGTCTAGTAAATAGTAAAACAGCTAAGCAACAAAAATAGGCAGGTTAGGCATGCAAGTAAATCCGTCAATTAACATCATCATCATCACAGCCCATAACAGTCTCTCCCACGAAAGGGGAGGTTATTGCCATAATCTCCACGCAAGGCAGGCGGGTTGGAGATCGCAGTGTTGTACCTAAATATAACAATGGAAAACACTACCCATTTTTCTGCCTACGAAGGCTCTGGATCTTTTGCCTCGAAAACATTAGTCGTCTTGTACGACACCCACGAGTGCAAGGGGTTGGTGCTATTCTACTCTGCCGGACACCACACGGTCCCAACAGTTAATACCATAACATTAATATTTAAAGAGAATAACGAGATTCCTGTCTAGTGAATAGTCAAACAGCTAAACAACAAAAATAGGCAAATTAGGCATATAGCTAAATCCGTCAATTAACATATCTTGAGAAAAAATCTTCAGGCATTAACACCATTAACAGATTGGACGAACACCTTCTCTATTTCATGACTATTTGCCTGATTGACACGTTGTGAAACTAATAATTCACACACGAGCGAAGACTGGGATGAAAAATTAATATGACTGTATGTAATGCTAATGATAATTGTAAATAGAAGCATTATATTGATGAAATGTTTGTTTGATTAGCCTTCTCTGATAGGCTAAGTGATAGGTAATTATTACGTACATAAATTACTTTGTAGGTACTAAGTAAGCACCTTCGTATAACTGTTAGTGGGAAGGCAATAACGTATTTTTAATACCAATCTTAATTTACTTAATTGATAGCAAAAAAAAATTATTATCGATAATTCGTTTCGGTTTCTAGTTCTTACATTGTTTTTTTACCGTGATACCTACAATTCGTTCCCACAATAACTATACATTGTTTAAATACCGAATTATCCTTACGACAGTACTTTAATGGACGCTTTTAGAACGTGAATTGAATTTACCGGTTGGGCAAGTTAAGAATACATACCTACTTGTTTAAGTTTACTAATAAAGTTAGTACCTATACCACTAACTCTATGGTTTTACATAAAAATATAACAAAGCAAAAGTAGGTAGTATACCACTTTTTCTGGTAGACGGGTATTCAAATGTAGAATAGGGCACGAGCAAAAGAAGAATGAATATAACGTCTAGCTAGGTACTGGAGGCACATGGAGTGGCCAGAGATGTGCCACAGAAGCATACATCAGCACTTCACTATTAAATACATCAACTTGGTTTTAATAATGCCCAGTTCATTTCGACGGCCACATTTACGTACACTTCTCAGCTAAAGCTTATCTCCATAAACACCATAGGAAAAGCTCTGCAGAAGCTGAGTAATGGACCTTTTACACGAAGCCAATATCCAGGAAAATCCTAGTGAAGCCAGTGCCGTCTACATTTGATTGATTCTTCTTTTGACATCATAGTCTATCCCAATATTTTTAAAACCATTATTTATTGCAGTAAATGTGGTAAGTATGTATGTACAACGTGTTATTACAGAGTATTTAGTATCACACATAAAGCCAAGTCAATTGGCATGCAAATTGAAAATAAAGTGTCACAAACAATAACAAAAAATGATTCAAACAATTATATGTCAAAGAAAATCAATTGGTATCTTAATGCATAATATTGGTGGTATCGTGTTAAGACGCAATATGCGATGCCAATAATGGTTTAGGTTATTGTTAGTGGATTGTCCTGGCTTTTGGCCCCATGTAAAAGGTCTATAAAAGTAGTACAGTGTGTTAACAGGCCTGCGAGTTGCCTGCTGCATACAAATTCAACTGCAAATCCTGTTTAGCCAGAAATATAACCTGGAGTCTTTAAGTTCAGAGTGATCAGGAATCTTCTATTCACGCTACATCTTCGACCCTATCGTCGCTGTTTCATCAGTTGAGATGAGTTCAAATGCAATCCTATTGGCTATAAAAAATCAACAGTGACGACCCTAAGAGACGCTGGTTCGACACTCAAATCTTGCCCGAGGACAACTGCCGAAGTAACTGTCTTGGGACCCGCAAATTTCATTAAGAAGATGTAAGAAACAATTTTCGCAACAAGTTATCTGTGTTTATTTTATGTAATGATCATCATCATCATCATCATCATCATCATCATCATCATCATCATCATCATCATCATCCGAGCGGTCAGTCCCGGCTTCTGCCAGGGTCCGCTTTCCGGCTCATTTTCCTCCATTTCGCCCGGTCTTGGGCATCCTCGCGTCGTTAGCGTAGGCTCTCGCATCAGACTCGGCGATGTCAATCCATCGCTTCTTGGGCCTTCCGCGGGACCTCTTTCCTGAGACCGGCAGATTCAGGCACCTATTCCCCACGTAATAATATTCAGGTGTAAAGTATCCTTACTCCAGTTATCCTTCTATTAACTATTCCTTTGATTTAGTGTAATAATAAATGCTTTATTCTTTTTTTCCAAATTTCCGTACTTTTGCCTGTAATATTCCTCGAATACAGTCCCAAAAGTAAATCAATATTGTCACACAGTAAAATAAAGTTATTATTAGAGGTAGCCATTGATTATGCAAAATATTCCTTATTCTGTGGAACAGCTCAATTGTCGTGGGTACATATAAATAGCAGCGCAGCAATGCGGTGTAGCTAATGGGTGAATTATTACATTTGACATGTGAGTGGCAGTCGGTGCCCGCGCTAAACTGCCGCTGGCGCCGGCTGTTATGTCCTATTATTCTAATCTAAGTCCTAATTAATTAACTATTGTATGAGGTGAGACGGTTCTTAGGTTTTACATTACGTGGGTATTGTAAGTAAAGTTATATTCAAAATACTATAGTTGGAGATGAAATTAAAGATCAAAAATGTAAACACACAACTGTTAATGTCAAAGGGACTATCCAGGGGTATAAAACCTTTTGTTTGCATAACCAAATGGTTATGAATCATGCACGATTTTCAGTATGCTTTATAATGGCTAGTAAAATTTCGAAAACGAAAGAAATCTATTTACCCACATTTATTTAATTTATTAACTGTGTAACGGAAACTATTAGTCCAATGACACTAGTTAGAAAACGCTAATATTAGAAAAAAGTGGCCGCCATTTTGACTCTTATATTATTTTACGTATTATAATTTGAGAAATTAATTAAATATGTCTTGGCGTCGGTCAATCCGTTACTTTCCAAGCCTTTGCAATAATATACTGTAACAACGAACCAAATTATCACCATTACAATTGGCATAAATGAAAACTACCCATATTTTATTGAAACAGAACAAATATGTAACAAATAAAACATTGATCCCTATTTAATTCAGTAAAATATTTTAAAGCATTCATATGATTTTATTTCATTTTAAATGTAATAATTTTAATCAATATTTCCATGATTTTAAATAATCCACCATTTGGGTTATTTTTTTTATAGTGGCAACCCATTTGTTTACATATTTTATCTTTAATTCGATCTCATACCTTATAGGACTAAGAAATGGGTACTTTGTATTGAAAACTACAGTTAGATCGTTTACAGGTGTGCTGTAGTTTCACTAATTTTATAATGTGGCTTGCAAGCTATAATACTTAAGTTATTACCTAGTAGGGCTACGCATCACAGCTTATATATACCTATAGAGTATTAAATATACCGATGATATCCTCCCGTGGGCTATAAGGCAGACGGGAAAGCAGTTTTCGACTCAGCTAGCTCCGGTCCCGGTGTTCACGACGCGGATGGCCCGTATTGTGTAGGAAAAATCCCGATCCATTAGACGTAATTACCACTTAGGACTTCCGTCGACCAGAAAATGTGCAGCAGCGTTTGCTGTACTGCAATCTCCAACCCCAGGCGGATTATGCTTGGGTTTGTTAACACTTGCTTATTTGACTTACTGAAGTATTAGCCAAACATTTAAGCTTTAAAAGGCATTTATGTCAGACCATTAGTAGGGCTAGAGGTATTGCTACCCGTGGAACGTGTTTAGGGCAGTGCTGAACTTATGCAATAGAAAACACTGCCGTAACTGCAGCCTATTTTGTGACCTACAAAGGTCGTAACTTAAATGCCTCCAAGACATTACAGTCGTCTACTCTGCCAACAAAATACTGCCAATTTAACTGTAAATAAGTTTTATTCTAATTTAGTGACGGTACAATATTAATTGAAGTCATTCCTTATAGCAATTGGTTTATATTGTTCTATAAATCAAGTCATTTAAGGCAACTTTATGGGTAATTCGATTAAAAATAAATTACAAGACGTCATCCAATTGGCAATATCAAAATGATAGTTACAGTTACTAATGCATAACATCATTACATGTAAGACGATGATTTGGAAATCAACATATATACACTGCGTAGTAAAAATATAAATAACATTTTATTATATTGTCTTAACTTATAGAGCAACTTGCATCAACGTAGGTATTGAAGTGAAGTCGGCCATTTTAGATTTCTCCACGCGAGTTCTAATTTCAAATTAGGTCGGCTGGCGAATGGGAGCACGCTGCTCAACGCATGCGCTACACCAGCCAATCAGGCGCTCCCAGTAATCATAAACACATGGCGGGATTTGTGGGCATCTGTTTATAAATAAACTATAAACATACATACGAGAACCGCACCTGTTGGTATGCATTGGACACATAATGGCTCAGTTCCCGACGTCAAAATAATTATGAATAACTCTTTAGATAATGCATAAGTACAAGCTTCTACTAGCTACGCTTGTAACTAGCTTGCTTGTCTACATCGTAGTATAATTTTTCAGATCCCAATGTCAAAAATATATAGGTAGGTAACTACTTATTTACCTAAATTACTTACTATTATATAATTTTGAATAACTTTTTATAAGTAGTAAACTAAGGCATTTGGAGGCCTGTAAATCGAAACTCTGGTCGGGTGCGGCCGGACTAATCTTTTCGCGTTTTGAATTTTTAATTTCTATAGACTTTGACCGCTCGGATGAGAATGATGGACTTCGAATGTGGAATAGGTATCTTTTTTAGGTTAGAATACTTTTATAAAATTGTAGTTAGAAACTTCCAGCTACTAGTAATATACACTGAAACAAACTGATATAAACTATAAACATTAACTGCTATTAACTAAGAATAAACATTGGCTTCTATAACGTAGCCATTTTGTAAACCTATCGTTTGGCTCATTTTATTTTGGTCCTGCTAATTCGTTCGTAGTTAGAACGGACCCAGTGATTTTTCCACATTGTATGCAAATGGCTGTACAGGTCGCGACTCCGTTGCGCGGCTCCAGTGTCAAATGTCAGACACAATGGCGGGAATATTCTTAGTTGCTGTTGCGAACGCAGCATAAATGTTAGTTTTTAGTTATAAGGATTACCTACACGTGCATATTATAATTATATTATAACCTCCCACAATAATTGCTCTCTGCTTCTATAGTATTTTATACCTTTTCTTTTATTTTTATTTTTTAATTTGGTCTAGCCATTTTACCGCCATCTTACCTGGAGGTAAGTGACGATGGAGCATGCCTGTCTAGGAAGAGCCTATTCACTATAGCCTTGAAGGCGCCTACCGCCTCAAAAACTCGTAGGCAGTCGGGTCAGTTAGAGCTGCCCCAGCAGGTTCTTTTTTAATACCAATAGAGCGGCAAACAAGCTTACGGCCAGCCTGATGGTAAGCAGTCACCGCCGTCTATAGATGTTTGCAATACCTGGTAAACTTGGAGGTGGCCTATATCGAAAACACTTTATGCCGAATATTTTTTGGCTTAAATGTTTGTTGAATACGAAACTAATAACGTGAAGGATTTTTTTTTAAATAAAGTGGGGCGCGAGTTATCTTAGTCCAAAATTGTTTGATAAGGACTTCTTACAGAGCCTGTATGTATTATTGCAATAAGTTGGTTTCAAAGATAGGGTACGTCCCTAGTAGATTGATTGATTTGGTTTCCACTTCTTAGCATTAAGTTTTGATAATGTATTTTCCGATATCGATGGCTTACGTCGCGAGACCAGGAGAAATGGAAGAGAATGAGTCGGAAAGCGGACCCTGGCAAAATCCGGGACTGACCGCTCGGATGATGGTGATGATGAATGTACTTTCCGATAGTTTAAAAACACTAACTATCGGAAATTCATCGAACTAGCTTAGCTATTAATTTAATTCACTTGAATATCCACTACTTAAGTAGTTAAAATATAAACATCCCTTCCGAAGTAAGATATTAAAAGTAAATACATATTGTGGAATAGGTAATGCTCCGTAAAAAAACTGGTTGTAACCGATCATAAACTGGATTTTCACATCTGAAGGCCGGTAGCTAAACACCGTAACAAATAGCAATGCATTGAACGCGTATTACTTACCTATCTGGAAAATGTAATAAGAGCTAGTGCCGGCAGACATTGTCGATTCGATCAAACTATTGTATCGATCATGGAGATTGGACGTGTTTATGCATCATTCTCATCGATCACCAACGTCTGCTAGGGTTTGAGAATGTAATTTTACATTATTGTAGCCCACCTATCAACGAAACTACATTTACTGTATACGACGACATGGGTCTCTATTTTTGGACCATTCGCCTCGAGTCGAACGGTTTTCAATTTTTATTTTCGGCGTATTTATTTATTATTAAGAAAACAAGTCCGGTTTTTACCTAGAGTCACAGATTTCCGGCTGTGTAGCAGATTTTGGGTGTGTGTGTGTGTATAAGATTTGAAAAAGAAAATAGATGCAATACCTATTCCTATATTTAAAAGCAAAGGTATTAGAACAAATTCCCTTATCTCTAGTTCCATGTTATTTCTCACTTATCTATTTTAATCACTAACAATATTCGAATTTTAAATTATACAGAAGTTTGTTAGGCATCCAGGACATTAAGCCCTGTTGTGGTATCCGGCAGAGTGCAATATAGCACCAGCTGCACTACTCGCTTCTAATAAACGGGTGTCGTAAAAGGTTACAAATGATTTAGTTAATGGCAAACTAACTAGGACCACCGTAGACCAACAATTTAGCAACAGCTTTTTCTGATGGGATATAAATTCTGCCACCGGCAACAACCAGCGTGGAGATTATGGCTAGTCACTCCAGTGTGGGGGGCTTAAGGCCAGGTATCCCAGAATTTCATAAACTTCACTCGATATAAAAATATCCCAAAGTTACCTCTTTTTGGAATATTTTTCAAAGTGATGACTAAACTATTGACATTGTACATTAAATTTTTATCCTCAACTAAAATATTTACGGACAAATTTGCTGAAATATTTGAATTTATCAAAATTAGCATTTTTTCGCACTTACGTATCGCACCGCTAATCTATGAGCAACGCGTTCGAGTTTGGAACAAAAAACAAACGGGCCAACTGCCCTTAAGTCCAGCGACGCAAAAGTTAAATACTTTAAGCTGCTAATATGCTGTAAACGTGTGCGACGTATAATTTATCCCTACATAAAAATAAATAGTAAACAACATCGACACAGTTATCGACAAGCGTTTCCCACTCGCTGCGCCCGCGCTGCTGTTTTGTAAGATCTCGGTAATTCCACCGTCGGAAATGACGGAGGCACGCGAAGGCACGCCCGCCCGGCCCGCGTAGCACGCGACGGGTCGCCAAAGAAAGAATGGACTTTACCATCGGACGGCGAGCTAGGGATATTTAGCATTTAGATGTTTCTTTACAGTAACCTGTAGTGTGTAGCGGCTGTGTTGTGTCAAGCATAGTGCAAGCACTCAGATCCGATTGTGCGTGCGCAGAGTCGCCGTGATGACGTCTTTACTGACGAAGATAATTTTGTGGTCATTTCAAAGTTTCCTAACTAAGCTATATGGTTTTAAGCAATTTGATGTGTTATAATAATATAGAGCGATTTACGAAAGAGTTTTATATGAGTATCTTCATCACTCTTAATCATTTGATGTCATCTATACCGACTCTAACACATGGGGCCAACATCGCCTGGAGCTCCATGTTTTAATAGCTCGCCTCGATTCGATCGGTTTTGAAGTTTGATTTTCGGCATGAAAAGTTCTATATTTTGATGCATGATGCTGATTTCCCCTATTTTTTAATCGTAATCATCCGGTGTTGCCAATGTAATTAAAAAAATATATAATTCTTCGAAATTCAACATTCCAAACCGCTTGAATCGAGTCTAGCGATTCATAAATGGAGTCCCAGGGCTCCGTATAGGTATGTGATATGTATGTGATTTTTTTATATTTGTTTAATACCATGAAGGTGGCAGACAAGCTTACGGCCTGTCTGGTGATAAGCAGTCACCGCAGCCTATCAACAAAGTCTTACTCAAAGCTGCGACCTTAGAGTTGCAATGTCACGTCATTGCTTGTACCTAAGTGTCTCCTAGCGCTGTGTGTAAATAAATTAATAATAAACGTTTACAACTTGCCAGGCCCTGATCCTTGACACCAGCTCGCTTAAGAGAATATGACACACGTCTCGAAACATCATGTTGTATTCTGAAAATATGCAAATTGACTCTTGTTTACGTCACTATTAAGTATCAATTTCGAGTGCGGTAATTGGTGACTTCTTATTTAATGTACAGTATAATTAATCATAGTTGTGTTGAACAGAATTTTAATGCAATATTTTTTGCTGTTGTTGACGTTTTTAATTAATACATTGACGACTAAAGGCTATTCAAAGAAACAAGTTCTGAACAAAAAGCTCTGAATTGTTCAAATCTCGAACGGTTTGTGCGGACTGACATCAGGTAAAACCTTGACTTGTGTTTTTATGCAACCTACGTACTAAATTCTCATAAACTATTCTGAAAGAGTTAAAAATTCGGATGAAAAGAAATAAATTGAGTAAAAGAAGTTGCATGATCCATCTAAACAAGAGATGTACCGGGTGATGGGTTTGCCGGGTATCCGGCCAAGGAACACGTCAATATCAGCAATAAAAGCGAGCAAATCCCACTAACCGTCGACAAGTTCAATTTCTATAATTTAAATTTAAATTTATTTGAAAATTATGTTTCCTTTATAGCTGCTTAATTACCCGGCGCTATTACCCGGTACTAACCCGGTACCCGGTTGCCAATTAGGACAACGCCAAACAGCCAACAGAAGCGAATCAACGAATCGCTCCATTCTAAAATTAGCTGGAAAATTAATGCTATCCGAAAGAAGAGCGAACGCACTCGCGTTCTGTGTTCTTGGTACGGCTTAATTGCATTTATATAACACTATTAGACTAATGTCCGTCAGTTCATTACGACAGGCCTCTAATAACGTCCGTCACAGTTTGCGGTTTCGACTATTAAGCTTCTACGAATGCGTACAGCGGCGGAACCAGCTGTGGTACTTTGTGAGGCGTACTTTGCGTGGTGGAATAACCTAAGCAAACGAAAAACGTCATAATCCCCGACAAAGTAAACATGTACTTCAATATATCCTAAACTACTGACCTGATTTTATGAAACATATTTGAGAACCATCTCTATTAAAATCGCTTTTAAACAAAGAAGACCGCAACTTGTCGGTCCATCCGTTCAGGAGCTATGACTATAATAATAATAGTTTTTTTTTTTTTTTTCTATGCTACAGATAACATGTCAAACTTTTAACACCCTTCCTTTTCCGCCGGGGGTTAAAAACAATAACGGGCAAGATGAGCACGAAGAGGCCTACAGGTAGAAGACCAATGCGCTGGTCAGACCAGATCCGCTCTACCTTGGACACCTCGGTGTGTGATGCCATCCATGCTGCCGAAGATAGAGTGAGCTGGCGCAAGATAATCCACGAGTAAGTCATCCGAAGAAGCCACGACTCTCAGCATCGAGGATAAAGACGCAAGGAGGAGGTCCAAGGAGACTAGCAATTTGATCTCAGATGCTATCAGCTACACCTGTAGCCTTTGCAGACTTCCGGAACGTTCCCAGGCTTCTTGAAGCGACCTCGCGAAGCAAATACGTTAGCAATGGAAGACAATCGAGTCTCCGCCCATAATTGAAGTGGCCATCGTCGCCACAATAACAGATTAAGGGAAATGACAGACAGTTAGATAAAACGACGCGTTATTATATTACCAATCGCATGCCAGCTTAATCTCTCGTTGAGGTCAACTGGGGGTATAATTATTGGTATTTTATATACTAGACTCACTAGTAGTGACCCGCCCCGACTACAACAGGGTTTTCTCATATTTTCTTTACCATAATACGCATGTATTATCCAAATAAACCTTCTGAAAATCTCTACCTGGTAGTAAAAACCGCATCAAAATCCGTTGTGTGGTTTAGAAGTTAGCGGATATGCAGGAAAACGTGGAAAGCCACTTCATTTTATACCATGTAGCCAATTAAAAACGGAGGCTTCAGAAATAGTGTTCGACAATCCCCAGAGAGGGGATAACTTTCCTCCCGGCGACTCAAAATGGAACAAAATTTGACAGACCACCAACAAGAAAAACTCTCGACGAAAACAATGACAGGGACGCCATACCTAAATGCAGATTTATCTTGCGCATCCTCTAACCAGGACCGCATTTTCCTGGATTCGGACAGAAACGTGTCAAAGTGGGCCATGACCCTAATATCCAAGTTTTCGGGAAACACTTGGTGAAAATGACAACCTTATAAAAATCCGTTGCATGTTTTAAAAGAACTGAGCAAACCCACAGGTGCCAATAACAACTTTATTATAAACGGTTTCGAGAATCCACCACACAGCTTGCCAGTAATAGGTACGTTCATTTTTAAAATACCTTAGGGTCACTGTGGACCAACTTGAGGAAATAATTACGTGCTGCACTATGCTGGTAATTATCCCCCTGCACCTTGACCCTATGGCCTTCGCTCTGAGAAAACAGTCGTGTCAAAACAAACAGCTTTAACTATACCTTAGGTATAACGCAGGTTAGGTTTACAGTGTGTAAATATGTATTGTCGAGGAAATTGGATGTTTACTAAGTCTGAAATTGACCCTATTATTATATTCCGTAGCAATGGTCGTGTGGTGTCCGGCAGAGTAGAATAGCACTAACCCCTTATACTCGTGGGTGTCGGACAAGGCGACAAATGTTTTCGAGGCAAAAGATCTAGTCTCTGTAGGCTGAAAAATGGGTAGCAGCGTTTTTCATTGTTACATTTATAACACTGCGATCTCCAATCGCCGGCCAAGCGTGAAGATTATGGCATCATCCTCCCCTTTCGTGGAAGAGCCTCTAAGTCCTGCAGTGGACTGTTATGGGCTGTGATGATGACTATATTTGGATGTGTGGTTTGTTATTATGCGATGTTCTCGTAATAATACAAACAAATTAAGATGAACTGCTAAACATTCCGTTTCCTCGACTGTACAAGGTGATAAATAATGCACGTCGGCTAGATTCGGCTTATTATTTACTCACACGCTTGTTACCGAGACGACGCTAACAGCTGGTTTCTAAATTAAGAAATTCCGGTTTTGAATTGACAATTTCAAGTTCAGATCGTACTTAAGTGGAACTTAAGAAAATTTTCATTTCTGTATTAATATAGAAATTAAAATTTTCTTAAGTACTTACTACTAATAGTACTTAAGCAGTACTAGTAATTTTCTTGACTTATTACTTAAGTAATAAGTAGGTAATTATAAGTAAAGAGTTTGAGAAATACCTAGCCAAAAGCGCTTTGAGGAAATGCCATTTTTTTTTCGAGGGAGTCGTGGAGAACTTAAGATCTAATAAGCTAGGTATGTGAGCATTTCTCACTGATTATTGCTAGATTTCTCAATTTAGAAACCGGCTGTAAAATCCTAAAATAGCTGATGTGTATGTGTTATTCACTGGTGACAACTACAAGCATTTACCTACGAGGAAATTGAGGCTGTGTCTCGCGAACACAACTAAGGGGAAAGTCCAACTTTGCAGGTGTCGAAACTGACCCTTTCCTCAAATTTGCAAATAGACAACAACTTGTGACAAACCAATACCACTCTACGTGAAGCCTTAACACATGAAAACTAACATATTTAATTCGAAATGGTATAATATGGTACATTAGTTGAACACTACCCGATGCTACGGTGAGGGATGAAACCTGCACATTCAGGCAATTGTATGTGTAATTGAAAACCATGATCCAATTTGTCCTGGTTCCTTTGGTAGCAGGGTTACGGAGGTCAGATGGCAGTCGCTCCACTATAATTACCTGATCTGTCAAATCTTGGTTCATTGTCAAGGCGGACCCCGAGTCCTCGTGCGCGAGAGCACAACCGGGACATTAACGCAAAGATTATTCATTTATTATTCGTTTTTTTTATGTTATACGGCAGACAAACAGGCAAGCGGGCCGCCTGATGGAAAGTGGTCACCGCCGCCTATAAACACCAGCAACACCAGGGGGGAGTCACCAATGCGTTTCCCGCCTCTGAAAAGACCTCTAAGTTAGTTATAATATGGATACCAAACCAAATAAAAAAGTTACGTCGTGTGTTGTCCCGTCTAATATAATAATGCGGATACCGACTGCAAGACTACCTAAAATGTTATTGAAAACAACTACTTTATAGTACCTTATACGTAGTTAATCCTAATACGGATTTAGTTTTTCATTTCCAGTAAAAACTAACTATTGTCTCAAGCCGTCGCAAGAAAACAAGGAACTAAAGGATCACTAAGTGTCTCAGCAAATAGCGAAACCCATTGTTAAGTGAGTGACAAACGCCGAGGTACGGTGTCGTAAAGGAATGGCAAATACAGTGACGTAATGCACATTTGTAGACTCAAATAAGACGAGCACTTGGGTGGTGCGGGGCGGCTACTCACGACACGATCTGCGATTTTTGAAGCGTTCGCATTAACGCGAACGCTCGCGTTCGCTACATATCTCTTCTGTATTCGAGGCGAGCGCTTGCAAGGGTGCGTTCGTTTACAAATCGTTGCAAGTCACTGACGCTACCTTGGGCCCTATTTTTTAATAGCTCGTCTGGGTTTGATCAGTTTTCAAATTTAATTTTCGGCATGAAAAATTCTATATTTTGATGCGTGATGCTGATCTATGATGATGCTATTTTTGAACCGTTCGAAACCTCGCGACCGCTTGCGTTCGCTAACTATCTCTTTCACACTAGAGGCGAGCGCTCGCGTGGATCATGGGTGCGAGTGGTTCAAAAATCCTTGCGTGTCACTGGCGCTACCTGTATTCAAAACTACAGATTAGGTACACATGGTGTCCAATATCCTACAGGCTGCTATTAATGCAAAATAGAAAGTAATCATCAAATAAATAAAGGAGAATGAATTATTCGTGACTTTCATTTCAAATTATTGAATAGTATTTTAATTAGTACCTACCTATAATATATATTTCTACCGATAAGATCAGTGCTCCATGGGGGAAGTTACATTTGACAGTGTATTGACCTATAATTTACCAATTTGCTGCCAGAGCAGTGTGTCCCGGGGTTTTGGAGGTGGGAAACGCATTAGTGATATCCCTAATGTTACTAATATTCATAGGCATCAGGGGAAACTTTCCATCAAAGGCCTTGGACAGAGGATTTAAATAGAGCTTCTACACAACGTCACGAAATAAACTAATTCACCAGCTTCAATGTAGGCGTAACGGTCTCATAACTCTACCCAACCAAATCCGATCATCTGTATCTCGCCTAAGCTTTATGCCAGCCTGGTCAGAGGCCACGGATACGCGAAGCCACTTACTGGCGATGGATAAATAAAACTTTATGTGGATATAGCGCGTACAATGTTGCCTGGTACTGCGGCCTGAATATGCATGCGAAGGTGAAGTATACAACAGTATTGATTTGATAACGTACCTATATTTGCTTTAAATACACGTAATTGACTCTGTACGTCAGAGCGTCGGCGGTCTAGTGTTTAAGGTATCTTGTAAGCGGGACCTCTAGTGACGAAGTGTCAAACTGGGATCTCCGACATGCCACTAGCTTTTCCGCGTAAAATTCGATTATAACGTTCCAGCACCCCAGACACATTAAATTTCGGGATAAATTGTAGCCTATAAGCTATATTCTGCCAAATTTTTTCAAAACCGTTCAGTAGTTTTTGTCTAAAGGAGTAACACATCCTTAAAAAATTAGTAGGAAGTACGGTGATGGCTATCAACTCTTAGCAACTGGGACTAACGGCATACCATGCCCTCAGAAGCACGGAGCGCGTATTTACATAGTTTGTTTTTAGAAAAACCCTAGTGATACAGGGTTACAGTTTAGGAAGTTGGTCAGCTAGGAAGGTGGACAACGTAGGAAGTGGACGTTAGGAAAGTAGATGAAGTCATCCTGCAGGGGTTCCAAGCGGGATTGGAACCACGGGCCCTATTTAAACCGCTCGAGTTGAGTGAAATAACATTCTTATTATTGGTATGAAAAATTTAATATTTTGATGTATGACTCTGATTTTGCCTTGTTGAACCGTTCACTCAAACATGTTACCAATGTTTTTAAAAACTATTGGATTTTTCATGACAAAAATCCAAATTGAAAACCGATCGACTCTAGGCTAACGGTTCGAAAATAGAAAAAAGTTAACAAACTTATTAAGTGCACGTCAACATCAAGATAAGCTTTAATATCCTTTTACAACCGCCGTCGTAGTCGCTTAGACTAATTTGCTTATCTCAAAAGAAATAATTAAGGCAAACAAGCAGGTAGTTTGCTAAATTACTAGGCTTAGAGACTGTGTAAGACGGGGCAAGCCTTGACACTGTCTAATGACAGCGGGTGAATACGTTCTATTTCTGCGCGTGACCCTAGTCACCTCAGATTTATATCAAGTGATTATATGGAGCTAGCTTATGCTAGCTAGTTTGCGTAAGAGTATCTACGCACTTTGGGGGCCTGGAGATCTGTAACACAAACTCTCAGTAATGATCTGTGAGCTGTTTATATTTCACATATACCTAATATTATGTACTGCTGCCTTTTCAAGAAAAAAACTTCACAAACTATCTGACACGGTGGCCAAAACTGAACGTATCGCCATTTTGAAATGTCAAGCCAAAGTCAGCGACGTTGTCATCGGGTCGATAAATTTATTGCACGTGTCAAAAGTATTTTGGCTTAATTGTAAAGGAGCGATCAACGCTTGATCAACGTCTGAACAATTTGTATTGATAAAACGGTAAGCGGCGACGTATAAGCGGGCCCTTATAGTCGGTCAAATCTAACAATTCACGTGGCCAAAAAGCGAACCTATTTTGAAATGGGTACTGTATTTCGTATTCTGTCGTTTGAGACCCAATGTAAACTTGCGTACGGATGAAACGCTATGTACAATAAGAGACTACAGGATTTCTATTCTTATCCAGTCACGATTTTTACTTCTGGTTCATCATACCCATCTACGAATACCTACACAGAAACAGTTCTCCTACCTGCCCGTGTAGGAATTATATATAATGGCATATTATGACATAAGTACATGACTGTGCATATTTGAGCACGCTCGCAACTTGCTTTCGAAATCCCAGTTTTTCCTCAATCTCGACAAACTAGTCCAATGTTATGGGTAAATAAATTTTGTAAAAAACTTCGCGTATGACATGCAAACGACTTCGCGAACAATAGTATTTGTGATGTACACGCACGCATGCTATCGCCATCATCATCATCATCATCACAGCCCATTACAGTCCACTGCAGGACTAAGGGCCTCTCCAAAGAAAGGGGACGTTATTGCCATAATCTCCACGCTTGGCAGGCGGGTTGGAGATCGCAGTGTTATAAATATAACAATGGAAAACGCTGCTGTCCATTTCCCAGCCTACGGAGACTCTTAGATATTTTGTCTCGAAAAGATTAGTCGCCTTGTACGACACCCACGAGTGTAAGGGGTTGGTGCTGGCCTCTGCCGGACACCACACGGCCAACTATGCATGCTATACCTACCTAATATTGAAGCTCAGGATCAGTAACAAAGGACTGTTAGAGAGGTCTGTAGTTATAATGATATAAGTGAGATCAGATTCAACAATCTGTTTATATACCTCTCGTTTTTAACAGCTTTTGCTTAATTATTCGCTTAAATTCTCTCCTGATGTCTTCAATCAGGCTTACCTGAGGCCGAAAACGTTGAGACTGTCCAAAAATATTGCGTGGGTGAAAAATAGACTCGCCACATGTTCTCGCCGATTTGCGTGGAACAAGGATACGCAATCTACAATTTGTCATCATCATCATCTTCATATATTTAAGAGTTGTGCTTTTAACTCTAATAGGTGAACTAATCGCCACTCCTCACTCCTGTCTGCAAACCTCTTTTATCTCTTTATAATCGCCGGTGCTCACTTTTTTCTTCACGTCCTTCCAATATTCAAATCTTCCTTCCTCTTCCTCTCTTTTCCTCAACTTGTAGCATGGCAAAATGTGGCGTAAATGAAGCTTAAGGATCAAAATATTTCAAGTTGTCGCGATGACCCTTGTCCAGCGAATTATCACCTTTATCGACGCAATATCACATAGATGGAATAACATTGTTTAATGTAGTCTATTAAAAGTCGAAACTGTAATTAATCTATGTCTAGTGGACTGTAAGCAGTAGCCTAGCAGTAGTTGTGAATTTCGCATGAGTTTCTATAGGAGTCGGGAGTCAACCACTCGATTCAGTTTTTTTTAGAAGTCTCTTGTTCTACACGTGTTACTCTTTGACCGTCGCTATCTGTCTGTGTGTATAAAAATCACTCAAATATCTATCCATAAGCTATAGTAACTGCTTACCATCAGGCAGTGCCATACGCTTGTTTGCCACCTTATTTAGTAAGTAAGAACTAAACCCGAAAATAACGTCCCTCGAATTTGACCTACCGAGAAGATGACAATCCTTGACTTGGAACGAACATAACGTTCCTCTAAATTGACTTTTCATGAGAATGACCTGCCAATAGTGCAGGTACCTATACAATATAGGTACCTACAAACTGTCGAAAGCCAACTTCGGACCGGGCAGCCTCATTCGAACGTTTTCATTCGATCAGGGCCCTAATTCTCGCGCTGTAACATCTCGAATTGACATTGAAATGTCTATTGCAGCCAAAAAATATTTTCTTAACTATCTTCGTCAGTGTTATATTGTCGAAGATAATTTTAAGTGACGTTATAATATCGTTTTTTGGCTATACAAAATGTCGAATATGAGATGTCACAGCGCGAGAATCGTTTCACAAACGTCAAACTTTTTAACACTATTCATGTTTCCACAGTGGCTAGAGATGACACCTCACTGAACCGGTCTGTGTTTACACGCAGCCAGCATTCCGGTATTGAGCGATTAGGGCCGCGAAAAAAAAAAAACAATCAATCTTTTTGCTCATAATCAAACTTTACGTCATAAGTTTATTTATATGTCGCCAGTAATGGTTGTGTTGGATGAAGGCGTCGACAGCTAACACGCGTTTCACACTGTGAGGGCGACGTAGGTTTTCCTACGTCATTAGTACAAAAAAAATCCACTTTGTAACGATAGTAGCCGTTTAAGAGTACAAAGTGTTGGTCGTCTGCCCGTGCACAACCTGGCACAAAAAACATATTTTTTTAGTGACCCAATCTTCGACATTTCGTAGTCAGATTATTTTACTTATAGATCCCGCACAATAGGACATGTAAGTCTGTAAGACTATCGCTACGAAAAGTCGAATATAGGGTCACTAAAAAAGATTTTTGTGTGACAGTTTGTGTACGGACAGACCAAAGTTTTGTGGGTCTCCTAAAGTGGAATTTTTCTTGTACTCGATGACGTAAGATAGCTTATGTCACCTCCACAGTCTAATTCTACGTTCCATTCAGTTCATAGCTTGGCAGAAGGGAACATTTGAAAATTCGTATGGATATTGTAACGAAGTAGGAACAACACGAAAACTATAAAAAACATAAAATATGCACCTACATTGGTACATCCCTGACACTGGTAGGTACCTATACGATATGGAGACAACTGAGCGTCTATTTGGAAACTGGAAGCAGACGAAACCAGTTTGAGAACTAGTGTCGAGACGTACCTACCGTGACATTCGTGACTTGGGAACGAAGGGCGTTCTAATAGAATTGTTTATCTATAATCTAAACAATATACTTTTAATCTAATTTAATATTTAAAATTGTAAAATACTGGGATATCGGCACCCAATACAACTTTGTTGCATTTATTGACTTTAGAATTTATCCATACATCCAAATTGGACAATTTTTTTATGTAATACCTTGGACATTACCAACACCAGGGGAGCTACCAATACTTTGCCCGCCTCTAAGGAGACCTCTAATATCCTTTTGAACGATCCCATGTCATAGTCTAATACTCACGATTCAAGCTTAACGGGAAGTTAAATACTTAAATTCGGTACAAAATTGCACACGAACAAACATAAAAGAACGCGAGTTAATAAACACCGATTACTTACCTAAGGTTAGATAACAAACATGTGTTTGTCCTCAACAAATACGAATTTGTACCTTGACGCTAGATTGTCATTGTGACAATCAAAGGTGTAAGTCTGAAATATATACTTCAACACTGATTGCCTACTTTTATGCTGATAATTAAAAAATGTAAGTCATTACTGCCGTATTACAAGCCATCTAATATTACCGATGATTAAGTTTGGTCATGTGATGCGTAAGGCCCAGGTATACGTGGGAAATAGCCACGTCCCTAAACCAGCCCGTATTAGGAAAGAGAACCCGCGAGAGCCCAAGGAAGCGATGGATCACCGAGGCGGATGCGAGAGCCAACGGCTTACGTGAAGATGCTGGAGATGGGCGAATGGAAGGAGAAAGCAGTAGTAGAAGACGGCATTGATCCCTCGTCTGATGACTAGTATCAAAATCAGAATCACGATTGTCTTTATTGTTAAACTGTATATGTATACATGCAGATGTTATTACATTAGTAGTTCCAACAGCTTGTCCATTATCTGTATTAGGTACTTATATTTGTGGCCAAAAAGTAAGTCCCTAGATCGTATTAGTTAAATAATCGTAGGAAATATTCATAGATACAGAGTTCTACTGTATGAAAAGATCGATATGTTGATGCAAGATGCTGTTTTTCTCTATTTTTAAACCATATTCTTTCTGTATTGCAAAAGTGATTTAAAAAATTTGATTGTTGGATTTTATTGAATTTTGGAGAAGACTGCAAAAGACACAGTTGGGCACCTGCACTTCTTTTTATCGGGTTGTCTCGTCATACTGGCGGGTTAAATCGACCCAATATGGGACCAAGTTGTAAGCAAAGGATAATAAGAAATTTTCAAACTTCCTGTTGGTGTAAAAAATTATCTATCACAAAATCGGAGCCAGTTATCAGGACATCGCCAATAATTAATTATGTCACTTGTCAACCGCTCATGATTATCGTTGTGAACATAAATTTTAATAACCAGATTGTTTGAGCTGAATATTTCCGATAAGATCTATCCTTGGGCCTGTTTATATGAAATATCTTTTCGGATTTGTTGTTTGTGGTTTTAAAAGTCAATATTTATGAACCACTGGCGATCTCGCGTATATTTCTTGCGAGAAATTAGAACTCAGTGAACTATCCGGAAGGCGGCCGGGTAATAGAATCTACGAGCAATCCAAATTGTGACCCGCAATTGATTGAAGCTAGCTGCAGAGCCTCGAGTCATCGGCGTAGTATTGCGTGCCTGTCGGTTTTCTACACGTTGCATTTCTGAGAGTATGCGATGCAGGTGCACGACCTCATTCCGCCAGTCCCTATCCGTCTTTGCGAGACGCGGTCCGGGCAAGCGCTTTATCCTTATGTTGTGGATCTTCCAGCTAAACCTTTATAATGCGTATGGCTAAGAAATGGAACGCGTTGCCTTCGGCTGTATTCCCTGATCATTATAATCTAATCGCCTTTAATCGGCAAAAGTGAATACTGTTAATAGACAGGCCTGCTCCATCAACGGCTGAATCGTCACTTACCACCAGGTAAGATGGCGATCAAATGCCTGGTTAGTCTAAATAAAAAATTTAAAAAGTTGAAATAGAACCTTGTTGAGGTAAATCGAAATGACACCACCCTTAACTCATAGAGAGTAAAGCCCTATCTCATTCAGAGATCAAGATCAAAGTGGAATGTATTGCTCATACAATAAGGTAAACTTTTGTATCACGCCTTTTGGAAAACGGAACGACGTGTTATTTACGCGTGAGTAAGTGAGAGTTAAACGAACTTTATGTATGAGCAAAAATTTACTTTGGATCTTGCTCGCTGTATGACTTAGGGTAATCAATGCTATTATATATATATATTATATAAAATATTAAAACTAATTTAATTCCTAAAGAAATATTTGCATGACAGAAATAAATTAAATAATGCTAATACTAAATTATAAAATAATATTTACAAATAAAAAACTTGCCCCAAGTCCCTTGTTAAAGGAATTGTCCCCAAAAGACTGGCTAAATCAAAATAAAACAATTTTACTAGATGTAAATGTTTCAGTATAGGTATTAAGCATCCGCTGCAAAGAATAAGTTCCTAAATTGCCAAAAATTTAGATACTTGATAAACCAGGTTTCTAGTTGGTAACTGGTTTTATCATTTATTAGTGATAAGGGGAGTTACAATATGCGTAGGTAAACGTATACGTGTATATTACACTTATTTGTGTACAATTTCGCCAACTTTATATCCTGTATTTCTTATCTTAATCGTTTTATTAAATATACTACTACACACTGACGCAACACATTTCTTTTAATCTTTCTGTTTTCTTTACTACAGGTTGAACTCATAAGGGTCTGAGTGTAGTATGTGTTTTTAATAAAAGTATATAAGTAGTTTATCAGTTATACATATAACACCCATAACACAAGCTTTGCTTACTTGGGGCTAGATGGCGCTGTGTAAATTTGTCCAAGCATATTTATTTATTTTTATGAAGAGAAAATTGTATACAATAATGACTGATTTAAAGCATTGTAATTAATTATTAGTACCTTACCAGGCTGCGTTTACGACCCTCTATGCCTATCTCTCCACTGGTGATTATACACCTTGAAAACACTGACTTTGACAATAAGAGACTCAGCCTTAGTACTTAGGTACAATATATGCCTCGGAATTTTTTAAACATAATACGGCAGACAAACAAGCGGGCCAACTGATGGGAAGTGGTCACCGTCGCCTATGGACATCAGCAACACCAGCGCTACCAATGCGCTGCCCGCCTATAAGGAGACTTGTAATATACCTCTAAAACGATCCCGTGTCATAGTCCACAGGAAACACTGTGGCTGGCAGCTCATCCATCCATCATCAATCCATCTGATTTAGAATATCTAAGGTATAGCTTTTTTAAGAATCCTAAAGCGCTTTTTTAGTAGAATAGCGGATCCTGGCTGGCAGATTTACAGCTAGCCGTTGAACCGGGAATTACCACTAGGATAAGGAGGACGATTCGCTGGATTTTAATGCCGAGTTTATTATATAGAAAAGTTTTATGATCATACTACAACAGTATAAGATAAGTAAGGTTGTATATATTCAGGATGATGGTGGTCACTTTCCATCACGTGGACCACTCGTCCGTGGGCCTCCCTAGGCAATAGAAAAAACGAGTTTGAAATAATTGTGATAAAAAGCCGGTTCGCAAAAAAAAATGTCAAAAAACTGTGAGCTGAAACAGGTAAAAAACACCACGCAAAGTTCACGCACAGTAACCTAGATAGATAGCGGGTGCAAAAAACAACAATACATAGACAAACTGCTGAGTCACTGTGTAGTTCACCGAGCACAACTTTAAACATATGATTAGCGATAACACGGAGATAATTTTATCACTATTATCGAAACTTATCCAATGCAATATGTCTGTCTTTGTCACTCTGTGTATAGTGTCTCGGTCTTACACCTGTTATCAACCGTATCTCTGATAGTAGCGGTGCATGAGGTGCGCAAGCTTGGGTATCCTGTAGATATCTTCATCGTACGAGGTTTCACCTCTCATATGGGACGTCCAATAGGACCGTTGTGGGCTGTTAATGACACCTTCCTGGAACCATGTCATGTCTAGAAATAGCGTTTTGTATAACTTAGAAGTGTTATTTTAGTCCTAAAGAAATTCCCATCCGCTTTTAATCACCTGTTCGAAATGTTTATATAGGCCTAAGGCAATGCCCCATCCGCTAAGAAGGCTTATTTGTACGCCTGTCCGAAGTGTTCATTAAGACCTAGCGCAATGTTCCATCCGCATGGAAGGCTTATTTGTATCACCTGTTTGAAGTGTTTATGTATTCCTAAGGCCATTGCCATCTGTTACGAATGTTTATTTGTAGGTATCCCCTGTCCGAAGTGTTTATTTAGTCCTATAACAATTTCCCATACGTTAGAAGGATCAAAGTCGCTCAGCACGCGATGGAAAGAGCTATAAATGGATCAGTACGAACTAGAAATGCTTTTCTTTAGTTATACGTTAAACAAACATGCATGCTGGCCACCTGATTTTATTTATTTATTATTTTAGTTACCGCCGCTTATGGACACCAGCAACACCAGGGGCGCGTTGTCGGTCTCTAAGGAGACTCTAATATACCTCTTGAACGATCCAATGTCATAGTCCAAAGAAAACACTGTGGCCAGCATTCCACATCCGTGTTAGAACTCTAGCTATCTCGGACATCGGTTCCTCGTATTCGAATGAGATGTAGTGCGTTGACGAGTATATTAAAATCTACTGGTATGCTTATAGGCAGTGTTAAGCTATTGCAGATAAAATTACGTGGTAAATAATAGTATTTACCTCGCAATATAATGTAGGAGAGTTAATTGTATTCACTGCTAACACGAGGTGTTTTCCGCCATAAGACTAACGTTTTATAACACCCACGACTAGATTCCTGATTGAATAACAGAATGAATAATTTTATAGTGAAGCGTGTGTACTAACACATTTATTGGTTATTTAAATTAAAATTTTCTGCATTTTCTATTAAATTTAAATTGCGGATTGGAGTTTACTATCGATTACCTAGGTATTGATTTTATTCATCTTTATCTATTTTTTGTGTCGCTTCCTCGAATGGAATATCAATAAACGAGAGTGAGAAGAGTTTAAAAAACTTTTAGGTTACTTTCATAGTGTTTTTTTTTTATTCTACTTAGCAACAAATGAGCAGACAGTCCACCTGATGGTAAGTGGTTCAGTAACATCTTCCTTCTTCCTTACGGCCAATCTCGGTTTTTGCCAGGGTCCCTACCTCAGGTCAAGTCATGTTTCCTACTTTTTCTGCTCCATTTCGGCAACGTTAGGTACATCATAAGCCGTTTGATCTCGCACTACGGTAGTCTAAACATTTTCACATGTTCCCTTGGGGAACACAGCAGAGTATAAGAAAACTTTTAGGTGACTTTCATAGGTTCAGTATCATCTTCCTTCATTCTTCTTCAATCCTGGCTTATGCCACCCTTTTCCTACTTTTTCTCCTCCATTCCGCAAATTTTAGGTACATCGTTAGACGTTTGCTCTCGAACTACGGTAGTCTAGACATTTTCACATGTACCCTTGGGAAACACAGCAGAGTGTAAGAAAACGTTTAGGTTACTTTCACAGATTCAGTATCATCTGCCTTCGTCCTAGCGGTCAACCCGGCTTATGCCACCGCCTATTCGTCAACTTTAGGTACATCATAAGCCGTTCGCTCTCGCACTACTGTAGTCTAGACATAAATTTGACACGTACCCTTGGGGAACACAGGACGTGACCAACCGCAAAAGCTAAATAAATACCTAAATACCTAAGTACCTTACAGCAGACCTTGTACGAGCTAATGACATTTACCATTACCAGAACATTACCTCAGCTATAAAAATAAAAATAATAATACAACGCAACTTTGTTATCAGCATATCGCTGTTACTTATTTATTTTGTGTAATCAGGATGATATAATGTCATTAATCGAGTATTCTCGAGTAGCTAGGCATAACAAAGTCCCTCACGGTGTCTGTTTGTATGCCTGTATGCCTTTCTGGAGAGGACAATATCAAAAGACTTTTTTTGGGCTTTACTGTTTTTCGTTACATTACCCTTTTACGAGGACAATGTCTATCTATTTTGTTATTTATTTATTTGGTAAACCTACAGCATATTACATACCAATAGCTACAACCATTACTACAGTGAGCCAATTATAGGTTTCCACACAGTACCCAATTGAGATTTTTCCAAGCATTATATTTATTTATATACTTGCGACCTGCCCCGGCTTCGCACAAGTAAGTAACCGTAATAAATGATACACCCAAACCTTCGTCGTAAATCACTTTGAATTGATGAAAACAGCATGAAAATCCGATCAGTCGTTTTTGAGTTTATTTGAAAGAGAGAGAGCCAGAAGCGGCGTGGGACTTTGTTTTATAATATTATAATTAAATGAAATACTTGGAGTAATATTTCTAGGTAAAATATAATTAACTTAAACAAAACGTATCAACTCAACATTTTCAGCGCGAGAGACAGCAACGCGGTGGCCGCGCGTCCAAGTGGCCAAAGTACAAACCAATTGTACTTTTAAGAACAGTGGCTAAAGAAACACTACCTATACAGCCAAGCCTTTCTTAATATTTATAATAGTCAACAATTATGTAGTGAACCACGTGAGATCGCCACACGAATTTGCGAATCACGCGTTTGCGACAAAACAGTTTTGTCAATACTATATCGCGAATTTGTGACTCACAGTCCGATTCGAATGCACACTTTTGCGACGCACTAAAATTCGGCATCATGGTTTGATGTAGTGGGTTTGGTTATAAAAATCATTTTTTTTTTATCATCTTTTCACTGCAGGACTAAGGGCCTCTCCCACGAAAGGGGAGGTTATTGCCATAATCTCCATGCTTGGCAGGCGAGTTGGAGATCGCAGTGATTTTCCAGCCTACGGAGACTAGATCTTTTGCTTCGAAAACATTAGTCGCCTTGTACGTCACCTAGGAGTGTAAAGGGTTGGTGCTATTCTACTGTCCCGGAAAGTACACGGCCAATGATTATTTGTATACTTCTTCTTGTAAATATAATGTTATATCTATACATAATATAATACAAAATCGCTTCTCGCCGTCTGTTCCTATGTATCTATGTACGCATAAATCTTTTAAACTACGCAACTGATTTTAATGCGGTTTTTACAACAATAGAGAAAGAGAGTGATTTAAGAGGAAGGTTAATAAACAAGTAAAAATGTGTAGGTAGGGATAAAGTAGGTGTACGCGAACGAAGTCGCGCCGGGTCCGCTATAATTACGGTATAAGTTTAACAAAACAGATTATTAGATACAAATGTTTAATTTTTTTTTTTTTTACAATTTAGATTAGTAACGCCGCTTGGCACCGATTGATGGTTGCATTTTTTACTTATGTTAATATTGTGTAACATTTTAAATAAGGTTTTAAGTTTGTAAACATCAATTTTTTTATAAGTCGAATCCTACTAATAGATATTACCCACCTACTTAGATATTTTTGGAATGATAAATCCACAATTACGAAAATTTATTAGTTATACATTGCAAAAGCTATATATAGGCATTTAATAAAATTTTGCATAGTAATAGGTGAAAAGTTGACTCCGTTGACCTAGAAGGCGCATCGTTTGCCGCGCTTTCGGACTTTGGCCCGCCGACCTAATGGCACTTGTTCCAGTTTTCCACGCATTCCAGAAATACAAATTTCAAATGGAATTTTAGACACAGACATAGATATAGACAGCACTTTGTTCGGTTCCACATTACATCCTTAACCTAAGGTGAGTATAGTAAATTATAATGATTGAAAATTACGTAAGGCCAGCCAGTGATGTAATGGAAACCGAAATGGACCAGTCTCAGCATAATGCTGTGAGGGCTCATGCCTGTCAATTTTATTATAATTTTAGATAAACATATACCTATCTAAATTCGGAGATGAAAGTGAAGATCAAGAATGTAAACTTTTGTCCTATAAAAAAATAAACACAAGTGGTGGATATTTCAATATAGGTATTCATACGATTTTATTTGATTTTGAATGTGATAATTTTTATCAAAATTTCAATAATTTTAAATAATCCAGGGTTTAGTTTTTGTAGTAGCGATTTGTTTACACTTCTGATTTTTAATTTCATCTCGGAGTATAGTCTCTAGTAGATAGAGTCTTGCAAGAAAGCTGTGAAAAATTAACGCTAATGCAATACGAATTTGGACAAATTCTTTACGACTTTCTAATGACAGTTTCTTTCCATACCAGCAACACATTCCAAAACCTTTTACTTTATCTTTGCTACACACAACACACACATACAGAGTTAGTGATAGAGAGACTAATATATGGGCGCATGTATCTACCTATGTATTTTGAAACCCTTTTTTTGTTATTTAGGTTATCATACTGCTAGATAGTTTGTTATTTACTCAAAACTTTAAACCGCAGTTTTGTTATTGGCATTGCAACTTTGAATTATACAGTAACTAAATTTCATTACTGTGAAACTGTATGGAAATAAATAAACAAGAATAGCAAGATAGTAGCAATTTTAGACAACAACATTACAACAAGCATACAGCAAAACATGCGATGAGGATATTGAAAGAACTTTGCGGTTTGCTATTTTTAGGCGGGAGCAACGTATGCGGTGACCAAGCGAAAAAGTTCTCGACTTTAATGCTGGCACATTTTGCAACATTTTTTTGTCGGCATCGCAGTTTATCTCTATATCATGTATCGCAGGTAGTATGTATCTTTAGTGTATCTACAGTATGCTATCTGAGCTATAAAGAGCTACAATTTTAATGATTGTTTGTCAGTGTCTAAAAATACCTACTTTCACATAGGGGACATGCCTGTCGCTGTGGCTCATTCGTTGGAGCTGCTCAAGGGGCTTCGATATGGCTTATGGCAACTGTTGTTAAATTACAGGCATAAAGCATTTCATCTTAGTCCTTGCAGTGACAACGCACCTGTGGTTCTACATTTTTGTTACCTACAACCTGTTGCAATACCGTTTTTTAATGCTATTCAGTGACAAACGAGACAGCCTACTTGATGGTAAGCGGTAACTGTCGCCCATAACATCTACAATTCATACATTTAGATTGCAGGTAACAAAAATACAGAACCGCAGGTTGTCAATGTGATGACTAAGATGAAATGCCTCATGCCTGTAATTTCAATGGCTACCTTATCCTTCAAACTGGAACACGACAATGCAAGCATTGTTGCTTAGCGGCGGAAATAGATAAGGCGGGTGTACTCACCTGGGCGGACTCCTCGGGCTTGATAGAGTCCTACCAACAGAATAATCAACGCAATCGTTTATTTTACGAGTCATTGCTCCAAATCCAAGGTCTGCATCATCCGAAACCCAGTATAGTAACAGCGTGAAGCATCAAAAACAAAAGCACGTCGAAACGACTCTCCAGACTTCCCGTACAACGGTCGATGGCGTCTATGATATGAGTCTGTATGTATCCTCAGGCTTGACAGAGTTCTACCACCTTGTCCTAACACGATAATTAGAGAATTGTCAATAGCAATGAACATCAAATCGCATAGCCTATTTGTTGCGGCATCCACAGCCAGTATAAATTGGGCTGGCATCGCTATGGGTAAACAAACAGAAAAGGGTCAAGACTCTAAACAGGCTGGGTTGTAATGCAGACGTCTTCGAGCCAGACAGAGCTATGTCCTCAGTTCACGAGGCCGTCAACTTACGTGATAATTTGGCGCTAAGCTAGAAAAAACTACGGTCTAACGAATAAATCATAGAAGACTGTGATTAACATCCGCGTACGGAGGTTTTTTCAAATTTGCTAATTTAGTTGTTGGTTTAAAACTGCTAATGTACCTAGTAAATAGAAGTTTCATAAATTGAAGCTAAAGGTCTAAATGAGCTTTTAGACGTCTATCATGGCTTGTCTGGTCTTATCTTGTCCTTGGAGTTTTTGCATATTTAGATTCAACTTCTGCATAAGTATTATCTGAATGTGTTATACGTGACCTCAAAATTAGTTCTGTCGTGAAACTCTATCAGTTATAACCTAACCGACAGAAAAAGTTGGATAACCCCCGACCAAGTATATACTCAAATATTTTCTAAACTACTAAACTGATTTTAATGAAACAAACCTAAGAACCAACTCGATTAAACTGGCTTTTAAATAGAAAAAACAGCATCCAAATCGGTTAATCACAGACAGACACACATATACACAAAGCCACAGATACTTTTTTCGTCGGGGGTTAAAAATTGAAAAAGATATGTGTGCATTCCTTGTTACAGCTAATCTAATTACCTTATCATCATCATCATCATTACCTAATAAATCCTCTATATTGTATTGTCGAAAGTAGGTAAGTATATTCGCCAAATAATAAACGAAATAACACTGATTCTATGGGTAATGAAGTCATCACATTCATAATCATTTATTTATAGTATTAAATATATATCGTCATTTCTGTTATAAATAGAATAAAATTAATACATTTCATTAATTTCAATATTGAAAATATGAACATTCACTACACCATTATGTAAAATAATCATAGAAATATATACCTAAATTAGATTTATGATAACAATTGCGACATCATATTAGTAAAATATTAAAGGTAATCAATTCATTCAAAACGTCAGTACGAGTAAATGTCGTAATAATGATTAAAAATATGATTAACAATAATTAATTTCAGCATAAATGTCAATAAAATTTAAAATTATGCCTAACTATAATACCTAGTGTTCATCCATCAAGAAACTCCCTCACTGAGTAATAGGCCTTCCCAAATAAAATAACTTGAGCTTGCGTTTGAATCCACATAATGATTTTAACCGTTTTATTTTATCAGAGACTTTATTGATAATACGTAGACTCATATTCATCTCTGCCCAGTACAGTCCACTGTAGGACTTAGAACCTCTCCCACGAAAGGGGAGTCCCATAATCTCCACGCTTGGCAGGCGGGTAGGAGATCGCAGTGTTTAAATATAACAATGGAAAACGCTGCTACCCATTTTCCAGCCTACGGAGACTCTAGATATTTTGCCTCGACAACATTAGTCGCCTTGTACGACACCCACGAGTATAAAGGGTTGGTGGTATTCTACTCTGCCGGACACCACACGGCAACACATGTGGACCCATAGCTATGGGTGTTGTGATTCTTGACACTAATTCTTGCCGTGTGGCGATTCTTATAGCTTAAGATAGAATACATCAGCATGACTTTGCAAAAAAATAAATAATAGGCTACCACTCTGTACTACAACATTGTATGATGCAATGTGTTTGGATAACTGAACGTGAATACGTATTTATAATGCCTGTGGTAATACTGTCAAGTCTAGTAATTCATTTATAACCTAACCGACAAAAAATTTGACCAAGTTTACATATAGTTAGATATTTTCGAAACTGCTAACTCAATTTTAGTGAACTAAAGCTAAGAAGCATCTCGATTACACTGGCTATCAAATAAAGTAAACCGCAGCGAAATCGGTTTATCCGCTCGGGAGCTACGAAGCCACGCATTCGATATGCCAGACAGGTATTATAGATACGTCATGCTAATAACACGTCTTTTTGCTTTGGGGGTTAAAAATGGGTCAAAAATTGTCTTAAAGCGACGCAATTCCTTGTCTTGAAAAGTCAATTTAGAGATTTTAGAGGAACGTCTTGTTCGTTCCAAGCCGTGTAATTTTACAATCGATCGATTTAAGTTTTATTCTGAAGAGCAATCGAGTGTTATCGTCATAAAAGCTTAGGTTTTAATGTTTATTTACTTTCAAATAGCAGATAATGCACTTCAATACATCTTTTCAAATATTGAAGAAAAGAACATGCACGTCGAGATACAACAGACTTAAAGCAGGTACTAATTTATACCGAAAGTCGTAGAAAAGGAAACTAAACTTCAACAAAACTTGGTTTTCTTGGAAAAAATCAACAAAATAAAAGAGCAAATAGGTAGTCGGTATTCAAAATAATTCTACAAAAAATCGCAGCGGTACCTGTAAAATGACCCCACTAACCATACACTGTGCCTATGGTGCGAGAGGAGCTCACAAACTTGGCCTACTACAAGCCCCCGTACGCAAATTCTGTCACCTTCATCAACGAAAAACAGGATTTCTTTGCTTTCTGAAGCTCACTTCCAAATCCGAGTGCACCTAGTAATTTTTTTTCTATAGTCGCAGATTGCATCTCTAAACTTAAAAGTAATGCCAGGGTACCTATCTGACTCTTCTCTTCTACCTAACGCTTAGACCACGATCCAGGAATTGACAGAACATCTAATGACAGTGGAGCTACTTCCATATGTCATCAGGGACTCTGACAACAGTGTATTACGTCAACTACATATCAATTAAACTTAAAAAGATAATAATTTTTAAACCCGCTCAACCGTACACCTACAATTGTATAAACAAGGCTAATAAATAGTTCCAGTAACGCACACTTGTAACAACATGAATAATGGATAATTTATATACTAAATTATCATATTATTAAGTAGAGTTGCATCGTCACACTCATTTAGAAAGTGGTTGGCTTATATCGTTAAGAAATAAATGTAATTAGTTATTCAAGCCGGATTTAGACTTGGGCGTTCACTAATTCGAGTTTCCTCGCCAGGGGACATCACTTAGATTCTTAACTAAGCATAGTAGCCTTGATCGTGAGCATACCATCCCTATGGGGTGTCGCATTCGATGAAACCTGAAAAGCCTTGACGGTTTTAGGTACAAATAAACGAGCATGCAGGCCATCTGATGGTAATTCATCACGGCAGCTCATGGATATCTGCAACACCAGGGAGCGCGATTGTGTTGCCGATCTTTGAGAAAGGTCTAGGCTTGTTTCTTGATTACGGCTAACTCCTCATTGGATTGGATAGTCATATCCAGCTAGGTGATAACGTTGATAGAATTTGAAATTCTGATAACATTTCTATAACTACCATTAAATATTATTGGATAGGTATTAAACTCATAAGTGTGTCCATCTTCAGTTCTATTGAAAAGTTATAAATAGTAAAATAACTTATCATAATATTCACCTTTTTAATGATTATTTCTGATGGAATAGCAAGTGTTATTGTTTATTGATAAATCGTAAAAACCACCTAAATTGATTCCGGTGGTTCGTGAAGTTATTGATATTAATAATTTCAATGCATACAGGTTTTTTACAGTACGTAAAATGAAATTGCATTGGTTAGTAATAGACGGACAAGATTTCGTCCGCGTAGCATTTTGACCCAAAAATAGACTACGAACGTGTGCCTTCCATTTGCAAGAAAATCACTTCACTGTAATTTACGTACAGTCATTGCTACACGAGCGGCTTGCTCGGATATATCGCCCAAGCAGCTCAAACCTATCAACGCTATGCACGCGGTACACGGAACCTTAGCTTCGTAGCCACGTAGCTCTTCGTAGCTTGGCGTAGTGGGACAGACGGAGAAACGACGCCATTTTGTTTTTATTAATTGTTTTGTTTTGAAAACTGTGCCACCTGCAGTTGTTCCTACATAGTCGTGTTAGTGTTCATGTACAGTGTGGCTGCAGTGAAAATGCAGACTCGTGTTATCTAACATACGAACCCACGCAGCTAAAATGGGCCGAGTGGCCGTGCACAGCGTGCGCTGCTGTGAGCTTTATGCCTTTGAAATCTTAGTGCTATTAAAAACGATTATTTGAACAAATGATAGCCTACTTCAGAGCTTCTTGTACTAAGGTACAAGAACACAGAGAGCGTTAATGAATGGCATTTCACCAATAGAGACTCATTTATGTATAAGACCGCCTGACTGGATGTTTATATACCTACTTTATATATTATTACTGCCAAGCAACAATGTAGTGTTCCGGTTTGTAGTGTGGTGTGATGAAGGGTGATAAGGTAAAGTAGTTGAGGTGGTCGTTGGTAATTCTAATTATGAGACATTGTCAGCGACAGTAGATGCACCTGTTCTGCATTTTTGTTACATGCACTACATTGTGACAGTCATGTAATTCCGCCGTCTGCGCATCGTTTACGTAGGGGCTTCTTATCCGAATCCGAGAAAATGTTGAACGGGTAGAGTCAGTTTCGAGAAATAAGTCCCACGGTAATTAGTGGAACTAGAAACATTGTAAATGAGTAGATAGGTAGACTAGAGACAACAGCGACCCTCTTGATGACATATTTCGTGAAACAGGCTCTGGCTACAGTACTATTTCTATGATACTACTCACTAAAATCCGAGTTCTGGAGTGCGCCCAAGATAAGTCATTACTACAGATAGGGCTTCCCTGACATTGTTTCCATTCGGAGTTGTTCCTGTTAGCTGTGTGTCAAATTTAGTTCCGTTTTCATCCTCGCACAAAGTTACCTTGCGTGTAACTCTATAATCCGAGTTCTGTCCACAGACCTAAAAACGCTTAAATTCTGTCTTGAGTTTTCTAAAGTTAAATTTGCCGCGTAGCATAAAAGTAAACTAATTTTGATATACCTTTTTTTTAATAGACTAGCCAGACATTTAACTGACATCTCACCTGATGGTAAGTGACGATACGGCCAAAGATGGAGCATACCTGTCTAGGAACTGCCTATTCAGTCTAGCTTTCAGCTGTAGGCGTCCTATATAATAATCAGGGATCGTATTCAGATGAAGTGTTTCGCATGTAGGAGAGCAGTAATCAACAGTAGATTAAGGACTTTGATTGCAGTGCATTTTTGTTAAATTATGTTAGGGTATGGAATATTTATATTCTGACATAATGTAGTGTGTGCTTCACCCCTCTTTAGTATAATAAGCTTGCACTTTATTGTAATATTGCACTGGCAGGGGCGCCATGCAATAATGGGCGATAGGAATGAAAGGCGCTGGCTGCGTTCAGATGTATATTGGCTAATATTACATACATATTAATATTTTTTTTAACCATTAAGTGTTGTAATGATTAACCGATTTAAGTGCACACACTACAATAATTGCTTAGTGCGGTCACAATGTCGCTACGGTAATATCATAACGTATTTTACAGAATCAAATGACATGCAAAGACGTAAGCACGCTACCCTTTGTTTTATCAACCTATAACATCTTTATATCTTATAATTATTGCAAAAGAATAACACACCATCGATTGCTGTAAGTAAACCGTAGTACGGTGGCGAAGTTGATAATTATCTGATACCTACTTAGATATTGCGAAATTCGCAAGGGAAGAGGAAGATTGTTATTGGATAATACCACTCAGCTCTGAGCGCTTGGTAATTATACGTTACGATGGTCATCCTCAAAGCCAGTGTAATCATTTATATAACTATATAAAAAAAGTTAATAATATAAGAAATTTAATATTCTTCATCGAATGCTAAAGAAATAAATATTTGTGTTAATATCTCTGAACATAATACTTAAATTATACATTTTATACCTTCGTCGAAGTGACGTCGGACGGTAATTACGCAGACGTTTAGGTAAAGACTCAGATTTCGTCATTCAATTGACGCCTAGACCGATCGTCATCATAGACCTTAATAGGTTGGTCGCCTAGCGCCCTAGCACTCAGAAAAAGGCTAGTACACACTCTGGCAGTTACATTTACGCTTATATAACAGAGACTTACGAATGTAACGAGAATAAATAAATGAATGTGCTTGGAAAAGTTCCCACAGCGCCATCTAGCCCTAAAGTAAGCAAAGCTTGTGTTATGGGTGTTAGTTGACTGATACTTATATACTTTTTTTTTTTATTTATGACACTCAGACCCGTAACAAAAATTAAAATTCATCATGTGATAATGAAGCCACAAACACACATATTACTTATTTGCGTATTGCATTTTCAATAAAGGACCTTAGAAAATTACTTGAAGAACAGCTAAATATTCAATTATACAAGTATTTTGGTTGGTCATACACACGACATCCTTGTCAACCATTGCATGGGCCATGATTCAACATAAATGTGAAAATAATAAATGGTTACCATTGTTTGCAAATCGTTGTATGGGAAGCTGGGCTAACTAATGTCTTTGTCTAGTTTGACTATGTTTTTACTGTGTTTGATATTTTTATTTATTTCATCATCAGCATCATCTCAGCCCATAACAGTCCACTGCAGGACTTAGGGCCTCTCCCACGAAAGGGGTGGTTATTGCCATTTTCACGCTTAGCAGGTGGGTTGGAGATCACAGTGCTATAAACATAGCAATGGAAAACACTGCTGCCCATTATCCAGTCTACGGAGACTCTATAAGTTTTGCCTCGAAAACATTATTCGCCTTATACGACACCCACGAGTGTAGATGGATGGTGCTATTCTACTCTGCCGGAAACCACACGGGAAATTTAAATTTTTATTTGTTTATTTATTGAAAATATATGAAAACTTACAAATATAATCCAAAGCATTACGATATATCACTATATTATTAAAATGTCCTGGTTGTGCTCTCACGCGCGAGGTCCCGGGGTCTGCCTTAACCATGATACACGATTTGGCAGAATAGGTAATCATGAGCAACTGCCAGGACCTTCGTGGTTCTGTTAACAGTGGAACGTGACTAGATTGGCTCTTGGTTACACATTGAGTCGCCCGAATTTGCAAGTTTCCTCACGATGTTTTTCCTAAGAGCGTTCGTTAGTGTTCAATTACGTACGTATGTATAAAGAAAAAGTTATTGGTAGGTACATGGCTACTCTGGGGTTCGAACCAACTACCTCTCGCTTATGAGTCCGAAACACAGGCCAGCCATTAGGCTACCGACTCTCTCAGTTTAACACGCCCTACAAAAGACATCAACGCGGTCTTTCCAATACGCCCTACAAAAGACATTAACGCCGTCCTCCTAATCCGCCATAAGAAAAATCTAAATAAATTAAATAATAATCAATAGAAGTCGCAGTATTAGTTATTCGGATACCACTAGCGACCGTACACCATATTTAATAGTAATTTTAATAATAAACAAAAAAGAATTTTTTTTGGACCATGGTCACGAAGGTAACTCCGTCATTAGAGCATGTAAAGGTCATTACAACAGCATTAGTATTAAATAACACTATGAAACTATTAAATGTGTCCTTTATTAATGCTATGTTCACATAATTGTCATGTATTTCAGAAATATAATTGCTACAATGTTGCCGTGTGATGATTAGCACCTAATACGAAAGAAGAATGTTGCCGTGTGGTTAAGGTATCCAACTCGTAAGCGAGAAGTACCGGGTTCGAATCCCACTGCGGCCATGTACCAATGACTCTTTTCTAAGTTATGTTCATTAGTTGAATGCTTACCGATGCTCTTACGGTGAGGGGAAACATCGGATGTAACCTGCATATTCAGGCGACTGAATGTGTGACCATGATCAAATCTGGTCAGGTTCCCATGGTAGTAGGGTTACGGAGGTCAGATGACAGTCGTTCCTCTGTAATTATCTGATTTGCCAAATTCTGGATAATGTCAAAGCGGACCCCGGGCCCTCTTGCCCACACAACTCAACCGGCACATTAACAACACGATGATTATTATTATTTTACCGTGGTTTTATGGGCAATTTGCATGGAGAGATCTCATTTTTGAAACTTCAAATAACTTAGTTTAAAATAAAGACTCGCCCTTTCCATACAAACCTTGTTCAACACTCGACGTAACTAGGCTAGAGAGAGAGACAACATTACCTATACTCAGGTTAGACAGAGAGCGAAGTTCTCCAGCCGAATGTTGTATTTAATTAAATAAATTAAGCAGGTAAGTTGGGCAAGCATTTTAATTTGTAATGATTTCTAGCTGGCAACATTGACTTTCATGTAACATTTGACCTGTAAATTTAAAAAGCTTGCCTCTATATATGGAAAAACTACGAATAGATACTCATCGATAGACGTACCTATTGTTAGTTTTTATCGACGTTCTTTTGAAACGCTTTATGTAAATTGTGAATAGTCAGGGGGCGCACTCAAGAGGCATTCCATATTTACAATTGTAATTCGATCGTATTACACCTTGGTATATCTATGAATACTCTAATATACATGTACCTACCCAGCTACAATGTTGCCATAATTAATTACCATTAGAATTACGGTTTCTGTAAAAAGTTATTGCGATTTCTAGCAGATTAATTAACGTTTTTAAATTTTTTTTACTTGGCGTGATTTTTATTTTTATTTTGTTTTTGCAAACTAAATGAATGTTGGATCACTTTTAAATTCCAGTTACGATATTATGCTATTCAGATCCAGGATAGTTTGAAGTTTCATTTATGAAATGTGTAGGGGTGTTATATGTACCTATACAAAATGCACAATGTTTATTGATAGTTTATTATACCTAGATATGAAAAAGCTACTCAGTACCTACTTTAATTGTAGTAAAAAGAAAACACAATTGAAATAACTATTCAGAACGTAGTATATCGGGATTCCGGACCCAATCCATTATAACTACCTATTACCCGCAGCCGTTTAAGATGATAGGGAACTTTTTAAGAATAAAGTGTATTCTGGTATTTCATACATAACTACTTCATCTAGCTGGCTAATACAGCCTCTCAGCAGATCTACCCAAATCCAGTGTTGAGCTAACATTGCTAAGCGCGTCTATAGAGATGCTAGCTCATGTTATACTGGTTTTTGGCAGATTATGCTGTTGACTGTACATGGCATGATCAATAAATAACATGAAACACGCAATACACGAACAAGAACCATTAAGAAAACAAAAGACGATGAAACTAAAAAACAACTTCATACAAGAATAGATTTAGCTGATCTGTTCAATACATTATTATCCAGGTATTAGAAACGTGGGTATATATACCTTAAAGCAATTGTAATAGGGGTAAAAGTCGATTGTCAAAGAGCATCTCTATGCTAAGAAGTGCAACTTATCATTATCAGTTTATCAACTCTTCTAAGCAATCTCCTAGAGTACTTGTTATTCCACGGAAGCTTGATAACCCTCGGATCCGAGAAAGTTAATAAACCTGGACTTATTCTGATGATCATCATCATCTTAGCTATCCCGGATTCTGCCTTCTTCTGGTAAACGGTGAAAATATATGTTATTTAGTGCCAAAACGAGCAGACAGTACTCCTGATGGTAGGTGGAAACTGTCGTCCATAACATCTACAAGACATTTAGGTTGCAGGTAACTAAAATGCAGAAGCGTAGGTGCGTTGTCACTGTGCGAACAAAGATGAAATGCCTCAATTGTAATTTCAAACCGGAACACAACAATGCAAGCATTGTTGCTTGGCGGCAGAAATAGATAGATATAAGTTAGATAGAACTTCTAGGAGAATGACAGTAGCGAATCATCAGCTATGATGAAACATTGACGATATTGGAAGAATTTCTTTCTGCCGTTACATTCAAAGGTGGCTCTTAACGAGCAGCGCAGAACGTGGCCTTTTCTCCGACATTTCATATAATTTCGCCCAAAATTGGTCATTCAAATACCGGTTGGACATTTCGAAATCCGCCACATTCAGGATGACATTTGACAACCATCTCCGCCATCATTAACACCATTGACACGTGTTGTACGATTATAATATTTTACTAGAGGAAACCTATGAATCTTCCTTTTAAGAGTTGTTCTAAAAGAGGAGGTTTAGTTGTGGAATTTATCCAAAAGTTAATAGGGCTACTTCTGATCTTAATATCAGGTAAACCCTATTCTAAACACGCTTCTCTATGTACCGTGGATCAAGAAACTGTATACCGTTGAGGTATACCATATACATCATAGGTAGGTATCATAGTAGAAACGAATTTCTGTTCACAGTTTTACTATCATTAGTAGAGTATTACTTCCTCATTATAATGCCATTTTAATAAAAGTATTTAAGTAACTGTTGATGACAACGCATAGGTAAGGAGGTATATACGTACCTATATTTAATGAAATAAACTATAAATTAGTTCCTTTGGACTCGAATTTTCTTATCTGCTATCCTGACAAGAGCACCTAAGCAACACTTATAAATAAAACCGGAATATTCGCATTAAAATTTTGTCGAGTAAAAACTCAGTTTTCGAATAATTTGAAAATAAGACACTCACCTGATTGGTCAGGACATCGATGACAATATAGGCGAGGTATACGATCTCTTCTTCATCGGAGCCGAGTGCGGCGCCGCCAAGCCCCCCAGTCTTCACGTGGAGGGCACATACCCACCCGCCACTGATCATGATTCTTCCCGCGAAGAACCCTTGTCACGTAGAACCCCACAAATGCCGCCTCTATACCGACATCTTCGCTCTATGGCCACTCAATCAGCCGCCGACAGGTACTTATGCCTTTCTAACGGTACGTTAAGTGTCAAAATTCCAGCCCGAGCAGCTTTCGGCAAGTACCAGACTCGCGGAGTTGTCACAGTAACGTCGCTAATGTTGTTTTTAGTACGGCGAGCGTCCACACTTTTTAGAAACCCGACGGTTACTCAATAGAACAAGAAGTCGCGTGCGCAGCCGTATAGTTTACCGCTATTCGTATACGTAAGCTGTTTCCGCTGCAGGTGAAAATCTGGAATTAACACAACACACTGGTAGAAAACACGAATTCATCGGCGCTAGTCCATCCAGTCACTTTTATGTTGTTTCTTTCACTAATCTTCGTTTGTATCAAAGAGTTACGCACAGACAGTCACTGGTTCGGCGCACGATTTCACGGCAATGTTTTCAAATGTCGATATTTATAAATGGAATATTTTTGGTGATTTTGCGTTTAGGCGTGATGGAAAGACACAAGCGTGTGCGTCGGTTGGTCGGTTTGACTGGCACGGCGGTGCCGATGCCGTTCGCTCGCCCCCTGTTGACAGTGCGCAGGTAAGCCCAGGTGAGCGACGCGACGTTGCCAAACTTCACATTATCAATGATGACGAGATAGCTAATACAACTACAAGGTACAACTTTTAAAAATTCGTACCTGCGTTGCGAACGCTGCGCGTGTTCTATTCTAAATTCAAACGTTGCATTTTAAAGCGCCAATGGATTTAGCAACGTACAAATTGTCGAGTCCGTAATAAAGGTTTGTTTTTGTTGAAATGACGTTTGTTGTTGTCGTGTTTTGAAAACTCCGGCTTTTTTTTATTAATTTGAGGGTAATGTTTAAGTAAGTAAATAACGAATTGTTATTTTAAATCACTATTTAAAGATAAAAAACGAAAGTAGGTATAATTGCAGCTTGAAATTACCGCGAAATACTTAAAAATTTGTTAGGTAGGTACCTACATAATAAATAAGTGGAAAATCTTACTTTTATTTGTGCGTTGTAGGGAAAATAAACGAAAGTAAGTAAGTATTTTCATTTATTAAACATTGTTAATTCATCAAAATTTCATATTTAAAGTTATTACATTGTAGATAATATATAAGTACTTATTGGTATGTTTACCTGAAGCAGGTTCGCGAGGCGGACCGGGACATAACGCCAAGATGATGATGATGATGACCTATACTAGGAAAACTGTACTAGGAAATAGATAAGGCATACTAAATAATTATTTGCAGGTTAAACTACAAGCCCACGCAAGGTTAAACAAAGCTGGCAGGTAAATTACCTAAACTGTGACTGTGATATAAGAATACATAGTAATTAACATAAAATTCATAATGTATGTTTTCCGGGACCTTCCTTGACCCTCTGTAAAAACTTCGACGTATCACGTACAAATACAACGTCATGGAGTGACTGTTGTTAGTTCGTATTGTATGTTTCTATGCAAAACGTTTTATTGTCAAGGAAGACTTCAGGAATACAAGAACATTGCATTGTTTGCTTTTATCTAAAAAAAGTTTTTAGTTGTTAAAGCAAAGGTAGTCAACACCAAAGAGTTTGGTATACCAGGGAAAAAACAAGTACGATGATTTCTTTTTAATTTGATGTCTGGCTAAAAATTTGCTTAAACTTTCCGAGATTCCCGCCGTTTTCGTGTCCTGTCGGCTTCGCGCCGCCCCCGGGCCGCGCGCTGATTGGTTGGCTCGTACCGCATTTTATTTCACATCCAAGATGGACGTCGATAACCGGCCGCCCATCTCTCATATTACGTTCTTCGATCGTAAAAATATCGCGAAAACTTTCCCATGAAAGTATTTTGTTACTTAGTTTTAGGAATAATCACGTTGCATCGATTTTTAAGGTCATTTTTAGCCAAAATTATCTCTTAACTTATTGGTTATTGCCTATTGTGAGTGGTGTGGTGTATTGTGGCCACAAGTCTTGGCAATGTCGGTTTCAATATTAATAATTCCTCACCTTTCGCACCTTAATAAATAAATACTTATTTATGGACCTAATTAATATTGATGTACTGTTATTTCTACATATTTATCATTGACATTGGTGTACCAACGTATATAAATAGTGGTCATAGGTACAACCTACCAATCTGCTGGTGTCCACTGGTGTGACTTAATTAATTATAATTACAGGTTAAATATTCAAAATACTCAATTGCGATTAGATCAACTAGATAACTCACTGCACCTATTTAGGGTACCTACTTATTTTATTTATAACTTAGGTAATTAAAACAGGTATATAGTAATCCACTATTAGGTACCTGGTCAAACTTCTATGGATTCTTTTTTGGCATTTAAAACCTTTTTGTAGACTACCTTTGTGATAGAACACCAGTTTGTCCACAACAACATAATATAAACAGCTGTTTTTGTCTACCTGTTGTACTTCATTACCTGTGTAAACGAAATAGCTATACTAAAAGCGCCGTAGAGTGAGCGAGACACAAAAGGCCATGTTGCCGCGTTTCCTATACAATAGGAAGCGCAAGTTGTTCCCACAGTTAACGACACTTAATTGTGGTGAATGACAGAAATTAAGTAACAAAAATTTGCATTGGGATATGCTATTAGCTGTCAAAGTTTGACAGTTCCTGGTATTTTGAAAAGAAGCAAATAGCCCACCTGATGAGAAGATATAATTGTCGTCCAAACATCTACGATTCATTCATGCACTTAGATTTATCACTAACGACAACTTAATCGCCTGATGTGGTCGGAAAATCTCCGACAAAGTCTACTTACATTCAAATATTTCCTACACTACAAAGAACCATCTCGTTTAAACTGGTTCCCAAATAAATAAAGCCTCGTCGACATCGGTCCATCCGTGCAGGAACTACAATGCTACTGACCGACAGACATACAGATATACACGTAAAAATTAAAACTGTGAGGAGTTGTCACAGTAAGGCTTGAGATGATAAGGCTTCATGGCTGTAATTGCGATGACCACCTTTAAACCTCAACAAAATGCAAAATGTTGCGTGGTGACAAGAATAAATGGCGGTATTATCCATCCTGGAGGATCGAGGCTTAAAGGTTAAGGGGTGCAACTCCACGGGTCCAGCAGGTACCCAAGGTCCCAGGTTCGAACCCCAGCGTCGCCATATACCAATGACTATTCTGAGTTACGTACATTAGTTGAACACTAATCAATGCTCTTACAGAGACGGAAAACATGATGATGAAACCTGCAAAATCAGGGTACTGAATTTGTAACCATGATCCAATCTGGTCAGGTTCCCCTGGTAGCAGGGTCACGGAAGTCAGTTGGCAATCGCTCCACTAGAATAACCTACCTGATCTGCCAAATCCTGGATCATGGTCAAAGCGGTCCCCAGGCCCTCGCGCGCAAGCGCACAATCAAGACATTAACGCCAAGATGACCATCTGGTCATGTGACCATTATCCATCCAGGCGATCTTCTCAGGTCAAGAGTTTTATTCTACCACCAGAGTCAGTGCCTTCGTGTCTCTTCCTCCTCCTGATGTCATTACCGTACTCATCATCGTAAAACCCCGTGAGCTTGAAGTTTGCTCACAATTTAACCCCACCTGTGTCTGTCAGGGTAAATGAACCGAATCGTAGGCATTTTTATCGTGGTTTGTGTGGATTCGACCGTAATATTTTAATGACCGACAATTGTAGTACTTACTTGTACGTAGTATTTTTTCTCTATGATAGTAAAACTCCATCCATTTAAATGTATCGTGGCGACTAGTAATGGGCAGGTGACCCGTTTGTGTTTTGTTTATTTACAGTAATAGACCAAACTGGAACTCGTTACTCATAGAAAAAGGATGATTCACGTATCACGCATTTTGGAACAAGGAGCGGTGCGAAAAAGTGCTAATATTGATACATTTTGGCTTCCAAATAAAAACTATCCCCAAATAAAAGTCAAAGTCAGCGAATTTGACTGTAAATATTTTAATTTTTTTATAAAGTGAACTCCACTAAATCTTGTAACTTGTAGCGATTTTCACTAGATTAGATCCTTAAATAAAACACATATTTTTTGAGGATTTAAGACTATTTTCTATATTTCAGATTGTTTGAAACCTCCAAATTCAAGTCAAAGAGGCTTCTGCCAGGATCCGCTTCCATAAAATTCTTTTTTTTCACTTCGGCCAGTCTAGAGCATTCTCGTATCGGACTCGACGATGTCAATCCGTCGCTTCTTAGGCCTCCCGCGGGAGGATAGAGTTAATAAGAATCTCACAAGCGTAGTCATTTGTATCCATTATATGAAGATACCCATTGGGCTAACCCTATTAGTACAATTCAGATATACCGGTTTATAGTTGATTCATCTTAATTAAATTTACATAAGGTAAGCGACTAGTCATGTCACAGAACCGGATATTAAAATGTTTCAACTTTCATTATAAATGCGTGCTTTGGAAGGCAATACCGTACCTTACAGTGCAATATTTAATTATAATATACCTGTATACTAGCTGGCCCGGCCGGCGTGACTTCTTTCGCATGGAGTCCAAACCCCTATACGACTCTATTTATACCCTACCGCACCCCTACCCCATTAGCAAGGATTAGTACAAACTATCTAGCTACCTGCTTGACATCGCTGACAAGGACACATTGAGAGAATGGGAGAGGATCGTTCATTCAAACGTGTGTACCGGGGCCAAATAGCCGGCAAGCACAAGGTGAGACGACCCAGGTATCGATGGATAGACGAAGCCCGGAAAGACCCGCGCGGACTCCAGATAACTTACTGGGAACAAATTGCGCAGTATAGGGACCAATGACGAATTCTTGTGTCGGAGGCCAAGATCCACTTCGGGTCGCTGAGCCAGCGAAGTAAGATAAGTAAGTAAGTCTACCTGCCTCCTATGTCGGCGTAGTGCGTCATAGCGCCATGAAGGGCTCCTCCAGACCTCACTCCAGAAAGGCACAAGCCCTTGACGGTGCGGCTTATTCTGGAGGGTGGTGACTAGACACGGCCGAGGACTACCATAGGAAGAAAAAACTAAGGGTCACTTCTGAGGTAAAGGAGTCTTCTTCTTGGCATGTCGACTCGTGGCGGGTTAAATTTGCGGGGACCAGAGTTGAACCCATGGAAGCGAGTAGTAAGTACCTATCAGCTTCAGAAACTCAATTAAGTATTACAAAATTTGCATGTTTTTCGCAAGTATAAATTTGCTCAATTTTTTTTGTACAAATATATATCACAATTAATACTTGATGTCGAAAATAGAATTTGTGATAAAACAAGTCCTAAGTTTGTTTTTATAAGTATTTGAAAATACCCCTTTTCATTTATCGTCAGTTTGACGACAAATGAAATCCTCCTCCTCTTAATGCCATCTGATCTACATAATATCAATGTACTCGGATCTTATGTAGGCTTAAATCGGACTTGCCACATCCAAAAACTTGAAAAATTGACTTGTTTGAAAGTTACAGCGCCCGTAATTTTCGCCATACAAAACGGAAATTTCATAGGTACCTATTACACCATACAAAACGGAAATTTAATAGGTATTAAATACTTAATATAAAACTAAAAATACTTAATAAAACTACACAAAATATTTGCAATATAACCACGCGCGTAGATGTCTTCAATATGAAACACAAAATATTTACGCGTCATGCACATATCTCGTTGATGTCTTTTGTATGGCAAAGATAGCAGGGTCCCATATGCAACATCAAATGTGGCGGGCCGGATCACAAACTAGTTTAATCTAGGTTTATAGTAAATACTTTAGTTAAATAAGGACCTAAATAGGTAAGGCGGTATCCCACAAGCAATTTGGTAAGGTATTTTAAATGAAACTACATAGTTGTAATGGATTAATCGCGGGTTTATATTTATCACTTCCAAAAGTGGATTGGATGATCATATCCAGCAAGGAAGTCGGTGGCCGAGTGGTTAAGGTATCCGACTCGTAAGCGAGAGGTACCAGGCTCGAATCCCACTGCGGCCTTGGACCAATGACTATTTTCTGAGTTATGTACATTTGTTGAATGTTAACGGATGCTCTTATGGTGAGAGAAAACATC
Source organism: Blastobasis adustella (assembly GCA_907269095.1). Lineage (NCBI taxonomy): Eukaryota > Metazoa > Arthropoda > Insecta > Lepidoptera > Blastobasidae > Blastobasis > Blastobasis adustella. The sequence goes on from OU026132.1 coordinate 9,574,177, forward strand.
GTGATGAAACCAGCACGCATATTCAGGCGACTGAATGTGTAACCATGATCTAACCTGGTCAGGTTCCCGTAGTAGCAGGGACACGAAGGTCAGATGGCAGTCGCTCCAATGTAATTATCTGATCTGAAATCCTGGATCATGGTCAAGGCGGACCCCGCTCCCTAGTGCGCGAGAGCACAGCCGCCAAGATGATTATTTTATTCATTATTTATCACATTGCTCATTATAGGGTATCTAGGTGAAAAGTTACCTACTACTTCCAGTTCTAATTAACTCACTGTTGTTGTGGACTCGTGGTATCCATCCATGCATATTAATTATTTACGTTATATATGCTAATGCATAGGTATGCAAATACTAGCTACCGGTTTGGAAGATCCAACTTTGAGAACGAGGTTAATCGGCGGATCCAAATCCGTTGTGCGGCGTTCGGGAAATTACGGAAGATCTTCTCGTCCAAAATACCTCCAGGGGCCCTATTTTTTAATTGCTTGCATCCAGTCATCGCTCGCCTTCTAACGCTTGTCGTTTCTATCTCTAGCAACTCACCACTAGTGTGTAAGAGATAGGTAGCCCACGCGAGCGCTCGCGCCCCCCCAGACATTGGTCTTTGACTACTTTAAAGAATTTTTTAAATGTTATCAATGATGTCTTATGGAACAGAAATATAGTGTCTTATTAAGGGCCATATTAGACAGATTGTGATAGAAAGATTTCTTTCGGGATAGGATCAGACACGAGGATACCCGTTGGTACGTTACTCTGTTGCAAACAATTCTCTGATTGAAATGGTTACTTTTGCGTTTACGTGTCATCTATTTCATGGATTCAGTTGGAAACAAAGTTCCATTTCAATAAACTGAAACTATTAAATCGATCATACGTAATCGCAAAAGTAACAATTTCAATCATTGAAATCGGATAATTGTTAGCAACAGAGTTGCATAATTAGCCTGCTGTAGCTGAACTACCGACTTGACGAATCTTGTGAATTCGTAGGGAAGCAAGAGTTATAAAGTTGATCGGTGTCAAATAGTTACCTATATACACATTTTTGAAGGTATGTTCCGGGTTTCCTACCGGGACCTTTTTCCTACTCGCGCACCTTTGTTGGCGAGTAGCCCGATATTTCGACGCAGTTGCATGCATCATGGTTACAGGACAACAAAAAAAGTGTGAAAATAACCGCGATCATTTAAAACATTAGTTTCCTATATAGTTTCGAGGTATTCGTTCAATTAGATCGATTCTTATATAGTCTGTTATTTGTATCTGAAATTACCAAAGCCATAGAATTTACAAAATCAATGTTCCTAAGGGCATGATAGTCTAAGAGCCCATGACAGCCAGACCTTCCTATTGTCCGTAAATATGAAAGTTTTTCCATGTGTGTCCCCAACACAGGTAAGAATGATCCCCACCCATGAAACCTGGATCGTGGTTCCTTTGGCAGGTAACAGGTAACAAAGGTGTATAAAATCTTATCTCCAATTTATTAAGTTACCAAGCCCAATTTTTTTGTATTTTATTCGTAACAGCATTAATACTCACGATGCTCATTGCCAGACATATAGTATAGTTACAACCCTCCGCCGGACACCCCTAAACTATAACTCTCTGTAATTATACTTACCTTATATTAGGAAAGCTGAATTTTATAAATGTTATTCAGAGAATTATTAAACTAAGTTTTCTCAGTAGCCAGACAGTTTTTTGGGTTCTATAATCCTGCCAGACGCATTAAAAGTGTCTCATATGCAACAACTGGTGCGAGTGGACAAGAGCGTATCGCACGCGAGAAAGCCGCGATATACATACTACTATCTTTCATCTTAGTATTGAGAGAATACAACAAACGTTTTCTCCCGAGACGCGAGATATGTCGCGGGCACATTGCGCTTGTCGTGGTGTATCCCTCAAACTAAACCCACAAACTTCGGGCGTAGTGTTACACTCAGTATGGCTTTTGCGGTATGGGAGGAGTGATGAAATCTGACGTAACAACGCTTTCAGTGACATCACTAACTGATAACTGACTGACGTCACCAGTACCGTCTATCCAGCAGCCAGACCTACTGACGTTACTAAGTATGACTGTGATCCCTCACAGACATACTTAGTAACGTCAGTAGGTTAACGTCACTATGTTATTCTACGTCATCGAGTACAAGAAAAATTCCACTTTGTGGCGATAGATAGTAGACGTTTAAGGGACTCGCAAAACGTTGGTCCGTCAGTGCACAATCTGGCACAAAAGTACTTTCACGTTTTCTATGGCGCGGACGACGACGCGGTGACTAGGTGGGAGCGACGCGACGACTACGAGACGCTATTTGCTTACAAATAATAAAATAAGCTTTCTGACATTTGCATAGGAACCAAAATTGCTTAAACGTTTGGGAAAAATCGGTAAATATCCATGCCTGTATCAGGGGGTATAATCCTGACACAGCGCATATTTACCTAATAGAATGTCTCAACAACTAACAACTAAGTCTAAATTAAAAAAAGAAAAGAAGGAAACAAATCGTGCTGCAGAAATCGCGTACGTCTATATGGGCTCTCCAGGCTTGACATTGTCCTACCATATATAAACATGAATGTTACTCTTATAAACTTTGATACGTTTTTAGAATCCATCTATCGAGAAAAAAAATACTTAGAACTATAATTAAATCTGTTTAACTTTAACAGATAAGTCTAAGTGATTAGACTTTTGTTATGATTGATATGTATTTTTATAAAATTTTTACTGATTATACATTAAAAAATTTATTATTCAGACTGTAATAATTTTATTTAATTGAATTTCTTGATAAATTATAAAAAAAAATCACTAATCGATTTGGAATAAACGATAGTAAATATGTTTAGCAAAAGATTGCAATGAACTGAGCGTCTCACTCGCACCAGTTGTTGCATATGAGACACTTTTAATGCGTCTGGCAGGATTATAGAACCCAAAAAACTGTCTGGCTACTGAGAAAACTTAGTTTAATAATTCTCTGAATAACATTTATAAAATTCAGCTTTCCTAATATAAGGTAAGTATAATTACAGAGAATTATAGTTTAGGGGTGTCCGGCGGAGGGTTGTAACTATACTATATGTCTGGCAATGAGCATCGTGAGTATTAATGCTGTTACGAATAAAATACAAAGAAATTGAGCTTGGTAACTTAATAAATTGGAGATAAGATTTTATACACCTTTGTTACCTGTTACCTGCCAAAAGAACCACGATCCAGGTTTCATGGGTGGGGATCATTCTTACCTGTGTTGGGGACACACATGGAAAAACTTTCATATTTACGGACAATAGGAAGGTCTGGCCGTCATGGGCTCTTGCTCTATGATATTAAACATCCACAATAAAATTATAGACGCAATTTACCAAAAAGTTGTTATCACTTCATTCTGTCATTTGTTTTTGCCGAGATTTTTCCCAATTTTTCATCTCTGTATAAAAAAGGGATTCACTAAAGGTTTTTATGATTTTCGACATGCATGAACTCATTAAAAGTGCATCTGCGAGAATCTGACGTACGTAGTCCGAATCTGACTAAATAAGAAATCTGACCTCCTCAGAATCTGTCGTCTTTAGAATCAGGAACGCTGAGTGCGATAAACGGATGAACGAACTTAATTCAATTTTCGGCTTGAAGCACCATTTAAAACCATAGTTTGACGACCTGACTGGTTCAGTTGGTGAACATGCCGGTCGCCTCGCAGAGGTCCCAGGTTCGATTCCCGGCCGAGCTTCTGCTTCAACGTCTATTGAAATGATAAATTTTAATTTTTGTTACGAGTCTGGGTGTATGTATGTATGTATGTATGTAATCTCTTTATTGCATCAATTTATAACATTACAGGAAATAAAAATACATTTTATAATGCAAAGGCGAGCTTATCCCACAACGGGATTTCTTCCAGCTAACCTTTGATAAGCCGAGAAGACCTTTGATGAGCGGTGAAGGCAATCAAGAGTAAAACAATTAACTATAACGAATATAACCCCATATATACATATGAGGATGTAAATATTGGCAGACTATATACTAATCAAATACTAATATCAGTACATAAATATTAAGTACTATGAATATTAAGTATTTATTTAAAAAAAAAAAGGGAATAACTAATTTATCAGTTATCTAACACCTAACTTTGACGCTAGATGAAGCTGTGTGAAAAAAAATACAGTATATCACATAGGTTTAGTGAATCGAATCGTGGCCGTCCATCGCTCAAAGTCGAATAAAAGAAAGTCGTCCAAAGCTTTTGTATCACTAAACGATTAAAATAATGGAAGATAGTTTATACATCGTCATGTAATGTAGTAGGCGTTTCGCTGATAACATGAGCGTAATGCCAGGCACCATGTAAGTAACATATTATACCCTAGAAACAATTACCTAGTTATACCTCTTCAGTCTTCATAATGTAGGTTTATAAGTATATATAGTTATCAACCTTGATTTAATAATGACAGACCACTTCTCTACACGAGCTGAAATGTTTGACAAGCAATCGCGGACTACAACGCGAAGAAACATAGCTGAACAAACGTTTGCTATAGGCATTTGTTTATTTACTTTAGAAATAGGTACTCATACTCGTACATACTCCTACCAGTTGACCAGGCGAGACTAACCATGTAGGTATACTATAAAGAGATAACATATGTATTTAGACCTAGTCCAGACAGGGCGACTAGGTCTTACCTATGTAAATATCAATTCCAGACTGTGCACCCAATTTAACTGTATTATACTTTAATTTTAATTTAATTAACTTTAATTTCAGTTAAATTAACTTTTGTTTTAATTTAATTAACTTTTGTTTTAATTAAAATAAATTTTGTTTTAATTATTAACTTTTGTTTTAATTAAAATAACTTTAAATTCAATGCGAACTACTGCAACTTTAGAGTATCAAAAGTTCGTTGAAAGTTGCCTTAGTGCGGTCAACCGGACTAACAACCGGACTATTGCTACTACAGGCTTCTTTCACGTACACCTACTTCACCCCTACCTACAGTTCTTTTATTGCTTATATACCTTTTTCTTGAATCACTATATCTATTGTTAAAAACCGCATTAAAATCCGTTGCGTAGTTTAAAAGATCTAAGCATCCATAGATACAGACGGCGGGAAGCGACTTTGTTTCATACTTGGTATGTACGTATAGATTTAGAAATTCCAGACAAGAAATTCATCTTTCGACGCATTGTACCAGAAAAGGTAGAATATTAAGGATCATCCCCAGTGCCGCTTAGTACAAATACTTTTTCTGAGTGATGTACATTAAACATTAACCAATGCTCTTACGGCGAGGGAAGAAGATCGTGAGGAAACCTCACATTCAGGCGACTGAATGTGTAACCATTATCCAATCTGGTCAGGTTTCCCCGTTAACTGGGTAACGAAGGTCAAAGGGTAGCTTACTGTAATTGCCTGATCTGCCAAATCCTGAATCATGGCCAAAGTGGACCCCGGGCCCTTAGAGCAACCCGACCAGATTGGACGAAGACAGTCTACCGACGCCGGGCCGACGATCTACGCAAAATTACTGTCAGTGACTGGATGCGCCAAACTGAGGACCGGTGATTGTTTAATATGTTTCATTTTAGCTTCTGCTCATGACTCCATCTGCCGGGATATTGTAACTACCATACAAAAGACATCAACGAGTTCATCAAGAATACTTTCAAACGTAAAAATTTGATGATGCGTTTGTGACACTGCAAAATTAGTTTTTTATATGAGGGTAAAACTGCGGTCACCACACATGTAATCTGGATTGTTACCACGGTTAGTACCTATTGTTTTTACCTCGATATAAATGTGTAGTGAATACCCACGAAAGCCTTAAAACCTATAAAAACTGCGGTGTCGCCTCTGTATATTTTATTATATTTTTTCATTCTAAATGTTGATGAACCATACATGTAAGTAGCATTTAGGTACACACATCTACCTACATGAATGGTTACATACGTAAAAAATGTAACCTTACAATACTAGGTTCCTCATAGATAGGCCATTATACCATCCATAGAATGCAAACGCGTTCAATTTGAGTTAGTTCAGGGTCCAGGACAGATTTGGTATCGCAGGTCACGCATGGTAACACCAAACCCTTCCACTACCGGGTTTCCGACCAGGCGGCTAATGGTATAGAATCATCACCATCATTCCCGGCTTCTGCCAGAGTCCACTTTCCTGCTCTTTTTTTCATCATAATCGCGTCATAAGAGGTTTGCTCTCGTATCCCACGCAGCGATGTCAATCCATCGCTTTTTAGGCCTTCCGCGGGACCTCTAGGTCGCTTATCCTTAGGGCTTACGATATATGACCTGCTGGTGCGTTTCTCCAGTGCTCTACGGTGTAGGGTCTTGCCCTGATGCTAGGTGGTGTAATACGGTGTCAGGTGTACTTACTGTTATTAGGATTCCTGTTCAAACAACTGTTCAGCACGTTGACACTTTTATTTAAAATTTGTACATATTATTGGTATATTCTTGGGTTTGGCCCTTCAGGCTCTGATTGCTCATCATCCTTGCCTGGAAAATTAGTTAATACTGTAAATTCTGACTACGTTGTAATTACGTTCTACAAATATTTTGAATCGAATCGAACTTCGATTAGAGTATTTTCTTTTAGGGAAATGATCTCTTGTTTCCTAAATATCCAATTGGTAAAAGTAATGATGGTTTTTGGACAAATACAAGGGTATTGGGGTGTGTTTCTGGATTCTTACCGTTGTATCTTCTTGTTTTCCTTAGGTTGGGAATCCAGGTAGGCCCTCATGCCACGGGGGTCATTTTTCCATCACATTAGAAGGTTTCTTTCGTGGCAAATATTAGATTTTGTACACAAAATATCACTTTTTCCAAATTAATGTTAACCTTTTATTATTTTATTCTTTATACGTCATATGTTGTCATGCGGACACAGTTCATAGTCGGCGGAGATTTTAATCTTTTTTGTGCTCCCCTTATTCTAGATAATTGCTGGATCCAATTCTTCATCATGTCTTCATGGATTATATCCTTGGCTGCTAAACACGAGGTCGTCCGAAAATAAATATCGACCACTTCGGAAACTGGCTGGTCGACTTTGAGTACTGGCCATCAAGACTATATCTTCTTTGCCAAATGCGTTCTCGAACGTGTTTAAGAAAAGACCGAGCCTTCGTTAGAGAGTGCAGCTGATGAGTGGGCAGAGTTCACCCAGCCATCGAACTAGAAGGTGGATCAGTACCATAGCTAGAAGAAGCTATCTTCAGAAACTAAAATGAAATACAAGTGACCAGTCAAAATATGCACGTGACTGCATAAATATTTATTTTCGAAATTCTCTAACTAATTAGTCTGTCGGGTCAATCTGCAACCTGTACTTTTTCGGCCAACAGTGAACCCAGTGATCCAGCCCGGGCATAGGTTGTGTGGAGTGAGTGGACTTTCGTAAAAACTTTCGTACTTATAACCTTTTAAATTCATTTTATAAATTTCTTGTTTTTGTAGTTTATAGTTTCTGGACTGATTGTATATGAACCCATTACCCTGAATATTCATTGTTTTTCTTATTAACTGAGCCTGGCACTGTCCGTAGGACAGTGTTACAATACAAACGGAGAATCGTGGTTTTGGCAGTGGAGGCAATTGTTTACTTGCTGCGAGAGCTACGTATCTCGGAGTTTTAAAGGCAAATTACGCATTAGTAATACAACTCGAGTTGTCATAGTCCATAGGTTGTTCATAGGCAGCGGTAGGCAGCACTTTTGCCGGTGGACCGCTTGCCTGTTTGTTTATCGGTGGGAAATAACTCGTAGTCAGTGAATGGTTGAAAATGTGCCCTTATCCCATTCATTTGGGGTCGGCACAGTATGTTTTCTTTCTCCATTCATCCCTATCCGCTGTCATCTCCACGCTCATCTTTCGCTCACTGATATCCCTCATCACACTATCCATCCATCTTTTCTTTCGTCTTCCCCTTCCTCTGTATCCATCCACATTTATATTTAATACGCTTTTGGTGGCTAGGCGGATTACTTCTTGGAGTACTGTAACACTCGGTAATCTAGGGGCTTTAAATAAAAACTGGTAACTCGTTAATTGAAGTTATATTCGTGAAAGTATACTGAAGAATGATATAAAATACAAAAGACACCTTACATCTTATTCAAATGGAACCCGTTTGAATTCCTGCCTAGCCAGTGCTATGTGTGCTCATAGAGACAGGCTAAAGACCTAAGTCCTGCTTGCTCTGAACTATCCAAGCTTACCGACCTTCTTCCTACATGTTTCAACCTACTTAACTGATTAAAGCCCCGGCTGCCCTATGGGAGCAGCAACCTCACCCGGAAGCCTACTTAACCTAAAGCCCCTACAGACATGAGGCCTCCGAACGCCTTCCTGTCTTGGGATCCGTCCTAACCTAGGGCCTGCCCGAGCACACATGCTACAGTACCTATCTAAATAAAAAACATAAGCACAGGACTTTGCCTTCTCTACGTATAACCGTTTAGTGTGCATTGACGTAAGCACTAGGTATTTTATAAGTTGACGTTAGGTAATAGCATGCCTAACGCTCATCTGAATCGTTGAGACCACATCTTAAGCCCAACACTCATATTTATTTGTTATCTAGTAGGTACCTACTTGTTCGGATGTGTAAAAACCTGGTATACCAAACTCTTTGGTAAACTGAAAATGGTCTCTTTGGTAAAAATTTTTGTTTGTTTGTAATCTCTCTATTGCGTAAAACATTATACAAAATACACAAAAATTACAGTTTATAATGCAAAAGCAATGGGATTTCTTCCAGCTAACGTTTGATAAGCCGAGAGGACCTTTGGTGAGCGGTGAAGGCAATAAAGAAATTAAACAACTTAGTAATAGCTTAAAGTACTATTAAGAAGGGATGCAAAGAGTTAATAGGTAGCCTATTATTCAATATTAATGTCAATGTAACTAACCTAAATCCGAGGATATTTTTTATTCTAATTAAAATAAAATGTCCGTATGCAACGTAGGTATTACTTGCACAAAACCAGCCAGCCTGTGTTTGAACTAGGAATATGAAAAAAAATACGAAGCCAAGCTAGCATCAGTTAGCAACGCTGATCTGCATTTCGGCGATGCATGACCCAACCGGTCCCTTCCGGACACGGCTGGCGGAGCCCGGGAATCGTATCTACGCGGTGTGAGACCGCTGTTTATAGACAGTAAGTACTTTCATTACGTAAAAATGATAATTTTTCTTTCGAAGTACTATAGAAGGCAGTACGGAGCACGTTGAATCGTATCTTCAAGCGTACGCGGTGTGAGACCGCACTTTATAGACAGTAGGTACTTTCATTATGTTATAATGAAAATGATAATTTTTCCTTTCGAGCTACAACAGAAGGCAGTACGCAGCACATTGTGAGCGTCGGAGTGGTGGTCACCAATCGTTGTCAAGGGCAAAAATTGTTTATTACTTGCTCCCCTCACGGTGGATCTGGTTACGACTGCCATTAAAAGATAAAAGCACACGGAAAAAGGTTCCGAAGCACAAGTTCAACATGTGAATGTCGAGGCTATCCAACTCCTTGATAACACATATCACAACACATGATGGACATAGTGCAAAGATTGAAAAGGACAAAACCTTTTGAGTTAGTATAGTGCAAAAATACAACAACGAACACAAAACTATGTGTAAGAGAAGTGTTAATGGAAACATTCATAGTGATATTGTAACTTAACAAATTATGTTTTTCTATAAATTACTTATTAGTCTAGATTGTAATTTTAATGTTCTACCTTTCATATAGGTAGGCCATACTAGGGAAAAAAGACTTGCTCCCCTTTCAATTGCTTATGTGATCATTAATTCTGACGTCAGGAAGGCTGCTCGTCTGTCTGCAGTGTTCTGCGTGATTAGTACACAAGTAAAATACTTATTATACCTACCTGTAATAATTGGCTATAATTTCTTCGTGGTAATTTGAACCCATATCATCACGTTTAGCCCGCGGACTCAGAACCCTAAAACTGACTTATTTTCAAGGTATGTTCTGGGATTCCTACCGCGTACCTTTGTATACGAGTAGCCCGATATTTCGACGCAGTTGCATGCATCACGGTCACGGGACAACTGGAAATGGTTTAAAATAAATGCGATAGTGTTATAAATATATAAAACATTGTAAATTTTCACATAAGTAGGTATTTACAGCATAAGCAGCTGCTAAGAAAAGAAAGATATCAATAAAAGTGAACTCGATTGCACTTGTGCCTGTAGAAACCATTTTCCCTATTTTCGAAACCGCTCGCGTCCACGCGAGCGCTAGCCTTCTAATGCTTGTCTTCTTTATCTCTAGCAACATAATATCACGAGTGTGAAAGAAATAGGAAGCGTGAATGCGAGCGGTTCAAAAATAGGGCCCTTGATCGGATAAACGATGCCCCTGATCGGGTAAAAGTCTTATCAAGAGCCGATCGTAGACACATATTACATCTAGCTTAACAAATATTTTCAGTAGATACCTAGGTACCTATTAAATAAAAAAGTCATGCATCATCGCCTAAATTTGACTTTAGAAGGAAGTTTAGGTAGGTAAATACGTGGGTACTTCATTGTTCTCACGCACTGGCGAGTGACTAAGGCTGGTCACAGAGGGCTGAGTGTAAGTTTCGATTCGTTTTTATTTTACTATCGCGTTTGCGTTTACGTGAAAATTTTTATGAAAAATGTATAGCGCCATCTAGTGATACGTAAATGAAGCTTTTTCTTCATACTAATTTCCTCGTAAACGCAAACGCGATAGTAAAGTAAAATCGACTTACACTCAGCCTTCTGATATGCCATGAGCCGTCCTAAACTCGTATCCTGGGCACAGAAGTATTGGCCAGGGTTGCATCCAAATCGCTGCCTTGTGGCGCCACCGCCACTTCCATAATCCATGATGTGAAACTGCAAGAAGAAAAGCGTAGGTACGGGTCAATCGGGGTTTTTGGTGTACCTACTGCGAGGTGCACGGACCCGTAGCATAGCTTATGTAAAGCATTTTGTTAACAAGTAGCAAAAAAATGGCATTAACTTTTTCAACTAGGTACGGTAACATAATAGTAACAAAATGCGCGGCAGGAGACGAAGATTTTGTACTATGATCTGTCCAGACTGACGTGTCTTATTTGGTGAACAAACAATACCCAAAATCACGTCTTTCCATATCAATAACGCTACTTAAACCGTAGTAGTACTTAAATTATATATCAACCACATAAAATGTGAATTTCAACGAATCCTGCTGCAAATTATCCAGTTAAATACATAATTTCCATAACCAAATAAGACAAGTCAGTCTGGACAGAGTATGGTCATTTTAGTCTATGGAATGAATCGCAATTTTTGTCAGGTTAGCCTACCTGTAATGTATTCTAGCTGTGATCCCCACTACAACCCTACTAGGTACAGTCAGCTCCATAGTAAATCGGGCCCCCATTAAACATACATTTAATATGCCGTTCACCTGTTGATCTGAGACAGTTTTCAGATATTGTTGCATTTGTGACAGTGACATACCTGTAAATATTATTCAGGTGTCTGAACCTACCGGTATCACTAAAGAGGTCCCGTGGGCGACACAAGAAGCGATGGATTGACATCGCTGAGTCGAATGCGAGAGCGAAAGACCGAGCGAAGTGAAGAAGAATGAGTAGAAAAGCGGACCCTGGCATGAGCCGGGATAAGTGCTAAGACGATGTTGATGATGACATACCTGTAAATATTAGTGAACACATCTGGCCAGGTGCTCTCCCCGCAGTCCTGGTACCAGGACGCCAGTCCCACCACCTCGTCATCCAACACCATCGGTGCACCGAAGTCGCCCAGACACAAACCCACCGGTGGGTTCTGGACTACGCAGATGATGCCTAGAAAATACATTTGCCTTTACAATTAACCCATAAAATTTTCACAGACTCAGAGCGTGTCCCACGAAAGGGAAGGTTGTTGCCATAATCTCCACGCTTGGATTGGATTGGAGATCGCAGTGTTATCAATATGACAATGGAAAACGCTGCTGCCCATTTTTCAGCCTACGAATACTAGGTACATCTTTTGCCAACTTCAACAAAACTTCAGCGCCACAACGAGGTCGCCACTCGTTAAGTGTGCCTACTACAGGGTGTCCAGTGGCAGATTTCAAAGTTCGAAAAGTTGTAAAAAAAAAACTACACCTCTAATACAAAGTATGTTTATTGTAATTTAAAAACAACAAATGCGGATTTCATTTTTTGAAAACCACGTTCTCCAAATGGCGGCCATCGAGCCTGACACACTCTTCGAGTCTAGCACGCATGTTTTCAAAAACGCGTTTACAGAGAGGCTGGGGGATCCTGCTGATTTCGGCTCGAATATTGTCTTTAAGTTGTGTCGCAGTGCTCGGATTTGTTGTGTATACAACGGATTTTAAGTATCCCCATAAGAAAAAGTCACATGGGCTTAAATCTGGTGACCTAGGTGGCCACGGTATGGTGCCGTTTCGGGATATGTTTTTTTCTTGAAATAACTGCCGCACTGCATTCATAGACACATTAGCAGTATGAGCTGTGGCCCCGTCCTGCTGGAACCACGTGTTTCGGTTGAAGTATGGACTATTCTATAGTTCCAGTCTAAAAAAGTCATTTATCATCTCGGTATATCTCTCCGAATTCACAGTTACAGTTTGGCCACGTTGGTTTTCAAAGAAATAAGGCCCTATGATGGCAGATGCAGACATTGCACACCAGACTGTAACTTTAGGTTTATGTAAAGGTTCTTGATGCATTTGTCTTGGGTTGCGGACATCCCAGTAACGGAAATTTTGCTTATTCACATATCCTCCGATGTGAAAGTGGGCTTCGTCACTAAAGAATATGTTACCCATCCGAGTAGCAGTACGAAATCTCAACAACATCTCCTCCGCGTAAGTTTTTCTTAATGCAAAGTCAGAATCGTGTAAATCTTGAACGATTTGAATTTTATACGTATGGAACTTGAGTTTTTTTCGCATTATAACCTGTAAACTTGATTTCGTAATTCGATGAACGTGCACGAAGTGATAAACGGGGATTATCAGTGAAAGAAACCATAACACGTTCAACATTTTCGTCCGTGGCTACCGTTGGTATAGGTCCTGGTCTGGGTCTATTTAATGTTGATCCTGTAGCTCTGAACTTTGCTACCCATGACTGAATGAGGTTGATCGATGGTCCATCACGCAATCGACGAATACCGTAATGATAATTAAATCGACGGCGTGCTTCAGACAGCGAAAAACCATTCGAAATGTACGCCTCGACAGCAAAAGCGCGGTGCTCTCCACTCCACTGTTCCATGGCTACTAAAAAATCCGCAGCGCTTGCGCTTTCAACGACGCCCCCCGCGCCCCTCTCACATGTTGCGTTCAGAAACTACGTTTGTTCAAACTTTGAAATCTGCCACTGGACACCCTGTATAATAGTGTCGACAAAGCGAGGTTCACAAATGTCTTCCGCTGACAACCTTGAGACTAGCTTAACATGCTCAACAGTCTTCGCAGCAGTTTGGAGCCCAGTGACTGTACCTACATTAAAAAAACATCATGGCGTTAATGTCCCGGTTGTACTCTCGTGCACGAGGATCGGGGTCCGCCATGACCATGATGCACGATAATTACAGTGGAGCAACTGCCATCTGATCTCAGTGACCCTATTACCAGGGGAACCTGACCTGATTGGATTATGGTTACACATACAGTCAGCACTCACCGTAAAAGCATCAGTTGGTGCAACTTTAGCCAAAATCAGTTTGCTAAAAGAAGCATTAGCTGTCCCTTATACCCAAAGGACTCGTTTTGTACCCCCAGGGTAATTTTTATATAATAAATAAAAGATTTATTTATAAATGCTATACAAACTGTTAAACAATTGCACAGTAGTGCAAAGATATATGATTCTTAAGGTGGACTTGAACTTATGCTCTTGCAGTGTACCTATCCATGCGTACTCCTCAGGTTCATCAGAATGGAAGACCACTGGTGTTTATGAACGATCGCTCATCAACCGTTGCAAGACAATGATGACATGTAAATAAATAAATAAATCAATCAATCAAAACAGTTAATCAGGTACTTACGGTCGTCGATAACAACTGGATCAGGGTTCGGGAATTCATCCAAACCATTTACACACAACCGTTCAGCAAAAAGGATCATGTTAATTGTTTGCAATCGCTCCACTTGTGGACCTAGTTCCTAAAAAATAATTATTTTTTTCATGTTATTTTATCCTACATGTAGGTAGGTCCTACATATACCATCACAGTTACATAAGATAGGATTATTTTTATGTCATTTTATCGAAAAAGGTTCAACTCCAGCAAGGCAATTGAAGCGTTTTCAGGATATGCCAATCAGCTCCCAACCGGAGACTGTTAAACCATGGTCAGGGTCCCCAGCAGAAGACCTCGCTTTCCGCTCGGTATTAGTAGACACATCTAAGTAAGTGAAGTGACAATGTTGTGCCAACCTTGGCATAAGAGCAGATAGAAAATGAACCAAATAAAATTAAAAATGGTGTAAATCCTTTCGGCTTACCGTTTCGAAGCCCCAGCTAACGATCTGGGCTATCCAGTAAGTACTTATGTTTTAAGATGGCAGCATTAAGAATTGAATGGTGTCAGATGGAGTTAGAGGGAAGCTGAGCACTGCGACAGCTATATCATTTTCTCTTGGACTCTCCACATACAATGGATGCTTAAACACATCGCGAATAGTAGATAAAATGCCACCGGACATGCTATTCGTGGAGCCAGCTCGGACTAATACGAAATTGAGGTTTGTATCGCTGGAAAATATAAGTAAAAACAAGTAAAACCAAACTTACCTCCGATGTTAACTCCAGATGTGAGTAAGTGGGTAAATTGTATCACAATTTCTATTAAATGTGACCAGGCGCATACGGAAGCCAGCTAAGCGCCTAAGATATTACTCGATATTACTAATGATCAGAAGGCTCAGGGAATATCCAAAGAGCAAGATGCACTCCTTTTTTTGTTTGATTTGTGCCATATTTTAGGTATAATAAAATATATGAAAGAAAACGCTGCAGCTCTTTTTCTCGTCTATGGAGCGAAAGTCTACGTCCTAGCTGGCGGCGTGCTTCTGAGACCAACATAGCCACTAGTAGGTAGACAATCAGTGCAATGATAGTGACGTGTTGGAGGCTTATGGTTCCAACTGGTTTTCAGTTTTAGGAACCTATAAAAAAGTATCCTTAGTTAGCACTTCTCCTTCAGGTAGGTACATTCCCAAAACCGAGAGGTCAAAATTCTCTGCAGGTGACTGTACCATATGTATGGTGATCAATTCAAATATTCATGTTTAATTCGGTCAATGTTCGGTCTTATATAGGTTTTATTTTGGAGAGTGTGCAAAGCAGTTGCAAGGTCTCATTCCGTCAGCCCGTTTCCGCTATCGAGAGACGCGGTCCAGGCGAACGTTTTGTCCTTATGTCGTAAATCTTCTATCTATCCGCACGAGACGCTATGGTTCAATCTTTATAATGCTAAGGCTAAGGAATGAAACACGTTGACTACTAGTTTGTTCCCTGATCATTATAATCTGGACGCCTTTAAGGCTGCAGTGAATCGGCTGCTCCTAAACAGGTGTTCTCCATCTTCGGCCTCATCGTCACGAACCACAAGTTGACATGGCGGTCAATTGCCTAGCTAGTCTAATATATCTAAAAAAAATATAATACAGGTCACGCACACAAGTATCTTTCATCAAATGTAACTTACGTGAAGCAAAAAATGGTGGTCAAAACATGGTACGAAGTATAAGACGTATATTCCTTGTTCAGGGAGAAAAAATATTATAGCAACAATGTATGGGAATTCCTCTATAGTGGTTGGAGTGCCTCCAACAATGCGGCTTTCAACTGACACTGCTGGCTCTGGAGCAGCCACTGCAGCTGAAAATTTGCATTACCAACGTTTATATTAGTATATCCGTAAGTTGTGCGTAAGGAAGAAAGTTCAGGGCACTTTATCATCACAGACCATAACAATCCAATGCAGGATTTAGGGACTCTTCCACGAAAGGGGAGATTATTGCCATAATCTCTACGCTTGGCCGGCGGGTTGGAGATCGCATAAAAACATAACAATGGCAAACGCTGCTATCCATTTTCCAGTCTACGGAGACTCGAGTGTAAGGTTTGGTGCTATTCTACTCTGTCGGACACCACACGGCCTCGGTCCTCGAGGCACTTGGTAGAAATTAATTTTGGGAGAAAGCAGCCTGAGCCTTGCTTCTGCTTGGAGATAGCAGTGTCGAATATACTCAACAAGAAACAGCAGCCTGTTTTCTTGAAGAAGTAGGTACGGACTCACTGACAGTATTAACCCCTTCGGACCTGGTGTCCATATCAATGGACATAAGTTTATAGCTTATTTATGGCCGTGCGGTGTTCGGCAGAGCAGAGCTCGTGGGTGTCGTACAAGGCGACAAATGTGTTCGAGGCACAACTTCTAGTCTTCGTAGGCCGGAAAATGGGCAGCAGCGTTTTTCATTGTTATATTTATAACACTGCGATCTCCAACCCGCCTGCCCAGCGTGGAAATACCCTTTCGTAGAGAGGCCCTCAGTCCTGCAGTGAACTGTTATGGACTGTAATGATGATATCCTTTTAATCGGCCTGATCAAAAGTCAAATATAAACAATACTCGACATCCGAAAATAAGCAGGTAGGTAGATAAACCTAATCAAGTGCGAGCCATCCTGGATCATGGTCAAGGCGGACCCCAGGCCCTTGTTCTTGAGAGCACAACTGGGACATTAACGCCAAGATGAGATGATGAAGTGCAAGCCATGGATTAGGACCAATGACAACCAGGTAAGCATATTTTATATTTTATTCCCTTCAGCATTACTGATCCTTATTTAGATAAATGCCACAATTCTTGCAAGTTTACTACAATGGCTAATATTAAAAAGATAATATTAGGTACATACTTACCCCAAGCAAATGACGCAACAATAGCTAAACTTATAACTTTTAGTCCAATCATTTTTCAAAATGGTTAAATTTCTAAAACTCCAGTAATAAAAAAAACTATGGTTCAGTACTACCTATTTATATTTTCTTACTTTGCGTCCGTATCTATTGCCTTTAATTACTGTACTGATTAATAATCTGACATAGATAAGTTAAAATTTAATTTTTTAATTAAGAAATAATTTTTAGATAGTAGTATATTTGTAGTGATAAAAATTCATGGTACATTGCTTATTATAATTAATTTTATTAGTTATACATCTATCTCTTAATTCCTTTTTTTCCTTTCCAGGTTGGTATCACCTACTATTGCGCTTTATCAGAATCTGAGATGATAGGCATTGGGTAGGTATCTATCTACCTACAGTATGTTTATTTAGATACAAGTAAATTTCAGTTTCTAAATTGAGATTTTTTACATTGAGATTTATTGAGATTTTCTACATGAAACATCCAAATTAGTAAGTATTTTGTGTACTTTACAGAAAATTTAAAGAAGAAATTGCTAACAACGACATAAATATTTACTACAGTACCTGTAAGTCCTGTGTTGCCATTAAGTGCACCGTAACTACGGTAGATTTACCGTAATTATATATATATATTTTCTAGTTCTGCCACCTACCGTAGTCATAAATTACTGTGTTTGAAAGTTACCGTAGTTTTTACGCACTCTAACGCAGAATGCGAAAGAATATTTAGCATGGTAAATTACATCAAGACAAAAAAGAGAAATAAACTGATAACTGATACCATTAACGGAAATCTGTTGGCAAAACAAGCCATTAAAATTAACAACAAAACATGGATCAGTTTGAACCCAATAAAGATATGTTGAATAATGTTAATGTATCTATGTACAACAAAACTAAATCAGCTATAACTATTGAAAGTGACTCTGAATTATGAATATATATAAAATAAACTTTAAGTAATTGTTTCTTTAATTTTCCCTTCACGGTAGATAATATAATTCATAAATATTATAAAAAACAGAGCAAAACGTAAACTATTTATTGTTGTTGGTGTGCAGTAAAGTCTTTATCAATGTATATTTCTATAATATTATAATTTATCACCGTAATTCTACCGTATTTTTATTATTTGAAACACCGTAATTTTCCCAAAAATGTGATAATTTTGACCCATTGTGCATCGTAATATTGCTTATTCAACCTGGCAACAGTACAAGTTGTTTTTTACAAACTCGTTACAGGCTGTAACGAGTTTGTAAAAAACAACTTGTACAGCTTTTTGTGCCCATGACTGTTTTTATAGATTTTAGGCTACAAAGAGCTGTTTTCAAAACTAGCTTCCTAACAATTCCTATAGAGCAGAGATGGCCAAGAGGTCAGACTGCGAAGGCGATTGAGGTACCCCGCGAGAGTTCATTAAAATAAATAGAAAATTATGGAAAAAACACATTATGTTAAAATAGTGCTGCACAGGACAAAGCTGTCCATAGCTGTGGCTTGGACATCCGAGTGGTCAGTGCCGGCTTCTGCTACCGCACTTCGACAGGTCTTGGGCATCCTCGCGTCGTAGGGCGTTGGTCTCGGCGCGGTCAATCCATCGCTTCTTGGGCCTCCCATGGGATCTGTTTCCTGATACCGGCAGGTTTACATACCTATTTTTTTGCGTATCCCTGGGGGATACTCAACACAACTTATCAAAAATGCTTATCTCTCTTGTAAACTGCAGTCGACCGCAAGAAATACACACGACAAAAAACATTATTATAATCTCTTGACTATAGGTACTTATAGGTTTTTCCAAGTCTTTTGGCAGTTACAAGAAGTTGATTTACGATTTTTTGTAATTTAAGTTGCTTTGCTTAATATTATATTATTTTTAGTTTAAACCGAATTCCTTTTTCTTTGTTTTAAATAACACACTGAACGAGAATGTAGTGTCACCAATGTGGAACTCATATTAGAACAACCTATTTTGTGTATACCGTTTATAATGCAACGATATGTGTTCTGCAGGTGTACCTTACTTAAATAAATAAATAAATAGGTCTATTGTTGTGGTTGTATGGCAAACCATGTGTGACTGTCATCATTCATTGCACCAGAACAAATGAAACGGTGTTAGAACGTCATTTACTATTTGCTAAAATGCTACCATACTAAAGTTGAGCCCGTGGTTGAGCCCCGAGGAGAACTATAATCAACAAACCGCTGAATTAGCAGATCTAAAGTAAATTGTATCGAAATAAACATAAATTTCAATATCATAAAGTCAAGGGATTAGACCTCTATAACCTACCACAGAGCAATTAAAAGCTACTGCTTGATGCCGTAGCTTGACGCGAGTGAATCTAAAACTGCAGTGTAAGTACATAAAAAGTAAATTAGTATACCTAATTAAAACAAAACTAAAAAGTTTGAAAGTATTGAAAACGAGTAGAAAAACTTTTCAAAACTTCCAATCTTTTGCCCGCCCAAATAAATATTGTGCATGGTCACACCGATATGTGACAGATGTTTACGCGCCAAACAACAATGGTCGCTGGTAACGTTTGATACTAATTTCTACATGTTTTTTGATTATTTTTGTCAGTAATTTATTGTTTATCATTGTGAGTTCACTTATTCAAAGGTATAAAAGTGATATTTATTGAAAAACGTCATTTATATTACGTTGATAATGGAAAACAGCTGTGCTGGAAAATAGAGCTTGGCGGTTGCTCATCCGCTTTGGTATATTCATGTTTCTCGGTTAAAATCATAGGCTTTTTGACTGAAATTTAGTGTTATAACAATGGCTGGAACGACACCACGACGCTCTTTGCGTATACCTCACGCGCATACCCCAAAAATGAGCGAAAGAAAGAAAGGGTTATTCCAGAATGTATCTGAGGTTTCTCGCGAGGCTTTGACGAAACACAGGCAGTTGACAGTGCTGCAGAGCGACAGTGAGAGCGACGATTGTGACCTGGGCATCATGGGAACACTGGATTCCAGTTCCTGCGACGAAAACGACCTCAGTGCGCCGTCGACGCCTCAGAGCAATGTGTGGCGTAAGTATCTTTCACCAATGTGGCATTTTCATGCCCTTAGTCAATCTAAGCATATTCTCTGAATGACTAATGATAATGTTGATAGTTTATTGAATTAAATAGCACATGGTAGTAGGTTTTGTTTCAGTAAGATGTCCTTGAAATACCAGTAAATATCTGTATGCTCTAGTTACATTTTATCAGCTTAGTACTAGAACCTTACTATATTTTTAATTTATATTGTGATTGTATTACTGATTAGCCACATTTGAACATTACAATGTTATTTTGGTATAGGTGCAACAAGGAGCCGTTCTCAAAAGCTGATGAAAGAGAGTCAAGAAATAAAAAATTTCATCAAGTCTCCTTTTACACTAAAGAAATATCAGACAAGATATTCATATCCTGACACTAAATGTACTGGATCTTCATCTACGCCGGCCACACCACACTTCCAGAATAAACCTGTGACTCCTTCGTCTACCCATTCTTGTGCCAGTGTTCATACAACTTCTTCATCGTCAAGCCGTGCACGCAAAAGTCTTGCAACCCTCATTGCTGACACAGAAAGTTGCAGTAGCTCCCTGAAAGACCTTAACTTTGACACTGACTCTGGAGCAGATAGCAAAGAGAATACTCCAACCAAATCATTGAGGAGCTCTACTAGAAGGAAAATGACACCAAAACACAGTTTCAATGGAATTCTAATGGAGCAGAAGAAGAATAATTCGCCAGGGAAGAATCCAGTGGTTTGTCTAACCAAAATGGACTTAAATACTCTTATTTCACCATCACAAATGCACAAGACTCCACACTCAACGACTGAGACCAAAGCTTCACCGCCAAAACTAAGTCACAACCGCCGTCCCACCATACTAGTAGATGAGAGTCCTGAATCCACCTGTGACGGTGAAAGAAGTCACAAGAGGCTTAATTATGACAGTAAATCTGACAATGGACCCATTTCTAAGTGTCCAAAAATGGATGCAGTTGCTCCAAAGGCCAGGTTGTCACTGTTCAATAGTGACAGATTGAAGGAGATTCTATCTGCCAAATCCTTCTACGGGAAGAGTAACCCAGAACTGAACAGTAATGTCACAAAGACAATATACCGTGCTATTGATGTGTCTCACACACACAGGCGCCGTTTGTTTACATCATCTCACTCCCGCAAACGTAAGAGAAGGCCGGGACAAATCAATATGGGAGTTTGTCACAGGATTAAGAAGCCCAAGATTCATAAGGGTAAAATATTGACATTGAAGGGCAACACTTCTAACAATGACTCCATGAACACCAGTAAAATAAATAGTACTACCTCCAGTGGGTTGAATAATAGTTCTATGATGAGCCAGAACACATCACAGGAAGTTGATATTGGTAAGTGTGTCGCAACTGTAGATTGTGTTTACAAAAATCAATTAAATCATTTTTTTAATCACCCCGGGCTCTCGTTCTCGAGTGCACAACCGGGACATTAACGCCAAGATGATTTTTTTTTCTTTTTTTAATTAAATCATTTTTGAACACACAACATTATAAACAGAGCCTCACTCTTTTCGATGGGAGCAATTGCTATTTCACTCTTACTGTATAATCTGCTTTCAATTTAATTTCCTCATATTGATGTTAGTAATTAACTTAATTTTACTCCTTAGATTTACTATCAGTCAATATAATGATCTATTAAACTTGCAGAGAAAGCTGATCCATTTGACAAGGAGAAACAAACTATTGAAGCTTTGCTGAGTCAGTGGACGGAAGAAGATGTACCCGAGTCTGAAGTCACCTCCAAGAAACCTGAACTGCCATGTTTCAACAGCTCCATCATTGAAGAGACTAGTCAGATATTCCTGCCAGTCACAGCTGTACCAGTAGCGGCCCAGAACATACCACATGATTCTGATGCAGTTATTGTTGAATTGGGTACCCGGAAACCGGAGGTTGCTGCTGCACCGTCAAATACTTTGAATGCCATAACTGGTGAATCATCAAATACAGTGGAGCCCCCAGTGCAGGATGTGGTGATGTTGGAACCAGGTCACAAAGCCAGTCATGGTGATATGATGAAGAATGGACAGTTCCTGCCTGTGGAAGGTGGTTACATCCTAGTTCATGAAGAGCCTATTGCAGGTTAGTGACTTTTTGGGTAGTTTCTTATTTGTCAAACTGCCTATGTTTGTAATGTAAATAAATACGCTATTTTAGTTCTTGGAAGAAAATACAGTGTGGGATATAGTGGTCATCTTGGCGTTAATATCGCGCGAGGGCCCGAGGTACCAGGTTGAATGTACAGGTTTTGTCATGATATCCTCATCGTAAGCGCATTGGTTAGTCTTGAACCAATGTACTTATCTCAGAAAAGAGAAGGGTCATTGATTCATGGCGGCACTGGGATCGAACCCTGTGGTACCTCAGGGAGTCGAGTACGATTCGTACTCCTTAACCATTAGGCCACCAACGACTTGTAAGGAATTTCTTCACAAAAAACATTTTCATTTTCAGTCAAGCATGAGTTGTCCATAAAAACTAGTAAATTTACCTTTATTTCTTTAATACAGCAGCCCAAGAAGAACTCCCGGATCTGGACGCTATCGAGCACGAACTGAAGATGCTGGACGAGCAGATTCTGCGGATGGCGCGCAGCAACAACATCGACGGTAGCGCAGTGTTGCACTCCACTGAGACACCTGACACTCCTGCTCATACGGGTAAGAGTACCTTACTTTCAGATATCACACATTATCATCACAGCCCATATCAGTCCACTGCAGAACTTAGGGCCTCCCCACGAAAGGGGAGGTTATTGCCATAATCTCCAGGCGGGTTGGAGATCGCAGTGTTATAAATATAACAATGGAAAACGCTGCTGCCCATTTTCCAGTCTATAGAGAATCTAGATCTTTTGCCTCGAAAACATTAGTCGCCTTGTACGACACCCACGAGTGTGCGGGATTGGTGCTATTCTACTCTGCCGGACACCACACATTGACAGCCCATAACAGCCCAGCTAAGCTGCACAGCCTTGAGCTTCGGCGTAGCTTGCGCGTCTGTCGGTCTTCTACAAGTTGCATTTTGGAGAGTGTGCGAAGCAGTTGCACAACCTCATTCCTCTGGCCCCTTTCCGCCATCGGTAGTCGCGATCCGGGCGAACGCTTCATCCTTATGTCGTGGATCTTCCAGTTATCCGCACGAGCCGCTTTGGTTCAACCTTGATAATGCGTACGGTAAGGGATTGAAACAGAACACGGTGCCTGCGAGTGTGTTCCCTGATCATTATAATCGGGACGCCTACAAGGCTAGAGTGAATAGGCTGATTTTAGACAGGCACGCTTCATCTTCGGTCGCATCGTCACTGCCAGTCAAGTGCCTGGCTAGACTAGCTAAAAAAGACGCCTCATCTCCATATCAGTGGACGGTTTTTTTTGGCGGGCTTCGTTTAGGTCAAAGTATTTAGATGCAAATACCTCTTGGATTTCCTAGAGCAGCTACATTAGCTGGAACATTATTGTTAAGTACCCAAAGAATAAACTCCAGCACCGCGGGAAATAGGCGCAGGTTCATCGAGTTGCGGGCAGTGGGCGGTTTTGTCATAGTCTTCACACTGGTTATAAACTGCAGTGTTGACAATATACAACAGAAAATAGCTGCTTTCCATTCTTTGTTCTTCAAAGGTTCTAGTTGAAAATGTTGAAAAGACCTGTAAAATTTTCTTTTTTTGTAATTTTGTGTGCAATAAAGGATTCACACTCCACTAGTTAAACTGCTCCATGCCTCTGTCAGTGGTCACTGTGTAAATTTTAGTTGGTAAATTCCATATCATTAATCTTCAATTATTTCATACAGATATGCCATCCACATCAGCAGCAGAATCGAAAGACGAGAAGCAAAAGCTGTTCCCTATCTTCAGCAAGCCTAACCCAGGGGGGTTGCCTACAAATACGTCTAAAGGTATGTAGTGCAAACAAATAATGGTTGTAGGTGCAGAATGACTCCCAAACCATACTTTAAATGTATCCTTGGGTCGCTCGACAACTGGCCGTACTTCTAATGATAGTTTTTATGTTTCACTTCACTTTCAATACAATATTGCCTTGCTCTTTCATTCGGTGTTAGTATCTGATACTTTTGGTATTACATCTGGGGTATATTTTTAAATCGCTCGCAATCACGCGAGCGCTCGTCTTCTAATGCCTGTTCTTTCTATCTATAGCAACTTACCACGAGTGTGAAAGGGACAGGTAGCGTATGCGTGGATGTGAGCGGTTCAAAAATAGAGCACCTGGTCTATCAGTTACTACGTTTTTATGTAAAGATTTATTTGAATGCTTTATAGTCTTTTTTATACGCACAAATACAACTAATATAATTAATATACAGATTTCTATATCCGATTAAATTTTCGTAAGCTCTCGTTTTTCTAAACATTAAAACGTGCAACACCAAATAATTACCCAATCTCAGTTTTTACTTACAATAACCATGAAGTCACTATACCGCCAGCAAAAGCTAATTATGAAACATGAAAGCAAAAACTCTCAATCACATCAAAAATTACAGTAAAAACACTGTAAAAACAGAGACAAACTCTTGGCAATTTAATTCTGAAATCGTTTTATTTATCCACCAGAGCCTGTGGAAAAGGGCAAAAAGCCATTGCTGAAGAGTGGCAGCAATCAATACGTCATAGACGCCGGTCAGAAGAGGTTTGGGGCTACCCAGTGCGCTGAATGTGGAGTCATATACCAAATTGGGGATCCCCAGGACGAGTATGACCATTTGGTGCACCACAATGCTACGGACGTGCTCAAGTTTAATGTAAGTATTTCAAGTGTTACAATTACTCTACTTTATTATTTACACCTGATGTTGTATTCAGGTGTAATTTTTTTTATATACGTACATATTTTTAGGCGCAGGTCGTTCAGGCTTAACGAAGTTCTCCCACCTTAAAATTTTCATTTCTTTTCCGCGGGTATGCATTACGCACGTTATTCTCCGTCGGGGGATGAAAATGGAATATATGATAGGGGATCGGAATAGCCGGAAGCGCCTAACTATCCCGATCCGCCATAGGTGGAGGCCTATGCAATGCAGACGGAGAGGTAGGATGGCGATGAAAGTTTACCTAGAATTACCTTCATTTCTTCTTTCATAGACACAGGCAAGTCGCAAGTTTGTTTTCCACCTTAGTGGCATAGAGTCTAGCTAAAGCAACTACTTAATCTTTTTCTTCAAGCCGGAATGAATTCTGAAAAATTTACTTATGCAGCCGCTGCCTCTCGCGCTGAACAGTCCAAAATACCAAGTTTATCTTTATGTTTCTGCTGTGGCCGTTAATAAAAAAGGAACAGAGGCAAGTGAAAAGATATTTCGTTCATCTGTTTCACGTAGACCGCATAACGGAAGGTGTATTCTACAAGTCCAAAAATTTGGATCTTTCCTGAAAAATTCTGCCCGGAGAAAACCGGCGCACGATCCAGTTGCTTCCCAAGGGCATTCCGTATCGGAAGGTACCGGATCATATGTAGTCGATGCAGTAAAAATCCATATATTTGCTTGACATACGATTTGAACCCGGGGGCGTTTTTTTTTCGTTTCGTGTGTTTCCGGGTGCTTATAGGCTTTCATTTCTTATTCTATAGATTATAAAGCAACTAATCTACCTTCTTCTTCAAACCCGAATACAACAGCGCAAGCATCCCATCCTTAGGTATTGTCCAGGCATAACAGAGTCCTCCAATCCAGAAAATTGATCTACATTATTGCCTTCATTTCTTATTCCATAGAGTCTAAAAGCACTCTACCATACTTCAGGCTTAACAGAGCATATATATTTCTTTTCTCTCTTCTAACATTAATTTCTCCCCGCACAGGGTCTAAAACAGGAGTTCATAGCGGGTCGCGCGGGCGACGCGCGCTGCCTGCGGATCCGCGGCGGCGAGCCCGGCTGGAAAAGGGTGGAAGCTGTTTTATCGAGGGTGGTCCACCCCCACCTGGGATACGAGGGGACCCTCCCCAATGGACGGCTGCATGAGTATACTGTAAGTGTTTGAACCGCTATTATTTAAGTAAATAACCATCTTGGCGTTAATGTCCTGGTTGTGCTCGCGAGAACGAGGGCCGGGGGTCCGCCTTGACCATGATCCAGGATTTGGCGATCAGGTGACTACAGTGGAGCGACTACCATCTGACCTCCGTGACCTACGTGAGGCTGCTACCAGAGTAACCTCCTAACCAGATTGGATCATGGTTACAAATTCAGTTGCCTGAATTTGCAGGTTTCATCACGATGTTTTCCGTCACCGTAAGAGCACCGTATTATTTAAGTAAATAAAGGAGATATTGGTGATGAGTATATTGCGACTACACAGAAAACGTGTAATAACACACGTCATGATGATGATGCTATTTACTGGTTTCGGAGACGGTTACAAAACTCTATAATAACATACCATAAAATTATACATTTGTCAAGTATCACTTTCTCTACCTGCCACAATATATTTAATAACAGACTAGAAAATAATTAACAATAAAATTACATCAATAAAATAATTTCTCGGTTTTTCTGTATCCGTTGCGTAGCGTAGGAGTTAGCGGACTTAGCGAACGTACAGACAGCCAGACGCGGAAAGCGACTTTATACTGAGTAAGGATAAGGGAGACCCTGAACCTCCTTCAATATTGGGACAAGTGAAACACTTCCAATATTTTCCAAATGAAACCAAAATAAATCCACAAATCTTTCAACTATTCTCTATTTTATCCCCGCCAGGCCTACTTGTACATAGACAAGAAGCAAATAGTGGGCTGTCTCATCGTGGAGCCGAAAGTGAGGGCGTTCAAGCTGATCCCCGGAGAGCCAGACTGCTGCAGTGTCGAGGAGTATCCTGTCAAGTGAGTGTTTATGATTTTTTTTAAACATTTAGAGACTGAAAGCCTGGGGCCTAATTCCCAGGGGCCTAATTCCAGAGGCTTAATTCTCGCGCTGTGACATCTCGAATTCGACATTTTTTTCTAGCCACATATTCCCATTAATTATAACAATGACACGTCTTTTGCAGCCAAAAATATTTTCTCAACTATCTTTGACAGTCGTATACTCGTATTAGCGAAGATCAATTTCAGTGATGTTTGAATACAGTTTTTGGCTAGAGGAAATGTCGAATTTGAGATGTCACAGAGCGACAAACGCCCCCCCTGGCAGACGCCAGGAATAATCGTTTGGAAGATTATGAAGATATGAAGAAGATGATGACGCCGTCTTTATTCAGCCCTACCTTAAACCATCCTTATTTAGCCAAACCTAAAACCTTATCCCTCACAGATGCGGTGTATCCAGAATGTGGAGCCACATCAACTATCGGCGTCGCCGACTAGCCACCAAGATGCTGGACTGTGCCCGAGCGACTTTCCTCTACGGCACCGCACTGAGGGTGGAAGATATCGCTTTCAGCGCGCCCACCGCCGCCGGGAAAGCCTTTGCACAGCACTATTGCGGTACTGAGAATTTCTATGTGTATTTGGATTGAGAGGTTTATTAGTTGATAGTATTGGGGACATGGAGCAGTTTAGCCAGTGGAGTGCGAAAGCATGTTTTGTTCGTTCTATGTAGTTGTTGTGGCGGGGGGAGAGGTAAGTGTCGCCAAATGCCATTGGCCGGCGCGGTCTAAGCGTAGGACGACTCCGACTGGCGAAAAAACAACTTCGCATATACACCCTGCTGCAAAAAAAAAACAGACCCAAAAAGTTCCCAGGGGGAGATCCAAGGTCTCCAAATTGTCTCAATTGTATGAAAATTGCCCATGTGCCCGATTTTATGCAACAGGATTTACTAAAAATAGAACATGTTCCATGAGTGCGGTCGCCCGTTAGCATTTGAGAAATGTACAACACCACCACAGACCATCAAAACAGTACGCGTCATAGAATCAGGTTCATGATAGAAGAACAGTACAAGAGCAAAAGTGCGTTACCACTTCGAGAAAATTTTCCTTTGCTGCTACAGCAACATTCATCGCATTTTATGCATCTTTAGCCAAAATCAATTTGCTAAAAGAAGGGAGAACTAGCTGTCCCTTATGCCCAAAGGCCTCGTCCTTAATCCCCAGGGTATTTTTATATTATAAATAAAAATTTAATACATGAATGATATAAAACCGTTTAACAACTGCACAGTAGTGCAAAGGAATATGATCCTTAAGGTGTTGACGCACTGATTCTTAAGGTGATGATACACTGTACGTACCACAGAATAAGTGGCATTTTAATAGTCATGCTAAGATGACATTTAAGTCGTGTGAGAGTGGTTTTATAGAACTTATTTAATTGAACAACTTAATTTATACGCTTTATGTGAGATTTGTCGCTGTGAATTTCGCCTTTCTATTATAATAATTATTTTTAAGTGTTCTTGTTACAATCGACCAGTTAGATAAGGGACCAATGATATTAGTTTTGATAGAGTGATATGCCAATATTCTCAAAAACGTACGTAGTACATAAGCGTTGTGGAATGTGACGCAACTATATTTTATATGCTTTTTATATAAAGTTGAATAAAAGACATTGTTTTGGCACTGTCTTGTTGAACATTTTAAATGTATGGTCCGGGTGTCCTACCGCGGACCTTTGTTGACGAGTAGCTCGATATTTCGACGCAGTTGCATGCGTCATGGTCACGGGACGACCATATTGGGCTACTCGTCAACAAAGGTCCGCGGTAGGAAACCCGGAACATATTTTTAAAATGTGTGATAATAACCGCGATAGTTTAAAACATTGTCTTGTTGAATTTGATATAATGCCAGTTGTTAGCATTGCTAGGAATTTAGCTGTTTTGTACGCCTTCCTATAAATTTGGTTAGGTAAATAATAATGTTGAAACATTATTTTATTATCGAATTACGTTCCTCAGATTGAACTCGGAACTATTTAAAAAGGTCTAAATGTTGTGCCAAGTTAATTTAAAATTTTAAGAAAATGTGCCTCAAAATATAGTCTAAGTTAATTTGTAAGGTTTGATAAGTTTGATTTGTTTAGCTTAGAATAGTTGACTCTCTACTAAGTTCGTTTGAAATACGCTTATATTTTAACTTATATAAGTTATTGTACTTATAATAGTTTAATAGATAAATTCTAAGATTCCATTTTCGTGTACTTTTTGAGATATTGTTTTATTTCGTCTTTTTAGTTACTTTTTCGAGCTCTGAAAAAAATTATTGTCAATTTTTATTCTTCTGTAAATAGTAGGTACGTGATTTAAAAGCATGAATTTGATTGTAGAGTCATATATTTCTTGATGAAATTCGCTGTGGGGAGCCTACCACGTTCGCTTACGTAGCATGGTGGTCTTTGTCGCGCAAGATAGCTCTTCACGTCTCGCTTACTTCAACGCAAGTCGAAAGAGTAGCTAGCTCTATGTAACTCACTCTCATAGCCAATAAGCCCGTCATGCTACGCAAGTTGACAAATACCCTGCGTTCAAAACATGACAGCATGAACAAGTTTTAATATTAAAAAATTGTATTTCTAATACCTTTGAGCGATTTTAAATTTCTAGAACACGATAGTACTCTGCAAATGTAAATCCAAAGATACTATGTACCTTATGCCATACATTTGTATATATAATGTAAACTTACACTAGTTTCATAAGAGATATGTCGTCATTGTCGAAATCCATGCAATGCATTTTAATTCGAAATTTAATGATATAATTTTTTTTTTCATTTTGCATCCTGTTTTTTTGCTTATTTTGGCGTACTTTTAGATTTTGATGATGATAGACTTGCTCTCTGTGGAAATACAATTAAACTACTTAATACAATCCTTGAGGAATTGAAAATTTCATGCATAAATGTGGTGGTTATATGGTAAGCAAGACTGGCAGTTAATTTTGGACGTATTTTATGTTTCAGTGTGTTTGGTTTAAAATAAACAATTTATTTTATAATACATGCAGTGGTTTTATTAAATACACTTGAAGCTTATTTTAAGGTTTATGTATATATGTTATATGCATGGGCAGTATAATAAATAAAAAAGCACAATTTTTAAAACAACATTTATTTTTACATACATTAAGTCGGATTCAAAATGCCTGAAACATACTGATATTTGTACACATCAGTTATAGATTTTATTTAATTTCATGGACAGTAAAATTATAAACATTTGTTTGCACGAAACTTGTGGAAACTTCGAAATAATAAGCGTTTGTTATAATCACCTCGCAGTACACTACTATACACATACATATTAAAAATTTCATTTTTAATCTTTAGGAATTTCATTAATTAGGTATATTTTTAAAATTAAATTTGTTAAAAATATAGATTTTTTTTCAGTTTATATTACTTTAAACGTAGGTATTAAGAGTTAAATACATACAATAATGCGCAGTCCGTCAGGAAAGAATACATAAGTGCTTCCAAATACCGATAAGTATCCAAACAAAGTGTGTTTGAGCTATGCTAGAAAATATACTATTTAAATAAAGTTCTACAGAAAAATTGAGAGAAAAATTACATTTTGTGCTACGATTGGAAAAAATCTATGAGCACTAGTATTAAATGCCATCATGATAATAATTCTAGAGCGGGCAGGGCGAAGGAGCCAGGGCTCAGGGCGAAAAACAGTACCAAAATATCTGCAGGCGGGCGCTGCACTTTGTCAAACAATACTCGATCCTCACATACAATCATATTGTGCGCAAGTACATTCACTTAACTACTATGAAAGATATATTTTAAAAAAGGAGGAATATTTTTCTCAATACTATTTGGTTATTGGCAACGGACGTTCATTTACCTAAGAGTCGAGGATGCACGCGAAAACAATATCATTTCAAAGTTATATCACTACTTAATCGTACCTTCCGAAGAAAACTCGAGTGTCGAAATAAGAAATTCCTTTACACTTCTAGTCGAACCTTCGAACATCGAATGGAAACCAAGAGTTCATTAATCTATCATTACACCTTACGTCTCCATATATTTGACATCGACACTGGCAGTATTTTATCTAATTATCGAAAAACATAGAAAATATGCTATATACTACTTTATACATATTATGACTCACTTGTTATTGCGTTTCTCGTAAATGTGTCTTAATGTAAAGAAGGGCGGGACTGGATAGCGAATACACCTACAGGGGGCTCATGGTACGAGCTCTCATAGCAGGACCTAAACAGAACTGCCCTGCTTAGAACGAGACAAGCTTATGTGACATGTATAGCGCTCGTTCTAAGCTTGGCAGTTCTGTTCAGGTCCTGCATAAGAGCTCATGGTAAGCCCCCAGGAGAGCTACAGGGGTGCCTTGCGAGTCACGCATGGCTTGCTCGCGGGAACTTGCGCCGACTTAGCTTTGTTAACCATAGTCACTTGAACGACGTTCACTCACGAAAGCAGATAGAACCTGCCATATTCTAGATCAAGGTGCACAAAATAACAAAGTAACAAAATCTTTTATTGGCTATCCTCTTTAGCCCGCAAATGGAAATAAGAAACCGTATAAATACGTAGACTTCAGAAAAACGTTTTCATGTTCATTGACAAAAGGAGACATAAAAAATTTTACCAGACCATTTCTTTTAATTGTCCTATCTACAAGTTATGGTAAACTAATATGGTTGTTAAATTAAAACATATTAACTAATAAGCTTCAAATGAATCGATTTCTAAATACAAGCGAAACACAGTAACGAAGGTAATGGAGGGATAAAAAGCAAATTGCTTATTAAAACAAAATGGTCAATATTCGACAAAAGCTACCCTAAATCAAAATTTACATTAAAATGTGATAATGATGTCTGAAGTTTATATCTTATAATTATTTTCAAGACTTTTCCTACAACTTGGGGAAAACACCATTTCGTATTGAAATTTTTGATCTCAGCATTGCAATTTATGTCAGAATTTTGAGCGGTTATTACCCTATTTGTCTAATATTTTAATGGTCACTTCAAAGTGAAGAATTGAATTCAAATTGTTAGTATTGCTGAGGCTTGTAAACGTCGATATCCTATTGGTTGACTCCGCCTTCATTTACTCCGTTGTTTATTTACATATTCCGATTGGCTAATCAGAGTCGACGGTAGCGCCAAAGCTTCCTCTGTTTCCCAACATGACACATACATCAAAATCTCCAATACCAAATTACATCCGAATAAAGAAAACTACCTGTACAGAATAAAAGT
Source organism: Blastobasis adustella (assembly GCA_907269095.1). Classification (NCBI taxonomy): domain Eukaryota; kingdom Metazoa; phylum Arthropoda; class Insecta; order Lepidoptera; family Blastobasidae; genus Blastobasis; species Blastobasis adustella. The sequence continues at coordinate 9,606,460 of OU026132.1, forward strand.
ATACGGGCGTGGATTAGAAGTTTCAAGCAAAGAGGAAACATCCGCTCATCTTCCTTGAGATCTGCCATGGATCTACTTTTATATCGATAACTGTTCCAACCGTAATTTTTACATTTTTGGGCAGTTATATTAACTCTCTTACTTCTGATATCTTCTTATCAATCATTAGAGTTGTGAATTCTTCTCAAAACTTCACTAGGTGGCGCTACTGGAGCGTGAGATCCTGTTGTCAAAATACGTCACGCTATTGTCAAAATCACGCTCAAAGTTGACAGTTGAAATATAGCCAATAAAACAGCATTATTTTGACAGTGACATCTTAGTCGCCAGTGGCGCCAACTGGTGAGCAAAAATCTGTCAGCCCCCATTCTCCAGAAAGATAAGTTTCCCCTTTAGACTTGCAACTGCCTTATGGCGTTTCACACGCTGTATACTCTTATTATTATGTATTCCACCTTAGCATTCCTTCACTCACATACTGCGACGCGACAGTCTCTTGGAGTTTGTATCGATAAATGTGTTTATAACGGTAAGTATTCATGTCCCAAGTATTACCGGTTATCTACAATATTTTTCGCTTTCCGAATACTACGATGATTTCTCAGTAGAATTACTGATCATTGGGAGATTCAAATTATTTGACGTTATCTTTATACTTTTTATGTAAGCTACGTTCCTGTTTGGCTTGTTAGACCTACTAACCGGTTACATTATCTCTGCACCTAGATGGAATGCGATGCCTCACACGTTTGACAGTAACGATAAAGGAAATTAAACCGTATAGTCTTATAAATACGATAGCTTATAGTCGATACTGCGTCGTGGATGCTAAGTGCACAGATTCTGTGACCGTGTAGCATGTGGCCTTGTAACTCGTACCCATTTACCGATACCGCCGAAAAACTTAGCTCAAATCTTACCTCCTCGTCTCGACCGAGACTTACTTACAAATAGCTACCAAATAGTCGTTTACTTTAAGTTTACACATACAGTAAGTGTTAGTTGCCATGTTAAATTACACATTAACGTGGTAATCGGTTGGAGCGATGCGGGGGTCGGATTTTTGTTAGTGAAAATTTATAGAATCGCCGCCATTTTGTTTTATTTTTCTCACTCAGCGCCTCAAGAAGGCAGAAGCTTCTGGAAGTGGCCTCATTTGCAATGGACGAGGAATTCGAAGGGAAGATTTAATTTCTAAGGTTAGTAATTGCCTCTTTTTAAAAATATAACGAAAAAAGAAATCATAAATATGCTTTCGACCCCCAAAAGCACCAGGATTTATGAGTTAACATATATTACTTTAAGACGTACGTTATATTCCATTACTACTTTCAAAAGTGAAACTTAGACAAACAAAAAAGAAAAGAAAAATACAATTTCAATATAGCTATATTTTAAAAAATAACGATAAATGTTACGATTAGAAAGCAAAAAAAAATAGCATTTTGTTACTTTACAACTCTTAACTTGCGAAAGGAAAATCACTTTCACTCAGAGTCTATACACTTCGATAAATTATATAATTTTATATGGTAACATTAGGTTTTATATGGTGTTTCCGCTGGCAACACTTTATATGGCACATTACACAAACAAACATCAGCTTGCATTCTTATATTAAGGACCATATATGAATCAACAACGAAGTATTGTTTTCTGTTTAATATACATTTTACTTTAAGAACATGCAATATTACACCGGTTTTCCACAGGTACTTGACAACGGCTACGTTAAACAGAAAACAACCGATAAACAAAATATTTGAACTACTTAAAATTAGTAGTTTGATCAGATTCATATTGTATAAGAAGTAGATCATTTTTTTAACAAAGGATTGTATAAATATAGTAATGGTAAGTACATAAACCAATTCAGTTTAGGAACTAGCATTCGCCGGCGGGGTCCGCACTCCGAGATACGTATCATTAAGCTTAAACTGCATAAGTCCGCCAAACAAATTGCTTCAATTCACAAAACAGACAAAATTTAAATTACAGAATTCATAATAGTATTCATAAATAATAATAAGAATAAATTGCTATTATTCAATAATAGTAAATATGTTAACGCGAGTCTGTTAGTAACATTTTGTACTTAAAGGCTAACATCTTGTGTCCATCTTAAAAACGAGAAAGAAAAAACGTAGTATCTAACTATTTTAATCCGAATAATTCTTTGAAAATATTCACTTTTAAAAATCAAAATACTGCTAAATATTGATATTAGCCGCATCACATACGGCCGGCATATCCTTTCTTTGGACCTTATATTACACTAAAAGCTCAATATATTAAAAAATATTTATAAATAACCTAAGTTAAATCCTATAGCAAAGCTCTTGCTTTCATGTTATTTTTTTAGTCAAAAAATTGTGCTAATTTAAGAGTAGCTGCTAAAACATAAGTCATTTTTGTAAAACAAAAAAACAAAATAATGTTAATTCATAAAGGTAGATGTTGGAAGACATACAATTCATAATAACTAAAATTATATCTAAAATATTCATATAAACAAAAATGACACGAAAAGTTAGGACCACCATCACAAATAAAGTTATATTACTAAAAAACTAAGAATAGAAAATATATAAGTGTAATCTTTATCCTCTGTAATCAAAAATATACAGATAACAATTCAAAATAAAATAATAATAATAATAAAAAAACCATCAGATTTTACATTTTGCTAGGAAACTATAACAATGTAAGTTGTATATTTTGCTATTCTCATAAAGGCTGACAGTTGGTAATATACACCAATATGTTTCACTAACTCACTGTAAGACGAAATCGGATAACAAACAGCAATATTTTACATTATTTTTGTGCCAAGTATATTTTATAGGAAGTCCCGTTTAATAAATGCAGATTAACTGAAGATTTTAAATATTTCATCAACACGATACTTATAAATCACGTACTACGTGCGTCTAATCGACCGGCTTTATGATAGAAGTTTTAACATACGGAGAACTATGGGTAAACTTTAGTAATGAGCTATGAACCCATTCTATTGAAGTCTGTTACGTAATTATTTTATTTGGGCAACCACGCTAGAGGGAAATTATTGAAGAAATTATAACTTAAACAAGTTGTTAGGCTTGTAAAGAAAAAAATTGTGCGATCTCAAAACGGAACTGTAGGAACAACCTATTTGAAAAATGTAAATTGACTTTCCCGAGTCGAAAAAAAATTTTTTTTTTTATAAACAGCAATAAGTAAACGCAACTTGGCCTTAATTGAGCATACGCTTTCACCCGACTATAAGTGATATGCATTCGTCAAAAAAAATTATTGTTTCAAACAAAATGAGACAAAATAACCTCAGTAACTTACGTTACGGCCGTAGAGAAATAGTTTTCTTAACCGAATTCGAACGAAAGGAAATATTGAAAATAATTTAGGATGACATTTAGGATTCTACGTTGCATAGAGGTAGGGGACGATATTACCTTTCAAATCATCGGTTCCCTATTCTATTAAAAGTTTTGGATGAACATTTAAAAATAAAAATAAAACTTTTTTATTTTCTATAACTACATGGGACTTGTCGAATAAATAGATCATTCTATTAATTAGTTCCCATACCTCTACTCTGTACAAGACAACTTAAAACTTTTGCCATATGCCATCGAATAAGAATTACATATATTCGAATACGAGTCGGTGCTTTTTTCCCGATTTACCACGTCGAGTTCAAATTAAACTTAATCACTGGAACAGATTTCTTCACGGCGTTAAGGAAAGCCCAGGCGGCGTGCTCGCTACTTGTTAAGGGGGGTACTACACTAGCCTCCAAAACATCACTATACACCAATGATCCTTAATATAAACAATGGTATATACATCGCGTGCTTCGTACTGACTCCAACCAGTTTTTTTTCAATAAGATATCTCACGATAAACCTTCATGGCCTCGAATGGGGGTAAAAAAGAAATTATGAGTTCCATACATATTCAATTCGATATCTAGTCTGCAGCCAGCACGATACGTCCAAGACAAAAATAGTTTCAAACTTTGTTCTTTTTATAATCCGTGGAAAAGGCGTTCCTAATACGACGCGCCGTACATAATGACATTCATAAATTGTCCTAGCAAAGAAGGTGAAGTCGATTCCATACAAGTTGCAGGTTTCCGCATATGTGACGGATCATTATGATTCTAGATCAAACGTTTCAAGGGCAGAATTGAGTGAGAGTAATATTTTAATAAGTCAACCCTTGGTCAATTCCGCAGAAAAATATAACATACTTCAATGTTACAAATTCTTCAAAATACATGTTTATATAGTGAAAGGTCCGTATCGGAACGTAGTCACAATAGAGGGGCACTTCGCGATTGGCACTACAAAAGTATCGATAAGTCGAACGTATCGACAACCTATTGTCGACAACGCACCTCACTAGCTCACAGAACCACTCCGTGCGCCATAATACGTCACTTGTAAGGTTTCAGTAAGAAATAAATTGCACATTACACACACCGTGTTTTGGCCATTAGACTCCAAAAGTCTATGTCAAGCAACCTATTTTGACACATGGCAACACCGCGATCCGAATTCCATGTCTAAATAAATTCGTTGCGGCGCGAGGTACGTCCCCTGTATGCCTTTACTGTCACTTCAAATCTGATGCAAACTGTGAAATCAGTTTTTATTTGGCTTCTTTCCAAATACACATACATCCAAATACATCTGTTGCCATATAATTTGCTCTTTAAAGCCGAGAAAAATGGCCGACTATTGGCATACTACTTATAGAGATTATGTCAAGATACAAAAGCAAAGACCATCAGCAATTCGGCATTTACTTCTACAAATTGGTTCCACAGATTGCAGGTATTTGAGGTGTCAATATAGGCAATCGACAAATGGTTCTGCCAACGTAGTTACAGCGTGGGGAAACACCACACGGCCGACCAAGGGCAAGTCCTATCGACTATCAAGAATTACGTACAATCTTGGCCCTGTATTTTACAGACTAAAGTATCGCTGTTCATGATTGCCGACAGTACCTCCATCTGTACGACAGCTATGGATAGTTTTATAGGGTTACGTGTGACACTAAATATTAGGAAAATCATATGGACTCGAGTAAGACTTATTGGAGCAATTTTACAGTACATGGAAGTTTTTATAACAGGTGATATCTAAATTAGTTTTTTCTATAAAAAATATGGTAAAACCCAAATACTTACTCCTATAATACTCAACAGATACGGTCATACAGAGGGAGGGGACCCCAGGCACTGCTCGCGATGAGAAATATCGCTCCTTATGACTCTCATCAAGTTTAGCGATAAATGTGACGCGATGTGACTCAATGCGATAAACGGATAGGAGACATATTTTCATGTAAAAAGACATATTTTCGACGGAAAAAAAATGCTGTCAATGAGACCTTTTTAAGATAATAGTTATGAAAAAAAAAGACTATTATAACCCCATGAGAGACCCAGCTCTAGTAATACGTCAAACAGCACAGAATGTCAAAAGTTTGAAACTCTATAGTCAAACTTGACATAAAAAGTTCAGTGAAGCGCCATCTTTGATAACGTAATAGAGGTATTTTTTAATGTCAAATTGAAAACCTCTCATTGGCAATATTATCAGCATATGACTTTCGCGATTCCAGATGGCGCTAAGTGAGGTCTAATGTCAAAAAGAGCCCTGTCTATTGTTGGCTAGAATCGATCCGACATATTACAGTTGCTTCTGCCCAAAGATATTGGACATAGAGCACAGATGGAGGCTCGACCTATGTCGACCTGTCACAACCCTATACAAATGACTCAATGTCATACAAAAAGCTAGAACATTAGGTGACCGAGGCCACAAAACAGTTGACAACAGCAGTGGTTATGGCGGGGTATTTGACAACTCATAGCCGTCCATTTTGGACACGTTACATGCACCTTAAAACCAAAATATAAATTGTAACTTCAGCTGTAAGTAGGCTCGTTCTATACCTCTATGTTAAATTTCTTTCTTTCTGCCTTAGTATTTTGACACTAGACCTCACGTCTCAGTGCCGCCATCTAGCAGATTTTTGGAATATCGAAAACCCTCATAGATGACGTCACGTCATTTTATCGCTGACGTCATAAAGAGCGATATGCAGAGACTTATCGCGGGCGAAATGCCTGCGTTACAGGCGCTAGAGTGCGGTGTCGCACCCACATCCGACATAGTAAACATATAAATATTATTACGGTAATATTGCTGTGCCATGAACGTTCTGGTTTTGGTGTTAGCGGCAGTCGCCGGTGGCGGGCGGCTCACAGGGGTCTTATCTGGAAAATGTAGTTTGTATTTTAGATAAAACTAAACAGATTTTAAAGGTATGTTCCGGGTTTCCTACCGCGTACCTTTGTTGACGAGTAGCCCGATATTTCGACGCAGTTGCATGCATCATGGTCACGGGACGACTGGTGTATGATGCATGCAACTGTGTTAGTCGTAAAAGGTTCGCGGTAGGAAACCCGGAACATACCTTTACAATGTGTGATAATAACTGCTATAGTTTAATACATTATGTTGAAAATATATGGTTTAAGATACTGTGATAGTAGTATCTTTCCTCATATGTTAATAAAAAAAATCTGACATCTATGACACAAATACTAGTCCAATTGGTCCACCTGTGGGGTTGTCATGGAAATAATTTATTCTTATCTGTTATTTAATCGAGTTTTATGTCAAATGTTGCGGTCTCTTCAGAGGCGGGCTACGCATTGGTGACTCCCATGGTATTACTGATGTCCATAGGCGGCGGTGACCACTTTCCATCAGGTGGCCTGCTTGCCTCTTTGTCTGTCGTACAACATAAAAAAATATTAAAGGTACTTCTTTCTCCTATCCAACAGTATATGATTGCTTGGGCAAAATGTCTGAGTGGAAAATTTGTACAACATTAATAAAATTAAAAATGTAAAGTATATTTTGAATGTTCACACGATATTTGAGCCATATTCTCTTGTATAAAGCACGATTTTTCTGATAAACAGATGAGGAAAGATATTACTATGGCCGAATCTCCTACTAATAGGTTCAATTCATAATTAAACATCAGGATCCGTGATCTGTACGACATAAAATTGCAATTTTTCTATATGCGTGTGCGCGTGTGTGTCTGTGTGTGTGTTACGTACCGTCCCCGGCGGGGGCGGGCCGGCTCGGGCGGTTAGAGCAGCTCGTACTGTCGCAGGTGCATGCGCTGTATGATGTCGCGGCAGTCGTTGAACACGCGTTTGATGTTCTCGGTGTCGACGGCGCACGTGAAGTGCGGGTAGCAGTAGTGCTTGCCGTCGCCGCTTGCTGTGCTTATGCGCTGTGGGGGGAGATAGAAGCAGGGGTTTAGATAGAACAAGAGGGGTAGGGAGTAGGGGGATAGCCTGTTAGAATTGGAGCTGCCCGATTGAGGAAGTACCTCAACTTATTCTCCTCCCGTATGAAGTAAAGGGTGTTTAAGTTAAGGCAGTCTCCGGGCTAGGCAAATATACTGCGGAAACTCACCAGGAACTCGTCCCGGATAAAGTACTTCGCGCGCGCCACGTCCAGGTGGTCCCGGGCGTCCGGCGGCGTCTGGTAGCGCGCGAACTCCGCGAAGTACTCCTCCAGCCAAGAAACTCATTCCGGATCAAGTACATGGCGCAGGAACCCTCTTTTTTCGCCGGGTGCTAAAAACGCGGGCCTTACAAAACACACCAGCTTTCCCCACTCACCAGAAACTCGTCCCGGATAAAGTACTTGGCGCGCGCCACGTCCGGGTGGTCCCGGGCATCCGGCGCCGCGTCCGGCGGGGTCTGGTAGCGCGCGAACTCCGCGAAGTACTCCTCCAGCCGGGACTTGCCCGCGAGCACCTTCTCAGCGAGCAAGTCCTGCTTGTTCAGGAACAGGATCACGGATATCGTGCGCAGCCATCTGGTGGGAGAAGGGTTTTTGTTAGGTTCCGTACTGCTACAGAATTGTAATAGAAATAAAGAAACATTTATTTATTACACACGGATGCCATGATACAATAATTGTAATAAATGCAACACAACAACATACAAAAAATTTTGGTAGATAATAAAAAAAAATGGAAAAGTATGTTTATTGCTTTGTAAAACGGCTCAAATGCGCTCAGGGTCGTACCTCTTATTCCATATGCTTTTGAAGAGGTCCAGCGACCCTTGGAGCCTGCTTTCAGAGAGGGAATCGGATGTCAGCGCCATCCGCACGTTATTTCTCGAATCTAGACCCCTGAAACCAGCTTACCTGTTGTTCCAAATGCTCTTAAAGAGGTCGAGCGACCCTCAGATCCCGTTTTTAGAGGGATAGTCGGGTGTCAGCGCCATCCACACCTTATTGACCGAATCCAGACCCCCGAAACCCACCCACCTGTTGTTCCATATGCTCTTGAAGAGGTCCAGCGACTCCCTTAGGCGGTTCTGCGTGGGGTCCTCGCGCAACACCATGTTGTAGGACGAGCAGGCCGTCACGATGACGATGGCCCTTGGAGCTTTTTTAAAGGGGTAGTCGAGTGTCACCGCCATCCATACATTATTTACCGAAACTAAAACCCTGTAACCAGCTTACCTGTAGTGCCATATGCTCTTGAAGAGGTCCAGTGACCCTCAAAATCCTCGGAGCCTGCTATCAGAGGGAGAATCGGATGTCAGCGCCAACTACACGTCATTTCCAGAAGCTAGACCCCTGAAACCAGCTTACCTGTTGTTCCATATCCTCTTGAAGAGGTTGAACTACCCTTGACCATGTTGTAGGACGAGCAGGCCGTCACGAAGATGATGGCGGTCACGTCGTTGAAGCACTGGATCCACCTCCTCGTAAATCACAATGTTTTAAAGGGGTAGTTGGGTGTCAACTAACCCCTGACCCCTGAAACCAGCTTACCTATTGTACCATACGCTCGTGAAGAGGTCCAGCGACCCTCGGACCCTTGGAGCCTGCTTTCAGAGAGGTAATCGGCTGCCAGCGCCATCCACACGATATTTCCCGAATCTAGACCCTTGAAACCAGCTTACCTGTTGTTCCATATGCTCTTGAAGAGGTCGAGCGACCCTCGGAGCCTGTTTTTAGAGGACTAGCTACCCTTTAAGCCTGTGCTTAGACGTGTAGTCGGGTGTCAGCGCCATCTACACCTTATACACAGAAGCCAGACCCCCGAAACCAGCTCACCTATTGTTCCATATGCTCTTGAAGAGGTCCAGCGATTCCCTTAGGCGGTTCTGCGTGGGGTCCTCGCGCAACACCATGTTGTACGAGGGCTAGTCGAGTCTACACATAATTTACAGAAGCTAGACCCCTGAAACCAGCTTACCTATTGTTCCATATGCTCTTGAAGAGGTCCAGCGACTCCCTTAGGCGGTTCTGCGTGGGGTCCTCGCGCAACACCATGTTGTACGAGGAGCAGGCCGTCACGAAGATGATGGCGGTCACGTCGTTGAAGCACTGGATCCACTTGCGGCGCTCGTCCCTTTGCCCGCCAACGTCGAACATGCTGTGGGGGTAAAATGATTTTTAGACATAGACAAAAACATAGAGAAATAAATAGTAAATAAATATGCTTGGACAAATTCACACAGCGCCATCTAGCTCCAAATTAAGCAAAGCTTGTGTTATGGGTGTTAGATAACTTATAAACTACTTATACGGTTTTTTTTAAATACATACTTTTATTACATACTACACCCAGACCCGTAACAGAAATTAAAATTCATCATTTCTATTTCTACTCGGCCGGGAATAAACCCGGGACCTCCACGTGGCGATCGGCATATTAAGCAACTGAACCACTCAGTTCGTCACACAATATTTATTTGGACCAAATACACATCCAAAAGAATTAAAATTGAATTTACAAAAAAGGAAAGTAGGACGATGTGACGTCGGGCCAAATTGGACCAGCCTCAGCGTAATGCTATGAAGGGCAGCAGCCAATATTAGCGCTGATTTCGAGGCTGACCCAGAGTTCGATGCGCGTACTTTGTGATTTCGGGATGGGGGGTCGATTTTATACCATAGATTATTGGGGGTAGATTCATACGTATACGGTCTTATTCATAAAAATACCTTATAGTAAGTTTAAAACAGTCAATAGCTAAAACACTAATTAGGCCTTTAAAACATATTTTAAAATTTCTTATTCATAAACGTTCCATAAATCTCTATTAACTTAAGGTCTGATAAAGTACAGATTGGCATCATCATATTGTCGCTCTGATGAATTTATAGCCGAAAACGTAAAATCGCTTGTAGCTAGGTTTCAAACAAAGTTTATTGTGCTGAAATTTGCTATCAAAACGGAGTTCCAAAGAAAATTATAGAAGTATGAATGCATTCCCTTTGCCTCTCTTCAGAATAAAAGTCAAGAATGGAGAGTACAATCAATTTCTAAGCCAATAAAATCAGCTGTTCGTACAGCAATAATGTAGGTTTATTACAGGTTTAAAGAAGGTATCAGCCTTCTTTAAGTTATGAAGCCGTTAATAAGTGTTTTAGCGCTAATAAGTGTTTGTGAATGATGATTTTTAAGAACCATATTTTAGACTTTCTGTAAACCTCCCATAACTTTTCATGAATAAGACCGTTAGTTTTTCAAGTAACAAACATCAATCGACTTCATGTAACAGAAACGTAATTTTGTTGTGTTATACATAGGATCTATTTTATTGTGACTATGATAGACTTCTGATGATATGATAGATTTAAATCCATGGATAAAAAAGCTCAAGTTCAGAACAGTAAAACAGGGCTCGACATTAAAACATCTACTCATGAGTTGCCGCTTATATTTATATATTTCACGATATAATATGTATCTATAAATTATTAATATATTTATTGTATGTATTTATAAATTATTAGTATATTGCTGACTGTGCGGTGTTTACGGGTAGGAAATGGGCCCACTGAAAACCAGCGTTGTGGTTCGCGTCAAGCGGCCCACAACATTATGCTGAGGGGGTCCAGTTGCACTGGAAGCCGCGACACGGAGATTAAACAATGCTACTGGGAATAGATACTCGTAAACTGTAGGTAGGTAGGTACAGTTATTATTGTTATTCCTTTATTTCTTTTTATTTTTTATTTTTATTTTCAAATATCATTATTTGTATTTTATGTTGGTGTGCAAATTTCGTTGTTTTTATGTTGTTGTACCTAATTATCGTGTCGTGGTGTCTACTGCAATAAATGTTTTCTTTCTTTCTTTCTTTCTATCTCGATTCTATTCCGCCCACTTTGATCTAAACTTTTATATTTTTGTAGATGGGCATGCTAAATGGGCAATATTTTCACTTACGGCAAACTTCATGACGAGCAAAAAAGGACGCACATAGCCAAAAAGAGTATGAAGAATGCGGCTGAAACAACAGCAAAAAAATGGCTGGCAATGGTTGCCGACCATTTATTTGCAGCCAGATATTACACTATGGGCCTGTTTCACAACCTACTGTATAAACTAAATGTGGGACGCATTTGCCTCTTGTTAGTATAAAAGAAAAGATACGGCATCCCCGATATCTTAACTGATATATCTGTCAGTTAAGATATCGGGAATTTATATATATCCGTCAGATAAGATATCGCGAATTTATTTAATCTGTTAGTTACGATATCGAAAACTTATCAGTACGTGGCCAAGCAGGCCCTTAACATATTGCCCTTTTAAAATCCTAAATCTTAAAAAATAAAAAGTAGACACCCAAAGACGACCTAAGTGGTTCAGTTGGTTAACATACCGGTATAAACATATAAGTAGTTTAACAGTTTTCTGGCACCCATAACACTACTTTGGGCCTAAATGGCGCTGTGTAAATTGTTAAAAAAAAGCATGTTCAGAGCAGCAACTCACTGGAAATTGACTTTGTCGACGACGAACTGCGTCTCGAATATGCCGGAGGTGAGCACGCGGCAGCGCAGGATGTCCTGCTCCGTGGGCGTGTAGTTCGGCTGCTTTATGTTGTGCACTTGGTCCAGGAAACTGGGAGGAAAAAAGAAATAAAAAATTAAAATACATTTATCTATACTTATTTTATTCCTTGTGAATTTGTATTTTTGGAGGTATTCTCCGAACCGATTTTGAAAATTCTCTAACTAAGAGGAAGCTACATTATTCCCGAGTAAAACCGGATGCTCGAGTCTGCTATATTACTAATGGCTCGATAGAATTGTAATTGGATTGCAATCGCAGTGTGCCCTGCCCAATGTCACTTAGGCGTGGCAAACCTTCGGACTACGTCGAGTCTGTAGTTAGATGATGAGTGATACTGCCTGTTTGGCGCAGTCGATGGAAGTTCTGCGAGCTATGTGCCCTGCCCACTGCCACGTAAGCCTGGCAATTCTTTGGGCTACGTCGGGTCTGTAGCTAGATTATGAGCGATACTGACTTTTTGGAGCAGTCGATGTGTGTTCTGCGAGCTACGTGCCCTGTCCACTGTTACGTAAACCTGGCAATCCTTCGGGCTACGTCGATTCTGTAGCTAGATGACGAGCGATACTGACTATTTGGCGCAGTCATTGAGTTTTCTGCAAGTTTCGGCCTACGTCAGGTCTGTACCTAGATTACAAATAATACTGACTATTTAGCGCAGTCGATGAGCTGGTACTCGTTGCTGCGCTCGTAGGTGCGCTGCACGCCGCCGTCCGCCCACAGCGCCTCCGTGTGCTCGTAGAACTCCATCGGGTAGTCGAAGTCCGGCTGGGAGGCCACGTCCTGGAACGGAGTAGTAACCAAGGTATAGAGGGGTTTTAAAGAAATATAACGCGTTCGTACAGTGCCTGTATAGTGCTGTATAGGGCTCGGCTGAAAATCAGCGCTGTAGTTTCTCTATCTACAGCATATGCTGAGCTGAGTTCTAATTTGGCATGACACTACAATATTCACCAAACATTTTTAATTGAATGTATCCTAGTCTTAACATGTTATACCTATGATTGTTGATATTATTACAACTTGTCATATTTATTTGTAGTTGTTGCCAAATAAAAGCTATGTCTATGTCTTAATATTTGTTTGACCGTACACATAGACTGTGAGGGCGTTGTAGGTTGTATCCTACGTCATCGAATACAAGAAAAATTATTCTTTTTGGGGATAGTAGACGTTTAGGAGACCCTCAAAACGTTGGTCTGCCCGTGCACAACCTGGCACAAAAACATGTATTTTTTTGTTAGTGACCCAAACTTCGTCTTTTCGTAGGGATAGTATTTACATATCCTCTTGTGTGGGTTCTAGAAGTAAAAAAACCGATCTGCCTCACATCCTTTTGGTAGTTTCGCTTCAAAGTCACTTCTTTATGGTGACTATAATGTGTTTGAAAAGCGAAACTGACTAGAGGATGTGAGGTCGATACAAAGTGCAATTTTTTGGTACTCGATGACGTATGATAACTTACGTCCCCCTTACAGTTTAACACATCGAGCTCACGCTTCCGTCCTATAGGAGGGATAGGCAGGAAATATGGACCGCCACTTTGCTGTCCTGACACAACTCACTAGCTTAACATAAAAAGTCTCTTTATAGGTACATTTCCTTTCATTCTTATCACTTTGTGTATTAGTAATAATAAACAAATCATCTTTAATCATGATTACACATTCAGAAGCCTGAATGTGCAGGTTTCGTCACGATGTTTTTCCTCGCCGTAAGAGCCATAGGTCAGTGTCCAACTAATGTACACGGCTGCTGCATTTTCTGGCCTATTTCTACGACGGACCAAACTGGTTAGCCTATGAGACGAAGCCTATAAATCGAAGGGGCTAGAGCAAAATTCTACTCTGCCGGACGGGCACAAGAGTTTGTCATAGTGTACGAGTATGTTACTGGAAAGTCGAATTCCGCTTGTGAGCATTTGTAGCAACCAACATTCCGAGGAGATCAGATGGCACTCACTCCACTGTAATTAGCTGATCTGTGAAATCCTGCATCATGGTCAAGGCGGATCCCGGGCCCTCGTGCGCGAGAGCACAACCGGGACATTAATGCCAAGATGATTATTATTTATTTTTATCGGGCTCAAAATCGCGACGTGAGCAAAACTTTGTACGAGTGCTCGTTCGAGGAAAATACGCAACCCAAATCTAACAGACAGACTACGTCATTATACGTTATTCATTGAAACCACAACATTAAAGGAATAAATAGCTGGACTGGACTAAAGCTAATGTAATCATAAAGGTTGAACAGAAAGGAAAGCTAATCGGGCGTTGCCCCACAACTCATTTCCACCGCTGCAACTCCTGTTTAGCCAGGATCTACAGCGGCAGCCACACACAGGACCTAAGTTTATGAGTTACAGAAAAGCTATCATCATCATCATCACAGCCCGTAACAGTCCACTGCAGGACTTAGGGCCTCTCCCAAGAAGGTGATTGCCATAATATCCACGCTTGGCAGACGGGTTGGAGATCGCAGTGTTTAAATATAATAATGGAAAATGCTGCTGCCCATTTTCCAGACTACGGAGACTCTTGATCTTTTGCCTCGAAAACATTAGTCGCCTTGTACGACACCCATGAATGTAAGGGGTTGGTGCTATTCTACTCTGCCGGACACCACACGGCCAACTATACAGAAAAGCTATATAAATAATTAAATATGATTGGACAATTCACCATAGTTATCTATTCCCAAAGTAAGCAAAGCTAAAGTTATGGGTGTTAGATCAACTGTTAAACTACTTACATACATTTTTTTAATGCATACCTAATATAAATATTACACCGAGACCCGTAACAGAAACTAAAATTCATCATTTCAATTCCTGCTCGGCCGGGAATCGAACCCAGAAGCTCTGCGTGGTTGACTAAACCAAGTGAACCACTCAGGTCGTCAAAATAAATAAACTAATTCAGAATATATATAGCACATAAACAAACCTGTTAAAGGAATTGCGTGTTTAATTTAATTATAGCAACCTAATCGACCAAATTCTTTCACACCAGACATTTTATTCTAACAAACGATTTTTCTAGAACACTCCCAAGTTCAATGGCATGTAGTAAAATGCTTTGTTCTCGGTTCCAGCACACAATTTCGATTGGCTGGCCGTTGTTTGTGACAATTGTATGTATGCGGTATCACAAAGGCTTGATTAATATTGTGCAGTTTGTCATGTGGGATGGCTCGACTTCGATAGAAGCTCGCCTTCGCTGGTTTAGTCACGTGTTGCGTAAGCCCCGGGGGTACGTGGGAAATAGGTGCTTAAACCTTCGGGTATCAGGAAGGAGGTCCCGCGGAAGGCCCAAGAAGCGATGGATTGACATCGCCGAGTCTGATGCGAGAGCCAATGGTTTACGACGCGAGGATGCCCAGAACCGGGCGAAATGGCGGAAAATGAGTCGGAAGGCGGACCCTGGCAGAAGCCGGGACTGACCGCTCCGTTGATGATGATGATGAAGATGATGATGTGTTTGTCTGGTGGGATCCTTTTGTTCAAGCGTGAGAGGCGAAGGATTGCCTACTAAAAACATGGAACTGAATTCTTAAGTTCATATACAAACAATCCAGAAAGAACGAGATTCTTTTACACTCATCATCATCTTGGCGCTACACACTGGTGGACTAAAAAAATCCACTCTAAGTATTTTGCCCGACTTTTGGAAAAATAACTGAATCTAGGTAGCAAATTTAATTATATACCTATAATTCTGTGGTATTATAGGTATAGGTTCTGTGCTGCCAGTATTATTGTATATTGTAATCATTGCTGCTGGTTTTCCTTAAGTACATAAAATAAATAAAATAAAATTAGAAATATGTTTATCATTTGAAACGCCTAAGTGTCCTCCTTTCAGTCAGACTTTAGGTTTAAATAAATGCGATACAAGCTGAAAAGTTATTTGTTGTTCAAAAGTCAGACAACAAATCTTGCGTCGACTTTTTAGTCCACCACTATATTTTGATCAGGACGGGACACAAAAAAATTGTTCGAAGAGAATAAAGAGGCCGGCGATCACACATCGACAGCCCATGACAACCTCCAGGCTGGGCAGGCGGGTTAAAGATCGCAGTGTCTAATATATTACACGGCAGAAAATGCTGATCTACGGAGCTACTAGCTGCACAAGTGTGCTCTCGCGCGCTACAAGCGTGAAAGGGCGCGATATCGATAATGCTATCTCTTTCATCTTAGTATTGAGAGAAGGAACCAATAGCTTTATCGCGGCGCGAGCTATGTGCTGGTCAGCTTCGCGAGCGATCGGCGGTTACTACCTAGTTTTTTATACCACTAAGTTGGCAAATAAGCTTATGGCCTGCCTGATGGTAAGCAGTCACCTCAGGCTATGGACATTTACAGTAAGGGTTAATAATTATACACTAACGAGCAAAAATAACTAGGCCACTTATACGAAAACGACGACATTTTCGTCGACGACGAAGTCAAAGGAACATTGAATGTATTTCATCACAGTAAAAAGGGTTTAATGTATAAAATAACTGCACATTCAGGCGTCTGAATGTCTAACCATGAACCATTCTGGTCAGGTTCCCCTGTCAACAGGGTTACGGAGGTCAGATGTCAGTCGCTCCACTGTAATTATCTGATCTGCCAAGTTTTGGATCATGGTCAAGGACCCCGGGCCCACGTGCGCCGGCACACAGCCGGTACATTAACGCCAAGATGATTATTTTTATGTAAGTGACCTAGTATTTTTTGCTGGTCAGTGAGGTTAGAACTTGCATCCTCACCTGTATATAGTCGACGCGCGCCTTGTTCTCCGGCTTCTCGAGCGGTATGGGCGGAGTGAGGGTGCTCATGGCGCCCGTAATTGTCTGGAAATGGAAACGCAGCATTTTAGAAGCCATACACAGCAAAATTTATTGTTATACCACCAAAATGGCGGAAAGGGTTACGGCCCGCCTGATGGTAAGCAGTTACCGCAGTTAGCAATACCAGGGGTATCCCTCCAGTGTTGCCGAACGGCCGAAGGGATAAAAACATCTTAGACATAGACACCCCCCTTCTTCATCCCTTTCTTGAAAACTCCATGAATAAAAAAACATGGAAATCCAGATTAATCATTATCATTAACTTAAAAGAGTCAAACGTCTCTCTTGTCTGCGAACCTAAGCTGTTCACTGGTTTCAACTTGATTTTTCATTCTAAATTATGATGGTAATCGGTAACTGTCGTCCATAACATCTACGATTCATGCATTTAGATTGCATTGCAGTTAACAAAAATGCAGAACCGCAGGTGCTTAGTCACTGTGAGGACTAAGATGAAATGCCTCATTTATTATTTATTTATTACCTCATGCCTATAATCGAGCTAAACTTAAATAAAAATGCAAATCTAAGATCGCACAGATTTGGCGCCAGACGAAAATATATTCGTCCTGACGTTCCTAGAAGGACAGACAACTTTATTTCCGTTGGCTGCAACTTTTGACTTTGGACCGAATATGAATATGAATGAGCTCCATTATAAATAAATGTTTTCGTTAACACATTTATCAAATACCAAAGAAGGTATATTTCGATTATTATAAATTTTATTGCACAAAAATACCACCGGCAGATTTAAAGTCATCAAGGCTTTTCTGTCATAGGTATCTTATGGTCTAACTCCATAAAGGTTTACCTGAATCAAAAATGACATGGGTACTACTAAAGCATGACATACGTTAACACAAAAGTACTTAAGTATAAAATCTTGCATTGTCATCTAATTCTAAATACAAACAGGCAAGCGGGCCACCTGATGGAAAGTGTTCATAGGTAGACATTAGCAACACCAGTGATATCGCCAATACGTTGTCCAGCTCTAAAACCCCCGTAGCATTTTTTCTAGCAACATATCTCCATTAATAATAACATTGAAATGTCTATAGCAGCCAAAAAATATTTTCCCAACTATCTTCGACAGTCGTATACTGTCGAAGATCAATTTTAGTGACGTTTTAATACAGTTTTTGGCTAGAGAAAATGTCGAATTTGAGATGTTACAGCGGGAGAGTCGCCCCTCTGGACACGTTGTGCTAGCAGGAACTTGTTCCAAATTATCATGCCTCTGGCTCGTGCGCAGTGACAACGCATTGGCGAACCGCAGATGCGTTGTCAGGAATTTCATATCGGTAAAACCCAAACTGGTATAGGGTAAACTAGTGGTAAAATAAACGGCAAACATAAAGTTATGCCCCGCCCGATGGTTACCACCAACAACATTTAAACTAGTGATAGACGCTCCGAATTGGCTGGAGCCGGCCAATCGTCAGTTGCAGTCGATACTAATCCTTACAATGTACAAAATAAATTCACTTTTGGATTAATTTGGATGCGCGGGCGAGCCAACCTTTTGTCGGATGACCGACCACGTCCCCTGCACCCAAACGCGACTTTAATTTATACTGCGTAAGGATTATAATGGTTTAAACTATCGCGGTTATTATTACACAATTTAGGGGTATGTTCCGGGTTTCCTACCGCGTACCTTTGTTGATGAGTAGCCCGATATTTCGACACAGTTGCATGTATCATGGTCACGGGACGACTGGACGTACGCGGCCAACAAAGGTACGCGGTAGGAAACCCGAAACATACCCCTAAATTGTGCGTAAGGATTAATATCAACTGCAACTGACGGTTGGTCGGCTCCAGCCAAAACGGAACGTCTGCTACTAGTTTTACTTTGCTTTATTACGCTGAAGCGATGGCAAAAGAAACTCATTTTAAAAAGACAGAACATACTGTCAAATAATGCGTGTACTAAAACATGCTTATAACAGAAAATAGCATACGGCGAATATCGCAAATCGGCACGCTCATAGCCCGTCATCGTCACAGAAATTGAACCATAGGGCCTGTCCTCCTGGAGCAGAGTTTCTTTCACCATTGCGTCGAAGCCACTCACAAGTATCGCGTCGCGTATATTCTTCTTGATGTCCTCGATCTTCTCGCGCCGCTCCTTGTCCGAGAACCCGTTCACGTGCAGGATCCGCATCTGCTTCACTATGGTCGACTTCCCGGACTCGCCGGCGCCGAGCAGCAATAGACGGTGCGTCGCGCGATATAGCTGCGGACGGGGTGGGAAGTAGGGTATTAATATTTTTCTCATATAATATATAAACACTACCACAAGGTGGACCGACGACCTGGTAAAGATAGCAGATACCAGCTGGATGCGGAAGGCACAGGATCGGCCTTTATGGAGAAATCTGGGGGAGGCCTATGCCCAGCAGTGGGCGTCTTTCGGCTGATATGATATTAGACAAGACAGGCATTTGACCGCCATCTCATCTGTTGGTAAGAGACGATGCGGCCGAAGATGGAGCATGCCTGTCTTGGAACAGCGTATTCACTCTAGCCTTGAAGGCATTTAGATGATATTGATCAAATAACATACTCGCAGGCAACAGGCAGTAGTTAGCCGTACGCATTATAAAAGTAGAACAAATAATAATAATTCTACTCTGTCTTGCCCTGACATTGGCCGTTCGCCTCCTCTGCCGAAGGGTATTAGAGCGAAGAAAAATTTTATATTCTCAAATTTTCCGGTGCAGTGCAAGAGCTTAAGTGCATGACCGCCTTAAGAATCACATTCCTTTGCGCTACTGTGCAGTTGTTAAACGCATTTTATAACATTAATTAACTAAGTTTTTATTTATTATAGAAAAAATATCCCGGGGGCAAAGGAGGAGACCGTTGGGCATAAGAGACAGCTAATGCTCCCTTCTATTAACAAACTGATTTTGGCTAAATATGCACCAAATCCCGTGAATCTTGCTGAAGTGGCAAAGGAAAACTTTCTTGTAGTAGTAATGCACTTATTGCTCTTGTAAAATACGTTGCCAGCGAGTAATCCCGGGACAGTACAATCTGGACACCTTTAAGGCCAGTAGGCTGTTAGCCTGGTAAACTTGTTCGGAAGCCGATGGATGCAAAAAACCTTTGAATCAAAACCTAGGAAAAATCTTTCCTGTATCTTGAGTGATATAAATAGACAAGCAAGATAAGAGTTTAAGACAGCAATACGATGCGATAATTTCGTCAATTAAGATCCTCTTGCACAAGGAGAGTTACAAATCAAAACAAAAATAGACCATCATGTCTGTATTTCGACACTAACTGTGCACAATATTGTAGACAAGTGATCCCTCATTTTATCAGAGATCTACGTTTACTGGTAGGTTTAATTACCTCCATCACAGAACAAATTAATTCACACAGAATCAGGAATTACGTACATCACGCACCTACAATGGATTTTCTGATAGCTACTTTAAAAAAAGGTGTAGTTCGACGTGCCTCACTAGATGGCGCTGCTTAGATAGGAGTCTCAAGTCATTTTGGACACCGAAGTTACTCAGAAAAGTGTTTCGTGAGTTTTAGTACCTTTTCTGAGAAGGAAGCGCCAAATAATATCTTTATTTATTTCTGTAAATCGTGTCTAATTAACGCCATATATTACAAATATTTGAACTGTTTTTTTCTTTTTAAACGGCTCTCGGAAAATCTGAGAGCAGTGCCACTGTGAAATCCGACATGAGAAAAGACAAGATTATTCATTACCCAGTGCATTAGACGTCTCAGACCGACACTTGACATTGACCCATTGCTTTATTGCGTCGCCATTAGTCATGGATCTCATGGGAAAATCGTTGGGCCGACAAAACTAAACTGGGACGATTTACCCTATACGATTTAAAGGCTTAATGAGGACTTGTCCCAATTTTTGGTAAGTAACTTTTTCTGTAGCTTATGAATGACTCTTTTTGACGTTTGGGGACCACTTCTTTATTTGTCTCTTTCTATATATTTTGTTGCCCTTTGGGCAATGGAAAGGGCTATGCTCGGAGTCTATGCAGTTTGGGTAGGCCTCCTACAAGGTGGACCGACGACCTGGTAAAGATCGCAGGTACCAGCTGGATGCGGAAGGCACAGGACCGGCCTTTATGGAGATTTCTGGGGGAGGCCTATGCCCAGCAATGGGCGTCTTTCGGCTGGTATGATGATGATATATTTCGTCTTAGTTCTGGATTCGACCACTTCTGCTTTTGAGGACTTCTTTATTTGACTACTTCAAATACTGTGAAAAAATTGTCATGATATGTCTTAAACCAAAGAAGATATTATATGCGCTATAACTTTTTTTTTGGCATGAACGATGACGTCATTCGAAACTCGGTAAACCTTATTAGCGTACTAATAAAGCACATTATTGGAGTTTAAGTATGAATTGCCGTTTTTTCGGCCACATATTTTGGCACAATTTGACTATTTTAATTCATTTTCTTCTAAAAGCTTCTAAGTCATTTAAAATACATGAAAAATAACTACTAAAGTATGTAAACGTCTTTTAAATAACCAGACCAAACTTTAACCAGATATCATTTTATCGACATAAGTAGGCAGTTCAAACTTTCCGCAAGTTAGCTTAATGTTGTCTGATTATACCTACGAAGTTACATTGAAATGCATGGATGGATCGATTTCGATGCGGCTTTCCAATGCCAATTTAATCAAGACGGTTCTTAGCTCAAAATCAGTTCAGTAGTTTAGGAAATATTTGAGTATAAGTATACTTGGTCTGCGGTTTTCCGTCATTTTTCTGTCGGTTAGATTAACTCTTTATGATATGCACTTTCACTACACTTATTATCGGGTTTATTACCGCGGTTAGTATTGTTTTTACTTCGATATTTCGACGCAGTTGCATGCGTCTTTATGATATACTTATCTTGAGAGCCAAACGTGCAAGCGATCGCAATCTATTACGATTTACGATCGCGATTATTTGAACTATTTTCGTTTTCAAACGTCTGTCAGAAAACCTGCCAATTCCGAACAGTCCTTAGCAATTTCAGTGACTTCACAGTACAACACCGTACCTGTTTGTCCTTCTGTAGTTGTCTGGTGATGGCGTCGCTCTTGCGCTTTTGCGTCTTGAGGTCGTCGCTCTCGCCGCTTTTACCGCCTGGCGACCCGAAGCACCCCATCGCGGACCACGCTGCCCACCTGAAGAGGAAGAGATATCCACATCAGCATCAACAGTTACTTACATACATATACATACCTACATAAAGCTGCAAGAGGACGGCTTACGACAAGAGGATGCCGAAGACCAGGCGAAGTGGAGAAGATTGAGTAGGAAAGCGGACCCTGGCAGAGGCCGGGATAAGAGCTAGGACGATGATGATGATGACATACATAAAGCTGCAAATTAAGGCAACTGAATATGTAACCATGATCCAAACTGGTCAGGTTCCCCTTGTAGCAGGGGCACGTAGGTCAAATGGTAGTCGCTCCACTGTAATTACCTGATCGCCAAATCCTGGATCATGGTCAAGGCGGACCTCGTTCTCGAGAGCACAATCGGGACATTAACGCCAAAAAGATTATTTTATTTATTTATTTATATACATACATAAGGCCTACACCTGTGTCTTACAGGCAGCAGTTCTTCTTTCTATTATTTATATCACGTTACAGGGTGCGTCAGGATGTCACCCAAAGGTCAATGAAAAGAGCTACGCTTGGAGTCTCATTGCGCGATAGAATCAGGAATGAGGAGATATAGAAGCGAACTAAGGTCAATCCGCAGTTGTTCTTACTATTTATTTATAGACTGTCACAGGGTGCGTCAAAGGGCGATGGAAAGGGCTATGCTTGGAGTCTTGTTGTGCGATAGAATCAGGAATGAGGAGATCCGCAAGCAAAGTAAGGTCACCGACATGGCCCGAAGGATTGCCAGGCTAAAGTGGCAGTGGGCAGTGGGTTTTGATAAAGTTGCTTGCTTTGTGAAGATCAAGTTGTATGACAACTTTGATACTCACAGAGTAACTTTATCATAACTTCTGGGACAGTTACCGATGACTTATAATCATAAAATTTTGCAACAAATCAAGTCTTACAGCACAAGTAAAGGAAAAAAAAACCAAATTGTTAATTTGTTGATAGATCACATAAAAACATATATGTAATTTTATCGTACAATTTCCTAAGAAAAGGATATTTTACCTACCGCCACAACTGAGATCGTTTTGCTCGTAAACGGTTGGGAATTTGAAGAAGTATATAAAGCAAAAGTTGTAGACAATTTTATGTAGATTACCTTAGTGTAAGATCATATTTGCTATAGATTGCCTTTTTCGAGTTATAAGCAAAAACTGGAAAAGGTCAAACATTTCGAGGTTTTTGCCCCACCACTATGGACAGAATCTACAGCGGCGACCACTTAGAGGATCTTACACTTTACACACCGGCACGAGGACAAGCTATACTACCTATTATTACAGAGTATAACCAACAAATTCAGGTAACCTGGTACTGTTTCCACAAAATCACGCACGATAGCAAAACCACGTTGCAAATTAACCCAAAAATTTGACAGGTGCATTTTATTGCATTCTTCAATCACTGCACACATGATTATTTCCATTAGACTGCTATACTACACAAGATTGATTCCGCCAATGAGCAGCGTGATCCAATAATTTGCTAAACAGTTACATCATCACTCCACCATTGTTTTTATCACTTTTATTACTGTTCAAGAGAGGTGTCTAAAAGTACACAGTTGTTTCATTTTTTTTGTAATACGGCAGACAAACAAGCATGCGGGCCACCTGATGGAAAGTGGTCACCACCGCCTATGGACATCAGCAACACCAGGGGCGCTACCAAGGCATTTCCCGCCTCTAAGGAGACCTCTAATATACCTCTTGAACGATCCCATGTCATAGTCCAAAGGAGACACTGTGGCTGGGAGATCATTCCACATCCGAATCGTACGAGCGAGAAACGTTCATTCGAATCTTCGCGTGGACACCACTAGAGGGTCTACGTAATGGGGATTGGTATCCAGCTCACGAAACCATCATGAAACCGAATGGGTCGTGCTAGTGCTCCTCCCCTGACCCTCAAGAAGTATAGGTCCTGTCTCGCACAATAACTTAAAGCAATGACACAGTTTGTCTAGAGTTCTAATGGGAGATCTCGGACACAGAACGTTACAGATCGAGCAATGTCGAGGCTGTAACCTCCAAAAAATTTGCATGACTTCACCATCACCATTCCAAAAGAACAGCTCAGAACCACAGCTGGACTTGAGTCCTCCACATTAGAAGCGACTTGACGAAATAACAATTCAAATTAGGTACTACCTGAAATCCACAAATATGTTTATATTCTACACTTGTCCTGGCCACATCAAGTTGTAAAACTTAACACGCCTGTCCACTACATCATGTACATAAATCTTCACGTTTGCAACAGATTTTCAACCCTAAAACCACATGCCGAAGCAAACATTTCCGGTAACACCATTCGCTTCCGCACTCCGTATGTCGTCACTAGAAATTTTGTTATAGGTAATACAATTGAATATTATTCAGTATATCAATTGGTATAGAATAAACTGAAGATGCCACTGTTCACTTGATATGCTACTCACTGCGTAGATTATCACAAAATGCCGATGGATGCCCCTTCGACACAATAGAAATATCACAGGTTCACGCACGAAGGCTGCCTCGAAGGAACGGTAGCATATCGGCAGCGCTAACAAACCAACAATGAGCTCGCTCATTACAAACTTTGGTCCAGTTGCAAGGTACGAATTGGCATAATTGGTAGTTACCCCATATTGTTTGTCGAGCATTTGGATTCTTTAGCGGTCAGGGAAATATTTTCGATGACGCGTAATACGCTGATTTAGCTTGTTTTTGTAAACAACCGCCGCCACGTGATGTGGGGTAGCGATGACCTGCTGCAGCGTTCAAGGTGAAGATCGGCAGGACCTCTAAAGACCAGAAATTGTGAATTTTCTTTATGCATATTTTCAACAATGCGACAAACAACGGGAGGCGGAGGTACTGTCACGGGGGGGCAATCGACTCCCGAGACTGTTCTACTAGTCTCAGGATCCCTGCGGAAGACCCAACTGACTGTGAATGTCGTGTATGTGTGGTTATTCCCAACTATCAATTGTCACAGATCACGTCACGGCTGTTGAAGACCATCATAATCTTCCGAGCGGTTCGTCCTGGCTTCTGCGAGAGTCCGCTTTCCTGACGGCTGGCTTTGTTAAAACACACTTGTTTTACATTTATAAACTCGCCAGTGTCCTGGTGGCTAAAACACTCCCCGTGTCTGGAGTCGAGTCTAACATGTACTACTTTAATTTCGATGTTTTTAAACTGAGATCGCGACTCATTGGAGCACGGACCAAAATCTAAAAATATTCTACTCTCGTCCTAACGCCTCACAGCCTGTGGCACTCGACAATCTCGGTCTATCCCTTCTGATGTGCGTGTGTGCCTAAGTATTTGTGATCACAGTAAACTCCAAAGTGCTCTTTGATCCACCGTTGGAGCCGGTCGGTGGATTATGTGGAGTAGTAGTATCCAGGATCCCAATGGTGAATCACTGTATACTACAGAGTGCTATTCGGTCCCCTGGTTGGACATGGCAGAGGATCCTAGTTTTCCATTGTTATTTTTATAACACTGCGATCTCCAACCTGCCTGCCAAGCGTAAAGATTCCTCTGTATTAAAAAAAATAATACTCGAGCGTGAATTCCAGTGCAAAAGTGTAAAGTTGTTCATTCACATCTCAATAATAAAAAGTGTACCGTGTCATATAACACGGCCTCACTTGTCGCCGGGCCATTGAGAGCTGTGACGTTGCCGTTAGGGCTGTCGCGGACTCCATTTAAAATAATTATATTTTTTTAATTTACAAGTAATTTGTGAAAATTGTGGATTTACAGACGACCTCAGTGGTTTAGTTGGTTAACATTGCAGTCCCGGGTGCGATTCCCGGCTGCGCAAAAATTTAAATGATGAATTTTGATTTTCTGTTGCGGGTCTGGGTGTAGTTTATATAATAAGTATGTTTTACAAAATTATATATACGTTATCTAACACCATAACACAAGCTATGCTTAATTTGGGGATAGATGGCGCTGTGTGAACTTGTAAAAAAAAATTGTTGTCGTTAATGTCCCGGTTGTACTCTCGCGTACGAGAGCTTGGGGTCCGCCTTGACCATGATCCAGGATTTGGCGATCAGCTAATTACAGTGGAGCGACTACCATCTGACCTCCGTGACCCTGCCACCAGGGGAGCCTGACCAGATTGACATAGACATAGACGTATCTTTATTTGGTCCAATAACACATTCAAAAAACTTAATAAGAAAGAAGGGCGATGCGTCCTCGGACCAAATTGGACCAGCCTCAGCTTAATGCTATGAATGGCAGCAGCCAAACACAGCGCTGGTTTTCAGACTGACCCATTTCAGATTGGATCATGGTTACAAATTCAGTTGCCTGAATTTGCAGGTTTCATCAAGATGTTTTCCCTCACATAACTCAGAAAAAAGTCATTGGTACATGGCCGCAGCGGGATTCGAACCCGGTACCTCTCGCTTACGAGTTGGATACTCAACCGCCCGGCTACCGACGCTCTAATAATAAATATGATAATAAATAATAAAATAAAATATGATAAAGGAATTGAAGTTACAACCATTTATTGGGTGGAATTAAGCACCAAAATATATAATTCTTTATCAAAAAAATATGGTGCAGGCCCAATCGACAAGATTCTTTCATAGTCTCGGTATATCGGCCCGCGGGCCAAAACCAGACTAGGCCGAAACGCCTTAACACTCTAGACTTATTACTTTTCACTGCCTCAAATATCCTAACCTAGAGGAAAACGTCGGAAAAATCCCAACCAAGTATATATTTATACTCAAATTTTTATTAAAACACTGACCCGATTTCAATGGAACGAAGCTAAGAACCATCTAAATTAAACTGTCTTTCAAATTTCGCATCGAAATCAGTCCAACCGTTCTGGAGCTACGATGCCACAGCCAGACACACAGATCTCTTTCTTCTTCGGTGGCTTTTTTACATTTTTTTTATGTTATACGGCAGACAAACAGACAAGCGGGCCACCTGATGGAAAGTGGTCACCGCCGCCTATACACATCAGCAACACCAGGGGAGTCGACCCCATGTCATAGTCCAAAGGAAACACTGTGGCTGGGAGCTCATTCCATATCCGAATCGCACGAGCGAGAAACGTTGTTTAGAATCTTCGCGTGGATCGATCCCATGTGTCCATGTTACATAGTATAAAACAAAGTCGCTTCCCGCCGTCTGTATCTATGTACGATTAGATCTTTTAAACTGCGCAACGAATTTTAATGCGGTTTTCAACAATAGATAAGGTGATTCAAGACGAAGGTTTAGAAGCAAGAAAAAGGTAGGTTGGGGTAGGACGTCATGCGAACGAAGTCGCGCCAGGTCTACTGGTTAAATATATACCTATAAGACAATTTCTATCTAGTAAGAACGAAGATAAACAATTTATTTTTAAAATAATAATAATTACATTGTTTAGGGTATTTAGCCTACCTGTAAACCAGAGAAACGACATTTAAACTTTATTTTTATATTAGTTCCCTTTTACAATTTTCCATTCTTTTTCATTGTGCAGTCATTGTTTATAATAATATGTCATACCATGGGCTGTTTGTTTTACCTGACCAACTTGGAATTACTAGTAGTTACATTAACTAGGTACTGCTTTGCCAACTCTCTACCACACTAAAGAAATACAGCTTCTTTACATATAAATCAAACACAAATCCCGCACCGCCAGCCCTAGCCGTCCGAAAGCGAGCCGTAGGGCTATTCTGTTGGCGATTGTTCTGTGTGGTAATGCAGCAAATATGCTAATGATCACATTATGCCTCGCTTTTGTCGCCGCGGCGGACCAACCAGCCGCTATTCGCACAAGCACACAGCCCCCCGCGGAGACCCGTATCAGTACAGCCAGAGGGGGGCAGGGTATACCAACGGACACTCGAAGAACAGTATGCAAAGTGATTTCGGTTACTTATTTGATTGCCAACCGGCGCGAGGTTCGGGGAAAACTTCCTGTACTTCGTATAGGTACAGTGGTTGCCTATTTAATTAGCTTGTCCGACTGTCAATAATTGAAGAGATTACGGATTTTTTGTGTCTACTTGTGTACCTATAGGTACGACTGACCCCCCTACCATACATTTCATATCTATATGCTGGGAAGGGGAGGGGAGGGACGACGCCGATGACGACGTGCCGTGGAAGCCCACCGCCTGACTGATTACATAATAGCAATCAATTATGGCCTCATATTATGCTCGTTTCAGCCGCTGACTTTTTAAAATAAGAACTAAAGGCATTTGACCTGGCTGGCAATGGCTATGTAAGCTACAGGCTACAGCTACAGCGATAAAGACTCCATGAAAGACGCCAAATAATTTTTATTAAACTTAAGAAATAAATATTTCAGTAATACCCAAGAATTCCTACACTAAGTACCAAAATCTTTCAATTTTACTAAAATCACAAACGTGAAAGTTTATTTGGAATGAGGATTGAGCAAAGACTACTAAATACAGTTTGATAAAACGTGACACTGTCGTAGGTTACACAGCAGGAGTCTCTGTTACAAAATCCGATATTCAAAACTATTCCCGCGGGACCCGGCAACAACAACCGAATTTACGGCCGAAGCAGCTGATGGCAGAGCAACAACATCTAACCTCCTAACGGTTAATAAGTTAAATTAACATAACATAAGACGCGCTATGCTCTACAGGGCTCGAAGCCACAACACGGCCGGCTACAAGTGTTACAACTGCGTTGCGCGTACGCCGAATTCTTGACCAATTTCCCTCGACCATTTCCCAAACAGAGCACGTCCTATCCAAACCACACTGCATTATGGACCTTATTACCTAACAATACAAACTACTCAAGTCGCACAACATTATATTGGTTCACCATCCCACTGGTCACACATTCGTTTAACATAACAAGACAGTCCATGGTGTTAACGCTTAAGTGATTTAAATTCCGGTCGAAAACGAAACAAAGGGTAAGCGAAAACTGCTACAGTGGATTTACAAACGTCTAGTCGGCGCTTGGTGAACTCATTGATCGATTTCAGCGACTTATACGCATTGAATAGAAATGGAGACAGGGTTGTAAAAATGCAATGGATTGAGAATTGAGAGTGTAAGAAGACGTAGTGACTAAGGATAGATAGAGAAAGGAATGCTGAGATAGTTTAGTCATGCCGAGAGAGAGGATGAATGAGAGGAAAATAACGACAAAGATATATGTGACAGGAGTAATACTAGTAACAGACGCTCTGATTTTGTTGGAGCCGACTAACCGTCAGTTGCAGTCGATACTAATTCTTACGTAGTACAAAATGAAGTCTCTTTTAGATTCGGATGCGCGGGCGAGCCGACCTTGGTCGAACGTTCGACCACAACTTGAAGCAAGAAAAAAAGCGGTATGTATTCCGTGAGGAAAATAAAATTCTTGTAGAAAACTAGTCATATCGGAGGAAAAAAATCTTTACAGATAACCATTTATCTGGCCCAAGGAACAAGGGGTGCGAATTGAGAATTTACTTCTGCTACCGGTCGCGGGTAAATAAGTAGACCAGTGAGATGAGACTAATTGGAACTTATCTTCTTTCTAAATCTTATTTATCAGGCTTCTACCCTATAACAGGCGTTGTTTTACTTTAGCCTATTACTTACTACAACCCTACCGGGAGCCTGAAGTAAAGGATTGTAGGATGAATGAATTAGGAACGTGTTGACATAAGTTCACAACACCTTTTCCGGGAAAGTCACTCGCATAACTCTCACTCGAGTTCGCAGAAAGGAACAGTGTTTTGTTCCGCATGTCATGCTTAAACATGTTTTTCGAACTGTATTTATGATGTTTCGTGCAAAAATTGCGGTTTTTTCTGGGTCAACAAACAAAGCATGTAAAAGCAAGGTGCTCGTACCTACGCATCTATAAAGACAATACTAAAATGCACAATTTTAAAAGTACGGTAGCAAGTGTGTGACTGTCTGATGGTAAGCAGTTACTGTAGCCTATAAGCCGTTTATAATACTAGGGTATCACCGTCGTATCCAAAAATATTGGATACGCTGTCGCGCTACGTCCGGTCTACGACCTGGATGTGAAATCGGGTGTAAGCAGTTAAGACTAGGAGCTGTGATGATGGAAGCATGTGGTGGAACTGTAACCCTCGGGTGAGGAAATTAAACGTCGAAAAGGCTGTAAGGGGTTATATTAGTACTGACGTTACACTATTTAAACGTAATTAATAACACTGCCTCTATAGAACTTTTAATGCTTAGGTTGAAACTTGGTTGAAGTATTCGTGAGTACGGAAAATTAAATGAAATCGACCCAGATTCTTGATATTCTAATTTTAAATTCTTGAATTTAGGATTTTGAAGAATGATTTAGACTTTTAAAAAGACAGAGATGGTATATCAGAAGGTCGTGATATACCATCGTTACAACCCTTCTTGAAGAAATAGAGCTCTATGCGTTATGCCCTCTAAAGAATCCTCTCCAGGGAGCACATTCTGCATTATAAGCGGACGTGATAGAAACATTAGAAATGTCTGGAACCGCTCAGTACGCGACCATTTCGTTTCTAAGGTTGCGTTGATAACGATTTTTAATTAAATGATAATACTTTAAGAAGACAACCTGAACTTGTGTTTAATTTAAAAACAGGCAATACCTTTATGCCATTGCACAGGAGTAAACACGTAAGAAAACTATATTGTAGCAGACACATTTACCTAGATACTGAGAAAATGAACTTATACTCGATGTTCTTTATCAATATGTGATTTAGAATTTATGTAAATAGTTTTTTTTAATGAAATTGAAGATGAGACTGATAGGGATAGAAAATATGGAATACCCATAGTAATAATTAGATAAACTTTGTAATGAGAGACTCGAATAAATTTTGAATATTTTGTGATTTAAAAACTACATTCTCCTTACATCCTGTATCAAGATTTTCCTCTCATAATTGTAAGAACTCCTGATGTGATTTGATGTAATAATAATGAAAAGAAGACTTATAACTGATTGGAATACAACAATCACTAATGTTTAGTCAAGCTTACAACAATACATAAGCGAAAACGACATCATCGATTCTGAGATTAGCGCATACAATGAAACACAGGAAAATTATATAAACACGGCATTTATAAATACGGCCAATGGAGGTAAAGGTTTTGCAGACGCAATAGACATAGACAACACTCTATTCGGCTCTACATCCTAAGCTAAAGTGAGAAGATGCAACAAATTATTTAAATTAAAAGATCTCCAATGAGCAATATTTTGATAACAAGCTTTTATGGCGCAGTATAGTACCTAATCATCACCAATCCAAAGAACCCAAACACGAAGAGGTTATATTATTGCATTCATTCGTTCCTGTGACCACCTTCCGACTCCATCATTAGATCAACTCCATGGTACCATATTAATGCATTGTTGCATCCAAGTTGCATAGCTATACCAAATTTCAGCTCAATTGGATACCAACAAATGGTTTGCAAATTTTGACGGGACAACTTACAATCATACGATCAGTGCAAAACTACTTGGGTCTCCAATATTGACACTTCAACCATTTTAATCAGCTTGCACATTTAATTGTTTTATAGGACACACATACTGCATTGACTCATCATTTCACTTGGGAAAATACATTGTTGATGCAACAGAAATACTGTGATAAACAGAAACAAGTGTAAACAGCTATGTATGAAGATGGGATTACACAATTAGAAATTAGACTATGTTTTGTTATATCCACTACACGGACGACGGATTTTTTCAGTATCGGACATCTCATCAGCACATTATAGTGAAAGATATTGCTATAATCTCCACGCTTGGCAAGCGAAAACCCCTACAGAGATTCTAAAATACATGGTCTACCTCTGAATTATTAGTTGCCTTGTACGACACCCCTAATGGAACAGGTTGGTGATAATGTTATTCTAGAGTGCAATACTGAATCTCGAAGTTCAAAATAGCTATGTACTGTGTTCAGAAAGTGTATAAGCACGAATTACCTATTTGAGAATGTTCATCACCTCAATGTAAATACGGAACATCGAAAAATTATGTATGGAACTTCGAATTTCTCCCGAACGGATAAACCAATTTGGTTGCGGCCTCTATTAAAGAAAGTCTGTTTAATCGAGATGGTTCTTAGCTTTGTTTCATTCAAATCTGTTCTGTAGTTTATAAAATATTTGAGTTCAAGTAAGTTTTCTCTTTCCTAGTCACTAATCTTTTTTCACCCTAGCACGTTACCTCCCACGAAAGTATTTCTATTTACCAAACTGATAGTCAGGTATTTGACTTTTAATATTTCTAAATTAAAGTCGCTCCGAAACGAAGCATCCTACTAGCCTGATAAATAACTCAAGTACGGAAATAGTAGGCCTAAGAGACATTTATTTTCTCCACAAAATACCACTTTTTATTACAAGTACGATGGGTTAAACTCTGACGGTATCCACTCTAACATTACTATGCGAACGCGTGTCTATTTGTTACGCTTTCTGATGAAACTTTACATATGCAGCTCGAATCTTGAGTAACTATAAGGTGATGAATAGTAATTCATCAAATACAACGCGAACAAACTCGTGGAGGAAACCCAGTAGCCTTCCAATTTCCATTGGAGCGCATCGCTAACTTTTTTCAACGGCAACGGCGCAGGACAGTCTCGATTTACAAGCAGCCACAGAGGCAGAAAAGAGACACTTCAAAGAGACGAAACAGCAAGAAGTTTTAATGACAACAAAAAAGAGATAAGAGAAAAACGCAGGGCAACAGCGTAATTGCTAAGGTACAGAGGAGAGTGAAATGAACGTTGGTGGTTCTATATTTAGAGCGGGTAGGATGTCATTGTCACGCGTGCATTGTTAAGAGGTTTTTTTTGCGCGCGCAGATCATTGTCAGCACTTGTAAGACTGATGCTGGGTTCGCACGGACCGATTTACATGGTGCGAAGCTTCTAGTCCTAGTTGTAGGAACGCCCAAAAATAAGCAAATCGATGTACAAGCTAGCTGTTTGGCACACGTGTACTTGATGCCTAAATTATCATAAACGTCATAATTTTTTTGTATGGGAAAAAAATATGTTTTTCCTTAAAACCTATCGAGTAGGGTATCAAATGAAATGGCTTATTACGTATATTAGGTATCTATCATTTGAGTATAAATACTTAACAAAAAATAATTAGCTGTACCCCATCTGGAGGAGCCAAACTTGGTATGTTTTGAAAATTTTCTTATAATATTATTTTAATTTCAAACAAATGGCTTAAATGTAATTACTGGGAGGCCTTTTGAGATCGTGTAAATGCGATTTAGATATTGTGATATTGACTTTGAGACTAGATCTTTCGACATACGGAAGTCTTACACGTCGGGAGAAAGCGGTTATTTCCTTCTCCCAATACTAAGACGAAAGAGAGAGCAAAATCTACGTCGCGCCTATCTCGCCGCTCTCGCGCGCACACTTCATCATCATTTTCCTCCATTTCGCCCAGTCTTGGGCATCCTCGCGTCGTAAGCCATTGGCTCTCGCATCCGACACGGCGATGTCAATCCATCGCTTCTTGGGCCTTCCGCAGGGCCTCTATCCTGAGACCGGAAGGTTTAGGCACCTATTTCGAACGTATCCCGGGGCTTACGAAACAAGTGACCAAACCAGCGAAGGCGAGTCTCGTCAATCTCATCCGCGATATCTCTCGCGCGTTCACTTTTTTGGCACTATTTATAGAAAATGCCAAATTTGAATCAATATATCTTCGGATCTATTAATGCTATCAATGTGAAATTGATATCAAATTGTAGGTAATTTATCTAGGATTACACTACTCTTTGACAAATTTATTGTAGCTGTTACAGTTCCCGAATAAAATGACAAGTGGTGGTTCAAATCATAACGTTACAAAACGTGCGTCAGAACTCGCGCCGTGTAAACGCAGCGTAACATTGGCAGGATAATCGGCCCGCGCCCGAGCGGGGCGGCGGGCTCGCATGACACGAGTCGCGACACAATTACGCGCCATTGCTAATTATTAGCTGTGGAACTGCGCGTGAGCTACGTTTTTTCTTTGCGAGCGAGATGTCGAAGGGTTAAACGTTCCGTTGTTTTTATGTTATACGGCAGACAAACGGGCAGGTGAGGGAAAACATCGTTATGAAACCTGCAAATTCAGGCAACTGAATTTGTAACTATGATCCCATCTGGTTAGGTTTCCCTGTTAGCAGGGTCACGGAGGTCAGATGGTAGTCGCTCCTTTATAATTACCTGATCGCCAAATCCTGGATCATGGTCGAGGCGGACCCCGGGCCCTCGTTCTCGAGAGCGCAACCGGGACATTAAAGCCAAGATGGAGATTTTTACGGCAGACAAACAGGCAAGCGAGCCACCTGATAAAAAGTAGTCGCCGCCGCTTATGGACATAAAAACACCAGGAGAGTTACCAATGCGTTACCCGCATGTGAAGCGACCTCTAATATACTTCTTGAACGATCCCATGTTCAAAGGAAACACTGTGGAGCTCATTCCACATCCGAGTCGTGCGAGCGAGAAACGTTCTTCCGAACCTACGCGTGGACACCAACAGAGGGTCACAACTAGATCTAGGTCTAGAACTAGATCTCATTATTTTCCGGCTCCCCGACTCTCATCGGTCAGTCTTGGTAAAAGATTTTACATATAGACAGACATGTCTATAGATTTTAAAACATACGTATAGTTTGTTATTCTTTCCTTTCGTCCAGTATTTATCGAATTTATTGAGTGATTGCCCAAATTGAATTTCTTTATTTTAGATCTTAGAAATATCGATAACCTTTTACTGAGATTAATGCAATCAACGGATTACCTTCGCTATTTGAGGGCATGTCCGTCGATAATCTCAAGAAAACATTGAAAGAATAAATGAATAAATAAATAATAAATAATGCAGTTTAGTCCTCAGTTAATAACTAAGTCGATAGTTTTCTACCTGTGAAAATCCGGTCGCCAGTTAGAGACCAAATAAAAAGCTCATAGGACACGCCGCCTATCTTTAAACTCAGCAACACGTCACTGATCACAGTTTCCGGTAGGATTTCCTCAAGCCCAGTTACCCAAGCGTGTATGGCGTTCCATACAAAAACGAATCGAAGGCTAAGACTGGTCAAACCTGCAACGGGTTAAAGAAAGACTGCCACTTTGACGGGTCACTGGATTGGATCATTGGGGGCACAAAAAGCTGATATGATTTGGCGTTTTTTATAGGCTGGTAACCGTACTGCCTTATGGTACGGCCTTTTCTGAGTTATGTGCAATGCAAGAGCATGAGTGCATAACCACCTTATGAATCATATTCTTTTGCAGTACAGCATAGTTGTGTAACGGTTTACATAGCATTCATGAATTCATATTTTACTTATTATATATAAAAATATTGGTATTGCAAGCGTCCATAGGCTGCGGTGACTGCTTACCATCAGGCAGGCCGTAAGCTTGTATGCCACATTGGTAGTATAAAAAAAAAATACTCAGTAAAGGACGAGTCCTTTGGGCGTAAGGCACAGCTAATGCTCCCTTCTTTTAGCAACCTGATTTTACCTAAAGATGCACCAAATGCCGTGAATGTGGCTGTAGCGGCAGAAACATTTTTTCTTAAAGTGGTAATGCTCTTGCACTGTACATTAGTTGAATACTAACCGATGCTCTTACGGTGATAGAAAACATCGTGATAAAACCTGCACATTCAGGCGACTGAATGTGTAACCATGATCTAATCTGGTCAGGTTCCCCTGGTAGAAGTCACGGAGGTCAGATGTGATTACCTGATCTGCGAAATCCTGAATCATGGTCAAGGCGGACTCTGGGCCCTCATGCGCGAGAGCACAACCAGGAAATTAATGCCAAGATGATTTTTTTATTAATCGTACCGCCTGATGGTAAGCAGTTACCGCAGACTGTTGCCTTTTGACGTTGCTGCTTCTTGTCAGGTCGGCAGACGGCCTGTTTGCCATGATTCGACATCTGACCCCAGGTGGCGTTTTTAGATCGGCAATTACTTGATTAGCCTGTCCGCAGACCGGGGCGGTTTGGCGACGCTTAGGAGCAAGGTAGGTAGATAAGGCAGGTAGGTGATGGAAAATTAAATATGGACTCTGTATTTTGATGTATGTGCCCACGCTGGTTATGATGGATATAAAGGGTAGGAATACGTAGTGGATACTTTCTATCCGACATGTTAATCGGCTAATGTAGCCTACATTGCAACTGTAACTGACTTAGGCAGCTCTTAGCACTTTCTACAAGGTTGCATAGCATCGACATCGTTTGGTTTTGTCATATAAACAAGATTTTTTTTAAATGGTGCGTGTGTTGAGTTTTGTCCTACCAAAAAATTTCCACAGCAACCTACAATTTCATCTTTCACTTTTTGCTTCTCCAAATGTGTCAAAGTACAAAAATCAGGGATGCGAACTTCATCTCAACGCCATCAAGGACTGATATCGTATCTTAAAATGTGAATTCATAAATGCGCTTTGCGTGATTCATGATAATAAAACTATTCAATTATCTCATTTCCCTTTAACAAGAGAGGAAGAGAAATTTAGGTACCTACTTCATCATCTCTACACGACGTCCAATGCTGATCACAGACACTAAATATAGGTAGATAGGTACTTATATTCCTACATAAAAAAATTACACGTTATTCATCCCAAACTACAATAAACAGATTTCTCGCCTCGAAAAATTTGCCAAATCATTAATAATAATAATAATAATAAGTATTTATTTTTTCTCAGTCACATAGTTATACATTTCTTCATGCATAGGTTACAAAATTAAATATGCGAGTGAGAAACAGGAGCCCAAACTAGGTAATCCTGTGTGAAGGGTCTCCTGGCCCCTCCTCTCAGATCCATTGTATTTTGATGGCAAATAAATGTTTAGATAATACATAAAAATACCAAAAGGGACTATAAAATCTTAAATCTACTGTACCAACTATTACTTGACGTGATTGTTGTGCGCGCGCGAGCGGGTGTGTGTGACACTGCCTCAACGACAGAAATTAAATAAGGTTTTTTTTTATAACAGAGAGAGGTACACGAGCAAGCTGTTCATATGATCATACAATCAACGATCATACCCGTAACCGCAACCCCGAAGAGTTAAATGAGAAGAAAAAGAATGAGATCTAGTTCTCTGCTGGTGTCCACGCGTGGCTTCGAAAAAAAACGTTGCTCGCTCGCACGATTCGGGTGAGGAATGAGCTCCTAGCCGCAGTATTTTCTTTGGACTATAACATGGGATCGTTCAATTATATTAGAGGTCTCTTCAGAGTCGGGCAACGCATTAATAGAGCCCCTGGTGTTGCTGATGTCCATAGACGGCGGTGACCACTTTCCATCAGGTGGCCCGCTTGCATGTTTGCCTGCTGGTAAACAAAATATAATTACAATTTTACATTTTGTATCTGTATTTGTGTTCTTTGGTGTGCAAGTTGAAGTTTTGTTTTGTATTGTATTATTTTCATTTCCGTGCCCTCCACGCCGCGTCGCCAACCGCGCCGGTGTGTCCGCCGCCCCGGCTCGCTTCCCTATTTACGTCTTGCCCGGATAAGTTATCGAGTGGCACCGCGGCGTCGGCGGTAATTGATTAAGCGACGTTTTAATCACCAACGCCCTAGGACGCGAGGGGAAGGGACGTGTTTTTTTTCTGCTTTTCTTTTTTAAGGTTAAGCAACGTTGGGTGTCCGGAAACTGGATGGGTGACCGTTTCGTGGTTTAAGGCTGGTCGGAGTTCTGCAACGAGCTCGTCGCTCGTTGGGTGTGCCTACTAATGTCGGTGGCGAAGCGAGGTTGAAAAAGGTTTTCCGCTGGGACCCCGAAACCAGTCTCAAGTGTTTTGTGAAGTTTCGGGAGCCGTTTCGATTGACATCCCATGACGGGATATCATATCATAGGTCCCGAACGGATGGACCGACTTGGATGCGGATGCTCTATTTCAAAGGCCGGTTTAATCGAGACGGTTCTTAGCTTTGTTTCATTAAAATCGGTTCAGAAGTTTAGAAAATATTTAAATTTAAGTAAATATGGTCTGGGCTTATCCGACTTTTTTTTTCTTTTTTTTAATTCTTGTTTTTTACCTAGGCCAAAAATCAAATGGAATGACTATGGCAGCCTCAGTGTAATCCGACTTTAGGTTAGATTATTTATAGGAGAGGGAGACAAACAGGCAAACGGGCCGGCCACCTGATGGCAAGCGATCACCGCCTAAAGACCCGAAACACCCGGGAAGTCGCAAATGCGTTGGCCTTTGAGACAGGTGGAGACTCTACGAAGATTATCGTTGGGAAACACGTGTGCCGATGCTGCTCCTGCCTTAAAGGCAGGGAGTTGATGATTTGATGACGTGATTAGTGATGACGTCATGTTTTCATTACGTTTCACTAGGCAAGCTTTTGACTCTCTCATTTTATCCTGCCTGATGCAGCCTGAAATGGTCTTTTCACTCTGCCCTTAACTTTTTTTAATGTAGTACGGCAGACAAACAGGCAAGCGGGCCCCCTGATGAAAAGTGGTCACCGCCGCCTATGACACCTAAATAAACTGTTGACAAAATAAAATAATGTAGCTAAGCTACGTCACATATTGTTGTAGGTGTAGTCCCTTGTTGTAGTGCTGCATTTTAACTTGTCAGTTTCTAATAGATCTGATCCATTTCTGATTTTCAAAGTCTTTTTGTCTGTCACAGTGTAGGGTTTGTAGGCTTTGGATCGTAACTTTTCGATGTGCCCACAACACAATTCCGCCATCGCACCTCCCGCCGTGGGCTGGGTACCCATCCTCACTACGTAGACCCTCTGTTGGTCACGACGCGAAGGTTCGAAATAACGTTTCTCGCTCGTACAATTCGGATGTGGAATGAGCTCCCAGCCACAGTGTTTTCTTTGAACTATGACATGGGATTGTTCAAGGGGTATATTAGAGGTCTCTTCAGAGGCGGGCAACGCATTGGTGATGCCCCTGGTGTTGCTGATGTCCATAGGCAGCGGTGACCACTTTCCATCAGGTGGCCCGCTTGCCTGTTTTGATATTTTGACATTTTGAACGTTGCCTGGATTATTTATCTTCTAAATTATTATATAAGTTATTATTTTTTTGACATTGCATATTCTAAATTATCTAAAGCATTATTACTTTGACATTTCATATTCTAAATTATGATTATTCTGACATATTGTACTCTAAATTACTGCTCGCATTTTCTTCGCTTGTGATTAAATTTGTAATTTTGACATTTTAATTTTAGCAATAGATTGAATTTACTAATGTAGTTTGTAAGTCAAGAATGTTTCACTAACACCAATATGGACATTGTCTGAAATAAACCGATTTTATTATTATCTATTGTTTTTTTTATTTTCCCTATTCCTACCTACCTGTATTATACGTATTGTGAGTATATACAGTCGACAACCAAGTGAGAATCGTGCAAATTAACTAGTAGTAACACCTTTACGGTAGCGACTGGTGTCCGCCCACTTTACTTGGAAACAGCGGGCAAGGAAAATAGTTGATGCAGGCAACTGACACCTGTGGCTGTACGGTGTCCGGCTTAGCTTTCGTTCTAGTAAGCAATAGACAGTTTTACAACTAGATATACTAATAAAGCGGTTATTGTCACGTACTTTTAAATGTATGTTCCGGGGTTCTTGTCGCGTACCTTACACCCGGTAGACGGTACTTTAACTCAGAAACCGTCGGCGGCGGGGGCGGCGGTAGGGAGGGGGAGAGGGAGTGGTAGAAAACCCGGAATATGCTTTCAAAATATGTGATAATAACCGTGATAATTTAAAAACATTAGCCGTTGTTAGTTTCTCCGGTTGCATAACAGCCATTATATTTTTAATATTTTAAAAATTGTCATCAATAGCAACTACGGTTCCTTCAACTAAAAAAAACAAATTGTGTTAGGTATCCTTACTATACAAAAGTACTTCTATACAATGAATTTGAACTTTGTTGAATCATAATTGTTACACACAAAATGTGTGTACGTATAGGTTTTTTATATTTTTACTAGCGACCCATCCCGGCTTCACACGGGTTTTCTCGGCCTTTTTTTACTATAATATGCATGTATAAACATATATACCTTCCTGAAGAAATAGTCTAAATGATAGTGAAAACCGCATGAAAATTGGTTTAGTTCTTTTTGAGTTTATCGCGAACAGACAGACGCGGCGTGAGACTTTGTTATATAGTATGTAGTGACGGCCATCTCTCCGGATAATATTAATTAGTAATATCCCCAGTTTGAAACATATCCGCGAATTTTGTGCGCTTGCGCAGATTTCCTGACGATGTTTTATTTCTCACTAGGTTTAAAAAAATAAACATACGGAAAGCTCACGCCTGTGTTCCACAAGTGGGGTGGGCAGAGACTATGAACCGCCACTTTACTTTGTCCTGACACAACTCCCTAGCCTCGCATATATATACAACTCTTTTCATACATCTGCTTTTATTCTAAGCTAGTTTTAGCTATAAATGAATCTTTTTTCACACTTATTTATTTAGCTGTGCGATTCCAACATATAAACTTACGCAATTATAATATTAGTATATAACACTAGGCGGTCTCCCTCGGTTTTCGCCGGCGACGTTCAGACCGAAATGCTGCTTTTCCAATATCACTCGCGATCCAGTTCATTTTCCGGGGCATAAGCACACCCTATGACACGCAGAAAGAAGGTGGTGAAATAATTTTCAAAACCGATTCAGTAGGTAGGGGATAGGCGCGTTGAAACACACAAAAAAGGTCTGATAGGTACATATTCAGTATAGGTAGATACATTGACAAATAAAAAACTAAAAAAATATATAGGGAAAATATAAGTTTAAACGGGTGTATATTGTCCCACTTAGTTATTATTTGTTTAGTCCGTACGTATTGCTTCCGCAATATTATTTCCTATTGGCGGCTCAGAATAGTAATACAGATGCTACCTTTGACATCTGCATACAATATTTACATTACAGTATTGTATAATTATGTATATTTATGTTTATCTTGTTAACCTAAAGTAAGTAGGTAGGTATGTTTCGGGGATTTACCGTAGCACAAGATTGGTTGTTGCGTTAAGGCTATTTTTAAATAATCTATCGATATGAACTTCAATTTAAAAAAAATAATAATCACAAACGCAAAAGCGTGTTATGTTTACAAAATATGTCGTGCAGAACATAAAAGCAAGCCTCAAGATTAATGGGCGTCGTACATGGCGACAAATGGCAGTCCTAGCAGGACCGCAGGTAGGTACCTTCGTTAATCAGAGAAAGGGCAGCAGTATCTGCCAAGCGTGGAGTATATGGCAATATAATGGGGTAATACTATAGCCCAATAATATAGGTAATATATATCTGACAGCACTGTAGGACAGTTGACGAAATAGACAAGTTTACGAAGTAGAAAAGTTGACGAAATAGGCAAGTTGACGAAGTAAGACGAAGTGGGAAAGATGACGAAAAAGGAAAGTGCTTTTAGGCCTCATTGTGACAAGACGGTCCAGTTCTTAAAACTGAATCTAAATGTACGAACCGTACCTATATGCTACTAGCAACTCTACATCATCTAGTTAGACATCTTGAGAGCTGTGGTGGCAGAATGACGAGAGTTGGTCTTGTGAGCCGGTGGCCCAGGTTCAGATACCGATGCATCGCGTGTAAGCCCTCTTTAAGAATAGATCTCTAAGATCGCAGGGAGCTGATAGATGCAGGAGGCACAGAGCCGACCGGTGTGGTAGGAGCGGCCATTGCCCAGCAGTGGACGTCTTTCGGCCGTTATAACGATGTTGTGATGATGCAATAAAAATATATATAAAGACACAAGCGACTAAATGTGTACCCATCATCCAATCTGGTAAGGTTAGCCTGGTAGTATGGTCACGGAGGTCAGATGGCAGTCGCTCCACTGTAACGGCTTGATCTGGCGAATCTTGGATCATGGTCAAGGCGGACCCCGGGCCCTTGTGCGCGAAAGCACATTCGGGAAATTAACGCCAGGATGTTGATGATGATAATATATAAATAAAAAATTCTTTGATTAAAAATACTGCTTTAGTCCCTAACTTATAGAGTCAGAAACCTGATAATACTTGAAGATTTTTTATTTTGACATTTTATTAGTTCTATTAAAAGGTCTACTAAGTGTCCTTTTCTTTGACCGCTCCTATAGAAGCAACAGACGGCCTTGTCGCTTATAGAGATTTCTTTGAGGCAACTTATGAATATCACATGAAGATTCTAATGTTAGCATATTTTCGACTGCACGTCTGAAAACCCGTTGGAACCACTAGTGCCGCTATATTCTTTAAAGGAGCTAGTCTAGACTGCCCTAACTAACTACATTAAACCACAAAACATGTAATAAAGACTAGAAGCTGTACTGTGGTTTCTTCAAGGCCTATGATAGATACTTGTTATGATTCATTTCTTACATAATTGCTTATATGGAACAACAAAAATAGATGAAGTTGAGTTCACCAATAACAAAAATCCGATATGTGTATGATGACACCTATGGCGTCGGTGGCTAGCGGGTCGGCCTCGTAAGCGAGAGGTACCGAGTTCGACCCCAGTGCTGCCATGTACTAATAATATTCATCTTGGCGTTGATGTCCCGGCTGTGCTAACGCACGCGAGGGCCAGGGGTCAGCCTTGACCATGATCCAGGATTAGGCAGATCAAATAATTAAAGTTCAGCGACTGCCATCAAACATCCGCGACCCTGTTAACAGGTGAACCTGACCAGATTGCATCATGGTTACACGTCCAGACGCCTGCAAGAAAAGAATCAACCCGGAACCTTGGGATAAGTAACCGTGATCCAATCTGGTTAGGTTCCCCTGTTAACAGGGTCACGGAGGTCAGATGGCCGTCGCTCTACTACAATTACCTAATCTGGCAAATCCTGGACCATGGTCAAGACGGACAGTGGGCTCTAGGGCGAAGGCACAGCCGGGATAATGACGCGATTATGTTCTTTCACCAAAGGCACCACATACCTATTATTCTTTATACCACAAAGATGGCAAACAAGTATACGGCCCGCCTGATGCTTATTTATCATTTAAAAGTTATAAATAGACTAGT
This sequence comes from Blastobasis adustella, assembly GCA_907269095.1. Classification (NCBI taxonomy): domain Eukaryota; kingdom Metazoa; phylum Arthropoda; class Insecta; order Lepidoptera; family Blastobasidae; genus Blastobasis; species Blastobasis adustella. The sequence goes on from OU026132.1 coordinate 9,649,524, forward strand.
AATAGACAGATTTATAGATTATCGACCACAGAAATACCAAAGAATATGTATCATACCTTATCTGTCTATCAGGTTTCCAATCAGGAATCATGATTATTATGGCTCAAATCTTAGAAAAACACTTAGGCAAGTGTTGTAGAAAGGTTACCTTTTATAAAATTCCGGGCAAAATAAATCACAGAGTACAGAGAGATCTGTGCTAATATAACTAAATCAAAGAAAATGGCCGACCTGTCTCTATCATCTCTTTTTCTATGGGAATTATATAGTATTTAAGTTTATTCATTAAACTTTCCTATAGAAATGAACTAATAAGCTGAGAAACGTATATTTAATGCTAGTGAGAAATTATCATCATTCATAATTAATGATGAGAATCTTCAAATTTTAAATGTTATAAAGAATTCACTTACAAGCGAACTTCATCACTCTTGTACACTCATAGTCATAAAACTGTCCAAATGTTAAAAACAATGTAGACTGAATGTACCTTTGCACAGAACATCTGCCTGCAATGATATCAGATTTCCTAGGAAAGCCTGCTGATTCAGCAGGTATTTCCCGGAATTGTTTTTCACCCACATCAAGCATGTTGTGTTGCTCAATAATAAATAAATTTTCTAGTAAGTCATAAGAACAATAATAATTATTAATAATGTATGATTGTGGCATAATCTGAAGATTAAGGATTTAGTTTAAGTGCTTAACAGCTTTAAATTATTAGCTTCTCAGTTTGATACAGTGATATACGGACTGATAAAATAGTGTATTGAACACTAGTGTTCTCTGAATATGAATTATCAGTGATTGCTTATTTTTATATTGCTAAGGGTGCACAGTCAGACCAATAACGCGAATATGTTTGAGCTTAGCTGTAACTAGACCGCATGCTCAGAATCCCGTGGACCACGCACCAAACCAATGCTTCGATCCTAAAAGAACTTAACATCAAAGAGAGATTATCGTCGTCTGTGCAAATACAAATTCTCGTAGTTTTTCGGGCACATCAACCGTAATGAAGACTCCATGGAACGATTGGTGATGATCTCGTGGGCGCTCTCCAACATGGTGGACGGACCTCATCAAGTCTGTGACACACTCCACCATAAATGAAATCTTTCGGTCCGCCAAACACAGGTATACATGGCGTTGCGGCGAGGGCGGCGGTGGCGCAGGACTCGACCGACACATGACCCCGACCACTCTGTCAAGAGTGCACGACTAAGAAAAAGAAAAAGTAACTAGTTCCTTGTTATAGTACATCATTGCAATGCTTCTTAAACGCAGTAGCATTCGCGTCTTTCGCGCCTCGTGCAGCCGTCCAGGTTCGGTAAGCTACTTGTTTTAGGTTAAAAGCCTCGGCACAGGACGTATTGAACCATAGCTGGTTTCGTCATGACACGTACGGCACTGCGATGAAGCATCTCATCTCATTTCCAACAACGTCGTATCCTCGACAGCTAGAGATGGCTACGAATCGATTTATTTTTATATTAGACAAGACAGACATTTGACCGCCATCTCACCTGTTGGTAAGTGACGATGCGGCCTAAGATGAAGTATGCCCGTCTTGGAAGAGTCTATTCACTGTAGCCTTGAAGGCGTCCAGATTATATTGATCAGGGAACACACTCGCAGGCAACGCGTAACATTCCTAAGCCGTACGCATTATAAAGGTTGAGCCAAAGCGGTTCGTGCGGATAGCTGGAAGATCCACGACATAAGGATGAAGCGCTCGCCCGGATCGCGTATCCCGATGGCGGAAAGGGGCTGGCGGAATGAGGTCGTGCAAGATACGGATAGGACGCGTAAAACTCACGCAGTCAATCCCGATCTAATGCCTCTACGTGACCCCGGAGAACCAGGGCGTCGCGCGGAAAGTATTGACACCCCAGAATTCACCAAGAAGTGCAGATGAACCGGGAGCACTGACGGACACCTGGAAGCTTTTCGGGTGTGATCAGCAGTAGATACAGTAGAGAAGGTACGTGACAAGGTAACGGTAATGTACTCTAATAAGCTGTCGACTCCGGCGTTTCCGCTGTGAGACATCAGGATGCTCGTGCCCGAGTGTGGGCACAGTGATCAACGCGCCCATAGCATTGACAGGTCTCTGTCTTCTAAGCTACCTGATTGCGGCAGCAGATATCGTCCCTGACCAAAATGCATACTCCTGCGCGGGGTAGTAAAGTGTACAAGGCTGTATCATCATCACAGCCCATAACAGACTTAGGGCCTCTCCCACGAAAGGGAAAGTTATTGCCATACTCTCCACGCTTAGCAGGCTGGTTGGAGATCGCAGCGTTAAATTATAACAATGAAAAACGCTGCTGCCCATTTTACAGCCTACGGAGACTCTAGAAGTTTTGTCTGGGAAACATTAGTCGCCTTGTACGACACCGACGAGTGTAAGGGATTGGTGCTATTCTACTCTGCTGGACACCACACGGCCAAAGCTGTATAACGAAGGATAACGAATATGAAAAGGATAAGGCATGCTCCTCAATATTTTTCTTTGTTTTATGCTACTCATTGACAAACGAACAGACAGCCCCCTGTGATGGTAAGCGGTAACTGTCGCCTATAACATCTAGGATTCATGAATTTAGGTTGCGGATATCGACAATGCAGAACCGCAGGTGTGTTGCCACTGTGAGGACCAGGATGCAATGCTTCATGCCTGCCACTTCCCAAGTTACCTTATCCTTTCAAACCGCAACACAACAATGCAAGAATTGTAGCTGGGTGGCAGAAATAGTCTCACAAACTGATAGTTTAAATTTCCGCTGATTCCAAGATACTCTAAGTTTATATTGGATCTGTCTGAGTGTCAAACTGTCTCCTAGTTGGGTAATAATACTAAGTTAATATTGTATACCGTCAAGGGGTGCCCATCGGATCCACTCCGTGGATCAAGTGGGTGGTGTAAAATCCTTCTTCCTACATACTACTACAAATGTAAAAATTTGCATGTTTGTTTGTTAGCCAATAACACAAAGACGGCTCAATGGATTAAGATGAAATGTGACACACAGATAGTTTAAACCCTGGATTTACACATAGGCTACAATTTGTTGAAGTCCACGCGGACGAAGCCGCGGACGAAAGCTGGTTTATTTATTTATTTATTAGTTAATTTCACAGTTCTACATCAGTTCAATACAATAGAACAGTTTTTGTTTCCTCAACCTTTTCCACCAGTTTTTATCAAACAGCAGCAGCTTGTCGGCTACAAGTTGCCTGACTCGGTCCTAAAGAGTACATCAAGTAACGTGGTTATCTTTTAACCGGTTAAATCCTGGGAAATTGATAACAATAGAAAATCTATTGTTTGCCGATCCGATATCGAATTACTAGGAGGTGACAGTGTCAGGTTAGTCGACCTTAGTGCAAAATAGTTAGCCCAGCCTTGCTCTCTTCGGGTTATAGGCACAATAAGGCACATTTTTTAAAGGCATATTTTTTTTAACACAGTGGTGGCAAACAAGCTTACGGCCCCATATATGGGGAACTACTGCCAACTTTTTGCGATAGCTATATGACTTCATCTCACTCGCTCCTTTCGCGAGCGAGCGAGATGAAGTATGAAGGCTCTTACCATTCAAGTTATGAGCTCATTACACCTGGCTAAATTCAGTCGACTAAGTTCAGAAACAAAAAGCGAGTCAAAGTGGAATGTATTGCTCATGGAATAAGGTAGTTTTTTTTATCACGCCTTTTGGTAAGAGAAGCGATGCGTAACAATTATATAAGTGATACAAAAATGAACCCTATTTTTGAGCAATACACTCCACTTCGATTCGCGCTTACACTTTTTGCTTCTGAATTTAGATGACTGAATTTAGCTAAATGTAATAAGCGCATTAGACGATCCCAACCCTCGAATGTGTTAAGTTGTTAAAATGAGTTTTTAGAAGATGATAGAAATTTTATTATTCCATACTTTAACAAACAAAAAATGTCTCTATGTACGTACTTAACATACCTACCTAGAGATAAGAATTATAAAAATTATGACAATTAACACATAATCGAAGATGCACATTGTTGTGAATGTAAACATGTTCAGTGCGATTGATAAGCAAATAAGTTATAATATGACAATAAAAAATTTGATGACACCTTTATCAAGAATTATAGATGGTGATAAGGATTCAATTTAAGTGTCCTTGAAAAAAATATAGTCACAATTAGTTAATATTTTCGTTTTATTAGAATATATTGGAAGGTACGTGTGTGTATGAACCACAGACATAACAGACTAGACACAAATCACAAATATTCCCTGTTCCCTCTACAATGATTATAAATCCTGCTATCCCGTTTTTTCATCTATGGGAATACTTTGACGGAAAATTACGTGCGCAATGTTTTGAACGTTCGACATGTAGCTGCCGCTCCTAACGACCTGACGTCTCTTTTGAAACATCGGTGTAAATTTTATAATTTTCTAATAAAATTTAAATCAAACTATTTAAAAGATTGTAATTTTGTGTGTAATTTAGTGCACATTTATGTGAAAGCGCAAAATATGGAAATACACCTGGATTATCCATTCACCGGTAAGTAAACATTCGTGGTCGCGACGATCGGAAATCAATTTTAGAAAATGTGACAAAAATATGCATCGTAATAGTGTGAATTTGCAATAATTGAAATGCTTTACCTTAAAACAACATGCCATTGGAGATAGATTTAAAATTATTGGCAAATTGAGCAATATTTCGGTGTCTAAATAGGTACGAAAATATTTTGATGCTAACAGGGTCGGACTTAGTATTTATTGTGTAGAATTTTAATACTCAAATATTGTAAATAGCTATCCACAATTTTATATGTATTAGGGTTTCATACCAAAAATATACCTAGATGACATTTTAAATGTTCAGACATTTTTTGAAACAACGGATTATTCGCGTATTTACGTTTATTTACATAAATATTTGTTTTTCTAGGTTTCCTAAAGACCAGGCATGGTGATGTCTGGGTTGCAAATTTTAAGTGCTGCGTTGTAAACATTTTGAAGAACAAGATAATAATTAGATGCAAGTCCCTTCTGTCCTGGTGCACCAGCATTATATGAATTTTTACTGAAAATAAAGAATATGCTGCCTGTTTAATATATTAATGTACCTATCCTTTTAATATATATTTTTTTTCATGACTATGTCCTCTAGAAGGCATCATATTCAATTTGTGAAGTCACATAGGCCAACCTGTGAACAACGAAGATGCTTCTAACGATAAGTAAGTAGGTACCTATTTAGTTTAGAATTTAGGCAACAAATTAACATTAATACCGGTAAAAATCATAACCCATCTTTTTGCAAAAGCAAGCACTGCCGATTCACGGTATGTAGGATCAAGATAGAGATGGGACTCGAATCACATTTGATTCGAAGAATTCGAATCATGACGGTCAAAACTCGATTCGAATGAGATTTTATGTTGATTCGAATCATCGCTTGATTCGAACTGTCGAGTTGATTCGAATTTTTAAGCTGATTCGAATACACGATCTTCGATTCGAATATTTCATTGCGGAAAACTAACCTTATAGATGAGACAATATGGATTCCTTCGGATATTTTTCGTTTTCAACAAAGTTGAAACAAAGTTCTCGTGAAACGTTATTATAAGCTTAGTAAATTCACAAATAGATCTATCTAAGTATTCAAAAACGTATTTTATTTATTTATATCTATTCATATTTATTCGAATCATCATTTTAATCCGTATTGATTTGAATCATCAAAGCGATTCGAATTTATTCGAATCAAGGGTTAATTTCGAATCATGATTCGAATTTTTGCTCGATGATTCGAATATTAATTTTCGATTCGATTCCCATCACTAGATCGAGAGATCGAAAAGCCGGTGGTAGGTATCAGGGCGTGGGTTTCATTCACTAGACACCTTACCTTTTATTATAATGACAATATTAAATTATAAGGACAAGTTTAAAAAAATGGCAAAGTCGTCTAGAGCGAAATACAAGTCAGATTGTTTGTGTTCATTACGAGTAAAAAGTCTTAGAAAAATATGACTTATCTGCAGATGGGTTGCCTTGTTCCATCCCTGCATTTGCATTAGTGTGTGTGTTATAGAGATGTGTGACATTTTGTCTCGTATTTAAACTCGAAACTGCTTCTGTATATAAAATTATTTTTCTATGGTATAAACATTGATTACTAGTAACGCATTATTAACAATGCTTTTTTTTTCAGCATATATAAAATACATAATACAAAATAACCTCTTCTAATGCAAAATAAAATATATTCATATTTACATACATACTTCCTCGTAACTAGGTAGGGGAAGGGGGCCATGATGGAGTCATGAGCTAAGACGGGGCCACCCAAGTACACAAGAAACAAAACATTACGAATAAAAAGCAGCCAGCTATGTGAAAGATGGGCTCACAATAAGAATGCATATATCTGTGTGGATGATGAAAATGTTTATGAAATTCAGTTTGTGTTTATAGTGAAATAACTAGCGTATATCTCATTATCAAAGCCCCATTTTATTCCATAGTACAGAGCAAAATGGTTTTTCGCAAATTCCTGTTTAACCATTGATTACAGAAAAATGTGAAAAGTTGATTTCCAAAGTACTTAAGATGCCAAATTGTAACCAAATTAATAATAAAAAAAAAAATACATGTCATAAAAAATAAATTTTGTTATTTGTATTAGTTACCCCATCATGCCCCTCTTCCCCTAATACTTGTTGTTATTAACATCATAAAAACGTCAGTATTTGATGACATGTCAATGCACGTTTGGCCATATGATTAATCTGAATAGATCTCGATCAAAATATATTTAAAAAAGTTTTAATTTTAAAAAGTTACCACCAGATGAAATAGTGGGCAAATACCAGGCTAGACACATTAAAAATAATAATAATAATACTTTTCGAAATTGATACTTGCTAATCTGTGGTATATGTTTCGAAGTGCACAATTTTGGGTTAATTTTTTTAGTGACTTGTAAAATTAGACAAATTTTGTATTATAACAACATTTTACATCAACCCTGTATCTTCCTTTGCCTCATAAAATTGTTTAACAGTATTATTGTCACCATGATGAATCACAAAAACAAAACAATATTAGCGCTGGATAATGTAACTGTTCTAATGTATTATATCATCAGTACTATTTGACCATCATGAAGTAGCCATGCATTTAGCTGTTCATATTGTAAAACGCTGATTATTCATGGATAGGCCAGATCATATCATGAATTGGATATCACAATTTCCTATTTTATGAATGAAGTGATCAATTCTAATATCTGGTTACGACACATGCACTTATTAAAAAAGATGCAATTTGGCCATCAGAGATAATCAGATAAATAATTCTTTTTATCATTTGATAAAGCAAATATTTAGACAGATCAGTTAAAGAATAATTAATTATTAGATTTTAATCTTATTCCTACATCTACGTCAAACCACAACAGTGGTTTTCTTTACTCTCCATGTTTGGCGGACTTATTGTAGATAAATTTTGTTTTTTTGACATCATTGTTACATGGCAATCTGCTGTATCAACAATAAGCCACTTCTCTGAATGATTAAATTGACTCTCTCTCTTTCTTTTTTTAGTAAGAGCATCCAGTGACCTCTCCCTTCCTCAATTTTCTTACCTCTCAGATAGAGAGGGTATACTGTGTCTTCTCGGGCACTGATGGTGGACACTTACTGTGTCTTATAAATTATATGCCAACTCGTTGACATGTCTTAAGAGTTTGTCTTAGTATATCTTACTATATGTGGCCATTTCCTGCTGCACTGTTTTTATTCCTAGATCCATATGAATGCACTTGTTACTGATGTGGTATGGTATGTCTAGCATAGACCTTAATGTTCACTTTGAAAACTTTCCAGTATTTCAATATTGCTGGTATTGGATGTCCCCCACATCTGAATCCCATACACCCTTTGGGCTTCAGGATTGATTTACAGCAATCTTGCTTTCATTGGACCAGTATGATTTACTTCTAAGAAACCAGTTTATATTTCTTAGTCATAGTTGTTTACATATGAATGGAGATAAATTAAACAATCAATAAATAACCAATAATAAAAACATAACTTGCATAATATATGTAATTATAAAAGTTGCATATTTTTAGAGAAAAAGCGTATGGTTGCGATGTCGATTACCGCTGCATTGTACAGACTTAATAAGACCTGCCACACAAAAGACGATATTTCCAATCATACTAACTGGAGGCGCATCACAAGGCTATGTTATCCAGAGTAGACGCATCATGAAACCACAACCACTCTGTCGACTAACAAGGAAAGAATAAACCTGGATGTAGACTTTCACAAGGGGTGTTATTATATATCTCTGCATGTAATGTAGTGCGAGTGTGCTGCTTCAACTACTAATCTTAACTTGTATCCAGACATTACATACATTCATACATTTCACATCTCTGTCCTACAGGAGACTAGACATTGTAATTGCAATATTTAATTTCAATAAAATTTCTACTTTAAATGTTAGTTCAAAAGTAACTAGGTATGTAATTAAGGAAAATACTATTCATTTTTAACAACTATAGTAGGCATGCTTGTATTCAGAATGTATAGGTATTTGGTTTTAGTTACACTTGAGGATATTTTGTTCCGTTAGCATGATTTGTACTTTGTTCAGAAAAGCTATAATTCCAACTAGGGTAGTACAACCTTTCATCTCTATTGTAGAGCTAGGTGTTGTAAAATTATAATAATAAAACTTATTACCATACATAGACATATCTTGTTTTGGACTATCAATTTAGATTCATATGACTTATTGGAAAATCTATATAATTGGCATCTCAGTATGACACACTATGCTATTGAACTCACCAGCAGGCAGGCGTGGTGCTGTCCACTGTGTCCTGGTTGGCCTGCGAAGGAGACTCCGCTCCCCGCGCGCCGCCTGCCACCGAGGAAGCCGTGGTGCCTGCCACTCACAGCACTCTCATCGTCAGTCCAGCCCCACTGTATTATCTCGAACGCATAGACACCACGATCATTGTACCTGCAAAGCACCACACAACACTTTCGTACACACTTATACCGGGCCCCGATCGGGCTGGACCGCTCTCCGGGAGCGCCCGGGCGCCCCAACACCGATCGAGCGGGGTTTACCACTTGACAAGGTGTCAGGTGGTGCACTCGCGGACCGACGGCGGCGGGGTCGGCGAGCTACGCGCGCTGCTCGCGCCCAGCTGCGTTCACCGCGCGAACCTTCCCCGCACTGGCGCCCACCACTGATCACGCCCCGTATCACCGCACACCGATATATCCAACAGAAAAATGGCAACCTTCACTAGCGACCCGACTTATCACATCACCATACAAAACTGTAATATTTATAAACTTTCACGGGTTAATTATAGACCAGACGTTACTATTAACGTTTGAACATAAGTAAAAGATGAGAAAATAATATTTATAAATAGCTTGAGATTATTTTGATACAAATCTATATTGGTCTAACATTACTACATACACACCCCTGTTTCGGGTGGACTGGATCCTCTTCTTTTTGTACGGAATGTTTTTAACATACGAAAATTAGCACGGATTAGTTATTAGAACTACAATTTTATGACCTACACCCTGATAACTACAAAGACATTTTGTAGCAATGACAGCGATCCGTATCGGCTTCACAGAACCTATGAAAAAAATCAACATGTCGCCGCTGATACAAAAAGGTGTTTTATCATTGCAATTTCAGCTAAATCGAGAAAAGAGGCGTGGTCAACTCTAAATCGAGATATTTCAGGAAATACATCACTAGGGCTACATTCATTTTTGCAAAACTTTTATATCTAGATTCAGTTTTGGAATATAATATTTTGGAAAAGAAAAATTGTTGCAAAGCGGATAAAGCAAAAAAAATATAAATGTCACTGTTACTTTTGTCTTTATTTCTATTCAAAAGAATAAAAGAGATAAAACGTCTAGCTTTCAGCATTGAAGAGTGCAACATATACTATGGAATCGATTCAACCTTCGTGTAAACTTTCGTTTTTGTGTATGGCAATACTTTGAATGAATGAAATCAGCTGACGAACGAATAAAATTGAACTGTCAAGAATGAAAGGGATAAATAAATGTCAACCACGAACGAATGAAAACAAAACAGTTCAAAAGCGCCAAAAGCGCGAATTGAGTTGAGCGTAAGTTTTTGATTAATTTTGCAAAAATACAATAAGTAAATAGAAAATTGTAACAATGGCAAAGTATAGTAAAACACTTCTGCTAATAGCCTCTAAACTTGGCTTAAGTGAGGAAGAAAAAGTTCTAAGGTGAGTCTCAAAGTTATATAGCTGTGTTGTATTTTACTTTATCGTTATTAGATATTTATTAACATGATACTCGATATGTACATATTACTTGTAATATGTTAAACTACAGTGTAACATCTATGAACACATAAGGAACCTGCTTGGCTTATTTAAGCTCATAAAAATAAGATAACCCTACCAAATTCACAGCATCCCTTCGTTAGACTTTACCAATGCCAGTAATCAATGTACTCCGTCGTTTTTACATTAACAGCAAAGCCGCAGAGTTTGAACGTCTCTTACAAATGAAATCAACTGCGAATACCAATATTACAGACACAGGAAAGATTGTGGTTTGTTTGGATCTGGCTGCTGGTCTATGTGGAGTAGATTTCGACGTGGTATGTACCAAAATTTTGTTATAAATGTTTACCTACGATTTTCCATTGATGTGTAGGTTCAAGTCGCTAGTCAAAATGCTCGGCAATGTCAATCCATAGGACCTTCATTATACAAGCCCATTTGGGCACCTATTTTCTACATCTATCTCAAAATTCGTTTGAGCACCATGAAAATGTATAACAATCGAAAAACTTAAGTTTGTGTTTCCAAAAGGATACATATGGCACTTAATCTCTTAAACTCTTGGTTAGTAGTAGGTTCTAACAACAGTTTATGATAGAACAATGTTATGCATCATCATGTCCACTTATTAATTTGTAATGTGAGGGGTTGTCAGTTTAGTAGAAACATTATACTTTAATTATGTTACTTTTATTTTATTTGTTTATCTTGATCTTAGTCCTGAAAGTAAAAGAAGCTTGTAAATGCAGTAGTTTATCAACCATTTAATCAACAACATAATACTAATTCATGTAACATTAAACATTAAATCAAGGAAACCCTATATGCTTAATTGTAATAAGTGTTGTTTGTGGCACTTATCATGTCCACTTATTAATTACCTCAATTTAGTAGGGATTTTAAGTAACATTAAATCTGCTAAACCCTTTATGCCTATCTGGTACAACTGTTCTTTGTGGCAGTCCCTAAAGATTTGTCTACTCCTGAAATTACATTAACGATGTACTGAATTTGATTTGTAATTTTTCCAGAAAACTGCAATCAAATACTCAGGACTCAAAGGACCATCTTACTCAAATAGTAAGAAAGTGATAGAGAACCTTCTGGAGCTGGACAGTAATGCCCTCACTACATCAGTGTTGTGTGTAGCTCTGCAGTGCAGTGCTGTCCAAGACCTGGCTGACAGGATTCTGGACGAATATTGCAAGAGTAAAATGGTTAGCATTTTATATTACTTTGAGGACCTGTTTCACAACCTATTGATAAATTCCCAATTTTTTTTGTATTGCCTGAGAAGGCCCAAGCACGACGGTCCACCCATGGGTAGTGGCCACCTTAGCCCTTAAGATATCTTATTTCATAGATTTTGAGATATAAATTCTCTTGGTAGTATAAAACGAAAGATGAGGCATCTCACTCAACTATCAGTAGGTGGTGAAACAAGACCCAGAGGCATAACCACCTTGGAGTTGATGAAACAGGTTATTGATAACAGGATAGGATATGCTATTATTTGAATTTATTTCAGGAAATCGATCTGAACTTACCCCAGTATGTTTGTATGGCTGTCCATCAAGCTTGCAGGTAATTATTGTATAAACACAATATTATTATAACTTATTATTGAAAGAAAGAAAGAAAAGACCTTTATTACACATAGCACACCACAACACATTGACAGTTACATAATTGACAAAGGAACATTACAAATTAAAACATTTAAAACAATGAGTAGCCTCCCGTGAAACTGTTTATCATGAGTATTTTTTTGTTATTTCATAACTTTCATCAAATTTAATCAACCCATTAACATGTTTATTGCGAACCTCACAATTTTATGTGACTGGGTTAACACAATATGGCTGTCCATGAGAAATGTGTTCATAATATGGTTGTTCATAAGAACTGCTACTAACTTCTGGCCCTCTCTTAACACCCCAAAGAATGTGTTAAAAATGTATACTAATATTATACTTTATAAAAAAATCAAGAAAAATAGAACAATCAATATCAACAAACTTTTTACAGAATCAAAAAAGTCAAAGTACCTAAGAGCAAAATCATTGAAAAGTCGCGTTTGAAACCGGCACAGTGGAGCAAGCTGGATGCTGATTGGACAAAGTTTGTTGATAAATGTTTCGCAGTAACAAAGAAGAAAGGGCGACCAACTAAGAATATGGTTGAATCAAGTAAGGAGCTTTTTTATTTTCATCATCATCGTCATCATCATCATAATCATCATCTTGGTGTGCACTCCCGCGCAACACGCGACGCCAGGGGTCCGAGCAGGTTTTTTATTTTATTTGATACTATACTAATATTGTGAAGAAAAAAGGTTTTATTGTTTGTGTTTGTTTGTAATGGATAAGCTCAAAGACTACTTAGCCGATTTAAAAAATTCTTACACCTATAGAAAGCTACGTTATTAGCAAGTAACATAGGCTATAGCGATTCCCTAGATTAGTGGGAACTACCCACGGAAACAGGTCCGGAACGCAGAAATCGAATTTTACGCAGATGAAGCTTGTGGATGTCCTACAGCTAAAATTATTGTTATTTTTATGTTACTCGGAAGACAAACAAACAAGCGAGCCACCTGATGGGAAGTATCCACCGCTGCCTATAGACATTAGCAACGCCAGGGGTATTGCCAATGCATTGCCCACCTCTATAACACGAACCTGACCTGACGAGGCTGTTCCTAGACAGGCATGCTCCATCGGCCGCATCGTCAAATGATGATACAACATAGGTACTAAGCAAATAAGCCACACTGGTAAGTAATAAAAAAGCAAATAAGCCACACACAAATAAGTCACTGGCCATCCAACAAGTAGTTATCAACAAAAATATCAATATAAATAATTCAGGAATAATACCACCAGGTACCAGGTATTAAACTCGAACTCAACATTTCTTTATTGAGTAGGACATCAAATATCTCTTTAAATCGTCATAAAGGGAGGGGTATGATAGTAGGAAGGAAACATACAATAATATGTTGGCCGCCCCAGGGCCGGAGGACACCCACCCCATACCGATAGGCTGTTCCTAGACAGGCATGCTCCATCTTCGGCCGCATCGTCACTTACCACCAGGTGAAATGGCGGTCAAATGCCTGGATAATCTAAACATAAAAAAAAACGATAACGGCCGGAACGTGTCCGACAGTGCCAGATAGAGCCGGGCAGAGCCTTACAATGCCAGCCAGAGCCGGACCGCTACCTATCTTACAGAAAGTGTTCAGGCATTCGAGCATGAGACTAGAGGTGTATAACAACGCAGAACGCATGAACACTTTCACATACAGTTAAACAGAGATGGACAGAGATGCAAAAAATACAATGTGCAGAATTAGCACGCTGAGTGGCAGTGGGCCGGGCCATACTGCCAAAGAACTGACAACTGCTGTACAGCTGACAGCTGGAGTAGACGAGTTCTAAGTGGAGATTGCCACTCGGAAATTGCGATGTAGGATGCCCTTTGACCAGGTGGAGTAACGAATTAGGAAAGGCTTTAGATGGATGCGACAAGCCGTGACTATCGTCGGAGGGTGCGGTGGCTGTGATAAAACCCACCCATGTGGGTGGGGGGACCCACGCCGCTCTTGCACTCATCCGCTACCTACGACATACATACAAAATCGTCCATCCATCTCGTCCGACGTCTCCGACGTTGTGACAATAACCTAATTTCACAGTACTTATAAATGTATTCATTTTGTGCAGTTGAGGAAACAATGGAAGTGGACTTACTGTCAGAGAAAGAAGATCAAGCGTCAGAAATCAAAATAGAACAGTATCAAGATTGGAGACGTCGCATTCTAGCATCAGCTTACAAAGACCTTGAAAAACTGAAAGAAGAGGGAAACATACAACAGGATACGAAACAGAAAGAGACGAAAGACAAAGTGACACACATGTCCCCCAGGATAGTGATGGACAGATTGCAGAATGCCGTATGTGAAAAGGAGATAGAAGATAAGTGGTCTCCAAGGAAGTCACCTAGAAAGACACCGCAGAAGTATGAGCCATACAAAAGTCCAGTTAAAGGCAAAGGTGTAAGACTTCTGTTCCCTTTGAACAAAATTGGGATTCCCGCCAAGAAATGACTTTAATTCATATTATGCGCTTATTCATTTTTAATTACATTAATTCAGTCGTCTAAATTCTGCTTCTGAATTTAGACAAATGAAATAATGATGCAAAGCGTGAGCGCAAATAAAAGTGGAATGTATTGCTTATGTCCATTTTTGTACCACGCCTTTTGAAAAGCGGAGCGACGCGTAATATATGTATGTGATACCTTATTCTATGAGCTATACAATCCACTTTGATTTCCTTTGTCGCTTTTTGCTTCTGAATTGAAATGACTGAATTTAGCCAATAAGCGCATTAATCTGTTTTTATTTTTTAAATACACATGTTGGCCGTAAATAATGCACATCGGCTAGTTCGCCTTCGTAGAGCGTCGTCTCTGTCGCACGCGTTAGAATAAAAATGGCGCCGAATCTACGGTGTGCAATTTCAGCCGACATTTGTATTGAGAAAAGTTGAAATGTATTTTTATATAAATTTTTATATGTAGGTACCTGCTCATCAGATTCGAAGAGACAATAATGATGTTGTTTGTTAGTTCGTAATTGTTTTTAAAGTTTGACAAAGGAAGATAATGAAAAGAATTTCTCAATCAATATAACTGAAGCTAGTTTTTAGTGTAGTTTTAAAAAACTGTTTTTTAACTTTAGGCTGAGCCTGTTCCTGATATATATATTAAGAATAACGAAGTCTTTCATTTGCACTATGACAAGGGGTTCTTCTACAGGTGCCTCATCGCCCGGCACCGCATCCGTTACCTTTAGGTTGCAGATGTCCTGGACGACGGTAGCCGCTTTCCATCAGGTGTGTCGTCCGTCCACCTCCCTAGGCAATAAATAAAAAAAAGAATTAAATTGTACACATTTTTAACATATTATTTTACGTATGTGAGTTAAAATGAGTTACACACATACATACTGAATAAGAGACAGTGAGTTTTAATAATATAAAAAAAAAGTATTACACTACCTTATTTATGTTTCATTACTTAATGACACTAACTAATAAGCCCTCGTTCACCCAGTCTACTTAGCGCTAGCTACTCCGTATGGCCATGCCTAGATTTCACTCAATGGCTCAATAACAATGGCAACAAAATTCACTCTAATAATTGTAATCCTCACCGTAATATACTCCCAAGATATCAAAATCATACAAGCTGATGACCCAGATGCTATAGAGGAAGACAAAAACTATGGAGCAAAAACTATGGAGGTTCGCTTCGACAATCCCGCGCGCCCGAGTCAAGCCTATCCTATGTACTTAGGATACTTATTTATGTTCACTATACTTCTGCTAGGCGTGATAGTGAGGGCGGTGATGCTCTGGACGAGTCACTGCATTCCTTACCGGGTGATAATGTTCGCTTTGGGCGGAGTCTGTGGGTACTGCGCCAACGCCTATCCGGACTTCAAGCCAGTGGTCCAAGTGTGCTACCTGGAGGTCGACATCCTTCTCCTGACATACCTCCCCATTATAGTCTTCAACACATCGTACAACGTCGACGCCCACTCTTTCTGGAAGAGCTTCCCTCAAGTGCTGTTAGTTGGCGTGCCAGGGGTTGTGCTGACGGCTATCGTGGCAAGCTTCATGGCATATTACCTCATTGGACCGCAATGGAACGCTCCCACCTCCATACTCTTCGGCCTCGTTTGCACGCCGGTCTACCCAATGGAAGTGGTGAGACTGATCAAGGAAATGTCCAAAGGGAAATATCTAGCCGTCATACTGTTAGGGGAGAACCTGATCGGCGACGCCACCTGCATGATTGGGTTCACACTAGTGTTCGGATACTTGGTCATGGCTGTCACAGAAGCGTCGCAGATCATTATATTTCTGCTGAGATACGTTTGCGGTGGCCTCCTTCTAGGCATGGTCATGGGCTACCTCACCGCCACCATTCTATCCTTGACGTATTATGACATAGTGTGCGCGATAACGGTGACCTTAGCTGGAGCTTACTTGACGTACTACATGGGTGAGAAGTTTCTGTACGTCTCCGGCATGCTGGGGACTGTGGTGGCCGGGCTGATAATCAGCAGGCGGAAGAATACAGTGGCCGGAGACATAGAGCAGGCTATGAACCAGTTCTGGACTATACTGACGCACGCTGCGAACACCCTGCTCTTCACTATGGTGGGTGTGGTGATATTCGATAAAGTGAGCTACATAATTGATGCACAGCAAGTGGCAATTGTATTCGTGACGTACACTACTGTGTACTTTTCGAGGCTGATAATATTTTTCGCGATGATGCCGATATTGAAACGTGTGGGGTACGGGATGACTTGGCAGCATTGCCTGGTGTGCGTGTGGGGCGGGCTCAGGGGACCCCTGTCCTTGTGCCTGGCCCTCATTGTGCTGCAAACGCCGTCCATGACCAGAGCTGGCGAGGTAAGAGTTAGAAATATATTTATGTGTTACGGTTCTAGATTTGTGACTGCGACAGTAACTGGATTGATCTTGGATTAAATCGTATAAACGATGTAGCATTACTGATTACATTTGTAGTGTCTTAGGCGCTGTCCTATTTGGCAACGGTTGTTCAACCATGGTCGTATGAAGGTCGTCGCCCGACCAATAGGAGACCTCAAAACCGTCCGTCACCACCAACGTCAACGTGGATCGTTGCCAATTAGGAAAGCGCCTTAGAGTTTATTTAAGTTTTTCAGTTCGCTTTAAACAGGAAAGCCTTTACTAGGTAGATACATAAATTTGTATATTTTATTTAAATTTACTTTTATTCGCGACCAATTTAATAAAGACGATCATATTTTGACAAACCGTTTAACAGATGTTATGCTAATAAAGCAGCAAGCTAATTAATATCGTTTTTTCATTAAAATCTTTACTACAGTATTTAAACACAACAAACCACAATAAATAGTTAATTAAACAAATAAGTTTTTTTTTTGGTTTTCGTATTATTTTTAACTTTGTCTTGTGGCAATAAATATTCAAATTCTTATTCATAAACTACCTTGTTCTCGGCTGACATATCACACCTCTTATAACAATATACTTCCAGATCTTCATACTGCAAACGGCAGGACTTGTGCTCCTATCTCTCCTGATCAATGCTACCACCATGATGACAGTCTTAAAGATGTTGGGTCTCAGCGAGATATCATTGGCGAAAAAGGCGAACATGACCAACTGCGTCAAACGCATCATGCTGACGAGGGATCGTTGCATCTCCATGCTGAAAATGGACAAGTTCTTGGCTGATGCGAATTGGGACTTGGTGCAGAATGGTTGGTTAGATGATCTTCTTGTTTTTTTTAGACCAGTAAGGTGGCAAACAAGCTTAGGTACGATCCGCCTGATGGTAAGGAGTCACCGCAGCCTATGGACGATTGCAATACCAGGGGCATCACCCACGCGCTGGGAGTTATTAGCGGACATGTGCAGTACCAGGGGTCGGGTCACTTTGTATTGCTGAGCCCATAGAAACTTTTTTTTCGCAATTGTCGGACCTTTTATTGCCTAGGGATTTCTAACCAGGACCAATGACGATGAGTGACACCTCGTTGAATAGGTATTTCAATGTAGATTACTATGACTCCAATTATTTGTACTTTCGGAGTTATACCTGTTTCTCAAATTGCCCTTAACATAAATATTTAAAAAATCATCGTGGCGTTGAATGTCCCGGTTGGGCCGAGTGCCGGTGATGCGCGAGGCATAAGGGCCGGGGGTCAGCCTTGATAATTACAGTGGAGCGACTGCCATCTGACCTCCGTGACCCTGCTGCCAGGTGAACCTGACTAGAAAGGACCATGGTTACACATTCAGTCACATGATTATACAGGTTTCATCACGATGTTTTCTCTCACCGTAAGAGCATCGGTTAGTAGTCCCAGTGCCGCCATATACCAAAAAGTTATAGGTACCTGGGGTTCGAACTCGGTACCTCTGGCTTAGGAGTCGGACCCGCTAACTGTTGGCCACCTAACTCTTAACCTAACTGATGAGGTTATTACGTTTAATTGCCCACTTGATACGGGCGTTATATACACTGACCGGTCATTGTTCATAGTGACCGGACTTCTCGAGTTGCCCGGAACATATATAGGTCATTATCATTATCGTCCTAGCGTTTATCACGGCCTCTGTCAGGGTCCGCTTTCCTACCCATTCTTCTCCATTTCGCCCGGACTTCGGCACCCTCGCTTTGTAAGCTGTTGACTCTTGCATCCAACGCAGCATCAATTCATCGCTTCTTGGGTCGCCCACGGGATCTCTTTCTTGAGACCGGCAGGTTCAGGCACCTATTTCCCACGTATCCCTGGGCTTACACAACACGTGACCAAACCAGCGCAGGCGAGCCTCCTCGATCTTGTTTGCGATATCCCTCACGCCAAGGCTGCCACGGATATACTCGTTACGTACTCGATCGAGCCTCGTAACTCCGGTCCGGAACATACATAGGTATATAAATGAAATCTACCCCCCAGGTACGACGATAAAGCACCCATACCAGCTGCAGATGGGCAGGAACATAGATGACGAGGAGGAGGACGAAGACGCGTACATGGGCTACCGGTACACCACGTGCCCGGACTGCGAGAGGGAGATACCGAACGAGCCCACCAAGAAAGAGTTGGCTGAGATGATGAGGTGAGGGATTCAGCACTTACAGTCTTCTTCATAGAGTCAATTTTCGAGAACAAGTCATCGATTAGTTGTGAACCGCTCGCAACTACGTAAGCGCTCGCGTGCGCTACCCATCTCTTTCACAGTCGTGGTAGGTTGCTAGAGATTGGTAAGACGGGCATTAGAAGGCGAACGCTCACTGAGATGTCGCGCAGACCTCGTTCGCCCAGTAGTTGGCTACAGCAACTGCGTTATCAATCACCAAGAGAAACCTCCCTAGTGCAAGTGATAGGACAAAGAGGACAAGAAAGCAGATGCGCCATAGACTGAGATGGATCTCCACAGTCGCATCGCTGCGCCTGATCGATGAAACCCCATGTAACCACAGATTTTGTGCAGCGGCCAACCTCGTAAACGGTATAGTGACTTTCATGTTGACTACTGCAGTTTGTGTCCTGGTGGAGGACTTTTAGCACTTACAGTACGGTTGGTTCACCAGTTCAAGGTAGCTCAACTGGCTATGGAATCAAGCTTATTTTGATTTCCGTTGGAGAGGCCTATGTCCAGCAGTGGATAAGTATAGGCTGATGATATAAAACCTTTTTACACTTACTATGATTTTTACACACCTCTCTCACTTCTTCCATACTCATCAATGTGACCTTTCTTTAAAATATCATTGACTTGATCATGATAAATTCGTCTCAGTCTTCCCCTTCCGACCATTTCATTCACTCCGGCCATTTCAAAACTCTTCTTATCTCTTTCTCTTTTCTACTGTTTTTTTTTTTTTTTTTTTTTTTTGAAAGATAGGCTCTTCAAGGCTTTCCAGACCCAGTATCACTGCGACCATTCCTGATCTATTGTGATCGCCTCTTTCTACAATTCAGTACTAATTCCTATAGCTTCTATGAACTGTAATAGTTTCTTAGTACTGATTTCGTGCACCTCATCGGGTAGTAGTTGGTGTTTACCCAGATGGATGCTGCGTTTGCGCACCAGGGCCTCACATTTGCAGATCAGGTGGAGAGGCGTTTCGTCCTCCTCCTTGCAGAATCTACAGTCCTTGGTTCTGCTGATCTTCAAATTATACATGTGTTTGTTCAGCCCACAGTGGCCAGTCAGTGCCCTTGTTAGGATACGCAAGTTATTCCTACTAAGTAGTAACAGTTCTTTGGCATGCCGCCTATTATAGGGTTTGACTAATGCCTTAGAATGTGTTAGGCCTGGCTGATTTTTCCAGTGCTCTAATGATTGTTCTTTGAAATTTATATAAAGGGTCAATTTTGCAAGGCTATTTGGTATGCCACAGAATGGTTCTGGACCATATGTCGCAATTGTGCTACCAGCCTTCGCGAGTTCGTCCGCAATTTCATTGCCTTCGATCCCTTCATGCCCTGGGACCCAGCGCAAGATCACTTGGTTTTTCTCACCCAAGGAATTGAGGACCTTCACGCAGTTTAGCACCAATCTTGAACTCACAGAGTCTGATGAGAGGGCCAATAGAGCTGCTTGACTGTCTGAGTGTATATAAATACAATGGTTCATGTATATCTTTTTGAGGTTTATGTCCGCACATTCTAAAATAGCGTACACCTCGGCCTGAAATATGGAGGTGTATTTGCCCAAGTTTAGGAATTTCTTGACCTTGGGCCGCTCTCCGTATATTCCACACCCTACATGAGCACCTGATTTGGTGCTGATCAGGCTTCCATTTTTCCAGTATACTTGGCTTTTAAGCCAGTCATCTCTGGATAAAAGTTCCACAGAGTATCGTTTCGGGAAGCTGCTCTGTTTTGTCATAGAGTCAGTGTACATACTCAGTATGTTGCTGCCCATAACAGTGTCCTGGAACGATCTCAGTGACTTTGAGAGCCAGTTTCCTTCTCCCTGGGTGGTTAGCCTGTATATGCTGTTTACCGCCACCATCTCTACATGCAGGTGTAGGGGCGGGATATCCAGCATTGCATTCAGGGCCTCACCAGGTGAGGTTGACATAGCTCCTGTGACCAAGAGACACGCAATTCTTTGCATGCCGCTTAGTTTAATTGTAGCAGTTTCCTGGCTGGCTTTCCTGTGCCACACTGCGGCGGCATATGTTATTATGGGCCTTACGACCGTCTTATAAAGCCATAGGGTGTTTTTAGGAGATAACCCCCACCGTTGTCCTGCCAGTCAGCTACATATTCCCAAGGCTGTTTTAGCCTTGTTCAGTATTCCGATTATATGGCTGTTCCAAGTAAGTTTTTGGTCCAATATTACACCTAGGTGCTTGACCTCCTTGGAGAATTCAATAGTTTGGCCATTCAATCGTGGTTTGACTAAATTGTCAAGTTGCCTTTTGTTGGTAAATGGTACAACCACTGTTTGATGCGTTGATGGACAGCTCGTTGTCCTTGCACCACTTATCAACAATATTTAATGCTCGTTGCATAACGTATGACAGCATACTTTGACAGAAACCTCGGACGATTATCACCAGGTCATCAGCAAATCCCTGCGTGTCTATCCTAAGCTCCGCCATTTTATACAAGAGCTGATCCACTGCCAGGGTCCAAAGTAGTGGAGATAAGACCCCCCCCTGGGGGCAACCCCTGGTAGTGAATAATTCAAGTGAGGTTTCATATAGGGTTACCTTCACTTTCCGGTTTGAGAGCATCGCTTCGACCCACTTCACCGTCGCACGGTCAACATTTTTCTCAGTGAGACCTCGAACTAGTGTCCTTATAGGGGTGTTGTCAAATGCGCCCTCAATGTCTAAGAATGCACAAAGTGCAATTCGTGCACCTCACCGGCCCCTGGGTCGCCATTACTTCCCTCTTTGTGAAAGGGAGTACGAGGGCTTGGTTTTTCCCCTTCCCTTCTGCGGATTGAAAAATCCACGTCCGGAATGGGTTCCACCCTGACCTCTCCCCCTTGTGCTTCCTCTACCTCTATTCCTTTCCCCTCCCCTGGCAGAAAAGTTCAAGCGAGGTCGTGCTCCCGAGGGGATCGATCCTCCTTGCTGCCCGGTGTTTGGGGCCATGCCGCCCGTCGCAGGGACCTGCGTCGCCTTAGCCTGTCCCCTGTCAGCCAACTTAAGAGGGGGTCGTTTTCCCTGAGGGATCGAACCTCCTTGCTTTTTGGGTTTTTCGGCGGTGACAGTCGCAGGAGCCTGCGTGACGTCTGAGGTAGAGGTGCCTGGTTGAACAGGGGTCTCTTTGGCTGGGTCGCCCTTGATTTTGAAGACAATGCTTCTAAAACCAATTGCGGCTTTGCCTTGCCTCCCTTTCAGGGTCTCCACAGAGGGATCATCCACCGCGAAGGTTGCAATAATGCCCCCTTCCTCCCCCCTGCTATGGAGAACCTTCCAGAGCTGCGTGTTTAGGCCCCTGTTCTGCGTGCCCAGCAATGTTATCGCTTCGTCTATTGACGTAGCGTCTATGCTGGGTATGAAGGCGGTAACCACCGCTGGCTTTGGCAGTTCGCTCTCTGATAACACAGATAGCTTTGCCTCTGGCCAGGGTTTAACGCTAGGTACCGCCCTCATAAGCCAGTGCTTACTGGCTTCATCCTCGCAAACAACCAGGATCCATCCTGGTCTTTGCGAAAATGAGGTGAACCTGGGCCCCTCTCCCCTGTTTTCCTTAAAGATAAGGTCAACAAGGGCGCGGCGCACAAGGCCCGTCTGCTCCTCGGTTAGTGGATTTTCCCCACGAATCCCGACCCTGACTGAACCGGCCACTTCGCTGAAGGTAGGCTTTGCTCTTACCTCCTGCGCGGTCTTAGGGTTCTTTTTCAGTCGGTCTTTCGGTGATTCCTCCTCTGATCGAGTGCGTTTTAACGACTTCGCCTCAGGGAGATCGGGGAGTAACCGAGGAATCTCTTTCCAATGCTGTCGGCAGAGGACTAGGGCTTCTTTGAGACCCACATCCATCTCCCTCAGCCTTCGGAAACGCTTTCGCGCTGCCCCAGAAAGCCTGTGTTGGCTCCCTGGGATGATGCTGTCGGAGGCCGACGTCCCTACCGTATCTGTGACATTACTGCCCCCATCTACGTCAGGTAGCGCCCTCTCGGCTACATCATCTAATCTGGGCGTTGGGGAGGCCAAAAGCTCTCCTTCCGCACCAGAATCAATCTCCACCACTTCCATGGTAGAGAAAACTGGACTTTTTTGGTTTTTTTGGTTAACATTACTCATGTAAGTCCCACGAATAGCTAGGGAACTAAAGGTCACCTCCGGCAGAGCCCCGCTTGTCGGAGTAAGGGCACAACTTTCCTCCGAGGAGCCCAGGTATCGGAGGTGCACCGTTAAAGGCCGGACATCCCTCCGGCCACGCAGCCCTCGGCACGGTTCGCGTTACACCTTGGCTTGGGACCAGTCTCCTCGCGCTCGACTAGCAAGAACCCCGCAGCGCAGCACACCAATACTGTTGCATTGGTGCACCGCGCTGCCGGATAGTTACTAATCGACCCCCAGGGCGCACCGGCGTGCCGCTTGCGTTCCAGCAGGAATTTCCGGGGAATTTCCCAACTGGACTACAAACGGCTACGCACACGTGGAGGTGGACTGATGGCGCGCCCCCTAATTTTTCTACTGTTACCACCCAGGGAAGCGAACCAGCGAGTCCTGAAGGCTATGAAGATCTCCTACTGGCGGCAGTACGAGCACGGTAAGATCAGCAAGGACGGAGTCAGGACCTTGGTGCAAGCGGTGGAGGTGGCTGCGGACTCTGAAGATGGGAAGGTGAACCTGGAGCTTCTTGGGACGCTTTGGAAGCCAAAGGTCAGTTTAGTAGTATAAAAGACAGAATATGATATTTTTATTATCGTGACCGTAATTTTTCTGTATTCACCCCTTTTGTAGGTGAATCAAGGTTGTCATTTATATTTTGCTATTATTTAGACATAGAGCATAGATGGAGCCACGACTTATAGAGAATATACACTGTCACTTTGTCACAACTCTATACAAATGACTCAATGTCATACAAAAAGCTAGAATTTTAAGATGACCAAGACCACTAAATTTGACAATTGGGTATGGAGAAGTATTTGACAAATTGTAGACGTCCCTTTTGGGCAAGTTATATGCGCAATGAAACAAGAAACAAAATATAAATTTCAACTGTCAGAAGGCTCCTTCTATGCCTCTATGTCAAAATGTTTTGTTTAGTTCCTCTAGATTTGACAGAGATCTATCACTTAAGACTAGGACTTATTGTTGATATTGACATGACAATTCAAAATGGTGTCACTTAGTTCCACTATTGGCCACCGAATCAGATAAGTTTGTGGCTCTCTAATATGAATCGTAATCATCATCACAGCCCATAACAGTACTGCAGGACTAAGGACCTCCCCCACGAAAGAGAGGTAATTGTCATAATCTCCATACTTGGCCGTAGGGTTGAAGATCGCAGTGTTATAAATATAACAATGGAAAACGCTGCTACCCATTTTCCAGCCTACGGAGACTAGATGTTATGCCTCGAAAACATTAGTCGCCTTGTACGACACCCACGAGTGTAATGGGTTGGTGCTATTATACTCTGCCGGACACCACACGGCCGAGTCATAATGTGAAACGCTAATATGGCCTTTTTAGACCCCCTGACATCACAAACCCCAGCATTACCAACACCTCCTATTCCAGAAACACGCAATCTGGCTGCGTCGCAAACTGGTAAAGATCATGTCACCAGAAGCGAACAGCGCGCAGCTACCCCGAACAAAATGCAGGCAGAAGTGCTACCGCCTAATCAGCAGCATATGGTTCGAGATGTTCATTTACCTGGTGATCCTCGCCAACACGCCTGTCATACTCTGCGAGGTGCTGATACAGCAGCCTGTGAAGTCAAGTATCGTTTACATCATCAAGGCACTTAACTTGTAAGTGCTTTTTTAATATCCTTTTCGGCCGTTTATAGAACCGGAGTTTCGGAAGTACTTCCGTTCGAGGCTTTTTATTCACTTGTATGGAACTGGATACTATATGGCACCAGTTAAGTGGTAACGTGCTTGGGAGATCGATAACAGAAGTTAAGCAACGCCGTTGCTGGTGGGATGGGTGACCGTTTCGTACTTAGAGGTAGTCATCTTACTCACTTATTACTGTAACTCATAACTAACCAATGGCTATAGTGAAAACAAAACAGGACCATGAGACAGTTTGAACAGTCGTGGGAGTATAAATAAATAAATAAATAAATAAATATTACTAAGACAACGAGAGACGCAGCGTGGGTAGGCCTAATGTGGACCGACGACCTGGTAAAGATCGCAGGTACTAGCTGGACGCGGAAGGCACGGGACCGACCTTTGTGGAGATCTCTGGGAGATGCCCAGCATTGGGCGAGGGAGGTATTACGCACCATAAATGTAGACAAAAGTTAGCAGTAGAGCTTACTGAATGGCCAAGTATTGTATAAGTAAGCCATGATTTTGTAATAATCACCGCAACTTCAGCGCGGAACTTCGGTACGGGCTTTCTTTATGTAACAAGGAAACAAACGAGCAAGCGGGGCACCTGATGGAGAGTGACACCGTCGCTCATAGACGTTTCTTGAAGGTTTCAATATCGTAAGGGTCTGGAAACACCGCTGTGGGAAGCTCGTTCCGTGCTGTGGTCGTAGAAGACAGAAAATTTCGTGAAAATCATACGCCCTGGCCTCATTCTCTGAACATGTTGCAGGTTCTTCTACATTATATACCTTTTGGAAATGGTGTTGAAAATGATTGCCCTGGGCTTCGTGGGATACTTCAAGTCGCACTGGAACAAACTGGATTTCTTAATCCTGGTTTGCGCAACTGCAGGTAGACTTGTTTATTAATAAAAACCTCCGACGAAGAAAGAGAGGTGTTTTAAGTTTGATTTGTGTTTGGCTCTGTGTATATGTCTGTCTGTGGTATCGTAGCTCCCGAATGGATATACCGATGTCGATGCAGCTTTTATATTTGAAAGCCGGATAATCGAGATGGTTCTTAGCTTTGTTTCATTTAAATCGATTCTGTAATTATATGTAAACTTTGTCGGGTGTTTTCCGACGTTCTTCCTTCGGTTACGTTATTAATTTATTATACAGATGTCTCTGTATAAACTAGCTTTCTCAACTGGTTAAATGGCTTCATGTCAAATACTTATGACTTAAGCCCGCTCTCATACCCACTACCTACCCCAAAGACCTAGGACCTACGAGTAACGCACAAATATATTAAGCGCTGCATCTGTATATTGGAGCTTCCAGATCACATTTATGCGTAATAACTGTGCGACCAACTAGTTTTGGATGTTTTTTACACAATCACACAACAACGGCTTGGTGAATTTGAATGAAATAAGGCACAAAGATAGTTCATAAATGGGATGAATGATTAGGCTATAATTTATCTCAAAATCCATCGCATCTTACGCGGGAACATGGCATAACCGATTGAAATTTATAAAAAATATATAAATATGCTTGGACAATTCACGCAGTGCCCTCTAGCCCCAAAGTAACATAAGTTAACAGTTTAGTAGTCGGTGGTGACAGCCATTTTCTTCCATTTCCAGATCTGGTGCTGGACATAATAGACGAATTCACTTCGTGGGACAAATGGAGCAATCTCAACTCGAGTGTGCTGACTGCGACGAAATTACTAAGAATGCTACGGTTCCTCCGACTGTTTAAGCTCGCCAGGTAAATACATACACAATCATTCCTGTCATCATCATCATCATCACAGTCCATAACAGTCCACTGCAGGACTTAGGGCCTCTCTCACGAAAGAGGAGGTTATTGCTATAATCTCCACGCTAGGCAGGCGAGTTACAGATCACAGTTTTGTAAATTTAATAATGCAAAATGCTGCTTGCTGCCCATTTTCCAGCCTACGCAGATTCTAGATATTTTGTCTCGAAAACTTTAGTCGCCTTGTACTACACCCATGAATGTAAAGGGTTGGTGCTATTCTACTCTGCCGGACACCATACGGCCATTTCCTGTATTCTTCGGAAAATCTGCTAAGTGCTGGCGTTCCCCAAGTTCTGTTTTGCGCCCATGTTGTTCATCCTGCATATTTGTGATAATATGTTGAATATCAGCGTCGGTGGCCGAGTGGTTAAGGTATCCGACTCGTAAGTACCGGGTTCAAATCCCACTGCGGCCATATACCAATGACTCTTTTCCGAGTTATGTACATTAGTTGAATACTAACCGATGTTCTTACGGTGAGGGAAAACATCGTGATGAAACCTGCACATTCTGGCAACTGAATATGAAACCATGATCCAATCTGGTCAGGTTTCCCTGGTAGCAGGGTCACAGAGGTCAGATGGCAGTCGCTCCACTGTAATTACCTGATCTGCCAAATCCTGAATCACGGTCTAGGCGGATCCTGGCCCTCGTGCGCGAGAGTAGGTACATCTATTTTTTTTATATCTTTTGACATTCCTGGTCCATTCGCCATACATGTGGTATCTATCAGACTGTGAAGAACTCACGGCTACAATGTCTTACAGTCGGGTTTGTCTGGTACCGGTACAGTGAGATCGTGTTGTAATACCACTAATTCTATGTCTGGTTACCACGATACAGGAGTTACATGAAACCGCTACGATTCGCTGTATCATTGTCGAGCGCGCCTCTGAGGTGTGTTTGAATTATTAAGCTAATAACTTTTTTTAATGTTATTTTCTAAACTATTTATTTTATTCAATACAATACAATACAAGATGATAATGATGATTTACGACAGGACGATATGGTAGAGATCGCAGGTACCAGGTACCAGCTGGATGCGGAAGGCACAGGACCGGCCTTTGTGTAGATCTCTGGGGGACGCCTATGCCCAGCAGTGGGCGTCTTCCGGCTGATATGATGATGATATTGAATGATGGTTGTGTTTTTATTTTTCTTTTTAAATATATATTAATCAAGTAACTAGTTTTAATTTTGTAAATATTGTATGATTATCATTTTGTATTGTATTGTATTGAATAAAATAAATAGTTTAGATAATGATGATTATTCTTACACCTTTATCAGTTAAAAAGTCTCGAAGGACCACTTATTTATCCCTCGTTTTGTTTGTTCCAGGGTGTCGCTGCCGAAAATAATGGCCTACATCGATAAGATGATAGACTTGCAACTGGCTTTCGGATACGACGTTGGAAAGGTGAGAAAACATAGGTAGATAAAGTTTATTTTTTCTTGCATTAAGTTTGCGTGTTAATTTCTTTTCTTTACTTATTCATTAACACAGTTTGACACTTGACGTGAATCAAAGCATTGGGTATGTCTGAAAGACCCTAACTTATACTTCAAAATTGAAATGGGAGTGATATGATCTAAATGGAACCAAAGTGTTAGCCACCGTCGACCAGGAGATCTGCAATCTGTGGTCAGGCCCTCCCTTTCCGACTATAGTGTTTGTTTGTTTATATGCATGAATGAAAGCTCAGAACGCAGAGAATGGGACTTTTGCTATTGCGGTTTTTAACAATAGATATTCAAGAAAAAGGTTTATAAGCAAGAAAAAAGGGTAGGTAGGGGTAAAGTGGTGTGCGCGTACGCAGTCGCGCCGGGTCCACTAGTGTATGTATATTATGTAAATATACCTTAACGGATGCGGCTGGATTCGGAAGGCACAGGACCGGCCTTTGTGGAGATCTCTGGGGGAGGCCAAATAGATAGATAGATAGTATTATTATAAAGAGTAAAAGTGGTCGTAGGTACATTCACAGGCAAGGTCGATAGCACTTCATAAAATACCAGCAGCGCCATCTAGTTTTTTTATAATGAACTAGGCAGACATTTAACTGCCATCTCACTCTAGAGTCTCCTTGGGGCCTCCTGTGTCCACTAAACTAAAGCGATGTACCCATCTCAGTATGCCCACGAAACTGAAGCGAACTACCCATCCACACACATCTCACTACTGACCTCCCCAGGGCTTCGTGACGGGCGAGCAGGAGGTGTGCTCGCTGCTGCCCCAGCTGGTGGACAACATGGAGATCCAGGACAAACTCAACGCCAGACTCGAATCTGACCGGTGAGGGTTTATAAGCTTGGTTTTAGTTACTAATACTTAGTTTTTAACATATTACTGACAAAGTATGGGCTTGTTAACATTGTTTTAAACTTTGTAATACTTAATTAATGAAATAAATGGTTTATTATTACTGTTTTTACCACTAAGGTGGCAAACAAGCTTACGGCTTGCCAGATGGGAAGCAGTCTCCGCAGCCTATGGACGTTTGCAATACCAGGGGTATCACCCACGCGTTGCCGTTGGTTATTACTATTTTTCTGGGTTATAAGCTTGCATTGTGTAAAATTTAGCAATCTAAAATCGCCATTTATAAATTAGAGTAAATACGTACGTACTGCCTACGGCAACTTGATCAATCAATCAACTATTAGCCCCATACGATTTTGTTTTCTAAAATCGCTACTGCTACTACTCTAAAATAAAGTCGCTACTGAGGTGAGATTTGATGTCAAAACAAAGCCTTGTTATTGGCTGAAATCAATTCGTCATTTTGCATAATTGTTTCTGTCCAATAGGACAGCAGTATTTAGATAACGGACCTTAGTTCTAAGTAGCGCCTTCTAGGGCACGATTTGCAATGAATGTTTTCACAATTTCAGATGGCGCTAGTGAGTCGTAAGGTCTGTTGTTTAAATCTATCAAGCCATTGGTCAACTGCTATAAAATGATGAACCTACTCTAGCCAATGACAGGGCTTTATTTTGACAGCAGACCTTATGTCGCAGTAACGCCATCTCGTGGATTTTTAATCCCGAAAACATTCATTCGTGCATTAGATGAATCGATTTGAATTTGAAATGGCAAACACCCTCTAACCCAGATGGTTTATTGCTTCCATAGAACATTGTTCTTTATACCGTAGCGTTACGGTCGTAAATCCCTTGCAACGCCGTCCAGGTTGACAGTGACTCGGCAGCTGGGCTTGCTGCAGCGGGACCGGCCCTGGACCGCTATTACGGTGAAGACGAGACAAGCCACGACTTCGACGCTGCATATTATGCTGCTAGATGCTATGCAGCTAAAGGAGGAGGGTGAGGATTGCTGGCTTTATTATCTTTGTATTAGTGTCACGTATTTCCTATTTGGCAGAAGACTAGACGGTGTAACCATTCACGACAATGCCTGGTTTAAAGATCTAGCCGACAAACGCGCGAAACGACACCAACGCGCTGGCAATCCTTTACCATCCACGGCGAATTATCTTGTCTGTTCGCTGTGTGACCGAATCTGTCTTTCCCGTGTTGGCCTCTACATCCATCAGAGAAAGTGCCGTACCATTAACAGTGACGCTGTTAAAATCATCTATAATAGATGTCTAAGGCCAATGATGATTCGTATTGCTTAAACCAATTTCTCTTTTCTGAGTTATGTACATTAGTTGAATATTCAATATACTAACCGATATGCTCTTACGGTGAGGGAAAACATCGTGACGAAACCTGCACCACCATGGTGTAATCATGATCTAATCTTATCATGTTCCCCTGGTATGGTCACGGAGGGCAGACGGCAGTCGTTCCACTGTAATTACCTGATTTGCCAAATCCTGGATCACGGTCTAGGTGGACCCGTACACGTACGCGAGAGCAAAACCTGGACATTAACGCCAAGTTGATGATGATGATTTCCTCGAACGACGAATACTGACGTCATATTTCCATATCATGGTCAACATCAATGCTCGTTTGTCACTGCGTAGAATAAAAATCAACAGTAAGAGGAATACTGAAATCTATTCTGTGTCTAAGCTCACCAGCCGGATACTGTTTTCCGTTTTAGACAAACAGGTAAGTGGGCCACCTGATGGGAAATGGTCACCGCTGCCTGTGGATATTAGCAACACCAAGGCCCACCGCAAACTCTGGACACGTTGCCCTGGCAACAAACAAGCAAATGCTAAGCCCCTCCACTACCAAAGCCAGGCATTCCCATGGATCGCTGGAGACTTTACTGGCAGGAACACAATCTTCATAAATATTGTTGTACGTAGAGTACAACAATATTTATGAAGATATTTATGAAGTAGAGTTTTTGTTATTAATTCTTATTTTTATTATATTAAATGGGACTCATACGCGACGTACCTTTTCGATTTGTTTTGCCGACGTTTCGGTAGGGTTACACCCACCGTGGTCACGAGAAGACTGCAGTGGAAAGGCGACAGCTGCGGTGATGTGCGGGTAGACTTCCTACCCTTACGCACACATACGCATACAAACGTTTAATATGTAAAGAACGCGAGTTTAGTTTGAAACAAATAAAAATTATTTGTTAAGGTTTTCTGGATGAGATGGAATACCGGTTGCTGCTCAATGCCATACAGGAAAAGGTCCAAAGCTGTCGGCATAGAGGCAGCTTGGTGGCGCCCTCTTCGCCAGAGGTAGGTACTATTTTTTACCAAATCTATGGGTACGAATCTAAATAGATCCTAGGCGTGATAACACCAGCATAGAGAGACTAGTTGTGCAACGAAGGCACTCGGAAACACGGCAGATCTCCAACGCAGTGGACGGACAAAGTAAGAAAGGCTTTTGATTGGCCGCCTCACGAGTGCACAAGAAAAGCAGCCATAAGGGAAGAATGGCGGCGACTGGTGAAGCGCGCCGCCAACCCATAACGACCACGACCACTCTGCCAGGAGTGCTACGACTGAGAAGAAGGAGAAGTAACATATCCTAGAATTATTGTATTGTTTGGATTGAAAGATTTTTAATTAGGCAACGAATGGAAAGCTAGTAAACTTAATGTTGTACGTGTAACACACTTACGTCAACCTTTACAGACTCCATCATCATCGTCCTAGCGCTTATCCCGGCCTCTACCAGGGTCCGCTTTCCTACAAATTCTTCTCCACTTCGCCCGGTCTTCGGCATTCACAGACTACCTTCCACCTTTACAGACTACCTTCTAAAAACTTGTAACAGACGCTCCGATTTGGCTGGAACCGACCAACCGTTAGTTGCAGTCGATACTTAAGCTTACGATGTACAAAAAAAAGTCGCTTTTGGGTTAATTCGGATGCGCGGGCGAGTCAACCTTGGTCGGATGTCCACCGCACCCAAAAGCGACTTTATTTTATATCGCGTAAAGATTAGTATCGACTGCAACTGACAGTTAGTCGGCGTCTGCCAAACGGGACGTCTGTTACTAGTATTAGACCTACCTCCTATAATCCTGGCATTACGATTTCAGACGCAACTGCGAGCTGTGTCGTGGCTTCAAGGCAACGAGAAAGTGGCTGATTTTTTTCTAGAAAACTCTGAAATACACAACTTTAATTTCAACGATATTTTGATATCACGGGGTAAGTTGGCATTCACTTACATCAAAGAACTCGCATCACAGCCCATAACAGTCCGCTGCAGGACTTAAGGCCTCCCCCACGAAAGAGGAGGTCATTGCCATAAACCCCACGCTTGGCAGGCGGGTTGGAGATCGCAGTGCTATAAATATAACAATGAAAAATGCTAATTTATAGAAATAAGGATAAACTTCCATACCATACAGACTTTATGATAATGTCGTCGTTAGAGCGTGATAATAATCATGAAAACCTGGTATTATTTCGTGGTTTCCACAGGCGACGAGCCCAAAGGCCTGTACATCCTGGTCTCCGGACTCCTAGAAGCCCAGTACATACCGCCAGACGAGGCGGTGGAGGAGGCGATCCCGAACTACGAGTTCATGACAGATCTGAAGTTCGCTGAACCCAGCCAGGACTATATTGTGTCAGGGAATGCCGTTGGTGTTTTGGGGGTATGTATGGTTATTGGATGCTTTCTGATCCATCTTTTAGAAGAAATTATCTTCATTAATTACACCAACTTGCAAAGTTCGTTTCAATAGAAAAAAATTGAAGTGGGTAGAAATAGGTCTACTACCGCTAGTTATTTTTGTGAATTCGATGATTTTCAAGAACTAGGTATACGTGTTAAGTTCATGAAGGCGATGAAGTAAGGAGATTTTCGTAACGGCGCGTCTGTGCGGAACTCCGTCTTCGAGATCTTCTGGACGGAGTTGGAGGTGTCCGATTGCTTTCTTTTTTGTTTTCTCGGTAGCGTCAACAGTTCTCTGCTGAATATTAGAGGCGGTGGTCGCTGGCTTATTAGTTTAAGTCGGTCTCGTGGTACCTTTTTCTATTTGACTGGTCGTGGATTGTTTACTTTTTGCTATATTTATTCGTGGCGCGACGCTGATGATATTCCAGCAGTAGTCTTTGCAAGAGGATCCCAGTGCGTTATTCCTTGAAGATCGGTTGAGTAGTTAGGCGTTGAAAGCCGAAAGAATACTGACGTCGGCTCAAAATTCGACATTTGTCGCGAGACTTGTTACGTCATCATCCTTCTATTTCGTCGAGTCAATTTTCGAAAACCTTAGATCTGGCTTGCCCAGTAGTCGGCCACGGCAACGGAATTATCAGTCGCTAGGAATAGTTCCTCCCTAGTGCAAATAGCAGGACAAAGAGGACAAGAGAGCAGATGCCCCATGGTTTGGAATGGAGCTCCACAGTCATCAACCTGAGGAAGGGGGATATTTTTTTTATGCTCATGTTGGCTACACGTTGGTACCATCGACATCGACGTAGCATTAACGTGAAAGGCGCAGGAGGTTTGGCAAAGTACACATTTTAGTGTCACCGTTTTTCCGCCGTACTCCGGATTAAGATGTTAATCGAATTCACGACAAAAAGAAACAATTGAGTGTGATAACGATAATAATGACCGTGAGGGGGCGTCAGTGTCTTTTCTTCAGTGTCTTTCTTTCTATTCGCGACATGTTGCTTCATCAATCTACCGAATGCATAGCTGCCACGACCGCTCTGTCAAGAGCGTATCTCTGTTAACCGCAGCGTGGCAGGATGGCACTACACATGAGATGTGTCGGCAGGTGTTGACTAACCGTCCATACAACTACACGGCGCGCTGCGACTCCGCCGTGCAAGCGTACTACATATCGATGCCGGTCGTTCGGGAGGCGTTCAACCTCGCACCGCATCCCATACACGGGTGAGTTATCAGCCTTTAGAACAGAATAGAATCATCATCATCACAGCCCATGACAGTCCACTGCATGACTTAGGGCCTCTTCCACGAAAGGGGTGGTTGTAGCCATAATCTCCACGCTTGGCAGGCGGGTTGGAGATCGCAGTGTTATAAATATAGCAATGGAAACGCTGCTGCCCATTTTCCAGCTTACGGGGACTAGATGTTTTGCCTCGAAAACATTAGTCGCCTTGTACGACAACTACGAGTGTAAAGGGTTGGTGCTATTCTACTCTTCGGGACACCACACGGCCACGGCTTTAATAGTGTACAACTGGGTATACACTAGGGTTGTAAGGAAGGTGAAGAGCATCACCTCCGCGGATGCGGAGGTTAACGGTTATTTATTTCAAATAGGTATATTCAAAGCGCACTTTCTTAAAAATACAAACATTACATACTAGTGTTCAAAATTAAGGTAAAGTGAATTATATTTTAGTTCAGTTCGGCGTCGCTGCTCGCGCGTTGTATTATGACGTAAATAAACCTCCGTTACAACTCCCCAAAAGTTTTGCAGAAGCGAAGGCGGAGGCGGAGGTATGACTTCTTGCGGAACTTCCACAGTAACGGAGGCGGAGGCGAAGTTCCGTTATTACCCTAGTATAGACCTCTCCCTGTTAGAACCAAAGCCCCTTTGGCCGCTTACGAAATTAACTGCAACCACCTGCAAATCCTCAATCTACCTAGCCAGAGGGTATCCTACACTATGCTTACCACTTTACAGGTGACTCTTGCCGTGAGACAACTCACTCAACAACAACTCAAAAAAACAAGAAAAAAACATTCACAAACACAAACAGCAACGATAAGAAAAAATATTCTGTTTGGCGTTAAATTCCATAGTTCCATACACTTTATTGGGATGTCATCTAATTAATTGCATCACAACCAGGCGTCGGACCATGTCGCCTATACGGCGATTACCCGCACAGCCTTTTACTTAGTTAGGCCCGTCAGATGAGCATCCAAAGCAGGCCATACGAGGACAGCTGGCCACGACCAATCACCCCGCTAGTCTGATTGCAGGCTGGAGGCGGCCATGTGGCGCGAAATCGGGATCAAGCTGGCCATGATGGTGCTACCTGGCGTGCCCGCGTACCACGG
Source organism: Blastobasis adustella (assembly GCA_907269095.1). NCBI lineage: Eukaryota > Metazoa > Arthropoda > Insecta > Lepidoptera > Blastobasidae > Blastobasis > Blastobasis adustella. The sequence goes on from OU026132.1 coordinate 9,684,771, forward strand.
GCTGGGTGCTGAGAAACTGTCCATGCGGCTCGAACACGCTTTCGTACCGAACCTCAAGGCTTTTAAGGTAAGGGGAAGTAGCTTTGATGATCAGGGGCCCTGTTTTTGGACTGCTCGCCTCGAGTCGAACGGTTTTCCAGCAAATTTCAACGGTTCCCCATTTTTGAACCGTTCGTTTTTGGTGTTGCCAATGTATAGTCAAAATCGAAATTGAAAGCCGTTCAACTCGAGGCCAGCGGTCAAAAAATAGGACGCAAGGTATGCCTGTAGTGTGTATGTGTGTTTGTGGGCAGGCGTGTGTGGGTGTGGGTGGTAGGGTGTGAGTGTGTGTGTGTGTGTGTGTGTGTGTGTGTGTGTGTGTGAGAAAGAGAGAAAGAAAGAGAGATCGGCATCAAGCTGGCCATGATGGTGCTGCCTGTAGTGTCTGCGTACCACGGGCTGGGTGCTGAGAAGCTGTCCATGCGGCTCGAACACGCTTTCGTGCCGAACCTTAAGGCCTTTAAGGTAAGCATGAAAAACGTTAATTTTTCATGCCGAAAATAAAAATTAAAAAACCGTTCGTTTCAAGGCGAACATAGAGACCCAAGGTGTGCCAGTTGTGTGTATGTGTTTGTTGGTCTCGCGTGTGTATATGTTTGTGTGTGTATGAGAGAGAGAAAGAGCTGGCCATGATGGTGCTGCCTGACGTGCCTGCGTACCACGGACTGGGCGCTGAGAAGCTCTCCATGCGGCTTGAACACGATTTCGTGCCGAATCTCAAGGCTTTTAAGGTGAGGGTAGTTAGCAAGGCAGGGGCCCGTTTTTGGACCGCTTGCCTCGAGTTGAACTATTTTCAATAAAAAAAAATTCAATATTTTGGCGCAAGACGCTGATTTTCCCTATTTTTAAACCATTCGCTTTTGGTGTTGCCATAGTAATTTAAAAATATATTATTTTTTTATGGCGAAAATTGAAATTAAAAGCCGTTCGGCTCGAGGCGACCGGCTCCAAAATGGAGACCAAGGTGTGCCAGTTGTGTGTATGTGTGCTTTATTGGGTGTGTGAGAAAAAGATTGGCATAAAGCTAGCCATTATGGTATTGTGGACCCAGCGTCCCGGCATGCCAAGGGCTGGGCCCCGAGAAGCTCTCCGCGCGAATCGAGCACGCTTTAGTACCAAACCTCAAGACTTTTAAAGTGAGGGTAGTTGGATTTGAGGTTGCGTGTACAGAAGTATTAGCATAAGCGTATGTATAGTATTCCGTACACAGAAGTAGCTTTCACGATGAAGTGTGCTAGTGAGTGTGATATAGGTGTGTTACACGAGAGATTTGAGTATACGAATATAAGGAAAGTGTGTGTGTCACTAGCACTAATGCGCTTATTACGTTTTAAACTTTTATACGTTTTAAAAATTAAATTCAGTCGTCTAAATTCCGAAGCATAAACTGTGAGAGAAAATCAAAATGGAATGTATTGCTTATAAGCAAGGTACATTTTTGTATCACGCCTTTTGAAAGGCTTTGCGACGCGAAACATAATATAAGTGATGCAAAAATGGACTTTATTATATGTGCAATACATTACGCTTTCACTTGCTCTCACGCATTTTGCTTTTGAATTTAGTCGACTGAATTTAACCAGATGTAGGTAATAAGCGCTTTTTGCCTGCCAGTCAAGTACGGAGTGCGGAGGTTAGGTTTGTGATTCCATCTCTCTCCCTGTATTTTTGGTCCAGATTTCTGACAGCAGGTAATTTATTTCCCAGATCTTTGCAGTGAACGAGTTGATGGAGGACATTCTGCTATTGGACGGCGTTTGCCAAGACATGTCCACGAGAGAAGTGTTCCAGCCCCCTTGTTATATACCCAGGTATACTTTTCATCATAGTCTGTGAGGGTATGCTAGGTTCTACGTCACCCAGTACAAGAAAAAATCCACTTTGAAGCGATAGTAGAGGTTTAGGAGACCCACAACTTTGGTCTGCCCGTGCACAAGCCGGCACGACAAAAACAATTTTTTGACGTCCCAAGCTTTCGACTTTTCGGAGCGATAGTACTCACTTATCCTCTGGTATAGGTTGTACAAGTAAAAAAACCCGTCAGCCTTACATCCTCTGAGCAGTGTTAACTGTCAAAACGATGTAAGACAGAATGGTTTTTACTTCTATAAGTAAGTACTATCATACAGCATTTTCCATTGTTATATTTAAACACTGCGATCTCCAACCCTAACTGCCAAGCGTGGAGATTATGGCAATAAGCTCCCCTTTCGTGGGAGGGGCCCCAAGTCCTGCAGTGGACTGTTACGGGCTGTGATGATGATCTCTCCATTCGCCTTCCAGGACAGCCCACCGGTTGATCTTCCCGAAGTCTTCGCAGATGGTGATCGCGGGCGGCTGCCCGGAGACGCGGCTGCTCATTATCCCCGCGAAGGACTCCGACGAGCTCGAGATCATGGAGGACGAGGTGGATGATATGCAGTGCGAGCTGGTAAGACTTTGTAACCTTTGTTTCCTGCTCTCAATACTAAGATGAAAGAGATAGCAGTATCTATGTCACGCCTTTTCTCACTTGTCGCAGCCGAGAGCACACTTGTGCTAGCTGTGCTGAGCGAGCGTGATATGCCAAGACTTCTATATATGGACCGGTTCATTGTACAAAGGAAATGGCACCACTTTATTGGTGCTAAAATTGCAATGGAACACCAACGTCGTCTTAGTGACGTTTTGGCCATGTATGCGAATGGTCGTTGCTTTACAAACTAAAAATGCCGAGTGGCGTAGTAAACACTAATTCCGATAAACAGTAACCAAAAAAAAAAGGATGGAGTAGCATTTTTTCGTCAGATAAGTTTGTGGCACAAGACACTGCCGGTATTTTATTTACTATAATTTTATTACTAATTTGTCACCTGATGGAAAGTGATTACCGTCGCCCACGGACACACACACCCGGGGAGTCGCAAATGCGTTGCCGGCCGTAACAATATGTGTAGGCTCGGCTTAAAGGTTTTGTAGCGACATCTATCGCACTATCGCTCCAATAGGGAAAACTCAACGATACTCACATTACGAGTACACGAACACAAGGTTGGCAAGCAGCCGCACATAGATGGTTCTGACCGTTCTACATCGCGCTAGAGAAATGTGCCAACTACGCGGCATATATACAACTTCCGACGATCAACTGTCGGGCCCTTGGTCCCCTGGTCATAACACCGGACCAGGTGGGTAATTACCGTTTTCCACCTTCTCCATCTTCGCTTGCCGACATCGGCGGCTACCTTATACCCTGTATCGCTAAAACCTTATCATCACAGCCCATAACAGTCCACTGCAGGACTTAGAGCCTCTCCCACGAAAGGGGAGGTTATTGCCATAATCTCCACGCTAGGCAGAAGCGGGTTGGAGATCGCAGTGTTCTAAATACGATAAGAGAAAACGCTGCTGCCCATTTTCCAGCCGACGGAGACTCTAGATCGTTTGCCTCGAAAACATTAGTCGCCTTGTACGACACCCACGAGTGTAAGGGGTTGGTGCTATTCTACTCTGCCGGACACCACACGGCCAAGACTAGAATTATCATATTTTATACTTTTGCAACGCCATATGTTTTCGTCCCAATTACCGCAGTGTCTCAGCGTGTCGAAGTGACGAAGGTCTTTGACTTGTGTGTTGCCAGTGATGACGTACGGAACAGACACATGGCCGCTCACTATGTGCCTTATAAGAAAGCTCTCTTTCACCCAAAGGGCAATGGAAAGGGCAATGAGTCTCGTTGCCCGATCGAATCAGAAATGAGGAGATCCGTAAGCGAACCAAGCTCACCAACATAGTCCTAAGGATTGCCAGGCTAAAGTGCCTATATTATGCAATATTGCTCTGTTTGAACGAAAGAAGGCTTAATAGAGACGAGGGCCAACTTCTTCCAGTGCGACACAACTTGACTAAATCCGAGCGGTCGGCATGTTCCCGAGAAAGTGTCGATTGCAACTACCACCAATGGTTTTAAATCGAAATTTAAACGTTGGCCACTCGACGAATGTTTCTATGATTTTAATTAATTTATGAATTTTATGACATTATTTACTTAATTCTACTATAATTATAATTTAATGACATTACCAATCCGAATTACGTGTTTGTTAGATTTGACAAATTAATTACGATAAGTAATTTATTATTATATTTTATTTGTATTTTTATTTATTTTATTTTATTTATTTGGAAGATTAACAGCTTACAATTTACATAAGAGTAGTAATATAAAACAATCAAAAGTAACGAGTAATCCCTAATATAATTTGATGACACTTATAATTTATATATTAATATTGTATTAACATAGTATTACGGTATTCAGATACATAATATTATTATACTATGTGATATGTATCCACAACTATTACCTTACTAAAGTGTAAATTAGTTTACCAAAAAAGAATTTGTATTTATATCAAGACAGTTTTGTATTATAACAGAAGCAAATGAGCAACTGATCAGCTGATGGAAAACGATCTCCGTCCCCCACGGACACTCACATCATCCAGGGAGTGGCGAATGCGTTGCCGACCTTAACGATATGTGTAGGCTTGGCTTGAAGGTTCCAACAAAAGACAAAGGATAATATTATGTTACTTTAATTAAAACATGGCCAGGAATATATGAGAATTTTATAGAACGCAAGTAACAGCAGTAGTAGCTTCCTCGTGTCACTTTTTTTTCCTCAAGGAAAACCAACAGCAGTGATTACAATATAAGCCAATACTGGCATCACAGAGCCAATTAAGTTGTTATACAAACGAGGAATACATGAATGACAAACTAGAATAAAGTGCAATAATAAATAGTCTATGTTCATAATATTGTAGATAATGTATACAGATTTATAAAGATATATAATAACCAAATATATATATTAAATTGATTCATAGTTGGTAGTATAAATAAGTAACATAATAATATTAAAATTAAGTTCCTAAGAAAGATATTTCGTAACACTTGTATGTCACATAAGCTATTCTTTAATCAAATAAGCCAAGCCAGTGACTCCTCTCTACCAATTTTCTGTGCCCAATCTGGGTCCATGTAGATTCTTATCATTATTATAACATATATATGTAACACATGGAACGCGAAATAAAGAAATTGAAAGTTGAAATTGAAATTATAAGTTTCCGTCGATAGAAATTGGATAACTAAAAGTTAAGCGTACCCAACAGTCTACAAGATATTACAATTTAAAATTTAAGCTAAAATTTACCCACAATACCCGAAAGTAATGCAACAATAGTTCGAATATGGTATGAAAAAAGACTACAACGTATCGAAGTAATACTTGAGTATGCGGTTTCTACCTAACTCACAACTTGTGCTATATAAATCAAGATTAATTATTCTGGATAAAATATTAAAATTATTAGTTGCTCGCAATAGAAAGGTGATATTTTTATTTGGTAGAAGCTTCGAACATGCAACGGATCATTTAAAATATAGACCAGAAAAAAGCTACGGGCAGTCGACAGCACCAGACACACTTTTGTGAAGTATTGTCAGACAGATCTTGACAGACCTCATTTACTTTCACTACACACATTATCGGGTTTGTTACCACGCTTAGTATTGTCGATAGTATCAATGTTTCGACGCAGTTGCATGCGTCGTGGTCACGAGTATTCTGATGCCGCTGTGACCTCATTTATTTCTAGCAAGGCTCATTGACCAAAACTTCCTTCCCCAGATATCGAACGTCTCCTCCCGCTGCCTGTACCACCGGGTAGCCCACAAGCTGTCAAACGAGTCCCGGCGCACGGTGGCGCCGCGCGGGGTCATGCGCGGCAAGCGACGCCGCGCCGGCGGGCCCGGCGGCCGCCGCGTCAACTACCGCGAGTCCGTCTGGGCCGGGAAACAGTACTGTGAGTACGGACGGGGCTAGATCCAACCGGGGGGCCATCGCGGCAAATGGCGCCGCGCCGGCGGGTCCGGCGGCCGCCGCGTCAACTACTGCGAGTCCGTCTGGGCCGGGAAACAGTACTGTGAGTACGGACGGGGCTAGATCCAACCGGGGGGCCATCGCGGCAAATGGCGCCGCGCCGGCGGGTCCGGCGGCCGCCGCGTCAACTACTGCGAGTCCGTCTGGGCCGGGAAACAGTACTGTGAGTACGGACGGGGCTAGATCCAACCGGGGGGCCATCGCGGCAAATGGCGCCGCGCCGGCGGGTCCGGCGGCCGCCGCGTCAACTACTGCGAGTCCGTCTGGGCCGGGAAACAGTACTGTGAGTACGGACGGGGCTAGATCCAACCGGGGGGCCATCGCGGCAAACGGCGCCCCGCCGGCGGGCCCGGCGGCCGCCGCGTCAACTACCGCGAGTCCGTCTGGGCCGGGAAACAGTACTGTGAGTACGGACGGGGCTAGATCCAACCGGGGGGCCATCGCGGCAAATGGCGCCGCGCCGGCGGGTCCGGCGGCCGCCGCGTCAACTACTGCGAGTCCGTCTGGGCCGGGAAACAGTACTGTGAGTACGGACGGGGCTAGATCCAACCGGGGGGCCATCGCGGCAAACGGCGCCGCGCCGGCGGGTCTGGCGGCCGCCGCGTCAACTACTGCGAGTCCGTCTGGGCCGGGAAACAGTACTGTGAGTACGGACGGGGCTAGATCCAACCGGGGGGCCATCGCGGCAAACGGCGCCGCGCCGGCGGGCCCGGCGGCCGCCGCGTCAGCTACCGCGAGTCCGTCTGGGCCGGGAAACAGTCCTGTGAGTACGGACGGGGCTAGATACACCCGGGGGGCCATCGCGGCAAGCAGCGTTGCGCCGGCGAGCCCGGCGGTCGCCGCGTATCCGACTCGCAAGCGAGAGGTACCGCGTTCGAATCCCACTAACGCCATGTACCAATGACACTTTTCTGAGCTATGTACATTAGCTGAATACTGACCGTTGCTCTTACTGTGAGGGAAAACATCATGATGAAACCTGCACATTCAGACGACTGAACGTGTAACCTTGATCCAATCTGGTCAGGTTCCCCTGGTAGCAGGACGGAGGTCCGATGGCAGTCGCTCTACTGTAACAACTTGATCTGCCAAATCCTGGATCATGGTCAAAGCGGACCCCGGGCCCTCGGGCGCGAGAACACAACCGGAACATTAACGCAAAGATTATTATTTTTTATTTTAATACTGATGATGTGATCCACAGCGATGGGCGCGGTGCTGCCAGGGTCGGCGAGTGAGAAGGATCTCGGTGCTGGCTACTTCAAGCCCAGCAAGCCAAACCTCGAGAGCGAGAGCTCCAACCCGTCTGTGGCGTCGGTGGGTAGCTTTTACCATTTATACTTAACTAGCTTCGCATGGGGTTTCTCGGCATTATTTATTATACTATAAATATTGTCGTTGTTTTTGTTTTACCGTTGGCAACTAATTTGTCTATAAATTTTTTGTTACAGTTCGCGAAGCCGCCGGATAGTAAGTCAAACAATCGTAAGCACAATCTTTGTAACGCATTTAGGTTTGGACGATTCAATGGGGGTGTGATGTTTTACGGTTGGGAAATTTGGCCGGTGCTGTCGAAGCACGTCCGCCAACTCCACGCTAACGAAATCAAAATAGTTACGCGACTTGATCGAGTGCGTAACGAGTACATCCGTGGCAGCCTTGGCGTAAGAGATATCGCAGATAAGATCCAGGAGGCTCGCCTTCGTTGGTTTGGTCACGTGTTGCGTAATCCCCAGGGATACGTGGGAAATAGGTGCTTAAACCTTCCGATATCAGGAAAGAGGTCCCGCAGAAGGCCCAAGAAGCGATGGATTGACATCGCCGTGTCGGATGTGAGAGCCAACGGCTTACGACGCTCGGATGCCCAAGACCGAGCGAAGTGGAGGAGAATGAGTCGGAAAGCGGACCCTGGCAGAAGCCTGACTGAACGCTCGGATGATGATGATCCAATGGGAACTTGTTTGGACACAGTCGATTAGTCTTGTCACTGCCAAAATGACGCCGTTTTATTGGCTTAAAATAAAACTGTCAACTTTGAGCGTTTTATTCTGACCAATAGCACGACTTATTTTGACTACAGGGGGCGATTCTCGCGCTTAAACATCTCAAATTCGACATTCTTCCGCCACAAATCTGCTATGCTAGCCAAGATGCGAATTAATGACATTTTCAGAGTGAAGTCGTTAAAACTACGAGGATCATGGCACGTGGCCAAAATCAGAACCAACGCCGCCATCTTGTAAAGCGTCACTTTCATCCACGCCCTCAACCAAGCGCCAAATGATCCTTGTAATGCGGGCTCTCCCGCGAGAGCACAACCGGAACATTAACGCCAAGATGATGATCCTTAAGGTCCAGGTGCCGATATAGGCTCATGTCGCAAAACTGAAGTGTCAATAAGCAAGTCATTAGCTTGCAGAACCGATGGCTATGGAGCCAGTTTCACGAGTGACGATAACGTGCCAATCGGCACGTACCAAACTACTACAACGCAGCGTGGGACGCCCCGCGATATGGATGGACCACCTTGCAAAGGTCGTCGGGAACTGATGGACACAGAAGGCACAAAGTCGGAAGTCCAGGAGGCACAAAGTCGAAGTCAAAGGCAGTGTGGAAGGCGTGCGGAAGACCTAAACTCGATTAACGGGGAAGGCGTAGGGGAGGCCTATGATCAGCAGTGGACGTTCTACGCTACGGCTGAGATGATGATGGTTCTGTAAAGTACCTACAGTTACTTCCCCAGTCATCGTCTGTCCCGGCTTTTGCCTGGGTTCGCTTTCCAACTTTTCTTCCACCACTTCGCCCAGTCTTCAGCATCCTCACGTCGTAGGCCATTGTCTCTCGTATCCGACTCAGCGATGTCAATCTATCGCTTCCACATCCCGCTATGCTTTAGGTATCTCTTTTTCAATCACTGACAACGATCTCCGACATCAGGGTCAAGATACGAGAAGGACAAGAAGCCACAGGCAATTCGAAGCGGGCTCGGGCGACTGTCGCCCGTGATGTCGGAGTCGGCGGTCGACCTCGGCCGCGAGTCGGAGATGGAGGTCGGGAACATGGTGAGTCAAAGGTTTTTATTATAATAACTAAAACAGCGACGCGCCCCGGCTCTGCACAGGTAATCTACGAGTTTCTCTGTTAAAAGCCGTCCGGAAGAAATCCTCTATGTAATAGTGAAAACCGCATCGATATCCATTGGGTGGGTCAGGAGAGCAGAGGTCACCAAATGGCGGTCTGCTGTCCGGAACCGTACCGTATTTTTATTTTTTATTACCTTGTTTAAATTTTATTACCTAAAGTATACACTTGTATTATTCTTAAGTTATTCATTTTCCCGATCCTTCCAACTTTTAAGAGCTTAAAATGTCAAAGATTTCGACCTCGCTTCGCTCGCTTACTCATGAGTTTTGCTTATTTTTCTTACCATTTACCAATCAGTCATAAGCGGCGGTGACCACTTTCCATCAGGTGGCCCGCTTGTCTGTTTGCCCATTGTGGTGTCCGGCAGAGCAGAATAGCACCAACCCCTTAGACTCGTAGGTGTCGTACAAGGCGACTAATATTTTCGAGGTAATACGTCTAATCGCCGTAGGCTGGAAAATGGGTAGCAGCGCTTTCCATTTACCTCCAATCCGCCTGCCAAGGGTTGCCTGCCTACTATAAAGGGTTCTCTACTGTATGTCTTATTTATATGTCATTACTGTTTAATTTCGTAACATCGCCATTGAATTAAATAGAGACATAGTTGTTTAGTTGGTGTGACCAAATGACACAGCAACTCTTACCTCTCTCTCTAGCATAGGGCGATATGGTATCGATATAAATTGATATAGTGCAATCTAAAAATACATACAAAATATTACTTAATATAGGTAATTGTATCACCTACTTATTTTGTTCCCAGACATACCACCCCGTACCCTCGAAAAGAAGATAACAGCTTACAAGGCGTTAAGGAAAAGTATCGCTATACTTATTTCATGGTTGGTCTCATTTTGTTCCCTATAGCTATGGATTATAGGAGCCTCATTGTTCCAAATAAAATATTAGACTAGGCAAGAACTAACTTCATATAATTGAGTCGAATAAGCTTGCACTGGAAGTGTTCTTTTGAGCCTTCATTGCAAGTTAGAAGAATGGCACAGGTGAAGATGTATTTGGATGTATTTACAAAAGGAAGCAGCATTTCTCATGATTACTTTTAAACGGCTTTAAAGACAAGTCAGGAAAACGGGTCGTTTCTTTCTGCCTCGATCATCGCTGCAATGCTAAGCGAGGTTTATAAATTGCTGAATAAACTGTCCCGTGACCTATCCTATAGTGAATGCCCAATCCTTTTCTCTTGGGGAAATGGCGCAGAAACCGCAGAATATTTTTTTACACAGCAGCAAATGCCAACCCGAACGCTTGTTAAGGTTTTATTATAGATATTATTTATAGGCATATAATCAGATTTAGCACTTGTATAGAACGATAATTGTCATTGTGTTTATACCGATATTTTAATGTAATATTTAATCATGGATATAGAATTGTTTATCCGAAAAGGCGGCTGCTCGCTTTTTGGGCGGCCCGCCAGTTCATGCCGACAAGTGATGTACTTGACCAATGTATACAGATGACTTATAAATAAATAAAAATGTTATATTGTGTTATTTATCATCAATAAATGTTATCCCCTTTAAGTATGTGTTTTTTTACCAATTCTACGCTACTCTACAGTTGTCGAGTTATAATAAGCCTCATTTGTCAGCTCTCATCATTTCCTGTCCTCGACAAATAGTTCATTTTATATAATGCACACACGCGCGACCGCGAAATAGAACTGTGTCCAGCTGTCAATGGGGCCTATTATATCACGTCAACCATAATACCTAGACTCATCATCATCCCAGAGTCTGCCTTTCTACTCTCCCTGGCCCACATTGCTCGGTCTTCGGCATCCTTGGTGGTAAGCTTATTGGCACACATATAATTCTTAACGACGTCAAGCCATCGCTTCTCGTGCCGACGTCTTCTTCCCGCGCCTGGCAGGCATTTCTTCCCTACGTAATATGCCGGTCTGCGCAAGACGTGGCCATATCATCGAAGGCGGCACTCTTGCGGCTTATCTGCGATGTCACGGATGCCAAGACTACATCGAATACGGGCGTTTCGAAGGCTGCTCGCGGCTGAAAATGGAACTGAAAGCCAATGCCGGATTTATATGGACCAGTGGCATAGCCTCCTTCAGTAAGATGAAGGAGGCTATGCCAGTGGCCAATCCTATTTGTTCTGTTTAAAATGATGAACAAAACAATAATTTTCATCTCAACCAAAGAAATCTATGTATAAATGAACTAAGTTACAGGTGTTAGAAGTGTAAACATATTTTATGAACAGTTTCTATAGTTATTTTTACTTTATTAGGTTTTTTATCTACTTTAGTCGCACTAGAGACGTAAATGAACACTCCTGAAGTGACTCATTGTCTTCGTCATATACCTACACTTGTGAGCTTAACTTTTAAAACACCTCATATTTTTCCATATACGCTCATACATTTATGGCATTACAAATCAGTCTTTAACTTCATAAATACATATTTAATTAATAAGTTTTCGCGGTTTGATAGCCAAAAAGATAATTATTGCCTATGTACTTCATTATTTCTTCAACACACAATATTTTTTTCTTCTGTTAGGTTCTGATTTTTAACTGTTTTAGTATGAAAATCGCCTCGCAATTGTACCACATTTCAATTAACATATATTAAGTATTTGTGAAGTATAGGAGCCAGAAATGTAGGAGCGTATAAGGAAAAATATAGAATGGTTCGATACTCACAGCGCAAGTGTACTTTAACTACCTACTTGTTGCCATAGGTTTACCTTATTATTTATTAAAAAAGAAGAAACATCTACCAAACAAACTTAAATGAAGACAGGGTGTCCCAAAAAATAGTGTCAAGCGAAAGTCCAGAGATAGAGCACCCCTTGAGGTATCCGAATCACCCCCATGTATGTTCCGCGATTTTTCATACTTTTCGAGTTATGACGTTTTTTCTGAATTTTTGAGAATTATCGACATACAAATTAAAAAAATTCTTAAAAAAAAAATACACTATCTTTCAAAATATTTCTTTTTGCAACCGAATCATCTTGAATTGTTCTTTTATGCTTAAAATAATCAGCTTCATAACTTTGATGAAAATCATGAAAATATTGGTTTAAAGTGAAAAAATTACGGTTGATGAATTATGATATAAATTTTCAACTTGAAATAAAAAATTTAAACAGGTGATTTCAAAATTCCTTAGTAAGTCTCAAGAATTTTTCAGACTCTCAGCTTTCATAATCATTTAAAAAAAGTAGCACTTGACGGGCTACTTTGGCTAAAAGCGGCCTTCAAATACTGCAAAGTGGAAAATTCTTGAAGACATTTAGGTATTCAGCCTACATTTCGCAGTGTACCGGCGCCCGACAAAATTAAAAAAATTTATAGTTTGGCATAATGATTAAAAAGTTATTTTACGTTACAGCTAAAATTCAAGTTTTCCTGTTTGTCATTATTTTGGCGCTAAACACTTCTGTATATAAAATTTTTTCTCTATGGCTAAACAGAATATTCTTAAACGACTGTTTGCGAATATGTAATTGGAACATTACGCTATGAGTTTAGATTAAAATAAAAAGAAAAAAAACACAGAGACAAACCTTTCTCATTTAAAAAAATTCTAACACCTGCATCTCAGAATTCTCAGTTCAGACTGAGTTTCGAGGTATAGTTGTCGTAATAAGTTTAGTATGGTAATTATTTTAAACTTGAAAGAAATAGGTTCGGTCCACGTAACAACATAAAAAAGGCGCCAAAATCAAGCTTTGAGCAATGACAGACCAAACAAGAACCTGTCGTTCGAGAAGTCTCAACAAAAAGACTGAGAAAGACACCATACATAATGTGCATCCATCTTGCGCATTTTAGGCAAAAACTTACCCATCTTAATCTTATCATCTTGGCATCAATATCAAACAAACATCGGTCCCTTGCCTGAGAGAGTTGTTTGATATCAGCTAACTACACTTCCCCATTTACATAATTGTCCCGATTAGTAACAAAAAAATATTAGTATTGCAACATGATAGTGATAGGTCCCCGGTAGGTTTTGCAAACGTCCATAGGCTTACTGTGACCGCTTATCATAGGGTGGGCCGTCTTACATTTGGCTAAATTCAGAAGCAAAAAGCGAACAAAGTAGAATAAGGTCCATTTTTGTATCACGCCTTTTGGAAAACGGAGACTTTGATCTTGTTTTCACGCTTTTGCTTCTGAATTTAGCCAAGTCTAACAAGCCTAGCTTAGATTTTACATAGAAGTAGTTGGAAAAATAAAAGCAATTGCATGTGGTTTTATTATTTATTTAAAACTAAGAAAAGAGAAAATATAAAAACAATGGTCCCATGCTAGGTACCATATAATGTTACAAAACGATAAATATTTTTTACATTATGTTATTTCACATACACATTATGTTGTAAATAAAACTGTACTGCTGTATGCGAAAATAAAATTAGGAATGTAAAAAATGCAACCAATACAAATAATGATAAAATATTATGATAGTATGTAACAGCACCAAATGTACTTGAATATCTGCTAAAAAATAAAACTTTAAAATCTATAAATACTCCAAATAGAACAAATAACGAAATATTGCTTTTCTCTTTATAATTATCATAATTTTGACTCATAATCCTCGTACGAAAGTGTTAACACACTGGTATAAGTACATTTCAAACCATTTATAATTAGAATACAAAGTGTTAAATTTCAAATTTGATTTGCAGACAATCTCCTTGTGCTGTATCTATGTAAGATCACTATCAGTGGGCCTAGCCGTACCACATAGAATATTATCCAGTTGATTGATATAGTTTCAAAATAATATTTTATCTTATCTTCATCCTACAAATGCCGTTTATTTATTTATTTTGAAACATTTATTTTTAACTAGTGATTATATAGATTACGACATCAGAAACTTATTATAAAAATGTGTCACACATTGATTAGGTGGGTATAATAAGATTTAGTTCAAAATAATAAATAAATTCTCAACTTATTTATAATACAAAATACTCTTAATATACCAATCTAATCATATTCTAGTCTGGGTACAATAATTAGGCAATTGTATAGATATTGGGCAATATGAAAAATATAATAAAGTTGATATAAAGCAAATTTTTTAGATCATAATTTTTATATCACCTAGGAAGAGAGATGGTTGACCTGATGGAAGGTGGCTACCATAGTCCAGGGGACATCTGCAACCTAAGGGATTTATTTTACTAATAAATCATAAATTACGTCATTGTATTTATTTTCCATAGACCCAGTAGCTATACATTTGAGATGTTGATATGCCTTTCATTGTACTGTCCATTTAAAGATAGGTAAGGTATTACATTTTCTGTTAATTTAGACATAACTGTAAATGGTATGTATTATTTGATACATGTCTAAAGTTCACTTTTCCTTGGCAAATCTAAAATCAGGGTTACTGAAGGACATTTCCCCAGCAACCCGTACGTTTTGGGGCCATAGTACCTATCTAAAATGGACAGTTGGTTCTGAATTTACCAGTCTACTTCCTGGGCTGCTGAATATTGGGGCTGGGCTTGTAATTTATATGTGTTGGTGGCTTCGGACTGTGAGCTACTTGAACGGACTCTGGCGTATGGTCTGCATTACCTGGAATGAAATTATGAGAATTTTACATGTCTAATATTTTCTAATTAGAATTGTATAAAGGGCTATTGATGACATAAGGAATTATTTCATGTGCACTGCTAAACATAGGCCTCACTCCTCGTCCTCAGATTTTTGGTTACTTACTAAAACTAAGGATATAATTTAGACATAATAACGTAATTGTGTAAAACAATCAAATTACTTTTCGTTCCAAACAATTGCACAAAGTCCTCAGTTGGATTGTGTTTATGCTATATTTTGTACCTTAAACCATTAAGGTTAAAGTTGAAGAGAGTATAGCAGGGTATCTATTACGTTTGAATTGTAGCTTCCTGAATGGAAAAAGTACCTCTACCATTACCTGTACAGAATACTACACAGTACCACAGCCAAATAATACTATGTTACTTAAATAGCATTGTGTTCCTACCGGTGAGTAGGGTCTCCAGTGCTCCATGGGGTGGGGATTTGGCAGTGGAGGGGCCTATTTGCAGCCGAAGCTACGTGTCCCAGAGTTTTAGAAAGGCAACAATAATCAAACCTTTAGTAGGAGCTCCAACAATTGTCACAGGATTAGTGGGGATCGGCGAAGGCCCCGCTAGACCTGTGTAGTCCTCTAAGACCGGCTCTTTGGGGTTTATCGGGTGTGCTGGCTTATTCTGAGTGATTCTCATGCCACCTGCTTTAACTGTGAAAAGTAAAGGACATAGGTTTGTATTTAATACACTTTATATAACTTTATTATTGAACTATATAACACTGCACAATAATTTGCTGTTTAGTAGTTTTATAATAGTATCTGTAATCTTTATCTATCTGGAGTGGATACTAATGTTGTAGTTGTGATATATGGTGTTTGTAGATTGGCTTTATTTACAGTTTATCTATTAATTAATATTTCATAACATTTTTCAACTTCACACTTCCAACCTTGAAAGGCTATTCTTTGTTTAACAACATGGTCAACACATGAGTAATTCACGCTAATCTAATATAACCTGACGTCATTGTAAGAATTATCAAGGTCAGGTTATTTTCCAAATTCATACAGGTTAGCTAAAACTTCACAATGAATATCTTCAATAAACATTTTAAGTCCCTGGAAGATTTTACACTGTAATAACCTAAATGAAATATAGATATGGTGCGGCCATATGGTTTAACAACGCTTTCGAAAATACGAAAACAACATACCTGTTTTTAAGAAAATCAGATGTAAACAAAGGATTATATCTCAAGGTAAAACTTACCTGCTGGAGGATGTCCAGCCTTCAGTTGGGAAGTTTCTTCAGTTGAAGACATTGTTTGTAAAAGATTTACTAGCACAAAATGCACGTTGTTCAGTAAAATCGGATAAGATTCTGCCGAAAATACACAAAAGTTGACGACGTGTAGCTATACGTGATGACACGGGCGCGGTGAAATGTCAAAAATACTAGTTTGCTAGGTTATTTATAGTGTAAAATAACAAGTAATAGGAACGTTACTAGTGATATTATTACGCCATCTAGTGTTGAGTAGCATAAAACTCATCACATTTATATCGTGTCACAAACTTAACTAAAGCGGTGGCCAAAACTGAAACTAAGTGTCGCCATTGTGAAATGTATCAATACTTATTATCAGAAATAGATTAATTATTAATATATATCCATACTAATTAAACTGTTCCTGAAAGGAGAACTCGTCTTTATTAATTATATTCCATGTTTTATCGTGTAAATAATTAAACATTAAAGTGTTGTCGAAAGGTGGTCCCAAATTTTTTTAAATAGCTGGTCGTTTTTAACTGTAAAGGTAATCTTGTTTTACGTATCTCAGCCACCCAGAAAGTGTTGTACCTACCTCGGCCAATGTAATTACCAAAGGGTTATCATAATGTTTGGGGGAAGCTGTGGTGGTGGCAGCTAGTCGACCATACAACTTCAGTTAGTTGTACCTACAACAGGATAGTTCCATGAAATGACACTTGTGATTCAAACGCCGTATTAGGCAAAACACACCGTCGCATGAGCTTCTGTAGTAGCTATCTATCTCGAATTACAGAGGATCGTACTACAGAGCCAACTGCGCTGATTCAGTAAAGTGTAAGATGTGTTTTGTCTCCAAAGATACAACAGTGTGGTGTTGTACCTCGGACAAAATCTCGAGTTTTACTTGATTCTTTTATCACCAAAAAACAATATAACAGTAATGTTTTTATAATTTGGTAGTAGGTATGTAGAGATAGATACTCGAATTACTAAGCTTTTATCCATGTAATTATAATCATTTGAATAGAGTTAAAAATACTCTAATTACATAGATTCATATTATCTATTCATAACAAAGATATTAGTACAAAAGCCGGTCCTAGGTACTGCACCCCTGATACTAAACCTGTAATAAGTGCGCTGCGAACTGGTTTGGGAATCCCTGTTGTTAAATATAATTTTCTGAGTGTAACCGGTTGAACGCCAGCGAATTTATAATTCCTTTTTCCTTTCTCAAAGCCGCGAGAAGCCGCTACAAATAAAACAAATAAAATCATTTCCACGCCTTTATTCTGAACCTCCTAACGGGGACGACGACATCATTGTCATCGGGGCCCGGCTTCACCATGTCTTTCTGTATTTCGACGATCATTCTCAAGAAGAAGTTCACGATTTGTGTGCACGTCCCGTCTCTTAACTTCGGGAAGTCACGCTTCGTTGGAAGACATCTGCCGTTGATTGGGACGGATTGGTGAGCGAGGGAAGCGAGGAGACGGCGGAGAATGTCCACTTTCTTGTTGGCGGTCAGCGGGCGGAGGCGGATTACGAAGCGTAGGAGGTACTCTACCAGCATTATGTCCTCCTGGTAATGGATTATGGTAAAAATAAAGTAATCATCTCGGCGGTTAATGTCCCGGTTGTTCTCGCGCACGAGAGCCCCGGGTCCGCCTTAACCCTGACCACCGTGACCCTGCTACCAGGGGAACTTGACCATATTGGTTCATGGTTACACATTCAGTCGCCTGAATATGCAGGTTTCATCACGATGTTTTCCCTCATAGTAAGAGTTGGTGGCAGTGGGATTCGACCCCTAAAATGTAACTATGATCCAATCTGGTCAGGGGAATCTGTTAACAGGCTCAAAAAGGTCAGATGGCAGTCGCTCCACTGTAATTGCCTGACCTACTAAATATTGGTCAAAGCGGACCCCGGGTAGAGCAAAACCGGGATATTTACGCCAAGATGATTATTTTAATAATAAAGTAGTCGATTAGATCAGGATTTCTATTCTCTACAATACTGGCTGTGTGGTGTCAGGCACAGCGCCACCGTCTTATCTATTAATTCATCATAATAGACGCCATTTAGCCTCACTAGCGCCACCGTCTATAGGTAGGTAATGAACAGATAAAATGGTAGCACTATAATAGTGTCAAAAATTCTACTGTGGTAAAGTGTAACCAGGAATATTATCACGAGGTGCCGTCATATTTTGCAATTTCTTAGAACCAATTTCTTACACTGGCAACGGCAAGTAACTGCAACAATTGCTCCCTCATGACACTTTTGACAGACCTGCTTTATTCCTCGCCAGGCTTTAGGCGTTGTTCTAATTGGCAACGGTAATGCGAGGGGCGGTTTTGAGGCCTCCTATTGGTCGGGCGATGTCCATCGTATGACCATTGTCGCACGACCGTTGCCATTTAGGATAGCGCCTTAGGCTTTACAAACCGAACGCCATAGAACACCAAATACCCACCATGTCCATAGCCCGTATGCAGGACTCGACGTCGCCGGCGCGGCCCACGACCAGCGCCAGGTCGTCGCGGCCCAGCACCGGCTGCTTCAGACCCTCCAGCCACTCGAAGAGCAGCCCCGACAGTATTACAGGGTCCTCCTGTGGCAAGGTTTCATCATGGTGTCTTTTTTTTATATTATACAATACAGGCAGTTGACCGCCATCTCACCTGTTGGTAAGTGACGATGCGGCTGCAGATGGAGCATGCCCGTCTTGGAACAGCTTACTCACTTTAGCCTTGAAGGCATCCAGATTATAAGACTAGGAGACACACTCGTAGGCAACGCATTCCACTTCTTAGTTGAGCCAAAGCAGCTTGTATTGTTATAAGGTTTTAGGAAAACCATTCGAACATTCAAGGCGGATCCCGGGCCCTCGCGTTCGAAAGCACGACCGGGACTGACATCAAGGTGATGATGATGAGTCTAGGAACAGCATTCATCTGTAACTAGAGGTCCCAGTCCAGCTCCGCGAAATTTCGACAATTCCGCAGTATCCTGTTTCTTTTTCGGGGCATAAAGTATATACTCTATGACACTCGAGAAATGTAGCTTCCGTGAACAAATTATCGAAATCAATTCAGTAGTTGCGAAGTTTATCGCGTTCAGACAGACAGACGCGGCTTGGAGAAATTGTCATATTATATGAATATGATCCCTGGCCGTGTGATTGCGATGTGTGGCGAAATAATACGCAACGGATGGGATTAAGTTGTATAATGACTCTTTAATGAGTGCTGTTGAATGGCTCTACTTATATTACCTTCCGAACTTATATGTAATAATGCGGGGTGAGGGGAGGCCAAACTACATGGTGTCCGGTAAAGTATGATTTAGCGGAAACCCCTACAATCGCGTGTGTAAGGCAACTAATACTGGAGGCAGGCCAGCTAGCACCTCAGCTGACCAGAAAATGAGTAGAAACGTTTTCTTTTCAACAAGCCAATCATCTTCGAAACGTGCAGATTATTGCAAAACCCCCACTAATGTAAAAGAAGCTCAGGTCTACAGTGAATTGTTATGGTGACGACCTGTTGACATGACGATAATAATATGCTCGCAAGTTAGTTGGATGTCAGGCATCTAGATGGTGTTAAAGATGGTGGTTACAGTTTATAGGCATGATCGTCTACTGGATTGTGACTGAGTGTTTTGTAAGTAGATACCTATAAGAAGTACATTAAAAATAGGGTATCGTCAATGTCACCTCTTCATCGATCCTGGCCATGGCGTCGGCCCGCTGATTGATGTCGTTGCGCAGCTGCTTCAGGTAGTGCCGCCTCTCCTCCGGAAGACTGTGGTGATCCACTATGAATGCCTGCCGAACAAAAGGTAGGTCAGGCAGGCAGGACTGTCAAACAAAAGGTACAGTGATTATGTCATCATCATCGTTATCATTTCAGCCACAGGACGTCCACTGTTGGACATAGGCCTCGTCCCAAGCCTTCAACATCTATAGGCTTGGTGCATCCACCGGCTCCCCACTAATTCTACCAAGTCATCCAACCATCTCGTGTGGGACCGTCCTACGCTTCGATTGTCTGAGCTCTGAAAGAGCTGATGTGGTGGTTGTATGTACAATACAACATTCTGATTTGAAAGGATATATGTATCGTGAGAAAACCTTGGTGATTTATAGTACTGTCATGTCTGTGTTCTTTCATGGTTTCTTCATTCTTAAAGCCAGCAATGATGCTTGATGATGACAACTATAGACATCATTATCCAGGTTGTGCTCTCGGGCGCTCGGGCCCGGAGTCCGCCTTCCTACTTCCCTTAGTCCATTTCGCTCAGTGGTCGCCATTCTTGGTGGTGAGTTTGTTAACACAAACCTCATGCACATGTGAAGCCGGCCTCTGTCCCATGGAGCCGCCGGTCAGCCGGCTGACGGTCTCCAGGTTGCGCTCGATGTCCTCCTGCACTGGGTCGCGCCACTCCACCATCGGTAGCGCGCATGTCGGCTCTGGAAGGCAGCAAGTTATGGGATATATGGTTTGTAATTTAAAGTGAGAGAACACCACGAATATTAATAGTAGGAAACCGTGTTCGATATATCTGAATGCGCTTTCCCAGTAGAGCTGACCCTGGCTGGCAGATTAACCGCTGGCCGCTGACCCAGGATTTACCGCTGAGTTCAGGAGACGGACGCTGAAAGACCTGATCGATCTTCAGCCAAGACGGAAGGAATCCCCTTATGAGTGCAAACAAATCTACGAACTTAAGCGCTAGGTAGGTGTATCATCATCATTAATTTAAGTGTGTAATTAATAATGTTAATATAATTATGAAATAAAATTTAAAAGTGTAATGTTAATTTGGAGTCTTCTGGAGCAATCGCCACTCTTCTATCTTATCTGCTAACCTCTTTACTTCTTTATAATCACCTGCATTCGTTATCTATATATATATCTATTCTACCCTCACCATCGGTTTCCCTGACGACGGGCGGCGAGGCGGGCAGCGGGGGGCAGTTGCGCCTGAGTCGGTGCGCAAGGAACCGCTTGTAGAACGGCCGCGCCCGCACGCGCAAGTCGAGGCCGCCGCTCTGTGTGCATGCGCACAGCTTCAGCAGACGCTCGCAGAGTTGGTACACGATCTGGGGAGCACAGAAAACAAAATGAGATAAGTAAATAGAAAAGACATGTGGGGCTAAGCTATCGAGAACGCTTGTCGCCACCTCCGCCACTTCTGCGCATAACATTACTACTGCGCAATAACTCTCAGGTGTCAGATAGTCTCATACATAATTACTATGGGCAGTTGGTGATCAAGTCGCCTAGTCGGCGATACGGCGATAACGTCAGACGCGCATAGATTTCTATTTATATTATATAGCTTATTTTGATGTCTGTGGTCCTCACCAGTTCACGCTTTTATCCGCCATGGTGTCACCCAAACAAGTGCGTGTCATTCATGCCATCTTGATTTTAACGCAAGCCAATTTTCGTCTCGTTGGAGGAAAATCTAATGCTAGATAGAGGGCTCGCATTTATTAATTTCCTTCAACAAGGGGTTTATTTTGTAAATAGCCGTGTTCAGAATCGATCGCGGATAGACAATTTTGGCATTCGGAGCCCGATCGCGAGTGACATACTCACACTTCTACCTTTGTGACTCACACACAAAAATGCATGAACCAAATCCTTCATACATAGGTAGTATAGGTACATGGCTTTGACATACTCGTGATCGAAACTTTTCGGTGATACGAACTCGCCTTGCGGAAACGAGCGGTTGGGATCAATTCGGGAAAACTAATGACTAAGAAAATAAGGCAGCTGGCCAGGAGCTCATTACCTTGGGTAGCTCTTTGAAAGCGCGTTCGTCGAGTCCGTGCAGCGTGGCCCGCTGCCGATGCAGTGACTGGCGGAGGGTAAATTCCGCTGTCTTGTTGTCCTTGGTCAGCATCAGAGGTTCTCTGCGGGGAAGGATATCTTATAATATAATGGGGTGCGGGGATCGCTGCAGATCTTAGACATAGACATATATTTAATTTGGCAATTGCATCTTCTTCTATTATTACTAAGTACTATCCTGGATAATAAAACTGTAGCGATAGAATAGAGAAATACTATGTTTAGTTTATACGAGAAAATTTACCGCCTGAATGAAAACCGTATTATACGTACCTATCAGAATCGGGTCCCAACTGGTCGCTATAATAGTTGAGGTGGTAGCTTGATGTTTTTTTTTGTGCATAAATCATAACATTTGATAGGCCTTCTCCATGTATTTCACTCAGTTCGACACATTTACGGACTCTTGAGAAAATAATCTTTCTTTACAGATCCACAGGTTCACGGGCGGATTTGCTTTGAAAAGGTTTGGTCAGGACCTCGGTTCTTCAAGGCAGTGTTTCTGTTTTTAAATGGAGACCACAATTGGGCAAACGGCTGGCGGTGACTTGGATAAGCAAGCGGGTCGGTCTTAGTGGCGTGTCTTGGTTGAGGTCTACGCCCACCAGACTTCGATTGATTGATGATGATGCTAATGCGTCTAATGATGATGATTTTTAAAAGATGTGGACTTTGGCTTCACTCGGACCAGCTGAAGATAATGGTCTGAGGCCTGAGGGCTTAGTGTGAGTTTCGCTTCGACTTTACTTTACTATCGTGTTTGCGTTTACTTGAAAATTAAAATGAAGAATCAGAGGGCTGATGCCAATGCTAGAACTGCTTGACAAATCGACACATGGACTTTCTTTTGTTTTTCCATTTACTTTTACAATACAAAACCATTTATTCCACACAAAATGTGGTATGAGGGTACCATACCACATTGGTAATTTATACATATTACATTTTAACATTTTCGTAAAAAGGTTTGGACAGGATCTTAGAGACACTCAAAATCTCCCCTGAACCTCACTTGGAGCTAAACACGACAGTCTGCGGCAGGAGATAGTGTTCGAACTGCTGCACGCACAGGATCTGGCCCGAGGTCTGCACGGAGCGCGGCCGGCGCCGGCGCACGAGCCGGATCGCGTCGTTAGCGCGCACGCGCAGAGAGTACACCAGGTAGCACGCGATCAGCACGCCTGTGCGGCCTAGACCTGGGGTAAAAATAATCATCTTGACGTTAATGTCCCGGTTGTCCTGTCGCGCACGAGGAGTCCGGAGTCCGCCGTGACCATGATCCAGATTTGGCAGATCAGGTAATTACAGTGGAGCGACAGCCATCTGGCCTCCGTGAACCTACTACCAGGGGAACCTGACAAGATTGGATCATGGTTACATATACAGTCGCCTGAATGTGCAGGTTTCAACACGATGTTTTCTTTCACCGTGAGCATCGGTTAGTATTCAACTAATGTACATAACTCAGAAAAGAGTCATTGGTACATGGCCGCAGTGGGATTCGAACCTGGTACCTACGTCTTGCTTACGAGTCAGATACCTTAATCGCTCAACCACCAGCACTCGGCCCAGACCTGGGATAAGCATGTGAAACTCAGCCATTGCTTTATCATCCTAAGGTTGAAGTTCAGTTACATGTCATAACATAGAGCAACAACATTGATTAACCATAGTAAATAATATTCAGGCAGGGTTGAAGCTTAACGACATATTGGTCACACGAAGTTTTGTGGAAACTAATAATTGTAATTGGTTGACTATATATACATGCATTTGACGTTCTATAGCAGTTCAGTAGACAGCGGCGCTTGTGAGGCTTGTGGAATGATATTTACTAAATGGCATCTGCAGTTCTGATTTAATACACTGAACAGGTAAGTTCAGCGACGTCATCGCAATTTAAACTCAGTTGTTTTTAAAAGTAATATTTGAACAGCTTTGGTAATGAGTTTCTATACATTGTTTCCGACAATTGTTATTTGCGTTCGTTAATAAGTAATACAAATTCACTGTCGCTAAGGCTACCCCAGGGCCTTAAAACCTACCTAGGTGGTTATTAGGGTTCCGTACACGTTTCAAGTACTATACTAGGTCTCCGCTATTTAAATACAAGGTCTCCGCTATTTCTGTCTTTTACAGGCCAGCACACTTGGAAACGTATAAGTTAGATGTATTTTTCAGAATGTTCATCTTGGCATAAATGTCCCGTTTGTGCTCTCGCGCATGAGAGCCCCCGGATCCTGGTCCGCCTTGACCATGATCCAGGATTTAGTAGGAGTAATATAGTGGAGCTACTACCATCTTCGTGAACCGTTAACAGGGGAACCTGACCAGTATTTTTCACAGAATGTTATTTTGTAGATATTAAAAACCGTCAAGTGTGAGCCGAACTCGCATATGAAGGATTCCGGTTGACCATTAACACAATTAATAATTCCTCAACAAGATTTTGATTTTAAATCGTTTCGTGAAAAATTCACACTTTACAAGTTTTTATTATATTTACTTGCACTGTTTGCATGTAAGTTGTCCGTTAAAATTCGCATACCATATTTCGACCACTTGTTGGTAGTCGATTGAGCTAAACTATTGGTATACCTATGTAACTTGAATGACAATGCGTTAATATGGTACCATGGAGCTGGTCGGAATATGGAGTCGGAAGGTGATCGCAGGAACTAATGAACGTAATAAGACCTTGATAAGTAGGTACTATACCGTGCAATAAAAGCTTGTTATAACAATATTTTTTTTTTCATTTAAGAACTTATTATTTAGTATTACCAGTATAGTACCTACCTGCCAATATCTAGTCTCTGACTTATAGGGACAGACAAATGCATGTACCCTACCTAATACACAGTGAATTACTACGGAACCCTCTGAAGGGAACAAATTAAAACAACTCAATAATTCGATTACTCAAATACGTAGGAGTGCACCTACATTTATTTTATTTATGGTTTTGTTTACGTGATGTCCATCACGATTAATAAATAATCTTTTATTTTGTAGGTAAGTATGTAAGATCGTTGATAAGCTACAAAAACATTAAATATAATTACAGATGGAGCACCATTTAAAAACAACTCTCTATTTTACGGTTTATAGACAAGCACAAAGAAAGGTTATAATGTCAGACGTAGCCTATTGTAAACAAATGTAGGTACAGTCGAGAAAACGGAATGTTTTGCAAGTTGACAGTCTGAAATTGGCCGTGTTACTATTTTCCGATGTTTCATAATACGAACAAATAAAGAAGATATTTGAGCTGCTAAACATTGTTAAACGCATTTAAGCTGATACTTATACAAAAAACTTCATACAAAAAAACGTTAAAAGTCATTCTTAAATGTGGTCAAGAATTTGGTGCAAGCGGGGCTAAGTTTTTCTGACTGTACCTACCTACTTACTATAACGGAGTTTACGAAGTGGATATACTAATATATAAGTATATATAAATGGATATAATAATATAGTAAGCGGTAAATCTATTTTTATAACTTCATTTGGAAACTCGAGTCAATTATTGAAACATAACATTAGGTGTGTTTTTATGGATCTAGCCACTTCACTTCATCCACTGCGACGGGCTTTACACTATATTTCGTTCGTACAGTCACCTCACATATGAGTTCTTCCTATTAACCGCAAGGTCTCGTTCCACACTTTCTCAACCACAGCGTCATCTCTGGCCATAGCCGCCGGCTGGCTCGGCTTACAGTCGGCATAGTAAAGCCCACTTGTGTTTGATAACTCCGGAGCAACGCACAAGTGTATTGTAGTCTGGGCGCCTTCCTCCACGTTCTTGAACAGAAGCTCTATCGTATTCACAACCAACCAACGATAAGATGACGGAACTTTGTTCAAGATATCCGTCTTGACTACGCCAGGATGCAACGCGTTCACCGTCACTCCATCTGGTAATCTCCTACTCAGTGCCTTCGTCCACAGTATCTGGCAAAGCTTACTGTTAGCATACCTCTGCCAATAGCCCACTGTGTTCGCTCCAGCCAAATCCTCGGGATCGAATCTCGCCATGTGGTTCGCGTACGATGATACGTTTACGATGCGGCTCGGTCTGGATGCAGACAGCTTGTCCAGGAGCAAATGTGTGAGCAGGACGGGCCCCAGATAGTTGACTTGCATGGTTAGGTCGACACCACCTTCGTTCAGTCTCTTTGTCAGGCCCGCTGCACCAGCGTTGTTCACCAACAAGTCGAGTCGGTCGAAAGTTTCGTCAAATTCCTTCACGAATTTTCTTATACTGCTGACTTTACCCAGGTCTAACTCTCTGAATTCTACTTTAGAATTTCCTGTTGATTGTACGATATTGGCAACAGCCTTTTCAGATTTCTGGACATTCCGGCAAGCGATGATGACCGTGGCGCCTCTCCTGGCAAGGTTTCGGGCGGTTTCGAGGCCGATCCCGGTGTTGCCTCCGGTCACCAAGGCTACTTTTCCATTGAGTTTCGTCTTGCATCGGCACACTCCCTTCACTGGCTCTATCCATATCCTCGCCACTACGACTAAGGTCACATATAGAGCGACTAAGAGCAGAAACAAGAATATTGCAAGCACGATTAAATAATAAATTAGACTGAACAACATGACGGTTCAGATAACTTCGACCGAATACTTGTAATAATACTACAAAACGATTATCACCGTTGAATAGGTAGGTACGTAACCCATGTTTATACGGTTCAGAGTCGAATAAATTGTACCTATGTTTTATTCAGTACACAGTCAACAGAGTTTATACTCAACAACAATAGGGTCAATAATGTGTATGCGTATTTTAATGAAGAAGGTGTTTTACATGATTAAAAATACTTGATAAAGAAATAGTGCGGGGATTAGGCAAGGTTAATGGACTGTGAGGGCTCCGTAGGTTATCTTACGTCATCGAGGACTAGAAAACTGCCACTTTGTAGTGATAGTAGACGTTAGGAGATACACAAAACGTGGGTCTGCGCGTGCACAAACAGGCCTAACTTTTTGGGACCCAAACTTTGCCTTCATTATAGCCACGAAAGAGAAAAGTGGGTTTAATGTGGCTGAAAAGCGAAACTGCCAAAAGGATGTGAGGCACCCCGGTTTTTTTACTTATAGAAGTACACCCTCACAAGAGGATATGTTTTTTTTTATTTTTTTTATTTAAGTTAGACAACAATAATTATAACAAATCATTTAGTTCAGGCACTTAAAATAATAAAATAATCATCTTGGCGTTGACGTCCCGGTTGTGCTCTCGCGAACGAGGGCCTGGGTCCGCCTAGACCACGATCCAGGATGTGGCAGATCAAGTAATTACAGTGGAGCGACTGCCATCTTAACTCCGTGCTGCTATTAAGGGAACCTGACCAGATTGGATCATGGTTACACATTGCAATCTATCGCGATAGACCGCGTAGATAGGATACCATACAGGCGATGCGTAGGTAGCTGAATATAAAAAAAATAAAAAAAATTCTATGGCCTACACGCTCTGTAAATGATACCTAACATTTTAATGGCTTTAACTGCAATATGCTCATAATGTGCAATGTCATTTATTTTAGAATCAAGGATAATACCAAGATCCCTTACTTGGGATTTCCTTTAAATGACAACACCATTCCATTTATAACAGTACGCGCTAAAACTCCTCTGTCTGTTGTAAGATACCTATAGCTTGAAGAGACATACTCAGAAACTCTATGCAGATCCTTTTGATTGGCATGAAACATTTGGTGTCATCGGCGTACATAAGGCACGATGCAGATCGAAAGCATATTGAATAATCAAATTGACATAAATTAAACAGCAGAGGACCCAGATGATTAGCCCTAAGGCACCCCAGTGTGAATAACTGCAAACCGGCAAACCATTGGCGGTTGTACATGCTGACTTCCCAATTATGAAAAAATCTACTATTATAACTGTATATATTTTATGCGTATCTTAATAAAATTGACTTTTTGTACAAAAAAAAAGAAAACTACTTGGACAAATTCACACAGTGCCATCTAGCCCCAAAGTAAGCAAAGCTTGTGTTATGAGTGTTACATAACTGATAAACTACTGAATATACTTATTTATTACATCCAGATTTCAAATTCTGCCGGGAATCGAACCCGGGATCTCTGCGTGGCGATCGGCATGTTAACCAACTGAGTTACTCAGGTCGAAAGAAACTCCTTTACCTACTCTTAAGAAGTTCAATTTCTATGGCGAAGACAGACTGTGAGCGTGCGTTCTAGTTCTTATGCTACTTTATTTTGAACCCATCCGTCGGCCATTTTGTATATCTAAATGTAAACGTTGCCACAAACTTATCTAAGTCGGTGGCCAAAACGGTAACTATGAATAAAATGGAGGCACTTCATTTTGAAATAACATGTCACTGGGTCACGTTATATGTCCGCATGCCCTGTCCATTTAAAAGGAGCATACTTCGTTATTGCGTTTTTCAAATAGGCTGTACTGTAACCGTTTGCCGTTATTTACCTGCATGGCAATGCACCGCGACGCGGCCCTCCTTCAGTGCGAACGACAGCACCTTGGCCATGTCCAGCAGCCCGCCCAGGCTCGCCTCGCCGTAGTCCTCCCAGGCAAAGTTGTAGTAGTAGACTGGAACACAAGAGAAGATAGGATATAGTGGCCACTTACCATCATGCGGGTTGATCCAGTGATAAAAAAAGCAGCCACCATTGCCGCTCTATTGCAAATGCCCGACGACGGTGACCGCTGTCTATTACGTCTCAACCGTCATGTGGCTCCCTAGGCAATAAAAAAAACTAGCCGATGAGCATTACCGCCGAATAGTGTATAGACAGTGCTTGTCTCCTCAGGTATTGGTGGTTTTGAATACACATCACAGACTGTATCGTTGATGGTACATACCTACGTATTTTATACAAATTCTATGTAGGTACCAAACCTTTTGTGTATATTCTTGCAAGGGTTTGACGTTTTTAATGTATATTTTAGAAAGTGGCCGTTAGTATATGTATCAAATTAATCACGAAATCGCTTCTATATGTTAATTCATATATAAATTATTTATGTATTTATATATTCAATTATTGTGCACGTCGTATCTGCGTTACTTTAGTCTAACATTACTCTGCTGTAGGCCTGCTGGAAGAAATTTCTTTTTAGAAATAAGCAGCGCCTGTTGTGTCTTCTATACTGTTATATTTATCTGTATATCATTATTGTGTACCATAAACAGTTAAATAAATAAAATAAATAAATAAAAAAGTAATAAAATTACAAAACAACGTCATCTAGCGGCGAATCATTAAGCTATGGAAATCCATTTTGCGGTTAATTTGATAAATTGATTAAGAGTGTAAACAATAATACAATTACTAAACACTCAAACGAATGAAGGAATGGTAAGAGAATTTTTGTATGGATGGCGAACCACAAGTTCCAATACTCACTATCGTTGGCCATGAAGACGGTGGGGTCATAAGTGAACCCA
This sequence comes from Blastobasis adustella, assembly GCA_907269095.1. Lineage (NCBI taxonomy): Eukaryota > Metazoa > Arthropoda > Insecta > Lepidoptera > Blastobasidae > Blastobasis > Blastobasis adustella. The sequence goes on from OU026132.1 coordinate 9,714,078, forward strand.
GAGGAGGTGAGGGGCGGGCCGCAGCTGGCGTGCTCGCCAGGCGTCTGCAGGTTGATCACGGTACGGATGCCCCAGCTGGGAACGAAAAATTTTAAAGCCTGACCCGGGGGTCTAAATAGGCCATATTAGCGTTTCATATTGTGATTCATAATAGAGTGCCACTTATCTGATCCGTGGCCAATATTGGAACTAAGTAAAGCCATTTTGAATTTTTAATGTCAACAACAGGGACGCTTCAGATAAAGTAACAAATTATTATTTGTGACAAAATGAAACGCTAATGTGGCCTTTATACGAAACGGAGCGTCGGTGGCCGAGCGGTTAATATATGCCACCCGTAAGCGAGAGGTACCGGGTTCTAATCCCGCTGCGGCCATGTACCAATGACTCTTTTATGAGTTATGTAGTTGAATATAAACCGATGGTCTTACGGTGAGGGAAAACATCGTGATGAAACCTGCACATTCAAACGACTGAATGTGTAACCAAGCAGAGTCACGGAGGTCAGATGGCAGTCATTCCACTGTAATTACATTAACGCTATAAGGTGATTATTATTATTGGATAATGTGACCTTTTTAGACTCTTAGGAATATGGGCGCCGCCATATTGCGAAATTTTTAAGTAGCACATCGTGTGAAAACCGTTACATATTATACTTATCTAGAATTATTATTTTTTCTTTAGGTTTTGTGAAATCTGAATGCATAAATAAATAACATAATAAATAAATAAATAAAATATAAATAAAATATGGTAGGACAAATTCACACAGCGCCATCTAGCCCCAAAGTAAGCAAAGCTTGTGTTATGGGTGCCAGAAAACAGCTACTTATATATTTTTTAAATACATACTTATTATACATACTACAGACCCAGACCCGTAACAGAAATTAAAATTCATAATTTCAATTTCTTCTCGGGCGGAAATAAAACCCGGGACCTTTGCGTGGCGACCGGCATGTTAACCAACTGAACCACACAGGTCGTCACCGACATACAAACGTTTACGATCCGATACCTACATACAAACGTTTGAACTTACCGGTTAGGTTACCTACTAGCGAAACAGCTTTAAATTATTACCTTTTAGCATGCTTCCCATCAATGAACTACGCTTTCCTTCAAAGCCAGCTGTTCATTTTTCACTAGTATAAAGGTCCATGTTTACTGAGAGAACACGAGTGTAGACTCCAACGTGTTTAATAAAGGTTAGTATTAATACGACGGTGGTACGAGGTTCCCCTGGCGCCGTCCTAATTGGCAAAGGTCGTGTGACGAGCGGTTTTGAGATCTCCTATTTGTCGGGCGACGTCCGTCGTACGACCATGGTTGCACGACCGTTGCCAGTTAGGACAGTGCCTTCCGCTGGGCATCCGGAGACTGCCCCGTGACGGTATTTTTATACAGAGTTATTTTGTTTTTCTTCCTCGTAAACATTTTAATAAGTACAATTGTACAAGCATGATACTAGAAATCTATACTTTGTCAAATTTAGGATGATAATTTTGACAGTTCACAATAAGGATGGGGTAGTATAAAATCGTTAATGAATTTATTCGATTACCGATTATCATTCTCATTCTCATAGACCTTGGAATCGCGAAAAGCTAATTTTTTTTTAGTGGAACGACTGCCATCTGACCTCCGTGACCCTGTCAACAGGGGAACCTGCTGAGATTGGATCATGGCTACATATTCAGTCAATTCAGTTCAATATGTAGGTTTCATCACGATGTTTTCCCACACCGTAAGCGCATCGCTTATCATTCAAGTAATTACGACTCGAGTCGGATACCTTAACCACTCGACCACAGACGCTCTACGAACATATTGTACAACCGCCTTAAAACAGAAACAAAACATAATATGTCTCTCACCTATGGAACTGTTGTATAATGTTCCTGGCGGCGATGCCGGCGGTGCTGGGCCGCGCCATCGCCAGTATGTCGTCCGTGATCCTGCGGACACGGCACTGTTAGGGGCTTGGAAGGGTTAGCAACAGAATGTAATGTAATCAGGTGTTTATTATACTTTAGATAATCATCTGAATCTGTAGCACGAAAGCAATTAGTTAAAATTTACAGGGGGCAATTATAGTGCTGTGACATCTCAAATTCGACATTTTCTCTAGCCAAAAAACGGTATTAAAATGTCACTGAAATTGATCTTCGATAATATACCACTGTCGAAGATAGTTGGGAAAATGTTTTTTGGTTGCAATAGACATTTCAATGTCATTATTAGTGGAGATATGAGAATGGCTAGACAAAAATGTCGAATTCGAGATGTCACAGCGCGAGAATTAGGCCCAGATTGTCTTTACAATAGAGAGAAGGTTGACATGGGTATTCAATTTGATTGAGTTTCTTTGACATATAATTGTATTTGAATAATTTATTTTTGTCATTGTTTGTGACGCTCTCTTTTCATTTTGCATGCCAATTGACTTGGCTTTATGTGTGATACTAATTACTCTGTAATATCATGTTGTAGGTACATATTTACCACATTTACCACATTTACTGCAATAAATAATTCAATTGAATTGAATTGAATTAAATTGAGAGTAATTAGTGTTCTTGTAAAGTAGCTGGGTACACAACTCGCAGACAAGATGGCTGATGGGGTAGTAAAATTCTTGAGGAGCGATCATGTACCGGAAGGAGCAGCGTGGGAAGGCCTTTCACAAGGTGGACCGACGACCTGGTAATCGTAGGTACCAGCTGGATGCGGAAGGAGCAGATGTGATGATGATGTTCCTGATGACATGGGGCGGCCTACGTGTCACTGTGTGTTTCCTTCCTACTTTTCTACCAGCCTCCTTTTTGACGATTGAAAGAGATATTTAATGTCCTAATCAATAAAGAAATTTGGGTTTTTAGACAATCCTACATATGTATAATCAATCATTTTGTCGTGACAAAATATTGTTAATCCACACAAATATTGTTAAAATACAACCGCAAGGTAGGTAATTAATGTTTAAACTTTCGAATAAATTTGTATCGACAGTTTAGGCCAGTTTATAAGTAGCCGCTTACATCGCGTCGGCCTAGTCATAACGTAGCGCAAGAACAGGAATCGCGCCTAAATCGCGCGCCCGATATTGGCGTAGACGATGACGCGGTGACTACGCGGGCACGACGCGACGACTGAGCGGGCGCGACGCGATCATCAGTATAGAAACCAAAATTGTGGGGACCAGGCGCACATTCCTTATATAAGGAATTATCTAAGCGCCAGCTCGAAATTTTGAATGACCAAAAGGCCTCTTTTTGGGTCAGCGTACAAGCCTCGGTATCCAGCGGAGCAATGCGGCCAGCCTTCTAAATAAGGAGGACCTGGGTCATATTTTTTATTGGGTTAGCGTAAAGGTTTTGTTTGTTAGGCAAGGTTGTATTTTTTACATATATTTGGGACAAATCGCGTATGTCTGTTTTTATTTAGCCTTTGCTTTTTATGTAGCTGCTGACTCTACTAGTAGATAGAGTCACAATATATCATGACGTCGTAACCCGGATGGCATGTATAACTTTTCAAATAAGTTTTAATAGTTGCAACTTTCATTTTTTTTAACTTTAGAAAGGTCAAGCCAACCTAATAATTTACCTAGTTGCAGTCAATATAGTTATGTTATGTATTATATGTTATTTTATACAGCTTATAGCTATATAATATTGGACGAGTACCTTCAAATTTACTAGTACCCATACTTAGTAGTGGAGTATGAGATCGCAGTGTCCATAATTCACAACAGAAAATTGTTTCTATGGCGGGCGACACATACCTGTCGTATGGCACAAAAACGAACTAATTTTAATAGTATTGTATTTCGTATTTACTCGAACTGTTTCATATGTAAGAGTGGTTATTGGAACGCTAACTTTATAGGTAGATCTGTATACAATACAGATTTTAATCGGCTGCAAAACGTTTGTGGCTGTGACTCGTGAGTGGGAGGGTGTACCTACTGATAAGTATCAATATCCTAGGGGGCAATTCTCGCGCTTTGACATCTCCAACTCGACACTTTTCTAGTCAAAAAACTATATTAAAACGTCACTGAAATTCATCTTCGACAATAAACAACTGTCGAAGATAGTTGAGAAAATATGTTTTGGCTACAATATAGACATTTCGACGTAATTATAAATGGAGATATATTATTTGGCTAGAAAAATTGTCCAATTCGAGTTGTCACAGCGCAAGAACGCATTTCTACTTTGCCGGACACCGTAGGCACAACTGACCGCATTGCCTCTTCGCAAACGGCACTGCAGCAAATTTCCCAAAAAAAAAACCCCCAACGAAAAGAATAAAATTTTAAATAGCTGCAGTGTTTTGTTTCTTGAAATAATAGCAGAGGTCACCAAGCTAGGGCCCGGAGGAGGCACGACAAATATAATGGTGTAATTAGCATAATACCGAAGTCCGGTTGTTCGTCACGCGAACCTTGTATTATAATTAATGTACACACTTCACTGGTGTTAGAATTAAAAATTGTTTAAAGTTTTCGCGCTTTATCGTCGCCAGTTGCTGAGAATTATTATTACTCAACTAGCTTTTGCCTGTGTGACCCAGTTTTGGAAGTTCTTGTAAAATATACCATCATCATCATCCTAGCGCATCCCGCATTCTGCTAGGGTCCGCTTTTCTACAAATTCTTCTTCACTTTGCCCGGTTTTCGGCATCCTCGCGTCATAAGCACTCAGCTCTGACTCAGCACGACTAGCACAAATGCGACATCGAGTATAAGAAAAATCCACTTTGTTGTGATAATAGACGTTTAGGAGACCCACAAGTTACTTTTATCTTTTTGAATATAATGTGGTTGAAAAGCGAAACTGCTAAAAGGATGTGATGCACCCCGGGTTTACTTATAGAACCCACACAAGGGGTTATGTAAATAATATCGCTACGAGAAATCGAAGATTGGGTCACTAAAAATAAAAATAAAATGCCAGACTGTGCGCGGCCAGTTCAAAGTTTTGTTTGTCCCTTAAACGTCTACAATAACTACAAAGTGAATTTTTTCTTGTACTCCATGACGTATGCTAACCTACAGCGCCGCCACAGACTATTAACCAGCAGCCAAACTTTGTTTAACCGTTTATAACCTAGGTATGGTTATATCTACTTGGTCAAAACTGTAATCGTGCTTACGACTGCCCCGCCACGGTCGCGAGGAAGGCGGCTTAAATGATTAATGAACTGTGTACCGTAGAGCGGTAGCTTTAGACGCCTAAGGCTCGACTGGTGCTCAATAGAATACCGTTTTTAGAATAAGCCTTTTTTTATTACATACGGTAGGCAAACAGGCAAGCCACCTGATGGCAAGTAGTCACCACTGCCTATAGACATTAGCAACACCAAGAGTATCGTCAAAGCGTTGCCCACCTCTACAACACGTTGCTCTGGCAGCAAAAAGGCAAATGCCTCTCCACTGCCAAAGTCAGGGTTCCCCAAATCCCCACCTCATGGAGCACTGAAGACCTTACTCACCGGCAGAAACACAATACTATTTAATAGAGTATTGTTTAGCTGCGATATTCTGTAAGGTGCAGCTATGCTCTACCTCTCTTAAAACACTCACAGATATCCACAGACATTTTAATTTATACGCTGAAAGGCAGGTCGCCGCGGATACTTTATATTGTATTTTTTACCTGTGTATCACAAATAAACCCATTATATTCTATGATTTATTTATTTAACATAATGTTTTAAACTATCGCGGTTATTATCACACATTTTAAGGTTGTTCTGGGGGTCCTACCAAGTCGTCGCGTGTCTATGATGCATGCAACTGTGTTGAAATATCGGGCTACTCGTCAACAAAGGTACGGTAGGAAACCCGGAGCATACCCTTAAAATTTATTTATTTAATTTGCCAACAGATTTACTTTTATTACAAAGCTCTTAAACTATAGTGACAATAACAATTTATATAAATTTAAAGCCGATAACAGGCAAACCTTACGTGCACTATATAAATCTCGCTTCTATTCTATTCTAGTTTCTGTAACTGCTGAGTTTCAAGTTATAGCCCAGGCGAAATATAATCGGGAGGTAGAACAAGTTCCTAACAAAGTGATTGTTGTTTTATTTTATATCAATACATGTCCGCATTATGTAAAAAAGTCCCTATAATAAGACCACGCTAAGTCCGAATCATTTATTAAAATAAAAAATCTTATGACAACTTAGGCAACTTATGACAGGTTTTTAAAAAGTAATAGAACGTCATTCATAAAAGTCATAACAAACAATTTGATTTCTGTAGGATTGTTTATTTTCGTGAGTTAGGAAAAATATTATTAAATGATGGGCAAAACAATTAAAAAAGAAGTGAGAGTGATAATTTTCAGCATGATTAATAATTTAGTCAAACTAAAAGTACAAGTTGAAGCCAAATATCTGAATGTTTACAAGAAAGACTGACAAGGACTGACAAGGACAGATTATCCCCAGATTATTGCTTTATCCACATTTTATAATTTCGACTGCTGTCAGTCGATTCGGACTAAGCGTGGCCTTATTATACCTACGGAAATTTTGGTGTCAGGTTTTTTTGTTGTAAATATCTCAAAAACAGTGCATCCTACGGGAGTATAATCCATGATTAACTTAATGTCTGTAAAATTCTCTACAATATTGCTTTATACGCTATTTCAAATTTCTAACCATTTACGAGCAACACACTCGATTTTGGCGGTAGGTATAACACCATTTTGATAAGGACATTTTTTTTATCGTTTAATTGCGATTTAAGATCTTGCATCTCGCCAAATTTTATTATTGTAGGTCCTTGGTAAGTACCCTTTTAATTTTTATTTATACATATAAGTGTAGTTAGTACTTATTTAGATAAAACTAAATAAAGGCGCGGCGTCTACTGCTAACTGTGATCACAAGTACATCATATCAGTGTTTCGTAGCCAACTGGGTCATTGGTGATTTTTAAGCATGTTAGTCGGTGAATATACAAATTAGGCTTTTTGTTGTTGGCAGCGTTTTCAGTACTTTCGTATAAAGTGCCTTGAGCTTAGAGCTATTAAAATGGCTGTTCGAATGTCTGTTGAGGACAGGTAGATGATATTTAGGCGATTTGAGTTGTCGTGTTGTATCCTTAATTAATCTATATAGGAAAGGTAGAAGAGCACCGTCCTATTGTCGACACAGGTGACGTGAAATGCCACTTTAGGATGTTTGGTCAGATGACGGTCAAATATCTAGCTAGTCTTTTGAAGTCTTATATTGGAACCTCAATAGCACAGAAAATGGGCCTTTTCTGTTGTGTCCAATAGTTTATAAAACAGCTATCTCCAAGCATGTCAAGCGCCCATGCGCCTCCTAAACAAAGGTAATGTTACCTATGTAGAGGTGGCTTGAGTCCTAGTGGACTGATACGTCCTGTGGCTATAAATGGTGGTTGGTGTGTGTCGAACCTACCACCCCACGCGTGCGATGATCACCGTGAAACCTGCTCGGTAAGTGCTATAAATTATAAACTTCGAAAATTATGAATTCACAAACTCGCAACCAAGCATACGCAATGTACCAATCTATCTCTTTCAATCGTCCAATGGAAGACACAATGACACAACTGACAATGACATGCAGATGCGGATCGCACCGGAAATAACAATGCTATCCGCACTAAAGCCAACAGGAGAATGGCATAAGAGCAGGCGCCCCCAGCCCCAAAAGACACCATGTCACAGTAAAAGAAAAGCTTCATGTGACAGGAGGATGGCATAAACGGATCGTTTCGACAATGCCTGGCAAAGCCCATCGCCCCACAATGCTAGGCAGTGCCAGAACGCGTCCGACAACGGCAACGGATATCATAGCAGCTAATGTCAGGCAGAGGGGCAGAGGAAAAGCAGCCCTAGCGACAGCCCCTGTATGACAGTATGCGGCGTACCCCTGCGCGGGCGCTCGTACTGGCAGTGGAAGCCGCCGCGCTGGCAGCGCGTGGTGTGCGCTCGCTCCACTGGCCAGCTAGCGACACCCAGCAGAGGTCTGGCACCGTATGTAGCTAGAGCAGCCAACAATCTCACCAGTCGGAGTACAGCCCCTGTATGGCAGTAGGTGGCGCGCCCCTCGGCGGCCGCGGGCGCTCGTACTGGCAGCGGGCCCCGCCACAGAAGAGTGCACACTGCAATGCGGCTGGTGCGGCGGTACGCGCCCGCTCGCCGACCAAGCTGTACTGGGCGGCGGGCGGGTGGTTGATGCGGCGGCGGGACTCGCGGCTTCTGGGAAACGAGAAGTTTTTTTATTGCATGTGTGTGGTGCCACGGACGGACGGTTCACTTGATGGAAAGCGGTTATTGTCGTCCAGGACATCTGCAACCTAAAGGGAGCGGATGTGGTGGAGCCTTTGAGGTACCTGGAGACTTTAGGACTTAAGACTGGAGAGGTAAGGTCTGTGGTAGTTAGAAAGTAAAGGGTAGTAAAGTTCTCGAGTGGCAACCCTAGAAGACAGGGTTGTCTCCCCACAAGGTGGACCTATGACTTTTTAAATGTAGAAGGTACCAGCTGGATGCGGCCGATACAGAACCGGCCTTGGTGGAGATTTCGGGAGGACTATGATATTGATGACGATGTGTGTAGACGGACGAAGTGCTTGCTTAGTAGCTACTCTTGTGGAGTCTGGTTTTTACTGTGAGATCTAAGTCAGCATGCCTCATACCTGTGATTGCGCTAGCTAACTTATATTTCAAACCGGAATATGACGCAAGCATTCGTTATTGCTTTTCGGCAGAAATAAATCAATCGATGGAATCCATCTAGGAGAACTGACACTTAACCGAGTCCTTCCTCCGAAAAATTTATTTTATGCAGGACAAAACTTAAAATAAGGAAGCATCTTAATTAGATGTATTTGCGTTGAACTCGGCTAGTATAGATAATAATGCGGCATAAACATAATCTCGGTTAGAGGCTAGCTCAACACCGAAAACTGTTGTTTCGATAATTTCTACAGAGAGATGGCTTCCATGTAGCTAACGTAAAACTATAATAGGCAAGATAAGGGACTGAATGAGAAGAATTTTCGTTGAAGAAGAAGTTCCGGTTACTTTTCTACTAACTTTAGTTACCTGATCGGACCAACTTGAAGTACTGTCTATGTAAAGATTCAGATCTTTTCAGATCAAAACCCATGGGCTAAATGGTAAAATATCTGTTCCTTTGACTCCAAGGTTCTCTCATAGAAGACTTCTCAATTGTTGGTTTAATTTCGCCTTTGTACATCTCTATTACCTTAATTAATCACCATTGGCCTTAGACATTTATTACAGATGATTTAAACAGTGTCACTATTAATGGTACGGCACTTTTTCTGATAGCTGTAGAGGCCAACACGGGAAAGACAGATTCGGTCACAAAGTGACCAGACAAGATAATTCGCCTTGGATGGTAATGGATTGTCAACCTTATTAATGTGGTGATAGAATATTACGTTTGTGTAAAATAAAGAAGGAAATAAGTATATTTAATCAATTGCATAAATAAATTGTGGGAGAGTAACGAATCTATTTATAAAAATATTACCTATCAAGAAAATGAAAACGCTGAAAATTTATGAAATTGATGCTTGATTTGCGGCGGTCTTTACTGAACTTGACTTTTGCCATTTTTACACCGCACTGAAACTTCGTACTGCTTACTGAAACTTCGTACTGCCCCTTCAAATGTACCGTGTCCACTGGCATGGGTTTGTCTTTTATATGGTACCGTGTCCATAGTCACTGAGCAAATATAAAACACATTACAGCCCAAACATTGGAAGCGTCAGCAAAGGAGCACGCGATGTCATTGTAAGCACTTTAATGGCATTGAAAATAATAACTTTAAAATTCAATTTTTTGCTTTGCTAAAATAATTGGATTGTTGCACGATATTGTGATGTTTTTGTAAGTGCAATGACAGATAATGAAATGCTAGGCTTACCCTTCAGGTGAGATCCTAATTGGCAACAGTCCAACGGTGGCAATGTGCAACCAGGGTCGTGCGACGGTTGGTTTTGAGGGTTCCTATTGGTCAGGCGACGTCCGTCGTACGACCATTGCCAATAAGGACGGCGCCTCAGTCTATTGGGGGTATCTCAGTAAATAATTGCACAGTAGGTATATATTGGTTACAAAAATATAAAGTCCATTCTCAAGTCAAGGTGTTCTCAGCCTATTTACCCTCACGATTTTGATCTTTCGGTATAATAATGTCCCTTTTGTCGAAACAGGTCATTTTCTTGAAAAGTCAATTTAGAGGAATGTCATTTTTATCATGCTTGAGTCACTTCTACAATAGCGTATCTTTTTTTAGCAGCAGGCAGCTCACCTGATGGTAAGCGATAACTGACGCATTGTGGCATACCTTCGTTTAACGCCTTCCCCCAAATTCCCTGTTTACGCCTCACACAAAACAGACGTTTCCGCTGACCCTACACCTGTTAAGGACAACAATTATGGCTGGGGACGGTCCGCAACGGAGGCACGCGAGCATCTGATGCTATCACCAAATTGTGATTGACATGACAGGTGACAGTGCCGAATTGAGCTCGTTCGGGGTCTGTAGAAACCTCATAAAAGACTAAATACTAATAATAATAATAATAGCTTTGTACGCTTTGCCTGTCCCGCTATACAATTTGTGGTTAGCTATTAGACTTCTCTTAAATAGATAAGTTCGCCATTATACAAATTTATATTTGATGTATCTAATTAAGTATGTGTACAATAAATAATATATTGCTGTAAATCAAGTGGTAGGAGATTCTCTCTCTCTTTCTGTCTGAGGAGCCGTCTGGGTGAGTACCACCGCCTTATCTATTTTTGCCACCAAGCAACAATGCTTGCATTGTTGTGTTCCGGTTTGAAGGATAATTAGGTATCCAGCGAAATTACAGGCATGAGATATTCCATCTTAGTCCTTACAGTGACAACGCAACTGCGGTTCTTCATTTATGTTACCTGCAACCTAAATGTATGAATTGTAGATGTTATGGGCGACAGTTACCATTTACCATCAGGTGGACTGTCTGCTCGTGTGTCACTGAATAGCACTAAGTAGATTGCGATCTATCGAGTATCTACATTTTTAACCCTTAAGGCTATAACTTATAAGGCTCTAATAAGTTTGACTTGTGTATCTGTGTCTTTGTGGATTTGTGTATCTGTGTGTCTGTCTGTGGCATCGTAGCTTCGATTTATTGCATTAAAATCGGTTCAGTAGTTTAGAAAATATTTGAGTAAGTACATGAACGTACTTAGTCGGGAGTTAACCGATTTATCTATCAGTTAAGTTATAAGCCAAACTTTCCACACTATGGCCGTCGTAGTACACAAATACCTATAGAGGTCACAGATAATATAATACCTACTAGTTGTATGTATGTATGTATGTGTGTAAACATATTTTTATCGCACATCACATCACACAATGTCACATGAATTATTTAAAAGGTTGCGTGTGTGTAGCCACCATTATATCGTAGTCTGTAGACGCGAGCGAGGGTTGCTAACGTAAAGGATAAGTGTTATTAATAAATATAAATATGCTTAGATATTTACGGTTATAATGTTTACTTATAAAAAGTATCATGTTTAGATCTTTCAATTTGTAGGTATGGCGATAAGAAAGTATACATACTAAACCTCTGTATATTTCATAATTACGTACATGTATAATGAGCTAAATTGTGAATGTACAAATGCAGTTTTTAGAAGCTGAAAGAGAATCCATCCCAAACGTTACGCCAGTTTACTGTCATATAAAATACCTCAATGGGATCCTTTTCGCAGTTGTCGGCGTGGGTTGAAGGGGCCCTGCTCGAGGGTGACCAAATGTCGCTATGTGTTTATATTACAGCCTAATTTCTTATCCGATTTTAAAAATGGGTACTAATCAATAAATAAATGTATAAGTTTGAGATAATTGGGTTTGAGTCGGTAATTATGGTTTTGTAGAATAGTACTAACCTGTTCTTCAGTGTGCAAGAAGAATCTAAAAATCGATGTGTGTGTATGTTCTTTAAGGGAATGAAATGATGAAATTTTGATGAAAACGCAAGTGATCTACAAAGTTTGTTACACGTGCCAAGCTGTGGCGAGTCGCTTATTAACACTAGTGTTTTAAAGGGTTTGGAATCTAAAAAAATAAACTCGGGCACACTTGTAGAGTTGCTCAGCAGTAGTGTAGACTTCTGACGGTAGTCCAGCATACCCGGTTCAGCATCACCGACTGTGATGACTTGTGACGATTCATTCGCACGTTCATTATTCAGAAAATGCGTCCCTTATGGAGTTTTCACAATAAAAAGAGAAAGAAAATATAATTATAATATAAGAAAATATAGCTATAACAACGTTCTGGACCCCACTACGTGGATCTCGCGGAAGATCAGCGCCGCGGCTCCGGCCGTGGCTCATGCTCAGTGTGGTCCTTATTTTGTTGGGAGTGCCACAGCATAGCAATTTCGGGCCAATTTATGTTTAGATGTTATTTTACAATCTGTTTTTTTTGTATGATTAATTAAGATAAAATTGTTGTAATGTGAGGTTTTTGTTATGTAATAAACCTCTACATACTTTAAATAAAATTAAAAACCTAGACACGTAAATTACTAATTAAAACATTACGATGTTGGAAGCCCTACTCACAATGCAGCTTACAGAATTATTAGACCGCAGTGTAAAAAGAAATGCAGAAGCAGGTAAAAAATAAAGACATATAATTTTGACTTTATAGGATTCAGCAAACAAATACTAAATGAATAAGAAATTAACGTTGTAAATCCGGTGATGGTTCCTTCGTGTTCCACAATGCCAAATTTTTATTAATTTTTCGTTAAATGATAGATTTATTATAATCTCTCACCGTTAGCTCACTAATAAAGTAGTTTTATTAGTAGAAGAATGTCCAGTGCTGGAGCACTTCGAGTTCAGTCTTCGAGACTCCTTTGAACTAACGTAACAAACGAACCTTTCTCTCTCGTACGAATCAGATGTGAAATGAGCTTCCAGTCACAGTATTTCCCTTTGGACTATGACATGGGATCATTCGAGAGCTATATTAGAGGTCTCCTTAGAGGCGGGCAACGCATTGGTAGCGCCCTGGTTTTTTGCTGATGTCCATAGGCGGCGGTGACCGCTCTCCATCAGGCCCGCATGCCTTTGTCTGCCGTATATACAAAAATAAAAAAAATAATAAACCTACTATAAATAGGTACGAAAGTAATTCTGCCTGTCTGTTACATTTTCACGCCTATACTGCCGCTGAAAAGATTTTAATAAAATTTAGGTATGTCCCTAAATCCATCTTGCAACCTTAAGACTGACATGATAGGAAGGCTTTCAATTGGAAATATATAAGTCACGGGCAAAAGCAAGTAAATATTATATTACTCACAAGGCATAAAATCGATGGTACATCATACAACATTCATCACTCCATCCATCAATTTAATGTGGAAAAAGATAACATCATTCTCGATTTTTTGTCAATTTCCTAACATGTCATTAAAAAGTAATTAATAGAAACGTTTCCTGTCACCATTTGGAATTATCGAAATAGGTATTACTAACACAATTTCATAATTGTCTGTATGACAGCCTACCACTTGATTGGGGTGTATCTGTTTCTTTTTAATTAAGTAGTTAATTGAGCAGTAAAGTTATAAAAAAATTGTAGACTATGGATAATTTGATGAAAAATTATTTAACTGTTCCGAGCTCTACTTTGGAACTATGACTAAATTCTTCCTCCGAAAAATGCCGAGGGATATATAAACATCTAATATTCTCGAAAATTATACGACAATATTATTGATAAGGCAAGAGTGAATTTTCATTATGTCGATAATCCTGTTACACCATCGGTTAGCATTCAACTAATGTAGTATGCGTTCATTAGTTGAATGCTAACCGATGCTCGGGAAAACATCGTGATGAAACCTGCACATTCAGGCGACTGAATGTGTAACCATGATCCAACCTGGTCAGGTTCCCCTGGTAGCAGGGTCACAGAGGTCAGGTGGTAGTCGCTCCACTGTAATTAGCTGGTCTGCCAAATCCTGGATCATGGTGACGGCGGACCGCGGGACGCGTGCGCGAGACAATGAATATTTTCTTATTTATTCTCCAAAATTATACGGCTTTAATAATAATAATAAAAAATAAACGTTTACTCGCACTACTGTACATAATATCATGTTTGTTATGTTAGGGAATAATGTATTATATCTAATATTCAAACCAGTCAATACAATATAATCTTTCAGAGTACCTACCTAAATGTTTTCTAATACATACTTTATTATTGATAAAGCGAGAGTGAATAGGCATTATCTAGATAATTATGCAACACCATCGTCCGCATCGTCACTTACTAGTGAGGTGGCAGACAAATGCTTGCCTTGTATATAAAAAAACCCACTTGTGAGCACGTAAAAATAATCACGTAATTTTTTTTATGAGTTAAGGTAGTAAACTAGCTTACAGCCTGCCTGATGGTAAGCTCAGTGCAGCCTATGGACGGCTGGCCAAGAATTGGTTGGCCAAGCTTCGTAAGCTAATAACATGTTCACCGAGGAAAAGTTATCACATCTCATGAAGAGCCAAGCTCCTAACTCTACAAAGCCACACTCTACATTTTGCCTAGGAAGTATAACTTGGCCGATTCATAGAACTATTGCATGACACAGGCTGGATTGAGTGTTCGATTGACGCGGTAGCTAGGGCTGATGTCGTGGGTTAGACAAAATCATTGTCTTTGATAGAGCTTCGTTTGAATCTATCTAGAGTTCTAGACCTATGTAGATATGAAGGTCTGAAAATTCGATGAAATTTTCGAGAAAAGGTAGTAAGTGCCCTCTGGCTTTTTGATTTTTGCCAGATTAGCGTAGCCATGGTAGAATGGAGCTTAAACCCCATCCATTGATGGGTGCCTTAAAGGGCTACTCGATCGATCCTTCTCTATAAAATTAGAGAAGGATCGTTACCTCCGCAAACCAAAAAAGAGCCAGTGTAGCAGTGTTTTCAGATAAGTAGTATCAACACTCCCCACACGACACATCAACAGTCCACCGCTGGCCTTGAGCCTACCTTACGTTAGTCCCTCCGCATTGTCATAGAATAGAATAGAATAGAATATCATTTATTGCTCAATATGTGGTAGGTATACAATAGTTGTTAAAATTTGGATTTTCGGTTCACACACTTTACCAGAATCTGGCATGCAATATTTGGAGTATCAATTAAATGAAATTAATTAGCATAATTTCAGCATATAAATTAAAATTGTCACAACAGTTAATTAAAGTTGTTACAAAATTAATATGTTATTGCACTTATGTCATTGTGTTACATCCTAATTTAACGCCCGCAACTAAATGACTCAAAAAATTCATTAACGCTGTAAAAACAACTTTAAATCAACATTTTTTTCAATTTGTGTTTGAATAAATTTGTAGGCAATAATTTCAAATTATTGTCGAGGCGGTTATAAATTTTAATTGCCATTGAGTAACTGTTTCTGCGGTATAGTGTGGTTGACTGAACAGGAACCACTAATCGGTCAGGAAACCTTGTATTGAAGGCAGTTGTTTCTGAGACTTTAGTGAATAAGTACAGATGGCTTTTACAAATACACATATCTTGTAGATGTATATACTCGGGACTGTTAACAAATTATGATACCGAAATAGGGGTCTACAAGATGTCAATGAGTCAACATCTCAAACTGCTCTGATGCACTGTTTTTGACAGAGGAGTACTTGGTTTACTTGTGATGAATTACCCCATAGTATAATGGCATACTTTATAATGGAGCATATGTATTCGTGATATGCCTGCAAAGCAATTTTTTCGCTGCTAATTTTTGTGAGCCGCCAAAGTGCATATGCAAAGGAATTTATTTTACTGCACAAGTTGGAGATATGTGTTGTCCATGCACACCTATCATCTACACACATGCCCAGAAATGCAGTTTGATTCGTCTCAGTAATCGTTTGACCATTAACTGACACAGTTAAATCCTTTATGTGTTCATTCCTATTTATAAACTGTATGTAGGTAGTCATATTTAAATTAACTTTGAGGTTATTGTCATCAAGCCATTTTATAATATCATGTACTGCTTTATTTATCGCTTCGTTATAAGCATTATAATCTTTGCATGGTATAATCTCCTGGCATAATTTCCTGCTATTAAATACACTGCCATGTAAGACACAAGAAGGTCCGCTTCGCTACCTGGAACGCTGGCACGCTGACAGGACGGGCGCGTGAGCTGGCCGATGTGCCTACTCGCCAGGCGGAAGGTGGCAGTAGCGTTCCTGCAGAAGACGAGGTAGAGAGGCAACTAGGGCCCTATTTTTTAATAATTCATCTCGATTCGAACGGCTTTTAATTTTGATTTTCGATATGAAAAATTCGATATTTTGATGCTTGATGCTGATTTTTCTATTTTTGAAACGTACTCTTTCGGTGTTGCCAATGTGATTTGATAAATATTAAAGTTTTCATGCCTAAAATTAAAAATGAAAACCGTTCGAATCGAAGAGAGCGATTAAAATATAGAGCCCCAAGTACCGAAACATCGGGAACAGCGAGTTGGGACAACGGAGTGGGATTCGTTTCGACGTATATATCTCAATGATTAGGAATAGTAATAGACTGAGACGGAAAATTTCACCACAATAACTTAAATACTACCAACCTACTTACCTAAATTTAAATACTACCTACACCACCCCGACCTTCGTTTTAACAGCCTATTTAAATGGCGACAACATATATTTCCACATGCCTCCATTAACTACGGGAAATATAAACCCTTGAAGGTTATGAGGGCGTTGGGACCAAGTTATTTTTTCCCACGAAACGTCCGTGCCCCAACTGTGTGTGTAATTAACAGCTAAAAATAGTGGAATTATATTTAGCTGTGAAATGTGGAGTTCTGAGCACGCTCTTTGTACTCGCAAGGGTTTAAATATTCAATGAGTGGTCGGGCCCCACCTCATAATCGATTACTAGGTATGAACTTCTTCGTAATTAAATTTTCTTTAGAATATGATAGTAATAAGTGAGTGGTTCAGTGATAACCTGAATGGTTCAGTGACAACCTGAGTGGTTCAGTTGGTTCATATGCCGGTCTGCTGCGCAGAGGTCCCGGGTTAATTCTCGGCCGAGCAGAAATTGAAATGATGATTTTTAATTTCTCTTGCGGATCTGGGTTTAGTATGTATAAAAATATTGTATAAAAAAAAGTATATTAGTAGTTTATCAATTACCCATAACACAAGCATTGCTTACTTTGGGGCTAGTTGGCGCTATGTTAATTTGTCAAAGCATATTTATTAATGATTTTTTGATTTGACACAATATTATTGGCCGTGTGGTGTCCGGCAGAGTAGAATAGCACCAACCCCTTACATTCATGGGTGTCGTACAAGGCGACTAATGTTTTCGAGGCAAAAGATCAAGAGTCTCCGTAGTCTGGAAAATGGGCAGCAGCATTTTCCATTATTATATTTAAACACTGCGATTTCCAACCCGCCTGCCAAGCGTGGAGATTATGGCAATAACCTCCCCTTTCATGGGAGAGGCCCTAAGTCCTGCAGTGGACTGTTACGGGCTGTGATGATGATTTATTAATGTGGACGAGGCTCAAGCCCAACAGCGAACTGTTATGGGCTGTCGATGATGCTATGGAAAATAACAACTTGTTGAATTCAGCGGAAGGACGTTTTTCGTGTGACAGCATCGTGACTTGTAACATTCTCCTAATCGGTACAAAGAAAGTCCTTACTATGGGAATGCACCTGCGGCTATGCATTGTCCTTACACAATGGCGAAATGAAAACATAATATAAGTAGATATACCTAACTCGTACGTGTGGGAAAGGCATGCAAGAGATAAGATATCAAATATCATCATCACCTTGCACGCAGGAAATCGGCCATAGCAATGACAGTTATACCAAAACCTATCGTGTCACATTCTAACGGAAGCTATTAAAGATTACCAGGATATTGAACGTGACCGCAGGTTCCTTTCCGTTAGAGGTAAATGTTACCCCATAAATTCACTCTAAAGTTAAACTTACCCTTAAGACTGTACAGATTGTATCAATAACCCCTTCTTTCGGACTTCGACCAAGTCAGATAAATACATGTTATTATTATAAAAAGTGGGTACTTACTAAATAGATTTCGAAAATACATGTATTTGAAACCTACCAACATCCTCTGGGCCCAAGCCAACCTCACTTGCACGCGGTCCCCGTGCAACAAGACGGACGACCGGACTTCCCCACGGCGGTTGTATGTGTCAGATGGCTGCCGCCGCACGTAAATAACCAAAACACTACGTTTTAAATGGATTCTGGTAGGAAATCGCTGTTATAGAAAATCGATAGAAAATGATAGTAGAGCGGACCCGGGCTGGCAGATTTACCCCTAGCCGGGATTTTCTGGTAGGATAAAGAAGGGAAATGAAATTAGTTGAATGAAACCGCTGTCAGTAAATCTGAAAGCGCTTTCCTAGTAGAGAAAAAAGAGCGGACCCCTGCTAGTAGATTTACCGCTAGCCTCTGAAGCAGGATTTACCGCTAGGATGAAGGAGAAAGGATATAAAATTAGTCCATGCGGATGAAGTCCCGGGCAAAAGCCAGTCATCATCATCTTGGCGTTAATGTCCAGGTTGTGCTCTCGCGCACTAGGGCCCAGGGTCCGCCATGATCCAGGATTTGGCATATCAGATAATTACAGTGAAGCGACTGCCATCTGACCTCCGTGACCCTGCTATGAGGGGAACCTTACCAGATTGGATCATGGTTACACAATCAATCACCTGAATGTGCAGGTTTCATCACGATGTTTTCTCTCAACGTAAAAGCATCGGTTAGGTTAGGTTAGTACTAATGTAATGACTAATGTACATAACTCATATAACAGTTATTGTTATATGACCGCAGTGGGATTCGAACCCCGTACCTGTCGCTTACAAGTCGGATACCTCCTACGGGCTAAAAGCTTGTAGGTACTTGAGTTAACTACAATTAACTATAAAACTACAACCTGTACGCTTACAGTAAACAGTACGTAAACAAGTACTCAACTATTTACGCAACCAGCTATTATTCATGGCGTCTAGCTACTTGCTCGAACAGGCTCTTGTGACGTCACGCAAATGCCGCGTCACGCAGGGTCACTGGGTTGACTGTTGACACGGCAGCCGGAGGACACGTCAAGACCGTGTCGGGGAAAAGAGTTCTACTTAAATAAGGACATTTTTAAGTGTATACAGAGAGCATCGCGTCCAGCCAAACGTCTAGAATATGTTTCTACTTTCTGTACATTAGTCACTACGTACCCACCCGTATGTATTGCCTTGTAAGAAATCTCAATTCGTGCGTTTGAAACTAGATCTTAGTGAGGCCAGGAAGCTCTATGCATGTATCATCATCTCAGCCCGTAACAGTCCACTGCAGGACTTAGGGCCTCTCCCACAAAAGTGGAGGTTAATTGCCATAATCTCCGCGCTTGGCAGGCGGGTTGGAGATCGCAGTGTTTAAATATAATAATGGAAAATGCTGCTGCCCATTTTCCACACTACGGAGACTCTTGATCTTTTGCCTTGAAAACGTTAGTCGCCTTGTACGACACCCATGAATGTAATGGTGCTATTCTACTCTGCCGGACACCACACGGCCAATATGCATGTATGTGTGTATGTATTTATAGGTCGGGTAAATCATCTATAATGTCTTATGAACCTGATTTACCACTTACATTTATATTATAGGTAGGTATACACTACTCAATGACAAAGAGCAAATTGCCCACCTGAGCCAATTACCTACGATTCAAGCACTTAGATTCTAAGTGTAATAAAAACGTAGAACCGCAGGTACGTTATTACTGTGAGGACTACAAAGATTTTTTTTTATATTTCCTTTCCTGATAAGGACGGTTTACTTTATGGAAAACGGCCACCGTCGTTCAGGGGGTCTGAAAAGGCCACATTAACCTTTTTTTAATATGAATCACATTCAATTGTCACAAACTTATCTGCAGCGTCGCTGTTGTTGATGTTGACATTACAATTCAAAATGGCGTCACTTAGTTGCAGTTTTGGCCACCGGATCAAATAAGTTTGTGGCAGTCTAATATAAATCATAATATGAAAGGCTAATGTGGCGTTTTTAAACCCTCAGGACATCTGCAGTTCTGCAACCTAAAGCGTTGTTTATACAGAAGAGACAATCAAAGATCAAAGAACTACTTTAAGAAGGCTAACTTATCCTTGAAACCGAAATATAACAAAGCAAACATGGTTGCTTAGTGAGAGAAAAAGGAAAGGGGGTGGTACCGTTCACGCAAATTCAGGCTTGACAGAGTCCTACCGACGCTAAAAGATTTTTACTTCGGGGCAGACCAACTAGGTTCTCTGTACATATTAACAAGGCAAATATCTTTGAGGTAATTTTAACACACTCGAATGTTGGTTTTCTTTATAGGTGTATGTTTGTATGTAAAGTCTGCAAATCTGCTTTTATTGCAACAAAATAGTGGATTACAAAAGAACACACCTACAAAGCAAATCGAGCTTATCCTACAACGGGATCTCTTCCAGCTAACCTTAGATAAGCCGAAAGCAGTTTTCGCGAGCGGAGGAGGCAATAACGAGTAGTTACCTCACTTAAAAATAACTAAAGGCTTAAATTTACTAAGGAATATCATCACTATTTTAGCGGGCCCAGCCCAAAGCATTTTATATGATTGGTTAATTGACTTGGCACAGTTAAAAGTGCTTTAAAGATAAAACTTTATAAATCGATCAGCTGGTAGGTAATACTACCTTTCACGTACCGGCTTTGTCTTGGGTCAATGACTGTGGACAAATTGGTGGACAATTGTTGTTTGTGAAGTGACTTATAGTAAAAGAAATCATAAGCAAGAAGCTTATCAAAAATGTCGACAAAGGAAATCTAGGGGCTTGATTTCTTAATTCGATTGATGGGGATATCTCGGTCCATGGGAATGGATACGTATTAACTAGAGCAGGAGTTGAGTGAGAGGACGGTACGATAAAGGGTATTTTGGGAAATGTAATCTAAAAAGATGACAATAAAGTTGAAAGTCCTTTGACTTTATTCGTGGACTCGGAAACAATAGTGCGTAAAGAAATAAAAATACTGCGTGATTACATTTTAACTTTATAGTCAAATGAGTCGGAAAATATGGCACCTACGATTAATTACAAAAGGTGGGTTATGGCGTGAGCACAGGCAGTTTACCTAATATCGAAATGCCAAATTATCAAATCTAGGTCAATCCTGTTATGTATAACTACTGTTGACGACAGGTCGACGTGGCAATCGCGGTATGAGGTACGCGGGGTGGGGGGGGTGGGGCGTACACCCGCTTAGTAAGTAACATATTGAAACACAGTAGATATATATGACTAATGTGGAGATGGATAAGTCCAGCAGTGCACGGTTACCGACCGTTAGAGAGATGATGATGTGGCTGGATGTTGGACATCAACTAAGTGGCAACTGTGGTTGTGGAAGTGTCATGGATCTAGTTGACACTGATGATACTGGTTCGTCACCATTTCTAAGTAGGTAGTCGCTACATATGAAGTGATGATTAGGTATATTGTTAAAATTATATTACGTAGTTACGTATTGGGTATAGATGGCGTAATTTCACACGTAAAATTAACAGACCGTGTAGGATCTTGCCCTGACGAATGGTTGTGTCATTCGGTGTCGTATGTACTTACTGTTATTAGGACTCCTGTTCAAACAACTGTTCAGCACGTTGACACTTTAATTTTTAATTTTTATACATATAATTGGTATATTCTTGGGTTTAGCCCTTCAGGCTCTGATTGCTCATCATCCTTGCCTGGAAAATTAGTTAATACTGTAAATTCTGACTACGTTGTAACTACGTTCCACAAATGTTTTGATTCGAATCGAACTTCGATTTGAGTATTTTCTTTTGGGGAAATGATCTCTCGTTTCCTAAATAGCCAATTGGTAAAAGTAATTATGGTTTTTGGACAAATACAAGTGTATTGGGGTGTGTGTCTGGATTCTTACCGCTGTAACTACTTGTTTTCCTTTTATTAAAAATCCAGACATACCCCCATGCCACGGGGGTCATTTTTCCATCACATTAGGTTGTTTATTTCGTGGCAAATATTTGATTTTGTACATAAAATATCACATTTTCCAGAGTAATGTTTACTTTTTGTTATATTATTCTTTGTACGTCATATGTTGTCATGCGGACACATTTTATAGTCGGCGGAGATGTTAATCTTTTTTGTGCTCCTCTTTTTCTATAGAATTGCTGGATCCAATTCTTCATCATGTCTTCATTATATCCTTGGCTGCCAAACACGAGGTCGTCCGAAAATTAATATCGACCCCTTCGGGAACTGGCTGGTTGACTATGAGTACTGGCCATCAAGACTATATCTTCTTTTGTGCCAAATCGTTCTCGAACGTGTTTAAGTAAATACCCGAGCTTGCGATAGAGAGTGCAGCTGATGAGTGGGCAGAGTTCTCCCAGCCTTCGAACTAGAAGGTGGATCAGTATCATAGCTAGAAGAAGAAATTTTCATAAACAAGTGACCGGTCAAAATATGCACGTGGCTGCAATAAATCCTTATCTTTGAAATTCTCTAACTAATCAGTCTGTCGGGTCAATCTGCAATCTGTACTTTTTCGGCCAGCAGTGAACTCAATGATCCAGCCTGGACATAGGTTATGTGGAGTAGACTTTCGTAGGAACTTTCGTGCTTTTAAATTAACCTTTTAAATTCCTTTTATAAATTTCTTGTTGTTGTAGTTTGTAGTTTCTGTACTGATCGAATATAAATCCATTACCCTGAATATTTGTGTTTACTTATTAACTGAACTTGGCACTGTGCGTGGGACAGTGTTACGTTACAACCGTTAAGTTTCTATGGCACATCCTAGGCGTAAGGTTGCGCCATGTTTATTAATACGGTGATAGGTAGATGCAGGGCTATAATATGCAGAGCTGGCCCATATTATGGTGAACGAAGAGGCCATTCTAGGCGCCAAGTCCAAGGGGGTGCCCGGTAGAATCTCTCGGTACTTCTCACCTGGACTGGTGACATGAGTTGGGCTTACATTTTTGGACATTCAAACAGCCCAAAAATTTCGAGCTTGGTGCGATTGTTCAATAATTAGTTTATTTCTTTTTTCATAAGTACATTTTAAATATTATTGCCAAAATTGGACCTCTCCCTATCTTGAAACACTTAGCTACGCTAAGTTATTTACTCGGTAAATTTAATGACTGTACAATATCTACTCATGTACCTACTAAAAATAGGGAAGTATTCATTGTGAAATAAATAGATATTTAATACGATTTGATTTAATTTACCTGTATTACTTCTTGAAATGTAAGTTGTAATTACAGTAATATTTACAGAAGTGAATAAATGAAAGGAAAAGAGAATAATATTTTACTCACATAGTTGAGTAATCCCAGTAATGCTCAATATTAATTTGAATTGCAGCAAAAAAAAAATGTCTGTAAAGACCTAACCTATGCTATACCTAACCACCATACGCATGACTTATCTATTGCACAACGTCAATTAATATTGCGCTTCACAGCGAACCGCAACAGAAAATCAACGCTCAAAGAAAACAGGAAAACCGAACAAAAAGGGAATCGGGACAATCCAAGTCTTGTCTAATGACGAATAATACCTATATCATCGTATCTACCTACCGGTGAGGCTGCGACAAACAAGCATTAAATCGAGGAAATATTAAAGAAATGATCAGGAATAGAACCTTAAACTGACGAGCATTAATGACAAAGGTAATGAATGTGGAAGAGACTCAAGAAATTTGTCAGTTTCACAACAGCAAATGGCACAATGATTGCTATTTTATCCGTGATGCTACCGCCCTACGAGAAAGAGGGGTAGGTAGAGACTGGCTTGCAGTTGTATTGTTTCAATATCGAATAAATAAATTAATCTATCCTGATTTGTGCATTACACATAGGACTATCACTTTATAAGTCCAATCGAAAATATTCGTTTGTGCTGAAAAACCAAAGATTTTATAGATACGTAGATTTAGATTTAAAATGCTCGACGCTTCAACGCAGCTGATTCTTGAAAGATACTTGAAAAGTTCTGACAAAAATGCTGCTCACTTCAATAAAAGACAGAACATTTTAGTCACAAAATGTAAACATTGCTTACAGTGGTACAGTAGGCATATGTATGTTTTGAGATAAATTTAAGAGGTTAATGATAATTAAAGACTGATTTGTAATTATACTCGTATATGAATTTTAGTACTCGTATTCCAGGTCAGCCAAACATCCGGACAAATCTTGACGAATGGTAACCTCTCGTACCTACCCAACAACCAATAGCGAACGAGATATTCTCACTATTCAAAAATTATGCTGCGCAGGTAGAGCCAGCCAAAAATCCGGGCGAACGCTTCATCCCTTTGTCGTGAATCTTCCAGTTATCCGCACGAGCCGCTTTAGTTTAACATTTTTATTGCGTACGCCTAATGAATGGAACATGTTGCCTGCGAGTGTGTTCTTTGATCATTATATTAACCTGAACGCCTTAAATATAGTGAAAACGCCTGTTCCTAGACTCGCATGCTCCATCTTCGGCCGCATCGTCACTTGCCACCAGGTGAGATGGCGGTTAATAAAATACCTGGCTGGTCTAATTAAAAAAATTGTCTACCACCCCCAAGATTTAAGTTCTATCATAAAACAAGAAGGTTGATTTTTCCTTTCATTTATATTCTATGCTCACCCTTTGCGTCATTTTGGTGACAAGGGATATTTTGTCGAAAGTTATAGACCACTTTAATCGGCCGTACCTACATCGGACGTGATACAGTCAGCTGCAGAGAGAGCTGACCCCCTTATCGTACATTTAATGTATGCTAGGGAGAGGGGGGGTCCATTCACTCTGCAGCTGGCTGTACTACTGTAATAATCTCGAACAGAAGCTCACCTGGCTCGCTTTCCACTGCTGTGGTCTGGGGCGACGCGACGGCGACGCACGCGCCGGCACAACCGCGCGCACACCCCCACGCATCCCAGCCGCTCCCACATCCCCCGCTCCGGCTCACTGTCACCGTTCACAACCGCGTCTTTCGCCGACATTGGTGACCGTTTTAAGGCCAGGTGTTATAAGTTCTCCATTTTGGGCTTCTGTTTCTTATCTTGCTACCTTGATAATAACATTTCGGGATGCGTTTGATTGTCATTTATGGTGTGATAAATCTACGATTTTGATGAATACTTATCCGTTATAAAAGGAATGGATAACCTGAAGTCTCTGTCGGCGTATTTACGTCAGTATAAAGTTTCGGTTTCGGATTATTCGCGATATTCGGACGAAGGAGGTATTCCTTAATGCCCATAACTTTTTATTTTATAGCAGAGTGAGGTAAACGAGCAAGCGGGCCATCTAATCGTAAATGGTCACCGCCGCTCAACGGAAACCGTTGAAACACCGTGTTGCCGGCCTATAAGATAAAAAAGATTCAAGTTACAAATGCTAAGAACTACTGGATCTTATCGCTGTGTAATCAATATTAACTTGACTATCTCATCCCAAAGAATGAGATATATAATAACTTAAATATACCAGTAGAGGCTGAAGACATGTTACAAGGCAACGATTTGCCTTATTTACATATGAAGTAAACAATTTTATATTTGGCGCCCACCGAGGGACCAAAAAGATAAATTTTAGCGCCCACCAAGGAACCAAGAGAATCAATTTTGGCGACCGTCAAGAAACTAAATGGATCAATTTTGGCGCCAACTAAGGAACCAAAAGGCGAGCTAAGGAACTAATTTGGGCGCCTACAAAAAAACCAAAAGGACATATATTGGCAACCATCATGGGACTACCGAAAACTAGTTACTTTTACTTTTAAACACAGACTGTCAACGTCATAACACACGTATGCCTAGACATGCACATTCTCTTTGAAATATCGATAATATTATTATTATCGATATTAAAAATACTCCAATAACCTTCACCTTAGGCGTGTCTACTAATATTCCACTTTCATTACTTATTGATGGACTACGAGGCCTACGATATGTCGCAACCTGCACTTGCACGCTTGACGTGTATCTGACCGTGCTACACGCTGAATAACTGAAAATTATCGATTAGAAACGAATTAGCTTCTGTATCGCTAGGCAGTACACAGAGCACTAATAGCAGTGTGTCAGGATAATGACGATTTTAAAATTATTTGGAGATAGTAAACTAGAGTGCTATGAATATTGATCTACCTGCCGTCAGGAGAATGCACATTAAAGTGTCTATTATACAATGAGCTGTAGAGTGAATGAACTCGCTGTACTGAATGAGTATTGTACTAACGTTAATGAAAAGTTAACGAGACTCAGGTACAAATCTTACGCGCTGTCACTTTCAATTAAATACAATAATCGCTCCAAGTGTTTAGACCCATTATAAAAACCTAATTATAATAATAAATAATGGTTCTATATATTTAAACATAAATGGCATTTGATTATCTTTCCAACAAAGCAAGTTTCAATTATATGAAATATATTTATCTTTGTTATATTTCATTTTGAAAACCAAAAGTTTTGAAAAAGCACCCTATACATTAAAATATAAATAAGTTGCAGCCATAGGATAACAATAGTAAGTAATATATCCGGTTACATCCTCCATACAAACAACATTTACAGTAAAAAACACAAGTCAATCTGTAAAAAACAACATTGTGTCTCTTGGTCAACTTGATCTTCCCTTTCCAACGCTTTCATTCACTACCGCCATATCTCTCTACATCCTAACCTACTTTAATTATTTTATGACTATAAATAGAACAAAGTAGTATTTAATTTTTAATAATTATTTTTTTTCCTATTCGGAGCGTCGGTAGTCGGGCGGTTGAGTATCCAAATCGTAAGCGAGAGGTACCGGGTTCGAATCCCGCTGCGGCCATGTACCAATGACTCTTTTCTGAGTTATGTACATTAGTTGAATTCTAACCGCTGGTCTTACGGTGAGTAAAAACATCGTGATGAAACCTGCAAATTCAGGCAACTGAATTTGTAACCATGATCCAGTTTGATCAGGTTCCCCTGGTAGCAGGGTCACGAAGGTCAGATGGTAGATGCTCCACTGTAATTACCTGATCAGCTGGATCATGGTTAAGGCGGACCCCGGGCTATCGTTCTCGAGAGCACAACCAACGCCAAGATGATCATTTTATTATTTATATTTTTTCCTATCTACTCCTTCAAAATCAAAAGGTTTTCATACTGCATGTCACTTCACTGTAGTCCATTAATACTGTTACACCATGGGTAAACCATATTCAATTAATTGTTTATTCATAGCTCACTGTAATAATTAACGGATAGGTAATAGGAGTTGTGGGTAGTTGTATATTTTCGCGCGTGTTTAGCTGGCCAAGGGCTTTGGGTTAATTAACTGAGAATTGCTTTATAGAGCCATTTCTCAGTTGATAGTAATTTTCGACCCAGATCTTGCTTACCATGTCAGAAAAATCTGGGTCGAAAATGACCTCATATTTTGTTTTTTCTTAAAAAAATTTTTACCATCTTGTCGTTATTATCCCGGTTGTGTTTTCGCTCACGAGGGCCCGGGATCCGCCTTGACCATGATCCAGCATTTAGCAGATCAGATAATTACAGTGGAGCGACTGCCATCTGACTTCCGTTACCCTGCTACCAGGGGACCCTGTCCAGATTGGATCATGGTAAGGGTTTCATACTAAATTTATTGAAATTTTATTATTGCGAATAAATTGATAGAGTAGAAAGTACTGCTACTTAAGGGGGTAGATAAAATATAATTTTAGTAACTCAATTAAAAAAAAATTGAAATTTTTTACAATGTTTTCTGTCTCTGCTAGTTTCTGTTTGTCTGTGGCAAGCGGTTCAGCAGTTGGAAAAGCTACACATTTGGATATACCTCGGCAGGTGTTAAATTTTATAATGTCATGAATTCTACTATTTGTTGCGGGTTAACGGCTAATTGTAGGAAAATTTTATGAATAATATATTGCCTTCTGTTTATCAAACTTAAATATTCAATCTTATAACAGTTATTTTATACCGGTGTTGGCATCACTATTCAGGTATTATGGTCACAGTTAGCCTAAAGGTGACATGAACATTGTGTTAAATTGCCCTACCATACGGTTGAATTTAGGGCCGATATTTCAATCCTGAGATAAAACATTAAAAACATATCAATCTTTTAAGTTATTATGCGACTAAAATAAAATCGTATAATAATTTCATCAATAAGTGAAGGATTACAGTTTGTTTTAATTTGGCAGTATATTACTTTATTGGGCAGATAGATTTTATCTGGGGAATGAAAAATCGCCACTAAGAGATTCGTAGCACACAGACCGCACTAGTGGAATCTTGAGATTATGTACCGTAACCATAGCAGTACGGTGATGACCTTTTTGATAATCATAAGGAATTACTTAATTAATTACAGATGAAATTTTTTAATCATCTTGCCTATTGAAATGGAGCTGTTTTAATTTTAATTGACACATGGATAACTCTTGGAACATATGTTAATTCATTAGCGAGAACTTGGGGTTTGTCAAATCTAATATAGGTAATGTGTTGGTCTTCAACGCGATTACTTTATTACTTACAAAGTTTGAAAAGAAAAATGTTGACATGGTAACTGTTTGAAAGACTAATTTTAATAGACTTTCACGTGAACGAAGTCTATTTCTTCATTATTTTTTTATTTTTCTCTTGACAGTTCAAGTTTTGTATTCCTCTTTTACATTATTAATAAATAGGTAACTCTTCATTCCTTAAAGGTTCAAACTGACGAAATAGTTATGCACGTAAATATTATACTCAAAAACCTATCCAACTATTACTTGTAAACTACTCAACCGCAACTCCTTAATGAATCATCAATGTAGAGAAACAGATTTTCCTCCTTACCCACAATAATACACACGTCACTATCTAATACTTATACATTCTACAATTTTTCCTTCGAAAAGTCACGTAGGAAACAAACTAACGTCGCGTGCCGTGAAGCAATACAGTACGCGCGGGAAACACCCTTCTTGGCGACTTGTAATCAGTGCGGTGTTTGCTGAGCTACTGAGCCCAGCTGAGCCTACAATATTGACTATACAACCTCCGCTGCGAACAAACGAGGCTGGCCGTAAAAAAAGAAAACAATAAAGAATAATATAGGATCTTTTTTAATACTGGCCTAATGGATTAGGATGGATAAAGAAGTTGGGTTACAGTTTTCTTACTGGCTGGGTAGGATTAAGGTTGAAATGCGAATAAAAAACTTTTTGATAAGAATTTCCAACCACTTACTTAAATATTGCGCCCACTTCGCGATTTTTAAACTCACTTCAGAAAAATAACTTAAATGTTTCATTTGAAAATTGAGACTTTTTAACACAATCTAGGTAGATTAGAGTCTACTTCAGCGAAACCTTTTCGAACCAAAATCACATTTATGCATTATTCATCATCACAAACGACGTTTTACGAACCCGCGGGACAAATACTTAAATACTATTTTAGATATTTACCAGGGTTTTGTCACGGTGTTTTACATTTTCACTATGTCCGTAAAAATAGCCTAATAGATAATTAACTTCATTAAAGCAAGTTTACTTACGTCGTTTCCATATGGAGCGCATGGTAAAGGTGATTTCATTATAAAAAAGTACACAGGTGATAAATTATAAGTACTTATTTATTTACTTACTAAACATAAGATCTCTATAGAAATAACTAGTATAGAAGAATATAGTAAAGTATTAAAAAAATTTATTAAGTAGGTTCTTATTACACATTGATAAGATTGAACAATACTTAGATGGTATAAAAAAGAAAAATACAACTGAATAAGTAGGCAAAAGCTAAAATATGAATACAAAGCTCTGACTTTGGTATACAAGGCAAGACATCATTCTCAAGCAGCATTTTTATGAAAACATTTATTACGTAAGTATATAGGTAAGTACCTCGTAGGTTAGTACGTATCCTATACGAACCTACGGTGTGGTTCATGTTTTTGAGATAATTGAATCCTGATTGAAATATAAAGGGGCGGCTTGCACCAAATTCTTAATCGCATTTAAGCATTTAATATGTTTAAGAATTTGGTTCAAGCCGGGCTAAGTCTAGGCCGGTTAGAGCACAACCGGGATTGTCGCCAGAAATATATTAATAGCTTAACTACTCGTCCGTCAATGACTTATTTATTTTACGACTAGTTCTTTTTTTATAATTTTCTTCTGCTGGACCTAAGTTTTTTCTTCTTTAGGCCCTCTCTCTACGTTGTTATGCAGGTCATTGGCAGATAAGGCGACCAGTGCGCGGGTCTTTCACGCACTTCTGGAACGCGTTGCATTTGACGTTTCCGCAGTAGGAGCCGGGACCGCCTTTTTTTTCTGGAATTGAGAACAATGGTAAATTATTTTACATCAGTATGGTCGCCTCTGACTTGCATATCTAAGTACATTTGTATGACCTGGACATTTTAGTGCAAGTGCAACTTGGGGAAAAGTGTTTCAAGAAATCTGTTTTCAATTTTGATTGTAGGCATTAAAGATTAGATAATTTGGTGCATGGCGCTGATTTTCCCTATTTTTGAACCGTACCCATTTGGTATTGCCCATGTGATATAAAAAATATTGAAGTTTCAAACTCAAAACTTTCAAAATTGAAAACCCTTCGAATCGAGACGAGCGATTAAAAAATAAGCCCCATGACATAATTTTTACAGTGGATATTTAACCAATGACATGGGAAAAATGGTTTTTTTGAAAAATTGAGTGGAGCAAAGATAATTTTTATGCTTAAGTTGTTGTGTCTCATCAACTGTTGTACTTATTTTTATTTATTTTGTGTTTTATCAGTGGAAGCCTATAATTGGCTATGTAATGCTATTATTGTTTTTAGTGTAATAACTGCTGTTGGCTTTCCTTATGTAAATAAAATAAAATAAAATAAAATAAAAATAAAAAGCATGATATCGTCTGCGTAAAATTCGATTAATTTTGTAGACAAAGAGGAGCCTATTTGCCTTTATCTAGATTGCCTTATTTCTCCTTGCCAAATTGTTTTGTGGCTTAGGCTAAAAGCGAGTGGTAAACAGATAGACAAAGTTACTATATTATAGGTTGGATACTGTTATCGAAGTTGAATGGCATTTTATTCACCTTTGTATTGACATCAACTTCGTTGGGATAAATGCTTAGATACTTATTTAAAATACAATAAATTGTCGACTCTATCCCTCCACTGAGGTTCCTGGGAGCTTTTTCCTGGAGAGAACAACATGGAGTTCTTCATCGAAAGGGTGAAAAGGTTTTTACGGGGTCGGCCACACGTGGGTGATGCCCCTCGTATTGCAAACGTCCATAGGGTGCGGTGACTGCTTACCAGCAGACAAGCCGTAAGCTTGTTTGCCACCTTAATGGTATAAAAAAAATATTCACCTTTGTACCGGTCGTCGTATTTATCATTATTATCATATCGCGTTGGGTAGTTGTTGCTGCCCGACAAGGGATCAGCACACGACTTCGAGTTGCTCATGTTTGGGCAGCAGATCTTGCCGTGCTTGCAGGCGTAGTCCTCGCGGCATTCTGGCTTCGAGGAGTATATCTTGGAGGGCGGAGGACAGCGGGGGTTGACAGCTGTAAATGGAGGACATACCATTCATTATCGCATCATCATAACAGCCCATTACAGTCCACTGCAGGTCTAAGGGCCTCTCCCACGAAAGGGGAGATTATTGCCATAATCTCCACGCTTAGCAGGCGGGTTATAGATAGCAGTGTTATAAATATAACAATGGAAAACGCTGCTGCCTATTTTGAAGCATACGGAGACTCTTAGATCTTTAGTCTCGAAAACATTAGTCGCCTTGTACGACACCCACGAGTGTAAGGGGTTGGTGCTATTCTACTCTGCCGGTCACCACACGGCCAACTAATTATCTAATATTCGTGTTGAAACAGAAATGTTGTAATAGGCTCTATTTTTTAATCGCTTGCTTCGAATCGTACGGTTTTTAATCTTGATTTTCGGCATGAAATATTCGATATTTTGATGCATGAAACAAATTTTTCCTATTTTTGAACCGTACTCTTTCGGTGTTGCTAATGTGATTTAAACAATATTGAAGGTTTCATGCCGAAAATCAAAATTGAAAACCGTTCAAATCGAAGCGAGCGATTCAAACATAGAGCCCCAGGTCACACGGTATGCACGATCGCGCAGGATTCGAACTGACAATATTTGAATGGCGTACGGCATTATGCGTCCTCCAAAATAACCTAATTTACCAAAAGAGGGTTTTGCCATATACAGCATGTTTAGCAGTGGTTCTTTGACTACAATCAAACTGTCCCAAACGTGAAGATTATCGAAATAACCCTAATACTGTGGAGGAGACGGTTACGGGCTGTTGCTGATGATGATGCAGTTTTATTTTTGCATTAAAAACAAACAGCGCGAGAATGTGGCCCTAAATGCTTAGAAATAGGAAGTTTAGAGTAATCAGGCAATAGTCCTAAGTTGTAGAGTAAAAAATACATTTTAGAGTCTTAAAAGGAGAACTTTTATGTGTAATGATTTTAGATTAAAATTCAAACAAAAACAAACACAAATGCGAATGTTAGTCCCCATAGACGCAAGCCACTTCACTTCTCCGCAGGGACTCTGTACTTCCTTGTTGAGCCTTTTTTTTATGTCATTCGGTAGGCAAACAGGCAAGCGGGCCACCTGATGGAAAGTGGTCACCACTGCCTATAGACATTAGCAACACAAAGAGTATCGCCAATGCGTTACCCACCTCTATAATACGTTGCTCTGGCAGCACAAAGGCAAATGCCCCTCCACTGCCAAAGCCACGGTTCCCCATATCCCCACTCCATGGAGCACTGGAGGCCTTACTCACCGGTAGAAACACAATACTATTTAAAAGAGTATTGTTTGCTGCGGTATTCTGTAAGGTGGAGGTACTTCCCCAGTCGGGCGGCTCCAATTCGAACGGGATATCCCGCTATGCCCTACCTCTCTTAGCCTAACATGTTGTTGAAGTTAAAATGAAAAAAGAAGAAGACTCTCACCTGCATCCACATTGTAGATGATGGCGATGCATGCCACCAGCGCCAGGAGAGCTCGAATTGGACCTGGGAATTTGATAAAATGTTATTATTTATTTATTTTGGTTCACCAACAGTTTGTACTCAAGATACATAGGTATAATATACATAAAATACATTTTGTAGTCTAGCTTCAAGTGTAAAGCCAATTATAGGTAAACACAACAAAAAATTATAACTAACTAGACATTGTATTAACAACAGCAGTGAGGACTATAATATAAATGTAAGTAAAATAAAAAATAACGAGTTGTAGATTAGTAGTAAAAATTCAAACATGGGCATGTAAATCAGAACTTAACTATGTCCATTTACACTAAAGCGCATTTGTGTCAGAAACATGCCATTGCATGCCATGTAATTAGTACGAATATTATTGATAGTAAGAATAACAGATGGCGGTGCAAGTATTTTGTGACAGGCTATCGACACCAACTGTGAAAGTATGGCGAATGGTTTTTCAAATCTGTACTACTTTCGCATGAAGGCCTGGGGCTTTATTTTTGAATCGCTCTCCTTGATTCGAACGGCTTTTAATATTGATTTTTAGCATGAAAAATCCTATATTTTGTAGCATGATGCTGATTTATCTATTTTCGGACCGCACTATTTCAGTATTGCTAATGTGATTTTAAAAAATATTGAATTTTTCATGCCGAAAATCAAAATTGAAAACCCTTCGAATCGAGGCGAGTGATTCAAAAACAAAGCCCATAGTTGCCAGTCCACTATAGTAAAGTACAAGTAAAACCATGGTCGGCGTTTTTTCTACTTATAGTGATCTTGTAGTAATTTCAATTACTTATTATGAAAACTGAAGAAGCTTATTATGATAATATATAGCGCAACCTCAAATACTTGTTTGAAAATATTTCATAATAAGTAAAACCATTGTTAATTTTAACTTGATCGGTCATTGATTTAGCTCATTGGTTGCTCAGTACAGTAAACAACCGATGCTTCAACAACACTTTTAAAATTTAACTATTGGTTAATTTTACTGTACCATAACTTAAACCTAGAGTTAACGTAATCGGATTTCCACCAACCACGCCTTAAAGCGACTTGCACCAAACTCTTAAACGCATTTAAGCTGATAATTAAACAAAAAACGGTAAACGTCATTCTTAAACGTGTTTAAGAATTTGATGCAAGCGGGCTCAAAAGTTTACGTCCTGCTGCAAAATCCCAATTTAAGAAATAATATTTCGAGGCCTCATAAAATAGAGTTTATTATAGTACACATAAATCGTACACATATCAGGGGCTCTATTTATGAACCGCTCGCCTCAATTCGAACGGTTTCCAATTGTGATTTTCAGGATAAAAATTCAATATTTTATAAGTCACATTAGCAAACACGAAAGAGTACGGTTAAAAAATCGGGAAAATCAGCATCATTCATCACAATATCGAGATTTTCTCGCCGAAAATAAAAATTTAAAACCGTTCGAATCGAAGAGAGCGATTCAAAAATAGGGCCCCAGGTTTGTTTCCACGGTTGAAATTATCTTTCCTTCGATATTCTGAAGCGGTTACCTCACCCAATTACACCTAGTCTAGGTCAATTCGCCAAAGTACTTGCATCAGAGTACATCGGTGCCTACTCGCAGTAATCTGTGATAAGGCTGAGCGTAACCGCGATGACTAACTACGCGTGACGTTAAGGCGACGTCCGTTTATTTATGTGACGCTTATGGATAATGGAAATTTACATTAAATGGAATTAGACAGTGAATTGGTTTCAATAAAATTTCGAGATTATAAAATTCTAAAGAGGTTCGATATTCAACGTCACTCAATTCCTGTAAAACAAAGTTGCGTTCTTGGTTTGAAAATTAATATTGATGTCCTTTATTGACTATTTTTGTGTGTAGGTGTATTGTCTATATATATTTCGGTGTATATAGGTGTATATTTCTACTTTATATTAGGTATAGGTTCACTGGTTTAAGTCCATTTGATGACTTGCCTGTATTTTCAGCGGTTTTTGGACAAAGGTTGCCTGTTACAGATCGCTTGCAGCGATGAGGCCGCCTTTGCCCACAACTAGCTATAGTTTTTCTATGTATGTACTTTTAAAGCAACAAAGAATTGATATATCTATCTAGATCACAAAAGTTCACAATTACAGTGTTCTAAGTAATTACCTATTAATTCTTTGAAATCTAATTTAGCCTAGCCGTAATTTGACGTAAGTAGGTTTGCAGTAAACTGTTAGTTGATCTAAATGAACATGTTTTCATTTAATGTAGAAATTTATTTTACTATTAGCAAAACTATGCTTTCCAATTCTTTTACTTGTTTTTTTGGAAAATTGAAACGTTTCTGGAAACTATGGAAAATTATCTCCCATGACTTCGTTGTTAGTAATAAACAAATTCAGATCATGCATCAAAACAATGCTTCACTATGCGGTCGATGACGTTGAGACCTGATTAACTGTCCATTGATAAGACTAGGTTTATTCTACAAAATATGATTCAACTACAATTCAAGAAATCCAGTCCATTAACTTCACTTCCCAGGCAATTTAGTACAACAGGAAACTTGTTGGTGCTGGCTACTTATCATCATACATAATAATCAATTAAATGTAGGTTACTTACGTGGGTTCTAAAGCTGTTTGTATGATTTTTAGTACACCGAAAACCTTTAAGCCCAAGTGTAGTGGTATCAAAGCCAATTATCATGTTATAGTGACAGTAAGATCCTTAACGTCGGTATGATTTTATTGTTAGGAGCGGCCGAACCTTGCGTGATGCTATTTAATAGCAAAACGCACCCATGAAACAAAAGGTAAATAAAGGTAAGGTGGAGCGACTGCCATCTGACCTCAGTGACCCTATTACCAGGGGAACCTGACCAGAGTGGATTATGGTTGTCAGGTTGTGCAGGTTTCATCACGATGTAGCTCACAGCATCCAAGTAATTTGCATTATTATGAAAATAGTCATTGGTACATGGCCACAGTGGGATTCGAACCCAGTACCTCTTACGAATCGGATACCTTAATCACTGGGCCATCGACGTTCCTATATAGAGCCAAATTAACCTTATAAACTATATTATTGGTAACATAGACATAGACACATCACAATGGGGGTTCCGCCTACCGGTCTGTGAAAACCTTTTCAATTAAAATCAGTTACCACATTTGATTCAAAAGAATTAGAGATATTTGAGGTAAGTACTACACAGTTTGTATTACGATTTTGCAAATTTTAAGCAATATTTTTACTTTAGACCGTTTGTTTTGCATAACTTTTACCTTGCAGCATGAAAACCAACTACAAGGTGAATATTAGTAAACACCATTCTGTTTCACCTAGTTTCTCTTCACAATCTTAAACACACTGGACACCTATTAGCACAGTTTTAGAGCGCCTCCCCCATACAGCTTGTAAAGCGAGGCGCACTATGTTAGTAACCTATAGTTAGTAAGTGTTTCACCAACTGAGTAAACCAAGTTCAGAGACTCACCCATGGTAATTAACACTGTTATAACTTCCACACAATCACTAACAACCGTTACGGTCGACGAATGCACATGGACTGAAGGAAATCTGACTCAGAGCGGGTATTTATTTACTTTGCCTTCAATCCTGGAGAGGTAAGGGACTGACTAACAGTGTACGTTTGTCGCGGCTTAGGTATGTAAGTACTTGATAACCAGACATATAAATTGCAATGTAATAAATAATATGTCGCGTACAAACAACATGTCGTCTTCGCACCTACTTTGCGCTTATTACATTTGACTAACTTCAGTAGCCTAAATTCAGAAGCAAAAGGCGTGACAGCAAATCTAAGTGGAATGGACATAGAATAAGGTCCATTTTTGTATCACTTAGGTTATGTTACGCGTGGCTCCGCTTTTCAAAAGCCGTGATACATACGAGTTAATGGACCTTTTCCAGATTCCTCTCACGCTTTTTGCTTCTAAATTTAGACCTCTGAATTTAGTCAAATGTAATAAGCACAAGGCCTAAGGTGTCTTAAACGACATAGTTACAGAAACTGCGTCAAATATTTCAATCTACACATAGTATACAATCTATACAAACTCGCTTCTCGCCGTCTGTCCCTATGTATATGTATCTATGTACGCTTTATCACATCAGCCGAAAGACGCCCACTGCTAGGTATAGGTCTCCCCCAGAGATCTCCACAAAGGCTGGTCCTGTGCCGTCCACATCCAGCTGGTACCTGCGATCTTTACCAGGTCGTCAGTCATCATAACTGAAAACCGTTCAAATCGATGCGAGCGATTCAAAAATAGAGCCCAAGTAGTAGGTACCTAAACCTACCTACCTAAAGTATGACAATTAAATCATTGTATTGCAACAGAATAGGGTTTATTTCAGAATAGGGAAATCCCTTCTGACACAGCCTGGTGCGGATTTCTGGGAAAAACTCCAATAATCCCCACCTGCCAGTCCAGACAGACTGAAAGCACCTACGTAGTTAATTAGGCAAGAAATTGTTTTAATCAAATCTAAGGCATGGGGCATTTCATCTTAGTCCTCACAGTGACAACGCACCTGCGGTTCTGCATGTTTGTTACCTGCAACCTAAATGTACGAATTGTAGATGTTACGGGCGACAGTTACCACTTACCATCAGGTGGGCTGTCTGCTCGTTTGACAATGAATAGACTTCAGACATTCTTGTGTTAGGGTATGTAGGGTCGCGAATATGCAGTTGCAGCAACAGCTCGCGCGCCGCGATAAATTTATTTATTTATTTAGATAAATAAAATAAATAAATATGCTTGGACAATTCACACAGCGCCATCTAGCACTAAAGTAAGCAAAGCTTGTGTTACGGGTGCTAGTCAACTGATAAAATACTTATATACTTACTAATACATACTTATTATACATACCTATAACACCCAGATCCGTAACAGAACTTACAATTCATCATTTCAA
Organism: Blastobasis adustella; assembly: GCA_907269095.1. Taxonomy (NCBI): domain Eukaryota; kingdom Metazoa; phylum Arthropoda; class Insecta; order Lepidoptera; family Blastobasidae; genus Blastobasis; species Blastobasis adustella. The sequence continues at coordinate 9,752,277 of OU026132.1, forward strand.
TTACTGCTCGGCCGGGAATCGAACCCGGGAAGTGGCAGACGCATGTTAACCAACTAAACCACTCTGGTGTAACGCCATTGCCGCAACTGGGCATTCGCGACTCGTTCGCGAGATTCGAACGTACCTTAAGAAGATAATATTTTTAGACTTCATTGCAGAACTAGGTCTAGATTCTAACTAACGTTACGACCTGAGCTAAATAGGTACCTGTCAATATAATTGCAGTGCGTATTCTGATTGAGTCACATGTAAATATAAATAAGGTACTAATTTAGTTCCTTGAGTGGTCTCCATTGTTTTCTTAGTTCAACATGCTAACGCAAAATACTTACGTAACACAACACCATTATAAACAGACAAACAAGTAGGTACTTATTTGGTAGGGTAGGTGGATAATAATTAGCTTCACAGTTTTGCACACAACTAATAGCCACTTCTGACTACATAAGGTCTGGCTGAATATTTGACTCGGTAGAGTATCTACTCTACTAACTAGTACTTGTTTCAAACTAAACTCGCGCTATTTACACCTTTTTTTATTTTACGGAACTCACACGCGATGTACCTTCTCGATTTGTTTTCCTGACGTCTCATTACGGTTACACCCACCGTGGAAAACCAATCAAAAAAGCATCGCATGTAAGTCCCGTTTAACGTAGATAGTGTTCTGTGATATTAGTTTTTTAATTATTATACAAAATTGTGATGATGATGAAGAATTATTATACCGATACTTATTTTTAAACCTGTAGAGGATGGATGTTAAAGGGCTTACAAAATGCCTTTTTTCATCCATCCTCTTATGATCGTACTAGTGTGAATGGAAGGAACGGTAAGGGCACTAGAAAAAGACATACCTGGTAACGAGGCTCTGTGAACATTGTGGTGATTATGCATTCGTGGGGTTTTTAGTGTCAAAAGTTCCTGTGTAAGTAGTTTTAGCAAACTTCCAGTGAAAGCATCCTCTCTTAAAGTCATGGCGTCTATAAGACAGAGATTCCTTTTTTATGTTAACCTGTAGACACACTGGGAAGAGGGCTTCCAGGTGGTCCTGATGGAAAGGAAGCGGAACACATTGCCTAAGAAATTGTATTGTGTTCTACTAAGAACAAGAAGGTTCTATAGACACCGACATAGTCGAAACGATTGCCAGGCTCAAGTTGCAGTGGGCAGGGCATTACTACTACTCCTTAGATGGCCAGCGGCCTAGTTTTCGAGTAAAGACCTCATATAGGGGCAGGATTTCCGCGAGGTGCTCCGGAACCAGGTACTAGGTATGCTGACCGGCTTTTGTGGACATATTTAGAGGAGGCATATGGCAATGATAGCATTTGTGTAGGCATATGCCCGCAATGATAGCATTTGGGTAGGCATATGCCCAAAATGATTATGAGACTTTTTTATTTCACAAATTCAAATTTTTTTACATAACAATTTGTAAGTTTGCAATATTAAATTAGTGGTCACGTAGTATTTCCCCATGTTTCAGCCAGATACGTGCGTACGTTTGATCTTGATTGTGGTCGGAATCTTTCGTCGAGTCATTCATCGACCACAATTTAACTATAGGGAAAACAATATGAATGAAAGTGCCTTTCTCGTCACAATTGGGTTAGTACATGACGTATCTCTCTCTTGAATACCTATTTAAGAGCCTTTGATACTCATACTGCCTGTTATGGGACAATTAGGGAATATGGGTAATTAATAAAAAAGCGTCGCGTTGAATGTAACAAAGCATGTTCGAGGCAAATCTTGCAAGCCTAACTTGACCTACTTCCCGGTATTTAATTGAGCTGAAATTTGGTATACCAAGGTAACTTGGATGACAATACATTAACATGGTACCATGGATGATGGAGTCGGTAGGCCACAGGAACTAATGAATGCAACAAGATAACACCATCGTGTTTTGCTCTTTAGAATGGGATTAGTGAGTACTATACTCTAGGTGATACACAAGGTCTGATGATGATGACGGAAGGTGGCGTTCAGTCAGTAGTTCTTAAAACTACTGAACTCAACAAGAGAACCCCACCGTGTTTGGGCTCTTTGGAATGGTCATGGTGAGTACATACTGTACCGCGCCATAAAAGCTTGTTAAGGAAAAGTATTTTTTATTAGAGAACTTGTTAACATTATAATAAGAGTAACACTATGGCATACTTCAGTGGTAACAATGTCTATTCAGATATGGTATGGTGACAATTTGGTATGGTGAATGGTGCACGTAATTTTTGCGTATAGTTCATATCAATTATACACTATATACCTATTTACACGTAAATTTTAATGCAAAACTGCAAAAATGTATTACCGAAGACAGCAGTCAAAAAGATAAAGGTGAATTTTACGAACAATAAACAGGTATGTACTTCTTTTTATTATTGTTTTCGATGAATCTGAACTTCCTCATTGGTGCCGTCTCTTTATTATATGTAAGTACTTGTTTACTCTCGAAAAACGGAGGTTCAATCAGGTTTGGAAAGGTTAACCACTCCACTTCCGAGGAAAAATCTCTTCATGTAAAAGTAGAGGTATCTACATTATGTAGGTACACACTTTCTAATATCTTAAGCAAACGAGCTATCGCATCTATCAATTTACTTAGCTCTACTTACTCTAAGACAAGATATTAATGATCGAACAGGTCAAAACTTTGAACGGTTGCATTTAAATTTTATCTTAATCCAACATCGAGGACGCAATTTGTTTTTTCTTCATAAAAGTTGTAATGTGAAATCGACCAATTTACTAACAAAATATTTGCAGATTAAACTAAATTACTTATTTAACACTTTCTGTTGTGAGTTTGTGATGGACCTTGTCATCATCATCATTATCTCGGCGTTATATCTCGGTTGCGCTGCCACGCAACATGCGGGGGCCCGGGGTCGTGATGGTACTTGTAGTATGAATTAAATCACGTTTTGTACCTACACAATTTTTTAATTTATCACTAAGTTTAAAGTTTAAACAAAAAATAAAATTATTGCTTGAAAATAAATAATTCGACAATCGATACAAGAGATTTATTTCAAAATACTAACTTACTGTTTTGCTTTGATGAATAAATGGATATGTGTTTGTTTTGGTATTTGGCAAGTGGTCTTTAGGTATCTAACGGAACGGGATGGGCCGTGTGGAGGCCGACAGAGTAGGACACAGGATAATATTAATTATCTCATCATCTTGGCGTTAATGTCCCGGTTGTGCTCTCGAGAACGAGGGCCCGGGGTCCGACTTAACCATGATCCAGGATTTGGCAGGGTAATATCAATAACCCTGTCTATTCGCTTCAGTATAAAATATTTTAGTAGGCCCTAGTAGGTAAGCATCAAAATCCATAACTTTTTAAGTATGACTAAAAAAAATAATCGTCTTGGCGTTAATGTCTCGGTTGCCTCTCGCTCACGAGGGCCCTGATCAACCTTGGTGGCAGATCAGATAATAACAGTGAAACGACTGCCATCCGACCTCTGTGACCCTGCTACCAGGGGAACCTGACCAGATTGGATCATGGTTACACATTCAGTCGCCTGAATGTGCAGGTTTCATCTCGATGTTTGTTCTCACCAATTTTTTAACTATGACTTAGTATTAAAAAATAATTATCTAAAATTAGTAGAGTCTAGGGTGTTGTAGTCTTATGCACGGTCTTATGTTTGTTCTACTGTTCGATGTGATTGGTTTAGTGTAGCGAAAACGCTCCAAAGTTAACCTTATGTCCTTTTGTTTAAAACATTTTGATTCCGTTGCAACCTTGGTTCTTATGTATCCTTTTTTCCATAATATTTTAGCCTCATAATATTTTTTGGCGTGTCCTTTTTGCCAGAGATTTTTTGTTTGATTTGACTAGAGCTGTCAACCAAAGGAGCTCGCACACACAACGAGTTGGCAAGACAACAGCATGACAGCAACTGTCAATCTACATCGCGCTAACGGAGTATTCCATCCACGACGCTTAAATACAAGACTCAAGGAGCGTTCATTGGATTTTTGTCCCCTGGCCTCAGCAACTCGGCCAGGCGGGAAATCACCCTTTTCCTTTTTCATCGTCGGCGGCTGGATTCCTTTCCTTCTCCTTTATCGGCATACAGTCATTCAATAACACCAACACCTCGAACGACAAAAAAATGACAGCAACACCTGCTGACGCTCTAGCTCATGGCATGTACTGCAGGGGATGGAATGTTTTATCCCATCCTCTGTAGTCCGCCTCGGCAGCAATAGTCAGCCGGTAAGACAGGCCTAGTGTTAAAGCAACTCGCCCCAAGCTGGATGCTTTCGTACCTGGACAGTGGCTCGGGCCCACTACTATTGGAGGAAATAGTATAATGCTGTATCGAGGTCTACAAAGAGGATAATGGCCCGAACAAAATTTAAATTCATCGGCGGAATTGGAGAGAAACTAAACTAGTCAGCAACCCCTCTGGGAGCCGTGCTTTTTGGTTTCTCTCTAAGGCTGCCTAGTGATGAGCGCACAGCTAGTGATGTACTGCGACTATCAGTACCTAGAATAGACCATGTGATCCAATAACAAAGCTTTTTAGACTATAATGTGCCCTTGTTTTGTTTATCATCCTAGCATAAACGAAACATTAAAAATATTTTTTGGTAAAACTGCCTTAGGGCGTCGGTAGCCGGGTGGTTGAGTATCCAACTCGTAAGCGAGAGGTACCGGGTTCGAATCCCGCTTCGGCCATGTACCAATGACTCTTTTCTGAGTTATGTACATTAGTTGAATTCTAACCGATGCTCTTACGGTGAGGGAAAACATCATGATGAAACCTGAAAATTCAGGCAATTGAATTTGTAACCATGATCCAATCTGGTCAGGTTCCCCTGGTAGCAGGGTCACGGAGGTCAGATGGTAGTCGCTCCACTGTAATTACCTGAGCGCCAAATCCTGGATTATGGTCAAGGCGGACCCCGGACCCTCGTTCTCGAGAGCACAACCGACATTAATGATTATTTAGTGCCACAAAATTTTAATTTAGTAAGTATAAAAAATAATTAAATAATTTTCAATAACACATTAAGTTATACATTTTTTACTCAACTATCTATTCAAATTAAAATAAACAACACGACAACAATTATTAAGAATTAATTAAAAAGAACCTTACTCTAACCCTAACTAAAGATTAAAAATTTGGCCCAGGTCCTCCGAATTTGGAAAAGTCCCCAGAAGGCTGGCCGCGTTGCCCCGCTGGATAGCGAGGCTTAAGCGTTGACCAAAAAAGAGGCCAGCCTTCTGGTGATTCGTAACTTCGACCAGGCGCTTAGATAACTCCCGGTATAAGGAGTGTGCGCCTGGTCCCCACGGTCCAAGAGTTTCAACGCCAAATGGCGCAAATATGTAATCGCCACTGAGATTAGCATATTTGCGCCGCTTGGCGTCCTCCGCTGAGGCAGCACCCATCGCAACCTGACACGCAGTCACTGGAAGATGGGACGGCGCAAGGGTATCGATACAAGTAGCATCCCATACCAGAGGCCGTCCCAGTTTCCAGGGAGTGAGTGTCATTCCGTCGGGCCTCTTACCATCCTCGCGGACTAACCCGCTCGGATCCAGCACCGCAGGTGCTCCAGCGGTGGTAAAGGCTCGGCGGATGACATCGTTGAGTTCCGCATGACGAGGAAGGCGACCAGCGCTTCTGCCGCAAGACAAGCCGTGGTGGCCGAGCTGGTCTACAGGACGACCACAGCGGCATTGATGAGGAGCGCTACAGGGTGCGCCAAGACGAAGGGCCGTGGCAAGCCTAAACGTGGCACTGTCGAGTAAAGTGCCGATGTTTTTAGAGGGTAATGCCTGTAGCCAGAGACCCGACTCCCACTCGCCAGTAGCCAGGAGGCGAGCACGCTCTGCAGAATTGGTTGATGCGCTTAGAAGGTTGTTCGCACCAATCTGCAGAGCGGCTTGTCCCAAAGCTTCTGCGAGCAAGGATTAGCCGGGGGCATTTTTGGCCTCGGTGGAGAATGCTAACTCAAAAGTCCCCAGTTTTGACAGTATCTTATTTACTAGGAACTGCGAGCTATTCACCGAGGACAAAAAGGCTGGCAGGGAAACACTCGACACTTTCCGAATGCCCAGACCACCAAATCGAATAGGCAATGATGCCTGGTCCCAGGAAGAATGTGCCAGATTAATATTCAAAACCGAACAGAGGGTATGTTTCACGGTGTTGTTTAGGAGCTCTAAAAGAGCAGGATGTTTCCACAACTGACAACACCGCAAAACGTACATAAATTTTGGAACAAATAAACAATATCTAATTATGACATAAGCCATGTGGCTGTTAATTTGGAGTAGGCGGTCCGAAACATCATTAAAATTTTGAATTTTTTGGTCTACAAAATCTTGAAGGGAATCATCGAAAATTGGGGAGCCTAAAAGGTGAAGCGAGGACTTGCCGACGACTGTGATATTAGGGGCTAAAGCAATAAAAGCAGCAGAAATATCGCCAGGCGTCGGACAAGGCTCAGAGATAAACAGCTCACACTTCGAGAAATTCAGCTCCAGGCCTAGAGAGCCCGAGAGGGTCGCCTTGCTGGCAGCCGACCGCCGAGTGCAGGAGGTGGCCCTTGTGTAGAAGGTTGGTGGGATCCTTGTAGCACTGCCACAGATATTTATAGGCAGCAGGCAACTTCTTACGAATTTGATCCAACAAGGCGCCCCTATCTACCGAATTGAACGCGTTCTTAACATCTACCTTCAGCAGAACTTCCCCGCCCTCATTCTGAAGGAAAGTCCTAAGGGCATGAACGGAGGATTCGCAACCACCGTTCGTGCCAAAACCGAGCTGGAGGGGCTGAAAATATTCTTTAAGATTTGGGGCGGAGAATCTACAGCAAAGTTTTGCTGTCAGGCGCCGGTAGGTGGTGCCAATAGCAGTGGGCCGAATGCCCCCATCCTTTTTATTTAAGGCAATTAGGTTGGCACCATAAAGAGTTTCTATAACCGAACTACCGACTGAGCCTGACAGCATAAGATTCACGAGCCCCGTAACAGCATTTAATAGAATGTCTCCTGCCTCACCAGCGCAACTTAAGAGGTCCTTCAGGTGCTGCGGGGTCAGGGCATCTATGCCACCCGCCGAGCCGTTAGGGAATGAAAAAACGGCTTGACGGACAGCATCGGCAGAAACTTGCAGCGCAGGATCCGCAGCACTAGGGGCGTCTGGTAAGCGAAGGTCTGCCGAAGGTAAAGGGTGTTTAGAACGTAGGCCGGCCAACGTCTCGGGCGTGTCGGGAGCAAAAGTGTCGCTGGAAAATAGAATCCTGGCAGCCCCTTTAATATCACCGTCGCTTATTTTATTTTCTACATATTGAGAGATACTTGGATAATTAAAAAAACGGTGATCATTGATGGTGATGAGGATAGTCCTGCCTGGATTAGAACAATTATTTTTAACGCATGAAGTCAGTGAATTTGTTTTGTTTGGGCAAGCAGTATCTTCAATATGTAGAATTCTGAACCGAAATGTAAGTAGGTGCTCCCAGCTCTGTTCGTCGTTTTTGGCGGTGGCACTAAGAATGTCTTTTGCGAGGGTCTGAGCTACAGCGACCCTCGCTCCGCGTGGGATTCTTTTTACAACGCGTTTTGTTGATTTTAAGTCGGACACCTGTTCCCAGAAAAGTTTTATGTAGTCTGAGGCTGAGGCGGTGGGAACGGGGGCCGACGAAGGGGCAGAGGCGGTAAGTACGGAGCGGTCTTTGTGCGACTTACCTATATGGATGTTCAAGCCCCTCTGTCCCTTACATAAATGAGGCTGGGGGCACCTGGGGCAACGGATCCAATTTGCCAGCGAACGCGACTGTGCGTTATTGGGAACCTGAGACATGCATAAATTACAATAAATTAAAAAATATTTGGACTTAATGTTAACTTTGTTTATTTAAGTCAAAAAACCATTGTTATTTTTATAAGGAAAACTGACAAATGGATTTTGAACTGTAATAAAAATATGCTATTATGATATTACATATTTTTATTTAAAAATTTTTCAAATTTATTTATTTTTGAACAGTATGCTACATACCTATTACATAACCTTTTAACAGCTGCACAGGAATAGGAATTTCATTGACCTGCACAAGCTTGTGATAGCAAAAGCCGCTGTAACCTAAAAATCGGATTGCATCTTTTTTTTATTCCCGTTTCGCACTGAACCCTAAAATTGTTTGTCTTACATTCGCACTAAATCAACTGTATCTGTCTTACTTTCCGTTTATTTATTACCTCGAACCTGTTAACAAGTTATTTACTTATGTGTTGAAAAGTTTCATCTCAGTGTAGGTAAGTTATTTTCCTTATTTTCCTTCTATTATCATCTTACTTTAGTAATGTAAAAGAAGTGGATACTTTATTTTTTATTAAAAGACGTGGTTAACTCTCTTTATTTTTTATTCCTTGTTTTTATAGTTAGACTACCCAGTCCTTTGTCTGCCATCTCACCTGCTGTTAATTGACGGTACGATTGATAATGGAGCATGCCTGTCTAGGAACAGCCGATTCACATTCACATGCCTGTCTAGGAACAGGCGTCTACATTATAATTATCAGGGCACTCGCATTTAATTCCTATTTCCCTACACTAGGTCGCACACAGTCACATCAGAATATATTTGATCTGATGCGTGCAGATCGTCGACTGTTTATCCGAGTTTCAGAAGAGGTTAGGATTTCAGTAAGTACCTAGTATCGTGCTATGGCCTTCTAAACGAGAAAATAACCAAAAGAGACCAGAATTGTGGCGAGGCAACAAACTGTATACGATCAGAGATCACAAGAAAATGATCCAAAGCCTAATAAACTACCATTGCAAACTAAACGATCGTTCAGGAGGTATATTGGAGGTCTTTTCTGAGGCTGGCAACGCATTGGTAACTCCCCTGACGTTGCTAATGTCCATAGGCGGCGGTGACCACTTTCCATCAGGTGGCCCGCTTGCCTGTTCCTTTGCCGTATAAAGCAAACAAAATATATAAGGAAATCATTATACATGACGTGTGTTTGCATCGTAACTTAAAAGTAATTTTGTACATGCACAGTTTTTTGAGGTTTTTGGGGGCTGTATCACCATCCTCTGGCCCCGTGCCAACCTCATCTGCACATGGTCCTCTGACGCTGACGAGGATGAGTCTTTGACCAATTTGGCTTTGTTGTAGGGTCAGAGTTGGGTATTTCCCGAACGTGTCCCATACAAACGAAGTTTGATCATATTTTCAATATTACGCTATCAAAGTCATTGAAATTTTGTAGACGAGATCCAGAAACCAATGTCTATGCCTGTGGTTTGTCCGATTTTCGTTTAAAAGTTTAACTTTTTAATAAGGATTTTTTGTATGAACATCTTAAAGCGCCGGGCTTTAATTTAAAAAAAGATACATTGAACAAAAATCTGACAGACCACGGCATAGATATTGGTTTCTGGATCTCGTCTACAAAATTTCAATGACTTTGATAGCGTTAAGCGTACTCCACATGTCCGCCGAAACTTTCGGCGAAACTTTGGCCGGGACTTTGGTCGACCCTCTACATTCTCACCTATTAGGGATGTGGTGGATGTCAAAACGCGTCGACATTATATCGATTCATCGGTGTAATATCGCTAATCTGCTGTAAACAGGGTCACAGAGGTGATGGCAGCTGCTCTGCTGTAATTACTTGATCTACTAATATCCTGGATCATGGTCAAGTGTGCCCCGAACCTGTTACGGGAAAAAGCGCTAGGAATATAAACATAAAATCGATCGAATCGAGACGACAACGAACTATCTCTACTTAGTCTATGAAATAGGCGAGACATGTCAAACATGCACGGGACTACACGAATATAGGCGAATACTCTCTACACTCTCGTGTTCCCGCGGAACTGTCCACATGTGGAGTGTGCTTTATATTGAAAATATGATCCAACTACGTTGTTGGTATGGGGCGCGCTCGGAAAACACTCCTCCAACCAATGACTTACATAATAAAAGTTTCAAGTGGGAAAACCTATTGGTACAGTTAAATGGTTTGTAAAATAATGGAAAATTTAATAAAATTCATTTATTTCGGTAGTCAGAAAAGTGTTACAACAGGCTGAAAGATACCCGATGAACATAAAGGGATTATAATAGCTTAACTTAAACATTATTAATTAAATTTTTTATTATGATAAAATGCATGTTTTTAACAATAAAAAGAAATTAATGTAGCTTATTACTATAAAGAAACTCCTTTGAGCGTGTATAATCTCAAAAATACTTAACAACTAAATTTTTCACATGGCTACAAAAGATGCGACAGTAATAATTATAGTCGTCTTCCGCGGTACCACCAACTTATCTTTTCAGAAGACGGTGGCGCTAGTGAGCCTACTGGAATGATATTTGCTTCTGGCGTCTTTAGTTCTGATTTCGTCTACTGAACAGATTGGGTGCTTTTATAATTTGTAACGTGACTATATTACCATGATACAGGAGAGAGGTGGCATGAAGGGGACATTATTTAATATGACAGGAGTGTGACGTTTTAGGTGCGAATGGCTGTGCTTCGGGGTTGCCAGAGAACAAAAATGTTGTCATCTCAAAACACTTCTTTTTTACATAATGTTTTAATCTATCGCGGTTACTATCACACATTTTAAGTGTATGTTCCAGGTGTCCTACCTACTACTTCTTTTTTACCGATTATTTGACTTATCCCTTTCAATACGTGTACCTTTCATGCCTTTTTCCTATATCGTCGACATCCACGATACTATAGTCTCATTACAAAATATAAAAGCGCCTAATAGTGGCACTGTCGGATGTTGCGCACGCGCACGGCTTACGCGCGCCCGCACTTCTGCCGCTTGGTGCCGGGGTCGGTGACGCATTTCTCGAAGGAGCTGCACTTCACGTTGCCGCAATAGACTCCTGCGCCGCCAGCTATAAGTAAGGAGGAAGTCGTTATTGCACATATAAATAAATATTGACGACCGAGTGGTTCAGTTGGTTAACATGCCGGTCGCGACGCAGAGTGCACGGGTTCGATTCTCGGCCGAGCCTAAAACCTAGTGGCGCGGGCGTTACGCGGTGGCTACGTGGTGGCTACGCCATCGCTACGCTAGGACTACGCGGGGACTACGCGATTTCCAATTTTAATTTAGGGCATAACATTTTAAAATTACATTGGCAACATGAAAGCGAACGACTCAAAAAACTTGGAAAATCAGCGTCTTGCATCAAACAATTTTTTTTTTTTTTTTTTTCTAATAACCGAATATCAAAATTGGAAACAGTTCAACTGAAGGCGACCGGTTCAAAAATTGGGCGTGCGCACCTATTTATTTCACACTCGTGTTAAATAGCTAGAGATAGAAAAGACAGGCATTAGAAGACCAGCGCTTTGATTCCGAGCGCTCGTTTCCGAAAGGCGAGTCAACCGTATCGCCGTAATGTTTCGATCACGAGTTTGACATGTCAAAGCCATGTATTATAAAGTATTTGGTTCACTCATTTGTGTGTGTGTGTGTGTGAGTCATAAAGGTGAGTACGTACTGAGTGACGTCACTCGCGATCGGGTAAAATTGTCAATACATGATATATTTTATATGAATTTAACTGCTTTAAACAGTGAACTAATAAATACACATGAAAAGTGCTGTCCGCGATCGATTCGGGAATACGGCGATTTAGCAAAATAAACCCCCTAGTAGGGTCAACTTACATTGGGAGTACTTATCCCCGCCGCCGGAGCCGTAGGCCGCAGACTCGCTGCAAGACTTGGCGTTGCAGCTGTTGGGGCAGCACACCTTCCCGTGGGTACACTCATAGTTCTCCTTGCACTTGGGGCTGCAGCTGTAGACCTTGGAGGGCAGCGGGCAGCTACCGCCTGGTAAGGGTTGAAGGATTAGGTTTTTAATTATAGATTAAAACACTTTTATACACTAGTTCCACTAAATATATTATATTAATAAACTACACTACACTAGATACTACTAAATTTATAAATATAATGTGTTTAGTGGAACTAGTGTATAAAAGTGTTTTAATCTATAATTTTATGGAGCTCCATCATGAACGCACAACACAAAGTGTCATTATGTTTTTAATATGGTTTTGTTTGAGTAGGTACTATCAAATGTTTTTGCTAACAGGAACGCCTCTCACGAACTTTTCTCGAAATAAGAGCTGGAGATGGTGCTAATTAAGGTCACGGTAGTATGTATCACTGTGACTTTTCACGAAGGAACTATGTTACAAAATCACGTCATTACATTAGGACACACGATAATAAGGACCGTGGGGGGGTCAGTGTCTATTCATCGGTAGTTTTTATAGGTAATATATAGATAATAGGTGAATTGGCGAAAAAACTACTAGATACTAGTAACGTTATTTATCACCAATCTCTAGCACTTCATTCAAGAGAAGTTCCTGAGAGGCCGGACGGCCTATTAACAAAAAAATAGGCTTGTATGTGAGTGGGGTCCAATTGTATTGGAATCTGAGCTGAGATGGAAAATATGCTTTTTATTGTATTTTTTAGCCTGTTTTGTTATGTTTTGTGCCTCATTGTTACTCATACTTATACACTTCGTGTCGAAGTATTATAATTTTTTTCTTATTTTGTCCGTACCTCCTGTATTTGTAGCAAAAGGGCTGCTCTGCGTGCAGTGGATTACCATATGCTACGAATTTCTCCTACATGATAGGATAAAAAATGATGATATACATACACTTACATAACAACCTACCGACGTACATACTACCTCTCATACGACCTACGTTAGTATTGATATTCTGCGATTCTATTTAACAGAACCTATTAACGATGAGACGGAAAGGTTCTATAGTGGCCACCACGTACTGGCAGTCGCAGCTTGGGACTACCTTGTGAAGGTATTCGCCCTATTTGTTTTTAGTTTGCATTAGGCACGTTCCATAGGTGGCGAGGAAGACCTTTGCTTTGTAGTGGGAATCGAACCTGTGGTCGAATAAACAATGTACCTTTATGAAGTATCGACCTCTGTTTTCTAACTGTGATGCTAAGAAATGTACTAAAAATAAACGGCAATAAATATGTTAGCGCACTTAGTATTTCGACATCTTTGGAATGCAAGATATGCAAGATGCAAGATCTCCAGTCAATAGAAATATTTTGCAATAAGCTAGCTGAATATGCTTTATAGCTAAGAATTCAAATTAGTGTGGCCGATGTGAACGAAGTCTTATCCAAGCCAAATTATTTTCAGACGCGCCACTTGGATACCAAGCCTTTATAAACTTATATAAAAAACTGGACAATGAAACCCCATCGTCATCGTCATTGTTATTCGTTGTATGTCAGCGTCATACACAGATCCGTTCAAAGAGTACCTACTTTTTATCTACTTATGTAGGCTACTCACGACGGTTAATTGCATAATGTAGGACTCAAAAGGTTACCGTTTATTCCACGGACTGAATAACGATATGAATTAGGTATTTAAACCCTGGCAGAGACCGGGATAAGCGCTTGGACAAGGATGGTGATGATGATGATGCATTAGGGATTTAAAATATTGAACCATTTTTACCTGCAGCGTCTGTAGCCGCAATAATGTAGAACACTGCGAACGCAGACAGCAGCAGCGTTACGGAACCTGAGAACAATATAACAAATCATGTACAAAAACGTCTAGACAAAGATTTTGACATATACATAGAGGATAAGCGAACCAAGGTCACCGACATAGCTCTAAGGATTGCCCGGCTAAAGTGGCAGTGGTCAAGGCACATAGCTCGAAGAACAGCGATGGGGCAGTAAAGTTCTCGAGTGGCGACCACGTACCGGAAGAGGCAGCGTGGGTAGGCTCCCACAAGGTGGACCGAAGACCTGCTAAAGATCGCAGGTACCAGCTGGATGCGGAAGGCACAGGACCGGCCTTTATGGAGATCACTGAGGGACGCCTATGCCTAGCAGTAGGCGTCTTTCGGTTCGTATGATGATTGATTCCTCTTGGGCCTCCTTAGACGAGAAAAGCTAACCGACAGTGCAGGAAAACCCCCACAAAGTCTAATAGATACAAATTGAAATAATTCTCAAACTACTGAATCTATCTATACATAGTATAAAAGTTGCTTTTCGCCGTCTCTCCCTATATATCTACGTATGTATCTATGCACGCTTAAATATTTTAAACTACGAAACGAATTTTAATGCGATTGTCAACAATAGATAGATTAAAAGGAAGGTTTATAAGCAGGAAGAAAAGGGTAGGTAGGGTAGGGTAAAGTAGATGTACGCGAACGAAGTCGCGCCGGGTCCACTAGTATTTAATATGACAAGGTTATGAATAATTTCAATAAAATAGTTTTATCATGTTCAACAGAGATAATAAAATACAATTAATAATATTTATAAAACACACTTTAACAAAAAATAAATTGATTTTCAAATCCGAAATCGATCCATCCGTTCGGGAGCTAAGATGCCACAAACAGACACACAGATATGCACATATCTAACTTATAACACTCCTCTTTTGCTTCAGTAGGTAAAAATGGCTACAAGTCTTTTCTGTTGTGTATATCTAACACCGAGTTTAAAACCCGCCTGTCTATGATTTGGCAAACCCCTTCACTAAGGTGGAGAAAGCCAATACCAGCCGTGGACACAGGACGAGAGGAGCAGAGATGTGCTTTTAACAATAAATAAGATTACATTTACACATCTCGTCTCCGCTTAGTTTCAGTAAATACGGTTGAGCGGAGAGGAGGGAAGCTGTGCCTCGCTGTTCCGCTTTGGGCGGCACCGCTTGGCCTCGCTGTCCCTCTTTGGGCAACACCGCAAGCACAGAGTTAAAACGGAACAGAGACAGCGCTTCAGCTAAGCTCCGCACAGCTACAGTGGATACACCCTAGCTGTAAAACTCCTCTTCTCACTGCTGCGCACATCTCCACTCTGGTGGAATTTTGGCCTAATACGCCGATTGGCACTATTAATAATAAAAGTAGGTACTTACTGACAGAATTGTAAGTACTTTATAGTATTGTAAATAATTATACCTAATAGGTAAATAAACATTGTGTACTAAGTAACAACTAAGTAATTATCAACAATATTTTATGCGAAAACTTCCTTATATTGTATTTATCATCATGAGAGGTACCACTTACTTCTTTACTGTTTTACAATCAATATGTAGATACCAAGTTTATCTTAAGGAAGGTCAATATTAAATACCTAGGGCACTTCAAGACCTGTTTTCGAGCTGAATAAGTCTCAATCAATAGATCAAAAATAAATTATGAATATTTTATTGCAGAGCCAATATAATATCGGTTAATATTACACAACGTTTCGCGACATATAGTTTGCCTTGACATACAATTTTGTTTTTGTGTTTACATCTCATATCCTGTCGTCCTTTATTGAAGGAGAGAGGATGAGATATTATGTATTTATTTAAAATATTGATAATAGTATAACCACATATATAAAACAGTTCAAATAAAGCGTACTCCACATGTCCGCCGAAACTTTCGGCGAAACTTTTGCCGGGACTTTGGAGGCCTCTACATTCTCGCCTATTAGGGATGTGGTGAGTTTCAAAACGCGTCGACATTATGTCGATTCATCAGTGTAATATCGCTAATCTGCTGTAAACAGGGTCACAGAGGTGATGCCAGCTGCTCTACTGTAATTACTTGATCTACTAATATGCTGGATCATGGTCAAGTATACCCCGAACCTGTTACGGGAAAAAGCGCTAGAAATATAAATATAAAATCGATCGAATCGAGACGACAACAAACTATCTCTACTTAGTCTATGAAATAGGCGAGACATGCCAAACATGCACGGGACTACACGAATATAGGCGAATACTCCCTCTACATTCTCGTGTTCCCGCGGAACTGTCCACATGTGGAGCGCGTTTATGAGTTGCCTATAATTCAAAATAGTACAATGATAATAAAAACTGTTAAGTTTTTAGTTAAGAAATAACCCGTAGTAATAAAAAATAATCATCTTGTAATGTCCCAGTTGTGCTCTCGCGCACGAGGGCCCGGATTCCGCCTTGACCATGCTCCAGGATTTGGCAGCTCAGATAATTACAGTGGAGCGACTGCCATCTGACCTCCGTGACCCTGTTAGCAGGGGAACCTGACCAGATTGGATCATGCTTACATATTCAGTCGCATGAACGTGTTGGTTTCACAAGCTTTATTATTCAGCTTTATTGGGTACTAAGTATGAGCGTCAAATTAATGATAACAATAAACACATACATTAAACACAATAATATTATGTATTAAAATATATAAACATCCATATCAACACAAATATTTATTTATAATAGGTACCTGCCTATTGTCATATAAAATTGTGTGAATATGGAACCCAAGATATTCAGAGCACAAGATATAAATAAATAAATATGCAACGACAAATTCTCACAGCGCCATCTAGCCCCAAAAGTAAGCAAAACTTGTGTTATTGATGTTAGATAAATGATAAACTACTTATTGTATACTTTTTTTTAATATTTACTTATTGTTCATACTACGTACAATATTTATTACGTTACGTTATTATTTCGATTTCTGCTGGGCAGGGAATCAAATCGGTACCTGTGCATGGCGACCGGTATGTTAACCAACTGAACCACTCAGGTCGTTAATGGTCGTGCTTACTATCCATCCACTAAGCTAAGCAATTATGTAAGTCTCGGTTTGAATATAATTCTAGATAAGTCTAGGTTATTGACAACACAACTACCTATACCTAATACGTTATCATATTATTGTAAAATATGTTTATATATCTACCGACGCGACATTTGACCCCTTTGTTATAAATAACTGTGTGAAACGTTTTTATATATAAGGTTATTTATATTATAACTAACTATATTTTGTTCCTTATTGGATATGGGCGTGGATGTATATAACGTACATAATAATTATATGTATGTATTTTGATCAAATATAACTTATAAAACCAAATACGCAGTATAAAATAAAGTCACATTCCTTCTCTTTTTGTCTGCATATCGGCTAACTCCTAACCCACGCAACGGATTTTTTTCCATAATTTCTTCCATAAGATTTATACCTATGTACCTATTACAAGCTTTTGCCAACTATTCGGTTTTTACGATCCGGACTCGTTTCCGCGGAGACCACATTGAATTAAAATACTATTATGGGCTATGAGCTACATTATTGCAAAATTTCATCAAAATCTGTTTAGTACGTTTTGCGTGAAGGAGTAACAAACAAACATCCATCCTTCTTTACAAATTTTATCATATTTAATGTTAAAAGGAAATTAGAGAAAACCTAAGAACACACGTATTCTGAAATTCAGTGTAGTTCCCGCAGGAACACGGCATAATCGGTCGCAATCGCTCACAAGGCCTAGTAATATTTATTTAGCATACCGATAATTTCACATCGAAAAAGATTTCCAAACAAACCTCAGTCTACATTTAAACTGCACAGCCTCCGTACAAAAAAAACTAACATTTGCTTAGTCTTATTTAAATCCAAGCTTTTGTAAATAGGTAAACAAATATTTGGTTAAGCAAAAAGCACTTTAGCTTACCCATTATTTTGTTGAAGATATTTTGTCGAAGATAATGTCGGTCACACACACTCTGGTTGGATGCTGGGGACAGACTGACCGGTACTGGGTAGTGTCTCGGCTGGTCAGTGGTCACTGAATTGATTGATCTACTCAGCTAACCACTAAATGGGTTTATAATGTGTTTACGGTCTTGTAGGTGTATGTAGGTAGGTAGATGTAGGATAACATGGCTGCGGCAATGAGGTAAGGTTTCCTGTTAATGTGGTAACTCTTGTCTAGATTTATCCTGCGACTTCGTTCCCTTGGTCCGGAATAAGTAGGTACGACACAGTATCTATTTATTTATTTTATTTATTTAACAATTTATTGCACACAATAAACAAATGCAGAGATATAACATAGATATAACTGACACAACAGGCACTACTTATTTCTAAAAGAAATTTCGTCCAGCAGGCCTACAGAAGGGAAATGTTCGACTAAGAAATGCAGATACGACGTGCACAATGAATGAATAATTATAAAATACATTTTAATATGATCAAAATTTATATATCATAAATCATATCAATAAATACATACATACTTATACACTTACATATTACTACATAACAGCATAAATACATAGAAATATAATTTATGGACTAGACAGGGAAAGGTATCTATAGTTTCAATACACATATTATCGGGTTTGTTGCCACGGTTAGTATTGTCTTTACCTCGATAATAATATAAAGTGTAGTATGTGTAGTGAAAGTATAGTAAATAACAAAGAAAGTCTTAAGACCTATATCTATAGTAATAGTATCTATAGTCATTTACCGTAGGTATATCTAGAGACTGTCTTCATACCACTTTTCTATTTAGACCTATCACCGTTGTTGAGAGACAATCAATCACAAAAACTTTAGCTAAAGTATAGAAAGGACATCAACAGTTAATTTAATTTACATTATACCTACCTGTGGTAGGCACTAAATCTAATATGCAACCAATTATAGGCGAGACCTCAGATAAAATATTATTAAACGAGACGTACCTACTATACATCTACTTTATTACCTAAAGATTTAGTACTTAAGTAGATACTTTAGGTATACCTAATAGATATCGCAAGAAGCGCAGAATCAAGAAGTAAAAATCTTCTGGGGTAGTTAACAGAATTGTTACCATGAGGTCTTAAAGTGCGCGCGAAAGCACATTCTAAGTTCGAAATCAAGTAAACTCAGGCGATCCGCACTCTGTCAAAATGAAGGAATAAATCATAGATGCATATTAAATGCAGTGCATTTTTTTTTTTTTTTTTTTTAAATGTGGTCTCTCCAATGCTTTTCAGACCCAGTATCACTGCGACCATTACTGATCTATTGTGATCGCCTCTTTCTACAATTCAGTACTAATTCCTATAGCTTCTATGAACTGTAATAGTTTCTTAGTACTGATTTCGTGCACCTCATCAGGTAGTAGTTGGTGTTTACTCAGATGGATGCTGCGTTTGCGCACCAGGGCCTCACATTTGCAGATCAGATGGAGAGGCGTTTCGTCCTCCTCCTTGCAGAATCTACAGTCCTTTGTTCTGCTGATCTTTAAGTTATACATGTGTTTGTTCAGCCCACAGTGGCCAGTCAGTGCCCTTGTTAGGACACGCAAGTTATTCCTACTAAGTAGTAACAGTTCTTTGGCATGCCGCCTATTATAGGGTTTGACTTATGCCGTAGAATGTGTTAGGCCTGGCTGATTATTCCAGTGCTCTAATGATTGCTCTTGCAAGGCTATTTGGTATGCCACAGAATGGTTCTGGACCATATGTCGTAGTTGTGCTACCAGCCTTCGCGAGTTCGTCCGCAATTTCATTGCCTTCGATCCCTTCGTGCCCTGGGACCCAGCGCAAGAACACTTGGTTTTTCTCACCCAAGGAATTGAGGACCTTCACGCAGTTTAGCACCAATCTTGAACTCACAGAGTCTGATGAGAGGGCCAATAGAGCTGCTTGACTGTCTGAGTGTATATAAATACAATGGTTCATGTATCTCTTTTTGAGGTTTATGTCCGCACATTCTAAAATAGCGTACACCTCGGCCTGAAATATGGAGGTGTATTTGCCCTAAGTTTAGGAATTAATGCAGTGCATATTAAATGCATATTAAATTTATTTATCAGATTGTGAAAACGCATAGTAACGCTACTTTACAACAGTAACATCTGAAACATCTGAATACGAGTGTAAATGGTATTTCTCGGGACTCTCCCTAAATATTTATTTCATTATTGATTTTTTATTGATTGATTTTGCAACACAACTCTGAAATTAAGCTCTATTTTCAAGCATGTTTGGCTCCCCAGATACAGCTATCAATAAGTATAAATAAACCTGTTTAAACAAACAAACATCCATAGGTTCACTGTCTCATCTTACTTACTACTTACAGGAAAATATTAGCTTTTAATGAATTTACTCCTGCTTGCCGCATTTGTATACCTACATTGCCCGAGTCTTGAAGACCGCTGGGAAGTCATAAACATTTATCACACTGGAAGCGTTTAAGCTGCCCTTTCTCATAACCTTAGTACTAGAATGCTTAATATCATGCTGAAAACTATAGCATATTCTTCCCTCTGGATACATATTTGCTTTTAATAATGCTGAAATTAGTTCCGCTGACAATTAAGCACTGTTTAGGTACCTAATACAGTTTGAATTGGTGAATACGGTTTAATACTGGCTAATGACTATTTTAAATGGCGATGTATGATTATTACTACGAATAAATGAATATGATATGAATGTAATAATGATGATCACTATAAAGTGTATCAGTTTATTGGAAATAAAATATTTACAGTTACAATATCACTTCTTATTGACTCGTTTACACGATGTCATAACCCCTAGGGAAATCGAACCTTATTATTAGGTACATGATGAATTATTCACTTTGATTGACAACGTCGCATCTCATCGATGTCAAAAGCCCGCGAGCTCTGGTCTAATGGATAAAATAAAAGGATACCCAGGGCAACTTGCTAGAGTGAAGAACCGTGGCTTTGGCAGAGAATAGCTTAGCCTAGAGCCTAGCATTTGGCCAGAGCAACGTATCCCGGGGTTTTAGAGGTTTGAGTCTGATGTTGCTAATATCTGTAGGCAGCAGTGAGTACTTCCCATCAGGTGGCCCGATGGTCTGTTTGTCTACCGTATGACCTATATGAAATAACCGTTTAGATTGTCAACATTGCCCTTCAGACCGTCAATATTTTGTGACTGATGACCTCCCAGGGGCCCTATTTTTTAAATCGCTCGCTTTTTAAAACTCAATTTTTTCATGCATGATGGTTTTCCCTATTTTTGAACCGTACTCTGTCGGTTTTGTCAATGTGGTATAAATAATATAAAATTGATCCTGTCGAAAATCAAAATTGAAAACCTTTCGAATCGAGGCGAGCGTTTTAAGAATAGAGCCCCGGGATCGGGATGAATGGCGCTCTTCTGGGGAGGCCTACGTACGGCAGTGGACGTAGGTATGTTTTGGTCGATTCGTCAGGATCTCAAGCCGCAGAAAGGTTTAGTGTGAGAAACCCTATATCAGGCTGACTCATGGAGTAACAATTTAAGTGGTACGTTGTTTTTGTTATAATTTTCCATGTTGTAACAAGAAATTTGATGACGAACTTCGTGTGTACCTGCATAGGTACCAACATGTTTACTACTCTGTTGCGGAAACATGTCATTTAATTAATTAGTGTAATGTTTTAATATTTAAATTATATAAGTTAATATTATGCTATAGTATTTAATGAAGTGACCACTCGGTCACAATGTCGTTCTTCTATACACGGGTTCGGTTCCCAGGCGATTCTCCGGGTGTTCTACTTATCTTTTGGATGTCCACGAGATAGGGATTTGCATCCAGTTTGTCACATTTCTTTCACTTTACTACTTTCACATTTATCTATTTATTTACTTCAAACAGGAAAAATCATTCACAAACACAAATTATAAAAATATTCTGTTTAGCTGGAAAATAATTCCAAACATACACAATAACAAATATAAATTTAAATTTTGAATTTGTTAAAGACATTTAGGTACTTATACAGCTTACATTTCGCCGTGTCACGGCGCCCGACAAAAATTCAAAAAATAAAAGTGTTATATAATAAAGTAACATTCAAAGATTAAAAAGTTACTTTATATTACAGCTGTAATGAAAATAGTATAGGAAATGCTGTACCATAAAGTAATTTTTTCAATTTTATCGTCTTGCGTGAAAAAGTTTATCCTTAAACAACTATTTTCGAATATGTAATTGGAACATGACGCTATCAGCGTAGATAAAATATTTATTCCACTAGCTATAAATACTAGATTGTTGTCACCACAACACAACATCGGCCCGCATAGCTACGAAATGCATAGCAACACGGAGAACTGGTTCCAACAGCAACGCTCCAGGTTCCTACACAATGAGAACCGGTCGATGTCCACGCGTTGGCCTTAAACTTGCACAACAACGCATTTTCTTAGACAAACTATAGACCATCTGAATGATTTTAAAACCATGATCCATTCTGGTTAGGTTCCCCTGGTAGCAGGGTCACGGAGGTCAGATGGTAGTCGCTTTACTGATCGCCACATCCTGGGTAATGGTCAAGGCGGACCCCGGGCCCAACCGGAGCATTAACGACAAGATGATGATGATGATCCGCTCTTTAGATCTCCTTTCAGAGGGTATAAGGTTGACTGGAAGAAATTTCATTATGGGATAAGCCCGCCTTTGCTTCGTAAAATTATATTTTTCTCATTTCTGTATTTATTTCTTATGTAATAAATGTTTACATACATACATACATGAGAAGATACAATATAATCTGTAGTCAACTACCATATAGTTGATCTGAGTTGTAATTGTAGATACTAAGGGTTTCAATGTAATGCAAATTCTTAAACGCATTTAAGTTGATACTTGAACAAAAAACTTCATACAAAAACGTTAAACGACGCTTTTAAGAATTGTTGCAAGCCGGGCTTAATGTATCTTTGTGGCTTGCGCTTAAAACCCTGGCGAAGTAATATCTCATCCTGGCGTTAGTCCCGGTTGTGCTATCGCGCACGAGGGCCCGGAGTCCGCTCTGACCATGATCCAGGATTTGGCATGTCAAGTAATTACAGTAGAGCGACTGCCATCTAACTAACAACTAATGTACATAACCCCGAAAATACATATATGGCCGGAGCGGGATTCGAAACCGGTACCTCTGGTTTTCGAACCGGATACCCTAACCGCTCGGTCATCGACGCTCAAGATACTCCTCCTCCAAGCGCAACCGGGACATAATGCCGATGATGATGATGATGATGCTCATAAAACCGGTGTGTCAGTTTATTAACGGGGCATTTGGGACGCCCTACATTATTCGCGAAGGAGAATGCTATTATTCAATGAAATTCAGCATTGGACCAAGTAATAAGATTATCGTAGCGTTTATGACAAAAATACATTGCTAGGATTTGGGGCTTAATTCTCGTGCTGTGACATCTCGAATTCGACATTTTCTTTAGCTAAAAAACTAGTAAAACTTCACTAAAATTGATCTTCGACAAATTCGACTGTCGAAGATAGTTGAGAAAATATATTTTGGCTGCAATAGACATTTCAATGAAAATGACAATGAAATCTACAAATAACTATAATAATAAATAAAAAGAAAACATCAAATATCTCGAACTCGACATTTCTCTAGCCACATATTATCTCCATTAATAATGACATTGAAATATCTATTGCAGCCATTAAATATTTTCTCAACAATATTTTTCTTTTTCAAGACTAGCTTCGACATTCGGAATATTTCGACGATCAATTTCAATTACGTTTTATTCAGTTTTTGGCTGTCGAATTTGAGATATCACAGTGCGAGAATCGCCCCCCGACCTTAGCTTCAGCTATAAAGGTTTTAGCTTTCGTGGTTATTCATTACAAACATTGCCAAATTGTCTTGGAGCCAAATTGGTCGCGAAGTGTGCGGATTCAAAGGAACTTTCTCCCACACACGCTAAGGTTGTGGAATGAACTACCTGGACAGGTTTTCCCTGGAGAGTACAACATGGAGTTCTTCAAGAAAGGGGTGAAAAGGTTTTTACGGGGTCGGCAACGCGTGGGTGATGGATGCACCTGGTATTGGAAATTTCCACAGGCTGAAGAGACTGCTTACCATCAGGCAGGCTGTAAGCTTCTTTACCACCTTTGTGGTATATACAAAATATAGATCATTAATCATCACACTTATCGGGTTTGTTATCGAGGTTATTAATTACTTTACGAGAAAGTGAAGTCGAAACATATTCACCGCACTGGGCAGTTTAAAACCGCACGAATTTTTATATTTCGTGATATTTAAATTAAATAAATAAATTAGCACCTTGGCGTTAATGTCTCGTTTGTGCTCTCGCGCACAAGGGCCCGGGGTCCGCCTTGACCACTATCCAGGATTTGGCAGATCAGGTAATTACAATGGAGCGACTGCCATCTGACCTCCGTGACCCTGCTACCAGGGATACTGCTACATTGGATCATGGTTACATATTCAGTCGCCAGAATGTGCTGGCACACCGGCCAACATTGGCAAAAAAAAATCAATTAACGTGGAGGTAGTAGTAGTCTAGGTAGTAGTAGTTCGCTGAAGTGGAGCAAGTAAATTAATTTTTAGCGCCATCTATGGACGAGTAGTAGTAGCTGTGATTGCGCCATCTATTGTCAAATAGAAAAACTCCAGGTATTTTATAGGGCATCAACATAATTTAATGTAACAGGTGTTAACGTAGCTGGTATCATTTTTATCGAATAGATCGGAAATAGAAATAACGCCAAAATTAATTGGTAAACCGTTTTAAGGTAAAGTAAATGTAGGCTCCGAATTCCAACATTGCATTAAATTTTGTGCGAAATTTTAACTAAAAAGAGGAAAAAATTATTGTTATGATTTCCGAACGAATACAATTTGACATGTCTGATGTCGCTGTCGTCGCCCTCTGCTGAACAAACACTGAACTAAATTCAAAAAAATTCAGTTTTGTACTGACAAGCGCTAACGGAAGATTTCATTTTGATTTATTTTTATGAGAAATTGAATTACACTGTGCTGCATTGTTTTATTACAATAACTCTTTAGTAAAGTAAAACAAAAAACGCTAATGTTGTGAACGTGAAGTGTAGTGTGTGATAATCAATTTGAATATGGATCCTTTCACTCAGGTAGGTTCTGCTAGAGATAGCGAAAATAACATTTTAAAAGATGAATATTGATCCTTATCCATTTAATTTCCAGCGTATGTTGGAGAGAGCTAGAGCTAGACAGGAGAAAATTGACCAAAAACTTGCAAATTCCGGTCAAGCTGTATCAAAGCGGAAGCCTCTAAGTGAGAACGTAGCTAAACTGAAATCTGAGGCTTCACCGGCAAAGTCTCCTAGCAGAACCTCTAAAGACAGTGTCTTATCGCCTAAGAAAACATCTATTGACTCAGTAAAATCTCCAAACAGGAGAAATTCTGTGCAAAAATCGGACCAAAGTGTGGGATCTCCACAAAGAGCTCGTAATGACCTGATTGTGACCAGGAAAGAGTTTAAAAGCCCTAGGACGAGCAAAGGAAACCTCAACCGGCGTAACTCTGATGTTTCAGTCGAAATTAATATCACTCATAGTAATGACATACAGATAGAGGTGCAAGTGGAGGAAATAGATGCTCCCATCAATGTGACATATGAGCCAGCAGCTAACAGAGGCAACAATGTTGTTATCAAGGAAATTGAAGGTGAGTTAATCATTAACCAAATCCAATTAGAGATAAAGAGCATTACAGTACACATTGTTTATACCTACAGTCTGCACAGTTTAAAGAGAGGTAGGGCATAGAGAGGAGTCTTGATTGAATTGGAGCCACCTGACTGGGAAAGCACCTTCACCTTGCAGGATACTAATATTATTTCAAATAGTACCTATTGTGTTCCTGCTGGTGAGTAAGGCCTGCAATGCACAATGGAGTAGGAATTTGGGGAACTGGGCTTTGGCAGTGGAGGTGCATTTTCCTTTTTGCTGGCATAGCAAGATGTCCCTGGATTTTAGAGGCTGGTAATCTTGTATTTGTTACAATTGCAACTATACATTTTAAATACTTCATCTTTTAGCCTTATGGCAATGGCTACCAAACTTTTCCATCTTATCAGATCTTGTGCCATACTTGCTTTCACTATTTCGTCTTCCCATCTTTTATGTTGCCATCTTCTGACATCAATACCTTAATGTTAATCATGGTAGTGTTAATTATAATTGCTAGTTACTATGAAATGTCAACAAACCTCAAGTTTCCTTAAACATTACTCATAGCTATTAGATAATTATGTTCCAATTATTCTCCTTGTTAAGCATAAGTTTGCAAATTTATTTGTAATTCTTCATCTTAAAGACTGAGTACGCAAACAAATCAAAGTCCAAATTGTCTGTAATGACTTCAAATGTTGACAGTTCATTTATGTTTTAAGTTTTGAGGAAGACGGATAGATTGGTATACCTCTTATTTAAAAAGTGTTGCTGAATTGTAAATTTATGTAATTTATTTACTTATCTTAAAAATTTATTTTTTAGCTTAGTCAAATTTATTTCAACCTGTATCATTCTTTCAGATAAACCGAATAAGTTATATCCTCAACTGACTGACATGGAAGAGAGCAGGACTGACCGCAGCAAGCTGCGTAAAGATGTTAAATCAAGACTGGATCGGCTTGGAAATTTATATTCAGGTAAATTAATTGTAGCTTATTCTCCCTGTCATAAAAATACATAAATACTGTCAAGGGGCAATAAGCTGTTCGACCAATCTCTGGGTCCCCAGTAGAAGACATTGGTCAACTTCGTTTTTGCCAACAGTATTAGGAGCTAACAAATGCATCTGCCAAAGGAAGGCACGAAATGGGGCACCTAATAAATTGTGCAATGGTGTGTCATGCCACTGAATACTCCAACCGAAGTCAGCCCCTGAATTTTTAGAAGTCAGCTATGTACCACTACATTATGTTTCACATCCTACTGTGGAGTTCCAGATATTTTGTTTGACAGAAATATGATGCCGGCTCCCTGTTGTTACAAAATGAAAAATGCGGCATATCTGGCAGATAAGATATTTTGAACTTATCAGTAAGTGCCAGGTGGTCAAACAAGCCCTAAGGCAATTTGCATAGGGGTCTGTTCATAAGAGCCGATCATCCGTCATTAGCAGGTGATACTAATCCTTATGCAGTATAAAATACAGTCTCTTTTGGGTGCGGGGGACATGGTCGTCATGGTGGACAGGGTCGCCCGCGCATCCGAATTATTCCAAAAGCGACTTTATTTTGTACAACGCAAGATAACTGACGCTAAGTCGGCTCCAGCCAAATCGGAGTGTCTGTTACTAGTTTGAGTATCGCACTTGATTGAGAATTTGGTTGGTTGGTCGAGAATAGTAATTTAATTACAGTATGTAAATTGCCTTAATCTTAAATTAGATGCCAGCCCAATGAGTGATATGTTTCAAGTTATTAAACAATGAAGGACTGAATTGAATTCCAAGAATACCATGGCAGTTACAGAATAGCATTATTCACACAGGATGTTTATTGATAACTTTTACTACTTGTTGTTTAGTCAGGATGTGATATGATGATAGGCAATTGATAGACAGAGAATTGGGACATTGATTTGATAGCAAGGGATGCGTCATCCCTTATTTGCAAGTCCTTTAAAGTTTTGTTTATCGACACTTAAATCATTCTTTACTGTGGTGTGATACGGGTTAGGTATCTATGTGAGTGTTATGTGTTAAATAGCCTGTTATGTTATTATCTTATATATTAATGTTGTATTTATTAGGATCTCTATTTAAAAGCATTAAAAAAATTATCATTTAGCATTTTTTTTTTTTCGTTTTATTTATTTTGATAAACATAAATTTACACGTCAAATGTTATTAAATTCTTAAGTAGTCATTATTCTTAAAATTATGTTACAACAAAAAAAAAATCACAATCTTAATGTCAAGGTCAGAACACAGAATAACGTATTTTGTCCAAGGGAGTTAATTGCAAATTCAGATGTCATAAACATATTATTATTATTATCACAATTAAATTCAATACAATTCGTTTATTTCTAAAAAAAATGTATTTTTGTGCCTTTTCATCATATGCATTTCTTTACCTTGTGCACGAGAGTACAACCGGGATTGTTTTTTTTTAATTCGCTCGTGTCTACGCCGGTGCAGACTCGTTCACCATGGACTACAAGAAACATCCGTGCTTGTTTTTGAAACAGTAAAAATCTTTTAAAAATGGATAAAAATAAATTTTAAAAATATTGATAGATTCAATATTGACAACTAAATATTAGAGATGAAACGGATATCCGGTTACTATCCGTTATCCGGCCTATCCGGCGTTAATTTACTATCCGGCCGGCCGGATACCGGATAGAAAAAATGTATGGACAGTACATAAAAGTGATTTTTTTCATAGGAAAAAAGTAATCTCAAAAATTATAAATATTCCTTTATCAAAGCACTGTTGATTATGTACCTACCAGTTGTTCATTTAGTAGGTAAGTTAGCAAAAAAATTATTTTTGCAAAGTTAATCTAAGGTAAATAAAGATAAATTATTATTAATTGGGTTAAAATACGAATTGCTCCTACATTGAGAGGTAGCATGCGGTTTCGTGTCTTCTTATGTGAGCTTAAGAGAATCTTTCACTACACTCTGGTCCACGATGCTAGGTCTGATTACCCGTATTTCGAAAGGGTACCGTCCGATGT
The DNA here is from genome assembly GCA_907269095.1 of Blastobasis adustella. Taxonomy (NCBI): domain Eukaryota; kingdom Metazoa; phylum Arthropoda; class Insecta; order Lepidoptera; family Blastobasidae; genus Blastobasis; species Blastobasis adustella. The sequence continues at coordinate 9,780,667 of OU026132.1, forward strand.
CGGAAGGATTGTTCAGAATAAATTCAAATTATTTGTATTGAACGAAGTCTTGAAATCACTTAAACACATGCAGTTATCTAATTTGCCATCCATACTTAGAAGCTTACACAGACTTGTTCAGAGACTATGTCCTGCCAAATATCCGGCCGCCGGATGTCCGGCTATCCGGCTTATGGTGTGGCCGGATATCCGGTATCCGGCCAAACAACTATCCGTTTCATCTCTACTCAATATACAACAAAAATATTAAGAGAATTAATGTTTTGGTTAAATCACAAACTAGATATACATAAACTGAAATATCACGAACTGAAATAGCTGAACCATAATATAGCTGGCTCATCATAACACAAATCAGAAACTATCAAAATTCGGGACCGGCTCCAACCCAACAGACTCAAGTTCAGCAGTGACCTATCCTGAGCTGTTCGTGCCACCAATAGTTTCCTGAGACTTCTAACTTTGATTTGTTACCTGATGTAACCTGACCATACCTCATCCCTTGCATCACAGACAAGCCGACCCTCTCGTCACCGATCCACCGCACGGAGGCGGAGTTTACGGCGGGCACGCCCCCCACCGAGCAGAAGCCCCGCCCCGCCCCATCCGGTGGCAGAAAGTTCGGAAGACTGGCAGCGTTAGCGGACCAGATCAACAACTGGGAAGACGACCTGACGCACCACAGTTGTGTGAGTTGGATTTCTGTTATGTATGGATGTAGGATTTTTTGTTATGTATGGATGAAGGATTTTTTATATTGCTCAGTGAAAAACGAGCTTACAGCCCACCTGATGGTAAGCGGTAACTGTGACCTCTATGATTCATAGTCTGTAATGAGGGCTGACGTATTTTTATTGACCTCATGGTCCAGTAGCGCCATCTAGTGAAATTTTTCGATTCGCATTAGCCATCATTGCATTGGACACGTTATCCTTCAAACCGCAACGCAAAAACGCAAGCAAGCTGCCTATTAAGCTGGCTAAAACTGGAACTATTATTTTTGAAATCTCATTTTGTTGTCAACAACGGCGACGCCGTCACCTGCACTACCACGAACGACACCCTTTCCACGGTGCGTCGGAGCGGGCTGGTCCGCGTCCAGACGAACTCCTGGTACTTTACAATTACTCCATCAATCATCCTAGCGTCAGTCCCGGTTGTGCTCTCACGTGCGACGGCTCGGGGCGCGCCTTCCTACTTCTCTTTGTCCACTTCTCTTGGTCTTCGGCATAATTGGTGGTTCGATGGCATCTCATCTCATCCTTAAGAATGTCAAAACACCCCTTCTTGACCCGTCGTCTCCTTCCCGTGCCTGACGGGAGTAGCATGGCCAGACATTTGTTCCTTAGTTTGCTGCGTGAGACGTGGCCATACTATCGAAGGCGGCACTATTGCCAAGGCTAACGCGATGGGCGTTTATGACACTTAGGCTCAGGCAGACTCAATTTACCTCTGGTTAACGTTCACTGTCATACGCAGCACCCGGAGCCGACGAAAAAGGACCCCAAAGTCGAAAAGCTGGATGCCTCTACGCTGGATGTCTCCATTCACTCGTACAAAGACATCAACAAGGTTCTACAGACCAGCGCAAAGAAAACTGTTCAGGTATGCATTTTTTGTACTTTACATAGGCTTTTTTATGCTACTCAGTGACAACCGAGCAGACCACCCACCTGATGGAAGACGGTAACTGTCGCCCATAACACATACAATACATGCACTTAAGTGTCACATTTTGTAACAAAAATGCAGAACCGCAGGTGCGTTGTCACTGTGAGGACTAAGATGAAATGCCTCATGCCTGTAATTGCGGTGGCTACCTTATCCTTCAAACCGGAACACAACATTGCACTTTGCCAGTCAGTCATCTCATTTTGCATAATATCCTGGGGTGGTGCATCTAAATCGACAATTATTGAACTTGAGAGAGCACAAAGAGCCATTTTAAAAGTAAGTAATTTTCTCCCTATCTATTACCCTACCACTGACCTCTTTGAAAGGTGTCAAGTTCTCTCAATTCGACGACTGTTCGTTTTACAGATAATCTTAAAAAAACACTCAAATTTCCTATAATCCCGCTCTCCTCATAAACACGGTATGTGACAGCCCCTTTTTTACCTCAGAATTTTCTCACCACTTCTTCTGTTTCTTAGGAAGTTACTTATACAACAAATTAAATGGTATGTTAAAACTCTACTCTCTTAATAAACATGAATGTAAAACTATTGTACATAAATGGTTGCTTAAACTAAACTATCAGACTACGGAAGATATTCTCAAAATATGCTCTTAACGTATTTTGATTGCACTTGAAATTTTTAGTTCTTACACACCCATCAAGCAGAAACACAAACACATACTCAAAACACACACACACATGCACGGACAAGCACACACACACAAACACACATACACACACACACATACACACACACACATACACACACACACACACACACACATACACACACACACACACAGAGAGAGAGAGACACACACGCACGCACGCAAGCACGCACTCACTCACACACACATACACGCAATACACACACCATATTTTTGCCCTATTAAACAATTTTTTTCTTAATGTTGCTGAATGTTATCTCTCTTTCAATGCTAAAATGTTCAATTGTATAATGTATCCATACAACCTAGGATCCGGAGTGGGGCCTGGTGGCTGTAGTAAAGATTTCAAATCTAGTTCGGTCTCCAGGCTCTCACTACATATTATGTACCTACCTAATGTAATAATGTACCTACATAATGTTATAAATGTTGTGAGAGAAATAAATAAATAATATTATTATATTATTGCTTGATGGCTGAAATACGTAAGGCGTTGGTTCTCGCCCAGACGAACTCCTCAAGCATGACAAGAGTTCGACCTGATTAAACACACATGTCGGATTTGCGCCTGATGGTCAAATCATCGCAATTGGTCAGATACGTGCATGTGAATTTGCCGCTGTATTTCCTGTAGGAGCTCTTACATACAAACAATATTAGTTTCCTAAATAATATTGACTTAGGCACATTTGTAAGATTTTTGTCATCCCGTAATTTGGCTAAGAATGTAAATAAAATAGTATACATATTGGTACATATATATCGCCAAGATCCGGACACCTCTATTGGCAGTTCCACATTAAAAACATTTGGCACTTGGTAAAAAAGATATAAATTATACAAAATTGAGATTGTGAGAATATGTAATTGTTCCAGACCACAAAACCTGGCAACAGCAGCACATACACCAAGAGTCAGGCGCAGCGTCTAGACAAGAACATTGTTGCAGAACTGGTGAGTGTTAGCTTCTAAGAACGAAATAGAGATGGCGCTCTTACGAATTTCTGCGTCTGTGCCATCGTGCTGTTCTTTTTTCACAGAATATAATATTTCGCAGGGTACTTACTCTTTTCAGTTTAAATTTTTATTTATATTATTTTGTGCACATATGCTCAAAAGAAAAAAAAACTAAAAGTGACAAAAAGGGTTCCAATGTTGACCTTATCTTTGCCGATAAGCATTAAATGTTTCAAGATGAGATAATTTTTAGATTGTCTTAAAAATTGCCCAACAAGGTAAGTTAACTTCAAAATTACTGATATTTATTGTTTTTAGATGTTAAAAATATCTATAAATAAGATTAATTTCGTGGTTGTCAAGTGAATTATCTTGCAGCACACTTTCCATGCGACTAACAACCCCACAGCTTCCTATGATTGGATCAATGGTGACGGTTTATTTTTCCCGCGAAAACGGCCAAGTTGCATCATGACCCGTCTACGTTTTCATCGCGCCGATTAAATAGTTAATCAGTTATACGAATGCGTGCTTTTACCGGCTAAAACAAGTTTTTAATCTATGAAACAAAAGGAAGCATCCTGTATTTTTTCGTTGATTTCCCGTACAATACATCAAACTCCGTTTCTTGACCTGCTATTTGTTTTTTCCCCCTTGTTGGTTTGTTTTAAGAATTCAAGGGAAAGAAACTGAAACGTATGCATTCGGATTGAATAAGTTTAATTTATGGGATAAATGGAGAGTTTCTTTAATTTGTTTCATAATATGGGGAATCATCTTTCCTGAAAGGCTTCATACAAAATGCTTTCATGGCGTTTCTTCAAAAGCATGTCTTAATGCAAGTAAAGGGTTTTAATGTGTAACATAAAACTCGTGTCGTAAAGTCGTGTAAAAACAAAATTTTTTTTTTGGTAGTCAGTGTAGATGTATCCGGGCGTTTTTTATTAGTCGACGATCTTGTTTTGCGTAGGGCTAGTCTTTTTTACTGTTCCTGCCAAAGCCATAAGCCATTGTTGCCTTACATACGTCTCCAAATAATACATGGCTACCTTTATCAGGCGTTTGAAAATCTCGCAGGAAATCCCCTGTAAGATGTTACAAAACTTTGTTTATGCAACTGAAAAGTTTGTTACCGAGTCGATTACCCAAATCGATTTTACTATCGGAATGTCCCTGTGAATTTGCCTATCGATTGTGTAGATCGATGGTTGGCATCCTGCTCAGTATGCGTCGCGGCACCGCCACACAAACTATTACTACTGTACTCGGTTACATACAAAGTCACTGGCGTCAGTTACTTCAGAAGGCTGTGGAGCGGTATAGATGCTAAATAATGTCTTTTTTTTCTGAAAATAATGTTATTTCATCAAACTCATAACGCTTTGACACTTGGCAAAGCGTTATGAGTTTGGAATCGTGTTTCCCTCAACTTGCTTTTTCTGTCTTCGTAAGCTTTTTGTTTCTGTTTTAAACGTTGTTTATTTGATGGAATTTAGTTTATTAGTACTTTCTTAATACGAATAGGAAGACGCAGCGTGGGTAGGCCTCCTACAAGGTGGACCGACGACCTGGTAAAGATCGCAGGTACAAAGTTGGTCGTTTCAAAGTTGCACTTTCCAGCCTACGGAGACTCTAGATCTTTTGCCTCGGAAACATTAGTCGCCTTGTACGACACCCACAAGTGTTAGGGGTTGATGCTTTTCTACTCTGTCGGACACCGCACGGCTAAAAAAAATTTGTATGAAAATCTTAAAATTCGTGTAACTTTGAAACGATATATTTTAACGAAAGTCTGACAAACCACAAGCATAGACATTGGTTTTTGGATCACGTCTACAAAATTTCATTGACTTTGATAGCGTAATATTGAAAATATGATCAAACTACTATTTTGTGGGGCGCGCTCGGGGGACACTAGCCGTAAATATTCAATTGAACTCACCATATTGGATTCTCCATGCCTCCAAAAGCCTAGCCAAAAATACCGTCAGTCAGTCAGTCAGTCACGGCTCATCGCCGCTCGTCAATTTGCTCGATAGCCCGCACCGCATTACAAACCGTTTATCGGTCGATCGCTCCGATACCATCTGGAAACTGATTCATTCACTCTTATAGCACAGTACCCCCTTATAGTAAGGCTGAGGAGGATTTGGCGCCATTGTATAATAGGTCGTAATCACAGGCATGATGCATGCCAATACCAGCTTAGTTCTAAGGACCCAAGTGCTTGAATTGTAGGCAATTTCTATCAGGTTAGCTCATATGTCACAGTCTTAAAAATGTGTTTTGTTGCTATGTTGGTTGCTGGTTCATACCGCTGCAACTCCCAGGTAACTCCAACCTACCACTTGCTCCCACTGACGGGATTCCGGTAACTTAAAGTTCGACTGATTGTGACAGTTTAAATCTGATTAAAGTTGTTCTAGTTGTCGCTAGCTATTCTATGTACGCTTAGATCTTTTAAACTACGCAACGGATTTGAATGCGGTTTTCAACAATAGCTAGAGTGACTCAAGAGAAAGGTTTATAAGCAAGAAAAAAGGGTAGCTAGGGTGAATAGGTGTACGCGAACGAACTCGCGCCGGGTCTATCTATCAATCAATCAATACAAGAAGAATCCAAGATGATAGTGATCGGAACAATATGATCTACCGATCAGTACAATTACGGGGCTACAGAGTAGGCCCTGTCTCGTGACTCGTCTAGCATTAATGGGGTCGCTTCTTGTCTGGTTTTCCTCCACCGCGGGTCGAAGTCGCATGCTAATACGTTGCAGTATTTGCATGCAACGTTTATACAAGGCAAGTCCTGGCCTCGTATCCTTAGGACTTGGCTAATTGGGAGTCTATTGTGTGCTGAGTATCGATTTTATTTGTATCAACTTTTTACTTTACCGATGTAGATGGCTTTGGCAGTGGAGGGGTCTAGCTGCGGTCTAGAGCAACGTGTCCGGGGTTTTAGACTTAGACAACGTATTGGTGATGCCCCTGGTGTTGCTAATATCCATAGGTAGCGGTGACCACTTATGATCAGGTGGCCCGCTTGCTTGTTTATGGGTCAATGTAAATGCAGAAATAATCTTAATATTATTATTTACCTATATGTAAGTATTATGAAATGACGTACAATACTTGAACAGGTATGCAAATAAAGACCACGCCACGACAATGGGCAATGAGTTCCCAAATTTTTAAACTTCGTCACGTCGATTAAGTTGCATCATTTTTGCAATCAGTTTTCGCCTTTATCGACATTAGCATAAGATTGATTTCAAAGAAAGTGTCTCGACCGCAACATCACAGAACAATGCAGGCACTCACGCGCATATTATGACGTTATTATCAAAGGGGGGAAAGAAACGTTTCTTTTCACCCTATAGACCGGGAGTCGAGACCAAAAAAAACAAATTAAAATCGATTAGGTATTTATGAAGTTTTAGACTAATTTTTAAGGCCGAAATACCTACTCATCAAGACTATTCCAAACACGAAGGGGTTATCTTATTGCATTCATTAGTTATACCAACAACTGGCCGAAAAATTGTATGCAAATTTTGACGGATAACTTACAAACAAACAACAGTGCAAGTTAAATCAAAGCTTTTAAAAATATGGGGTGAATCGATTTGCTTGCTCGCTAGTTTCACGTGTTGTTTTGTTAAATCATTTTCTATATTTCGTATCGTACAAAAAAGGAACAAACCTTTCCTCTCGACTCCCGCACACCAACAACACAATGCGGAAAGAATTGGCGGTTTTCAGTTTTACGACCTCTCTTTCTGATTCTATAGCCTCGCGAAGCCCTAAAGGGGAACCCATTGTGCCTTAGCGGAGCGCCCAAAACCATAGCATTGTTCCTTGATTCCACAAAACGCCATAAAACCCTAAGGATTAAAAGAGCCCTATATATGGTGTGTCGATAGCAGATTTAATGGTCTGTTTTACCTTGAAATAGAGGCTTTGTTACCTGTTCTGTCTAGTCTAGAGTTTGTATTTCGTGGCATAATCCTGGATATGGTTGATTTCTTGTAATTCGCGGGGGTCATAAAACATTTTATGGGATTTCCGACAATATTGAGAAAAAAATATGTGGTCTGAAGCGCATCTATTCGACTTTTTCAACCTAAAGTCACAAGTAAGTAAAATATAGAAATAACAATCGCTGTATACGGGAAACATATGGCTATCATCACACCAGAAATTCGATGGCTATTGTATTCAAATTATTTCAAATCACAGTGACGCTGGCCCAGTGCCCCATTGATCCGAGTGTCCTAAAGGTTTCATTGAATTTGTGTCGTTTTATTTAACACACTGGTTTAGATACTGATCTGTACTATGCTCATATATAGAAGTCTTTGACTGTACTACAGTCCTTTATCTGTTCTTATCTAAAGAGGGTACAGAATTAAATTGTAGGCTGGGAGAGGGGACATGGTGCGCTTTGCACATGTTTAGTTTTATACGAAACTTATCAGCTGATAGGTGGTTGCGATTTTTTTTCTAGAACACTCATAAGTTGTTAGTTGTAATTTAGTTGCATGTATAAAATTATTTATATATTGGTATTTCTGATGTAGATACTTTGGTCCTATAAATAGTATTAGTATTTATAGTATTCATTTAATTAATTTAATTAAATTTAATCTCAAATGTATTTCTTTCACTTTTATCAATATTTTTCTGTTAAGTAGCACCTACTTAATCACTCTCTGCATGGTCTGCTGGTTGACTGTTAGACAAAGCCTCAATGGCTTTAAGTCCGCCAATTGCTGTAATTTGTGCAATAAAGTTTTTAAATAAATAAATAAAATTTATAGTAAATACCACAGTAAAATGTATATATTAATGCCATATACGCCTCATACAAACAACTGTCACAATTACTGTTAGCCATTATCAATGAAATCAACATACTTGCGCATTCCTAACATTAGTCGTACTTATGATGCTTGTTTAATAAGTATAACAAAAACCGACCTTGTTCGAGTATCTGTATTATCCGCATTATCCGGAAAGTAACACTTGGAATTATCCGGTTATTAAATTTGGCGGATATCGGGATAGTATGCCCTACTCCGTGGCCGTGTGGTGTCCGGCAGAATAGAATAGCACCAACCCCTTACTCTCGTGGGTGTCGTACGAGGCGACTAATGTTTTCGAGGCAAAAAATCTGGCGTCTCCGTAGATTGGAAAATGGCAGCTGCGTTTTCCATTGTCATATTCTTTTTGGTTTTTTTTTACACTGCGAACTCCTAAGACCTGCAGTGGACCGTTATGGGCTGAGATGATGCCCTACTCGTACTACAAGCATAGAGGTATACGTCTCGATTAACATATTGAAGATGCGGGTGTTGTCAATGGGCTAATTGTAAAGTATTTATTAAACAGCCCTATGACACACGTAGTATCTGCCTGTTATCTATGCCTACGCCCACCGTTGGCCATGATTCACGGCCCGCTTATCAATCACATAAATTCACTCCGATACGCGACGCGTCAGACCTCACGCGTCGATGCGATGATCTGTGTGTGAGCACACCTCCTCCACTGTAATTCATTTTTTACCATGATCATCATTGGCCTTAGACGTCTATTACAGATGATTTAAACAGCGTCACTGTTAATAGGTACGGCGCCTTTTTTGATGGTTGTAGAGGCGAACACGTTAAAGATAGATTTACCATGATACTTACAAAGAAATAAAGATTAAATAGTTAAATGGTCAAAGATTAAATACTTTCTTTTGTCGCTCTGAAGGTTTTTGCTGGTGCCCGGTTTGGACGGGACGGGCGGGCGGAGGTAAGATTAAGGACATTAGCCCGTACGTAGGTAAGCAAGGGAGAATCTGTTTTTTTGAGAATCTGTCCTTATGCTCACAAAATATAGCTACCCTCTGTTAGTACCATATCGCTACCGTTCCTACCATTCTTTTAATTTTGAAATCGGGCTAAATAGTGCGGGAAAATTAACAAAAAATTTGCCGAACCCGCATATTTGAAATAACACGCTGAAATTGATGGAAATGTAGAAAATAATGTCCTGATTGATATCCTAAAAATAAAACAGATTAAAAGCTTTATGTAGGTATTAATCTGTGATTAGTTCGTATTATTTACCGATGACGGTTCGTTGAATATTGGAACCGGGCTTACATCGTCGCTGACTAATGTAGGTATACGAAGATTAGGTACATTTTTTTTTCAGATCATGTATTTCGTCATAATATAGCTCCTGTTACTTGCCAGCCAGTCAAATTTCAATGATAACGCTCTTAATTTGCACCCCTTCGTTAAATTTGTTTCGTTTGTTACTCAATCACACTCAAAATATTACAGATTCGGATGAAACATATAACGGCGATAGCTTGGATTCTGGGAAAGGTCATAGACCAACCACTCTTTCTCGAAGTTTGTTCAAAGTTCAAAGTTCAAAGTCATTTATTTGTAACATAGGTGTATATACATAACTTATTAGTTGTTATAAAGTTGACACACAGTTGTGCGCACAAATTTGCAGGGAATAGCTAGTTTGTTAAAATTTTAAAACAAAATTAATTTGTTGGATTTTAATATGTAGCATTCCTTTTTTAAGGACTAAAATTGACGTAAAATAATTGATATTAGCATTTTTAAGAAGCAGTCTGAATTATATAACGAATAAAATCGGGCGCTCGGTACAGTCGCTATGCTTTAAATTCGAAATATCCAATATGGCGGCGGTGTTTATTTTAATTGCGGATTTACCTACAGAAGGATTTTTTGGGACTGTTGGGATAATCATCAAAACACTATTCTCTACATTTCCACCAATTTTCATTTTGTTATTTCGAATGTCCGGGTCAATGTCAAATTATCTTGCACTTAAAAGTTTGTTGGGGAAAACCACGGCACACTGCTGGTATTAGCTAAATCGGTCAGTGTGGACAGTGTACAGACTGTACAGCCCATAGCAAACCATATACATACACTGCCATTTGAGCCACAAATAGCTAATGTTCGCGGAAATGGCACCTGACAGTCTGATGACATTTTAACTGCGCCTGCGTGCAACCGTCTCGGAGCGAGCTTGTGTCGCACGCGGAACCAGCGGGCGTGTCGTCATGTAGATCTTCTATAACTCCAAACTGATATTGTAAATGCGAAAGTAACTCTTGTCTATCTGTCTGTCTTGTCTGCAACGTTTTCACGCCTAAACAGCTGAACAGTTTTGGAGATAATTCTGCAAAGAGATTAGATGGCAAGGACATAGGCTACTTTTTATTTGTAACAAACTATTTATTGCTAGGGAATAGTCAAATTTTACTCGAATCACTAGCGGAAGACCTTGGTCCAGCTCTCTTCGACAGTGGTATTATCTTAAGTGGCACACTTGACTAGTGGCGAGCTCGTTGCGGACAATTCCGTTTCTGAGTCTGATTCCATACTAAAAGTACGAACCGGTCACCCATCCAGTAACCGTCATCGGCGTAAACTACCTATATAAATTGTTTATGAAGTTAACATAGTTAGCTCAACCAGTGCGAATAGAAATAGCCGTTAAACATATTATAACGAAATGGGATGCGCCAGATATAATATTCCAAGTAATAGGCCCATACTCATTAAATTATCCATACAATGTGTTGCTTTAACGAGCCTGCACGAGCCTAGGAAGAAGATACCCTATGGTGTAGTGGAATGCTTGGACGCAGGTGGAAATGACACCTCCAGGTGGCAATATGAGAATTATTATTGAGTGCAATGTGGAATTGGCTGCGAAATTGATGCTTATAAATGGGTAGTTATATGTGCAGTTTTATACACTATTACATCGTACCTTTAATTTTCTAAACTTTGCTGGGAGTAAATATAACCAGAAAAGTTTAAATTTTGAATTTGATAATGACATATTTAGGTATTCAGCCCACATTTTGCCGCGCTCGGAGGCTAGACAACAAATTAAAAAATAAAAGTGTTGCATAATGGTTAAAAACGTTTTAACAATTTATGTTACAGCTGTAATGAAAATAGTATAGAAATTGCTGTATCAGAGTGAATTTTTTGAAATCTTGTGTGCGAGAATAAAGTTTATCCTCAAACGGCTGTTTTCGAATATGTAATTGGAACATTACGCTATGAGTGTAAATGAAGTATACTATTCTCCCGTCTTGCCTTATAGTAGAGTAGTCACCTTCTATATATAGTTTCTTCCTGGTCAGTATAGTCCGTGTGTGTGGCCACGGTGATTTCGTTCTTTACTGCCATGGGTGTGCCACTGCCCTAATTGTGGGCGTAGTTTCAGCTTTAGCTTTCTTGTTTATAGAACCGTTCGCTACTGTTGAAATGTTTTGTAATGACGATTTAGTACTAATAAAATCTGGACAATATTCCTGGTAAAAACAGCGAGTGACCTATATCCGAATTAATGTACGAAATTGGTAAGACTCCGACTCGTAAGCGAGACGTACCGGGTTCGAATTTCGCTGCGACCATGTACGAATGATTATTTTCTGAGTTATATACATTAGTTGAATACTAACCGCTGCTCTTACGGTGAGGGAAAACATCGTGATGAAACCTGCATTCAGGCGACTGAATGTGTAACCATGATCCAATCTGGTCAGGGTCCCCTGGTAGCATCATGGTAGGGTCATGGAGGTCAGATGGCAGTCGCTCGACTGTAATTACCTGATCTGGCAAATCCTGGATCACGGTCAAGGCGGACCCTAGGCCCTTGTGCGCGAGAGCACAACCGGCACATTAACGCCAAGATGATGTCTCAATAAATAATTATGATAGAGTAATAAACTTATACCCAATAGTAAAGTGTAGAATGCGGCTGAACCTAAGGCATTTCTATTGAACAGTTCAGCGATTAATCTAGCCATGTTGCAACCGCAGCCAATGCTTTTTATTACGTCATTGTTACGTTATCCCGTCGATTTGAAAATACACATTCCCGTTAACGCTAGCTCCGCAGCGGCGGGCATCTCTATTCGTCGACACTATAGTTTGTTGAACCAAGTTTTTGCGCATCATTTACCGGTTCACTGTGAGCATAGTTTAGACACTTTTTTGCGGGTAGTTGTGAGATTGATCTGTTAGTGCGTCGAACCGACGTTTTGTGTGGGTTTGAGTGTTCCTGGGATCGAGGTGTCCATGAAACACGGGTTCTAGAATAAGACCATGATTAGTTTGCGTCGCTTTAAAAAAAAATAACTGTATGACAACTTATGCCAAATATTTTAAACGTCATAGAATGTCATTCATAAAACACATAACAAACAATTTTATTTCTGTAGGATTTTTTATTTTCGTAAGTTACGAAAAATATTATTAAATATCGGGCAAAATAATTAATAAGTAAGTGCTGGAGATAATTTTTAGCATGATCAATAATTTCGACAAACTAAAAGTACGAGATCAGGCTAATAGTGACCAAGTAACTCAATGTTTACAAGAAAAACTGACAAGGACAGATTATCCAATTGATATTGCCATATCCACACTTTATAATTTTTACCACTGTCAGTCAATGCCAACTGTTCGTGGTCCTATTTTACCTTACTTACTTACTGCGCTGGCTCAGCGACCCAAAGAGAATCTTGGCCTCCGACACCAGAGATCGCCACCTCTCCCTATCCTGCGCCATCTCCTGCCAATTGAGGATTCCTAGAGCGTGCAGGTCTTTCAGGACTTCATCCCTCCAGCGATATCTGGGTCGCCCGACCGGTCTACGTCCGCTCGGCCGACCCACATATGCTCTCCTTACGGCGCGATCCTCCCCCATCCTCTCCTTACGGCGCGATCCTCCCCCATCCTCTCCATGCCTCCTATTTTACCTAACAACCAGCATAAGTTTACTAAAGAGCCGATCGGAACGTGCGCTCATACGACCGAAGTCTCGAGTTAACTAGTGCGGCTTATATGATGGTGGTAAAATGCGATAATTAGTCAGCAGATTTGCAGCGTTTCATGACTTAAAATTAAAGTATGGATGAAATCTTAGAGCACTTAGGACGAGCTAAAGTACGCCCACGACTTCATTTCTTAAAACGTCGGTAAAAAGTGTAACATAATTTACACAGGATATCTGTTTATCTATATGTAAAAGTCCACGCAGTAGTTAGTATTCGTGATCCAAGAGCACAAAATAAATAAAATATAAAATATAACATTTTATTGTATTCTTTAATTCTTTATTGTACACAAGCATGTCATTATTATACAGTACGGTAAAATAGATGTACAAAGGCAAGCTTAACTCATCAATTGAGTTTTCTACCAGCAAACCTTGGAGTCATAGCTAAAGGTAGTACGTGGTAAAATACTTAAAAAGAACGTCATGTGCTGTGACGCCCACAGAACGTCATCCTGCGCTTCAGTCTACAATAAAAAAATATGAGAAACGTGTCGTTGACATTTCGTCAGCACGAAGGGTGTACGAGAAATTGAGAAATTATATCTGATATTTGGTGCGGTCCTGTTCAAGTGGAGGCAATTGGTTAATAGGGTTACTTAATACAATTTAGACAAAATGTTGTGCAGCGAGTGTTGTGGTCGACTCGCCTACGCGTCATACCAGAACACTGCATATAACATTGAGGATAGAGGCTGTAATTTTTGTAAGAGAGGCAAACGAGTAATTAATTAGGTCATTGGATAATCCTATGTTTTTTTATATATTAGACTTAGACATGCATTTGACCGCCATATAACCGTTGGTAAGTGACGATGCAGCCGAAGATGGAGCATGCCTCTCTAGGAACACCCTATTCACTCTAGCTTTGAAGGCGTCCAGATTATAACGATCAGGGAACACACTCGCAGGCAACGTGTTCTTTTCCTTAGCCGTACGCATATAAGCTATTTTGAGCTTACACCTTTCTCAGAGGCTGGCAACCACCCGGTTGCGAATGTCCATTGGCAGGGTGACCAGTTTGTTTATTTGCCTACAAACATGGCTTTAGTAAACATTAAAAATTAACTCCATAAAATACATTTTCATCAGATTGACTTTCTGCTAAAAAGAATAAAGTATTAAAAAAGTTGATGGTGCATTAAAATAAACTTAGGTACCCATAGCCGAAGTCGTAAGCCACTGAATTCGTTTTTGTGAAAACATCGTCTCCGAAAGGATTTGTGACCATGCACCACTTGATATCTTTCAAGTGCTTGCCGACGCAGGCGCAACATCCGATTAATGTGTTTATAATTATAGCGTCATAAACAATGTGTCTTTCATTTGGTAGCGTAGAGTCTGAAATAGGTCATCCTTTTATTCAATACTAGCAATATTAGGTACAACGTACAAGTAATCCTGGATGACAGAATACAAAAGAAAGTTTTTATTTTGTTCCGATCACGACGCGTATGTATGGAAATGTTGATGAATGTGGAAAAAGCGAGAGAAGTGTGTCAGGACCGTAGCAACTGGAACAATGTAAGGTCTCTATCTACTCCTACCTACGGGGAAAAGCCGTAAGGAACAAAACAAAATACAGGACAGGAAAAGATCCATGTCAAACCAGTACTTTAGCAGAAATATTCGCCCATTCTCTCTACATTTCGAATCAGTTTTCCTATCGGAATAGGTATCTATAGTTAATTAAAAGCTACTCGCATGGCCCGGCATGTATTAAGATTTTATAGTTTCATACTCGAACACAATCTTTTAGCCGAGACGCTCCTCTCGGCGACAAAAAGAAATGAAATGGTTGTGGGCATAAGTGGGCAGGCACCCATACAGTTAGCTATAAAACTGTTATGGGCTGTAAAGTGACAGATCACTATTGGTCGGTATTCCATTGAACATGCGGTCGGGTTAATTAGATTTTCTCTTTTAAATTGTCCCATTTATGTGCGCTGTGACCCCTATTTGGTCCGAGTGGTATCGACGAATCGCATTCTTGATTGCGGTCTAAGCCTTAGAGAACGAATGCCCTTAGACTCTTAAGGGCATTGGCTAAGTTCGTTATCTTGCGACTTGTACTGTTACGTATTTAGGTACTTATTGAAGCAAGTTGGACAGCGTTAGAGACGTAGTCTTCGCTGCAATGACCTGTTCGGTTGAAGAACGAAGAAGTAGAATTCGTTACATTTCATGTCCATATAGGGTGGACTCTCCTCTCCACTTTTTTCCAGAAATCCCAATTCACACAACCTGGTAGGGATTTCTAGGAAAAAAGGCTCAGGCGTAGTTTAAAAATCAAAACAAAACTGGTGAGTATTTACCAGTAAAGATTTCTGTAATGAATTCGTTATCAATCTCATTTTGGTAGGGAACCAAAAGGGGTTAGTTGGGACAGGGGTCACAAAATGTCGGACCGCCGACCTATTTTGTATTAAGTAAACACTTGTATTACTTGAGTACAGGTGCGGTTTTTAAGCCAAAGGCCCAAAATTCCTACCTCACCGTGTTCGCTCATTCATTTTGGCGGTCACCGCAGCTTTTAAGAACCAAAATATCAAAAATGTCAAGTTTCAAGCTCGTTCTGCTCGTTCATTTAATAATTATATGATTGATAATTTAATTATTACGACTGGCCCAGCCTATAGTATCTAACATTAATTTTTGTTCATAATTAATGCTGCCGTAAGGGGTATAAATGATCCGCGACGGATATATTATTTAAAAAAACGGACCCCTAGATGAAACGAATTGGTGACCCCTGCTATAGGACATACAGGTCATAAAACCATTCCCAAACTTCCTGATGTGGTGTTGGCGCCGTGTCGGTCGACCTTCAAAATCGGACGTGGCGATCGCTTTGGCGCTATTTATGATTACTCGACCATTGTCTTGTCGGAGTTATCGTCGAATACAATGTTATGTCGATGACATGTAGATGTCTTCAAGGGATTGGGAATCGAAATATGTATGTGTGAAAGGGAAAAGGTGACTGACTGACTATGGCCAGGCGACTGATGTATCGAAGTTCGATATTTGGTAGTTACTATGACGTACCTATATTTAACTGGATTAGGTGAGAAATATACTGGCAATAGGTTCTCTAGCTCCTATAACCTATCCTGTTTACAAAAACTGATAAACTAAAACCAAGACGGGTGGCTAAAGCTATAGAAATGCGGGTCAAGCGGATTTTTCTAAATTGGCCAAATGTTCAACCAAACATTTTTTATGCAGTGACCCAAAATTTCAAGTGGGTTATAGAATATTAAATTCTACTATAAGGGTAGTTTTACAGTTTTTACCGTTATTGTATATATTCTTTTAGCAATGCATAAAATCTAATATTCTTCGATCCTAACTTTCCAACAAGCATCAGTCCGCTCCGTTTATAGGCTATTATTATGAAGGCATTAATTTTGAGCTGCGCACGCGTTGGCTCGAATCGGAACTGGTTCCATTTTTCGTCTTTGTTTTATACGCTTGCATGGAAAAGCCATAGCGACGTCGTCACTTTCATTTTTCATACCTTTTTTGTCTGTCTTTATACGTTATTTGTTTCACGTCTCTTTTATCTCGTGTAAATATTGATTTCACGCCTGCCCATCCTGCTCTGTTGGAGCTCCTTTGAACATTTGTTTATCTAGGTCTTTTGAAGTTATCGCTCTCTTTTTTAAGTTATTTTTTCAAGCTCAACCTCGTAATATTCACACGTTCGAAGTCGGAAGGGTTCGATGAACTTTAGTCTCTCTGACTGTAGTCCGCTTCCTGTATTACGCGGTGTTATTTTGGAGGATGCGAACGCGAACTCGGCGATTGCGATGTTGGCGTAATGTAAACCTAGACGGGTGATTATCGCGGGGCGGCGCGGGCGCACGTGTGCCCGTCTGTCTGCGGCGGCGCCCGCGGCACGGGACCGCCGACCGCGTCAGCCAGCGTCAGTTGTTTACGCGCGGGCACCCGCGGCTAACGCCACACACGTGCTCCCACTGCGCTCCAAGTAACGGCACCGTACGTAATCGGCACCCGCATACGTCTACTCTCGCGACCTAAACTCTTTCGTTTCGTTTCCCATCTCGCAAACTGCAGCGCGAGCCGGCGCTCCGTTGCGCAACTCCAGACGGCCATGATGCAACTACGCCGCGATCCCCTTTAGCGCCGACTAACCTACTTGCGCTTCGAAACTTATTCGGCCGGCTTTCGGGACCGGCAGACGTTTTAGAAGACAGCGCTCTGTCGATATGTGAATTGTGTTGACGCACGCACGTGCTCACCGCGCGCCGTCCGCGACCATTGTCCAATCGTAGGAGGGCGAGGGCTACCGGCGCGTCTCCGCCGGCCAATCGCGGCTCGTCTACGATTTCACCGCGAGCAACGCCGATCGTGCCCGACAGGAGCCGAAGTGCGCATCGACAACCCCCAGTGCGGCCGCAGCCCCCAACATGGCGACTATGGTCGTCACGCCGCCCGCCGTCACGAAGAAACCGTCAATAAAGAAGTACAAAGCGCCGACGCCGCCGCTTAAAATACTCGAGGACAGCGACAGTGATAAAGACAAGGAGAACAATGACATACAGAAGGAGGAGAATGACAATATTGCGATTGACGATTTACAAACAAATGACGACAAGCCGGTGGAAAAGTGTTCGCCGGTTGTGAAAAGGCTGGTTCCGAAGTTGAACGGCAATACGGACCGCAGTTCGGTGCTCTCGAAGGCGGCTATGTTCGAGGCTGGGAGCCCTCGGGCGAAGGATCCGGCCGAAATGTCGCTCCGCGAGCGAAAGGCCCTGTTCGAAAAAAACAAGGGCGCAGCTATTGTGCCGAAAGCGCCCTTCGGATTGGCACCCTCCGTAAAAACCCTGCACGGAGACACGAAAGGTGAGCGAGTTATGCTTGTTTTCGTTAGTTTATAGGAATGCCGTGTTCGTGCGAACTGATAAACCAATAATTTTTTGTCGAAATTCACTTGAGTTTTCGGGTTTATTTTCTTTTACAACTCTACAGTCACGGATTGGCATTCGTATAAACTACATAAATCCTATAATACACTTGGTGCCAGCCTACTATAATAACTACACATATTGACACGCAACACATCACAAACTATTGTTATTAACATGTAATTTTTCTCACTCTGACGACGTGTTTATTATCCGGAACAAATTTTCAGCTGACATCATTCGTCATAGTTCATCCACATCATTTTTTTAATAGTTATATTTGCAAATTGCGCTTGTACAAGCCTTCTATTTTATGTGAGTTATTTGTGAAGTTGCTTCATCGAATTTAATCAACTTGGGCCATGCAATCGATATGCTTGTAAGGATAATTACTCATTTGAAACTTTATCAATATTTAAAACGACTTTTAAACGTAAATACAACATTATAGATCGACCATGCACATTACTATTGAAGTCCAAACATTCCAAATTCAAGAAACATACAATTAAAACAATATTTCATAATATGAATATATTTATGATTTAAAGCGTTCAATGATATTCTAGACCGGCAAGCTCGTAAGGTCATCCAGACTCTAAACAGCTATCTAAGCCCGTCTGATCACGACCGATCTTATCTGCCACATCAAAAATGTCGACAAAAAATATAAGGATACCATCAAACCCAAAATCTATTTATAGGATGTAACGCTTAATCTGTTCATGGTCCAAAGGTTTTAAGTTCTACTATTACATTTGTTTGTTAATCATCCTGTCTGACGTCACCATCAGCTGTTCCTTCCAAAATGTATGAGAACATTCTCGTTGTTCCAAAATGTAAAAATGTAATAATATTTCCATCCAGGCAATCTGGTAATAAATATTGAGAATGTTTTTTTTAATTGTGGTGCTAAATGACGTTAAACAACGGGTTTGGATCAATAGCCCAAAAGACTTTGCACTTTTAATTTATCACAAAAAATAACCTTGACACTTGGAGTAATTATTATTAATGATCAAAACGGAGTACTAATTTCTGTGTACCTACCACATAAGGTGGATTGTGTTATTTAGTCAAATCTGCTGTTTCAGCATATTCAAAATTAGAATCAACAAATATACACTTGTATTATTAATCTTTATTAATATGTAGGTATAAAGTTATTTGTACATCAATAATCGTCATCTGAATTGGGCTATAAATGCGGATGTATAATGTAATTTTTTATTTACCCGTCTATCATCAATAACCGATTCAATCACTTTATAATAGTGTAGCTAAATTAATGGCAGCGTAACAAAGGAGTTAATGCGATCACCTATCTCATTACATGCTGTAAATAAGCATGAACTTCAGCTAACGTCATTAGTTTTTATCTTCGTTTTTTTTCTCACACTTCGAAGTGTTTTGTTAAGACCGCATTGGATTGATTAGGCAACTCCTGAGCTGTGTTCAAAGCTACATCTACGTAATAGGCGCTTTGTTATTTGCTTGTACTTCGATTCTTTGATCTTTCATATGAAATATTCTAATACAAACTGTATTGCTACCAAAACTGAGCAAAAAGAGTGCTTAAAATCAATTATTCATAATGGGTACTGATTACCATATTCCTATATCCACAGATGCCCAATTCTATGTAATTGTTATAAACTTCTGAGCTCGTGACTTCTTTTTTAAATAGTATTAGAAACTCCCAGACATTTATTGAAAGCGAGTTCTTGCATATTACAATTTACAGAACACATATATTGAAGTTACATTATGGGAACATTAGAAGCTTTGTATAATTAACTTCAATTAAGTGCTTTTAGTATACAAAGGCAATCTTTGTTACCAGGAATTTAGCACTTTGATCGTTCATTGTGCGAATCGGTTGTTTTGAAAATTGCTCAGTCACTCACCGGAACTGTCTCGTGGCACGATATTAGCTTGTTTTTAGCTTTCAGTGATTCATGGATACCGTTCTTGTTTCCTATTGTTCCTGTAGGTAGTTGAACTTTCGGATTTCGCTGCGTGATGTTGAGCAATTCTTTTAAACTTCGAACCAAACAGAGAGATGTGAGAGTTTGAAATGTGTATATGTCTGTCATCGATGCGTTTTTAAAATTTGAAATTCATTTTAATCAAGATGGTTGTTTTGTTAGTTTCCATTAAATAACATCGGTTTAGTTATAGTTTTGGAAAAATAACCTAATTTTACGCGGACATATTGTCCAGCCCGTTAAACCCATCGGGCAAAAGTTAGTATTTGGGTAAAATAAATTGGGAAAACAATATTTACGTACGTCTAAACTAATATCAGATCACCTAGGACTTAGTAGTAGGACTGTACAGGCACCTACTGTTTTGTATGAAAGCAATAAGATGATATAATCCTCACGTTTTAAACAAATAGAACCAACTTCTTAAGGTATACAAACAATGGTAAATGCTCATGGCCGTTTTCACTAAACTAAGGAATCGCCGAAGTTCCGTCTAAACTAGTTTTTAGCCAATCAGTAACGTCCAAATTGAGATAAGAAATAACTTAGTCGATTCCTAAGTTCAGTGAAAACGGCAATAAAGACTAACCACTATACGGTTCGGCGGCAAAACCAAATCGATACACATAAAAACTACAACATGTGTACACAAATGATGACAAGCAATCGATTCTTTAAACACATTTTATCACAGGAAAATTGAAAAAAAACCTACTCTAATAGTTCTTACGAAACAATGTATTCTTGCACAACTAAGCGAACTGCTTACGTTAGCTGTAGCATTAAACGGGATTATTTTCCTCACGGCTACTTTGTGTCAATTAGATGGCCATTTCTTTAGGGCGTCGCGGTTTCCTCGAACTAATTCTGACGAAATATTCGTAAATAGCTTGTGTATGTTTAACTTTACAGCTATTCCTTTAGGTTTTCCCTGTTGCATTCCGCTGTAATGTTTTGTAACTAAAAGTATTTAAGGAAGAATACATTATTACGTTTAGTATGTACATACTTTATAATACCTACAAATAAATAAATAATCATTTCTTTTATAATTTACAATTCCATAATATGATTTAGTAAGCACTAGTGGACCCGACGCGACTTCGTTCGCGTGGCGTCCTACCCCTACACTACCTTACCCCTACCAATACTCTACCTTACCCTATCCCTACTCTTACCCTACCCTACCCTACACCAACTTTCCCCCTACTAATCGGTTGCGTAGCTTAAAAGATCTAAGCGCACATAGGGACAGGCGGCGAGAAGCGACTTTGTTTTGTACTATGTATAGATATGAATAGGTACATATATTAGACCCATCAAATGTTATTGTGTGCCAATGCATTAGCTAAACCACAGTTAAATTAGCAACTGACCAAGAAATAATGTATAACCACAGAACTGTCTGTTCTTTGTGTGTATAACCGAATTCAACCAAACAAAATTCAGTACACGGCGCCATCTGCGATCACTTGAAGCTAGTATTTGAGATGTACTCTCTATTTTTCGATGTTGTGTGCAAATATTGTTTATTCACCTTTCGCTTCCACTAACTTGTAAAAAACTACAGTTAGCTCCGAACTAGCACAATCCTTTATATCGACCGCGATGGAGGTGTCAATCGTCTGATACCTACTATACCGCAGCCATGTACCATGTAGACTCTTTTCGCAGTTATGTACATTACTTGAATGCTAACCGATGCTCTTACGGTTAGGGAAAACATCGTAATGAAACCTGCACATTCAGGCGACTGAATGTGACTCAATCTGATCAGGTTACCCTGGTAGTTCGGTCGCGGAGCTGAGATGGCACTCGCTCCACTGTAATTATCTGATCTTCCAAGTCAAGCCGGACCCCGGCAGCGGCACCGCCGATCTCCAATCGCATGATACCAGCCTCTGGAATGACGTCACAGAATATCCTAAATGCATGTTGTGACGTCACTCATGCAACTGAAGATCGGCGGTACAGTTCCAGGCCCTCGTGCGCGAGTGCAATAACACCAAGATCACCTACTATACTTTGATTTTCTTCTCCGCCGAGTGTACATTCTCACTGTACACCCCTAAAACTGTCATATGGTACAGTTTTAACAAAATTATGTGTGTCACCGTGTTCATCTTAATTCGCAACGCAAACATAGTGTACCAGGTATGAGTAATTGCCAGACTCTGACACCGTTGTCCCGTTTCTTTGACAATGTCTCTCAAGTATTTTACATAAATTAAATATGTCCGTTACGTTTATGTGTATGTTTTAAATATATTGTTGGATTATTTACGCTCAATTGGTTTATTAAATATTTGTCTTTTGTGTTTGATTAGGCGTTGGCTTTGTAATTTTTCTACGTTAAAAACTGTAAGTCACTGACTTCCATGCGATCAGTGTGAGATTATCTTAGGTCGTGATTATGCCAAAGATTGGGTAAAGTGGAGAAAGAAGAGTAGGAAAACGGACCATGGCAGAAGCCGTTAATGACCGCTCTTATAATGATGATTACTGACTTCGCAGTGCTCTTTTTATGTGATTTAAACCATCTAATTCATTCTATGTGATTTTAACAAATTGACACAACCCAAACACCACCAAGGATGCCGAAGATCGAGCAAAGTGGACAAAGAGAAATAGGAAAGCGTACCCCCGCCCTCGCCGGAAAGCGCGCCGCGGTAGAGCACAACCAGGACGCCATGATAATGATTATTGACACAATCCAAACAAATACCTATGCGAACTTTCATGTTTATATTATTAAAATAGTATTTATAGTCACTGTAGAATCATCCAAGACCATAATTCCTTGTATCCGTGCCAATTGTCCTAAAACCATTAGAAGGCGAAAACCTAAATATACGAGTACATCCTTTAAACACATAGGCAGAGCATGAAAGGTACTGATGCAAATCAGTGACTCTAAAACAAAAGCAAAGATCGCTTTCTAGCTGCTTCGAACTCCTTTTCGAACCGGCCTTTGTGGCAGGATTTGCACCACAAAGGCCTGTTCGAAAAACTGACAATTAGGGACGTAAAGAAATGTAAATGCTGTTGTCTACGAGTAAGAGAGGCGTGGGTCGGTGCGCGTTCGGGTCAGCTTGTGACGGTTTGCAGGATGACGTCGCGTTTTTTTTTTTTTGTGAGAGGGAGGCCCACGGACGGGCGGTCCACCTGTTAGAATGCGGCTACCGTCGTACCTTGCGTCGCAGATGTCCTCATCTGCAACCTAAGGGGAGCGACTGCGAATTCTATAGTATGATGATTGGAAAGGCATATCAAAAGTATTTGTTCCTTAACAACAGGTTAACAATTAAATGGCTGACTTCGCTTGATTTAAATTTGTAGTTTAATGTGTTTCTCGTATATTGTATTTTTGCCATACTAATAAAAAAAAACAGGTAAAGTTGCTCAAAGTCTGACTGCGTTGTTCCTCTATTACTTACAAAAAAGCGTTCTTCGGGTTTCTTATCGCGTTAGTATATGGATGCGGGTGAGTCCCTAACGAAAAATAATTAATTACAGTATCAGGGAGGAATTACCGAACAGAAATATTAAAGATCCGTCACAATGTCTGCCTGGCGGGAATTTCCCCTCTGCCCAATCTGATGTGAGTTGTGACCACCGCTCACCCAAAACTCAGGTATAAAGATTGTATCGAATGACATCCGCATCCATTCAGTCTTAATAAAAAATGATCCAAGCAGGTACATAATAGTGGATGATTGACAACGATGAACCTTGCGTCAAATCTGTTCACCGTTCATTAACCTTTGGTTTGTGTCATTTTACTTAGGTAGAATATTAGTCTATTTTTAACATATTACACGTCTGTTATAGTTTTATTTTAGACCCATGCATGAAAGTAGTAAAAATAAATGTTGCGGTCATGTAACACTGTTAAACTTCAGTGCCTTTTATCCAAGATTTTGTTTTTTTTTTATTTAAGCATTTATTGTAAGTACATAAGATTGTTACAAATCTAACTATATGACATAATACATCAGACAGAACAGCCAACTTATTTCTATAAAGAAATTTCTTCCAGCAGGCCTACATTTACAGGTTTATATAATGTAAAATAAAAATCCTAGAATAGACTAATACATAATATAGCTATCTATTACTGATTTTGGAAATGTATGACCCTTACAGCTCAAAAAGCTGGGGTCCGAAGTGGCAAGAATAAAAGATGTATGAAAAGACTTGTGGATATATGTATGCTATGCTAGTGGGTTCTGTCAGGCCAGAGCTAAGTGACGGTCCATAGTCCGCCTACCCCACCTGTGGGACACAGGCGTAAGCTTTATGTATGTATGACCCTAAAAGGGTTAAGTCGACGAGTATGTCTACTATGATAAGGTCAGCACGGTTATTAAGTGGAACTATGCCTACCTTAACGGGGAGTAGCTTTAAGTATAAGTACGATTATGTTTAAATATAGCAAAGCACCGCCCTCCCTCATTTTTCTATACTTATGGTCAAGCTGTACTGTTTAATTGGGCGAATTTACATCACATCTCACATAATGAACGCGCACCGGCGTTCCAGGAACCGTCGCCGAGTGCAGGAAACTGGTCAGGAATCTAAATATGGGGAAGCACCCTGCGCGAGTGTCGCGTTGCGAGGCATTCGGTCCTGTATGGAGGTAACTCGTTATATGAAACGGGAGATCGACGTAGAAGGAGTTCGAATTTTATGCGCACGCGTTGAATGCGTTCCGTAATTAGTATTGCCTATTGCAGAGATTGACTGGCAGCCTTGGTTGGTTTAAAAATTATGCCGGAGAAGGCCTTATGCCTTATTAAATGCGTTATTTCCGAGGTTAGCGATATAGATAAATACTTATCGTTATAGTTATTTAGTATGTATTTTATATTTTTAACCCATGTACCGGCACGAGCCGAGCGGCATGAAGCGCACGGGGCGCACTATGTCCAGCAATAGACGTCTTGCGCTGTGAGATTGTGATATTCACGATGTTAGAAACATTACATTACAATCTTCTGCGATAAAACTATGTTATGCCTTAGAAAAAAGGACAAAATATATGCTATTTGCCAATTTATAACATCAATAGTAAGATATAGGCCTCTGTCAAGACTGGGAAGTCCGCCTGGATGAGTACCACGGCCTTATCTATTTCTTGCTTGTATTGTTGCGTCCCGGTTTGAAGGATAAGGTAGCCAGCGCACAGGCACGAGTCATTCCATCCCGGTCCTCACAGCGACATTGCATCAGCGGTTCTGCATTGTTGCCTGCAACCTAAATTCACGAATCGTAGATGTCATGGGCGACAGTTACCGCTTACCATCAGGTGGGCTGGTTGCTCGTTTGTCACTCACTGCGTAGCATAAAAGAAACAATCTAACGAGTAGGTATATTCATTCAGTCGTTGGAGCCTTTCACCGACCTACGACCGCCAGACATCACCGATTTGAGCAGAAACAAATGTGCCAAAATTTTTCATCGTCAACTTTCACTGTGAGACGCTTTTCGTCACTCGACCTGTAAAGGCTGGCGATCAGCCGACTGTGACCATTGGCGATTCGTTCCGACTCCATTTTGAAACATTCCTGTCGCAGATTACAGACGACAGAGTTCGATAATGTTAGTATCATGGGATTGTCTTGTACCTTAGTATAGTAAACCAACGAGCTTGTATGAATTGGTTGATGAATGTGGAAGAAGCGAAAGGTCAGCGGGGTTATAGGCTATCTCAGGGGACAACTGAATTTGAAATTTTATAATTCTACACAACGTCATCTACGTTGGGCACTGGTAATACCGAATACCAAATTGGAGTTGTGTAGGATTATCAAATGTCAAATGCAGTTGTTCCAATAGCCCCGCTGGCCTGACAAACGTTTCGCTGCTTCCACATTCATCGCCCTTTGCTACATACTGGTCCGCTCAGGGAGTACTTGAACTGACCTTCAGTAAAATGACCTAATTTTATTATTAAACGAACGCTAGACATTTGTAGCTGGACGCTATCGTTCACTCCTGACATATACACATTATCGTTAATCCCTATTCATTTATCGTCAAATCCAAGGAATTCCATGAATTTAAGTCTAAAAGTTTGCTCCCCTTCCTAGAATTCCCAGGCGACCTATAAAGTGCGGTGTGTATCGCGTTGCCACAGCAACCGCAGCGGTTCCCAGTCAATGCGCGGGCGCACAGCGCGCAGGCATCGCATTTGGCGAGTCCTTACCTGGCGAATCAGGTTCCGTGAAAATTTCGAAGCGTGACTAGGTAAATGGAAGTGCAAATTATGTCGAAATGCAAGTTAAGAAACATTAAGACGAGATTGGACACGTCTTTTAGACCTACCTATCTATCTATTCATAGTATAAGACGAAGTCGCTTCCGGCCGTCTGTACCTACGTATCTATGTACGCTCCAATCTTTGAAACTACGCAACGGATTTTAATGCGGTTGTCAACAATAGAGTGATTCAAGAGGAAGGTTTAGTAGCAAGAAAAATATTAGATAGGAGTAAAGCAGGTGTACGCGAGCTAAGTCGCGCCGGGTCCACTCAAAACAAACTCTAAAATCGGGTTCAATAATTCAAAAATGTTTGTAGTTATAAATGTAGTTGTTTTTCTTAGACTATTTGTTGTTTCCTAAAACTTCACAACACGCAACATAAAATGTTCCAACAAGCCGATATTTGTGTAATCTACCACGACAAAACTATAACATTACCCAGCCATTCCCACTATTACCTTCAAATTCAATAGGAACGGTAATGAGCGGCCCACACAAAGGGGGATATATCCCAACGACATTTTAACCCTACAGCCGACGTCTGCAACGTATAATCTCGGGTCATTACCGGCTTTTCACTGCTGTCACAGCTAGTTGGCGACTGAGTTGAGTGTCTGGAGAAAAGTTGTCATTTGGGTAATGCACTGTATGATATTTACTTAGATTTTTATGCGTGACGTATTCCTAAGTTGAATTTTACGAGTTTGCGACAAGATTCTCCGTTAGCAAAGCGGTTGTATTGTGATCGCAGCGATGCATCAATAGTTACAGTTGAAGACAGATTAGAGATACGAAGTCGAATAGTGAAAAGCGCTTTTTTATGTTACACGGCAGACAAACAGGCAAGCGAGTCACCTTATGGAAAGTGGTCACCGCTGCCTATTGACTTCAGCAACACCAGGGAAGTTATCAACGCATTGCCCCCCTCTGAAGATACCCCTAATATACCTCTTGCACGATCCCGTGATGCAGAGAGGCCGGAGAATTACTTACAATAGTTTAAAAATAAAACAAAGTAGATCGTTAATTAATTATGGTATCTGATTTGATTACTTATTCCGTTTCTGTGATTGGCTACAATGTCATAAGTGGCGCAACGAGAAGTAAACAAAGTAATACGTAAAAGTTACGGTTACAATATAGAAAGTAAAACCAAAATTAAACGGCTGCTCAACAAGCGATGAGATACTGCTGCCACATTTACTCCGCACTACCGAATTTAAGTAAAGTGACATCATTAAATACACAACAATTACAAACTTAGATTTACCTTCGTCGAAGCCATTATAGTCGTAATTATTTCCTCTTTTCTCAAACTGTTGTGGAACCGTTTTCCCGTTCCGCGGACCGCAAATCTATCTTTGCGTTAGCTCGCGAAGGCTAGCCGGTCAGAAGCCGCCAACCTTGACGCCAGGTGCTCTCGTAATAAGTTATATTTTTGCTTAGCCCTTTTCTGTTATATCAGTAAGTTTCTTGGTTATATAATACGCGACTATTTTGGTAAACTGGCTAAAATTACTTAGGTTTGGTATACCGTTGGCCACGTTCATTTATTGCTTACATAAAACTTAGATGAAAATATGCAAACCTAAGTGTTTATGTTCTAATTAGGTGTAGTTTTAATTGCACGTTATTTTATTAATAATTTAATAGCCAGTTTCTCGTACGTTAACCTATTGTTAATCATCCAATTAAAATTCGGCATCCTTATCTATGGTGAGTTGTAGACAGGGACGGAAAGAGTTTTAATCGATGGTTAACATTGACAAACGTTTCAGAAACTGGACGTTAGAATGCTATTTTAGCATAAACAAAATTAAAAATCAATTACAATTGATTGGCACATTGAACTCATCGAATTAATTAATAGGTAATTGCGTTGCCGTACGAAGTAGCACTGCCATTTTAAATGACACAAGTCATGCATAACCAGTCCTCATTGCTTTTCGATAATTACTTGATTTGCTATAAGATTTGGTTCCAATTCCACAAACAAACAAAATAGTCATTCGTCAATGTACTTCTAGATGCGCCAAGGGTTTCCAGAAAAACAGATATAATGTAGTTTATGTGATCATTGTTTTTCTATACCTAATACCTAACTTAATGTGCAAGTCGAATACGAAGGGTTTAGGTCGTTCTACAAACTAAGCGTTATATACATGTGCACAGAGAACACACAAGTTCCGGTACATGCATATACAGGTTGCTGACTTGGATGACAGTGATCGCTTCCCATCTGGGTTTCTGTCTTACTGTGTGCCTCCCAGGCATTAGAAAAATACGCAATACAAAAAGAATTACAATACCACTCTACAAACTATGCGCACAGCTCCAAAGGAAAGTGCAGAAAAGCCGTTGAGGTTCCCTTTCCCCCTCGACTCGACGGTCAACAGCTGACGCGTGTCCAACCGAATGTTGGCGACGCCGGCCGCGGGCGTGGGACTCGGAAGCGCCGATCATTATTGACTGTTCGAATTGGAGTGGAGGTGGGCCGCGGCAACCTTCCGCCCGACTGGCTCTCCGCGCTTTGCCCGCGACACACGCATCCGAGCCGCGAGAAATAAATAAAACGATAATTTTCCCGCGCCCGGCATTAAAAAAAGTTTTCGTGGCTATTTATTCTCCAGCCGTTTTTTGACAGTTGGTGCGGAGCAAAAAGTTTTCGTTCCGCGAGTGGCCAGCAACTTCTGGAGATACTTGCCCGGTGATTTTTCTTTTTACTTCTTTTTTTGGTGACAAACACCAGTCAATACTGCGCTTCGACGACGGATAGTGAGTGATTGTGCGTATTTTTTATTGAACTACACCTAAGTATCTATATCTATACATTTTTTGCAATAAACTTCTAAACTTCGTCCATCGAAATATCGAAGGTTCTTGTAGATGAATATAATTTAAGTTCTAATTTACATACCTACTAAAATTTCGTCTGAACATTAATTAGATCAGATTTGGCCATAAGATATAATTAATATTCCACGCCTCCTTCTCGACAATGTCCAATTATGTATCATAAAATGTCAGGGAAATAATAAATATAAGGGAATAAAGTGATTTGAATTTGGAATGTTAAAATTCGATTGAAAACTCTTAGCACTCAAGCATGATCACCATTTTTCCTTTTTCTTTATACAAAAAAAGACACGATTGTGAAAACTATGACTAAGATTAAGCAGTATGGTTGCAGAACCTTAGAATGCTGAGGGGAGAGGGATTTAACTTTACGAGCCCTGTGCTACGCTCGCTTGATTTAAATTTGTAGTTGAATGTGTTTCTCGTATATTGTATTTTTGCCATACGAATAAATAAAAATTCCCTTGTTGTATAATCTACTATTGGAATTGCTAAGTTCTCAACTGCGTACCTTAATTTTAGAATAGTTTATGATAGTCAACAACAATGATAGGTTTGATCATTTGCTTCGAAAGATATAATTTTCAGTACGTATTTGCACCTTTCTTTACCTGCTACTACTCATTCTATCATTCAATTTTGAGTCTACCTAACCTAGGCTTAACTTAGACTTCAGTCTATCTGCCGTAATCTGGAGCACAAAAACATCAATCCCCAAGAACAAGGCGCCTAACTAGCTAGAATAATATTAAATAAACATTCTTAGAGCAGTGTATCAGAATGGAAAATGTGAGGCAACGTCTGCGAAATCCCTCCAGCCATGGAGGTGACTCACTCCAGTCAGTGTCCGGTTACCTGCTTTTGGACCTTTCTTATGCAATATGACAAAACTAGCGGTCCCCAGTCTAACAGTTCGGGCTTCTGTAAACATCCAACTTTCCCGCGGGACCTTGTTGTTTTTTCGGAATGAAAAGTTGCGTATGTTCTTTGGGAATAATGTAGCTTCCTGCTCTAGAAAGAATTTTCAACATCGGTTTGGTAGTTCCGAAGATTTTTTTTATACTACTAAGGTGGCAAATAAGCTTACTGCCTGCCTAAAGGGAAGCAGTTACCAAAGCCTATGCACTATTGCCATACCAGCGGCATACCCACGCGTTGCCGACCCCCGTAAAAACTTTTTACCCCTTTCTTGGTTACCCCCTACATACAAACTCGCAAACATATACACTTTTCCTCTTTACAATATTACTTAGTGTAGAAGTATAGTGAACAGTTAGAGTTATACTTTTCTACTAGGAGATACTTACAGCCTTGCACGATACCAAAACCGGAACAGCTTCTTTATTCGCTCAATCCTGCGCAACTAGCCATAATAATGATCATATTAGCGTTAATGTCCTGGTTGTGCTCTCGCGCACGAGGGCCCGGGGTTCGCCATGACCATGATCCGGGATTTGGCAGATCAGATAATTACAGTGGAGCGACTGCCATCTGACCTCCGTGACCCTGCTACCCAGGGTACCTGTTCAGATTAGATCATGGTCACACATTCAGTATGAATGAATGTGCAGGTTTCATCACCATGTTTTCCCTCACCGTAAGAGCATCGGTTAGTATTCAACGGTACATGGCCGCAGCGGGATTCGAACCCGGTACCTCTCGCTCACGAGTCGAATACCGCAACCGCTCGGCCGCCGACGCTTCTCAACTACGCAACTAGCCATATGTCACAATATGTGCGAGTGTTGCCCACAAGGTGTCAACGCGCTAAAACAATGATCGGAGCGTTCTAAGCTAACAGCAATGAGCGTGGAAAACGGTGTCGTAATTGCATACATCCTTGCAGATAAGCTTTAATCGCCTCGTGAATCGCTGCCTCTATAACTTAGAACTGATCTTGGAAAATATGAGATTATCAAGGTTGAGAGTATGAGACATCTCAACGTCTGTCTGTAGAACATGGCTAAAATAGACAGAAATAGAATTGTAGATACCTTCGTAAAAGTAATTTTCTACGAGTTATCGAATTACCTAGGTATAACTAGTCCCCGGAGCGTCGGTGGCCTAGTGGTAACGATATCCGACACGTAAGCGAGAGGTAGCGGGTTCGAATTCCACTGACTCTTTCTGTGTTATACGATGAGGGAAAACGTCATGATCACACCTGCACATTCAGATGACTGAATGTGTAACCATGATCCAATATGGTCAGGTTCCTTTGGTAACAGCGTCACGGAGATCGGATGGCATTCGCTCCATTGTAAATACCTGATTTGCCAAATCCTGGATCATGGTCAAGGCAGACCCCGGGCCCTCGTGCGCGAGAGCACAACCAGGACATAAACGACAATATGATGATGAACTAGTAACGTCCCAGGCTACGACAGCATCTATCAAGACTAGATCCTTGCCAAAAGAACATGGAATGATAAATCTGTGCAATCAGTTTTCTTTTTGTATTAAGTCCCGTGTTGTACAAATTACCAAATCTCTGACAGAATACTTAAGTATAGATAACAGAGAATCAGTCTTTCAAAATAGAAAATATGGCTCTTGAGGAAGTATTGCCAAAAGATATAGCATTTTCCTGCTATTATTTTATTACTATCAACTACTTTGTGGAGTATCCACTTGACATGAGGCAAACTCGCATTTTTTCGATAGCCTATATAAGAGGATAAGGAAGAATTACTTATAAAATTAGTCTCATGTTATGGCCAGTTAAACGAGGTAAGATACCAATCACTGTTCACAAAGTTCGAAAAACCTCCTATTAAAAAACCATTGGCAGGAAACTTGAATCTAAGTAGTAACTACCAATATAACGCCAATGTAGGTCGCTCAGCATATTACCCATGTTTTATTTCAAGAAAGAAATAACTTGAAGTATTTACACTTATGCGATACCTATGCTAAAACGAATTCGCGGAAACTAAAACAGCAAACTACGCGATTACATCATGTAGAGTACCGCCATAATTAGTGGTTGTAGGCACAAGTTCACAAGTATAACTTTTTAAACTAAAAGCATAACGTTATAAGTTATAAATATTCAGCGATCGATATTCGTAAAAGGCTGCCAAGGTTCATACAACTAAACTACAAATCTGTATCTATGTATGTATGTATGTAAACTCTTTATTGCAGCATACATATAGTACATTTCAACAGGAAACACTTACAAAGCAAAGGCGAACTTATCCCACAACGGGATCTCATCCAGCTAACCTTAGACAAGCCGAAAGGAGCTTTAGCGAGCGGCAGAGGCAATAATAGAGTACCTTACCTACTTTAAAAATAACCAAAGAATTAATTTAAATATATACATACCAGTAAAACTTATCAGTAAGTAAGTACATAAATATGTAAACCATAAATATATAAATATCTATTATACATTGTGTAAAACAAAGTCGCTTCCCGCCGTCTGTCCCTATGTATTTACGCACGCTCAGATCTTTAGAACTACGCAACGGATTTTAATGCGGTTTTCAGCAATAGGAAGGAAAAAATAAGGGAAGGTAGGGATAAATATGTGTAAGGTAGAGTACGAGTAGGGGTAGGCTAATGTAGGGTAGGGGTAGGGTAGTATAGAGGTAGGACGCCACGGGAACGAAGTCGCGCCGGGTCGACTAGTATAATTAATATTTTTTCCTAATCAATCAATTTATTTACTAGAATACATGGTGCTTAAAATGTACAGGTACAGGGTCATATATTTCTAATGAGTTCCAAAAAATTGAAATAGAGTCTCTTGTCTACTCGCACATCAAATCACTCTTTTTTATTTGCAGTAAATGTAGTATAATGCTCTTAAAACAATAGTTTGTATAAGTTCTCAAATAAAAATTGTTTTTTTTTCATAATAAGCTTTTATCGCGCGGTAT
This sequence comes from Blastobasis adustella, assembly GCA_907269095.1. Lineage (NCBI taxonomy): Eukaryota > Metazoa > Arthropoda > Insecta > Lepidoptera > Blastobasidae > Blastobasis > Blastobasis adustella. Next base: position 9,813,795 of record OU026132.1, read on the forward strand.
AGTACCTACTTATCAACACCATTCCAAAGAGCCCAAACACGATAGGGTTATCTTATTTCGTTCATTAGTTCCTGTAACCACCTTCTGACTCCATCATCAGACGAGCTTGGTACCATATTAATGCGTTATCATCCAAGTTACATAGGCATACCAAATTTCAGCTCAATCTAATACCAACAAATTGTCGAAAAATGGTTTGCAAATAACGGACAACTTACATACGAACAGTGCAAGTTAAATAAAGCTTTTAAAAAGGCGGCGTACACAAAGTAACACAAATCACAATTGCCTTAAAACGTAAACAAACCATTACTGTCATTGCATTTACACAGCTCTTTTTTTATCTGGGTTATTGAGTGATACAAACAGCTGTTTTTGACACCTCATTACTCTAATCGGGTGACCCAGACTGGCTACAGCTATGTCAACACACAGTTGTAGGCTTTACTCGAAATGGTAGCTTGTAGTGGTAGGATTGGGCTTGAAATTAAAAAGCACAACTAAACGAATGTGGGTACTTAGAGGACATATGCATCTACATCTATGTATGTACTGACGTTGAATGTAACTTTATTAAAAAAAAACGAAATACTGTCAAAATCTTATATTATATTCTTTATTGTATACATACTTAATTAGATACATCAAACAAAAATGAGTACAATGGCGAATTTATCTCTATGAGAGATTTCTACCAGCTAACCACAAATGATGTGATATAGTATAGCGGGACAAGCAAAGCATACAAAGCTAGAACATACTTATACTGGTAGGTAGACAACTAAAAACTTATTATCTACTACAAAATACCCCCCCTAAAACATAAAACAATAATAATACTAATAATATATAGGCCACTAAATGATTTAATAATACATAATTAAATATAATATACCTATAATAATACTATTACAAAATCAATCTTTTTAGCGTATTGGACTTGTTTCGTATATTGGAGCGTTGGTATCCTAGTGGTTAAGGTATCCGACTCGTAAGCGAGAGGGACCGGGTTTGAAACCCACTGCGGCTATGTACCAATGACTCTTTCCTGAGTTATGGATGCTCTTACGGTGAGGGAAAAAAACCTGATAAAACCTGCACATTCAGGTAACTGGTCAGGTTCCCCTAGTAGCAGGGTCACGGAGTTCAGATGGCAGTCCCTCCACTGTAATTATCTTATCTGCCAAATCCTGGATCATGGTTAAGGCGGACCCCGGGCCCTCGTGCGCGAGAGCACAACCTCCCACATAAGGCCAAGATAATTTTTTTTAACTTGTTTCGCATATCATCAGACATACGAGAACACCAACGGTTAAACAACGTTAATATGTTATACACAATTATAGGTATCCGATGTAGGCATTGTCTCATTCAAAGCACTAATAATGTCACGTTTGAACGTACATACAACAATACAAGTTAACGTGGATAATAATGTAAAAAGCAATTGTGCCTGCCTCATTGATTTACTGACTGCGCAATTGCAAATTCACAATCATGTTTTATAGCTAGAGTCTCTGTGAAACGTATGTCTTTGTTTACATTTGTCTGGCAGTAATAAGTATGGTTCGACAGACAGATATTTGGCTATTATGTACATGACCAATAGAAGTAGGTAGGTGACTATGCAAAGATAGAGAAATGAATACGGTAGTTTACGGTTTTTTAAGCAGTTTTATTTATTTATACTTCATGCATAAACAGTACATTGGCGGACTTAAAGCTAAAATAGCATTATCTACCAATTTTCGCGGCAAAAAAGTTTGTACTTGTTGTTAGAATGCATTTGGAACATGTTATTAGTACAGTCAGCTGTAGAGTGAAATGGTGGAGGGGGGTCCGTTCATTCAGCAACTGACTGTACATACATACATACATACATACATACATACATACACACTCACGCCCGTCGCCCACAGGGTAGGCAGAGACGTCGAACACATAAATCGGACCATGATATCATCTACTACCACATCCAGAAACCACACCCACACACTTCAACAACACTGGCACCAAGCATTTGAAACCTTATTGCAAATAAGACCATAAACTAAACGCTGTTACCCTTTCAGATAAGCCACGCCTGGCGCCCAAGCCGAGCACGCCAACAAAGCCTGTGATAGCGCCCGCTAGTAGCATCGGAAAACTGTCAAAATCCAGCACTACCTCATCGACGACGTCAAGAGACGAGGTCACAGACGACAACGTCAGCCAGACGTCTGTAGGCGGCGGCATAAAAGGGAAGCTAGCGGCGCTCTTCAGCAAAGAGCAGACGATCAGCGAATCCACTATTGCGAATAAGTTCAAATTGGAGAGGGAAAGGGAAATGGAGATGTTGCAGAACAGATTCCAGTATAAGGTTTGTGATATTTGCTTTCTTATATTTGCTTATCAACCTAACCCATTGAAAAAGTTGGATAACCTCCGACCAAGTTAACTTAAAATCAAATATTTTCTAAACTACCGAACCGATTTTAAAGAAACAAAGCTAAGAACCATCTAGATTAAACTGGCTTCTAAATCCATCCATCGGTCCATACGATCGGGAGCTACGATGCCACAGACAGACACGAAGCCCCAGATACGCACGTCAAACTTACAACACCCTTCTGTTCTCGTCAGGGGTTAAAAAGCCCACGTCTGCCACCCACACACAGGGGTAAGTAAGCGTTGGTCCATAAGTTGCTACCAAAAACTACTATGTTGACACACGTGTTTTCATCCCCTTTAGTCTTGCGTTTTGATTGTATTAGTTTCATACGCATACATGAAATATGCATATCGCAATGGGCGATAATTACCACTTTCGATCAGGTATTCTGTCTCCTTATTAGTCACCAAGGTAGGTTTGTAGTATAAGAAATCTGCGAGGTATGTTACTGATGGCGGATAGGATGTTGGCTGCAATAAAAATTTTGAGTGCGGAATCGAGTGACACATGTTTTGAACGGAAATTCCAGTTAAAAGTAACAGTAGCCGTGCTTTTTTGGTTTATTAATTTTTGGCGGGCTTTAATCTATCAATCTAGTAGTACAATTTCATGAAAAGTTGTACCCAATCAATAAACAGTTTGAATCACGAATGGAATGCGCAAAGTTTACTTCTTTTGCTGGCTTAGTGTTCGCATTAGGAAGGAGGCGTTGAGACAAAATATCCTGCGGCCAGGAAGATATTTATACTTCATTAACCCTTTTACGATCTATTCTTGCCGTCGCACACCGGTGGCGTTGGCAGTGCGTCTGCGCAGATGTTTACCGGAGTCTCAGAGTTTAATTTACCCTGTTTCGTGTACCCGTGCAAACTCTCAAACGTGCAGCGAACATCGAAGTTTGAAATGTGCCTAGTTAAACAGGTTTTTAGTTTCCCCGCTTACGTTCCTGGAATTACTTTTGCTGTTTACACTTGGAAGTATTTTTATGTTTTGCAGTTAAAACTATGTGCCTATGTCGCGTTCTTTGCTTATTATTACTTTCCTGTACGTGTCTGCGGCATTCTGCGGTAACATGAGGTATTCGAGTCGTTTGTCGGTCGTTTTATCTCCATCTGTTGCCGGCTGCTATGCCTTATTTGGTTTATAGGTCAAGACCCAGAATCTGCCAGCTGTAATATGGCGCCACTGTCTAAAGCATTGAGTATACGCTTTTTTCTGCCACAAAGAAACGTATAGTTCGTCTTCCAGCCACTATACAAACTGGGTCAGCGTATGCAAAGTGAACTTCTTTTGTGACGCAACGCACCATAGTTGAACTAATGACAGTAACTTCATGTGTTAATTTTTGACACTATATACTCTTTTGTTACGTACTCAAGAATGGACAACGAAAGTCTTTGACGTTGTCCGTTATTGCGAGGGAGTAAGGTTTAAATTAGCGTCTCTCGGTAGATATTTTTCTGGTTAATTCTGAAAGAGTCAATTTTCGTACACATGTTAGAAAGTGATGCTGAGCTTTGGTTACGAAATGCGTAGGATTTTGTTTCGATGAAACTGACATTAAGCGGTCTTTATTGCCACCTACATGTTATTGGAAGGAAAACCGTAAGATTTTCCTTAAGTTTTTCGATTTTAAATTATTACCTATCTGGTACATAACAGATATAGCGTTGGGTATATCCAAAGCAAATAAAGGTGTATATTTTTCCGTGTGGGTAAAATACTTGTACAATAAATGCTTTGACGATAATAAATACCAGTTCAAGAAGTACTAAATCATAATTCTAGTGCCTACATTTGTGGACCGATTAGCTTAAACACCATAATATTCATCCCATTCAGTGACTCCCGGCCCACTAACTTCCCAATCTACAAACTTATAAACTGATGTTGTTCTCAATTTAAATAAATTACGGTCGAACTGTATCGGGAGCCGATTGGCACCATAAAATGTTGTTATGATTATTAAAATGAATCCCTCACAATTCCAGCCCGAAGCGACAAAGTCGACGGATCCCAACGACTCTGACGATGACCACAGCGAGAGTGACCCCTCTGAGAAGGCGCCCCTCATGGGCAGCACGACCAGCCTCGCCCTGGCCAGCAGGAAACCGGAGATCATAGCGAACATACCCAAGAACCTGGAGAAGACCAAGACCAGGAATGAACCATCACCGCGAGATGAAACAGGCGTGGAGAAAGAGAAAGTGATTGGATCGCAACCTGTTAAACGGAGAAGTAAGTTCGATGTTGGAAGGTTTTTGTGCACTTAATAAGGTTGTTATGAAAAAATCAACTTGGCGTTAATGTCCCGGTTGTGCTCTCGCGCCCGAGGGGCCCGGCGTCTGCCTTGACCATGATTCAGGATTTGGCAGATCAGGTAATTACAGTGGAGCGACTGCCGTCTGACCGTCGTGACACTGCTACCAGTGGAACCTGAACAGATTGAATCATGGTTACACATTCATTCGCCTGAATGTGCAGGTTTCATCACGATGTTTCCTCTCACCGTAAGAGCATAGGTTAGTATTCAACTAATGCCCCGGGCCCGCGTGCGCAAGAGCACAACCGGTACATTAACGCCAAGATAATAATTTTTAATGGATTGTTGTTCTATGGGTAGTTATAAAATACAGAATGAAAAACAGCTACCAGTCTCAAGTAGACCTGTTTTGATTTTTTAATGGCATCATGGCTGTGCAAAATAAAAACAAAATATCCATTTGCACTTGCTATGCAGTTTTAATAACGTGTGGGTAACTCGATATACTTACTCGTACTTACTCGGATTTATTTTTATGCACTCAGCTGAGTTACTTTGTTTGCGTGCGAGATCAAGTCTACCGTGAACATATTTTTTGTCCAAATCTGTCTACGAATATTTATAGAATGATTCACATCGAAATACGATTCTGTGTTTGTCAAGTTTATAAAGACGAGTGCAATTATTGGACGTAAGATAATACAATGATCTTTTTATCACTATATATTATAAAACAGAGTCCCACGCCGCGTCTGTCTGTCTGTTTACGATGAACTCAAAAACTACTGAAAGGATTTTCATGCGGTTTTCACCATTAGACAAGAGTGATTTATGAGGAAGGTTTAGGTGTATAGCTTCGTGCGAAGCCGGGGGCGGTTCGCTAGTAATTCGAATTTTAGAATCAAGTTGAATCCATAACATTTTGTAGCGGCAAATGTAGCATTGGTAGCGCCCCTGGTGTTGCTGATTTTCATAGGTGGCGGTAACCACTTTCTATCAGGTGGCCCGCATGCCTGTTTGTCTGCCGTATTACATAAAAAAAAACATTTACAAAAATCTCTACACTAGGCTGACGAGTTTGAGATCTCAGAGTTGAAAAGATACAACAGCAAAACACTGCTGCCCATTTTCTGATCTACGAACGATAGCTGGTGTGCTTTAGGGGACCCATGAATGGAAGTGGGTTGTGCTACGTTCTACTGTGCCTGACACAGACACCCTAGATTTATCGTAAAGTAATCTCCAATCGCTTCCCAGCACGGCTAGCGCAAGTGAACAAAGGCTGTCGCGCCGCGAGCTATGCCGCGGAAACACTTGCGCTAGCCGTGCTGGAGAGAGATTCGCCATAGAGAACGTGATTGTCGGTTTTCTGGTGTAAATACATTGTCACAGTCGGCATTGGTCCAAAACCTATAAGACTTTGTGCGTATTTCTCTCCTGAGAAAGAGGTGGGGCTGATCTAATCAGCTATGTATGGCTAATGACTGCCGTCAAATCCTTCTCTTTTTACCGTTAGGCTAAACACATAGGCATCTAAAAATGAGATAAAATACTAAACATATCCCCAAACTTTCAGGTTCTCAAGACTCGCCAGTGGTCCTATCAGTGCTGGAAGACGTAAAGAGGATAAAGGTGAACACTGGAAAGAAGGAGCAAGCCAACGGAGCCGTGCTGCAGCAGCCAGGGCTATACCCCCACCTATCTGACATTGAGACGGACAACTCGCATCAGGAGGAATACTCCGACTGTGGAGGCTCTAGGTGCGGACACTACGCTCTGGAATGCGTATTCTTTTTCCTATGTATATGAGTTCCTTTCAGGTCCGCTTTGAAGCAATTGGTCAAGAATGTTCTAGAAGAGTTGACGGGAAGATGTGGATCGGAGCGGCTGGCGTACTTTTGCTTACCGTTTGGCGCTACCTGCGAGTAAGGTCTTGTCATTGTCAAAATAACCCCGTTCTATTGGCTACAATCCGACGGTCAAGTTTGTGCGGTCGATTCTGACCAATGACACGATGTGTTTTGACAACAGGACCTCACGCGCCAGTAGCGCCATCTAGTTGAATCGCGTTAGGCTAATTAGACGCAATAATACGTGTAATGCGTGCGTGCCTTTTGGTATATAAAATGGCCGATAAATGTGCCCAAAAAGAACTAGAATTCCCTAGCATCATAGTACAGTCATCGCTCTTACAAATTGAACCAAAGGGCCTGTCCTCTTGCTTTTGTCATTGGTTGACAAGGTTTGACAAGAGGATCGTCTTAATACGTTCAATGATTGACCTCAAGTCTGTCTAATACTCGTTTAATTGTACGCGTATGTTTTAGATTGCATAAAAACTAATTTTAGTTATCTAATACCTGTAGCATATGGTTGGAGATAAAATTCTTCGATCCAATCATAATATAAGGTGTTATTGCCAGGTTTATGAATCGAATACAACGCTTCAGGTACCGTTTTGGTCGTAAGACGTGTCTGCGATTGAATTTGCCCATGAAATCGCTTTTATACTAGGTCTATTCGATCATAAATGATAAACCGGGTGACGTAAAGTCGTAAGCATTGGGATGCGGGTTTGACTGAAATACCAGGTTTCTAGGGCAGTAGATAACAATAGCGTACAAAGATATTTGTAGGGCAAATAAACAGCCTTGTTGCATTTTTATAAGTAGTTTTTTCACGAGTTAGTGACGCAATCTCTAACGTGATTGTGAACCCGCATAGGTTTGTGTATGACTTAGATTTTTTATCAGTTACACACTGTTCGTTTGCGTTTGGTATTTGTGCGGCGACAGGAATATTAGACCATGTTCTACTTGATATTAGGACTGTTGATTTCACGTAGAGGAATATCATAATTGTAAAAAAATTATTGAAATTAATTTAGAAATTTTCAAACGATCTTAAAAGTGAGCGGAGTCTCCCATTAAATTGAACTGAATCTAAAAAGTAGTGCCTAATATTTGACTGACATTTGATAATGTTTTTACACATAATTTTTTATAAAAGTACACCTTTTGTGTACCGTTTCGACTGCCTAAATTGACGCGGTCATTTTATAAAGATATTTCTTTAGATTCCATCATTTTAGGCTGAGTAGAAGAAACCTTTTTACAAAATTGTCGTCGTCTATGTTCTAGACACGTTTTGTACACACTTAAATAGCGTTTTGTACACGTTCACATAAATACATCATATTAGTAGTTATAATTGCGCACTTATCTCTGTAAGATATATCTTCCAGCTAACCACATACGGTAAAATAAAAGTAAATTGATAAGCGGGGAGAACTGGGGCTAGACAGTCTAAGATTGGCTGAATCAGCGCCCGTGCACTACTAGTACGCTACCACCGAGCACATATCCAATAGAGGTGCAATCTATGACGATCACTTTCTTATAACATCTCAGTGATTTTGCCTGTACATCATACTAAGTAGACTTTTTATTTATCATTTACTAGCTTCTTTCGCCCGCAACTTCGTCCGCGTAAAATTCGGTTAAAACGTTCCAGACCTGTTCCTGTGGAAACCACATTGAGTTTCGGGAAAAACTTATGTCTATTTTACTCCCTGATAATGCAGCTTTCTATAGATAAAAGAAATTCTAAAATCGATTATAGTTGTAGAGTTTATCCATTACAAAGAAACAACAGACACAGTCATATTTCCCAAGCTTTACTACTTATACATTGCGGTGAAACTTAATTATTTAATTTTCCATCAATCACTTCACACATCCATGTATGTCGAGTAAACCTCCTCTATTGTGTACGTACTCGGTGTACGCTATACTATAATGTGGGTAAAGGATAAATCCTTGCCATTGGCACGGTTCTGAGCATCTGCGGGCGCGCAGACCGGTTTGGTTAACAATAACGCGTTTTACGCCGAGTTTAGGCGAGGCCGGCGCAGGCGCAATGTGACCGACTGAAGGTGTTGCGCAACCAGGGTACTCTCCTTATATTAAATTGTTGGGTATAAATTAGCTGGATGTGTACTACTAATGTGTTAATTGGGTAGTGTCCTGTTGTGAAATGACATGTTAAAATTTGAGATATAAAGATAGGGGGTGCCAATCTGCTTCCGAGTCTCCAGGGAAAACCTTAAGCATCCAACCAGTGGGTGGAGCTTCGGTGGCCTAGTGGTTAAGGCGTCCAAGTCGTAAGCGAAAGGTCCCGGGTTCGAATCTTGACCTTAAAAAGTACAGCCTAACAAAGACTTATTAGTATTAGTTTTAGGTTGTGATAGTCAAGTACGTGTAACTGATACAACTGCACCTTACTATGTTCTCATTGTAACAAGAACGAAACCTACATTTTTACAGTTTAAAATTGTATTAGAAATGGATTAGCTTAGCCTACTCAAAGCTCGAGCAACGTGATATCCGCGTGGCATGTGTAAAGTTTCATAACAACCGGTAATTTGATGCTGCCCGTAGCGAAAACAAATTGCGACTCAGCGTAACAGCCACGCAGGTACAGAAGGCAGCACAAAAATCTACTCAAGATCAGTATAAAAGGGCCTAACATTGCTATGCGCGCCCGTAATCGGGCCTTGTCCACTGTACCTACTCGTAGTTAGGGCAAGTACAAATATTTAAGAGAATGCCATCCCTTTTGCTTCTCCGGAGCATAATGTGCAATACGCAAAACTTTGCTATTATTAACGTAATGGAGACTCTTTTTCTCTGAAGGTTTCTCTGAAGATCTCTAGATAGATCATTACACAATTTGTCGTAATTTTTCTTGATAATAAAGTTTGTGAAAATATTGTAGATTGTAGCTCAGATCCAAAAAATAAAGATGCCGCACTGTCAACAATGATATGAAGCCGGTTTCGTAAACATGTGTGTCATGGCATAGTTTGGTTGTCAATGTGTGCGTATGTGACCGTGCACGTACACACAGCATGGCGTAGAATGGCGTGCGTCAGTATGTTGTTCGCAGGATTCTGGCTTTATTTCTAATTTGGTCTGAGGGTTGTAGTAACATACTAAACTCGTTCGTTCCATAGGGCAAGCTGCAAATATACCATAAGTTAAACTCGACAGTTTTCCCCAACGATGAAATTAGCTAAGAAATGTATGGTATTTAATTGAAAATATGTATTGCATATGCACGTTCACGAATCACGCGATGCACGTACTAAATGTATGCATACGCATGCGTATCCACTTGACCCATTAACTAACTTGGTTACCGCGTAGAATGCGGAATTTTCGAGAATTCATATATGTGTATTTGGCGGTGTTGTAGGCGTGGTTTACGTAAATTGACAAGGTAGGAGCTAAATACATTTACTACAATGTATAGATCGCTTTGGCGTTTCATATCAGAATTGTCAGTTTGACATGTAGTGTGTAGCTATAGAATCGCACAAAATGAAGTCTATTGATTTATTATAAATTTAAGAACTTCTTGTCGGTGGAGCAATCGTCATTTCACTTTCGTCCGCTTTTCGTACTATTTCCTGATACCACCTAGATCCCACTTTCTCAATTTCGATCACATATGGCTTGGGCACAGCAAATAGATAAAGAGGAGTCACTGACTTAGCGATATAAGAATAGCTTGTATGATATTCAAGTGCTACGAAACTAGGTACCTACTTAGGTAGGTACTTCTTCACTTGATGCACATAACTTATTCTATGCCTTTCTCTACCTTTCCTTCCCTCAATATTCCCTTCCAGTATTGATTATTAGACGAAAATTATCGTCAATTAGTGTGACTGATATATGTCTTAACCCAGTAATACTACTTACTAATATATTTTTGTTTTGAAAATCGAAGTTTGTAATGTTATGCTACATAGTACAATACTCTTCATCAGGTCCTCAACTTAACTGCAATTTTTTAAAAAGCCACTCAGAAATATCTGTTTCTATAGTGTAAAAACATAATACATAATCATCATAATCCAGCTTCTGCCAGAGTCCGCTTTCCACAAAGTAGAGTTGTTTCAATAAAATTTCATTCGTGAAAAGAAAAATAATATCAGTTTTTGCATTTCATAAGACATTAGACTTCTTGATCGAATTAAAAATCGTAGTAGATGTTATTAGAATTTTTACTCCTACATTGTAATGTAATAAGACTGTACCGTTGCCTACAAGTAGGATTTTAGGTTAGTTTATTGCATTAGTTTTAAGTAAAATATCAATTATCTATCTTCTTTATTCTACTCTCTGAAATTCGAGTACTAAGCAAAATTTTACTATCTACTTACTAAAAGTATTTCGTATACCTAGTAACATTTACTCGTACTAGATATGTATGAAATCATACATAGTGACTTATGTTATTTATTTTAGATTAACTATCACATGATGTGTCTCACTATATGGATGATAACTCCGTAATTTAAAAAAATCTGTTAGTCTGGCAGTAAGATTATTAACAAATATAAGACACGCATAAAGATAGGTCGCATCAAAGTTAAGGAGTGGGGCTCATGACGTCACCACTCAGTAAAAAGTGACCCTAGGCGTGACGTCACGCAAAATTTAATCGCACAGGCTTATTGTCATTTTTATTTCAATACTTAAGAAAAAAAATACGTGTTCAATATGACTTGATAATTTCCTGACGGATTTAAAAAAATTCAATCTTACTTTATATGTATGTATTCTTTTCTTATTGTAGTTAGGGAATAAATTGAATGGAAGGTTGGTGTTCATTGAAGAAGTATTGTGTGTTATGTTATTATAAGTACAATTAATTTAGACGCCTGCGAAGGATTTGTATATAGCCTAATCTTATTTTACGTGTTATTAGGTGTATAATGTTCTATTATGCTTTGTAATATATTTTTCATTTATTTTAGTGATCTTTATTAATAATAGAAATAAGGTCGATGTTTGACTCCCAACATTTTAAGTAACTTATTTGGATGTACAATGCAAGAGCATAAGTGCATGACCACCTTAAGAATCATATTCCTTTGCGCTGCTGTGCAGTTGTTAAACAGTTTTTATAGCATTAATGACTAAAAAAATGTATTATTATATAAAAATTACCCTGAAGGTAAAGGACAAGTCCTTTGGGCATAACGGACAGCTAATTCTCAAACTGATTTTGGCTAAAAATGCACGAAATGCCGTGAATGTTGCTGTAGCGTCAAAGGAAAATTTTCTTGAAGTGGTAATGAATGTCTTGCAAATTCTTCACATAACCTAATAGCTTAATTTCTTTCAGATTCTCTATTACCTACTTATTTAATTAAGTTTTAAGTTTTGGTCTGTGATAATAGCAATGTTTTTCTATCGGATTTTTTTTGTAAAAATAAAATAAAAGGACTCATAAGTATGTTTGGTATTTTATTTCTCGTGCAAATGCTGTGAGTTTATTGAAACTAGTTATTGTCAAATGCTGTGATTCTAACATACGTATGTCGACGTATGTATTCATTTATTGCTCTTTATAAAAATATACATAAATTATAAAGCATGCTTTTCCAATATTGTGATTTTCACATAGGTAAATGATAAACAATAATAAATATCCAAACCTATATAGGACAATCCTTTCAATGCTCTATAAATCAAATCAAATTGTAATATTTATATCGTCAATTTATTCGCCAGAGATTCAAAATATCGGAGCTTAGTTGTACCTATTCGCTTTTCGAAGAAAATATGCTTCACGAAACGTGGAAACCTACCACTATTTTGTGGTAGCTACTTCAATAACGTTTTTCGTTCCTATATATATTTTAACGTCAATCTCTAGACAAACACGGAAGCAGGCGACCTGATTGTAAGTGGACACCGCTGTCAATGGACATTAGCAACACCGTCTCACCTACCAGTCCACTTCGGGACACGTAGCTCTGGCAAGAACTAGGCACATTCTAGGCCCCTGTACTCCCCAAACCAGAGTACCCCATTAGAGTTGCCCCAGTGCCCACTGGAGACCTTACCAGAAAACAAAAATAACATTATTAACTTTTGTGTTTCGATGCGTTCATGGACTAACCAACAATTCAAATTAAAATAGAAGTACAATTTAAAAATTAATAGTAGGTATTGTTTGCCTGCGGTATTCTGTAAGGTGTGGAGTGTACATTCCCAGTCGGACGGCTCCCTTTCGAACGGGTATCGACGATGCCAATTCTTCCTAATTATTAGGAGTGGAAGAATCGGCCCCTGGAGGCTATTGTCTATCTCGGTGGGCAACTAAATTTGACATATAATAATCTTACACTACTCTAATTTGGTAGATGCTACAGCCAGTGGTCAACCTAGATGACGTAGTGTAGAATTATTTAATGTTAAATTCAATAGCCAACTGAATTATCAGGTGGTAGGACTCTGTCAAGCCTGGGAAGTCCGCCTGGGTGAGTACCACCGCTTTGTCTATTTCTGCCGCCAAGCAACAATGCTCGCATTGTTGTGTTCCAGTTGGAAGGATAAGGTAGCCAGCGAAATTACAGGCATGAGGAATTTCATCTTAGTCCTTACAGTGACAATGCACCTGCGGTTTCGCATTTTTGTTACCTGCAACCTTAATGTAAGAATCGTAGATGTTATGGGCGACAGTTACCACTTACCATAAGGTGGGCTGGGCTATCTGCTCGCTTGTCACTGAGTAGCATAAAAAAAATTAACAAAAGACCCGCAGAAGTTAACGAACGAGATAAAGATTCACTAATTGATCAGTAAAGTAGTAAAATAGCTAGAATCCAAAGAGACGGTGATGAAAGGAAATCCATAAAGGGAATTGTAAATGTGTGCGAACTGCCAAGCGAGTGGTGATAAGTATGCCAGGATATCTTTCTTTCTCCTGCCTTTATTCCTCCTATGGGGCACAGGTGTGGGATTTATGTATGTGAATAAGGATTATGAATGTATGTATGTCTATCGCTAAGTAATGAACTGCACACAGACTTTGAAAATACTGTGCTTCGAAAGATTTTGCTGTAGCGTAGAGTAGCAGTACATACATACCTACACATACGTCACGCCTCTTTATAGCTAGGTTTAGCAGACATGAGAGATTATAGTTGAGTGAGAGAGTAACAAAAGTGAAGTGAAGATTCACAAGTATTCTCAACAGAGGAATAGTTACAAATTGTCTATCTAATTTGTTAAATCTGGGCGTGCGAAAGCGTGTGTGACTGTCTATGATTTGGTTTTGGAGCAGAGAATGATAAGCATATTGGGCGCAGAAATTCTAGGTAAAAATGGAAACAATTCGAACATATTATTATATGGCGGCATCACTACCTGTGTTATAGCAAACTAATAGATTTAAAAAAACTCTAATTATCAGGTGATTTCTGAACCCAAGATTAGTCGATCGATTTTAAAGGCCTACTACTGGCAAACCATAGCAAACGATCGCGGAGTATGAAAGAAATAATAAGAGGCATTTGCCCAGTAGTGGGATGATTCAGAATGATTCAGATGAAATAAATAAATAACTATAAAAGGATTTTAATTACCATAAACTTTTTGGAATTGTCAATATCCTTGGTCCTGGGGCCCTGGGGCTCTATTTTAGTATCGCTCGCTTTCAACGTATCTCAGTTTTAATCTTCGACTTAAAAATTTTAATGTTTTTTTAACATTAGAGAAAATCGATGATTCACGCATCAAAATATTAGAATTATTCATACTGAAAATAAAAATGTACAACCGTTCGACTCGAGGCGAGGGGTTCAAAAATAGGGCCCAGGTCTTCTTACAGGTAAGAAAAGTGCTGCTCTGAGTGTTAGTTTTGCTCATTAGGCTTTAATGACTGCGGACGTCTTGCCTATAGGTAATATAAAAAAACTTCAAAGTTGGGTAGGAAAGTAGGTTCAGTCTCTTGGGATCCGTGGCTTTGGCAGTGCAGAGGCCTAGCATCTACCTATTTGCTGCCAGAGCAACGTGACCCGGGGTTTTAGAGGTGTTCCGCTTGCCTGATTGTCTACCGATGGCCATAAAATGGTAGTAGGTGGTATATAAACACAGCAATGATATATCATTACTGTGTTCATACTATAGTACTGTTTATTTCGAAGTAGAATTTTCTTCTGGCAAGCCTACAGCGTGTCGTAAAGGGTTTTGTCGCGTGATAATTGTAGCTAGCTTTTTCGTTTACGTAAAAGTAAAAGAGACAAAGTTATATCTCGCCTGACAAAGTCAGGCAAAGGTTGTCTAACGGAAGATGAAGTGAAGTTGTTGTACCTAATGGTCAATATTTCATTATCTATTATTATACCAAATGCTCATGTTTCTTCTAAGATATAAACAGACGCCCGAATTCTTTTTTTAACTTTATTTTCGCTGCTTGACCATTTGCGAATTGGACACAATGCGTCTAAAAGTCTTCTTTTTTGTATCTCCGAAGATATATGAGCTTTACATTGAAGGGTGGATTTTTAGGTCTAGGTTAGGTTTAGATCATTACGCGTTCAGGTCGTTTTGCGTTTAGGTCAATTATTGGTTTTAGGTCCTTATGGGCCGAGGGGGTTAATTCGCATTTATGCACTTCGACTCTGCACTAGCATGAACTAACCCTAAGAGTAGTTTATTTAAATTGCGTCGTGTGATGTGAATGAGTCCTTATTGGAGTCTCTCGTAATTACTATGAAGGTTAGGACTGGATGTAAGTCTTAAAATCTAACTGAAAGTTCTTATTGTCATAATAGTATTAATTTAGGTACATTGATAGACGAACCCGTGTCAAATGGCTTTCAAACACGAGCCTCTAATGAACATTAGTTAGGTGGTGCACATAATTACTTTTATTCATTTATTTATTTAGGAAACGAGCACTCTTTTCTATATCTTACTTACAATAAAGATAGCAGCCCTTTAGTTCCATAAAATTTTAGAATTTTTACAAAAAACAATCGAGGTCGAGCAGATAAAGATCGATAGCTATACTAAGAATAATAAAGATTATTCTATTCTATTCTATACAATACAACATAATATATTATAACCCGGCGCGAGTTCGTTCGCTTGCACCTAAAGTAGGTGTAGGCGAACGAAGTAAAGTACCCCTACCTACCCTTATTTTTCTTTCCATGAATCACTCAATCAATTGTTGAAAACCGCATTAAAATCCGTTGCGTACTTAAAAGATCTAAGCGTACACAGATACATAGGGACATACGGCAGGAAACGACATTGTTTTATACTAGATATGGTTTGCTACAATTTAAAACAACATTTTGAAGCATGCTAAAATAACAGCATTTGACATATAAATACAACGCAAATTCACAGCAAAGCACGAGAAATAAAATATATATAATACACAATTTTAATGTTTTAAGAATCAATAAAGTACGTATCTTTTTTTATTTGCAAGTGCATAAATCTGATCAATTACATTTGATTTCCAGCACCGAAGACTCACCGGACACAGAACCTCTGAACAAATCTGACAACTGGGCAGAAACCTCCTTCGGGAGGGAGGTGATGAACGTAAGTGTGCTTGTCGCCTGTTGTAATGTTATTAGCAATTGAATATAACTGAGTGGAATCCTCCCTTTCAATACCATTTAAGGACACCAGTAGACTACCTGATTGGAAGTGGTCACCGCGCACCAGGGTCCGCCTTGAGCATGATCCAGGATTTGACAGATCAGGTAATTACAGTGAAGCGACAGCCACCTGACCTCCGTGACGCACATTGGACCATGGTTACTCATTCAGTCGCCTGAATGTGCAGGTTTCATCACGATGTTTTCCCTCACCGTAAGAGCATCGGTTAGTATTCAACTAATGTACTTAACTCAGAAAGAGAGCATTGGTACATGGCAGCACTGGTGATCGAACATAAAACGATTGCACTATTCGAGGGAAGTACTGATGAAACTCAGTTCGCTCAGGCGTGCCGCAGTCAAACCCCGCATAATAAGTATGGATGCTATGGTGGTAGGATTTGAGCCGACTACGTCGGGTGTATAAACTCTAACTTACGATGACCCCTACGCTACCGCCTTTTTATTATACCACTACGGTGGGAAACAAGCTTACGGCCTGCCTGATGGTAAGCAGTCACCGCAGCCATTGGACGTTTGCAATACCAGGGGCATCACCCACGCGTTGTCGACCCCGTTTAAACCTTAACTTTACCCCCTTTCTTGTAGAACTCCATGTTGTACTCTCCAGGGAAAACCTCACCAGGTAATTCATTCCACAACCTTAGGGTGTGTGGGAAAAAGTCCCCTACCCCGTCGCTCTCTTAACAGTATGTTATATTAAAACGAACCTTGTCCCAGGTGGTGAAACGCAACAACACCAGTTACAAGAAGGCGGTGGCGAGCGACTCGGAGGAGTCAGCCGCGGACAGCGAGCTGGACGAGTTGCTTGACGAGGCGCTGGGCGAGGGGCCCACGCCGCCCAAGGTCGGGAAGGTAATCCGGCACCAGCTGGGGCCCAGGGTTTACCTGGACTTTGGAAACTTAATAGGGTTAGGGTGTGGATCCACAGAGCTTTAAAGTCCATGTGTGTGGCCCGATCACTGTTCTGTGGTGAGGTTCAATCTCCGTACCGAAGTATTTCCTTTTCACTGTAAGTTGGGGTTCTTCAATTGGCATATCTACAGGTATGTCAAAGGCCCGAATTACATACAGCCCCTTAGGTTGCTGACGTCATGATCGACAGTGGTTGCTTTGCATCGGTTAGCGTCTACCGTGTACCTCTCTGACTAGAGCACAGAGGGCTTGGGAATCCAATTGAATGGAGCTGGAAACGATTAGTCCAGAAATAGGATCCGGATTACCAGTTTCAATAGACCAGAGTGATAAGTTGCCCAGGGCCCAGGGTTGACCTGGACTTGATGGGAACCTACATAGGTTGTGGCGTGGATGGATCTCCCTACTCCTTTTCACTGTAGCGGGGGGTTGTTTGAAAAGGTCCCAAGGTCGGAAAGGTAATCCGGCACCAGCTAGGGCCCAGGGTTTAACTGGACTTGATGGGAAACTTCATAGGTTAGATGGATGGATCGTTTTAATCCTTTTCACTGTAGCTTGGAGTTCTTCAAAAGGGGCTCAGGGATTAACTGGACTTGATGGAAACTTTTATCGGTTAGAGCGTGGATGCATTTCCCTAGTCCTTTTCACTGTAATTCAGGATTCTTCAAAAGGGGCCCAAGGTCGGAAAGGTAATCGACAGCAGGGCAGGGACCCGGGACTTAAGTGAAGGAACCGTCACAGGTTAGGGCGTGGATGGATCTCCCTACTCCTTTTCACTGCAACTCGGGGTTCTGCAAAAGGGGCCGAAGGTCGGCAAGGCCCGGAGTTTAACTGAACTTGATAGGAACCGTCATAGGTTTTGTCAGGAGCTTTTGCTCCCCCTGCAGTAAAGACGGTTAGGGAGTCACATTGAATGGAGCTAGTTTGTTCCTAGACAGGCATGGCTCCATTATCGACCGCATCGTCGTCACTTACCATCACCCACACACGCCACTGTTGCTAACAATTATCTGATTAAAATTTTTGCGATTGTGTCTTTTGCCATTACGTATGATCGATTTAATCGTTTCAGTTTATTGCAATAGAACTTTGCTAGCAACTGAACCCATAAAATCGATGATACCTAATCGCAAAAGTAACCATTTCAATCGTTGATAGTTGTTTGTAACAGAGTTACGTAATTAGCCTACAGGTGAGATGGCTGTCAAATGCCTGGCTAGCTTGTATTAAAAAACTTAGCTCGTGGCTTGAATAGGCAACAGGGCACATAACAACCACAGCAGGTAACAAACAAATCTGAATAAAATAACCTAACCTAAACCATCATCCCACAGCACGGCACCCTATCATCCGAGAGCTTCGTCTACTCAGAGAAAGGCAAATTCAAGTCCCCACTGAAGGCCCCAGCCACGCCCGCCACGCCCGCGGGCAGGCCAGACCGCGGGAACGAGCTAGTGCACAGCGTCAGCTTCTACCGACGGATGCAGAGCGCTGTGAGTTTATGACTAAGGAACCGAGTGCAGAGCGTAATATATAAATCTCTAAAAATTAATTGTGGTGACTGTGTTCATGTTAATACAGTGGGAGGTCGGGAAAGCCACCTTCTGTCTTATTAAATTATCTTTTACTATTGTTATATGTTTTATATTAGATAAAACGGTTTTCTATGCAAACCACCAAATCCAGCACTAAACTGTTATAGACTGAGAGCGCCGTAGGTTATCCTACTTCATCGATAACAAAAAAAAATCGACTTTGTAACGATAGTAGACGTTTAGAAGACCCACAAAACTGGTCTGCTCGTGTTTGAACTGGAACAAAAAAAAAAGTTTAAGCCCACTTAAAAATAATCCACACAAGAGCTACGAAAAGTCGACGTTTGGGTAGCTAAAAACAATTATTTTGTGCCAGGCTGTGCACTTGCAAACCATCCTTTTGTGGGTCTCCTAAACGTCAACTATCGCTACAAACTAGAACTTCTTTTGTACTCGATGTCGTAGCATAACCCTCACAGTCTATTATCAACTTTTAACGACGTGCTCGAATTTCTAACGTTCGAATTTCTTTCATACCCCACCCAGTCGTCAACCCCATCGACGCCCATGCGCGTGGTGCGGCGCGCCTCGCCGTCGCCGGAGCCCGCGCCCGCGCCGCCCGCCACCACCGTGCGCCAGCGGATCAAGGAGCTGCAGGCCGAGATCGGGAAGCAGCAGACCGTCATATCGCAGGTGGGGAACTGCCACTAGGTGAATCATCGCGCAGGTCCATACCTGATATGAAACGAGAATAAACTTTTCTCGAAGGCTGGCAACGCGTTCGCCACGCTACTGGTGTTGCGGAAGTCCATTGGCAGCGGTGATTACTTACCATGCTGCTAGCTCATTTACCACCCTCTGGTGGTCATCTTGGCGTTAATATCCCGGTTGTGCTCTCGCGTGCGAGGGCCCGAGGTACGCCTTGACTATGATCTAGGTTATTAGTGGTGACCAGATTGGATCATGGTTACACACATTCAGTCCAGAATGTGCATGTTTCATCACGATGATTTTCGGCACCATAACGGCATCTATAGTGTTCTACTAATGTAACAGAACTCAGAAAAAAGTCATTGGTATATGGCGGCTCGTTTGTCTCCCTTGAAGATGAAGCATGCCTGACCAGACGCAGCCTATTCATTTCTGTCACGAACGTCACCAGTAAGGACCATAGTTTTGCAGATCTATAATATCCAGATATAACCAAAGCGTATGGTGTTTTACTTTATATAAACTAATAAGTGTAAGATTATTGTGACTTGGATATAAACTAATAAGACCTCTAATTATGTTCGTTGCAGGCGAGCCAAGCGCTGAACCTGTGCGCGGCGACCGTGGAATTCAGCGGTTCCACGGAACAGGCCGAAGGCGAAAGACTCCTGTTGCTGGCCAGTAAGTAAATCTACATTTGTAGGTAAATGGTGTCTCCGAATGACACGAGCGACAGATAGATTGATAAATTGATAACAGTCGTTCTAAGGAAAGTCGAAGGATATGAACATAACAAAACTCCGACACTAGAAAAGGATGTTTTTTATGCCATGTGTGTGGTAAGCAAACAGGCAAGCGGGCCACTGATGGTCACCGCTGCCTATAGACATTGGTAACACCAGGAGTATGTTGCGATTTAAAAATACACCAGATGGCAATACTAAGAAGTTAGGTCCGCAGATAAAAATCCTGTAGCGCTATTGGATAGAAACAACAGCTACGGATACATTCCAGCCATTTCACTTTATTTTACGCTTTCTGGTGGCTTTTGATATATCCTCATATATTCATATTTCTTTATTAGTATTGTTCATACATTGTCCAACATTTTGTATCTAGGTATACATCCTAACTAACAATGCATATAAATTGAGTATTTACATCAATAATTAAATATTATTACAGTCAATAGAATGAATAATCTAATTTCAATTGTCAACTTTAGATATTAATTGAATATCAATAATCATCTTAAGGAACCAGCAAGGATCGCAGGTACCAGCTGGATGCGGAAAGCACAGGACCGGCCTCTGTGGAGATCTCTGGGGGAGGCCTATGCCCAGCAGTGGGCGTCTTCTGGCTGATATGATGAATCATCTTAAGATGTCGAATCCTCAAATTTAAAACGTCAAATCCAAAATTATATTATTTTTAAATTACTGTAACTTTATATATTTTAGTTCACTCTATACTTCTCCTTTCCCAGCGCACCGCCGCCAAGCCTGCGTACACGAGATCCAAAGGCTGCAAGTGGAGGGCGCAGGCGCGGCCGCCGCGAAGGGACTGGCCACCTTGCATCTTAAGGGCATCAACGTGCCACTGAGGAGGGACTATATGCGACAACTTCATGCTGGTAAGCATACGTATTTCGATATATATATATGTGTTTTTCCCAAGGAGCAAATTAGTGGATTGCGATTTAGTTAGCTAGCTTCCGGGCACGAGGTCCGAAGGCTTCAAATTGGGGTCTGGCTTCAAATAGGTCTTTAAAAGCATCAACGTATCGGCAGCTTCATGCTGGTAAGCACACGTGTTTCGATACTTTTATGTGTTTTCCCCAAGAAGCAATTTAGAGGAGTGCGATTCAGTTTGCTAGCTTTCGTGCACGAGGTCCGAAGGCTTCAAGTAAGGTCTCGCCACCGTGCACCTGAAAGGCATCAACGTGCCGCTAAGGGGAGACTATATACGGCAACTGCACGCTGCGCTGGTAAGCACACGTATTCCGATACTTTTATGTGTTTTCAGCAAAGAGCAAGTTAGTGGAGTGCCAGCTTTGCAGCTCTGGCGATTATAAATGTCATCTAGCGATGCTCTTCGGCATCGACCTGAGGGGATACTCTCTTTTGGTCGCGGATGTAGATCCCAGCTAAGGACTTGCAGCCTTGGGAACGAGTGATGGGTCTTTCTAGTTTTATTGATCCATCGTACGCAGTGGCATGGGAATCTTCCCTAAGTTTTAAATGTTTTAAATTTAGTAATGTTCGAGATAGCGCGCAGCAATAAGGCCGCCTTTGCCCACAACTAGTTATGGTTTCTGTCAGAACTTTTTAATGTAGTTATTCTTGTGTGAGCAATAAATAATTTATCTATCTATCTTTATCAATTATGTATCTGTTATTGTGTCGTGGTGTGTTATGTGTCTTAGTGTAGGAAGTCAAGACTCTTGGGTCGTTGCGTCAACATAGTATGTAAGTGTCATTTGTAATAAATGTCGTTGTTTTTGTCTTTCTACCCCCAGACGGCGCCTTGGGTCACCATGCGGTGTGTCTGGTGAAGTGCCGCGACCGCGTTCTGGCCACCTCCATGCAGCGCTCGGCCGCCGCCGCCCCAGCGTTGCACTTCCCTGACCAAGTGAGATTGGATGGTATCGCCAGCGACTTCAAGGTAAGGACAGGGGATTGGGGCACCACATGCTTAGGCCAGTCAGTAGAGAAACCTATGTCACCGTTTGCATTACCGACTTCAAGGTAAGGACAGGGGATCGGGGGACCACATACTTACGCCAGTAGAGAATTCTATGTCACCTTTTGCATTACCCGAATGCTGTCAACAATGCGATGTGGATAATTGGGACCGTGGCGGAATTGAACATCAGAACAATGACGTCTCGGAAAAATCACCTAACCTAGCGCCTTCCTCCATGGAATAATAATTCTTGTCAAATGTGATAACATTTACGCTAAAATTCAACTTAACGGACTAATTTTGGAAGGTGTAAAATAAACAAGGTGGCTTCAAGGTTATAGACTGCTTAATAGCGTCGAGCTACATTTCCTTTGTTAATTATTACCAGTAAAATAAGTTTAGTATAGTCATTTTTCCGCAATCTATCAAAGTATCCTGAGTTCTAAGTGGATCTTTATAGCAAGTTCTTGATGATAGCAACTCTGTCATTATTATATTTAACACGATTGTAGTTCCAAACAAAAATACAACAATAAATTGAGAATACACATCACTTGTTTCAGGTGACTGTGGAAGTGTACCTTTTGCAAGGATCGAAGGAGGAGTTGCCACATGATGTCAAGTACCACATAAACAGCAAGAAGGTAATTATATTTTTTAATATCAAATGCTTGTGTCCCGTTCTCTTCAGACCGGAACACCGACCAGGACCGGGTGATGTGAAACTTTTGTAAACATTCAGAAACATCAGCGCTGAGCGAGGTCCTTTTATCATCTGGGATGGCCACAGCACGGCAATGTCAAGTCGACATTGTCTATTAGTAAGGCTAGGAGTAGGTACCTACAATAGTGAAATCAAATTGTGAAATGAATCATGTTATGTGTTGATATGTCTTTTTCCTTTTTTGTTTTTGTAGTTTTGTGGCGTTTCAAGTGATAATAAATTAGTTATTTACTTATGTATTTATGAGTATTGCATCCAAAGAGTCATCTTGGCGTTAATGTCCCGGTTGTGGTCTCGCGTACGAGGGCCCGGGGTTCGCCTTGACCATGATCCAGAGTTTGCCAGTTCAGGTAATTACAGTGGGGCGACTGCCATCTGACCTCCGTGACCATGCTACCAGGGGAGCCCGACCATATTGGATCATGGTTACACATTCAGTCGCCTGAATGTGTAGGTTTCATCACGATGTTTTCCCTCACCATAAGAGCATCGGTTAGAATTCAACTAATATACATAACTCAGAAAACAGTCATTGGTACATGGCCGGAGCGGGACTCGAACCCGAGACCTCTGGCTTACGAGTCGAATACTGTAACCGCTCGGCCATTGACGCTCTTGTTACAAATACGAACAACAAAAAACATATGTGCGCTTTTCAAATTATGCACTCATTCTGTTAGTTCTAAGTTTTTTTAATGTGTTCTTGTACCAAATAAAGATACATCTATGTCTAAATAAACCTTCCAATCTACCCACAGCCAAGTTCGAAGCTCCTAACCCCCAAATCCAAGATCTCCGAGCTGAAGGCCCCTCGCATAGTGTCCCCCGCCGGGCCGGGCGCCGTGCGGGCGCCGAGACTGCAGTTGCACGGATACTGCATATTCGCCATCGAACAGGCTAACAGGAAGACTTTCACGCTTAGCAAGGTATGGGAATGTAGGTTTAGGCTTGGTGGTGGTAAGATTTTTAAGAAAGAGCAGCCTTGTTAATAAAGAAGTACGGTCGAACATGTCAGTAACCTCTTCACAGTGACAACGCATCTGCGGTTCTACATTTTTGTTGCATGAACCGTGAATGTTATGGGCAACATTGGATGTAGAAATTGTGAAACCGAACTCCGAGTGGGCTCGTATACGAAATACCCGAGCGCATTCGGTCCGAGTGTACTTGCGTATCGTGAAAATCCTCCATTACCATTTTGCACCATGTGGGCTGTCTGTTCGTTTCTTACTAAGTATATCGAAAGTAGCATACAGCACCCGTATTACAAGCTTCTCTTTGTTCGAGGTTAAATGGCGCTGATTGAAATTAGCCCTAGCATATTACTTTCTCCTGCCCTTTCTTTTCCTTTTTACCCTGTCTCTTCCGTAGGTCTGCTTTAAGATATTTCTTATGAAATAAGCTGTACCTTTGTCAATATTGTATACCTGTTATTGTGCACAATAAACTGTTAAATATACTTTTACCACACGTTTCAGGTGCCAGCCGGCAGCCCCCTCGACGGCTCCGTCCACATGGACATCACCTGCTCAGTGCGGGTACCTGCCCCGGCCCCGCACGCCGCTTTCCTGACGGCCTTTGATGACGTCAGCGGGCTCGGCGCCTGGCACCGCCGCTGGTTCCGACTGCAACCACCGAGACTGGCGTACTGGAAGTATCCGGATGATGTGCAGAAGAAGGTAGGATGATACTGTAGCACCACTCCCTTATGCAATTATAACAATTGCCTAAATTCAGTAGCCTAAATTCAGAAGCTAGAAGCGTGAGAGCAAATCCTAAATTCAGTCATCTAAATTCAGTATCAAAAAGCGTGAGAGCAAATGAAAGTGGAATGTATTGTTCAAAAGAATAAGGTCCATTTTTGTATCACTCCTTTTGAAAAGCGAAGCGACGCGTAACATAATATAAGTGATACAACATTTTACCTTATTCTATGAGCAATACATTCCACTTTCATTTGCTCTCACTCTTATTGATACTGAATTTAGATGACTGAATTTAGGCAAATGCAATAAGCGCATAAGGGTACCTACCACAATGCATTTCCCCTCCCCTTTATGTATCTTGCATACACTCGCACAGAGAATAAACAAGGAATAGTTCGCTCATGCAAATAGCGTGTTTAAGTACTTGGCCCATGCTATAAATTAATTATAGTTCATTCGTGATAAGAAAATAGTGAGTCATCGTTGACCGCCGGCCTAGCCACGCCCCTCGACCAATCGGATCGCAACAAATTAGAAAGCTATGTTCACAGCGACCAGTGGACGACAGAAATAATAAAAATGAATACTTCGCCGCAAATACTAGACTGGCTGCTAAGCAAAGGGATATCCATGGGATATCCTCGACCTTATCTTTATTTTTATTTTTTTTATTATCGATTGATTTCTATCCATTACTAAACTTAATCTTTTTTTTTTTTTTTATATAAATTGTTTGCGTTTTTAGTCCACTTTACTTTACATCTTTACTACTATTTTGTTACCGCGAATGGACTAGAGTGACATGCCGGATAATTTAACAAACTATAGTTTCAAACTTTTCCACCTGATAACGTTCAAAATTCCACTTCTAAGTAATCCAAACTATAGACAGGAAACTAACCCACCACATTATTTCCAGATGCCAATCGGCGACATAGACCTAACCACAGTCATATCGGAGAAAGTGGTCAAGGCCCCAAGGGACTTATGCGCGAGGCCAAACACTTTGCTGATCGAGTCATCGGTCCCTGCTGGCCTGGTACCTGACGCCGGGTCACTGGTGTACGTGAGAAGGCCTGATGGGACCATCGTCAGGAGACATCTCCTTGCTGCCGATACACCTAAAGACCGCGATGTATGGCTGGAGTGTTTAAATAATGCGCTGGAGTATGTTAGGTGTTGTCCGGAAGAAGAGTAGACTCTAGATGCGGGTAGAGTTTTTGAGGGTAGTTTTGTCAGGCGTTTGAGATTATTATTTCAGAATGCATGTTTTTGTGGTTTCGTAAGATATTATGTATTTTACTAGGTTGTATATTAAGTGATGATGCGACATGGATGATTTCGATGCGTTCCATATATTATGGGTTACATTTTTTTTATAGATTTGCAACGACGTTTACAGATAATTTAATACTTATTTTCTTGACAGTGTGTTCGTTGTCAAATGACAATTAGATATTTGACTACAGACTAATAATAAAATGGCCTAAAAAGAATTCCAAGGATCTAACGATCGATCGGATATTGTATTTCTTTCATCTTGTACATCTGATTTCAAAACATAGCGTCCTATAGTTCGTAAAATATAGCTTGATCCACATGACTTTCATCATCAACAAAATTACTTCAACATTTAAAAAAAGAAGATTACTATGGACACGTCAGCGATATCAGCTGTCAGAGATCAAGCTTTTGTTTACGGCCGTGAGGAAAAGAAACGAATGAAGAGGCGACTTGCACATTGACAGCGTGCAATGGAATGACACTCTGGTACATAAATAGGCCGACAGATGTGTTCAAAAGAACTAGAATTGCATCATAGTACATAATATGGCGCATCGACGCCCTCGTGTCCTGTCATCGCCATATAAACCATAAACAAGAGGCCAGTCCATTTTACGGAGTAAATTTTTCTAGATCCATGTTTAGGACCTATGGTACATAGTATAAAACAAAGTCAGTTCCCGCCGTTTGTTCTTCTGTATGTACGTATGTACGCTTAGATCTTTTAAACTAGGCAACGGATTTTAATGCGGTTTTTAACAATAAATATAGTGATTCAATAGGAAGGTTATAGTGTATGACAAAACGCGAATGAAGTCACAGCGGGCCAACTAGTTCAATATATTAGACAAAAAGAAAACATTGCTCAGAGCTAAAGTACAAAGAGTTATCACGTTGAATATTGAACCTTATGTTAGTCGACTTAAGACTGAGAATTGAACAACTTGATCGACTTATGTCTGTAATATGTATTATAAATATTTTTAACTAAACACGTAGATAATATTTTTTTATATAGATTAGTGTTAGTGTATAACACGAAAAAATATCGGTAGGTGTGAAGTCTTAACGTTGAGAGAGCCGACTATAGTTTGTATAGTCGGCCGACTATATATAGTTTTTATAGTCTAGTTTACTTTCACCTTTCGGAGTGCTTTTTTCTTTTTACCGGTTTGCAGTCGCACTAGAGGTATAGTAAATCTAACGAAGTTTTGTATGATTAAGGGTCTGTTTGGCTTCACAGCCTACTGATAAGTTCCAGATACCACATTGACAGATATCTGTGATGCCGTCTCCCTATTGTTATCACATTCATTCATTTTTTTATGAAATGGCATATTGTTATCACACATGTCTGTCAGATATCTGGAACTTATCAGTAGGTGGTGAAAAGGCCCTAAATATTTTAATACGATGCGTACTATGTACTTTGTTGTATTATTATTTGCATTAAACTATGTTATTCAATGTTTTGATAACAAATAATGCAATCTATTCATATATTATTATTATAAAATAAACAAATAGTAATAAATAATTTTATTAAGTAGTTTACGTTAGAAATAATGTGACATATAAGTAAATTTCATTACTCACCCATATGCAACATCCTACATATTAAAGCTTACGATTATTCGAATATATTTGTCCGCGGCATGATAAACAGAAACACCTTTAATGCGCTAACTTGAATCAAATTTCTAATAGATGGCGCTACTGGAGAGAGGTCCTTTTGTCAAAATATGTAATTGGTCCAAAGAAATTGGACATAGAGGCATAGAAGGAGCCTAATCACAGTTGAAGTCACAATCACAATCTATGTTTTGTTTCCTCTCTTAATGGTGCATGTAACGTGTCCAAAAGGGCCAGCTATAAGTCAAATACCCCTCCATAACCACTGTTATTGTCAAATTTGGTGGCCTTGGTCATCATAATGTACTAGATTTTTGTATGACATCGAGTCATTTGTATGGAGTTGTGACAGAATGACAGTGTACATTCTCTCTATGTCCAATATCTTTGGTCGGAATAAAACCCTTAGACAGTTGACAGTTGGAATTTAGCCAATGAAAGGGTGTTATGTTTCAATTTAAATGTTATTTGCATTCCACATATATGTTATAATACAAAGGTATATTAAAAATCAACACGGATTGGGCAGATGTTAGCGATGTTATATTGCAAGTGACAAGAACGTACTCGCCGGTGGCGCCATCTCTTAAGCAAAAGTACGTCAGCCCCCTTGTATACAGTTTCGAGGGTTTCGTATATTGAATGAGTAACGAAATTTTTAATAGTATACTTAATATTAGGGTGTATCGTAAAGAGGATACTGTACTCAAAAGTCTTGAACAACTTTTTAATAAGGACTCGATTCTGAAATTGCAGAGCACTTTTTTCTTACAAAAGAATGAATGCTGTTTCATAAAACATAACATGGGGCCTAATTCTCACGCTGTCACATCTCGAATTCGACATTTTTTTCTAGTCAATCTCCATTAATAACGACATTGAAATTACTATTGTTGCCAAAACATATTTTCTCAAATATCTTCGTCAGTCGTACATATTGTCGAAGATAAATTTCAGTGACGTTTTAATAGTTTTTTGGCTAGCGCAAAATGTGGAATTTGAGATGACACAGCGCTAGAATCGACTCCATGATATTTTTTTCTGGATTCCATTACATTGTTTCCTTAGTAAAAAGTCATTCAGACTATTGAGTGTAACCCCTTTTAGCTAAGGGTGCTATCAGACAGACGATGGTCATGCGTTCCTGCGTTACGCGTTCGCGTTCTGCGTTCGTTGTCTTATATTACGTTACATAAACATTTCCTAAGAGGCGTTCTAACCGTGCGGTCAAGCAGAGCGCTAGAACGCATGATCGCTGTCTGACTAATAGAATCCCAGTACCTGTATTTGATAATTACTATGTGTGTTGATGTATCTAATATTTTAGATTAGACATTTAAATTTTATAATTTGATTAGTTTCAACGTGTACTGCAATAATTTTATCGGTGTAGCATATGATATTTTACATATTCTGTAAATAAAATCAATTATTAGTAATAAAATGTATTTGATAATGATTTGCTTTCTTTTTTTTTAGAACAAGTAAGGTCTTAAACAGTTCATTATCAAAGTGGTTTGTTTATGTAACGTCCGGGGCCTCGCGTCCACTTATTAACTTGGTATTGAATGGTAATTGGATTACCATTCAATACGCAATAGCAGCTCAACAGCAGTTTTAATTGTAGCAGAATACCAAAAACAAAACTGTCACCATTGAGATCCGTTTACAATTAAATCGAGCCATTAGTAACAGTCGCAGAATACCAAAAACGTGTCAAACTCGATTGCGACTGCGATTCAATTACAATTCAATCAAGCCATTAGTATATTAGTGGGACTTGAGGCCCTGATTACATAAAATGTAATGTACGGTCTGGATACCAGAATATCTGCGATAATTAACAGTTCGTTTTCTCGACACTCGACTACAGTGACTGGAAATAGAGGGTAGTTTGGCTATGATAAAATCACTAATAAATATTAGGGTAGCTAGAGCTGGACTAAATCTTTCAGTCCCTCACGCGAAGGCGTAGTAAGTAGGTCGTTTCAGAGCAAAATTCATAGCATCACAAGCATCATCCTCGAAATAACCACTACTATACTTTTAAAATGCATTACTCGATAAAAAAGCGTTGGTGGCCGAGTGGTTAAGGTATCCAACTCGTAAGCGAAAGGCACCGGGTTCGAATCCCACTCCGGCCATGTACCAATGACTCGTGTCTGAATTATGTACATTAGTTGAATACTAACCAATGCTCTTACGGTGAGGGAAACCATTGTGATGAAACCTGCGCATTCAGGCGACTGAATGTGTAATCTGGTCATGATCCAATCTGGTCATGTTCCACTGGTAGCAGGGTCACGGATGTCAGATAGCAGTCGCTCCACTGTAATTACTTATTTTTGCGTGGGAGGTTAATGCAAATGTAGATGCAGGTGCTTAGTCTCTGTTAAGACTACTCTTAAAATGATTTGCCTCATATCTGTAATTAGCCTACAATCAAATCGGAACAACAAAGCAAACATTGTTGTGTGGCTTGCGAAATAGATAAGGGTCGAGAGTAGAGTCGAAGCGCAATATAAGAGTCAATATAGCAAACACTTAGCATCACACTTATCTCAACAATGTACCTAATGCTCCATGCGATATATTTGTGTGAATACTCAATACATGCACTTCCTGTATCGAGTGTTCATATAAATATACCTATGGCTCGATAGTTTATCGGATGGAAAATCTGACGTCTGTTGGCAACATAAGTTAATATTACTTTTTGATCATCTGAGAGTGATGATTTTGCAATAATGGTAATTAATACCTTTGTTATGCTACACAGTGACAAACGAGCAGACAGCCCACCAGATGGTAAGTGGTAACTGTCGATCATAACATCTACTATTCATGCATTTAGGTTGAAACCGCAGGTGCGTTGTCACTGTGATTACTAAGATGAAATGACTCGAGTCAGCAATAGCGCTGGCTACCTTTAACTTCAAATCGGAACACAACAATGCAAGCATTCTTGCTTGGCGGCAGAAATAGATAACTTGGTAATTACTTCGTTGGTACTTCGGTGGTAATTACTTCATTGGTACTTCGGTGTTACTTACCCAGGCGGACTACTCAGGCTGGAGTTTTTACCATCTGATAATTATATGTTTATAACGCCTGGTTATACACTGTCGGCCAAGTAACAAGACGAAATAAAATATCCATGTTCAAACTTGCTTTTATTTTACAATGACTGAACGTCGTTCGTCATGTTATTCAACAATATAATCTTATAATGTATGTCATAGAAATTAGTCGTTGTTGGGGTAGTTAGCCTAAGATAGTCGCGCATTCAAACATCATATTAGTTACATTAATAAAATATAATTACATTACATTAATATATCCTAAACTAATCTATTAATTAGGTATACATTGGCGACTAGATACAATATTAACTTCAAAATTTAATAAGTTTTACACTACGCTAAATATATTGAAAACATGAGATGGGAAAGCCTTTGCAAGGAAAATCAGTAACTAATAAATAAAATATGATACATGTTCTAAAATGTTCTAATGACACAACCGAGAAGAAACCTATAATTTTTAACCATCTCTGTTCTCATCTAGATAGTAACCTATACATTTCAACGAGCCGTAGCTACTATTGAGAGGTAGTTTCGTATGTATGTGATAATAATACTGAAGTACCCACATAAATATACCACAGAATTATCGACTAGAATCTCTTTGGTTAACAACAGCCTTGTCCACATTACATTGTCTTATTAAACATCCGCATTCATTTCTAGGCCCATAACCTCAACTCATATATTTTAGTTGTCATCCCATAAACCGAAGTCTTGTAAAAGTGTTATGATGTCGTAACTTACGAATTAATAAAGAACAATAATTATGTAATATAATTATAACCATTCTAGCCACATAATTACGTCCAATATTTAAATCAGGTTTTAGTAAAAGCCGGACATAAACACCTACGTACATGATTTGCATGATCTAACGCAAAACCTCCAAATACCAAGTCTCGGCGAAAATGGTATTTCGCACTCACGCTTTTCGGTTTAGTAGCCCACCGGGGGTAGTTCCCATCATCACGCCATCAAGTAGTAAACCAGTTTTATGTGGCTCCAAAATGTGAAACGAATCACCCACGCTAAGGTGTATATTGGTTAGTGCATGAGTTACGGCCCATCGGAGGATGTAAAACTACACACGGCGCAGGACTAGCCTTTATGACGGCCACGTATCGTTCAGGCGGGGTCAAAGGCCATACTTGTTCGTTTTCTATTAATTTTATACGGTCTTTGTATAATTTGCACAATTGTAATGAAATTAGTATACGTAAACATCGATTTTAAAAGAAAACTTTTGTCTGAATACTTTGCGTTTCGAATTCTTTGTCTAAATAGAAATACAATATGGCGCGTTTAAATTTTGGCGGGATACCAGATGTTCTTGCTTTTATTAGTGGCAACGGGTAGGCAAAGGCGATTACGCCAGACGGCTATATATTAGGTCGAAAGAGCAGATTTAATTAAATCAATGAGATATATGCAAATAAACTAATAACAGACCTCCCACCGCGAATTAGCCGCGATTTTATCAGACTATTATTTAGGCAAGGGAAGCTTACACAGCCTTTGTACCCATAATTGACCTTTAAAAACGTGCTTAAACGTCACGGAGTTTATATCGCGTACTTAATTAAATTTTATAATATGCTGTGTTAGCGGGAAACTTTATTACATTTCTTTCGCAAATATTTCAAAAAAATAACCATTGTCTGATTATGAAGGATGGAGAATAGCGCTAATAAAATAAAATTACTTATCTCCGAAGAAAATGCAGTAGTCGTAGCCCGAAAATTATTATACAAATAAATACCTACCTAATTAAACTTAAACTAATCAAAGTTGAATAAATATTTAAGTTAAATACACGTACAATAACGTAATTACAGTACATATACATCAGTTACGTACGACATCTTACCATCGACTAAGTTCGCCGTCCATCTTAACAAAAAACATATACCTATGCATGTGGCAGAAGTGAACAGAATGGTCGGAAGGGGAAGACGAAACGTACGTTCACAATGAAATCTATAATATTTTAAAGAAAGGTCTGGTCAAGAGAACCTTAAACCAACCGAAAATGTTATTGAATGAAGAAGCGAGAGAGATCTGTCAGGACCGTAGCAAGTAGAACGATGTGATCTGCCTACTGCCTATCTCTACGGGACTAAAGGCATGACGTTATATATGTATGTATATTTTACAACTCTTATGAGACAACTAGAACTTCTTAGAGTATGAGCGAATTGACACAGCAGGGCATCTGTTTGACATCAGACTTGCGGATGAGGTGGATGGCTGGTAGACCCTGGCTAGTTTTCTTCGTCGTAGATCGTGGCACCGTCGTCGAGTCCGCTCCGACGTCGCTTCGGGGCCCCAGGGACCTCCGCGGACACTGCTGCCTTCAGCTCGTGCTGTGGACCGTACAAGTCATTTGTAATCTGACGCTCCCTCACGGATTTTACCCGTAGAGATTACCTCCCAACTTATAAACACGAGTATATGCCTACCTTAAGAGAAATCTCCCCCGGCGTGCTCGAGTTTGAATGAAATTTTGTAAACATGATCCAAAAACCAATGCTTGTTTGTCAGATTTTCAATAAAACATGCCGTGCGGTGTTCATTTTTCATCATCTGTACATAGTATAAAAGAAAGTCTCATTCCGCGTC
The DNA here is from genome assembly GCA_907269095.1 of Blastobasis adustella. Taxonomy (NCBI): domain Eukaryota; kingdom Metazoa; phylum Arthropoda; class Insecta; order Lepidoptera; family Blastobasidae; genus Blastobasis; species Blastobasis adustella. Next base: position 9,846,886 of record OU026132.1, read on the forward strand.
TGTCTGTACCCTCCTAAACGCGCGATGGGTTTTCACCACCAGCTAGAGAATTTTTTCCGGTTTATATCTGTAGGTACTAATATGATAAAGAGGAACAGATGTGATTCTCTATATAATCAATCTATCTCGATTTATCTAGTTTTAAATAAATAAAATGCATTGATATTTGCCCATCCGTTAGGGAGCTATTACGATGTCACAGATATCTAGGCTCTAAACGTAGTCATCATCATCTTGGCGTTAATGTCCCGGTTGTGCTCTCGAGCACGAGGGCCCGGGGTCCGCCTTGACCATGATCCAGGATTTGGCGATCAGGTACAGTGGAGCGACTACCATCTGACGTACGTGACCCTGCAACCAGGAGAACCTGGCCAGATTGGATCATGGTTACAAATTCAGTTGCCTGAATTTGCAGGTTTCATCACGATGTTTTTCCTCAGCGTTAGAGCATTGGTTAGAATTCAACTTATGTACATAACTTAGAAAAGAGTCATTGGTACATGGCCGCAGCGGGATTCGAACCCGGTACCTGTCGCTTACGAGTCGGATACTCAACCGCCCGGCCACCGACGGCTCTAAACGTAGTACCTACTTAAAAATACCGTCGTCAAACTTCTAAAACCTTTTTTATGCATCGTATTTTAACACACTTTTACTTAAGTAAGGAACACTCGAGGAAACCGAATGTTTAGCAACTTGAACGTTTACGACGTAAGCCGGTTACAACGAAAGTTAAAACCGGCTTATTAATTTCCTAAAACGAAAATATACACAATTAATTTTTTATTTGAAACAAAAAAATTGAGATCAAAGTCACAAATGTTTATTACTTGTTTATTGTCAAATAAAAATAAGCGACCTCCGAGAGGTATTTTTCGAGTCCGTAAGAAAAACTTTCTTTCATTTCGTTGAGGCGCTAAGAGGGGTCAAAGTGTTACAAAAAATCTGCGTCTTAAAATCTGCTCAACTCAATGTCTAGAAATAGCAACTAACTATTTTTAATACAAAAGATTTCACGAATACCTTTTTAGATAAAAATTAAATGTTTAGGCAAACTTGCTCCATGTTTTCTATACAAAATCGTGTTAAAATCTAGGGAGGAAAATAGGTACTACGATACCTCAACGCAGTCTTTTGAACTCGGGAGGTTTTCGGACGCTGTAATTCCTCACACGAATGCCTCGAAAATATACATCACACATTGATAAATGAAGACGTCAGTCTAGTAAATAGAAACTATCTTGTTGTTGGTATACTTGTTCATTTCAATCAACCTTATTTACCTAAGTCGCCTGACTTTTTAGACAGACGCTACTATTAGAGTTTACTATACTGTAAGGTATAGATAGCCTAATCTCATTCCTTAAACAATTCTCTATTAATTACTTATTCCCATTTCACTAAGTAATTATTTACTTTGAGTTTAGGATTTGTCGCACAAAATAAACAGCAATAACGATAGATTTTGCATTACGGACGAGCCAATTGCTATGAACCAGCCGCAACCTACAAAATTGTAGGGCGTAGGGCACAATGGGACAATAGATATGTCAGTTGATATCTCTGTCATAGATATGTGTTGTCAGATAATGTCATAATACATTCACCGTATCAGCGTCTGGCTGTCTCTAATGTGTGTATGCGATCACGAAAATCGCTTATCGGCGTTTGATGCGGTTGAAGGCGTGGGTAGTTCACGAGAAACACTCTAGTTTGTTTCAAATATATGTTGCTGTCACCGAATGGCTAAAAAGGCTAAGTGTTAATCTATGTCAGGTCATACTCTGCTATAATTACTGTAAGTAGGTGGGTATCTGATTTTATTTTATGAAGTCACACCAACAGCCTATTCACTGTTGGACTTAAGCCGCATTAGTGAAGCGTTGGTGGCCGAGTGGTTAAGGTATCCGACTAGTGAGCTAGTGGAGCCGGGTTCGATGGCGTTCGATGGGGTTTCTGGTATTCACTCTGTAGCACCTATAGCACAAAACTAATCTAGTCTAATGTAGAGGTTAAATCCTATCTTCGGAAATATGGATAGCACAGACCGTGGTGTTCAAAGTGGAGAAAATTTGGTCTCACCTCTCGTTCCTACAACTTTGCCCGTCAGAGAGCGTTTCTCCAACTATCGCCGCTCTTTCAGACCGAAGAATCAAAGACTCAGATGGTGAAATATGATATATACTTACAATAAAGTGTCGACACAGTCTGGCGAACTGCGAGCAATCGAGCGCGAGGTCCGGCGCGGCCCGCTTCCCGCCGGTCCAGTCGCGGCTGAACGTGATCTGGGCGGGCACCAGCACCGCCAGCGCTGCCAGCACCATCGCCGTCGCCACCACCGCTCTGGGAGACAACAATATAGATCATTATCATGCATCATTTATCATTTATTTATTTAGAACAATCGCTACAAGTTCAGGCATTATTTTACATATTGTAAAATACTAATATGTTTACAATATCAATTTTATGTATTAATAGTATTTTCTTTTAGTATAGCATAGTATAGTATATAGTACAGTACAGTATAGTATAGTATAGTATTTTAATAATAGGTCTTCAGATACGCTACGGGTAGAGTGCTGGAAAACGTAGCCGGCGCAGGATGCCTGGGCCGCGATTACGCTTAATTAAAACGTTCACGTTCATTTGCAGTTCGTCTCTAGTCCAGCTCCAATCATCGTCCAATTTCGTTTAAGCCGAGCGAAATTCGGTATTACCCTTAACATCAAATGCCATCCGTACGAATGTTAAACCGTACGAAATGTACGAATGATACATTTTTAGGTTTTACTCAGAAATAAACACAAAAAATGTCCAAAGCAGTTCAACAGCAATTGAAAAGTAGTAGCGTCTGTCGTAACTTTTCGTGTGGCAGCCGTTGCGTTCCAATTGTGTTCCAGCTTCGTTTTAACTGGCTGTCAAATCATTAGCGTGATACGGATGTCGTGCAACGGTCGCCGTTCAATTGAGTTTCAGCTTCGTTTTAGCCGGCATTATTTAGCGTAATCGCGGCCCAGGTGTGTGCGAAACAGTGTAACGTACTCGTATACGGTAGAGAGGACGCGCGTGACTTCTATGTATGATTGTATCGGTCAAGGGTAAACGAGTTCTTGAATGGAGACCGCGATTCGGTAAGCGTAGTGTAGGACGCCTTCCGGCCAGATAGAGTGTTGATTTGCAAAAGGCTGCGAGTGAATGCGCCAAGCCGAGGATAGGATGCATTCGCGCTCATTGGGGTAGGCCTATGTGTCCAGCAGTGAACGTGGATAGTGGATGATGATGATGATGATGGATTCTGGCATGCACCACCTGGTGGTTGAAGAGTGTTAAATGACAATGTTTCTCGCATAGAGGCGCTGTTGTAGATGTAGACCTGTCAAAAATGGCGGTACGCTGCTTTAGATATACTTACACATGTCAAAGCTGGCGGTACATTCTACTTTCTTAATAATTGAACAAAATAGTAGTCACCTCAGTTGGCGGAGACGAGAGAATTGACTAATGTGAGATAAGGCTACACAACTTTATCGCAAATACCGGGATAGGAAAAACCAAACTTTAATCGAAAAACATTTCATGACATTAAGATAACTCACTCAAACCACCGATCATTTACCATATTTGTACATTGTCTAGGAGTAGTAAAACCATGTAAAATGAAATTAATCTATACACAGTATAAAACAAAGTCGCTTTCCACCGTCTGTCCGTCACTATATATATGTACACTTAGATCTTTTAAACTACGCAACGGATTTTACGTGGCCTACATTGATAAAATTCCAGAAGATATGTAAAAATACCATTAAATCTAAATTAAGTAGTAAAGCAAAACAAATTATTATTTGGATGACGAAAATCCTTGGAAATTAATAAATAATTAATTACCTATCTACTTTATAAAGCCTATAACGACTGATTTAAATGTAATTTTTTTTTATCAATGTGATATTAAAATTATACTATTATTTACTCATTGATGGTATTTTACTGACTTTGTTGAATATAAGCTAGAACTGAATTTATGATTTCAAAGGCACACCATTATGCTGTTTATTATTTATTTATTTTTAATGTAGGGGAGAGTTGTATAAAACCGGGTATGCGGGTCAAACCGGGTACCTTATTATTTCGGAAACTATTATTGGTATCTATCGGTCTTATAGTGAATTGCGTACCTCCTGATAGCATGGCAGTATGTAACAGGTATTTTGCGAGGAAATTTCTTTTTTCCGTTCTCAGAGAATTATAATAAAAAACCTAAAATTGTTTCCGATTTTCAGACTAATTTCGTCTGCAATAATTTAACTTCACATCCACACTTCTGTAATGATGAGTATGTTAAAGAATAAGCAAATTATTAAGAACAGTTTAATGGTGTTATAAAATGTTTCTGTCAAATAAAATTGTTCTATGCCATTTTGTTTGGAAATTGTATGGTCGGGGTAAAACCGGGTAGCACTATATGGGGCAATACCGGGTATCATTGTAAGTATGTATTTTTTTATTGTTTTGAAATGCAAATTGTATGCAATTGTTGGCCCATCAGTGGACAACCTTTTATATAATATAAAAGTGTGTATAAAATAGCCTTTGTCCACGAATTTTTTCGCGCATAATACAGTTACCCACACCGTGCTCCTGCGGGAAGTAGTAAATAGAGCAAGAGTAACAAACTTTCATCCATTCATACATCCGTGCCCGTAAATTTCTTTTTTTTAATACTAGTAGGTAGGGTAATAGGAGCACGATCGGGCATCACCAAAAAGCATACCCGGTTATACCCACCTAGTGGGGCAAAACCTGGCAAAAGCCATTTTTTGAAAAATTGTTTTTTCTGTACATCCAGTTGCTTTTGCTAAATTAATTGATTTAGTTTTCGTTAAGATATAAGTGAATGTAGTTGTAAATAATTTTTTATTTAATTTCGTCCAACTGGAGCAATTCTAGAGACAATGAAAGCTTAAGGTCCCGGTTCTGCCCCACCTTCCCCTACCTAGTTTGTTTAATGTTGGTGACGGGAATATTAACTTGTCATATTTTTAATTGATAAATTTAGTCCATTCAGTAAAATTGTATTTAATTATAATTAGATATGTAAAAATCATTACATTTTATTATTAATAATAATTAATTTGATCTCAATGTATAATGGATACATTGAATTGAATTCTAGACTTAGTTAATTAATAAAAGGAATTGATGTATTTAATTAGGTATTACATTCATAATCATAAGTGTTGTATATCACCTACAGTAAATAAAACTATTTGAATTTAATTTTATTGATCAGGTAAATTATTTTCACACACAAAAGTTTCATATTCAGCCAGAGTGCAAGAAAATAGAATATATTTTCAGAAATGTCTCTAATCTTGATTAACGAGCAGAGGTTCACCTGACAGGAAGCGGTAACTAACGCTCATTGTCCTTACTTGTCCACCCACGACCCACATACACTAATTAGATGAGACATTTTAACCTACTTACTTGCAAACATACAAGGTTAAGCAATGCTCGCAATGTCCGGGAACTGGATGGGTGACCGTTTCGTACTTTGAGGCTAGTCGAACTTTAACGTCGAGCTCGCCACTCGTTACGTGTACCTCCTAACACTGTTGGCGAGGCGAAGTTGACCAAGATCTTTCGCTAGAGACCCGGAGACTGGTTTAACAGTTAAGAGGCCCGTGACGGCATTCATTTTTATTTTATTTTATAAGACAGTCGAACGGGAAGTGATTGAATTTGCAACAGGTTATGTTCAGGTTCGCTTTTTAACAGGTTTTACGGAGATCAGGGGCTGTATTTTTTAACAACTCGCATTCATCTCTCTCGTTTACACTCGTGGTTAGTTTCTAGACATAGAAAAGACAGGCACGAGATGGAGAGCGGTCGCGTGGATGCGAGCGATTCAAAAATAGGGCCCCAGATGGCAAATGCTCTATTGTAAATACCTGATTTGCCAAATCCTGGATCATGGTTAAGCGTATCCCGAACCTGATACGGAAAAAGCGCTAGGAAAAAGACAATCGAAAATAAAAATTAATTTTGCAAAAAATCTTAAGAGGGCTATCTTACAGTCTAGCGTAAAAAGCCGCGACTCAATACGTCATTCTCTGTTTTGTAGCATACCGCGTAAAATTAGGGTACAATGTTCCAGACCCGTTCCCACGGGAACCACATTCAATTTCAGGATAAATTATAGCCTATGTGCTATATTGGGCTATAAGCTATATTGCTGCCATATTTCATTAATATCCTTTCAGTAATTTTTGCGTGAAGGAGCAACAAACATCCAAACATCCTTACAAACTGTCGCATTTATAATATTAGTAGGATCACCGATAGATACCCACTAGAATTGCAACATGCAATGATATTCATTACTCTGTTATCGACTATCGTTTATTAATTACCCGTTTTAGAAATGGAAACAATAATTTCTGCCAATCTGTTTTACTATCGCGTAGTAGGGACAGATAAGCGCTGCAATTGAGTACAAACCGCGTATCAAGGTAATCCTTGGTTTAACTAGGGCTTTGGCTCCTTCGTCAAGCTCGGACCATATGACGTGGATGGCGTATGTCACTTTCCCTAAATAATATTTGTGTCCTAATTCTATTTATAGTATGCACATGTACCCACCTAATCTTTCATATTTTCCAAAAAAATATTAGCCAGCCAGCCATCATAGTCCTTTTTTTACTCATATTTAGTGAACCCGGCGAGACTACGTTTGCGTAAACCTACTTTACCCCTACTTATCCTGCTATTTCTTGCTTCCTCTTGAATCACTCTATCTAATATTTTGTTTATCGACATTTTATTTTATTTGTTTGTATTTATTTTATTGACATTACCACTGTGTAATTTTGTATTGTATTTTATTATAATCTCATGACATTATTATTATTGTTCTTAATATTAATTATTAATGTTAATTTGCTTTCCACGATGAAAGTAAATGTTGTTCTGGTTAAATACATATTGTAAATGTTTTATTAACAAACATTGACGATCTCTTTTATAGATTTATATAAATTACTATACTAGTGATAATTAAATATAGGATGTAATAAATATAATAAATAAATCTAAATCTATTGTTCGTAAAAATCCGTTGCGTAGTCTAGAGATAAGATCTAAGTGTACATAGATACAGACGCGACTTTGTTTTAAACTAAAAAAAATTTATGGGTAAATTAAGGACTTAGATACCTGCACTCTTTAATATTGTTACCTACGATAGAATTTTCTAAGATGGACTACTGAAATATTTTGTAATGCAACCTGTAATAACCATAATTTGTAAAGATATTACTTTTAGAATGCAACTACACTTTTCCAGCATAATAGTTACTCAATCACAGTCATAACAGGAAAATAATGTCTAATTGAACCTGAATGCATATAGCTGCATTTTACACGAGGAGGAAAATAAATTTCCTTCCTTCCTTCATATGCCTGTTTTCGTATTCTACAGGAATTTTACTAAGGAAAAATGAAACTTTATGTTTGTAGATTAGTTAACATTTTTCACTGCATCCTCTCTTATCCAAGCGCCGTAGCATGCAATCCTCCACTGTCAGACCAGAGTCACCCTAAACCCTATTGAAGGATATTGCCATAATCTTCACGCTAGGGGGTTGGAGATACGAGTACCTACACAATAGAAATTGCTGCATTGCGCGCGGTTTGGGCTTTACACTCATAAAGGGTGTATTTTTAAGGTTTGGTTTTTAAATAAAAATATAACAGAAAAATATATTTAATATCAGTGAAATTAGCTTTGTTGGAAAGATAATGAAATGCCATTTATGTTTGAATACGATTTCGGCCGTGTGACCGAACTGTGGACTGTGTGTGGTATGTGTGAACTGTGTCGGATAACTGTGATATCAGTATTTAGGTCATTGTTTTACAATTCTAACATTAAAACAAGGATAACATTGAAGAGGCTCGCCATCACAGGTCATATGTTGCGTAAGCACCAGAGATTCGTCGGAAATAGGTGCCTAACCTGCCGATATCAGGAAAAAGGATCTGTGGGCAGCTCAAGAAGCGATGGATTGACATCGCCGAGTCGAACGCGATAGCCAATAGCTTAAGACCACGCGAACTGGAGTTTATTTTTTTTTATTTTAAAAACTTGTTTCTCCAATGTGCAAAAAGTAATCTAGCAAGTCCCATACCATTTTGGGATCCAGACTAAACGCGCGGAAATTTAACGACACTTACCAATATAGTGTTAGTAATTTTTTTTCTGTACAGTCGGTTAAAGTTAGGTGATGTAGTAATTTTAAATTAAATGTTGCTCAAAAATCAAAAGTTTTATTTAACGCTGAGGCAGTTATGTTTTAAAGTTAAATTGTTATTCACGGTTACGTTACAGAAGAAATTGGAAGAAAAGTTGATATTTACAAATATTAACTTTTCTTCCAATTTTGTCACAGGTTTTGAAAGACGGTCACAGGTGCCTGTTTTCGATTTCGTTTTTGATACTTACTGGGTTGATCAATAAGTTTTTGGAAACGCAATGAAACTCTAGGATTCGTCAACGTATTGGCCTTTTGAGCTAATACACCTTAAATAGCGTTTTACAAGTTGATTAATTCACTTGGAAAAAAGGCTTAATCCTGGGGCTTGAAAATAGTCTCTACAGCTTACATCACCTCATCGTCGCCGTCGAATTTTATACCACGCAAGTGCTTTTTAGGTGAGTAAAAAAGAAAGTGAAAATCACTTGGAGGCAGGTCCGGAGAATATAGTAAGTGCTGCATCAACTGAAACTCTGTAGTTCGGATGGCACCGGCTACTACATCAGATCGATGGACACGGGCATCATCATGATGAAAAAGCACTCCAGCACCCAATTTTCCTTGACGTTTATTCTTTAGTTTTTTGCGTAGTTTTTAGATTTGTGATGCGTAATACTCTCCAGTTATTGTCTCTCCTGTACTTAAATAGTCGATCATTATTTTACCTTCCGCATCCTAGAAAACAGAGGCCATTGTTTTTCTAGCGGACGTAGAAACCTTAAATCTCTTGACTGGCGGGGAAGACCGCCTTTTCCATACCTTGCTTTGGTTATTTGTCTCTGGGTCAAAATGGTGTACCCATGTTTAATATGCGGTTACAAAACGAGCGCAAAATATCTTCAATTATTGCTAAATTTAGCTTTGAAATGTCAACTCTTGTTTTCTTTGAGAGTCTATTAATGTTCGAGGAATAATGCGCGCGGCCACCTTTATGAATTTTAAGGTATGATTTAAAATAAGCTGAATGTCCCAAATGAAAGCTTCAGAATCTCAGCTAAATGACGGATGGTCACACGTCGATCTATCTTAACAATTTCTTCGATATTTTAACATTTGTTGGCCGCCCGGAGCTAGTGTCGTCATTGCAGGCGATTCGTCGCTTTTAAATTCATTGCACCTATAAGCCACTGTAGAATAAGAAAGAGCATTGTTTGCCAAAGTAGAGTGCAGTTCTTAAAAAACTATCTTTGCAAAAAAAAAATTTAAGCAGCACAGCACGAAGTTCGACTTTCACCACTTTGCATACGAATCAAATTTCCACCAAATGTGAAGGTTGAAAAGAAATTTATTGGATAGTGTTATTAATTTAATTTATTTCTGGCTCTGGAACTAACGAATTTAATATTCGAAAAAAATATAACGCATTTCTATAACTTATTGATAAGTGTTCAATAAGATTCGGATTTCATTCCGAAAACTTATTGAACAATCTATTATCTCCACTTGTCTCCAAGAATTTTTTTGTGAAAACTGTCACGACTTAGTCTAACACCCTATTCAGGCTAGACGTTGAGTTATGGAACATTATGTATTCTGAATGTAACGACGATAATACGTAATTACCTGTCGTGTTGTAACTTTTACAAAAATGCAACAGGGTAGGTAGGTTAGGGTAGGTAAAACAAAAAGATTGGAAATTTATCTTCACGGCTGAGATCAGCAATTTTTTTTCCAGCTCTGTGGTAAAATTAATACGCGTTGCAAATCGAAATAATATAACGACATTGCTAACAATTACTTTTATTATTATTTTAATCCTTTTATTATTATTTTAATCCTTTTATTATTATTTTAATTAACTTGAACAAAATAAATATGTTCATAAAAGAAGTCGCTACTTCAAACTAAGAGAAGAATTGTATAAGTTGTATAAAGACCTATCATTATTTATTTTTCATCTAATTAAGTACTTATATTCCATTAATAAAATTACAATAAACAAAATCTCTCTCTACTTCTGCACCTGTACCACACTCACACCCAACACCTCCTCCACACACTAGCCTCACAACACCACAACAAAAGTAAGCTCGCTCACCTGCATTTAACCAGCGTCATGTCCGAAGGTATCAGAGCAGCATCACCCGCGGAACGGCACTGCGTCGGACGCGGTCACCCCGCTTTATATACAACACCGAGAACAGTGGCATGCGCATTGGGCATGACACTAGATGACAATTATTATGAAGCTAGCTACATTCACAATACGTACATATTTACCTATGGAATTTCCGCTTTTTTCGCATATCGCTTTTTTCGCATTTCGCTTTTTTCCTCATATCTCACGTATAAAAACTGCTGCTGAAGATTTCGGGATGTTAACGCGAAGATGATTTCAATTATTACAAAAGCTAGCTAGATTCACAATACGTACATATTGAGTACCTATTTGCCTATGAAATTACCGCTTTTCTGTCATTTCACACTTAAAAAAAGCTGCTGAACATAGGTAGATTTCGGGATAGTGCAACAGCATCCTAAATGCTAAATCAAATAGGCTGGACAGACTTCACCTAAATATGTTTTAATTAAATCATTAATATGGGTGATATAGATTACGTCTTTATTAAAAATATACAAAATAAACAGACTTACCTAACTTAAATCTAAATTAAAATGTATACATTAGATTAAACAATATTGGTGTGTTAATGTCCTGGTTATGTTCACGACACGAGAGCTCGAGGTCCGCCTTGACCATGATCCAGGATTTGGCACACAATTTAACTACTGTGGAGCGATTGCCATCTGATCTCTGTGATCCTATTAACAGGAGAACCTGACCAGATTGTATCATGGTAACGCATTCAGTTGCCTGAATGTACAGGTTTCATCACGATGTTTAGCTTCACCGTAAGAGCATCGGTTAGTATTCAACTAATGTACATAACTCAGAAAAGAGTGATTGGTACTTGGCCGCTGTGGGATTCGAACCCGATACCTCTTGCTTACGACTATATATATAGGTAGGTACTTAGTAATAATTTCGTATGTTTCATAGGACTTATATGGATTTTCTCGCCAAGTCGAATTTTTAGGTTCCACTTGGCGACAAACTTTAACGACCTGAGTGGTTCAGTTGGTTAACTTTCCGTTCTGCCACGCAGAGGTCCCGCGTACGATTCTCGGCCGAGCAGAAATTGAAATGATGTATTTTAATTTCTGTTACGGGTCTGGATGTAGTATGCATAATAAGTATGTATGTATGTATTAAGAAAAGTATATAAGTACTTTATCAGAAAATTCATCGCAACGCGCATGCGAAATTCATCTTTAATTTCTTATTGTTAAACTATAGTCCCTGTCCATGCCTACGAATTTTCCCATTTCATATGACTGCTGTACATGGAAATTGGAAAATAAAAGTTGTAGATGATTTCACAGGCCTGAGTTTAGTAATACCAAGTTTAGGTAACCTAGGTTAAGCATTGCTCGCAATGTCTGGGAACGTCTACTTCCGCTTCTACTTTGAGGCTAGTCGAACTTCATCACTGCAACGAGCGCGTCACTTGTTAGGTTCGCCTCCAAATACCTACCATTGGCGAAGCGAGGTTGACCAAGGCTGGGGACTCGGAGACTGGTTGAACAGTTTAATGGTCGGTAACGGTGGTCATTATGGCGTTAATGTCCCGGGCTAATGCTCTCGCCCGGAGGGCCCGGTGTCCGCCTTGACCATGATCCAGGATTTGGCATACCAGGTAATTGTAGTGCATACATGGCGGCACTGGGATTCGAATCCGGTATCTCGGAGTACGAGACCCATTTGGCATTAGGCCACCGACGATCTTAACGCGCCGTGACGTTATTTACCTATATTTATTTGTTATTTTTAGTTTAGTATTAGACGCCTTTTCTTTAGCGTGCACCGTTTTGGAATCCAAAACTTTGTGGACCTTCATTGAGCCCACCGGCTTCATAACTTATTACTTATGTATATTAGAAACAGTTTAGATTCGCGCTCACGCACTCGACAACTCTTCTATCCTGTGTACTTTTTTGGAGGTAACTCATTGCGATGAAACCTGCACATTGGGTAGGCAACGCATTATGAACTCGTGGCGGTGACCACTTTCCATCGGGTGGCCCGCTTGCCTGTTTGTCTGCCGAATAACATAAAAAAAGGGCAGACAGTAAGCTTGTTTGCCATCGCAGTGGTATTTTTTTAATTTAAAACGTATCATTTATATTACGTGATAAACGAACAGCCACCCACATGATAGAAAGTGGCCGCCCATAAACTTCGAAACTCTACCATACGATCCATACGTGATAGGTTTTGTGGGTAACGAAAATTCAGTTCAACTACTATTCATGAATCGCCATTTAGTACCATTCGAAATGAGCTGTGGTTTCATGGCTGAGCTCAGTTCTAGTTTAGCATGACACTATAATATTTACTTTAAGGAATATTTTTGTTTATATGGTGAGCGTGCTGAGTGCACCTGCGTGCTGCGTTGCGTTGCTAGCCTTTCAGGGGTCCAAGTATGCTAAATGTATAATATTTAAGGAGCGTATTTAAGGAGCGTCGGTGGCCGAGCGGTTGAGTATCCGACTTGTAAGCGAGAGGTACCGGGTTCGAATCCCGCTGGGGCCATGTACCAATCAGTCTTTTCGGAGTTATGTACATTAGTTCCATTCTAACCGATGCTCTTAAGGTGAGGGAAACCATCGTGATGAAACCTGCAAATTCAGGAAACTTAGTTTGTAACCATGATCCAATTTGGTCAGGTTCCCCTAGTAGCAGGGTCACACAGGTCAGATGGTAGTCGCTCTACTGTAATTACCTGATCGCCAAATCCTGGATCATGGCCAAGGCGGCTCCCGGGCCCTTGTGTTCGATAGCACAACCAGGACATTAACGCCAAGATGATAATTTTATTTTATTTATTAAACTCACATGACTCCATTAAGATTGAGACGAATTGGGTACTCTACAAAAGCTTTTGTAGCGCGGTCATAGAGTCGTACCAAATAAAGAATATGTCTAAGCATGTATGCACTTTATTTTTATTCTATTCTGTGACAAACGAGCAAACAGCTCACAGCCTGATGGAAAGTGGTAACTATCGCCCATAACATCTACAATCATACATTTATGTTGCAGGTAACAAAAATGAAGAACCGCAGATACGTTGTCACTGTGAGGACTAAGAAGCCTCATGCCTATAATTTTGCTGGCCACCTTATCCTTCAAACCGGAACACAACAATGCAAGCATTGTTGTTTGTCGGCAGAAATAGATAAGGCGGTCTCAGGCGGACTCCTCAGGCTTGACAGAGTCTTACCACCTGATATCGTCCTTTTGCGTATTTGGCATTATGCATCGAAGGGGTCCATAGGGAAATGTATATTATATTTCTACAAACAACAAAGTAAAATCACCTTACAAAGTACTATACCTAAGCAATATAACAGCGTATTGATAAATTCGACACCTTGCTTTATATAATTCTCTGAGAGGTTTTATATTAGAAATTTTTAGAAAACCAGATATTTTACCTTATGAAGTTGATCCTAATCCTGCACTAGCTACTGTCACTAGGCTAGTATTCCATCGCTTCACATCAGCAGCCTTTATGAGCTGCTGTCCTTAGTCCTTATGAACTTGAGTCTGCTCCACATTAGTGAAGGGTTTTGCGCTAATCTCTACACCTGAGGGACGCGTTAGAGTTCGCAGTATTGCAGTATTGAGAACACACTTTGTTGTACGAGATAAAAGTTTATATCTTGCTTAGTTCTACGCAAATCGAAAGAGCTAGCTAGAGTTATTTCGCATTTTCGCGCGCGACATAGCTCGTCATGCAACGGGTGCTGGGGCCTATTCTCGCGCTAAGACATCTCAAAGTCGATATTTTCTTTAGCCACAAATTGTATTAAAAGGACACTGAAATCGTTCTTCAACATTATGCGATTGTCGAAGATAAGTAGTTGGGAAAATGTATTTTGGCTGCAATGTAGAGTTATTATTACTGGAGATTAGTCCTAAGAAAAAATGTCGAATTCAATGTCACAGCGTGAGAATAGTAAAGTAAAGAAATGTAAAACACTTCATTCATTCATTTTTTTACACTTTTATTCCACTCAGACACACGACACTAAAATTTTGAACGGGGTTTGTGCTAATTCTAATCTACTTACAAGCCATGCACTTCTTAGTTACTACCTTTTAGGTAATTTATATTATATGTTACAGCAGACGGCAGCGGAGAAATTAGTCTTTGTCAATGATATTTTATATACTGAATAGAGTTAATTTATGGCAAAAACTTCCCCTTTCGTAGGATAGGCCCTAAGTCCTGCAGTTTACTGTGACTGTGATGATGAATAGAGTTAATAACATTTTTGACTTTAAATATTATTTACGCCAAGTTGTCAATTTTTCCTAGTATTCTGGGAATACCCCAAGACCCTCATACGGTTGTTATAAACTAAAAACAATTACTATAACTATTTCCTGTATCTATCAAGATTGACCTTCGAACTCCGTGATTGAATCACTGTATTCGCATAAATGCGATTATTATGGCATTGCGACTATCTCTTTCTTACTTAGAATCAAGTGTTTACTAATAACCATTGACCCACCTATCACAATACCAACATCAGAGTTATTTTCCGAAAGATGAAAAAAAGCTTTTAGTTAAGTACGTAGGTACTTATTTTTCCGGAAATATTTCTAGTATTATCCGAATTAATTGAGCCAAGTATGAAAACAAATTGAATTATAATCTTGTCTGGCCCGCTTGTTTAATATAGCTAAATAATAATAATATACCATCTCATTATCATCGCTCACTCTCGCTTCCGTCTGTATCTATGTACGCTTAGATATTTTAAACTACGCAACGGATTTTAATGTTGTTTTTAACAACATATTTATTCAAGAGGAAGGCTTACAATCAAGAAGAAAATTTTAGGGAGGTAGGGGTAAAGCAGATGTAAGCACTAGTGGTTTAAAAGGGCCACGTGCACAAACTTACCTCCTACACTGGCATTGCAGGGCATCGTCGATTTTCTAAATACCCTAATCCCTAACCCCTGCCCTTCGATGATCGACAGTGGACCCCTTTGAGGCTCTAACAGGGGCGTGGGGTCCAACAGGTGGCGCCACTGTTACTGGTCACAGCTATTGTGACCAGTTATTTATGAATATATTGTAGAATCCTATTGTGTTACACGCTTATAAATATGCCACCACGGTCGCGATTAGGGGTCCGCTGGACGTCTTGGGAGTTTAGACCTATGTGTTTGGTGGGACTTTTATTATGTTGTAGCCTGCTACTAACTAAAAATCGTATTTCAAAAACTAAAAACCCCGGCTGCTATTAAAAATTGAAAAGTTAAAAAACAAGCCGAATGTAAAAAGTAAATGGTTGAATATAGTACAAATGTTAATTTAATTTAAACTAGAAAGCAGTCAGGCCAACTCGCGCCAGGCCAGCTAGTGATTAATATATTAATTCATTTGTAGTTCGTAACTATCCGTATCTTTGGCCGTATGGTGTCCGACAGAGTAGAATACCACCAACCCCTTATACTCGCGAGTGTCGTACAAGGCGACTAATGTTTTCGTGGCAAAAGATCTAGAAACTCCGTAGGCTGTAAAATGGGCACCAGCGTTTTCCATGGTTATATTTATAACACTGCGGTTGGATCGCCACCTGCCAAGCGTGGAGATTATGGCAATAACTTCCCCTTTCGCGGGAGAGGCCCTAAGTCTTGCAGTGGACTGTTATGGGCTGTGATGATGATGAGGTAATCACAAGTTACTGTGCATTGAAATGAGACTACCTACCTACCTAAACTACCTATATATCGAAATTATATACGTATACATATATTGAATCAGAAAATAAATAAATCCATTCGTACTTTGAACTTTTCAATTCAACTTCTTTATCACAACTTTTTGTGTGAAGCACGGAACTGCATCCAAACATTGACATCGAATTTCTACACGTTACAACGTTTCTGCATTTAAGTGTCTCCAAGCTCCAAACATTATTACTTACTTACTAATATTTCTGCTTGTCCTTTTATTTATACTAAAGTGGTAGGTTCCCTGGTGATAGGAGAATCTTTGTCCCTAAGATGCCCAAGGGAGGTAATGTCCTCCTTCTGACATATCGTCGGATAGCTAATCTAGTTGTGTTTAATATCGGTCTAGGGAGTCTAGGGACTATGCAGTATTTGGTAGCGTTCAAGCACTTATCTCTGAGTTTGTGCTCAAATTATCATAATAATCTTGGCGTTAATGTCCCGGTTGTGTTCTCACGCGAGGGTCCGGGGTCCGCCTTGGCCATAATCCAGAATTTGGCAGATTAGGTAATTACAGTAGTACGACTACCATCTGACCTCCGTGACCCTGTTAACTGGGGCAGTGACCAGATTGGAATATGGATACTCATTCAGTCGCCTGCAGGTTTCCTCACAATTTTCCCTCACCGTAAGAGCATCGGTTACTACTGAACTAAAGTAATTGATACATGCCGGCACTGGGGTTCGAACTCGATACCTTTCGTTTACTAGTCGGACTCTGCTAGCTATTACGCTACTGACGCTCTAATGGCCAATTACCTGTAGGCCATAAGGCTCGCGAACCTGCCTATGAAGCTGCTGAATTTTCTTCTCAAGAACCTAGCATGTTCTTGGCGCCTTTGATCGCCTCAGATCTGCTGCCGTCCCACGAAGTAACATGTGAAGTCAATGGGCTTATGTACGCTGATCACAGTAATAGCAGAGCAATGCCGCCCCCTCTGGGCTTACAGCTGTGATAATACTGCGGACATTGAATTGACATTGGACAACGCGGGGTGCGTTGTACCTTGTAATTTTTTTAAAGAATCATTCAATGAAACATTTATCACAATATTACTCTTAGACGCCGGCGTAGCTACCCGGTTAATTGCGGTTACATTGGGGATTACTCTGATATCAGAGTCTACTCATCTATTCATAGATATCGGATATCCGATATCTAAATTGCATTAAATAATACATTGCAGTTGTGCACGAGGGCCCAGGGTTCGCCTTGACCATGATCCAGGATTTGGTAGATCAGACAATCACAGTATAGCGACTGTCATTTGACCTCTGTGACCCTGCTACCAGGGGAACCTAACCAAATTGAATCATGGTTATACATTCAGTCACCTGAAGGTGCAGGTTTCATCACGATGTTCTCCCTCACTCAGAAAAGAGTCATTGGTACACGGCCGCTGTGGGATTCGAACCCAGTACCTCTCGCCACGGCCACTAAATCTTTTCTTTATTTACTTGAGATATACAAAACGCAGACAGAACCCTCCTCCCACAACACGGGCGCGCTTCCCCGGTCGTCTTTTCTCCCAACAGTAGGATTATCCCTGAATAGTGCACAAGAGTTTGAGACGATGAATCGCTTCGCACCCACACTGGGCCATTTGAAAGGATGCGGAGATAAATCCGAGCATATTCACAGTTCAAAGACAACCGTTGTGTGGGAGACCTCACGAGGCAAACATAAACATATGGGATTTATCTCTCAAGCGATTATCTAGTACAGTGCCAGGTTATATAAACGGCAGTACTAGGAAAGGCGGATAGGAATGGTGTCTATATTTCCGATTTTGTCTATTGAACAGATGCAGGCATGTGGTATGAGGCTTTTCATCTTAGTCCTCACAGTGACAACGCACCTGCAGTTCTGCATTTTTGTTACCTGCAACCTGCGATATGAGTTGCAGATGTTATGAACCACAGTGACCACGTAAGAGTAAAAACAAGATGTGTTGGTAGCACTGTACTAGCGACCGGCTCGGCTTTGCCCAGGTGCAAATTGTGTACAACTTTTTGGAATCACTCTATCCAAAACAACACAATGCAAACAAACACGACAAAGCTTAAACGACATTGTTGATAGTTCGTTTAATTAAGATCAATGTCCGGAATAATTTCGGGGCATGGGTAAAATTTTTTATGTAGGTTAGTTAGTTTAAGGTTATTTTATAGACAAGGTTGTATTTTTAAAATTTGTTGTATTACGTATATTACTTTAAGATGTAGTTCAATAAAGTCCCCCCCCCCCCCCCCCTATGTCCGGGAAAGCTTTTCCCAAAAATTAATTTACCAAGATAATGCCTTCAACTCTGACTGTGTCAATAGTGAGGGGGCCACTCCGTTCAAGCCATCCAGTCATATCAAAATTAAAATCTAAATTAAATGTCCGATATTTAGATGACGGGACACTCGGAGGTGGGAATCGACGGTTTTGAATGATTTACACAATTTTATTCAGACTGCCCCAGATTCTCCGATACACCAACGGCTATGAGCCACTTTTCAAATAAATTATAAAGTATTCTAATAATCTAATATTCTATCAATTTAATATTTTGCGGCAAATACAGGATGTCACTCGGAGTGTTGTAGATTGTGGAAGGCACCGTAGGTTATCTACGTAATTGACTACCTACGAGAAAAATTCCACTCTGTAGCGATAGTTGAGGTTTAGGAGACCTTTTGCGTCTGTCTGCCCGTGCACTTCTGGTAAAAAATAGTAATTATTTTTGGACCCTAACTTGTGACACTGGTTAGTCACTGCTTGGTGCCTTTAATGTGGAAACGGAAAATACCAAATTTTCAAGCCGGTTGCGTTCGTGCAACGTGTCATGTTTTCTCGAGCAGACACGATATTCTTGGCCATCTTGATGCACGATGACCCAAGGTCCGCCCTGACCATGATCCAGTATATGGCAGATCAGGTCACAGTAGAGCGACTGCCATCTGACCTCCTTGACCCTGATAACAGGGGAGCCTAACCAGATTGGGTCATGGAAACAATGTCATAAGTACCTAGTTATTTAATAATAAAACATTGACATAAGTAAGTAGGTACACTAATGTTGACTAAATTACAGTATTTTAAATTGGTAACACTTCGAAAAGAGGATCCTGTATATTGGAGCGGGTTATCTAACACCTAGCCGTTACATAGCGAGAAACAGGGTTGTGACTTATGAATTGTTGAAATGCGCTCCCGTTGATATCTTTTATTCGAAAACATCTCTCTCTCTAATAAAAGACATCAACGAGCATTTAATTTCCAAGGCTATTTGATCAGGTCTATCTACTGTGTCATAAAATGTTTTATGCCTAAAAGGAAGTACAAGCTCATTGTTTAGGGTTCCGTACCCGAAGGATGAATAAGGAGCGTATTACAGGCTCCTCTGTCTGTCCATCCAACTGTCTCACCCACAGGGCTATATTTTTCGTTTTCGAACAGTAACAGCTCGTGCTACTATTGTCGCTTTAACAAGAAATATTTTTTTTTATAAACTCTTTTGGTGCCGACTCCATACAAGAAACGTGTACAACCTACTGTAGTTATAGTACCTGTAGTATATGTTGCTCCCGCAACAAAAGTCCATTGAGCGGCCGTTGATGATGTTGATGTACTCAACGACTCAGCATACATAATAAGTATGTACTTATTGTCACCACGGGCCTACATAATCGGACAAAATCAACTCATATTACTTGTATTAGAAAGGGAAATTGTTTGAACGCCTTTTGAAAAATGAGTAGCAAAACCTCACGTTGTATTATTTGCAATAAAATTCAAATACTCGGAACTGAACTTATAGAGCAGAAAGGTAATAAATACCAGTTGCAAGTAAAGTTGCCAGGGAACCATGCTCAAGGGCATCTTGAAATTGTGTTGCCAAGTGATCACATTATTTAATCCAGAAGTTGTGCAATTCCCCCGGTAGAGCGTCGGTGGCTGAGAGGTTACAGTAGCCGACTCGTAAGCTAGAGTTCCCGGGTTCGAATCCCGCTCCGGCCATGTACCAATGACTGTTTTCTGAGTTATGTACATTAGTTAAATACTAACCGATGCTCTTACGGTGAGGGAAAGCATCGTGATGAAACCTGCACATTCAGGCGATTGGATGTGTAACCATGATCCAATCTGGTCAGGTTCCCCTGGTAGCAGGGTCATGGAGGTCAGATGGCAGTCGCTCCACCATAACTACCTGACCTGCCAAATCCTGGTTCATGGTCAAGGCGGACCCCAGGCCCTCGTACGCGAGAGCACAACCGGGACATTAAAGCCAAGATGATTATTATTTTTTTGTGCAATCCACCCGGCACAGGACATTCCCAGTTCTCAGCCGTATCGATCGTACAACTTACATCCTCTGGGTTGATGGAAACAGCCGCCATGGGTTCAATGGTCTAACATTCGCGCTTGACAACATTCATTCAAATTATTATGGCAGACAGAAGCATCCGGCAGGTTCCCTTTAGAAACACGTTGATTGGTTCCCTCTCACTTGCGTTACACCTTTCTTTGGTCACTTCGGAAGAGGCGATCTACACACGAATACGTTTTGGACACGCACAAAACTTCTGCTTCAAGAAATCAATGCGCTCTGTAGCCCAGGCCATATAATTGTGATTCCAGTTACAGCAAAGCAATGGTCCACAATGCGCATGACTTGGGGACGGTTGTTGCCCTCTTTGAAGCAGATAAGCTTCGCAATGAGAGTCCTAAACGTGTTGATACGTCCGCATTTGCCATGCAGGTGTGTCCCCGGCGACCCGCGGAGCTCGGTCAGCGTCCGGAAACTTGACGCAAGCAAAGCGGCGTAATAGCATCACAATACATAATCGAGTGCGTATCAACTAAATGATCACTAACCTGTCTGTATGGGTCTAGCAAGACGTTTATGGCTCCCATTAACGCAAGGTTGCGTCCATTACTGGGCAAACGAGGCAATCGTGGCCTAAAGTTAGGTGCGGAGCGATACCGTACAATCGTCTCCTCTAAAGTCCTCCTCACATACTCATTAGTTTCTGTACTTACGCTACTTAATGTACCTAACGTTCGTACAGTCCTCCACGCCGACAGCGGCATCAGTCCGCGGTACCCGCGTTGCTGGGCTAGGTTGCGACACCTGAGGCGACGACATAGCAGGCAGACACCGGGTCGAAATGGGAACTGCACGAACTGGTAGCGATTACAAACGCAGGCGATCAAGTACAGAATCATTCAACCGTTTCAAACGTTGGATGGCCTGCACCTTAGGCGCCCGGTAGTGGATTTTGTACCATTATTGGTATTCTTGTATATTTATTTGCTTTCAATGATCTTCTAACACAAGTGTGCCCGCGACATGGCTCCCACCGCGAGAGAGCCTTTGATTTCTTCCCTCAATACTAAGATGAAAGAAATATCAGTATGTCGCGCCTTTTCTCGCTTATCGCGAAGAGCACGTCTGTGCTAGCCGTACAGATGTCAGTCAACTAGGCAAATAGGAACTTCAAAATAAAATATTTTCTGTTTCATAGGAATACAATAGCAATAGTGCAATAATGATATTTTACACGAGTCACTTACACTTTAAATAGGTAGAAATGGATATAAATAATACACAAAATATATTAATATTTATAACTAATATTAATTAAATGATTCATTCATGCTCGTTCGTTAATATTTATAGATAAGATGTCAGTTATCGATAACTACTACGAATTCAACAATTATCAAATTCAGTACGCATTACTTATTTTCGCATTACTTACCTACTTTTGAAATCACTTGTCATTTTTGATACTTTATGATTAGAGTTTTGTACCTTGAAAATTACTTAAATACCAATGCACACGAGTAGCTTACGATATTTTTCAACACACTTGCGAGGAAAATGTAATAAGTACCTACAATAGCAGTTATTTAATATTTAATAATATAGGTATACTATTCGTCAATCCTAAGCGCTGGAACACATTGAAGAGGTGCGCCGCGCGGCGCACTGCACAATGTGGCAAAACTTGTTCCACGCCGAGCAGTTTGTATGCAAGTACATTGACAGGTGGCGAAATGCCCCACTGTGCAGCGCGCCGCGCGGCGCACTGCATGATGGGGCAAAACGCGCAATCCAAGCCCGGAATGTCAGTTTTTATGAATTTTGTCCACATTTTTTCAATTTGGCCCCATCGTGCAGTGTGCGGCGCGCTGTCAGCAGATGTCAACATGAGACGTCACACAGACTGTTTCTTTTTACCAACAGTTCGAATCTCTCCTCCTTATGTGACACAGTTTACACACATATATCTGTATTCTTCTTTTAGTACAGATTCAACGCGTATGAATGAAATAGGAATTCGACCTTGTCAAAGAAATTTTGACCGCTCATGCGTAAGCCCCGCCCCTTTTTGTGATTCTGCAACATTATCGTAGTTGTTTCGCTTTCGTGATCCTTTCGTCATTTTGTTCTTAGTTCCTCCCGAATAATAAATACGGCATGTTTTGTTCTAGAACACAAGTTTCTAAAAAGAAATGCTGGTACTCGTCGAGATCTACATTTCGGATGGCAGCTGTCAAACTTAAGACTAATAATCCTGTAACTTTTGGTCCTAGAACGAACTTAGTTCCTAAAGAAAAATGATAGTGCTCGACGAGATCTACATTTCGGATGACACCTGTCAAACTTAAAACTGTAATAACTCTGAAACGATCGCTCCTGGAACATTAGTTACTAAAGAGAAATGATAATGCTCATCAAGATCTACATTTCGGATGACAGCTGTAAATCTTAATACTGTGATGACTTTGAAGCGATCGCTCCTAGAACACTAGTTCCTGAAGAGAAATGATAGTGCTCGTCAAGATCTACATTTCGGATGACAGCTGTCAAATTTAAAACTGTAATAACTATAAAACTATTGGTCCTA
The DNA here is from genome assembly GCA_907269095.1 of Blastobasis adustella. Lineage (NCBI taxonomy): Eukaryota > Metazoa > Arthropoda > Insecta > Lepidoptera > Blastobasidae > Blastobasis > Blastobasis adustella. The sequence goes on from OU026132.1 coordinate 9,869,928, forward strand.
CAACACTAGTTCCTAAATATAAATGATAGTGGTTGTCGAGATCAACATTCATTGATACAACAAACAATGACACACATTCATTCGGTTACGCCTTTCTCCCGTAGGGATAGGCAGATATCACATTGTTCCACTTGCTACGGTCCTGACAAATCTCTGTGGATTCTTCATACTTATATAGACTGTTAACTTCACTACCCATCGTCGCTTTCCATCAGGTGAGTTGAGGTCAAATGCAAACCTATTGATAATAAAAAAAGCTTCCTTCCATGGCTTCCTCGTAGTCGGGTTAAAAGGAAAAGTTATCATAGTTTTCGAGGAAGACCAATCGAGGTGGTTCAATTTCTTTACATAGTGCTGGTGGTGGGCGTACAGGTTTGGCACCATAGTAAAAAATTATAGAAACTGTATGCTGTATCTGAAAATCGCATAATATTTTTCGGGCCGGCACTGAAAGTGTTTTAATCCACTTTCAGTGTATTAATAAATGATATCCTTTTCGTACGTTTCTCTTGGTTGCATTTGAGTCTTCAGATTTAAAAAATCTCTATTTTCTTTTTACGCCTGGGTGTGAACACACAGTCGAGAAGACATATGGTCAATAATTATGCGAGTCATTTCAAATAACGCGCGCAAAAGCATCGAAAAGGCCTCGTGCAAGCGTTGCCTAACTTAAAATCCCTCGTGCGAACCTTGCCTAATTTGAAAAACCAGAATAACACCACCGTTTCTTTGGTTGTCACCGTGACGTGGCACCGCGCGGCGCGCCGCGCAGTGCACTGCACCGCGCCAATGGAGTTCCGGCCTAATGTCGGTCGGTCATGCATTTAGCGGCGTTGTGGTGAATTGTTTTCAAACACATTTCTTGCATTTGCACCACATGTCATGAATGCGATAATGTAATAAAAAAGCACGCGTGTCTAGTAAGATACGTAGTTAGCCAAAAATAGGTAATAATAATATATAAGGGCCCCTTTATGAGCAAGTGTGTTGAAAAATATTATCTAATAATAAACAAATTATCTAAAAGATTGCACTCAGAATCAGTACTGGATTATGTATTTTAATAATATGTACACCAAACCTTAAAAAAATTAAACAAACGATAACAGCACACCTATTTTATACCTGTATAGATCAATTCACTAAAGCACTGTGTGCGAAATGTTACACTTCGTGAAAGTAGGTCAAGTTTAGACTACCTAGAGTCCTAGACATTGTACCTAAACTAATTCAAATGTATTATCGTAGACAACTGATACAAATATATCGGCGTGCGATATCGTCGCTGCTTCATACTTTCACAATACGAATCTACCGCAAGCCAACATACGACATTTACGTCTCTAGCGACCGCCAAAGAATTCGTATTTCGAAATAGAGCATCTCACTGCCGGGGCTAAATCAACATATCATTCACTATCGGCTTTATCATAAAAGTCTAAACAAATACTACGCACATACATGATACACACAATACGTAAGCCTGCACTGTCAAGCCACAACCAATTTCACTCCATATCGACTATCTTACCCAAAAACAACTGCCAAAACAATAAACAGCTGTGATTGACGTATCGAATCAACGTCGTAATCGCGTTTGCAGCCAATCATTGCATACCGGGTGGACAACAGAGGAGTCGACTTGCTGTAAAGCAGCGGAGGATCGAATTATCTCAGTCAGTGCCTGTTTGGTTCGTACCCACAACACACGCGAACGACGAGCAACGCAAGAATCGGAGCGAGTTGGAACCACTTAATCTACTTGCTTCTTGGAGTCGAACGGGTGAGTGACTTGCAACGTTCCAATGACCTTGTCTTACAAGCTACAGCTGTTGTCATGTGTGTCCGTTTTCCCGCTGGAAAGTGCGAATTGCACGCTTTCCAACGGTCACGCTGCAACGTGACCTTCCTTCTTACTCTAGCATGTGGGAGTGTAGTGCTTTGACCTGTGACATTGTCGGCCATATTGGCTAGGCCCATAACCTCTTATTTTGGGGGAGGTTAACAGCACTTTGTTAAATTACTAATATTAGACGGGCGGGCTGAAGGATGTAACGTGGTTGTGACATATTAAACTCGTATATTAAACACGTCAGATCTATCTCCATTGGCAATGGAAAGACCCCGTTCTTTGTTTACTATCGACATGTTTATTGTTTGTTTGCGAACAGTTGTTGTCCCGTCTGAACTTTCTATTGCATACCTCAGTAATAAAGGGTTATTATACGATGAAACACGTATCTAGAACCAACTGGTATGTATGTAATTCGCCGGCAACTTTGTTAAATTGAGAAACCGTGGCCGTTAACAAAATTGTATGAAACCGTATTCTTATTTATTTATTTTATAAATTTTGATTTAACAGTTTATTGTACACATGCATAAACTTCTTGTGTATACCGCTTTACGACAGTATTTATGAAGTTTTTTAGGAAGAATGTCTTAAATTTCTAAGTGGTCGACTCGGAAGTGGTATGGCAGTACTTACAGTTCTAGTTTTATTGACTAGTTTATCTTGAGAATCCACTTAAAGACGTTCCTACAATCGAATATTAACTGCTCGAATGATACTTTAACATAAGTGGGTAAACGTTTTGATAACCAAGGTTACTCCTTAACTACCTGCTTTATCATTGCACTCTTAGACAAAAACCTAGCACTCTATATACCTAAAATCACGACTCTTCCCGACCCAAATTAATTCCCAAAAAATACCAACAAAAACCTGGGGCCCTATTTTTGAATCGCTCATCTCGATTCGAACGGTTTTTAATTTTCATTTCCGGCATTAAAAGTTCTATATTTTTTAAATCACATTGGCAACTTCTAAAGAGTACGGTTAAACAATAGAGAAATTCAGCTGATGCTTAATTTCCCTATATTTTGACGCATGACAAAATATCGAATTTTTCATGCTGAAAATCAAAATTAAACTCCGTTCAAATCAAGGCGAGCGATTCAACAATAGAGCCCCTTGAACTCTTCTAATATACCGAAGCACCGTATGATCCAATGACCGTTCAGAGTGGGTACTCTTGTGTTTTATACTACCAGTGGGATAGATGATGTAACCGTACCGGGAACGCGCTCAGCTGACTGCGACCTCTCGCGCCCTCAAAGCGATACACAGACAGCGCTATCGTTTCTTTCCACTGAATCCTCCTCTCTGTTTACAAAAGGCACGGCCCGTTTTTAGCTGTGTCGTCATCTTGGTGTCAATCTTGATTGTAGTCACGCGCGTGAGGACCGGGGTCCACCTTGACCATGTATTCGGCGTATCAGGTAGATAATTAACGGGTGACTGCCATCTGACCTCCGTGAACCTGTTAATTGGAGAACCTGACCAAATTAGATTATGTCTTACTCAGTCGCCTGAATGTGCAGGTTTCCTCACACTTGTTCTTTCACCGTAGAGCATCATTGGTTAGTGTTCAAATATGGTCAACGTGTTTTTGTCTTAGGCAACTCCTAAGTATTTGGGCATCGGATTTAGGCGATTCCTATGTTTAGTGAAAAGGGACATACCTGTATGAATTTCTCTACAAAAGGAACAGGCACGGCTGCCTTTAGTCGTAGTTTAGTTTAGTTAGTTTAACCATTAGTTATTAAACTAGTCGCTAGTATTACAATAAAAACAAAACACTTTTACTAAAACACCTATTATGATTTCATTTCAATAATCTTTAATGACTTAAGAAAAATACTATCACACAACAAGACAATTTCATCGTTTTTACGAGATGGAACAGAACAAAGCTAGTGGTATGTGGGACATTTCCGCGGGAAGGGAACAAAGTAAATGGTCAATTAATATTGACCGACCTGCCCCGGCTTCGCACGGATAGTAACCTAAATGAATTAAACACCGAAACCTTCCTCATGAATAATAAATAAATATACTTGGAAAATTCACACAGCGCCATCTAGCCCCCAAGTAAGCAAAGCTTGTGTTATGGGTGCCAGATAACTGATTAACTTCTTATATACTTTTAAATATATACTTATTATACATAAACTCCCAGATCCGTAACAGAAATTAAAATTCATCATTTCAATTTCTGCTCGGCTGGATATTGAACTCGGGACCTTTGCGTAGCAGACATTTATCCAAGTGAACCACTCAGGTCGTCGTTCACCTCACTTCTCAATCATTCTGTCAAATTCTTTGTAAATTGTGCAGAGGACAATTATGGACTGTGTTCATCGTATCAGCCGAAAAACGCCCACTGCTAGGCATACCTCTCCCAGAGATCTCCACAAAGACCGGGCCTGTGCCTTCCGCATCCAGCTGGTACCTGCAATCTTTACCAGGTCGTCGGTCCACCTTGTTGGAGGCCTACCCACACTGCGTCGTGGTCGTGGGCTGTGATGATGAAACGAAATTACAAAATACGAGGTGCTCTTTCAACGTATTCACGTTGTAGTATCTTTCTCACAATACGCCCTATCTAAATATTATCAGCGAGAACCGTACAAAAGTCCGTGTAATAAACTTTACACCGTGGATTAATTGTCTGTGACTGCTGATGGACTTTGTTCAATCGCGACTTCTGCTAGGTTTCACTTTCCTGCACACACCTTCTTCCTTTCACAAGAAGACCTGCTCCACTTCATCAGGGGCTCTATTTCTGAACCGCCCGTCTCGAATCGACCGATTTTTGGCATGTTAATTTCAATATTTTAATTACATTTGTCAACCCGAAAGTAAACGGTTCCAAAATAGAGTTAATCAGCGTCTTGCATCAAAATCTATGAACTCCGAAACAACTGGATCAATTTTTATAACAATTTCAGGCAATATTCCAATTAGCTTAGTGGCCGTCGAGCTCTGTTGAGTGTCGAAGTGGTGCGACTCGTAAGCGAGAGGTGCCGGGTTAGAATCAAAGTACTGCCATGTACCAAATGAGTCTTTTATTAGTTGAACACTAACCGATGCTCTTATGGTAAGATAAAACATTGTGATGAAACCTGCAAATTCAGGCAACTGAATTTGTAACCATGATCCAATATGGTCAGGTTCTCCTGGTAGCAGGCTCACGGAGGTGAGATGGTAGTCGCTCCACTGTAATGACCTAATCGCCAAATCCTGGATCATGGTCAAGGCGGACCCCGGACCCTCGTTCTCGAGAGCACAACCGGGACATTTACATCAAGATGATTATCCGTAGGTAGGCCCAACTTATCAAGCAACATAGATCAGGACATCATTTAATTTCCCGTCAGACTCGAACCCGGAACATGCCAAATGTCGGTTTTGTAAATGTCGCATAAGAATAAATTGTGCGCACAAATATCAGGGTAATTTAAACCATATCTGTAGAAATTAATACCTATGCACATATTTTAATGAAGGTCGAGTGGTGTACGGTAAATACCATTCCATTCTATTTATAACAGTATGTACAAACTTTGCTTAGTTTGGGGCGAGATGGCGCTATGTCTATTTGTTCTAGAATACATATTATTTCCATCCATCCTACAATACAAGCTTGGAAGCAAAGCTTGGTGCATCGGCAAAACCCTTCACCGATTTGGGGTAGACTCAAGTCCAGCAGCGTAGTTATGATAACGATGAACGTTTCATTTGAATATGAATTTTAAAGTATGTTCCGGGTTTCCTTTGTTTATGAGTAGCTTGATATTTCGACGCATTTGCATGCATCATTCGTCGAAATATCAGGGCTACTCGTAAACAAAGGTATGTGGTAGGAAACCCGGAACAAACATTTAAAATGTGTGATAATAACCACTATAGTTTGAAACATTATGAATATGAATTATTTTCTTTTATTAACAGATTTAATGTTATACTATGTTAATATTACTATTTAATACCTACTATTTGTTACTCCGTGGAAACGTGGTGGGTGGGTCCAGCGACGCGAGCGAAGTTTACAAAACGATTTAAGAAATGTCACGGTGTCAATGAGGAAAGAAATTCCCTTTTAAGAATAAAAAGGAGTTTTGTTTAATTTCCACTTACCAACAGCTCGACGTAATTTTTTCTCCATCTAAATATATCATCTAGGTTTCGTATCAACCTGGTCCCAGGTACCCTACTAGCTGGAAACGGACAGCCCAAAATCGGCCTTTTGTGGAACTCTTTGGGGAGGTCTATGTCCAGCAGTATGCTTCTTTCGACTGACATGATGATGATGAGTTTCACATGTGTTCCCTATTTTCTGAGGAAAAACTTGTCGAAGGATTTGCCAGAAGTTCTTGAGTCAGTTTGGATAGCTGTGGTATTTAAATTAAACTTTGAAAGTGAGATGATACTATTAATCATCATCATATCGGCCGGAAGACGCCCATTGCGGGCATTGATGTCCCCCAAACGCCGGTCATGTGCCTTCCGCATCCAGCCGGTACCTGTGACCTTTACCAGGCCGTGTGTCCGTCTTGCGGGAGGACTTGCTGTCTTCTTGATGTTAGTAGGCAAAACTTGGTGCTATTCTGCATCGATTGCATCCAAACATTGAACTTTACTACTTACTTACTACTTTCTACTACTACTAATTACTTTACTTACTTTTGACGTCCTGAGTGGTTCAGTTGGTTGACATTCCGGATTCCCGGCCGAGCAGAAATTGAAATGATGAATTTTATTTTTGAGTCTGGGTGTAGAATGTATAATATGTATGTATTTAATAAAAAGTATAAACGTAATTTTTCAGTTAGCTAATACCCATAACGCAAGCTTTGCATACTTTGGGGCTAGGTAGCGCTTTGTGAATTTGATCAAGCATATTTATTTATTCCTTATTTACTAATAGAATGGTAATGTGTAACGCTTATCTTAAATAAGGGCGCAAACACGCCTGCTTTGCATACCAAAGGTAAATGGAATTTTCTGTCCCCAAGTTTATCAACTTGGTAGAGGCCATTCTTAACTTAAGTGATAACTTTAGAAACGAAATTCTTTGTGGTGTGACCTCTTAAGAACAATATAACCGAAACTTTTTTGGTTATTTTAAGGAGGTAGGTAATTAATATAGCGGGTGATAGCCACTAATAACCTACCTAACTTTTTTTTAATTTATACATATCATCATCACAGTCCATAAAAGTCCACTGCATAGGGCCTCTCCCATGAAAGGAGAGATTATTGCCATAATCTCCATGCTTGGCAGGCGGGTTGGATATCGCAGTATTACAAATATAACAATGGATAATGCTGCTGCCCATTTTCCAGCCTACGGACACTCTGGATCTTTTGCCTCGAAAACATTATTCGCTTTGTACGACACCCACGAGTGCAAGGGGTTGGTGCTATTCTACACTGTCGGATACCACACGGCCAACGTAATATTCGTAACATTTTGATATAAACTAGCTGCTGCGTGCTGCTTCGTTCGGCGTTTTTCCACTTTTTTCTCAGCTGCTTTTGTGCTCTAGTTTCTAGGGATCACTTATGCGGTAAAATGATTTTGAAAACATGTACGGAACTCATTTCGATTCATATCTACATCGCAAATAGGTAGTTTTTCCCTGACTCAAAATTCTACTTATGAGTACCTACTCAAATCAAATGTCGCCACAAAATAAATACTTAAGTATACGATAATAACATACAGTTACATAAACTTTCACATTTATAAAAAGTTGTAGTAAGGATATCAATTCATAGCATACATCAGCCCTAACCCTTTGGTTTCCATGCTTTTACAAGTATTCCCAACGGATACGTAAGAAAGAAAAGAAACTGAGAAATTCGCAGAGATTGACATCAATTTGGTCTTATTGAAACAAAGAAAGGGGATTTTTTATTATTATTTGCAGCAAATGAAGATAAGATTTCAATTTCAAGGTTTCCTGTTCCGATAGGCAGCCTTTTATCTATAAGAGTAGCCGCTTACGTCCCCGGTATCTAAATATTGTATCTACATCTATTTGCCCCACTCATTATATCATTTCATTGCCATATGTGTACCTATTTAGGTAATTCTGTTTTTGTCATATCAACCGCAAAGATATCTGCCGACTTTTTTTAAGTAGAAAATTACTTTACTTAAGTAATTTTTTTATGCTTCTCAGTGACAAACGAGAAGATAGTCCATCTGGAGCACTATTTGAGAATCAATCAATTTGGATTTTCGGCATGAAAAACTATATATTGTGATGCATGGTGCTGATTTTCCCTATTTCTGAACCATACTCTTTCGGTGTTGTCAAAGTGATTTAAAAAATATAGAATTTTTCATGCCGAAAATCAAGATTGAAACCGTCCGAATGGAGGCGGGCGATTAAAAAATAGCGCCTGATGGTAAGTGCTAACTGTCGCCCATATAACATATACAATTCATACGTACCACTCCCACGTCATAGTCAATTACTTACATATGTCTGTACTTACATAAACGTAAATATTATTTCATTTTCATCCTTCTACTCCTCATACTGCTCATACTACGTCACAAAATGTATGGAATAATACAATTACAGATCATATACCACCCGCTCAGAACAGACACTGTGTCACGTCCCAGTATTATTCCTACGTTACGAAAATCAACAAGATACCTAGTCTGTTATCGGTAAGCGAAGTCATTGTTATTGAAGCTTGATAACTTGGAGGTGTGACCACTGATACCGTCCGAATGACAGAAATAGATCAATGCTAGGTGACGTTGCCACTCGCCGTCGGCCGCCGGCTTGCGCACACGCCTCTGCTGATTATTCCAATTGTAGATCATTCAATGTAAGACGTTGACGTACCTAGTTCTTATTATAACTATATATTATAGATTTACGGTACGGTTTTGTTATACCCAAATTGATTTAAAAGTTTTCGATTTTGATTCTTGACGATACGCACTTTTCTGATTCATCCCGAAAGTTATTTACCTTGATTTAAGATGATTAGGTATCTTGCTTTTCTTGTTTAATAAATGTATTGAAATTGTAATAGTAACCAGGAATGGGTGGCCAAAAGGAATGACCCTAGATTGTGTGCGCATTGGTCACTCTTGCTTGCCTGTCTGCTGCAGTTCGGAGAGACGGTTCGATTCCCACCCGGGCAGAAACGATCTGGAACTTTATGTGTTTCTGTTAAGTATCTCTATGGCGCGCACGCACGGCAATATTATTGAGTGGATCTGTATGAATCTTTATTTATTTGATGGAAGATGTTTACAAGTTTTAATTTTCTTTCTTTCAATGGATGTTTGTGATCTTATCATGAACGGTTCGGCGTATTTCTGATAAACTATCGCGCCTTCAAGTAGCTAAACGTCCGCTCTGATACATCGGACTTTACCCATTTTATAATCACATCCTTTTCGAAAGTACCAGGATTAAGGACCGTTTGTTATTAAAATAGGTGCAAAGTCTGTGATAATTTTTAGGGATTAGCAGTTTATTATTATTACCAATTATTTATATACGGGATTAGTGGTGGCAGTAGCTGATTTGAACTATCAGTGTTTTGTTTTTTCAATACAAAATAAATAGGATGAATCAGAGCGGCTTGGCTCGCTTTGTGTTCTTTACCGTCTGTATTATTAACCCCCTACAAAAACGAGGGGTGTTATAAGTTTGTCGTGTGTCTCTGTGTATCTGTGGCTTTGTGTATCTGTCCTCATCAGAATGCGGTTTTCTCGGTTTAAAAGACAGTTTAAACGAGATAGTTCTTAGCTCATTAAAATCGGTTGTATAGTTTAAAACATATTTAAGTTTAAGCAAACTTGATCGGGGGTTATCCGACTTTTTCTGTCAGTTATGTTGCGGGGAAAGTTCCGAGGAATTGTTTAGTTTGGTGTCACCGTCACTTTTTCGCGACCGCTTCCTCCCTCCCGCCTTTTTTCATCCATTATATTTGGATGCCTGACGCCCTCAAAAATCAAGTTAAGATAAGTGATTTATTTTGTTTTCTGTGAGCCTAACTAACGTACAAGTCCCTTCCTGTCTTTCCTTTCTTTCGTTCTTCTTTAAAATGCACCACTAAGTCTGTCACTGCATAGGTTGCAGAAGTCTTTGACGGTGGTGCCTACTTTTCATATTTATTGTTATTTTGTGATTCATAACACAGAATTATGGTAACAAACGAGCAGAAAGCTAGGGTTGCCAGCTTATTTTTCGGATTTTGTACTTGGCCATAAAATGTAGAAGTGCGGCAATTCTTAATACAATACTAGGCGGACACCTAAAACAGTAGGGTACGACATTATATAGCAGGGTTGGTAACGAAGACAGCCCTCTTGCTGGTATGCATCATTTTGCATTGAATACTAATCCCGGTTGTGCTCTAGCGCGCGAAAACCCGGGGTCGCCCTTGACCATGATCCAGGATTTTAAAGCTCAGGTAATTACAGTGGAGCGACTGGCATCTGGCCTCCATGGCCCTGTTAACAGGAAACCTTTAGATTAGACCGTGGTTACACATTCAGTCGCCTGAAAGTGCAGGATTCTTCATGATTTTTTTACTCACCTTAAGAGCATCGGACGAATGTACATAACTCACAAACAGTCTTTGGCGGAACACAAAAATACTCATTTAATTACAATTATCAACTCAAAATGTAGGGGCGGGGAGGGGGAGGGAAAGAGGAAGACTTATAATTTTCAAGTGTCTGGCTGTCTCTGTATCTGTGTACTCTCATTACATCTGTGATATCGTATAGGAATGTACTTACGTCTGTGGTATTCATAAATCGCAACTCATGAACCGATGAATCCATCAATGTGTTGTTTATTTGAAAGATCAGTTCAATATTTATCTTTCTTAGCCTTATCGGAGAATCGGTTCAACTTAAATGTTCAAGAATATGTAGGTAGAATTTGTCTGAGATTTTCCTACATATGTCATCAGAGCTAGTCATTACTGTCATCACACTTGATGAGTTACGCAGCAACACGAACCGAAGCCGTGTTGCTCAAGATCTACGCTACATGACTCCTCATCATCATTATCATCCGAGCGGTCAATCCCGGCTACTGCCAGGGTCCGCTTTCCTGCTTTGTTTTCTCCACTTTGCCCGGTCTTCGGCATCCTCACGTCGTAAGCCGTTGGATCTCGCGTCCGACTCGGCGATGTCAATCCATCGCCTCTTAGGTCTCCCGCGGGACCGCTTTCCTGATACAGGCAGGTTTAGACACGTATTTCCCACGTATCCCTGGGGCTTACGCTACATGACCATGACCCTCTAATTTCTTAATACTTAAGTAGAAATGTTATCTGAAAATCAATTTCAATTCTATTCTATTTCTTTATTGCTTTCATGTTGTACAATAGATTTTAAAAATAGAGTAGGCATGCGCAACAAGGACCCTGTAAGCCCGGCACATGCAATATTACAAGTTTCTAACTTAAGTGTAGTAAATAATCACGAAAGTCTATAAGTACCTAACTACATAAAAAATATTTAACAAAATTAAAAATAATAATAATAACAATTTTTTATTTCAGAGCTTAGTAATAACATTAAACTGTAAGAAAACTAATATTTTTAGTACTACTTACTACTACTAATAAGTATTTACCTACATTACACAAAACAAAAATAAACAATATAAGAACTAAAAGTAGATAGCTTACAAAGAAACAGCAAGTTTACGTAGAAACAGCCTATTGACTCTAATACTTGCGATAAAGAAACAGTTGTTATGTTGTCAACGATATCTTCTAATTGCACCAAATTATTTCAAAACAAAATCCTATATGTTTTTGGCAAGTACCTACTGTAATATAATCGATTTGAATCGATACGGCTAATTTCATCAACGATAAGCCACAACCACAAATCTATACACATTATAAAACAGTAAAAAAGGTGTGTCTGTACATTGAATACATTTGCAAAACAAAATTTAGGGCGATGAAGAAATAGTACCTAGTAGAATAATAATTTTTAAAAGTTTTTGCTGACTATTTGTCTGTTTCTACAAGCTTTACTGCGGAACTACTGGACGGATTTGATTGAAACTTCTTTTGTTGGGTAGCTATTAAGCCTGGGCAATATATAGGGTATAATTGATTTTGGAAACTGGGGCACCTGATGTAAAACCATAATAAACCAGCTAAACTATAAGAAATATGGAAATGGCGCCGAATGGATTTTGGGTGATTCGGTTGGGTAGAACTAGAGATTCCGTAGTACTGGTTTCATACATTTGGGAGATCATTTTAAATGGTCGCTCGGGAAAAAGATAAAATGCCCTAAAAACTATTTCTACGCAGACGAAGCCTCTAGCTTATAAATAATTAAAGAACTAAAAGCGCTTACAAAGAAAGAGCAAGTAGAAACAGTTTATTGACTCTATCTAATGATAATCTTGTGATAAAGAAACAGTTGTTTTGTTGTCAGCAATATCTTCAAATTGCACCACATTATTTCAAAATAAAATCCTATGGAGTGTCGGTGGCCGAGTGGTTAAGGTATCCGACTCGTAAGCGAGAGGTACTGGGTTCGAATCCCACTGCGGCCATGTACCAATGACTCTTTTCTGAGTTAAGTACAATAGTTGAATACTAACCGATGCTCTTACGCTGAGGGAAAACATCGTGATGAACCCTGCACATTCAGGCGACTGAATGTGTAACCATGATCCAATGGCAGATGGCAGTCGCTCATCGCCATCTGGCCTCCATGACCAGATTGGATCAGGTAATCCTGGATCATGGTCAAGGCAGACCCCGGGCCCTCGTTCGCGAGAGCGCAACCGGGACATTAACGCCAAGATGATTATATTTTATATCTCACGTATGTTTTTGGTAAATACCTAATGTAATACCAATCGATTTAAATCGATACGGCAAATTTCATTATCAACAAGCCAAAAATAAACCCAGTATGTAATAAACCCAGTAGGTACAGCTGCAGGTGTTAATTAAATTTTGTTTCAGTTATTTTGAAAAACAGACGTAAAATCGATTGTACATAATATTTAACATAGCGAAATTGCAGGCATGAGGCATTTCATTTTAGTCCTAACAGTGACAACGCACGCGGTTCTGCATTTTTGTTACCTGCAACCTAAATGTATGAATTGTAGATGTTATGGGCGATAGTTACCACTTACCATCAGATGAGCTGTCTGCTCGTTTGTCACTGAATAGCATAAAAAAAATAAACAGTATTCTGTGCAAAATATTATGTTGAATGACCACAAATACCTTTCAGTTTTCAGTTAGGAAAACCTTCCTTGTATTGATCTGATCTCTGACCTCCAACACACTCCTCTCTCGGATCTCTGACGTAAACAACGTTGCAACTTAAAACTATGTTACAAAATATACTACTTACCGCCAGGATATGCTAGCACCTAAATTGTAGGCTATTAAAGTAGGCAATTCTAAGGATAAACGCTTCGCTATGCAGGTGGTTGTTAGCTGCGAAATGCTTTTCAAAATACCTAGAAGCATTTCTAACAGAAGTCAAAAGTTATCACGACCTGAGAGGTTCAGTTGGTTAGCCAGTCTGCCACGCAGAGGTCCAGGGTTCGATTCCCGGACCGGCAGAAATTGAAGTAATGAATTTTAATTTCTGTTACGGGCCTGGGTATTATATGTACCTTGTGTTTAGAAAATATATAAATAGTTTATTAGTTTTCTGGCACTTAAACACAAGCTTTGCTTTGCACTTTGAACGGTATAATCAGCCTCACTATTGTATTTCCATGCTTTCACAGCCGGGTCAGAAAATACACCATAAACTGCCATAGGTACAACCGCTTCCTGTTACTAGAGCTTCTATTCTTTTCATTCGAGGTTGATGATATAGGACCATAAAATGTCACACAGAAGAGTAACCATTTATAAATGGGCAAGTTCGACAGTTCTAAACAGGTAAGGCTAGAGGGTTTTATGACGTGTGCTGCGTTGAGCCGGACCCGCGCGCATGAGTCTGCTCCGGGCGGTGTATTCTAATCCACAAAGGATTTTAGTACCCATGTGGCGCGGTGCCTGAAATGCCAGCTATTAAGTGCTCACATTGGACGCCCGCGCGCGGGTCCTGCTCAACGCAGCATCCGCTAGCATCCGATCCGTAATCGACTCTTTCTGAAACGCCTAATTCCGAGACCGTGAGCAAAGCCTCCAGTCTTTGAAAATTGTCCTAATTTAAATTAGAATTACTAGATTGAGCACAACTAGAAAAATCGTTCTCAAGATCAACCAAGATAACGTTCTTGTAGGCGGTGCAACATCTTTCTTTTTAATGTAATATGGCAGACAAACATGCATGCGGGCCGCAGTTTTCTTCCCTTATAAAGCTCATACCATACCTATTTAAAATCTATGGTGACACTAAAATATACGATGGAAAGTGGTCACCGCCGCCTATGGACATCAGCAACACCAGGGGCGCTACCAATGCGTTGCTCTTGAATTCGACATAATCTCTACCCACAAATCTGTATGTCACTGAAAACGATCTACCTACGCCATTACTTTGAATGATTGTCGAAGATCGTTGAGTATAACTTTTTTTTTGCAACAATAGATTTTTTTGGCTAGACATAATATCGAATTAAAGGTGTCGCATCGCGAGAACAGACCCCCAGAGACAGCCTAAACCACATAAACAATCAGATAAGCACCACACACCATCCGATGCGCCCCGCCCCGTTGCCGTATCAGTACTTAGTAATAAAGTAATGCATAACATGTTTTTGCACGGTTTCGTAAATAATTCTTTATCTGTTTATTGCTAAGTAAGACAAGACATAGAACGATAGTTTCAGTGACCTCACATGCTTATCTTTTACGTGACACGTGGTGGGTACATATCGTAACAAGTTTTCATCTGCTGCATTTGAGGAACTCGTCATCGTCATTGGTATTATCCAATCTGGTCAGGCTCCCCTGGTAACAAGGTCACGGAGGTCAGATGGCAGTCGCTCCACTGTAATCACTTGATCTGCCAAATCCTAGATCATGGTCAAGGCGTCTCCGGGCCCTCGTGCGCGAGAGCACAACCGGGACATTAACGCCAAGATGATTATTTTTATTTTTATTTTATCATCATCATTGGTATTAAACATCTATTGTAGATGATTTAAACAGCGTCATCGTTAGGGGTTTGTGTACGGCACTTTCTCTGATGGTTGTGGAGCCCAACACGGGAAAGACAGATTCGGTTACACAGTAAGCAGACATAAGAATTCGCCCTGGATTTTTCAGCGCTTTCGTGCCGTTTCGCGCGTCTGTCTTTAAGCTAGATCTTGAAGCCAGGCATGGTCGTGTATGGTCTCACCGTCAGTGATAGTCTTCCGCCAAACGGGGCGGTCCCAGCTATTCCAATCGATGTCAAATGAGACCATGACTCGCTTGATGCTGTCTTGTAGCGAATTTTGGGGCCACCGGAATCGAGTAGTCCTAAGAAAGTTAGTAAGGCTAGATGTATGTTTGAATGTTTGTTACTCCTTCACGCAAAAACTATTAAACGGATTTTGATGAAATTTGGCAGCAATATAGCTTATAGCTCGAAATTCAATGAAGTTCCCGCGGGAACCCGGAACATCGAAAAACCAAAGTACCGCGACTAGCAAAAGCTAGTTTCGTAGTTTTTAACAACGTCCACACTCTAAAATGTGTAGTGTAGACATCTACAAAGTAATTAGATTTAGTATACAATTCGTCAAGTCTGATGATAGTTCCAATTGGTCAAGCGTGATTTTAGCGATGCGCCGAACCAACGCACATGCCCCATGATGATGATCTAATTTTAAATTACCCTTTTTAACTCGCCACAAAATAGAGGGATGTTAGTTTGACTCTGTGTCTCTGTTATATGTGTATCTCTGTGGGATCGTAGCTCCCGAACGAATGGACCGATTTCGATGCGATTTTTTTTATATTTGTAAGCCAGTCTAATCGAGATGGTTCTTAACCTTATTTAATTAAAAACGGTTCAGTGGTTTTTGAAATATTTGAGTAGGTATGTAAACTAGATCGGTGGTTTTCCGATGTTTTTCGGTCGGTTATTATCTGTTTGTCTGTGGGTGCAATGTCTTTACGGTTGTGGTCAAAGTTCATGCAGCTTTAGGCTTAGGCTTCTAAACATAGTATCGGTGAAAAAGTCAAAGAGCGTCGGTGGTCGAGCTATTACAATATCCGACACGTAAGCCAGAGGTCCCGGGTTCGAATACCGCTTTCGGCCATGTAGCAATGACTGTTGTCTGAGTTATGTACATTAGTTGAATACTAACCGATGCTCTAACGGCGAGGAAAAACATCGTGATGAAACCTGCACATTCAGGTGACTGGATGTGTAACCATGATCCAATCTGGTCAGGTTCCCCTGGTCATGGAGGTCAGATGGCAGTCGCTCCACTGTAATTACCTGACCTGCCAAATCCTGGACAATGGTCAAGGCGGACCCCGGGCCCTCGTGCGCGAGAGCACTACCGGTGCATTAACGCCAAGATGCCTACTTAGGCTTCTAAACATAGTATAAAACAAAGTCGTTTAAATCTTTTAAACTACACAACGGATTTCAACGGCTTATAAGCAAGAAGAAAAGGGTAGGTAGGGGTCAAGAAGTTGTACGCGACCGAAGTCGCGCTGGGTCCACCAGTATTTTATATACCGCTATTTGCCTTGTTTGTCGCGCAAACAAGCATATAATGCTGGTATGATGTCGTATACAGAGAACCTAACTAGGTACCCAGGTACTGTATTCTTCACTGATTTTTTTTATGCTACGCAGAAACAAACCGCTTACAGTAGACAGCCCATCTGATGGTAAGCGGTACCTGTCGCCCATACCATCTACGATGCATACGTTCAGGTTGCAGGCAACAAAAATGCAGAACCGCAGGTGCGTTGTTACTGTAAGAACTAAGATGAAATGCCTCATGCCTGTAATTGCGCTGGCTACCTTATATTTTTATCTGGGGCGCTAATCTCGATTCCGTTATTAATAAAATGTCTGCTAAATTTAATTTCACTCCGCAAATACTCTCCCAAATCTAATTACGATGGGAAAAACGAAAAAGAAATTAAGAATTATTAACTGTGTTTGTTATAAGCCAGCTGTCTATTTACTTCCTATTCTTTGATACTAATAATTGGTTTTGAAATAGGCTATGAATGGACACGTGCGTAGCTTTATTATTTAGTAAACTAGCTTTTGCCCGCGACTTCGTCCGCGTAGAAATAGATTTTAGGGCAGTTTATCTTTTTCTCGACTGTCCATTTTAAATGACCTTCCTAATGTATGAAAGCTATTACTACGTAGAGGTCAAACTGTATCTCTAGTTCTACTCAACCGAATTAGATAAAACATGGCCTAGATATTAAGTTTGACCCTAAACTAGCAAACTGTGAAAACCCCATCAAAATCCATTCGGTATTTCTTGTAGTTTAGCTGGTCTATCATGGTTCGACATCAGGGTTTCCAGCCTCCAAAATCAATTATACCCTATATGTTGCCCAGGCTTATTAGCTACACAACAAACAAGTTTCATTCAAATCGGTCTAGTAGTTCAGAAGAATAAAAATGGTTGCCCATATAGGTGTGTGCGTGCTTTGACACTGTCACTTTCGTGACAGCATGGTACAAAATCTCAAAGGTTAAAATGCAATAGGGTTCATTTTTGTATTACTTATTTTATGTTACGCGTCGATCCGCTTTTCAAAAGCGTACCTTACTTTACGAGCAATACGTTCAACTTTGATTTGCTCTTAAGCTTTTTGCTTCTGAATTTAGCTAAATGGTTAATAAGGGCGGTTTGTACCAAAATTCTTAAACGAACCTGGTACTGAACCAAAAACTACATCCAAAAATAGCTTTAAATGCCAAACTTAAACGTGTTTAAGAATTCGGTGCAAGCGGGGCAAAGTACCTTAACACAATGCAAATTATTTTTATTCGAAACAGCATCGCACACCGTCTCTCGCCGGCCGAACCGGTTCTTCGCTCAAGCCTTATACAGGGCGCCCTCATACAACCTCATTGATTTGTGAATTTAAATAAATAAATAATCGTGGACAGATTCACACAGCGCCATCTAGCCCCAAACTAAGCAAAGCTTGTGCTATGGGTGCTAGATTACTGGTATACTACTTAAATACCTTTTTTTAAGTACATACTTATTAGGTATTCATAGAACACACAGACCCGTAACAGAAATTAATATTTATCATTTCAATTTCTGCCCGGCCGGGAATCGAACCCGGGACCTCTTGCGTGGCAGACCGGCCAGGATGTTGACCACTGAGCCACAATATAGAAGTCAGTATATAGAAGTCTTTGTCCTACCTACATAAACTGTTTTATATTTTGTACGAAAGAAAATGTTGTGTGACCAGCAGATTTCTATATACCTACTAATGTATATAAATCTACATATAAATCCATATATAAATAAATGGTGAGCAGATATTTTATTGAACTCACATTTATTCTACACCAGCTTTTGCCCGCGACTTCGTCGGCGTGAAATTCGTTTTAGGGCAGTTTATCTTTGTTGACCATTTTAAATGACCTCCCTAATGAATGAAAGATGTACTATCTTTCATTCATTAGGGAGGTCAAGGTGTATCTCAGGTTCTACCCAACCGAATTAGATGAAACATGGCCTAGATTCTAAGTTGGACCCAAAACTACCAAACTGTGAAAACCCTATCAAACCCAAGTTTTTCCGGCAGATCGAGCACAGTGGCTAGGCAATGTGACACATTGGGTGATTGTTGAAATCCTTTTTGACTACTATACCTAACTAAATTCTTTTATATTTGTTACAGGCTTTAAACTGGATTGAATCGTCGAGATCAACTGTGAAAAAATGGTGTTCTTCGTGACAAGGGTTACAAAAAGGTAAGTACCTAATCTTAAACTACCCACTAAAACGCGAAAACCGTGTAACTCTCGGTTTTGAGGCCTCCTATTGGTCGAGCGACGTGCGTCGTGGGAGCCTGGCCGCTTGACCGTTGCCAATTAGGACAGCGCCTTAGGAACAGGCATAGTACCATTAACCTCCATCCGTAGATAAGATAATGAGTATGGGTAGCAATGTACTATGTTGGTTTTTTACCTAACTGCGATCTCCAACCGTCCTGCCAAGCATGGATGTTATGGCAAAGCCCTCCACTGATGTGGAGGAGGCTCAAGTACAGCAGTAGACTCTGATGAGCAACTGGTGTGATGTGATAGATGCGAAAATATTATGTCTGTTAGTCGTTATATTATGTCTGGTACCCCAACGTACACTGGCCCCAATTGGTGGCAAGAGTCAAAGTAGCCGCTTGTCATGGCTCGGCCATATTATGCGGAGGGATGAAAATCATATCACCAAAAAAGTATTGAATATGAATGTGGATGGATTAGATACACAGGAAGGCGAAGACCAAAAAAAAAGTGGATGTATTGTGTGATGAGGGATATAAGTGAGCGAGAGGTCAGGTTAGGTTAGGAAAAAAACATACTATATCGACACCAAATGAAAGGATAAGGGCAAATGATAGGTTTGTTATGTTTTCAAACCCCTGGTCTCCCAGACTTCATTTTACTGTATTCAGCGAACATTGCAGACATACTAACAAGTAGAAATATATTAGAGACAGATGTTTGATCAACAATATACATTTCTATTCTTTAGCGTAAACCAGAGTTTGTTGTAAAATTCCGATGGTCTATGTTAAGACCAACAAACGGCGTCTTGTTTAAAAATTTAAACAACGAATGTTTAATAATACGTTTGCAATTGTTTTCAGAACCTTTCATTTG
Source organism: Blastobasis adustella (assembly GCA_907269095.1). Taxonomy (NCBI): domain Eukaryota; kingdom Metazoa; phylum Arthropoda; class Insecta; order Lepidoptera; family Blastobasidae; genus Blastobasis; species Blastobasis adustella. Next base: position 9,889,595 of record OU026132.1, read on the forward strand.
ACCTTCAGTTGTAAATTGCGATTAATTTTCCTTTCTATATGCTGCTTTTTATATTAACAGTCGTTCTTTGTACCTCCTTGTGTTTATTGGCAATGCTGGCCTATACACTGTATAAGGACAATACAGTGTGAATAAAGCTAGCAGTTGGAAAGAAAGCATCTAGTATGTGTTACAACAGACGTTATGCCGACCCCACCCCAGATGGTCCATCGTAACTATCAACATAGCATAAAATTATTTCATTTTTTTTTCTTCAAGAGAGAAAAATCCAATTGAAAACCGTTCCACTCGAGGCAAGCGATTCTTCACGATTTGTCTCAAAGTATAAGCAATTTCGGTGTCTATTCCAAGGACAGAAAGCTAATTTTATTATTCCTAAACAAACGCGCAGCGCCCGCATAGTCCCCAGCCATCGTGCTGCACCCGAATCGGCCTCGAAGTAAGCACTCGATGAACTAATTTCTCCCTTTATTACACTCAGTAGCTAAGTAAATATTATGATCTTAAACTCCATAATGATGTAATAAATGTTTCTCGCAACATCAGCCTGTGTATGCCAATTACAGCGAGCCAAAGGCGACGCGATAGCGAGGGGCTCGGCCGCACACCCCCCGTTTCATCAGAAATACTTGCTTATCGTGCTCCGTAAACACACTTACAATTTGTTATTATATAAAGTCATGTAGTCATGTAGCTTCTTATCTAGTATTGGAACTTTGCTGTAGTAACGAAGGTTTCAATTTAAATCATGTTCATGTACTATCTTTGCTATTGTTGTATTTCAATTCGAGTAGGTACTATCTTTGCTATTGTTATAAATGTGATAGATCGAGGTACCTACGAGTATGTCATTGTTTAAGATTATAGATATGGCTACAAAATTTTGTTGCTAAGTTATGTACTGTATATAGCAGGAAAATCATATCATCATACACTATATCATCCACTTTGGCAAAGTTTATTGGTAATTACACCAATTTACCATTGTGCGGCATGCGTAACTGTCGCTTTTTCCACTGTAATTTATCAAATAGAAATAGAAATAGAAAACATTTATTCACATGATATAAACACCACAATAATTTGAAACGTACAGAATAAAGACAAAAGGCACAGAAAAAATTATTAGGTCGGTTAGGTGCGAAAGTACAGAAGATAGCATCTCACCCCACGGGTGGTTTAGACTTGGACAGTCTCCGGTCTGTACGCGCATCCATCCACATAGTTAGGAATATGGCCTCATTTTATTGTATAGGTAGGATGATGTAATCAATTGACAATTGCCCAAACCAATTGACATCAAATCCTGGACATAAACCACAATTAGTTGGATATAAAGTGACATAGGTATCTACAGTTTCATTATTTTACTTAAAACCATGTAGGTATACAATAACTGTGTTCCAATGTAATGTTGTTGGTTATTCCAACACATATATAAACAAGAAAACAAAACCATTTACGTGACGTAGCTATTGTAGACGTAGAGATGGGTCATCGATGACTTTGGCCGACTAACCAATTGGCCGACTAGACGGCTACAAAAAGGCGGACTAGCCAAGCCGATTATAGTTTTAGGCAAATCCCGTAGGTGCAAGCAGAAACTACATTGTTCCACCTGCTATAGTGCTGACAAACTTCTGCCGCTTTTTCCACACTCATCAACTTTTAGTTTAGGTTTAGGTTATTAACCTTGACCTGACCTAATTAGTATAACCGGCCATTGTGCTTGGCGTTCGTGGACTATGAGAAAGCGATTCGATCGAAACTTGGGCGGTGCTCCAGTCTCTACAGCGGTGCCAAATTGACTATCGATATACCGAAGCACTGAAGTGTTTGTACGAAAACGCCACTATGTCAGTTCGTCTCCAGGACAAGACCACAGAGCCTATTCAGCTGCAGCGAGGTGTTAGACAAAACGATGTCATATCACCGAAGTTGTTCACCGCTGCACTGGAGGATATCTTTAGGCTTCTGGACTGGGACGGACTTGGCATCAATATTAACGGCGAGTACCTCACTCACCTCAGATTTGCTGACGATATCGTAGTCATGGCTGAAAGCCTGGAAGACATGGGCAAAATGCTCGATGACCTCTGTAGTGCCTCTCAACAAGTAGGTCTTAAAATGAACATGGACAAGACGAAAATTATGTCAAATGTCCATGTTGCGCAAACACACAGACAGTTGGAGGCATTCCACTTAAAGTTGTTAACGACTATACATACCTAGGACAAATAGTCCAGCTAGCTAGGTCCAATTTCGAGAAAGAATCGACGAATCCAACTCGGTTGGGCAGCGTTCGGGAAGCTACGCCATATATTTTCGTCCCAATTACCGCAGTGTCTGAAGACGAAGGTCTTTGACCAAAGTGTGTTGCCAGTGATGAGCTACGGAACTGAGACGTGGCCGCTCACTGTAGGCCTTATAAGAAAACTCACTGTTACCCAAAGGACAATGGAAAGGGCTATGCTCGGAGCCTCGGTGCGCGATCGAAACAGAAATGAGGAGATCCGCAAGCGAACCGAGGTCACCGACATAGCTCTAAGGATTGCCAGACTGAAGTGGCAGTGGGCACATAGCTCGAAGAACAGATGGTCGATGGGGCAGTAAAGTTCTCGAGTGGCGACCACGTATCGGAAGACGCAGCGTGGGTAGGCGACCTGGTAAAGATCGCAGGTACCAGCTGGATGCGGAAGGCACAGGACCGGCCTTTGTGGAGATTACTGGGGGAGGCCTATGCCCAGCAGTGGGCGTCTTCTGGCTGAAATGATGATGATGATGATGATGACCTAATTAAAAGTCCTCGACTATTGGAACGTACGTCCAGGTCTAAGTCCCCTTCCGACTGTCACATTCAGTATTTCCTTATACGCCGATATCCGAGGCTTAGTAGGTTAGCGTCAATATCCTCTACTTTACGAATAATTTTCTTACCACTCTTCTGTATCGAATCCAAAGCAGCCACTTGATATTTGGCCGTTCCTTCTCAAAGCTGTAGTTTTTACTTTGACTTTGAAGGCATGCGCTTATTATATTTGAACAAATTCAGTCGTCTTAATTCAGAAGCAAAAAACGTGAGAGCGGATCATAGTGGAAAGTACTGCTCATAATAAGGTCAATTTTTGTATCACTTATTTTACGCGTCGCTCGGCTTTTCAAAAGGCGAGACATAAAAATTGACCTTATTTAGGGAGCAATCATTACACTTTTATTTGCTTGGGCTCCGTTTGGTGGAAAACCCAAAGACGTCTACGTTTTAATGGAATTGAATTGAACAATTGACCGCAATCAGTATTGAGATACTTATTACATTCATTGCAATAAAATCTCAATTTGCCGACACAATCTCTTGCAGTCCAAATATGATTTTGATTTTACCCCTTATTAAATAAAAGTAAAGAAACGAGCCGATTAGTCCGCTGTTTTTGTCGAATAGTCGGCACTGTGGCCGAATAGTCGGCTTCCCCGACTAGTCGGCACATCTCTAGTACCTACCTATTTCTAACTAATTATAATTATGCAGTCTCGATTACTTTCGATAATTATGTTTATCAGAACTAAGTCCGGGATGACTTGCCTTGGGCACGTACCGTCTGCTGATTGGCCTTTGACCCAATTATTTTGCCACAAATTAAGAACATGTTTCCGTCATTATAATGCGCAGTGTGCACAATATCATCGGGCACCACGTCACGAGATGACGCCGAAAGATTGTAACATTTCCTTCCGCTTTGATTCGAACTAGCTACCTAGAATCTGGGTAATCTAGAAGAATAAATCTAGATGGTATATCTGGCATTTTGTATTTTCAGCCTCTAACACTCTTAGGGAACGTACGCATACTAGGTGACCCATTTCTTTTACAATTTTTACCCCCTATTGGTATTTTGGAGACCCCCTGAACCTTTCACGTAGTATGGGTACGTTCCCTTACCAAGATTTGTGCTGACCCCACAACGTGAAAGGGGATGAACCAAGCGTAACGTATTTTAAAAAAGCGTTGTTTTGTTCGGCAGAGCAACTCATTCCAGTGACAGTGTCGTAAGAGACAATTCATTTCAATTAAAAATTTAAACACTGGGATCTCCAACTGGGTAATAACGAAAACCCGTCAGATAATGTGGAGGAGGCCCAAGCACAAGTGCAGCAATGAGTGGCAATGGGCTGTTGGGGCTAGAGGTCATTAACAAGTAAACCATTTGATTAGGATGCCTATTTCGCCTATTAAAGGAGCTTCGGTGGCCGAGTGGTTAAGGTATCCGACTCGTAAGCGAAACATACCGGGTTCTAATCCCACTACGGCCATGTACCAATGACTCTTTTCCGAGTTAACATCATGATAAAACCTGCACATTCAGGCGACTGAATGTGTAACCATGATCAAATCTCAGTGCCACTAAGGTCAGATAGCAGTCGCTTCACTGTAATTCCCTGATCTGCCAAATCCTGCCAAATCATGGTCACGGCGGACCCTGGGCCCTCGTGCGCGAGAGCACAAACGCCAAGATGATTAATATGCCTATTTCGTAGCTATTTTTGGAAAACAATAATTTAATTTAACATTGTCAGTAATCATTCATTTAACCTACGAAACAATTAATGCCTATATTTATTCAAGTATGAAATTAGTTGCTGTTCTGATATCTGTTGCCCCGCGATGACCCTATTAATTATATGTTTACATTTCGTAATGATATTGTGCTTTATTATTCCAATGTAATTATTATACTTGTAACGGAAAATATTTCACTAGTGGGTTTCAGAGGCGAAAGCATTATTTATTTATTTAACAGTTTATTGCACACAACAAATAGCATAGAGATATAAACAAAATGAAAGACACAACAGGCACTAGTTATTTCTATGAAGAAATCTCTTCCAGCAAGCCTATAGAAAAGAGACATGGTAGAGTACAGCGTTTTGTAAGAAAGAATGAAAAAATTACCGTTACTGGGTGCCAATTGGCTCTAAAGACTGTTCAACCAGTCTCAGGGTCCCCGAAGACCTTGGTCAACTAGCTTGGCCAGACCCTGTGACTGGTTGAACAGTCTCGTGAGCCGATTGGTGACCAGAGGCCCTATTTTGGAATCACTCGCCTCGATTCGAACGGTTTCCAATTTTGATTTTCGGCATGAAAAATTCGATATTTTGATGCATGATGCTGGTTTTCCCTATTTTTGAACTAAACTCATTATGTATTGCCAATGTGATTTACGAAAACCAAGAATAATAATTTAAAACCGTTCGAATCGAAGCGAGCGATTCAAAAATAGAGACCCAGGTTCAAAACTGTTGTGTTTAATTATTGTGTACAATAAACAGTTAAATAAATAAATAAATAAATAAAACTTACTTTATCTTAGCGCACTTAAAAGTAGGTCCCGCTTCCTCATTAGGTACATATCTACGTCATAATAACGTCGAATATGAAATTTGGGTTGCATAATTTTGCAGTTCGAGATGCAGTAGTTTTTTTCCAACAAATTCCTTTACAGTTTCTCTACAGTTTCTAATATGTAATATATAATAGGTAGGTATCATTAAATCAGGTAAAAAATAATTGATAATGTCAAAATTTTCATTTCGACATTCTTAATTTATTAAAAGTACCTATTACTGAATCATGTCACCGACATTCTAAACAGATAGAAAAGGTGTAATGAACCAGGCTACTAACCTACCTACTTAAAAGGTAGCGGACCTTGACAGACTATCAGTGACTACGTATGTAAAAATAGCCCAACAAACAATGTTGCACCAACAAAGCATGTAGACCGAAATAGGTCAGATAAACAAGATTTTTTATGCAACAATTTCCATCAGCTAACTTCCTGCATTTCTTTGTTGAAACCTGTGCACCGCTCACTACGCGGCCTTGGCTATACCGGTCGGGAGAAGGAAGTCGGCTAAATCAGGATTGATCGGATTCCAGTAAACTTGTAGCTCCAGGCCTTAACATCTGACTTTTAGATGATCGAGGATTGTTGACGTAGTTTGAGATTCACCAGACTTAAAATAGATAAAACCTGTTTGATGTTGGAGGTGTGGCATTTATCTTCAGGTTGTAGTACTTTTTTCGATTACAAAGACTTAACGCATCAACCAAAGTTATTGTATTGATACTTTATAAGATACTTTACTGAATAGGTATTAATTGACAATCCGTCATGCCTTCCCCCACAAAGAAGCACGAATCACTCAGTCCATTATTGAAAAGTAAACCATACTACAGGTATAGCTAATTCTCTGCATAGTAAAGACAAACCAGCAGACAGACGCAAATGGGTTATTGTTTTGTGCTATTTAGATAAGTATTGGTATTTACGTCATTCTTTTCTGCTGTGTCTGCAATATTGCGAAATAATAATATCTCTCTCAGTCTAGGGTAAAGTTAACTCTAAAGTTTAGTAAGTTTTTTATTCATATCTAGGAGTGGCCTAATAAACCAGGGCCTAGGGGGTAGGTAGGACTTCGTCCGCATAAAATTCGGTTATGACGTTCCAACCCTTTCCCGCGGGAACCACAGTAAATTTCAGGATAAATTATAGCTTATGTTCTATTCTGGGTTATAATCTACATTACTGCCAAATTTAACTAAATGCTTTCAGTAGTTTTTGCGTGAAGGAGTTACAAACATCCAAACATACATCCATCCCTACAAACTTTAACATTTATCATATTAGTAGGATTTTATTTATTCGTATGGCAAAAATACAATATACGAGAAACACATTCAACTACAAATTTAAATCAAGCGAAGTCAGCCATTTAATTGCTTCGTCACTAAGGGTGATCAGGTCCTCCGGTGGGCCAGGGTAACTTGGGTTTGGGCAATCCGATAGTATGTGCCACATTGACTGAAAAGGGTAACCGCACGGACACTGGGGGGATACACTCCATCCACAGCGGTGTTTGTAGGAGGCACAAAGGCCATGGCCCGTGCGTAGCCTATTTAAGTTGCACCAATCTCGCCTAGATAGTTCAGATCCCTTTAGGTTGCTGCCAGGTACTATACCACATATTAGTAGGATTAATAGGATAGGACGACTTTTGACTTGACTTTGAACTCAGGTCTTACTTATTTAGACTGACTATCTATCTAGTCAGTCAGTCTATCTAGTTCAATCGAGTTGCAAGTTAAGAAGAGGTCACTCCCTCTACACAGCATTGGACAGTTAGAGTACCAATGTTGGTAGTTCCTGTTCTAGAGGTAATATAATTTAAATTCTAATTAATAATAAATTATATCAATTTATTAATAATAATTTGACATTCTAGCAAAGTGGCTGTAGTAACAAAACTATAAAGCGGCTAGTAACCGACATATTTAACATTTTATAGGCAAAAGCTCCTTCATGGGAACGAGGCAAGAGTGGCGTGACACCGGTCAGACGTCTTTTATTAATTCAAATGATTATTTCGCAATATTATGTCACGGTTCGATTTGTAAACAAAGACCTTTGAAAGCTGGTTCTGAAGCAACTTATTTAATTCGTTTATTGGGATAACTAACCGTCATCATCATCACAGCCCACTGCAGGACTTAGGGCCTCTCCCATGAAAAGGGAGATTAATACGCTGCTGCCTATTTTCCAGTCTATACGGAGACTTTAGATCTTTTGCCTCGTAAACATTAGACGCCTCGTACGACACCCACGAGTGTAAGGGGTGCTATTCTACTCTGCCGGACACCACGCGGTCAACGGGATAACTCCCCAGATTTACAATGAACGACTGTATACAAATCAAATACAATACCCTGTCAAGTAGGTACGTAGGTACCTTTTGAACTCAACATAATTCGCTGATCATCACAGTATGCATAAAATAAGAAGTCGCAACAAGACGAACTAACAGAAAGATGGTCGAAAATGGGTATTTGTTTTGTGCTACTTAAGTATGGTGGTATTTATGGCATTCTTTTCAGCTGTGTATCTGCAATATTGCGAAATAATTATATAAATTATTAAAGTAATTCAAGCCATGGAATTCATCTGAATACATATAGGACACGCATACCGACAACCTTGGACTTTTAATGAGTTGGGTATTAACTACGATAGCTTTAGTTAGTTAATGTATAAAAATCATATTAAATGCCGCGTCTACAGGACACCTACCTAGGTATGTCTATGCCTATGTCGAGTCCAGTACGTAGTACTAGTACATCAGATGACGAACAGTCAAAAATTCTAATCCTGTTCGAAGTTCAAAGTCATTTATTTATATATACATAACATCGTGCACATCCTAGGTACTAAATATTTGACGTCCTGGCAAGGCTAAGCGACTGGCCCTGTGCTAATGCAACTTACTTTCACCATTAACCAACAAGCAACCGCACACCGCGTTGCATCATACAAAATATGTTCCCGCATTGCATCGGACTTGTTATTGTTTTTATCATACATTGTATCTTTGTCATTTCAAACTGAACAAACGGCTGTGGTGACGTCACTTGTGTTACGCGGAACGAGCCGTTTGACGTTTGACGAGTGCGGCTGTGTAAACAAATGTATTACCAAACCAAACCGTATCGATTCTACCAACTGGAACTGGTATGAACCAGCTATCCAAAATAGGCATTTACAGTTAATCAAGGCGGCAGTCAAATACCTGACATAAAGTATAGGCGCGAGTATTGCACTGCTTAACATAGTAAGTTTTTTATTGTTACCTAGAGGTTTATAAAATAGTAGGTATAAAATAGAAAATATACCGTCACGAGGTGCCAGCTTCCGAGACTGTTAAATCTATCTCAGGGTCCCCAGTGAAAACTGTCGACCAAAGTAGATGTATTCCCAGACCAATATAATTTGAACGCCTTCGAGGCTACAGTGATTAGGCTGTTCCAAGACGGGCTCCCGTCTTCGGCTGCATCGTCACTTACCAACAGGTGCGATGGCGGTCAAATACCTGTCTTGTCTAATATAAAAAAAAGTTATTCTAGTGTATTTGACATCCTCATATTTACTACGTTCTCTTCCAAATCACTTACTTCGTTTTTGTATTGTGTGATAGGACACTTGCCCTCAAGGACTCATCACCAGGCTCAGTACGTCAACAACAAAATAAAAACAAACTGACAAAGATTACGTCACGTAGTGCTACGGCTTGAAGGTTGTGGGTGTGGCAGAAACAGGTATTTGGCTGCATGCATCGTCGGTACTACCTAGTACGGATATCGGCTTAATCCAATCCAAAGTCCAGACTAACAATAACACAAAGGCAGATTAGTTATAGATATTACAGATTAAGTAGTTATACCTATATACCTATAGTGGCCGGACCATGTCTTCAAATGTGTAGTTTACTTACCTATTCCTTTCAAGATTAGGTAGGTACCAAAATCTAGTTCAATTACTAAATAGATTATAGTCCATAACAACGACGAAGTGATATTCTAGGAAACGTTACTCATTTTATTGTTATTGTTACTGTGATGTTGGTTCATAATTTGACACTTGACTCAACTCGATCAACCTTGCCTTAGCTAGCCTAGGAGTTAGACTTTTCTGCTTTGACTTTTTTAGGGAGTTATGGATTTTTTTTTTTTTTTTTTTAGGTACTTAGGTATATCAGTCCTAATACTACCTCTAGCTATCAGATAGAAGTGTGGTCTCCGGCACAGAATATTGATGCTAGAACCTCCGTAGGCAAGAAAAGAGCAGTACCATTTTCTGCTGAGTATTCCCAGCACTGAGTTTGCCTGCCAAGCGAACCCTTTACTACTAACCCGATGTGATGTGGAGGAGGTTAAGTCTAGCATTGGGTTATGGGCTTTTGATGATAATGATGACTGGATATAAAAACTATAAGTACATATGTAATAGAAAAAAATATCATCTTAATGTCCCGGTTATGCTCTCGCGCAGAGGGCCTGGGGTCCGCCTTGACCATGATCCAGGATTTGGCAGATCACATAATTACAGTGGAGCGACTGCCATCTGACCTCCACGACCCTGCTACCAGGGGAACCTGATCAGATTGAATCATGGTTACAGATTCAGTCGCCTGAATGTGCAGGTTTCATCACGATTCCCTCACCGTTAGAGTATCGGTTAGAATTCAACTAATGTAGGTACGTTACTTAGAAAAGCGTCTTCGGAATTCGAACCCGGTGCCTCTCGTTTACGAATCGGATACCTTAACCACTCGGCCACCGACGCTCCATGGCCACCGAAAAATACCCTATGTACTTACTTACTGTACCTATAAGCAGATCTACGGTACCTGAATGGAAGAATTCAGCCACTCAATGTACCTCTGATCTATTTACATACCTACATAAATAACGTATCCAAGTAAAAAGCCTATATTATTCCAATGACACCTATTTAACAGAGGGCGTGTGTGGAAATTTCTTGAAGCGGCCAATTATAATTAATTGGCCCTATCTTCGGGTTTGTGGCGAACGCGCGCCGTATCGTGTCTAAGGAACTTGACTGAACCAGTTCGAGCTTAGACTTTGTCCAGACGCGCCTCGTTCCGTCAACTATATACTTGACACTGCGTATAGGAATAAGTGATAATATTACGCTATTGATAAAGTACCAAGAAATGATAAGTTGTTCAACAAAAAATGTGGCAATTTTGCCAGGATAATGTGGCAATTCTAGTCAGATAAGATGCTACTGGGAGTAAACAGCAGCATAAATAGAAACTTTTCCTTCTAATTTGTATGCCACGTCGATATATTGTTTTGGGTATTACAGATAGACCAACTGGGTATGTGCTCTGTGCAACGGGCTTAATACTTTATCTCGAAAGACGTTACCTCGACGATCTTTACCTCGATGAATCTACCTCGATAGTACATTTCTTCGATGGGTCGTCACCTCGAAAGGTTAGTACCTCGATGATTTATTTCATCAATGGACCGTTACATCGAAAAGTTAAACTGGTACTTAAAATATAGAGTAGGTAGGTAAATTTATTATTGATTAGTTTTACTTTCCGATAAAATGTACCATCGTGGTAGATTCATCGAGGTAACTATGAGGTTGTTTTTGCGCTTGCGGTCTATGTTAGTCGCCATTTACAACACCCTCCAAAGGACGGAGTTGGTGCTACATGCTCGCGCTACTCTGCCTGGCTTGCTGCAAACTGATCTTAAAATTTCCACTTTGTTCCCGCGGGATTAACTAACCGAATTTTACGCTAAGTAGTAGGCAAAAGCTAGTAATGGACATAATAAATATTTTACTTAGTTTTATTTTAATAAGTGTACTGTATTGATACGGCTAAGTGCTTTGTGGTATCTATGGTATGGATAAAAGCAATGTATTTCCCCTACTATAAAAGTATTGGACATTTTTCTAATCTGGGAAAGCTGTGGCCATTAAATTTGGCGGATCTTGTGTTTGTCAAAATGCGATACAAAAATTGTTGTTATAACGGTATTTATAGACGTTATCTTTAATAAAGGTAGGTATTGTTTTAATTGTTTTAATAATACCTATCTACTTGTACTTGTATTATCAAACTCACAATGGACGGTGTATAAAGAAATAGATAGGACTGGACCGTATCCGAATAATATTGTTTCTTAAATAGCCAAACCTATCGAAAGGCGAATGAAACACTTTAAGTTTTGTTTTCAAAAGTTACCAGTCCATGTTATAAATGGATTAACTTACATTCACGATCTGGATCTCATAGTCATAACTAAGGTCTACCTCAGTCTATCCTTTCTACTACAACCTGGCATTCGTCACAACACAAGGCATATACAGATACCTCAAAGGACGGCAACGCGGCCGCTCCCCCCCCCCCCCCCTTGTTAACGACTACGGCCACTTTTATATCACAAATTTGTCATATTTCTAGCCAAAAAACTGTATTAAAACGTCACTGAAATTGATCTTCGACAATATACGACTGTCGAAGATAGTTGAGAAAATATTTTATGCCTGCAATAGACATTTCAATGCCATTATTAATGAAGATATGTGGCTAGAACAAATGTCGGATGTCACAGCGCTAGAATTAGTCCCTGATCGCGTGTTCTCTAGGCAATAAAAGACAGAGTACATGGGGAACATTAGAAAAGAGGTGCATCCGGTGCACATACGCTAATCTACGTTAAATAATGCACGTACTCCAGTCTCGATCTACGAGTCAAGTACAATTTAACTGGACAGCCCAGCCCTAGCTTAACTACCATTCCAGCCTTTTAACCATTCAAGCCTAGCTGCCTTACCGATTAATGAGCACTTCCGTTTTCTGCAGACTTCCACGCCTGCAAAGAGTGAATGTAATAGCAAAACCCTCAAACCTGGAGGAAGAGAGGAGGCTCAAATCTGTTGGCCATAATGACGTTCTCTTCCCGATCATGGTTTTACTGTGAGCGAAATTTCATGCGAATCTATGTGGCTACTTTCTGCATGACTTGATAAATAAAATATTCATAGAAAAGTTATAACAAACCACATTTACCCCTATAGTTAGTTACCTAACAGGATAGCGTGAGACTAATGATTACTAAGAAAAATTTACAATTTTAGAACTCGGATCAAGTAAACACCATTAAACTGTCATTAACAAAATTTTTTTACGATCGGCCTCTAGATAATATGTTTGGAATTTGGTTTTGTATTAAGTAATGCATCTTAGTCGACAAATAACTGATTCTTGTTGGCCGTGTGGCGTCCGGTAAGCACCAACCCGTCCCTTTGACCACCATCACACGCCACTGGCAGACCTTGGACTTCCGGAGAGCAGAACATAGGGACCGATTTCACCTTTGAATGAATAATATTTATTTAAAGTACCAGTACTCATATTCAGTTAGTATCAACTTAAAATTAGGTTAGTAACAAAATCATTACAATGTCTTAAGTATTTATACATATATCAACTGTCATACATATTCTATATTAATAAATGTCATAAATCAACTAACAATTTGCTGCCATCCAGGTTTGATGACGTGAACAATACAATATTTATTTATGTATTCTCAGTCTAATCTACCCGCTAACATGGCCAGGATGCTGTTGGAGCTGGCCCTCACTCTTCGCAGAAGTGAAGCGGCCCGTTTGCGAATCGTCGCATAAAAACAGTCGACGTGCGCCTCCGCAAACATTTGTGACGCGCTGCAGAAACAGCAACCTATGTCATCAGAGAGCAGATCACAGAATAAGGTCCATTTTTGTAAAATAAAAAAAAAATTAAATCACGCCTTTTAGAAATCAGGTGCGTAAAATTTATAAGTGATACAAAAATATACCTTATTTTGTGAGCATACATTCCATTTTGATGTGTTAGTGTGTTAAGTAAAGGTGTAGTTGGCCTATAGGCAGCAGCGTTTTCCGTTGGCTATTTCACGCTGCGATCTCTAACCAGTCTGCCAAACTTAAAAATTATGGCAAATACCTCTAATAGGCGCTACAAAACAAAAGACGAGCGATGCAGGGGGCATGTCCTGGAAACTGTGCCTTGTGGGAGTGAGGCAAGGTCACGTAAGAACTTCATAATCGCAAGCATTTTGAAATACCCAAGCAATTTTAAGCTAACTACTGTGCGATAAGATATGGGCCTGGCCAAACATTTTCACATATCCGGGGATTAAATGAAGTACATACTAAATTAAGTAAGTAACACTGCGCTTATCAAATTACACGTCACGACAATAAATACTATCGATTTGTAGATTTTTTCAAATCAAATCATGTTTATTCAGTTTAGGTTTTTTACAAACGCTTATGATTGTTGTGTTGGCAAATATACCTTTTCATTTGTTGTGCTAAATGCAAACAGAGGTAATAAAATGAGAAGGTATACATCGACAACACAACCTGGTATTTCACTCGCGGTGAGGTAGGCAGGAAGGGGACGGTTTGGGGTTCTTTCGGAGCTGAAAGCGGGGGCGCGGGGCAGGGAGCTATAGAAACGCCAAGTGACGTTTCGCGGAACAAAATGCTTCCCACCCCGCGCCCCGCGTTCGTCCCAGAAACTACACCCTCCCACCCCCGCGGGCGATATACCAGTTGTGTTGTCGATAGATTTATTGGTGTGGTGATTATGTTACCAACTTGTTCAATCAGAATGGGATGTGTCAAAGATCAAAATAACAGTTCTCGGGCCAATTTGACGCTACATTGAAAGGATACCTACCTATATCTTACTGGTATAGATAGATAGGTAGATATAGTACTAGAGCATAAGTAGAAGTAGGTATAGAGTACATACATTAAGGCATTAAGAGTCATATTCCTGTTAGCTTTTCAATGATAATTATGGAATTAAAAAAAAATCGTGATGGTCAAGGTCAAGGTTCTTTCAGATTATTCAATTTGGCTAGCGATGTATCAAATACCCTGTTTGGTGCTGTAGTTGTAGATAAGTAACTAAAAGAAAATTTTCTTAAAGTGTAGAGATATTGTACCATAATGGAAACTATTGTTATCCGTTTTCCAAAAATTAAAATGTTCTATTATAATACAGATATAGGTACATGTAAGTAGTTAATATTTTACGTACCTACGGCTGTATTTAGAAATGATGATAAGCCAGCCAATTATTATTATACTAACAGATATACCTACATGTAAGTCGATAATATTCTTAAGTATCTATGTTCGGAAATGATAAACCAGCCAAATTACGTAGGTACAATTTACCCTACTAGTCTTCACAAGGCAATCCAAACGAGACATATCGTAGGTACAAATCTTTGATAATCTATCTTCTATAGATTTTTGTATACAAACCCTTTGACAAAATGGTGCAATGCAACGCACCTTGAGATTTGATCGAAAGCTGACGAAATACCCAGCTAGTATTTCGTTCTCAGGGCAACGTACGGTACCGGCGAGAAACCTGTTTTAACTGCAGAAACGTTTTCAAAGTTAAAACTAGGACCGTTTCTGGAATAGGGTATCCCTTTCTGGAACTTGTGTTCCTTTTTTTTATTTCATTAACTAACTACCGACCTATATTGAATGTTGCAATATTCAAATAATCACTTATGTTCTTCCTGGTTGAATCACGTGCAATTCATGTTTCCTTATCAACTGAAATTGTGGCATTTTGTACCTGGGCATTACGAAATTCAACGTTATGAACTTATGACATTGTTACAATTCGAACTTTTGACATTGATGTTCCTCTTCTCTTTATTCAAAGAGACCTAAGTACGTAGGTTGTACGTAGCTGGTTTATTCAAACAGATATAATTACGTAGCTATTTTGTTATTTTCGATACGTCGAATTGAATCCTGTATAAATATAATAGCGCGCCCGAGAACGTAAGACCGCGAGTCATACGACATCCAACTCGGTCCGCGGTAATGAATGCCAAATGATGATGCAAACACGCCGATGATGCGCGTGCGCCTACGTAGGTGACCCGCCCGCGCGCTCCGCCAATCACAGCGCGCCATTCTCACACTCCCCCGGTATAAATACGTCGCGGCGGCCAAAGCAAAGCACTCCGCTTTCGGATTCCGTGTTAGAAGCATCTAATTATTAAATGGGTGATAGATTAAACATTATTGGGTACTACAGGTGGCTTTTGTTCCTGTTCAGTTTCAGTAATTTCGATAAAATTTAGTACTATTTTTTTAAATTAGTCCGAATAAATCAGAAAGTATTATTTAATTAATCTACTTAAAAGGTTTCTTAGTCACTAAATAGTCAATAAATATTGCCATTTTCCGAGTTTTTGACCGAATCACTTTAAAAGTTTTCAAAATGCTGCACTTCAAGACCGTCCCTGAAGACTATGTGAGGAAGGCCTCAGAGTAAGTTGACCTGTAGTATTTTTATCCTACACAAAAAAACTAACAATTCCCTAAAAACTAACATCCTAATATAAGGTTCAGTATGTACATATTCATACTGCTATGTGTATTTACAAATAACCACTTTTATCAAACCCTATCACTTTGTTAAACAA
This sequence comes from Blastobasis adustella, assembly GCA_907269095.1. NCBI lineage: Eukaryota > Metazoa > Arthropoda > Insecta > Lepidoptera > Blastobasidae > Blastobasis > Blastobasis adustella. The sequence continues at coordinate 9,905,499 of OU026132.1, forward strand.
ACTAACCATGAAATTCCCCAAGCTCAATATGGGAATCCCCAAAATAAATTGCAGTGATAAAGTTTTAGCAATTTATTAGATAAATTCTATAATTAGTACCAACATTGCCTGGATAAACCCAAATCAAGGATATCTACTTAAAACTATAATGTCTAAAATAGCCCAACATCAATGGTTTATTCTGTTAAAACTGAAAATGTAAATCAAAGTAATGTATCGATCCTATTTAACAAACAACATAATATCATCGCCATAAGTTTCGCTATTTAATACAAGGAAAAAAATTGAAACCTAAACATATAAATAGACTTGCACTCACTCTTTGTGTAGAAACAGAATTAACCCTTCTTTGTGCACAAAGAAGTTACTGTACCTATCCCTTTACAGTTTACACTGTCTGGCATGGGTCCAACTTTGTTAGCTTTCTTTTTTTGTAATACTTAATTAACTCCTAAAATCATTTCCGTTTCGTTATAACATCTTTGATACTTATACTAGGTATATTATATTACTTTCAAATTTTAAAAGCTGCATTCTGCTGTGATTATTCACTTCAATGTGTAGCAATTCGACAATACTTAGGCATTCCAGTATAAAAAACTATGATCATGGATACCTACTCAAATCTTAATAATGTTTTGCATCACGCAAAGGGATTGAAGCCCAGGTTGTGGGTTCGACCCCTGGCCGAATAGATATTGGAAAATAAAATTCGTCGTACTTGACAATATTGATTCTTTGTTCTTCACAAGACAATACGTACTAAACTCGGTTCGTCGGACATGGTGCAAAATCATTACAATTGATATATTTGACATGATGTGAGATCACGTGAAAAGCTTTCGCGCTTTCGACATTAGAATTTGATATTTTCTCTAGCCACAATGTAATAAATCTATTAAAAAGTCAATGAATCACTACTGCGAGCAAAAAACTTATTCTCAACGATTTTCGCTAATCCTAAATTGACGAAGATTGTTTTTTAACATTTTTAATAGAGATATTTAGCTAGAAAAAATGCCGAATTCCAGATGTCACAGCGCGAGAATTAGGCCCCAGGGTACCACTATTAACATCTAAGCTTTGCTTTAAGCACAGAACAGCTGTCACACTGACCTGTCGTACTATTTATACAGATCCCATTACGTAGAACCTTGAGCGACAGTGGAAGGGAATGTCTGTCCCCTGAATCACCGATTAATCGGCCAAGTGCAACATACTAAGCGTTCCGTACATCCGTAGTTGTGATGTACCATGCTATTTAAAGATCATGGCATATAAAGAACTAACTGATGTTTTTTTTTCGGCTGTAGTATTGGACGAGGTAGCTAACTGTCACCACTTAGTTAGATCCGTTCCTGACGAAGATAGGTGTTAGCACTCAACTGCCAGTATAAGAAAAGAGGTATAGGCTTACCGAAATCCGGACGAAGTGGAAGGTCCTAGCTGAAACCATCATTGTTCACTAGGATATTAATAATAATTGGTCCTTTTCTAACGAGTTGTTTCTTCACAGATGTGCGCAGCTGGCGCTGGGCTGCAGCCGTGCAGCGCACCAGACGGCACTTCGCGGCGCCTCCGCCCCCAGCCCGCAGCTGGCCGCGCTCACGCCTAAGGTATGTGCCTACCAAGTATTAATTTCTGCCTATATTATGACTACTGCCTACGAAGTATTGTAACTTACCCACAGATAATACTGTAGGTAAGTTACAATACTTAGTAGTAGTTACAATTAATCATCATCTCCTGGGGCTATCTTAACCACGCGAGCGCTCGCGAGGTTCGAGTCGAGTAGGTAGTCGACCAAACACTGCAGTTCGATTTCTTCGCTACAACTTTAAACTTAAATTTCCATGAAACACTGACTGAATTTGCGACGAAGTCAGCTAAGAATTTCGGAGATGTATTCTCATCGAATGCGGCCCAACACGGTTTGGCCTAACGCATAAATCAGAGAGGCCCAGAATTAGGTTTCTCATGTCAAAAGTATTTTTAGTATACTGACGTGCTACGCGTAGTAGACGGCGTAGCCCTTAGGCAATCGTTGATGTCTTTTGTACGGAGCAACATTCTCTAACAAAAGACATCAACGAGCGCTTCTTTTCTTTATTGGGACAAATTACTGCTAAAATACCACAGGCACCTAAAATTGCATCGAGGTATACTTACATCGGTTAAAACAGTTTAAAATAATAAATAATATTTGTAGAATACTGTAGTAGGTCCCCGGGGTCCGCGTTGACCATTATCCAGAATTTGTCATATCAGATAATTACAATGACTGCCATCTGACCTCCGTGACACTGTTACCCGGGCAACCTGAGCAGATTGGATCATGGTTACACATTCAGTTCCTCACTGTAAGAGCATCGGTTAGTATTCAACTAATGTACATAACTCAGTAAAGAGTCAGTGTGATTCGAACCCGGTACCTTTCGATTGTGAGTCAGATACCGTTACCACTGGGCTGCGGACTCTCCAAAGATAAACATATCTACTGATAGACAAAGGAGTTTGAACTATGTATTGACTGTTTACGGATATAGATTGGCATACTAAACATACAGCTATTATAATTACTATGAGTAAGCCTTAATCTTTGTACTTTAGAACGAATCGTTGCCCGCTTTATAACTGCGTAGATTCGATGGCAATTAATTATGTACCAAAATGCGTTTGACACGCGGGGAAAATAAAATAAACATTAATTAGGTAATCGCTTGAATTTTATTTATTTTGCTTTGCATTAGTTTATTGCCAAAAGGCAAAGTCAATTACTAAAATAAATTACCACATTAAACAGACACAATACACTATTCATTTAAATTGACATTAGATCAAGTTACATTAATTTTGTTTAAAAATAGGAAGTCACAGTCCAGCTGCACTACCTATAAAATCTTCATTTTAATATTCCTAATTCAAATTTTTGAGCAGAATGTTTTCTATTTTTTATACGGCTGTAAGCGTAGAGACCGTAGCTTTTCCCAGTTTGCTGGCAATTATGTCGAAGAGAATAGAGGCCAGTTCGGTTTGAATGTCTGTGTGTGAAGTGAGGAAGGTAGCCGCAGCCTTGTAGTCTTCCAGGTTCAATCCTCGTAGATAGTCGTAGGCGATATCAAATAGCTCGCTCAGCCTGAATTTCACATCTTCCCACAAGTCGCGCATCGATACAGCTGGAAAGAATCGATATGTCAATTGCTTTTAATTTTATCAGATGTTATGTAGTGGGATTTTATTTTAAATTAGACGATAAATTAGAAGATAGTAGTGTTCTTGTTAATTTTTTCTTCTAAAGATCATCAAAAGGATATATAAAGGGAGTTTATTTTAGGTTAATTACAAAAAAACTATTATTTACGATAGTATTGAACGAGTGAATGATTATCACGATATGTGGGTACTTATATCAAAACCGATTAAATAACTTTAACTCTTTGTTGCCTACTAAAGATTACTGGTGGACTTGAGCCTCCTGCATATCAATGAAGGGAATTGCCATAAAATCCATGCTTGGCAGGTGGGTTAGAGATCACAATATTGACTTAACAGAAGATGCTGCTGCCAAATTCCTGGTGCTGGGTAATAGATGGTCCACCTCCTCTATGACATTAGTCACCGTTCACATCACTGACCTTGGTGCTACAGTCGACTCTGCCGGTCACAACCCAGCATAGGTAGTAATTGGCCTCGGCCAGAGAAAAGTAACCAACTAGACTCACCAACAACTCCCAAGGCGCAAAGACCGCCAGCCGCTCCTCCCAGCGCCATTCCCGTGTTCCCGCCATAATGGCGTCCGATCAGACAGCCAGCTAGCGTCAACCCCGCGGTCATCACCAGCGCGGTTTTCGCCCGACTATCCTCCATTAGCACTCGAAAATTGAACGTGTCACAGAGATTTAGTATCAAGCTCTCTAATGAGCTAGCGTTGAATGGCAGTAAGCCATAAGCTTCTGATGCTTCTCCTCCCGAGTAGTCGACTTCATCATCGCTAGCACTGTAATTGAAGTCCATCTCTATGGTGAATTAGTTATTTTCAATGTCAGTTCGTTTGGTACGTCGGTCTGTGAAGAGGGTTGGAGAGGATATAAATCGATGCGCAATCGCTTATTGCTAATATTGTAATATATTGCAATAAAATTTGAGGGTAGGTACTTTAAGTGAGCTGTTAACAAACTAATTCAAAAAGATTGAAGGCCAGTTTCGTTAGGTAGGTAGTATTAGTTATAATTAATTATTAATAAATTCATAGCATCGCGTTTCTTACAGTTTTTGTCAATTTTGTTATTAAGCTTGAGCTTGAGCGATAGGTATTAGAACGCCACCAACAACCATCTAACAATCGTTTGAGGGACTTTGTAGGTACCTACTATATATAGGTATCCCGGCGACAAACTGAATCCGTTGCACTTCATGTTTTGTACTATTATTTTAGGTAGGTAACTTAACTTACTACAATTAAAACTTTAGTTTGAGAATTGGTTTGACATCGGACAAATCCCGAACGAATCACGAGCGCTTATAAAGTACTTAACCCTCCTGTGGCAGGACGATGCGGCTGATGGTGTTACGAAGACTCCTCTTTCTGGTACCATAACCTGTCTATTGCCTATGAGAATGCTAGAGGGCGGACCCTGGCATAAGCCGGGATAGAAGCTAAAATGATGATGATGATAAACCTGTATATTGCCATCAGGTGCGAGCCTTCGTGGAACGCAGCGCGGCGCTCTGCCAGCCTGACCACGTCCACGTCTGCGACGGCTCCGAGGGAGAGGCTACCGCGTTGCTGCATCTCATGCAGCAGCAGGGCACCCTCAGCAGGCTGCCGAAGTATGAGAACTGGTGAGTTGACTTGATTTTCGAATTTTAGCGCAGAATAAAGGATTGTTCACAATTAAACTATCAATTCTACCGGCAATCATCAATGCTTGCGTCATTGGGTTCCGGCAGACATGACAGCCTGTGACATGCCTAATGACGATTAGTTATGAATCCATTTTGGACAATGATTTTACGTCAATCATAGAATTCGAAGTTATGATAATGCGAACTCATGGCAAGGCCTACCTACTATTGTTTACATACCTACCCATGATGAATCCTAAATGCGTGAATTTTAAACATCCAGCTTCTTTACTCTAAAGAACGATACTAAAGTTCGATTGTACTTATAAAATAAAGATATATTTTTCAATAGTCAATAGACAAATAATTTATTCAAGTTGGGTTTTAGGTACATAAACCAATTATTTATATCAACATAAATTTTAGATAGGTAACCCATTTATAGTTCTGTAGCAGATAACGAGTTTCGGTTAGATCGATATATTAGATGGCTACTATAATTCTATTTCAACCAATCAGTGACTGATTTTACCGTCAACCCTTTACATGAACACCGTACTAAATTTTAACCAGTCGGTCACAAAGTCTTTACCTCCTTGTACCCCTCCAGCTGGCTGGCCCGCACGGACCCAGCTGATGTGGCCCGCGTGGAGTCGCGCACGTTCATCTGCGCAGACCGCGAGCGTGACGTGGTGCCCGCCGCGCGCGCTGGACAGAAATCGGCGTTAGGAAACTACATCGCCCCCACTGACTACGACAAGGCAGTGGCTGATAGGTTCCCTGGATGTATGCGAGGTGAGATTTGTTGTTTTTTAAGGTATCGTAGCTACTGTTGGATATGAGGTGTTGCCAGGCGGGTATCGCGTTGTACAACAGAAAATGCTTTACTTTACGAGTGAATAACTAAGGAGCCAACAGTTTTAGGTATTTACACTCCTACACTGCCTACCTCAAACCAACATGGTTTCTGCTCAGCTTAGCCAAATGTTAGATAATAAATTACCTAAGTATATTTAGTAGATAAGTATGTAAGTACTTCATTAATTACCAATAGGTATTAGTTGGCCAAACGACGTTCGTTGCGGTTATTTTTCCTAACACCCAAAAAACTAACATTGAACTGGGTAACAAAAGACATTTTGCTTCAATAGTGGCGGCATTATAGCAACCATCCATCATTATTATCTACATAATTTGTCAATTAGCATCCCTTCAATGATTTTATCTGATTCGAACGGAAGTTTTGTGAATTTGCTTATCGTGATCTACCATTGTAAAAATACGGTTCGGGTACCAACTGGCTGCGATAGCAACAGTTGCAGATAATGGAATAACTTTCCATACACTTGTGTAGGGTAACCCAATATCTAATCTAGTTTAGGATAAGACATCTATTTCTGCCGCTAAGCAACAATGCGTGTTCCGGTTCAAAGGATAAGCAGTGGCACAGATTAAATCATAATTTTAAGCAGTGGCATCCGTGTTTCTCTCTTGCGTACCTAATTAATTCACAACAAACTGTGTGCCAGGAAGATTTTAAGGACAATCCCGCATTAGTGTATTTATGTAATGAAATACCTGCCTTTGAAATACCTAAAGGACTTTACCTAAAGGTATGTCTAGGAGGGCTAGGCTCAAAGGCTATGTCTAGGCAGAGGGCTGCCCTATTAGCCTATGGGCACCTATTACCAATGCTGGAAATACGTATGGTGATTTTAATAAAGAGTACCTATCATCCGAGCGATCTATCCTAGCTGCTGCCAGGGTCTGCTTCCAACCATAGGCTGCAGTGACTGCTTACCATCAGGCCGTCTACCACCTTGCGGTATAATAATAACAACCCGTTTATCATCTTATTATATTAGACGGGACTTACACGCGACGCACCTACTTTTTTCGATTTGTTCCCCGATTTGATTGATTTGATTTGGTTGATTTGATTTGGTTGATTTGAAGTCCCGGCTAATATAATTATGTGTAACAAATTTAGTTTGAAACCAACCCGTTTGTCCTCAGGCCGTACGATGTACGTGATCCCCTTCTCAATGGGTCCCGTCGGGTCGCCGCTGGCGCGCGTCGGCGTCGAGGTCACCGACTCGCCCTACGTGGTGTACTCCATGCGCGTCATGACCAGGATCGGTAGGTTACTTGTTTGGAAATTTATATCCTGAAGTGTAACTATAGAAAAAAAAGACTAAACCATTGGCCGCGACCATGTGTTCGCGGCTCTCCGAGTGTTGAGTGTCAATGGGCGACGGAGATTCCTTTAAATCAAGTGACCAGGGCCTCGAGTCTGCTAATTTACTTGGTTCGATCGAATTGTAATTGGATCGCAATAGTAGCTCAACGTCAATTTAAATTGTAGCAGAACACCAAAGACGTGTCAAACTGCCAGTGAGCTGCGATAGCGATCTAATTACAATTCGATAGATCCATTCGTAAATAGCGGACACGAGGCCCCGCTTGCTCGTTTGCATTCCTCTTTTATAAAATAATAATGACCGTGAACGGGCTGTCAGTTGCATTTTCTTCACTATACTTTTCCTATAGGCAGCATGTTGTTTTTACGCCACATCTACCTATCAATGTAACGCTCAAAGGTTTTGTCTTCTTTCTATTAAAACATACTGTATTTCTGTATTCATATTCACGTAAACACTAACCGTCTCCCCCCCAACAGGCAGCAAGGTGCTAGAACTCCTCCGCAAGGACGAGAGCTTCGTGCGGTGCCTGCACGCGGTCGGCGGCGCCGGCACCGCGGGCTGGCCCTGCGACCCCACGAGAACCATCATCCTGCATCGGCCCACTGAGGACGAGATCATTAGCTATGGTGAGAGACTGTTTTATGTAGACGTTTTATAGTTAGCCGGTCGGATATCTATGGCTGTTGCCTTCCTTATACGATGCCATGTGTAAGCGATTGTAGCGAAGTTGTCTTAAACAGCCAATAAACATCCGACTGCAACACATTACATCGTTGCGAACGATCAAGGATGTTTCTTATATAGGTAATCGATCTGCAGGCCTAGAAAGCGTTCATCAGTTGACAGTGAGAGACCGTACAATTTTATCGGTGAGTTTCGCCCTTAACATCTGGCCCAGTATTAATGAGATCGTCAGCTATGACGTCAAAATTAACAGAAGTTACCTACATTTCAAGGAAGAATCTACGGACCGAACACTTAGGTTTCACGTAATAAAAATGCAAAACTGTAGGTGGGCCGTTATTGTTTCATGAATTGGAACAAAACAATGCACAATTGTGGAGGTAGAATACTTACACAAAGCGGTGTTACTCATTCAACCGAATTCTTCAGGATTGATTAACACCAGTAAGAGGATAGACTTGTCATTTCGAAGGGCAGGATTTGACTGGCTTATAGCCTTATAATTTACTACTTGTACTAAGACTCGATGGCCGTGCGGTGACCGGCAGAGTAGAATAGCACCAACCCCTTTCACACGTAGGTGAACTGGGCGACTAATGTTTTCGAGGCATAAGATCTAGTCTCTGTAGGCTGGAGAATGGGTAGCAACGTTGTCCATTGTTATAATCTCCAACCCGCTTGCCTTGGAGATTATGGCAATAACCACCCATTTCGTAGGAGAGACCCTAAGTCCTGCAGTGGACTGTTATGAGCTGTGGTGATGATGACTAAAACTTGATGCTTTTGAACCACAGGCAGTGGCTACGGCGGCAACAGTCTGCTCGGCAAGAAGTGCTTCGCGCTGCGGCTGGGCTCCGTGCTGGCGCGTCGCGAGGGGTGGCTGGCGGAGCATATGCTGGTAAGCACCACTACTAGTTATCCTGGCTTATGCCGGGTCCGCTTTCGTTCTTTTCTTCTTTCACTTCGCTTGGTGTTCAGCGTCCTCGCATCGTAAGCCGTTGGCTATGTCAACCAATTTGTGCCTCTTGACTGGTAATTGTACCACCTAGATCCTATCTGAACAGGAAAGATAGAGCGTTGGCAATAAGTAGAAGCTTAGTCCGATTACAAATTCAAACAAAAATTGTCTCATGAGAACAATAAAAGAATTAAATCAGATTTGATTCTGGCGCCAGTTTCTCTTTCTAACTTGTTCTTTAATTTGTCCCTTAGATCGTTGGCATAACGGACCCCCAGGGTCGTAAGCGGTACATTGCTGCTGCTTTCCCATCAGCCTGCGGCAAGACCAATCTTGCCATGATGACGCCTACTCTCCCTGGTTACAAAGTGGAATGCGTTGGTGATGATATCGCCTGGATGAAGTTCGATAAAAATGGTGTCCTACGAGCGATCAACCCTGAAAATGGGTTCTTTGGAGTTGCGCCAGGTATGTTGCTCTCGGAGCTAGAAATTTACTTTACCTTTGATTTTATTTAAGTATGCTAAAAGCTTTGTGTTAACGCGCGTGGAAATGTCCCCCTAACATGTTTGAATAGCTGAAAAATTGGCTAAATATGGATGTATGCTTCTCCGTACAGCCCATTTAGGTATAGAGCCGTAAAGTACTGGTTTGCCACGTATACCGTTTACCTAATTAAGGTTAAGTTGCATTCAACATTTTTTTATTTGAAATCTCTACAATCTGCATTCGTATTTATTATTTTTTATATATGTCTACAGGAACGTCAGCAGCTACGAATCCAATAGCAATGGCGACCGTATTCAAGAATACGGTGTTTACCAACGTGGCGGAAACCAAGGACGGTGGCGTGTGGTGGGAAGGCATGGGCGCCGCTCCAGAGGGCTTGACGGACTGGAAGGGACAGCCTTGGGATTCCACTAAAAATACCCCAGCCGCTCATCCTAATTCCAGGTAAAAATAAAATTATATATTTTTGTTTTATCCATAGCTCGATTCCAGAGCCTGTAATTAAAAAAACTTGCGAATTAAAGGGTTTCCAGATAAAAAAATTATCCAAAAAATTTGTAAAAATAAGAACCATTACGAATGTTCAATTATTCATTTTCTTTGCAGATTTTGCTCTCCAGCTGAACAATGCCCGATGATTGACGGCGAATGGGAAAGTTCCGAAGGAGTTCCGATCTCAGCCATCTTATTGGGAGGACGTAGACCTGCTGGTGTGCCGTTGGTCGTGGAGGCAAGAGATTGGAAACACGGTGTCTTCATGGGAGCTTCAATGAGATCTGAGGCTACAGCGGCCGCAGAATATAGCGTAAGTTAAAAGCTCATATTCTGTTAAGTTTAAATTACATATTCGTCATCAAACCTGTCTGCATAAACTTAAGTACATTTTTTCACAAGTAAATCTATTCTTTCAGGGAAAAGTAGTGATGCACGATCCCTTCGCCATGCGACCCTTCTTTGGCTACAACTTCGGTGAATACTTAAACCACTGGCTCTCCATGGACAAGCCCGGCCGTAAAATGCCAAAAATCTTCCACGTAAACTGGTTCCGCAAGGATGAGCAGGTAACTATGCAACTAATGTCATATAAGTATCAAATATTTATATTTAGACCCACCTACTTTAAAGGGTATAAAGATAAATGTGGTTCCTAGATACCTAACCTCTCAATAGTATGTACAAGACTATTTACTAATGTGTACATTTTTTAGGGCAAGTTCTTGTGGCCTGGATTCGGCGAGAACTCTCGTGTTCTGGATTGGGTGCTCCGTCGTTGTGACAATGAGGCTTGTCACACTGAAACGCCTCTTGGATTTGTGCCCAAAAACGGGTCCCTAAACACACAAGGCCTCGGCGAAATCAATATGAAGGAGCTGTTCAGTATACCGAAAGACTTTTGGCTCCAGGAGGTAATTATATTCACGTTATTCCAAATAAATAAAACATTAAGTAAATAAAAGTCCGCGTTGTTGTTACGATAATTTAAAACAGTGCGAGGATTTTGGTAAAATTTTAAACATACCTTTTAATTAATTTCCTTGAGCAACAATCCTGCTCAATAGCTCTTACTAGTTCTTCAGCCTTCCTCACATCAGAGGAGGGTTTTCGCATGATCTCCACGCTTGGCAGGCTGGTTGCATAGTGTTTAAAATACACAATAGAACACGCTGTTGTCCAATTTCTGGACAACGACATTAGTCGTCCATCTATAAGGCGCGAGCAACAAGAACTCCTTCAAATTACCTACTCCATAATATATTAAATATGTTTATTCAATTTTCAGAGTGACGCTGTAGAAAAGTATTTCAAAGAAGAGGTCGGTGAAGATATGCCAGCGGAAATGTGGAATGAACTGAACAAACTCAGGAAAAATGTGCAGTACTAATAAGCCAAAGATATTAGACATATAAGGATATTTTAAGCGAATTTTCGAACGATTTTAGAAAAATAATTAATTCGTCAGTTAATTAAAGTTAATTATGAATTAATAAATTTAAATGCTATTCGTATGATGAAATATGAGATTAAAAATAGCACAATGTTGACAATTCGAATTTTACGAATTCATAATATTGACATCTAATGGAATGACGTATTAGCAGAAGAAATACGATGGCTGTGTTAGTTAGGATAATAATAACACTAGTGTAAGTTTATAGAAAAATATTTTAAAGGATCTTTAAATAAAACTATTGACTATAGTAATCTTTTGTATTATTTGTTTTATACAATATATTATTTCATATGTTTTGCTGAGAATACTCTAACACCATCTTGCGTAGAAGCTCTTGCATACTTTGTTAGTAACGCATTTACGTTCATCTTATCAGTCGCATAACGTCTGCAATACATATGATTAATGTAAGTAAGGTTCTATAGTTCGTGCCAAATGGATTGGCAATAGCATGCCTTGAACTCTCGGTCAAGAACCGGCATTATCTCATAACAATGTATGACAACTGAAACATTAAATTGAAACGAATAAAATAATCATCGAGGCGTTCATGTCTTGGTTGAGCTCTCGCGCACGAGGGCCCGGGGTCCGCGTTGACCATGATCAAGGATTTGGCAGATCAGGTAATTACAGTGGAGCGACTGCCATCTGACTTCCATGACTCTGCTACCAGGGGAACCTTACCAAATTTTATCATGGTTACACATTCAGTCGCTTGAATGTGCGTGCTGGTTTCATCACGATGTTTTCCCTCACCGTAAAAGCATCGGTTAGTGTACAACTAATGTACATAATTCAGAAAAGAGTCAATGATTTATGGCCGCAGCGGGATTCGATCCCGGTACCTCTCGCTTACGAGTCGGATACCCTAACCACTCGGGGACCGACGCTCTTGAAATTAAAATGAAACGAATACCTACGACTATTTAAATAATTGCAGCTGTCGCTGTAGTCACTTCCAAATTAGTTCTGACCGGGACATCAATGTCCGCTATTGCCAATACATTATACCAACATACAAGGATTACCAGTAATCATACTTACTGAATATAAGGTGATATCTGATCTACAGACCATTTAGACTGAGTTTGGAATAATATTTTGAACCGCTCATTAATGTTTTCTGGCAAATCACTTTCAGTGAAACCCCAAATTACTTGAGGTGTAGTCGACTTGTCAATTAAAGCAATACCAGATAATAACGCCTCCTGTAACACAAAGCCTTAGTTAAAATTGTTCTTTTTGTTTATAAAAATCACCCAATAAAAGTTAAATCTTCACTTACACTTGTTATCATCCCTTCAGGGACAGAGTCTCTCCATGCTTGCAGAAATTCAGATAAGTTGAATTTTCCCGCGCTCTTCAATAGAACTTTGGCTAAAAATCGGCATACTTTATCTTGATCGTAAATATAAAACTGTTTATCCTCTTCTTTTATTGACTCTTTAGTGTAAAATCGAAACATTGCTTCTAGTACACAGTCTGGGACTAATTCCTTCAAACTCTCTAAAGTCTCTTCTTTTGATATTTTATCTAAAGGCCAAGAGTTTTCCTCTATCAGATCAAGCATGTAAGATAAAACTCTAAATTCGTAATCAAATTCTAGTAGTCGATAATATTCTCCAACTTTAATAGCTTGAATGTTATCTAGTTCAATATCTATCTCTGCCTTAGACGCCTGAGTTTGATCCAGAATATCATTGTATGACAATAATTTCGATTTATCAACAGCATATTCTTGTTCTGGGCCTTGATATGTAGAGTGTTCAAGTATCTTTTGTAATTTTGCCAAACGTGGCTTACAAGGTTTCAATTCATAATATGTGAAGAAAGTGTTCACTATGTCTTTGTGCTCAATTTTCCTGGGAGGTTTATTGCCTTCATCAGACTCTGTCGATTTATTCAAACTTGCGTTTGACGTATCAAATGAAGAGTCGGATTCACCTTCCATCGACTTATTTTGTATGGTTTCATCCAGTCCTGTTGCTGCAGAAAACAATAAATCAGGCACTAGAAGTAAGCTATTGGACGTTTCAGCTTCTTTAACATCATAAGTTTTGTCACCAGTACAGAGTACGACGCTTTCTTCTGTATCACCTGAAAAAAGATAATATGAAGGTCAGGTGGTGGTTGACAATTTTCAAGTAACACCCTGCAATCAGTATCCAGTTACAAAGCGATTCTCCAAATTTCTAATAGTATGCTGTCATTCACTAAAGAGTTCTAGTGCCTCTCTCTGAAGACATTTATCAGATCATGACCAAACTTACACAACGGTTTCGGCGTTTCGGGTAGGGGAGCCCCCTACCCGAAGCGCCGAAAGCCCGCACGCCCGCCTGCGCTTTGTTACAGTGAGCGGGGGCTGTCCTCCTTTCGCCCTTCCGGGTCTCTAAAAACACTCTAGAATCGTAGCGACAAGACTAGGTAGAGTCGGGGTTGACAGACTTCGAGTTTGGCAGTTATTTATTAAATGAAATGCTTCGCCCATAGTAGGGGGCTTTACCCCACCCCTTAACAACAAATATTTTGAATAATAGTATATGAAACAAGAAATATATGACCATTATGTTTGATAATTATTATACCGACTGGCTGTTAGATCAAATATTGTTAGCACAAATGACTATTATAGTAACTAAACACGTATGTAAATTAAATTAAACCAATTAAATTGTGGTTAGTAGGAAATGTTGGAATTGAAGTTGTTATAAAAATCTAACTGATTAATAATAATTAATTACGTACCTTTAAATATCAATTTGTTTCCGGCTTCAATTTCTTTTAGTAGGTCTTTATCCAATAACATTAAACTCATATTTGATTTTTGTTGACTCGCATCAGGAAACCGAAGAACTTGGGTAATTTCTGTCAACTCTGATTCATGAAGTTTTGCAGTTTTGATTATTTTCCTAGCATCTTCTGGAGTTCGTTCTTCTCTGTTATAACAAAAACATAAAATATTGTTTAGGTATCTACCTACATCATCATCATCATCACCTTGGCGTTAATAACCCGGTTGTGCTCGCACACGCGAGGGCCCTGGAGCTTACCCCCGTAAGTAGGTATATACCTACATGATTTATTTAGATTTATAGATTTTTATTTGCATTAAATGTGGTAGACAGTTATTACGTACATGTTAAAATCATTTCGTATCACACATTTAACCAATTACTCTTGGTATACAAATTGAGAGAGCTCTTTAAATGTAATAAGAAAAAACAAAAATATTTTTCATGCAATTACAATAAATAAATAAAATTAAAGGCCAACACTTGATCCATCTATCTATGGAAATGACACGTTAAATATTCTTCAACACTGTAAAAACAGCTGTCGGACAAAAATTTGCTCAATGTCCCGCGAAACCGTCTCACAGGCAAACTCTTCACCTCATCCGGCAGTTTGTTGAATAGTTTCACTGCCATATTATAGCTATTTCTAGCAAAGCAGGTGGTCTTAGATGGGATAGCTATCAATCGACTGGGATATCTTGTAGAGAATGCACACGTTTCAGAAAGTTTTGTGAACAGTCCCAAGTTGCTTTTCACAAACAAGCAGATCTCGAGGATATATAATGATGGTAGTGTAAGTAATTTCATTTTTTGGAACAATGGCCTACAGGAATGAAGTGGTCCAACACCACATATAGACCTTAAACATTTCTTCTGTATAATGAATGCGCGATTCAGGTCCACTGAGTTTCCCCACATCACAATGCCATATCTCAAGGTAGAGCACACATAGCCATGGTACGCTATCAGAGCTGTCTTTTTATTACATGCTGTCGCGAGTCTGTATAGAGCATAAGTAAATCTATTAATCTTTTTGCAAACTTCGTCAACGTGTGCCTTCCATGTCAGGTTAGCATCGATATTAATACCTAGAAATTTAACTATATTGACCTCCTCTATGGGATCTTCACGATATTTTACCGACAGACTTAGTGGGGATCCATTTTTATTATAGAATTGTATGTACTTTGTTTTAGATATATTCACACTTAAATTATTGTATGTTAGCCAATTAATTATTTGATCTATTGTACCATTAATTTCTGCTTCATAATCTAGTTCGGGAGTTTTATTAATAATTATGGATATGTCATCTGCAAATAAAGTACATGGGTATTTTGTAATTAAGGGTAGATCATTAATATATAAAATAAATAACAAGGGTCCGAGGATACTGCCTTGAGGCACGCCAGTATCATTTTCGCAATATTCTGATTTAAATGTTGTTAGTTCAGATGACATGTTTAACTGATTTATTTCTACTTTCTGCACTCTTCCACTAAGATAAGTCTTAATCCATTCGAGGGCATGTCCTCGCACCCCGTACGACTCTAGTTTACTCAACAGCCCCGAATGATGCACATAATCAAAAGCTCTGCTTAAGTCAAAAGCAACCATAGAGACAGGGACTCGCTTGTTCATAAAATATGAGATACGTTTAACCATCCTGAAACACGCCAGTGAAGTTGATTTCCCTTTCTGGAAACCATGTTGTTCGGGTCTTATAATATTGAATTTTGTGCAGAAAGATGTCAGCCTATTAAGGAAAGCCTTTTCAAAGATTTTTGAGATTACCGGAATAAGCGTAATTGGCCTGTAATTACAAACATTATCCTTCTCCCCCTTCTTAAATAATGGTTTGACGATAGAGCGTTTTAAAAGTGATGGAAAGATTCCACTTATAAATGATAAATTAACTAAATATGTCAATATTGGTGTCAATTCATCAACACTGTCCTTAATTATTTTTGTAGACAATTCGTCGTATCCAGTAGAATTTGTGTTGTTAAGTGATTTTATGATTTTCCTGATTTCATAGTCGTCAGCAGGCGATAGATAAAACGTAGGGTTGTTTGATTCAGGTACTTTGTATTTATTATTATATTTATTCTTTTTAGGCATGTCAGATTGAGTCAATTCAGAAACATTATTACTATTATCAGATAAAATTTTAGGGAGATTTATAAAATGAGAATTGAATTCGGATGCAATTTGTATTGGATTTTTAATTATATTATTATTCATAGTCAGATAATCAAAGGTATTTAATTGAGTTGATTTATCATTATCACCAATTAGTTGCCATGTCGACCTACATTTATTTTTCGAATTTTTTATGTAGTCGTGATTTACTCTAATTTGTGATGATTTAATGCATTTTTTTAACCATTTAGAATAAGTCCTATACTTCTTTTTAGTATCGTTACATTTAATTTTATAGTAGGAAATGCGTAACATCCTTTTAGTTTTACATGATTTTCTCAGGCCTTTCGTTAACCAGTTTGGCTTAAGCTCTCTTTTTGCCACTTTAATTCTATATTTAGGAAAACATAAATTATAAATTAAGCATAGCTCAGTGTGAAAATAATTAAAAGCCTCTTCAATATCATTGCATACATACATATCAGACCACGAATAATTCAACAAACAATGTTTAAATTTATGAACATTATCCAGGCCAAAATCTCTTACTGTTTTGTACCAATAAGAGGCCGATTTTATTCGAGCCTCCACGGGCACAGTTAATAGTTGTGCGGTATCATGATCAGATAGGCCAATTGGTAAGGTTTCACCTCGTGCGGCCTTATTGTTGCTGGCGAAATGATCTATGCACAAACTCTGCCGCGTAGGAGCGCCAATGTGCAGGTCCATGTTGTAACTCTCCAACAGATCCCTTAGATCACGTGACATTTTAGTGTTCTTTAAAGTATCTATATTCCAGTCGCCCGTTAATATAATCGTCTTATTTGTTTTTCTTTTCAATTTATCAAGAAGAATAGAAAGCTTTTCAAAAAACGTGTTAGAATTCGCTCCGGGAATTCTGTAAATACACACCAAAACTATCCCGTAACCCACCAACTCCATTCCACAACATTCGAAATTTAATTCAGTTGATAGATCTGTGATAAAGGGCACCTGTTTTATCTCAATAGAGTTATGATGCAATATACACACACCACCGCGCTTCTGCTTTAACCTACAGAAGCTGGTGCCGAGTTTGTAGCCTTTTAAATTAATATTTAATTCGTGATTTTTCTGTATAAATGTTTCAGAGAAGCATAGAATATCAATTGGTTCCCCTAATCCATGGCTGAGCTCGTAAAGAGTTGTTTCTAACAGATCTTTTTTGCTCAATAATCCTGAAATATTCTGATGCATTATTCTTAAAACTTTATTATTTATAAAAAAGAAGAGTTCAAGTTGTCCACAGAATTATGCTCAGTACATGAATTTGATAGAGTGTTTCGTCTATGTTCGAGTATGTTAGTGTCTTGTGATAAATTATTCTCCCGGATATCCCTTTCGACCGATAAATTATTGCGCAAAGTAGACTTACATCTTAGGTGAAGAATTTCTCTGTAAATTGAAAAGCTCAGGTTCGAAGTGAAAGCTCTCGATCCATGAAGGGACTTATTATAGTTCATTTTGACAAATACAGAGTTCACAAAGCCCTCACAAATCATTCTTATGTCGTAATTCAAATTATACTTAGACATTATTGCATTACATGGTAACCCACAAACAATTACATTTGTATTAGTAGTTGAATCTATCCATTCAAGCAAATTAGATTTTAGGTCGTAAGAGTTACCATCATTTAACCCTCCCACTATAACAATAAAATCATTCTTTGTTAATGATTTGATCTCACTTTTACAAGTATTTATGACTTGGTTTAAACTTGCTTGACTCTTCCAAAAACAACAAGTATCGTAGTCTGAGCCTAATAATTTCTCCAATGCTTGTTGTAATCCACGACCCTGTTGATCAGCAAGTATAAGTATTTTCTTATTCTTAGATTGATTACCATTCTCTATATCTTTTTTATTATATCCTGGCTGCTCGCACTTATACTTGTACTTGTTTTTACTTTGTTCTATCTGTTCGTTCTCTATCATAGACTGCTCACTATCTAATGGTTTGATCATGGTGATATTAGGCTTAAAGATGGCATAATCCAAATCCTTTTTCAATGTGTTGTTACTATGTTTATTTTTGTGTTTCCCTTTTTTGCTGCTATTTTTTACTCCTGCTTTACTTGTGTTATTTGAACATATGTACAGTAGATCTCTGATTTTTCGATGTTAGGGGTAAATACGCCAATTTGGTAAGAGTACATGGTATAACGTTCTATAATTATCATGGTCCGCCCACATCAGTTTGTTGTTGGACATATCGATATTTTGTGGTTGGACTGAAAAGAAAAAAAAGGAAAAAATTGTCTCTAACTTAGATATTGTTTTAGTAATGTACGGTATGTAATGTTAAGACTATTTATGGGTAAGAACCTAAATAGATCGATGAGTAGGTAGGTATAATAAAATTCTAAAAGCTTAGAGCGTTCGCTTTATAGACAATTGACGCAAGTTCGAATAAATTGATAATTTCGGGTTGGAGATCGCAGTGTTATAAATATAACAATGGAAAAACGCTATTGCCCATTTTTCAGCCTACAGAGGCTACATCTTTTGCCTCGAAAACATTAGTCGTCTTGTACGACACGCACGAGTGTAAGGAGTCGGTGCTATTCTACTCTGCCAGACACCACGCGGTCATCAAATCTTAGTACAAGTAGTCAATTATAGCCTTCTACAAGGTGTCTCAAAAGAAAGTTTATAATTATTTCGTTTACTGCGTGAACGCAACGAATTCGAGGGGCGCGGGGGTTATGTCAATCGGTAGCCTGGCTCTTGGGAATTCAGTCGCTATGGAGCGTTTCTCAGGAGCAGACCGCGCGTTCTGCGTACGAGAGTTTTACAAAAACGGTGATTCGGCGACTGCAGCGCGTAGGAGATTCTGCAGTATTCGAGGTTTTCGCCACTCAAATGATGCGCCAAGCATTCCTCTTATTCGAAAATGGGTCAAAAAGTTTGAAGAGACCGGTACAACGCTGGAAAAACCAAAATCCGGGCGACCAATGTCATCAAGAACGGTAGATAACGTAGAGAGTGTTAATCAGTCTGTTCGTGATGACCCGAACCTTTCAATTCGCAAGCGCGCAAGTGCTTTAAATGTGCATAGATCATCATTACACCGCATTTTGCACAAAGATCTAAAGCTGCACCCCTATAAAATTCAATTGATGCTAGAAATAAAGCCCCAAGATGCCAGTCAGAGGCTTAACTTCGTAAATGAGGCAATTGAGCGCTTTTCAACGTTTACCAACATTTTGTTTTCGGATGAAGCTCATTTTCATCTTAATGGACACGTAAATAAGCAGAATTGCCGCTACTGGAGTGCAACGAATCCGAAACGCAAGCATAAGAAACCCCTTCATTCGCCTAAAGTGACAGTATGGGCAGCGATGTCGGCGCGAGGAATTATCGGCCCTTACTTTTTTTAAGACGAAAGAGGACGTGCAATTACAGTGAATTCAGAGCGTTATGTGGAGATGTTAGATGACTTCTTGGTGCCTGAACTGCAAAACTTTCCTGGCTGTAACCAAAGAACATGGTTCCAGCAGGACGTCACACGTCACACACGTCCAATACATATCTGCCACGAGTTCGTGAAATTTTCTCGGGCAAATTGATCTCCAGGAGAGGTGATATAAATTGGCCTCCACGCAGACCTGATTTAACCACTATGGACTTTTTCCTATGGGGTTATCTTAAATCTAAAATTTACGCCAATAAACCGCTTCCCTGGCGCGTTTGAAAGAAAATATCCGTCACAAAATGGCAGCCATCACTGAGTCTACCTGCCGAGCCGTTGTAAGTAATTTTACTGTACGATTAAATAAGTGCCGCGAACGCGAGGGTCTACATTTGGACAATAATATTTTTAAGAAATAAATTCCCAAATTGTGTATTTTAATAATCAATAAACATTTTTTCGATACACGGCTTACTTTTTTTTTAATTGATCCACTAAATATAAACTTTCTTTTGAGACACCTTGTACATGATGCGAAATTGTTATTTGATAGCCACATTAATGGTGCTATCACTAAAGCTACAAGTGCCTTGGGATTTATTATGCGTGCATCAAAAGATTTTACCCAAGCTAAAAGTTTTAAAATTCTCTACTGTACTTTTGTACGAGGCCACCTAGAGTACGCGTCCCAGGTATGGAACCCACGTTATCTTACGTATATCGATCGCATCGAGGGTGTCCAGCGTAGGTTTCTAAGATATTTAGGCTATCGTTTAAAAGTACGTTACAGCTCTGATAACCACATCGACATCTGTAGAAAACATCATCTGCTTCCTTTGGTCGCGAGGCGCGAAATAGCTGACTTGGTCTTCCTACTTAAGATTGCTTCAAAGGATGATGGGCATTTTGGTATCGGTTGGCACTTGTGTTCAATCAAGATGAATCATACATCGTTGGATAGCTCTTTTCAAGTGAACAAAAAAGTGCTATGACGACCAACCCGTACAAGTTGTCCATTTCGAAATATAGTCTTCGGAAAATATTGAATTTTTTATTTCTAACTATAATTATAAAAATCGTATTTCAGGTTCAATTAAACCGATACTCACGATTCTTAAGAAAATCAAATTAAAATGAACAGTGCTTTTTTAAATCGACCCAATAGTGTTAACAGTTAGGTGTGACCTATGAAAAAATACGTGTGGCACTCGGGGACTGCCGCGGTAAAGCTATTGCATAGCATTTTTTATCAACTTATGCAATTATAATTATTTATTTATTTTATTTATGCAGTATTTTTTTTTCTTTGATATTAACCATATACATACACGGTAAGGTTCAACTAGTCGCGGGCTCGAACTCACTCGTGGACGCGGCCAAAAAGCACGCTGTCTCACCTAGCATTGTGTCTAAAAGAGATAGAATCAGTTATGAGCAGCTAGTCTACACGCATACGTCTAGTCGCATGCACACAAACACCGTGCCAAAGTCTGCCGAACTGGAACGACGTTAGACGATGCACGGCTTTCAACGCCGCACCGCTGTGCCGGTCGGAGTGGGGAGTGTTAGGTTTATTTTCGTTACGGAATTTCTTGATTCGGACGCCGCGCTCAAAGCCCGCGATAAAAGCTATACAATAGCTTAAAAGTACCTCAACCACAATTCGTATATAAAACTTATTGTTCAAGCAAGATTTTTTATTATTATTACATACAGTGTCTTGGCACTGACACGTTGTGCGTCACTTAGGAGTGGATCACATAAATAGAGAAGATATACTGGCGAGAAACCTGAGGATTCCAAAAGCACTGTATGGAAATGAAGATAATAGTAAAGCTATCATTATTTGCGATGGTACCTATGTATACATTTACAAGAGCACAAACTTTTTGTTTCAGAGGCAATCCTACAGTTTGCACAAATTCCAAAACTTGTTGAAGCCATTTTTAATTGTAACCACTGATGGGTACATTATAGATGTTAAAGGACCATACGCTGCAACAAGAACTGATGCACAGATAATGAGCGATTTGATGACTGACGAGAAAAATCCCCTTCACATATTACTTCAGCGCAATGACGTATTTATTTTGGACCGCGGTTTCAGATACAGTTTGGGCCATATAGAAGCATGTGGCTACGAATACCACGTTCCTCCGACGAAGAACCGAGAAGAGTAACAGCTCACTACTTCTCAAGCGAATGATTCCCGACTGGTTACAATATGCCGATGGGTAGTGGAAGTGGTCAACGGGCGCTTCAAAAGAGATTTTAAGCTGCTGCGACAAAAATATTTCAATAATACAATGAATAATATGTTTGGAGATTTTAAAATAGCGGCAGCATTAATAAATCACTTCCACAGGCCCATTGTTAATAGCCAATACACAGAAGCTTTTCTGCAAAAAATTAATGAAAAAATTCAAACCCCGAACGTGTTGTATAATTATGTGGAAGCAAAAAGGTTAAATAACAGTAGAGCCGGTTCCCAGAGATTAGAAGCAAACGATTTACAAGATTTTCCACGACTGACGGAAGAGGACGTGATTTTGCTGTCATTGGGGACATATCAGTTAAAACTGGCAAAATCCTATTGCAACGAGCACCTAAATAACGGCTTATGTCTTATAGAAACATATAGAGAAGCTGCTTTAGAGGACATTACAGAATATGGATTTCACGAAGATTCGTGGCTGTTACGTGCAGCCAATGATAATAATTAATAATGATCGTATATAATTGAAATTGTTAATAAAAATACTATGCCAAAATGAAGAATTATGTCACAGAATAATTAAAAATAAATTACTTTCAAGACAGGATTACTCTAATTGGACAATGAATCAGAAGTAGCGCTTTGGTTATTCTTATTCTACAGAAAATGACCTTTTTAAAGATGTATCATTTATTTCGATTGGTGCCGATACCAGGTTCCATACATCTGTGCCCATCATCCTTTGGTTGATTGTCCTCAGCTTCTGGAACAAATACCACTCAGACCGCCTAACCGAACTTTGCGCACTAATGACATCATATCGTTGCCTAAAGCGTCTACCAACTATAAGCGTAACACTTTTCTGTGGCGTAGCTGCGATAGTTTCAATAGGTTGAGTAAAAATGAGGACTTCGATTTGTTCAACACGGGCTATCGGGCGGCAAAGCGAGTGCTTAGTCAGGCGTTTTTCAATAATACTAGCCAAACATAATGCATTGCTAACAGATGGTATTATTTTTCACATATGTTTTACTGTATTTATTACATACGGCATGTTTTATATGTTCTTCTCGTAGACTAGTGCGTTGCGATTTATTTATCTTATGATACTGCTATCAGTGGGAACCTGTAATTGGCTTTTTGTATTTATTTAAGTTTTATATGGTATTAATAAAAATAAAATAAATTATTAAAAATTATTAAATAAAATAAATGTTCCGAGATTCCTACCGCGTACCTTTGTTGACGAGTAGCCCAATATTTCAACGAAGGTACGCGGTAGGAAACTCGGAACATAGCCTTAAAATGTGTGATAATAACCATGTTAGTTTAAAACATTATGACATTAGAGGAATTTGCCAAAAAGTTATAGTGAGCCATGTCACATGAGGAGGAAAGATTCGGACTGTTGGTAAAAAGAAACGAGACTAAATAACCCGCTATTACGACTTGTGGGAATATTGCCAGTTTAGCGGTCGCTCATTGTCTATGCTATGCATACTTGGGGTAAATCTTGTTGGACGCTGGCAACAATTTTAGTCTATGCACGCCACGGGGTGGAATCGCAGTATCCAGAGCCATAAACTTAGTGAAAGCAAAGTGCCAGCATCGAGTGTCTGTCAAATGACTTTTTAAATATAATTTTACATTCAAGACATCCTGGTTGGATACAAATACCAAATATATCACCAATATATGGAGTTGGCGAGTGATAATAATAAATATTATTAAATATCTTTTAATTTACACACAATTTAACACATTTTTAAAATAAATTTAATCCATATTTTTAATACGCGATAGTTATTTTTCCATTTATTAACTATGCCTGTACAACTTGTGATACCTTTTATCCAAACCCTCCTAGAAAAAAAAAACTTTTTAATACAATATCAACGGTATATATAGTTCATATTCATAGTTTGTGATCAACGGTTTTTTCACTTCACACAAAACTTCATTTTTGGATTTTCGTGAATTTTTAAAGCTGTCTTTTTAATTAATATAAATATGTCTCGACATCGCTGTGTCGTGAGAGGATGCCCGTCGAAGGAAAAATTTTATAATTGGCCAAGAACTCCAGAACTTGGAGAAATATGGCTAAAGTTACTAATACCACAGAATCCAACACTGTGTTCAGTACCAAAAAAAACTGTATTATTTAAAAAAGTAAGTACAATATTGTAATTTAAGTTTTTAACAAGATTATAAAGTTGATATTCGTGCGTGTTGTCCCTCCTATCACCGTAACTTTTCATAGATTAGCAGTAGGACATTTGTGGAGGAGATCCGATCCAGCAGAAGACCATTAAAGGGCTGTTAATTGATGTGAATGTAACTTAGAGAAATTTAATACCTATATGCACAATAGTAGCTACATGTTGTACATAATTAACTAGTGAACTTATCGAGACTTCGTTCGTACACCTACTTTACCCCTACTTACACTTTTTTCTTGTTATAAACCTTCTGTTGAATCACCCTATCTATTGTAGAAAACAGCATTAAAATCCGTTACGTAGTAAGAAAGACGACGTGAAGCGACTTTGTTTTATACTATGTATAGAAGGTACCTAAAATCGAACTAACCCATTGTGAAACCATTTCACTATGTCATAATGATTTTCCTTGTCCGGCAATGCAATGCTACTATGATATTTTCTGTGAAGAGGTTTCACGGTGGGTCTCGATTCAGTTGGTTTGATAGCACCTAAACTATATTATTGTGTATGAAAATGCTATTATTGGGATTAGTTAACTATATATTTATATTTTTGTTATTGCCCCATTAAACTTGTAAACTTCATTTTGAAGGCAAATATATTAAACAGACTAATAAAAGAAATCATCTTGCCTTTTCACATAAATTATGCCTAATGCTTTCATTCTGAACTTTCATAGAATGTAATTATTAGACAAAACCTTTCCTCACCGCTCCCTTTGACTGTGACCATTATATTAACATACATAACGTTTGTGTTCCCATTTTTCAGGTATTTTGATGGATGATCAATCAATGTTGTTACCAAGAATACCCTAAGGCCCTACAAAGGTAATTGTTTTCAATTGAAAAATTTTGGTACTACATAATGAACATCATTTGGTTTGTTAAATGTGTGAAGTATGAAATTGCATTTCGCTTTATGTATTTGCCGTTGGTTGTTCATATTGGGCTAACGAGTTTAACTAGTATTATTAGCAAAGGCCAAATTCAAAGACTTCTATATGGCCTAACTATTATTTGAAGTGACGCTGAAGAGCTTTTATGTTTGGGATTTAAAAAAAGATTTTTGCATTTGATAGCACATATCCCCCTGATAATAATCATCTACAAGTATATGGTTTGCAACTGGTGCATTGGTGCCACAATAACATTAAAGCTCTATTATTTTACTTTCAGGTAGACTGTCGAACACAACTCAAGAACATTCTGTGGTCCTGTAGTGATTATTTTAAATTGAAAGGCGCTTTGCTATTACTTTGTAATTAATTTCTAGTCAAATTATATGTATGTTAAATTATGTCATTTGTGTTTTTTTTTTAATTTAAGAATTCGAAATTAATAAAGTACAATATGAAAATCGAGAATACGCAATCGATGTCACATCCCTAGCCAAATCGTAATCGATAGATTGGTAATGGCGTTATGAGCTCAGCACTAGCACTTGTCAAAATTGTTATGTCAAAACTATACGTCAAAAGCGATGCTGGCACTTTTCACTACGACGTTCGTGTCTCTATGGACGTTTCTTATCTGCCGTAGGTAATATATAGTAATCTGTGATGCACGCCACTAAAAATGACGTACAAGTGACATTTCGTTCGATTTTATTCCGCAAAAAATTCGTGATTTTCTTATAGTTTTAGATTAGAATTTAGTGTTTAAAAAGGAAAAATGTCTATATTTGGTGATATATTGCCGATAAACAAGAATGAAGAGAGTGCAACCCAAGCCGCTGGGTCGAGCTTGTCTCCGTACCTCAACTTCGACCCTAACTATATACCGAAAATGCAACCGGAGTTCATATACCCTGATGACAGTCACATGGCAACCACGGCCCGAAGGTCTAATGTGGCTTTACCGATCATAGGGATGTCTTTCATGGCCGGCTCAGGTGAGGCATTGACCATGAGCTGAGGGTGTTTATAACCCATAACCTCCAAATGTAATCTTTACATAACATTTGTTGCTATTGCTCATCATCAGCTATCATCATCATTGTTTGGGAAGTTCAAAGTTCATGTTGAGAGTCTTAGCTCTACAAGAGCAATCAATACTGAAAGTTGGAATATGCCTTCGAAGACAAAGAATGAGTACTATCAAACTTTTATTGTTTTGACATTACTGATATCTTACAGGAATGGGAAGCATGGTGGGTCTATACAAGGGAGTCAGAGCAACCACACTGGCTGGCCAGATTGGAAAAGTCAGACGAACTCAGGTCATAAACTACATAATGAAACAAGGTATGTATTTAGTATTTATCTAATGAATAATCTAGTTAATCATTAATAATTTATTACTTATATTTGAACTTTCAATGTTAATGTAATATATCAAATAGAAAAATCGTCTTAATGCTTCTTTTAACACTTACCCTGCTAACCCAAATACTGGAGTCTACAGGAATGCGAATCACTATGCTCATATTATATGGACTGGTCAAATGAGC
Organism: Blastobasis adustella; assembly: GCA_907269095.1. Taxonomy (NCBI): domain Eukaryota; kingdom Metazoa; phylum Arthropoda; class Insecta; order Lepidoptera; family Blastobasidae; genus Blastobasis; species Blastobasis adustella. Next base: position 9,931,929 of record OU026132.1, read on the forward strand.
CATACGCACATGCGTAGCGCCAATTACGACTCAAATGTGTAGGCCGCTGCAGTAAAAGTGTTAAATTCATGATGTTTCATAATTTGTTTTCAACAGGCACAACAACTGGCTGCACTCTAGGCATCGTTGCTTCATTCTACTCTTGTATTGCACTTGGTGTGACATGGCTTCGAGACAAGGAGGACACTTCCAACACATTCATCGCAGCTGCGACCACCGGGTTGCTCTACAAAAGCACCGCTGGCCTCCGTTCAATGGCTCTTGGCACGGCATTAGGTCTCACCTTAGCTGGAGTTTATACCTTAGTAACAGATAACGACAATATATGGAGCAGAGCCAAATACAACCGATTGTGATCCCGCCTATTAGATGTTATGTAAATAATTTATAGTCTTATTTTTAGTAATTTATGGTTAATGCAATCAGCACCAAAGATCTGTCATACTGAGACTTACTGCCTGCCCATGTCTAGTATGCAAGATTCAGATTATGTGTGAGCTCTTGAGAAATGAGACTTTACTGTCAAATTATCTTCATTTTTTAGAAGTTATTATTGGTTGCACTTTTATTTGTACATAAAAAGAAATACAAAAAAAAGTACACGACATGTACTACTTCGTTCATATATATCTATTATTAATGTTTCATGTTTCTTGATTTCATTTTATTTTTGTAATTGGCTTAAGCCAAAAAAATCTTTAAAGTTTTGCATGAATATTTCCTAGAACACAAGATAATGTCAGTAGAGTCTCAATCTTATCCTGCAATTTGACATATTTCTCCCAGTGTCAAATCAGGACAAGCCTTATACATAAGACAAAAATAAACAACTGTTATGCAAAATTAAAACATTTATTTAATTTCATACAAGTTAACCTAACATATACATTTTAGAAAATCAAAACATCATTGAGCAAATTTTGTAAGGACTATGAATGAAATAATAAATTTTAAAATGACAATGGTCCTTTGATCAAAAGTCCAACTGACTAAAGTCTGGAATATCAATGCTTAAATTATCTGAATATTATTTGTTAAGGGATGATTTGGTACTTTAAATTTACATCTAGCAACTTTTGGTCAGTCGTCCATTTTATGACACATACATTTGGATTGTAATATTAGCTAAATAAAACATTTGATCTTTCAAATTTTGATATTTCAGTCATATCTTTTTCGAAATTTGCTCAATGAAGTTTTGATATTTTAATATGTAACCAACCATATGCATTGCATTTGTACAATTTATTATTTACAAGTTATAGCTTTTAATAAGTGGCGTCAAAACGTTGGGATATGTTATTTAGTGGAGGTATTGTTGTTGTATACAATGATAATACAATGCTGTGATTAAAAAAACATTGAGCAAATATATGGGCATATTCCTGTTATGCACTCGAGAATAGCGTAATGGAATATTCTTGCTTCAAGTACAAATGGCTCAGTAAACGATTTGGCACCAGTATTTAGTAGGTAGCCATAACAGACATTGTTGCAAATTAACCAATTAGAAACTGAAATCACACAGAAAGCATTCAAATGCTTTATAACTGATAGATCCCTTTATAATCTGGATACAGAACGAACAAAGCAAATCTCTTACTGCTATACAGACTGGCCCATTCACAGTGATCCAAGATGTTTTTATGTAGAGGATATTGTGACCAATATCAGTTCCATACGACAAATTAGTTTAAATGTTTTTGTTGTTACAAAAGTTTTTGTTTAGGTGTTTTGTAATGTTACAAACATGTTCTCTCTAAAAAATATTAACCACTGAATGGACCTGTATCAATAATTCCAAACAAAATAGGGCCCTTAGATGTATAATATAAAATAAATACCGTCACGGGGCCCTAAACTATTCAAGTCTCTAGTTCCCACCTAAAGAAAGTATGCCTGTACCAGCAAAACTCTTCAATCTTTTTACAATCAATTATCATCCATATTTATTAACAGAACAATATGTATACAACTATAACAATAATGTGATTTTTAGCCAGTACATGGTGAATGGAGGACCTCAGATATACTAAAATCATATTAGCAACACGCAGCTTGATAACAATTCTGTACTTCAAAAGACTTCTTTACACATCTTGAAAGCTAATAGTATAGAATACATACTGTAAGGCCAGTATTTATTTAAAAACATTTAGTTACACCATTACATTATGATTACATTTACATTGTGGGATTACATTTTATCTTTAAAAGAGTTGGTGTAATCGTAAAATATAAACATAATGCTCTTATTAAAACATTTCATAATTATACATAAATACCTACATGGAAGGAAGGTTTCTAATGAATGAATAACATTTACATACATAATTATTATTTGCTATTGAGATTCGGATATCTCATATTAATTGAAGAATTCAGTCAAAGGACCTACGTTGTTATTATTTATGTAACTTAATAGCAGATTTTTTATGCAAATAAAGAAACAAACTGTAGTTATTTGCAAAGAAAATTAATTGATACAGCTTCAATCTATTACTTAACTAATAATTCAATTAGCCAAAAATAATGTACTTTGTGTACATTCAATTTACATATTATTATTTTGATAGTACCTAAACAAACTAATTAAAGTTGTTGCAAGTTGTTTTTGTTCTTTTGTTGCACTTTAGAGTGAATTATAGTAAGGAACATAGTACATAGTTTACTAACTGGTTAAGGGGCATTAACAATGTTTATGATAAGAATTTATCGTCGTTTGTATGAGGAGAGAGTTGGCAAATAAGATATTTATATACATATTACAATTCAATACAGGGTGTAAGTGAGAACACAAAGAAATAATAAAGTTATTTAAATTTAGCTTTTTTTGAAAGTAATTGTGATTTGCTGAATTTCTAATTAATTACAATAAGAGAAAAACAATTAGCATTATAGTTTGCACTAACACACTGAATCTCCATGGATCTTCAAAGGTTTATAACTTTGTTCCCCAATATTTAATTACCTAGGTACTTTAATATATAGGGAAGACTGACTTGGTACCTCCAGCTTAAAGAGTCCAAACCGAGCACAATACAGTCATATAACTACTTTTTTATTACATTACTTAAATATATAACAAATACATTGGCACTTACACCCTGTACAGAAATATTTACACTCAATACATTTATTCTCTAATTAAAGAAATCAAGGAAATATCCTCATTCTAATGATTTCTTGCCTGGAGAAGATATATTTCTTCCTCAAATGCAACTTTAAAATAATATAATAAACAAGTTATTCTGTTAAATGAGTAGGTACTTATCTTATTTGTTACCAAATTTTGACTAAGATACCTACCAATTTATAGTAAAATTAATATAACAAGAACCTTTCATAAAGGAACAACCTTAACTTCGATTTAGTGGACTTTTATCATAAGAAATTTTTAAATGCAAGCAACAGACAAACAGTCATACCTTAATAGAATATTGCAGTTTTTACTGCAGCCCCTCAGTTTTGAGAAGCAGTCTGATTTATGTCACGAAGGTGTGTTTAAGATAGACTTTGTATCTTCTGGTAGCACACAGTTGAGGTCTTCCAACCGTCTAGCTAGCAGTGTTCTAGTATTTCCAGCAACAGGTGGATTACTCTTGAGTACATTCCTTAACTTCAAAACCATATCCACTATTTCAACCTCCTTCTTTCCAATTGACCATTTTTTTAAATCACTCTCGGCTAATACTTCCAGTTGCAACACAAGAAGTTTATTCGTCAAATTACTGTGCCTCTGATGAAACCAAGCACTGAAATTGGGTGTTCTAAAAAAGTTCTTGTACAGCCCGATCCAGTCCCCTTTTATACCTGACGTCAACTGAGGGCCCGCTTGCTGTAAGCTTGCAAAAAAGTCTTCAGGATTAAATGGGTTTGGTACAGGTGGAGCTCTATATGGAGAAATGTTCTTCTGCAGTGGCATCAATGATGCCATATACCTCTCTAAAGGTATCATAAAACTTTGGGTTAGCTCCAATAAATGGCGCTTAACCATAGCTGTTTGTACTTCTGTTGGACGGTCAGTGCGAATGCCATTATGTAGTTTCTTAATAATTGCTTTGTCTTTTTCTAAAAATGGTTTGTACTGAGTGTACACACCTGGAGCAGTGTCCAGCAACTTTATATTCCCAACTTTTCGAAGTTTAGTTTTTATCGCACTTGACTCACCAAGCTTGATAGTATGAGGCCAATGTTGCAATGTTTTTGTAAAGAATGGATTTGTAACACCAAGTATTACACAAGGTGGGTTGAATTGCTTTCTTGTGAACTCTTTGAATTCACTATCATGAATTGTGAAATATGGTCTATATTCTGCTGCATATGGCAGTGGCTGTATTAAATAAGTTAATGCTTGGACTAATGCAGAGCATTCTGTTGGTGAGCTAGCGATTACCACAATAGGTTCAGCAGTAAGTATTAACTCCCACAATAAATGCAAGTGTGATACCAGACTTGATAGAGGATCAAATACATTCACATCTTGTATGGAAGCCAAAATATGGGGAACATTAGGGGAATGTATTTGCTTAGCAATATCTGAACGGGTTATCTTCCCTGTGTTTTGATTGGGAATGTATGACTGAAAAACTGAACCCAACACTGGTAACAACACATTCTGTCCAGCCTCCAACACTGGCCACCTGTTAATATCATGGCATGCTGCTTCCAAGCTGCGCTCGCCTTCTTCAAAATGTTTTGGTGCGATGAGTTGAATGACTTTATAGAACAAATTGATGAATGGCAATCGAGTGAGTAAAATGATGCTTTTTTGGAAGTATCCACGAGGTAATGAAGGGTCCTTGACCTGTCTGAAGTACACGAAGCCCCAATAGTGAGTGGAGTCGGCGCGCAACGTAGGTTCGCTGTCCTCGTTATATGAGAGCTGCTGCCGCGACAGCGGTGCGCGAGACCGCAGCCGGACGTGAAACTGCGTATCTCCCATACACCCCGAGTTGGAATCCGGGAATGCTAGGTAACAAATATTGCATTTCTCTTGGTCTGTCAATTCTACGCCTGGCGGGTACACGCTTTCCATCGCTTGCCCCAGCTCCAAGTCGAATGTGACCACACAAATACAGTGCAGCCAGTCCGAAAACCTGTTCCACTTCGCTTGGAACTCCGTTTCATCCTCGAAAATGTCATTGTCTCCGTATTGCAAGCCACAAGCCATCGCCTATATTTAAATATCACACATTTCGATTCTAAATACACTGCTCACTTAATTTTTCCGTTAGTCACCATCAAAGTACGTTAATTTATTACAAATTCATTACAATTTTACACACTTTCCACGGTAAAATAATAAAAACAATCCGAGACAGGACGTCTAGAAACAGCTGTTTTCACAACATGGCCGCGCGCGCCAAAACTGAAGTTTGGTTGGTTTCGCAATACAAGTTGATCACAATATTTTGGTCTATTAAATTAATTTAAATACTTTAACTTACCTGTAATCCATGATTTTTGTTTAACTCTTTAAATAAAACTTGTAAAAACACTCTGAAAACATTAATAACGAGCTAAAACAACGCTCAAAAACCGCTTTTAACTTTTTAATTCTCACACTGACCACAAACTCCACAAAGGAAGAAACCCTGTGGTCAAAGCTATGGAGCTTTACAAAGACTAACTACCTTCCAAACCATCAACCTAGCGTTTAGCATTTATCTCATAGAGAAAAAATTTCTGTGGTTTATCTATCCCGGCTTCTGCCAGGGTACGCTCTCCGACTTATTCTTCTCCACTTCGCCCGGTCTTCGGCATCCTCGCGTTGTAGGCCGTTGGCTCTCGATTCCAACTTGGCGATGTCAATCCATCACTTCTTGGGTTGTACACGGGGCCTCTTTCTTGATACCGGCAGGTTCAGACACCCACTTCCCACGTATCCCTGAGGCTTACTCAACACGTGACCATACCAGCGCAGGCGAGCCTCCTCGATCTTATCAGCGATAGCCCTCACGCCAAGGCTGCCATGGATATACTCGTTACGTACTCGATTGAGCTGCGTAACTCCACATATCCACCGCATCATTTTAATTTCGTTGGCGTTGAGTTCGCGAACGTGTTTCGTCAGCGCTGGCCATGTTTCGCAGTCATAGAGCATCACAGGTCTAATTATACTTTTGTATATAAGAGTATAGTTTGAGCTTGACAGGGATTTTAGGGTCACAGATGACTGCCGTGAGTTCCCGCCGTTTGGCCCAAGCTGCAGATTCGGGACTTGACATCGAGGCTGATATTTATTTATTTATTGGTTGGAATACCAACAGCTTTAAAACAAATAAAATAAAATGAGTAGACACAGTGAAGCCAATTATAGATACTCGCTGAGCATATCGCCGGACTCGTGCATCACGGATCCGAGGTATTTAAATTTAGCGAAGGCTGCAGGTTCTATTGCCAGCTTCGTTAACTAAGCGGACGATTTCGGGATTCGCGCTGCAGCTGGCCATATTCTCTGTTTGGCCTGTACCCGGCCTGTTTGTTTACCCTTGTCTCAAGATGGGGAGGGCGCAACCACATTTAATTACAATTATAATAAATTACATTACAATTAAAGCTACCTAGTTTGAGTTATTTTAGTCCTTTCAAAATTTGCTTAATGAAGTTCTGATTATGTAACCCCCGCGTCCTCCATCTGGATTTTATAAGCCAAAACACCAAAAAAGCCTAATTCCGCTGAGCTCGCTTATTCATTACTTTATTACTTGTATGAAGTTCGCCCGGATCTTTTGAGAAGAAAATTCGAATAATTTTGAATTCAAACAATTTTTTTAATTCGTACACGCTTCTCCAAACATTATCTTACATTCATCAGTTTGTGTTACATTTTATGTGTGTCACACCAGTTCTTTTGAGCCAAGATTCAAACAATTTCGATCTTGCTACGCTCGCTCATTTTTAAAACGATCGACTTGACTTCATCGGCCACCTCAGGGGCCAGGCCCCCCCCTGGAAAATAGCCCTAGATACGCCAATGACCTGACCACGTCCGATCAAGGTCACGCGCATCCGAAAGCGACTTTATTTTATACTTCATTTATAATAGTCAACTAGAGCGAGCAACCCACGGTTGGTCGGCGCCAGCCAATTTAGAAATTAGTTAAGCGTACTCCACATGTCCGCCGAAACTTTCTGCGAAACTTTGGCCGGGACTTTGGTCGACCCTCTACATTCTCGCCTATCAGGGATGTGGTGGGTGTCAAAACGCGTCGACATTATATCGATTCATTGGTGTAACATCGCTAATCCGCTTTAAACAGGGTCACAGAGGTGATGGCAGCTGCTATACTGTAATTACTTGATCTACTAATATCCTGGATCATGGTCAAGGGTACCCCGAACCTGTTACTCGAAAAAGCGCTAGGAATATAAATATAAAATCGATCGAATCGAGACGACAACGAACTATCTCTACTTAGTCTATGAAATAGGCGAGACATGCCAAACATATAACGGGACTACACGAATGTAGGCGAATACTGCCTCCACATTCTCGTGTTCCCGCGGAACTGTCCACATGTGGAGCGCGCTTTAGTAGGTAGTTTTGGCCCATAGAGAAAAGAAATTATATACAGAAGCAGAGAGTACATTTCGAGTTTAAATACGAGACAAAATGTAACACATCTCTACAGCACACACACTAATTCAAATGCAGGGACGGAACAAGGCAGCCCATCTGCAGATAAGTTATATTTTGCTACGACTTCCTACTCGTAACGAACACAAACAAATCTGACTTGTATTTCGCTCCAGACGACTACGCAATTTTTTAAACTTGTCCTTAAAATTTTATATTGTCGTTATAATAAAAGGTAAGGCGTCTAGTGAATCAAACCCACGCCCTGATACCTACCACCGTCTTTTCCATCTCTCGATCCTACTTACCGTGAATCGGCACTGCTTGCTTTTGCAAAAAGGAGGGTTATGATTTTGACCGGTATTAATGTTTATTTGTTGCCTCATAACTTCTAAACTAAGTAGGTACCTACTTATTTATCGTTTGAAGCGTCTTCATTGTTCACAGGTTGGCCTATGTGACTTCACAAATTGAATATGATGCCCTCTAGAGGTCATAGTCATGAAAAAAAATAATAATAATGAAAAGGATAGGTACATTCATATATTAAACAGGCAGCATACTCTTTATTTTAAGTAAAAATTCATAAAATGCTGGTGCACCAGGACAGAAGGGACTTGCATCTAATTATTATCTTGTTCTTCAAAATGTTTACAACGCAGCACTTCCAATTTGCAAACCAGAGATGTCTGGTCGTTAGGAAACCTAGAAAAACAAATATTTATGTAAATAAACGTAAATACGCGATTAATCCGTTGTTTCATAAAATGTCTGAACATTTAAAATGCCATCTAGGTAAATTTTTGGTATGAAACCCTAATACTTATAAAATTGTGGACCGCTATTTACAAGATTTGAGTATTAAAATTCTATAAAATAAATACTAAATCCGACCCTGTTAGCATCAAAATATTAACGTACCTATTTAGACACCGAAATATTGCTCAATTTGCCAATAATCTCTAATGGCATGTTGTTTTAAGGTAAACCATTTCAATTATTGCAAATTCACACTATTACGATGCATATTTTTGTCACAATTTCTAAAATTGATTTCAGATCGCCGTGACCACGAATGTTTACTTACCGGTGAAAGGATAATCCAGGTGTATTTCCATACTTTGCGCTTTCACATATATGTGCACTAATTACACCGTCTTTTAAATGGTTTGATTTAAATTTTATTTATAATAATTTCCTAAATTATAAAATTTACAACGATGTTTCAAAAGAAACGTCAGGTCTAAAGGAGCTTCAGCAACATGTCGAATGTTCAAAACATTGCGCACGTAATTTTCCTTCAAAGTATTCCCATAGATGAAAAAACGGGATAGCAGGATTTATATTCATTGTAGAGTGAGCGAACAGGGAATATTTGTGATTTGTGTCTGTTAAGTCTGTGTTTTGGCCATACGTCACGGTCCAATAGAGTAAAATGATGACGTCACAACATCCAATTCGAATAGGCTTTACTCCAATAGACCCCACCTGGTGGTACCGCTGATCTCCGATAGTTCGCCGCCATCTTGATCCAATAGAGTAAAATGACGCCACAACATCCAGTTCGAATAGGCTCTACTATCGTACTATCGTAATAACTAGGGCTAGAAGAGTGGAGAATATGTCAAATCTCCATATTTGAAGTGGAGGAGCCTCCTAACGGCTGGAGGGTGGAGAATATGCCAAATCTCCAATTTTGGAGTAGGCTACAAACAGCTATTAAATGGGCTTGCAAAGAAAAGAAAAATATCTATTGGCATAATTTATTTGTGTAAATGAAGTAGAGGCTCACAACTCGGTTCATTGGGGCCAATATGACCCGTGACCCGGCTACGCCTCGAGTAATCTATTTTTAATTAAGTATATTACAATCACTTGTACACGTCCTGACAAATAATAACACCAAAAATGTGAATGACGAAGCTTGATACACCAGCAGCCGTACCGTCGATCTCCTATAGTACGCCGCCATCTTGATGCAATTGAGTAAGGACCAATCGCAGCTAGCCAGAACCAAAGTTGTCTTGCTGCGATTGGTTTAAACTCAATTGCATCGAAAGGGCGACGTACTATCGGAGATATGCGGTACAACTCCTGTAAATGTATAAAGTGTCTTTGATGACATCTTATTTGTTTATTAAGTGGAATTTAGTTATTTCCTTGTAAGCAACACTACTAAACCGCGTACTAATTAGTTGTGGGGTAAATATGCCACCAAAGACACTCCTAAAGTCTCAGTATCCAAGGTACAAACAGCAAACTGTTTTACGTTTTCTAATGAAATTTACTTCTAAATTGACAAATAATTACTGAGCTTTACTACGATACAATACAACCCTGTTAGAAATAACTTCCGGATATCAGTCTTTTGACCAACTTGAAGTATTAGGGTGACCACACATCGTGCGATAATTTAAAAATGAAAATTTCGATAGAGCCTCAATGTGCACTTACTCTAAATAAGTATGTTAGATAATATATTGCCAATTAATTTCTTTTTATTAAAATAACGTTAATCTGTTTATATCTCAATAAAAATAATACTTAAGAAAAGTATAGCATCCAAAGAAATGAAATAATTTTCTTGATTTATGTTATGTATAAATAAATACACTATTTTGAAGTGTAGTATATACGTCTGAATTTAAAAGAATGAGCAATTCACGTTATTCAAGACATAGGAGTACCATTTTACACTTAACAAGTGAATTGTTTAAAAAATCTCCAGATAGGTGGCAACACTTTCGACATGATATGACTTAGGTTATAATTTCTTTGATAATAGTTTCTTGGTGTAAGCCCTATCAGTCGCTTACAAAATATCTGATATTAAGCCAGTTAAATGCTGCATTCTATTTCAAATGCATACCAGGACTTGGATTACGGATAAGGCGTAAGGTACCGCTATAAGATTCGCAAATATCTTTCGATACAATAGATAGACCGACAATTGTATTGTTGTTGTGTATTGGCTTATGCCAAGTATGACAATTATCAAGCAACACGTATACTATACATGGTTGTACTGGCTAATTATAAAGATTGATAATTATCAAGATAATTACTATTGATAATAATGTGTTACAGTGTGTCCAAACGCGGGCACTTTTGTTTGTTTGAATATACTACGCATATTTGACTATACTAGCTGGATTATTATCAAATAATGATTTTAGGGTTGGAAATTATCAAGAACTGATATAATTATCAGTGGAAACAATTTTCTTGAAAATTTCCAACCCTGATACTATAAGTGTCATCGGTGGCTTATCAAAAATCGTTATTTTTCGGACGAGCTAAAATCGTCTCGTAATAAAATTGTGAAAAGAAGCGATATGACGTCATACCGATTACCGTTACCCTCGATAATATCCATTTCCGTTATGCGAGTCCTGGTACCAACAATATGACTGCAAAATCTGCACAATAAAGATAAATAACCATAACTCTTTACTCTGCACCAGTATATAATAACATCAATTCAAACTATACATACAAAAATAATTTCTCTACTTAAAATTAACATGGTGAAGCATCAATTGGACGATGAGTACGCGAAACACAACTCCGGTGCGTGGATTTAAAATTTGCTGTGCCGAAAATTAAGTAATAATAAATTTGAAATAACGACAAGTGTATCATTCATTCGTACATTAAGGGAATATTTAGAAAATAATAATATAATAATCTAAGAAAAATAAAATTAGAAAGAATTATAAGATCCAATCATAATTGCACTGTTGCACGATATCGTTCAGTCCATTCTAACCTTTATCACCACTAGACAACGACAACAAATACATCAATAAAAAAATGAAGCATCTTCTTTCACCATGTGAAGGAGACAACAACGAAATATGAGATAAATAAGACAGGCTAAGAACTAAGATATACATATAAAACATACATATAAAAAAAACATGAAAAATATAAGGAATATATGTGATTTGGAGGTTAGAGCCTTCACTACGGGACATGAGCAGTTTTTCCAGTCGGTACTGTCAGATGGTATCAACAATTATCAAGAGATGGCGCTCTCATTAAGTTGGTAAGACTAAAAATTATAAAATACAGCAATTTAGTAAAACGTCTTTAAAATAAATAGCGTAAAATATCTAGAGTTTATTTAATTAACCTATTTGCTAATAATTTCTGTTATATTACAAAAATCTTCTATGTATACGCAAAAAATAGGCAGCTTTTCTACAACTACACAACCTGGCCTCAAACTTGATAAATAATAATGTATAATGTTATTTTTATTGTTTGTAATCCCGTTTTTTGCATACAATGATAACCAAAACTGTCGACTGCGCCATCTGGTGAGAGCTTAGGAATGCTATAAATGCTTCTTGGAACTGGAAAACTGCTCATTAATTATCCCCTAGCGAATTCTCTTAAAGCCACTTCCCAACAAGCGACGCAACATTCAAGAGTACATTGAAAACGAGCAAAGATGCCATTGGGCATGTTGTTGTGCTTACACTCGCTAAGATATCCGCACAAGTCGCCAATGGACGAAGATAACTTTTACGTACAGACAAATATCACAATATTGTTGAACCCCCAACGTTCACAGGCGTCCAGCCGACACTCTCGACAAAACAAACCATACTCGGTACGATATTGATACAAAAACTAGTGCAACCTATTGCCATGTGGTGTTGCTCGCCACGTTTGCATTGGGGAAGGCGTTGGGGAAGCCCTGCCCTAGATTGAGGCCCCCAAACTGTTGTGCCAAAGGCTGAGGGGGTTGCTGATTGAAGAACTGTTGGTTATTCGGGAACTGGGCTTGCATAGGCTGCTGCTGAGGAGCTGGCATGCCGAAAGGTTGCTGAAACTGACTCCCCATGCCTTGATACTGGAACTGCATGCCGTTCTGCTGCAAATTCTGTGGCACACTCTGTTGCATATTGCTGAAGCCACTAGCTTGAAACGACCCGAACTGCTGCTGCCCGAAAGCGGGTTGCGGAGCATTGAATTGGTTACCTAAATTGGGTGGAGTCTGACTGTACAGAGCCAGTATACTGTCTTTAGTTAACTTAGACTTCTCCTTCTCTGATGGGGCCTGTTGTTTGAAGAAGTTCTCCTCTTCAGTCTTGAGATCCGGCTTCAGTTCCTCGGGCTTCAGCTCCGCGGGTTTCTCTGGCGCTGAGAAGAAGCTTGAGAATATGTCGTCGCTGGGTTTGGACTCGGTCTTAACTGTGGCCGCGACTGTGTCCAATCCTAGAAGGTCGGCGGAACCGTTTGATGGCTTCTCTGCCTGACTAGTGGGCGTACTCCGGCCAAGTTTGGGACTCACCGACGATTTGGGCTTCGGTATGCTTGGGATCACGTCGGATTTCTGCAAGTCAATACAAGTGCTTGATCAGTTTTGAAACTTTATGTAATCTATTACAATGGGTAACGCAGAATTATGGCCATGTGGTACCGTCTATAACACCAACCCTTTCTAAGTAGAGTAAGTACGTAAGTACGGGTGTCGTAAAGTCAACAGAATTTCGACCTACCGAAAACCAGTGTAAGAGGAGCTAGCGTCTCTATAGCCGCGCAAAGCAATGTTAGCTCTTTCTATATTGGTTTCGGGTAGTCGATACGCTGCCTTCTGTGCCAGATAGCTAGCGATCTAGCCCCAAAGTAAGAAACGCTTGTGTTATGGGTGCCAAAAAATTTATAAACTACTTACATATTTTAAAATACATACTTATTATGCACACAACACCCAGACCTGTAACAGAATGGACTGTTAGAGGTTGTAAACGAACCACTCACATTATATTTCTTGTCGGTAGCGGCAGGCGCGGGGAGCGGCCCCAACCCTGAGGAGGTGGACTTCTTTTTCCGTTTCTGACGCTCCATTTCTTCATCGATCTCCTTGTCCCTGTGGCGAAATAGAAATATGTTTAAATACTATTTTCAAAGTTGATATAGATAGCACACAAACTTCAAACAATGGGTTATATAACTTCTTGCCATTCACATAGAAAACAAATGGAAATATATAAGCTATGCTAGTGGAATATTGCGGCAAAACATGTTACTTTTCGTTTTATATGTTTACAAGTGAACCCGGCGATACTTCGTTCGCGTGCACCTACACTACCCCAACCTACTTTTATTTCTAGCCCTATCTCCATTACAATGACATTGAAATGTCTATTGCAGCCTAATAATATTTTCTTAACTATCTTCGACAGTCGTATATTGTCGAAGATCAATTTCGGTGACATTTTACATTTTTACAATACAATTTTTTGGCTACAGAAAATCTCGTATTTGAGATATCACAGCCCCCCCCAGGACTTTAAAAGCTGTCATAAATAATTAATAATCTAAATTTCGTTACAGCAGAGTGTGATGCAATTAAAATTGCGTTTTTGTACAGCCTAGATATTTTAAGATTTCACCCGTTTCGCCTTCACCTAATTACTGCATTTGAGTTATTACTTCAGATACAATTATTTTTGGGAATCCAGTGAACATGATTAGCACGTCTGCGAGGCTCTTCTTATCAAGAGAGCTAATGGGTCACTCAGGTTCATATCACATTCGAGATCAAGTTAATAAAATTTCCAAATATTTATTTTAGGTTACACTGTTATTCCTGCTTCCGATGGAAGAGCATTTTTCAATCTACAACCCGGTTGTAGATTAATGATAGACTGAGAGGGCGCCGTAGGTTCTTCTACGTCATCGTGTACAAGAAAAAAAACAACATTGTAGCGATAGCAGACGTTTAGGAGACCCACAAAACGTTGGTCTGCTCGAGCACAAAGAGGCACAAACAATTTTTTTTTTAGTTTTCCATACTACGACTTTTTGTAGCGAGTCACTTGAAATAATGACTTTGCACAGGTTGTGCACGGGCGGACCAACATTTGGTGGGCCTCTTAAACGTCTAATAACGGTGCAATGTGGATTTTTCTTGTACTCGATAACGTAGGATAACCCACGTCACCCTCAGTCTTATAACCGTAACAGTATTGACGACCTGAGTGGTTCAATGGTCAACATGCCGGTCTACCACGTAAGAGGTCCCGGGTTCGAATCCCGGCTGGGCAGAAATTGAAATGATGAATTTTAATTTCTGTTACAGGTCTGGGTGTTCTATGTATAATAAGTATGTATTTAAAAAAGTATTTAAGTAGTATATCAGTTATCTAGCACCCATAGTACAAGCTCTGCTTAGGTTGGGGCTAGATGGCGCTGTGTGAATTTGTCCACGAATATTTATTTTATTTTATTTATTTATAAGCGGATGCTCAATGGCGTCAAACTGATTTCAATATACATTTGTGTAAATAAATATACGCCACTGTACGACTAGCAGATATACCTTTACACTCTTACATACAGTCGTACAGGGTCAATATGTTTGATAAAAATCTCAATTTAAACAATTGAGAAAATATGTTGCAAACAAAAAGTGACCTTAATAACGTAGACAACAAGCTCGGGAGACTCAGATCAAAACAGTCTAATATAGGAATAAACATGCTTGTTTTCCTTCTTTATTATTACACAAAGAGTATAGAAAAATATGTAAACAAACAATGGGGAAGGGTCCTGATTCAGCTGATCGTTACGTAGCGTTTTATGTTACTCAGTGAAAAATGAGCAGAGGGACCACCCAAAAGCGGTAATGGTGTCCCATAACATCGACCATATGCAGAACCGCAGATGCGTTATCACTGTAAGGACTAATTTGCCTCTAAACTTCAATTGCGCTGGCTACCTTATCCTTCAAACTGAAACACATCAATGCAAGCATTTTGCTTGGCGGGAGACATAGACATGGGGGTGGTATGGTACCCATCCGGGCGTACTCACCAAGCTTGACAGAGTCTTAGCATTATTAGTTAAAACATGAGACACGACACGAGAGTATCGAGATACAAAGGCCCTCTATCAGCGAAGATTTATTAGCTTTACCAAGCATTAACACCTCCCTATTCGAAAGGTTCTTAAACTTAGAAAAAAGCAGCTTCGAATGGCACAAATCTGTCTATCCTTTCGGGAGCAACGACGCCACAGACAGACACACAACGCCCACAGATACACACAGCAAACTTATAAGACCCCTCTATTCCGTCGGGGGAATGCAACTAACCAGTTGACCTTCGGCGCTGGCGGCGGCACCCACTCCTTGGCGATGTACTTCTTGTGCTCGTACTTGGCGCGGATGAACGCCTCCAGCGAGCTGTCGTTCTGCGGCCGGCGGAACGAGTCCGGCAGGTTCGCCTCGTAGACGGCTCGGGCGCGAGAGTTGCCCATCTGCTGGAGCGACACCTGTGGGGGTAGAGGAGAGTGTTGGAGGGTTGGTGATAGTTATGCTCTTTTTTTTATCCTACTCAGTGACAAACGAGCAGACAGCCCACCTGATGGCAAGTGGTAACTGTCGCTCATAACATCTAAAATTCATACATTTAGGTTGCAAGTAAGAACAATGCAGAACCGAAGGTGCGTTGTCAGAGGACTATGATGGAATACCTCATGCCTGTAAATTCGCTAGCTATTTTATCATTCAAACCGGAACACAACAATGCAAGCATTCTCTTACGGTGAGGGAAAACATCGTGATGAAACCTGCACATTCAGGCGACTAAATGGCAGGTTCTCCTGTTAATAGGGTTACAGAGGTCAGGTGGCAGTAGCACCACTGTAAGTAAGTAAGTAAGCTGATCTGCCAAATCCTGGATCATGGTCAAGGCGGATCCAGGGCGCTCTCGCGCGTGAGTACAATCCGGCTATTAACGCCAAGACGATGTTAGAGAGGGTAAATTATGAAGATAATTATTTTCACTTATAATTATCGTATAAGTAATTCAATTCAATTGATTCAGTAACAAGTATTAATTTTTGATCGAAATTATACAAAAATAAAATCCGATATCTTTTGGATGTGTATTTGGGTCAAATGAAGATTTATCTATGTCTATATCTTCCGTTGGACGTCCACTATTGAACATAGACCTATTCCACGCCTTCTACACAGATCGGCTCTGTGCTTGTTGCATCCATCGGTTCCCTACGACATTTATAAGATCGTCCACCCTACGCTGCGATTTTCGGTACAGTGATAATTTTCGGATCATTTATTATCCAGCTAAAGTATTCTATATTTTTAGATGTTCATGCATCTTCAAACATTCTACTAAATTACTCTGAAGAACGGTAACAGAACGTGCTTCGTACGACATTCGTAAGAAAAACGGCTTGATCCAACTTTGCCGGACACCATGCGGCATTTAATTTTTGTTAATACGTCATATAATTACGTCAGTAGATACACGTAAATACCAAGTATTTTAAGTATTTCTTATCAGATTGTTAAGTGCTGATTCATGTGACATGCCATATTGAGCCTACATTACAAGTTATCTGTAATATAAACAAAAGAGGAAATATACTAATTTAATTATTAAACAACAGCGCCATACAAGCGTAGTTTTATGAGTAAAAACTGGCAGAATTTCGGCCACGTAAAGACATAGACATACGTATCTTTATTTGGTCCAATAACACATTAAAAAAACTTAAAACTAACATAATAAGTACATAATAAGGAAGCAGGACGATGCATCATCGGACCAAATTGGACCAGCCTCAGCTTAATGCTATGAATGGCAGCAGCCAAACACAGCGCTGGTTTTCAGACTGACCCATAATAGAGCTCGATGCGCGCACGACGCGAAGGACGTGCTGATACAGAAATTATATTAATACTAATATATATAATACAAACTAAAAGAAAAGAAATATATATATTTATAGATGTAGAACCTGTAACTTAATATGGGATAAATAATTATATATTATACCTTATTCTTTTATGAAAACCAATAAATAATATATGAGTATAATTTATTACAAAACACTGTTTCTAACTGGACAAAAATGGCTAAAAAGACAAATAAATGAAAATTATGCTACATTGCGCTCATTCATCCGAACGGTCAATCCCGTCTTCTGCCAGGGTCCCCTTTCCTACTATGTTTTCTCCACTTTGCCCGATATTCGGCCGCCAGGACCTCAGGCATCTATCACACGGGCGGCGAGGACGGTACTGGGGTGTCTAGGGGCGGACGCAGGCTTGATAAGGAGACCTGGTAGTGGAACAACGCAGGCCATAGGAAGAGTAGGGTGAACAAAGCCCGCAGCATAAAGAGATGCAGCAATCAGATCACCTTCCGAATCAAGGTCTTGTTCTAACGTGTAGAAACGCCTGAGGAAGCCGAGACGGCTCTTCGACGCACGAAGAATCCGCAAGCCGTTGACCCGATGGAAACACACCCCATTGAGTCGTGGAAATGGATGGGCTATCGTAGTGTGAGCATCTTTATTGATATTTTTAACCGCATCTGCCTCATCGGGCCTCTGCCTCATACCCAATAAATAAAGGCGAGTATCATTACTCTAGTCTTCACAAGTAAGGTCTTGACGCAGGAGTGCAGCAATTACAGCGGTACGAAGGTGATGTCTCACACCACACTTCTAACGCTCTCAGACCCGACAGTCTCGGAGTGCCAGTATGGGTTTCGGCAAGGGTGTGGGATCAGAGACCCTGTATTTGCCCTGACAACTAGGCAACCAGTTAAGGGGTTAAGGGGGTGCAATTCTACCCTGCCAGACACCACTCGGTAATTATATATTGACATGAATATTTTAAAGGAAGGGGATTTATCATCCCCATTTTTCTACTTTGGCCACAAGAGAGATTGCGAGCTATTATGCAACACAATGTTATACATAAATTGTTTAACTGCTGTGACCATTAACGATTTGTTACACATTTTATAACGTTATTACTTGCTATGCATTGACTTGGGTTTGGTTGAAGATAAGAAGTTGTAAAAGAATAGGTGTATGTTATTTTTAACACAGAGTCTAATTAAATTGTTATGTCTTAAGATAAATGCTATCATGTAAAATTTTGTGTCAAGCAAGCTTTTGCTTTGGATTCCTTCTAGATTGGTACCACCATTCTATCTAATCTTGCTATCAAACCACAAGTAAGTAGTATTGAGACAAATGTCATCATAGACAGATATTGATTTATTGATAAAATTCTTTACAGGTCATTAATTGTGCTAAATATACTAATTTCACAATAATTCATCTTTCATGATGTCATGAGGATGACCCAGGAAAACATTTACTGATGAGATCAGTAATGTTCTCAAAAAAGCTGGGGTCCGAAGTGGCAAGAATAAAAGGAGATGTATGGCAAGAGTTGTGGATATATGCAAGGCTAGAGACTTGTGTCAGGACAGCATAAAGTGTCCATAGTCTCTGTCTACCGCACTTGAAGGACAGAGCTGTGAGCTTTATGTATCTGTCATATTGACATGGTAACTGTAAGTAAAGTGATGAAAATGCACGATTTGATCGCGATTAATATGTTAAAGTTCATCGAAAACTGAAGAGTGTTGCATAATTAGATGAGCATATCTTAGCTGCTGGAATGCTATCCCTTGTTTTGATGTGTCATGAATTGTATCAAAAAATTTATTCACTACTGTTTGGATGAAATATGTCATGTTATTATTGCTAAATAGTAAAACAACCTAGCTTAGCACACACAGTATTATATCTTACGGTATAGAATGAGCACAATTTGATACTGACCACTTGCTCTGGCGTCCATGAGTCCAGGTTGACACTTTTGACTTTGGAGATATGCACACCAAGGTTGCGGTGAATGCCTGCGCATCGTATACACAGAAAGATGCCGAGGTTCCATGATGCCCAGCGGGGACCTGGTGATGACGTACAGTGGTAAATGAGCTTTGTTATGAAAAAAAAAAATGCTAACAACAACAAATAAGTAGTCTAGTAGACTCATGAGTTATGTACTCTGTTTTGCATATTTTACTGGTTAGCTTGTGGTTTAAACACATTTGTTATCACATAATAATGCAATACTAATGGTAATATTTATGTATGTACATTCTTTGAGTTCCTGAGTTGTTAATAGTTGTTACATTGCCAAATAATAGAATAGAAAACTAGTGTGAAAAATTAAGATTCATCGAAGTCATCAGTATGCTTATTTCAGCGACAGTGGTAAATTATCTGTCTAAATGTTAAAGTCAATTACACCGGTTTTTATGTTTTCACATCATTACACCTGATGTAGACTGTAGAACATAATTTTTATATAACACAGGTTTTTGTATAATAAAACAAAATTATTATCCAGTTACAAACTATGGAATAATAAAAATGTTACGATAATATACCTATCAAATGGACTTATCATAAAGCCCAATAATATATAATCCCTATAACAGATAAACCAGGGATTTCCAAAGTGTGTGTCGCACAGTATCACAAGACTACAAAAAAGTCAGAACTTCATTTAGAAAATATATCAGATGTGGATGTAGTGATTTCAGAACTTCATTTAAGAAGTTAGGCTTAGATAATAATTGTCTATTGAAGTCACATGCTGCTATTAAAGTTCAATCTTCTTTTAGAAGGGCATAGCAATTGTAACCAAATTTTTGGACTGGTTTGAAAATAGATTGGGAAGCCCGAGATAAGCAGCAGTCATATGATGTAATAATTTACAAATGATTCACAACAACCAAATTTTTATAATTGCTTCCTTTTTGAGTATAATAGTAGCAATTTAGCCAATTAGACTTATCAGGTTAATGTATTCAGTAAACATTTATAACCTTGACATAGGTAGTGAAGGGTGATGGAAATTCTGATTCGAACATTTGCATTTTGAAGCCTAAATATAAATATTGACATAAACAAAATAATGGCTAAAACGGATACTGCAAACCTTCGAAGAGTCATATCAAGAACAAATCCCAAATATTCAACACAATTCTAGTTTTTGTGACGGTTAACACTAAATATACTGGAGGATACAATATGTAGGTGGATAGATTTATATATTACTCACATGTCTAAATAAACATTATGTTTTTCTGTGTGTGGTATGGTTAGAAGACTAGGCAAAATTTACCTATGAGGCCATCAGAGGTTATTAACTAGTTAATGACTAGTTCTATCAGTCTCAGGTCTCGCTGAGGCGGAAGGCCAGCATAAATTAGGCTCCAAACGATAACAAGACATTTATATCCATTTATACTGAGTCATTGATACATCAATTACTTGGAATAGTTGACTTTGCAAACAGGGAGTCAAGGACCTCAAAATGTAAAAAAGTGTAACATTTAGAAATCAATATTCTGTACCTACAATATTTATCTCACAAGTTTCAGATTTCTGTGGAAAATAAGTAAAAACGGAGTAAGATAAAAAGTAAAATCGACATACCTTTAGCGTCACAGTCGACACAGTATTTATTGTCCTCATCTTTTAGCATTTGTATCAATATATTCTGACATCGATCCTGGATTTGTTTAGCACGATCCTTCTCACTTTTTGAAGACATTTTTGTAAGTATAATTCAACAGTAAATAACAAAATTCACTAAAAATGGGTGTACAGCTTGTTTGTTGAAGAGAAGGAAGAAACCATAGAGCCAATAAGAAATGACAGGAGGCAGAAAGCTTGATGAGGTGTATTCATTTGTCTTTGAAAACCGATGAGTTTACCGGAAAGAAAGATCGATATTGAAAGTTAGGTACCATACCGCACTATAAAAGAGGAAATGCATTTGACAGTTGAAATCGTACACTTTGCCGTATATGCCACACATACACGGGACTACACGAATAAAGGCGAATACTCCCTCTATATTCTCGTGTTCCCGCGGAACTGTCCACATGTGGAGTGCGCTCAAGGATTAAGCGTACTCCACATGTCCGCCGAAACTTTCGGCAAAACTTTGGCCGGGACTTTGGTCGACCCTCTACATTCTCGCCTATTAGGGATGTGGTGGGTGTCGAAACGCGTCGACATTATATCGATTCATCGGTGTAATATCGCTAATCTGTTGTAAACAGGGTCACAGAGGTGATGGCAGCTGCTCTACTGTAATTATTTGATCTACTAACATCCTGGATCATGGTCAAGTGTACCCCGAACCTGTTACTGGAAAAAGCGCTAGGAATATAAATATAAAATCGATCGAATCGGGACGACAACGAACTATCTCTACTTAGTCTATGAAATAGGCGAGACATGCCAAACATGCACGGGACTACACGAATATAGGCGAATACTCCCTCTACACTCTCGTGTTCCCGCGGAACTGTCCATATGTAGAGTGCGCTTTACCAAAGAAATGGCTGCGGCTTTGAAATGAACGTTATATTTATTAGCAGAATTACAGTTGAATATGGAAGACTTGGCTGTATGGACCTGATCCCTTTGCCATTCCCGTAAACAAAATAAATACAAAACAAACAAATGTCAGAGAGACAGATGATCGGATAATGTTTTCTTCATTGTTGTGCTGGTATATCGTAATATTTTTTTGATACTTTTACCACGACGCACTCTCCTCGCTCCTCTTCATCATTGTGAAGTGTTGTGACGACGTTATTTTGTTTAATTAGACATTGATTATAATAATTATCCGGATCTATGGAGTAATATGTTAACTTCATGAAGGTTCTGTGAATTGTGTGATTTTCGTATTATATTTCTCAACACAATGGGAAACCAACTCGTAGGTGTTGCTCCTTCGCAAATATACCCCGTGGAGCACTATCTAAGCGACCATGCTGACTTGAGTTTCGATCAGAGGTTTGTAAAGAAAAAAACCGTATACTTCGTACTATTGTAATTCCATATTGCCTTATCATTTACGAAGGCACGCCGTATTTATAGTCCCTTCTTGCTAAATAATCGTAAACTACATACGTAGCATAAATGTATGTCATATTCCTTGTGTCATCATCATCACAGCCTATTTCAGTCCACTGCAGGACTTAGGGCCTCTCCCACGAAAGGGGAGGCTATTGCCCCGATCTCCACGCTTGGCAGGCGGGTTGAAAATCGCAGTGTTATAAATATAACAAAGAAAAACGCTGCTGCTCATTTTCCAGTCTATAGAGACTAGATCTTTTGCCTCAAAAACATTAGTCGCCTTGTACGACACCCACAAGTGTAAGGTTGCTGCTATTCTACTCTGCCGGACACAACACAGCCACTAAAGCTGTATTATTATTATTATTTATTATACACTAGCAGCTGTAAGCTGATGCCTGTATACCACAATATTTAGTTCTTGTAATGTCTATTCAGTCTATTTTAAAACAGTTCACTGATGGAGCACTGATCACTGATTCCGGCAGTTCATTCCATGCACTGACAATCCTATTTGGCAAAAATATAATTATAGTATACTTTATCATAATTTAAATTCAATTTTTCCCACAGCTTGGGATCCACGAGGTTCCTGAAAGTAGCACGAGCAAAGTCGGGCGAGGGTCTGGTGGTAGTG
Organism: Blastobasis adustella; assembly: GCA_907269095.1. Classification (NCBI taxonomy): domain Eukaryota; kingdom Metazoa; phylum Arthropoda; class Insecta; order Lepidoptera; family Blastobasidae; genus Blastobasis; species Blastobasis adustella. The sequence continues at coordinate 9,954,884 of OU026132.1, forward strand.
AAAGTGTTTGCTGTTCATGATCCATCGCTACCTCTAGCAGAACACAAAGAGAAGATACTCAAAATCAAGGAACAATTGGCGTCCGCATTCAACTGTTTACCATTTCAAAGGGTTATTGTGAGTATCGTTAAAGTTTAGTTTAGTTGAGTCATAAGCTAACAATGGCTTTTGTAAATAAATATTGTCAAATTGTTTATTACGTGTATTGTTTATTACGTATCCAATTGTTTATTGTTTATTACGTGTGCACTACCACCATCCTCTAGGTTTCTCTCATGCACATGATCTATATGCTGATAAACAGATAACGCTCTGGTACTCACCAACAGGTTGTGCAGGTCGGATGCAGGGAAAAATCCAAAATACTACAATTTTGTAATGATAGGTAGGATTTACCACTAGAACAAATAAGATTAACAATCTTTAAGAAGCGTGTAGAGCTCGTCTAAGCTGAAATGACGCGCCCCACTATCGCATTAACGCACACAAGCAAATTTAAAACATGGACGCAATTCATATACAAATGCCGTTGTAATTGGTCATTCAGTTGCCAGTGAGACTCAAACGTAGGAGCACGCGTCGATCGACTGAGCAGTCGACGTTCCCACACAGATGAAGTGTCGTTATTAATATTTGCACTCACACATCGAAATCAACTAATTAAGTAGTGGAGCGCGTCATTTCACGTTCGTCGAAACAAATAACGCCGAAATTGCTCTCGAAAACAGGACTAGTACATATAAAGTAAAAGATTCCGACGAATTGAGAACCTCTTCCCTCCACCTCCTGAAATACAAATGTGTGTAAATTTCGTAAATCACAGATAGCTAACAGTTATATACCGCTTGCCAGAAGTTTTTGCTAGGAGGGGCAATCTACTTAGATAACTGCGGCCGGGCCGATCTAGGAAGCACTTAGACAGTTAATACTAATCGTTACGAAATATAAAATAAAGTCGCTTTACGTTGCGCGGGCGAGCCAACCTTGGTTGGACCACTCCGTCCACGTCCCCTGCATCCAAAAAACGACTTTATTTTATACTATGTAAGGATTAGTATCAACTGTCAGCTGCCTCGTAGATTGGCCCGGCCGCAGTTTCGTATGTCGCCGCCTTTAGGCAGTCGGGATCCAGAGCATTTACTCCCATAACATGACGATCTCTGACGCGCGCGAGAGAGCGAGATAACTCTAGCTAGCTCTTTCGATTTGCGTTCTTTTTTAATATGGTAGACGAACGATGCGGGCCACCTGATGGAAAGTGGTCACCGCCGCCTATGGACATAAGCAACACCAGAGGAGTTACCCATACGTTGCCCGCCTCTAAAGAGATCTCTAATATACCTCTTGAATAATGCCATGCCATAGTCCGAAGGAAACACTGTGGTTGGGAGCTCTTTCCATATCCGAATCGTACGAGCGAGCAATTGTGCTGTGGGCACCAGATATAAAAGCCAAAGTCCCTTCGGTTAGCCACTGGTTCTAATTTGTTTGTTAGTATGGGATCGTCGACAATTCGCACGGCGCGCATCTTTACGGAGAGAGAAAATAAAGTTGCTTTTTGGATGCGCTGGCGAGCCGACCTTGGTCGGACGTCCGTACACGGCCCCACGATATGAATCCCCACTTTTTCACACGAAATTGAGTAACAGACGATCCGATTTGGCTGTAGCCATCAGTTGCAGTCGATACTAATCCTTACGATATACATAATAAAGTCGCTTTTGGATTAATTCGGATGCGCGGGCGAGCCGACCTTGGTCGGACGTCCGACCTCGTCCCCCGCACCCATAAGCGACTATATTTTATACTAAGTAAGGATCAGTATCAACTGCAACTGACGGTTGGTCGGCTCCAGCTAAAACTCTGTTTCTTGTTGCTACTTATCCACCGTAATATGCCGTATTATCGCATATAGAGTCCTTTACTCACTCTTACCCTTGACTCCTTACCCCCAGCTGACTGACAAAGCCGGTCTGGTGATGCGAGAGTACTGCAAATGCAGCGTGTACGACCGCATGTCGACCCGGCCCTTCCTCACGGTGCTAGAGAAGAAATGGATCACGTTCCAAGTGCTGTACGCGTTGCACAGGATGCACAAGCTGGGGATATGTCACGGTGACATCAAGGTGGGTTTTGTAGTGATTACATTAATTTAATAATAATCTTGTAGTTAATGGCCTGGTTGTGCTCTCGCGCGCGAGGAACCAGGGTCCACTTTGATCATGATCCGGGATTTGGGAGAAGGTAATTACAGTGGAGCGACTCACATCTGACCTTCGTGACCCAGGGGAACTTCCAGATTGGATCATAGTTACACATTCAGTCACCTGAATGAGCAGGTTACATCAATGAGACAGATGTTTTTACTCACCGTAAAAGCATTGGTTAGTGTTCAACGCACATCACTTAGAAAAGAGTCATTAGTACATGGCGGCACATGGAGTCGGACCTCTTAACCATTTGGCCACCGACGCTGTAGTGATTACATATGTTTTTTTTAATAAGTAGGTCGTCCTGCTGCTAAATTGGCCGACGTTCTGCGTAAAACTGTGGACCTGTCTAAATGTAATAAGCTTAATAGTTAGTGTGTTGCAGTTTTTATATTTTAGGTCGATGAGTTGTATTAGCCATTAATAGGACGGCTTGTCACGAACTTTACTCGAAATAATATTTTGAGTGTCTTTAAATATTACTCTTATCCCTCATAGCTCGAGAATATAATGGTGACATCCTGGCTGTGGGTCCTGGTCACTGACATCGCGTCGTTCAAGCCGACCTTCCTGCCCGACGACAACCCGGCGGATTTCAGTTACTTCTTCGACACCTCGCGCCGACGGCTCTGCTACGTCGCGCCGGAACGGTTCGTCGGTGCGCCAGACGCGGCCCGGCCACTGGTAAGTCATTTTAGGCCCCTTCGCTTACTGTAAAGCCACTAATACCCGTTTTAACCAAACATAAAAATCGCCTAGATCCGATGCCTAACCACATAGGAATTGCTTAAGACGAAAATACGTTTCGCCAATCACTAGGAAATAACTATCGCCGTTAGGTAACGCTTAAAGTTAGGAAGTGGATTGGGCGTAGTCCAATGCTATCGCCTAAAATTACAGTTTGCGTTCTGTTTCCCACAGCAAACTTATTTGACCCGCTGGCCAAAACTGGAACTAAGTGTTGCCGTTTTGAAAAGTCCCTTTGTTGTCAACAAAAGCGACGCCGTCACCGGTTCAGAAAAGTTTGTGGTACTCTACAATTTACCAACATTACATCGCGAATTCATACATTAATCTCGCCTAGAAGTAGAGGTTTGGTGAAATAGACCAAATGTCTAAGGCCATTCCTAAAGCTAAGAGTTCCGTAGTTAGGTAATGCTTAATTCGAGTTTAGTGAAAACCGGGTTTTTTCGCCATCGGTAGGTTATTTTAGATCCCTCCGTCTTCGGTAGCTTCCTCTGCTTCTGATAGGTCCCCTGGGTGGGTTGCCTCTAAAAGAAAAAGCAACCTAATAATAGTTATTATTCTTAATTGTGTTTCTCAACAGAGCGAAGATAAGACCGGCCTGCTGCTGAGCGAGTCGCCGTGCAAAATCGGCGAACTGGTGCCGAGTATGGATATTTTTTCGGCTGGGTGAGTTAAGATTATATTAATTAAATATGCTTGGACAACTCACACAGCGCCATCTAGCCCTAAAGTAAGCAAAACTTATGTTATGGGTGCTAGAAAACTGATAAACTATTTATACTTATATACTTTTAAATACATACTTATTATACAAAGTTTATTACCTTACTGTGATTAAAAGTGGCGGTCCATAGTCTCTGCCGACCCCACCTTTGGGTCAGAGACGTGAGCTTTATGTATGTATGGATGGACGTAATTAAAATGTCAGATTTCGCCGTAGTATTTTATCAAATTTTATCTTTGTGTAACTACAGAAATAGTTATTAGACTATTTATTTAAACATTCCTCCGTTCAGTCTGTTCCGTGCCAGGCATCCAAAAAAATATTATAAATACATAACTATCTATCTGTTACGGTTCCACGTCTACACCGCTGAACAGCTTTTGATAAAATTTGGACCAGAGGTACATGGCGACCTGGGGAAGGTTTATCCGTATTTTTTGCGAACGTCGCGGATAAAAGTTGCTGTAGGGTCCTATGCTATGGGAAACTAGAAACTAGCTTTTGCCCGCGACTTCGTCCGCATAAAATTCGGTTATAACGTCACAGACCCGTTCCCGCTGGAACCACATAGATTTTCGGGATAAGGTATAGCATATGTGCTATTCTGGACTATAAGCTATATTGCTGCCAAATTTCATCAAAATCCGTTCAGTAGTTTCCGCGTGAAGGAGTGACAAACATCTTGACAAACTTTCGCGTTTATAATATTAGTAGGAAGAGCCTAATGCATGACGTACTTCAGCAACCCATTCAACCGTCCACTATATTCACAGCTGCGCCTTATTAGAGCTATGGAACGACGGCACCCCAGCCCTGGATCTACCAGGACTGCTGGCCTACCGCAATGGCGAAGAGAGGCCCTCAACCATGACCCTGCCGGAGGGCAGCGACCCTCGCTTGAGGAGCATCCTCCACTCCATGACCGAGAGGAACCCGAGAGACAGACGGAGCGCTGAGTTGTATCTTGACGAGGCTAGAGGGAAGTGAGTAGCTTGGTACTTTTTTTAGATTTATTTATGTATTTGTTTATTTTTTTTATTTTTTTAGATTATATTTTAGCACGGAGAAGCTCTTGCTGTGTCTTTGGATGTATCCAAAGCATTTTACTGGGTATGGCACGATAACCTAATAAGTAAGCTTTCATCATTCGCGGTCCCCGAAGGTCTTTGCTCTTGGATTACGGATTTCCTAAGGGAAGAGGAAAAAGGGGACGTTTAAGATTATAATAATCATTGGTTGTTCGATTTCGGTTTCCATAAAAAAATGTATGTTTACATTCTAGCTCCTCCCATAAGACGCGGCATATCTCTGTTGATATAGTGTTCAGAATAAATCAATTAAGATTGTGACAACTTTTAATCAGCTGCTTTCAAAAGCTAGAATTAAGATTACAAGAATCATACTATCTCTCTTAGAAAGATCCTAATTATACAACTCTGTTAACCTACTTTATCAAATTCTTTCCAGACTGTTTCCCGAGTACTTCTACTCGTTCCTGCAGTCCTACATGCTGATATTCTCCGCCCAACCGATCTTACCACCAGACGAGAAGATACTCCGCATCCACCAGGACATCAAGAACATCATAAAGATCTTCACACAACCCTCGGAGGCTAAGAATTACCAGGACCTAGTTGAGGAGACGACTGAGCATAAAGGGATGACGTTGGATGCTCTGGTCAAGGAAGGGTTCAGAGTGACTACCGTTGATGTGGTAAATTTCGAGGAAGATACTCCTGAGGAACCTCAGGAGAGGAAGGAGATGGGTCCGGACAATGAGGGTTTAATACTGATTACGTCTCTGGTGACGTCATGCATCAGGGGGTTGCATCATTGTACTTCCAAACTGTATAGTTTGGAGATCCTGGAGCTGCTGTGCGAGAACTCCAGCTCGGAGACCATTTTGGACAGGATATTGCCTTATATTGTGAGTAAGATAGCAGATTTCTTTTATTTCACGTTCCAGCTTCGGCTGCATCGAGACTGACTGTCAAGTGAGAACTTGCTTGTTTAATGTTAAAAAACCTCGGTGATACGGAATCGCAAAAGTAATAATTTCAATCATTGAAATTAGAGAATTGTTGGCAACAACGTTACGTAATTAGCCTACAGATGTGTGGGCGAGTGAGTGGCACAGGACGGTGCTCTTACCTTTCATTCGCCCAGTATTCGGCGATGCATACAGGATGACTCATGCTACACCGTGCCGGGACAAGCCGAATCACGGCCGTAGCAAGGTTAAATAATATCCCATATATTTTCTATGGACACGATCATGCTATAGCGAGGGGCAACCGAGTAGCGGGCGAGCAATGACAACTCGGTTGCCCTGCGTGTCCATACAAAATATATGGGATATGAGTTGACCGAGCTACGGACGAGACTCGGCTCGAACCTGGCTCGGTGTAATGTCACCCTAATGGTTATTCACTACACTTAAAATACTGTTTTTACCTCGATATTTTGGAAGCGAATTTGAGTTATCCTTACATTGTTTGGACTGGCCTCTGAACAATTTTTTAATTCTCTATAACGATTGACAATGTCCCCAGATCCACCTATCCCACGACCCGGTATCCCGGGTGCGCGCCCGCGCAGTATGCGCCGCCGCCCGCTGCGTGGCCGCCTGCCGCGCCGTGCCCCGGGACGCCAGGACCGTGTTCCCGGAATACGTATTGCCAGAGTTGGCGGCCGCGGCCACGGACCCGGCCGTCACTGTGCGGCTGGCGTACGCTAATAACGTCGGTGAGTGAGGCACACAACATTCACACAGACACTAAAGTTTTGGACTTGTTAATCACAATAAGATCGCTACGAAGCGCTGATCACTCTCCACTTGTTAACTATGTGAACGCTTATGGATTTTTGTGATGCCAAATAAGTCATGTCTATGTCTAATCTGTGGGTAGCGCGCCTCGCGGAGACTGCAGTCCGGTTCTTGGACGCCACGCAGGCGGCAGCCGACGCCGACGCGCAGGGGAACTACGAGACTGAGCTTACAGCCCTTCACGAGATGGTAAGACTTTTTTTGTTGTTCAAGGGACTTCCCACCAGCCATGGCCTACCATAGTGTACGCCTCCCCTCGCTTTTGTTTTGCTATGGATATCATTTTTATTACATCACGAGGTCACATACTGCCTTCATAATATACGATTATTTTTTTACCCTTTTGCCCATAACAGTATTTTTTAAATGTATTTTGTAATTATTTAGGATTGAAATTGATAAGTGTGTTTGTTGTAGAATACAGCCTTTTGTATCTACTTATCTAAACTGAGTAGCAGTGTTCTCTTTATAAAGAGAATTTTATTTGAAAGTGTGAAGTATTGTCACTTGAAATTGGTACCTTACAAAATAAGCAACAGTGATAGGTTTTTCCAATTATTCTTCCTCCACGCACAATATTTTGTACAGTTTTGTAAACTCAAATTGAATAAAATTATTTATAATCACCAGTGAGTCCCGTGGGCTCACCGAATGAACCATAAACACACCGTAAACGTTTCCCCAGGTGCGGTCGACGGTGTCCAACCTGTTGACGGACTCCCAGGCGGTGGTGAAGCGAGCGCTGGTGGAAAACGGCATCACCAAACTTTGCATATTCTTCGGAAAACAGAAAGGTTGGTAAGAACTGAATTGTAGAAGAACTGACGGATGACTGACTGAATGACTATAAGAACAAGAACTGATGGGTGGTCACTAGCCATACGGGCAGAGCCCCGTCCACCAAGCAATTTCGGTTGCAATAGCGCTGTGTAGCTCTGCGGATGTAAAATAGAGCATATTGGATCGTTCGTTGCGGCCGCCTCAACGTACATACATAAAGCTTACGCTGAGTCCCACAGGTGGGGTAGGCAGAGACTATGGATCGCCACTTTGCTCTGTCCCTACTCTCGCATATATCCACAACTTATTTCATACATCTCCTTTTATTCTTGCCACTTCGGACCCTAGGACCCTATCAACATTTAGGTCGTAATTAGCTTAACGGGAGTGCGCACGACTCGTTCCGCCAGTCCATTAAAATTGGCCCTAGGCGAGTGCGCGCGGACTCGTTTGGCCGGTCCATACAAACACAGGACTCTATCAGCTATGGCCCGAGCACTCGCGTCGCGTCTGCGCGGGCTCAGCTGGCCGGGCGTCCTTGCACGCGTATAGTATATTTCGGCGGCCATATAGATGTGCGCTCGACTCATCTGGTCACGGTTGTTAGCACTGCGGCTAACTCTTTGATATTTGGTTCGCAGCAAAAGTGGTAATCACTGTAGTTACATTTTTCTTTGGAAAACCTTCAGCTACTATAAACATATGGTCAGCATAGTAACGGATAGTCCTGAGCCATTTACAAGTTTTTGCCAATAGTAAGATCATATTTTGAATACCTATCTAAATAACAATAATTTCTTTGATAAAATAAAGTGCAAAAAAACAGAAATATTAACTTACAACTAATTTGGCTTATAGCTATACAACAAATTTACAAAATTATGGCTTTAAGTAATTGATGAAGGACTCCAAGAAAATATTGCTACACAGTTGGTTGGACTCTCTGTGGTTTGTTGCAAAATATGTCGTAAGTTTGCAGAGTACTTATTAAATATTTCTCCCTCCCACCCATAGCGGACGACGTCATACTCTCGCACATGGTGACTTTTCTGAACGACAAAGAGGAGGCGGCCCTCCGAGGGTGCTTCTTCGAGCGGGTGGTGGGCGTCGCGGCGTACGTCGGACACCACGCCGCGCCCATACTGGCGCCGCTGCTGCAACAGGTACTGGGTCTGTGTGTGCACACAGACACACACAGAGAGAGAGAGAGAGAGAGAGAGACACGCACACACACATACAGAGAGTGGTCCAGGGGCAGAGGGAGAGAGCGCGAGAAAAATCGCGCGCGAAGAGACTTATACAGTCAAGAAACTAGCAGCAGCGTTATTTGTTGTGTTTTTTCCGCCTGCCAACAGTTGAGACTGGTCAAAACCCTCCTTTGTTGCAAAGGTGGCTCAAGTTCTGTCGTGAATTCTTACGGCCTGGTACCTTATGATGTTCCTTATTCCCCAGGTCCTAACAGACCCCTCGGAGTGGTGATAGTTCCAAAACCCTCTTCTATTCTAGAGGAGGAAGTTCAGATCCTTACTGCCTGGTACCATATTCTATTCCTCATTCCCCAGGGCCTAACAGACCCCTCGGAGTGGATAATAGCGAAGGCGCTGCGAGCCACCACGAGCTTGGCAGAGCTGGGGCTGTTGGCCAAGCAGACGCTGTGCGACCTGGTGGCTGAGAGCGCTGTGTACTTGGCACATCCTAATTTGTGGGTGAGTAGTTTATTAAGAGGATGTTGCATTCGGAAAAAGTTGAAATTTCTGTTCGCAAAATGTCAGGTAGGCGATTCTCGCGCTTGACATTTGAAATTCGACATTTTCTCTCGTCAAAAAACTGTATTGAAATGTCACTGAAATTTAACTTCGACAATATACGATGCTGAAGCTGCAATGATATTCCAATGTCATTATTAATTAAGATATATGGCCATAAAATTAACGAATTGGAGATGTCACAGCGCGAGAAATGGGCCCCTAGATTTGAAGTGTTAATTATCTTGATAAATATAATGATTAATAATCTTAATAAATATACCTTGATTATTATCTTGACAATAAAATGTTACGCTTTACGCGTATGTCAACGCGGTTTGCCACGTCTAAGCGAGCGATAAGTGTCAACCATAAAACAATTTTGAACTTTTGTTTATACGAAAATGTTTAGCATTTGTTTTGTGTGTGTGTGTATGTGTTGGTTTTCATAAAATAAAGTAATTTCGTATAGCCAACGTTACGATTTCAAATGTGAATAATACATATACACTCACGCTCGTTTCCCACAGGGATAGGAAGAGACTATCGAGTACCACAAGCCATAGTGGCTGTAGTGAGGCCGACACCCCCTTTACCATTCATACGTTTTATACATACATTTAGCGAGTCGAGGGTGCTTCTGACCTGCCCTTTTTGGAGGTCAAAGTATCTAGACAGGTTTCTTACTTGTTTCATATTAAATTCGGGGCTACTAATAATAAAGTAAGCCTAGTAGCTAATAAAAGGGAAATAAAAGGGATGTATTTAATTCTGACCCCTATTCCCCAGATCCGTCACGAGGTATGCGGCTTGGTAGCGGTGGCGGCGTCGCTTCTGAACCCCATCGACGTCAACTGCAAGGTTTTGCCGCTCGTCTGGCCGCACCTCACGCATCGGCTCATACAGGTGGGTCTGTGGGGGTCGGGGTGACCCCCATCGACACGTGAGTCGCATGGTGGGCTGGACACATGTTCTTAAAATCTATCAGAATCTCAAGAGGACTGGAAACCGCTCCAGGTGGGTCGGGGTGACCTCCTGTCTAGAGACGGCAGCGCTGCTGAACCCCATCGACGCTTTAGTCGCATGGTGGGCCTGTCACCCCTTCCCAAAATCTATCAGAACCTAGAGAGGGCGTGAAACCACTCCAGGTGGGTCCGTGGGGGTCGGGGTGACCCCCCGTCTAGAACAGGTGGCGCTGCTGAACTCTATCGACACGTTGGTCGCATGGTTGGCCTGTCACAATTTTCCAAAATGTATCAGAACCTCAAGAAGACTAGAAACACTACTTCTATACTAATAGTTGTATTGCCCGATCTGACTTGAATAGACTTCTCACAACATGCTCACGTGAAAATATTTCTTCACTTTTCTCCAGCTGTTTAAGTGGCCACTGCCATGAGAAGATATAGACTATTCTACCATGTGACTGATCCTCATTGTTGTATCAGGTGGAGCGTCCCGAGCTGGTGCTAGAAAGTCTGTCGGAGCCGGTACCCCGCGGGGTACTGGACGCGGCGTTACGCGCCGGCGGCGTCGACAGGTTGGTGCACGCGCTGAGAGACCGGCGGGCGCAAAGACTCAAGGTGGGTTAGAGTACACACGCATACACAAATTGACACACACGCACACATGGTCACCTTGGCGTTAATGTCCCAATTGTGCTTTCGTACGCCAGTTTATACTCATAGAAAATGTATTCAGTGGAGCGCGAAATGGATTTCTATAGTTTAATTATGTAAAAGATACGAAATAAATAAAACATAATTCGTCTCGTCGTTTTGTGATTTTATTGTTTTTCTATTTTGTTATTTTGTTTTGTAATAATAACATGTAGAAATCCATTTTGCGGTCCGGTTCTGGATACTTTAACTAACGCCCAGTTGCACCAACGTACATGAAAAACGTCAAACCCATTGAAAAAAGCTCGATCGAATGTTACATAAAATTGGTATCGACGGTATCTGACGTAACAGCACTCTCGCGTGCGACGTTTTGTCCTCCCAGCCATAGTGTTTCGTTTGGAATATGACATGGGATTGTTCAAGAGGTATATTAGAGGTCTTTTCAGAGGCGGACAACGCATTAACATTTTAAAATGCTAGGCGCCGCGGCATCATCGAGCGCATTTCCTTGGCCATGCTGAGACCGACCGACTAGTCAAAATAGCCGGATGGCACGGCCAAAGAAAAAAATAAAAAATAAACCGCAACTCCAGCGCCGCCACCAGCCACCTGTCACTGTGACACTGTCAACGCACCGTGCATCAACGATGCCGTTCGCAAATCGCAAACGATTAAACTAATCTATAATACAATCTGAGCTAATGTAACACAGTATAAAATCTAACTTTTTACATATTATAATAAATAAAGACTGAATTAATTAGTGAGTCAATTATTGAACAAATAATGACGTTCCCTATGGTAAGTAGTAGTAGGCTGCGGAAACCACTTTTTATCAGGTTGCCCGCATGCCAGTTTGTCTGGCGTATATAAAAAAAAAATACGAATAAAAACCTAGCCGTTACGCTTGTAGTAACAGATACAATAATAATATACGCATTTTCAGGTGAAGCAAGGCACGATACCGCAGTACGCGGAGATGGGGCAGCAGCTGAAGAATCTGTTCAGGCGACTGGCGTCGGATGGTAAGAACTATGTCAATTTCGATAAAATGGTGGTAGCTCATTAATTGTGAGTGTCACTTATATTTCTGAAACTTTCTTTTACCGAGATAAATTTTTTGTCATTTGAGACAAGTGGGCCACCCAATGGGAAGCGGTCATCGTTGTCTATGGACATTAGCAACAGGGGTAACGCCCAACCAATGCTTGCATCTAAAACTCCAGGACACATTTCTCTGGTAGCAAATACGCAAACACTTGGTCCACTGTCAAAGCAACAACATTTAACTCAGCTTTCACTCAGGGATCGCTTTTTTTTTAATAAAAAGCAAAAATGTATTAAAGTTAGCACTCTTTCGCGTTCCAAAATGCGCGACACGACAATGCCCCTTATTCTACGAGCACCGCGTTCCAGTTTGGTCTGTAAGCCTAAAATCTAAATAAACAACAGACTAAAGAGCCACCTGCCCTTCAGTATTTTGTCATGTTCTTTATAAATTTTGTGTATACCAAGCTCAACCCAAGTCCAACCCCCAGGCATGACAGAGCACGTGGAAAACCAGCTGCTCGGCATGAGCGCCCACCTCATCAAGATCCAGGGCTCGGCGGGGGGCGGGGGCTCGGGGGGCGCGGGGGGAGCCCGCGGCCGCCTAGCGTTGCCCCGCAACGTTTCCCGCCATGCCAGCCTTGATGGGGCGCATCACCATGTGCCGGATAACAGGTATGGACAACTTGGGGACGACACAGCGGGTGCTAGAGAGTGTCGAGTACCACAAGGTAGGATAGGACTCAATCATCATGTGCCTGGTACAGGTAGGGGACGACAGCAGTAGCCATGGACTATCCCGGTAGCTATGGACTATCCCGGTAGCAATGGGCTATCCCGGTTGCCATGGACTATTACGGTAGCCATGGATTATCCCGGTAGCCATGGACTATCCTGGTAGCCATGGACTATCCCGGTAGCCATGGACTATCCCGGTAGCCATAGACTATCGTACCAAAAACTAGGATCGATCCAAAGCTCGTCGGACGGCGCAGGGTCCCGTCACGCCAGCCTCGACGGGGCACACCATCATGTGCCTGATAACAGGTAGGAACAACTAGGAGACGACACAGCGGGAGCTAGAGACATAATTTCGAAATTTATTCGTTCCGAGTAAACGATTTCGCGACGAACGGTTGTTCGAAATAACTGAGCTAGGCTGACTAAGATGAGCCCTGCGAACGAATACTCGTCATACAAATCACTTTCGAAATCTCGTCGCGGACCCTCTTTGTACCGCTCGTACTGCCTGTCTGGCAAAAAAGTAACGCTTAAGCCGATGAGCCTCGTTATCGCAGCGACTGCATATTTTGAGCTCCGGCTTGGTGGTAGGTTTTTCACATTTCGCCATTGATTGTGTGACATTCCTACCGCAAGCCACTCAAACTGCCATCTCCTTCCACAGGCGGACGCAGAAGACCTCGGTCTCCCACGAGACGCATATGAACACAGAATGGCAGCACATGTTCGGCCAGTCGCACGACAGTCAACCACCTCGCGGTGAGTGATGCTATCATACATACACACATACATACAGGTGGGGTAGGCAAAGACTATGGACCACCACTTTGCTCTGTCCTATATGCTATCATCATAATATTAATAATAAATATTTATTTGAATTTGTTCAATTTCTTCACAACTTTCCTCAGAATGTTTCCCGTCACAGTAGATCGATACTTGGCATACTCTTCTTTTCTCTATTTTTAACCGAGGAATTTTCTGTCAAGAATATGACAATTTCGGTCAGAGTACCTGTCGCTAAAATACTAGTTCATTCACGATAAGAAAATAGTGAGTCATCGTTGTCCGCCGGCCTAGCCCCGCCCCTCGACCAATCGGGTCGCGACAAATTAGAAAGCTAAGTTCACAGTGACCAGTTGACGACAGAAATTAAAAAAATTGAATACTTCGCCGGTTGAAATAAACAGCAAATACTGGACTGGCTGCCATGTCCATGGAACATCCTTGACTTTATTTTTAATTTGAGACAATTAAGTTTATTTTTATATACATTAAAAAAGGTAATCTTTTTACATATAAATTGTTTGAATTTTTACTCCACTGTGAAAACAGCTTTACTAACTATTTTCTTAACGCACATGGACTATACATGGAACCAACTCAAACTACATTTACAAGGCTAATAGTTACCGTATTGTGTCGGCCTGAGTAGAATAAAAGTATGCTGGAATTCAGCCTCCTACACATTGATAGGCTACAGGCACAGTATATCAAGGATGGCCGAGGTCTATGGCACATGAGAGCAATCAGTTAATTAATTTTGCACTCTACAACGTTGACGGATTCATTTATTATTATTAGCGGATCGTTTTATACCGCTTACCTTATAATTTGTTTTACACAGTTATTGTAAGTCCCTATAATAAAAATAATGATTATCGAGGATTTGATCATCATCACCGGCTTCATGATCCAGGATTTGGGAGATCAGATGATTATAGTGGAGCGACTGCCATCTGACCTCCGTGACTCTCTTAACCTGACCAGATTGGATCATGGCTACACATTCAGTCGCCTGAATGTTCGGGTTTCATCACGTTTTCTCTCATCGTTAGAGCATCGGTTAGTATTCAACTAATGTACATAACTCAGAAAACAGTCATTGGTACATGGCCGCAGCGGGATTCCAACCCGGTACCTCTCGCTTACGAGTCGGATATCTTAACTACTCGGCCACCGACGATCCTCCTATTGTAAGTAATAAAATAAAAAATAATCATCTTGGCGTTAATGTCCCGGTTGTGCTCTCGAGAACGAGGGCCCGGGGTCCGCCTTGACCATGATCCAGGAATTGGCAGATCAGGTAATTACAGTGGAGCGACTGCCATCTGACCTCCATGACCCTGCTACCAGGGGAACCTGACCAGATAGGATCATGGTTACACATCCAGTCGCCTGAATGTGCAGGTTTCATCACGATGTTTTCCCTCACCGTAAGAGCATCGGTTAATATTCAATTAATGTACATAACTCAGAAAACAGTCATTGGTACATGGCCGGAGCGGGATTCGAACCCGGTACCTCTCGCTTACGAGTCGGATATCTTAACTACTCGGCCACCGACGCTCCTCCTATTGTAAGTACCTATATTTTTTTTTTTTATTTGTTATAGACTTGGACGTAGCAGCAACGGAGGCGAACGCCAGTGCTATGGGCCCAGCGGCGAGTACGGGCCCGGCGCACACCATGGTGCATAGCAACACTGCTAGTTATGTACAGTGTTAGTGCTATTCCTATTTATAATAGTTATAATCGTTGACAAATTCACACAGCGCCATCTAGCCCCAGAGTAAGCAAAGCTTGTGGTTTTGGGTGCTAGATAACTGACGTACTACTTCTTCTTGTCGAGTCGATGTACTAAACTCTGACTTGCACTTTATTTGCCCAGTATTCGGCGACGCATACAGCGTTTGAATTGGCCTCGAACAAGTCCTCCGTTGTACTAGTTTTAGCATACGCCGAGCATGAAAGGGGGTTGTCCACAGTTTGTGGAGATATGCCACGGTCGCACTGAGAACTGTCATTTGTATATCCCCCCACCTAAAGATATTCCCTTTACATCGGCCCGCCTGAGTTCGCGGCCTATTTAGCGCCTTCCAGGTTGGCCAAGGAAGCTTGTTTCCGGGTGGGAGCTTTTTAATAGGCGGTATAAAAGCGGGATGGGAAAATTTATTGATCTACATGTTTTTTCTGGCTGTAGGGGCGTCACTCTCGCAGGCAGTTGTGGTCGCCATGAAACTAGATACTACTTAAATACTTTTAAATACATACATTTTAATTTCTGCTCGGCCGGAATCGGATACCCGGCCGGAATGAATCGAGTATCTAATACTGACGGCCAGGTTTTTGTAAGCTGTTTTTAACTTAACAGATAGCATGGCGCCGTGCCGCGTGGCGCTTCGCACGCTTACGGCTCGCATGCAACACAAGTACCAGAAGTCCCTCATGTAAGTACTGGAACACAAGATTATTACCTAGAGTGGTCCCTGTGAACTGTATGAACCAGCAGCTTGATTTTGATAAGTGTCAAGTGCGAGCCATCCAATAAAAGTGCTGGAAAGGCTAGTTAGTCCGTCCCATTATTAGATATTTAATCATCGCTATCCCGATAGGCGTGTGGTGTCCGGCAGAGTAGAATAGCACCAACCCCTTACACTCGTGGGTGTCGTACAAGGCGACTAATGTTTTAAAGGCCAAAGATCTAGAGTCTCCGTAGGCTGGAAAATGCGCAGAAGCGTTTTCCATTGTTATATTGATAACACTGCGATCTCCAACCCGCCTGCCAAGCGTGAAGATTTTGGCAATAGCCTCCCCTTTCGTGGGAGAGGAGGCCCTGAGTCCTGCAGTAGACTGTTATGGGCTGTAATGCATATATAGTACTGAGATTATTCCCTAAAGTGCTCCCTGTTGATACGCGTCAAATGCGAGCCATCCGACAAAAGTGCTGGCAAGGCGAGTTAGTTCGTCGCATTTTTATTTTTCGTATAGATATTTAATCATCACTATCGCTACTATCTACATCTACTATCACATCTTTCATCTTTGCATTGAGAAAAGAAAAGAAAGGCTCTCTCACGGCGTGACTTGCGCAGGCTTGTGCTAGTGCATCTCTATTTCTCGCTTTCATGTGAGAACCACCGACATTACCACGTACTAACCCGCCTTGACAGCACTTTTCTTGGTTTGTGGACTTTTGTAGACTTTTATCAAAATCGGGGGCCATTTTTGTGAGTGATAACCATGTTGTACCCGGCAGCAGCTCTCCGTTGTTTTCCCGGCATCGTTTCAATGTTACATTAAAACTAACTGGTTTTCACAGCACGGGTTCTTTCCACTACAAAATCAAAATGTTTTTTCGCCATTTTCAACGATATTTCTGATGATGATGATGACGTCTTAGGAGCACTGATGACGCGACGGACCGCCTGGGCGAGGTGCCGGGGCCGGACTGGCGGCCCGGGAACCAGCTGGTCGCGCATCTCAACGAGCACAAGTGAGCATATTACTGTCTTTTACCTCTAATAATTATAGTGGTTTTTCTTAGCGTATTAAGAAAGAAAGACATTTATTGTATATAGCTCATCAAGACGCAATAATAGTTACATAATTGCCAAAGGAAACATTAATAATACATACATACATCATACATACATAAAGCTCACGCCTGTGTCCCACAGGTGGGGTAGGCAGAGACTATGGACTGCCACTTTGCTCTGTCCTGACACAACTCCCTAGCCTCGCATATATCCACAACTCTTTTCATACATCTCCTTTTATTCTTACCACTTCGGACCCCAGCATTTTTGAGAACATTACTGATCTGATCAGTGAATGTTTTCCTGGGTCGTCCCCTTACGGGCTGGTTAATTAATTAATAATGAAAACATTTAAAACAGTGAGTAAGTAGCCCAGTGCCCTTATCACATCTATGTAAATCTATCTAGTGTAAATGGTACCCACTCACCATGTGCTGTGAGGCGCATGAAGCGACTCACAGCGCTGGTATTCTGTGGGCCCATTTTTGTATTTCACAGTGGAGCGACTGCCATCTGACCCTGTTAACAGGGGAACCTGACCCGATTGGACCATGATTACACATTCAGCCGCCTAAATTTACAGGTTTCATCACGATGTTTTCCTACGTAAGAGCATCCGGTTAGTGTTCAACTCGGTACATAACTCAGAAATCAGACAGTCAGATACATGGCACACTGGAGTTCAAACCTGGTGCCTCTCGCTTACGAGTTGGAGCCTTTAACCATTAGACCACGGACGCAAAGAATATACCCACTATGCGGTAGTAATACCACTATTGTCTATTCCGTTAAGAAAATAAGTGTGTAAAGGTGTTTTTACAGTGGAGTAAAAACTCAAAAAATTTATATCTTTAAAAAGATTAATTTTATTAATAGATAAAAATCAACTTAATTGTCTCAAATTCAAAATAAAGTCAAGGACCTCCCTTTACTTAGCAGCCAGTCTAGTATTTGCTGTTTATTCTAACCGGTGAGTATTCATTTCTATTATTGTCTGGCGTTAACTGGTCATTGTGAACTTAGCATTCTAATTTGTTGCTACCCAAATGATCGAGGGGCGGAGCTAGGCACTAGTACAACCATTACTCACTATTCTGATTTTTTTATGTTGTCATGTATGTGTGCAATAAAGAGTATTTGCTTACTTACCCGTCCCCAGGGCCCGCGTAACTCAGCTAGCTGCACTAGGCGCCTCGGGCGGCGTGTTCGGCTCGGCCTCCGCCGACGGCACCGTGCGACTCTGGGATGCCGCCCGCTTGCAGGCCTACAGTTTCATAAACAGGTAATGCACTCTAACGCGGAGGGTATAGGGTTCAGAATCGTTCATCGGGCGGCGTGTTTGGCTCGGCCTCCGCCGACGGCACGCCTGCGGGTCTACAGCTTCATCAACAGGTGATAGTGCACTCGAACGTGGAGGATATAGGGTTCAGAATTGTTCGTAGGGCGGTGTGTTCGGGACGGCCTTCGCTGACGGCACGCTTGCCCGGCTTTCGGGTTTGTATGGTTGCCCTTGTAATAGTAGTTTATCTACACTCATAGCGTAATGTTCCAATTACATATTCGAAAACAGTTGGATGCACTTTTTTCACGCCAGTCTATAAAATTTTAAAAAATTTCCTTTCGATACAGCGTTTCCCATACTATTTTCATTACAGCTGTATCGAAAAAGAACTTTTTAATAATTATGCAACACTTTTCTTTTTTAATTTTTTGTTGGGCGCCGGGACACGGCGAAATGTAGGCTGAATACCTAAATGTCTTCAACAAATTCAAAATTCAAATTTTCTTGTTTATATTTGTGTGTAATTGTTTTCCCGCTAAAAGGTATACTTTTTCTAATTGTTGTAATTTGTGTTTATGTTTTTTCTTGTTTGAAGCAAAAAATAGATAAATGTGAAAGTACTGAAGTGCACTCCGCCTTTGCCGCCGAAATTGAGACTCGGCCAGTCATCTCGCTCGCACGCGCTGGCTTGTAAGCGGACTTCGATGCAAGCCAGTATGTCTTTTTCTTACCAATGAAAACTGTCTTATAATGCGATATAACTATTCATTTGTTTATACAGTAAATTGTTCAAGATCTTTATAAATCCACCCTTCAGGGAGATGGAACACGGGTTGGAATTTTGTAATATTGACTAAATTCTAACATCGTACAGGCGAGACAAGCTTGAAATTTTGCATGAAGATTTCTAATGTGACGTAAGTGAGCACTAAGAAGAGATTTCTGGAAACCCCCTGAGGGGGCGGAATAGGGGTGAAAGACAAGAAAAGGTATACCCTCATACCAACCTCCCCCCCCCCCTATTTTTGTTGTGTGTATTGAACGGGAATAGGTATTAACAAAATAATAATAAATAAATATGCTTGGACAAATTCACACAGCGCCATCTAGCCCCAAAGTAAGCAAAGCTTGTGTTATGGGTGTTAGATAACTAATAAACTACTTATACATATATTTCCTAACTATATTTTAATATATACTTATTATACATACTACACCCAGACCCGTAACAGAAATTAAAATTCATCATTACAATTTCTGCTCGGCCGGGAATCGAACCCGGGACTTCTGCGTAGCGACCGGCATGTTAACGAACTGAACCACTCAGGTCGGTATTGCATTAGAAATGAACGGGATAACCTAAAAGTGGTCCAAGACCAGTCGCGGGCAAAAGCTAGTAAATGACGGATGGTTTTCACCCTATCCTGCGAAAATGGGTTGCGTCAATCCTGCATCCTGCAGCGGGTCCGGGGGAACCATAACAGCTTCCTAAATATGTGGGCATATAGACTGGACTGTTCCATGATGCATCACTGGCTTAAACTCCATGTTGCATCTAGGACTTCATTATTTTTTAAACTATTTTTATTAATAATATATTTACCTACTTAACAATTTGACATTTTATTTGAATTTTGAATTTATTTTTGATTATGACATTGTGGTGATTTTATGAATTAAATGTTTAATTATGTACCTACCTGATTGATTTTAGCAATATATTATAAGTAATTATATTAACATAATATGGACTGTTAAAAATTTTATTTTCATCGGTCTGAAATACATGTTTAATACTAATAATCATAGTGGCGGGTTCAGGTCGCGGTCGACATACAACCGGAACGCTGGCGCAGTGCTGTCACTAGCGGCGTGCGAAGGCGGACAGTCGCTGGTGGCTGCGACGAGCGACTCGGTTTTCGTGCTTAGGTAAGTCATACTGTTTAGATGGCCGTGTGGTGTCCGGCAGAGTAGAATAGCACCAACCCTTGAGAGTAGAATTACACTCGTGGGTGTCGTACGAGCCGACTAATGTTTTCGAGGCAAGAGATCTAGTCCCCGTAGGCTGGAAAATGGGCAGTGTTTTCCATTGTTATATTTATAACACGCGATCTCCCCGCCGGCCAAGCATAGAGATTATGGGAAATACCTCCCTTTTCGTGGGAGAGGCCCTTAGTCCTTCAGTGGACTGTTATGGGCTGTGATGATGAAGTTATACTGCCCAGCAGGGTTCTTGACTATCTCAGTGGACAACTGAATTTGTCATTGGAACATCCAAACTACTTTAATTTG
The DNA here is from genome assembly GCA_907269095.1 of Blastobasis adustella. NCBI lineage: Eukaryota > Metazoa > Arthropoda > Insecta > Lepidoptera > Blastobasidae > Blastobasis > Blastobasis adustella. The sequence continues at coordinate 9,975,220 of OU026132.1, forward strand.
GTATTCGCTATGGCTAGAGGCCAACGTAGATGACGTAGTGTACAATTATTAAATGTCAAATTCAGTTGCCCATTACGTTAGTCAATAGCCCTGCAGTTGAACAGGACTAACAAGTAATAGCTAAAGGGGCCGTTCAAGTATTACGGAAGCTGGATTTTAAGGCCCTTTCATATGACACAATCTGATTGTCCAATTTTTGTGAGCATCAGGATGGTCTTTTTATGCTATTCGGTGACAAACTAGCAGACAGCCCGTGTGACAGCGGATTATATCGCCCGATTTTGTTGATATATACTTTAATATTTACATGCACATACTACCCAAAGCGGCTGCGTGCTGCTATGATAAGAAAAAAACGAGCAGAACCATAGAGGCAACATCAATAGTTTTATGTCCCTTTCATAAAGTCTAACCACAATTTTATTGGCAAATACACCGTCATCAACCCGCCAATCTTTCGCCCAATCTTTATGCTAACAGAAATTTGACGATCAGTTAGTATCGTATGGAGCCTTTAGCCAATTTCAACACCTCCTTGTAATCAAAAGTAAGCACAGCTTTTACCACCCCTTTTATGCTTACATAGGCATTAGTATAATTATCATAAAATTTGTACGTTTATTGTTATTCCGTAGCATGTGCTATCGTCTATCTATGACAATGAAATGTTGCTGACGGGAGTGTTTGAACGAATAGTACGATCTGGGGGTCTAAAAAGGCCACTTTAGTGTTTCATATTATGATTAATATTAGAGTGCCACAAACTTATCTGATCCGGTGGCCAATACTGGAACTAAGTGACACCATTTTGAATTGTCAATGTCAACAACACCGACGCTGCAGATATGTTTGTGACAAATTACATAATGTGAATGAAACGCTAATGTGGCCTTTTTTGACCCCCAGATCATTTTTCATCTGATCAAACACAAAAACATCACTAAATCATATCGACGTAACCCCCCAGGGTAGACAACGCCTCCTCCCGCATGACCCTCTCGCAAGGCCGCCAACTGGAGTGCGGGAGTGCAGGGGGGCCGATGGCCGGCGCGGCGGATGGGTGCGCGGCGGTGGCGTGCGCGGGGGGCGCGGCGCGGGGAGTTATTGCCTACGCCACTACGCTGGCTACTGTCGTCGGGTGGGATCTTAGGGCGCCTGGTATGTATAATACATAAATAAATTATAAAAATAACATAATGTTTAAAACTATCGCGGTTATTATCACACATTTTAAAGGTATGTTCCGGGTTTCCTACCGCGAACCTTTGTTGATGAGTAGCCCGATATTTCGATGCAGTTGTATGCATCATGGTCACGGCCCCGTCGTGGCCGTCCCGTATCCATGATGCATGCAACTGCGTCGAAATATCGGGCTACTCGCGCGGTAGGAAACCCGGAACATACCTTTAAAATGTATAATAAAAATAGTTTTTATTTCCTCTACAAATCTGCAACATGTGACAAAATAATGCAAACCATTTGATAAGTATGGGTAATTTCAGATCATGACAGAACTGACGTCTGAAGTAAGTTTGTGACACAAACCTGTAACACAGATCGCCAGGTCTGGGTGGAATGGGTTACCTTTGGGTTCCTGTGTGATACCGTGTGTGACTAGAGCAGAGCGAAAGGCGAATCGAATCGCATAAAAAAAATTATAATCATCTTGGCGTTAATGTCCCGGTTGTGCTCTCGCGCAAGAGGGCCCGGGGTCCGCCTTGACCATGATCTAGGGTTTGGTAGATCAGATAATTACAGTGGAGCGACTGCCATCTGACTTTTGTGACCCGGCTACCAGGGGAACTTGACCAGATTGGAACCTGGTTACACACTCAGTCGTCTGAGTGTGCAGGTTTCATCACTATGTTTTACCTCACCTCTTACTATTACCTGTCTCTGTTGCTCCCGCGTAAATATATTTGTATCACGCTCGCGCGATTCAAGGATGCGACGCTGTTGTGAAACTGATTCCAAAGTGGGTCAGTCAATCAATCGTATCAATCAGCTCCCGAGACGTTCAGTCGACCGACGATTGAGATGCCAGAGGCCTACACACTGCTGTATATACATATGCATCCTAGCCGGATACGGCTGCTGCGACTGTTTAGAAGATACTTACTTCAAATAAAAAATAAAAATTTAAAATAAATAACTGTACAACAAGTAACACAACTCCCTCCCCGCCCCAAGGCAACGCGTTCAAGCTCCAAGGCGACCTACGGCAGGGAGTGTACATGTGCCTGTACGCCAACGCCGGCGGCTACATAGCGGTCGGGACAAGTAGTGGGACCGTCGCCGTGTGGGACTTGAGGTTCCAATTGCCTATCACGTCGCTGAAGCATCCGAATGGTGAGTCTTGTGCATTTAACCAGTAGCTGCTGCTAGCCTACGCCATCACTACCCTACCTACTCTACCCCTACACTTCTTTTCGTTTTTTAACACGGGAAATGCATTTCGCAGTAGGGGGATGGAGGGCTGTGTGGGAGTCCCAACTGTCGCCGGTATACCCACTGAAGCCTGCGGCACTCATGCATTGCCTGACAGGAGGTGTCACGAGAGCAGCCTTGTCATCCACGATACCTCCGGACTCTACCCCTACACCACTCTAACCCTATCAACCCTTTTTTCCTTCATAAAAACAAAACAAAATAGATGCAGTCGTTCTGAAGCTATGCGCGAATATACATTAGGGAAATAGATTTTTATTGTTATAGAACTAGCTACCCGGCCCGGCTTCGCACGGGTAATAACCTTAACAAATTATACATGCCAATCTTCCTTATGATCTCTGTCTATTGGTGAAAAGCATGAAATTCCGATCAGTAGTTTTTGAGTTTATGCGGTTCCAAATAACTTTTTCCCACGCACACAGCTTGTGGAATGTGCTGCCATCAGGCCGTAAGCTTGTTTGCCACCTAAGTGGCATTATAAAAATATACCTAACTTCCTATCCCACGGAACAGGGTAGGTCATGTTTGGTTTACCCGTGCGAAGTCGGGGCGGGTCGCTAGTATAACAACAATAAGCTCCGATCTCGCGCCCCGCCAGCGGAGCGCATCCGTGGCTTCGTACCTCTCGTTTACGAGTCGGATACCTTCACCACTCGGCCGCCTTTCGCTCCTAGCATAACAATAATCTCCAATCTCACCCCCCAGGGGAGCGCGTCCGTCGCATAGTGGGCGACGGCGGCAGCGGGGGCGGGGGGGCGCTGGCGTGGGCGCTGGGCGCGCGCGACGCCGGCCGCTGGTGCCTAGAGTCCACGCAGCGCACGCACGCGCTCTGGCCGTGCACCAACTCGCCGCAGCCGCTGCACTACACCGTGGCCGTGAGTATGGGGTTTGGGAGGCACTGGTGGGGTGGGACAGACGGGTGGGGGTGGGACAGTGACGTACGGCCCGTCGCATAGTGGGCGGCGGTGGGGGCGACGCCGGCCGCTGGTGCCTGGAGTCGACTCATCGCACGCACGCGCTGTGGCCGTGCACTAACTCACCGCAGCCGCTGCACTACACCGTGGCTGTGAGTGGGGTGGGAGGGACTGGGGGCGTGGGATGGCATACGGGCAGGGGTGGGACACACGTACGGCAAGTCGCATAGTGGGCGGCGGTGGGGGCGACGCCGGCCGCTGGTGCCTGGAGTCCACTCAGCGCACGCACGCGCTGTGGCCGTGCACCAACTCGCCGCAGCCGCTGCACTACACCTTGGCTGTGAGCATGGGGTGGGAGGTACTGATGGGGGTGTGGGTAGTGACGTACGGGCGGGGGCGGGACAGTGACGTACTTTTTGAGATAGGGAGTACTGTGTCAAGCTTCAAAAGTCCGCCTGGATGGATACCACCCTCCTTACCTATTTCGCCCGCTAATGCCAGTTAAATATTAATAACATTTTTATTTCAGACTGTTCAAGCGGAATGATGGAGAGTGGCCACCATTTAAATCTGTCCAGACTGACTTGTCTTTTTTAGTTATGGAAATTATGCATTTGAATGGATAATTTGCAGCACTATTCGTTGAAATTTACGTTCTATGTGTTTATTATATCATTCAACCCCGCTTGCCTGTTTGTCTGCCGCACAACATAAATAAAAAAATTAAAGACAAACACAATGCACGTAGCGTGATTGATACGGCAAGTCGTGATTTTAGGTATTGTATGTTCATCAAACAAGACAAGGTCTGGACAGATCGTATCGCAATAACTTTTTGTCGTTGCATCTTATTTGGAGAATCGCACGACAGATGTACTACAGGTGTATTTGTACACTCTTAACATAATGTATAAAAGTGTTTTAATTTACTTTAAAGGTATCCAAGTAAAAGTATCTAAGTAGTATATCAGTTAGCTAGCGCCCATAGTACAAGCTTTGCTTAGTTTGGGGCTAGATGGCACCGTGTGAATTTGTCCACGATTATTTATTAATTATCCAGGCCTCTCACTACACAACGGCCGCCTACTGCGACATGCGCGGCGGCCCCGGCGGCTCCCGGTTCATCGTGACCGGCGGCTCGGACCAGCGAGTACGGTACTGGGACCTGGAAAGACCCGAGGACTCGCGTGTACTGGTCTACGCACCCAACGACCAGCTGAGATTGACCCCGGCTGCGGTGCGGTACAGGTGAGTTGGCGGACCAGAGTGCATTATTTGGTGGTGCTTTCTGGTGAAGTTCGTTACTACATGTATGTTATGCCTAGGTGTTGATTTTTCAGGCAGGTTGCGGTTGTTTGATTTATGAGTAATTATAAGTCAATGGAATGTAATTTGTATTGTAGCTGTGAAATATATACTTCATATCTATTTAGGGTAGACATCGAGTGCGAAAGAAATCAATTAAGTAATTTAGGCTAAATATTGTATGATTAATGTTAGTCTAAATCTGGCCATGACAGAATACCAGCGGGTGTGGGTTCCACCCTCATCCATACACTGAGTCTTGGACCATTTTGTATATAAAAGTCTGATGTTTTATATTTATTCGCTCGACGACCCGCCCCGGACCACGACTGTAGTCAGATATAGGTGCGTATAGGATGTAGGAGAAATGTATGGCTAGCTGTAGCGCGGATCCCGAAACCGAAAGCTTTAAGTATGTATGAGTCGATGACAACATCGGACGCTGTCGCCATTTGAAATGCACCTGCGTTTTATCGAAAAAGAGAGCCAATATTTTTCAAAAGATTATGCATTATTTATGTTGCATTATTATATTTTCGACGAGCGGTTCAATTGAAATGATGAATTTTAATCTCTGTTACGGGTCTGGGTGTAGTATGTATAAGTACCTATCAGATTTCTGGCACCCATAACACAAGCCTTGCTTACTTTGGGGCTAATGGCGCTGTGTGAATTTGTCCAAGCATATTTATTTATTATATTTTATTATTTCGTTCCACCCCCAGGAGCCGAATAATAGACGGCACGACTGTCATCCAGGAATGCTGCAAGCTGAACCCAACAGAGCCTGTCCCCTCCCTAGATGAGAACTGGTACCGACGCGCCGAAGACAGGGTACACTGTCACACAGCACCTATCACGGATCTGACTGTGGTGGACGCTGGGAAAGACCACTGTTTGGTCACGGCAGCCGCGGATGGTGTAATCAACGTTTGGAAGTAGCTGTTAGCATGTATACCGAAAAGCCTTGTCTAGCCGTGGCTGTATGGTGAACGCCTTGGGCTAGTAAAAAATTGTAAAAAGTTCTTGGATAAGCTGTATGATTTCCTAGTTATTCTAATTGACGGCTGTGATTCAGGGAGGCTATTTTATAAGCCCTCTCACTTAAAATAAATAAGTAATAATCATCTTAGCGTTAATGTCCCGGTTGTGCTCTCGCGCACAAGGGCCCGGGGTACGCCTTGACCATGATCCAGGATTTTGGCAGATCAAATAATTACAGTAGAACGACTGCCATTTGACTGTCCCTCTCTTCCACTCACTTAGCCTTTGTATTGCTGACGAGAGCGCGCCAGATAACTTGCTCGCGGATGACAACGGTACTGAATTTAACAGACAGCCAACAGGAACAACACAACATGAACGCCATAACCTAAAGAAACTTGTCTAGCGCATGTAAGTGGCGCTGTCTGTAAATATCATATCTAACGTAAACGGCACGACCGAGCCAGCAGCCAGGTATCGTCGCGCCGAAGACAAGAGTCCGCTGTCACATTCCGCCGCACGGACTTACAGCTTGGCAAAAAAGAATTTGCCGCGATGACAGATGGAACTGAACAACTGTTTAAAGTCGACACTACGTGATAAGCATCGTGGTGACAGTAGCAGAGATATATATTCGGCAAACTCTTTTGACAAGCTGTTAAAGCAGCGGCCATACAGCTGTGCGCACGACTCATCTGGCCGCGTTTGTTAGCTCCGCGCCTGACTCTTTGATATTTTGGCTCGCAGCGAAAGTGCTAACTATAATTAATTGATGGAACGGAAAGACTACTGTCTAGTGACGGCGGCCGCGGATGGCGCTTACATCTGGAAGTAGCGGCGGTAGGCCGAAAGGCTACCAGCCGTGAAGATTATGGCATAACCTTTCACACTTCCCCTGCCAACTCAAATACCAGAGGTTACAACAGTGCTAAGTATCGTAGCGCGCGTATTAAATGGACCGGCTAGATGAGTCGTGCGCACACGCGTAGCGCCGATTTCGACCCAATTGTTGCGTCGGCTGCAGCGAAAATGTTCACTAATTTGGAAGAGGCTTATGTGATACAATCTATGTCTTGTGGAATCTGATAGATCCCCAGATATCTTTATGCTGTGAATATTTTTGCCCATCTCATACAGTAATAGTACCTGAGTATATGTAATGAGAATATTTTCAATTTTGGTTTATAAATAAGGGTTAATTCTTTTGAGAATAAATAAAAAACATTGATGTGATGTATTTTTTTAATTAGATACTTGTAATTCTCATTGCTTTGTTCACTTTGTAACAATAATAATAATTGTAAGATATTAGATAAAAAAATTATATTTTGAAAATATAATAAAAAAAATATACAATTAAAATGTTGTTTAATTTTATAACTTCTGAAAAGGTCATATTTATGATAAATTATAAAAAGAAAATATTTTGGTTATTTCTTTCCAAAAGCACCATTTCTTAAAACTTTAGTTTTATCATTACAGCAATTCTTATCAGAATTATAGTTGTAACAATTTGTACGCAGATTTAACCTCTATACAACAGAGTGTACTATTTATAATCTTATCATACATATCATAATGTTCCTTTATCAACTCAACCACTTTGTTTTCTCATTATTGTGTGGACGATTACTCTTTATCCTATACATATAATATGTACTGCTGTTATTCATCCCACTAGATTTTTTTTTATATTTTGCCATGAAAACTCATTTCTTTTTAAAATTTTTATGATTAGGAAAACCCAATATTAAAATAACGCTTTTTAATAGAATCACCTGATAAAAAAATTATGGATAATATTTCTTGAAATTGGGTTTTGAATGTTACCTTTACATTGTTTGCTTCAAAATCACTGCTATTTTATAAAGCATTCGAGTCTGACTTAAGAAAAACTAATCTTAAGACGAAATCCTACAACACACTATTTTTTACGACTTTCCTTCTCCTCCGGTATATCTTCTAGAAGTTTCTGCAAGTCAATGCCTTCGAATTTTGGGTCTGATGTGTTTGAGGCATGTGCTAAGAACAGCTCTTTGAGGAATTGCAGTTCTTTTGTAAGGGTCTTAACTTTTTCTTCTAGCATCTGGTTTTCTGCCTTCAGTTTGCCGACACGTGTGAATGTTTCCTGGGTACGCTGCTTCGTCTTGAACCTGCTCTTCTTCACGGCCTGAATAAAAAGAATGCTTTTAGTAGGTACATTTATAACAATCACTATAATAAGACCACGCCAAGTCTGAATCGCTTTTAAAAAAAAAAACAAAATCTCTGTATGGCAACCTATGCCAAGTTATTAAACATCATAGAACGTCATTCATTAAAGTCATAACAAACAATTTGATTTCTGTAGGATTGTTTATTATTGTTTTTGAAAAATATTATTAAATAATGGGCAAAACAATTAAAAAGGAAGTGCGAGAGAAAATTTTCAGCATGATTAATAATTTAAACAAACTAAAAGTGCAAGTTCAAGCCAAATAACTGAATGTTTACAAGAAGGACTGACAAGGACAGATTATTCCCAGATTATTTGCCATATCCACATTTTATAATTTCTACTACTGTCAGTCAATATGGACTTATCGTTATCCTATTATACCTATATAAAATACAGTAACAAGAGTAGATGAGAAATTCTATGGAATTAATACTCAAATTAATAACTTACAGAAATATTTATGTCTTGTATATATCCACTTAGATCTAATACTGTTCCTTCAAATCTTGAGATAGTCATTGTTGTTTCAAATCAATAATACTGCTTATGAAACTACTAAATAAAAGCTATCAACAAATAACCTAGGTTGCTGCTCTACAGCTGTTGCTAGACTGAAATATCTACAGATTTTGTATCAAAAAAAGGTAATCAGTATTGCACCACAGCCTAGTTATAAATCATTGTGAAATACAGTTGAAACCCCATAGAAATTTATGTTGCTGATTGCATGCAATTAACAAAAAACAACATTTTGCAACAATTCCTATAATCACCTAATCATAGAACTAATAAAATTGAATTATATTGAAAATTGTAAGGAAGAAAACTGACCCAACCATGGACCTAGAAGGACCCAAGTACCCAACATACATATCTCCAAGGAGCTTATGGAAAGGTTCTAATGATAAGCAAGGTGTAAACGTAAATAGGTACCTCATTATTTCGGTCCCGCCGTTTCCTGTAATCGTCATCTTCGTCATCTGCGTCGCTGACACCGCGTTTTACTACACCACGCTTCACCGGAGGCATAGTATAAGCGTCCAATATCATCAAACTTATTTGGTCACACGTCTGAGGACAAAATAGCATATTGTATCACTAATTATTAGTTGGGATGGAGACTTGTTTTTATCCATTTGTTATGATGCAATGATTTTCATTAAAGGGTCATCTTAATTTTATTATATTACGATCATAGGTTAGACAAAATTTTATGGAAATATAGAAACTATATTAGCGAGACTCGGATCTTAATATTCTTGGCTTTTGATATTCACATAAAAATTAGCTAAATAATAAAATACACACCACAACAAAAACACAATTTGACACAATGTCACATGAAATGACTACAAACAAACCTATAAGCAAAACCTCGAAAATAAAATGACATGAAAATCTACTCGGACAAATAAACATACAAACAGCGTTCCGAAATAATGAATTTAAGAGCTAGTTTAACTTAGTTGGGACTTCATCGTCAATTAATGTTTTAAACTAACGCGGTCATTTTGCAAACAATAACAAACAACCAATATAGGTATGCGGTATGAAACCCGGTAGCCCGTGACCTGAAAATATCTTAATTTTCTCTTACTTCACTTTGAAACGGCCGAAATATTTTTGGCTTAGACTTTCGCGCCAAGATTAATCTTTCTATGCGTAGGCGCAAGCAAAAGAATCTATCTATACATAAAGAAACGTACCCACGCTACGAGGGGATCTCCGAAATACCATGCTTGATACAGAGGCGGATGGGGGCTTAGGTTTTCGTCAAGTTGTCTATATGAAAACCTAAGAAAAATAGGAAAACCTCTTGCTTTTTCGAGCCTTATTCCAATGTTTTCACTTGTTCGTACAAGTTAAAAGGATTCTTTTGTCATGGTGTAGCAGTTCCAAGGAATACCCCTTTTGCATCTTAGAAAGTATCGTGATCCTTGGTGTTGACATTTCGGACGACGCGTGCGGTTTTCTAAGTCTCCTGGAAGGTAAGGCTAAACTAGCATCGAAAAAGCTTGGCGTGCTTAACCGGTCCAAGCAATACTTCACCCAAGAGCAGCGCCTGTTGTTATATAAGGCACAGGTGAAGCCACAAATGCAGAATTGTTCCCATCTTTGTGGCGGCGAAACTGTAGCCGTATTCACAATGGCTCGGAAATCGGATTCAGATTCGGAATCGACAAATTTGTCGATCGACTCGGAAAGGAGACAGTCTAAAATATTGCTGACCACCAGCCGGTATAATGAGAGTTTTAATAGATAAGGCTCATAAAACGTAATATCCTCGCGTAATTATTTAAATTCTTTAGCTAGCCAATTTTTTTATATTGATGTTTAAAATATTAGATTGCGATCGGCAACGCAGTCGAAAACGAGTTTCTCGCTATCATAATTGTAGCAGGTCTACCAGAAGAATTTCGACCGCTAGTAATGGCTTTGGAACACACCAACACAAAACTCACATCAGAAAATGTGATAGCAACTTTGTTTAAAGAAGACTCCAGGAAATCTTTACCGGCCAGATTTAAAGAACCTAGCACTGCGACACTGCAATGTAATGAGCGGCAAAAGAAGAAACCCTTCTGTATATTTTGTAAGAAATCCGGGCATGTCGTATCACAGTGTCGAAAGATTACGATGAAGAAAGACAAGACTTCAGTTTCGGCAAAGAATTCAAATTATACGTCCGAATTTACACTTTCATCTTGTTTCTCTTACACCCCTCTTTCAGGTTCACAAGACTGGATCTTAGATTCTGGTGCTACCACGCATATGAGTAATAATAGAGATTGGTTCGAGACTTTGTCCACCCATATCACTCCTATTACTGTTGCTAATAAGAAGCAACTTTTGAGTCAAGGCAGAGGTACTGTAAATATTAATATTTCTGACTGTGTAAATAGAATCTCTGATATTTTATACGTTCCCAACCTTGCTACAAACTTATTATCTATAAGTAAATTAGTAGATAGGGGTTACGATGTTTTGTTTACATCGCAAGGCGCCAGCATATCTTTGCGTGGCAGTTGTCGAGTGACAGGTAATGTCATTGTCTCTGGTTCACACCATAAAGGCATGATTAAGCTTGATATAAAGAGTCCTCAAGCTCTTTGTACTACCACCAAAGAGTCTGCTATGTTGTGGCATAGACGTCTTGGTCATCTCAATGTAAGGAGTATGAATATTTAAAAAAATAGACACATTGGCGTGAATTTCAGCGGGAATTGTTAAGAAACTTGTATGCCATGCCTACAAGGGAAACTATCGAAGAAAAAGGTTGCAAAATCGCAAAGTAAATCGAGTAAAGACCTAGAATTAGTCCACTCGTACTTATGCAGACCCATGAGTACGCATTCTTGGGGCGGAGCATTATATCTCCTCACATTTACCGACGACTACAGTCGTAAAACTTACGGTTATCTTTTGCAATCAAAAGCCGAAGTTTTCTCTAAGTTTGTGGAGTTTAAATATTTGGTCGAAAACCAAACTGGCGAAAAGTTAAGGTTCTACGTTCTGATAATGGCCGCGAGTAAGTAAATACGGATCTGACTAACTTCTTCAAGGAGAATAGCATCATCCACCAGGCGACCGTACCATACACACCGCAGCAAAATGGAGTTAGCGAACGTGCGAATAGGACTATAACTGAAAAAGCCAGATGCATGCTCAAAGACTCGAATTTACCACTAGCGTATTGGGGAGAAGCGGTGAACACGGCAATCTACCTCAAGAACCGTGTTCCCACACAAGCCCTAAATAACAAAATTCCAGAAGAATTATGGTCCGGGAAAAGAGTTGAACTCTGTAACCTACGAGCCTTCGGATGTGAATGTCCTTATCCCAAAAGAAAAACGGAAGAAACTGGATTCTAAAACGCAAAATTGTATCTTCGTTGGCTATACAACTGAGAGCAAATGAGCAAATGTAAATTCAGATAACCCTCGAGCAATCATAATCGCAAGAGATGTTGTCTTCATAGAAGACAAAACATATACAAACATTAAATCTGAAGAGCCAGATTTAAAATCTTCAAACACAGATCCTCCACAGTCAAAAGAAGTCTTTTTACCCCTCGACCGATCAACTGAAGACGAACCTGTTCCATATCCTCCACGTCAGCAGCAGCCAGACATTCAGCCCGAAATGATACCACCATCACAGGAACTGCCTATAGTGGATGAACTATATGAGTGGATGAACCCTCAACTTCCTTCAGTACTCCGCCGAATGAAGTCATAGCTGGAGAACCACCAGAGCGCAGATATCCTCAGCAAGACAGACGTCAACCTGACAGATTTCAATCTGGTTGTGATCTTTCCCTAACATCTGATCTGGAACCTGAGACCTATAAAGAAGTTACACAACATCCACAGAAGGATAAATGGTTGGAAGCAATGAATGCTGAATACTATTCTTGACTGAATCACGGAACATGGATTTTAGTTGACCGACCCTCAGATCGGAATCTCAAATGGGTTTATAAAATTAAAAAAGATACAAGTGGTCAAGTTACAAAGCACAAAGCCAGACCAGTAGCAAAAGGTTTTACTTAAGTTGCAGGAGTAGACTATGGAGAAACATTTTCACCTGTTGCTAGACTCTCCTCTGTACGACTTCTACTGGCATACGACTTTCCATTTTACAACCTAAACTTAACAGAAATAAAAGAAAAGATATAAAAAATATGCAAATAATGCATATTGGAAAAAGATAAAAAAAACACATTTCAATGTTCACAAAACAAAGAAAACAGGCTTGTAGTTTGCCCGATGGTGAACAGTTACCGCAACCTATGGACATTTGCAATTCCAGTTGTAAAATTCCCATGCTGCCGACCCTATAAAAACCTTTTAACCACTTTCTTGATCACCATCGGACCAAGATGTGAGGATGAACTATGTCGATGGCGAGCGTTGCGTTGCTAGAAAGTAGCTGTAGGCATCAAGTCAAATATGTCTTCAGAACAAACACCGTTGTACAATCAGTAGAGCACGCAAAGCAAGGCGAAATCTCTTTGTTGACTCAGCGGAACCATCTTGTGAGCATTCGTCGACAATTTTCACATCGCGTTTTTTAATAGAGTTACAAGGGCCAAGGTGATATGGTGGTGCTTTTGCAACCAGGTAATTATAAAGAGCCACTAAACCATAATCAATCAATAGCCGAGCCCCTGTACTAACTGCCTTCTCACCCTCAGTGCCTTTGTATATTTATATCCCTCTCTTGAAATTCATTGGCAGATGCAAATGAATCACCATCCTCAGTTTCTATTTCGACTGGTGGGTTTACATAGACACTGAAAATAATACAGAAATTTTCAATAGTTTTGTATTGTTGTTATACTAACAATTTTTAGGTTATTTTTCAGTATTTAATTTAGCAAAATTTTTGTCATACTTACTTTCAATTCCATCGGAATCGCACAAGCATATGACGTCTTAGGATAATAGGGCTCAATGTCTTTTATAATGCGGATCGCAGTCTCCGCAGAGAAGCGATAAACCCTACTAAAATTGGGCATGTTAAATGGGTTCGACAAATCCCTTATTTGCCGATTGAAGTGCATTGTATCGGCTCTTTGCTTCGCCCTTATCCTATTACGATGTTGTATCGCCTGTACAAACTGCATTTTCCAAAAAGAACTTAATAATCGACAATTTACAATAACTTTCCGAGAGCTAAATAGCATTCGTGTAATTTTCCGAATATTCGACAGTCTTCCGATTTGATGAACTGTCAAATTTCCGAGTCGATCGACAAATTTGTCGATTCTGAATCCGAATTCGATTTCCGAGCAACTGTGAATACGGCTACTGATGCCCACAGCACAATTCCGCCATCGCACGACCTAGTGACCAGTGAGTAGACCTTCCAGTGGTGTCCACGTAAAGATTCGAAAGAACGTTTCTCGCTCATACGATTTGGATGTGGAATAAACTCCCAGCCACAGTGTTTCCTTTGAACTATGACATGGGATTGTTCAAGAGGTATGTTAGAGGTCTCGGTAGGGGCCGGTAACGCATTGGAAGCGCCTCTGGTGTTGCTGATGTCCACAGGCGGTGGTGACCATTTTCCATCAGGTGGTCCACATGCCTGTTCGTCTGCCGTATTACTTAAAAAACAAACTATTGCGTACCTTGTACAGGTACTATCATAAAGACAAAATAATATAAGACAAACGCTTAATTATTTTTAACTTTCTATTTACAAAAAAAGAAATATTGGGAATACTAAGCTTCTCATCAGGCGGACTTTCGTGGCGTGGGTGATGGTGCGATTGCCCCAGACTCTATTTACTTATTAACGGAAGATCTTGTGATAGCACATCTCCTTCGAATTTCGTTCTCACATCCCCCAGTGTTCGTGATCGTGGAGCCGAGGTACACGTAGCTTTGGACAACTTCACAGTTGCCAATCATAGAAATATCATGTTGATTTAGTTAGGCTCGGTCTACGATAATCACCTAGGTTCTGTCTCTGTTACATTTGGCTAAATTCAGTCATCTAAATTCAGAAGCAAAAAGCGTGAGAGCAATATCACCTTTTGATAAGCGGAGCGACGCGTAACATATTCAAATACAAAAATGGACCTTATTTTATGTGCAATACATTCCACTTTGATCATGCTCTCACGCTTTTTGCTTCTGAATTTAGACAAGTATATTAAGCCTTGTTCCAATCTAGGTACGGCAGTGCGCCATGCCTAGTTCCGCGCCAAGCCACGTTCCGGTATGACGCACCCAGTGTGGATAGAGATAATAAATATTTTTTCCCTATGGATATTTTTCCAATGATGAGAGAACACAGGCACAGCGTTCAATGCCTGTTCCTATTGATAACATTTTGTAATCGCCGAGAACCGTGTCTCCGGTATTATTTTGAATTTGTTTCGACACAAGCGCGAATAATACAGACAATAAGAGCAGTCAGTATTTTAAGTACAAAAGAATAAACCATTACAGATGGACAGATAGATAGAAAACCAAAGCCGCCCTGCGCCAAGCCTTCTTTATGGCCGAAATGACGCACCGAAATGACGCACATTTGATAAACTCACATGGATAAAAAAGACTTACGATGGATTTGGCTTAAATGCCACAATATGCTACGGGATGTACTAGGAATACATGAGTTAGGTGAAATGTCAGTTCGACTGCGCCTACACGCGCGCGCCGCGCACAGATAGCACGGCACCAGCTGACGTGTCGCGCACTCACTACACAGAGGTTTTTTTTTATATGCAAGATACTCACTATCGCTATCGTGCTGTAGTCGTAGCTAAAATGCCACGAAATGCCACGATTGTACCAGGAAAACATAATACGTGAGGAGGTCGGTAGTATGCGCAGTATTCAAATTATTTTCCACTTCTGCGAGTATCATTATTCTGTGATTCACCTTTGATAAACAGCTTTACGACATTGTACCCAGATAATCAGACTACTCGATTTCATAATACGAAATATTGGTAAATCTGTAGGTAAACTGTACTCATCGGAAAATTCACCAGCATGGGTCCTGTGATTGAGAAGTTAAGGACCACGCTCATCACCAACTGCAGGGTCTCATGACCCCACGAGTCAGCGTGCAAACAGCAATGAAACTTGTGAATCAACAAAATCTTAGCATGATTTACGTAAGTGTAGATATTCTTATTTACACTTACGTTAATAAATAAATACTTAAATGAGCTGTAATTTTTTTTTAATATCCTTAAATGTTACCTGTCTACCCGTGATCATGATAACAGAAAAGTGATCAGACAAAACTGCGCTAGGTACTAATGACATATGAACAAATTTCCTACTATTGTACCTGATTGTAATGATAATTGATGTTAATTTCGTTATCAGTTAAAACATAAGTACCTATTTCATTTCTCTAATATTTTGGAAATAATCCATGTACTGGGCACTACACTGCTGCTGCTTAACTCCTAGGCGACGGACGACGTTAAATGGGTTCGACAAATCCCTTATTTGCCGATTTAAGTGCATTGTATCGGCTCTTTGCTTCGCCCTTATCCTATTACGATGTTGTATCGCCTGTACAAACAGCATTTTCCAAAAAAGAACTTAATAATCGACAATTTACAATAACTTTCCGAGAGCTAAATAGCATTCGTGTAATTTTCCGAATATTCGACAGTCTTCCGATTTGATGAACTGTCAAAGGATGATGGGCACAGATGTATGGAACCTGGTAGCGGCACCAATCGAAATAAATGATACATCTTTAAAAAGGTCATTTTCTGTAGAATAAGAATAACCAAAGCGCTACTTCTGATTCACTGTCAATTAGAGTAATCCTGTCTTGAAAGTAATTTATTTTTAATTATTCTGTGACATAATTCTTCATTATTTGTTCCGATTTCGATATCCGGAATCCATATTGAGTCAAGCACCTTACCTTTTCCGGCGTTCCGAGCTACCGATGCCTTCCCTTCGGCAGTTTCCGTATCTGCTCGCTGGTACGGTGGTGGGGAAACTGACGTGCTAGCTGTATACTGGGTTTAACTTCATCAAATGGAGAATAATAATCCAAATCAGGAAGTAATCGAGGAGGAGCGGAGAGCATCGGATAATAACACTCGGAAAAGGATTGCTTCCCGGAGCAGTTCTAGTTCATCGAGTAGTAGTGACGGCTCTGAAGACGATTATCCAACTGCAAAACGTGCTCGACATGTAAGTAATGCACAATTTGAATTTTTGTCTCAACAAGTGTCGTTTTTAACTCAGTTGGTGACTCAATCACAAACCAATACATGTGAAAAACCTCGCGATAACCTCACAACAGCTTCACAAAAATCAGAAGAATTTGCAAACAATACCGACTCCGGACTGTCACTAAAACCAGCGGCCGCGGAATCAAATAAATTGCAGCTTCAATTATCTGAATTAACAACGACATTAAAAGACCCGATTTTTCCTAAATCAAATGACGTTCTTTTAAAGAAATTAGTAGATTTACAACGATTTCGAAAGAATGACTGGAATTCTATACGTTTTTCCGATACACAAAAGAAATATACAACTACCCCCGGGTTTGTCGAATTATCCATTAATGACGAATTAAAACGATTTGAATCTCCGAATAATGAAGATTATAGGCTGTATCTTTTAGAAAGAACTTTCGCAGCAATGTCAAATGCAATACTGTCACAAAAAGATGAATTGCGCAATACGTTACAAAATTTAATAGATTGGTCGGGCGATAAAAACACCACTTTGACAACTAGTACATTATTAGGAAAACTTGAAAAATTGTTCGATAAGCAGTCTACCTACATGAGAACTACCGATGACATTTTACAAATTGCGTGTGGTAGGCGAGCGGATTTAATTTATTTACGAAGAGAATCACTATTAAAACAAATCGTGGATGAATATCATTCCAATGCCATACAAAAAATGCCTTCTAGCGAAGAATTTTTGTTTGACACTGAATCGCTAAATACTTACCTTCAAAAAGTTGGGGGGGCAGATAAATTGTGTTCCGCACCAAGATCAACATATCACACTCCATGTAGCTCACAACAGCGACAGGTTAACTACGTCAACAAAGCCTCAACTTCTGGTGCAAAACATGACAATAAGTTTTTTCAGTCTAACCGCAATTCAAAGAAAACAAAACAAAATAACTCCAAAAGTACTGAGCGTAAGCGCGCTCCTTTTAGAGGTAAACAAAACAACCAAAGTAAGAAACCTCGATCCCAATCTCCCGGTAAATCTAAGGGTCGTCGCGCATGACTCGCGGCACTTTCAAGGCGGTTGTCTAAAGCTATATCATCATATATGGGCCAACCTTGGCGCCCCAGACGAAATTTGCAAACTATTAGTCGGGATTCGAATTCCTTTTATCATGAAACCGCCTCTCATATTCCCAAGCAAAATAGTAATGGAAGCTTTCGAAACCAAAGAATCCAAAGCAATGAGTCAACAAATCGGAACTATGCTGCAGGAGGGAGTACTCGAAAGGGCGGAAATATGTCCGAGTTACCTGTCAACATTCTTTCTAGTGCCGAAATCAGACGGCTTACAGCGCCCTATATTCAACTTGAAACGATTGAACAATTTTGTCAATACCAAAAACTTCCAACTATTCAGTCACTTTCGAGTACCATCGTTCCTACAGCACAAAGATTGGATGGTCAAATTAGACCTCAGTCAAGCCTACTTTCATTTGCCAATCGCACACGAGCACCGAAGATTCCTCAGATTGAGCTACAATGGGGATTTGCTGGAAATGACGTGCCTTCCATTCGGCCTTTCGTCGGCTCCGAGAACTTTTGCATCAGTGACGAACTGGGTTGCCGAGTATCTACGCAGTCACAACATCAGGTGCGTAGTGTATCTCGACGACTTTCTACTGGCCAATCAGTCACATTCTGGCCTTCAGGAGCAGATACGTTTCACCGTGAACACCATGCAACTACTAGGATGGACGGTGAATTTCAAAAAATCTGTTTTGTATCCGACGCGACAACTGGAATTCTTGGGCGTGGTGTGGGACACCGAACACAACTCCAAGTCCCTGTCGGATACCAAATGCCTTACGCTACGCACGGCATTGCAGAAACAGATTTCGACAGGCAGTTGGTCCCTCAAACAGGCCCAGTCCCTACTGGGGCGACTCAACTTTGCCAGTTTTGTCATCTGCAGAGGACGATTACACTGTCGAACAATGCAGTACTACAGTCGACAGCTTGCACAGGATCATCCGTACAGGAGAGCCAAGATACCGGACGATGTAATTGCAGATATGAAATGGTGGATAGATGCAGCTTCGGGATCAACACAGATTCACAGCGAATCAATTACCCATCTATTGACGACAGACGCATCCGACATCGGCTGGGGAGCGCAACTAGAAGATACGAAAATGACAGGTCAGTGGAACGCTACACAACAATCATGGCATGTCAATCTCAAAGAACTTTTTGCAGTGTATGCATCAGTCCATCACGAACAACATCAACTGCGCAATGCCCATGTTCTGCTACAAACCGACAACCGGACTGTAGTGGCATATATCAACAAAGAAGGAGGAACACAATCACAGAAACTTCTACATCTCACTCGTCAACTACTTTCCCTAATAGACAGATTGAACGTGCGCCTGACAGCGCAGTACTTCCCCGGAAGATACAACATCGAAGTAGATGCTCTATCTCGTCAAAAAGCTTGCCCGGAATGGCACCTGAAACCATTAGCAACACAGAAAATCTTTCAGCTTTGGGGGATACCGGAGGTGGATCTGTTCGCATCCAAAACCGCTCAAGTAGTAAAGACATATGTCTCCCTCGACGTATTAGACGAGAAAGCACTTTTCCACAATGCCTTTCGCCGACAGTGGAAATTCAAACTGGCATGGCTGTTTCCACCTCCGAATCTGATTCCACAGGTACTGTCACACCTGAACTGCGCCCAAGGTCGGTACATTCTCATTGCTCCGAGATGGATCAAGGCATTTTGGATGGCAGACTTGCAGCAGCGGGCCCTTCATCAACCGCATCCCATTCAGAACCTTCCACAGGTACTGATCGACACCAAGACGGGAATGCACCCTCCCGAGATTCAGAAAATCTACCTGGAAGCTTGGTTGATTCAGGGTGGTCGGATATAATTGAGGACTGGTCAGAACAAGAAAGATCTCTATTTCTGTCAAGTTGGAGAAAATCTACAATAAAAACATATGTCCCTATATGGAAGAAATGGAAGGGTTGGTGTGTATTAAATTCAGTTAATTTTAAAAGTCCTCAGGCGCCACATGTGGCACGGTACCTGGCATACTTGCACAATGAACAAAATTTAGCATATCGGACCATATTAGTTCACAAATCTGTCATTAGCACTTTCACAAATTCGAATGATAACTTATCATCAAATTTTTTCATACGACAAATTTTAAAAGCCATTTCTATTTCTAAAGTGAAACAAATAAAGCCACCTATTTGGGACCCGAAACTCGTAATACAATTTCTAAGTTCACGCACACCAGATATAAATAATCTTTATCAAGTCTCTAGGCAAACAGCTATTTTATTACTTTTATCGTCAGGACGCCGAGTTTATGATTTAACTTTACTCAAAATTGGTCCAGAAAGTATGATTGACGACGGTAACAACATTACTTTGTGGCCGGCGTTTGGGTCAAAAACTGATAACGCAAAACATAGGCAATCAGGTTGGAAGTTAAAGAAACATATTGACAAGAACTTGGATTGCGTCACTTGGATACGTCAACTAATAAAAATTTCGCTAGATAGACGAAATGAAGGTAAATGTCAAAATTTGTTTATAACTGTGCGAGGGGCCGCGAAAGCTGCTTCAAGGGCAGTCATAGGCGGTTGGGTAAAATCCGTGCTTAGGGAAGCCGGGATCGAAGCGTCTCCAGGATCTGTACGGTCGGCGGTTGCGTCATTAAATTGGTTGGAAGATTTTAATATTGATCAGATTCTGTCAACCGGTAATTGGAAACAAGAACATACGTTTCGAAAATATTATCAAAGAGAAATTATAAATCAACAATCAAGTCAAAATGACCATATTTCGTTATCTCATTATTTTGATTCGATATAGCTATAGTATATTATTAATTATTCAGTACATAGTTTAATGTATAATAATAATATGATTATAATCAGATTCCTTGAACCTAAATAAAACACAAATTATCACAATTAATATCATGTTTTTATACACATTATAGCATCGTAGTCACCTAAGTGACCAGGGTAACCAGGAGATATCAAACACATCACTCAATATGGATTCCGGATATCGAAATCGGAACAAATAATAGAGAGTTTTAACTACCAATAAAACTTACCTATTATTTTTCCTGAGATATCCGGAATCCATGTAACCCCTACCTGGTTACATGAGTTCTATAATGAAGTTAAACCCAGTATACAGCTAGCACGTCAGTTTCCCCACCACCGTACCAGCGAGCAGATACGGAAACTGCCGAAGGGAAGGCATCGGTAGCTCGGAACGCCGGAAAAGGTAAGGTGCTTGACTCAATATGGATTCCGGATATCTCAGGAAAAATAATAGGTAAGTTTTATTGGTAGTTAAAACTCTCTATTTTGGCATAGTATTTTTATTTACTATTTCAATTATATACGATCATTATTAATTATTATCATTAGCTGCACGTAACAGCCAGAATCTTCGTGAAATCCATATTCTGTAATGTCCTTTAATCAGCTTCTCTATATGTTTCTATTTCTATAAGATATAAGCCGTTATTTAGGTGCTCGCTGCAATAGGATGTTGCCAGTTTTAACTGATATGTCCCCAATGACAGCAAATTCACGTCCTCTTCCGTCAGTAGTGGAAAATCTTGTAAATCGTTTGCTTCTAATCTCTGGAAACCGGCTCTTCTGTTATTTAACCTTTTTGCTTCCACATAATTATACAACACGTTCGGGGTTTGAATTTTTTCATTAATTTTTTGCAGAAATGCTTCTGTGTATTGGCTATTTACAATGGGCCTGTGGAAGTGATTTGTTAATGCTGCCGCTATTTTAAAATCTCCAAACATATTATTCATTGTATTATTGAAATATTTTTGTCGCAGCAGCTTAAAATCTCTTTTGAAGCGCCCATTGACCACTTCCACTACCCATCGGCATATTATTGTAACCAGTCGGGAATCATTCGCTTGAGAAGTAGTGAGCTGTGACTCTTCTCGATTCTTCGTCGGAGGAACGTGGTATTCGTAGCCACATGCTTCTATATGGCCCAAACTGTCTCTGAAATCGCGGTCCAAAATAAATACGTCATTGCGCTGAAGTAATATGTGAAGGGGATTTTTCTCGTTAGTCATCAAATCGCTCATTATCTGTGCATCAGTTCTGGTTGCAGCGTATGGTCCTTTAACATCTATAATGTACCCATCAGTGGTTACAATTAAAAATGGCTTCAACAAGTTTTGGAATTTGTGCAAACTGTAGGATTGCCTTGTAAATCCAGATAACCCTCGAGCAATCATAATCGCAAGAGATGTTGTATTCATAGAAGACAAAACATATACAAACATTAAATCTGAAGAGCCAGATTTAAAATCTTCAATCACAGATCCTCTACAGTCAACAGAAGTCTTTTTACCCCTCGACCCTGTATCAACTAAAGACCAACCTGTTCCATATCCTCCACGTCAGCAGCAGCCAGACATTCAGCCCGAGATGATACCACCATCAGAGGAACTGCCTATAGTGGATGAACTCTCAACTTCCTTCAGTACTCCGCCGAATGAAGTCATAGCTGGAGAACCACCAGAGCGCAGATATCCTCAGCGAGACAGACGTCAACCTGACAGATTTCAATCTGGTTGTGATCTTTCCCTAACATCTGATCTGGAAGCTGAGACCTATAAAGAAGTTACACAACATCCACAGAAGGATAAATGGTTGGAAGCAATTAATGCTGAATACTATTCTTTACTGAATCACGGAACATGGACTTTAGTTGACCGACCCTCAGATCGGAATCTCAAATGGGTTTATAAAATTAAAGAAGATACAAGTGGTCAAGTTACAAAGCACAAAGCCAGACTAGTAGCAAAAGGTTTTACTCAAGTTGCAGGAGTAGACTACGGAGAAACATTTTCACCTGTTGCTAGACTCTCCTCTGTACGACTTCTACTGGCATACGACATTCCATTTTACAACCTAAACAGACAACCCAAACTTAACAGAAATAAAAGAAAAGATATAAAAAAACAAAATTTATTGGAAAAAGAAAAAAAAACACATTTCACACGTTCACAAAACAAAGAAAACAGGCTTGTAGTTTGCTTGATGGTGAACAGTTACCGCAACCTATGGACATTTCCAATTCCAGTTGTAAAATTCCCATGCTGCCGACCCTATAAAAACCTTTTAACCACTTTCTTGAAGAACTTCATGTTTCTTTGGGACCAAGATGTGAGGATGAACTATGTCGATGGCGAGCGTTGCGTTGCTAGAAAGTAGCTGTAGGCATCAAGTCAAATATGTCTTCAGAACAAACACCGTTGTACAATCAGTAGAGCACGCAAAGCAAGGCGAAATCTCTTTGTTGACTCAGCGGAACCATCTTGTGAGCATTCATCGACAATTTTCACAGAGCGTTTTTTAATAGAGTTACAAGGGCCAAGGTGATATGCTGGTGCTTTTGCAACCAGGTAATTATAAAGTGCCACTAAACCATAATCAATCAATGGCCGAGCCCCTGTACCTACTAACTGCCTTCTCACCCTCAGTGCCTTTTTATATATATATCCCTCTTTTGAAATTCAGTGGCAGATGCAAATGAATCACCATCCTCAGTTTCCATTTCGACTGGTGGGTTTATGCGCACATAGACACTGAAAATAATACAGAAATTTTCAATAGTTTTGTATTGTTGTTATTCTAAAAATTTTTAGGTTATTTTACAGTATTTAATTTAGCAAAATTTTTGTCATACTTACTTTCAATTCCATCGGAATCGCACAAGCATATGACGTCTTAGGATAATAGGGCTCAATGTCTTTTATAACGCGGATCGCAGTCTTCGCAGAGAAGCGATAAACCCTACTAAAATTGGGCATGTTAAATGGGTTCGACAAATCCCTTATTTGCCGATTTAAGTGCATTGTATCGGCTCTTTGCTTCGCCCTTATCCTATTACGATGTTGTATCGCTTGTACTAACTGCATTTTCCAAAAAACTTAATAATCGACAATTTACAATAACTTTCCGAGAGCTAAATAGCATTCGTGTAATTTTCCGAATATTCGACAGTCTTCCGACTTGATGAACTGTCAAATTTCCGAGTCGATCGACAAATTTGTCGATTCCGAATCCGAATTCGATTTCCGAGCAACTGTGAATACGGCTACTGATGCCCACAGCACAATTCCGCCATCGCACCACCTAGTGACCAGTGAGTAGACCTTCCAGTGGTGTCCACGTAAAGATTCGAAAGAACGTTTCTCGCTCATACGATTTGGATGTGGAATAAACTCCCAGCCACAGTGTTTCCTTTGAACTATGACATGGGATTGTTCAAGAGGTATGTTAGAGGTCTCGGTAGGGGCCGGTAACGCATTGGAAGCGCCTGTGGTGTTGCTGATGTCCACAGGCGGTGGTGACCATTTTCCATCAGGTGGTCCACCTGCCCGTTCGTCTGCCGTATTACTTTAAAAAAAAAACTATTGCGTACCTTGTACAGGTACTATCATAAAGACAAAATAATAAAAGACAAACGCTTAATTATTTTTAACTTTCTATTTACAAAAAAAAGAAATATTGGGAATACTAAGCTTCTCATCAGGCGGACTTTCGTGGCGTGGGTGATGGTGCGATTGCCTCAGACTCTATTTACTTATTAATGGAAGATCTTGTGATAGCACATCTCCTTCGAATTTCGTTCTCACATCCCCTAGTGTTCGTGATCGTGGAGCCGAGGTACACGATGCTTTGGACAACTTCACAGTTGCCAATCATAGAAATATCATGTTGATTTAGTTAGGCTTGGTCTACGATAATCACCTAGGTTCTGTCTCTGTTACATTTGGCTAAATTCAGTCATCTAAATTCAGAAGCAAAAAGCGTGAGAGCAATATCACCTTTTGATAAGCGGAGCGACGCGTAACATCTCACATACAAAAATGGACCTTATTCTATGTGCAATACATTCCACTTTGATCATGCTCTCACGTTTTTTGCTTCTGAATTTAGACAAGTATATTAAGTCTTGTTCCAATCTAGGCACGGCAGTGCGCCATGCCTAGTTCCGCGCCAAGCCACGTTCCGGTATGACGCACCCAGTGTGGATAGAGATAATAAATATTTTTACCCTATGGATATTTCATAATCATAATCATTTATTCATTTGTGGTACACAGGTTATACAGTTGTTAGGCACAGTTTAAGTAGAATGGAGCCTCTGCGACCTGCCATCGGCATAGAAATTTTGGAAACATTAATAAATTTCCGAATTTAAATAATTACAAATACAAATATTTGTCGACTCCACGTCCGGTCTTCAGAATCCTCTCGTCGTAAGCCTCGCATCCGACTCCGCGATGTCTATCCATCGCTTCTTGGGTTAGCCACGGGACCTGTTCAGATCAGCTGAACAGATTTGAATAAAATTTGGCAAGGAGATAGATGGCAACCTGTGGAAGGTCGCCGCGGGAAGTTAGTAGGTAAAGCAAAGGAAATAATACGAAATATGTACACCGAAATGTACCGTAAAACTTTCTGATTTTATTGTATCACAGAAGTTTACATAAACTTGAAAGGAAAGACTACTTACATCATAATAAGAACAATATGCACGGTTAACTATTTTCGACTATTGTACGTATGTTTTTGTTAACATCAGATTAGATCCCTTCGATTTACAAGCGATGTCTCTAACTTAGGTATACTAAAATGATAAGTTTAACATGAAATATAAATTCTGTTAGCTATGTAGGTATATGCACGTATAAGTAATGTGTATTCTACTTAAATTGAATAAAAAGAGCGATATCATGGTTATTTACATAAAAAGTATTAATTGTTGCGTTACATTCGGAACTATTATATTATGCGTAAATAATATGTATTTCGTTTTCGTAAATATTGTCATAAACTTTATGTTATTTTCGTTAGATTATTATTCTATCATGTATTTAAATTATCATTACAACTTTGTCAGGTATTTTCTTGATAAGTATAGATCTCCTTAGCTTTTGTTAGTTTTCATTTGGCACAAAGTTAATATTATTTAGGTACCATTTAATTGATCCATTTTGTGCTCCCGAATCACAAATACACGGTAAACTTACGTAACTAGGTATAGGTACTTAGATCTATGCGATGTTCCATTGAAATCATCAGTAATAGTCAAGGTTAAAATTATAGACCACTATCCTTTATGATTAAGTCCTCGATTAATAACGAAATTACTAGGTTTTAATAATTTTTTGAGATCAATTTAATCCCGTTCAGGTTTGACGTTTGTGATGGGGGAAAAACAAACTGATATTGTCTAGTCCGGATTGGGCATGAATATGAAAAGCCAAGATAAGGAGCAACAAAATTGTTGAAAAATGCAGAAAGTTCAAAGCATCACTTCTAACTCTTAATTTTTAATTAATGGAACAATATGTTTCCTTATTAATTATTTTAGTTCTTATTTTATAATGAATACAGACTTGAAAATATTAACTATGAACAACGACAAATCCGTTACAGGAACATTATTTAATTAAAATTTTGCATTTTCATTCCTACATGTTACCGACGTTACGGTTTTAATTGTTCCAGACTATGTCAACCAATAATACCAACCATGACTGTCATCCAATATAAACTATTAAAAATACAACATAAATGCAACAATTCAATACATAAATTACATCATTTATACACTAAAAATTAACTAACTTTAACACATTTTTGGTTAATGTTCCAAAATTAATAATAAAACATTCAAGGAAACATTTTCACAATGTTACTTTTGTATGAATAAGAATATTTAAAATGTTTCGATTACGTAATTTCAATTTTTGACAGTAGTATACCCATTAACGATAGTTAAACTATCTTAATTTTTGTCTCTTTTCAAATTATTTATTTCCCCGTTTTTACAGGAGGTAGGTACATCTAAGCTCGTGAGTTGTACGACATTACTAAGACAAAAATACGGCTTCCGAACCATTTATTAGTACTAATTTTTAGTAATCTGAACAACATCTTAGTGTTTAAATAACATTTCGGAAACTCAGTTCTTATATTCTAAACACATTTTTGTTGAAGCGTTAAAAACCTGAATTTAGATTATCGCACTTTAAAAAAAAGAACGGATTTGTAGCAACTGAAATTGAAGTGAATTAACGTATTTCGCTTAATAGATTAGGATAAAATTTGGTACACTAGGGGATTTTAAGAGAGAGAGAGAAACTAGATGGCCTCTATAGATGCCTCACTAGTATTGAATTTGGTAACCGAAGTTACTCGGTAAAGTGTTTCGTGAAAATTACTCACTTTTTAGTACCTTTTCTGAGAAGAAAGCGCCAAATGTTTACATTTTCGTACATCTAATGGTCAGGTTTTGATTTATTTTTGAGAATCGTGTCTAATGAACGCAATTATTTGAACTATTTTTTCTTATTAAACGGCTCTCGAATAATCTCCCATTATCCAAATTAGGCGAACAAACGGAAGTTAATATCGTCAAGTTGGAACTTGGCGGAATCACTACCGTGCACCCGGTAGATATAGGTCTTGATAAGCTTAACTTCTTTTATTTTTAGATACAATTCACGATTGTAACTATCTGAATAAGTCCACTAGGTAAGTACATAGTTTAATTAACTATTTAAAGAGAAATTCCTAACTAATGAACGAACGTAGCTATCACTTATATTTCAGCAGTCGGTGGCATTGCCGTAAGTATAGGTAGTTTTAACATCATATAATATTTATTATTATTATCTTTTTCACGAAATCTCTCTACAAATCTAAAATGTGTAACTTTTAGTCAATATAATTAGGTAATTTAATATTTTTATATTTAGTTACAAGTATGTAGTTGTAGGTACTTATGACGAGTGAATTTTTCTCTCATTAATTAATTAATCGTCATAGATTTTCGTAAGTCAAATATCTGTTTACGTTCCAATTATACGTAGAATACGATTAGTCTAAAATAAATACATTTCAAAAAGTCATTATGTAGGTATTGAGTTCGTTTATTAGAATTTTACTATACTTACACACATTTTAAAACGATCATAATCTAGAATTCAAGTTCGTTCAATTAATTTCCCACCAATTTCGCCGCATCGCATCCTATGACTAGCCTCTACTTATTCTCGAATCAAGTTGAAACCTTAACATTTGACTGGCCAAAGCGCATCTCCATACACTCTTAGCTCTTGCAAGCCTTAAAAAAGTCAACCACTAAATTTTACTAAAACAACTTTCAACTTCCAAACGTCCATACGATTCCCCATAACCTACAATCACTTTCCGAACGCCTGACCACAACACACTCCACACTAGGGATGTTTGCGTCCTTGTCGCATGCGCCGACAGCGGCTATTGCCGTCCCCGTCGCTCACTGGGGCGGCTGCGCCTGCGTCTTCCGGCACTGGCAGAGCCATTTTATGATGCGGGCGTTGCGTTCGACAACGCTTGGGGGTTCCGTGTTGCGGTAAATCTGCTTTTGAACGCCCGGGCCTTGGACCTGGGGTGTGATATAAAAAAGAAATTAAATAAATAGGTTATCAATAGTACTTATATATCCCGTTCTCATTGATCATCTGATGCCTGACGAAGTAGAACAGACGATAAGGGGCCCGACTGCCTAACTCGGATTGAAGGTAAAGCCGAGATGGCCATGCATCGTCCGATAGCCTTTGTCTGCAATTCGAGTTAGGCGGTCGGGTCCCAGGTGAAACAGAAATGAAGAACGTGTTTTATTCAAAAGGGTCGTAAAATAACGACTACCTACTGTCTTGATCAGAAATTGGAGAGCAGTGAGTCCAGCCAAGATGCAAATTAATGACAGTCGCATAAGTAAGTAATGCAAGATTATGATGTTTTTAAATATATCTCTATCTAGATTAGACTATTATAAACATAGTCTCTATCTATACTTCACCCACCGTGTAATCAGCAGTAGCAGGCAACTGGTTCGAATCCACCGTCGAAGCGGACGAGAAGTAGACCGGGCTGTGCGGCGCTCGCTCGCGCACGATCGCGTCGTACTGCCTCGGGTCGAGCCCGAGCCGCTCGAAGAACTGCTCGAGGCGGGTCGACTCGTCGCTCAACCGGTCGGGCGACTCGTCGCCCTCGCACGGCGCCGAGGCGGGGCTGCGGCCGTCTGTGCGTCTGTATCTAGGAAGCGGTGTTACTCTTAGCGTTGTACGTTTTCATTCAAAATGTAAACATATTTTTTTTCTTTATTCAGACTAAACTCGCTTTATTTACACAGATTATTATATTAGACGGAACTTACACGCAACTACGGCACTTACTACAGCAAGTTACAAGTAATAGTAACAAACATTTATAACAGCGAGGCCATTAACAGGTGCTCGCCGATAGTAAAATAATTATTTGTCAATTCATTCAAGGGTGTGAAACCCTTTTTGAATGTATTTTATGTTTTTATAGTTTTCTCGTGAAAATATTACTTTTTGAGCTGCCTTGTATTACTTTTGAATATCAGCCACTTGCAACACTGCCCGGACATGCCAACATTTGGAGCCTCATTTATCTAGATGCCAGAATGAGGATGTGTGCAATCGCAGGGTAAGTAAGTCGGCGGCTTACCTATCCGAGATGTCCGACTTGGAGCGCAGTATGGGCCTTGGGCGGCGCTGCTTGTAGCGCAGGCAGCGCTGCCGCTTGAACGTGCCCAGCGGGGACGTCACCTCCTCCGTCGGACAGATCTGAGTGGGACCAATTATTTTAGTATTGAAGAGGAGTGTGCCCCGAGCGCGCTCCATACAAGCGTAGTTTAATTATACAAATACAAATAAGTTTATAAAAAAATAAATCTAAGGTACATACACGTTGCTACACGTTCCCAGTACATCAAACAGTCTTACAGATAGATGGAAAGGTTATTATGGCCTCCACACTAGAGCAAGCTAAGCTAGGTACTATTTTCAATATTGTGCTATCAAAGCCAATGACATTTTGTAGACGTGATCCAGAAATCAATTTCTATGCTTGTTGTACACGATTAAGATTTCCATACAAATTTTAAACCACGTGCAGCTTTGAAAAGATAACTTTTAACAAAAGTCTGACAAACTACAAGCACAGATACTGGTTTCTGGTTCACGTTTTCTAAACTTCATTAATTGTGATAGCGTAATATTGAAAATATGATCAAACTACTTTGTACGGGGCGCGCTGGAGCTCGGCAAATACTAGCCTTAATGCCTAAAATAGTCTTTGAAGCTAGTCGAACTTCAGCACCGCGATGGTATTAGTGGTAAAAAAAGCTCCAGCAGCCACCCCAGCCCTCACCTGTGTTGGAGTGTTGACGTACTCCTGTGTCTCGTCCGCGAGCGGGCGGTGCCGCGGCTCCTAGCATAAATTAAGATTCATCATTTCAATTTCTGCTCGACCTGAAATCGAACCCGGGACCGTTGTGTGGCAGACCGCTACCACTCAACCACCCAAATCGTCACGTATGCCTCCTCAGTGGCAAAAATAGCTCTAACATCCACCAACGTTATCCGTACCTGTGTGGCGTTGACGTACTCCTGCGTGTCGTCCGGGCGCGGGCGATGCCGCGGCTCCGCGTACGTCGGTTCGTACGCGCCGTCCGCCTCCGCCGCGGGAATGTGGTATCTGGAACGCGGTGATCATCATCATCATCATCATCATTATCACATCTCATAACAGTCCACTGCAGGACTCAGGGCCTCTCACAAGAAAGGGGAGGTTATTGAAATAATCTCCACGCTTGGCAGGCGGGTTGGAGATCGCAGTGTTAGAAATATATATAACAATCGAAAACGCTGCTGCCCATTTTACACCCTACGGTGACTAGATCTTTTGCCTCGAAAATATTAGTCGCCTTGTACGACACCCACAAGTGTAAGGGGTTGGTGCTACTCTGCCGGACACCACACGGCCACGATCGATGGCGCTACACAAGCAATTATCAAATCAAATCAAAATACGTTTATTCAATTTAGTTTTTTAACAAACGCTTATTGATTGATGATTTTAAATAATAAAAAAATTAAAATGCTCAGGCGTCGCGGCACCACCACCACAGGCCATAAAAAAAGAAAAGAAACTTCGGGACGCTACCGCCGCCGGTCGTCTGTCTATCACTACAAATAGCTTAGATACTTATTTTACATTTTTCATCATTAGGATATCAGTCGCCCAACCCTGGATCGACCTGGTAAAGATCGCAGGTACCAGCCGTATGCGGAAGGCACAGGGTCGTTCCTTGTGGAGATCTCTGAGGGAGACCTATGCCCAGCAGTGGGCGTCTTAATGTTAGATATAGTAGACCACCCATTCCCTGAAGATACGCTTCCTCGACCAAGAAATTGCATTAGCACCCTAAGGTCGAAATTCGGTTGCACATAAAATCACAAAGTTGATTTTCCTTTATTGGACCCACCTGCCATACTCCCGATCCCGTTCCCTCGGGTAGTCCTTCCGTCCGAGCGGCAGGCAGGGCTTGAGCGGCTTGTAGGTGCAGTCGTAATCCTTGTAGTCGTGCGGCGGCGGCGGCGGCTCGTCTTGGAACTGCGGCGGGGGCGCGCTCGCCTGACGGACATGTGTATGTAACAATACTATAAGTAACAGGAATATAGTATATTATAACAGCCCATAACAGTCCACTGCAATACTTAGGGCCTTTCCTACGAAAGGGGACGTTATTGACATAATCTCCACGCTTGGCAGGCCGGTTGGAGATCGACGTGTTACAAATATAACAATGGAACACGCTGCAATTCACATTCTATGTGTTTCGAATATAAATAATTCAAGACAATCTATACACAATGTACGTAGCGTGATTGATACGTCAAGTCGTGATTTGGGGTATTGTTTGTTCACCAAATGTTGACTTGTTGTTGTTATTGTTGGTTGTTGTTGACTGGTCGTTAGTCTCCAGACTAACGACCATATCATACAATAAAAACTGCCAACTGCCAAGTCGTGATTTTGGCTATTGTTTGTTCACCAAATGTTGACTTGTTGTTGTTGACTTGTCGTCAGTCTGGACTATCGAAAGATCATACAATAAAAACGGTGTAGTTGACACCCACCTGGAAGTGTATCCCGACCCTGGCCAGGTGCGGCGGCGGCGGCGCGGCGGGCGGGGAGGGCGCGCCGTCCTGGAACTGCGGCGGCGCGGGCGCCAGGCACTCCGGCCCCACGGGCGAGTAGCGCCCGCACGGGTAGTAGTTGTGGCGGCTGGGGGAGCGGGAGGTCATCAACATCATCATCGTGTCAGCCAAAAGATGACCAGTGATGGGCATTGGGAGGAGGTTCTCCAGTTCCATGAGATAATTTTTTTTATACCATTAAAGTGGCAAGTCTGATGGTACAGGCGCGGATCCAGAGTGCAATTGCCCCCCCCCCCCCTTGAGCCCCGACTCTGACTCACAATCACCCACGGTTTTATGAGCCAAAGGGCCAAAAATTCCAAGCTCGCTACGCTCGCTACTCAAGCTTTTCGGAGCAGAAACGTCGAAAATTTCGAGCTAGCGCGCTCGCTCATTCATTGGCTTCAGTTTTTTTCATGCTATTCACCAATCTTTTAAAACCTAAATTAATAAAAAATTCCGAGCTCGCTGCGCTCGCTCAAATATTTATTTAAACAATCACCCCCGCATTTAAGAACCATAATGTTAAATCTTTTGTGTGCGCTCCGATTGCTCATTCAATAATTGAAATTACTTTTAATATCTTTTATTATGATCAGAATCACAGCACCTAAGCCAAAATTTCAAAAATTTCGAGCGCGCTCCTCTCGCTCATTAATTAATTAATAGATCACCCCAGCTTTTAAGACCCAAAATATCAAAGATTTCGAGCTCCCTTCGCTCGCTCATTCATAAGCTCGGTGTGGTCGCTCATTATTTATTTATTTATTTATTTGTTTCCATTATTGTACACAAAAATGGAAACAAATACAAAGCAAATGTAAACATGACACAAAAGGCACTACTTATTTCTATAAAGAAATTTCTTCCAGCAGGCCTACAGCAAAGAAAACGTGATGACTAGAAGCAGCTAGGACGTGCACAATAAGAAAATAAGATACAGATAATTACGTAAATTTGACTAACTACTCAATAAATACTTATTTACATACATACCAATAATATAAATATATACATATATAATACAATATTAGACAGATAGAGAGAGATTAAAATGCTCTTTAACTCGCTTCTTGAATACGGTGATAGAGGAGCTATCACCATTCATTGATTTCTCTAAGTTACTTTTGTCAAGATCACCCCTTGCTGTTAAGACCCAAAATATCTAAAATTTCGAGCTCGCTCATTCATTCTATGATCACTTCATGTTTTTAAAACTCAAAATATCACAAATTTTAAGCTCGCTCAACTCGCTCATCCATACAATTATCACCCCAGCTTAAGACCTCAAACGACAAAAATGTCGTTCGCAAGCTCGCTCAGGTCGTTCATTTATTGATCACCCCAGTTTTTACGACCCAAAATGTCAAAAATTGTAAGTTCGCTCCGCTCGCTCACACATTCGTTGTTCTCCCCCAGGTTTTAAACCCCAAAATTTGGACGAAACTCAAGCTTAAGTGCAGCTCCCTCGGCTCAAATTTGCTGGTCCTACGTGTAGTACCCGCTTCTACCCACAGCATTACCAACCGTCCTTCCCCAGACACAAGGTCTCTAGTCGGTCGCAGTCTCACCTCTGGTCGTGCTGCGTGGAGCTGCCCGAGTCGGTGCGGTGCTGGTGGTGGTGCGGCGGGGCGCTGCGCTGCGTGTAGTGCCCGCTCGAGCCGCCCGAGTCGCGGGCGAATGATGAACCGCAGCGGCTACGGAAGTTACGATTATCAAGTGGGCGCTCTAGTTGATCGGCACATTATTAGTAGCACAGTTAGGAGACTCCTTCAAAGCCATATATCCCTCCTCCACCCAGGGTCCTGTCGACCTCTCGGTCATACGGATCGTGTCACAGCTATTTACAGGTAATGCGTGCGCTTACTTGCCGGTAGCTCTTTGGACGTGCGCACTGCTTGAGACCCACAAATCTGGTTGACCCTGAACGGTATACTCTCTACTACCCCATCGGCCAGCTCCCATCCTCCTTCCCCAACTTTTCTACTCGTACCTACCTACTTCCTCCTATTCCTTCAAGGCCAGTGTGAATAGGCTATTCCTAGACAGGTATGCTTCATCTTTGGTCATTTGGCGGAGAAGGGTATAGGTATAGGCCGCCAACGTTGGCAAGCTAAGGTAGAAGGTGAAAATGGGTAATTATCCACCTGGCCGGGTGTTGTGATCAGAGGATCAGGAGGGCGATTCTCAAATTCAAAATTTTCTTTAGGCAATAAGCTGTATTAAAACTTCACTGAAACTGATCTTCGACAATATACGACCGTCAAAGATAGTTGAAAAAATATTTTTTGGCGCAATAGACATTTCAAAGTAATGGTGATTTGTGGCTAAAAAAATATCGAATTAGAGATGTCACAGCGCGCGAATTAGGCCCAGGGGTCCGACAGTTGATCGTCGGAAGTAGTATTTATGTTGCGGAAGTTGGCACACTTCTCTAGCGCGATGTAGGAATGGTCAGCGCCATCTATGTAATGCTTGCCAACCTTGTGCTCGTGTAGTCGTAATGTGAGTATTGTTGAGTTTCCCTATTGGAGCGATAGATGTCGCTACAGTCACATCATCGCGTCTTTTACTCACTCATTAATAGTTCTTATTAGTTACACACATCGCTTACATACCTTATTGGTAAAGTTTATATGACCAACGTACCTGTTATACGACTGGTAGTTTTCTTCGCCTGGTGAAGGATGCTCCGAAAACGCGTCACAGGAAGACATTAACGAGGAGTGGTTCGACCTGAAACAGAATATATTTGTCAGACCGCCAAGGTGGCAAATAAATTATGAAGTGTTTGCTATTGCGAAATCCACCAGATGGCGTACGGAAGCGTTAGGTCTGCTGTTAAAATACTGCCACGCCATTGGATAGAAACAGGTGCTGTAAAATGACGGATCCATTCCAGCCAATGACCCTGTCAATTTGACATTAGATCTCACGTCATTGTAGCGCCATCTGCGGGAATATTGGCTAACTCAGTGGGCTACTAAATTAACTGAATAAGGCATTTGATAATTGTACATTACTCTATTGCCACAGTCCATAGCGTATACTGTGGCGTACAATGTACG